>OV702290.1:20000000-30000000 GCA_916181665.1 Avena sativa | reverse complement strand
TTAAACCTTGGTTTCATAACTGAGGGAAACTTACTGCTGTTCCCATCATACCTTCCTCTTGGGGTTCCCGAACAAGCTCCACATCAACACCGAGCCATCAAGTATTTTTCTGGCGCTGTTGCCGGGGAGTCAAGGACATGTTCACAAGGGGAGTCCCTCATAACCAATCTCTTTACTTTGTTGTTTTTGTTTTGCTTAGTTTATTTTTGCTTTGTTTGCTTGTTTCTTATCAAAATCACAAAAAAATTAGTTCCTACTATAGTTGTTATTTTCATTGGTCTGTTATTGTCTTGCTTTATCATGCTTTCTATCAATGGTTGGTTTCTTTGAAACTGAATCTTATTGGCAAGGTGGGTTCATGGAAGAACAAAAATATTATTATAAGGAACACCGCTTGTCACAAAAAGGGAAACACTTATGGGAACAAATTGATAAATTGTATACCATTGCTATAAACGTGTGCTCTACTTATAATGTTACTTATTGCTTTGATAAATCTTGTTGCTGTAGGAGGTATAAACACCTCCCTTTTCAATGTGATTATAATGATAATGTTACCATATCTTCTTATGTTAAAGGGAATTTTGACTTTTATGATGTGGAACAAATTGAAGAATTTATTGCTTGGAAGGGTGCATTTGAACTTGCTAGTTTGCTTGAAAATACTGATGATTCACCTTATAAATATGAGGTTTATGATATACTTAAATTTTGCTTTAATAATTACAAGGTAGAAAATGGCTATATTCTTGAATATCTTAATAGATGCTCTCCACCAATGGAAGAGACTAATGCCTTGCAGGAGCCTATGGAAGAAGAAATTGCTGAAACTGGAAGATCATTGGATGAAAAAGAGGAGGAGAGTGATGATCAGGAGGAGGAAGAATGGATCTACCCATCCCCACCTTCTAATGCGAGTAACTCTTTACCCCTTACAATATCTAATTGTCCCCCATGCTTACTAAAGGAGGATGAATGTTATGTTCCTGAGGATTCTTTTGAAAATATTTATAATAAAGCTCTAGTGCTTATAGATCATGAAAAGCATGCTTTATGTGATAGTTATATTGTTGAGTTTATTCATGAGGCTACTGAAAATTATTATGAGAGAGGAAAATATGGTTGTAAAATTTTTCATGGTATTGAAACACCTCTCTATTTGCTGAAAGTTTTGAAGTTACTCTTGTTTTATCTTCCTATGCATGTCATTTTGTTCTTTGTGAGTTTATTTGCATATAAGATTCCTATGCATAGGAAGTGGGTTAGACTTAAATGTGTTTTGAATTTGCTTCTTGATGCTCTCTTTTACTTCAATTCATATTTCTTATGTAAGCATCTTCTCAAACTATCATGCCTAACTTAAAGGCGTTAAAGAAAAGTACTTATTGGGAGATAACCCAAAAGTTTTAGATGAGTTTTGGAAGTTATTACTTCAGTAATAATCGCTCCTTATCCTTTTTATTTGCTTTTTTTTGCCAAGAGTAACCTCTAATGAGAGAGAAGTAATGATTGGGAAAGTTGCTGTCCCGAAACAATTTTTTTTGCTTCACCGTAAATATTCGTGTAAAATCTCTGAACGTCGTTTTGAGGTGTGAATTTTTGTGCTTATGACCCAGGTTGTTATCTAACTTTCGTTAGTTCAACACTTTTTTATTTGAGCAACATAAGGTCTTCGAAAAAATTCGTCTTTACCTGCTGGTCTGTTTTGACAGATTTCTGCCATTTTCTGCATTTGCTTCTTGTTGGTTTCTTTTTGAGTTCTTTTGGGGAATTGAGCTTTTTGAGGGAAGTGCTTCAGTAACTAGTGTTCTAATGGAAATTTATTTATGTTAGAAATGAACTTTAATACCTATTATCTTGAGTGCACAAATGTTGCTAATAAAGATTGTGTGAAGTTTTGTATGAAGGAAAAATTTCAGGTGTATGGAAGGAATGAGTAATGAGATGAAGGATGGACTAAATCTCAATCTTGGGGATGCCACGCGTGTCACCCCAAGAAATATCCAATAAGTAAAAGCGTCAAAGCTTGGGGATGCCCAAGGCATCCCCCTCTTCATCAATAAAAATCCCAGGTTTATCCAAACGCTTCATATTTATTGTTTCATGCACAGTTGTGTTGTTCTTGGAGCGTCTTCTTTTTCGTTTTTGTTTTGGTTTTTCATTTGCTTGGTTTGCTTAGTTTTCTGAATAAATTGGTTGGACCCCCTCTTTCATACATTGGTTTTCAAATAGTTTGGTTTGGTTTGGAAAAGAGTAGGAAAGTTCATGCTTAAGTGTTAAAGAGAGCTCGTTTTTGACTGTGGCCTATGCTTTGTCATGCCATGCTTGATATTGTTTTGGCTTTATGCTTAGTATTATTTCTGTAGCATTACTTGTCATAAACAATTGCGATTGCTTAATGTGCCTTGGATGAATCATGCGTTGTTTTAGCATATTAAAGCATAGTATAGTGGTATTCTCCTTTGATGCTTTATTTGGGTTGACTTGGCACATGCTCACACCATGTTATGACTATCTCAAGTCACCATAGCCTTTATGATCCTTTAGTTTTCAACTTGTAGTATCACTTTATGCTTTGATCAATGATGTTTTGTCGCTCTACATGATTATGGCCATTATTGCTCTCTTAGTTTGTCGCTCCCAGTCTTTTGCTAGCCTCCACAACCAAGTATGAGTTCCACTCATGCATACAACTCCCTAAACCAAGTTATTTCAAAGAGTCCACCATACCTACCTACTAGCTTATGCTATTCCAAGCATATTCATGCTTTTGTGTATCTTCCAAATTAAACTTGTTATGAGAAAACTAGTGATTTAAGCTCTCACGAACTTGATGGCACACTTTACTTTTTTGCATCTAATAAACTTGAACCATTGGGTCCTTCTTTGTTGCGTATATGCTTGTGCTCTATAAGTTGAAGTTAGTAGAACCATGTATCATGTGGAATGCTTTCAACATTGCACTTGTACTTTGTACCCCGTTGATATCATGTTCTTTTGCTTATGGATCCCGGCGGTGTGAAATAAAAGTGGAACTTGTAAGATCATGGAGTTGTGTTAGAGAAATGCCTGGGCCGCTAGCCTAAGACATGCCTAATAATGGTGGAAACTTGCAGCATCACCATTATGAGCACTCTATGAAGCATCCTCAATAAAAACCTATGCAAATAGCAAATAAAAAGATCACTGAGATGCTCATTGTCTGCTTGCCTTGTCATTTTGATTATGGGATAGCTCCTGTATCATGTGCAAGGGGTACCCCATTGGCGGTTTTTTATGACACATATGTACTTACAATTACAAGATCTTACTTGTGACTAAAGTTGAGTAGCATGAGGTGTCTTTGTAAGTAAGGGGCATGCGATTTCGGTTTATAACTTGTCAAGCATATCCTCTTAGTTGTGTCACTTTAACCTTAATCACCTTAAAGATGCTTATGATAGGGGCAATGAGAGCTAAAAGCTATAAGTACCATAATTTTTGGAAGCTCTTTATGAGACTTGAATCCTTGCTTCCTTCTATGAAGGCCTTTCTTCCACCATTATATTGAGTCTCCACCTTCTACCTTTATGCACTTACTGTGAGAGCATAGTGGCCATTCTTAGTTCTATGTGCATTGTCCCAAGACTAGTTGATTGATGCATAACTTGATATTGCTTGTTTTAAACTATTTGTATCTAGTCACTCTTATGAACTTTGAAGGTATCCTATGTAATTATATTTGCTACTCTATGAGGGACAAGCTGGATGCTATTACGCTATGTTTTCTTTATGTGAAACAAACAAACATCTTGTAAAGCATTGTTATTCATGAATCTTTTGTTTGTGCCTTTTCATGTTGCATCATAGTTTCTTTGTCTTATTGATAGAACTTTGTCTTTCATGTTATGATTGAAGTACTATGATCCCAGCTTTGAATGTTTTACAAATACTTTGATCAAGTCTTTGATGGTGCATGTCACCTCAAAAATTATTCTTTCTTTTTATCACTTACTGTAGCACCCCGGTAAAACCACTACTAAAAAATCGCTTGTTATTTCATTTTTGTTGCATCATCTTTAGCATGCTCATGTTCATCATGCCACCTTGCATGGATCATGTTACAAAATGTTACATTGGTTGTGTTGCATTGGTTTGCATTGCACTTGTTGGAATCTTGCTTGTGTGTCTTGATATCACATTACCCCTTTCCCTTTTAAAACCTCTCTATTTGGTTTTCTACAAGTTGGGAACCAAGTATAGGAACCACTATTTGTAAATGTACTTGTTCTTTTTCCAAAACCCTAATCCTCAAATACTTGTAAAATGCCCAAATGGATTTTTATTTGTGGGCATCACCTTTCCTCTTTCTCTTTTCCCTCTCATCTCTCACTTGGTTAAACCCCTTTATTCAACATCTTGCAAAAGTTTCAAAAGAGTTTATTTATTGGCTTGTTTGAATTTGAAACAAAAAAAGAAAAAAATCAAATAAAATAAACAGAAATAAACAAGAGAGAGGGAGAGGGAGTAGCAGCAGCCTAGCCTGCATTACCTGCAGCCCAGCGCCGTAGTCCCCCGGCCCATCTCCTTCCTCTCCACCAGCCGAGCCCATCTTCCTCTCCACCCGCCCGTACCGCTTTGAGGGAGAGCTTTCTCTGTCGCCGTCTTCCTCCTCACGGAGTGCATCCAGAGCTTCCCCTGTCGATGTCCAAGCGATGGATAGACCAGCGTGCGCCCCGAGGCCTATAAGGGCAGTACCAAGAGGTGTCCCGTCGAACCCTAGCTCCATCCCTCTCGTCACGCCGCCGCCCTCTTCCCCCCTTCCTTTTCTCCACCTGCCGAGAGGAGCCGCCGGAGCATCATCATCGTGTGGTCGCCATGGCCTTCATCGAGTCCACCTGAGAGCGGGGACCGCATCGCGTGCTTTGGGCTGTCCTCCAGAGAGAAGAAGAGGGACCGCAACTCCCTGGATCCACCTCCCCGCAGTCACCTCTGTCCGTGTCAAGGGGACCTCGCCGCCGGCTACTGCCTGGACTTCTTCCCGGAGCTCCTGGCCACCACCGGCACCGCTTCTAGTGGGAATTGATCGCGGTGAGCACCCTCTCTCCGTTCCCCTTCCTCTGGCATCCTCTCAGTCAACCTGAAGCTCGTGCGCCACCGGTTTCTTTTGTTTTCCAGCCGAGCCTCTCACCGCGTTGCCGCACGCACGAGCAGCAGTAAACGACAGCAGCAACAGACACCACCTTGGGGCCCCGTTCTTTGATGAATTGCGGCCGCTACAGCCCTACTTGGACCAAACCACCTGAGTAAGTATTGTAGCCGAGGGTCCCCTCTTCGCCTTTTGTTTTTGCACCGCCGTGAGTTTCGCCTCCGTTTGGTCGTCACCGTCGTCGGAAAGCGACCAGATCCGCCGCTGGCACGGTCCCAGTTCCATCAGCGAAACAGCAGAAACAGCCGAGCGTGCATCTCTGTTCTTCCGCATTTTCTGGTCGTTGTGGTTCGCCTCTGCGCGCACTTGCTGAACGAAAGTCGTAGCCCGATAAACCCTCTGCAGTTTTCCTTTTTACGGCATGGCGAAATTCGCCGCCATTTAGTCGCAATCGAAGCCGCAACCTAGCTCAAGCTCGCAGATTTCTCTGTCGGCAACGTGCAGTTCGTCAGTTTGAGCCGCAGCGGTTTTGCAGAAAAGCCCCCGCAAGTTTTGTCGATCACGCGCCGGCCCCTCCGCAACCCCGCCAGGCCACCAGTCAGCCCCTCCCCCCGTTTTGAAAAAAAGCACCTCAACTCTTGGTTTAGCAACCCGCACTCCCCGGATCTGCCGCGTGGCAAGCCCTGGCTGGGTCGCGCGCGCGGTGGACCCGCGTCTCGCGGTCCCACCTGTCAGTCCCTGGGGCTGGACAACGCCGCGGTGCGAAAAGCCCAGAGGGGTACCCCGCTGCCGCCGCGCTGACTCAGCATCGCGGGTCCACCCGTCAGCGGCTAGGGTTAGTTCTGCCGCGGTACAAAAAGTCTGAGATCTTTTCTGTTTAATAAAAATCTTTTTCAGGAATGTTTAATATGATTTTATATCCAGTTTTTAATAAGTTTTAATTGGTAATTCTAAATTTGACAAATAATATATGTTTTTGAATCAGAAAAATGTGAGGAATTCAAATATGCCATCTAAAATAATGTTTGACTAATTTAAATTTTCGAGATGATTAAATTGCAATAAAAATGCCTTTTCTCAATTAAGTAGTAACTTTAATTCTATAACTCCAAATTTGACAAATAATATATCTAAATCGATCAGATCGACGGGCCCTATCTAACTATGCTATCCATACATCCTTTTGAATCTTATTTCATGCATTTATAATACATTACTGCAAGGAAATCCATTAATAAAATGGACAAATAAAATTGGAATTGTTTCCTTATTGCTACAAATGTCTCACCAATGTTGTATCATCACTGTGCTATGCAAACGACATCGGTCCATCATGAGATGCATCATTAACTTGCCATGTCACGCATCATGTCATGATCATGTTGATTCTCCCGCATTAATTGTAATTGTTGCATCGCTTGTTCCTTTTAGTGTTATGCTTCTTCCCGGATAGGACGATGAGATGTTGTGAGCTTCGACAAGTTCTCCGGATATGTACCTTCGGTAGTGTTTCCCAGGTGAGCATCTCTCCCCCTTCTACCTATTTTTGCATTTATAGTCTTTATTTCCTCCTGTTGATCTATTGCTATCCGTGTCGCGATGCTTTAGTTTCCGTACACCAGTTATATCCCGTGCAGCCTCTATATTGCCTTGGACACCTCCTATTATCTGTGTTTTGTAGATAGCTGGCCTTGCGAGTCGTAGTTGCGTGCTTAGGTGCGATCTCATGTTGTCAAGTACCACAGTTGTTGGAATGCTGGCAGATGTTTATGGTGGAGATGATCATGACTTTAAATACAACTATTAAATTGTTGGGATAACTAATGAAAGAGGCACCGCTGGGCAATATATGCTATTTGGTTTTTATGTCCACTTATGTCCCGTAGGCCCCGAGTACTTGATACCTGTTCCTTGACTATTCGCACTATCCACATCCGGGAGAGTCTATGAATCCCCCTTAGCCAGAGCTTGATTCATTTCTTATTTCTTGGGGCCACAAACTAGTTTGGGGCTTTATTACTATCCTGTACTTATGCCATGCTTTACTTCTTTATTTACGATTGTGCGTGGAGCACCTGTACTGTTTAGGATCGTGACACGTTTTCGTTGTATCGACAAGCCCAGTCACACTTTCGGGTTCCCAGTCGTTTACAGCCGTCCACACAAACCTTCGGTCCGTCTCGGAGCCAGCCAACTTCGTTGCGGGTAGCTTAATGGGGTGGCCCCCTGAAATAATTTATGAATCCTGTGATTGCTTTGTCGTGAAAGCCTCATTGGGTTTTGAGTTGGTTTTTCCAAGGTCGATCGTGTGTGTGTTGCTATTTGTGCACCCCTGCAGGGTAAATCTTTCTGAAAGCCGTGTCCGTGGTTATGGACGACTTGGAGCATAGTATCTCGATCATAGACAAGCATAACTAAAGTAGTGCTATAAATTTGACTTAATATGTGTCTAGTAATCAGATGCAACTATAACGGAATGGATATTAAAAATGCCAACAACTGGTGGATCTGGGTTGTTTTGTGACATGCTATACCTGCCTAGTAAGTATTGCAACTCCAATGGAATGTGATAAAAGTGCCAACAACTGCTGGGTTTTGGGATTCCTTAGGACAATTATATCTGACTAGTAAATGTTCCAACTACCACGAAATGGTTAATTAAAACTGCCCACTACTTATGCTTCAGGATGACTCACGCTATTTATATATGATTAGTAAGTGCTGTAACTATAACGGAATAAGTAAAACTACCAACTGTGTGAGTTCCTTGGTCCGGCTTCCTTGTTTGGTCTCGAGGGGGAAATACCAGGATGGGTATGTTTGGTGGTAGTATCAGGTTGAATTTGAATAGGTCTTTCTTACCCCTCTCTAATAGCCGCCAGTTTTACTGAGTCTCTATAGGTTGTTTAGTGCTGCTACGCTGCCGCTTCAGTCCACCATACCTATGTAGGCGAGAGCCGCCGAATTCTAGCCTCGCCGTGTACTGGCCTCAGTACTGACGCTCCTCTTTTTCCTTTGGCCTTTGTCGGCACCCCTTTTGTTTTAGCAGGTTCGAGATCGACGTCGTTAGCAGGGTTACCCTTCCGGCTTGGCCTGGGTAGGGTTATGGACGCCATTGGTTATTCTTCAGGGCTCTTAGCCCCATTTGCATCGTCTTCGTACTCAGACGCTGTATCGTTTTCAAGGTGATTTGGATCTTTGTGTTGTATATCTGTATTCTTGGCTCATTGAGTCATTGTTGTATATCAATCTGTTCTGTGGGTCCCATCGAGGACTGTTGTGTAATGGTATTACTTCGTTTTCCACCCGCACGAAAGTGCCTGGTGGGCGTCCTTGAATCGTTTCTATGCGGGTTTGGCGGAAAGGGCTAAAACTTGCATAGGGCCGATTCGAGGATGTTACACTTACCTACTCGAGGACGAGCAGGAGTTAAGCTTGGGGATGTTGATACATTGCAAATGTATCTATAATTTTTGATGCTCCATGCTTGGTTTTATCTACTTTCTTGTGTTTTGTCCACACTTTGGAGTACTTTTCATATGATTTCTTGGACTAACCTATTAACAAGAGCCACAGTGCCAGCTGCCTGTTTTCTGCTGTTTTTCGTTCCAGGAAAGTCAGAAAATGAATATTCTCGGAATTGGACGGGACAAAAGCCAAAGTGCCTATTTTTTCGGAAGACATCTGATGCCAGAATACGAGACGAAGAAGGGCTGGGGGCCGGCCACACAACCTGGCCGCGCGGCCAGGCCTGGCCTGCGCCAGGGGGTGGTCTGGCCGACCCCAGCACCCCCTCGGCCTCTTCTTCCGCCTATATATTGCCCTTGGGACCAAAACCCTAAGTACCCGATCAAAAATCCACGAAAGAGTCTATAGCCGCCGTCATCTCCATCCCTAGATCGGGAGGGATCTGAAGCTCTTCTTGGCACCCTGCCGGAGAGGGGAATTCACCCTGGAGGCCTTCTTCATCATCATGCAAGCCTCCGGTGTGATGCGTGAGTAGTTCATCTCTGGACTACGGGTCCATGTAGTAGCTAGATGGCTGGTTCTCCTCCTTTGTGCTTTCATGTCTAGATCTTGTGAGCTCGGTTCATGATCAAGATCATCTATTTGTAATTCTGCATGTTGTGTTTGCGGGGATCCGATGGATATTGAGATGCTATTTCAGATTGATTATTGATTCTATCATGTCTTTGTTATTTGTGATCTTGCATGCTTTCTGTTGTTAGTAGCTATCTTGGCCAAGTAGATGCTAGCAACTCCAAGAGTTAGTATTTATGCTCGATAGTGGGTTCATGCCTCTGGTAATCTGGGGAAGTGACAGAAATCTCTAAGGTACTAGATGTGCTGTTGCTACTAGGGAGAAAACAACAATCCTTTGTTCATAGAACAGTCGTATTGTTTAGTTTACACGCAATTCGTAAAGCAATAATCGGTTGCTTGCAACTTAATACTGGAGGGGGTTCGGATGATAACCTGAAGGTGGATTATTAGTCATAGATGCAGTTGGATGGCAGTCTATGTATAATGTTGTAATGCCCAATCAAGTCTCAAAGGAGTGAAGATGATTAGTATATGCTTGTATGCTTTCTCGATGTTTGTTAATTGCCCCGCTGTAATTTGTTCACCCAGCATGTTATCTATCTTAAGGAGATCCACCTCTAGTGAACTATGGACCCTGGTCCTTTCTTTTACATACAATCTACAAACTGTTTATTGCTTTGTGTTTACTTTCTACAAACTATTACTTCCTTCCATTCGATACGTTTAATCCTTTGTTTTCAGCAAAACCGGTGAGATTGACAACCTCATCGCAAGTTGGGGGCAAAGTTCTGTGGTTGTGTTGTGCAGGTGTCCACGTTGCTACTAGCACCGGTAGTGCGCCCTGCCAAGGCTCAGCTAGCAACACCTTTGGGGTGTTTCCTTGCTCCTACTAGTTCGATTAAACCTTGGTTTCATAACTGAGGGAAACTTACTTCTGTGCTCATCATACCTTCCTCTTGGGGTTCCCCAACGAGCACCACATTAACACCGAGCCATCAGTATTCTCCTTCGATGCTTTATTTGGGTTGACTTGGCGCATGCTTACTGATGGCTCGTGATTGATGAGCTTGTTGGGGAACCCCAAGAGGAAGGTATGATGAGCACAGAAGTAAGTTTCCCTCAGTTATGAAACCAAGTTTATCGAACCAGTAGGAGCAAGGAAACACCCCAAAGGTGTTGCTAGCTGAGCCTTGGCAGGGCACACTACTGGTGCTAGTAGCAACATGGAGACCTGCACAACACAACCACAGGACTTTGTCCCCAACTTGCGATGAGGTTGTCAATCTCACCGGTTTTGCTAAAAACAAAGGATTAAACGTATTGAATGGAAGGAAGTAATAGTTTGCAGAAAGTAAACACAAAGCAGTAAACAGTTTGTAGATTGTATGTAAAAGAAAGGACTGGGGTCCATAGTTCACTAGAGGTGGCTCTCCTTAAGATAGATAACATGTTGGGTGAACAAATTACAGCGGGGCAATTGACAAACATCGAGAAAGCATACAAGCATATACTAATCATCTTGACTCCTTTGAGACTTGATTGGGCATTACAACATTATACATACACCGCCATCCAACTGCATCTATAACTAATAATCCACCTTCAAGTTATCATCCGAACCCCCTCCAGTATTAAGTTGCAAGCAACAGATTATTGCTTTACGAATTGCGTGTAAAGTAAACAATATGATTGTTCTATGAACAAAGGATTGTTGTTTTCTCCCTAGTAGCAACAGCACATCTAGTACCTTAGAGATTTCTGTCACTTCCCTAGATTACCAAAGGCATGAACCCACTATCGAGCATAAATACTAACTCTTGGAGTTGCTAGCATCTACTTGGCCAAGATAGCTACTAACAACGGAAAGCATGCAAGATCACAAATAACAAAGACATGATAGAATCAATAATCAATCTGAAATAGCATCTCAATATCCATCGGATCCCCGCAAACACAACATGTAGAATTACAAATAGATGATCTTGATCATGAACGGAGCTCACAACATCTAGACATGAAAGCACAAAGGAGGAGAACCAGCCATCTAGCTACTACATGGACCCATAGTCCAGAGATGAACTACTCACGCATCACATCGGAGGCTTGCATGATGATGAACAAGGCCTCCAGGGTGAATTCCGCTCTCCGGCAGGGTGCCGGGAAGAGCTTCGGATCCCTCTTGATCTAGGGATGGAGATGACGGCGGCTACAAATTCTTTCGTGGATTTTTGATTGGGTACTTAGGGTTTTCGTCCCGATGGCATCTTATAGGCAGAAGGAGAGGCCGAGAGGTGCTGGCATTTTCGTCCCGAGGGCATCTTCTGGCATCTGATGACTTCTGGAAAAACAGGCACTTTGGCTTTTGTCCCATCTAATTCCGAGAATATTCATTTTCTGACTTTCCTGGAACCAAAAACAGCAGAAAAGAGGCAGCTGGCACTGTGGCTCTTGTTAATAGGTTAGTCCAAGAAATCATATGAAAAGTACTCCAAAGTATGGACAAAACACAAGAAAGTGGATAAAACCAAGCATGGAACATCAAAAATTATAGATACATTTGCAATGTATCACACCACTCCAAGGATAACATCGCCACCACCACCAGTCATTGCCACCAGCATAAGCCATGGCAAGGCCGTCGCACCGCCATCACCGCCACCACCACCACAAGTGGATATGCCACATGACGACAGCGATGATGACAACATGGATGCATTCCTCAACACTGGCACTGATGATGACCTTTACATGCCTTCTATTGGACCCTTCAGCCGTGCTCGCAACGATCTAGTTGGACCTAATATGACGTGCACGCAGCATCTAGTCTTCGGTAGTTCTCAAGAGACGCCTCCACCTATCACCGATGCTCCACAAGCCCAGCGTGGAATTGTTTTCAGCCCTAACACACTACACTAGGTGGCCGATAAGGAGTTAGCAGTCCCTATTCAAGAGATCAAGAAGGGTCAGAAAAGATGTAAGAAGTTGAAGGCTACGAGCCAGCCATTTCCAACAAAGGTGGTGAGGATGACTATCCAGGATCAGGATAGCGTGCCATATGCACCCAAGGATGTCCTTTGGAAAATACATATAGAGGGTAAGCCGATGCTGGAGCCGAGGATGCTAAAAGCGGCAAGTCCATCTATGCAGAGTCTGCATGGCAGTATTCTGTATATCTGGAGAATCAACTTCTGAAAAAAAATCCAGCGCACCCTGTTTTCATGGTCCAGGTGCCAGAGGGCAAGAGCTTCGTCGATACACCCCCCCCCCCGCGGATCTGTTCTTCCTGTAGTTTGAAGACATCTTCAATTTTTTCATTGTAAACGGCTAGACTATACCCTAGTTCTCCTATACTTGCTCAACATGGCGATGAAGGTCCAAAGAGAGAGAACCAAGGGCATCGCGATAATGGACCCCTTCTACATGCATGAAAGGATCTTGTTAAACCCTAGGGACTGGTCACTTGTTAGGGATTACCTCAAAGACTTCATGCTGAAGAACAGAAAGAAGGATTACCTTCTCGTGCCTTTCTTTCCCGGGTAAGTATAGTAATTATTCGCTGGCCAACCGTAACATGTTTTCTTTGATTTGCATCATTCGTTTCCAATACATTTATGTTTGAATTGTTTTGCGCAGAGACAAATATTGCATACTCATCAACATCTTCCCAAAGCTTTCGCAAGCCACATATTTCGACTTGAGCAGTTTGATAAAGAAGAAAGACTATGGCAACATAAAGAGTGTTCTGGATGATGCTCTTGATGCCTACGCCTTAGATGGAGGCTACTTCGGGAAGGGGGGAACATGTAAGCAAGGAAGGCAAACACGTGTTTACTCACGTAATGCAATTCGCCTGCGTCAAGCAGCCTACAGATAGTCAAAAGGAAGCCTTCTACATCCTCTATCACATGAGCGGGTTCATCCGGGATGAACAGCTGCTTAAGCTGCCATCACATCTCCGGAAGTGGGCCCAAAATATGACGACGATCACGGATGATGATATCAGAGAACAATTCTTTCGCATCCAGACCCAGTTGTCGGAAATCATCAATCAAGATGTCCTCAAAAGTGGGGGGGGGGGGTCTTGCACTATGTTGGCATTAAATTGCGAAATGTGGAGGTAGAAGAATGCCTCGAAATGCAGGGTGATGATAGGCCTTTTATGACGAAAGACGGTGTACTACCGATCCCTGGGCCGAGTCAGAAGTCTTGACGTTTGCATTTACCAGTTGGATGTAGTTTTGAACTATCGTTGGATGTCTGTGATGTTGTAAACTGATTAGTAACTTGCCTAGCTCTGCAATTGTATGGTCGTTGAACTTAATTATTGTGATATCGACGATGCGCCTAGCTCTCTATGTATAATATTGTTTCGATGGTCATTATACTTACTTATATAATTGGTCCTTAGTACTTGATGTGCTCAATAATATTTTGGTTCTTGCCTGATGCAACGGACGATGATTAAAATGCTAGGGCACCAGGTGCGTGCCTTCATTTCGGATGTGATCCTGGGGGCGGTGTGAGCGAGCCTTGTTATGTGCACAAATACATATCTTGTGCATCCTACTTGGCTGGCTTACACCGCCCCTGTGATTTTCGTGTCCAACATAAGTATGAGGCCCTATATATAGTACTTGATGTTCATAGTTTTGGTTCTTGTTTTCATTGCAATAGCCGATGATTAAAATGCGCAACTACAGGTGTGGCTTGATTTCGGATGTGATCCTAGGGGTGGTGTGAGTGAGCCTTGTGATCTGCACATATACATATATTGTGCATCTCACATGGCTCACTCACTCCATCCCTATGATTTTCTACGTCCAACATAAGTATGAGGCCCTAATTAATAAAGTACTGGATGTTCATAGTTTTTTTGCAACAGCCGATGATTAAAATGCTAGGGCGCCACTACAAGTGTGCCTTGATTTCGCATGTGATCCTGGGGGTGGTGTTAGTGAGCCTTGTGATATGCGCATATACATATCTTGTGCATCCTACATGGCTCGCTGACACCATCATTGTGATCTTTGTTGTCCAACATATGATGAGGCCCTAAAGTACTTGATGTTCATATATAGTTTTGGTTCTTATGTTTTTGTTGCAACGGCCAATGATTTAAATGCTATGGCGCAACTACATGTGTGCCTTGATTTCGGATGTGATCCTGGGGGAGGCGTCAACGAGCTTTGTGATATGCACATATATATATCTTGTGCATCCTACATGGCTCGCTAACGCCGTCCCTATGATTTTTTATGTCCACTATATGATGAGGCCCTAGTTCATATTTGTTACAATTGCTCAATCTGCATGATGTTAAGTTTGTTGTTTTGTAGTTCTTGTGAACATGCATCATGTCAATCATTAATTGGGTTTTGGTTGCATAACATTCTATCTACCTTGGTGTACATAGATGGCAAAGTGGTACGTGATATACAAGGGTGTTGTTCCAGGAGTCTACACCGAGTGGGAGGACTATCTGAAACAAGTGAACGGTTTTAGAGGCAACAGCTACAAAGGGTATAATACTACAGAGATGGCGAAAACTAGGTGGAGGAACCACCTATGAGAACAAGCTAGATGGAAGAACCTGATGAAGGCCTTGGTCCTACTCGTTGTCCTTGTGGTTCTTCTGTATATGATCATAGTTTAATTTAGGTGACCACTTGACATGTAATGTGATGATGACTAACTTGCTACTTGATCGGTATTGTCATTGTGTTATTAAGTATTGTTATTGTGTTATTAAGTATTGTCATTGTGTATATATACCTATACAATACCTGTATAATATTTGTACAAATACGAGGGCGGCGTATAAAAAAATTAACAGATGCATATACTAATAATCTTGACTCCTTTGGAACTTGATTGGGCGTTACAACATTATACATAGACCGCCATCCAACTGCATCTATGACTAATAATCCACCTTCAGGTTATCATCCGAACCCCCTCCAGTATTAAGTTGCAAGCAACAGATTATTGCTTTACGAATTGCGTGTAATGTAAACAATATGATTGTTCTATGAACAAAGGATTGTTGTTTTCTCCCTAGTAGCAACAACACATCTAGTACCTTAGAGATTTCTATCACTTCCCCAGATTACCAGAGGCATGAACCCACTATCGAGCATAAATACTAACTCTTGGAGTTGCTAGCATCTACTTGGCCAAGATAGCTACTAACAACGGAAAGCATGCAAGATCACAAATAACAAAGACATGATAGAATCAATAATCAATCTGAAATAGCATCTCAATATCCATCGGATCCCCGCAAACACAACATGCATGATTACAAATAGATGATCTTGATCATGAACGGAGCTCACGACATCTAGACATGAGCACAAAGGAGGAGAACCAGCCATCTAGCTACTACATGGACCCGTAGTCTAGAGATGAACTACTCATGCATCACACCGGAGGCTTGCATGATGATGAAGAAGGCCTCCGGGGTGAATTCCCCTCTCCGACAGGGTGTCGGGAAGAGCTTCAGATCCCTCCCGATCTAGGGATGGAGATGACGACGGCTACAGACTCTTTCGTGGATTTTTGATCGGGTACCTAGGGTTTTGGTCCCGAAGGCAATATATAGGCGGAAGGAGAGGCCGGGGGGTGCTGGGGTCGGCCAGACCACCCCCTGGCGCGGGTCAGGCCTGGTCGCGCGACCAAGGTCTAGCCCTTCTCCGTATCGTATTCTGGTTCCAGATGTCTTCCGGTAAAATAGCGACTTTGGCTTTTGTCCCGTCCAATTCCGAGAATATTCATTTTCTGACTTTCCTGGAACCAAATACAGCAGAAAACAGGCAGCTGGCACTGTGGTTCTTGTTAATAGGTTAGTCCAAGAAATCATATGAAAAGTACTCCAAAGTGTGGACAAAACACAAGAAAGTAGATAAAACCAAGCATGGAACATCAAAAATTATAGATACATTTGAAATGTATCAACATCCCCAAGCTTAACTCCTGCTCGTCCTCGAGTAGGTAAGTGATAAAAAGAAAGAATAATTTTTGAGGTGACATGCACCATCATAAAATTGATCAAAGTATTTGTAAAACATTCAAAGCTGGGATCATAGTACTTCAATCATAACATGAAAGACAAAGTTCTAGCAATAAGACAAAGAAACTATGTTGCAACATGAAAATGCACAAACAAAAGATTCATGAATAACAATGCTTTGCAAGACATTTGTTTGTTTCACATAAAGAAAACATAGCATAATAGTATTCAGCTTGTCCCTCATAGAGTAGCAAGTATAAATGCATAGGACACCTTCAAAGTTCATAAGAGTGACTAGATACAAATAGTTTAAAACAAGCAATATCAAGCTACACATCAATCAACTTGTCGTGGGACAATGCACATAGAACTAAGAATGGCCACTATGCTCTCAAAGTAGGTGCATAAACGTAGAAGGTGGAGACTCAATATAATGGTGGAAGAAAGACCTTCATAAAAGGAAGTAGGGATTCAAGTCTCATAAAGATCTTCCAAAAATTATGGTACTTATAGCTTTCAGCTCTCATTGCCCCTATCATAAGCATCTTGAAGTGATTAAGGTTAAAGTGAACAAACTATGGTGTACATGCTTGACGAAGTATAAGTTAGAAATCTCATGTCCCTTGAATACGAGGGCCGCTCCTCATGCTACTCAAGTTTAGTCACCGATAAGTTCTTGTCATCGTAAGTACATGTGTATCATAGAGAACCGCCAACGGGGTACCCCTTGCCCGATGATACGGAAGAATCCCCATATCAAAATGACAAGGCAAGCAGATAACGAGCATCTCAACAATCTTCTTATTTACCATGGGAATATGGTGCTTTTTTCTCTCTTTCCTCTTTTCATAATTTGTTTTTTTATTTTTCTCTTTTTTCTCAATATAGGACTCTTTTTTTATAAGAAGAATGCTTCACAGACAGCTCATTATGGTTACGCTGCAGGTTTCCACCATGTCAGCATGGATTAGACCAGCGACACAGGCGTTTCTCTAACACATATACATAACTCCATGGACTTACAAGCTCCCCTTTCATTTCACACCGACGACATCCATATACAAAAGAGCATGATATCAACTAGGTACAAAGTACCCGTGCAATGTTGAAAGTGTTCCCCATGACAGCATGGTTATGCTAATCCCCAACAAATAAGTGCAAGCATATACAACATAGATGACACAATGGTTCAAGTTTATTAAGGGCAAGAAAAGTAAAGTGTGTCATCAAGTTCGTGAGAGCTTTAATCACTAGTTTTCTCATAACAAGTTTAATTTGGAAGGTAAACAAAAACATGAATATACTTGGAATAGCATAAGCTAGTAGGTAGGTATGGTGGACTATTTGGAATAATTTGGTTTAGGGAGTTGGATGCATGAGTGGAACTCACACTTGGTTGGGGAGGCTAGCAAAAGGCTGGGAGCGACAAACTAAGAGAGCAATAATGGCCATAATCATGAAGAGTGACAAAACATCATTGATGAAAGCATAAAGTGATACTAAAAGTTGAAAACTAAAGGATCATAAAGGCTACGGTGACTTCAAATAGTCATAACATGGTGTGAGCATGCGCCAAGTCAACCCAAATAAAGCATCAAAGGAGAATACCACTATACTATGCTTTAATATGCTAAAACAACGCATGATTCATCCAAGGCACATTAAGCAATCTCAGTTGTTTATAACAAGTCATGCTACAACAAAGAATACTAAGCATAAAGCCAAAACAATATCAAGCATGGCATGACAAAGCATAGGCCACAGTCAAAAACGAGCTCTCTTTACCACTTAAGCATGAACTTTCCTACTCTTTTCCAAACCAAACCAAACTATTTGAAAACCAAGGCATGAAAGAAAGGGGGTACAACCACCTTATTCAGCAAACCAAGCAAACGAAAAACCAAAATGAAAACGAAAAAGAAGACGCTCCAAGAACAACACAACTGTGTATGAAACAATAAAAATGAAGCGTTTGGAAGAAACCTGAGATTTTTATTGATGAAGAGGGGGATGCCATGGGTATCCCCAAGCTTTGACGCTTGTACTTCTTGGATATTTCTTGGGGTGACACACGTGGCATCCCCAAGCTTGAGCTTTATTCCATCCTTCATCTCACTCATTCCTTCCATACACCTGAAATTTTTCCTTCATACAAAACTTCACACAATCTTTATTAGCAACATTAGTGCACTCAAGATAATAAGTCTTTAGATTCAGTTATAACACCAATAAACTTCCATTAGAACACTATCTACTATAGCACTTCCCTCAAAAAGCTCAATTCCCCAAAAGAACTCAAAAAGGAACCAACAAGAAGCAAATGCAGAAAATGGCAGAAATTTGTCAAAACAGACCAGCAGGTAAAGACGATTTTTTTAGAAGACCTTATGTTGCTCAAATCAAAAAATGTTGAACTAACGAAAGTTAGATAACAACCTGGGGCAGTAGCAAAAAAATTCACGCCTCAAAAAGACGTTCAGAGATTTGACACGAATTTTTACGGTGAAGCACACAAATCTGTTTCGGGACAGCAACTTTCCCAATCATTACTTCTCTCCCATTAGAGGTTACTCTTGGCATCAAAAGCAAATAAAAAGGATAAGGAGCGGTTATTACTGAAGTAGTAACTTCCACGACTCATCTAAAACTTTTGGGTTATCTCCCAATAAGTACTTTTCTTTAACGCCTTTAAGTTAGGCATAAGAAGTAAGAAAAAGAATCAAGTGTTCTCAAATGAAGAAGCATTAAGACCAAATTTTGTTTTCATAGGAGAGGCAAAAGAAATCTTCTCTCTCTTATTAGGGAAGTGTTCTATACCTTTCTTGAGTGGGAGTTGATATTTAATGGTGCCTTCTTTCATATCAATAATGGCACCAACATTTCTAAGAAAAGGTCTTCCCAAAGTGATAGGACAAGAAGCATTGCATTCAACATCCAAGACATAGAAATCAACGGGGACATAGGCATTGTTAACCATAATAAGAACATCATTAAGACTCCCCATGAGTTTCATTTTAGCATTATCATCAAGTGGGACATTCAAATAACAATCTTCAAGTGGAGGCAAATCAAGCATATCATAAATCCTTCTAGGCATAATAGAAACACTACTATCAAGATCACATAAAGCTTTAAAATCAAAGTCATTCACTTTCATATTAATAATGGGTTCCCAACTATCTTCTTGTTTTATAGGAATATAAGCTTTATGTTTCATCTTTTCTTCTTTAATCTTTATGAGAGCATCAGTAATGTGTTTTGTAAAGGCCATGTTCATAACACTAGCATTAGGACTTTTAGCAAGCTTTTGTAGGAACTTAATAACTTCAGAGATATTGCAACCATCAAGATCAAAATCAAATTTATCATCTAAAGTGGTAGAACTATTACTAGCCTCAACACTAGTGGTAGTGATAGTACTAATGTTTCTAGCAATTTCATCTTCTCTTTCCCACTTAGCATATAATTCAGCTAATAGTCTAACATTTTCATCAATTCTTACTTGTATGGCATTAGTAGTGTCAAAGGGATTATCATTAGTTTCAGGTTTAGCAGCCACTTTATTCAAAGAAGATCGAGCTTCAGCCAAAGAAGCTATATTTGTTTCAGCATTAGAGAGTTTTTCCTCAATAGTTTTATTGAAAGCAGTTTGCTTACTAATAAAGTCTTTAAGCATAACTTCAAGTTCAGAGGGAACACTCCTATTATTGTTGTAGGAATTTCCGTAAGCATTACCATTGTTGGGAGGATATGGCTTATAATTGTTGTTACCAAAATTATTCCTGTAGGCATTATTGCTAAAATTTTTATTTCTTATGAAGTTCACATCAACTTGCTCTTCTTGAGCAACCAAAGAGGCTAAAGGAACATTATTTGGATCAATATGGGCTTTCCCATTAACAAGCATAGACATAATAACATCAATCTTATCACTCAAGGAGGATATTTCCTCAACAGAATTTACCTTCTTACCTTGTGGAGCTCTTTCAGTATGCCATTCGGAAT
Organism: Avena sativa; assembly: GCA_916181665.1. Classification (NCBI taxonomy): domain Eukaryota; kingdom Viridiplantae; phylum Streptophyta; class Magnoliopsida; order Poales; family Poaceae; genus Avena; species Avena sativa. The sequence continues at coordinate 29,979,814 of OV702290.1, read as the reverse complement.
AGTTAACCATCATATTATCCAGAAGCTTTGTTGCAGCACCCAAAGTGATGGTCATAAAGGTACCTCCAGCAGAAAAATCCAATAGGTTCCTTGAAGAATAGTTCAATCCTGCATAAAAGTTTGGATGATCATCCAAGCAGTCAGTCCATGAGTGGGACAATTATTTACCAAAGATTTCATTATTTCCCAAGCTTGAGCAACATGTTCATAATCAGATTGTTTAAACTTCATTATTTCACTTCTCATAGATATAATCTTAGCAGGAGGATAGTATTTTCCAATGAAAGCATCTTTGCACTTAGTCCAAGAATCAATACTATTCCTAGTTAAGGAATTCAACCATTCTTTAGCTTTTCCTCTCAAAGAGAAAGGAAACAATTTCAGCTTAATAATATCACCATCTATATCCCTATGCGTTTGCATCTCACAAAGTTCAACAAAGTTATTTAGATGGGTAGCAACATCTTCATTACCAATACCAGAAAATTGTTCTCTCATAACAAGATTGAGTAAAGTAGGTTTTATCTCAAAGAAAGTAGCTTCAGGCACATGTGGAGCAATAGGTCTGCTCATAAAATCATTGTTGTTGGTGCTAGTGAAGTCACACAACTTAGTGTTTTCAAGAGTAATCATTTTTTTGTGTTTTCAATAAATAAAGCAAACTTGTAAAACTATTTTTTTTGTGTTTTTGATAACAAAACAAGCAAACAAAGCAAAACAAAAATAACAAAGTAAAGAGATTGGTTATGATGGACTCCCCTTGTGAAGATGTCCTTGACTCCCCGGCAACAGCGCCAGAAAAATACTTTGATGGCTCATGATTGATGAGCTCCTTGGGGAACCCCAAGAGGAAGGTATGATGAGCACATAAGTAAGTTTCCCTCAGTTATGAAACCAAGGTTATCGAACCAGTAGGAGCAAGGAAACACCCCAAAGGTGTTGCTAGCTGAGCCTTGGAAGGGCGCACTACCGGTGCTAGTAGCAACGTGGAGACCTGCACAACACAACCACATGACTTTGTCCCCAACTTGCGATGAGGTTGTCAATCTCACCGATTTTGCTAAAAACAAAGGATTAAACGTATCGAATAGAAGGAAGTAATAGTTTGCAGAAAGTAAACACAAAGCAGTAAACAATTTGTAGATTGTATGTAAAAGAAAGGACCGGGGTCCATATTTCACTAGAGGTGGCTCTCCTTAAGATAGATAACATGATGGGTGAACAAATTACAGCGGGGCAATTGACAAACATCGAGAAAGCATACAAGCATATACTAATCATTTTGACTCCTTTGAGACTTGATTGGGCATTGCAACATTATATATAGACCGCCATCCAACTGCATCTATGACTAATAATCCACCTTCAGGTTATCATCCGAACCCCCTCCAGTATTAAGTTGCAAGCAACAGATTATTGCTTTGCGAATTGCGTGTAAAGTAAACAATACGATTGTTCTATGAACAAAGGATTGTTGTTTTCTCCCTAGTAGCAACAACACATCCAGTACCTTAGAGATTTCTGTCACTTCCCCAGATTACCAGAGGCATGAACCCACTATCGAGCATAAATACTAACTCTTGGAGTTGCTAGCATCTACTTGGCCAAGATAGCTACGAACAAAGGAAAGCATGCAAGATCACAAATAACAAAGACATGATAGAATCAATAATCAATCTGAAATAGCATCTCAATATCCATCGGATCCCCGCAAACACAACATGCATGATTACAAATAGATGATCTTGATCATGTACGGAGCTCACGAGATCTAGACATGAGCACAAAGGAGGAGAACCAGCCATCTAGCTACTACATGGACCCGTAGTCCAGAGATGAACTACTCACGCATCACACCGGAGGCTTGCATGATGATGAAGAAGGCCTCTAGGGTGAATTCCCCTCTCCGGCAGGGTGCCGGGAAGAGCTTCAAATCCCTCCCGATCTAGGGACTGAGATGACGGTGGCCACAGACTCTTTCGTGGATTTTTGATCGGGTACCTAAGGTTTTTGGTCCCGAAGGCAATATATAGGCGGAAGGAGAGGCCGAGGGGGTGCTGGGGTAGGCCAGACAACCCCCTGGCGCGGGCCAGGCCTGGCCGCGTGGCCAGGTGGTGTGGCCAGGCCCCATCCCTTCTCTGTCTCGTATTCTGGCTCCAGACGTCTTCCGATAAAATAGTGACTTTGGCTTTTGTCCCATCCAATTCCGAGAATATTCATTTTCTGACTTTCCTGGAACCAAAAACAGTAGAAAACAGGCAGTTGGCACTGTGGCTCTTGTTAATAAGTTAGTCCAAGAAATCATATGAAAAGTAATCCAAAGTGTGGACAAAACACAAGAAAGTAGATACAACCAAGCATGTAACATAAAAAATTATAGATACATTTGCAATGTATCACTTACACCATGTTAAGACTATGAACCAGTCACCTTAGCCTCGATGATCATTTAGTTTTTTACTTGTAATATCACTTTATGCTTTAATTAATAATGTTTTGTCGCTTTGCATGATTATGGCCATTATTTCTCTCTTAATTGGTCGCTCCCAGTCTTTTGCTAGCCTCCACCTGTATCAAGTGTGAGTTTCACTCATGCATCCAACCCCTAAGAAAACCAAGTTATTCCAAAGAGTCCACTATAAATTCCTATGCATGGTGTGTTACACCATTCCAAGTATATTCATGTTTTTATCTACCTTCCGAATTAAACTTTTTATGTGAAAATTTGTGATTAAAGCTATCACAAACTTGATGGCACACTTTATTTTATTGCACTTAATAAACTTGAACCATTGTGTCCATCTATGTTGCTTATATGATTGCACTTTATAAGTTGTGAATTAGCAGAACCATGTAACATGGGGAACGGTTTCAACATTGCACTTATTATTTAGTTGATATCATATTATTTTATTTATGGATCTCGACGGTGTGAAATAAAAGGGGAGCTTGTAAGCTCATGGAGTTTGTATGTGTGTTAGAGAAACGTCTGGGAGGCTAGCCTAAGCCATGCCTAATCATGGTGGAAATTTGCAGCATAACCCTAGTGAGCATTATGTGAAGGATCCTCAATAAAAACCTATGCAAATAGCAAATAAAAAGATTGCTGAGATGCTCATTGTCTGTTGCCTTGTCATTTTGATATGGGATAGCTCCTGTGTCATGGGGCAAGGGGTACCCTGTTGGCGGTTCTCCATGATACACATGTACTCACAATGACAAGAACTTACTAGTGACTAAAGTTGAGTAGCATGAGGTTCGGTACTCGTAAGCAAGGGTCATGAGATTTTCAACTTATAACTTGTCAAGCATATCCTCATATTTGTGTCACTTTAACCTTAATCACCTCAAGATGCTTATGATTGGGGTAATGAGAGCTGAAAGCTAATAAGTACCATAATTTTTGGAAGCTCTTTATGAAACTTGAAATCCCTGCTTCCCTTTGTGAAGGGCCTTTCTTTTTTACTTTTATGTTGAGTCTCCATCTTCTATCTTCATGCACCAATTGAGAAAGCATAGTGGCCATTTTTAGTTTAATGTGCATTGTCCCAAAACTTGTTGATTGATTCATAACTTTGATATTGCTTGTTCTTAAATTATTTGTATCTAGTCACCCTTATGAACTTTGAAGGTGTCCTATGCATTTATGTTTTGCTATACCATGAGGGACAAGCTGAATACCACTATTATTATGTTTTCTATATGTGAAACAAACAAACATCTTTCAATGCATTGTTATTCATGATCTTTTGTTTATACCTTTTCATGTTACAACATAGTTGCTATGTCTTATTGTTAGAACTCTATCTTTCATGTTCATATTTAGAGTACTTTGATCCCAGCTATCAATGCTTGACAAATACCTTAATCAAGAGTGTGATGGTGCATGTCACCTCAAAAATTATTCGAGGACGAGTAAGAGTTAAGCTTGGGGATGTTTGATACGTCGTAAACGTATCTATAATTTTTGATGCTCCATGCTTGTTTTATATCAACTTTCTTATGTTTTGTTCACACTTTGAGGTATTTTTATACATTTTCTAGAACTAACCTATTAACAAGATGCTACAGTGCCAGTTCCCTATTTTCTGCTGTTTTTGGTTTCAGAAAAGCTAGTAAGGAAATATTCTTAGAATTGGACGGGACAAAAGCCAAAGTCAATATTTTACCTGACACAAGACGGAGTCCAAAGCAGAGACAGAGGAGGGCGCCGAGGTGGCCACACCCTAGGGTGGCGCGGCCCCCATGGGCGCGCCGCCACCTGGTGTGGGCCCCTCGGGCCGCCACCGACCTTGCCCTTTCACCTATAAAAGTGTCCCGATGCGAAAACCCTAAGTACCCGATCAGAAATCCACGAAAGATTCTGTAGCCGCCGCCATCTTCATCCCTAGATCGGGGGGGGGGGATCCAATGCTCTTCCTGGCACCCTGCCGGAGGGGAGAGATCATCCTGGAGGCCTTCTTAATCACCATGCCTGCCTCAGGTGTGATGCGTGAGTAGTTCACCCTACTTTGCTTTCTCACAATTACTGAAATTTGTGAGAATACGCAATACAACATATAAATCAGTTAAGATACCAGACATGCTTCTGATTTAGTTTCTCTTCCTCTTGTACCCCATCTGCGCCTGCTCTCTCTGTGCTCCAGCCCTACGCTTACATACATTTCACACAAGATATGAATTAGCATACGGTACAGAGACATACGACATAGACCTACCACAACAAAGACTATATGAGCAATAAGCACATAAGTAACCTCTTTTGTGTTGAAATTCTAGTGGATGGGGCTGGCAGAGGACTTGGCCATCAAGCACATGCAGACCAAGCTGACACAAAAGAGAAATGATCGATAATAGCCAACATAATTTATTTAATCTATAAAATGCACTAAGTATAGGTATAATAGTGTCAGGTTCAGTCTGAATCTTAGACATAGAGAGTACATGTATAGGCAACATCACATTTTATATCAAGCTAAGACCTATTTAAAAAGTTGGAACCAGGGTAAGTCCTACTAAAGGATAAAACATGATGTATATGTCCAAGCAAATCTTCATACGGATTCATGCTTGGCTATCTACCACATACTTGCAAGGAAAAACATGGAGCTCTTACAGCTGCATCTAGTCTTAATTAAAAGCCTCTTAGATATATGCCTTATCATTTTGTTTTGTAGCTTCTGCTAGAATGAACACTGTTTATTACAAACATTGTATTGCACCAATTATTGTTCTGCATGCATGGTCAACAACTTCCATTAACATTATAAAATAGCCAAGAATCACAGTGTTTGGTTAGATGAGAATTTCAAGAGTCTAAATAAGGAAGGAAAGCTACAGTTTTTATAAACACAAGGGTGTATCTAAAGGTATCATACACTGACTCTAAAAAATTAAGGGGAGGTACGGCCATAATGGTTGTCAATTAGGTCTTGCAGAATTGTCTGTCTATATCCTATACACAAAAATGTGCATATGTCTCATGATGTCTTCATAAATGAGCAAAGGACATAACAAGTAAGGTGGAGACATGCGAATATTTTCATCCTTTCCTTGGGCTCGAATGTTTGTAAGTTCTTTACTTCTCACAGGATTGATTTGCCCAACAACATTAATTTCATGTATTACAAGACAACGTTATTTTCATGTATCACAACTCTACAAGACACAAACTGATTCATGTATGGTAGGTACTCAACTTACCTCAAGATCACCATCACATGAATGCTCGTCAACTATCATGCCTTCGTATGTCTGTCAACAAGACATGAAGATGGTTAGGGTAATCTTCTGCACCTAGAAGGTACTATAAGAAATGGAGTGATGTAACTACCTCCATCCCAGGAGAGACAAAAAGAGTACCAAGAGCTTCTAAACTCATGAGTGCATGTGAAGTGATAGCTTCCTTGCCAACAGATACCTATATATGAACAAAGAGAACAATTAACTTCTGCTCGTAGAGCATGAGCACCACATAGCTACTGTTCAGAAATCTTAATTCTATTAAACATAATCCGTTTTAGTTAAAGTGTGCTTACTTCTTTGCTGAAACATATGTCAGTAATAGTATCTGATTGCAATGTAGCATAAGAATATAAGAATATTAAGGTGATGAAATTGTATTTACCAGGAATCCTTTTCTAACAGTTCCTAGTTGACCTTTATATTAAGCATATGTTACGGTCAAATAACAATGAAGTCTAGTAACATGTATTTATCGTATGCATTCACTGGGCAATCATATGTCAAATATTCATGAATCTAGCTAGGCAAGCAATGCAAATAAACAACTGCATTTCAATGTAGCTACGCACTAATTTTTTCTAGTGTCGTTGCAAGTTTACATGTTGATGGTCTGTGGCAAACGTGAGCACATCCATAGCCAAAAAATACGAGGATCATTAACGTCTACTAGATAAGGTAAACAACACAAGATGACAACAACACTTTCAGAACTGGCTTTGATCTTTAACCTATACAATTCACTGAACGTAGAGGCTAACAACACTGACATATATTTGGAACCCACAAGTCAAGCAAAGTCTGCATATATCACTTCATAATTTTCCTCTGCTCTGGCAAGACAACAATTCACGTTTTAACCACTATCTATGCACTTCAAGCCTAGAAATCCATGACCAAACTATATGTAGTTTAATGTCCACCTAAAAATAACATGTATGAGTTAAACCATTATGTGGCACTGAATTATAATTAGCATCATACCCTTGAAAGCACGATGCATAAATCAAGTTCCACGTGTATGGCTGTTGAAAATTCCTGTAAGACCCACCAAACACCTGTGTCCATAATAAATAATTTGATATTATCAGAACCAAAACTAATTTTCATGTATACAGTTTAAAAAGGTTGCGGTTATACAAGTTTATGACCTTAAACGGCTTAACCTGTGACTTGAATTAGTGCTACAGATCCACAATAAAAGCCAATCCATTTCAAATAAACGAAGATGTAGGCATTGCCATCTTCCTCGAGCGAAATTTTCCTCTATTCATTTACACGAACAACTTCTGTCCACACCTGCAACCTCATAAAAAGGGAGAAAGGAAGGTTTCTCAGACCGAGGCGGTAAAAATTAATTACTGTGTATACAACATTACATAAAAATGAATTAATCTGTACCTGCAACCTGCTTGGATTATCCTCAAACACTTTATATGCATAGATACATGACATCTGCACAAACAAATTACAAGAAATTGTAGGGATTGAATGAGAGAGGGGGATGCAAATCAAGATGAAGAGAGGGGCTATGGAGGTGGAGATATGTGGTCGGATAAAAAACTTACATAGAGAGATGGCGAGACGGCGGGAGGGCGCACTACTCCCGGTGATGACGAGGACTCTGAAGCGTGTGGCAGCCAACCATGAAGTCGCCGGCGGCCAGGGGCTTGCCACCGACAGCCCCTCCATGACGCCTCCTTGTGTCCTTCGCCGCGAGCTCTTAAGGGTGATCTCCACCGCCGGCTAGGCCATGGACTCCCCTGGGTTCCCTCCGTCGCTGGTTAGGCCGCAACCTCCCGCAGGTCCCCTGCTCCCCACAACCGCGCGTGGAGCGGATGTGCACGGGAGGAGACGAGGACGAGCGGGGAGCTAGGGACAACAATGGTCGCGAGTGCAGGAGGAGGTGGCAGGAACACGAGGGGCGCACGGGCGGACCTAGGCATGCCGGCATCCATGGGAGAGAGGAGGTGAACGAGCGGGATGAGGAGGGGTGTGACGGGAGGGATGGGGGCGCGATGGGGCTGGATGCCGGAGAGAGTAGTAGTGGCTAGGGTTTGGGCTGTCTTTTTATATTGTTGTTCCAAGGCTTCCTCTAACAACCAACGGCTCAGATGCGCTCCATGAGCTCATTCGACGGCCGAGAGGCGTGAATCACTGTGAGGAGCCCATGGAAGGCATCGTTTACACTTTTAGATGAGGCTAGCTGGTAGGTGTCACGTTTTAGTTAGATGGCGCGTACGACATCCGGCGTGGATGCTGAGTCCCGGATTGCGCAGTCGTCTCGGACACGTGGGCGTCGTACCTTTCATAGCGAGCACAATGTCCCCCGATAGCACAGTGCAAAAGAAAAGAAAATCTTTCGACAGGAGAACGCTCTCTGCATGTGATAAGTATCAGGTCGATCTTTTGCTTTTTTTTTCTGAAGGTCGGCCTTTCCCATTTGAAAACTAGCAGCCCGCTGGGCCGCACAGAACCGAACTGACAGTGGCCACGAAACTGGAGCTTCCAGCCCAAAGCATACGCAGCAAGAACAAGAGCTTCCTTGACATCCCTATATAAAAAAGAGACTCTCTAAACGGTTGGGCTGTTTTTTCAGTCGCCGCCGCCTCCTGACCTAGCTGCCGCCTCTCCTCCGTCTTCTCCATAGATCTGTTTCTCCTTCCCCGGCAGGCCTCTCCGGCGTTAGGAGGGTGGGAACCCGATCTATGAGTGAAGTTTTCAATAAAATTAGTGTTCGAAAGATTAGATTAGATTTTTTATAGTCATCCTTTTGTCTCCAGGTCAATGAATATGACATCGTCTATAATAAGTGATCTTCGGCCTTTCGTTCGATGACGAGATTTTCTTCTCGACGTCAATGACAGTGTTGTAAGATTACAGTACTATAAGTACGGTCTTTCAGATCTTACTTCGTAAAGTCAATTTTGGAATTTTTTGCATGGTTGCCGCGAGGATTATTCTCGCAATATTTGTCCCGGCTGCTACGTCCTCGACAATGGTGGTTCGTACCAGCAGTTCACCAGCGACATCGACCAGGCTGTTCGGTTACTTTGGACTGAGATACTGATGTTGGTACTCTTGCCGATGTTGATTGATTACTCTAATGGCTTTGCACGTCCATGCAGCCTTGGCACTGCGGCTCAAACTAAAATTATGGAAGAACCCTCGTTAGTATTTACAGGTTGTGGTTTGGTATCTGTTAGTTCTTGGCTGACTTCAGAAAAGTTCAAGATGGTGTCTTGTAAGAAGAAAGAGTTTGAAAATCTTAATGTTTTACTATTTTTTTTAGATTTTATTTTATAATCGCTAGAGATAGATATGCTTTTATGAATATATCATGATACTGATTATAAAAAAGAAAATTCCTTTAACAAAAGCGGTCGGTCTTTCGCCCTATCCCGGTGGACGTCGCCAGAGGAGCGTATGCCACGTGAACCTGCCAGGTTTGACACTCGATAGGCTTGCTGACCGGTCCGGCCAAAGTGTGCCTTGGCGTGACGAACATGACGCTATGACACGACAGGGTAAGAGCACCTTCACTTATTGGGCTTTTCTATACTGAAATCCAGCGCTATGTATTTAGCGCCGGACGGACGTAACTTTTATTTTATTTTAGGAATGGTTTTTTTCCACTCGTGTTTTCGGACGTGGTTTTCAGGCGATGCAAAAGCGACGAGTTTTCACCTAAATTCAGCTCAAATTCAAACAGAGTTCGGCATAATTCGGCATAAATACGAATACATAGCAATATTCGGCATAGTTCAATATTAAATTAAACATAGTTCCGCATGAAATTAAACATAGTTTAACATACACTGAAATACAACATAGTTCGGCCTAGTTCGGCCAAATCTTGATTGGCATCTACGTGTTGTCCTTGTGTATCCATATGTGCTCAACCACATCATCCTGTATCTGTTGATGCACTACCGGATCTCGGATCTCCTGACGCATGGTGATGAATGCAGCCCACGATGACGGCACCTGGTGATCAGGCTCTACAAGGGGTCCCTATCTATAGTATGGTTCGTCCTGCTCGACCAAATCCACTGGGTTCTTTCTCTCATTCTCAATGATCATGTTGTGCAAAGTCACACAACAGTTTATCACTTCCCATATTTAATCTTTCGACCAGGTCATAGCAGTGAACCGTACAATTGCAAACCTCTTTGTTAAAACACACCAAATGCTCGCTCCACGTATTTCCTGCAAGCTTTCTGTTCCTTGGCAAAATGAGAATGCTTGAGGAGCATCGGGCTTGAGATAGTCTTCACAAATATTGGCTATCTTGGATATATGCCATCTGCAAGATAGTATCCCTTGTTGTAGCGGTACCCACTGATCTCAAAGTCCATAGGGGGAGCATGACACTCAACAAGCTTGGCAAAAACATTTGAGGACTGGAGGACGTTGATGTCGTTGTTCGATCCTGCCATGCCAAATCCAAACATCATGTGTAGCAACTGCCTCGAGTATCACAGTGCAACCTCCTTTGTGGCCTTTGTTCATTCCTTGCCAAGAAAATGGATAGTTCTTCCAGTGCCAATGCATGCAGTCGATGCTTCCAAGCATTCTAGGAAATCCTCTACTTTCATTGGTTGAGAGGATCCGAGCAGTGTTTCCAGCATTGGGTGTTCTCAAGTACTGTGGCCCAAACAGTGCAATCACTGCCCTGTAGAACCTATACAAGCAATCAATGGCGGTGTACTTGGCCATGCTGAGATAGTCGTCGGCACTGTCATCCGGAGCTCCGTATGCAAGCAACCTCGTCGCCACTATGCACTTCTGTAGTGAAGAAAACCTTACCATGCCGGTGTAGTCCTTCTTGCATACGAAATAGGGGTCGAACTCCCGGATAGCATGCACGATGTTGAGGAAGAGTTTCTGGCTCATCCTGAAATGGCGCCGAAACACGGCCTCTTCGTGAAGTGGCTCATCAGCGAAGTAGTCGGTGTACATCATGCAGTAGCCCTCCACTCGCTGCCTTGCTTTGCACTTCCGGCGACCTTTCGCCGAGCGTCCATGCTTCATCGCTGTAGTCTGCGTGTACAACCGGGCCAAGGAGGCAATGATCTGCATGTGCTCTTCATCTTCGGTGCCTGCGATGGTCTATTCCTCCAGCAATAGGACGAACATCTCCTCGTCGTCGGAGTCCATGGACGAACATGCAAAACGTCGAACACTTCGCGGGCGAGGTGGCGGGAGCTCAGAACGAAGCCGAGCTGCAGAGAAGGCGGGACGGCGAAACATAGCCTAGGCAGAGGGGAAAGGATGCGCCGGAGGCGGTGGACCTATCTACATGCGTGGTTTTGGCTTGGCATGGTGGTGTAGGGGTTCCGCGTATGAAAACAATAAAATTTTACCCTATGCCCCTGAACCCCTGATGTTGCCAGGACCTATCTATTAGTAATGCAGTAACGGGAGGGGCTTTTCGTGAACTTACCCTTGAAGACCGAAAAGCATTGTCAACGCTCAGGAGAGCGTGGTTGATGTAGACGAGCCGAAGCCGACCTCAAGGTCATGATGAAGTCCTTGCGCTCCTGTGGCTCCAATGACTTGAGTGCCTCAAGTGTGACACCTCACGGGGAGTTACACACGTCTGGTGCCTGACGATGACTCTCGCTTCCCCGATTCAACAGCAGTTGTGGAAGTAGAGCTCCTGGATCCGAATCCCGCATCGCGACGGTGCTCCGTGGTGAAGATATCTCTCGTTCCCGCAGTCCGAACTTGGGACCACGGTCACTAGAGAGAGAGAGAATATCAATTTGAGGTCTTCCCAAAAGTAAGAAGACCTTTATTGAATATTGTGTGTATTTATCTGGCAAAAAAAACCACTATATATAGGGGGAGGGGAGGTACTACCTCCCTCAAAGTCCCGGGGTGGGACTAAAGGAGAGGAGGGGGAGGGGAAGCTGCCGGCCAGCCCTAGTGGGCCCCACGCGCGCGAGGGGGGGGGGGGGGGGGTGGCCCAGCCGGCCACCCCCTTGCCCCTTCTCCCTCTCTCCTTTCCCTAATGGGCCCTCTCCCCTCCGAGAATTGGCCCATTAAGCCATTTTACCTTTTAATTGATTTTCTCTTTTATTAAATAATTATGAATAAATGATTATATCAATATTTAACATTCATTCACATATTATTCAATCTCCGTGGCTATGGAACACCTTCCATCTCCACTTCGGACATCCTCCGGACTTACCGAAACCCTTCCGGTTTTCTCTCTACTATCCTTTGGCGATTCTTCCGATCTTATAAACACTCTCTAAGCATCATCAAACCCTTAAGCGTGATACCCTATGGTTCGGGAACACTCCATACATGGTCGGGACACTCCCGGAACAATGATCGATAGAGGGACCTGGATGGCCATGTGACCCCTATGCGTTCCATGAAGATCTTTCGTCGTTTGAACCGGGACAGTCGTGTCTTATTCCCTTTGTCTCTCGATACTTGCATTGCCCGAGATCTGATCAATGACATCACCATGTCGTGTTCAATCTCGTTACCGAACAATGCTACTTGACTCGTTCCGACAAGTGATATCCTTGTGATCAAATCACACGCTATGCAGCTATTGGATATAACTTCTCTGAGTGGGCCCTTGAGTATATTTCCGTCATGTTGACGGACAAATACCGCTCTTGACATATATTGCCTCTACGGTTTCCTCCGAGTACCTGAACACACCTTTATAACCACTGTATTACCAAGTGACGCTTGATGTTATCAAAGCACTCTCGGGAGACAGTGATTGATATAGCCTCATGGTCTAAGGAATAGTCTACGAGGATCCATTTCTAATCATCGTAACTTGAACTTCGTGACATGATCGGGTCACGATGTTTAGGTTGGGTATTGGTTCATCATCTCATTCTTAGAATGAGTTGACTCCATTTCCAACTAGCATAAATGCCACATGATCAGGAAACTTGATCATCTATTGACCAATGAACCAGTGACTAGAGTTTCACTGGGAACCCCTGGTTGTTTGTATATCACACGTGTATTGATGTTTCCACGCAATACAGTTATAACATGATATAAAACTTAATCATAAACTATATGAAATATGATAATAGTCCTTATTACTATTTGTCTCTAGGGCATATTTCCAACAGTCTCCCACTTGCACTAGAGTACAAATACACTAGCTGCATTTGTCTTTAATCATTGGCACCATATATCCGGTACCCTGAACATGTTTGCTCATGGAAGAGGTTGAGTCTTGGGTCTGTACTTTACAGTCCCAAAATCCTTTGCAACTTACTAATGTCACCTTGATTGACATTAATACTTTATCATCTCATGATAACATCTGTGTGTATGCATCATCGCTATGGCAGCAGAACGAGGCCTGATTCCAGGAGCCTATAGTGACTTTAGATCAACCTCAAGGGCTTTCTCATGGGCATTGTGCCCTGAGACACATCATTCTATGTTAAAAGCGAACTAGCCCCACCATAACATTATACAACACTTTAGATGGTACCCATATCTATTAATATAAATGTATTCATCGAAACACTAGTGCACTCAGTGCAACTTTCGATGTTTTTGTTCACCTCGCTTCCTACTTGACTCTAATCGGTATTACGGGAGTTTCCAACATATTCCCTTATAACATAACTCTTTATGCTTTAAGATATGTCATCCTTTATGGATTTGAAAATATGTCTGCAGTTCTCTATTAGACACTACGGACAAACTTAGCTCAATGTTCTGTGATTCAAACTTAATCACTTTTAAATGTTCCTCATTGGATCATATATTATGTTAAATTATCATCATGGTTTACTAAGAAAGAACCTATGTCTCAACATAGTGGATGATGATCATCCTTTTCTTTCTTTCAACCATCAATGTTAAACTTAATACTATTCCTAACTTGAGTTATTAAGGACTAGTTCCTTAATTAACTTCTATTGTGAAACCCTTTTCAGAATCCTGCAAGGAATACTACATAATATCTTAATACACCTATTATCAACTTCTACTCTTTATAAATCATTATTTATTGGTACTTGCACTTTTATTCTTAACATCCTTAAGAATCACTCTATAAGCTCCCACTCAAAATATGTTTCTAACATATTTGGCTATGAGTCACTACTCTCACTCAAACTATGTTCCTACATATTTGAATTTGAGACTTATATTACTCCCACTCAAAAATATGTCATTCACATATTGTTTTAGGAAGAATTTCATAGCTCCCACTCAATTTCATGCAAATTGCATATCTACTCACTATTTTGAACAACTTCAAAATCCTTTGATCAAATATCAAAGTGAGAGATTTACTATGAGACACTAGTACTTCTACTAGTTTTAAATCCACTAGATATTAAGCACACTTGAATCAAATTCATTTGAATTCGTCCAATACTTGACAAATTGTGCTTTTGTCATTCACCCCTTCTCCACTATGGCGTTGCAGTCATTTGGGAAAATTCAAGTAACCCCTTTTACTTGTGAGATTCAGCAACGATTTGCTTTCTAATCTCAAGTGAATTTTGCTTCTAGGATTTCTCATAGTTCTAGTTTACCATTATTTCCTTAGTAGTTCATAGGTATGTCATATTCCAAGAATCATGACAAATGATTCACAAATGTCTTCATACAAGACATGGTTTACATTTTGAACCCTACTTCATGTAGTGAAAACACTTGTGGGGAAACCACAATGATCAATATTATTGATTCTTTCCTTTGTGAAGAGAATCGTTCAGGAACGTTTTCTGTTGCGCTTCTCAACACTCTGATGCAAGGTTTTGAATCCACATCATGTTTTTCACTATCTTCCATTTGCTCCATAATCGAGAAATATCACAAAAAGTGAACTTTCTCAAGAATGCACCAAAAACCAAGCAATACTAGTTTTGCTTCTCTTTTGGTTTTAGCTATGGATTTCGTATTCAAAGTTTCCAATGAATACTCTACAAGGACTTATTCGCTATTGTTTTGGTTATATCGAATAACCCCAAAACTTTTACGATGATCCATACTAGATATGGAGCCGCTTTCATGAATTCAAATGGTTCACTATATATTCTAATTGAGTGTTAACTATTTCTAACTAATGGTCTCTACATCTATACTACAACGATTTATTTGGTGCCATCTATTCACCCATTTTGATATCTAATAGCACATTGTGATGCTTTGCATTATGACATTTCAAACGCATTGCATTCCACAATTTCTTTTATGCCATAAAGTCGAATTCCATTACTATTGATCAAATCATAGTAATTAGATTCTCTTTTATCTTTAACACCCTTTGTTTGATGAAACACTTTGATCAAATCAAATAGTTTCATACTTATGTTTCCTTTGATAAACTTCTTTACACATTTAAACAATGATAATTTCCATTTTCGTTAAAACACAGTACATCGAATATGTATTTACTTTTAACAATTCATTAAACACTTTGTATTCAAGTAATACACGGTGTTCAAGTTATTTTGCCGAACTTAGACATGGTTTATATGTGATAAGAAATCGAATGACTTTCACATATTATCACATAACTTTGAATTTTAAACAATGGTTTCATTCATTAATGAATATATCATTAAGTTGGGTATTTTAAGGCATTTCAATATTTTACAAATCTTCATGCATTATCAATTAGTTTCAAACAACAAGGATAATTCACATATAATCAAACAAGATATGAACACAAATAGAAATCATTCATAAAAGTAGAACAACTGTTTGTTACAAACTCATATGAATAACCGTCTCACAAAGTGTGAGGCACACTAAAGAAGTTCATAATATTTTGATTACAATAACTATCCAAAACATAAACTAAATGATAAAATGTCGAGGGAGAGTGTCGTCGGCCTTCATCATCATGCTCGCCATCAACACGCAACGTCACCTCCTCTCCAGCAAGAACCTCTCATGCAGAAGGACCTGTTTTCAGCAAAACAGAACAAGTATCAAATATACTTAACACTACAAATGTGTTTGCAAGATTATAACATTTATAAAATTGTATATCAAATATATACCTTCATCATCAATGACCTCACCGGTGATTGGTTCAACCTTTACAGTCCTGAAACGTAATATGAACTCTTGGAAATCCAATGTTTCCGTATCACCACTCATAATGCTACTCCGGACATGTCCTTTGTAGCTAGGAGGCAATGATCGAAGCAACACACCTATTGCAAACAGATCATCCATCCAGTAGTCCACGAAGTGAACCAGTCTCATGTGTGCATCAAGCATGCGCTCCAAGTGACCCTTCAGACATGTGTGCTCCTCCATCTGTATGGAAAGGAACTCTCCAAGCAGCTCGTGCTTCCACATGCGCACATGGCTTATGAACTCTGCTCTCAGCTGATTCACCATTGAATATGGATCAAGATCACCCATGAGCGGATGGAGTTCATCCACCATCCCGTAGAGCATTATTATCTGAATGTAGGTGGACATCTCTTGATGATAGTAGCGGTCTGCCAGCTCTTGTGGGGTCTCATAGTGGTCTGGCTTAGTCAAATCCATCGTGCAGCGTATGTAGTCTACCACATGATTCCTAGTAAGGAGATCATTCAGGCGCACAAGCCAACTAGGGAAGTTGGATCCATCAAGTCTAAGTTTCTCACCCATTACCCATTCCTCAATGACAAAGTAAGCTTCACGGTGAGCCATCTCTACATTTATAATTGCAAAAAGGAATTTAAACTAAGTTTATAATTAAATGAGTTAATAATAACTCCACTCAGAAACACCTATCCCTAGAAGGGTTCCTAGTGATAACACGACCCCTATCAGCCACATCTCCCCCGGTCATCACGACCATCAATGTGGGTTCAAGGGTGGACGCTAAACGTCGGTCACATCATTCATGTGACTCGTGCTCGATCTTTTGACCATCCGTGTTCTGAGGCCATGTCTGTACATGCTGGGCTCGCCAACTCAACCTTAGTGTATTCGCTGTGCAACATGGCTTACACCCACTGTATGCGAACGTAGATATGTCTGACACCCGATCATCACGGCCCGCCTCATACCGAAGAACTTTCTTGGTGGCGCACACTAAGGGGGAACACAATCATTGGTAATTTTAACAGGGATCATCTTATTAGGCTACCGTCGAGTATCTAATACTAGCACACAATAAGATATACAAACAATAACATTGAATGTAAATGCGATGTGATATGGTCCTTCACGTCGTGATCTCCATCTGTCGTCACCGGATTCTGGCGCCAGGGTTCCGGTGTTGTAGACACCAGGGTACCGGTGTCTTTCTGGTGTGGTAGTGCATCACCTCCGTGACTATCTAGTACTACGTAACATAAGGTAATCACTTTACCTTTTCCACAACCATATCACAAAGCAACGCCCCCTGCAAAACAAAGTTAGACGCCTCTACTTTATCTTTGCATATTTTACGTGGCTGAATGGGCTTTCGCACAAGAACAGTTCTTACCTATGAACTTTCAGCACAATGTTGATCAAGTAGTTGTCTCTACTACACCCCTTTAGGGGCCCTCCATTGTAAATGGCATACCAACTAATGCGAGAGAGACAGACACCCCCCTAAGCCACTTTATACGGTACAAGCCGTATGTCAAGCATGGACCAGTCTTGCGAATGAACACGTACAGTCGGTTGGGGGCCACTTCATCAAGCATTACTGCGGTATACACAAGTACACGTGGGAGGGTAACAACTAAAATATCAATGCCCATGCACTACATCTCGTGTGTTCTACTCATACTAGCATTACTACACATAGATCTAGCTCTGATACCACTGTAGGGGTTCCGCGTATGAAAACACTAAAATTTTACCCTACGCCCCTGAACCCTTGATGTTGCCAGGATCTATCTATTAGTAATGCAGTAACGGAAGGGGCTTTTCATAAACTTACCCTTGAAGACCGAAAAGCATTGTCAACGCTCAGGAGAGCATGGTTGATGTAGACGAGCCGAAGTCGACCTCAAGGTTGTGATGAAGTCCTTGCGCTCCTATGGCTCCAACGACTTGAGTGCCTCAACTGTGACACCTCGCGGGGAGTTACAAACGTCCGCTGCCTGACGATGACTCCCGCTTCCCCGATCCAGCAACAATTGCGGAAGTAAAGCTCCTGGGTCCAAATCCCGCAGCGCGACGGCGCTCCGCGGTGAAGATATCTCTCGTTCACGTAGTCCGAATTTGGGACCACGGTCGCGAGAGAGAGAGAGAGAGAGAGAGAGAGAGAGAATATCAATTGGAGGTCTTCCCAAAAGTGAGAAGACCTTTATTGAATATTGTGTGTATTTATCTGGCCAAAAAACCCCACTATATATAGGGGGAGGGGAGGTACTACGTCCCTCAAAGTCCCGGGGTGGGACTAAAGGAGAGGAGGGGGAGGGGCAGCCGCTTGTGGGGGGAGGGGGGGGCTTGGCCCAGCCGACCACAACCTTTCCCCTTCTCCCTCTCTCCTTTCCCTAATGGGCCCTCCCCCCTTCGAGAATTGGCCCATTAAGCCCTTTGACCTTTTAATTGATTTTCTCTTTTATTAAATAATTATGAATAAATGATTAAATAAATATTTAGCATTCAGTCACATATTATTCAATCTTCGTGGCTATGGAACACCTTCCACCTCCACTCCGGACATCCTCCGGACTTACTGAAACCCTTTCGGTTTTCTCTCTACTATTCTTCGGCGATTCTTCCGATCCTATAAACACTCTCTAAGCATCATCAAACCCTTAAGCGTGATACCCTATGGTTCGGGAACACTCCAGACATGGTCGGGACACTCCCGGACCAATGATCGACAGAGGGACCTGCATGGCCATGAGACCCCTGTGTGTTCCACAAAGATCTTTCGTCGTTTGAACCAGGACAGTCGTGTCTTATTCCCTTTGTCTCTTGATACTTGCATTGCCGGTGATATGATCAATGACATCACCATGTCGTATTCAATCTCGGTACCGAACAATGCTACTTGACTCGTTCTGACAAGTGATATCCTTGTGATCAAATCACACGTTGCGCAGCTATTGGATATAACTTCTTCGAGTGGGCCCTTGAGTATCTTTTCATCACGTAGACGGACAAATCCTGCTCTTGACATATATTGCCTCTATGGTTTCCTCCGAGTACCTGTACACACCTTTATAACTACTGTATTACCAAGTGATGCTTAATGATATCAAAGCACTCTCGAGAGACAGTGATTGATATAGCCTCACGGTCTAAGGAATAGTCTACAAGGATCCATTTCTAATCATCGTAACTTGAACTTCATGACATGATCGGCTCACGATGTTTAGGTTAGGTATTGGTTCATCATCTCATTCTTAAAATGAGTTGACTCTATTTCTAACTGGCATAAATGCCACATGATCAGGAAACTTGATCATCTGTTGACCAATGAACCAGTGACTAGAGTTTCACTAGGAACCCCTGGTTGTTTGTATATCACACGTGTATTGATGTTTCCACTCAATACAATTATAGCATGATATAAAACTTAATCATAAACTATATGAAATATGATAATAGTCCTTATTACTATTTGTCTCTAATATGTTGCTAACGTATCCATAATTTTTGATGTTCCATGCTTGGTTTTATCTACTTTCTTATGTTCTGTTCCAACTTTGGAGTACTTTCTATACACTTTCTTGGACTAACCTATTAACAAGAGCCACAGTGTCAGCTGCCTGTTTTTTTGCTGTTTTTGGTTCCAGGAAAGTCAGAAAATGAATATTCTCGGAATTGGATGGGACAAAAGCCAAAGTCAGTTTTTCACCGAGGGACACACGGAGCCAGAATACGAGACGGAGAGGGGCCACCACACCACCTGGCCACGTGGCCCAGCCTGGCCCGCACTAGGGGGTGGTCTGGCCGCCTCCGGCACCCCCTCGGCCTTCCCTTTCGCCTATAAGATACCTCCGATACAGAAACCCTAAGTACCCAATCAAAATTCCACAAAAGAGTCTGTAGCCACCATCATCTCCCTAGATCAGGAGGGATCTGAAGCTCTTCCCGGAACGCTGTCGGAGAGGGGAATTCACCCTGGAGGCCTTCTTCATCACCATGCAAGCCTCCGGTGTGATGCGTGAGTAGTTCATTTCTAGACTACGGGTCCATGTAGTAGCTAGATGGCTGGTTCTCCTCCTTTGTGCTATCATGTTTAGATCTTGTGAGCTCCGTTCATGATCAAGATCATCTATTTGTAATTCCTACATGTTGTGTTTGCGGGGATCCGATGGATATTGAGATGCTATTTCAGATTGATTATTGATTCTATCATGTCTTTGTTATTTTTGATCTTGCATGCTTTCCGTTGAGTTAGTATTTATGCTCAATAGTGGGTTCATGCCCCTAGTAATCTGGGGAAGTGACAGAAATCTCTAAGGTACTAGATGTGTTGTTGCTACTAGGGAGAAAACAACAATCCTTTGTTCATAGAACAATTCGTATTGTTTACTTTACACGCAATGCGTAATACAATTATCTATTGCTTGCAACTTAATACTGGAGGGGGTTCGGATGATACCTGAAGGTGGATTATTAGTCATAGATGCAGTTGGATTATGGTCTATGTATAATGTTGTAATGCCGAATCAAATCTCAAAGGAGTCAAGATGAGTAGTATATTTATGATTTCTTTCTCGATGTTTGTCAATTTCCCCGTTTTAATTTGTTCACCCAACATGCCATCTATCTTAAGGAGAGCCACCACTAGTGAACTATGGACCCCAGTCCTTTTTTTATCATCAATCTTCAATCAACTATTTACTGCTTTCTGTTTACTTTATGCAAACTATTAATTTCTTCCACACAATACGTTTAATCCTTTGTTTTCAGCAAAACCGATGAGATTGACAACCTCACTATAAGTTGGGGGCTGAGTTCTGTGTTTGTGTTGTGCAGGTTTCCACGTTGCTACTGGCAACAGTAGTGCGCCCTGCCAAAGTTCAGGTAGCAACACCTTGGAGGTGTTTCCTTGCTCCTACTGGATTGCTAACCTTGGTTTCATAACTGAGGGAAAACTTGCTGCTGTGCTCATCATACCTTCCTCTTGGGGTTCCCCAACGAGCTCGATATATTTTGGGCCATCAAGCACTTTTTCTGGTGCCGTTGCCGGGGAGTCAAGGACATCTTCACAAGGGGAGTCCCTCATAACCAATCTCTTTACTTTGTTATTTTTGTTTTGCTTAGTTTACTTTTGCTTTGTTTGCTTGTTTCTTTGTCAAAAACACAAAAAAATTAGTTTTACAAGTTTGCTTTCTTTATTAAAAACATAAAAAAATGACTACTCTTGAAAATACTAAGTCGTGTGACTTCACTAGCACCAACAACAATGATTTCATGAGCACACCTATTGCTCCACCTGTTCCTGAAGCTACTTTCTTTGAAATAAAACCTACTTTACTCAATCTTGTTATGAGAGAACAATTTTCTGGTATTGGTAATGAAGATGCTGCTGCTCATCTATTTAATTTTGTTGAACTTTTTGAGAAGCAAAAGCATAGGGATATAGATGGAGATATCATTAAGCTTAAATTGTTTCCTTTCTCTTTGAGAGGAAAAGCTAAAGAATGGTTGAATTCCTTAACTAGGAATAGTATTGATTCTTGGACTAAATGCAAAGATGCTTACATTGGAAAATACTATCCTCCTGCTAAGATTATATCTATGAGAAGTGAAATAATGAAGTTTAAACAATCTGATAATGAACATGTTGCTCAAGCTTAGGAAAGAATGAAATCTTTGGTAAAGAATTGTCCCACTCATGGACTGACTGCTTGGATGATTCTTCAAGAAATCTATTGGATTCTGCTACTGGAGGTACCTTTATGACCATTACTTTGGGTGCTGCAACAAAGCTCCTGGATAATATGATGGTTAACTATTCTGAATGGTACACTGAGAGAGCTCTACAAGGTAAGAAGGTAAATTCTGTTGAAGAAACCTCTTCCTTGAGTGATAAAATTGATGTTATTATGTCTATGCTTGTTAATGGGAAAGATCATATGGATCCAAATCATGTTCCTTTAGCCTCTTTGGTTTCTCAAGAAGAGCAAGTTGATGTGAATTTTATAAGAAATAACAATTTCAGCAACAATGCCTATAGGAATAATTTTGGTAACAACAATTATAGGCCTTATCCTACCAACAATGGTAATGCTTATGGAAATTCCTACAGTAATATAAGAGTGCACCCTCTGAACTTGAAGTTATACTTAAAGATTTTATTAGTAAACAAACTGCTTTCAATAAAACTATTGAGGAAAAATCTCTAATGCTAAAAGAAATATAGCATCATTAGCTCAAGCTCAATCTTCTTTGAATAAATTGGCTGCTAAACCTGAAACCAATGATAATCCCTTTGCTGCTACTAATGCCATACAAGTTAGAATTGATGAAAATGTTAGACTATTAGCTGAATTGCATGCTAAGTGGGAAAGAGAAGATGAAATTGCTAGAAACATTAGTGTTTCTACTATCACTACCACTAGTGTTGAGGCTAGTAATATCTCTACTACTTTAGATGATAATTATGATTTTGATCTTGATGGTTGCAACATCTCTGAAGTTATTAAGTTCCTACAAAAGCTTTCTAAAAGTCCTAATGCTAGTGCTATGAATATGGCCTTTACAAAACACATTATTATTGCTCTCATAAAACTTAAAGAAGAAAAGATGAAACATAAAGCTTCTATTCCTATAAAACAAGAAGATGGTTGGGAACCCATCATTAATATGAAAGTGAATGATTTTGATTTCAAAGCTTTATGTGATCTTGATAGTAGTGTTTCTATTATGCCTAGAAGGATTTATGATATGCTTGATTTGCCACCATTGGAAGATTGTTATTTGAATGTCCCACTTGATGATAATGCTTGATACATTGAAAATGTATCTATAATTTTTAATGTTCCATGCTTAGTTTTATCCACTTTCTTGTGTTTTGTCCAAACTTTGGAGTACTTTTCATATGATTTCTTGGACTAACCTATTAACAAGAGCCACAGTGCCAGCTGCCTGTTTTCTGCTGTTTTTGGTTCCAGGAAAGTCAGAAAATGAATATTCTCGGAATTGGACGGGACAAAAGCCAAAGTGCCTATTTTTCCGGAAGTCATCAGATGCCAGAATACGAGACGGAGAGGGGCCAGAGGGCGGCCACACCACCTGGCTGCGCGGCCAGGCTTGGCCCGCGCCAGGGGGTGGTGTGGCCAGCCCAGGCACCCCCTCGATCTCCCCTTCCGACTATAAGATGCCCTCAGGAGGTAAACCCTAATGGCCCGATCAAAAATCCACGAAAGAGTCTATAGCCGCCATCATCTCCATCCCTAGATCGGGAGGGATCTGAAGCTCTTCCCGGCACCCTGTCGGAGAGGGGAATTCACCCTGGAGGCCTTCTTCATCACCATGCAAGCCTCCGGTGTGATGCGTGAGTAGTTCATCCTTGGACTACTGATCCATGTAGTAGCTAGATGGCTGGTTCTCCTCCTTTCTGCTTTCATGTTTAGATCTTGTGAGCTCCGGTCATGATCAAGATCATCTATTTGTAATTCTGCATGTTGTGTTTGTGGGGATCCGATGGATATTGAGATGCTATTTCAGATTGATTATTGATTCTATCATGTCTTTGTTATTTGTGATCTTGCACGCTTTCCGTTGTTAGTAGCTATCTTGGCCAAGTAGATGCTAGCAACTCCAAGAGTTAGTATTTATGCTCGATAGTGGGTTCATGCCTCTGGTAATCTGGGGAAGTGACAGAAATCTCTAAGGTACTAGATGTGCTGTTGCTACTAGGGAGAAAACAACAATCCTTTGTTCATAGAACAATCGTATTGTTTACTTTACATGCAGTTCGTAAAGCAATAATTTGTTGCTTGCAACTTAATACTGGAGGGGGGTCGGATGATAACCTGAAGGTGGTTTATTAGTCATAGATGCAGTTGGATGGCGGTCTATGTATAATGTTGTAATGCCTAATCGAATCTCAAAGGAGTCAAGATGATTAGTATATGCATGTATTGCTTTCTCGGTGTTTGTCAATTGCCCTGCTGTAATTTGTTCACCCAGCATGTTATCTATCTAAGGAGAGCCACCTCTAGTGAACTATGGATCCCGGTCCTTATCTTTACATACAATCTACAATCTTTTACTGTTTTGTGTTTACTTTCTTCAAACTTTTACTTCTTTCCATTCGATACGTTTAATCCTTTGTTTTCCGCAAAACACGGTGAGATTGACAACCTCATCGCAAGTTGGGGACAAAGTTATGTGGTTGTGTTGTGCAGGTCTCCACGTTGCTACTAGCACCGGTAGTGCGCCCTGCCAAAGCTCAGCTAGTAACACCTTTGGGGTGTTTCCTTGCTCCTACTGGTTCGATTAAACCTTGGTTTCATACTGAGGGAAACTTGCTGCTGTGCTCATCATACCTTCCTCTTGGGGTTCCCAATGAGCTCTACATCATCATTGCTCCAGCATTTTTTTGGCACCATACACAGAGCCATCAAGCATTTTTCTGGCACCATTGTCGGGGAGTCAAGGACATCTTCACAAGGGGAGTCCCTCATAACCAATCTCTTTACTTTGTTATTTTTGTTTTGCTTAGTTTCTTTTTGCTTTGTTTGCTTGTTTCTTTATCAAAAACACAAAAAAATTGTTTTACTAGTTTGCTTTGTTATTCAAAAACACAAAAAATGACTACTCTTGAAAACACTAAGTTGTGTGACTTCACTAGCACCAACAACAATGATTTTATGAGCACACCTATTGCTCCACCTGTGCCTGAAGATACTTTCTTTGAGATAAAACCTGCTTTACTCAATCTTGTTATGAGAGAACTATTTTCTAGTATTGGTAATGAAGATGCTGCTTCCCATCTAAATAACTTTGATGAACTTTGTGACATGCAAAAGCATAGGGATATAGATGGTGACATTATTAAGCTTAAATTGTTTCCTTTCTCTTTGAGAGGAAAAGCTAAAGAATGGTTGAATTTCTTAACTAGGAATAGTTTTGATTCTTGGACTAAATGCAAAGATGCTTTCATTGGAAAATACTATCCCCCTGCTAAGATTATATCCATGAGAAGTGAAATAATGAAGTTTAAACAACTTGATAATGAGCATGTTGCTCAAGCTTGGGAAAGAATGAAATCTTTGGTAAACAATTTTCCCACTCATGGACTGACTGCTTGGATGATCATCCAAACTTTTTATGCAGGATTGAACTATTCTTCAAGGAACCTATTGGATTCTCCTGCTGGAGGTACTTTTATGACCATTACTTTGGGTGCTGCAACGAAACTTCTGGACAATATGATGGTTAATTATTCTGAATGGCATACTGAGAGAGCTCCATAAGGTAAGAAGGTAAATTCTGTTGAGGAAGCCTCCTCCTTGAGTGATAAGATTGATATTATTATGTCTATGCTTGTTAATGGGAAATCCCATAAATGATAATTATGATTTTGATCTTGATGGTTGCAGCATCTCTGAAGTTATTAAGTTCCTACAAAAGCTTGCTAAAAGTCCTAATTCTAGTGCTATGAACATGGCCTTTACAAAACACATTACTGATGCTCTCATAAAGATTAAAGTAGAAAAGATGAAACATAAAGCTTCTATTCCTATTAAACAAGAAGATGGTTGGGAACCCATCATTAATATGAAAGTGAATGACTTTGATTTCAAAGCTTTATGTGATCTTGATAGTAGTGTTTCCATTATGCGTAGAAGGATTTATGATATGCTTGATTTGCCTCCACTTGAAGATTGTTATTTGAATGTCCCACTTGATGATAATGCTAAAAAGAAACTCATGGGGAGTCTTAATGATGTTCTTACTATGGTTAACAATGATTATGTCCCTGTTGATTTCTATGTTTTGGATGTTGAATGCAATGCTTCTTGTCCTATTACTTTTGGAAGACCTTTTCTTAGAACTGTTGGTGCCATCATTGATATGAAAGAAGACACCATTAAATATCAACTCCCAGTCAAGAAAGGTATAGATCACTTCCCTAAGAGGAGAGAGAATATTTCTTTTGCTTCTCCTATGAAAACAAAATTTGGTCTTAATGCTTCTTCATTTGAAAACACTTGATTCTTTTTCTTGCTTCTTATGCCTAACTTAAAGGCGTTAAAGAAAAGTACTTATTGGGAGATAACCCAAAAGTTTTAGATGAGTCTTGGAAGTTATTACCTCTGTAATAACCTCTTCTTATCCTTTTTATTTGCTTTTTGTGCCAAGAGTAACCTCTAATGAGAGAGAAGTAATGATTGGGAAAGTTGCTGTCCCGAAACAGATTTGTGTGCTTCACCGTAAAAATTCGTGTAAAATCTCTGTACATCTTTTTGAGTCGTGAAGTTTTGTGCTTCTTCCCTAGGTTGTTATCTAACTTTTGTTAGTTCAACACTCTTTGATTTGAGCAACAGAAGGTCTTCAAAAAAATTCGTCTTTACCTGCTGGTCTGTTTTGACAGATTTCTGCCATTTTCTGCATTTGCTTCTTGTTGGTTCCTTTTTGAGTTCTTTTGGGGAATTGAGCTTTTTGAGGGAAGTGCTACAGTATCTAGTGTTCTAATGGAAGTTTATTTGGTGTTAGAACTGAACCTTAAGACTTATTTATCTTGAGTGCACTAATATTGCTAATAAAGATTGTGTGAAGTTTCGTATGAAGGAAAAATTTCAGGTGTATGGAAAGAATGAGTAATGAGATGAAGGATGGACTAAAGCTCAAGCTTGGGGATGCCACGCGTGTCACCCCAAGAAATATCCAATAAGTACAAGCGTCAAAGCTTGGGGATGCCCAAGGCATCCCCTTCTTCATCAATAAAAATCTCAGGTTTCTTCCAAACGCTTCATATTTATTGTTTCATGCACAGTTGTGTTGTTCTTGGAGCGTCTTCTTTTTCGTTTTTGTTTTGGTTTTTCATTTGCTTGGTTTTCTTAGTTTTCTGAATAAATTGGTTGGACCCCCTCTTTCATACATTGGTTTGCAAATAGTTTGGTTTGGTTTGGAAAAGAGTAGGAAAGTTCATACTTAAGTGGTAAAAAGAGCTTGTTTTTGACTGTGACCTATGCTTTGTCATGCCATGCTTGATATTGTTTTGGCTTTATGCTTAGTGATGTTTGTTGTAGCATGACATGTTATAAACAATTGAGATTGCTTAATGTGCCTTGGAAGAATCATGCATTGTTTTTGCATATTAAAGCATAGTATTTTGGTATTCTCCTTTGATGCTTTATTTGGGTTGACTTGGCGCATGCTCACACCATGTTATGACTATCCCAAGTCACCATAGCCTTTATGATCCTTTATTTTTCGACTTGTAGTATCACTTTATGCTTTGATTAATGATGTTTTGTCACTCTGCATGATTATGGCCATTATTTCTCTCTTAGTTGGTCGCTCCCAGTCTTTTGCTGGCCTCCATAACCAAGTATGAGTTCCACTCATGCATCCAACTCCTAAAACCAAGTTATTCCAAAGATTCCACCATACCTACCTATTAGCATATGCTATTCCAAGTATATTCATGTTTTTATCTACCTTCCGAATTAAACTTGTTATGAGAAAACTAGTGATTAAAGCTCTCAGGAACTTGATGTCACACTTTACTTTTCTTGCCCTTAATAAACTTTAACCATTGTGTCGTGTATGTTGTATATGGTTGCACTAATATTTTGGGGATTAGCAGAACCATGCTGTCATGGGGAACGCTTTCAACATTGCACTTGTACTTTGTACCTAGTTGATATCATGCTATTTTGTCTATGGATGTCGTCGGTGTGAAATGAAAGGGGAGCTTGTAAGTCCATGGAGTTATGTATGTGTGTTAGAGAAACGCCTGGGCCACCGGTCTAATCCATGCTGACATGGTGGAAACCTGCAGCGTAACCATAATGAGTTGTCTATGAAGCATTCTTCTTATAAAAATGAGTCAGATATTGAGAAAAAAAGAGAAAAAGAAAAAAAAGAGATATGAGAAAAGAGGAAAGAGAGAAAAAGCACCATTTTCCCATGGTAAATAAGAAGATTGCTAAGATGCTCGTTGTCTGCTTGCCTTGTCATTTTGATATGGGGATTCTTCCGTATCATCGGGCAAGGGGTACCCTGTTGGTGGTTCTCTATGATACACATGTACTTACTATGACAAGAACTTACCGGTGACTAAACTTGAGTAGCATGAGGAGCGGCCCTCGTATTCAAGGGACATGAGATTTCCAACTTATACTTCGTCAAGCATATACACCATAGTTTGTTCACTTTAACCTTAATCACTTCAAGATGCTTATGATAGGGGCAATGAGAGCTAAAAGCTAATAAGTACCATAATTTTTGGAAGCTCTTTATGAAACTTGAATCTCTACTTCCTTCTATGAAGGCCTCTCTTTTATTTTTATGTTGAGTCTCCACCTTCTATCTTTATGCACCTATTTTGAGAGCATAGTGGCCATTCTTAGTTCTATGTGCATTGTCCCAAGACTTGTTGATTGATG
The DNA here is from genome assembly GCA_916181665.1 of Avena sativa. Taxonomy (NCBI): domain Eukaryota; kingdom Viridiplantae; phylum Streptophyta; class Magnoliopsida; order Poales; family Poaceae; genus Avena; species Avena sativa. The sequence continues at coordinate 29,951,582 of OV702290.1, read as the reverse complement.
CATAACTTTGATATTGCTTGTTCTTAAACTATTTGTATCTAGTCACTCTTATGAACTTTGAAGGTTTCCTATGCATTTATGTTTGCTACTCTATGAGGGACAAGCTGAATGCTACTATGCTATGGTTTCTTTATGTGAAACAAACAAACGTCTTGCAAAGCATTGTTATTCATGAATCTTTTGTTTGTGCCTTTTCATGTTGCAACGTAGTTGCTTTGTCTTATTGTTAAAACTTTATATTTCATGTTATGATTAAAGTACTATGATCCCAGCTATCAATGTTTTACAAATACTTTGATCAAGTTTATGATGGTGCATGTCACCTAAAAAAATAATCTTTTTTATCACTTACCTACTCAAGGACGAGCAGGAGTTAAGCTTGGGGATGTTGATACGTTGCTAACGTATCCATGATTTTTGATGTTCCATGCTTGGTTTTATCTACTTTGTTATGTTTTGTTCCAACTTTGGAGTACTTTCTATACACTTTCTTGGACTAACCTATTAACAAGAGCCACAATGCCAGTTGCCTATTTTCTGCTGTTTTTGGTTCCAAGAAAGTCAAAAAATGAATATTCTCAGAATTGGACGGGATAAAAGCCAAAGTCAGTTTTTCACCGAGGGACACACGGAGTCAGAATACGAGACGGAGAGGGGCCAGGGGGCCGCCACACCACCAGGCCACGCGGCCCAGCCTGGCCCGTGCCAGGGGGTGGTCTGGCCGCCTCCGGCACCCCCTCAGCCTCCCCTTTCGCCTATAAGATGCCTCCGATACAGAAACCCTAAGTACCCGATCAAAATTCCACGAAAGAGTATGTAGCCGCCGTCATCTCCATCCCTAGATCGGGAGGGATCTGAAGCTCTTCCCGACACCCTGCCGGAGAGGGGAATTCACCCTGGAGGCCTTCTTCATCACCATACAAGCCTCCGGTGTGATACGTGAGTAGTTCATCTCTGGACTACGGGTCCATGTAGTAGCTAGATGGCTGGTTCTCCTCATTTGTGCTATCATGTTTAGATCTTGTGAGCTCCGGTCATGATCAAGATCATCTATTTGTAATTCCTACATGTTGTGTTTGCGGGGATCCGATGGATATTGAGATGCTATTTTAGATTGATTATTGATTCTATCATATCTTTGTTATTTGTGATCTTGCATGCTTTCCATTCTTAGTAGCTATCTTGGCCAAGTAGATGCTAGAAACTCCAAGAGTTTTAGTATTTATGCTCGATAGTGGGTTCATGCCTCTAGTAATCTTGGGAAGTGACAAAAATCTCTAAGGTACTAGATGTGCTGTTGCTACTAGGGAGAAAACAGCAATCCTTTGTTCATAGAACAATCGTATTGTTTACTTTACACACAATGCATAATTCAATTATCTGTTGCTTGCAACTTAATACTGGAGGGGGTTCGGATGATAACCTGAAGGTGGATTATTAGTCATAGATGCAGTTGGATTACGGTCTATGTATAATGTTGTAATGCCCAACCAAATCTCAAAGGAGTCAAGATGAGTAGTATATGCATGATTGCTTTCTCGATGTTTGTCAATTTCCCTGCTGTAATTTGTTCACGCAACATGTCATCTATCTTAAGGAGAGCCACCACTAGTGAACTATGGACCCCGGTCCTTTCTTTTATCATCAATCTTGAATCAACTGTTTACTGCTTTCTGTTTACTTTCTGCAAACTATTACTTTCTTCCACACAATACGTTTAATCCTTTGTTTTCAGCAAAACCGGTGAGATTGACAACCTCATTGTAAGTTGGGGGTAGAGTTATGTGGTTGTGTTGTGCAGGTTTCCACGTTGCTGCTGGCACCGGTAGTGCGCCCTGCCAACGTTCAGCTAGCAACACCTTGGAGGTGTTTCCTTGCTCCTACTGGATTGATAACCTTTGTTTCATAACTGAGGGAAAACTTGCTGCTGTGCTCATCATACCTTCCTCTTGGGGTTCCCCAACGAGCTCGATATATTTTGGGCCATCAGTATCTAGGGCATATTTCCAACAGGTGGGACCTCGTCGGTGACGACATGGCAGCGACGATAGCTCTCTGCCGCGGGAGAGCTGAGTCGGGGTGGAGAATGGGGTTGTCTCGCCAACAGGGTTGGCCCACCTATTTTTCGCTGTGTCCAGCTAACATGGGTATGCCCAATAGGCACTCGACTACAACCTACCTGGTGCGGCTCGACGGAAGGCCCTCTCGACGAATTGCCAAGGTCCATGACGCATATGACGGTTCGAGTGGTATGAAGCCCATATGGACACGTACTCCTAAACGTACTAGACAAGGAAAGCTCAAGACTAGAATTCTAATCTAACTTGTAACCGACTCGACCTGCTACCCGAGACCTAGCCTATCTATATAAGGGCTAGGAGGGGGCGGCGAGGTAGACACACGCAACCCTAGCTTCCACAAACCCTCGCCAGATTGCATCTGCGCACCGTTGTAACTTTCGACTCCCTCGATAATTCCACGAGCAGACAAGCAGGAGTAGGGACCTCTACGAGGCCTGAACCTGGGTAAATCCTTTGTCCCCTGTGTGCTTGTTTGCTAGCCGATAGATGTCTCCAGCGCTCCCTCCTTCTCCAAAACCCAAGTCCATAACAATGGGCATTGATGGGTTAAACCCTCGTCAATTGGCGCCGACCATGGGGACTGGGAGCGCTGATGTTGCGATCTCGACAGCCTCATCGCCAGCGATCTACGATTCGTCGTCTATTGGAGGCTAGATCTAATTTGGCTCCCTCATCATCTTGCGCTTAAACACCGACGATGCCCTTGTGCGCAACCACAGGCGTGCCGTCCAAGAGCCTCTATCCAGCGACTCGGCAGCATCCGGGAAGCAGATCTACCTCCTAATCCGCGATCGAATCTGTCATCATCAATTCTAATATGCAAAATCGGCAATCGTCAAGACCAGATCGGATCTCTATGGGATGGTGGATAATTTGTTGTCAAGACGGATTCAAGTAACAAGCTGATCGGAAGCGTAATAAATAATACCGTATTTATTTATAGCGGCGGATGCCCCACGCGTCAAACTGGATGGCATCAGACCAGGTCGCCGGAGGGAAGAAGATATGTCTAGATAATTCACATGCATCAAGACAACAAGGACCACGTGACCTTGTCTCCTACGGCAGAGATGCTCCTTTAATTAGGCCAATATACATGCCACGCTGCAGGTGGCCAATACTGATAGATATGTTAGTAGATTCCATTCCGATTTTGATTCAAAAGTCAAAGAAAGAAAAGAAGGAACATGGCTATCATCAGTCACGAGTTAGCCTCAGATCAATTCCAATCCAAGGAGAAACCAAAGCAGTTATTGAGAGTTGTCATAGCGCGGCATCAAAAAGTGTCGTCCTACTCAGGACAAAAGAAAAAAAGGATCCGAGCAATATATTAATTCGGCTGTTACACAGGAAAAAAAATCAGATCGGCTGCACGAGACCCGCCGCTGCGTCATACTACTGACCTCCGCGCCGTTACTAGTCTGCGTCGGGTACACATCCGCTAGATCAACTCCACCCAACAAATATTCGACAACGCTGCCGCGTCGAATATGTCCGCCGTGCGACTCCCTCAACCTCGGCTACGCACCCACTGCGTCAGCCTCGACCGCACGTCCGTCCCGAAGACTACTTCGATTCGCCGATTCTATGCCCCGACGACTACTTCGACTCCGTCACGCAACCCGGTGCGGCGTTGGCTGCGACAACCTGCTATGGTGACCCGCTGCGATATTCGACTTCGCCGACCTATTGAGTCTTCGACTCCATCACGCGACTCGTTGCGGTCTTCGGGTGAGGTGACCCGATACGGTCTTCGACTGCTGTGACCCGTTACAGTCTTCATATACGGCAATTCGTCATCACCACGTGACTCCGATCCGCCGCGTCGACTACGTCCGCCGCGTGACTCGCTGCCACATCAACTCTAGTCTTCGACTCTAGTGATTCGCTACGATATTCGACTCGAGGGCTCCCTCCGCTTCGGCGACCTGCCGTGGTCTTCAGCTTCAACGACCGGCTGCGGTATTCATATCGGGTGACTCGGGGGCTCCCTCGACTCCTGCGATCACGAGCCGCTATAATCTTTGACTCCCGCGACCCGCCGATCGCATCGGATCTTGCGACTCGTTCATCACGGCAACTATCAATAAAGCTAAGTTCTATACTTAAAGTTGATTTCTTTCTTACTTTAATCGCACTCGAAACACTCGGGGTCTATGCCCTCTTCGAGTAACCTAATGTGTCGTCGACTCCACGCACTCGATCACCTCATACGCGACAGCCCGAGTAGCTGATTCTGCCTGATCGTCGAATCCTTGAACTCCGAGCACCTCGGCAAGGCACTGAGACTAAGGGTAATCAGGCTAACGAAAAGGCCTAGCATACAGTACAAAAGTGTTGACTCGAATGGCACCAGAATTTTACTTTACAAACCGACATGCAAATATCCTTTACAAGATACAAGTACTTCACAATTCTTCATGTTTTATGCAGCTTATAAGGATGTCGACTGCGTCGAGCTATTCTATCGGGTCCTCCAATAGGAGTCGACAAAACAACTAGCTACGCTATACACTCAAGACCCGAGTCGAGTTCCTCCTCGGATGGTTGCATCGCTTGGTGCTACACACATGCGACGTTGGCAGCGCACTCAACCGAAGTGACTGCGTCGACTCCATCCACATCATCGACTCGCCTGGCTAGAACTCCTGGTTTCTCCTCGCGTGATTATCGATCGCGACTGCAAGATACAAGACTCAAGTCTCTTACCGAGTCTACGACTTTGCTAGACACTCGGGGGCTACTCCAAGCTGGAGCACTGGTCGCACATATATAAGATCCTCGAGTGACACGCTCTGAATCCTCACTCGAATCCACGATTCGACTAAGGACTCGGGGGCTACTCCCATAGGGAGCGCTGGCTGCGCACCCAAAGAAATTTGTGAAGATATCCAAGCATTTTGAAAATCCTTCACTCAAATCTACGATTCGATTGTGAACTTCGGGTTACTCCCATAGGGAGCGTCGGAAACAATTTCGACTGAAACAAGCAAGCAGAAGACGACAGCAGTCGCAAAACGTGTTTTAGTCTCTGCCTAAGTCTTCGACTGAAACAAACAAGCAAAGGCGACATCAGTCGCAAAATTTCTTTAGTCCCTGCCTGAGTCTTCGACTCAACTAGGCACTCGGGGGCTACTCCCATAGGGAGCGCTGGTCGCGCACCCTATGATTATTTTTCTTTGTACATCGTACTGTGTGTCGATAACATCCACACTCGAATACTATGGCGACTCCGCCTCATATTTTCCCTGCAAAGAGATTACGTCTCCTGGGCCACCCGAATCATCTCCGTGATGACAAAATTCGGATGCCGCACTTACAGCGTGAAGATAAGACCTGAATAAGACCTGACAACGCATCTGCTGCGCACTACCAGAGATATATCCGTGCCTGCAGGTACGATGAATATGCCTTGACGGACGCGTCGAGTGCTCACACCCATACACTGGAATTTGACTCATGTAAGGCCTCCGCGACATGAGTCGAATTACGCCAGCAATTTCCGAATTCGAGTCTGGGGACTCGAGTTTGAGTAGTTAGCGTTGTTTTTGCCCTAGAGCAATTAACTGGTCTCGATCCATCAAGCGCACCAGGCACGTTTACCATCATCCCTATGAACTACTACAAATTCGACTGCCTCGATGTACTTCCGGGCAAGTGCTTCGCACTCGACACAATTGTCGACTCCAACATCCTAATGCAAGACTCAAGACTTCTGAGTCTCCATCCGAATCTACGATTCGCATGGACACTCGGGGGCTACTGACATAGGTATGCCCAATAGGCACTCGACTACAGCCTACCTGGTGCGGCTCGACGGAAGGCCCTCTCGACGAATTGCCAAGGTCCATGACGTATATGACGGTTCGAGTGGTATGAAGCCCATATGGACACGGACTCCTAAACGTACAAGACAAGGAAAGCTCAAGACTAGAGTTCTAATCTAACTTGTAACCGACTCGACCTGCTACCCGAGACCTAGCCTATCTATATAAGGGCTAGGAGGGGGCGGCGAGGAACACACACGCAACCCTAGCTTCCACAAGAATTTAGGATGAGGAAATTAGTGAAGTGATCAAGTGTGTCAAACTTTAAGTAGTAATGTAAGAATTTTGAGGAACATGTATTTTTGAGAAAGAATGAGTTCACAAGGGTAAGAGGGGAAATAGTTTTTCATAAATACTCACTTTGGTTTTGAAGCTAAGTTTTTGGTTTGGACGTCCATTCTAACTAGGGTCTCCTATGGTCAGGATGGCTCTGATACCAACTTGTCAACACCCGGATTTTTAATCCCAGATGCCCGTTATGCCATACCTCGCAATCCCAGGATTACCATTTTTGCGAGACATAACGGATTGGATATCACAGTACATCATCCATTACAAACCATACATAAGGTTTTACACAAATACGGATCTCATGATCAAGTCTTTAATACAACAAGCAGCGGAAATAAACGATAGCGTAGCGGTGGGGTCCATCTTCAGGGGCACAGGCAATGCTGATGAAGGCAGATAGTCCTAGTTATCATAGCCGTCCTGCTGACCATCATCTTGATAATCTCCTTCATAGTCTGGCCATGATAATAGCCAGGGACAAAAGCCATGAGTACTCTTTAAGTACTCGCAAACTACTACTAGCAAGGGTTATGATTCTAAGTTAAAGTACTGAATTTAAAGAATAACTATCAAGTTAAGTTTGAAACCTAAGCTGAGTTCTGAAGCAAGAAAAGATAAAATAAAAGTCTAGAATCACTTAAGTTGGGAAGCTATTTTCATCTACACAACCCTGTTGTGGTCAAGTCAAGGTTCATCATTCATTTCAAGTTATTTAGAAAACATCTAACAACGAAATAGTATGGCCATTCCAACTGTCCATAACCGCGGACGCGGCTATTCGAATAGTTTGACACTCTGCAGAGGTGGTACACTTTCACCACAAGATTCGATACATCTGTCAGGGATAACCCTGAATCATCATACTTAGTATGCAGGTAATCAAACATAACCTTCCCTTTACACACCCTAGTACAAGCACCTCTCCTATGAGCATGGCCTCCCAACCATGACCATCAATCATCTTGGGCACTGCATAGGTGGACAACATTGATAGGTAGCCTCAGCTCAAACCTCTCCCGTGAGGGAACTAATACTAACGCATATAAATTTCCAGCTAAGCCTTACCCAATTCAGGTAATGTGGTTGTACGGTAAATTTGGAATGGTATCGCATCCGAATCCAACCATCAGTTTTATAAAAGGGTTAAGGCTCATGCCTCATCATTTTCATCATCATAAATCAATTGTGTTTCTCAACACATGTCAAAACATCTCAATAGAATGACTCATCATTCCAAGGTTTTCACAACTCATTTTCACCAAGTGTCCCCATCTAAAGTGACTCAAGTTTGATCTATTCTAAAGACTAGGTTAAGAGTGTTCACTAAGGTGGAAAGGTGGGATCAATCTCATGCCATAGAATGACATCTAAGGGTTTCTACGTAGGTCAAGTTTTATACTCTTTATGCTACCTTCAAAATTAATTAAAGAACTTTGTGTAAACTAAGGGGGTGTGATCAAAGTATGCTTAAGGCATCTTTACTAAACTATGTAGTTTTATTCTAGCTTGCTACAAGAGCTTACTAAAGCATGTTTGCAAGGGTTAGCTTGCCACTAATAGCTTGCCTTGGTTGATGCAGTGGTTGAAGTTTTCTTCTTCTTCTTCTTCTTCTTCTTGGTAGAACTCCTCCTCCTCGAAGGCTTGGTCGATACTAGCGTCTAGAAATACATAGGGAGTGCACAATCACCAAACAATACTTAACTTAGGCTAAGTAGTATTCTAAACCACACAATTGATGATCTATTATCATCCCAAACATCACAAGTTTTAATTCAATAGTTTCAACCTTTTTATTTTGGAAAAGTAATTTCTACTCATTGAAATATTAACTACACTTTAATATTCACCACCAAAATATGGGATCATGTGGACACATGTCCTCACCACATATTCTAACATGTGGGAATGAGATTTAAAGGTTGGATCAATATTACTTTGGTGTAAGTTCATTATTTAATGATTTAAAGTGACTAGAAATGCCTATATAGCATTATTTTGGTACTAGTCCAAAGTTACTGCCTGTAAACCTTAATATTATTACATATTTGGATAGATATGATGAAATGTGATTTTTGAGAGTTGCAATCAACTCAAAAGCTAACTTGGTTGATTTTACAAAAATGTTTCAAGTTGCAAAAGCTTCTGTCTTTTTATTTTTATTAGGAGAAATCTATAACTCTAAATGAATTAAATCCAACGGGCTTGGATAGAGCATTTCAATACCTTTCAGACAAAATTAGTTTCATGTAATTTGGATTTGTCAAACTCACAGAATTGAATTTTGAAACACTGGACAGAAACTATATTCTAACTAAAAAGAAAAACCTAGATTTGAATCTACGGGATTACGCGGGAAAGGAAATGGGCCGGCCCAGTGGCGCTACACGGCACAGGGCTTAGCTGACAGGAGGGGTCCACTTGTCAGCGGCTCTTTAAAACGCGAAATGGTACGCGCGCTATGGGCCGTGCGATTAGAGGCTAGATCTACGGCTGAGGGTCGTCGTCGACGACGGACGGGTCGCCGGCGAGCTCGAACCCTAGCGGCTCGGTGGGGGTCTACTAGGGGTGTACCAGGGCTCCAGCAGGGTCGGTGATGCGGGCGAACGAAGTGGAAGATGACGGCGAGGCGAGGCGTGGTCGCGGCGGAGCTTGGGGTGGCCGGAATCAACGGCACCCTTCTTCTCCAGGGGCGGCGGCTCCGGCTCCAATTCCGGTGAGCTGCTGCTCCACTTGCTCCGGCGAGGGGTGGTTGAGGTTCAGAGAGGTGAGGGGAGTAGAATGGTGTGAGTCTTTGGTGCTGGGGAGGGGTCCTTTTATAGGCTCGACGGTGAGACCGAGCGGGATGGGCGGTCGACGGTGGCGACATGGCTGGGGATGGCGATCGATGGGCGGTCCCCTGGCGGTGCTCTAGCGCTTCAATGTGGCCGTAGGGGCGGTGGCATGTGGTCGGGGTGAGGTGGCGCTCTGCGCGGCCGAAGCGGCTGTGTCCACGGCGAGCGGTGGCTGTGGGGCTTTGGGCGGCGAACGGAGGTGTCTGGGGTGTTCTCTAGGTCGAGGCGGAGCGGTGGGCGCGGGCTGGTGTCGAGCGGCGGCTTGTGCACGCGGGGACAGTGCACGCTCTGCGGGCGGCGTCGGCATGGTCGACAGGCTCGGGGCACGGCGGTTCCTGGTCGTTCTGGTCGCTGTCCTTGGGCTGGGACTGGTTGGGCGGTGGAGGTGGACCACTGGCTATCTCCAGGACACGGTGGATGGCGCTGGCGGCGGCTGTGGCTTGCTGTCGCCGGTGGGGTGCCCAAGTGGGGGTTCGGCCTTAATGGCCATGACCATTTGGTCGTGGCACAGTGTGGGGCTAGGCTAGAGAGGGTTAGGGGGAGTAGTGGAGAGGTTTTTGGTGGCAATTTGGGGAACAAGTTTGGCCAAAACACTATTTAAAATAGTGAAATTTGTTTAGTTTGTAATTTGCCTGCCAAGTGTTTGATGAAATGGCCGCAAGAGAAAAAGTTTTGAATTTTGAGTTCAAAATTTTTGGGTGATCTCCACTAGTGCTAGGTAGTCTCTGGTTGCAAGGGTTTTGAAAATGGAGCTTAAATACATGGTTTTTGAAATAGGGGTGATCTATGCATATGCATTAGATTCAATTTTAAACTGTCATTTAAAATAGTTTACAGAAGGTTTTTAGTATATCAAAAAGTGGGCCTTGGTACCTCATTATGTGTACTAGCAAGGGGTGTAAAGATCAAGAATTGTTTTTGTTAAGAAATGAGTACTAGGAATAGCCAAAGTAGGTATGAGAGTTAAATTTGTCCAAATGACCATTCCTTCATTTTAATTCTTTTTGATTTGATTTTCTTTAGGAAAATTTTGGGAATGATGTAGATGATGTTTAAATCAGCTAAGAAACATTTTAGAAGCAAAGATTCACACAATCATGGCAATTCAAAACAACTCCTATTTTAAATGCACACATATATGAATGCCTTCATTTTAAATTTGGAAAAGTTTTTGTTAACCCCATTTTGGGGTGACTTGCTCTTGATAAGCTTGGATTGAAGTTTTGGGATGTTACAAACCTTCCCTCCTTAAATAAAATCTCATCCCGAGATTTACAAGAAAACTAGGAACTAAAGAGATCTAGGAACTCTGTCCTAATGTAATCCTCACGCTCCCAAGTGGCTTCCTCCTCGGTATGGTTGCTCCACTGAATCTTGAGAAACTTGATACTCCTGGTCCTGGTGGTTCTGTAGGCTTCTTCTAAGATACGGATGGGTACTTCCCGATAGGTCAGGTCATTGTTGATTTCCACTGCTCTGTGATCGATATTCTTGAAAACTTCAGTCTTCTCAGGCACTTCCAAACATTTGCGAAGTAACGAGATATGGAACACATTGTGGATGGTTGACATCTCTTCCGGCAATTCTAGCTTATACGATACTTCTCCTCGGCGGTTCAGAATCTTGAAAGGTCCGATATATCTGGGAGCTAACTTTCCCTTCAGACTAAAGCGTTGGGTTCCCTTCAATGGTGAAACCTTGAGATATACGAAATCTCCGACATTGAAAGTCAGGTCTCTCCTTCTCTCGTCAGCATAGCTTTTCTGTCTGGATTGGGCGGTCTTGAGGTGCTCACGAACTTTCTGAACTTTCTCTTCTGCTTCTCGGAGAATGTCGGGTCCAAAGACCTGACTCTCTCCTACTTGCGACCAATTCAAAGGGGTACGACACTTTCTTCCGTATAGGAATTCAAATGGTGCCATATGTAAACTAGCTTGATAACTGTTGTTATATGAGAATTCTGCGAAGGGCAGGCAGTCTTCCCATTTTGATCCGTATTCCAACACACAAGCTCTAAGCATATCCTCTAAGGTCTGATTGACTCTCTCAGTTTGTCCATCTGTTTGCGGGTGATAAGCGGTGCTGAAGTTCAACTTGGTTCCTAAACCTTCCTGAACTTTCTGCCAAAATCTTGAGGTAAATTGGGTTCCTCGATCTGATACGATGGTCTTGGGGGTTCCATGCAGACTAACAATCCTAGCAATGTACAGCTCTGCTAGTTTTGCACTCTGGTAGGTTGTCTTGACTGGTATGAAGTGGGCTACCTTGGATAGTCTATCAACTATGACCCAGATTGAGTCATTTCCCCTACCAGAAGTAGGTAAACCAGTGATAAAGTCCATTTCGACAGAATCCCATTTCCATTCCGGAATCTGCAATGGTTGCAACAATCCTGCAGGTCTCTGATGCTCCGCTTTGACTCTTTGACAAATGTCACATTTGGCGATGTAGCTTCTGATCTCTCTCTTCATCTTGTGCCACCAAAATTGCTCTTTTAAATCCTGATACATCTTTGTTCCTCCGGGGTGGATAGAATAAAGAGTATCATGAGCTTCCTTCATGATAATTTCCTTCAGCTCTGAATCTGCGGGTACACAGATACGTCCCTTGTACCACAGTACACCTTCTTCGTCTTCAGTGAATCCAGGTACTTTGCCTATACCAATATGACGTTTGATTCCGTCGATACTTTCATTCCCCTTCTGGGCTTCCTTGATTTGGCTAATCAAAGTGGGTTGAAGTTCAATGCTAGCTAGTAATCCTTTGCTAACTAACTCAGTTCTGAACTGCTCCAACTCCTCATACAAACTTGGTTGCTTCTCTTTGATCATGGTGTTAATCCTACACGGCAATCTGCTAAGAGCATCCGCTACCACATTGGCTTTGCCGGGGTGATAGTGAATGTCAAGGTCATAATCCTTGATTAACTCTATCCATCTTCTTTGCCTCATATTCAACTCCTTCTGGGTGAAGATATACTTCAAGCTCTTATGATCTGAGTAAATCTCACAGCGATTACCCATCAAATAATGACGCCATGTCTTCAACGCTAGAACCACCGCTGCTAGCTCAAGATCATGGGTCGGATAGTTCTGCTCATGCTGCTTCAGTTGTCGAGACAGATACACGATGACTTTGCCTTCTTGCATCAATACACATCCTAGACCAATCTTTGATGCTTCACAATACACATCAAACGGCTTCTTGATGTCTGGCATGATCAAAATTGGGTCTGATATCAATCTCTTCTTCAGCTCCTGGAAACTGGCTTCACACTTGTCTGTTCATTCAAACTTCTTGTCCTTCTTCAACAATTGGGTCATTGGTAGGGCTATGCTTGAGAATACTTCTACGAACTTGCGGTAATATCCCGCTAATCCGAGAAATGAACGAACTTGGGTTTGATTGGTTGGGGCTTCCCATTCTTCGACATCTTTGATCTTGCTGGGATCAACAGAGACTCCTCCGGCAGACACAATATGTCCTTGGAATCCTACTTCTTTCAGCTAAAACTCACACTTGCTGAACTTGGCATATAACTGATGCTCTCTCAGGGTTTCTAGGATGATTCTCAAATGTTGCTCATGCTCTTGGAAATTTGAGTCCTGGTTCTTGAAAATTTGGGTCCTGGTTCTTGGAAATATGACCTAGAAGAAAATAATAAAGGATGTTTATTATCATATTTCATTAGTTCATAATAGTTTTATACCATGCTATAACTGTGTCAATCAGAAATATTGGTACACGTGTGGTATGTAAACAAACCAATTCCCTAGTAGCCTCTATTCAACTAGTTCATTGGTCAACTGATGATCTCAAGGTTTTCTGATCATGGACATTTATGTCAACTGACAATAAGGTCACATCATTAGTGAATGATGTGATGGACATTACTCAATATAAGTATTGCGACATGATCAAGTCACAAAGTTCATCGTTGCAATAATTAGAAACAAAGTATCCTACTTCTTAGACCGTGAGGTCATATCTAATCACTATCACCCAAGGTTGCCTTGACTGCATCAACTGCCACGTAGTAACAAGGTGATCATAAATGTGTCTATTAGGTATTCCAAAGAGATATGCTGAGGTGTATGCATCAAAATCAGGTTTTGTTTTACTACGTGATGGGAAGATACACTGGGCCCACTCAGTGAGATTACATCCATAAGCTGCTTATGGTCTGACTAGGTCATGAGGATGGAATATCATGGGAATGAGTTGAGCCACACTTGTCGGTAATGATATTAATCAAGGTATAGTTGTACCGGTGATAAGATCTCGGACAAGTAGGGTATCAAAATAACAAAGGGAATTGGACTCGGCATTTATGGTTCAAACGACATTAATATCATGGAATGCACATGGGTCATTATGGGTATCCATATCCCGCTAATGATCATTGATACGAGAAGCATATCGATAATGTATATGATCTTCCCGAAATGTATGGTAACACACTTAAGCGTTCTACGATGCTTGGAGATCGTTTTGCAATCATCAGGATCACTAGAAGAAAGAGAAGAGAAAGCCAGAAGTGTTCCGTGAGAGAACCGGAATCGTTCCGGGAGGATCCAAAGTAGTTCAGAGTGATCCAAAAGGTGTTTCGAGTCAAAGGGAATATAATAATATGTATTTTATATTATTACTGGAAATAATATTAAAATAATATTTAAAATTAAATTTATTGGGGAAGCCCACCTTATTGGGCCAACTCCTAGAGGGAGTGGCCATATAGGGCAGCCGCCCATGAAAGGGCAAGAGGGTCGCCGCTACCATGGGCTAGGGCGCGCGGGGTGGGGGCCCACCACAATCGCCGGTCGGACATGGCATGGAGCGCGGTTGGGACCCACCCAGCCACCCCCCTTGGCGCTTCCTCCTCCCTCTCGTTTAGTCCCATCCCGAGACCTTGCAAGGTGGAGTCCCCTTGATGGCTCAAAATGTAGAGCTCATTGGGAAGCCCAAGAGGAAGGTATGATGAACACAGTACCAAGTTTTCCCTCAATTATGAAACCAAGGTTATCGAACCAGTAGGAGCAAGGAAACAACTCTAAGGTGTTGCTAACAACTTGGAATCCTGCACAATACAACCACATAACTTTGCCCCAACTTACAGTGAGGTTGTCAATCTCATTGGTTTTGCTGAAAACAAAGGATTAAACATATAGTGTGGAATATAGTAATTGCTGCAGAAAGTAAATAGTAAAATGTAAACAGTAGATGGTACATCAATGGTAAAGGAATGGACTGGGGTCCATAGTTCACTAGAGGTGTTTCTCCTTAAGATAACATGTTGGGTGAACAAATTACAGCAGGGCAATTGACAGATTGAGAAAGCATAACAATGCATATACTAGACATCTTGACTCCTATGAGATTTGATTGGGCATTACAACATAATACATAGACTGTAATCCAACTGCATCTATGACTAATAATCCACCTTCCGTTTATCATCCAAACCCCTTTCAGTATTAAGTTGCAAGCAATAGATAATTGCATTAAGCAAAGTGTGTAAAGTAAACAATACAATTGCCCCATGGACAAAGTATTGTTGTTTTCTCCCTAGTAGCAACAGCACATATATAACCTTAGAGATTTCTGTCACTTCCCCAGATTACTAGAGGCATGAACCTACTATTGAGCATAAATACTCCCTCTTGGAGTTGCAAGCATCTAATTGGCCAAGATAGTTACTAACAATGGAGAGCATTGATGACCCACAAGTATAGGGGGTGTATCGCAGTATTTTCGATAAGTAAGAGTGTCAAACCCAACGAGGAGCAGAAGGTGTTGGCGAATGGCTTGGAGCAGGAATTCTCTGTAAATACTTAGCAAATGGATTTTTAGGGGTTTTTGATAATGTAGGTAAATAAAGTGCGAGTAAATAAAAGACAATAATAATAAATGCAGCAAGTGGCCCAATCCTTTCTTTAGCAAAGGACAAGCCGGTTGTATTACTTAAGATGACCAAACGTTCTCGAGGACACACGGGAATATCATCAAGTGCTTTCGCTTCATATAGTTGATTAATCTTCTTTAGTTTGCTAAGTGTTGTGTGGGTGAACCTGTGCTAATGTACCGACCTTCAGGACTAATACATACTTGTGATTATACCCCTTGCAAGCATCCGCAAGTACAAGAAAGTAATTAAGGTAGAAACCTAACCACAGCTTTAAACTCTAAGATCCTGACATCCCTTGTGCAAAGGTTTCCTTACGGGGGTTTAGGTTTCTGTCACTCCGGCAACCCCTACGATTAGTAGACAAATACACAATGCATTCCCCTAGGCCAATAAAGGTGAAGTGTCATGTAGTCGACGTTCACATGACACCACTAGAAGAAATACACCACAACTTAAATATCAAACCATTGAATCTTTCTCAACACAATTCCACTACTAACAACATGACTTATCGCATGTCCTCAAGCACAAAACGAACTACTCACAAGACATCATATAGATCAATATCAGAGATGATATAATGATTTGTAACAATCTGAACATAAACGAATATTCAATGGTTCACTCAATAGCATCAACTACACGGAGTAATCAACACCGGGAAAGTTTCCCCTAAGAACTATGCAAGATTTAACCCGATTGTTACAGCGGTATGAAGTGGTGATGATGGTGCTAGTGGAGATGATGGTGGTGAAGATGACCCTGATGAAGTCCAGCTTGATGGTGGTGTTGATGGCGATGATCTCCCCTCCCCGGGAAGGAATTCCCCTGGCAGAATTCTGTCTGCCCGAGTGATCTTTCTCTCTCGGTGTTTTCGGCCCCGCAGAGGTGGCGGAATCTTTCTGTGGTCGCTCTCCCAGTCTTAGGGTTTCGAGAGGGTAATATACGCATGAGGGGAGAGCCTGGAGTGCGCCAGGGTGGCCACACCACCTGCTGGCATGGCCAAGGGTTATCCGCGCTGGGGGGTGGTGTGGCCCCCCTGTGGCCCATCTCCACTTCCCCTTCTAGCAATCTCCGTCTTCTGGAAAAATAGAATTTTCCATGTATTTTCCCGGATTTTCTGATCTTCGTGAATTTCGCCTCCAAACAGCCCCTTTTCCATCAGAATCCTGACTGCAATGGTCCATGCTCCAAAAGTCATCAACCATGCAAAAACAGATGAAATAACATAAGTATCATCTCTTAATATGAAATATATCAATGAATAACAGTAAATTATGATATAGAATATTGATGCAAAATGGACGTATCAAGCATGCAAGATCACAAATAACATAGACATGATAGAATCAATAAAAATACCTCAAAGTGTGAACAAAAGATAAGAAAGTTGATATAAAACAAGCATGGAGCATCAAAAATTATAGATATGTTTACGACGTATCAAGCATCCCCAAGCTTAACTCCTACTCATCCTCGAGTAGGTAAGTGATAAAAAGAA
The DNA here is from genome assembly GCA_916181665.1 of Avena sativa. Taxonomy (NCBI): domain Eukaryota; kingdom Viridiplantae; phylum Streptophyta; class Magnoliopsida; order Poales; family Poaceae; genus Avena; species Avena sativa. The sequence continues at coordinate 29,935,146 of OV702290.1, read as the reverse complement.
TATTTTTTGAGGTGACATGCACCATCACAATCTTGATCAAGGTATTTGACAAGCATTGATAGCTAGGATCAAAGTACTCTAAACATGAACATGAAAGATAGAGTACTAACAATAAGACATAGAAACTATGTTGTAACATTAAAAGGTACAAACAAAAGATCATGAATAATAATGCATTCAAAGATGTTTGTTTGTTTCACATATAGAAAACATAATAAGAGTGGTATTCATCTTGTCCCTCATGGTATAGCAAAACATAAATGCATAGGACACCTTCAAAGTTCATAAGGGTGACTAGATACAAATAATATAAGAACAAGTAATATCAAAGTTATGAATCAACCAACAAGTTTTGGGACAATGCACATTAAACTAAGAATGACCACTATGCTCTCTCAATTGGTGCATAAAGATAGAAGATGGAGACTCAACATAAAGGTAAAATGAGAGGCCCTTCATAGAGGGAAGCAGGGATTTCAAGTTTCATAAAGAGATTCCAAAAATTATGCTACTTATTAGCTTTTAGCTCTCATTACCCCTATCATAAGCATCTTAAGGTGATTAAGGTTAAAGTGACACAAATATGAGGATATGCTTGACAAGTAATAAGTTGAAAATCTCATGCCCCTTGCTTACGAGTACCGAACCTCATGCTACTCAACTTTAGTCACAAGTAAGTTCTTATAATTGTAAGTACATGTGTATCATGGAGAACCACCAACGGGGAACCCCTTGCCCCATGACACAGGAGCTATCCCCTATCAAAATGACAAGGCAACAGACAATGAGCATCTCAACGATCTTTTTATTTGCTATTTGCATAGTTTTTTATTGAGGATGCTTCATAGAATGCTCACTATGGTTATGCTACAAGTTTCCACCATGATTAGGCATGGCTTAGGCTAGCCGCCCAGGCGTTTCTCTAACACACATACAAACTCCATGAGCTTACAAGCTCCCCTTTTATTTCACACCGCCGGTATCCATAAACAAAAGAACATGATATCAACTGAATAATAAGTGCAATGTTGAAACGCTTCCCCATGGTACATGGTTCTACTAATTCACAACTTATAAGGTGCAAGCATATAAGCAACATATATGGACACAATGGTTCAGGTTTATTAACTGCAAGAAAATAAAGCGTTCCATCAAGTTTGTGAGAGCTTTAATCACTAATTTTCACATAACAAGTTTAATTTGGAAGGTAGATAAAAACATGAATATACTTGGAATGGTGTAACACACCATGCATAGGAATTTATAGTGGACTCTTTGGAATAACTTGGTTTTCTTGGGGGTTGGATTCATTAGTGGAACTCACACTTGGTACATGTGGAGGCTAGCAAAAGACTAGGGGCGACCATTTAAGAGAGCAATAATGGCCATAATCATGCAAAGTGACAAAACATTATTAATTAACGCATAAAGTGATATTACAAGTGAAAAACTAAATGATCATAGAGGCTAAGGTGAATGGTTCATAGTCTTAACATGGTGTAAGCATGCGCCAAGTCAACCCAAATAAAGCATCAAAGGAGAATACCACAATATTATGCTTTTGTATGCTAAAACAACACATGATTCTTTCAAGGCACATTAAGCAATCTCCATTGTTCGGAACAAGTCATGCTACAGAAATAATTACTAAGCATAAAGTCAAAGCAACATCAAATATGACATGATAAAGTCTAGACCATAGTCAAAACAAGCTCCTTTTGTACCACTTATAAGCATGAAGCTTCCTACTCTTTTCCAATACAAATCAATTTGAAACAACGTATGAATGCGGGGGTCCAACCAATTTATTTAAGAAAACCAAACAAAAGAAAACTAAAAGCAAAAACAAAGACGCTCCAAGAACAACACAATTGTGCATGAAATAATAAAAATGAAGTGTTTTGGAAGAAAACCTGAGATTTTTATTGATGAAGAAGGGGATGCCTTGGGCATCCCCAAGCTTTGACGCTTGTAAATATTTTTTGGGGTTACACGGTGGCATCCCCAACCGTGAGCTTTTGTCCATTCTTCATCTCATCACATTATTCTTCCCTACACATGAAAATTTCCTTCATACAAAACTTCACACAATCTTCATTAGCAACATTAGTGTATTCAAGATAATAAGTCTTTGGGTTTAGTTTCAACACAGGTAAAACTTCCATTAAAACACAAGCTACTATAGCAATTACTTCTAAAAGCTCAAGTGATCAAAGAGAACTCAAAGAGAAAGAGATTAAGAGGCAAATGCAAATAATGGCAGAAATCTGTCAAAACAGACCAGCAGGTAAAAACCGATTTTTTGAAGATCTTATGTTGCTCAAATCTAAAAGTGTTAAACTAACAAAAGTTAGATGATAACCTGGGGCATAAGCACAAACAATTAAAGCTCAATCCTACGTACAAGGATTTTTTATGATTTTTCTATAGTACTAATAATGGAGAGCATATAAGATCACAAATAACATAGACATGATAGAATCAATAATCAATCTGAACTAGTATCTCAATATCCATTGGATCCCCGCAAACACAACATATAGGATTACAAATAGATGATCTTGATCATGAATGGAGCTGACAAGATCTAAACATGATAGCACAAAGGAGGAGAACCAACCATCTAGCTACTACATGGACCCATAGTCCAATGGTGAACTACTCACGCATCACACCGGAGGCAGGCATGGTGATGAAGAAGGCCTCCAGGATGATCTCTCCCCTCTGGCAGGGTGCCGGAAAGAGCTTCGGATCCCCCTGATCTAGGGATGGAGATGGCGGAGGCTACAAACTCTTTCATGGATTTCTGATTGGGTGCTTAGGTTTTTTGTCCTGAGGTGAATATATGGGCAAAGGGGCAAGGTCAGTGGTGGCCCAAGGGGCCCACACCAGGTGGTGGCGCGCCTAGGGGGCGCGCCACCCTAGGGTGTGGCCACCTCGTGGACCCTCTCCAGCTTCCCTCCGAACTCTGTGTTCCTTCTAGTAAAATATTGACTTTGGCTTTTGTCCCGTCCAATTCCGAGAATACTTCCTTACTAGCTTTTCTGAAACCAAAAACAGCAGAAAACAGGCAACTGGCACCGTGGCATCTTGTTAATAGGTTAGTTCCAGAAAATGTATAAAAATACCTCAAAGTGTGAACAAAACATAAGAAAGTTAATATAAAACAAGCGTGGAGCATCAAAAATTATAGATACGTTTACGACGTATCACCCCTCCCTTCCCCTATATAAGAATGGGCCTATGGGAGGGAGAAAAGACACAACTCAAGACATATTTTATAAGGTGGTTTCCTTAGGAAATCTATCTCTCGTTGGCTCTCGTTCTCGCGGTTCTAAGAAGAATTGTGCGCGTGGAAGTATGTCCAACACGTTGTCGCGCTATTGGATACTTGGTTCCATAAGGTCTACTTCCACAATCACTGATGGATCAAGAAGATCGGGAGTCGTCGCTGAGCACCAAAGTCTGCGAAACTACGGAGGTGCTACCAGTTGTGGCACCTAGATTTTCGTGCAAGGAGCAATGCAACCTTGACGTTGGCTACGTTGTTCGACTACATCATCCACATTCCTATGAACGTTAAACGCTTTTGGTCTACAAGGGTATATCACTGAGACCTTTTTCATTAAAGCTTTACTCCTAGATAGATCCTAGCATTTGTTGTTGCGCTAGTTAAGAAAAATATTGTTTTCTTCTGCATACCACTTTAGTGGTATCAGAGCCGATCTATGCGTAGTATTGCTTGTACGGTTAGAATACATATTGAATGTGGGCATTGATCCTATAGTTGCTACCCTCTCACTTGCACTTATTTATATCATGGCATTGTTTGATGAAGCGGCTCGGACTAATCTTACGCGAGACTTGTTCCACGCTAAACATATGGCTTGTACCATATAAGTGCCTAGAGGGTGTCTATCTCTCTTTCAATAGTTGATATAGCATTTGCAATGGAGAAGACCGAAAGGGGTGTCATATAGACAATTGTTTGATCAATATTGTGGTTGGAAGTTTGTAGATAAGAAACGGTTCTATCATGAAAGCCCTAGCAGCCATGTAAAACATGCAAAAGATAAAGTAGAGGTGTCTAACTTTATTTTGGAGGGGCCATGTGATATGGTCATGGTCGTGGTTAAGGTAAAGTAGTTTACTTTTCTATTACTAAGTTGTATAGTAATAGTCATCTTCTTGATGAACGACAAACTGGTGGCGTTGTGGACTTGGCGCCATACTGGTGGCCAAGATGGAGATCATGCCGGAGCGCTTGATGGATATCATGGTGCACATAGATGGACCATATCATATCACTATAACTGTATGTGATGTTAATTCTTTATGAATCTTACTATTTGCTAATATTAGATACTGGATGGTAGCACTATATAAGATGGTCTCTCAATTAATACCAATAAAAGTGTTCTCCCTTAGTGTGCACCACTAAGAAAGTTCTCCCTTATGAAGCACGCCATGATGATCGAGTGTTAGACATATCGACATTCGCATACGGTGAGTGTAAGCCATGTTGTACAACAAATACACTTAGGTTAAATTGGCGAGTATAGCATGTACAGACATGGCCTCGGAACACAAGAGATTGAAAGATCAAGCATGAGTCGCATGAATTATATGATCAACACCACATTATTCACTTTTGCAACTATATCATCGACGGTGATGATCGGGGCTGGTGTAGTGAATTGGGATCGTGTAATCACTAAAACCATCTTAGGGATGATAGTTTTAGTGGGAGCTATAAATTTGAACTCATATTATGAACTTATTCTAAATAACTTTGCAATTATCCTTGTAGATTTTGGCCATTCCCAACATTCTAGACATTTTTGGGTCTTTATTTTAATGGTGAGAAACTTAAACTAGATGGGTCAAACTTCACCAATAGGTATTACCAACGCTTGAGGGACGCCCTCACTAGGAACAATCTTCTCTATGTCCTATGAGAACCAATATAAGATTTCCCCAAAGACTTCATGGGTGAGAATTATCAAGCTCGTCATGACTCTTTCGTGACGATCAAGTACACCATAATTCATGCTATGGAGTCTGGCCTGTGGGTACACTTTCACGAAATCGAAGCATATAGTATGGTCGATGGACTGAAGGCGATGTTTTTGGCACAAGTCAGGATCCTAAAGTATGAGTACATGAACGAGTTTCTTTCAACAAAGATGGAAGAAAATACCTACTTTGAGAGCGACTTAGATATCATGGAAGAGGTTCATGAGTGCCTTGTGGATGTCATGGGATACTGCTTGATGGACAGCTTTGCGATATATGAGGTATTGCATTTGCTTCCTCCTAGCTACAAAGATGTCATTAGGGGCTATGTCATGGAAGGGATATCATATGCCTTTCATGAGTTCATGGCTAAGTTAAGAACTGAGACAGTAGAGCCCATTGCAGGGGATGTCATTGCCGAAGAAGGTATATATTTTATATACAAGTTATAAATGTTTTTCCTACAAACACTTATTGCAGTTTACTAAGTATTTGATAATTGTTCTATTTTATGAAACCATGACCGTCTGATTGAGAGTCGCTAGAATAAATGAGGTGACAATGGTGTGTTGATAGCAAGCAAGGTCACAAAGTTCATCGTTGCAATAATTAAAAACGAAGTATCCTACTTCTTAGACCCTGAGATCATATCATATCTAATCACTACCACTTGAGTCTGCCTTGACTGCATCAACCGTAACACCATAACAGGATGATCATAAAGGTGTATATCAGTTATTACAAAGGGATATGTTGAGGCGTATGCATCGATATCGAGATTTGTTCTCCTGCGTGATGGGAAGATACACCTGGCCCACTCGGCGAGATCACATCCATAAGCTTCGCAGCGTATGACTGGGTCATGAGGATGGAATATCATGGGAACGAGTTAAGCAGCACTTGTCAGTAACGAGATTGAGCAAGGTATAATGATACTGATGATCAGATCTCAGACAAGTCAGGTATTGAAGTAACAAAGAGAATTTGACTCAACGTTTATGTTCAAACGACATATCATGGAATGCACAAGGGTTATTTTGGGTATCCAGATCCCGCTAATGATCATTGATCCGAGAAGCATCTCGATCATGTCTGTGATGTTCCTGAACCATCGGGTAACACACTTTAAGGGCTCTATGATGCTTGGAGATCGTTTTGGAATCATCGGGATCACCTAAATAAATAGAGGAGAAAGATGAAAGTGTTTTATGAGAGAACCAGAATCATTCCAGGAGGATCCGAAGTAGTACGCGGTGATCCAAAAGGTGTTTCGGGTCAAAGGGAATTTAATAATATGGATTTTATATTAATTATTGGAATTAATATTAAAATTATATTTAAAATTAAATTTATTGGGGCAGCCCACATTATTGGGCCAACTCCTAGAGGAGAATATCATTTTGCGGCCCGAAAGTTGGGGCACCCAGGCAACGCGGTACCCAAGTTGCTTACAATCAGCTGCGCTTCCCAAAGTTGGCGTGCCAAATACTCAGAGTATCTTTTTCGGCACGAATTAAACTTTATGTTTCAATTCAAGATATCAGGCTAACGCCTGTCAAGTTGGGGCCCCCTATCAGGTTTTGCCATTATGTCACTGCCGTTGTGGCTGCCATGTAGGCTTGCAGCGTTGGTGCATGCATCCTTTACGCGTCTTCTTCTTCCTCCGGGGAGGGAATCTGTGGTCACGGCCATGGCATGGAGCTAGGACTTGGACGAACCTGCTCGACCCCGCTCTCCTCCCCATCCCAAATCGGAGCTCGCCCTCACCATGGCCGCACCCATGGCATGGCACGGGGATGGGAATTCATTCCCAGGTGTGATCTGTCACCATTCCAACCATGCTCGGTCCTGTTGGCCTCCTCTAGAATCCGAGCTCGCCGTCGCTGTGGTTGCACACGCACTAGCCATGACGCGTTCCTCTCCGAACCCCAAAGCCACATCCACCCAGTTCGGCACAACACCAACAAGGTGAAAATGCATCAAGTTTTCTTCTTGTGATTGTAGAAAAACATGTATGTACCGTGTCTGTAGCATACTCTAACAATGTACACATATGTTGTTTACGAGATTTTCATTTGAAATTAGTAGCTCCGTGATGAATAAACATAGGGAACCTAAATGCAACGACAATGAAGACCATGTTCTGTACTTTGCATTGCATCAACAAGTGCTCACTGACGAAGCATGTTACCAAGATAGTGGAGTTCATCAGCCATTGCCAAAAAATATGTGAACAAATCAATGAGCGATTCAATGCAAATACGCGCAGAAAAGCTAGATCCATGTCATCAATCATCAATAGGTGGCACATTCTAGTGATGCGTTCAAATGCGTACACCATGTATCATTTACTTGAAGTGGTTGTTATCCTGAGCAAAAATAGCTAGTATGCACATTACCTTTGTCTGTTCTATGCTGCAATTCTACTTTTATGGGCGTGGAACCAAAAGCTGGGCTTCACTGAATATTATGCAGTTAGGCCTAACTTAGTCTTACACAAATAAGCACAGCTTAGTCTTTACACAAATAAGCGTAACTAAAGATAAAGATAAAGAAAAATGGTTCATCGGATCTGCCAGTATGAGCACTAGGTCCCTGGAGCTGGTGGTATCGTTGGAACAAACCAGAATCCTGCATTTGGCCATCTGTCATTCTCCATCAAATCGTACGACCTCACTAATGAGCCAATTGTAGGCCCGTCCCTCCGATGTGGATTCGGCTCCAGATCGGATCTGGAGTGTCAACATGATAGGCGCGTGAGTGTGCAGCAAACACACAGTCTACTATCAACACTGGAAGTGCTGGCACCTCAGCAACAACACCAGCATGTTCTTCCTGGACTCTGGCAGCAGCCTCAGCAGGTATTTCGTCAGCTTCACCAGCAGCAGCCTCATCAGGTATTTCGTTAGCTTCACCAACAGTAGCATTAGCAAGTATTTCGTCAGCTTCACTAGCAGTAGAATCACCAAGTATTTCGTAAGCTTCACTAGCAGTAGAATCACCAAGTATTTCGTCAGCTTCATCAGGAGCAGCAGCAGCTAGTTCTTCGTCAGCTCCACCACCAGCAGCAGTAGCAGCCAGGGCTGCCTGAGCAATTACAGGTTCAACAGCTCCAGGGGCTCCGACAAAGAAAGGGTAGTTGATCTCAAGAAACACAGATTGTCCCTTCAGATTGTCGACTCTGCTCCAGACTTGCTCTAATGGGTATTTAGATGGGCATGCGAACCTCGAGAAAATGTGACACCACAGCGATGGGTTTGAAGAAAGTTGTGTCCCCATATGTTCTATTGTATCACCAATGTTGTTTAGTGCTCCCCTGATATGAATCCACATGAGTTCAACATCCTGTTTCGTGTCTCCTCTGAGAGGTTCCAGGAACCAGCGCCATGTTCCAAGTTCAGCATCTGTGACTGTATCTTCAATCACTGGAGCTGGAATGATGCGTGGGGCTGCATGGGTACATGCGTGTTACTTACAGTCAGTAAGCAGAATTTTGAATGGGATTTTACGTGCTATATGACACCATGACTCACCCTAGAAGGACGGCTCCCAAACACGCATGTCGCCGCTAGGATCAGAGACCACATAAATGCGTTGTGGTTTGTTCGAATGGTAGCTGGAGGTGAAGATGGTGTCGACATACTTCTCCGGCCACAGGAAGTCGTCGCACAAGACTGTCCATTCCTTGTCTTCTGGGCATCTAATGAATGTGATTGCCTTGTCGAACGCCGCTAAGAGGTTGTACTCCCAGGTCTTCTACACCTCCCGCGGTCTGTGTGGGAGCTATACCTTCAGGAGCTCAAGTTCTGCCATGTTGAACCTGTAAGTGAATTCAAAAATGGGCGACAACCACCCATTGTTGAATGCAGTAATGCCGACACCCTCCAAAGTTGGCAATGTAAATCTCAACGATCTGTAGCCATTTTTTAGAGTCCAAGTACTCCCATCCTAGGATAAAAGGACCAGCCACTCACCGTTGGCACCCACCTAGTTCTGGTCATCTCCCATTTCCATCTCTTCTTCTTCCTTGATATTCACCACTACTGATTCCGACCACTTATCTAGCAGCATCAGTTTTGCATGAATATTCTACAGAGTTTGTTGTCAGTTGGTACAATCACCTAGCATGGATTCCATTGCAAATACAATTTGACAACTGGACCTTCAGATTAAAGTACCCAAAATATCTCCTAAATACGAGTGTCTCCTCAGATATCGCCTAAATTGTTCCTGTGTCACTATGAAGATACCCAATATATGGAGTAGGAGCAGAGCCCCCCCAGAACAAACTCCTGACGATGATCATAAACAGCTCGGGGCATAACAGCCTTAAGTCGTCTAATATGTTTGTTTTTATTTTAGGAAACAGAATATCACCTAGCAGGCATTCCATTGCAAATCAAAATTGACAACTCGTTTATCACCTAAAGTAAGATTGTGTCACTATGAAAATACCAAAATATCAGGTACGAGCAGAGCTTCTGCTGTACAGAATAGTCTTAAATGGTTCAATTTGTTCAAACCGCGCGTGTACACAACACGTTCGACAAAAGGAACATAGGATTCCGACGAGAGTTCAGCACATATGAATCAACAATATGACTGAACCAATAAGCAAGATACTGGAACTTACGTCGCCATCGCGGTCGTTTGGCCATTTGCTGGTATCGGGGTAAAGAAGGCCTGGCATACCAAACGGTTGTTCGTCCATGTCCCGCATCATGAAGCGGTAGCTAGGGATGCAGCGAGCGAGGCGGCCGACAGAGATGATGTCCAAACCCGTGGCGATCCTGTGCACGTTCGTGGCGCTGAGGTTCGGCCATCCCCAATCCTCGTCATGGCGGTCGCCCTGGCCATCCGTGTCGTCGTTGCATGCCTTTTGCTTCAGCCTACCGCTACCCCAAGCTCTACCCATAGCGGCAAATGGAGTCTGGAATCCGGTAGATTAATGGAGGCATTGTGATAAGGAGGCGGATGGATTCGAGAGGGGATGTAATCAGGGATGGGGGCAGTTGTTCAAGTAGGGAGTGACCCAGTGAGGAACCACCGTCGCCGGTTCTTGTCCGCGTGGAAGACAAGGAAGGGGGCGTAATTATTGAGGGCGTGCACCAGAACTGTCTAGAGGAAGTGAAAAAATAAATCGTAAGAGAGAGAAATGTGCGGCCCGCCTGTCAGTGAGTGAAGGTCGGCACACGCAAACGTGACTACGTTTGACTTGGATCGTGCATGGCAGACCTCGATTCCACTGCATGCAAGTGGCGTAGAACAAATTTTAGGCAGCGCTAGCATCGACGTGTAAAACCACCATTTTTCTCCACCTTCACCCTACTACGAATGGTTGTGCACATTCCAGATATTAGTAAGGGCGGTTCCAATCTTTAACTGCTCCATCTCATTTCCTCCTCCACGGCCTCATCGTCTTTCTCCTCCACGACCTCATCCATTTTGTCCGCCACAGCATCACCCTCTTCCTCCGTATCCTTTCCCTGTTGCCTGTAGTCATGGACTTTTCAGATGTCCGAAACGATGGCAGGCAAGCGACTGCGTACTTCGACATAGAAGTACATGGCGGGAAGAAGATCAATGTCGTCTACACCACCGACCCTCGGATGGTGAGGAACACTCTGAATAATTACACGAGCTGGTTGCGGTTCGAAGAAAACAGGTTCGTAGGTCTCGACCGCAAGTACAGCCGCGATCACCGTAGGATCGGCGTGGTGCAACTCTCCATGAAGGGGCATGTCCTCGTATACCAGCCTTCTTGCGAGATAGGGACTGACAGGATCTGGTAGACTTTGCTGTCTTTTTGTTCCCGAACCGCCTATTTGCAAAAGTTATTGCTATATTATTTGTCTGAATTCATTTTCATGCAGGTGGGGCGAAAGGATTAGGGATCTATTTCATGAATTTCTCGTGAACCATAACATTTACTAGTGTTGACATCACGAATGACACTAAACTGCTTGAAAGCCCGACTGTCAACATTAAAATCCCAAAGGAGTGTAGAGTGGACATCCAGAAAATTTACTGGATCCCATGGACGAAGGACGGCAGGACCGGGATGGCCGATCTTGCCTCCAAACTCATCGACCCGTGGAACGCTGACATGAAGGGCAAATTGCCGAGATGTTCGTGGAGGCGTTTAGGGCACGATTACTGGGAGGATAAGCCTCTTTCTGAACCTAATCTGAAGTACGCTGCAATTGACGGGTATGTTAACCACGAGCTGTACCACTAGATTGTAAAATCTCGTTCCAGGCATCGCATCATTGAACCACCACCAAGGCAGGTTGTTTGCCCCAGATGCCGGAGTGTAGATGAATCTACAAGCCGGTGCAAGCGACCAAAGGCATCCTAGGATCGGTTGCCTTCTCCAACAGGCTGGCATGTAGACTTTTAGTGCATGATTGTTGTGTTTGTATGGGTTTGTTATGTTTATGAAAACATGTTATTTCAGAAGTACACTATGTGAGCAATTACGAACTACTGTGTATTACCTTTGTCGAACTATAATCTGGGTTTGGTTATGACTGTATCCTTCACTATAGTTTGGGTTTAGTTATGACTTATGACTGTATCACACCTTATGCATGACAGTCCTAGATTCTGCCGCATGCAAATGGCACATAAAGAATTTGTAAGTATGAATGTTGAGTATACAAAAGGGGGAAATGTAATTCATACAGGTTAACTACCTAATAGCACATGGATCATACGAGCTCGGTTCTTACACACAGAATGCTTAGAAAATACATGTGAGATAAAACTAGTAACGAAATGCGAAACTAGTAGTGGTAAACAACACACTCACCCACCCGCCAGATCCTATTGAGCATCTCGTAGCAGACATACGCGTCCCTGGCTGTGTACTTGATCGCATCGTAATTCAGGTGCCTCCACTCCCATCGCTTGTGCAGGTGCTTCAGGAACTCGACTTTCATGACGGCATACTCACGATCGATGATGTCGGCAGCGAGTCTAGCCATGCCGTCTTTCCCCATATCGCCATCCGGGTACCTCCACAAACATTGGAGATTGACGTGATTGACAACATGAACAAGGAGATCCCTCTCTAGCTTCGGAGTGTCGTTCTTGATGTCGACGCTGGCAAAATAGATCTCCCTCCTATGTAGGAACTCGCGAAGCTCCGGGCATACAAATTTGGCCCTACATACGTGGTATAGGAGGCAGTGGTTGTGCATGGACAGCTGCAAAAGTGCCACCTCTTCCTATCTCCAGTATACTCGAGGTCAAGGCCGATGATCTTGTACCTGCTCATCGGCTCCTATAGCCAACGCTCATACATTGCGATGACCTTGGTGACCTCTGTTGTCACATTTGTGTGGACGACCGTTAGCTTGGTGGTGCCATGGGCGGTGACGGTGTACTCGTCGGTGAAGTCGCTCCCGTCGCCGAACACGCCATACTCTGCGTCCATGGCAGCAGCTAATGCAGCGACGGTGGCCTAGGATCGATAGCGGTGGCTGGGACTGGGCGTGGCAGTGGAGTGATCTGTTATGGTGGTATGGCCCGGCGGAGGCGGTGCCTGCCGCAGCGTCGATGGTTCTTATGGTGGGTGGAGCAGTGGTGGAAGGAAGGAGTTGGGGATTTTTGCACAGTGATGTGCTATGGAGACAGAAGGCGATGCTTAAATTGCGTTTACCAATATTTCAGTCATACCCAAGCGGAAGCAAGTTCGACCGGGCGAGCAGCGTTGGTTTCCAATCCTAGCAATTAAATTCGGTGACCATCCCGGTAGGCGATGGGACGGGTGTGCGATGTGGCTTTGGCGTGGCAGAGACCGGTCACGTAGACCACCGTCCCGTTGCCGATCCACAGCGGGTGCGCGGTGCTGACACGACATAACGTGAAAGGACAGAAGGAAGTGTACGACTATTATTCCCAACAAGTTTAAGAAGTGTAAGCATAGATAGGGACCTAGCATCCCTGTACCCCGGGGCAGCCACCCAGCCGCTCAGGCCTGCCAATTGCGCAAAACTTGCAATTTCCTTTCTATAATTTGGTCATTTTGTCCAGAATTTGCCAAATTGAAGCTCGTTTGCCCATGCTTCTATAAGTTTCTATGTAGGCCACTTGTGTAAGCATGCACGATGAAGCAACTTTGCAACACGTGTGTTGGTGGAAAAGCATGAGGTTTCAACGCACCACATAGTTTAGGGATTTTTATTTTCTCTAGCAAAAGTGGTTCCATATTTACTTTTTAGCTTTCGGAACTAGTTCCCTACACTATGGAGGTGGTTCCAAATTGAGCAAAAGAGGGAACCGAAGCAATAGGGTGCTCCGATGCCAAATGTGGTTCCAAATTGATTATCCAACCTGTGTGTGACATGTGTCCTCTTCTCTCATATCTTTAGACAAAAAAAGTAAGTCTATTCTTGTCATTGGTGGGACCACATGGTACAGGAATTTAGAATAGCTACATTGTGGAGCTCTAGCCAAATGCATGGTAAAGCCAAATTCAGCTTCTTGTTAGATTTAGCTATAGCAACATTCAGTTTGTCCTCACTTTTGCCCTCCCTCCATTCTGAAGCCCTCACATGCGCTCGGAGGGGGGTGCCGTCTAGTCAAAGGCTTGACCGTTACGTGCTCCCTGACGCCTAAATTGGTAGTTTTTTTTGTTATTTGGCCTTTTAAGAGCGTCTTTTACCATCTCTCGCTAATAGTTGTGTTTTATTGCCCAAAAAGCTAACGAATCTAGAGGAGCTTCTCTCTTCATTCATTGTTCCTTTTGCCCTCGTTTTTCCCCAATCTGGTAGCAAATCTAGAGCAGCAAAACTAACCAGCACCATACATAAATTCAGTAAACAGGGCAAATGTAGATAAAGCAGCTAATATAGGTTATATAGTATGGTACTTAACGATGTTCGACAATTAGGCTGAAGTTCAACATAGGCAAGACAAAAGAAGCTGCTTTACAACAGCAGCAACAGATCAGTGGCCCATTGTGGACTCTGCCAGGAGGGCCTCCGCCTGCTCCCTCTGGCGCCTCCTCCACTTCTTGCTGCCCAGTCCCTTGACCTTGTGCGCCTTGGGTTTGATTGGGGGCATGCGACCCTCCTCGATAGCCACCTTCTGGAGGTTGTGTAGGTGAAGACTGAGCGCCTGGTGCTTGGCAATGAAGCCGTGGACATTCACAGACTCGCCACAGGTCCTCACGTCCTCGGCATGCTTCATGAGGGAGTTGAAGTACGTGGCGTGGAGCCTCCTGGTGGGGCAGAAGGGGCACCTGTACACATCGACGGGGAAGAAGTTGTTGTACTGACCGAACTTTAGCCTCCTCAGCACATGACGAGTCTTGGTGTCCTTGGACTCGTCATCGCTGCGGACGTCGCTGTTATTCTCCTATTGGAAAAAAATAGTAGAGTGCAAAAAGGACATGATTAAGATACTTTGATTATCGGGATTGATTATTTGCATAAATTAACCAATTGAGATCTCCCGATTATTCCTCAAATCTGAAATCAAATCGAATACTGATCCCAGCTGTGAACAGGGGGATTCATCGAAATTCAAGATCTAACACAAGAGGATTAGCTACTGTAAAAATACAAACAGCCGAGCCCTAATCACATACGATCTAGCATCCAGGCAAGGGAATGGGGGAAGAACAAGGGAAGGGGAGAAAACCCTAGTTACCTCCGACCATGGGTCGGAGATGCTGGTGTCTTAGGGGTTCTCCGGCCTTATGTAGACAACCTCCTCGTAGGGGTCCCAACTGAGCGGGATCTGTCCGAGACCGGTGGAGGCCTCCTCACCAGCGGCTACGACGGATGCGGGGATAGGGACGGGGGCATTTACGGGGACGGGGGCCTGTACGGGGACGGGGGCTCCTCGTCGGCGGCCTTGGAAGCGCCGATGGCCACCGCGCCGTTCTTCTCCATCCCGGCATGGTTGGGGTTTTCTTGGGGTTTTGCAGAAGGTGATCGGACAGTGGAGACGGTTGAGTGAGCGAGTGCGTGATGAGTGGGAGTGGGAAGGCCTCTATTAAAGGAGAAGGGAAGCGATGTTTCGTTTCACTACCGTGCACCGCATACGCTACTGCACCGTGCATGACCACACGTGTCCGCTACCGCCCCATGCACCGCACACGCGTATCGTGAGTCACATTTTTTCCCTCGTGTCGAACCCTGGCGATTCAGTTGTACTCAGTTTTGCCCTCGAGCGTAACACTGGCAGTTTGGTTCCATTTTTTAAATCATTTTCTATTTTCTATTTGAATCCCTTTGCCAGTGTTGCCCTTGGTTTTTAAGTTCTACTCAGTTTTGCCCTTGGTCCTTAAGTGCTACACTCTGATTGGTCGAGACAGTTGTCACACGGATCGTGACCACCAACCATTGATCCTCTATGATCTAGCGGACATGATAACCCTTATATCTGTCGGGGGAACCCTCTATCCATGCAAAATAACGAGTATGCCACCGGAACTTTAACTCCATAAACAGATGAAGTTGAATATAATTTGAAGGAAACGTGTTCTAAGGTGTAATTTGTGCATTACATTCCACTCTATGAACATGATAATCTCTCAAGATTTTCTTAGCACAATATTATCACGTATTAAGTGCGATTTCAAAGAGTTTTAATGCGTATGATTTTCATATACGCAAGTTTATGCATTACATTCCACTCCATGGAAATGATAAATGATCAGGATTTTATTAGCACGACATTATCATGACACGGCCCCACTTGTCAGCACGTAACGACAAGGCTAACGGAGAGCAAGTTTCAGACCATGCGAGAGTTTTTGACAAGGAGATGGGCAAAAGTGAGGAAAAACTAACCGGCTAGGCAAAACTGATTACAACTAACGAAACAAGGGTACGAAAATAGAAATCTCCATAGTTTAAGGGTCTAGAAACGGTAAGAGAATTAAATATTATTAGTGGCCGGGCTAGCACAGTGACGGGTTGGTCGGGTAGAAGATGATGATTCCTAAGTAAGGGGACACCAGACCTGTCTTGACATACTACCTCAGGAATTTGCCATAAGGAGCATGCTTAGCCTTGGTCGCCGACTTGTCTTTACTAGTCGGGCTTTTACAGATGCCAACCGCATGCGGAATCAAGATGGTAATCCTCGGGTTGACTCCTTTCTTACAGAAAGGGCACCTGAGCTCCCCAAGTCGAGTGCGGAAAGGGATTATCCTTCTCTTGACCTTCTTCATGACATGGCGGCTCTTGTTGTCTCTGTTCTCCTTCTTAGAGTCCATCTCACTTGAATCTACCTGTAATGTATGAAATTCAAACTAGAAATGAGCAAAATAATAAATATATATTCCTTCCACCATTCTGAGTTACTTTCGATACAATCACATATCTTTATAGGTTCAGCAGTTAATTACGGCTGTCTCCCCAGCTCGCTCCTAAATTAATGTGGTTTGTGTTCTTGATAACTTATTAATAAATAAATAAATAATGTGGATTCATTCAGAACAGACTAGATCTCTCCATGTAGCGGTTCGTACCGTGCATCTAATCATTACGACTAGATTTATTTATGAAGCCAGGATTTAGTAAGCTTGAGCAAAAAATACGAAACATGTAGAAAAAGATGTACCTCCGGGTACATGAGTGGAGCGTGTTCGTCAAACTCCACGTCCTCATCAGGGCCTCTGAAGTCATCAGCACTGGTGAGCACATGGTCCCCCAAGGGGTTGAACTGCACGTCCTCCTTGCCTTGTGTTGCGTGATGCTCCTCCAGGTCTGCCGCATGAACCACCACCCCGGCGGCGATGCCCGCACACTCACCCCCATGCACTGATTTCATGGAGAAGGTTCATGCCTGTACGTTGAAGATTATGGGGTTTTGCTAGATAGGGAAGAGAGAGGAGTGGATGAGTGCGAATGGAGGACCCGATAGGCTGGGTTTTAAATGCAGGGACGTTTAGGCCTCCTCGAGGGCCCCGGTAGGCAGCTCTTCTGCCTGCGGCTGTCGCATGGAAGGTTCCTGTGGTGGGGGCCTGTCGGAAGTGAGAGTGCAGGCGTGCTGCATAGTAAAAATGGTATAGCCCGTGGGCCGTGGATGACTAGTTGCCATGTAGTAAACTTGTAGCCTTTGAAGACTATATTAAACATAACATGACCACTCGACGACTTTTTCCATGGACGACATCGTGTTCCTTCTTGTAGAAGTCTCGCTGAGGAAGACGTCCGTGCTGTCTCACGCTGTACTGTGAAGGGCACGACGTGTGCAACGAGCCTTGTTGGATCACACATGATCAACGGTTGGTGCGCATGATTCGCGTCACAACTGTGACAACCAATCAGGGCGTAGCAGACAAAATGGGCATAGGTTTGGCCTTCTATGAAAGAGAGAGAGGGGGCAAAACTGAGAAGTGTTCAAAAACCAAGGGCAGAGCTGAGTAGTATAAAAATGGAAAGTGAGTGTCTTCTATAATGAAATACATCATGACATACATCAAATTATGCCAAGATAGATCCACTAGAGTTCATTGGATGTGTGTTCTTCTTGTAAACCACATATGGATACACAGGAGTCATTGCATGTGTGTTATTGTCACAAACCACATATGGATCCACTAGAGTCATTGCACATGTGTTCTTTCCACAAACCACATATGGATCCACCAGTGGCATTGCATGCGTGTTCTTTCCACAAACCACATATGGATCCACCAGAGTCATTGCATCTGTGTTCTTTTCCTAAACCGCATATGGATCCACAAGTGTCATTGCATGTATGTTCTTTTCACAAACCACATATGGATCCACCGGTGTCATTGCATGTGTGTTCTTTTCACAAACCACATATGGACCCACTAGAGTCATTGCATGTGTGTTCTTTCCACAAACCACATATGGACCCACTAGAGTCATTGCATGTGTGTTCTTTCCACAAACCACATATGGATCCACCAGAGTCATTGCATGTGTGTTCTTGTAATGACAAACCACATATGGATCAACCAATGTCATTGCATGTGTGTTCTTTTCATGAACCACATATGGATCCACCAGTGTAATTGCATGTGTGTTCTTTTCACAAACCACATATGGATCCACCAATGTCATTGCATGTGTGTTCTTTCCAGAAACCACATATGGACCCACTAGAGTCATTGCATGTGTGTTCTTTCCACAAACCACATATGGACCCACTAGAGTCATTGCATGTGTGTTCTTTCCACAAACCACATATGGATCCACCAGAGTCATTGCATGTGTGTTCTTGTAATGACAAACCACATATGGATCAACCAATGTCATTGCATGTGTGTTCTTTTCATGAACCACATATGGATCCACCAGTGTAATTGCATGTGTGTTCTTTTCACAAACCACATATGGATCCACCAATGTCATTGCATGTGTGTTCTTTCCAGAAACCACATATGGATCCACCAAGTCATTGCATGTGTGTTCTTTTCCACAAAGCACATGTGGATCCACCAGAGTCATTGCATGTGTGTTCTTGTAATGACAAACCACATATGGATCAACCAATGTCATTGCATGTGTGTTATTTTCATGAACCACATATGGATCCACCAATTTCATTGCATGTGTGTTCTTTTCACAAACCACATATGGATCCACCAGTGTCATTGCATGTGTGTTCTTTCCACAGACCACATATGGATCCTCTAGAGTCATTGCATGTGTGTTCTTGTTGACGAGGGTTCAACTCGTCAATGCCCATTGTTATGGACTTCGGTTTTGAAGAAGGAGGGAGCGCTGGAGGCATCAATTGGATAGCAAACAAGCACATAGGGACACAAGATTTACCCAGGTTAAGGCCTCGTAGAGGTCCCTACTCATGCCTGTCTGCTCTTGGAATTAACGAAGGAATCGAAGATTACAGGAGCACGCAGATGCAATCTGGCGAGAGTTGTGGAAACTAGGGTTGTGATTATCCTCCTCGCCGCCCCCTCCTAGCCTTTATATAGATAGGCTATGTCTCGGGTAGCAGGTCGAGTTGGTTACAGATTAGGGTTTTCCCTTTGAACTTCCTATCTTAAGCTTTTTCTTGTTTCGCAAGCAATCGAGAGTCCGCGGGCCACTCAAATTCTTCATTGGGCCTTGGCAATGCCATGGGCTTCTGCCGTATCTAGATCGTATATGCCAAACTCGCATACCTGTAGGGTATACCCATGTCAGTAGCCCCCGAGTGTCCAGTGGAACCGCAGATTCGATTGGAGACTTTATGAAGCCTTTCGAGCGCATGACTAAGCATTTTTTCGCGTGTTCTGTTTGTGTCATAGGGATTGTTGATATATGTGCCTGATTTATCCGATGTATCGGTATCAGTTAACTGCCTTAGGGCAAAACAACGCAATCTACTCAAACTCGAGTCCCCGGACTTGAATTCGGAAAAGTGCTGGCGTAATTCTACTCAGGCCGTGGAGGTCTTACAGGAGTCGAATTCTAGTGTATAAGTGTGAGCACTCGATGCGTCCATCAAGGCATGTTCATCGTACCTATGGGCACGGATATGTTTCTGGTAGTACGCAACAGATGTGTTGCTAGGCCTTATTCAGGTCTTATCTTCACGCTGTAAGCACGACATCCAAATTTTTTGCCATCGCGGAGATGATTCGGGTGGCCCAGGAGACGTAATCTCTTTGTAGGGAAAATATGAGGTGGAGTCGCCATAAAATTCGAGTGTGGATGTTATCAACACATAGTACGATGTACAAGGAGAAATAATCGTAGGGTGCGCGACCAGCGCTCCATAGGGGAGTAGCCCCCCGAGTGCCTATTCGAGTCATAGACTCGAGTGGGGACTAAAAACATTTGTGACCGCTGTCGTCTTTTGTTGTTTGTTTTAGTCGAACATGCTTTCAGCGCTCCCTATGGGAGTAACCCGCAGTTCATAATCGAATCGTTGATTCGAGTGAAGGGTTTGTCTTGAATGTTCATATACCTGCATAAAAAATTCTTTCGGGTGCGCGGCCAGCGCTCCTGTTAGGAGTAGCCCCCGAGTGCTTGATTGAGTTGAAGACTCGAGCAAGGACTAAAGTAGTCAATATCTTCTTCTGCTGGAATCAATAACATCAGTGCTGACGATGTGATGACCTCAGTTGCCCGCGTGAGCGGCTTTGACGGGATGTGATGAGCGGTGGGTCCCACTTTCTGACTTTGATTTGACCGGGCATGCATAATCTTCAGTTTTAACCGCGTCTCCTCGATTTCCACGCGTAATGGGGGTAGTGGGGGACGGTTCGTGGTTCACCCGCGCCACGTGTCGATGGCAATGTGCGCCACGCGTCCAGTAGGGTTTCCGCCGTACGTTGGATGGCATCTGCGAGAAGGTTAAGTAGCAGCGCATCTGCGGTAATTTTCCCCATCTCTCTTCTTGCTCGTGCCTCCTTCGCCATTGCTGTTCTCTCTGCTTCCTTTCGCGCTTCCTCTTCGCGGCACTGGACCAACTCCGTGTATTCCCCAGTTATTTTATCCGTTCGCACCGCCATCAAAAGATGGGTAAGAAGAAGGGAGGCGCGTTGCTGGATCTGCGGCCACCATTGCCACCACCAAGAAGAAGGGCCGTACCACCACCGTGGGCACCAGCGCCGCCGGTGCTGGGAAGAAGAAGGGTGCGGGCACCCGCGTCACCAATGGCGCTTGGCGAGCGTCCATCATCAAGCCTTCCGAGCTTCATCTTCATCGTCAAGATGGAGCTCTTCCACCCACAGAAGATGACTCGCGGGTGTCCGGCGACGAGGTAATCCCTTGTCCTCCTCCAGGTTTCCGGGTGATGTTCCTTGCGTTCATCATCCGAGGTCTCTCTCTCCCCTGCATCCTTTCTTCAGGGGTCTCCTTTGTTTCTATGGGCTCCAGCTGCACCAGCTGTCCCCAAATTCCATTCTCCACATCGCATGCTTCATCACGCTTTGTGAGTGCTGGCTCAGAATTGAACCACACTTTGGCCTCTTCAAGAGGCTTTTTAAGCTGAAACGTCAGTCGGTGTCCGGTTCGGTAGTCTACGATGTAGGAGGCTGTGGGATCCACGTCGACTCCTCTGTCACCTACTTTGACATCAAGCTCACCGCGTCCGTCCAAGGGTGGAGAAACAAGTGGTTCTACATCCGCGACCAGAAGGCCGACGGAGAGCACTACAGACTCGTGCCCTTCGATCCCGTGGCGACTTGCAAGAGGAGGCGCTCCTGGAAGAATGTCGTGATGCCTAGCGAGTCCAAGGAAACAGAGGTGCTGTATAAGCGCGTTTGCAACCTTGAAAACCGCATAGGCAAAGAATAGGGTGGCACTTATCTCATCCTGAAGGGGTTACCCCTCGCGAAGTGGATGAAGAGGACGAGTCGGAGTCGACCGTACCAATTGAAGAGGAGGAGGGAGCCCCCGAGTCTAGCGACCAGGAATATCGCAAGCGTTCCGCAGCAAGGATTTTGACGCTACTTCCCCGATGACGGTGGAAGGTCCCTCTGCTACTTCAAAGGAGCCAATCCTCGCCGTTCATGTGCGCACTGATACATTGCAAATGTATCTATAATTTTTGATGTTCCATGCTTGGTTTTATCTACTTTCTTATGTTTTGTCCACACTTTGGAGTATTTTCATACACTTTCTTGGACTAACCTATTAACAAGAGCCATAGTTCCAGTTGCCTGTTTTCTGCTGTTTTTGGTTCTAGAAAGTCAGAAAATGAATATTCTTGGAATTGGACGGGACAAAAGTCAAAGTTACTATTTTCCCGGAAGACTCACGGAGCCAGAAGGAGAGTCAGAGAGGGGACACAGGGTGGCCACACCACCCCTAGGCATGGGTCCCCCTTGGCCGTGCCAAGGCATGGTGTGGGCCCCCTGGCCGGCCACCGACCTTGCCTCTTTCGCCTATATATCTCCCCCGAGGCAAAAACCCTAGATAGTCAATTAGAAATCCACGAAAAGTTCTGCAGCACCGCCGCCACCGAATGGGAGATTCGGGGGACAGAAAGTCTCTGTTCTGGTACCCTGCCGAGACGAGGAAGTGCCCCCGGAGCCATCTCCATCGATCTCCACCACCATCTCCATCACCATTGCTGATTCCCATGATGAGGAGGGAGTAGTTCTCTCTCGAGGCTAAGGGTTCTACCGGTAGCTATGTGTTCATCTCTCTCTCTCTATGCATGATCATATTGTGATCATGACCTTGTAATCTATAGATCTACCTTGCTACTCAAGTGCTTTAATAGATCTCTACTCTCCCCATGTGTGTGAAAGTGACAGCATGCACACCATGGTGGCACTTAGGCTAGAGATTACAAATACTTGTTATGAGTTATATTTGGAGTTGGATGTCTCTATGAAATTGTGGTGTTTGTTTGAACCATCTAGTGCTCAATGTGACAGTGTGGGGTTATCTAGATGGGAAAGGCTTACTTTGAGGTGTGCTGTTATAGCCCTACCATGGATTAGAGTGTCCGACCGGAGAGTAGTTCAGCGTAGTATCATAAAGAAGAATATATTTATATGAGAGTGTTCACTAGTGAAAGTATGATCCCTAGGCCTTGTTTCTAAACATTGATACACCGTTTGCAATTAGATCTGTTACATGTTTGCTTTCTTCCATCTTTATTTCAGTTTGCCTTTAGTTTTTTCCACGCCATCAAGCTATTTTCTGGCACCGTTACCGCTTTTAATTATCTATACCACTTGTATTTCACTATCTCTTCGCCGAACTAGTGCACCTATACACCTGACAAGTGTATTGGGTGTGTTGGGGACACAAGAGACTTCTTGTATCTTGATTGCAGGGTTGCTTGAGAGGGGATACCTTTGACCACTTCCTCCCTGAGTTTGATAAACCTTGGGTAATCCACTTAAGGGAAAACTTGCTGTTGTTCTACAAACCTCTGCACTGGGAGGCCCAACAACTGTCTACAAGAATAGAGGTGCGTAGACATCAAGCTATTTTCTGGCGCCGTTGCCGGGGAGGTAAGGTAAAAGGTACTCACATCCTCCGGTGTGAGTGTTCGAAGTTATTTCCTTTAGATTCTGCAATTTTGTCTTTTTGTTTCTTGTTTTCACTAGTTAGGCTTAATGGAAAACAACAACAAAATTAGAGAGCTTTATTGGCTTATCTTGAGTTAGGACATGAAGTGTTTGAAGAGAAAATTAAAAAACCTATGGAACTTTATTTGCATGCTAATAGCAATGTTGTTAGTATGAATTCTTTGGACACCATTATTGCTAATGCTATGGAAAAGTCTAAGCTTCGAGAAGCTAGTTTTTATGAAACTGATCTTTTTAGTTCCCTAGCTTTGGAAGATAGCTATTCTATTGCTTATGATGATACCAAACCTCCAATATATGATGATTACAATGATGAATATGTTATTTTCAGTCCACCTACTATTGAGGAGAAAATTCATTATGACTACAATATGCCTCCTATATTTGATGATTATGGTGATGAGAATAATAATGATAGCTATTTTGTTAAATTTGCTCCCACTACAATTAATAAGAATGACTATGCTTATGTGGAGAGTATTAATTCTTTTATGCATGTGGCTCGTGATAAGAATGTTTTATGTGATAGTTATATTGTTAATTTTATTCATGATGCTATTGAAATTTATTATGAGAGAGGGAAACATGGTTTTATGTGTCTCAACAATATTAACTTTCCCCTCTTTATGTTGAAAATTTTGAAGTTGCACTTGTTTTGCTTTTCTATGCTTGTTGATTTGTGCTTTCATGACTTGTTTATTTACAAGATTCCTATGCATAGTAAGTGGGTTAGACTTAAATGTGTTTTGAATTTGCTTCTTGATGATCTCTTTTACTTCAATTCATATTTCTTATGTGAGCATCTTCTCAAACTACCATGCCTAACTTAAAGGCATTAAAGAAAAGTAATTATTGGGAGATAACCCAAAAGTTTTATATGAGTCTTGGAAGTTATTACTTCAGTAATAACCGCTCCTTATAATTTTTATTTGCTTTTTGTGCCAAGAGTAACCTCTAATGAGAGAGAAGTAATGATTGGGAAAGTTGCTGTCCTGAAACAGATTTCTGTGCTTCACCATAAAAATTCGTGTAAAATCTCTGTACGTCCTTTTGAGGCGTGAATTTTTGTGCTTCTGCCCCAGGTTGTTATCTAACTTTCGTTAGTTCAACACTTTTTGATTTGAGCAACAGAAGGTCTTCGAAACAATTCGTCTTAACCTGCTGGTCTGTTCTGACAGATTTTTGCCATTATTTGCATTTGCTTCTTGTTGGTTCCTTTTTGAGTTTTTTTGGGGAATTGAGATTTTTGAGGGAAGTACTACAGTAGCTAGTTTTTTAATGTAAGTTTTGTTGGTGTTAGAACTAAACCTTAAACACTTATTATCTTGAGTGCACTAATGTTGCTAATAAAGATTGTGTGAAGTTTCGTATGAAGGAAAAAAAATTCAGGTGTATGGAAGGAATGAGTAATGAGATGAAGGATGGAATAAAGCTCAAGCTTGGAGATGCTACGCGTGTCACCCCAAGAAATATACAAGAAGTACAAGCGTCAAAGCTTGGGGATGCCCAAGGCATCCCCTTCTTCATCAATAAAAATCTTAGGTTCTTCCAAACACTTCATTTTTATTGTTTCATGCACAGTTGTGTTGTTCTTGGAGCGTCTTCATTTTTTGTTTTTTGGTTTTCGTTTGCTTGGTTTTCTTAGTTCGCTGAATAAGTTGGTTGGACCCCCTCTTTCATGCATTGTTTATCAAATAGCTTGCTTTGGATTGGAAAAGAGTAGGAAAAGTTCATGCTTAAGTGGTAAAGAGAGCTTGTTTTTGACTGTGGCCCATGCTTTGTCATGCCATGCTAGATATTGTTTTATCTTTATGCTTAGTATTCATTGTTGTAGCATGACTTGTTATAAACAATTGAGATTGCTTAATGTGCCTTGGAAGGATCATGCGTTGTTTTAGCATATTAAAGCATAGTATTGTGGTATTCTCCTTTGATGCTTTATTTGGGTTGACTTGGATGCTCACACCATGTTATGACTATCCCAAGTCACCATAAGCCTTTATGATCCTTTAGTTTTCAACTTGTAGTATCACTTTATGCTTTGATCGATGATGTTTTGTCGCTCTGCATGATTATGGCCATTATTGCTCTCTTAGTTTGTCGCTCCCAGTCTTTTGCTAGCCTCCGTAATCAAGTATGAGTTCCACTCATGCATCCAACTCCCTAAACTAAGTTATTCCAAAGAGTCCACCATACCTACCTATTAGAATATGCTATTCCAAGTATATTCATGTTTTTGTTTACCTTCCAAATTAAACTTGTTATGAGAAAGCTAGTGATTAAAGCTCTCACGAACTTGATGGCACACTTTACTTTTCTTGCCCTTAATAAACCTGAACCATTGTGTCGTCTATGTTGTATATGCTTGCACTTATTTGTTAGGGATTAGCAGAACCATGCTTTCATGGGGAACGTTTTCAACATTGCACTTGTACTTTGTACCTAGTTGATATCATGCTCTTTTGTCTATGGATGTCGTCGGTGTGAAATGAAAGGGGAGCTTGTAAGTCCATGGAGTTATGTATATGTGTTAGAGAAACGCCTGGGCCACTAGTCTAATCCATGCTGTCATGGTGGAAACCTGTAGTGTAACCATAATGAGCTGTCTATGAAGCATTCTCCTTATAAAAAAAGAGTCAGATATTGAGAAAAAAGAGAAAAAAAAGAAAAAAAGAGATATGAGAAAAGAGGAAAGAGAGAAAAAGGCACCATATTCCAATGGCAAATAAGAAGATTGCTGAGATGCTCGTTGTCTGCTTGCCTTGTCATTTTGTTATGGGGATTCTTCCGTATCATCGGGCAAGGGGTACCCCGTTGGAGGTTCTCTATGATACACATGTATTTACAATGACAAGAACTTACCGGTGACTAAACTTGAGTAGCATGAGGAGTGGCCCTCGTATTCAAGGGACATGAGATTTCCAACTTGCACTTCGTCAAGCATATACACCATAGTTTGTTCACTTTAACCTTAATCACTTCAACATGCTTATGATAGGGGCAATGAGAGCTGAAAGCTAATAAGTACCATATTTTTTGGAAGCTCTTTATGAAACTTGAATCTCTGCTTCCTTCTATGAAGGCCTTTCTTTTACTTTTATTTTGAGTCTCCACCTTCTATCTTTATGCAACTACTTTGAGAGCATAGTGGCCATTCTTAGTTCTATGTGCATTGTCCCAAGACTTGTTGATTGATGCATAACTTTGACATTGCTTGTTTTTCAACTATTTGTATCTAGTCACTCTTATGATCTTTGAAGGTGTCCTATGCATTTATGTTTGCTACTCTATGAGGGACAAGCTGAATGCCACTATGCTATGTTTTCTATATGTGAAACAAACAAACGTCTTTCAATGCATTGTTATTCATGATCTTTTGTTTGTACCTTTTCAAGTTACAACATAGTTGCTATGTCTTATTGCTAGAACTTTGTCTTCCATGTTATGTTGAAGTACTATGATCCCAGCTATCAATGTTTTACAAATACTTTGATCAAGTTTATGATGGTGCATGTCACCTAAAAAATTATTATTTCTTTTTATCACTTACCTACTTGAGGACGAGCATGAGTTAAGCTTGGGGATGTTGATACATTGCAAATGTATCCATAATTTTTGATGTTCCATGCTTGGTTTTATCTACTTTCTTATGTTTTGTCCACACTTTGGAGTACTTTTCATACACTTTCTTGGACTAACCTATTAACAAGAACCACAGTGCTAGTTGCCTGTTTTCTGCTGTTTTTGGTTCCAAAAAGTCAAAAAATGAATATTCTTGGAATTGGCCGGGACAAAAGCCAAAGTTACTATTTTCCCTGAAGACTCACGGAGCCAGAAGGAGAGTCGGAGAGGGGCCACATGATGGCCACACCACCCCTAGGCACGGGTCCCCCTTGGCCGCGCCAGGGCATGGTGTGGGCCCCATGGCCGGCCACCGACTTTGCCTCTTTCTCCTATATATCTCCCCTGAGGCAAAAACCCTAGATAGTCAATCAGAAATCCACGAAAAGTTCTGTAGCGCCGCTGCCACCGAAGGGGAGATTCGGGGGACAGAAAGTCTCTGTTCCAGCACCCTGCCGGGACGGGGAAGTGCCCCCGGAGCCATCTCCATCGATCTCCACCACCATCTCCATCACCATTGCTGATTCCCATGATGAGGAGGGAGTAGTTCTCTCTCGAGGCTAAGGGTTCTACCGGTAGCTATGTGTTCATCTCTCTCTATGCATGATCATATTGTGATCATGAGCTTGTAATCTATAGATCTACCTTGCTACTCAAGTTCTTTAATAGATCTCTGCTCTCCCCATGTGTGTGAAAGTGACAGCGTGCACACCATGGTGGCACTTAGGCTAGAGATTACAAATACTTGTTATGAGTTTGTGGCGCCCCGCAAAACCACTACTAGAAAATCGCGTTGTTTTTGTGCATTGCATCATCATGATCGCATGCTCATGTCATCATGCCACATTGCATTTGAGCATCGTCATCATCTTGCATGGTTTGTTTAAGAACTATTTTTGAAAAGTCTGTTTTTGTTTTCTAAATGCCCCGTCTTTATTCAAACACAAAACCCGGGTCTCCGGATTATTTTTGTTCGGCTACCAACGGTTTTCAAAAGCCCTGTTTTAAATAAACAAAATTTATATTATTTTTATAGGAGGCAGCCAGCCAGGCCTGAAAGCCTAGCTGGCCACCTCCAAATTAAAATCCTAATCTGTCTAACCCCAAACCCTAACCTAAAATCTGCCTAACACCTACCTACCCCCCAGCCGCCACCCACCTGATCCACCCCGTCGCATCTCTCTCTCTCCCTCCCTCTCTCCCAGCCACCTCACCCTGGCCACTCCTAGCCTGCCACCTACCCCCACCAGGCCCCACTCCCACGCGGCGGACACGCACGCCAGCGTCACGCTCATGCTCTCTCCCGCCCACATCGCCAAACCACCGCTCGCTCCCGCCCACCTCGCCAACCCCACCCTGCCTCGGGATCCCCACGTCACCCACCCTAGCCCCCGCGTCCCCACGCGCCTGGTCGCCACCTCCCCCCTCTCTCTCCCCTGGACCCATCCTGCCCTGATCCCCAATCACCGCCGCCTCCCTCGCTTCCTCCCGCGTCCGCCCGCGTCGCTCGCCCTCTCCCCACCTCCCCTGGACGCAGCCGCCCCGCCGCGAGTCCCTCCGGCCGAGCCCCGCTCTCCGTCTCCCTCCGCCTCTCCTCGACCCACCGCCCGAAGCCGTCCCCACCATGGCGACCTCCCTCCTCTGATTTGGCGCCCTCCCCCTCGGTCACCGGCCAGCGTCTCCTCTCCCGGCCGTGGCTCGTCTCCGACCGTGCCAGCGAGCCTGCCGGCCGCCGCCTCTATGCGTCGCCCACCTTGCCGGCCCTCCGCCTCTCCGTCTGACCGCCTCCCAGGCGCTCCATCACCGCCCCAAGCGCCGCCTCAATCCCCGTCCTCGCCGGCCTCCGTGCCGCCGTCGCCCGCCTCTTCCCGGAGCTCCGCCCCGCCTCCTCCCTGGTGCCCTCCGCGTCTCCCTCCGGTTCCACCTCGGCCTCGTCGTCCGCACCCCACCGCTGCTTCCTCCACCCCGCCGTCCTGCACGGAAGCCCGGACCCCTGCAGCTGCCGCCGGCCCTGCGCCCTCCGCCAGCGCCTGGCCCCGCGCTCGCCGGTTCGAGCGGCCCCGCGTCCCCCACCCCGCGCGCCTGCGGCCCCCTCGACCTCGCGGCCTCATCCTCTCGCGAGGCCCTTTTCAGCGTGTTCCGTCTGCAGCCATCGTGTGCGCGCCCTATGTTTACACTAGCATTGCTGCTACTGTGTCATATCTTTGTCCTCTGTAGGTTTCTGTCATGTATGTGCGTATGAGACACCCTCGCTGTGGATCCAAGTTGCCCTTTGATGCTCATGACCACCACCAAAAGTAGGACGACAAGGTCTTCGCGATCGAAGAATGATATGCATCGAAGACAGGTGGCTCCAACCAGGGACATCGAGTTCTCCGTCACGGTACGGCAAGTTCGTCTACAGGAACCGGTGACCCAAAGATCGACCACACGGAGCACCGAGAACTCCTTCCCGGACCCGAAGACCGCACCCGAAGTTCTTCTTCCTCTCGGATCTAAAGACCGATCCCGCTGACCCGTCGAACCCTGTCGAACCCTGAACCCCGGAACCAAGATCTGCCGAACCCCGATGTGTGATCCCCTTTCAGAGACCCCTATTTTTATAATTTGACATTATCCACTGTCGCATATTTAATTGTTCCTGCATGCATACCTGTCTGTAGTTTGGGGGCCTTATGCTGATTCACCGCATGATTAAATATGGAGTCTATATGCGGGCTATTCTAGTCTTATTCCGGACTCCATTTAAATTGGTGTAGCGAACCGATGCCATGTTTCGCCCTGTTAATACAACATTTAGATTGCGGGGGTTCTAAATAACCCGAACCTATTAACTAATTGTCGGGACCCCGGTTCTGCTTAATATTGCCTAATCGCACCGCATCTGTGCCATGCCATGCATCATATCATAAGCATGCCGGATCTTTTTCAGTAGTAATAAATATTGCATCCGGTGTTTGTTCTAGTGTTTGCTTTTTCGCGGATTAGGCCGATGAGTTGATGCGAGTATCGACAAGTTCTCCGGTTATGATCCTTCGGCAGCGTTTCCCAGGCGAGCATCTCTTCCCCTTCTACCTATTTTGCATTTATAGTCTTTATTTCCTCCTATTGATCTATTGCTATCCGTGTCGCGATGCTTTAGTTTTCCGTACACCAGTTATATCCCATGCAGCCTCTATATTGCCTTGGACACCTCCTATTACCTGTGTTTTGGTAGATAGATGGCCTTGCGAGTCGTAGTTGCTTGCTCAGGTGCGATGTCGTGTTGTCAAGTACCACAGTTGTTGGAATGCTGGCAGATGTTTATGGTGGACATGATCATGACTTTAAATACAACTATTAAATTGCTAGATATAACTAACGCAGAGGCATTAGTGGGTAATAGATGTTATTTGGTTCTTCCATGCTCACTTGTGTCCCGTAGGACCCCGAGTACTTGATACCTGTTCCTTGACTATTCGCACTATCCACATCCGGGAGGCCTTATGGACCCCCTCAGCCAGAGCTTGATTCATTTCTATTTCTTGGGGCCACAAAGTAGTTTGGGGCTTTATTACTATCCTGTAGTTATGCCATGCTTTACTGCTTTATTTACGATTGTGCGTGGAGCACCTGTACTGTTTAGGATCGTGGAGTGTTTTCGCGGTATCGACAAGCCCGGTCACACTTTCGGGTTCCCAGTCGTTTACATCCATTGACGCAAACCCTGGGTCCGTTCTGGAGCTGGCCAACTTCATTGCGGGTAGCTTAGTGGGGTGCCCCCCTGAAATATTTCTGAATCCTGTGATCGCTTTGTCGTTAATGCCTCGTTGGGTTTTGAGTTGGTTTTTCCAAGGTTGATCGAGTGTGTGTTGCTATTTGTGCACCCCTGCAGGGTAAAACTTTCTGAAAGCTGTGTCCGCGGTTATGGACGACTTGGAGCACAGTATCTCGATCATAGATAAGCATAACTAAAGTAGTGCTATAAATTTGACTTAATGTGTGACTAGTAAACAGATGCAACTATAACGGAATGGATTTAAAAATGCCAACAACTGGTGGATCTGGGTTGTTTGTTATATATGCCTAGTAAGTATTGCAACTCCAATGGAATGTGATAAAAGTGCCAGTAACTGCTGGGTTTTGGGGATTCCTCAGGACAATTTTATCTGACTAGTAAATGTTCCAACTACAACGGAATGGTGATTAAAACTGCCCACTACTTATGCTTCAGGATGACTCATGCTATCTATATCTGATTAGTAATTGCTGCAACTATAACAGAATGAGTAAAATTGCCAACGGTGTGAGTTCCTTGGTCTGACTTCCTCGTTTGGTCTCGAGGGGGGAAATACCAGGATGGGTTTGTTTAGTGTTAGCTTCAGGTTGGATCCGAATAGGTCTTTCTTATCCCTCTCTGATAATCGCCAGTTGTATCGAGTCTCTATAGGATGTTTAGTGCCGCTGCGCTGCCGCTTCAACCCACCATACCTATGTAGGCGAGAGCCGCTGAATTCTAGCCTCGCCATGTACTGGCCACAGTACTGACGCTCCTCTTTTTCCTTTGCCCTTTGTCGACACCCCTTTTGTTTTAGCAGGTTTGAGATCGACGTCGTTAGCAGGGTTACCCTTCCGGCTTGGCCTGGGCAGGGTTATGGACGCCATTGGTTATTCTTCAGGGCTCTTAGCCCCATTTGCATCTTGTCTGTAGTCGGATGCTCTATCATTTTCAAGGTGATTTAGATCTTTGTATTGTATATCTGTATTCTTGACTCGTTGAGTCGCTGTTGTATATATATATATATCTGTTCTATGGGTCCCATCGAGGACAGTTGTCTAATGGTATTACTTCGTTTTCCACCCGCACAAAAGTGCCTGGTGTGCGTCCTTGAATTGTTTTTATGCGGATTTGGCGGAAAGGGCTAAAACTTGCATAGGGCCGATTTGAGGGTGTTACAGAGTTATATTTGGAGTTGGATGTCTCTATGAAATTGGGGTGTTTGTTTGAACCATCTAGTGCTCAAGGTAACAGTGTGGGGTTATCTAGATGGGAAAGGCTTACTTTGAGGTGTGCTGTTATAGCCCTACCATGGATTAGAGTGTCCGACCGGAGAGTAGTTTAGCGTAGTATCATAAAGAAGAATATATTTATATGAGAGTGTTCACTAGTGAAAGTATGATCCCTAGGCCTTGTTTCTAAACATTGATACACCATTTGCAATTAGATCTGTTACATGTTTGCTTGCTTCCATCTTTATTTTAGTTTGCCTTTAGTCTTGTCCACGCCATCAAGCTATTTTCTGGCACCATTACCCCTTATAATTATCTATACCACTTGTATTTCACTATCTCTTCACCGAACTAGTGCACCTATACACCTGACAAGTGTATTGGGTGTGTTGGGGACACAAGAGACTTCTTGTATCTTGATTGCAGGGTTGCTTGAGAGGGGATACCTTTGACCACTTCCTCCCTGAGTTCGATAAACCTTGGATAATCCACTTAAGGGAAAACTTGCTGCTGTTCTACAAACCTCTGCACGTGGAGGCCCAACAACTGTCTACAAGAATAGAAGTGCGTAGACATCACGCACCATGGCTCCTCCTGCTCGGAAGAAGCTGCGACTTCCGAAGGAGTCGTCGGAGGAAGCCTTCGACCTTGATAAATTTAACTAGTGGGTATTGCCTTCACGAATGCGTCTTGCTTTTTTTTTTTGGAGTTGCTTTTTCTGAAATTTTTTGTTGGATGTGTTTTGTAGTCAAGCGGCATCATCGTCTTCTGACGACGTCCAATTTTTGAAAGAGTCCGGAGTCGCAGACTCCAAGGCCAAGGAGGGGCCGAACGGTCTCCTTCTCCTCTAGTGGTGGCCCACTCCGGGCACAATTCTTTGAGTTCCCCGCATGCTGGGGAACACCAGATGGTTGCTCGGACGACTGTGCGGCAGTCATCTTCGGAGTCCCTGGAGAATCACGTAGGCATCCTTTTTGTTGTTTTGGTAGTCGAATTTATACTTTGTGCCACCACTGAACCTTTGTTTTCCTTTTGACGCAGCTCATTGTGAAGGAAGCTGCTCACCTGGCAGAGCAAGTCATTGTCATGGGTCGACAACACACTCTACTGGACAATCACCACCGTGTTGTGGAAGGTTAGTTTTGTCTTCGTCGTTATCTTCGTGAATTTATAAATTCGATTGATGATACACCCTGTGCTTTGCAGTTGAGCACAATGAACTTCTTCGTCGTGTTGCTTCCCTCGAGAAGGCGCTTGCCGCGGCGGTGAACAATCGCAATGAAGTAGTCGCAGCGCTGGAGGAATCGCGAAAGCACGAAGAGGATTTGCGTGCTTCCACTGCTGAAAGGGAGAAGTTGTTTGAAGAACAACTTTTCTCGATTGCCAAGGCCCTCTCAGGTGATTGTCAGTTTTGATGTTGCATTGCTCCTTGTTTGATGTCATATTTGTTGTGCTAACACCTTATGTGTGCAGATGTCGGTGGCCTGAGCTTTGACGCCTAGTCCCTTCGCCGCACAAATGCGTTGGCTGGTGCCGTGGCCGTAGTCAAGGACCACAGCATTTCCCTTCAGGGGACGTTGACGAAGGCCAAGGGTGTGCCCAGTCGCATTCGTGAGGATCTAGCTCCCAAGGCTGAGCTGATTGACAACCTTGAGGACCTGGTGGAATCCCTTGCTGGGGGTATTCCTATGGACTTCAAGAACTCCCAGCGGTCTGTCGGTGCTACCATGGCACTCACGATGGCGCAAGCCCATGGCGTGGAGTTGGATCCCTCCGCGATCTCCAACGCGATGCCCGTCGACGCAGATGGCCAACATGTAGCGTTTGCTCCCTTCGCTACTGGTTGTGGTAAGTATGGGCCGCAACTCATCGATACAGTCGTAAGATATTCTGAAGAGCTGCAACGAGCGAAGAAGGCGGTGAAGACTGCGACATCAGGGGCTACCATCGAAAGTCTGTGGCATCAGAGGCTGCCACACATTCGATGAGGCCTCCGAAGTCAAAGTCCAAGTCGAAGAAACATATTGCTCCTTAGTTGCCAATATGTAATAGTTGTAGTTGCCTTTTGTTGAAACTATGCTGCTTGTGGGAGTGTCCATGTCGATACGTTGATGTGCTTGAATGCATTCATGCCTTTATCAATGTATTCTTGGTCCCTCATTTGCTCTTGCTTGATTTGTGATAGGGTACGTCGAGTGGTTCCCGTGACTCTCCTCCCACCGATGAAACCACGGCGCAGCCTGATACGTTGCGAACATGTAAATGATTCTAGTGGTGGTTTAGGAAAAGAACACACATGCAATGTCTCTAGTTGTGGCTTATGAAAAGAACACACATGCAATGACATGCAATGATACTTGTGGATCCAATTGGTTTATGAATAGAACAAACATGCAATGACTCTAGCTGTGGTTTATGAAAAGGACACAGTGATACATTGCAAATGTATCTATAATTTTTGATGTTCCATGCTTGGTTTTATCCACTTTCTTGTGTTTTGTTCCAACTTTGGAGTACTTTTCATATGATTTCTTGGACTAACCTATTAACAAAAGCCATAGTGCCAGCTGCCTATTTTCTGTTGTTTTTGGTTCCAGGAAAGTCAGAAAATGAATATTCTCGGACGGGAAAAAAGCCAAAGTCAGTTTTTCACCGAGGGACACCTGGAGCCAGAATACGAGGCAAAGAGTGGATGGGTCCCGGC
Source organism: Avena sativa (assembly GCA_916181665.1). Lineage (NCBI taxonomy): Eukaryota > Viridiplantae > Streptophyta > Magnoliopsida > Poales > Poaceae > Avena > Avena sativa. Next base: position 29,900,824 of record OV702290.1, on the reverse strand, counting down.
CACACCACCTGGCCGCATGGCCAGGCCTGGCCCGTGCCAGGGGGTGGTCTGGCCGCCCCAGGCACCCCCTCGGCCTCTCGTTTCTCCTATATATTGCCTCTGATACAGAAACCCTAAGTACCCGATCAAAATTCCACGAAAGAGTCTATAACTGCCGTCATCTCCATCCCTAGATCGGGAGGGATTTGAAGCTCTTCCCGGCACCCTGCTAGAGAGGGGAATTCACCCTGGAGGCCTTCTTCATCATCATGCAAGCCTCCGGTGTGATGCGTGAGTAGTTCATCTCTGGACTACAGGTCCATGTAGTAGCTAGATGGCTAGTTTTCCTCCTTTGTGCTATCATGTTTAGACCTTGTGAGCTCCGTTCATGATCAAGATCATCTATTTGTAATTCTGCATGTTGTGTTTGCAAGGATCCGATGGATATTGAGATGCAATTTCAGATTGCATGTCTTTGTTATTTGTGATCTTGCATGCTTTCCGTTGTTAGTAGCTATCTTGGCCAAGCAGATGCTAGCAACTCCAAGAGTTAGTATTTATGCTCGATAGTGGGTTCATGCCTTTGGTAATCTGGGGAAGTGACAGAAATCTCAGGTACTAGATGTGATGTTGCTACTAGGGAGAAAACAACAATCCTTTCTTTTACTATCAATCTACAATCAATTGTTTACTGTTTTGTGTTTACTTTCTGCAAACTATTACTTTCTTCCAGTCGATACATTTAATCCTTTATTTTTAGCAAAACCGGTGAGATTGACAACCTCATCGCAAGTTGGGGACAGAGTTCTGTGGTTGTGTTGTGTAGGTCTCCATGTTGTTGTTGGCACCGGTAGTGTGCCCTGCCAAAGTTCAGCTAGCTACACCTTTGGGGTGTTTCCTTGCTCCTACTGGATTGATAACCTTGGTTTCATAACTAAGGGAAACTTACTGCTGTGCTCATCATACCTTCCTCTTGCCGGGGACTGAAGAAGAAGAAGCTCCCACGTCAACCACGCGCCATCAAAGTATTTTTCTGGTGTCGTTGCCGGGGAGTCAAGGACATCTTCACAAGGGGAGTCCCTCATAACCAATCTCTTAATTTGTTGTTTTTGTTTTGCTTAGTTTCTTTTTGCTTTGTTTGCTTGTTTCTTTATCAAAAACACAAAAAAATTAGTTTTACAAGTTTGCTTTCTTTATTAAAAACACAAAAAATTACTACTCTTGAAAATACTAAGTTGTGTGACTTCACTAGCACCAACAACAATAATTTTATGAGCACACCTATTGCTCCACCTATTCCTGAAGCTACTTTCTTTGAGATAAAACCTGCCTTACTCAATCTTGTTATGAGAGAACAATTTTCTGGAATTGGTAATGAAGATGCTGCTGCCCATCTAAATAACTTTGTTGAACTTTGTGAGATGCAAAAGCATAGGGATATAGATGGAGATATCATTAAGCTTAAATTGTTTCCTTTCTCCTTGAGAGGAAAAGCTAAAGAATGGTTAAATTCCCTTACTAGGAATAGTATTGATTCTTGGACTAAATACAAATATGCTTTTATAGGAAAATACTATCCTCCTGCTAAGTTTATATCTATGAGAAGTGAAATAATGAAGTTTAAACAATATGATAATGAACATGTTGGTCAAGCTTGGGAAAGAATGAAATCTTTGGTAAAGAATTGTCCCACTCATGAACTGACTGCTTGGATGATCATCCAAACTTTTTATGCAGGATTGAACTATTCTTCAAGGAACCTATTGGATTCTGCTGCTGGAGGTACCTTTATGACCATTACTTTGGGTGCTGCAACAAAGCTTCTGGATAATATGATGGTTAACTACTCTGAATGGCATACTGAAAGAGCTCCACAAGGTAAGAAGGTAAATTTTGTTGAGGAAACCTCCTCCTTGAGTGATAAGATTGATGTTATTATGTCTATTCTTGGTAATGGGAAGGCCCATATTGATCCAAACAATGTTCCCTTGGCCTCTTTGGTTGCTCAAGAAGAGCAAGTTGATGTGAACTTTATAAGAAATAATAATTTTGGCAACAATGCTTATGGTAATAACAATTATAGGCCTTACCCTCCTAATAATACTTATGGTTATAATGGCAAACCTGGAACACCTAGTGAAGGAAGAATTTTAGAGATTGAAAGAGCCACTAAAAACTACATGCAAATGCAATATGAACAAAAAAAATTGTTTACTAAAACTATGGAGGAACAATCTACCATTTTGAAGAATATTAGTCATCAACTTGAGAATTTGAATAGGGAAATTCCTAATTTGCAATTGAAACTTTCTAATGCTGAAAGAAATATATCATATTTGTCTGAAGCTCAATCCTCTTTGATTAATAAAATGGCTGCTAAACCTGAAACTAATGATAATCCCTTTTCAGCTACTAATGCCATACAAGTAAAAATTGATGAAAATGTTAGACTATTAGCTGAATTGCATGCTAAGTGGGAAAGAGAATATGAAATTGCTAGAAACATTAGTGTTTCTAATATCACTACCACTAGTGTTGAGGCTAGTAATAGCTCTACTACTCTAGATGATAATTATGATTTTGATCTTGATGGTTGCAACATCTCTGAAGTTATTAAGTTCCTACAAAAGCTTGCTAAAAGTCCTAATGCTAGTGCTATGAATATGGCCTTTACAAAACACATTACTGATGCTCTCATAAAAATTAAAGAATAAAAGATGAAACATAAAGCTTCTATTCCTATAAAACAAGAAGATGGTTGGGAACCCATCATTAATATGAAAATGAATGATTTTGATTTCAAAGCTTTATGTGATCTTGATAGTAGTGTTTCCATTATGCCTAGAAGGATTTATGATATGCTTGATTTGCTGATACGTCCATTTTGCATCACTATTCTATGTCTTAAATCACTATTATTCATTGATATATTTCGTATTGAGAGGTGATACTTATGTTATTTCATCTATTTTTGCATGGTTGATGACTTTTGGAGCATGGACCGCTGCAGTCAGGATTCTGATGGAAAAGGTGCTGTTTGGAGGCAAAATTCGCGAAGATCAGAAAATCCGGGAAAATATACGGAAAATTCTATTTTTCCAGAAGACTCAAGATGCCAGAAGATGGAGCAGAGGTGGGCCACAGGGGGCCCACACCACCCCATGGCGCGGGCAGGCCTAGGCCGCGCCAAGGAGTGGTGTGGCCGCCCTGGCCCACTCCATCCTCTCCCCTCTGGTGTATATCTTCCTCCCAAAACCCTAAGACTCGGGGGGCGACCATAGAAAGATTCGCTGCCTCTGCGGGGCGGAAAACACTGAGAGAGAAAGATCTCTCTGGCAGACAGATTTCTGCCAGAGGAATTCGTTCCCAGAGAGGGGAGATCGTCGCTATCAACACCACCATCAAGCTGGACTTCATCGGGATCATCATCATCATCACCATCATCACCCTCATCACCATCTCCATATTGCTGTAACAATTGAGTTGAATCTTGCATAGTTCATAGGGGAAACTTTCCCGGTATTGATTACTCTTTGTAGTTGATGCTATTGAGTGAACCATTGAATTATTGTTTATGTTCAGATTGTTATACATCATTATTCCATCTCTAATCATGATCCATATGATGTCTTGTGAGTAGTTCGTTTTGTTCTTGAGGACATGGGAGAAGTCTTGTTGTTAGTAGTGGAGTTGCGTTGAGAAAGATTCAATAGATTGTTATTTAAGTTGTGGTGTACTTCTTCTAGTGGTGTCATGTGAACGTCGACTACATGACACTTCACCTATATGGGCCTAGGGGAATGCATTGTGTATTTGGCTACTAATCGTAGGGGTTGTCGGAGTGACAGAAACCTGAACCCCCGTTAGGAAACCATTGCACAAGGGACGTAAGGGTCTTAGAATTTAAAGCTGTGGTTAAGTTTTACCTTAATTACTTTCTTGTACTTATGGATGTTTGCAAGGGGGTTTAATCACAAGTATGTATTAAGTATTGGATGGGACGGTACATTAGCACAGGTTCACCCACATAACACTTAGCAAGCTAGAGAAGATTAATCGACTATACGAAGCGAAAGCACTTGACAGTCTTCCCATGTGTCCTCGAGAACATTTGGTCATCTATAAAAATACAACCGGCTTGTCCTTTACTGCATAAAGGATTGGGCCACTTGCTGCAATTATTCCTACTGTCTTTTATTTACTCGTACTTTGTTTACTTGCTTTATCGAAAACCCCTAAAAATCCGTTTTCTAAGTATTTGCAGAGAATTCCTGAAGCATACCACTAGCCAGCACCTTCTGCTCCTCGTTGGGTTCGACACTCTTACTTATCGAAAATACTGCGATACACCCCCTATACTTGTGGGTCATCAAGACTATTTTCTGGCGTCGTTGCCAAGGAGTGAAGCGCTGTTGGAGAGTGGAACTGGTAATGGAAACTTCTATTGTGAGTATTGTTTACTTCTGCTAGTTGCTTTATTTTCGTTATGGATAATTCGTTGAGTTTCTTATTTGGTAATGCTACTACCACTGCTAAGGTAGTAGATAAGCCACCACCTGCTGAGAAAGATGTTTTCAAAATACCTACAAGAATTATTGACCGTGTTATGGATAACTACTATGTTGGGGATGGAACTGTCCATCCCGGTGATCATTTGCTCTTTATACACGAATTATGCGGGTTGTTCAAGTGTGCAGGTATTACTACAGATCAAGTTAAGAAGAAGCTATTCTCATTATCACTGAAAGGAAGAGCTGAGGACTGGTATAAGCTGCTGAAGAATGGTCAAGCTCTGGAATGGGAGGAAATAGTGCCTCTCTTTTATTCAAAGTTTTATCCTCCTAGTGAGATTCATAAAGATCGGAATCAAATATACAACTTTTGGCCTCTTGATGGAGAAAGTACAACTCAAGCTTGGGGAGATTGAAGTTACTAATGCTCAAATGTCCCATTCATGAGCTCCCCAACAATATTATTATCAATAACTTTTATGCAAGGCTCCCTCTACATGACAAGGATTTATTGGATGCTTCTTGTGCTGGATCATTCACTTGCATGGAAGAAGAAGTTAAATGGGACCTTCTAGACCGTATTCAAGACAATGTTGAAGCTTGGGAGAATGACAAAGGTAGAAAGTCAGGTATAAATTATGATTATGAATGCATTGAATCTTTTATGGGAACTGATGACTTTCAAAATATTAAAAATGCTTATGGTTTAGACTCTCAAGCTATTGCTTCTTATTTTAAGGCATTTGCTTCTTATATTGAAGTGCCTAAAAAGAAGTGGAATAAGTATCATGAACCTTATAAAGATATTGCTAAGAGTGTTCCTGCAAGAAATAATGAAGTTTATACTGCTTGTCATGTTTTACCTAAACCTTATATTGAGAAAATGCCTTTCCCAGTTAAGGTAAAGGAACATTCTATGATAGCTAGTATGGTTAATGAAAGTATGAGTAAGGCTGCTGAACCTGATAAACAAATGATTGATGAACCTATTGTAGCAAATGTGAAAGACTTTGTTCCTAAATATGAAAAAGAGGGACACACTATCCTTTGTTAGGATACCTCCAATATTGTTTCACAAAGTAGTGTTATGAGAGCTAGTATTCCTATGTTTTCTGTTAGAATAAGTGATCATTGCTATGATAGTCCTTGTGATAGCTATATTGTTAAGTTTATGCATGATACTGAAAGCTATTATGAGAGAGGGAAAAGTGTTCTTGTGCACCTCAATAATATCAAGTTTCCCCGTTTTATGCTGAAAGTTTTTATGTTGCACTTCTTTTGCCTTCTTATGCAAGTTGCCCGTGGTTCCAATAACTTGTTTGTTTACAAAATCCCCTTGCATAGGAAGTGGGTTAGACTTAAATGTGTGTGTGTGTTTTTTCTTCTTAGTGCTCTCTTTCGCTTCAATTTATATCCCTATGAGAGCTTCTTCAAAATTATCATGCCCATCTTAATGGCTATAAAGAAAGAGCTTTATGGGAGACAACCCAATTTGTTTTTGCTTTCAGTTTGTTTTTGTTTCTTTGAGTCTTGGAAGTTATTACTTCGGTAATAACCGCTCCCTATCCGTTTTGTTTGATTTTTGTGTCAAGATCAACCTCTAATGAGAGAGAAGTAAGATTTGGGGAAGTTGCTGTCCCGAAACAGATTTTTATGCTTCACCGTAAAAATTCGTGAGAGATCTCTGTATGCCGGATTGAGATGTAATTTTTTGTGCTTCTGTCCCAGGTTGTTATTTAACTTTCGTTAGTTTTGCACTTTTTGATTTGAGCAACATAAGATTTTCGAAAAAATTGATCTTTACCTGCTGATCTGTTTTGACAGATTTAGCCAATCTTGCATTTGCTTCTTTATTCGATTTCCTTTTTGAATTCTTTTTGGGTTTTCGGAAGGAGTTGCTACAGTAGCTTTTGTTTTGATGGTTTTCAGTTGAAGTTGGACTCAAAAGGTTTTATCACTTAACTTATACTAATGTTGCTAATAAGAATTGTGTGAAAGAAATTTCCAGGTAGTGGAGACAATGGTGTAATAAGGAAGAGAAGGGTTTTATGACTCAAGTAATAAGTGTATGAAGATGAAGATATCGATGATGTTCAAGTGATGACTCCAGAAGAATCTACTAGATACCAAATTCAGAGACCTGCAGGGTCTGTTTTCAAATAGGTAACAGTTCTGGTAAGAAAAGTTCCGCGAAAATACAATCCAACTATATTTTGGCAGTTTTCAGTCAATAAGGAAAGTTACGAAGCGAAAAAGGGACGGAAACGGAGCCGGGGTGGCCCACACCACCCCATGGCGCGGGCCCACCCCTGGCCGCGCCACCAGGTGGTGAGGCCACCCAGGACTCCGCCTCCGACTTGTTTTCTCCCAGTACCTTCCTTTTGATATGAAACTTCGTAATATATAACCCCCGGATCCCCCGAGGTCCGTATATCGTGTTTTCATCGTGTTTTTGTTTCGATCTGTTTCTGCCAGGACATACTCTTTGAAGGTTTAGAAGCACAATGGTGTCCTCCAAGGATAAAGGGAAGGAACCTATGGAGGAAGACCTCCAACACCCCGAGAAGGAGAAGGAGATCAAGAGTGAAGGTGAAGAGGAGGCAAAGCACACTGGCACTACCGTTGCAAGCATCAGAGTGGTGGAAAATCCAGCTATTGGAGGGAAGCCTCCTCATCACCATTCAGATCCCTGGTCACTTCCTCCATGCACCAAGACTCCTTTCCATACCCTTATCCATGAGCATCAATACCATAATATGCCCAAGGAGAAATTACCCTCCAATTGGGATTTGCCTCGTTCTAGCCATGCAGGAAAAGAAGACTTCAAGGAGGAAGAGTGGGGAAAGAATAGCAAGCGCTGGAATTCTCAACACGACATGATCATGAGCCGCATTGAGCAAAACTCACAGCTGATTCGTAATCTCACCTTCGAGATTGAGGACTTTGGGAAACTGATCAAGGAGCTCATCGAGAGGATACCACCACCACCGAAGGAGTAACTCGTCATCAGGTTTGGCATCCCCTTGGTTTATTCCAAGCTTGGGGGAGTGCCGCGGTATCACATCACTATCTTCTATCTTTTTACCTTATTAGTAGAGTCTTATCATAAATAGCGGAGTTATTATGTAGTATGGATTTCATTATGGAAGTGTCCCCTCTCTCGTTAGATTTGTATCCCTTGGTGTGAGTTGCCGTTATGGAATATTAATGAGAAGTTCTATCATTCACTCTTTTGCATAGCTTATGTTAGTTTTCAATTCGTGGTTATATGATTGATCTTGTTGTTAGTATTGGTAGCACTTTGGGATCATTGAGTTAATTTAGTTGGTTTTGGCAAACCTGGCTCGGTCAGTAGCAACACCTTTTTGAGAGTTGAAAAGAAAAAGATAGAAGTACTCTAAAGAAAAATAATTTCATCATCTTTCTTTCTTGATTTGCTCATAAGTCTAGTATTCTGTAGTTAAGATCTTTTGTGCTTCCAAGGAAGATTGCATGTTTGTCTTTATCATTTGTATGTTGGTTGTTTCCTTCAACTCTTGTACTTGCTACCCAACCTTGCTAGCCGAAAACCTGTACTGAGAGGGAATTCTTCTCATGCATCCACTCACTTAAAAACCAAAACCTTTGCCATTTGTGTCCACCATACCTACCTGGTAGCATTATTTCTATTCCAAGTAAATTCTTGTTTTGTCTACCTCCCAAATTAAACTTGTTATGTGAAAATTAGTGATTAAAGCTCTCACGAACTTGATGGCACACTTTATTTTCTTGCACTTAATAAACTTGAACCATTGGGTCCTTCTTCGTTGCGTATATGCTTGCGCTTTATGAGTTGAATTTAGCTGAACCATGTATCATGGGGACCGCTTTCAACACTTCATTGGTACTTGTACCTAGTTGATATCATGTTCTTTTGCTTATGGATCCCGGCGATGTGAAATAAAAGTGGAACTTGCAAGATCATGGAGTTTATATGTGTGTTAGAGAAACGCCTGGGCCACTAGCCTAAGCCATGCCTAATCATGGTGGAAACTTGCAGCATAACTATAGTGAGAATTCTATGAAGCATCCTCAATAAAAACCTATGCAAATAGAAAATAAAAAGATCGCTGAGATGCTCACTGTCTGCTTGCCTTGTCATTTTGATTATGGGATAGCTCCTGTGTCATGTGCAAGGGGTACCCCGTTGGCGGTTCTCAATGATACACATGTATTTACAATGACAAGAGCTTGCTCATGACTGAAGTTGAGTAGCATGAGGACCGGTACTTGTAAGTAAGGGGCATGAGATTTCAACTTATAACTTGTCAAGCATATCCTCTTAGTTGTGTCACTTTAACCTTAATCACCTAAAGATGCCTATGATAGGGGCAATGAGAGCTGAAAGCTAGTAAGTATCATAATTTTTGGGAGCTCTTTATGAGACTCGCAATCCCTGCTTCCCTCTGCGAAGGGCCCTTCTTTTACTTTGTAGTTGAGTCAGTACACCCTTTCCCTTCTATCTCAGCAAGTATTTTGAGTTGATGTGTTTCATTCATTCATATGATGATTTATTCAATCATGTTTCTTATGTTCCTTGTTTTGCACATTGCTCTTATCTTGATGTTTACTACTTTGAAAGCTATCATTGAAAACCAGCTATTTGTGAACTCCAACAAATTATCAACTATTCTTCGACCAAGAGCTAAGTTTTCCATTACCAATTATGATTCACTCTATGTATCTTTATTGTGTTTCCTTTACTCATTGCAAGTTGAGTTGTATAATACTGAGTTGTCTTCTATTATGATCTATGTATTTGATGAATGTGATGCTTCTTGTCTATATCCTTTTATTGACTCTTCACTCCATAAACCCGAGGTCACGTTTATTGAGCTCAGTTTCGCTTGGGGACAAGCGAAGTCTAAGGTTGGGGGGGAGTTGATACGTCCATTTTGCATCACTATTCTATGTCTTTAATCACTATTATTCATTGATATATTTCGTATTGAGAGGTGATACTTATGTTATTTCATCTATTTTTGCATGGTTGATGACTTTTGGAGCATGGACCGCTGCAGTCAGGATTCTAATGGAAAAGGTGTTGTTTGGAGGCAAAATTCGCGAAGATCAGAAAATCCGGGAAAATATATGGAAAATTCTATTTTTCCAGAAGAATCAAGATGCCAGAAGATGGAGCGGAGGTGGGCCACAGGGGGCCCACACCACCCCATGGCGCGGGCAGGCCTAGGCCGCGCCAGGGAGTGGTGTGGCCGCCCTATCCCACTCCAGCCTCTCCTCTCTGGCGTGTATCTTCCTCCCGAAACCCTAAGACTCGGGGGGTGACCATAGGAAGATTCCGCCGCCTCTGCGGGGCAGAAAACACCGAGAGAGAAAGATCTCTCCGGCAGAAAGATTTCTGCCGGAGGAATTCCTTCCCGGAGAGGGGAGATCGTCGCCATCAACACCACCATCAAGTTGGACTTCATTGGGATCATCATCATCATCATCATCACCATCAGCACCCTCATCACCATCTCCATATTGCTGTAACAATTGAGTTGAATCTTGCATAGTTCATAGGGGAAACTTTCCCGGTATTGATTACTCTTTGTAGTTGATGCTATTGAGTGAACCATTGAATTATTGTTTATGTTCAGATTGTTATACATCATTATTCCATCTCTGATCATGATCCATATGATGTCTTGTGAGTAGTTCGGTTTGTTCTTGAGGACATGGGAGAAGTCTTGTTGTTAGTAGTGGAGTTGCGTTGAGAAAGATTCAATAGATTGTTATTTAAGTTGTGGTGTACTTCTTCCAGTGGTGTCATGTGAACGTCGACTAAATGACACTTCACCTATATGGGCCTAGTGGAATGCATTGTGTATTTGGCTACTAATCGTAGGGGTTGCCGGAGTGACAGAAACCTGAACCCCCATTAGGAAACCATTGCACAAGGGACGTAAGGGTCTTAGAGTTTAAAGCTGTGGTTAGGTTTTACCTTAATTACTTTCTTGTACTTACGGATGTTTGCAAGGGGACTGTACATTAGCACAGGTCACCCACACAACACTTAGCAAGCTAGAGAAGATTAATCGACTATACGAAGCGAAAGCACTTGACAGTCTTCCCATGTGTCCTCGAGAACGTTTGGTCATCTATAGAAATACAACCGGCTTGTCCTTTGCTGCATAAAGGATTGGGCCACTTGCTGCATTTATTCCTACTGTCTTTTATTTACTCGTACTTTGTTTACTTGCTTTATCGAAAACCCCTAAAAATCCGTTTGCTAAGTATTTGCAGAGAATTCCTGAAGCATACCACTAGCTAGCACCTTCTGCTCCTCGTTGGGTTCGACACTCTTACTTATCGAAAATACTGCGATACACCCCCTATACTTGTGGGTCATCATTTGCCACCACTTGAAGATTGTTATTTGAAAGTCCCACTTGATGATAATGCTAAAAAGAAGCTCATGGGGAGTATTAATGATGTTCTTATTATGGTTAACAATGCCTATGTCCCCGTTGATTTCTATGTTTTGGATGTTGAATGCAATGCTTCTTGTCCTATTACATTGGGAAGACCTTTTCTTAGAACTGTTGGTGCCATTATTGATATGAAAGAAGGCACCATTAAATATCAACTCCCACTCAAGAAAGGTATAGAACACTTCCCTAAGAAGAGAGAGAATATTTCTTTTTACTCTCCTATGAAAACAAAATTTGCTCTTAATGCTTCTTCATTTGAGAACACCTAATTCTTTTTCTTGCTTCTTATGCCTAGCTTAAAGGCATTAAAGAAAAGTACTTATTGGGAGATAACCCAAAAGGTTTAGATCAGTCTTGGAAGTTATTACTTCAGTAATAGCCACTCCTTATCCTTTTTGATTTGATTTTTATGCCAAGAGTAACCTCTAATGAGAGAGAAGTAATGATTGGGAAAGTTGTTGTTCCGAAATAGATTTCTGTGCTTCACTATAAAAATTCGTGTAAACTCTCTGTACGTTGTTTTGAGGCGTGAATGTTTGTTCTTCTGCCCCATCTTGTTATCTAACTTTAGTTAGTTCAACACTTTTTGATTTGAGCAAAAGAAGGTCTTCGAAAAAATTGGTTTTTACCTGCTAGTCTGTTTTGACAAATTTCTGCCATTATTTTCATTTGCTTCTTGCTGGTTCCTTTTTGAGTTCTTTTGAGGAATTGAGCTTTCTGAGGGAAGTGCTACAGTAGCTTGTGTTTTAATGGAAGTTTTATTGGTGTTGAAACTGAACCCAAAGAGTTATTATCTTGAGTGCACTAATGTTGCTAATAAAGATTGTGTGAAGTTTTGTATGAAGGAAAAATTTCAGGTGTATGGAAGGAATGAGTAATGAGATGAAGAATGGACTAAAGCTCAAGCTTGGGGATGCCACGCATGTCACCCCAAGAAATATCCAAGAAGTACAAGCGTCAAAGCTTGGGGATGCCCAAGGCACTAAAAACTTCATGCAAATGCAATATGAACAAAACAAATTATTTACTAAAACTATGGAGGAACAATCTACCATTTTGAAGAATATTAGTCATCAACTTGAGAATTTGAATAGGGAAATTTTTAATTTGCAATTGAAAATTTCTAATGCTGAAAGAAATATATCATCTTTGTCTCAAGCTCAATCCTCTTTGATTAATAAAATGGCTGCTAAACCTAAAACTAATGGTAATCCCTTTGCAGCTACTAATGCCATACAAGTAAGAATTGATGAAAATGTTAGACTATTAGCTGAATTGCATGCTAAGTGGGAAAGAGAAGATGAAATTGCTAGAAACATTAGTGTTTCTACTATCACTACCACTAGTGTTGAGGTTAGTAATAGCTCTACTACTCTAGATGATAATTATGATTTTGATCTTGATGGTTGCAACATCTCTAAAGTTATTAAGTTCCTACAAAAGCTTGCTAAAAGTCCTAATGCTAGTGCTATGAATATGGACTTTACAAAACACATTACTGATGCTCTCATAAAAATTAAAGAAGAAGAGATGAAACATAAAGCTTCTATTCCTATAAAACAAGAAGATGGTTGGGAACCCATCATTAATATGAAAATGAATGATTTTGATTTCAAAGCTTTATGTGATCTTGATAGTAGTGTTTCTATTATGTCTAGAAGGATTTATGATATGCTTGATTTGCCACCACTTGAAGATTGTTATTTGAATGTCCCACTTGATGATAATGCTAAAAAGAAACTCATGGGGAGTATTAATGATGTTCTTATTATGGTTAACAATTCCTATGTCCCCGTTGATTTCTATGTTTTGGATGTTGAATGCAATGCTTCTTGTCCTATTACATTGGGAAGACCTTTTCTTAAAACTGTTGGTGCCATTATTGATATGAAAGAAGGCACCATTAAATATCAACTCCCACTCAAGAAAGGTATAGAACACTTCCCTAAGAAGAGATAGAAGATTTCTTTTGCCTCTCCTATGAAAACAAAATTTGGTCTTAATGCTTCTTCATTTTGAGAACACGTGATTCTTTTTCTTGCTTCTTATGCCTAACTTAAAGGCGTTAAAGAAAAGTACTTATTGGGAGATAACCCAAAAGGTTTAGATGAGTCTTGGAAGTTACTACTTCAGTAATAACCACTCCTTATCCTTTTTTATTTGATTTTTGTGCCAACGGTAACCTCTAATATGAGTGAAGTAATGATTGGGAAAGTTGTTGCCCCGAAACAGATTTCTGTGCTTCACTATAAAAAATCATGTAAAATCTATTTACGTCGTTTTGAGGCGCGGATTTTTTTTCTTCTGCCCCAGCTTGTTATCTAACTTTAGTTTTTTCAACACTTTTTGATTTGAGCAACAGAAGGTCTTCGAAAAAATTGGTTTTTACCTGCTGGTCTGTTTTGACAGATTTCTGCCATTATTTGCATTTGCTTCTTGTTGGTTCCTTTTTGAATTCTTTTGAGGAATTGAGCTTTTTGAGGGAAGTGCTACAGTACCTTGTGTTTTAATGGAAGTTTTATTGGTGTTGAAACTGAACCCAAATACTTATTATCTTAAGTGCACTAATGTTGCTAATAAAGATTGTGCGAAGTTTTGTATGAAGGAAAAATTTCAGGTGTATGGAAGGAATGAGTAATGAGATGAAGAATGGACTAAAGCTCAAGCTTGGGGATGCCACGCGTGTCACACCAATAAATATCCAAGAAGTACAAGCGTCAAAGCTTGGGGATGCCTTCACCAAGAAATATCCAAGAAGTACAAGCGTTAAAGCTTGGGGATCCCAAGGCGTCCCCCTCTTCATCAATAAAAATCCCAGGTTTCTTCCAAACGCTTCATTTTTATTCTTACATGCACAGTTGTGTTGTTCTTGGAGCGTCTTCTTTTTCGTTTTCGTTTTGGTTTTTCGTTTGCCTTGTTTGCTTAGTTTGATGAATAAATTGGTTGGACCCCCTCTTTCATACATTGGTTTGCAAATAGTTTGGTTTGGATTGGAAAAGTGTAGGAAAGTTCATGATTAAATGGTAAAGGAGCTTGTTTTTGACTGCGGCATATGCTTTGTCATGCCATGATTGATATTGTTTTGGCTTTATGCTTAGTATTCTTTGTTGTAGCATGACTTGTTATAAACAATTGAGATTGCTTAATGTGCCTTTGAAGAATCATGCGTTGTTTTGGCATATTAAAGCATAGTATTGTGGTATTCTCCTTTGATACTTTATTTGGGTTGACTTGGCACATGCTCACACCATGTTATGACTATCCCAAGTCACCATAGCCTTTATGACCCTTTAGTTTTCAACTTGTAGTATCACTTTATGCTTTGATCAATTATGTTTTGTCGCTCTGCATGATTATGGCCATTATTGCTCTCTTAGTTTGTCGCTCCCAGTCTTTTGCTAGCCTCCACAACCAAGTATGAGTTCCACTCATGCATCCAACTCCTAAAACCAAGTTATTCCAAAGAGTCCACCATACCTACCTACTAGCATATGCTATTCCAAGTATACTCATGTTTTTGTCTACAATCCGAATTAAACTTGTTATGAGAAAACGAGTTATTAAAGCTCTCACGAACTTGATGGCACACTTTACTTTTTTGCATTTAATAAACCTGAACCATCGCGTCCATCTTTGTTGCGTATATGCTTGCGTTTTATAAGTTGAAGTTAGCAGAACCATGTATCATGAGGAACGCTTTCAACATTGCACCTGCACTTTGTACCCCGTTGATATCATGTTCTTTTGCTTATGGATCCCGACGGTGTGAAATAAAAGGGGAACTTGTAAGATCATGGAGTTTGTATTTGTGTTGAAGAAATGCCTGGGCCGCTAGCCTAAGCCATGCCTAATCATGGTGGAAACTTGCAGCATAACCATAATGAGCACTCTATGAAGCATCCTCAATAAAAACCTATGCAAATAGCAAATAAAAAGATCGCTGAGATGCTCATCGTCTGCTTGCCTTGTCATTTTGATTATGGGATAGCTCCTATATCATGTGCAAGGGGTACCCCGTTGGCGGTTCTCTATGATACATATGTACTTACAATGACAAGAGCTTACTTGTGACTAAAGTTGAGTAGCATGAGGTTCGGTCTTCGTAAGTAAGGGGCATGAGATTTCGGCTTATAACTTGTCAAGCATATCCTCTTAGTTGTGTCACTTTAACCTTAATCACCTTCAAGATGCTTATGATAGGGGCAATGAGAGATGAAAGATATTAAGTACCGTAATTTTTGGAAGCTCTTTATGAGACTTGAATCCCTACTTCCTTCTATGAAGGCCTTTCTTTTACTTTTGTGTTGAGTCTCCACCTTCTACCTTTATGCACCTACTTTCAGAGCATAGTGACCAATCTTAGTTCTATGTGCATTGTCCCAAGACTTGTTGATTGATGCATACCTTGATATTGCTTGTTTTAAACTATTTGTATCTAGTCACTCTTATAAACTTTGAAGGTGTCCTATGCATTTATGTTTGCTACTCTATGAGGGACAAGCTGAATGCCACTATGCTATGTTTTCTTTATGTGAAACAAACAAACGCCTTGCAAAGCATTATTATTCATGAATCTTTTGTTTGTGCCTTTTCATGTTGCAACATAGTTTCTTTGTCTTATTGCTAGAACTTTGTCTTTTATGTTATGATTGAAGTACTATGATCCTAGATTTGAATGTTTTACAAATACTTTCATCAAGTTTATGATGGTGCATGTCACCTCAAAAATTATTCTTTCTTTTTGACGAGGGTTTAACTCATCAATGCCATTGTTATGGACTTGGGTTTTGGAGAAGGAGGGAGCGATGGAGACATCTATCGGCTAGCAAACAACCACACATGGGACTCGAAGATTTACCCAGGTTCAGTCCTCATAGAGGTCCCTACTCCTGCTTGTCTGCTCGTGGAATTACCAAAGGAATCGAGGATTACAATGGTGTGCAGATGCAATCTGACGAGGGTTGTGGAAAACTAGGGTTACGCGTGTCCTCTTCGCCGCCCCCTCCTAGCCTTTATATAGATAGGCTAGGTATCGGGTAGCAAGTCGAGTCAGTTATAGGTTAGGGTTTTCCCCTTTGAACTTTCTATCTTTAGCTTATTCTTGTCCTTCAAGCAATCGAGAGTAGGTAGGTTACTCGAGTTCCTCATTTGGGCCTTGGCGACACCATGGGCTTCTATGTATCCAGGCCATATATACCAAGCTTGAGTACCTGTAGGGTATACCGATGTCAGTAGCCCCCGAGTGTCCAGTGGAATCATAGATTCGACTGGAGACTTTATGAAGCCTTTGGAACGCATGACTGAGTATGTTTTTCGACTGCCCTGTTTGTGTCATAGGGATTGCTGATGTGCGTGCCTGATTTAACCGATGTATCGGTATCGGTTAACTACCTTAGGGTAAAACAATGCCATCTACTCAAACTCGAGTCCCCGGACTCGAATCCGGAAAAGTGCTGGTGTAATTCGACTCAAGCCGCGGAGGTCTTACAGGAGTCGAATTCCAGTATATGGGTGTGAGCACTCGACGCGTCCGTCAAGGCATGTTCATCGTACCTGTTGGCACGGATATATTTTTGGTAGTGCGCAGCAAATGCGTTGCCAGGCCTTATTGAGGTCTTATCTTCATGCTGTAAGCATGGCATCCGAATTTTTTTCACCGCGGAGACGATTCAGGTGACCTAGGAGACGCAGTCTCTTTGTGGGGAAAAGTCATGAGGCGGTGTCGCCATAAGCTTCGAGTGTGGACGTTATCAACACACAGTACTTTGTACAAATAATCATAGGGTGCGCGACCAGCTCTCCCTATGGGAGTAGCCCCCAAGTGCCTGGTTGAGTTGAAGACTCAGGCAGGGACTAAAGAACTTTTGCGACTGCTGTCATCTTTTGTTTGCTTGTTTCAATCGAATTTGCTTCCGGCGCTCCCTATGGGAGTAACCCATGTCCATAGTCGAACCGTGTTTTGAGTGGTTGGGTTTTCTTTGATTGTCCTTGTTGCTGCAAAAAAAGAAGAAAAATTGTAGGGTGTGCGACCAGCGCTCCCTATGGGAGTAGTCCCCGAGTGCTTGGTGGAGTCAAAGACTCGAGCAAGGACTAATGTAGTCGAAGTCTTCTGCTGCGTAGTTTTTGATGACATCAGTGCTGACGATTCCATGACCTCAGTTACCCGCGTGAGCGAGTTTGACGGGACGTGACGAGCGGCGGGTCCCATTTCCTGACTCTGATTTGACTGGGCATGCGTAATCTTTATTTTAACCGCGCCTCCTCGATTTTTGCATGTAATGGGAGTAGTGGGGGACGGTTCGCGTTTTAGGTCCACCACGTGTCGAGCTCGATGAACGCCACGCGTCTGATAGGGTTTTTCTGAGCCGTTGGATTGCATCTTCCAGGGGTTAAGTAGCGATGCGGCGACGGTAAATTTCACATCTACTTCTTTTCTGCCTTTGCCTTCATCGCCATTCCTGCTGCTCCTCTGCTTCTTTGCGCTCTTTTCCTTCGTGGCGCTGGACCAGCTCCGCATATTTCCCAGCTACTTCCTCCGGTCACATCGCCGCCGCGGAATGGGGACGAAAAAGGGAGGTGATGCGGCCGATTCCGCTGCTGCCACGGCTGCGACGAAGAAGAAGGGCGGCTCCGCCGCTGCGGGCACTAGCACCGCCGCTGGCGGCAAGAAGAAAGGCACGAGCACTCGCGTCACAAATGGCGCGTGGCGTCCATCTGTGATCAAGTCCTCAGAGCTTCATCTTCTTCGCCAAGACGGAGTTTTGTCATCCGCAGTCGCTGACGCGCGTGTCCCTGGCGGCGAGGTAATCCCCTCTCCTCCTGCCGGTTTTCGGGTGATGTTCCTAGCGTTCATCATTCGCGGCCTCTCGTTGCGCCTACATCCTTTCTTCAGGGGCCTTCTCTGTTTTTACGGGCTCCAGCTCCATCAGATATCCCCGAATTCCATCCTCCATGTAGCTTGCTACATTACTCTTTGCGAGTGCTGGCTCGGAATCGAGCCGCACTTTGGCCTCTTCAAGCGCCTCTTCAATTTGAAGTGCCAATCGGCGTCTAACTCTGTAGTCTATGATGTAGGCGGTTGCGGTATCCACGTCGACCCCTCTGTCACGTATTTCGACATCAAGCTGATGATGTCTGTCCAAGGGTGGAGGGACAAGTGGTTCTACATCCGCGACCTGAAGGCCGACGGAGACCACTACGGAATCGCGCCCTTCGACCCCGTGACGCTGTGCAAGAGGAGGCGCTCCTGGAAGAACGTTATTATGCCCGGTGAGTCCGCGGAGACAGAGGTGCTAAACGCGCGCGTCTGCGACCTCGAGAGTCGCATGGGCAAGGAGGAGGGAGGATGCGCCCTCATTCGCACATGGCTGCGCCGTCACGTCCAGCCCCTGCAGGCCAGAGTCCACCCCATGTTCCAGTGGGCTGGCGCAGATAATGTCACTCGCATGTCTGCCAATGGCATGTCCACGAGTGAGGTAGATAAAAGGGTTTCGACTGGTCACCAAGTACATCGTCAAGGATGTGCTCCCCAGTGAGCCAGTAGTAGCTTTATTTGTCGATTGCTTCTTTGTCGTTTCTTGACTTTGTGTTAAATTTGTTTTTGTATGCAGGATTGGGCGGTATCGCCCTGTATGCCCCCTCTTCCCGAGGGGGTTATTTCTCGTGAAGCTTTGGAAGAGGACAAGTCGGAGTCGACCATCCCATCTGATGTGGAGGAGGAAGCCCCCGATTCGAGTAGTCCGGATACTCATAAGCGTTCGCACAGCAAAGATTCGGATGCGTCATCACCTTCGACTCCAGAAGGTGCAGGCGTTGGTGCGGAGTCACCAATCCCTGCCGTTCCTGTGAGTTCTATGGCGCCATCCTCTCGCAAGAAGATGCGG
This sequence comes from Avena sativa, assembly GCA_916181665.1. NCBI lineage: Eukaryota > Viridiplantae > Streptophyta > Magnoliopsida > Poales > Poaceae > Avena > Avena sativa. Next base: position 29,881,978 of record OV702290.1, on the reverse strand, counting down.
TTGCCGAAGGAATCATCGTCAGAGTCGGGGAATCAAACCTTTGACTTTGATAAGTTTGATTGGTAAGTATTCAAGTCTTCCTTTTTGGTTCTTCTTTGGAGTTGCCTTTTCTTGATGCTGCTTTGGTCTTGTAGTCAGCAGGCGTCGTCATCTTCTGGCGAATTCCAATTTTTGAAAGAATCTGGAGTCACGACCTCCAGGGCCAAGAAAGAAGTTGAGCGCGCTCCTTCTCCTCCATTGGCGGCCCACTCCAGGCATAACTCATCAAGACCTCCACACGATGGGGAGGATCGGATGGTTGCTCGGATGACTGCTCATCAATCGACTTCGGAGTCATTGGAGGATCATGTAAGTGTAGTATCTCTATTTTCTGATGTTGTAGTCGATTTTATCTATGTCATCTGCTGATCCATTCTTGTTTTTATTTTTGATAGCTCCTTGTGAAGGAAGCCGCTCACCTGGCGGAGCAGGTGCTTGCGATGGGTCGCCAGCATGCAATGCTGGATACGCGCTATCGCATGGTGGAAAGTAAGTGCCTTTTACTTCTTCTTCTGCATCGTTGTTATGTAGTCGACTGATAGTCTATCTTTTGTTTTGTTGTGCAGCTGAACATAATGCCCTTCTTCGTGATGCCGCCACCATGGAAAAGACGCTCGCCGCGGCTGTGAAGAGTCGCGATGAGGCAATCGCGGCGCGTGACGAGGAGCAAAAGCGCGAAGAGTATCTGCGTGCCTCCATCGCAGCTAGGGAGAAGTTGTTCGAAGAACAATTTTCTTCGATTGCCAAGGCTCTCTCAGGTATTTTGCTGGTCTGCAATTTGACCAACTGCCTCTTTTTCAATTGTCTTCGATGCTGCTATTTGCTGCTGACGTTGTGCCAATGCTTGATTCTTGTGTAGATGCCAGTAGTCTGAGTTGTGATGCAGAGGCGCTCCGTCATGATGACGCATTGGCGGGTGCTGTCTCGGCAGTCGAAGACCGCAGCGCTGCTGTGCAGGGTACGCTTGCCAAGGCTAAAGGCATGCTCAGCCGTCTTCGGGAGGAGATGACACCCAAAGCTGAGTTGATTGAAAATCTTGATGAGCTGGTGGAGTCACTTGCCGGAGGCATTCCTGCGGGCTTCAAGAACTCGCTCCGTTCGGCTGGTGCGTCAATGTCACTCGCGATGGTGCAAGCCCACAGAGTCAAAGTTGATCCTGCAGCAGTCTCAAAGGCGATGCCCGTCAGCACGGATGGCCAGCAGGTAGTCTTTGCTCCTTTTGCGACTTCTTGTGGCAAATATGGGCCACAGCTAATCAACACCGTTGCAAAGTACTCTAAGGAGCTGCAGCGAGCCAAGAAAGCTGTTAAGGCTACGGCGGAAAGTCTGTGGCATCTGATACCGCCACGGACTCGATGAGACCCCCAAAGAAAACGTCCAAGTCGAAGAAACATGTTGCTCCCTAGTAGCCTTGTAATAATTAGATAGCTTATGTCTCATGTCGAAAAACCTGCCTTTTGGCGAGTGTATCTGCTGATACTTTTGCTTAATCTTGAATGCACTCGAATCTTTTGTCTGTGCATCTCTTTAGTCTTCTTATTGCTTCTTGCTTGGCTTGTGATAGGGCACATCGAGTGAACCACTGAGGGAACCTCAGGATTCGCCACCCCTTGATGACACTTTGGCACCGCCGCGATCAAGGGTAGGTGAGCTGTCTCTGCTCTCGCGACTCCGTGATCGCGTGAAGTAGTTGGAGCGTGAATTGCCCGTGCTCCGCGGTAACGCAGATGTATGGAAATCGAAGGCCACCGCCCGAGAACAATATCTGTTGGGGAGGTGATGCAGTTGGGCGACCAATTTAAATGTTAGCTTTCTTACTTTTATCTTTTTCCTGTAGTTACTCGCGATGGTGTGTTGTCCTCATGCTTCCGCTTTTGCCTTGTATAGTTGTTAGCACGCGCCATCCACAGGATGAGAAGGATCGAATTGCCATTCACATGAATGACCTGACCCAGGAGAAACTTCAGGTGAGTGGGTACTTCTGGGTGGATCATGATCTCGCAATCGCATTGGCGACCCTGCAGGATCGTGTGTCGCGAGTGATGCACTTCCTGAAGAAGTCGCAATCATGCTTGAAGAACATTTATCGGACGATGTTCCCGCTGGATGTTGCTCCATCGAGCCTGCTGGCCCTCCTTGCCAAATTCCAAGACTTGACTGTGGTACGCGAGTGTGTAAGACAGCAGTTGGTGGCTGGTGCCAAGGCTGCTCTGTCGCTGGTGTGACTACATAGGCCTGATGTAGACGTTGCGGCAATTGCGGCTGGACCACCTGCGCCACCAGCGGGATCTGCTTGGAATATGGTGCCACACTATAAGGCGGTGGATCGCCCAGCAGAGGAGATCGTCGACTTCTTCGAGGAGCAAACCAAGGTTCTCTTGTTGCAATAGTAGTTTAGTTTGTATCCTGCACATAATTGTACCAATGTTGTAAAGTCCGTATGTATGTTGTGTATAAGTGATGATGTATAAAAGAGCTTGTTAGCATGTATGTTTTGTGAGTGTGTTGCACTATGCGACTCCTTTTCCCTAGCCTGGCCATGTATTTATCTCAGTCCCTTGTCAACCCGTCAGGTGCGTTGCAACTGGGTTGATGTTTGTCAAGGGTTTCGATTGGTGTCCCAGCTACTCAGGATGTCGTGTTTTAGTTCGTAGAACAGATTTGTATAGGGTGGCGCAGCCCCCGAGTGGATAATTTGTGAAAAATAGAGGAAAACACAGAGTTTTGGGGCACTTAGCTTTATTTATTCGTGGGATAGTACATAGTACAATGTGTGGCTAAGTAGCCTTGGTTGAGTAGCCTTATTTGCAATGTAAAAGTAAAAAACGACTAGGGGTAGAAGCGTCGCAACTGCGCGACGTTCCAGGGGTTGGAGTATGCGACTCCTGTCTCTAAATCTTGAAGGCGATAGGCGCCACCTGGGATTACTTCTATAATCACGTAAGGTCCCTCCCAGGGGGACTCGAGCTTGAGATGCCCTTGCTGCTTCAGTCATAGGACCAGGTTGCCTTCGACGAAGGATCTGGGGCATAGCCTCCTGCTATGGTAGTTGCGCAGGTTCTGCTGGTAGATCGTTGATCTTTCCGCAGCGATTTCCCTTGCCTCGTCAAGGAGGTCGATGGAGTCTTCGAGTTCCAGAGTTGACTCCTGTTCGCTGTAAGCGACCACGCGCGATGCTTTGTATCGTACCTTGGCGGGTAGCACCGCTTCAGCTCCGTGCACCATGAAAAAGGGGTGTATCCTGTAGCACTGTTTGGAGTGGTGCGTAGGCTCCAGAGTACTGATTGTAGCTCGTCTGGCCAGCAGCCCGCGGCTTGTTCGAGTGGCCTGAGGAGTCGCTTCTTGATGCCGCCGCAGACGAGCCCGTTAGCTTTTTCGACCTGTCCGTTGGTCTGTGGATGTGCCACCAAGGCGTAGCTGATGTTGATCCCAGATTCTCGCAGAATTCTTGGAACTCCTTGGATGTGAAGTTCGTCCCATTGTCCGTGATGATGATGTGCGGCACTCCGAAGCGGTAGACGATGGACTCGAAGAATTTGACTACGCTGTGTCCTGATTGATTGGTTACTGGCATGGCCTCTATCCACTTGGTGAATTTGTCGACTGCGACCAGGAGGTAGACGTAGCCTCCTCATGAGGACCTTGGGAGTTTGCTGACCATGTCGAGTCCCCAGTGCGCAAAGGTCCAGGCCAACGGGATTGGTCGGAGCTCTGCACCAGGTGCGTGCGGCTTGTCCGTGAATCGCTGGCAAGCATTGCATTTTTGGACAATGTCCTTGGCGTCACACATGGCTGTAGGCCAGTAGAATCCAGCTCGTAGAGCTTTGGCAACGAGGGCGCGACTGCCGGTGTGGTGCCCGCAGGTCCCTTCATGGATGTCGAGGAGAACAGCTCTTCCATCGGCCGTGGAGACGCATCGTTGGAGTACTCCCGTGATGCTGCGCTTGTATAGTTTGTCGTTGATAACAGCGAATGCTTTGGATCACCGCGCGATGTGCCGTGCATCAGTCAGATCGTCCGGTAGATTCTTGCTGAGAAGGTGCGTGATCTACGGTTGAGTCTAGGACTGCTCGATCATCATGACGCTCATTGGTCCTTCGATTCCTGTGTCTAGCTCCAAGTCATCGGGTGTTGTTGGCTCATTGGGCGGCACATCCCCCGAGTCCATTGCTGTGCTTGTTTTCTTCTCTGCGGCCTTTGGCTTGATGGAGCGTTCATAGATGCGCTCGAGAAATACCCCAGGTGGTATGGGGGCATAGGTAGAGCCGATGTTGGCGAGTGCATCCGCCTCTTCATTGCTTTCGCGACCTATGTGCCGCAGCTCGCAGCCGTCGAAATCTCCTTCGAGTGTGTCGTAGAGATCACGGTAGGCGGTCATGTGGTCATTCAGTGCGTCGCACTCGTGCATTGTCTAGTTGACGACCAGCTTGGAGTCGCCATATATTATGAGCCTTTTGGCGCCGCAAGCTTTTGCCATCCTCATCCCGTGTAGCAGGGCCTCATATTCAGCTTCGTTGTTGGAGGCGGTGAACTGCATTCGCAGGATATATTTTAGCTTGTCCCCCTGGGGCGATGTCAGTATGACACCTGCACCAGCTCCGTCCTTCTATTTGGATTCGTCGAAGTGCATTGTCCAGAGGTAGGACATATCTGGTTTTTCGGGGAGCTGGTTCTCCATCTAGTGCACGAGGAAGTCAGGGAGAACTTGTGACTTGATTGTGTCGCGTTTTTCATATGTGATGTCTCGTGGAGACAGTTCGATTCCCCAAAGTGCGACTCGTTCGATGGCGTCGGGATTGTTGAGGATGTGCCCAAGCGGGGCGTCGTTGACTACCACGATTGGGTGTTCCTGGAAGTAGTGGCGCAGTCGCCGAGCCATCATGAAGACGTTGTACGCTAGTTTCTGGTATTGCGGGTACCGCTACTTTGTTGGCGTGAGTACCTCGCTGAGGTAGTAGACTGGGCGCTGTACCCCGTGGACCTTGTCTTCTTCGGCTCGTTCGACTACGAGCACTGTGCTGACCACCTGGTTGGTGCCGGAGATGTATAGCAACAGCAGTTCCCTTTCTCGTGGGGTCACTGATACTGGTGAGGTGGATAGCAGACGCTTGAGGTCTTCGAATGCTTCCTATGCCTCATTGGTCCACTCGAACTTGTCATCTTTGCGGAAGAGTTGGTAGAAGGGCAGTGCCTTTTCACCCATCTGACTGATAAATCGACTGAGAGCCGCGATTCGCCCAGCCAGTTGCTGGACGCCCCTTATGTTTTTCGGCTTCTCCATGGCCAGTATGGCTTTTATTTTCTTCGGGTTCGCCTCGATCCCTCTCGCGGAGATAAGATACCCGAGTAGTTTCCCAGATGGTACGCCGAAGGCGCACTTGTCCGGATTCATCTTGATCTGGCAGTGATCGAGATTCGTGAAGGTTTCGCGCAAATCGTCGATTAGTGAGGCTTCCTCTTTGGTCTTGATTACTATGTCGTCGACATAGACTTGAATGTTGCGACCGAGTTGGTTCTTGAGGCAAGCCTGCATGCACCGCTGGTAGGTGGCTCCTGCGTTCTTTAGCCCGAAGGGCATTGTGTTGTAGCAGAACACACCAAAAGGCGTTGTAAACGCTGTTTTTTCTTGATCTTCCTCGTTCATTTGAATCTGGTTATAGCCTGAGTAGGCGTCAGGGAAGCAGAGGCGCTCGCATCCCGCGGTGGAGTCGATGATCTGGTCGATTCGCGGTAGCAGGAAGTGGTCCTTTGGACAATTCTTATTCAAAGAGGTGAAGTCCACGCACATCCGCAGGATATCCGTATCCTTTTTTGGTACCACCATCGTGTTGGCGAGCCAAGCGCTTTCCTTGATCTCGCGTATGAATTTGGCGTTGAGGAGTCTGTTGATCTCCATTCCGACTGCCTTTGCTCTTGGTTCAGATAGTCGCCGTATTGTTTGCTTGACTGGCCTTGCATCTGGGTTGACGTTGAGTGCGTGCTCGGCGAATTCCCTGGGAACTCCTGGCATGTCTGCTGGACACCAAGCGAAGATTTCCCAGTGCTCACGGAGGAATTCGACGAGCGCGAGTTCCTATGCGGGACTCAAGTTGTTGGCGATGAGAGCCGTCTTGGCAGGATCTGATGGGTGGACCTAAACTTTCTTCGCGTGCACCGATGAGTCGAAGGATTGGTCGGGTGAACTTGGCCGGCTCAGGGGAGGCAGACTGTTGTCTGTCGAGTCCTTTAATTTTGCGAGTTCCTCCTGCATGCCGAAGGACTGGGAGATTCTATTGAATTCCCTATCGCAACTGTCAGATCTCTCGAAGCTTCTGTTGATTGTGATGACGCTATTAGGTCCTGGCATTTTCATCTGCAGGTAGGCGTAGTGTGGCACTGCCATGAACCTAGCGAACGCGACACATCCGAGGATGCAGTGGTACTGCGAGGGCTAGTCGACGACCTCGAAATCGATGCGCTCATGTCGAAAGTTTTTTGGTGTGCCGAAGATGATGTCGAGGTTGATTTTGCCAAGGGGGTATACGCCCTTGCCTGGGACGATGCCGTGGAATGTTGTGTCTGATGCCTCTAGACATGTCAGGGGATCCTCATTGCTCGCAAGGTACTCACGAACATAAGGTTAATGCCGCTTCTGCCATCCATAAAGACGCGACTCATGTCGAAGCCTCCAATTTGTGCCTCGAGGACGAGGGGACAATGGCCTGGACGAGGTACTTGGCGCGGATGGTCGCGCTTGTCGAAGGTGATGCAGGACTCGCTGCCGCTGAGGTACTCAGTGGTAGATGGTGGCGAGTTTCTAGCCAAGTTGACTTGGCGAGTGATGGCCTTCTACACCCTATTCGAGGGGCGTCCCTTTTGGATCATCATGGTACCCATGGCCCGTGGGTATGGTTCGCCTCCCTAGTGTTGGTCTGGCGCAGCTGCATTTGGGGGTAGTCCAGGCGGTGGCGGCGGAGCGCCATGTGCCATGACGCCTGGAGCGGCTCCGTAGCCCCTTTCGACTGTGTTGCGATTCATCTGAACCAATCCCTCATGTAGTTTGAGGAACTCGCGGCAGTCCTTGAGGAGGTGGATGGACTTCTTCTTTCCGTCATGCTTGTCGATGTAGAAGTGCACTGTGCATGGCCCGGACAGTTTGTCTTAAATGGATGTTGCGGGTACCTCATCACGATTGCGGCGTTGCCACACTTGCGTGGTTTTTCCGGAGTCGCGGTATCCACCGCTACGGTAGTCGCTGTTTCAGTTGTCGTCACGTCTATCGGCGTAGCCGGCTGTAACCATGTTGACGTCGTCGCGGTCATCGTAGATGCGCATGCGGCGTTTTCTTCGGCGGTCATGTCTGCGCTCGAGTTCTGCCTCGTCGTCGGAGTGAACACGATTTTTCACTGAATCCTCTCCATCTGCCCAGCGATTCGCGATTTCCATCAGGTCGTCGATGGTTTTGGGCTTCGAGCGACCCAGCTCCTCCCTGAGATCTATGCAGCGTACGCCGCCGTTGAATGCGTCAATCACACGATCCTCTGAGATGTTTTCTGCGGAGTTCTTGATGATGGACCACCTCTGGATGTAGGATCGTAGCGATTTGCCCGATCTTTGTTGGCAGCATCTCAGCTCTTCGATTGATGCGGGCCGTTTGTATGTTCCCTTGAAGTTGCGCACGAAGCTGTATACCAGCTCTTCCCAACTGCGAATGGATCCGCGTGGGAGGTTGTTGAGCCAGGCTCGGGCGGCGCCCTGTAGCTATAGCTATAAGCATTGCATGGCCGTGCTTTGACTTCCGCCGTGAAGCCTGACGGATGAGATATGGTCCTCCAACCAGATCTTCGGGTCTTGTAGGCCATCAAACTTCGGGTTCTCCGATGGGAGTTTAAACCCCTTGGGCATTCGCTTTTGCCTGATGGCCCTGCTGAAGCATCTGGCGCCACAGAGCTCCACATCTTCGTCTTCTGAGTCAGTCGACCGAGCACGCCGCGCCCTTGATTTGTCGATCTTGCGCTGCGTGAGGTCATCGTGCGCATCATAGTCGTGGACGTGTCGCCATGAGCGGTGGCGTCGAGACAGGTCATGACTGTCGTCGCTGGATGAGGGCGAGGAGTAGCGCTTTGCCTTTTTTTGGCTTCGGTGTTGGCTCCTTGTCAAAGGCGGCCTCGATTATTCCCAAGCCCGCGATCGTGGATCGGTGCATGGCGGCTCGGGGATCTCCAGCCGGCGGCTGGTTGTTGAGGATGTACATGGTAGCTGCTGTCACCACAGCCTGTGGCGTTTTGGGGACCACATTGCCCCGTGTATCGACTGTCATAGAGCTGAAGTGGAGGACCTTTGCAGCTTCTATGCGTTCTTGCTCTGTGAGAATGGCCATCCGGGATCGTCTCTTGTTTGTGATGTACTCATTGCCCTTTGAGGAGGATCCTCCGTGGGAGGAGAGCCCGGCTCGTCGGAGGCTTGATTCATCAGCCACCTTTTTTTGTGCCTCGAGTTGCGCGATTGTTTGTAGCTGGCGCTTGTACTCCTCTTTCAGGAGCCAGTGGTAGCCCATCAGCAGTTCTTGTGGGGAACCGAAAGGTAGAGGATGGCCTTGTAGGGTTTCGCGGCAACGGGCCCACTCGAGATCATTGAGCCTGATCACGACACGTTCGCTAGTTTGCTTGTTTATCATGGTTGTAGGTTCGACTGCCCCTCCGTTGTTAACGGGGGCGCCATTGGTGGGGCCGCCGTTTGGTGGTGGTCCACCGTTGGGTATGCCGCCGTTGGTTGGTCCGTCGTTTGGTAGGTCGGCTTCATGGTCACCGTTGCCCGTGTTGTCGCGATTGGCGGAGGTGTCGCCCGCGTTGATGACGGCGCACATGAAGTGGTTAGGGAATCTGCTGCTCCCACAACTTTTAGATCCGGAAGCGCAGGCTCCGTCTTTAGTGGCCAGATCACCTAGATCGGATTCGCGACTGCTGTGGCTGACCGTATTCTCGACTGTTGTCGAGGTATGGGGCTCACTGAGGGCGCCGATCGGCGGAGGGAACCATGATGTTGGAGCAATCGATGGTACCGTCGACTGGTCAGGCATGCGAAGCGTGCCCATCTGACCAACTTGGAAGTGGAAGCTCCCGATCGCCAGGCTGATTCCGTCGCCCACGGATTCGAAGGCAGGGCGAGTGGCTGGCGTGTGGACAGTGAAGTCAAACGCGTCGAAGATCTAGCGAATCTCCGCTGTTGCGGAGTTGTAGATCGCGGTTGATGGGGCCGAAGAAGCCGCAACAACAGCACTCCCAGTTCCCACAAACGGCGCCAATTGACGAGGGTTTAACTCATCAATACCCATTATTATGGACTTGGGTTTTGGAGAAGGAGGGAGCGCTGGAGACATCTATCGGCTAGCAAACAAGCACACAGGGGACTCGAAGATTTACCCAGGTTCAGGCCTCGTAGAGGTCCCTACTCCTGCTTGTCTGCTCGTGGAATTATCAAAGGAATCGAGGATTACAATGGTGCGCAGACGCAATCTGGCGAGGGTTGTGGAAAACTAGGGTTGCATGTGTCCTCTTCGCTGCCCCCTCCTAGCCTTTATATAGATAGGCTAGGTCTCGGGTAGCAAGTCGAGTCAGTTACAGGTTAGGGTTTTCCCCTTTGAACTTTCTATCTTTAGCTTCTTGCTGTCCTTCAAGCAATCGAGAGTCCGTAGGTTACTCGAGTTGCTCATTTGGGCCTTGGTGACACCATGGGCTTCTATGTATCCAGGCCATATATACCAAGCTCGAGTACCTGTAGGGTATACCCATGTCACTTTTTATCACTTACCTACTCGAGGACGAGCAAGAGTTAAGCTTGGGGATGTTGATACATTGCAAATGTATCCATAATTTTTGATGTTCCATGCTTGGTTTTATCTACTTTCTTGTGTTTTGTCCACACTTTGGAGTACTTTTCATATGATTTCTTGGACTAACCTATTAACAAGAGCCACGGTGCCAGCTGCCTGTTTTCTGCTGTTTTTGGTTCCAGGAAAGTGAGAAAATGAATATTCTCGGAATTGGGACACCTGGAGCTAGAATACGAGACGGAGAGGGGCTGGGGCCCGGCCACACCACCTGGCCGCGCGGCCAGGCCTGGCACGCGCCAGGGGCTGGTCTGGCCACCCCAGGCACCCCCTCGGCCTCTCCTTCCTCCTATAAATTTCCTCTGATACGGAAACCCTAAGTACCCGATCAAAAATCCACGAAAGAATCTATAGCCGCCATCATCTCCATCCCTAGATCGGGAGGGATCTGAAGCTCTTCCCGGCACCCTATCGGAGAGGGGAATTCACCCTGGAGGCCTTCTTCATCACCATGCAAGCCTCCGGTGTGATGCGTGAGTAGTTCATCCTTGGACTACTGATCCATGTAGTAGCTAGATGGCTGGTTCTCCTCCTTTCTGCTTTCATGTTTAGATCTTGTGAGCTCCGGTCATGATCAAGATCATCTATTTGTATTTCTGCATGTTGTGTTTGTGGGGATCCGATGGATATTGAGATGCTATTTCAGATTGACTATTGATTCTATCATGTCTTTGTTATTTGTGATCTTGCATGCTTTCCGTTGTTAGTACCTATCTTGGCCAAGTAGATGCTAGCAACTCCAAGATTTAGTATTTATGCTCGATATAGGGTTCATGCCTCTGGTAATCTAGGGAAGTGACAGAAATCTCTAAGGTACTAGATGTGTTGTTGCTACTAGGGAGAAAACAACAATCATTTGTTCATAGAACAATTGTATTGTTTACTTTACACGCAATTCGTAATGCAATTATCCATTGCTTGCAACTTAATACTGGAGGGGTTCAGATGATAACCTGAAGGTGGATTATTAGTCATAGATGCAGTTGGACGGTGGTCTTTGTATAATGTTGTAATGCCCAATCGAATCTCAAAGGAGTCAAGATGATTAGTATATGCTTGTATGCTTTCTTGATATTTGTCAATTGCCCCGCTGTAATTTGTTCATCCAACATGTTATCTATCTTAAGGAGAGCCACCTCTAGTGAACTATGGACCCCAGTCCTTTCTTTTACTATGAATCTACAATCAACTATTTACTGTTTTGTGTTTACTTTCTACAAACTATTACTTTCTTCCACTCGATACGTTTAATCCTTTGTTTTCAGCAAAACCGGTGAGATTGATGATACATTGCAAATGTGTCTATAATTTTTGATGTTCCATGCTTGGTTTTATCTACTTTCTTATGTTTTGTCCACACTTTGGAGTACTTTTCATATGATTTCTTGGAATAACCTATTAACAAGATGCCACAGTGCCAGTTGCCTGTTTTCTGCTGTTTTTGGTTCCAGGAAAGTCAAAAAATGAATATTCTCAGAATTGGACGGGACAAAAGCCAAAGTTGATATTTTCTCGAAAGATTCACGGAGCCAGAAGGAGACACGAAGGGGGGGCGCAGGGTGGCCACACCACCCCTTGGTGCGGGCCAGCCCAGGCCGCGCCAGGGCATGGTGTGGGCCCCCTGGCCGGCCACCGACCTTGCCTCCTTCGTCTATATATTCCTCCCGAGGCAAAAACTCTAGATAGTCAATCAAAAATCCACGAAAAGTTCCGTAGCACTGCCGCCACCGAAGGGGAGATTCGGGGGACAGAAAGTCTCTGTTCCGGCACCCTGCCGGGATGGGGAAGTGCCCCCGGAGCCATCTCCATCGATCTCCACCACCATCTCCATCACCATTGCTGATTCCCATGATGAGGAGGGAGTAGTTCTCTCTCGAGGCTAAGGGTTCTACCGGTAGCTATGTGTTCATCTCTCTCTCTATGCATGATCTTATTGAGATCATGAGCTTGTAATCTATAGATCTACCTTGCTACTCAAGTGCTTTAATAGATCTCTTCTCTCCCCATGTGTGTGAAGTTGACAGTGTGCACACCATGGTGGCACTTAGGCTAGAGATTACAAATACTTGTTATGAGTTATATTTGGAGTTGGATGTTTCTATGAAATTGTGGTGTTTGTTGGACTCATCTAGTACTCAAGGTGACAGTGTGGGGTTTTCTAGATGGGAAAGATGAACTTTGAGGTGTGCTGTTATAGCCCTACCATCGATTAGAGTGTTCAACCGGAGAGTAGTTAAGAGTAGTATCATAAAGAAGAATATATTTGTATGAGAGTGTTCACTAGTGAAAGTATGATCCCTAGGACTTGTTTCTAAGCATTGATACACCGTTTGCAATTAGATCTGTTACATGTTTGCTTGCTTCCATCTTTATTTCAGTTTGCCTTTAGTCTTTTCCCACGTCAACCACAGGCTAGCAAGCTATTTTCTATCACCGTTACCACTTATAATTACCTATACCACTTGTATTTCACTATCTCTTCGCCGAACTAGTGCACCTATACACCTGACAAGTGTATTGGGTGTGTTGGGGACACAAGAGACTTCTTGTATCTTGATTGCAGGGTTGCTTGAGAGGGAATACCTTTGACCACTTCCTCCCTGAGTTCGATAAACCTTGGGTGATCCACTTAAGGGAAAACTTGCTGCTGTTCTACAAACCTCTGCACTTGGAGGCCCAACAACTGTCTACAAGAATAGACGTGCGTAGACATCAAGCTATTTTTCTGGCGTCGTTGCCGGGGAGGTAAGGTAAAAGGTACCCACATCCTCCGGTGTGAGTGCTCAAAGTTATTTCCTTTAGATTCTACAATTTAGTCTTTTTGTTTCTTGTTTTCACTAGTTAGGCTTAATGGAAAACAACAACAAAATTAGAGAGCTTTATAGTATTTATCTTGAGTTAGCACATGAAGTGTTTGAAGAGAAAATTAAAAAACCTATGGAACTTTATTTGCGTGCTAATAGCAATGTTATTAGTATGAATTATTTGAACACAATTATTGCTAATGCTATGGAAAAGTCTAAGCTTGGGGAAGCTAGTTTTTATGAAAATGATCTTTTTAGTTCCCTAGCTTTGGAAGATAGCTATTCTATTGCTTATGATGAACCAAACCTCCAATATATGATGATTACAATGATGAATATGTTATTTTCATTCCACCTACTATGGAGAAAATTCATTATGATTACAATATGCCTCCTATATTTGATGATTATGGTGATGAGAATAATAATGATAGCTATTTTGTTGAATTTGCTCCCACCACAATTAATAAGAATACCTATTCTTATGTGGAGAGTAATAATTATTATATCCATGTGGCTCATGATAAGAATTTTTTATGTGATAGTTATATTGTTAATTTTATTTATGATGCTACTGAAAGTTATTATGAGAGAGGGAAACATGGTTTTATGCATATCAATAATATTAAGTTTCCCCTCTTTATGTTGAAAGTCTTGAAGTTCCACTTGTTTTGCTTTACTATGCTTGTTGCTTTGTGCTTTCATGACTTGTTTCTTTACAAGATTCCTATGCATAGGAAGTGGGTTAGACTTAAATGTGTTTTGAATTTGCTTCTTGATGCTCTCTTTTACTTCAATTCATATTTCATATGTGAGCATCTTCTCAAACTATCATGACTAACTTAAAGGCGTTAAAGAAAAGTACTTATTGGGAGATAACCCAAAAGTTTTAGATGAGTCTTGGAAGTTATTACCTCAGTAATAACCGCTCCTTATCCTTTTTATTTGCTTTTTGTGCCAAGTGTAACCTCTAATGAGAGAGAAGTAATGATTGGGAAAGTTGCTGTCCCGAAACAGATTTCTGTGCTTCACCGTAAAAATTTGTGTAAAATCTCTGTACGTCCTTTTGAGGCGTGAATTTTTGTGCCTCTGCCCCAGGTTGTTATATAACTTTCGTTAGTTCAACACTTTTTGATTTGAGCAACATAAGGTCTTCGAAAAAATCCGTCTTTACATGCTGGTCTGTTTTGATAGATTTCTGCATTTGCTTCTTGGTTGTTCCTTTTTGAGTTCTTTTGGGGAAATGAGCTTTTTGAGGGAAGTGCTACAGTAGCTTGTGTTTTAATGGAATTTTTATTGGTGTTGGAACTGAATCTAAAGACTTATTATCTTGAGTGCACTAATGTTGCTAATAAAGATTGTGTGAAGTTTTGTATCAAGGAAAAATTTCAGGTGTATGGAAGGAATGAGTAATAAGATGAAGGATGGACTAAAGCTCAAGCTTGGGGATGCCACGCGTGTCACCCCAAGAAATATCCAATAAGTACAAGCGTCAAAGCTTGGGGATGCCCAAGGCATCCCCTTCTTCATCAATAAAAATCCCAGTTTCTTCCAAACACTTCATTTTTATTGTTTCATGCACAGTTGTGTTGTTCTTGGAGCATCTTCTTTTTTGTTTTTGTTTTTGGTTTTCGTTTGATCGGTTTGCTTAGTTTGCTGAATAAATTGGTTGGACCCCCTCTTTCATGCATTGGTTTTCGAATAGTTTGGTTTGGTTTGGAAAAGAGTAGGAAAGTTCATGCTTAAGTGGTAAAGAGAGCTTGTTTTTGACTGTGGCCTATGCTTTGTCATGACATGCTTGATATTGTTTTGGCTTTATGCTTAGTATTCTTTGCTGTAGCATGAGTTGTTATAAACAATTGAGATTTATTAATGTGTCTTGGAAGAATCATGCGTTGTTTTAGCATATTAAAGCATAGTATAGTGGTATTCTCCTTTGATGCTTTATTTGGGTTGACTTGGCGCATGCTCACACCATGTTATGACTATCTCAAGTCACCATAGCCTTTATGATCCTTTAGTTTTCAACTTGTAGTATCACTTTATGCTTTGATCAATGATGTTTTGTCGCTCTGCATGATTATGGCCATTATTGCTCTCTTAGTTTGTCGCTCCTAGTCTTTTGCTAGCCTCCACAACCAAGTATGAGTTCCACTCATGCATCCAACTCCCTAAACCAAGTTATTCCAAAGAGTCCACCATACCTACCTACTAGCTTATGCTATTCCAAGTATATTCATGCTTTTGTTTACCTTCCAAATTAAACTTGTTATGACAAAACTAGTGATTAAACCTCTCACGAACTTGATGGCACACTTTACTTTTCTTGCCCTTAATAAACTTGAACCATTGTGTCGTCTATGTTGTATATGCTTGCACTTATTTGTTGGGAATTAGCAGAACCATGCTTTCATGGGGAACGCTTTCAACATTGCACTCGGTACTTGTACCTAGTTGATATCATGCTCTTTTGTATAAGGATGTCGTCGGTGTGAAATGAAAGGGGAGCTTGTAAGTCCATGGAGTTATGTATATGTGTTAGAGAAACGCCTGGGCCGCTGGTCTAATCCATGCTGACATGGTGGAAACCTACAGCGTAACCATAATGAACTGTCTATGAAGCATTCTTCTTATAAAAAAAGAGTCTGATATTGAGAAAAAGAGAAAAAAAGAGATTATGAAAAGAGGAAAGAGAGAAAAAAGCACCATATTCCCATGGTAAATAAGAAGATTGCTGAGATGCTCGTTGTCTGCTTGCCTTGTCATTTTGATATGGGGATTCTTCCGTATCATCGTGCAAGGGGTACCCCGTTGGCGGTTCTCTATGATACACATGTACTTACAATGACAAGAACTTACTGGTGACTAAACTTGAGTAGCATGAGAAGCGGCCCTCGTATTCAAGGGACATGAGATTTCTAACTTATACTTCGTCAAGCATATACACCATAGTTTGTTCACTTTAACCTTAATCACTTCAAGATGCTTATGATAGGGGAAATGAGAGCTGAAAGCTATAAGTACCATAATTTTTGGAAGCTCTTTATGAAACTTGAATATCTACTTCCTTCTATGAAGGCCTTTCTTCCACCATTATATTGAGTCTCCACCTTCTACCTTTATGCACCTACTTTGAGAGCATAGTGGCTATTCTTAGTTCTATGTGCATTGTCCCAAGACTTGTTGATTGATGCATAGCTTTGATATTGCTTGCTTTAAACTATTTGTATCTAGTCACTCTTATGAACTTTGAAGGTGTCCTATGCATTTATGTTTGCTACTCTATGAGGGACAAGCTGAATACTACTATGCTATGTTTTCTTTATGTGAAACAAACAAACGTCTTGCAAAGAATTGTTATTCATGAATCTTTTGTTTATGCCTTTTCATGTTGCAACATAGTTGCTTTGTCTTATTTCTAGAACTTTGTCTTTCATGATTATGATTGAAGTACTATGATCCCAGCTTTGAATGTTTTACAACTACTTTGATCAAGTTTATGATGGTGCATGTCACCTCAAAAATTATTCTTTCTTTTTATCACTTACCTACTCGAGGACGAGCAGGAGTTAAGCTTGGGGATGTTGATACATTGCAAATGTATCTATAATTTTTGATGTTCCATGCTTGGTTTTATCTAATTTCTTATGTTTTGTCCACACTTTGGAGTACTTTTCATATGATTTCTTGGACTAACCTATTAACAAGATGCCATAGTGCCAGTTGCCTGTTTTCTGCTGTTTTTGGTTCCAGGAAAGTCAGAAAATGAATATTCTCAGAATTAGACGGGACAAAAGCCAAAGTTGATATTTTCTCGGAAGATTCACGGAGCCAGAAGGAGACACGAAGGGGGGCCACAGGGTGGCCACACCACCCCTTGGCATGGGCCAGCCCAGGCCGCACCAGGGCATGGTGTGGGCCCCCTGTCTGGCCACCGACCTTACCTCCTTCGCCTACATATTCCTCCCGAGGCAAAAACCCTAGATAGTTAATCAGAAATCCACGAAAAGTTTCGCAGCACCGTCGCCACCGAAGGGGAGATTCGGGGGACAGAAAGTCTCTGTTCCGGCACCCTGTCGGGATGGGGAAGTGCCCCCGAAGCCATCTCCATCGATCTCCACCACCATCTCCATCACCATTGCTGATTCCCATGATGAGGAGGGAGTAGTTCTCTCTCGAGGCTAAGGGTTCTACCGGTAGCTATGTGTTCATCTCTCTCTCTATGCATGATCTTATTGAGATCATGAGCCTGTAATCTATAGATCTACCTTGCTACTCAAGTGCTTTAATAGATCTCTGCTCTCCCCATGTGTGTGAAGTTGACAGTGTGCACACCATGGTGGCACTTAGGCTAGAGATTACAAATACTTGTTATGAGTTATATTTGGAGTTGGATGTTTCTATGAAATTGTGGTGTTTGTTGGACTCATCTAGTACTCAAGGTGATAGTGTGGGGTTTTCTAGATGGGAAAGATGAACTTTGAGGTGTGCTGTTATAACCCTACCATCGATTAGAGTGTTCAACCGGAGAGTAGTTAAGAGTAGTATCATAAAGAAGAATATATGTGTATGAGAGTGTTCACTAGTGAAAGTATGATCCCTAGGACTTGTTTCTAAGCATTGATACACCATTTGCAATTAGATATGTTACATGTTTGCTTGCTTCCATCTTTATTTCAGTTTGCCTTTAGTCTTTTCCCACGTCAACCACAGGCTAGCAAGCTATTTTCTATCACCGTTACCACTTATAATTACCTATACCACTTGTATTTCACTATCTCTTCGCCGAACTAGTGCACCTATACACCTGACAAGTGTATTGGGGACACAAGAGACTTCTTGTATCTTGATTGCAGGGTTGCTTGAGAGGGAATACCTTTGACCACTTCCTCCCTGAGTTCGATAAACCTTGGGTGATCCACTTAAGGGAAAACTTGCTGCTGTTCTACAAATCTCTACACTTGGAGGCCCAACAACTGTCTACAAGAATAGAAGTGCGTAGACATCAATTGACAACCTCATCACAAGTTGGGGATAGAGTTCTGTGGTTGTGTTGAGCAGGTCTCCACGTTGCTGCTGGCACCGGTAGTGTGCCCTGCCAAAGTTTAGCTAGCTACACCTTTGGGGTGTTTCCTTGCTCCTACTGGATTGATAACCTTGGTTTCATAACTGAGGGAAACTTACTGTTGTGCTCATCATACCTTCCTCTTGGGGTTCCCCAACTAGCTCATTAGTACACGAGTCAGCACTATGTGCTTCTTTGATTTATTTTCTTACAAGATTCCTATGCATAGGAAGTGGGTTAGACTTAAATGTGTTTTGAATTTGTTTCTTGATGCTCTCTTTTACTTCAATTCATATTTCTTATGTGAGCATGTTCTTAAACTATCATGCCTAACTTAAAGGCGTTAAAGAAAAGTACTTATTGGGAGATAACCCAAAAGTTTTAGATGAGTCTTGGAAGTTATTACTTCAGTAAGTAATAACCGCTCCTTATCCTTTTTATTTGCTTTTTTGTGCCATGAGTAACCTCTAATGAGAGAGAAGTAATGATTGGGAAAGCTGCTGTCCCGAAACAGATTTCTGTGCTTCACCGTAAAAATTCGTGTAACATCTCTGTACGTCCTTTTGAGGCGTGAATTTTTCTGCTTCTTCCCCAGGTTGTTATCTAAATTTCATTAGTTCAACACGTTTAGATTTGAGCAACAGAAGGTCTTCTAAAAAATTCATCTTTACCGGCTGGTCTATTTACAGGAGCGCGCATGTTCTTAATTACAGGAAAGCACACGAAGGAATCTGACGCAAGATTACAGGAGCGCGCAGATGCAATCTGGCGAGAGTTGTGGAAACTAGGGTTGTGATTATCCTCCTCGCCCCCTCCTATCCTTTATATAGATAGGCTAGGTCTCGGGTAGCAGGTCGAGTCGGTTATAGATAAGGGTTTTCCCTTTGAACTTCCTATCTTAAGCTTCTTCTTGTCTCGCAAGCAATCGACAGTCCGTGGGCCACTCGAATACTTCAATGGGCCTTGGCAACGTCGTGGGCTTCTACCGTATCTGGAGACTCGAGTACCTTTAGGGTATACCCATGTCACTTGTAATGACAAACCACATATGGAATAACCAATGTCATTGCATGTGTGTTCTTTTCATGAACCACATATGGATTAACCAGAGTCATTGCATGTTTCTTGTTTTCACAAACCACATATGGATCCACCAAAGTCATTGCATGTGTGTTATTGTAATGACAAACCACATATGGATCAACCAGAGTCATTGCATGTGTGTTCTTTTCACAAACCACAGCTAGAGTCATTGCAAGTCTATTATTTTCATTAACAACAGCTAGAATCATTGCATGTTTGTTCTTTTCACAAACCACATATGGAGCCACCATAGTCATTGCATGTGTGTTCTTCTCACAAACCACATATGGATCCACCAGTGTCATTGCATGTGTGTTCTTTCCACAAAACACATATGGATCCACCAGAGTCACTACATGTGTGTTCTTTTCCTAAAACGCATATGGATCCACCAGAGTCATTGCATGTGTGTTCATGTAATGACAAACCACATATGGATCAACCAATGTCATTGCATGTGTGTTATTGTAATGACAAACCACATATGGATCAACCAATGTCATTGCATGTGTGTTCTTTTCATAAACCACATATGAATTAACTAGAGTCATTGCCTGTTTGTTCTTTTCACAAACCACATATGGATCCACCAGTGTCATTGCATGTGTGTTCTTTCCACAAACCACATATGGATACACTAGACTCATTGCATGTGTGTTCTTGTCATGACAAACCACATATGGATCAACTAGAGTCATTACATGTGTATTCTTTTCATGAACCACATATGGATCAACCATAGTCATTGCATGCTTGTTCTTTTCACAAACCACATATGGATCCACCAGTGTCATTGCATGTGTGTTCTTTCCACAGACCACATATGGATCCACCAGAGTCATTGCATGTGTGTTCTTTTCACAAACCACATCTAGAGTCATTGCATGTCTGTTCTTTTCATTAACCATAGCTAGAGTCTCATTGCATGTTTATTCTTTTCACAAACCAAATCTGGATCCACCAGAGTCATTGCATGCGTGTTCTTTCCACAAACCACATATGGATCCACTAGTGTCATTGCATGTGTGTTCTTTCCACAAACCACATATGGATCCACCAGAGTCATTGCGTGTGTGTTCTTTTCCTAAACCGCATATGGATCCACCAGTGTCATGGCATGTGTGTTCTTTTCACAAACCACATATGGATCCACCAAAGACATTCCATGTATGTTCTTTTCACAAACCACATATGGATCCACCAGAGTCATTGCATGTGTGTTCTTTCCACAAACCACATGTGGATCCACCAATGTCGTTGCATGTGTGTTCTTGTAATAACAAACCAGACATGGATCCACCAGTGTCATTGCATGTGTGTTCTTTTCACAAACCACATATGGACCCACCAGAGTCATTGCATCTGTGTTCTTTCCACAAACCACATATGGATCCACCAGAGTCATTGCATGTGTGTTCTTGTAATGACTGACCACATATGGATCAATCAATGCCATTGCATGTGTGTTCTTTTCATGAACCACATGTGGATCCACCAGTGTCATTGCATGTGCGTTCTTTTCACAAACCATATATGGATCCACCAGTATCATTGCATGTGTGTTCTTTCCACAAACCACATATGGATCCACCAGAGTCATTGCATGTGTTTTCTTCTAATGACAAACCACATATGGATCAACCAATCTGATTGCATGTGTGTTCTTTTCATGAACCACATATGGATCCACCAGTGTCATTGCATGTGTATTCTTTTCACAAACCACATATAGATCCACCAGTGTCATTGCATGTGTGTTCTTTCCACAAACCACATATGGATCCACCAGAGTCATTGCATGTGTGTTCTTGTAATGACAAACCACATATGGATCAACGAATGTCATTGAATGTGTGTTCTTTTCATGAACCACATATGGATCAACCAGTGTCATTGCATGTGTGTTCTTTTAATGACAAACCACATATGGATCAACCAGTGTCATTGCATGTGTGTTCTTTTCCACAAACCACATATGGATCCACTAGAGTCATTGCATGTGTGTTCTTTTCACAAACCACAGCTAGAGTCATTGCATGTTTGTTCTTTTCATTAACCACAACTAGAGTCATTGCATGTTTCTTCTTTTCACAAACCACATATGGATCCACCAAAGTCATTGCATGTGTGTTCTTTCCACAAACCACATCTGGATCCACTAGTGTCATTGCATGTGTGTTCTTTCCACAAACCAGATATGGATCCACCAGAGTCATTGCATGTGTGTTCTTGTCATGACTAACCACATATGGATCAACCAATGTCATTGCATGTGTGTTCTTTTCATGAACGACATATGGATCCACCAGTGTCATTGCATGTTTGTTCTTTTCACAAACCACATATGGATCCACCAAAGTCATTACATGTGTGTTCTTTCCACAAACCACATATGGATCCACGAGTGTCATTGCATGTGTGTTCTTTTCAAAAACCACATATGGACCCAACAGAGTCATTGCATGTGTGTTCTTTCCACAAACCACATATGGATCCACCAGAGTCATGTCTGTTCTTGTAATGACTAACCACATATGGATCAACCAATGCCATTGCATGTGTGTTCTTTTCATGAACCACATATGGATCCACCAGTGTCATTGCATGTGTGTTCTTTTCACAAACCATATATGGATCCACCAGTATCATTGCATGTGTGTTCTTTCCACAAACCACATATGGATCCACCAAAGACATTGCATGTGTGTTCTCTCCACAAACCACATCTGGATCCACTAGTGTCATTGCATGTGTGTTCTTTCCACAAACCACATATGGACCCAACAGAGTCATTGCATGTGTGTTCTTTCCACAAACCACATATGGATCCACCAGAGTCATGTCTGTTCTTGTAATGATTAACCACATATGGATCAACCAATGCCATTGCATGTGTGTTCTTTTCATGAACCACATATGGATCCACCAGTGTCATTGCATGTGTGTTCTTTCCACAAACCACATATGGATCCACCAGAGTCATTGCATGTGTTTTCTTGTAATGACAAACCACATATGGATCAACCAATGTCATTGTATGTGTGTTCTTTTCATGAACCACATATGGATCCACCAGTGTCATTGCATGTGTATTCTTTTCATGAACCACATATGGATCCACCATTGTCATTGCATGTGTATTCTTTTCACAAACCACATATAGATCCACCAGTGTCATTGCATGTGTGTTCTTTCCACAAACCACATATGGATCCACCAGAGTCATTACATGTGTTTCTTGTAATGACAAACCACATATAGATCAACGAATGTCATTGAATGTGTGTTCTTTTCATGAACCACATATGGATCAACCAGTGTCATTGCATGTGTGTTCTTTTAATGACAAACCACACATGGATCAACCAGTGTCATTGCATGTGTGTTCTTTTCCACAAACCACATATGGATCCACTAGAGTCATTGCATGTGTTTCTTTTCACAAACCACAGCTAGAGTCATTGCATGTCGTATCTTTTCATTAACCACAACTAGAGTCATTGCATGTTTCTTATTTTCACAAACCACATATGCATCCACCAAAGTCATTGCATGTGTGTTCTTTCCACAAACCACATCTGGATCCACTAGTGTCATTGCATGTGTGTTCTTTCCACAAACCAGATATGGATCCACCAGAGTCATTGCATGTGTGTTCTTGTAATGACTAACCACATATGGATCAACCAATGTCATTGCATGTGTGTTCTTTTCATGAACGACATATGGATCCACCAGTGTCATTGCATGTTTGTTCTTTTCACAAACCACATATGGATCCACCAAAGTCATTAACTATGTGTTCTTTCCACAAACCACATATGGATCCACTAGTGTCATTGCATGTGTGTTCTTTTCAAAAACCACATATAGACCCAACAGAGTCATTGCATGTGTGTTCTTTCCACAAACCACATATGGATCCACCAGAGTCACGTCTGTTCTTGTAATAACTAACCACATATGGATCAACCAATGCCATTGCATGTGTGTTCTTTTCATGAACCACATATGGATCCACCAGTGTCATTGCATGTGTGTTCTTTTAACAAACCATATATGGATCCACCAGTATCATTGCATGTGTGTTCTTTCCACAAACCACATATGGATCCACCAGAGTCATTGCATGTGTTTCCTTGTAATGACAAACCACATATGGATCAACCAATGTCATTGCATGTGTGTTCTTTTCATGAACCACATATGGATCCATCAGTGTCATTGCATGTGTATTCTTTTCACAAACCACATATAGATCCACCAGTGCCATTGCATGTGTGTTCTTTCCACAAAGCACATATGGATCCACCAGAGTCATTGCATGTGTGTTCTTGTAATGACAAACCACATATGGATCAACGAATGTCATTGCATGTGTGTTCTTTTCATGGACCACATATGGATCAACCAGTGTCATTGCATGTGTGTTCTTTTAATGACAACCCACATATGAATCAACCAGTGTCATTGCATGTGTGTTCTTTTCCATAAACCACATATGGATCCACTAGAGTCATTGCATGTGTGTTCTTTTCACAAACCACAGCTAGACTCATTGCATGTCTGTTCTTTTCATTAACCACAACTAGAGTCATTGCATGTTTCTTCTTTTCACAAACCACATATGGATCCACCAAAGTCATTGCATGTGTGTTCTCTCCACAAACCACATCTGGATCCACTAGTGTCATTGCATGTGTGTTCTTTCCACAAACCAGATATGGATCCACCAGAGTCATTGCATGTGTGTTCTTGTAATGACTAACCACATATGGATCAACCAATGTCATTGCATGTGTGTTCTTTTCATGAACGACATATGGATCCACCAGTGTCATTGCATGTTTGTTCTTTTCACAAACCACATATGGATCCACCAAAGTCATTACATGTGTGTTCTTTCCACAAACCTCATATGGATCCACTAGTGTCATTGCATGTGTGTTCTTTTCAAAAACCACATATAGACCCAACAGAGTCATTGCATGTGTGCTCTTTCCACAAACCACATATGGATCCACCAGAGTCACGTCTGTTCTTGTAATGACTGACCACATATGGATCAATCAACGCCATTGCATGTGTGTTCTTTTCATGAACCACATATGGATCAACCAGTGGCATTGCATGTGTGTTCTTTTCACAAACCATATATGGATCCACCAGTATCATTGCATGTGTGTTCTTTCCACAAACCACATATGGATCCACCAGAGTCATTGCATGTGTTTTCTTGTAATGACAAAGCACATATGGATCAACCAATCTCATTGCATGTGTGTTCTTTTCATGAACCACATATGGATCCACCAGTGTCATTGCATGTGTATTCTTTTCACAAACCACATATAGATCCACCAGTGTCATTGCATGTGTGTTCTTTCCACAAACCACATATGGATCCACCAGAGTCATTGCATGTGTGTTCTTGTAATGACAAACCACATATGGATCAACGAATGTCATTGCATGTGTGTTCTTTTCATGAACCACATATGGATCAACCAGTGTCATTGCATGTGTGTTCTTTTAATGACAAACCACATATGGATCAACCAGTGTCATTGCATGTGTGTTCTTTTCCACAAACCACATATGGATCCACTAGAGTCATTGCATGTGTGTTCTTTTCACAAACCACAGCTAGAGTCATTGCATGTATGTTCTTTTAATTAACCACAACTAGAGTCATTGCATGTTTCTTCTTTTCACAAACCACATATGGATCCACCAAAGTCATTGCATGTTTGTTCTTTCCACAAACCACATCTGGATCCACTAGTGCCATTACATGTGTGTTCTTTCCACAAACCACATATGGATCCACTAGTGTCATTGCATGTGTGTTCTTTTCAAAAACCACATATGGACCCAACAGAGTCATTGCATGTGTGTTCTTTCCACAAACCACATATGGATCCACCAGAGTCATGTCTGTTCTTGTAATGATTAACCACATATGGATCAACCAATGCCATTGCATGTGTGTTCTTTTCATGAACCACATATGGATCCACCAGTGTCATTGCATGTGTGTTCTTTCCACAAACCACATATGGATCCACCAGAGTCATTGCATGTGTTTTCTTGTAATGACAAACCACATATGGATCAACCAATGTCATTGCATGTGTGTTCTTTTCATGAACCACATATGGATCCACCAGTGTCATTGCATGTGTATTCTTTTCATGAACCACATATGGATCCACCATTGTCATTGCATGTGTATTCTTTTCACAAACCACATATAGATCCACCAGTGTCATTGCATGTGTGTTCTTTCCACAAACCACATATGGATCCACCAGAGTCATTACATGTGTTTCTTGTAATGACAAACCACATATAGATCAACGAATGTCATTGCATGTGTGTTCTTTTCATGAACCACATATGGATCAACCAGTGTCATTGCATGTGTGTTCTTTTAATGACAAACCACACATGGATCAACCAGTGTCATTGCATGTGTGTTCTTTTCCACAAACCACATATGGATCCACTAGAGTCATTGCATGTGTGTTCTTTTCACAAACCACAGCTAGAGTCATTGCATGTTTGTTCTTTTCATTAACCACAACTAGAGTCATTGCATGTTTCTTCTTTTCACAAACCACATATGGATCCACCAAAGTCATTGCATGTGTGTTCTTTCCACAAACCACATCTGGATCCACTAGTGTCATTGCATGTGTGTTCTTTCCACAAACCAGATATGGATCCACCAGAGTCATTGCATGTGTGTTCTTGTAATGACTAACCACATATGGATCAACCAATGTCATTGCATGTGTGTTCTTTTCATGAACGACATATGGATCCACCAGTGTCATTGCATGTTTGTTCTTTTCACAAACCACATATGGATCCACCAAAGTCATTAACTATGTGTTCTTTCCACAAACCACATATGGATCCACTAGTGTCATTGCATGTGTGTTCTTTTCAAAAACCACATATAGACCCAACAGAGTCATTGCATGTGTGTTCTTTCCACAAACCACATATGGATCCACCAGAGTCACGTCTGTTCTTGTAATAACTAACCACATATGGATCAACCAATGCCATTGCATGTGTGTTCTTTTCATGAACCACATATGGATCCACCAGTGTCATTGCATGTGTGTTCTTTTAACAAACCATATATGGATCCGCCAGTATCATTGCATGTGTGTTCTTTCCACAAACCACATATGGATCCACCAGAGTCATTGCATGTGTTTCCTTGTAATGACAAACCACATATGGATCAACCAATGTCATTGCATGTGTGTTCTTTTCATGAACCACATATGGATCCATCAGTGTCATTGCATGTGTATTCTTTTCACAAACCACATATAGATCCACCAGTGCCATTGTATGTGTGTTCTTTCCACAAACCACATATGGATCCACCAGAGTCATTGCATGTGTGTTCTTGTAATGACAAACCACATATGGATCAACGAATGTCATTGCATGTGTGTTCTTTTCATGGACCACATATGGATCAACCAGTGTCATTGCATGTGTGTTCTTTTAATGACAACCCACATATGGATCAACCAGTGTCATTGCATGTGTGTTCTTTTCCATAAACCACATATGGATCCACTAGAGTCATTGCATGTGTGTTCTTTTCACAAACCACAGCTAGAGTCATTGCATGTCTGTTCTTTTCATTAACCACAACTAGAGTCATTGCATGTTTCTTCTTTTCACAAACCACATATGGATCCACCAAAGTCATTGCATGTGTGTTCTCTCCACAAACCACATCTGGATCCACTAGTGTCATTGCATGTGTGTTCTTTCCACAAACTAGATATGGATCCACCAGAGTCATTGCATGTGTGTTCTTGTAATGACTAACCACATATGGATCAACCAATGTCATTGCATGTGTGTTCTTTTCATGAACGACATATGGATCCACCAGTGTCATTGCATGTTTGTTCTTTTCACAAACCACATATGGATCCACCAAAGTCATTACATGTGTGTTCTTTCCACAAACCTCATATGGATCCACTAGTGTCATTGCATGTGTGTTCTTTTCAAAAACCACATATAGACCCAACAGAGTCATTGCATGTGTGCTCTTTCCACAAACCACATATGGATCCACCAGAGTCACGTCTGTTCTTGTAATGACTGACCACATATGGATCAATCAATGCCATTGCATGTGTGTTCTTTTCATGAACCACATATGGATCCACCAGTGTCATTGCATGTGTGTTCTTTTCACAAACCATATATGGATCCACCAGTATCATTGCATGTGTGTTCTTTCCACAAACCACATATGGATCCACCAGAGTCATTGCATGTGTTTTCTTGTAATGACAAACCACATATGGATCAACCAATCTCATTGCATGTGTGTTCTTTTCATGAACCACATATGGATCCACCAGTGTCATTGCATGTGTATTCTTTTCACAAACCACATATAGATCCACCAGTGTCATTGCATGTGTGTTCTTTCCACAAACCACATATGGATCCACCAGTGTCATTGCATGTGTGTTCTTGTAATGACAAACCACATATGGATCAACAAATGTCATTGAATGTGTGTTCTTTTCATGAACCACATATGGATCAACCAGTGTCATTGCATGTGTGTTCTTTTAATGACAAACCACATATGGATCAACCAGTGTCATTGCATGTGTGTTCTTTTCCACAAACCACATATGGATCCACTAGAGTCATTGCATGTGTGTTCTTTTCACAAACCACAGCTAGAGTCATTGCATGTTTGTTCTTTTCATTAACCACAACTAGAGTCATTGCATGTTTCTTCTTTTCACAAACCACATATGGATCCACCAAAAGTCATTGCATGTGTGTTCTTTCCACAAACCACATCTGGATCCACTAGTGTCATTGCATGTGTGTTCTTTCCACAAACCAGATATGGATCCACCAGAGTCATTGCATGTGTGTTCTTGTAATGACTAACCACATATGGATCAACCAATGTCATTGCATGTGTGTTCTTTTCATGAACGACATATGGATCCACCAGTGTCATTGCATGTTTGTTCTTTTCACAAACCACATATGGATCCACCAAAGTCATTGCATGTGTGTTCTTTCCACAAACCACATCTGGATCCACTAGTGTCATTACATGTGTGTTCTTTCCACAAACCAGATATGGATCCACCAGAGTCATTGCATGTGTGTTCTTGTAATGACTAACCACATATGGATCAACCAATGTCATTGCATGTGTGTTCTTTTCATGAACGACATATGGATCCACCAGTGTCATTGCATGTTTGTTCTTTTCACAAACCACATATGGATCCACCAAAGTCATTACATGTGTGTTCTTTCCACAAACCACATATGGATCCACGAGTGTCATTGCATGTGTGTTCTTTTCAAAAACCACATATGGACCCAACAGAGTCATTGCATGTGTGTTCTTTCCACAAACCACATATGGATCCACCAGAGTCATGTCTGTTCTTGTAATGACTAACCACATATGGATCAACCAATGCCATTGCATGTGTGTTCTTTTCATGAACCACATATGGATCCACCAGTGTCATTGCATGTGTGTTCTTTTCACAAACCATATATGGATCCACCAGTATCATTGCATGTGTGTTCTTTCCACAAACCACATATGGATCCACCAGAATCATTGCATGTGTTTTCTTGTAATGACAAACCACATATGGATCAACCAATGTCATTGCATGTGTGTTCTTTTCATGAACCACATATGGATCCACCAGTGTCATTGCATGTGTATTCTTTTCATGAACCACATATGGATCCACCATTGTCATTGCATGTGTATTCTTTTCACAAACCACATATAGATCCACCAGTGTCATTGCATGTGTGTTCTTTCCACAAACCACATATGGATCCACCAGAGTCATTACATGTGTTTCTTGTAATGACAAACCACATATAGATCAACGAATGTCATTTCATGTGTGTTCTTTTCATGAACCACATATGGATCAACCAGTGTCATTGCATGTGTGTTCTTTTAATGACAAACCACACATGGATCAACCAGTGTCATTGCATGTGTGTTCTTTTCCACAAACCACATATGGATCCACTAGAGTCATTGCATGTGTGTTCTTTTCACAAACCACAGCTAGATTCATTGCATGTTTGTTCTTTTCATTAACCACAACTAGAGTCATTGCATGTTTCTTCTTTTCACAAACCACATATGGATCCACCAAAGTCATTGCATGTGTGTTCTTTCCACAAACCACATCTGGATCCACTAGTGTCATTGCATGTGTGTTCTTTCCACAAACCAGATATGGATCCACCAGAGTCATTGCATGTGTGTTCTTGTAATGACTAACCACATATGGATCAACCAATGTCATTGCATGTGTGTTCTTTTCATGAACGACATATGGATCCACCAGTGTCATTGCATGTTTGTTCTTTTCACAAACCACATATGGATCCACCAAAGTCATTAACTATGTGTTCTTTCCACAAACCACATATGGATCCACTAGTGTCATTGCATGTGTGTTCTTTTCAAAAACCACATATGGACCCAACAGAGTCATTGCATGTGTGTTCTTTCCACAAACCACATATGGATCCACCAGAGTCATGTCTGTTCTTGTAATGACTAACCACATATGGATCAACCAATGCCATTGCATGTGTGTTCTTTTCATGAACCACATATGGATCCACCAGTGTCATTGCATGTGTGTTCTTTTCACAAACCATATATGGATCCACCAGTATCATTGCATGTGTGTTCTTTCCACAAACCACATATTGATCCACCAGAGTCATTGCATGTGTTTTCTTGTAATGACAAACCACATATGGATCAACCAATGTCATTGCATGTGTGTTCTTTTCATGAACCACATATGGATCCACCAGTGTCATTGCATGTGTATTCTTTTCATGAACCACATATGGATCCACCATTGTCATTGCATGTGTATTCTTTTCACAAACCACATATAGATCCACCAGTGTCATTGCATGTGTGTTCTTTCCACAAACCACATATGGATCCACCAGAGTCATTACATGTGTTTCTTGTAATGACAAACCACATATAGATCAACGAATGTCATTGCATGTGTGTTCTTTTCATGAACCACATATGGATCAACCAGTGTCATTGCATGTGTGTTCTTTTAATGACAAACCACACATGGATCAACCAGTGTCATTGCATGTGTGTTCTTTTCCACAAACCACATATGGATCCACTAGAGTCATTGCATGTGTGTTCTTTTCACAAACCACAGCTAGAGTCATTGCATGTTTGTTCTTTTCATTAACCACAACTAGAGTCATTGCATGTTTCTTCTTTTCACAAACCACATATGGATCCACCAAAGTCATTGCATGTGTGTTCTTTCCACAAACCACATCTGGATCCACTAGTGTCATTGCATGTGTGTTCTTTCCACAAACCAGATATGGATCCACCAGAGTCATTGCATGTGTGTTCTTGTAATGACTAACCACATATGGATCAACCAATGTCATTGCATGTGTGTTCTTTTCATGAACGACATATGGATCCACCAGTGTCATTGCATGTTTGTTCTTTTCACAAACCACATATGGATCCACCAAAGTCATTAACTATGTGTTCTTTCCACAAACCACATATGGATCCACTAGTGTCATTGCATGTGTGTTCTTTTCAAAAACCACATATAGACCCAACAGAGTCATTGCATGTGTGTTCTTTCCACAAACCACATATGGATCCACCAGAGTCACATCTGTTCTTGTAATAACTAACCACATATGGATCAACCAATGCCATTGCATGTGTGTTCTTTTCATGAACCACATATGGATCCACCAGTGTCATTGCATGTGTGTTCTTTTAACAAACCATATATGGATCCGCCAGTATCATTGCATGTGTGTTCTTTCCACAAACCACATATGGATCCACCAGAGTCATTGCATGTGTTTCCTTGTAATGACAAACCACATATGGATCAACCAATGTCATTGCATGTGTGTTCTTTTCATGAACCACATATGGATCCATCAGTGTCATTGCATGTGTATTCTTTTCACAAACCACATATAGATCCACCAGTGCCATTGTATGTGTGTTCTTTCCACAAAACACATATGGATCCACCAGAGTCATTGCATGTGTGTTCTTGTAATGACAAACCACATATGGATCAACGAATGTCATTGCATGTGTGTTCTTTTCATGGACCACATATGGATCAACCAGTGTCATTGCATGTGTGTTCTTTTAATGACAACCCACATATGGATCAACCAGTGTCATTGCATGTGTGTTCTTTTCCATAAACCACATATGGATCCACTAGAGTCATTGCATGTGTGTTCTTTTCACAAACCACAGCTAGAGTCATTGCATGTCTGTTCTTTTCATTAACCACAACTAGAGTCATTGCATGTTTCTTCTTTCACAAACCACATATGGATCCACCAAAGTCATTGCATGTGTGTTCTCTCCACAAACCACATCTGGATCCACTAGTGTCATTGCATGTGTGTTCTTTCCACAAACTAGATATGGATCCACCAGAGTCATTGCATGTGTGTTCTTGTAATGACTAACCACATATGGATCAACCAATGTCATTGCATGTGTGTTCTTTTCATGAACGACATATGGATCCACCAGTGTCATTGCATGTTTGTTCTTTTCACAAACCACATATGGATCCACCAAAGTCATTACATGTGTGTTCTTTCCACAAACCTCATATGGATCCACTAGTGTCATTGCATGTGTGTTCTTTTCAAAAACCACATATAGACCCAACAGAGTCATTGCATGTGTGCTCTTTCCACAAACCACATATGGATCCACCAGAGTCACGTCTGTTCTTGTAATGACTGACCACATATGGATCAATCAATGCCATTGCATGTGTGTTCTTTTCATGAACCACATATGGATCCACCAGTGTCATTGCATGTGTGTTCTTTTCACAAACCATATATGGATCCACCAGTATCATTGCATGTGTGTTCTTTCCACAAACCACATATGGATCCACCAGAGTCATTGCATGTGTTTTCTTGTAATGACAAACCACATATGGATCAACCAATCTCATTGCATGTGTGTTCTTTTCATGAACCACATATGGATCCACCAGTGTCATTGCATGTGTATTCTTTTCACAAACCACATATAGATCCACCAGTGTCATTGCATGTGTGTTCTTTCCACAAACCACATATGGATCCACCAGTGTCATTGCATGTGTGTTCTTGTAATGACAAACCACATATGGATCAACAAATGTCATTGAATGTGTGTTCTTTTCATGAACCACATATGGATCAACCAGTGTCATTGCATGTGTGTTCTTTTAATGACAAACCACATATGGATCAACCAGTGTCATTGCATGTGTGTTCTTTTCCACAAACCAGATATGGATCCACTAGAGTCATTGCATGTGTGTTCTTTTCACAAACCACAGCTAGAGTCATTGCATGTTTGTTCTTTTCATTAACCACAACTAGAGTCATTGCATGTTTCTTCTTTTCACAAACCACATATGGATCCACCAAAAGTCATTGCATGTGTGTTCTTTCCACAAACCACATCTGGATCCACTAGTGTCATTGCATGTGTGTTCTTTCCACAAACCAGATATGGATCCACCAGAGTCATTGCATGTGTGTTCTTGTAATGACTAACCACATATGGATCAACCAATGTCATTGCATGTGTGTTCTTTTCATGAACGACATATGGATCCACCAGTGTCATTGCATGTTTGTTCTTTTCACAAACCACATATGGATCCACCAAAGTCATTGCATGTGTGTTCTTTCCACAAACCACATCTGGATCCACTAGTGTCATTACATGTGTGTTCTTTCCACAAACCAGATATGGATCCACCAGAGTCATTGCATGTGTGTTCTTGTAATGACTAACCACATATGGATCAACCAATGTCATTGCATGTGTGTTCTTTTCATGAACGACATATGGATCCACCAGTGTCATTGCATGTTTGTTCTTTTCACAAACCACATATGGATCCACCAAAGTCATTACATGTGTGTTCTTTCCACAAACCACATATGGATCCACGAGTGTCATTGCATGTGTGTTCTTTTCAAAAACCACATATGGACCCAACAGAGTCATTGCATGTGTGTTCTTTCCACAAACCACATATGGATCCACCAGAGTCATGTCTGTTCTTGTAATGACTAACCACATATGGATCAACCAATGCCATTGCATGTGTGTTCTTTTCATGAACCACATATGGATCCACCAGTGTCATTGCATGTGTGTTCTTTTCACAAACCATATATGGATCCACCAGTATCATTGCATGTGTGTTCTTTCCACAAACCACATATGGATCCACCAGAGTCATTGCATGTGTTTTCTTGTAATGACAAACCACATATGGATCAACCAATGTCATTGCATGTGTGTTCTTTTCATGAACCACATATGGATCCACCAGTGTCATTGCACATGTGTTCTTTCCACAAACCACATATGGATCCACCAGTGTCATTGCATGTGTGTTCTTGTAATGACAAACCACATATGGATCAACAAATGTCATTGAATGTGTGTTCTTTTCATGAACCACATATGGATCAACCAGTGTCATTGCATGTGTGTTCTTTTAATGACAAACCACATATGGATCAACCAGTGTCATTGCATGTGTGTTCTTTTCCACAAACCACATATGGATCCACTAGAGTCATTGCATGTGTGTTCTTTTCACAAACCACAGCTAGAGTCATTGCATGTTTGTTCTTTTCATTAACCACAACTAGAGTCATTGCATGTTTCTTCTTTTCACAAACCACATATGGATCCACCAAAAGTCATTGCATGTGTGTTCTTTCCACAAACCACATCTGGATCCACTAGTGTCATTGCATGTGTGTTCTTTCCACAAACCAGATATGGATCCACCAGAGTCATTGCATGTGTGTTCTTGTAATGACTAACCACATATGGATCAACCAATGTCATTGCATGTGTGTTCTTTTCATGAACGACATATGGATCCACCAGTGTCATTGCATGTTTGTTCTTTTCACAAACCACATATGGATCCACCAAAGTCATTGCATGTGTGTTCTTTCCACAAACCACATCTGGATCCACTAGTGTCATTACATGTGTGTTCTTTCCACAAACCAGATATGGATCCACCAGAGTCATTGCATGTGTGTTCTTGTAATGACTAACCACATATGGATCAACCAATGTCATTGCATGTGTGTTCTTTTCATGAACGACATATGGATCCACCAGTGTCATTGCATGTTTGTTCTTTTCACAAACCACATATGGATCCACCAAAGTCATTACATGTGTGTTCTTTCCACAAACCACATATGGATCCACGAGTGTCATTGCATGTGTGTTCTTTTCAAAAACCACATATGGACCCAACAGAGTCATTGCATGTGTGTTCTTTCCACAAACCACATATGGATCCACCAGAGTCATGTCTGTTCTTGTAATGACTAACCACATATGGATCAACCAATGCCATTGCATGTGTGTTCTTTTCATGAACCACATATGGATCCACCAGTGTCATTGCATGTGTGTTCTTTTCACAAACCATATATGGATCCACCAGTATCATTGCATGTGTGTTCTTTCCACAAACCACATATGGATCCACCAGAGTCATTGCATGTGTTTTCTTGTAATGACAAACCACATATGGATCAACCAATGTCATTGCATGTGTGTTCTTTTCATGAACCACATATGGATCCACCAGTGTCATTGCATGTGTATTCTTTTCATGAACCACATATGGATCCACCATTGTCATTGCATGTGTATTCTTTTCACAAACCACATATAGATCCACCAGTGTCATTGCATGTGTGTTCTTTCCACAAACCACATATGGATCCACCAGAGTCATTACATGTGTTTCTTGTAATGACAAACCACATATAGATCAACGAATGTCATTTCATGTGTGTTCTTTTCATGAACCACATATGGATCAACCAGTGTCATTGCATGTGTGTTCTTTTAATGACAAACCACACATGGATCAACCAGTGTCATTGCATGTGTGTTCTTTTCCACAAACCACATATGGATCCACTAGAGTCATTGCATGTGTGTTCTTTTCACAAACCACAGCTAGATTCATTGCATGTTTGTTCTTTTCATTAACCACAACTAGAGTCATTGCATGTTTCTTCTTTTCACAAACCACATATGGATCCACCAAAGTCATTGCATGTGTGTTCTTTCCACAAACCACATCTGGATCCACTAGTGTCATTGCATGTGTGTTCTTTCCACAAACCAGATATGGATCCACCAGAGTCATTGCATGTGTGTTCTTGTAATGACTAACCACATATGGATCAACCAATGTCATTGCATGTGTGTTCTTTTCATGAACGACATATGGATCCACCAGTGTCATTGCATGTTTGTTCTTTTCACAAACCACATATGGATCCACCAAAGTCATTAACTATGTGTTCTTTCCACAAACCACATATGGATCCACTAGTGTCATTGCATGTGTGTTCTTTTCAAAAACCACATATGGACCCAACAGAGTCATTGCATGTGTGTTCTTTCCACAAACCACATATGGATCCACCAGAGTCATGTCTGTTCTTGTAATGACTAACCACATATGGATCAACCAATGCCATTGCATGTGTGTTCTTTTCATGAACCACATATGGATCCACCAGTGTCATTGCATGTGTGTTCTTTTCACAAACCATATATGGATCCACCAGTATCATTGCATGTGTGTTCTTTCCACAAACCACATATTGATCCACCAGAGTCATTGCATGTGTTTTCTTGTAATGACAAACCACATATGGATCAACCAATGTCATTGCATGTGTGTTCTTTTCATGAACCACATATGGATCCACCAGTGTCATTGCATGTGTATTCTTTTCATGAACCACATATGGATCCACCATTGTCATTGCATGTGTATTCTTTTCACAAACCACATATAGATCCACCAGTGTCATTGCATGTGTGTTCTTTCCACAAACCACATATGGATCCACCAGAGTCATTACATGTGTTTCTTGTAATGACAAACCACATATAGATCAACGAATGTCATTGCATGTGTGTTCTTTTCATGAACCACATATGGATCAACCAGTGTCATTGCATGTGTGTTCTTTTAATGACAAACCACACATGGATCAACCAGTGTCATTGCATGTGTGTTCTTTTCCACAAACCACATATGGATCCACTAGAGTCATTGCATGTGTGTTCTTTTCACAAACCACAGCTAGAGTCATTGCATGTTTGTTCTTTTCATTAACCACAACTAGAGTCATTGCATGTTTCTTCTTTTCACAAACCACATATGGATCCACCAAAGTCATTGCATGTGTGTTCTTTCCACAAACCACATCTGGATCCACTAGTGTCATTGCATGTGTGTTCTTTCCACAAACCAGATATGGATCCACCAGAGTCATTGCATGTGTGTTCTTGTAATGACTAACCACATATGGATCAACCAATGTCATTGCATGTGTGTTCTTTTCATGAACGACATATGGATCCACCAGTGTCATTGCATGTTTGTTCTTTTCACAAACCACATATGGATCCACCAAAGTCATTAACTATGTGTTCTTTCCACAAACCACATATGGATCCACTAGTGTCATTGCATGTGTGTTCTTTTCAAAAACCACATATAGACCCAACAGAGTCATTGCATGTGTGTTCTTTCCACAAACCACATATGGATCCACCAGAGTCACATCTGTTCTTGTAATAACTAACCACATATGGATCAACCAATGCCATTGCATGTGTGTTCTTTTCATGAACCACATATGGATCCACCAGTGTCATTGCATGTGTGTTCTTTTAACAAACCATATATGGATCCGCCAGTATCATTGCATGTGTGTTCTTTCCACAAACCACATATGGATCCACCAGAGTCATTGCATGTGTTTCCTTGTAATGACAAACCACATATGGATCAACCAATGTCATTGCATGTGTGTTCTTTTCATGAACCACATATGGATCCATCAGTGTCATTGCATGTGTATTCTTTTCACAAACCACATATAGATCCACCAGTGCCATTGTATGTGTGTTCTTTCCACAAAACACATATGGATCCACCAGAGTCATTGCATGTGTGTTCTTGTAATGACAAACCACATATGGATCAACGAATGTCATTGCATGTGTGTTCTTTTCATGGACCACATATGGATCAACCAGTGTCATTGCATGTGTGTTCTTTTAATGACAACCCACATATGGATCAACCAGTGTCATTGCATGTGTGTTCTTTTCCATAAACCACATATGGATCCACTAGAGTCATTGCATGTGTGTTCTTTTCACAAACCACAGCTAGAGTCATTGCATGTCTGTTCTTTTCATTAACCACAACTAGAGTCATTGCATGTTTCTTCTTTCACAAACCACATATGGATCCACCAAAGTCATTGCATGTGTGTTCTCTCCACAAACCACATCTGGATCCACTAGTGTCATTGCATGTGTGTTCTTTCCACAAACTAGATATGGATCCACCAGAGTCATTGCATGTGTGTTCTTGTAATGACTAACCACATATGGATCAACCAATGTCATTGCATGTGTGTTCTTTTCATGAACGACATATGGATCCACCAGTGTCATTGCATGTTTGTTCTTTTCACAAACCACATATGGATCCACCAAAGTCATTACATGTGTGTTCTTTCCACAAACCTCATATGGATCCACTAGTGTCATTGCATGTGTGTTCTTTTCAAAAACCACATATAGACCCAACAGAGTCATTGCATGTGTGCTCTTTCCACAAACCACATATGGATCCACCAGAGTCACGTCTGTTCTTGTAATGACTGACCACATATGGATCAATCAATGCCATTGCATGTGTGTTCTTTTCATGAACCACATATGGATCCACCAGTGTCATTGCATGTGTGTTCTTTTCACAAACCATATATGGATCCACCAGTATCATTGCATGTGTGTTCTTTCCACAAACCACATATGGATCCACCAGAGTCATTGCATGTGTTTTCTTGTAATGACAAACCACATATGGATCAACCAATCTCATTGCATGTGTGTTCTTTTCATGAACCACATATGGATCCACCAGTGTCATTGCATGTGTATTCTTTTCACAAACCACATATAGATCCACCAGTGTCATTGCATGTGTGTTCTTTCCACAAACCACATATGGATCCACCAGTGTCATTGCATGTGTGTTCTTGTAATGACAAACCACATATGGATCAACAAATGTCATTGAATGTGTGTTCTTTTCATGAACCACATATGGATCAACCAGTGTCATTGCATGTGTGTTCTTTTAATGACAAACCACATATGGATCAACCAGTGTCATTGCATGTGTGTTCTTTTCCACAAACCAGATATGGATCCACTAGAGTCATTGCATGTGTGTTCTTTTCACAAACCACAGCTAGAGTCATTGCATGTTTGTTCTTTTCATTAACCACAACTAGAGTCATTGCATGTTTCTTCTTTTCACAAACCACATATGGATCCACCAAAAGTCATTGCATGTGTGTTCTTTCCACAAACCACATCTGGATCCACTAGTGTCATTGCATGTGTGTTCTTTCCACAAACCAGATATGGATCCACCAGAGTCATTGCATGTGTGTTCTTGTAATGACTAACCACATATGGATCAACCAATGTCATTGCATGTGTGTTCTTTTCATGAACGACATATGGATCCACCAGTGTCATTGCATGTTTGTTCTTTTCACAAACCACATATGGATCCACCAAAGTCATTGCATGTGTGTTCTTTCCACAAACCACATCTGGATCCACTAGTGTCATTACATGTGTGTTCTTTCCACAAACCAGATATGGATCCACCAGAGTCATTGCATGTGTGTTCTTGTAATGACTAACCACATATGGATCAACCAATGTCATTGCATGTGTGTTCTTTTCATGAACGACATATGGATCCACCAGTGTCATTGCATGTTTGTTCTTTTCACAAACCACATATGGATCCACCAAAGTCATTACATGTGTGTTCTTTCCACAAACCACATATGGATCCACGAGTGTCATTGCATGTGTGTTCTTTTCAAAAACCACATATGGACCCAACAGAGTCATTGCATGTGTGTTCTTTCCACAAACCACATATGGATCCACCAGAGTCATGTCTGTTCTTGTAATGACTAACCACATATGGATCAACCAATGCCATTGCATGTGTGTTCTTTTCATGAACCACATATGGATCCACCAGTGTCATTGCATGTGTGTTCTTTTCACAAACCATATATGGATCCACCAGTATCATTGCATGTGTGTTCTTTCCACAAACCACATATGGATCCACCAGAGTCATTGCATGTGTTTTCTTGTAATGACAAACCACATATGGATCAACCAATGTCATTGCATGTGTGTTCTTTTCATGAACCACATATGGATCCACCAGTGTCATTGCATGTGTATTCTTTTCATGAACCACATATGGATCCACCATTGTCATTGCATGTGTATTCTTTTCACAAACCACATATAGATCCACCAGTGTCATTGCATGTGTGTTCTTTCCACAAACCACATATGGATCCACCAGAGTCATTACATGTGTTTCTTGTAATGACAAACCACATATAGATCAACGAATGTCATTGCATGTGTGTTCTTTTCATGAACCACATATGGATCAACCAGTGTCATTGCATGTGTGTTCTTTTAATGACAAACCACACATGGATCAACCAGTGTCATTGCATGTGTGTTCTTTTCCACAAACCACATATGGATCCACTAGAGTCATTGCATGTGTGTTCTTTTCACAAACCACAGCTAGATTCATTGCATGTTTGTTCTTTTCATTAACCACAACTAGAGTCATTGCATGTTTCTTCTTTTCACAAACCACATATGGATCCACCAAAGTCATTGCATGTGTGTTCTTTCCACAAACCACATCTGGATCCACTAGTGTCATTGCATGTGTGTTCTTTCCACAAACCAGATATGGATCCACCAGAGTCATTGCATGTGTGTTCTTGTAATGACTAACCACATATGGATCAACCAATGTCATTGCATGTGTGTTCTTTTCATGAACGACATATGGATCCACCAGTGTCATTGCATGTTTGTTCTTTTCACAAACCACATATGGATCCACCAAAGTCATTAACTATGTGTTCTTTCCACAAACCACATATGGATCCACTAGTGTCATTGCATGTGTGTTCTTTTCAAAAACCACATATAGACCCAACAGAGTCATTGCATGTGTGTTCTTTCCACAAACCACATATGGATCCACCAGAGTCACGTCTGTTCTTGTAATAACTAACCACATATGGATCAACCAATGCCATTGCATGTGTGTTCTTTTCATGAACCACATATGGATCCACCAGTGTCATTGCATGTGTGTTCTTTTAACAAACCATATATGGATCCGCCAGTATCATTGCATGTGTGTTCTTTCCACAAACCACATATGGATCCACCAGAGTCATTGCATGTGTTTCCTTGTAATGACAAACCACATATGGATCAACCAATGTCATTGCATGTGTGTTCTTTTCATGAACCACATATGGATCCATCAGTGTCATTGCATGTGTATTCTTTTCACAAACCACATATAGATCCACCAGTGCCATTTTATGTGTGTTCTTTCCACAAACCACATATGGATCCACCAGAGTCATTGCATGTGTGTTCTTGTAATGACAAACCACATATGGATCAACGAATGTCATTGCATGTGTGTTCTTTTCATGGACCACATATGGATCAACCAGTGTCATTGCATGTGTGTTCTTTTAATGACAACCCACATATGGATCAACCAGTGTCATTGCATGTGTGTTCTTTTCCATAAACCACATAAGGATCCACTAGAGCCATTGCATGTGTGTTCTTTTCACAAACCACAGCTAGAGTCATTGCATGTCTGTTCTTTTCATTAACCACAACTATAGTCATTGCATGTTTCTTCTTTTCACAAACCACATATGGATCCACCAAAGTCATTGCATGTGTGTTCTCTCCACAAACCACATCTGGATCCACTAGTGTCATTGCATGTGTGTTCTTTCCACAAACCAGATATGGATCAACCAGAGTCATTGCATGTGTGTTCTTGTAATGACTAACCACATATGGATCAACCAATGTCATTGCATGTGTGTTCTTTTCATGAACGACATATGGATCCACCAGTGTCATTGCATGTTTGTTCTTTTCACAAACCACATATGGATCCACCAAAGTCATTACATGTGTGTTCTTTCCACAAACCTCATATGGATCCACTAGTGTCATTGCATGTGTGTTCTTTTCAAAAACCACATATAGACCCAACAGAGTCATTGCATGTGTGCTCTTTCCACAAACCACATATGGATCCACCAGAGTCACGTCTGTTCTTGTAATGACTGACCACATATGGATCAATCAACGCCATTGCATGTGTGTTCTTTTCATGAACCACATATGGATCCACCAGTGGCATTTCATGTGTGTTCTTTTCACAAACCATATATGGATCCACCAGTATCATTGCATGTGTGTTCTTTCCACAAACCACATATGGATCCACCAGAGTCATTGCATGTGTTTTCTTGTAATGACAAACCACATATGGATCAACCAATCTCATTGCATGTGTGTTCTTTTCATGAACCACATATGGATCCACCAGTGTCATTGCATGTGTGTTCTTTTAATGACAAACCACATATGGATCAACCAGTGTCATTGCATGTGTGTTCTTTTCCACAAACCACATATGGATCCACTAGAGTCATTGCATGTGTGTTCTTTTCACAAACCACAGCTAGAGTCATTGCATGTATGTTCTTTTAATTAACCACAACTAGAGTCATTGCATGTTTCTTCTTTTCACAAACCACATATGGATCCACCAAAGTCATTGCATGTTTGTTCTTTCCACAAACCACATCTGGATCCACTAGTGCCATTACATGTGTGTTCTTTCCACAAACCACATATGGATCCACTAGTGTCATTGCATGTGTGTTCTTTTCAAAAACCACATATGGACCCAACAGAGTCATTGCATGTGTGTTCTTTCCACAAACCACATATGGATCCACCAGAGTCATGTCTGTTCTTGTAATGATTAACCACATATGGATCAACCAATGCCATTGCATGTGTGTTCTTTTCATGAACCACATATGGATCCACCAGTGTCATTGCATGTGTGTTCTTTCCACAAACCACATATGGATCCACCAGAGTCATTGCATGTGTTTTCTTGTAATGACAAACCACATATGGATCAACCAATGTCATTGCATGTGTGTTCTTTTCATGAACCACATATGGATCCACCAGTGTCATTGCATGTGTATTCTTTTCATGAACCACATATGGATCCACCATTGTCATTGCATGTGTATTCTTTTCACAAACCACATATAGATCCACCAGTGTCATTGCATGTGTGTTCTTTCCACAAACCACATATGGATCCACCAGAGTCATTACATGTGTTTCTTGTAATGACAAACCACATATAGATCAACGAATGTCATTGCATGTGTGTTCTTTTCATGAACCACATATGGATCAACCAGTGTCATTGCATGTGTGTTCTTTTAATGACAAACCACACATGGATCAACCAGTGTCATTGCATGTGTGTTCTTTTCCACAAACCACATATGGATCCACTAGAGTCATTGCATGTGTGTCCTTTTCACAAACCACAGCTAGAGTCATTGCATGTCTGTTCTTTTCATTAACCACAACTAGAGTCATTGCATGTTTCTTATTTTCACAAACCACATATGGATCCACCAAAGTCATTGCATGTGTGTTCTTTCCACAAACCACATCTGGATCCACTAGTGTCATTGCATGTGTGTTCTTTCCACAAACCAGATATGGATCCACCAGAGTCATTGCATGTGTGTTCTTGTAATGACTAACCACATATGGATCAACCAATGTCATTGCATTTGTGTTCTTTTCATGAACGACATATGGATCCACCAGTGTCATTGCATGTTTGTTCTTTTCACAAACCACATATGGATCCACCAAAGTCATTAACTATGTGTTCTTTCCACAAACCACATATGGATCCACTAGTGTCATTGCATGTTTGTTCTTTTCAAAAACCACATATAGACCCAACAGAGTCATTGCATGTGTGTTCTTTCCACAAACCACATATGGATCCACCAGAGTCACGTCTGTTCTTGTAATAACTAACCACATATGGATCAACCAATGCCATTGCATGTGTGTTCTTTTCATGAACCACATATGGATCCACCAGTGTCATTGCATGTGTGTTCTTTTAACAAACCATATATGGATCCGCCAGTATCATTGCATCTGGGTTCTTTCCACAAACCACATATGGATCCACCAGAGTCATTGCATGTGTTTCCTTGTAATGACAAACCACATATGGATCAACCAATGTCATTGCATGTGTGTTCTTTTCATGAACCACATATGGATCCATCAGTGTCATTGCATGTGTATTCTTTTCACAAACCACATATAGATCCACCAGTGCCATTGTATGTGTGTTCTTTCCACAAACCACATATGGATCCACCAGAGTCATTGCATGTGTGTTCTTGTAATGACAAACCACATATGGATCAACGAATGTCATTGCATGTGTGTTCTTTTCATGGACCACATATGGATCAACCAGTGTCATTGCATGTGTATTCTTTTAATGACAACCCACATATGGATCAACCAGTGTCATTGCATGTGTGTTCTTTTCCATAAACCACATATGGATCCACTAGAGTCATTGCATGTGTGTTCTTTTCACAAACCACAGCTAGAGTCATTGCATGTCTGTTCTTTTCATTAACCACAACTAGAGTCATTGCATGTTTCTTATTTTCACAAACCACATATGGATCCACCAAAGTCATTGCATGTGTGTTCTCTCCACAAACCACATCTGGATCCACTAGTGTCATTGCATGTGTGTTCTTTCCACAAACCAGATATGGATCAACCAGAGTCATTGCATGTGTGTTCTTGTAATGACTAACCACATTTGGATCAACCAATGTCATTGCATGTGTGTTATTTTCATGAACGACATATGGATCCACCAGTGTCATTGCATGTTTGTTCTTTTCACAAACCACATATGGATCCACCAAAGTCATTACAAGTGTGTTCTTTCCACAAACCTCATATGGATCCACTAGTGTCATTGCATGTGTGTTCTTTTCAAAAACCACATATA
This sequence comes from Avena sativa, assembly GCA_916181665.1. Taxonomy (NCBI): domain Eukaryota; kingdom Viridiplantae; phylum Streptophyta; class Magnoliopsida; order Poales; family Poaceae; genus Avena; species Avena sativa. The sequence goes on along the minus strand of OV702290.1, from coordinate 29,837,830 downwards.
GACCCAACAGAGTCATTGCATGTGTGCTCTTTCCACAAACCACATATGGATCCACCAGAGTCACGTCTATTCTTGTAATGACTGACCATATATGGATCAATCAACGCCATTGCATGTGTGTTCTTTTCATGAACCACATATGGATCTACCAGTGGCATTTCATGTGTGTTCTTTTCACAAACCATATATGGATCCACCAGTATCATTGCATGTGTGTTCTTTCCACAAACCACATATGGATCCACCAGAGTCATTGCATGTGTTTTCTTGTAATGACAAACCACATATGGATCAACCAATCTCATTGCATGTGTGTTCTTTTCATGAACCACATATGGATCCACCAGTGTCATTACATGTGTATTCTTTTCACAAACCACATATAGATCCACCAGTGTCATTGCATGTGTGTTCTTTCCACAAACCTCATATGGATCCACCAGAGTCATTGCATGTGTGTTCTTGTAATGACAAACCACATATGGATCAACGAATGTCATTGAATGTGTGTTCTTTTCATGAACCACATATGGATCAACCAGTGTCATTGCATGTGTGTTCTTTTAATGACAAACCACATATGGATCAACCAGTGTCATTGCATGTGTGTTCTTTTCCACAAACCACATATGGATCCACTAGAGTCATTGCATGTGTGTTCTTTTCACAAACCACAGCTAGAGTCATTGCATGTTTGTTCTTTTCATTAACCACAACTAGAGTCATTGCATGTTTCTTCTTTTCACAAACCACATATGGATCCACCAAAAGTCATTGCATGTGTGTTCTTTCCACAAACCACATCTGGATCCACTAGTGTCATTGCATGTGTGTTCTTTCCACAAACCAGATATGGATCCACCAGAGTCATTGCATGTGTGTTCTTGTAATGACTAACCACATATGGATCAACCAATGTCATTGCATGTGTGTTCTTTTCATGAACGACATATGGATCCACCAGTGTCATTGCATGTTTGTTCTTTTCACAAACCACATATGGATCCACCAAAGTCATTGCATGTGTGTTCTTTCCACAAACCACATCTGGATCCACTAGTGTCATTACATGTGTGTTCTTTCCACAAACCAGATATGGATCCACCAGATTCATTGCATGTGTGTTCTTGTAATGACTAACCACATATGGATCAACCAATGTCATTGCATGTGTGTTCTTTTCATGAACGACATATGGATCCACCAGTGTCATTGCATGTTTGTTCTTTTCACAAACCACATATGGATCCACCAAAGTCATTACATGTGTGTTCTTTCCACAAACCACATATGGATCCACGAGTGTCATTGCATGTGTGTTCTTTTCAAAAACCACATATGGACCCAACAGAGTCATTGCATGTGTGTTCTTTCCACAAACCACATATGGATCCACCAGAGTCATGTCTGTTCTTGTAATGACTAACCACATATGGATCAACCAATGCCATTGCATGTGTGTTCTTTTCATGAACCACATATGGATCCACCAGTGTCATTGCATGTGTGTTCTTTTCACAAACCATATATGGATCCACCAGTATCATTGCATGTGTGTTCTTTCCACAAACCACATATGGATCCACCAGAGTCATTGCATGTGTTTTCTTGTAATGACAAACCACATATGGATCAACCAATGTCATTGCATGTGTGTTCTTTTCATGAACCACATATGGATCCACCAGTGTCATTGCATGTGTATTCTTTTCATGAACCACATATGGATCCACCATTGTCATTGCATGTGTATTCTTTTCACAAACCACATATAGATCCACCAGTGTCATTGCATGTGTGTTCTTTCCACAAACCACATATGGATCCACCAGAGTCATTACATGTGTTTCTTGTAATGACAAACCACATATAGATCAACGAATGTCATTGCATGTGTGTTCTTTTCATGAACCACATATGGATCAACCAGTGTCATTGCATGTGTGTTCTTTTAATGACAAACCACACATGGATCAACCAGTGTCATTGCATGTGTGTTCTTTTCCACAAACCACATATGGATCCACTAGTCATTGCATGTGTGTTCTTTTCACAAACCACAGCTAGAGTCATTGCATGTTTGTTCTTTTCATTAACCACAACTAGAGTCATTGCATGTTTCTTCTTTTCACAAACCACATATGGATCCACCAAAGTCATTTCATGTGTGTTCTTTCCACAAACCACATCTGGATCCACTAGTGTCATTGCATGTGTGTTCTTTCCACAAACCAGATATGGATCCACCAGAGTCATTGCATGTGTGTTCTTGTAATGACTAACCACATATGGATCAACCAATGTCATTGCATGTGTGTTCTTTTCATGAACGACATATGGATCCACCAGTGTCATTGCATGTTTGTTCTTTTCACAAACCACATATGGATCCACCAAAGTCATTAACTATGTGTTCTTTCCACAAACCACATATGGATCCACTAGTGTCATTGCATGTGTCTTCTTTTCAAAAACCACATATAGACCCAACAGAGTCATTGCATGTGTGTTCTTTCCACAAACCACATATGGATCCACCAGAGTCACGTCTGTTCTTGTAATAACTAACCACATATGGATCAACCAATGCCATTGCATGTGTGTTCTTTTCATGAACCACATATGGATCCACCAGTGTCATTGCATGTGTGTTCTTTTAACAAACCATATATGGATCCGCCAGTATCATTGCATGTGTGTTCTTTCCACAAACCACATATGGATCCACCAGAGTCATTGCATGTGTTTCCTTGTAATGACAAACCACATATGGATCAACCAATGTCATTGCATGTGTGTTCTTTTCATGAACCACATATGGATCCATCAGTGTCATTGCATGTGTATTCTTTTCACAAACCACATATAGATCCACCAGTGCCATTGTATGTGTGTTCTTTCCACAAACCACATATGGATCCACCAGAGTCATTGCATGTGTGTTCTTGTAATGACAAACCACATATGGATCAACGAATGTCATTGCATGTGTGTTCTTTTCATGGACCACATATGGATCAACCAGTGTCATTGCATGTGTGTTCTTTTAATGACAACCCACATATGAATCAACCAGTGTCATTGCATGTGTGTTCTTTTCCATAAACCACATATGGATCCACTAGAGTCATTGCATGTGTGTTCTTTTCACAAACCACAGCTAGAGTCATTGCATGTCTGTTCTTTTCATTAACCACAACTAGAGTCATTGCATGTTTCTTCTTTTCACAAACCACATATGGATCCACCAAAGTCATTGCATGTGTGTTCTCTCCACAAACCACATCTGGATCCACTAGTGTCATTGCATGTGTGTTCTTTCCACAAACCAGATATGGATCAACCAGAGTCATTGCATGTGTGTTCTTGTAATGACTAACCACATATGGATCAACCAATGTCATTGCATGTGTGTTCTTTTCATGAACGACATATGGATCCACCAGTGTCATTGCATGTTTGTTCTTTTCACAAACCACATATGGATCCACCAAAGTCATTACATGTGTGTTCTTTCCACAAACCTCATATGGATCCACTAGTGTCATTGCATGTGTGTTCTTTTTAAAAACCACATATAGACCCAACAGAGTCATTGCATGTGTGCTCTTTCCACAAACCACATATGGATCCACCAGAGTCACGTCTGTTCTTGTAATGACTGACCACATATGGATCAATCAACGCCATTGCATGTGTGTTCTTTTCATGAACCACATATGGATCCACCAGTGGCATTTCATGTGTGTTCTTTTCACAAACCATATATGGATCCACCAGTATCATTGCATGTGTGTTCTTTCCACAAACCACATATGGATCCACCAGAGTCATTGCATGTGTTTTCTTGTAATGACAAACCACATATGGATCAACCAATCTCATTGCATGTGTGTTCTTTTCATGAACCACATATGGATCCACCAGTGTCATTACATGTGTATTCTTTTCACAAACCACATATAGATCCACCAGTGTCATTACATGTGTGTTCTTTCCACAAACCACATATGGATCCACCAGAGTCATTGCATGTGTGTTCTTGTAATGACAAACCACATATGGATCAACGAATGTCATTGCATGTGTGTTCTTTTCATGAACCACATATGGATCAACCAGTGTCATTGCATGTGTGTTCTTTTAATGACAAACCACATATGGATCAACCAGTGTCATTGCATGTGTGTTCTTTTCCACAAACCACATATGGATCCACTAGAGTCATTGCATGTGTGTTCTTTTCACAAACCACAGCTAGAGTCATTGCATGTATGTTCTTTTAATTAACCACAACTAGAGTCATTGCATGTTTCTTCTTTTCACAAACCACATATGGATCCACCAAAGTCATTGCATGTTTGTTCTTTCCACAAACCACATCTGGATCCACTAGTGCCATTACATGTGTGTTCTTTCCACAAACCACATATGGATCCACTAGTGTCATTGCATGTGTGTTCTTTTCAAAAACCACATATGGACCCAACAGAGTCATTGCATGTGTGTTCTTTCCACAAACCACATATGGATCCACCAGAGTCATGTCTGTTCTTGTAATGATTAACCACATATGGATCAACCAATGCCATTGCATGTGTGTTCTTTTCATGAACCACATATGGATCCACCAGTGTCATTGCATGTGTGTTCTTTCCACAAACCACATATGGATCCACCAGAGTCATTGCATGTGTTTTCTTGTAATGACAAACCACATATGGATCAACCAATGTCATTGCATGTGTGTTCTTTTCATGAACCACATATGGATCCACCAGTGTCATTGCATGTGTATTCTTTTCATGAACCACATATGGATCCACCATTGTCATTGCATGTGTATTCTTTTCACAAACCACATATAGATCCACCAGTGTCATTGCATGTGTGTTCTTTCCACAAACCACATATGGATCCACCAGAGTCATTACATGTGTTTCTTGTAATGACAAACCACATATGGATCAACCAGTGTCATTGCATGTGTGTTCTTTTAATGACAAACCACATATGGATCAACCAGTGTCATTGCATGTATGTTCTTTTCCACAAACCACATATGGATCCACTAGAGTCATTGCATGTGTGTTCTTTTCACAAACCACAGCTAGAGTCATTGCATGTATGTTCTTTTAATTAACCACAACTAGAGTCATTGCATGTTTCTTCTTTTCACAAACCACATATGGATCCACCAAAGTCATTGCATGTTTGTTCTTTCCACAAACCACATCTAGATCCACTAGTGCCATTACATGTGTGTTCTTTCCACAAACCACATATGGATCCACTAGTGTCATTGCATGTGTGTTCTTTTCAAAAACCACATATGGACCCAACAGAGTCATTGCATGTGTGTTCTTTCCACAAACCACATATGGATCCACCAGAGTCATGTCTGTTCTTGTAATGATTAACCACATATGGATCAACCAATGCCATTGCATGTGTGTTCTTTTCATGATCCACATATGGATCCACCAGTGTCATTGCATGTGTGTTCTTTTAACAAACCATATATGGATCCGCCAGTATCATTGCATGTGTGTTCTTTCCACAAACCACATATGGATCCACCAGAGTCATTGCATGTGTTTCCTTGTAATGACAAACCACATATGGATCAACCAATGTCATTGCATGTGTGTTCTTTTCATGAACCACATATGGATCCATCAGTGTCATTGCATGTGTATTCTTTTCACAAACCACATATAGATCCACCAGTGCCATTGTATGTGTGTTCTTTCCACAAACCACATATGGATCCACCAGAGTCATTGCATGTGTGTTCTTGTAATGACAAACCACATATGGATCAACGAATGTCATTGCATGTGTGTTCTTTTCATGGACCAGATATGGATCAACCAGTGTCATTGCATGTGTGTTCTTTTAATGACAACCCACATATGGATCAACCAGTGTCATTGCATGTGTGTTCTTTTCCATAAACCACATATGGATCCACTAGAGTCATTGCATGTGTGTTCTTTTCACAAACCACAGCTAGAGTCATTGCATGTCTGTTCTTTTCATTAACCACAACTAGAGTCATTGCATGTTTCTTCTTTTCACAAACCACATATGGATCCACCAAAGTCATTGCATGTGTGTTCTCTCCACAAACCACATCTGGATCCACTAGTGTCATTGCAGGTGTGTTCTTTCCACAAACCAGATATGGATCAACCAGAGTCATTGCATGTGTGTTCTTGTAATGACTAACCACATATGGATCAACCAATGTCATTGCATGTGTGTTCTTTTCATGAACGACATATGGATCCACCAGTGTCATTGCATGTTTTTTCTTTTCACAAACCACATATGGATCCACCAAAGTCATTACAAGTGTGTTCTTTCCACAAACCTCATATGGATCCACTAGTGTCATTGCATGTGTGTTCTTTTCAAAAACCACATATAGACCCAACAGAGTCATTGCATGTGTGCTCTTTCCACAAACCACATATGGATCCACCAGAGTCACGTCTGTTCTTGTAATGACTGACCACATATGGATCAATCAACGCCATTGCATGTGTGTTCTTTTCATGAACCACATATGGATCCACCAGTGGCATTTCATGTGTGTTATTTTCACAAACCATATATGGATCCACCAGTATCATTGCATGTGTGTTCTTTCCACAAACCACATATGGATCCACCAGAGTCATTGCATGTGTTTTCTTGTAATGACAAACCACATATGGATCAACCAATCTCATTGCATGTGTGTTCTTTTCATGAACCACATATGGATCCACCAGTGTCATTACATGTGTATTCTTTTCACAAACCACATATAGATCCACCAGTGTCATTGCATGTGTGTTCTTTCCACAAACCACATATGGATCCACTAGAGTCATTGCATGTGTGTTCTTGTAATGACAAACCACATATGGATCAACGAATGTCATTGCATGTGTGTTCTTTTCATGAACCACATATGGATCAACCAGTGTCATTGCATGTGTGTTCTTTTAATGACAAACCACATATGGATCAACCAGTGTCATTGCATGTGTGTTCTTTTCCACAAACCACATATGGATCCACTAGAGTCATTGCATGTGTGTTCTTTTCACAAACCACAGCTAGAGTCATTGCATGTATGTTCTTTTAATTAACCACAACTAGAGTCATTGCATGTTTCTTCTTTTCACAAACCACATATGGATCCACCAAAGTCATTGCATGTTTGTTCTTTCCACAAACCACATCTAGATCCACTAGTGCCATTACATGTGTGTTCTTTCCACAAACCACATATGGATCCACTAGTGTCATTGCATGTGTGTTCTTTTCAAAAACCACATATGGACCCAACAGAGTCATTGCATGTGTGTTCTTTTCAAAAACCACATATGGACCCAACAGAGTCATTGCATGTGTGTTCTTTCCACAAACCACATATGGATCCACCAGAGTCATGTCTGTTCTTGTAATGATTAACCACATATGGATCAACCAATGCCATTGCATGTGTGTTCTTTTCATGAACCACATATGGATCCACCAGTGTCATTGCATGTGTGTTCTTTCCACAAACCACATATGGATCCACCAGAGTCATTGCATGTGTTTTCTTGTAATGACAAACCACATATGGATCAACCAATGTCATTGTATGTGTGTTCTTTTCATGAACCACATATGGATCCACCAGTGTCATTGCATGTGTATTCTTTTCATGAACCACATATGGATCCACCATTGTCATTGCATGTGTATTCTTTTCACAAACCACATATAGATCCACCAGTGTCATTGCATGTGTGTTCTTTCCACAAACCACATATGGATCCACCAGAGTCATTACATGTGTTTCTTGTAATGACAAACCACATATAGATCAACGAATGTCATTGCATGTGTGTTCTTTTCATGAACCACATATGGATCAACCAGTGTCATTGCATGTGTGTTCTTTTAATGACAAACCACACATGGATCAACCAGTGTCATTGCATGTGTGTTCTTTTCCACAAACCACATATGGATCCACTAGAGTCATTGCATGTGTGTCCTTTTCACAAACCACAGCTAGAGTCATTGCATGTCTGTTCTTTTCATTAACCACAACTAGAGTCATTGCATGTTTCTTATTTTCACAAACCACATATGGATCCACCAAAGTCATTGCATGTGTGTTCTTTCCACAAACCACATCTGGATCCACTAGTGTCATTGCATGTGTGTTCTTTCCACAAACCAGATATGGATCCACCAGAGTCATTGCATGTGTGTTCTTGTAATGACTAACCACATATGGATCAACCAATGTCATTGCATGTGTGTTCTTTTCATGAACGACATATGGATCCACCAGTGTCATTGCATGTTTGTTCTTTTCACAAACCACATATGGATCCACCAAAGTCATTAACTATGTGTTCTTTCCACAAACCACATATGGATCCACTAGTGTCATTGCATATGTGTTCTTTTCAAAAACCACATATAGACCCAAAAGAGTCATTGCATGTGTGTTCTTTCCACAAACCACATATGGATCCACCAGAGACACGTATGTTCTTGTAATAACTAACCACATATGGATCAACCAATGCCATTGCATGTGTGTTCTTTTCATGAACCACATATGGATCCACCAGTGTCATTGCATGTGTGTTCTTTTAACAAACCATATATGGATCCACCAGTATAATTGCATGTGTGTTCTTTCCACAAACCACATATGGATCCACCAGAGTCATTGCATGTGTTTCCTTGTAATGACAAACCACATATGGATCAACCAATGTCATTGCATGTGTGTTCTTTTCATGAACCACATATGGATCCATCAGTGTCATTGCATGTGTATTCTTTTCACAAACCACATATAGATCCACCAGTGCCATTGCATGTGTGTTCTTTCCACAAAGCACATATGGATTCACCAGAGTCATTGCATGTGTGTTCTTGTAATGACAAACCACATATGGATCAACGAATGTCATTGCATGTGTGTTCTTTTCATGGACCACATATGGATCAACCAGTGTCATTGCATGTGTGTTCTTTTAATGACAACCCACATATGAATCAACCAGTGTCATTGCATGTGTGTTCTTTTCCATAAACCACATATGGATCCACTAGAGTCATTGCATGTGTGTTCTTTTCACAAACCACAGCTAGAGTCATTGCATGTCTGTTCTTTTCATTAACCACAACTAGAGTCATTGCATGTTTCTTCTTTTCACAAACCACATATGGATCCACCAAAGTCATTGCATGTGTGTTCTCTCCACAAACCACATCTGGATCCACTAGTGTCATTGCATGTGTGTTCTTTCCACAAACTAGATATGGATCCACCAGAGTCATTGCATGTCTGTTCTTGTAATGACTAACCACATATGGATCAACCAATGTCATTGCATGTGTGTTCTTTTCATGAACGACATATGGATCAACCAGTGTCATTGCATGTTTGTTCTTTTCACAAACCACATATGGATCCACCAAAGTCATTAGATGTGTGTTCTTTCCACAAACCTCATATGGATCCACTAGTGTCATTGCATGTGTGTTCTTTTCAAAAACCACATATAGACCCAACAGAGTCATTGCATGTGTGCTCTTTCCACAAACCACATATGGATCCACCAGAGTCACGTCTGTTCTTGTAATGACTGACCACATATGGATCAATCAATGCCATTGCATGTGTGTTCTTTTCATGAACCACATATGGATCCACCAGTGTCATTGCATGTGTGTTCTTTTCACAAACCATATATGGATCCACCAGTATCATTGCATGTGTGTTCTTTCCACAAACCACATATGGATCCACCAGAGTCATTGCATGTGTTTTCTTGTAATGACAAACCACATATGGATCAACCAATCTCATTGCATGTGTGTTCTTTTCATGAACCACATATGGATCCACTAGTGTCATTGCATCTGTATTCTTTTCACAAACCACATATAGATCCACCAGTGTCATTGCATGTGTGTTCTTTCCACAAACCACATATGGATCCACCAGAGTCATTGCATGTGTGTTCTTTTAATGTGAAACCACATATGGATCAACGAATGTCATTGCATGTGTGTTCTTTTCATGAACCACATACGGATCAACCAGTGTCATTGCATGTGTGTTCTTTTAATGATAAACCACATATGGATCAACCAGTGTCATTGCATGTGTGTTCTTTTCCACAAACCACATATGGATCCACTAGAGTCATTGCATGTGTGTTCTTTTCACAAACCACAGCTAGAGTCATTGCATGTATGTTCTTTTAATTAACCACAACTAGAGTCATTTCATGTTTCTTCTTTTCACAAACCACATATGGATCCACCAAAGTCATTGCATGTGTGTTCTTTGCACAAACCACATCTGGATCCACTAGTGGCATTGCATGTGTGTTCTTTCCACAAACAAGATATGGATCCACCAGAGTCATTGCATGTGTGTTCTTGTAATGACTAACCACATATGGATCAACCAATGTCATTGCATGTGTGTTCTTTTCATGAACGACATATGGATCCACCAGTGTCATTGCATGTTTGTTCTTTTCACAAACCACATATGGATCCACCAAAGTCATTACATGTGTGTTCTTTCCACAAACCACATATGGATCCACTAGTGTCATTGCATGTGTGTTCTTTTCAAAAACCACATATGGACCCAACAGAGTCATTGCATGTGTGTTCTTTCCACAAACCACATATGGATCCACCAGAGTCACGTGTGTTCTTGTAATGACTAACCACATATGGATCAACCAATGTCATTGTATGTGTGTTCTTTTCATGAACCACATATGGATCCACCAGTGTCATTGCATGTGTGTTCTTTTCACAAACCATATATGGATCCACCAGTATCATTGCATGTGTGTTCTTTCCACACACCACATATGGATCCACCAGAGTCATTGCACGTGTTTTCTTGTAATGACAAACCACATATGGATCAACCAATGTCATTGCATGTGTGTTCTTTTCATGAACCACATATGGATCCACCAGTGTCATTGCATGTGTATTCTTTTCACAAACACATATAGATCCACCACTGTCATTGCATGTGTGTTCTTTCCACGGACCTCCTATGGATCCACCAGAGTCATTGCATGTGTGTTCTTATAATGACAAACCACATATGGATCAACGAATGTCATTGCATGTGTGTTCTTTTCATGAACCACAAATGGATCAACCAGTGTCATTGCATGTGTGTTCTTTTAATGACAAACCACATATGGATCAACCAGTGTCATTGCATGTGTGTTCTTTTCCACAAACCACATATGGATCCACTAGAGTCATTGCATGTGTGTTCTTTTCACAAACCACAGCTAGAGTCATTGCATGTCTGTTCTTTTCATTAACCACAACTAGAGTCATTGCATGTTTCTTATTTTCACAAACCACATATGGATCCACCAAAGTCATTGCATGTGTAATCTTTCCACAAACCACATCTGGATCCACTAGTGTCATTGCATGTGTGTTCTTTCCACAAACCACATATGGATCCACCAGAGTCATTGCATGTTTGGTCTTTTCCTAAACCGCATATGGATACATCAGTGTCATTGCATGTGTGTTCTTTTCACAAACCTCATATGGATCCACCAGAGACATTGCATGTATGTTCTTTTCACAAAACACATATGGATCCACCAGAGTCATTGCATGTGTGTTCTTTCCACAAACCACATGTAGATTCACTCATGTCGTTGCATGTGTGTTCTTGTAATGATAACCCACACATGGATCCACCAGTGTTATTGCATGTTTGTTCTTTTCACAAACCACATATGAATCCACCAGTGTCATTGCATGTGTGTTCTTTCCACAAACCACATATGGATCCACCAGAGTCATTGCATGTGTGTTCTTGTAATGACAAACCACATATGGATCCACCAATGTCATTGCATGTGTGTTCTTGTAATGACAAACTACACATGGATCAACCACTTTCATTGCATGTGTGTTCTTTTAATGAGAAACCACAAATGGATCAATCAGTGTCATTGAATTTGTGTTCTTTTCCACAAACCACATATGGATCCACTAGAGTCATTGCATGTGTGTTCTTGTAATGACAAACGACACATGGATCCCCCAGTGTCATTACATGTGTGTTCTTTTAATAAACCGCATATGGATCCACTAGTGTCATTGCATGTATGTTCTTTTTAGAAACCACATATGGATCCACCAGTGTCATTGCATGTTTGTTCTTTTCACAAACCACATATGGATCAACCAATGTCATTGCATGTTTGTTCTTTCTGCAAACCACATGTGGATCCACCAGAGTCATTGCATGTTTGTTCTTGTAATGACAAACCACATATGGATCAACCAATGTCATTGCATGTGTGTTCTTTTCATGAACCACATGTGGATCCACCAGTGTCATTGCATATGTGTACTTTTCACAAATCACATATGGATCCACCAGTGTCATTGCATGTGTGTTCTTTCCACAGACCACATATGGATCCACTAGAGTCATTGCATGTTTGTTCTTGTAATGACAAACCACATATGGATCAACCAGAGCCATTGCATGTTTGTTCTTTTCACAAACGACAAATGGATCCACCAGTGTCATTGCATGTGTGTTCTTTCCACATACCACATATGGATTCACCAGAGTCATTGCATGTGTGTTCTTGTAATGACAAATCACATATGGATCAACCAATGTCAATGCATGTGTGTTCTTTTCATGAACCACATAAGGATCAACCAGAGTCATTGCATGTTTGTTCTTTTCACAAACCACATATGGGTCCACCAGTGTCATTGCATGTGTGTTATTTCCCCAAACCACATATGGATCCACTAGAGTCATTGCATGTGTGTTCTTGTAATGACAAACCACATATAGATCAACCAATGTCATTGCATGTGTGTTCTTTTCATGAACCACATATGGATCAACTAGAGTCATTGCATGTTTCTTCTTTCCACAAAGCACATATGGATCCACCAGAGTCATTGCATGTGTGTTCTTTTCATAAACCACATGGATCCCCCAGTGTCATTGCATGTGTGTACTTTTAATAAACCACAGCTAGAGTCATTACATGTCTGTTCTTTTCATTAACCATAGCTAGAGTCATTGCATGTTTCTTCTTTTCACAAACCACATATGGATCCACCAAAGTCATTGTATGTGTGTTCTTTCCACAAACCACATCTAGATCCACTAGTGTCATTGCATGTGTGTTCTTTCCACAAACCAGATATGGATCCACCAGAGTCATTGCATGTGTGTTCTTGTAATGACGAATCACATATGGATCAACCAATGTCATGGGATGTGTGTTCTTTTCATGAACGACATATGGATCCAACAGTGTCATTGCATCTTTGTTCTTTTCACAAACCACATATGGATCCACCAAAGTCATTACATGTGTGTTCTTTCCACAAACCATATATGGATCCACTAGTGTCATTGCACGTGTGTTCTTTTCAAAAACCACATATGGACCCAACAGAGTCATTCATGTGTGTTCTTTCCATAAACCACATATGGATCCACCAGAGTCACGTGTGTTATTGTAATGACTAACCACACATGGATCAACCAATGTCATTGCATGTGTGTTCTTTTCATGAACCACATATGGATTCACCAGTGTCATTGCATGTGTGTTCTTTTCACAAACCATATATGGATCCACTAGTATCATTGCATGTGTGTTCTTTCCACAAACCACATATGGATCCACCAGAGTCATTGCATGTGTTTTCTTGTAATGACAAACCACATATGGATCAACCAATGTCATTGCATGTGTGTTCTTTTCATGAACCACATATGGATCCACCAGTGTCATTGCATGTGTGTTCTTTTCACCCACCACATATGGATCCACCAGTGTCATTGCATGTGTGTTCTTTCCACTGACCACCTATGGATCCACCAGAGTCATTGCATGTGTGTTCTTGTAATGACAAACCACATATGGATCAACAAATTTGATTGCATGTGTGTTCTTTTCATGAACCACATATCGATCAACCAGTGTCATTGCATGTTTGTTCTTTTCACAAACCACATATGGTTCCACCTCTGTCATTGCATGTGTGTTCTTTCCACAACCACATATGGATCCACCAGAGTCATTGCATGTGTGTTCTTTTCACAAACCACAGCTAGAGTCATTGCATGTCTATTCTTTTCATTAACTACAACTAGAGTCATTGCATGTTTGTTCTTTTCACAAACCACATATGGATCCACCAAAGTCATTGCATAAGTGTTCTTTCCACAAACCACATATGGATCCACTAGTGTCATTGCACGTGTGTTCTTTCCACAAACCACATATGGATCCACCAGAGTCATTGCATGTTTGGTCTTTTCCTAAACCGCATATGGATGCACCAGTGTCATTGCATGTGTGTTCTTTTCACAAACATCATATGGATCCACCAGAGACATTGCATGTATGTTCTTTTCACAAAACACATATGGATCCACCTGTGTCATTGCATGTGTGTTCTTTCCACAAACCACATATGGATCCACCAGAGTCATTGCATGCGTGTTCTTTTCATGAACCACATGTGGATCCACCAGTGTCATTGCATGTGTGTACTTTTCACAAATCACATATAGATCCACCAGTGTCATTGCATGTGTGTTCTTTCCACAGACCACATATCGATCCACCAGAGTCATTGCATGTATTTTCTTGTAATGACAAACCACATATGGATCAACCAATGACATTGCATGTGTGTACTTTTCATGAACCACATCTGGATCCAGCAGTGTCATTGCATGTGTATTCTTTTCACAAACCACATATAGATCCACTAGTGTCATTGCATGTGTGTTCTTTCCACAAACCACATATGGATCCACCAGAGTCATTGCATGCGTGTTCTTGTAATGACAAACCACATATGGATCAACGAATGTCATTGCATGTGTGTTCTTTTCATGAACCACATATGGATCAACCAGTGTCATTGCATGTGTGTTCTTTTAATGACAAACCACATATGGATCAACTAGTGTCATTGCATGTGTGTTCTTTTCCACAAACCACATATGGATCCACTAGAGTCATTGCATGTGTGTTCTTTTCACAAACCACAGCTAGAGTCATTGCATGTCTGTTCTTTTCATTAACCACAACTAGAGTCATTGCATGTTTCTTCTTTTCACAAACCACATATGGATCCACCAAAGTCATTGCATGTGTGTTCTTTCCACAAACCACATCTGGATCCACTAGTGTCATTGCATGTGTGTTCTTTCCACAAACCAGATATGGATCCACCAGAGTCATTGCATGTGTGTTCTTGTAATGACTAACCACATATGGATCAACCAATGTCATTGCATGTGTGTTCTTTTCATGAACCACATATGGATCCACCAGTGTCATTGCATGTTTGTTCTTTTCACGAACCACATATGGATACACCAAAGCATTACATGTGTGTTCTTTCCACAAACCTCATATGGATCCACTAGTGTCATTGCATGTGTGTTCTTTTCAAAAACCACATATAGACCCAACAGAGTCATTGCATGTGTGTTCTTTCCACAAACCACATATGGATCCACTAGAGTCACGTCTGTTCTTGTAATGACTAACCACATATGGATCAACCAATGCCATTGCATGTGTGTTCTTTTCATGAACCACATATGGATCCACCAGTCTCATTGCATGTGTGTTCTTTTCACAAACCATATATGGATCCACCAGTATCATTGCATGTGTGTTCTTTCCACAAACCACATATGGATCCACCAGAGTCATTGCATGTATTTTCTTGTAATGACAAACCACATATGGATCAACCGATGTCATTGCATGTGTGTTCTTTTCATGAACCACATATGGATCCAGCAGTGTCATTGCATGTGTATTCTTTTCAGAAACCACATATAGATCCACCAGTGTCATTGCATGTGTGTTCTTTCCACAAAACACATATGGATCCACCAGAGCCATTGCATGTGTGTTCTTGTAATGACAAACCACATATGGATCAACGAATGTCATTGCATGTGTGATCTTTTCATGAACCACATATGGATCAACCAGTGTCATTGCATGTGTGTTCTTTTAATGACAAACCACATATGGATCAACTAGTGTCATTGCATGTGTTTTCTTTTCCACAAACCACATATGGATCCACTAGAGTCATTGCATGTGTGTTCTTTTCACAAACCACAGCTAGAGTCATTGCATGTATGTTCTTTTAATTAACCACAACTAGAGTCATTGCATGTTTCTTCTTTTCACAAACCACATATGGATCCACCAAAGTCATTGCATGTTTGTTCTTTCCACAAACCACATCTGGATCCACTAGTGTCATTGTGTGTGTGTTCTTGTAATGACAAACCACATATGGATCAACTAGTGTCATTGCATGTGTGTTCTTTTCCACAAACTCCATATGGATCCGCCAGAGTCATTGCATATGTGTTCTTGTAATGACAAACCACATATGGATCCACCAGTGTCATTCCATGTGTGTTCTTTTCATAAACCACATGGATCCCCTAGTGTCATTGCATGTGTATTCTTTTAATAAACCACAGCTAGAGTCATTGCATGTCTGTTCTTTTCATTAACCACAGCTGGAGTCATTGCATGTTTGTTCGTTTCACAAACCACATATGGATCAACCAATGTCATTGCATGTGTGTTCTTTCCGCAAACCACATGTGGATCCACTAGAGTCATTGCATGTGTGTTCTTGTAATGACAAACCACATATGGATCAACCAATGTCATTGCATGCGTGTTCTTTTCATGAACCACATGTGGATCCACCAGTGTCATTGCATGTGTGTAGTTTTCACAAATCACATATGGATCCACCAGTGTCATTGCATGTGTGTTCTTTCCACAGACCACATATAGATCAGCTTGCCGCCAAGGAAGAAGATGATGAAGGAGAAGACATCCAGGGAGATATGGATTTGTACCACAGCAACGATGACAATTTTCTGGCAGAGGATGCTGTGGACTTCTACACTGATGATGAAGACTCTGACTTCATCGATGATGAGTAGATGCACTAGAGCACTGTCGTAGCATGAGATGTATTATCTCATTGTATCGTAGCTTGCAGAATGGTTCTTAAAACCATCTGTTTTTCCCCTTTGCTTGTTGTGGTGTGTGTTGTATCGTGTGCTTGCTTGCATGAATGAAAAAGAAGTTAGTTGAAAAACCTGAGTCTAACTCAAAGTTGTAGCTTTGAAAACCCAAAACCATGAACCTTAGAATTTCCCTCTTACCCCTATATCTATCTCAATCTTTAGATGACTCGTGGAAACCAAGGAGGGAGCAGCTCATCGCAGGACCCAATGCTGCAGATCTTGCAGAATCTCATCGCAGACCGTGAAGCAAGCAAGGCCGAGCGTCAAGCCAACTTAGCAACATTGCAGCAGATCGCCCAAATGGCTCTCAACAACCAAGGACATGGAAATCAAGATCACCATGGATCTAAACTCAAAAAATTTCAGAACACCAATCCCCCAATCTTCAACCAATCTGAAAACCCATTAGACGCTGATGACTAGTTACAGACCATGGAAAACAACCTCGAAGTTGCAGGAGTTGATGAGAATGAGAAAGTTCTCTTCGCCACTCACTATCTGGCGGGAGATGCAAGGGCTTGGTGGAATAGCGTCCGCAACATGAACCATGGCCAGGTGATGACCTGGGAAGCATTCAAGGACAAGTTCAGCCGCACCCACGTGCTGCAAGGTCTTGTCAACAGGATGAGAGATGAATTCCGTGAACTGAAGCAAGGAAGATTGACTATAGTAGAGTACCGTGACAAATTCTTGTCACTTGCCAGATATGCACCGGATGAAATCAACACGGAGGCCAAGAAGAAGGAGAGATTCTTAAACGGACTACATGATGAGATGCAGACTGTCCTCGTCAACATCCATTTCCAGGATCTTGAAGAGCTAGTCGACTCTGCCATTCAGATGGAAGGGAAGATTAACCAAGCAAACGACAACCGCAAGCGTCGTATGATGCAACAGTCTGGATCCAGTAGTCACCAGAAGTACCGTCCTAACCCCTCACCAGGATATGCACCAAGGAACAACCGACCCCCAAATTCTCGCCCAAGCTACCCCAACCGTAGCGGAGGAAATGTGAAGCCCGGAGGAAACAATCACAACTCTGGCAACGCCAACAACTTCAACTGTGCCCCTCCCAAGAGCAACAACAACAACACTGCCCCCAGAACTGGCAGCAATGTTGTACCTGTTGCAGTCAAGGACAAGTCCCAGATCACTTGTTTTGAGTGTGGAGTGAAGGGTCACTACTCCAATGAGTGTCCCAAGAAGACTGTCGCCAATGCCCCTGTGAATGCCCCAGCTCAGCAGCAGCGTCGTGTTCAACCAGGCAGGAGATTTGCCCCAGGGAACACGCACAACCACAATGGTTGTCTCTTCCACATGAACGCAGAAGAAGCCCAGGAAGCACCAGATGTAGTGTTGGGTATGTTTTCTGTTAACTCAGTTTTAGCAAGAGTATTGTTTGATTCTGGAGCATCGCATTCATTTGTCACCGAAGAATATGTATGCACTAGTAAGATTCGCCCAACCAACCTGAAGCATGTCATGATAGTTCAAATCCCCGGTTCAACAACAAAAGCTAGAAAAATTTGCAAAGTTGTACCTATTAGAATTCATGGGATAGATTTTTATGCCAACCTAATTGTACTTGGAACCAAAGGTTTGGAAGTAGTACTAGGTATGGACTGGATGTCAAGGCATAAAGGACTGATAGACTGTGCTAAGAAAGCCATCACCATGACCAGTAGTTCTGGAATAACAGTAGAACATATCTCTGAAACCTTACCCCGTCAATTCAAATGCAACAAAAGTGTAGCCCTTCCTACCATTGACCAAGTCAGAGTAGTCTGTGAATACCCTGACGTATTCCCAGATGAATTGCCAGGTATGCCCCCGGATAGGGATATTGAGTTCATTATCGAACTAATCCTCGGAACCGGACCTATAGCCCAGAGACCCTATACCATGAACCCCTCAGAGTTAGTAGAACTGAAGAAGCAGTTGGATGCCATGTTAGCAACAGGCTTGATTCAGCCAAGCGCATCGCCATGGAGATCACCAGTGCTATTCGTCGACAAGAAGGATGGAGGCAACCGTCTGTGTACAGACTACAGAAAGTTGAATGATGTCACCATCAAGAACAAGTACCCCTTGCCAAAGATAGAGTATCTATTTGATTAGTTGACTGGAGCTCAGGTATTCTCAAAGATTGATCTTAGGACTGTTTATCACCAACTTAAGATTCGTGCAACGGATATTCTGAAGACCGCCTTTACTACTTGCTATGGTTTATACGAGTATACGGTTATGTCTTTTGGATTAACCAATGCCCCTGCTTATTTCATGAATCTCATGAATAAGATCTTTATGAATTTCTTAGATAAGTTTGTAGTTGTGTTTATCGACGACATCCTTATCTACTCCAAGTCAGAAGAAGAGCATGAGCAACATCTGAGAATCATCCTAGAAACCCTGAGAGAGCATCAGTTATATGCCAAGTTCAGCAAGTGTGAGTTTTGGCTGAAAGAAGTAGGATTCCTAGGACATATTGTGTCTGCCGGAGGAGTCTCTGTTGATCCCAGCAAGATCAAAGATGTCGAAGAATGGGAAGCCCCAACAAATCAAACCCAAGTTCGTTCATTTCTCGGATTAGCGGGATATTACCGCAAATTCGTAGAAGGATTCTCGAGCATAGCCCGACCAATGACCCAATTATTGAAGAAGGACAAGAAGTTTGAATGGACAGACAAGTGTGAAGCCAGTTTCCAGGAGCTGAAGAAGAGATTGATATCAGCCCCAATTTTGATCATGCCAGACATCAAGAAGCCGTTCGATGTATATTGTGATGCATCCAAGATTGTTCTAGGATGTGTATTGATGCAAGAAGGCAAAGGCATCGCGTATCTGTCTCGACAACTGAAGCAGCATGAGCAGAACTATCCGACCCATGATCTTGAGCTAGCAGCGGTGGTTCTAGCGTTGAATACATGGCGTCATTATTTGATGGGTAATCGCTGTGAGATTTACTCAGATCATAAGAGCTTGAAGTATATCTTCACCCAGAAGGAGTTGAATATGAGGCAAAGAAGATGGATAGAGTTAATCAAGGATTATGACCTTGACATTCACTATCACCCCGGCAAAGCCAATGTGGTAGCGGATGCTCTTAGCAGATTGCCGTGTAGGCTTAACATCATGATCAAAGAGAAGCAACCAAGTTTGTATGAGGAGTTGGAGCAATTCAGGACTGAGTTAGTTAGCAAAGGATTCCTAGCTAGCATTGAACTTCAACCCACTTTGATTAGCCAAATCAAGGAAGCCCAAAAGGGGAATGAAAGTATCAACGGAATCAAACGTCGTATTGGTACATGCAAAGTACCTAGATTCACCGAAGACGAAGAAGGTGTACTGTGGTACAAGGGACGTATCTGTGTACCAGCAGATTCGGAGCTGAAGGAAATTATCATGAAGGAAGATCATGATACTCTTTATTCTATCCACCCCGGAGGAACAAAGATGTATCAGGATTTGAAAGAGAAATTTTGGTGGCACAAGATGAAGAGAGAGATCGGAAGCTACATCGCCAAGTGTGACATTTGTCAAAGAGCCAAAGCGGAGCATCAGAGACCTGCAGGATTGTTGCAACCATTGCAGATTCCGGAATGGAAATGGGATTCCGTCGGAATGGACTTTATCACCGGTTTACCTACTTCTAGTAGGGGAAATGACTCAATCTGGGTCATAGTTCATAGACTATCCAAGGTAGCCCACTTCATACCAGTCAAGACAACCTACCAGAGTGCAAAGCTAGCAGAGCTGTACATTGCTAGAATTGTTAGTCTGCATGGAACCCCCAAGACCATCGTATCAGATCGAGGAACTCAGTTTACTTCAAGATTTTGGCAGAAAGTTCAGGAAGGTTTAGGAACCAAGTTGAATTTCAGTACCGCTTATCACCCGCAAACAGATGGACAGACTGAGAGAGTCAACCAGATATTGGAGGATATGCTTAGAGCTTGTGTGTTGGAATACAGATCAAAATGGGAAGACTGCCTGCCCTTCGCAGAATTCTTATATAACAACAGTTATCAAGCTAGCTTGCAGATGGCACCCTTTGAATTCCTATACGGGAGAAAGTGTCGTACCCCTTTGAATTGGTCGCAAGTAGGAGAGAGTCAGATCTTCGGACCCAACATTCTCCGAGAAGCAGAAGAGAAAGTTCACAAAGTTCGTGAGCACCTCAAGACCGCCCAATCCAGACAGAAGAGTTATGCTGACAAGAGAAGAAGAGACCTGACTTTCAATGTCGGAGATTTCGTATATCTCAAGGTTTCGCCATTAAAGGGAACTCAACGCTTTAGTCTGAAGGGAAAATTAGCTCCCAGATATATCGGACCTTTCAAGATTCTGAACCGCCGAGGAGAAGTATCGTATCAACTGGAACTTCCTAAAGAGATGTCAGCCATCCACAATGTGTTCCATATCTCATTACTTCGCAAATGCTTGGAAGTGCCTGAGAAGACTGAAGTTTTCAAGAATATCGATCACAGAGCAGTGGAAATCAATAATGACCTGACCTATCGGGAAGTGCCCATTCGTATCTTATAATAAGCCTACAGAACCACCAGGACCAGGAGTATCAAGTTTCTCAAGATTCAGTGGAGCAACCATACTGAGGAGGAAGCCACTTGGGAGCGCGAGGATTACATCAGGACAGAGTTCCCAGATCTCTTTAGTTCCTAGTTTTCTTGTAAATCTCGGGATGAGATTTTATTTAAGGGGGGAAGGTTTGTAACATCCCAAAACTTCAATCCAAGCTTATCATGATCAAATCATCCAAAAATGGGGTTAACAAAAACTTTTCCAAATTTAAAATGAAAGCATTCATATATGTGTGCATTTAAAATAGGAGTTGTTTTGAAGTGCCATGATTGTGTGATCCTTTGCTTCTAAAATGTTTCTTAAGTGATTTAAACATCATCTACATCATTCCCAAACTTTTCCTAAAAGAAATCAAATCAAAAAGAATTAAAATGAAGGAATGGTCATTTGGACAAATTTAACTCTCATGCCTACTTTGGCTATTCCTAGTACTCAATTCTTAACAGAAACAATTCTTGATCTTTGCACCCCTTGCTAGTACACATAATGAAGTACCAAGGCCCACCTTTTGATCTTCTAAAAACATTCTGGAAACTATTTTAAATGGCAGTTCAATATTGAATCTAATGCATATGCATAGATCACCCCTATTTCAAAAACCATGTATTTGAGCTCCATTTTCAAAACCCTTGCAACCAAAGACTACCTAGCACTAGTGGAGATCACTCAAAAATTTTGAACTCAAAATTCAAAACTTTTTCTCTTGCGGCCATTTCATCAAACACTTGGCAGGCAGAATCATAACTCTAATCCTAGCTCACTGCTTGGAATAGGGTTTTGCCCCCATTTGATCTCCATTTAATCTCTCTGTCCCCCTTTGATCAAACCATGCCAATTGCAGCCCATCCCCTATGCCCTAGTGGCAATGCCATGCCATGCCGAGCACCACCCTGGCCGGCCAACCTTGCAACCGCCGCAGCAGACCACTCCCCCTTCCCTCGCCATGTCTAGGAGGTAGCCAACGCCGCACCACCCCTCTCTGTCCCTTGCCTGAGCCAAGAGCAGCCGTGGACCACCGAGGACAAACCGCGCCCAGTGCCACCAGACCATGCCGCCGCCGCCCGCAGAGCGTGCACTGCTCCCGCATGCACAAGCCACCACTCGACACCAGCCCGCGCCCACCGCTCCGCCTCGACCTAGAGAACACCCCAGACACCCCCGTTCACCGCCCAAAGCCCCACAGCCACCGCTCGCCGTGGACACCGCCGCCTCTGCCTCTCAGAGCGCCACCTCACCCCAACCGCATGCCACCGCCCCTACGGCCGCATTGAAGCGCTAGAGCACCGCCGGGGGACCGCCCATCGATCGCCATCCCCAGCCATGCCGCTAGCTCACCGTAGCCATGTCGCCACCGTCGACCGCCCATCCCGCTCGGTCTCACCGTCGAGCCTATAAAAGGAGCCCTCCCCAGCACCAAAGACTCACACCATTCCACTCCCCTCACCTCTCTGGACCTCACCCACCTCTCGCCGGAGCAAGTGGAGCAGTAGCTCACCGGAATTGGAGCCGGAGCCGCCGCCTCTGGAGAAGAAGGGTGTCGTTGATTCCGGCCACCCCAAGCTCCGCCGCGACCCCGCCTCGCCTCGCCGTCGTCTTCCACTTCGTTCGCCCGCATCGCCGACCCTGCTGGAGCCCTGGTACGCCCCTAGTAGACCCCCACCGAGCCGCTAGGGTTCGAGCTCGCCGGCGACCCGTCCGTCGTCGACGACGACCCTCAGCCGTAGATCTAGCCTCTAATCGCACGGCCCATAGCGCGCGTACCATTTTGCGTGTTAAGTGCCGCTGACAAGCGGGACCCCCCTGTCAGCTGAGCCCTGTGCCGCGTAGCACCACTGGGCCGGCCCATTCCCTTTCC
The DNA here is from genome assembly GCA_916181665.1 of Avena sativa. Lineage (NCBI taxonomy): Eukaryota > Viridiplantae > Streptophyta > Magnoliopsida > Poales > Poaceae > Avena > Avena sativa. The sequence goes on along the minus strand of OV702290.1, from coordinate 29,814,218 downwards.
CGCGCAAGCCCTTAGATTCAAATCTAGGTTTTTCTTTTTAGTTAGAATATAGTTTCTGTCCAGTGTTTCAAAATTTAATTCTAGGAGTTTGACAAATCCAAATTACATGAAACTAATTTTGTCTGAAAGGTATTGAAATGCTCTATCCAAGCCCGTTGGATTTAATTCATTTAGAGTTATATATTTCTCCTAATAAAAATAAGAAGACAGAAGCTTTTGCAACTTGAAACATTTTTGTAAAATCAACCAAGTTAGATTTTGAGTTGATTCCAACTCTCAAAAATCACATTTCATCATATCTATCCAAATATGTAATAATATTAAGGTTTACAGGCAGTGACTTTGGACTAGTACCAAAATAATGCTATATAGGCATTTCTAGTAACTTTAAATCATTAAATAATAAACTTAAACCAAAGTAATATTGATCCAACCTTTAAATCTCATTCCCACATGTTAGAATATGTGGTGAGGACATGGGTCCACATGAGCCCATATTTTGGTGGTGAATATTAAAGTGTAGTTAATATTTCAATGAGTAGAAATTACTTTTCCAAAATAAAAAGGTTGAAACTATTGAATTAAACTTGTGATGTTTGGGATGATAATAGATCATCAATTGTGTGGTTTAGAATACTACTCAGCCTAGTTAAGTATTGTTTGGTGATTGTGCACTCCCTATGTATTTATAGACGATAGTACTGACCAAGCCTTCGAGGAGGAGGAGTTCTACCAAGAAGAAGAAGAAGAAGAAGAAAACTTCAACCACTGCACCAACCAAGGCAAGCTATTAGTGGCAAGCTAACCCTTGCAAGCATGCTTTAGTAAGCTATTGTAGCAAGCTAGAATAAAACTAGATAGTTTAGTAAAGATGCCTTAAGCATACTTTGATCACACCCCCTTAGTTTACACAAAGTTCTTTAATTAATTTTGAAGGTAGCATAAAGAGTATAAAACTTGACCTAATTTAGAAACCCTTAGATGTCATTCTATGGCATGAGATTGATCCCACCTTTCTACCTTAGTGAACACTCTTAACCTAGTGTTTTAGAATAAATCAAACTTGAGTCATTTTAGATGGGAACACTTGGTGAAAATGAGTTATGAAAACCTTGGAATGATGATTCATTCTATTGAGATGTTTTGACATGTGTTGAGAAACACAATTGGTTTATGATGATGAAAATGATGAGGCATGAGCCTTAACCCTTTTTTATAAAACTGATGGTTGGATTCGGATGCGATACCATTCCAAATTTACCGTACAACCACATTACCTGAATTGGGTAAGGATTAGCTGGAAAATTATATGCATTAGTATTAGTTCCCTCACGGGAGAGGTTTGAGCTGAGGCTACCTCCCAATGTTGTCCACCTATGCAGTGCCCAAGATGACTGATGGTCATGGTTGGGAGGCCATGCTCATAGGAGAGGTGCTTGTACTAGGGTGTGTAAAGGGAAGGTTATGTTTGATTATCTGCATACTAAGTATGATGATTCAGGGTTATCCCTGACAGATGTATCGAATCTTGTGGTGAAAGTGTACCACCTCTGCAGAGTGTCAAACTATTCGAATAGCCGCATCCGCGGTTATGGACAGTTGGAATGGCCATACTGTTTCGTTGTCAGATGTTTTCTAAATAACCTGAAATGAATGATGAACCTTGACTTGACCACAACAGGGTTGTGTAGATGAAAATAGCTTCCCAACTTAAGTGATTCTAGACTTTTATTTTATCTTTTCTTGCTTCAGAACTCAGCTTAGGTTTCAAACTCAACTTGATAGTTACTCTTTCAATTCAGTACTTTAACTTAGAACTCAGCTTAGGTTTGCGAGTACTTAAAGAGTACTCATGGCTTTTGTCCCTGGCTATTATCATGGCCAGACTGTGAAGGAGATTATCAAGATGATGGTCAGCAGGACGGCTATGATAACTAGGACTATATTCCTTCGTCAGCATTGCCTGTGCCCCTGAAGATGGACCCCACCGCTACGCTATCGTTTATTTTCGCTGCTTGTTGTATTAAAGACTGGATCATGAGATCCTTATTTGTGTAAAACCTTATGTATGGTTTGTAATGGATGATGTACTATGATATCCAATCCGTTATGTCTCGCAAAAATGGTAATCCTAGGATTGCGAGGTATGGCATAACGGGCATCTGGGATTAAAAATCCGGGTGTTGACAATTTTCTAGTAGTGGTTTTAGCGGGGTGCTACAATTCGACACCACTAACAAGGGATCTTGCCCTCGAGATCCGCCTCGTGGTACCGGGAAGAAGGTCGGCGATCTGAATCTTCCCGCTTCGTGTAGATGCTCGCGACACCACTAACAAGAGGTCGTTGCTCCCCTCCGTCGAGAGAACACTCTGGATAAACAAAGGAGGAAGGTAAAGGTATCAACAAATAAAGCCACCTCTAGCTTCCGTGGACGGAGTAAAATTGCTTGATCCACCGATTCGATGTACAAAAGAAAATGATAAGAGTAGCCGAATGGTGATCAGTCCCTCACGCACCCAAACCATGACTCTGCACATGAGTAGGAGAATTATGCAACCAACTCTCGGAATTCAGACTGAAGATCTCGACAAGCGAGGTTCGGAAACAAGGGAACGATGCAGGCTCTGCATCGGGTCTGGCATAGATGATGTCGTCGTGTCGGAAAACACCGGAAGGCACAAACTAGGAACAAAGAGAAGTCCAACAGAAGACGGATTCCTCAGATAGCATGAAGACCGGATGTAGAAGCACCGTTACCCAAAGAGGAAGCGAAACCCTGAAGGTACGACGGAAACCCAACCACGAGAAATCCTGGACTTGAAGAAAGGTAAGAGAGCAGATTTAAAACACGCAGAGGTAAGAGGAGAATAGTAGAGGGATAAGGAGTAAAATCAGACCTAATCAGATCTATCCAACCGATTTTTCCAAAATAGTTTTAACACTCTACTTCGTCCGTTAGCTAGGTTATCCTACAGGCTGGACCAGTGGGGTATCGCAACTGGTGAGCTCTAATACCACTCTATAACACCCTTGAATCGTCCCTATGCAAGTTTCAGCGCTTCCCACCAAACCCGCATAGAAACGATTCAAGGACGCGCACCAGGCACTTTCGTGCGGGTGGAAAACAAAGTAATACCATTACACATTAGTCCACGATGGAAGCCACAGAACATATATATACAACAACAACTCCATGAGTCAAGAATATAGATATACTATACAAAGATCCAAATCACCTTGAAAACGATAGAGCGTCCGACTACGGACAAGATGCAAATGGGGCTAAGAGCCCTGAAGAATAACCAATGGCGTCCATAACCCAGCCCAGGCCAAGCCGGAAGGGTAACCCTGCTAACGACGTCGATCTCAAACCTGCTAAAACAAAAGGGGTGCCGACAAAGGGCAAAGGAAAAAAGAGGAGCGTCAGTACTGAGGCCAGTACACGGCGAGGCTAGAATTCGGCGTCTCTCGCCTACATAGGTATGGTGGACTCAAGCAGCGGCGCAGCAGCACTAAACAACCTATAGAGACTCAGTACAACTGTCAGCTATTAGAGAGAGATAAGAAAGACCTATTCCGAACCACCCGATACTAACACCAATCATACCCATCCTTGCATTCCCCCTCTAGACCAAACGAGGAAGTCAAACCAAGGAACTCACACAGTTGGCAGTTTTATTCATTCCATTATAGTTGTAGCATTTACTAGTCAGATATATAGCATGAGTCATCCTGATAGCATAAGTAGTGGGCAGTTTTAGTTACCATTCCGTTGTAGTTGGAACATTTACTAGTCAGATATAATTGGCATGTGACATCCCAAACCCAGCAGTTGTTGGCACTTTTATCACATTCCATTGGAGTTGCAATACTTACTAGGCAGGTATAGTATGACACAGATCACCACAGATCCACTAGTTGTTGGCATTTTTATTATCCATTCGATTGTAGTGAAGTTGATTACTAGTCACATATTGAGTCAAATTTATAACACTACTTTAGTTATGCTTGTCTATGATCGGGATACTGTGCTCCAAGTCGTCCATAACCGCGGACACGGCTTTCAGAAAGATTTACCCTGCAGGGATGCACAAATAGCAATAGACACACGATCAACCTCGGAAAACCAAATCAAAACCCAACGAGGCTTTCCCGACAAAGCAATCACAGGATTCATAAAATATTTTAGGGGGCCACCCCATTAAGCTACCCGCAACGAAGTTGGCCGGCTCCGAGACGGACCCAAGGTTTGCGCCAATGGCTGTAAAAGACTAGGAACCCGAAAGTGTGACTGGGCTTGTCGATACCGCGAAAACACTCCGCAATTCCTAAACAGTATAGGTGCTCCACGCACAATCGTAAATAAAGCAGTAAAGCATGGCATAAGTACAGGATAGTAATAAAGCCCCAAACTACTTTGTGGCCCCAAGAAATAAGAAATGAATCAAGCTCTGGCTAAGGGAGATTCATAGAGTCTCCCGTATATGGATAGTGCGAATAGCCAAGGAACAGGTATCAAGTACTCGGGGCCTACGGGACACAAGTGGACATGAAAAACCAAATATCATATATTGTCCACCGGTGTCTCTTTCATTAGTTATCCCAGCAATTTAATAGTTGTGTTTAAAATCATGATCATCTCCACCATAAACATCTGCCAGCATTCCAACAACTGCGGTACTTGACAACACGAGATCGCACCTGAGCAAGCAACAATGACTCGCAAGGCCAGCTATCTATCAAGCACAGGTAATAGGAGGTGTCCAAGGCAATATAGAGGCTGCACGGGATGTAACTGGTGTACGGAAACTAAAGCATCGCGATACAGATAGCAATAGATCAACAGGAGAAAATAAAGACTATAAATGCAAAATAGGTAGAAGGGGGAGAGATGCTCGCCTGGGAAACACTGTCGAAGGATCATATCCGGAGAACTTGTCGATTCTCGCATCCACTCATCGGCCTAATCCGCAAAGAAGCAAACACTAAAAGAAACATCGGATACACTATTTAATACTACTGCAGAAGATCCGGCATGATTATGATATGATGCATGGCATGGCAAAGATGCGGTGCATTTAGGCAATATTAAGTGGAACCGGGGTCCCGACAAATAATTATATGGTTCAAGTTATTTAGATACCCTGCAATTTAAATGTTGTCTTAACAAGGCAAAACATGGCATCGGTTCGCTACTCAAATTTAAATGGGGACGATATATAAGACTAAAATAGCCCGCATATAGCCCCCATATTTAATTATGAGATGAATCGGCATAATGCCCCAAACCCACAGACAGATATGCATGCATGAACAATTTAATATGCGACAGTTTATATATATAGCATTTATAAAATAGGGTTCGGAAAGGGGATCACACTTCGGTTATCGGTGATCTTGGGGTTCGAGGGATCGGGCTTCGGATCCGGACACTGGCAAGGTCTTTGGTTCGGCGGGATCGGTCTTCGCATCCGTGAAGGAGGACTTGGCGTTCTGAGGGTCTCGGTGTGGTTCTCTCGGGTCCAAGCGCCGGTGGTTCCTAGGGTTTATCCGGGTGGATGTCGATCTTGTCATCCCTGGCTTCCGTTGTGGAAGGCGAGCTTGGTTCCGGCAGTCTTCGAGTTGAAGCTAAGGACATGGTTACCTCTTGTATTCCTCGATAACCGTCTGTAATTGTATAGGGGTTTCACCAACACATACTCTCTGTTACCACAAGGAGTGCAACAATAGGAGTCAATACACAGGACAACTCCTAGAACATCAACAGATCAACAACACACCAACACCTGACATCCACCACTCTCACCTAGTGCTACTGCCGGTCTTGAGTTGTACTGCTGGTAGGGTGGCCGACGGAGACCCACGGTATGCAGAACTTGACCCAGAGGAACTCGAAGGTGGGCGGTCATGGGCGAGCCAACAGGAGGCAGGGTGAGCTCGACGAGATCTGGCTAGAGGCGAGCTGGGTGACCAAGGTGACGGGGATAGAGGCGATGACAGCTTCAGGAAGTCGAGGACGTCCTGGTGGTGGCCAGTGCGGAACGGCGGAGGCGCTGGTGTGTCGGCCGGAGGAGACCCGAGGCCGGAGTTTCTCTAGGAAGCCGATGGCCTCGGGCTCAGCAGCTCTTGCAGACAGGGACGGCGAGGAACATCGGCCTGTGGGAGCGGCGACGGGCGTCGGTGCACGGCCGGAGCACGGTCCAACGGGGCAAGGAGCTCGCAGAGTAGGGAGGCCGCGCGGCGGATGAGGGGCGACGCGCTCGTGCAGAGGGAAGCCGGCGCTCACGCTGCATCGGGCAGAGAGGGAGGCGGTCGCGGAGCAGCGATGGAACATCTCGACGGCGGAGGAGGGCTGGGCGAGGCGGCTGCGTACGGTAGGAGGAGGTCGAGGCGGGCAGGCGGCAGGGCGAGGAGCTCTGAGAGGAGGTTGGGGTCGAGGAAGGCCGACGGGCGGCGGTGTGGCTCGATGGGGAGGCGGGACTCGAGCGGAGGAGAAGGGCCACGCCGGCGGCATCTCGCGGAACGCGGCCTGCAGAGACGCGGGGTCGTGCTCCAGGAAGAGGTCGAGGGGAGTGGCGCCCACGGCGGTGGTGGTTGGTTAGGAGGAGAGCGCGAGGAGGGTTGGTGACGTGCAGGACGCGATCAGTCGAGCGGGTCTGGGGACGCGTGAGCGGTGTCGGGTTGTGGGGCCAGGTGAGAAGCGGGGTGGGGTGGTTCGCGGGCGAGCAGCCTCTGCATGCTGCGTACGCTCGCGTGCATGTATCGTGGGAGCGTCGCGAGCGGGCGGTGCGGTGACGTGTCGGTGGGGGTGGGGCCAGGTCGCGGTGGAGATCCCTAGGCAGGGTCAGGTGTGGAGCAGGGCTGGGGTGGTGTGCGTGAGTGGTTCTGGTGGTTGGCAGCGAGGTGGGTTGGCGCTAGGTGTGGGGCAGGGTGGTGGCGCCGGCTATGGGGAGTAGGTGGGTTAGGGTTGGGCTGTTTTGGGGGTGGCCGGCTGGGACGGATCGGGCCTGGTTCGGCTGCCCCCTAAAAATAAAATAAACTTTTATTTATTATAAACAAGACTTTGAGAAACTGTTTTTAGACAAAACAAAATAATCCGGAAAAGCCCGGTTTAAAATTTGAAAAGAAGACGAGGATATTTAGAAAACAAAAACTAGGCTTTTCGAAAATATTTTTAGGCAAAACCATGCATGATGATGATGCTCAAATGCAATGTGGCATGATGACATGAGCATGCGGTCATGATGATGCAATGCACAAAAACACAACGATTTTCTAGTAGTGGTTTTAGCGGGGTGCTACAATCGGGGAGCCGGAGGTCTCATCGTGCACCGGATGTGTACGAAGACACGAGGCGCAACACTTGGGGCGCTTAAATGTCGTGAGCCAGAGCTATTGCCCGATGAAGATGATGAAGATCAAGAAGGAGCAAGGGGTGACCTGTGAGGAGCTTCGCGACCTTGAGGTCGGCTTCGAGTACGACTACATCAACCACGTTCCTCGTAGAACGTTAACCGCGTACAGACTACAAGGGTGTAACTACCTCGGTGAATTACGCTCTTAGTTACAAGCCTGGACGAGCGGAAATGGTTAAAATAGTACGGTGGGGCCAAATGCCACTCACAGGTAGACCTTTCGGCCGTCCTAACCATTTCCAAAACATCGGGACAAGAACGAGCGGCGTAATCGGCAGGCGAAGGGATCAACTACATACACAAATGAGTATGTATGCAAGCCACCATACAACAGTCCTCAGAGCCATTCCATCTAAAAGAAATAGAAATATTGCAACGCCATACGGCAAGATCCAAATATCCTAGATAGATATAATAGTTTAGGATATCTCCTCATACATCAAACATCAGAGTATCAGGCGGAAGCGGAAAACAAGATCCGAGTACGGATAAGAAGCAAATCGGCATAAGATGCCCCATAAATAAACACATCCCGCCCACAGATCTCACGGATCCCCGTTCCCGGAATCTCTACACCGAGTGATCATTGCCAACATCGTCTGTCTTCTCCACCCAGTATCCATCTTGCGAGTATACCTGTTCATCTGAATCAAATAATTTATCGTGTGAGACCCTAGGGGTACTCAGCATGTCTTTTTGCCGCTAAAGGGGACACAACCTGGGGTGACGCAATTGCAGCAAAAGATAATACCTAACAATTCTAGGGATACTCGCTAACCATCCGCCTAACCAAAAATAGACGGATGTCCGTGAATTAATAACAACAGTTATAACTGTAATATTAACAGATCCATCCTCCTCCTCGCTTACCAACGAGGAAGCGGACGAACAGCTCCCCATCCGTTGGCAGTTTTATTATCCATTCCATGAGTGTTGCACTATTTACTAGTCAGGTACTTAGTCAAATTAAAAGCGGTACTTTAGTTATACTTGTCTATGATCGAGAAACTGTGCTCCAAGTCGTCCATAACCGCGGACACGGTTTTCAGAAAGATTTACCCTGCAGGGGTGCACAAATAGCAACACACACTCGATCAACCTCGGAAAAACCAAATCAAAACCCAACGAGGCAGTCACGACAAAGCGATCACAGGATTCAGAAATATTTCAGGGGGCCACCCCATTAAGCTACCCGCAACGAAGCTGGCCGGCTCCGAGACGGACTCAAGGTTTGCGTCAATGGCTGTAAACGACTGGGAACCCGAAAATGTGACTGGGCTTATCGATAACGCGAAAACACTCCGCTTTCCTAAACAGTACAGTGTGCATCCCCTCGCACAATTTAAATAAAGCAGTAAAGCATGGCATAAGTACAGGATATTAATAAAGCCCCAAACTACTTTGTGGCCCCAAGAAATAAGAATGAATCAAGCTCTGGCTCAGGGGGGTCCATAAGGCCTCCCGGATGTGGATAGTGCGAATAGTCAAGGAACAGGAATCAAGTACTCGGGGTCCTACGGGACACAAGTGAGCATGAAGAACCAAATAGCAGATATTGCCCACCGGTGCCACTGTCATTAGTTATCCCATTACTACTCAGGTTAAGTTGTTTAGGTACCTCGTTATCCATCAGACACTCACATACCCTACACATGCTGTTCTACGACCCGCATGGCTCAAACAACTCCTGTAGTAATGGCTCATGGGATGGAGGAACAAGCTTCGGTGGGGTTTAAAAGTAAAGGCTATGCAGTACTTGGGATTCATTTTAATGCAATCGTGACTCAATGATGCAAGAACAAGAGAGAGGCAATAGGTTCTATATGTATGCAAGCATGTGGTAGTGCTTGCCTGGCAGCTCGGTTGAAGCGAGGGATGGATCTGGGTAGTGCTCCTGGTTTCTTGATATATCCCCTGCTCAGCGTCTATTCGAAGAAGAACCAAACAAACAAGGGCCAACATAAATAGAGTGCACAAGCATATGAATTAAAATGCGACAAGCAAACAATCATGCCATGATGAATGATGCACAATTTGCATGGCAATAATGTAGCATGGCATGGGTGAGGTGTGGAATACAAGAATAAAGCATTTTACGGAGTTTTAGACACCTTTTATCCTCAAATAAGTTGCTGTATACTTTATATTTATATGATGCATGCTGCAATTCAGAACATGGAATGCATAGATAGAACGGGCTCGTCGCGCTGATCGATTTAGACATATTATTTGTCAAATTTGGAGTTATAAAACAAAAGTTATTAATTAATTAAGGCAAAGGCATTTTATTGTAATTTTAATCAACTCGAAAATTTAAAGTGTTCAAAATATATTTTGAAGGGCATATTTGAATTCCTCACATTTTTCTGATTTCAAAACATATATCATATGTTGAATTTGGAATTATATTTTAAAAGTTATTTAAAAACATATTTGAATTTGAATTTAAAACAAATTTGAAAAGGTTTTAATTAAACAGCAAGCAGAAACCATTTCGTACTCACACAGATCTAGCCACAGTCACCGCCAAGTGGGTCCGGGCTGATCTGGCGGTAACAGGCGCACCGAAGGGTTTTCTGTACCGCGGCCTTAGCTAGCCCAGGTCGCTGACCGGTGGGTTCGTCGGTGGGGCCGGGCCCACATGACAGCGAGAGGGAAGGGTCAGCCACGTGTCGCAGCGAAGGGAGCGCGGGTTGAGGCTGGAAGAACTAGGGGGCTTAACTGCAAAACGGACGGAGAGGCTGACAGGTGGGGCTCGGTGTACCGCGGGTTGAGGTGAAAAAAAAGGGGGGGTTTCCTGCAAAACGCGCGGCGGCACTGTTTCTCTTCTTCGCGATCTGACGTCTGGCGAAGAAAAACGCCGCGCGGCGCGGGACGGCGGTTCGAACCGGGGATCTGGGCGTGCGCGCGGAGGGCATAGCCGCTGCGGTGGCTTAGGCTTGGTGTCAGGAGGGTGGACGCAGGCTAGCTAGGTCGTTGCGCGGCGCAGCAACGAGAGAACGACGTAGGCCGCCGCGCACCGAGGCCGTTCGACGATTCGTCCGGCGAGCACTGGCGATTACAGCAAGGCGGAGGTTGTCAGGGAGGGAGAGGGTCGTACCGTGGAGAGATCAGTGCGGTCGGATCGTGCAGGGAGGCGACAGAGGGGCGAGGACGCAGATGGCCGGCGCAGATAGGGTTTGCGTCGGGCGACGCTGGTGCTGGCGGCTGTGGCGCTCCTCCTCCGCGTCGGCGTGTACAGGGAGCAGCAGGGAGGTCTCCTTGGTCTCCCAGGCCACCTCCTCGACGCGCTCACCGGCTGGAGCGACGAGAAGCAGGGGGTAGACGTCGGTGTCTGGCGGCGAGATCTGGCGACGGTAAAGAGAGAGGGGAGGTGCGGTAGGGCTCTAGGCGGATCTGGGAGAGGCAAAGGAGCCGTGGGGCGGAGGGTAAAGCGAGGGAGAGAGGCGAGGTAGCGTGTGGGCACGGGGTAGGGAAAAGTGGCTTCGGCCCTTTTCTGCTCCTCCTCGATCACGTGGTCGAGCTGGCTGGGCTGGCTGCGGCTGGTCCAGGGCAGGGCAGGTAGGGCTGCCATGTGGGGACGGCATGGCGGTGGGGCTACCCGGCAGGTAGAGTGAAGAGAGAGGGTAGGGAGCTCGGGTCAACTAGGGCTTGGCTAGGAGGAGGGGTAGATGGGGTGTGGGACCAGGGAGAGGGGGTAGCCAGGTGGGGACATCACGGTAGAGAGAGGGGGAGGTGAGAGAGGTGTGGTTAGGGTTGGCTTAGAACTAAGGTTAGAAGAAAAGAGAGGAAACTAGTGTTAGGGTTTAGATGAGGTGTTAGGTTTTTGGAGAGAGGATTAGAGAGAGGGTGATGTGGTGGTAGGGTTTTTAGCAAGATCAAACAAGATCAAGCAAAAGGAGTGGTAGAAAGAGATGGTGATGAGGGATGGAGATGATCCCATAAAGAGAAAAACCCACTTAAACCAAGAGAAAAGCAAATGGCTAAAGGTGGTGGTACTCTTGCATGGCCCATGCAAAATAATAAATGCCTTGATTAAATTCTTGTGAAAACAAAATAATAGCATGGCATTATTTTTATGCATTCCCAAGAAGTGGAATAAAGGCCAAGCAAAAGAATTTATAGATTTAGATCCACCCCACCCACATGAGCTAGAATAAGATCAAAAGAAAAAGAGAAACAAGCTCATGGATAATTAGGGTGGTGGAATTATAAGGTGGTGACAAAGAAAGGTGGTGGAGTGGAATAAAAGATATGCCCCCAACTCAACTTGGGCATTAAACAATATATCAATAACCAAATACAATATCAAGAGGAAAATACAATTAATAATGCATATGAGAGAATAACCAAAGAAAGAGGGTTTTATATGATGCTCAAATGCAAGGTGGCATGATGACATGAGCATGATATAATTATGATGCAACAATTATATATAGGGAGTAGCATTTATATAGACTAGGCTAGTAGCATTGCAATTGTTAGACAATTGGGATGCTACAACTCTCCCCCACTAAACAAGAATCTCGCCCCGAGATTCCTAGGAAAAGGAAAACAACACAAGGAGAGGCGGTTGTTCGGAACGAAGGTGACCCTCATGTTCCCAAGTTGAAGAACAACGGAATGGTGCGACCACTACACCTTGCAAAACTTGCTAGACTTGTTGCGAGTCTTGCGTTTTGCTTGAGAAACAACGGGTTAGAAGAGTTGAAGGATTGTCGTGAGACAAGAAGGATAGGATGAACATAGCTCCGGTTTTCTCAAGAAACATGATAAGAGAAAATAGAACCACTTGTGAAATAAAATGACAAGATGATGTATCATGAATAAAGAAAGACACACCGTTAAGATTAAAGATTTACTGATACGAGAGAGGATGAATCTATCTCGCCGAAAGAAAAAGAGCTAGATTGTAGAGGTTTTGAACCACTATGACAATAGCATCGTATCTTCTCTCGGATTTGAGAAATGAAGTTCGGAAACAATATTGCCTTCAAACAATAGAGTCCCTTGATATCAACAGAAAGATTTAGTTCGACATCGTCGGATTAGATTCTTGTTGCGCCGGTAAGAACCAAGGATCACGCAATGGAGGTGCGCGGATATAACTTCCAGAGACGGATGTGAAGCCAGATCATGGTGGAATCCCGAGAAGCAAAGAATATGGAGGATCTGGAGTTTATTGTAGAGATACTTATTGCTTTCTTTAGCCTTGAGGCTAACGCAATAGATTTGCGGCTGATGACCTCAACCATAACTGGCTTTACCACAGAAAAAGAATTGATGAAACAAAGAGAGAGATAGTTTCCTTTCATCTTGTTTGGGGATGCCGAGCATCGGTAGAATGATGAGGACAGAAAAGAGTTTGCGTTTGTTTCCACCAGATAATTGAAGATTTTGCTCCATCTAGAATAGACAGACCACCAACAAAAGATTATTGATTACTTTCTTCGGGAGAGCACTCCGGAAAAACAAAGACGGAAGTAAAAGTATCGAGGGATAAAGGCCACTTCTAACTTCCGTGGAATGAGTGAAATCACATTAATTCACCAATTCAATGTACAAGAGCGAATGATAAGAGTAGTGGTATGGTAGCTACTCCATCCCGCACTCAAAGCATTACTCCGCACATGAATAAGAAAACCATGCAACCCAACTACCGAAACAGACTGAAGGTATTGACAATAACTCATGGAACTTTGTTAGAAAACAAGGATAGATGCAAACGATTCGCCGGATTCATAGATAGATAAAGATGATGATGTTGTCGTCATGTCTGAAGTACCAAGCCACCAGAAAGATATGAAGGAAGATTACGGAGAAGAGCTGCAAGATTCAACAGCTACAGAAAAGATAGCACCAACTTGAACAGAAGGAATACAAGATCTGGAAGGTCTTCATGGCCTCCGGTGGATTGAGCATAGACGATAGAGCGAGAGGGTTTCAAGAGATTGCTTAACGAGATAGAGGTGAAAAGAACTCCATGTTGTTCTTGAAAAGATTGAGAGAGGTTTAGCAGTCTTGAGGAAAATCTTTAGCGGAACGACGATGATAACTTGCCAACAAGGAATAACTCCAGATTGGTTGAAGATGGAGGATGGAATTAACAATGGACTTGCTGATTCCAGAGTTGAAGTAATGTATTTAGCAGAAGGACGTGGTCGAGATAGGTGACTTCAAGAAGCCAGAATTTCCACTTTGGGAACTTTGCACACGGCAGTGTTAACAAAGCTTGAGAGAAAGGAACACAGATGATCTTCCATGTTCTTTCATTGATATGGAATAGGCAAGCATATTATCAACATATACCACCATGGATTAACAAGATATTCCCAGAATACCAAGTTCAAAAGGCAAGAGAAACGAACAAATGCTCGAACACTTCCTGAGCTCAACGCTCTTAGAAAGATCAATATTAAGAGCACGGGTTCGTGTTGAAGAAGATGCACTGGAAGAATAGATTATCTGGTCCTTCGGAAGAAAAAGAGATGTCACCTGGTTCACATTGTCGATTGGATCACCGGTTACCAAGATAAAGAGATCTTGGATAAGAACCGATGATAGCTCATACCTTAAGCAAAGCTATTAGAGACGAAAATATGCAATTCCCTCGTCTCAAAGAGAATTTTGCAGATATGGAGTTCAAAAAGATGTGCAGCATGATGGACAGATGATAGACCGCCGTAGTGCCTTGAGAAACTCCGGATTGCCAAAGATGCTTGAATATGCATAGATATGATCACGGTGTACTCAAAATCACAGGAGATAACCGTCACCATTTGGAGGATAGTGTTGATAGCATTTTCCATCTTCCACTCATGATAAGTGTCCTATAGCTATGCTGAGAACCAAATTACAATCACCAGCATCGGATCGACACATGTTATGTAATTAGCCTAAGAGAATTGGAGATGAAATGAAACTCTAGGATTAAGCGCCGGTGACAAAAGAATGAGTTAGCATGGACATGCTGATAAAAGGGAGATAGATAATGTTTCACACACGACTGAAAAGGAGTGTGGAAGCACAGATGTATCAAAGAAATTTTTTCCGCATTTTTCGGCATTAAAATACCAATAGATGCGCAAAATCACTTATCAGTTAGCGATTAGAAACTCCACATTCTGTGAAAGCATGCTAGAAGGAAGAACACCCTTAAGAAGATGGCACCGGTTAACAAGGAGTCGGATAGATCGCGCCGGTTTTCAAAAGCCTGTCAGTATGGAATGTACCAACAGTTGATAACCAAAGGCAGATTGTGATAACAAATTGGATGCAACAGATAGACAAGGAATTACACACACACACACACACACACTTTCTCTGGTACTACGGAAACCCAGAACACGTGAATCCTAGTTTGAATTTTAAGAAGAGGATTGAAAACGTTACACTTCCTTACCAGAAAAGGGTGGGTGGGTGGGTAAGAAGAAAAATGGAAGCAGTCCTACTCTCGCGTTTTGTTTTTCCCTAGTATACATAGCTACCAAAATATTTGCTAGACTGACAACGACCATTTGGCTAAGACCCTGAAGGGCGGGATGGCTCTGATACCAATTGTAACTACCTCCGTGAATTACGCTCTTAGTTACAAGCCTGGACGAGCGGAAATGGTTAAAATAGTACGGTGGGGCCAAATGCCACTCACAGGTAGACCTTCCGGCCGTCCTAACCATTTCCAAAACATCAGGACAAGAACGAGCGGCGTAATCGGCAGGCGAAGGGATCAACTACATACACAAATGAGTATGTATGCAAGCCACCATACAACAGTCCTCAGAGCCATTCCATCTAAAAGAAATAGAAATATTGCAACGCCATACGGCAAGATCCAAATATCCTAGATAGATATAATAGTTTAGGATATCTCCTCATACATCAAACATCAGAGTATCAGGCGGAAGCGGAAAACAAGATCCGAGTACGGATAAGAAGCAAATCGGCATAAGATGCCCCATAAATAAACACATCCCGCCCACAGATCTCACGGATCCCCGTTCCCGGAATCTCTACACCGAGTGATCGTTGCCAACATCGTCCGTCTTCTCCACCCAGTATCCATCTTGCGAGTATACCTGTTCATCTGAATCAAATAATTTATCGTGTGAGACCCTAGGGGTACTCAGCAAGTCTTTTTGCCGCTAAAGGGGACACAACCTGGGGTGACGCAATTGCAGCAAAAGATAATACCTAACAATTCTAGGGATACTCGCTAACCATCCGCCTAACCAAAGATAGACGGATGTCCGTGAATTAATAACAACAGTTATAACAGTAATATTAACAGATCCATCCTCCTCCTCGCTTACCAACGAGGAAGCGGACGAACAGCCCCCCATCCGTTGGCAGTTTTATTATCCATTCCATGAGTGTTGCACTATTTACTAGTCAGGTACTTAGTCAAATTAAAAGCGGTACTTTAGTTATACTTGTCTATGATCGAGAAACTGTGCTCCAAGTCGTCCATAACCGCGGACACGGCTTTCAGAAAGATTTACCCTGCAGGGGTGCACAAATAGCAACACACACTCGATCAACCTCGGAAAAACCAAATCAAAACCCAGCGAGGAATTGACGACAAAGCGATCACAGGATTCAGAAATATTTCAGGGGGCCACCCCACTAAGCTACCCGCAACGAAGTTGGCCGGCTCCGAAACGGGCCCAGGGTTTGTGTGGACGGCGGTAAACGACTGGGAACCCGAAAATGTGACTGGGCTTGTCGATACAGCGAAAACGTGTCACGATCCTAAACAGTACAGGTGCTCCACGCACAATCTTAAATAAAGCAGTAAAGCATGGCATAAGTACAGGATATTAATAAAGCCCCAAACTACTTTGTGGCCCCAAGAAATAAGAATGAATCAAGCTCTGGCTCAGGAGGGTCCATAAGGCCTCCCGGATGTGGATAGTGC
The DNA here is from genome assembly GCA_916181665.1 of Avena sativa. Classification (NCBI taxonomy): domain Eukaryota; kingdom Viridiplantae; phylum Streptophyta; class Magnoliopsida; order Poales; family Poaceae; genus Avena; species Avena sativa. The sequence goes on along the minus strand of OV702290.1, from coordinate 29,797,888 downwards.
GAATAGTCAAGGAATAGGAATCAAGTACTCGGGGTCCTACGGGACACAAGTGAGCATGAAGAACCAAATAGCAGATATTGCCCACCGGTGCCACTGTCATTAGTTATCCCATTACTACTCAGGTTAAGTTGTTTAGGTACCTCGTTATCCATCAGACACTCACATACCCTACACATGCTGTTCTACGACCCGCATGGCTCAAACAACTCCTATAGTAATGGCTCATGGGATGGAGGAACAAGCTTCGGTGGGGTTTAAAAGTAACGGCTATGCAGTACTTGGGATTCATTTTAATGCAATCGCGACTCAATGATGCAAGAACAAGAGAGAGGCAATAGGTACTATATGTATGCAAGCATGTGGTAGTGCTTGCCTAGCAGCTCGGTTGAAGCGAGGGATGGATCTGGGTAGTGCTCCTGGTTTCTTGATATATCCCCTGCTCAGCGTCTATTCGAAGAAGAACCAAACAAAAAAGGGCCAACATAAATAGAGTGCACAAGCATATGAATTAAAATGCGACAAGCAAACAATCATGCCATGATGAATGATGCACAATTTGCATGGCAATAATGTAGCATGGCATGGGTGAGGTGTGGAATACAAGAATAAAGCATTTTACGGAGTTTTAGACACCTTTTATCCTCAAATAAGTTGCTGTATACTTTATATTTATATGATGCATGCTGCAATTCAGAACATGGAATGCATAGATAGAACGGGCTCGTCGCGCTGATCGATTTAGACATATTATTTGTCAAATTTGGAGTTATAAAACAAAAGTTATTAATTAATTAAGGCAAAGGCATTTTATTGTAATTTTAATCAACTCGAAAATTTAAAGTGTTCAAAATATATTTTGAAGGGCATATTTGAATTCCTCACATTTTTCTGATTTCAAAACATATATCATATGTTGAATTTGGAATTATATTTTAAAAGTTATTTAAAAACAGATTTGAATTTGAATTTAAAACAAATTTGAAAAGGTTTTAATTAAAAAGCAAGCAGAAACCATTTTGTACTCACACAGATCTAGCCACAGTCACCGCCAAGTGGGTCCGGGATGATCTGGCGGTAACAGGCGCACCGAAGGGTTTTCTGTACCGCGGCCTTAGCTAGCCCAGGTCGCTGACCGGTGGGTTCGTCGGTGGGGCCGGGCCCACATGACAGCGAGAGGGAAGGGTCAGCCACGTGTCGCGGCGAAGGGAGCGCGGGTTGAGGCTGGAAGAACTAGGGGGCTTAACTGCAAAACGGACGGAGAGGCTGACAGGTGGGGCTCGGTGTACCGCGGGTTGAGGCGAAAAAAAGGGGGGTTTCCTGCAAAACGCGCGGCGGCACTGTTTCTCTTCTTCGCGATCTGACATCTGGCAAAGAAAAACGCCGCGCGGCGCGGGACCGGGGTTCGAACCGGGGATCTAGGCGTGCGCGCGGAGGGCATAGCCGCTGCGGTGGCTTAGGCTTGGTGTCAGGAGGGTGGACGCAGGCTAGCTAGGTCGCTGCGCGGCGCAGCAACGAGAGAACGACGTCGGCCGCCACGCACCGAGGCCGTTCGACGATTCATCCGGCGAGCACTGGCGATTACAGCAAGGCGGAGGTTGTCAGGGAGGGAGAGGGTCGTACCGTGGAGAGATCGGTGCGGTCGGATCGTGCAGGGAGGCGACGGAGGGGCGAGGACGCAGACGGCCGGCACAGATAGGGTTTGCGTCGGGCGACGCTGGTGCTGGCGGCTGTGGCGCTCCTCCTCCGCGTCGGCGTGTACAGGGAGCAGCAGGGAGGTCTCCTTGGTCTCCTAGGCCACCTCCTCGACGCGCTCACCGGCCGGAGCGACGAGAAGCAGGGGGTAGACGTCCGTGTCTGGCGGCGAGATCTGGCGACGGTGAAGAGAGAGGGGAGGTGCGGCAGGGCTCTGGGCGGATCTGGGAGAGGCAGAGGAGCCGTGGGGCGGAGGTTAAAGCGAGGGAGAGAGGCGAGGTAGCGTGTGGGCACGGGTAGGGAAAAGTGGCTTCGGCCCTTTTCTGCTCCTCCTCGATCACGTGGTCGAGCTGGCTGGGCTGGCTGGGGCTGGTCCAGGGCAGGGCAGGTAGGGCTGCCAGGTGGGGACGGCATGGCAGTGGGGCTACCCGGCAGGTAGAGAGAAGAGAGAGGGTAGGGATCTCGGGTCAACTAGGGCTTGGCTAGGAGGAGGGGTAGATGGGGTGTGGGACCAGGGAGAGGGGGTAGCCAGGTGGGGACATCACGGTAGAGAGAGGGGGAGGTGAGAGAGGTGTGGTTAGGGTTGGCTTAGAACTAAGGTTAGAAGAAAAGAGAGGAAACTAGTGTTAGGGTTTAGATGAGGTGTTAGGTTTTTGGAGAGAGGATTAGAGAGAGGGTGATGTGGTGGTAGGGTTTTTAGCAAGATCAAACAAGATCAAGCAAAAGGAGTGGTAGAAAGAGATGGTGGTTAGGGATGGAGATGATCCCATAAAGAGAAAAACCCACTTAAACCAAGAGAAAAGCAAATGGCTAAAGGTGGTGGTACTCTTGCATGGCCCATGAAAAATAATAAATGCCTTGATTAAATTCTTGTGAAAACAAAATAATAGCATGGCATTATTCTTATGCATTCCCAAGAAGTGGAATAAAGGCCAAGCAAAAGAATTTATAGATTTAGATCCACCCCACCCACATGAGCTAGAATAAAATCAAAAGAAAAAGAGAAACAAGATCATGGATAATTAGGGTGGTGGAATTATAAGGTGGTGACAAAGAAAGGTGGTGGAGTGGAATAAAAGATATGCCCCCAACTCAACTTGGGCATTAAACAATATATCAATAACCAAATACAATATCAAGAGGCAAATACAATTAATAATGCATATGAGAGAAGAACCAAAGAAAGAGGGTTTTATATGATGCTCAAATGCAAGGTGGCATGATGACATGAGCATGATATAATTATGATGCAACAATTATATATAGGGAGTAGCATTTATATAGACTAGGCTAATAGCATTGCAATTGTTAGACAATTGGGATGCTACAAAGGGTATGTACTCCCTTCGCTCTGGCCGTTACTGCATTACTACATAGATAGATCCTAGTCAGTTTCTGGGGTTCCGTCGTTGGAATTTTTTTGTTTTCCGCACCGATCCCCTACAGTGGTATCAGAGACGATCTATGCGTAGGAGTGTTATACGGCCAGTAGGCACATGTATTGTGCGGGCATTGATCCCTTAGTTGTTACCCTCTAACGTGTGCTTGTTTATATCGTGGTATTGTTTGATGAAGCGGCCCGGACCGACCTTACGCGTATTCGTACGCGAGACTGGTTCCACGCTCAACATACGGCTTGTACCGTATAAGTGGCTAGCGGGTGTCTGTCTCTCATTCGATTGATATAGCATTTACAACGGAGGGCCCCGAAAGGGGTGTAGTAGAGACAACTGTCGGATCCATGTTGTGGTTGGAAAGCTCGTAGATTAGAAACGGTTCTATTGCGAAAGCCCTAACAACCACGTAAAACTTGCAATAGATAAAGTAGAGGTGTCTAACTTTATTTTGCAGGGGACATGTGATTATGATATGGCATTGGTCGTTACAAAGGTAAAGTAGTTTACTTTTCTGTTGCTAAGTAGTATAGTAATAGTCATCGTTCCGATGGACGACCTGGTGGAGGCGCCGTGGACTTGGCGTCAAACCAAGGGCACGGTGGAGATCATGCCAGAGCGCTCGATGGAGATCAAGGCGCAAGAAGGACCATATCATATCGCATTATACATATGATGTTGATACCAGTTTTTACATCTTATTGTGTGCTAGTATTTAGATACTCAACGGTAGCAAATAAGATAATCCCTATTTAATTCCAATGTTCCGTGTTCCCCTTGTGTGTGCACCACCAAGAAAGGTCTTCGGTATGAGGCGATCCAGGGTTACAGGCCTGGGTGTCAGACATATCTATGTTCGCATACAGTGGGTGTAAGCCATGTTGCACAGCGAATACACACAAGTTAGATTTGGCAAGCCTAGCATGCTAGAGAAGCGTGGCCTTGGAACACAAGAGATCGAAAGATCGAGCATGAGTCACATGGATGATGTGATTGGCATTATGGAATGTCTACCTTTGATACTGCACTGATGGCCATGACGATCGGGGGAGGTGCAGAGGATAGGGATCATGCGATCACTAAAATCATCCAGGGGATAACCATTTTAGTGGAGACCAATTATAAATTCTTCTCTTATTATAAACTTAGTCTATATGTATTTTTGCAAATATCTTAGTAGATCTTAGCCTATCCCATTGAGGTCCTTTGCAACCATGGGAATATATTGCTTAATATGGAACTTAGCAAAAAGGGTCCAACTTCATAGATTAATACCCAGGCCTGATGGATATCCTCGTAAAAGGTGATCTTCTCTTCTTGATACGATAACCATTAGGAGATAATTCTATGACTCTGAAATGTTTGTGTTTTCTCCATAATCATCCAATAAGCCATTCTCCATTCGATGGAGAGTTGGGCTACATTTTGTATTCTGCAGAATAAGGCACATAGAGTATGAGCCGTTGGATGAATTTTCCTCCATCATGGATGAAAAGAGAATGTTTGGAAAAACACTTAGCGATCTTGCATTAAAGTTGAGAAATCTTAGAAGGGCTTGATTGCAAATGGAGGTCATAGATGAAAAGGTATATGTTAGATATAAAAAATTATAAATGTGGTTTTTGCAAAACTCGCTGCAGTTTGCAAAGTATTTGATACTTGTCCCATTTTATGAAAACGGGATGATATGCTTGGGAATTGCTTGATTTGAGGCAATGTGGTTTGATAATGGCAAGCAAAACAGTTGATGGCCAACATCACCTCTTCCCTCAAAGTTTGTCATTTGGATTAGTGGACTTGAATATAATTTGTAATCCATGTTTGTGTGTCTTGCTTTTGGCGAGACGATTATTCATATGAACAAGTTACAAGTGAAGGGTTTCGCAGCATAGTAAATCAAAATTTTCTACGGAAGCGAACAGAGGGAAAGCCAAGATCTAATCTAGGAGATGCAAACAACGAGAGAGATTGGATTAGATCTTCATACCCTTGAAGATTCGCACAGCGGAACGTTCGTCGGAACGTGGGTGATGTAGTCGTACTCGCTTCTCCTCCTCGCGATCCGATCCGATATAGCACCACAAGTGGCGGTGCCTCCGTGAGATGCACACGTGCGGCACCTAGACGTCTCCTCCTTCCTCGGACCAGCAAGTATGGTGGAGAGATAGATTGGATCTACAGCACGACGGCGTGGTGTATATGGTGGAGAATTTCTGCCGCAGGGCTTCGCCTACAAACAGTCGGGAGGAGAGAGGAAGGGCAGCAGGGCAACTGGGTTTGGAGGAAGGTGTAAGGGGTTGTGAGAGGGGGCGCACCAGCCCTCTATATATAGAGGGGGGTGCGGCCAGCCCTAGCCTCTCCTCCAAGCCTATCTCTAGTTTAAACAATTTAAACTCTCCCTTATCTAGAAATCCTATCTTATCTTATCTCTAGTTTAAACGATTTAAACTCTCTAGGATCGGCTGGGCCCTATGGGGCCTTGTGCCCCTGGCCCAATGCGGCCAGGACACTCCCTCATAGGCCCATGCCCCCTCCCGGAAGGTGGGGCCACGTTGGTCCCCTTCGGAAGGTTCTAGAAGCTTCCGGTACAATACCGATTAACCCGGAACAATTCCGAACTCCAAAAACTGCACTGCCTTATATGAATCTTATTCTCTAGACCATTCCGGAACCTCTCGTGATATCCCGGATCCCATCCGAGACTCCGAACAAAAATTCATAAACCAATTATCCAATCTATCCTAGCGTCGAGACACGTTAAGTGTGTGACCCTACGGGTTCGAGAATATGCAGACATGATCTTCTATCAATAATCAACAGCGGGGTCTGGGCACCCATATTGACTCCCACACATTCATCGATGATCATATCGGATGAACCACGATGCCAGGATTCAATCAATCCCATATATATATTCCCTTCGTCTCGTGATATTTTACTTGCCCGAGATTCGATCGTCGGTATCGTCATACCTAGTTCAATCTCGTTCACAGCAAGTACTTTACTCGTTCCGTAATCCGATATCATTTTGTGATTAACTCCTTAACCACATGCTTGCAAGCGGTGTTGATATCGATTACCGAGTGGGCCCGAAGCATATCTCTCCGACTTGGGAGGGACAAATCCCATCTCGATACATACAACCCAACAGATACTTTCCGATCACCTGAGAGACACCTTTATGATCACCCTCTCATAGGATGACGTTTGATGACCTCAAAGCTTTCTTCCGATACCAGGGAGTTGCATTATCTCATGGTCTAAGGAATACAATATTTGACATAAGAAAAGCTTCGCAAAGACGAACACGATGAGACGATCTAATTGCTTCGCTTAGTTTGGGTCTGTCCACTATATCATTCTCCCAATGATATGATCTCATTATCAATTGACAACTCATGTCTATGGTTAGGAAACCTTAACCATCATTGATCAATGAGCTAGTCCATAGAGGCGTACTAGGGACACGGTGTTGTTCACAAACCACACAAGTATTAATGTTTCCGCTTAATACAATTCTAGCATGGAATATAAACTTTATCATGAACAAGAATTATAATAATAACATCTTTATTATTGCCTCTAGGGCATAATTCCAACAGTCTCCCACTTGCACTAGAGTCAATAATCTAGTTTACATCTGGCAACAATCTCACACCCATGGCACTGAGGTGCTGATCATGTTTTACACGTGGAAGAGGTTTAGTCAATGGATCTGCGACATTCAGATCTGTATGTACTTTGCTGATCTTCAGATCTCCATCTGCTATATAATCTCGGATTATATGAAACTTGCGGTTGATATGCTTGGTCTTTGGATGATATCTTGGTTCCTTAGCGAGTGCTATGGCGCCAGTGTTGTCACACAATATCTCCAGTGGGTCCAATGCACTTGGAACCACGCCAAGCTCAGTGATGAAGTTCCTGATCCAAACTCCTTCACTTGACGCTTCTGCAGCAGCCATGTATTCCGCTTCTACTGTAGATCCCGCGATCACGCTTTGCTTGCAGCTTCTCCAGCTCACAGCTCCTCCATTCAAAATATACACGTATCCTGTCTGAGATTTACAATCATCCTTGTCGGTGTCGAAACTAGCATCGACGTAACCTTTTACGATGAGTTGTTCATCACCCCCATAGACTAATAACATTTCTTTAGTCCTATTTAGGTACCTTAGGATGTTCTTCACGGCTGTCCAGTGTTCCACTCCTGGATCACTTTGATATCTGCTCGTCAAACTAAGAGCATTGGACACATCCGGTCTAGTACACAGCATGGCATACATGATGGAACCTATGGCCGAGGCATAAGGCACTTTGCTCATAGCTTCCCTATCATTTACCATAGCTAGACACTGAGCCTTGCTCAATATCTTCCCTGACAACATAGGCACTGAACCTTTCAATGCCTTATCCATTCTGAACCTTTTCAGAACTTTGTCTAGGTATGTACTCTGGCTTAAAGCTATCAGGCGTCTTTGTCTATCTCTATAGATCTTGATGCCCAATATATAAGCAGCTTCACCTAGGTCTTTCATTGAAAAACACTTGTTCAAATAACTCTTCACATCGTTAAGCATGTTGATGTCATTTCCAATAATCAATATGTCATCCACATATAGTACCAGAAACGTCACCGAGCTCCCACTCACTTTCTTGTAGATGCAAGCTTCGTAGCAATTTGGAACAAATCCAAAGCTCTTGATCACTTGATCAAAACGAAGGTTCCAACTCCGAGATGCTTGCTTCAGTCCATAAATGGAATGCTGAAGTTTGCATACTTTATCAGCATCCTTAGGATCGACAAAACCTTCGGGTTGCATCATATACAACTCTTCATCAATGTTGCCATTGAGGAACGCAGTCTTGACATCCATCTGCCATATTTCATAATCATGAAACGCAGCAATTGCTAATAAAATCCGAATAGACTTAAACATCGCTACGGGAGAGAAAGTCTCATCGTAGTCAACACCTTGAACTTGTCGAAAACCTTTCGCAACAAGCCGTGCTTTATAGATGGTAACATTACCATCCGCGTCCGTTTTCTTCTTGAAGATCCATTTGCACTCAACGGCCTTTCGGTCGCTAGGAGGGTCCACCAAAGTCCATACTTGGTTTTCGCTCATGGATCCCAATTCGGATTTCATGGCTTCTAGCCATTTCTCAGAGTCTTGGCTCATCATCGCTTCCTCATAGTTCGTAGGTTCACTGTCTTCTACTAACAGGACTGTCAAGACAGGGTTGCCGTACCACTCAGGAGGGGCACGCGACCTTGTCGACCTACGACGTTCAGTAGCAGCATCGTCCGAAGCTTCATGATCCTTGTCATTAGCTTCCTCTATTGTTGGTGCAGGCGGCACTGGAACAATTTCAGGTGCTGCGCTACTCTCCAATTCAAGAGAAGGTTCAATAACCTCGCTAGCTCTACTTTCCTCCCACTCACTTCTTTCGAGAGAAACTCCTTCTCAAGAAAGGAACCGTTCTTTGCGACAAACACTTTGCCTTCGGTTCTGTGATAGAAGGTATACCCAATAGTTTCCTTAGGGTATCCTATGAAGACGCATTTCTCCGCTTTGGATTCGAGCTTGTCGGGCATCAACTTCTTGACGTAAGCTTCGCATCCCCAAACTTTAAGAAACGACAACTTAGGTTTAGCACCAAACCACAGTTCATACGGTGTCGTCTCAACGGATTTAGATGGAGCCCTATTTAAAGTGAATGCAGCGGTTTCTAATGCATAACCCCAAAATGATAACGGCAAATCAGTAAGAGACATCATCGATCGGACCATATCTAATAGGGTTCGATTCCGGCGTTCAGACACACCATTGCGTTGTGGTGTTCCGGGTGGCGTGAGTTGTGAAACGATTCCACTTGCTTTGAGATGCGTGAGAAAATCATAACTTAAATATTCGCCCCCACGATCGGATCGTAGAAACTTAATCTTTCTGTTACGATGGTTCTCCACTTCATTCTGAAATTCTTTGAACTTTTCAAACGTTTCAGATTTATGTTTCATTAAATAGATATACCCATATCTACTTAAGTCATCGGTAAAAGTGAGAAAATAGCGATATCCACCGCGCGTCGAAACACTCATCGGTCCGCATACATCGGTATGTATGATTTCCAACAAGTCCATTGCTCGCTCCATCATACCGGAGAACGGGGTTTTGATCATCTTGCCCATGAGGCATGGTTCGCATGTGTCAAATGATTCAAAATCAAGAGACTCCAAAAGTCCATCAGAATGGAGTTTCTTCATGCGCTTTACACCAATATGACCTAGACGACAGTGCCACAAATAAGTAGTATTATCACTATCTACTTTGCATCTCTTAGCCTCAATGTTATGGATGTGTGTTTCATCCCTTTCGAGATTTAGAAGAAATAAACCATTCACAAGAGGTGCATGACCATAAAAGATGTTACTCATATAAATAGAACAACCATTATTCTCCGATTTAAATGAATAACCGTCTTGCAATAAACACGATCCAGAAATAATGTTCATGCTCAACGCAGGCACATAATAACATTTATTAAGGTTTAAAACTAATCCCGAAGGTAAAACTAAGGAGAGCGTGCCGACGGCCATCACATCAACTCTTGATCCGTTGCCAACGCGCATCGTCGCCTCATCCCTCGCAAGCCGCTGTCTATTCCGTAGCTCCTGTTTCGAGTTACAAATATTAGCAACCGAACCAGTATCAAATACCCAGGAACTACAATGAGGGCTAGTAAGGAAAACATCAATAACATGTATATCAAATATACCTTTGATGGTGCCAGCCTTCTTGTCCGCTAAGTACTTCGGATAGTTGCGCTTCCAGTGACCCTTGTCCTTGCAATAGAAGCACTCAGTTTCTGGCTTGGGTCCAGACTTGAGCTTCTTCTCAGCAGGGGCAACGCGCTTGCCGCCGCTTTTCTTGAAGGGCTTCTTTGCACCTTTACCTTTCTTAAAGGAGGGCTTGTTGACCATCAACACATGATTATCCTTCTTGATGTCCACCTCCGCAGCCTTCAGCTTTGCGAAGAGCTCGGTGATCGTATCAGTGGAACCAATCTGATTATGAGTCACTACAAAACTTTTGTAGCTGGGAGGGAGTGATTGCAGAACCCTGTCAATCTTGAGCTCCTCTGGAATCTTGCAGTCCAGTTGCTCAAGGCGTTGAGTGTAGCCCGACATCTTAATGGCGTGCTCACTAACGGAACTCCCTTCCTCCATCTTGCAGTTAAAGAACTTCTCGGAGATCTCATATCTCTCAGAACGGGCCTGAGTCTGAAACATGGTTTTCAGCTCCTCGAGAATCTCAAAGGGCCCGGGATAGTTTTCAAAACGATTTTGAAGTTCCGGTTCCATAGCAAACAACATGGTGCTCTTAATCACACCATAATCATCTTTGCACGACTGATAGACAGCTTTCTCATCAGCCGGCGCAGTTGCAGCAGGGGGGTCACCTAACGCTTTCCCAAGGACATAGTCCTTTTGTCCGCCAGACAGAATGATTCTTAGATTGCGGAACCAGTTGGTGAAGTTAGACCCATTGTTTCTAAGCTTTTCTTTCTCAGCAAAAACGTTGAAGTTGAAGTTGGACTTGGCCATGTGATCTACAGTATTTGCAAGTACAATTTAGACTATGTTCATGATAAATAGTTCAACTTAATCAAATTACTAGATGAACTCCCACTAAATTCAACATCCCTCAAGTTGTTTAGTGAACACGATCCAAATTCACCACACCTAATCCGATCATCACGAGAAGAGATGTGGTTTCAATGGTGGACAACGAAGTGTCGATCATATCATTCATATGACTCATGCTTAACCTTTCGGTTCTTGTGTTCCGAGGCCATGTCTGTACATGCTAGGCTCGTCAAGTTAGACCCAAGTATTTCCGCGTGTGCAAAACTGGCTTGCACCCATTGTATGTGAGCGTAGAGTCTATAGCACCCGATCATCAAATGATGCTTGGACATGACGAACTTTCGCAACGGTGCATACTTGGGGAGAACACAGTTTTTATCTTGATCTTTAAGTGAGGAATCATCTTATAATGCTACCGTCGCGATCTAAGCATAATAAGATACATAAAAGGATAAACATCACATGCATATAACTTTATGTGACATGGTATAGCCAATCTTCGCGCAATGATCTCCATCTTGTGCGTTCCAGCATGATCTCCATCACTCCACCATGATTGCCTCCACCACGAATAGCAACTACAACTATTGCTAACTACTTAGTGATAAAGTAAAGCTATTACATGGCGTATAAGAAGTTGACTCGCAGGTCATACACAATTATAAAGACAACCATATGGCTCCTGCCGGTTGTGTACTCATCGACATGCAAGTCGTGAAACATTACAAAACATGATCATCGCATACAATATACACATCACATCTTGGGCCATACCATATCACAGAAAACACTCCCTGCAAAAACAAGTTAGACGCCTCTACTTTGTTGTTGCATGTTTTACGTGGCTTATGGGAGTAGATGCTAAGAACGATTCTTACCTACAGAAAGCCACAACGGTGATATTATGGTTGCCAAACTCCGGTGTTAATCCCATGACAACTATAGTGAGAGAAACTGACATCCACCAGCCGCATGTATGGCACAAGCCACACGTCAAGTGCGGAGCCGGTCTCGCGAACGACGTCGCGTAAGGTTGGCCTAGACCGCTTCAATCTCACTATCCCGCGCCATAAGAAGAACACAAACAAGAGGCTTGCAACAGAAAACATCAACGCCCGCAACAACCATGTTGCGTTCTACTCGTGAAACACATCTACGCATAGATCTAGCTCTGATACCACTGAAGGGTTTCGCAGCATAGTAAATCAAAATTTTCTACGGAAGCGAACAGAGGGAAAGCCAAGATCTAATCTAGGAGATGTAAACAACGAGAGAGATTGGATTAGATCTTCATACCCTTGAAGATTCGCACAGCGGAACGTTCGTCGGAACGTGGGTGATGTAGTCGTACTCGCTTCTCCTCCTCGCGATCCGATCCGATATAGCACCACAAGTGGCGGTGCCTCCGTGAGATGCACACGTGCGGCACCTCGACGTCTCCTCCTTCCTCGGACCAGCAAGTATGGTGGAGAGATAGATTGGATCTACAGCACGACGGCGTGGTGTATATGGTGGAGAATTTCTGCCGCAGGGCTTCGCCTACAAACAGTCGGGAGGGAGAGAGGAAGGGCAGCAGGGCAACTGGGTTTGGAGGAAGGTGTAAGGGGTTGTGAGAGGGGGCGCACCAGCCCTCTATATATAGAGGGGGGGTGCGGCCAGCCCTAGCCTCTCCTCCAAGCCTATCTCTAGTTTAAACAATTTAAACTCTCCCTTATCTAGAAATCCTATCTTATCTTATCTCTAGTTTAAACGATTTAAACTCTCTAGGATCGGCTGGGCCCTATGGGGCCTTGTGCCCCTGGCCCAATGCGGCCAGGACACTCCCTCATAGGCCCATGCCCCCTCCCGGAAGGTGGGGCCACGTTGGTCCCCTTCCGGAAGGTTCTAGAAGCTTCCGGTACAATACCGATTAACCCGGAACAATTCCGAACTCCAAAAACTGCACTGCCTTATATGAATCTTATTCTCCGGACCATTCCGGAACCTCTCGTGATATCCCGGATCCCATCCGAGACTCCGAACAAAAATTCATAAACCAATTATCCAATCTATCCTAGCGTCGAGACACGTTAAGTGTGTGACCCTGCGGGTTCGAGAATATGCAGACATGATCTTCTATCAATAATCAACAGCGGGGTCTGGGCACCCATATTGACTCCCACACATTCATCGATGATCATATCGGATGAACCACGATGCCAGGATTCAATCAATCCCATATATATATTCCCTTCGTCTCGCGATATTTTACTTGCCCGAGATTCGATCGTCGGTATCGTCATACCTAGTTCAATCTCGTTCACAGCAAGTACTTTACTCGTTCCGTAATCCGATATCATTTTGTGATTAAATCCTTAACCACATGCTTGCAAGCGGTGTTGATATCGATTACCTAGTGGGCCCGAAGCATATCTCTCCGACTTGGGAGGGACAAATCCCATCTCGATACATACAACCCAACAGATACTTTCCGATCACCTGAGAGACACCTTTATGATCACCCTCTCATAGGATGACGTTTGATGACCTCAAAGCTTTCTTCCGATACCAGGGAGTTGCATTATCTCATGGTCTAAGGAATACAATATTTGACATAAGAAAAGCTTCGCAAAGACGAACACGATGACACGATCTAATTGCTTCGCTTAGTTTGGGTCTGTCCACCATATCATTCTCCCAATGATATGATCTCATTATCAATTGACAACTCATGTCTATGGTTAGGAAACCTTAACCATCATTGATCAATGAGCTAGTCCATAGAGGCGTACTAGGGACACGGTGTTGTTCACAAACCACACAAGTATTAATGTTTCCGCTTAATACAATTCTAGCATGGAATATAAACTTTATCATGAACAAGAATTATAATAATAACATCTTTATTATTGCCTCTAGGGCATAATTCCAACAACAAGCCCGTTGTACTATTCTTATGAACAATACCGTCATGGTCACATTACGATTACAAACAAGTTATTCTCATCACTATGTTAATGATAATAGTTTAAACATTTATAAAGGATTAGAATGCTAAAAGATATCCAAAGTTTAATAATGAAATGACACTACAGTTTAAGTCATTTTGGTTATTGCAGGTTCTTTATGAAAGATCGGGGTCCTAGATGCTTAATCTAGAGACTTTGCAAAACCATGCCTCTTGGGCAGAATGACTAAAACTCTGTATTCTGGTAAAACAGTGATATGCAAAGAAATGTTGAATCTTATACATAGTGATGTATCACATTTTCAACAAGTAGTGGAAATCATTTATTGTGGACTTAAGTGAATAAGTGTATTTACTTAATGAAACATGAAGTTTGAAATGATTTGAATTGTTCAAATGAGTTCATAACTAAAAGGGATATTGATATAATTGAATTAACAAGTCTCTTCGATTTGATCGACACGACTAAAGTATTCAAGTTAAGTTTAGCATAAAAGGAACTTGTGAAAGATGTTTCACAAATTATGATAATTGGATGAATTCAAACTATGTTGAAATGTCTAAACATCATAATCAATATGTATTACATACATATGGTACAACATTATCTCTTATCGGGGTTATAGTTATCGTTTAGGGTTAGAGATCAAAATAAGCAAACACTCATTTGAAATACAAAGGAACATTCAAAGATTTGTGGAAACAACACCATGAGTGTTATGGCACGTTCGAGTTTCTGGAGATTTCGATAAGTCGAAATCGTGGCGAATAAACAAGTCTTTATAGAGCATTCTTCGGAAGCTATGGATGCATCTTCCACAAGGGGCAAGCCAGTTGTTATCCTAAGTTGATGTGTCTTGATGAAGAAACAGGTGGGAGAAAGTAAAAGATCAAAACAAGGTATTTGACCTTACGTCCAGATTGTTGAGTGGCGCAACGGAATTTGTTTCGTGAATCCAAACTCTACAAATAGAGGAGAAACTATTGATAATGATCATAAAGTTTCAAGTGAATACTTTTACTAAATAAAGTAGGATTCAACTATATACTCTACAAGTTTGTAGTATTATATTATTGATTCACTTATCATGTTTTGAACAAGACATATCTACGAAATACAAAGAAGCGTGATGGACCTAAGTACGAGAAATGAATGATCATTGAAATCTCGTTAGTGGAATTCTCGATTTGATAATGGTCAAGGAATTTTGGAATGTCCAAGATTATCGAGAGGACCTAAATTTGAGTGGGAGCAAATCAGCTTGGCTAATTCATAATATGTAGCTAACATATTTTGAGTGGGAGCTAAGTGAAATCCCTGGATCTCAAACATGAATGTCATATTTGAGTGGGAGCGTGAAATCATTCTGGAATATTTAGACGACATATGTGAATGATGTGATTGGTGTTAATAGTGTTTAAGTTAAGAATGAAGTTGAAGTTATTAAACAATAAGATCTATCGAGATAGATTGATGAGTTTAATAAACACTGAATGTCGAATGCTTCCTGGACTTGATTCTGAAAGATGTTCAGAATGTCCTAAGCAAGATTCTGAAGTAGCTCAGAATGGAGCAAAGTAAGAAATAAATTATTACTGTATGAAGCATTGAGTATTGCAACTATGGTTGAAAGAAAGAGATACGTTGCATATCCTATGCCTCAGTCATAGGTTCTTCCATAAAACTATGTTGTATACTCGACGTAATGTGACCCGGGGTTCTGGTTGGAAGGACTAGATCTTAACTGTAAGAACATGTCTTTAAGTGATTCCTGAGTTGATCACTAAACCAGAATTAAGTTTGTACTTAAGTAGCAAGAAGCAATGTAAGTGGCATAGATGCATTTCATGCACTAGGATCTACATAGATATAGAAGTATAAAGGCTACATCTGATGTGTTGTATAATGATATGGTGGGGCTAGTTCACTTTTAAACATAGAATGATGTGTCCCAGGGCCTAGTGCCCATGAGAAAGCCCTCGAGGTTGATCTAATGTCACTGTAAGCTCCTGGAATCCGGCCTCATTCTGCTGCCATGACTATAGTATATACACAAAGGATAGCAAAGTGTGTTTCGAAGTTTAGATGACAACAGTGAAAACAACCGTCATCATAAACACTAGAAACAAAAGTCTCACTTTATTGCCAAATAAATACTTCGACCCATTATAAGATAATGGTGTGAATGTCAAAATTAGGAAGACATTAACGATTTGCAAAAGACATAATGATCTGGTAAAACAGAACATAGACATAACGTTTCCCATGAGCATGCATGATCTGTAAACGCATATGGCATATGGTTTATACGATTAAAATGCAAGCTAGGTTATTTGTACTCTAGTGCAAGTTGGAGACTGAAGGAGATATGCCCTAGAGGCAAATAATAAATAGGTTTTTATTGTCACATCTCAATTAGTTTATAATAGTTTCATATTGTGCTATAATTGTGCCAAGTAGAAACATTGGTACAGGTGTGGTATGAAACAACCAAGTCCCTAGTATCCTCTATTCATACTAGTTCGTTGGTCACGAAGATGATCTAGGTTTCAAGATCATGGGCATTTATGTCGACTAACAACAAGATCATATCATTGGAGAATGATGTGGTTGGACATTCCTCAAAGGATTGCAACACGATCAAGTCATATAGTTCATTGTTGCAATAGCTATACCTAGGCTTCTCCTTAGACCGTGAGCTAATATTACTCACTGTTTCCCTAGGCTTCTTAGACTACATCAACCGTCATCTGGTAATACGGTGGCTATAAAGGTGTATGTTGGGTATTCCGAAGGAACAGTAGATGACATGTGACTGCAAGACCGGGATTTGTTCACCCACATGACGGGTAAAGATACATACGACCGGCTTGGTGAGATTACATCTATAAATGTTGCAACATGTGACTAGGTCACGGGGATGTAATATCATGGTAACAAGAAAACAGAACTTGTTGTGAACGAGATTGAACAAAGGTATAGGATACCATTGATCGGATCTCGGACAAGTTGTATCGAGAAACAAAACGAAGAGGATGCTACATTTAGACAGTTCAAATGACATTATCATCAGGAATGCATAGGGGTCACATGGATATCCCTGGTCCCTCTGTTGATCATTGATATAGATCATGTCTAGAGAATTCCTGAGCCGTGAGAGGATACACTTAAGGGTACGATGAGAGCGATAATTTGTAAGACGGAATCATAGTAGAGAAAGTGAGAAAGCAGGAATCGTTCCGCGGAGAGATCCGAAGTTGTTCGGAGAAAGAATAAAGGAAAAGACCAGAAAAGTGTTTTCGGATAAATAGGAATTTAAATATATATTTATTATATGTTAATTGTGAATTAATATATTATAAATAATATTTATATTAAAGTTTATAAAGGCAACTTTTATATTAGGCCAAATCCTGGAGGGAAAAGGCCTAAGAATAAATCTATAGAAAAAGATAAAAGGAACAGCCCACATGGGCGGCAGATAAGTTGTCGCCGCACGGGGGCAACAGCCTATACCCACCGCCGCTGCCAGGCCGCTTGTGGGCGACAGATAAACCGCGCCGCACAGGGGCGAGCGCCAGCTACCAGTCGTGGGGCCGGCCTGGCTCAACCCCGGCCCATGTGGGGCTCGCGGGGGAACCGGTCAGGCCACCGGGCCGGCGGGCTGGTGGCACACCTGGGCAGGGCTGAGGCGAGGCGGGCAGGCGGGGCGGGGCGGGGCAGGGTGTTGGGCCGCCGGGGGGCGAGCCGGCCCACCCGGGGTTTCCCCTTGCCAGGCCCCTGCGGCGGGAGTGCTGGGCACGGGGTGGGCCGTGCCAAGGCCCACCCGGCCAGCCCCTGCTGCTCCCCTTTTTCCTTTTTCTATTTATTTTCTATTTTGATATTTGGGTTGAGTAGAAACAGCCCATTTGGCAGTCCGAAAATTTGCTGCCTTTTTCTTTTAGTATTAGTCCCACATGGCTTAGCTTTTGAGAAAGGCACACCCCCTCCACTTATATAAAGGGGTGCCCATGGGTGGGATTAAACACACAATTGGAGAAGTCATTTGGTTGACTTTCTCCTCCTCCCTCTCTCTATACCTCGTGAACATGGCCCTAAGTCTGGGTTGTGCGATCAAGGCACACCTGCAGTACGCCGTTGCGCTGCAGGGATTCCTAGCCAGATATCAACTTCCGCACTCCCGGCAGGATCGGGGAGCCGGAGGTCTCATCGTGCACCAGATGTGTACGAAGACACGAGGCGCAACACTTGGGGCGCTTAAATGTCGTGAGCCAGAGCTGTTGCACGATGAAGATGATGAAGATCAAGAAGGAGCAAGGGGTGACCTGCGAGGAGCTTCGCGACCTTGAGGCCGGCTTCGAGTATGACTACATCAACCACGTTCCCCGCGGAACGTTAACCGTGTACAGACTACAAGGGTATGTACTCTCTATGCTCTGGCCGTTACCGCATTACTACATAGATAGATCATAGGCAGTTTCTGGGGTTCTGTCATAGGAAATTTTTTGTTTTCCGCACCGATCCCCTACACAAACCACATATGGATCAACAAGAGTCATTGCATGTGTGTTCTTTTCACAAACCACAGCTAGAGTCATTGCAAGTCCATTCTTTTCATTAACAACAGCTAGAGTCATTGCATGTTTGTTCTTTTCACAAAGCACAAATGGATCCACCAGAGTCATTGCATGTGGTGTTCTTCTCACAAACCACACATGGATCCATGTCATTGCATGTGTGTTCTTTCCACAAACCGCATATGGATCCACTAGAGTCATTGCATGTGTGTTCTTTTCCTAAACCGCATATGGATCCACTCGAGTCATTCCATGTGTGTTCTTGTAATGACAAACCACATATGGATCAACCAATGTCATTGTATGTGTGTTTTATTCATGAACCACATATAGATCAACTAGAGTCATTGCATGTTTGTTCTTTTCACAAACCACATATGGATCCACCAGTGTCATTGTATGTGTGTTCTTTCCACAAACCACATATGGATCCACCAGACTCATTACATGTGTGTTCTTGTAATGACAAACCACATATGTATCAACCAGAGTCATTGCATGTGTGTTCTTTTCATCAACCACATATGGGTCAACCATAGTCATTGCATGTTTGTTCTTTTCACAAACCACATATGGAGCCACCAGTGTCATTGCATGTGTGTTCTTTCCACAAGCCACATATGGATCCACCAGAGTCATTGCTTGTGCGTTCTTTTCCTAAACCGCATATGGATCCACTAGTGTCATTGCATGTCTGTTCTTTTCACAAACCACATATGGATCCACCAGAGAGATTGCATGTATGTTCTTTTCACAAACCACATATGGATCCACCAGAGTCATTGCATGTGTGTTCTTTCCACAAACCACATGTGGATCCACATATGTCATTGGTCCATATGTGGTTTGTGAAAACAACACACATGCAATGACACTAGTGGATCCATGTGTGTTCTTGTAATGACAAACCACACATGGATCCACTAGTGTCATTGCATGTGTGTTCTATTCACAAACCACATATGGACCCACCAGAGTCATTGCATGTGTGTTCTTACCACAAACCACATATGGATCCACCAGAGTCATTGCATGTGTGTTCTTGTAATCCGTAACCACATATGGATCAACCAATGTTATTGCATGTGTGTTCTTTTCATGAACCACATATGGATCCACTAGTGTCATTGCATGTGTGTTCTTTTCATAAACCACATATCGATCCACCAGTGTCATTGCATGTGTGTTCTTTCCACAAACTACATATTTATCCACCAGAGTCATTGCATGTGTTTTCTTGTAATGACATACCACATATGGATCAACCAATGTCATTGCATGTGTGTTCTTTTCATGAACCACATATGGATCCACCATTGTCATTGCATGTGTGTTCTTTCCACGGACCAAATATGGATCCACCAGAGTCATTGCATGCGTGTTCTTGTAATGACAACCCACATATGGATCAACCAATTTCATTGCATGTGTGTTCTTTTCATGAACCACATATGGATCAACAAGTGTCATTGCATGTTTGTTCTTTTCACAAACCACATATGGATCCACCAATGTCATTGCTTGTGTTGTCTTTCCACAAACCACGTATGGATCCACCACAGTCATTGCATGTGTGTTCTTTTCACAAACCACAGCTAGAGTCATTGCATGTCTATACTTTTCATTAACCACAGCTAGAGTCATTGCATGTTTGTTCTTTTCACAAACCACATATGGATCCACCAGAGTTATTGCATGTGTGTTCTTTCCAAAAACCACATATGGATCCATTAGTGTCATTGCATGTGTGTTGTTTCCACAAACCACATATGGATCCACCAGAGTCATTGCATGTTTTTTCTTTTCCTAAACCGCATATGGATCCACCAGTGTCATTGCATGTGTGTTCTTTTCACAAACCTCATATGGATCCACCAGAGACATTGCATGTATGTTCTTTTCACAAAACACATATAGATCCACCAGAGTCATAGCATGTGTGTTCTTTCCACAAACCACATGTGGATGCACCAATGTCATTGCATCTGTATTCTTTTTATAAACCATAGCTAGAGTCATTGCATGTATGTTCTTTTCATTAACCACAGCTAGAGTCATTGCATGTTTGTTCTTTTCACAAACCACATATGGATCAACCAATGTCATTGCATGTGTTCTCTTTCCACAAACCACATGTGGATATACCAGAGTCATTGCATGTGTGTTCTTGTAATGATAAACCACATATGGAACAACCAATGTCATTGCATGTGTGTTCTTTTCATGAACCAAAAGTGGATCCACCTGTGTCATTGCATGTGTGTTCTTTTCAGAAATCACATATGGATCCACCACTGTCATTCCATGTGTGTTCTTTCCACAGACCACATATGGATCCACGTCATTGCATGTTTGTTCTTTTCCGAAACCGCATATGGATCCACCAGTGTTATTGCATGTGTATTCTTTTCACAAACCTCATATGGATCCACCAGAGACATTGCATGTATGTTCTTTCCACAAAACACATATGGATCCACCAGAGTCATTGCATGTGTGTTCTTTCCAAAAATCCACATGTGGATCCACCAATGTCATTCCATGTGTGTTCTTGTAATGACAAACAACACATGGATCCACCAGTGTCATTGCATGTTTGTTCTTTTCACAAACCGCATAAGGATCCACCAGTGTCATTACATGTGTCTTCTTTCCACAAACCACATATGGATCCACCAGAGTCATTGCATGTGTGTTCTTGTAATGACAAACAACATATGGATCCACCAATGTCATTGCATGTGTGTTCTTGTAATGACAAACCACATGTGGATCAACCGGTGTCATCGCATGTGTGTTCTTTTAATGACAAACCACATATGGATCAACCAGTGTCATTGCATGTGTGTTCTTTTCCACAAACCACATGTGGATCCACAAGAGTCATTGCATGTGTGTTCTTGTAATGACAAACCACACATGGATCCACCAGTGTCATTGCATGTGTGTTCTTTTCATAAACCACATGGATCCCCCAATGTCAATGCATCTGTGTTTTTTAATAAACCGCATATGGATCCACTAGTCTCATTGCATGTAAGTTCTTTTCACAAACCACATATGGATCCACCAGTGTTATTGCATGTGTGTTCTTTCCACAAACTACATATGGATCAACCAATGTCATTCCATGTGTGTTCTTTCCACAAACCACATGTGGATCCACCAGAGTCATTGAATATGTCTTCTTGTAATGGCAAACCACATATGAATTAACCAAAGTCATTGCATGTGTGTTCTTTCCACAAACCACATATGGATCCACCAGAGTCATTGCATGTGTGTTCTTTCCACAAGCCACTGCTAGGGTCATTGCATGTATGTTCTTTTCATTAACCATAGCTGGAGTCATTGCATGTTTGTTCTTTTCGCAAACCACATATGGATCCACCAGAGTAATTGCATGTGTGTTCTTTCCACAAACCACATATGGATCCACCAGTGTCATTGCATGTGTGTTCTTTCCACAAATCACATATGGATCCACTAGTGTCATTGCATGTGTGTTGTTTCCACAAACCACATATGGATCCACCAGAGTCATCGCATGTTTGTTCTTTTCCTAAACCGCATATGGATCCACCAGTGTCATTGCATGTGTGTTCTTTTCACAAACTCATATGGATCCACCAGAGACATTGCATGTATGTTCTTTTCACAAAACACATATAGATCCACCAGAGTCATAGCATGTGTGTCCTTTCCACAAACCACATGTGGATCCACCAATGTCATTGCATGTGTATTCTTTTAATAAACCAAAGCTAGAGTCATTGCATGTCTGTTCTTTTCATTAACCACATCTAGAGTGATTGAATGTTTGTTCTTTTCACAAACCACATATGGATCAACCAATGTCATTGCATGTGTTCTCTTTCCACAAACCACATGTGGATATACCAGAGTCATTGCATGTGTGTTCTTGTAATGACAAACCACATATGGAACAACCAATGTCATTGCATGTGTGTTCTTTTCATGAACCACATGTGGAACCACCAGTGTCATTGCATGTGTGTTCTTTTCACAAATCACATATGGATCCACCACTTTCATTCCATGTGTGTTCTTTCCATAGACCACATATGGATCCACTAGTGTCATTGCATGTGTGTTCTTTCCACAAACCACATATGGATCGACCAGAGTCATTGCATGTTTGTTCTTTTCCTAAACCGCATATGGATCCACTAGTGTTATTGCATGTGTGTTCTTTTCACAAACCTCATATGGATCCACCAGAGATATTGCATGTATGTTCTTTCCACAAAATACATATGGATCCACCAGAGTCATTGCATGTGTGTTCTTTCCAAAAATCCACACGTGGATCCACCAATGTCATTGCATGTGTGTTCTTGTAATGACAAACCACATGGATCCACTAGTGTCATTGCATGTTTATTCTTTTCACAAACCGCATAAGGATCCACCAGTGTCATTAAATGTGTGTTCTTTCCACAAACCACATATGGATCCACCAGAGTCATTGCATGTGTGTTCTTGTAATGACAAACCACATATGGATCCACCGGTGTCATTGCATGTGTGTTCTTTTAATGACAAACCACATATGGATTAACCAGTGTCATTGCATGTGTGTTCTTTTCCACAAACCACATGTGGATCCACAAGAGTCATTGCATGTGTGTTGTTGTAATTACAAACCACATCTGTATCCACCAGTATCATTGCATGTGTGTTCTTTTCATAAACACATGGATCCCCCAATATCAATGCATGTGTGTTCTTTTAATAAACCGCACATGGATCCACCAGTGTCATTGCATGTATGTTCTTTTCACAAACCACATATGGATCGACCAGTGTTATTGCATGTGTGTTCTTTCCACAAACTACATATGGATCAACCAATGTCATTCCATGTGTGTTCTTTCCACAAACCACATGTGGATCCACTAGAGTCATTGCATGTGTCTTCTTGTAATGACAAACCACATATGAATCAACCGGTGTCATTGCATGTGTGTTATTTTCATGAACCACATATGGATCAACCAGAGTCATTGCATGTTTCTTCTTTTCACAAACCACATATGGATCCACCAGAGTCATTGCATGTGTGTTCTTTCCACAAGCCACAGCTAGGGTCATTGCATGTCTGTTATTTTCATTAATCACAGCTGGAGTCATTGCATTTTTGTTCTTTTCGCAAACCACATATGGATCCACCAGAGTAATTGCATGTGTGTTCTTTCCACAAACCACATATGGATCCACCAGAGTCATTGCATGTGTGTTCTTGTAATGACAAACCACATATGGATCAACCAATGTCATTGCATGTGTGTTCTTTTCATGAGCCACATATGGATCCACCAGTGTCATTGCATATGTGTTCTTTTAACAAACCACATATGGATCCACGAGTGTCATTGCATGTGTGTTCTTTCCACAAACCACATATGGATCCACCAGAGTCATTGCATGTGTGTTCTTTCCACAAACCACATGTGGATCCACCAGAGTCATTGCATTTGTGTTCTTGTAATGACAAACCACATATGGATCAACCAATGTCATTGCATGTGTGTTCTTTTCAGGAACCACATATGGATCCACCAGTGTCATTGCATGTGTGTTCTTTTCACAAACCACATATGGATCCACCAGTGTCATTGCATGTGTGTTCTTTCCACAAACCACATATGGATCCACCAGAGTCATTGCATGTGTGTTCTTGTAATGAAAAACCACATATGGATCAACCAATGTCATTGCATGTGTGTTCTTTTCATGAACCCCAAAGGGATCAACCAGAGTCATTGAATGATTGTTCTTTTCACAAACCACATATGGATCCACCAGTGTCATTACACATGTGTTCTTTCCAAAAACCACATCTTGATCCACCAGAGTCATTTCATGTGTGTTCTTGTAATGACAAACCACAGATGGATCAACCAATGTCATTGGATGTGTGTTCTTTTCATGAACCACATATGGATCAACCAGAGTCATTGCATGTTTGTTCTTTTTACAAACCACATATGGATCCACGAGAGTTATTGCATCTGTGTTATTTTCATAAACAACATGGATCCCCCAGTGTCATTGCATGTGTGTTCTTTTAATAAACCACATCTAGAATCATTGCATTTATGTTCTTTTCATTAAACACAGTTGGAGTCATTGCATGTTTGTTCTTTTCACAAACCACATATGGATCAGCCAATGTCATTGCATGTGTGTTCTTTCCACAAACCACATATGGATCCACCAGTGTCATTGCATGTGTGTTCTTGTAATGACAAACCACATATGGATCAACTAGTGTCATTGCATGTGTGTTCTTTTCCACAAACCACATATGGATCCACAAGAGTCATTGCATGTGTGTTCTTCTAATGACAAACCGCATATGGATCCACCATTGTCATTGCATTTGTGTTCTTTTCATAAACCACATGGATCCCCTAGTGTCATTGAATGTGTGTTCTTTTAATAAACCACACCTAGAGTCATTGCATGTATGTTCTTTTCATTAACCACAGCTGGAGCCATTGCATGTTTGTTCTTTTCACAAACCACATATGGATCAACCAATGTCATTGCATGTGTGTTCTTTCCACAAACCACATATGGATCCACCAGAGTCATTGCATGTGTGTTCTTGTAATGAAAAACCACATATGGATCAACCAATGTCATTGCATGTGTGTTCTTTTCATGAACCCCAAATGGATCAACCAGAGTCATTGAATGACTGTTCTTTTCACAAACCACATATGGATCCACCAGTGTCATTGCACATGTGTTCTTTCCACAAACCACATCTGGATCCACCAGAGTCATTGCATGTGTGTTCTTGTAATGACAAACCACATATGGATCAACCAATATCATTGGATGTGTGTTCTTTTCATGAACCACATATGGATCAACCAGAGTCATTGCATGTTTATTCTTTTTACAAACCACATATGGATCCACGAGAGTTATTGCATGTGTGTTATTTTCATAAACAACATGGATCCCCCAGTGTCATTGCATGTGTGTTCTTTTAATAAACCACATCTAGAATCATTGCATTTATGTTCTTTTCATTAAACACAGTTGGAGTCATTGCATGTTTGTTCTTTTCACAAACCACATATGCATCAGCCAATGTCATTGCATGTGTGTTCTTTCCACAAACCACATATGGATCCACCAGTGTCATTGCATGTGTGTTCTTGTAATGACAAACCACATATGGATCAACTAGTGTCATTGCATGTGTGTTCTTTTCCACAGACCACATATGGATCCACAAGAGTCATTGCATGTGTGTTCTTCTAATGACAAACCGCATATGGATCCACCATTGTCATTGCATTTGTGTTCTTTTCATAAACCACATGGATCCCCTAGTGTCATTGAATGTGTGTTCTTTTAATAAACCACACCTAGAGTCATTGCATGTATGTTCTTTTCATTAACCACAGCTGGAGCCATTGCATGTTTGTTCTTTTCACAAACCACATATGGATCAACCAATGTCATTGCATGTGTGTTCTTTCCACAAACCACATATGGATCCACCAGTGTCATTGCATGTGTGTTCTTGTAATGACAAACCACATATGGATCAAGCAGTATCATTGCATGTGTGTTCTTTTCCACAAACCAGATATGGATCCACCAGAGTCATTGCATGTGTGTTCTTTTTCTAAACCGCATATGGATCCACCAGTGTAATTGCATGTATGTTCTTTTCACAAACCACATATGGATCCACCAGTGTCATTGCATGTGTGTTCTTTTCACAAACGACATATGGACCCACTAGAGTCATTGCATGTGTGTTCTTTCCATATACCACATATGGATCCACCAGAGTCATTGCATGTGTGTCCTTGTAATGACAAACCACATATGGATCAACCAATGTCATTGCATGTGTGTTCTTTTCATGAGCCACATATGGATACACCAGTGTCATTGCATGTGTGTTCTTTTCACAAACCACATATGGATCCACCAGTGTCATTGCACATGTGTTCTTTCCACAAACCACATATGGATCCACCAGAGTCATTGCATGTGTATTCTTGTAATGACAAACCACATATGGATCAACCAATGTCATTGCATGTGTGTTCTTTTCATGAACCACATATGGAAGAACCAGAGTCATTGCATGTTTGTTCTTTTCACAAACCACATATGCATCCACCAGAGTCATTGCATGTTTGTTATTTTCATAAACCACATCGATCCCTTAGTGCCATTGCATGTGTGTTCTTTTAATAAACCACAGCTAGAGTCATTGCATGTATGTTCTTTTCATGAACCACAGCTAGAGACATTGCATGTTTATTCTTTTCACAAACCACATATGGATCAACCAATGTCATTGCATGTTTGTTCTTTCCACAAACCACATATGGATCCGATAGTGTCATTGCATGTGTGTTCTTCTAATGACAAACCACATATGGATCAACCAATGTCATTGCATGTGTGTTCTTTTCATGAACCACATATGGATCCACCAGTCTCATTGCATGTGTGTTCTTTTCACAAACCACATATGGATCCACCAGTGTCATTGCATGTGTGTTCTTTCCACATACCACATATGGATCCACCAGAGTCATTGCATGTGTGTTCTTTTAATGAAAAACCACATATGGATCAACCAATGTCATTGCATGTGTGTTCTTTTCATGAACCCCAAATGGATCAACCAGAGTTATTGAATGATTGTTCTTTTCACAAACCACATATGGATCCACCAGTGTCATTGCACATGTGTTATTTCCACAAACCACATCTGGATCCACCAGAGTCATTGCATGTGTGTCCTTGTAATGACAAACCACATATGGATCAACCAATGTCATTGCATGTGTGTTCTTTTCATGAGCCACATATGGATACACCAGTGTCATTGCCTGTGTGTTCTTTTCACAAACCACATATGGATCCACCAGTGTGTCATTGCATGTGTGTTCTTTTCATAAACCACATGGATCCCCTAGTACCATCGCATGTGTGTTCTTTTAATAAACCACAGCTACAGTCATTGCATGTATGTTCTTTTCATTAACCACAGCTGGAGTCATTGGATGTTTGTTCTTTTCACAAACCACACATGGATCAACCAATGTCATTGCATGTTTGTTCTTTCCACAAACCACATATGGATCCGCCAGTGTCATTGCATGTGTGTTCTCGTAATGACAAACCACATATGGATCCACTAGTGTCATTGCATGTGTGTTCTTTCCACAAACCACATATGGATCGACCAGAGTCATTGCATGTTTGTTCTTTTCCTAAACAGTATATGGATCCACTAGTGTTATTGCATGTGTGTTCTTTTCACAAACCTCATATGGATCCACCAGAGACATTGCATGTATGTTCTTTCCACAAAATACATACGGATCCACCAGAGTCATTGCAGGTGTGTTCTTTCCAAAAATCCACATGTGGATCCACCAATGTCATTGCATGTGTGTTCTTGTAATGACAAACCACATGGATCCACAAGTGTCATTGCATGTTTATTCTTTTCACAAACCTCATAAGGATCCACCAGTGTCATTAAATGTGTGTTCTTTCCACAAACCACATATGGATCCACCAGAGTCATTGCATGTGTGTTCTTGTAATGACAAACCACATATGGATCCACCAATGTCATTGCATGTGTGTTCTTGTAATGACAAACCACATATGGATCAACCAGTGTCATTGCATGTGTGTTCTTTTAATGACAAACCACATATGGATCAACCAGTGTCATTGCATGTGTGTTCTTTTCCACAAACCACATGTGGATCCACAAGAGTCATCGCATGTGTGTTGTTGTAATGACAAACCACATCTGTATCCACCAGTATCATTGCATCTGTGTTCTTTTCATAAACACATGGATCCCCCAATATCAATGCATGTGTGTTCTTTTAATAAACCGCAGATGGATCCACCAGTGTCATTGCATGTATGTTCTTTTCACAAACCACATATGGATAGACCAGTGTTATTGCATTGTGTTCTTTCCACAAACTACATATGGATCAACCAATGTCATTCCATGTCTATTCCTCCCGCAAACCACATGTGCATCCCCTAGAGTCATTGCATGTGTCTTCTTGTAATGACAAACCACATATGAATCAACCAATGTCATTGCATGTGTGTTATTTTCATGAACCACATATGGATCAACCAGAGTCATTGCATGTTTCTTCTTTTCACAAACCACATATGGATCCACCAGAGTCATTGCATGTGTGTTCTTTCCACAAGCCACAGCTAGGGTGATTGCATGTCTGTTATTTTCATTAATCACAGCTGGAGTCATTGCATGTTTGTTCTTTTCGCAAACCACATATGGATCCACCAGAGTAATTGCATGTGTGTTCTTTCCACAAACCACATATGGATCCACCAGTGTCATTGCATGTGTGTTTTTTCCACAAACTACATATGGATTCACCAGAGTCATTGCATGTGTGTTCTTTTTCTAAACCGCGTATGGATCCACGAAGGTAATTGCATGTATGTTATTTTCACAAACCACATATGGATCCACCAGTGTCATTGCATGTTTGTTCTTTTCACAAACCACATATGGACCCAATAGAGTCATTGCATGTGTGTTCTTTCCATAAACCACATATGGATCCACCAGAGTCATTGCATGTGTGTCCTTGTAATGACAAACCACATACGGATCAACCAATGCCATTGCATGTGTGTTCTTTTCATGAGCCACATATGGATCCACCAGTGTCATTGCATATGTGTTCTTTTAACAAACCACATATGGATCCACGAGAGTCATTGCATGTGTGTTCTTTCCACAAACCACATATGGATCCACC
This sequence comes from Avena sativa, assembly GCA_916181665.1. Lineage (NCBI taxonomy): Eukaryota > Viridiplantae > Streptophyta > Magnoliopsida > Poales > Poaceae > Avena > Avena sativa. The sequence goes on along the minus strand of OV702290.1, from coordinate 29,768,785 downwards.
AGAGTCATTGCATGTGTGTTCTTTCCACAAACCACATGTGGATCCACCAGAGTCATTACATGTGTGTTCTTGTAATGAAAAACCACATATGGATCATCCAATGTCATTGCATGTGTGTTCTTTTCATGAACCACATATGGATCCACCAGTGTCATTGCGTGTGTGTTCTTTTCACAAACCACATATGGATCCACCAGTGTCATTGCCTGTGTGTTCTTTCCACAAACCACATATGGATCCACCAGAGTCATTGCATGTGTGTTCTTGTAATGAAAAACCACATATGGATCAACCAATGTCATTGCATGTGTGTTCTTTTCATGAACCCCAAATGGATCAACCAGAGTCATTGAATGATTGTTCTTTTCACAAACCACATATGGATCCACCAGTGTCATTGCACATGTGTTCTTTCCACAAACCACAACTGTATCCACCAGAGTCATTGCATGTGTGTTCTTGTAATGACAAACCACATATGGATCAACCAATGTCATTGGATGTGTGTTCTTTTCATGAACCACAAATGGATCAACTAGAGTCATTGCATGTTTGTTCTTTTTACAAACCACATATGGATCCACGAGAGTTATTGCATGTGTGTTATTTTCATAAACAACATGGATCCCCCAGTGTCATTGCATGTGTGTTCTTTTAATAAACCATATCTAGAATCATTGCATTTATGTTCTTTTCATTAAACACAGTTGGAGTCATTGCATGTTTGTTATTTTCACAAACCACATATGGATCAACCAATGTCATTGCATGTGTGTTCTTTCCACAAACCACATATGGATCGACCAGTGTCATTGCATGTGTGTTCTTGTAATGACAAACCACATATGGATCAACTAGTGTCATTGCATGTGTGTTCTTTTCCACAAACCACATATGGATCCACAAGAGTCATTGCATGTGTGTTCTTCTAATGACAAACCGCATATGGATCCACTAGTGTCATTGCATTTGTGTTCTTTTCATAAACCACATGGATCCCCTAGTGTCATTGAATGTGTGTTCTTTTAATAAACCACACCTACAGTCATTGCATGTATGTTCTTTTCATTAACCACAGCTGGAGCCATTGCATGTTTGTTCTTTTCACAAACCACATATGGATCAACCAATGTCATTGCATGTGTGTTCTTTCCACAAACCACATATGGATCCACCAGTGTCATTGCATGTGTGTTCTTGTAATGACAAACCACATATGGATCAACCAGTATCATTGCATGTGTGTTCTTTTCCACAAACCAGATATGGATCCACCAGAGTCATTGCATGTGTGTTCTTTTTCTAAACCGCATATGGATCCACCAGTGTAATTGCATGTATGTTCTTTTCACAAACCACGTATGGATCCACCAGTGTCATTGCATGTGTGTTCCTTTCACAAATGACATATGGACCCACTAGAGTCATTGCATGTGTGTTCTTTCCATATACGACATATGGATCCACCAGAGTCATTGCATGTGTGTCCTTGTAATGACAACCCACATATGGATCAACCAATGTCATTGCATGTGTGTTCTTTTCATGAGCCACATATGGATACACCAGTGTCATTGCATGTGTGTTCTTTTCACAAACCACATATGGGTCCAGTGTGTCATTGCATGTGTGTTCTTTCCACAAACCACATATGGATCCACCAGAGTCATTGCTTGTGTGTTCTTTCCACAAACCACATGTGGATCCACCAGAGTCATTGCATGTGTGTTCTTGTAATGACAAACCACATATGGATCAACCAATGTCATTGCATGTGTGTTCTTTTCATGAACCACATATGGATCCATCAGTCCCATTGCACGTGTGTTCTTTTTGCAAACCACATATGGATCCACCAGTGTCATTGCATGTGTGTTCTTTCCACATACCACATATGGATTCACCAGAGTCATTGCATGTGTGTTCTTGTAATGACAAACCACATATGGATCAACCAATGTCATTGCATGTGTGTTCTTTTCATGAACCACATATGGATCAACCAGAGTCATTGCATGTTTGTTCTTTTCACAAACCACATATGGATCCACCAGTGTCATTGCACATGTGTTCTTTCCACAAACCACATATGGATCCACCAGAGTCATTGCATGTGTGTTCTTGTAATGACAAACCACATATGGATCAACCAATGTCATTGCATGTGTGTTCTTTTCATGAACCACATATGGAACAACCAGAGTCATTGCATGTTTGTTCTTTTCACAAACCACATATGGATCCACCAGAGTCATTTCATGTGTGTTCTTTTGATAAACCACATGGATCCCCTAGTGTCATTGCATGTGTGTTCTTTCAATAAACCACATCTAGAGTCATTGCATGTATGTTCTTTTCATTAACCATAGCTGGAGTCATTGCATGTTTGTTCTTTTCACAAACCACATATGGATCAATCAATGTCATTGCATGTGTGTTCTTTCCACAAACCACATATGGATCCACCAGTGTCATTGCATGTGTGTTCTTGTAATGACAAACCACATATGGATCAACCAATGTCATTGCATGTGTATTCTTTTCCACAAACCACATATGGATCCACCAGAGTCATTGCATGTGTGTTCTTGTAATGACAAACCACATATGGATCCACCAGTGTCATTGCATTTGTGTTCTTTCCACAAACCACATATGGATCAACCAATGTCTTTGCATGTGTGTTCTTTCAACAAACCACATGTGGATCCACCAGAGTCATTGTATGTGTGTTCTTGTAATGACAAACCAGATATGGATATACCAATGTCATTGCATGTGTGTTCTTTTCATGAACCACATGTGGATCCGCCAGTGTCATTGCATGTGTGTTCTTTTCACAAATCACATATGGATCCACCAGTGTCATTGTATGTGTGTTCTTTCCACAGACCACATATGGATCCACCAAAGTCATTGGATGTGTGTTCTTGTAATGACAAACCACATATGGATAAACCAATGTCATTGCATGTGTGTTCTTTCCATGAACCACATATGGATCAGCCAGAGTCATTGCATGTCTATTCTTTTCACAAACCACGTATGGATCCACCAGTGTCATTGCATGTGTGTTCTTTCCACAGACCGCATATGGATCCAGCAGAGTCATTGCATGTTTATTCTTTTCCTAAACCGCATATGGATCCACTAGTGTTAGTGCATGTGTGTTCTTTTCACAAACCTCATATGCATGCATCAGAGACATTGCATGTATGTTGTTTTCACGAAACACATATGTATCCACCAGAGTCATTGCATGTGTGTTCTTTCCACAAATCACATATCGATCCACCAGTGTCATTGCATGTGTGTTCTTTCCACAGACCACATGTGGATCCACCAGAGTCATTGCATGTGTGTTCTTGTAATGACAAACCACATATGGATCAACCAATGTCATTGCATGTGTGTTCTTTTCATGAACCACGTATGGACCAACCAGAGTCATTGCATGTTTGTTCTTTTCACAAACAACATATGGATCCACCAGTGTCATTGCATGTGTGTTCTGTCCACAAACCACATATGGATCCACCAGAGTCATTGCATGTGTGTTCTTGTAGTGACAAACCACACATGGATCCACCAGTGGCATTGAATGTTTGTTCTTTTCACAAACCACATATGGATCCACCAGTGTCATTGCATATGTGTTTTTTCCACGAACCACATATGGATCCACCAGAGTCATTGCATGTGTGTTCTTGTAATGACAAACCACACATGGATCAACCAATGTCATTGCATTCCTGTTCTTTTCATGAACCACATATGGGTCAACCAAGTCATTGCATGTTTGTTCTTTTCACAAACCACATATGGATCCACCAGTGTCATTGCATGTGTGTTCTTTCCGCAAACCACATATGGATCCACCAGAGTCATTGCATGTGTGTTCTTGTAATGACAAACCACACATGGATCAACAAATGTCATTACATGTGTGTTATTTTCATGAACCACATATGGATCAACCAGAGTCATTGCTTGTTTGTTCTTTTCACAAACCACATATGGATCAACCAAAGTCATTGCATGTGTGTTATTTTCATAAACCACATGGATCCACAGTGTCATTGCATGTGTGTTCTTTTAATAAACCACAGCTAGAGTCATTGCATGTATGTTCTTTTCATTAACCACAGTTGGAGTCGTTGCATGTTTGTTCTTTTCACAAACCACATATCGATCAACCAATGTCATTGCATGTGTGTTCTTTCCACAAACCACATATGGATCTACCAGTGTCATTGCATGTGTGTTCTTGTAATGGCAAACCACATATGAATCAACCAGTGTCTTTGCATGTGTGTTCTTTTCCAAAAACCACATATGGATCCACCAGAGTCATTGCATGTGCATTTTGTAATGACAAACCACATATGGATCCACTAGTGTCAATGCATGTGTGTTCTTTTTATAAACCACATGTATCCCCCAGTGTCATTGCATGTGTGCTCTTTTAATAAACCACAGCTAGAGTCATTGCATGTTTGTTCTTTTCATTAACCATAGCTGGAGTGATTGCATGTTTGTTCTTTTCACAAACCAGGTATGGATCAACCAATGTCTTGCATGTGTGTTCTTTCCATAAACCACATGTGGATCCACCAGAGTCATTGCATGTGCGTTCTTGTAATGACAAAGCACATATGGATCAACCAATGTCATTGCATGTGTGTTCTTTTCATGAACCACATATGGATCCACTAGTGTCATTGCATGTGTGTTCTTTTCACAAACCACATATGGATCCACCAGTATCATTGCATGTGTGTTCTTACCACATACCACATATGGATCCACCAGAGTCATTGCATGTGTTCTTTTGATAAACCACATGGATCCCCTAGTGTTATTGCATGTGTGTTCTTTTCATGAACCACATATGGATCAACCTGAGTCATTGCTTGTTTGTTCTTTTCACAAACCACATATGGATCCACCAGTGTCATTGCATGTGTGTTCTTTCCACAGACCACATATAGATCCACCAATGTCATTGCATGTGTGTTCTTGTAATGACAAATCACATATGGATTAACCAATGTCATTGCATGTGTGTTCTTTTCATGAACCACATATGGATCGACCAGAGTCATTGCATGTTTGTTCTTTTCACAAACCACATATGGATCCACCAGTGTCATTGCATGTGTGTTCTTTCCACAAACCACATATGGATCCAGCAGAGTCATTGCATGTGTGTTCTTGTAATGATAAACCACATATGGATCAACCAATGTCATTCCATGTGTGTTCATTTCATGAACCACATATGGATCAACTAGAGTCATTGCATGTATGTTCTTTTCACAAACCACATATGGATCCACCAGTGTCATTGCATGTGTGTTCTTTCTGCAAACCACATATGGATCCACCAGAGTCATTGCATGTGTGTTCTTGTCATGACAAACCACATATGGATAAACCAATGTCATTGCATGTGTGTATGGATCAACCAGAGTCATTGCTTGTTTGTTCTTTTCACAAACCACATTTGGATCCACCAAAGTCATTGCATGTGTGTTCTTTTCATAAACCACATGGATCCCCAGTGTCATTGCGTGTGTGTTCTTTTAATAAACCACAGCTAGAGTCATTGCATGTATGTTCTTTTCATTAACCACAGCTGGAGTCATTGCATGTTTGTTCTTTTCACAAACCACATATGGATCACCCAATGTCATTGCATGTGTGTTCTTTCCACAAACGACATATGGATCCACCCGTGTCATTGCATGTTTGTTCTTGTAATGACAAACCACATATGAACCAGTGTCATTGCATGTGTGTTCTTTTCCACAAACCACATATGAATCCACCAGAGTCATTACATGTGTGGTCTTGTAATGACAAACCACATATGGATCCACCTAAGTCATTGCATGCGTGTTCTTTTCATAAACCACATGGATCCCCCAGTGTCATTGCATGTGTGTTCTTTTAATAAACCATAGCTAGAGTCATTTCATGTCTGTTCTTTTCATTAACCATAGCAGGAGTCATTGCATGTTTGTTCTTTTCATAAACCACATATGGATAAACCAATGCCATTGTATGTGTGTTCTTTCCACAAACCACATTTGGATCCACCAGAGTCATTGCATGTGTGTTCTTGTAATGACAAACCACATATGGATCAACCAATGTCATTGCATCTGTGTTCTTTTCATGAACCACATATGAATCCATCAGTGTCATTGCATGTGTGTTCTTTTCATAAACCACATATGGATCCACTAGTGTCATTGCATGTGTGTTCTTTCCACAGACCACGTGTGGATCCACCAGAGTCATTGCATGTGTGTTCTTGTAATGACAAACCACATATGGATCAACCAATGTCATTGCATGTGTGTTCTTTTCATGAACCACATATGGATCAACCAGAGTCATTGCATGTTTGTTCTTTTCACAAACCACATATGGATCCACCAGTGTCATTGCATGTGTGTTCTTTCCACAGACCACATATGGATCCACCAGAGTCATTGCATGTGTGTTCTTGTAATGACAAACCACATATGGATCAACCAATGTCATTGCATGTGTGTTCTTTTAATGAACCACATATGGATCGACCAAAGTCATTGCATGTTTGTTCTTTTCACAAACCACATATGGATCCACCAGTGTCATTGAATGTGTGTTCTTTCCACAAACCACATATGGATCCACCAGAGTCATTGCATGTGTGTTCTTGTAATGACAACCCACATATGGATCAACCAATGTCATTGCATGTGTGTTACTTTCATGAACCGCATATGGATTAACTAGAGTCATTGCATGTTTGTTCTTTTCACAAACCGCATATGGATCCACTAGAGTCATTGCATGTGTGTTCTTTCCACAAACCACATATGGATCCACCAAAGTCATTGCATGTGTGTTCTTTTCACAAACCACAGCTAGAGCCATTGCATGTCTGTTCTTTTCATTAACCGCAGCTAGAGTCATTGCATGTTTTTTCTTTTCACAAACCACATATGGATCCATCAGAGTCATTGCATGTTTGTTCTTTCCACAAACCACATATGGATCCACTAGTGTCATTGCATGTGTGTTCTTTCCACAAACCACATATGGATCGACCAGAGTCATTGCATGTGTGTTCTTTTCCTAAACCACATATGGATCCACCAGTGTCATTGCATGTGTGTTCTTTTCACAAACCACATATGGATCCACTAGAGATATTGCATGTATGTTCTATTCACAAACGACATATGGGTCAACCAGAGTCATTGCATGTTTGTTCTTTTCACAAACCACTTAAGATCGCGTCTTCTAGAAGCCCCCCTGAAGAACTAGTTGTCCGATCCGATTATTGCAGACCGTTCGATTGGGCCACGTGGATGAATAAGATGGTTCTTCGTAAGAGTGATCCGCGAGTAGGCTGTTCTGCTAGATGATTGGCCGCGCTTACATTTTCACTTATATTACTATTATTTCCAGTCCCCTATACCCTACTAGTAATATCATAGAGCTCGTGAGTGAGCATGTCTACTCCACAGCCCCCTCTCCCCTCATCCACCACACATCACTGTGCGCCCGGACGACGCCACCAGCTTTCATGCGTCGTGCCCGGACGACATCCGCTGATTCTTGGTCGCTACCTTCATGCTAGAAATCATTTTACAATCTTTTGAATTTATCCTACATATTCTGCTATTCGCCGATCTAACTGCTAATCTTTTTTCCGATTTCTCAACGAACTTTAGATGTGGCAGATGCTGTAGCCTAAGAATCTGGAGATCCTCGCGTGCAACTTCGCAGTGACGTTCCCGCTCATGTTCTCCCACCCAGGATGCTTTCGCTATTACTCCTACCACGAGATCCCGCTTCATGAGCTCGCGTGCCTGCACGGCGCGTGCTCCTGCATGGAGTTGGGCTGCAACTACACCAGCCCGTCGGCAGAGCTCGTTGTCCACCTTGTAGAGCAGCACTTGATCGAAGTGATTAGGATCTCGTACGGGCAAGCCCAACATCTCCAAGAGCAGGTGTTGTTCACTGACTCGGCACGCCGCCAGCTAATTTTCCAAGGGGGCGGCTCTGTTTTCGTCCTGACCATCACCACCGGTGTTCCGGGAACCAGAGCTAGGCCCACCTTCATGTGTGTGGTATGCGTCAGATCGGTCTCGTGCGTCTGGCACCTATACACGGTGCGCATGTGGGCGAACACCCAGCCACCACCGTCTGATAGTATTCTTGTGCTAGCCGAGGCGCCGAGCTTCCCGACACTGCGGGAGGTGGAGTATGCGGACCTAAGGTCAATCCTACGTGTGCCATCTCAGTACCTTGTCGGTGCTGGACCGAACAGGCAGATGCATTTCTACATTTGTATCGAGAAGACCGACAGGGAAATGTAGTACTTATGTTGTCATTACTGTTAGACTTAAGCAATGCTTCTCGGGTGCGTAGAGCATACGTGTTGTGCGAATGTACCCCAGTTGTAGTTTTTTTAGTACTCCTTAATAATTTGACGAGTTATTAGTCCAATCAGCTTGCTGTTGTCACATTGCCAAGTCTGCTTCCTCTGTACAGACTGGCAACACCGCGTGCTCCCACTCCCGCATGTCAGTGTCACGTGTTCCGTGGACGCACCTGCCAGTGTCACGCCCCCTTACTTCTCTTCCTTCCCCTCGAAGCCACTATCCCCACTTCTCTTCCATCCTGCCACTCCCGTCTGATGGTTGTAATCTGATTTTCGTTGGAATGTTTATATGTAATCTACATTGATAATGCTACATGCAAATGACACGGACACAATTTCTAAAGTGGAAGCACTCACACGCTGCAATTGCACATATTTCTCAATATAGCTCGACAAACCCATTACAATAATTGTACTCTCACTAAGCACAACCGAAATTGCAACCATCCTAAACAACATCTAAACCCACATCATAGCACTATCATCGGAGTCCACCTCGATTGGTGACACCGCCGTGCCCTTCCCAGCGACATCCACTCCCGCCCGTGGCTTGCCCTTTGCCAAGGAGGTAACAATGGTGTTCTGCACAGCTTCGTCCCCGTCGTCCTCCACATCAGAATCAATAATGACGAAGGTGACAGGGTTGGCATGGACCGAGCGTCGTCGCGCCTGGGGGCTCCTGCTCGAGCTCGACGCCACATCAGTCCTTCTACAGTTAGGAGGGGCCGAGCTCAGAGACGTAGCATCGTCGCTCCTCTCAAGAAACCATGGCCATTTGATACTGCGACGGTAGGATCTTGGGGTGGATCCGCCGCGGTGAGCCCTACTGGAAGCGGTGGAGCGGATGGATGTGCTGGCGTGATTCATTACAAGTTCCTAGGAGGGAGTAAGATTGTGGGCTAGGCGTGTCTGGTTCCTGAGCAAGGCCTCCCAGTGATATGTACGTGGGCAAGGTGCCATAAAAAATTGTCCAATGCGCACGAGAGAGCCTTTGAACCACGAAGGCGCGAGCTTTGGTTGACAAGTCCGCACGCTAGGTCCCCCACCTGTCAGCCAAATGTGGACGGTAGGATTCTGCCCGAGTTATTAAGTGGGGATAAATCACGCTTCACCACTACCCTAACATCCAAAGGATCCTCTTTCCTTTGCCCTCGCTCCCCAAGCTCATGGCTCGCAACTCATGCAGTCCGTCTCGGGCGGAATCACGGTCGGCTCAACACCATCAGGCGGGTTCCTCCTTCAGGTACCGGAGGGCGCCCTACAATTACTACCCCGATATGCTATGTTTGTGCAATGAGAAGATGCCGAGTTGGATTTCGTGGACCGATGAAAATACTACAGGAAAATTAAGCAACTGTAACATCAGAGCGGTAAGTTCCTACTGTAGGTACAATGGTAACCCGGATCCGGAAAGCATAATGTAATTCTTTTTTTGTTTCCTTCGATCTACTTCGCAGGAAGGGAGGGGGACTGACTGTGACAAGTTTGTGTGGATCGAAAAGCCACTGACAGGTTTTCACAAAGAGCTTATTCAGGATCTGCGTGATGCTATGTGGGACAAGAAAGAGGAGATTCGTGCGATGGAGCGAGAGATCCGGGAGCTTCGCCAGGTGCAGGGGAGGCAAGGGCAGGGGGAGGTGGTGAGACAGACGGGCTCAAGATTAGGCCAGATAGTGGAAACAATTTCCTCATTATCTGGGCATGTCAACACCCAGATTTCTAATCCCAGATGCCTGTTATGTCATACATTACAATCCCAGGATTACCATTTTTGCGAGACATAATAGATTGGATATCACAGTACATCATCCATTACAAACCATAAATAAGGTCTTACACAAATAAGGATCTCATGATCCAGTCTTAATACAACAAGCAGCGGAATAAGTAATAAGCGTAGCGGTGGGGTCCATCTTCAGGGGCACAGGCAATGCTGACGAAGGCAAATAGTGCTAGTTATCATGGCCGTCCTGCTGTCCGTCATCTTGGTAGTCTCCTTCATAGTCTGGCCATAGGAATAGCCAGGGACAAAAGCAATGAGTACTCTTTAAATACTCGCAAACTACCACTAACAAATAAGATGATACTAGTGGGAAAATGCTAACTCTATGTTTATTTGTAAAGGTTAAGTTTGAAACCTAAGTTGAGTTCTGAAACAAAGAAAGATAAAATAAAGTTCTAGAATCACTTAAGTTGGGAAGCTAGTGTCATAGTCACAACCCTGTTGTGGTCAAGTCAAGATTCATCATTCATTTCATAAGTCATTTTGAAAATATCTGACGACGAAACAGTATGGCCACTCCAACTTTCCATAACCGCGGACGCGGCAATTCGAATAGTTTGACACTCTACAGAGGTGGTACACTTTCACCACAAGATTCAATACATCTATCAGGGATAACCCTGAATCATCATACTTAGTATGCAGATAATCAAACATAACCTTTCCTTTACACACCCTAATATAAGCACCTCTCCTATGAGCATGGCCTCCCAACCATGACCATCTGTCATCTTGGGCACTGCATAGGTGGACAACATTGAGAGGTAGCCTCAGCTCAAACCTCTCCCGCGAGGGAACTAATACTAATGCATATAAACTTACGGCTAAGCCTTACCCAATTTAGGTATTGTGGTTGTATGGTAAATTTGGAATGGTATCGCATCTGAATCCAACCATCAGTTTTTGTAAAAGGTCTAAGGCTCATGCCTCAACATTTGCATCATCATAAACCATTTGTGTTTATCAACACATGTCAAAACATCTCAATAGAATGACTCATCATTCCAAGGTTTTTGTAATTCATTTTCACCAAGTATTCCCATCTAAAGTGACTCAAGTTTTGACTTAGCTCTAAGCTACTAAGTTAAGAGTGTTCACTAAGGTGGGATGCTAATCTCAATCTCATGCCATAGAATGGCATCTAAAGTTATCTAGATAGGTCAAGTTTATACTCTTTATGCTACCTTCAAAACAAGTAAAGGACTTTGGTAAAGTAAGGAAAAGTAAAGCTTGGAAATAAAACTTGGGGTAGGTAATAGTCAAAGTGGTATAACAAAGCATGCCTAATGCTTCTTGCTTGGGTTATCTAGCTTAGTTCTAGCTTGCTAACAATATCTTTCCTTGGTTGGTGCAGTGGTTGAAGTTTTCTTCCTCCTCTTGGTAGAACTCCTCCTCCTTGAAAGCTTGGTCGGTACTATCGTCTGTAAATACATACGGAGTACACAATCACCAAACAATACTTAACTAGTCTACTTAGCACTCTAAGGCACACATTTGATGATCTATTATCATCACAAGCATCACAAGGTTTTATTAACTAGTTTCATTCTTTTTATTTAAGAAAAGTAATTTGTACTCACTGAAAATAACTAAGATTTAATATTCTCCACTTAAAATATGGGATCATGTTGACACATGTCATCACCACATATTCTAACATATGGGAATGTGATTTAAATGTTGGATCACATTTAACTAAGTTTAAGTTTAATATTTAATGATTTAAAGTGACTAGAAATGCCTATATAGCATTATTTTGGTACTAGTCCAAAGTCACTGCATGCAAACCTTAATATTATTACATATTCATAGGTATGGTTAAATGTGAATTTTTGAGAGTTGGAATCAACTCAAAAGCTATTATGGTTGATTTTATAAAAATGTTTGAATGTGCAAATGCTTTTATCTTGTTATTTTTACTAGGAGAGATCTCTAACTCTAAATGAATTAAATCCAACGGGCTTGGATAGATCTTTTTAGTAGCTTTCTAACAAAATTTAAATCACTCCATTTGGTTCAGTAGATCTTCTTGAATTGATTTTTGAACTAAGGGACAGAAGTGAGTTCAAACTAAAATAGAAAAATCTATATTTGAACTAACTGGGTCGCGCGGGAAAACTAACGGGCTGGCCTAGTGGCGCTCTGTGGTGCGGATGACAACTAACAGGGGGTCCCGCAGGTCAGCGACACGTCAAACGCGAAGTGGTACGGGGCACTTTCTGCGCTATGATTAAAAGATGGATCAATGGCTGAGGATCGTCGTCCCCGGCGAACAGGTCACCGGCGAGAGCTAACCCTAGTGGCTCGGTGGGGGTATGTGGGGGCTTACCAGGGCTCCAGCTAGACGTGGCGATGGGGACGATCGAGCTGGTGGACGACAGCGGTTCTAGGTGTGGTCGCGGCGGCTCCTGGGACAGTCGCAATCAACGGCGCCTCTCCTCCTCTATTGCGGCAAGCTCCGGCAAAATTCCGGTGAACGGCGGCCCGCCTTGCTCCGGGGATGGGGTGGAAGGATCAAGGGAGAGAGGGGAGTGAGATGGTGTGCAGAATGAGGCTGGGGGTGACCTCTATTTATAGTTCAACGAGGCGACCGAACGGGATGGGCTGGCGACTCCGGCGAGGGCTGTATACCGTGCTACCGTCGTGGCTGGAGGTAGGGGACGGTGGCCTGCCTCCTGGCGGTGCTCTACAGTTTAAATGCGCGTCTAGGGGTGGTGGCGTTTGGTCGGGGGAAGCTGGTGCTCTGTGTGGCAGAGGCGGCGTTCGACGCGGCGCATGGGGGCTACAAGTCAAGCGGCAGCGAACGGGCATGTCCGGGCGGTTCCTGGGGTCGTGGCGACGCGGTGAGCGCGGGCTGTGGTCGAGGTGCGGCGTGTGCACGCTTGTCGGGTGCGGCGCTCTGGCGCGTGCTCGGCATGGTACAGACATTCTGGGCGCGGCGCTCTGCGAGTGGTCCACGGCTCGGCTCTGCTCGGGGAGGGGACAGCGGTGGTGTGGTCTGGTCTAGCTCCTAGACATGGCGAGAGAGAGAGAGAGGGGTGGTCGGCTGTTAGCTATCCATGCTCGATCGGCGAGCATGGTGCTCAGGTGGCACGGCACTGCTTCAAAAGGCTAAGGGTAGTCTCTTGATGGTTTGGTTGGGCCTGGGGGAGACAAGGGCATCTACTAGGGTTCAAATAGTTTGACAAAAATCGATCAAAAACAGTATAAGCTAGGCCAAATCGATTCTGTCTGCAACCTGTTCGATCAAATGGCCGCAAGAACAAAACATTTGAATTATGGGATGAAATTTGGTGGAGTGTTGTATCTTATACTTGAGCTTCTAGGTGTGCTTGGGTTTTGAAAATGGAATTCATTTGAGTGGTTTTTGAATAAGTGTGATCTTGATACCTACACTAGATTCAATTTTCAAATGCCATTTAAAATTAGTGTTTGGAAGTTTTTGGGCTGAAACAAAGTGGGCCTTGGTACATCACTACTTGTACTAGCAAGGGGTGCAAAGATCCACATTTGTTTCTGTTAGGTTTTGAGTTCTAGGAATAGCCAAAGTAGGTATGGTGATTAAAATGGCACAAATGACCTTTTGCTTCCTTTATTCATTTTGGTTTGTTTTTCTTTGGGATTTGTGTGGGAATGATCTAGATGATGTTTAATTCACCTAAGAATCATTTTACAATCAATGGATCACTTAAACATGGCAATTCAAATCAACTCCTAAATTATATGCACACACATGAATGCTTTAATATTTTTAAATGGAAAAGTTTTTGTTAACTCTAAATTTGATGATTTGGATCTTGATCACTTGGATTAAAGTTTTGGGATGTTACAGGGCATTATCTATTGCATTTTGCAGTTTATGTTGCCATGTCGTTGTCTAGCAGCTGAAATAAGTTGCTGCTTCATGGAGTGTAGCAGCCAGCTTAGAACTTGTTTTTAGCCCAGAAACTTATCATAAGTGTATTGCCAATAGCAAGGATTTATTAAGCACCTATAAATAATTCATGTATGTGCCACTAACACCCATCGATTTTGGAGACCCCTTAAATGCTCAGCTATCGTGATTGTTCAGATAGTAGTGGCACAGTCACAATTTCAGATTCAACTAGTGGCTTCGGCCGTATCCAATCCTAAAGTCGCGATACATTTTACTCCGAGTACGGGAGGCAGATTGTTTCGCCCGACAAGTTCCACACACACAGCTCCAGAGTTTAACCGAACTACATATATAGGTTCAGGTTCAATACATCATTAGGTTTCTACACTTCTAGCCTTCTTTCTCTACTTGGGTGCCAAGTTTCTTCCTCTTGCCTTCACGTCCACTGGCTTCTTCATCTCCTGCCTTCTTCCTCTTCCTAGGTGCCAATTTTCTTACCTTCACGTACCCTGCATCTCCGGGTCGAGGGAAGTCAGGCCAATCAGCACCACAATCTTTTCCAGCATCATCACTCCACTCGTTTTGGTTTTCTTCCCGCATCAAAATCACTGAGTCGGCTGTCTTGTTTCTTACCTTGCGCTTCTTGTAAAAAAAACAGTACATGGATTACCACCTTATATCTACAGATTATAAACAATTTTTTTGTGAATGTACCATCTCATACCTAGGTTTGGGAGCATTAAGGGGACAACCCGCTGCTCTATGGCCTATAAGATGGCAGGTCATGCATTTGTTTTTGCCCTTCTTGGTAGCACAGAAAGCCAAACCCTTCTTCTCGAGAAAATTCTTAAACCTATTCACCTGTGGTCTTCCACTGCCCCTTTTGGTAACTGGCTGGCAAAGCTCAAAAGATAGTTGGACTTGACGCCACTAAGATGGGTCTATACATGGCTCGACGGATCCAGCGTAAGCTCTGAACTTTTCCATAGAGTAGTAGTCTGACAAATACTGATCCAAATGTGGTAGAGTTATTTTGTTCACCAAGAAGGCCAAGGCATGCTCGCAAGGTTTCCCGGTATGCTGCCACTCTAAGCAGGTGCATTCTCGCAGCTGGATGTTCACAACATCCCTTTTGCCACTCTTGGACATATCGACCACCTCACAACTGCTGCTGGTTGATGGGAGAACCTTAAGATGAGCAAGTCCTCGGCTTCTCTTGTGCAGTTGTTGTACAACTGGCGGTAGCATATGTCCTCTAAGTCTCCTACCGATCTCTCTCCTTATATTTAACAGCTTCATGATCATACCACGTATGCTGTCCATCAAGATATGAACAGAACGCACTTTTATGTCCTTCACCCAGTTATTCAAGCATTCTGCAAGGTTGTTGTTTATGTAATCAACTTTGATGTCAGGATTGAATTGACTCCTCTTCCATAGCTATGAATGATGGATGGCTAAGTACTCTGGAAGTTCAGGGGCTTCCGCAAAAATCTTGCTCATGAAATATTCGCTGCTACTAGGTTTGTAAACTCTAGCAGCGTGAAACATGTAACGAAATATCCTGCATGCGTAGTGTGAGTACAAGTTGAGCATCATATGGGCACGAAATTCTCTACCTGCAGCTCGTGGGAACACCTCCTTCACTGCATTCATCAGCCCTTTGCATGCATCCGTGGATATAGCCAATGGATCCATGTGGCCTATTGATCTCCTGAGATGCCTCATAAACCAGACCTATTTTTCCTCTGTTTCTGTTTCAAACATCCCGAATGCCACTGGGAACATCCAGTTGTGACCATCAAGTGTTGTGGCAGATGGTAGGCAGCCTTTCCATTTGCCAGTTAGGACAATGTTGTCTACACTCAGATATGGCCTATAGCCGTCCTTGAATCCTTGGATGCAAGGTTTAAGGGCCATGAAAAATCTTTTGAAATATATTTTACCACGTACTAATTCGGTGTCAATCTCCACAACACTCCTCGGACACCTAGCTTGTACCTCCGCCTTGAAGTTGTACAGCATCCTGAAGCTATTGGTCCAATCCTCGTGCAAGACCCCCAGAGCTTTCTCTTTACCTTTCCAAACCATGTAATATGGTAGGATAATGTTGTATTTAGAACTGAGGCTAGTCTGAATATTCTTCGCGGTCTCCTAAGGGTTATCCTTTAGTATGGACATAGCTTGTATAGCCACCCACTCTGTATCAGCCATTGAGGATTTCAGTTTGCTGCCTGTCGAACACATGTGTGGAGGGGCCTTTTTGTTCACGTGCAACACAGATTCATTTAAAATATAAGCGGAGTCGACTAGTTGCTAGAAAGATATCGCACAGCAATTGTAGTTATATAATCAAAAGAGAGAAAGTTCTAATGGTCTGTTGCATTCATTGCCCTAGTACCCTAATTGCCTTCGACGCAGGTAAGGCTCTTGCTATGATCCTCCATGGACAATGTACCTCGGCCCGTCCATTCATCCATGTTAACTTGCAAATGGCCTCATACCTCTGGGCAGTGTTCTTCAGTCGATAAACATTGAACTCCCCCTTGATACAAAAATGCCGGAACGACATCCTAAACTCATGCATGCTCCTGAACTCGGTGCCGACCGAAATTATAGGATACTCGTGGTCATGTTTCATTTTTTCTACTTCAACACCCAAATCATCGACTAGAATACTAGCCTCATCGTTAAGTTCCTCGTCTATTTCATCATCACCAGATTCTTGATCCTCTACAGTGCCTTCTTCTTCATCTGATTCAGAATCCTGTCCATCGTCTCTAATGCCTAGTACTGTACACATCATATTGACTCCCATGGGTGGGGCTGCACCATCCTCTCCACCCGGATGGAACAGAACATTGCCCCAATCCACCTCACCGGCAACTCTATTTTCTCCAAGACACTCGGTTGGTTCTGCTGCAACCACATGGGGTGGTCTTACGTTTGCGCGCATCTCAAGTACTTCAGTAGACAAATAGCAGTCAGAATCAATTTCATCTTGACTGTATAGAACCCTCTTGCTCTTCCTATGTACATCCTCCTTCTTGATGTAATCTTTCCTGATGGTATCAATATGACTTGACATCTGTGTTCCATTCCCCATCGAACTAGGTTTTTTGCTACCGCTCTTGGGTGTGATCTCCTTCCTGCCTCCCCTCACGGATGTTGGCTCCAGGGTGCTGGAATTATTGCCTAGCCTCTACGGCGTGTTCTTCATCAAATTAGCCCTTTTGCTGCTACTATTGGGCATGTTCTCCTTCGTGCTGGCATTATTGCCTGACCTCAGCGGTATGTTTTGCTCCAAATTAGCCATTTTGCTTCTACTATTGGGCGTGTTCTCCTTCGTGCTGGCATTATTGCCTGACCTCAGCAGTGTGTTCCGCTCCAAATTAGTATTTTTTCTGCTCCCACTGGGTGTGGTAGCCTCCGTGCTGGCCATCTTCGCCTATTTGCTACCACTCCTGGGAGTGTTCACCATCGTTCTAGCCCTCTTAGCGTTTTTTATGCTACCTTTCGGTGTGGCATTTTAACTGGATCTCAGGGGTGTACTCTGCGGCGTGGTGCCTTTTTTCGTGCGACTCTTGGGCGTCCTCTTCTCTAGCGTGGTCTCCTTGGTGACATTCTTCTTCAGGGTGCCCTTTTTGGGGATGCTCTTCCTGCTCCTCTTTATGACGCTCCTTTGTAAGACTCTCCTCTGTTCGAAGCTACCCTCAGTCGCACCATCCCTAGTGATGCCATGGATCATGTCACGCATGCCTTCTAAAAGTCATCATCTCTATTGTCGAGATCCAATTCCTCTCCAACCATTTGCACTATCAAGTGGAAGTACACTTCACCTCTATAATCTTTCCTTGTAAACAGTACAACTAAATCCCTGGTATCTTTCACTTCGATAGCCTTTTTTCTCCTGTAACCAAAATATAACAAACGTGCTTCCTGGGAGGACCCCCATAGCACCTTCACACGTAACGATGCCATCAGGTTAGATAACTCTACCACTTCAGGATCGTATCTGCCAATGATTACATCAAACTTGTCATATAATTTTTCTATTACATCAATGATCGTATCTACCTCTCATAGGATGACGTTTGATGACCTCAAAGCTTTCTTCCGATACCAGGGAGTTGCATTATCTCATGGTCTAAGGAATACAATACTTGACATAAGAAAAGCTTCGCAAAGACGAACACGATGACACGATCTAATTGCTTTGCTTAGTTTGGGTCTGTCCACCATATCATTCTCCCAATGATATGATCTCATTATCAATTGACAACTCATGTCTATGGTTAGGAAACCTTAACCATCATTGATCAATGAGCTAGTCCATAGAGGCGTACTAGGGACACGGTGTTGTTCACAAACCACACAAGTATTAATGTTTCCGCTTAATACAATTCTAGCATGGAATATAAACTTTATCATGAACAAGAATTATAATAATAACATCTTTATTATTGCCTCTAGGGCATAATTCCAACAACAAGCCCGTTGTACTATTCTTATGAACAATACCGTCATGGTCACATTACGATTACAAACAAGTTATTCTCATCACTATGTTAATGATAATAGTTTAAACATTTATAAAGGATTAGAATGCTAAAAGATATCCAAAGTTTAATAATGAAATGACACTACAGTTTAAGTCATTTTGGTTATTGCAGGTTCTTTATGAAAGATCGGGGTCCTAGATGCTTAATCTAGAGACTTTGCAAAACCATGCCTCTTGGGCAGAATGACTAAAACTCTGTATTCTGGTAAAACAGTGATATGCAAAGAAATGTTGAATCTTATACATAGTGATGTATCACATTTTCAACAAGTAGTGGAAAGCATTTATTGTGGACTTAAGTGAATAAGTGTATTTACTTAATGAAACATGAAGTTTGAAATGATTTGAATTGTTCAAATGAGTTCATAACTAAAAGGGATATTGATATAATTGAATTAACAAGTCTCTTCGATTTGATCGACACGACTAAAGTATTCAAGTTAAGTTTAGCATAAAAGGAACTTGTGAAAGATGTTTCACAAATTATGATAATTGGATGAATTCAAACTATGTTGAAATGTCTAAACATCATAATCAATATGTATTACATACATATGGTACAACATTATCTCTTATCGGGGTTATAGTTATCGTTTAGGGTTAGAGATCAAAATAAGCAAACACTCATTTGAAATACAAAGGAACATTCAAAGATTTGTGGAAACAACACCATGAGTGTTATGGCACGTTCGAGTTTCTGGAGATTTCGATAAGTCGAAATCGTGGCGAATAAACAAGTCTTTATAGAGCATTCTTCGGAAGCTATGGATGCATCTTCCACAAGGGGCAAGCCAGTTGTTATCCTAAGTTGATGTGTCTTGATGAAGAAACAGGTGGGAGAAAGTAAAAGATCAAAACAAGGTATTTGACCTTACGTCCAGATTGTTGAGTGGCGCAACGGAATTTGTTTCGTGAATCCAAACTCTACAAATAGAGGAGAAACTATTGATAATGATCATAAAGTTTCAAGTGAATACTTTTACTAAATAAAGTAGGATTCAACTATATACTCTACAAGTTTGTAGTATTATATTATTGATTCACTTATCATGTTTTGAACAAGACATATCTACGAAATACAAAGAAGCGTGATGGACCTAAGTACGAGAAATGAATGATCATTGAAATCTCGTTAGTGGAATTCTCGATTTGATAATGGTCAAGGAATTTTGGAATGTCCAAGATTATCGAGAGGACCTAAATTTGAGTGGGAGCAAATCAGCTTGGCTAATTCATAATATGTAGCTAACATATTTTGAGTGGGAGCTAAGTGAAATCCCTGGATCTCAAACATGAATGTCATATTTGAGTGGGAGCGTGAAATCATTCTGGAATATTTAGACGACATATGTGAATGATGTGATTGGTGTTAATAGTGTTTAAGTTAAGAATGAAGTTGAAGTTATTAAACAATAAGATCTATCGAGATAGATTGATGAGTTTAATAAACACTGAATGTCGAATGCTTCCTGGACTTGATTCTGAAAGATGTTCAGAATGTCCTAAGCAAGATTCTGAAGTAGCTCAGAATGGAGCAAAGTAAGAAATAAATTATTACTGTATGAAGCATTGAGTATTGCAACTATGGTTGAAAGAAAGAGATACGTTGCATATCCTATGCCTCAGTCATAGGTTCTTCCATAAAACTATGTTGTATACTCGACGTAATGTGACCCGGGGTTCTGGTTGGAAGGACTAGCTCTTAACTGTAAGAACATGTCTTTAAGTGATTCCTGAGTTGATCACTAAACCAGAATTAAGTTTGTACTTAAGTAGCAAGAAGCAATGTAAGTGGCATAGATGCATTTCATGCACTAGGATCTACATAGATATAGAAGTATAAAGGCTACATCTGATGTGTTGTATAATGATATGGTGGGGCTAGTTCGCTTTTAAACATAGAATGATGTGTCCCAGGGCCTAGTGCCCATGAGAAAGCCCTCGAGGTTGATCTAATGTCACTGTAAGCTCCTGGAATCCGGCCTCATTCTGCTGCCATGACTATAGTATATACACAAAGGATAGCAAAGTGTGTTTCGAAGTTTAGATGACAACAGTGAAAACAACCGTCATCATAAACACTAGAAACAAAAGTCTCACTTTATTGCCAAATAAATACTTCGACCCATTATAAGATAATGGTGTGAATGTCAAAATTAGGAAGACATTAACGATTTGCAAAAGACATAATGATCTGGTAAAACAGAACATAGACATAACGTTTCCCATGAGCATGCATGATCTGTAAACGCATATGGCATATGGTTTATACGATTAAAATGCAAGCTAGGTTATTTGTACTCTAGTGCAAGTTGGAGACTGAAGGAGATATGCCCTAGAGGCAAATAATAAATAGGTTTTTATTGTCACATCTCAATTAGTTTATAATAGTTTCATATTGTGCTATAATTGTGCCAAGTAGAAACATTGGTACAGGTGTGGTATGAAACAACCAAGTCCCTAGTATCCTCTATTCATACTAGTTCGTTGGTCACGAAGATGATCTAGGTTTCAAGATCATGGGCATTTATGTCGACTAACAACAAGATCATATCATTGGAGAATGATGTGGTTGGACATTCCTCAAAGGATTGCAACACGATCAAGTCATATAGTTCATTGTTGCAATAGCTATACCTAGGCTTCTCCTTAGACCGTGAGCTCATATTACTCACTGTTTCCCTAGGCTTCTTAGACTACATCAACCGTCATCTGGTAATACGGTGGCTATAAAGGTGTATGTTGGGTATTCCGAAGGAACAGTAGATGACATGTGACTGCAAGACCGGGATTTGTTCACCCACATGACGGGTAAAGATACATACGACCGGCTTGGTGAGATTACATCTATAAATGTTGCAACATGTGACTAGGTCACGGGGATGTAATATCATGGTAACAAGAAAAAAGAACTTGTTGTGAACGAGATTGAACAAAGGTATAGGATACCATTGATCGGATCTCGGACAAGTTGTATCGAGAAACAAAACGAAGAGGATGCTACATTTAGACAGTTCAAATGACATTATCATCAGGAATGCATAGGGGTCACATGGATATCCCTGGTCCCTCTGTTGATCATTGATATAGATCATGTCTAGAGAATTCCTGAGCCGTGAGAGGATACACTTAAGGGTACGATGAGAGCGATAATTTGTAAGACGGAATCATAGTAGAGAAAGAGAGAAAGCAGGAATCGTTCCGCGGAGAGATCTGAAGTTGTTCGGAGAAAGAATAAAGGAAAAGACCAGAAAAGTGTTTTCGGATAAATAGGAATTTAAATATATATTTATTATATGTTAATTGTGAATTAATATATTATAAATAATATTTAGATTAAAGTTTATAAAGGCAACTTTTATATTAGGCCAAATCCCGGAGGGAAAAGGCCTAAGAATAAATCTATAGAAAAAGATAAAAGGAACAGCCCACATGGGCGGCAGATAAGTTGTCGCCGCACGGGGGGCAACAGCCTATACCCACCGCCGCTGCCAGGCCGCCTGTGGGCGACAGATAAACCGCGCCGCACAGGGGCGAGCGCCAGCTACCAGTCGTGGGGCCGGCCTGGCTCAACCCTGGCCCATGTGGGGCTCGCGGGGGAACCGGTCAGGCCACCGGGCCGGCGGGCTGGTGGCCCACCTGGGCAGGGCTGAGGCGAGGCGGGCAGGCGGGGCGGGGCGGGGCAGGGTGTTGGGCTGCCGGGGGGCGAGCCGGCCCACCCGGGGTTTCCCCTTGCCAGGCCCCCGCGGCGGGAGTGCTGGGCACGGGGTGGGCCGTGCCAAGGCCCACCCGGCCAGCCCCTGCTGCTCCCCTTTTTCCTTTTTCTATTTATTTTCTATTTTGCTATTTGGGTTAAGTAGAAACAGCCCATTTGGCAGTCCGAAAATTTGCTGCCTTTTTCTTTTAGTATTAGTCCCACATGGCTTAGCTTTTGAGAAAGGCACACCCCCTCCACTTATATAAAGGGGTGCCCATGGGTGGGATTAAACACACAATTGGAGAAGTCATTTGGTTGACTTTCTCCTCCTCCCTCTCTCTATACCTCGTGAACATGGCCCTAAGTCTGGGTTGTGCGATCGAGGCACACCTGCAGTACGCCGTTGCGCTGCAGGGATTCCAGGCCAGATATCAACTTCCGCACTCCCGGCAGGATCGGGGAGCCGGAGGTCTCATCGTGCACCAGATGTGTACGAAGACACGAGGCGCAACACTTGGGGCGCTTAAATGTCGTGAGCCAGAGCTGTTGCACGATGAAGATGATGAAGATCAAGAAGGAGCAAGGGGTGACCTGCGAGGAGCTTCGCGACCTTGAGGCCGGCTTCGAGTATGACTACATCAACCACGTTCCCCGCGGAACGTTAACCGTGTACAAACTACAAGGGTATGTACTCTCTATGCTCTGGCCGTTACCGCATTACTACATAGATAGATCATAGGCAGTTTCTGGGGTTCTGTCGTAGGAAAATTTTTGTTTTCCGCACCGATCCCCTACACAAACCACATATGGATCAACAAGAGTCATTGCATGTGTGTTCTTTTCACAAACCACAGCTAGAGTCATTGCAAGTCCATTCTTTTCATTAACCACAGCTAGAGTCATTGCATGTTTGTTCTTTTCACAAAGCACAAATGGATCCACCAGAGTCATTGCATGTGGTGTTCTTCTCACAAACCACACATGGATCCATGTCATTGCATGTGTGTTCTTTCCACAAACCGCATATGGATCCACTAGAGTCATTGCATGTGTGTTCTTTTCCTAAACCGCATATGGATCCACTCGAGTCATTCCATGTGTGTTCTTGTAATGACAAACCACATATGGATCAACCAATGTCATTGTATGTGTGTTTTATTCATGAACCACATATGGATCAACTAGAGTCATTGCATGTTTGTTCTTTTCACAAACCACATATGGATCCACCAGTGTCATTGTATGTGTGTTCTTTCCACAAACCACATATGGATCCACCAGACTCATTACATGTGTGTTCTTGTAATGACAAACCACATATGTATCAACCAGAGTCATTGCATGTGTGTTCTTTTCATCAACCACATATGGGTCAACCATAGTCATTGCATGTTTGTTCTTTTCACAAACCACATATGGAGCCACCAGTGTCATTGCATGTGTGTTCTTTCCACAAGCCACATATGGATCCACCAGAGTCATTGCTTGTGTGTTCTTTTCACAAACTACAGCTAGAGTCATTGCATGTTTATTATTTTGATTAACCACAGCTAGAGTCATTTCATGTTTGTTCTTTTCACAAACCACATATGGATCCACCAGAGTCATTGCATGTGTGTTCTTTCCAAAAACCACATATGGATCCACTAGTATCATTGCATGTGTGTTCTTTCCACAAACCACATATGGATACACCAGAGTCATTGCATGTGCGTTCTTTTCCTAAACCGCATATGGATCCACTAGTGTCATTGCATGTCTGTTCTTTTCACAAACCATATATGGATCCACCAGAGAGATTGCATGTATGTTCTTTTCACAAACCACATATGGATCCACCAGAGTCATTGCATGTGTGTTCTTTCCACAAACCACATGTGGATCCACATATGTCATTGGTCCATATGTGGTTTGTGAAAACAACACACATGCAATGACACTAGTGGATCCATCTGTGTTCTTGTAATGACAAACCACACATGGATCCACTAGTGTCATTGCATGTGTGTTCTATTCACAAACCACATATGGACCCACCAGAGTCATTGCATGTGTGTTCTTACCACAAACCACATATGGATCCACCAGAGTCATTGCATGTGTGTTCTTGTAATCCCTAACCACATATGGATCAACCAATGTTATTGCATGTGTGTTCTTTTCATGAACCACATATGGATCCACTAGTGTCATTTCATGTGTGTTCTTTTCATAAACCACATATCGATCCACCAGTGTCATTGCATGTGTGTTCTTTCCACAAACTACATATGGATCCACCAGAGTCATTGCATGTGTTTTCTTGTAATGACATACCACATATGGATCAACCAATGTCATTGCATGTGTGTTCTTTTCATGAACCACATATGGATCCACCATTGTCATTGCATGTGTGTTCTTTCCACAGACCAAATATGGATCCACCAGAGTCATTGCATGCGTGTTCTTGTAATGACAACCCACATTTGGATCAACCAATGCCATTGCATGTGTGTTCTTTTCATGAACCACATATGGATCAACAAGTGTCATTGCATGTTTGTTCTTTTCACAAACCACATATGGATCCACCAATGTCATTGCTTGTGTTGTCTTTCCACAAACCACGTATGGATCCACCACAGTCATTGCATGTGTGTTCTTTTCACAAACCACAGCTAGAGTCATTGCATGTCTATTCTTTTCATTAACCACAGCTAGAGTCATTGCATGTTTGTTCTTTTCACAAACCACATATGGATCCACCAGAGTTATTGCATGTGTGTTCTTTCCAAAAACCACATATGGATCCATTAGTGTCATTGCATGTGTGTTGTTTCCACAAACCACATATGGATCCACCAGAGTCATTGCATGTTTTTTCTTTTCCTAAACCGCATATGGATCCACCAGTGTCATTGCATGTGTGTTCTTTTCACAAACCTCATATGGATCCACCAGAGACATTGCATGTATGTTCTTTTCACAAAACACATATAGATCCACCAGAGTCATAGCATGTGTGTTCTTTCCACAAACCACATGTGGATGCACCAATGTCATTGCATCTGTATTCTTTTTATAAACCATAGCTAGAGTCATTGCATGTATGTTCTTTTCATTAACCACAGCTAGAGTCATTGCATGTTTGTTCTTTTCACAAACCACATATGGATCAACCAATGTCATTGCATGTGTTCTCTTTCCACAAACCACATGTGGATATACCAGAGTCATTGCATGTGTGTTCTTGTAATGATAAACCACATATGGAACAACCAATGTCATTGCATGTGTGTTCTTTTCATGAACCACAAGTGGATCCACCTGTGTCATTGCATGTGTGTTCTTTTCAGAAATCACATATGGATCCACCACTGTCATTCCATGTGTGTTCTTTCCACAGACCACATATGGATCCACGTCATTGCATGTTTGTTCTTTTCTGAAACCGCATATGGATCCACCAGTGTTATTGCATGTGTATTCTTTTCACAAACCTCATATGGATCCACCAGAGACATTGCATGTATGTTCTTTCCACAAAACACATATGGATCCACCAGAGTCATTGCATGTGTGTTCTTTCCAAAAATCCACATGTGGATCCACCAATGTCATTCCATGTGTGTTCTTGTAATGACAAACAACACATGGATCCACCAGTGTCATTGCATGTTTGTTCTTTTCACAAACCGCATAAGGATCCACCAGTGTCATTACATGTGTCTTCTTTCCACAAACCACATATGGATCCACCAGAGTCATTGCATGTGTGTTCTTGTAATGACAAACCACATATGGATCCACCAATGTCATTGCATGTGTGTTCTTGTAATGACAAACCACATATGGATCAACCGGTGTCATCGCATGTGTGTTCTTTTAATGACAAACCACATATGGATCAACCAGTGTCATTGCATGTGTGTTCTTTTCCACAAACCACATGTGGATCCACAAGAGTCATTGCATGTGTGTTCTTGTGATGACAAACCACATATGGATCCACCAGTGTCATTGCATGTGTGTTCTTTTCATAAACCACATGGATCCCCCAATGTCAATGCATGTGTGTTTTTTTAATAAACCGCATATGGATCCACTAGTCTCATTGCATGTAAGTTCTTTTCACAAACCACATATGGATCCACCAGTGTTATTGCATGTGTGTTCTTTCCACAAACTACATATGGATCAACCAATGTCATTCCATGTGTGTTCTTTCCACAAACCACATGTGGATCCACCAGAGTCATTGAATATGTCTTCTTGTAATGGAAAACCACATATGAATTAACCAATGTCATTGCATGTGTGTTATTTTCATGAACCACATATGAATCAACCAGAGTCATTGCAATTTGTTCTTTTCACAAACCACATATGGATCCACCAGAGTCATTGCATGTGTGTTCTTTCCACAAGCCACTGCTAGGGTCATTGCATGTATGTTCTTTTCATTAACCATAGCTGGAGTCATTGCATGTTTGTTCTTTTCGCAAACCACATATGGATCCACCAGAGTAATTGCATGTGTGTTCTTTCCACAAGCCACATATGGATCCACCAGAGTCATTGCTTGTGTGTTCTTTTCACAAACTACATCTAGAGTCATTGCATGTTTATTATTTTGATTAACCACAGCTAGAGTCATTTCATGTTTGTTCTTTTCACAAACCACATATGGATCCACCAGAGTCATTGCATGTGTATTCTTTCCAAAAACCACATATGGATCCACTAGTATCATTGCATGTGTGTTCTTTCCACAAACCACATATGGATACACCAGAGTCATTGCATGTGCGTTCTTTTCCTAAACCGCATATGGATCCACTAGTGTCATTGCATGTCTGTTCTTTCACAAACCACATATGGATCCACCAGAGAGATTGCATGTATGTTCTTTTCACAAACCACATATGGATCCACCAGAGTCATTGCATGTGTGTTCTTTCCACAAACCACATGTGGATCCACATATGTCATTGGTCCATATGTGGTTTGTGAAAACAACACACATGCAATGACACTAGTGGATCCATGTGTGGTTTGTACTGGATCCATGTGTGTTCTTGTAATGACAAACCACACATGGATCCACTAGTGTCATTGCATGTGTGTTCTATTCACAAACCACATATGGACCCACCAGAGTCATTGCATGTGTGTTCTTACCACAAACCACATATGGATCCACCAGAGTCATTGCATGTGTGTTCTTGTAATCCCTAACCACATATGGATCAACCAATGTTATTGCATGTGTGTTCTTTTCATGAACCACATATGGATCCACTAGTGTCATTGCATGTGTGTTCTTTTCATAAACCACATATCGATCCACCAGTGTCATTGCATGTGTGTTCTTTCCACAAACTACATATGGATCCACCAGAGTCATTGCATGTGTTTTCTTGTAATGACATACCACATATGGATCAACCAATGTCATTGCATGTGTGTTCTTTTCATGAACCACATATGGATCCACCATTGTCATTGCATGTGTGTTCTTTCCACAGACCAAATATGGATCCACCAGAGTCATTGCATGCGTGTTCTTGTAATGACAACCCACATTTGGATCAACCAATGCCATTGCATGTGTGTTCTTTTCATGAACCACATATGGATCAACAAGTGTCATTGCATGTTTGTTCTTTTCACAAACCACATATGGATCCACCAATGTCATTGCTTGTGTTGTCTTTCCACAAACCACGTATGGATCCACCATAGTCATTGCATGTGTGTTCTTTTCACAAACCACAGCTAGAGTCATTGCATGTCTATTCTTTTCATTAACCACAGCTAGAGTCATTGCATGTTTGTTCTTTTCACAAACCACATATGGATCCACCAGAGTTATTGCATGTGTGTTCTTTCCAAAAACCACATATGGATCCATTAGTGTCATTGCATGTGTGTTGTTTCCACAAACCACATATGGATCCACCAGAGTCATTGCATGTTTTTTCTTTTCCTAAACCGCATATGGATCCACCAGTGTCATTGCATGTGTGTTCTTTTCACAAACCTCATATGGATCCACCAGAGACATTGCATGTATGTTCTTTTCACAAAACACATATAGATCCACCAGAGTCATAGCATGTGTGTTCTTTCCACAAACCACATGTGGATGCACCAATGTCATTGCATATGTATTCTTTTTATAAACCATAGCTAGAGTCATTGCATGTATGTTCTTTTCATTAACCACAGCTAGAGTCATTGCATGTTTGTTCTTTTCACAAACCACATATGGATCAACCAATGTCATTGCATGTGTTCTCTTTCCACAAACCACATGTGGATATACCAGAGTCATTGCATGTGTGTTCTTGTAATGATAAACCACATATGGAACAACCAATGTCATTGCATGTGTGTTCTTTTCATGAACCACAAGTGGATCCACCTGTGTCATTGCATGTGTGTTCTTTTCAGAAATCACATATGGATCCACCACTGTCATTCCATGTGTGTTCTTTCCACAGACCACATATGGATCCACGTCATTGCATGTTTGTTCTTTTCCGAAACCGCATATGGATCCACCAGTGTTATTGCATGTGTATTCTTTTCACAAACCTCATATGGATCCACCAGAGACATTGCATGTATGTTCTTTCCACAAAACACATATGGATCCACCAGAGTCATTGCATGTGTGTTCTTTCCAAAAATCCACATGTGGATCCACCAATGTCATTCCATGTGTGTTCTTGTAATGACAAACAACACATGGATCCACCAGTGTCATTGCATGTTTGTTCTTTTCACAAACCGCATAAGGATCCACCAGTGTCATTACATGTGTCTTCTTTCCACAAACCACATATGGATCCACCAGAGTCATTGCATGTGTGTTCTTGTAATGACAAACCACATATGGATCCACCAATGTCATTGCATGTGTGTTCTTGTAATGACAAACCACATATGGATCAACCGGTGTCATCGCATGTGTGTTCTTTTAATGACAAACCACATATGGATCAACCAGTGTCATTGCATGTGTGTTCTTTTCCACAAACCACATGTGGATCCACAAGAGTCATTGCATGTGTGTTCTTGTAATGACAAACCACATATGGATCCACGAGTGTCATTGCATGTGTGTTCTTTTCATAAACCACATGGATCCCCCAATGTCAATGCATGTGTGTTTTTTTAATAAACCTATTATGTATCCACTAGTCTCATTGCATGTAAGTTCTTTTCACAAACCACATATGGATCCACCAGTGTTATTGCATGTGTGTTCTTTCCACAAACTACATATGGATCAACCAATGTCATTCCATGTGTGTTCTTTCCACAAACCACATGTGGATCCACCAGAGTCATTGAATATGTCTTCTTGTAATGGCAAACCACATATGAATTAACCAATGTCATTGCATGTGTGTTATTTTCATGAACCACATATGAATCAACCAGAGTCATTGCAATTTGTTCTTTTCACAAACCACATATGGATCCACCAGAGTCATTGCATGTGTGTTCTTTCCACAAGCCACTGCTAGGGTCATTGCATGTATGTTCTTTTCATTAACCATAGCTGGAGTCATTGCATGTTTGTTCTTTTCGCAAACCACATATGGATCCACCAGAGTAATTGCATGTGTGTTCTTTCCACAAGCCACATATGGATCCACCAGAGTCATTGCTTGTGTGTTCTTTTCACAAACTACATCTAGAGTCATTGCATGTTTATTATTTTGATTAACCACAGCTAGAGTCATTTCATGTTTGTTCTTTTCACAAACCACATATGGATCCACCAGAGTCATTGCATGTGTGTTCTTTCCAAAAACCACATATGGATCCACTAGTATCATTGCATGTGTGTTCTTTCCACAAACCACATATGGATACACCAGAGTCATTGCATGTGCGTTCTTTTCCTAAACCGCATATGGATCCACTAGTGTCATTGCATGTCTGTTCTTTCACAAACCACATATGGATCCACCAAAGAGATTGCATGTATGTTCTTTTCACAAACCACATATGGATCCACCAGAGTCATTGCATGTGTGTTCTTTCCACAAACCACATGTGGATCCACATATGTCATTGGTCCATATGTGGTTTGTGAAAACAACACACATGCAATGACACTAGTGGATCCATGTGTGTTCTTGTAATGACAAACCACACATGGATCCACTAGTGTCATTGCATGTGTGTTCTATTCACAAACCACATATGGACCCACCAGAGTCATTGCATGTGTGTTCTTACCACAAACCACATATGGATCCACCAGAGTCATTGCATGTGTGTTCTTGTAATCCCTAACCACATATGGATCAACCAATGTTATTGCATGTGTGTTCTTTTCATGAACCACATATGGATCCACTAGTGTCATTGCATGTGTGTTCTTTTCATAAACCACATATCGATCCACCAGTGTCATTGCATGTGTGTTCTTTCCACAAACTACATATGGATCCACCAGAGTCATTGCATGTGTTTTCTTGTAATGACATACCACATATGGATCAGCCAATGTAATTGCATGTGTGTTCTTTTCATGAACCACATATGGATCCACCATTGTCATTGCATGTGTGTTCTTTCCACAAACCAAATATGGATCCACCAGAGTCATTGCATGCGTGTTCTTGTAATGACAACCCACATATGGATCAACCAATGTCATTGCATGTGTGTTCTTTTCAGGAACCACATATGGATCAACAAGTGTCATTGCATGTTTGTTCTTTTCACAAACCACATATGGATCCACCAATGTCATTGCTTGTGTTGTCTTTCCACAAACCACGTATGGATCCACCACAGTCATTGCATGTGTGTTCTTTTCACAAACCACAGCTAGAGTCATTGCATGTCTATTCTTTTCATTAACCACAGCTAGAGTCATTGCATGTTTGTTCTTTTCACAAACCACATATGGATCCACCAGAGTTATTGCATGTGTGTTCTTTCCAAAAACCACATATGGATCCATTAGTGTCATTGCATGTGTGTTGTTTCCACAAACCACATATGGATCCACCAGAGTCATTGCATGTTTTTTCTTTTCCTAAACCGCATATGGATCCACCAGTGTCATTGCATGTGTGTTCTTTTCACAAACCTCATACGGATCCACCAGAGACATTGCATGTATGTTCTTTTCACAAAACACATATAGATCCACCAGAGTCATAGCATGTGTGTTCTTTCCACAAACCACATGTGGATGCACCAATGTCATTGCATCTGTATTCTTTTTATAAACCATAGCTAGAGTCATTGCATGTATGTTCTTTTCATTAACCACAGCTAGAGTCATTGCATGTTTGTTCTTTTCACAAACCACATATGGATCAACCAATGTCATTGCATGTGTTCTCTTTCCACAAACCACATGTGGATATACCAGAGTCATTGCATGTGTGTTCTTGTAATGATAAACCACATATGGAACAACCAATGTCATTGCATGTGTGTTCTTTTCATGAACCACAAGTGGATCCACCTGTGTCATTGCATGTGTGTTCTTTTCAGAAATCACATATGGATCCACCACTGTCATTCCATGTGTGTTCTTTCCACAGACCACATATGGATCCACGTCATTGCATGTTTGTTCTTTTCCGAAACCGCATATGGATCCACCAGTGTTATTGCATGTGTATTCTTTTCACAAACCTCATAT
This sequence comes from Avena sativa, assembly GCA_916181665.1. NCBI lineage: Eukaryota > Viridiplantae > Streptophyta > Magnoliopsida > Poales > Poaceae > Avena > Avena sativa. The sequence continues at coordinate 29,736,754 of OV702290.1, read as the reverse complement.
GGATCCACCAGAGACATTGCATGTATGTTCTTTCCACAAAACACATATGGATCCACCAGAGTCATTGCATGTGTGTTCTTTCCAAAAATCCACATGTGGATCCACCAATGTCATTCCATGTGTGTTCTTGTAATGACAAACAACACATGGATCCACCAGTGTCATTGCATGTTTGTTCTTTTCACAAACCGCATAAGGATCCACCAGTGTCATTACATGTGTCTTCTTTCCACAAACCACATATGGATCCACCAGAGTCATTGCATGTGTGTTCTTGTAATGACAAACCACATATGGATCCACCAATGTCATTGCATGTGTGTTCTTGTAATGACAAACCACATATGGATCAACCGGTGTCATCGCATGTGTGTTCTTTTAATGACAAACCACATATGGATCAACCAGTGTCATTGCATGTGTGTTCTTTTCCACAAACCACATGTGGATCCACAAGAGTCATTGCATGTGTGTTCTTGTAATGACAAACCACATATGGATCCACGAGTGTCATTGCATGTGTGTTCTTTTCATAAACCACATGGATCCCCCAATGTCAATGCATGTGTTTTTTTTTAATAAACCGCATATGGATCCACTAGTCTCATTGCATGTAAGTTCTTTTCAAAAACCACATATGGATCCACCAGTGTTATTGCATGTGTGTTCTTTCCACAAACTACATATGGATCAACCAATGTCATTCCATGTGTGTTCTTTCCACAAACCACATGTGGATCCACCAGAGTCATTGAATATGTCTTCTTGTAATGGCAAACCACATATGAATTAACCAATGTCATTGCATGTGTGTTATTTTCATGAACCACATATGAATCAACCAGAGTCATTGCAATTTGTTCTTTTCACAAACCACATATGGATCCACCAGAGTCATTGCATGTGTGTTCTTTCCACAAGCCACTGCTAGGGTCATTGCATGTATGTTCTTTTCATTAACCATAGCTGGAGTCATTGCATGTTTGTTCTTTTCGCAAACCACATATGGATCCACCAGAGTAATTGCATGTGTGTTCTTTCCACAAACCACATATGGATCCAGCAGTGTCATTGCATGTGTGTTCTTTCCACAAATCACATATGGATCCACTAGTGTCATTGCATGTGTGTTGTTTCCACAAACCACATATGGATCCACCAGAGTCATCGCATGTTTGTTCTTTTCCTAAACCGCATATGGATCCACCAGTGTCATTGCATGTGTGTTCTTTTCACATACTCATATTGATCCACCAGAGACATTGCATGTATGTTCTTTTCACAAAACACATATAGATCCACCAGAGTCATAGCATGTGTGTCCTTTCCACAAACCACGTGTGGATCCACCAATGTCATTGCATGTGTATTCTTTTAATAAACCATTGCTAGAGTCATTGCATGTCTGTTCTTTTCATTAACCACAGCTAGAGTGATTGAATGTTTGTTCTTTTCACAAACCACATATGGATCAACCAATGTCATTGCATGTGTTCTCTTTCCACAAACCACATGTGGATATACCAGAGTCATTGCATGTGTGTTCTTGTAATGACAAACCACATATGGAACAACCAATGTCATTGCATGTGTGTTCTTTTCATGAACCACATGTGGAACCACCAGTGTCATTGCATGTGTGTTCTTTTGACAAATCACATATGGATCCACCACTTTCATTCCATGTGTGTTCTTTCCATAGACCACATATGGATCCACTAGTGTCATTGCATGTGTGTTCTTTCCACAAACCACATATGGATCGACCAGAGTCATTGCATGTTTGTTCTTTTCCTAAACCGCATATGGATCCACTAGTGTTATTGCATGTGTGTTCTTTTCACAAACCTCATATGGATCCACCAGAGATATTGCATGTATGTTCTTTCCACAAAATACATATGGATCCACCAGAGTCATTGCATGTGTGTTCTTTCCAAAAATCCACATGTGGATCCACCAATGTCATTGCATGTGTGTTCTTGTAATGACAAACCACATGGATCCACTAGTGTCATTGCATGTTTATTCTTTTCACAAACCGCATAAGGATCCACTAGTGTCATTAAATGTGTGTTCTTTCCACAAACCACATATGGATCCACCAGAGTCATTGCATGTGTGTTCTTGTAATGACAAACCACATATGGATCCACCAATGTCATTGCATGTGTGTTCTTGTAATGACAAACCACATATGGATCAACCGGTGTCATTGCATGTGTGTTCTTTTAATGACAAACCACATATGGATTAACCAGTGTCATTGCATGTGTGTTCTTTTCCACAAACCACATGTGGATCCACAAGAGTCATTGCATGTGTGTTGTTGTAATTACAAACCACATCTGTATCCACCAGTATCATTGCATGTGTGTTCTTTTCATAAACACATGGATCCCCCAATATCAATGCATGTGTGTTCTTTTAATAAACCGCAGATGGATCCACCAGTGTCATTGCATGTATGTTCTTTTCACAAACCACATATGGATCGACGAGTGTTATTGCATGTGTGTTCTTTCCACAAACTACATATGGATCAACCAATGTCATTCCATGTGTGTTCTTTCCACAAACCACATGTGGATCCACTAGAGTCATTGCATGTGTCTTCTTGTAATGACAAACCACATATGAATCAACCGGTGTCATTGCATGTGTGTTATTTTCATGAACCACATATGGATCAACCAGAGTCATTGCATGTTTCTTCTTTTCACAAACCACATATGGATCCACCAGAGTCATTGCATGTGTGTTCTTTCCACAAGCCACAGCTAGGGTCATTGCATGTCTGTTATTTTCATTAATCACAGCTGGAGTCATTGCATTTTTGTTCTTTTCGCAAACCACATATGGATCCACCAGAGTAATTGCATGTGTGTTCTTTCCACAAACCACATATGGATCCACCAGTGTCATTGCATGTGTGTTTTTTCCACAAACTACATATGGATCTACCAGATTCATTGCATGTGTGTTCTTTTTCTAAACCGCATATGGATCCACGAAGGTAATTGCATGTATGTTCTTTTCACAAACCACATATGGATCCACCAGTGTCATTGCATGTGTGTTCTTTTCAAAAACCACATATGGACCCAATAGAGTCATTGCATGTGTGTTCTTTCCATAAACCACATATGGATCCACCAGAGTCATTGCATGTGTGTCCTTGTAATGACAAACCACATATGGATCAACCAATGTCATTGCATGTGTGTTCTTTTCATGAGCCACATATGGATCCACCAGTGTCATTGCATATGTGTTCTTTTAACAAACCACATATGGATCCACGAGTGTCATTGCATGTGTGTTCTTTCCACAAACCACATATGGATCCACCAGAGTCATTGCATGTGTGTTCTTTCCACAAACCACATGTGGATCCACCAGAGTCATTGCATTTGTGTTCTTGTAATGACAAACCAGATATGGATCAACCAATGTCATTGCATGTGTGTTCTTTTCAGGAACCACATATGGATCCACCAGTGTCATTGCATGTGTGTTCTTTTCACAAACCACATATGGATCCACCAGTGTCATTGCATGTGTGTTCTTTCCACAAACCACATATGGATCCACCAGAGTCATTGCATGTGTGTTCTTGTAATGAAAAACCACATATGGATCAACCAATGTCATTGCATGTGTGTTCTTTTCATGAACCCCAAATGGATCAACCAGAGTCATTGAATGATTGTTCTTTTCACAAACCACATATGGATCCACCAGTGTCATTGCACATGTGTTCTTTCCACAAACCACATCTGGATCCACCAGAGTCATTGCATGTGTGTTCTTGTAATGACAAACCACAGATGGATCAACCAATGTCATTGGATGTGTGTTCTTTTCATGAACCACATATGGATCAACCAGAGTCATTGCATGTTTGTTCTTTTTACAAACCACATATGGATCCACGAGAGTTATTGCATCTGTGTTATTTTCATAAAAAACATGGATCCCCCAGTGTCATTGCATGTGTGTTCTTTTAATAAACCACATCTAGAATCATTGCATTTATGTTGTTTTCATTAAACACAGTTGGAGTCATTGCATGTTTGTTCTTTTCACAAACCACATATGCATCAGCCAATGTCATTGCATGTGTGTTCTTTCCACAAACCACATATGGATCCACCAGTGTCATTGCATGTGTGTTCTTGTAATGACAAACCACATATGGATCAACTAGTGTCATTGCATGTGTGTTCTTTTCCATAGACCACATATGGATCCACAAGAGTCATTGCATGTGTGTTCTTCTAATGACAAACCGCATATGGATCCACCATTGTCATTGCATTTGTGTTCTTTTCATAAACCACATGGATCCCCTAGTGTCATTGAATGTGTGTTCTTTTAATAAACCACACCTAGAGTCATTGCATGTATGTTCTTTTCATTAACCACAGCTGGAGCCATTGCATGTTTGTTCTTTTCACAAACCACATATGGATCAACCAATGTCATTGCATGTGTGTTCTTTCCACAAACCACATATGGATCCACCAGTGTCATTGCATGTGTGTTCTTGTAATGACAAACCACATATGGATCAACCAGTATCATTGCATGTGTGTTCTTTTCCACAAACCAGATATGGATCCACCAGAGTCATTGCATGTGTGTTCTTTTTCTAAACCGCATATGGATCCACCAGTGTAATTGCATGTATGTTCTTTTCACAAACCACATATGGATCCACCAGTGTCATTGCATGTGTGTTCCTTTCACAAATGACATATGGACCCACTAGAGTCATTGCATGTGTGTTCTTTCCATATACGACATATGGATCCACCAGAGTCATTGCATGTGTGTCCTTGTAATGACAAACCACATATGGATCAACCAATGTCATTGCATGTGTGTTCTTTTCATGAGCCACATATGGATACACCAGTGTCATTGCATGTGTGTTCTTTTCACAAACCACATATGGATCCAGTGTGTCATTGCATGTGTGTTCTTTCCACAAACCACATATGGATCCACCAGAGTCATTGCTTGTGTGTTCTTTCCACAAACCACATGTGGATCCACCAGAGTCATTGCATGTGTGTTCTTGTAATGACAAACCACATATGGATCAACCAATGTCATTGCATGTGTGTTCTTTTCATGAACCACATATGGATCCATCAGTCCCATTGCACGTGTGTTCTTTTTGCAAACCACATATGGATCCACCAGTGTCATTGCATGTGTGTTCTTTCCACATACCACATATGGATTCACCAGAGTCATTGCATGTGTGTTCTTGTAATGACAAACCACATATGGATCAACCAATGTCATTGCATGTGTGTTCTTTTCATGAACCACATATGGATCAACCAGAGTCATTGCATGTTTGTTCTTTTCACAAACCACATATGGATCCACCAGTGTCATTGCACATGTGTTCTTTCCACAAACCACATATGGATCCACCAGAGTCATTGCATGTGTGTTCTTGTAATGACAAACCACATATGGATCAACCAATGTCATTGCATGTGTGTTCTTTTCATGAACCACATATGGAACAACCAGAGTCATTGCATGTTTGTTCTTTTCACAAACCACATATGGATCCACCAGAGTCATTTCATGTGTGTTCTTTTCATAAACCACATGGATCCCCTAGTGTCATTGCATGTGTGTTGTTTCAATAAACCACAGCTTGAGTCATTGCATGTTTGTTCTTTTCACAAACCACATATGGATCAATCAATGTCATTGCATGTGTGTTCTTTCCACAAACCACATATGGATCCACCAGTGTCATTGCATGTGTGTTCTTGTAATGACAAACCACATATGGATCAACCAATGTCATTGCATGTGTATTCTTTTCCACAAACCACATATGGATCCACCAGAGTCATTGCATGTGTGTTCTTGTAATGACAAACCACATATGGATCCACCAGTGTCAGTGCATTTGTGTTCTTTCCACAAACCACATATGGATCAACCAATGTCTTTGCATGTGTGTTCTTTCAACAAACCACATGTGGATCCACCAGAGTCATTGCATGTGTGTTCTTGTAATGACAAACCAGATATGGATATACCAATGTCATTGCATGTGTGTTCTTCTCATGAACCACATGTGGATCCACCAGTGTCATTGCATGTGTGTTCTTTTCACAAATCACATATGGATCCACCAGTGTCATTGTATGTGTGTTCTTTCCACAGACCACATATGGATCCACCAAAGTCATTGGATGTGTGTTCTTGTAATGACAAATCACATATGGATAAACCAATGTCATTGCATGTGTGTTCTTTCCATGAACCACATATGGATCAGCCAGAGTCATTGCATGTCTGTTCTTTTCACAAACCACGTATGGATCCACCAGTGTCATTGCATGTGTGTTCTTTCCACAGACCGCATATGGATCCAGCAGAGTCATTGCATGTTTGTTCTTTTCCTAAACCGCATATGGATCCACTAGTGTTAGTGCATGTGTGTTCTTTTCACAAACCTCATATGGATGCACCAGAGACATTGCATGTATGTTCTTTTCACGAAACACATATGGATCCACCAGAGTCATTGCATGTGTGGTCTTTCCACAAATCACATATCGATCCACCAGTGTCATTGCATGTGTGTTCTTTCCACAGACCACATGTGGATCCACCAGAGTCATTGCATGTGTGTTCTTGTAATGACAAACCACATATGGATCAACCAATGTCATTGCATGTGTGTTCTTTTCATGAACCACGTATGGACCAACCAGAGTCATTGCATGTTTGTTCTTTTCACAAACAACATATGGATCCACCAGTGTCATTGCATGTGTGTTCTGTCCACAAACCACATATGGATCCACCAGAGTCATTGCATGTGTGTTCTTGTAGTGACAAACCACACATGGATCCACCAGTGGAATTGAATGTTTGTTCTTTTCACAAACCACATATGGATCCACCAGTGTCATTGCATATGTGTTTTTTCCACGAACCACATATGGATCCACCAGAGTCATTGCATGTGTGTTCTTGTAATGACAAACCACACATGGATCAACCAATGTCATTGCATTCCTGTTCTTTTCATGAACCACATATGGGTCAACCAAGTCATTGCATGTTTGTTCTTTTCACAAACCACATATGGATCCACCAGTGTCATTGCATGTGTGTTCTTTCCGCAAACCACATATGGATCCACCAGAGTCATTGCATGTGTGTTCTTGTAATGACAAACCACACATGGATCAACAAATGTCATTACATGTGTGTTATTTTCATGAACCACATATGGATCAACCAGAGTCATTGCTTGTTTGTTCTTTTCACAAACCACATATGGATCAACCAAAGTCATTGCATTTGTGTTATTTTCATAAACCACATGGATCCACAGTGTCATTGCATGTGTGTTCTTTTAATAAACCACAGCTAGAGTCATTGCATGTATGTTCTTTTCATTAACCATAGTTGGAGTCGTTGCATGTTTGTTATTTTCACAAACCACATATCGATCAACCAATGTCATTGCATGTGTGTTCTTTCCACAAACCACATATGGATCTACCAGTGTCATTGCATGTGTGTTCTTGTAATGGCAAACCACATATGAATCAACCAGTGTCTTTGCATGTGTGTTCTTTTCCAAAAACCACATATGGATCCACCAGAGTCATTGCATGTGCATTTTGTAATGACAAACCACATATGGATCCACTAGTGTCAATGCATGTGTGTTCTTTTTATAAACCACATGTATCCCCCAGTGTCATTGCATGTGTGCTCTTTTAATAAACCACAGCTAGAGTCATTGCATGTTTGTTCTTTTCATTAACCATAGCTGGAGTGATTGCATGTTTGTTCTTTTCACAAACCAGGTATGGATCAACCAATGTCTTGCATGTGTGTTCTTTCCACAAACCACATGTGGATCCACCAGAGTCATTGCATGTGCGTTCTTGTAATGACAAAGCACATATGGATCAACCAATGTCATTGCATGTGTGTTCTTTTCATGAACCACATATGGATCCACTAGTGTCATTGCATGTGTGTTCTTTTCACAAACCACATATGGATCCACCAGTATCATTGCATGTGTGTTCTTACCACATACCACATATGGATCCACCAGAGTCATTGCATGTGTTCTTTTGATAAACCACATGGATCCCCTAGTGTTATTGCATGTGTGTTCTTTTCATGAACCACATATGGATCAACCTGAGTCATTGCTTGTTTGTTCTTTTCACAAACCACATATGGATCCACCAGTGTCATTGCATGTGTGTTCTTTCCACAGACCACATATAGATCCACCAAAGTCATTGCATGTGTGTTCTTGTAATGACAAATCACATATGGATTAACCAATGTCATTGCATGTGTGTTCTTTTCATGAACCACATATGGATCGACCAGAGTCATTGCATGTTTGTTCTTTTCACAAACCACATATGGATCCACCAGTGCCATTGCATGTGTGTTCTTTCCACAAACCACATATGGATCCAGCAGAGTCATTGCATGTGTGTTCTTGTAATGATAAACCACATATGGATCAACCAATGTCATTCCATGTGTGTTCATTTCATGAACCACATATGGATCAACCAGAGTCATTGCATGTCTGTTCTTTTCACAAACCACATATGGATCCACCAGTGTCATTGCATGTGTGTTCTTTCCGCAAACCTCATATGGATCCACCAGAGTCATTTCATGTGTGTTCTTGTCATGACAAACCACATATGGATAAACCAATGTCATTGCATGTGTGTATGGATCAACCAGAGTCATTGCTTGTTTGTTCTTTTCACAAACCACATTTGGATCCACCAAAGTCATTGCATGTGTGTTCTTTTCAAAAACCACATGGATCCCCAGTGTCATTGCGTGTGTGTTCTTTTAATAAACCACAGCAAGAGTCATTGCATGTATGTTCTTTTCATTAACCACAGCTGGAGTCATTGCATGTTTGTTCTTTTCACAAACCACATATGGATCACCCAATGTCATTGCAGGTGTGTTCTTTCCACAAACGACATATGGATCCACCCGTGTCATTGCATGTTTGTTCTTGTAATGACAAACCACATATGAACCAGTGTCATTGCATGTGTGTTCTTTTCCACAAACCACATATGAATCCACCAGAGTCATTACATGTGTGGTCTTGTAAAGACAAACCACATATGGATCCACCTAAGTCATTGCATGCGTGTTCTTTTCATAAACCACATGGATCCCCCAGTGTCATTGCATGTGTGTTCTTTTAATAAACCATAGCTAGAGTCATTTCATGTCTGTTCTTTTCATTAACCATAGCAGGAGTCATTGCATGTTTGTTCTTTTCATAAACCACATATGGATAAACCAATGCCATTGTATGTGTGTTCTTTCCACAAACCACATGTGGATCCACCAGAGTCATTGCATGTGTGTTCTTGTAATGACAAACCACATATGGATCAACCAATGTCATTGCATCTGTGTTCTTTTCATGAACCACATATGAATCCATCAGTGTCATTGCATGCGTGTTCTTTTCATAAACCACATATGGATCCACTAGTGTCATTGCATGTGTGTTCTTTCCACAGACCACGTGTGGATCCACCAGAGTCATTGCATGTGTGTTCTTGTAATGACAAACCACATATGGATCAACCAATGTCATTCCATGTGTGTTCTTTTCATGAACCACATATGGATCAACCAGAGTCATTGCATGTTTGTTCTTTTCACAAACCACATATGGATCCACCAGTGTCATTGCATGTGTGTTCTTTCCACAGACCACATATGGATCCACCAGAGTCATTGCATGTGTGTTCTTGTAATGACAAACCACATATGGATCAACCAATGTCATTGCATGTGTGTTCTTTTAATGAACCACATATGGATCGACCAAAGTCATTGCATGTTTGTTCTTTTCACAAACCACATATGGATCCACCAGTGTCATTGCATGTGTGTTCTTTCCACAAACCACATATGAATCCACCAGAGTCATTACATGTGTGGTCTTGTAAAGACAAACCACATATGGATCCACCTAAGTCATTGCATGCGTGTTCTTTTCATAAACCACATGGATCCCCCAGTGTCATTGCATGTGTGTTCTTTTAATAAACCATAGCTAGAGTCATTTCATGTCTGTTCTTTTCATTAACCATAGCAGGAGTCATTGCATGTTTGTTCTTTTCATAAACCACATATGGATAAACCAATGCCATTGTATGTGTGTTCTTTCCACAAACCACATGTGGATCCACCAGAGTCATTGCATGTGTGTTCTTGTAATGACAAACCACATATGGATCAACCAATGTCATTGCATCTGTGTTCTTTTCACGAACCACATATGAATCCATCAGTGTCATTGCATGCGTGTTCTTTTCATAAACCACATATGGATCCACTAGTGTCATTGCATGTGTGTTCTTTCCACAGACCACGTGTGGATCCACCAGAGTCATTGCATGTGTGTTCTTGTAATGACAAACCATATATGGATCAACCAATGTCATTGCATGTGTGTTCTTTTCATGAACCACATATGGATCAACCAGAGTCATTGCATGTTTGTTCTTTTCACAAACCACATATGGATCCACCAGTGTCATTGCATGTGTGTTCTTTCCACAGACCACATATGGATCCACCAGAGTCATTGCATGTGTGTTCTTGTAATGACAAACCACATATGGATCAACCAATGTCATTGCATGTGTGTTCTTTTAATGAACCACATATGGATCGACCAAAGTCATTGCATGTTTGTTCTTTTCACAAACCACATATGGATCCACCAGTGTCATTGCATGTGTGTTCTTTCCACAAACCACATATGGATCCACCAGAGTCATTGCATGTGTGTTCTTGTAATGACAACCCACATATGGATCAACCAATGTCATTGCATGTGTGTTACTTTCATGAACCACATATGGATTAACCAGAGTCATTGCATGTTTGTTCTTTTCACAAACCGCATATGGATCCACTAGAGTCATTGCATGTGTGTTCTTTCCACAAACCACATATGGATCCACCAAAGTCATTGCATGTGTGTTCTTTTCACAAACCACAGCTAGAGCCATTGCATGTCTGTTCTTTTCATTAACCGCAGCTAGAGTCATTGCATGTTTTTTCTTTTCACAAACCACATATGGATCCATCAGAGTCATTGCATGTTTGTTCTTTCCACAAACCACATATGGATCCACTAGTGTCATTGCATGTGTGTTCTTTCCACAAACCACATATGGATCGACCAGAGTCATTGCATGTGTGTTCTTTTCCTAAACCACATATGGATCCACCAGTGTCATTGCATGTGTGTTCTTTTCACAAACCACATATGGATCCACTAGAGATATTGCATGTATGTTCTATTCACAAACGACATATGGATCCACCAGAGTCATTGCATGTGTGTTCTTTCCACAAACCACATGTGGATCCACCAATGTCATTGCATGTGTGTTCTTGTAATGGCAAACCACACATGGATCCACCAGTGTCATTGAATGTTTGTTCTTTTCACAAACCACATATGGATCCACCAGTGTCATTGCATGTGTGTTCTTTCCACAAACCATATATGGATCCACCAGAGTCATTGCATGTGTGTTCTTGTAATGACAAACCACATATGGATCAACCAATGTCATTGCATGTGTGTTCTTTTCATGAACCACATATGGATCAACCAGAGTCATTGCATGTTTGTTGTTTTCACAAACCACGTATGGATCCACCAGTGTCATTGCATGTGTGTTCTTTCCACAAACCACATATGGATCCACTAGAGTCATTGCATGTGTGTTCTTCTAATGACAAACCACATATAGATCAACCAATGTCATTGCATGTGTGTTATTTTCGTGAACCACATATGGATCAACCAGAGTTATTGCATGTTTGTTCTTTTCAGAAACCACATATGGATCCACCAGAGTCATTGCATGTGTGTTCTTTTCATAAACCACATGGATCCCCTAGTGTCATTGCATGTGTGTTCTTTTAATAAACCACATCTTGAGTCATTGCATGTATGTTCTTTTCATTAACCATAGCTAGAGTCATTGCATGTTTGTTCTTTTCACAAACCACATATGGGTCAACCAGAGTCATTGCATGTTTGTTCTTTTCACAAACCACTTAAGATCGCGTCTTCTAGAAGCCCCCCTGAAGAACTAGTTGTCCGATCCGATTATTGCAGACCGTTCGATTGGGCCACGTGGATGAATAAGATGGTTCCTCGTAAGAGTGATCCGCGAGTAGGCTGTTCTGCTAGATGATTGGCCGCGCTTACATTTTCACTTATATTACTATTATTTCCAGTCCCCTATACCCTACTAGTAATATCATAGAGCTCGTGAGTGAGCATGTCTACTCCACAGCCCCCTCTCCCCTCATCCACCACACATCACTGTGCGCCCGGACGACGCCACCAGCTTTCATGCGTCGTGCTCGGACGACATCAGCTGATTCTTGGTCGCTACCTTCATGCTAGAAATCATTTTACAATCTTTTGAATTTATCCTACATATTCTGCTATTCGCCGATCTAACTGCTAATCTTTTTTCCGATTTCTCAACGAACTTTAGATGTGGCAGATGCTGCAGCCTAAGAATCTGCAGATCCTCGCGCGCAACTTCGCAGTGACGTTCCCGCTCATGTTCTCCCACCCAGGATGCTTTCGCTGTTACTCCTACCACGAGATCCCGCTTCATGAGCTCGCGTGCCTGCACGGCGCGTGCTCCTGCATGGAGTTGGGCTGCAACTACACCAGCCCGTCGGCAGAGCTCGTTGTCCACCTTGTAGAGAAGCACTTGATCGAAGTGATTAGGATCTCGTACGGGCAAGCCCAACATCTCCAAGAGCAGGTGTTGTTCACTGACTCGGCACGCCGCCAGCTAATTTTCCAAGGGGGCGGCTCTGTTTTCGTCCTGACCATCACCACCGGTGTTCCGGGAACCAGAGCTAGGCCCACCTTCATGTGTGTGGTATGCGTCAGATCGGTCTCGTGCGTCTGGCACCTATACACGGTGCGCATGTGGGCGAACACCCAGCCACCACCGTCTGATAGTATTCTTGTGCTAGCCGAGGCGCCGAGCTTCCCGACACTGCGGGAGGTGCAGTATGCGGACCTAAGGTCAATCCTACGTGTGCCATCTCAGTACCTTGTCGGTGCTGGACCGAACAGGCAGATGCATTTCTACATTTGTATCGAGAAGACCGACAGGGAAATGTAGTACTTATGTTGTCATTACTGTTAGACTTAAGCAATGCTTCTCGGGTGCGTAGAGCATACGTGTTGTGCGAATGTACCCCAGTTGTAGTTTTTTTAGTACTCCTTAATAATTCGACGAGTTATTAGTCCAATCAGCTTGCTGTTGTCACATTGCCAAGTCTGCTTCCTCTGGACAGACTGGCAACACCGCGTGCTCCCACTCCCGCATGTCAGTGTCACGTGTTCCGTGGACGCACCTGCCAGTGTCACGCCCCCTTACTTCTCTTCCTTCCCCTCGAAGCCACTATCCCCACTTCTCTTCCATCCTACCACTCCCGTCTGATGGTTGTAATCTGATTTTCGTTGGATTGTTTATATGTAATCTACATTGATAATGCTACATGCAAATGACACGGACACAATTTCTAAAGTGGAAGCACTCACACGCTGCAATTGCACATGTTTCTCAATATAGCTCGACAAACCCATTACAATAATTGTACTCTCACTAAGCACAACCGAAATTGCAACCATCCTAAACAACATCTAAACCCACATCATAGCACTATCATCGGAGTCCACCTCGATTGGTGACACCGCCGTGCCCTTCCCAGCGACATCCACTCCCGCCCGTGGCTTGCCCTTTGCCAAGGAGGTAACAATGGTGTTCTGCACAGCTTCGTCCCCGTCGTCCTCCACATCAGAATCAACAATGACGAAGGTGACAGGGTTGGCATGGACCGAGCGTCGTCGCGCCTGGGGGCTCCTGCTCGAGCTCGACGCCACATCAGTCCTTCTACAGTTAGGAGGGGCCGAGCTCAGAGACGTAGCATCGTCGCTCCTCTCAAGAAACCATGGCCATTTGATACTGCGACGGTAGGATCTTGGGGTGGATCCGCCGCGGTTAGCCCTACTGGAAGCGGTGGAGCAGATGGATGTGCTGGCGTGATTCATTACAAGTTCCTAGGAGGGAGTAAGATTGTGGGCTAGGCGTGTCTGGTTCCTGAGCAAGGCCTCCCAGTGATATGTACGTGGGCAAGGTGCCATAAAAAATTGTCCAATGCGCACGAGAGAGCCTTTGAACCACGAAGGCGCGAGCTTTGGTTGAAAAGTCCGCATGCTAGGTCCCCCACCTGTCAGCCAAATGTGGACGGTAGGATTCTGCCCGAGTTATTAAGTGGGGATAAATCACACTTCACCACTACCCTAACATCCAAAGGATCCTCTTTCCTTTGCCCTCGCTCCCCAAGCTCATGGCTCGCAACTCATGCAGTCCGTCTCGGGTGGAATCACGGTCGGCTCAACACCATCAGGCGGGTTCCTCCTTCAGGTACCGGAGGGCGCCCTACAATTACTACCCCGATATGCTGTGTTTGTGCAATGAGAAGATGCCGAGTTGGATTTCGTGGACCGATGAAAATACTGCAGGAAAATTAAGCAACTGTAACATCAGAGCGGTAAGTTCCTACTGTAGGTACAATGGTAACCCGGATCCGGAAAGCGTAATGTAATTCTTTTTTTGTTTCCTTCGATCTACTTCGCAGGAAGGGAGGGGGACTGACTGTGACAAGTTTGTGTGGATCGAAAAGCCACTGACAGGTTTTCACAAAGAGCTTATTCAGGATCTACGTGATGCTATGTGGGACAAGAAAGAGGAGATTCGTGCGATGGAGCGAGAGATCCGGGAGCTTCGCCAGGTGCAGGGGAGGCAAGGGCAGGGGGAGGTGGTGAGACAGACGGGCTCAAGATTAGGCCAGATAGTGGAAACAATTTCCTCATTATCTGGGCATGTCAACACCCAGATTTCTAATCCCAGATGCCTGTTATGTCATACATTACAATCCCAGGATTACCATTTTTGCGAGACATAATAGATTGGATATCACAGTACATCATCCATTACAAACCATAAATAAGGTCTTACACAAATAAGGATCTCATGATCCAGTCTTAATACAACAAGCAGCGGAATAAGTAATAAGCGTAGCGGTGGGGTCCATCTTCAGGGGCACAGGCAATGCTGACGAAGGCAAATAGTGCTAGTTATCATGGCCGTCCTGCTGTCCGTCATCTTGGTAGTCTCCTTCATAGTCTGGCCATAGGAATAGCCAGGGACAAAAGCAATGAGTACTCTTTAAATACTCGCAAACTACCACTAACAAATAAGATGATACTAGTGGGAAAATGCTAACTCTATGTTTATTTGTAAAGGTTAAGTTTGAAACCTAAGTTGAGTTCTGAAACAAAGAAAGATAAAATAAAGTTCTAGAATCACTTAAGTTGGGAAGCTAGTGTCATAGTCACAACCCTGTTGTGGTCAAGTCAAGATTCATCATTCATTTCATAAGTCATTTTGAAAATATCTGACGACGAAACAGTATGGCCACTCCAACTTTCCATAACCGCGGACGCGACAATTCGAATAGTTTGACACTCTACAGAGGTGGTACACTTTCATCACAAGATTCAATACATCTATCAGGGATAACCCTGAATCATCATACTTAGTATGCAGATAATCAAACATAACCTTTCCTTTACACACCCTAATATAAGCACCTCTCCTATGAGCATGGCCTCCCAACCATGACCATCTGTCATCTTGGGCACTGCATAGGTGGACAACATTGAGAGGTAGCCTCAGCTCAAACCTCTCCCGCGAGGGAACTAATACTAATGCATATAAACTTACGGCTAAGCCTTACCCAATTTAGGTATTGTGGTTGTATGGTAAATTTGGAATGGTATCGCATCTGAATCCAACCATCAGTTTTTGTAAAAGGTCTAAGGCTCATGCCTCAACATTTGCATCATCATAAACCATTTGTGTTTATCAACACATGTCAAAACATCTCAATAGAATGACTCATCATTCCAAGGTTTTTGTAATTCATTTTCACCAAGTATTCCCATCTAAAGTGACTCAAGTTTTGACTTAGCTCTAAGCTACTAAGTTAAGAGTGTTCACTAAGGTGGGATGCTAATCTCAATCTCATGCCATAGAATGGCATCTAAAGTTATCTAGATAGGTCAAGTTTATACTCTTTATGCTACCTTCAAAACAAGTAAAGGACTTTGGTAAAGTAAGGAAAAGTAAAGCTTGGAAATAAAACTTGGGGTAGGTAATAGTCAAAGTGGTATAACAAAGCATGCCTAATGCTTCTTGCTTGGGTTATCTAGCTTAGTTCTAGCTTGCTAACAATATCTTTCCTTGGTTGGTGCAGTGGTTGAAGTTTTCTTCCTCCTCTTGGTAGAACTCCTCCTCCTTGAAAGCTTGGTCGGTACTATCGTCTGTAAATACATACGGAGTACACAATCACCAAACAATACTTAACTAGTCTACTTAGCACTCTAAGGCACACATTTGATGATCTATTATCATCACAAGCATCACAAGGTTTTATTAACTAGTTTCATTCTTTTTATTTAAGAAAAGTAATTTGTACTCACTGAAAATAACTAAGATTTAATATTC
Source organism: Avena sativa (assembly GCA_916181665.1). NCBI lineage: Eukaryota > Viridiplantae > Streptophyta > Magnoliopsida > Poales > Poaceae > Avena > Avena sativa. Next base: position 29,720,042 of record OV702290.1, on the reverse strand, counting down.
TCCACTTAAAATATGGGATCATGTTGACACATGTCATCACCACATATTCTAACATATGGGAATGTGATTTAAATGTTGGATCACATTTAACTAAGTTTAAGTTTAATATTTAATGATTTAAAGTGACTAGAAATGCCTATATAGCATTATTTTGGTACTAGTCCAAAGTAACGGCATGCAAACCTTAATATTATTACATATTCATAGGTATGGTTAAATGTGAATTTTTGAGAGTTGGAATCAACTCAAAAGCTATTATGGTTGATTTTATAAAAATGTTTGAATGTGCAAATGCTTTTATCTTGTTATTTTTACTAGGAGAGATCTCTAACTCTAAATGAATTAAATCCAACGGGCTTGGATAGATCTTTTTAGTAGCTTTCTAACAAAATTTAAATCACTCCATTTGGTTCAGTAGATCTTCTTGAATTGATTTTTGAACTAAGGGACATAAGTGAGTTCAAACTAAAATAGAAAAATCTATATTTGAACTAACTAGGTCGCGCGGGAAAACTAACGGGCTGGCCTAGTGGCGCTCCGTGGTGCGGATGACAACTAACAGGGGGTCCCGCAGGTCAGCGACACGTCAAACGCGAAGTGGTACGGGGCACTTTCTGCGCTATGATTAAAAGATGGATCAATGGCTGAGGATCGTCGTCCCCGGCGAACAGGTCACCGGCGAGAGCTAACCCTAGTGGCTCGGTGGGGGTATGTGGGGGCTTACCAGGGCTCCAGCTAGACGTGGCGATGGGGACGATCGAGCTGGTGGACGACAGCGGTTCTAGGTGTGGTCGCGGCGGCTCCTGGGACAGTCGCAATCAACGGCGCCTCTCCTCCTCCATTGCGGCAAGCTCCGGCAAAATTCCGGTGAACGGCGGCCCGCCTTGCTCCGGGGATGGGGTGGAAGGATCAAGGGAGAGAGGGGAGTGAGATGGTATGCAGAATGAGGCTGGGGGTGGCCTCTATTTATAGTTCAACGAGGCGACCGAACGGGATGGGCTGGCGACTCCGGCGAGGGCTGTATACCGTGCTACCGTCGTGGCTGGAGGTAGGGGACGGTGGCCTGCCTCCTGGCGGTGCTCTACAGTTTAAATGCGCGTCTAGGGGTGGTGGCGTTTGGTCGGGGGAAGCTGGTGCTCTGTGTGGCAGAGGCGGCGTTCGACGCGGCGCATGGGGGCTACAAGTCAAGCGGCGGCGAACGGGCATGTCCGGGCGGTTCCTGGGGTCGTGGCGACGCGGTGAGCGCGGGCTGTGGTCGAGGTACGGCGTGTGCACGCTTGTCGGGTGCGGCGCTCTGGCGCGTGCTCGGCATGGTACAGACATTCTGGGCGCGGCGCTCTGCGAGTGGTCCACGGCTCGGCTCTGCTCAGGGAGGGGACAGCGGTGGTGTGGTCTGGTCTAGCTCCTAGACATGGCGAGAGAGAGAGAGAGGGGTGGTCGGCTGTGAGCTATCCATGCTCGACCGGCGAGCTTGGTGCTCAGGTGGCGCGGCACTGCTTCAAAAGGCTAAGGGTAGTCTCTTGATGGTTTGGTTGAGCCTGGGGGAGACAAGGGCATCTACTAGGGTTCAAATAGTTTGACAAAAATCGATCAAAAACAGTATAAGCTAGGCCAAATCGATTCTGTCTGCAACCTGTTCGATCAAATGGCCGCAAGAACAAAACATTTGAATTATGGGATGAAATTTGGTGGAGTGTTGTATCTTATACTTGAGCTTCTAGGTGTGCTTGGGTTTTGAAAATGGAATTCATTTGAGTGGTTTTTGAATAAGTGTGATCTTGATACCTACACTAGATTCAATTTTCAAATGCCATTTAAAATTAGTGTTTGGAAGTTTTTGGGCTGAAACAAAGTGGGCCTTGGTACATCACTACTTGTACTAGCAAGGGGTGCAAAGATCCACCTTTGTTTCTGTTAGGTTTTGAGTTCTAGGAATAGCCAAAGTAGGTATGGTGATTAAAATGGCACAAATGACCTTTTGCTTCCTTTATTCATTTTGGTTTGTTTTTCTTTGGGATTTGTGTGGGAATGATCTAAATGATGTTTAATTCACCTAAGAATCATTTTACAATCAATGGATCACTTAAACATGGCAATTCAAATCAACTCCTAAATTATATGCACACACATGAATGCTTTAATATTTTTAAATGGAAAAGTTTTTGTTAACTCTAAATTTGATGATTTGGATCTTGATCACTTGGATTAAAGTTTTGGGATGTTACAGGGCATTATCTATTGCATTTTGCAGTTTATGTTGCCATGTCGTTGTCTAGCAGCTGAAATAAGTTGCTGCTTCATGGAGTGTAGCAGCCAGCTTAGAACTTGTTTTTAGCCCAGAAACTTATCATAAGTGTAATGCCAATAGCAAGGATTTATTAAGCACCTATAAATAATTCATGTATGTGCCACTAACACCCATCGATTTTGGAGACCCCTTAAATGCTCAGCTATCGTGATTGTTCAGATAGTAGTGGCACAGTCACAATTTCAGATTCAACTAGTGGCTTCGGCCGTATCCAATCCTAAAGTCGCGATACATTTTACTCCGAGTACGGGAGGCAGATTGTTTCGCCCGACAAGTTCCACACACACAGCTCCAGAGTTTAACCGAACTACATATATAGGTTCAGGTTCAATACATCATTAGGTTTCTACACTTCTAGCCTTCTTTCTCTACTTGGGTGCCAAGTTTCTTCCTCTTGCCTTCACGTCCACTGGCTTCTTCATCTCCTGCCTTCTTCCTCTTCCTAGGTGCCAATTTTCTTACCTTCACGTACCCTGCATCTCCGGGTCGAGGGAAGTCAGGCCAATCAGCACCACAATCTTTTCCAGCATCATCACTCCACTCGTTTTGGTTTTCTTCCCGCATCAAAATCACTGAGTCGGCTGTCTTGTTTCTTACCTTGCGCTTCTTGTAAAAAAAACAGTACATGGATTACCACCTTATATCTACAGATTATAAACAATTTTTTTGTGAATGTACCATCTCATACCTAGGTTTGGGAGCATTAAGGGGACAACCAGCTGCTCTATGGCCTATAAGATGGCAGGTCATGCATTTGTTTTTGCCCTTCTTGGTAGCACAGAAAGCCGAACCCTTCTTCTCGAGAAAATTCTTAAACCTATTCACCTGTGGTCTTCCACTGCCCCTTTTGGTAACTGGCTGGCAAAGCTCAAAAGATAGTTGGACTTGACGCCACTAAGATGGGTCTATACATGGCTCGACGGATCCAGCGTAAGCTCTGAACTTTTCCATAGAGTAGTAGTCTGACAAATACTGATCCAAATGTGGTAGAGTTATTTTGTTCACCAAGAAGGCCAAGGCATGCTCGCAAGGTTTCCCGGTATGCTGCCACTCTAAGCAGGTGCATTCTCGCAGCTGGATGTTCACAACATCCCTTTTGCCACTCTTGGACATATCGACCACCTCACAACTGCTGCTGGTTGATGGGAGAACCTTAAGATGAGCAAGTCCTCGGCTTCTCTTGTGCAGTTGTTGTACAACTGGCGGTAGCATATGTCCTCTAAGTCTCCTACCGATCTCTCTCCTTATATTTAACAGCTTCATGATCATACCACGTATGTTGTCCATCAAGATATGAACAGAACGCACTTTTATGTCCTTCACCCAGTTATTCAAGCATTCTGCAAGGTTGTTGTTTATGTAATCAACTTTGATGTCAGGATTGAATTGACTCCTCTTCCATAGCTATGAATGATGGATGGCTAAGTACTCTGGAAGTTCAGGGGCTTCCGCAAAAATCTTGCTCATGAAATATTCGTTGCTACTAGGTTTGTAAACTCTAGCAGCATGAAACATGTAACGAAATATCCTGCATGCGTAGTGTGAGTACAAGTTGAGCATCATATGGGCATGAAATTCTCTACCTGCAGCTCGCGGGAACACCTCCTTCACTGCATTCGTCAGCCCTTTGCATGCATCCGTGGATATAGCCAATGGATCCATGTGGCCTATTGATCTCCTGAGATGCCTCATAAACCAGACCTATTTTTCCTCTGTTTCTGTTTCAAACATCCCGAATGCCACTGGGAACATCTAGTTGTGACCATCAAGTGTTGTGGCAGATGGCAGGCAGCCTTTCCATTTGCCAGTTAGGACAATGTTGTCTACACTCAGATATGGCCTACAGCCGTCCTTGAATCCTTGGATGCAAGGTTTAAGGGCCATGAAAAATCTTTTGAAATATATTTTACCACGTACTGATTCGGTGTCAATCTCCACAACACTCCTCGGACACCTAGCTTGTACCTCCGCCTTGAAGTTGTACAGCATCCTGAAGCTATTGGTCCAATCCTCGTGGAAGACCCCCAGAGCTTTCTCTTTACCTTTCCAAACCATGTAATATGGTAGGATAATGTTGTATTTAGACCTGAGGCTAGTCTGAATATTCTTCGCGGTCTCCTAAGGGTTATCCTTTAGTATGGACATAGCTTGTATAGCCACCCACTCTGTATCAGCCATTGAGGATTTCAGTTTGCTGCCTGTCGAACACATGTGTGGAGGGGCCTTTTTGTTCACGTGCAACACAGATTCATTTAAAATATAAGCGGAGTCGACTAGTTGCTAGAAAGATATCGCACAACAATTGTAGTTATATAATCAAAAGAGAGAAAGTTCTAATGGTCTGTTGCATTCATTGCCCTAGTACCCTAATTGCCTTCGACGCAGGTAAGGCTCTTGCTATGATCCTCCATGGACAATGTACCTCGGCCCGTCCATTCATCCATGTTAACTTGCAAATGGCCTCATACCTCTGGGCAGTGTTCTTCAGTCGATAAACATCGAACTCCCCCTTGATACAAAAATGCCGGAACGACATCCTAAACTCATGCATGCTCCTGAACTCGGTGCCGACCGAAATTATAGGATACTCGTGGTCATGTTTCATTTTTTCTACTTCAACACCCAAATCATCGACTAGAATACTAGCCTCATCGTTAAGTTCCTCGTCTATTTCATCATCACCAGATTCTTGATCCTCTACAGTGCCTTCTTCTTCATCTGATTCAGAATCCTGTCCATCGTCTCTAATGCCTAGTACTGTACACATCATATTGACTCCCATGGGTGGGGCTGCACCATCCTCTCCACCCGGATGGAACAGAACATTGCCCCAATCCACCTCACCGGCAACTCTATTTTCTCCAAGACACTCGGTTGGTTCTGCTGCAACCACATGGGGTGGTCTTACGTTTGCGCGCATCTCAAGTACTTCAGTAGAAAAATAGCAGTCAGAATCAATTTCATCTTGACTGTATAGAACCCTCTTGCTCTTCCTATGTACATCCTCCTTCTTGATGTAATCTTTCCTGATGGTATCAATATGACTTGACATCTGTGTTCCATTCCCCATCGAACTAGGTTTTTTGCTACCGCTCTTGGGTGTGATCTCCTTCCTGCCTCCCCTCACGGGTGTTGGCTCCAGGGTGCTGGAATTATTGCCTAGCCTCTACGGCGTGTTCTTCATCAAATTAGCCCTTTTGCTGCTACTATTGGGCATGTTCTCCTTCGTGCTGGCATTATTGCCTGACCTCAGCGGTATGTTTTGCTCCAAATTAGCCATTTTGCTGCTACTATTGGGCGTGTTCTCCTTCGTGCTGGCATTATTGCCTGACCTCAGCAGTGTGTTCCGCTCCAAATTAGTATTTTTTCTGCTCCCACTGGGTGTGGTAGCCTCCGTGCTGGCCATCTTCGCCTATTTGCTACCACTCCTGGGAGTGTTCACCATCGTTCTAGCCCTCTTAGCGTTTTTTATGCTACCTTTCGGTGTGGCATTTTAACTGGATCTCAGGGGTGTACTCTGCGGCGTGGTGCCTTTTTTCGTGCGACTCTTGGGCATCCTCTTCTCTAGCGTGGTCTCCTTGGTGACATTCTTCTTCAGGGTGCCCTTTTTGGGGATGCTCTTCCTGCTCCTCTTTATGACGCTCCTTTGTAAGACTCTCCTCTGTTCGAAGCTACCCTCAGTCGCACCATCCCTAGTGATGCCATGGATCATGTCACGCATGCCTTCTAAAAGTCATCATCTCTATTGTCGAGATCCAATTCCTCTCCAACCATTTGCACTATCAAGTGGAAGTACACTTCACCTCTATAATCTTTCCTTGTAAACAGTACAACTAAATCCCTGGTATCTTTCACTTCGATAGCCTTTTTGCTCCTGTAACCAAAATATAACAAACGTGCTTCCTGGGAGGACCCCCATAGCACCTTCACACGTAACGATGCCATCAGGTTAGATAACTCTACCACTTCAGGATCGTATCTGCCAATGATTACATCAAACTTGTCATATAATTTTTCTATGTCATCATCTACTTTTGCAGTATAATCCGCGACACCAATACGAACGATTACTTTGACATCATCAGGTTTTGCAGGATAGAAATCTCCGAGAGGTTCGAGAGGTGGAGCGGCACCATCAGACCCAACCACAATGCCACCATCGCCATCACCAGCGTCATCATTAGCTGGATCAACCTCGGTGGAAGTACCAGGACCAGGAGCAAGGCGAGGGCCCTTAGAAGCGGGAGCTACAATACATGGTGGACAGGCAGGGCCCTGGCTAACGGCAGCCACAATATGATCAGCTGTTGCCATGCCACATCAACGATTAGGAGAAATTCCCACAACAGCAGTGTTTTGAGTGCTAGCAGAGTCTAGACCATGAGCTAGCTCCAGACCAGCAGCTCGCTGAACCTGAGCACGGGTTCGAGGAGGACACAAGGCAGCAGTCTTTGCAACAATAGTGGGGCAGCCTCCTGAAGCCTTAGTTTGCTCAACAGCAGTAGGGATTGGGTCAACAGCGGCCAGGTCAACAAGACCATGGGGATGACCAGTACCAGCAGATTCCAGAGCATGAGTTCACACAACTTGAGCACGGTGTCGAGGAGGAGGAGCACACAAGGTAGCGGTCTTGGCAACAATAGCAGGGCAGCCTCCGGAAGCCTTAGTTTGCTCAACAGCGGCATGGATTGGGTCAGCAGCAGCCGGAGCAACAACACCACGGGGACGACCAGTACCAATAGATTCTAGAGCAAAGTTTTCCACAACGGCAATACGGGGACTCCTACAAGGAGGTTTCCTGACAGAAGCATGTCGCGGACGAGGAACAACATTTTTCTCAACAACAGCAGGGGTTCGAGTTAGACCACCCTGTCCAATAATAGCTGGGCGACTCCGAGTAGCAGGAGCTTCCACATCCAATATGTTACAAATCAGCATAACCACGTGAAACCCAGCAAATTGTTTCATCAACCCAATTAGCTGACTATCACACGCTATAGGAACCGTGAAGCCTCGTTCATCAATGAAGTTGAACCGTGCAGTCTGCTCTGGCCCCATTTCAGCAAGTTCATGCACAGCAGCAACCATACCAGGGATAGTGCGTAACCGCAAAGGCGCTACTTCCATCTTCAGACAACAAGCTTGATTCCACTTGCTCTTCCCATCTGCTAATTTAGTGTGGTAGTCACAGAGGGTGAGCATAACCGTGTATTTGGGTTTAGCGGAGATCCTACTTGATAGAAAATGGGAGACAAAAGATAAGAATTGTTTGTCAGCATCGTGCTAGCAAACAATTCTAGGTTCGATCTATCTCTGTAATGCCAATAGCTAGCTAGCAGTTATAGGTACTGCGAATAGCAAAGAGAAGAGTGGATCACCCGCAATTAGCCAGAAGTACTTCTTCCTCGGCAATAGGATCTGCCATGCTTCACGCTGCTCAGCTCGTCGACGGTAGAGGCAGGCTAAATCATCGCAACGGCTGGCACGACATTCGACATTAGAGCTCAGTACCAGCGAGTAGGCGCAGCAACTTGGCGCCGGAATTCAAATGCCTGAAGAGATCATTCTGGTTGGATAGGGGATTTCAACACCGTCGGTGCTAGGGTTCATGCGAAAGGAGGGAGGGAGTGGATTTGTGAATTTGGTCAACACACCATGCTCCTTTTAGTCCCTCATTTTTCCTATGTGGTTGCCGCGTTGGTGCTCGTGTCACGGAAATATTACTGACATGGGGGTCCCGACCGTCTTCTTCACGGGACAGTTTCACGGAATGTTTGGATTTGGTAGGGTGAGATGAGTTTGCCTCGAAATGGCCCCTCTCGGTAGTTAGCGACCCAACATTTTGAAACGCGGCAATTACAGGCAACTTAGGTATCACAGTGCACTCTCCCGGGAACTTTGGTACCGCAAACGAACATGCCCCTCCTAGAGGGAGTGGCCCATATAGGGAAGCTGCCCCATGAAAGGGCAAGGGCTGTCGCTGCCTTGGGCTAGGGTGCGTGGGGTCAGGCTCCACCCCAGCCACTGGTAGGCAATGGCATGGCGCACGTGTGGGGCCTACCTGTCCGCCTCCCCTTGGCGCCCCCTCCTCCTTCTTGTTTAGTCCCACACCTGGGACTTGGCAAGGTGGAGTCCCCACCCTTCCCCTATATAAGAAGGGGCCAATGGGAGGAAGAAAACACACAACTCAATACATATTTCCTAAGGCAGTTTCCTTAGGAAATATCTCTTTCTCTCTTGTTGGATCTTGTGCTCGCGGATCCAAGAAGAACTCGCGTGTGAGAGAGACAAGGTATCATCAGCACGCTGTCGCACTGTTGGGTCCCTGGTTCCATAAGGTACACTTCTGCAATCCTGGCTGGATCAAGGAGAACAAGAGTCGTCGTTGAGCACCAGGCACGTGAAAAACCATGGAGGTACTGCCAGTTGTGGCACCTAGAGTGTCGTTCGAGGAGCAACACGGCCTTGAGGTCGGTTATGTCGTTCGACTACATCATCCATGTTCCCATGAACGTCAAACACTATCGGTCAACAAGGGTATATCACCAAAACCTTCTCCATTACAACATTACTTCTAGATAGATACTGGTATTTGGTGTTGTGCTAGTTAAGAAAAAATATTGTTCCCTATTGCGTACCTGACATGGGTATACCCTACGGGTACTCGAGTTTGGTATATACGGTCCAGATACGGCGGAAGCCCACGGAGTTTCCAAGGCCCAATGGAGAATTCGAGTGGCCCACGGACTCTCAATTGCTTGCAAGACAAGAAGAAGCTTAAGATAGAAAGTTCAAAGGGAAAACCCTAATCTGTAACCGACTCGACCTGCCACCCGAGACCTAGCCTATCTATATAAAGGCTAGGAGGGGCGGCGAGGAGGACACACGCAACCCTAGTCTCCACAACTCTCGCCAGATTGCATCTGCACGCCCCTGTAACCTTCGATTCCTTCATTAATTCCAAGAGCAGACAAGCAGGAGTAGGGACCTCTACGAGGCCTGAACCTGGGTAAAACTTGCGTCCCTGTGTGCTTGTTTTCTAGCCGACTGATGCCTCTAACGCTCCGTCCTTCTCCAAAACCCAAGTCCATAACAATGGGCATTGACGAGTTAAACCCACGTCAATTGGCACCGTCTGTGGGAATTGGGAGTGCTGATGTCGCGGCTTCCTCAGCCCCATCAACCGCGATCTACAACTCCGCAACAGCGGAGATTCGCCAGCTCTTCGGTGCATTCGACTTCACCGTCCACACGCTAGCCACTTGCCCGGCTTTCGAGTCTATGGGCGATGGAATCAGTCTGGCGATTGGGAGCTTCCGCTTCCAGGTTGGTCAACTGGGCATGCTTCGCATGCCTCGACGGCACCCGCGATTGCTCCAGCATCGTGGTTCCCGCCACCAATCGGCACCCTCAGCAAGCTCAACACCTCGGCAACAGCTAGGAGCACGGACAATGATAGTAGTCGCGGATTCGATCTGGGTGACCTGGCCACTGAAGACGGAACCTATGGCTCTGGATCTGAAAGTTGCAGGTGCAACAGCTTCCCCAACCACTTCATGTGCGCAGTCATCAATGCAGGCGACACTACCGCCAATCATGAAAACATTGGCACCGGATCTGGCACCGGACCGCCCAACGGCACCGGACTACCCAATGGCAGTACGCCCAATGGAGGCCCCACCAACAGTGGCAACGGTGCACCCGTCAACAATGGAGCCGGAGGAGAACCGCCAACCATAGTGAATGAACACACTAGAGAGCGCATAGTGATCAAGCTCAGCGACAACGAGTGGGCCTACTGTCGAGAAGCTCTGTGAGGCAATTCTCTGCCCCTCAACTCCCCGCAAGACATGTTGATGGGATACCATTGGCTACTGAAGGAGGAATACAGACGCCAACTACATACAATCGCGCAACTCGAGGTACATAAAAGGCGGCGGATGAATCAAGCCTTCGGCGAGCTGGGCTCTCCTCCCATGGAGGATCCTCCTCCAAAGGCAGCGAGTACCTGACCAACAAGAGAAGATCTCGGCTAGCCCACCTCACCGAGGAGGAGCATGTGGAAGCCGCGAAAGTCCTCGACTTCAACTCCATGACGGTGGATACGCGGGGCAACATGCTCCCGAAGACGCTACAAGCCGCGGTAACGGTAGCCACCATGTACCTCCTCAACAACCAGCCGCCAGCTAGAGATCCACGAGCTGCCATGCACCGATCTATGATCGTGGGCTTGGGGCTAGTCGAGGCAGCCCTTGACAAAGAGCCCGCACTAGAGCCAAAGAAAAGCAAGGCTCTGGCAAAACACTACTCCTCGTCCTCGTCCAGCGACGATGGCCATGATCTGTCTCAGCATCGCCGCTCATGGCGGCACGATCGCGACTACGATGCGCGTGATGACCTCATGTAGCACAAAATCGACAAATCAAGGGCAAGATGCGCTCGTTCGACTGACTCAGAAGAGGACGAGACTGAGCTCTGCGGTGCCAGATGCTTCAGCAGGGCCATCAGGCAGAAGCGAATGCCTAAAGGGTTCAAACTACCGTCAGAGAACCCAAATTTTGATGGTCTACAGGACCTGAAAATCTGGTTGGAGGACCACATCTCCTCCGTCAGACTACATGGCGGGAGCCGAAGCACGACCATGCAATGCCTGTAGCTACAGCTGCAGGGTGCCACTCACGCATGGCTCAACAATCTCCCGCGTGGATCCATTTGCAGCTGGGAAGAGCTAGTCTACAGCTTCGTGCACAATTTCAAGGGCACTTACACAAGGCCTGCATCAATCGAAGAGCTGAGAAGCTGCCAGCAAAGATCGGGCGAATCGCTACGCTCGTACATCTAGAGGTGGTCCGTCATCAAGAACTCCACAGAAAACATCTCAGAGGACCGTGCAATCGACGCATTCAACGGCGGCGTTCGCCGTATATAGCTCAGGGAGGAGATGGGCCGCTCGAAGCCTAAAACGATTGACCACCTGATGGAAATCATGAATCGGTGGGCTGACGGAGAAGACTCGGTGAAAAACCGTACCTACTTCGACAATGACGATGACCTTGGGTGCAGACACGACCGCCGAAGCAATCGTCGAATGTGCATCTATGATGACCGCGACGAGGTCAACATGGTCGCAGCCGGCTACGCTGACAAACGCGATGATAACCGCAACAGCGGATACCACGACAGCGGAAAAACCACGCAGGTGTGGCAACGCCGCACTCGCGAAGAGGCACCCGCAACATCTATCGAGGACAAATTGTCCGGGCCACGCAACGTGCACTTCTACATCGACAAGCACGATGGCAAGAAGAAATCCAGTCACCTTCTCAAGGACTACCACGAGTTCCTCAAACACCATGAAGGCCTGGCCCAGATGAATCGCGACGCAGTTAATAGGGGCAATGGAGCCGCCCCAAGCGTCGTGGCACACGGAGCTCCTCCACCACCGCCTGGACCACCACCACCCGTGTTCGCGCCGGTCCAGCATCACGGAGGTGAACCATACCCACGAGCCGTGGGTAACATGGGGATGATCCAAAAAGGGCGTCCCTCAAATCGAGTGCAGAAAGCCATCACTCACCAAGTCAACTTGGCGATAAACTCTGCACCTTCCACTACTGAGTACCTCAGTGGAAGCAACTCCTGCATCACCTTCGACAGGCGCGACCACCCGCGCTAAGTTCCTCGACCAGGCCACTGTCCCCTTGTACTCGAGGCGCAGATTGGGGGTTTCAACATGAGTCGCGTCTTCATGGACAAGGGCAGTGGCATTAACCTCATGTTCGCAAGTACCTTGCGTGCGATGAGGATCCCTCTAATGTGTCTGGAAGTTTTAGACACGACGTTCCCCAGCATCGTCCCAGGGAAGGGCATATATCCCCTGGGAAAAATCAACCTCGACATCATCTTAGGCACGCTGCAAAACTTGCGGCAAGAGCGCATCGAGTTTGAGGTCGTCGACTGGCATTCACAATATCACTGCATCCTCGGACGTTTCATGTTCGCGAGGTTCATGGCAGTGCCGCACTATACCTACCTACAGATGAAGATGTCGGGTCCAAACAGCGTAATCACAATCAACAGCAACTTCGAGAGGTCCAACAACTATGACAGGGAATTCAACAGAATCTCCTAGTCCTTCGGCATGTAGGAGGAACTCGCAAGATTGAAGGAGTCGACAGACAACAGTCTGCCTCCCCTGAGCAGGCCAAGTTCACCCGACCTGTCCTTCGACTCGTTGGTGCACACGAAGAAAGTCCAGGTCCACCCAACGGACCCGACAAAGACGGCCCTCATCGCCAACAACTTGAGTTCCGCATAGGAACTCGCGCTCGTCGAATTCCTTCGTGAGCACTGGGAGATCTTCGCCTGGTGTCCAGCGGACATGCCAGGATTTCCCAGGGAATACGCTGAGCACCCACTCAATGTAAATCCAGACGCAAGGCCAGTCAAGCAGACAATTTGGCGACTGTCTGAACCAAGAGCAAAAGCAGTCGGAATGGAGATCAATAGACTCCTCGACGCAAAATTCATACGCGAGATCAAGGAAAGCACTTGGCTCGCTAACACAGTGCTTGTGCCCAAAAAATACACGGATATCCTGTGGATGTGCGTGGACTTCACCTCCTTGAATAAGCACTGCCCAAAGGATCACTTCCCGCTGCCGCGAATCGACCAAATCATCGACTCCACCGCGGGATGTGAGCGTCTCTGCTTCCTCGATGCCTACTCAGGCTACAATCATATTCAAATGAAAGAGGAAGACCAAGAGAAAATGGCGTTTACAACGCCCTTTGGTGTGTTCTGCTACAACATAATGCCTTTCGGGCTAAAAAACGCAGGAGCCACCTATCAGCGGTGCATGCAGGCCTGCCTCAAGAACCAACTTGGTCGCAACATCCAAATTTACGTTGATGACATCGTCATCAAAACAAAAGAGGAAGCCTTGTTAATCGACGATCCACGCGAGACCTTCGCCAACCTCAACCGCTATCGGATCAAGCTCAATCCGGACAAATGCGCCTTCGGCGTACCATCTGGGAAATTACTTGGGTATCTCATCTCCGCGAGAGGGATCAAAGGAAACCCGAAGAAAATAAAGGCCATACTGGCCATGGAGAAGCCAAAGAACGTAAAAGGCGTCCAGTAGCTGGCTGGGCGAATCGCGGCGCTCAGTCGATTTATCAGTCAAATGGGCGAAAAGGCACTGCCCTTCTACCAACTTCTCCGCAAAACTGACAAGTTTGAGTGGATAAACGAGGCGCAAGAAGCATTTGAAGACCTCAAACGTCTACTATCCACCTCGCCAGTACTAGTGACTCCACGAGAAAAAGAGCCGTTGTTGCTCTACATCTCCGCCACCAACCAGGTGGTCAGCATGGTGCTTGTGGTGGAACGAGCCAAAGAAAACAAGGTCCATGGGGTCCAACACCCAGTCTACTACCTCAGCGAGGTGCTCATGCCAACAAAACAGCGGTACCCGCACTACTAGAAGCTGGCGTACAGCGTCTTCATGACAGCCAGGCGACTACGCCACTACTTCCAGGAGCACCCAACCGTGGTGGCCAACGACGCCCCGATCGGGCACATCCTCAATAACCCTAATGCCACCGGGCGAGTCGCACTTTGGGGAATCGAACTATCTCCATGAGACATCACATACGAAAAGCACGACGCGATCAAGTCGCAAGACCTCCCTGATTTCCTCATGCACTAGATGGATAACCAGCTCCCCGAAAAGCCAGATATGTCCTATCTCTGGATAATGCACTTCGATGGGTCCAAACGAAAGGACAGAACTGGCACAGGTGTCATACTGACATCACCCCAGGGAGACACGCTGAAATACATTCTGCGAATGCAGTTCACTGCCTCCAACAATGAAGCTGAGTATGATGCTCTAATCCATGGGATGAGGATGGCGAAAGCATGTGGTGCCAAAAGGCTCATCATCTACGGCGACTCCAAACTGGTGGTCAATCAAACGATGCACGAGTGTGACGCACTGAACGACAACATGATCGCCTATCGTGACCTGTATGACACACTCGAAGGAGACTTCGACGGCTGTGAGTTGCGGCATGTGGGCCGCGAAAGCAATGAAGAGGCCGATCTACTCGCCAATATTGGCACCACCTGCACCCCCATACCACCTAGGGTATCTCTCGAGCGCATCTACGAATTCTCCATCAAGCCAAAGGCTCCAGAGAAAAAAGCAAGCGTGTCAATGGACTCGGGGGCTACACCACCCAATGAGCCAATGGCACTCGATGACCTTGAGCTTGACACAGGACTCGAAGGACCAATGGGCGTCATGATGATCGAGTCATCTTGGACACAACCTTACATCACATATCTACTCATCAAGAGGCTGCCAAATGATCTGACTAATGCGCGACACATCGTGCAGCGATCCAAGGCATTCATCGTCATCAACGGCGAACTGTACAAGCGCAGCATCACAAGAGTGCTCTAGCGGTGCGTCTCCAATAGGGACGGAAGGGCCGTCCTCCTCGACATCCATGAAGGCACTTGCGGGCACCATGCTGGCAGTCGCGCACTCGTTGCCAAAGCTCTAAGAGAAGGATTCTACTGGCCCACGGCCATGCGCGACGCCAAGGACATTGTCCAGCGCTGCAACGCTTGCCAGCGATTCACGGACAAACCTCACGCACCTAGCGCGGAACTCCGGCCAATACCATTGGCTTGGCCCTTCGTGCAATGGGGCCTCGACATGGTCGGCAAGCTCCTGAGGTCCTCACGAGGAGGTTACATCTACCTCTTGGTCACAGTCGACAAGTTCACCAAGTGGATTGAGGCCATGCCGGTGACAAATCAATCAGGGGCCAGCGCTGTCAAATTCTTCGAATCCATTGTCTACCGCTTTAGAGTGCCACACAGCATCATCATGGACAATGGCACAAACTTCACCTCTAAGGAGTTCCAGGAATTCTGTGAAAACCTGGGAATCAACATAAGCTGCGCCTCGGTGGCCCACCGGCAGACCAACGGTCAAGTCGAAAAGGCCAATGGCCTCGTCTGTGGCGGAATCAAGAAACGACTCCTCTGGCCACTCGAACAAGCCGCTGGATGCTGGCCAGACGAGCTGCAATCCGTACTCTGGAGCTTGCGCACAACTCCAAACAGTGCCATGGGATATACCCCGTTCTTCATGGTGCACGGTGCTGAAGCGGTGCTACCCGTATAAGTACGCTACAAAGCACCGCGGGTGGTCGCCTACAGCGAGCAGGAGTCAACTCTTGCACTCGAATACTCCATCGACCTTCTCGATGAGGCGCGATAAATCACAGCGAAGAGATCAACGATCTACCAGCAAAGCCTCCGCAACTACCACAGCAGAAGGCTACGCCCAAGATCCTTCATCAAAGGAGACCTGGTCCTATGACTCAAGCAACAAGGGCATCTCAAGCTCGAGTCTCCTTGGGAGGGACCTTGTGTCACTACAGAAGTAATCCTAGGTGGAGCCTATCGCCTTAAAGATTTCAAGATAGGAGTCGCATACTCCAACACCTGGAATGTCGCACAGCTGCATCGTTTCTACCCCTAGTCGTTTTTACATTACAAATAAGGCTATTCAGCCAGGCTACTTAGCCACACATTGTACCTCGTACTATTCTGCAAATAAATAAAGCTAAGTGCCCCAAAACTCTGTGTTTTCCTCATTTCCTACAAATCGATCACTCGGGCGCTGTGCCACCCTTTACACTCTCGTTCTACGAACAAATCGTAGTATCCCGAGTAGCTGACACAATGTCAATCGAACCCTTGATAAAACACCAACCCAGTTGCAGCGCACCTGACAGGTTGGCAAGGTGCTGAGATAACACAAGTCAGGCTAACGAAAAGGAACTGCAGAGTACAAACACACTCGCAAAATATAAAACAAAGCTAGCAAGCTATTCACATATCAATGAGTATTAATTACATCCAATATATTCATATGAACTTTACAACACCTGTACAACTATGTACAGGATACAAATCATGCTACTGCTGCAACAGGAGAACGTTCGTTTGTTCCTCAAAGAAGACGACAATTTCTTCTGTTGGGCGATCAACTGCTTGGTAGTGCGGAACCATGTCCTAGGTCATACCCTCTAGCGAAGGTGGCGGCCTAGCGGCAACAGCTACGACATCTACATTCGGCTTATGCAGTCGCACCAGTGATAATGCAGTCTTAGCACCAGCTACTAACTATTGTCGCAAGCACTCGTGAACCGCACTCAAATCCTGGAACTTGGCTAGAAGAGCCAACAGGCTTGAAGGGACGGCGTCCAACGGAAACATCGTTTGATAGATATGCCTAAGGCACCACTGTGCCTTCTTCAAAAAGTGAAGTACTCGAGAAGCACGATCCTGCAGGGTCGCAAGCGCGATCGCACGATCGTGGTCCACCCAAAAGTATCCACTCGCCTGTAGTTGCTCCTGGGTCAGATCGTTCATTCGAATGGCAATCCGGTCTTTCTCATCCTGCAGATGACGAGCACTGACAACTACACAAAACAAAAAGGCCAAAGTATGAAGATAAGGCATCGCCGCGACTAAAAGAAAAGATAAGAGGGCAGAAAGCTAACATTTGAACTGCTCACTCAGCTGCGCCACCTCCTCCAAGAGATACTTCTCGCAGGCGGTGGCCTTATCCGCCATCGACTTCCATACATCTGCGCTACCACGGAGGATGGGCAACTCACGCTCCAGTTGCTTAATGCGATCGCGCAGTCGCGAAAGCAAGGATAACTCATCCACCTTTGAGCGCGGTTGCACCAAGGTTTCATTGGTAGGTGGAGGATCACGAGGATCACTCGAAGGACCACTCGATGTACCCTATCATAAACCAAGCAAGAGCAAATAAGGGACCAATAATACATTGATGAAAGGCTCGAATGCATTCAAGTATGGCAAAGTCTCGACAGGGATACTCCCACAAAAGCATGTTTTCAACACAAAAGTAAACTACAACTATTACAAAATAGCTACTAAGGAGCAGTCTGCTTCTTCGACTTCGACTTGGACTTCAGGGGCCTCGTCGAATCCGTGGTGGTCTCTGATGCCACAGACTTTCTAGTGCCAGCCCCTGACGCCGCAGCCTTTACTGCATTCTTCGCTTGCTGTAGCTCTTCGGAGTATTTGGCGACTGTATTGATGAGTTGTGGCCCATATTTACCACATCCAGTAGAGAAGGGAGCAAACACTACCTGTTGTCCATCTTCGCCGACGGGCATTGCCTTGTAGATCGCGGCAGGGTCCACCTCCACGCCATGGGCTTGCACCATCGCGAGTTCTATGGTGGCACCGACAGACCGCTGGGAGTTCCTGAAGTCCATGGGAATACCCCCAGCAAGGGATTCCACCAGGTCCTCAAGATTGTCAATCAGTTCAGCCTTGGGGATAGATCCTTGCGGATGCGATTGAGAACACCTTTGGCCTTTGTCAGCGCCCCGTGAAGGGATGTGTTGTGGTCTTTGATTGTGGCGACAGCACCAGCCAACACATCGTCGCGATGAAGAGCCTGGGCGTCAAAGCTCAGGCCACTGGCATCTGCATACAGCAAAGTGTTAGCGCAACAACACGATGTTGAGGAAAGAAACAACAAAAATTCAGAAGAAAGAATACCTGAGAGGGACTTGGCAATCGAGAAAAGTTGCTCCTCGAGTAACTTCTCCCTCTCGGCATTGGAGGAACGCAAGTCCTCTTCGCGTTTTCGCAAGTCCTCTTCACGCTTTTGCGACTCCTCTAGGGCCGCGATTGCTTCGTCACGACTCTTCGCTGTTGTGGCAAGCGTCTTTTCAACGGAAGCAGCATGATGAAGAAGTTCGTTACGCTCAACTACAAAGAACATGACGTATCATCAATCGAATCTAGAAACTTCACCAAGACAGGGACAAAGGCAAAACTAACCTTCCACGATGCGATGGTGATTGTCCAGCTGTGCATGCTGTTGACCTAAGTCCAGGACTTGCTCCTCCAGGCGAGCAGCTTCCTTCATCATGAGCTGCATCAGAAGAAAACAAAGTTCAGCAACAGCACCAAGTATATATTCGACTGCCAAAACAGCAAAGGGATGCTTACATGGTCCTCCAAAGACTCCAAAGATGACTGTTGTGTAGTCATCCGGGCAACCACTTGGTGTCCCCTAGCATGTGGGGAACTCGACGAGTTGTGCCCAGAGTGGGCCTCCAATGGAGGAGAGGAGGATCATTCGGCCACTTCCTTGGCCCTGGAGCCTGCGACTCCGGATTCCTTCACAAATTGGACGTCGTCAGAAGACGACGATGCCGCTTGACTACAAAACACATCCAACAAAAACTTCAGGGAAAGCAGCTCCAAAAAGAAACAGTACAAAGTGGCGAATGCATAACTCACTAGTCAAATCTATCAACATCGAAGGATTGCTCCTCTAACTCCGACGACTCCTTCGGTAGTCGAAGCTTCTTCCGGGCAGGAGGAGCCATTGAGCACATAGGAATGGTGGGGATTGGCTCCTCCGCAACAACAGAAGGGCCTTCTGGCATTGTCGGCGACGAAGCATCCGAGTCCTCACTGCGAGAATGCTTGCGAGTGCCCTGATCGCTGAACTCGGGGGTTCCCTCTTCTTCTTCGATTGGGACGGTCCACTCCGACTCGTCCTCTTCATCCACCTCGTGAGGGATAACCCCTTCAGGACGAGGGGGCAAATTGGGAGACACCTGCCAGTCCTGCATTCAGAAGGTACAATATTATATAGCACAACATTGTAAAAGGCAATCGAAAACGGAAGCTACTTCGTAGTACAATTGTACCTCAGGAGGAGGGTTTGAGGCATCGAAAGGAGGCACGACCAGTTCGCCTGGGAGAACCTCCTTGGTGGTGTATTTGGTCACCAGTCGCACCCTCTTATCAACCTCACCCGCAAAAATGCCATCCGTAGATACGCGAGTGGCATCGTTCGCACCAGCCCAGCGGAACATAGGGTGGACTCTGGCCTGCAGAGGCTGGACACGGCGGCGCAACCATGTGCGAATGAGGGCAGCGCCTCCCTCTTCTTTACCTATGCGACTCTCGAGGTTGCAGACGTGCTTATACAGCACCTCCGTTTCGTCGGACTCGCTAGGCATCACGATATTCTTCCAAGAGCGCCCCCTATTGCACGGCGTCGCGGGATCGAAGGGCGCGAGTCCGTAGTGCTCTCTGTCGGCCTTCTGGTCACGGATGTAGAACCACTTGTCTCTCCACCCTTGGATAGACGAAGTGAGCTTGATATTGAAGTAAGTGGCGGAAGAGTCAACGTGGATTCCGCAGCCTCCTACGTCATAGACTACCGAACCAGACGCTGACTAGCGTTTCATCTTAAAAAGCCTCTTGAAGAGGCCAAAGTGCGGCTTGACTCTGAGCCAGCACTCGCAAAGAGTAATGAAGCAGGAGATGTGGAGAATAGAATTTGGGGACAGTTGATGCAGCTGGAGCCCATAGAAGCAAAGGAGGGCCCTGAAGAAAGGATGCAGGGGCAGATAAAGACCTCGGATGATGAATGCAAGGAACATCACCTGGAAACCAGGAGGAGGACAAGGGATTACCTCCTCGCTAGGCACTCGCGAGTCGTCTTCCACGGAGGGAAGAACTCCATCTCAACGATGAAGATGCAGCTCGGCGGGCTTGATGATGGACGCACGCCAAGCATCATTGGTGACGCGGGTGCCTGCGCCCTTCTTCTTCCCAGCGCTAGTGCCCACACTGGTGAATCCGCCCTTCTTCTTGGTGGCGGTAATGGCGGCGGCAGACCCAGCGGCGGCACCTCCATTCTTCTTGCCCATCTTTCGATGGTGGTGAGAGCAGAGGAAGTAGCTGGGGAAGATACGGAGCTGGTCCAGCGCCACAACGAGAAAGTGCGCAAGGAAGCAGAGAGCAACAGCAATGGCAATGGAGGCACGAGCAAAGAAGACAGATGGGGAAATTACCGCAGCTGTGCTGCTACTTAACCTCCTCGCATACACCATCCAACGGCCAGCAGAAAACCTACTACACGCATGGCGCACATTGCCATCGACACGTGGCAAAGCTAAAGCACGAACCGCCCCCCACTATTCCCGTTACGCGCGAAAATCGAGGAGACACAGTTAAAGCAGAAGATTATGCATGCCCGGTCAAATCAAAGTTAGAAAGTGGGACCCACCACTCGTCATGTCCCGTCAAAGCCGCTCACGTGGGCAACCTAGGTCATCACATTGTCAGCACTGACATCATTGATTTTCAGCAGTAGAAAATTTCGTCTACTTTAGTCCTCGCTTGAGTTTTTGACTCAATCGAGCACTCAGGGCTACTCCCATAGGGAGCGCTAGTCGTGCACCCTATGATTATATTTATGTAGGTATATAAACATTCAGGACACACCCACCACTCGAATCTACGATTCGATTGAAGACTATGGGTTACTCCCATAGGGAGCGCCGGAAACAAATTCGACTCAAACAAGCAGGGAAAGACGACAGCAGTCGCAAAAGGTCTTTAGTCCCCGCTTGAGTCTTCGACTCAACCAGGAACCCGGGGGCTACTCCCATAGGGAGCGCTAGTCACGCACCCTATGATTATTCGTACATCGTACTGTGTGTTGATAACATCCACACTCGAATGCTGTAGTGACTCCGCCTCATACGATCCCTACAAAGAGATTGCGTCTCATGGGCCACCCGAATCATCTCCGTGATGACAAAATTCGGATGTCGCGCTTACAGCGTGAAGATAAGACCTAGATAAGGCCTAGCAACGCATCTGCTGCGCATTACCAAAAACATATCCGTGCCTGCAGGTACGATGAACATGCCTTGACGGACACGCCGAGTGCTCACACTTATACACTAGAATTCAACTCCTGTAAGACCTCCGCGGCCTGAGTCGAATTATGCCAGCACTTTCCCGAATTCGAGTTCAGGGACTCGAGTTTGAGTAGATTGCGTTGTTTTGCCCTAAGGAAGTTAACTAATACCGATACATCAGATAAATCAGGTACGTATATCAACAATCCCTATGACACAAATTAACCACTCGAAAATATACTCGAAAGACTTCATAAAGTCCCCAGTCAAATCTGCGATTCCACTGGACACTCGGGGGCTACTGACATGGGTATACCCTACGGGTACTCGAGTTTGGTATATACAGTCCAGATATGGCAGAAGCCCACGGCGTTGCCAAGGTCCAATGGAGAATTCGAGTGGCCCACGGACTCTCAATTGCTTGCGAGACAAGAAGAAGCTTAAGATAGAAAGTTCAATGGAAAAACCCTAATCTGTAACCGACTCAACCTGCCACCCGAGACCTAGCCTATCTATATAAAAGCTAGGAGGGGGCGGCAAGGAGGACACACGCAACCCTAGTCTCCACAACTCTCGCCAGATTGCATCTGCACGCCCCTATAACCTTCGATTCTTTCGTTAATTCCAAGAGCAGACAAGCAGGAGTAGGGACCTCTACGAGGCCTAAACCTGGGTAAAACTTGTGTCCCTGTGTGCTTGTTTGCTAGCCGACTAATGCCTCCAGCGCTCCCTCCTTCTCCAAAACCCAAGTCCATAACAATGGGCATTGACGAGTTAAACCCTCGTCAGTACCCCTTCACTAGGAACACGGGTGGGCAAAATTTTGTTGTCTGGATGAAAAAATTGCCTAAGAAGACCCTATTGGGAATGCTAGTGGAGGTGCTCTAAGGATTCGTTTCATTCTTTGGGCCTTGTTTATTTCTCTCTTATTCGCTACTGTATTCATGGCATCATAGAGAATTATTCCAATTGTCGTAGCCCGTTTACCAATCTGGATTTGGTAGGGAAATCCCAAGATATCTCGCAAATTATCTTATTTTTGTCTAGATTAAAAGCTCTCCTTCATAGTAGAGTATTTTTGTGGAAGAGTATTTGTGAGGATTAGAGATTATTGGATGATCACCTAATCCACTCCCATCCCCAAACCTTTAGGGTGTAAAAATACAAGACAAGTAAACAAGGCATTAGGAGGAGGAGGGGCAGATTAGAGTGTGTAAGGACCATACTTTGAAATTTAGTCTACCGACTCAACATTTCAAACATGCATATGTAGGATTCATCTTGAAAGGCCAGCATATGGGCTCACCCCGACCTTAGGAGAAACTGATTCGCCTCTCCTCTCGCATGAGCGAGGCGGAAGCAACCCAAACATTCTCCTGGTCTCCATCGGCTAGGGCGCTGGTCTCCTCTCCATCCGCTTGCTGCCACGGTGGTAGGAGGGCAAGGGGACCTCGTTCCGCCATTCTAGCCTAGTTGTGAGGGTTAGGATCTATGTGTTGTGGTGCCCTGTTGGGTGGTGGGAGCAACGTTTGGGTAAATACATCAGCATCAACTATACTCCCACATCAGCGTCGATCTTCTCAGCGACACCTCGGAGTTGATAGCGACATGTGATGGTTGGTACTTCAGATCGATAGCTTGGTATTCTCATCATTCTTTAGATCTGACGAGATCAGTTTCTCGATGTGTCGCTAATGTTCGTTGTTACACGCGACGACACTGGTGGCCGGGGAGAGATGGTTTCTCTGGAGCAAGGTGGTGGATTTTTCATTCTTATCCGACTTCATCGACGGGAGGCAACAAATCTTGGTCCAATACATCATAAGGACTCCCCTTGGTCGATGTGCCACAACGACATGTGTCTCACTAAGTGCAGCAAGCCTATTTCTCAACTCACAATTCCTTATTGGCAATGGTGTTTTTTGGAGCTTGCAATGGTGGATGCTCATCATCTCTTCCAGCGTCTGTCTAGGCCATGCTAGATTTGGGCAGCGGCTACTGGCTTTGGTGGTTACAGAAAATCCTAAAAAATGTTTTGTACTATTTTTGGTCTCTTAGGATTTTATGTGTAAATTCAGGATAATTTGTCTTTTGGTTTACACATATGTTGCTTATTATAACTTGATTTTCAATCAATGAATCAACCCAACGTGAACAGACGTGAACCACTCCTATTCCTCTTTGTTGAGATTGCCTCCCAATCAGTACTACCCCTAATCAACCTCAACGGCCGCCCATCAGCAACTTGCGTGCTCTTTTCGCTGATTGTCTCCAGGCGCTGCAACATAGTCCTTGTGGCAGCTAAGTTGACCAAGTCTGATAGTACCTCCCTTGCCCCTACTTGCTGCCTGTCACCTCATGCCTGACCAGGGGACTATACCTGGTGCTGCAAACAAGACCAGCACCGCACATGCCGAGCTCGCTAGCCAGGAACGGTGGTGCATCTGAATTCCAGCAGGATCAGTGATAGCAGACCAGCTGCAGTAGTAGTTTATCACCACAATTCTTGACTCTATATTGGGGTAGTGCTAACCCTAGATTGGATTTTTTCCATGTTGGTGTTGAAGGACCAGAAGCATTTAGATGGCTAAATTTAGATAATGTAGGGACTATGGTCATCAATGATGGAGAGAGAGATGAGAAGGATCTTGAGTAGAACTTTAATGAGATGTGTAAGATTAATTGGTTTTGACAATTAGACAAACTTCTGCTAAGTTCCTAGTAAGGTTTCGCCCATCCAAGAAGATCAAGGACCTTGTACAATACCCCTCTGTCAACTTAAATAAAAAAGGAGTCAATGCCTCCTTTCAGAGTGGGAATGGGGAAGCTGAGCCATTTGAGGAGTTTCGAGATGTATGGGTTAATATAGAATGCATTCCTATACAATGGTGTAGCTATAAGGTGAATGCACAGGTATAATCTTCTCTTGGGGTTCTGGTCAATGTGGATTAGCATGAGATCTTCAAGACATTTTACAGAAATGTTAGAGTGAAGGTTTCTATCAGAGATGTTGCAAAAATACCTGCTAATAAGCTACTGAAATGGAGCAAGGATGTTTCCTCATTGACTTCTTAGTGGAGGATGAGGGAGTAACTGATGGTACTGCTGCTGATGATGGCAATGATGGAAATAACAAAGAACAAAAGGTTACTAGAGAAGAATACTTAGGTGATGACTTTAAGGACCAATTGAACAAGGACAAGAACACTGGTGCTAGGATGATGGACACTAATGGCTAGAAGAAAAGTACTATAAACTCCAGTAATAATGGAGCAACAACTGTTTGTGTTGATAACTCTAGTACCAGTCAAAAGGGAAAATAAAGTGTGGTGATGGATAAGATCTTGGGAAAATGCTGCGGTATTGTCTCAACAACAACATTGATGGTGCACAGGGGCCCTGAGGATAACATTGGGTTGCGCTTGCTACAAAAATTAATGAAGTGGAATCTGATGAGGAGAATCAGGAAATCTAGGTGCAGAAGGTGATGGTTAGTGAGAAGCAGCTAGTGTCAGAGCCTAGTATGATTATGCCAAAGTCTCAAAAGAAATGGGGCCCTATCGTTGCGCCAAGGGTGAGTAGTAGAATTGTGAGGGATGAAAAAACTGCTATTCAAAGAGCTCAAGAATTGAAAATACTAAGAACTTGGAGGTACCTAAAGGTAATGTCAAGTTAAGTGGTTTTTATAATTCTTTTGCTGCTCTAGATAACTAAGTACTACTAGTTAAAGCTAGATTTGCAGGTATTAACCTGGGTTCTTCTGATGATGAGATTGATTTTAACATTAATCTCATCAAAGATGTAAAAACTAGTAGATGAGCTAATTTTCATGTTGATCATCCTAATATGTTCCTACCTAGTAACATTGATGTTACGGTGGAGGATATACAGGGTCCAAATGCACCCAGTTATGGCTTGCAGGAGGATGGTTCTGAGAATTACAATAGTGATGATCAGAACAAGGAACCTTGGATTGAGGTGTCCCGTAGAAGGAATAGTTAAAAGAAGTTAAAATTTTCTCATGGCAGTTGCTCTAAATTTGGAATCCTAGGGGTCTGAATAGACCTGACAAGATTACTAGAGTGCATGATCTCATTAGAGAGATATGCCCTGATATAATTAGTTTCTCCGAGTCCAAGAAAAAACTTTACTACTTCTCAACTACAACAATTAGATCCATATGGTAAATATTCTTGGGACTGGTTGCCTGCCAAAGAGACTGCTAGTGGCATCTTGGTAGGCATCAGTTTGTACTTATTTGATGCAGTTTCCTAGGACATTCACAATTTTACTGTGTCTATCCTTATTAAAATAAGCAGTACAATATAATATGGGGGTTTATCTCTATATATGGGTCCTCTTATGATGAACATAAGTTGGAATTCATTAATGAGATCCATAATGTGTTTGCTAGCTGGGTGTGGCCTACCTTAGTAGGTGGTGATTTTAATCTCATTAGAGAGAGAGCTGTAAAAAGAATACAAGCAACATTAATCAACATGGGGTTGATTTATTTAATGATTGGATTAATAAATTTAGCCTGATGGAGATTAATAATGTAGGTAGGAAATTTACCTAGGACAATAATCAAGATAATTTGATTATGGCCCTGTTGGATAGGGTCTTCATCTCCATTTGCTGGTATGCTCTCTTCCCTGCTATCAATGTTATGGCCAAGCCTAGGGACGAGTGGTAACCTCGACAATATCCATGGTTATAGACTTAGGGTTTCGTGGAAAAGGAGAATGCTAGGGATTTCGTCAGCTTAACAGACAAACAAGCGACGCGAATTTACCCAGGTTTAGGCCCTTGTAGAGGAAACCCTACTTCCTGCTTGTCTACTCGTATTCTCATTGGAGAGTACAAACTCGTTGAGTCGACTAGATGCGATCTCGCAGAGAGAGAGAGAGAGAGAGAGAGAGAGAGGCGTGATGTATATTGTCTAGATCTATTGTCATGTGTCTACTGTATTACGTGCCCTCCTCGCTGGACCCTCCTAGCATTTATATATGGGGAGGCTAGGTCTCAGGTACCAATACGAGTTGGTTTTACAAGTTAGAGTTTATATCTAGTCTAATCTTGGACTTCCTAGACTTGTTCCACCAGGAGTCAGTGTTCTTGTAGGCTTTGTATTTGTTGAATTGTCATGGGCTTCATGGATCTTGGCATATCTTCGGGTGAACCTTCCTTCGGGTCGTACCGTATATGCCAATAGTGGGAACCCTAAGGGTTATGCCCATGTCAGTAGCCCACGAGGCTATGTTTGGATGCTCACGTTCGAACATAGGCTCAAAGTCTTTTAAATATGCCCGGAAGGTGAACTCGAAGATTTCTTCACATGCTTGAATTTCTCGACTGCCTTGTTTGGCTGATGCAATGGCTGAAGTTGTTTTTTTATTGAAGTGATATTGGAATTTCGGGTGCTCCCGATGGGAATAATTATTGAGGCTACACTCGGATAGGCTCAAAGTTATTCTTCATAATTGTATCTTCCGCCGGCTCCAGTTTGGAGGATTTCTACTTTTTCTGTCGGGTGCGCGACCAGCGCTCCTGATGGGAGTAGCCCCCGAGGCTATGTTCGAACGTGTGCGTTTGAGCATAGGCTCAAGTTTTCATCATCCAAGGAATTTCTTGACTTAGGTCTTGTAATTTTGCTTTTATTGTCGACTCTATAGGAGGAATTTTTCTATTGAATAGGTGAACGATCAGTTCAATAAGTTTGTCACGGGGATTTTGGTATAACGATTCTGGTGCATCCGACGGATCGGGAACCATTAATTGCTCTTAGACAAAGACATCATGAACCTACTTCAAACTCGAGTCCCCATACTCAAATTCGCTATATACTGGCATAATTCAGTTCGAGCCGTGGAGGTCTTATCGAGTACTGAATTCCAGGCTCATATTTTATGGGTACCCAACGCATCCGTCAGGATTTTTCATCGTATCGTGCATACAGATAATAACTAGCAGAGCACATTCAGGTGCGGTTACTAGGCCTCACATGATGGATCCTAGGGTCTTACCTTCATATCGAGAGACACGGCATTCAGACATTTATCGCGGCGCACGCGGTCTGAGGATTTTTGAAATTTGTATCGACTCCGTAGTAGGATTTTTTTCTATCGCGTGCGCGGTTAATGCTCCTAGTGGGAGTAGCCCCTGTGGCTACAGTCGAATATTTTTATTAGATTATAGGCTCAAGTCTTTCATCTGAGGAATTTACTTTGACTCAGTTCGTGTAGATACTTTCTCGGGTCCTTTGTTCAATGCATCCGAAGTTTTTTCATTACTTTCCATGACGTCATTGTTGACGATGATGGCGTGCCTTAGTCACGTTCCAGTGCTCCCGATTAGATGTTTCAGCGGTGAACCCATGGCGCAGACCAAGATTATTTTCTAAATTTCTTCGTATAGATAGAATAGGGATCCTGGGAAAAAAGATATGTAAACTATGTAAAATCAGTCAAAATATAGCTTGTTGTAATTTGGAACTTTGATATATTTAGGCCGATGGCTATCATGGTTGCGTCCCTCGGGAGACCTTTTCATTAGCCTGATGCCCATTGGGCTAGATCAACGTGTTTTTGACGTATTTCATAGTAGAGCCGAAGAATTTTTAAGTTTGTGTTGAGTAGCGAAGCCCCCGAGTATTGGAGTATGATTATGTAATAATGTATTCGACTGAGACCCCGAGTACTGGCTGGAATAGAGTAATGAAAAGTGGACTCAGTTAAAAGAGCTTAGCTTTATTGATATCGGGTGCGCAAAGATGATCTTCATCCGAGAAATTTCTCGACTCGGGTCTTGATTTTTATCGGGTGAGAATAGGCTCAGAAACTTTCTTCATCCGAGGAGGTACTCAACTCGGGTCTTGGCGTAAGTTGACGCGTGTGACGTTTAATCGACTTCGTTGGAGGACCCGATAGAATAGCTCGATGTAGTTGACATCCTTGCAAAAAACATAGAGAATTGTGAAATATTTGCATCTTGTAAAGAATATTGCCTCTCGATTTGTCTTAACATTTTCTGTTTCCATTGGAATCGACACTTTTGTATCGTAACACGATACCTTTTTGTTATCCTGATGCCCTTAGTCCCAGTGCCTTGTCGGCCTATCAGTTGGGCTACAACTGGGTCGGAGTTCAAGGATTTGACGCTCAGGCAGAATCAGCTATTTGAAAAATCGCGTATGAGGTGCTCAAGTGCACGAAGTCAATGACACTTAGGTTACTCGAAGAGGACCCATCCCCCGAGTGTTCTGAGTGCGGGTTAAAAAAATCAGCTCTAAGTAGAGGAAAACTTAGCTTTAGTAGTAGTTATTATGGACGAAGTCGATGCGGCAGTAAGATACCTGGAGCCAATGACGGTAGCACGTTGCCGCAGCCGAAGATTTGTAGAGCATCGCCGCAGCCGAAGATTTGAGCGAATTGCCGTAGCCGAAGATTTTTTAGCGGATCATCAGACCCAAAAGAGCTCCCGAGTCGCTAGAGCCGAAGACATCAGCGGGTTGCGCGGCGGGATTTGTGCAGCCCCCGGGCGTAGAGTCGATGCAACAGACGGAGTTGACGGAGCAACGGGTTGGCGCATCCCCCGGGCATAGATGATCATGGCGAAGTCGGAGTATTTTCATGTTGTCCACAAAGCCTGGTGATTTTTTGGTGCAGTATATTGCTGACTTGTGTAGTATCCTTGTCTTGAAAATAATGTATGTCCGTCTACAAGATCCACTTTAGCTAGCACCTTAATGGTTTTTTTTTGCTTTTTTTTGCATGTGATTTGAATCATCCCGTGTGGTCAAAACTCGGTCAGGCTGCAGCGATTTGAAGTCGAGTAGAAAAACAACTCTAAAAGAGATGTTCCATGCCTTCAATCTTGACAAAAAATCACACCCGTGGCTAGAGGGCTCTTTTATTTTACAGATTGATCTCCCGTTAGTACATGCAGTTAGCGCTTCCGGCCACAGAATTCATGCATGCATGTCTCAGATCCTTACGTGAAAATAATCGATTAGCACTTGGCCACACGCTTTTTGGTTCCATGTGACTTTTCTTCTCTGATTCTTCTTGTCTTGTTGATTCGACACCGCTTTTCGAGTTTACCTCGACAATAGAGCCTACCTGATGGAACTTTTTTCCTTTGCATGCAATGGCTCGTACAAGCACATGTTTTCTGATTGAGCTTGAACCGGACATGGCTTTGGGACTTGATCCACGGTGTGGAGTGTCAGAGCCGATGTGAGCTTGTTATTGAAACCGAAAGAGACGCGGATGCTTAAATCGGCGAGATCCTCCCGGTCCACGCGTGCGAGAGAGAGGGTGTGATGTCTATTGCCTAGATCTATTGTCGGGTGTCTATTGTATTGCATTCCCTCCATGTTGGACCCTTCTAGCCTTTTTATATGGGGAGGCTAGGTCTCAGGTACCAATACAAGTTAGTTTTACAAGTTAGAGTTCATATCTAGTCTAATCTTGGACTTCCTTGTCTTGTTCCACCAGGAGTCTGTGTCCTTGTAGGCTTCGTATTTATTGAATCGTCATAGGCTTCATGGATCTTGGTGTATCTTCGGATGAACCTTCCTTCGCGCCATACCGTATATGCCAATAGTGGAAACCTGAAGGGTTATGCCCATGTCACCTAGAGTTGGGAGTGACCGCACACCTCTTATTGTTGACACGGGAGCTCTCAAGGTTCCTACACCTCTTATTGTTGACACGGGAGCTCTCAAGGTTCCTACAGTTAAACAATTTAGCTTACAAAAGTGGTGGATAGGTGTGGAGGGATTTGATAAGATGGTTGTTAAAATTTGGTCAACTCCTTACCACCTGTCCAGGGCTATTGACAGGTGCCAGTTTAAAGTTAGGAATGTGAGGAAGGGTTTGAAAGGATGGTGTGCTAACATTGAGTCTACTCAACAAAAGATGAAATAGCAGTTTGTAGCTGAGTATGATAACTTGGATATCTCGTTTGAGTCCCAAATACTCTCTCATGTGTCTAAATAGAGCATGAAAACTATTTCATCTGAGTTGACTGACATTTGGAAGAGGGAAGAAATCAAAGCTAGAAAAAGGTTCTAGGAAAAAATTATTTTAGAAGGTGATCGTAATACTGCTTTTTCAATTCTATAGCCAACTAGAGGAGGAAGAAACAAGTTGATATGCTGGAGGGACCATCTTGGGCCTGTAGGGGATACCAAAGGTATGTTGGATATTGCAGTTCGCTATTATAAAGATTTGTTTGGGTATGAGAATAAACAAAACATGATTTGGTAGATAACTTTTGGGATTTAGAAGACATGGTTACTATGGAACAAATTAACTTCCTAGATGCTGATTTTACTGAACAAGAAGTTAAAAAGTTGTCTTCGGCTCATATGCCGAGGGAGCTCCTGGGCCTGATGGCCTATCTTTCTTGTTCTATCAACATTTCTGGGACCTTATTAAAAGTGATTTAATGGCTCTAGTTAATGATTGGAATAAAGATGATTTAGATTTATATAGGCTTAACTTTTCTCTATTGACTTTGATTTCTAAGGAGACTGATGCTGTATAGGCCCATTACTCTAACAAACTATATCTTTAAGGTATTTTCCAAATGTGCTAAAAATATGCTTGGAGTTGTAAGTGGAATTCTTATCTCACCACACCAAACTGCCTTTATTAAAGCCAGGTACTCGTAGAAAGTGTGGTTCCTGCACATCAAATTATTCATCATGTGACCCACAACAAGCAATCTGGTTTTATTTTCAAACTAGATTATGAGAAGGCGTATGATAGGGTAAATAGAGAATTACGTATTAAGATGCTCTCCTCTAGGGTCTTTAGCCCCAAGTGGATTAGAATTATTAACTCTTTACTGGATTTTGGGTCTATGGGTGTTAGGTTAATTGATATTAATAGTGATTTCTTTGTAACTAGGCGTAGAGTGAGACAGGGGACCCTATTTCCCACTTTCTCTTTAATTACAAGGTTGATGTGTTTACTAAGATGTTAATGAAAGCGGCACATGCAAGTTAGATTAGTGGCCTTATGAGAAACTTGACCCATGCTGGTGTCATCAGCATGCGGTATGATGATGACACTTTACTTTTCCTTAATAATGAATTAAATACTGTTGTAAATCTTAAATGGATTCTATCCATTCTAACAGATGTCTGGCATGCGCATTAATTTTCATAAGTGTGGTCTTATTCCTATTAATACAGAGGAAGAAGTATCATAAGCTTTTGCACAAACATTAAGTTGTATGTTATGGAAGTTCCCCTTGAAGTATCTAGGGGTACCTTTGCATCGTAGTCTGCTTAGAAAAGAGTGTCTACAACCTATTGTGGATAAGACCCTCAAGAATGGAGGGGAAAGTTGCTAAATCATGCTGCCAAACTTGAATTAGTTACGAGTGTGTTAGCAAGTATTCCTCTATATCTTCTTAGTGTTATTAAGTTCCCTAAGTGGGCAATAACACTAATTAACTCCCAAATGGCTCACTATCTATGGGATGACTATGAGGGGCATCATAAATACCACTTGGCTAACTAGAGTTTGGTAGCTCAGAAAAAGGAGTTTGGTGGTCTTGTGATTCCAGACTTGTCTGTGATGAACAGGTGCCTATTAGCTTCTTGGATTAGGATATACCATGTAGATGATAATAAATTGTGGAAGCAGATTTGTTAACCACAAGTATGATATTAATCAACCTAATTTGTTCACCTGCTCTGAAGTTGGTGCCTCACCTTGTGGGCTGCTAAGGCGGCAATGATGGGGTATTAATGGAGATTGTGGAATGGAAAATAGGTCAAATTCTGGGAGGATCGTTGGTTTGGTTCTTGTAGCTTGGTCATTCAATTATAGGGAGTTTATATGTGATTGTTAATGAAAAATAAAGTTGTATCTTAGATACCTGGGATGGATAAAGTCTTAAAGTTGCCTTTAGGAGATGCTTTGATCATAAATTAATGATCCAATGGTATGAAATCCTACACATTGATCAAATTCTGCAACTTAATGATGGGGATGATGCCTTGGTTTGGAAACTCAATTCAACTGGTATTTATAGTGTTAATTCTCTTTATGCAGTAATTAACATTAAGGGGTGTTGCCTGTTCATGTGCATTCAGTGTGGAAAATTAAAGTTCCCCAAAGATACACTTCTTCCTTTAGTTGGTTGTTCATAATAGAACTCTCACTAGAGACAACCTAGTTAAAAGGCAAAGGGTTGATGATTTTACATGACTTTTCTGTAATGAACCTGAAACCTTCTCACACTTGTTTTTTGAGTGTGTGGTAGCCACAACTATGTGGAATAATGTGAGTAACATTACTGGTTTGGTCAAAAAACTTGTTTCTCTAAATGATGTTGCTGGCATGTGGGACAAATAAAAGGATTTCAAAGTTGATAATATGGTACATGCATAACTTATGTGGAGTATCTGGATGGTTAGGAATGGTATGTGTTTCAATCATTCTGTGTGGTTTGGTATGTAGGAAGTGCAGAGACGCTCTGCTTACGACCTTGCTCAATGGGGCATACTGCTAGCAGAAGGGCAAAGAGGAAAGATGAACATGATAGTGACACAGCTGGAACATTTGGCTCGTGCTCCACCTTTGATGTTTTGGCCGGATCCTGGGTGAAATCGCTGAAGATTTCAAAGACTCAATCAAAGATTGAGCGTTACAACATGGGTTGCCAGGAGGGTGAAGACTGGGAGATTTCAGCAGCAAAGCTGGAGCGTACTGATGGCCCACAAGTATAGGGGTGTATCGCAATATTTTCGATAAGTAAGAGTGTCGAACCCAACGACGAGCAGAAGGTGTTGACGAGTGGCTTGGAGTAGGAATTCTCTGTAAATACTTAGCAAACGGATTTTTAGGGGTTTTTGATAATGCAGATAAATAAAGTACAAGTAAATAAAAGACAATAATAATAAATGCAGCAAGTGGCCCAATCATTTCTTTAGCAAAGAACAAGCCGGTTGTATTACTTAAGATGACCAAACGTTCTCGAGGACACACGGGAATATCGTCAAGTGCTTTCGCTTCATATAGTTGATTAATCTTCTTTAGTTTGCTAAGTGTTATGTGGGTGAACCTGTGCTAATGTACCGACCTTCCTAGGACTAATACATACTTGTGATTATACCCCGTGCAAGCATCTGAAGTACAAGAAAGTAATTAAGGTAGAAAAATAACCACAGCTTTAAACTCTAAGACCCTGATGCCCCTTGTGCAAAGGTTTCCTAACGGGGCTTCAGGTTTCTGTCACTCCGGCAACCCCTACGATTAGTATCCAAATACACAATACATTCCCCTAGGCCCATATAGGTGAAGTGTCATGCAGTCGACGTTCACATGACATGTAACACCCTCAAATCGGCCCTATGCAAGTTGTAGCGATTCCCGCCAAACCCGCATAGAAACGATTCAAAGGTGCCCACCAGGCACTTTCGTGCGGGTGGAAAACGAAGTAATAACATTACACAACAGTCCTCGATGGGACCCACAGAGCAGATATATATACAACACGACTCCATGAGTCAAGAATACAGATATACAGACAAAGATCCAAATCACCTTGAAAATGATAGAGCGTACGGCTACGGACAAGATGCAAATGGGGCTAAGAGCCCTGAAGAATAACCAATGGCGTCCATAACCCTGCCCAGGCCAAGCCGGAAGGGTAACCCTGCTAACGACGTCGATCTCAAAACCTGCTTAAACAAAAGGGGTGCCGACAAAGGGCAAAGGAAAAAGAGAGAGAGCGGTCAGTACTGAGGCCAGTACACGGCGAGACTAGAATTCGGCGGTCCTCGCCTACATAGGTATGGTGGACTGAAGCGGCAGCGGCAGCATGCACTAAACAACCTATAGAGACTCGATACAACTGTCGGCTATCAGAGAGGGATAAGAAAGACCTATTCGGAACCAACCTGGTACTAACACCAAACAATCCCATCCTGGTATTCCCCCTCAAGACCAACGAGGAAGTCAACCGAGGAACTCACACAGTTGGCAGTTTTATTTATTCAGTTATCGTTGCAGCAATTACTAGTCAGGTGTAGATAGTCATCCTGATAAAATAAGCAGTGGGCACTTTTAGTTAACCATTCCGTTATAGTTGCAACAATTACTAATCAGGTACAGATAGCATGAGATAAACCCAAAACCCAGCAGTTGTTGGTACTTTTATTTAGCCATTCCGTTGTAGTTGCAATACTTACTAGTCAGGTACAATGGTCGCAAGCAACACCCAAATAAGCAATTGTTGGCAGTTTTATTTAGCCATTCCATTATAGTGAAGCTGATTACTAGTCATTATAAAGTCAAATTTATAGCACTACTTTAGTTATAGTTGTCTATGATCGAGATACTGTGCTCCAAGTCGTCCATAACCGCGGACACGGCTTTCAGAAAGTTTTAACCCGGCCGGGGTGCACAAATAGCAACACACACTCGATCAACCTCGGAAAAACCAAATCAAAACCCAACGAGGCTTTCACGACAAAGCAATCACAGGATTCAGAAATATTTCAGGGGGCCACCCCTTTAAGTAGATCCCGCAACGAAGCCGGCCGGCTCCGAAACGGGCTTAAGGTTGTGGAGGCGGTTGTAAACGACTGGGAACCCGAAAGTATGGCTGGGCTTGTCGATACAGCGAAATCGGGCCACGATCCTAAACAGTATAGTGTGCAGTACCTTGCACAATTTAAATAAAGCAGTAAAGCATGGCATAAGTACAGGATAGTAAATAAAACCTCAAACTAGTTTGTGGCCCCAAGAAATAAGAATGAATCAAGCTCTGGCTCAGGGGGGTCCATAAGCCTCCCGGATGTGGATAGCGCGAATATTCAAGGAACAGGTATCAAGTACTCGGGGTCCTACGGGACACAAGTGGACGGTTAACATCCAAATAACATCTATTGCCCACCTGTGCCTCTGCTTACCTACTTCAATTTTAGTTATTAAACAGTAATTAAAGTTAACGATAAATATAGCCAAGATCATCTCCAACATCGAACAGGCGGCAATACTCCAACAACTGTGGTACTTGACGACACGCAACAGCACTTGAGCAAGCGACTACGACGCGCAGGTCCAACTATCTACCAAACAACAGGTAATAGGATGTGTCCAAGGCAATATGAGTCTGCAAGGGATATCACGGGCACGAAAACTAGAGCATCGCAACACAGATAGCAATAGATCAACAGGAGGAAATAAATACTATAAAAGTAAGATAGGTAGAAAGGAGGGAGGTGCTCGCCTGAAAACATTGCCGAGGGTTCATCCGAAGATCGGGCGAGGCTCACATCAACTCAACGGCCTTATCCGCGAAGAAGCAAAACACTAGAATAAACACCGGATGCACTATTTAATACTACGGCAAAAGATCGGGCATGATGCATGTATGATGTATGACATGGCAAAGGTGCGATGCAATTGAGCAATATTAAGCGGAACCGGGGTCCCGACAAATATTTAAGTGGTTCATGTTGTTTAGATACCCCGCAATTTAAATGTTGTAATAACAAGGCAAGATAAGTTACCAGTTCTCTACACAAATTTAAATGAGGCCAATATGAGACTAGATTTGCCCGCATATGGCCCCATATTTAATTAAGAAGTGAATCGGCATAAGACCCCCAAACCACAGACAATATGCATGCATGAACATTTAATATGCGACAAGTTGTATTATATTATAAAATAGGGTTTCGGGAAGGGGTTCACACATTAGGGTTCGGCGAGCTTGGGGTTCCGGGGTTCGGGGTCGGTCTCAGGGTCCGGATCTGGGGTTCGGCCTCGGCGGGATCGTTCTCGGATAACGGAGGTAGATCTTGGCGCATCCGTGGTCTTCGGGTCATGTCGACGGTCATGGCGTTCGGGATGAAGTACTTGTCGCATCGGGGTCTCGGTGTCCTCGGATCCGAGTGAAGATCTCGGCGTTCGACAAACTTCGAAATAGACCTTGGAGTTCCGCGATGACCTTGTCGATTCCCTGTCGACGGCCTTGGCGCTTCGGATCGGTCTTTGGTTCGGGGCCTCAGGGTCTTGGGGTTCGCGTCCGTGTGGCGATCTTGTCGTTCCGCCAGGTTCAGGTTCGGTCTTTGGACTCTGGGATCGGGGCCTTTGATCCGACCTTCAGGTCTAGGAAGAAGATCTTGAGGGTCCCTGGCACAACATCGAACCGATGTAGATGTTGGTGACAAACTTGTCGGGCTCGAGTGGCTTGTAGTAATCCTTTACCAAGTACGCACGCTAGCAGATATACACCAAAACGGGCGGAACAAAACGAGGACGCCACGGCCAGCGCATGCCAGAGCCAGGAAGAGGCGCCTGCAGGCTCGCATGACCGAAGGGCGAGCAGGGCGGACGCGGCCATGGCACCAGGACGCCGGGGAGACCGAGGGCGGCCGGAGGCGAGCTCCAGGGAAAACGAGGCGACAGACGACAGCGAGAAGGACCGGAGGCGTCAGGGTCGGGGGTCCGACGCGGGGTCGAGGAGGCCAGGAGGGAGGCAGCGGGGAGGCGACCGGCGACGGCCGTCGGAGATGGAGGAGGAGGTGGCCGGGACGGCGGGCGACGGCGAGGGTGGAGGGAGCTCGGCCGGGGTGGAGAAAGCGAGGCGGCCGGCGGGCTCCTGGGCGGCGGGCGGCGGCAGCCCGAGAGAGGCGCGGCGGCGCGGGCGGAGGCCGAGGCGCGGAGGTCGCCGGGCCGGCGAGGCGGCGGGGCGCGTCGGCCAGGGAGAGGAGCGGCCAGGGGCGGCGATGGAGGAGAAGGCGGTGTGGCGCGCTCGGGGCGGAGGAGGAGGACGCCGGCAGAGGGGGCGCTCGGGGCGAGCTCGGCCGACGGAGGCCGCGCGGAGGGAGAGGCAGAGAGGAGGGAGGTGGAGGAGAGGAGAGCGCGCAGGTGAGGGAGGAAGAAGAGAGAGGGAGCGGGGCGTCGGGGCAGGTGGGCCGAAGGGGTGGGACCCAGGGGCAGGTAGCGGTGGGCCAGGCGGGTGGGGTCGTGGGCCAGGGGGTGGGCCAGGTGGGGGGGTGAGGGAGAGCTGAGGCCAGGGAGTGGTGACGGGTGCGCCGGTGGGGCCGAGCCGTCAGTGAGGAAGAGAGAGAGGGGGTAGGAGGGACTGGGGTGAGAGAGGGAGAGAGGAGTGGGGGGCTGGCATGTGGGAGGTGAGGTGGCAGCAGATGAGTGGTGGGGAGGAGGGAGAGAGGTGAGGTGGCGAGAGAGGATTGGGTGGGGTGAGGTGGCTGGAGGGGTGGGTAGACTAGGTTGGGTAGGAATAGGATTTCGGGTAGGCTGGTTTAGGTGGACCGTTTTAATACTGGGGGTGGTCGACTGGGTCGAATCGGCCCGTTCGACTGCCCTCACAAAAATAATTAAATAATTTTATTTGTTTCAAATAGACTTTTGCAAGCCGATAGCAGACAAAACAAAATAATCCGGAGACCCGGGTTTTGCGTTTGAATAAAGACGGGGCGTTCAGAAAACAAATTAGGTTTTTCCGAAAATAGTTTTATGCGAACAAATGCAAGATGATGACGATGCTCAAATGCAATGTGGCATGATTACATGAGCATGCGGTCATGATGATGCAATGCACAAAATCAACGCGATTTTCTAGTAGTGGTTTTGCGGGATGCCACATGACACCACTAGAAGAATTACACCACAACTTAAATATCAAACTATTTTTATTGAATCTTTCTCAACACAATTCCACTACTAACAACATGACTTCTCCCATGTCTTCAAGAACTAAACGAACTACTCACAAGACATCATATGGATCAAGATCAGAGATGATATAATGATATGTAACAATCTGAACATAAATGATAATTCAATGGTTCACTCAATAGCATCAACTACAAGGAGTAATCAACACCAGGAAAGTTTCCCCTAAGAACTACGCAAGATTCAACCCAATTGTTACAGTGGTATGAAGTGGTGACGACGGTGGTGGTGGAGATGATGATGGTCATGATGATGATGATCCCGATGAAGTCCAGCTTGCTGGTGGTGTTGATGGCGACGATCTCCCCTTTCCAAGAAGGAATTCCGTTGGCAGAATTCTGTCTGTCGGAGAGATCTTTCTCTCTCTATAGTTTTCCACCCCGCAGAGGTGGCAGAATCTTCCTGTGGTCCCTCTCCCGGTATTAGGGTTCAGTGGGGATAATATACGCCAAAGGAGAGAGCCTGGAGTGGGCCAGGGTGGCCACACCACCTGCTGGGGTGGCCTAGGGCTGCTCACGCCAGGGGGTGGTGTGGGCCCCCTGTGGCCCATCTCCACTCCCCCTTCTAGCAATCTTCGTTTTCTGGAAAAATAGAATTTTCCATGTATTTTCCCGAATTTTCTGATCTTCGCGAATTTCGCCTCCAAACTGCACCTTTTCCATCCGAATCCTGACTATAGCGGTCCATGCTCCAAAAGTCATCAACCATGCAAAAATAGATGAAATAACATAAGTATCATCTCTTAATATGAAATATATCAATGAATAATAGTAAATTATGATATAGAATAGTGATGCAAAATGGACGTATCAACTCCCCCCAAGCTTAGACTTCGCTTGTCCCCAAGCGAAAACTGAGCTCAATAAACATGACGTTTGGTTTATGGAGTGAAGAGTCGATAAAAGAATACGGACAAGAAGCATCACATTCATCAATACATAAATCATAATAGAAGACAACTCACTATTATATAACTTAACTTGCAATAAGTAAAGGAAACACAATAAAGATACACAAAGTAAATCATAATTGGTAATGGCAAACTTAGCTCTTGGTTGAAGAATAGTTGACAATTTGCAGGAGTTCACACATAAAGGGTTTTCAATGATAGCTTTCAAAGTAATAAACACTAAGGTAAGAGCAATGTGCAAAACAAGGAACATAAGAAACATGATTCAACAAATCATCATATGAATGAATGAAACACAACAACTCAAAATACTTGCTGAGATAGAAGGGAATAGGTTTACTGACTCAACTAAAAAGTAAAAGATAGGCCCTCCGTAGAGGGAAGCAGGGATTTCAAGTTTTATAAAGAGCTTCCAAAAATTATGGTACTTATTAGCTTTCAGCTCGCATTGCCCCTATCATAGGCATCTTTAGGTGATTAAGGTTAAAGTGATCAAATATGAGGATATGCTTGACAAGTTGTAAGTTGAAAATCTCATGTCCCTTGAATACGAGGATCGCTCCTCATGCTACTCAACTTTAGTTACCGGTAAGTTCTTGTCATAGTAAGTACATGTGTATCATAGAGAACCGCCAACGGGGTACCCCTTGCCCGATGATACGGAAGAATCCCCATATCAAAATGACAAGGCAAGCAGACAACGAGCATCTCACCAATCTTCTTATTTACCATGGGAAAATGGTGCTTTTTTCTCTCTTTCCTCTTTTCTCATCTTTTTTTCTCTTTTTCTCAATCTCTATCTATTTTTTTATAAGAAGAATGCTTCATAGATTGCTCATTATGGTTACGCTACAGGTTTCCACCATGATTAGGCATGGATTAGACCGGTGGCCTAGGCGTTTCTCTAACACACATACATAACTCCATGGACTTACAAGCTCCCCTTTCATTTCACACCGACGACATCCATAAACAAAAGAGCATGATATCAACTAGGTACAGTGTACAAGTGCAATGTTGAAAGCGTTCCCCATGATAACATGGTTCTGCTAATTCACAACTTACAAAGCGCAAGCATATACGCAACATAGATGGGTACAATGGTTCAAGTTTATTAAGTGCAAGAAATTAAAGTGTGCCATCAAGTTTGTGAGAGCTTTAATCACTAATTTTCACATAACAAGTTTAATTTGGAAGGTAGATAAAAACATGAATTTACTTGGAATAGCAATAGTGCTAGTAGGTAGGTATGGTGGACACAAATGGCATAGGGTTTTGGTTTAAGGATTGAATGCACGAGAAGCTTTCCCTCTCAGTACAGGTTCTTGGCTAGCAAGGTTGGGTAGCAAGCATAAGAGTTAAAGGAAACAAACAAACATACAAGTGATAAAAACAAACATGCAATCTTCCTTGGAAGCACAAAAGACCTTAACTAGAGAATACTAAGCTTATGAGCAAATCAAGAAAGAAAGATGATGAAATTATATTTCTTTAAGAGTACTTTTATCTTTTTCATTCAATTCTCAAAATAGTGTTGCTACTGACCGAGCCAGGTTTGCCAAAACCAACTAAATTAACTCAATGATCCCAAAGTGATACCAATACTAACAACAAGATCAATCATATAACATGAATTGAAAACTAATATAAGATATGCAAAAGAGTAAATGATAGAACTTCTCATCAATATTCCATAACAGCAACTCACACCAAGGGATACATAGATATCTAACGAGAGGGGGGACACTTCCATAATGCAAACCATCCTACATGATAACTTATGTATTCATGATATGACTCTACTAAAAGGTAAAAATATAGAAGATAGTGATGTGATACCGCGACACTCCCCCAAGCTTGGAACAAACCAAGGGGATGCCAAAACCTGATAACAAATTACTCCTTCGGTGGTGGTAGTATTC
Source organism: Avena sativa (assembly GCA_916181665.1). Lineage (NCBI taxonomy): Eukaryota > Viridiplantae > Streptophyta > Magnoliopsida > Poales > Poaceae > Avena > Avena sativa. Next base: position 29,679,366 of record OV702290.1, on the reverse strand, counting down.
TCTCATCATCGTCCGACTTCCAAGGTAAGGGCTCCCCATCAACAAAAGACATCATGGTCTCAATCATCCTGAAACTAGCAGCAGCACTTATGCGTTTAAACCTAACCTCATACTCATAGTTTTGGTTTTGCATGTCGTAGAGTTGTGCTTGTAGTTGGTTGTTCGTTTGGTGGAGTGAGAGAATTTCATCCTTAAGCTCAGCAGCCTCCTTTTGGTGCTCGGCGATGAGTTCGGAATAAATCTTATGGATGATATCCACTTCCCGTTCCACCATCCTCCTGTACCTAAAGACTTCTTGCTCCAATGCTTCCATCCTGTCCTCCAGATTTAATTCACCTTTAGGGCCCCGAACCTATTTCATCTGTACCTTCCCATCTTCGAGCAACAACTCCTTGGGATGAATCTTCAACTCGCGCATGTATGGGTTGATGATGTCCGCGGAGGGATCTCCCTTGGCTGATCTAGAGGAGGACATTGTGGCTCCAAAACTGAGATTCTACCTATCAGAAACGGATCAAAACAAAAACACGATGAGAACATGATATACAAACCTCGGGGGATCCGGGGGATTATATATTACGAATTTTTACAACAAAAGGAAGGTACTGGGAGAAAACAGGTCAGAGGCGGAGTCCGAGGTGTCCACACCACCTGCTGGCGCGGCTAGGGAGCCCCGCGCTAGGGGGTGGTGTGAGCCACCCTGGCCCTGTTTCCGTCCCTCTTTCGCTTCGTTGCTTTCCTTGTTGGATAAAAGCTGCAAAAATATAACTAGACAGAATTTTCGTGGAACTTTTCTTACCTATTCGAAAACAGACTCTGCAGGTCTCTGAATTTGGTCTTTGATGAATTTTTTCAGAGTTACTACTTGAATAGCATCAATATCTTCATTGTAAGAATCTCTAGCAATATAGTGCTTGAGCCGCTGACCATTCACCACTTGTGTAGTGTTATCTTTTAAAGAAGAAATTTTGACTGCACCTGAACGATATACTTCTTAGATAACAAAAGGTCCTTCCCATTTTGAAAGTAGTTTCCCTGCAAAAAATCTGAGACGAGACCTATACAATAGAACTTTCTCACCAACATGGAACTCTCTCTTAATAATTCTCCTGTCATGCCATCTTTTAACTTTTTCCTTAAAGAGTCTAGCATTCTCATATGCTTCACTCCTCCATTCATCCAACGAACTTAAGTCAAATAATCTTTTCTCACCAGCAAGTTTGTAGTCTCTATTAAGTTCTTTCACTGCCCAATAACCTTTGTGTTCTAATTCTAAAGGCAGGTGGCAAGCTTTCCCATAAACCATTTTGTAAGGAGACATTCCCATAGGATTTTTATAGGCAGTCCTATAAGCCCATAAAGCATCATTCAACTTTTTATCCCAATTTTTTCTAGATCTATTAACAGTATTTTGCAAGATGGATTTAATTTCTCTGTTTGATAACTCTACTTGTCCACTAGTTTGGGGATGATAAGCTGAAGCAATTCTATGATTAACATCATATTTCGCAAGGGTCTTTCTAAAACCACCATGAATAAAATGAGAACCTCCATCAGTCATAAGATACCTAAGCACTCCAAACCTAGGAAAGATAATATCCTTAAGCATTTTTAAAGAGGTCTCCCCATCTGCACTTTTTGTAGGTATGGCTTCTACCCACTTAGTAACATAGTCAACAACAACAAGAATATGGGTATAACCTTTTGAAGGGGGAAAAGGACCCATAAAGTCGAATCCCCAACAGTCAAATGGTTCAATAACTAGAGAGTAATTCATAGGCATCTCATTGCGTCTAGAAATGTTACCAACTCGTTGGCACTCATCACATGATAAGACAAATTTTCTTGTATCTTTAAAAAGGGTAGGCCAGTAAAAACCTGATTGTAGCACCTTCTGTGCGGTTCTATCTCCCGCATGATGTCCTCCATAAGCACTACCATGACATTTCCGCGATATTTCCTTTTGTTCATATTCTGGAACACATCTTCGCATCATACCATCTACTCCTTCTTTATATAAATGTGGGTCATCCCAAAAATAATGCCTCAAATCATAAAAGAACTTCCTTCTTTGCTGAGCTGTAAAAGTTGGAGGCAAATACTTGGAGACAATAAAGTTAGCATAATCAGCATACCAAGGGCTCCCTCGCGAGCTTACCCCTACTGCAGCCAACTGTTAATTTGGGAAACTATCATTAACAGGCATAGGATCAAAAGAGATGTTTTCCAATCGAGATAAATTATCAGCAACATGATTTTCAGCACATTTCCTATCTACAATATGTAGGTCAAACTCTTGTAAGAGGAGCACCCATCTAATAAGCCTAGGCTTAGCATCTTTCTTTGTCATAAGGTACTTAATAGCAGCATGAACAGTATGAATGGTAACTTTTGAGTCAACAACATAAGGTCTAAACTTATCACAAGCAAAGACAACAGCTAAGAATTCTTTTTCAGTAGTAGCATAATTCTTTTGAGTAGCATCAAGAGTCTTACTAGCATAATAGATAACGTTTAACTTTTTATCTATTTGTTGCCCAAGGACAGCACCTACAGCAAAATCACTAGCGTCACACATGATTTCAAAGGGTAAGCTCCAATCAGGTGGTTGAACAATAGGAGTAGTAGTTAAAGCCTTTTTTAGAGTTTCAAAAGCTTCCTTACAATCATCATCAAAAACAAAGGATACATCCTTTTGAAGAATATTCGTGAGGGGTGTTGATATCTTAGAGAAATCTTTAATAAACCTTCTATAGAAACCAGCATGACCAAGGATACTACGAATACCTTTGACGTCTCTTGGATAGGGCATTTTCTCAACTGCCTCAACTTTAGCTCTGTCAACTTCTATGCCTCTTTCAGAAATCTTATGCCCTAGGACAATCCCCTCATTGACCATGAAGTGGCATTTCTCCCAATTAAGAACAAGATTAGTTTCTTCACATCTCTACAAAACTTTATCAAGGTTGTGCAAACAATTATCAAAACAAGTTCCATAGACGGAAAAATCATCCATGAATACTTCCACAATTTCCTCACAAAAACCATGAAAGATAGCATACATGCATCTTTGAAAAGTAGCAGGAGCATTACACAAACCAAAAGGCATACGTCTATAAGCATAGGTTCCATAAGGACATGTAAAAGTAGTTATTTCTTGATCTTTTTGTTTAACAGCAATTTGAAAAAACCTAGAGTATCCATTAAGAAAACAAAAATGGGTCTTTTTAGACAACCTTTCTAACATTTGATCAATAAAGGAAGTGGGTAATGATCTTTCTTAGTAACTTTGTTAACTTTTCTGAAATCAATGCACATCCTATAACCTACTACTATTCTTTGGGGAATAACCTCATCATTATCATTAGGCACAACGTTAATTCCCCCTTTTTTTAGGGACATGATGAACAGGACTAACCCATTCACTATCAGCAATAGGATAAATAATACCAGCATCAAGGAGTTTTACTACCTCGTTTCTTACCACTTACTTCATCTTAGGATTTAAACGACATTGATGTTCTACCACTGGCTTTGCATCTGATTCTATATTGATAGCATGCTCACATATAGTAGGAGAAATTCCCTTTAAATCATCCAGAGTATAGCCCATAGCTCCTCGGTGTTTCTTCAATACCTCCAATAATCTTTCCTCTTCATTCCCTAAAAGTTTAGAACTAATAATAACAGGATATATTTTATTATCATCAATGTAAGCATATTTAAGATCATCAGGTAAAGGTTTTAGATCGAAAACCGGATCTGTTTTAGGTGGCAATGTGGTACCCAAATCTTCCACAGGCAAGTTATGCTTAAGAATCTTCGGTTGACGACGGAGAATCTCGTAATCTCATTTCTTTCTTCCATGAAGATTTCACTTTCGTGGTCTTCCATAAATTGTTGCAAAGCATTGTTAGGAGCAAGAGAAATAGAAGCAAGTTGTTCAACTCTATAATCCTCATTAGGGGCTTCATTTTCACAAGGAACTTTAGTAAATTTCAAAAAATTAAACTCATAAGATTCCCATCAAATTTAGTTAAAATTGTCTCCCTTTTACAATTTATAATGGCTCCACATGTGTTCAAGAAAGGTCTACCAAAAATGATAGGATAGGTTTTACTAGTAGCTGAACCAAGTACTAGAAAATCAGTAGGATATTTAATCTTACCACAAAGAACTTCCACATCTCTTACAATACAAATTGGAGATATGGTCTCTCTATTAGCAAGGTGAATAACCACATCAATCTCTTCTAGTTCGCAAGGACTAATTTCATGCATAATTTCTTTATAAAGCTCGTAAGGAATAGCACTTGAACTTGCACCAATATCACATAAACCATAATAGCAATGATCACCAATTCTAACAGAAAGCACAGGGACACTAGCCTTTTTAGTTCTATTTGGATGTGAGACGATATTAGAAGCATCCTCACAGAAGACAATGTGTCCATCTTCTACACTTTTAGTGACTAGGTCTTTCACCATTGCTACTGCAGGTTCAATGTTTATTTGTTCATTGGGTTTTATAGTTCTCTTTGTACTTTTATTAATTACACTAGTTATCATAGGGTGCTCCTTTACCTTATCTGGGAAGGGTATTTTCTCGATATAAGGTTCAGGTAAGATGTGATCAATAGTACAAAATTCAGTACTTCTAACAGGAACATAGTCAACAATATCTTTATATGGTGCATGATACTTGTTCCATTCCTTTTTTGGAATTTTAATATAAGAGGCAAAAGCCTTAAAACAATTTGCAATAACTTGATAATCAAGACCATAAGCATTACTAATATTCTGAAAATCATCAGTTCCCATAAAAGATTCAATGCATCCATAATCATAATTTATACCTAACTTTCTTCCTTCGTCATTCTCCCATGCTTCAGCATTGTCTTGAATACGGTCTAGAAGATCCCATTTAGCTTCTTCTTCCATGCGAGTGAATGATCCAGCACAAGAGGCATCCAATAAATCCTTATTAGGAAGAGAGAGCCTTGCATAAAAGTTATTGATAATAATATTGTTGGGGAGCTCATGAATGGGACATTTGAGCATTAGTAACTTCAATCTCCCCCAAGCTTGAGATGTACTCTCTCCATCAAGAGGCAAAAAGTTGTATATTTGATTCTGATCTTTATGAATCTCACTAGGAGGATAGAATTTAGAATAAAAGAGAGGTAGTACTTCCTCCCATTCAAGAGCTTGACCATTCTTCAGCATCTTATACCATTCTTCAGCTCTTCCTTTTAGTGATAATGAGAATAACTTCTTCTTGACTTGATCTGTTGTAATACCTGCACACTTGAACAACCCGCATAATTCATGTATAAAGAGCAAATGATCACAGGATGGACAGTTCCATCTCCAACATAACAGTTATCCATAACACGATCAATAATTCTTGTAGGTATTTTAAAAGTATCATTCTCAGTAGGTGGTGGTTCATCTACTACCTTAGTAGTGGTAGTAGCATTATGAAATAATAAACTCAGCGAATTATCCATATTGAAATAAAGCAACTAACAGAAATAAACAATACTCACAGTAGAAGTTTCCTTTACTAGTTCCACTCTTCAATAGCGCTTCACTCCCTGGCAACGGCGCCAGAAAATAGTCTTGATGGCCCACAAGTATAGGGGGTGTATCGCGGTATTTTCGATAAGTAAGAGTGTCGAACCCAACGAGGAGCAGAAGGTGTTAACGAGTGGCTTGGAGAAGGAATTCTATGTAAATACTTAGCAAACGGATTTTTAGGGTTTTTTGATAATGTAGATAAATAAAGTATGAGTAAATAAAAGATAATAATAATAAATACAGCAAGTGGCCCAATCCTTTCTTTAGCAAAGGACAAGCCGGTTGTATTACTTAAGATGACCAAACGTTCTCGAGGACACACGGGAATATCGTCAAGTGCTTTCGCTTCATATAGTTGATTAATCTTCTTTAGTTTGCTAAGTGTTGTGTGGGTGAACCTATGCTAATGTATCGACCTTCCTAGGACTAATACATACTTGTGATTATACCCCTTGCAAGCATCCGCAAGTACAAGAAAGTAATTAAGGTAGAAACCTAACCATAGCTTTAAACTCTAAGATCATGACGTCCCTTGTGCAAAGGTTTCCTAACGGGGGTTCAGGTTTCTATCACTCCGGCAACCCCTATGATTAGTAGACAAATACACAATGCATTCCCCTAGGCCCATATAGGTGAAGTGTCATGTAGTCGACGTTCACATGACACCACTAGAAGAATTACACCACAACTTAAGTATCAAACTATTTTTATTGAATCTTTCTCAACACAATTCCACTACTAACAACATGACTTCTCCCATGTTCTCAAGAACTAAACGAACTACTCGCAAGACATCATATGGATCAAGATCAGAGATGATATAATGATATGTAACAATCTGAACATAAACGATAATTCAATGGTTCACTCAATAGCATCAACTACAAGGAGTAATCAACAACGAGAAAGTTTCCCCTAAGGACTATGCAAGATTCAACCCAATTGTTACAGCGGTATGAAGTGGTGACGATGGTGGTGGTGGAGATGATGATGGTGATGATGATGATGATCCCGATAAAGTCCAGCTTGATGGTGGTGTTGATGGAGACGATCTCCCCTCTCCGGGAACCCCGGCAGAATTCTGTCTGCCGGGGAGATCTTTCTCTCTCTATAGTTTTCCGCCCCGTAGAGGCGGCAGAATCTTTCTATGGTCCCTCTCCCGGTATTAGGGTTCCGTGGGGATAATATACGCCAAAAGGGAGAGCCTGGAGTGGGCCAGGGTGGCCACACCACCTACTGGCGCGGCCTAGGGCTGCCCGCGCCAGGGGGTGGTGTGGGCCCCCTGTGGCCCATCTCCACTCCCCCTTTTGGCAATCTTCGTCTTCTGGAAAAATAGAATTTTTCATGTATTTTTCCGAATTTTCTGATCTTCGCGAATTTTGCCTCCAAATAACATTTTTTCCATCAGAATCCTGACTACAGCGGTCCATGCTCCAAAAGTCATCAACCATGTAAAAACAGATGAAATAATATAAGTATCATCTCTTAATATGAAATATATCAATGAATAACAGTAAATTATGATATAGAATAGTGATGCAAAATGGACGTATCACGTACATTGAAGGCTAATTCTCTGGTCATGGTGGGAGATGGCAAATGTTTCAAGGTTGAGCGTGGAATGTATTAGTTTGCTGCTATCCCTATGAGATCATCTGCTTTAGTTATGTTTAGTTGTTTGTTGTAACTGACAGTTTTGGGTGTGTGTGTAGAAATGGACTGTGCGTCGAGCCTCTAATACTGTCTGAGTTTTACATCATATAATTCTCCGAATGTGTGGGTAACGTTGTAACGGACTCATTGGTTTCAATAATGGGAATCGGGGCAAGGACCTTTTCTTCTAAAATAATCCTTGACTCTGAATTCAGAAGTGTTCACTCAAGGTAAAAAGAACCTGATCCCGATTTTTTTATTTTCTCTAACTGAGATTTTCCTCAGTTAGTTAAAATAACATTTTAGTTTCGAAAAATGAAGAACAAGTAAAAGCATGAAAAATGTAGTGATATGAAACATATCTGGGATAAAGATGCAAAGAAACCGAAGATAACTTGGACGTCAACATCAATGTCGATATCTATTGAGGTTGAAAGCCAAAGTCAAGAAGAAAACGTGAGCAATCCTCCGCCCGATGAATTGTGGTTGGCACTAGTGCAAATACATAATAGCAATGGCAGTGAACCACATAATCATGATGATAGGAAGATTTGTCTTCTAGTTATCCTCCAACCTCTAGTGGCCTCTCACCGCCATCTCCTGTGTCGCCGCCGCCAAAGGGGCTACCGACGAAGCCATGCACGCCTCAAGGAAGGGGGCGGCAGGGTGTTTTTCTCTCCTCTCTACGAGGGGGGATTTCTAGGTGGCGGGATCTGGCGGTGGTGTTGAAGGGGGGTGCGGCAGCGATGGGCTACGGGTATCACGTTGCGGCGTAGCATGGCCAGGAGGGCATGGAGGCGTGGTTGGAAGAGTGCTCCGTCAGCTTAGAGGGGCATTGCGGCTGGCAGCAGCGCAGGCCCGATCTAGGCCCTGCCTGGGCCGAGAGTGGTGCGACTGCTGCAGGGGCTGGGCGTGCATCTAGAATGTGGTTGTCGCGGTGTCTGCCTGCTTGCGAGGGGGCAAGAGATTCGGTGCTACGAGGAGGCCATGGGCGGCGGTCGTCCGTGCAGCGTTTGTGGGCAGAGGATGTTGGGGCAGCGGCCCCAGGAAAAAGATGATGGTGCTGGGAGTCTTTCATGGAGAGAGGTGCCACGCTCGGGCTCCGATAGCAAGGAAGCTGGGGCGGTGGCCTCGGAGCGGCCACTGCGGTGGTTGTAGCGGGCAGGGCAGTTGTCATCGTGTGAGGTGCCGGGGGCAGTTATGGTTTGCCGAGGAGCTAGGCGGTCGACGACATAGACATGCTGCCGGCTTGCAGCTCCTTGGGTTTTACGGGCGGATTGAACCCTGGGCGAAATCCCTGCACCGACTCCGGTCAGTGCCGACGACGGCGGTGCCTCTGGACATCATTCTCCTTGTTGGCATCGTTGTGGAGCTTCGCTCCCGACCGACTTGAGTGGTTTCAAGATCTCCGGGCGAAAGCCTAAGCTCCATCGGGAGTGGGCAGCGGTGGAGGACGCGTCACTACTTTGTTGGAGGCTTCGCCTTGGAACTCTTGGCCCTCACGGTGATAATGGTTCGCGATGTTTGGGCAGGTGGCTCTATGTAGCATCCCAATTGTCTAACAATTGCAATGCTACTAGCCTAGTCTATATAATGGCTACTTCATATATATAATTGTTGCATCATCATTATATCATGCTCGTGTCATCATGCCACCTTGCATTTGAGCATCATATAAAACCCTTTTTGTTTTGGTTCTTCTCTCATATGCATTGTTAATTGTATTTGCCTCTTGATATTGTATTTGGTTCTTGATATATTGTTTAATGCCCAAGTTGAGTTGGGGGCATATCTTTTATTAAACTCCTTCACCTTTCCCTGTCACCACCTTATAATTCCACCATCCAACTAAATATGAGCTTTGCACTTTAATTGAGTTTACCTCTAGCTCATGTGGGTTGGGATGGATCCATTTCTTTTCCACATGCTCCCATATATGCACCATGTTGTTTTCACTTTATTGGTATATGAGAGCCACATGGCCATCTTTGCATGCCTTGTGAGTGGAACCCTTTTGCTAGCTTCCATATGTGTTGTTTTGGGGTTATTTTCATGTTTGGATATTTTTGGGCTTACTAAATACCTAGTGGCACATACACACTAGCATGTCCCATTTTTATTCAAATATGGTCATCACCAACTACTCCACATGGGGCATCCTTTTAATTCTTTTGCTTGGCTTTTATTCCAATTTTGGGAATGCATAATAATAATGCCATGTAATAATATTGTTTTCACAAGAATCAACATGGCAATAAATATTTTGCATGGGCCATGCAAGTACCACCTTTTGCTTGTCATTTGGATTTTATTTGATTTTTGGGTGGTTCATCTCTATCTCTATCCCTTCTTTTGGGCTTGATCTATTTTGATCTTGCTTAAACCCTATCACCACCTCCCTCTCTTTTTCTTGCCTTGATCTATTGGAGCTTGTCATGTTCTAGCTTGGTCTTGTCAAAAGAAAGCCACTCCATCTATCTCTCCCTAAAACCCTAAACCATGCCACTCATATCACCTACCCCATCATCACCATCCCCCCTCTCTCTCTCTCTTTGTGGTCTCCTTACCACCACCTTGTGCTCATCTACAAAACCACCTCTCCACCCCTTTTCCTAACCTCTCTCTCTAAACCTAGCTAAACCCTAAACCTAACCCATGATCTACCCTATCCCTCCAAACCCTAACCCGAGTCCTCTCTAACCCTAGACCGAGCCCATGCTATCTATACCCCCTCTCTCTCGGCCTCTCTCTTCTCTCTTCTTTGCTGGCCCCACCTGACCACCTGGCCCCACCTAGCAGCCTCTCTGCCCTCCCCCTTTCTTTGGCTTCAAGACAAAGAGGAGAAAGAGGGAGCCCCGATCACCCTCCTCCCTTTTTGCAAAAGCCACCACCACCCCATGTGCCTCTCTCTTCTCTCCCTTATCTCCCCAACCACCCCAGCTCACCTTATCCCTCTCAGGTCGGATCTGGGAGGCGCCCAGGTCCTCCTCTACCTCCCTTATTCCTCCCCAAGCCATGCAAGCTTTCCATCATGCCCTAAACCCTAGCTACTTCGGCCTTGATCTTGATCTGCGCAGCCTGTTGCTCCCCAAGGCGATCCAGGAGCACCAGGACCCTCCTCTGTCTCCTCCACATCGCCCTGCCCCGGCCACGCCTCCCCGAAGCCCTCCGAAGCTCCCCGGACACGCCGCAACCACCGGAGCCGAAGCTCGCAGAGCCCCTGCCTCTGCTCCGACCTGAGCCACCTCCAGCTCTGGCGACCACACCGACGAGTTCATGGTGAGCACGTCTACCCCCTAGACATCGTCTTCCGCCCCCTCTCACCTTGCATCGCCGCCGCCTTCCGTCGAGCGCTCTGCGCGCGCGTCGCGCGCTGGCAGACTGCAGCAAACGCAACACCGACCGCCCTGTTCCTCGCCCTGCCCCGCGCGCTACAGCCCACCCCCATAGCCGCTCCCTGAACGAAAGACGTAGCCCTAGGTCCCCTCTTCAGCTTTCGTTTTTACCGCAACGTGTTCTGCCCAGCGGTTTCGTCGCCATCGTCGTCGGAACAGGCCAGATCCGCCGCCGTCAGTGCCGTTTTCGTCAGCAGCGCAGCAGCAGCCGATGACCATCTTGCGCGTAGCCCCCTCCCCTTTTTCCCGCCTAAACCCGCAGCCCCGTGGCCCCACCTGCCAGCCTCGGTGGTTGCTTTGCAAGAAGACCCCCGGAAAAACCCCACCACCACGGACAGACCCCTCCCCGCGCGCCTGGATTGCCCACGTGTCCAGCACGCGTTGGCCGCGCGCGCGCAGTGGCCCCGCAGCCCTGGGACCCACCGTCAGTCGCAGAGGCTAGGATAGCTCGCGGTGGTAAAAGTTTTCTGCGCGTGTGTTGGTCCCAGTCAGCCAGTGGCCCCACCCGTCTGTGTCTGAGGCTAGCTCTGCCTGAGTAAGAAAAAAATATTCTAAAATCTGTTTTAATTCAAATCTTTTCCAAATTAATTTAAATTCAAAATTCAAATCTGTTTTTAAATATCTTTTAAAATATAAATCCAAATAATGCAAATAATATATGTTTTCAAATCAGAAAAATGTGAGGAATTCAAATATGCCATCCAAAATATATTTTGAACATGTAAAATTCCAAGTTGACCAAAATTACAATAAAATGCCCTTTATCTTATTTAATTAATAACTTTTGTTTTATAACTCCAAATTTAACAAATGATATGTCTAAAATGATTAGCTCGACGAGACCTTTCTGTTTATGCATTCCATGATCTGAATTGCAGCATGCATCATATAAATATAAAGAGTACAGCAACTAATATGAGTATAAAATGGGGCCAAAAACTCAATAAAATGATTCATTCTTGTATTCCACACTCACCCATGCCATGCTACCTTATTGCCATGCAAATTGTGCATCATTCATCATGGCATGATTGTTTGCTTGTCGCATTTAATTCATATGCTTGTGCACTTTATTTATGTTGGCCCTTGTTTGTTTGGTTCTTCTTCGAATAGACGCTGAGCAGGGGATATATCAAGAGAACCAGGAGCACTACCCAGATCCATCCCTTGCTTCAACTGAGCTGCCAGGCAAGCACTACCACATGCTTGCATACATATAGTACCTATTGCCTCTATCTTATTCTTGCATCATTGAGTCGCGATTGCATTAATTTGAATCCCAAGTACTGCATAGCCTTTACTTTTAAACCCCACCGAAGCTTGTTCCTCCATCCCATGAGCCATTACTACAGGAGTTGTTTGAGCCATGCGAGTCGTAGAACAGCATGTGTAGGGTATGTGAGAGTCTGATGGATAACGAGGTACCTAAACAACTTAACCTGAGTAGTAATGGGATAACTAATGAAAGTGGCATCGGTGAGCCATATTCGCTATTTGGTTTTTCAGGCTCACTTGTGTCCCGTAGGACCCCGAGTACTTGATTCTTGTTCCTTGAATATTCGCGCTATCCACATCGGGAGGCTTATGAACCCCCCTGAGCCAGAGCTTGATTCATTCTTATTTCTTGGGGCCACAAACTAGTTTGAGGTTTTATTTACTATCCTGTACTTATGCCATGCTTTACTGCTTTATTTAAATTGTGCGAGGGGATGCACACTTTACTGTTTAGGAAAGCGGAGTGTTTTCGCGGTATCGACAAGCCCAGTCACATTTTCGGGTTCCCAGTCGTTTACAGCCATTGACGCAAACCTTGAGTCCGTCTCGGAGCCGGCCAGCTTCGTTGCGGGTAGCTTAATGGGGTGGCCCCCTGAAATATTTCTGAATCCTGTGATCGCTTTGTCGTGACTGCCTCGTTGGGTTTTGATTTGGTTTTCCGAGGCATATCGAGTGTGTGTTGCTATTTGTGCACCCCTGCAGGGTAAAACTTTCTGAAAGCCGTGTCCGCGGTTATGGACGACTTGGAGCACAGTTTCTCGATCATAGACAAGAATAACTAAAGTACCGCTTTTAATTTGACTAAGTACCTGACTAGTAAATAGTGCAACACTCATGGAATGGATAATAAAACTGCCAACGGAAGGGGGGGTTGTTCGTCCGCTTCCTCGTCCGTAAGCGAGGAGGAGGATGGATCTGTGGATATTACCGTTATAACTGTTATAACTGTTGTTATTAATTCACGGACATCCGTATATCTTTGGTTAGGAGGATGGTTAGCGAGTATCTATAGAGTTGTTAGGGTTTATCTTTTGCTGCCATTCCGTCACCCCAGGTTGTGTCCCCTTTAGAGGCATAAAGACTTGCTGAGTACCCCTAGGGTCTCACACGATAAATTATTGGTTCAGATGAACAGGTACACTCGCAAGATGGATACTGGGTGGAAGAGACGGACGATGTGGGCAACGATCATTCGGTGTAGAGATTCCGAGAACGGGGATCCGTGAGATCTGTGGGCGGGTTGTGCTTATTTATGGGGCATCTTATGCCGATTTGCTTCTTATCCGTACTCGGATTGTGTCTTCCGCTTCCGCCTGATACTCTGTCGATTGATGTATGAGGAGATATCCTAAACTATTATATCTATCTAGGATATTTGGATCTTGCCGTATGGCGTTGCTATATTTCCTTTCTTTTTAGATGGAATGGCTCTGATGTACTGTTGTATGGTGGCTTGCATACATACTCATTTGTGTATGTAGTTGATCCCTTCGCCTGCCGATTACGCCGCCCGTTCTTATCCCGATGTTTGGAAATGGTTGGGACGGCCGAAAGGTCTACCTGTGAGTGGCATTTGGGCCCCACCGTACAATTTCAACCATTTCCGTTCATCCAGGCTTGTAACTAGGAGCGTAATTCACCGAGGTAGTTACAATTGGTATCAGAGCCATCCCGCCCTTCAGGGTCTCAGCCAAATGGTCGTTGTCTGTCTAGCAAATATTTTGGTAGTTATGTATACTAGGGAAAAACAAAATGCGAGAGTAGGACTGCTTCCACTTTTCTTCTTACCCAACCACCACCCTTCTCTGGTAAGGAAGTGTAACGTTTTCAATCCTCTTCTTAAAATTCAAACTAGGATTCACGTGTTCTGGGTTTCCGTAGTACCATAGAAAGTGTGTGTGTGTGTGTGTAATTCCTTGTCTATCTGTTGCATCCAGTTTGTTATCACAATCTGCCTTTGGTTATCAACTGTTGGTACATTCCATACTGACAGGCTTTTGAAAAACCGGCGTGATCTATCCGACTCCTTGTTAACCGGTGCCATCTTCTTAAGGGTGTCCTTTCTTCTAGCAACTCCACATTCTGTGTAATCATCAGTTGCTAATCTCTATCTGCTAAGTGATTTTGCGCATCTATTGGTATTTTAATGCCGAAAAATGCGGAATTTTTTTTTTTGATACATCTGTGTTTCCACACTCCTTTTCAGTCGTGTGTGAAACATAATCCATCTCCCTTTTATCAGCATGTCCATGCTAGCTCATTCTTTTGTCACCGGCGCTTAATCCTGGAGTTTCTTTTCATCTCCTTTCTCTCTTGGGCTAATTACATAACATGTGTCGATCCGATGCTGGTGATTGTAATTTGGTCCTCGACATAGCTATATTCCACTCATGATAAGTGTCGATTGAAATATGGAAAATGCTATCAACCGTCACCATCTGGAGGATAAGGTTATCTCCTGTGATTTTGAGTACACCGTGATCATATCTATGCATATTCAAGCATCTTTGGCAATCCGGAGTTTCTCAAAGCACTACGGCGGTCTATCATTTGTTCATCATGTTGCACATCTTTTTGAACTCCGTATCTGCAAAATTCTCCTGGATACGAGGGAATTGCATCTTTTTCGTCTCTGATAGCTCATACCATAAGCAAAGCTATATCATCGTTTCTTATCCAAGATCTCTTTATCTTTGAAACCGGTGATCCGATCGACAATGTGAACCAGGCGGCATCTCTTTTTCTTCCGAAGGACCAGATAATCTATTCTGCCAGTGCATCTTCTTCAACACGAACACGTGCTCTTAAAATTGATCTTTCAAAGGGCGTTGAGCTCAGGAAGTGTTTCGAGCATTCGTTTGTGTCTCCCGTCTCTTGAACTTGATATTCTGGGAATATCCTGTTAATCCATGGTGGTATATGTTGATAATATGCTTGCCTATTCGATATCAATGGAAGGACATGCAAGATCATCTATGTCTCTCTCTCTCAAGCTTCGAGAACACTGCCTGTGTGCAAAGTCTCAAAGTGAGAATTCTGACTTTTTGAAGTCACCTATCTCGGCCACGTCCTTCTGCTAAATACATCACTTCAATTCTGGAATCAGCAAGTTCATTGTTAATTTCATCTTCCATCTTCAACCAATCCAGAGTTGTTCCTTGTTGGCAAGTTATCATCGTCGTTCCGCCGAAGGTTTTCCTCAAGACTGCTAAATCTCTCTCCATCTTTTCAAGAAGAACATGGAGTTCTTTTCACCTCAGTCTCGTCAAGTGATCTTTTGAAAACCCTCTCGTTCTATCATCTATGCTCAATCCACCGGAGGCCATGAAGACTTTTCAGATCTTTCGTAATCCTTCTGTTCAAGTGGTGTTATCTTTTTCTTTGTCTGTGGAACCTTGCAGTTGTTCTCCGTAATCTTCCTTCATATCTTTCCGGTGGCTGTTTACTTATGATAGGACGACAACATCATCACCCTTATCTACCTTGAATCCGACGAATCGTTCGCATCAATCTTTGTTTTCTTACGGAGTTCCATGAGCTCTTCGTGTCAATATCTTCAGTCTGTTTTGGTAGTTGGGTTGCTTAGTTTTCCTATTCATGTGCGGAGTAATGCTTTGAGTGCGGGATGGAGTAGCTACCATACCACTACTCTTATCATTCGCTCTTGTACATTGAATTGGGGAATTATTGTGATTTCACTCATTCCACGGAAGTTAGAAGTGGCCTTTATCCCTCGATACTTTGACTTCCGTCCTTGTTTTTCCGGAGTGCTCTCGAAGAAAGTAATCAATAATCTCTTGTTGGTGATCTCGTCTTTTCCTACACGGAGCAAATCATCAATTATCTGGTGGAACAAACACAAACTCCTTTCGTTCCTCGTCTTTCTACCGGTGCTCGACATCCTCAAACAAGATGGAAGGAAACTATCTCTCTTTGTTTCATCAATTCTTTTGCTGTGGTAAAGCCAATTATGGTTGAGGCCATCAGCCGCAAATCTATTGCGTTAACCTCAAGGCTAAAGAAAGCAATAAGTATCTCTTCAATAAACTCCAGATCCTCCATATTCTTTGCTTCTCGGGTTTCCATCATGATCTGGCTTCACATCCGTCTCTGGAAGTCATATCCGCGCACCTCAATTGCGTGATCCTTTGGTTCTTACCGGCGCAACAAGAATCTAATCCAACGATGTCTAACTCAATCTTTCTGCTGATATCAAGGGACTCTATTGTTTGAAGGCAATATTGTTTCCGAACTTCATTTCTCAAATCCGAGAGAAGTTACGATGCTATTGTCATAGTGGTTCAAAACATCTCCAACCTAACTCTTTTCTTCCGGCGAGACAAAGATTCATCCTCTATCGTATCAGTAAATCTTTAATCTTAATGGTGTGTCTTTCTTTATCCACGATACATCATCTTGTTCTTTCTTTCACAAGTGGTTCTTTTCGCTTATCTTGTTTCTTGGGAAACCAGAGCTATGTCCCTCCTATCCTTCTTGTCTCACGACAATCCTTCAATTCTTCCAACCCGTTGTTTCTCAAGCAAAATGCAATACTCGCAACAAGTCTAGCAAGTTTTGCAAGGTGTAGTGGTCGCACCATTCCGTTGTTCGTCAACTTGGGAACGTGAGGGTCACCTTCGTTCCGAACACCCGCCCCTCCTTGTGTTGTTTTCTTTTTCCTAGGAATCTCGGGGCGAGATTCTTGTTTAGTGGGGGAGAGTTGTAGCATCCCAATTGTCTAACAATTGCAATGCTACTAGCCTAGTCTATATAATGGCTACTTCATATATATAATTGTTGCATCATCATTATATCATGCTCGTGTCATCATGCCACCTTGCATTTGAGCATCATATAAAACCCTTTTTGTTTTGGTTCTTCTCTCATATGCATTGTTAATTGTATTTGCCTCTTGATATTGTATTTGGTTCTTGATATATTGTTTAATGCCCAAGTTGAGTTGGGGGCATATCTTTTATTAAACTCCTTCACCTTTCCCTGTCACCACCTTATAATTCCACCATCCAACTAAATATGAGCTTTGCACTTTAATTGAGTTTACCTCTAGCTCATGTGGGTTGGGATGGATCCATTTCTTTTCCACATGCTCCCATATATGCACCATGTTGTTTTCACATTATTGGTATATGAGAGCCACATGGCCATCTTTGCATGCCTTGTGAGTGGAACCCTTTTGCTAGCTTCCATATGTGTTGTTTTGGGGTTATTTTCATGTTTGGATATTTTTGGGCTTACTAAATACCTAGTGGCACATACACACTAGCATGTCCCATTTTTATTCAAATATGGTCATCACCAACTACTCCACATGGGGCATCCTTTTAATTCTTTTGCTTGGCTTTTATTCCAATTTTGGGAATGCATAATAATAATGCCATGTAATAATATTGTTTTCACAAGAATCAACATGGCAATAAATATTTTGCATGGGCCATGCAAGTACCACCTTTTGCTTGTCATTTGGATTTTATTTGATTTTTGGGTGGTTCATCTCTATCTCTATCCCTTCTTTTGGGCTTGATCTATTTTGATCTTGCTTAAACCCTATCACCACCTCCCTCTCTTTTTCTTGCCTTGATCTATTGGAGCTTATCATGTTCTAGCTTGGTCTTGTCAAAAGAAAGCCACTCCATCTATCTCTCCCTAAAACCCTAAACCATGCCACTCATATCACCTACCCCATCATCACCATCCCCCCTCTCTCTCTCTCTCTCTTTGTGGTCTCCTTACCACCACCTTGTGCTCATCTACAAAACCACCTCTCCACCCCTTTTCCTAACCTCTCTCTCTAAACCTAGCTAAACCCTAAACCTAACCCATGATCTACCCTATCCCTCCAAACCCTAACCCGAGTCCTCTCTAACCCTAGACCGAGCCCATGCTATCTATACCCCCTCTCTCTCGGCCTCTCTCTTCTCTCTTCTTTGCTGGCCCCACCTGACCACCTGGCCCCACCTAGCAGCCTCTCTGCCCTCCCCCTTTCTTTGGCTTCAAGACAAAGAGGAGAAAGAGGGAGCCCCGATCACCCTCCTCCCTTTTTGCAAAAGCCACCACCACCCCATGTGCCTCTCTCTTCTCTCCCTTATCTCCCCAACCACCCCAGCTCACCTTATCCCTCTCAGGTCGGATCTGGGAGGCGCCCAGGTCCTCCTCTACCTCCCTTCTTCCTCCCCAATCCATGCAAGCTTTCCATCATGCCCTAAACCCTAGCTACTTCGGCCTTGATCTCGATCTGCGCAGCCTGCTGCTCCCCAAGGCGATCCAGGAGCACCAGGACCCTCCTCTGTCTCCTCCACATCGCCCTGCCCCGGCCACGCCTCCCCGAAGCCCTCCGAAGCTCCCCGGACACGCCGCAGCCACCGGAGCCGAAGCTCGCAGAGCCCCTGCCTCTGCTCCGACCTGAGCCACCTCCAGCTCCGGCGACCACACCGACGAGTCCATGGTGAGCACGTCTACCCCCTAGACATCGTCTTCCGCCCCCTCTCACCTTGCATCGCCGCCGCCTTCCGTCGAGCGCTCTGCGCGCGCGCCGCGCGTCGCGCGCTGGCAGACTGCAGCAAACGCAACACCGACCGCCCTGTTCCTCGCCCTGCCCCGCGCGCTACAGCCCACCCCCGTAGCCGCTCCCTGAACGAAAGACGTAGCCCTAGGTCCCCTCTTCAGCTTTCGTTTTTACCGCAACGTGTTCTGCCCAGCGGTTTCGTCGCCATCGTCGTCGGAACAGGCCAGATCTGCCGCCGTCAGTGCCGTTTTCGTCAGCACGACCATCTTGCGCGTAGCCCCCTCCCCTTTTTCCCGCCTAAACCCGCAGCCCCGCGGCCCCACCTGCCAGCCTCGGTGGTTGCTTTGCAAGAAGACCCCCGGAAAAACCCCACCACCATGGACAGACCCCTCCCCACGCGCCTGGATCGCCCACGTGTCCAGCACGCGTTGGCCGCGCGCGCGAAGTTGCCCCGCAGCCCTGGGACCCACCGTCAGTCGCAGAGGCTAGGATAGCTCGCGGTGGTAAAAGTTTTCTGCGCGTGTGTTGGTCCCAGTCAGCCAGTGGCCCCACCCGTCTGTGTCTGAGGCTAGCTCTGCCTGAGTAAGAAAAAAATATTCTAAAATCTGTTTTAATTCAAATCTTTTCCAAATTAATTTAAATTCAAAATTCAAATCTGTTTTTAAATATCTTTTAAAATATAAATCCAAATAATGCAAATAATATATGTTTTCAAATCAGAAAAATGTGAGGAATTCAAATATGCCATCCAAAATATATTTTGAACATGTAAAATTCCAAGTTGACCAAAATTACAATAAAATGCCCTTTATCTTATTTAATTAATAACTTTTGTTTTATAACTCCAAATTTAACAAATGATATGTCTAAAATGATTAGCTCGACGAGACCTTTCTGTTTATGCATTCCATGATCTGAATTGCAGCATGCATCATATAAATATAAAGAGTACAGCAACTAATATGAGTATAAAATGGGGCCAAAAACTCAATAAAATGATTCATTCTTGTATTCCACACTCACCCATGCCATGCTACCTTATTGCCATGCAAATTGTGCATCATTCATCATGGCATGATTGTTTGCTTGTCGCATTTAATTCATATGCTTGTGCACTTTATTTATGTTGGCCCTTGTTTGTTTGGTTCTTCTTCGAATAGACGCTGAGCAGGGGATATATCAAGAGAACCAGGAGCACTACCCAGATCCATCCCTTGCTTCAACTGAGCTGCCAGGCAAGCACTACCACATGCTTGCATACATATAGTACCTATTGCCTCTATCTTATTCTTGCATCATTGAGTCACGATTGCATTAATTTGAATCCCAAGTACTGCATAGCCTTTACTTTTAAACCCCACCGAAGCTTGTTCCTCCATCCCATGAGCCATTACTACAGGAGTTGTTTGAGCCATGCGAGTCGTAGAACAGCATGTGTAGGGTATGTGAGAGTCTGATGGATAACGAGGTACCTAAACAACTTAACCTGAGTAGTAATGGGATAACTAATGAAAGTGGCATCGGTGAGCCATATTCGCTATTTGGTTTTTCAGGCTCACTTGTGTCCCGTAGGACCCCGAGTACTTGATTCTTGTTCCTTGAATATTCGCGCTATCCACATCGGGAGGCTTATGAACCCCCCTGAGCCAGAGCTTGATTCATTCTTATTTCTTGGGGCCACAAACTAGTTTGAGGTTTTATTTACTATCCTGTACTTATGCCATGCTTTACTGCTTTATTTAAATTGTGCGAGGGGATGCACACTTTACTGTTTAGGAAAGCGGAGTGTTTTCGCGGTATCGACAAGCCCAGTCACATTTTCGGGTTCCCAGTCGTTTACAGCCATTGACGCAAACCTTGAGTCCGTCTCGGAGCCGGCCAGCTTCGTTGCGGGTAGCTTAATGGGGTGGCCCCCTGAAATATTTCTGAATCCTGTAATCGCTTTGTCGTGACTGCCTCGTTGGGTTTTGATTTGGTTTTCCGAGGCATATCGAGTGTGTGTTGCTATTTGTGCACCCCTGCAGGGTAAAACTTTCTGAAAGCCGTGTCCGCGGTTATGGACGACTTGGAGCACAGTTTCTCGATCATAGACAAGAATAACTAAAGTACCGCTTTTAATTTGACTAAGTACCTGACTAGTAAATAGTGCAACACTCATGGAATGGATAATAAAACTGCCAACGGAAGGGGGGGTTGTTCGTCCGCTTCCTCGTCGGTAAGCGAGGAGGAGGATGGATCTGTGGATATTACCGTTATAATTGTTATAACTGTTGTTATTAATTCACGAACATCCGTCTATCTTTGGTAGGCGGATGGTTAGCGAGTATCTATAGAATTGTTAGGGTTTATCTTTTGCTGCCATTGCGTCACCCCAGGTTGTGTCCCCTTTAGAGGCATAAAGACTTGCTGAGTACCCCTAGGGTCTCACACGATAAATTATTGGTTCAAATGAACAGGTACACTCGCAAGATGGATACTGGGTGGAAGAGACGGACGATGTGGGCAACGATCATTCGGTGTAGAGATTCCGGGAACGGGGATCCGTGAGATCTGTGGGCGGGTTGTGCTTATTTATGGGGCACCTTATGCCGATTTGCTTCTTATCCGTACTCGGATTGTGTCTTCCGCTTCCACCTGATACTCTGTTGATTGATGTATGAGGAGATATCCTAAACTATTATATCTATCTAGGATATTTGGATCTTGTCGTATGCCGTTGCTATATTTCCTTTCTTTTTAGATGGAATGGCTCTGATGTACTGTTGTATGGTGGCTTGCATACATACTCATTTGTGTATGTAGTTGATCCCTTCGCCTGCCGATTACGCCGCCCGTTCTTGTCCCGATGTTTGGAATTGGTTGGGACGGCCGAAAGGTCTACCTGTGAGTGGCATTTGGGCCCCACCGTACTATTTCAACCATTTCCGTTCATCCAGGCTTGTAACTAGGAGCGTAATTCACCGAGGTAGTTACACTCTATGGTCAGGGGAGGCGGATTCTGGGGTGGCGGCCTTGGATGGGGGTTGGGTGTCGAGGCGGCGTCCTCTAATCTCCATGCAGTGATGACCCTATGGGGTTGGGTCGTGGCCTATCATGGGGCTTGGGTGGTGACTTGGAGATTTGTGTGGACAATAAGTTTGCCGACCTGGTTGGTTCGTCTTCGGGTAATGCAAAGGTCGATCTGGCTGCTACGTCGGGAAGGCAGCCCCGGATTTGGCATGATGTTCGAGGTCTACAGGCAGACGACTGTGTAGCGAGGGCTACAAGACGGCTAGGTCGTATGGCATTGCGGCTCGAGTGCGGCTTTGGTGTCGAGTGGTGTAAGTTGGGGCGGTGGCCCCGGAGCCGGTGGTGTCTTTGTTGCTTTCGGTGGCGGTGTTGTGTGGACAACGGACCTCCTGGCTTGTGTGGTTTTTCGTCACGGATTTCCTTATAAACCGCAATGTACAGTTTGTATGGTTTTTGGACCCAGTTTTGCTTATAAACTAGGTCGCTCTATTCTATCTAATCGGATGGCAGATACGGCCTCCTTGGCCTCAAAAAATAATCATGATGATAGTGGTAGATAACCGGAGATTGGCTCCCCCGTTTTAGAAGATAAAGTATCTGATGATAAAGTAGTATATGAAATTGAGCATGATCCAAGCAAGAGGACTCCCATCTTATGCTATGATTTTTCAAGAACACGCACGGGTGTTACGTGTTTTCCATATTAAGATAGGGAATAGTTTTACAACCTTCGACTAGGACATCAGATCACAGACGATGTGGTCCAACCTCCACCTATTACAATCTACTCTATCTCTCCTAAAGATCCGCAAAATTTGGCTTGCTTCCACAGCTCGAACTCCACTTTGATCTTCCGACAGACCACCCTTGGAATCGTTTCAAACTTATCGAGGACCATGCTGTTGCGCTCCAACCAGAGACAACGTGCTACCAATATCACCAGTGTATTGACTTATTTCCGCAAAGCGTGCAGGGAAACAACAGAGAGCGTAGCCCACCAGTCCATGATAGAATCATCAGGAGTGAATCTATGGAGCCTATACTGAAGCAAGAAGGAATACCATATTTTCCTTGAGAAGGAGCACTGTATCGTGATGATCCGCTGATTCCGGCTCTTGACAGCGAAGGGGGCACGTCGAAGGGTGTTGTAGGTCTCTCCTCTGTAGCCTACCAGCTGTCCACATGCGATCCTCCATCGCAAACCACAGGTGCATCTTATGTAACAGCGGCCCCCCGGCCTTCCAAAATTCAGTGGCGGAAGGTGCCCGCGTTCTGCCTGGAAAGAATGCCATGTAAGCTGACTTTGCCGGGTAGGTTCCACTAGTTGACAGTTTCCAAGTTATTTTGTCCTCTTCAGCGCGTAGCACTTGGGCACTGATCAGCTCCCAGAGATCCATGAATTCAGCTATAGCCGCGATGGATGGCGCTCCCCTTATCTCCCTGACCCAGGTGTTGTTCAACATCACTTCCGCCACCGTGAGTTTCTTTACTCAGGCTTCACACATTGGATCAAATTCAGAGCTAATTGTTCGACACTTGGGCCCTCAGTCCATCTATCCGACCAGAAGTTTAGTCTTGCTCCATTCCCCAGTTCGAATTTGACATAGGTCATGAACATCTCCTCTGCCTCGTTAGCAATCTCGAAATCCAGTCCTTGCCAGGGTTTTTCAACATCTGTCAAAGCCATCCACCTCCACCGCATACGCAACGCATAGTTCATGATTCTCAGGTTCTTCGCCCATCTTATGCTATGATGTCAACGACCGAGATGTTATCAGGAGATTCATTGCATTAGGGCCATGTCAACCAAGGCAACATGATTTCCCAATAAGAGATATTGGAGGTAGTCCATGCTTTACATCTCATTAGTTTGACAAATACAAATGGCTTGAGTATAGTGTTCATCTAGGTGCAGTTCGCTTTGTTTGCTACTTGTTCAAGGATGATTTTTTTTTTTTTTACTTTGAATACCCAATGCGAAAATCCTGGCTCCGTCACTGATCGTGCAGCGAACAGTGGCTAGACGATGTACTGTAATCGTGACCTAGTAATAGTCAAGAAGAAGGATGTGACAGAAGAGGAATCCAGTTCGGAACTGGAATCTTGAGATTTATGCTGAAAGTACAAAAGTTGGCACTCGACACCATGATGCGAAAAGGATTTCGATTAGCAATTTATGCTGCATTAATTTGTTCACACGGAATGCTTGCGATTAAAATGAATACAATAAAAGGAGCGATGCAGAATGAACAGAAACAATGCCGAACACTAGGGAGAAGAGAAGAGCTCTACTGTCTGTAAGCACGCAAGAGCAGCTACTGCCAAGGGAAGGGCATAGACGGCGGGGCGCCGTCCGAGGAGCCTTCGCCGCCGCCGACATGAAACATCCCGTTGTAGCTCATGTCATTGTTGTCCGAGCTTAGGACGGTGTTGAGCTGCTGCTCGTTTCCCACCACGGGGCAGGAAAACCCTGTCGCCGAGACGGCACCACCGGTGGAAGCCTGAGAGCGCGAGAACCAGGACGAGCTGCCGAACTGCAGGTTGGAGAAGAGAGGCTGGGCGATGGGGATGTGGTGTTCGGTCTGCTGGTGCTGGACCATCTGGTGGCCAACATCGATGCCGGAGGAGTTTGCTGGAGCTGACAGAAGAGAGAGAGCACAGTCGGAGTCGAGCACCGGAGTCAGCCCATCGGAGAACATCTTGCTGCTGCTGCTACTGCTCTCGGGAGGAGCTACCGTCTTGAGGAGCGGTTGGCACACAGAAGGCTCCAGCGCCACGCCCACGCCGCTGCCGCCGCCGGTGGCGAAGTTTATCTCGCCTTCCTGTAGGAAAGGGAAGCGCCGTCCTTCTTTGGGGTAAGAGGATGTAGAACCAGCGAAATGCTGCCTGCTGCCGATACCCAGAGGGATTTGGTGTGCGTAATAAGGGCTCTCCTCAGTCTTTATGATCCCTGACCAGTTTTGATCCGGTCTTGGAGTTGGAAATGATGGAAACCTTGTTCCTGCGTTTCAGAACAATGTCAATTAGTTGAGATAAAAACGTAATGAATATGCTACACATGCATATGCCAAGAGAATCAGTAAAATCATATCATTATGCCGCCATTTAATTCTGCAAAAAACTGAGGAATGTGGCAACCTCGAATGAATTCCTGAATTAATTTGCAGTGAATTAAGCACCACAACTAATGAAAATGAATATTTATCAAGCACACCGAAAAGGTAAACAACCATTTAATCTTTGTAGGGATCTACTTCCTCCGTCCCAAAATAAGTGACTTGGATTTGTCTAGATTCGTATGTATCTAGACTTGTTTTAGTGTGAGATACATCCGAATCTAGACAAATGCAAGTCACTTATTTTGGGACGGAGGGGGTATATGATCTTGCAAGGGTTCGAAGCATGTGAATACTAATGGCAATTGCGACTCATTTACAGAAGGAAAATAGCTGAATAAACTACAAATGTGCAACATGGTGAAGTAACAGGCTGCCGCGTAACTTCAGAGGCGCAAGATACTGAAAAATGTGAATATCAACATCCTTGGTGGGACATGAATTAAAATGCGTCTGACAAACTATTCCATGTTTCCAACCATATATGGACTGTTAAAAAAATAAATCAGTGGTAAAAAGTGACCTTGTTGACTCGTCATAAAACTTGCAGGATTCAAGGTATCTGGCTGGGGCTTCCTGCGGCGACGGTTGTGCCCGTCAAGACGCTTTCTACAGCTGCGCTTGACTTCATCAAACTCACTAAGCATGTGAAACCTAAACATACAGAAATTCATGTAAGTTAGGAAATAAGAATTGCAAGATCAAGACAGTAGTTATTACTTATGCGTAAAGGATCAATATCAAGTCACAACACCAGGAAATAAAGATAATGCAATGCAAATGAGCAAACTGTTGACACAAAATCTTAATAACATGCTGAAGATTGATTTACAAAAATCTCAGAGTTAGTATGTTTCAAGCTACTTTCAAAAGCAAAGCTGCCACCACAGATACTGGAATAAACAATGCCTCAAGAGTCTCTCCCAGTAAAAAATAAATTATATGAACTCCCAAGTATCAAAATATAATGGAGGAAATAACTTTGAAGGGAAACTATGAAAAAGAGGGAGAAAATTTTGGAAAAAAAATCACCCATAACATAAATATATGCATCTGAAACATAGAAACATTCTATCCTTTTTTTTTGCGGCTATCCTAATTTCTTTTTATAAAACTGGGGCATCATACGCCCTTTTTCTAGAAAGAACACTGCAACAGAGATTTATTAATTTATTGTGGGGAGCAACAGAGATTATTTAATTAGGGTGTAGCTTTCTTTTCTAAGATCTAAGGAGACAACATATTTCTAGTCTTTTTTTATTAATTAAATGAGATATTTCTGCTTCTGGGTTGAGTTTATAACAAGATAAGATGCTCCTGGGTAGTTGGACACATGATTGGAAGTATAAAAATATGTTCCCACTAAACTTAAGAAACTACATATTGTCAGAATACTTAATATTTTTTAGACATATTCTTGGAATATATAATGTACAGTGCACAAAGGGACCACTTAATTAATCTGTCAATCACTCCTTTCAGTGCTTGGGCGCCTTCATCTTGGAGAAAAAATGTTGTACTGAAGAAAAAATATTGCAAAAGGATGTTTAACATGGACCACAGTATAATATATCTGTAACCATATGTTATGCATGCTTGTTGGGACAATAGGAGCACTTAATTTATAAAGTCTGCAACAACTGACGGATCAATCAATCTCGGAAAACTGTCCCCACTTGGTAAGATATTTGTGTATCGAGGGAATAAAAATGATGAGAAGAACACATTAACACCCTATCAAGTTATGAAGGTGTAAAGGTAGAATATAATCGCCTGCTTTGTTCAGCAAGATAAAAATTGGAAGAACCAAGATTGTTCTTTAAAGTGGACCAAGGTCCGAAAATAAATGAAATAATTCAGGGGACCAAAATCCATAACAATAATAATGTTATGGATGGTTCATGTGGTGGGTAGACGACTACCCTAAAACTATTGATTTACGTTAAAAGACAATCCCTGTAGCATATTTTCTTAAAATAAAATATTAAGGTGTAATTCTATTCATAGAATGGCCATTACCTATTTACCTCAGTCTTATGGCTAATGCATGCAAACAAATAGCAAAACTATCTTAGAAGGATAATTACAGAAGTTATACTTGGATAACAGAAGGGTCAGGTGGTCCCAGAGCACCAGAAACAAGCAAACTATCATCCATTATGAAGTAAGCTGAACTTCAAAATGAGATATCATCATGATATGATATTCTTCTTGTTTTTTTTCTTTTCCGAGGACCACCATATGATACTTACATGTCCTAGAAATGCTATCCCCACAAAATAGTGCCAAGAACTGTGAAACATTAATATGAGAAACAGTATTTGATCCTGCATGTTTTAAAATTTTGTCTATCTTTATTAAAAGAACATTCGATAAGGGCAATCATCAGTTTCCCATGAAGACCAAACTGAGGATGCTGGAGATCTGATTTTGCTCGTGTTCATCAACCGAACAATTAGTTCACACTAATTATGGGTTTAGTGTCGTCCTTTAATACTTATAAGCTACATCATTTTCAGCTGTCAATACCATTAAGCATGCAATGAAACTTAATGAGCATTCAAAAGTTTCAGTCCCTTGGCAGGTGGGCAAGGCTGGCCAACCTGACAACACAGATTTATTTGTCAACATACATATATGGTCCTTGTATTGTACATAACTGGCTCCACACAATATGCTTCTAGTCAGAGCAAGCGCTCTTGTAGCGGTACTAGAAACTTTCTAGGCTTGGGCGTTAGTGTCACACTTTTTCTTTGAAACAGAAGGCTCACAGTGGCAGCTGTGGTAGGGCAGTTCTTGCCGCGTGATGAATAAAGCAGGCTGCCATTTTTAAGGAATTGACAGTCCTAGTCCCACGCAAAACATTCTGTCGCGGCCAAGAAATCCACAGGAAAAAGTGCAAAACTGCACATGGATCCACCTATTTGTGGCGAGTTTGCACATGGAAAAGGGCCGAGGGCAGAGGCAAATCATATCAGGCGTCTGGGGTTATCAGCAGTCACGACGCGTGTTGCTGTAACTGGTACAAGAACAGTGCGCAAACAGAGAATAAACGTCTCTAATTACAGCGCAATTGCGACAACTGGACACAAGAGGGGCAGATTCAATTGATGATCATTGGGTTTGGGTGGCTGTGTGATCTTTGGCAGATGAGATGGAGTGCAAGTGTGGCTTTTCTTGCAGTGCTGATGAATGGGGTCAGGATTCAGAAGGTGATGTGGTAATTCTAAGCAGTGGAAAAGCGTGGTTCTAGGAATTGCTGCGCTCCTCCAACAAGTTCTGAGCAGCACGAAAGCAGCGGGGAAAAAATAAAGGAAAAGCGTTGCAATAATTCAGGTAACACAAGCTGCCATGATAAAGGGTGACAAGAGAAAACGAGAGGCCGAAAAGGGACGATGCCGGGAAAGGTAAAGATGTGCATCCTCGAAATGAGACAGGCAGAATTATGCCGCTGAAACAAAGAGAGAAAAAAGAGGTGGTATAACGTGACGACGGCAGGGCAGCGGATGGATCATGGATTCGATGAAGAAGCTAGAGCTCTTGATCAGAATGCCTAGCCAATTAGTATGTGTAGTGGAATTTGGCGGGTGAAGTGAAGGAAGGAAGGGAATTTTACCTGCTGCACTGTTGGCAGAAGCGCATCTCGCGGCCTGCGACGGTGACGACGGGGGTCTTGGAGTGCGGCTCGCACACCTTGTGCCGGCGATGGTAGTCGCGGAACTTGCTGAGGTCCGCCTTGCACCCGTCCACCGCGCACGACGGGCACTGCTGCTGCCCCGCGCCGCTCCCGCCCGACGTCCCGCGCAGCCGCTTCGCCGCGCCGGGCGCCGCCGACGCCGACGCCGCCACGGGCGCCTTGCCGGCAGCACGAGTGTCCGAGCCGGCGCCGAACTCGCCCAGCCCGCCCAGCTTCAGGTCGACGGAGCACTCCGACCGGCCACCGGCGGCATTCCCAATGCTGCCACCCGCCGGTGGCGGCGCCGGCCCGCCCGGCTGCGCGGCGGCGGCATCGTGCTCCAGGTCGGCGATGTCCCAGCCCCCTGGCGGCATCTTGAGGTCCCAGTCCATGCCGACCACGAGCACGAGCACTCCGGCGCGCGCGGAGCGAGGACACGTACACCACTAGAGCGCTAGCTACCTAGCTTGGCCTTGGCGTAGGCCGGTCTGCCTAGCTAGGCGCGCGTAGGTGTAGCTCGCCGCTAGTTATGGGCTAAGCTGAGAGCTCTCCCTTTCATCTCGCACTCACCCGCAGAAGCAACTCGGGTCGCTGTCTGGAGCTTGTGTGTTCGGCTTCGCTCCTCCTCTTCCTCCCCCTGTCTGTCCCTCTCATTCCGAGGGCAATGTGTTCTCTTTCCTTTTGCAAGGAGCGCCTGCTAGCTAGCTTGCCTGGCAGTACCGCCTCTACACACTACTGTACGTACCAACTACTAGTAGCTCCGGATCTGTGTCTGCGGGTTAATTGCCGCACCAAACCAAAGATGTCAAATAAAACCAGCGCCGCAGATGGTAGAGAGAGAGAACAAAGATACCAAGAGAAGCCGGGGCGTGGTCAGTACAAGTACTTGCACTGGAAACAGAGAGAGAGAAGGGGGAGATGATCTGTGTCGCAGCCATTCAATCCCTGACAAGCTTGGAGAGGGGCCCTCGGGGCCATGTTCGCCTTTAACACTGCCATAGAAGGCTATATGGCTTGGGGTGCTGCAATTATTGGGGGTTTGGTTTCAGCAATGCACCCACTGCTATTACTACTGCCCTCTTTTTTTACTAGTAGTCGCTAGCTAGTAGCTACTACACTAATACTATCGGTAGGCTTTATTTATACGCAGTAGAGAATAATCAGAGATCGTCTGATTTTTTTTCATTATAAAACTTGGCCAAGTGCTGTCTGATGATGAACAGAGCAGCATGTTTATCAACAACAACACCAGTTGCCTCATCGGTAGCTAGGTAGCCTAACAGCTTCATTTTAGCATGCTAATTGAAAAGATATAGATGTTTCTCAGGTGAATAGCTAATTTTAAAACTATTACGATTTTGGCTTGATAGAATGCGAAACTAAACTAACGTATATTTTACAAACACAAAACCTAAATACACTAGGTCTAATTAAGTGCACCAACAACAAGTTAAGCTAAGCAAAATAGCACAAGATATAAGTATTTCAATCTCGATGGCAATCACAAGGAAAGTAAGAGATGGCCGGGGGCGACGGCGGCCTGCCCTCGTGGCGGCGGTGTTGTGTCCTGGCTCGATTTGCAGCTGGATCTAGGGTTTCCTCGGGCTCGTCTGGGCCGGAGGTTGACCCGCTCGTTCCGATCACTGGAGACGAGAAACGGTGTGAGGACTGCTGGATTGCCTTGAATAAAGGTGGTTGTCCTTGGATTTTTCTCCCGTCGTGATGAAGAACTACCTGTCGTCATTGATCTTGGGTGGACTACCGAGTTCCGGAAGACTCTGCCGGTGAATTCTAAATGGACGATAGGCCTAGAGTTTGTTGGTGCAGACGGTGCTTCGGTCACGCGCAACCATGCTTTTTGCTGGCCGTTTGGTTTTAGATGGGGCATTGTGAAGCTCTATGGTCTGTTGCCATCAAGGGACATGCATTGGTTCCACGATGAACTCAGACGCAGAGAATGGCATTGAAGCCGGTAACTGAAGACTGGCAATGAAAGTTTTGGTCCTGTGGGTGTAGGAATTCTGGCTTGGTGTTTTGTGACTTGGAGCAGAGAAATTGGCAAGTGGGGGCGACATGAGGAATTCGGTGTCTAAACCTGCAGGGTGAAATCCAAAGTCTAGTCTTAACTGGTTGTGCCTGGCAATGACCTTGTTGAAGGCATTGTTTTGTGAGTGCGGACTTTCTCCAAGGTGAAAACCTATGGTCTTTGGTCAGAGCGATGACGGCGCTTGAGCATTGTTTCCTTCTTGGAGGCATCGTTTTTGAAGTTGTTGGATTTTTGGAACTGTTTTGGTGGTGTTTGTCTACGGTTTCAAGGAACCGATCACTGAAGTGGGACCTTTCTTTTATGTAATTCTTCTTTATTTTTTTGGTTGTGTGCATCTGTAATACCAATAGGATAATGCGTTGTTGCAGAGGTTAGGTTGGCATCTCGTGATATTAATATATGCTCCTTTTAAAAAACAAAAAAACAATAAAAGTAAACTTGAGTATAGAGATAATCGAGGCACGCAAAGACAAAGATGTATTCCTGTGTTCCCTTACAAGTAAGGTACGTCACGTTTGGAGAGGTGTGAGATCGTTTGAAGATGTATTACTACTGCCCTCTTTTTTTACTAGTAGTAGCTAGCTAGTAGCTAATACACTAATACTATCGGTAGGCTTTATTTATACGCAGTAGAGAATAATCAGAGGTCGTCTGATTTTTCTTCATGTTGGAATATTAGCCAATTTACCCATGAGATTAATTACCGAAATCAACATTATGTAAGCATCAGCAGATTTAAACACATGCAGTCAAACAATCACATCTAGTAGATATGAAAATCTAGCAAGAACTAGTACATACAAACAGAAGAATAGCACGTACAGGTTGACCGGGAAGGTCGTCACCGCAGCAACACCTTGATCATTGTTGTTGTCGCCCATGGTGTTGATGAGGTCGTCGGTTGCTGAAGAAGAACACACGAACATAGGCGAGCAGTCGCGCCGAGACGCTCCCCAAAAACCTTATCGCCCGTCTCCCGGTGCAGGATCTCAACGGACGGGGTTTCGGAGGCCTGCTCTCCCCGACAGCAGTGCACGCAGCCGTCGGGATGGGGAAGCCTAGAGAGCAGCGTAGCAAGAGGAACATACAGCAAGAGAGACTGAAAAAAAAACTGGGATTCGTCTAGATCTGTCTGTCTCTCGCTCTATATCCTGGGAGGTGAGCCGACCGAGTCGCCACGCATTGGAAGATAATGACACGCATCAAACATGCACACGAATGTTGACACGTACCCAACAGTTGGTGCACCAAGCAAAAATTTAGTCTTCCACAAAACGAGTTTCTAACTCGAACTCGATTCACGAAACGCGACGCTCGTGCGGGCGAGACGAGGCGGGCGGCAGAGGAGGAGGAGGAGGAGTGCGCGTGGACTCCTTCTCTTCTCACTCACTTAGTGGGAGTGAAACAGCTCACCTTATAAGCTGGTCCAACTCTCTCCCAACTAGTAATATGGGACTAAACTTTGTCTCCTACAGAGCTCCCAAGCTGCCATAGTAGATGGGCCTTGAGATTTCAGGATTTATTAGACTAGATGGGCTGCCTACATGGGTCGTAGCCCATATAAATCTAACAACCCCCCACCAGATTTCAGAGGCACATTATATGGCACATCAGTTCCAATCACTGTTTAATATACCTGAAGTTCAATGGAGACTGTTAAGTTGAACTTCCACCTAGACAAAGAGATACGCTTACTACAACTGAATAATGGACTATGCCTTGAATTGCTAGTCTTGTGCAGCAAGTTTCACTCAATGCCGTTACCAGTACTTGGCTGTCATAGGCTACCCCTCGGGTGGAGCTTATAAGTCACACTCATCGGCCTTTCATGAGCTTCCTAGAGATTCACCCAAATCTCATACATTGTGACCAGCAGTGTAGCTCATATAGGTGTGTTCTTTCAAGATCGCTCTGTAGGACTGCGTCTTTGCTCCTAAGGAGACAATTAGAACACATTAAGATATAATCAACCTTCCTTACACTATACTATGAGAGAATTGCATCTGCAGTAGAGTAGGAGTGTAAAAGTTTCTCTCAACTCAGTTGTTTCGGTTTGTTTTCCCATGTCCTAATTCACGGGATCTCCAATCACATAGGTTGGGTTACCCCCTTGACAACTCACGTGGGTCTCAAACCCATATCCCTCGATGCATTTTCTATCAAGTTTCTTGATAGTCCTTTCGTAAAAGGATCTGCCAGATTCTTAGCCGTTTGGACATAATCCAATGCTATAACTCCGGAGTTTCTCGGCTTTCTGACAGACTTCAGTCTTCTCTTGACATGTCTTGAACTCTTCATATTGTCCTTAGAACTATTCACTTTGACAATCACAGTTTGGTTGTCACAGTTCATAAGGATTGCCGGTATTGGTTTTTCAACCATAGGCAAATCTGTTAAGAGTTCACGAAGCCATTCTGCTTCGACAGTCGCAGTATCTGATGTTGTGAGTTCTGCTTCCATAGTTGACCTCGTTAAGATGGTCTGCTTGCAAGACTTCCATGAAACAATACCACCACCAAGAGTCTATATATATCCACTTGTGTCATTTATCTCATCAGCATCTGATATCCAATTTGAATCACTATACCCTTCAAGTACTCTTGGATACCCGGTATAATGAATTCCATAGCTCACGGTTCCCTTTAGATAACGCATTACTCTCTCAAGAGCATGCCAGTGATCATCTCCCGGGTTGGCCACAAACCGGCTAAGTTTGTCCACAACAAACGAGATGTCAGGCCTCGTAGCGCAAGCTAAATACATAAGTGAGCCAATAATCTGAGAGTATCTCAATTGATCTCTAGGTGCCTTTTGATTCTTTCGAAGCAAAACACTAGGATCATAAGGTGTGGGAGTGGATTTGCAATCATCATATCCAAATCTACTCAACACCTTCTCCATATAATGTGATTGCATGAGTGTAATCTCATTATTCTCATCTCTCAGTAGCTTGATGTTTAGGATAACATCAGCTTCTCCAAGATCCTTCATCTCAAAACATTGAGACAAGAAGATTTTGACATCATTAATCACTTTGAGACTTGTCCCAAAAATTAGTATGTCGTCAACATAGAGACATAGGACAACTCCCTCACCCCCACCATGGCGGTAGTACACACATTTGTCGGCTTCATTTACAACAAAGCCCACATATGTCAAAGTTCTTTCAAACTTATCATGCCATTGCTTGGGAGCTTGTTTGAGGCCATACGAAGATTTCTTCAATTTATACACCTTTCTTTCTTGACCTTCTAGTACAAAACCATCAGGTTGTTCCATGTAAATTTCCTCATCCAACTCTCCATTTAGGAAAGCCGTATTAACGTCCATTAGATGACCGAGAAGACCGTGTGAGGCAGCTAGTGATAGTAGTACTCGAATTGTGGTCAATCTAGCCACAGGTGAGTAAGTATCAAAGAAATCTTCACCCCTTTTGGGTATAGCCTTTAGCCACAAGCTGATCTTTGTACTTTTCAATAGTACCATCAGCCCTAAGCTTCTTTTTAAATACCCATTTACATCCTACAGGTTTACACCCATACGGACGTTTAGATATCTCCCACGTTCCATTAGCCAAGATGGAATCCATCTCGCTTTGAACCGCTTCCTTCCAGTAGTCTGCATCTGGAGATGCAAAAGCTTCTGAAATGGTAGTGGGAGTGTCATCCACTAGGTACACAATGAAATCATTACCAAAAGATCTTGCGATCCTTTGTCTCTTACTCCTTGTGGGAGCTTCATTGTCATCCTCATCCAAATCTCTATGGGAGTTTCAGGTTCAGAAACTGGATCATATTCCTTATTAGATATGCTAGGCATATCTCTCATAGGAAATATATCATCAAAGAATGTAGCATCTCTTGATCCAAAAATGGTATCGACACTCATGTCGTCCATTTCAGATTTCACCACAAGAAATCTGTAAGCAATGCTGTGAGAAGCATGGCCAAGAAAGACACAATCCACAGTTTTTGGTCCAAGCTTACGCTTCTTGTTGACTGGCACGTTGACTTACAACCCCAAGTTCATAAGTAAGAGAGTGTCAACCTTTTCTTTTCCCATTCTTCAAATGGAGTAATCTCTTTATTCTTAGTTGGAACACGGTTTAGGACATGACACGAAGTCAATATAGCCTCCCTCACCATTCCTTGGATAAACTGGCAGTGTCTAACATGGCGTTAACCAAATCTGTTAGAGTTCGGTTTTTCCTCTCAGCAATCCCATTGGATTGAGGGGAATTGGGAGGCGTCCTCTCATGTATAATACCATGTTCCGAACAAAATAAATTGAACTCATTAGAAAAGTACTCTCCACCATGATCGGACCGAATCCTTTTGATCTTTCTCTCAAGTTGAATTTCAACTTCTACTTTATAGATTTTAAAGAAATCTAAAGCCTTGTTTTTAGTTTTCAAGAGATATACATAACAGTACCTAGTAGAATCATCAATCAAAGTCATGAAATATTTCTTTCCGCTAATTGTCAACACACCATTCATCTCACATAGGTATGAATGTATAAACTCAAGAGGTGCCAAGTTTCTTTCCTCTGCAGGCTTGCGAGGCTGCTTTGCTTGCACACAAGCATGGCACTTAGAGCCTTTGACAATAGTAAATTTCGGAATTAAACTCATACCAGCAAGCCGCAACATACAACCAAAATTAATATGACAAAGTCGTGAATGCCAAACATTAGTTTCATTACTAGTAGTGCAAACATGGTTCACTACATCATCACAGAAGTCTACCAATGAAAAACGGAACATGCCTCCGCATTTATAGCCTTTTCCAACAAAGGTTCCATACTTAGACAGTACAACTTTATTGGACTCAAATACCAACTTAAACCCATCTTTCATAAGACGAGAACCACTAACGAGATTCTTCTTGATAGAAGGACATGTTGCACGTTCTTCAATTGCACAATCTTGCCCAAAGTAAACTTCAGATCTACCGTGCCAGCACCAAGAACAGTAGCATGTAACCCATTCCCCATCATGACTGAGGAATCTCGAGCCTGATAAGAGGTGAACATGGAAATGTCAGCACACACATGAACATTGGCACCCGTATCAACCCACCATTCTATGGGTTGAAATACTGAAAGAACAGTAGGTAATAAATTACCGTACCCAGAACCTGAAGTTCCTGCATCAGTATTACCAATGACCATGTTGACAGATTTAGAACTTTGTCCAGCCTGGACCTTCTTGCCTTTCTTCTGTGGACAACGATGAGCCCAATGGCCAATCTCGCCACACACCCAGCAAGGTTCTTTATTTTCCTTGTTCTGCCCCTTCTTCTTATTGAAGTTGGTAGTATGGCAGACTTTGTTATTTCCCTTGGACTTGTGGGCATTTTTCTGCACCATATTGGCAGCAGAGTGTCCCTCGGTTCCACTAGTGTGTTTGTCTTTTGCCCTCGACTTCTCTTCAACATCTAGAGAACCAATAAGGTACTCAACAGAGAGCTCGTGCCTCTGATATTTCAGAGAAGTGGCAAAGTTCCTCCATGAAGGGGGAAGCTTAGCGACATGCATCCCGCGACAAACTTGTCCGGAAGCACACACTTGAGGAGTTCGAGTTCCTTTGTCCTGATCTGTAGCTCATGAGCCTGTTTTACTACAGATTGGTTTTCAACCATCTTGTAGTCATTGAACTGCTCCATAGCATACAGTTCACCACCGGCATCGGCAGCACCGAACTTAGCGTCCAGCGCATCCCACAGTTCCTTGGCATCACGGATATGCAAATATGCATCAACCAACTTGTCTCCAAGCACACTGAGTACAGAGCCAACAAAAAGTACAGTGGCCTCTCTGAACGCTCTCTCTTCCTCGAGAGTAAGCGGACCTCTGGGAGTGCCATCTGCAACTTTTTCTATGCCAATAGCAGTGAGCCACAAGAGGGTTTTACCTTGCCATCTCTTAAAATTAGCACCCGTAAAAGGGCTCGGTTTCAGCGAAGCAGCAAAGGCAAATGACAAAAATTTCCTAAATAAATAAGGTTTTTGGATTGTTGGAATATTAGGCAATTTCCCCATGAGATTAATTACCAAAATCAACATTATGTAAGCACTAGAAGATCTAAACACATGCAACCAAAGAACCACATCTAGTATATCTGAAAATCTAGCAAGAACTAG
Source organism: Avena sativa (assembly GCA_916181665.1). Taxonomy (NCBI): domain Eukaryota; kingdom Viridiplantae; phylum Streptophyta; class Magnoliopsida; order Poales; family Poaceae; genus Avena; species Avena sativa. Next base: position 29,642,950 of record OV702290.1, on the reverse strand, counting down.
TGCATACAAAGAGAAGAATATCACGTACAGGTTGACCGAGAAGATCGTCACCGCAGCAGCACCTTGGTCATTGTTGTTGTCGCCCATGGTGCTGATGAGGTCGTCGGTTTCTGAAGAAGAACACACGAACAGAGGCGAGCAGTCGCGCCGAGACGCTCCCCAAAAACCTTATCGCCCGTCTCCCGGTGCAGGATCTCAACGGACGTGGTTTTGGAGGCCTGCTCTCCCGGACAGCAGCGCACGCAGCCACCGGGATGGGGAAGCCTAGAGAGCAGCGCAGAGGGAGGAACACACAGCGAGAGAGACTGAGAAAAGAACTGGGATTTGTCTAGATCTGTTTGTCTCTCACTCTATATCCTGGGAGGTGAACCGACCGAGTCGCCACATGTTGGAAGACAAGGACAGGCGTCAAACATGCACACGAATGTTAACACGTACCCAACAGCTGGTGCACCAAGCAAAAAATTTAGTCTTCCACAAAACGAGTTTCTAACTCGAACTCGATTCACGAAACACGACGCGTGTGCGGACGAGGCGAGGCGGGCGGCGGAGGAGGAGTGCGCGTGGACTCCTCTTCTTCTCACTCACTTAGTGGGAGTGAAACAGCTCACCTTATAAGCTGGTCCAACTCTCTCTCAACTAGCAATGTGGGACTAAACTTTGTCTCCCACAGAGCTCCCAAGTTGCCATAGTAGATGGGCCTTGAGATTTCAGGATTTATTAGACTAGATGGGATGCCTACATGGGCCGCAGTCCATATAAATCTAACACTTCATTATAAAACTTGGCCAAGTGATGTCTGATGATGAACAGAGCAGCATGTTTATCAACAACAACACCAGTTACCTCATCGGTTGTTACCTATTTTTTTTAAATGAGCATATATATATATATTAATATCACAAGGATACGAATTATACCCAGCCTCTATAACAACGCATATCCTAATGGCAATACGGATGCACACAGTCGAAAAAAAAAGAATTACAAAAAAGAAAAGTCCCGCTCCAGGAATCCGATCCTTAGCAGCAGCGACACTACCACCACCAAAACAACACCAGAAGTCCAACCCCTCCAAAAGAAACAACGCCAAGAAGAAAACAGTGCACAAGCGTTGTCATCGCCCGATCAAAGATCTTAGGTTTTCACCCTGGAAAAAGTCCTCGCTCACAAAGCAATGCCTTCTACAAGACCATTGTCAAGCACAACCAATGAAGGCCAGACCTTGGATTTTCACCCTGCAAGGTAAGACTGTGAAATCCTCCTGTGATGTCGCCCCCTTTAACGGATGCTGCTACGAGTCACAGATATCCAAGTCAGATCCTCATCGTCATAAAGACTCAATCCACCATAGCTTGCCCACATGTCTCTGCCTTCATGGCATTCTCCGCATCTGACTTCAGCATGTGTATCGTTAAATACATGTCGCATGATGATAACAGGTAGTAGAGCTTCACTGTGCTCCCACTGGAACCAAACGCCCAGCAAAAACACAGGTGCGCATGGCCGAATTTCTTCCGATCCAGCAAGCTCCAGGCATATGCACCCATGGGAGTTCGTCGATGGAGCCTTTCGAAACCAGACACTCCGACAAGATCAAGGGAGACACGCATCATGTAGATCTTCGTCTTGGTGCGAGAGAGATATGAGGACCACCCCCTTTATTCAAACCGAGCCGGCAGCCTCCTCGCCACCTATCGCAACCTACAAGATCTGCCGCACCAAACCCTACCAGCAGCCTTGCGGCTAGGCTAGTAATGAGAGAGATGATAGCAGAGCAGGGTTGATCCCCACTGGATCCGGCCCTACCAGCAGTGGGGAGGTCTGGGAAGGCAGCATCGGAGACCCGGATCTCAAGATCTAGGGTTTCCCACACCAGCCGGCTTGGCCCAGGACTTCCACCGCCGATCATGGTGCCGCCGGGAAAGACCTCCGCCTCCACCCCAACCAAGGTCAACGCACAGGTCGCTAGTCATCGTCGAACCAGGCCATCTTTGCCCTAGCATCCATGGCGGCCAATTCCGGCTTCCACCAACCCTAGACCACCATTCGGCGGCTGGGCCCGCTGCCACCACGGCGAGGCTATCCATAGTGGCGGCGAGAGGAGTAGCGATGGAAGGGGGATTTAGCGGCAGGCGACGGCGCCCCCGGTGTTGCCCTAGGGAGCGACACGCGAGGGGTTTTTTCTGTCTCCATCGGTTGTTAGCTACCTAACCCGCTTCCTTTTACCATGCTAATCGAAAGGGTAGAGATATCGCTTAGACGGGGTGAATAGGTAGTTTTAAAACTATTATGGTTTTGGCTTAATAGAATACGAAATTAAACTAACGTTAATTTTACAAGCACAAAACTTAAATATACTAGACTCAACTAAGTGCATCAACAACAAGTTAAACTAAGTAAGATAGCACAAGTTATAAGTACTTCAAACTTGATGGCAATCACAACGCTACGACACGAAGCCCGGGCTCCGGCGCTTATAGACGTCAAAACACAGCCTTAGTCGTCGTGGTCGCGCAGGCGCGGCAAAAACAAGCCATCAGGAATAACTGCGTCGGGGATTCTGAAATGTCGACGGATTTTTTGGCGTGGCACAATAGGGTCCACCGACCTAGCATTTCCGCGACGCGCAACAGAAGCGCCACGTTACATTAAAGAAGACGGTGCAAATTTATTACCGTGTAACCGCGCATTATTTGCCATGTTACACCGTCCAGCATCATTAAAAGTTAATTATATTAATAATAAATGATTTACGTTGCTAATATAAGCAAATTGTGATGCACAGTTGTTTAAGATATAAAACTCAATTACATTACATTTCATTATTCCACTATATTTAAAATCGTTCATCTAATGGTTCGATTTTAAAATCGAGGACGATTAGAAAAGTGCAATAATCGTTGATCTAACCTAACCTAATTACACTAAAAAATCTTTGCTCTATTACGGAGGTGGATCTATAGGGCGTTGGCCGCCATCTTCCCCGCGGTGGATCAAGCATCACCACGATCTTCCTCACAGTGGATCTTCAACGCTTCGCCACCATCTTCCGCGTGGTCGATCTTCCACATGGTGAATATTCTCGCAGCTGATCTTCCGCGCGATGGATCTGCTTGCGGTCGATCTACCCGTGGTGGATCAACCTGCGGTCGATCAGCCCGCGGTCGATCTTCCGCACGGTGTATCTGCTCGCGGCCGATTTTTCCGCGGTCGATCTGCTCGCAGATCTAACTCGTATAGAGATGAGATTAAAAAAGAGAAGAAGATGGAGTAGGAAAATTCTGATTTTGATAGTGGGGAGATCCAGGAGTACGGCGACTGCTGAGTGAAGTAAGGATTTATTGTATTATATAATAACTAGGATTGGGGTATGGGGATTAGGGTTTCTGATGTGCCTTTAGGTCGTGTGACATAATATTATGGGCCGCGGTAGCTCCGAGGGCCCATAGTAGGCTAATCCGTCACTCACTTGTTGATGGGACACGCAAGTCAGTGAGGGAAATAAATTATTCTCTAAAAAAGAACCAAAAATACATATGAGTGTTTTACATATTGCTGCCTACATTACTCATAAGTAAGCCCATCTAGAATTTTCGCAAGCGGCTCCAGCACGTCGGCCACAGACGCACACGTCGTCATAACCGCCCTTATCACAGGAGCCATCTCGTCCTCTAATTCCTTTTTCACTTGCATCACCATTTCCTCATAGTCGGAATCGGACAATTCGGACAAGTTGTAGACCGTGTCCTTTCACAAGGCCACCAACACATGTTGCAGCTCCTACGAGTGTTCTTTATCAACATAAAATACGAAGTCGCATTTCGTTTGCTCGCGGTGACACCCGAGGAACTTGCGGCAGATGTTCACTCCCTCGTATGCGATTAGGCAAAGCGGCTGTAGGCCGCACTTGCAAAGTAGATCGGAGTTTGATTTGAAGATGTAAGTCCACCCATCTACTTTCAAACCGATCCACCTCAGCACCATGCCCTGATCGAGAAAACCCCAAATTAGTATTTCAGATATAGGAGATTAAAGAAATACAAAATTTAATTACATAAGCACGGACTTTGCCGCTACCTTGAACACGTCCACGATGCAACATCTCGCTTCCGCCTTCGCGCTCAGCACCTTGAGGATTCTGCATCTCGATGTCGCCGTCGGCAGCCACCTCTATAGTACCCTCCGTATGTTAATGAAAGCTGTTGGAAGAGGGTGTGTGGATGTGGATGCAGAGTATATAATAGAGAACAAAATAGTTCTATCGTGGTGGGTCACACTAGTCAGTGAGACCAGCCTAACCAGTCAACATGTGATGGTTAACCAGTCGACAACATGGGACACACTCTACTGCGGCACTACAATGCACGACGCACTAATATATTCCCCCATCCATCTACTACGGCATTACAATACGCCAGCCTACCCGGACACCTACCACGGCACCAAAATCCGCCAGTACCATGTGTGTCCAGGCATATAATTGGCCACCGCCAAAAAAAATAGTGCCACGATTGCGCATTCGCCGTGTACCCAACTATTCCCGGTTCTTTTTGCTTATGTCTCTCCAAAAATCCGCGTATGGGAGTATTTTTGTAGTGCAAGGAAAGTAAGAAATGGTCGGGGGTGGCGATGACCTTCCCTCATGGCAGTGGCATTGTTTTCTGTCTCGATTTGCGGTCGGATCTAGGATTTCCTCGAGCTCGTCTAGGCCGGAGGTTGGCCCGCTCGTTCCGATCACCGGGAGACAACAAATGGTATGGGGACTGCTGGATTGGCTTGAATAAAGGTGGTTATCCTTGGATTTCTCTCTCGCTGTGATGAAGAACTACTTGTCGCCGGTCATCATTGATCTTGGGTGGACTACCGAGTTCCGGAAGACTCCGCCGATGAATTCCAAATGGACAACATGCCTGGAGTTTGTCGATGCGGATGATGTTTTGGTCAAGCGCAACCATGTTTTTTGCTGGCCGTTTGGTTTCAGAGGGGGTGTTGTGAAGCTCTGTGGTCTGTTGCCATCAGGGGACATGCCTTGGTTCCACCGTGAAGTCACATGTGGATAATGGCTTGGAAGCCGAAAACTGAAGACTAACAATGGAAGTTTGTGTCCTGTGAGTGTAGGGGTTCTGGCTTGGTGTTTTGTGACTTGGAGGAGCGGAATTGGCAAGTGGGGGCGACAACACAGAAGGAATTCAATGTCTAAACCTGCAGGGTGAAAACCCAAGGTCTGGTCTTAACTAGTTGTGCCTGGCAATGACCTTGTTGAAGGCATTGTTTTGTGAATGCGGACTTTCTCCAGGGTGCAAACCTATGGTCTTTGATCAGGACGATGACGACGCTTGAGCACTGTTCCCTTCTTGGAGGCATCACTTTCGGAGTTGTTGGATTTCTGGAACTATTTTGGTGGTGTTTGTTCACGGTTTCAAGGAACAGATCACTGAAGCGAGACTTTTCTTTTATTTTTTTGGTTGTGTGCATCTGTAATGCCAATAGGGTAATGCGTTATTGCAGAGGCTAGGTGTGATTGGCATCTCGTGATATTAATATATGCTCCTTTCCAAATAAATAAGGAAAGTAAACTCAGGTATAGAGATAAGTGAGGCACACGGAGATTAAGATGTATTTCCGTGTTCCCTTAAAAGTAAGTTACGTCACATTTGGAGAGGTGTCAGATCCCATGAAGGATTTCCCCAAGCCACGAAGGGCACCTTATCTCCAAGGCTATCCCGAGGAGGGAATAACCACTTCCCTTACGGCTATATTTTCCTCCACTCTGGAGATGACAAGCTCCACAACCACTTTACAAATCCCATGAAGGGGAAAGTCCGGGCCTCTTCACAATCTTCCATGAAGAGGGCACTATGATACCAACCTTCGATCCAACTAGGAGGTCACCCTCCAAGAGTAACAAGCTCACGGTCTCTCACTCGAACACATCGTAATGGAGAGCTCAACACTTATGCAAGGATGCAAAATAAGAACACTAAAGGTGTTCAAATCATTCGCACTCAAATCCACCAAAGCAACAAGTGCTTTGGAGGAATTGGAGAGGAAGAACAATGGTGGAAATCAAAAAAAAGACTCCAAGATCTAGATCCAATGGGTTTCCCTCACTTAGAGGAGGAATTGATTGGTGGGGATTGTAGATCTAGATCTTCTCTTCCAATGATCTCAAAAAGATGCAAGAATTATTGGAGGGAAGGGAGAGGAAGAAAGCTCAAAGGGGTCAATAATGGTGGTCAATTTTCGTGCTTGAGAACCCTAGAAAACCTTGGGGAAGAAGCTCATTTTATAGGGGAAAGCAAATCTGCCTGTTGGGGCTGAAAACGTGCAGTCTAAGCAAAACCTGCAAAAAGTTTGGCAGAGCCGAACCATGCACCGGATAAATCGGTGCCAGACCCGGCGTGCTAGTTTTCCTGCCGAATGAACTGGTGCCATGCCGGATTAATCGGTGCCCCGCCGACCAAACGCTCGGTATAGAGGTTGGGAGGAAACCGGTGTATACCAGCGGCCCACTGACTGGTTTAGTAGCAGAACCGCCAGCGCCGGTTTGCCCACCGGCCTTTTTGGAAAGCTGAGAACAAGAGATACCTAACAGCGACTAGAAATATTAAAAAAGATCAAGAGTTAAAATACCAAATAAGGAGAGGTATGAAACCTTTCTAACTAAAGAACCGGTAAAACCTCCAACCTCGAAAATGCAATAGAATATGCATATGAATTCCATTTTCGATGAACTTGGGCTTGTTGAAGGGATAGCAACAAGATCAAGAACCTCACATAGAGAAATACCAATAAGCAACTGAAAGTGCATGTGTGCCCCCAAATGTGGTGTTGGTAATTAATGACAATCTCTATGGATTAATGTTTGAATTGAGTTTCACTTGTAGGAATTGCCCATTGGCATCATGTGGGCCATGTGTTGGTTTCAAGGTTGAAATTTGAATAAATGAAGAAGCGACAATGTCTAAGGCCTTTGTGCCTATTGGAATCATGTAGAAGAAGACAAAGAAGAAGAAGATCAAGAGTGTCTTGAAGAAGAAGATGGAGTTCCTTATGGTTATCTTCAAGACACCATCCTAATAGAGTTAGAAGAAATGAAGTGCAAGGTCAAGATGCGCCATCTATAGAAGATCACATGCTTGTAGCTTTCCATCCTCGGTGATCATGGAGTGATGAAGACAAGTTCAAAGAAGAGTTTTCCCCATGGGTATGGGGGAGCAATTCGCAAGTCTTCATCAAGCGAGCGCGAGCAAATGAAATCAAGAAAGATGTTCCATCTTGAGGAAGACAAGATTGTATACATAAATCTCAAGTGAAATACTCAAGGAAAAGGTATGATCTTGATATATTTTCTATGAAACGAGTATCTTGTATGTTGGAGAGCGGGTTTAGGATAGATAGCCGTACTATCAAGAGGTGCTCTCGAGTGAGTAGCTCGATCGTATCTTTCAGAGACAGCTCAAACCTTTGCATACATAGCATCATCTTTCTGGGTTATTGCTTGTATCTTGTCCATGTGAGTATCTAGAGCTTGTGGTTATCTTCATAACAAGCTCCAGTTCATCAAAAACAGATTTCACTTGAATATCTTACTACGTTTTTTATTTTGCTGGTTTTTCGGCTCCACACCCTGAGAGGTATCTCACATATTTTTTCATGGTATTTTCTCCCTTGGTGATACCCAATGTTTCATCCCTTTTGGTTTTAACAAAATTGGTTTCGTCCCTTTTGGATTTCGGATTCAAAAGTTATGGCAGTTTTAGTTCTAGAGTTTACCTGACCGGAAGTACCGTTGCCTTACTAGAAGTACCGCTAGGCCAATATTGGCGCCGGTAGTACTAACAAAAGTACCGGGCTAGTTTCGGTGAGCATGTGAACGCTCACAACATCCGTTCTGTTTTTGGATGTTTACTGATACTTGGGTCGGTAGTAGACCAGTAGTACTAGTCGGAAGAGGCGTTCAAGCAACGCGAACAAAAGTACCAGCCAGGGACTGGAAGTACCGCTTGGGCATATTTTGCCACCGGTAGTACCGGTGGAAATTCCAGCCCACTCCCGCTCAGCCCGTGACACCCCGCATTCATCTCTCTGTTTGGTCGCGTTTTATTATCGGCACTTGGCCGGTAGTAGACCGGTAGTACCGGCTAGAAGTTCTGGCCCAGGTCAGGCGGAACGTCCGTCCTATACAACTAGGTCTTTTCAACTGCTTTCGAGCCGTTTGAGCTGGGCTGACCGGACCTTTCGGTGGCTCACCGGTACTATCGGTCGGACACGTAAATGACCCAAATGTTCAGATTTGGGAGCCCTTTAAAAGGGGCTCTTCTTCCCTTTCATGGGGTCATCTCTTTTTGTCTGGTTTTCTCTCTCCTCCATTGTTGACCTTGAAGAGCTTGTCCTCTCACTTCTCCCTCTTATGATTCTTGCATCTTTTTAGGGATTTGAGAGAGGAGATCTAGATCTACAACCCCATCAAATCAAATTCCTTCTTTGTGAAGGAATCCTTGGGATCTTTATCTTGGAGTTTTTTTTATATTCTCCTCTTGTGTTCTTCCTCTCTTATTCCCCCAATAGATTTTCTAGCTTTGGTGGAATTTGAGAGTGAAGAACTTGCCTCTTGCATTTGATGCATAGGTTTGGGTTCTCCTCGGAGACTCGGCGAGTTCAAGCTTGTGGGATTTGTTTATCTTGGGTTCTTTGGAATCCTATACGGTTGTATAGTGTGGCGTGATATCCTTGGGGCCTCCAATTGAGTTGTGGAGATTCTTTAGGCTAGATACCTTTGTGGTGATTGTTGTGAGCCTCCAATTGAGTTGTGAATATAACCCCAACCTTGTACGGGTTCGATGACCACTCTCAAGTGTCCCATAGTGGATCCTGCGTAGGCCTTTATGGTGAGCTCACGGGATAATAGGGCGAGCCACTTGTGGCGTTAGTGAGTTACATGTATTCGCATCTTGGGGTGAGGCCTTGTGTGGTGATGGTGAGCATCGAGCCACCACACCTCAAGGTAAGACATTTGTGGCGTTCAGATAGCATTGTGCCATCGCACCTATCCAACTGAGACGTAGCTTCTTTAGAAGTGAACTTCTGGATAAAAATCATCGTCTCCGCATCCAACGGCTATCTCTCAATCGAACCCTTTATTTATGCAATTTACATTGTGATGGCCATCGTGCTTGGAGTATTTTATCTTGCTATCGCCTTGTTGCTTGACTTGCTTAGCATAGCTTGTTGGTGCGCTTAGTTGAATCTAGTGGTTTTAGGTTTTATGCTTTGATAAACTAAACGCTAGTTTTATTCCGCATTTATTAGAGCCTAAACCGTAATTATTTTTAATGCATATTCACTCCCCTTTAGGCGACATCCATTGTCCTTTCAACAACCAAATAGGGAGATCCAAAGTATGTAAAGGATTAATCTCCCTAATACGATGTGATCAAGTTACCTAACTGGAAGCCCTTCTTGATAGTGCGGCTATCTATCATATAACTCGATCTCCCAACCACCACCTTGAGACAGGTAAAATAAAAACCTAGCAAGGCCATACATTTGTCTTGCGCACCCTTCTTGATCTTGATGACACGCTTCAAGCTCCATTCAAGACGGAATGCTTCACTTTATTATTGTTGCTTCGTGAAGACTCATAATTTTCTCCCCATACACCACTATGGGATAGCTTCATTAAGGAACATCTTCACATGTCCATTATTGCCAATATGGACATCAACCTTTAACCATATGATCTTCTTGATATGCTTATATTGAATTTTATCATCTCAACCTTGATGACGATCACCACTTGATGTCATCCTCTCATGGGCTATATGAAATTTTCACTTTTGATGCATGCCCATGGAAAGATACCTAGCCCATATAGAAAACAGAAAGACACATATATAATGGGTTTGTTCATGAAGCATAATTGACAATGCTTACCATACCACAAGATCCATGTGGTACATTCTTGATGCTTCATGTGTTGACCAACTTGAAATCACTCTTCACTTTTTGTATTGGTCAACCATGTAACTTCTCATGGTCTATCTCAATATCTTGAGGCACACAAATAATTCTTCATTTGATTGCATGCTTTAAATCTGAGTCAACCATAGCTCATCATGAGGTTATCATGACACCGACTTAGAGATATAACTTGAATCCTTCTATTGAGATTAAACTCTCAAGATCTTGATCATATCATATTTTTCTCTTCAACTCGATGATCTTGATGCCAATACTCAAGGTATAACTTTATCTTAATGGCATCCATACTCGAATCCAACCCATAAACTATAAGCATGACCTATGAAATATTCCTTCCTATAAATTCAATGAAAACATTAGTTCAGGGATTGTCATTAATTACCAAAACCACACATAGGGACAATTACCATTACACCCACCCACTGGAGCAGAGGTAGTCCGGAGGCGCCGGATAGTTTGCCTCGTACAAGGCGCGCGCCTCCCAATCGTGGAGCCAGCGCCGCCGGTGTACATGATGGTAGGGGGACGTGGCGGGAACTCGGTAGCAATGGTAAGGCGAGAAGAAGGTCGCCTTCATATAGCCGCCACCAAATGGAGGGGGAAAGAGCGGGAAATCGGTAGAAGGCGCAGGAACTTGCTCCCGTATCCGGGCGTGGTCAACGAGGAGAAGCAGACGAGGAAGAGACACACAACCGACACAGGGGTTCAACGACTGCCATTAATTGCCAGCGTAGGATGCAAGTGTGTGTGGGTCGCTGCCATGTGGGTCAAGGCGGACGGAGAGTGAACGCGCGACCTGTCCGCGCGGACACGCGCGAGCGCAGACGCGCCACATAATTTAGCGATGGATGCCGGTCCAGGGCCTGCGGACCGTTTGCTCCCCCAGCTGGGGGCTCGTTTTTGGGCCGCGCTGTCCGTCAACCGCAAAACGGATATGAATACTAGTAGTAGCTAGGCTTTATTATAGCCACGCAGTAGAGAATACTAATCAGATGCCGTCTGATTCAATTTCATTATTATAAAACTTGGGCAAGTGCTGTCTGATAATGAACAGAGCAGCATGTCTATCAACAACAACACCAGTTGCCTCATCGGTAGCTAGTTAGCCTAACCCGCTTCCTTTTAGCATATGCCTGAACCGGTTAAACTAACACGCGCATCACTAAAAGCTAACGAAGCCGACCACAGGTTGTTTCCTCGTTTGGCAGTGCGTGAGCGGTGAGCCACATACATATTCTGCCGCGGCTCCCCATACAAAACCATATATTCTGGGCTGGGCGCTTTCTAGGTGCAAGCTTGCATCACTTGCAAGCCTTATCTAGAAATGGAGCTGTTCCTACTGCTAGCTTAGCTAGCCCCGGTTTTCAATTGGTGTTTAAAAGGTCGCAAGTACAATCATATATGTTGGAAATTATTTTTGATGATGGGAGCCATCCGGAAACAAGACCTCTCTGAGCGACATGCTGCTCGTCTGTTTGCTCTTTTTAGGTCTTTGGTGTAGTTGTAGTAGCAGTGGTCTTTGGCTTCCTGGAGAGTAGTAGGCGATAATGGCCAATATGTGTGTGTGGTAAAGCGTCGTCGTGGGAGCATGATTGGCCATGCATGCAAGTGGAGTCTATCTTTCCTCCTTTTTCTTTTGGTCTGTGTTTTGAAATGACAAGTATGTATTCCTCTGCTTTTTGCAGCGCTTGGTTTTTACAAACTCGAAGATAATGTGACTGTGCGGTCAACTGGGTTGATCTGCTGACATGGTTTCACTCCCGTGGTCTGCGATCTGGTAGACGTGAGCCAAGTAGTACTTACCTTTGCGTTGCATGCAAGGTAGTGCGTACGTACTAGAGTCCGGCAACAGTGCGCGGCCTGATTTGCCACGTTGTGCCCGTGCCTGCCTCGTACTACACGCGTGCCGTGCCGTCCGTACAGCTACAACCGACCGAGGCGGCCGGGGCCCTGGCTCCCCCACCACCACCTCCGGCGGACCCGAAGCAGCAAAACAGTGACGACAAACTCTACATGTCTGCCAGGGCCTGCCCAAGCGCGAGGTGCGGTGCGGTCCGTCCTGCCCAAGCACCGCCGCACGACGGCGCCGTACTCCGGTACGCGCCAGCGCCGCCACCCTCGACCTCGATCGACGGAGCTGGCGCTACCTAGGCTAAGCTCCCCCCAGTCTCCCACTCCTGTGCTACGCGCAAACACCTGCTGCCGCGGGGAGCCAGCCAGCCAGCCAGCCACTCGCGCTGCGCGCATATGCGGCAGGCGACGCATGCGTGTCAGCGGCGTGCATGTGCCGGCAGTGCGTACGTACCTTGCCTGCTCGCGCGGCCTCGCGGGGCCCTCGCCCGATCCGGGCCGTCCATTGGAGGGCCGGCGGTCCACGCCAGTTTTTGGCACAGTTGCTCATAAATCCCCCACATATGCATGCCCAAAGCCAGGAACATGAGGACGGTAGCAGCAATGTTCGGGTGCATCTTTGTCGCGATGCCCACGGTAGTGCATGCCGGGCATTTCGAATTTCGTATTCTTTTTTTTTTGGCGAGCGATTTCGAATTTCGTATTCAGCGGCGCTTGTCCCTTGTGCATGAAAAACGAGCGAAATTCCTCCTGTTGGCATGCATTTGTTTACGCACGTTAAGATCCACTCGTCAGTATAAATTTAGTGAGATGCATGAATTTATCTCGATGTGGTGCTCAGTACTTCTAGAGAGTGGTTAGAAAACTTGGCCATTCTTCTCCAACCAAACTTGAATTATTACATTGTTGCTCGCGTGTACTCCAGTGTTTATGCATATAGTGTAACAGAAAGAGAAAATACATGGTCCCATTCTTCTCCAACCAAACTTGGCCGTTCTGGTTTGTCAACAGAAACAGGGGGAGGGGGTCACTGTCATTTCTAGCATGTGGTTAGAAATGTACTCTAATGTTTATGCATCTACTATGTAATACCCCCTCCGTCTATAAATAAGGAGTGCCTCGATTTTTTTTAGATTCACATGTATTTAGACGTGGTTTAGTGCGTAGATACATGTGAATCCAGGCAAATCCAAGTCACATCCGAACGGAGGAAGTAGGAAAAAAATAGAGTCCCATTCTTCTCCAACCAAACTTGGCCGTTCTAGTTTGTCAACAAAAGGAGAAGGAGAGGGTGGGGGTTACTGGCGCAAGCACAACACCATTACGTTACATAGTGTGTCTCTAGACAAGTCTAGAATTAACCATGATCTAAAATAAACATGTGAATCCCACACAAAAAATTGAAAGAGATGTTTTACGGTATCCTGAAGTTAACATGGGTGGAATTGAATGCGTGTTGCGGATCCGCGTCAGGTGAGAACTGGGAAATGGTTGGTGTGGAACACGGGTGAGGAGAAAACGCCTAGGTCGAATATGACTGCAATGTGATGTCGTCCACGTCGGCCTGACTAGTGGATGATGCTATCAGAATCAAGAGCAAACTGTTAAATGGGGCAAAACTTGACACATTGTAACAAGTTTGGAGTAAACTGTCCTAAAAATAAAATAGAAGTAGAGTGAACACTATAGCAAAATTACAAGCTAGTGTAAAAGAGTAGAATCCACTCAAATAAAAATAATGTGAACCCCATAAATAAAAATCTTAATGAAAAACAAATCCTTGTACACCTAAAGGTCGGCACGCGGTGTTGATACCTTACAATTAATGACGACCCTGACTAAGATCAACGCGTACGTCCGGAAACAAATCTGCCGTGGACGCGTAAGAAACGAAGTTAATCAGCATTATTATGGACCAGCTAACTAGCGACACAATGCACTACCCTTGCAAGAAATGCAGATCTCTAAGTACCACGTACGTACGTACGTTCCTAAAAGCTGGTACCACCTGCCAATTAGTTAAAAAGGGCGCCGTGGCCGTGGGCACTACTTGTGATTGATCGATCTAACATCGCTACAGTCCATAGTAAGTACAGTACCGCTTAGCGAAAAAGTTGTTTCAGTTTGCATGCAGATGCAGTGCCCTTTTCGTCGGGGAACCGGATCAATCAGCTATGGCTTGTCCGTGCGTGCATGCAAGTGACATACTTTGATCAACGAGTACGTCCGTACTGGCTAGATCCAGGAATCCAAGGTCTGTCATTTTGTGGCCGATCCAGGATTTCATCGTCGGGTAATGGGATGCATCTAGTACTCCCTCCATTCTAGCTTTGTAAATGGTTTGTAAATGGAATGTATCTAGATGTATTTTAGCGTATAGCTAGGTTTGTAGAGGTTCGGAGGGAATCTATACACTAAAACGTCTAGATACATTTATTTTATAAAGCTAAAATGTCTTATATTTCTAAATGGAGGAGTATAATTGAACCCTCCCGTATTGCACAGATCCACAAAAATAGCCAATAAACCTTACAATTTGAAAATAAAACACATCTTTAGCAAATACCAATAGCTCAGTATTTTACTCCTCGAACTGAAGTAATGGTAGTCGACACGACATCCCACCCAATCAAGCACATATCGCATTGCTTCTGCAAAAGCAAGAAATTTTACCTCTCTCACAGTGGGCAATGCGGGAGGGAAGACCTTCCATAGCCTCAGGAGAGATCAAAACTTGCGTCTGTATTCTGTTTCTTTCTAGAGATCTCGTCAGGGTTAGGTTTGGCCGGGCTCACTGGATAATATGCTTCCCCTTCCCATTGTCAGATTCTTGCCTCAAATTTAGGTTCTACTTATATTTTAAGTGCTTCACCTTGAGGAGGAGATTTGCTCTCGGGTGCCAAGTACCCCTCTTTTTTTAAAAAAAAAAGTATCAGAAACGGTAGTCCTAAGTTTTTCTAAAAAATCTTAGTTTTTTTTTCGTCTATACATATATATGTATTACACATATCACTTTTGCTTCGGTCCCTCCCTTCCCCTCCTTTTCAAACTTTGACAATAAAAACTCGATACTGATTCGTTCAAAGACCATATGAATCTACCCGAAACCCGTATGGCCCTTTTAAACGTATACTCACCCTACACGTATACTCACGTGCCTGCGGAAGGCGGAAACAGGAAGATATATAGCGGCAACGACAAAATTTCAAACGTGACATGCATAGACGTAGATCGCGATAACAGGAGGTGGGAGCAGCCAGTGAGAACGTGTAGTATATCTAGCTCGACCGAGTACATCTATACAGAGATATACATAGTCTGGATATGGGTTTTGACGGATCAAAAGAAAACTAGTCCATGCAAACTTAAGTTTGAGGGGGGGACACCGAAGCACACCTCCATATCTATAAAGTTTTGCTGAACAACATTTTGCAGTTTGGTCTACGCAGAAAAAAGCATGGCTCTAAAGAGGAAAAAAAATCTCATTTATGCTCCTTGTATTTGTTTTTTCTCTAGATCACATCTGAAAAGATATGTCCAGAACAATTAATACGGATATACTATTTCGAATTTTTGAGTTTTTAAAATGAAGTTTATGATTTTTCTTTAAATAAAGCGTTGCTTGACACCCGATCCCGAACGATTATTTAGGTGACCTGCCATTTCTGTAAGGCCACCTATTTTTTCTTCACAACAGTAAAACTAACCATGTGGCTAACCATATGTCGTAGGCTGGTTATGGCCTGAGCATTGGGTTGTGGCCGAATACACCGATCAACATTTGTGGCTGTGAAATTACTGGGTTGATGCAATTAACTGCACACGCATGACGTACCACATCCACATGCATCTATAGCAAACGAGGCGCACCAATCAGCTGACAGTAGGACACTTTGCTCTCATCTGAGCCGCTCAGTTGACATGATGCAACGGTTGCGCCTCTTTAATCTGGATAATCTGCACCACAGCGTGAAAATTAACAACATCTGGTACTGCTTTTAGTGCTTTATATTACTGTGTGTGTGTGTGTGTGTGTGTGTGTGTGTGTGTGTGAGTGATAGAGAGTGAGAGGGAGACGATTCAAAGTCGCTGTAGGTACTGTTCCCGCACGCGGCCACGTACTACAAACTACTCGCTCTGTATTTTACTGCCATTTTTTGAATCATCTTTGCAGTTTTTGTGTTTGTACAATATTTAGGCTAACATATTAGG
Source organism: Avena sativa (assembly GCA_916181665.1). Classification (NCBI taxonomy): domain Eukaryota; kingdom Viridiplantae; phylum Streptophyta; class Magnoliopsida; order Poales; family Poaceae; genus Avena; species Avena sativa. The sequence goes on along the minus strand of OV702290.1, from coordinate 29,626,900 downwards.
GAGTAATAATTAATGGTAATGGATAATTAAGCTATGATAGAAAAACCGAGAGTGTGTGGCAAATAAGACCGGCCCGGTCGATCTCGCCATACGCCGAACGGTATGCCTGCACACCTTTTTGAAACAAAATGTGCAGCTTGCTTTGGTCAGCGTGTACGCCTGCACATCTTGCTTGCTGCCAGCAAACATCTCCAACGGAACTTGCTTGTCTCTGAGTTAGATACGCTCTTCTCTTGACCAGTCGATCTAGCTTGTTGGCTCGTGTAGTGATGGCGACACGACACCGATGCTGAACAAAAACCAAGCCTGCTAGCTTGATCGCCAGCCAGGTCGTGATTAAAGATCCCGCCGATATATGTGGTCCGTGGTCCGTGGACAGGCCGCCGTCGCCGTCCTTCTCTCCGGCCGGACCCCGGCCGGTTGCGTGCCCGCCTCGGCATTGCTGGCGGCAACAGTGCCCGAGCCCTGGAAAAGCGACGGCACCACACTATGGCTGTGGCTAGCTCCGTCACCTTCGATCGAGCTCCAAACCGTGCGCGTGACTGCATGTGTCACGGCACTGTAGCTGTAGGCGATTGAAGCTGCCAGTTAATGGGGGAAAGTTTGGGCAGTAAACCCGCTGTCCCGTCGTCGACCTTTCCTGCTATGAAGTAAAAAGCTAGCAAGCTGGTGCGGGTATAGCTAGATCGATCGAGTTGATCGTGAGATCGATCTGCTAGCTAGCTGATGTCCTGTTGTTGTTTTGCTTCTGACTTTGTCTGAGACGCTACCCGCCCGACCGACTCTGCCGGCCCCCGCGCGCTCTTCGATTGTATCGTGGCAGGGCACGGTAGTTTCTCTCTGGCTCTTCACATCCTTGTATCCTGTAGAGGCAAATTTTAGCAGTGTCAATTTTTTTCGATAAAGAAAATATATGAATATTATGAAGATACTAATTACACTCAACCTCTACGATAAAGCAATGCCCTAATTTCAATACGGATGCACACAATCAAAAAATAAAGAAAAATTATAAAAAAATAATAGTCCCGCTACAGTGATCTATTCCTTATAACAGCAGACCAACCACCACCAAGACCATCACCAGAATTCTATTTTCTCAAAAAACAACGCCTAAAAAAAAGGAAACAATGCTCCACCGACATCGTCGCGATGATCATAGAGCATAGGTTCTCTCCCTGAAGAAGGTCCGCCCTCTCAAAAACAACGATTTCAACAAGACTATTGCCAAGCACAACCAATTAAGGTTAGACCTTAGGTTTTTATCCTGAAAATTAGACTCTAAACTTCTCCTGTATTGCCACCCCCACTTGCCGATGTCGCTGATCCAAGTCACAAAACACCAAAGCCAGTCTATCATCTCTACGAGGACTCGAACCACCATTACTAGTCCACAGATCTCTGCTTGCATGTCATTCTTCACTACTGACATCACCATGAAACCAAAGGCATGTCTCACGATGGCAACAAATTGCAGAGCTTCGCATCGCTCCCTCTGAAACCAAATGGTCAGAAAAAACAGTGTTGCGCGCGACCGAATCCCCTCCGAACCGGCAATCTCCAGGCATAAGTTGTCTAGTAGAGTTCACCGGCGGAGACTTTCGAAATACGACACTTCGCAATATTGGAGACGTACGCGCCCCACCGCCTCACACCTTAGAGCATCACCACCGGCACCCCCAAACCTGCCCCAACGCGTTGTTGAGTGTCGAGCGTAAACTTGCTCACCCAGAAATGTCCAATTTATTCGATCCTAAGAGTAGAAACATTAGATCGTATAATGTCCAATTTTCTTGCAAACACATCCTTTAACTAATTGCTACTTAGCTTCACTTTACAAAATATCAACATCCATAATATAAAATCTAGCCTTTTCAAAAGTACACTATAAAGTCTATTATATTGGAATCAGCATAACTCATAACGTATATTTTCAAGTTGTATGAATTCGACACTATAGATGTTAATATTTTTTATTTTTGTTGAAACTTTATAAAGTATAACTATTTCTTAAAAATATTCAGATCTATTATCAAGGTTCATGAGTACAAAACACTCCAAATGTAATAAAATTACATTGAGATCCCTGAACCATCATACAACCAATACTGCCACCAGAACGAGCCGTCGGCACAACGTTATCACCGCTCCGTTACCGAAGCTGGCTTGACTTTATTGATGAAAGCCAGAAAGTCTTTGTGCACGAGCCTTTAAGGACCATCGCCCTAGAGCCGAAATCATCGCCATTGAACCCTTGAGTCGATCAAAAGCATATGACACCAAATCTCGCCATATCGCACGCACGGGGAGAACACACTAAGATCCACACGCCTCCCAACTATGCCAAGAAGCACCACCATAACAAGGATGAGGTGGGGAGGACTTATTCCATGTTGATAGTGACGTCGTCGCCTCGCCACCGGTGACCAAAACATAACCTAAAACAAACCCTAACGAGACAGACTATGGGTCCCCCTTAGATCGGAGCCTCCCCACGCTCTCGCACTGGTGATACATTACAAATGTATCTATAATTTTTGATGTTTCATGCTTGGTTTTATCTACTTTCTTGTGTTTTGTTCTAACTTTGGAGTACTTTTCATATGATTTCTTGGACTAACCTATTAACAAGATGCCACAGTGTCAGTTGCCTGTTTTCTACTGTTTTTGGTTCCAGGAAGTCAGAAAATGAATATTCTCGGAATTGGACGGGACAAAAGCCAAAGTTACTATTTTCCCGGAAGACTCATGGAGCCAGAAGGAGAGTCGGAGAGGGGCCATAGGGTGGCCACACCCCCCAAGCGCGGGCAACCCTAGGCCGTGCCAGGGCATGGTGTGGGCCCCCTGGCCGCCCACCGACCTTGCCTCTTCACCTATAAGAAGCCTCCTGATGCATAAACCCTAAATAATCAATTAGAAATCCACAAAAGTTCCGCAGCGCCGCCGCCACCGAAGGGGAGATTCGGGGGATAGAAAGTCTCTATTCCGGCACCCTGCCGGGACAGGGAAGTGCCCCCGGAGCCATCTCCATCGATCTCCATCACCATTGCTGATTCCCATGATAAAGAGGGAGTAGTTCTCTCTCGAGGCTAAGGATTCTACCGGTAGCTATGTGTTCATCTCTCTCTCTATGCATGATCTTATTGAGATCATGAGTTTGTAATCTATAGATCTACCTTGCTACTCAAGTGCTTTAATAGATCTCTGCTCTCCCCATGTGTGTGAAGTTGATAGTGTGCACACCTTGGTGGCACTTAGGCTAGAGATTACAAATACTTACTATGAGTTATATTTGGAGTTGGATGTCTCTATGAAATTGTGGTGTTTGTTGGACTCATCTAGTACTCAAGGTGACAGTGTGGGGTTTTCTAGATGGGAAAGGCTTACTTTGAGGTGTGATGTTATAGCCTTACCATCGATTAGAGTGTTCAACCGGAGAGTAGTTAAGAGTAGTATCATAAAGAGAAGATATTTATATGAGAGTGTTCACTAGTGAAAGTATGGTCCCTAGGCCTTGTTTCTAAGCACTGAAACACCGTTTGCTATTAGATCTATTACATGTTTGTTTACTTCCATCTTTATTTTAGATTGCCTTTAGTCTCTTCCACGCCATCACAGTATCTTCTATCACTGTTACCACTTATAATTATCTATACCACTTGTATTTCACTAATCTCTTCATCGAACTAGTGCACCTATACACCTGACAAGTGTATTGGGTGTGTTGGGGACACAAGAGACTTCTTGTATCTTGATTGCAGGGTTGCTTGAGAGGGGATACCTTTGACCACTTCCTCCCTGAGTTCGATAAACCTTGGGTGATCCACTTAAGGGAAAACTTGCTCCTGTTCTACAAACCTCTGCACTTGGAGGCCCAACAACTGCCTACAAGAATAGAAGTGCGTAGACATCGAGCTATTTTCTGGCGCCGTTGCCGGGGAGGTAAGGTAAAAGGTATTCACACCGGAGGATTAAAGAATAAGAACCTCCCACGGCAAACGCCTATTTTCTGGCGTCGTTGCCGGGGAGGTAAGGTAAAAGATACTCACATCCTCCGGTGTGAGTGCTCGAAGTTATTTCCTTTAGATTCTGCAATTTTGTCTTTTTGTTTCTTGTTTTCACTAGTTAGGCTTAATGGAAAACAACAACAAAATTAGAGAGCTTTATAGTATTTATCTTGAGTTAGGACATGAAGTGTTTGAAGAGAAAATTAAAAAACCTATGGAACTTTATTTGCATGCTAATAGCAATGTTGTTAGTATGAATTCTTTGGACACCATTATTGCTAATGCTATGGAAAAGTCTAAGCTTGGGGAAGCTAGTTTTTATGAAAATAATCTTTTTAGTTCCTCAGCTTTGGAAGATAGCTATTCTTTTGCTTATGATGATACCAAACCTCCAATATATGATGATTACAATGATGAATATGATATTTTCAGTCCACCTGCTATTGAGGAGAAAATTAATTATGATTATGATATGCCTCCTATATTTGATGATTATGGTGATGAGAATAATAATGATAGCTATTTTGTTGAATTTGCTCCCACTATAATTAATAAGAATGACTATGTTTATGTGGAGAGTATTAATTCTTTTATGCATGTGGCTCATGATAAGAATGTTTTATGTGATAGTTATATTGTTAATTTTATTCATGATGCTACTAAAAGTTATTATGAGAGAGGGAAACATGGTTTTATGCATCTCAACAATATTAAGTTTCCCCTCTTTATGTTGGAAGTCTTGAAGTTGCACTTGTTTTGCTTTACTATGCTTGTTGCTTTGTGCTTTCATGACTTGTTTCTTTACAAGATTCCTATGCATAGGAAGTGGGTTAGACTTAAATGTGTTTTGAATTTGCTTCTTGATGCTCTCTTTTACTTCAATTCATATTTCTTATGTGAGCATCTTCTCAAACTTAAAGGCGTTAAAGAAAAGTACTTATTAAGAGATAACCCAAAAGTTTTAGAGTAATAACCGCTCTTTATCCTTTTTATTTGCTTTTTGTGCCAAGAGTAACCTCTAATGAGAGAGAAGTAATGATTGGGAAAGTTGCTGTCCCGAAACAGATTTCTGTGGTTCACCGTAAAAATTCGTGTAAAATCTCTGAATATCTTTTTCAGGCGTGATGTTTTGTGATTCTTCCCTAGGTTGTTATCTAACTTTCGTTAGTTCAACACTTTTTGATTTGAGCAACAGAAGGTCTTCTAAAAAATTCGTCTTTACCTGTTGGTCTGTTTTGACAGATTTCTGCCATTTTCTGCATTTGCTTCTTGTTGGTTCCTTTTTGAGTTCTTTTGGGGAATTGAGATTTTTGAGGGAAGTTCTATAGTAGCTAGTGTTCTAATGGAAGTTTATTTGGTGTTATAACTGAACCTTAAGACTTATTTATCTTGAGTGCACTAATGTTTCTAATAAAGATTGTGTGAAGTTTTGTATGAAGGAAAAATTTTAGGTGTATGGAAGGAATGAGTAATGAGATGAAGGATGGACTAAAGCTCAAGCTTAGGGATGCCACGCGTGTCACCCCAAGAACTCTCCAAGAAGTACAAGCGTCAAAGCTTGGAGATGCCCAAGGCATCCCCTCTTTATCAATAAAAATCCCAGGTTTCTTCCAAACACTTCATTTTTATTGTTTCATGCACAGTTGTGTTGTTCTTGGAGTGTCTTCTTTTTCGTTTTCGTTTGCTTTTGTTTGCTTAGTTTTCTGAATAAATTGGTTGGACCCCCTCTTTCATACTTTGGTTTGCAAATAGTTTGGTTTGGTTTGGAAAAGAGTAGGAAAGTTCATGCTTATGTGGTAAAAAGAGCTCGTTTTTTACTGTGGCCTATGCTTTGTCATGCCATGCTTGATATTGTTTTGGCTTTATGCTTAGTATTCTTCGTTGTAGCATGACTTGTTATAAACAATTGAGATTGCTTAATGTTCCTTGGATGAATCATGTGTTGTTTTAGCATATGAAAGCATAGTATAGTGGTATTCTCCTTTGATGCTTTATTTGGGTTGACTTGGCGAATGCTCACACCATGTTATGACTATCTCAAGTCACCATAGCCTTTATGATCCTTTAGTTTTCAACTTGTGGTATAACTTTATGCTTTGATCAATGATGTTTTGTCGCTCTGCATGATTATGGCCATTATTGCTCTCTTAGTTTGTCGCTCCCAGTCTTTTGCTAGCCTCCATAACCAAGTATGAGTTCCACTCATGCATCCAACTCCCTAAACCAAGTTATTCCAAAGAGTCCACCATACCTACCTACTAGCTTATGCTATTCCAAGTATATTCATGCTTTTGTTTACCTTCCAGATTAAACTTGTTATGAGAAAACTAGTGATTAAAGCTCTCATGAACTTGATGGCACACTTTACTTTACTTGCCTCTAATAAACTTGAACCATTGGGTCCTTCTTTGTTGCGTATATGCTTGCGCTTTATAAGTTGAAATTAGCAGAACCATGTTTTATAGGGAACGCTTTCAACATTGCACATGTACTTTGTACCCTGTTGATATCATGTTCTTTTGCTTAGGATCCCGGCGGTGTGAAATAAAAGTGGAACTTGTAAGATCATGGAGTTTGATGTGTGTTAGAGAAACGCCTAGGCCGCTAGCCTAAGCCATGCCTAATCATAGTGGAAACTTGCAGCATTGATACGTCCATTTTGCATCACTATTCTATGTCTTAATTCACTATTATCCATTGATATATTTCGTATTGAGAGGTGATACTTATGTTATTTCATCTATTTTTGCATGGTTGATGACTTTTGGAGCATGGACCGCTGTAGTCAGGATTCTGATGGAAAAGTTGCTGTTTGGAGGAAAAATTTGCGAAGATCAGAAAATCCGGGAAAATATACGGAAAATCCTATTTTTCTAGAAGACTCAGGATGCCAGAAGATGGAGTGGAGGTGGGCCACAGGGGGCCCACACCATCCCATGGCGCGGGCAGGCCTAGGCCGCGCCTAGGAGTGGTGTGGCCGCCCTGGCCCACTCCAGCCTCTCCCCTCTGGCGTATATCAACCTCCCGAAACCCTAAGACTCGGGGAGCGACCATAGAAAGATTCCACCGCCTCTACGGGGCGGAAAACACCAAGAGAGAAAGATCTCTCCGGCAGACAGATTTCTACCGGGGGAGTTCCTTCCCGGAGAGGGGAGATCGTCGCCATCAACACCACCATCAAGCTGGACTTCATCAGGATCATCATCATCACCACCATCATCACCATCAGCACCCTCATCACCATCTCCATATTGCTATAACAATTGCGTTGAATCTTGCATAGTTCATAGGGGAAACTTTCTCGGTGTTGATTACTCTTTGTAGTTGATGCTATTGAGTGAACCATTGAATTATTGTTTATGTTCAGATTGTTATACATCATTATTCCATTTCTGATCATGATCCATATGATGTCTTGTGAGTAGTTCGTTTTGTTCTTGAGGACATGGGAGAAGTCATGTTGTTAGTAGTGGAGTTGTGTTGAGAAAGATTCAATAGTTTGATATTTAAGTTGTGGTGTACTTCTTCTAGTGGTGTCATGTGAACGTCGACTACATGACACTTCACCTATATGGGCCTAGGGGAATGCATTGTGTATTTGGCTACTAATCTTAGGGGTTGCCCGAGTGACAGAAACCTGAACCCCCGTTAGGAAACTATTGCACAAGGGACGTAAGGGTCTTAGAGTTTAAAGCTGTGGTTAGGTTTCTACCTTAATTACTTTCTTCTACTTACGGATGTTTGCAAGGGGTATAATCACAAGTATGTATTAGTCTTGGATGGGGTGGTACATTAGCACAGGTTCACCCACACAACACTTAGCAAGCTAGAGAAGATTAATCAACTATATGAAGTGAAAGCACTTGACAGTCTTCCCATGTGTCCTCGAGAACATTTGGTCATCTATAGAAATACAACCGGCTTGTCCTTTGCTACATAAAGGATTGGGCCACTTGCTGCATTTATTCGTACTGTCTTTTATTTACTCGTACTTTGTTTACTTGCTTTATCGAAAACCCCTAAAAATCCGTTTGCTAAGTATTTGCAGAGAATTCCTGATCCATACCACTAGTCAGCACCTTCTGCTCCTCGTTGGGTTCGACACTCTTACTTATCGAAAATACTGCGATACACCCCCTATACTTGTGGGTCATCAAGACTATTTTCTGGCGCCGTTGCCGGGGAGTGAAGCGCTATTGGAGAGTGGAACTGGTAAAGGAAACTTCTACTGTGAGTATTGTTTACTTCTGCTAGTTGCTTTATTTTCGTTATGGATAATTCACTGAGTTTCTTATTTGGTAATGCTACTACCACTGCTAAGGTAGTAGGTAAGCCACTACCTGCTGAGAAAGATGTTTTCAAAATACCTACAAGAATTATTGATCGTGTTATGGATAACTACTATGTTGGGGATGGAACTGTCCATCCCGGTGATCATTTACTCTTTATACACGAATTATGCGGGTTGTTCAAGTGTGCAGATATTACTACGGATCAAGTTAAGAAGAAGTTATTCTCATTATCACTGAAAGGAAGAGCCGAGGAATGGTATAAGCTGCCGAAGAATGGTCAAGCTCTGGAATGGGAGGAAATAGTGCCTCTCTTTTATTCAAAGTTTTATCCTCCTAGTGAGATTCATAAAGATCGGAATCAAATATACAACTTTTGGCCTCTTGATGGAGAGAGTACAACTCAAGCTTGGGGGAGATTGAAGTTACTAATGCTCAAATGTCCCATTCATGAGCTCCCCAACAATATTATTATCAATAACTTTTATCCAAGGCTCCCTCTACATGACAAAGATTTATTGGATGCTTCTTGTGCTGGATCATTCACTCGTATGGAAGAAGAAGCTAAATGGGACCTTCTAGATCGTATTCAAGACAATGCTGAAGCTTGGGAGAATGACAAAGGTAGAAAGTCAGGTATAAATTATGATTATGAATGCATTGAATCTTTTATGGGAACTGATGACTTTCAAAATATTAGTAATATTTATGGTCTTGATTTGCAAGTTATTACAAATTTCTTTAGAGCTTTTGCTTCCTATATCGAAATTCCAAAAAGGGGATGGAACAAGTACCATGCGCCTTACAAAGATATTGTTGACTATGCCCCTATTGGAAGTGCTGAGTATTGCATCATCGACCCCATCTTACCTGAACCTTATATCGAGAAGATTCCCTGCCCCAAAAAGGTAAAGGACCATCCAATGATAACTAATGTAATCACCAAAAGTGAAAAAAGAACTGTAAAACCTGATGAACAAATAACAATTGAACCTGTGGTAGCAATTGTGAAAGACCTTGTCACTAAAAGCGTAGAAGATGGGCACATAGTCTTTTCTGAGGATGCTTCTAATATTGTTTCACATCCAAATAGAACTAAAAAGGCTAGTGTTCCTGTGCTTTCTGTTAGAATTGGTGATCATTGCTATTATGGTTTACGTGATATTGGTGCAAGTTCTAGTGCTATTCCTTATGAGCTTTAGAGAGAAATTCTGCATGAGATCAGTCCTTGCGAGTTGCAAGAGATTGATGTGGTTATTCACCTTGCTAATAGAGAGACCATCTCTCCAATTGGTATTGTGCGAGACGTGGAAGTTCTTTGCGGTAAGATTAAGTACCCTGCTGATTTTCTAGTACTGTTGGGGATATACTTTCCGGGTATCCTCACAGTTCCTCACTGACTAGGGTGGCCCACTTCGGGTTAGAGTTTTGCTTCACGGGCGGCCCAGTCAGGGAGATAAGACGGAGTCCAATCCGGCTACGGGAAGGCCCAGAAGACTTACCAACTTAGGCCATGATGTTACTTGTAGTTCAAGATGTACTCTGTAACAGACTCTTAGTCGTAGCCGGATAGATCTCTCCTGTAAACCCTAGGCCGGATATCTATATAAGTCGTCCTAGGGAGAGCCTTTTGGGCATAACCTCAATAGTCTACAATCTCAAATCGCACAGGCGAAACCCTTGTAACCCATATTCCAGCTCTGCCGTATTACTGGATTGCTAGCAGGAGTAGGATCCGTCCAAAGCTGGCGGATTCGAACCTGGATAAACTTGTGTGCTCACCGTCCCGGAATACCGTACGTATCACCCCCCTCTCTTCCGCATGCCTCGAGGACCCCCTCATGGCGTACTTGTCATCAATCCGACGACAGTTGGCGCCCACCGTGGGGCAAGTGAGCTATGGATCTGCATTCCGAGCGGAATCTGCAAGAATCGGCATCGGCAAGACTATCGCCGTCGGTCACATCCTCTACACCAGCGACGTCCCTCTCATCGTTCTCGACGAGACTTGGATTCCGGCAAAGGAGGCCGTGACTGCCTACACAATCATGTCTTTTGGCGAGATCGATGTTTACATCGGTTTCACTGAACCTGCCCAACCCACCCCAGTGGTGATGATAGAGGAAGAAGAATTTTCTGGGTCCCCTTTGTCCGTGGAGGTAGCAGAGTTCCGGATCTCAGAAAACCCTAATCCCACCCAGCCCGCACCAGTTGCAGAGACAGTGGAGAAATCCGAACCTGAAGAAGACCTAGCGGTCAACGTCGAATCTGGAGGAGCATATCAACGACACTGATTCTGGCTCTGATGATGCTGGAACAGACAGGCCTTTCCTAAGGTACACACTACAACGTATGATACTGCAAGGCGAAAGCACAGATGCAATCCTCGAGACCGTCAAAAGTTTCGATATGGCTGATCGCGAAAGCCGCGGGTACCTTAGGAAGCACACGTCGCACTTCGTCGGATACGTGGGATCCGGATCCGGCTCTGCCGATGCTGGAGAAAACACCGACTCGGTGCTAGAGGCAATTGGAACAAATGCCGACGTACCCGCATCCTCGGATGAGTCGATGACGTCAGCAGATTTCCGAAAGTTCTCCGCGGAATATGAAGAGGAGTATAACTCGAAAGCTGCAGAAGAAGGAGAAGCCATGGATGAAGGATCCGGGGAACACTCTCCAAAAGTGCAGGATGACATGGACCTCGGAGACAATCCCGAAGTCCAAATGTCCAAAAGTACCGATCAGAGCTTGACTCTGGGAAACGGGCCCAAAGCCGTCTTTGCTACCGGCGCTGCCAAGAAGGCAAAGAAGAAGAACAAGAAAAACAAGACCCCGACAAAAGACCCTCTGACAGAGGAAGTAATTGCCGAGGAATACGAAGAAGACTCAGACGCAGCACTGATCCTAGACGAGCTGAAGAAAGAAGCATCGGTGGATGGACACGTGATCACTGAAGGTGCGCGTAAACTCATCGATGCGGCATTAACTACACCTATCCCTACAGCTACAGAACTTACTGCAGATGAGCTGGATGAATGGGCACAAGCCCTAGAAGCGCGTCATCAACAACTCCTCTATGAAGCCAAAAACATCAAGGTGGAGAAGAAACGCATGTCGAACAAGGAGTACATGTCTCGTCTGCATCAGAAGACACGGAAGCGTCACATAGATGACAACCAATTCCCACGTGTTCGTGCCGTCCTTTTTGGATATGAGATGGGGAAGCCACGGAAAGATAGCAACGGAGATTGGGTATACCCAACACCAGTATAAAATACCGTGGCAGCCCGAGAAATTCTATCGGCTAATCCAGGACCAGAGGAGATCCGTGTGGGTATCAAGCTACTCAACAAGGGACTGGAGCAGCAAACGGTCACCATGTCCGGAAGTCAAAAACTGGTCTCAGATACTGACCAATGTCGCACAGATCTGGCATGGGCTGACGTAAGACCCCATTATGTTCCGGAGTAGTATTATCGCCCCGAACGACGGGAAGACAATTATTCGAGAACCGGATCGTCAGGACAACATCGCAAAACCACACGCGGTTGGGGTAATGTCGCGCCAGCGGCCGAGAAAGATGCCATCGCTGCCCTGAATCCGACGAATCCTCCCCGATGAGAATCTAAGGATCGAAGGGGAGAAGATAAAGAGAAACATCGGGAGGAGGATCATCAGAGAATGCCGCCTCCTAGACATGAGAACCGTCCGACTGAGCCTCACTATGGTGGGAACAACGAACGAAGGAACAACGGAAACCATGCAGGTACAAGCCGGCAGGGGGCTCGTCGTAGTCAAGACCCTCCCCGGAATCGGAATAATGACGTTCTGGACGGAGGCTAGCGATCAGCCAGAAACTATCCAGCTGCTCCACCTTCTCCACCACACAGTCATCACAACGGCTCCCATGGAGGGCAAGGAGGATGACATGGCGGAGGAGGTGGTGGCAGAAGCCGAAGTCTGGCTCCACGGCACCGCAGCCACAACCGGCATTCGGGATGATCTCTATCCCCGAATGACGCAAGACACATGATTAACTCCAACATAGAGGCTCGGCGCTATGAAAACGATGACGTGTACGTGGGCCCAAAGTGCTTCGGTCCACGCATCAGAGCTACAAAATTCCCGGAAGGATTTGCTACCTCAAGACATATCCAAGCCTACGACGACATTGCTCGGCTAGACACCTGGTTACAGGATTTCTTCCAAGCTTGCTGCATCGCCAAAGGCGGAAACAACCTCGTCGCAACCCGATATCTCCCACTTATGTTGCGGAAGACGGCACGATCATGGCTCAATGAACTTCCGGCAAACACCATCCATAACTGGTATAATTTACAAAGCGCGTTCTTTCGGAATTTCGAAGGCACATATCGGAGGCCCTGTACGGTTGGAGACCTACTGCGTTGCACCCAGAAAGCCGGAGAAACTTACCGGGATTACCTCGGATGATGGATCGACACCAAGAACTCCTGCGAAGGAGTAAATGATCAAACTACGATTGAAGCTTTCATCGCAGGTCTCCCTATTGGTTTTCTACGCCGTCGCTTGAAGTGTGACAAGGTTACCGATTTGGGAGAGATGATAGAAACAGCGAGCAAGTATGCAGACGCTGACGATGATGCAGAAGGACTACTCAATGCCGTAGCTGTGCCTCAGTCGGCAAAACAACCAAAGCAACAAGCTCAGAAGCGCAAAAACACCTCGGAAGAAAAACCCAACGCGGAAATAGCAGTAGTCACTACTGGTTCCGGGTCTGGAGGACAAGGAGGACGTGGCGGAGGCCACGGGCGTGGCCGTGGGACATCAAGGGTCCAAGGTAGAGGAGAACAACAACCAGGCAAAACCTACCCTTGGTCCGACATTGCCAATAACCCATGTGTGCATCACTTAGACGCCAGTGGGGGCTCGTCCCACACCAACGCTGAATGTCGTTTCAACGACGACATCAAAAGAGATGACACCGCGGGCTACAAAGCTAAGCGGAAGAAGGGAAAGAAAAATCCCAAAAAAGACAAAGAGACCAAGGAGGATTCTAACATGGAAGAAGCTGATGCTTCAAATCCCAAGTCGGAAGGGAAGAAGACTTTTCCTACCAAGAAGGACACTTATGCCACCTTCCTCGAATCTCAACCAGCAAAGGTCAAGAAAGCAGTTCTACACGAGCTCAATGCAACAGTTCCGGCTGTCCCCCAGTATCTGGACTGGTCGGAAGTGGCAATCACGTTTGACCGCGATGATCATCGGCCTAAGCGACACAGGCGAGGAAAATACTCCTTAATTGTTAACCCACTTATTGACGGTTATGGTTTCTCCAAGACCCTCATGGACGGTGGTAGTAGCATCAATATTCTCTATGTCGAAACGTTACGCCAGATGAAGATCTCGGAGACACAGCTGAACCATAGCTCTGTGATTTTTCACGGAGTTGTCCCCGGAAGACAAGCTAATTCCCTGGGAGAGATCACTTTGGATGTTACCTTTGGAACTCCAAAGAATTATCGAACGGAGGCACGTTCCTTCGAAGTGGTCCTGTTCAAGAGCGCATACCACGCTATATTCAGACGTCCAGCTTACTGGGCTTTTATGGCTCGTCCATGTTACATTTACAATATGATGAAAATTCCAGGTCCCAACGGCGTGATCACCATCAGGGGAGACCCGAAGAAAGCGCGAGAGTGCGAGGATGGAAATGCTGCCTTTGCTGAAGCCGTGTTGCACGCCCAGGAGTACCAGGAGATTAAGAAGAGCATAGATCCGTCCGAGATGCCCGCAACGAAGAAGGAGGTTACCAAGCCAAATCCGGAGTTCAAGGCATCAGAAGAGACGAAGAAAGCACCGTTGAAGGAAGATGACCCCTCCAAGGTGACCCAGATAGGCGTAGGCCTAGATAGCGCATAGGAAAGCGCGCTCGTCAAGTTCCTCCAAGCAAATCAAGATATCTTCGCATGGCAGCCATCTGACGTGACCGGAGTACCTAGGGAACTTGCCGAGCACTCTCTAAATGTAAACCCGAACGCTAAACCCGTCAAACAGTCCTTACGACGGTTTGGCGATGAAAAGCATAAGGCAATCGCTAAGGAACTAGCACGGCTCGAGTTAGCCGGATTCATAGAAGAGGTCATCCACACTGAGTGGTCAGCCAATCCTGTAATGGTCCCTAAAAAGGACACCACTGATTTAAGGATGTGTGTTGATTATACTACCTTGAACAAGGCTTGTCCAAAAGATCCGTTCACTTTGCCTAGAATTGATCAAGTTATCGATTCTACGGCAGGCTCGGAACTCCTCTGTTTTCTCGACGCATATTCCGGTTATCACCAAATCCGGATGAAGGAATCTGACAAAGTCAAAACTTCATTCATAACCCCTTTCTGAACCTTCTGATTTGTTACGATGCCCTTTGGGTTGAAGAACGCAGGAGCTACGTACCAGCGCACGATGCAGCGTTGCCTCCACGACCAACTCGGACTCAATGTACATGCATACGTGGATGATATCGCGGTGATGTACAAAAAGAAGGAAACACTCATTTCCGACTTGGAGGAAATGTTCGCCAATCTACGAAAATACAACATCATGCTTAACCCAAAGAAATGCTTCTTTGGAATACCAGCCGGAAAATTGTTAGGCTTCATCGTGTCTCAAAGAGGCATAGAGGTGAACCGCGACAAAATCAAGGCTATACTTAATATTTCCAGGCCAACTCGCCTGAAGGACGTACAAAGACTAACTGGTTGCATTGCCGCGGTCAGTCGATTTTTAAGCCGGCTTGGTGAAAGAGCCGCACCATTATACAAACTCCTGAAGAAAACCAAGGATTTTGTCTGGACTGACGAAGCTAAAGCTGCACTACAAGACCTAAAGAAAGTACTCTCATCTGCTCCTATCCTTGCAGCGTCGGAACCTCAGGAACCGATGTTGCTTTACATTGCTGTGACAAATAAGGTTGTCAGTATAGTTATGGTGGTGGAGAGACCAGAGGAAAATCAGGAGCACCTGGTGCAGCGTCCGACATACTTTATCAGCGAGGTCCTGACATAATCAAAACAGCGGTCCGCACTATCAAAAGTTGGCTTACGGTGTTTTTCTAGCATCTCGTAAGTTACGGCACTATTTTCAGGAGCATCCAATTACCATGGTGAGCAAAGCTCCCATGAGAGATATAATCAACAATAGCGATGCCACAGGACGCGTCGCCAAATGGGGTATAGAGCTTGCAGCTTTCGATATTGAGTATAATCCTCGGACAGCAATCAAATCCCAGATCCTTGCTGACTTTGTCGCTGATTGGACAGAGACGAAGGAGAACATGGTCCTCCCTGAGTCAGAATATTGGACCCTCTTTTTCGATGGGTCTAAGGCTCGAGGGGGCTCAGGGGCTGGCGTGGTGCTCAAATCACCCCAAGGAGATAAACTTTTATACGTGTTGCAGATCCACTTCACAGCGACATACAACATTGCCGAGTATGAAGCACTGCTGCATGGAATCCGGATTGCTAAGGACATTGGCATCCGACGTTTGATGTGTTACGGAGATTTGGATCTTGTTGCTCAGCAAGTCTCAGATATTTGTAATGCAAATAAGCACATGGCAGCATATAAAGCTATCGTGGATGATCTATCTAAATCGTTCGAAGGGTTTGAAGTTCAACACATCCCTCGAGCAGAAAACGAGGAAGCAAATGCACTATCTCGAATTGGCTCTGCGCGGAAATAGGTTTCGGATGGCGCATTTTTAGAGCACCTCAAAGTTCCCTCGATAAAGGGAGTAGATGAGGAATATCCGACCAAATCCGACTCACCTTTAATAGCAGTTCTGGCTGTAATTCCCAGCTGGACTCAACCCTACCTTGATTACTTGGTAGATGGCAAATTACCCGAAGACGAGGTGTTGAGCCGGCAGATTATCCGACGAGCAAAAGCCTATACTATTGTTAAAGGTGAGCTCCATAAACGGAGTGTTTCTGGGGGGTTTTAGCGCCGTGTATCTCCGGAAGAAGGAGTGGAAGTCTTAAGAGAAATCCACGAAGGCGAGTGTGGTCACCACGCTGTAGCCAAGTCTTTAGTGGCAAAAGCTTTTAGACATGGATTTTTCTGGCTTACAGCTCAGGCAGATGCCGAACGATTAGTCAAGACATGCAAAGGCTGCCAAAAGTACACCAAGCAAGCTCATGTTTCGGCTGATCAGCTGCGAACAATACCTATAACATGGCCTTTTGCGGTCTGGGGGCTAGATATGGTAGGACCTTTTAAACGAGCTCCAAGTGGATTCACTCACCTCTTAGTGATGGTGGATAAATTCACGAAATGGATCGAGGCTAAACCTGTCACTAGTTGTGATGGACCAACAGCCAAAAGATTTGTCGAGGATGTTATAATCCGGTATGGTTATCCGCATAGCATTATCACGGACAACAGGAGTAATTTTTCCATGGGAGAATTGGCTGAATTCTGCGACGAGAAAAATATCTGGCTTGACATTGCGTCAGTCGCACATCCACAGGCTAACGGACAAGTCGAAAGAGCAAATGGTTTAATTCTACAAGGCTTGAAACCAAGACTCGAAGCACCACTGAGACGTGCTGCAGGGGCTTGGGCAGAGGAACTACCCTCTGTAATTTGGAGTTTGCGAACAACTCCGAACAGGTCCACAGGATATACACCTTTCTTCTTGGTCTATGGCGCAGAAGCGGTTCTTCCTAGTGATTTAATTCATACTTCTCCTAGAGTGGCCACGTATATCGAAGAGGATGCCGAGATTTCTCGACAAAATGATCTCGACTTAGTCGAAGAAGTTCGCGTCGTTTCTAAAATGAGATCTACAGCCTATCAGCAGAAGTTACGCAAGTATCATAGCCAGAGAGTCCGAACTAGATCTTTCAATAAAGGTGATTTGGTTCTCCGGCTTGTGCAACAAAGAAAGCACAAACTTTCCCCAGTATAGGAAGGACCATTTTTAGTTAGTCGAGTATTGCACAATGGATTATACTACTTAACTGACATGAGGCCAGTCAAAGAAAGACATGCTACTAAGAAGAGGAAGAGAGCTGGAGGCAGTACAAATCCGGATGAGTTAGACAGACCATGGAATATTGCTCAGCTACGTCCCTTTTATTCTTAGTTTATCCTTCTTTATAATCATACGTATGTACATGTTCTGTGAGAAATAAAAGTTTTGGTTGCCTCAAGTTTTTCTGAGAAGTTCTTAAACCATCTTATTTCCGAATGATCATGTCATAGTCGAAAATCCCAGAATGCTTGAAAGTACTTTATGCTCATGTTCGTTCTGGTCTAGATTTCCGATTTCTAAAAACTGCTACCTTTGGGTATAAATCTAAAAATTTCTAGTCTTTACTTTGGTTATTTATCTGATTGCCAGATGTGGGCATTTTCCGAGTAGTGAATTGTTGGTACTCGAAGCCGGCTTTGTTTTCGAGTTTAAACTGGTTTAGCAATTGAGCTTCGTTGCTCGACAAAGTTTCCGGCTGAAGGTTTAGCCGGCTCACGAAAGGGACGAGGCGGAAAGCCAGATAAACGATAAGTTGAGACGAAAAATATAAGTGCTTGTGAAAACATTTCAGGCACACAAAAAAAAAGTCTAAGGACAAATGTGCTGAATAGATAAAAAACTTAGCACTAACAAAAAGTCATAGTACTTAATATTTACAAAACACATCATGTTCTTTCACAGAATAATACATAAGTTTGTGGTCTATGATGCAAGAGGAGATAAAGGATCTAATGGCTTGCTGGTCACTCCGCCTTGATATCGTTCCGAGATATCCGTATCCGAGTTGGTGCGTTCATCATCGGAAACTTCTTCGGCTTCTTTTGCAAGAGGAGGCGGAGTATCCACGCGGGTGAAGAAGGGGATCTCGTAGCTGGTCAGATCAGCTACGTGGAACCCATATCCAGCGCAGGAGTGCATGATGGCTTGAAGGTCCTGCTCCTGGCCGTCTTCGTCTACCTTGCAGTACCCTTTAGTCACTTGCCATATTTCCATGTTTCCATGGTGGCTCATGACCATGGAGAGGGCATTCTGCGCGACAGTCCGCGCGTAGGACATATTCCAGTCCCGAACAAGCTGCGGCATCTCCTTGGCCCTGTCCCGCACCTGAAAATCCGATATGCTTGGCATGTCCGGAATCTTGAGAGACTCGTCAATGTCCTCAAGGGACTGGCGGTAGTCATGAAGAAGATCACTGACTTGGGTAAGACGGTGAGTGCGGGGCTCGGACGAGGAAGAGTCCGACAACTTTAGAGGACCTATACACAAAACAAGTCAAGAAAAATCCGACATTGATAACAGTCGAAGAAAAGATAAGTCAGAAAGGTGGAACGTACCAAGAATGACGCCGTCAATCTTGGTCTTCTCCTCCCGGAGACTCTGAAGTTTAGCCTGGAGCGCTTGGGATATATCCTTCTCTCTGCCAAGCTCATTCTTGAGGTCCGAGATTACTTTATCTTGAGCGGAAATCTTGCGATCGCGCTCTTCAGTGGCCATGGAGGAGGATTCCAGGACTTGAGTTATGCTCGTTTCATGATCCGCCTTGAGCTTATCCAGATCTTGGCGAAGTCCCTTGTTTTCCACCACCAAGGTTTTGAGGTTCTCGGCCTCTTCAATCATAGCGATGGATTGTTTCACCAACGCTGTAAGACAAAAAGAACAACAGTTTAGAAAAATTCGACATTAAAAAGAAAAAGGCAAGGTTTGAATCTTGAAATGTTTACCTTCGGCTTCGTCCTTGGCTAACTTGAGCTCAACATTTTTAAGCCGGAGAGCTTTGATCTCTCTCCGCTTATTACAGACATTGGACAATAATTCCTGGTTATAGGAACATACTTTCTGTAAGTCAGAATACCCAAAGTCAGAAAGCTACTTAAGACTCGGGCTAATATTTTTACTAAATATCAGCACGAGCCTTGGGGACTACACTAGTTCGTTCTTTAGCATCCTAATGAAAGCATAAACTCGGATTCTATATCCTACTTCATGCTTGGGGCTAGAGGATATGATATAACATAATGTAAAAATAAGAGTTGGAATTCCGACTTACATATTGCTCGCGGGTGAGTTTGTCTAAACCTGCGTTCACTTCAGCTGCCACCTTCTCGGCGAGAGTAAGAGGGATCACTAGAGCTGTTGGAAGCTCGCCAGTCCTGATCCTCTCGTCGCGAAGGCGGACTTGAGTGAGAAGGTCGGAGAACTTGACGTCCTCTGCTTCTTGCGCCTCCTCTTCGGGGGATAGATGGCTTTTGTCCAGGACTTGCCTGGCTAGCCGCTGGATCTCCTCTGCAGATTTCTGGGTTAGGCCAAATTTGGCAAGACCCGGATTGTTGAGGATGTTTTTGGCGAAGACTTCAGCCGAGGGATCATTACCCGAAGAGGGTTCACCCTTATCTTGACCTGACGCACTCGCGGTGACGTCAGTATGCATCCCAAGGATCGCCGGCTCCGCTTGAGGAGCCGGATCTTCTGCAATCACCGGAGAAGGGATGATGACCGGAGTTGCAGAAGGTTGAGGGGCCAGAGTCGGAGGAGCCACGGCAGGGGAAGCTATTGTAAGCTTCGTCTGGTGCAAGGGCTTCGAGGAAGTTCCCTTCCCCTTACTCTTGATGATTGATTTTGCTTTGAGAAGGTAGTAAAGACGAAAACATTACATCTCGGAAAGAAACTTGAGTAAACAACAAAGGCGGAAAACTTGTGACAGAAGGTTACCTCTTCACGACTGGCACCTCCTTTGTGCCAACTGCCACTGTCGGAGCTTTGCGCTTCTTGAGCGCAAGATCCGGCAATGGGACTACTTCTATCTCCTAAGAAAACTCAGGAGGGTATCCTTCGAGTGGAGCAAACTCCGACTCGGGGAGGTCAGCAAGCTGAAAATAAGAACACAAATCAGCACTGTGATATAACTCGAAAAGTGAAACACGCAGAAGATGTTCTGATAGAAGCTTACCGCTACCACGGGGTTTTCCGCTGTGTGCATATCCAGAGAAATCTCCGGAATCCTCCTCTCGATCCTCCCCTTGATCAGCCACTTGATCTGGCTGATATAGCCTTGAGTGGAGTAGGCTTTGGGGCTGATGCGGAGAGTCTTTTTTGGAAGACGTGATGGAGTGCATCAGTCTATCCTCGTGGTACTGAAGTGGCTGGATCCGATGTGAGACCCAGCATTGGACTAAGTCGGATCCTTTCAAACCCTTGTGCTTGATAAGGTACTCGATCCGCCTCTTAGCGAGGATCAGATTGTCGGTGAGAGCCGGAGCAGCCTCGTCCCAAGAAGGCTGGGCCGTGGCAGCTCCGTCGACAAAATCCGGCAAAGCAGTAGCTTTGCTGGGAGCCGAAATATCCCTATGGTAGAAAAAAGTGGCTGGCCATTGTTTGACCGAGTCACTGGCAGAAATTTTGGGATATGCCCGGTCTTGTCTAACAGAAAAACTAATGGTACCGGTGATGTAAGGAACACCGGCAGTAATAGAATTTCTCCGGACATGGAAATAGTACCGGAAGAGAAGCAAACTCGGCCTAATGCCGAGGAAGCCCTCGCAAAGCGCAACATATGCGCTCATTTCTAGAAGGGAATTAGGAGGAAGATTGTGGAGTTGAACTCCATAGTGGTCAATCACCTTGGAGAAGAACTCCGAGGGAGGAAAGGACAAACCTCGGTCCAGATGGGTGCCGAAGTGGACGCGCTCGCCCTTGCGCGGATTGGGGACGGTTTCCCCGAAGCCGGTCCGCCAGTCGCCGACGGTGAGAAGCCCCTCCTTCTCCACGTTCTTGAGGCCCTCCTCGTTGAGGGCGCAGGGGATCCAGACTCCCTGGAAACTCTCCTTCTCCGCTGCTGCTTCCGCCGCTGCCGCCAGACCAGAGGAAGACGAAGATGAAGCCATTTTTCTCCGGTGGAAAAAGTGACCTTAAGGTGGCGGCGCTAGGAGCTCTGTGGGAGGAGGACGAGGAGGCTCTGTGCGCGTGGGAAGATTGGGAAGGAAGGAACGGCAAAGGACTGGTGGGGATGAGAAGAAGAAATCTAAACCCCTTATATCCACCTAACTACACCAAGATTCGTGCAAACGCTATAGTGTAACCGCCACGCGTCGTGGAAAGAACTGGGAAGGGCCCGCGTGATGATTGTGTCACCTCGATCTCCACGCACGCATTGAAACGGCGCCCCAGTTCCGCGGACCGCGGACCCACCAACGGTCGTGCTGACGGAATGCTGTCAGATGACGTGACTTGACCATGCTTGTGTCAGGTGGCGTTAGAGACCAAGTTCCGGCTTAGTTTGAAAATGAGCTGAAAAATCTGAGTTACCAACTGAAAGGTTCGACTTATTTTTTAAGACCCGGATCGTATCTTTTGTTGTGAAGTTTCAGGAACCCTTCAAGATTCTGCAAGCCGAAGATCAAGCTAGACGATGATAAATCCGACTTTGGATCTTGGAGGCCTCCGGGGGCTGCTGTTGGGGATATACTTTCCGGGTATCCTCACAGTTCCTCACTGACCAGGGTGGCCCACTTCGGGTTAGAGTTTTGATTCACGGGCGGCCCAGTCAGGGAGAGATGACGGAGTCCAATCCGGCTACGGGAAGGCCCAGAAGACTTACCAACTTAGGCCATGATGTTACTTGTAGTTCAAGATGTACTCTGTAACAGACTCTTAGTCATAGCCGGATAGATCTCTCCTGTAAACCCCTAGGCCGGATATCTATATAAGCCATCCCAGGGAGAGCCTTTAGCGCATAACCTCAATAGTCTACAATCTCAACTCGCATAGGCGAAACCCTTGTAACCCATATTCCGGCTCTGCCGTATTACTGGATTGCTAGCAGGAGTAGGATCCGTCCAAAGCTGGCGGATTCGAACCTGGGTAAACTTGTGTGCTCACCGTCCCGGAATACCGTACGTATCACCCCCCCTCTCTTTCGCACGCCTCGAGGACCCCCTCATGGTGTACTTGTCATCAATCCGATGACAAGTACTTGGTTCAGCTGCTAGTAAAACTTATCCTATCATTTTTGGTAGACCTTTCTTGAATACTTGTGGAGCTATTATTGATTGCAAGAGGGAGAAAATCTTGACTAAGTTTGATGGGGAATCTTATGAGTTTAATTTTTCGAAATTTGCTAAAGAACCTTGCGAAGAGGAAACCCATAATGAGGATTTTAGGGTTGAACAACTTGCTTGTATTTCTCTTGCTCCTAACAATGCTTTGCAGCAATTTATGGAAGAACATGAAAGTGAAATCTTCATGGAAGAAAGGAACGAGATTGACATGATTCTCCGTGATCAACCTATGATGCTTAAGCACGACTTGCATGTAGAAGACTTGGGTACCACGATGCCACCTAAAAAGGATCCAGTTTTCGATCTAAAACCTCTCCCTGATGATCTTAAATATGCTTTTATTAATGATAAAAAGATATATCCTGTTATTATTAGCGCTAAACTTTCAGGGGAGGAAGAAGAAAGATTATTGGAGGTTTTGAGGAAACACCGAGGAGCTATGGGCTATACTCTAGATGATTTGAAAGGGATTTCACCTAGGATATGTCAGCATTCTATCAACATAGAACCAGATGCGAAGCCAGTAGTGGAGCACCAACGAACGTTTAAATCCTAAGATGAAGGAAGTGGTAAGGAATGAGGTATTGAAACTCCTTGATGCTGGTATTATTTACCCTATTGCTGATAGTGAATGTGTTAGTCCTGTTCATTGTGTTCCTAAAAAGGGAGGTATTACCGTTGTCCCTAATGATAACGATGAGCTTATTCCTCAAAGAATAGTGGTAGGCTATATGATGTGCATCGATTTTAGGAAAGTCAATAAAGTTACTAAGAAAGATCACTACCCGCTTCCTTTTATTGATCAAATGTTGGAAAGGTTGTCTAAAAAGACCCATTTTTGTTTTCTTGATGGTTATTCTGGTTTCTCTCAAATTGTTGTTAAACAACAAGATCAAGAAAAAACTACTTTTACTTGCCCTTATGGAACTTATGCTTATAGACGTATGCCTTTTGGTTTATGTAATGCTCCTACTACTTTCCAAAGGTGCATGTCTGCTATCTTTCATGGCTTTTGTGAGGAAATTGTAGAAGTGTTCATGGATGACTTTTCTGTCTATGGAACTTCTTTTGATAATTGTCTACACAACCTTGATAAAGTTTTGTAGAGATGTGAAGAAACTAATCTTGTTCTTAATTGGGAGAAATGCCACTTCATGGTTAATGAAGGGATTGTTCTTGGTCATAAAGTTTCTGAAAGAAGCATAGAACTTGATAGAGCTAAGGTTGAGGCAATTGAGAAGATGCCATGCCGAAGAGACATCAAAGGTATTCGTAGTATCCTTGGTCATGTTGGTTTCTATAGAAGGTTTATTAAAGACTTTTCTAGGATATCAAAACCCCTTACTAATCTTATTCAAAAAGATGTACCCTTTGTTTTTGATGATGATTGTAAGGAAGCTTTTGAAACTCTTAAGAAGGCTTTAACTACAGCCCCCATTGTTCAACCACCTGATTGGAGTTTACCCTTTGAAATAATGTGTGATGCTAGTGATTTTGCTGTAGGGGCTGTCCTTGGGCAACGTATTGTTAAAAAGTTAAATGTTATCCATTATGCTAGTAAGACTTTAGACGCTGCTCAAAGGAATTATGCCACTACTGAAAAGGAATTTCTAGCTATTGTTTTTGCCTGTGATAAGTTTAGGCCCTATATTGTGGACTCAAAAGTAACCATTCATACTGATCATGCTGCTATTAAATATCTTATGACAAAGAAGGACGCTAAGCCTAGGCTTATTAGATGGGTACTACTTTTACAAGAGTTTGATCTACACATAGTAGATAGGAAGGGTGCTGAAAATCCTGTAGCTGATAATTTATCTTGTTTGGAAAACATCTCTTTTGATCCTATGCCTGTTAATGATAGTTTCCCAAATGAACAGTTAGCCGCAGTAGGGGTGAGCTCTCGAGGAAGCCCTTGGTATGCTGATTATGCTAACTTTATTGTCTCCAAGTATTTGCCTCCAACTTTTACAGCTCAGCAAAGAAGAAAGTTATTTTATGATTTGAGGCATTATTTTTGGGATGACCCACACTTATACAAAGAAGGAGTTGATGGTATTATGCGAAGATGTGTTCCAGAATATGAGCAAAAAGAGATATTGCGTAAATGTCATGGTAGCGCCTATGGAGGACATCATGCAGGAGATAGAACTGCACAAAAGGTACTACAATCAGGTTTCTACTGGCCTACCCTTTTTAAGGATGCAAGAAAATTTGTTTTATCTTGTGATGAATGTCAGCGTGTTGGTAATATTTCTAGACACAATGAAATGCCTATGAACTACTCTCTAGTTATTGAACCTTTTGATTGTTGGGGATTCGACTTTATGGGTCCTTTCCCTCCTTCGAAGGGTTACACTCATATTCTTGTTGCCGTTGATTATGTTACTAAGTGGGTAGAAGCCATTCCTACAAAAAGTGCTGACGGGGAAACCTCTCTAAAAATGCTTCAGGACGTTACCTTTCCTAGGTTTGGAGTGCCTAGGTATCTCATGACTGATGGGAGTTCTCATTTCATTCATGGAGGTTTTAGGAAGACCCTCGCTAAGTATGATGTTAATCATAGAATTGCTTCAGCTTATCACCCCTAAACTAGCGGGCAAGTAGAGTTATCAAATAGAGAAATTAAATCTATCTTGCAAAAGACTGTTAATAGGTCTAGAAAAAACTGGGCTAAGAAGTTGAATGATGTTTTATGGGCTTATAGAACTGCTTATAAAAATCCTATGGGAATGTCTCCTTATAAAATGGTTTATGGGAAAGCTTGCCACTTACCCTTAGAGTTAGAACACAAAGCTTACTGGGCAGTGAAAGAACTAAATAGAGATTGTAAGCTCGCTGGTGAGAAAAGATTATTTGACTTAAGTTCTTTAGATGAATGGAGGAGTGAAGCCTATGAGAATGCTAGGCTCTTTGAGGAAAAAGTTAAAAGATGGCATGACAAGCGAATACTTAAGAGAGAATTTCATGTTGGTGAGAAAGTTCTATTGTATAGGTCTCGTCTCAGATTTTCTGCAGGTAAGCTATTATCAAAATGGGAAGGACCTTTCATCATTGAAGAAGTATACCGTTCAGGAGCAATAAAAATTTCTTCTCTAAAATATAATACTACACAAGTAGTGAATGGACAGCGACTCAAACACTATATTGCTGAAGATTCTTACAATGAAGATGTTGATGCCTTTCAAGTTATAACTCCAGAGAAATTCATTGAGGACCAAATTCATAGACCTGTAGAGTCCGTTTCCAACTAGGTAACAGTTCTGGTAAGAAAAGTTCTACGAAAATACAATCCAACTATATTTTTGCAGTTTTCAGTCAATAAGGAGAGCTGGGAAGCGAAAAAGGGACAGAAACAGAGCTAGGGTGGCCCACACCACCCCGTGGTGCGGACCCACCCCTGGCCGCGCCAACAGGTGGTGAGGCCACCCAGGACTCCACCTCTGACTCGTTTTCTCCCAATAACTTCC
This sequence comes from Avena sativa, assembly GCA_916181665.1. NCBI lineage: Eukaryota > Viridiplantae > Streptophyta > Magnoliopsida > Poales > Poaceae > Avena > Avena sativa. Next base: position 29,601,064 of record OV702290.1, on the reverse strand, counting down.
TTTTGAGGAGAAACTTCGTAATATATAACCCCCGGATTTTCCGAGGTTCGTATATCGTGTTTTCGTCGTGCTTTTGTTTCGATCTGTTTCTGCTAGGGAGAATCCCAGATTTGGAGCCACAATGTCTTCCTCTAGATCATCCAACGGAGATTCCTTAGAAGATATCATCAACCCATACATGAGAGAATTGAAGATTCATCCCAAGGAGTTGTTGCTCGAAGCTGGAGAGGTCCGGATTAAAGAGGTTCAAGGCCCTAAAACTGAAGGAAGTCTGGAGGACAGGATGGAAGCACTAGAGCATGAAGTCTTTAGGTACAGGAAGATGGCAGAGCGTGAAGTGGATATCATCCATAAGATTTGTTCCGAACTCATCACCGAGCACCAGAAGGAGACTGCTAAACTCAAAGACGACGTCCTCTCACTTTGCCAAACAACCAACAAACTACAAGCACAGTTCTATGACGTTCAAAATCAAAACTGTGAGTATGAGGCTAGATTTAAACGCATAAGTGCTGCTGCAAGTTTCAGGATGTTGGAAACCACGATGTCCTTTATTGATGGGAAGCCTTTACCCTGGAAGACGGACGAAGATGAGAGGATACCACCACCACCAAAGGAGTAATTCGTCATCAGGTTTGGCATCCCCTTGGTTTGTTCCAAGCTTGGGGGAGTGTCGCGGTATCATATCACTATCTTCTATCTTTTTACCTTATTAGTAGAGTCATATCATGAATAGAGGAGTTATTATGTAGTATGGTGTGCATTATGGAAGTGTCCCCTCTCTCGTTAGATATGTATCCCTTGGTGTGAGTTGCTGTTATGGAATATTAATGAGAAGTTCTATCATTCACTCTTTTGCATAGCTTTTATTAGTTTTCAATTCGTGGTTATATGATTGATCTTGTTGTTAGTATTGGTATCACTTTGGGATCATTGAGTTAATTTAGTTGGTTTTGGCAAACCTGGCTCGGTCAGTAGCAACACTATTTTTTGAGAGTTGAATGAAAAAGATAGAAGTACTCTAGAGAAGAAAAATAATTTCATCATCTTTCTTTCTTGATTTGCCCATAAGTCTAGTATTCTCTAGTTAAGATCTCTTGTGCTTCCTAGGAAGATTGCATGTTTGTCTTTATCATTTGTATGTTTGGTTGTTTCCTTCAACTCTTGTACTTTCTACCCAGCCTTGCTAGCCAAAAACCTGTACTGAGAGGGTATTCTTCTCGTGCATCCACCTCCTTTAAACCAAAACCTTTGCCATTTGTGTCCACCATACCTACCTAGTAGCATTATTGCTATTCCAAGTAAATTCCTGTTTTGTCTACCTCCCAAATTAAACTTGTTATGTGAAAATTAGTGATTAAAGCTCTCACGAACTTGATGGCACACTTTACTTTATTGTATTTAATAAACTTGAACCATTGGGTCCTTCTTTGTTGCGTATATGCTTGCGCTTTATGAGTTGAAGTTAGCCAAACCATGTATCATGGGGACCGCTTTCGACACTTCATTGGTACTTGTACCTAGTTGATATCATGTTCTTTTGCTTATGGATCCGGCGGTGTGAAATAAAAGTGGAACTTGTAAGATCATGGAATTTATATGTGTCTTAGAGAAACGTCTGGGCCGCTAGCCTAAGCCATGCCTAATCATGGTGGAAACTTGCAGCATAACTATAGTGAGCATTCTATGAAGCATCCTCAATAAAAACCTATGTAAATAGCAAATAAAAAGATCGCTAAGATGCTCACTGTCTGCTTGCCTTGTCATTTTGATTATGGGATAGCTCCTGTGTCATGTGCAAGGGGTACCCGTTGGCGGTTCTCAATGATACGCATGTATTTACAATGACAAGAGCTTGCTCGTGACTGAAGTTGAGTAGCATGAGGATCGGTACTCATAAGTAAGGGGCATGAGATTTCAACTTATAACTTGTCAAGCATATCCTCTTAGTTGTGTCACTTTAACCTTAATCACCTAAAGATGCCTATGATAGGGGCAATGAGAGCTGAAATCTAGTAAGTATCATAATTTTTGGGAGCTCTTTATGAGACTTGCAATCCCTGCTTCCCTCTTTGAAGGGCCTTTCTTTTACTTTGTAGTTGAGTCAGTAAACCTACTCCCTTCTGTCTCAGCAAGTATTTTGAGTTGTTGTGTTTCATTCATTCATATGATGATTTATTCAATCATGTCTTATGTTCCTTGCTTTGCACATTGCTCTTATCTTGATGTTTACTACTTTGAAAGGTATCATTGAAAAAGCCAGCTATTTGTGAACTCCAGCAAATTATCAAACTATTCTTCGACCAAGAGCTAAGTTTGCCATTACAATTATGATTCACTTTATGTATCTTTATTGTGTTTCCTTTACTCACTGCAAGTTGAGTTATATAATAGTGAGTTGTCTTCTATTATGATCTATGTATTTGATGAATGTGATTCTTCTTGTCCGTATTCTTTTATCGACTCTTCACTCCATAAACCTGAGGCCATGTTTATTGAGCTCAGTTTCACTTGGGGACAAGCGAAGTCTAAGCTTGGGGGGAGTTGATACGTCCATTTTGCATTACTATTCTATGTCTTAATTCACTATTATTCATTGATATATTTCGTATTGAGAGGTGATACTTATGTTATTCATCTATTTTTGCATGGTTGATGACTTTTGGAGCATGGACCGCTGTAGTCGGGATTCTGATGGAAAAGGTGCTGTTTGGAGGCAAAATTCGCGAAGATCAGAAAATCCGGGAAAATATACGGAAAATCCTATTTTTCTAGAAGACTCAGGATGCTAGAAGATGGAGTGGAGGTGGGCCACAGGGGGCCCACACCACCCCATGGCGTGGGCAGGCCTAGGCCGCGCCTGGGAGTGGTGTGGCCGCCCTGGCCCACTCCAGCCTCTCCCCTCTGGCGTATATCAACCTCCCGAAACCCTAAGACTCGGGGAGCAACCATAGAAAGATTCCGCCGCCTCTGCGGGGCGGAAAACACCGAGAGAGAAAGATCTCTCCGGCAGACAGATTTCTGCCGAGGGAGTTCCTTCCCGGAGAGGGGAGATCGTCGCCATCAACACCGCCATCAAGCTGGACTTCATCGGGATCATCATCATCATCACCACCATCATCACCATCAGCACCCTCATCACCATATCCATATTGCTATAACAATTGCGTTGAATCTTGCATAGTTCAAAGGGGAAACTTTCCCGGTGTTGATTACTCTTTGTAGTTGATGCTATTGAGTGAACCATTGAATTATTGTTTATGTTCAGATTGTTATACATCATTATTCCATCTCTGATCATGATCCATATGATGTCTTGTGAGTAGTTCTTTTTGTTCTTGAGGACATGGGAGAAGTCATGTTGTTAGTAGTGGAGTTGTGTTGAGAAAGATTCAATAGTTTGATATTTAAGTTGTGGTGTACTTCTTCTAGTGGTGTCATGTGAATTTCGACTACATGACACTTCACCTATATGGGCCTAGGGGAATGATTGTGTATTTGGCTACTAATCGTAGGGGTTGCCGGAGTGACAGAAACCTGAACCCCCATTAGGAAACCATTGCACAAGGGACGTAAGGGTCTTAGAGTTTAAAGCTGTGGTTAGGTTTCTACCTTAATTACTTTCTTGTACTTATGGATGTTTGCAAGGGGTATAATCACAAGTATGTATTAGTCTTGGATGGGGCGGTACATTAGCACAGGTTCACCCACACAACACTTAGCAAGCTAGAGAAGATTAATCAACTATATGAAGCGAAAGCACTTGACAGTCTTCCCATGTATCCTCGAGAATGTTTCGTCATCTATAGAAATACAACCGGCTTGTCCTTTGCTACATAAAGGATTGGGCCACTTGCTACATTTATTCTTACTGTCTTTTATTTACTCGTACTTTGTTTACTTGCTTTATCGAAAACCCCTAAAAATCTGTTTGCTAAGTATTTGCAGAGAATTCCTGATCCATACCACTAGCCAGCACCTTCTGCTCCTCGTTGGGTTTGACACTCTTACTTATCGAAAATACTGCGATACACCCCCTATACTTGTGGGTCATCAAGCATCACCATAATGAGCACTCTATGAAGCATCCTCAATAAAAACCTATGCAAATAGCAAATAAAAAGATCGATGAGATGCTCATTGTCTGCTTGCCTTGTCATTTTGATTATGGGAATGCTCCCGTATCATGTGCAAGGGGTACCCCGTTGGTGGTTCTTAATGATACACATATACTTACAATGACAAGAGCTTACTCGTGACTGAAGTTGAGTAGCATGAGGATCGGTCTTCGTAAGTAAGGGGCATGAGATTTCGGTTTATAACTTGTCAAGCATATCCTCTTAGTTGTGTCACTTTAACCTTAATCACCTTAAAGATGCTTATGATAGGGGCAATGAGAGCTGAAAGCTATAAGGACCATAATTTTTGGAAGCTCTTGATGAGACTTGAATCCCTACTTCCTTTTACAAGGCCCTTCTTCCACCATTATATATTGAGTCTCCACCTTCTACCTTTATGCACCTACTTTGAGAGCATAGTGGCCATTCTTAGTTCTATGTGCATTGTCCCAAGACTTGTTGATTGATGCATATCTTGATATTGCTTGTTTTAAACTATTTGTATCTAGTCACTCTTATGAACCTTGAAGGTGTCCTATGCATTTATATTTGCTACTCTATGAGGGACATGCTGAATACTATTATGCTATGTTTTCTTTATGTGAAACAAACAAACATCTTGCAAAGCATTGTTATTCATGAATCTTTTGTTTGTGACTTTTCATGTTGCAACATAGTTTCTTTGTCTTATTGCTAGAACTTTGTCTTTCGTGTTATGATTGAAGTACTATGATCCTAGCTTTGAATGTTTTACAAATACTTTGATCAAGTCTTTGATGGTGCATGTCACCTCAAAAATTATTCTTTCTTTTTATCACTTACCTACTCGAGGACGAGCAGGAGTTAAGCTTGGGGATGTTGATACATTGCAAATGTATCTATAATTTTTGATGTTCCATGCTTGGTTTTATCTACTTTCTTGTGTTTTGTTCCAACTTTGGAGTACTTTTCATATGATTTCTTGGACTAACCTATTAACAAGATGCCACGGTGCCAGTTGCCTGTTTTCTACTGTTTTTGGTTCTAGGAAGTCAGAAAATGAATATTCTCGGAATTGGACGGGACAAAAGCCAAAGTTACTATTTTCCCGGAAGACTCACGGAGCCAGAAGGAGAGTCGGAGAGGGGCCATAGGGTGGCCACACCCCCCAGGCGCGGGCAGCCCTAGGCCGTGCCAGGGCATGGTGTGCGCCCCCTGGCCGCCCACCAACCTTGCCTCTTCGCCTATAAGAAGCCTCCCGATGCATAAACCCTAAATAATCAATCAGAAATCCACGAAAAGTTCCGCAGCACCGCCGCCACCGAAGGGGAGATTCGAGGGACAAAAAGCCTCTGTTCCGGCACCCTGCCGGGACGGGGAAGTGCCCCCGGAGCCATCTCCATCGATCTCCACCACCATCTCCATCACCATTGCTGATTCCCATGATGAAGAGGGAGTAGTTCTCTCTCGAGGCTAAGGGTTCTACCGGTAGCTATGTGTTCAGCTCTCTCTATGCATGATCTTATTGAGATCATGAGCTTGTAATCTATAGATCTACCTTGCTACTCAAGTGCTTTAATAGATCTCTGCTCTCCCCATGTGTGTGAAGTTGACAATGTGCACACCTTGGTGGCACTTAGGCTAGAGATTACAAATACTTGTTATGAGTTATATTTGGAGTTGGATGTCTCTATGAAATTGTGGTGTTTGTTGGACTCATCTAGTACTCAAGGTGACAGTGTGGGGTTTTCTAGATGGGAAAGGCTTACTTTGAGGTGTGCTGTTATAGCCCTACCATCGATTAGAGTGTTCAACCGGAGAGTAGTTAAGAGTAGTATCATAAAGAGAAGATATTTATATGAGAGTGTTCACTAGTGAAAGTATGGTCCCTAGGCCTTGTTTCTAAGCACTGAAACACCGTTTGCTATTAGATCTATTACATGTTTGCTTGTTCCATCTTTATTTCATATTGCCTTTAGTCTCTTCCATGCCATCAAAGTATCTTCTATCACCGTTACCACTTATAATTATCTATACCACTTGTATTTCACTATCTCTTCGCCGAACTAGTGCACCTATACACCTAACAAGTGTATTGAGTGTGTTGGGGACACAAGAGACTTCTTGTATCTTTATTGTAGGGTTGCTTGAGAGGGGATACCTTTGACCACTTCCTCCCTGAGTTCGATAAACCTTGGGTGATCCACTTAAGGGAAAACTTGCTGCTGTTCTACAAACCTCTGCACTTGGAGGCCCAACAACTGTCTACAAGAATAGAAGTGCGTAGACATCAACTGGCCGAGCGGGCGAAGAGGGCAGGGCGGCGATCCTCCGGTGGAGGAAGAGGTTTGGAGGCGGGCCACTTTGACTAAACATAGAATCACAAAGTAAAGAAAAACTTTACAAAGTTACTACCAATCTGGCATGGGAGCCGTGTCCTTAGAGAACCTACACTCGCGCGTTCCCAGGCCAAAATCCGGTGTTATTTAGCGCTGGACGGATGTAACTTTCGGCCTGGGAATGGCCTGAAAGGGCATGTATGCCCCCATGTGTGGTTTTGGTAATTAATGACAATCTCTATGGACTAATGTGCAAATTCAGTTTCACTTGTAGGTTTGTCCATTGGCATCGCTTGGACCATGTGTTTGGTTTCAAGGATGAAAAGGAAGAAGCAATTTTTGGAAATATGCCCTAGAGACAAATAGTAGTAAGGACTATTATCATATTTCATATAGTTTATGATTAAGTTTTATATCATGCTATAACTGTATTGAGTGGAAACATCAATACACATGTGATATACAAACAACCAGGGGTTCCCAGTGAAACTCTAGTCACTGGTTCATTGGTCAACAGATGATCATGTTTCCTGATCATGTGGCATTTATGCCAGTTGGAAATAAGGTCATCTCATTCGGAGAATGAGATGATGAACCAATACCCAACCTAAACATCGTGACCCGATCATGTCACAAAGTTCAAGTTACGATGATTAGAAATGGATCCTCGTAGACTATTCCTTAGACCGTGAGGCTATATCAATCACTGTCTCCCGAGAATGCTTAGATAGCATCAAATGACATCTGGTAAAACGGTGGTTATAAAGGTGTGTTCAGGTATTCCGAGGAAACCGTAGAGGCAATATATGTCAAGAGCGGGATTTGTCCGTCCATGTGACGAAAAGATACTCAAGGGCCCACTCGGAGAAGTTATATCCAATAGCTACGCAGCGTGTGATTAGATCATGGGGATATCACTTGTCGGAACGAGTTAAGTAGCATTGTTCAGTAACGATATTGAACACGACATGGTGATGTCATTGATCAGATCTCAGGCAATGCAAGTATCGAATGGCAAAGGGAATAAGACACGACTGTCCCGGTTCAAACGACGAAAGATCTTCGTGGAACACACAGGGGTCACATGGCCATCCAGGTCCCTCTGTCGATCATTGGTGCGGGAGTGTCCCGACCATGTCTGGAGTGTTCCCGAACCATAGGGTATCACACTTAAGGGCTTGATGATGCTTAGAGAGTGTTTATAGGATCGGTAGAATCGCCGAAGAAAAGAAGGGAGAAAATCGGAAGGGTTTCGGTAAGTCTGGAGGATGTCCGGAGTGGAGGTTGAAGGTGTTCCATGGCCACAGAGATTGAATAATATGTGAAAGAATGTTAAATATTGATTCAATCATTTATTCATAATTATTTAATAAAGAGAAAATCAATTAAAGGTCAAAAAGGCTTAATGGGACAATTCCAGGGGGAGAGGGCCCATTAGGGAAAAGGAGAAAGGGGAGAAGGGGCAAGGGGGAGGCCGGCTGGGCCTAGCCCCCCCCATAGGGCCCACTAGTGGTCGGCGGCCACCTCCTCCCCCCTCCTCTCCTTTAGTCCCACCCCAGGACTTGAGGGGAGGTAGTACCTCCCCTCCCCCTATATAAAGTGGGGTATTTGGCCTAGAAAAATACACCCAATAATAAATAAAGGTCTCCCCACTTTTGGGAGGACCTCCAATTGATATTTCTCTCTCCCCCTCTCTCTCTCTCTCTCTCTCGTGACCGTGCTCCCGAGTCTGGACTGCGCGAGCGAGAGACATCTTCACCGCGGAGCGCCGTCGCGCTGCGGGATTCGGATCCGGGAGCTCTACTTCCGCAACTGCTGCTAGATCAGGGAAGCGGGAGTCATCGTCAGGCACCGGACATGTGTAAGTCCCACGAGGTGCCACACTTGAGGCACTCAAGTCCTTGGAGCCAGAAGGAGCGCAAGGACTTCATCACGACCTTGAGGTCGGCTTCGGCTCGTCTACATCAACCATGCTCTCCTGAGCGTTGACAATGCTTTTCGGTCTTCAAGGGTAAGTTCGTGAAAAGCCCCTCCCATTACTGTATTACTAATAGATAGGTCCTGGCAGCTTCAGGGGTTCAGGGGCATAGAGTAAAATTTATTGTTTTTATGCGCAGAACCCCTACAGTGGTATCAGAGCTAGATCTATGCGTAGTAATGCTAGTACGGGTAGAACACACGAGATGTAGCGTGTGGGCGTTGATCTTTTAGTTGTTACCCTCCCACGTGTACTTGTGTGTACCGTAGTAATGCTTGATGAAGCGGCCCACAACCGACTTTACGCGTTCATTCGCGAGACTGGTCCACGCTTGACATACGGCTTGTACCGTATAAAGTGGCTTAGGGGGGTGTCTGTCTCTCTTGCATTAGTTGGTATACCATTTGCAACGGAGGGCCCCGAAAGGGGTGTAGTATAGACAACTACTTGATCAGCGTTGTGATGAAAGTTCGTAGGTAAGAACGGTTCTTGTGCGAAAGCCCATTCAGCCACGTAAAACATGCAAAGATAAAGTAGAAGCGTCTAACTTTGTTTTGCAGGAGGGCGTTGCTTTGTGATATGGTTGTGGCAAAGGTAAAGTGATTACCTTTTGTTACGTAAGTAGTAGATAGTCACGGTAATGACAAACTACCACGCCGGAATGACACTGGTACCCTAGTGTCTACAACGCCGGAAGCCTGGCACCAGAACCCGGTGACAAAGGATGGAGATCACGACGTGAAGGACCATATCACATAGCATTTACATTCAATGTTATTGATTGTATGTCTTATTGTGTGCTAGTATTAGATACTCGACGGTAGCCTAATAAGATGATCCCTGTTAAAATAACCAACGATTGTGTTTCCCCTTAGTGTGCACCACCAAGAAAGTTCTTCGGTATGAGGCAGGTCGTGATGATCGGGTGTCAGACATATCTATGTTCACATACAGTGGGTGTAAGCCATGTTGCACAGCGAAAACACTAAGGTTGAGTTGGCGAGCCTAGCATGTACAGACATGGCCTCGAAATGCGGATGGTCGAAAGATCGAGCACGAGTGGCATGAATGATGTGACCGACGTTTAGCGTCCACCCTTGAACCCACATTGATGGCCGTGATGATCGGGGGAGATGTGGCTGATAGGGGTCGTGTTATCACTAGGAACCCTCACTGGGGATAGGTGTTTCTGAGTGGAGTTATTATTAACTCATTTAATTATAAACTTAGTCTAAATTCCTTTTGCAATTATAAATGTAGATGGGCTCTTTCGTGTTGACAATTAAATGGTTAGAAGGAGAGAAGCTCAGATTAGATGGATCGAACTTCTCCATTTGGGTTGCCAGTCTCCATGTTCTCCTTGGCAAGAACGACATGGTCGACTACATACTCGACGGGATGGATCTGGATCCGTCCACACACCTTGAGACCCCAGAGGAGCGGAAAGACCGCTATCTCCGTCGGGAGATGGCCTCCTATATTTCAGTTGTGATGTGTTTCAGAATGGTGGATGAGCTATGGCCTTTCGTGGGTGATGTCAACCCTTGTTCGGTGGTGCTACAGCTTAGGACACATTTCGTGGATCAGACACGCATTTGGGAGCATGAGTTGATGGGAGACTTTCTCTCCATTAAGATGGAGGAGAACTCGTCACTGGATAGCCACTTACAGCACATGCATGATGTGTACATGAGGCCAGCATACTTCCTAGATGTCTGGATTTCAGGCTCTTTTGCAAATGCTGCTGTGCTGCGGTCGCTACCACCAAGCTACCAAGCACAAGTCAGGACTTGCGTAATGAGGGGCGACACCGAAATGGAGTTCCACCGGTTCATGACACATCTCAGGAATGTGTTGGTTGAACCAGATGTCGCTCAGGTCGTCAACGACAAACGTCTATATTTGATATACAGTTTTGTAAATGTTATAATCTTGCAAACACATTGCAGTGTTAAGTATATCTGATACTTGTTCTGTTTTACTGAAAACAGGTCCTTCTGCATGAGCAGTGCTTGCTAGAGAGGAGGTGACGTTGCGTGTTGATGGCGAGCATGATGATGATGGCCAACGACACTCTCCCTCGACATTTATCACTTAGTTTATGTTTTAGGATGATTTTTGTAATCGAGAGATTTGAACTTCTTTAGTGTGTCTCACACTTCGTGAGACGGTTATTCATATAAGTTTGTAACAAACAGTTGTTCCACTTTTATGAATGATTTCTATTCGTGTTCATATCTTGTTTGATTATTTGTGAATTATCCTTGTTGTTTGAAACTAATTGATAATGTATGAACATTTGTAAAACATTAAAAATGCCTTGTTTAAAATACCCAATTTAATGATATGTTCATTAATGAATGAAGCCATTGTTTAAATTCAAAGTTATGTGATAATATGTGAAAGTAATTCGATTTCTTTTCACATATAAATCATGCCTAAGTTCGGCAGAATAACTTGAACACCGTGTATTACTTGGATACAAAGTGTTTAATGAATTGTTAAAAGTGAATACATATTCGATGTATTGTGTTTTAACGAAAATGGTAATTATCATTAAAAGATTGTTTAAATGTGTAAAGTAGTTTACCAAAGGAAACATGAATATGAAACTATTTTGATTTGATCAAAGTACTTCATCAATAAAAGGGTATAAGTATAAAAGAGAATCCAATTACTATGATTTGATCAATAGTAATGAAATTCAACTTTATAAGAATGGCATGAAAGAAATTGTGAAATACAAAGTGTTTTGAAACGTCAAAATACAAAGCATCACAATGTGATATTAGATATCAAAGGGGTTGAATAGAAGGCACCAAATAAATCGTTGTAGTGTATATGTAGAGAGCATTAGCTTAGAAATAGTTAGCACTCAATTAGAATTGGTGAACCATTTGAATTCGTGAAAGTTTTGGGGTTATTCGGTATAACCAAAACAATAGCGAATAAATCCTTGTAGAGTATTCATTGGAAACTTTGAATACAAAATCCATAGCTGAAACCAAAAGGAAAGCAAGATTCGTATTGCTGGGATTTTGGTGCATTCTTGAGAAAGCTCACCTTTAGTGAAGTTTCTCAATTATGGAGCAAATGGAAAATAGTGTAAAACACGATGAGGATTCAAAACCCTGCATCAGAGTGTTGAGAAGCGCAAGGACAGCGTTCCTGAACGATTCCCTTCACAGAAGGAAAGAATCAATGATTTTGATCATTGTGTTTTTCCCTCCACTATTGTTTTTCACTACATGAAGTAGGATTCAAAATGTAAATCCATATCTTGTATGGAGACATTTGTGAATCACTTGTCATGATTTTTTGGAATATGACATACCTACAAACTACAAAGGAAATAATGGTAAACTAAATTATGAGAAATCCGAGAAACAAAATTCCCTTGAGATTAGAAAGCAATTCGTTGCTGAATCTCACAAGTAAAGGAGTTACTTGGAATTTTCCCAAATGACTGCAAAGCCATTGTAGGAAAAGGGGGTGAATGAAAAAAGCACAATTTGTCAAGTATTGAAAAAATTCAGATGAATTTGATTCATGTGTGCTAAATGTCTAGTGGATTTAAAACTAGTAAAGTACTAGTATCTCATAATAAATCTCCAAGTTTGATAATTGATCAAAAGATTTTGAAGTTGTTCAAAGTAATAAGGAGATATGCAATTTGCATAAAATTGAGTGGGAGCTATGAAAGTCTTCCTAAAACAATATGTGATTGACATATTTTTTAAGTGGGAGCAATGTAAGGCTCAAATTCAAATATGTGGGAACATATTTTGAGTGGGAGCTTATAAGAGTAATTCTTAAGTATGTTAAGGATGAAAGGCACAAATACTTATAAATAATAATTTATAAGATGTAGAAGTTGATAATAGGTGTATTATGATATTATGTAGTATTCTAAGGGATTCTGAAAAGGGTTTTAGAATAGAAGTTAATTAAGGAACTAGTCCTTAATAACTCAAATTAGGAATAGCATTAAGTTTGAACATCAATGGTTGAAAGAAAGAAAGAAAAGGATGATCATCATCCACTATGTTGAGACATAGGTTCTATCTTAGAAGCCATGATGGTAACTTAGCATAATATGTAATCCAAATAAAGAATGTTTGAAAGTGATTAAGTTCGAATCACAGAATGTTGAGCTAAGTTTGTCCGTAGTGTCTAGTAGAGAACTGTGGATATATTTTCCAAATCCATAAAGGATAACATATCTTAAAACATAAAGGGTTATGTTATAAGGGAATATGTTGGAAACTCCTATAGATACCAATTAAAGTCAAGTAGGAAGCAAGGTGAACAAAACATCGAAAGTTGCACAGTGTGCACCAGTGTTTCGATGAATACATTTATAATAATAGATAAGGGTGCCATCTAAAGTGTTGTATAATGTTATGGCGGGGCTAGTTTTCTTTTAACGTAGAATGATGTGTCCTGGGGCATAGTGCCCATGAGAAAGCCCTCGAGGTTGATCTAACGTCACTGTAGGCTCCTGGAATCAGGCCTCGTTCTGCTGCCATAGCGATGATGCATACACACAGACACTATCATGTGATGATAGAGTATTGATGTCAATCAAGGTGACATTAGTAAGTTGCAAAGGATTTGGGACTGTAAAGTACAGACCCAAGACTCAACCTCTTCCATGAGCAAGCATGTTCAGGGTACTGGATATATAGTGCCAATGATTGAGAACAAATGTAGCTAGTGTATTTGTACTCTAGTGCAAGTGGGAGACTGTTGGAAATATGCCCTAGAGACAAATAGTAGTAAGGAATATTATCATATTTCATATAGTTTATGATTAAGTTTTATATCATGCTATAACTATATTGAGTGGAAACATCAATACACGTGTGATATACAAACAACCAGGGGTTCCCAGTGAAACTCTAGTCACTAGTTCATTGGTCAACAGATGATCATGTTTCCTGATCATGTGACATTTATGCCAGTTGGAAATGAGGTCATCTCATTCGGAGAATGAGATGATGAACCAATACCCAACCTAAACATCGTTACCCGATCATGTCACGAAGTTCAAGTTACGATGATTAGAAATGGATCCTCGTAGACTATTCCTTAGACTGTGAGGCTATATCAATCACTGTCTCCCGAGAATGCTTAGATAGAATCAAATGCCATCTGGTAAAACGGTGGTTATAAAGGTGTGTTTAGGTATTCGGAGGAAACCGTAGAGGCAATATATGTCAAGAGTGGGATTTGTCCGTCCATGTGACGGAAAGATACTCAAGGGCCCACTCGGAGAAGTTATATCCAATACCTGCGCAGCGTGTGATTAGATCACAGGGATATCACTTGTCGGAACGAGTTAAGTAGCATTTTTCAGTAACGAGATTGAACACGACATGGTGATGTCATTGATCAGATCTCGGGCAATGCAAGTATCAATGACAAAGGGAATAAGACACGACTGTCCTGGTTCAAACGACAAAAGATCTTCGTGGAACGCACAGGGGTCACATGGCCATCAAGGTCCCTCTGTCGATCATTGGTGCGGGAGTGTCCTGACCATGTCTGGAGTGTTCCCGAACCATAGGGTATCACGCTTAAGGGCTTGATGATGCTTAGAGAGTGTTTATAGGATCGGTAGAATCGCCGAAGAAAAGAAGGGAGAAAACCGGAAGGGTTTCAGTAAGTCCGGAGGATGTCTGGAGTGGAGGTGGAAGGTGTTCCATGGCCACGGAGATTGAATAATATGTGAAAGAATGTTAAATATTGATTTAATCATTTATTCATAATTATTTAATAAAGAGAAAATCAATTAAAGGTCAAAAAGGCTTAATGGGCCAATTCCGGAGGGAGAGGGCCCATTGGGGAAAAGGAGAAAGGGGAGAAGGGGCAAGGTGGAGGCCGGCTGGGCCTAGCCCCCCCCCCCCCCGCGGGGCCCACTAGTGGCCGACGGCCACCTCCTCCCCCCTCCTCTCCTTTAGTCCCACCCCGGGACTTGAGGGGAAGTAGTACCTCCCCTCCCCCTATATAAAGTGGGGTATTTGGCCTAGAAAAATACACCCAATAATCAATAAAGGTATCCCCACTTTTGGGAGGACCTCCAATTGATATTTTCTCTCTCCCCCTCTCTCTCTCTCGTGACCGTGGTCCCAAGTCTGGACTACACGAGCGAGAGACATCTTCACCGCGGAGCACCGTCGCGCTACGGGATTTGGATCCGGGATCTCTACTTCCACAACTGCTCCTGGATCGGGGAAGCGGGAGTCATCATCAGGCACCGGACGTGTGTAACTCCCACGAGGTGTCACACTTGAGGCACTCAAGTCGTTGGAGCCAGAAGGAGCGCAAGGACTTCATCACGACCTTGAGGTCGGCTTCGGCTCGTCTACATCAACCACGCTCTCCTGAGCGTTGACAACGCTTTTCGGTCTTCAAGGGTAAGTTCGCGAAAAGCCCCTCCCGTTACTGTATTACTAATAGATAGGTCCTGGCAGCTTTAGGGGTTCAGGGGCGTAGAGTACAATTTATTGTTTTTATGCACAGAACCCCTACAGCAATGTGCAAGGGCTTTGTGCCTATTAGAATCAAGTAGAAGAAGAAGAAGATCAACTATGTCTTCAAGAAGAAGAACAAAAAGAAAAAGAAGATGGAGTTCCCCATGGCTATCTTCAAGACATCATTAAGATTTGAAGTGCAAGCTCAAGATGCGTCATCTCTAGAAGATCTCATGCTTGAAGCTTGCCATCCTCAACAATCATGGAATGATGAAGACAAGTTCGAAGAAGAGGATTCCCCATGGAGTATGGGGGAGCATTTCTCAAGTCTTCATCAAGCAAGAGCAATCAAGTGCTATCAAGAAAAGGCGATCCATCTTTAGAAGGACAAGATGGTCTACATCAAGCTCAAGTGGAATGCTTAAGGCAAAGGTATGATCTTGATAGGTTTTCTATTTTACCGCAGATTCGACTGGGGACTTTTGAAGCCTTCAAGTGCCTAAATGAGTACATTTTGATTGCTTTTATTTGTGTCATAGGGATTGTTGATATACGTGCCTGATATAACCGAAGTATCGGTATCAGTTAACTACCTTAGGGTGAAACAACGCAATCTAGTCAAATTCGAGTCCCCGGACTCGAATCCGGAAAAGTGCTGGTGTAATTCGACTCAGGCCGTGGAGGTCTTACAGGAGTCCAATTCCAGTTATATGGGTGTGAGCACTTGACACGTCCGTCAAGGCATGTTCATCGTGCCTGTAGGCACGGATATGCTTCTGGCAGTGCGTAGTTAAATGCGTTGCTAGGCCTTATTCAGGTCTTACCTTCACGCCGTAGGCGCGGCATCCGAATTTTATCATCACGGAGACGATTTGGGTAACCCAGGAGACGCAGTCTCTTTGTAGGGAAAAATTATGAGGCGGTGTCGCCATGAGTTTTGAGTGTGGATGTTATCAACACACAGTTTTTCTTGCACAAATAATCATAGGGTGCGCAGCCAGCGCTCCCTATGGGAGTAGCCTCCGAGTGCCTGGTTGAGTCGAAGACTCAGGCAGGGACTAAAGAACTTTTGCGACTGCTGTCGTCTTTTGCCTGCTTGTTTTATTCGATGCCTTAGGCAGGTACTAAAACACTTTCGTGACTGCTGTCATCTTTTGCCTGCTTGTTTCAGTCGATGACTCAGGCAGGGACTAAAATATTTTTGCGACTGCTGTCGTCTTTTGCCTGCTTGTTTCCGGTGCTCCCTATGGGAGTAACACATGTCCATAATCGAACTGTGTTTCGAGTGGTTGGGTTTGCTTTTGTGATTGTCCATGTTCCTGCAACAAGAAAAAGAAAGTCGTAGGGTGCACGGCCAGCGCTCCCTATGGGAGTAGCCCCCGAGTGCTTGGTGGAGTCGAAGACTCCAGCAAGGACTAAAAATAGTCGAAGCTTTCCACTGCATAGGCTTGGTGACGTCAGTGCTGACGCTTGTATGACCTTAGTTTCCCGCGTGAGCGGTTTTGACGGGACGTGACGAGCGGTGGGTCCTACTTTCTGACTTTGATTTGACTGGGCGTGCGTAATCTTATTTTTAACTGTGCCTCCTCGATTTCCACGCGTAATGGTAGAAGTGGGGGGACGGTTCGTGCTTCCTCTTCGCCACGTGTCCTACGCGATGCGTGCCACGCGTCCAATAGGGTTTTTGTCAGCCGTTGGATTGCATCTCCCAAGGGTTAAGTAGCGATGCTGAGGCGGTAATTTCCCATCTGTGCTCTTTCTTCCTTGCTGCCATCGCCATTGCCATTTGCCTTTCTTCTCTCCTCTGCGCTCATCTTCCCCATGATGCTGGACCAGCTCCGTTCGTTCCCAAGCTATTTTCTTCGCTCTCATCACCGCCGCACAATGGGGAAGAAGAAGGGAGGCACTGCCGCTGATTCCGCGGGCACCCTCGCTGCAACGAGGAAGAAAGGTGGCTCCGCCGCTGCGGGCACCAGTGCCGCCGCCGTCGGGAAGAAGAAAGTCGCGGTTACCCGCGTGACCAATGGCGCATGGCGCCCCTCTATCATCAAGGCGTCGGATCTCCGTCTTCTTCGCCAAGACGGAGTGATTTCTGCAGCAGTCGCCGATTCACGCGTCCCCAGTGGTGAGACCATTCATGCTCCTCCCGCTGGTTATCGAGTGATGTTTCTTGCATTCATCATTCGCGGTCTTTCCTTGCCTCTTCACCCCTTTCTTCGGGGTCTTCTTTGTTTCTATGGGCTCCAGCTCCATCAGCTGTCCCCAAATTCTCTCCTCCACATCACTTGTTTCATCACTCTCTGTGAGTGCTGGCTCGGAATCAAGCCGCACTTTGGTCTTTTCAAACGCATCTTTAAATTGAAGCGTCAGTCCGCATCTGGCTCTTTAGTTTATGACGTAGGTGGTTGCGGAATCCATGTTGACCCATCTGCCACCTACTTCGATATCAAGCGCACCAAGTCCATCCAGGGATGGAGGGACAAATGGTTCTATGTGCGCGACCAGAAGGCCAAGGACGAGCACTTTGGACTCGCGCCCTTCGATCCCGCGACCCCCTGCAATAATATGCGTTCTTGGAAGAACGTGATCATGCCTTCCGAACTCGCGGAAATAGACGTGTTATATCAGCACGTCTGCGACCTCGAGAGTCGCATAGGCGCAGAAGAGGGAGGCTGCGCCCTTGTCAGGACTTGGCTGCGTCGTCGCGTCCAGCCTCTCTAGGCCAGGGTCCATCCCATGTTCCAATGGGGTGGCGCTGATGATCCCACTCGCGTGTCTGCTGATGGCATGTCCACGAGTGAGGTAGATAAGAGGGTGCGACTGGTCACGAAGTATACCCTCAAGGATGTGCTTCCGAACGAGCCAGTCATTCCTCCTTTCGATGCTTCGAATCCTCCTCCTGAGGTATCGTTGTGCTACGTAGTAGCTTAATTTCTCGATTGCGTCTTCTGTTGCTTATCTGTTTTACTTTTTGTATGCAGGAGTGGGCGGTGTCGCCTTGCATGCCTCCCCTTCCTGGGGGGATTATTCCTCATGAAGCTTTGGAAGAGGACGAGTCTGAGTCGACTGTCCCTTCCGATGTGGAAGAGGAAGCCCCCGAGTCTAAAAGTCTGGATACTCGCAAGCGTTCGCGTAGCGGGGATTCCGATGCGTCGACTCCTTCAACTCTAGGAGGCGCGGCTGTTGGCGCGGAGTCGCCAATTCCCGCCGTTCCTGTGAGGGCTGTGGCACCGTCTTCTCGTAAGAAGATGCGATTGCCCAAGGAGTCTTCGTCGGAGTTGACGGAGGCCACATTTGATCTTGACAGATTTGACTGGTAGGTTTGCTAGTGCATTCATTCTTCTCTTGTTTTCTTCTTGTTGGCTTTGCCCTGGAGTTTGCCCTTTCTGAGTGCGGACTTTGTCTTGCGGTCAAGAGGCGTCGTCATCTTCTGGCGACGTCGAATTTTTGAAGGAATCAGGAGTCGCGACCTCAAAAGCCAAGACAGAGGTCGAGCGTGCTCCTTCTCCTCCGGCGACGGCCCACTCCGGGCACAATTCTTCGAGCTCTCCTCACGTAGGGGAGCATCGAGTAGTTGCTCGGATGACGATTCAGCAATCTTCTTCGGAGTCGCTAGAGGACCATGTAAGTATATCTTTCTTTCTTTTATAATTTATCAGTCAACGCCCTTATGTTGCCCTCTGCTGACTCCTTGTTTTGTGCGACAGCTCCTTGTAAAGGAAGCCGCGCAGGTGGCAGAGCAGGTGATGGAAATAGGTCGCCAGCATGCGATGCTGGAGACGCACCACCGCTTGGTTGAGAGTGAGTGTTTTATACTTATTCTTTTCGTCTTCTCTGTATTTTGGTATAATCGACTGACAGCCAAATTTTTGACTGCCCTGTAGCTGAGCATAATGCTTTACTGCGTGATGTCGCCACGTTGGAGAAGACGCTGGCCGCAGCTATGAAGGGGCGTGACGAGGCAATCGCGGCTCGTGATGAAGCCTAGAAGCGCGAAGAGGATCTGCGTGCCTCCTTTGCGGCCAGGGAGAAGTTGTTCGAAGAGCAACTGTTCTCAGTCGCCAAGGCCCTCTCAGGTACCTTTACTTGGTAGATATTTTATTGATGTTCTTCTCTTCCTTTGTAGTGCCGGTGGCATTAGAAGTTTGATTCGTGTGTGTATTTTGGTGTAGATGCTGGCGGCTTGAGTTTTGATCCACAAGCCCTTGGTCGCGATGACGCTCTGGCGGGCGCGGTATCTATGGTCGAAGATCGTAGCACCGCTGTCCAAAATACGTTGTCCAAAGCCAAGGCCACCCTGAGTCGCCTCCGGGAGGAGCTGATGCCGAAGGCGGAGCTGGTCGACAATGTGGAGGAGCTGGTGGAGTCGCTCGCTGGGGGTGTGCCTTCCACGTACAAGAATTCCCTCCGCGTAGCTGGCGCGACCATGTCGCTTGCCATGGTGCAAGCCCACGGAGTCTAAGTGGATCCCTCTGTGGTGTCGAAGACGATGCCTATTGGCGCGGATGGTCAGCAGGTAGTATTCACTCCCTTTGCGACTGCTTGTGCCAAATATGGCCATTCCTTGATAAACATTGTTGCCAAGTATTCGGAGGAGCTCAATCGCGCGAAGAAGGCGGCGAAAACTTCGGCCTCAGGGGCCGGCGGAAAGTCAGTGGAATCTGATACTGCCACGGACTTGATGAAGCCCCCGAGGTCATCAAAGTCGAAGAAGCCAGCTGCTCCGTAGTTAGTTCCTTGTAATAGCTGATGAACTTGCTCTTTTGATTGGAGAACATGCCTGTTGGTGAATGTGTTTGTAGATACTTTTATTGATCCTGAATGCACCTGTTACTTTTGACTTTTGAGTTGGTCGCCTTATTTTGCCTCTGGCTTGATTTTTGGTAGGGTACGTCAAGTGGCCCTGTGGGGGGAACCCCGGACTCGCCATCTCTTGAAGATACAATGGCACCATCCACAGGGTAGAGGAGCTTTCCTTGCTTTCGCGACTTCCTTATCGCGTTAAGCAACTGGAGCGTGAGTTGCCCTTGATCCATGGTAGCACGGACGTATGGAAGTCAAAGGCTGAAAAAGCTGCCGCCCGCGAGCAATATCTGCTTGGCGAGGTGACGCAGCTGGGCGACCAGTTTAAGTGTTAGTTTGCTCATCCTCGTCTTTTCCTTTGTAGTTAATCGCAATGGTACGTTGTACTCATGCTGTTGATGCTGCTTCGTGTAGTTGTTAGCGCACGCCGTCCGCGGGAGGAGAGGGATAGGATTGTCATCCGCCTTCATGATCTCACCCAAGAGCAACTTTAGGAGAGTGGATACTTCTGGGTAGATCATGATCGTGCGACTGCGTTAGCGACCCTGCAGGATCGCGCCTCGCGAGTGCTGCTCTTTCTGAAGAAGTCGCAGTCGTGTTTGAAGAACATCTACCGGGCGATGTTCCCGTTGGACGATACTCCATTAAGCTTGCTGGCCCTTCTGACGAAATTTCAAGATATGTCCGCGGTTCGCGAGTGCGTGAGGCAGCAGCTGGTGGCTGGTGCCAAGGCTGCCCTCTCCGTGGTGCGTTTGCACAGGCCTGACGTGGATGTCGCCGCCATCGCATCTGTGCCACCGGTGCCACCAGTAGGATCTTCCTGGAACATGGTGCTGCACTATCAGGCGGTGGATCGTCCAGCCGAGGAGATCGTCGACTTCTTCGAGGAACAGACTAATGTTCTTCTGTTGCAAGGGTAGCCAAATATGTTTCCTGCATATAAGTGTACTGGCGTTGTAAAGCTCATAGATATTTGTAGATAACTTATTGTTCAGTGTATACAAATAGCTTTCTAAGCGTTGGGTGCGTTGCACTTATGCGATTCCTTTTCGTTAGCCTGGCCATCCTTGTATCGTTCCCTTGTCAACCTGTCAGGTGCGTTGCAGCTGGGTTGAGTTTGTGTTAAGGGGTTCGATTGATGTGCCAGCTACTCAGGATGTCGCGTTATTGTTCAAAGAACATATGTGTATAGGGTGGCATAGCCCCCGAGTATGAAAGTTGACAAAAGAAAAGAGAATACAGAGTTTTGGGGCACTTAGCTTTTATTAATTCGGAGAACAGTACGTAGTACAATGTGTGGCTAAGTAGCTTTGGCTGAATAGCCTTATTTTGCGATGCAAAAGTGAAGGAAAACTACTAAGGGTAGAAGCGTCGCAGTTGAGCGACGTTCCAAGGGTTGGAGTGTGCGACTCCTGTCTCTATATCTTGAAGGCGATAGGCGCCGCCTGGGATTACTTCTGTAATCACATACGGTCCTTCCCAGGGGGACTCGAGCTTGAGATGCCCCTGCTGCTTCAGTCGCAGGACTAGGTCACCTTCGACGAAGGATCTTGGGCGAAGCCTTCTGCTATGGTAGTTGCGCAGGTTCTGCTGGTAGATCGTAGATCTTTCTGCGGCGATTTCTCTTGCTTCGTCAAGGAGGTCGACGGAGTCTTCGAGTGCGAGGGATGACTCCTTCTCACTATAGGCGACTACGCGAGGCGCTTTGTACCGTACCTCGGCGGGTAGTACTGCCTCTGCTCCATGTACCATAAAGAATGGTGTGTAGCCAGTGGCGCTGTTTGGAGTTGTACGTAGGCTCCAAAGTACGGATTGCAGTTCGTTTGGCCAGCAGCCCGCGGCTTGTTCGAGTGGCCAGAGGAGTCGCTTCTTGATGCCGCTGCAGACGAGCCCGTTTGCCTTTTCCACCTGACCGTTGGTCTGCGGGTGTGCGACTGAGGCATAGCTGATGTTGATCCCCAGGTTCTCGCAGAAATCTTGGAACTCCTTGGATGTAAAGTTCGTTCCGTTGTCGGTGATGATGCTGTGTGGCACGCCGAAGCGGTAGACGATGGACTCGAAGAACTTGACTGCGCTGTGTCCTAATTGCTTGGTCACTGGCATGGCCTCGATCCACTTGGTGAATTTGTCGACTGCGACCAAGAGGTAGACGTAGCCTCCTTGTGAGGACCTTGGAAGTTTGCCAACCATGTCGAGTCCCCACTGGGCGAAGGGCCAGGCCAATGGGATAGGCCGGAGTTCTGCGCCTGGTGCGCGTGGCTTGTCTGCGAATCGCTGGCAAGCATTGCACTTTTGTACTATGTCTTTGGCATCGCGCATGGCCGTGGGCCAGTAAAATCCAGCTCGTAGAGCTTTGGCAACGAGGGTGCGACTGCCGACGTGGTGCCAGCATGTCCCTTCATGGATGTCGAGGAGTACTGCTTTTCCATCGGCTAGGGAGACGCATCGCTGTAACACGCCTGTGATGCTGTGTTTATACAGTTCGCCGTTGATAACGGCGAATGCCTTGGAGCGTCGCGCGATGTGTCGTGCGTCTGTTCGGTCATCCGGTAGGCGCCTACTGAGGAGGTACATAATGTACGGCTGCGTCCAGGATTGTTCGATCATCATGACGCTCATTGGTCCCTCAAGTCCTGTGTCGAGCTCCAAGTCATCGATTGTTATTGGCTCATTGGGTGGCGTAGCCCCCGAGTCCGTTGCTGCGCTTGTTTTCTTCTCTGCGGCCTTTGGCTTGATGGAGCGTTCGCATATGCGCTCGAGAAATACCCCAGGTGGTATGGGTGCGCAGGTGGATCCTATGTTGGCGAGTGCGTCCGCCTCCTCATTGCTTTCGCGACCTATGTGTCGTAACTCGCAACCATCGAAGTCTCCTTCGAGTATGTCGTAGAGGTCGTGGTATGCGATCATGTTGTCGTTTAGTGCGTCGCACTCGTGCATTGTTTGGTTGACGACCATCTTGGAGTCGCCATATATGATTAGCCTCTTTGCACCGCAGGCTTTTGCCATCCTCATCCCGTGTAACAGGGCCTCCTATTCAGCCTCGTTGTTTGAGGCTATGAACTGCATTCGTAGGACGTATTTCAGCTTGTCCCCTTGAGGCGATGTCAGTATGACACCTACTCCTTCTCCATCTTTTCTCTTGGACCCATCGTAGTGCATTGTCCAGAGGTAGGACATGTCTGGTTTGTCCGGGAGTTGGTTTTCCATCCAATGTACGAGGAAGTCAGGGAGAACTTGCGACTTGATTGCGCCGTGCTTTTCGTATGTGATATCTCGTGGAGATAGTTAGATTCCCCAAAGCGCGACTCGCCTTGTGGCGTCAGGGTTATTGAGGATGTGTCCCAATGGGGCGTCGTTGACTACCACGATTGGGTGTTCCTGGAAGTAATGGCGCAGTCGCCGGGCGGTCATAAAGACGCCGTACGCCAGCTTCTGGTAGTGCGGGTACCGTTGTTTTGTTGGTGTGAGGACCTCGCTGAGGTAGTATATCGGGCGTTGTACGCCATGGACCTTGTTTTCCTCGGCCCGTTTGACGACGAGAATTGTGCTAACCACTTGGTTGGTGGTGGAGATGTACAACAGCAGTGGTTCCCTTTCTCGTGGAGTTACCAATACTGGCGAGGTGGATAGTAGGTGCTTGAGGTCCTCGAATACTTCTTGCGCTTCGTTGGTCCACTCGAATTTGTCAGCTTTGCGGAGGAGCTGATAGAAGGGCAGCGCCTTTTCTCCCATTCGACTGATAAATCGACTGAGGGCCGCGATTCGCCCGGCTAGTTGCTGAACGCCTCTTATGTTCTTTGGCTTCTCCATGGCCAGTATGGCCTTTATCTTTTTCGGGTTTGCCTCAATCCCTCTCGCGGAGATGAGATACCCGAGAAGTTGCCCAGAGGGTACGCCGAAGGCGCATTTGTCTAGATTGAGATTTATCCGGTAGCGATCGAGATTGGCGAAGGTTTCGCGCAAGTCGTCGATTAGAGAGGCTTCTTCCTTGGTCTTGATTACTATGTCGTCGACATAGACTTGGATGTTGCGACCAAGTTGCTCCTTGAGGCAGGCCTGCATGCACCGCTGGTACGTGGCTCCTGCGTTTTTTAGCCCGAAGGGCATTGTGTTGTAGCAGAACACGCCAAAGGGCGTTGTAAACGCGGTTTTCTCCTGGTCTTCCTTCTTCATTCGAATTTGGTTATAGCCTGAGTAGGCGTCGAGGAAGCAGAGGCGCTCGCATCCGGCAGTGGAGTCGATGATTTGATCGATCTGTGGTAGCGGGAAGTGATCTTTTGGGTAGTGCGTGTTTAGAGAAGTAAAGTCCATGCACATCCGCAGGATATCCGTGTCCTTTTTTGGCACCAGCACCGTATTGGCGAGCCAAGTGCTTTCCTTGATCTTGCGTATGAATTTGGCCTCGAGGAGTCTGTTGATCTCCATTCTGACTGCCTGTTCCCGTGGCTCAGACAGTCGCCTGATTGTCTGCTTCACTGGCCTTGCGTCGGGGTTGATGTTGAGTGTGTGCTCGGCGAATTCCCTGGGAACTCCTGGCATGTCCGCAGGACACCAGGCAAAAATTTCCCAGTGCTCACGGAGGAATTCGATGAGCGCGAGTTCCTATGTGGGACTTAAGTTGTTGGCGATGAGGGCCGTTTTAGCGGGATCTGATGGATGGACCTGCACCTTCTTTGTGTGCACAGATGAGTCGAAGGAGAGGTCAGGTGAGCTTGGCCTACTCAGGGGGGCAGACTGTTGTCTGTCGTTTCCTTCAGTCGCGCGAGTTCTTCCTGCATGCCGAAGGACTAGGAGATTCTGTTGAATTCCCTGTCGCAACTGTCAGATTGCTCGAAACTCCCGTTGATCGTGATGACGCTGTTTGGACCTGGCATTTTCATCTGCAGGTAGGCGTAGTGAGGTACTGCCATGAACCTAGTGAACGCGACGCGCCCGAGGATGCAGTGGTATTGTGAGGGCCAGTCGACAACTTCAAAGTCGATGCACTCGCGCCGGAAGTTCTTCGACGTGCCGAATATGATGTCGAGGTTGATTTTGCCCAGGGAGTATACGCCTTTTCCTAGGACGATGCCGTGGAACATTGTGTCCGATGCCTCCAAGAAGGTTAGAGGGATCCTCATTGCTCGCAAGGTACTCGCGAATATGAGGTTGATACCGCTTCCGCCATCCATGAAGACGCGACTCATGTCGAAGCCTCCAATTTGAGCCTCGAGTACGAGGGGGCAATGACTTGGGCGAGGTACTTGAGGCGGGTGGTCGCGTTTGTCGAAGGTAATGCACGACTCACTACCACTGAGGTACTCAGTGGTGGATGGTGGCGAGTGCGTGGCCAAATTGACTTGGCGAGTGATGGCCTTCTGCACCCTATTGGAGGGGCGTCCCTTTTGGATCATCATGGTACCCATGGCCCGTGGGTATGGTTCGCCTCCGTGATGCTGGTCCGGTGCAGCTCCGTTCGGGGGTGGCCCAGGTGGTGGTGGTGGTGCGCCATGTGCCACTGCGCCTGGAGTGGTTCCGTAGCCTCTTTCGACTGCGTTGCGGTTCATCCGAACCAACCCCTCATGTAGCTTGAGGAACTCGCGGCAGTCCTTGAGGAGGTGACTGGATTTTCTCTTGCTGTCATGCTTGTCGATGTAGAAATGTACCGTGCATGGTCCGGACAGTTTGTCTTCGATGGAGGTCGTGGGTGCTTCATCGCGAGTGCGGCATTGCCATACTTGCGTGGTTTTCTCGGAGTCGCGGTATCCGCCGCTGCGGTATCCGCTGTTGCGGTTATCGTCGCGTCTATCGGCGTAGCCGGCTGCGACCATGTTGACATCATCGCGATCATCATAGACGCGCATACGACATTTACTCCGGTGGCGGAGTCTTCGTTCGAGTTCTGCCTCCTTGTCAGAGTGAACACGATTCTTCAACGAATCTTCTCCATCAGCCCACCGATTCGCGATCTCCATCAGGTGGTCGATGGTCTTGGGCTTTGAGCAGCCTAGCTCCTCCCTGAGTTCCATGCAGGGGACACCACCGTTGAATGCATCAAGCGCGCGGTCTTCCGAGATGTTTTCCGCGGAGTTCTTGATTATGGACCATCTTTGGATGTAAGAGCGCAGCGATTCGCCAGATTTTTGCTGGCAGCATCTCAATTCTTCGATTGAAGCGGGGCGTTTGTACGTGCCCTTGAAGTTGCGTATGAAGCTGTAGACCAGCTCATCCCAGCTGCGAATGGATCCGCGTGGGATGTTATTGAGCCATGCCCGGGCGGCGCCCTGCAGCTATAGCTGCAAGCATTGCATGGCAGTACTTTGACTGCCTCCGTGCAGCCTGACGAAGGAGATGTGATCCTCCAGCCAGAACTTGGGGTCCTACAGACCATCAAATTTCGGGTTCTCCAATGGGAGTTTGAACCCTTTAGGCATTCACTTTTGCCTGATGGATCTACTGAAGCATCTGGCGCCGCAGAGCTCCCCATCTTCTTCTTCCGAATCAGTCGACCGAGCACGCCGTGCCCTTGACTTGTCGATTTTGCGTTGCGTGAGCTCGTCGCGTGCATCGTAGTCGCGATCGTGTCGTCGTGAACGGCGGCGCCGAGACAGGTCGTGACTGTCATCGCTTGACGAGGACGAGGAGTAGCGTTTTGCTAACGCTTTGCCCTTTTTTGGGTCTGGTACTGGTTCTTTGTCGAGGGCAGCCTCGATTAGCCCCAGGCCCACGATCGTAGATCGGTGCATGGCCGTTCGGGGATCTCCAGCCGGTGGATGGTTATTGAGAAGGTACATGGTGGCCGCTGTCACTGCGGCCTGTGGCGTTCTGGGAACCACGTTGCCTCTCGTGTCGACTGTCATAGAGCCGAAGTCGAGGATTTTCGCGGCGTCTATGCGTTCTTGTTCGGTGAGGTGAGCCATCCGCGATTGCCTCTTCCTGGCGAGATGCTCGTTGCCTCTTGAGGAGGATCCTCCGTAGGAGGAGAGCCCAGTGCGGCGAAGTCTTGATTCGTCCGCCGCCTTTTTACGCGCCTCAAGTTGCGTGATTGCCTGTTTCTGGCGCTTGAATTCCTCTTTTAGGAGCCAGTGGTAACCCATCAGTAGTTCCTGAGAGGACCCGAAGGGTAGAGGTGCACCTCGTAGGGCTTCGTGGCAGCGTTCCCACTCTTGCTCGTTGAGCCTGATCACGACGCGTTCGCCGGTTTGCTCGTTGATTATGCTGGGGGGTTCGACTGCTCCTCCATTGCCGTCATTGGCGGCGTTGGGCGGGTCAGTGCCGTTGTCGGTGTTACCGCCGTTGCCGCGGTTGGCGGAGGTGTCGCCTGCATTGATGACGGCGCACATGAAGTGATTTGGGAAGCTATTGCTTCCACAACTTTCAGATCCGGAACCGTAGGTTCCATCTTCAGTGGCCAGATCGCTTAGATCGGAGTCGCGACCGCTGTCGCTGATCATGTTCCCGACTGCCGCTGGAGCATTGAGCTCGCTGAGGGTGCCGATCGATGGAGGGAACCATGATGCTGGGGCAATCGCCTGTGCTGTCGGCTGATCGGGCATGCGAAGCGTGCCCATCTGACCAACTTGGAAGCGGAAGCTCCCAATTGCCAGGCTGATTCCGTCGCCCACGGACTCGAAGGCCGGGCGAGTAGCCGGCGTGTGGACGGTGAAGTCGAAGGCGTCGAAAAGCTGGCGAATCTCTGCTGTTGCAGAGTTGTAGATCGCGTTTGATGGGGCCGAAGAAGCCGCAACATCAGCACTCCCAGTTCCCACAGACGGCGCCAATTGACGAGGGTTTAACTCGTCAATGCCCATTGTTATGGACTTGGGTTTTGGAGAAGGAGGGAGCGATGGAGACATCTATCGGCTAGCAAACAAGCACACAGGGGACAAAGGATTTACCCAGGTTCAGGCCTCGTAGAGGTCCCTACTCTTGCTTGTCTGCTCGTGGAATTATCGAAGGAGTCGAAAGTTACAATGGTGCGCAGATGCAATCTGGCGAGGGTTGTGGAAACTAGGGTTGTGTGTGTCCTCCTCGCCGCCCCCTCCTAGCCTTTATATAGATAGGCTAGGTCTCAGGTAGTAGGTCGAGTCGGTTACAAGTTAGGGTTTTCCCCTTCAAACTTTCTATCTTTAGCTTCTTCTTGTCCTTTAAGCAATCGAGAGTCCGTAGGTTACTCGAGTCCCTCCCTCCGAGCCTTGGCGACACCGTGGGCCTATATGTATTTGGACCGTATATACCAAGCTCGAGTACCTGTAGGGTATACCCATGTCAAGTACCGTCCCCGCTGGAAGTTCCGGTGGACGGCGGTAGTACCGGCTAGGACCATTTTTGTGTTTGTTCGCGTCGCTGTTTTGGACCGTTGGTTGGGTGCCACCGGTAGTACCGGCAACCCACCGCCCACCGGTACTACTGGCCATGCGCGATTCTGTGCATAACGGGCAGATCAGAGAGCCCTTTAAAAGGAGCTCCCCTTCCCCTTCGTGGGGTTAGCTCTTTTGGTCCGCTTTCCACTCTCTCTCTCCTCCAATATTGACCTTGAAGATCTTGCCCTCCCCCTTCCCCCTCCTATGATTCTTGCATCTTTTGGAGGGATTTGAGAGAGAAGATCTAGATCTACAACCCCACCAAACCAAATCCCTTCTTTGTGAAGAAATCCTTGGGATCTAGATCTTGGAGAGTTTTGTGTTCTCCTCTTGTGTTCTTCCTCTCTTATTCTCCCAACAGCTTTTGTAGCTTTGGTGGAATTTGAGAGAGAAGGACTTGCCTCTTGCATTTGGTGCATAGGTTTGAGTTCTCCTTGGAGATTCGGCGAGTTCAAGATCTTGAGCTTGTTTCTCTTGGGTTCTTGGAACCCTAGACGGTTGTGTGTAGTTGTAGTGTGTTCTTGCAGGCTCCAATTGAGTTGTGGAGATTCCCCAAGCTTCTTGGCCTTTTGTGGCATTGTGGAGCCTTGTGGCATTTCTTGGGAGCCCTCCAATTGAGTTGTGGAGTTTTCCCCAAGCCTTGTACGGGTTCGATGACCGTCCTCAAGTGTCCCATGGTGTAACGTGAGTAGGCCTTTATGGCGAGCTCACGGGAGAATAGGGTGAGCCTTTTGTGGCGTCGGTGAGTTGCGTGCCTTCGCATCTTGGGGTGAGGCCTTGTGTGAAGTTTGGTAAGCATCGATCCACCACACCTCAAGGTGAGCCATTTGTGGCGTTCAAAGTACATTGCGCCCCCGCACCTCTCCAACAGAGACGTGGCTTCTTTGGAAGTGAACTCCATGAAACAAATCATCGTCTCCGCATCCATCGGTTATCTCTCAACCGAGCCCTTTACTTATGCAATTTACATTGTGATAGCCATCGTGCTTGAAGTATTATATCTTGCTATCACCTTATTGCTTGTCTTGCTTAGCATAGGTTGTTGGTGCACTTAGTTGAACCTAGTTGATATAGGTTTTGGCTTGATAAATTAAACGTTGAGTTTTATTCTGCATTTATTAGAGCCTAAACCGTAATAATTTTAAAACGCCTATTCACCCCCCCCCCCCTCTAGGCGACGTCCGTTTCCCTTTCATTGCTGTTTTCCCACTCACGTTCCCAGGCATGGTTCCCAGGCGATGCAAAATCAGCACCATATTTGAATATTTTTTGTTCCCGCCAGTGAAATCTCGCTCAAAGGTGTTCGACAGAAATAGACCAGAAGAGTTTGACAGAAATACGCCCCAAAAGGGTCAGCTATCAAATTATTACAAAACATGATGAAATCCGGCGATCATTCATCGACGGAGATAGTCTCCTCTAGCGTGTCTGGTGCAACGGGGATGGGCTCCTCGGTCAGGACAGGGCTCGCTGACGAATTGGAGGAGGTAGAGGTAGAGCTCGGCGAAGGAGTGGTGGTCGAGATGGTAGGCACCGGACTTGGAGTGTTGGCGGTGACGTCCTCGTCGAGGATGGTGGTGCGGCGCGCCATGTACCAGGCCTTGACCTGGGGGCTCATCGCCGAGGTGTCTTCGCCACCCAAGAGGAACTAGAGGTATGTGTTCCTCTTCTTGGAGGTGAAGTTCGCCTTGAGGAGGTCGAGCTTCCTGTCTTGGTTCTGCAGTAGCTGCTTCCACCTCTCCTCGGCCTTCTCCTCCCTCTTCACGGCATGGGCCTTGGAGTCGGCGATGCACTTCTCGATCGACGAGTGGATATGTTCGGCATGAGGTCATGTATCTTTTAGCATCTTCGCCTTCTTCTAGCCGACTTCCGTCCGTCCTTCTTCTGCAACTAGGGGGAGCCTCCGGGTTGTACACACCGTCCTTATTCTTGGCGAGGCTCACGCGAGTGTCCGACTATTTTCGGGCAGTTATGAATCTTGTTGAAGACATGGTGGAACTTGAAGTCCATGCTGGTGTTGTCCCTGTACATGACGAGCACATGGACGAGCTGCATAGACAAGGCAAAGTGTGTCAGGACAAGCATCAAGTCGGCATAGTTTAGGCTTGAGGTTGGCGAACTACCTTGCTATCCATGCTTTTGCCGCTGACTTGTGTGCACCTGATCTCTTTGAGAATGTCGTGCCACTTGTTGCACGCCTGCTGTATGAATCCCCAATGATTGATCATGGCCTTCTCGTTGCGCTCCATGTGGATCTTGCTGAACTTCGGGTCCATGAGGTTGCGCTCATCAAACGCCAACTTCACACGCTTCTAGTAATTATCCTAATTTTGATTTGCGCCTGTGATGGGGTCCATGCTCACCGACTTCCATGCTCCGGCGAGGCAAAGGTCCTCAAGCTTCGTCCACTTGACGCGGGGCTCCATCGACCTCGCCTTCTTATTGCCTTTGCCCTTGCCCTTCACCGCCACCAAGGCGCCCTCTTCGGCTTGCGTCTGGTCGGCGTACGCCTCGGTCAAGGCTTCCTCTTCGTCGAAATCCTGGGACTCGAGGCCATGGTAGGTGTTAGCCCGGGACTGCTCTTTAGTGAAGAAGTCGGCCACTGCGGAACCAGAGGCGATCATGTCCGAGATGTAGGCGTCACCTGCCATACCATCGAACACGTTGCGGGCGTCTGGGTCGCCGAAGGGGATGGGCGAGGAGCTGATTGATGGCTCAATGCACGACGCCCAGAAAAGTGCTGGTGCGGTGTTGATGTAGAGCTTGTTGGGAACCCCAAGAGGAAGGTATGATGAGCACAGCAGCAAGTTTCCCTCAGTATGAAACCAAGGTTTAATCGAACCAGTAGGAGCAAGGAAACACCCCAAAGGTGTTGCTAGCTGAGTCTTGGCAGGGCGCACTACCAGTGCTAGTAGCAACGTGGAGACCTGCACAACACAACCACAGAACTCTGTCCCCAACTTGCGATGAGGTTGTCAATCTCACCGTGTTTTGCTGAAAACAAAGTATTAAACGTATCGAATGGAAGGAAGTATTAGTTTGCAGAAAGTAAACACAAAGCAGTAAACAATTTATAGATTGTAAGTAAAAGAAAAGGACCGGGATCCATAGTTCACTAGAGGTGGCTCTCCTTAAGATAGATAACATGCTGGGTGAACAAATTACAGTGGGGCAATTGACAAACATCGAGAAAGCAATACATGCATATACTAATCATCTTGACACCTTTGGAACTTAATTGGGCATTACAACATTATACATAGACCGCCATCCAACTGCATCTATGACTAATAATCCACCTTTAGGTTATCATCCGAACCCCCTCCAGTATTAAGTTGCAAGCAACAGATTATTGCTTTACGAATTGCGTGTAAAGTAAACAATATGATTGTTCTATGAATAAAGGATTGTTGTTTTCTCCCTAGTAGCAACAACGCATCTAGTACCTTAGAGATTTCTGTCACTTCCCCAGATTACCAGAGGCATGAACCCACTATCGAGCATAAATACTAACTCTTGGAGTTGCTAGCATCTACTTGGCCAAGATAGCTACTAACAACGGAAAGCATGCAAGATCACAAATAACAAAGACATGATAGAATCAATAATCGATCTGAAATAGCATCTCAATATCCATCGGATCCCCGCAAACACAACATGTAGAATTACAAATAGATGATCTTGATCATGAACGGAGCTCACAAGATCTAGACATGAAAGCACAAAGGAGGAGAACCAGCCATCTAGCTACTACATGGATCCGTAGTCCAAAGATGAACTACTCACGCATCACACCGGAGGCTTGCATGGTGATGAAGAAGGCCTCCAAGGTGAATTCCCCTCTCCGGCAGGGTGCCGGGAACAGCTTCAGATCCCTTCCGGTCTAGGGATGGAGATGACAGCGGCTACAGACTCTTTCGTGGATTTTTGATCGGGCACTTAGGGTTTCCGTCCTGAGGGCATCTTATAGTCGGAAGGGGAGGCCGAGGGGGTGCCGAAGGCGGCCACACCCCCTGGCGCGGGCCAGGCTGGGCCACGTGGCCAGGTGGTGTGGTGCCCCCTGGCCCCTCTCCGTCTCGTATTCTGGCATCTGATGACTTCTGGAAAAATAGGCACTTTGGCTTTTGTCCTGTCCAATTCCGAGAATATTCATTTTCTGACTTTCCTGGAACCAAAAATAGCAGAAAACAGGCAGCTGGCACTGTGGCTCTTGTTAATAGGTTAGTCCAAGAAATCATAAGAAAAGTACTCCAAAGTTGGAACAAAACACAAGAAAGTGGATAAAAACAAGCATGGAACATAAAAAATTATACATACATTTGCAATGTATCAACATCCCCAAGCTTAACTCCTGCTCGTCCTCGAGTAGGTAAGTGATAAAAAGAAAGAATAATTTTTGAGGTGACATGCACCATCAAAGACTTGATCAAAGTATTTGTAAAACATTCAAAGCTGGGATCATAGTACTTCAATCATAACATGAAAGACAAAGTTTTAGCAATAAGACAAAGAAACTATGATGCAACATGAAAAGGCACAAACAAAAGATTCATGAATAACAATGCTTTGCAAGACGTTTGTTTGTTTCACATAAAGAAAACATAGCATAATAGCATTCAGCTTGTCCCTCAATAGAGTAGCAAATATAAATGTATAGGACACCTTCAAAGTTCATAAGAGTGACTAGATACAAATAGTTTAAAACAAGCAATATCAAGTTATGCATCAATCAACTAGTCTTGGGACAATGCACATAGAACTAAGAATGGCCACTATGCTCTCAAAGTAGGTGCATAAAGGTAGAAGGTGGAAACTCAATATAATGGTGGAAGAAAGGCCTTTTTATAAAAGAAAGTAGGGATTCAAGTCTCATAAAGATCTTCCAAAAATTATGGTACTTATAGCTTTCAGCTCTCATTGCCCCTATCATAAGCATCTTGAAGTGATTAAGGTTAAAGTGAACAAACTATGGTGTACATGCTTGACGAAGTATAAGTTAGAAATCTCATGTCCCTTGTATACGAGGGCCGCTCCTCATGCTACTCAAGTTTAGTCACCGGTAAGTTCTTGTCATTGTAAGTATATGTGTATCATAGAGAACAGCCAACGGGGTACCCCTTGCCCGATGATACGGAAGAATCCCCATATCAAAATGACAAGGCAAGCAGACAACGAGCGTCTCAGCAATCTTCTTATTTACCATGGGAATATGGTGCTTTTTTCCCTCTTTCCTCTTTTCATAATATCTCTTTTTTTCTTTTTCTCCTTTTTTTCTCAATATAGGACTCCTTTTTTATAAGAAGAATGCTTCATAGACAGCTCATTATGGTTAAGCTGCAGGTTTCCACCATGTCGGCATGGATTAGACCAGCGGCCCAGGCATTTCTCTAACACAGATACATAACGCCATGGACTTACAAGCTCCCCTTTCATTTCACACCGACGACATCCATATACAAAAGAGCATGATATCAACTAGGTACAAGTACCAAGTGCAATGTTGAAAGCGTTCGCCATGAAAGCATGGTTCTGCTAATTCCCAACAAATAAGTGCAAGCATATACAACATAGACGACACAATGGTTCAGGTTTATTAAGGGCAAGAAAAGTAAAGTGTGCCATCAAGTTCGTGAGAGTTTTAATCACTAGTTTTCTCATAACAAGTTTAATTTGGAAGGTAAACAAAAGCATGCATATACTTGGAATAGCATAAGCTAGTAGGTAGGTATGGTGGACTCTTTGGAATAACTTGGTTTAGGGAGTTGGATGCATGAGTGGAACTCATACTTTGTTGTGGAGGCTAGCAAAAGACTGGGAGCGACAAACTAAGAGAGCAATAATGGCCATAATCATGCAGAGCGACAAAACATCATTGATCAAAGCATAAAGTGATACTACAAGTTGAAACTAAAGGATCATAAAGGCTTAGGTGACTTGAGATAGTCATAACATGGTGTGAGAATGCGCCAAGTCAACCCAAATAAAGCATCAAAGGAGAATACCACTATACTATGCCTTAATATGCTAAAACAACGCATGATTCATCCAAGGCACATTAAGCAATCTCAATTGTTTATAACAATTCATGCTACAACAAAGAATACTAAGCATAAAGCCAAAACAATATCAAGCATGGCATGTCAGAGCATAGGCCACAGTCAAAAACGAGCTCTTTTTACCACATAAGTATGAACTTTCCTACTCTTTTCCAAACCAAACCAAACTATTTGCAAACCAAAGTATGAAAGAGGGGGTCCAACCAATTTATTCAGAAAACTAAGCAAACCAAGCAAACGAAAAACGAAAACGAAAAAGATGACGCTCCAAGAACAACACAACTGTGCATGAAACAATAAAAATGAAGCGTTTGGAAGAAACCTGGGATTTTTATTGATGAAGAAGGGATGCCTTGGGCATCCCCAAGCTTTGACGTTTGTACTTCTTGGATATTTCTTCTGGTGACACGTGTGGCATCCCCAAGCTTGAGCTTTAGTCCATCCTTTATCTCATTACTCATTCCTTCCATACGC
Source organism: Avena sativa (assembly GCA_916181665.1). Lineage (NCBI taxonomy): Eukaryota > Viridiplantae > Streptophyta > Magnoliopsida > Poales > Poaceae > Avena > Avena sativa. Next base: position 29,566,499 of record OV702290.1, on the reverse strand, counting down.
CTGAAAATTTTCCTTCATACAAAACTTCACACAATCTTTATTAGCAACATTAGTGCACTCAAGATAATAGGTCTTAAGGTTCAGTTCTAATACCAAATAAACTTCCATTAGAACACTAGCTACTGTATTACTTCCCTCAAAAATCTCAATTCCCCAAAAGAACTCAAAAAGGAACCAACAAGAAGCAAATGCAGAAAATGGCAGAAATCTGTCAAAACAGACCAGCAGGTAAAGACGAATTTTTTCGAAGAACTTCTGTTGCTCAAATCAAAAAGTGTTGAACTAACGAAAGTTAGATAACAATCTGGGTCAGAATCACAAAAATTCACACCTCAAAAAGATGTTCAGATATTTTACACGAATTATTACGGTGAAGCACAGAAATCTGTTTCGGGACAGCAACTTTCCCAATCATTACTTCTCTCTCATTAGAGGTTACTCTTGGCAAAAAAAGCAAATAAAAAGGATAAGGAGAGGTTATTACAGAGGTAATAACTTCCAAGACTCATCTAAAACTTTTGGGTTATCTCCCAATAAGTACTTTTCTTTAACGCCTTTAAGTTAGGCATAAGAAGCAAGAAAGAATCAAGTGTTCTCAAATGAAGAAGCATTAAGACCAAATTTTGTTTTCATAGGAGAAGCAAAAGAAATCTTCTCTCTCTTCTTAGGGAAGTGTTCTATACCTTTCTTGAGTGGGAGTTGATATTTAATGGTGCCTTCTTTCATATCAATGATGGCACCAACAGTTCTAAGAAAAGGTCTTCCCAAAGTAATAGGACAAGAAGCATTGTATTCAACATCCAAAACATAGAAATCAACGGGGACATAGGCATTGTTAACCATAATAAGAACATCATTAAGACTCCCCATGAGTTTCTTTTTAGCATTATCATCAAGTGGGACATTCAAATAACAATCTTCAAGTGGAGGAAAATCAAGCATATCATAAATCCTTGTAGGCATAATAGAGACACTACTATCAAGATCACATAAAGCTTTGAAGTCAAAGTCATTCACTTTCATATTAATGATGGGTTCCCAACCATCTTCTTGTTTTATAGGAATAGAAGCTTTATGTTTCATCTTTTCTTCTTTAATCTTTATGAGAGCATCAGTAATGTGTTTTGTAAAGGCCATGTTCATAGCACTAGCATTAGGACTTTTAGCAAGCTTTTGTAGGAACTTAATAACTTCAGAGATATTGCAACCATCAAGATCAAAACCATACTTATCATCTAAAGTAGTAGAACTATTACTAGCCTCAACACTAGTGGTGGTGATAGTAGAAACACTAATGTTTCTAGCAATTTCATCTTCTCTTTCCCACTTAGCATGTAATTTAGCTATTAGTCTAACATTTTCATCAATTCTTACTTGTATAGCATTAGTAGCTGCAAAGAGATTCTCATTAGTTTCAGGTTTGGCAGCCATTTTATTCAAAGAAGATTGAGCTTCAGCCAAAGATGCTATATTTCTTTCAGCATTAGAGAGTTTTTCCTCAATAGTTTTATTGAAAGCAGTTTGTTTACTAATAAAGTCTTTAAGTATAACTTCAAGTTCAGAGGGTGCACTCCTATTGTTGTTGTAAGAATTTCCACAAGCATTACCATTGTTGGGAGGATATGGCTTATAATTGTTGTTACCAAAATTACTCCTATAGGCATTGTTGCTAAAATTGTTATTTCTTATGAAGTTCACATCAACTTGCTCTTCTTGAGCAACCAAAGAGGCTAAAGGAACATTATTTGGATCAATATGAGCTTTCCCATTAACAAGCATAGACATAATAATATCAATCTTATCACTCAAGGAGGAGGTTTCCTCAACAGAATTTACCTTCTTACCTTGCGGAGCTCTCTCAGTATGCCATTCAGAATAATTAACCATCATATTATCCAGAAGTTTTGTTGCAGCACCCAAAGTGATGGTCATAAAGGTACCTCCAGCAGCAGAATCCAATAGGTTCCTTGAAGAATAGTTCAATCCTGCATAAAAAGTTTGGATGATCATCCAAGCAGTCAGTCCATGAGTGGGACAATTCTTAACCAAAGATTTAATTCTTTCCCAAGCTTGAGCAACATGCTCATTATCAAGTTGTTTAAACTTTATTATTTCACTTCTCATAGATATAATCTTAGCAGGTGGATAGTATTTTCCAATGAAAGCATCCTTGCACTTAGTCCAAGAATCAATACTATTCCTAGTTAAGGAATTCAACCATTCTTTAGCTTTTCCTCTCAAAGAGAAAGGAAACAATTTCATCTTAATAATATCACCATCTATATCCCTATGCTTTTGCATCTCACAAAGTTCAACAAAGTTATTTAGATGGGAAGCAGCATCTTCATTACCAATACCAGAAAATTGTTTCTCATAACAAGATTGAGTAAAGTAGGTTTTATCTCAAAGAAAGTAGCTTCAGGCACAGGTGGAGCAATAGGTGTGCTCATAAAATCATTGTTGTTGGTGCTAGTGAAGTCACACAACTTAGTATTTTCAAGAGTAGTCATTTTTGTGTGTTTTTGATAAAGAAAGCAAACTTGTAAAACTAATTTTTTTGTGTTTTTGATAAAGAAACAAGCAAACAAAGCAAAAAGAAACTAAGCAAAACAAAAATAACAAAGTAAAGAGATTGGTTATGAGGGACTCCCCTTGTGAAGATGTCCTTGACTCCCCGGCAACGGCGCCAGAAAAATGCTTGATGGCTCAGTGCACGGCGCCCAAAAAAGTGCTGGTGCAGTGTTGATGTAGAGCTCGTTGGGAACCCCAAGAGGAAGGTATGATGAGCACAATAGCAAGTTTCCCTCAGTATGAAACCAAGGTTTAATCGAACTAGTAGGAGCAAGGAAACACCCCAAAGGTGTTGCTAGCTGAGCCTTGGCAGGGCGCACTACCAGTGCTAGTAGCAACGTGGAGACCTACACAACACAACCACAGAACTCTGTCCCCAACTTGCGATGAGGTTATCAATCTCACCGTGTTTTGCTGAAAACAAAGGATTAAACGTATTGAATGGAAAGAAGTAATAGTTTGTAGAAAGTAAACACAAAGCAGTAAACAGTTTATAGATTGTATGTAAAAGAAAAGGACCAGGATCCATAGTTCACTAGAGGTGGCTCTCCTTAAGATAGATAACATGCTGGGTGAACAAATTATAGCGGGGTAATTGACAAACATCGAGAAAGCAATACATGCATATACTAATCATCTTGACTCCTTTGGAACTTGATTGGGCATTACAACATTATACATAGACCGCCATCCAACTGCATCTATGACTAATAATCCACCTTCAGGTTATCATCCGAACCCCCTCCAGTATTAAGTTGCAAGCAACAGATTATTGCTTTACGAATTGCATGTAAAGTAAACAATACGATTGTTCTATGAACAAAGGATTGTTGTTTTCTCCCTAGTAGCAACATCACATCTAGTACCTTAGAGATTTCGGTCACTTCCCCAGATTACCAGAGGCGTGAACCCACTATCGAGCATAAATACTAACTCTTGGAGTTGCTAGCATCTACTTGGCCAAGATAGCTACTAACAACGGAAAGCATGCAAGATCACAAATAACAAAGACATGATAGAATCAATAATCAATCTGAAATAGCATCTCAATATCCGACAGATCCACGGGGACACAACATGCAGAATTACAAATAGATGATCTTGATCATGAACGGAGCTCACAAGATCTAGACATGAAAGCACAAAGGAGGAGAACCAGCCATCTAGCTACTACATGGATCCGTAGTCCAAGGATGAACTACTCACGCATCACATCGGAGGCTTGCATGGTGATGAAGAAGGCCTCCAGGGTGAATTCCCCTCTCTGGCAGGGTGCCGAGAAGAGCTTCAGATCCCACTCGATCTAGGGATGGAGATGACGGCGGCTACAGACTCTTTCGTGGATTTTTGATCGGGCACTTAGGGTTTACGTCCCGAGGGCATCTTATAGTCGGAAGGAGAGGCCGAGGGGGTGCCGAAGGTAGCCACACCACCCCCTGGCGCGGGCCAGGCTGGGTCGCGCAGCCAGGTGGTGTGGTGGCCCCCTGGCACCTCTCCGTCTCGTATTCTGGCATCTGATGACTTCCGGAAAAATAGGCACTTTGGCTTTTGTCCCGTCCAATTCCGAGAATATTCATTTTCTGACTTTCCTGGAACCAAAAACAGCAGAAAACAGGCAGCTGGCACTATGGCTCTTGTTAATAGGTTAGTCCAAGAAATCATATGAAAAGTACTTCAAAGTTGGAACAAAACACAAGAAAGTGGATAAAACCAAGCATGGAACATCAAAAATTATAGATACATTTGCAATCATGCGCTTCCCTCATCGCCTGCGCCTGCTCCGACCTCTCCGTCCTATCCTTGCGGCTATCTCTTTCGATCTTCCTCCACCGACACTCCTTCAACCACTCGGCGTCCGTGAAGCCCTCTAGCCTTGGCGGCGGCTTCCTCGGCTTCTTCTCCTTTGGTACGCCGACGGCGAATCGGGGTTTGACGAAACCCTTGGGCGGCATGGTGGGTGGGAGCTCGGGGAACTGGCGGGAGATGTGGCGGGAAATGGAGAAGAAATGCGGGAAGGTGGAGAAGAAAGGCAGGAACTCGGCGTCGGGACGCGGTGGAGATGCTCTTAGGGGCTATTTGGTTGAGGGGATATTGTTTAGGCGATGAGGATATCTCCAACCACCTGGCTAGGGATAGCCAATTTTTATGTTTGGTTAGATGGGATGAATGGTGGTTAGGAATAACCATTTTTGTGTTTGGTTCAAAGGTTGAAGAGTGGATGAGTCTATGTGGTCATCTCTTTGATGGATGTGGTGAGAGTACCCTATGAAATAAATTAAAATGAGACACGCATGCTAATTCTAATTTGGGTAACTAATTCTAGTAAAAAAAATCCTCGTAGCTCATTTGTAAAAATAAAACACAAAAATGAGTGACACTGATACTTTAGAATATATATTGGTATGAAAAGATTGTGTATACACGGACAAAACAAATACACTCCGACACAATTTACACCATAGCTGAAGACGAGAGATCAGAAGCTGGCTAGCTGGCTGTACACGAGAGAAATTAGCTAGCTCGGTTGCCCACCCACGAGTCTGTCCCAGTACAGTATGCAAGTCACCCTCGCGACTGAAAGTCGGCGTCGTCGCTGGCTTGAGGATGTCTTACGCCTCGTCCTCCTCGATATCCCAAATGATAGGAGGAGTGATCAGCGGAGGAGTGGGAGAGAAATGGAACCGTCCAGCCATCGCTTCCGCCCTTGATGCTCCATAGCCGTTGCTCGATTTGGCGCCGCCGTGGCAACTAACAGTGAGAACTAGAGACGGTCGTCCAGATAATGTTAGGCAGCGGTGTTTCTCGAGAAGGTGAGCGAGAGAAAACGTTCGGATGTGAGCCAGCCAAAAGTGGTTGGCCTTATCCAGTAGTTTGGGTTGGATGAGCTCAACCACCGTTTTAGAGTATGTTCCAAGAATCTGGTTATCCTTATTCTCTTTTATCCTCTAAACCAAACACAGGATAAATATCTCTGCCAGCCAGTGGAACCAAACGCCCCCTTAGTTTGTGCAGGTCCATGCGGATCCACGCAGCGTACGGCTGCCGTCCGTGTGCACGTGAGGCGATCGACAAGGCCATGACGGTCCATGTCCATCGCATGGTTTCGAAAAGAAACGCCATGGTCCATATACGAGTTACGACGACGACATGCTCTGCTGGCGACTGTTCTACACCGTACGTGCCTCCACTCCCGTCGATCCAACGGTGGTCCAGTCGGCTGGACCTGGATGGCTGTCTGTTTGTCTGCCCTCTGGCGACATGGGCTGAGGCCCTGCAGTTTGCTGACAGCTGCCGTTCGTTCAGTCGATTAATTCGAGTAGGTGGCGGTTAAATAATCAGGATCACGTACAAAGTACGTAACGCTGCATGCAGCATGGCTTCTGGCTTCTGGCTTCTGGCTCGATCTGCCTTCACTTTTTTAAAATGAAATTGAACTGGAACTTGTCGGTTACCACCGTACTTGTGTTTATTTCGAGCATGCGTACGTACGGCTGTTTCCTTTTTATTTTACTGATAGATTTTCTACTACTGGTAGAATACTTGGTACTCAGTCACCCAACAAATCTTGGTCTGTAAATCGCCCGTAAAAGCTACAGCTATGCACAGGTACTGTGTAAATAAATAAAATAGTTCAAGGTGAAAGGAAGGGACAAGAGAAAGCAGAGATCTACGGTACTACTGTAGATGCCCGCTCTTTTACGGCCGCTGCTTAATTAAGCGCCAGACACTTTAATCGGACTTTTCCTTGGCCCCGTAGTCCAATTCCGGGGCACCTTCCTTACAGTTACAGAGGTCGTAGTACGTTCCTGGCATTGCAGCTAGCATTCACAGGCCAGCAACGTGCCCGCGCACAGTATCGGCACGTTACGTACGTAGCGTGTCTTGCACCTGTGTGCGAGTACGAGGCCAGCGGTGGCCGCAGGCCGGTGCCAGTTCGGTCGGGGCAGGGGCCAAAATTTGGTGTTCTTGTTTGTTTCAGTTCGGCCCTGCACCACCGCACCTTTTTTTTTTGGAACATGGTACTGCGCCGGCAATGCTGGCTACTATCTACATGGAAAATACATACGGAGTAGATTGTTCCTCTGTTATGAACTATTCTCTACATCTCAAAATATAAGATGTTTTAACTCTATGAATAGAGTGTATCTAGACCCCTTTTAGTGTGTAGCTTCACTCCAAACATAAACATACATGAACCTACATACTAAAATAGGTCTAGATACACTTCTTTCACAAAGTTAAAATATCCTATATTTTGAAAGGGAGGGGAGTATTTCAGATAACAATTGTGTAGATGAATGCCACACTTTCTAAAAGGTTTGAGGCTGAGGAAATTAAAACCGCGTCATCAAATGGGCGTGGATGGTTTTACCGTGTGATTTTTTTTCAGAGTCACTGGGAGGTGCTGAAGGATGATCTATTACCGGCGGTGCTAGATTTTCTGAATGGTGGGGAGCTACCCGAGGGGATAAATGATACATAATCACTTTAATCCCAAACGTACGGAACCCACAATATATTTCTCAGTACCGTCTGATTTTGCTTTGTCAAGTGTTGTATAAAATAGCAGGAAAGTCGCGTGAGAGGGTTGTTGGATGAGGTAATTGGAGAAGAACAAAGTGTGTTTGTTCCAGGTTGATTAATAACTGATAATGCTTTTGTGGCTTATGAAAGTGTGCATGACATGAGGAAAGAGATAAAAAGGCTTTTTGTGCGGTAAAATCAGACACGATGAAAGCATATGATAGGGTGGAGTGACACTATCTTGAAGCGATGCTACTGACGTTGGGCTTGGATAGCAATTGCGTACGTTTGATTATGAAATGTGTATCATCTGTCCGATTTGCAGTGAAGGTTAATGGGGAGCTTCTCCCCTTTTTTACTCCATCTAGGGGATTGAGACAAGGCGATCCGATGTCACCATACCTCTTGTAATCTTTGGTGAGGGTTTAACGGCTCTCCTCAACAATGGATCTCATATTGGTCGAGGTATTTGTGTGAGTTTTAGAGCACCATGGGTGAATCACCTATTATTTGCAGGCGATAGTATCACTTTTATGCGTGCATTTGATGCAAGTGTTGAGCGGTTAACGAAGGTCTTGAATATGTATGTTGAATGTTCTGGACAGAAAGTCAATAAAGAGAAGAGTTCGATGTCCAAATGCGTTGCAGCCTTTAAGAGATAGTGTAAAAACTACCCCTGGTGTTAATGTGGAAGCTTTTTTTGAAAGATATTTGGGGCTACCAACAGTTGTGGGGAGGATTACTATTGGCATGTTTGATCATATTGTTGATCAGTGGATGTATGCAAGGTTGGTCGGAAGGGTGGTTATCTAGTGCTGCTAGAGAAACTTTACTTAAGGCGGTGATACATGCCATACAAACCTTTGGTAGGAGTTGTTTCAAGTTAACAAAGGAGGTGTTGAAGAGCCTAGTGTCGCTGATGGGAAGATTTTGGTGTAGTAGTTCTGTTGATAGAAAGGGCTGGTTATGGGTACTTCAACGGCTGACGAGCAGATGTGGAAAACCCTATGGAAACTCAAAGTACTACCGTCAGGTTTTTTTGGTGGTATGTGGCTCAGGGTATTTTGCCGGATGCATGCACTCTAAAATATTGGATATTCGTGAGCTGAGCAGATGTGATATTTGTTTAGTTGTAGAAGAAACATTAAAGCGTGTGTTGATCCATTGATCTCATGCCAAGGGATCTTGGGAGGAAGCAAGGAAGATCCTGGATCTAAAGCTACCACATGTTTGCATGACAGAAGTTGATCACCGGATATTTTATGTGATCAAATGTTCAATGATACACAAAGAGCTCAAATAATTAGCATCATGTACTCTATTTGGTCTTCACGTAACAGGCTGACACACAATGAGAGGTACGATCCACTCCAATCTTTGAAGAAGATCCGTGAAGAGTTGCAGCTGCTAGATTGCGAAGTTATTAGGAGGTCTAAAACTCCTCCGGGTTAGTGTTGGCGTCCTCCCGTTCCGGGCTGGATCAAGATCAATACAGACGGTGCCATCAATACATAGAAACAGAAAGGTGGAGGAGGGGGTGTTGTTCGCTCACATCTCTCTTTCATGGGCGCATGGAGTAAGCCCCTGTTGGGTGTTACCGATCCTCTTACGATGATGTGTTAGCCTTTCAGGATGGAGTGATTTTCGCGAAGTTGCGGGGATACTCTCATGTGGTGATGGAGATAGAATGTTTAAAGATTGTCAATCTCTGACACTTGCGTCACGTTGATTGTTCAGCGGTAGCGTCGATCCTAGACGAAGTTAGGGAGCTGGTTTCAGATTTGCTTCTTTCTTAATAAAGCATGTTAGACAATCTGCGAGTAATTCGGCTCATTTGTGTGCTTAGTTAGGTCGTACACTAGAGTCGACTAGTAGCTGGCTCGATGAGAGCCCACCTTTTCTTGTATCCAGTCTACGGACTGATTGTAACGGAGCCATTACTTAATAAAGCTCCTAAAATTCTCTAAAAAACAAAAGATAACAATATGTCTTTATTTTTTTTTAATTCCACCGACCTATATATTAATAATCATCAACATATAAAGAGACCCAAAAATAATAAAAAATAGAAATAGGTCACCTAGCGACATTACAGATATTAGTGCGTAGTGCGAGGTAAAGGCGCGCCGCGGTCCCTGCCCCTATCACCAGAGATGGACAAAGCTTGTCTGATAGAGTTTATTGTAGTAGACAGACGGGAAGTTATCGTGCTAAAACCCCAAAGAGCCAACGTACTAGAGCAGTAACCATCACCAATGATGATAGTCGTAGATCAGAAGAGACTGACCTAAAGCCACACCACCAAACATAAAGACTGAACAAATCCCAAGAGATCCTTTGGAGACGCGACTCCACGTGCCCTCCGTCGGTTTTAGATGCACCACCAGAGCGAGGATAGAGCGGGGATGACCTTATTCCGACTCACGTAGCCGCCGTCTCAACATCCCAAAAAAATAGACTAAACAATCGTTAACACTTCCAACACGTGCTTGAGCTAACTAGCACAAGATTTGAGACTTTAGTGCGAACTATGTGTAGAAATAGATCATATCCGGATTACTGTTTTAAGTCAAATGATTATCTGAGTTTTGTACTACTGTTTATCCAAAACTGAATTTTGGACGAAAATGCACCCAGCAGAATGAAGTTGCCAATCAGGTCATTCGTTATCCATTTGTCCTGGTCTGTCTTCACCCTTAGTTTGGACTTCGACATATATGGCTTCTTATTTTTATGACCCTGCATATGGGGTTCAGAGCTAATGGTCTTTTCGTCCACACTAATATATTCTCCATCAATATCAATAAAATCACGAGCAAAGCCAAACCTTTGTGTGCAACCTTGGTGTTACTGCGGGCTGGCACCTTGCACCAATTTGAACAGGAAAGTTGTAGACATTCTTACCCTCAAAGAAAAAACAAACTCTGGACATTCAGCGAAATTCCTGGTAAGCAGACCCATGGCAACTGAAGACTGCATTGCCTTGGAGTCGAGTTACCATGCGGGGAATATACAACTTGTAGTGTTCAAAATCAGTTATTCTCAACCCGTGGAAACCGATGATTAGTGCCCAAAAAAAAGTAAACCATTTAGCGAGGTCTTCAACTACTATGCTCCAAGTTACAAAGTAGATTAACGTTATCAAAAAACTGGCATGAGCACCCGTAGTTACAACTCATAGTGTAGGTCAGCACGGCAAGGTTTCAAGCTGCTTTCAGATAATAGGTCGATTACACTTCTTGGTCCGTGCCTGTGACCATCCAATCAAGCTTTGGACCCTAAAGCAAGAAAAAAAATGAAGTGAGTAGTTAAAATCGTAGTATACCATCTTTATAGGCTAGATGATCATGCATGAAATCAAAGATATAACATGAAGACTCAAGTATGAGACGTAAAGGTTATACTTCCATATGTATAGGTCAGATACATGAAGAGATACAACACATTTTGGTGTATCCAAGTGCTAGCTAAGCATCAACAAAATACAGGATTCCATGGCTTTTCAGAAATACACTATGATATATACTGGACTATATTCATAAACAGGACTTGAAGCTTTGAATAATGGGTAATGACTGTTTTTTAGTTCATTAAACATGTAGTTGTGTACCTTTCCCTGACGAATAATGGTAGGATAACTTCCAGTCATGTCAACGACAGTAGATGGATCAGCAATTCTAGCACCGCCATCGACAATGAAATCAAGGCCCTGTAAACATTAAAGCATGTCATGCACTCCAAGCCATCTATTTTCCACCTACTCTTGTGTTAATAAAAGCAGTTAATGGGTGGTAACTCTGTAATTGTTTAACCAACCACTGATAAAGCCATCACTACATTTTATACATTTGGAAATCCCATATATGCAAACCATTTGACAGTCACTGGACTGGAAACCTTTTGCTTATGTCTTTTTGTTTCACTGACTTCCCAAGGTCCGAGCAGGTACAATTCACCCCTCGCCATACAATCAATTGACTGTAAATTATAATGAGGATGCAAATGATACAAAATGACATCAAACAGTAATTCAAAATGTGACTGGGGTTCTCCAAATGGAAAGCAACTGACACTCTATAGAACAGTATTGATCAAGGCAAAAAATTCACAATGTTGGTACAAAAAGGTTCTTTGAAAAGTCACTGTAAGTAGAGTTTCCGGTACAGTAGTATAAAGAAGGAAACATACCAGTGGCTCGTAAATATCAGCAATGTATACCGGATCAAGTATCCATTCATCCTCCGACAGATACTTGACACTGTAAATAAAGGGGAGAAAGGAGCATCACAACACAAAGTACCAGTGTAAAATGACACATCAGGAGGAAAAAATAAATAGAGAAAAGTTGAGGTATAAGCCTAGAACCAACCTTGTGCAGATCAACGGTTCTTCCAGACTTTGCAGTATTGCTTGACATATAGGGTCATCTGGCATTCGAACACCAACCTGCCTCCTTTTCGCATATCTAGTAGATGACCCATGCTTGATGCATTGCTTCGGCAATTCCTTGGCCGCAGGTAAAATAAAGGTGTACTGAACATGAATAAACAGACAGGTTATTTGTGAACTACAAGAGGGTGGTCCATTGTGAAGAGGCAGATATCCTTACGGGCCCTGGTAATATACGCTTGACAGCACGGAAAATGTTAGCTTGCCCTTGGTTGGTACCTAGAGGAAATCCTGTTGTGTAGGTATCAATGTCTCGCAACGAGCGGCACAAGATGCTGAGAGGCTGTATAAATAAAAGTTGGCATTAGAACATACTACATTTGCAACAAAAAAAAGTGTTCTCTGTAGTTGTGCCTCTGCTCCAGAATAAGCTTCGTACGAAAAGGACTTTTTACTCTCTTTCATATCTTGCCTTTGAATCTACAATGCCTTTGATTCTGCATGAGGAAACAGACATATAGTGCCCATTAAACTTGTAATGCTTTACTTCATGTGTAAGACAGGTATCGAAAAAGAATAAACCGAGTAACCAGAGAAATGACTGTACCTGCGGAGGCGCTCAATAGAGTCATTGTTGCTCAGGTCACAGACAATGGAGTAGCTGTAAAAAAAGGGACTTGTTATTATGTGTGCTCAGCACAGCGCATGGTTCACATAAAAATCTGAAATCTTAAGAACTTTAATCTCTGATGAGAACATGAGCAGACACCCACACAATAAGATGGACAGACAGACAAACTGGCTGCTCATCAGTAATAGAAGTTCAGCTTCAGCTGAAACCAAACCGCCCCAAGCAAAGCCTATCTCACGAAAATTGTAGAGAACTTGATCACAAATACACAAAATGGCGGTACGAATCCGTGCTTCAGTTTACACGACACTCTGCATGCACGGGAATAAACTGCAACGCAAAATGCAATGCACACGGTGCAGCATCTCGCCAGTCTCGGGATGTGATGTGAGGTTGTTCCACCGAGAGAAGCAAGACCAACACAAGTAAAGGCAAAGCATCGCATAGCATACACGGTGTCAGTAGGCATGACGCCGACAGCGCCGCTGTTGATGAGGTCGACGACGGGGTCCAGCTTCCAGAAGTCCTCGCCTGAGGGCTCCACCTTCACCCGCAGCATCCCACCGTCCCCTCTCTTCGCGCGCGAGGGTAACCCAATCGCCGGAGAAAGAGCCGCTAATTAGCTCCGGGAATCTGGAAGGAGGAACCGTGCGGAATGAAAGGGGAGTGGGGACGCACCGTGAACTGACGCTGGGAGGCGTACTTGAGGCGCTTGGTGTTGCGCTTGTGGAGGGCGACGATGGCGGTGGAGACGCGCGGCGTACGGGGCCTCTGTGAGGGTAGGCGGAGCGGGGAGGGGGAGACGGCGCGGCGGAAGGAGAGGCGCGAGAAGAGGTCGCTGGCGGGGTTGGCAGTGGTGGCCATTGGCTGTAGCGGCGGCTTGAGCTCTTGGCGCCGGGATCGGGTCCCCTGCTCGCAGCCGGCTGGCTTTTTTCCCCCAACATTATCCGATTTCTTTTGTTTTCCTTTTCAGCGCTCAAGATATTTTTCACTTTTCAGGAATCTCGCGGTTTTTTTGACCATCAATATCAGGATATATTTTCAAAAGTGAAGTACTACAAAACATGCTTTTTAATGGAAGAGAAAAATCAATATTTAGATAAAATACTTACACAGGTCCACGTTTTGCCAAAATCATTGACCCGCATAACCCTCCTGATCCCAACTTTTTCGAGATACAACAGAAATGAGTACATTACAATAGAGTCGATGACACTTTTTTCGAAATTCTACCGATTTATTAATAATCATCAACATCTGTACAAACAAGCCTAAAAGTAATAAAAATTACAAATAGGTCACTGGACCACCTAGCGACGACTACAGACACTAGCACGAGTCAAAGGCGTAGCGCCGTCCTCGCCACTTTATCACCGAAGCCGGACAAAACTTATCGTAGTAGAGTTTGTTGTAGTAGACAGACGGGAAGTCGTCGTTGAAAGTGCATGTGTGGTTAATTAATGACAATCGCTATGGAATAACGGTTATATTGAGTTTCACTTGTATAAATTGTCCACTAGCATCGCTTGAACCATGTGTTAGCTTCAAGGTTGAAAGACGAAGAACAATAAGCAATGTCCAAGGGCTTTGGGCCTTTTGTGAATCATGTTGAAGAAGAAGAATAAAGAAAATAAGATCGAGAGTGTCTTGAAGAAGAAGGAGTTCCTCATGAATATCTTCGAGACATCATCCTAATGGAGTTAGAAGAAATGATGTGCAAGTTCAAGATGCGCTTCTCTAGGAGATCTTATGCTTTAAGCGTGCCATCCTCGGTGATCATGGATTGATAAAGGCAAAGTCAAAGATGTGTCTTCCCCATGGTGTATGGGGGAGCAAGTCGCAAAGTCTTTATCAAGCGAGCGTGAGTAAGAGCAATAGAGAAAGGTGTTCCATCTTGAGGAGGACAAGATCGTCCACATCAAGCTCAAGTGGAATGCTCAAGACAAATGTATGGTCTTGATAGGTTTTCCCTTTACCGGTCTCATGTTGGTAGTTGGGAGACCGGATTTAGGATAGATAACCGTACTATCAAGAGGGGCTCTCGAGTGAGTAACTCGATCATATCTTTCGGAGCGAGCTCAAACCTTTGCATACTTAGCATCATATTTCTTGGTTGTTTTTGGATATTATTCATTAGTGGTTCTAGATCTTGTGATAATCTTCATAACAAGTTCTAGTTCATCAAACGGATTTCGCTTATATATCTTATTATGTTTTTGATCTTGCTGGTTTTCTGGCTCCAGGTCTTGGGAGATATCTCACATATATAAACTGGATATTTTCTCCCTTGGTGGTGTCCAAAATTACCATTTTTTGGATGCTATTTATTCGTATCTTTCCAACAAATTTGGTTTCAACCTATTCGGAGTTTCCAAGGTCAAGTTATTGCGTTTTGAGTTTTGGAGGTTTTATCGGTTCGTCTCTTTTAGAGAGGTCAAACATTTCATCTTGTTGTTTTATCCCCGTGGTTGTACAATGATGTTTCTCTGCATGATCTTGTAGTTCTTGTTGTTCACTTCAAAACGACCCCAAGATCATCGAAATTGGAGTCCAGATGCAAAATTTATTGCCGTTTTCGTTCAAGGATGACCAGTAGTACCGAACCAGAATCCAGTAGTACCGGAGGTCCGGTAGTACCGCCCCTTGGTATCGGGTTTTCCTGTAGAGAGCGTGTTTGGGCGACCTAGAACCCTAGGGACTTCGGTAGTACCAGGAAAAAGTCCGGTAGTACCGAGATTACCTATAAGAGTGTGTTTGGGCGACCCGGAAACCCTAGGGAATGTCCGATAGTGCCGGGAAAGTCCGGTAGTACCGGGAAAAAGTCTGGTAGTACCGGGATTCGCATGTTTGGGCTGCAAGGGTTGGATTTTTGGGGGACCTATTTAAGGGGCCTTCTTCCCCAATGGTTCCCCAACTCTTCTTGCAAGTTTTATCCTCCATTGTTGACCTTCCCAAGCTTGCTATATCTCAATCCCTCCAATGATTCTTGCATATTCTTGAGGGAAAAGAGAGAGGAGATCTAGATCTATATTTCTACCAATCAATCTCTCCTATAAGTGAGGGTAACCCATTGGATCTAGATCTTGAAGTATTTTGTGGATTTCCTCTTGTGTTCTTCCTCTCTTATTCCTCCAATAGCTTTTGTAGCTTTGGTGGAATTTGGGATTGAAGGACTTGTCATTGCATTAGGTGCATCGATTTGAGTTTTCCTCAAAGGATTTGGTTGGTGAAATCAAGAAGCTTATTCTCTTGGGTTCTTGGAACACTGATGGTGTAGTGGCCTTTACAGCGAGTTCATAGGGCCTTCAACTAAGTTGTGAAGCTCTCCCCAAGTTTGTGGCCTTGTTGGTGCTTATTGGGAGACTCCAATTAAGTTGTGGAGATTGCCCCAATCTTGTACGGGTTTGGTGACCGACCTCAAGTGTCCCATAGTGGATTGGGTGCTTGCCGTGCGACGGGTGCTCAGGAGAATGGGGTGGGGCCTCTTGTGGCGCAGGTGGTCTTATTACTTCCCACCACTCCAACAAGACATACTCCCATGTAGGGTGGAACTCGGTAAAACATTGTTGTCTTCGCATGCCTCAGTTATCTCTATACCCGGCCTCTTACTTTATGCACTTTACTTTGTGATAGCCTTCATGCTTGAAGTCATATATCTTGATATCACATAGTTGCTTGTTATGCATAGCATAGTTGTTGGTGCACATAGGTGAACCATAGTATATATAGGTTTTGTGCTTGACAAAGTAAACGCTAGTTTTATTCCGCCTTTGTTAAGTCCATCTCGTAAAAGTTTTATACCGCCTATTCACCCCCTCTAGGCGATATCGGTGTCCTTTCAATTGGTATCAGAGCAAGGTCTCTCGCTTTTAGGCTTCACCACCTTGAGAGTAAATATGCCGACTAGGGGAGTAGTGCACGATTCTCTTTATATACTCGATGGCACAAATAATTATGGTGTTTTGAAATCTTGCATTATTGATTACTTTCGGGGCATACACCCAAATATTGAGGGAATTCTATATATGGGTTTTTATCCTCCTATGGATCCCCAAAATGAATCTTTAGAGGAGAGGATAAACTCTTATATAGATGCTCAAGCTACTAAAGTGCTTTTACTTGCTATGATCAATGTAGTTATTTCTTGAATCATACCTTTTCAGAGTTCCCATGAGATATGGACAAAGCTTCAAGATAAATATGATGTGTCCAACACTATTGAGGATGATTGTATTCCCTCCACCTCCGACCGTGATGAGATTTCATCTTCTACCACTTGACCAACATGTGATTCGTCACAAGGTAATAATATGGTGAGTGGTGATAGAAAATGCAATGTATGGATAGTACTATTGATGATCCTGCATCTTTATCTCATTGCAATGTTCTATATTTGTACATTAACACTTCTAGCACTCAAAATTCCTTACTTGCTTGTGTTGATAGTCCTTGCATATCTTGTAGAAATGGCTTGAATACATCTCATGATGATATGCTTGTCTTGTCTTGTGGCCATGATAAAAACTACTTCTATTTGCTATAGTACGTGTGTTGCTAACCATGTAGAGGAACCCTAAGACTCCATGGGACAAGAAAAGGTTTTGAATGGAGCTTCAAATAGACCCTCATCATCACCCTCTTCTGGTTCTCACATATGCTTTATGTCTAGGGGCACAAAGGTATCTCCTTCTTTGGATCCCATTGTATCTCATGATGATGATGATCATCTTGTTGATTGTGATGTAGCCTCCATTCAAGAGAAGGGAGAGATTGTCTTTCCCATTCTTAATAAAAATAAAATTGCTTGCTCCAACTTCATTGAAATTATGACTATTTCTACTGAGAGCAAGAAACTTATTGAGGAGCAAGAAAATATCATTTTTCAAAAGAATGAACATGAGCATGAGTGTGCACTCGAAATTGCTTATCTGAAGAGCTCCCTTGAAGAAGAACAAACCACCAAGGGATCTCTTGAGGAGACTTTTGTTCTAGAATTATCTAGAGTAAAGAAAAACCATGATAGAGAACGTGTGGTGGCAAATGTTCTAAGAACTAAAAATGATGAACTTGTAGTTGCCCATGCTAAACTCATTGAGGATTTTAAGCACCTCAAAAATGGCTCTCGAGTCGTTAAGAATGAGATCATCAAACTCACTGAGTCGCATGAGCAACTTAAAGCTTCATGTGCGAAAGAGCTTGCCAAGTTGCCCTCACCTCTTGCGATTTGTGATGATCCTTGTGCTACTAACTCTATTTCTGGTGAAGTATCTATTTTGAAGGATAATGTTGAGCTAAAGGCTCAACTTGCTTTGCTATATAGCAACTATGGGAGATTGGAAGAAATTCATTTTAAGCTCTCAAGCTCGCATGGGGATCTTTTAGTCTCCCATGGTAGGCTAAAGATATCTCATAAGGCTATTATGTGAAATGTAACATCTTGTGAGCCTCATGTGGATATTAGAAATATGTCCATTCAAAATGTATTATTTCCATGCGCTAATCCTTATAATTCAACCACTCATGTTATTGCTACATTGATGGCTGTGAAATATAGACATCTACATCCACATTTAAACTGGATATTATTCATGTTTTTTATGAAATATCTCTCTAAACCCTACCACTAATGCCTAATGATCAAAGGGGTATGCAATCCTTTCTTTCTATTTTTTTCTGTGCAAATAATGACGTTTGATGATGGGAATCACAACATTAAAGTCAAAGTTACGAGATTTCCGACAACCCAAAGAAACCAGGGGTCGTGAAGTGGAGACAGAAGATTTAACGACCAACTATACTGCGGGAATAAAATTCCGGCCGCATAGTTCCGACCTAATAGTTGCCATCAACACCGCTAGGTCAAACAGAATAACTTTCGTGAAGGGACCCCTATATAAAGAGGCTTCAGGCGACGAGAAATAAGTGCCCCCCAGAACCCCAGAAACCTGCATCCACAACACCAGAGGTACTGAACAGGGAAATTACGATTGAATCCCCAATGAACCAACTTCACTAGGGGTCGAAGGGGGGATTCCAATATGTTTGAAACATTGGGGCGCGAAATATTTCGGGGATGGTGGGAGATTTTCCCGCTCGACTAAATTCAGATTTATGTATAGTCCAAGTAGTAGTAAATTGATAAAGCTATACTCCCTATAATCAAAGGCCGACGTGCACATCGGTGATCATCCATGGCCCATACTGCCCTAGTTCAGAAATTAAGGCCCCATTTATCCATTTGGCATCTAAATATTGATCATGCATGGCCTAGATTGGCTCGGTTCGGATATTAAGGCCCAGATTGGTGGCAAAGTATTTTTAGATTATTTAGAAAATGTTTTAATTTCTGAATAAACTGAACTATTAAATACCTTTCAGTGTTTGGTTCCAACAAATAATACGGATTTAAACTGAAGTATCCTCCAAAACTATGTTTTTAAAATAATTGAGAAAGAGGCCAGGCCCGTTTTTGAAGAAACTGAGAAGAGAGAAAACTGAAGTATTGCTTTGGTAGGCACTAAAATACTATGGCATTGATATATTTCCATATTGTATCCATTCATCAATGATGATGCGTATGAATTTGTTTTCACCAAGACAGGTAGTTGATACGTCCTTTTGCATCACTATTCTATGTCTTAATTCACTATTATTCATTGATATATTTCGTATTGAGAGGTGATACTTATGTTATTTCATCAATATTTGCATGGTTGATGACTTTTGGAGCATGGACCGCTGCAGTCAGGATTCTGATGGAAAAGGTGTTGTTTGGAGGCAAAATTCACGAAGATCAGAAAATCCGGGAAAATATACGGAAAATCCTATTTTTTCAGAAGACTCAGGATGCCAGAAGATGGAGTGGAGGTGGGCCACAGGGGCCCACACCACCCCATGGCGCGGGCAGGCCTAGGCCACGCCTGGGAGTGGTGTGGCTGCCCTGGCCCACTCCAGCCTCTCCCCTCTGGCGTATATCATCCCCACGAAACCCTAAGACTCGGGGAGCGACCATAGAAAGATTTCGCCGCCTCTGCGGGGTGGAAAACACCGAGAGAGAAAGATCTCTCCGGCAGACAGATTTTTGCCGGGGGAATTCCTTCCCGGAGAGGGGAGATCATCGCCATCAACACCACCATCAAGCTGGACTTCATCGGGATCATCATCATCACCATCAGCACCCTCATCACCATCTCCATATTGCTGTAACAATTGAGTTGAATCTTGCATAGTTCATAGGGGAAACTTTCCCGGTGTTGATTACTCTTTGTAGTTGATGCTATTGAGTGAACCATTGAATTATTGTTCATGTTCAGATTGTTATACATCATTATTCCATCTCTGATCATGATCCATATGATGTCTTGTGAGTAGTTCGTTTTGTTCTTGAGGACATGGGAGAAGTCTTGTTGTTAGTAGTGGAGTTGTGTTGAGAAAGATTCAATAGATCGTTATTTAAGTTGTGGTGTACTTCTTCTAGTGGTGTCATGTGAACGTCGACTACATGACACTTCACCTATATGGTCCTAGGGGAATGCATTGTGTATTTGGCTACTAATCGTAGGGGTTGCCGGAGTGACAAAAACCTGAACCCCCGTTAGGAAACCAGTGCACAAGGGACGTAAGGGTCTTAGAGTTTAAAGTTGTGGTTAGGTTTCTACCTTAATTACTTTCTTGTACTGACGGATGTTTGCAAGGGGTTTAATCACAAGTATGTATTAGTATTGGATGGGGCGGTACATTAGCACAGGTTCACCCACACAACACTTAGCAAGCTAGAGAAGATTAATCAGCTATATGAAGCGAAAGCACTTGACAGTCTTCCCATGTGTCCTCGAGAACGTTTGGTCATCTTAAGTAATACAACCGGCTTGTCCTTTGCTGCATAAAGGATTGGGCCACTTGCTGCATTCATTCTTACTGTCTTTTATTTACTCGTACTTTGTTTACTTGCTTTATCGAAAACCCCTAAAAATCTGTTTGCTAGGTAGTTGCAGAGAATTCCTGATCCATACCACTAGCCAGCACCTTCTGCTCCTCGTTGGGTTCGACACTCTTACTTATCAAAAATACTACGATGCACCCCCTATACTTGTGGGTCATCAAGACTATTTTCTGGCGCCGTTGCCAGGGAGTGAAGCGCTATTGGAGAGTGGAACTGGTAAAGGAAACTTCTACTGTGAGTATTGTTTACTTCTGCTAGTTGCTTTATTTTCGTTATGGATAATTCGCTGAGTTTCTTATTTGGTAATGCTACTACCACTGCTAAGGTAGTAGATAAGCCACCACCTGCTAAGAAAGATGTTTTCAAAATACCTACAAGAATTATTGATCGTGTTATGGATAACTATTATGTTGGGGATGGAACTGTCCATCCCGGTGATCATTTACTCTTTATACACGAATTATGCGGGTCGTTCAAGTGTGCAGGTATTACTATAGATCAAGTTAAGAAGTTATTCTCATTATCACTGAAAGGAAGAGCTGAGTAATGGTATAAGCTGCTGAAGAATGGTCAAGCTCTGGAATGGGAGGAAATAGTGCCTCTCTTTTATTCAAAGTTTTATCCTCCTAGTGAGATTCATAAAGACCGGAATCAAATATACAACTTTTGGCCTCTTGATGGAGAGAGTACAACTCAAGCTTGGGGGAGATTGAAGTTACTAATGCTCAAATGTCCCATTCATGAGCTCCCCAACAATATTATTATCAACAACTTTTATGCAAGGCTCCCTCTACATGATAAAGATTTATTGGATGCTTCTTGCGCTGGATCATTCACTCGTATGGAAGAAGAAGCTAAATGGGACCTTCTAGATCATATTCAAGACAATGCTAAAGCTTGGAAGAATGACAAAGGTAGAAAGTCAGGTATAAATTATGATTATGAATGCATTGAATCTTTTATGGGAACTGATGACTTTCAAAATATTAAAAATGCTTATGGTCTAGACTCTCAAGCTATTGCTTCTTATTTTAAGGCTTTTGCTTCTTACATTGAAGTGCCTAAAAAGAAGTGGAATAAGTATCATGAACCTTATAAAGATGTTTCTAAAAGTGTTCCCGCAAGGAATACTGAAGTTTATACTACTAATCATGTTTTACCTTAACCTTATATTGAGAAAATCCCTTTCCCAGTTAAGGTAAAGGAACATTCTATGATAGCTAGTATGGTTAATGAAAGTACAAGAAAAGCTATTGAACCTGATAAACAAATGGTTGATGAACCTACAATAGCAAATGTGAAAGACTTTGTCACTAAATATGAGAAAGAGGGACACACTATCCTTTGTAAGGATACCTCTAATATTGTTTCACAAAGTAGTGTTATGAGAGCTAGTATTCCTGTGTTTTCTGTTAGAATAAGTGATCATTGCTATGATAGTCCTTGTGATAGCTATATTGTTAAGTTTATGCATGATACTGAAAGTTATTATGAGAGAGGGAAAAGTGTTCCTATGCATCTTAATAATATCAAGTTTCCTCGTTTTATGCTGAAAGTTTTTATGTTGCGTTTCTTTTGCCTTCTTATGCAAGTTGCCCTTGGTTTCAATAACTTGTTTGTTTACAAAATCCCCTTGCATAGGAAGTGGGTTAGACTTAAATGTGTGGGTGTTTTTGCTTCTTAATGCTCTCTTTCGCTTCAATTATATCCCTATGAGAGCTTCTTCAAAATTATCATGCCCATCTTAATGGCTATAAAGAAAGAGCTTTATGGGAGACAACCCAATTTGTTTTTGCTTTTAGTTTGTATTTGTTTCTTTGAGTCTTGGAAGTTATTACTTCGTTAATAACCTCTCCTTATCCGTTTTGTTTGGTTTTTGTGTCAAGATCAACCTCTAATTAGAGAGAAGTAAGATTTGGGGAAGTTGCTGTCCCGAAACAGATTTTTGTGCTTCACAGTAAAAATTCGTGAGAGATCTCTGTATGTCGGATTGAGCTGTAATTTTTTGTGCTTCTGCCCCAGGTTGTTGTTTAACTTTAGTTAGTTTTGCACTTTTTTATTTGAGCAACAGAAGATTTTCGAAAAAATTGATCTTTACCTTCTGGTATGTTTTGACAGATTTTGCCAATCTTGCATTTGCTTCTTTATTCGATTTCCTTTTTGAATTCTTTTTGGGTTTTCGGAAGGAGCTGCTACAGTAGCCTATGTTTTGATGGTTTTCAGTTGAAGTTGGACTCAAACGTTTTTATCACTTCTTATATACTAATGTTGCTAATGAGAACTGTGTGGAGTTTTGTGTGATAGAAATTTCCAAGAAGTGGAGACAATGGTGTAATAAGGAAGAGAAAGGTTTTATGACTCAAGTAATAAGTATATGAAGATGAAGATATCGATGATATTCAAGAGATGACCCGGAAGAATCTACTAGATACCAAATTCAGAGACCTGCAGAGTCCGTGTTCAAATAGGTAATAGTTCTGGTAAGAAAAGTTCCGCGAAAATACAATCCAACTATATTTTTGCAGTTTTTAGTCAATAAGGAAAGTTTCGAAGCGAAAAAGGGACGGAACCGGAGCCGGGGTGGCCCACACCACCCCATGGCGCGGGCCCACCCCTGGCCGCGCCACCAGGTGGTGAGGCCACCCAGGACTCCGTCTCCGACCCGTTTTCTCCCAGTACCTTCCTTTTGACATGAAACTTCGTAATATATAATCCCCCGGATCCCCCGAGGTTTGTATATCATGTTTTTGTCGTGTTTTTGTTTCGATCTATTTCTGTCAGGACATACTCTTTTAAAGCTTAGAAGCACAATGGTGTCCGCCAAGGATAAAGGGAAGGAGCCTATGGAGGAGGATCTCCAAGACCCCAAGCAGGGGCTGGTACCTTTAGTCTCTTGCCCTACATCAATAGAAGCCCTACGAGTCACTAAGGAGTTCTGCGATAAGTACCGAGACTTGCGGAGGAAGGTGAACATGCTTCAATGGGAGAATAATAGGCTTCGCAAGATGTTGGAAGATTTCCTCACGCCAACTAAGGAAATAATACCACCACCACCGAAGGAGTAATTCGTCATCAGGTTTGGCATCCTCTTGGTTTGTTCCAAGCTTGGGGGAGTGCCGCGGTATCATATCACTATCTTCTATCTTTTTACCTTATTAGTAGAGTCATATCTTGAATAGAGGAGTTATTTTGTAGTATGGTTTGCATTATGGAAGTGTCCCCTCTCTCGTTAGATTTGTATCCCTTGGTGTGAGTTTCCATTATGGAATATTAATGAGAAGTTCTATCATTCACTCTTTTGCTTAGCTTATGTTAGTTTTCAATTCGTGGTTATATGATTGATCTTGTTGTTAGTATTGGTATCACTTTGGGATCATTGAGTTAATTTAGTTGGTTTTGGCAAACCTGGCTCGGTCAGTAGCAACACCTTTTTGAGAGTTGAAAAGAAAAAGATAGAAGTACTCTAGAGAAGAAAAATAATTTCATCATCTTTCTTTCTTGATTTACTCATAAGTCTAGTATTCTCTAGTTAAGATCTTTTGTGCTTCCAAGGAAGATTGCATGTTTGTCTTTATCATTTGTATGTTTGTTTGTTTCCCTCAACTCTTATACTTGCTACCCAGCCTTGCTAGCCAAAAACCTGTACTGAGAGGGTATTCTTCTCGTGCATCCACCTCCTTTAAACCAAAACCTTTGCCATTTGTGTCCACCATACCTACCTAGTAGCATTATTGCTATTCCAAGTAAATTCATGTTTTGTCTACCTCCCAAATTAAACTTTTTATGTGAAAATTAGTGACTAAAGCTCTCACGAACTTGATGGCACACTTTACTTTCTTGCATTTAATAAACTTGAACCATTGGGTCCTTCTTTGTTGCGTATATGCTTGCACTTTATGAGTTGAAGTTAGCCGAACCATGTATCATGGGGACCGCTTTCAACACTTCATTGGTACTTGTACCTAGTTGATATCATGTTCTTTTGCTTATGGATCCCGGCAGTGTGAAATAAAAGTGGAACTTGTAAGATCATGGAGTTTATATGTGTGTTAGAGAAACGCCTGGGCCGCTAGCCTAAGCCATGCCTAATCATGGTGGAAACTTGCAGCATAACTATAGTGAGCATTCTATGAAGCATCCTCAATAAGAACCTATGCAAATAGCAAATAAAAAGATCGCTGAGATGCTCACTGTCTGCTTGCCTTGTCATTTTGATTATGGGATAGCTCCTGTGTCATGTGCAAGGGGTACCCCGTTGGCGGTTCTCAATGATACGCATGTATTTACAATGACAAGAGCTTGCTCGTGACTGAAGTTGAGTAGCATGAGGATCGGTACTCATAAGTAAGGGGTATGAGATTTCAACTTATAACTTGTCAAGCATATCCTCTTAGTTGTGTCACTTTAACCTTAATCACCTAAAGATGCCTATGATAGGGGCAATGAGAGCCGAAAGCTAGTAAGTATCATAATTTTTGGGAGCTCTTTATGAGACTTGCAATCCCTGCTTCCCTCTTTGAAGGGCCTTTCTTTTACTTTGTAGTTGAGTCAGTAAACCTACTCCCTTCTATCTCAGCAAGTATTTTGAGTTGTTGTGTTTCATTCATTCATATGATGATTTATTCAATCATGTCTTATGTTCCTTGCTTTGCACATTGCTCTTATCTTGATGTTTACTACTTTGAAAGCTTTCATTGAAAAAGCCAGCTATTTATGAACTCCAGCAAATTATCAACTATTCTTCGACCAAGATCTAAGTTTGCCATTACCAATTATGCTTCACTTTATGTATCTTTATTGTGTTTCCTTTACTC
The DNA here is from genome assembly GCA_916181665.1 of Avena sativa. Lineage (NCBI taxonomy): Eukaryota > Viridiplantae > Streptophyta > Magnoliopsida > Poales > Poaceae > Avena > Avena sativa. The sequence continues at coordinate 29,541,628 of OV702290.1, read as the reverse complement.
ATTACAAGTTGAGTTATATAATAGTGAGTTGTCTTCTATTATGATCTATGTATTTGATGAATGTGATGCTTCTTGTCCGTATTATTTTATCAACTCTTCACTCGTAAACTTGAGGTCATGTTTATTGAGCTCAGTTTCGCTTGGGGACAAGCGAAGTCTAAGCTTGGGGGGAGTTGATACGTCCATTTCGCATCAGTATTCTATGTCTTAATTCACTATTATTCATTGATATATTTCGTATTGAGAGGTGATACTTATGTTATTTCATCTATTTTTGCATGGTTGATGACTTTTGGAGCATGGACCGCTGCAGTCAGGATTCTGATGGAAAAGGTGCTGTTTGGAGGCAAAATTCGCGAAGATCAGAAAATCCGGGAAAATATACGGAAAATCCTATTTTTTCAGAAGACTCAGGATGCCAGAAGATGGAGTGGAGGTGGGCCACAGGGGGGCCCACACCACCCCATGGCGCGGGCAGGCCTAGGCCGCGCCTAGGAGTGGTGTGGCCGCCCTGGCCCACTCCAGCCTCTCCCCTCTAGCGCATATCATCCCCACGAAACCCTAAGACTCGGGGAGCGACCATAGAAAGATTCCGCCGCCTCTGCGAGGCGGAAAACACCAAGAGAGAAAGATCTCTCCGACAGACAGATTTCTGCCGGGGGGATTCCTTCCCGGAGAGGGGAGATCGTCGCCATCAACACCACCATCAAGCTGGACTTCATCGGGATCATCATCACCATCAGCACCCTCATCACCATCTCCATATTGCTGTAACAATTGAGTTGAATCTTGCATAGTTCATAGGGGAAACTTTCCTGGTGTTGATTACTCTTTGTAGTTGATGCTATTGAGTGAACCGTTGAATTATTGTTTATGTTCAGATTGTTATACATCATTATTCCATCTCTGATCATGATCCATATGATGTCTTGTGAGTAGTTCATTTTGTTCTTGAGGACATGGGAGAAGTCTTGTTGTTAGTAGTGGAGTTGTGTTGAGAAAGATTCAATAGATTGTTATTTAAGTTGTGGTGTACTTCTTCTAGTGGTGTCATGTGAACGTCGACTACATGACACTTCACCTATATGGGCCTAGGGGAATGCATTGTGTATTTGGCTACTAATCGTAGGGGTTGCCGGAGTGACAGAAACCTGAACCCCCGTTAGGAAACCAGTGCATAAGGGACGTAAGGGTCTTAGAGTTTAAAGTTGTGGTTAGGTTCTACCTTAAGTACTTTCTTGTACTTATGGATCTTTGCAAGGGGTTTAATCACAAGTATGTATTAGTCTTGGATGGGGCGGTACATTAGCACAGGTTCACCCACACAACACTTAGCAAGCTAGAGAAGATTAATCAGCTATATGAAGTGAAAGCACTTGACAGTCTTCCCATGTGTCCTCGAGAACGTTTGGTCATCTTAAGTAATACAACCGGCTTGTCCTTTGCTGCATAAAGGATTGGGCCACTTGCTGCATTCATTCTTACCGTCTTTTATTTACTCGTACTTTGTTTACTTGCTTTATCGAAAACCCCTAAAAATCCGTTTGCTAAGTAGTTGCAGAGAATTCCTGATCCATACCACTAGCCAGCACCTTCTGCTCCTTGTTGGGTTCGACACTCTTACTTATCGAAAATACTGCGATACACCCCTATACTTGTGGGTCATCAGTAGTGAGCCCGAAAATTACGATTGAAGCCCCAACCAACTGGACTAAATTTGAATTTATCCATAGTCCAAGTAATAATAGTAGAATGGTAGGCCGGTGGGATGGGGAATCGAGTGTAGTAATAAAGAGCCCCGAGTTTAAAAAAATAAAGCGCCCTTTATTGATAAATTTTAAATCACTATGATTGGGTGTGTTGAGACTTCTATTCTAAAAAAAATTGGGAACCCACTATTTTGCCAACGTGAATAATCTAGTGCCTGAGCGACAACATCAAACCACTAATAAGGTAAGCAACGACGGTGTTTTCAACGAAAAAATGTGAAATTTGCTAGGCCCCACAAGTACTTTATTCTCACAACTCTTATTGTCCCTTTGCGCTAAGGATGGCATTTTTACCCAGGAGTGCCCACAGATACCGTACCCGCATTGGTAGGGTATGGGCACACTTTTATACCCATGGATAATACCCATAACCTAACCCGTTAAGTCATGGGTACGGGCACAGGTAGGTATACCCATACCCTACCCATTTAAACTGACATAGTAGTAAAACTTAGCTGTAGAGTTTCAACCTATGGGGCCGAGCAACCCAGGGAAGAGTATGATACTGTGACTTCAAAACTTCGATAATTTTTATGTACTTGTCTACCTACTATTGAGTAGAGATAGTTATTTTTTTATCTAATATGCTATTGATGAACGTAAAATTATGAATAATTTGTGTACTATTGGATCAACCCGCCGGGAACCTACCAAACGGGTATGGGTACCCGTCGGGTATGGGCATGGGTAAAGTTTTATACCCGCGAGTACGGGTATGGGTAAAATTTTCTACCCACTAACTAAACGGGAGTGGGTATGATATTGCTCTACCCTACTCGTACCCTACCCATTGCCATCCTTACTTCGCGCTCATCGATTAATGCGGCCATGTTTTCCTTTAGGTTTTTTGAAATTTGTTCGGTGATGCACACATAACATATTATATGAAGTACAATAGTACAACATACGCATACCGTGCTGACTCATGTACTAACGAGCTCGTTGGGGAACCCCAAGAGGAAGGTATGATGAGCACAGCAGTAAGTCTCCCTCAGTTATGAAACCAAGGTTATCAATCCAGTAGGAGCAAGGAAACACCCCAAAGGTGTAGCTAGCTGAATTTTGGCAGGGCGCACTACCGGTGCCAGCAGCAACGTGGAGACCTGCACAACATAACCACAGAACTCTGTCCCCAACTTGCGATGAGGTTGTTAATCTCACCGGTTTTGCTGAAAACAAAGGATTAAACATATCGAGTGGAAGAAAGTAATAGTTTGTGGAAAGTAAACACAAAACAGTAAACAGTTGATTGTAGATTGATAGTAAAAGAAAGGATCGGGGTCCATAGTTCACTAGAGGTGGCTCTCCTTAAGATAGATGACATGTTGGGTGAACAAATTACAGCGGGGCAATTGACAAACATGGAGAAAGCATACAAGCATATACTACTCATCTTGACTCCTTTGAGATTCGATTGGACATTACAACATTATACATAGACCATAATCCAACTGCATCTATGACTAATAATCCACCTTGAGGTTATCATCCGAACCCCCTCCAGTATTAAGTTGCAAGCAACGGATAATTGCATTACGAATTGCGTGTAAAGTAAACAATACGATTGTTCTATGAACAAAGGATTATTGTTTTCTCCCTAGTAGCAACAACACATCTAGTACCTTAGAGATTTCTGTCACTTCCCCAGATTACCAGAGGCATGAACCCACTATCGAGCATAAATACTAACTCTTGGAGTTGCTAGCATCTACTTGGCCAAGATAGCTACTAACAACGAAAAGCATGCAAGATCACAAATAACAAAGACATGATAGAATCAATAATCAATCTGAAATAACATCTCAATATCCATCGGATCCCCGCAAACACAACATGCAGAATTACAAATAGATGATCTTGCTCATGAACGGAGCTCACAAGATCTAAACATGATAGCACAAAGGAGGAGAACCAGCCATCTAGCTACTACATGGACCCGTAGTCCAGAGATGAACTACTCACGCATCACATCGGAGGCTTGCATGATGATGAAGAAGGCCTCCAGGGTGAATTCCCCTCTCCGGCAGGGTGCCGGGAAGAGCTTTAGATCCCTCCCGATCTAGGGATGGAGATGACGGCGGCTACAGACTCTTTCGTGGATTTTTGATCGGGTACTTGGGGTTTCTGTATTGGAGGCAACTTATAGGCGGAAGGAGAGGCTGAGGGGGTGCCTGGGGTAGCCAGACCACCCTCTGGCGCGGGCCAGGCCTGGCCGTGCGGCCAGGCGGTGTGGTCAGGCCCCAGCCCCTCTCCGTCTCGTATTCTGGCTCCGGGTGTCCCTCGGTGAAGAACTGACTTTGGCTTTTGTCCCGTCCAATTTCGAGAATATTCATTTTCTGACTTTCGTGGAACCAAAAACAGCAGAAAACAGGCAGCTGGCACTGTGGCTCTTGTTAATAGGTTAGTCCAAGAAATCATATGAAAAGTACTCCAAAGTGTGGACAAAACACAAGAAAGTAGATAAAACCAAGCATGGAACATCAAAAATTATGGATACGTTAGCAACGTATCATACCGCAATTAATTAGTCGAGGTAATCACTATTTTACTTATTTAAAAAGAAAAAATTATTGGGTTTTGGAGCATGTCCAACAACCTTTTTGTATTGAATTGCTAAAATCTGACTATAGGAAGAGGAACACGAATGTTTATCAATGGAACACAATTGTAAAAAAAAGATGGAAGGAACTCTTGTAAAAAACAATGGAAGGGAACTCTTGTAAAAGAAGAACGATGGAAGGGAGCTGCCAGACTGCTCCTACAACATGTGGCAACTCCTAGATGTCCCGAGCAAGCCCTTTTAAGCGGCCATCAACAACGACCACCACTCCCATCTAGGCACGACGCACACAGCGAAGAACTCTCTCTGACTCTCCCTGTCCCTTTAGGCCAACCAAGCCACCACGCACACAAAAATGCCGCACATCTGCTCCGATCAGTGCACCTCCATTGATGAGTCCAACACACGGGTGAACGGGGGTATCAGTCCCTACCATGGTGATAGGGGGAGTCCGTTGACATGCCATACTATTCCGACACACCGGAAGGTAATTTTTTCAACGAGGACCCTTCTTTCCATCATCTGATGCAGGGGATGCCACCGGTAGAGAGCAAAGAGGAGGAGGAGGAGGAGGATGAGGAGGGGAAGGAGGATGCTTGGTATTTCCTCTATGAAGGAGATGTCGTCTTCAAGAATAGTTCACTCGATCCATCCTCCTTCGGTAAGAAGATGAAGCAGGAGGATGAGGGGTCGGAAGATTTATGGCCATTTCTCCAGGTACGGGACTTTGTCTCTAAGAAGAGTGCACTCGATCCCGCCTTCATCGGCAATGAGAAGAGGAAGGAGAAGGAGGCGGGAGGCTTGAAGAAGAAGAAGACGGCGAGAGCTAGGGGATGCCATGGGAAGCAGAAGGACGATGCCAACGTGAAGGTGACAGTGGAAGGATCCAGGTCCAAGAAGAAGAAGAAGTCTTAGGATTAATTTTGTTTAATTTCACCTCTACTTCCTTCATCAATAATGTTCGGAGATTGAATATTACTATCAAGTGCAAATTGGAACGGTGGTTGCGATCCTCTAGCATAAGTACTCCGTTTGTCATTTCATATCTCGCTGTGACGCAACAAAACCTCTTGTATTACCTAGGAAGGTTAAATTACTTCCTTCCCTTAATTTCTGCAAGCGTTCGAGGAAAGAAGGGTGCCAATATAGAGAAACCCACATTAATTACTCACATGAATTCAGGTAATTAATACTAAAAGGAAGAAGCCTGGGAAACAACATGTATTCGTAGTGCTCCTTTAATTACTAATATAAATCATTATAAGTGAAATATGGAGTAGTAGTATATCAAAGTCCCTTGATAAAAAATAACCTTTGTACAGTGTACGTAAATCATCTCCTTGCGGCATTGATTTGAAATTATTTAATGTCATATTAATTTGAAAACTCAACTACGCCCAACGTGCCACGTGCTCTCCCTATCCCCTTGTTGTCACCGCGAGATGTCAAAAAGGTTGTGTCACCTGCAAAATCAAGAAAGCACGCAAACATCAGTCTATACGCAAGAAGAATCCTGTAGACACACAAACATTAGAATCATATCCCTATCTAGCCACGGTCCCTTTGATGCTCACCTGCAAGGCTCCTGCGATTGCATCAGCATTAAGGTGCACCTTCCCAAAAAAATTGATAGCACCTTAGGATGTGAAGTTAATATCGAAACACAACCAAAATTTCAAAATACAGTGAGTCATAGTCTCTTTGATTATTTTCAAAACACTATCAAAGTTCTTAGCAAGAAGTGTGAATCTTAGCAAGAAGTGTGAATCTTTCTAAACTATCACTCATTCTCGATACATTGACTACCTGGTGGGTCCATTAAACAAATTATCGCAAGGTTTTAAGTTAATTTTAAAACACAGCCAAAATTTCAAAACACGGTGAGTCATAGACTCTTTGATTGGTTTCAAAACACGGTCAAATTTTCTAGGCATGTGAGTCATCCAAAACTAAAGCATATTTACCTTTTGTTTTTGCATAATAGAGTAGGGTTTTTTGTATTTCACTGTGCCTACGTGTGCTATTTCATTCTTGTTTCAATAGGATCCAAATCATGGAGTCATATATGAACATATCAATTAGAGCTGTCATATTGTGTAACTATATGATATTTCTAAGTGATAAAAGTCATTTTATGAATTTACCTTCGCATCAGGAAGAATAGCAAGCAAGGAGGAGGAATCAGAACCGATAATGACCACTGGTATGGGCAGAGCCCGCCCATACCATCCTCATGTACCAAGCGCCATCGGGGCCGCCTCGTCAAATAGTTTCTCCTGGTGAAGAAGAGAGGGAGATCCGACATTCATAGCCACCAGAAACCACGAAGCACCGCATCCGAGAGGGATCTGAAGGAGGAACTTGGCTTGGGTAAAATCCTGGCTAGTTCATGGGTCATTGGAGGACAACATATCATCCCCTTCACCATCAACCACTGCATCTTCATCACCACCATTACTCCATCTTTCATCTATTAGATCTCTTTATAATTACAGATCCAATTGTGGTTTGCATTAGATCTACCCCCATACTTTAATCCATCCATTTGATTATGATGATGTTGTTGATTGCTTCCATGAGTGAGTAGTTCCTTTGTTCTTGGGGAGATGGAGAAACCCTAGCACCACTAGGAACTAGTAATAAAGATGACCTATTCTTGTGTCCATATGACTTGCTTGTCTATGATATAATTATGACTTGTGTTTGATTTCTCTCTTTAGATGATATGTGAAGTCGACCACATATCATTTGCCTTCGGGACTAAAGGGAGGAAGAAACCCTTTGGACGTGTATTGGAAGCGTACCCGAAGTGCCCCGTAATAGATTGGCGTCAGCTCGTAACCAACACGGTCAAAGGGGGATAAAGAGGGACTCCCTAAGCTAATTACGATATCCATGGGGAAACCCTTAATTGCGGTGGCCTGTATGGGTGATTGCTCTCAGGCATTAAAGTGGTTATTTAGGTGACCTCACACTTGGATCAACAAAGTGACTTCCTACGAGCCTTGTCTTGAACATCTTATTATGGGGCTCTCTCCACACATATCATGACATAAGATGTATGTTATCTTAATTACACATAATAATAGTACTATGCTAGTGGTGTATCCTACATCCCCGAGAACGTTTTATCCCTATTGAGTTCAACCATGCTTTCATACAATCTTTTTACTTGTTTTCTTTTACTTGTTTTAATTACTTTTCTGCAAACAACCATAAACCATTCAAACACCCTTTACTTGAAATCAAAGACAACTTACAAGTATTCTTTGGTAGATAGTAACGAGGGGCATAGAGACCTTTACCAATAGCTCTCTGTGGGTTCGATATCTTTACTTCGAAACTATCTACAATTGGTCTGTGCACTTGCAGTCATCAAGCTATTTTCTGGCGCTGTTTCCGGGGAGCTAAGCGCTTTTGGTCTTTGGTCTTAGTTACTTGTTTTACTCATTGTTCTACTAATGTTGTTTACTAGTTTAAGGTAAACACCATGGCTGCACTCGAACTGCAGATCGATGCTACTAAATACCTTGGGAGATTCAATAGAGGATTAGTTAAAGAATTCCCGAGTAGGAGCGAACCATAGTACGAGGTTAACCCTCATTTTATCGCTATTATTAAAGAAAAAACTTTTGCAGGAGATGATCTCGATGAGGATCCTTATAATCATTTAATGCACTTTACCGAGCTATGTTGTACTCTAAAATTGAGAGGCTATTCTGATGATGAATTGAAACTTAAACTGTTTAGCCAATCTCTAACCAACACTGCTTTGGCTTGGTATAGAATTTGCCCTGCAGAGAAAATTGATACCTGGGAAAAGCTTAAAATAGAATTTGTGTCTCGATTCTTTCCCAAGGTAAAAACTACTAAGGTAAGAAGGGCAATTACAAACTTCAAGAACCTCCTAGGTGAAGGTTTGGTAAGAGCCTACAAAAGGTATAAGTCTCTACTTCACAAATGTCCCCATCATGATTTACCAGAATGGTATGTACTACATATTTTTTATGGAGGACTTAATCAAGAAATTAAACATGAGCTTGACACTAATTCTAGAGGTTCTTTCATGGAGTTAACTATAATAAAAGCTTGGGAACTTTAGAACAAATTCGCTGTAATAGATAAACATGGGGATCTGATTTAGGAGGCGAAGGAGGTATAGAAATTGAATATGATTGTCTCAATGCTTATAGAGACTCCGGTAAGGTAAACGAAACTGCTAATGAACTGCAACTTGATGATGATATTGTCTTGCAAATCCTTCAGTCTTCTACAGAACATATTGAAGCTCCAAAGAAGGACTGACTTCATTATACCCCGCCACCTGAGCCAGTTGTTGAAGAAGATCCAATAATTATGGCCCCTGTCGAGCCAATGAGGGAAGTGCCTTCGTATGTTGAACCCCTTCCTTTTCGAAGGACGGTAAGAAGACACATGATGGCTCAGCAACTTGAGGATCAACGCAAAGAGGAAGAATTATTTCTCAAGGAGCTGGAAGAAGAAACTCTAAAGAGGAAAACCAAGGAAGAAAGTGAACAAGAGGAAGAGGCATCAATAAAAGAAGATATTCTGACCATGTTTGCACATTGCAACGTGATTGAGCTATATTCTGAAGCCTCACAATTTGTTGAAGGAAAGGTAAAACCTAAAGAAGTGGGTAAGCCTATCCTTCCATGTACTTTCGGAGGAACTTCCTATTATGGTCTTTGCGATACCGGTACAGCTATTAATGTTATTCCTTTTAACTTTTATTTAAAATTTCAAAATGAATTAGCCCTAGCTGAAATGGAAGATACAGATATGACTATAATGTTTGCAGATAAAACTCTAAGAGTCCCTATGGGAATAATTAGGGACGTACCAATATGTATTGGACCTCACAAATATCCTATCGATTTTGTGCTTATTGATATGCCCACTGACATTTATTGCACCATCATATTTGGAAGAACTTTTCTAAATACCGCAAGTGTGAACATAGACTGCAAGAAGCAAACTGTGTCTCTCAAGTTTGGTGAAGAGAAGATGGATTTTCATTTCTCCAAATTTGACCATAAACGAGCTATTGAAGAATTAGATGATGATGAGTACGAACGTGAGGAAGAAGGTAATATCATAAACTTAGCCTCAATAATTACCGAGACTCTAGATGATGATCTAACAAGAAGTTTAGTCAACAATAATAACATTCTTGAAGACATAGAAAAAATTGAAATAGATAACTATCTCGACTCCACACCGGAGGTGGACATCGAGATTAATCAAAAATATGAAGAACCTATAAGGAAAGGATATGAGGCTCTTCCTCCTCCAACCCTTAAAACTCTACCAAAGGAATTAAAATATAGATTTCTCGATGATACAAATAATTTCCCTATTATTGGAAGTGCTAACCTCGCAGAGAAAAATGACGAAAATTTAATGAAGGTTCTCCACATGCATCGAAATGCTCTTGGGTATTCAATGAGTGACTTGAATGGGATTAGTCCTTCGATAGGAACCCATAGAATATTCATGGAATAAGGAGCCCAACCAGTGGCGAACTTTCAGTGACGTCTTAAACCTCACATGAAAGAGGAGGTAAGAAAAGAAATAATACGTTTGTTGGATGCAGGCGTCATCTTTCATGTGCAGGATAGTGAATGGGTAAGTCATGTTCATTGTGTTCCAAAGAAAGGTGGTTTCACTGTTGTAGAAAATGAACATAATGAAATGGTACCAACTAGAACTGTTGTTGGCCACAGGATGTGCATTAACTATAGAAAACTTAATAAGGAAACTAGGAAGGATCATTACCCTTTACCGTTTATAGACCAAACTTTAGAAAGGCTTGCTACGAATTATCATTTTTGCTACCTAGACGGTTATTCTGGTTTTCCCAAATTGTTGTACACCCTGATGATCAACTAAAATTACTTTCATTTGTCCTTATGGTCTGTATGCTTATCGTGTATGCCTTTTGGTCTTTGCAATGCTCCTGCCACTTTTCAAAGATGCATGACTACTATTTTTGCTGATTATGTTGAAAGTATTATGGAGGTGTTCATGGATGATTTCTCTGTTTATGGAACCTCCTTTAATCATTGTCTCCATAATCTGCATAAAGTTTTGCAAAGATGCAAAGACACTAACTTAGTCTTGAACTGAGAGAAATGCCATTTCATGGTCCAAGAAGGTATAGTAATCGGTCACAAAGTCTCAGGTAACGGCTAGAAGTCGATAAGGCAAAGATTGAAGCAATAGGAAGATTGCCCCCTCCTCGAGATATAAAAGGTATAAGAAGATTTTTGGGACATGTAGGGTTTTATAGAAGATTCGTTAAGAATTTTTCCAAATGTGCTAAACCATTAACTAACCTTCTTCAAAATGATGTTCGTTTTAATTTTGATGAAAAATGTCTTACTGCTTTCAACATATTAAAACAAGCCCTTCTTGAAGCACCAATTATTAAACCACCTAATTGGAAGAAACCTTTTGAGATATTTTGTGAAGCTAGCCATGAAGCTGTAGGGGCAATTCTTTGCCAGTATGATGGTGATGATCTCAATATCATTCATCATGCTAGTCGCACCTTAAATAGGGCCCAAAAGAACTATCCTATGGCTGAAAAAGAATTCTTCGCTGTAGTCTTTATTTGTGATAAATTTAGATCTTACATCATGGACTCCAAAGTTAGAGTACAGACTGATCATGTTGGCTTGAAAGAAATCCTGGAAAGGACTAATGTTAAGCCAAGAATGATCTGTTGGACTCTACTTCTAGAAGAATTTGATTTACAGATCTTACAAAGGAAATAAGAGCTGGAGGAAGCATTCGCAGTTACTCAAGGAGTTCTTCATCCTAAAGAGGTATCATCCTTGTGCATACCTGTGGGAACCCCACAACCAAAAAGGAAGTTCCCTATTTCCCCTTACAATGGTTTTGGCGATTTTCTGTGACCTGTTTTATTCGAAGAGAGGAAGAAAAGAAATTCAAATGAGACCATATTCCCTCGATGAACACGAGTTATGAAATTCTCAACACACCTTTGTTCTGGACGATTTTCTGCTATTTCTTTTTACATATTTGAGTTTCTTTCGTGTTTCTGAGTCCATTGCCGGTCTTACGAGATCGGTACGGGCGAACGGTATGGCCGGATCCGCCCGTACGATGGTCGTTAAGCCCACTGATGTCTCGATAAATTTCTCGCGGAAGCGGTACGACCATGCGGTACGGGCATACCCGCCCATACCACTAGTCGTTATCGGTTCAGTGACTTCCTTCTTCTATTTCTCGTTTACACTTTTCATATAAAAACAAGAAGTTACGAATTCGGTACGGACGGGTAGTACGGATAGAACCCGCCCATACCACTTAGTCGGTTGAACTTTTACCGACTTTGTACCGTGTCGGCTTTGGAAACGACCCGGTACAGGTGCGTCGTACGGGCGCCGCCCATACCAAATTGGTCATTACGACCCGAATTTCCTTCTTTTGCATTTATTTGTTAGGATTCTTTTCTTGGGCGACCCTTTTCCTCCCAGCACGAATTTTACCTAGCCTCTAACCCTTTATAAGTCTTCTAGAAGGGTTCTACCTTTGTATTGATAATATAGATCTTCTCCATAATTTACTTCTTCCACAAAAACTCTCTGGAACCATGACCTCTATATGGAGCACCCTTCAAGAGGAGGAAGGTCTCTATGGGTCGTCTTCAAGGGTTACAGAGGAAGATAAAGTTGTTGTACCAGAAGAGAAGAAGCATGAAGATGAGGATGGATTCAAGCTGATAGAAATAGTAAAGGATGGACACACGGTGTTTAGCCTGGGCATTGGAAAAGAAGACGACTTTGATGAAGTTCAACTTGATTTAGAAGGAGATGGAGTGTTTTTCTTGGAAAAGGTGAAGAGACAAGGGGAGGAGATTCAAGCCTCCCTAGACAAGCTCGATCGTCGCATCAAGAAGATTGAGGTAAGCTCCAGGATCTTCTAAACATATTGAATTATTGTGCCGCTACCTGGACCAAATGGACTTGAAGATAATGAAGGGACTAGAGGCAAATCCTAACATCAGCCTCAGATCCATTAACACTCAGAAGCAAACAATAGAGATGTACAAAGCTATTGTTAAGCAGTTGGAGAAGGTCAATGAGCAACGCCGGATCCGTATCTTGATCTTGGAGATATCAACAAGATGCTCCATGCAAGTCTTCGCGATTTCGGAGCCTCTCCACCATGAAGCACGCCACGGTATCGAATAATCGCAAGGGACTATTTGATCCACTCGGCTTCACTCCAAGCTTGGGGGATCTGTGAGAACCTTGTAATATATCTTACAGTTTTAGCATGTTTACTTTTCTGCGCGCATGGTTAGGTTTAAATTTCCGAATTTGCATTAGTTGCATCAACTTCGAGTTCCCTTTGTTCAAGAGAAGAATTATATCCATTGAGTTATGAGACTTTATGATAATTGAAGCTATGTTTGATTCATGATTATTATATTAGATGATTGAACTAGATTGAGTGTTTACTTGTACAACTATCATAATTTTAGGGACTTCCACACCTATAGAAGTATTGATTAAGTTATGAGAAGAAGAATTCTTGTAGCATATTATGATTGAAAGCCATTGAAGTAGTGAGCATGATCAAATAGCTTGCTGAAAAGAAGAAGAGAAAAAGGGAGCAAGGAAAAAGATAGATATGCAAGTATCAAGAAATAAAAAGAAAGAAACTATCAAAAAAATCAAGCATATTAAAAAAGAGAAAAGAGAAAATGATCATGAATCTTCACTATTAAACTTAGAGCTACAAATCTCTAAACTTGGTGATTATATGATATGTTGAATCACTAGTAACTTCTTATAATTTCATTAATACTAGGAAAAGGTGTGGAAGCCTCTAAGTTATGTAATGTGTAAGGGTATGGCAATACCCCCGATGTATCTCTACATCCGATGTTGTACTTCCGTTTCAATTTTTGCCTCATTTATTGTAACGTCTCATGTCTCATGAACATGATGATCTTGTCCATAAGCCACCATCTTCCTCGGGGACAGGCAAGAGCCTAGCTTGCGGGAGTTGATGCATCCAAAATTGAAGCATATTTACCTTTTGTTTTTGCATAAATATAGGGATTTTTGTATTTCACTGCACCTACGTGCGCTATTTCGTTCTTGTTTCAATAGGATCCCAAATCATGGAGTCATTTATGAACATATCAATTAGAGCTATCATATTATTTAATTATATGATATTTCTAAGTGATAAAAGTCATTTTATGAATTTACCTTCGCACCTGGAAGAATAGCAAACAAGGAGGAGGAATCAGAACCGATAACGACCACTAGTACGGGCGGAGCCCGCCCGTACCATCCGCCCGTACCAGGCGCCATCGGGACTGTCTCGTCAAATAGTTTCTCCTAGCGAAGACGGGAGGGAGATCCTACATTCACAGCCACCAGAAACCACGGAACACCACATCCGAGAGGGATCTGAAGGAGGAACTTGGCTGGGGTAAAATCCCAGCTGCTTCGCGGATCATTGGAGGACAACGCATCATCCCCTTCACCATCAACCGCTGCATCTTCATCACCACCATTACTCCATCTTTCATCTATTAGATCTCTTTGTAACTCCAGATCCAATTATGGTTTGCATTAGATCTACCCCTGTACTTTAATCCATCCATTTGATTATGATGATGTTGTTGATTGCTTCCATGAGTGAGTAGTTCCTTTGTTCTTGGGGAGATGGAGAAACCCTAGCACCACTATGAACTTGTAATAAAGATGAAATATTCTTGTGTCCATATGACTTGCGTGCCTATGATATAATTATGACTTGTGTTTGATTTATCTCTTTAGATGATATGTGAAGTCGACCACATATCATTTGCCTTCGGGACTAAAGGGAGGAAGAAACCCTTTGGACGTGTATTGGAAGCGTACCTAGAGTGCCCCGTGACAGATTGGCACCGGCTCGTAACCAACAGAGTCAAAGGGGGATAAAAAGGGACTCCCTAAGCTAATTATGGTATCCATGGGGAAACCCTTAACTATGGTGGCCTGTATGGGTGATTGCTCTCAGGCATTGCAGTGGTTTTTTAGAGGTGACCTCACACTTGTCTCAACAAAGTGGCTTCCTACGAGCCTTGTCGTGAACATCTTATTATGGGGCTCTCTCCACACATATCATGACATAAGAAGTATGTTATCTTGATTTCACATAATAATAGTACTATACTAGTGGTGTATCCTACATCCCCTAGAATGTTTTAGCCCTATTGAGTTCAACCACACTTTCATACAATCTTGTTACGTGTTTTCTTTTACTTGTTTTAATTACTTTTCTACAAACAACCATAAAACATTCAAACACCCTTTACTTGAGATCAAAGACAACTTACAAGTATTCTTTGGTAGATAGTAACGAGGCGCATAAAGACCTTTAACAATAGCTCACTGTGGGTTCAATATCTTTACTTAGAAACTAGCTATAATTGGTATGTGCACTTACAGTCATTAGTATGCATATTCTTATTAGCAAGAAGTTGAATCTTTCCAAACTCTCACTCGTTCTCGATACAGTGACTGCCTGGTGGGCCCATCAAAAAGATTATCGCAAGGTGTGAAGTTACTTTTGAAACGCAGCCAAAATTTCACAACACGATGAGTCATAACCTCTTTGCTTGTTTCCAAAACACGGTCAGATCGATTTCTAGGCATGTATATTCTTAACAAGAAGTTGAGTCTTTCCACACTCTCACTCATTCTTGATATGTTAACTGCCTGGTGGGTCCATTGAATAGATTATCGCAAGGTGTGGAGTTAATTTCGAAACACAACCAAAATTTCAAAACACGGTGAGTCATAGTCCCTTTGATTACTTTCAAATGTTTCAAACACGGTCAAATTTCTAGGCATGTATATTCTTAGCAAGAAGTGTGAATCTTTCCAAACTATCACCCATTCTCGATACATTGACTGCCTGGTGAGTCCATTGAACAGATTATCACAAGGTGTGAAGTAAATTTCGAAACACATAACCAAAATTCCAAAACACAGTGAGTCATAGTCTCTTTGATTGTTTACAAAACATGGTCAAATTTCTAGGCATGCCTATTCTTAGCAAGAAGTGTGAATCTTTCCAAACTGTCACTCATTCTTGATACATTTATTGACTGGTGGGTCCATTGAACAAATTTTCGCAAGGTGTGAAGTTAATTTCAAAACACAACCAAAATTTCAAAACACGGTGAGTCATAGTCTCTTTGATTGTTTTCAAAACACTATCAAAGTTATAAGTATGCATGTTCTTAGTAATAAGTGTGAATCTTTCCAAACTATCACTTGTTCTCGATACATCGACTGTCGGGTGGGTCCATTAAATAGATTATCACAAGGTTTGAAGTTAATTTTGAAACACAGCCAAAATTTCAAAACACGGTGAGTCATAGCCTCTTTGATTGTTTTCAAAACACGGTCAAAGTTTCTAGGCATGCATATTCTTATTACCAAGAAGTTGAATCTTTCCAAACTCTCACTCGTTATCGATACATTGACTGCCTGGTAGGTCTATTAAACAGATTATCACGTCGTGTCAAGTTAGTTTTGAAACATAGCCAAAATTTCAAAACACGGAGAGCCAGAGTCTCTTTGATTGTTTTCAAAACACGTCCAAATTTCTAGGCATGCATATTCTTAGCAAGAAGTGTGAATCTTTCCAAACTCTCACTTGTTCTTGATACATTGACTACCTGGTGGGTCCATTGAACTGATTATCGCAAGGTGTGAAGTTAATTTCGAAACACAGCCAAAATTTCAATACACGGTGAGTCATAGTCCCTTTGATTACTTTCAAATGTTTCAAACACAGTCAAATTTCTTGGCATGTATATTCTTAGCAAGAAGTGTGAACCTTTCCAAACTATCACCCATTCTCGATTCATTGACTGCCTAGTGAGTCCATTGAACAGATTATCACAAGGTGTGAAGTAAATTTCGAAACACATAGCCAAAATTCCAAAACACGGTGAGTCATAGTCTCTTTGATTGTTTTCAAAACATGGTCAAATTTCTAGGCATGCATATTCTTAGCAAGAAGTGTGAATCTTTCCAAACTGTCACTCATTCTCAATACATTTACTGACTTGTGGGTCCATTGAATAGATTATCACAAGGTGTGAAGTTAATTTCAAAACACAACCTAAATTTCAAAACACGGTGACTCATAGTCACTTTGATTGTTTTCAAAACACTATCAAAGTTCTAGGTATGCATGTTCTTAGCAAGAAGTGTGAATCTTTCCAAACTATGACTCGTTCTCGATACATTGACTGCCTGGTGGGTCCATTAAACAGATTATCGCAAGGTTTGAAGTTTATTTTGAAACACAGCCAAAATTTCAAAACACGGTGAGTCAGAGCCTCTTTGATTGTTTTCAAAACATGGTCAAATTTTCTAGGCATGCATATTCTTATTAGCAAGAAGTTGAATATTTCCAAACTCTCACACATTCTCGATACATTGAGTGCCTGGTGGGTCCATTGATCAGATCAACGCATTGTGTGAAGTTAATTTTGAAACATAGCCGAAATTTCAAAACATGTTGAGTTAGAGTCTCTTTGATTGTTTTCAAAACACGGCCAAATTTCTAGGCATGCATATTCTTAGCAAGAAGTGTGAATCTTTCCAAACTATCATTCGTTCTTGATACATTGACTACCTGGTGGGTCCATTGAACATATTTTCGCAAGGTGTGAAGTTAATTTCGAAACATAGCCAAAATTTGAAAACACGGTGAGTCATAAACTCTTTCATTGTTTCAAAAACATGGTCAGATTTCTAGGCATGCATATTATTCTTAGCAAGAAGTTTAATCTTTCCACACACACTCACTCATTCTCGATACGTTGACTGCCTAGTGGGTCCATTGAACAGATTATCGCAAGGTGTGAAGCTAATTTTGAAACACAGCCAAAATTTCAAAACATGGTGAGTCATAGTCTCTTTGATTGTTTTCAAAACACAGTCAAATTTCAAGATATGCATATTCTTAGCAAGAAGTTGAATCTTTCCAAACTCTCACTTGTTCTCGACATAGTGACTGCCTGGTGGGTCAATTGAACAGATTATCACAAGGTGTGAAGTTAATTTCAAAAGATAGCCAAAATTTCAAAACACAGTGAGAATTCAAAGCCTCTTTGATTGTTTCAAAACACGGTCATATCGATTTCTAGGCATGCATATTCTAAGCAAGAAGTTAAATATTTCCACACTCTCACTCATTCTCGATACATTAACTGCCTGGTGGGACCATTGAATAGATTATCGCAAGGTGTGAAGTTAATTTCGAAACACAAACAAAATTTCAAAACATGGTGAGTCATAGTCTCTTTGATTGTTTTCAAAACACAGTCAAAATTCTAGGTATGCACATTCTTAGCAGAAGTTGAATCTTTCCAAACTCTCACTCGTTCTCGATACAATGACTGCCTGGTGGGTCCATTGAACAGATTATCGCAAGGTGTGAAGTTAATTTCGAAACACAACCAAAATTTCAAAACATGGTGAGTCAAAGCCTCTTTGATTGTTTTCAAAACACGGTTAGATCAATTTCTTGGCATGCATATTCTTAGCAAGAAGATGAATTTTCCACACTCTCACTCGTTCTCGATACATTAACTGCATCGTGGGTCCATTGAACAGATTATCGCAAGGTGTGAAGTTAATTTCAAAACACAGCCAAAATTTCAAAACACGGTGAGTCATAGTTCCTTTGATTATTTTCAAATGTTTCAAAAACGGTCAAATTTCTAGGCATGCATATTCTATGAAAGAAGTTGAATATTTCCAAATTCTCACTTGTTCTTGATACATTGACTTCTTGGTGGGTCCATTGAATAGATTATCACATGGTGTGAAGTTAATTTCCAAACACATAACAAAAATTTCAAAACATGGCGAGTCATAGTTTCTTTGATTGTTTTCGAAACTCGGTCAAATTTCTAGGCATGCATATTCTTAGGAAGAAGTGTGAATCTTTCCAAACTATCACTCGTTCTTGCTACATTTACTGATTGGTGGGTCCATTGAACATATCGTTGCAGGGTGTGAAGTTAATTTTGAAACACAGCCAAAATTTCAAAACACGGTGAGTCATAGTCTCTTTGACTATTTTCAAAACACGGTCAAATTTCTAGGCATGCATATTATTAGCAAGAAGTGTGAATCTTTCCAAACTATCACTCATTCTCGATACATTGACTTCCTGGTGGGTCCATTGAACATACAGATTATCGCAAGGTTTGAAGTTTATTTTCAAACACGGCCAGAATTTCAAAACACGGTGAGTCATAGCCTCTTTGATTGTTTTCAAAACACGGTCAGATTTTCTAGGCATGCATACTTATTAGCAAGAAGTTGAATCTTTCCAAACTCTCACTCATTCTCAATACATTGAGTACCTGGTGGGTCCATTGACCAGATTATCGCATTGTGTGAAGTTAATTTCTAAACATAGCCAACATATCAAAACACAGTGAGTAAGAGTCTCTTTGATTATTTTCAAGACACGATCAAATTTCTAGGCATGCATATTATTAGCAAGAAGTGTGAATATTTCCAAACTATCACTCGTTCTCGATACATTGAGTGCCTGGTGGGTCCATTGAACAGATTATCGCAAGGTGTGAAGTTAATTTTGAAACACAGCCAAAATTCCAAAACACGGTGAGTCATAGCCTCTTTCATTGTTTCCAAAACACAGTTAGATTTCTAGGCATGCATATTATTCTTAGCAAGAAGTTGAATCTTTCCACACTCTCACTTGTTCTCGATACATTGACTGCCTGGTGGGTCCATTGAACAGATTAACGCAAGGTGTGAACTTTATTTCGAAACACAACCAAAATTTCAAAACACTATGAGTCATAGTATCTTTGATTTTTTTTAAACACAGTCAAATTTCTAGGTATGCATATTCTTAGCAAGAAGTGTGAATCTTTCCAAACTATCACTCATTCTCGATACATTGAATGCCTAGTGGGTCCATTGAATAGATTATCGCAAGGTTTGAAGTTAATTTTGAAACACAACCAAAATTTCAAAACATGGTGAGTCATAGCCTCTTTGATTGTTTTCAAAAGACAGTCAAATTTTCTAGGCATGCATATTCTTATTAGAAAGAAGTTGAATCTTTCCAAACTATCACTCATTCTCGATACATTGACTGCTTAGTGGGTCCATTGAACAGATTATCGCAAGGTGTGAAGTTAATTTCGAAACACATCCAAAATTTCAAAACAAGGTGAGTTGGAGTATCTTTGATAGTTTTCAAAACACGGTCAAATTTCTAGGCATGCATATTCTTAGCAAGAAATGTGAATCTTTTCAAACTATCACTCGTTCTCGATACATTGAATGCATGGTGGGTCCATTGAACAGATTATCGCAAGGTGTGAAGTTAATTTCGAAACACCGCCAAAATTTCAAAACACGGTGAGGCATAGCCTCTTTGATTGTTTTCAAAACATGGTCAGATTTCTAGGCATGCATATTATTCTTAGCAAGAAGTTGAATATTTCCACATTCTCACTCGTTCTCGATACGTTGACTGCCTGGTGGGTCCATTGAATAGATTATCGCAAGGTGTGAAGTTTATTTCACCAAAATTTCGAAACACGGTGAGTCATAGTCTCTTTTATTGTTTTCAAAACACAGTCAAATTTCTAGGTATGCATATTCTTAGCAAGAAGTTGAATCTTTCCAAACTCTCACTAGTTCTCGATACATTGACTGCCTGGTGGGTCCATTGATCAGATTATCGCAAGGTGTGAAGTTAATTTCGAAACACAACCAAAATTTCAAAACATGGTGAGTCATAGTCTCTTTGATGTTTTCAAAACATAGTCTAATTTCTAGGTATGCATATTCTTAGCAAGAAGTTTAATCTTTCCAAACTCTCATTTGTTCTTGATACATTGACTGCCTGGTGGGTCCACTGAACAGATTATCGCAATGTGTGAAATTAATTTCGAAACTGGACAAGTTTGAATGTTTGATTTGCTACTACTAGTAGTACTCCTGCTTTAAAATGCAGACAAGATCCAAAATGCTACCTTCCAATGTACACCAACACATCCAACGAACATGCCAGACACAGAGCTACCGTACAAGGCACACATGTGCAGTCGCCAAGCTGTGGACGAGGGAGAGATCAGCGGGGCCAGTGCACGTAGGGAGAGGGGAGGAGAGATGGTGATGGGAGGCTGCGAAGGAGAGACAAAACACACAAATTGTTTTGTGTGCATATATAGTAAAGATCCTGAAATTTACTAGTACAACTAGTCACTTCACCCTGCACCTCGTCTTAGAAGCCCATCATATCTTTGCCCTGACATCGCCCAGTCCTCTTTGCTGCTCTTGCAATGCCTCCCATTTATTTTTGCTCCACTTTGTTGCGCCTATAGTATTTCTTATCCTCTTTTGAAGATTTAGGGTTAATTTTCATGTACCCCTGGTTCAATAGAAGTACGACCGAGTATTCAAGTTTCTAGGCATGAGTCCTCTTTGTATGAAAAATGGTTTGTGGCATTCACAACCATATTCTTTGTCATTTGCGTAACAGAAAAAATTCTCACTACTACTTAGTGATATTATCAGAATGAGCAAAAAATTTGCACACACATGTATATTGGTATATCTTGTTGTTCTTATCTTATCTTATCTTACCACTATGTAGAGAATGAATAACTTTGAATGTTGACCGTTGGATCAAGACTCGCGAATCCGATCCACTGGATATTCTTTTCCATTCTAGCATATTCTATTGATAGTCTTAAGCATAATAAATGATATGCATAAACTTCAAAACACACTTCTCCATCATACTAGTAGAATCTTCTCTCTCGTTTCTCTAGACCATGTTATAAAAAAATCAAGTGTTAGGTAGCTAATAATCTTTGACTTCTGTAGGATGATACAAAGTACAAGAACCAAATATACACCCATACTTTATAGATTTTGATCAAATTTGTAATTTTTTTAGCTTTACCTATTATAATTTTATATAGTGATGATATGTCATACATCTATTATCTGAATCTCGCATGCAGGAAATGTGCAACTTACTATAATATACTAGTTCATGTATATTACTACACTATACCTTGTCTAAGTAACACATCTTAAATTTTCTTTGACATCGCACCGCCTTCAACTCCTCTTTGCTACTCTCGATTTCTCTACTACTATAATGTAGCAATTTTGAATTAGATTCATAGCACCAATCCTGACTGTTGGATTGTTAGATCCAATGGTTCAGAGTAGCTGGATTCATGTTGAACAGTACATAGAGCAAACTCCACCATGTTGTAGAACCATCATGTCACACCCCTTCCCAAAAAAATCGATAGCACTGTAGGATGTATTCTTAGTATGTGTAGATAGTTATTATTAATGTACTTAATGTATGTCTTTTTTCCCTAACAAGGCTATTGGTTAACAACAACTTAACGTTTGTTAACAAAAAACATTTCATACAGTACATATAAGTGTGTAACATGTACCTTTTACTAGTATTCTCTAAGCTCATAGTCTCTTTTGTTGTTTTCAAAACACAGCCAAATTCTAGTAGGCATGCATATTCTTTGCAAGAAGTTGAATCATTCCAAACTCTCACTCGTTCTCGATACATTGACTGCATGGTGGGTCCATTGAACAAATTTTTATAAGGTGTGAAGTTAATTTCGAAACACAGCCAAAATTTCAAAAACATGGTGAGTCATAGTCTCTTTGATTGTTTTCAAAATACGGTCAAATTTCTAGGCACATGTATATTCTTAGCAAGAATTTGAAACTTTCCAAACTCTCACTCGTCCTCGATACATTACCTGCCCGGTGGGTCCACTGAACAGATTATCACAAGATGTGAAGTTAATTTCGAAACAGAACCAAAATTTCAAAAAACGGTGAGTCATAGTCTCTTTGATTGTTTTCAAAACACAGTCAAATTTCTAGGCATGCATATTGTTTGCAAGAAGTGTGAATATTTCCAAACTACCACTTATTCTCGATACATTGACTGCATGGGGGGTCCATTGAACAGATTGTCGCAAGGTGTGAAGTTAATTTCGAAACACAGCCAAAATTTCAAAACATTGTGAGTCATAGTATCTTTGATTGTTTTCAAAGCACGGTGATTCATAGTTGATGACCCACAAGTATAGGGGGTGTATCGCAGTATTTTCGATAAGTAAGAGTGTCGAACCCAACGAGGAGCAGAAGGTGCTGGCGAATGGCTAGGAGCAGGAATTCTCTGTAAATACTTAGCAAACAGATTTTTAGGGGTTTTTGATAATGCAGGTAAATAAAGTACGAGTAAATAAAAGACAATAAGAATAAATGCAGCAAGTGGCCCAATCCTTTCTTTAGCAAAGGACAAGTCGGTTGTATTACTTAAGATGACCAAACGTTCTAGAGGACACATGGTAATATCATCAAGTGCTTTCGCTTCATATAGTTGAAAAATCTTCTTTAGTTTGCTAAGTGTTGTGTGGGTGAACCTGTGCTAATGTACCGACCTTCCTAGGACTAATACATACTTGTGATTATACCCCTTGCAAGCATCCGCAAGTACAAGAAAGTAATTAAGGTGGAAACCTAACCACAACTTTAAACTCTAAGACCCTGACGTCCCTTGTGCAATGGTTTCCTAACGGGGGTTCAGGTTTCTGTCACTCCGGCAACCCCTACGATTAGTAGCCAAATACACAATGCATTCCCCTAGGCCCATATAGGTGAAGTGTCATATAGTCGATGTTCACATGACACCACTAGAAGAAATACACCACAACTTAAATATCAAACCATTGAATCTTTCTCAACACAATTCCACTACTAACAACATGACTTCTCCCATGTCCTCAAGAACAAATCAAACTACTCACAAGACATCATATGGATCATGATCAGAGATGAAATAATGATATGTAACAATCTGAACATAAACGATAACTCAATGGTTCCCTCAATAGCATCAACTACAAGGAGTAATCAACACCGGGAAAGTTTCCCCTAAGAACTATGCAAGATTCAACCCAATTGTTACAGCGGTATGAAGTGGTGATGATGGTGCTGGTGGAGATGATGGTGGTGATGATGATGATGATGATCCCGATGAAGTCCAGCTTGATGGTGGTGTTTATGGCGACGATCTCCCCTCTCCGGGAAGGATTTCCCCTGGCAGAATTTTGTCTGCCGGAGAGATCTTTCTCTCTCGGTGTTTTCCGCCCCGCAGAGGCGGCGAAATCTTTCTGTGGTCGCTCCTCGAGTCTTAGGGTTTCGGGAGGATAATAT
Organism: Avena sativa; assembly: GCA_916181665.1. Taxonomy (NCBI): domain Eukaryota; kingdom Viridiplantae; phylum Streptophyta; class Magnoliopsida; order Poales; family Poaceae; genus Avena; species Avena sativa. The sequence continues at coordinate 29,517,962 of OV702290.1, read as the reverse complement.
ACACAGAGGAGAGAGGCTGGAGTGGACCAGGGCAGCCACACCACCTGGTGGCGCGACCTGGGGTGGCCCGTGCTAGGGGATGGTGTGGGCCCCCTGTGGCCCATCTCCACTTCCCCTTGTGGCTTTCTTCATCTTCTAGAAAAATAGGATTTTCCATGTATTTTCCCGGATTTTCTGATCTTCGCGAATTGTGCCTCCAAACAGCACCTTTTCCATCAGAATCCTGACTGCAGTTGTCCATGCTCCAAAAGTCATCAACCATGCAAAAACATATGAAATAACATAAGTATCATCTATTAATATGAAATATATCAATGAATAACAGTAAATTATGATATAGAATAGTGATGCAAAATGGACGTATCAACTCCCCCCAAGCTTAGACTTCGCTTGTGCCCAAGCGAAATTGAACTCAATAAACATGACCTCAGGTTTATGGAGTGTAGAGTCGATAAAAGAATACGGACAAGACATCACATTCATCAATACATAAGTCATAATAGAAGACAACTCACTATTATATAACTTAACTTGCAATAAGTAAAGGAAGCACAATAAAGATACATAAAGTAAATCATAATTGGCAATGGCAAACTTAGCTCTTGGTCGAAGAATAGTTGACAATTTGCAGGAGTTCACAAATAACTGGTTTTCAATGATAGCTTTCAAAGTAGTAATCACCAAGATAAGAGCAATGTGCAAAACAAGGAACATAAGAAACATGATTGAATAGATCATCATATGAATGAATGAAACACAACAACTCAAAATACTTTCTGAGGTAGAAGAGAATAGGTTTACTGACTCAACTAAAAAGTAAAAGAAAGAGGTTCCAAAAATTATGGTACTTATTAGCTTTCAGCTCTCATTGCCCCTATCATAGGCATCTTTAGGTGATTAAGGTTAAAGTGACACAACTAAGAGGATATGCTTGACAAGTTATAAGTTGAAATCTCATGCCCCTTACTTACGAGTACTGAACCACATGCTACTCAACTTCAGTCACAAGTAAGCTCTTGTCATTGTAAATACATATGTATCATAAATAACCGCCAACGGGGTACCCCTTGCACATGATACAGGAGCTATCCCATAATCAAAATGAAAAGGCAAGCAGACAATGAGCATCTCAGCGATCCTTTTATTTGCTATTTGCATAGGTTTTTATTGAGGATGCTTCATAGAGTGCTCGTTATGGTTATGCTGCAAGTTTCCACCATGATTAGGCATGGCTTAGGCTAGCGGCCCAGGCGTTTCTCTAACACACATATAAACTCCATGATCTTACAAGTTCCCCTTTTATTTTACACCGTCGGGATCCATAAGCAAAAGAATCATGATATCAACGGAATATAAGTGCAATGTTGAAAGCGTTCCCCATGATACATGGTTCTGCTAACTTCAACTTATAAAGCACAAACATATACACAACAAAGATGGACACAATGGTTCAAGTTTATTAATTGCAAGAAATTAAAGTGTGCCATCAAGTTCGTGAGAGCTTTAATCACTAATTTTCTCATAACAAGTTTAATTTGGAAGGTAGATAAAAACATGAATTTACTTGGAATAGCAATAGTGCTAATAGGTAGGTATGGTGGACACAAATGGCATAGGTTTTGGTTTAAGAATTGGATGCACGAGAAGCATTCCCTCTCAGTACAGGTTTTTGGCTAGCATGGCTGGGTAGCAAGCATAAGAGTTGGAGGAAACAAACAAACATACAAGTGATAAGAACAAACATGCAATCTTCCTTGGAAGCACAAAAGATCTTAACTAGACAATACTAAACTTATGAGGAAATCAAGAAAGAAAGATGATGAAATTATATTTCTTTAGAGTACTTTTGTCTTTTTCATTCAATTCTCAAAATAGTGTTGCTACTAACCGAGCCAGGTTTGCCAAAACCAACAAAATTAACTCAATGATCCCAAAGTGATACCCATACTAACAACAAGATCACACCAAGGGATACATAGATATCTAACGAGAGAGGGGACACTTCTATAATGCAAACCATCCTACATGATAACTTCTCTATTCATGATGTGACTCTACTAAAAGGGTAAAAAGTTAGAAGATTAGTGATGTGATACCGCGACACTCCCCCAAGCTTGGAACAAACCAAGGGGATGCCAAAACCTGATGACGAATTACTCCTTCAGTGGTGGTGGTATTCTCTCGTCATCGTTTGACTTCCAAGGTAAGGGTTCCCCATCAACAAAAGACATCGTGGTTTCCAGCATCCTGAAACCTGCAGCAGCACTTATGTGTTTAAACCTAACCTCGTACTCATAGTTTTGATTTTGAACGTCGTAGAGCTGTGCTTGCAGTTGGTTTGTTGTTTGGTGGAGTGAGAGAATTTCATCCTTGAGCTCAGCAGTCTCCTTTTGGTGCTCGGCGATGAGTTTGGAACAAATCTTGTGGATGATATCCACTTCGTGTTCCGCCATCTTCTTGTACCTAAAGACTTCTTGCTCCAGTGCCTCCATCCTGTCCTCCAGACTTCCTTTACCTTTAGGGCCTTGAACCTCTTTTATCCGTATCTCCCCATCTTCAAGCAACAACTCCTTGGGATGAATCTTCAACTCTCTCATGTATGGGTTGATGATATCCGCTGAGGAATCTTCCTTGGTTGATCCAGAGGAAGACATTGTGGCTCCAAATCTGGGACTCTACCTGTCGGAAACAGATCAAAACGAAAAGACGATGAGAACACGATATACGAACCTCGGGGGATCCGGGGGATTATATATTACAAAGTTTTACAACAAAAGGAAGGTACTGGGAGAAAACGGGTCGGAGACGAAGGCCGAGGTGGCCACACCACCTGCTGGCGCGGCCAGGGGGTCGCGCTAGGGGGTGGTGTGAGCCACACTGGCTCTGTTTCCGTCCCTCTTTCGCTTCGTAGCTTTCCTTGTTGGATAAAAACTGCAAAAAATATAATTGCATAGAATTTTCGCGGAACTTTTCTTAACAGAACTGTTACCTATTCGAAAACGGACTCTGCAGGTCTCTGAACTTGGCATTTAGTAGATTCTTCCGGAGTCACCGCTTGAATAACATTAATATCTTCATATTCATACACATATTTCTTGAGTCATGAAACCTTTCATTTTCTTATTACACCATTTTCTCCACCTACCTGGAAATTTTTCTTTCACACAATTCTCATTAGCAACATTAGTGTAAGCGAGGTAACAAAACTTTTAAGTCCAATTTCAACTGAAATCCATCAAATCATAAGATACTGTAGAAACTCCTTCCAAAAACCCAAAAAGAATTCAAAAAGGAAATCGATTTAAAGAAGCAAATGCAGGAGTGGCAAAATCTGTCAAAGCAGACCAGCAGGTAAAGATCAATTTTTTCGAAACTCTTATGTTGCTCAAATCAAAAAGTGCAAAACTAACGAAAGTTAAATAACAACCTGGGGCATAATCACAAACAATTACAGCTCAATCCGACATACAGATATCTCTCACGAATTTTTACGGTGAAGCACAAAAATCTGTTTCGGGACAGCAACTTCCCCAAATCTCACTTCTCTCTCATTAGAGGTTGATCTTGACACAAAAACCAAACAAAAAGGATAAGGAGAGGTTATTACCGGAGTAATAATTTCCAAGACTCAAAGAAACAAAAACAAACTGAAAGCAAAAATAAATTGGGTTGTCTCCCAAAAAGCTCTTTCTTTATAGCCATTAAGATGGGCATGATAATTTCAATGATGCTCACATAAGAATATGAATTGAAGTGAAAGAGAGCATTAAGAAGCAAAAATACACATTTTTAAGTCTAACCCACTTCCTATGCAAGGGAATTTTGTAAACAAACAAGTTGTTGAAACCAGAGGCTACTAGCATAGGAAGGCAAAAGAAGTGCAACATAAAAACTTTTAGCATAAAACGAGGAAACTTGATATTATTGAGATGCATAAGAACAGTTTTCCCTCTCTCATAGTAGCTTTCAGTATCATGCATAAATTTAATGATATAAATATCACAAGAACCATGGTAGCAACGATCACTTATCCTAACAGAAAACACAGGGACACTAGCTCTCATAACACTATTTTGTGAAACAATATTAGGGATATCATTACAAAGGATAGTGTGTCCATCTTCTACATATTTAGTGACAAAGTCTTTCACATCTGCTATTATAGGTTCATCATTTTGTTCATCAGGTTTAACAACTTTACTTGTACTTTCATTAACCATACTAGCTATCATAGAATGTTCCTTTATCTTAACCGGGAAAGGTATTTTCTCAATGTAAGGTTCAGGTAAAGCATGATTAGCAGTATAAACTTCAGTATTCCTTGCAGGAACACACTTAGCAACATCTTTATATGGTTCATGATACTTATTCCACTTCTTTTTAGGAACTTCTATATAGGAAGCAAAAGCCTTAAACTAAGAAGCAATAGCTTGAGAGTCTAGACCGTAAGCATTTTTAATATTTTGAAAGTCATCAGTTCCCATAAAAGATTCAATGCATTCATAATCATAATTTATACCTAACTTTCTTCCTTTGTCATTCTCCCATGCTTCAGCATTGTCTTGAATACGGTCCAGAAGATCCCATTTAGCTTCTTCTTCCATGCGAGTGAATGATCCAGCACAAGAAGCATCCAAGAAATCCTTATCATGAAGAGAAAGCCTTGCATAAAAGTTATTGATAATAATATTGTTGGGGAGCTCATGAATGGGACATTTGAGCATTAGTAACTTCAATCTCCCCCAAGCTTGAGCTGTCCTCTCTCCATCAAGAGGCCAAAAGTTATATATTTGATTCCGATCTTTATGAATCTCACTAGGAGGATAAAATTTTGAATAAAAGAGAGGCACTATTTCCTCCCATTCAAGAGCTTAACCATTCGTTAGAAGCTTATACCATTCTTCAGCTCTTTCTTTAAGTGATAATGAGAACAACTTCTTCTTAACTTGATCTATAGTAATACCTGCACACTTGAACAACCCGCATAATTCGTGTATAAAGAGCAAATGATCACCGGGATGGACCGTTCCATCTCTAACATAATAGTTATCCATAACACGATCAATAATTCTTGTAGGTATTTTAAAAGTATCATTCTTAGCAGGTGGTGGTTCATCTACTACCTTAGCAGTGGTAGTAGCATTTTGAAATAAGAAACTTAGCGAATTATCCATAATGAAATAAAGCAACTAACAGAAATAAACAATACTCACAGTAGAAGTTTCCTTTACCAGTTCCACTCTTCAATAGCGCTTCACTCCCTGGCAACGGCGCCAGAAAATAGTCTTGATGGCCCACAAGTATAGGGGGTGTATCGCAGTATTTTCGATAAGTAAGAGTGTCGAACCCAACGAGGAGCAGAAGGTGTTAACGAGTGGCTTGGAGAAGGAATTCTATGTAAATACTTAGCAAACGGATTTTTAGGGTTTTTTGATAATGTAGATAAATAAAGTACGAGTAAATAAAAGATAATAATAATAAATACAGCAAGTGGCCCAATCCTTTCTTTAGCAAAGGACAAGCCGGTTGTATTACTTAAGATGACCAAACGTTCTCGAGGACACATGGGAATATCATCAAGTGCTTTCGCTTCATATAGTTGATTAATCTTCTTTAGTTTGCTAAGTGTTGTGTGGGTGAACCTGTGCTAATGTACCGACCTTCCTAGGACTAATACATACTTGTGATTATACCCCTTGCAAGCATCCGCAAGTACAAGAAAGTAATTAAGGTGGAAACCTAACCACAACTTTAAACTCTAAGTCCCTGACGTCCCTTGTGCAATGGTTTCCTAACGGTGGTTCAGGTTTCTGTCACTCCGGCATCCCCTATGATTAGTAGCCAAATACACAATGCATTCCCCTAGGCCCATATAGGTGAAGTATCATGTAGTCGATGTTCACATGAAACCACTAGAAGAAATACACCACAACTTAAATATCAAACCATTGTATCTTTCTTAACACAATTCCACTACTAACAACATGACTTCTCCCATGTCCTCAAGAACAAAACAAACTACTCACAAGACATCATATGGATCATGATCAGAGATGAAATAATGATATGTAACAATCTGAACATAAACCATAATTCAATGGTTCACTCAATAGCATCAACTACAAGGAGTAATCAACACCAGGAAAGTTTCTCCTAAGAACTATGCAAGATTCAACCCAATTGTTACAACGGTATGAAGTGGTGATGATGGTGCTGGTGGAGATGATGGTGGTGATGATGATGATCCCGATGAAGTCCATCTTGATGGTGGTGTTGATGGCGATGATATCCCCTCTCCGGGAAGGAATTCCCCTGACAGAATTCTGTCTGCCGGAAAGATCATTCTCTCTCAGTGTTTTCTGCCCCACAGAGGTGGTGGAATCTTTCTATGGTCGCTCCCCGAGTCTTAGGGTTTCAGGAGGATAATATATGCCAGAGGGGAGAGGCTGGAGTGGACCAGGGCGGCCACACCACCTGGTGGCGCGTCCTGGGGTGGCCCGCGCTAGGGAGTGGTGTGGGCCCCCTGTGGCCCATCTCCACTTACCCTTTTGGCATTCTCTGTCTTCTGGAAAAATAGGATTTTCCATGTATTTTCCTAGATTTTCTGATTTTCGCAAATTTTGCCTCCAAACAACACCTTTTCCAGTAGAATCCTGACTGCAGCGGTCCATGCTCCAAAAGTCATCAACCATGCAAAAACAGATGAAATAACATAAGTATCATCTCTTAATATAAAATATATCAATGAATAACAGTAAATTATGATATAAAATAGTGATGCAAAATGGACGCATCAATAGTCTCTTTGATTATTTTCAAAACACGATCAAATTTCTAGGTATGCATATTCTTAGCAAGAAGTTGAATCTTTCCAAACTATCACTCGCTCTCAATACATTAATTGACTGCTTGGTGAGTCCATTGGATAGATTGTTGCAAGGTGTGAGGTTAATTTCGAAACACAGCCAAAATTTCAAAACACGGTGAGTCATAATATCTTTGATTGTTTTCAAAACATGATGATTCATAGTCTCTTTGATTGCTTTGAAAACACGGTCAAATTTCTAGGCATGCATATTCTTAGCAAGAAGTTGAATCTTTCCAAACTATCACTCGCTCTCGATACATTAATTGATGGCCTGGTGGGTCCATTGAACAGATTATTGCAGGGTGTGAAGTTAATTTCAAAACATAGCCAAAATTTCAAAACACGGTGAGTCATAGTCTCTTTGATTATTTTTAAAACACGGTCAAATTTCTAGGCATGCATATTCTTAGCAAGAAGTTCAATCTTTCCAAACTCTCACTCGTCATGGCCACCCACCATTGGATCTGAGATTGATATCCCCACGCTCTCTCCCTAGATTTTTTGTAGAGTTGCTTTGTCCCTAACTTTTTTCAAGTTTGGTGGCCGAGCACCAATTTGTCATAGAGGCCAACAAAAAATTACTCCTAGAAGTTTGCCAAGAAATGAAGAGCGAGCAAAGAGAAGAAAATCACCAAGAAATAGAGAGTAGCAAAATGAATTGCCTTGGCTGTGTGGTCAGGCAGCAAGGCTTTATCCAAACACTATGCATCGGGGTCCACCTAGGATGTGCATCTGAGCACCTGTGTCTCTGGCGTCTCCCTAAGAACCGTGTGATGGTAGCTGCATCTGAGCAGTACAGGACTACAATACACTAATCAAGTCTTACTTCATGAATCAGTGAGCAGAAGTACTCGAGTACTACTAGAACCCTATTGCCACCGCTGCCTGCCACCCGCCGCCCTAGGAGCAGCAAAAAGCCGCAAATAGCCACCGTCACCCGCCGCCCGCAGATACCTACCTACTGGAGTATAGTAAAAAGAAGACATATGTATCACTATTGGAGTACTAGTAGTACTACTTGTGTATAAAAAGATATATACTCTGTATACTGGAGTACTAGTTCAACTGTACTACTACTCTGTATCTAGACAAGCTTTATTAACCATAAGAAATAAATGGAGAAGAGAAACAAGTCTACCATGCTGAGAAACAAAAGAGCCAGAAGAGACAAGCACATAGAATAAAATGCAGATGGTTCTGAACACATGCATACAGTCCTCGATCTCTCCCCTGCAGCACTGTACACTTTGCGCCAGGACCCAGGTTTCTCTGTCTCTCTCTAGGTGTAGACCTTCTTACCACTCATGTTGGTAGGATCTGTTTGTATGGTATAGTACTGTACAGGGTGATACCTAATTTACTCTCACCTGTCAATTTTCTCCAGCCTTCATTCAAAAAAAACTTTTTGCAGCCTTATTTTGACCGAGCTGTGTGAAGCATGGTGTTGAAGTGGCCTTCACTAATATCTTGCGTTATACTGCATAGCCTTAGCCAGTCAACTGCCACCGGTGCGGCGATTACTATGAGTAGTACAATACATTTTTATATAGGAGCGTGGCTCTAGGATGGATCATGGGACCCCATATACAATTCCCTCAATGCTGCATAAAAATTCTAGACTGCGGGCACTACATCAACGAGCCGAGCTTTCAAGGAACCACTCCAACGCTGGGCGCATCGACGGATTCCACCAAGAGCTAGCCGGCGATGGACAAAGATGAGCTAGCGCCGATAACTGTTCTATGCCCCCACGACGGCTGCCACACCATGGTCGCCTACCACGAGCTCGACGACCACAAGTCCGCGTGCCCATACAGTCTGTGCGGCTACAGGGAGGTTTGCTGCATGTTCACCATCTCGCTGGTCGTGCTCCTTTTACACCTCAACGGCATCCACAAGATACAAGTGCATAAGCTATCGTACGACTAGCCCATGGAGTGTATAGTAACGATGTTGTTACCATCCTTTCCGCCATCCATGGTCATCGTCTACGATGATGACGCTACCGTGTTCAACCTCATCATCAGTGAGCTCGGCCAGGCCGCTGCCGTTTCCTCAGTGTGCGTCAGGGCGGCCGCGTGCTCGTGGGCCTGGTACAGGGTGAAGCTGTGCGCGCCTGGCCCGCAGTCACCGACGGACTTCTCAATAGACACCCTTAATTGGTTCATTGAGCCGACAAGCTATGTGTCACCCAATAGTGTTGGCCTCGAAGATCTGACGTTCCTCATGGTGCCGCCACGGTACATTACCGCGGCTGACGGACAGTACCGGACGATCAAGGTGTTGTCTTTCTGCGTTTGCATCGATATGATGAATTGATCTTAATCTTTGGCTAAGTGATCCTAATGCGATGGTAATGATGTATTAATAGTTAATTTAGTTGTAGATGAGTACCACTCGCTTACTAGTTAATGTAGTAGTAATCGGAGACAGGGTCTCTTTTGGCACTAGGAAGGGTGTATTTCAGCTGTAAACTGACTTTGCTGCTAATGTTTATATTTTGGATTTTAAGTGTTTTCTAAAATTGTTCAACTACTACCCCATGTAACCACTGCTAGGGGGACTGAGATCAGGTAACATGCCCATGACATGTCACACCGTATCATGCCCCCTGTATCTGCCATCCAATATTCATCTGATGGACAAAAGTGATCCAAAGCAACATAGAAAAGAAAACATCTCACACTTTAGCTCTAGTTTTCAACTATGTATAATTTTTTTAGACACTAGACAATAAAAACAATTTGTCAGTCATTTAATAGTTCAAATACATGCATATATTTATTCAAAAAATACAGACATACAATTTTACCAAATTTGCATAAATTAATTTTCATACTTTTGTCAAATTTATATTCTAATTAAAATTGTGTAGTCTAAGAACTAGAGAGTAATTGTGAGTTTTTTGGGTGCTTCGGTTTATTTTTTTCCGTCGGATGGAGGTTGGATGGTAGATGCAAGTGCATGTTAAGCCGTGACATGCCGTCACGTGATCCCAGTTCCTGCTAGGGAATGGCCGCGACCTAGTATACGTGTGTATATGGTCTTGCTTTTCCTCTGAGTGGTCTTCTATTTTGTACTAGTACTTATCTAGTAAAGTTGCACGTGCCCTACACGTGAGACTCAAATAATAAACGTTTGACATATCATCACTATATCAAAATTATAATAGGTAAAGCAAAAAAATTATAAATTTGATAAACATCTATAAAGTATGGGTGTATATTTGGTTCTTGTACTTTGTATATCATGTAGAATTCAACAATTATTAGCTATCTAAAACTTGAAATTTTTGGTAACATGGTCTAGAGAAATAAGGGAGAAGATTCTAGAATGATGGAGAAGTGTGTTTTCAGGTTTGTTCATAGAATTTATTGTGATGAAGACTATCAATAGAATCTTCTACATGCTAAAATGGAAAATAAGATCCAACTACTGGAAATGTTGGGATTCACGGGTCCAACGGTCAATACTCAAAGTTATTCGTATACTATATAATCTCGTCCTATTAGGAAGAGCATGGCTCAGCTCCGCGTTGGAGAAGGAGTAGGACCCGACTACTTTTATTTCCTTGCTTGATTCTAAGGTCCTTTGTGCTAAATGTATGGACTTGGATGTATTTTTTCTCATTTTTGAGGTCCTTGGTGTAACATATATGTACACATCCTCTGACCGTGTTAATTGAAGCATCTCGCTCTCTCGGGACATACCCTAGTCAAAAAAATAAAGTGCCACCACCCTTTTCAAAAAAAGGTGGACGTTGTTTTCTTATAATATTCTAGAATTATTGAGAAGTGTGTTTTGAGGTTTGTTCATAACGTTTATTGTGCTAAAGACTATTACTAGAATCTTCTAGATGCTAGAATGGATATAGAAGATCCAATAGTTTGCAATGTTAGGATTTGCCAGTCTTGATCCAACTGTCAAAGTTCAAATTATTTGTATACTATATAGTGGTTAGATTAATATATAATAGGTAAAGCTAAAAAATTATAAATTTGATCGACATCTAGAAAGTATGAGTGTATATTTGGTTCGTGTACTTTATATCATGTAGAAGTCAACATTTATTAGCTATTCCTAATACTTGAAAATTTTGGTAACATGGTCTAGAGAAATGATGGAGATGATTCTAGAATGATGGAAAAGTGAGTTTTGACGTTTGTGCATAGCGCTCGCTATGCTAAAGACTGTCATTAGTATCTTCTACATGCTAGAATGGAAAATAAGATCCAAAGACTGGTAATGTTCAGATTCGCGAGTCTCGATTCGACGGTCAATATTCAAAGTTATTCATACACTATATAGTGGTAAGATAAGAAAAGAAGATCCAATAGCTAGAAATGTTGGGATCCGCGAGTCTTGTTCCAATGGTTAATATTCAAAGTTATTCGTACACTATAGAGAAACTAATAAGTTGCACGTGCCCTGCACGTGAGACTCAAATAATAGACGTCTGACATATCATCACTATATAAAATTATAATAATTAAAGCAAACAAATTATAAATTTGATCAAAATCTATAAATTATGATTGTATATTTGGTTCTTGTACTTTGTATATCATGTAGAAGTCAATGATTATTAGCTATCTAAAAGTTATAATTTTTGGTAACATGGTCTAGAGAAACAAGGGAGAAGATTCTATAATGATGGAGAAGTGTATTTTGAGGTTTATGCATAACATTCATTATGATGAAGACTATCAATAGAATCTTCTAGATGCTAAAATGGAAAAGAAGATCCAACATCTGGAAATGTTGGGATTTGCGAGTCTTGATCTAATAGTCAATATTCAAAGTTATTCATACACTATATAGTGGTAAGACTAGTAAGTTGCGCGTGCCCTGAGGCTTAGATAATAGACGTCTCATATATCATCAATATATAAAATTATAATAGGTAAAGCAAAAAATATATAAATTTGATCAACATCTATAAAGTATGGGTGTATATTTGGTTCTTCTACTTTGTATCATCATGTGTAGAAGTCAAAAATTATTAGCTACCTAACACTTGAAATTTTTGGTAACATGGTCTAGAGAAATGAGGGAGAAGATTCTAGTATGATGGAGAAGTGTATTTTGAGATGTTTGTGCATAATATTCATTGTGTTGAAGACTATCAATAGAATCTTCTAGATGTTAGAATGGAAAAGAAGATCCAATGGATGGAAATGTTCAGATTCATGAGTCCCGATCCAACGGTCAATATTCAAAGTTATTCGTACACTATATAGTGGTAAGATAAGATAATATAAGATGAGAGAAGATAAGAAATAATAACTTGGAATGTTGACCATTGGATCAAGACTCGTGAATCCCAACATTTCTAGCCATTGAATCTTCTTTTCTGCCATTCTAGTATCTAGAAGATTCTATTGATAGTCTTCAGCATAATGAATACTATAATGCACAAACCTCAAAACACAGTACTTCTCCATCATACTAGAATCTTCTCCATCATTTCTCTAGACCTTGTTACCAAAAAATTCAAGTGTTAGGTAGCTAATAATCTTTGACTTCTACATGATGATACAAAGTACAAGAACCAAATATACACCCATATATACTTTATAGAGGTTGATCAAATTTGTAAATTTCTATCCTTTAGCTATTATAATTGTATATAGTGATGATATGTCATACGTTTATTATCTGAGTATCACATGCAGGGCACGTGCAACTTACTACTAGTGGTTGTAGGATAACGCGTAGGCTACACTAGCGTAAATCAAAATTTTCTACCGCATCAACCAGGAATACTAATGTCATAGATCACGGGATTAACACTAGACGTGCAGTTGCGGAACTTGATGAAGCACGTCGAGGCAGTGTAGATGTTCTACGTCTCCTCCTCGTCCTCATCCCACGAGCATATCCCCTTTACGCGGCTCGTCCAAGTGCTACAGCTGCAACACCTACGAGGTATCCACACGTCCGGAGTGTAAGTCGTCACACGCCATACTGCTTGTGCAACACAGGCGTAAGAGGAGTGGCGGCTGGGTGGAATGCTCTACCCTATTCAGCTTACCTCACTCTCTCTTATATAGGCATCCCTGGTGGGCTTCTACATTAGCAGCCCATTAGCAGCCTAAGCCGAGCCTAATTAGGATCCAATCCTCATTAGGCTTCCAGCCCCTAAAGTGTGTGATCCTATAGGTTCATATACGTATATACATGACACGAGTACACTTACTCCGTTAATAGTTGATAGCGACCTCTAGCAAGACATACCAACTCCTAAACGCATATAAAAAACATTCGGATGAACCATCATAAGGTTGAGTACATGTCTTTCCCTTTGCCCTATGATATTTGGTCTAGCTCCAAGCTAACCTCTCTTTCTCGATACTGTGATTCGAAATCCCTTTACTAGGTTAACTCTTAACCATATGTAGCACGGTCATGCATTTATGGATCCAATCACTCGAGGGGCCCAGAGATATCTCTCTCAAGTAGAGAGGGGTAAATCCCATCTTGATTGACCAATGTCTTGCAGCATGTATCAGGACAAACCCGAAAGTTACCGTTATAACTACCCAGTTACGGAGTAGAGGTTGATAGCCCCAAAGTAGGTCGATCCACATATCAAGTATATGCGACAATCTTAGGTGTAAGAACAAAACGTACATGATGTGTAGAGAGAGCTGCAAGTATTATTGCCAGTCTCAAGTTTGGTCGGTCCAACCCCATGTTCATAACATGTGTCCACATCATTGGTTTGACATCTCCATATCTGTGACTTGCAAAACATAGTCATCAACCAATCGATGTGCTAGTATAATATTCACATGTGTCCTCACATGAACTCTGACTAGGGACAACTATTAGATAACCATACAAGTAAAGAGTTTCACAAATAATTCACATAATTGCCAATAATACAAGCTGCCTGATATATGGATATTCAAGGAACATTATAAAAACTCATTGATACATATAAAATACAATCATATCTATGATTGCCTCTAGGGCATATTTCCTTCAGTGGTAAGATAAGATAAGAAAGACTATCAATAGTATCTTCAAGATGCTACTATAGAATGGAAAAGGAGAACCAACGACTACCAATGTTGGGATTCGTGAATCTTGATTGATCGAACGGTCAATATTCAAAGTTATTCGTAAACTATATAGTGGTATGATAAGGTAAGAAAGACTAATAATAGATGCTAGAATGGAAAAGAAGATCCAACGACTAGCAATATTGGGATTCGCGAGTCTTGATCCAACTGTCAATATTCAAAGTTATTCATACATTATATAGTGGTAAGATAAGATAACAAAGACTATCAATAGTACTCCCTCCGTTCACAAATACTTCGCGTTCTGGGTTTAGTCAAAGTCAAACTTGATAAAGTTTGACCAACTATTTAGAGAAAATATCAACATTTATAATGTAAAACTATAATATTATTGGAATCTTCATAAAGTATATTTTCATATTATATGTATTTGCAATGATGGGTATTAATATATTTTGCAATATTTTTGGTCAAACTTGATAAAGTATGACTTTGACTAAACCCAGAACACGAAGTAAATAAAAACGAAGGGAGTATATTCTAGATGATGGAATGGATTAGAGGATCCAATAACTAGCAGCAATGTTGGGATTCGCGGGTCATGAATCAGCGGTCAATATTCAAAGTTATCTGCACACTATATATAATAGTGGTAAGATAAGAAAAGAAAGACTATCAATAGTATCTTGTCGATGCTAAAATGGAAATTAAGATCCAACGTCTGACAATGTTGGGATTCGCGTCTTGATCCAATGGTCAATATTCAAAGTTATTCGTACACTATATAGTGCTAAGAAAAAAATGAGAGAAACATGTGTTTTGACACCTTTGAATACAAAAAATTCTTCGACTTCTTCACAGTGTGTATTGGCCTATGGTGTATGAACATTCCTGGTTTTGACCCGAATAGTGAAGGTCATGACCATATTGGCATCATATATAGTTTATGATATAGTTCCCGCATCTCGTAGATTCATGCATCTTCATTAATAAGATCTGCTGAAAGTGAGCAGTGCGTTGTTTTATTTTGTTAAGCAAGTACTAGTCTTACCACTACCACTATCTTAACACTATATGGTGTACGGAAAACTTTGAATATTGACTGTTGGATCAAGTCTCACGAATCCCACCATTTCCAGTCATTGGATCTTCTTTTCCATTATAACATCTAGAAGATTCTATTGATAGTCTTCATCACAATGAAATTCTATGCACAAACCTCAAAACACACTTCTCCATCATTCTAGAATCTTCCCCCTCGTTTCTATAGACCATGTTACCAAAATTTTCAAGTATTTGATTTTAGGGTCCTTTGTGCTAAATGTATGGACTTGGATGCATTTTTCATTTTTTAGGTCCTTGGTGTAACATGTACATCAACTTACCGTGTTTATTAATTGAAGAATATCGATCCCTCGGGACATACCTTAGTCAAAAAGTACCACCACCCGGTTTTAGAAAAAGTGGGGACCATGTTTTCTTATAATTCCCTAGTCTTACCACATTTCAAGATTCCCTGGCAAACTGTGCCCAGTTAAATAACTTTATGTTGATTTAAAGAAATTAGGTCAAATTTGAACTACAAGTAAGTGCGGTAGATTCCTCTTGAATTTTCCTAACATCGTCTAAAGGGACCCACGATGTCTATATATCAAGCCTTAAGTTCTGGGGCGGAGTACTAAACAGTAGTAGTACCTGCGTCCAAGGCTCAAGGACTATTTTTTTTGAAAAGTCAAACTATGCAAAATTTGACCAAGTTTGTATAAAAATATATTAATATTTACAATATGAAATACATACCCTTTGATACATCATGAAACATATATTCATATGGTATCTACTAATAGCATACAGTAGTTCTTGACAGTTTTTTCTAGAAGTTTGGTCAAACTTTTCATAGCTTGACTTCTTAGAAAAAAGCCTTAAGCTTTGGGACGGAGGTACTACTAACATGAGGGAAAAAACGAAGAGCAAGAGGATCTCAGAGAATAAAAGGGAGGCAGGACGGGAGGGCAGTGTGACAAGGCACTTGAGGGCGGTGCGATGTCAGAGAAGAATTATGATGGATTCCTGACATGAGGTACTATAGCCTTTACAACGTACACACTCTACCAGTACTAGTAGTAAGTTTTAGGACTTATGTGCACTCAAAACAAAATAAATTTGTTGCTTCTCTCTCATTCGCTGCCTCACCATCCATCTCTCCTCAGCACTCCCTCGTCCACAGTGTTGCGCATGTGTGTCTTGGTATGGCGGCTCAGCTGTGTCTCTGGCATGTGCGTTGGTGTACATAGGAAGGAACCACTTAGGGCATTGGCAGCAAAAATCAGTAGAATTCAAACTTTGGATTTTTTCTCTTCCTTTCCAAACATCGGGAATGAAGGTTATTCAAAGGATGACCATATCGACATCATATCTCTATCTCTACTATTATAATGGAGCAATTTTGAATTGGATGCATAACACCAATCGTGACCATTGGGCTGTTAGATCCAATGGTTCAGAGCAGCTGGATTTGTGTTGAAGAGTACCTAGAGAAAACTCCACCATGTTCTAGAACCATAAAGTCACCATCCCCAAAATTTTATAGCATAGTAGACTGTATTCTCTCTACTACTATAATGGAGCAGTTTTGAATTGGATCCATAGCACCAATCCTGACCGTGGGCTATTAGATTCAATGGTTCATAGCATCTGAATTCATGTTGAATAGTACCTAGAGCAAACTCCACCATTTTATAGAACCATCATGTCACCACCCCCAAAACTTCATAGCATAGTAGGCTGTATTCTCACTATGTGTAGATAGTTATTATAAATAGACTTAATGTATGCATTTTTTCTCTAACAAGACTATTGGTTAATAACAACTTAACGTTTGTTAAATCACATTTCATACAGTATATACGTGTGTGGCACGTCCCTTTTACTAGTATAGTTTATGAATAGTTCCCACATCTGATAGATTCGTGCATCTTTTTCAACAAGATCTGCTACACACATACATACTATATGAAATGTGATTTAACAAACATTAAGTTGTTATTAACCAATAGTATTGTTAGAGAAAAATGCATACATTAAGTCTATTAATAATAAATATATACACATATTGAGAATACAACCTACTGTGCTATGAAAATTTTGGGGGTGGTGACATGATGGTTCTAGAACATGGTGGAGTTTCCTCTAGGTATTATTTAACACGAATCCAGCTGCTCTGAACCATTGGATCTAATAGCCCAACGGTTAGGATTGGTGCTATGGATCCAATTCAAAACTGTTCTATTATAGTAGTAGAGATTTCGAGCTTTACCTATTATAATTTTATATAGTATGATATGTCATACTTCTGTATATTACGTGAGTTTCACGTGCAAGGCACGTGCAACTTAGTGGTACTACTAGGAAGAACATGGATTATTAGCTCCACGATGGAGAAGAAGCAGGACATGACTACTTCTCATTGCTTGGTTTTAGGGTCCTTTATGCTAAACAAGCGTCCAACACCGATTGGTCTAGAAACGAAATCTACAGTAAACATGCTCGATCGGTGAGAGGCCGAGAATTGGTCCGTCTTTAATATATGTATCTATGTATGGACTTGGATGTAATCTTCATTTTTTGAGGTCCTTGGTATAACATGTACATATCCAGTTACGGTGTTAATTAATCGAAGAGAATCTCGCTCCCTTGGGATATACCCTAGGCAAAAAAAAGTGCCACCGCCCGCCGGTTTTCAAAAAAAGTGGGGACCATGTTTTCTTACAATTCCGTAGTCTTAGCACATTTCAAGATTCCCTAGCTAACTGCACCCACTTAAATGACTTTATGTTGATTTAAAGGAATTAGGTCAAATTTGAACTACAAGTAAGCGCGGTAGATTCCTCTTGAATTTTCCAAACATCGTCTGAAGGGACCCACGATGTCTATATATAAAGCACCACATAGATTTTTAAAAAATGCAACTAACTTCGTGCTAAGAATCGGCATGCCGATGAATTCAACCATGTTTTGCAAACATTTAAATAAAACAAAGAAAAATTAAAATACTTTTCCGTTACATCCTCTTATGTGTAGTACTTGCCTTGAAAAATGAGAAGCAGGTACTAGTCTTACCATTACCACCACTATATATATCTCTACTATTATAATGGACCAGTTTTGAATTGAATACATAACACCAATCTTGACCGTTGGGCTATTAGATCCAATGGTTCAGAGCAGCTGGATTCGTGTTGAACAGTACCTAGAGCAAACTCCACCATGTTCTAGAACTATCATGTCACATCCCTCCCAAAAAAATTCCATAGCACTGTAGTTTATATTCTCAATATGTGTAGATAGTTATTATTAATAGACTTAATGTATGCTTTTTTATCTAACAAGACTGTTGGTTAATAACAACTTAATGTTTGTTAAATCATATTTCATACAGTATATATGTGTATGACACGTGCCTTTTACTAGTATATATAGTGTATGAGTTACTTTGAATATTGACCGTTGGATCAAGACTCGCAAATCCTAACATTACAAATCATTGGATCTTCTTTTCCATTCTATCATTAACAAGATTCTATTAATAGTCTTTAGCACAATGAATGCTATATATGTAGAAAAACCTCAAAACACACTTATCCATCATTCTAGAATCTTCTCGATTGTTTCTCTAGACCATGGTTCTAGAATTTTCAATTATTAGGTAGCTAATAAACGTTTATTTCTACATGATATAAAGTGCAAGAACCAAATATACACTCATACTTTAGAGATGTGGCTCAAATTCATAGATATTTCGAGCTTTACCTATTATAATGTTATATATTGATGACATGTAATGCTTTTATATATTATGTGAGTTTCATGTGCAAGGCACATGCAGCTTACTGGTACTACTACGAAGAGCATGGCTCAGCTCCGTGGTGGAGGAGCAGGACCCGACTACTAATTTTCATTGCTTGATTGTAGGGTCCTTTGGACTTGGATGTAATTTTCACTTTTTTAGGGTATTTGGTGTAACATGTACACATGCACTAACTGTGTTAATTATTGAAGCATCTCACTCCTTCAGGACATACCCCAGTCAAAAAAAGTGCCACCACCCGATTTTCAGAAAAAGCGGACCATGTTTTGTTACAATTCCCTATTCTTAGCATGTTTCAAGCTTCCCTATATATTAGCTAACTACGCCCATACACTCAAATAACTTTATGTTGATGTAAAGAAAGTAGGTCAAATTTGAACTACAAGTAAGGGTGATAGGTTCTTTTTTGAATTTGCAAGAGATCCAACAATCACCAATGTTGAAATCTGTCAATCTATATCCGACGATTGATGTCCAAAGTTATTCGTGTTATATATCTTATTATTAAGTTACACATGATTTGCACGTGAGAATCAGATATTAGAAGTATATGCCATGTCATTTTTTCTCTACTACTATAAAGGAGCAGTTTTGAATTGGATCCATAGCACTAATCCTGACCGTTCGACTGTTAGAACCAATGGTTCAGAGCAGTTGGATTCATGTTGAGTAGTACCTAGAGCAAACTCCACCATGTTCTGGAACCATCATGTCACCACCCCCCAAATTTCATAGAACAGTAGGATGTATTCTCAATATGTGTAGATAGTTATTATTAATAGACTTAATGTATGCATTTTTCTATAACAAGACTATTGGTTTATAAGAACTTAATGTTTGTTAAATCACACTGGTGGTGGTGGTCCTGACGGTGGTGGGGGAGCTCCATGTGCATGATACGTTGCAAACGTATCTATAATTATGATGTTCCATGCTTGGTTTATATCTACTTTCTTATATTTTGTCCACACTTTGGAGTATTTTTTATACACTTTCTTGGACTAACTTATTAACAAGATGCCACAGTGCCAGCTGCCTGTTTTCTATTGTTTTTGGTTCTAGGAATGTCAGAAAATGAATATTCTCGAAATTAGACGGGACAAAAGCCAAAATCAATATTTCACCGAGGGGGACACGGAGCCAGAATACGAGACAGAGAGGGGCCAGGGGCCACCCACACCACCTGGCCACGCGGCCAGGCCTGGCCCACGCCAGGGGGAGGTGTAGCCGCCCAGGGCACCCCCTCGTCCTCCCCTTTCGCCTATAAGATGCCTCCGATACAGAAACACTAAGGACCGGATCAAAATTCCACGAAAGAGTCTATAGCCGCTATCATCTCCATCCCTATATCGGGAGGGATCTGAAGCTCTACCCAGCACCCTACCAGAGGGGAGAATTCACCCTGGAGGCCTTCTTCATCACCATGCAAGCCTCCGGTGTGATGCCTGAGTAGTTCATCCTTGGACTACGGGTCCATGTAGTAGCTAGATGGTTGGTTCTTCTCCTTTGTGCTATCATGTTTAGATCTTATGAGCTCCGTTCATGATCAAGATCATCTATTTGTAATCTACATGTTGTGTTTTGGGGATCCGATGGATATTGAGATGCTATCTCAGATTGACTATTGATTCTATCATGTCTTTGTTATTTGTGATCTTGCATGCTCTCCGTTGTTAGTAGATATCTTGGCCGAGTAGATGCTAGCAACTCCAAGAGGGAGTATTTATGCTCGATAGTAGGTTCATGCCTCTAGTAATCTGGGGAAGTGACAGAAATCTCTAAGGTACTAGATGTGTTGTTGCTACTAGGGAGAAAATAGCAATCCTTTGTTCATAGAACAATCATATTGTTTACTTTACATGCAATGCTTAATGCAATTATCTGTTGCTTGCAACTTAATACTGGAGGGGGTTTGGATGATAACCTGAAGATGGATTATTAGTCATAGATGTAGTTGGATTACGGTCTATGTATAATGTTGTAATGCCCAATCAAATCTCATAGGAATCAAGATGATTAGTATATGCATGTATGCTTTCTCAATGTTTGTCAATTGTCCCGCTGTAATTTGTTCACCCAACATGTCATCTATCTTAAGGAGAATCTACACTAGTGAACTATGGACCCCGGTCCTTTCTTTTACCATCAATCTACAACTATTTACTGTTTTCTGTTTACTTTCTGCAAGCTATTACTTTCTTCCACACAATACGTTCAATCCTTTATTTTCAGCAAAACCGGTGAGATTGACAAACTCACTGTAAGTTGGGGGCAAAGTTCTATGGTTGTGTTATGCAGGATTCCAAGTTGGAAACAACACCTTGGAGGTGTTTCCTTGATCCTACTGGTTCGATAACCTTGGTTTCATAACTGAGGGAAACTTACTACTGTGCTCATCATACCTTCCTCTTGGGGTTCCCCGACGAGCTCGATATCAACCACGAGCCAACAAGTATTTTTCTGGCGCTCTTGCCGGGGAGTCAAGGACATCTTCACAAGGGGAGTACCTCATAACCAATCTCTTTACTTTGTTTTATTTGTTTTGCTTAGTTTATTTCTGCTTTGTTTGCTTGTTTCTTTATCAAAAACACACAAAAATGACTACTCTTGAAAACACTAAGTTGTGTGAATTCACTAGCACCAACAACAATGATTTCATGTGCACACCTATTTCTCCACATGTTCCTGAAGCTACTTTCTTTGAAATTAAACCTGCTTTACTCAATCTTGTTATGAGAGAACAATTTTCTGGTATTGGTACTGAAGATGCTGCTGCTCATCTAAATAACTTTGTTGAACTTTGTGAGATGCAAAAGCATAGGTATATAGATGGGGATATTATTAAGCTTAAATTGTTTCCTTTCTCTTTAAGAGGAAAAGCTAAAGAATGGTTGCAATCCCTAACTAGGAATAGTATCGATTCTTGGACTAAAGGCAAATATGCTTTCATTGGAAAATACTATCCTCTTGCTAAGATTATATCTATGAGAAGTGAAATAATGAATTTTAAACAATCTGATAATGAACATGTTGTTCAAGCTTGGGAAAGAATGAAATCTTTGGTAAAGAATTGTCCCACTCATGGACTGACTGCTTGGATGATTATCCAAACCTTTTATGCAGGATTGAATTATTCTTCAAGAAATCTACTGGATTCTGCTGCTGGAGGTACCTTTATGACCATTACTTTTTGTGCTGCAACAAAGCTTCTGGACAATATGATGGTTAACTATTCTGAATGGCACAATGAGAGAGCTCCACAAGGTAAGAAGGTAAATTCTGTTGAAGAAACCTCCTCCTTGAGTGATAAAATTGATGTTAGTGTGTCTATGCTTGTTAATGGGAAAGCTCATGTTGATCCAAATCATGTTCCCTTAGCCTCCTTGGTTGCTCAAAAAGAGCAAGTTGATGTGAACTTTGTAATAAATAATAATTTTGGTAACAATGCTTATGGTAATAACAATTACATGCCTTACCCTCCTAATAATACTTATGGTTATCATGGCAAACCTGGAATACCTAGTGAAGGAAGAATTTTAGAAGTTGAAAGAGCCACTAAAAACTTCATGCAAATGCAATATGAACAAAATAAATTGTTTACTAAAACTATGGAGGAACAATCTACCATTTTGAAAAATATTAGTCATCAACTTGAGAGTTTAAATAGGGAAATTCCTAGTTTACCATTAAAACTTTCTAATGCTGAAAGAAATATATCATCTTTGTCTGAAGCATAATCCTCTTTGATTAATAAAATGGCTGCTAAACCTGAAACTATTTAGAATCCCTTTGCTGCTACTAATGCCATACAAGTTAGAATTGATGAAAATGTTAGACTATTAGCTGAATTGCATGCTAAGTGGGAAAGAGAAGATGAAACTGCTAGAAATATTAGTGTTTCTACTATCACTACCACTAATGTTGAAGCTAGTAAACCCAATGGAACCTTTTCTAATAAAAATACTAAAATTCTTCGAAACATGGGAAACAATAGCTCTAATACTTTAGATGATAATTATGATTTTGATCTTGATGGTTGCAACATCTCCGAAGTTATTAAGTTCCTACAAAAGCTTGCTAAAAGTCCTAATGCTAGTGCTATGAATATGGCCTTTACAAAACACATTACTGATGCTCTCATAAAAATTAAAGAAAAAAGATAAAACATAAAGCTTCTATTCCTATGAAACTATAAGATGGTTGGGAACCCATCATTAATATGAAAGTGAATGATTTTGATTTCAAAGCTTTATGTGATCTTGATAGTAGTGTTTCTATTATGCCTAGAAGGATTTATGATATGCTTGATTTGCCACCATTGGAAGATTGTTATTTAAATGTCCCACTTGATGATAATGCTAAAAAGAAACTCATGGGGAGTATTAATGATGTTCTTATTATGGTTAACAATGCCTATGTCCCCGTTGATTTCTATGTTTTGGATGTTGAATGCAATGCTTCTTGTCCTATTACTTTGGGAAGACCTTTTATTAGAACTGTTGGTGCCATTATTGATATGAAAGAAGGCACCATTAAATATCAACTCCCACTCCAGAAAGGTATAGAACACTTCCCTAAGAAGAGAGAGAATATTCCTTTTGCCTCTCCTATGAAAACCAAATTTGCTCTTAATGCTTCTTCATTTGAGAACACTTGATTCTTTTGCTTGCTTCTTATGCCTAACTTAAAGGCGTTAAAGAAAAGTACTTATTGGGAGATAAACCAAAATTTTAGATGAGTCTTGGAAGTTCTTGCTTCAGTAATAACCTATCCTTATCCTTTTTATTTGTTTTTTGTGCCAAGAGTAACCTCTAATGAGAGAGAAGTAAGGCTTGGGAAAGTTGCTGTCCCGAAACAGATTTTTGTGCTTCACTATAAATTCTTGTAAAATCTCTGTACGTCGTTTTGAGGCGTTAATTTTTGTGCTTCTTCCCCAGGTTGTTATCTAACTTTTGTTAGTTCAACACTTTTCGATTTGAGCAATAGAAGGTCTTCGAAAAAATTGGTTTTTACCTGCTGGTTTGTTTTGACAGATTTCTGTCATTATTTGCATTTGCTTCTTATTGATTCCTTTATGAGTTCTTTTTGGGGAATTGAGCTTTTTGAGGGAAGTACTACAGTAGCTTGTGTTTTTATGGAAGTTTTATTGGTGTTGAAACTGAACCCAAAGACTTATTATCTTGAGTACACTAATGTTGCTAATAAAGATTGTGTGAAGTTTTGTATGAAGGAAAAATTTCAGGTGTATGGAGAGAATGATGTAATGAGATGAAGAATGGACTAAAGCTCAAGTTTGGGGATGCCACCCGTGTCACCCCAAGAAATATCCAAGAAGTACAAGCGTCAAAGCTTGGGGATTCCCAAGGCATCCCCTTCTTCATCAATAAAAATCTCAGGTTTCTTCCAAACACTTCATTTTTATTGTTTCATGCACAGTTGTGTTGTTCTTGGAGCATCTTCGTTTTTGTTTTTGGTTTTTGTTTGCTTGGTTTGCTTAGTTTGCTTGAATAAATTGGTTGGACCCCCTCTTTCATACATTAGTTTTCAAATAGTTTGGTTTGGTTTGGAAAAGAGTAGGAAAAGTTCATGCTTAAGTGGTAAAAAGAGCTTGTTTTTGACTGTGGCCTATGCTTTGTCATGTCATGCTTGATATTGTTTTAGCTTTATGCTTAGTGATTTTTGTTGTAGCATGACATGTTATAAACAATTGAGATTGCTTAATGTGCCTTGAAAGAATCATGCGTTGTTTTAGCATATTAAAGCATAGTATTGTGGTATTATCCTTTGATGCTTTATTTGGGTTGTTGGGGGGATACCCCCGGGTAGGGTAACGCCGGGGTATAAGGGCCGAGTTAGCCGGGGTACGGTGCGGTCAAAGCAAGGGCTGACCGGGTCACCTCAAGGCAGGCCGAACCATGGAGTGACTCGGCCCATGGAGCATCTCCTTGACTATGGTCCGGCCGACATAAAATGTATGTCGGCCATGTTTATCTAACTGTTTTGTAGGTAACTTGATAGCCGGATTAGCTATATGCTAGCCGGACTATCTTATGGCTTCCAAGAGAAGGAACCCCCCGCTAGTCAAAAGGTGGCTTTATTAGTTGTAGCATGAGCAAAGCAAAGTAAAGAAGAGGACCAGTGGGTCAGGGGCGACCAAGGTGACGTGGGCAATGTCAGATGACGTAGCCCGTGTCTGGTGACGCTTAAAGACAAAGATTACGCTGTGAGTTACATCCAAAGCCTGGACGAGCCGTTAAAGAGAATAAAGAAGCATCTAGCTTTAGGCAAGGAGCATATTCTCCGAATATGCTGCCACGTGTGCCCTAGTATTGTAACCCGGGCTCCCCTATATAAGGAGCACCGGGGCCTCCATAGAAGGGGATCGATCATTTTCTCTGTCTAAGGTAGAACTCTAGAGCTAGTTGTAGGGAGTAAGAGACATAGTCTCCTTCTTACTAAGATCTTGAAGAGCATTTGTAAACACCATTGATAGAGAGAATACAAGAACATCTGTGTGTGGAATCACCACGTTCTCCCTTCCTGGATTCCCCTAGCACTCACTGGCCCCATCTTTAGCCTATCCATGGCATCTGCCGTGCCACCACCACAACAGTTGGCGCCCACCATGGGGCTACAGGTGCTAGTAGGGGTGAAAATCCAGACGGGAAGCTTCTCCAGCACCGGCGAGCGCATCATCTCCGGCTTGGTTCAGCGCTTTGGAGCGCTGGACTGCGTCAGTGACAATGCAGGAAGCTTCGGCAGGCACCCCCCTCCGTGCAACGACGTCTTCATCAAGGTTGGCACGCACAAGATCTACGTCAGCGTGGACGAGTCCTACGTTCATCCGCGGCACATCATCGAAGGAGGCGAGCCACCTCTCAGCACAGCTCGTGGAGTGCGTATCACTCGCCCCACCAACAGCATTGAGGTCCTGATGACTGCACCTGATGCGGAACCAAGCAAGGGCCCGACACTAGAGTCGGCTCAGGCACAAGCTGAGTTAGAGGAAACTAGGCGGAAAATGTTAGCTGGGGCAAAGAAGGTAGCAGAGCTGCATCAGTCTTTGAACATCACCTTGAGAGAATATGCTAAGGCAAACCACATAGATGGAGTGAAAATCTGGGGTAGGAACCTGAACACTGAGATTGACAAGGAATATGAACCTAGGCCAGGTCAGACAGCCACGATAGTGACAAGAGGGCTGGATCGGTACAGTACCCCTGCAAAGAACCTCAGGGCAGCAAAAACGGCCGCGTCTGAGTTAGAGGGATTAACTAGAGAGGCCCGGCAAAGGCAAAAAGAGAGAGTGAATCATTTGCTGAGAGTTGCTTGCCAGCAAAATGAAGAGATGAACAAGGCAAACCCGGCGCCACCAGGAGCGTCACATGTGGTACATTCAGCCAGGAATAACCCGGCAAGATCCGGAGGAGCCGCATCATCTCCAGGTCACAATCCCAGGAGAGAAGAAGTAGTAAACTCCGGGAGAAGAGACAAACAGATGGTTCCCTATGATCCAGTAAGGGCTGGAAAAGGCAAAGCAGTGCAAGTTGATGTAGATCGGCACAGTACCAGCCGAGGTGTGGCCGGCCGAGGTAACCGAGACCAAGGCAATGCCGGTCAGAGAAATGCTGCCAATAGCAATGCTGAATAGCGTGATCCCGTGGGAACGGGGCAAACTATACCTCAGCCGCAGCAACAATGCGCACCTCGGCAAGAGGGGAGTGCAGGACAAGCAGCACAACAAAATGCTTGCCCGGATCAGGAAAGATACAATGATGGTTATTCGGCTATGATCAACGACGGATACCCCAGACCGGATCACCATATAATTGGGTCAAGGCTAGGAAGCAGGAACTTGCAGCCAGATGATGCGAGGCTGAAGCTGGATAGAATTTATAGGTTAGAGCTAATTGTGGTAGAAGGTCCACCAGGTCCAGCATGCTTTAGGCCCTGGATCATGAAGGAGCCACCAGTGCCAAACTTTCAGCTGGCCAGAGGAACCCGAACCTATGATGGAAGTACTAGGCCAGAAAATTGGCAAATCGCCACAGCGGTCAAGATCGCAACAGGAAATTTGAGATGGGCAGTAATATATGTGCCACATATGCTAGAAGGAATAGCAAGAGTTTGGCTGAACAATTTGCCGCCAGGAAGTGTCAACTGTTGGCTGGATTTCAAGGAGTTGTTCGTTAGCAATTTCTCAAGCACTTACAAAAGGCCCAAAAGGCCACAAACTCTGGCGCTATGCTGGCAAAGACCAAATGAGCCAGACCGAGACTTCCTGACTCGGTGGTGCAACGTGCATAACTCGTGCGAGGGGGTAATTGAATCACAAGCTATTGCATGGTTCGCTCAGGGATGCAGATATGGAAGTATGCTGTGGCAGATATTGCAGCGAGAGATGCCAACTACTTTGGCTGAGACAATCCGGATCATGGATTCATATGCCTTGGGAGATCCAACACAACCCCGGCTAATGTCGAGCGATGCAAAGGAGGAATATTACAACCGAGATGGCTCCGAATCATCAAGGAGAAATGATTTTCGAGAAAAGAGAAGGGATGAGCATTCGGATTACCGATATAACTCGCAGCAGGTATCAGCGGTAGACCGGGATCAACCCAATGTCGTTGCCAGCCAACGCCAAAAAACTGGCAGCAGAAAAATGAAGAGAAAATTCTTGGACCTCGGAGCAGAAAAAGCAATGGCAAGAGCGAAAATATAGACCAAGGTATACGTTCGAGTCCTTGTTGGATCAACCATGCAAGTTCCATACACCAAGCCCGAATAGTCCGGCAAATCATACAATCCGGCAATGTGAATGGATGAGAAAGTTAGAGCAGGGCGGTTCGAGGAATGCTCAGGCACCTCGGAATGAAGCACCTCGGAACGAGGCACCACGGCCACCGTTACTAACAGGGGGGATGGACATCAACTGATATTGCCACCACCTCTGCCGAGATACGAGAATCGGGAAAGAAGGGATGCGATACATCAAGTAGGCAATAATTAGCAGCAAGGTTAGAGTTACCACGAAAATGAGGGACCACGGAAGAAAATGACCGGAAAACCTTGCAACATCGGCATATAGAGGTGAACACGGTAATGCCGGCGGTAGTGAGATACATGCCCTGGGCAGATCAAGAAATCACATGGAGTATCAAGGATCACCCAAAGATTATGCCTAGCCCTAGGACCTATGCTCTAGTCTTGGATCCAACGTTCATCGGGCCGAATCTCAATGTGAGGTTTTCCAAGGTACTGATCAATAATGGCAGTAGTATCAACATAATGTACAAGGATACCATGCACAAGGATAACAGAGAACATGTTGCAAGCAACGAGGACCACTTTTCATGGCATTGTACCAGGTATTTCATGTGAGCCAATTGGTAAGGTCCGGGTTGATGTGTTATTCGACATGAGAGATAATTACCGGACTGAAAATTTGGAGTTCAAAGTGGTGAATCTGGAGAGTGCTTATCACGCGTTACTCAGCAGGCCAGCGCTGAACAAGTTCATGGCAACTACCCACATCAGTTACCTTAAGATGAAGCTGCCCGGGCCAAGGGGTGTGATAACTGTATCACGGGATTTCCAGCATTCGATCGAGTGCGCCTCAGCCGGATCTAACTTAGCCGAGTCACTCGTGATAGCTCAAGAAAAAAGGAAGATATTGGAGGTGGCGGCATTGGCTCAATCCGCGCAACAACATATGTTGGCTCTGACCAACCCGCACAGGAGCGTATCATTCCAAGTGACCAAGGACACGAAGAAAGTGCCAATCGATGATCAGTTCCCAGAGCGCACCATAACCATTGGTGTCCGGTTAATCAGCAAATAGGAAAGCGAGCTCGTCAACTTCCTCGGTGAGAATCGGGATATCTTTGACTGGTCTACTCAGGATCTGCAAGGTGTACCGAGGGAGTTGGCTGAGCACTCATTAAACGTAAGACCCGGGGCTAAGCCGGTAAAACAACCTCTCCGGTGTTTTGCCGAAGACAGAAGGAAAGTCATTGGAGATGAGATAGCTAGGCTCCTAGCGGCCGGATTTATCATGGAAGTACTCTATCCGGATTGGCTCTCTAATCTGATGCTTGTGGAAAAGAAGAAAGATGATCCAAACGTGGCTGTGGTATGGCGCATGTGCATGATTACACGAACCTGAATAAGGCGTGTCCCAAAGATCCATTTCCACTCCCAAGAATATATCAAGTCATAGACTCAACAGACGGATGTGAGCTACTGTCATTCATTGATGCATATTCTGGTTTCCACCAAATACCCCTGAATCCGGATGATCAAATAAAGACTACGTTTATTACCCCGTACGGGGCTTATTGCTATCGCACTATGCCATTTGGACTACGTAATGCAGGAGAAACGTACCAACGATGCATGCAAAAATGCTTACATGATCAAATAGGTTGGAACGTGCAAGTTTACGTAGATGATGTGGTGATAAAAACTAAGGAAAGCAATACGCTCCTCGATGATATCCGGCAGACATTCGCGAACTTGAGAAGGTTCCGAATGAAGCTGAACCCGGAGAAGTGCACCTTTGGCGTGCCCGCTGGAAAGTTACTCGGTTTTTTGGTATCTATCCATGGCATTGAAGTTAATCCGACGAAAATCCGGGCCATAGAGAGAATGGAACTACCAAAATGCCTTAACGATGTGCAGAAGTTCACAGGTTGCCTGGCATCATTGAGTCGGTTCGTATGTCGATTGGGAGACAAGGCCTTGCCCCTCTACCAATTAATGAAAAAGGCAGACAAATTCACATGGAGGCCACAGGCGGACCTCGCATTTCAAGAGCTGAAAAAGATGTTATCTACTGCGCCGATCCTAGCAGCACCACTACCCAAGGAGACAATGTTGCTCTACGTAGCCGTGACCAACCGAGTCGTAAGTGCAGTAATCATAGTGGAGCGTGAGGAAGAAGGAAAGTCGGTGAAAAGGCCGGTGTATTATCTGAGCGAGGTACTGTCAGTTTCAAAACAGAACTACCCTCACTATCAAAAGATGGCGTACGGTGTATATATGTCGGCCAAGAAACTCAAACACTATTTCGAAGAACATCCCATCAAGGTGATATGTGAGGCACCCATTTCAGAGATTATGAGTAACAAAGATGCAAGTGGCCGGGTAGCAAAATGGGCAATCGAGTTAGCTCCATATACGCCGCAATTTGACAGAAGAGATGCTATCAAGCCGTGGCAGATTTCTTTGTGGACTAGGCTGAAATGCAGTATGAGCCACCCCTGTCGGACTCCAATTACTGGCAAATGCACTTCGATGGATCGAAACTGAAAGATGGGTTGGGCGCCGGAGTAGTGCTTACCTCGCCCAAGAAGGATCAACTGAAATATGTCCTTGAAATCCACTTCAGTGCCTCAAATAATGTGGCGGAGTACGAAGCATTGGTACATGGTCTCAAAGTAGCAAAAGAAGTAGGGATACGTCAGATACAATGCTTTGGAGATTCCGATTTGGTGGTGTAGCAAGTGTCTGGAAATTGGGATGCCTTGGATGCTAACATGGCCCTATACAGGTTCCATGTTCAAAAGATAAGTGGGTTTTTCGAGGGGTGTGAGTTCCATCACATACCTCGAATTGAAAACGAGGCAGCGGATACGCTGTCCAAGTTAGGCTCATCCTGGGAGTCAATCCCGCCAAATGTTGCTTTGGAGCATCTGAGAAAACCATCTATCACGCCCTCACCCGAATCAGATTCAATTTATATCCCGGCGCTCTCCGGATCGGGAGCTGCACCTATGGAGATAGAGTGGGGAAGCACCTCAGCAAACCCGGGGACTGATCAGCCTGATCCGGCAGGAGTTATGTCGGTGGATGCAATGGAAATTAACGAGGGACCATTTCCCGTCCGGAATGTACCAACTTGGGCCAAACCAATTTTTGATTTCCTGAAAGAGGGAATATTGCCGGATGATGAAATAATCTTAGGGCAGATCCAGAGAAGGGCAAAGGCCTATACAATTATCAACACCGAACTATACAAAAGAAGTGTGACAATGATACTGCAACGGTGTGTTGATCCGGAGGAAGGACTTGACGTACTCCGGGATATCCACAAAGGGGAATGTGGCCACCATGCCTCCTCAAGGGCATTAGTAGCAAAAGCTTTCCGGCATGGATTTTATTGGCCCAGTGCTCTGGAGCAAGCAGAGCATTTGGTGAGAAAATGCAATGGCTATCAAAGATACGCCACGAAAACTCATCTACCAATGTCGGAGCTGAAAACTATCCCCATTACCTGGCCATTTGCTGTATGGTGCCTAGATATGGTAGGGCCATTTAAGCCGGCTAAAGGAGGGATGACCCATATCCTAGTCATGGTTGATAAGTTCACCAAATGGATTGAAGTGAAACCAATTCAGAAATGTGATGGGGCAATAGAAGTAAGGTTCCTCAAGGATATAATCCTAATATATGGCTATCCCCATAGCATCATAACTGATAATGGAACAAATTTTGCTGAAGGAGCATTTGCGAGATTCTGCCAAGAAAAGAAGATCTGGCTAGATGTCGCCTCAGTCACCCACCCCGCATCGAACGGTCAAGTGGAAAGATCCAACGGACTGGTATTGTCCGGGATAAAACCCCGACTCATAGAGCGCTGCAAAGATCAGTGGGGTGCTGGATAAAAGAACTACCAGCGGTACTGTGGAGCTTAAGAACAACTCCAAATCGATCAATAGGCTATACACCATTCTTTCTGGTATATGGGGCAGAAGCTGTATTACCAGCCGACATAGAGCACGATTCGCCAAGAGTCACCCAATACACAGAAGCCGAATTGCGTGAAGCCCGGCAAAATGATGTTGATCTGCTGGAAGAAGCGAGAGAATTGGCCTTGTACAGATCCGCCATATATTAGCAAAATCTCCGACGCTATCATAGCTAGAAAGTAAACCCCCGAGTCTTCCGGGAAGGTGACCTGGTACTCCAGCTGATACAGCGCACAGCTGGCATGCATAAGCTATCCCCTCCATGGGAAGGACATTTCATTGTAAGCAAAGCCTTGCACAATGATTCCTACTATCTTATTGATGCACAACCCTAGGAAAAGAACAAGGCGGACAGGTCCGGAGAGGAATCCAAGCACCCGTGGAACATATCACTACTTCGTCCTTTCTACACCTAAGAGATGAATGTATCCGAGCTACTCATATGTCGGTATGTATGTCGGCAATGAGCTTATTAATAAAAACTTTGGCACCCCGAGCAGAGACTCGAGGACTGCCGTAATAATTGTCTCTCGTTTTCGTATTTATATGTCGGTTGGGTTAAGCCACTTATATCTTAGTCAGATTAGTAATGTGTGAGAACCAAAAACCCAACTCTTCGACTCCGATGTTGTCCAACAAGAATTGGCTTCATGGCAAGCAACAGAACAAGTTTGGAATGGCAAAACACATGAAAAACGACTAAGGAAAAGAACTTAAACGAACCGACATTTGTTATTTTGACTAACCCTTGGTTTATTATGCTCATTAAAATACCGGATCATTTTGAGCTAGTCTCAAAGTTTCAAGTATTGTTAAATCAATTTTTTGAACCTCGGACTCATAAGTCGAGAAGCCAAAACAAGGTAGACGCGAGCCGAGTCAAGAATTGGGGGAACAAGAAAACGAAACTCGGGGACTTTGCCCATGATAATCCAGCATTAAGAACTTAGTTCGGAACAATAAATTGTAGCACAACCAAACTAGGGTATTTAAATACATTTCCGCCCGTCATTCCGGGGATGTGATAAATATGATAAGTTGTTTTAAGGAGCACGGGCAGCAGACGAATCATCTATCGATGAAGGAGGTACTTCGGAGTGTGGGGGAGGGGCGCTAGCCTCGGCTTCATCCTCAAGATTAACCTCGCCATCCTCCGGGTCTTCGGCCTCGTCGCCTAGCTCGAAGGCCTCACCTTCACTCCCTTCTTCTTCTTCATTTCCAGACACGGCTTCATCATCAAAGACATCAAGATAACACGACCCTTCATTCCAAGCGTGGCAGAAGGAATATTTAATGAGCTTATTCGCACAGGCTTTACGGCGCACAATCCAATCCGGATTCTCACACCACTTAGACCCAGTGCGCATGTGATTAAGCAACCCCAAAGCAATCCCTTCATACCACGAAATGATGAACTGCAAAGCGATGTCAGCGCCAGCCCGTGCAGCAGATTCGCGCCATAGGTTCAGTTGATGCTCACACTCCATCAGTTTGGCTATGAAAGTCAAACCAGTTTTGGGAATGGGATCAGTGGGCCAGAGGGAGCCGTACATCCGCGTTGCTGCTGGAATGATGTCTACACCATGGTTCTTCACCAGCTCAAGGCGAGCAGTGAGACTCGCCAGCAGGTCCTCCGTGGTATATGGGATTGGCTCGGCATCGGGGCCTACTAACAGACCATGCTGTTCGTGGGACCGAGTTACAGCGGCAGCACCAGGCGCATCACTCTCTAGAAATTTGCCTGAGAGTGGAGAAGAGGAAACAGTGAACAAAAGCATCAAACCAGGAGGAAGGAAAATTAAGCAAGCACAGAAAACTCACGTGCAATCTGGAAGAGGAGTCACTATAGCTCGGAATGTACATCGGCGCTATGGGCCTGGAGTTTCTCATATTCAGTTGTCACCGACGTAAGCTTGATGTCGGCCTCCTGCAATAAGCTTTTGTCCTTGGAGATTTGCGTGGTTAAACGCTCTTTCTCCTCGGCAAACTCCTGGTCAGCCTTCTCCAACTCGGACTTATGGAAGCCCTTGAGCCTCTGAATTTTGGCATTCAGCCGAGTGATCTCCGAGTCCTGGAGCTGGAGCCGAGCTATTTCTTCATCTTTTTTCCTCAGCTCGGCCTCATGCTTCCCTATTTGTTCAAGGAAATGGGTCATCATTTCAGGCATGCTGACGCTGTCCTCGAGAGCAACTGCAGCAATGTAATGATTTGGAGGACCCAAAGTATAAGTGTCCACCGGATAAAAGAAGGAAAGTACAGTGATCGTATGAAGGAGATAAAATTACCTTTGATCTCAGCCAGATTCTTCCGCATAATGATATTTTCAGCTTCAACCTCGGCTGCATGATTTGGATAGCAAATTAATACGGATCCTAGGGAGTTTTGAGTGAATGAAGACGGAAGAGGAAGAAAGGAAAATTACCTCTCTTCTGGTACTCCTCCAGGACTTTGCCATAACGCGCGCGCATATCCTTATAAGAGTCCAGCAAGTGCTGGAACTCAGCGGTTCCATGATTAGCAGTAATCTGAAATAAGGAAATGTCAAGTTTAAAAGCAAAGTTGAAAATAATTTGAACTCTACAAGATTCGGGCCAAGTGGAACTTAACCCGACTCTAGGTGTGTGGATATTCGAACTCTACAAGATCCAGGCCAAGTGGAACTTAACCCGGCTCTAGGTGTGTGGATATTTGAACTCTACATGATCCGGGCCAAGTGGAACTTAACCCGGCTCTAGGTGTGTGGATATTCGAACTCTACATGATCCAGGCCAAGTGGAACTTAACCCGGCTCTAGGTGTGTGGATATTCGAACTCTATAAGATCCGGGCCAAGTGGAACATAACCTGGCTCTAGGTGTGTGGACATTCGAAGTCTATAAGATCCGGGCTAAGTGGAACTTAACCCAGCTCTAGGTGTGTGGATATTCGAAGTCTACAAGATCCGGGCCAAGTGGAACTTAACCCAACTCTAGGTGTGTGGATATTCGAAGTCTATAAGATCCAGGCCAAGTGGAACTTAACCCGACTCTAGGTGTGTGGATATTCGAAGTCTACAAGATTCGGGCCAAGTGGAACTTAACCCGGCTCTAGGTGTGTGGATATTCGAAGTCTACAAGATCCGGGCCAAGTGGAACTTAACCCGGATCTAGGTGTGTGGATATACGAAGTCTACAAGATCCGGGCCAAGTGGAACTTAACCCGGCTCTAGGTGTGTGGATATTTGAAGTCTACAAGATCCGGGCCAAGTGGAACTTAACCCGGCTCTAGGTGTGTGGATATTCGAACTCTACAAGATCCGGGCCAAGTGGAACTTAACCTGGTTCTAGGTGTGTGGATATTGGAAGTGTATAAGATCCGGGCCAAGGGAACTTAACCCGGCTCTAACTATGTTAAAATTTAACGTTGCTATGGACAAAAACTAGAATCCTATAAGGAGCATCCGACCGAATAACAAGTTATTCCCTCGGAGGCTCGAGGACTAGGGGCTATGTTTACAAGTGCTTAGTTATACAAGGTACCAACAGCAGGGGAAAGGAGTTACCTCCATCATCCGGCCAGCTAAAGAGATAGCCTTGGTAGCGGAGTTCATCTGTGCGCTGAACTCGGCTGGGCCGAACTTCTCCGGCATATCATCTTGTGGGTCGATGAATTCTGCGTTGTTCCAGTTCTTCACATACTCAAGGAGCTATGGACTGTAACTTTCACCACTGGGAGAGTAGTTCACCACAAGACCTTTGACGTGGGCCTCTTGCCTGGCGGATTGAGCTGTGGTGGGGCTGGTGTGCAGAACCAGCTGCCTACTACCCTCTAACCCGGTGGCGGTAGACCCAAACGAGACCCCCTTAGCTAACCCAGTAGCCTTCTTGAGCTTGTCGGATGGAGCCTGAGGAGCTGGATGGAAAATGTCTGCAATTGAAGGAGTTGACCCAGAGGGAGCTGATGGGGCCTTCCTCTTGGGAGGCTTGGTGGAGGCTTTGGTTGCTGCTGTTTGTGCTGGTGCTACTGCTGCTGGTGCTGGTGCTGGTACTGGTGCTGGTGCTATTGTTGTTGTTGGTGCTGGCTGGTGCTAGTGCTGGTGCTACTGGTGCTGGTGCTGCTGTTGATGTTGATGCTGCTGTTGGTGCTACTGGTGCTAGAACACTGGGATAGAAGAACTTATTAGGGGCGGTGCCGATGAAACTAGCACCTCATGACTTGGCGCTAAGGCTAAATAACTGGGGAGATCCGGCATCGCCGTATCCAGAGCTACCCCGCTACCCCCCGCGCCGACATTGCCCTCCTCATGACGAGGTGGGCTCTGGTCAGGCGCAGCCGCACAGCCCTCTTGAATGGGGTTGAGCGGGCGAGTATCATTGTTGCGGGGGGGGGGAGAAGGGCTGCTCCATATTGGGGAGGCTATGCCGGAGCCACTCTAAGGGGTGACCCTAGGAGCTCTGAAAAGAATAAAAACACCAAGTCAAAAAGAGAGAGAACCAATAAGAGACAAAGGCAAGCAAAGGAAAAATCCCCAAGTATTAGTGCAAAAGGACTTACTCATCCGAGGTTGGAGGAGCACGAGGTTTGGGCACCCTCCGGACCGTGCTCTTGGCGGCTGGCTTAGACAAGGCTTTCACACCGGACTTCTTCTGCCTCTTCTTGGGCGGTGGCACCTCCGAAGCTGCGGCCCAGGTAGCCGCGCGCTTCTGGGAAGAAGCAGGGGCCGGACCACCAGTGGCAAGGGGAGGAATATCGTGGACCTGACCGTCCGGGTTAGCTGAACATTCGGACATAACCAGATGCCCGTAAGAGATGGGAACCAGATCAAGTACCTCCAGGACCTCAACGTCCGAGTCATCCTCATCTGGCTAATCCCTTACAGAAGAGGCCTTACCAGCGCTACATTTGACGACGTCTGGGGTAGGAAGAAAGGTCTCCGGATCAGGCTCCTCCGCATCCTCCTCAGTACGGTCCGGCAGCCACTTGCTTGCCAGCACCTCGCCATCCTCTAGTGGATGCTAGAGGAATCGCTAAGAACAAGACAACAATTGCTAAGTTACGAAAGTAAACCGACATACATAGAAGATCCGGAAAACAGAGAGAAGGAAATTTACCTTTGGAGGAGGGTTGACCCGGGTGAAGGGCTCGAGTCCCCACTCCCAATCCTCGGTGAATTCCTTCTCCACATTGAAGATGGATTTAACCCGGCGGTAAACCGCCGAGTTATCCAGCTCGATAGATGAAGTCTGGTGGGGGTCGAGGGGGCCGCTCAGGTAACAGATCTTGTGGATCTCTTCTGAAGGGGGAGACCCGACTGCGGACAAAAGTAATCATGATGTCCTCCCCCCGGAGCTCCTCCTTGAGCAGCTCCTTGATCCGGTGCTCCACCTGATTCGCCACGGCCGTGGGTCGCTTGGGAATGCTCTCCCAAAGCAAGGTATTTAGAGGGCCAAGCTTGAAGGGGAGGAGCCGGTTCAAGTCCTCGTTGGTGGTGTTCCGGACATAGAAGAAAGTCTAGGCCCAGCCCTTGCAGGACTCGAGTCCGGTGACCCGAGGGAATGCAGAGTTCTTCCAGGGAGAAATGGAGGCAGCACTGATGACCCACAAGTATAGGGGGTGTATCGCAGTATTTTCGATAAGTAAGAGTGTCGAACCCAACGAGGAGCAGAAGGTGCTGGCTAGTGGTATGGATCAAGAATTCTCTGCAAATACTTAGCAAATGATTTTTAGGGTTTTTTGATAAAGCAAGTAAACAAAGTACGTGTAAATAAAAGACAGTAGGAATAAATGCAGCAAGTGGCCCAATCCTTTATGTAGCAAAGGACAAGCCGGTTGTATTACTTAAGATGACCAAACGTTCTCGAGGACACATGGGAAGACTGTCAAGTGCTTTCGCTTCATATAGCTAATTAATCTTCTTTAGCTTGCTAAGTGTTGTGTGGGTGAACCTGTGCTAATGTACCGACCATCCTAGGACTAATACATACTTGTGATTATACCCCTTGCAAACATCCGTAAGTACAAGAAAGTAATTAAGGTAGAAACCTACCCATAGCTTTAAACTCTAAGACCCTTACGTCCCTTGTGCAATGGTTTCCTAACGGGGGTTCAGGTTTCTGTCACTCCGGCAACCCCTACGATTAGTAGCCAAATACACAATGCATTCCCCTAGGCCCATATAGGTGAAGTGTCATGTAGTCGACGTTCACATGACACCACTAGAAGAAGTACACCATAACTTAAATATCAAACTATTGAATCTTTCTCAACACAATTCCACTACTAACAACATGACTTCTCCCATGTCCTCAAGAACAAAACGAACTACTCACAAGACATCATATGGATCATGATCAGAGATGAAATAATGATGTATAACAATCTGAACATAAACAATAATTCAATGGTTCACTCAATAGCATCAACTACAAAGAGTAATCAACACCAGGAAAGTTTCCCCTATGAACTATGCAAGATTCAACCCAATTATTATAGCAATATGGAGATGGTGATGAGGGTGTTGTTGGTGATGATGGTGGTGATGATGATGATCCTGATGAAGTCCAGCTTGATGGTGGTGTTGATGGTGACGATCTCCCCTCTCCGGGAAGGAATTCCCCCGGCAGAAATTTGTCTGCCGGAGAGATCTTTCTCTCTCGGTGTTTTTCGCCCCACAGAGGTGGTGGAATCTTTCTGTTGTCGCTCCCCGAGTCTTAGGGTTTCGAGTGGATAATATACACCAGAGGGGAGTGCCAGGGATGGACCAGGGCGGCCACACCACCTGGTGGCGCGACCTGGGCTGGTCCGCGCCAGGGGGTGGTGTGGGCCCCCTGTGGCCCATCTCCAGCCCCCCTTCTGGCTTCCTTCGTCTTCTAGAAAAATAGGATTTTCCGTATATTTTCCTGGATTTTCCGAACTTCGCGAATTTTGCCTCCAAATAGCACCTTTTCCATCAGAATCCTGACTGCAGCGGTCCATGCTCCAAAAGTCATCAACCATTCAAAAACAGATGAAAGAACATAAGTATCACCTCTCAATATGAAATATATCAATGAATAACAGTGAATTATGACATAGAATAGTGATGTAAAATGGACGTATCAACTCCCCCCAAGCTTAGACTTCGCTTGTCCCCAAGCGAAACTGAGCTCAATAAACATGGCCTCAGGTTTATGGAGTGAAGAGTCGATAAAAGAATACGGACAAGAAGCATCACATTCATCAATACATAGATCATAATAGAAGACAACTCACTATTATATAACTTAACTTGCAATGAGTAAAGGAAACACAATAAAGATACATAAACTAAATCATAATTGGTAATGGCAAACTTAGCTCTTGGTTGAAGAATAGTTGATAATTTGCTGGAATTCACAAATAACTGGTTTTCAATGATAGCTTTCAAAGTAGTAAACATCAAGATAAGAGCAATGTGCAAAACAAGGAACATAAGAAACATGATTGAATAAATCATCATATGAATGAATGAAACACAACAACTCAAAATACTTGCTGAGATAGAAGGGAGTAGGTTTACTGACTCAACTTAAAAAGTAAAAGAAAGGCCCTTCGCAGAGGGAAGAAGGGATTGCAAGTTTCATAAAGAGCTCCCAAAAATTATGCTACTTACTAGCTTTTAGCTCTCATTGCCCCTATCATAGGCATCTTTAGGTGATTAAGGTTAAAGTGATCAAATATGAGGATATGCATTGGCAAGTTGTAAATTGAGAATCTCATGTCCCTTGAATACGAGGGCCGCTCCTCATGCTACTAAAGTTTAGCCACCGGTAAGTTCTTGTCATCGTAAGCATATGTGTATCATAGAGAACCGCCAACGGGGTACCCCTTGCCCGATGATACGGAAGAATCCCCATATCAAAATGACAAGGCAAGCAGACAACAAGCATCTCAGCAATCTTCTTATTTACCATGGGAACATGGTGCTTTTTTCTCTCTTTCCTCTTTTCATAATCTCTTTTTTCTTTTTCTCTTTTTCTCAAACTCTATCTCTTTTTTTAAGAAGAATGCTTCATAGATGCTCATTATGGTTACGCTGCAGGTTTCCACCATGTCAGCATGGATTAGACCAGCGGCCCAGGCGTTTCTCTAACACACATGCATAACTCCATGGACTTACAAGCTCCCCTTTCATTTCACACCGACGACATCCATAGACAAAAGAACATGATATCAACTAGGTACAAAGTACCAGTGCAATGTTGAAAGTGTTCCCCATGACAGCATGGTTCTGCTAATTCACAACTTACAAAGCGCAAGCATATACGCAACATAGGTGAGCACAATGGTTCAAGTTTATTAAGTGCAAGAAAGTAAAGTGTGCCATCAAGTTCGTGAGAGCTTTAATCACTAATTTTCACATAACAAGTTTAATTTGGGAGGTAGATAAAACAAGAATTTACTTGGAATAGCAATAATGCTAATAGGTAGGTATGGTGGACACAAATGGCATGGGTTTGGTTTAAGGAATGGATGCACGAGAAGAATTCCCTCTTAGTACAGGTTTTTGGCTAGCAAGGCTGGGTAGCAAGTACAAGAGTTGAAGGAAACAAACATACAATGATAAAGACAAACATGCAATCTTCCTTGGAAGAACAAAAGATCTTAACTAGAGAATACTAGACTTATGAGCAAATCAAGAAAGAAATATGATGAAATTATATTTCTTTAGAGTGATTTTATCTTTTTCATTCAACTCTCAAAAATAGTGTTGCTACTGAGCGAGCCAGGTTTGCCAAAACCAACTAAATTAACTCAATGATCCCAAAGTGATACCAATACTAGCAACAAGATCAATCATATAACCATGAATTGAAAACTAATATAAGATATGCAAAAGAGTAAATGATAGAACTTATCATTAATATTCCATAACGGCACCTCACACCAAGGGATACATATCTAACGAGAGAGGGGACACTTCCATAATGCAAACCATCCTACATAATAACTTCTCTATTCATGATATGACTCTACTAAAAAGGTAAAAAGATAGAAGATAGTGATGTCATACCGCGGCACTCCCCCAAGCTTGGAACAAACCAAGGGGATACCAAACCTGATGACGAATTACTCCTTTGGTGGTGGTGGTATCCTCTCGATGAGCTCTCTGATAAGTTTCCCCAAGTCCTCAATCTCAAAGGTGAGATTACGAATCAGCTGTGAGTTTTGCTCAATGCGGCTCATGATCATGTCGGGTTGAGAATTCCAGCTCTTGATATTCTTTCCCCACTCTTCCTCCTTGAAGTCTTCTTTTCCTGCATGGCTAGAACGAGGCAAATCCCAATTGGAGGGTAATTTATCCATGGGCATATTCTGGTATTGATGCTCATGGATAAAAGTATGGAAAGGATTCTTGGTGCATGGAGGAAGTGACCGTGGAGCCAAGCAGTGACGAGGAGCTTTCCCCCCAGTCTGCATTCGTGTAGTCCTTCTAACCCTGGCAGGTTTTGTCACCACTCCAATGCTTGCAATGGTAGTGCCGGTGTGCGGATGTTGGCCTTGCTCCTCTTCACCTTCACACTTGATCTCCTTCTCCTTCCCGGGGTCTTGGAGGTCTTCCTCCATAGGCTCCTTCCATTTATCCTTGGCTGACACCATTGTGCTTCAAAGCTTCAAGAATAGTTCCTGGCAGAAACAGATCGAAACAAAAACACGACGAAAACACGATATACAAACCTTGGGGGATCTAGGGGATTATATATTACGAAGTTTCAAAGCAAAAGGAAGGTACTAGGAGAAAACGAGTCAGAGGCGGAGTCCGGGGTGGACTCACCACCTGGTGGCGCGACCAGGGGTGGGCCCACGCCACAGGGTGGTGTGAGCCACCCTGGCTCCGTTTCCGTCCCTTTTTCGCTTTGTAGCTTTCCTTATTGACTAAAAACTGCAAAAATATAGTTGGATAGTATTTTCGCGGAACTTTTCTTACCAGAACTATTACCTATTTGAAAACGGATTCTGCAGGTCTCTGAATTTGGTATTTAGTAGATTCTTATGGAGTCACCACTTGAATATCATCAATATCTTCATCTTCATACACTTATTACTTGAGTCATAAAACCCTTCTCTTCCTTATTACACCATTATCTCCACTACCTGGAAATTTCTGTCACACAAAACTTCACATAGTGATCATTAGCAACATTAGTATATATGAAGTGGTAAAACCTTTTGAGTCCAACTTCAACTGAAAACCATCAAAACATAAGCTACTCTAGCAATTCCTTCTGAAAACCCAAAAAGAATTCAAAAAGGAAATCGAATAAAGAGGCAAATGCAAGAGTGGCAAAAAATTTCAAAACAGACTAGCAGGTAAAGATCAATTTTTTGAAAGCCTTCTATTGCTCAAATAAAAAAGTGCAAAACTAACTAAAGTTAAATAACAACCTGGGTCAGAAGCACAAAAAATTATAGCTCAATCCGACAGACAGAGATCTCTCACGAATTTTTACGGTGAAGCATAAAAATCTGTTTCGGGACAGCAACTTCCCAAAATCTTACTTCTCTCTCATTAGAGGTTGATCTTGACACAAAAACCAAACAAAACGGATAAGGAGAGGTTATTACTGAAGTAATAACTTCTAAGACTCAAAGAAACAAAAACAAACTGAAAGCAAAAACAAATTGAGTTGTCTCCCATAAAGCTCTTTCTTTAGAGCCATTAAGATGGGCATGATGATTTTGAAGATGCTCACATAGGAATATGAATTGAAGTGAAAAAGAGCATTAAGAAGCAGAAATACACACATTTAAGTGTAACCCACTTCCTATGCCAGGGGATTTTGTAAACAAACAAGTTGTTGAAACCAGAGGCTACAAGCATAGGAAGGCAAAAGAAGTGCAACATAAAGACTTTCAGCATAAAACGAGGAAACTTGATATTATTTGAGGTGCCTAAAAATAAGAAGCAATAGCTTGCAGGAACACTCAATGTAGGAAGCAAAAGCCTTAAAATAAGAAGCAATAGCTTGAGAGTCTAGACCATAAGCATTTTTAATATTTTGAAAGTCATCAGTTCCCATAAAAGATTCAATGCATCCATAATCATAATTTATACCTGACTTTCTACCTTTGTCATTCTCCCACGCTTCAGCATTCTCTTGAATACGGTCCAGAAGATCCCATTTAGCTTCTTCTTCCATGTGAGTGAATGATCCAGCACAAGAAGCATCCAATAAATCTTTATCATGAAGAGAAAGCCTTGCATAAAAGTTATTGATAATAATATTGTTGGGGAGCTCATGAATGGGACATTTGAGCATTAGTAACTTCAATCTCCCCCAAGCTTGAGCTATACTCTCTCCATCAAGAGGCCAAAAGTTGTATATTTGATTCCGATCTTTATGAATCTCACTATGAGGATAAAACTTTGAATAAAAGAGAGGCACTATTTCCTCCCATTCCCGAGCTTGACCATTCATCAGCAGCTTATACCATTCCTCAGCTCTTCCTTTCAGTGATAATGAGAATAAATTCTTCTTAACTTGATCTGTAGTGATACCTGCACACTTGAACAACCCGCATAATTCGTGTATAAAGAGCAAATGATCACCGGGATGGACAGTTCCATCCCCAACATAGTAGTTATCCATAACACGATCAATAATTCTTATAGGTATTTTAAAAACATAATTCTCAGCAGGTGGTGGCTTATCTACTACCTTAGCAGTGGTAGTAGCATTGCCAAATAAGAAACTCAGCGAATTATCCATAACAAAAATAAAGCAACTAACAGAAGTAAACAAAACTCACAGTAGAAGTTTCCTTTACCAGTTCCACTCTCCAATAGCGCTTCACTCCCCGGCAACAGCGCCAGAAAATAGTCTTGATGACCCACAAGTATAGGGGGTGTATCGCAGTATTTTCGATAAGTAAGAGTGTCGAACCCAACGAGGAGCAGAAGGTGCTGGCTAGTGGTATGGATTAGGAATTCTCTACAAATACTTAGCAAACGGATTTTTAGGTTTTTTTTGATAAAGCAAGTAAACAAAGTACGAGTAAATAAAAGACAGTAGGAATAAATACAGCAAGTGGCCCAATCCTTTATGCAGCAAAGGACAAGCCGGTTGTATTACTTAAGATGACCAAACGTTCTCGAGGACACATGGGAAGACTGTCAAGTGCTTTCGCTTCATATAGTTGATTAATCTTCTTTAGCTTGCTAAGTGTTGTGTGGGTGAACCTGTGCTAATGTACCGACCTTCCTAGGACTAATACATACTTGTGATTATACCCTTTGCAAACATCCGTAAGTACAAGAAAGTAATTAAGGTAGAAACCTAACCATACCTTTAAACTCTAAGACCCTTACGTCCCTTGTTCAATGGTTTCCTAACGGGGGTTCAGGTTTCTGTCACTCCGGCAACCCCTACGATTAGTAGCCAAATACACAATGCATTCCCCTAGGCCCATATAGGTGAAGTGTCATGTAGTCGACGTTCATATGAAACCACTAGAAGAAGTACACCATAACTTAAATATCAAACTATTGAATCTTTCTCAACACAATTCCACTACTAACAACATGACTTCTCCCATGTCCTCAAGAACAAAACGAACTACTCACAAGACATCATATGGATCATGTTCAGAGATGAAATAATGATGTATAACAATCTGAACATAAACAATAATTCAATGGTTCACTCAATAGCATCAACTACAAAGAGTAATCAACACCGGGAAAGTTTCCCCTATGAACTATGCAAGATTCAACCCAATTATTATAGCAATATGGAGATGGTGATGAGGGTGTTGATGGTGATGATGGTGGTGATGATGATGATGATCCCGATGAAGTCCAGCTTGATGGTGGTGTTGATGGCGACGATCTCCCCTCTCCGGGAAGGAATTCCCCCAGCAGAAATCTGTCTGCCGGAGAGATCTTTCTCTCTCAGTGTTTTCCACCTTGCAGAGGCGGTGGAATCTTTCTGTGGTCGCCCCTGAGTCTTAGGGTTTCGGGAGGATAATATACGCTAGAGGGGAGAGCCAGGGGTGGACCAAGGCGGCCACACCACCTGGTGGCGCAGCCTAGGCTGGCCCACGCCAGGGGGTGGTGTGGGCCCCCTGTGGCCCATCTCCAGCCCCCCTTCCGGCTTCCTTCGTCTTCTGGAAAATAGGATTTTCCGTATATTTTCCCGGATTTTCTGAACTTCACGAATTTTTCCTCCAAACAACACCTTTTCCATCAGAATCCTAACTGCAGCGGTCCATGCTCCAAAAGTCATCAACCATGCAAAAACATATGAAAGAACATAAGTATCACCTCTTAATACGAAATATATCAATGAATAACAGTGAATTATGACATAGAATAGTGATGCAAAATGGACGTATCAAGTGCCACACTGGGTCAATTGC
Organism: Avena sativa; assembly: GCA_916181665.1. Lineage (NCBI taxonomy): Eukaryota > Viridiplantae > Streptophyta > Magnoliopsida > Poales > Poaceae > Avena > Avena sativa. The sequence goes on along the minus strand of OV702290.1, from coordinate 29,473,092 downwards.
TTATCCTCCGGAGCAAGCTCCTTGTCCGGAACTACGTTCCTCTAGAGACCAAAGAACTTAATCCAAAGTTCCTTGGTTAGCCAGAGGCCAATGTATCCCTCAATGCCGGAGGCAAAGGAGGACAAAGAAGTAATGGCGTTGGTGGGGAGATGATGCAGTTGCAGTTTGTAGGTGGAAATGAAATCAAAAAAGAAATCTGAGGTGGGGAGGCCAAAGCCGCGCTGAAAATGCGAAAGGAAAACAACATATTCCCCAGGATTGGGGGAAGGAGAGGTCTTGCCGGAGGTGAGACGACAGGCGACGCCGGCGGGGATGCGGCGCGTGGCACGGAGCTAGTACAAGTCGTCCTCGCGGACGATAGAGCCATCCCAGCAGCCGTGCTCGTGGCCCTCTGCTCCTTCCTCCTGCTGCGCCACCATGGCTGCTTCCTCCTTAGTCATGGTGGATTCGAGATCCTCGAGAGAGAAATCAGAGTAGAGGTAACCGGAGGAGGGGAAATGGGAAGCGCAAGGCCCCGTGATGGAGATCTTGAATGGGAACAGCGGCGCAGGCGCAAGATGCTGCCTATGCACGGTCGTGACGATGCTGGTGCAGAAAGAAACTAGCGGCGGTGGCAAGGATACGGCGAGAGAGAAATGAGGCTGGGAGGCACAGAAAATGGGGAACTCTCCCAGTGGTTGCCCGAGGACCTCTACTTAACTTTGCAACGGGCGTGTAGTGGGATCCTTTGCGGTTTCCACACCGCGTGCAACAGGCATGTATGCGACGCATCAGCCAATCAGAGCATGGCCACAACAAGGGCCACAGGGGCAAAGGATCCCATGACGCGATGTAATGTTACAGTTAACGAGGCACCGCAGTGAAGTGACGTGCGTAGTAGTTATTCCTGACATTGCGACAGTAACCGGTGCATTAAATGCGCGTGGCCCTTAAAATGAGGTAAAATGATGATTACCCTCCACGTAGGATGTGGGGAAGTGTACAAGAGAAGGAAAGGTAACCCAGATAAGCAAGCAAAAGACCCGGCCAGCGAGGAATAACTCGGAATGAGCCAAGGGATTGCAAGAGGGAAAACTCCGGGTTACTGGTTAACTCGACCAAAGAGGCAACAATCCGAATATGGGAACCTGATGTGGCCTTAACAACCAAAAATTTCTAAGACCGCACCAGCTTCAGGGACTAATGTTGGGGGGATACCCCCGGCTAGGGTAACGCCGGGGTATAAGGGCTGAGTTAGCCGTGGTACGGCGCGGTCAAAGCAAGGGCTGACCGGGTCACCTCAAGACAGGCCGAACCACAGAGTGACCCGGCCCATGGAGCATCTCCTTGACTATGGTCCGGCCGGCATAAAATATATGCCAGCCATGTTTATCTAACTGTTTTGCAGGTAACTTGATAGCCGGATTAGCAATATGCTAGCCGGACTATCTTATGGCTTCCAAGAGAAGGAACCCCCCGCTGGTCAAAAGGTGGCTTTATTAGCTGTAGCATCAGCAAAGCAAAGTAAAGAAGAGGACCAGCGGTTCAGGGGCTACCAAGGTGACGTGGGCAATGTCGGATGACGTAGCCCGTGTCTGGTGACGCTTAAAGACAAAGATTACATTGTGGGTTACGTCCAAAGCCCGGACGAGCCGTTAAAGAGAATAAAGAAGCATCTAGCTTTAGGCAAGGAGCATATTCTTTGAATATGCTGCCACGTGTGCCCTAGTATTGTAACCCAGGCTCCCCTATATAAGGAGCACCGGGGCCCTCCATAGAAGGGGATCGATTATTTTCTCTATCTAAGGTAGAACTCTAGAGCTAGTTGGTAGGGAGTAAGAGACATAGTCTCCTTCTTACTGAGAGCTTGAAGAGCGTTTGTAAACACCATTGATAGATAGAATACAAGAACATATGTGCGTGGAATCACCACGTTCTCCCTCCCTGGATTCCCCTAGCACTCATTGGCCCCATCTTTAGCCTATCCATGGCATCTGCCATGCCACCACCACGACATGGGTTGACTTGGCGCATGCTCAAACCATGTTAAGACTATCCCAAGTCACCATAGCCTCTATGATCCTTTAGTTTTCGACTTGTAATATCACTTTATGCTTTAATTAATGATGTTTTGTCGCTTTGCATGATTATGGCCATTATTTATCTCTTAGTTGGTCGCTCCCAGTCTTTTGCTAGCCTCCATAACCAAGTATGAGTTCCACTCATGCATCCAACTCCAAATAAAACCAAGTTATTCCAAAGAGTCCACCATACCTACCTATTAGCATTTGCTATTCCAAGTATATTCATGTTTTTATCTACCTTCTGAATTAAACTTGTTATGAGAAAACTAGTGATTAAAGCTCTCATGAACTTGATGGCACACTTTACTTTTCTTGTCCCTAATAAACTTGAACCATTGTGTCGTCTATGTTGTATATGCTTGCACTTATATGTTGGGGAATAGCAGAACCATGCTATCATGGGGAACACTTTCAACATTGCACTTGTACATTGTACCTAGTTGATATCATGCTCTTTCGTCTATGGATGTCATCAGTGTGAAATGAAAGGGGAGCTTGTAAGTCCATGGAGTTATGTATGTGTGTTAGAGAAACGCCTGGGCCACCAGTCTAATCCATGCCTAATCATGGTGGAAACCTGCAGCATAACCATAATGAGCAATCTATGAAGCATTCTTCTTATAAAAAAGAGACAGAGATTGAGAAAAAAGAAAAAAAAAGATGAGAAAAGAGGAAAGAGAGAAAAAAGCACCATTTTCCCATGGTAAATAAGAAGATTGATGAGATGCTCGTTGTCTGCTTGCCTTGTCATTTTGATATGGGGATTCTTCCGTATCATCGGGCAAGGGGTACCCTGTTGGCGGTTCTCTATGATACACATGTACTTACTATGACAAGAACTTACCAGTAACTAAACTTGAGTAGCATGAGGAGCGACCCTCGTATTCAAGGGACATGAGATTTCCAACTTATACTTTGTCAAGCATATACTCCATAGTTTGTTCACTTTAACTTTAATCACTTCAAGATGCTTATGATAGGGGTAATGAGAGCTGAAAGCTAATAAGTACCATAATTTTTGGAAGCTCTTTATGAAACTTGAATCCCTGCTTCCTTCTATGAAGGCCTTTCTTTTACCTTTTATGTTGAGTCTCCATCTTCTATCTTTATGCACCTATTGAGAGAGCATAGTGGACATTCTTAGTTTAATGTGCATTGTCCCAAGACTTGCTGATTGATGCATAACTCTGACATTTCTTGTTCTTAAACTATTTGTATTTAGTCACCCTTATGAACTTTGAAGGTGTCCTATGCTATTTATGTTTGCTACTCTATGAGGGACAAGCTGAACGCCACTATGCTATGTTTTCTTTATGTGAAACAAACAAACATCTTGCAAAGCATTGTTATTCATGAATCTTTTGTTTGTGCCTTTTCATGTTACAGCATAGTTGTTATGTCTTATTGTTATAACTTTATCTTTCATGCTATGTTGAAGTACTATGATCCCAACTATCAATGTTTTACAAATACTTTGATCAAGTTTATGATGGTGCATGTCACCTCAAAAATTATTCTTTCTTTTTATCACTTACCTACTCGAGGACGAGTAGGAGTTAAGCTTGGGGATGTTGATACGTTTCAAATGTATCTATAATTTTTGATGTTCCATGCTTGGTTTATATCTACTTTCTTATGTTTTGTACACACTTTGGAGTACTTTTTATACACTTTCTTGGATTAACCTATTAACAAGATGCCACAGTGCCAGCTGCCTGTTTTCTGATGTTTTTGGTTCCAGGCAAGTCAGAAAATGAATATTCTCGGAATTGTACGGGACAAGAGCCAAAGTCAATATTTCACCGAGGGGGACACGGAGCCAGAATACGAGATGGAGAGGGGCCAGGGGCCACCCATACCACCTGGCCGCGTGGCCAAGCCTGGCCCGCGCCAGGGGGTGGTGTGGCCGCCCAGAGCACCCCCTCGGCCTCCCCTTTCACCTATAAGATGCCTCCGATACATAAACCCTAAGGACCCGATCAAAAATCCACGAAAGAGTCTGTAGCCGCCGTCATCTCCATCCCTAGATCGGGAGGGATCTGAAGCTCTTCCCGGCACCCTGCCAGAGGGGAGAATTCACCCTGGAGGCCTTCTTCATCACCATCCAAGCCTCCGGTGTGATGCGTGAATAGTTCATCCTTGGACTACGGGTCCATGTAGTAGATAGATGGTTGGTTCTTCTCCTTTGTGTTATCATGTTTAGATCTTGTGAGCTCCGTTCATGATCAAGATCATCTATTTGTAATCTACATGTTGTGTTTAGGGGATCCGATGGATATTGAGATGCTATCTCAGATTGATTATTGATTCTATCATGTATTTGTTATTTGTGATCTTGCATGCTCTCCATTGTTAGTAGATATCTTGGCCGAGTAGATGCTAGCAACTCCAAGAGGGAGTATTTATGCTCGATAGTGGGTTCATGCCTCTAGTAATCTTGGGAAGTGAAAGAAAATCTCTAAGGTACTAGATGTGTTGTTGCTACTAGGGAGAAAACAATAATCCTTTGTTCATAGAACAACCATATTGTTTACTTTACACGCAATGCTTAATGCAATTATCTGTTGCTTTCAACTTAATACTGGAGGGGGTTCAGATGATAACCTGAAGGTGGATTATTAGTCATAGATGCAGTTGGATTACGGTCTATATATAATGTTGTAATGCCCAATCAAATCTCATAGGACTCAAGTTGATTAGTATATGCTTGTATGCTTTCTTGATGTTTGTCAATTGCCCCGCTGTAATTTGTTCACCCAACATGTTGATACATTGCAAATTTATCTATAATTTTTGATGTTCCATGCTTGGTTTTATCCACTTTCTTGTGTTTTCTTCCAACTTTGGAGTACTTTTCATATGATTTCTTGGACTAACCTATTAACAAGAGCCACAGTGCCAGCTGCCTATTTTCTGTTGTTTTTGGTTCTAGGAAAGTCTGAAAATGAATATTCTCGGAATTGGACGGGACAAAAGCCAAAGTGCCTATTTTTCCGGAAGGGATCAAGTGCCAGAATACGAGACAGAGAAGGGCCAGGGATCCACCACACCACCTGGCCGCGCGGCCAGGCCTGGCCCGCGCCAGGGGGTGGTGTGGCCGCTCCCGACACCCCCTTAGCATCTCCTTCCACCTATATATTACCCTAAGGACGAAAACCCTAAGTACCCGATCAAAAATCCACGAAAGAGTCTGTAGCCTCCATCATCTCCATCCCTAGATCGGGAGGGATCTGAAGCTCTTCCCAGCACCCTGCCAGAGAGGGGAATTCACCCTGGAGGCCTTCTTCATCACCATGCAAGCCTCCGGTGTGATGCGTGAGTATTTCATCCTTGGACTACGGATCCATGTAGTAGCTAGATGGCTGGTTCTCCTCCTTTGTGCTTTCATGTTTAGATCTTGTGAGCTCCGTTCATGATCAAGATCATCTACTTGTAATTCGTACATGTTGTGTTTGCGGGGATCTGATGGATATTGAGATGTTATTTTAGACTGATTATTGATTCTATCATGTCTTTGTTATTTGTGATCTTGCATGCTTTCCGTTGTTAGTAGCTATCTTGGCCAAGTAGATGCTAGCAACTCCAAGAGTTAGTATTTATGCTCGATAGTGGGTTCATGCCTCTGGTAATCTGGGGAAGTGACAGAAATCTCTAAGGTACTAGATGTGATGTTGCTACTAGGGAGAAAACAACAATCCTTTGTTCATAGAACAATCGTATTGTTTACTTTACACGCAGTTTGTAAAGCAATAATCTGTTGCTTGCAACTTAATACTGGAGGGGGTTCGGACGATAACCTGAAGGTGGATTATTAGTCATAGATGCAGTTGGATGCGGTCTATGTATTATGTTGTATTGCCCAATCAAGTCTCAAAGGAGTCAAGATGATTAGTATATGCATGTATTGCTTTCTCGGTGTTTGTCAATTGCCCCGCTGTAATTTGTTCACCCAGCATGTTATCTATCTAAGGAGAGCCACCTCTAGTGAACTATGGACCCCGGTCCTTTTTCTTTACATACAATCTACAATTGTTTACTTCTTTGTGTTTACTTTCTGCAAACTTTTACTTCTTTCTATTCAATACATTTAATCCTTTGTTTTCCGCAAAACACAGTGAGATTGACAACCTCATCGTAAGTTGGGGACAAAGTTCTGTGGTTGTGTTTTGCAGGTCTCCATGTTGCTACTAGCACCAGTAGTGCGCCCTGCCAAAGCTCAGCTAGTAACACCTTTGGGGTGTTTCCTTGCTCCTACTAGTTCGATTAAACCTTGGATTCATAACTGAGGGAAAACTTGCTGCTGTGCTCATCATACCTTCCTCTTGGGGTTCCCAATGAGCTCTACGTCGAACGACGAGCACATCAAGATCTTTTCTGGCGCTGTTGCCGGCGAGTCAAGTACATCTTCACAAGGGGAGTCCCTCATAACCAATCTCTTTACTTTGTTGTTTTTGTTTTGCTTAGTTTTCTTTTTGCTTTGTTTGCTTGTTTTGTTATAAAAACACACAAAAAATTAGTTTTACTAGTTTGCTTTCTTATTTGAAAACCCAAAAAATAATGACTAATCTTGAAAACACTAAGTTGTGTGACTTCACTAGAACCAACAACAATGATTTGTTGGGTCCGCAGCATAGAAAACAAAAAAATTCCTACGATGAGAACTATACGCCAAGATATATCTACTAGATAAAGAGCAACGGGTGGACATACATCCATGGAGAACTTACCCTCGAAGACAAACGAGTTTTGTTAACGAGTAGGAACTCGTGGTTGATGTAGTCGTACGCTTGCTGATCTCAAGATCGTGTGGAAGTCCGAGCGCCGCAAATCAGCAGCACATCCGTCCTCGCACACACGTTCAAGCCACGGGAAAATCTCCACCTCCTCGCTCCAGCGATCCAGCGGAAGTAGCAACTCCTTCTAGACGAAATGCCACCGGGAACATGTATCTCGCTAATCCGAGACCATGGGGGAATAATTCTAGAGGGGGAGAGAGATCCTTCACAAGGAGGTGTGAGGATGAAGGAGGGAATGGGTGGCCTTTTATAGGAGGAGGGAGGGTGCCCCCTCTCTCCATGGCCGGCGCATGGGGGGTGACCCCTCACCTCCCCCATTCATGTGGTGGTAACCCCTCCACATTAAAATGCATCTTCACATTCCCTTTTAAAGTCTCCACTTTAAATGCATTAAATTTCTCCAAATTTAATGCTCTCTCATTTAATAAAACTCCTTTTACTAAATTTATTCAGAATTTTATTAATTACTTTAATTAAAAAACATTCACATATAGCCCCTTGCAATATTTCAATATCACATGCAGAACCACCTTCTGCAATTTCACCCGAAACAATTTCTGGTTTCTATTGAAACAATTCCTGCGCTTTGCAATTCTTTCGTCTGAAACATATGTGCTCCAAAATGGTGTCCAGTAACTCTTAAGTGTGCCACCCTACGGTTCGTGAATAATGCAGCATGATCGAGACCCTTCTCCGATCAATAATCAGCAGCGGGACCTGGAGATCCGTACTGACTCCTACACATTCAACGATGACTCCTGTGATCGTGAGAACCTTTAACGCTTGTAACTAAATCCCTTTGTATCTCGATATATTACATGTCCGAGATTCGATCATCGGTATCTCCATACCTAGTTTGATCTCGTTACCGACATGCACTCTTTTCTCGTTCCCGTGATATAACATTCTAGTGATCACATCACTTGCTTACAAGCTATCCTAATGTGATATCACCGAGAGGGCCCAGAGTATATCTATCTGTCATCTGGATTGACAAATTCCACTCTTGATCCATGAGCCTCAACATAACACCTTCGTAGTACTGAACCCATCTTTATAGTCACCCTATTACGGTGTGACGTTTGATGTTATCAAGATACTCTTTCGGTGTTAGCAATTAACATGATCTCATGATCTAAGGATAAAGATTACTACGTATGATGTTATAGCAATATAAACATGATGACTTGATCGTAATGCTATACTTCGGATGAATGTTCATCACATCATTTCACAAATGTTGTGACCTTGTTATTAACAACATCCAATGTCCATGATCAGGAAACCTTGATCATCTTGTTAATCAACAAGCTAGTCTATAAGAGAGGCATAACTAGGAACCCTTTTTGTTTATTAAACACACATGTATTGATGTTTCCTATCAATACAATTATAGCATGCAAAATAAACATATATCATATACAAGGAATACATAATAACAACTTTATTATTGCCTCTCAGGGCATATTTCCTTCAGTCTCCCACTTGCACTAGAGACAATAATCTAGTTTATATAGTGATAAATCTAACACCCATGGAGTTCTGGTGTTGATCATGTTTTGCCCTAGGGAGTACTTTAGTCAACAGATCTGCTACATTCAGGTCCGTGTGCACTTTACAAATCTTTATATCTCCATCCTTGACATGCTCGCGGATGGAGTGAAACCGGCGCTTAATATGCTTGGAATTCATGTGAGACCTTGGTTCCTTTGCGTTGGCTATGGCTCCATTGTTGTCACAATAGATCACCATCGGGTCCAATGCACTGGGAACCACACCCAGTTCTGTAATGAACTCTTTCATCCAAACTGCCTCCTGCGTCGCTTCTGAAGCAACAACATATTCCGCCTCCGTTGTTGATCTAGCCACCATAGGTTGTTTGGAACTCCTCCAACTAACTGTTGCTCCGTTCAAGAGAAATACGTATCCGGATTGAGACTTAGAGTCATCCGGATCAGTGTCAAAGCTAGCATCAACATAACACTTAGCGACTAGCTCTTCTTCACCTCCGTATACAAGAAACATATCCTTAGTTCTTCTCAAGTACTTAAGGATATTCTTGACCACTATCCAGTGTTCCGAACCTGGATCAGATTGGTACCTACTAGTCAAACTAATAGCATGTGCCACATCCGGTCTTGTACATAGCATGGCATACATTATAGAGCCTATGGCTGAGGCATAGGGGATCTTATCCATTATCTCTCTTTCTTCCGCCGTAGCCGGACTTTGAGTCTTACTCAATGTCTTGCCTTGCAACATAGGTAAGTACCCCTTCTTACTTCCATCCATATTAAACTTCTTTAATATCTTATCAAGGTATGTACTCTGCGATAGCCCAATTAGGCATCTTGATCTATCTCTATAGATTTTAATGCCTAATATATATGAAGCTTCACCAAGGTCCTTCATCGAAAATTTGCTGTTTAGATAACTTTTAACACTGTTTAAAAGATCTATATCATTTCCAATCAATAATATGTCATCCACATATAATATCAGAAATGCCACATTGCTCCCACTCACTTTCTTGTAAATACAAGCCTCTCCATAAGTTTGGACAAATCCAAACTCTTTGATCACCTCATCAAAGCGGAGATTCCAACTCCGGGATGCTTGCTTCAGTCCATAGATGGATCGCTAAAGTTTGCACACCTTATCAAGGATCGACAAAACCCTTAGGTTGTATCATATACAACTCTTCTTCAATATTACCATTGAGGAACGCAGTTTTGACATCCATCTGCCATATTTCATAATCGAAATATGCAGCAATTGCTAACATAATCCTAACCGACTTAAGCATCGCTACGGGAGAGAATGTCTCATCGTAGTCAACTCCTTGAATTTTTCGAAACCCCTTTGCGACAAGTCGAGCCTTATAGATGGTTACATTACCATCAGCATCAGTTTTTCTTTTGAAAATCCATTTATTCTCAACGGCCTTTCGGTCGTGAGGTAAGTCCACCAAGTTCCAAACTTAGTTCTCGTACATGGATTCCATCTCAGATTTCATGGCTTCTAGCCATTTGTTGGAATCAGGGCTCATCATCACTTCTTCATATGTCGCAGGGTCATCTATTTCATCAATCATGAAATTCATAATATTATTGCCGTACAGTTCAGGAGTTGCACGTGTCCTGCTTGACCTGCGAGGTTCGGTAGTGTCCTCTTTCAGAGTTTCATGATCAATATCATTAGATCTCTCTTCATTAGGTGAAGTCAACTCCGAAACAACTTCTGGAGCTGTGCTACTCGCCATTTCATGAAGAGAAGGTTTAATAACCTCTTCGAGTTCTACCTTCCGACTACTCACACCTTTCGCGAGAAACTCCTTCTCAAGAAAGGATCCATTCTTGGCAACAAAGACCTTGCCCTCGGATCTGTGATAGAAGGTATACCCAATCGTTTCCTTAGGGTATCCTATGAATACACATTTTTCCGCTTTGGGTTCGAGTTTATCCGGTTGAAGTTTCTTCACATAAACATCGCATCCCCAAACTTTAAGAAATGACATCTTAGGTTTGTTTCCAAACCATAATTCATACGGTGTCTTTTCAACGAATTTAGATGGTGCCCTATTTAAAGTGAATGCAGCGGTTTCCAGTGCATAACCCCAAAATGACAGTGGCAAGTCAGTCAGAGACATCATAGATCGAACCATATCCAATAAAGTATGATTACGATGTTCTGACACACCATTACGTTGTGGTGTTCCGCCAGGCGTGAGTTGTGAAACTACTCCACAATCTTTCATATGTGTGCTAAACTCATAACTAAGATACTCTCCTCCACGGTCGGGCCGCAGAAATTTGATCTTTCTGTTACGATGATTTTCACTTCATTCTGAAATTCTTCGAACCTTTCAAAGGTTTCAGACTTATGTTTCATCAAATAGATATACCCGTATCTACTCAAATCATCTGTGAAAGTAACAAAATAACGATATCCACCTCGCGCTGACACACTCATTGGTCCACACACATCAGTATGTATGATTTCCAATAAATCTGTCGCCCGTTCCATTGAACCGGAAAACGGCGTTCTAGTCATCTTGCCCATAAGGCATGGCTCACATGTATCAAATGATTCCAAATCAAGTGATTCCAAAAGTCCATCAGAATGGAGTTTCTTCATGCGTTTAATGCCAATATGACCTAGATGGCAGTGCCACATATATGTAGATATATCATTATCAAGTTTAATCCTTTTAGTATCAACATTATGAATATGCGTAATACTACTATCGAGATCCAACAGAAATAAACCATTCAACACAGGTGCATGACCATAAAGGATATTATTCATATAAATCGAACAACCATTGTTTTCAGACTTAAACGAATAACCACTTTGCATCAAACACGATCCGGATACAATGTTCATGCTCAGTGCAGGCACCAAATAACAATTATTCAGGTTTATAACTAATCCCGACGGCATATGAAGAGGCAGTGTTCTGACGGCGATCACATCAACTCTTGATCCATTGCCGACCCGCATCATGACCTCATCCCTTGCTAGTTGTCGCTTGTTCCGTAGCCCCTGAACCGAGTTACAAATATTAGCAACTGATCCGGTATCAAATACCCAGGTGCTACTGCGAGTACTAGTCAAGTACACATCAATAATATGTATATCACATATACCTTTGTTTGCCTTGCCGGCCTTCTTGTTCGCCAAATACTTGGGGCAGTTGCGCTTCCAACGGCCAGTCCCCTTGCAATAGTAGCACTTGGTGTCAGACTTAGGGCCAGCTCGGGGTTTCTTTTCAGGCGCGGCAACAGATTTGCCGCCCTTCTTTCCCTTCTGATTGCCTTTCTTGTCCTTCTTGAAACCGGTGGTCTTATTTATCATCAACACTTGATGTTCTTTCCTAATCCCCACTTCTACAGTCTTAAGCATTGACAGAAGCTCGGGAAGAGACTTCTTCATGCCCTGCATATTATAGTTCATCATGAAGCTCTTGTAGCTAGGTGGCAGATATTGGAGAACATGATGTATGCCTAAGTCAATGGGAATCGTTATTCCCAAGGACACAAGCTTATCGGCGTACCCAGACATTTTGAGTACGTGCTCACTAACGGACATGTTCTCTTCCATCATGCAGCTAAAGAACTTTTCAGAAGCATTATAACTCTCTACGGCAGCATGGGTATCGAAAATCATTTTCAATTCTCCCATGGTATCAAAGGCATTGCCATTTTCGAAACGTTTTCGAAGTTCTGGTTCTAGCCCATACAGTATGCCGCAATGAACTAAGTTGTGGTCCTCCTGACGAGTTATATAGACGTTCTTTTCCTCGTCAGGGGCATCAGGAGCTGGTGAGGGGCCTAGCGGCGCCTCTAGCACATATTGCTTTTGAGCAGCAGTGAGGAGAATCCTCAAATTCATAGCCTAGTTGGTGAAGTTGCTACCATTCGCAGCAAGCTTCTCTTTCTCCATGAACACATTGAAATTAAAAGCAGGTGGTGCCATCTACAACAGAATTTGTAAAGTATATTTAGACTAAGTTTATGATAGATTGAGTTCAACTAATCCAAATTACTAATGAACTCTCACTCAAAAACGACATCCCTCGTGTCCTTTTGGTGATTACATGAACCAAATCTACTACACCAAGTCCGGTCATCACGTGAGTCGGTGTAGCTTCAAAGGCGAGCATCTATATGGGCATCATATCAACTATATGACTCATGTTTAACCTTTCGGTCCGTGTTCCGAGGCCATGTCTGTACATGCTAGGCTCGTCAAGTAAGAACCTTAGTATTTGCGTGTATAAAACTGCCTTACACATGTTGTATGAAAGCGTAGAGTCGAGAACACCCGATCATCACGTGATGCCTCAAAACACGATCCACAAAATGGTGCATACTTAAGGAAGAACACATTTTATCTTGATATCTAAATGAGGGATCATCTTATAATGCTACCAAAAGCGCCAAACTAGCAATATAAGATGCTAATGTGTGAAGTGAGGTGATATGGTCCATGCATTTGATCTCTATCATTTGCATCGTGGTATGATCTCTATCATTCCTTTGTGTGTAAGGCCAAGGTCAATGGAACTTACACGTTAAGTGAGTTGTAAGAGTATCTATCATACATCTACTTACAACAATACCATATCAATACACTAGCCCAGCAACGATCTAAACTAGACGCCTCTAATCTATCAATTGCAAGTTTTACGTGGCTTAGGGCTTTTGGAGATAGAACCGGTCTTACCTACGAACATGAACCACAACAAGGATAACCAAGTTATTAGCAACTCGTTGTAAATCAGATATTGACTATAGTAGGAGAGACAGACACCCGCTAGCCACTTATGCAAAACTAGTTGCATGTCAGTCGTGGAACCGGTCTCATGTACAATGACATGTAAGGTTGGTCCGGGCCGCTTCATCCCACTATGCCACCAATATCCAAAGTACATAGAAGATGCAATAACATGATCATCATCGCCCACATATAAACATATGTGTACTACCCGTGCAAAGCACCTACGCATAGATCAGGCTCTGATACCACTGTTGGGTCCGCAGCATAGAAAACAAAAAATTTCCTACGATGAGAACTATACGCCAAGATCTATCTACTAGATACAGAGCAACGGGTGGACATACATCCATGGAGAACTTACCCTCGAAGACAATGAGTTTTGTTAACGAGTAGGAACTCGTGGTTGATGTAGTCGTATGCTTGCCGATCTCAAGATCGTGTGGAAGTCCGAGCGCCGCAAATCAGCAGCGCATCCGTCCTCACACACACGTTCAAGCCACCGGAAAACCTCCACCTCCTCGCTCCAGCGATCCAGCGGAAGCAGCAACTCCTTCCAGACGAAATGCCACCGGGAACATGTATCTCGCTAATCCGAGACCATGGGGGAATAATTCTAGAGGGGGAGAGAGATCCTTCACAAGGAGGTGTGAGGATGAAGGAGGGAATGGGTGGCCTTTTATAGGAGGAGGGGGTGCCCCCTCTCTCCATGGCTGGCGCATGGGGGGTGACCCCTCACCTCCCCCATTCATGTGGTGGTAACCCCTCCACATTAAAATGCCTCTTCACATTCCCTTTTAAAGTCTCCACTAACAAATTTAATGCTCTCTCATTTAATAAAACTCTTTTTATTAAATTTATTCAGAATTTTGTTAATTACTTTAATTAACAAACATTCACATATAGCCCCTTGCAATATTTCAATATCACATGCAGAACCACCTTCTGCAATTTCACCCGAAACAATTTCCGGTTTCTATTGAAACAATTCCTGCGCTTTGCAATTCTTTTGTCTGAAACATATGTGCTCCAAAATGGTGTCCGGTAACTCTTAAGTGTGCCACCCTACGGTTCGCGAATAACGCAGACATGATCGAGACCCTTCTCCGATCAATAATCAGCAGCGGGACCTGGAGATCCGTACTGACTCCTACACATTCAACGATGACTCCTGTGATCGTGAGAACCTTTAACACTTGTAACTAAATCCCTTTGTCTCTCGATATATTACATGTCCGAGATTCGATCATCGGTATCTCCATACCTAGTTTGATCTCGTTACCAACATGCACTCTTTTCTTGTTCCCGTGATATAACATTCTAGTGATCACATCACTTGCTTGCAAGCTATCCTAATGTGATATCACCGAGAGGGCCTAGAGTATATCTATCCGTCATCTGGATTGACAAATTCCACTATTGATCCATGAGCCTCAACATAACACCTTCGTAGTACTGAACCCATCTTTATAGTCACCCTGTTACGGTGTGACGTTTGATGTTATCAAGATACTCTTCCGGTGTTTAGCAATTAACATGATCTCATGGTCTAAGGATAAAGATTACTTCGTATGATGTTATAGAAATATAAACATAATGACTTGATCGTAATGCTATACTTCGGATGAATGTTCATCACATCATTTCACAAATGTTGTGACCTTGTTATTAACAACATCCAATGTCCATGATCAGGAAACCTTGATCATCTTGTTAATCAACAAGCTAGTTTATAAGAGAGGCATAACTAGGAACCCTTTTTGTTTATTAAACACACATGTATTCATGTTTACTATCAATACAATTATAGCATGCAAAATAAACATTAATCATATACAAGGAATACATAATAACAACTTTATTATTGCCTCTCAGGGCATATTTCCTTCATGATTTTATGAGCACACCTATTGATCCACCTATGGCTGAAAATACTTTCTTTGAGATAAAACCTGCTTTGCTCAATCTTGTTATGAGAGAACAATTTTCTGGTATTGGTAATGAAGATGCTGCTTCTCATCTAAATAACTTTGTTGAACTTTGTGAGATGCAAAAGCATAGGGATATAGATGGTGATATTATTAAGTTGAAATTGTTTCCTTTCTCTTTGAGAGGAAAAGCTAAAGAGTGGTTGAATTCCTTAACTAGGAATAGTATTGATTCTTGGACTAAGTGCAAAGATGATTTTATTGGAAAATAATATCCTCCTGCTAAGATTATATCCTTGAGATGTGAAATAATGAAGTTTAAATAACTTGATAATGAGCATGTTGCTCAAGCTTGGGAAAGAATGAAATCTTTGGTAAAGAATTGTCCCACTCATGGACTGACTGCTTGGATGATGATCCAAACTTTTTATGCAGGATTGAACTATTCTTCAAGGAACCTATTGGATTCTGCTGCTGGAGGTACCTTTATGACCATCACTTTGGGTGTTGCAATAAAACTTCTGGACAATATGATGGTTAATTATTCCAAATGGCATACAGAGAGCTCCACAAGGTAAGAAGGTAAATTTTGTTGAGGAAACTTCCTCCTTGAGTGATAAGATTGATATTATTATGTCTATGCTTGTTAATGGGAAATCCCATATTGATCCAAATAATGTTCCTTTAGCCTCTTTGGTTGCTCAAGAAGAGCAAGTTGATGTGAACTTCATAAGAAATAACAGCTTTGGCAACAATGCTTATGGTAATAATGCGTATAGGAACAATTTTGGTAACAACAATTATAAGCCATATCCTCCCAACAATGGTAATGCTTATGAAAATGCTTACAACAATAATAAGAGTGCTCCCTCTGAACTTGAAGTTATGCTTAAAGAGTTTATTAGTAAACAAACTGCTTTCAATAAAACTATTGAGGAAAAACTCTCTAATGCTGAAAGGAATATATCATCTATATCTGAAGCTCAATCTTATTTGAATAAAATGGCTGCTAAACCTGAAACTAATGATAATCCCTTTGCAGCTATCAATGCTATACAAGTAAGAATTGATGAAAATGTTAGACTATTAGCTGAATTACATGCTAAGTGGGAAAGAGAAGATGAAATTGCTAGAAACATTAGTGTTTCTACTATCACCACCACTAGTGTTGAGGCTAGTAATAGTTCTACTACTTTAGATGATAAAGTTGATTTTGATCTTGATGGTTGCAATATCTCTGAAGTTATTAAGTTCCTACAAAAGCTTGATAAAATTCCTAATGCTAGTGCTATGAACATGGCCTTTACAAAACACATTACCGATGCTCTCATAAAGATTAAGGAAGAAAAGATGAAACATAAAGCTTCTATTCCTATAAAACAATAGGATGGTTGGGAACCCATCATTAATATGAAAGTGAATGACTTTGATTTCAAAGCTTTGTGTGATCTTGATAGTAGTGTTTCTATTATGCCTAGAAGGATTTATGATATGCTTGATTTGCCTCCTCTTGAAGATTGCTATTTGAATGTCCCACTAGATGATAATGTTAAAAATAAACTCATGGGGAGTCTTAATGATGTTCTTATTATGGTTAATGATTCCTATGTCCCCGTTGATTTCTATGTTTTGGATGTTGAATACAATGCTTCTTGTCCTATTACTTTGGGAAGACCTTTTCTTAGAACTGTTTGTGCCATCATTGATATGAAAGAAGGCACCATTAAATATCAACTCCCACTCAAGAAAGGTATAGAACACTTCCCTAAAAAAATAGAAAATATTTCTTTTGCTTCTCCTATGAAAACAAAATTTGGTCTTAATGCTTCTTCATTTGAGAACACTTGATTCTTTCTTTGCTTCTTATGCCTAACTTAAAGGCGTTAAAGAAAAGTACTTATTGGGAGATAACCCAAAAGTTTTAGATGAGTCTTGGAATTTACTAACCTCTCCTTATCCTTTTTATTTGCTTTTTGTGCCAAGAGTAACCTCTAATGAGAGTGAAGTAATGATTGGGAAAGTTGCTGTCCCGAAACAGATTTTTGTGCTTCACCGTAAACATTCGTGAGAGAGCTCTGTATGTAGGATTGAGATGTACTTTTTTGTGATTCTTACCCAGGTTGTTATATAACTTTTGTTAGTTCAACACTTTTTGATTTGAGTAACAGAAGGTCTTCGAAAAAATTCGTCTTTACCTGCTGGTCTGTTTTGACAGATTTCTGCCATTTTCTGCATTTGCTTCTTGTGGGTTCCTTTTTGAGTTCTTTTGGGGAATTGAGCTTTTTGAGGGAAGTACTACAGTAGCTAGTGTTATAATGGAAGTTTATTTGGTGTTAGAACTGAACCTTAAGACTTATTTATATTGAGTGCACTAATATTGCTAATAAAGATTGTGTGAAGTTTTGTATGAAGGAAAATTTTCAGGTGTATGGAAGGAATGGGCAATGAGATGAAGGATGGACTAAAGCTCAAGCTTGGGGATGCCACTCGTGTCACCGTAAGAAATATCCAAGAACTACAAGCGTCAAAGTTTGGGGATGCCCAAGGCATCCCCTTCTTCATCAATAAAAATCCCAGGTTTCTTCCAAACGCTTCATTTTTATTGTTTCATGCACAGTTGTGTTGTTCTTGGAGCGTCTTCTTTTTTGTTTTCGTTTTGGTTTTTAGTTTGCTTGGTTTTCTTAGTTTTCTGAATAAATTGGTTGGACCCCCTCTTTCATACATTGGTTTGCAAGTAGTTTGGTTTGGTTTGGAAAAGAGTAGGAAAGTTCATACTTATGTGGTAAAAAGAGCTTGTTTTTGACTGTGGCCTGTGATTTGTCATGCCATGCTTGATATTGTTTTGGCTTTATGCTTAGTATTCCTTGCTGTAGCATGACTTGTTATAAAAAATTGAGATTGCTTAATGTGCCTTGGATGAATCATGCGTTGTTTTAGCATATTAAAGCATAGTATAGTGGTATTCTCCTTTGATACTTTATTTGGGTTGACTTGGCGCATGCTCACACCATGTTATGACTATCTAAAGTCACCATAACCTTTATGATCCTTTAGTTTTCAACTTGTAGTATCACTTTATGCTTTGATCAATGATGTTTTGTCGCTCTACATGATTATGGCCATTATTGCTCTCTTAGTTTGTCGCTCCCAGTCTTTTGCTAGCCTCCACAACAAAGTATGAGTTCCACTCATGCATCCAACTCCCTAAACCAAGTTATTCCAAAGAGTCCACCATACCTACCTACTAGCTTATGCTATTCCAAGTATATCCATGCTTTTGTTTACCTTCCAAATTAAACTTGTTATGAGAAAACTAGAGATTAAAGCTCTCACGAACTTGATGGCACACTTTACTTTTTGCCTCTAATAAACTTGAACCATTGGGTCCTTCTTTGTTGCGTATATGCTTGCGCTTTATAAGTTGAAATTAGCAGAACCATGTTTCATGGGGAACGCTTTCAACATTGCACTTGTACTTTGTACCTCGTTGATATCATGTTCTTTTGTTTACGGATCCCAACGGTGTGAAATAAAAGTGGAACTTGTAAGATCATGGAGTTTGTATGTGTGTTAGAGAAACGTCTGGGCCGCTAGCCTAATCCATGCCTAATCATGGTGGAAACTTGCAGCATCACCATAATGAGCACTCTATGAAGCATCCTCAATAAAAACCTATGCAAATAGCAAATAAAAAAAATCGTTGAGATGCTCATTGTCTACTTGCCTTGTCATTTTGATTATGGGAAAGCTCCCATATCATGTGCAAGGGGTACCCCGTTGGCGGTTCTTAATGATACACATATACTTACAATGACAAGAGCTTACTCGTGACTGAAGTTGAGTAGCATGAGGATCGGTCTTCGTAAGTAAGGGGCACGAGATTTCGGTTTATAACTTGTCAAGCATATCCTCTTAGTTGTGTCACTTTAACCTTAATCACCTTCAAGATGCTTATGATAGGGGCAATGAGAGCTGAAAGCTATAAGTACCATAATTTTTGGAAGCTATTTATGAGACTTGAATCCCTACTTCCTTTTACAAAGGCTTTTCTTCCACCATTATATTGAGTCTCCACCTTCTATCTTTATGCACTTACTTTGAGAGCATAGTGGCCATTCTTAGTTCTATGTGCATTGTCCCAAGACTAGTTGATTGATGCATAACTTGATATTGCTTGTTTTAAACTATTGTATCTAGTCACTCTTATGAACTTTGAAGGTGTCCTATGCATTTATATTTGCAACTCTATTGAGGGACAAGCTGAATACTTTTATGCTATGTTTTCTTTATGTGAAACAAACAAACGTCTTGCAAAGCACTGTTATTCATGAATCTTTTGTTTGTGCCTTTTCATGTTGCATCATAGTTTCTTTGCTTATTGCTAGAACTTTGTCTTTCATGTTATGATTGAAGTACTATGATCCCAGCTTTGAATGTTTTGCAAATACTTTGATCAAGTCTTTGATGCTGCATGTCACCTCAAAAATTATTCTTTCTTTTTATCACTTACCTACTCGAGGACGAGCAAGAGTTAAGCTTGGGGATGTTGATACATTGCAAATGTATCTATAATTTTTGATGTTCCATGCTTGGTTTTATCCACTTTCTTGTGTTTTGTTCCAACTTTGGAGTACTTTTCATATGATTTCTTGGACTAACCTATTAACAAGAGCCACAGTGCCAGCTGCCTGTTTTCTGTTGTTTTTGGTTCCAGGAAAATCAGAAAATGAATATTCTCGGAATTGGACGGGACAAAAGCCAAAGTGCCTATTTTTCGAGAAGGGATCAAGTGCCAGAATACGAGACGGAGAAGGGCCAGGGAGCCACCACACCACCTGGCCACGCGGCCAGGCCTGACCCGCGCTAAGGGTGGTGTGGCTGCTCCCGGCACCCCCTCGGCCTCTCCTTCCGCCTATATATTGCCCTCGGGACGAAAACCCTAAGTACCCGATCAAAAATCCACGAAAGAGTTTGTAGCCGCTGTCATCTCCATCCCTAGATCGGGAGGGATCTGAAGCTCTTCCCGACACCCTGCCGGAGAGGGGGATTCACCCTGGAGGCCTTCTTCATCACCATGCAAGCCTCCGGTGTGATGCGTGAGTAGTTCATCCTTGGACTACGGATCCATGTAGTAGCTAGATGGCTGGTTCTCCTCCTTTGTGCTTTCATGTTTAGATCTTGTGAGCTCCATTCATGATCAAGATCATCTATTTATAATTCATACATGTTGTGTTTGCGGGGATCCGATGGATATTGAGATGCTATTTCAGATTGATTATTGATTCTATCATGTCTTTGTTATTTGTGATCTTGCATGCTTTCCGTTGTTAGTAGCTATCTTGGCCAAGTAGATGCTAGCAACCCCAAGAGTTAGTATTTATGCTCGATAGTGGGTTCATGCCTCTGGTAATCTGGGGAAGTGACAAAAATCTCTAAGGTACTAGATGTGTTGTTGCTATTAGGGAGAAAACAACAATCCTTTGTTCATAGAACATCGTATTGTTTACTTTACACGCAGTTCGTAAAGCAATAATCTATTGCTTGCAACTTAATACTAGAGGGGGTTCGGACGATAACCTGAAGGTGGATTATTAGTCATAGATGCAGTTGGATGGCGGTCTATGTATTATGTTGTATTGCCCAATCAAGTCTCAAAGGAGTCAAGATGATTAGTATATGCATGTATTGCTTTCTCGGTGTTTGTCAATTGCCCCGCTGTAATTTGTTCACCCAGCATGTTATCTATCTAAGGAGAGCCACGTCTAGTGAAATATGGATCCCGGTCCTTTTTCTTTACATACAATCTACAACGGTTTACTTCTTTGTGTTTACTTTCTGCAAACTTTTACTTCTTTCCATTCGATACGTTTAATCCTTTGTTTTCCGCAAAACACGGTGAGATTGACAACCTCATCGCAAGTTGGGGACAAAGTTCTGTGGTTGTGTTGTGCAGGTCTCCATGTTGCTACTAGCACCGGTAGTGCGCCCTACCAAAGCTCAGCTAGTAACACCTTTGGGGTGTTTCCTTGCTCCTACTGGTTCGATTAAACCTTGGTTTCATAACTGAGGGAAAACTTGTTGCTGTGCTCATCATACCTTCCTCTTGGGGTTCCCAACGAGCTCTACGTCGAACGACGAGCACATCACATGTCATCTTTTTAAGGAGAATCACCACTAGTGAACTATGGACCCTGGTCCTTTCTTTTACCATCAATCTACAACTGTTTTCTGTTTACTTTCTACAAGCTATTACTTTCTTCCACACAATACGTTTAATCCTTTGTTTTCAGCAAAACCGGTGAGATTAACAACCTCGTTGTAAGTTGGGCAAAGTTCTGTGGTTGTGTTGTGCAGGATTCCAAGTTGGAAACAACACCTTGGAGGTGTTTCCTTGCTCCTACTGGTTCGATAACCTTGGTTTCATAACTGAGGGAAACTTACTACTGTGCTCATCATACCTTCCTATTGGGGTTCCCCAATAAGCTCGATATCAACCACGAGCCAGCAGTGCCACAACGCCCGGGGCAACTCCATAGCCTTGGTTGATCGCGTCGCGATTCATCTGAGCCAGGCCTTCGTCGAGCTTGAGGAACTCGTGGTAGTCCTTTAGGAGGTGACTGGACTTTTTCTTGCCGTCGTGCTTGTCGATGTAGAAGTGCACGTTGTACGGCCCAGACAGTTTGTCCTGGATGGATGTTGCGGGTGTCTCTTTGCGAATGTGGCGTTGCCACACCTGCATGGTTTTCCCACTGTCGCGTTATCCACCGTTGCGATATCCGTTGTTGTGGTTGTCATCGCGTTTGTCGGCGTAGCTGGCTGCGACCATGTTGACCTCATCGTGGTCCTTGTATCCGCACATTCGACATTTCCCTTGGCGGTCGTGTCTTCGCTCGAGGTTGTCGTCGTCGTTGGAGTAGGCATGGTTTTTCATCGAGTCCTCTCCATCGTCCCATCGATTCGCAATTTCGATCAGGTGGTCAATTGTTTTGGGCTTTGAGCGGCCCAGCTCCTCCCTGAGTTCTCTGCGGCGTACGCCGCCGTTGAACGCGTCGATTGCGTGATCCTCAGAGATGTCTTCTACGGAGTTCTTGATGATAGACCATCTCTAGATATACGAGCGCAGTGACTCGCCAGATCTCTGATGGCAGATTCTTAGCTCTTCGATTCATGCGGGCCTTTTATAAGTGCCCTTGAAGTTGCACACGAAGCTATAGACTAGCTCTTCCCAGCTGCAAATTGATCCGCGCGGGAGATTGTTGAGCCATGCGCGAGCGGCGCCTTGCAGCTGTAGATGTAGGCATTACATGGCCATGCTTCGGCTCCCGCCATGCAGCCTGGTGGAGGAGATGTGATCTTCCAGCCAAATCTTCGGGTCCTATAGGCCATCAAATTTCGGGTTCTCTGATGGGACTTTGAACCCTTTAGGCATTTGCTTCTCCCTGATGGCTCTGATGAAGCATCTGGTGCCGCAGAGTTCCACCTCGTCATCTTCTGAGTCAGTCGAATGAGCACGCCTTGCGTGCATTTTGTTGACCTTGCATTGTGTGATGTCATCATATGCGTCGTAGTCCTGATCGTGCTACCGTGAGCGGTGACATCGAGACAGGTCATGGCTATCATCACTGGACGAGGGCGAGGAGTAGCGTTTGGCCAAAGCCTTGCTTTTATTTGGCTCCGGTGTTGACTCTTTGATGAGAGCAGCTTCGATTAGCCCCAGGCCCGTGATCGTAGATCGGTGCATGGTAGCTCGCGGATCTCCAGCCGGTGGCTGGTTATTGAGGAGGTACATGGTGGCCGCTGTCGCCGCTGCTTGCAGTGTCTTCGGGGGCACATTGCCCCACGTATCCACCGTCATGGAGCCGATGTCAAGGACTCTCGCTGCCTCTTCGCGTTCCTTTTCGGTGAGGTGGGCCAATCGAGATCGTCGTTTGGCGGCCACGTAGTCGTTGCCTTTGGAGGAGGATCCTCCATGGGAGGAGAGTTGAGCCCGCCGAAGGCTCGACTCGTCCGCTGCCTTTCTGCGTGCCTCCAGTTGTTCGATTACTTGCTGTTGGCACCTGTACTCCTCCTTGATCAGCCAATGGTAACCCATCAACATGTCTTGCGATGAGTTCGGGGGCAGAGGATTACCCCACAGAGCTTCTCGACAGCGAGCCCACTCGTTGTCATTGAGATGGATCAGCACGCGCTCTCCAGTATTCTCATTTGCCGTGAAGTGCGGTTCTCCTCCTGTCCCGTTGTTGGTGGGCGCACCGTTGGTGGGGCCATCATTTGTGACTGGTATACCACCGTTGGTCGGTCCAGTACCGGTACTAGCATTTTCGCGAATGACGCTAGTGTCACCTGCGTTGATGACGACACACATGAAGTGATTGGGGAAGCTGTTGCTCCCACAACTTTCAGATCCGGAGCCATAGGCTCCATCTTCTATGGCCAGGCCACCCAGATCGGATCCGCGACTGTTGTCGCTGTTCGTGCCCCCAGCTATTGTCGAGGCATTGAGATCGCTGAGGGTGCCGATTGGTGGCGGGAACCACGATGTTGGAGCGATCACAGAAGTTGTTGGTTGATCAGGGAGGCGGAGTGTTCCTAGCTGACCGACTTGGAAGCGAAGGCTTCCAATCGCCAGGCCGATCCCATCGCCCACGGACTCGAAAGCCGGGCGAGAGGCCGGCGTGTGGACGGTAAAGTCAAAATCACCGAAGAGCTAGCGAATCTCCATTGTTGCAGAGTTGTAGATTACGGTTGACGGGGCCGAAGAAGCCGCGACATCAGCACTCCCAGTTCCCACAGAAGGTGCCAATTGATGAGGGTTCAACTCGCCAATGCCCATTGTTATGGACTTGGGTTTGGTTTTGGATAAGGAGGGAGCGCTGGAGGCATCAATCGGCTAACAAACAAGCACACAGAGATGCAAGGATTACCCAGGTTTAGGCCTCGTAGAGGTCCCTACTCTTGCTTGTCTGCTCTTGGAATTATCGAGGGAGTCGAAAGTTACAGGGGTGCGCAGATGCAATCTGGCAAGGTTGTGGAAACTAGGGTTGTGATTGTCCTCCTCGCCGCCCCCTCCTAGCCTTCATATAGATAATCTAGGTATCGGGTAGCAGGCCGAGTCGGTTACAGATTAGGGTTCGTCCCTTTGAACTTTCTATCTTAAGCTTCGTCTTGCGCTGCAAGCAATCAGAGTCTTCGTGAGTCACCTGAATCCTGAATTGGGACTTGGCAACACCGTGGGCTTCTGCCGTATTTGGACCATATATGCCAAACTCGAGTACCTGTGGGGTATGCCCACATCACTTATAGATCAAAATTTGATATACTTTCTTTTAATTTAGTAACCCATTTTATTCAACGAATATAAGCATAAATCTTGAGCATTATCGAAAATTCCCTAAACCCTAAACCCTAATCAACCCCTAAATCCTAAACCCTAAAACCCCAAACCCTCAACCCATAAACACTAACCAAGCAGGTATCATGCACTTTATAGATCAAAATTTGAGATACTTTCAATAAATTAGGTAACGTCATTCTATTCGATGAATATAACAATAAAGCTTGAGCGTTATTCTAAATTCGCTAAACTCTAAACCCTATACGACGATAAAACCTAAACTGTAAAACCCTAACCAAGCAGGCATCATGCACTTATAGATCAACATTTGTGATACTTTCATTAAAGTAGGTAACGCCATTCTATTCGACGAATATAAGCATAAATCTTTGAGCATTATTGAAAAATCGCTAATCCCTAACCCTAAACAACCCATAAAACCCAAACCGTAAAACCCTAAATCATCGACCCATAAACCCTAAACCAGCAGGTACCATGCACTTATAGATCAAAATTTGAGATACTTCCATTAAATTGTGGTAATTCCATTCTATTACATGAATATAAGCATAAAGCTTGAACATTATTGAAAATAAAAAACCCTTAACCGTAAACCCTAATAACCTCCTAACCCTAGAACTCTAACTTCCTAACCCTAGAACCCTAAACCCTTACCAAGGAGGTATAATGCACTTATAGATCAAATTTTGAAATACTTGTATTAAATCGTGATAACGCCATTCTATTCCATGAATATAACCATGTATATAAAGCTTGAACATTATTATTGAAAGCCATGCATATTCTTACATGGTACTCCATATATTGTGATACACTTTTTTCTTAGAAATTATCAAAATTCAAGATTATATTTTCCCATGGAAACTACCTAGTGCACATAGTGAGACACGAAGAGAGAAAATAATGGATGCATTTCTTTTTATATTTTGTTTCTTTGTATTTATTTTAAAATGGCTGAAATTAGGTGTCATTACCATTCATATCAAAAAGTCTCGGTGGTTCTCCAATATTTGACTACTTGATATCTTTGAATTATTTTAAAAGGTCAAGAGCAAGGTATATCACACACTTTCTAGTTTGAAATTAGACAAATTTACTTCAGATTATCAAAAAGTCATTTTATTGCATAGATTAGCTAGAAAGTTTGGAAATTCTGCAAGTTGGGCATTGTCCATCAAATCTAGAATCTTCTTTTGAAATGCCAAGATGCAGCTATCTACCAGATATGTACATGCTATTATAAACTATAATAGAGATATGGCCGTGACCTTGGTCATCTTGTATGAAAGCCTTCAGAATATATTGTTTATCAATTTCGGCAAATGTGTGGAAACTCATTTATATGTTGGTAAGCATACTGTCGCTGGCATGTGGGTCTAGACGGGGCCAACACGTGAGAGCGGCCGCGTCGGAGTAGCGTACATCGGAAGCTTCAACCTCAAAATTTCCGAATGGCACTAAAACATCCCACACACATCTATTCAAATATCCCGTGCATCTATTCAAATATCCCGCCCCGTTTTTTGCAAATGCAAAATTCCTCTTTTATCCCTACTCCGGAAACACGGATCGTGGGAGTACTGCAATAATAGAGGGGTATATGTCATAAATGTGCGTCATCCCACCTACATTCCCCCATCGTCTCTTCCCCACCCACACCCCTCCAACCTCGACCTTCCTCTAGCTGCTTCACCGTCGTCCCTCTCTTCCACACCGGTGCTCTTCCACTGCAAGCGCTCTTCACCGGAACTATTTCACCGACTCCCTCGCAGCATCGGATCTGCTTCACCAATGCTGTCGTCTGTCCTATCGGGGCCGCTTCACCGAATCATTCGTTGATGACCCCGAAATGCCGAGCCGCCGCCCACTTGCACGTCCCACCCGTCCTCACCGCGCAGTGGTAATTTCTCTTGACCGTTTGCTATATTTTTGGTACTCCTAAGCTACGAAATCTTTAGGATGTTGCTCAATATCCTGGATGCTATTGCCATTTCGTTTGCACCCTTCATCTTGTAGGTCCTATCCACCTCATTAGCTTCTCGCTTTTATTCCCTTTCTTTATTCTCACGCTATCGGTTTAATCCTCCAACACGAACTCATAGATTCTATTCTTTTCGAGAACTCGCACAGGTCATGCAAACAGCTCATAGAGGATCCAACACTGATAATCTGATGCCCAGCAAGGCTAAATCGTGAGGTTTCCTTGTGTTACTTAGGCCAGTTTCTTGTCATGTTAATTAGTTGTATAACTTGCATTCCTAATAAGTTAATAAGTCATTCTATCTAAGAACTTGCCATGACATTTGCATTTATGTTCAATTGTGAATATATGTGTGAATGTTTCATTCAGAAAATGTCCATCTAGTTTGGATGATATATCTGGTCATTTTTAATGATATATGTTGGTGTGTTGGGGGATACCCCCGGGTAGGGTCATGCCAGGGTATAAAGGCCGAGTTAGCCGAGGTACGGCATGGTCAAAGCAAGTGCTGGCTGGGTCACCTCAAGGCAGTCCGACTTTTGGAGTAACCCGGCGCATTGGGCATTCACCTAGAGTTAATATGGACGGCATAAAATATATGTCAGCCATGTCTATCCACTAAAATATGCATGTACCCTCGTAGTCGGGTTAGCCAAGCGCTAGCCGGGCTACCATTTGGCTTCCAAGAGAAGGAAGCAATCTCATGTTGGTCAAAAGGTGGCCTATGTCCGTTGTAGCGTGAGCAAAACAAGCAGAGGGAAGGACCAGCGGGGCGTGGCCGACCAAGATGACGCAGGCAGTGTCGGCTGACGTAGCCCATGTCTGGTGACGCTTAAAGGCATGGAGTACGCAGAGGGTTACGTCCATAGTCCGGACAAACCATTGAAGCGAATAAAGAAGCATCTAGCTTTAACCAATGGGCATATTCAGGGAATATGCCTCCACGTATGCCCTAACTTTGTAACACGGGCTCCCCTATATAAGGAGCACCATGACCTCCATAGCAGGGGATCGATCATTCTGTCTTGGGAGAACTCTAGAGCATAGTTGTGGGGGGTAAGAGACCTAGTCTCCTTCTCACGAACAGCTCGAGGAGCATTTGTAAATCACCATTGATAGAGTGAAATACAAGCATCGGTGTGTGCAATCAGCACACTATCCCTCCCTGGATTCCTCTAGTGCTCATTGGCCCCATCTTTAGCCTATCCATGGCATCTGTCATGCCACCACCACGACAGTTGGCGCCCACCGTGGGGCTAGCAGGGGTGAAAATCTAGACGGGAAGCATCTCCAGCACTGGTGAGAGTGTTGTCTCCGGCCTGGTTCAGCGCTTTGAAGCGCTGGACTATATCAGCGACAACGCAGGAAATTTTGGCAAGCATCCTCCTCCGTGCAACGGCCTCTTCATCAAGCTTGGCGCGCACAAGATCTACGTCGGCATGGACGAGTCCTATGTTCATCCGTGGCACGTTGTCAAGGGAGGCGAACCGCCTCTCAGCACGGCTTGCGGTATGCGTATTACTCGCCCCGCTAGCAGCATTGAGGTCATGATGGCCGCGCTAGACGCAGGAGCAAGCAAGGACCCGGCGCCAGATCCGGAAGTCACACCAAAGCAGGCAAGGTCTAGATTTCCACTGCTAGAAAGGCTAGAGAATGTACTCCAACAAGAAATAGATAACCTAGCAATGGCGATAGCTTCTGTAGTAGATCCGGCTCAAGCGCAGGCTGAGTTGGAGGAAACTAGGCAAAAAATGCTAGATGGTGTAAAGAAGGTAGCGGAGTTACAGTAGTATTTGAACATCACTCTGAGGTAATATGCAAAGGCAAACCGCATAGATGGGGTGAAATTCCGAGGTAGAAACCTAATCACTGAGATTGATGATACATTGCAAATGTATCTATAATTTTTGATGTTCCACGCTTGGTTTTATCCACTTTCTTGTGTTTTGTCCACACTTTGGAGTACTTTTCATATGATTTCTTGGACTAACCTATTAACAAGAGCCACAGTGTCAGCTGCCTGTTTTCTGCTGTTTTTGGTTCCAGGAAAGTCAGAAAATGAATATTCTCGGAATTGGATGGGACAAAAGCCAAAGTGCCTATTTTCCTGGAAGTCATCAGATGCCAGAATACGAGACGGAGAAGGGCTAGGGGCCGGCCACACCACCTGGCCACGTGGCCAGGCCTGGCCCGTGCCAGGGGTGGTCTGGCCGACCCCAGCACCCCCTCGGCCTCTCCTTCCGCCTATAAGATGCCCTCGGGACCAAAACCCTAGGTACCCGATCAATAATCCACGAAAGAGTCTGTAGCCGCTATCATCTCCATCCCTAGATCGGGAGGGATCTGAAGCTCTTCCCGGAACCCTGTCGGAGAGGGGAATTCACCCTGGAGGCCTTCTTCATCACCATGCAAGCCTCCGGTGTGATGCGTGAGTAGTTCATCCTTGGACTACGGATCCATGTAGTAGCTAGACGGCTGGTACTCCTCCTTTGTGCTTTCATGTCTAGATCGTGTGAGCTCCGTTCATGATCAAGATCATCTATTTGTAATTCTGCATGTTGTGTTTGCGGGGATCCGATGGATATTGAGATCCTATTTCAGATTGATTATTGATTCTATCATGTCTTTGTTATTTGTGATCTTGCATGCTTTCCGTTGTTAGTAGCTATCTTGGCCAAGTAGATGCTAGCAACTCCAAGAGTTAGTATTTATGCTCGATAGTGGGTTCATGCCTCTGGTAATCTGGGGAAGTGACAGAAATCTCTAAGGTATTAGATGTGCTGTTGCTACTAGGGAGAAAACAACAATCCTTTGTTCATAGAACAATTGTATTGTTTACTTTACACGCAATTTGTAAAGCAATAATCTATTGCTTGCAACTTAATACTAGAGGGGGTTCGGATGATAACCTGAAGGTGGATTATTAGTCATAGATGAAGTTGGATGGCGGTCTATGTATAATGTCGTAATGCCTAATCGAATCTCAAAGGAGTCAAGATGATTAGTATATGCATGTATTGCTTTCTCGATGTTTGTCAATTGCCCCGCTGTAATTTGTTCACCCAGCATGTTATCTATCTTAAGGAGAGCCACCTCTAGTGAACTATGGATCCCGGTCCTTTTCTTTTACATACAATCTATAAACTGTTTACTGCTTTGTGTTTACTTTCTGCAAACTTTTACTTCTTTCCATTCGATACGTTTAATCCTTTGTTTTCAGCAAAACACGGTGAGATTGACAACCTCATCGCAAGTTGGGGACAGAGTTTTGTGGTTGTGTTGTGCAGGTCTCCACGTTGCTACTAGCACCGGTAGTGCGCCCTCCCAAGGCTCAGCTAGCAACACCTTTGGGGTGTTTCCTTGCTCCTACTGGTTCGATTAAACCTTGGTTTCATAACTGAGGGAAACTTGCTGCTGTGCTCATCATACCTTCCTCTTGGGGTTCCCCAACGAGCTTGTTAATACACGAGCCATCAAGCACTTTTCTGGCGCCATTGCCGGGGAGTCAAGGACATCTTCACATGGGGAGTCCCTCATAACCAATCTCTTTACTTTGTTATTTTTGTTTTGCTTAGTTTCTTTTTGCTTTGTTTGCTTGTTTCTTTATCAAAAACACACAAAATATATATTTACAAGTTTGCTTTCTTATTCAAAAACACAAAAAAAAATAGTTCCTTTCTTAAGTTGCCACTATGTCTAGCCTTGCTCTAGTCACTATGTCACCCGAGGAAATCATTTTCACTTTTAAACAAGGAATTGAGGAAAGTTTTAAGGAAGCTTGGTCTAGAATCTCTAATCTACATGAAAAAACTGAGCCTAAAATAACTCAAAGCTTGTTCCTTAGTAGTTTTTACCTTGGAATTGCTCTTTGCTATAGATATGCTTTAGATGCTGTTGTGGGAGGAGATTTCCTCCAATGTAACGAGGATGATGCTATAAATGCTATAAAGAAATTGATCCTCACTTACAACTTGCCTAGCCAAACTGATATTTCTTTCGTAAGAATATTTGCTAGATTGAACACTCTTGAGAATAGCACTACTAGCTTAAAAGATTGCTATAATATGCTTAGGGAGCATCACAATTATGTCCCAATAAATTCTGAACCATCAAAGTGGCTCCCTACAGTAAAGATTGAGATAAACACTGAAACTTTTCAAGCTCGCTGTGATATCATGTCTGAATTTTGTCTTATGCCCAAAGATATTTATGAATCTTTGAATCTTTGGGGGCTTACTGAAAGAGGAAAAGAAATATCTCTTGCTAATAATGCTACCATATTACCTATTGGAATAGCTGAAAGAGTGTTTACAAAGATCCTTGGGAAAATGATTTCTACTGATTATCTTGTTATTGAATGTGCAGGAAAAGGACAAATTACACTTGGAAGGTCCCTATTAGAACTTGGAGCAATAATAGATGTGGGAAACGGGACCATGCACTTGTCTTCTCCACCAAACAATCATATTTTCCCCAAGGTTAAGAATAAAAATAAGAGGGCAAGAAATTTGGTTTTAATGCTACTTCATTTGAGAACACTTGATTCTTTCTTGCTTCTTATGCCTAACTCAAAGGCGTTAAAGAAAAGTACTTATTGGGAGATAACCCAAAAGTTTTAATATGAGTCTTGGAAGTTATTACTTCAGTAATAACCTCTCCTTATCCTTTTTATTTGATTTTTGTGCCAATAGTAACCTCTAATGAGAGAGAAGTAATGATTGGGAAAGTTGTTGTCCCGAAACAGATTTATGCGCTTCACCGTAAAAATTTGTGTAAAATCTCTGAACGTCTTTTTGAGGCGTGATTTTTTTGCTTCTGACCCAGTTTGTTATCTAAATTTCATTAGTTTAACACCTTTTAATTTGAGCAACAAAAGGTCTTCGAAAATATTTATCTTTACCTGCTGGTCTATTTTGATAGATTTCTGTCATTTTCTGCATTTGCTTCTTGTTGGTTCCTTTTTGAGTTCTTTTGGGGAATTGAGCTTTTTGAGGGAAGTGCTTCAGTAGATAGTGTTCTAATGGAAGTTTATTTGGTGTTAGAACTGAATCTTAAGACTTATATATCTTGAGTGCACTAATGTTGCTAATAAAGATTGTGTGAAGTTTTGTATGAAGGAAAAATTCCAGGTGTATGGAAGGAATGAGTAATGAGATGAAGGATGGACTAAAGCTCAAGCTTGGGGATGCCACGCATGTCACCCCAAGAAACATCCAAGAAGTACAAGCGTCAAAGTTTGGGGATGCCCAAGGCATCCCTTTCTTCATCAATAAAAATCTTAGGTTTCTTCTAAACGCTTCATTTTTATTGTTTCATGCACAGTTGTGTTGTTCTTGGAGCGTCTTCTTTTTCGTTTTTGTTTTGGTTTTTCATTTTATTGGTTTGCTTAGTTTTCTGAATAAATTGGTTGGACCCCCTCTTTCATACTTTGGTGTGCAAATAGTTTGGTTTGGTTTGGAAAAGAGTAGGAAAGTTCATGCTTATGTGGTAAAAAGAGCTCGTTTTTGACTGTGGCCTATGCTTTGTCATGACATGCTTGATATTGTTTTGGCTTTATGCTTAGTATTCTTTGCTGTAGCATGACTTGTTATAAACAACTGAGATTGCTTAATGTGCCTTGGATGAATCGTGCGTTGTTTTAGCATATTAAAGCATAGTATAGTGGTATTCTCCTTTGATGCTTTATTTGGGTTGACTTGGCGCATGCTCACACCATGTTATGACTATCTCAAGTCACCATAAGCCTTTGTGATCCTTTAGTTTTCAACTTGTAGTATCACTTTATGCTTTGATCAATGATGTTTTGTCGCTCTGCATGATTATGGCCATTATTGCTCTCTTAGTTTGTCGCTCCAAAACTTTTGCTAGCCTCCACAACAAAGTATGAGTTCCACTCATGCATCCAACTCCCTAAACCAAGTTATTCCAAAGAGTCCACCATACCTACCTACTAGCTTATGCTATTCCAAGTATATTCATGCTTTTGTTTACCTTCCAAATTAAACTTGTTATGAGAAAACTAGTGATTAAAGCTCTCATGAACTTGATGGCACACTTTACTTTTTTGCATCTAATAAACTTGAACCATTGGGTCCTTCTTTGTTGCGTATATGCTTGCGCTTTATAAGTTGAAATTAGCAGAACCATGTATCATGGGGAACGCTTTCAACATTGCACTTGTACTTTGTACCCCGTTGATATCATGTTCTTTTGCTTGCGGATCCCGGCGGTGTGAAATAAAAGTGGAACTTGTAAGATCATGGAGTTTGTATGTGTGTTAGAGAAACGCCTGGGCCGCTAGCCTAAGCCATGCTTAATCATGGTGGAAACTTGCAGCATCACCATAATGAGCACTCTATGAAGCATCCTCAATAAAAACCTATGCAAATAGCAAATAAAAAGATCGTTGAGATGCTCATTGTCTGCTTGCCTTGTCATTTTGATTATGGGATAGCTCTTGTATCATGTGCAAGGGGTACCCCGTTGGCGGTTCTTTATGATACATATGTACTTACAATGACAAGAGCTTACTTGTGACTAAAGTTGAGTAGCATGAGGATCGGTCTTCATAAGTAAGGGGCATGAGATTTTGGTTTATAACTTGTCAAGCATATCCTCTTAGTTGTTTCACTTTAACCTTAATCACCTTCAAGATGCTTATGATAGGAATGAGAGCTGAAAGCTATAAGTACCATAATTTTTGGAAGCTCTTTATGAGACTTGAATCCCTACTTCCTTTTATAAAGGCCTTTCTTCCACCATTATATTGAGTCTCCACCTTCTATCTTTATGCACCTACTTTGAGAGCATAGTGGCCATTCTTAATTCTATGTGCATTGTCCCAAGACTAGTTGATTGATGCATAACTTGATATTGCTTGTTTTAAACTATTTGTATCTAGTCACTCTTATGAACTTTGAAGGTGTCCTATGCATTTATATTTGCTACTCTATGAGGGACAAGCTGAATACTATTATGCTATGTTTTCTTTATGTGAAACAAACAAACGTCTTGCAAAGCATTGTTATTCATGAATCTTTTGTTTGTGCCTTTTCATGTTGCATCATAGTTTCTTTGTCTTATTGCTAGAACTTTGTCTTTCATGTTATGATTGAAGTACTATGATCCCAACTTTGAATGTTTTACAAATACTTTGATCAAGTCTTTGATGGTGCATGTCACCTCAAAAATTATTCTTTCTTTTTATCACTTACCTACTCGAGGACGAGTAGGAGTTAAGCTTGGGGATGTTGATAAATTGCAAATGTATCTATAATTTTTGATGTTCCATGCTTGGTTTATCCACTTTCTTGTGTTTTGTCCACAATTTGGAGTACTTTTCATATGATTTCCTGGACTAACCTATTAACAAGAGCCACAGTGCCAGCTGCCTGTTTTCTGCTGTTTTTGGTTCCAGGAAAGTCAGAAAATGAATATTCTCCGAATTGGACGGGACAAAAGCCAAAGTGCCTATTTTCCCGGAAGTCATCAGATGCCAGAATACGAGACGGAGAAGGGATGGGGGCCGGCCACACCACCTGGCCGCGCGGCCAGGCCTGGCCCGTGCCAGGAGGTGGTCTGGCCGACCTCAGCACCCCCTCGGCCTCTCCTTCCGCCTATAAGATGCCCTCGGGACCAAAACCCTAGGTACCCGATCAAAAATCCACGAAAGAGTCTGTAGCCACCGTCATCTCCATCCCTAGATCGAGAGGGATCTGAAGCTCTTCCCAGCACCCTGCCGGAGAGGGGAATTCACCCTGGAGGCCTTCTTCATCACCATGCAAGCCTCTAGTATGATCCGTGGTAGTTCATCCTTGGACTACGGATCCATGTAGTAGCTAGATGGCTGGTTCTCCTCCTTTGTTCTTTCATGTCTAGATCTTGTGAGCTCCATTCATGATCAAGATCATCTATTTTGTAATTCTGCATGTTGTGTTTGCAGGGATCCGATGGATATTGAGATGCTATTTCAGATTGATTATTGATTATATCATGTCTTTGTTATTTGTGATCTTGCATGCTTTCCGTTTTTAGTAGCTATCTTGGCCAAGTAGATGCTAGCAACTCCAAGAGTTAGTATTTATGCTCGATAGTGGGTTCATGCCTCTGGTAATCTAGGGAAGTGACAGAAATCTCTAAGGTACTAGATGTGCTATTGCTACTAGGGAGAAAACAATAATCCTTTGTTCATAGAACAATCGTATTGTTTACTTTACACGCAATTCGTAAAGCAATAATCTGTTGCTTGCAACTTAATACTAGAGGGGGTTCGGATGATAACCTGAAGGTGGATTATTAGTCATAGATGCAGTTGGATGGCGGTCTATGTATAATGTCATAATGCCTAATCGAATCTCAAAGAAGTCAAGATGATTAGTATATGCATGTATTGCTTTCTCGATGTTTGTCAATTGCCCCGCTGTAATTTGTTCACCCAGCATGTTATCTATCTTAAGGAGAGCCACCTCTAGTGAACTATGGATCCCGGTCCTTTTCTTTTACATACAATCTATAAACTGTTTACTTCTTTTTGTTTACTTTCTACAAACTTTTACTTCTTTCCATTCGATACGTTTAATCCTTTGTTTTCAGCAAAACACAGTGAGATTGACAACCTCATCGCAAGTTGGGGACAGAGTTATGTGGTTGTGTTGTGCAGGTCTCCATGTTGCTACTAGCACCGGTAGTGTGCCCTGCCAAGGCTCAGCTAGCAACACCTTTGGGGTGTTTCCTTGCTCCTACTGGTTCGATTAAACCTTGGTTTCATAACTGAGGGAAACTTGCTGTTGTGCTCATCATACCTTCCTCTTGGGGTTCCCCAACGAGCTTGTTAATACACGAGCCATCAATTGACAAGGAGTATGAGCCTAGAACGGGTCAAACAGCCACGATAGTGACAGGAGGGCTGGAGAGGTACAGTACCATAGCGAAGAACCTCAGGGCGGCAAATGCGGCTGCATCCGAGATAGAGGTTCTAACTGGAGAGGCCCGAGAAAGGCAACAAGAGAGAGTAAACCATTTGTTGAGGGTGGCTTGCCAGCAAAATGAGGAAATAAACAAGCCAATCTCGATGCCACCTGGAGCATCACACATGGTTCATTCGGCCAGAAATAACCCGGCCAAATCCGCCGAAGCCGCATCATCTCCGGGTCATAACCCAAGGAGAGATGAAGTGGTAAACTCGGGTAGTAGAGACAAAGAAATGGTCACCTATGACCCGGTGAGAGCTAGAAAACGGAAAGCAGTTCAAGTTGATGAAGATCGTCACAGTACCAGCCGAGGTGAAGCTGGGCAAGGTAACCGCGACCAAGGCAATGCTGGTCAAAGGAACGTTGCCAATGGCAATGCCGAACAGCGTGATCCGGCGGGAGCGGGGCAAAATGCACCTCGGCAGCAACAGGATCAATACGCACCTCGGCAGAAGAGAAGTGCTGGCCAAGTGATACAACAGCAGAAGGCTCCTCCGGATCATGGGAGATACAATGATGGTTACTCGGCGATGGTCAATGATGGGTACCCAAGACCGGAGCACCATGTGATTGGGTCAAGGCTGGGAAGCAAAAACTTGCAGCCAGATGATGCAAGGCTGAAGCTTGACCAGATTTATAGGTCGGAGATGATCGAGGTACAAGGACCTCCGGGGCCGACATGCTTTGGACCTCGGATCATGAGGGAACCACCAGTACCGAACTTTCAATTGGCCAAAGGAACAAAGACCTACGATGGTAGCACCAAACTAGAATATTTGCTTATTGACTATGCAACAGCAGTCAAGATCGCAATGGGAAATTTGAGATGGGCAGTGAGGTATGTGCCTCAAATGTTGGAAGGACCTGCGAGAGTTTGGGTGAACAACTTGCCACCAGGGAGTGTCAACTGTTGGTTGGATTTCGAGGAGCTATTTGTTAGCAACTTCTCAAGCACCTACAAGAGGCCCAATATGCCACAGACTTTGGCGTTATGCTGGCAGAGACTGAATGAGCCTAACCGAGACTTTCTGACTCGATGGTGCAACATGCACAACTCATGTGAGGGGGTAATTGAATCACAAGCAATTGTGTGGTTCGCCCAAGGCTGTAGATATGGAAGCATGTTATGGCAAAGGTTACAGCGAGATATGCCAACCACTTTGGATGAGACGATCCGGATCGCAGATTCGTATGCTCTAGGAGACCCGACTCAACCTCGGCTAATGTCAAGCGAGACAAATGAGGATTACTACAACCGAGATGGTTCCGGATCATCTAGGAGGAATGATTTCCGAGGTAAAAGAAGGGACGACCGTCCAGATTATCGATACAGCTTGCAGCAAGTGGTCGCTGTGGACCGAGATCAGCCTAGTGCCGGCGCGAACCAGCATCAGAAAACGGGAGGTCAATAGTGGCAGCAAAAGAATGAAGGAAGAAAGCCTTGGACCCCAGAGCAGAAAAAACAGTGGCAAGAAAGAAAGGACCGTCCGAGGTATACATTCGAGTCTATGCTGGATCAGCCATGCAAATTCCATACTCCAAGTCCCAATAGTTCGGCGAACCATACAACCCGGCAATGTGAATGGATGAGGAAGTTAGAGCAAGGTGGTTCGGGGAATGCTCAGGCACCTCGGCACGATGCCCCTCGGCATGATGGACCTTAGAATGAAGCACCTCAGCAGTAGTTGCTCACTAGGGGGGAACCAACATCAGCTTATGTTGCCTCCACCTCCACCGAGGTATTAAAATCAGGAAAGGAGGGATGTTGTGCATCAAGTGAATAACCAACAACAGCAAGAGCAAGGTTACCGCGCTAATGAGGGGCAAAACAAGTACAGGGAGCATCACCGAAGCTACTGTGTCTTTACCACGGAAGAAACTGACCGAAAGAGCTTGCAGCACCGGCATATGGAGGTAAATGCGGTAATGCCGGCTGTGGTGAGGTATATGCCTTGGTCAGATCAAGAAATTACTTGGAGTATCAAGGATCACCTGAAAATTATGCCAAGTCTTGGGACCTACGCACTGGTCCTGGATCCGACGTTCATCAGACCAAATCTCAATGTGAGGTTTTCCAAGGTGCTGATAGACAATGGCAGTAGCATAAACATCATGTACAAGGATACCATGCACAAGTTGGGGCTATCAAAGAATATGCTTCAAGAAACTAGGACCACTTTCCATGGCATTGTGCCTGGAATCTCCTGTGAGCCTATTGGTAAGGTCCGGGTTGATGTGCTGTTTGGCACAAGGGACAACTGTCGGACTGAGAATTTGGAGTTCGAAGTGGTAAACTTGGAGAGCGCCTATCACGCGTTACTCGACAGGCCCGCCCTGAACAAGTTCATGGCAAGTACTCACATCAGCTACCTAAAGATGAAACTGCCCAGACCAAGAGGAGTAATAACCGTATCAAGGGACTTCAGGCGTTCGATCGAGTGCACTTCTGCCGGATCTAACTTAGCCGAGTCACTAGTGATAGCTCAGGAAAAAAGGAGAATACAAGAGGTGGCGGCATTGGCTCAGTCCGCGCAGCAACATATGTCAGCCCTGACCAACCCGCATGGAAGTGTATCGTTTCAAGCAACCAAAGACACTAAGAAAGTGCCAATCGATGATCAGTTCCCAGAGCGCACCGTAACCATTGGTGCTGGGTTAGGTGACAAATAGTAAAGCGAGCTTGTCAACTTCCTCTGTGAGAATTGGGATATCTTTGCTTGGTCCACGCAGGATCTACAAGGTGTGCCGAGGGAGTTAGCCGAGCACTCTTTGAATGTGAGACCCGGGCTAAGCTGGTGAAGCAACCTCTCCGCCGCTTCGCCAAGGATAGGAGAAAAGTCATTGGAGATGAGATAGCTAGGCTCCTTGCAGCCGAATTTATCATGGAAGTACTTTACCTGGATTGGCTCTCTAATCCGGTGCTAGTAGAAAAGAAGAAAGGTGATCCGAATGTGGCAGTGGTATGGCGTATGTGCATTGATTACACAAACCTGAATAAGGCGTGTCCAAAAGATCCATTCCCACTGCCAAGGATATATCAGGTCATAGATTCAACTATGGGGTGTGAGTTATTGTCATTCATAGATGCGTATTCTGGTTTCCACCAGATACCCCTGAATCCGGATGATCAAATAAAAGCTGCGTTTATTACCCCATACGGGGCTTATTGCTATCGCACTATACTGTTCGAATTACGTAATACAGGGGCAATGTACCAGCGATGCATGCAAAAAAAAATTACATGACCAGATAGGTCAGAATGTGCAAGTTTATGTGGATGATGTTGTGATAAAGACTAAGGAAAGCAATACGCTCCTTGATGATATCCGGCAGACATTCGCAAACCTCAGACGGTTCCGGGTGAAGCTTAACCTAGAAAAATGTACATTTGGCGTGCCAACTGGGAAATTATTGGGTTTCCTCGTATTAAGCCGAGGTATCGAAGCTAACCCGACAAAGATCCGAGCTATAGAGAGAATGGAACTGCCGAAGTCCCTTAATGATGTGCAGAAGTTCGCTGGTTGCCTCGCATCGTTAATCTAGTTTGTATGTCGGCTGGGAGAGAAGGCATTACCCCTCTACAGTTGATGAAAAAGGCAGACAAATTTACATGGACACCGCAAGCGGATAATGCGTTCCATGAGCTGAAGAAAATGTTGTCCACTGCACCAATATTAGCCGGGCCACTACCCAAGGAGCCAATGTTGCTCTATGTAGCCGCGACCAACCGAGTCGTAAGTGTAGTAATTGTAGTGGAGCGTGAAGAGGATGGAAAGTTAGTGCAAAGTCTAGTGTATCACTTAAGCGAGGTATTGTCGATCTCAAAATAGAATTATCCTCACTACCAAAAATGGCATATGGCGTGTATATGTCGGCCAAGAAACTCAAACACTACTTTGAGGAACACCCCATCAAAGTGATATGTGAAGCGCCCATATCATAAATTATGAGGAACAAAGATGCTAGCGGCCGGATAGCAAAGTGGGCAATCGAGCTAGCCCCATATGCACCACAGTTCGACAAAAGAGATGCGGTCAAGTCGCAGGCTGTGGCGGATTTCCTTGTGGATTGGGCCGAGATGCAATACGGACCACCTCTGCCGGACTCCAATTATTGGCGAATGCATTTTGACGGGTCAAAACTGAAACAGGGACTGGGCCCCGAAGTAGTACTAACTTCGCCCATAAAAGATCAGTTGAAGTATGTCCTTCAAATCCATTTCAGTGCCTCGAACAATGTTGTGGAATATGAGGCACTTGTGCATGGGCTCAAAGTGGCAAAACAAGTAGGGATACATCGGATACAGTGATTTGGAGACTCGGATTTGGTGGTGCAGCAAGTATCTGGTAATTGGGATGCCTTGGATGCCAACATGTCCCTTTACAGATTTCATGTTCAAAAGATAAGCGGATTCTTTGAGGGGTGTGAATTCCACCATGTACCTAGGATTGAAAATGAGGCAGCCGACGTACTGTCCAAGTTGGGCTCATCCTGGCAACCAATCCCGTCAAATGTTGCTTTGGAACACTTAAGGAAACCATCTATTACACCATTGCCAGAATCTGAGTCAATCTATATCCTGGCTCTCTCCGGGTCAGAAGCTATACCTATGGAAATAGATTGGGGAGGCACTTCAGCAAACCCGGGGACTGCTTCAGTGAACCCGGGGACTGCCTTAGCAAACCCGGGGACTGTTTAGCTAAACCAGACATGAGTTATGTTGGTGGAGGCGATGGAAATCGACGAGGAACTTTTTCCCATCCGACCTATACCCACTTGGGCTAAGCCAATATTTGATTTCCTAAAGGAGGGAATTTTGCCGGATGATGAGGTACTCTCAAGGCAAATCCAGAGAAGGGCAAAGGCATACACTATCATCAACACCGAGTTATACAAAAGAAGTGTAACCACTATGCTACAACGATGCATTGATCCGGAGGAAGGGCTTGAGATACTCCGAGATATTCACCAAGGAGAATGTGGCCATCATGCATCTTCAAGAGAAATAGTGGCAAAGGCTTTTCAGCATGGATTTTATTGGCCAAATGCCTTGGAACAAGTAGAGGATCTGGTGAGAAAATGTAATGGATGTCAGAGGTACACCACCAAAACCCATGTACCAATGTTGGAACTAAAGACCATCCCCATTACTTGGCCATTTGATGTATGGTGCCTAGACATGGTAGGACCATTTAAGTGGGCTAATGGAGGAATGACCCATATCTTGGTTATGGTGGACAAGTTTACTAAATGGATTAAAGTGAAGCCAATCAGGAAATGTGATGGGGCAACAGCAGTAAAGTTCCTCAAGGATATAATCCTGAGATATGGCTATCCCCACAGTATCATAACTGATAAAGGCACAAATTTTGCTGAAGGAGCATTTGCCACAGCACCAAACCGACCAATCAAGCACAAGCCACAACAAAGGGCATAGGGCACAGGAGATCCCATGACGTGATGTTGTGATGCAATTAACGAGGCGCTGCCGCAACGGGACGTATAGAGCAGTTATTCCTGACATTACAACAGTAACCGGCACAGTAAACAAGCGCGACCCTTAAAATGAGGCAAAGTGATGATTACCCTCCACGTAGGACGTGGGGAAGCATATGAGAGAAGGAAAGGTAACCCGGATACATGAGCAGAAACCCGGCCAACGAGAAATAACTCGAAACAAGCCAAGGGAGCATCAAAGTAAAGAGTCTAAATTACAGAATAACTCGGCTAAAGAAGCACAGATCCGGATAGGGGAACCTATTGTGGCCTTAACAACTGAAGTTGCTAAGATCGCACCAGCTTCGGGGACTAATGTTGGGGGGATACCCCCGGGTAGGGTCATGTCGGGGTATAAAGGCCGAGTTAGCCGAGGTACGGACGGTCAAAGCAAGTGCTGGCCGGGTCACCTCAAGGCAGGCCGACTTTCGGAGTAACCCGGCCCATTGGGCATTCACCTAGCGTTAATCCGGACGGCATAAAATATATGTCATCCATGTTCATCCACTAAAATATGCAGGTACCCTCGTAGCCGGGTTAGCCAAGCACTAGCTGGGCTACCATTTGGCTTCCAAGAGAAGGAAGGAATCTCTCGTTGGTCAAAAGGTGGCCTATGTCCACTATAGCGTGAGCGTAGCAAGCAGAGGGAAGGACCAGTGGGGCGTGGCCGACCAAGATGATACGGGCAGTGTCGGCTGACATAGCCCGTGTCTGGTGACGCTTAAAGGCATGGAGTATGCAGAGGGTTACGTCCATAGTCCGGACGAACCGTTAAAGTGAATAAAGAAGCATCTAGCTTTAACCAATGGGCACATTCAGGGAATATGCCTCCATGTATGCCCTAACTTTGTAACCTGAGCTCCCCTATATAAGGAGCACCAGGACCTCCATAGCAGGGGATCGATCATTCTGTCTTGGGAGAACTCTAGAGCATAGTTGTGGGGGGGGGTAAGAGACCTAGTCTCCTTCTCACGAACAGCTCGAGGAGCATTTGTAAATCACCATTGATAGAGTGAAATACAAGCATCGGTGTGTGGAATCACCACAGTATCCCTCCCTGGATTCCTCTAGTGCTCATTGGCCCCATCTTTAGCCTATCCATGGCATATGTCGTGCCACCACCACGACATGGTGTTTTCACCTGCTTTCATCCTTCCAAACCAGCTATCTAGTCTAGTTTGAAACATACATCTGGTAATTTTTAATGCTATGTTTTTTGTGTTTTTCAAGATTTTTCATCCTTCCAAACCAACCAACTTGGTTTCAAATGTCATGCAGAGAAATGACAATGGAGTACAAGGACCAGAGTTCCAACTGCTCTGCTCAGATTCTTCTAGCAGATTGACCAGGAGTCGCACCCGCTCGTGAAGGAGCTACTGTCAGCCTGAATGTGCTACTATAAGTTCATACTTACTTTA
Organism: Avena sativa; assembly: GCA_916181665.1. NCBI lineage: Eukaryota > Viridiplantae > Streptophyta > Magnoliopsida > Poales > Poaceae > Avena > Avena sativa. Next base: position 29,430,807 of record OV702290.1, on the reverse strand, counting down.
AATGATCTCTACTTTATATAATACTACATGTTCCCCTTGTTGTTTGTTTTAACCTGTTTCACCATATTTTAGCAGACTGCAGTTAAAACCCAGCAGGAGTCCTTGGAAGGCAGGACTGAAAGTTGTGATCCCTCGTCCCATTCATCCTCCCATTGCATTTTCAAAGCAAACAACTTACTTAATAGTTCACCCAGAACAATTCCTGAAGGTGATAAATATATAAATGTTGTATTGCATGCAGAACGAAAGGGTGTAGCTGCTCTTAGATCTGTAGCTGAAATGTTGAAGAAGAGGACAGATGATACATTGAAGCGAATCAACATGTACCGATCTCTTATTGATGGTACTAACACGTTGTAATCTGTCGGAATTACGATCTTGTTGTATAACCTATTGTAACAAACTTTTATTGTTGTGTAATAAGTAATTTTAATTTCTGTGTGTTTATTAATTGATGTCTTGATATTCACATGTTCTGTGAAAAGTAGGCGCTAGCAAAAAAGTCTGAAACAGTAACAGGTCGGAGCAGTAGCATGCCGAACGTTGAAACAACATGCGCATGGACAACCCAAAATGACCAGAATAGTAAAAAGCCAGAACAGTAAAAGGCCAGAACAGGAAAAGGCCAGAATAGTAGAAGGCCATAATAGTAAAAGGCCAGAACAGTAAAAGGCTAGAATAGTAAAAGGCCAGAATAGTAAAAGGCCAGAACAGAGAAAAGGCTGGAATAGTGAAAGGCCGGAACTGTAAAAGGTATCAAGAACAAAAGGCTAGTACGATGGCATTCCAGTATAGTAACAGGCCAAACAATGCCGGCCTGAACAGGCAAAAGCCCAAATACTAAAGGGCCTAAACAGTAACGGGTCGAAATTCCTAAAAGTCTGGAACAGTAATAGGACTAAATAGTAAAAGGCTAAATTGGCAACAGGCCTGAACAGTGCTAGGCCGAATTTGTGCAGGCCTCAAGTGGCAGCATAGTGTTGGACCAACATGGGCCTTCTATAGGCCGAAACAGAATCGGGCCTGAAAGTTCGCGAGCCGCTGCTGGCTGCATTTTTGGCCCATTTCAAACAGTGCAGGACAAAATAGTAAAGGGCCATCTTCTTGTTAGGCTCCCCTGATGGGCCGGCCCAGTTAGTATTTAGCAGGCCTTGGCTGGGCCTGGCTTCTGCCATGGTTTCTATGACCGTTAACGACGGTAACTAGCCGCTAACGGCGGCTGCCACGTGGCAGTTTGCATGACGTCAGCCATCAGCGTGGCTGGCGAACAAATCTACGACGGAACACGTTTTCGTGGCTGAAGGGTGTGATCCACCATGGTCGAAAAAAAACCATGGTTAATTCATTTGTGACGGGACTTTTACCACGAAGGTCATTCATCGTGCAAGACTCTTTGGCCATGAAAAACGGGCCTTCAACCCCGAAAATTGTCCATTGTAAAAGCCAACTTTTCTTGTAGTGTTCCCGCATCCATGAATGACCTTGTGCTTCTACTATTAAGACTGAATGGCACGGTCGCGGCACTCAAAGTGGGTGATCGGCTCTGTTGAATGTGAATTCTTGTTCTGACGAGTGGAGATATTCGGGTGTGGCTGGTGGCGCCATTTCTACCATGTTGACTTGTCTTGTAATTAGCTTTTGGATCCTGTTGGAGGGGCTCCCTTTCTGAATCATTGGCATTGCTCCCTTGGAACTGGGGTATTTTTTTTTGATTTGCTGTATTTTGCAGTTGCCCTGTTGGCGGATGTACCAGCGGTGGCGGAGGTGCGCCAATGGCAAAAGCGCCGGGTGCAGTGGCGTATCCCCTGATTGCTGGTTCGATTGCCTTTGCATTGCATAGCTCTTGCATCTTCAAAAACGTTCGGCAGTCCTTCATGAGATGGTTAGATCGCCTTTTGCCTGTTGAGTCGACATAAAAGTGCATATTGCAGGGTCCTTCTGGCATTTGCATTACGGACATTGGTGGGTCTCGGGTTCTTGTCTGATGTCGTGGTGTTGGTTGGCTTCCTCCAACGCCATCCCTATTGTTGTGGTACCCGCCGCTATAATCATCGCTTTTGTGGTTATCCTCTCCCAAGAAACTAGTTGCAGCATAGCTTAGTCTCCTGTGTTTGTCATTGTTCCTTCATCTTCTATCGCTATTACGTCTATCCTTGTCTTCTTTGGGTGAACATGTTTGCTTGTTGTGAACTGCGTCCTCTCCATCAGCCGAACGATTCGCCATATCCATTAGTTGTGAGATTGTTTTGGGCTTGACCCGTCCTATTTTTTCTATGAATTTTCGATGGCAGAGGCTGTCGTTGAAGGCATCAATTGCTCTTTCATCAGATATGGCCTCAGCTGAGTTCTTGATGATGTTCCATTGCTGAATGAAGGCTCTTATTGGTTCTCTAGGTTTCTATTTGCATGCTCGCAATTGCTCCAAAGATGCGGGTCATTTGAATGTGGAGTGAAAATGTCGGATGAATTTATCTTCAAGGTCATTCCAGCTGCTGATGGAGTCTTCGGGTAGTTGTCTGAGCCATGACCGTGCGGCGCTGGTTAAGTGTAGCTGCAGGATCTTCATTGCAGTGGTCGTGGAGCCACCCTGCAACTTGACCGTGGCCAGATAATATGCTGGCCAGGCTTCGGGTTCCTATAGGCCATCGTACTTCTGGTGGTCATGCGGAAGTTTAAAATCCTTGGGTGCTTGGGTCTTACGAACCCGCTGGGTAAAGCAGCTGGCTCCGCATAACTCATAGTCATCTTCATTGTCACCATTGTAGTATCTTCGGTTGCGGCTCTCATCCCTTGATCCATCATTCCTCTTCTATGTGGGATCGTTTCTTCGCGGTTCAGAACCTAAGAATTTCACCCAATGTGGTGATCGAGATCGTCCGGTGTGCCCCAGCTGTCAAGGGCTGCTGCGATGGCGTGGGGATCTATCAGGTTAATGTGTGATTCCATGTTCTACTTGTGTAAGAGACGCTCCTACCATGCCAAGATTCATCAGAGCGGAGCGATGGAGAGCAGAGCGAGGATCGTCGGGTGCGGGTTGAGTTGTGATCAGGTTTGTTTGCGCGGCTACAATTGTGGCTTGAGCTATTTTTGCTTTGATGTATCCTGTTGGATCTACTAACATGAACGACAGGTCGAGATCTCTAGTCAATTCATTTCTTTAAGCTTAGGGGATGTTCTGAAGCTGTGATGTTCCCCTTCTTGATGGTGCTCCCCCAATTATGCTTCCTGATCCTCGGGTAGAGCTTAGTTGTGTCCGCCTAAAACTGGATTCGTCGGCTAGCCTTTTTCTTTCATCGAGTTGCCTCTCCATCCTTGGGAGATCTCTTTTCTTATGATGGAGCAAATAATGGCAGGCTAGTAGATCTTTGGGCGTGGCCTCAGCTGTCATTGGAACAGCATCCGAAATTTCTTCCCTTGCTTTTTTCCATGCTTCGTCTAGTAGTCAGAGAGTTTGCCTTTCGCCTCTGCATTGTTCTCCTCCTCCTAGGATTATGCGGTTGTTTGTTGGGTCTCCTTCGTTTTCATGTTCACCTTCGTTTCCATGTTCTCCTGCATTGTCATCTGATAAAATATCATTGGGGGCAACGAGAGGGTTAATGTTGGAATTGTGTTGGGTTGAGGCATCTCCGATAATCATGCACACTTGGTGGCACATTATATATGGACTAGTGACGTCGTCGGATCCGTGAGAGACATTGTTAAGGGGATCAGTGAAGTCTAGTAGTTTCTTCTCTGGGTAAATTTCGGCCATCGTGATTCCAAAGTCGATACTTTCGCCACTTTCTTCGAGTTTGGCGTTTGCTCGGTCCGATCCATGTGGTGGAGTTTAATAGTCTGATCCAAGGGAGAGATTGTCGTAAAGGCCAGCAAGGTCCCCCAGATCTGCTGTGTTTTCAGTGTTTTCTCCGCCTGGAGTGTAGTTTCTGTGGTTGATCCGACAGATGATGCAGGTATCACCGTAGGCGTAGATTTTTCGACCGATGGTCCAAATGAGATCAGAGCCGAGAGGTGTGGTTCTTCGGGTTCCTCTATCTGAAAGTGGAAACTTTCGATAATGAGATCGGATCCACTGTTGAAATTGCGGGTACCGAAATAGGGGTGGGCGGGTGTAACATTCTATGATTAGCACCTAGAAATAGAGAGAGCACATGTGTGTGCATTGCATTCATGCATAAGAAAATCCGGGGAATTTTCGCGCAAAACTAAAGAGCTATAGAGGGATCGAGATCTCTCTTGTTCTTACGGAAACATCAGCGCAAGTGCTATGGATTTTGACATGACATCTACTGTATTTTTGTGTTTGAGGGGAAGACAATTCAAATTTGAATATTGAATTGATAAATTTGAATTCCAAAAGAATTTGACATGGAATAATAAATGAAAATTGAATTTCAATAAGAATTAAGAATTGAAAATCTTATTTATGAATAAGATACAATATTTACAAGTCTCAGATAATAAAACAGAACTTATAGAAGTGATATGAATAATTGAGTAATGTAATATGATATTACAATAAAGAAATAATAAACAAGAATTGATAAAGACTATCTTATTTACATCACACAATATTATATTATTTTTACAAGTATGAACAAAAGGGATAATAAGACTAATGTAGTAGAAAAGAATCATTTTATCACAATAATACAAATATTACACCATTGTTTACAAATGTCTAAATTCCACTTTATTAATAATATAAAAATACAAGGTTTTTACAATATCCAAACAGAAGAGAAATCACAATATTTTGTAAAAGGAAAACTTAGACTATTCTTCTAACTATTCATGTGTCCTTTGTCCCTCAATTCTTCATATTCTTGATCTTGTTCCCTGCAAGCAAAGACAACAAACAACAAGAAACGGAAAATAGGGGGTTATCGGGATAGCTATAATCTCAGATTGGGCATATAAGTGCTATGCCAATTTCATCATTGAGTATTATTGGAAGGGCCAAATTAGAATTTGTTCTTATCAGGGTATATGCCTCATTAGAACATCATAGGCAGCGGAAAATTTCACCATTTCCAATGAAAGGAATAACCAAAATACGATAATACCAAAGCAGCTAAAGCTCATCCACAGCACCAAGTCTCCCACATGTGGGAACTTGAACCCAGTGGGGCCCAGCTATAGCATCTCACACACCACATGCAACTGATGTGTTTTCAACATCTCAAGGAGAGAACCAGTTATAGAAAAGCGAAGAAACCAGCCATAACAACAAGGCTAGCTATTCCATTTCCACCACACTTAGCCAAGAACACCACCACTAGTTTACCACCAGAACCACTTCTTCCCACCATCACTCACTACCATATTATCTCACCTAAGGTCATTTCCCCTCACAAGCATATGGTTGCTTGAACAACCATCCAAAAGCTAGGAGGGGAGAAGTTCCACATGGAAGACTGTAGCACCCCGGGTAAAACCACTACTCCCTCCGATCCAAATTAATATTCTTAGGTTTGTCTACATTCGGATGTATCTAGCATTAAAACATGATTAGATACATCTGAATCTAGACAAATGTGAGAACATTAATTTGGATCAGAGGGAGTACTAGAAAATCGCGTGTTGTTTTTATTTTGTGCATCATCATGATCAAATGCTCATGTCATCATGCCACATTTTATTTGAGCATCCTCATGACTACATGCATACTATTTTCCTAAAACTATTTTCCCATTAAGCCTACCTTTTTTTTATAAATATCCTCCATCTTTATTTTCAATCAAAACCTCGGTCTCTTCCGGATATTTTGTTTGTCTAAAAGATATTTACAAAAGTGTTTAAATAAAACTAGATAAATAGAAGTACTTTATATCGGGGGAGGCAGTCCAGCCCTTAGGCCAGGCCACCTACAACCCCGGTCCAACAAAACCCTAACCCTATGCCCATCGAACCCCACCCCGCACTTCGCTGAAGCCAACCCACCCAAGCCGTCGCCACCGCACACAGCGACGCGGTGCGCCCGCTCTCCACGCAACGCTCCCCGCGACATGTACACTGCACGCCACATGTCCCACCCCACCTAAAAGAGCATGTGGGCCCCCATGTGTGGTTTTGGTAATTAATGACAATCTTTATGGACTAATGTTTGTACTAAGTTGCACTTGTAGGATTTGTCCATTGGCATCACTTGGAGCATGTGTTGGCTTCAAGGTAGATGAAATGAAGAAGATGATGCGTTGTGCAAGCCCTATATATGCCATCTCTAGAAGATATCATGTTTGTTGCTTGCCATCCTCGATGATTATGGATCGATGAAGACAAGGTCAAAGTATGCTCAAGGCAAATGTATTCTTGATAGATTTTCCCTTTTGCCGGTCTCATGTTGGTAGTTGAGAGACCGGGTTTAGGATAGATAGCCGTACTATCAAGAGGGGCTCTCGATTGAGTAACTCGATCATATCGTTCGGACAGAGCTCAAACCATTGCATTCTTAGCATCATCATTCTTGGTTGTTGGTTGGATATTATCCATGCTTGGCTCTAGAGCTTTTGCTCAATACAAGCTTTAGTTCATTGAAATCGGATCTTCCTTTTATATCTTGTTGCAATTTTGTTGTTGGAGGTTTTCCGGATTCTCACCAGGTGAGGTATCTCACATTATAATACTTGATACATTCCCACTTGGTGATATCCAATATTTTCCCTTTTGGTTGGGTAGCACTTATTGTCCTCTTTCCAACAAAATTGGTTTCGGGTCAATCGGAGTTCCCTAGCCAAAGTTATCGCAGTTTGGAGTTGCCTCTTATTTGATTTTAATTTGAAAAAGAAAAGGCTTATTCCTGGGCCGTCCGGTACTACTGCTTGACTGCTGTTTGCGTCCATTTGCCCTGGGCAGCCTCCACTCTCCTCTGCCCCATCCGGTGGCCCGGTCCGGTTGTACCGGCCTAGCCCGGTACTACCACTCGGCCAGGCCGGCACTACCGGCCGGCCCAGTCCCTCCCCAGCGGCCCTTCCCCGCTCCAGGCCTAGCTGCATGTCCTGCCTTGTGCGCTAGCTCGTCCCAGTCACAGCTTGCTCCCACCCTGTGCGCACGCTGTTCCTGCGAGCTCGCTCGTCCACCGCCTCGCCCGATCGCCCGATCCCCTGCACGCGCGCCCAGTTTCCATGTCCCTTCGCTTGCTCCGCTTCCCCCGCTTGGGTTGCTCCCGCGCGAGGCCCAGCTACGCCGCTGCTGCTCGCGTGCGCAACATTCGCTGGCCTAGATCTCCATGCTCAGTTGCGCCCGCATCGCTCGCCCTGCGCTCGCTCGCCCCGCTCGGTGGCACTGATCCCCTACCGCGCGCTTGCTCTCCCGATCCCCTCTCGTGCGCGCCGCTTTCCAGCTTTGCCAGATCGCCCGCTCGCCTGGCTTGGCCCACGTTGACCCACTGTTGCTCCTTCTCTCTATTTTCTCTCAAGCCTTTTCCCCAATTTGGTTAATCCTTTGAGCTTGATTCTTTCCTCCCCCTCCAATGATTCTAGCCTATATTTGAGGGGAAGATAGAGGAGTTCTAGATCTAAATTTTGACCAAACCAAATCACCTCTTTATGAGTGAATCTTTGGGATCTAGATCTTTGGGGCATTTTGTGTTCCTCTTTTGTGTTCTTCCTCTCTTATTCCCCCAATTGCTTTAGTAGCCTTGTTGGAACTTGAGAGTGAAGATTTGGGGCATCTTTGTGGTGTTCTTGCCATTTGTATTAGGTGCATCGGTTTGTGTTCTCCCAGGAGGATTTGTTCGGTGATATTCATTGAAGCTTGTCCCTCTTGGGTTCTTGGAACCCTAGAAGGTTGTGTGGCCTTTGTGGCGTGTTCTTGGGGCCTTCAATTAAGTTGTGAATCTCTCCCCGAGATTGTGACCTTGGTGGAATTTATTGGGAGCCTCCAATTAAGTTGTGGAGAAAGCCCCAATCTTGTACAGGTTCGGTGACCACCCTAAAGTGTCCCATAGTGGAACGGGTGCTTGCCGCGTGGTAGGTGCTCGGGAGAATAGGGTGAGGCCTTTGTGGTGTTGGTGGTCTTAGTACCGCCCACCCCTCCAACGAGACGTACTTCCTTGTTGGGAGGAACTCGGTAAAATATCGTTGTCCCCGTGTGCCTCGGTTATCTCTATACCCGAGCTCTTTACTTATGCACTTTACATTGTGATAGCCATCGTGCTTGAAGTAATCCATATTGCTATCATATTGTTGCTTCTCTTGCTTAGCATAAGTTGTTGGTGCACATAGGTGAACCTTAGTATATCTAGGCTTTGTGCTTAACAAAAGAAAACGCTAGTTTTATTCCGCCATTGTTAAGCCCATCTCCTAGAAGTTTTTAACCGCCTATTCACCTCTCCTCTAGGTGGCATCCGTGATCTTTCCCCACCCACGTGTGTTGCACCGCAACGACCGCAGCGGCACGTAACCATGCCTCGCTCGCTCGAACCTGCCGCTCGACACGACCCCGCCCACCCCTCTTACACGCGAACTGGTCCCACCCCGATGCCCCCCAGCTCGAGCGCACCCCCACCTACCCCCGACCTTGTGAGTTACTCAACGCCTCAACCAAGCTCGATCTCTCTCGCGGCGAGCCCCCAGCGCCCCTCTTCCCCGACGGTGGCAGAGACGACACCCACTCCGCTCACCTTCTTCCTCGCTCGACTGGCCTCGCCGCTCGCCCTCACCCGTGTTTGCTGCGAAGCTTCCCTCTATGCCGCCCTGTTCCCGGTCCCATGGCGTCGGCCCCCTCTCGGCTAACCTCGCTCGGTGCTCATAGAGCCACTCTCTCCGCTCGTCCTCCTCGTCGCCCGTCCCCGAGCATGCTGGAGCCTCCCTGCCGCAGGCCGCCGCCACGCGCTGCCTCCTCCCATCGATCTCCATCCCGACGGTGTCTTGCCCGCAAGCTCCCTTCTCCGCCTGTAGCAATCGTCGCCTCTATGCGACCTTTCCCCGAGCGCTCCCGCATCTCCACCGGCCGTGCTCTGCCGACTTCAGGCCGTGAGAACCCGACCCGTCCTCTGCCTCCCCGTTCCCCTACAAGCTCTCCAAGGCCGCCCGCTCATTTTTGGTCAGGTGTGCTCGTGCAGGCTCCATGCAGCAACTTGGTCCATCCTCTTGTCCTGGCGTGTCTACAGTGCTACTGCTCCTTTTGGCCCTCTAAAGTGCGATGCTACATCGATACCTTTGTTTTGGTCTATGCTCTGTTTATTCTGTTGTCTGAACATTGCTTGGGCCTTGGTGATGTTATGGAATTGAAGATGGTGTGGTGGTGTTGAGGTGATGTTGAGTGTTACCCTCCTGATGCCAAGATCTTCGATGCCCGATGAGCGTTGCCCGGTCCGGTCCTCTGAAGCATTTTCCATAGCAAACCCTATCGCGATGTCACCAAGATCTTCCGAGGACAAATCGACGCCAAGTTTCGCCAAGACCATCTTTGCCTACCACCGCAAGATCTTCTGAAGTTATTGTCGCCCAAAGGCCACCGACATAAGTTCCACGTCTCAGAGCGACAAGTACTCCATCATAGATCCGACGATCGAGACCACGAGGACATCTCCTACATGGAACCCTGAAGACCCTAATCTCGGCGTCCGAAGGCCGATACCTCCGGACCCGATGAACCAAAGACTGATCCCGTCGAACCCTGAGACCCAAGATAGCCGAGTCCCCTATGTGTGACCCCTTTTTCCTAGACCCTTATTTTTATAAATGACATATACTTGTTGCATTTAATTGTTCATGCTCACATACATATTCATTTGTTTGGGGGTATTTTGTCGATTCACCTCATAATTAAAGATGGATACTATATGCAGGCTATTCTTTCCTTATATTGCCTCCATTTAAATTTGTGTAGCAAACCGTTGCCATGTTTTATCTTATTAAGTCAACATTTAAATTGTGGGCTATCTAAATAACTTGAACCAACTAATTAATAGTTGGGACCCCGGTGCCGCTTAATATTGCCTAGCTGCATGGCATCTTTAACATGACATGCTGCCAGATCTTCTGTCGTAGTATTAAATAGTGCATCTGGTGTTTATTTTAGTGCTTTGCTTCTTCATATTAGGCCATTGAGTGGATGCGAGTGTCGACAAGTTCTTCGAGTAATGTATCTTCGGCAGTGTTTCCTAGGCGAGCATTCTCCTCCTTTCTACCTATTTTACATTTATAGTCTTCACTTACTCTTGTTGATCTATTGCTATCCGTGTTACGATGCTTTAGTTTACGTACCATTTATATCCCTTGCAGCCTATATTGCCTTGGAAACCTCCTATTACATGTTGTTTGATAGACATTTGGCCTTGTGAGTCGTAGTTGCTTGCTCAGGTGCTGCTTCTCATCATCGATGTTCCATCATTTTTGGGAGGTTGACACATGCTTAATGGTGGAGATAATCGTGACTTTCAATATAACTTGTCAATTAAAATGTTGGGAATAGATATAACTATTGTAGAGGCACCGGTGGGCAATAACTAATGGCAGCCAGGAGGAACTGGTCAACAATCAATAAGAAGGAGCTGACCCAAGATCATCATTGGAATCCAACCAACAACCTCAAAAGAAGAAGATCAATGACATACATCTGATCTAGGGTATTTTACTTTGGCTAGTATGAAAAGCACTTGTTCTTCTTAGACTTAGTCTGCAGTAGCATTATATTCCAGACTGTGGAAGTAAAAAGCTCTCAGATCAGTGTAGAGGTGTTACACTAGTTCATCCTAGAGCTAGTAATACAAGGGCATAGTATCTATTCTTTGTAGTAAAGTGAGCCTCAGCCTTTGCATCATTGGCAGAGCTAAAAAGCAAGTAGAGTATATGACCCTACCAAATCTACCCAATAAATATGAACAGACACATCATTAATATATCATATACTTATATAAACTTGATTTACATCATGCCAAACACATCTAGATGATTTTCTGATTACCCAAAAGAATTACATGACACATCTAGAAATTAATCATATCAAGGTAACATGCTAGACATCAGGTATTTCACAAGAAGTATGTTTTCATTCCTCAATAATTTGCAAGACAATATCAGTGACATTTAGAACAACAAGTATGGCAATAATATGTCACTTGTTTGCTTGCAATAAATCAAGAAATTGATCTATCAAATAATTAGGATGTTAGCCAATTTAGTTTCGGCATGCTAACCGGACCAAATAACAACCATATACACACTCCTACACATTAGGTACATCTTTGCCTAGGAACCCAACATGTATTCTCTGTTTTCAGAATAGAGGTGCTAGGAAGTAGCACATGTATAATTTTTTTGGCATGCTTGAATCTTTAATTGAACAAGACCATGCTCTTCTCAGTATTATTGAAGGACACTATGCACAATATCACAGAAGGGTTATCTATCTAGAACATTCACACTACTATCAGGTTATTTCAACAACTAGTATGATACTTATTCAGGAAAGAAACACAATATGGGTCATGGAGCAGTACAAACATTAGTTTGGCAGGCATCATATTCTCCAACTCACAACCAACACATACTGAACCAAATGGTTCAGTCAAGCACATCCTTTATAATTCATTGAATTTAATCAAAGCAGCCACTAAATTTGATCAAAGGCTCACCAACACATAGTATCAATTAATCATCTAGGTTAACTAGATTAGAAATCAAACATTAGACAACTAAATTGAGGCATAACTATGAGTTGCACAAACTTCATGTGAGGAACCAAATGTCAGGTAGAAGGAAAAATAAGAAAGTGAGGAAGAGGGGAAAAAGAGGTTGAGCACCTCGAGGTATGAGTAGTGGCCATAAATTGGTAGCTCTTGGATGACCTTCGCAGTGACCACCACAGTATGGCAGCGCGACAGCACGAGGGCGCCACAGCACCACCCACACCAAGCCACGCCGGCACGGGCACGTCCAGACCCTAGTGCACCATCACCGAAACCGAGGAAGCACCGAAGACGCCGGGGTTGCGCTGTCAGCGCTGTCCCGCAGGTATCATGAGCAGGAGACACTAGGGTTGCGCTTTGTGCACCTTCCTGTTGGCATCGAATTGAGGAAGGTGAGGTCCAGGTCGACGAAGAGCACCAGGAGGCCGTGACCAACCATGGCGTAAGCAGCAGAACTCGCCGTATCCCACCACCTCGAGAAGGGCAGCAGCAGGTCGTGGTTGACGCAAGGACGGACTAAGAGGCAGAGGAGAGAAGGCAGAGCCTAAGAAGTAGCCAGAGGCGCGCTGACACACCCATACCACATGAGCTAGGGTTAGCCAGGGAACAGGGGCCTATACGGGAGCTGGTTGGCATAGAGGATGGGGGAAACAGACAGAGAAGACCATGGATAGGCGGCGCCAGTGAGCAGTGGTAGTGGATGCGGCCAGCGACTGCTAGAGTGGCGAGCATCAAGCGGCGGCCAGGGCGCGTGAGGTGTGTGAGTGTGCCTGCGGGAGTGGGGAGAGAGAGGGAGAGAAGGATGGGGTGGGGTTGGACCCAGCTCGGGTTGGGCTGGATTAGTGGGCCGAAATCACTTGGTCTGATTGGACAAGGTCCAACACTCCTCAAGAAAGCCACAACCCAACTATTTATCCCCATAAAATCGGTTTCCTATTTAATAAATTACCAGTATACCCTTGAACTTATTTAATTCTAGAAAAATATAGAAAAATCCCAAAAATACATATAATATATCAAAAATAATCACAAAAATAATATATACTTAGGAAAAATATAACTTTACCTATTTAAGTTAGATAAAATGCAAATATATATTAACACTATTAAATCCTAAATGAAATCTCAAAAAAAAAGTAAAAGCCCTAAAAATTAATAAAAATCATTTATGTGTATAAAAATCCATCTAATATTTTTATAAAAATATTAACTTAAATTTTCACAAATAAAACTTGAAGCAAATATTCAAAGACATGAATCCTTTGTAGAATTTGATAAAAATAAGAATAATACTTAAAAATAAATAAAAATCATTTTTAAGATCTTGAATAAATATATTTTACTAGAATAATACTAAATATAATATTCCAAAAGTTTTTAAGATTTTGAAGTAATAAATCTTTATCCATTTTATATAATACATATTTTATAAATTCTTTAAAAACACTTCTTAAAATAAGAAATACTCACAACTTGCTATAAACCTTAAATTTTTTATATTCAAATGCTACCTCCAAAGCCATAACTTGGCTTTATAATAACACTTAAGGGTAAACCATAATATTTAGGGAACTCCTTAAAACCATAAATCCAAGTTAAACCAACAAATTTAACTAACTTTTAAAACATAGAGGGGTCCTCACATAACGTGTTTAGAGAGGTGGGGGAAGGCGGTGAGTTGGCGGGTACGAGGTAACACAGCTTATCCAGGTTCAGGTCCCATAACTGTGGCGGAACCCTACTCCTGCTATAAATCAATATAATGGCAATACTTTGAGTTATAGGGATCAGTTTGTTGTGCGAGGTGTTGTGCTATGCACTACCGAGTCTTTTCCTAAAGGCTCCCACAAGTTAGGCTTATAAAGGCACCAGAACCTAGGGTTACAGGGAAAGATCCTTGTCGGAGAGGTTAGAGAGTCATACACTAATACTAACTAGTCCTCGTGTCTTGTACTCTAAGGCTCTAGGTTGGTCGGTGACTACACCATAACCTTCCTTCTTCCGGCATGGGCCTCCTTTCTGAATCCATCTAACTGGGCCGCCCAGCAGGCCATGGGTCGTGCTACCAACTGTGGGCCACCCAGGTTAGCTGGATTAGAGACATGCAATGGTGATACCCATTTAGCATATCCACAACATAAAGTACACCTTAGAGTTGTTTCATCATCAAGCTTAGAGCATAGTTGATTTTCGATTTGGTTTACACCGCTCCGTCTCCGGTGGTCTTGGGATCTTGGAGGCACGGCAGACCATAGCCTCTCGCCGGCAGGGGTTTCGTTTTGCTTTACACTGTTTTTGTATGTCTTTTCAAAATGGTGAGGCAACAAATATATCCCAAAGTCATAATAATATCCTTCCTGCCATATTCTCGCTTTGGTGGTGTGTCTAGCACTTCTCACATCTCAAAAATATTAAAAGGAGAATATCAATTTCCAATCAACCAAAATTAGGGTTAACAAAAGCTTTTATTATTAAAAACTATATGAATGCAAGTGGTGTTGTTAATGATGTATTAATCCATGCCATGCCATGTTTGTTTGTTGTGAATGATGAGAATTGATCTAAAGATCAAAACAATATCATCTAGGTCAAATCGAAATCAAATCAAAAGAAAATCAAATTATGAAGCATATGACCTAATGGTCATTTTTTGCAAAAGTTAACACCTAGCTCACTTGGAGCATCTCTAGTAAATGATTTCAAACAGAAACAATTTTATTCCTTTTCTCACCTTGCTAGACCAAGTGACAATGAACACAAGTGAACTTTCAAAACTTACCAGAACAAATTCAAATCCATTTGAGGGAATTTTCAAAATTGAATCTAGAGTATGTATCAACATAGCCATTTTTCAAAAACCATCCAAACTTTCTCCACTTGACCAATCCTTGCAACCAAGACTCTCAAGCTTATGATCATCCAACCCACTAAAAAGAATTTGAAAATTCAAAAGTTTACCTCTTGCGGCCATTTGATCGAACACTTATCAGGCACAGTACAAAGCTACCAACTATACACTGTTTGGAGCAATCTTGTGATCACCTTGGTACCTCACTAAGCCTCCACTACTCGCCCACGATCACCCCAATACCAGCCCGTGCAGCTGAGCCTCTCTCACTCACCCCTTGGACCAGTGCCAGCCCGTACCCGAGCTCACCATGCCGAACCGACATGGACACGACGCCACAAGCTTCACCGCCCTCGCCCATGATGTCTAGGAGATAGCCATGACCTCACCGCACTTGCTTGTGTACGCCTCGATCAACAACAGCCAGTGGAGACGCCAGCACAGCCATGCCCACTTCTCTGTCCACCATGCCGAGCACCACGCCAGGGCGCCGAGCAATCCCAAGTTACCACGCTACGCCTCGCTCGCCCCTTGCACCAATGCACTCGCCACGACACTAGCAACCCCCAGACATGCCCGTTTGACCCCGCGTGACATGTGGCCACCGTTCGAACCGCCATCATCTACCAGCTCGTTCGCCCGCACCGCCGTACCCAGCTAGAGCCCTGGTAAGCCCCCAATGACCCCCGCCGTAGAGCTAGGGTTAAAATCCCGCGCGCATCGTGTGATGGAGACGATGACGCTGAGCCGTTGATCATGCTCTAATCGTGCGGCCAAGATTAGCTTATATCGCTTCGCGTTAGAACAACCACTAACATGTGGGGCCAGTGTAAGTGCAGCCCGCTGCGTGCGCCGTGCAGTTGGGACGGCCTAGTATCGTTCCCGCGCTTGCCCACGAATTCAAATTTAGATTTTCCTTTAATTCCAGAACTCTATTATGTAGTTGATTTCAAAATTGAATTCAAGAAGATTTACTAAACCAAATTCATGATTCCAATTTTGTTAGAAAGGAAATAAAAATATCTAAGCACTCCCATTGGATTCAAACAGTTTGAATTTATAGATCACCCACAGTAAAAATAACAAGGCAAACACTTTTCCAACTTCAAACATTTTTCTAAAATCAACCATAAATGCTTTTGAGTTGATTCCAATTGTCAAAAATCACATTTGCCATGATCTATCTAAATATGTAAAAATATTTAGTTTTACATGAAGTAATCTTGGGCTAGTATTAAAAGAATAGCTATATGGTCATTTCTAGTCATTTCAATCAGATTAAATAGCAAATTAAACTTTGTAACTTATGCCATCCACTTTAAATCACATTCCCAAGTATTGGAATATGTGGTGATGACATGTGTCAACATGATCCCATATTTTATAATTGGAGAATATTAAATATTAAGTATTTTTCAATGAGTAGAAATTGCATTTCTAAAATAAGATAAATAAGACTATGTCACTGATTCATATGGTGGTTGAGATGATGCTAGATCATCTAGTGTGAACCTTGGTGTGCTAAATAGAAGTAGTTAATTATTGTTTGGTGATTGTGTACCTCGTATTTATTTATAGACGCTAGTACCAACCCGGGCTACAAGGAGGAAGAATTCTACGAAGAAGAAGAGGAGAACTTCGACAACTATACCAACCAAGGCAAGCTCCACTATGCAAGTTAACCTATGCAAGATACACTATGCATGCTATTGTGATGCAACCTTGACTATACCAATCCCAAGTTTTACCTGCAAGCTTTATTCTTCCCTTTACCAAAGTTTCTCAAGTAGTTAATTAAATGGTGATTAGTGGAAAAATAGGGCAGATGTTATCAAGAGCATAGAACTAGACTTAGGTAGTTATACTTGATTAACACCCCTCAATATTGATACCCTCATTGATAGTTGCTAGTGCTAAACTAATATTGATCACTTTAGATGGGAACACTTGGAGCAAATGATTATGAAAACCTTAGAATGATGAGTAATTCTATTGAAATGTTTTGACATGGGTAGTGAAACACAATGACTTGAAGATGATGATGAATGAGGCATGTGCCTTGACTTTGAATAAAAACTGGTGGTTGGGTTCGGATGCGATACCATTCCAACTTTACCGTACAACCACAATACCTGAGTTGGGTAGGGCTTAACTAGAAGTTTATGTGTCTTAGTACGGGTTCCCTCGCGAAAAGAGGATAAGCTGAGGCTACCTCGTGAATATGAATGTCCACCTATGCAGTTTCTGGGATGGCAGATGGCCATGGCTGGGAGGCCAAACTCATAGGGGAGGTGCCTATACTAGGGTGTGTAATTGAAAGGTTAGGATTGATTATCCGCATACCAAGTATGATGATTCGGGGCTATCCCTGACGGATGTATCGAATTTTGTGGTGAAAGTGTACCACCTCTGCAGAGTGTCAAACTATTCGAATAGCCGCGTCCGCGATCATGGACAGTTGGATGGCCATACTGTTCTGTTGTCAGATGTTTTCAAAATGACTTGTGACTTGAAGGATGACTTTGACTTGACCACAACAGGGTTGTGAACATGAAACTAGGTTCCCACTTGAGTAATCTAGATAACTAAAATAGGTCTTTACTACTAAGTACTTATGAAATAAAACTAGCTTATTGCAAACAAGCCTAAAGCTTAGGATTCCTACTAGAATTGTCTTAATTACATTAGTGATAGTTTGCGAGTACTTTAAAAAGTACTCATGGCTTTGTCCCTGGCTATTCCCATGGCCAGACTATGAAGAGGACTACCCGGAGGACGGATAGTGGGATGTCTACGATAACTAGGATCATCTCCCATCGTCAGCATTGCATGTGACAATGAAGACATGCTCTACTATGTTTATTTCCGTTGTTTTGATATGTATTAAGACTTGATCATGATATCAACTATTTGTAAGCCTATTATAGTTTGTAATGGATGAGGTATTGTGCTATCAATTATGTTATGTCTCGCAAAAATGGTAATCCTAGGATTGCGATGTACGACATAACAGGCATCTGGACTTAAAATTCTGGGTGTTTACAAGTTGGTATCAGAGCCATCCTGACCATAGGAGACCCTAGTTAGAATGGATGTCTGAAAAACTTAGTTTCAAAACAAAGGAAGTGAGTATTTGTGAAAACCTATTCTCACTCGTATCCTTGAGATTCTTTCAAAAAGAGTTCACTTGTTCCTCAAAATTCTTGCAATCCTACATAAAATTTGACACACTTGAGCACCTCACTAACTTACTCATCCTAATTTCTTATAGATGGAAGTCAAGTACTGTAAGTTCTATCAGCTTGGCAACAGAGGAAAACTCATCTTCGAGAGGGACTTGAGTCAGCTAGTGGAGTTCCTTGGACGCCCGCACCCTGAGTTCTTTGGAGCGCAACTCAATGATCAGCCAGGAGGAGAACTGCAGTGGTTGATCGTTGCAAACTGAGAGGAAAGATGGAGCCACCCACCTCGGAGAAGACACAGTTCACCGCGAGGGAGAACAACTGGCTGGATGGACTAGCTAGAGCAATGCAGGAAGCACTTGCCCGTTTGTGTGCACAGAATGTAAATCAGATAAATGGCACTTGCTTCACTCACTACGCAAGACGTGACTCCATGGGACAACCCTTGGCCATGCCAGGACATCCGGAGCTGAAGCATCATGTGGATCACCTCGACTTCATGCTGCACAAGACCCAGAAGGAGTTGGACAACGCTCGTGCCTACACCAACCAGAAGCACATTGTTGCAACAGATGTATCAAGATTTGAAGGAGCAATTTTGGTGGCACAAGATGAAGAGAGAAATCGGAAGCTACATCGCCAAGTGTGATATCTGTCAACGAGTCAAAGCGGAACATCAGAGACCCGCATGATTGTTGCAACCCTTACAGATTCCGGAATGGAAATGGGATTCTGTCGGAATGGACTTTATCACCGGTTTGCCTACTTCGAGTAAGGGAAATGACTCAATCTGGGTCATTGTTGATAGACTGTCCAAGGTAGCTCACTTTATACCTGTCAAGACAACCTACCAGAGTTCGAAGCTAGCAAAATTGTACATTGCTAGAATCGTCATTTTGCATGGAACCCCCAATACCATAGTGTCGGATCGAGGAACCCAATTTACCAGTCCAAGAAGGATTAGGAACCAAGTTGAATTTCAGCACGACTTATCACCCGCAAACCGATGGACAGACTAAAAGAGTTAACCAAATCCTAGAGGATATGTTAAGAGCTTGTGTGTTGGAATATGGATCAAAATGGGAAGATTGTCTGCCTTTCGCAGAATTCTCATATAACAACAGTTATCAAGCCAGTTTGCAAATGGCATCATTTGAGTTCCTATACGGAAGAAAGTGTCGTACCCCTTTGAATTGGTCGCAAGTAGGAAAGAGTCAGATTTTTGGACCCGACATTCTCCGAGAAGCTGAAGAGAAGGTTCAAAAAGTTTGTGAGGACCTCAAGACCGCCCAATCTAGACAGAAGAGTTATGCTGACAAGAGAAGGAGAGACCTGACTTTCAATGTCGGAGATTTTGTGTATCTCAAGGTTTCGCCATTGAAGGGAACGCAACGTTTTAGTCTAAAAGGAAAGTTAGCCCCCAGATATATTGGACCTTTCAAGATTCTGAATCACTGAGGAGAAGTATCATATCAACTGGAACTTCTAGAGGAGATGTCTGCCATCCACAATGTGTTCCATATCTCATTACTTTGCAAATGCTTAGAAGTGCCGGAGAAGACCGAAGTTTTCAAGAACATCGATCACCGAGCTGTTGATATCAACCAGGATTTGACGTATCGTGAAGTGCCCATCCGTATCTTGGAGGAAGCCTACAGAACCACCAGGACCCGGAGTATCAAATTTCTCAAGATTCAATGGACCAACCATACCGAAGAAGAAGCCACTTGGGAACGAGAAGATTACATTAGGACTAAGTTCCTAGATCTCTTTAGTTCCTAGTTTTCTTTCTTAAATCTCGGGACGAGATTTTGTTTAAGGGGGGAAGGTTTGTAACATCCCAAAACTTTAATCCAAGTGATCAAGATCAAATCTACCCAATTTAGGGTTAACAAAAACTTTTTCTATTAAAAAACTTTAAACATTCATATGTGTGTGCATCTAAAATAGGAGTTGTTTTGAATTGCCATCATTGAGTGATCTATTGGTTGTAAAATGACTCTAAGGTGAATTACACATCATCTAGATCATCCCCAAGCAAATACCAAAGAAAAAAGAAATCAAAAATAATTAAATAAAGGAAATGGTCACTTTTGCCATTTTAATCACCTAGCCCACTTTGGCTGTTCCTAGCACTCAATGTCAAACAGAAACATTTTTGGATATTTGCACCCCTTGCTAGTACAAGTAGTGGTGTGCCAAGGCCCACTTTGTGTCATCCCAAAAACATTCAAACTCTAAATTTAAATGACATTTGAAAATTGAATCTAGTTCATATGTCTAGATCCCACTTTTTCAAAAACCACTCAAATGAATTCAATTTGAAGATCCCAAGCAAACCTAGATGCTTAAGCATAAGATAAACCACTCCACCAAAAATCTTTGAAAAATTTAAATCTTGTGTTCATGCGGCCATTTGGTCGAACACTTGGCATGCACTGATCACACTCCAGTTTAGGTTCACTGTTTCTACAAGGTTTTGCCACCCAATTGACCTCAATTTAATCCCTCTGTCCCTCCTAGCTCTAACCAAGCCTAAACTAACCCATCCCCTAGTCCCTAGCAGCAGTGCACCGCCAACCCGAGGCCATGCTCGCCGGTCGAGCATGCGTAGCTCGTAGCAGACCGTCAGCCCTTCTCCGCCGCTCCAGGGAGTGAGGCGTGACCTCACCGCCGCCCACGGTCCACCCCACGATCACTGCCAGCCCCTGGACCACCGAGGAAACGCCGCGCACTAAGTCTCTGCGCGCAGCCAGAGCACGCCAGAGCGCCCTTGCCGCCAACACGCCACAGACCGCGCCTCGACACCAGACCGTGCACGCCACTCCGCCTTGACCCCCTCACCCCGCCAGGCACGGCCGTGCACCACCGCGCGACTGATGTCTACGCACTTCTATTCTTGTAGACAGTTGTTGGGCCTCCAAGTGCAGAGGTTTGTAGAACAGCAGCAAGTTTTCCCTTAAGTGGATCACCCAAGGTTTATCGAACTCAGGGAGGAAGTGGTCAAAGGTATCCCCTCTCAAGCAACCCTGCAATCAAGATACAAGAAGTCTCTTTTGTCCCCAACACACCCGATACACTTGTCAGGTGTATAGGCGCACTAGTTCGGCGAAGATATAGTGAAATGCAAGTGGTATAGATAATTATAAGTGGTAATGGTGATAGAATAGCTAGATGGCATGGAAAAGACTAAAGTAAAACTGAAATAAAGATAGAAGCCAACAAACATGTAATAGATCTAATAGCAAACGGTGTTTCAGTGCTTAGAAATAAGGCCTAGGGATCATACTTTCACTAGTGAACACTCTCATATAAATATATTCTTATTTATGATACTACGCTGAACTACTCTCCGGTTGGACACTCTAATCCATGGTAGGGCTATAACAACACTCCTCAAAGTTCGCTTTTCCCATCTAGATAACCCCACACTGTCACCTTGAGTACTAGATGGTTCCAACAAACACCACAATTTCATAGAGACATCCAACTCCAAATATAACTCATAACAAGTATTTGAAATCTCTAGCCTAAGTGCCACCATGGTGTGCACACTGTCAACTTCACACACATGGGGAGAGCAGAGATCTATTAAAGCACTTGAGTAGCAAGGTAGATCTACTTGATTACAAAGCTCATGATCACAATATGATCATGCATAGAGAGAGAGATGAACACATAGCTACCGGTAGAACCCTTAGCCTCGAGGAAGAACTACTCCCTCCTCATCATGGGAATCAGCAACAACGATGGAGATGGTGGTGGAGATCGATGGAGATGGCTCCGGGGGCACTTCCCCGTCCCGGCAGGGTGCCGGAATAGAGACTTTCTGTCCCCTGAATCTCCCCTTCGGTGGCGGCGGCGCTGCGGAACTTTTCATGGCTGGAGGTTGGATGATTTAGGGGTTTTGCATCGGGAGGATCTTATAGGCGAAGGGGCAAGGTCGGTGGCTAGCCAGGGGGCCCACACCATGCCCTGGCGCGGCCAGGGGACCCGCGTCTACGGATGGTTTGGCCACCCTGTGGCCCTCCTTCGTCTCTCCTTCTGGCTCCGTGAATCTTCTAGGAAAATAACGACTTTGGCTTTTGTCCGGTCCAATTCTGAGAATATTCATTTTTTGACTTTCTGGAACCAAAAACAGCAAAAAAACAGGCAACTGGCATTGTGGCTCTTGTTAATAGGTTAGTCCAAGAAATCATATGAAAAGTACTCCAAAGTTGGAACAAAACATAAGAAAGTAGATAAAACCAAGCATGGAACATCAAAAATTATGAGTACGTTAGTAACGTATCAACATCCCCAAGCTTAACTCCTGCTCGTCCTCGAGTAGGTAAGTCATAAAAAGAAAGAATAATTTTTGAGGTGACATGCACCATCATAAACTTGATCAAAGTATTTGTAAAACATTGATAGCTGGGATCATAGTACTTCAACATAGCATGAAGGATAAAGTTCTAGCAATAATACATAGCAACTATGTTGCAACATGAAAAGGCATAAACAAAATATTCATGAATAACAATGCTTTGCAAGACGTTTGTTTGTTTCACATAAAGAAAACATAGCATAGTGGAATTCAGCTTGTCCCTCATAGAGTAGCAAACATAAATGCATAGGACACCTTCAAAGTTCATAAGAGTGACTAGATACAAATAGTTTAACACAAGCAATATCAAAACTATGCATCAATCAACAAGTCTTGGGACAATGCACATAGAACTAAGAATGGCCACTAAGCTCTCAAAGTAAGTGCATAAAGATAGAAGGTGGAGACTCACTATATATAGTGGAAGAAAGGCCTTCATAGAAGGAAGTAGGGATTCAAGTCTCATAAAGAGCTTCCAAAAATTATGGTACTTTTTAGCTTTCAGCTCTCATTGCCCCTATCATAAGCATCTTGAAGTGATTAAGGTTAAAGTGAACAAACTATGGAGTATATGCTTGACAAAGTATAAGTTGGAAATCTCATGTCCCTTGAATACGAGGGACGCTCCTCATGCTACTCAAGTTTAGTAACCGGTAAGTTCTTGTCATCCTAAGTACATGTGTATCATAGAGAACCTCCAACGGGGTACCCCTTGCCCGGTGATACGAAAGAATCCCCATATCAAAATGACAAGGCAAGCAAACTACGAGCATCTCAGCAATCTTCTTATTTACCATGGGAATATGGTGCTTTTTTCTCTCTTTCCTCTTTTCTCATATCTCTTTTTTTTCTTTTTTCTCAATATCTGACTCTTTTTTTATAAGAAGAATGCTTCATAGATAGATCATTATGGTTACGCTGCAGGTTTCCACCATGTCAGCATGGATTAGACTAGCGGCCCAGGCGTTTCTCTAACACACATACATAACTCCCTGGACTTACAAGCTCCCCTTTCATTTCACACCGACGACATCCATAGACAAAAGAGCATGATATCAACCAGGTACAAAGTACAGGTGCAATGTTGAAAGCGTTGCCCATGACAGCATGGTTCTGCTAATCCCCAACATATAAGTGCAAGCATATACAACATAGACGACACAATGGTTCAAGTTTATTAAGGGCAAGAAAAGTAAAGTGTGCCATCAAGTTCGTGAGAGCTTTAATCACTAGTTTTCTCATAACAAGTTTAATTCGGAAGGTAGATAAAAACATGATTATACTTGGAATAGCATATGCTAATAGGTAGGTATGGTGGACTCTTTAGAATAACTTTGTTTTATTTGGAGTTGGATGCATGAGTGGAACTGATACTTGGTTATGGAGGCTAGCAAAAGACTAGGAGCGACCAACTAAGGGAGCAATAATGGCCATAATCATGCAGAGCGACAAAACATCATTGATCAAAGCATAAAGTGACACTAAAAGTTGAAAACTAAAGGATCATAAAGGCTATTGTGACTTGGGATAGTCATAACATGGTGTGAGCATGTGCCAAGTCAACCCAAATAAAGCATGAAAGGAGAATACCACAATAATATGCTTTAATATGCTAAAACAACGCATGATTCTTCCAAGGCACGTTAAGCAACCTCAATTGTTTATAACATGTCATGCTACAGCAAAGAATACTAAGCCTAAAGCCAAAACAATATCAAGCATGGCATGACAAAGCATGGGCCATAGTCAAAAACAAGCTCTCTTTACCACTTAAGCATGAACTTTTCCTACTCTTTTCCAATCCAAACCAAACTATTTGAAAACCAATGCATGAAAGAGGGGGTCCAACCAATTTATTCAGAAAACTAAGCAAACCAAGCAAACGAAAAAACAAAACAAAAATGAAAAAGAAGACGCTCCAAGAACAACACAACTGTGCATGAAACAATAGAAATGAAGTGTTTGGAAGAAACCTGGGATTATTATTGATGAAGAGGGGGATGCCTTAGGCATTCCCAAGCTTTGACGCTTGTACTTCTTGGATATTTGTTGGGGTGACACGTGTGGCATCCCCAAGCTTGAGCTTTAGTCCATCCTTCATCTCATTACTCATTCCTTCCATACACCTGAAATTTTTCCTTCATACAAAACTTCACACAATCTTTATTAGCAACATTAGTGCACTCAAGATAATAAGTCTTTGGGTTCAGTTTCAACACCAATAAAACTTCCATTAAAACACAAGCTACTGTATCACTTCCCTCAAAAAGCTCAATTCCACAAAACAACTCAAAAAGGAACCAACAAGAAGCAAATGCAGAAAATGGCAGAAATCTGTCAAAACAGACCAGCAGGTAAAGAAGAATTTTTTCGAAGACCTTCTGTTGCTCAAATAGAAAAGTGTTGAACTAACTAAAGTTAGATAACAACCTGGGGCAGAAGAACAAAAATTCAAGCCTCAAAAGGACGTACAGATATTTTACACGAATTTTTACTCTGAAGCACAGAAATCTGTTTCGGGACATCAACTTCCCAACCATTACTTCTCTCTCATTAGAGGTTACTCTTGGCACAAAAAGCAAATAAAAAGGATAAGGAGCGGTTATTACTGAAGTAATAACTTCCAAGACTCATCTAAAACTTTTGGGTTATCTCCCAATAAGTACTTTTCTTTAACGCCTTTAAGTTAGGCTTGATAGTTTGAGAAGATGCTCGCATAATAAATATGAATTGAAGTAAAAGAGAGCATCAAGAAGCAAATTCAAAACACATTTAAGTCTAACCCACTTCCTATGAATAGGAATCTTGTAAATAAACAAGTCATGAAAGCACAAAGCAACAAGCATAGGAAAGCAAAACAAGTGCAACTTCAAGACTTTCAACATAAAGAGGGGAAACTTAATATTATTGAGATGCATAAAACCATGTTTCCCTCTCTCATAATAACTTTTAGTAGCATCATGAATAAAATTAACAATATAACTATCACATAAAACATTCTTATCATGAGCCACATGCATATAATTATTACTCTCCACATAAGCATAGTCATTCTTATTAATCATAGTGGGAGCAAATTCAACAAAATAGCTATCATTATTATTCTCATCACCATAATCATCAAATATAGGAGGCATATTGTAATCATTATTTTTCTCCTCAATAGTAGGTGGAATGAAAATATCATATTCATCATTGTAATCATCATATATTGGAGGTTTTGTATCATCATACACAATAGAATAGTTATCTTCCAAAGTTGGGGAACTAAAAAGATCATTTTCATAAAAACTGGCTTCCCTAAGCTTAGACTTTTCCATAGCATTAGCAATAATGGTGTCCAAAGAATTCATACTAACAACATTGCTATTAGCATGCAAATAAAGTTCCATAGGTTTTTTAATTTTCTCTTCAAACACTTCATGTCCTAACTCAAGATAAATACTATAAAGCTCTCTAATTTTGTTGTTGTTTTCCATTAAGCCTAACTAGTGAAAATAAAAACAAGAAACAAAAAGATAAAATTGCAGAATCTAAAGGAAATAACTTCGAGCACTCACACCGGAGGATGTGAGTACCTTTTACCTTACCTCCCCGGCAACGGCGCCAGAAAATAGCTTGATGTCTACGCACTTCTATTCTTGTAGATAGTTGTTGGGTCTCCAAGTGTAGAGGTTTGTAGAACAGCAGCAAGTTTTCCCTTATGTGGATCACCCAAGGTTTATTGAACTCAGGGAGGAAGTGGTCAAAGGTATCCCCTCTCAAGCAACCCTGCAATCAAGATACGAGAAGTCTCTTGTGTCCCCAACACACCCAATACACTTGTCAGGTGTATAGGTGCACTAGTTCGGCAAAGAGATAGTGAAATACAAGTGGTATAGATAATTATAAGTGGTAACGGTGATACAAAATAGCTTGATGGTGTGAAAAGACTAAAGTAAAACTGAAATAAAGATAGAAGCAATCAAACATGTAATAGATCTAATAGCAAACGGTGTTTCAGTGCTTAGAAACAAGGCCTATGGATCATACTTTCACTAGTGAACACTCTCATATAAATATATTCTTATTTATGATATTACGTTGAACTACTCTCCGGTTGGACACTCTAATCCATGGTAGGGCTATAACAGCACTCCTCAAAGTTCGCTTTTCCCATCTAGATAACCCCACACTATCACCTTGAGTACTAGATGGTTCCAACAAACACCACAATTTCATAGAGACATCCAACTCCAAATATAACTCATAACAAGTATTTGAAATCTCTAGCCTAAGTGCCACCATGGTGTGCACACTGTCAACTTCACACACATGGGGAGAGCAGAGATCTATTAAAGCACTTGAGTAGTAAGGTAGATCTACTTGATTACAAAGCTCATGATCACAATATGATCATGCATAGAGAGAGAGAGATGAACACATAGCTACCGGTAGAACCCTTAGCCTCGAGGAAGAACTACTCCCTCCTCATCATGGGAATCAGCAATGGCGATGGAGATGGTGGTGGAGATGGCTCCGGGGGCACTTTCCCGTCTCGGCAGGGTGCCGGAACAGAGACTTTCTGTCCCCCGAATCTCCCCTTCGGTGGCGGCGGCGCTGTGGAAGTTTTCATGGCTGGAGGTTGGATGATTTAGGGTTTTTGCATAGGGAGGATCTTATAGGCGAAGGGGCAAGGTCGGTGGCCAGCCAGGGGGCCCACACCATGCCCTGTCGCGGCCAGGGGGACCCGCGCCTAGGGGTGGTTTGGCCACCCTGTGGTCCCCCTTCGTCTCTCCTTCTGGCTCCGTGAATCTTCTAGGAAAATAACGACTTTGGCTTTTGTCCGGTCCAATTCCGAGAATATTCATTTTCTAACTTTCTAGAACCAAAAACAACAAAAAACAGGCAACTGGCACTGTGGCTCTTGTTAATAGGTTAGTCCAAGAAATCATATGAAAATTACTCAAAAGTTGGAACAAAACACAAGAAAGTAGATAAAACCAAGCATGGAACATCAAAAATTATGGGTACGTTAGCAACGTATCAGCGACCCATAGTCGCAAGGAGCACCGTCAAGCACCGCCCCTGTCCCTCAGAGCGCGGGAAGCTCCTGACCGCCAGCCACCGTCCCTAGCATCGCCATTAAGCTCTAGATGATCGCCAGGGCACCGCCCACCGTCCGCCTACCCTGCCCACGCCGGTAGCCCCCAGTGTTGTCGTCACCGACGAGCTCCGCCCGCACCCTTCGGTCCCCTCGTTGATCCTATATAAGGAGGCCACCCCAGCCTCAATCGCCACACCATTCCACTCCCTCTCTCCTATGATCGTTTTCCCTCTCTTGCCAGAGCCGCTCGAGCAACCCATCGCCAGAATTGCGCTGGAGTTAGCCGCAGCAGAGGAGGAGGAGAAGTCCCCGTCGATTTCGTCCACCTTACCCCTGCCACGACTTCGCCTGAGTCC
Source organism: Avena sativa (assembly GCA_916181665.1). NCBI lineage: Eukaryota > Viridiplantae > Streptophyta > Magnoliopsida > Poales > Poaceae > Avena > Avena sativa. The sequence continues at coordinate 29,403,337 of OV702290.1, read as the reverse complement.
GCCATCGCCGTCTCATTCGTTTTCCTGCCTCGCCACACTAGTTGGAGCCCTGGTATGCCACCACCATACCCCCACTGACCGCGCTAGGGTTCAGTCTCGCCGACGACGTGTCCGTCATCAACGATGACCGTGAGCCGTAGATCTGTGTTCTAACCGTGTGGTTCTTATCGCCCCGTACCGCTTCGCGTTTAATGAGTCACTAACAGGCGGGACCCCCCCGTCAACAGCCCTCGACACCGCGGAGTGTACACGGACCGGCCCATTTAGTTTCCCATGCTGACCCAGTAATTCAAATATATGTTTTTCTATTTTAATTAAAACTTAGTTCTGTCCTTTAGTTTAAAAATCAACTCAGAGAGTTATACAAATCCAAATTGAATGATTCCAATTTTGTTGGAAAGCTAATGAAAAACTCTATCCAAGCCCGTTGGATTTAAACCATTTAGAGTTAGAGATCTCTCCTAGCAAAGATAACAAGATACAAGTTTTTTCACATTCAAACATTTTTATAAAATCAACCATAGTAGGTTTTGAGTTGATTCCAACTCTCAAAAATCACATTTAACCATACCTATCTGAATATATAATAATATTAAGGTTTACATGCAGTGACTTTGGACTAGTACCAAAATAATGCTATATAGGCATTTCTAGTCACTTTAAATCATTAATTATTAAACTTAAACTTATTAAAATATGATTCCGCCCTTCAAATCACATTCCCATATGTTAGAATATGTGGTGATGACATGTGTCCTCATGATCCCATATTTTAATTGGAGAATATTAAATCTCAGTTAATTTCAATGAGTAGAAATTACTTTTCTCAAATAAAAAGAATGAAGCTAGTTCATTAAACCTTCTGATGTTTGTGATGATACTAAATCATCAAATGTGTGCTTAAGGGGGCTAAGTAGACTAGTTAAGTATTGTTTGGTGATTGTGTATTCCGTATGTATTTATAGACGATAGTACAGACCAAGTCTACTAGGAGGAGGAGTTCTACCAAGAGGAGGATGAAGAGAATTTCAACCACTGCACCAACCAAGGCAAGCTATTATTGGCAAGATAACACTTGCAAGTGTATTAACTATGCAAGCTAGAACTAAGAAAGTTAAAACTTGCCCACTTAACTAAGCAAATGCATTAGGCATGCTTTGGTTATACCCTTTGACTTATACCTACTCCAAGTTTTATTTACAAGCTTTACCTTCTTTACTTTACCGAAGTTCTTTACTTGTTTAAAGGTAGCATAAAGAGTATAAAACTTGACCTATCTAGTTAGACTTAGATGTCATTCTATGGCATGATATTGTGATTAGCATCCCACCTTAGTGAACACTCTTAACTTAGTAGTTGGAACTAAGCCAAAACTTGATTCACTTTAGATGGGAATACTTGGTGAAAATGATTTGTGAAAACCTTGGAATGATGAGTCATTCTATTGAGATGTTTTGACATGTGTTGAGAAACACAAATGGTTTATGATGATGATGATGATGAAAATGTTGAGGCATGAGCCTTAGCCCTTTTACCAAAAACTGATGGTTGGGTTCGGATGCGATACCATTCCAATTTTACCGTACAACCACAATACCTGAATTGGGTAAGGCTTAGCCAGAAGTTTATATGCATTAGTATTAGTTCCCTCGCAGGAGAGGTTTGAGCTGAGGCTACCTCTCAATGTTGTCCACGTATGCAGTGCCCAGGATGCCAGATGGTCATGGCTGGGAGGCCATACTCATAGGAGAGGTGTTTATACTAGAGTGTGTAAAGGAAATGTTAAGTTTGACTATTTGCATACTAAGTTCGATGATTCAGGGTTATCCCTGATAGATGTATCGAATCTTGTGGTGAAAGTGTACCACCTCTGCAGAGTGTCAAACTATTCGAATAGCCGCATCCGTGGTTATGGACAGTTGGATTAGCCATACTGTTCCGTTGTCAGATGTTTTCAAAACAACTTATGAAATGATTTGTGACATGACTTGACCACAACAGAGTTATGACTATGACAACTAAGTTCCCACTTAGGTGTTTTCAAACTTCTTTTATCTTTCTTTGTTTCTGAACTCAGCTTAGGTTTCAAACTTAACTTTACAAACAAACTTAGAGTTAGCATTTCCTACTAGAACTATCCTACTTGTTAGTGGTAGTCTGCGAGTACTTAAAGAGTACTCATGGCTTTTGTCCCTGGATATTCCTATGGCCAGACTATGAGGAGGACTACCCTGAAGGAGGACAGCAGGACGGCTATGACAACTAGGATCATCTCCCATCGTCAGCATTGTCTGTGACTCTGAAGATGGACCCCACCGCTACGCTATTTATTCCGCTACTTGATTGTACTAAGACTAGATCATGAGATCCTTTATTTGTGTAAGACGTTATTATGGTTTGTAATGGATGATGTACTGTGATATCCAATCTATTATGTCTCACAAAAATATTAATCCTGGGATTGTGATGTATGGCATAACAGGCATCTGGGATTAAAAATCCGGGAGTTGACAAGTTGGTATCAGAGCCATCCTGACCATAGGAGACCCTAGTTAGAATGGGAGTCCGAACAAAAACTTAGTTTCAAAAACCAAAGTGAGTATTTATGAAAACTATTTCCTCTCTTACCCTTGGGAATTCTTTCTCTCAAAAATTCATGTTCCTCCAAATTCTTACATTACTACATAAAACTTTGACACACTTGACCACAACAGAGTTGTGACTATGACAACTACGTTCCCACTTAGGTGTTTTCAAACTTCTTTTATCTTTCTTTGTTTCTGAACTCAGCTTAGGTTTCAAACTTAACTTTACAAACAAACTTAGAGTTAGCATTTCCTACTAGAACTATCCTACTTGTTAGTGGTAGTTTGCGAGTACTTAAAGAGTACTCATGGCTTTTGTCCCTGGCTATTCCTATGGCCAGACTATGAGGATGACTACTCTGAAGGAGGACGGCAGGACGGCTATGACATCTAGGATCATCTCCCATCGTTAGCATTGCCTGTGACTCTGAAGATGGACCCCACCGCTACGCTATTTATTCCGCTACTTGATTGTACTAAGACTGGATCATGAGATCCTTTATTTGTGTAAGACCTTGTTATGGTTTGTAATGGATGATGTACTGTGATATCCAATCTGTTATGTCTCACAAAAATGGTAATCCTGGGATTGCGATGTATGGCATAACAGGCATCTAGGATTAAAAATCCGGGTGTTGACAAGTTGGTATCAGAGCCATCCTGACCATAGGAGACCCTAGTTAGAATGGACGTCCGAACAAAAACTTAGTTTCAAAAACCAAAGTGAGTATTTATGAAAACTATTTCCTATCTTACCCTTGGGAATTCTTTCTCTAAAAATTCATGTTCCTCCAAGTTCTTACATTACTACATAAAACTTTGACACACTTGATCACTTCACTTACTTTCTCATCCTAAAATTCTTATAGATGGAAGCCCAATGCAGCAAGTTCTACTAGTTGGGCAACGGAGGCCAACTGATCTTCGAGAGGGATCTGGATTCACTGTCTGAGTTCTTGGAGCATCCTCATCCGAAATTTCTTGGAGCTCAACTCCCGGGTCCACCAGGAGGGGATTTACAATGGCTAGTAACTGTTGATCTTCGAGGCAAGATAGAAGCACCTGTATCTGGGAGGATTCAGTTCTCCATGAGAGAGAACAACTGGCTAGATGGATTAGCCAGGGCAATGCATGAAGCTCTCGCACGTCTGTGTGCCCTGGGTTTCAACCTAATCCAAGGAACCCGCTTCGTTCACTGTGCAAGGCATGATTCAATGGGAATGCCGCTAGAGATGCCAAGTCACCCAATATTGAAGCGTCAAGTGGAGAACCTCGACTTCCTACTGTACGACAGATAGAAGGAGTTGGACAATGCTAGAGAGGTCACCAACCACAACCTCGCCCTTGCCGCCCAGAAGGCCCAGACTTTCTCACTGCTCATCAAGGATCGTCAATCTCTTCACCGTCAACGCGCCAAGAAGGATCGCACCATCGACCGTCTTTGCAAGAAGGTGGCCGACCTCGAGAAGACCATCAAGGAGCAAGAAGCTCAGATTGCAGCAAAGGGAGAAGAAGAGGAAGGTGAAGATATCCAAGGGGATATTGACTCCTACCTCAACAATGATGATGACTATCTAGAGGAGGATGCCGTGGACTTCTACACCGACGATGATGACTCCGACTTCATCGATGATGAGTATATGCACTAGAGCACCATCGTAGAGTGAGGAGTACCGGTCCCATTGTATCGTAGCTTACAGAATGGTTCTTAAAACCATCTATTTTCCTTTGATGTTGTGGTGTGTGTGTGTGTGTTTGTATCGTGTGCTTTGCTTGAATGAATGAAAAGAAGTTAGTTGTAAAACCTGAGTCAAACTCAAAGTTTTAGCTTTGAAAATCAAAACCATGAACCTTAGAACTTTCCCTCTTACCCCTTTATCTATCTCAATCTTTAGATGACTCGTGGAAACCAAGGAGGGAGCAGCTCATCGCAAGACCCAATGCTACAGATTCTGCAGACTCTCATTGCAGACTATGAAGCTAGTAGGGCAGAGCGCCAAGCTAATCTAGCAACACTACAGCAGATCGCCTAGATGGCTCATAACAATCAGAACCATGGAAATCAGGATCGTCATGGATCCAAACTCAAAAACTTCCAGAATACCAATCCCCCAATCTTTAGCACTTCGGAGAACCCACTAGATGCTAATGACTGGTTGCAGACAATGGAGAACAACTTAGAAGTAGCAGGAGTGGATGCTAACGAGAAGTTTCTTTTTGCCACCCACTATTTGGCAGGAGATGCAAGAGCATGGTGGAATAGCACCCGCACAATGAACCATGGTCAAGTGATGACATGTGAAGCCTTCAAAATCAAGTTCAGCCGCACCCACGTGTCGCAGGGTCTAGTCACCCGAATGAGGGATGAATTCAGAGAGTTGAAGCATGGCAGAATGACTGTAGTGGAGTACCGTGACAGATTCTTGTCCCTAGCCAGGTATACACCTGATGAGATCAACATGGAGGTCAAGAAGAAGGAGAGATTCCTGAACGAACTGCATGATGAGATGCAGACTGTCCTCGTCAACATCCATTTCGAAGATCTCGAAGAGCTAGTCGACTCTGCCATTCAGATGGAAGGGAAGATTAATCAAGCAAACGACAACCGCAAACGTCGTATGATGCACCAAGCTGGATCCAACAGTCACCAGAAGTACCGTCCCAACCCGTCTGCCGGATATGCCCTGCGGAACAATCGACCCCCAATGTCTCGCCCAAGCTACCCCAACCGTAGCGGAGGAAATGTGAAGTTCAGAGGAAACAACAACCACCCCGGCAACGCCAGCAATTTCAACCGTGCAACTCCCAAGAGAAACAACAACAACAACAACAACACTGCACCCAGGACTGGAAGCAATGCTGTGCCCGTGGCAGCAAAAGACAAGTCTCAGATTACTTGTTCCGAGTGTGGAGTGAAGGGTCACTATTCCAATGAGTGCCCGAAGAAGATTGCCGCCACTGCCAATGTGAACGCCCCAGCTCAACAGCAGCGTCGTGTTCAACCAGGAAGAAGATTCGCCCCAGGGAACCCTCATAACCGCAACGGCCGTCTCTTCCACATGAACGCCGAAGAAGCCCAAGAAGCGCCAGATGTAGTGTTGGGTATGTTTTCTGTCAACTCAGTTTTAGCAAGAGTGTTGTTTGATTCTGGAGCATCGCACTCATTTGTCACCGAAGAATTTGCATGCACTAGTAAGGTTCACCCAACCAATTTGAAGCATGTCATGATAGTTCAAATCCCTGGTTCAACTACAAAAGCTAGAAAAATTTGCAAAGTTGTGCCTATTAGAATACATGGGATAGATTTTTATGCCAATCTAATAGTACTTGGAACCAAAGGTTTTGAAGTAGTACTAGGAATGGACTAGATGTCAAAGCATAAAGGATTGATAGACTGTGCCAAGAAAGCCATCACCATGACCAGTAGCTCTAGAGTATCAGTAGAGCATATATCTGAAACCTTGCCCCGTCAATTCAAGTGTAACAAGAGTCTAGCCCTACCCACCATTGACTAAGTCAGAGTAGTCTGTGAATACCCTGACGTATTCCCAGATGAATTACTCGGTATGCCCCCGGATAGGGATATTGAGTTCATTATTGAACTAATTCCTGGAACCGGACCCATAGCCCAGAGACCCTATAGTATGAACCTCTCAGAGTTAGTGGAATTGAAGAAGCAGATGGATGCTATGCTGGAGAAAGGCTTGATTCAACCAAGCGCATCGCCATGGAGATTGCTAGTGTTATTCGTCGACAAGAAAGATGGAGGCAACCGTTTGTGCACAGATTACAGGAAGCTGAATGATGTCACCATCAAAAACAAGTACCCTTTGCTAAAGATAGAGGATCTATTTGATCAGTTGACTGGAGCAAATGTGTTCTCTAAGATCGATCTTAGGACTGGTTATCACCAACTTAAGATTCATGCAACAATATTCCGAAGACCGCCTTTACTACTCGTTATGGATTATACGAGTATACGGTCATATCTTTTGGATTAACCAATGCCCCTGCTTATTTCATGAATCTCATGAATAAGATCTTTATGAATTTTCTAGACAAGTTTTGTCGTGGTGTTTATCGACGATATCCTTATCTACTCCAAGTCAGAAAAAGAGCATGAGCAACATCTGAGAATCATCCTTGAAACCCTTAGAGAGCATAGGTTGTATGCCAAGTTCAGCAAATATGAGTTTTGGCTAAAAGAACTAGGATTCCTAGGACATATTCTGTCTGCTGGAGGAGTCACTTTTGATCCCGCCAGGATCAAAGATGTCGAAGAATGGGAAGCCCCAACCACTCAAACCCAAGTCCGTGCATTTCTCGGATTAGCGGGATATTACCGCAAGTTCGTAGAAGGATTCTCGAGCATCACCAGGCCCATGACTCAATTGTTGAAGAAGGACAAGAAGTTTGAATGGACCGACAAATGTGAAGCAAGTTTCCAAGAGCTCAAGAAGAGATTGATTTCAGCCCCAATATTGATCATGCTAGATATCAAGAAGCCGTTTGACGTGTATTGTGATGCATCCAAGATTGGTCTCGGATGTGTATTGATGCAAGAAGGCAAAGTTATCGCATATCTGTCTAGACAACTGAAGCAGCATGAGCAGAACTATCCTACTCATGATCTCGAGTTAGCAGCCGTAGTTTTGGCATTGAAGACATGGCGTCATTATCTTATGGGTAATCGCTGTGAGATTTACTCAGATCACAAAAGCTTGAAGTATATTTTCACTCAGAAGGAGCTGAATATGAGGCAAAGGAGATGGATAGAGTTAATCAAGGATCATGACCTTGACATTCACTATCACCCTGGCAAAGCCAATGTGGTAGCGGATGCTCTTACAGATTGTCGTGTAGGCTAAACACCATGATCAAGGAGAAGCAACCAAGTTTGTATGAGGAGTTGGAGCAGTTTAGGACTGAGCTAGTTAGCAAGGGATTTCTAGCTAGCATTGAACTTCAACCCACTTTGATTAGCCAAATCAAGGAAGCCCAGAAGGGAAATGAAAGTATTGACGGAATCAGACGTCGTATTAGTACAGGAAAGGTACCTAGATTCACTAAAGACGAAGAAGGAGTTTTGTGGTACAAAGGCCGTATCTGTGTGCCAGCAGATTCAGAGTGGAAGCAAGTTATCATGCAAGAAGCTCATGATACTCTTTATTCTATCCACCCCGGAGGAACAAAGATGTATCAGGATTTGAAGGAGCAATTTTGGTGGCACAAGATGAAGAGAGAAATCGGAAGCTACATCGCCAAGTGTGATATCTGTCAACGAGTCAAATCGGAACATCAAAGACCCGTAGGACTGTTGCAACCCTTATAGATTCCGGAATGGAAATGGGATTCTGTTGGAATGGACTTTATCACCGGTTTGCCTACTTTGAGTAAGGGAAATGACTCAATCTGGGTCATTGTTGATAGACTGTCCAAGGTAGCTCACTTTATACCTGTCAAGACAACCTACCAGAGTTCGAAGCTAGTAGAATTGTACATTGCTAGAATCGTCAGTTTGCATGGAACCCCCAAGACCATAGTGTCGGATCGAGGAACCCAATTTACCTCGAGATTTTGGCAGAAAGTCCAAGAAGGATTAGGAACCAAGTTGAATTTCAGCACCGCTTATCACCCGCACACCGATGGACAGACTGAAAGAGTTAACCAAATCCTAGAGGATATGTTAAGAGCTTGTGTGTTGGAATATAGATCAAAATGGGAAGATTGTCTGCCTTTCGCAGAATTCTCATATAACAACAGTTATCAAGCCAGTTTGCAAATGGCACCATTTGAGTTCCTATACGGAAGAAAGTGCCATACCCCTTTGAATTGGTCGCAAGTAGGAGAGAGTCAGATTTTTGGACCCGACATTCTCCGAGAAGCTGAAGAGAAGGTTCACAAAGTTCGTGAGCACCTCAAGACCGCCCAAGCCAGACAGAAGAGTTATGCTAACAAGAGAAGGAGAGACCTGACTTTCAATGTCGGAGATTTTGTGTATCTCAAGGTTTCGCCATTGAAGGGAACGCAACGTTTTAGTCTGAAAGGAAAGTTAGACCCCAGATATATTGGACCTTTCAAGATTCTAAATCGCCGAGGAGAAGTATCATATCAACTGGAAATGCCAGAGGAGATCTCTGCCATCCATAATGTGTTCCATATCTCGTTACTTCACAAATGCTTAGAAGTGCGGGAGAAGACCGAAGTTTTCAAGAACATCGATCACCGAGCTGTTGATATCAACAAGGATCTGATGTATCGTGAAGTGCCCATCCGTATCTTGGAGGAATCCTATAGAACCACCAGGACCCGGAGTATCAAATTTCTCAAGATTCAATGGAGCAACCATACCGAAGAAGAAGCCACTTGGGAACGAGAAGATTACATTAGGACTAAGTTCCCAGATCTCTTTAGTTCCTAGTTTTCTTTCTTAAATCTCGGGACGAGATTTTGTTTAAGGGGCGAAGGTTTGTAACATCCTAAAACTTTAATCCAAGTGATCAAGATCAAATCTACCCAATTTAGGGTTAACAAAACCTTTTTCTATTAAAAATCTTTAAGCATTCATATGTGTGTGCATCTAAAATAGGAGTTGTTTTGAATTGCCATCATTGAGTGATCTATTGGTTGTAAAATGACTCTAAGGTGAATTACACATCATCTAGATCATCCCCAAGCAAATCCCAAAGAAAAAGAAATCAAAAAGAATTAAATAAAGGAAATGGTCACTTTTGCCATTTTAATCACCTAGCCCACTTTGGTTGTTCCTAGCACTCAATGTCAAACAGAAACAATTGTGGATCTTTGCACCCCTTGCTAGTACAAGTAGTGATGTGCCAAGGCCCACTTTGTGTCATCCCAAAAACATTCAAACTCTAAATTTAAATGACATTTGAAAATTGAATCTAGTTCATATGTCTAGATCCCACTTTTTCAAAAACCACTCAAATGAATTCAATTTGAAGATCCCAAGCAAACCTAGATGCTTAAGCATAAGATAAACCACTTCACCAAAGATTTTGAAATTCAAATCTTGTGTTCATGCGGCCATTTGGTCGAACACTTGGCATGCACTGATCACACTCTAGTTTAGGTTCACTGTTTCTACAGGGTTTTGCCACCCATTTGACCTCAATTTAATCCCTCTATCCCTCCTAGCTCTAACCAAGCCTAAACTAACCCATCCCCTAGTCCCTAGCAGCAGTGCACGGCCAACCCGAGGCCATGCTCGCCGGTCGAGCATGCGCAGCTCGCAGCAGACCGCCAGCCCTTCTCCGCCGCTCCAAGGAGTGAGGCGTGACCTCACCGCCGCCCACGATCCACCCCACGATCACTGCCAGTCCCTAGACCACCGAGGAAACACCACGCACTAAGTCTCTACGCGCAGCCAGAGCACGCCAGAGCGCCATCGCCGCCAGCACGCCACCGACCACGCACGCTACTCCGCCTTGACCCCCTCACCCCGCTAGACACGGTCGTGCACCACCGCGCGACCCACAATCGCCAGGAGCACCGTCGAGCACCGCCCCTGTCCCTCAGAGTGCGGGAAGCTCCCGACCGCTAGCCACCGCCCCTAGCGTCGCCATTAAGCTCTAGATGATTTCCAGGGCACCGCCCACCGTCCGCCTACCTTGCCCATGTTGGTAGCCCCCTGTGCCGTCGTCACCGACGAGCTCCGCCTGCACCCTTCGGTCCCCTCGTCGAGCCTATATAAGGAGGCCACCCCAGCCTCAATCACCACACCATTCCACTCCCCTCTCTCCTCTGATCATTTCCCCTCTCTCGCCGGAGCCGCTCGAGCATCCCATCGCTAGAATTGCGCTGGAGTTAGCCGCAACAGAGGAGGAGAAGTCCCCATCGATTTCGTCCACCTCAGCCCCTGCCGCGACTTCGCCTGAGTCCGCCATCATCGTCTCGTTTGTTTGCCTGCCTCGCCGCACTAGATGGAGCCCTGGTATACCCCCACCGTACCCCCACTGACCGTGCTAGGGTTCAGTCTCGCCGGTGACGTGTCCGTCGTCGACGATGACCGTGAGCCATAGATCTGTGTTCCAATCATGTGGTTCTTATCGCCCCGTACCACTTCACGTTTAATGAGTCACTGACAGGCGGGACCCCCCTGTCAGCAGCCCTCAGCGCCGTGGAGTGTACACGGGCCGGCCCATTTAGTTTCCCGCGCTGACCTAGTAATTCAAATATATGGTTTTCTATTTTAATTAAAACTTAGTTCTGTTCTTTAGTTTAAAAATCAACTCAGAGAGTTATACAAATCCAAATTGAGTGATTCCAATTTTTTTGGAAAGATAATGAAAAACTCTATCCAAGACCGTTGGATTTAAACCATTTAGAGTTAGAGATCTCTCCTAGCAAAAATAACAAGACATAAGCTTTTTCACATTCAAACATTTTTATAAAATCAACCATAGTAGCTTTTGAGTTGATTCAAACTCTCAAAAATCATATTTAACCATACCTATCTGAATATATAATAATATTAAGGTTTACATGCAGTGACTTTGGACTAGTACCAAAATAATGCTATATAGGCATTTCTAGTCACTTTAAATCATTAATTATTAAACTTAAACTTATTAAAATATGATTCCACCCTTTAAATCACATTCCCATATGTTAGAATATGTGGTGATGACATGTGTCCACATGATCTCATATTTTAATTGGAGAATATTAAATCTTAGTTAATTTCAATGAGTAGAAATTACTTTTCTCAAATAAAAAGAATGAAGCTAGTTCATTAAACCTTGTGATGTTTGTGATGATACTAGATCATCAAATGTGTGCCTTAGTGTGCTAAGTAGACTAGTTAAGTATTGTTTAGTGATTGTGTATTCCGTATGTATTTATAGACGATAGTACCGACCAAGTCTACGAGGAGGAGGAGTTCTACCAAGAGGAGGAGGAAGAGAATTTCAACCACTGCACCAACCAAGGAAAGCTATTATTGGCAAGCTAACACTTGCAAGTGTATTAACTATGCAAGCTAGAACTAAGCAAGTTAACACTTGCCCACTTAACTAAGCAAATGCATTAGGCATGCTTTCGTTATACCCTTTGACTTATACCTACTCCAAGTTTTATTTACAAGCTTTACCTTCTTTACTTTACCGAAGTCCTTTACTTGTTTAAAGGTAGCATAAAGAGTATAAAACTTGACCTATCTAGTTAGACTTAGATGTCATTCTATGGCATGAGATTGAGATTAGCATCCCACCTTAGTGAACACTCTTAACTTAGTAGTTGGAATGATTTGTGAAAACCTTGGAATGATGAGTCATCCTATTGAGATGTTTTGACATGTGTTGAGAAACACAAATGGTTTATGATGATGATGAAAATGTTGAGGCATGGGCCTTATCCCTTTTACCAAAAACTGATGGTTGGGTTCGGATGCGATACCATTCCAATTTTACCGTACAACCACAATACCTGAATTGGGTAAGGCTTAGTCGGAAGTTTATATGCATTAGTATTAGTTCCCTTGTGGGAGAGGTTTGAGCTGAGGCTACCTCTCAATGTTGTCCACCTATGCAGTGCCCAGGATGATAGATGGTCATGGCTGGGAGGCCATACTCATAGGATAGGTGCTTATACTAGAGTGTGTAAAGGAAAGGTTATGTTTGATTATCTGCATACTAAGTATGATGATTCAGGGTTATCCCTAACAGATGTATCGAATCTTGTGGTGAAAGTGTACCACCTCTGCAGAGTGTCAAACTATTCGAATAGCCGCGTCCGCGGTTATGGACAGTTGGAGTAGCCATACTGTTCTGTTGTCAAATGTTTTCAAAACAACTTATGAAATGATTTGTGACATGACTTGACCACAACAGAGTTGTGACTATGACAACTAAGTTCCCACTTAGGTGTTTTCAAACTTCTTTTATCTTTCTTTGTTTCCGAACTCACCTTAGGTTTCAAACTTAACTTTACAAACAAACTTAGAGTTAGCATTTCCTACTAGAACTATCCTTATTGTTAGTGGTAGTTTGTGAGTACTTAAAGATTACTCATGGCTTTTGTCCCTAGCTATTCCTATGGCCAGACTATGAGGAGGACTACCCTGAAGGAGGATAGCAGGACGGCTACGACAACTAGGATCATCTCCCATCGTCAGCATTGCCTGTGACTCTGAAGATGGACCCCATCGCTATGCTATTTATTCCGCTACTTGATTGTACTAAGACTGGATCATGAGATCCTTTATTTGTGTAAGAACTTATTATGGTTTGTAATGGATGATGTACTGTGATATCCAATTTGTTATGTCTCGCAAAAATGGTAATCCTGGGATTGCGATGTATGGCATAACAGGCATCTGGGATTAAAAATCCGGGTGTTGACAGATGAGGAGGACGTCGATTTCCAGGATGACGGAGAACCCACCAGTTCCGATCATGAGTAGTAGCACTAGATCACTATCGTAGGTGTGAGTTTGTATCCGGTCCCAATGTATCGTAGAATGACAGAATGGTTCTTAAAACCATTTGTGGGGTAGTTATGATGTGTTGTTTGTGATGTGTGGTTTGTATGTGTTGCTTGGAATGAATGAAAAGGAGTTGTTGGTTTTCAAACCTTAGCGGGACTCAAGTTTAAAACTCTTGAACCATACCCATAAGCCATAGAAATTTCCCTCTTGTCTTATGATCTACCTCAATCTTCAGATGACTCGCGGTAACCCCGGTGGAAGCAACTCATCCCAGGACCCAATGCTTCAGATTCTGCAAATGCTTGTAGTAGATCGAGAAGCCGGTAGAGCCGAGCGTCAAGCCAATCTCGCCACTCTTCAGCAGATCGCCCAGATGGCACACAACAACCAAGGCCATGGAAATCAGGATCACCATGGATCTAAGCTCAAGAACTTTCAAAACACCAACCCTCCTATATGTTGCAAATCTGAAGAGCCCTTAGATGCTGAGGACTGGCTGCAATCAATGGAGAACAACTTAGAAGTTGCAGGAGTAGATGTTGCGGAGAAAGTACTGTTTGCCTCCCACTATCTGGCAGGTTATGCAAGATTCTGGTGGAATAGCACTCGTACAATGAACGGAGGACAAATGATGACTTGGGAGGAATTCAAGATCAAGTTCAGCAGGACCCATGTGCCCCCAGGTTTGATCAAGAGGATGAGGGATGAATTCAGGGAGTTGAAGCAAGGTAGAATGACTATGGTGGAATACCGTGACAAATTTCTGTCTCTGGCTAGGTATGCCCCCGATGAGATCGACATTGAGGCAAAGAAGAAGGAAAGATTCCTGAATGGCCTGCATGATGAAATGCAGACAGTGTTAGTCAACATTCCGTTTGACGACCTAGAAGCTCTAGTGGATTCTGCTATCCAGATGGAAGAAAAGATTAATCAAGCTAGTGAGAACCGCAAGCGTCGTATGATGCACCAGCCTAGACCCCACCATACCCCGAAGTACCTCCCCAGCTCGTCTGTAGGATTTGCACCAAGAAACAATAGGCCATCTATGTCTCATCCGAACTTTCCCAATCGAGGCAGAGGAAACCCAAGGTCCAGAGGCCACAACAACAACACTGGTAACCCCCATAACTTCAATCGTGCACCGCCAAGGTCCACCAATCACACCAACAACAACAATACTACCCCAAGGACTGGAAGCAATGTTGTGCCTATTGCCGGGAAGGACAAGTCAACGATCACCTGTTTTGAATGTGGAATTACGGGTCACTACTCCAATGAGTGCCCCAAGAAGCTTGCTGTAGCCACCGATGTCACTGCACCTGCCCAGCAGCAGTGCCGTGTCCAGCCTGGAAAGCGGTTTGCCCCAGGCAACCCGCACAACCGTACCGACCGTCTATTCCACATGAATGCAGAAGAAGCCTAGGAAGCGCCAGATGTCGTGCTGGGTATGTTTTCTGTTAACTCGGTATTTGCAAGAGTGTTGTTAGATTCTGGAGCATCACACTCGTTTGTTATAGAAGAATTTGCATGCACTAGTAAGATTCAACCAACAAATTTGAAGCATGTTATGATAGTTCAAATACTTGGGTCAACCACCAAAGCTAGAAAAATTTGCAAGGTCGTGCCTATCAGAATACATGGAATAGATTTTTATGCCAATTTAATAGTACTTGGAACAAAAGGTTTGGAAGTAGTACTAGGAATGGATTGGATGTCGAAACATCAAGGATTAATAGACTGTGTCAAGAAAGCCATAACCATGACCAGTAGCACTGTAGTATCAATAGAGCATGTGTCTGAGACGCTGCCCCGTTAATTCAAATGCAACAAGAGTTTAGTCCAATCAACCCTAGACCAAGTCAGAGTAGTCTGTGAATACCCCGATTCGATGTGTTCCCAGATGAATTACCCGATATGCCCCCAGATCGAGATATCGAGTTTATCATTGAACTAGTTCCTAGAACTGGACCCATAGCTTAGAGACCCTATAGTATGAACCCAACTGAATTAGTGGAGCTAAAGAAGCAACTTGATGACATGTTGGGGAAAGGTCTGATACAACCAAGTGCATCATCGTGGAGATCACCTATTTGTTCGTGGATAAGAAAGATGGTGCCAACCGTTTGTGTACGGATTACCGGAAGCTGAATGACGTCACCATCAAGAACAAGTACCCACTGCCGAAGATAGAAGACCTGTTTGACCAACTGACTGGTGCTAGAGTGTTTTCTAAGATTGATCTTAGAACTGATTATCATCAACTAAAGATCCGTGCAATGGATATCCCAAAGACTGCCTTCACTACCAGATATGGATTATATGAGTACAATGTCATGTCATTTGGATTGACCAATGCCCCCGCTTATTTCATGAATCTTATGAATAAGATTTTTATGAACTTATTGGATAAGTTTGTCGTTGTTTTTATTGATGATATTATGATCTATTCCAAGTCAGAAGAGGACCATGAGCAGCACCTAAGAACCATCCTTGAAACCCTTAGAGAGCATCAGTTGTATGCCAAGTTTAGCAAATGTGAGTTCTGGTTAAAGGAAGTAGGATTCCTAGGACATATCTTATCAGCAGGAGGAATTACCGTTGATCCCGCCAAGATTAAGGATGTCGAAGAATGGAAAGCCCCAACCACTCAAACCGAAGTCCGCGCATTCCTTGGATTAGCGGGATATTACCGCAAGTTCGTTGAAGGATTTTCAAGCATCGCAAGGCCGATGACCCAACTATTAAAGAAAGATAAGAAGTTTGAATGGAAAGACAAATGTGAAGCAAGTTTTCAAGAGCTCAAGAAAAGATTGATTTCAGGCCCATTTTTGATCATGTCGGATATCAAAAAGCCTTTTGATGTATATTGTGATGCATCCAAGATTGGTCTCGGATGTGTGTTGATGCAGGAAGGCAAAGTAATATCATATCTGTCCCAACAACTGAAGCAGCATGAGCAGAATTATGCCACCCATGACTTAGAACTAGCAGCTGTAGTTCTAGCCTTGAAGACATGGCGTCATTACCTCATGGGTAACCGATGTGAGATTTATTCGGATCACAAGAGTCTGAAGTATATTTTCACCTAGAAGGAGCTGAATATGAGGCAACGGAGATGGATAGAGTTAATCAAGGATTATGACCTTGACATTCACTACCACCCCGACAAGGCCAATGTGGTAGCAGATGCTCTTAGTGGACTGCTGTGTAGGTTAAACACCATGATTAAGGAAGATCAGCCAAGTTTGCATGAGGAGTTGGAGAATTTTAGAATGGAGGTAGTTAGCGAAGGATTTGTAGACAATATTGAACTTCAACCCACTTTGATTAGTCAGATAAAGGAAGCTCAGAAAGGAAATGCTAGTATCAACGGAATCAAGCGTCGTATCGGTACAGGGAAGGTACCTGGATTCACTGAAGATGAAGAAGGAGTTCTGTGGTATAAAGGACGCATCTGTGTGCCAGCAGATTCGGAGTTGAAACAAGTCATTTTACAGGAAGCCCATGATACTCTTTATTCTATTCATCCGGGAGGAACAAAGATGTATCAGGATTTGAAGGAGCAATTTTGGTGGCACAAAATGAAGAGAGAAGTTGGAAGCTATATCGCCAAGTGTGCATATGTCAGAGTCAAAGTGGAACACCAGCGACCCGTAGGACTTTTGCAGCCATTGCAAATTCCAAAATGGAAATGGGATTCAGTTTGAATGGATTTCATCGCCGGTTTGCCTACATCTAGTAGAGGAAATGATTCTATTTGGGTCATAGTAGATAGACTGTCCAAAGTAGCTCATTTCATACCCATCAAGACCACGATCAAAGCTCGAAGCTGGTAGAGTTGTATATTGCTAGAATAGTCAGTCTGCACGGAACCCCCAAGACAATTGTGTTAGACCGAGGAACACAGTTTATCTCAAGGTTTTGGAAGAAAGTCCAAGAAGGATTAGGAACCAAACTGAACTTCAGTACAGCTTATCATCCACAGACCGATGGACAGACGGAAAGAGTACACCAGATACTAGAAGATATGCTGAGAGCCTGTGTATTAGAATATGGATCTAAATGGGAAGACTGTCTGCCTTTCGCAGAATTCTCATACAACAACAATTATCAGGCCAGTTTGCAAATGGACCAATTTGAGTTTTTGTATGGAAGGAAGTGTCGTACCCCCCTGAATTGGTCGCAAGTAGGAGAGAGTCAGATATTCGGACCAAACATCCTACAAGAAGCCGAAGAGAAGGTTCACAAGATCCGTGAACACCTCAAGACCTCTCAATCCAGACAGAAGAGTTATGCTGACAAAATACGTCAAGAACTGACCTTCAATATCGGAGACTTTGTGTATCTCAAAGTATCACCCTTAAAAGGAATGCAATGTTTTCAACTCAAAGGGAAGCTTGCACCTAGATATATCGGACCCTTCAAGATTTTAAGTCACCGAGGAGAAGTATCCTATCAGCTAGAACTGCCTGAAGAGATGTCAGTTGTACATGATGTGTTTCATATCTTGTTACTTAGGAAATGCTTAGAAGTTCCGGAGAAGACCGAAGTTTTCATGGAGCCGTGGATATCAATAAGGATTTAACTTATTGTGAAGTACCCTTTCGTATTTTGGAAGAAGCCTTCAGAACCACCCGAGCCAGAAGTATCAAGTTTCTCAAAATCCAGCGGAGCAACCACACTGAAGAAGAAGCCACCTGGGAGCGAGAAGATTATATTAGGACCGAGTTTCCAAATCTCTTTAGTTCCTAGTTTTTCTTGAATCTTGGGACGAGATTCTGTTTAAGGAGGGAAGTTTGTAACATCTCAAAAATATTAAAAGGAGAATATCAATTTCCAATCAACCAAAATTAGTGTTAACAAAAGCTTTTATTATTAAAAACTATATGAATGCAAGTGGCATTGTTAATGATGTATTAATGCATGTCATGCCATGTTTGTTTGTTGTGAATGATGAGAATTGATCTAAAGATCTAAACAATATCATCTAGGTCAAATCCAAACCAAATCAAAATAAAATCAAATTATGAAGCATATGACCTAATGGTCATTTTTGCAAAAGTTAACACCTAGCTCACTTGGAGCATCTCTAGTAAATGATTTCAAACAGAAACAATTCCATTTCTTTTCTCACCTTGCTAGACTAAGTGACAATGAACACAAGTGAACTTTCAAAACTTACCAGAACAAATTCAAATCCATTTGAGGGAATTTTCAAAATTGAATCTAGAGTATGTATCAAGATAGCCATTTTTCAAAAACCATCCAAACTTTCTCCACTTGACCAATCCTTGCAACCAGAGACTCTCAAGCTTATGATCATCCAACCCACTAAAAAGAATTTGAAAATCCAAAAGTTTACCTCTTGCCGCCATTTGATCGAACACTTATCAGGCACAGTACAAAGCTACCAACTATACACTGTTTGGAGCAATCTTGTGATCACCTTGGTACCTCACTAAGCCTCCACTACTCGCCCACGATCACCCCAGTACCAGCCCGTGCAACTGAGCCTCTCTCATTCACCCCTTGAACCAGTTCCAGCCAGTACCCGAGCTCACCATGCCGACCCGACATGGACACGACGCCACAAGCTTCGCCGCCCTCGCCCATGATGTCTAGGAGATAGCCATGACCTCACCGCACCTGCCTGTGTACGCCTCGATCAACGACAACCATTGGAGACGCCAGCACAGCCGCGCCCACTTCTCTGTACGCCATGCCGAGCACCGCGCCAGAGCGCCGAGCAATCCACGCGACCACGCCGCGCCTCGCTATCCCTTGCACCAATGCACTCGCCACGACACTAGCAAGCTTCCAGACATGCCCACTTGACCCCACGTGACCTCTGACCACCGTTTGAACCGCCGTCGTCTACCAGCTCGTTCGCCCATACCGCCGTACCCAGCTGGAGCCCTGGTAATCCCCCGACGACCTCCGCCGTAGAGCTAGGGTTAAAATCCCGTGCGCGCCGTGTGACGGAGACGATGACGCTGAGCCGTTGATCGCGCTCTAATCGTGAGGCCAAGATTAGCTTATACCGCTTCGCATTAGAACAACCACTAATATGTGGGGCCAACGTAAGTGCAGCCCGCTGCGCGCCGTGCAGCTGGGCCGGCCCCGTATCGTTCCCGCGCGTGCCCACGAATTCAAATTTAGATTTTCTTTTTATTCCAAAACCCTATTCTGTAGGTGATTTCAAAATTGAATTCAAGAAGATTTATTGAACTAAATTGCATGATTCTAATTTTGTTAGAAAGGAAATGAAAATCTCTAAACACTCCCATTGGATTTAAACTGTTTGAATTTATAGATCACCCATAGTAAAAATAACAAGTCAAAGATTTTTCCAATTTCAAACATTTTTCTAAAATCAACCATAAATGCATTTGAGTTGATTCCAATTGTCAAAAATCACATTGCCATGATCTATCTGAATATGTAAAAATATTTAGTTTTACATGAAGTAATCTTGGGCTAGTATTAAAAGAATGGCTATATAGTCATTTCAATCATATTAAATAGCAAAATAAACTTTGTAACTTATGCCATCCACTTTAAATCATATTCCCAAGTATTGGATGTCAACATGATCCCATATTTTATAATTGGAGAATATTAAATCGTAAGTATTTTTCAATGAGTAGAAATTGCATTTCTAAAATAAGATAAATAAGACTATGTCACTAATTCATATGGTGGTTGAGATGATGCTAGATCATCTAGTGTGAACCTTGGTGTGCTAAATATAAGTAATTAAGTATTATTTGGTGATTGTGTACCTCGTATTTATTTATAGACGCTAGTACCAACTCGGGCTACGAGGAGAAAGAATTCTACGAAAAAGAAGAGGAGAACTTCGACAACTGTACCAACCAAGGCAAGCTCCACTATGCAAGTTAATCTATGCAAGATACACCATACATGCTATTGTGATGCAAACTTGAGTACACCAATCCCAAGTTTTACCTGCAAGATTTATTCTTCCCTTTACCAAAGTTTTTTAAGTAGTTAATTAAATGGTGATTAGTGGAAAAATAGGACAGATGCTATGAAGAGCATAGAACTAGACTTAGATAGTGATACTTGATTAGCACCCCTCAATATTGATACCTTCATTGATAGTTGCTAGTGCTAAACTAATATTGATCAGTCGATCTATAAATGTTTTTATTAGCGATGATTGCTGCTCTAGTGTGCTGGTTCTTTGGGATCTCTTAACATGATATATTTGTAATTTTTATTATTAGTGGAATTTTAGAAAAAAACATTTTTGATTTTTTGAGGTGTTAAAAAACATTTTTGATGTAAAAAAACTGTCACGATCCGTGTGCCAAAAAGTCTATTAAACATCAATTGGAAGGCCGTATTTTCCTATGCAGAATGCAGTTTCTTCAGCCTGGTGTAGGAGTACATGTTATTGTCGAGCGGTCTACGCGAGTTAGCTTTCGCCGTGCCGTCGATAGTTTCGTGCCAAATGCTATTTGCCGCTTATTGCGCCGCCAGGGCGTCGCGCCGCATATCTGTAGACCATCTGGACCGATCCATTTGAATCGTTTCATATTGTGCGCGTTGTTGGCTTGCACCGTTTTCTTAGCTTCTTTCGTACGTTAGTTCTGCCATTTTTTCGGTCCTTTTTTCCGCTGCATTATTTTTGCTTTTTTCTTCCTTTTTTGGTTAGTTTTTCTTTTTTCTCCTCTTCCTTTTATTTTTCTTCTTGTTTGTTTCTTATTTTCTTTCTCATTTCAGTTTTTTATTAGTGTTAAATTAAGTTTATGATTTTGAATAATTGTTCATGACTTAAAAATGTTCATGACTTTTTTAAAATGGTTCATGACATTGAAAATTTGTTCATGGTATTGAAAATTTGTTCATAATTTATTAAAAAATTTGTTCATGATTTTGAAAATTGGTTCACCGCTTGAGAAATTGGTTCATGATTTTGAAAAATTGGTTCACAGGTTTTTGGTTTTCTCTTTCTTGTTTTTTCTTGAAAAAATCATGTTTTCAAAAAATGGTTTACGATTTTTAATTTGGTTCATATTTTTTAAATTGTTTCATGAATTTTCAAAATTTGGTTCATGAGTTTTGAATTTTTTTCATGATTTTTAAAAAATGTTCATGATGTTTGAAATGTTGTTCATGAATTTTATAAAATTGTTCATGATTTTAGAAAATTTGTTCATGACTTTTGAATTTTTATTTATGATTTTTGATATTTGGTTCATGGTGTTTCATAAAAATGTACAAGTTTTTGTAAAATTGTTTATGAATTTCAAAAACTGGTTCATGTTTTTTCAAAAACAACTTCATGGATATTAGAAAAAATTATTGTTGATTTAGGTTTGGAAACAGGCTTGTGCTAGCTAGCTCGTGTGAGCCAACAAACCGTGGAGCGGATGGAATTGATTAGTTATCCATACGTGGGAAGCAACGATCTAGATGCTCACATGTATTTTTTTAGTTAAATACACTGACAATCTATGTATTTATTGGGCTGACTTGATTTAGTCCTTCTATTTGGAATTTGCTAAATTTTGTCCGTGTACTTATGAATTGAGCTCGATTTAGTCATAATCCATGTTTGACATTGAAATTACGCCGACTCGGATGCCACATGCAGGCGTGTCCCACTTGCAAGAGCAAAGATGGACCAGAAATTTGCAGTTAGCCCCTCTCGTGTTACTCTGTTATCGTTAGTTAATCTTCCATTGTAAATATGTCACTCCACCTTCTGGTCCAGCGATCACCACCTCTGTCGCCTGCTCGTCGCCTCCGCCTCCGTCGAGTCCTTCCTTTTTTCCCTCCCTCGAATAGAACTCTCTTGATAGAAATGATCTGTAACATCGTGGGACGCTCTGCATAATGGATATGATGGGGAGAGAGATACGCGCAAATATCAGGCAGTGGAAAAAAAGTTCCAGATGTGGGAGGGTGTTCCTGCAAGAGTTTTTTTCAGAAACACAGTACAATCGTAGACGCTCACAACACGTACATGCACCCACCCCTATGAACGCACACACGCACATCCTACCCCTATGAGCACCTCCGAGAGTCTGAGCCGGCAGATCGGGTCTTGAAATTGACGAAGTCACCACGGGCGCTTCGCTGTCGACGGAAACATCACCTCCTACTGAAAGAATATTCCGCCTTTTATGTAACAGACAGTGTCAAACCTGGGGTTTGGTGGGCTGAGGGTACAACCACCCTCCTAGCCACCCAACCACAGGTTGGTTTGCTGTTCCTGCAAGATTTCAGTCCACGTGGCGTCCGAATCAACGCAATTTCGACACCAAAAATGAATTAGGGCTAAATCGAGTCCAATTCATCACAAGTACACAGACAAACTTTAGTAAATTTCGAGTACGAGGACTAAATCGAGTCAGTTCGAGAAGGATAGGGGATTGTGAGTGTATTTAACTTTTTTTTATATAAGAACACTCAACTCGCTCGCTCGTATGTACCTCAAATCAAGTGGTCGAACCACCACAGCAAACAGCGACCGAAGCCCTACCATGGGCCGGCCCATGTTGACTATGCCTCAGGCAGCGCGGGTCACATGTATCGCTAAAAGCGGAATATATCACCTCCCCAGTTTCGCTGCTCCCACCATGGCCACCGCCGCCGCCGCCGCCGCCACAGCCGCCGCCACAGCCGCCGTACCGTCGCACGACCCCCGAACCTTCGCCCTGCAGCAAGGAGAGTTGGACGGGCGCTTTGCCGACGCGGAAGAGAAACCAGCAGCACCGGCCGAGGAGCCCGCGGAGGCGGAGGAGGAAGAGGATGAGGACGAGGACGACTGGACCGACGAAGACGTGGACGAAGCCCTAGCCTGGCTCGACGCTGCGGAGGGTCCGGATGGCTCAACGCGGCTTTCCGCCTCTTTCTCGGCCTCCGGAGGCACGGCGCGTAGGCCGAACGCGCACGGCGGCATGCTCGCCCGCACCCTCCAGCCGCTCTCCAACCGCCAACAGAAGCTAGCCTCGCACTTCCGCGCCGGGCCTTTGGAGGTATGCTGTTTCAACTCCTCACCTTGGATTAGTTAAGTAAAATTTCGGCTTGTGCTGGACATTTACTGGACTGGTTCACTATATTGTCGTTAAAGTTGGTTACACCTGATCATGGAGCTAGGCCTAGTAGTACCGGCTATAGAAGCACACATGGTCATAGTATCGGAACGAAACACTGGCCATGCTTTATTCATTTTGTGTGCTGTAGTACTATGCTGAATATTTGATTTCGTGAGTTTTGAACCACTCAGGAGTGGGAAGGCAGAATGAACGTGGGGATGTCAAATTCAGTGACGACTACAATCAGGGACAGCGTAAGAGATTCTGCAATTGGGAAGACAAAGAACATTGGGAAGGCTGATCGTGCTACAGTTGAACAGGTTTGTATCTTTTTTGTTGTTGGGTGATGCTTATTTCATTCTCTGCTTGGAAATCAACCTGTATACTTGCACATTCCTGTTTCAAATATTTCTTCACTTACAAAGTATGCAAGAAAACAATGTTTAGTTTCTAGATTATAAAACTCTTGGTTTGATGTACACGGGTAAGAATTTTTATGCAAGTCATTTCAGATCCTGCTCTACCTCCCACTGTAACATATTCCCTAACCTATTGCATTCATGATTATATGTTGGTCTAAGTGGCATCATTCAGTCCCTCAAAAAAAAAAGTGGCATCATTCAGGGACAGCCAATAATACACTACAAGGGGGGACGATTCTGCATTACATAACTGGGAGGGGGCCATATAGCTAAATTTTGCCAAATTTAGGGATCAAATCCACATATTTAGGGGTTTCATAAAAAATCACCAGGGGGGGGGGGGGGCACGCTCCCCCCTGGACTGTCCCTGGCATCATTAATCCACTGTTGACTGCTTAACAAAAAGTTTTCTAAATCTTGTTTGCGATCTCATTGTATGCTTTCACCAGACTTGACTTCAGCTTCATTTTCTATTGGTTCTTTTGTTTGTAAATTCATGAGAAGTCTAATGTTTTAGTGAAGTGGTTTCCTGAATGCTTGATATATTTGTTTTATATGCAGGCTATTGACCCGAGAACACGCATGGTTTTATTCAGGATGTTAAACAGAGGCATTTTTGATAACATAAATGGTTGTATTTCAACTGGAAAAGAGGTAATCTTCAATTTCAGTGCATATCGCATTACATGTCTTCTGCTACTTGCCAGTGTCATTGCATCTGCGGTATACGGAGTACATCGCTACTTCAACTGTTGACAGAAGAACATAGAAAATGCATACAGAACTACATTGCAATTTTTTATTCATCATTCTGTATATGTGTAACTGGATTAATAGACTCAATACTAACTGCCACAGTTCATTTGTCTTTTCCTATGTAGGCAAATGTATACCATGCAACAAAGAGAGATGGCACTGAGTTAGCAATCAAAGTCTACAAAACGTCCGTCCTCGTTTTTAAGTAAGATATTGATTTATAATTGTTGTGTATTCTAATTGGATTCTTATTGAGAGCTGCTGCCGAAAGATGACTCTGGTTATTTTGTTGTACCCTTTCTGTACTTAGTTATTTTGATTTAAAAGAGTTTGCATGTGAACAAACTACATCATTCCTTGTTGCAGGGATAGAGACCGATATGTCCAAGGAGATTATCGTTTTAGACATGGTTACTGCAAGCATAATCCTCGGAAAATGGTAAAAACCTGGGCTGAAAAGGAAACACGAAATCTTATACGGTGAGGATTATTCTCATTTAGCATGCTTTATTTATGATTGGCATTCCACTATTTTGGCAAGATTTCTCCCGGTAGGATTCTTTTGTTAAAATGGATTAATTTCTGTGGGAAAAGAGGATGCACTTGGAGGCATAAGCTATAGTTGCCATCCTTTATTTTGTTCCGTCTATCCCCAAATTAAGTTCCGACCCTCTTTACTTTTATCTTCTTCTGCAGTACTTCAAAGAATGCCTTCAGTTAGTCAAATAGGAAAATGAAATAGGTTGTAACTTTGAATCGCATACACTTATTCTTACCCTGTTCAGAGTCGGAGAAAAAGGAATCCGATGCCCGGAGCCAAAGCACTTGAAGCTTCATGTTTTGGCGATGGATTTTATAGGTAAAACTTGTGATAAATTTGTTTATTTGAATGCCTGTAGAAATGGCATAATATCACAACCTACTAATTGTTCAAAACGTACATCGGGCTGGTGGAACATCTCACCGAACAGTACTTTCATGGTATTATCAGTACATTTAATAAATTGAGTTGGTTCTCCTTCAGGAAAAGATGGTCATGCTGCTCCTCGCCTTAAGGATGCTGGTTTGTCGAATGATAAGTTGCGTGAAGCTTACTTTGAGGTACATGACAAAGATTAACAAGTTAATATTTGCACCTTATAGTAGCTATTTTTGTATTCTATTTCTGTCATCCTTTATTTTGCAAGATGTGGATGTGAACTTTGGTCTGTGCTAAATGATTGCAAATGTTACCATTAGTCAACTTATATATTTGCAACCTTGTACATGTTTGATCACTTTTGGATGTCATTCACATTTAACCCAAGACAGAGCTCTACCCTTGCTGCATTCATGCACTACATTTTCTACTCAATGGCTGGCATCAGTTGTGTTATGCAACGTTGGTGTTCTGTTCATATCCTTTCATGTAGAATTTGTACCAGGGCATGTCCATGTAGTTATTAACAATGATTCTGCATCAATGTGACCAAATATGCGCCTCCCTATGTTATGACCAGTTCCTAAACATCACGGGAAGTAGTGACATGAGTCTGGGAAGGAAAAAAATATGGTGAAAATGGTACTAGTAACTAGTAAGTAGTGACATGAGTCTGGGAAGGTCTCTAGGATCACCATTGTCCACAGACAGTTTTATGTGACTTTTGTTGCTGTAACCTAATTATAAGGGTCACTTACATTTCTACATGCTATCTTACATAATATGTGCGGTGAACTGTGAATGTGTGAGAACTCATGTGCAGAATTTCGTGGTTAAGCTAGTAGGATAGTAGATGTTTTTATCTGCTCATACCCATGGATAACATTTTCCCTTTACCATTACATGTCAGCTGTACATGGTCTTACCTATAGAAGAATGAACAAGGACCCAAATATTAGATTTTGGATACTTGTAGTGTACCACTTCCCCATATATTTTCCATTGCTTCTTTTTTCAGATAGTTACAACGATGCGGACACTCTACCAAAAGTGCAAGCTTGTCCATGGTGATTTGAGTGAATACAACATTCTTTATTTTGAGGTAGTTTGGCACTTTTGATCAAGACTAAGTTTCTTCACTTTCCCAGTTAACAAGTTCCTTTCTCATTCTTATTTCCATGTTGTGCAGGGACACCTGTACATCATTGATGTTTCACAGTCTGTAGACCTCGACCATCCTTTAGCGTTGGATTTCCTGAAGGAGGATTGCTTGCATGTTAATGTGAGTTACAATTATATTAAATTTTTCCAGAGATGGATAGCTCATGGTTTTTAATATGTGTGCAATGCTGATTCCAGGACTTCTTTGAAAAACGAGGTGTTGCTGTCATGACAGTAACAGAGCTATTTAATTTTGTTGTTGATCAAAATATTGCTGATGAAGGTGTTGATGATTACCTGGAGAAGGTTGGTCTTTATTTTACTTTCAGTAGTTCCATTACATTCTAATAATCGATTTCTTGGGATACTATGGTCATGATCAGGCACAAAACCTGATGGTCAACATTTTTCCTTATATCAGGTTCAGCAAAAGATTTTGGATAATGGAGATACAGCTTCAAAGGATGATGAAATTGATCCGACAGTCTTGGTGCAGGTAGGAATACATAGTGTTTTATGATTATGCATTTCTGCAGCTTCGCCAGAAATATATTTTACAGCAGGGAGCATCTTCTCTTCTTCAGTGACAGACCCTAATATCTGAAGCATACTTTCATTTACTGCATATGTATTTACCCATAAATCACCTCATTGCAAATGTAGAATATGCTACTTTTATATATTTTAGTTCAATAGTATGGCCATTGCTTGGGAGAAAAGGCCTTTTGTTGTTGTACACTATGAAGTTATATTGGTTGTACATATGGGGTTGAAGATATAGGACGTGATCTCTCACGGATCTCTTGTACAAGTTTTTAAGATATATTTTTTAATGTTTTACTGCATGGTGTACTATTCACTTGCTAATAGTTATATCTTTTGCTCTTTTCAATAGACGTTGGATTATGTGAAGCAATGCGAGGCAGATATTGTCAACATGTCAGTGGCGCAACGTCCATCCCTTGGTTATGAACCAACAGCAGATAAGCTTTATGACCTGCCACAATTAGGATTTGTGCGGGCTAAAAATGAGCCTAGAGAGAAGCAGCAAGAACAGCCAGCACAAGAAACACCGGAAGAACCCTTGGACCTGCAGAATAAGTGCTCATTGGAGAACAAGGAGGAAGATGAATCGGACGACAGTGAATCTTGCTCTGATTCTGACGAAGACGGTTCGTGGCAGGAGTCCACGAAACTGGGGCCCGAGGAAAGGAAGGCTGCTCGGAAGGAAAACAAGAAGAAGGTGAAGGAGGAAAAAAGGGAAACCCGCAAGACGAAGATCCCCAAGGCTGATAAGAAGAAGAGGAAGAAGATGGCGAAAGCCAAGTGCAAGCGGTAGTGAACCGCTGCAGGCAATCCACATGGTTGCACCATCAATTCAAGTTACAGTTGTTATATGAATCTACTTCCAGCTAGTACTTATGTTCAATGAAAATGCGTGATGTTCGTAGTTTTGACATGTTTTACTTTTGTATCGTCTTCAGTCCTTTATGGATGTATTACCTAGAAAACCAATGCTGTAAAAGAACCATCTTTCCACAACGTTAACAGATCTTTTGAGTTGTGTATCCATGACGTGCCCGAAATGATAAATCTTGATTCTTCTCTTTGTATTTGTTTTCCATTCTAGTACAGTAATACTCCCTCCATCGTAAAAAGGATGTTGTGAATTTGTCTAAAGCAAATCTGCGACATCTTTTTCTGGACAGAGTACTACATCTTATGCGGCAATTTTGTGTAAACTATGGATGTGAACAGAACATAGTTTTCTGATAAATTGTTCTGAGATCCAAACCGATAAGCAGAAGCATAATTTTGCGTGAATACTATGGTATGAGATGTGTATTTGAACGGCATAATTCAAATCTCCAAAGCTTGAATGAAACAGGAGAGTTAATTCCCCAAGCATTCAGATTTTTTTCACCTTAACTCGAGCAGATGAAGCATGAAGGCCTCCCTAGGCACTAGCTCCCCGAGGTAGAGTTAAATCCACATTTTACGGCAGCCTTCCTGGCGAGCAAAGCAAACCCTCCCAAAACCGCGGTTCCCCCCCTTGTCCACCTCTCCGCCACCGAAGCCGGGGAGAATGCCGGAGCCGCAGGCCATCCTCCCCCTCCGCGCGCTGCCGCCGGACGCGCCGCTCCCCTTCCCCCCGCCGTTCCACCAGCAGTCCCCGGTCCCCACCGCCAACACCAACCCCAGCGCCACCCCGGCCCCGGCCCCGGCCACGCCCCCGAACCCGACCCCTCCCCCGGCCGCGCAGCCGCCCTCCTCCTCGACCTCCACGCGGCCGCCGCACCCATGGGAGATAGCCGCGCGCGCCTGGCTCGAGTCCTTCCCCGACGGCCGCCCTCCCACCGAACCCGAGGTCGACGCCTACATCGACTCCCACCGCCCCGAGCTCCCGTCCCTCCCCCGCTCCCAGCTACACCAGCGCCTCCTCGCTCTCCGCGGCGACCAGGTAACCCATCTACCCCCTTTCCTGTAGGCGATTCGCACATTGGCTGGAATTCCGTCGTGGTTAAGTTAATTGGATTGATCGACTTGAACTCTCAGTAATCTTACAGTGGTTAAGCACGAATCATGATAGATTTATTTATGGGCGTGGGGTATCTTTTAAAAGACTATTGTTTGTCGATTCCTAAAATGCTCAATGCTACTAGTCATGGGAAAGTTAGCTTGTCAATTTAGGTTACTGATTCATCTCCACAAAAAAAAGTTAGGTTTCCTGAACTTCGCTGACTCACTATTAGTTTTATTGGAACCCTAGTTCGAGCACATTGAACTCTTACTTCAGCTATGCTTACGAGCTTCGTTAGCTCAACGTTATCTGCTCAATAGCTCTTAAATCCATCCGTCAGAGTTTTCTTTTGTATTCCTATATAAATCTTTCTAGTGACCAAGGAAGCTGATTTCAGGGTGCAATTTTGTTTCTGGTTTCCATCAGGTTCTAGATGCAGACCAAAGTGCATTCCCGTACAGGTTCCAGCGAACTGATCTCTGGAAGCCTGTGTATCAGTGGTTGGAAACTCTTGAGATGGACACTCTAGTTGAATCAAAGCAGATATCAGAGTGGCTTGCAGCGAACCCTCAGGTAATGAACAGGCTGGTCGAGAAGCACTCCAAATATCATTTGATACACTACAGCCAGCGGATGCACTTGAAGTTGCTCAAGAAGAGAGGGAAGTTGCCAAAGGTACATACTTTTCTGAACCACTTTGTTTGGATGGGGGTATACTTGTTTTTATTGGCTGAAGAGGTTTATACCTTTCCAAATAATACTGTATTTATAATCTGATTTAAAATTATGTTTATATTTTATGTTTATAGGAAGTGCATGGTACTCTGATTGGTTCCTATTTTGTTTCATGAATCCAACATATCAACTTAGTATGATCAAAGCATAATTATTTCTACCATGGTTTTCAGCACAGGGATGTTTTTCTGTCAGCAGTACCGGATCATACCATAGTATCACGATACTATGAGATATTTATTTTTGAATATAATTAATTTATATATTACAAAGTATCCTCAAAAAAAACAATATAACAAGTGATAGTATCATCACTGACATAAAACTAAATAGTAATGATTACTACAGACACACAAGTGTGTGGCCGTAACAATAGGGCAGGCTGTAAGCCCATAACATACACAAGTTCCTTTTTGTGACTGAGCCTTAACACACACAAGTAGTATGGACTTACAAACTAGTAAGGCTGGTTATTTCTCAAAGATATAATAGACCGATCTTGCTGGCCACACTCTACAAAATTGCAGTTCATGCACGGTAACAGCAACGTAATTTGTTTAGTCCCACCTCCGCGAACTGCAGAACTAGCGAGGAACTTAAATACAGTGGATTCGTTCCATGGCTACTTGGCTAGTGTGTTTGACTATCTTTTTTTGAAGATTTACAGCAGGAGAGACTCCTACTGTCTATATATTAGAAGAGAAATCAGGTTACATATATTTACAGGTTTGACCAGTGCCTCGCACCTCTAACAGAAAACATGAAGCTATAAGTCTAGTTTTTGCTCTTTTACTTTTTCTACCTTTACGATGAAACAAGTTCAATCAGATCCCTGAGCGTTGTCTGGTGCTTCTCCTTAATTCTGCACCCTAGGATGGTGAGATCCTGCACCATTTGCCTCCGCCAATTTGCAATTTCAGGACTGACACCATCAAATAGTGCACCGTTGCGAATTTTCCAAATATTCCATGCACCCAAGATCATAGCTTCAGTGAAGATCGGTCTAGTCCACGCTCTCTTTGTTTCCTCAATAATGGACTCAACGGCTAGATCGACATTCGACACCACCCCAAGAACAGCCCAACATTCCCGGGTGTTAATTCTTTTTATCAGCATTAGCCACACAAATACCTTATATTTCATGGTACACTTTGATTTCCAGATCGTGGGTAAGTAACTAGGCGGAATAATTTCCCTGAAGCAAAATTTGTAGAAGCCACTGGTTTTGTATGAGTCTGCACCCCAGATAAATGACCACCCATCTGGCATATCAACTTCCAGTATACTCTCATTCACGCAGACCTGGAACTGGACCATTTCTTCATGTGCCTCAGTCAACAGAGGTAGATGGAAATTGGAGCTTGGGTCCTGATTTTTTAGCAAACTCTTTGAAGGAAAGATCTCCATTTTTTTGCAAATGAGAACAACCTTGCTGAACTATCGCAGAGAAGTGTGTCTGACCAGTGATCCTTCCTTAGAGGTATAGTATCTCCTGCCCTGATGCTACAGGTGGTGATCCCTCTGAAGATTCCCATGAGACTCGCCACGTCTCGCCACCAAAAAGAGCCAGATGGTGGCCTCACATGTGGAACCTGGTTTTCGTAGTGACACGCCCAGACAATCTGCACCCATGGGCTATCGCATTTCAATGGAACTTATCCAGAATTTGATCAGCAGACCTAGCCCTAGTCCACCTTTTTTCTTCGGTTCACAGGACAAATCCCACGACGCCAATGGATGGCATTTACTTTCTTCATCAGAGAATTTGCGCCAAAGACAGTGTCTGCAAGCTCGATCACATAATTTGAATATTTTCAGAGGAATTTTTAGAGTGCACGTCGCGAAGATCATTAGTGGTGTGATAGTGGCATTTACATAAGTTAGTCTCCCACCATAAGTGAGCCAGTACGCTGAGCTGGATAGTCTCCTTTCCGCACTACTGACCATGTGCATCAGGTCTGCAACCGTAGGCCTGGTTGTGCCCATTTGCAAGCCCAAGTAGTTGAACGGCATCTTGCCTACCTGAAAGCCAATCGTCGCTGCAAGTTCGGATGTTTTTCTTCAGAGATATTGATGGGAGTGAGCTGGCTTCTGCAGAAGTTGATCTTTAATCCCGTGCTCTGAGCATATGCCTGTAGGATTCCTTGCACATTCAGGGTAACCACAAAATTCTTTTTGTAGGGGGGGTTTTGCGGGTGTGCGGAGTGCGGACTGCCTGCCTCCACCTGCACATTCAGCTTAATGTCAAATCTAGATTCAATACCCTAGCAGTATTAGCTGTTACCCTTTTGTATTATTATTAGTTTGTTTCAGAAAAGGGATGAACCTAGTCTCCTCTAAAGGAGTACATACTCTTTTCGGGTCGGCTAGTTAAGTTGCATTTGCAAGGGATGATATGAGGTAATAGTACTTCATACAACATACTCATATTAGTATCTCATATAGTTGCTTTATTTCCATGAGTTTATTCTGTGAATTCATCTTGCTATCCTTGCAAATAACATTCTGACCGGCTATTTCTCAATCGCTTGAGAAAGGATGAAACACACATTTGATTTATTCACCGTTGGATCTCCTCACACAACTGTTTCTGTGGGTTTCATCTTCCACTCTGGCAGTGACAGCGTGTTGGGTTAGGGTTCAGGTTTGGTTGTAGGTTCAGGGTGGGGATTATCTGTTGGGAGGATAGCTGGATGGGGAGAGCCAGCTGGTTGATTGGAGGTGACGGTTTTAGCTGCCAGAGACGGGCGACAAGAGAGACGACTGTGATGGGATGTGGTTAGAAGGAGGGATGGGAAGACGGAGAGGCCTATGTTGGCTGTGGATTTAGATCCAACGGTTTGCATCATCTGCTGCTTTTTAACGAAAAAGCAAGCACCTGTGGTTCACATCAAACGGCCTCTCTTCAACAATAAGCAAGCGACTTTGCAGCTGGTGGACCCGTTTATATTGTCATTACTCTAGATAGTCCTTACATTATGGCAGTTCATGTTCTTTTCTTGTTCCTTGAAGATACCAACTTTACAAAATTTGATGCTTCAATAACAGACTCTACAACTTTCTGCGGCTAGAGCCACATTCCAGCGAAGTGCTGTTCCAGTGACCCCACTAGAAAGTGCAGTGACCTTACCGGCATCTCTACCTCCAGTGACAGGTTTTACTTCTATTGATTCGGCATTTTTTCGATAAGTGATAATTGATGTTCTCCTTAATCATATGCATTATGCTTTACTGTAGGTGGATTTCCAGGAGGCAGTGCAAACATATCTCCAGGTGGCAGTGCAGGCAAATCTCCAGGAGATGGTGCAGGGAGATCTCCAGGGGGCACTGCAACAGTAAGGGACAAAAATATGTCATTGTCCAAAAAGAAAGAAGCTCTCCTCAAATATGAACTGTATGCACCTGACTCTTGTACTATTCTTAGGGTTATTAATGGATTTGCTACATTCACTAATGGCCTATGATAAAATATACTTGCATGTATTCCAGTTTGACAGATTTGCAGAATCAGTTGACCAGCGTGCTGTTAAAGCAGTGTCGTACTGTTGCCATCAAAGATACAGATTCACTGTATATGGATATTCAAAAGCCAGAGACTAATATATGTATACAAGAAGGGACAACTATCGCAAGCACATCAAACCTTGCTGATGTGCCAAATATTTATATCAATGAACAACAAAACTCAGGAGGAGCAGTAGAGGGTGAATTTGGCCAAAAGAGAAAGAGAAACCCTATCATTGTTACACCTGCGTGGTGTTTCAGTGAAGCTGCACCAGGTTCGTCCTTTTTCATGGTAGTAAGATCACCTGTTGTTCTTTTCGATACAATCATACAAGTTAATTTACAGACTTAGGATACTTCCTTTTGGCTGTTCGATGTATATTCTACGATTCCAGGCATGTTCTTTAATCTGTCAAAATGTCATGTCAGATGCCTTTCAGTTTTTTCTTCTGCGAGGAGCCTTTCATTTTCCACGGTCATATAATTGCAAATTTCTTATTAATATCTATATCAACTGAAAAGTGATGTTACAGGGACCTCGGAGCATGAAACAAATTCTAGTTCACATAGTGATGGCGCAAGAAGTTTCAGTATGTGGAAGGGACATGCTAGTCCATTGTTTCTGCATAGATCTATTAAGAAAAACCTATTGTTCTGCCTAGAGGGGCGTGAAATTGGTAGCAACTGGTCTCAAGTTTGTTCTTATGGAGGTTATGTGGGAAGGAACTGTGAAAGATGGACCCCTTTTCTTGAAGGCATGTTTGTTGTGGCCTCTAAACAATAGTGTCGTTCAATAGTCCTTTTGTATTTTTGAAAACTACACCTAATAGTTTTCAACTTTTCATTTTCTATATCATGATAGATTCTTCTTGATTTCAATATTAGGATGGAATTCACCTGCAGTCCAGTTTGAAGGGCCTGCAGTACAAGCTGTAAAAAAAAGTTACTTATCTTGGTATCCAACTTCATTTGCTTATACGTCAAGTGCTCCTTCTGCTCAGCCTCATGACAGGGTATGGATCTCTCAAATGTTTGGTAATGCAATTTGCTACTAGTTCAAATGGTTGATAATTTAGTCTTTCAGTTTGCTTTAGCTCCCTTTAAGCTTATGTAATATCAGATGTAGTCTAAGAAGCCGAAAACTGAACAGCAAGTTGAACTGGAAAAAAACAGAACCACTGAACTCGGGAGGCTTGGTTTGCTTGAAGGTCAATAGTGGCAGGAAAAACCAGGTGTACCAGACTAGTCCTTAACAAATGCGCCAACTGGATTGGTTTGGTTGAACCGAGTGAAATGGAAAAAAGAGGAGCGATGCTGGGGCTAGCCAATCTTATGGGCTTAAATACTTGGTTGAACATTACCAGCATACATGGTTTTAAAGGCGTCGCCTAGGCGTCTAGGCGCCCCTCCTCCGCTTTGAAAAAATGGCCGCTTTAGGCGCCTAGGCGTCCAAAGCGCCCGCCTAGGCGTCAGAGCGCCCCTAGATCGCCTTAGGTCTCCTTAGGTCGCCTTAACGCCTTAAAAACCATGCAGCATATCTAATCTGTGGTTTACTTTCTGTCATTGTTATATTACGGACAGGATAGACTTGTACGTGAGTATTCAGCGTAATAGTATTTTTTGTTGCCCCTGTTTAAGCATCCATCAATTTGCAAAACCGAGTAATGTAGCTATGCTCCATTGTGCTCTTTGTTTGATATAGAGTGAAGTGCACTATAGGTCCCTAAACTTGTGTGTATGTTTACTTCTTTCCATGAACTTGGGAATTGCACATTCGGGTCTGCGAGCTTGTGTAAGTGTGTCAATAAAGGTCCAAACCATACTCAATTAACAAGTGATGACCATTTGACACTATGGCTCTGTTTAAGACAAAGTATGGCTATGTGATTGCTAACTAAACCAATCAAAAGCTCGTGTAAGTTACCTGACAAGATGACATGCAGAACCTTCTTTTGAGCCCAAACATAAGTTCTCCAATGATACCAGATGGCGGTCACATTGTTAAGTTGCTATTTAGGGACAAGCAAGGAGTCATTGTGTCTTACTAACAAATATGATTGGACTTGTGTTGAACCTCTTATACAAGCCTAGAGGCCTAATGAGTAATTTTCATGTCCAGAGACCCAAGTGACATGTCCATGCAAGTTGAAGGGACCTTCGTGTGCTTTGTTATTTATTATTTTATACCAATATACACATTTCTGTTCTTGAATTCCATACTTTGTTTGGCTCAGCAAGGTGTACGCAAAGTTCTTGATGTAAAATTTCATCCAGAAGGGTTGCCTCAGCTTGTTTCTTGCTCCAATGAGGTTAGTACCTTTTAAGATTATTGGTACATTTTGCATTTAATATTTCCTAACAGTTAGGAGGACCCTGGGAGGGGGGCTGGCAACAAGCATGCCACTGTATCTGCATATTCTGCTGCTACCATAGTGAAATGCCTTGATACATCCCTATTATTCTTCAGATTCCTATTTGTATATTTTGTAGTTCTGTTCTTTTGATGCATATAACATATTATTCTATCAATCCAGGCACCAAATGAATTATTGCTTTTCAATCTTCTTTCTGGAAGGGCTATTCAACTTAGAGGCCATAATACTAAGGTATGCCATACAAGTTCGTTTATGTTATTATATCTACTCAAGTACGCGTATAAAGTATCTTCTGAGCTAGTGAGTCCAGTAGTCTACACTGCCTTCCTCCTTTGTCCTTTGGTGCTTGGAAAATAGTTTACTTTTCTAGCTAGGATAGAGTAACTCAAGAGTAAAGATCACTGCAATGAAAAATGCAAAAGAAGTCATCCTATGACATGCTTAACCCTCTTTCCCCTGCAATATTTAATTGTCCTTTTTCATGCTTAAACATTTGTTTCAAGCTTGTCCCATACAAGTCAGGATGTAGGCGGACGCGGTCCGCGAGTCTGTCCCGTCCGCGCCGCTTAAACCGTGCAAATGGCGTAACGGACAGCCTGCTAGAATTAGACGGCCATCACGGACATGGCCGCTTAGCCAGCTAAGTCCATTTAGCCTGCTAATATTAGTTGCAGGTCGCACCACCAAAATCATCGCCCGCCCAACACCCTGCTCGTCGCTGCCGCTTTCTTTGCCGCCTAGTGCCGCGTCGCGGCCGCCGGCCAGGTCTCAGCTCTCCGCTCGTCTCCGCTCAGCACCTGGCCGAGGGCCGCCGCCCGGCTCCCCGCTCACCGCGGCCGGTAGACCCGTCTAGAGCAACTTGAGCCGCAGGTATACTTGCCCGCGGAGGCTGGCCGTCAAGGGATCGTCGACCGTGCGTGAGCACGCAGTGGTTGAGCAGCGAGGTGGCACATCTTTTTTTGTTCTGATCTTGGCAGATTCAAATTAGGAGTAGCATCGAGTTGAGTACATATTGCTTCAGAGTACGGGACACCTAGTGGACCGGCGGAAATCGCAGACGTCCGCGGCAGAACGTCTCGGACTGGCGGGCACCCGTGAAGCCGCTAAACTGGGTTGCGGACGTGACGGACACGGCGCGGACGCCCGTGGACGTGTCCACTTTCATCCTGACATACAAGGAGAAATTGCGAACCTTTATAAGCATCTGTTTCTTGGTAACCATGCTACTACTACGTAAAAGAAATTCACAAGTACAGTACTATGCTAGTGCTAACTAACCCTTAACTTCCATTAGTCATCATAAGATGATTGTTCGGGATTTTGGTATTTTGTGCTTGTATTTGGCATGCCTTACCTTCTTTTTTTGCCATTTTACTATGACTATTAGTAGTGTTTCATTTGATTCTGTTGAATTATTCTCAGATCCAGGCAACCTCATTTGCAGTTAAAGGAGCAAGCGTAGTATCTTGCGCTTCCAATTTACTAAAGGTGACCGTATTCTCTGTTAAATACTAATCGACGCAACAAATGAGGAAAGAATGATGTTAATATTTTTCTTTATCAAAATAATAGGTATGGGACTGCATAACTGGCTCTTGCCTCTACACACTGGGTGTTGATGACGAAAATTCAGTGGGGCATACTCAAAATATTAATGCTATGACAGTGAATAAGTGGCAATCCTGTAAGTGTGTTTTACTAACTACTCCTTCCGTTCCCTAATATAAGATGTTTTGGCAAACTAATTTAATTTGTCAAAACGTCTTATATTAGGAAACACAAGGAAATAAATACAAATGATTTATCACTTGGATATAGTTTTTCCTTTGGTACCCTAAGTATTTGTTGTATCCAAACTTGTATTCTACTCTGTATCGAAATAGATGTCGGAGATTTGTCTAGATTCGCATGTATCTAGACGCTTTTTAGTGTATAGGTACATGCAAATTTAGACAAATCTCCGACATCTATTTCGAGACGGAGGGAGTACTCTAAATTCTTTATAGAGTATCTCTGTTATACTTTCCGTTTAAATTATTCTAGTTTCAACATACTTTACACTTATAGGTCTGGTTGTCACTAGTGGAGCAAAAGGTGATGGAAAGCTTCTATTATGGAATGCTTTGAGGGGTGAACTTGCTTCTGATTTAAATTCGAATCTGAGGTAAGCTGGATCCTTTTTGCTCCACCATTTAGTCATTGCATGCTCTTGTTCTGGAATGCTCCCTAGTCCCTAAGTTTCAAGGTATATGCCATTTTGGTATCGTGCAGGAAAAATTTCAAACTTTACCCATTAGGATTATATTTCAGTTGGTCATATTAAAACATCATAGTTTAGCATCAAACACTTCCAGTCTTCCAGAATTGTATAATCATATAATATGTCGTGTCATATGATGGAGGGTATGTATTCTGATTAGATATCCATGTCTTCTACCTTGATATAGTTTTTCTAATGTAATTTGTAAAGAATACAGGCTGATTAACCAACTTGTCTGCCTCTAAGTTATCCATATGGACTTGTGACACTATTTGATAAAGGAAGGCCCTTTTGTATATCATGCTTTATGTACAAGTCAATTCACATCCTAAGAAAAAACCAAAACTTTGCTTGTCGTACTAGTTATGTCAATATGCTACTCCCTCTGTTCACTAATGTAAGACATTCTAGCCTTTTTCTAGAACACATGTAACTAGACATGTTTTAGTGTGTAGGTTCACTCATTTTGGAGTGTATCTAGTCCACTTCGAAATATCTAGAAGGTCTTACATTAGTGAACGGAGGGAGTATTTACATGAGGACTGCTTTTTTTGTGTGCATGTTCTCTGTTCTCTTGAGATAAGAATCATCTGATGAGGAGTCTAGCAAGCAAATGTTCTTCTCATGCCCTAGCAGAAGGCCTTACTCCTGCTAGCGTTTTGCAAAGTCTCAACGTTTAGTGTAGTGTATCTTTTCACTGAGCTGTGGCTGCTCCATTGCCAGATTTGTCACAACTCTGGGAAATGAAACGCATGTGATTTGGTTAGATCTTTGGCAAACTAATTCCCGCTTTATCGCCCAACGTGTCATAGCTGCCACTCCATTAGTTTTGGTAGACCTATCTATCTCTTAGAGCATCTCCAACAGGGCCCCTGAACAGTTTTTAAGGGCTAGAGGAAAAAAAAAGGTCCAGCAGGGCCCTAAACAGGCACATAAATAGTGAGGACCCTAAATCTCTCCCCTCCCCCCAGCTCCTTTTCCCGCAGGTGGTGTATGAAGGCCCCTGTACTGTTTGTTTGGCGCCCTGAAATTCCTCCGCAGCACGACTCCTCCCTCCGACGTTGCCTTCCTCCTTTCTTCCCCAGCCACCTCCTCCCCTCCCTTCCTGCCGCCATCCGCCGTCGACAGGAACTGCTGCCAGTGCCGCGCGCCGACATTCTCTCGTGCTCGTGCTGGACTATGGGAACAGAAGAAGAGAAAGAAACAGAAAAAAGAGGAAAATGAATGAAAAACTGTTCCACTGACATATAGGCTCCACAAAAGTGTAAAATCGAAAGGAAAAAGGGGCTGAAAAATAGGGCCTGCTGCTGGAGCTGGCAGCATTTTTTGGGCCTCTAAAAATTGGGGCCAGCCCCTAACAGGTGTTAAAGGGCCCTGTTTTAGAGGCTACTTCTGGAGATGCTCTTAGGGAAGTAGGTACCACCTGGCTGAACTGCGTGCCTGACACATGAATGAGATACTAGAGAAAAATAAGTATCAACATTATGACAGTTTTTGTTACAGTTGTAACATGGGCCAGCTAACTAGTTAGACCAAGAAAGAGAGATCCAAAAGGATTTTTGAATGCCTGTCAAGTCGTCCACGTTAGTACTAGATGGTTGCTTGGAGGAATTGCCACCTCAGTGACACATTACCATGTACCATCACGCCGCATCTATGCCAACCATTTCCAACCCACCTTTGGATTCATGCTCAGTCCGACAAGTTTATTGACCTAGATGCACCCACCTCGCAACTTCATGCACTAGTGGTGCTGGTGTAATTTACGCCGAACATTAACTATTCATCCATTAGCGATTTAGCGCAGCTGTCCTGAAGTGGGGACTCCCTTTTGGCTTGAGCAAATGATATCAGTTACCCAACCACATATCTGTTGTTAATTAGTGCAATATATATTTTGCTCAAGCCTCAGTGATGTTTTCCATTGATTGCACTTCCTAGGATATAGATAGTGCAAGCTTATAGTGTTCCTTGGTTCACGTGTTTAGAGATTTTCTGTTTCCACTTAAGCCTGTGCATTCCCATGATTCTAATTCGTCTTGTCATAGATGTAAACCTTATCAACTATCTTGTTCATGCAGGTCACAGGATATGGTCTATCCTTCAATTGATACAATGGAGTTCTGCAGTGAGAATCTTCTGGCATGTGGAAGTGACTGTGATTATGGCGGCTCTGCTGTGGTGCAATTATGGGATATCGAGTCCCCAGAATCTTACTTATCTTTCTCTGCCAGCGATTCTGTATGTAGTTTTCTTTAAGTTTCTTACTGAAAGTTTTAGAGGTGGTCACTGAACACAACACTAACAAGTCTCTTTCACAGTATATTACTTCCCTTAAAATCAATCCTGCTGGCAACACTATCATTACAGGTTATGCTCCTTCTCTGTGGTGTATAGAATCCCTCTGTTGCAGCCAAACTATAGACGCTGTAGTTATGTTTGCCTCTTTCAATATGCAGGTTCTGGAGACGGGACTATTGGCTTATTTGACATCCGTGCTTGTTCTGCAATTAATCATTTGTCAGTGGGGTCTGGTTCTGAGGTAGTATACTTAATTCTATCAGGCATACTGATGCTTTCTGTTATCCTAGTTCGCAGATATTTCTTTTGAATATATTTTCCTTAGTTTACTGATAACAGTGTTTGTGGTTTGTACTTTGACCAAAAGCTGATATCGCCCTTACATTATAAATTGCAACATGAAATGCTTAGAGTGCATCCATTATTATATGATATTCTGCCTAATCTGGAGTTCTCATTTGCCCCTTGTGAATTTTGTGCCTCATTTCCTCTTTGGATGCCCATTCAGTGAGTGGAAAGAAAAGGATTTGCAACTTCGGTAACACTATTGTAGAAATTGTTTCGGTTTCGGTCGCTCATTCTGTGACACATGCCATAGCTCTAACTGTTCTATTTAGAGAACGCATAGCTCTAAGTATTAAAATGACTCCTTTGGTACCTCTTGTGCCTATTAGTCTGCTACAAGTAGTAGAAGCTGAAATTATTGGGTGGAGTTTGCACGGATCATTTATAAACTATGTCTTCTCATGTTAGTTCCCATCTAAGGATATATAATAGTATTGTTGCAAGGGGATATTTTCGTTAAGCTTTTAATCTCTTCTTAGTGGATCTTCTTTTCTGTAAGGTTGCATTATATTTAATTCTTTATTTCAATGGTACCACCTTGTTTCTTCCTTGAGAACTGATAATAATGGTATTGTTGCTCAACAGGTTACGTCTGTTTCATTTAGCAACTGCGGTACCTACTTTTCTGCTTCTGGCACATCAAATAACACTTTGGTTTGGGATACGAGATTAGTTCCAGCAAGTCACACCAGGGATGTTTCGCGAAGTAAAGACATGCGTTTTTTCCGGCCTTTACATTGCTTGAGCCATGGCAAGCAGATGCCGACTGCAGAATATACAAGCCAACTGCCAGGGTAATTGCATTAAATATAAGTTTTGTGTTACTGTATCTAATGATTGTTTGTTGTCAATAGTGTTTATGGTTATCGTTGATCTTCCCTGCTGAGCTAATTGGAAGTCGTTTATCCTCTGAAGCTAACTGTAGTTTTTTGACTCAATGCTTGATGTACTGTTTATAAGTAATCGGGCATACTCTATGAACCTTATATGACCTACACCACTTGCCCTTGTTTTATTGTGTCCATGGATGCACAATTTGCCTTCTTGTACAATAAAAGTGATAACTCCGCAGTACAAGAATGTAATTAACCTCCATTTTCTTAAGTAAAAACCTCAGTGTGCTGATTTAGTCGGTGAAGCTATATGATCCACCAACAGAATTTATTGACCATGTCCATAGCTCCATATGTGCATTGTCTGATTTAATTTCATAGAAGTTGCTAATTACATTGTGGCCGAATTCAAACAGGCACTGGCATTGACAATGTAGATTTTGGAGATAGCTAGCTAGAAAGAAAATCTTCATCACTAATAGTGGTTATAATCCAGTACATCAGTGTATATGCACTGTTGTGACTTGTAATCTATTCCCTCCGTTCCAATGAGTAAGGCCTATTTTTTTTTAATAGTCAAACTATGCAAAGTTTGACCAAACTTTTAGAAAAAAACTATCAACAACTTCAATACTATATAGATATCATATGAAATATATTTATTGATGTATCTAACGATAATGATTTTGTATTTTACGTACATGTTAATGATTTATGCTAAAACTTAGTCAAACTTTACATAGTTT
Source organism: Avena sativa (assembly GCA_916181665.1). Lineage (NCBI taxonomy): Eukaryota > Viridiplantae > Streptophyta > Magnoliopsida > Poales > Poaceae > Avena > Avena sativa. Next base: position 29,361,357 of record OV702290.1, on the reverse strand, counting down.
GACTTAAAAAAAACACCTTATTCATTGGACCAAAGGTAGTAACTTGTTATCCCCTTTCTAGCAGCATTACCTGAATATTGAGGAATGTGTAATTAGCCGATAAATAGTCCCTACTGCCACAGTGATAGACAGCCCACCCTACTTTGCTTGGATAATTAGCCGATTATGATCGGTCATAAATATCATTTTGTACTTTTATATTTATTGTACATCTCATTTGGTATCACCTATGGCTTGTATATAGTTTCCTTTGTTTCAGAACTCCAGTTGGTCTTGATAAAACTTTCTTCATTTTACAGTCATGTTGATGAGGGTGATCAGGGAGTAAATGCCGCACAGTGGTTGCATAATCAACCTGTCCTTGTCACTGTCAGTGGTGATGGCAGGTGAGTAAAATAAGATGATCTGATCATTTATACTTGAGTGTTGTACTTGCAAAATATGCTCAACTACTTGGTCTGCAGCGTTGGAATGTGGGATGTCACTCTAGGGCAGCCTTGTGTCAGACACATCATCACTCATAATCGATGTGCCAATGCTGTAAGCATGTTCTCCAATATTCTACTGGCAGTCCTTTAGCGAACTTTTCTAATAATACAAGTTTGGCATGAAACAAATTTCAGGTTGCTGTAGCCCCTAATGATGAATACATCTCCACAGGAGGAAGCGATCAAAAAGTTGTGAGTTCTTATTTGGCCTCTTAGTCCATTCCTTTCTACAACGTTATAATGCATGGATGGATAGTGTGGTTTAGATTGTTTTGTGGGTCTGCAACCACACAAAAGATGTAAGAAAAATTTGGTACACAACTTCACAATGTTCTTGGATATGTTTACCAAACAGTGACATTAAAAAGAAACAAAATTAACACTAATCAATGTGTCACACAACTGAGAAAATCTTGAAGATGCTATTGGCAGGTTTCTCCCACCTTACTTGCCTTTATGCGTGCAACTGGCCGTTAGCATTCTCCAGAGGGTAAAATCACACTTAAAGCACATGCTTATGTACGGCCTGTTTGGTTTGTATCAACACCTTGCTACACTCAAAGCTCCAAGTTAGGGAAGTTAGACCGAGTTAGGCATTTGTTTGGTTCCTAGCCACACTATAGATGGAAATACATGCATTTAACCAGACATGCCCATATTTCTTTCTGTTATTGTAAAAGGGTGACTGTTTGCCTTGTTTATGATGTTTGGCTACTTTTGCTTCATTTGGCAGGTTTTGTATCATAATAAAAATGGGCGTCCAGATCTTAATTGGCGCCTCACGTACCCTCTGCCAGGAAATGAGTAATATGCTGCCAGGAATTGTACAATGATCTCACTAATGGCAAGTTACCTTATTTTGTGTTTTCTTTCACTATGAGCATGCATAGTATTGGTACACAAACAGCTAAAAGGGAGCAAGGTTTACTGCGTGATATAATAATAAATACATGAATGTGGCATCAATACATATGAATCTACTGCTATTCATTTTTGCAGTATCTTGGAGCAGTAGTTGTATGTTCACATGATCACATCTAATGAGACCAAAAAACATGGGGATAATCAAATTGATGAAAGGCCTTGTTTTGTGGATACTCCTGATATTTTATCTTCATCGGGGATTGAACAGCTTCTGTTATTCCCCAATGTACTCTGCATACTTCTGTTCCTAACTTTTATTATATGCATATCTTTTTCAGCTGAAGAAATATCTGAAATAGGTTGTTGATCTAAAGAAGAAACTCTGCGGCCTGAAAATGAGGTAGAACGCTGGCTGGTATTGAAGCCTCGGCTGGATGGACGGCTGCAGCTTGTGTTGGGCCTTGATATAAATGAATTTTCATTCCTCTTTACAAGTTGAGTCTGTACTTTTTTATTCTCCTGTAAAGAGAATGTTTAGGAAATCAATATCAACCTGACTGTTTGATAGTTTCTGATCTTAGAAAAATGTTGATACAGTTATGAGCCAGATGAGGCAATCCCCTGTAACATCAATTGAACAATAGCTACTCACCCGTTGCTTGTATCTCTCTTCTTCCCTTTCCTTAATTGTTAACATGTAGTCTTTCAGCATTGCCAAAAGGGGAAGCTGCAAAAACTATTGTTAGCTTTCTAACTTTTGTAGCCAGTATGGTGCTAAACAAGATCAAAGTGGAGGCTGAGCGTTGACACCATGCTTACCATCCTGGGTTGGATGAGCCGCGTGAGATTATGCTTTTGTGTGTGTTATGCGTGTTCTGGGTGCTGCGAGGAGTGTGTTTTTCGTATGTCCTGGGGCCTCAGTTACTCTTGTACCTATTTAACTTGTTTCTATCAACTTATTGAGAAGTCGCACAAATGCTTTTTGCGCGTCATCTGAAGATATACTGTAGCCAAATACTTACAAATATGTACCTGAACTTGTATGTTGAATTGGTACCACATGTTTCAAGCCAGATGACTACTTTCATTGTCCAGGTCATTTTTACATGAGTTTCGGGACTTCAGCCCAAACTCACGGTGGATATGGAAAGCAGTATTGTTATCAGAATATTAGGAGCAAGCTAGCATCTACTTGCCATTGTACTAACTACTACATTATGCGAACTGAAAACAAGAGAATGTGATGAACTGTTTTAAAATATTTCTTAGTGCTATCATTGAACTAATGTGTTCTTATGCAGTGTTGTTCCTCACACATCAGACGTATGTAAGTATTTTTTCAAGTATTAGGTTTATTTACCAGTACTTTGTTGTTTAGTGCTGAATATAAACAGTATTAGGTTTATTTGCCAGTACTTTGCTTGTTGTCATGTGTTCAAAAGGTTACTGAAAATTGTTATTTATGAAATTTAGGTCCAGTGTTGCACGATGTTCATGCACCAGTAATATTTTGTGGCAGACACATGATGTAGCATGCAAGGTAAGACAAGGTTTTTGGCTGTGCGGCATAATGCATTTCATTTGAGAATCATAGTTATTTATTGTTCATATTTTTCAAATTTCCATAGGTCCTTGGTCATCCTGGTATTTCTTGATTTTACGTGATTGCATAGCTTTAACATTTGAACAACTATATCACCTCAGGCACCATTCTGGAAGATATTTTGGTTATTTATATCTTTTTGGGTGTAACATGTTAAGGAACTAGAAAAGTACCCCGCGCGTTGCAGCGGAAATTTCTTCAAAAACTACATTGTATAAATAAAAAGGTGTAATACGTATAGAACTTGCAGTTTTCTAAAAGAATTTATAGAGAAATATTGAATTTGTTCAAATTAGTTGAAATCGTAAATTAAATTGATGTAAAATTATGATATATTTGACGAATATAAATTGGTGACGTGAATAGTTGGATGGAAGAAAATAGTGACGTGGATTGGTTTGCATGTAAAATACACTATTATAAATGATTGTTAGTGGGATGACATGGACTTTTGAGTGGCTATTAAAGTAGTTGATGTGGATAGCTTGCATGTTGAGATAGAATAGTTAGTGGGGGTCTACTTTATAAGAAGATATAGATAGGTTTCTTCCAGTCATCGGCTTAGTATTGCTATTCTTCCTCGTATGCAGTGTCATAGGGGCATGTCAAATGTGACTGACAATCTGCTTCGGCAATGTTGTTTTCATTAAGGGTTAGCTTATGGTCTGGCTATCCTATATCCATGATCGTTCTACAAGTGTTGGATTCATTATTTACTAATTTTGCACTTTGTAAAGTTATGTTTGTGTATTTCAATTAATAGTATGATAACTGAACCGCGAGATCACAGAACAATTATGTTTATACTAAATCCGGTAGGGAACTGGGCCAACTGGCCAGTTGCCACTTGCTAGTTCCAGTACGAACAATGACACCATGTAGATTTGGTATTGGTTCATTCCAATTATCATTTTTCTTCTGCTAAAATACTGAAATATGAATAATTTATGGAGGATGGGATTCTGTTTTGACTTCCAAGTTATAAGCTCTCACCTCGTCGTAGTAGAAGATCTTTTTTCTCTCATGTTCCCAGATCTGTGTCTTTGCCATTAGAAGTTCTACCAAGCCTGCACATTCATTAGTTAATATATCTTAGCTATTGTTTCTTCAATTTGATAGTTCTACCTAGCATCTCTGTACTTACCTGGAATTTTGTTTGCTACAATTCTAGCACGTTCTGCCCGTTTCAAGTGCTTGTGTGCTCCTCTGCTTACTGAGTACCTTTTTTCATCCTGTAGAGAGAAATAGAATTTAGTTAAATCATTTTTTTTACTTGGATGTAAGCCATGAATCATTAGGCAGGCACTGCACCCTGCTGTATTCTTCTAGCCATCGCTCTTCATCACATGAAGTTATCCATTTTTCAACTTTGTCCATTATTTCCTTACGACTTGTGGCCTCTTCTTTTGTTTTGTATATATATCCATCCATTGTCCTAAGTAGATAATCATGGTCCACATCTCCTGTACATATATTTTTCAGATATAATGGAGATGTTATTCTACGAGTGAAAGAAGAATAATTATCTCCTTAAAAATAAGGGCATGGTGTATGACTGTTGGAACGCACCTGACACAATCAGTCCTGCTATGTTGTCCAGTTCTGACTGGTGAGGCATATCCATGTGGGATATCTTGCAGATTTCCTCAATCTCTGCTTTCTTTTTGATGAATAGCTCTTTCATTTTGCTTGCTTTTAACTCATCTAGTCGCTGAACTTCAGATTCAATCTATTTCATTCATAATAGCAATATTAAACACCTGTCAGCTGCAGGGGCAGCTAGTAAAATTCATGCAGCACAGTTCAAGCTTTGTTTTCTAGGCTGGTGTCTCCAGTTTACCTGCTCAATTTTCTCAAGTGTGAGGCTTCCAGGACCTAACATACCATTTCCTGAAGTCATCGGAAACATCTTGATTTGCCCGTACGGTTGGCGTTCTTCCATATTAGTATCTAGAATATTCCATAGGTTTGTCAGCGCTTTTCCAAGGCTATGGAGCTGCAAAGTAGCACCTGCATCAGTTGGTAGTTCCGCAAACATTTAATGTTTGGTTATTCTACGATTTTATGGTATGTTTGGAACTAGAAAAATCAGTAACGTCCTAATGCTACATGAACATCACAAAAGAGTTGAATAGTTAGAATTTATTAAAACTGATTAGGGAAGTTTGTTATAAATTTGTTTAGCCTGTCTGCCTGATGGTGTTGAACTTGGAATGCTATCAGGTGTTTTGGCACCTGGGGGGTTCTGTTTAAGTTCTACCTTTTACTATCGTCTCCTAGTTCCTGGTGTTGTTTGTTACATTATTCTGATGATTCCATAAGATCTGTGCACCACAGGAGTATTTGAACAAGGATAATGAATTACCTTTTCCATCCTGTGGTTCTTTTCTTCTTTAAGCTTTTGGACCATGGCGTTGAGCTTGTTAAGGATGTCATCACTGATGTTCTTCTTTTGTTGTTCATTTGCTCCATTCTGCATGCTGGGGTGAACATTAGCAAGGACCTTTGAAGGATCCATCCCCATAATTTTCGCGAAATTACAGATCAGAACTTTATACTCTTCAACTTTGCATAGACGATCGCCCTTAAAAGAAAATAGTAAGAGTGGTAAGTGATACGACTAGTACTGTTGTAGCACAAGTTTTCAGCATGTATGTACCTTTTCTCTTTTAAGTCTTTGCAGCTCACTTTGGTGCTCCTCGAGTTTCTTCAGTGACAAATCGTCTTCATTTACGGTGACGACTTCATTCTCCGAGCGCCCTGCTATTTCGGAAGCGATTCTTTGCACTTCAGTTTGGACCTCTGTGAACTGTTTTAGCCTGGCTTCTTTTCTCATTTGCATTTCTTGCAGGGCTGGTGTAATGGAATTCAGCTGCTCCTTTAGATTGCCGTTCATTTTCTCAGGCTGCATAAAGAAAATTCAGGTTACCTTTGAAATGTTTCCCTTCTGATATGTGATTTTAATGATAAGCGCCTTGAAGCTGAGAATTATACTCGGCCTGGAAATGATCGTTCTCCAAGGGAAAGAAGTAGATTGGTAAATTCTGCTTCGGAATCAGCCAGTGCTTGATGCAATTGAATCCGAGACATATTAGCACTATTTACTTTCCTCCTGTAAACTTCCTGGCATTCTTGCTCTAGCTCGTCCAGTATTCTTTCGCGCTCATTATCTTCTTGACCAACCTCATCCCATATCATCTGGCACCGTATGGAGCTCAGTAAGCATAATAAGAATATAAGCTCTTGTGAAAGCGGAACAAATTCAAATTCAGGTAATAAGGGAGGAGAAATCTGTGCACCTTCAGTTCTTGAAGCAGGTATGTGCACGAGGATTCTGGGAGCGCCGGGACGTGAGCTCTTTCAGCCGTCCTGAGCGACCCCATCTCGAAGATCTCCTGACAATCTGAGAGCAAAAACTTGTAGGAGCAACCCAAATGGGTGTACTAAGCTTAGAGAGCATGCATCGGAGGGTTCAGAGATGTGTAAGTAGTATGAGTGGATGGATGCTGCGAGTGGCTTTAGATGCTGGTTTTGCTTGCAAGACAAGTAGCACCACCACCACATCTGTGGTTGGTGTCGCCATGAGCTGAATCAAAGCCTGAAGCTTTAGGTGCAAGGCTTCCCCCCCTTGGTTGCTTTGCTGCTTCTTTATAGTACTTCTTTTGTCACTGGCCTTCCTATTTTCAGGTTGGGCAGGCACTGTCTACTCACATCTTTCCCTTTCCATGCGTAATGCGTTGCATCTGAGACAAAAAGATGAGTGTTCTACATCACAGTGATGGTCCTCTGCATCCTCATTGGACTTGCTCTGTATCGGCGGTGAGCTTACGGCTGAAGCCGAGCACACAAATGGGCATGGGTGCTACTTTCTTTGGACATGTGGATTGCTTTGAGAAGGAAACGTTACTCGGTGGTTACTGGCTGGTAGATCTGAAAGCAACGGGTCAGTTGCTCACCCGGTGCCCATTTATTGAGTAACTTGGTTTGCAGGTAATCACGACGTTTCCCTGCACCGAGCATGGAAGTTGCTATTTCCAGCCACGTAATTTCTTCTGGCCAATTTGCCTGCCATGCCATGTCTAGCTATCTGTTCTCTCTGCTCTTAACGACCTGCCTGCCGACTCCATTTGCGGATTGCTGATATTTGCCGGCATCCACGTTGTTTTACGTGAATTTGGGTCTATAAGGGCGACTCGCTATCTGATATCATGCCGTGCCTTTCTTTCTGGTGTTGGCCTGTCACCTCAGCGAGGTGTACATGGAGAGCGACGTCTTATCTTATTTAGCGGCCAGCTGTGTGTGTTAGTAGTATTTCCTAGAGAAAAAAGGCATGCTCACATTGTGCAGGTGGCCATTTTATTGCACAACGCCCGGAAAAAAGAATACAGGATCAATCGACTTTCTTTCTAGCTGCTGGCCAGCTTCCCTCCTACAGGCTAGTCGACCACCGACTCGCTCGTCAGGTGGCGAGCGTGGTGGGGAAGCAGCTGTCGTGCACGCAGCTGAGCACGTCGCGGTAGTCCCTGTGGATGGTGAAGGAGTCGTAGACCTTGCCGTCGCTGCTCTTCTTGGAGGAGTGGTTGAAGGCCGTGAGCTTGGTGAAGCCGTAGTCCTGGTCTCTGAACACGCTCCACTTGGGGATCGCCGTGGTGTAGCCGGAGAGGTGGCTGCCGCCGCCGCCCGCCACCACGAAGATGGTCCCGTTCATGGTGCCCGAGTAGTGGCTCCGCTCGCCGCTGACGCACTGGCTCTGGTAGAGCGGGCTGGTGCGCTCGTACCCCAGCACCCGGTGCGCCGCGAAGACCAGACACGGCTGGTGCTTCCGGTCCACCGTCGACAGGCACTCCTCGACAAACCTGTACTGCGGGGTCCCCTCGCGCCAGTCGTGCTCCGAGTCCGCCACGCAGAACCGGAAAAGGCCGTAGTCCACCTTGTACCAGAAGTTGGCTCTGTTCTCCGCCGGGTAGTAGTACATGGTCTCGGCCGGCACGCCGCACTCGCCGCCTGAGTCCTTGACGTCGAAGAACCCGCCCGTGTTGGGCCAGTCCCGCTCGTGGTTGCCGCTGCAACAACGCACACATGACAAGGATGTAAGTTAGTTTGCTGGCAGTTTATTTGTTTACATGACCCTGCTCCATGCTTCGGCACGTGCACGGTTGTGGCTTGAGCAATGTGTACAGTAGTAGTATGTACCTTGCGATCATGTAGGGCTTCTTGGCGCTGATGGGGGCGACCTGGGCGGTGAACTGGTCCCACTGGGATAGGTACCCGTTGGCATAGGGCATGTCGCCGATGTGGAACACGATGTCGTAGTTGTCCAGATCTTCGACCAGCCTGTCCGTCGTGTTCAGCGACCCTGGCTGGTAGTTTGCGAACTCGTTCGATCCGTCCCTCTCCGCCTGAAAAGGCCAAACAATAATATAAATTCTGCCAGAATGCTATACTGTCGTCTTCCAAGTTACTTCTTTCATTCATCGACTCAGAGGTAACGCCCATATTATGTGTGCGTCATGCATGGTATGTTTCCCCTCCATCCTCTGTTTTCCTATGAAATTCCTGCATTACAAACAAAACAGATCGAGGTATATCACCGAAGACGATGATGCGCTGCAGCGAGTTCTGCCCGGGGGTTGGTGGTGCCTTGAAAGTGTAGGACTTGCCCCACACGATGGTTCCGTCCAACAGCTCATGCCCAATCTTGTAGGAGTACCTGAATACAAAGAACAAATTGATCTTGAGTAAACGCGGGCAATATGAGCATGGGACTGGGAGTACTGCATTTGTCAATTCCATTCCAACTACTACTACATGATCGTTTTGGTAGTAGTACAGTAATATATTTCTGCGTCTGCGTACGTACTCTTTGTTGGGCCACAGTTCCCTCATGAACGCCGTGTGGATGAACCCGGGGTCTCTCCACCCAACGGTCCGCGCGGGCTCGCCTGATAAAAAGATGAAAACCACTTCAGGCCCTCTCGCTAACATAAACCTTGGGGAGAAACGGCGTGATCGGTGCCTCCACAGCACCGTACGTACAACGTACCGCACATGCTGCCGCGGTTGAAGGTCAGCGTCCCGGCGGGCGCGCGCATGGGGTTGCCGCTGCCGATGCCGGAGGTGACCATGCCCCACTCCACGAACGGGTACGCCTCGCTGATGTCGTAGCCGCCTTGTTTTTCTTGCATTCTGTGGAGGTGAGTTCAGGTCGTGGAGATTACATTTTCGAGGCCGCCGGTGAAGAGGGCGAAGGAGAAGTCGGCGCGCTGGTTGATGAGCTGGAACCGGATGGTGCCCTTGCCCCAGTCCAGGTAGTTCGCTGAGTAGTTGGCGTACTGATACTGCACTTCCCCCCACACACAGCAACAGCAACAATTTTCAGTTGAGGATGCTGCTGCAAAAATTGCCTTGGAATTTCAGGACAAATTTTTGGTTAGTTGACACGCAGCCTACCTTGATAGGTGCCGTGCAGAGGAGCGGCTCGTCGGGGTACCTCTGTGGGTTAGGGCACGATCCCGAGCTGCACATAGACATTATAGGCGTTGATCGATGTCAGAGGATTCAGAGAGGGCCAAACCAGAAACGGAATTTATTGGAATGTCAAGAGGAAGCCTAAGAGGAGGTCTTACACGAAATCGGCCGGGGAGAAGACGGCGATCCAGTCATCGATGGAGGGTTTCTCCGAGCCGAATTTCACATTGACCCATGCAGTGTCTTCGTCCTGCCAGAGGCGGCTCAAAATTCTGACCAAAACTTGCTTATATTTTTCTTTTTCGTTTTGAATATTAGAGTACAGGCGATATTTTATTCATGTCGAACCACCATTGCAAAGTATTCGGCTGTGCAGATACCAGAAGAAATCACACCATATGCAAGGAAATAGCTACAAAGTAGTAGTACCTGCTAGATGCACTCCTGAGTCACAACATGAAACTACTGAATGTTCACCCAATCAGTAATTTTCTGAGTACAGTATAGTACGGAGAGATTAATGGTAATTTTCTGTTAGAGCATCTCTAGCAGATACCGCATATCTGGTCAAACCCGTAACATTTGCAGTATTAGTCTAAAACCGGCCCGAAAGTGGTTAAAACCGTAAAAAAAATTGCAGCTCCCCCGTATTTTCTGTGCACCTTTTTTCGGCTTTCACGTGTAGCTGGTTTGATAATCAGTGAAGCCAGTAACAACTATCAGTAGCTAAAGATATCTCCTGTTATCTACATGCTCTGATTTGTATATGAAGTACATAATTGGGATAAAATGATCCCGCAAATATATGGTGACAGCATGATAAACATGCAGAGTGATCAAATCAAAAGCTGTATTAGTCATTCTGCAATTGTCAGGCTACGAGTTCTTAATTACTACCTACAAACTGTCGACAATAGCAAACTTCCATGGTGTGGGGTCCGCCTCTAATGAACAAATGACTCTGCCCTTCTACGTCTTTGTATTACTTCCTTTGTCCAGAATTAGATGTTGCATAGTTGTTCAGATTTCAGATATGTTTTAATATATAAAGTATATGAATCTAGACAAATTCAAGAAGGCTCAAAATTCAGACGAAAACTTGCTTATATTTTCCTTTTTCATGTTGAGTAGAGCACATGTGACACTTCTATATTCATATCGAACTAGCTACAAAGAAACCACACTATGCATGAAATAGCTACAAAGTATCTGCTAGATGCACTCCGGAGTAACAACATGAAACTACTGAATTTTCACCCCGCCAATCAAGGCGCCGGCTCCATTACAATGGCACACACATTCTTACACGACCAACGACAAATGGTTAAGTCCCATTTTGTGTGCAGCTTTTTTGGCTTTCACGTGTAGCTAGTTTAATGATTAGTGAAACCAGTCTTCCATTGACAACTATCAGTAGGCAAGATATCTCGTGTTGTCTACATGCTCTGATTTGTATATGAAGCACATAATCAGAAAAAAGTAATCTATCATATATATGGTGACAACATCATAAACATGCAGAGCAGAGGCGGAGGTATGTACGGTTCAGGGGGTCCGTTGCCCCCCCCCCCCCCCCCCCCCCGCCCCACCCCACCCCACACGAGAAGTTTAGGTACAATATAGTAGAAATTGGCCAATTTTGCCTAAAAATAGTAGTAGTATTTGGCTTATCTGCCCCCAACATTGGCCTAGCATGCGTCTGCAGCCCATTTGGCCCCCAGTGGTTCGGCCCAATCTCTGCCACTAATGCACAATGATCAAAGAAAGTTGCACTAGTCATTTTGCAATTGGTATACGGGCAAGTTTTACAAAAAATATTCTTACGGACAATCACCTAGTACAACTAATTGGGGAAAAAACAATAGAGTGCTCCACAAGTCAAGGAAGGATGAGAATCATCACCAACCGCATGGCTTCACTTCAGTCCATAAGAAAAAACCTGTAGGATTCATCCGTAATAAGTGTAGGATTATTGCTTAATTACCTATGAACCATCGACAATAGCAAGCTTCCATGGTGTGGGGTCCATGTCTAATGAACAACTAGCTCTGTCCCTCATCACCAATGGTCTATATCTATATACTAAAACACATCAGACATCATTTTTAAGACGAAGGGAGTATTTGTATGGTGAGCTCGGTGGCTGAAGTCACTTGACACTATTATAGTATCTCAGTTAAAAGTTTGCTTACTATTTAATCGGTGATGCTTGATAAGAAATTGTTGTATAGTTTGACCGTTCGATGTAGATGCTGTCAAATTATGTCAAAAAGGTGTAAAGTAGGACGGATCAATGAATCAGTTAGACCCTCATCCGCTACATACCACCTTGTATAATCTTACCGCATGTCGCGGCCTATATTTCTTCTCGCTACAACACCTAACCGATGTCGATGCCAATAGTGGTAATTGAGAGGGTTATTCGGAGTGTGATAATATATAGTCGTAGCATAATATTTTTGTGAGCTAATTCACATTGGTCTGAGAATTAGTTACATCTCAGTGGACTGGCAATACGCGCTAAGATCTGTACAAGATTCTATCTTACAAATAACTTCGAGAGCAAACATTTCGTTTTGTTTCACTACATGAGCAACATTTTTTAATCTGTATGATTTTTTTGTAAAATCGATTCAGACAATGTTAGCTCTTTTACACTAGATGAACAAATATCTATAACATGTCAATTTTTTGTAGATTTGTGTGAATAATTTGTAGATCAACTAAGAGTTAATTATTTGTATTTTCATCAACCTCCTGTTTTACTACCCCTACAACATTCGTTTTCCGAAATCCGAAGCCAAAAACGGTGATCAAATTCATTGTAAAAAATGAGCTACTAGTCAAATTAAACTCATGAATAGCAGTTAATTATACTAGCTAATAAATCAGCTTTTACATACTCCCTCTTCTACCAGTCAAATTAGCTCATCAATGTTTATTTTTTCGATAAAGAGTATATATTAATATCGCGAAGATACCAATTACACCGAGCCTCTACAACAACGCATCACCTAGCGGCAATACGGATGCACATAGCCAAAAAAAAAGAGAAATTATAAAAAAGAAAAGCCCCGCTATAGCGATCTATTCCTTGTAACAACAACACTAACCCGTATGACAAAAAATTTAGCTGCCAGTCAAATTAGACTCATAAATAGCAGTTAAATATACCAGCTACTTAAACAGGGAGTAAACAGGGAGTAATATGGCGCGTCGGCAATGGTGCCTCCATCCGTGCCTGGCGTGACCCCTGGATCCCGAGGGAGGCCAACCACCACCCAAGATCAGTCCAAGGCCGATGCCGCTACCGCTGGGTGGCGGATTTCTTACTGGCCGATGGCTCCTGGAATGTGCAACGCCTACAACAGTCCTTCAATCCTGAGGATGTTTCAGAGATACTAAAGATCCAGACATCGAGCAGGAATGGAAATGACTTCTTAGCATGGTTCCCAGACAAAAGAGGTATATTTTCGGTTAAGAGTGCGTACAGGATGGCTCTACATAATCGGATGCGAGCACAGGACTGTGGAGCTACAAGTGTACGACCAGATGGTGCCAGGCCGGCCTACAAGTTAATTTGGAGCTGTCCCGTACCACCTAAGGTGAGACTGCTTGCATGGAAGGTCTGTAAGAATGCTTTGGCAACACAACTGAATATGTTTAGACGAGGCATGGCTTCGTCTGGCCTCTGTCAGCTTTGCGGACGTGAAGACGAAGACACCTTCCATGTGTTTATACGTTGCCCACACGCGTACAGTCTATGGCAAGCCATGGCCGAGGTTTGGGAGATGCCAAAAGATAATCTTCTACGGCCGTCCGGCAACGAGTGGCTGCTTCAGCTCCTGCACTCCATACCTGAGAATCAAAGGGTGACAACACTAATGACGTTGTGGCGGATATGGCATGCGCATAATGAGATGACACACAACAAGCCATGTCCGACCATCGAGGGATCTCGCAGATTCCTGGTAAGCTATCTAAACTCCCTTGTGATCATTAAACAATTTCCTGATGCAGATATGGTGAAAGGGAAAATGGCAATCAATCCGGAGCTGGGATTCAAAAAGAAGTGCGTACAGATGGACGGAAGGGAAAATGTGAGGAAGAAGTGGAGCTTGCCGGTGAGCAACGAGGCCAAACTAAACACAGATGGGGCCTTTACGGAGAGGAATGCTGGGACAGGAATGATCCTGCGTGACGACAAAGGCGAGGTCATTTTTGCAGCGTGCCGCGAGCTGCAGCGATGCAATGATGCTATAGAGACGGAGATCTTGGCGATGGAGGAAGGACTACGGCTTGCCCTTCACTGGACCCTGTTGAACTTTACAGTTGAAACGGACTGTGCCGAAGCTCTCGATATGATTAAGGAGAGCTCTCCAAACACGTCATCTTATGCTTTTAGAATTAGTGTTATTCGTGATCTGTTAAAGGAAAGGAACGTTAAGATAGTTAAGATTAGCCACGGTGCTAATGTGGCTAGTCATGAACTTGCTAAGCTTGGTAGAACTCAGGGTAGAACCGCGGTGTGGCTGAGGAATTTCCCCCAGAAGATTGCCGAAGCACTCGCTCATGATTGTAATCCTTCTCCAGCTTAATTTATTATCCTTTCCCCTGCAAAAAAAAAAAATATACCAGCTAATGAATTACATACTCCCTCTTCTACCGGTCAAATTAGCTCATCAATGTTAATGAACTGGCGAATTGATTAGCTTTCATATATACCTGGTCGCCGAGCAACGCCGGCGTCGCCCGCACGTAGGCGGAGCCGTGTAGGTTGACGGTGGCCATGTGGATGGCGATCTTGGACAGCGGCTGGATCCCTTCCGCCGGCGATGCGCTTGCCGTCGACGCCACTGCCGCCAAGGCGAGCACCGCCACCAGGACGGCAGGAACCACCCCCATGCCTCTTCTCCTCATGTAACTCGTGCTTACGGGCACGGGGAGCTGCTGAGCTACAGGCTGGTGTGGTGCGAGTCCGGTGTACGCTATGGCTGGTCGTGGCCGGCCTATATGTAGCCAAGTGGCTGCGAAGGGGCTGAAAGGGTATTGAGGACTGTTACGGGGATTGTACTTACTAGCTGTTTTGTTTCTTTTCTTAGGTCTGTCGTCTGCGACTCTGTCTTTATCTCTCAATTATTGCTTCGGCATGTAACAAAAAATATTTTCTATCTATATCTCTCTCTCAATTATTGCTTCGGTCATGTAACAAAAAATATATTTTAAAGAGATATTTATTGCACGTGATCTGCGAGACTGTTGCGGCGAAAACAGGACAGTGCAATCCAACCCAGCCGACACATTCGTGATTTTTAGTTCGTGCTAGCTTTGCGACAAGTAAATAACGAAGAACGAAAATAAAATCACAGCAAGGGAGACACAGATTTAACGTGAAAAATCTTTCTCAAACAAAGAGAGAGAAAAACCATGGACGCCAGGCAGCGAATCTTCACTATAGTGGAGAGTGTTTACACAACGCCGGGGATTTCATAGATGCAACTTGTTCCAGCCGGCGCCTTACAAGAGGTATATATAACGGTGGTAACCTAGGTCATCAACGATCCGTACCGCGTCGGGCTGTCGTCCCCCACACCCCCCACAGGCGTCCCTGTTGGGCACAAAGTGGGCCAACTCCAGACTCCGCTCCGCATCGGCCCAAGCCTCCGGCGACGGCCTCGCTCCGCTTCGTTAGAAGTTGGCATCTACTTTGTAGAATTTGGATCAACATATAACAAACTCCACCTTGAGACAAATTCCTTCTTGTAGCATCAACAGTAATCATCTCCCTGAACAAACAAAGAAAACACTTTTGGCGCCAATAGCCACTTGGGCTAAACAGTTATACCAACTAAGCTTGAGCATAGTTCAAACTTAGTAACAGGAACAGGCTTTGTCATCATATCAGCATGATTATCATGAGTGCTTATCTTGCATACCTTCAGTGTACCTTGTGCAACAACATCATGAACATAATGGTACTTGATATCAGTGTGCTTTGTTCTCTCATGGAACATTTGATCCTTAGTAAGGTAAATAGCACTTTGACTGTCACAAAACAGGTTAATGCAAGAATCATCCTGACAAAGCTCAGCATACAAACCTTTCAACCAAACAGACTCTTTGCAAGCTTCAGCAACAGCCATATATTCTGCTTCGGTTGTAGATAGAGCAACAACTGGTTGCAACGTTGCCTTCCAACTCACGGCACATCCACCTACCGTGAACACATAACCTGTGAGGGACCTCCTCTTATCCAAGTCGGCAGCAAAATCTGAATCCACATAGCCCGCGAGTCCCTCATCAGTCTTGCCAAACTTCAAGCAAGCGTTGGATGTGCCACAGAGGTACCTGAAAATCCATTGAACAACTTTCCAATGTTCTTTACCAGGATTAGCCATGTAACGACTCACCAAACTCGTAGCATATGATAAATCAGGACGAGAGCAAACCATGGCATACATCAAGGAACCAACAACACTAGAATAAGGAACTTGAGACATGTACTCAATATCTTCATCAGAACTAGGACATTGCAATACTGACAATTTAAAGTGAGGAGCAACAGGAGTGCTAACTGACTTTGCATCATGCATATTAAAACGTTGAAGAACTTTCTCAACGTAACTTTGCTGACTAAGAAACAACAACCTAGATTTTCTGTCCCGTTTAATTTCCATACCTAAGATTTTCTTAGCAGCACCAAGATCTTTCATCTCAAATTCACTACTTAGGTGTGCCTTCAAAGTAGTGATTTCTTTCATGCTCTTGACAGCAATTAACATATCATCAACATATAACAGCAAGCAAATAGGTGATCCATTAACAAACTTTATATAAACACAACTATCAAACTGAGATCTCTTAAAACCTTGTGAGATCATAAATGAATCAAACCTTTGATACCACTATCTTGGAGATTGCTTCAAATTATAAAGCGATCTCTTCAATTTGCACACAAAATCCTCTTTTCTAGGAACTATGAACCCTTCAGGTTGGTCCATGTAAATCTCCTCCTCCAGTTCACCATGCAGAAAAGCAGTCTTTACATCTAGCTGTTCAAGCTCAAGATCATGCATAGCAACAATACCAAAGAAAGTACGAATAGATCTATGCTTCACAACCGGAGAGAAAACATCATTATAGTCAATACCTGGAATCTGGCTAAAACCTTTTGCTACTAACCTTGCCTTAAACCTTGGAGGCTCATTAGGAGACAAACCTTCCTTTCTCTTATATATCCACTTACAGCGGACGGCCTTCTTCTGTTTAGGCAAGCGCACAACTTCCCATGTGCCATTCTTATCAAGCGATTGCATCTCTTCTTGCATAGCAGAAATCCGCTTCTCGCGGTCAACGGATGCAACAGCCTCATTGTACGTAGCAGGTTCAGTATCATGCTCCACATGTTCAGCACAACTCAAAGCGTAATGAGTAAGATTACACTCTTCAATTAAACGACGAGGTGGAACAATGTTACGCCTCGGTCTATCAGCAGCAATAGATTCCTATGGTTGCTGCAAAACAGTAGGTGAGTGCTGAACAACATCATCATCAATATTTTCCTCATGAGTATCATCAACAGCAACATTATTATCAACAGTTTTCTGTAGGTGCTCCACCTGCACACGAACTCCCTCCTCTCCAATAGCATCAGGAGAGGGATCTGATGGTAAGTTATCATGATACATAATGGATTAATTGAAAACAACATTCCTACTCAACAAATTTTTTTTAGTTTCAGGATTCCATAGTTTATATGCCTTAACTCCCGAACCATAACCAAGGAATATGCACTTGATAGCTCTAGGCTCTAACTTTCCATTATCAACATGAGCATAAGCAGTGCAACCAAAAACTCTCAACTGTGAATAATCAGCAAGCGAACCTGACCATACCTCAATGGGAGTTTTCTTCTCAAGTGGAATAGAAGGTGACCTGTTGATGAGGTAACACGCTGTGTTGGCTGCTTCAGCCCAGAAACGTCTATGCATACCTGTATTGGACAACGTACAGCGAGCCCTCGAGACGATGGTCCTGTTCATGCGCTCAGCCACGCCATTCTGCTGAGGAGTGTAAGGGATGGTGTGGTGCCCGATCATACCATCATTACTGCAAAACTCCTCAAACTCATTAGAACAGAATTCCATACCATTGTCTGTACGTAGTACGTTTACCTTCTTTTCAGTTTGCTTTTTTACCATAACTTTCCACTTCTTAAAAGCATCAAAAACATCAGATTTATGTTTCAGAAAATATGGCCACACTTTTCTTGAGTAGTCATCAATAATAGTAAGCATGTAATTAGCACCACCAATAGATGTCTTACGGGAAGACCCCCATACATCAACATGCACATAATCTAAAATGCCTTTGGTGGTATGAACGGAAGCATTAAATTTAACTCTTTTGTGCTTACCAAAAATGCAGTACTCACAGAACTCAAACTTACCCAAGTTGCAACCATCAATCAGTTCTCTCTTAACCAACTCTGCCATGTCATGTTCGCTCATATGCCCAAGACGCATATGCATTGTTTTACCACAATCATCAGAATCATTAGAAGTAACAGCAGCAGCAATACCAGGCAAAGTGCTACCTCTAAGAACATATAACTTAGCAGAATTCATATCACCTATCATGTGAATAAGAGAACCTTTTGATACCTTCAACAACCTACGCCCTCCGGCGTTCTTGTATCCATCAATGTCCATAGTACTCAGGGAGATCAAATTTCTGGCCATGCTTGGTATGTGCTTCATCTCATTTAACGTACGCGTCACGCCATCATATGTATTGATCCTAACAGATCCAACTCCGACAATATGGCACGGGTTGTCATTCCTCACACGTACAAAATCTCCAGTCTGCACAGACTCATATGAACTGAACCAATCTTTGTTACAACAAATATAAAACGAACATGCAGTATCAAGTATCCATTCATCATCACGAGAAGCACAAGCAGCAAAAACGGCTAAACATTCACCGTCAGAACTATCACCAGAAACAACAGCAGCCTTACCATTACCTTGATTCTTATCTTTCGGTTGGTAAGTACCGTTCCTTTTCTCCTTATTCTGCAGCTTCCAACAATCATCAATAACATGATTAGATTTCTTACAATACCTGCAGAACTTGTCCTTTCCCTTGGACTTCGAACGACTTCTGCCATCTTTGCTCTTATCTCGGTTGCCATGGTTGGTAAATCTCTGCTCGGTCCTGCCACGAACCTGCAGAGCTTCAGCCTTGGAAGACGCCCCATCTGCCTGCACCATAGATTTCATCTTTCCCTATGTTTGAGGGCATCTTGCACTTCATCAAGGGTTATCTTATCACAGCTCAACAACATTGTATCACGAAAGTGAGTATAAGAACTAGGCAGCGAGCATAAGAGTAATAGGGCTAGATCCTCATTATCATATTTTACTTCCATAGATTGCAAATCAGAAATAATCTCTCTGAACCGATCCACCTTCCTGCAATCTATGCGAGAACAACTTCATCTTCACATGCATCTTACTGGTTAGATCTTTTGACATGCATATCGATTCCAGTTTCCCCCAAAGGGCAGCAGCAGATTTCTCTGTCAAGACTTCCTGCAAAATATTATTGGATAGATGAAGTTGAATCATAGACAAAGCCTTACGATCTTTTCGCTTTTCTTCGTCATACTAGCTCTTAGCATCCTTTTCCCCGAATCCATCCAGCGCATTATCCAGATCTGAAGTTTGGGCGAGAATCGCCCGCATCTTCACCTGCCACAAGCAGAATCTTGTGGAGTAGTCCAACTGCGATAGATCGAACTTCAATGACGACATGTCGCAAACCCTAGATTAGAACTTGGGGCTCTGATACCACTTGTTAGCTTTGCGACAAGTAAATAACGAAGAACGAAAATAAAATCACAGCAAGGGGGACACAGATTTAACGTGGAAAACCCTTCTCAAACAAAGAGAGGGAAAAACCACGGGCGCCAGCCAGCGAATCTTCACTATAATGGGGAGTGTTTACACAACGCCGGGGATTTCACAGATGCAACTTGTCCCAGCCGACGGCTTACAAGAGGTATATATAACGGTGGTAACCTAGGTCATCAACGAGGCCTCACTCCGCTCCGTCAGAAGTTGGCCTCTACTTTGTAGAATTTGGATCAACATATAACAGTTCGAAAAGCCCATATATGCAAGGAATGCTTAGATTATTAATGTGTAACATTGTAAACTGTATACTTCCTCCGTCTCAAAATAGACGTCATAGATTTGTCAAAATTCAATGAATTTAATTTAGTATATAGATACATCTAAAATTTAACAAATTTCTGACATAGACCGAGGGAGTAGTAGAAAACTCGCCTAGTACATCAATGGTCAAAAGGTCTGGTCCACGTATGCTTGATGTCGTTGCCTGCAGTTTGCTTTGCTGACCAACTATGGTGAAGTCGGAGTTGCAGGCCTGTTTGGGGCGATGAAGATAATGTTGAGTGACGTTAGCGTGCTTTACTTCATGTAGCATGTTTTTTAGTTCAGGTTTCACCTTGCTCTTATGGGTAATCAAGGCCCAAGAGTAGGACAAGGCGCTTGGACCGGACGGGTTCACCGGTAGGTTCTACACGTCCTGCTAGCAGTTCGTTAAGGCTGATGTGTTGGATGCGTTCCAATCCTGGTGGAATGGAGACTGTCGGGGGTTTCATGCCGTCAACAAGGCCCTCATTGCTCTACTGCCGAAGAGTGTGGATGCGGTGGAAGTCAAGGACTACCGCCCGATCAGCCTGATCCATAGCATGGCCAAGTTAATGGCTAAGGTGCTCTCGGTCCGTTTGGCGCCCAAGATGCCATGGCTGGTCGGCCCCCGTCAGAGTGCCTTCATAAGGGGGCATTGTATTCATGACAACTTCCAGCTGGTCCAGTGCACAGCCAGGGAATTGCACCGGCGTCGGTCGGACACGGTCATGCTTAAGTTAGACATTACCAAAGCTTTCGACACGGTGGACTGGGCATTCCTGCTCGAGGTGCTATCCAAGCTTGGGTTTGGCACCAGGTGGACCTCGATGATCTGCGGGCTCCTGAGTGCAGCCTCCACACGTGTGCTGGTGAACGGGGTGGCTGGCTCGATGATTTACAACCGGAGGGGGTTACGGCAAGGGGATCCGCTGTCCCCATTGCTTTTTGATGTGGTCATGGATGTGTTACATCTGTTGTTCGAGAAGGCATCTGGCGAGGGCCTTCTATCGGGGCTGGCGGACAGAGGATTTCTCCACCGCACCTCCATGTATGCGGATGATGTCATCACCTTTGTTCGACCACGCCCCTAGATCTCCGCACCTGTGCGGCGATTGTGGATGACTTCGGAGGGGCCTCGGGGCTGCGCACCAACCTGGCTAAGTGCTCCATCCACCCAATCCGGTGCCCCCCAACAGGTGGAGTTGGCGCGCATCATCCTAGGCTGCGCAGTGGAGAGTTTCCCATGCAAGTACTTGGGCCTCCCTCTGGGTTTGCGCAAACCGACTTCGGCCCAGCTCCAATACATTGTGGACAATGCGGCTAATAGGATGCAGCCGTGGTGTGCTGGCCTCATGGGCCGCGGGGGTTGTACCACACTTGTGACCACGACGTTGGCGGCCATCCCGATTCATGCGATGCTCTCGTTGGATGTCCCGCCAGAGACTTTGGTAGCCTTCCGGAAGGTGCTTAGGGCTTTCCTGTGGAGGGGCAGGAGGGAGGCCAATGGAGGCCATTGCCTGGTTGCGTGGGAGAAGGTGTGCTCCCCTAAGACGCACGGGGGGCTGGGGATTTCTAACCTTCGGCTCATGAACTTTGCTCTACGGTGCTGCTAGGCCTGGCTACAGAGGGTGGACACTGATAAACCGTGGGCCGAGTTTGACTTGGGGCTACCCCGACAGACCTGGCAGCTGTTCCATGCGGCCACCTGTTACACGTTGGGGGATGGGCAGCGGGCGCGTTTCTGGCAGGACCGTTGGATTAATGGCAGGAGGGTGGAGGAGATCGCCCCGAATTTGCTAGCCATGATCCCTCCACGCAAGGTCAGAGAGAGATCGGTACGTGAGGGCCTGAGTGGCACTTGGCTGCTGGACTGTGGGCCTGACCTAGGGGCTGAGGCGGTACCGGAGTTCTTCGTGTTGTGGCACGCTATTGCCGGGATTCAGTTGACCCCGGAGCGTGAGGACGTGCTAACCTGGAGGTGGGCAGGAGACGGTTGCTACTCGGCGAAGTCGGCATACAGGGCTTTCTTCGCCGCTACCACCCTGGCGCCGTGTGCGAGCTAGGTTTGGCGATCCCGGGCCCCGAACAACTGCAAGTTCTTTGCTTGGCTGGCCTCCAGGGACCGCTGCTGGACGGTAGACAGACTGGAGCGGTGGGGTCTACCGCGGCCAGCCAGGTGCCCCTTGTGTGATCAGGCACCGGAGAGCATACAACACTTGCTCCTGGGGTGTGTGGTGACGAGGGAGGTGTGGGCGTGGGCGCTGCAGAGGTGGGGCAGGCTCGAGTGGATGCCGATGGCGGACCCGGACCTGCTATAGTGGTGGTCTACGAGACCGAGCCCGGTGGCCCATAGGCGGGACCTCTGGACAGCGATCATATTGGTCTTTTGGTCCATCTGGAGGCATCGGAACGACGTGGTCTTCAACAAGATAAGACCGGCCGTGGGGACCATTCAGACAAGGATCAAGGAGGACTACGCACAGTGACGACTAGCTAGGTTATTTCGGTCTGAGACGTTTGGCTTCCCGGAGCCGGTGCCCTTGTTGTGGATGTACGGAGAGTAGGCCTAGGGCTGTGGAGCTGTCACCCCTGTTGACAGTATAAATCTGTCGCTGCGCGGTGTTGTAACCTGCCGTCGGCAGTCCTTCTGTGTGTTTGATACACCTCCTAGGGTGTATCCTAGTTTTTACCTTGCTCTTATGGGCAGCACTGATTTTAGCCCGTTCTTTTTTTTTGACGGTGAATGAAAAGCTTTATTCCTCAAAGATTGTAACATTTTTACAAGCTTTGGCAGAAGAAAGTTTGGCAGATCATCTAACCAAGGCCCTAGAACTGATTTGATCGCATGCCTAGCTTAATCATCTGCTGCCTCGTTCGACTTAGAGCAGTGAACAAAAGTTACAATCACTAAGTCCCTAGCCAACTATGCCCAGTCATGGAACACAGCCGTTGCGAGACCTAAAGAGTGTCCTCTTTGCGTTTTAAATTTCCTTCCCGATAAATGCACAGACATCACTTTTTCAGCGTGCATTCGTTATTTTTTCGTCGTCTTGTAGTTCGTCGTCGTCATCGATAGCTGTAATTTTTGTTTTTTTTTCTTCACGAGTCGCCTTCGGAGTTATACGTCTGACGTTTCTGCCTACTGCACTTTCAGATGGTGACAGCTTGCTGGATTTCGAGTGCTTCATCGCCTGTTCTCGGACAAGATATGTTTTCACGTTTTGTTTGTTAGAGTCTTAGACTACCGTGTTTTCTATCGCGCTGATGTTCTTTTTTTTTTCTCATCAGGATTCGGCTGCGAGATCAATATCCGCAGTGTCCACGTGTTCCTTAGACTTCGTAAACGCTCGATAGGTTTGGATCTATTTTTTTTCTAGAGTTGGTTATTATGTACGAATGGTTTCGTTATTTATTTTTTTCTTTTTTTTATAGTTCAACGCTGGTCTTTGATGAAGATACAATAGTTTGTTTATTGTGGAGGCTGTGCACGTAAATGTTGCTGAGGTGTTTTACGAGCTAATAGTGTCGTACAGAAAGCAAGAAAACGACAGCATAAGGCTCTATCCAAAGAGCAGTGATGCTAAGAAGCATAACGGAAATACGACGTAGGCTATGATTAATAGACTTTAATTTTCAAAATTTGCTGTGTCATCGTCCGTGTGTACGCATATGTGAAATAAATCATCGTCCAGATTAGCGTATTTCCGTTTGAAATTTCTATGATATCTATGTTTGTACTCTATTCCAAAGTCTGTGATGATATCTACATGTTCCTGTATTCTCTTCGTACGTGCGTTACCTGATCTATTTAGTCAACACAACACGTGGACATGTTACGTTATCTCCATGATGCCATCTCTCTGCGAGGTAGTTTCACCGCGAAAATAGACGTACACGCGGCACGGATTTTCGTGTGTGCTACTGTTATTCTTTATCCCTTTACTTTTCACCTCGCTATGCTCATACTGTAACCGTTGGAAGTTTTTCTCTGCCCGCTCTTCCAGTGTTACCCTCGTAATCGTCCAACCATAAACGTTGCCCCTCTTACTATGCTCGCTCTTCAGCTCTTATTCTTGCCATAGTCCGACCATACAAGTTGTCGCTTTTCCTCTGCTCGCTCTTCCCTTCACCCTCCATTCGTCCTTTATTTAGAAGCTAGCCATCGACTTCCACCTCTGTCCGAAAAATTGGCACTCTTTCTTCGTCCACTCTTCTTCTTAACACTTTGTCCGTTCTTTCCTTCGCCACTACACCATACATTTTTTGTTGTTAGATCCCGTGCTAGGGTCGTCTCTTAACCATGATGTTGTGCAAGAACATTCATGGGCTTCTGCGCACACATCTAGCCCAAGCTTCCCCTCTATTTTAAGTAGGAGGTGACGCACAATTGTAGCTAGCATCAGTACGGTACTATCTCGAAGGAAGAGACGCGTACGACGCTTCACCTCGCTCCTACGGCGAGATCCCTCGGTGTTCCTTCTGGATGAGCCGTTCGCTCGGCAGACTAGCGACGACGAGATCAGACATGAAGAAAATGCCAACCGACCTGGAAGACATCGTCCGGACTCCGGACAATGTGGAGTTTTGGACAAATACTTGGAGATTGCCATCGGTCTTCTTGCTCTCATGATAGGAACTCCTAAGAGTATCGAAGCCTGAGAGCTGTTAATCTTATTTTTATGCCTTTGTTCGTATTTTTTTGTATCTTTTGGTTTAAAGCTATAAAACACTCGGCTTTAGCATTTGAAAGAAGTGTTACTTCTGGTGTGTGTTAAAGAAGTACAATTTGTTTTTGTCTACTTTCAGTGGTTCAGATTTATATGCAGCCGTACGTATATGCAGATACTTGTATGATTCGTCGTATTTTGCTAAGTGCTCTTCGATATTTTTTTGCGCCATAGTGATGTTAAGCATTATGTTTACGATGCTCGGTACTCTAATCCATCTATCTTGAAAAACATTAATTACTGTTAATTTAATCATGCTTTATCAGCTTATTCGGATTGAAACATATGATTTGTTGCTCATATATTCAACACTCGCTTAGTCCGTCTACCTACGTAAGAGTCATCGTGCAATAACCTGCGCCAACTGAATCATAGACTACGTGCTTCGGAATACTATCGTAAGATTTAGAGGTGCGAACTCGGTTCTACTACATGGAGGCCCACAACATAAGAACGCGATGTTGTTATCCTGAAAGAGCTATCACTTAGCGTCCTAAGAAAATATATTTTCTTTTACACGTAGATATAGCACCATCGTATCATGAAGCATTATGTCTACCGTCCGCCCCCTGGGCGCAGTGAGAAGTCTATTTAAAGTAAAGGGTATTTCATTTTCTTTAATGAGAGCATGGCATTTACTATTCTTTTTGTATTCAACCATATTTTAACTAATTATTTTAAAGTTGAAGAGAAATTATTCATCAAAGGATTGCTAGGTGAGAAATATTATTTTCTAAGCATTTTTTAATCTATTGGATTTTTCCTATTTATTTCTTTTGAATTAATATATTCACTACATCACTCAAGAATAATTTATTTGTGATATATTTTTCTTCAAGGGATATAATGGTTTATTTTATTCCATTTTTATTTGGTGATTTTGTCTTATTAATTACATTTTAACAATGTTTTATGAAAGCATGTGGGAAGGTTTTATAATTTTATTTGTTTTCATTCCACATAAGTACTTTTTTATGATGTAGATGGTAGAGTTTATTTTTCTAAACATTTTGATATATTATTTGTATTTTTCTGAGTTAGGATGAATTAGTTATGATTTTTCTTAAATTTAATGATTTTATAAAAAATCCTTAGTGGATAATGTGATATGCACATGTGTCACTGACAGGTGGGTCCAGGTGACACGATATTTAAGTGAAACATTTTTCACTCAGAGAGTTTTAGCCGGAGAGAGTGACATGTGGGTCCTTGTCCACGTCAACTGCCACGTTGGGCAAGTGGACTGGTTAACTGACCCATGGTCCACCTCCACGGCGGCTCAACGCCGGCGAGGCGGAACATGGCAGCGATGCCGATTTATGGCGCTCTAGCAACCGTGGTGGTACATTGGAACGAGACGAGAAAGGCGGTTCTAATGACCTACTTCAACGACCATGAGGTTGTCAGAGTCGACGACGAGGACCACCATCTGTGGCGGTGCACGGCGGCGCTCGGCGGAAACTACCCTACCGATATTTCTAGGACGATCTAGTGGTTGCTTTCGATGCCTGGAAGCACCGTGAATCAAATGGGCTACTCCCAAGACCGAATCTTTATCGGAGACGACGACTACTCTAACCTACTGCGGCGGCGCCCTCCGGTGAACTACCGCAACTACACTATAGGCTAAGCTATGACAAACTAAGGGGGCCTACGGGCTCATACACTCACGTAGGGGG
Organism: Avena sativa; assembly: GCA_916181665.1. Lineage (NCBI taxonomy): Eukaryota > Viridiplantae > Streptophyta > Magnoliopsida > Poales > Poaceae > Avena > Avena sativa. The sequence continues at coordinate 29,335,308 of OV702290.1, read as the reverse complement.
TCCTACCCCATCCTTGAAGCCTTGATGTCGCTGGAGAATATGATTGCGTCGCAGATTCTAGCGGAGCTCGTCGGAGAAGAAGGGCACGATTCACTCTCCTCAAGCCAAACCGACAAGCGAGCATCGACCAAATTTCGATTAGTGTCTTGCCGGAGCAACATCGCTTCGTATTAATCAAACAGGAGCTCCCTCGCGGTTGCTCCGGTGTTCCTATTTTTATGGTGTCGCCAGAGCTCCTGCGCGAGAGCCCGAGAGGGGGAGAATGAGAGTTGTGAGGGTCTAGGGTGGTATACGTGGCTGTTTATAGTGCTCGGAGGTCAGTTCAGTTGTGTGGACTCGACGCAGTCATGGAGGTAAGTTGACAGTGACGTGAACTAATGTCGGGGATGAAGACGACGCAATTTGCGACGGTTCTTTCATGATTTTGCAGAAAACCCCCTAGCAAGCGTGGGTTCAAGTGCAAACGCGGGAGTTCAGTGGGTTGGTGAAAGTGCATGTGTGCCCCATGTATGGTTTTAGTAATTAATGACAATCTTGATGGACTTATGTTTGCATTGAGTTTTACTTGTAGGGTTTGTCCATAGGCAATGCTTGAACCATATGTTTGCTTCAAGGTTGGGAGAAGAAGAAAGTGAAAAAGATCAAGTGTTGACCAAGGTTTCAATGAGTGATCCGAAGATTATCCAGAGATGGACCGAAATCTCTGGTATGCAAGGACCGGAGTCTCCAGTGTCCCAAACAGAGTTTCGGCACGAGTCTCCGGTGTGTTTCTTGAAACCAAGTCCAAGCCAGTCTACATAGGGGTCCGGAGATTGTCCGGAGATGGACCAGAATATCCGGTGTGATATAATTTCTGACCAAAATCTCCGGTCTCCAGGCCAGAGTCTCCGGTGTGATATTTCTCCAATGGGCAGAAAATGGTCTGTAAAGAGTTGAGCCTATAGCAAGTGTGTCTTAAAGAAAAAGTTGGAGTGATATCTCGTATGTACCTTCAAGACACCAACATAATGAAGAATGAAAAAATGATGTGCAAATACAAGATGAGCCATCTTGAAGAGATCATTTTCTTGAAGCTTTCCATCCTATGGTGATCATGGATATGAGAAGATGATATGCCCAAAAGAGAAGCTCTACCATAGTGGAGTACGGGGGAGTAATTTGCAAGTCTTCACCAAACTAGTGCAATCAAGAAAGTTGTTCCACCTTGAGGTGGAGAAGATCGTTATCATCAATCTCAAGTGAAATATGTGCAAGGCAAAGGTATGTTCGTGATAGGGTTTCCTTCTTATCGGTATCGTGGTGTTAGTTAGAGAGACTGGTTTATAGGATAGATAACCGTACTATCAAGAGGGGCTCTCGAGTGAGTAACTTGATCATATCCTTCGGAGAGAGCTCAAACCTTTGCATACTTGGCATCATCTTTTTTGGTTATTATTTGGATCTTATCCATGTGAGGTTCTAGAGTTGTGGTAATATTCATAACAAGGTCTAGTTCATCGAAAACGGATTTCATATGCATTCTCTATTGCATTTTCGATGTTGGAGGTTTTACCGGTTCGTATTTTTGAGAGAGGTCAAACCTTTCATCATTTGGTTCTATCCTCCCTTGCTGTACTATGATGTTTTTCTATATGATCTTATAGAGCTTATTGTCCTCTTTAAAAAGAGTCCAAGATCATCAAGATCGGAGTCCCAATGCAAAAGTTATGGTTGTTTTCGTATTGGTCTTTCTGCCAGTTTTTGTAAGACCGGAGACTCTAGACCAAATCTCCAGTCTATCTCCGGACCGTGTACTGAATGGCATCTAGTTTGTCCCTATTTGGCCTGGGTACACCAGAGACTCCAGTCCCAGTCCTGAGACTCCGTACGGGCGATTCCTGGGCTTAACGGTTGGATTTCTAGGGACCTATTTAAGGGACCCTTCTTCCCCAATGGTTCCTTAGCTCTCTTGCAAGTTTTCCCCCACCATTGTTGACGTCTTGAATCTTGCTATCCCTCAATCCCTCCTATGATTGTTGCATATTCTTGAGGGATTTGAAAGAGGAGATCTAGATCTATAACCCAACCAATCAATCTCTCCTCTAAGTGAGGGGAACATCTTGGGATCTAGATCTTGGAGTCTTTTGTGGATTTCCTCAATTTTTCTTCCTCTCTTATTCCCCCATAATATTTTGTAGCTTTCGTGGAATTTGGGAGTGAAGGACTTGAACACTTCTTGTGTTCTTGCCATTGCATTTGGTGCATCGATTTGAGTTCTTGGTGAGGATTCAATTGGGTGAAAGGTGAGAAGCTTTTTACTCTTGGGTTCTTAAAACCCTAGACAGTTTAGTTGTATTGCAGGTTTGTGGATTTCTTGGGGCCTCCAATTAAGTTGTGGAGATTTCCCCAAGCTTGTTAGTTGGGAGCCTCCAATTGAGTTGTGGAGAAGTGCCCCAATCTTGTGAGAGGTTCTGGATTGCCACCGACAAGTGCACCGATAGTTGATGAGTGCATATTCGCATCATGTTTTACATTATTATTTTGCATTGTAGATGTAGGATCTTGGTATTTTACGGCGTTCACGTGCACATTTTATGTCTGTTTTCACCAGGGTCAGGACAGATGATGGATCCAATGGATATAATTCTTGCAGCAATTGTACCGTGGAGAAAAGGAGTATAAAACAACATAAATCGCTTATTTGGAAAATATTAATAATACCAGAAGAAAACCAGAAGCGAACAAGGGAGGTAGAGAGTCCAACGACCAACTATATGACTGAAGCAATTTTTCTGACTGTATAGTTGGTGTCGCCTCCGCCTCGTCAAATAGTTTCACCCCATGAAATTGGTTCGAGGAGACGACACTCCGAACACCTAGAAATCATAGAAACCTCACCTCCAGAAGGCATCTAGAGGGAGAACTCATCCATCGGGGATCCATCTTCGCCCTACGCAGATCCGGGAGGCTAAGGCATCGATCTTCATCATCTAGTGCTGCATCACCACCATCTCCATCCATCCCATCTACATCTTGTCTAGATCTTGTTGTAATTCCTATACTCATTGTGGATTTATAGAAGTGCTATTCATCTATGATTGTTTCCATTACCATTGCCATCATGTTGATTGCCTCCATGTCTGAGTAGATCATTAGTTCTTGGGGAGATGGAGAAACCCTAGTATGAGACTGAAATAAGATAAAGTCTATTATGATATTCATCGCTGTGATCATGTGTTAGATTTTCTACATCTTGATGTTGAGAGAAGTCGACCTCTCAATATTTTCCTCTCGTGGGGACTTGATGGAGGAAATTACTTGTTGGTAGACGGAGGCGTGCTAGCACTTACAGTGACTATAAAGCTATTGGAACCCCTTAAGTATCAACTTGGGAAACCGAGGAAACTCACGAAACACTATCCATACCATGGGATACGTCCTACGGGATTACGTCCCTTAATAGCTCAGTAAATCGATTGATGTCGGTTGCTGACTGCTGTGGTTATGAGGATGATGTGAGCAGTGGTTGCTGCCTATTCGTCCAAATACTAAGTTTCTCCCACATATACATAGTTGAGAATGTTCATGATAATAATATTTATCTTAGATCTTTACAATACTAGTGGTGTATCCGCTACTCCCTGAGAACGCTTTTTCCCTACTGTAGTTCCAATCTCTCTTACATACGCGATACTTACTTTCTATACTCAGTTGTTTTACTTTACTTTATTGCTCTTATACCCAAAACTCCAAAACACCTTTTTACACAATACTCGCATTTTATCTTATCACTTAGAACTTTATCTAGCATTTCTATCGTAATATTTATTTCAAGAGTTATTAGACTTCAGACTCTTGCTCCCTGTGGGATCGATATCTTTATTTAGAAACTAGCTACAAACGATCTGTGCACTTGTAGTCATCAATAGTGGAAGTGTGGATCGATCCCGTTGGGGTGAGATTCATCGGAGAACAAGGGAGGCCTTTTATGGCGTTGGTGGTTTGAAACCACCCCTTCTCCAAACGAGACGTACTCCATTATTTGGAGGAACTCGATAAAACATCATCATCTCTGTGTGCCTCGGTTATCTCTATACCCGAGCTCTTACTTATGCACCTTACTTTGTGATAGCCTTCGTGCTTGAAGTCTATATCTTGCTATCACATAGTTGCTTGTCTTGCTTAGCATAAGTTGTTGGTGAAAATAGGTGAACCCTAGTTATTCTAGGTTTTATGCTTGACAAAGTAAACACTAGTTTAATTCCACCTTTGTTGATCCCCTCTCGTAAAAGTTTTTAAACTGTTCATTCACCCCCTCTAGGCGACATCCTTGTCCTTTCAATTCGTATCAGAGCCCGGTCTCTTATTTTAGGCTTCACCGCCTTGAGAGTAAAGATGTTGGCTAGGGGATTAGTGCATAATGAAATGTTCGTATTCGATGGCACAAATTATGATATATGGAAAACTCGTATGCTTATTCATTTTCGAGACATGGACCCAAATTTGGAGCATATTGTAGATATAGGTTTTTCTCCTCCTAAGAATTTCGAGAATCTATCTTGTGAGGATGAGAAAAACTTATATCTCGATACTCAAGCTTCTAATGTGCTTGTTAATGCTTTGAGCTATGTAGTTACTTCTTCAATCCTAACTTTTGGAGTGCTCATGAGTTATGGCCAAAACTTCAAGATAAGTATTATGTGTCCAACGTTATTAAGGATGATTGTATTGCTCCCACTTCCAGTCGTGATGAGTTCTCATCTTCTTCCACTTCACCAAAGTGTGTCAAGACACAAGGTAATGATATGGTGAGTGGTGATGAATATTGCAATGTTGATAGTAAGCTTAATCTTTATGATCCTTCATCTCTATCTCATTGCAATGCTTCATCTTTGGACTTAAACACGTCTAGCACTATATATGATTTACATGCTAGTGTTAATAGTCCTTGCATATCATGTATAAATTGCCTCAATAGATCTCATGATGATATGCTCTCTTTGCCTTGTTTCCATAATATAAATGCTCCTATTTCCTCTAGTTCTTGTGTGTCTAACAATGTATAGGAAACCAAAGATTCTATTGGTAAAGACACAATTTTGAATGGAGCTTCAAGTAATTCATCATAATCATCATATCATGGTTCCCACCTATGCCTTATGGTTAGGGATTCAAAGGTAACTCCTACTTTGGATCCCAATACCTCTTGTGATGATGAGGATGAGGATAATGAGGAAAAGAGATTAATGTTGATGATTTATTAAAAGGGTGAGATTGTTTATCATGCTCTTGTTAAGAATAATATTGCTTGCTCTAACTTCGTTGAAATCTTGGACTTCGCTATTAAGAGCGAAGAACATATTGTTAAGTTAGAAGCACAAACTGAGGAGTATGAGAACACCATTGATAAAATGAGTAGCCTTGAGCGTGAGTATGCTAATAAAATTGCAAATCTAATAGAATCTCTTGAAGAGGAACAAACCACTAAGGAATCTCTTGAGGAAGCTTTTGCTCTAGATATGTCTAGAGTGAAGGAATCTCATGATATAAATCTTGAGGTGGCAAGTGATCTCAAAAGTAAAAATGATGATCTTCAAGTTGCTTATGTTAAACTCCTTGAGGATTTTGAGCACCTCAAAAATGGCTCTAGGGTCATCAAGGGTGAGCTCATCAAACTCACCGAGTCACATGATCAACTTAAAGCTTCTTACTCAAAAGATCTTTCGAAGTTGCCCTCACCTCTTGCAATTAATTATGATGCTTGTGCTACTAACTCTATTTGTTTTGAAGCATCTATTTTGAAGGAGAATGTTGAGCTAAGGGCTCAACTTGAGTTGCTAACTAGCAAGTATGGGAAATTGGAAGAAAGTCATGAAAATCTCTCTAGCTCTAATGAGGACCTTCTAGCATCCCATGATAGGCTAAAGTTATCTCATGAGGCTAGTATGTCAAAGGTAACATCTAATGAGCCTCATGTGGACATTAACACTACTTCTACTCCAAATGTCATATTGCCATGCGCTAGTCCTTGTAATTCATCCACTCATGCCATTGCTACATCTTGTGATTAATTACATTCCATACCTTATTGCTCTAACAATGTATCATCCACTTCCTCTAGTATTGTTGTTCACACTAACCATGTAGAGGAAATTAAAGAGCTTAAGGCTCAAGTCACTTCCTTGAAGAATGACTTGAAAAAAGGTCATAAAGGGAAGGCCACACTCAACAACATCTTTAGTGTGCAAAAATCCCCCAAAGACAAGAAAGGACTTGGATTCAACTCCAATATCAAGAACAAGTCCAATATCAAGTTGAAGCACAAGGGCAACAAGAAAAAGGTCCAAGATCAAATCAAGAATCCGGCCAACATTGTTTGCTTCAAGTGTAAGGAAGAAGGGAATCATGTTAAGTCTTGCCCATTAAATAAGAAGCCCATTTGCAAGAAGCAACAAGGGAATAGGCCTCAAGATCTACCTCTTGTTACAGATGGGCCTCCTCCCAAGAAGACTCAACCTCTTCCTCAAGCTGTTGCGTCACCAAAAATGAAATATGGCAAGAGAAGAACTTGCTACATTTCTGCGAGAAAGGGCACATTCTTCCTCGTGCACCATTTGTAATTCCTCATCCAATCCTATCATGATTTATGATGCTTATTCTCTTCATAAGGATGATGTTGGCAATGTGTTTTCCAAATTTGTTAATGCCCAATGTGGTGTCAAGAAAAGAACCATTTGTGTTTCCAAGCCTATTGTGACTAACTTTTTAGGACCCAACTTGGTTGGGGACCAACAAGACAAAACTTGATCAATAGGTGATTTTGGAGGACAATGGAGACTTGGTTTCATCAGGAAGAATTGAGAGATCTTCATCTAGTATATTTGTCAAGCCAAGTCATGTGAATTTTATTGCCTCTATCATATTTCCAATGTTCCTCCTTGCAGTAACATGTGATTAACTCATTATATTGAAAGTTACTCGCCCCTTATGCATGTGTTGGTTTTGTACCTTTCATGCTTTTGTATATGTTGTGCTTGCCACTTACTTATCTTGAGTTATCAAGTTTATTTGTGTATGTTGGGTGGCACACCATGTTCGTGTGTTTCTTGTGTTGGAGCCTTTCTTGTATATGTTTGGTATCTTATTTGGCTCTTGTGAGAGATTAATGGACTATCCCATTTTGGGGGAGTGTTATGCTTGGGAATTCCACAATCCTAAAAATGTGTGTACATGAGGAATACCACCTAGTATTGATAGTGCAATATTATCTAGTCTCTATGTGGTATGTTTCTCATGAGAAATTTAAGTTCTATAATGTCCATTAATTATCTCTATTGGATCCTTTTGCCTCGTGTTGATATTTATGGTTTATCACATTATGGGGGAGTCATATGCTTAGTTCATATTACAAGCCTAGAAAATGTGAATATTCGAGCTTGTGTCACTCCTATGTGACACATTTGCTCAAACAAGTTCAAATTTGCTTGAATACATTGTTTCTCATCTTTTGGATCTTGTTTGTGTGAGCTCTTCTTGGTCTGCATTTCCTCATATTTGGACATCTATATCCTCCATGGAAACCATTTGCTTCAAGTTACTCTAATCATTAACGATTGTGTAGCTATTTGGAGCTATCAAGATTCTCTCCCTAAGCATCAAACGTAACTCTTATATATTGTCATATGCTTGTGTTATGAATATGATCTTGGATATCCTTGTAAGCTACCTCTGGAAATTATCTCTCTACTTCTTGTCATTGGACAATTTGCACACCATATATGCTAGAACTTATTGATCATATTCACATTGGTTTTTGAGTGCTTATGTTGCTCCCAAGTTTTCCTTGCTACTTTTGGATCTATTGATTTAATTAGTATTCTCATATGTTTTATTTAATTTAGGTTATAGTGATGATCCCATTTGTGTGTATTTTACATTCAAAAGAAAAATCCTACATAATGCACTACTCATGGGGGAACTCTCCTATATTATTTAGAACACTCCTTTATGTTTCTTGCTTTGATCCATATCGTGCTTTATGTTCTTGGAAGTTTGATCTTTTCGTTTTGGTATTTTGTGCCATCATGAAAAGTGTCGACAGTTTGGTTTAATTGTTGGAACCTTGCTCTTTTTTGGAGTTGACTTTGTCTCATTCCTTGTTTCGTGTTTTGACCTTTTAGAATGAGATAAATTGTTGAGCATTTGTTTATCCATTTTTCTCTTTGGCTTTTGCCTCGTTCATTTGTTGAACTTGGGGTCTATTATGTGTTGATTTGGTCCTTGATATATTTTGGAGAACCGTTATCGTGTCACACTTAGGTGTGCCATCTTGGCTTTCTTCGTGTTGTTGTTCAAACTATATATCCTTTTGGTTCTTGAAAGTCTTGTGCATGCATATTTACTAAATGTATATTTTATGGTATGCTTGCTTTCTTTGATATAATATATAAGGGAAACTCCACCAAATCCTATTTTGCCTAAGATGTGTGTAAAATTCCATTTCATATCAATATGCACATGTTTTTGTGGAGTTTGTCCTATATATTGTAGTGTATCTAACTACTTTGGGCCCAATGAGTTTTTGGGACTATTGTGTACTTGAATGTGTCTTAGGTACATTGGAGATTCATTGGATGCTTATCTCAATAATAATAAGATGTGGTTACTAAATGATAATTGGAGGCAAGCTAGGATGATCAACAAACTCATATCTACTTCATCCTAGCAATGGTATCTCGGTAACAAGTATCCCTCTCATGCATACTTTTCTAGTATCCAACCTTTGTGTTTGCATCATGGCATGATTTCCTTTAGTTGCTTTTATTGCGGTTCTTGCAAGATTTTTTTATCATACTTATTGTATATGAGTAAGCTGAGATGAATGCATATTTTGGGGAGTATATAAAAATCATGTTTATGATTCACCAATCCCACATATGCCAATCTAGCAATTCTATAGCCAATCATTTCCTAAATATCTCTCATGTGCAATTTGGATGAATTTGCAAGGTTTATTTGTTCTTTATGATACTTGTTGCCTTTACCAATGCATTCCATCTCCTTTTCCCTTGTGATAGTTGTGATGTATTTGTTGGTGTTTGAGGGCCATTGATGTACAATAAGACAAATTTGAGCCTTTGGCCATGCTTTCTAGAAAAAATCTTATTAGGATTATCTATGACTTTCATTTGGATATCTTGCTCATTCTTGAGTATCCATTATTGTCTGTACATGTTTTTTGTGGATGTATATCTTGGTGATTGTTGTCTACCTAGAAACTTATACACATGATTATGGCTAAATCTCTAGTTGGTATCCTTTTTCTTTGGAGTCCACCTTGTGCTCCTTTTTATCCCATGGTGGCTCCAAAAGTTTTGCTTTGAGTGCTTGACCTTTTCATTTGCATATTTTGGTGCTCATTGGTGTTAAGAAAGTTGATCTCTCATGCCTCTGTGTTGTTATGTAAGTTTGGGGGAGCAAGTACACCATGTTTATGCACTTTTCATTCAAATTAATTATTATATTTGGTGCATAAACCTTGGGGAGCTTTCCTAATTTACCTAAGAACACACATTTGCTTTCTTGTTCTTGTTTGGTGTTTTGTTTGATTATGGGGAGTTAGGATTCCATAATTGTGCACTTTGTTGTGCATGAACCTTGGGGAGCTTCCTATTTTCATCTAAACACTCATTTGCTCTCATCATAATATCTTCTATCTTGCTCGTGCTTGTGGTTTAAATGATATAGAGGGAACGAGGATGCCATGTTATGCATATTGTATTCAAATGCAAATTATAATTTGTGCACAAACTTTGGGGAGTATCCTCATATTATTTAAATCACTCTCCTTTCGATCTTATCATAATATATCCTTCTTTTTGTATCTTCATTTTGTGAAGTGGTTCTTTGGGTCGTTTGATTGCTTGCTTCATTCGTTGATGCTTATTCACTAGTTTATTTCTTTGCAATCATTGGATCCTCAATTTAGTTTGATCCCCTCTAGGTATTCGTCATTGGATATGTGTATTTGATTCCACTCATATTATGAGAAATGCACACCATATGGAGGAACTCTCACTAAATTGGCCTTCTAATTTTTTCACCCATTTCAACAATCGATGCCAATAGGGGAGAATTTTCAGAGGGTTTAAGGGAATTTGGTTTTGTGCTTTGAGTTTTGTACTTAAACATTTGCCTCTTGTTCTTTGCATCTTAGCATGTTTCTTTGCATGTTGAATATATCGAGGAAAATCCACCACCAGTAATGGTTGACAATATATGCAATGAAATTCAAGTTCATCCACACATGCATAGACTGTGGGGGAGTTTTCTCTATATTGTGGTTGTACTAACATCAAATAATAGTGTAGTATTTGACGTTAGTACAATCATTTGTTCGGTTAATTCCATATATAAACCCTCTCAAAGGGATGGTCATCAATTACCAAAATGGGGGAGATTGAAAGTGCATGTGCGCCCCATGTGTGGTTTTGGTAATTAATGACAATCTTTATGGACTTATGTTTGCATTGAGTTTTACTTGTAGGGTTTTTCCATAGGCAATGCTTGAACCATATGTTGGCTTCAAGGCTGGGAGAAGAAGAAATTGAAGAAGATCAAGTGTTAACCAAGGTTTCAATGAGTGATCCGGAGATGGACCGAAATCTCTGGTATGCAAGGACCGGAGTCTCCGGTGTCCCAACCAGAGTTCTGGCATGAGTCTCGGGTGTGTTCCTCGAAACCAAGTCCAAGCTAGTCTGTATAGGGGTTCGGAGATTGTCCGGAGATGGATCGGAATATCCGGTGTGAATTTTTGATCTAAATCTCCAGTCTCTAGGCTGGAGTCTCCGGTCTCCATGCCGGAATCTCCGGTGTGATATTTCCCTAATGGGCAAAAAACTATCTGTAAAGAGTTGAGCCTATAGCAAGTGTGTTTGGAAGAAAAAGTTGGAGTGATATCTCGTATGTACCTTCAAGATACCAACATAATGAAGAATGAAGAAATGATGCGCAAGTTCAAGAAGAGCCATATCGAAGAGATCATTTGCTTGAAGCTTGCCATCCTATGGTGATCATGGATATGAGAAGATGATATGCCCAAAATAGAAGCTCTACCATAGTGGAGTTTGGGGGAGCAATTTGGAAGTCTTCACCAAGCTAGCGCAATCTAGAAAGGTGTTCCACCTTGAGGTGGAGAAGATCGTCATTATCAAGCTCAAGTAAAATATGTGCAAGGAAAAGGTATGTTCTTGATAGGGTTTCCTTCTTATCGCTCTCGTGGTGTTAGTTGGGGAGACCGGTTTATAGGATAGATAGCCGTACTATCAAGAGGGCCTCTCTAGTGAGTAACTTGATTATATCCTTCGAAGAGAGCTCAAACCTTTGCATACTTGGCATCATATTTCTTGGTTGTTACTTGGATCTTATCCATGTGAGGTTCTAGAACTTGTGGTAATATTAATCACAAGCTTTAGTTCATCGAAAAGGGATTTCATATGCATTCTCTATTGTGTTTTCGATGTTGGAGGTTTTACCGGTTCGTCTTTTTGAAAGAGGTCAAACATTTCGTCATTTGGTTCTATCCTCCCTTTATGGACTATGATGTTTTTTCGTGTTATCTTGAGAGCTTGTTGTCCTCTTTAAAACGAGCCCAAGATCATCAAAATCGGAGTCCGGATGCAAAAGTTATGGTTGTTTTCGTATTGGTCTTTCTACCAGTTTTTGTAAGACCGGAGACTCCGGACCAAATCTCCAGTCTATCTCCGGACCGCGTGCTGGATGGCATCCAGTTTGTCCCCGTTTGTCCTAGGTACACCGGAGACTCCGGTCCCAGTCCGGAGACTCAGGACAGGGGTATTCCTGGGCCTAACGATTGGATTTCTAGGGACCTATTTAAGGGGCCCTTCTTTCCCAATGGTTCCTTAGCTCTGTTGCAAGTTTCCCCCACCATTGATGACCTCTTGAAGCTTGCTATCCCTCAATCTCTCCTATGATTCTTGCATATTCTTGAGGGATTTGAAAGAGGAGATCTAGATCTATAACCCCACCAATAAATCTCTCCTCTAAGTGAGGGGGACATCTTGGGACCTAGATCTTGGAGTCTTTTGTGGATTTGCTCCATTGTTCTTCCTCTCTTATCCCCTCATAAGCTTTTGTAGCTTTGGTGGAATTTGGGAGTGAATGACTTGAGCACTTCTTGTGTTCTTGCCATTGAATTTGGTGCATCGGTTTGAGTTCTCGGTGAGGATTCGATTGGGTGAAAGGTGAGAAGCTTTTTACTCTTGGGTTCTTGGAACCCTAAACGGTTTAGTTGTATTGCAGGTTTGTGGATTTCTTGGGGCCTCCAATTAAGTTATGGAGATTTCTCCAAGCTTGTTAGTTGGGAGCCTCCAATTGAGTTGTGGAGAAGTGCCCTAATCTTGTGAGAGGTTCCGGATTGCCACCGACAAGTGCACCAATAGTGGAAGTGTGGATCGATCCCATTGGGGTGAGATTCACTCGAGAACAATGGAGGCCTTTTGTGGCATTGGTGGTTTGAAACCACCCTCTCCAAACGATACGTACTCCATCTTTGGGAGGAATTCGGTAAAACATCATCATCTCCGCGTGCCTCAGTTATCTCTATACCCGAGCTCTTACTTATGCACCTTACTTTGTGATAACCTTCGTGCTTGAAGTCTATATCTTGCTATCACATAGTTGCTTATCTTGCTTAGCATAAGTTGTTGGTGCACATAGGTGAACCCTAGTTATTCTAGGTTTTATGCTTGACAAATTAAACGCTAGTTTAATTCTGCCTTTATTGAGCCCCTCTCGTAAAAGTTTTTAAACCGCCTATTCACCCCCCTCTAGGAGACATCCTTGTCCTTTCTGTTGGGTTCTGTCTGGGCTGGTTGTTGGGCTAGGGTTAGGTGGTTTCGACCCAGGTGGCTGCCCAGGTATGTTTTTCTTCTAATCCTTTTTGTTTTTCTATTTCTATTTTTTTTGAAATTTTCATTTGAATTCTGTTTAGAATTTGGCTTATATTTAAATAGGAGTTTTAATATTACAAATATGAGGATCATTCCGAATGGCACACAAATTTATTTTGGTATTCCCCAAAATAATTTGGATAATGAATTTAGGCTATTTTTCTGTCATATAGAAATATATGATATTCATATTTGGCCATTTCAAAAATGATATGTTCAAGTTTGGATTGCTTGGCTATTTCAAATGTGTGGATCCTCATGGATGCCACAAAGTTTTATTTGTTATAGGCCAACATAATTTTATAAAATGGTTTTTAAATCATTATTTCCTCACATATAAGTATGTGATTTTCATATTATGACTTTACCATTTTCAAGTTTGAAAAATGTGTTTGAATAATTCAAACATTTGAAGAATTGACATTACGGCAGAGAGGTAACTTGACATCTCTCAAATTATTTGAAAAGTGATTTTTAGGTTAATATTTCCCTAAATAACAATATGGTTATTTTCATATTGCTTAATCATTTTAAAAGGATTTGATCAGAAGAAATATTTTGAGAGGTTAAAAAATTCTTATGGATTGATTCATGGTATTTAACCAATGGCTCTTGAAATGGTTTTGATGGATGGTTTCTTCACATAACAATATGTGCGGTCCATTATTATTTCACCATTTTAAATGGGAAAGTGTATAAGAACCATTTTGAGAAGTCAAGATGTTCTCGTGTATTTGTATGAAGGTTTTGGATCACCTTTCTTAGAAAATTGATATGGGGTATTTTACTACTTAGCATGAAAGAATTTTGTATGAGAGTAAATACTTTAAAACCTTCAAATGGATCCTTGTTCAAAATAAATATTTTGAACACTAATGTTTCCATGGTTTCATTACTTTCTCTTATACATTTATAAAGGATTTCTACAATCATTAATTGATACGATGATGCAGGATAACCACTAAGGTTTTCCATCTGGGAGAAATCTTAAATGGATTCATTTGTCTTTTAAAAGTACTTCATAAGATCTTATGTCACTCAAATTTGAGTTAAGATACTTTGAAAGTGTAAGATGGTTTACCTAGAGGGGGTGAATAGGTTTCTACAAAGTTCTTTGTAATCTTTTGCAAGTTTTAGGCTCTAAGGAATATAAGTGTGCCTAAATGCAAACTAGGTGAGGCAACCTAGATGATGATACAAGATACTTAAAGCACGAAGGCTATCACAATGTAAACAACACATGTAAGATACTGGTTAAGGAATAACCGAAGCACGCGGAGATGAAGATGTATTTTCATGTTCACCACCTTTGGGAAGGGGTCTACGTCATGTTGGAGAGGTGTGAGGTTCCACGAAGGATTCCCCAATGCCATGACGGATCACCTTCTTCTCTGAGCCTATCCCACGAAGGAATAACTCACTTACTCATGGTAGACTTTAAGGTACTCTCTAAACCCTCACAAACTTTCCACGAAGCAAATCACAAACCAAATGCCTCCGGGCGACCCTAGCCGCCTAGGGTTTCCCACAAACCCAAGAGTAACAAGCTAACTTGATGAACTCAAGGGGGAATGAACTTTGGCTTGGTGGAAACATAGATCGAGACCTCCTCTTGCTTTCTACCAAAGGGATTTGGAATTGGTTGGATAAGGAATTGTGTTTCAACAATGGGGAGAGAGAGACCTTCAAGAATGAATATGAAATGGAATGCCTAACCTACTCAAGGTGGAAGAAGGGGTATTTATACCCCAGGGAGAAATCTAGCCGTTTAGATAAATTCTGCACGAATCCGGTTTTAAGTTCGGTTGCACCAGCTCATAGACTAGGCGTCCCGGTTTCCAGACCAGATGACCGAAACTCAACCCGGAATTGTTACTATCCCCAGTTTCGGATATACTTGGTATAAACACCGACAATCCCGGTTTAGAGTTAGTTTTCCAGCGCTGACACCGGACCACCCGGTCTAGGAGCCGGTCCAGCCGGCTTGCAAACCGGATCCTGCAAAAGAGCTTTGAAAGGTAGATCTAATGAGTGCATATTTGCATCATGTTTTACATTATTATTTTGCATTGTAGATGTAGGACCTTGGTATTTTATGGCACTCACGTGCACATTTTATGTCTGTTTTCACCAGGATTAGGACAGATGATGGATCTAATGGATACAATTCTTGGAGCAGTTGTATTGAGGAGAAAAGGAGTCAAAAACAAAATAAACTGCTTATTTGGGAAATATTAATAATACTAGAAGAAAACTAGAAGCGAATAAAGGAGAGAGAGAGGGTTCAACGACCAACTATACAACCGGAATAAATTTTTCGGCTGTATAGTTGGCGCCGCCTCCGCCTCCTCAAATAGTTTGACCCCGTGCAACTGGATCAGAGAGACGACATATAGAACACCCAGAAATCACCGAAACCTCACCTTCGGAAGGCATCTAGAGGGGGAACTCATCCACCGGGGATCCATCTTCGCCATGCGCAGATCCGGGAGGCTAAGGCTTCGATCTTCATCATCCATCGCTGCATCACCACCATCTCCATCCATCCCATCTACATCTTGTCTAGATCTTGTTGTAATTTCCGTAATCGTTGTGGATTTGTATAGGTACTATTCATCTATGGTAGATCCCATTATTATTGCCATGATGTTGATTGCCTCCATGTCTGAGTAGATCATTAGTTCTTGGGGAGATGGAGAAACCTAGTATGAGAATGAAATAAGATAAAGTATATTATGATATTTATCGCTGTGACCATGTTTTAGGTTGTCTTCATCTTGATGTTGAGAGAAGTCGACCTCTCAATATTTTCCTTTCATGGGACTCCATGGAGGGAACTACTTGTTGGTAGACAGAGGTGTGCTAGCACTTACAGTGACTATAAAGCTGTTGGCACTCCTTACGTATCAACTTGGGAAACCGAGGAAACTCACGGAACACTATCCATGCCATGGGATACGTCCTACGGGATTATGTCCCTTAATAGCGCAGTAATTCGATTGATGTTGATTGCTGACTGTTGTGGTTATGAGGATGATGTGAGCAGCGG
The DNA here is from genome assembly GCA_916181665.1 of Avena sativa. Taxonomy (NCBI): domain Eukaryota; kingdom Viridiplantae; phylum Streptophyta; class Magnoliopsida; order Poales; family Poaceae; genus Avena; species Avena sativa. The sequence goes on along the minus strand of OV702290.1, from coordinate 29,319,309 downwards.
TTGTTGCCTATTTGTCCAAATACGGAGTTCCTCCCACACATACATAGTTGAGAATGTTTATGATAATAATCTTTATCTTAGTTCCTTATAATGCTAGTGGTGTATCTGCTACTCCCTAAGAATGCTTTTTCCCTATTGCAGTTCTAATCTCTCTTACATACGCGATACTTACTTTCTGTGTTCAGTGGTTTCACTTTACTTTATTGTTGCTATTATACCTAATACCCCAAAACACCTTTGTACACAATACTCGCATTTTATCTTGTCACTTAGAACTTTATTTAGCATTTCTATCGTAATATTTATTTCAAGAGTTGTTAGACTTCAGACTCCTGCTCCCTGTGGGATCGATATCTTTATTTCGAAACTAGCTACAAACGATCTATGCACTTGCAGTCATCAAGATCTCCCTCTCCTCTCTCTCTTTGGTGATGGGACAAGTGGGTGTATGGGATGTGTGTATGGATTAGGAATTCATCCCCGACAAGCTCATCGCAAAAACCCCTCTTAATAGTGCTGTCAGGGGAATGATCCCCAGGTACCCCAACCGAATAAGAAACAAGAGAGTCGGATCGCGGCCGGCTGACCAGATGTAGCCGGACAGGGTAAGACAGGCCGACTATCACCCGCTAGCTGGATCAGGAAGAGACGGCCGGATACGGTGACATAGCCGGACCCAATCAGCGAGACAGGACGACGTGCGTATCAGTGCATGGCACGCCCTGTACGATGACAAGACTGGCAACCACCCGACCATACCGAAGACTTTGCGAGAGTGACGCAGGAACAGTGGCCTGTGCTGACAACGGGCTCGCACGGCGTCCACTGTGCCTACGACAGCCATATCGCTCGTACTCCGATAAGACATGCCATACTGGATACTGTAGATGACTAGCCGGCTGGGACCCGCCTGTGGGGCCCGCCAGTCGGACTAGCCAGTGAGACCTTTGCCTCTCTGCCTATATAAGGAGAGGCAAGGCCTCAGTAGAAAGGGTTGGTCATACAGCATTTAAGGCAGTAGCTAGCACATACAGCTCGAGGAGCACTTGTAGTTTGGATATTCCCCATAGTCAGATCCGGCAGGAGTAGGGGCTTTACCTCACCACGAGGGCCCCGAACCTGGGTACTTCCTGCGTCCTGCTATGCTTGCTTGTATCCAATCCCGCCTGCGGACGCCGTCGATAGCTTCCCTGCTAGTCCCCACACCTCTATCTAACCTGCTTAGGTACTGCCGTTCCCAATACAATGACAGTTAGAGACCATCGTGGGGCCTCATGGCTGCGACCGGAGTCACGTTCCGCACGGGACCCTGCACTTCAGCCGGTGAGCGCGTGGCCTCCGGCATGGTGCTCATGCTTGGCAAGTTCGACTGCGTCATCGACAACGCCTCCTGCTTCACCGGAACCTCCTTCCCAGTGAACGGCACCGTCCTGCTATTCGGCGATCTCCCCGTCTATGTCGCCACCATCCCGGAGTGTTTCCCTAAGGAAATCGCCTTTGTCACGGAGCTGCCGCGCTCAGGCGGCAGCGCCTCCGTCGCACCCCGCGGCGTGGAGGTCATGATGGACGGTTCCAGCTCGCATCCCCGCCCCCCGCAGCCTCAGAACCCGGTGCAGGATGCCATTGATCGACTCCTGACGCTGGTTAACCTCGGGGATAACCCGGAGGAAGCGGAGGCCAACTTCACCATGGAGAGACAGATCCTCCTCCAGGAGGCCATGGAGCTGCTGGCAGCCCACAAGCAACTCGAGATCACCCAGCACGAGTACGACCGCGCACACGGCCTCACTCCAGCTACCGCGGAGCTGAGCCGACGCGACCAGGTACGACGTCGAGGCGGTGAGCTGGGCGGCAGGATGGAAAAGGACGGGGAACCGGATCCCACGCCTGTCCTCACATGGCCGTCCTACAACACGCCCATCAAGAACCTACGCGCGGCGCGAGCCGCGACGGAGGAACTACCCAGCCTGTTGGGCGAGGAGCAAGCCTGCCAGCACGCTCGCATGCAGGAGCTACTCCACGTCGCGGACGAACAGGCCGGTGCCAACCGGCAGATGCAGGAAGACCTTAGCTATTCCAGAGGGAGCAAGCTACCTGCCAACAGCAGGGGCGCGCCGCGCGACACCCAGCAGGCGTCCTCCCCTCAGCCGCTCAGGGCCCGCAGCAGGCGTTGCAGGTCTGTCAACAGGGGCCAGCCGCGCCAGGAGCAGACGGTGAACAGCAACCCGCCACCTCCCCCTCCGCCAGCCGGAGCGCTCAGACCAGACGGTTCCCGTCTCTCGGGCCGGGTGGGAGCACCCAACCCGGATTGTCCGGATGCCCGCGACCGCATCGAGCTCCTCGCTCAAGCGCGCGTCACGGAGGAGGAAGATTCGACCGGCCTGGTTTGTTTCGGACCCCGCATCCGGAATGAGCCGTTTCCGGATAAATTCTCCCTGCCCAGAGACACCCCCAAGTACGACAGCATCATGAAGCCGGAAGACTGGTTGACCGACTATGATACGGCAGTCGGCATCGCCCACGGGAACAAGCGCACAGCTGTGCGCTACGTCCCTCTCATGCTAACCGGGTCGACAAGGACATGGCTTAATAGCCTTGCGCCCAACAACATCAACGCCTGGCCTGACTTCGAGAAGGTGTTCGTCCGCAACTTCAACGACACGTACAAACGTCCAGGGCGCCCGCGCGACCTGGCCTTGTGCATCCAGGGCGACCGCGAGACTGACCGCGAGTACCTCGCCAAGTGGACGGAGCTGCGCAATATTTGCGAGGGCATCCTGGAGAGCCAAGCCATCAGTTTCTTCATCGAGGGTTGCCGAGAAGGCACCATGCTTCGCCACCGGCTACTGTGTGACGAGCCGAAAACCATGGCGGAGCTCATGACGGTTGCGGACCAGTACGCTATGGTAGATGCCGCCATGAAGAAGCCCCTCCGAGTAAACGCGGACGGTCGTCCGCCTCCCACGGAGCCGGCTCGCGACCGACCAAGCAACCCGGCAGGAGAAGCCGGATCCTCCAGACGCCACGACAACGACAACCGGTTCCATGGGGACCGCCAGGCCGGACAGCAGAAGCCTCACTACCACGCGTGGCAGGTCAATGCTGTGGAGGGTGCGCCCGACGCACCGGCTGATGAGGCAAGAAGGCAGAAGCCATGGCTCACCTTCGACCAGATGTTTGACGGCCCGTGCAAGTGGCATAGCGGTCCCTTCAAACCGGCTACGCACACCACCCAGAACTGCAGCTGGACCCGCCAGCTAAAGGACCAGGGCAACCAGCCTCGCCTCCCCCTCCCCCACCGGGCGGACCTCCTCCACCGGCTAGGGGAGCCGATAATGATGGTAACAGCGGCAACAACAACAACAGCTACCCCCAGCCGCACGCTACCTACCACATCTTTGAGACGGAGCAGGACGACAAGCACAGCCGCAGGTGACGCTCGAAGGAGGTCAACGCCATCGTCTCTCTGGTCCCCTAGTACCTGAACTGGTCGGAAACCCCCATCACCTGTAGCCGGGCGGATCAGCCTGAGCATCTGCCGACTCCCGGGGGCTACGCCATGGTGCTCGACCCTCTCATTGTCTCCAACGCGCGCACCTGCCGATTCTCGCGCGTCCTCATCGATGGAGGCAGCAGCCTCAACCTCCTCTACCAGTCCTCGCTGGAGAAGCTGGGCATTTGCGAAAGCGACCTGCGCCCGACTACCACGATGTTCCACGACGTACTGCCAGGGCTAGCCTGCGCCCCACTGGGAAAAATCCAGCTGGACGTCATCTTCGGGACCGAGGAGAACTTCCGCCGTGAACCAATTTGGTTCGAGGTGGTAAATCTGACGAGCTCCTACCATGCTCTCCTCGGGCGCCCCGCCCTCGCCAAGTTCATGGCCATCCCCCACTACGCATACCTCAAGATGAAGATGCCGAGACCCCACGGCGTGATCACCGTCGCCGGCTGCTTCAGGCGGTCGATGGAGTGCGCCTCAGCCGGTTCCAAACTGGCAGAGGCCCTTATCATAGCCGAAGAAAAACACGTGATCATATGCAATGTGTCCATGGCCCATCAGGACATTCCGGCTAGCAGCAAACCGGCTGGAGAAGGAGCTTTCCATCCGGCAAAGGAGACGAAGAGGATCCTGCTCGACCCCTCCGATCTGACTAAGTTCGTCACCATTGGTTCCGGCTTGGATAGCAAATAGGAAGGCGCGCTCGTCGACTTCCTCCGTGAGAATCAGGACATCTTCGCATGGTCCCCCAAGGACATGCCGGGTGTGCCGAGGGAGTTCGCCGAGCACTCACTTCATGTGCATCCAGATGCCAAGCCGGTCAAGCAACCTCTACGCCGGTTCGTAGAGGAGAAGAGAAAGATAATTGGTGACGAGATCACCCGGCTCCTTGTAGCCGGGTTCATCATGGAAGTGTACCACCCGGACTGGTTGGCGAACCCAGTCTTGGTGCTGAAGAAGAACAAGACCTGGCGCATGTGTATCAACTACACCAGCCTGAACAAGGCGTGCCCCAAAGACCCCTTCGCCTTGCCCCTTATCGATCAAGTCATCGATTCCACGACCGGCTATGATTTGTTGTCTTTTCTAGATTGTTATTTCGGGTACAATCAGATCCGGCTAAACCCGGCTGATCAGATTAAGACATCATTTATCACCCCCTACGGGGCTTTCTGCTATGTAACCATGCCTTTTGGCCTAAAGAACGTAGGCGCCACCTATCAGCGATGTATGCAGAAATGCTTGCACTCGTAGATAGGCCGAAACGTGCACGCTTATGTGGATGACGTGGTCATAAAGACCAAGGAGAAGCGCACCCTCCTCGAGGATCTGGGAGAGACATTTGGCAACCTTCGCCAGTACCAGATGAAGCTGAACCCAGAGAAGTGCGTCTTCGGAGTACCATCCGGCCAGCTACTCGGTTTCCTCGTATCACAATGAGGTATCGAGGCGAATCCGGAGAAGATCGCGGCCATCGAGAGGATGCAGCCGCCTAGGAACCTACTTGGGGTCCAGAAGTTCACCGAATGCCTGGCTTCCCTCAGTCGCTTCGTCAGCCGGCTGGGGGAGAAGGCACTCCCATTGTACCAGCTGATGAAGAAGACGGCCAAGTTCTCCTGGACTTCGCAAGCCGACGCCGCGTTTCAAAACCTCAAGCGCACGCTATCCACAACACCGGTTCGAGCCACGCCGGCTAGCAAGGAGCCGATGTTGCTCTATATAGCAGCCATCAGCCGGGTCGTCAGCGTCGTCCTGGTGGTGGAGCGCCCCGAGGAAGGCAAGGCTCAGCCGGTTCAGAGACCCGTCTACTACCTCAGCGAGGTCCTCTCCCTCTCCAAGCAGAACTACCCCCACTACCAAAAGATGTGCTACGGTGTGTACCTAGCATGCAAGAAGCTCAAGCACTACTTCCAGGAGCACCCGATTAAGGTCGTGTGCACTGCACCCCTTTCGGAAATCATCGGCAACAAGGACGCCACCGGCCGAGTCGCCAAGTGCGCCATCGAGCTCGCCACCTACTCCATCCAGTACGAGCCCCGGCTCACGATCAAGTCACATGCGTTGGCGGACTTCCTCGTCGACTGGGCCGAGACCCAGTATCTCCCACCAATTCCGGATTCGGACCACTGGCGGATGCACTTCGACGGGTCGAAGATGCTCGGGGGCTTGGGAGCCGGCATCGTGCTCACCTTGCCCAAAGGAGACCGACTAGAGTACGTGCTGCAGATCCACTTCAAGGCCTCCAACAACGTAGCCGAATACGAGGCACTGGCGCACGGGCTCCGGCTGGCCAAGGAGATCGGTGTCAACCGGATCCTATGCTTCGGTGATTCGGACTTGGTGGTGCAACAGGTGTCCGGAGAATGGGACGCCATAGATGCAAACATGGCCCTCTACCGATTCCACATCCAGAAGCTCAGCGGCTCCTTCGACGGGTGCGAATTTCACCACGTCCCCCGCATCAACAACGAGGCAGCCGATGCGCTCTCCAAGATCGGATCCACCAGGCAGGCCATCCCACCAGGGGTCTCCTTGGAGCACCCGCGCAAGCCATCCATCAACCCGTCACCAGAATCAGACTCCATCATCTGGGCAGGAAGCTTTCCGGCTGGCGGAACGGCAGAGGCGGAGCCGGCAGAACGCCGAAGAAGAAGACCCGCACCAATTCCGGCCATGCAGTGCCTTCCGGCTTGCAAGACCCGGGGGCTGCCGGCTCGCCTAGTGGCTCGGGGGCCGCCGTCCTAGGTACGCCACTCGGACGACCCCCGACATCCGTCAGCCTGAGGACAGGAGCGTCCTCGTCATCCGAGAAGTGCCATCCTAGGCACAACCCTTCATGAGCTACATCGCCAATGGAGAACTCCCGGACGACAAGGTGGAGGCCAGGCAAATCCGGCGGTGCGCACACGTACACCATCATAAACGGCGAGCTGTACAAGTGCAGCGTGTCCGGTATCTTCCAAAGATGTGTTGATGTGGACACGGGCTACCGGCTACTGAAGGATATCCACCAGGGCGAGTGCGGGTACCACGCTTCGTCAAGGGCGATAGTTGCCAAGGCATTCTGCCATGGTTTCTATTGGCCCACCGCCCTCGAGGACGCTGAGCAGCTGGTCCGTGCATGCAATGGGTGCCAACGCTTCAGGCAGCTCAGGCACATGCCAACTTCGGTACTCAAAACCATACCGATCACTTGGCCCTTCGCGGTTTGGGGCCTCGACATGGTCGGTCCTTTCAAGCGAGCACGCGCGGGCATGACCCACCTACTGGTAGCGGTGGACAAGTTCACAAAGTAGATCGAGGCCAAGCCTATCCAGAAGCTAGATGGGGCAACGGTTGTCACCTTGTTCACTGACATCATCAACCGCTTCGGCTACCCCAACAACATCATCACCGACAACGGCACGAACTTCGCCAAGGGGGCCTTCGCCCGGTTTTGCAGCAACAAGGGCATCCGACTGGACCTTGCCTCTGTCGCGCACCCACAGTCCAACGGGCAGGTCGAAAGAGCAAACGGCTTGGTACTAGCCGGCATCAAGCCACGTCTCATCGAGCCGTTGGAGCGGTCACCCGGATGTTGGATCGAAGAGCTTCTGGCTGTGCTGTGGAGCCTCCGCACCATGCCGAATAGGTCAACCGGCTACACGCCATTCTTCCTGGTCTACGGATCGGAAGCCGTCCTCTCCGCCGACATCGAGTTCGACTCCCCTCGCAAGCTCATGTACGACGAAAAAGCCAACAAAGAGGTGCGGGAGGACGGAGTGGACCTCCTGGAGGAGGCCTGCGAGCTGGCCCTGTCCAGATCAGCCCTGTACCAACAGCGACTGCGTCGCTACCATTCAAGCCGGATTCACCCAGTCGCATTCCGTGAAGACGACCTGGTTCTCCGGTTGGTGCAAGACACAAAGGGCATGCACAAGCTATCACCACCCTGGGAGGGCCCCTTCATCATCAGCCGGGCGCTGCCCAACGACTCCTATTACCTCATCGACATGCAGCAGCCGTGCAAGAACAAGATGGACAAATCAGACGAGGAGACCGAGCGTCCCTGGAACACAGCCCTACTGCGCCCGTTTTACACCTAGTCGCCAGGCAGTGTATGTATCCCGAAAACCCCATGAATGAAAATGCGGACCCATCTTGGGGGCTCCTTGCTAGAAATGTGTGCACCTGTTTTCTGGTTCAAGTTTTCTGGCTCCGGCAACCCCTACCCGAGGGCTCGCCGGCAGGCCCAGCCTGCTAAGTCAACAAACCGGTTGAGTAGTGTGTGACGATGTTAGAGGCCCACTCTTCGTCTCAGCTATAGACCGTAACCTGGCTGTCCGGCTAGCAAGAGAAAAAGCCCGAGGCATCCCACACGAAAAACAGGGAGGAGACGCGACAGATCGGGCGTCCCGGCCCTGCAACTAGCTCGAACCAATCCAGCTGCTAAGCCTTTAGTACCGTGCGTAATGTACTGTCAGCTCCCTTCGATTCCGGCTGCAGACCGCAACCCGGCTGCCCGGCAAGGACGCAGCGAAAACAGCAGAGCACACGGAAAAGTGACTAAGTGTCTAGAAAGGAGCAAGCCAGTTTTCGAAAAAACAAGCCATTTTCCGGCTACAATTTGACAGACTAACCTACTAACCTATGTGGACATGTGTGTATGCGTATGTACATTCTGGTCCGACTACCTCGAGTCGGAATTCAGGAGAAGGAAATAAGATTCGAAGTCCTTGCCTTCATCAAGCACCCCGAATCTCGGGGGCAACACCCACTAGGTGCGCTCACGCGCCCCCAGTGGAATCTTGTAGTTCCTGACCGACTAAGGGCGTTTAGCCGGCCATTCGAAGCCCAGGTGAGGGCAAGGGCAGGAGCAAGAAAAGACAAGAAAGATTCGAAGCACCTGGCTATGCCAGCTACTCCGAATCTCGGGGGCTACACCCAGTGGGTGCGCTCGCGCGCCCCCACTGGAATGTTAGTTCCGCCGGCTGAAGGCGTTCAGCCGACGAAAGCGGCCGACTGTGACGAGGCCAGTCAGATAAAGTTAGAAGACTTGGCAGAAATAAGGAAGATTCGAAGCACCTGGCTACGCCAGCTACTCTGAATCTTGGGGGCTACACCCGGTGGGTGCGCTAGCGCGCCCCCACTGGAGGTGTAGTTCGTCCGGCTAAGAGTGTGTAGCCGGACGAGGTCAGCCAGGCGGAGCAAGCCGTCAAAAATATCAAAAGGAAACTCAACGCACAAGTTAAGAGACTCAAGAATTTCAACGATTAACAAACAAAAGGGAGACGAAGCTCCCATAAGTTACCTGGCATCAAAGACATCCGGTACAAACAGACAAGATTCGTAAACATGTAACACAAGACAAATACACCCGGCATCCTGGGGCAATAACTAGGCGGCAGGACCCTTTGTGGCATTCCGCAAAACCACTACTAGAAAATCGCGTTGTTTTTGTGCATTGCATCATCATGACCGCATGCTCATGTCGTCATACCACATTGCATTTGAGCATCGTCATCATCTTGCATTTTGCTTGCATAAAACTATTTGCGGAAAGACCTGTCCTTATTTTCTAAACGCCCCGTCTTTGTTCAAACGCAAAACCCGGGTCACCGGATTATTTTGTTTTGTTTGCTATCGGTTTGCAAAAGTCTGTTTGAAATAAATAAAATAGTTAATTATTTTTAGTGGGGCAGTCGAACGGGCCGATTCGACCCGGACGACCACCCCAGAATAAAATCGGTCCACCTAAACCAGCCCACCCGAATCCTTTTTCTACCCAACCTAATCTACCCACCCTACCTCCACCTCACCCCAACCTATCCTATGTCGCCACCTCACCCCTCCCCAAATCCTCACCAACCACCTTCTGCCACCTCGCCCCACCCCACTGCCCCCAGCGCCACCTCACCTCCCACCTACCAGCCCCCCCACTTCCCACCGAGCCCCCACCTGGTCAACCGCCCACCCGCCTGACCCCCCTCTCTCTCTCCACCTGCCCCACCCCCCACCAGCACCCACGCCCCTGTCCCGTGGGACCGTCCAACCCCACCTGGCCCCACCACCTGTCAGCCCCCTCCTCCCGCACGCGCTCGTCTTCCTCCTCCCCTCCTCTCCTCTCTGGCCGCTCGCTCCCACCGACCCAACCTCCCACCGCCGGTACGCCGCTCGCCCCGCCCGCCGGAGCCACCCCGCCGCCGCGCCTTCCTCCCTCCTCCGCTCGCCTCGCCGCTGCGCCCCCTCCGCCCGCGGCCGCTCCCCCTCGCTCGCTCCCGTCCGTCCTCGGCTACCTACCCCCCCCCCCCCCCCGGGCTCGAGCCCGCCCCGCCTCTCCTCCTCTCTCCGTCGTCGCTCCCCCTCCGCGCGGTACCTCGCTGGCCCCTTCCTCCCCGCCGCCTCTGCCCTCCTCGTTGCCCTCTGCAGCAGCCCGCCGCCGTCCGCAGGAACTCCCCCGGCCGCCTCCTCGACCCCCTCGGCTCCGGCCGCAGCAGCTCGATCCGGCCGCCCCGCTCCCCTCCGCACCACCGCGCCCGCAGCCCGACCCCCACCCCGCTCGCGACCACCTCCACCCCGGCCGCATCCTCCGCCTCTGCTCCGCCCCGCCTGCCTCGCATCGCCCGCGTCTGCGTCGCCCTTGATCCGCCTCCTTCCAGCGCGCAGGCGCCGTTGACCGCCCCTGCTAGATGTCCTCCACACCGTGTTTGCGCTCGTTGATGCCTTGTTCAGGTTCTGGAACTCGTGGTTCGGCTGCAGCTGTTGGCTTGCAGTGTGGTTTGTGGTGGCGTTGGAGACCAAACAGAGATGTTGCGATGCCGACAAGGTCTCACGTTCCCGTGCACTCTTCGCTATCAAGTTCCACCTCTCCGAAGACCAAGACCTACGTCCGAAGACCGAACCCCGTCGAATCCCTGAAGCCCGATCCAAAGCCCGAACCCTCGGTGAACCCCAAGATCGCCATTCGATGTGTGACCCCTTTTCTCGAGCCCTATTTTATAAATGTAATAACAACTTGTTGCATATTAATTGTCATACTCGCATGCATATTGTCATGTGGTTTGGGGGCCTTATGCCGATTCACCTCATAATTAAATATGGGGCCATATGCGGGCAAATCTAGTCTTATATTGGCCTCATTTAAATTGGTGTAGCGAACCGGTGCTATCTTTTGCCATGTTATTACAACATTAATTGCGGGGTAGCTAAACAACATGAACCACCTATTTAATTGTCGGACCCTCGGTTCCGCTTAATATTGCCTAATCGCATCGCACCTTTGCCATGTCATACATCATACATGCATCATGCCCGATCTTTTGCCGTAGTATTAAATATTGCATTCGGTGTTTATTCTAGTGTTTTGCTTCTTCGCGGATAAGGTCGTTGAGTTGATGTGAGCTTCGCCCCGATCTTCGAATGAACCTTCAGCAATGTTTTTCAGGCGAGCATCTCCCCCTTTCTACCTATCTTACTTTTACAGTATTTATTCCCTCCTGTTGATCTATTGCTATCTGTGTTGCGATGCTCTAGCTTTCGTACCCGTGATATTCCTTGCAGCCTTATATTGCCTTGGACACATCCTATTACCTGTTGTTTGGTAGATAGTTGGACCCGCGCGTCGTAGTCGCTTGCTCAAGTGTTGTTGCGTGTCGTCAAGTACCACAGTTGTTGGAGAATTGCCGCATGTTCAATGTTGGAGAAGACCATGGCTTTAATTACTGTTCACTTTAATTACTGTTTAACAACTAAAATTGAAGTAAGTAAGCAGAGGCATCGGTGGGTGATAGATAATGTTGGTTTCCGACCGCCCACTTGTGTCCCGTAGGACCCCGAGTTCTTGACACCTGTTCCGAGATCGAGCGCGCTAACCACAGGTGGGGAGATATGGGCCCCCCATTGATTATTACCTGATTTCAAAGTATTGTACTGGGGGCCACAACTAGTTTGAGGTTTTATTTACTATCCTGTACCTATGCCATGCTTTACTGCTTTATTTAAATTGTGCGATGGATAGCACACTGTACTGTTTAGGATCGGGACACGTTTTCGCGGTGTCGACAGTCCCAGTTTTGGGATTTGCTGTCGTTCACAGCCGTCTACCCAAACCCTAAGTCCGTCTCGGAGACCGGCCGACTTTGTTGCGGGTGTACTTAGTGGGGTGGCCCCCCGTGCTTGCTTTGGGTCTGGGAACGTCATGACTTAGGCCCCGCCGACATACCGATGGGTGTATGTTAACTGATCTGGCAAAAAGGGTCGAAGTGCTTGTGGATACTTTGGTGCACCCCTGCAGGGTTAAATCTTTTCGAGAAGCCGTGTCCGCGGTTATGGACGACTTGGAGCACAGTGCTTGATCATAGACAACTATAACTAAAGTTTACTGTCATAAATTGACTTGTATCCGATATGACTAGTAAGTATTGCAACTATAACGGAATGGCTAAATAAAAGTACCAACACTGTTGGGTTTGGGTTATCTCATGCTAATCGTATCTGACTAGTAAGTGTTGCAACTACAACGGAATGGTTAAATAAAACTGCCCACTGCTTACTTTATCAGAATGACTATCTATGTTTGACTAGTAATTGCCGCAACTATAACGGAATAACTAAAACTGCCAACTGTGTGAGTTCCTCGGTTGACTTCTCGGTTGGTATCGAGGGGAGATACCAGGATGGGTTTGTCTGGTGGTAGTGTCAGGTTGGTTCCGAATAGGTCCTTCTTATCCCTCTCTGATAGCCGACAGTTATATCGAGTCTCTATAGGTTGTTTAGTGCACGCTGCGCTGCCGCTCAGTCCACCATACCTATGTAGGCGAGGACCGCCGAATTCTAGCCTCGCCGTGTACTGGCCTCAGTACTGACGCTCCTCTTTTTCCTTTGCCCTTTGTCGGCACCCCTTTTGTTAAGCAGGTTTAGAGATCGACGTCGTTAGCAGGGTTACCCTTCCGGCTTGGCCTGGGCAGGGTTATGGACGCCATTGGTTATTCTTCAGGGCTCTTAGCCCCATTTGCATCTTGTCCGTAGTCGGACGCTTCATCTTTCCAAGGTGATTTGGATCTTTGTAATGTATATCGGTATTCTTGACTCTTTGAGTCGCTGTTGTATATATCTGTTCTGTGGGTCCCATCGAGGACTGTTGTGTAATGGTATTACTTTGTTTTCCACCCGCACGAAAGTGCCTGGTGGGCACCTTTGAATCGTTTCTATGCGGGTTTGGCGGATTTCGCTAAAACTTGCATAGGGCCGATTCTGAGGGTGTTACAGAGTGGTATCAGAGCCCAGCAGTTGCGATACCCCACAAGTCCAGCCTGTAGGATAACCTAGCTAACGGCCGTAGTAGAGTGTCAAAACTATTTTTGAAAAATCGGTTGGATAGTTCTGATTAGGTCTAATTTTACTCCTTACCCCCTGCTGCTCTCCTCTCACCTCTGCGTGTTTGGAATACGCTCTCTTCTCTCTTCGAGTCCAGGATATCTCGTGGTTGGGTTCCGTCGTACCTTCAGGGTTTCGCTTCCTCCTTTGATAACGGTGTTCTACCATCCGGTGTTCATGCTGCCCGAGGAATCCTTCGCCTGTGGTACCATTCTTTGTTCCTTGTTTGTGCCTTCCGGTGTTTTCCGACGCGACGACATCCTCTACGCCAGATCCGATGCAGAGTCTGCATCACTCCTTTGTTTCCGGACCTCGCTTGTCGAGATCTTCAGTCTGAATCCTGAGGGTTGGTTGCATAATCTGTCTATTCGTGTACATAGTAATGCTTTGAGTGCGGGATGGAGTCGCGACCATACCACTACTCTTAACATTTGCTTTGTATGTCGAATGGTGGATCGATGCAATTTTACTCCGTCCACGGAAGCTACAGGTGGCTTTATTTGTGGATACCTCTACCTTCGCCCTTTGTTCCCGGAGTGTTCTCTGACGGTCACGGACAACGACCTCTTGTTAGTGGTGTCGCGAGGATCTACACGAAGCGAGAAGACGCAGATCGCCGACCTCCCTTCCGGTACCATGAGGCGGATCTCGAGGGCGAGATCCATTGTTAGTGGTGTCGAATTGTGGCATCCCGCAAAACCACTACTAGAAAATCGCGTTGTTTTTGTGCATTGCATCATCATGACCGCATGCTCATGTCATCATACCACATTGCATTTGAGCATCGTCATCATCTTGCATTTTGCTTGCATAAAACTATTTGCGGAAAGACCTGTCCTTATTTTCTAAACGCCCCGTCTTTGTTCAAACGCAAAACCCGGGTCACCGGATTATTTTGTTTTGTTTGCTATCGGTTTGCAAAAGTCTGTTTGAAATAAATAAAATAGTTAATTATTTTTAGTGGGGCAGTCGAACGGGCCGATTCGACCCGGACGACCACCCCAGAATAAAATCGGTCCACCTAAACCAGCCCACCCGAATCCTTTTTCTACCCAACCTAATCTACCCACCCTACCTCCACCTCACCCCAACCTATCCTATGTCGCCACCTCACCCCTCCCCAAATCCTCACCAACCACCTTCTGCCACCTCGCCCCACCCCACTGCCCCCAGCGCCACCTCACCTCCCACCTACCAGCCCCCCCACTTCCCACCGAGCCCCCACCTGGTCAACCGCCCACCCGCCTGACCCCCCTCTCTCTCTCCACCTGCCCCACCCCCCACCAGCACCCACGCCCCTGTCCCGTGGGACCGTCCAACCCCACCTGGCCCCACCACCTGTCAGCCCCCTCCTCCCGCACGCGCTCGTCTTCCTCCTCCCCTCCTCTCCTCTCTGGCCGCTCGCTCCCACCGACCCAACCTCCCACCGCCGGTACGCCGCTCGCCCCGCCCGCCGGAGCCACCCCGCCGCCGCGCCTTCCTCCCTCCTCCGCTCGCCTCGCCGCTGCGCCCCCTCCGCCCGCGGCCGCTCCCCCTCGCTCGCTCCCGTCCGTCCTCGGCTACCTACCCCCCCCCCCCCCCCGGGCTCGAGCCCGCCCCGCCTCTCCTCCTCTCTCCGTCGTCGCTCCCCCTCCGCGCGGTACCTCGCTGGCCCCTTCCTCCCCGCCGCCTCTGCCCTCCTCGTTGCCCTCTGCAGCAGCCCGCCGCCGTCCGCAGGAGCTCCCCCGGCCGCCTCCTCGACCCCCTCGGCTCCGGCCGCAGCAGCTCGATCCGGCCGCCCCGCTCCCCTCCGCACCACCGCGCCCGCAGCCCGACCCCCACCCCGCTCGCGACCACCTCCACCCCGGCCGCATCCTCCGCCTCTGCTCTGCCCCGCCTGCCTCGCATCGCCCGCGTCTGCGTCGCCCTTGATCCGCCTCCTTCCAGCGCGCAGGCGCCGTTGACCGCCCCTGCTAGATGTCCTCCACACCGTGTTTGCGCTCGTTGATGCCTTGTTCAGGTTCTGGAACTCGTGGTTCGGCTGCAGCTGTTGGCTTGCAGTGTGGTTTGTGGTGGCGTTGGAGACCAAACAGAGATGTTGCGATGCCGACAAGGTCTCACGTTCCCGTGCACTCTTCGCTATCAAGTTCCACCTCTCCGAAGACCAAGACCTACGTCCGAAGACCGAACCCCGTCGAATCCCTGAAGCCCGATCCAAAACCCGAACCCTCGGTGAACCCCAAGATCGCCATTCGATGTGTGACCCCTTTTCTCGAGCCCTATTTTATAAATGTAATAACAACTTGTTGCATATTAATTGTCATACTCGCATGCATATTGTCATGTGGTTTGGGGGCCTTATGCCGATTCACCTCATAATTAAATATGGGGCCATATGCGGGCAAATCTAGTCTTATATTGGCCTCATTTAAATTGGTGTAGCGAACCGGTGCTATCTTTTGCCATGTTATTACAACATTAATTGCGGGGTAGCTAAACAACATGAACCACCTATTTAATTGTCGGACCCTCGGTTCCGCTTAATATTGCCTAATCGCATCGCACCTTTGCCATGTCATACATCATACATGCATCATGCCCAATCTTTTGCCGTAGTATTAAATATTGCATTCGGTGTTTATTCTAGTGTTTTGCTTCTTCGCGGATAAGGTCGTTGAGTTGATGTGAGCTTCGCCCCGATCTTCGGATGAACCTTCGGCAATGTTTTTCAGGCGAGCATCTCCCCCTTTCTACCTATCTTACTTTTACAGTATTTATTCCCTCCTGTTGATCTATTGCTATCTGTGTTGCGATGCTCTAGCTTTCGTACCCGTGATATTCCTTGCAGCCTTATATTGCCTTGGACACATCCTATTACCTGTTGTTTGGTAGATAGTTGGACCCGCGCGTCGTAGTCGCTTGCTCAAGTGTTGTTGCGTGTCGTCAAGTACCACAGTTGTTGGAGAATTGCCGCATGTTCAATGTTGGAGAAGACCATGGCTTTAATTACTGTTCACTTTAATTACTGTTTAACAACTAAAATTGAAGTAAGTAAGCAGAGGCATCGGTGGGTGATAGATAATGTTGGTTTCCGACCGCCCACTTGTGTCCCGTAGGACCCCGAGTTCTTGACACCTGTTCCGAGATCGAGCGCGCTAACCACAGGTGGGGAGATATGGGCCCCCCATTGATTATTACCTGATTTCAAAGTATTGTACTGGGGGCCACAACTAGTTTGAGGTTTTATTTACTATCCTGTACCTATGCCATGCTTTACTGCTTTATTTAAATTGTGCGATGGATAACACACTGTACTGTTTAGGATCGGGACACGTTTTCGCGGTGTCGACAGTCCCAGTTTTGGGATTTGCTGTCGTTCACAGCCGTCTACCCAAACCCTAAGTCCGTCTCGGAGACCGGCCGACTTTGTTGCGGGTGTACTTAGTGGGGTGGCCCCCCGTGCTTGCTTTGGGTCTGGGAACGTCATGACTTAGGCCCCGCCGACATACCGATGGGTGTATGTTAACTGATCTGGCAAAAAGGGTCGAAGTGCTTGTGGATACTTTGGTGCACCCCTGCAGGGTTAAATCTTTTCGAGAAGCCATGTCCGCGGTTATGGACGACTTGGAGCACAGTGCTTGATCATAGACAACTATAACTAAAGTTTACTGTCATAAATTGACTTGTATCCGATATGACTAGTAAGTATTGCAACTATAACGGAATGGCTAAATAAAAGTACCAACACTGTTGGGTTTGGGTTATCTCATGCTAATCGTATCTGACTAGTAAGTGTTGCAACTACAACGGAATGGTTAAATAAAACTGCCCACTGCTTACTTTATCAGAATGACTATCTATGTTTGACTAGTAATTGCCGCAACTATAACGGAATAACTAAAACTGCCAACTGTGTGAGTTCCTCGGTTGACTTCTCGGTTGGTATCGAGGGGAAATACCAGGATGGGTTTGTCTGGTGGTAGTGTCAGGTTGGTTCCGAATAGGTCCTTCTTATCCCTCTCTGATAGCCGACAGTTATATCGAGTCTCTATAGGTTGTTTAGTGCATGCTGCGCTGCCGCTCAGTCCACCATACCTATGTAGGCGAGGACCGCCGAATTCTAGCCTCGCCGTGTACTGGCCTCAGTACTGACGCTCCTCTTTTTCCTTTGCCCTTTGTCGGCACCCCTTTTGTTAAGCAGGTTTAGAGATCGACGTCGTTAGCAGGGTTACCCTTCCGGCTTGGCCTGGGCAGGGTTATGGACGCCATTGGTTATTCTTCAGGGCTCTTAGCCCCATTTGCATCTTGTCCGTAGTCGGACGCTTCATCTTTTCAAGGTGATTTGGATCTTTGTAATGTATATCGGTATTCTTGACTCTTTGAGTCGCTGTTGTATATATCTGTTCTGTGGGTCCCATCGAGGACTGTTGTGTAATGGTATTACTTTGTTTTCCACCCGCACGAAAGTGCCTGGTGGGCACCTTTGAATCGTTTCTATGCGGGTTTGGCGGATTTCGCTAAAACTTGCATAAGGCCGATTCTGAGGGTGTTACACCCTTGCCGTGCAGGGGATCTTGGCCGGCAGAAGCTTCAGGGGACGGAGGAGGCGCGAAGCTTGATCCGGTTCCGGCGCCTGCGGGCAGTGGCATCAGGCCCTCCACGTCGGGAGTACCGACGGACTCCGAGTCGGTGAGCGCCTCGTCGGGGTCCACGTAGTCGGCAATCTTGATAGCGGATCCGCGAAGCTCCGGATGGGCTTGGCGGATGGTGGCAAGATCGGCTCTGGCATGGAAACCACCGTCGATCTTCTCGATGCGGGCATCCTTGTACCAGGAGAGCATGAGGGCCAGAGCCATCTCCGCTCCGGCCCGTGCCGCTAGGTCCCGCGGCCGGTCCACCGCAGCCGGCACCTCTCCCACGTTCGTAGCCAGCTGCGCCATCGTCTCCGGAATCGGAGCCTCCGGCCACACGAAGGAGAAGACGTCCCGTGCCGCCTGACGAAGCTTGGCGGCTTCCTCGCCAAGAAGGACGACGAGCTCTTGGGCCGTCGGCTATCCCGGCCAGTTCTCCTGCAGCCGGTTGTAGGCCAGCAGGTCTATGCCGGGGTAAAAGGCTGTCAGAAAAGAGGGTCAGATCCGGCTGCCGGATCCGGAAAGAAAGGAAGACGGGAAAAGGAACTCACCCTTGGCAGTGTGGCCGACCTGCATCAGCTCCTCCACCAGCGCCTTCTCCTTGACCACTAGCCGTTTGATCTCCTTCTCTTGGTCCTTGTTCTGGGCCTCGAGAAGGGTGAAGGCTTTGGCCCGGCTAGCAAGCAAGGCGTCGTGCTCCTTGACGGTGGCCTCCAGATCATCTACCCTCGCGTGCCAATCCTTGTTCTGCAGCCGCAGAGTGGAGTTGGACTTGCTCAGCCGGTCGTTCGCTTTCTTCAAGCGATCGATCTCGCGCTGAGCGCACACGAGGATGGCTGCAACAAAACCGGCTATCAGTAAAAAAAACGAGCTGGGTGAAGCGAACTTACTCTGGGAAGTCCCGTTGGCGGCAGCAAGCTTCTGCTCCAACGTCCGGTTCCTGCCGGCTGTGGCCTCCAACAGCCGGATCTCCTTCACCGCCAGCTCAAGCATGGCGGCAAGGTCCGACAGCGAGGCGGTGGAGGAAGCGTCGTCGTCCATGGCGTTGATGGCCAAGGACTCCTTCGCCGCGACCATCGCCGTTCGCCATTCCTCCCCGGCCTCCTCGTCGGAGTTATCGTTGCCAACAACGACGAGCTCCTTGCCGGCAGCCCCCTGCGTGCCCGTGGAAGAGCCTTTCGGCTGGGAGGGCTCCGCTTCCGGTTGAGGACCTTCCGGCTGGGCGGAGGCGGTCGGCTCAGCTCGAGAGGGAGGCGAGGGCCACACGTCAGAAGAAGGAGGGGCGCCGGTTGGCGCAGTCGGGGCACGGGGCGGCGACCCGGCCGGCGCTCATGCCGGGCTCGCGGCTCCAAAGGAGACCAGTGTGCTAAAAAGAAAGAGGAGAAGGCAAAAGCAAAACAAACCAAAGTCAGAAAAAGAAGAAAGGGCAAGCAGACAGAAAGCACCGAAAGATAGAGGGGGAGAAAAAAACGTACCCAGGCACAATTGGGGGCGGCCCCTTCTTCCGGCCAAGACGGCTTGGTGGCAGGGCGCCGGACCGACTCCTCTTGGGAGCCGGCTCCTCCGTCGCAGGCTGGCGGGAGCCGGAACGACTGGATCCGCTCCCGCCTGCCTCGCCGTCTGCCACGGAGCGTGTCGCCAGATCCACGTTCGGCGCGGCCTCCTCCTCCTCGTGCACCTCCGCGTGCGGGTCGGCAGCCGGCTCGTCATTTCGGCTGGGGAAGGCATCGCCGTCCCCGTCCGATTCCTCGCCGGACCGCCGAGCGCGCGGCTCGGGCAAGTCAGGCGTGAATACCTCGAGGGGAGCCTCGCCCTCCTCGCGAAGGATGCAGGCGAAGATCTGCCGAATACAAGAAGTCAGTCAGACCGAACAAGGAAACAACACAGAAAGAGCAAATAAAGTTTCCGGCTATAAGAACTTACCCGGGGCACGCGGTTCTCCCGGCTGTAGGGCGCCAGACTGAACGTCCAGTTCTCCAGCAGCCGCTCCTTGCCGGTCGTCCACAACCACTCCTTCAGGTTGTGGTAGCGGGGATCGCGGCGCGACAGCCGGGTCGGGTCCAGCCGGCCGGAGTAATATCACATCTTGTGCGCCCGCTACTGCATCGGCATCATCAGCCGGGACATCCAGCTAAGAGTGATGTCCCGGCTGGTTAGCCGGCAGGTGACGAGGGAGCGCATGCGCTGCAGCATCGCGTCCGTCTCCGCCCTGTCGCCATGGAACTTCAAGTCCCAGTTCTGCCGGCTGGACTCGACATCCTGGAAGGCCGGAAGATTTATCTGGTCGACGTTGGTGATGTTCTTGACGTAGAAGTACGACTGCTGCCGCAGCCGTACCGTGTCCTGGAGCAAGAACTTGGGGTAGCCGGATTGGGAGCGGGAGTAGATGGAGGCGCCGCCGCAGACGACTAGCGGCCCCTTCATGTACTGCACCTGCGGTCGGACTCGGAAGAGCCGGCAGAAGAGCCTGAGATCCGGCTGGATCCCGAGATAGCTCTCGTAGAACACCATGAAGTGCGCCAGCGTCCTGATGGCGTTGGCGCCGAGGTGGTGAAGACGAAGGTCGAAGAAGGTGAGGAACATCAAGAGGAAGGGGTTCACCGGAAGGGCGAACCCGCGTGCCAGATGGGAGAAGAAGACGACACGCTCCCCCTCCGATGGTTGCGGCGACACCTCTCCCGCCGGCGCCAACCGCACCGCCACCTCCTCCTCTGACGGGAGAACGCGGGTGGCGCGGTACTTCTGAATCTGGTCCTCGGTGACGGAGGAGCCGCACCAAGCCCCACGGTCGGCGGCCATTTCCGGCTGGTGGAGAGGAGTGGCGACGGAAGAGTGGCGGTGGCCCGTAGCGTCGACGACGGCGAGCGGGCGGCATAGCGGGCTGCGGCGTAGAGGGCAAGAGCGCAGAAGCAGGAGCACGCGGGGGAGAAGAAGACTGCAGCGGGGGAGCGAAGGAAAGGAACTGCCTCCCCCGCGGCGTCCCTTTAAAGGACCGGAAGGGCAACTGTCGACGGGGCCACGTGGCACGCACCCTGGCAACCCACACCCCAACCGCCGCCTAGATCTCGTGTGCCAGGGCAGGATGCGCAGAAGATCCCGGAGCGAGAACCGAAGCGCCGGACAGCGATTTCCCGAGGCGACATGCGACAGGACGTTACGCTGCCTGCCGCAGTTCAATGATGGCGCGTGCGCGCGTGGCCGGCGTCAGCACTGACGTCACGGGTAGCGCAACCGCCAGGCTCAGCCGGACGCAAATTCAAAAACAAGAAGGAGCGCGCGCACATTTCGCCTAAGGGAGGAATCCACACGCGCTCAGGGGCTAGTGTCAGGGGAATGATCCCTAGGTACCCCAACCAGATAAGAAACAAGATAGTCGGATCGCGTCTGGCTGACCAGATGCAGCCGGACAGGGTAAGACAGGCCGACTATCACCCGCTAGCCGGATCAGGAAGAGACAGCCGGATACGGTGACGTAGCCGGACCCAATCAGCAAGACAGGACGACGTGCGTATCAGTGCATGGCACGCCCTGTACGATGACAAGACTGGCAACCACCCGACCATACCGAAGACTTCGCGAGAATGACGCAGGAACAGTGGCCTGTGCTGACAACGGGCTCGCACGGCGTCCACTGTGCCTACGGCAGCCATACCGCTCGTACTCCGGTAAGACATGCCATACTGGATACTGTAGATGACTAGCCGGCTGGGACCCGCCTATGGTGCCTGCCAGTCGGACTAGCCAGTGAGACCTTTGCCTCTCTGCCTATATAAGGAGAGGCAAGGCCTTAGTAGAAAGGGTTGGTCATATAGCATTTAAGGCAGTAGCTAGCACATACAGCTCGAGGAGCACTTGTAGTTCGGGTATTCCCCATAGTCAGATCCGGCAGGAGTAGGGGCTTTACCTCACCACGAGGGCCCCAAACCTGGGTACTTCCTGCGTCCTGCTACACTTGCTTGTATCCAATGCTGCATGCGGACGCCATCGATAGCTTCCCTGCTAGTCCCCACACCTCTATCTAACCTGCTTAGGTACTGCCGTTCCCAATACAACGACAAGTGCGGAGTTCCTAAAGACTCAAGTTACATAATAAAGCAAAACTCCGGCACAAAGCTTCATTATCAAAATGGGGGGGGGGGTCTCCGACGATCTTCCAACATGCCATCAAACTAAAACCTGTGTAAGCCACTAGTAGGTAGCATTAGTCCGCTCTAACTACGGTGTCATTGTCAACCAAAAATAGTAGAGGGTAAACTACCCTTTCAATCACCCCCTTTTTGGTTGGCGATGACAAACCAAGCTAGAGATCGCAAAGATATCATAAAGAGTTATTAACGGAGAATTCCATAAAGACATACGTGAAGCTCCCCCATAAAGTATGCACTTGGTTGAATTTGCGTTTGAATGCAAGGTGCACCTAAATAGTATATGGAAAGCTTCCCACATGTCTTCATGGAAGAAAGCATGACAAGACAAGATATAAAGCATGGATATCTAAATAGAGCTAGACAAATAATAACAATACACATAGTCATAGCACAATACAAATATCCATGGTTCACACACATAACACAAACTTGTCCATCACACAGAAGAAGTGCAAATAGTTCAAGCGAGAAAACAAAGGGAAAGCACAATGCCATAAGAAGCAATGCGAAATAAAGGGGCATTGTGCTAACGGCGAACCCCAAAAAACCCCAGCAAGGAACCCGTAGATATCTAACAGAACTCTACTCTTCTCCCCCATTGGCATCAAAATACCAAAAAGGAAGAGAAGTAGAGTGATGCTAACGTATCCCAACTAGAAGAATGTAGGCAACGGAGGAGGGTGGATGTTGGCATCTTCCTCTTCCTAGATCTCCTCCTCCTCCTCCTCCTCCTCGTCATCACCAGAACCATGAGGAGCAGCAGAGGAACCTCTAGGGCCAATAGGAGGGAACTGACCGGGGAAGTAGCCATAGAACATAGCATCATCAATCGGCAACATCTCATAGTTGACATAGGGAACATGAGTCATCTCGCGACCATCGGGTGGAGGAGTGACTTTCTGGATCACGAGAAACTCATTGTGCCTATGTCGAGTCTCTTGGCTCATCTCTAGAGCCTTGTGGGTCACATCATAGGACAAATAACACATCTAAAATAACCTCTTGAAGAACGTGGCAGCACCACCCTTGTGCCTTGGGCGAGAAGGAGACTCACCAATAGGATGACGAGAACCAGCCCTAGTAGCAATATGAGTCTGGCGGTCGTGAATAGCCTTGGTGTGCTACTCAGGAGGCCTCATCTCAGGAACATCAGGTGGCTGACCACAGAGAGAAAGAGCAAGCACCTCATGTTCCACATGCTCGCCCACCATCACACCGAAAGGCACAATCTTGTTGAGCAGCTTTTGCACATACACATACAAGGTGGGGGTCATCCTGTCCAAAGTAGCCCGCCGCAGCTCACACTACATGAAGTCACAGCCATCAATCTTCCTTAGCTAGTCAGGGTGACAATAGTGTAGAAGATTGGCAAAGTACCCACGATAGTTTGTAACATCTCCAACTCAGGGAACAAGGGACTAATGAAAGATTTTGGCCAAGGTGTGATAATAGAAATACATGCCAGTAATGCACGGAGGATCCCACTTAGAATCCCTAGGATAGTAGAAAGTAAGAGTGTCAGCAGACTTGACCTTTTCACTATGAATGCGAAAGCCACCTCCCTTGCTAGCATAACCCATAACTTCAACCAAATCATCATAGGTGGCATGAAACCGTCGCACGCCCGTCATCCAAGACATAGTGCGCTCAGCATCATCATGAAAATTGACTGGGCAAAAGAACTAACGGATATACTCAGGGTAGTAGTCCTCCTTGAGACACACAAGGTCAAACAATGCAAATCCATCTTCTTTAGAGTGCCATCAACAAAACGATAATTTGAGGCTGCATACATGTTGAACCACTCCACATTGAAAGCAGCAATGTGACTGCAGAGAGTGACCTTGAACTGAGTGTAAATGTGATCCCACATCAAAGCTTGAGTCTTAGTCCAAAACTTCTTGTCAGGGCCAGTATAGGTATGAGTCTTGAAATGATAGGGATTCTACTCGCGAAGAGTCTGGTATAGAGCAATCTCCATATTCTTCAGATTTTGATTAGGCACATATTCATCCTTAGCCTGCACGATAGCTTTCTTACCCATGTTGGCCTTGATCTTGATGCGACCAGAACGAGTGCTGCTCGTAGCCTCACGCTGCACAGACTGACTGGCCCAACAAGCCCTCTTGCCCTGCCAGGTTCCTCACTCTCATAGTTATCATCTTCACCTGTGAAAAGAGAGAGAGGTTGGGGAGCACAAAGATAAGCACACATGCCACAAGGAAAATAGGAGGAAAAACTTGGATTTAGTCAAGTGCATGGTTAAAAAATACCACTGCAGAGAGGTCCGATGCCAGGACCGGCTCCAGGACCGGATGGTCCGGTGGCATCACCGGTGAACCGAAAGCAAACCGGACAGTCCGGTGCCCAAGCTAGAGGACCGGATGACCCAATTGTAGGTCTGGTTCAACCGGGGGAGGAACCGAATCTCACGGGGAGATCCAATATCTCATCTATGCAATGTACAAATTTACCCACGACTCAAAAACTTACACAAATACAAATTTAACAAGAAGTGCAGACCATGGTTTGACGTGGTTGGCATACAAGAACAAAGGTGGAACCCTAACTTGTCAAATCCAACAAGATGTATAGCAAAACATGGGGACTTGAGAAGCACAAGAGTGGAAGCAAAGGATTGCCTGAGGACATGGCTTCCCTTGGAGGAAACCAAAGAAGCCTTGAGGAGGAAGAACACAAAAAGCTCCCAAACCATCGCGAGATGTAGAGATTCCTTCGGTGGAGAGCCTCCAAAGGTTCTTGTACACGATTTGGTGGCCCGATCTATGGATCCTATGGGTGGAATCATCCTAGGAGATGAGGGGAGGGTGGGAGGGGCGGCAATGGAGAGAGAAGGGGTCGGGGGAAGTGAAAAAGTAACGGTGGAGGGGTGGGATCCGGTCAGGAAGAAGGAGGAGACAATTGTCATATCCAGCGTGGGAGCCAGTTCAACCGAGATGCAGACCGGACCGGTCAGTCCCCGGGATGGATAATCGAACTTAAAACCAAATCTGGGTACGGGGAGGTTGTGGGAAAGATTCGGTGGAAAGTCCGGTCAACCGGCTCCAGGACCAGAGCGCTTGGTCTAGACCGGGCTGACCACCGAAGTTCAACCGGGACTTCTCTGTTCGCAGGTTCAGATAGACTCAGTTCATATCTGGCCCATGCACCACATGGTCTAGTCCTGCAGCCGATCAGACCGGGCCACCAATCGGAAAGCCTAGAAAAACTCCAATTTTTTTTCCAGAAAACAGAAACCTTTCGAGGATGGCATGTGCATGTAGAAGAAGATAGTAGACTCCAAAGGGGTAGAGGAAGTAGGTGATCTAGGCATGCCTATTGGAAAATAACCAAGTTCAAACACACAATAACAACAATATGCATGATTCGAGAATATCAAGAGCGACACGTGATAAGAGCCAAAAAGACAAGCCAATGATTGGCGGGGGATTTCTCCCCTATGTTTAAGCACACATGTCAGGGCGCCTCAAAGATAGATGCTTGGACCCATATCATGAAACAAGATAAATTAATATCGCACACATAGGAATGCATCAAACCAAGGCATGGTAGGATGGCTATCCCCATATGTGATGTGCAACTAGGCTACATAGCAAGTTAAGAGCAAGAATATTGAAAGGTCCAACTTTGGTCGACTAGAGGGGGTGAATAGGAGACTACCAATTTTTATCTTTTTACTTACAAATTTTGGCTTTGCACAAAATTAAGTTATCTAGAGATGCAACTAGATGAATAACCTATATGCCAAACGATACAACAAGTAAACAAAGCGGAAAAGCAAGTAGTAAAGGAGAGGAATGAGTAAACTAGCAAGGGGACACAGAGATGTAATTCCCGCAGTTCACTTCCAAGGAAGCTACGTCTATGTTGGAGAGGTGTCGGGGCCACACAAGGTCACCCGAGCGCCACAAAGGCCTCACCTTGTTCTCCGGTGAGCTCCACCACAAAGGTGGCCTCACAATCCACTAACTGGACCTTGAAGGCGCCAACCGAAACCTTTACGACAAGGTCAAGGGGAGGCTCCACAACTCAATTGGAGGCCCTCAATGACACCACGAAGCTTCACAACAATTGCCCTAGCTCCAAGGATGCCCTACACCGTCTAGGGTTCCAAGAACCCAAGAGTAACAAGATCCACGAAGGATGGGTGGGGGAAATCACGACCCGTTTGGTGTAATTCTAGATCTAGGTCACCTCTCCCACTACTCAAAAGATCAAGAGGTTTGAGTGGCTAGGGAGAGAGATCTAGGAAGATGAAGCTCTTGTATTAATGGAGGAGAGAGAAAATTGAAGAGTTAGGTGGGGAGGAGGAAGAAGGGTACCTTAAATAGGCCCTCTTCAAATTGAACCGTTGCTGCCTGCATGACACCACTGGTGCTATCGGTGGGTGACCGGTACTTCCTGTGAGCAGGCTCCAACAGCTCAAAAGTAGATTGGAGCGGCTCCTAGTCCAGCCGGAAGTTCTGACAGAGTTGGGCGGAACTATCTGACCGGTACTACCGGCAGAAGTTCTGGACCAAGTTCTAACAAATATGGCACTTCAAAACATAAGTGTTCTGAATCAAATTCGAGTATCGGGAGAACTTGGATCAGAACTACCGCCAGAAATACTGGGTCACGAGGTCCTGACCGGAATTACAAGTGTCGACCAGGTAGTGTTGGCCGGAAGTTCCTGTCAGGGGTGACATAAACTTCTGACCGGTACTACCAGACCAACTTCTGGTGTTAATTCCGTTAAATAGAGCACTCTCAAACAGATAGCTACTGAATGTGAGCAGAACTTCCACCGGAACTTGAGCCGGAACTACTACCAGGCCAACCCCACAAAAAACTCTGGGCGGAACTACCGATGCCTGCTGGTACTTCCAGTCAGGGCAGAAATAGTTCAAACTCCTCACAAGATCACTCTCTCGTAGAACAATAGGAAGGTTATGGATGTGCAAGTATGGTCTGTGCATGAAAACGTGATTTCCCACAAACTTCCTAGGTGGACCCCCTCTTGATATTATGGCCCCCTAAAACATAACAAAGAGAGAAAGTCTAACTAAGAGGCACCATCTTTATGATTCTTCAAGAGGTGAGTCCACACACCAAACCATTCGTAAGTAAAAACCTGCAACTTAAGCAAACGGTTAAACCATAAGAGGAGTTATCGTCAACACCAAAGCACTAAGAGAAATCAATATCCCCCTTTTTGGTGTTTGATGACAACCCCATAAGATTTGCATAGATAAGGATCATAAAGGAACAACCTTTTGTACCGGTAAGAGTAGCTTCCCCTAGATGTGTGCAAGAGATGAAAGTTTGATTATGGAATGCAACAAGCACACATACGAGAGGGCTCCCCCTTAGCATTACAAAGGCAAGACAAGTGCAAGGAAATAAATG
This sequence comes from Avena sativa, assembly GCA_916181665.1. Taxonomy (NCBI): domain Eukaryota; kingdom Viridiplantae; phylum Streptophyta; class Magnoliopsida; order Poales; family Poaceae; genus Avena; species Avena sativa. The sequence continues at coordinate 29,292,286 of OV702290.1, read as the reverse complement.
AAAGAGAGTGAGTCATACCTTTGCACCAACAACCATATGGTGAGAAACAATATATGAGATAAAACAGATAGCTCCACCAAATATAACCAACCACGAGAATACCACATAGATATCACAATACATAGTCTCATACACATAGATATCACAAATAAAGGAGGTCCACATGCAACTAATAGAGGTCCACAAACATACATAGAGAAATAAAGTTTTCACGAGCATTAAAATGATCAAGGCAAGAACGATCTCGTGACACGACCCATGCAAATCTCGTAAGCATCCTAATAGATAACTTTCTCCCTCTTTGGCATCAAGACGCCAAAAAGGGACAAAGACACCAAACTATGCACCCCAACCACCAACATAAGGAGGAGAAGGCTCGGGGTCCCATGTGGCATTGTTCCAAGCGGGCGGAAGAGGGCCAGAGACATCATCCTCATCATCACTGTCAGTCCACTTGCAATGAGCATTGATCTAGTGATCCTTGGGAGCGGTGATGGAGCTAGAGTCAGAAGATACATCAATGTCAAGCTTCTTCATCATTGCCTTCTCCCTCTTGAAACCATGCCTCTGGTCAACATAGGCTTGGTACTCATGGTCTTGCATGAAAGAAAATGTCTTCTTGACCTTCTTCAACAGCTTCTTGGCCCAATATGGCTATCTCTCAAGTCGTGTGGAGGAGAAGCCTCAGCGCGATCCCCATCACTAGACCTAGCATGGCCTGAAGCCCCAACATTGTCCCTTGTAGCCGTCAACATAGTAGCTTCCCTTTCAACTTGAGATCGAGGTTTCTCATGATTCATCACATGGAGCTTATCCTCATGGATAGTGAAGCCATCTTCAGGAAAACGAGAGTGGGTGGCAGCCCGCTGCTTGGCATTGATGAGAGACTGGCTGTGTGGAGCATAAGGACATGACCGCTTCTCAATCAGGGCAAGCCAGATATCTTGGAACAGATAATCCATAACATCAAGGTGCTCCTCAAACTCTCTGTGGTGGTAAGTCTGATACATAAGGTCAATCTGGAAGGCATGAAGCTGATCGAAGTTAGCTGCCTTGGGAGCAATTGTGTTCTGGTACACTCTGTGCATGGTGTCATAGGTAGGAAGGAGATGAGCTACCTGACTATTCACACCCCAACCTTCAATGTACAAAGGCTCCAAAACTTCAGGAGTGGAGGACTTGGACCTGTGGATGCGCCACCCATTTGCACGCTTGCCTTGTTGAATGGGATAACCAAGAAGATCAGCAAACTCAGACCACTTGGTGGTCATCAGCCTGTCATGATTCATCCAGTTCAAAGTTCTATCTTGAGGATCATTAGCAATGTAGAGAGTGGTGTAGAACTGAGCAATGGCCCTCTCATCATAATTCTGACGATGCTCCATGAGCTTGATGAGCCCAAACTTCCTGCACATCTCAAGGGCTTCACCAAAATAAGCAGGCTTGCTCTCCATGTGAGCCACATTGATGTGCTTCTAGGGGCAACAATATTCTTCTTCTTAGAGGCGTACACTTCAAGATAGATCTCTTCTTGACGAGTCGTATGGAAGTAGAGGTCTGGAGACAGATGGTCACGAGGAGAAGCATAGGGATCCTGCTTGCGAAATTGCTCATAAGCTACCTGCGGCCACTGAGAGATCTTCTTCTTGGACTAGTCGGGCCGTATGGTGGTTTTCTTATAGGAGGCCACAACAGACCTATTTCCTTTAGCCTTAGTAGCATGGCGCACAGTGGCTGCTTTATGACAGGCAGTCTAGCCAGATAGACGCAAAACCTCTAGATCATCCTCATCAATCTCTAGCGGAGCACTTGAGAAAGCACATGAATGCTTGGATCCACCACGGGAACCACCTTGCCCTGACAAGAAAGCATAAGGCAGGGATGGAAAGGGAGGGAAAGCACACAAGTTCGAAGGGAAAAACAAAGAGAGATTGAAAAAATACAGATAATGAATCCAAATTGGGTGCACCAGAAGTTCCGGTGAGCCGCTGGAACTACCGGTGGTGAAGTGTCCACCGGAAGTACCGGTCGTGCCCCACCGATAGTACTAGTGAGAGCATGAACGGAGCGGTTCATCAGATCTACGAGCAGAACAATATGGATTCAAGCATTGTATTTGTTCAATCTACTCTAGCAAAGGTTCCGAGGCCTACCAAGATCTCCTTAGATAGTTCTAGTCAAAGAACAACCATAGACATGGCATGCCCTAACTCAAGCAATAGGATGAGCAAGATCTCCATCAATGGAGGAAGTTAGGGGAAAATACCGGAGTCCATGGCGGGAGATTGAGGTGGGGATGGATCCCATGGAGCAGATCAGAGAGGGGTGGCCTGAATCAGAGGTGCTGGTGGAGCCTCTGCGGGAGAACTTTGGCCAACGGCGGCTCCCTATAAAACTCGGGCCTGGGAGGAAATGGGGAAGAGTCCCCATTTTCTTCCTAGGCCCGATATTTATAGGTCGACGAGCCCGACCGGTAGTACCGGCCAGGGGCTAGAACTACCGGTGACGTGGAGATTCTAGACCCAGGCGGTGGTACCGTTCTGGGGAGAAATTTCAGAGAAAATCCCACGAGACCGGTACTACCGGCGACTGGTCGAAATTTCTAGTGTTGCAAGTAAAAGTTTCCCAGATTCAGAATTTGGCAAGGAATGAACTCGTGCAAGAGATAGGCGGGGTTTTTGGAAGGAGAACATGCTTGGGATAGAAAGCTCAAACTATGAAGAACCAAAAGAACACCTTATGGCTCCAAAAATAGCCATCTTCCACCGTGTTTAAACATTGTTTTTAGTCAAGCAATTGACAAGAAACTCTCAATCCTTGCCACTAATGACTAATAATTGCAAAGATATGCAAACCATTGCTTTGAATTGTGTTGTGCAGGAAATCATGCTTTTTAATGCAAAATCTGGAGTCATAATGAAGGTTTTTGAGGAAGTCCACACGACCAAGTAATTGTGGAGTTAATTATAGACGACAACGGCCGTAATGACCACTGATACGGGAAGGGCCCGCCCGTACCGTACGCCCGTACCAATTGGTAATGGCTCCGCCTCGTCAAACCCTACAACTTTCATGAAGACGCCTATATATTTTGAGGTCTCAGCCGCCGCGCAGAAGGCCACCATTCTTAGATTGCATCACAACACACCTCAAGGAGATCCACACCATTGTTCATCCATCCATCTTCCATCCCCTCCATTAGCCATAGCCATTGCTTTGTACTTTAGATCTCCTTGTGATTCAGCGACCATTGTAAGAATATTTGATTTCAATCTAAGTATTTTGCACAATGTTCTCTATCCTTGACCTTATTGTTATGAGTGACTAGTCCTCACGGGCTGCGGGTTAGGGAGAAACCTCGCATCAATTATGTGCATCTAATCTATGGGAGCATTGTGTATTGTTTGAAATAGAGATTTGTATCTTTTGTTTCTTTGTCTCTTGTCTCGATCTGTGGACTTGTAGGTACCCAAGATCCCATAGATTGATAAAGGCTTGAGGTGAGATACTTGTCTAGCGGCGATCTCATAGGAACCCTATTGACAGAAAGGGTAGTACGGTCTTCACTTAGCGACCCATTCGGGATCGCAACAACATCACCACTTAATGCTTTGATCTGTGTTTTACACTTAATAATCATCTGTAGCCCGTTGCTTTGTGGTACACTCAGTTGGATTAAAAGACTATTGCTATGCCCGCTGCATCAAGGGGCTCTAGTATATTAGGATGTGTTGCCCACAAGATATTTTCCTATTAAAACTTTACACATGACTGTGCTTATTATTATATTTTATCCCATATGACATGCAGTTGCAGGTGCATCTTCAGCCCTGGCCTATCTCCATCCATTGATTCAACCCATTATAAAAGTAAACTAGATTGGTCCGGTAAACGAAGGTAAAGCAAAGAAACAAATTCTTGTAGACGTGTCCTTTTTATTTCCTTTTAGCATTGCTCTCCAACGTTCGATTAAACCTAGGTCTTGTAGGGAAAAAGCTATTATACTACATCCATGAATCCGGATCGAAGGTACCAACACCCAAACACGGAAAGAGCAAAAAACAAAACTAAGAGAAACACCAAACAAACACAAGGGAAAACACACAAAAAACACAAAAGATTGGTGGCCGAGGCTACCATATATGAGTAAATTTGGCTTGACACCGTGAAGATATATCTTGGGTTCATTGCCAAAACTCATCATTGAAGCTCATTTTGTCTCGTTGAGAGACCATAGAGGATGCATACATGAATGTGCGCCTAATAGGGAGAGTGTTGGTTCATATGAGGAACTACACTCCCCTAAGTCCATGCCTACATCCAAACAAAGATATTCTTCCTTCATCAAGTGGCTTTGTGAAAAGATCCGCTAGATTGGCCTTGGTAGGAACATACATCAAAGAAATGTCTCATCTTCCAACATGACCCCAAATGAAATGATGACGAATCTCAATATTCTTGGTGCGGTTGTGTTGCGCCGGGTTGTGATCAATGGCAATGGCGAACTCATTGTCACAAATAAGGGGCACCTTGTTGAAAGAGAGACCAAGATCCTTCAAAGTTTGCTTCATCCGTAGCAATTAAGCACAACAACTTGCGGCGGATATATACTCGGCTTCAACGATGGACATAGACACACAGTTTTGCTCCTTGGAGGGCCAACACACCAAGGATCTTCCAAGAAATTAACAAGCATTTGAGGTTGACTTCCTTCCCACCTTGTCTCCCGCCCAATCAGAATTCGTGTATCCAATGAGGTCAAAGCTAGCTCCCTTGGTGACGAGGGGTTAACTCATCAATGCCCATCATTGATGGACGTAGGTTTGAGGAAGTGGGGAGCGTTGGAGGCATTGATCGGCTAGCAAAGAAGCACACAGGTGACACAAGATTTTACCCAGGTTCAAGCCTCGAAGAGGACCTTACTCCTGCTTGTCTGCTCTTAATTATGAGGGAATCGAAGATTACAATGGTACGCAGATGCAATCTGGCGGTGTGTATGCGTTGGTCCTCCTCCTCACCCCCTCCTACCTTTATATAGAGAGGCTAGGTCTCAGGGTAGCAGATCGAGTCGGTTACAAGTTAGGGGTTTCCTTTAAGTTTCTATCTATACTTCACTGTGTCCTACAAGAAGTCGAACGTCCAACGAGCCACCTGAATCTTTGTTGGGCTTCAATTGCACCGTGTACTCCTTCTTGGGCTGAACCGTATAGGTTAATCTTAGGTACCTGTAAGGTATGCCCACGTCAGTAGCCCCCGAGTGTCCAGCCGAATCGCAGATTCAGGTGGAGACTATAAAGTTTCGAGTGCATGGGATATAAGCTCATCCGAAGTTATTTAGGGTACTTTAGTTTATGTCATAGGGATTGTTGATAAGCGTGCCTGATACGCCCGATGGATCGGGATCAATTAACTGCCTTAGGAAAAAACAACGCTATCTACTCAAATTCGAGTCCTCAGACTCAGATCCGAAATGCTAGCATAATTCGACTCTGGCCGCAAAGGTCTTACAGAGTTCGAATTCCAGTGTTTTAGGTGTGGGCACTCGATGCGTCCGTCAAGGATTATTTCATCGTGCCTGTAGGCATGGTTCATATCTGGTAGAGCACAACAGATGCGTTGCTAGGCCTTTTTCAAGTCTTACCTTCACGTTGTAAATGCGGCATCCGAAGTTTTGGTCACCACGGAGGTGATTCGGGTGACCCAGGAGACGTAGTCTCTTTGTAGGGAGAATGTGAGGCGGAGTCGCCATTTCGAATGTGGATGTAATCAACACATGTTTAATAACTAAAGTTTTTCATAGGATGCACGACCAGCGCTCCCTATGGGAGTAGCCCCGAGTGCCTATTCAAGTCATAGACTCGGGTTGGGACTTTGAATATGCTTTCGACTTCTATCATTTCTTGTTTCAGCCAAAAATGTTTTTAGCACTCCTTATGGGAGCTACCCTTGAGTAAAATAAACGAATCGTTGATTCAAAGAGGAGTAATGCTTTGATGAAGGCAGTTCTATGCTTATGAAAATCTTCGGGTGCGCAGCCAGCGCTCCTATTAGGAGTAGCCCCCGAGTGCTTGGTCGACTCGCAGAGTCAAGCAAGGACTAAAGTAGTCAAGTGTATCTTCTGCTGAAGCAGATGACGTTAGTGTTGATGATTAGATGATCTCATTTGCCTGCCCAAGCGGTATTGGTGGGACGTGACGAAAGTGGGGCCCCATCTCTGACTGGGATTTGACCAGGCATGCGTAATCTTTGTTTTAACTGCGTCTCCTCGATTTTTGCATGTAGTAGGGAAAGTGCAGTGACGGTTCAGCGTTTCCTTCGCCACGTGTCCGCCTTGATTTGCGCCACGTGTCTGGCTGGTGCGCTTCTGGATGTTGGATTGCATCCGCTTTGAGATTAAGTAAGGGTTCTTGTGCGGTAAATTCCCCACAGTTCATCGTCTTCCTCCTTGCACACCTCTCTCATTGCCCGCTGCTGCTCTGCTGCTCTTCCTACGCCGCTGCACTGGATGGACTCAAAACCTTCCCCAGTTACTTCCTTCGCTCCCACCGTTAGTGAAAGATGGGGAAGAAGAAAAGTGCAGCCGCATTTGGATCTACCGCCATCGCTGCTACGACCAAGAAGAAGGGCAATGTTGCTACCGGTTCTAACACCACAGCTACGGCCGAAAAGAAGAAGGGTGTGGGGATGCGCGTCGCCAACGTCTTATGGCGGCACACCGCCATCAAAGAACATGAGCTCGAGCAACACCGCCAGGATGGTCTTCTTGCTGCTGATGCAAAAGACTACAAGATGCCTGGCCTAGAGGTAATCCCTGATCCCCCTGCTGGATTTTGGGTGATGTTCCTTGCCTTTGTCCTTCGGGGCCTTTCTCTCCCCCTCCACAAGTTTGTGCGAGGGTTACTCTATTTTTACAGGTTTCAGCTGCATCAGCTGACCCCAAATTCTATTCTGCACATTGCATGCTATATTACTCTTTGCGAGTGCTGGCTCAGAATTGAGCCGCACTTCGGTCTCTTCAAAAATCTCTTCAAGTTGAAGCGGCAGTTGTTGGGGGGATAACCCCGGGTAGGGTCACTCCGGGGTATAAGGGCCGAATTAGCCGAGGGTCGGCAAGATCAAAGCGGATGCTGGCCGAGTCACCTCAAGGCAGGCCGGATCACGGGGCAACCCGGACCAGGGAGTCGCCTAACATTGTCCCATCCGACTCAAGGAATAAGTCGGAGACACTTGTCTAGCTTATGTGCAGGAACAGGTGTGACCGGATCAACTGTGATCCGGATCCTCGTTTGGCTTCTAGGGGAAGGTAGGAATATCTCTGGTCAAAAAGAAGGCCCGATGCGTACTGGATGAGCGAATAAAGCAACGGTAGGACCACCGGATCGTGGCCGACAAGGGTGACGACGCTCACGTCGACTGACGCAGGCGCCACAGAGGCAACGTCGCTAAAGCAAGAGTGACGTGGGGGACAAGCACCCCTGTCGGGTTACTAATTTGGGAGGAGGCATATTCTTAGGAATATGCCTCCATGTATGCCCTAGGCCAGGACCGAACCACCCCTATATAAGGGGGGGTTGGGGTTCTGGTAAGGGGGTTGGGTCTTTTTGGATACATAGCAAGGAAAATACTTGTGGGTCTAGGGTTCTGGGACTGGTTAATAGGCAAGAGTAAGAGAGCCCCTTCTTCCTCCTCTAGTCAAACTGCTCGAGGAGCACTTGTAGTCTTGGAGACTGAACATCAATACAAAGCTTCTGTGTAGAGAATCACTCTACTATCCCTCCCTGGATTCCCCTAGCGCATATTAGTCCCCACCTTCAGCCTATCCATGGCATCTGCCGTGACACCACCACGACAGTTGGCGCCCACCGTGGGGCTAGCGACGCTAGCAGGGGTGAAGATCCGGACGGGAAATTTCATCGGCACCGGTGAACGCATCGTCTCCGGGCTCGTTCAGCACTTCGGTGCGCTGGACTACGTCAGCGACAACGTTGGCTGCTTCAGCACGCGCCCCCTTCCGCGCAACGGTGTCTTCGTCAAGCTCGGCGTGCACAAGGTCTATGTTGCCGTGGACGTGTCTGGCGTTCATCCGCGTCGCGTCGTCGATGCGGGGGCACCACCCCTCACTGTGGCTCGTGGGGCGCGTATCGCCCGTTTCCCAGGCCATGCAGAGGTGATGATGACCACACCAAGCGCGGGCGTGAGCAGGGATCCAGCACCAGACCCGGGGGCAACACCCAAGGCACCAAGGAAATCTAGGGGTCCTCCGCTAGAGAGGCCCAAGAACATGCTGAGGGAAGCTATGGATAGCTTGGCGGACCCGGTGGCAGCAGTGGTAGATCCGGCTCAGGCACAAGCCAAGCTAGAGGAGACCCGGCGAAAGATACTGGAGGGCGCAAAGAAAATAGCAGCGGCTCAGCAGTCGTTGAACATGACGCTGCGTGAGTACGCGAAAGCGAACAAGGTTGATGCAGTGAGGGTAAAAGGGAGGAACCTCATAAGCGAGATGAACAGAGAGGGTGATGATGGACCAGAAGGGTCGGAAAACTATCTGTCTGTGGGGTTGCCGAAGTATAGTACACCGGCGAAGAACCTCAGAGCAGCAGATGCCGCGGCGTCCGAGCTAGAGGGTCGGACGGGTGAAGCTCGCCAAAGACATCAAGACCGGGTTAACGAGCTGGTTCGGATCACGAACAGGCAAAATGAGGAGCTGTTGAGAAGTAATCCAGAGAGAGTTGGAGCTTCTAAAATCGTCCATTCGGTGATGGGTAACCCGGAGAAATCCGCTGGAGCCGCATCATCGCCTCATGGTGGCCCTAGAAGAGAAGAGGTAGTAACCTCGGCCAGACGGAACAAGCAGATCGTTCCGTACAACCCAACGCGTGCGGGAAAGGAAAAAGAGATACGGAAAAACGACGATCGACGAAGTGTGAGCCGAGGTAACCATGACCAAGGCAATGCCGGTCAAGGGAATGCTGCCAACGGCAATGCCGGACAGCGAAACTCGGCAGGAGCGGGTCAACCGCCGTAGCGGAATGCACCAAGGCAAGAGCAAAGTGCCGGCCGTGGTATGCAACAGAGAGGACCACAACGGGAGCAAGACCAGACTATAATGTGATAGGGTCGAGATTGGGAAGCAGAGATTTGATGCCGGATGACGCTAGGCTAAAACTAGACCGCCTGTATAGGTCGGAACAGATCGAATGTCAAGGTCCTCCGGGTCCAGCCTGCTTCGGACCCCGGATCATGATGGAACCGCCAGTACCCAATTTCCAATTACCCAGGGGCACGAAGACGTATGACGGCAGTACAAAGCCGGAGGATTGGCTAATAAACTACGCAACAGCTGTGAAAATTGCAACTGGCAACTTGAGGTGGGCTGTACGATATGTACCCCAAATGTTGGAAGGTCCAGCTAGGGTTTGGCTGAATAATTTGCCACCCGGAAGCATCAACTGCTGGATAGATTTTGAAGAGATGTTCATCAGCAACTTCTCAAGTACGTATCTGAGACCGAATAGACCGCAGACCCTGGCAATGTGCAAGCAAAGATCTAACGAAACGGATCGTGAATTCTTGACCCGGTGGTGTCCGTGAGAAACTCGTGTGAGGGAGTCATAGAGTCACAGGCTATAGCATGGTTCGCACAAGGATGTAGGTATGATAGCAAGTTGTGGATGAAATTGAAAAGGAAAATGCCAGTCACATTGGCAGAGATGATCCAGATCGTGGATTCTTATGCTTTGGGTGATCCAACTCAACCTAGGATCGCGTCGAACGAGTCAAATGAGGAGTACTATCCGAGGGACGGATCCGGGTCATCCCGGAGGAACAATTACAGGGGAAAAAGGAGAGACGATAGACCAGATCATCGATATGGCTCTCAAAAAGTTGCGGCCGTGAATCAAGATCAGCCCGGGGCAGGGAGCAACCAACGCCAGAAAACGGGAGGGCAATGGACTCCTCGAAACGATGGCAAGAAAACATGGACTCCGGAGCAGAAGAAGCAATGGCAAGAAAAGAAAGATCGTCCGAGGTATACCTACGAGTCAATGTTGGACCAGCCGTGCAAGTTTCACACGCCAAATCCGAGCAGCCCGGCGGGTCACACGACGAGACAATGTGAGTGGATGCGCAAGATAGAGCAAGGTGGTTCGGGGAATGCTCAGGCACCTCGGAATGATCAACCTCGGCAGGAGTTACCCCGGCAACAATTGCTCTCCGGAGCAAACACGCAGCAACTGATGTTGCCTCCCCCTCCGCCGAGGTATGACAGCAGTGAGAGAAGGGATGCAGTGCATCAGATAGAAACACAGCAGCAACCGGATCAGAGGTACTCCGGAAACGAGGGAAGAAATGAGTACAGGGAACATCACCAGAGCTATTGTGTGTTCACAACAGAAGAAACAGATAGGAAGAGCTTGCAGCGCCGACATATGGAGGTTAATGCGGTTATGCCTGCAGTGACGAGGTACATGTCTTGGTCAGACCAGGAAATTACCTGGAGCGTCAAAGATCACCCCAAGCTTATGCCAAGTCCGGGCTCGTATGCACTAGTGTTGGATCCGACGTTCATTGGACCAAACATTAATGTGAGGTTCTCCAAGGTACTGATCGACAATGGCAGCAGCATTAACATCATGTATGCGGATACGATGCGCAAGTTGGGCATCTCGGAGAACATGCTCCAGGCTACGAGAACAACTTTTCACGGTATCGTGCCCGGCATATCCTGCGAACCCATAGGCAAAGTCCGGGTCGACGTGCTGTTCGGTACAAGGGATAACTGCCGAACCGAAAATCTGGAGTTCGAAGTGGTAAACCTGGAGAGCGCGTATCATGCATTACTCAGGAGACCAGCGCCGGGCAAATTCATGGCAAGTTGCCACGTTAGTTATCAGAAGATGAAGTTGCCCGGGCCAAATGGTGCAATTACTATCGTTGGGGATTTCCGACGTTCTATTGAGTGCGCTTCAGCCGGGTATAACCTAGCCGAGTCACTCGTAATTGCCCAAGAGAAAAGAAAAATCCAAGAAGTGATGGCATTAGCTCGGTCCGCGCAGCAGTATATGCCGGCGTTAAGTAACCCGCATGGAAGCGTTTCATTTCAAGCCGCGAAGGACACCAAGAAGATACCGGTGGATAACGTGTTTCCGGAGCGCACCGTGACAAATGGGGCCGGATTAACTGACAAATAGGAAAGCGAGCTCGTCAACTTCCTCCGTGAGAATCAGGATATTTTTGCTTGGTCCACACAGGACTTGCAAGGTGTTCCGAAGGAGTTGGCCGAGCACTCTTTGAATGTAAGACCCGGAGCAAGGCCGGTGAAGCAGCCTCTCCGACGCTTCACCGAGGATAGGAGAAAGGTCATTGGTGACGAGATAGCTCGGTTGCTAGCAGCAGGATTTATCATGGAAGTGCTATATCCGGATTGGCTCTCTAATCCGGTACTGGTAGAAAAGAAGAAGGATGATCCGAACGTGGCAGTGGTTTGGCGTATGTGTATCGATTACACGAACCTGAACAAGGCGTGTTCGAAAGATCCATTTCCGCTGCCGAGGATAGATCAGGTCATCGACTCTACTGCGGGATGTGAACTGTTGTCATTTATTGACGCCTATTCTGGTTTCCACCAGATACCCCTGAACCTGGACGATCAAATAAAAACTGCCTTTATTACCCCGTACGGGGCTTATTGCTATCGCACTATGCCGTTTGGTTTACGAAACGCAGGAGCAACGTACCAAAGGTGTATGCAAAAATGTCTGCACGATCAAATAGGTCAAAATGTGCAAGTTTACGTGGACGATGTGGTTATCAAGACCAAGGAAAGCGCAACGCTCCTTGACAACATAAGGCAAACATTCGTGAACTTGAGGAGATTCCGAATGAAGCTTAACCCGGAGAAATGTACCTTCGGTGTCCCGGCTGGGAAATTACTCGGATTTCTCGTCTCTAGCCGAGGTATCAAGGTTAATCCAACTAAGATCCGAGCCATCGAACGAATGGAGCTGCCGAAGTGTCTCAACGACGTCCAGAAGTTCACCGGATGCCTGGCGTCGTTGAGTCGGTTTGTATTTCGGTTAGGGGAAAGGCACTGCCTCTCTACCAACTCATGAAAAAATCGAATAAATTCGTTTGGACGCCGCGGGCTGATGAAGCTTTTGCCCACTTAAAAAAGATGTTGGCCACTGCACCAGTGTTAGCCTCTCCACTGTCGAAGGAGCCAATGTTGCTCTACATAGCCGCAACCAACCGAGTTGTAAGTGTAGTGATTGTAGTGGAACGAGATGAAGAGGGTAAGTCGGTGCAGAGGCCAGTGTATTACTTGAGCGAGGTTTTGTCTGTCTCAAAACAGAACTACTCGCATTTTCAAAAGGTGGCATACGGAGTTTATATGGCGGCAAAGAAGTTAAAGCACTACTTTGAGGAGCATCCCATCAAAGTGATATGCGAAGCCCCCATTTCCGAGATAATGGGTAACAAAGATGCGAATGGCAGAATTGCGAAATGGGCAATTGAGCTAGCACCATACGCGCCCCAATATGATAGAAGAGAAGCGATCAAGTCCCAGGCTGTAGCGGACTTTTTCATGGATTGGGCCGAGGTACAATACGAACCACCGCCACCGGATCCGAACTACTGGAGGATGCACTTCGACGGATCAAAGACCAAAGCCGGATTAGGTGCCGGGGTTGTGCTTACCTCGCCAAAGAAGGATCAGCTCAAGTACGTGTTGCAGATCCATTTCGCGGCATCAAACAATGTCGCCGAGTACGAGGCTCTTGTGCATGGTCTAAAAGTGGCAAAGGAAATTGGCATACATCGAATAATCTGCTTTGGCGACTCGGATCTAGTAATACAGCAAGTGTCCGGAGTGTGGGACCCCCTGGATCCAAACATGGCACTATACAGATTTCATGTGTAGAAAATCTCGGGTTACTTTGAGGGATGCGAGTTTCATCATGTACCTCGCATGGAAAACGAAGCTGCCGACATGCTGTCGAAGCTCGGCTCGACCCGACAGGCAATTCCACTGGGTGTTGCATTGGAGCACCTCAGAAAGCCATCTATCAGGCCGTCCCTAGGAATCGATTCAATTTATGTCCCGGAAGACGCGGAATCCGGAGCTGAGCCCATGAACATTGACGTGGGAAGTAGTACGCCGAACCCGGGGACTACCTCGGCAAACCCGAGGATTATCTCGGCAAACCCGGGGACTACCTCACCAAACCCGGGGACTGTTCAGCGTGATCCGGCTGAAGTTATGCCAGTGGATCAGATGGAAATTGATGAGGAGATGTTCCCTACGAGAGCAGTACCAGCTTGGGCGCTGCCTATATACCAGTTCTTGAAAGATAGAACGTTACCCACTGAGGAAGTGCTAGCTAGGCAAACTCAGCGGAGAGCCAAAGCTTACACAATCATCAATTCCGAGCTGTACAAGCGGAGTGTAACCAATATCCTCTAGCGGTGCGTTGATCCGGAAGAAGGACTTGACATCCTCCGAGATATACACAAAGGAGAATGCGGGCATCACGCCTCATCCCGGGCCTTAGTGGAAAAGGCATTCCGGCATGGATTTTACTGGCCAAGCGCCTTGGAGCAAGCGGAGGATCTGTTGAGAAAATGCAATGGTTGCCAAAGATATGCCACCAAGAAACATATGCCTATGTCGGAACTCAAAACCATACCAATTACATGGCCATTTTCTGTGTGGTCCTTGGATATGGTTGGCCCGTTCAAACCAGCCAAAGGGAACATGACGCACCTTCTGGTCATGGTGGACAAATTTACAAAATGGATCGAAGTGAAGCCTATAAGAAGTGTGATGGAGCTACAGTTGTGACATTTCTCAAAGACATCATCTTGAGATACGGTTATCCTAACAGTATCATAACTGATAACGGCACCAATTTTGCTGAAGGAGCATTTGCACAATTCTGCCGAGATAAGAAAATCCGACTCGACATAGCCTCGGTAGCCCACCCCGCATCGAACGGACAAGTGGAAAGATCCAACGGATTAGTGCTATTCGGGATAAAACCCCGGCTCATTGAGCCGCTGCAAAGATCAGCGGGGTGCTGGATAGAAGAACTACCAGCGGTATTGTGGAGTTTAAGAACAACTCTGAATCGATCAACAGGCTACACGCCGTTCTTTCTGGTATATGGGGCAGAAGCTGTATTATCAGCCGACATAGAGCATGATTCGCCTAGGGTCACCCAATACACAGAAGCCGAAGTGCAAGAAGCCCGGCAAAATGATGTTGATCTGCTGGAAGAAGCGAGAGAACTGGCACTGTCCAGATCCGCCATATATCAGCAAAATCTCTGACGCTATCATAGCCGGAAAGTGTGCCCCCGAGTCTTCCGGGAAGGCGATCTGGTGCTCCGGTTGGTATAGCGTACCACTGGCATGCATAAATTATCCCCCCCTTGGGAAGGACCATTTATCGTGAGCAAAGCATTGCACAATGACTCTTACTATCTCATAGATGCAAAGCCACAGCAAAAGAACAAGGCGGACAGGTCCGGAGAGGAATCCAAGCGACCGTGGAATGTAGCACTACTTCGTCCGTTCTACACTTAGCTAAAGAGTGTATGTACCCGAGTCATCCTCATATGTCGGTATGTATGTCGGCAATGAGCCTGTCAATGAAATAGCGGAGCCTCGAGCAGTAACTCGGGGACTGCCTTAATAAATGATTGTTGTTACTTTTTATGCGTTAGCCGGAATGACTCGTTTCGCTTAAACCTGGTTTAGTAATGTGTGAGCACCAAAAACCCAACCCTTCGACTCGCTGCTGTCCAACAAGAATTGGCTTCATGGCAAGCAAGGGAACAAGTTTGGAATTGCGTAGCACATGAAAAACTACTAAGGAAACGATCCTATTCTAGCTAACGTTTGTTTCGACTAACCCCGTATTTACTTTCAAGCTATTATGTTGAATTATTTTCAGCCGAGCCTCAAAGTTTCTCAGTATTGTTAAAACGATTCTTGAAGCTCGGGTTCGTAAGTCGTAAAACCGAATCAAGGTAGACACGGATCGAGCCGGAGAATTGGACGAACAAGAAAATGAAACTCGGGGACTACGCCCAAGTTAATCCAGCATACAAGCATAGTAGCAAAATATTAGGTATTCAGCATACAATTGCACCCGGCATACCGGGGATCTGATAAATTTTCAAGTTTTTTCAACTAGGGAGCGGCAGGAGGACGAAGTTCGGCATCGTCATCACTGTCTTCAATATCTGAAGTAGCATCTTCTCCATCATCGCTCGACCCATCCTCCGCGTTCTCCATCTGCTCCTCCTCGCCGGAGTCCAGAAAGCTCGGCCCCTCAACCCAGTCATGGACTGGAGAATATTCGATGAGGCTGTAGGCGCAAGCTTGGCGCCGAGCTACCCACTCCGGATCATCGGTCCATTTGGATCCGGTGCGCCGACGGGTGAGGAGGCTTAGATCGATTTTCTCGTACCATGAAAGGATATGATGGCGAAGGTATCTGCCGCGGCCCGCCCGACGGATTCCCTCCAGAGGTCGAGTTGAGTCTCAATCTCCATTAGCTTTTCCGCAAGAAGTGTGATCCTTTCCGGAGCGTCCTCGCTTGGCCAGAATGCGTTGAAGATCCGGACCGCAATGTCGAGGAGATCCTTTCCATAGTTCTTGATAGTTTCCACCTGGGATGACACGCTAACCAACAGGTCCTCCAGGTCTAAAGGGATACTCTCACCATCAGGAGCAATGGGAGTACCCCTCTCTTGGCGAAATTTTGGCAACGGCAGTGCTGGCGATAGCAGTACCCTCCAGAAAGTTATCTGAAAATAGGGAAAGGGAGGATGCTGAAGCACCGGCATATGTGTTAACCCGGAAAACTGCGTCGGGCAAGAAAAAGAAACTTACGTGAGATATGGTGATGGATCCGGGTCAACTCCTGGATACAACTATCGCGTCTCTGCCGAAGTTGTTCAAGCTCGGCGAGCGCCAACCCAAGCCGGACTTCGGATTCCTCGAGCAGATCCTGGTCCTTGGAGATCTGAAGGGCAAAGCGCTCACGCTCTTCGGTGAAGTTCTGGACAACTTTCTGGAGCTCGGTTTTGTGTTGGGCCTTCATCTTCTCCATCTCGGCCTTGAGTTTGGCTATCTCGCCGTCCTTGGTCCGGAGGAGGGCAAGCTCATCGTCCTTCTTCTTCAGCTCGGCTTGATGCTGTCCTGCTTGTTCGAGAAAATGCAGCATCATATCAGGCACGGGCACACTATCCTCAAGCGATGCTAAAATGGTGTGTTGACCCGGCAAAGCCGAGGAGTGAATATTTGCCGAGCCAAGAATAGAGAGCATAGTGATGTTGGCCGAAAGAGGACATACCTCGGATTTCCTCCAAGTTTTTTCGCATAATCTTGTTTTCAGCCTCCACCCCAGCTACAAAAAACCGAATAAGGAGGGTAATCCGGCAGAAGCAAACGAAATGGTGAGGTGTTAAGGGAGGAAATTACCTCTCTTTTCATGCTCCGCGCCAAGTGCAACATGTTTTGCGCGCAAGATCTTATGGGTATCAAGCAGGCGTGGAAACTCGGCGCTCCGACGGTTGGTGGTTACCTGACAAAGGCACAGGCGTGTAAAGTTAGTTCGGTGCATATTCGAAGTGTACAAGATCCGGGCCAAGCGGAACTTAACCCGGCTCTAGGTATGTGCATATTCAAAGTGTACAAGATCCGGGCCAAGCGGAACTTAACCCGGCTCTAGGTATGTGCATATTCGAAGTGTACAAGATCCGGGCCAAGCGGAACTTAACCCGGCTCTAGGTGTGTGCATATTCGAAGTATACAAGATCCGGGCCAAGCGGAACTTAACCCGGCTCTAGGTGTGTACATATTTGAAGTTTACATGCAGCTAAGTTGATCTTCTAAGGAGCATCCGGCCGAATAATAGGTTACTCCGCCGGAGGCTCGAGGACTAATGGTTATTATCTACAGCATGTAAAGAAGAAACAACGTACCTCCATCATACGCCCAGCGAGGTTAATGGCCTTGGCGGCGGTATTCATCTGAGCGGAAAATTCAGCTGGGCCGAACTTTTCCGGGAGATCGTCGTTGTAGACGAACTCCGCCTTATTCCAGTTCATGACAAACTCGATGAGGCTCGGAGGGTACCGTTCGCCAGTGGGCATGTGAGGTGCCACCAAGCCCTTGGCGTGAGCTTCCTTCCTTTCAATCAGGGCAAGAGCCGGGCTAGTGTGAAGAACCATCTGCTGCGAATCAGCTGGCTCGGCGGGAGGACCCGTCGAGCCTGATGACTTCTTCTTTGGAAGCATCGACGATAAGGTTCGCTGCCCAGCCTCGGTGGAGGTGAATTTGCCTTTGGCCTGCTGGGAGGAAGTGACCGCAGTGGATTTGCCCCCAGAAACCGCTGGAGTGGGTCCTCGCCGAGCTTGAGATGACTCGGACGAGGCAGATGAGCTTGGCGCAGGAGCTTTGGTGGCTGGCGTTGGAGCTGTTGTTGGTTTCTTCGGAACCGGGACAGGCGCTGGTTCGGTGGCTGGTGCTGGAGCTGCTGCTGGGGCTGGAGTTGCGGTAGACTTAATTGTTGCTGGTTGCGGCAATGCCGAAGTGCCGGACGCCATCGCCTCGGTCGATCCGACCCCTCCCGATCCGAGGTCGCGTCCCTCTAAAGGAGGTACTGTGGAACCCGGAGCGGCCGCAGAGCCTTCCGGAATAGGGCTCAGCGGGTGTGACTCGTCGTCACGGGGAGGGGAAAGACTGGACCGAAGAGGGGAGGAGATGCTCGATCCGCTCTAAGGGACCTCCACAGGAGCCCTGCAAGAGAAAATAATGTCAGGAGTGAAATTACCCCAAAGCAGGGAGAAGAGTGTTGCGCAATAATGTCAGGAGTGAACTTACGCATCCGAGGTCTCTGCCTCCTTAGGTTTCCGGGCCCTCCTTGCCGGGGCTTTGCCTACCCGTTTGGAGGCAGTCTTGTCTCCGGCCTTCTTTTGCCTTTTGGAAGGCTGAGAAGGTCCGGAAGAAGAACTCGACGCCGTTCCGCGTTTCTTCTTTGACGCCACCGGAGCACGCTCGCCCATGGCAAGGGGAGGATCCTCGTGGATGTGCCCACCGGGGTTAGCTGATGCCGGGTAAGCAAAAGAAAGAGGGACAGCCTCAACGGGATCAATCACATCGATATCCGAGTCATCCTCATCGTCGGGCCAATCTCTAAGAGAAGAGAATTTACCGCTGGGTCGTCTGGTGGCATCGGGTGTGGGGAGGAACATTTCCTGGTCCGGCTCTTCCTTGTCCGAAATTTCTCGGTCCGGGACCCACTTAAGGGTCGGATCCGGGCCATCCTCGAGGGTTTGCTGGAGAAACAGCTGAGAAAAAAGCACAAGGAGCAAAGTCAAGAATGTGATAAGAGCCGACATGAAATTGATCCGAGATAAGTTTACCCCGTGAAGCTTACCGCAGGAGGGAGCCTGTCGCGGCAGTAATGCTCGATTCCCCACGTCCATTCGGCGGAGAAGTCCTTATGGGTGGTGAAAAGAGCCTTGACCCGGCGGAAGATCTCCATATTGCTCAACTCGGATGAGGAGGTTCGGTTGGGGTCACGACTAAGGCTCATATGGCACAACTTATGAGTGCGCCGCTGAAGGGGAGAGATTCGGTTGCGCACGAATGTGATCATGGCATCCTCGTTGCGCAATCCGAGCTTCTTCAGCTCCGCAAACCTTTTGTTCACTTGGTTGGCCAGGGCTGTAGGCTTCCTGGCAACCTCCTCCCAAAAATCCGTGTCAGGGGGACCCGGAGCATAGGGCAGCAACCGGATCAAATCTTCCGTGCCTTCATTCCGGACGTAGAAGAAGGTCCAGGCCCACCCTTTGTAGGAGTCAAGCCTGGTGACCCGGGGAAAGATTGAAGACCTCCGGGGCGAGATCGAGGCAGCTCCGAACTGAGTTAGCTGTTTGTCCTCCGACTCGACGTGGATGTTGGGGACCACGTTGCGACGGAGGCCAAAGAACTGGATCCACAGCTCCTTCGTAGGCCATAGCCCGGTGTAGCCCTCAATCGAAGAAACGAAAGCGGACAGAGAGGTGATGGCGTTCGCCGGGAGATGATGTGGTTGCAAGTGATAGGTCCGGATCCAGTCTCGGAAGAAATCACTCACTGGAAGCCCGAATCCTCATTGGAAATGGGATAAGAAAACAACAAATTCGCCCGGATTGGGTGAGGGGGCCAGCTCCGAGGAGGGGAGACGAGCAGCGACGCCGGCGGGGATGCGCCGGGTCCGGTAGAGCCAAGAGATGTCGTCCTCGCAGACCCAGGAGCTGGCCCACGCGCCGCGGTCCGCCGCGCCGGCGTCCTCCTCCATATCCTGTTCAACAACGGCGAGCTCTTCCTCCGTCATCTCAATTCCGGTGTCTTCGCTGGAGCTGGCGGCAGCGGAACTCTGTGGTCTAGACTGACGAGGACCCGTGGCTGAACAGAGGCGCATCGGTGATTGCGGTGCGGAGAAACAGAGAAAATGCGGCGGCGGTGCTGCTGCGACGGGCACTGGCGGCGGCACGGTTGCGAGGAAGAAGAAGAGGAACAGGCGAGGGGGCGCGGAGATGGAAAAGTTCTAAGGAGCGCGCCCCTCCCCTATCTAACCACCCCCAGTCATCAACAGGTGGGATCGTGCTGTGCAGGAAGACCACACGATGTGGCCGTGTATCACCAGCATCAACCAATCAGAGAGGAGCCACACGGGGGGCCGCAGAGTAAATGTGATCCAATGACACGACGTGCAGTTGCGGTAAACGAGGAAACAGACGTGACGTAACCCCCGCACAGTAATCGCTGACGTTTACTGCGGCGGTTACTGCGCAGGCCCTTAAAATAAGGCAACGTAATGATTAACCGTAACGTGGGTTGGCGTACGAGAGAAAGAAGCAAGGCCAGGATCCGAGCCAAAGTGGTAACCCAGCCGGCAAGTGAAAACTTGAAACCGTGCAGAGGGAAAGTAAAACCAAACGATCCGAGCCAAAGTGGTGACCCGGCTGGCAAGTGAAAACTTGGAGCGTGCGAAGGGAACGTAAATCCATATAACCCGGAAATAAACGTCCGAAGCTTGGATACGAATGAACCTGATGTGGCCTTAGCAGCCGAGGCCGCTAATGCCGCTCCAGCTTCGGGGACTAATGTTGGGGGGATAACCCCGGGTAGGGTCACTCTGGGGTATAAGGGCCGAATTAGCCGAGGGTCGGCAAGGTCAAAGCGGATGCTGGCCGAGTCACCTCAAGGCAGGCCGGATCACGGGGTAACCCGGACCAGGGAGTCGCCTAACATTGTCCCATCCGACTCAAGGAATAAGTCGGAGACACTTGTCTAGCTTATGTGCAGGAACAGGTGTGACCGGATCAACTGTGATCCGGATCCTCGTTTGGCTTCTAGGGGAAGGAAGGAATATCTCTGGTCAAAAAGAAGGCCCGGCGCGTACTGGATGAGCGAATAAAGCAAGGGTAGGACCACCGGATCGTGGCCGACAAGGGTGACGACGCTCACGTCGACTGACGCAGGCGCCACAGAGGCAACGTCGCTAAAGCAAGAGTGACGTGGGGGAAAAGCACCCCTATCGGGTTACTAATTTGGGAGGAGGCATATTCTTAGGAATATGCCTCCACGTATGCCCTAGGCCAGGACCGAACCACCCCTATATAAGGGGGGGTTGGGGTTCTGGTAAGGGGGTTGGGTCTTTTCGGATACATAGCAAGGAAAATACTTGTGGGTCTAGGGTTCTGGGACTGGTTAATAGGCAAGAGTAAGAGAGCCCCTTCTTCCTCCTCTAGTCAAAAACTGCTCGAGGAGCACTTGTAGTCTTGGAGACTGAACATCAATACATAGCTTCTGTGTAGAGAATCACTCTACTATCCCTCCCTGGATTCCCCTAGCGCATATTAGTCCCCACCTTCAGCCTATCCATGGCATCTGCCGTGACACCACCACGACAGCAGTCAAGCTCTAGGTCCATGGTCTATGATATTGGAGGCTGCGGTATCCATGAGGACACGACTATGCAATATTTCTCCCTCAAGAGCTCCGACTCTGTCCAGGGGTGGAGGGAAAATGGTTTTATATCCGTGATCATAAGGTTGAGGGTGAGCACTACGGGCTTTCTCCTTTCAACCCGAAGGCGGAATTGAAGAAGATGTGATCCTAGAAGAATGTGGTGATGCCCGACAAGGCCGAGGAAGTCGAAGTCTTGTAAAAGCGCGTCTGCAACCTCCAACTCATTCGAGGAAAGGAGATTGATGGCCCTGACCTCATCCGCACTTGGATGCATCATCGGGTGCAACCACTGCAAGCTAGGGCACACCCATGTACTGCTGGACTAGCGCTGGTGACATCACCCGCGTCTCCCAGGAGAATATTTTTTCGAGTGAAGTGGACAAGAGGTTCCGAGGGTGACCAAGTTCACCGCCAAGGAGAAGCTCCTAGGTGAATCAGTCGTCCTCCTGTTCTACGCGAGTCACCCTCCACCTAAGGTAGTTTTATTATTGCTTCTTCTGAGGTTCTTCGATTGCCTACAAGGCTGTTTATGATGCCATTGTGTATGTTTGTTACAGGAATGGAAAGTGGCGACTGTCCTCCCTCCCTAGCCGAAAGGGATAATTCCTCCCGAGGCGAAGGAGGAGGACGAATCCGTCTCCACTGTCCCTGTCGTTAAGGAGTAAGGAGCCCCCTAGTGCAGCGGGGATGACACTCGCAAGCGCTCCCGGAGCGAGGACTCGGATGCCTTGTCGCCGGAGTGCCCATGCGTGTTGTAGCTCCTCCTGCACGGAAGAAGATGAAGGAGCAGAAAGATGAGTCAAAGGACTCCTTCAACCTTGATAACTTCGATGGGTAAAGTTTTAGACATTCCTATTGTAATTCCATGTCTTGAGGTTCTTTTTCCTGAAGTTAGTTATGCATTTTGCTGCAGCAAAACTGCGTTATCATCATCTGATGATTGTCACTTTCTGAAAGAGATCGGAGTCATAGACTCCAAAGGCAAGGATGTGGAGGAGCATCAGTGCTCTCCCCAGGTAGCGGACAACTCCGGTGCTAATTCTTCGAGCTCCCCCCACGTGGGGGGTCATCAGATGGTTGCCTGGACGTCCACCTAGAAGGAAACTTTGGAGTCCCTGGATGATCATGTAAGTGTCTTCATTCTTATCATTCGAAGTTGTTTTTGTGCTGATGCTGCACTGTCTTCTACATCCTGTCTTGAAAGAGTCTATTCACCTTGGTGAACATATTGCAAATTTGGGCCGGCAGCATGCCTGGATAGATAATCGCACTCACCAGCTCGACGGTGATCCTCTATACATTTTTATGTTTATTGTAGAAATTTGGCTGAGTCTTGACTTTTCTGTATCATTCTTGCAGCTGAGAACAATGATCTCCTCCACCGCGTTACTACCCTCGAGAAGGGCCTTAACATTGCGGAGAAGAAAAGGGATGAGGCACTTGCAACCCTCGAGCGCTCTGAGCAGGAGTCGAAGAGGCACGAAGATGACCTCGCAGCTACCACGGCTGAGCGGGAGAAGGCATTCACAGAACAACTTCACTCTAACGCTAAAGCACTTTCAAGTATCTGCTGCTGTTGTTTTTTGCTCCGTAAAGAATTTCCTTTTCCTCCTTTCTTTGGAGTTTGATGATTTTAATCATGGGTTTTATGCAGATGCTACTGGGGTGAATTTTGACCCCCAAGCTCTTGCCCGCGATGATGTGTTGGCTAGCGCCATGGCTGCAGTCGAAGACCGCGGCGTCGGTGTTCAGGACTCACTCAAGAAGGCCAAGGATGCTCTTGGGCGTCTTCGAGAGGAGATGTTTCCCAAGGCCAAGCTTATTGAAGATCTTAATGGCCTCGCCGAGTCCTTTGCTGGTTGCGTCCCTGTGGAGTACAAGAATGCACAGAAAGGGGTTGGAGTTACAATGGTGCTTGCAATGGCACATGCCCATGGTGTCAACTTGGACCCTAGCCAAGTCTCCACAATGATGCCAGTTACTATGGATGACCAGCAGGTAGTTTTTGCCCCTTTGCCACTCGTTGGCAAAAATATGGGCCTCGGATCATAGAGACAGTCGCGAGGTACTCGAAGGAGTGGAAAAGGTTGAAGACAGTGAAGACCATGGCGTCGAAGGAAACCACGGCGTCGATGAAGCCCCTGAGTGCCAATGCATAGTTATAGGCGTAGTCGTGTTGTCCTTTTGTAATCATGCTAATACTTGCAGACCTTATTCTGAATTATGGTTTTGGGGAGTGTCCCTATCGAAACTTGTTAAGTTTGATGCTTGGTTCTTCTGTACTTTTCTTCTTTCAAGTGATGGCTCTTATTCTTCTATTATGTTGCCTGGTTAGGGATCTTCGAATGATTCGCCTGATGCGCTCTCTGCTCACGCTCCTGGTCCATCGTCCCCTGGTGAACTTGTGGCGCAACCACGTACAAAGGTGGAGGAGTTGTCACTGTTGTCTCGACTGCGCGACCGCATGAAGCATTTAGAGCGAGAGGCAGTAGTCGTTCGTGGTATTGCTGATGTCTAGAAGTCGAAGGAAGAAAAGGCTTTAGAGCGGGAAGCCTATCTGCTTCGTGAGGTGGCTCGGCTTAATGAGAAGCTGCAATGTTAGTTTGCCAGTCTCCCTTTTCCCTTTTGTCGCACCGCTTGTGATGGCAACTCACTCTTTTTCTACTTGATTATCCTTTGCAGTTGTGACTCTTCGTCTCCCGCAGGAAGAGAAGGACCGTGTAAGTATTCGACTGAACTGCCTGACCCAAGAGCAATTGGAAGCTAGTGGGTACTTCTGGGTTGATCGGGATCGTGCAGTTGCTTTGGCAATGCTGCAAGATCGTGTGTCTTAGGTGCTGCACTACTTGAAGAAGGCCAAGTCATGCTTGGAGCACATCTTCCAGGGCGATGTTTCCCTTGGATGCAGTACCCTCGAGCCTCCTAGCCCTGATGGGGAAATTCCAAAGTGCCGATGCGGTTCGTGAGTGTGTGCACCAGCAGTTGGTTGTGGGTGCCAAGGCCACATTGGCACTTGTGCGCCTGCATCGACCCGACCTGGACTTGGGTGTCATTGCTACAGGGCCACCACCACCTCCGGAGGGCATGGCGTGGAACATGATACCACATTATCGAGTTGTCGTCAACCAGCCAAAGATATCATCGAGTTATTCGACCAGCGTACCAACGTTCTTCTTTTACGTCAGTAGAGTAGTTTTGGACCTGCACAGAGATGTATAGGTGTTGTAAAGTTTGTATAGTTTGGACTGGGTGTTTTGATACTCGTATTGTATGTAAAAGCTTGCTAGCTTGTATGTTTTTCGAGTGACTTGTATTATGTAGTGCCTTTTCGTTAGCATGACGTGGACTTATCTCAGCATCTTGCCAACCTGTCAGATGCGTTGCAGCTAGGTCAGGTTTTCTCAAGGGTTCGATTAATAGTACGTCAGATGCGTTGCAGCTGGGTTGGGTTTTCTCAAGGGTTCGATTAATAGTACGACAACTACTCAGGTTACTGCGTTTTCTTGTGTAACGAGGTAAACAGGGTGGCGTAGCCCCCGAGTATAAAATAGCAATGTAAGTAAAAACAAAACACAAGGTTGGAGGCACTTAGCTTTATTTATTTGTAGAATATCAGGAGGTACATTGTTTGGCTAAGTAGCCTGGCTGAGTAGCCTTATTGTAAAAAGGAAAAAACATCTAAGGGTAGAAATGACACAGCTGCGCGATATTCCAGGGGTTGGAGTATGCGACTCCACTCTCTATGTCCTTCAGGTGATATGCGCCACCTGGGATTACTTCGGTAATCACATAGGGTCCCTCCCAGGGGGACTCGAGCTTGAGGTGTCCTTTCTGCTTTAGTTGTAGGACGAGGTCTCCTTCGACGAAGGACCTTGGACGTAGTTGTCGGCTGTATTAGTTGTGGAGGCTCTGCTAATAGATCATGGATCGCTCCGCTACGATCTCGTGTGCTTCATCGAGGAGGTCAACAGAGTCTTTGAGTGTGGCCGTTGGCTTGGCCTCGCTGTACGCCACGACCCTTGGGGCTTTATAGCGTACTTATGCAGGTAGCACTGCCTCGGCGCCATGTACCATGAAGAATGGAGTGTAGCCCGTGGAGCTGTTTGGTGTTGTGCGCAGGCTCCATAGTACTGATGGTAGTTCCTCGGGCCAGCACCCAGCCGCTCGTTCGAGTGGCCTAAGGAGCCTTTTCTTGATGCTGTTGTCCTTCTTGACTTGGCCATTGGTCTACGAGTGTGCTACCGAAGCGTAGCTGATGTTGATTCCCAGGTTTTCACAGAAATCCTGGAACTCAATCTAAGTGAAGTTCGTCCCGTTGTCGGTGATGATGCTGTGTGGCACCCCGAACCTGTAAACAATGGACTCGAAGAATTTGACGGTGGTGGCGCATGTTTGATTTGTCACCGGCATGGCCCTGATTCACTTGGTGAACTTGAAGATTGCGACGAGGAGGAAAGTGTAACCTCCCGGTGATGACTTTTGAAGCTTGCCGACCATGTCAAGTCCCCATTGCATGAAGGGCCAGGCCACATGTGTTGACCTAAGATCCTCGCCAGGTGCGTGCGGTTTGTCTGCAAACCTTTGGCAGGCATTGCACTTTTGGAAGATATCCTTGGCATTACGCATTTCCATTGGCCAATAGAAACCAGCTCGTAGAGCTTTGATGACGAAGGCGCGACTCCCGGCGTGATGGCCGCAGCTGCCTTCATGTATCTCGAGGAGGAAGGCTCTTCCATCGCCATTGGAGACGCATCGTTGAAGATCTCATGTGATGTTGCGCTTGTACAACTTGCCGTTAATGATGGTGAAGGCTTTTGAGCGTCGTGCTATGTGTCGCGCATCTGTCGGATTGTCTAGCAGCCTTTTGCTGAGCATGTATGTGATGTACGGCTATGTCCAGGATGGCTCGATGAGAATGACCTCCATGGGGACTTCGAGTCCTCCAGGTTCTTGTTCTCCATCGTCTGTTTTTTTGAGTCCTCTAGGTGACGCAGCTCCTGAATCCTTCGATGTGCCAGCTGGTTGCTCTAGAGCCTTTAGCTTGATGGAGCGTTCGCATATCTGCTCTAGGAAGACTCCGAGTGGTACCAGAGCACAGGTGGAGCCTATGTTGGCGAGTGTATATGCCTCGTCGTTGCTTTCGCAGCCTACATGCCGCAGCTCACAGCCATCGATATCTCCTTCGAGTGAGTCGTAGAGGTTGCGGTAGGCGATCATGTTGTTGCTCAGGGCATCGTACTGGTTCATGGTTTGATCCACCACTTGCTAGGAGTCACTGTAAATGACGAGTCACATTGCACCATAGGCCTTGGCCATCCGCATCCCATGGAGCAGGGCCTTGATGAGTGCATATTTGCATCATGTTTTACATTATTATTTTGCATTGTAGATGTAGGATCTTGGTATTTTACGGTGTTCGCGCGCACATTTTATGTCTATTTTCACCAGGGTCAGGACAAATGATTGATCTAATGGATACAATTCTTGGAGCAGTTGTACTATGGAGAAAAGGAGTCAAAAACAATGTAAATCGCTTATTTGGGAAATATTAATAATACCAGAAGAAAACCAAAAGCGAACAAGGGAGGCAGGGAGTCCAATGACCAACTATACGACCGGAGCAATTTTTCCGACTGTATAGCTCCAGCCGTATAGTTGGCGCTGCCTCCACCTCGTCAAACAGTTTCACCCCGTGCAATTGGTTCGAGGATACGACATACAAAACATCGAGAAATCATAGAAACCTCACCTCGGGAAGGCATCTAGAGGGGGAATTCATCCATCGGGGATCCATTTTCGCCCTGCGCAGATCCGGGAGGCTAAGGCATCGATCTTCATCATCCACCGCTGCATCACCACCATCCCTGTCCATCCCATCTACATCTTGTCTATATCTTGTTGTAATTCCTATACTTGTTGTGGATTTATACAAGTGTTATTCATCTATGATTGTTTCCATTACCATTGCCATGATGTTGATTGCCTCCATGTCTGAGTAGATCATTAGTTCTTGGGGAGATGGAGAAACCCTAGTATGAGATTGAAATAAGATAAAGTCTATTATGATATTCATCGCTGTGACCATGTGTTAGACTTTCTACATCTTGATGTTGAGAGAAGTCGACCTCTCAATATTTTCCTCTTGTGGGGACTTGATGGAGGAAACTACGTGTTGGTAGATGGAGGTGTGCTAGCACTTACAGTGACTATAAAGCTGTTGGCACCTCTTACGTATCAACTTGGGAAACAGAGGAAAATCGTGGAACACTATCCATGCCATGGGATACGTCCTACGGGATTACGTCCCTTAATAACATAGTAATTCGATTGATGTCGATTGCTGACTACTGTGGTTATGAGGATGATGTGAGCAGCGGTTGCTGCCTATTCGTCCAAGTACGGAGTTTCTCCCACACATACATAGTTGAGAATGTTCATGATGATAATCTTTATCTTAGATCTTTACAATACTAGTGGTGTATCCGCTACTCCCTGAGAATGCTTTTTCCCTACTGTACTTCCAATCTCTCTTACATACGCGATACTTACTTTCTGTACTCAGTTGTTTTACTTTACTTTATTGCTCTTATACCCAAAACCCAAAAACACCTTTTTACACAATACTCGCATTTTATCTTGTCACTTAGAACTTTATATAGCATTTCTATCTTAATATTTATTTCAAGAGTTATTAGACTTCAGACTCCTACTCCCTGTGGGATCAATATCTTTATTTTGAAACTAGCTACAAATGATCTGTGCACTTGCAGCCATCAAGCCTCGTATTCAGCTTCATTGTTTGAGGCGCGGAGCTGCATTTGCAGAACATACCTCATATTGTCGCCTTATGGCAACATCAGGATGACGCCGACGCCAGCTCCTTCTCGATGTTTTGATCCGTCGAAGTGCATTGTCTATACGCAGGACATGTCTGGTGTATCAGAGAGTTGCTTTTCCATCCAGTGAACGAGGAAATCTAGGAGCACCTATGATTTAATCACGTCTCGCTTCTCGTATGTGATGTCTCGTGGAGACAGCTCGATCCCCCAAAGCGCGACTTGTCCAGTGGCATCGGGGTTATTGAGGATGTGCCCTAGTGGAGCGTCGTTCACCACAATGATGGGGTGCTCCTGGAAGTAGTGGTGTAGTCGTCAGGTCATCATGAAGACGCCATATGTTAGCTTCTGATAGTGCAGGTACCGCTGCTTCGTCGGCATGAGAACCTCGCTGAGGTAGTAGACTAGGCGTTGCACCATGTGGACTTTGTTCTCCTCGGCTTGTTCCACTACCAGCATAGTACTAACCACCTGGTTAGTGGCAGAGATGTATAGCATCATGGGCTCCTTTTCTCTAGGCGTTACTAGTACTGGCGGGGTGGAGAGTAGACGCTTGAGGTCTTCAAATTCTTCTTGCGCTTCTTCTATCCACTCGAACTTCTCAGCTTTGTAGAGGAGTTGGTAAAACGGTAGCACATTCTCTCCCATTCGACTGATGAATCGACTGAGCACCACGATTTGCCCAGCTAGCTAATGGACGCCTTTGACGTTCTTAGACTTATCCATGGCTAGTATGGCCTTTTTATTCTTTGTGTTGTCCTCGATTCCCCTCACAGAGATGAGGTACCCGAGAAATTGCCCAAATGGTACGCCAAAGGCGCATTTTTTGGATTTAGCTTGATCTGGTAACGGTCAAGGTTATCGAAGGTCTCACAGAGATCGTCGAGTAATGAGGCCTCCTCCTGTCGTCGATGTAGACCTGGATATTTCGGCCAAGTTGGCTCTTGAGGCAGGCCTGCATATAGCGCTGGTAGGTGGCTAAGATGCCAAAAGGCGTGATGAAGGCCGATTCTCCTAGTCCTCTTCCTTTATTCGAATCTAGTGGTAGCCTGACTAGGCATCAAGGAAGCATAAACGCTCACATCCCATGGTGGAATCAATTATTTAGTCGATCCACGGTAATGGGAAGTGATCCTTGGGGTAATGCTTATTCAGGGAACTAAAGTCCACGCACATCCGCAGGATATCCGTGTCCTTTTTAGGAACAATCACGAGGTTTGCTACCCAGGTGCTTTTCTTGATTTCTCGTATGAAGTTACCATCGAGGAGTCTGTTTACTTCCATACTGACCACTTTTGCCCTTGGCTCTAACAGTCGATGTATCGTCTGCTTCGCTGGTCTAGTTTCAGGATTCACGTTGAGTGAGTGCTCGGCAAATTCCCTGGGAACCCCTGGCATGTCCGTTGGACACCAGGAAAAGATCTCCCAGCGCTCACGGAGGAATTTGACGAGCGCGAGTTCCTATGCGGAACTCAAGTTGTTGGCAATGAGGGTCGTCTTGGTCGGATCCGTTGAATGGACCTAGACCGCCTTGGTGTGCACCGGCGAGCCAAAGGATTGATCAGGTGCATTTGGCTTACTAGGAGGAGGAAGACTATTGTTTGTCGACTCCTTCAGCCTTGCTATCTCCTCCTGCATTCTGAAGGATTGGGAGATTCTGTTGAATTCCCTGTCACAACTATCTAACTCGGTGAAGTTTCCGCTGATGGTGATGATGTCGTTCGGTCCTAGCATTTTCATCTGCAGGTAGGCATAGTGTGGCACCACCATGAACCTCGCGAACGCGACACGTCCGAGGATGCAATGGTACTATGAGGGCTAGTCGATGACTTCGAATTCTAGGCGTTCTCGCTGAAGTTAGCTAGCGTGCCAAAGATGACGTCCAAGTTAATCTTCCCTGAGGGGTATATTCCTTTCCCTGGGATGATGTTGTGGAACATTGTGTCTGAGGCCTCTAGAAAAGAGGGTGGGATCCGCATGGCACGCAAGGTGCTGGCGAACATTAGATTGTTGTCGCTGCTGATACGTTGCTAACGTATCCATAATTTTTGATGTTCCATGTTTTGTTTTATCTACTTTCTTATGTTTTGTTCCAACTTTGGAGTACTTTCTATAAACTTTCTTGGACTAACCTATTAACAAGAGCCACAGTGCCAGCTGCCTATTTTCTGCTGTTTTTGGTTCCAGGAAAGTCAGAAAATGAATATTCTCGGAATTGGACGGGACAAAAGCCAAAGTCAGTTTTTCACCAAGGGACACAAGGAGCCAGAGTACAAGACGGAGATGGGACAGGGGGCCACCACACCCCCTGGCCGCATGACCCAGCGTGGCCTGCGCCAGGGGGTGGTATGGCCGCCTTCGGCACCCGCTCGGCCTCTCCTTTCGCCTATATATCGCCTCCGATACAGAAACCCTAAGTACCCGATCAAAATTCCACGAAAGAGTATGTAGCCGCTGTCATCTCCATCCCTAGATCGGGATGGATCTAAAGCTCTTCCTGGCACCTTGCTGGAGGGGAGAATTCACCCTGGAGGCCTTCTTCATCACCATGCAAGCCTCCGGTGTGATGTGTGAGTAGTTCATCCTTGGACTACGGGTCCATGTAGTAGCTAGATGGCTGGTTCATGATCAAGATCATCTATTTATAATTCATACATGTTGTGTTTGCGGGGATCCAATGGATATTGAGATGCTATTTCAGATTGATTATTGATTCTATCATGTCTTTGTTCTTTGTGATCTTGCATGCTTTCCGTTGTTAGTAGCTATCTTGTCCAAGTAGATGCTAGCAACTCCAAGAGTTAGTATTTATGCTCGATAGTGGGTTCATGCTTCTAGTAATCTACAGAAGTGACAGAAATCTCTAAGGTACTAGATGTGTTGTTGCTACTAGGGAGAAAACAACAATCCTTTGTTCATAGAAACAATCGTATTGTTTACTTTACACGCAATGCGTAATGCAATTATCTGTTGCTTGCAACTTAATACTGGAGGGGGTTCGGATGATAACCTAAAGGTGGATTATTAGTCATAGATGTAGTTGGATTACGGTCTATGTATAATGTTGTAATGCCCAATCAAATCTCAAAGGAGTAAAGATGAGTAGTATATGCATATTGCTTTCTCGATGTTTTTCAATTGCCCCGCTATAATTTGTTCACCCATCATGTTATCTATCTTAAGGAGAGCCACCACTAGTGAACTATGGACCTCGGTCCTTTCTTTTACCATCAATCTACAACTATTTACTGCTTTCTATTTACTTTTTTCAAACTATTACTTTCTTCCACACAATATGTTTAATCCTTTGTTTTCAGCAAAACCGATGAGATTGATAACCTCACTGTAAGTTGGGGGCAAAGTTCTATGGTTGTGTTGTGCAGGTCTCCATGTTGCTACTGGCACTGGTAGTGCGCCCTGCCCAAAGTTCAGCTAGCAACACCTTTGGGGTGTTTCCTTGCTCCTACTGGTTCGATTAAACCTTGGTTTCATAACTGAGGGAAAACTTGCTGCTGTGCTCATCATACCTTCCTCTTGGGGTTCCCCAACAAGCTCGGGATATCTTGGGCCATCAAAGCATTTTCTGGCACTCTTGCCGGGGAGTCAAGGACATCTTCACAAGGGGAGTCCCTCATAACCAATCTCTTTACTTTGTTATTTTTGTTTTGCTTAGTTTACTTTTGCTTTGTTTGCTTGTTTCTTTATCAAAAACACACAAAAATAGTTTTACAAGTTTGCTTTCTTATTTAAAAACACAAAAAATGACTACTCTAGAAAATACTAAGTTGTGTGACTTCACTAGCACCAACAACAATGATTTCATGAGCACACCTATTGCTCCACCTGTTCCCGAAGCTACTTTCTTTGAAATTAAACCTGCCTTACTCAATCTTGTTATGAGAGAACAATTTTCTGGTATTGGTAATGAAGATGCTGCTGCTCATCTAAATAACTTTGTTGAACTTTATGAGATGCAAAAGCATAGGGATATAGATGGAGATATCATTAAGCTTAAATTGTTTCTTTTCTCTTTGAGAGGAAAATCTAAAGAATGGTTGAATTCCTTAACTAGGAATAGTATTGATTTTTGGACTAAATGCAAAGATGCTTTCATTGGGAAATACTATCCTCCTGCTAATATTATATCTATGAGAAGTGAAATAATGAAATTTAAAAATCTGATAATGAACATGTTGCTCGAGCTTGGGAAAGAATGAAATCTTTGGTAAAGAATTCTCCCACTCATGGACTGACTACGTGGATGATTATCCAAACCTTTTATGCAGGATTGAACTATTCTTCAAGAAATCTATTGGATTATGCTGCTAGAGGTACCTTTATGACCATTACTTTGGGTGCTGCAACAAAGCTCCTAGATAATATGATGGTTAACTATTTTGAATGGCACACTGAGAGAGCTCCACAAGGTAAGAAGGTAAATTTTGTTGAAGAAACCTCCTCCTTGAGTGATAAAATTGATGTTATTATGTCTATACTTGTTAATGGGAAAGCTCATATTGATCCAAATCATGTTCCCTTAGCCTCTTTGGTTGCTCAAGAAGAGCAAGTTGATGTGAACTTTACAAGAAATAACAATTTTGGCAATAATGCTTATGGTAATAACAATTATAGGCCCTACCCTCCTAATAATACTTATGGTTATAATGGCAAACTCGGAATACCTAGTGAAGGAAGAATTTTAGAAGTTGAAAGAGCCACTAAAAACTTCATGCAAATGCAATATGAACAAAATAAATTATTTACTAAAACTATGGAGGAACAATCTACCCTTTTGAAGAATATTAGTCATCAACTTGAGAGTTTGAATAGGGAAATTCCTAGTTTGCAATTGAAACTTTCTAATGCTGAAAAAAATATATCATCTTTGTCTGAAGCACAATCCTCTTTGATTAATAAAATGGCTGCTAAACCTGAAACTATTGATAATCCCTTTGCTGCTACTAATGCCATACAAGTTAGAATTGATGAAAATATTAGACTATTAGCTGAATTGCATGCTAAGTGGGAAAGAGAAGATGAAATTGCTAGAAACATTAGTGATCACTACCACTAGTGTTGAGGCTAGTAATAGCTCTACTACTTTAGATGATAATTATGATTTTGATCTTGATGGTTGCAATATCTCTGAAGTTATTAAGTTCCTACAAAAGCTTGCTAAAAGTCCTAATGCTAGTGCTATGAATATGGCCTTTACAAAACACATTACTGATGCTCTCATAAAAATTAAAGAAGAAAAGGTGAAACATAAATCCTCTATTCCTATAAAACAAGAAGATGGTTGGGAACCCATCATTAATATGAAAGATATGATCTTGATAGTAGTGTTTCTATTATGCCTAGAAGGATTTATGATATGCTTGATTTTCCACCATTGGAAGATTGTTATTTGAATGTCCCACTTGATGATAATGCTAAAAAGAAACTCATGGGGAGTATTAATGATGTTCTTATTATGGTTAACAATGCCTATGTCCCCGTTGATTTCTATGTTTTGGATGTGCAATGCAATGCTTCTTGTCCTATTACTTTGGGAAGACCTTTTCTTAAAACTATTGGTGCCATTATTGATATGAAAGAAGGCACCATTAAATATCAACTCCCACTCAATAAAGGTATAGAACACTTCCCTAAAAAGAGAGAGAAGATATCTTTTGCCTCTCCTATGAAAACAAAATTTGCTCTTAATGCTTCTTCATTTGAGAACACTTGATCCTTTTTCTTGCTTCTTATGCCTAACTTAAAGGCGTTAAAGAAAAGTACTTATTGGGAGATAACCCAAAAGTTTTAGATGAGTTTTGGAAGTTTTTATTTCAGTAATAACCGCTCCTTATCCTTTTTATTTGCTTTTTGTGCCAAGAGTAACCTCTAATGAGAGAGAAGTAATGATTGGGAAAGTTGCTGTCCCAAAACAGATTTCTATGCTTCACCGTAAAAAATTGTGTAAAATCTATGTACCTCCTTTTGAGGCGTGAATTTTTGTGTTTCTGCCCCAGGTTGTTATCTAACTTTCGTTAGTTCAACACTTTTTGATTTGAGCAACATAAAGTCTTCGAAAAAAAATTCTTTATGTGCTGGTCTGTTTTGCCAGATTTCTGCCATTATTTGCATTTGCTTCTTGTTGGTTCCTTTTTAAGTTCTTTTGGGGAATTGAGATTTTGAGGGAAGTGCTACAGTAGCTTGTGTTTTAATGGAAGTTTTATTGGTGTTGGAACTGAACCTAAAGACTTATTATCTTGAGTGCACTAATATTGCTAATAAAGATTGTGTGAAGTTTTGTATGAAGGAAAAATTTCAGGTGTATGGAAGGAATGAGTAATGAGATGAAGAATGGACTAAAGCTCAAGCTTGGGGATGCCATGCGCGTCACCCCAAAAAATATCCAAGAAGTACAAGCGTCAAAGCTTGGGGATGCCCACGGCTTCCCCTTCTTCATCAATAAAAATCCTAGGTTTCATCCAAACACTTTATTTTTATTGTTTCATGCACAATTATGTTGTTATTGGAGCGTCTTCTTTTTCGTTTTTGTTTTTGGTTTTCGTTTGCTTGGTTTGCTTAGTTTGCTGAATAAATTGTTTGGACCCACTCTTTCATACATTGGTTTTCAAATAATTTGGTTTGGATTGGAAAAGAGTAGGAAAGTCCATGCTTAAGTGGTAAAGAGAGCTTGTTTTTTATTGTGGCCTATGCTTTGTCATGCCATGCTTGATATTGCTTTGGCTTTATGCTTAGTATTATTTGCTGTAGCATGACATGTTATAAACAATTGAGATTGCTTAATGTGCCTTGGAAGAATCATGCGTTGTTTTAGCATATTAAACCATAATATTGTGGTATTCTCCTTTGATGTTTTATTTGGGTTGACTTGGCACATGCTCACATCATGTAATGACTATCCCAAGTCACCATAGCCTTTATGATCTTTTAGTCTTCGACTTGTAATATCACTTTATGCTTTGATTAATAATGTTTTGTCGCTCTGCATGATTATGACTATTATTCCTCTCTTAGTTTGTCGCTCCCAGTCTTTTGCTAGCCTCCATAACCAAGTATGAGTTCCACTCATGCATCCAACTCCTAAAACCAAGTTATTCCAAAGAGTCCACCATCCCTACCTATTAGCATTTGCTATTCCAAGTATATTCATGTTTTTATCTACCTTACGAATTAAACTTGTTATGTGAAAATTAGTGATTAAAGATCTCACGAACTTGATGGCACACTTTACTTTCTTGCATTTAATAAACTTGAACCATTGCGTCCATATTTGTTGCGTATATGCTTGCGCTTTATAAGTTGAATTTAGCAGAACCATGTATCATGGGGAACGCTTTCAACATTGCACATGTACTTTCTACCCCGTTGATATCATGTTCTTTTGCTTATGGATCTCGGCGGTGTGAAATAAAAGGGGAACTTGTAAGATCATGGAGTTTGTATTTGTGTTAGAGAAACCCCTGGGCTGCTAGCCTAAGCCATGCCTAATCATGGTGGAAACTTGCAGCATAACCATAATGATCACTCTATGAAGCACCCTCAATAAAAACCTATACAAATAGCAAATAAAAAGATCACTGAGATGCTCATTGTCTGCTTGCCTTGTCATTTTGATTATGGGATAGCTCCTGTATCATGTGCAAGGGGTACCCCGTTGGCGGCTCTCTATGATACATATGTACTTACAATGACAAGAGCTTACTTGTGACTAAAGTTGAGTAGCATGAGGTTCGGTCTTCGTAAGTAAGGGGCATGAGATTTCAGCTTATAACTTGTCAAGCATATCCTCTTAGTTGTGTCACTTTAACCTTAATCATCTAAAGATGCTTATGATATGGGCAATGAGAGCTGAAAGCTAATAAGTACCATAATTTTTGGAAGCTCTTTATGAAACTTGAATCCTTACTTCCTTCTATGAAGGCCTTTCTTTTACTTTCATGTTGAGTCTCCACCTTCTATATTTATGCACCTACTTTGAGAGCATAGTGGCCATTCTTAGTTCTATGTGCATTGTCCCAAGACTTGTTGATTGATGCATAGCTTTGATATTGCTTGTTTTAAACTATTTGTATCTATTCACTCTTATGAAATTTGAAGGTGTCCTATGCATTTATGTTTGCTACTCTATGAATGACAAGTTGAATGCCACTATACTATGTTTTCTTTATGTGAAACAAACAAACGTCTTGCAAAGCATTCTTATTCATGAATCTTTTGTTTGTGCCCTTTCATGTTGCAACATAGTTGCTATGTCTTATTGTTAGAACTTTATCTTTCATGTTATGATTGAAGTACTATGATCCCATCTATTAATGTTTTGCAAACACTTTGATCAAATTTATGATGGTGCATGTCACCTCAAAAATTATTCTTTCTTTTTATCACTTACCTACTTGAGGACGAGCAGGAGTTAACCTTGGGGATGTTGATACGTTGCTAACATATCCATAATTTTTGATGTTCCATGTTTGGTTTTATCTACTTTCTTATGTTTTGTTCAAACTTTGGAGTACTTTCTATACACTTTCTTGGACTAACCTATTAACAAGAGCCACACTGCCAGCTGCCTGTTTTCTGCTGTTTTTGGTTCCAGGAAAGTCAAAAAATGAATATTCTCGGAATTGGACGGGACAAAATCCAAAGTCAGTTTTTCACCGAGGGATACAAGGAGCCAGAGTACGAGACGGAGAGGGGCCAGGGGGCACCACACCACCTGGCCGCGCGGCCCAGCCTGGCCCGTGCTAGGGGGTAGTCTGGCCGCCTCCGGCACCCCCTCGGCCTCCCCTTTCGCCTATATATCGCCTCCAATACAGAAACCCTAAGTACCCGATCAAAATTCCACGAAAGAGTCTGTAGCCACCGTCATCTCCATCCCTAGATCGGGAGGGATCTAAAGCTCTTCCCGGCACCTTGTCGGAGGGGAGAGTTCGCCCTGGAGGCCTTCTTCATCACCATGCAAGCCTCTGGTGTGATGCGTGACTAGTTCATCCTTGGGCTACGGGTCCATGTAGTAGCTAGATGGCTGGTTCTCCTCCTTTGTGCTATCATGTTTAGATCTTGTGATCTCCGTTCATGATCAAGATCATCTATTTGTAGTTCATACATGTTCTGTTTGCGGGGATCCGATGGTTATTGAGATGCTATTTCAGATTGATTATTGATTCTATCATGTCTTTGTTATTTGTGATCTTGCATGCTTTCTGTTGTTAGTAGCTATCTTGGCCAAGTAGATGCTAGCAACTCCAAGAGTTAGTATTTATGCTCGATAGTGGGTTCATGCTTCTAGTAATCTGGGGAAGTGACAGAAATCTCTAAGGTACTAGATGTGTTGTTGCTACTAGGGAGAAAACAACAATCCTTTGTTCATAGAACAATCGTATTGTTTACTTTACACGCAATGCGTACTGCAATTATCTGTTGCTTGCAACTTAATACTGGAGGGGGGTCGGATGATAACCTGAAGGTGGATTATTAGTCATAGATGCAGTTGAATTACGGTCTATGTATAATGTTGTAATGCCCAATCAAATCTCAAAGGAGTCAAGATGAGTAGTATATGCATATTGCTTTCTCGATATTTGTCAATTGCCCCGCTGTAATTTGTTCACCCGGCATGTTATCTATCTTAAGGAGAGCCACCACTAGTGAACTATGGACCCCGGTCCTTTCTTTTACCATCAATCTACAACTATTTACTGCTTTCTGTTTACTTTATGCAAACTATTACTTTCTTCCACACAATACGTTAATCCTTTGTTTTCAGCAAAATCGGTGATATTGCCAACCTCACTGTAAGTTGGGGGCAAAATTTTGTGGTTGTGTTTTGCAGGTCTCCATGTTGCTGCTGGCACTGGTAGTGCGCCCTGCCACAGTTCAGCTAGCAACACCTTTGGGGTGTTTCCTTGCTCCTACTGGTTCGATTAAACCTTGGTTTCATAACTAAGGAAAAACTTGATGCTGTGCTCATCATACCTTCCTCTTGGGGTTCCCCAACGAGCTCGAGATATCTTTGGCCATCAGCTGCCACCGTCCATGAAGATGCGGCTCATCTCAAAGCCTCCAATTTGCGCCTCGAGCACTAGGGGAGAGTGACATGGGCGAGGTACTTGGCACAGATGATCGCGCTTGTTGAAGGTGATGCAAGACTCGCACCCACTGAGGTACTTAGTGGTTGAGGGTGGAGAGTTGATCGGCAAATTGACTTGGCGAGTGATTGATTTTTGCACCCGATTTGATGGGCGTCCTTTTTGGATCATGCCCATATTCCCCAATGCTCGTGTGTATTGCTCGCCTCCATTGTTCTGTAGTGGTGCAGCCGCAGGCGGTGGTAACCCGGGTGGTCGTGGTGGCGCTTCATGAGCCACAACGCTCGGGGCAACTCTGTAACCCTGATTTATCGCGTCGTGATTCATTTGAGTGAGGCCTTCGTGGAGCTTGAGGAACTCGCGGCAGTCCTTTAGGAGGTGGCTGGACTTCTTATTGCCGTCATGTTTGTCGATGTAGAAGTGGATGTTGCAAGGTCCAGACAGTTTGTCCTGGATAGACATTCCTGGTGCCTCATCGCGGGTACAGCGTTGCCATACCTGTGTGGTCTTCCTGCTATCGCGGTATCCACCGCTGCGGTATCCATTGTTGCGGTTGTCATCATCGCATCTATCGGCGTAGCCATCTGCGACCATATCGACTTCTTCGCGGTCTTCGTAACCACGCATTCGATGTTTGCCTCGACGGTCAAGTCTGTGGCCATGTTCGTCATTGTCGTCTGAGTGGACACGGTTGTTTTTCACCGAGTCCTCTCCATCAGCCCACCTGTTCGCGGTCTCCATCAGGCAGTCAATTGTTTTGGGCTTCGAGGGGCCTAGCTCCTCCCTAATCTCTCTATGGCGTACCCGATGTCAAACGCGTCAATTGCGCGGTCCTCGGAGATGTCCTCTACTGAGTTTTTAATGATGTACCACCTCTGGATGTAGGAGCGTAGTGATTCGACGGACTTTTGGTAGCAGCCCTTTAGCTCTTCGATTGTGCAGGCCTTTTGTAAGTGCCTTTGAAGTTTTGCACGAAGCTGTATACTAGCTCATCCCAGCTGCGGATCGACCCGCGGGGGAGGTTGTTGAGCCATGCGCAGGCAGCGCCTTACATCTGCAGCTGTAGGCATTACATGACCATGCTCGTGGTTCTGCCGTGCAACCTGACGGAGGAGATGTGATCCTCCAGCCAGATCTTCGGGTCCTGGAGGCCGTCAAACTTTGGGTTCTCTAATGGAAGTTTGAACCCCTTCGGCATTCGCTTTTGCCATATGGCTCTTGTAAAGCAATTGGCGTCACAGAGCTCTATTCCATCATCCTCCGAGTCCGTCGAGCGAGCGCGCCTTGCGTGCATCTTGTCGACCTTACGTTGCGTGATGTCATCGCGTGCATCGTAGTCATGATCATGTCGACGTGAGCGGCACCGCCGTGACATGTCATGTTCGTCATCGCTGGAGGAGGAATGCGAGTAGTACTTGGTCAGAGCCTTGTTTTTCTTTGGCTCCAGCACGGGGTCCTTGGTGAGCGCGGCTTCGACTAGCCCCAGCCCAGCGATCATAGATCGGTGCATGGCGGATCATGGATCCCCAGCTGGTGGCTGGTTGTTGAGCAGGTACATGGTGACTGTTGTCACCGCTACGTGTGGTGTCTTGGGGAGCACGTTGCCCCTTGAATCCACCGTCATGGATGAGAACTCGAGGACTCGAGTGGCCTCTTCTCGCTCCCTGTCAGTGAGGTGAGCCAATCAAGAGCGCCTTCTGGCAGCTACATGATCATTACCCCTAGAGGAGGATCCTCTGATGGAAGAGAGGGCAGCTCATGGAGGCTCGATTCGTCCGCCACCCTTCTACGCTCGTTGAGCTGGGCGATCACTCGTTGCTGGCGCTTGAATTCCTCTATAAGAAGCCAGTGGAAACCCATCAACATTTGTTGCGATGAGTTTGGTGGTAGGGGTTACCCCGTCGGGCCTCGCTGCAGCAGGCCCACTCGGCGTCGCTGAGCTCGATCAGCTATCATTCACTGGCATGTTCACCTGCAGGGATGTGCGGCTGATTTTCTTGGACAAGACTGATGACGGGGCGTTGGTTTGTTGGCCCGTTGTTGGTGGGGGCGCTGTTGGAGGGGGCGCCATTCGCGACTGAGATGCCACCGTGGTGCCGGTGTTTTCCCGAGTGCCACTGCCGCCCGTGTTGATGATGGCACACATGTAGTGGCTGGGGAAGCTGTTGCTCCCACATCTCTCAGATCCAGAGTCATAGGTTTCGTCTTTTGTTGCTAGATCGCCTAGATCGGACTTGCAACTGATGTTGCCATCTGTATTATCGATTGATGTCGAGGCATTGAGTTTGCTCAGGGTGCCGATCGATAGTGGGAACCATCACGCATGAGCAATCGCAGGAACCTTCGGCTGATCAGGGAGGCAAAGTGTGCCTAGCTGACCAACTTGGAATCCTAAGCTCCTGATTGCCAAGCCGACCCCGTCACCCACGGAATCGAAATTCGGGCGAGTTACCGGCGCTTGGACGGTGAAGTCGAGGGTGCCAAAAAGGAGGTGAGTCTCCGCTGCTGTGTAGTGGTAGATCGCGGTTGATGGGGCCGAGGAAGGCGCAACATCAACACTCATGTTTCCCACAGACGACGCCAATTGACGAGGGGTTAACTCATCAATGCCCATCATCGATGGACTTAGGTTCGAGGAAGTGGGGAGCACTGGAGGCATCGATCGGCTAGCAAACAAGCACACAGGTGACACGAGGTTTTACCCAGGTTCAGGCCTCGTAGAGGACCTTACTCATGTTTGTCTGCTCTTGATTATGAGGGAATCGAAGATTACAATGGTGTGCATATGCAATCTGGCGGTGTGTATGCGTTGGTCCTCCTCGCCCCCCTCGTACCTTTATATAGAGAGGCTAGGTCTCGGGGTAGCAGATCGAGTCAGTTACAAGTTAGGGTTTTCCTTTAAGTTTCTATCTATAATTTGCCGTGTCCTCCAAGAAGTCGAACATCCAGCGGGCCACCCGAATCTTTGTTGGGATTAGATTGCACTATGTACTCCT
Organism: Avena sativa; assembly: GCA_916181665.1. Lineage (NCBI taxonomy): Eukaryota > Viridiplantae > Streptophyta > Magnoliopsida > Poales > Poaceae > Avena > Avena sativa. The sequence continues at coordinate 29,251,321 of OV702290.1, read as the reverse complement.
TCTTGGGATGAACCGTATATGCTAATCTTAGGTACCTGTAAGGTATGCCCACGTCACTTGGGGTACCACAACCCGAAGTTTGGGGTATGAACCAAATATAGAAAGATTCTCTTGACCGCCCTCATGTGGCTTCCCTTTGGTGTGGCTTGGAGTCTTGCACACATACCCACACTCAACATAATATCCAGTCGAGATGCACAAAGATAAATCAAAGAACCAATCATTGAGCGATAAAGTTTTTAATCCACATTCTTACCCCCTTGGGATCGAGGTCAATATTAACCTTTGTGGGCATGGGAGTCTTGGCTCCATTGACTTGATCAAGGTTGAACTTCTTGAGCATGTCTTGAATATATTTGGCTTGGTTTATGAAGGTTCCCTTCCTTAATTGCTTGACTTCAAAACCAAGAAAGAGTTCCAACTCCCCCATCATAGACATCTCAAAACGATCGCTCATGAGCTTGGAAAAATCCTCATTAAAAGCTTTGTAAGTAGACCCAAAAATAATGTCATCAACATAAATTTGGCAAATGAACAAGTTACCTCCAACTCTCTTAATAAAAAGAGGGGTTGAATAGCCCAACTTCAAAACCACGGTCTAATAAGAGCTCTCTAAGGCACTCATAACACATGCGTGGGGCTTATTTAAGACCATATAGTGCCTTATCAAGTTTGTAGACATGGTCCGGGAAGAGAGGATCCTCAAAACCCAGAGGTTGCTTAACATAAACCACTTCCTTTAAGGGACCATTAAGGAAAGCACTCTTAACATCCATTTGTTACAATTTAAAATTATTATGAGTAGCATAAGCAAGAAGCATGCGAATGGATTCAAGACGAGCAATGTGGGCATAAGTTTCACCATAGTCAATGCCCTCAACTTGGGAGTATCCTTGGGCTACCAACCTTGCCTTGTTGTGGACGACTATCCCACTTGGTCCCGATGACATTTTGACAATCTCTTGGTCGCTTCACCAATGTCCACACTTTGTTCCTCTTGAAGTTGTGAAGTTCTTCATTCATAGCATCAAGCCAATCATCATCTTCAAGTGCTTCGAAGACTTTTTGGGGTTCAACATGAGAGATAAAAGCATGGTGAGAGCTAAAAGAGGTTAGTTGCCTCCTAGTAGTAAAACCCCTATTGAAATCTCCATAAACATTATTAAGGATATGGCCATCTTTGATGAGCTTGATGAGACGATATGCTTGAAGGCGGGCTTGGGTATCAAGACGAGATTCTTGAGCAACCACTTGGTCATCACCACGATTTGAGTCCCCGCCTTAACTATATGCACGAACTTGATCACTATCTTCATCAATATCAATCAATGGAGAATCATCATCAATGGGTGGAGAGACATTAGCTTGGCATTGGTCATTGTAGCTTGACCTTGTTCTTCTATAGCTTAACCTTGATCTTCTAAATCTTGGACTTGATCAGCATTGTCTTGTGGAGTTCCACAATCTTGGAGAGGTAGAGCTTGAGGAGCTTAACATTGAAGGTGGCTTGGAGATTCATGGTCATGAGGATCTTGGGAAGATCTTCGAGAATCTTGAGGTGAAACAATTTTTCCTTGAGAGACAAGATGATCTTGTGAGAGCGAGGGATCCACTTGAGTAGAGCTTGGTCCTTCTCCTTTGGCCATGAGGGGTTCCTCAACGGGGTGGAAGAATCCCACACCCATTCTTCTTATGGCCTGGGGAGGAATTTCATCACTTGGATCACGAACACCATATTGCCTCACGAGAGACTCATGATCTTCATCGAACTCAACATTGCTAGTTTCTTCAACTCTTCCATTGGCTTTATTGTAGACTCCGTAGGCATGATATTGATTGGAGTAACCAACGAAGATACCTTCTTGTGCCTTAGACTCAAACTTCGACAACCGGACACCCTTCTTGAGAATTAAATATCTACAACCAAACACCCGGAAGTATTTGACATTGGGCTTGCGTCCGATGAAGAGTTAATATGGAGTCATGTTCTTCTTCTTGTGTAGGTATAGGAGGTTGTTAGCATGGCAAGCAGTGGAAATGGCTTCGGCCCAAAAGTTGTATGGTGACTTGAATTCTGCCAACATGGCCTGGCCACATCCATCAAAGTACGGTTCTTCCTTTTGGCAACACCATTTTGTTGAGGGGTATAAGGAGTTGAGTATTGGTGCTTGATCCCCTCATCACTAAGGAATTCATCCAAGGTGTAGTTTTTGAACTTGGTCCCATTGTCACTCTAAATGGAAAGAATTGTAGCATTGTGTTTCCGTTGAACTTGATTGGCAAAGTCGATGACGGTTTGTTGAGTCTCACTCTTGAACTTGAAGAAGTAGACCCATGTGTATATTGATAAGTCATCTACAATCACCAAACAATACTTCTTCCCTCCAAGGCTATCATGAGATGGAGGCCCAAAAATATCCATATGAAGGAGTTCCAAGCACCATTCGGTGGTGATTTGATTGAGGATCTTGTGAGGTTTTTCATGCATCTTTCCGTCAATATAAGCCATGCACACATGATCTTTGGCAAAGGAAATGTCTTTTAGTCTAAGGATGTGGCCCCCTGTGTAGAGACTTTGCAAAGACTTCATGTTTACATGGGCCAAGCGGCGATGCCACAACTAGCCCACGTCGGCTTTCGCATAGAGACATATAGCATGTGTAGAGGGTTTTCTGGAGAAATCCACCACGTACAAGTCATGCTCTATGTATCCAACGAAAGACACCATGAGAGTCTTGCTTCACATGAGGACCACGGAATGCTCATTAAAGAAGGACAAAATACCCATAATGGCTAAAGCACGAATGGAAAGGATACCCAAGGGTTTTGACAAGCATGACATTAACCAAGGAAACATTCGGGGTTACTACCATCTTACCAAAACCCAATACCTAAGAACTTGTTTTATCACCATAGGATACCATAGTATTGGAAAATTTTGGCCTAATCTCCGACATGATAGACTTGCTTGCGGTCATATGGCTTGTAGCTCAACTACAAGCACCCATTTTGCTCCATGGGAAGAAAAGTCCTGCAAGAAAATCATGCTTTGGTTTTAGGTACCCATTTTGCAATGGGTCCCCTTTTGTTAGTCACAAGGGTCTTTGGTACCCAAATAGTCTAGTGATAATCATGAGTACAATAAGTTCCAATGTACTTTGCATAAACATGATCATCAAAAGATTTGCAAAGAATATATGAGGGGTTGTTCTTCCCGGCAAAGCTATCACTTTGCACAAAGGTGTAACCATAAGCGGGTCCTTGAGCAAAGTTCTTTCTCTTCTTCTTTTTCTTGTTCTTCTTATTGGGCTTAGGAGCATACCCAATACCCTTCTTGTCAACTTGTCCTTTTGCAAGTTGTTCTTTCAACTCCTTGTTTTCCTCAACAAGTTTCACATGCTTGCAACAAGGGTTAGAAGAACAAGGCAAATCTATAATAGGCATAGTGGAAGACTTTGATTGTTCATTGTTCAATTGAGTTTGAAGTTTCTCATGAGCTTAAAAAAGACTTGAGAATTTGGTATCCAAGGCACGGGGTTCCTCTTTGAGTTTCTCAAAGTCCTTTAGACATTCATGACCAACACCAAACTTAACCTTTTCATTTTTAAGGACTTTAACAAAAGCAAGAGCATGATCACGTTCTTTAACAAGTTGAGACATGGAGGCATTATGGTCATCTACAAGCTTAGTAACACTCTCCTCGAGAGTAATTCTCATATTATGTTCATCTTCAAGAGATTGTGAGAGATATGCAATTTCATCGGCGGCCTCTCTTTCATTTTTGCCTAGCGTATCAATTAGTTTTTCTTTTTCATCTAGCATTTCCCTAGCATGGTCAAGTTGGTTTGCAAGAGTTTCAAATCATATTCTAGTATAATTATCTAGGCGCTATATGAATTCACACATGTTTACCATCTCTTTCTTTACCTCTAGACCATCGAGATCATGCAAAGGAAGTTCATTTGATGGAGGCTTGGAGGCAGGTGTTACCTCTGTTGCCTTGGCCATGAGACACTTTTGGTTGGGGTGGATGATGTTCTCATTAGACGAGTCGAAGATAGACACTCGTGGGGTAGAAGAAGTGGAAATAGCGGCAACTCCCACGATCTCCCCTCCTTGACCTTCACTATCATTATCATCATCATCCACGCCCGAGAAGTACTCTTCATGGACCACCATTTCCCTTTACTTGTTTGCGAGGTTCTTGTTCAGGAAGTTCTTGTTCATTGGGTAAGGAGGTCTTGGTTTGCTCTTCCAGATGAGACGGCCACCATTGTCCTCTCTATTTTCGAAAGGACATCGGGCCATGAAGTGACTTTTGTCATTACAATTGTAGCAAGATCTTGCCTTAGGAGCCTTCATGGTTGAGTTGAATCTTGAGTTGTCCCTTGACCTTGACTTCATGCCCGGCTAGTTCCAAAGGGCTCTTGATGCGAGAGCCAAATGCTCATTGAAGGCATACTTGATGTCCTCTTGAGACCACTCACTAGTGTCTTCTTCTTCATCAATTTCCACCACTTGGGCCTTCAAGGCAAGATTCACCTTTTGAGATCCATATGCACGAGCACGAGCGGACTCCGCATTCTTCTTGGCAATCATCATGGCAATAACTTCACTCAACACTTCTTGTGATGTCATGAAGTGATAGTTGCTTCTCCCCTTGATGGAGTTGAGCTTTTGCTCCTCAAAAGGAAGAAGGGCTTGAACAAACTTTCTCTTCATGAACTTGTCATCAACATAGGTAGCTCCAAGGTCCCCCATAGTGCAACAAAGAACATTGAGACGGTGATACATGTCTTCGAGAGTCTCATCATGTTGCATAGAAAATCCATCAGACTCATTGTTGACTTCATCAAACTTGGAGCTTTGGATGCTAGCATTCCCGACAAATAACCCGGTGAGATGATCCCAAACTTCTTTGGCAGTGGAGAATTGGTGAATGTGAGCAAATTCCTTGGGAGTCAATTCCTTTTGAATCATGCCCAAGGAGATGGCATTGAGATGCTTGTCCACAACCTCGGCCCGGGTCAACTTCTTTGCATCATATGGCGAGAATCCTTCTTCCACAATCCTCATAAATTCAATAGAAGAGCTGGAAATGTGAGACTGCATTAGATATTGCCAATTGGCAAAATTTGAAGTATCTAGCATGGGAGGTGCTCCTTGAGGTATGATATGCGGCATAGGAATAGGTGGGTCCGGAGTGTACTTTGGAGGTGGGGGCACCACCGAGTAATCCTTTCCCTCATCTCCCTCTTTGGAGGATGAGTCACCTAGCCCCTCGGTGTTCTCGCTTGGGTGCTTAGAGGTTTGAGCAACAAAGCCTAAACCCAAGTGTGTGGAGACCGCCACGGGATTCACCACGCGGCGATCACGGGAACGGTCTTAGGAGGAGGCTCGGTGGTCTCGGAGGAAACGTGAGGAGTCGCAATTATGGGGTTAGGCTTAAAGGACTGTAAAAAAGGTCATCATTTCCTCAAACTTGGTCAACAATGGATGTCTCCAATCGCTTGAGGTCATCCATGGAGGCCAAGTGTTCTTGGTGGTTTCAACCCCACTACCCTCTTCGTCGGCCATCACCTGTTAGGCGGTAAAGCCCGAAGTAAGAGCCTCGACTCTAATATAAATTTAAAGGTCCAACTTTGGTTGACTAGAGGGGGTGAATAGGAGACTACCAATTATTATATTTTTCCTTACAAATTTTGGCTTTGCACAAAATTAAGTTATCTAGATATGCAACTATATGGACAATCTATATGCCAAACGATACAACAAGTAAACAAAGCGGTAAAGCAAGTAGTCAAGGAGAGGAACGAGTAAACCGGCAAGGGGACACGGAGATGTAATTACCGTAATTCACTTCCAAGGAAGTTGTGTCTAGGTTGGAGAGGTGTCGGGGCCACACAAGGTCACCCGAGTGCCACAAAGGCCTCACCTTCTTCTCCGGTGATCTCCACCACAAAGGTGGCCACACAATCCACTAACCGGTGACCTTGAAGGCGCCAACCGAAACCTTTACAACAAGGTTGATAGAAGGATCCACAACTCAATTGGAGGCCCTCAACAACACCACGAAGCTTCACAAAAATTTCCCTAGCTTCGAGGATGCCCTACATCGTCTAGGGTTCAAAGAACCCAAGATTAACAAGATCCACAAAGGATGGGTGGGAGAAATCACAATTCCTTTGGTGGAACTGTAGATCTAGGTCACCTCTCCCACTCATCAAAATATAAATAGGTTTGAGTGGCTAGGGAGAGAGATCTAGGAAGATGAAGCTCTTGTATTAATGGAGGAGAAAGAAAATTGAAGAGTTAGGCGGGGAGCAGGAAGAAGGGTGTCTTAAATAGGCCCCCTTCAAACTGAACTGCTACTACCCCCATGACACCAGCAGTACTACCAGTGGTAGGACGGTACTTCCGGTGAGCATGCTTCAACGGCTCGAAAGCAGATTGGAGCGGTTCCCGGTCCGGTCGGAAGTTTCGATGGAGTTGGGTGGAACTACCTGACCGGTACTACCGACAGAAGTTCCACCACAAGTTCTAACAAATATGACACTTCAAAACAGAAGTGTTCTGAATCGAATTTGAGCACCGGCGGAACTTGGATCGGAACTAGCACCGAAAATTCTGGGTCGCAAGGTCTTGACTAGAACTACCGGTGCCCTAGAGGTAGTACCGCTCAAGGGAGGTGGCCAATAGTGCTAGCCGGAAGTTCCTGTTAGGGGTGATAGAAACTTCTGACCAGTACTACCAGACCAACTTCTGGTGTTAATTTCGTCAAATAGAGCACTCTCAAACATAGAGCTACTAAACGTGAGCGGAAGTTCCACCGGAACTTGAGCCGTAACTACTGCCAGGCCAGCCCCGCAGAAAACTATGGGCAGAACTACCGACGCCTGGCCAATACTTCCGGCCAGGGTAGAAATACCTCAAACTCCTCATAGGATCACTCTCTTGCAGAACAATAGGAAGGCCGTGGACGTGCAAGTATGGTCTATGCATGAAAACACGATTTCTCACAACCTTCCTAGGTGGACCCCCTCTTGATAGTACGGCCTCCTAAAACACAACAAAGAGAGAAAGTCTAACTAAGAGGCACCATCTTCATGATTCTTCAAGAGGCGAGTCCACACACCAAACCATTCGTAAGTAAAAACCCGCAACTTAGGCAAATGGTGAAACCATAAGAGGAGTTGTCATCAACATAAAAACACTTAGAGGAATCAATATCCTTTCAAATATAATGCATGACGTAAATAAATCCAAGTTCTTAGTATCTAGAATACCGAGTTCTTGCCTCAACATGACAAAACGGGCTTTATCCAAAGGTTTCGTGAAAATATCCGCCAATTGGAACATCATTCCCATATGAGTGATATTGATGTCACCATTTGCGACAGGGTCACATAGGAAGTGGTGGCGGATGTCAATATGTTTGGTGTGGCAATGTTGGACGGGGTTATTGGCGATCTTTATTGTGCTTTCATTGTCACATAGAAGAGGCACCGTACCAAGAGACACACCATAGTCTTTCAAGGTTTGCCTCATCCATAACAATTGAGCGCAACAAGATGCCGCAGAAATGTATTCGGCTTTGATGGTGGATAGGGTAGTGGAGTTTTGTTTCTTTGATGACCAACTCATGGACGAATGGCCAATGAATTGGCAAGCCCCGGAGCTTGACTTCTGGTCAACCTTATCACCGACCCAATCGGAATCCGAATAGCCAACAAGCTCAAAGGTTGACCCATTTGCATACCAAAACCCGAGTGTAGGAGTGAGAAAAAGGTACCTAAAAATACGTTTGACCGCCATCAAATGGCACTCCTTGGGAGCGGATTGAAAATGAGCACACATTCCAACACTTAACATGGTATCCAATCTAGAAGCACAAAGGTAGACCAAGGAACCATCATTGAGCGATATACCTTTTGGTCCACGTCCTTCTCACCTTCTCCAAGACCAAGTTTCCCATTGAGTGGCATGGTTGTCTTCATGGGATTGGCATTGGTCATCTCAAACTTCATGAGCATGTCCTTCACGTACTTCTCTTGGGAGATGAAGGTGCCTTGAGCAAGTTGCTTCACAATGAAGCCTAGGAAATACTTCAACTCTCCCATCATGGACATCCTAAATTTCTTGGTAATCAACTCGGCAAAAGCTTTGTTATGAGATTCATTAGCTCCACCAAAGATAATATCATCAACATAAATTTGAACAATGAATAAGCCACCGCCTTTAACCTGTTTGGTGAAAAGGGTGGAATCAACCTTACCCACGCTAAATCCGTCCATGAGTAAGAAATCCCTAAGGTGCTCATACCAAGAATGAGGAGCTTGCTTTAGTCCATAGAGAGCCTTATGGAGTAGGTACACATGGTTGGGATAGCATGTGTTTTTGAAACCTGGGGGTTGAGCTACATATGCAACCTCTTTCAAGGGACCATTAAGAAATGCACTTTTCACATCCATTTGATAAAGCTTGAAGTTATGAAAAGATGCATATGCAAGTAAAAGACGAATAGCTTCAAGGCGAGCAACGGGCGCAAAGGTGTCCTCATAGTCAATACCTTCTATTTGGGCATACCCTTGCACCACTAACTTTGCTTTGTTTCTTGTGATGGTTCTGTTCTCATACTGCTTGTTCTTGAACACCCACTTGGTCCCAATGACATTGATGCGATGATCTTTAGGCCTCTCCACAAGAGACCAAACTTCATTACAGGTGAAACACTCAAGTTCTTTTTCATGTCAATGACCCAATCTAGATCCTCCAAAGCTTCATCGACCTTGAGTGGCTCAAAGTTGGACACAAATGCATGATGGCCACAAAAAGGTAGTGAGATTCTTCTTGTTGTTGCGAGTCTTGATCCCTCTTGATATGCTTCCAAGTATATTATTGACTTGGATCCCACTTGCAATAGAGGCGTACTTGATCTTCTAGACTGTGCCTTCATGATCAACAAATTCATCTTTTGACGGTCCTTGATCATTGACAACTTCTTGAGCATTACTTTTGTGTTGAGGAACTTGTTCGTCATCTTGGTCTTGCTCAACGGGTTAAGGGCTTGGTTCTTGTTCTTCAGTTTGCGAGAGTTGTTCGTCTTGTGGTGCACTTGATGGTTCAACTTGAGTAGAGCTAGGCTCTTCTTGAGTTGGGCTTGATCCACCCCATCAACTTCTTGATCATGGATACGATATTTAGTACGCAAAATATGCCCAATTCCTATCAACTTGATGACTTGAGAAGAATATCCATCACCTAAAACACGTGGAACAACTTGCCCCTCTTGGGGGACATTATTCTCCAAAAACTCCACATCACAAGATACTTCAACACAACCATTGGTTTTGTTGTAGTATCTATAGTTTTCTGCATAACCAACAAAGATACCCTCTATAGTTCTAGATTATAATTTACTGAGCTTTTCTTTCTTATTCTTGACGAGGCACTTACACCCAAAGACATGGAAGTAGTTGATGTTGGGCTTGTTCTTTGTGAGAATCTCGTATGGAGTCTTGTCAAAGGGAGCTAGGAGGAAGAGCTGGTTCGAGTAGTGAACCGTGGTAGCGATGGATTCTCCCCAAAAGTTGTGGGGTGACTTGAACTCACTCAACATTGTTCTTGCCATCTCGATGATAGTCGGTGCCAAGAATTTGTTGAGGGGTATATGGATCCAAGAATTCATGCTCGATTCCCTCATCTTGAACAAACTCTTGCATGGTGTAGTTCTTGAATTTGGTGCCATTGTCGGTCCTAATGGTATTGATCGCCACTTCATGGGTACGTTGAGCTTGCTTGGCGAAGATCATGAAGTACTTGTAGGTCTCATCCTTTGTCTTGAGGAGGAAGACCCAAGTGTACCTTGAATAATCATCAATGATGATAAGACCATACTTTCTTCCACCAATAGTATCATATGTTGATGGCCCAAAGAGATCCAAATGGAGAAGCTCCAAAGGTCTTGAGGTGGCCACCTTGGATATTGATGGATGACTCTTCCCGCCTTGCTTTCTGGAGATGCAAGCACTACACACGCGATCCTTCTCAAAAGGCACACCAATAAGTCTAACAATATGCCCATCCTTTAGGAGTTATTTAAGATTTCTCATGTTGAAATGGCCAAGGTGGCGATGCCAAAGCCATCCCTCGTCAACCTTGGCCATTAGACATGTGGAAAGAGGTTGGTTCTCTTGCGAGAGATCGACCTTGTAAAGGTTGTCTTCCACATATCCAACAAGGACCAAATTAATATTATCACTCCTAAAGACTTTCACAAATGTTCTCGAAAAATAGGAATCATAACCGGCATCCGCAATATGTTTAATTGAAAGCAAGTTGTAGCGAAGGTTCTCAACAAGCATGACGGTCTCTAGGGTCAAAGCCTTGGAGACCACCAACTTGCCATAACCTAGTACCTTTCTTTTAGAGTTGTATCCAAAAGTGATGCTTGACATTAAATTGACATTATGAATGAATTGTTCAAGCGCACTTCTACCTCCGATTATATGATTGGTGCATCCACTATCAAACACCCACTTTGATCCACCGGAGGCATACTCCTACAAAATCAATTCTTTGATTTAGGAAACCATTGAGTAACGGGTCCCCTAGCATTAGCAACAAGATATTTTGGTACCCAAATTGAGTACTACCTATAAGCATAACCATTGCAAGGGCCAACATATTTGGCATACACATCTCCTTGGGTGCCCTTACATAGAACATAGGATGGATTAGATTTTCCTACAAGCTCGTGATTAGGGTTACCCCTTGTGGCTCCCCCCATTCACAACATTCTTGTTTACTTGGTCACCCCTCTTGTGCCCTTCTCGCACAAAGTTGTTCTTCTTAGGTGGGTTGTCACCATTCTTGTTGTTTTGGGGGTCAAACCCCATACCTTGCCTTGGGGCTCTCACCGTTTGGTGAGCAAGAATATCATCCCCTTGGAGGTAGGTGCGAGACTCTCCTTCTTAAGTTGTTCCTTCAAATTCTTGGTTTCCTCAAGGATACAAGCTTGATCCAAGGTAGAGTTAGAAGCACAAGTAATATTCTCAACAATGATTGGATCCTTCAATGTACCAAGAGCCTTTTCATCAGATACTCTAAGTTGATCATGATTCTCCCCAAGTTTTATGAGCTCACACTTGACAAGAAAATTAGATTTCTAAAGGTCCTCAAGGTCATTGGTGAGAGAATCATGAGAAATCTCAAGTTCCTTCTTTGAAGCATCAAGCTCTTGGGACAAGGTAATAGCCCTATCTAGGGTATCCACATCTTTTGCCTTATCAAGTTCACAGATTTCAATTCGTTGTTTAAGAAGTGAAGTGATGTTATTTTCCTTGCTTAGATATTTCTCAAGGAGATTGAATCTCCATTTCTCATCATCAATATGAGATTCCAAGCTATCAATGGTCTCGTCATGTGAGTTGACAAGGTCCATTAATTGCTTGAATCTTGTACAAGCATTCCTAGGAAGAGACTTCATGATTTTATACATTTCTTGTACATAGTTTTCATCAAATTCATCATTGTCAATATCATTGGTACTAACATGATCATCCAAGATGCTAGAGAGAGATGGGGGAGAAGATATTACCTTGGTGCTCTTTGCCATAAGGCAAGAGCCGGCGACCTTGGGAGTAGGATATTTATCGATGTCGTCCTTGGTATAGTCATAGGTGAGTAGTGACCCGAGTTCGGTGTAAACCAAACTAGGCTCACCAAACACCTTCTCCTCGTCCTCACACTCCTCATCGCATGTGTCCTTGGAGCTTCTTCCCATAAGGCAAGTACCGGCGACCTTGGGAGTAGTGGAGTTGTCGACGTAGTCCTTGGTGTAGTCATATGTGAAGAGTGGCCCGGGTTCGGCAAAAGACAAGGCGGCCACTCCCACAACCTTCTCATCATTCACTCTCTGCATCGTATAAGTATTCTTGGCCTAGGAAGCCTTTACCATCATGCTTCTTTTTCCTCTTATATATTTCGTTGATGGGGTTTGGCTTCAATCTTGGCTTGGCGCCCTCTTCATACTTGGGATTATCAAGTCTCTTCTCATATGGGTACTTGTTGGTAAATTGATCCGACTCATCACAATTGTAGCAAGTCCTCTGCTTCTCACTTGGTCCGGTTGAACTTCTCCTTCTTCGGAACTTCAAGTTCTTGGTGAAGAGTGCAAGTTGAGAGAGCATATCATCAACTCCATCACTATCATTCTCTTCTTCACTTGCAACATCTTCTTGTGCATGCTTGGCATTCAATGCTAGAGAATGAGAAGACCCAATAGCACAATTGATCTCCTTGATCTTTTGTCCTTCATCAGCCAAGTTACCCGTGGCAACAAGAATGATACTAGATCATCGGGAGAGAAATGGCTAGCTGAATCTAGGAGTTGCAAGTTCAAGTCAATCTTCTTGTCGGCAGTTGCGATCATGGAGATAAACTTCGACTTGATGAGCTCATCATTCAAGTTGAACCAATCATCATACTTGTCACAACCAAGACCACTAATCTTCACACGGAGGGCAACAAGTCTCTTGTATGCTTCCGCGATGGACTCACCATCATGGTTCATGAACATGTTCGTCTCCGACTTGGCAGCTTCATGCTTGGACTTTTGGATAAGAGACGTTCCCTCCTAGATACTGACGATCCTATCCCAAAGATCCTTTGTAGTGGGGATGTCACTAACTTGATCATGGAGAGTGCGGTGGATGGCACTCCTTATCTTGTCACAAGCATTGCATTTAGTTGATGATCATAGTACTCTCCCGGAGTGAGGTTGTCGAGATCTCGTGGATAGATGCCTTTGCACACAATCTCCCAAAGCTCCACACTACACCTGCGAAGATGAGATTGCATAGAATCTTTCCAATGAGAGAAGTGAGTTCCATCATAATGAGGTGCGGGACCTGAACCATTAATATGAGGCATGATGTTCTTTTGCTTAGGATATATATACGAAAATGGATTAGGAGGCATGGGGACTTACTTGGGTCACTCTCACTAGAGGACTCATTCATGGTCTCCTTATCGGTGTCCATCAGCCTCCCATGAGGTACTACCGAAGGTCCGGCAAGCATGACCCCCTCGCCCAACCCCATAAAACATCCTTCAAGGAAACTTATTAGAGCATGGAGATTGGAATCTGCCTTTGCCTTTTCATGGGAACTTTTGGCAAAGAATTCACGAAGCTCCTTGACCAAATAAGTCTTGTCCTCATAATCATCAGAGAAAACCATCTTTTCTATTAGGTGGTAAAGCCCTTATAAGAGCCCTTGGCTTTGATACCAATTGAAAGTGTAAGATGGTTTACCTAGAGGGGGTGAATAGGTTTCTACAAAATTCTTCGTAATCTTTTGCAAGTTTTAGTCTTTGTGGAATATAAGTGTGCCTAAATGTAAACTAGGTGAGGCAACCTAGATGGGTCTTGTTGGTTTGCGGCCCGAAAGTTCCTGGGCGAGTGCATCACGGTACCCAAGTTGCCTGTAATTGCCGCATTTCGCAAAGTTGGGCTGCCAACTACCGAGAGGGGACATTTCGAGGCAAACTCATCTCACCCCTACCAAATTCAAACATTCCGTTAAACTGCCCCATGAAGTAGACGGTCGGGACCCACATGTTGGTCATCTGTCTGTGATGCGAGCGCCAACGCGGCAACCTCTTAGGCAAATCGAGGAACTAGGTGGCTTGGATGTGTTGACCAATTTCACAAATCCATTCCATCCTTTCCCCTAGCACCGGCGTTGTCGAAATCCACCCTCTAGGCAGAACGATCCCTTTAGACATTTGACTTCTGGCGCCAAGTTTCTGCGCCCATTCGCTGATCTTAAGCTCCCATGGTGCATGACGTAGCTGCCATTGCGAGGCTCTATCCCGCCTCCGCCGCCGACGAGCTGAGCATCTTGGAGGATGGCAGATCCTACTACCAAGGAAGAAGAAGTTCTGGCTACATGCGGGTGAGCTACCCTTCTCTTTGCTATTCGCACAAACTATAACTGCTAGCTGGCTATTGGTAGGTCCATTTTGCATCACTATTCTATATCATAATTTACTGCTATTCATTGATATATTTCATATTAAGAGATGATACTTATGTTATTTCATCTGTTTTTGCATGGTTGATGACTTTTGGAGGATGGACCGCTGCAGTCAGGATTCTGATGGAAAAGGCACTATTTGGAGGCGAAATTCACGAAGATCAGAAAATCCGGGAAAATACATGGAAAATTCTATTTTTCTAGAATACGAAGGATGCTAGAAGGGGGAGCGGAGTTGGGCCACAGGGGTGCCACACCACCCCTGGCGCGGGCCACCCCTGGCCGTGCCACTAGCTGGTGTGGCCACCCTGGCCCACTCCTAGCTCTCCCCTTTGGCGTATATTATCCCCACGAAACCCTAAGACTCAGGGAGCAACCACAGAAAGATTTCGCTGCCTCTGCGGGGCGGAAAACTGCAGAGAGAGAAAGAGCTCTCCAGCAGGCAGAAATCTGCCGGGGAAATTCCTTCCCGAAGAGGGGAGATCGTCACCATCAACACCACCATCAAGCTGGACTTCATCGGGATCATCATCATCATCATCATATCCATCATCATCTCCACCAGCACCATCATCACCACTCCATACCGCTATAACAATTGGGTTGAATCTTGCATAGTTCTTAGGGGAAACTTTCCCGGTGTTGATTACTTGTTGTAGTTGATGCTATTGAGTGGAACCATTGAATTATCGTTTATGTTCAGATTGTTACTTATCATTATTTCATCTCTGATCTTGATCCATATGATGTCTTGTGAGTAGTTCGTTTAGTTCTTGAGGACATGGGATAAGTCATGTTGTTAGTAGTGGAATTGTGTTGAGAAAGATTCAATAGTTTGCTATTTAAGTTGTGGTGTTATTCTTCTAGTGGTGTCATGTGAACGTCCAGCGTTTTCTGCATTGATTTGGGCCACTCTGGATCTACCCATTTGACAACACCGTAACTTATGCCTTGCATCATTGCACGATGTCCTTGACACCGTAAAAACCTCCTGCCTGCGTTTCGTCCTTTGAACGCTACAAATTTAGCGGGCACATATCCATGTTTACATAGCGAAGGACTGTCTTCCTCCGCTAAACCGTGATAGTCGGAGTCGTAGAGCGTCTGGTTGGCCTAACACATCATACGTGCATCACTAAATAGAGTAGATCTAGCTCAAAATAGATAATTGGCCATAGATGATAGAGATGAGACGACTCACATTGAAATCACCGTCCCTGTCGTCACGACGCGTTTCCTCACCATCTCCCCTCGAACCCATGGCAAGAGGGGGGTGGGGGACTAGGCTGGCTGTGGGAGAGATGGCCGGAGGCGCCGTCGGCTTGCAGTTATGGCGGGATGGGAGAGAAGTGGGGAAAGTGGCTTCGAGGGGAAGAAAGAGAAGTATGGCAAGGAAGAGAAGTAAAGGGGACATGACACTGGCATATATCCCATGGAACTCGTGACACTCGCAAAAGGGGAGCACGCTGTGTTGCCAGTTTGTCCAGAGAAAGCGGACATTAAGCATGGCAAATCATGTCGCGGAACAGCCTACTCGTGGATTGCTCTTATGAAGAACCATCTGAATCGTCCAAGTGCCCCGATCGAACGGTATGTAACAATCATCATGCAGAACAACTGTGTTAGGGCATGCCTTCTAGAAGACTCGGTCTAACAGCCACCATTGGGGTTAAGGTTAGGGCTCTCCTAAGGTTAGGATCCATGTGGTTTATGAAAAGAACACACATTTCAATGGCACTGGTGGATCCATGTGGTTTATGAAAAGAACACACATGCAAATGACTCTTGTTGATCCATGCGGTTTATAAAAAGAACACACATGCAATGACTCTAGTTGTGGTTTATGAAAAGAATGCACATGCAATGACTCTAGTTGTGGTTTATGAAAAGAACACACATGCAATGACACTGGTGGATCTAGTTGTGGTCTGTGAAAGTAACACACATGCAATGACTCTAGTGGATCCATGTGGTTTATGAAAAGAACAGACATGCAAAGACTCTGGTGGATCCATATGTGGTTTATGAAAAGAACAAACATGCAATGAATCTGGTGGATCCATATGTGATTTGTGAAAAGAACAGACGTGCAATGACTCTAACTGTGGTTGATGAAAAGAACACACATGCAATGACTCTGGTGGATCCATATGTGGTTTGTGAAAAGAACACACATTCAATGACACTAGGTGATCCATATGTGGTTAATGAAAAGAACACACATGCAATAACACGAGTGGATCCATATGTGGTTTTTGAAAAGAACACACATTCAATGACACTAGTGGATCCATGTGTGGTTTGTGAAAAGAACACACATGCAATGACTCTGGTGGATCCATGTGGTTTATGAAAAAAACAGACATGCAATGACTCTGGTGGATCCATATGTGGTTTATGAAAAGAACAAACATGCAATGACTCTAGCTGTGGTTAATGAAAAGAACACATATGCAATGACTCTGGTGGATCCATGTGGTTTATGAAAATAACAAACATGCAATGACTCTAGTGGATCCATATGTGGTTTGTGAAAAGAACACACATGCAATGACTCTTGTTGATCCATGTGGTTTATGAGAAGAACACACATGCAATGAACACTAATGGACCCATGTGGTTTATGACAATAACATACATCCAATGACTCTAGTTGTGGTTAATGAAAAGAACACACATGCAATGACACTAGTGGATCCATATGTGGTTTGTGAAAAGACAACACATTCAATGACTCTAGTTGTGGTTCATGAAAAGAACACACATGCAATGACACTAGTGGATCCATATGTGTTTTAGGAAAATAACACACATTCAATGACATCGGTGGATCCATATGTGTTTTAGCAAAATAACACACATTCAATGACACTGGTGGATCCATATGTGGTTTCTGAAAAGAACACACATGTAATGACTAGTGGATCCATATGTGGTTTGTGAAAAGAACACACATTCAATGACATTGGTGGATCCATATGTGGTTTGTGAAAAGAACACACATTTAATGACTCCAGTTCTGGTTTATGAAAAGAACACACATCCCATGACTCTAGCTCTGGTTTATGAAAAGAACACACATGCAATGACTCTGGTGGATCCATGTGGTTTATGAAAAGAATAGACATGCAATGACTCTGGTGGATCCATCTGTGGTTTGTGCAAAAAAAAACACAAATGAAATGACTCTAGTGGATCCATATGTGGTTTGTGAAAAGAATAGAGATGCAATGACTCTAGCTATGGTTAATGAAAAGAACACACATGCAATGACACTAGGGGATCCATATGTGGTTTATGAAAAAACACACATGCAATGACACTGGTGGATACATATGTGGTTTGTGAAAAGAACACACATTCAATGACACTGGTGGATCCATTTGTGGTTTGTGAAAAGAACACACATGCAATGACTCTGATGGATCCATGTGGTTTACGAAAAGAACAGACATGCAATGACTCTGGTGGATCCATACGTGGTTTATGAAAAGAACAGACATGCAATGACTCTGGCTGTGGTTAATGAGAAGAACACACATGTAATCACTCTGCTGGATCCATGTGGTTTATGAAAAGAACACATATGCAATGACTCTGGTGGATCCATATGTGGTTTGTGAAAATAAGACACATGCAATGACTCTAGTGGATCCATATGTGGTTTGTGAGAAGAACAGACATGCAATGACTCTGGTGGATCCATATGTGGTTTGTGAAAATAACACACATGCAATGACACTAGTTGTGGTTCATGAAAAGAACACACATGCAATGACACAGGTAGATCCATATGTGGTTTGTGAAAAGAACACACATTCAATGACTCTAGTTGTGGTTCATAAAAAGAACACACATGCAATGACACTCGTGGATCCATATGTGTTTTAGGAAAAGAACACGCATTCAATGACACTTGTGGATCCATATGTGGTTTGTGAAAAGAACACACATGCAATGACTCTGGTGGATCCATATGTGGTTTGTGAAAATAAAACACATTCAATGACACTGGTGGATCCATATATGGTTTATGAAAAGAACACAGATGCAATGACTCTGGTGGATCCATGTGGTTTATGAAAATAATACACATGCAATGACTCTGGTGGATCCAAATGTGGTTTGTGAAAAGAACACACATGCAATGACTCTGGTGGATCCATATGTGTTTTGTGAAAATAACACACTTGCAATGACTCTAGTGGATCCATATGTGGTTTGTGAAAAGAATAGACATGCAATGGCTCTAGCTATGGTTAATGAAAAGAACACACATGCAATAAAACTGGTGGATCCATATGTGGTTTGTGAAAAAACACACATTCAATGACTCCAGTTGTGGTTCATGAAAATAACACACATGCAATGACACTAGTTGATCTATATGTGTTTTAGGAAAAAGAACACACATTCAATGACACTTGTGGATCCATATGTGGTTTGTGAAAAGAACACACATGCTCATGTGGTTTATGAAAAGAACAAACATGCAATGCCTCTAGTGGATCCTTATGTGGTTTGTGAAAAGAACACACATGAAATGACTCTAGTGGATCCATATGTTGTTTGTGAAAAGAACAGACATGCGATGACTCTAGTTGTGGTTAATGAAGAGAACACACATGCAATGACAATAGGGGATCCATATGTGGTTTATGAAAAGAACACACATGCAATGACTCTGGTGGATCCATATGTGGTTTGTGAAAACAACACACACATTCAATGATACTGGTGGATCCATATGTGGTTTGTGAAAAGAACACACATTTAATGACTCTAGTTGTGGTTTATGAAAAGAACACACATGCAATGAAACTGGTGGATCCATATGTGGTTTGTGAAAAGAACACACATTCAATGACTCTAGTTGTGGTTCATGAAAAGAACACACATGCAATGACACTGGTGGATCCATATGTGTTTTAGGAAAATAACACACATTCAATGACACTTGTGGATCCATATGTGGTTTGTGAAAAGAACTGATACGTTGTAAAACTTGTTTTATATCTACTTTCTTATGTTTTGTCCACACTTTGGAGTACTTTTACATATTTTCTGGAACTAACCTATTAACAAGATACCATAGTGCCAGTTGCCTGTTTTCGGCTGTTTTTGGTTTCAAAAAATCTAGTAACGAAATATTCTCGGAATTGGACCAGACAAAAGCCAAAGTCAATATTTTACCCAAAGCAACACGGAGTCCGGAGGGGAGACAAAGTGGCGCACCAGGGCGGCCACAACTTGTGGCGGTGCAGCCTTGGGGGCGCGCCACCAGGGGTGTGGGCCTCCTGGTGCTCCACCAACCTTGCCCTCTCGCCTATAAAATCCTCCCGGGATGAAAACCCTAAGTACCCGATCAAAATTCCACGAAAGAGTCTGTAGCCCCCGCCATCTCCGTCCCTAGACCAGGAGGGATCTGAAGCTCTTCCCGGCACCCTGTCGGAGGGGAGAGATCACCCTGGAAGCCTTCTTCATCACCATGACTGCCTCCGGTGTGATGCGTGAGTAGTTCATCCCTAGACTACATGTCCATGTAGTAGCTAGATGGTTGGTTCTTCTCCTTTGTGCTACCATGTTTAGATCTTGTGAGCTCCGTTCATGATCAAGATCATCTATTTGTAATCCTACATGTTGTGTTTGTGGGGATCCGATGGATATTGAGATGCTATTTTAGATTGGTTATTGATTCTATCATGCCTATGTTATTTGTGATCTTGCATGCTTTCCATTGTTAGCACCTATCTTGGCCAAGTAGATGCTAGCAACTCCAAGAGGGAGTATTTATGCTCGATAGTGGGTTCATGCCTCTAGTAATCTGGGGAAGTGACAAAAATCTCTAAGGTACTAGATGTGCTATTGCTACTAGGGAGAAAACAGCAATCCTTTCTCCATGGGGCAATCTTATTGTTTACTTTGCACACTTTGCTTAATGCAATTATCTGTTGCATGCAACTTAATACTGGAGGGGCTTTGGATGATAACCTGAAGGTGGATTATTAGTCATAGATGTAGTTGGATTACGGTCTATGTATAATGTTGTAATGCCCAATCAAATCTCGTAGGAGTCAATATGATTAGTATATGCATGTATGTTTTCTTGGTGTCTGTCAATTGCCCCGATGTAATTTGTTCACCCAACATGTCATCTATCTTAAGGAGAATCACCTCTAGTGAACTATGGACCCTGTTCCATTCTTTTACCATCTATTTACTGTTTACTGTTTACTTTGTGCAAGCAATTACTATCTTCCACACAATACGTAGAATCCTTTGTTTTCAGCAAAGCCGGTGAGATTGACAACCTCACTATAAGTTGGGGGCAAAGTTCTGTGGTTGTGTTGTGTAGGATTCAAAGTTGGAAACAACACCTTGGAGGTGTTTCCTTGCTCCTACTGGTTCAATAACCTTGGTTTCATAACTGAGGGAAAACTTGCTACTATGCTCATCATACCTTCCTCTTGGGGTTCCCCAACGAGCTTGATATATTTTGAGCCATCAAGCCTTTTTTCTGGCGCCGTTGTCGGGGAGTCAGGGACATCTTCACAAGGGGAGTCCCTCATAACCACTCTCTTTACTTTGTTTTTTGTTTTGCTTAGTTTATTTTTGTTTGTTTGCTTGTTTCTTTTATCAAAAACACACAAAAAAATAGTTGTACTGGTTTGCTTCCTTATATTAAAAACACAAAAAATGAATACTCTTGAAAACACTAAGTTGTGTGACTTCACTAGCACCAACAACAATGATTTCATGTGCACACCTATTGCTCCACCTGTTCCTGAAGCTACTTTCTTTGAAATTAAACCTGCTTTACTCAATCTTGTTATGAAAGAATAGTTCTCCGGTGTTGGTACTGAAGATGTTCCTGCTCATCTTAATAACTTTGTTGAACTTTGTGAGATGCAAAAACATAGGGATATAGATGGAGATATTATTAAGCTTAAATTGTTTCCTTTCTCTTTGAGGGGAAAAGCTAAAGAATGGTTGCTATCCCTAACTAGAAATAGTATTGATTCTTGGACTAAATGCAAAGATGCTTTCATTGGAAAATACTATCCTCCTGCTAAGATTATTTCTATGAGAAGTGAAATAATGAAATTTAAACAATCTGATAATGAACATGTTGCTCAAGCTTGGGAAAGAATGAAATCTTTGGTAAAGAATTGTCCCACTCATGGACTGACTGCTTGGATGATTATCCAAACCTTTTATGCAGGACTGAATTATTCTTCAAGAAATCTGTTGGATTCTGCTGCTGGAGGTACCTTTATGACCATTACTTTGGGTGCTGCAACAAAGCTTCTGGATAATATGATGGTTAACTATTCTGAATGGCACACTGAGAGAGCTCCACAAGGTAAGATGGTAAATTCTGTTGAAGAAACCTCCTCCTTGAGTGATAAAATTGATGTTATTATGTCTATGCTGGTTAATGGGAAATATCATATTGATCCAAATCATGTTACCTTGGCTTCTTTGGTTGCTCAAGAAGAGCAAGTTGATGTGAACTTTATTAGAAATAATAATTTTAGCAACAATGCCTACATGAAAAAATTAAGTAATAATAATTATAGGCCATATCCTCCCAATAATGGTAATGCTTATGGAAATTCCTACAACAATAATAGAAGTGCACCCTCTAAACTTGAAGTCATGCTTAAAGATTTTATTAGTAAACAAACTGCTTTCAATAAAACTATTGAGGAAAAACTCTCAAATGCTGAAGAAATATATCATCTTTGTCTGAAGCACAATCCTCTTTGATTAATAAAATGCTACTAAACCTGAAACTATTGAAAATCCTGTTGCTGCTACTAATGCCATACAAGTTAGAATTGATGAAAATGTTAGACTGTTTGCTGAATTGCATGCCAAGTGGGAAAGAGAAGATGAAATTGCTAGAAATAGTAGTATTTGTATTATCACCACTACTAATGTTGATGCTAGCAAACCACATGAAGTCCCCATTCCTTTTGCTACAATGCCTAAAACCAATGGAACCTTTTCTAATAAAAATGCTGAAATTCTTCAAAATATGGAAAAAAAATAGCTCTACTACCTCAGATGGAAATTATGATTTTGATATTGATGGTTGCAATATCTCGGAAGTAATTATGTTCCTACAAAAGCTTGCTAAAAGTCCTAATGCTAGTGCTATGAATATGGCCTTTACAAAACACATTCATGATGCTCTCATAAAAATTAAAGAAGAAAGATGAAACATAAAGCTTCTATTCCTATGAAATTAGAAGATGGTTGGGAACCCATCATTAATATGAAAGTGAATTATTTTGATCTCAAAGCTTTATGTGATCTTGATAGTAGTGTTTCTATTATGCCTAGAAAGATTTATGAAATGCTTAATTTGCCACCATTGGAAGATTGTTATTTAAATGCCCAACTTGATGATAATGCTAAAAAGAAACTCATGGGGAGTATTAATGATGTTCTTATTATGGTTAACAATGCCTCTGTCCCCATTGATTTCTATGTTTTGGATGTTAAACGCAATGCTTCTTGTCCTATTATTTTGGGAAAACCTTTTCTTAGAACTGTTGGTGCCATTATTGATATGAAAGAAGGCACCATTAAATATCAATTCTCACTCAAGAAAGGTATAGAGAACTTCCCTAAGAAGAGAGAAAGGATTCCTTTTGCCTCTCCTATTAAAACAGAATTTGCTCTTAATGCTTCTTCATTCGAGAATACTTGATCTTGCTTCTTATGCCTAGCTCAAAGGCGTTAAAGAAAAGCACTTATTGGGAGATAACCCAAATTTCTTTAGGAATTTTTTGTTGAGTCTTGGAAGTTATTGCTTCAGTAATAACCTCTCCTTATCATTTTTGTGTGGTTTTTGTGCCAAGAATAACCTCTAATGAGAGAGAAGTAAGACTTGGGAAAGTTGCTGTTCCGAAACAGATTTTTGTGCTTCGTTGTAAAAATTAGTGAAAAATCTCTGTATGTCGAATTGAGCTGTAATTTTTTGTGCTTCTGCCCCAGGTTGTTATCTAACTTTCGTTAGTTCAACACTTTTCTATTTGAGCAACAGAAGGTCTTCGAAAAAAATCGGTTTTTACCTACTGATCTGTTTTGACAGATTTCTGCCATTATTTGCATTTGCCTCTTAATCTCTTTCTCTTTGAGTTCTCTTTGCTCACATGAACTTTTAAAAGGAAGTGCTACAGTAGCTTGTGTTTTAATGGAAGTTTTACTTGTGTTGAAACTGAACCTAAAGACTTATTATCTTGAGTACACTAATGTTGCTAATGAAGATTGTGTGAAGTTTTGTATGAAGGAAATTTTAAAGTGTAGGGAAGAACAATGTGATAAGATGAA
Organism: Avena sativa; assembly: GCA_916181665.1. Taxonomy (NCBI): domain Eukaryota; kingdom Viridiplantae; phylum Streptophyta; class Magnoliopsida; order Poales; family Poaceae; genus Avena; species Avena sativa. The sequence continues at coordinate 29,227,940 of OV702290.1, read as the reverse complement.
GTATGGACAAAAGCTCAAGATTGGGGATGCCACCCGTGTCACCCCAATAAATATTCAAGAAGTACAAGCGTCAAAGCTTGGGGATGCCCAAGGCATCCCCTTCTTCGTCAATAAAAATCTTAGGTTTTCTTCCAAACACTTCATTTTTATTGTTTCGTGCAAATTGTGTTGTTCTTGGAGCGTCTTCGTTTTTGTATTTAGTTTTCGTTTGCTTAGTTTGCTTGAATAAATTGGTTGGACCCCCGCATTCATACATAGTTTCAAATAGGTTAATTTGGATTGGAAAAGAGAAGGAAAGTTCATGCTTATAAGTGGTATAAAAGGAGCTTGTTTTTGACTGTGAATTAGACTTTATCATGTCATGCTTGATATTGCTTTGAATTTATGCTTAGTGATTATTGTTGTAGCATGACTTGTTACAAATAATTGAGATTGCTTAATGTGCCTTTAAAGAATCATGCGTTGTTTTGGCATATAAAAGCATAATATTGTGGTATTCTCATTTGATGCTTTATTTGGGTTGACTTAGCGCATGCTCACACCATGTTAAGACTACACCAAGTCACCATAGCCTCTATGATCATTTAGTTTTTGACTTGTAATATCACTTTATGCTTTAATTAATAATGTTTTGTCGCTTTGTATGATTATGGCCATTATTGCTCTCTTAGTTGGTCGCTCCTATTCTTTTGCCAGCCTCCACATGTACCAAGTATGAGTTCCACTCATGCATCCAACTCCAAATAAAACCAAGTTATTCCAAAGAGTCCAACATACCTACTTATTAGCATTATTGCTATTCCAAGTATATTCATGTTTTTATCTACCTTCCGAATTAAACTTGTTATGTGGAAATTAGTGATTAAATCTCTCACAAACTTGATGGCACACTTTACTTTTCTTGCACTTAATAAACTTGAACCATTGTGCCCATCTATGTTGCGTATATGCTTGCACTTTGTAAGTTGTGAATTAGCAGAACCATGTTACCATGGGGAACACTTTCAACATTGCACATTATTTAGTTGATATCATGATTCTTTTGCTTATGGATCCCGGCGGTATGAAATAAAAGGGGAGCTTGTAAGCTCATGGAGTAATATATGTGTTAGAGAAACGCCTAGGCGGCTAGCCTAAGCCATGCCTAATCATGGTGGAAACTTGCAGCATAACCATAGTGAGAAATCTATGAAGCATACTCAATAAAAACCTATGCAAATAGCAAATAGAAAGATCGATGAGATGCTCATTGTCTGCTTGCCTTGTCATTTTGATATGGGAAAACTTCAGTATCATCGGGCAAGGGGTACCCCGTTGGCGGTTCTCTAGGATACACATGTACTTACAATGCCAAAAACTTACTTATGACTAAAGTTGAGTAGCACGAGGTTCGATACTCGTAAGCAAGGGGCATGGGATTTTCAACTTATAACTTATCAAGCATATCCTCATATTTTTTTCACTTTAACCTCAATCACCTAAAGATGCTTATGATAGGGGTAATGAGAGCTGAAAGCTAACAAGTACCATAATTTTTGGAAGCTCTTTATGAGACTTGAATCCCTGCTTCCTTCTATGAAGGGCCTTTCTTTTACTTTTTATGTTGAGTATCCATCTTCTATCTTTATGCACCTATTGAGAGAGCATAGTGGTCATTCTTAGTTTAATGTGCATTGTCCCAAAACTTGTTGATTGATTAATAACTTTGATATTGATTGTTCTTAAACTGTTTGTATCTAGTCATCCTTATGAACCTTGAAGGTTTCCTATGCATTTATGTTTTGCTACACTATGAGGGACAAGCCGAATACCATTCTCATTATGTTTTCTATATGTGAAACAAACAAACGTCTTTCAAAGCATTGTTATTCATGAATCTTTTGTTTGTACCTTTTCATGTTACAACATAGTTGCTATGTCTTATTGTTAGAACTATATCTTTCATGCTATGTTAAAGTACTATGATCCCAACTATCAATGTTTTACAAATACATTGATCAAGATTATGATGGTGCATGTCGCTTCAAAAATTATTCCTTTTTATCACTTACCTACTCGAGGACGAGCAAGAGTTAATCTTGGGGATGTTGATATGTTGTAAATGTATCTATAATTTTTGATGTTCCATGCTTGTTTTATATCTACTTTCTTATGTTTTGTCCACACTTTGGAGTATTTTTACACATTTTCTGGAACTAACCTATTAACAAGATGCCACAATGTCAGTTGCATGTTTTCTGCTGTTTTTGGTTTCAGAAAAGCTAGTAAGGAAATATTCTTGGAATTGGACCGGACAAAATCCAAATTCAATATTTTACCCGAAGCAACACGGAGTTCGGAGGGGAGACGAAGTGGCGCACCAGGGCGGCCACACCTGGTGGCGGTGTGGCCTAGGGGCGTGCCACCAGGGGGTGTGGGCCCCCTGGTGCTCCACCGACCTTGCCCTCTCGCCTATAAAATCCTCCCGGGACGAAAACCCTAAGTACTCGATCAAAATTCCATGAAAGAGTCTGTAGCCGCCGCCATCTCCATCCCTAGATCGGGAGGGATCTGAAGCTCTTCCCGGCACCCTGCCGGAGGGGAGAGATCACCCTGGAGGCCTTGTTCATCACCATGACTGCCTCCGGTGTGATGCGTGGTTGGTTCTTCTCCTTTGTGTTACCATGTTTAGATATTGTGAGCTCCGTTCATGATCAAGATCATCTATTTGTAATCCTACATGTTGTGTTTGCGGGGATTCGATGGATATTGTGATGCTATTTTAGATTGATTATTGATTCTATCATGTCTATGTTATTTGTGATCTTGCATGCTTTCCGCTATTAGTAGCTATCTTGGCCAAGTAGATGCTAGAAAATCCAAGAGGGAGTATTTATGCTCGATAGTGGGTTCATGCCTCTAGTAATCTGGGGAAGTGACAGAAATCTCTAAGGTACTAGATGTGTTGTTGCTACTAGGGAGAAAACAGCAATCCTTTGTCCATGGGGCAATCGTATTGTTTACTTTACACACTTTCTTCAATGCAATTATCGGTTGCTTGCAACTTAATACTGGAGGGGGTTCGGATGATAACCTGAAGGTGGATTATTAGTCATAGATGTAGTTGGATTATGGTTTATGTATAATGTTGTAATGCCCAATCAAATCCCGTAGGAGTCAAGATGATTAGTATATGCATGTATGCTTTATCGGTATCAATCAATTGCCCCGCTGTAATTTGTTCACCCAACATGTCATCTATCTTAAGGAGAATCACCTCTAGTGAACTATGGACCCCGGTCCATTCTTTTACCATCAATGTACCATCTATTTACTATTTACTGTTTACTTTTTGCAAGCAATTAGTATCTTCCATACAATACATTTAATCCTTTGTTTTCAGTAAACCAGTGAGATTAACAATCTCACTGTAAGTTGGGGGCAAAGTTTTGTGGTTGTGTTGTGCAGGATTCCAAGTTGGAAACAACACCTTGGAGGTGTTTTGTTGCTCCTACTAATTCGATAACCTTGGTTTCATAATTGAGGGAAAACTTGCTGCTGCGCTCATCATACCTTCCTCTTGGGTTCCCCAACGAGCTCGATATATTTTGAGCCATCAAGCCTTTTTTCTAGCGCCGTTGTCGGGGAGTCAGGGACATCTTCACAAGGGAGTCCCTCATAACCAATCTCTTTACTTTGTTTTTTGTTTTGCCATCAAGAACACACATGCTCATGTGGTTTATGAAAAGAACAGGCAGGCAATGACTTTGATGGATCCATATGTGGTTTGTGAAAAGAACACACATGAAATGACTCTGGTGGATCCATATGTGGTTTGTGAAAAGAATAGACATCCAATGACTCTAGTTGTGGTTAATGAAAAGAACACACATGTAATGACACTAGGGGATCCATATTTGGTTTATGAAAAGAACACACATGCACTGACTTTGGTGGATCCATATGTGGTTTGCGAAAAGAACACACATTCAATGACACTAGTGGATCCATATGTGGCTTGTGAAAAGAACACACATTTAGTGACTCTAGTTGTGGTTTATGAAAAGAACACACATCCCATGACTCTAGCTGTGGTTTATGAAAAGAACACACATGCAATGACTCTAGTGGATCCATGTGGTTTATGAAAAGAACAGACATGCAATGACTCTGGTGGATCCATATGTGGTTTGTGAAAAGAACACACATGCAATGACTCTAGTTGTGGTTTATGAAAATAACACACATGCAATGACACTGGTGGATCCATATGTAGTTTGTGAAAAGAACACACATTCAATGACACTAGGGGATCCATATGTGGTTAATGAAAACAACACACATGCAATGACGCTGGTGGATCCATATGTGGTTTGTGAAAACAACACACATTCAATGAATCTAGTTGTGGTTCATGAAAAGAACACACATGCAATGACACTGGTGGATCCACATGTGTTTTCGGAAAAGAACACACATTCAATGACACTGGTGGATCCATATGTGGTGTATGAAAATAACTAACATGCAATGACTCTGGTGGATCCATATGTGGTTTGTGTAAAGAACACACATGAAATGGCTCTTGTGGATCCATATTTGGTTTGTGAAAATAACACACATGTAATGACTCTAGTTGTGGTTAATGAAAAGAACACACATGCAATGACTCTGGTGGATCCATATGTGGTTTGTGAAAAGAACACACATGTAATGACTCTAGTGGATCCATATGTGGTTTGTGAAAAGAACAGACATGCAATGACTCTGGTGGATCCATATGTGGTTTGTGAAAAGAACACACATGCAATGACTCTAGCTGTGGTTCATGAAAATAACACACATGGAATGACACTGGTGGATCCATATGTGGTTTGTGACAAGAACACATATTCAATGACACTAGGGGATCCATATGTGGTTAATGAAAAGAACACACATGCAATGAAACTGGTGGATCCATATGTGGTTTGTGAAAAGAACACACATTCAATGGCTCTAGTTTTGGTTCATGAAAAGAACACACATGCAATGACATTGGTGGATCCATATGTGTTTTAGGAAAAGAACACACATTCAATGACACCGGTGGATCCATATGTGGTTTGTGAAAAGAACACACATGCTCATATGGTTTATGAAAAAATATACATGCAATGACTCCGGTGGATCCATATGTGGTTTGTGAAAAGAACACACATGAAATGACTCTGGTGGATCCATATGTGGTTTGTGAAAAGAACAGACATGCAATGACTCTAGATGTGGTTAATGAAAAGAACACACATGCAATGACACTAGGGGATCCTTATGTGGTTTATGAAAATATCACACATGCAATGACTCTGGTGGATCCATATGTGGTTTGTGAAAAGAACACACATTCAATGACACTGGTGGATCCATATATGGCTTGTGAAAAGAACACACATATAATGACTCTAGTTGTGGTTTATGAAAAGAACACACATCCCATGACACTGGTGGATCCATACGTGGTTTGTGAAAAGAACACACATGCAATGACTCTAGTTGTGGTTTATGAAAAGAACATGATGACCCACAAGTATAGGGGGTGTATCGCAGTATTTTCGATAAGTAAGAGTGTCAAACCCAATGAGGAGCAGAAGGTGCTGGCTAGTGGTATGGATCAGGAATTCTCTGCAAATACTTAGCAAACGGATTTTTAGGGGTTTTTGATAAAGCAAGTAAACAAAGTACGAGTAAATAAAAGACAGTAGGAATAAATGCAGCAAGTGGGCCAATCCTTTATGCAGCAAAGGACAATCCGGTTGTATTACTTAAGATGACCAAACATTCTCGAGGACACACGGGAAGACTGTCAAGTGCTTTCGCTTCATATAGTTGATTAATCTTCTTTAGCTTGCTAAGTGTTGTGTGGGTGAACCTGTGCTAATGTACCGACCTTCCTAGGACTAATACGTACTTGTGATTATACCCCTTGCAAACATCCATAAGTACAAGAAAGTAATTAAGGTAGAAACCTAACCATAGCTTTAAACTCTAAGACCCTTACGTCCCTTGTGCAATGGTTTCCTAACGGGGTTCAGGTTTCTGTCACTCCGGCAACCCCTACGATTAGTAGCCAAATACACGATGCATTCCCCTAGGCCCATATAGGTGAAGTGTGATGTAGTCGACATTCACATGGCACCACTAGAAGAAGTACACCACAACTTAAATATCAAACTATTGAATCTTTCTCAACACAACTCCACTACTAACAACATGACTTCTCCAATGTCCTCAAGAACAAAACGAACTACTCACAAGACATCATATGGATCATGATCAGAGATAGAATAATGATGTATAACAATCTGAACATAAACAATAATTCAATGGTTCACTCAATAGCATCAACTACAAAGAGTAATCAACACCGGGAAAGTTTCCCCTATGAACTAATGCAAGATTCAACGCAACAATTACAGCAATATGGAGATGGTGATGAGGGTGCTGATGGTGATGATGGTGGTGATGATGATGATGATCCCGATGAAGTCCAGCTTGATGGTGGTGTTGATGGCGAGGATCTCCCCTCTCCGGGAAGGAATTCCCCCGGCAGAAATCTGTCTGCCGGAGAGATCTTTCTCTCTCGATGTTTTCCGCCCCGCAGAGGCGGCGAAATCTTTCTGTGGTCGCTCTCTGAGTCTTAGGGTTTCAGGAGGATGATATACGCCAGAGGGGAGAGCCAGAGGTGGGCCAGGGCGGCCACACCACCTGCTGGCATGGCCTAGGGCTGCCCGCGCAAGGGGGTGGTGTGGGCCCCCTGTGGCCCATCTCCACTCCGTCTTCTGGCATCCTTAGTCTTCTGGAAAAATAGGATTTTTCGTATATTTTCCCAGAATTTCTGATCTTCGCGAATTTTGCCTCCAAACAGCACCTTTTCCATCAGAATCCTGACTGCAGCGGTCCATGCTCCAAAAGTCATCAACCATGCAAAAACAGATGAAATAACATAAGTATCACCTCTCAATACGAAATATATCAATGAATAATAGTGAATTAAGACAGAGAATAGTGATGCAAAATGGACGTATCAATGCAATGACACTGGTGGATCCATATGTGGTTTGTGAAAAGAACACACATTCAATGACACTAGGGGATCCATATGTGGTTAATGAAAAGAACACACATGCAATGACACTGGTGGATCCATATGTGGTTTGTGAAAAGAACACACATTCAATGACTCTAGTTGTGGTTCATGAAAAGAACACACATTAAATGACACTGGTGTATCCATATGTGTTTTAGGAAAAGAACATACATTCAATGACATTGTTGGATCCATATGTGGTTTATGAAAAGAACGGACATGCAATGACTCTGGTGGATCCATATGTGGTTTGTGAAAAGAACACACATGAAATGACTCTAGTGGATCCATATGTAGTTTGTGAAAAGAATAGACATGCAATGACTCTAGCTGTGGTTAATGAAAAGAACACACATGCAATCCCTCTAGTGGATCCATATGTGGTTTGTGAAAATAACACACATGCAATGACTCTAGTGGATCCACTTGTGGTTTGTGAAAAGAACAGACATGCAATGACTCTGGTGGATCCATATGTGGTTTGTGAAAAGAACACACATGCAATGACTCTAGCTGTGGTTCATGAAAAGAACACACAGGGAATGACACTGGTGGATCCATATGTGGTTTCTGAAAAGAACACACATTCAATGACACTAGGGGATCCATATGTGGTTAATGAAAAGAACACACATGCAATGAAACCGGTGGATCCATATATGGTTTGTGAAAAGAACACACATTCAATGACTCTAGTTGTGGTTCATGAAAAGAACACACATGCAATGACACTGGTGGACCCATATGTGTTTTAGGAAAAGAACACACATTCAATGACACTGGTGGATCCATATGTGGTTTGTGAAAACAACACACATGCTCATGTGGTTTATGAAAAGAATAGGCATGCAATGACTCTGGTGGATCCATATGTGGTTTGTGAAAAGAACACACATGAAATGACTCTAGAGGATCCATATGTGGTTTGTGAAAAGAACAGACATGCAATGACTCTAGTTGTGCTTAATGAAAACAACACATATGCATTGACTCTGGTGGATCCATATGTGGTTTGTGAAAAGAACACACATGCAATGACTCTAGTGGATCCATATGTGGTTTGTGAAATAACAGACATGCAATGACTCTAGTGGATCCATATGTGGTTTGTGAAAAGAACACCCATGCAATGACTCTAGTTGTGGTTCATGAAAAGAACACACATGCAATGACACTGGTGGATCCATATGTGGTTTGTAAAAAGAACACACATTCAATGACACTAGGGGATCAATATGTGGTTAATGAAAAGAATACACACGCAATGACACTGGTGGATCCATATGTGGTTTGTGAAAAGAACACACATTGAATGACACCGGTGGATCCATGTGTGGTTTGTGAAAATAACACACATGCAATGAGTCTAGTTGATCCATGTGGTTTATGAGAACAACACACATCCATTGAACTCTAGTGGATCCATGTAGTTTATGACAATAACACACATCCAATGACTCTAGTTGTGGTTTATGAAAACAACACACATGCAATGACACTGGTGGATCCATATGTGGTTTGTGAAAAGAACACACATTCAATGACTCTAGTGGATCTATATGTGGTTTATGAAAATAACACACATGTAGTGATTCTGGTGGATCCATATGTGGTTTATGAAAAGAACACACATGCAATGACTCTAGTGGATCCATATGTGGTTTGTGAAAATAACACACATAATCATATGGTTTATGAAAAGAACAGACATGCAATGACTCTGGTGGATCCATATGTGGTTTGTGAAAAGTACACACATGAAATGACTCTGGTGGATACATATGTGGTTTGTGAAAATAACACACATGCGATGACTCTAGCTATGGTTAATGAAAAATACACACATGCAATGACACTAGGGGATCCATATGTGGTTTATGAAAAGAATAGACATGCAATGACACTGGTGGATCCATATGTGGTCTGTGAAAAGAACACACATTCATTGTATTTCATTGTACAAGACACTCACTTTCCATTTTTATACTACTCAGTTTTGCCCTTGGTTTTTTGATACTAGTCAGTTTTGCCCTCTCTCTCTTTGGTAGAAGCCCAAACCTGTGCTCACTATGTCTGTTATGCCCTGATTGGTTGACACAGTTGTCACACGGATCATGCACACCTACCATTGATCCTGTGTGATCCAACAAGAATCGTTGCGCACGTCATGCCCTTCACAGTACAACGTGAGACAGCACAGACGTCTCCCTCAGCGAGACTTCTATAAGAAGGAACACGAAGCCGTCCATGGAAAAATTCGTCGAGTGGTCATGGCATGTTTAATCACGTCTGAAAAGCCTACTACTGCTACTACAACACATGCATATGGCAACAAGGTCATCGAGTCCATGGTTCTCGATAGGACACTGCAATTTATTGTCACTTGATTTTAATAAGACATATCCCATTTTTACGCAGCGCTCTCAATCTCACTTCAAACTGGGCCCTACCGCAATTAACTTACATGCATCAAGGGGGCCCTCGAGTAGACCTAACGTTGCTAGAAATTGGTTCTACGCCACTTGCATGCAGTGGAATCGAGGTCTGCCATGAGCGTGTTTTCAATGTAGTTCTGAAGTGGAGATCGTGGTTGTTTCAAAAAAAAGGGAACCCAAAAAAAAGTGGAGATCGTGGTATCCCCATCCCCCCGCCCACGACACATGTCCACTCGAGGACTACGAACGGTCTAGTGTTTATAAACCCGCTTGGCCTTCTTCTTCCATGAGCTCGTGTCATTTTCCCCAATCTGTCTTGTCCCAAAACCCTAATTTGCACCTACCGCGTGCGCCGAAGCTCCTTCGCTCGCACCACCTCCTTCCCTAGGTGTGCCATGAAGTGTACGCGTGGAGACGAGCCGGAGGTGAAGCCAGTTGAAGGCACAGCAGTAGATGGCTCGGTCGTCACCAAGCAGGCGGAGGCGTCTTTTCCGGGCACGCATGCCACTCGTCGCTGTGTTGTTGAGGGTTCGAGCTCATCCATCTAGCCAGTAGCCATCATCGTCGAGCAGCAGGTGGCCGACAACATCGTGGTGCCAACAGCAGATCTGGATGGGGGCAGGCGGCAGGCGGAGGCAATCTGGTGCCCTACATCAACGACCCCATCATCGTCCAAGAAATCTTTGACGCGATCGCAGAGAATGACGAGTTCGAGGAGGAGGTCCCTGATGAGGAGTCCGAGGTACTACATTGCTAGCTTCTCTAGTCGCAGCCGCAGATTTCACTGTTCATACATAGGATTTGCTCAATCGTGTATAGATTATTTTGCTCTTTAAGTAGGGTAGTATATATATGGTTCGAACGGTCGATTGATGCATCTGCCATCTAGTCACAAAACCCCAATTCTTCTAGTCACAAAACCCCAGTCTTCTCATTAGCCATCTAGTAAATTTACATTTGTTTAACTTGTTGTTGTTCATACGTTTCTTCTTATGCTATAAATTTAATCGATTAACATTTGATTTGGGGTTTTAGGGTTTGCTAGTTGAGTGTTGATTTTGATACACAACATGCCTATAACATTACATTTCTATTCCTTACTGAGCCCAATGATTCAATTTTGCCCCAAAATAGTGCAAGGGAGACACATCAGATGGTGTCATTTTCTTAGGGATGGTTAGTAAACCTGAGGCAGCAATGTACATAAACAATATAGGTTGTGTTGTTGGTATTTTGGTTCTCCAACTCCATCTCTGAAAGAATAATGAGGCCCTTAATTTATTCTCATATGGAACCTATATATAATCATTGTATTGTTTCCGATCTTCGAATGAGTCGTATGATGCATATGTATATCCCTGAATATTGTTTTGTATGATTACATTTGAATTTCTTATTGTGTCCAATGATTCAAATTTTCCCCAAAAGAGAGGCAGACATATTCGTGTCAGATTTTTTCAGGGATGAGTTAGCGAACCTGGGGCGATGTACAAGAACAATATAGGTTGTGAAATTGTTACTTGGTTCGCTTACGCCATCTCTGAAGAAACTTATGAGGCCGCAATCTTTATTCTACATTCATTGAACTATGATATTTTAGTTATGTATTCCATGCATTCATAGTGTATAAGAATAACATTTTAGTTTGTCACCGAGGCCGATGATTGAAATTTTCCCCAAAAGAGTTCAAGGGGAGACACATATGATGGTGTCGTGTTTTAGGGATGGGTTGGTGAACCTGAGGCAGCAATGCACACAAACAATATAGGTTGTGCTATTGGTACTTTGGTTCTCCAACTCCATCTCTGAAAATATTATGAGGCCCTTGATTTATTCTCATATGGAACTACATATATGATCCTTGAATTGTTTCTGATCTTTGAATGATTCGTATGGTGCATATGTATATGAATGGTTTTGATCATAAGTATTTTTAACATGTACCTGAAGATTAATTGTTTCGTTTTTATTTATAATTACAATATTTAGGCTTGTTTTTGTACCTGGCTATGTATATGCCTGAATATTGTTTTGTACGATTATATTTCAATTTCTTATTATGGACAATGATTCAAATTTGCCCCAAAAGAGAGGCAGATACATTGGTGTCAGATTTTTTCAGGGATGAGTTGGAGAACCTAGGGCGATGTATAAGAACAATATAGATTGTGCAATTGTTACTTGGTTCGCTTATGTCATCCCTGAAGAAACTTATGAGGCCCCTAGATTTATTCTACATACACTCTGATCCAATTAATTGTCATTTTGATGAGATGAAATGATATATGAACTGATCAAACTATTGCTGAGATGCTTTCTCTTTGATATCAACTTAATATTTTCTTACATATATATGTTGTCAATTCTTGAGTTGTAATACAATTCAATCATATGTATGAGTTCTAAGTTATATTCTTAAAAATCAACAGGAGGATGATGATGACATGGACGATAGCAAGCAATTCATGGACAACAAGAGCCGCTACGTGTTGAGGCGGTTACGGTGTGAGCAAACCTGTTTCTACCGTAGGGGGATACTATTTTGCCCATTTTGTGGCAGATCAATTAACGTGGACTTCGACAGCATGATCCAGCATGCGGTGGACGTTGGCAAAGGCGGAGGCACAAGGCATAGGCCGATTACCTTGGCACGACACGCAGCCTTCGGCAATTTCCTACGGGAGTATGTCAGGACTAGCCTGTATCCCCTCGACTAGGCTGCCCCTTCCCTACTAGGAATCTCCTTGTCCCGGCCTCCTGCTGCTGCCCCTGCTTTTATTTTGTTTTAGTTAATTATTACTTGTGTGTTGCATGTAAGACAATATATCTGTGGTGTCTCCGGTGAATCTACTCCTTTATATGAAGTGCCTTAAAATTTGTAGTGTTCAATTATATTACTGATTATGCTCATACACACTACCAAATATTTCTAGTGTTCGATTGTATTATAATTGTCAAGGAATGCATCAACAAGTTAAATTGGTCGAAATTTCGTATTGAAGTAACTAAATGATCTCACATCGGTGGTGGATGTTGGCAGAAGCCGAGGCCAAAGGCATCAGCCGAAGACCTTGGCACAGCATGCAGCCTTCGGCAAATTCCTTACAGGTTCAACAACGGGTTGCCGCCGCCCAGCTCCCAATTCGCTTACAGGTTCAACATGGCAAAACTTGAGCTACTGAGGGTACAGCTCCCAAAGAGACCTCGGCAGGGGTGGCAGAATTGGCGTGGGTGCGACCACGGCAATGGTGATCTCAGATTCTGGAGGAGGAAAACATGACCGAGCATGGTCGACGCGGTGACAGATCTCACCGGGAACCAATTCTCGTCCCCACGCCTTGCCATGGTGAGGGCAAGCTCCGACTCGGGATGGGGAGGAGAGTGGGGCCGAGCAGGTCATCCACGTCCCAGCTCCACGCCATGGCCGCGACCATGGATTGCCGCTCCGGGGAAGAAGAAGATGCGTAATGGATGCAGGTGCCAACACTGCAAGCCTACAGGGAGGAGAGCGGGGCCGAGCAAGTTCGTCCACATCCCAGCTCCACGCCATGGCTGCGACGCCCCATAGATTGCCGCTCCGGGAAAGAAGAAGACGCGTAATGGATGCAGGTGCCAAAGCTGCAAGCCTACATGGCAGTCATGACGACAGCGACATAACAGCGAAAACTGACAGGGGGGCCCAAATTGATGGGCGTTAGCCTGATATTTTGTATTCAAACATAAAGTTGAATTCGTTCCGAAAAATACCCTCTGAGTATTTGGCACGCCAACTGTGGTTAACACGGCTGATTACAAGCAACTTGGGTACCGCGTTGCCTGGGCACCTCAACTTTCGGTCTGCAAAATGATATTCTCACCTAGATGATGATACAAGATACTTCAAACACGAAGGCTATCACAATGTAAACAACACAAGTAAGAGATTGGTTAAGGAATAACCGAAGCACGCAGAGATGAAGATGTATTCCCGTGTTCACCACCTTTGGGAAGGGGGCTACGCCATGTTGGAGAGGTGTGAGATTCCACGAAGGATTCCCCAACACCACGAAGGATCACCTTCTTCTCCGAGCCTATATCACGAAGGAATAGCTCACTTACTCGTGGTAGACTTTAAGTTAGTCTCCAAACCCTCACAAACTTTCCATAGAGAAAATCACAAGCTGAATGCCTCCGGGCGACCCTAGCTACCCAGGGTTTCCCACATACCTAAGAGTAACAAGCTAAATCGATGAACTCAAGGGGGAATGAACTTTGGCTTGGTGTAAACGTAAATCAGGACCTCCTCTTGCTTTCTACCAAAGGGATTTGAAATTGGTTGGGTAGAATGGGAGATCCTCAAGGAATTGTGTTTCAACAATGGGGAGAGAGAGCTTCAAGAATGAATATGAAATGGAGTGCCTAACCTACTCAAGGTGGAAGAAGGGGTATTTATACCCTAGGGAGAAATCTAGCCATTTAGAGCAATTCTGCATGAATCCAGTTTTAAGTTTGGTTGCATCGGCTCATAGACCGGACGTCCCGGTTTCTAGGCCGGATGACCAGAACTCAACCGGGAATGGTTACTGTCCCCAGTTCCGGATAGACTCGGTATAAACAACTGGCAATCTCGATTCAGAGTCGGGTTTTTTTCACTAACACCGGACCACCTGGTCTGGGAGCCGATACAACTGGATTGCAAACCGGATCATGTAGAAGAGCTTTGAAAGGTAGATCTCCCTCTGCTCTCTCTTTGGTGATGGGACAAGTAGGTGTATGGGATGTGTGTATGGCTTAGGAATTCATCCCCAACAAGCTCATCAAGAAAACCCCTCTTAAGAGTGCGGAGTTCCTAAAGACTCAAGTTACATAATAAAGCAAAACTCTGGCACAAAGATTCGTTATCAAAATAGGAGGTTCTCCGACGATCTTCCAACACGCCATCGGACTAAAACCTGTGTAAGAAACTAGTAGGTAGCATTAGTCCGTCCTAACTACGGTGTCATTGTCAACCAAAAAAAGTAGAGGGTAAAATACCCTTTCATACTTATAAAGAATTTGATAAGTGATTTTAGTGGATTCATTACTAATAAATAGGAGTTAGTGATTCTAGATGTTCTTATATGTGTTCTTGATGATCACAAGAGCATTTAGTTGTACATGATGGTATTTAGAATAAAATTATATGATCTAGAAAAATGAATTGGGTTCCTAGGAAATGTATAGATGATAGAAATATGCATTCCTAGACAAAATCATGTTATTGTCTAGTTTTTCTTGATAAACTATGCATAATCACTCACCTAATATCTCGCTAATCATTCCCTCTATCCACCAATCTACTAATATTTGATCCTAGAGACTAGACTAGAACCTTTGTAGATTCCTAAGTTTGCTTGGCGAAGAACTGTAGATGCTCCTCCTTGTTCTTCATGTTCTTGAAGTTGTTCTTCAAGTTCTTGCTTCATTAATCCCTCTAGATCTGTCTCTAAAGTGAGTGTGTTTGTTTTTTGGTCCAAGCTAGGATGGTGAGTTGTGAGGCTTGGGGTCTGATGACCCACAAGTATAGGGGGTGTATCGCAGTATTTTTGAGGGAAGTGAAACCCAATTTATTGATTCGACACAAGGGGAGCCAAAGAATATTTATAAGCCTTAACAACTGAGTTGTCAATTCAGCTGCACCTGGAAACAATCTTGCTCACAGCAGTTTATCAGTGGCAACAGTTTTGTAGTAGGAATAGTAAAGTAGCAGCAATAGTAAAGTAAAGGCAGTAGTAACAAAAGCAGTAAACAGTGGGATTCTAGTGCGATAGGCATAGGGATGGATGGACGGGCGCTGCATGGACAAGACAATTCACATAGCAATCAGAACATAGGGCAATTGCAGATAAATAAGATAAAGCATCCAAGTACTAGACAATCCTAGGCATGTGTTCCATATATAGTCATACGTGCTCGCAATGAGAACTTGCACAACATCTTTTGTCCTGCCAGCCCATTTGCAGCGGGGCCTCTAGGGAACTACTGGCAATTAAGGTGCTCCTTTTAATAGAGCACCGGAGCAAAGCATTAACACTCCGTGAACACATGTGATCCTCACATCAAAGCCTTTCCCTTCTGGTTATCCCGATTTATGTCACTTCGGGGCCATAGGTTCCGGACAACAACGTGTGTATACAACTTGCAGATAAGACCAAGAACAATACTATCATGATGAATCAATAACATGTTCAGATCTGAAATCATGGCACTCGGGCCCTAGTGACAAGCATTAAGCACAACAAGTTGCAACAAAGTCATAAAGCACTAATAGAAGATACTAGGCACCATGCCCTAACAATCTGATGCCATTACATGAACGATCTCATCCAATCCCTACCATCCCCATAGCCTACAGCGGGGGATTACTCACTCATAGATGGGGGAAACATGGACGGTCGATGGAGAAGAGATGGTGATGATGATGGCGATGATCTCCTCCAATTCCCCGTCCCGGCAGGGTACCAAAACGAAGTTTCTGGTGTTGTTTCGTGGAATCTGGTGGTGGCGGCGGAGCGGAACTCCTTCTGAAAAAACTTCGAACCCCCCGAAGTTTTTAGGTCAGAAGTCTCCTTATAGGCGAAGAGAGAGGCCAAGGGGGTGCCTAGGGGCCCACACCACCCCCTGGCGTGGCCTGGCCTGGCCTGCGCCACCAGGTGGTGTGGCCACCCCTCGGCTCTTCTCCGTCTCGTATTCTGGCTCCTAGAGTCTTCGGGTGAAATAGGATTTTTGGCATATTTTCCGGGATTTTTCCTGATAGTTGGTTTTCTGCACAAAAAGTAGACACCAAGGCAATTCTGCTGAAAACAGCATCAGTCCGCATTAGTTGCATCCAAATCACACAAGTTTAGAGGAGAAACAATAGCAAAAGTGTTCGGGAAAGTAGATACGTTTTGGACATATCAACTCCCCCCAAGCTTAGCTTATTGCTTGTCCTCAAGCAATTCAGTTGAAAACTGAGTGCGATAAAAGAACTTTCACGAACATATTTGCTTCATATGATGTAAATATTCTCAGCAATGTGATCAACTACTTGGACAATTCATAATAAAGAGTATGCAACCAAGTCTACTTAATAGTCATTGCAAGCTATGAAGAGATTCCAACTCAAGAATAATAAGTATCATGAGGCACAAACATAAGCAACATTGTAATGCTCATAGAAAGGTACGATAGAGTGGTATCTCGCTTGCCTTTGATTATGAATATCAAGGCACCTCTGAAGTTCAAGTGATGACTAGAAATAAAGATATCAAGGATACAAGCATCAAAGTCATAACACAAATAATCAAGTAATGGAACAAACACAAAGAATGACAACTATGGTCCCAAGAAGGTGCTTAGAGAATAAATGGAGACTCAACAAGAAAAGGTTTTAAATAATTTGAAAGGCTTCCAAATGCTGAAAGTATGGTACTCGTTAGCTTTGAGCTCTCATTGCCCCTATCATAAGCATCTTTAATGTGGTTAAGGTGAAAGTGACACAACTAAGAGGATATGCTTGACAAGTTATAAATTGAAGTCTCAAGCCCCTTACTTACAAAGACCGATCCTCATGCTACTCAACTTCAGTCACAAGTAAGCTCTTGTCATTGTAAGTATATACGTATCATAGAGAACCGCCAACGGGGTACCCCTTGCACATGACACGGGAGCTATCCCATAATCAAAATAACAAGGCAAGCAGACAATGAGCATCTCGGCGATCTTTTTATTTACTATGTGCATAGATTTTTATTGAGGATGCTTCATAGAATGCTCATTATGGTTATGCTGCAAGTTTCCACCATTATTAGGCATGGCTTAGGCTAGCGGCCCAGGCGTTTCTCTAACATACATACAAACTCCATGATCTTACAAGTTCCACTTTTATTTCACACCGCCGGGATCCATAAGCAAAAGAACATGATATCAACTAGGTACAAAGTACCTATGAAGCGCTGAAAGCGGTCCCCATGATACATGGTTCTGCTAACTTCAACTCATAAAGCGCAAGCATATGCGCAACAAAGAAGGACGCAATGGTTCAGGTTTATTGAGTGCAAGAAAATAAAGTGTGCCATCAAGTTCGTGAGAGCTTTACTAACTAACTTTCTCATAACAAGCAAACATTTTATTCGGAAGAAAACAAGGCATATTGAATATGTACGGAGGTAGCAAATGATGCTAATGGGTAGGTATGGTGGACACTTTGGAAATATTTGGTTTAGGGAGTTGGGAACTTGAGTAAAACATACTCAGTGAAAGTGAAGGCTAGCAATAGTAAGGGAGCGACAAACGAGAGAGCAATAGCTGTCATTATCATGCTTGCAACAAAACAGGACTACTCATGGCATGAAAGTGATTCAAGATCCTCAAGGCAAAATAATTCATCAAGGATTAACTGATTATCACAGTCATGTGCATGTGTGAGCATGTGCCAAGTTAATTCAAATGAAACATTCAGAGGAGGATACCACGGTGTCATACCAATTTATGAATAGAGTAATGCAAGCAAACATTCATAAGACATGCTACAAACTATTAGCGAGCTGGAGCTAATCATAAGAAAGCAAGAACTATTAAGCATCCAAAAAAACATACACTCTACATGAACAGACTAAGCATGCCCACATTGATGAGTATATGTACAAAAATGAAAACAAATAGAGTTTGTTACCAGCCTCTTACCACGCCTCAAGTTGTCATTGATCCTCATTATTACTCTTCACTTGTGTGGCTTGAATAATAATATGAAACCAATATCCACTGAGGACTGCCGAACCCTGAAGCAAACTCGCAAAAACCAAAGAAGAACGACAAATATTTTTGGTGTTTTCGATTTTTAAACAAGAACCAAAAGGGAAAAACAAACAAAGCAAAATCTTTTTGGGTTTTTCAAATAGTTTAAACAAAGCAAAAAGGGAAAAGAAAACCAAGGCAAAAAGAAGAAGCAAACCAAAGAGAAACAATAGAAATATTTTTGGTCTTTTTGTGTTTTTAGAAAGCAAAAGCAAATAAGAACGAAAACTAAAAAGAGAACGAAAACATGAATATACAAAGTACCGACGCAACATGATATTTAGATGAGTGCGGTGTCGGCGTATCTCCCCCAAGCTTAGGCTTTTGGACTAAGTGGGTATCAATCCCAAGCTGGCCAGGATGAAGTGTCACCCTGGTACGACGAAGAGGTCCCCTCATCCTGGTGCGAACTCGAGTACGTCCCTCCATAATGCGCGGAGTAATCATAGGAGGGTACATCCTCCTAGTGCTGCTCGTGGAAACCCAGCAAGCGAAGCTGCTCGTCCACCTCCTCCTTGGAGCGTGACCACGGTCTCCTGTGAACACTAAACAAAGAAGGTTGTGGCAAAAGGATCTCCCTTTCATCCCCGTCAGTGAAAAGCATCCTATATACTAGACTGTCCAAATCAGAAGTAGCAGTGACAAAGTGATGAGCTTTCATAGCAACAAGGTCAAGCCTCTGTGGTGCCAGCATAGCATCATAGGGATCCACTGAAAGACCTAATGCATTGACTATACACGAGGCAATGATGCCCCCATAGATATGCCCCCTAGCAGCTAGGCGGCGAGCAATAAGCGAGACAAGATTAACCAGTCACCTACAACAGCAAAATACTCAACATATAATCCACTAAACACAAATCTACTTGGACAAGGGGAGGAGTCACATACCAGGGAACAAATGCTCCAAATTTCAGCAAGAAAGATGGGCTGAGCAAGGAGATTGAAAAAATCGAGAGCAAGCACAACAAGAACACGATTTTGAGCTATGAACTAGAGCTTACTCGGGAGAGAGAAGAAAGTGGTAGGTGAGAGAGTTGGTGGGGGGCCAGGGGTGGCCCACACCAGGGCATGGCGCCACCCAAGGCTGGCCGCGCCACCATGTGGTGTGCCTGCCTGTGGGCCCCCTGGTACCTCCCAGGTACTCCTCTGCCCCTTTTTCACGTAAAAATTTATATGAATTTTATGGAATTTTTCGAGACACTTTATTTTTGGGCATTTTTCAGAAATAGAAGAATGATTTTTCTGACAGACAAATTTTTTTCTTTTTGAAACATGATGCAAAGACAAAACAAGGCTAGAACTATAGAAGTTCTAGCATGCAAGCAACTAACAACACAAAGAAAACTAAACGAAAGCAAAAACTAAAACGCAAAGGATAGAAATAAATAGAGATAATCATAATGAAACATTGTTTTGTTCAATGTAATCCTTTTGTTAGCAAGGTTGATCAAGTCTTTCTACCAAAACATTTGCATATGAGACAAAACTTTGTACTCCACTAATGATTATGTTACCTTAACCTTGATAGCAATGGTCCCAATCATAATAGTTTCAAAATTTTCTCTTGGTATGGGACAATATATTTCTCCAACTTGAATGCCTTCAACATGTTCAATTGAATTCAAACCATAAGTCCTTTCAATCTTCTTGGGGAAATAGACAGTATGTTCCTTGTCATTAACATTGAAGGTCACCTTTCCTTGATTACAATTAACAACTCCTGCAGTATTAAGAAAAGGTCTCCCAAGAATAATAGACATATTATCATCTTCAGGCATTTCAAGCACAACAAAATCAGTTAATATCAAGCAATTGTGAGCCACCTGAACAGGTACATCCTCACATATACCCACAGGAATGGTGGTAGACTTATCAGCCATTTGCAAAGATATAACAGTTGGTATCAATTTTTCAAGTTGAAGCCTCTTATAGAGAGAGAAAGGCATAACACTAACTCCAGCTCCCAGATCACACAAAGCAGTTCTAACATAACTGTTCTTAATAGAGCAAGGGATAGTTGGACTCCCTGGGTCTCCAAGTTTCTTAGGAACCTTACCATTGAAGGAATAATTAGCAAGCAAAGTAGAAATTTCTTCATTAGGAATCTTCCTTTTATTCGAGACAATGTCCTTCATATACTTTGAGTAAGGAGGCAATTTAATAGCATCAGTCAAAGGAATTTGCAATAATAAAGGCTTCATCCACTCACAAAACTTATTATAGTGTTCATCTTCCTTTGACTTGTGTTTCTTATCAGGGAATGGCATAGGTTTTTGGACCCAAGGCTCTCTTTCACTACCATGTTTCTTAGCAATAAAATCTTCTTTGGTGTATTTAGTATTCTTAGTGTGGTTTTCAGGTTCTTCTTCAACTTTTTCTTCATTAGGAACAACATTTTCTTCATTACCACTTTCAATTTCAGCATCAGAGATAGATATACTATTAGGATCTATAGCAGGTTCAGAGGGGTCTACAACAGTTTTATGTTTCTTTTTCCTTTTCTTACGAGTAGAACCACCATTTTCAGCTTGTTGAGAATCCTGCTCAATTCTTTTGGGATGCCCCTCAGGATATAGAGGATCCTGGGTAGCAGCTCCTCTTCTAGTTCTAATTTCATAAGCATGTTTTTCTTTAGCAGCATTAACTAGCAAGTCGTTTTGCACTTTAACGAGTTGATCTATTTGAGTTTTAACCATTTGAAAGTGTTTAACAATCATTTTAACATCATTAGAGGTTCTTTCCACAATATCTTTCAACTCAACAATAGCTCTAGTGCTTTCCATTAGATGATTTTGCACCCTTTTATTAAAGTTATCTTGCTTGACAATAAAGATATCAAATTCTTCTAAGCATTGATCAGGAGGTTTAGAATAAGGGATATCACCTTCATCAAAGTGCTGGAGAGAGTGTACCTCAATAGTGGGTGAGTAGGGAATAGGCTTACATAATTCTATAGGAGGTAAATTCTTGACATCTGCAGCTTTAATTCCCTTCTCCTTAAGACATTTCTTAGCTTCCTTCATCACTTCATCATTTAATTCAATAACTCCCCTCTTGTTTGATGTTGGAATAGGCACAGGAATAGATGGTTCAGGTACAATTACTTCAGGTATAGCTTGTTTAGGAGGAGTCCAATCTTCATAATTCTTGCTTATTTTAGCCATTAATTCCTCAGCTTCCTTTGGAGTCCTATTCCTGAAAACACAATCAACACAACTATCTAGGTATGTCCTAGATTCCTCGGTTAGTCCATTATAAAATATATCAAGAAGCTCATTCTTAGGTAAAGGACTTCTAGCCTGTGCATGAATCAAAGCACAAAACCTTGCCCAAGATTCGGGCAATACCTCTTTTTCTCCCTGTTTAAAATCAAAAAGTTCCTGCAAAATAGCATGTCTAGCACTGGGAGGAAAATATTTCTGCAGGAAAGTACTAATCAAGCACTTAGGGCTATCAATAGATCCAGGAGGTAAATTACTAAACCAAGTTTTAGCTTCTCCTTTCAGTGAAAAGGGAAAAATCTTAGCAACAAAGTAAGTACGCATCTTAATATCATCAGAAAACAAGCCACTCATGGTAGAAAGTTCATTCATATGTGCTACTGCACTTTCATTCTTAGTCCCACAAAAAGGTTCTTTCTCGACAACAGCTATGTAAGATAGATCGAGAGAGAAATCATAATCTTCATCTATAATGTTTATGGGAGAAGCAACAAACTTAGCAGCAGGATATAATTTCGGTCTAATAGTATGCCTCTCAAGGAGACTCTTAGCAGCGCTCCTATCATGGGTGTTCTTACATTCTTTAATAAACTCATCGGTGATCTCAACATAACCATCTTAATATCATAACTCTCACTAGACTCAGGTGAGCTAACAGGTGTGGTAGTGTCTTCATTAGGAGTTTCGGTATTTCCAGCTATAGTTCTAGCAATCGTAGCATCTAGGAAAGGACCTAATGAACCACTCTTATCGAGCACAGTAGAAGCAGCATCATAAGCATCAGAAGTTTCAGATTCAGCAGTAGTAGCAGTGTGTGTAGCATGTGTATGTGGTGGTGTAAGGAACTTACTCAAAACAGACGGTGAATCAAGAGCAGCAGAGGTGTTCAGAACCGTACCTCTTCTTGTAGTGGATGGTAGAATAGGAAACTTGCCATCACGAGACTTACCCATGATGGATGGATAGCAGCGAACAGTAGAGAATCCGAGTGAACTTGATAAATAAAGCTATGCTCCCCGGCAACGGCGCCAGAAAATAGTCTTGATGACCCACAAGTATAGGGGGTGTATCGCAGTATTTTCGAGGGAAGTGAAACCCAATTTATTGATTCGACACAAGGGGAGCCAAAGAATATTTATAAGCCTTAACAACTGAGTTGTCAATTCAGCTGCACCTGGAAACAATCTTGCTCACAGCAGTTTATCAGTAGCAACAGTTTTGTAGTAGGAATAGTAAAGTAGCAGCAGTAGTAAAGCAAAGACAGTAGTAACAAAAGCAGTAAACAGTGGGATTCAAGTGAGGTAGGCATAGGGATGGATGGACGGGCGCTGCATGGACAAGACAATTCACATAGCAATCAGAACATAGGGCAATTGCAGATAAATAAGATAAAGCATCCAAGTACTAGAGAATCCTAGGCATGTGCTCCATATATAGTCATACGTGCTCGCAATGAGAACTTGCACAACATCTTTTGTCCTGCCAGCCCGTTTGCAGCGGGGCCTCTAGGGAACTACTGGCAATTAAGGTGCTCCTTTTAATATAGCACCGGAGCAAAGCATTAACACTCCATGAACACATGTGATCCTCACATCAAAGCCTTTCCCTTCCGGTTATCCCGATTTCTGTCACTTCGGGGCCATAGGTTCCGGACAACAACGTGTGTATACAACTTGCAGATAAGACCAAGAACAATACTATCATAATGAATCAATAACATGTTCAGATCTAAAATCATGGCACTCGGGCCCTAGTGACAAGCATTAAGCACAACAAGTTGCAACAAAGTCATAAAGCACTAATAGAAGATACTAGGCACCATGCCCTAACAATCTGATGCCATTACATGAATGATCTCATCCAATCCCTACCATCCCCATAGCCTACAGCGGGGGATTACTCACTCATAGATGGGGGAAACATGGATGGTCTATGGAGAAGCGATGGTGATGATGATGGCGATGATCTCCTCCAATTCCCCGTCCCGGCAGGGTGCCAGAACGGAGTTTCTGGTGCTGTTTCATGGAATCTGGTGGTGGCGGCGGAGCGGAACTCCTTCTGGAAAAACATCGAACCCCCCAAAGTTTTTAGGTCAGAAGGCTCCTTATAGGCAAAGAGAGAGGCCGAGGGGGTGCCTGGGGGGCCCACACCACCCCCTGGCGCGGCCTGGTCTGTCCTGGCCCACGCCACCAGGTGGTGTGGCCACCCCCTGGCTCTTCTCCGTCTCGTATTCTGACTCCTGGAGTCTTCGGGTGAAATAGGATTTTTGGCATATTTTTCGGGATTTTTCCTGGTAGTTGGTTTTCTGCACAAAAAGTACACACCAAGGCAATTCTGCTGAAAACAGCGTCAGTCCGCATTAGTTGCATCCAAATCACAAAAGTTTAGAGGAGAAACAATAGCAAAAGTGTTCGGGAAAGTAGATACGTTTTGGACGTATCAGGGTCTTGGGTGCATGGCTATTTATAGTGTCCTGGGATGCATAGAATGGTGACACCTCACTAGTTTGCATGGCTAGGTGTCAAGCTCTCATGAGATACCTTGGTGGCCAAGGTTCCTAAGGAAGCTTACGCTTGAAGCAACTTGGGAGCCAAGTTTTATATTTGGAATTTATTTTTGGATCATGACAAGTGGAATGCATGGCTATTATGCACTTTAGACCCTGTGGTTTTCCATAATTCTATATAGGGTGTTCAGAGATCCTTTTGAGTGGCCTTAAATTTAGATAAGAAGGAATGTCTTTGATCAAGAAGAATAGGTTTGGAAGATCAATATTTGGTAGAATGAATGAGGTTTAAGATAAGATGGTTAAGAATGTATTTAATCTTGTTTTTAGGGTGTGATCATATGCTATGGTTTGTTTATCACATGAGTTAAATGATGTTTAGAGAAGATAAGTTAACCATCAAGTTTTACTTGTTCATTAAATATGTGGAGTGTGTTAGTTTACTTTTATTTACGAAACTTACTTATACCCTTCCTAACATAGAAGTTTACCAAAGATTATTTC
This sequence comes from Avena sativa, assembly GCA_916181665.1. Taxonomy (NCBI): domain Eukaryota; kingdom Viridiplantae; phylum Streptophyta; class Magnoliopsida; order Poales; family Poaceae; genus Avena; species Avena sativa. The sequence goes on along the minus strand of OV702290.1, from coordinate 29,203,370 downwards.
AAAGTTGGAACACTCAACATGATGAACTAGTCCTAAATCATTAGCTCAAGTGGAACTTCAATCACTTTAACACGTTCTATGAAAAAGTTTTTAGTTGGCCTCGATTTTATATGCATGGATGCAATGCATACAACTATCCTCTATCCATTTTCATATATCATAATATATGGGATATTACATTGGCCCGAGATACTGGTTCACCATTGGGTATTGATGATTCTTTTTACAATAGTATTGTTGGTGGTTTACAGTATTTGACACTCACACATTTATATATTTCTTTTGCTGTTAAAAAGGTGTGCCGGTTCCTCTCCCAGCCTATGAAGGTACATTGGGAAGATGTTAAACGTATCATGCGTTATGTTAAAGAAACTCTGAACATCGGTTTGACTATCCACAAGTCACCTTCTGTGGGTATTATCATTTTTACAAATGTAGACTAGGCAAGATGTGTTGATGATCGCCACTCTACTGGAGGCTGCGCGGTATTTGCTAGGTCTAATCTTGTGCCATGGAGTTTGAAGAAGCTGCCTACTATACCGTGGTAAAGTATAGAGGCTGAAAGGCCTTGACCAATGGCGCTGCTAAAGCTATTTGGCTGGAGTCTTTGCACAAAGAACTCAGGGTTCCCCGGCAGCGTGCTCCTATTTTATGGTGTGATAACTTAGGGGCTACTTACCTAACAGCAAATCCAGTATTTTATGCTCGTACAAAGCATATTCAGATAGACTTCCATTTTGTGTGTGAGCGAGTAGATGATGGTGCCTTAGAAGTGAGATTTATTTTTTCAGGTGATCAGTTGGCTGATGTATTTACTAAACCAGCCATGCGGTAGATGTTAGACGATTCAGAACCAATCTAAATATTGTACGTACCAGTTTAGGTTGAGGGTATGTGTTAGAATCAGACATGATGCTTGTACCGTATACAACTTATATTATAACCTGCTTTGTTGATGTATATATAAACTGATTAACGGTGGGCACATAGCCACACCGAAAACCCTAAACTTGACTGTGCTCCTGTGCCTGAAGCGCTCCATCACCTTCTCCTTCTCCCGTGAATACAAGGTTGGAGATTCATCAAGGGATAGAGAAAGAGAGTAACGAATTGCTTGTAGAATTAGGAATAGATAAGAATTAAATTGGTTGAGAAGTATTGTATGAGGTTCTAAATATTTTAGTTGCTCAGAGGAAAACTTAATCCATTACTATGATGCACACTCGTATTATTATTTTTGTATGATCTTTATTGTTTTGCCACGGGGAAGGCCGTGACGCCATCTGATATGTGCTATGCTGACAATGGCGGTGGTTTGGAGGACATACAACACATGTACAAATTGGTGAAGTTTGTGGGCGCGTATGGGAAACCCAGTGAAGCAGAATAAACCCTGGTGAAGAATACCTTTGAGATTTGTGCCACACATGTCTTGTTCTCAGTTGGGTCTATCCTGATGGAGAGATATACCAGGTGACATAAGTATGTCTGACGGGCACCTACCTCTAGCCTACTGGAACGGCCCACCGGAGGACCCACATGATGATCTGTTGAGATCTACGAAGCCTAGACCTATTCGGCTAATACGAAGCCCATGAAGTTATCAACTTTAGACATGTCAAACAAGAAGAAGCTCCTAAACTAGGAACGCATAGAGATAGAATCTAACTTGTAACCGCCTCGGTATGGTACCCGAGAGCTTTCCTCCCCATATAAAGGGTAGGAGGGGCCGTCGAGGAGGGGACCCGAGACACAATCCATAGCATACATCAGATCCAATTTTCGCATCCATGGCCATCTCGGTGACTTGTAATTTTCATCATCAATCAAGAATAGACAATAAGGAGTGGGGTTTTTTCCTCCGGGTGCTTGAACCTGGGTAAATCGTGCCCCCTTGTTTGTTTGTCAACCGACGAGGTCACGTATATCACCTTCCTGAAAACCAAAATCATCAAGTATCGGCATTGCCGTGGACACCCAACGTCAATTGCCGTCATATGTGGGAAGCCTGTGCACTAATGTTGCGACTTCGGCGGGCTCCGTCATCATTAATTCCATCAAGGCCGAGTCGGCAAACTCGGCAGTCATCTTCAATACAGATAGGTTGACGGCCAGTCCGTAGAGTTGCCAGCAGCAACTTCCACCAGCTTCTAGGCTAAACCGGCGGAATCTCTACATCATCGCGTATAACAACATCGACTCTGAAAGTCGCGAACACATCGCCATGAATCCTATGGCTTGTACATCCTACGCCACAAACTGCTCGGTGTCCCATGTGTTGTAGACAACATATCAAAATTATCAAAGATTCGTCCAACAGGAATAAGTCAGCGAGTAGCCGAGCAGCTGAGATCGAGCCGTCAAGCTCAATAAGTAATCCACCAAACTTGTGCACGATCCGGATTGATCTACACAGCGGTCCATCAATTGGTCAAAGCTAAATTCAGAATTTTCTACTTCTCACGTAAAGGACCATACGTATTGAGTCCAACATCAAATCCAAATTGTATACGGATCAAAGCTTTCACAAAGATCACATATGTGTTACAAGCACATCTCGTGAAGAATAAAAAATCCGATCAGAACAAAAAAACCGGATCGGATCACATTCAGGAAAAAATCCGATCCAGTTGCTCGCTTAGGAGCTAGCTTATAAGTACATAGAGCAGGCTACATGGCTTTACTCGGGTGAATTAAAGAAAAAAGAGAAGGTTTATGTTGCCGAGCATCATATATTCAGTCGCATCCATCGCGGCCGCTTTGTCTCCTCCACACCAATTACGGCACCGTCACGGTCAAATCTCGTCGCAAACTACATCTTCTTCGACATAGCTTCACCAAATTGGTTTTGACATTGCCGGCTTCATGTAACTATCGTCTGTTTCATCACTGATGCACCGACTGCCCGACTCCCATCCGCCGACCTCGACTACACACCCGTGTATTGACTCTATTTCCACCATGCGATTCCGTTCACCACACGAGTCACCATTGTGTCAACTCGTGTCTACCGCGCAACTCCGTCTACCATGCGACTCGCCGTAGTGTTGACTCGGTGTCCACTACGCGACTCACCGGTGTGTAAACTCCATCTGTCGCCCGACTTTTTCTGACCATGTTGAATCTACACTTGGCGGTTGCACACGACTCGTTACCATGTCGAGTTCGTTCGTCTCATCGACTATCAATAAAGCTAAGTGTTCCTCCTCCAAGAGTCAATAACTATTTACTTTCACCGCACCTGACACTCGGGGGCTGCACACTAATCTTACATGGCATCTAATCTTATATGGCATCGACTTCGTGGTCAATGCCTCACACATGACTACCCGAGTTGCAGCCTAACTGATAGATAGGTAAGACACAAAGACCAAGGAAATCAGGTAATGAAAAGGCCTGCGTACAGTGACGACGCGCCAAGTTCAATCACAACTAACAACTAAGTCGTAAATATAATATTTTTCTTAAGTGACAAGTATTTCACAATTCTTTATATTTTCTGTAGTTACAAGGACGTCGACTACACCAAGCAACTTTATCGAGTCCTCCAACGGAGTCGATAGACAACAAATCTGACGCGTTGCCTGAGTTAAGCAATTCCTCAAGTGTTTCCTCGCTTGACGCTACGAAAGAATGAGCCTATGCTTGGCCACAAGTTGCCGCACATAGTCTTTGGGCTACTCCCATAAGAAGCATTGGTCGCGCACTTGATAGAGTTGGTCATGCATGCTGATCGTGCACCCAACAGCGCTGGTCGTGCACCCTACAGAAATGACCACGTTGATTCGTCCGCAGTGTCGACTCCTTCCAACTGAGCATCGCACGACTCTGCCGCGTCTACTCCATCTGCAACATTGACTCCTTCCGGCTAAGCGCCGCATGACTCTGCCACATCGACTCTCTCTGCAGCGTCGACTCCTTCTGGATAAACACCACACGACGCCACTGCATCGAATCCGACTGTAGTGTTGACTCTTGGCTCCTTACATGCAAGACGCTGACTCGATGTACTTTCGAGTCAATGGTTTCTCCTTGCATGATTGTCGAATACGACCCGCACGATATTTGATCCGAGTCTCTACTCTAGTCTATGACTCGATTAGACACTTGGGGGGCTACTTCCATAGGGAGCGCTGGTCGTGTATTCAATATTGATATATACATCGACTGCATCCGCACAATCGATTGACAATCATTTAAAGTCCACACCATTGACTGACGATTATCTGAAACTACAAGTAAAAATTGACCCGATAAACTTTCAGGTCAATCTTTTTAAAAAGATTGTCGACTGACAACTACATAACCTTAAGTCTCTTCCTAGGTATATGACTTGACCAACACTCGAGGACTACTCCCATAGAGAGAACTAGTCGGACACCCTATATTTTTTCCATTGTGTCGACTGCGTCCATAGTGCCGTCTCATTACTTTCAATAGTCAGAGTACTTGGTGGCTTCGCCCATTACGCATCTCATATCAATGTGGAGTCCAAAGATAACATCTTCTCAAGTGCCCGGATTGCATCCGTTGCGAGAACATATCTAGATGTTGCATCTACGACGTAAAGATAAGACCTACAGATTTAATTTGCTGGCCTAGCAACCGTATCCGCTGCGCTCTACCAAATATATACCATGCCTACATCATGAAGAAAATCCCGATGGATGTGTTTGGTATACACTTATCGGCTAGAGTTTGACTTAGTAAGACCTTCGCGGCATGAGTCGAATTACCCTAGCCTATACCAGGTTCGAGTCCGGGGATTCGAGTCTGAGTAGGTAGCGACTATTTTTGCCCAAGAGAAATTAACTGACCCCGATCTGTCGAGAGCACCAGACACGTTTATCAGCATCCTTATGGATACTAAGAAATTACGGTATACAAATTGCTAACTCAATGTACTTTCGGGTCCATACTTAGCCTTATGATATTGTCGACCTCGACCATGCACTCGAGACTACAAAGTCTTCACCCAAATCTTTGATTCGACTGGACACTCGGGGGCTACTGACATAGGTATGCCTAACAGGCGTCTGCCTCTAGCCTGCCTGGCTCGGCCCAATTGAGGGCCCACGTGATGATCTGCTAAGGTCTCCGAAGCTAGAACTGTTCGGTTGATACAAAGCCCATGAAGTTACCGACTCCAGACGTGTCAAATAAAAAGAAACTCCTAAATTAGGAAATCATAGAGATAGAATCCAACTTATAACCATACCCGATACACAATCCATAGCATATGCTAGATCCAATCTGTGCATCTACAATCTTCTAGTTGAGTTATAATTTTCATCATCAACCAAGAACAGACAAGCAGTAATATGATTTTCCCTCTTAGAGCCTGAACCTAACTGGATAAATCGTGCCTCTTATTTGTCTGTCAACCGACCAAATCACCAGCGCATATTACCTTTTCGAAAATTCAAATCCATCAATTATGGACATGCCATGGAGACCCTACGTCGCGGTGTGTCATAGGATTTTTCTCCTGTGTTTGGAGCGTCGTCCATGCCAAGACGTCTCGGCCTGATCCTCTCATGTATGTAGTGTGTCGCAATCAGTCGACATAAATCATGCATATAGGTTTCCCAATAAGACACCGGGTCGTCATCAATCAAAACATGGTGGGTGGCGTTACGAACTCCGGACAAAGGCAGTAATTAATTAAGTATGTATGGACCATTCGTATCGTACTCCATGGTCAATAGCGCACGGTACAAACTTCGGTTTAATCAATCACTAAAACATTAAGCTCCGTTTGGTAGCTTAGTATTTCGTAAACGAAGTATTCTAAAACCAAAGTATTTTAGTGTCTGGCAAACTAATATCATAGTTTTTCTCCTTTCTCAGTTTTAGAAAAAAGTGGGTCTTGCCTCTTTCTCAAATACTTAAAAAATGCCACGTTTTTTAGGATATTTCAATTTTAAAACCACAATATTTATTGGGTCCAAACACCCTAAAGTATTCGATATTTAAGTATTTTAAAAAACCGAAGTATTCTCTGAACGGGCCCTAAACTTCGTAGTATTACATGTTACTAGATGGACATGCGCGCTTCGCCATGCCACCTACAGTCTATTTGGCAGAGTGTGATAGGTATGTTGTACTTACCGCTATTTTTGTTTGTATTACCATAAATTAAATATATGAGCATGTGCGGGATTGGGTTTTAATCAGTAGACAAATATATCATTTACATGTTAGACATGTCTGAAACTGATAGATCTGACCTTAGACGTAAGAACCGGCCCCTTATTTCATATTAAAGCTCATAAGAAACATATGGATACCAATGTTTCTTCAAGTAAACAAAAAGATACATCGAGCAAACTTTAATAAAAATATATCGAGCAATATACCAAGTTCAGTACCACAAGAAACTAACATGTTACATGATCAAGATAAAAACTAATGATGTCAAAATAAGATAACTTATGAAGATCACATGGTATCCTTGTTCAACTGCCTCAAAATCGATGCTTGCAACTATTTAGATTTCAGAGATCCAAGGAACGACACAACTTTTTATTCAACACTTATAAGTGGCTGTATTATTAAATGATTGGTTTAGTCAATATAGACAACCATATTACATATATACTAATTCTATGCAGAAGTTATACTTGATATATTCTAAATTATTCACTGGTTTAATAAAATTTAGAAGAGAAGGTATGGCTGGAAGTTGCCATGAATCTTTACATAAAAGCAAGATCTAATATGTAATCAAGTTCGATAATTTCTGTACACCAAAATGAAATTAGAAGTTATGACATTTTTTTTGGACTCACTTAGTCGATGGAACCCGTTTGTTCATTAATCATAGAGCATGCTCCAAGTCAAGAACACTAAAAAATGTATTAACTCGTGTAGAATTGTAGAACGACGTAGAACATGTATCAATTTACACAAGCATCTCGTGTATTCTCAAGATATGCAAATATATTAAAAAAACAAATTCAGTTCAGAGCCTAAGAGGGGCCAAAATCAACTTAGTCTACTTTGTTTCAGAAATACATAAATATTATAAATATTAATTGTTGAAGTGACATGAAACACGGTCGTTTCTCGCAAGGCGTAACCATTTCTCGCCATGTTAGTGCTCCACACTTTTTATTCAACGATTCTTCCGTTCAGTTACTATAGATTCTGGATTCTGGCCAATCTCTCTGTGTTGCGTCATCACATGTCTCGCGGGCTTTCTCTTTTTCAATTCCTTTTTTTCCGCCATCCGTCCCTGATTTTTTCAGTCAAAGTAGTAAGGATGATACGACATCTTCACATAGTCCCACATAGGAGCGTCTCTACCCGCGTCACCCCCTCTCTCTCACCCCCGTCGTCCCACGCGCTCACCTCCTCCTTATCTTCCTCACCACCGAAAAATGGTGACGGCGGACGGGTGCGCGAGCTCGGGGGCGATGTTGAATTGGTATTGGGCAGGTTCAAGACGGGCGACACTGAATGCGGGAGCTGGACGGGATGCAGTGGCCTCGTGAGTGGAGGGACGGCGAGAGCGGATGCGAGAGGGAGATCTCGAGAGCGAAGGGGCCTTCTCCTTTTAAATTTCTTTTTCTGCTATCCGTGCCTAATTTTTCTAGTCAAAGTAGTGAGGATGATGCGACATCTTCGCGTAGTCCCGCATAGGAGCATCTCTACCCGTGCATCACCCTCTATCTCATTCCTACCGTCCCACGCACTCACCTCCTCCTTATCTTCCTCAGCACCCCCAAAGCATGACGGCGAACGGGTGCGCGAGGTCAGGGGTGATGTTGAGTCGGTAATTGGAAAGTTTAAGGCGGGAAAGCAGAAGCGACCGACGCTAGATGCGAGAGCTGGACTGGAGACGGTGGCCTTGTGCATGGAGGGGGCGGAGGGAGCGGAGGTGATAGGAAGACCTCGGGAGCGGAGGGGGCGGCGCAGGTTGCTGGGAGAGACGGGGGAGGGGAAGGGATGGGCGGGAGATCGAGACTCGGGGGCTCGTGTGGAGGGGAGCATGATCGGAGATGGGGGTGGGGGCGGGGACATGAGGGATCAGGTCGTAAGACTTTGGTCAACACCTGAAACTGCACGGTGAGATGACTCAGAGTGAAGATCAGACGTTCAGAAACGCCGTGCGGAAAGATGACCTCATATGACTCGCTTTTGCTCAGACTTAAGCTATAGTAGAATATAATATCTTCCTTTTTCCCCATGTTTTTAAGGCCATTGAGTGGCAATATTTGACCAAATCCCCAGCTCACCAAACACCACACTGACAGACAGGCGGAGCCCACAGGACATCCAGACTCCCGTTTCATCGCCGCATCTACCGCACTCGTGAGTAGCCGCCGAGCAGAGGAGCAGAACTGACGAGTGGCCGGCAGGGAGGTCGTGCCGCGTGGGGCGTGCGCCGAGAGTATGCAGCGTCTACTTCCTGCATATGAGTACTATAAACGGGAAATTCTCCCTGCCTCGCCACCCGAGTTCCACTTCACATCCCAACAGAAACACAAGACCGACCTCTCAGTCTCAGGTTCGCACGGTCAAACAAGGCGCCGCCCCCTACCGGGCGAGGAGATCGATCGAGCAAGCATGGAGGCCAAGTACGCGGAGCTGCGGCGCGCAGTGGAGGAGACGGCGGCGGTGGACGGGCACGCGCACAACCTCGTCGCCGTGGACTCCTCCTTCCCCTTCCTCCGCTGCTTCTCCGAGGCCGAAGGCGACGCGCTCGCCTTCGCGCCCCACTCCCTCTCCTTCAAGGTACGACAATCGCAAACTTCACTCTGCTTGCTCCGCTCCCCAGGGCGCCGCCGGCTTTGACGGCGCCCCTCGCGTGGGTGACTTGCAAAATTTAGCTATCAATCGCTGTAGTAGTGAAGACTGGAGTGCGTTCTAGATTGTGTCGGCCATGGAGTTGGGGCATACTACTCCTATTTTGTGCTCCAGGATTTTGTTTTAGACGAATGAATTATTACGAGTTTTTTGTGAATGGAACAAAATATCCCAAGTTATTATGATTCCGTCCTGTGTAGTACTAGTGGGATGGAGTAATTCCGAACGGCGGCCACAGCTGGTGGTTTTGGACGGCACTGATGAAAAGGAGTCTATGACACCATGTTCATCCGTCCGTTACTAGTGACTGGCGGTATCAGCAGAATATGCGGATGAACACGTTCGTCTTTTTCTCTAACCACCAGCTGTATGCCTGCTTTGCCAAACACCGTTGTGCGGTGGTGGTGCCGTGCAGTGGACCTTTTGCCCTGCAGCAAGGTCCATTCCAGGGATGGGCTGGGGCCTGGGGGGGAGGCGTGTGTACTTTTAATGGCACGCTGCTAGGCCCATGGGGAGGTGCTGGGGTTAACTGGCATGGTTCTTCCTTCTCAACTTATATCATGTGATGTGGGCCATATTTGGTGGTCAGTGCTCTGTCTGTCTTTTGAGGCACTTGCAGCTTTCTGTGGTTCAAAATGCTCTTACATTCTTCGTTTCTTGAATGGGAATTAATGTCCTTCTTCTTCTGTCTAACAATACGAATGTTTTTCCACTTGCTTATTCCATGGTTACTGCATGGTATCCAAAGGGTAGAGCATCTCATGACATCCTTGCAATGGCACGATTGCAGAGAAGCCTCAAGGACATTGCTGAGTTGTACAAATGTGAAGCCTCGCTTGACAAGGTGGAGAAGTTCAGAAAGGCCCAGGGGTTGTCATCTATCACTTCAAAATGCTTCCAAGCTGCCAATATATCTGCCATCCTCATGGATGATGGCATACAATTTGATAGAATGCTTGAGCTGGAGTCCCACAAGGATTTTGTTCCCACGGTTGGCAGAGTTCTGAGAATCGAGTGGCTGGCGGAAACTATCATCAATGATGTGAGTGCGCTTTTCTGTACTGTTTGTTGTTTCTAATAAATGGTAGTAAATGACATCTGTAAATATTTTATGCACAAAATAGTCATCCACATTTTGTTTTCTTTCAAAATGTTAATTGACCTACATGACATTTGGAGCCTCAAATAATAGATCAATAACCGTAGTTGGCTCAGACATCAGTATGTCAATGTATTTTCAGTGCCTCTGTTAGCTCGGAGACAGATTTCATCGAGTGGTCGTTGGCTCAGACACAACAGAAAGGAGTGCCCACGCTCATCCTCCTAGCTGCCTGACTGATCTGGAAGACACACAATGCATGTGCCTTCAACTGCAACCGCCTGGTAGTGCAATGCCAAGTCCATATGATTATGTCTAAGGCTAGGTTTTTTTTTTCCGAATATCTAAGGCTAGGGCTTGGTGTGAGGACGGGGCGCTTTGCTGCTGAGAGCTCTTCTGCCTCCTTAGGGGCATGTCCTCGTGTGGCATGCTGCGTGTTCACCTTCTCTAAGGCTAGGGCTTATTTTCATTCTATCAATGTGTGGATACGCTTTTGTTGTTCTCTCGAAAAAAAGTACATCTGTTAACTTGTCTAAATATTTTCAAGTAAACCTTCATAATTAAATATTGACAAAACTAATTGCTACTTTCAGGATTCGTTCAGTGGATCAAGCTGGACGTTGGATTCATTCAGTGAAATTTTTCGGACAAAGCTCAAATCATATCCTCCAGAGTTTCTGTTGACAGATTAGACGAATTTTGGTTTGTTATCTGCAGGGGTATCCTTAACTAATTTATTACAGTTGCCAATACAATTGTTGGGCTGAAAAGCATAGCCGCATACAGAAGTGGCTTACATATTGATCCATGCGTTAGTAAGACAGACGCAGAGGATGGTCTTCGTAAGGAGCTAGCAGGTAAACATATTTTATTCTGTGGGGTGGGAGAAATGTCTAAATAGATAAAACATGTTACCACCTATGATTGTAAGATCAATTTTATGCTTATCCTCCATACTTTTCAGGTCAAAAACCTTTCCGGGTTACAAATAAGAGCTTGATCGACTATATATTTACTTGCAGTCTTGAAATTGCAGTGCTGTTTCACTTACCAATGCAGATTCACACAGGGTAATGACTACATTTTACATTTTTTTGGAGTAATTTTCTGTTAGGTCATTTCAACATGTCTCCTACATAATTTCAGCTTTGGAGATAAAGACCTAGACTTACGAAAATGCAACCCTCTGCATCTGCGTTGTGTTCTTGAGGATGAAAGATTCGCTAATTGCCAACTAGTTCTTTTACATGCTTCTTATCCATTTTCCAAAGAAGCATCCTATCTTGCATCTGTTTACTCCCAGGTTGGAGTCTTATCTTTATACAATTATTTTTCCATTATGTTTAATTTATGTTAACCAACATAAACAAACCAAAAACAGGTCTATCTTGATTTTGGTTTGGCAATCCCAAAACTTAGTGTTCAAGGAATGACATCATCACTTAAAGAGCTTCTGGAGCTAGCTCCCATAAAGAAGGTACCATGTCTGTCTTCTGAAGAATTATTTCTGTAAAAGCTGGAGATTCATATTCGTTATTGGGAAAACACATTTTGCTTCGTGTTAGAAGGTGCAGAAGAACTGAACTAAATATTATTCTTCCATAACTATGTGTTAGGTTACTCTCGATCTTTTTTAAGATGGTATCCGGTTTGAGAACCTCTCTTTCCTATTTTTCTCTTATGATGCATCTAATTTTACTTGTGTTAGTCTTGTGTGTAATAATTACTGTTAAGTTTCCTTTGTAATAATTCACTCTGCAAGTATCTTGAGGCAGGTTACATTGTCACTTATGTATGTTCATTCTCATTTCTTTTGTAACTTCTAGTGATACTACGTCAATGATATTTTTATTTGTTAATTATTTGCAGGTCATGTTTAGTACAGATGGATATGCTTTTCCAGAGACATACTATCTAGGTAAAATCATCTGTCTTACATACTTTAGAAGATGATTAAAGACCATTATATGTCAGTATGAACGTTAGATATCTTTCAGAAATCAAACAAACTTTTGCATCAATAATAAATAGAAGAATAGAAAGTTTTGGTCCTTCTTGTACATATATATGCTCATCAAAATTTGTAGTGCATACAATGAAAGTTACCCCAAAGCACAGAGAGCTTCCAGAGTGTGCATGTAGTTATTGATTTTATGCGATAATTTATAGCTTGTGTGCGATAATTTATAGCTTGTGCTGATTCACAGGTGCAAGAAGGGCACGCGATGTTGTTTACCGTGTCCTTTCAGCTGCGTGTGAAGATGGTGATCTTTGCATTCAGGAAGCAATCGATGCAGTTGAGAACATCTTTAGGAGAAATGCATTGGATCTGTACAAGCTGAACGTTGCCAATGGGTCAGTCCATCAGAAAACTACGATAACTGACACTAGGATACCAACATCTTGTGTTGAGCGAGATGTGCTCTTTGTTCGGATTGTCTGGAATGATGCTTCAGGTCAACATAGATGCCGTGTAAGCACATCTTTGCAAGCACATGCTGCATTGTTAACATGCTATGCAGACCCAATAGTTAGCATGAACATTTGAAGATTGCCTACAAGCTGTTCCATTCCAATAGACGGTCAATGTAATACTTGTGAAACTACTAAATAATTGCATGGTGTAGGATGTGCACGCTTGTGACTTTGTGTAGACGATCATCTTACCTACCTGAGCAATCTTATAATTGCTAATATCATAACAAATGTTGAGAAAATAGAACTTCACTTTCAGGTTGTGCCAGCTGGAAGATTTTATGAGATTGCAAAGAATAAGGGTGTTGGCCTGACTTTTGCATCAATGGGGATGACTTCCTTTTGTGATGGCCCAGCTGATGGGACAAACCTTACTGGCGTAGGCGAGATCAGGCTGATGCCAGATATGTCAACAATTTTGAGGCTCCCATGGTAAACTTGATTCATTTAATGTCTTGACAGGACTTCTTTCTATTGAGCCATCCGTTGCAACTTCACTTATCTTTCACTATTTTGTCTTTGGACTTGGAATCTTGTTTCTCTCACGCACATCCACCCACACCCAAATCATATGCATATTAACTTTATTTGTTGTGTATATTCAACAAAGGATATCATGATGGTTCTATTAGTAATTACTTACTGTTGTCATTATCAAAAAAAAAAAACTTGCTATTGTATTATTAAATAGATATCTGGTTCCTGAGTCCTGACAACCTTAGAAGTTAAAGAAATCTTACAATCACACAACTAGTATTCTATTTGAATAGTTTCTTGTTTGTGGACAATAGATTCTGCCAAACTTATTAAGGCACCATTAAAGTAATGGTAATTCACTCCTTTTGCAAGGTCAAGACGTGAGGAAATGGTGATGGCTGACATGCAAATAAGGCCAGGAGAAGCCTGGCAATACTGTCCTAGATATGCTTTAAGAAAAGTCACAAGAGTTCTGCTGGATGAATTCAATGTGGTAAGAATAAACCCATCATTTTTCCTACATAACTTTGTGAAGACCATTTACCGTCTTGTCAGTTCTTTAGGTGCATTTATTTTCGTATTCGTGCTTTGCTGTTTGTTCCCTGTAGACAATGAAGGCAGGTTTCGAGAATGAATTTTATCTCCGCAGAAAATTAGTAAGGTACTTTTCCCCGAGGAGCCCGACTCTGAGTACGATATATCCTGTTAAAGGCTGTGTGTTATTTATGTGACCAAATTTACAAAAAAACTGTGACAGTGAGGGACATGAGAGTTGGGTTCCATACGATAAGAGCAGTTACTGCTCAACTTCATCTTTTGATGGTGCCTCATCTATACTACAAGAAGTATATTCTTCTCTTAAAGAAGCAGACATTGTGGTAGAGCAGGTACGAAGTGTATTTACCGCCAAAAAACATGCCAAGACTTGTGGTGTTTGATATCAAATTCTTTACCTTTTGATTATATGTCATGATTTAGTGATTGATTGTTTTTCTGTGTTTACATCTACTTTTTCTCCAAATAAAATAAAATAAAAGCTGCATGCTGAATCTGGAAAAGGGCAGTTCGAGGTAGCCTTGAAGTATGTGCTGTGCACTCTTGCAGCTGACAATCTGATATATGCTCGTGAGATTATTAAATCAGTTGCTCGAAAGCATGAGTTGATAGCAACGTTCCTTCCAAAGTAAGTTCATGCATCAACATGTCATATTCAACTGCCATCTCGTTTCAATTTTTTATTATCTGCATACAAGTCATCCTATTGGAAAGTGGAGTCCAACACCTTTCTTCAACACTTTGTGATCATAAGTGAAACAACTGTAAAGGGGAGTTAATTCTCTTAGCACATCAAACAATATCTATCTACACTTTGTTTTTTGTCAGTAGCATGTTGTTAAGTATGAATACTATTGTGTATACTGTTTTGTGTTATCAGGAGATTATAACTCGCTATGCAGTGTTGCCAGGCAACATTATTGGCTTTAAAACAGTTACATTTTATTTAAAACATAATCGAAATGATCTACCCCAATGTTTTACTCTGACACTATATGTAAATGTTGGGTTTTTACCAATACCAAACCACCAATTACGTATGAGTTTGAAAAAACGTCAATCATGTGAAACTTGCCTTTCTAGTACCTGATGCTTTGTTCTGCTGGACACAGACCTGACCTGAATGATATTGGATCTGGTTCCCATGTGCATCTGAGTTTATGGAAGAATGATCAGAATGTTTTTATGGGATCAAATGAATACAATTACCATGGAATGTCAAATGTTGGAGAACAGTTCCTTGCTGGAGTATATCATCATCTTCCATCAATCTTGGCATTTACAGCTCCTCACCCTAACAGGTAATATCTTCCAGCAAAGTAAGAATGCATCTTAATTGATAACTAAATTTGGTACTCCGTATTTGTTTCTTGCTTAAGCTTCTTGTTGCTTACAGGATGTCAATGCATTTGTATCCTAAACTTACGATTTACATAAAAATGTTGAACACTGAAGTACCCATTTTAATGATCCTTGGCTTCTCTGTATGTAGCTATGATCGGATCCAGCCAAACACATGGAGTGGAGCCTATCTATGCTGGGGGAAAGAGAACCGGGAGGCTCCATTGAGAACCGCATGCCCACCTGGTGTGCCCCTCGATATGGTCAGTAACTTTGAAATTAAATCGTTTGATGGGTGCGCAAATCCGCACTTGGGACTTGCTGCTATTGTTGCTGCAGGGATTGATGGACTGAGGAGAGGCCTTAAGTTGCCTGAACCAATTGGTATGATTTTTTAACTGCTTATATTTTTGTCTTTCTCTCGGAGAATTACTGATATTTGGCCTGCTACTATGTTGTCTGAAAATGCTCCTGGAAAGAGCATGTTATGTTTTTTTTCGAGAAAACGCAAAGGACCTTTGCGCTTTATTTCATTGAACAGGTAGAGCAGTTTTACATCCTCCTAGGAGGCCGTTTGACAAGCAGGGATACATGTAAAGTAGTGAACATCCCAGGTGGTTGGGAGCACAACGCGAAGCCCACGCGCGCCAGCTCGAGCCCAGAGCCTTGCCTCCTCTTTTTTTTTGAAACAATCACCCGGCAGGGGGGGGGGGGGTAAGAGGATCCTCACCTCCTGAATATATTACTCCAGAAGATCAACAACAGGTTTCATGAGCGTCATGAAGAGAGGTAGTCACGCCACAAGCCGGCGTGACTTTTTTGAGCCAAATCCCTACAACGATTCGACCATAGAGAGTGATGTCGTCCACAGTTTTGGAAATATTTACATAAGAGGATTGATCAACGTTTCTAAACACCATACTGTTTCTAGCATCCCAAATTTTCCAAAGAATGACGAGAGTGATAGAGGGCCAAACAGAGGAGTGAAGCTAAGCAGGAACCGGAGTAGTCCACAAGTCGGAGAAGTCCTGGAAGGCCGGTTGAACATTGATTTTATTCCATATCTCCTGCGCGCAAGGGCAAATAAAGAAGAGGTGATCTCTACTTTCCACGGTGTGGCCGCACCTAGGACAAGTCGCAGAGCCAATAATAGTCTGTTTGTGCATATTCTCTCGCGTGTTGATTCTATACAGGGAGAGAAGCCAACCGAAGATCTTCACCTTTTGGGGGACGAAGGACTCCCATAGACTCCCATACGTAGACCAGGTGGTGGCTCTAGAGCTGAGTCGAGAGGGCAGCATAAGCACTCTTAGTAGAGAAGCTGGAACTGTCGAGCATCGTCCGATGATCAGCCGCAAGACACGAAGAGACAAGAGTTCGCTAGCAGCGGCCGAGGTTAGCCTGTTACGAATGTCATATTCGATCTCACCCTGCAGAACCGTTGAAACTAACATATGTGGTTTAGTATGGTGTGAGAAGATGGCGGGGAAGGCAGTAGCTAAGGGCTCAGGAAGGAGCCACCTATCGAACCAAAAAAAAGTACTTTGGGGCGTGGAGTGAGGGTCTTGCTCCCTCGAAGACGCACGTGTTTCTGTGTTTCTAGATCATCCAAGGGATGAGGAGCGATGTGGTGGCGAGCCCTTTGCGCATCTCCTCGGGAATGTTGGGCTTGGCTTGCAGCCACCAGTCCATGATCGATGGCTCTTGGTCGGGCGGTCTGGCTATCATCCGGAGCCAGGCAAGGATCTCGTGCCAGGCTTGGCGGGCAATTGGGCAACCAAGGAGTAGGTGCCGGATCGTCTCAGGAGCCTGGTCGCAAAGCGGGCATCTGAGATGGTGCTAGAGTCCATGGCGCGCCAGGCGCTCAACCGTCCAACATCGATTCAGGTAGGCCAGCCAGTGGAAGAATTTCACCTTAGGCCGCACCCAGCTCTTCCAAATCAGCTTCCAGGAGTAACAAGATGTTGATCCGTGGAAGGTGGCGAGGTAGCAGGAGCGCGCCAAGTAGGTTCCATCCAGTGTCCCCTTCCACTGGAGCTGATCTTGGGCATCCGTGAGTGTTGTGCCTTGCAAGATTCTCCAGAGTTGGATTTTTTTTTTGAAAAGGAGCATATATTAATATCATGAGATACCAATTACACCCAGCCTCTGCAACAATACAATACCCTATTGGCATTACGGATGCACACAGCCAACAAAAGAAAAAAAGAATTACAAAAAAGAAAGTCCCGCTGATCAGTTCCTTGAAACAGCAGACAAAACACCACTAAAACAGCACCAGAAATCCAACAACTCCAAAAGAGATGCCTCCAAGAAGGGAACAATGCTCAAGCGCCGGCATCGCCCTGATCAAAGACCATAGGCTTTCACCCTGGAGAAAGTCCGCACACACAAAACAATGCCTTCAACAAGGTCATTGCCAAGCACAACCAGTTAAGGCCAGACCTTGGGTTTTCACCCTGCATGTTTAGACACTGAAATCCTCCTGTGTTGTTGCCCCCGCTTGCCAATTCCGCTGCTCCAAATCACAAAACACCAAGCCAGAAACCCTAGATCCCCAGGACTCGAACTCCCATTGCCAGTCTTCAGTTCTCGTCTTCCATGCCATTATCCGCGTTTGACTTCACTGTGGAACCAAGGCATGTCCCATAATGGCAACAGACCGCGGAGCTTCACAACACCACCTCTGAAACCAAACGGCCAGCAAAAAACATGGTTTCGCGCGACCGAAACACCGTCTGCTCCGGCAAACTCCAGGCATGTTGTCCATTTGGAATTCACCGACGGAGTCTTCGGAACTTGGTAGTCCACCCAAGATCAATGACGACTGGCGGCAGGAAGTTCTTCATCACGGCGAGAGGAAAATCCAAGGACGACCACCTTTATTCAAGCCAAACCAGCCCAGCAATCCCCACACCGTTGGCTGGCTCCCGGCGATCGGAACGAGCGGGAGAACCACAGGCCCCGGATGAGCCCGTGGAAGCCCTATATTTGGTCCGCGAATTGATCCAAGGAAAAACGATGTCGTCGCCACGAAGGGCAGATCGCGCAGCCTCCCCCGCCAACTCCGCTCCCGCATCCAGCCTGCTCCGCGCCTCCCATCCGTGCGACGTCGCGCGATGCCGCCCCGCCGGAGTGGACGCCGCCTCACCGCCGCATGGACTCCGCCCGCCCAGGTGCCGATCTCCCCACGCGCAGGGGTACCGACGGGGCACGCAGATCCTGCCCCCCTCCCCTCCTGCCTTCGGCAACAGGGGCGTGGCCGCCACCACGGCGGCAGCTAGGGGTACCGACGGGGCATGTAGATCGTGCCCCCCCTCCCGCCTTCGGCAACAGGTGCATGGCCGCCATCGCGGCGGCAGCTGTCGGGGAAGGTAGTCGGAGGGAGGTGGTTTTCTAGGGTTGGGAGGGAGTCCTCCGGAGCCGCCACGCGCTGACGGCCCAGGAGGAAAAAGCCTCTCTAGAGTTGGATGTATTGTCCGATCTCGTGTAAACCAATTGTGCCATGAATGTCCCGAGCCCAGCTGTTGGCGTGCAGTCCTTGTGCCACCATTCTGATTTTGCGCCTTCCCCTGGGTATGCATTTGTATAAGTCCGGTGCGATCTCGCTGATCGACTCACCATTGGATCCAACAATCCTCCTAGAACAGCGTTTTGCGCTTTGAGGCCGTTGCCTACCATCATGGTGGTGGAGGCATGGAACAACGCACGTTCTTCCGAGGAGAACTGCAGGTCCATACCACTCCAGGCCCTATTGTCGTCGGTGCCAGAAAGCCAGAGCCATTGTAGTCTGAGCGCTAGGCCTTGTCGTTCGATGTAGGGTATGTTGAGGCCACCAAGGGAGGTGGGGCGGCTGACTCGGCTCCAATTGACGTGGCAGTGGCCGCTTGGCCCAAAGGAACCCACGTTAGATGCTAGTGATCTGCTTGAGCATTTTCTTTGGGGGCTCGTAGGCGATCAGCTGGTGGACAGGGATGGCGCTGAGGACGGATTTGATCATGGCAAGGCGTCCTGCTCACAGGATGGATTTGATCATGGCAAGGCATCCTGCTCGCTGCATCAGCCCTGCTTTCCATGTAAGGAGCCTGCTCGCGATCCCGTCGATGAGTGTGTTAGGCAAACCGAATATGCCCCAATATTCGGTCATATCCTGCCATCACTAGTGCTTGATTTTATTATTACTTTGGCCATTATGGTTAGGATTTGTGGGATCGTTCCCGTGTATACTTGTGTAATCTGCCTATAAATACAAGATACCAAAGACCCATGATTGTGTGGTCAATTCTCCCATTCTCTCTCTACCACCATGGTATCAGCCAAATGATTCTCTGCTTCTGCCATCACCTACCGCCGCCGCCCTAGGGTTGCGCGCACCCCCCCTTCTCCCTCAGCCACCACCGCCATGCCCGCCGCCGCCCCACTCCACCCCCATGCCACCCTATGGGCTTCGGCTACCGCCACCCAGAACATCAAAAGCTTGATCCCTGTCACCCTCGATCTCAAAGCCTCCAACTTCACCAAGTGGCGGAACTTCCTCGCCATCGCCGTCACACAATTTGCCCTCGAGGACCACCTCGACACGCCGATCCCCCGGTCGATGAGGAGTGGCTACAGATGGACTCCATGGTCCTCCAATGACTATACGACTCCATCACCCCCGACATCGCCGACATGGTCATGGTTGTGGGTACCACCGCCTTCGCCAACCAACAGGCCCGCACGGGCTACCTCGGGCAGAAGTTCCGAAACATCAAGCAAGGGGACAAGAGCGCCATCGCCTACTGCCTCGAGCAAAAGACGGCCACCAATTCCCTCGCCGACGTCAACGCGCTGGTCTCCGACGACACGCTGGTGTGGAACACCATCAAGGGCCTCGACGACCACTACAAGGACATTGGGAACCTCGCTCCTCTCCTCATGCCATTCCCCTCCTTCCTTCAATTTTGCAACATGCTTCCTCTACAGGAACTCAAGCCCTCCTCGCGGTCAAGCTCGTCATCGCCCGCGGTCTTCTACACCACCCCTCCTGCTGGGGGTCCTCGCGGTCCTGCCCCTCCACGCAGCCCTACGCCACGCGCCCTAGCTTCGGCGCCGTCGTGCCCTACGGCGCTCCTACCGGCAACGGTTCGGGTCACTACCGTGGGAAGAAGAAGCAGCAGCGGACCTCCCCCGTCATCCCCAGCATACAACACCCCTAGGCCGTGCCATCCACATGTACCCGATGATGGGCCAAGGCGGCCCCCACGCCGGCCTCCTAGGGCCACAGTCGTCCGCCCCACCGCCTCGCCCTCTTGCCTAGGGCTACGTGGCCATGCCCACCCCGTCGCCCGCCCCTCCATCGCCCATGACATACACCTACACCGGCTACCCCAACTACGGCGCCCCCGCGACACCGACTTGGGATCCATCCGCCCTCGCAAGCTACGTCAACACCATGAGTCTGCAAGCTCCCTCAGAGTGGATCATGGACACTGGAGCTTCTGCTCACATGTCCTCAGACGCCGGTAGCCTAAACTCCCTTTCTTCTAATCCTCCACATAAACATATTATGGTCGGAGATGGTTCCTCTATTCCTACCTCTCACTATGGCCATACATCTCTCCATGCTTCATCTCGTCGTCTTACTCTTCGCGACGTCCTTGTTACTCCACGCGTAGTTAAAAATCTGATTTCTGTTCGTCAGTTTACTCGTGACAACCTATGATCTATTGAGTTTGACCCTTGGGGCTTTTCTGTGAAGGACCTTAGGACAGGAGCCGTGATTCTCAGGTGTAGTAGCTCGGGGGACCTCTACCCGACCACCTCCTTGCGCATGCACTCACCCCGCAGCAACAACAACAACCCAGGTTTCCAAGTATCTGCCCCCCCCTCCCCACACACACACACAGCATTGGATTTTCCTAAGTTTGAGGGCAAGGAAGACCCACTTACCTGGCTGAATCATTTCGAGCAATTTTTTCGGGGACAACGCACGGATGAAGCATTCAAAGTTTGGTTGGCGGCCTATCATATGGTGGGTGTAGCTCAAGAGTGGTATATGCATCTGGAGCGCGATGAGGGTATGCCATCATGGCCTAGGTTTAAAGAATGTTGTAACCTACACTTTGGGCCACCAATCCGGAGCAATCCTCTTGGCGAGGTAGCAAGAATGTGGAAATCCGGCACAGTGATAGAATACGCGGAGAAATTTTTGTCCCTGCTTGCTCACAACGACCCCCTGTCGACAAAGCAGCAGGTTCAACTGTTTACGTCAGGTCTCACTGACTTGCTCCGAGTGGATGTTGAGATGCAAAAGCCACTGGACCTTCAAGTCGCCATGAGTCTGGCACACTCATATGAACAGCGGTCTGCTATCGTAGCAGCAACCTCTAACGAGAAGTCATCCACGGCCATCGGACAACAGCAAGGTATGTCATTGAATTGTATGTCCTTGAATCGCACTGTTCCAGTTGGTGAAGAACGGACGATCCGAAGATTGACAACCACAGAGATGGCAGAGAAGGGAAAAGGGATTGTGCTTCAACTGCGACGAAAAATTCTCGAGAGGCCATCGTTGTCGGCGTCTTTTCTACCTTGAAGTGATTGATGATGTCGAGGAGGAAGATCCACCATGAATTACAGCTCGAGGACGAGCTGTGTCTGCATGAGGGGAGTAGTGTTGTGGCGTTAGTAGTATAGGTCAATTAGAGTCCAGGTCAATTACTGCAGCAGTCTATCCGTATGAGTTATTTTGTGTCCGAGTCAAATAAGAGTCATAGTTGAATAAGAGTCCTAGTTGAATAAGAGTACTAGTTGAATACTACTGCTAGTCCTAGTCCTCCTATAAGAGGATGTGTATCCCCTGTCTTTTGGTCAAGCAATATACAAAAGTATCTCTCTACCCTATATGCTCCCTCGATCCAATCTACTTCTCTAATCTCCCAATCCCTTGCTTCTTGTCGCCTCAACCACGGCACCTACCCGACACCGCCGGCCACGGCCTCCGGTGAACTATCCATACAACCTCCGAAGTAAATGACACAGCACTGCATGCCAACAACCAAGCAAATTAGCGGCTGTGCCATGCCTAATGCTCAAGTCTGGACAAAATACAATTCAAGACTCCTTCCATGCTGCCCTGATGGGATTCAAGTGTTGTTACACAGCAGAAAGAATGGAACAACAGTTCAAAAACTGAAGTCCAACTGGAAGTGGGCTCATATGAATACAACACAGTTAATTTTTTTATACATTATACTAAACAAGAAACCAAATATTGTTGGACTTGTGTAGATACAACATAAATAAGAAACAGCCAGTATCTATCTTCTATATATAAGGAGTAAAAAGAAGTTACAGTTTTGTTATCCTAAACTAAATGGATAATGGGGCAGTAGCCTAATGGTTGGAACGCAGTTGGCGCATCCTAGTGACCAGACTTCGATCCTTGTTAAGGATGAATTTTGGAATTCTCACGCCGACCCGCTTCTACTATATCAAAAAAAGTATCCAGTTCTTCCTCGCACTGTTTCATTTTTTTAAAACTAAATGATCTTAAGAGTGTCTTATGTCATAATGTGTCTTATAAAAACAGGAGCATATATCCCATCATCGTCCAGCTACACCTGGTTTTATATGTCTGGATTTGTATTCTTTTCTATTGACTAGATTTTGGTTTCCTCAAAGAGTGTCTTATGTCATAATGTGTCTTATTGTCTCTTGCAGAATCAAATCCTGCAGATTATGCTTCAAAACTCAAAAGACTGCCACAGGACTTGCTGGAATCTGTAGAATCACTGGCTGCAGACAAAACTTTGCATGAACTAATCGGTGATAGGCTTATCACAGCCATTATTGCTGTACGAAAGGTCAGTTCTTAAGTCATGTCCTTCATAGTATTATAAAACTCACACGTGCCTGACTTTTGTGCAATGTTTGATTTTTTTTTCAGGCTGAGATTGATCACTACTCGAAGAATCCAGGGGCATTTGGCGATCTCATTCACCGTTACTAATATGAAATGCTTGTTTCAGGACCACTTTTTTTTTGAGTGTTCCATTAAGTCATGGCTAGATCTTTTCAGGACCACCTTTCTGCCATGTTTGATGTTGTCCCGGTGTTTAATCTCATGACTGAACTTGCTGTTCTCAGTGTGTTTTCAGATAATAATAAAGTCTCCTAAGATACAATATCTGGCACTCAGCAAATTCTTTCCCTGGCAGAAAATCCTAACAGAAAAAAAACAAAACTATAACTCTTTTTTGTCTCCTGTTATCTGCGGACGTGTATTGTAATAAACAAAAATGACATGAACTCAGGTAAATAACAAAGGTGATGTCTGCCCTTTTTGAGAATCCTTCTTTCCGAAAAATAATCTACTTCCTCGGTCTCAGAATAGATGTCGCAAATTTGTTCAAATTTAGATGTATCTAGACTATTTAGTGTCTATCTTCGTTTCAAAATAGATGCCATAAATTTGGCTAAATTTGAATGTATCTTGGTCTAGATACACCCAAATTTAGGTAAACTTGCGACATCTATTTTAAGACCGCGGGAGTAGATAATTTACTTACTCTAATGAAAAAAATCCAAAAAGTTTATTCCATCAACGAACACGGTGGAAGATGTTGAGAACCTCACAGCTGCGAAGGGCTCGGCAGAGTAACATATTGGAATCAAACGTAGGAACAAGAATCTGATATCAATTTGTTGTACTAGGATTAAGTCAAATAATGCTTCCATTTTCACTATCATGTGAACTCCTGGCTAGAAAACGTTGGCCTCTTCGGTGTCCGTGGCTGAGTGCTGAGAAAGGTTCTCGTGTCATCCAGGTGCCCGTCAAGGGCTACGCTGTGTGGTCCTTGTTTGCTGAGAAAGAGTAAAATCCACCAACCGTACCTGAATTTGCCCATTTTTATTAATACGGTTATCGATCTTAAAAATACGGATTTACCGTCACTAAATACGATTGATGTCTCATTACAGCAATGTATTTGTCGACGTGGCACTGAGTGGACCCGTCTATCAGCTCCTTAAGCACTCAAAAGCTATTTTTGAAAGCGGGCGCGCGCTTTCTATTTTGGGCGTTGCTGAGCGTGCTGCATAAAAGACGCGTGGCGCACGGCTCCAACTGTCATAGACTCTTTAGTGCGCTCTTTTCCCTTTCCACCGCTTCTCTGCCGTCAGCGCGCACCGCTTCGTCGCTCCGCCACGCCCACACCACCGTCGGGATGCCACCACGCCGGTCGATCTTGGGGTAGCGTGGCGTCCGCACGCGTCCCATTGGTAACTACTACGCCGAGATCCACACCGGCGACGAGCGCATCGGCCGCAGCACGAGGCGGCGCGCGTACGACATGGTGGCATGGCGGCTCAGGGGTCCGCACGCCTCGATAAACTTCCACGACGTGTGTACGCGCAAGCAAGACGAGGCGCTCGCGCTGCCGCCGCGCATCATCACCCAGGAGGAGTGTGCCCGGCAACGCGCCCTGGAGCGCCGCCTTCTCATTGCCGAGCGGTACGAGTGTGCCCTGATCGAGTGGGCACAGCGGTTCCCGGAGGACGTCACCGCCGAGAGGCAGTACTACGCCAACCAGAGGCAGTTTGTTTTTCTGCACTAGTTTATTTATTTTCTGCACTATTTTGTTTATTTTCTGCACAATATATTTCGTGTACTATGTAATATATGCACTATGTAAATATATGCATTAGAGTTTATTTCCTGTTTGCAAATTGTGTTTGAGGGGCTGTATTTAGCGCGCCTGCTGGGGGGTAAGTTTGTTATATGTTAATCTAAATTCTACAAAGTAAAGGCCAATTTCTAACGGACCGGTTACCACCGCTATATAAACCTTCTGTAAGCCGACAGCTGGGATAAATTGCATCTGTGAAAATCTCTGGTGTTGTGTAAACACTCCCCGTTATAGTGAAGTGGCGTCTATGGTTTTTTCTCTTTTGTTGGAGAGACTTTTCCACGTTAAATCTGTGTCCTCTTTGCTGTGATTTCTTTATCGTTCTTCGTCATTTGATTGTCACAAAGCTAACAAACTTTTGCTACTTTTAGCGTACAGAATATAGCACTTTCGGTGGAGAAGAAGCCAGCGTTGCGCGCACTGTATCCAAATTTTAGTGCGCTGAGCGATAGCGCGACTGATAGAGCTGCTCTAACAAGCAAGGCTACAAAAAGATTATATGTGAATCTGATTGTGAGGTGCTGTTTAGTTGTGGAAGAAGAGGACGTCGGAGAGGTCCTCGATAGCACATATCATCGGCGGGGTAGAAGAGCTGTGTTTTTCTGTCAAGTTTTTTGATTTTCAGTTTGTTGGGCGCACGGCTAATGTCGTGGCACATGAGTGTGCACATTACGTGTGTGATTTATGCAATAGAGTCAGTTTGGCTAGATGTAATTCCAGATTTTCTTTCTTAGTCACGGCCTTCAGACTGACTGTACAAACTTGGTTTTGAATTGATAAAGTGTGTGGTTTTGTAAAAAGGGACAGCTGCCTAGCATTTGATTTGTTTTTATCAGAGCATCTCTAAGTACCGAAATCTAAAAATAACCGCTAGCTTGCGGTTTCGGTCATAAAAAGTAGCCAGACCAGATATCGCAAACGGGTCGGCCCTTAATTTTTTTAAGGGAGCCATCAAAAACACCTCCCACCCCAAGGCCTTAGATTCAAGGTTTTTGACTCCGAACAAAGGTCGACGCGACGGTTCCCCGTATCTCACTAGAAACCCTGGCGGGGAGGGGTACATTTGAACCAGCGCCGAACTTGTTCCCCTCCTCCCACCGCCAACCGCCGCCGCCGCGCTCGGCCGCCGATTCCTCCCACGAAGAAGCCCGTCGGCGCCCGCCCCTACCGTTTCCCACACGCGGTAGGCCAGAGGTCGATGCGCGACGGAGATCCCGCTCGCCAATTCAGACAGCGGCCATGGAACAAGATACAATCTGATGAACTCTCCATTGATTTAGATACATAGCTTCATACATAGATAAAACGAAGGCCTAAAGGTAATCCTAATCGACTATGCCGCTTTCGCTACCGTTATTGCCGTCTTCGTAATCGATGCCATCCTCCGCGTCGTTGTCCTCCTCCTCCGTGTTAGAATCGATGTCAACGATCCCGGCGGCCTCCGCCATCCTCATGAATTCTTCATGGCGCGCCACCTCGATGGTGTAGACTGTACGTCCGGGCACTTCCTACAAGCGCCCCCTCCCTTCAGGGATGCACAGATCTGGGTGGAGCTGCCAGCGGTGAGCATCGCACCGCCAAAGCTCCACCTTCCTCTCCTTCTTGAACCGTTTTGGCCAGTACGCGCTCGTGGGCGAGTACCGGGCCATTGCCCACTTTCGCTCTGGCAGCTGGTGGCGGCGCTCCTCGATCTGCATCGTCAATTCGTTGCCACGCAAGAGCGGTGTCATGGGCACACCGGCGTAGCTGAGCTCGAAGCCGGTCGAAAGCCTCACGCGCGCGACGCGAGGATGTCGTAGTGAGCGAACTTCACGACCTCATAGAGATTGAGATTGGGCGTCTACATGGCGGCGGGATGGGAAGAGAGACTGGGGGTGGGATGAACTCCTGGCCGTGAGCATATATACACGAAGACGATGAGGCGACTTTGGGAATCAAAAGAGAATATTCTCTTTTAAGATCGTAAATAAGGTTTATGTATCGCTCCAGCCCGAGTGCGCGGAAATAACAGCTTTCTCGATCTGTATACCTGTTTTAAGGATCGGGCTTTTAAAGGATCCGCTAGATATGGTCTTAAAAACGAAGCCATTTTTCTAGCCTTGTTCGGCCATCCCAAGCTGCAGTGTGAGCGGCCGTGGGACCCTGTTTGACAAAATGGGCCAGCCATGCTGCGCGACGCGAAATGATCGTCCTCAGCATCTCCAGCAGAAGCCCAAAAATACAGTGCTGGAAATCAGTTTTGAAACGCGCGCTATCGCATTCGAGCGCTGCAAAATCGCGCGACCTCCGCCAGAGGCGCTAAAATGCAGCGTCCGAGTGTCTGCGAGTTTTGTATCCCCACCGGGCTCTGTAAAATAGAGCACGCGCTACAGGCACAAACACAAAAACAACAATTCCATACATTCAACGAGATCAAACAAACACCAAAAAATTAACAATAAATTGTCTAGAAAATTTATTACAACAAGTTTTGCATCACCAATAGCATAAATAATTTTGCAACACACCAACAAATAGTTTTACAACAATACAACGATGTCGTTCATCAACAAATACAACAAATTGTTTCACAACAATACAACAAACATATAAATGAACTACCGGCCTCTAAACCATTTCCACCACTCCTCAATGAGATCATTTTGAAACTCATCATGTGTGTCAGTGGAGCGGATTGCATGATAAGAGGCCATGAACCGTGCAATCTTATGTTCTGAGCGTTGAATTTGTACGGGCACACCCATCAAGTCATAGTGAGTGGTTTGTTCTACATCTTTCCCACGGTCATCCTCTATGATCATGTTATGCATGATGACACAAGCATTCATGATATACCAAAGCACTCTTGGTCCTAAAATCTAGCCGGTCCTCTCACAATAGGAAATTGGACTTGCAAAATCCCAAATGCTCTCTCCACATCTTTCCTAGCCGCCGCTTGCGCTGCGTGAAAGTTGGTTTGTTTCTTACCTTTGGGCTTGTGGACCGGCTTCACAAATGTTTGCCACCTTGGATAGATGCCGTCAGTAAGATAGTATCCATAGTTGTACTTACGGCCATTTGCTTCAAACTCCACTTGTGGACCTTCACGCAAAGCAATCCTTGTCATAAGAGGAGACCGTTGGATGACATTGATGTCATTGCAAGACCCGGGCATACAAAAAAATGCATTCCAAATCCATGTCACGTGGTTGGCCACCGCTTCAAGGATTATAGTGGAATCCTTTTTGTGCGCTTTGAATTGCCTATGTCATGCCGCAGGACAATTCTTTCAACTCCAATGCATGCAATCTATGGAGCCAAACATTCCAGGAAATCCCCGAGCCACGTTCTCCTCCAAGAGCCTAGCCATGTCCTCGGCATTGGGGGCTCTCAAATATGTGGCGCCAAACACTTGCACAATGGCCACAACAAACCACTTCACACACATGATAACGGTGCTCTCACCCATGGCCAAGTGGTCATCAATGAGATCCGCCGGTATACCGTATGCCAACATCCTCAAAGTGGCGGTCACCTTCTGATAGGTTCTATGCTTGAGCTCTCCGGCGGCATTCCTCCTCTGCACGAAGTATATATCATACTTGTCCACCTTCTCCGCGATTTGTTTGAACAACCCGGGGCTCATCCGAAAACGACGACGAAAATAGCTCTCGGGAAATGTTGCATTGTCATTAAAATACATCCGCATCAACTTGTTGTGGCCTTGGATCCGTTCCCTCCATAATTTCTGCCTACCAAAAACCGAGCCACCTATCTTCGGCTTCTTGTTGGCTCGCCAAGCCAATAGCATGGCCTCATCTTCCTCCATATCGAACTCATCATCGGAGTCATCGTAGGATGAACTCATCTACACATATGCAAAATAATTGAAATAACTTCTACCATCTAAAATGCACAAAAAATGAGCGCGGGTGTGGCGGAACGAACCATGCGGTAATTTCGACGAACACCTTGTGTGCGCCAAGTTGCCTCCCGGCTCGAGGAAGACATCGGCGCCGACGAGCTTGAGCGCGGCGTCACGGAAGCACGCCGCCAACGAATCGAGCCCGCGCGAGCGCCAAGCTTTAGGAAATCCGACCGCGCCGTGCGGCGGCCGGGGTGGTGGGCGGGGGCGGTAGCCAGGGTGGGTGAGCGCGGAGCGCCGGCCAGCGAGCAGGGGCAACGCCGGGAGGTGAGCGGAGCACCGACGGGTGGGCTGAAGTTGGCGGCAGCGCCAACGAGGTTGGCGGGCGGCGCTGAACTGGGTGGAGGGAAGAAGAGAGTGCGCGAGGGAAAAGTCCGATGGTTGGTTCTTCCCAGGCGTCGCCAAAGATAGCGCGCGCTGTAGTCGGAGCCCAATATTTTGTGCTCCAAATAGCGCAAAATGCAGTGCCGCGCTAAATATTTGCTGCGCGCCTCATTTTAGCGCATCTGCTGGAGATGCTCTAAGAGCATCTCCACTCGGGGGCCTCAAAGGCCCCCCATAGCGTTTTGGGGGGCGTCGGCGCGAAATTTCGAGCCCAGCCGCGCGCCCCATTTTTTGTTTGGCACCGGCGCGGCCCAGTTATTTACCCGGTGGCCCCAGGCCAAACCCAATGTACAGGGAGGCGAGCGGGGGCGCCGGATGGACGCGTGGCAGGACGGGTGGCAGGACGATTAGGCGGGAGCGCGCGCGCCAAACCACCTCGGTTAAAGCTGGCCCACGTAGCAGCCGCGTAGAGCCGTTCTTCCTCGCCATCAGCCCGAGTAATGGCGCTGCTCGCCGCAGCCTTCCTTGCAAATGGCAGCAGGCGGTGCAGCCGACGCGTCCCGTCGAAGGGGAAGGGCGGCGTTAATGCCCACCGCTCGCCTCCCCCTCCCCCCAGTATAAAAACCCGCGGCGGTTTCTGATACGTTGCTAACGTATCCATAATTTTTTATGTTCCATACTTGGTTTTATCTACTTTCTTATGTTTTGTTCAAACTTTGGAGTAGTTTCTATACACTTTCTTGGACTAACCTATTAACAAGAGCCACAGTGCCAGCTGCCTGTTTTCTGCTGTTTTTGATTCCAGAAAGTCAGAAAATGAATATTCTCGAAATTGGATGGGACAAAAGGCAAAGTCAGTTTTTTACCGAGGGACACCCGGAGCCAGAATACGAGACGGAGAGGGGCTAGAGGGCGGCCACACCACCTAGCCGCGCGGCCAGGCCTAGCCCGCGCCAGGGGGTGGTGTGGCCAGCCCAGGCACCCCCTCGGCCTCTCCTTCCACCTATAAGATGCCTCCGATACAGAAACCCTAAGTACCCAATCAAAATTTCACGAAAGAGTCTATAGCCGCTGTCATCTCCATCCCTAGATCGGGAGGGATCTGAAGCTCTTCTCGGCACTCTGCCGGAGAGGGGAATTCACCCTGGAGGCCTTCTTCATCATGCAAGCCTCCGGTGTGATGCGTGAGTAGTTCATCTTTGGACTGCGGGTCCATGTAGTAGCTAGATGGATGGTTCTCCTCCTTTATGCTATCATATTTAGATCTTGTGAGCTCCGTTCATGATCAAGATCATCTATTTGTAATTTCTACATGTTGTGTTCGTGGGGATCCGATGGATATTGAGATGCTATTTCAGATTGATTATTGATTCTATCATGTCTTTATTATTTGTGATCTTGTATGCTTTCCGTTGTTAGTAGCTATCTTGGCCAAGTAGATGCTAGCAACTCCAAGAGTTAGTATTTATGCTCAATAGTGGGTTCATGCCTCTAATAATCTGGGGAAGTAACAGAAATCTCTAAGGTACTAGATGTGTTGTTGCTACTAGGGAGAAAACAACAATCTTTTGTTCATAAAACACCCGTATTGTTTACTTTACACGCAATGCGTAATGCAATTATCTGTTGCTTGCAACTTAATACTGAAGGGAGTTCGAATGATAACCTGAAGGTGGATTATTAGTCATAGATGCAGTTGGATGGCGGTCTATGTATAATATTGTAATGCCCAATCGAATCTTAAAGGAGTCAAGATGAGTAGTATATGCATATTACTTTCTCGATGTTTGTCAATTTTCCCACTGTAATTTGTTCACCCAACATGTCATCTATCTTAAGGAGAGCCACCACTAGTGAACTATGGACCCCGGTCCTTTCTTTTACTATCAATCTACAATCAACTGTTTACTGCTTTGTGTTTACTTTCTGCAAACTATTATTTTCTTCCACTCGATACGTTTAATCCTTTGTTTTTAGTAAAACCGGTGAGATTGACAACCTCGTCGCAGGTTGGGGGCAGAGTTATGTGGTTGTGTTGTGCAGGTCTCCACGTTGCTGCTGGTATCGATAGTGTGCCCTGCCAAAATTCAGCTAGCAACACCTTTGGGATGTTTCCTTGCTCCTACTGGATTGATAACCTTGGTTTCATAATTGAGGAAAAACTTGATGTTGTGCTCATCATACCTTCCTCTTGGGGTTCCCCAACGAGCTCGATATATTTTGGGCCATCAGTTTCCATTGCCGCCGCACGCGCATTACCTCGATGGCGAGCTCCACCATCTCCTCCTCCAAACGTCGCCCTCTTCTCCCTCTCTCTCTCTGTGATGGCGCGCTACGACGGCTATGACGGCGCGGCGGCCAACGGGTTTGGCCGCCTCTGGCTCCACGTTGACGAGGCGTAGACGCAGTGGAGCCGGCTTTCTAGCTCCCGACGGGGTGGGCGGTGAGCCGCGACGGCCTCGCTGTGCCACCCATCCCCGCCGGCGCGGCCCGTAGGGCCACCATCTACGAGCACTACTAGGGGGGTGCTCACCGACGCGGAGCGCAACGACCCCCAGTGGGATCCCGATAACCTCCAGACGTGGGTGGCGTTCTTCGCGCGACAGCGCGAGGAACGCATCGAGGCCTACGACGGCGTTGGCCCACCGCCGGCCAACTACAACAGCGAAGGCCGGAAGCGGTGGTGGAGCGCTCCGAGATGGACCCTCTCCTGGGTCCTGGAGCACATCGCCAATGGCAACAACCCGCCGTTGGTGATGCCGCCGCGCATCCCGCGTGATCGCCAGCAGGCCAGCAACCGTTGGGTGCCTCGCCGCGCGCCGTCGACGTCCTCCTCCTCCTCCTCGCGGTCGTCGACGTCCCCGACGCGGTACTCGCCGTACCCCTCGCCGTCGCCGCGCTACCTCGCGCTCCCGCCGGTGAAGGACGAGCCGGCGAGCCCACTGCGCAGGCGTCGCACGCCTCCCTCGTTGCCTCGCCGCCTCCGCTTGGGCAGGCCCAAGCCCGAGCCCAAGAAGGAGTGGACGCCATCGCCGGAGTACAAGGCGATAGCGCTCCACCTGGCGGACGGCGAGGACCCGGAAGAATTTTCGGGTCAGAGGATGCTGGAGCGGGCATCCTTCAACGACGTCCTGTCGGCCACCGATGAGTTCGCCGCCAGTTGGTCCGCACAGGACTGGCGGCGGGAGCAGGCCGAGCGCGCTAGGCGCCACAACGACGACGACGAGGGGCGGCTGGTCCTTTCACGCGGCGACGCGCAGGACCAGCGGCGAGGGGTGCAGCCGCCTGCCGCCGCCGAAGGACGAGCCGCCCAGCGACGACGATGACGAGGACGCCATGTTCGACTACGCCGCGGCGATGTACCGCCGGCTCAGGATCGGCCGTGGCCACCACTAGATGTTTTTTTTGTTTTTTTATAAATTTTTATTAAGTTTAGACTGTTCGTTGAACTTTGAACTGTTTCTCTAAATTTTTCCTAAATTAAAAAATTTAAATTTTATATGGACACGGCTGGAGACGGTGCCCCATTTGGCAACATCGCGCCGGCACCCGACGGCAGAAAATGGCCAGCCGGAGCCGTATGGTGGAGTGGAGATGCTCTAAGGCCCATGCCTACTTTCAGCCTAGTATCAAATCGCGTTGTGTCTCAAGTCTCAACCCACACGCGGCGGCAGAACTTGGCCAGCAATGGAGGCGCGGCAACGCGGGGCGCCAGCAGGGGCGCCGTCGAAGGCGCTTTGGGGGCACGAGCACCTCCCGCTGCTGGCGCGCGCGCGGTCCAAGGACTCGGTGGAGTACATCCTGCAGGCGCTCTGGCGCACCCGCCGCACCGGCCTCGACGCCGCTGACCGAGCCGTCGTCCGCGACATCCTCCAGATCTCCACCGACTCGGAGCTCGACCCCGTACGTACCTCCCCGCTCTCTGCCGCTTCCCCTTCCGCGCCGCTGCTCGCGCCAAGCTGCGGCGGTCCGGATTCCCCGGCTCCATCTGCTGATGCTCCTCTCGCTCGCAGCTGTTGGTGTGCCTCAGGATACTGATCCGCAGGTGTGTCCACGAAGACATAGCAAAGGACGACATCGCGAAGCTTTTCCCTCAGCAGGTTTCGCCCGAGCTGCAAAGGTTGCTCAAGCTGCTTCTGCAGAAGTTTCAGCCGGAGTGGCGAGATGACACCTTAAAGGATCAGGTACTGGAGCAGCAACGTATGGCTGGCTTAATTTTTCATCCGAAAACTATGTAATTGGTCTAATGCTAGTTATCATAAATTAATCTAAGTACTAGAAGATTTCTGTAGTCTCTTAGTTTCACAAGTATCAGTCGAGCAGTTCAGTATTTCGGCCAATGGTTAGCATTTTTCTTAGTTTTACTTTTTGTTAGTGTTTGTGTAGTGATGTCAACATAAATTCTCCTTATTATCTGAAGGATTTGTGTCTCAAGTTCACCGCAATGTGTTGTTTTGTAGGCATCTGCGACAAATTTGGAAACAACTAAAGGCGATTTGAGTACAAATCAAGACGTATCAGAGCAACCAGCTATTACAGAGGTAGTTAAAAACATTTGATAGCATGTGCTTTTGCACAAATACCTTGCAGTTTTGCTGGAAATTAGTTGATAAGTGATATGCTTATCATCCTTTTGTATGTGAGAGAAGCGTTCATTGATTGGTTTGGGAAGATTTCTATTTGGATTATCTTTTCATTACTTTTTGGGTACAATGAGAGATATCTTTGATGAAAGACTAACCATGTGGATCATCATCTTCCCTGCAGCTTCAGTGTGGTACATCATCAGCAAAGGTGTCGTCTGAATCTGGAGAGGGAGAAGGGAAGCTCCATTTAGCTAAGGATTCTTTAGACAAAATGCTGAAGGATTTATACCCAACCATGGGCCAAGCGTCAAATGCTGTGAGTAATGATTCTTCATACGTATGCAGAGAGTTGACTGATTTCCTTTCCCTTTTGCAATCCACATTTTTACAGTGTTATTACTAATTTCAGATGTTTCTCATTATTTTTTGCAGCGTAATGCCTATGGGTATGGAGAAGCAGCAAAAGGCACTTAGAAAATTATTATTTGTATATTTTTTTAGATCTAAGGAGATTTTAGCAGCAAAGCACCTGAGAAATGTATAATGGTGGATGTGTTACGTTTTATGTTGAGGCACGGGTGTAAGCTGAAGAATGTGTTTACATAGATGTTGAGCTTAGGTGACTCTCACTGGTAGTATCGGTGATGCTTTATCTTTGCACAGATGAGGGAGATATCCCTCTTCACTTCACATCTCCGCGTTAGGGTAGCCACAACGTGTAGCCAAATATAGGTCCATCTTTGTTTTTTTTTTAGTACTAGCTCCCTACGTTGTGGAGGACTGGAGGTGGTTCCAAATTAGAGAAAACTAGGAACCACGAGCAAAAGTTTTATGTTGAGGTACAGGTGTAAGCTGAAGAATGCATTTACATAGATGTTTAGCTTAGGTGACTCTCACTGGTAGTGTCAGTGCTACTTGATCTTTGCAAAGATGAGAGAGATATCCCTCTTCGCATCTCTGAGTTAGCCACAGCGTGTAGCCAAATGTAGTTTCACATTTGCTTTTTAGCTTTTGAAACTAGTACAATCGACACTTTCTTAAAGCATTTTATTAATCTCCACTTTTAAAGCATACGTCATTACAATATCTTCATGTTGGTTACAGAAAAAAAGTTCGGATCAGCAACGTGGCTCAGACATAGTTTCGTGGCACAGTCTAAATGAAAATTGGAGAAAGTAAGCTCCAGTGGCTTATTATTTCTTAGACTATCATGGAGGCGTAAGGACCAGGATGTTGCGTGTTCTAGAGACAGCAACATACTTCTTTCACATTTTGGATCTTGAATTTTGTATTTTGATCCGGTGCCAAGATGTATTGAGGATTCCTCTGAGGTTCCATATGTCCTCCACTTTTTCGGGTTGAATATTCGCGGCTGAGTCCACCTGTGGTCCACAAGATGCATTTTCAGACTTAGTTACTTGAGGAACAAAAGGAGAAACAGTACTGGATCCAGTACTGAATTTCACTTACCGCCTTAGCTACTATCTCGGCATTTGCTGGTACGTCCAACGTAGCCTCAAAGAGAACCCATGCCCACTTGTCACTTTGAGGTCCATCAGAGATGTATGGCACACTGCTTTTCTGATATCTATGAGCCTCAACCCATGTTTTACCTCCATCAACAGATATATCTACTCTCTCAATGCCACGACCACCACCTGAGACTGCATATCCAGCAATTCTAGCCTGCTGTCGAACAAGCACATCAGTGTATACATCTCATCAAAATTTACTGACGCTACCTACGCAAAATGCAGTCTCAGCATACACATCCCTTTCTATAATGGAAGTGATACTAACCTTTCCTTCCTTGATAACATCCACATCCTCTAGGGTGCAAATAGCAGACTGCATGGTCGATCCAAAAACAAGTGAAGATAATAAGATACCCACAAACTTAACTCATCTTCATTAACACATAAGCTAAACAAAGTTTAGGAGAATTAAGTGCTTCAATGCCTAATAGGTGCATCTGCAGTAAACAAATAACCTAAAAAACAGAACAAACTCGTGGTAAATTAACTTTTACAGGAATACTAGCTCCACTAATCAGAAAAGGACGCATCTAAGACCGGACCCAGCATTCTGTTGCACAATTTTAGAGCCTAATTAAAAGATTCTTAAATCCAAGGTGGACACCAAGATGACATTCTGAGCAGATGTTTTAATTTCAGACCTTCCAATTGCCAATCAAGCAGGCAAAACGATTAATTTAAAATAAAATGGTTAATACTTGCTAGAAGAGTTCAGTAGAAAACCGCATCAATCTTTGTGTTTTAATATTCAATAATATATCAGTATTCTATAAATAATCTTTTCTCGAAAATTCAGCACAAAGATTAATGCGGATTTCTACTGATGAGAATGTCATCTTAATATCCGCAACAAATAATTTCAAATCCACTGCCAGCTGCAAATTCTGTAGTAAATCAGAAGTGCGAGCCAATATGGTGGTGCATGGTTTCAAATATTCTCGTTGCTGTAAATTGTGAAGATAAATTGCAAAAAGAAAAAACAGAACTTGAAAGTGAAAATGTTTTGTAGTGCTAATGTGAACAACTGGGCAGTGACATGATATAGTGCATGTCTTAGTATTGTTGAGGACTAACCCTAAATAATAACTAGTACAAGGTAAGGAAAATGAACCCACCCAGAATAAGGCATGATATGTGTCATCCTATTTTACCAATCTAACCCAAGTGTGATTGATTCAAAAGAAAAGATTAACATGGAAGAATTACTAGTACAGTATATACCTGTACAGGAAAATCCATTTGTGGTCTTCTAGTCGACCAATCAATATTGTCCCAGTCTACGGTAGGTGGAAACATCTTGTAATCTTTTTGCATAAAAAAACCCTGGTTGAGAGCAGAGATCAGTATTTGTTCCCAGAGTACATGATGAAGAGATACTGCATTTAAATGTTCAGCAAACCTGACATTCTTCCTTGATTACGCTGATGCTGTCCAGCCATTTAACCGAACGCGCGCCTATGACACCAGGTACGACAACACGGAGTGGGTATCCATGGTCACGATTGATGATCTATTCATGGTAAATCACAATGGGTAAAGTACTGTATGTACCAACATTGGAACCATGACAGCAGGAAATGTAGCAAAAGAACAAGGTTGCATCTAAACCTGACGAAAGAATTATTGACAAGTAAATATTTCATACTCACAATCTGGTGTAGCAGTGCTAAACAGCTACAGTACCACACTGGAGTCAATGCAAAATAAGGTTATGGTGGATATTTATGTTCAGTAAAAGATGCTTCAGGTGTTGTTTGTGCACTCATCATTCTGCATTAGGCAGTAAACCCCTATATAAATGTAATAAATTATTGTGTTTGAGAAAATGCCATATACATTGTTATGATGTCATACTATGCAGTACTATCACTCTGTTTCATCAAAATCAGCTTCAAAAATACAGTAGCATCACATAAAAAAGAGAGAAAGAAGCAAAAACTAGGATATAAGCGATCAGAAAATAGAAATTAAAAATAGTCTAAACCCCATAAGGAACATTATATCAATTCAGTTTTCAACTGTTAACGGGGAAAAAATGCTTAGTCACCTCTCCGTTCATTTCATATGCAAGCAAGACATCAGCATCAGGATCTGTAGCCTGCTTTAATGGAATTGATGCCTTATAGGGACCACCTTTCTCCTCCTGAAATACGAACACCTCAAGATTAGTGAGGTAGGCTAAAAGGATTGCTGCCGGTTGATGGAAACAGGGATACTCACTTTACACCTGTCAACACTGACAAACTCAACGTGTTTGCCTCCTAAAGCTGTGACTGAACTGAGTTTAGGTATTCCAACTAGTTCAAGGACATCAGATAGTTTTGCTCCTCCCCAAGTTGCTGAAATAGCACAAAGGATAAAACTATTGTAGAGAAAAAAAGTTAAAAGAGAACAAAAATTTAGCCTCTTTATACAATAAAATTCGATGAAGGCAAATCAGCTCCATTTGGTACTTTATGTGTCATATAATAATCAAGTAGGATATTGTTCTTAATTCAATAGATGAAACAAAGGTAAACAGAAATGGTCTATAAAATTAAGCTTTCAGATTTTTCTAGAACGAATAAGCTTTCAACTTGAAGCAGAAATCTAATTATACCGCTAGTGAAAAGGCTAGCTATAAGCCTATACTTGTAAACTTCCACCACTTGTACGATTGGTATCCTTACAGTTCTTCTAGTATGCTAAATATATTAATGCAGTAATATTATCAGCATGCCTAGATCTCAAAATGCAAATTCTTCTAGGTGTTCTTATTTACTAACATGGGTACATCAGATTGCATTTCTATAATCTTGAGATAAAATAAACCATTACATTCTGGACATGAAATTTACAATAATTCGCGACTTACCATTTCCAAGAGCAGATACGTCCCATCCAACACCTCTCACTTTTCGTACCTTACTCATTGCAGTCCTCTTATTGCCTGCACACTGTTATATATGTACTCTAAATAACTATTGGCTAGTACACTCATACTTAAGCCACTATAAGATATTAGAAAGATTGAAGGAAAATAGAAGGCACTTGTCACAAACCTGCAACGTTGCAGTGACATTGTACTTTGGAAGCAATCTGAATGTAAAGTTTATGTTGATTATCTAATCAAAGATGAGAAATATTTGAAGGTGCATGATAAGAGGCTAAGATATACATTACCTAATGTCGGCCATGGATAGCTGAATATGCTTGTTCACAAGGCCATTGATGGAAACACTGTATCTGTCAAACAGGTTATATGAAAACATAAGGGCTGGTCCTTAATTTTAAGGGTTTGCAGTAACAACAATATATGGGTATCTATAATTCTTTCTAAAAATGAAAACCTTGAGATATCATCGATTTTTGGAATTGGTCCATGATTCCTCTTGTAGAAGAAATCTACTGGGGTGATATAAGATGAAACCAACGCAGAGCGATGAGGCTCAGCATTAAATGGCTCCTGCATAACAATCTCATTGGGTCACTGCCATAATATTCAAGAAACATATAGTACTGAAAAGGTAAATAAACTCCTCCATTTCTTATTCTTTCCTAAGAATCAGATAGTACTCCTGTGCAATGGCTAACATACAGAGTGCCGCAGTGGGTTTCACTACAATTGGCGTTGCAACAACCTTGCTCCCATAATTTTCCCAAAAACATGGATAATCAGTAATCCTTCATTTACCATGTTTTATCTCTTCAGTGTTAAGGTGTAGTCCATGCTGCACATAGAGCTAAATGATTATAGAGCATCGAAGTTGAATGACGATAGTCATGTTCCAACTTCCAAATGAACAGCCAGTGGACTAAACTTCCCAAGTAAATCATGTCGCTCTATTCATGTAACTTTTGAGAAATTCGGGATCAGCTCTTGCTAAATGCCCCTCTACAACAGGAACAGGCTGGCAGCGATCCTTGTAACAGAATCGAGCATAGAACAAGAAGCACATCTCCCGAAACCTAAACATGTCTGCCTTCTGTCAGAACTGGGACGGGACCTGGTCGCACGCCCTAGAATCATCTGCTCCCCACCCTCACCTCACTAAAATTCCGGTCCTAAGGCCTAAGCGCGCATGCTCAGTTCATTGCTCACGGCGCATATCGGCGGTCGGGCGGCATAAACAGCGACGCCCTCGATCCCCCGCCGCGGCGGCGGAGCCCCGCAAAAGAATCGATCAGACCAGGGCCGGAATCCGCAACATGCCAAACCCACACCACGCGACCGAACAGCCTGGGCAGAAACGAACTGATGGAGGAGCGAACCTTGGAGTTGATCCTGAGGTCGGGGTGGCGCGGCGGCTCCTCCGCGTAGTCCGACGGCGCTGTGAGCCCCGGCATCTCTCTCCTCTCGCGCTTCGCCTTCGCCTGGTCACTGGCTGCTGTCTGTTTGTTTGTTTTCTCTGGCACGCACACACGCACCCGGGGCGTTTTGTTGCGTAAACAAAATTCGGGAGACGACGACACCGAGAGAGAGGAAGGAGATCAGGAGGAGAGACCGGCTTGGTGGTGGGCGTGCGATGCGATGAGTGGCCACTTGCGACGCGAGGCCGCCACTCCCGAGCCTAACATTTCATTGTGACGTGACACGCGGGGCCCTCTCGGCTCTGGAAACAGGGGATGGCCCCTGGTTTTATTTCGTTAGAACAAAACCACACTGTTTAGCTCCGTGATTACATCGTCGATGGCTTTGCTTCGTTTCCAAGACGATGCTTAGCGACTAGCGAGCCAGGATTTGTTTTACTGGTCGCTTGTTAGTGGGAGTAGAAAGCTCTTGTTCCCAAAGAAAAAGAGAATCTGGTGGGAGTACAAGCGATCGCCAGAAGAGAGAAAAACCAGGCATGGCCAACCATCATCGAATGTTATGGACGTTTTGATAAGGTCATGAGCTTCAAAAGTGCAGTCATGTTGATGCGGTTCATGAACAGAGAACATGCTGAGACGATTTTCTCCTCTCTTAAACAATCCTTATTTTTTTTAATCATCCATATCGTCTAGACAAGGCAATAGATAAACTATACAATGCATTATCACTTGCAGGTATCTCTAGCAATTAATGAAAATTGATTAACTCTAGTAGAAAATTATATCGCTAAGAGAAACATGTGGTACAATTAGAGAAAATCGTCCCTCTTATTTTATAAGGACCT
The DNA here is from genome assembly GCA_916181665.1 of Avena sativa. Taxonomy (NCBI): domain Eukaryota; kingdom Viridiplantae; phylum Streptophyta; class Magnoliopsida; order Poales; family Poaceae; genus Avena; species Avena sativa. Next base: position 29,163,457 of record OV702290.1, on the reverse strand, counting down.
ATAGCTAAGGGAAGACAACATTCTCTTTCTTCGAATCACCGTCGATCGGAGGAGCGAGCACGGCTAGATGAGGACAGGCGGCGCGCTGACGAGCGACGTCGGCAGGATGAAGAGAATCGTCGAATCGAAGTTCTGCGCAACACAGAGAGATTGGCTAGAGAGAGGGCGCTGCTCGAGCGCAGACGGAAGGAGGAGGAATCGCGCACTGCGAAAAGAGATCGATGGGCGCACAGACAAGAGATGCAAGGTGGTTCAAGTGCTTCCGCTGCTTCAAATCATCATGATACCAGGGCCTCCACTGCTGTTCCAGTGGTTGCGAGGCAAGAGGAGTTGGCCCCTTTGATTCCAACAAGTTCTCGAAATCCGGTAAGCGCTCAACCTTCGCAGCAGCATGATGCAATTGTCAGTCAAAATCCCCCTACTTCTAGGTCAGTTGCGACTGTGAGTCTGGTGCCTATGGGGTCCTCTGTACCTCCATCGGTTCCAGATAATGAAGGTGCTAGACAAAATGTGGAGAGGGAAGTGGTTGATAGTTATAATATCATATGTGAGAACTGTGGGGGAGAACACCAAATTGTTGTCTGTCAAACAAGGAATCCCTGGGATTATGTTGCTCCTTTCTCTGGCTGCTCCGATTTTGATCAAGGATTCTACTCCATTCCTGCGATTGAGACTGATGTACAACCAATGGAATTGCTGAACTATGCTCACATCATTGTAGAGAAAGGGGAAGTGAACTGCAGAGACATTGAACATGAGTTGCAGGTGTGGATTGACTCTGTGAATATCAAGTGGAGATTCTTTGTAAAAGCTGTCTCAACCTCAAAACTAGATTCCCCTATGCCAGATGTATTGATGAACTGCCTCACTTTGGTCGTTTTTATATGAAGACAATGCCTGAAGCTTTAATCAAACCGCAGAAATGGACTGGTGACATTGAACCATTTGCAGTTATGGAGGAAGCATGGTTCAAGATTAAAGGGATTCCTCTGAAATTCAGAAACATATCAACAGCCTTTTATGTTGCTAGTTTGGTTGGTAAACCTTTGATGCTAGATAAAAATTTCCTAAGGAACTATGCTTATATCAGAGTCAAGATTGGTTGTCAAGATGTGTCTCTTGTGCCCAATTCAAGAATTGGAGAAATCAAAAAGGGATTCTGTGAATTCCAGTACACTAGAGAATTGTTTGACCCAAATATTGCACCTGCAGATCAAGCTGCACAAGCTGCTGTTACTGATGTGATTGGGGAGCAATAGGGGACCCCTAAAAGACAGAGAACCATTAATTAGTCTGACAATGTGGGGAATGCAGGAGAGGGTACTGTTGGTGCTACTCCTTCCAGAAATGATGATAACATAAATAATAGTGGTCATTAGGCTAGGATTCTTTCTGAAATCAATACTCAAGCTAACAAAGGCAAGAATATAGTTCCTGAGGAGGAATTTTCTTCTGGTTACTTTTCTTTTGAGGCTAGAATGGCACCTTTATGGGTGCAGATGTGCAAGGTAGCAGTCAGCATGGTGATACTAACGCTGATGGTGGGCAGCAAAGATCTGTCTTACATCAAAATCTCTCTGAAGTTCATCGTGATGTTATCTCTTCACTGGCTCTGGAGAATATTGCTGCTGATGGTGAGCAAGAAGTGCAGGATAATGATCCCAGTTTTACTGCCTTTGTTAACATCCTAGCTAAACCCAATAGTGACAAAGTGTTTGAAATCAGAAAACAGTACAAGAATCTATTAGATCCCATCTTTGAGGATATGGAGGGCAATGATGATGAGGAGATTGACAGGAATTCAGCTATGGATGTTGATAATAATGAAGATCTTGTAGACTATGGTGATAGTGATGCAGGGTCAGATTCTGGGGCTGATATGGATAGTGGAGTTATCTCTGGAGCCATTTTAGGAATTGCTACTCCAGTTCTCTCTCAGGAGCATAGAGCTGTGGTGATTCCTGTTGATGGTTCTCAACCTGAAGTTGATTGTACTCAGGAGGAGCTAGAAGATAATATGGCTATTCCTGAAGATGTCCCTCCCAGAGCAAGTTCTAGATTGGTTGCACAACCAGAAGCTCATATGAGGGTGGATCAAAGAGAATGTAATCAAGCTGCTGCTAGAAATTTGGAAGGTACCAATCTCACCTCATCTAATTCTTTTGTTGTTTTAGATGCTGATGGTGTTTTTAGTAGAGCCCTTGAGATGGGGTTGATCCATCTTCTTTTGATTTGGAGAAAGTTAATCTCATGCAAGACATAGAAATTTCTAGGCATAATCTAGCTAATAAACATAAAACTGTTTCTGATAATGATCATGTTCAAAATAAATAATTTGTTCTACTAGAGTTTGGTGAGATGGATGAAGATTTGGAAGGTTTTACTCCTGTCATTTCCAAGAAAAGCGGAGAAAAGGTAAATCTGCATGCAAGCTTAGTTTTGGAAAAGTGTGATCCCAATCTGGTACTTGTTCTAGAGGAGCACAAAATCAATCTAGCGCTGCCTCAGTGAAGGTAAAAAATGACCACACTTTGAGTGGCATTGTTACTGGAACCAGAGTGAGGAAGAAGAACCCAAAATTCCAATGATTGGAACCAGTTTAAATTGTAGAGGTGTGGGTAAGAAGGGCATGAGTGTGTTTTTGACTGATCTGATCAAAGATCAATGCTTGAATTTTGTGGGTCTGCAGGAAACTATAAAGAAAGATTACTCTCCAATTTTTTCCAGGAGAATCGATCCTTTGAATCGATTTTCTTGGAAATGGGTTGCTTTCGTGGGCAGATCTGATGGAATTCTAGGTGGCTTCAGTAATGAGAGATTCAGGATCTATAACTCAGCTACAGGGAGATTCTATGTGAAAGTTGATTTGTTTGACATAAATATCCAAACTTATTGGAGTTTGGTCATTGTTTATGGGGCTGCTCAGGAAAAATATAAGGAAGATTTTCTGATTGAATTAGGGGATATTTGTAGGAACCAGCAACTACCTTTGTTGGTTGGTGGGGACTTCAATATTCTCAAATTTTCTACAGAGAAAAACAAAGGTGGTAAGCTTAGAAAGTGGTCTGATATTTTCAACTCCACTATAAATACTTGTGAGTTGAGAGAAATTCACATGTCTGGAGGTAGCTACACTTGGTCTAACAACCATGTTGTGCCCACTTTGGAGAAGCTTGATAGATTCTTGATGAGTAGTGAGTGGGAGATGCTTTTTCCCTTGACAACTATTCACAAATTAACTAGATATGTTTCTGATCATAACACCATTGTTTTACATACTATGGAAGGCAGAGAGAGAAGAAACAGAGAATTCAGATTCGACAAGAGATGGCTGAAAGAGGAAACTTTCCTTTTGAGAGTTTCCAGAGTTTGGGCTCAGCCTGTCAGATCCAAAAATAGCCTGGATCTGGTGCAAAAAAACTGAAGAGTGTGAAGAAAGATCTAAAAGGATGGGGTGCCAATTTAAGAGGTCAGTCCATTCAAAAAAATAAAAAGATGCTGGAGGAGCTAGCAGAGCTAGAAACTTAGAATATGGCTTGTTGACTTCTGAACAGTTAAAAAGAAAAAGTCACATTCAAGTGGAGGTTCTCGAAATTTTTGCTGAGGAAGAAGCTTATTGGCAACAATGCTCTAGTGAGAAATGGCTGCTACACGGAGACGGAGACAACAATACTTAGTATTTCCATAGAATTGCCAATGGTAGAAAGAGGAAGAGCTCTATTTTTTTCCTTGAAAAGTGAGCTTGGATTGATTTAGGGGACCTCAACCTTAGTAAAACATGCCACAGATTATTACAAAAATTTATTTGGTCCGGTTAGTGCCACCAATGTTAGATTATCCAATGATGTCTGGTCTGATAGTGAGAGACTGTCTGATGAAGATAGAGATGATATGGACAGTGCTTTCACTAAAGAAGAAATCAAAAATGTGATTGATACGATGGAAAAAAAAATAAGGCACCTGGTCCTGATGGCATTCCTGTTGAATTCTTCTAGACATGTTGGGAAGTGATCAAGGGGGACATCATGGAGGTGTTTAATGATTTCTACAATCATAAAATTGAGCTAGCTAGCATCAACTATGGAGTGATTATTCTGATCCCAAAGGGTGAAGATGCAGATAGAATCCAAAAGTTTAGACCCATCTGTTTACTGTAGGTTTTGTTCAAAATCTTCACCAAAGCTCTTACAATCAGGGTTGAATCTGTTATGCACAAACTGATTGATGTTTGTCAAAATGCTTTCATAAAGGGAAGATATATTGCTGATGGAGTTACACTGCTTCATGAGGTGCTGAGGGAATCCACAGTTAAAAAGCAGCAAGGTGTGGTTTTGAAAATTGATTTTGGGAAAGCTTATGACAAGGTGAATTGGGAATTTCTGTTTAATTGTTGTAGACAGCAAGGGTGTAGTGATAGATGGCTGAAATGGATCAGACAAGTTGTCTCACAGGGTACTTTGAGTGTGAGAGTTAATGACACTGTAGGGCCCTACTTCTACAGCCACAAAGGTGTAAGACAAGGTGATCCTTTTGCTCCCTTTATGTTCAACATGGTTGCTAACATCCTGGCTAAAATGATGACTTCTGCTTTACAACATGGCTTATTCACTGGAGTGGTGGACCATATTGTACCACAGGGGATTGCTATATTATAGTATGCAGATGATACATTTCTTATGATAAAAGATGAGATTCAAGGAGCCAGAAACTTGTAAATTCTGCTATATCTGTTTGAAACCATGTCAGGCTTGAAAATCAATTTTGAAAAAAGTGAGGTTTTGATGATATCTGCTGATGATGATAAAGCAGAGATGTATGCCGACTTGTTCAACTGTCAGCAAGGTTCTTGGCCTATTAAATATTTAGGTGCTCCTGTTTGTTCAAGAAGAATTACTGTGGCAGAGATGGGGTTCTTGAAGGAGAAGTTAACCAAGAAACTAGGAGGTTTGATGGGTGGTGCTATGTCTATTGGTGGTAGAGTGATAAAAATTAATGCATGTCTTATTGATGTGATCGTGTACCCTATGTCGATGTGCATTATGCACAAGACCATCATTGAGAATATAACTAAACCAATCCGATCCTTCTTTTGGGCTGGCAATGATGATAAAAGAAAATATCATATGGTGAAATGGAAATACATGTGTAGACCCAGGGAGAAAGGTATGGTTCGGTCTATGATGTCTCTTATAGATTTACCACTATCGTTTTGGGGCTATGCATTAGAGACATCCGCATTCACTTTAAATAGGGCACCATCTAAATCCGTTGAAACGACACCGTACGAATTGTGGTTTGGAAAGAAACCTAAGTTGTCGTTCCTTAAAGTTTGGGGTTGTGAAGCGTATGTAAAGAAGTTACAACCTGATAAGCTTGAACCCAAAGCGGAGAAATGCGTCTTCATAGGATACCCTAAAGAAACAATTGGGTATACCTTCTATCATAGATCTGAAGGCAAAGTTTTCGTTGCCAAGAATGGATCCTTTCTTGAGAAGGAGTTTCTCTCGAAGGAAGTGACTAGAAGGAAAGTAGAACTCGACAAGGTTATTGAACCTTCTCTCGGAGTTGAGAGTAGCGCAGCACCGGAAGATGTTTTTGTGCCGCCTGCACCAATTGGAGAGGAAGCTAATGATGGTGATCATGAAACTTCAAACGAAGTTGCTGCTGAACCTCACAGGTCAACGAGGGTTCGTACCACTCCTGATTGGTATGACCCTGCCTTGAACGTCATGTTGGTGGACAACACTGATGACCCTGCGACGTATGAAGAAGCTATGGTGAGCCCAGATTCCGACAAATGGCTAGAAGCCATGAAATCCGAGATGGGATCCATGTACGAAAACCAAGTATGGACTTTGCTGGACTTACCGGATGGCTGTAAGGCTGTCGAGAACAAATGGATTTTCAAGAGAAAAACAGATGCTGATGGTAATGTTACCGTCTATAAAGCTCGACTTGTCGCGAAAGGGTTCCGACAAATTCAAGGAGTTAACTATGATGAGACATTCTCACCAGTAGCGAAGCTAAAGTCTGTGAGGATTTTGTGAGCAATTGCTGCTTATTTGATTATGAGATTTGGCAGATGGATGTCAAAACGGCGTTCCTTAATGGTGACATTGAGGAAGAGTTGTATATGGTACAACCCAAGGGTTTTGTCGATCCTAAAGATGCTGGCAAGGTATGGAAACTTCAGCGCTCCATTTATGGACTGAAGCAAGCATCCCGGGGTTGGAAATCAACGTTTTGATAAAGTAATCAAAAACTTTGGATTTATACAAACTTATGGAGAAGCTTGTATTTACAAGAAAGTGAGTGGGAGCTCTATAGCATTCCTAGTACTATATGTAGATGACATATTGTTGATTGGGAATGATATAGAACTTCTTAATAGTGTCAAAGCCTATTTGAATAATAGTTTTTCAATGAAGGATCTTGGCGAAGCGGCATATATTCTAGGCATCAAGATTTATAGAGATAGATCAAGACGCCTAATAGCGCTTTCACAAAGTACATACTTGGACAAAGTTCTAAAGAAGTTTAGAATGGAAGAGAGCAAGAAAGGGTTCGTGCCCATGTTGTCAGGTAAGACCTTGAGTAAGACTCAAAGTCTAGCTACGACAGAAGATAGAGAGAAGATGAATAATATTCCCTATGCCTCGGCCATAGGTTCTATCATGTATGCCATGCTGTGTACAAGACCGGATATAGCACATGCTGTTAGTTTGACCAGCAGATATCAAAGTGATCCTGGAATGGAGCACTGGACAACGGTCAAGAATATCCTAAAGTACCTGAATAGGACTAAGGATATGGTTCTTTCTTATGGAGGTGATGAACAGCTTGTTGTAAACAGTTACACTGATGCTAGTTGGAACACCGATCCAGATGACTCGAAGTCACAGCCTGGATACGTATTTATTTTGAATGGTGCTGCAGTGAGCTGGAGGAGTGCCAAGCAAAGCGTTGTGGCGAAATCTTCAACTGAATCGGAATACATAGCTGCTTCGGAGGCTGCACAAGAAGCCATATGGATGAAGGAGTTCATTACTGAACTTGGCGTGGTTTCTAGTGCGTTGGACCCGATGGCCATTTACTATGACAACACAGGTGCCATAGCTAATGCACAGGAGCCAAGGTCACATAGCAAGCTGAAGCACATCAAGCTACGTTTCCATGCTATTAGCGAGTATGTCCAAGATGGTGACATAAAGATTTGCAAAGTACACACTGATCTGAATGTGGCAGATCCATTGACTAAACCTCTCCCTAGAGCAAAGCATGACCAACACCAGAACGCCATGGGTGTTAGGTATATTACCATGTAATCTAGATTATTGACTCTAGTGCAAGTGGGAGACTGTTGGAGATATGCCCAAGAGGCAATAATAAAAGTGGTTATTATTATATCTTTGTGTTTATGATGAATGTTTACATCCCATGCTAAAATTGTATTATTAGGAAACACTGATACTTGTGTGTTTTGTAAACATAAAAGAGTCCCTAGTAAGCCTCTTGTTGAACTAGCTTGTTGATTAATAGATGATCATGGTTTCCTGATCATGGACATTGGATGTCATTAATAACAAGGTCATATCATTAGGAGAATGATGTGATGGACACACACCCATAGTAAGTGTAGCATAAGATCAAGTCATTTAGTTCGTATTGCTACAGGCTTTCAAATGCATAGTAACCTAATCCTTCGACCATGAGGTTATGTTAGTCACCATCACCGGATGGGTGCTTTGATGACATCAAACACCGCTTTGTAACTGGGTGGTTATAAAGGTGTCATTGGGTATTCTAAAAGTATGTGTTGAAGCGCATGGACCAAGATTGGGATTTATCCATCCATATGACAGATAGATATGCTCTGGGCCCTCTCGGTGGAATGTCATTTAGTTAGCTTGCAAGCATGTGACTAGGTCACAAGGGATGACATAACATGGAACGAGTAAAGAGTACTTGTCAGTAACGAGGTAGAACTAGGTATGGAGATACCGACGATCAAACCTCGGATAAGTAGAGTATCGCGTGACAAAGGGAATTGGTTTCGTATGTTAATGGTTCTATCGATCACGAAGTCATCGTTGAGTATGTGGGAGCCGTTATGGATCTCTAGATCCCGCTGATGGTTATTGATCGGAGAGGTGTCTCCATCATGTCTGCATATTCACGAACCGTAGGGTGACACACTTAAGGTTCGATGCTGTTTAGGTAGATATGGAATGTGCGTTGGAGACCGAATGTTGTTCGGAGTCTCGGATTGGATCTGAGACATCACGAGGAGGTCCGGAATTGTCCGGAGAATAAGATTCATATAATGGAGATCATTTTCTAGGTTCGGAAATGTCCCGGAGTGTTTATATGGGGGTACTAGAAGGTTTCGGAATGTTCCGGAAGGTTCTAGAAATTTCTATGGAGTTTACTTGAAAACCAAGAAAGAAAAAGGGGAAACTTGGGAGGGGGGAGGAAACTCCCCCCAAGCCCCCTTGTGCGCCGGCCCTAGGAGGTGGGCCTAGGGGTGGGAACCCTAGGCCACACCCCTCCCTCTATATATAGAGGGGTGGAGGCGCCCCCCTTGCCCCTCCACTCTTGCCCTAGCCACCTCTCTCCTCCTCCTTCCTTCTGCTCAGGCTTAGGCGAAGCCCTGCAGAATTCTCTACTCCACCACCACCACCATGCCGTCGTGCTGCTGGGATTCCGTGGAGAGATCTACTACCTCCGCTGCTCGCTAGAACGGGGAGAGGAAGGTCTACATCGACTCCGCACGTGTGACCGACTGCGGAAGTGCTGCCGGAACGCGGCGCCGGAAGGATCGTCTACTCGATCTTGAGATCGGCAAGTGATCGTCTACATCAACCACGAGATCCGATCTCGCACAAGGCTTTCGGATCTACAAGGGTTAGTACAGATCTATCTCGTTGCACATGTCTAATAGATTAGATCTTGGCTTTTGTCTAGATTAGATCTGGGTTTTGTTCGTTCTTGCGGCTGAAATTTTTTGTTTTCCATGCTACGAACCCATCAGGACTGGGGGTAAAAGTTCTGACCAGGTTGAATCTGAGTCTTATGTGTAAATGGTGGTGGAAATTGGAGAATGGGGAGGGTCCTTAGCAAGATTTTATGAGAAAGAAATATCTTGGTAACAAAGGGATCTATGATGCTAAACACAGGCCTGGTGACTCTGCATTCTGGGCAGATATACTGCATGTAAGAGACCTGTATGTTTGTGGCAGAAGGATGACTGTTGGTAATGGAAAAAAGAACTAGTTTCTAGGGGGTGCATGTAGTGGGCATGGTCCTCTGAAGGATAAATTTACTGAACTTTTTGACTTGTGCAATGAGCATCATATTTCAGTGGTAGATGCAGCTAGAGTAGGTGGGAGATTCACTTTTAGAAGATGGTTGCCAACTGATTTACAAGAGAAGATGCAGGGCATTGTAAGCTTACTAGTTAACATTAATCTTTCTGAGATGGAGGACAGAACCTTTTGGAAATGGTCTAAAACAGAATCTTCACTATTAAATCTATGTACAAGTTCCTGTGCAACTCTGGACTAGACAGATCTTTCAGCATCTGTGGAAAGCTAAGATACCCCTGAAGATTAAAATCTGGTTATGGTTAATTTGGCACAATGCCATTGCTACTAAGGATAATATGATTAAAAGACAATGGGTTGGTAATACCAGATGTCAATTTTGTGACGAGCTTGAAACTATTCACCACCTCTTCTTCTCTGTCCTGCAGCTAAGTTTGTGTGGAGTGCTATTGCTAAATCCATTGGAGCTCTGGACAGACCAGCCTCCTTTTTGAAGGAAATATGCCCTGAGAGGCAATAATAAAGTTGTTATTATGTATTCCTTATATATGATAGATGTTTATTTTGCATGCTATAATTGTATTTATAGGTAACCTCAATACATGTGTGTTTAATAAACAAATAAAAGGTTCCTAGTTATGCCTCTCTTATAGACTAGCTCGTTGATTAACAAGATGATCAAAGTTTCCTGATCATGGACATTGGATGTTGTTAATAACGAGGTCACAACATTTGTGAAATGATGTGATGAACATTCATTCAAAGTATAGCATTACGATCAAAGTCATTATGTTTATATTGATATAACATCATACGAAGTAATCTTTATCCTTAGACCATGAGATCATGTTAATTGCTGACATCAGAAGAGTAACTTGATAACATCAAACGTCACACCGTAAAAGGGTGACTATAAAGGTGGGTTCAGATACTCCGAATATTTCATGTTGAGGCTCATGGATCAAGAGAGTAATTTGTCAATCCCGATGACGGATAGATATACTCTGGGCCCTCTCGGTGATATCAGATTAAGATAGCTTGCAAGCAAGTGATGTGATCACTAGAATGTTATATCACGGGAACGAGAAAAGAGTGCATGTCGGTAACGAGATCAAACTAGGTATTTGGATACCAATGATCGAATATCGGACATGTAATATATCATGAGACAAAGGGATTAAATTACTAGCGTTAAAGGTTCTCACGATCATAGAAGTCATCGTTGAATGTGCAGGAGTCAGTATGGATCTCCAGGTCCCGCTTCTGATTATTGATTTTAGAGGAGTCTCAATCATGTCTGCATTATTCGCGAATCGTAGGGTGACAGACTTAAGGGTTGCCAAACACCATTTTGGAGCACATATGTTTCAGACGAAAGAATTGCAAAGCGCTGGAATTATTTCGATGGAAACCGGATTTGTTTCGGGTGAAATTGCAGAAACTGGTTCTGCATGTGATATTGAAATGTTACAAGGGGTTTTATGTGAATGTTTGTTAATTAAAGTAATTAACAAAATTCTAAATAAAATAAATAAAAGAGTTTTATTAAATGAGAGTTGCATTAAATTTGGTGGAAACTTAATGCATGTGAGTGGAACTTTGGGTGGAGGCTAAATTGATGTGAGTGGAGCTTCCACCACATGAATGAGGAATAGGTGGGGGCACCCCCCATGGGCGCCGGCCATGGTAGGGGAGGAGCCCCCCTCTCCTATAAAAGGCCCCCCTCTCCTCCCTCACAAAGCACACCTCCTCGTGAAGGATCTCTTGTAGGGGTTCCGCGCATAAAAACAATAAAATTTTACTCTACGCCCCTGAACCCCTGAAGCTGCCAGGACCTATCTATTAGTAATACAGTAACGGGAGGGGCTTTTCGCGAACTTACCCTTGAAGACCGAAAAGCGTTGTCAATGCTCAAGAGAGCGTGGTTGATGTAGACGAGCCGAAGCCGACCTCAAGGTCGTGAGGAAGTCCTTGTGCTCCTTCTGGCTCCAACGACTTGAGTGCCTCAAGTGTGACACCTCGTGGGAGTTACACACGTCTGCTGCCTGACGATGACTCCCGCTTCCTCGATCCAGCAGCAGTTGCGGAAGTAAAGCTCTCGGATCCAAATCCCGCAGCGCGACGGCGCTCCGCGGTGAAGAAGTCTCTCGCTCGCGCAGTCCAGACTTGGGATCACGGTCACGAGAGAGAGAGGGGGAGAGAGAAAATATCAATTAGAGGTTATCCCAAAAGTGGGGAGACCTTTATTGATTATTGGGTGTATTTTCTAGGCCAATATACCCCACTTTATATAGGGGGAGGGGAGGTACTACCTCCCCTCAAGTCCCGGGGTGGGACTAAAGGAGAGGAGGGGGGAGGAGGTGGCTGCCGACCACTAGTGGGCCCCGCGGGGGGGAGGGGGGGGGCTAGGCCCAGCCGGCCTCCCCTCTTACCCCTTCTCCCTTTCTCCTTTCCCCTAATGGGCCCTCTCCCTCCGGAATTGGCCCATTAGACCTTTTGACCTTTTAATTGATTTTCTCTTTATTAAATAATTATGAATAAATGATTAAATCAATATTTAACATTCATTCACACATTATCTAATCTCCGTGGCCATGGAACACCTTCCACCTCCACTTCGGACATCCTCCGAACTTACCGAAACCCTTTCGGTTTTCTCCCTTCTTTTCTTCGGTGATTCTACCAATCCCATAAACACTCTCTAAGCATCATCAAGCCCTTAAGCGTGATACCCTACGGTTCAGGAACACTCTAGACATGGTCGGGACACTCCCGCACCAATGATCGACAGAGGGACCTGGATGGCCATGTGACCCCTGTGCGTTCCACGAAGATCTTTCGTTGTTTGAACTGGGACAGTCGTGTCTTATTCCCTTTGTCATTCGATACTTGCATTGCCGGATATTTGATCAATGACATCACCATGTCGTGTTCAATCTCGTTACTGAACAATGCTACTTAACTCGTCCCGCCGAGTGATATCCCCGTGATCTAATCACACGCTGCGCAGCTATTGGATATAACCTCTCCGAGTGGGCCCTTGAGTATCTTCCCGTCACATGGACGGACAAATCCCGCTCTCGACATATATTGCCTCTACGGTTTCCTCCGAATACCTGAACACACCTTTATAACCACCGTATTACCAGATGGCGTTTGATGCTATCTAAGCATTCTCGGGAGACAGTGATTGATATAGCCTCATGGTCTAAGGAATAGTCTATGAGGATCCATTTCTAATCATCGTAACTTTGAACTTCGTGACATGATCGGGTCACGATGTTTAGGTTGGGTATTGGTTCATCATCTCATTCTCTGAATGAGATGACCTCATTTCCAACTGGCATAAATGCCACATGATCAGGAAACATGATCATTTGTTGACCAATGAACCAGTTACTAGAGTTTCACTGGGAACCCCTGGTTGTTTGTATATCACACGTGTATTGATGTTTCCACTCAATACAGTTATAGCATGATATAAAACTTAATCATAAACTATATGAAATATGATAATAGTCCTTACTACTATTTGTCTCTAGGGCATATTTCCAACAGTCTCCCACTTGCACTAGAGTACAAATACACTAGCTGCATTTGTTTTCAATTATTGGCACCATATATCCGGTACCCCGAACATGCTTGCTCATGGAAGAGGTTGAGTCTTGGGTCTGTACTTTACAGTTCTAAATCCTTTGCAACTTACTAATGTCACCTTGATTGACATCAATACTCTATCATCACATGATAGCATCTGTGTGTATGCATCATCATTATGGCAGTAGAACGAGGCCTGATTCCAGGAGCCTACAGTGACGTTAGATCAACCTCGAGGGCTTTCTCATGGGCACTGTGCCCTGGGACACATCATTCTACGTTAAAAGCGAACTAGCCCCACCATAACATTATACACCACTTTAGATGGTACCCTTATCTATTATTATAAATGTATTCATCGAAACACCCGTGCACTCTGTGCAACTTTCGATGTTTTGTTCACCTTGCTTCCTATTTAACTTTAATTGGTATCTACATGAGTTTCCAACATATTCCCTTATAACATAAATCTTTATGCTTTAAGATATGTTATCCTTTATGGACTTGGAAAATATATCCACAGTTCTCTACTAGACACTGCGGACAAACTTAGCTCAACATTCTGTGATTCGAACTAAATCACTTTTAAACGTTCCTTATTTAGATCACATATTATGCTAAGTTATCATCATGGTTTACTAAGATAGAACCTATGTCTCAACATAGTGGATGATGATCATCCTATTCTTTCTTTCAACCATTAATGTTCAAACTTAATGCTATTCCTAATTTGAGTTATTAAGGACCAGTTCCTTAATTAACTTCTATTCTGAAACAGCTTTCAGAATCCTTTAAGGAATACTACATAATATCATAGTACACTTATTATCAACTTCTACATCTTATAAATCATTATTTATAAGTATTTGCGCTTTCATCCTTAACTTACTTAAGAGTTACTCCTATAAGCTCCCACTCAAACTATGTTGCTAACATATTTGGGTACGAGTCAGTACTCTTACTCAAACTATGTTCCTACATATTTGAATTTGAGTCTTATGTTGCTCCCACTTAAAAATATGTCAATCACATATTGTTTAAGAAAGACTTTTATAGCTCCCACTCAATTTTATGCAAATTGCATATCCACTCACTATTTTGAACGATTTCAAAATCCTTTGATCAAATATCAAACTTGGAGATTTACTATGAGATACTAGTACTTTACTAGTTTTAAATCCACTAGACATTTAGCACACATGAATCAAATTCATTTGAATTTGACCAATGCCTGACAAATTGTGCTTTAGTCATTTACCCCTTTTCCTACAATGGCTTTGCAGTCATTTGGGAAAATTCCAAGTAACTCCTTTTTCTTGTGAGATTCAGCAATGAATTGCTTTCTAATATCAAGGGAATTTTACAATTAGGATTTCTCATAATTCTAGTTTACCATTATTTCCTTTGTAGTTTGTAGGTATGTCATGTTCCAAAAATCATGACAAGTGATTCACAAATGTCTCCATACAAGATATGGATTTACATTTTGAATCCTACTTCTTATAGTGAAAAACAATAGTGGAGGGAAAAACACAATGATCAGAATCATTGATTCTTTCCTTCCATAAAGAGAATCGTTCAGGAACATTGTCCGTTGCGCTTCTCAACACTCTGATGCAGGGTTTTGAATCCTCATCATATTTTATACTAATTTCCATTTGATCATAATTGAGAAACATCACTAGAGGTGAGCTTTCTCAAGAATGCACCAAAGTCCAAGCAATACAAGTTTTGCTTTCCTTTTGGTTTAGCTATGGATTTCATATTCAAAGTTTCCAATGAATACTCTACAAGGACTTATTCGCTATTGTTTTGGTTATATCGAATAACCCCAAAACTTTCACGAATTCAAATGGTTTACTACATTCTAATTGAGTGCTAACTATTTCTAACTAATGGTCTCTACATATACACTACAATGATTTATTTGGTGCCTTCTATTCAACCCCCTTTTTGATATCTAATATCACATTGTGATGCTTTGTATTTTGACGTTTCAAAACACTTTGCATTCCACAATTTCTTTTATGCCATTCTTATAAATTTGAATTTCATTACTATTGATCAAATCATAGTAATTGGATTCTCTTTTATACTTATACCCTTTTATTAATGAAGTACTTTGATCAAATCAAATAGTTTCATATTCATGTTTCCTTTGGTAAACTTACTTTACACATTTAAACAATCTTTTAATGATAATTACCATTTTTCGTTAAAACATAATACATCGAATATGTATTTACTTTTAACAATTCATTAAACACTTTGTATTCAAGTAATACACGGTGTTCAAGTTATTTCGCCGAACTTAGGCATGATTTATATGTGACAAGAAATCGAATGACTTTCACATATTATCACATAACTTTGAATTTAAATAATGGTTTCATTCATTAATGAAATATCATTAAGTTGGGTATTTCAAACAAGGCATTTTAATATTTTACAAATGTTCATACATTATCAATTAGTTTCAAACAATAAGGATGATTCACATATAATCAAACAAGATATGAACACGAATAGAAATCATTCATAAAAGCAGAACAACTGTTTGTTACAAACTCATATGAATAACCGTCTCACGAAGTGTGAGACACACTAAAAAAGTTCACAATCTCTTGGTTACATTAATCATCCTAAAACATAAACTAAATGATAAATGTCGAGGGAGAGTGTCGTTGGCCATCATCATCATGCTCGCCATCAACATGCAACGTCACCTCCTCTCTAGCAAGCACCTCTCATGCAGAAGGACTTGTTTTCAGTAAAACAGAACAAGTATCAGATATACTTAACACTGCAATGTGTTTGCAAGATTATAACATTTATAAAACTATATATCAAATATATACCTTTGTCGTTGATGACCTGAGCGACATCTGGTTCAACCAACACATTCGTGAGATGTGTCATGAACCGGTGGAACTCCATTGTTTCCGTGTCGCCCCTCATTACGCAAGTCCTGACTTGTGCTTGGTAGCTTGGTGGCAGCAACCGCAACACAATAGCATTTGCGAAAGAGCCTGTAATCCAGACGTCTAGGAAGTATGCTGGCCTCATGTACACATCATGCATGTGCTGTAAGTGGCTGTCCAGTGACGAGTTCTCCTCCATCTTAATGGAGAGGAAGTCTCCCATCAACTCATGCTCCCAGATGCGTGTCTCCTCCACGAAATGCGTCCTATGCTGTAGCATCACTGAACGAGGGTTGACATCGCCCATGAAAGGCCACAGCTCGTCCACCATTCCGAAACGCATCAGAACTGAAATATAGGAGGCCATCTCCCGACGGAGATAGCGGTCTTTCCGCTCCTCTAGGGTCTCAAGGTCTATGGACGGATCCAGATCCATCCCGTCGAGTATGTAGTCAACCATGTTGTTCTCGCTAAGGAGAACATGGAGACTGGCAACCCAGATGGAGAAGTTCGATCCATCTAATCTAAGCTTCTCTCCTTCTAACCATTTAGTTGTCAACACGAAAGAGCCCATCTACATTTATAATTGCAAAAGGAATTTAGACTAAGTTTATAATTAAATGAGTTAATAATAACTCCACTCAGAAACACCTATCCCTAAAGAGGGTTCCTAGTGATAACACGACCCCTATCAGCCACATCTCCCCCAATCATCACGGCCATCAATGTGGGTTCAAGGGTGGACGCTAAACGTCGGTCACATCATTCATGCGACTCGTGCTCGATCTTTCGACCATCCGCGTTCCGAGGCCACGCTTCTCTAGCGTGCTAGGCTCGCCAACTCAACCTTAGTGTATTCGCTGTGCAACATGGCTTGCACCCACTGTATGCGAACATAGATATGTCTGACACCCGATCATCACGGCCTGCCTCATACCGAAGAACTTTCTTGGTGGTGCACACTAAGGAGGAACACAATCGTTGGTTATTTTAACAGGGATCATCTTATTAGGCTACCGTCGAGTATCTAATACTAGCACACAATAAGATATACCAACAATAACATTGAATGTAAATGCTATGTGATATGGTCCTTCACGTCGTGATCTCCATCCGTCGTCACCGGGTTCCGGCGCCAGGGTTCCAACGCCGTAGACACTAGGGTACCAGTGTCATTCCGGCGTGGTAGTTTGTCATTACCGTGACTATCTACTACTATGCAACAAAAGGTAATCACTTTACCTTTGCCACAACCATATCACAAAGCAACGCCCCCCTGCAAAACAAAGTTAGACGCTTCTACTTTATCTTTGCATGTTTTACGTGGCTGAATGGGCTTTCGCACAAGAACCGTTCTTACCTACGAACTTTCAGCACAACGCTGATCAGGTTGTTGTCTCTACTACACCCCTTTCGGGGCCCACCGTTGCAAATGGTACACCAACTAATGCGAGAGAGACAGACACCCCCCTAAGTCACTTTATACGGTACAAGCCGTATGTCAAGCATGGACCAGTCTCGCGAATGAACGCGTAAAGTCGGTTGGGGGCCGCTTCATCAAGCATTACTACGGTATACACAAGTACACGTGGGAGGGTAACAACTAAAAGATTAACGCCCACACGCTACATCTCGTGTGTTCTACCCATACTAGCATTACTACACATAGATCTAGCTCTGATACCACTTTAGGGGTTCCGCGCATAAAAACAATAAATTTTACTCTACGCCCCTGAACCCCTGAAGCTGCCAGGACCTATCTATTAGTAATACAGTAACGGGAGGGGCTTTTCGCGAACTTACCCTCGAAGACCGAAAAGCGTTGTCAACGCTCAGGAGAGCGTGGTTGATGTAGACGAGCCGAAGCCGACCTCAAGGTCGTGATGAAGTCCTTGCGCTCCTTCTGGCTCCAACGACTTGAGTGCCTCAAGTGTGACACCTCGTGGGAGTTACACATGTCTGGTGTCTGACGATGACTCCCGCTTCCCCGATCTAGCAGCAGTTGCGGAAGTAGAGCTCCCGGATCCGAATCCCGCAGCGCGACGGCGCTCCGCGGTGAAGATGTCTCTCGCTCGCGCAGTCCAGACTTGGGACCACGGTCACGAGAGAGAGGGGGAGAGAGAAAATATCAATTAGAGGTCCTCCCAAAAGTGGGGAGACCTTTATTGATTATTGGGTGTATTTTCTAGGCCAATATACCCCACTTTATATAGGGGAGGGGAGGTACTACCTCCCCTCAAGTCCCAGGGTGGGACTAAAGGAGAGGAGGGGGGAGGAGGTGGCCGCCGACCACTAGTGGGCCCTGCGGGGGGGGGGGGGGGGGGCTAGGCCCAGCCGGCCTCCCCCTTGCCCCTTCTCCCTTTCTCCTTTCCCCTAATGGGCCCTCTCCCTCCGGAATTGGCCCATTAGACCTTTTGACCTTTTAATTGATTTTCTCTTTATTAAATAATTATGAATAAATGATTAAATCAATATTTAACATTCATTCACACATTATCTAATCTCCGTGGCCATGGAACACCTTCCACCTCCACTTCGGACATCCTCCGAACTTACCGAAACCCTTTTGATTTTCTCCCTTCTTTTCTTCGGTGATTCTACCAATCCCATAAACACTCTCTAAGCATCATCAAGCCCTTAAGCGTGATACCCTACGGTTCGGGAACACTCCAGACATGGTCGGGACACTCCCGCACCAATGATCGACAGAGGGACCTGGATGGCCATGTGACCCCTATGGGTTCCACGAAGATCTTTCGTCGTTTGAACCGGAACAGTCGTGTCTTATTCCCTTTGTCATTCGATACTTGCATTGCCCGAGATTCAATCAATGACATCACCATGTTGTGTTCAATATCGTTACTGAACAATGCTACTTAACTCGTCCCGACAAGTGATATCCCCGTGATCTAATCACACGCTGCATAGCTATTGGATATAACCTCTCCGAGTGGGCCCTTGAGTATCTTCCCGTCACATGGACGGACAAATCCCGCTCTCGACATATATTGCCTCTACGGTTTCCTCCGAATACCTGAACACACCTTTATAACCACCGTATTACCAGATGGCGTTTGATGCTATCTAAGCATTCTCGGGAGACAGTGATTGATATAGCCTCACGGTCTAAGGAATACTCTATGAGGATCCATGTCTAATCATTGTAACTTTGAACTTTGTGACATGATCGGGTCACGATGTTTAGGTTGGGTATTAGTTCATCATCTCATTCTCTAAATGAGATGACCTCATTTCCAACTGGCATAAATGCCACATGATCAGGAAACATGATCATCTGTTAACCAATGAACCAGTGACTAGAGTTTCACTGGGAACCCCTGGTTGTTTGTATATCACACGTGTATTGATGTTTCCACTCAATATAGTTATAACATGATATAAAACTTAATCATAAACTATATGAAATATGATAATAGTCCTTACTACTATTTGTCTCTAGGGCATATTTCCAACATCTCTCTCCCCCTCTAGATATATTCCCCCATGGTCTCGGATTAGCGAGATACATGTTCCTGGTGGCATTGCGTTTGGAAGGAGTTGCTCCTTCCGCTGATTCACTGGAGCGAGGAGGTGGAGGTTGTTTGGTGGCCTGAACATGTGTGCGAGGACGGATGCGCTGCTGATTTGCCGCGCTAGGACTTCCACACGATCTTGAGATCGGCAAGCATACGACTACATCATCCACGAGTTTCAACTCGTTAACAAAACTCTGTTGTCTTCGAGGGTAAGTTCTCTATGGATGTATATCCACCCATTGCTTGTATCTAGTAGATAGATCTTGGCGTATAGTTCTCATCGTAGGAAATTTTTTGTTTTCTATGCTGCGAACCCAATAGTGGTATCAGAGCCTGATCTATGCGTAGGTGCTTTGCACGGGTAGTACACATATGTTAATATGTGGGCGATGATGATCATGTTATTGCTTCTTTCATGTATTTTGGATATTGGTGGCATAGTGGGATGAAGCGGCACGGACCAACCTTACATGTCATCGCACATGAAACCGGTTCCACGACTGACATGCAACTAGTTTTGCATAAGTGGCTGGCGGGTGTCTGTCTCTCCTACTATAGTCAATATCTGATTTACAACGAGTTTCTAATAACTTGGTTATCCTCGTTGTGGTTCCATGTTCGTAGGTAAGACCGGTTCTATCTCCGAAAGCCCTAAGCCACGTAAAACTTGCAATGGATAAATTAGAGGCGTCTAGTTTAGATTGTTGCTGGGCTAGTGTCTTGATATGATAATGTTGTAAGTAGATGTATGGTAGATACTCTTACAACACACTTGTCGTTGTATTGGGAACGGCAGTACCTAAGAAGGTTAGATAGAGGTGTGGGGACTAGCAGGGAAGCTATCGACGGCGTCCGCAGGCGAGATTGGATACCAGCGAGCGTAGCGGGACGCAAGAAGTACCCAGGTTCGGGGCCCTTGTGGTGAGGTAAAAACCCTACTCCTGCGGGATCTGACTATGTGGAATATACGAACTACAAGTTCTCCTCGAGCTGTATGTGCTAGCTGCTGCCTTAAATGATGTATGACCAACCCTTTCTACTGAGGCCTTGCCTCCCCTTATATAGGTAGAGAGGCAAAAGGTCTCACTGGCTAGTCCGACTGGCGGGCCCCACAGGCGGGTCCCAGCCGGCTAGTCATCTACAGTATCCAGTATGACATGTCTTATCGGAGTACGAGCGGTATGGCTGTCGTAGGCACAGTGGACGCCGTGCGAGCCCGTCGTCAGTACATGCCACTGTTCCTGCGTCACCCTCGCAAAGTCTTCGGTATGGCTGGGTGGTTGCCAGTCTTGTCATCGTACAGGGCGTACCGTGCACTGATACGCATGTCGTCCTATCTCGTTGACTGGGTCCGGCTACGTCACCGTATCCGGCTGTCTCTTCCTGATCCGGCTACCGGGTGATAGCCGGCCTCTCTTACCCTGTCCGGCTGCATCTGGCCAACCGGACGCTATCCGACGGTCTTGTTTTTTATCCGGTTGGGATACCTGGGGACCATCCCCCTGACAACACTTAACGTGTAAGTTCCATAGACCTTGGCCTTACACATAAAGGAATGATAAAGATCATACCACAATGCATATGATAGAGATCAAATGCATGGACCATAGCATCCCACTTTACACATTAGATGTTCGCATCTTATATTGCTAGTTTGGCGCTTTTAGTAGCATTGTAAGATGATCCCTCATTTAAATATCAAGATAAAATGTGTTCTTCCTTAAGTATGCACCATTCTATGGATCGTGTTTTGAGACATACGTGATGATTGGGTGTACTCGACTCTACGCTTTCATACAACGGGTGTAAGACAGTTTTACACACGCGAATACTAAGGTTCTTACTTGGCCAGCCTAGCATGTACAGACATGGCCTCGGAACACAGACCTAAAGGTTAAGCATGAGTCATATAGTTGATATGATGCCCATATAGATGCTCGCCTTTGAAGCTACACCGACTCACATGATGATCGGACTTGGTGTAGTGGATTTGGTTCATGTAATCACCAAAAAAGTCACGAGGGATGTCATTTTTGAGTGGGAGTTCATTAGTAATTTGGATTAGTTGAACTCAATCTATCATAAACTTAGTCTAAATAAACTTTAAAAATTCTGTTGTAGATGGCACCACCTGCTTTTAATTTCAGTGTGTTCATGGAGAAAGAGAAACTTGCTGCGAATGGTAGCAACTTTACCAACTGGGCTATGAATTTGAGGATTCTCCTCACTGCTGCACAAAAGCAATATGAGCTAGAGGCGCCGCTAGGCCCCCCACCAGCTCCTGATGCCCCTGACAAGGAAAAGAATGTCTATATAACTCGTCAGGAGGACCACAACTTAGTTCATTGCGGCATACTATATGGGCTAGAGCAAGAACTTGGAAAGCGTTTCAAAAATGGCAATGCTTTTGATACCATGGGAGAATTGAAAATGATTTTCGATACCCATGCTACCATAGAGAGTTATAATGCTTTTGAAAAGTTCTTTAGCTGCATGATGGAGGAGAACAACTCCGTTAGTGAGCACGTACTCAAAATGTATGGGTACGCCGATAAGATTGTGTCCTTGGGAATAACGATTCCCATTGACCTAGGCATACATCATGTTCTCCAATCTTTGCCATCTAGCTACAAGAGCTTCGTGATGAACTATAACATGCAGGGCATGAAGAAGTCTCTTCCTGAGCTTATGTCAATGCTTAAAACTGCAGAAGTGGAGATTAGTAAAGAACATCAAGTGTTGATGATCAATAAGACCACCGGTTTCAAGAAAGACAAGAAAGGCAAGAAGAAGGGAAAGAAGGGCGGCAAATCTGTTGCCACACCTGAGAAGAAATCCCGAGCTGGCCCTAAGTCTGATACCGAGTGCTACTATTGCAAGGGGACTGGCCATTGGAAGCACAACTTCCCTAAGTATTTGACGGACAAGAAGGCCGGCAAGGCAAACAAAGGTATATGTGATATACATGTTATTGATGTGTACTTGACTAGTACTCGCAGTAGCACCTGGGCATTTGATACGAGATCGGTTGCTAATATATGTAACTTGATTCAGGGGCTACGGAACAAGCGATAGCTAGCAAGGGATGAGGTCACGATGCAGGTCGACAATGGATCAAGAGTTGATGTGATCGCCGTCGGAACGCGGCCTCTCCATATGTCGTCGGGATTAGTGATAAATCTAAATAATTGTTATTTGGTGCCTGCACTGAGCATGAACATTGTATCCGGATCGTGTTTGATGCGAAGTGGTTATTCCTTTAAATCTGAAAACAATGGTTGTTTGATTTATATGAATGATATCTTTTATGGTCATGCACCTATGATGAATGGTTTATTTCTATTGGATCTCGATAGTAGTATTACGCATATTCATAATGTTGATGCTAAAAGGATTAAACTTGATAATGATATATCTGCATATATGTGGCACTGCCATCTAGGTCATATTGGCATTAAACGCATGAAGAAACTCCATTCTGATGGACTTTTGGAATCACTTGATTTTGAATCATTTGATACATGTGAGCCATGCCTTATGGGCAAGATGACTAGGACGCCGTTTTCTGGTTCAATGGAACGGGCTATAGATTTATTGGAAATCATACATACTGATGTGTGTGGACCAATGAGTGTGTCGGCGCGAGGTGGATATCATTATTTTGTTACTTTCACGGATGATTTGAGTAGATATGGGTATATCTGTTTGATGAAACATAAGTCTGAAACCTTTGAAAAGTTCAAGGAATTTCAGAATGAAGTGGAAAATCATCATAACAAAAAGATCAATTTTCTTCAGTCTTACCGTGGAGGAGAGTATCTTAGTTACGAGTTTAGCACACATATGAAAGACTGTGGAATAGTTTCACAACTCACGCCTGCCGGAACACCACAATGTAATGGTGTGTCGGAACGTCGTAATCGTACTTTATTGGATATGGTTCGATCTATGATGTCTCTGACTGACTTGCCACTATCATTTTCGGGTTATGCACTGGAAACTGCTGCATTCACTTTAAATCGGGCACCATCTAAATCCGTTGAAACGACACCGT
Organism: Avena sativa; assembly: GCA_916181665.1. Taxonomy (NCBI): domain Eukaryota; kingdom Viridiplantae; phylum Streptophyta; class Magnoliopsida; order Poales; family Poaceae; genus Avena; species Avena sativa. The sequence continues at coordinate 29,140,026 of OV702290.1, read as the reverse complement.
ATGAATTATGGTTTGGAAACAAACCTAAGCTGTCATTTCTTAAAGTTTGGGGATGCGATGTTTATGTGAAGAAACTTCAGCCGGATAAACTCGAACCCAAAGCAGAAAAATGCGTCTTCATAGGATACCCTAAAGAAACGATTGGGTATACCTTCTATCACAGATCCGAGGGCAAGGTTTTTGTTGCCAAGAATGGATCCTTTCTTGAGAAGGAGTTTCTCGCGAAAGGTGTGAGTAGTCGGAAGGTAGAACTTGAAGAGGTTGTTGAACCTTCTCTTCATGAAATGGCGAGTGGCGCAGAACCGAAAATTGTTTCGGAGTTGACTTCACCTGATGAAGAGAGAGCTAATGATAATAATCATGAATCTCCAAAAGAGGACACTACCGAACCTCGCAGGTCAAGCAGGACACATGCAACTCCTGAACTGTACGGAAATCCTGTTATAAATTTCATGATTGATGAAATAGATGACCCTGCGACGTATGAAGAAGCGATGATGAGCCCATATTCCAACAAATGGCTAGAAGCCATGAAATCCAAGATGGAATCCATGTACGAAAACTAGGTTTGGACCTTGGTGGATGATGTCTACGCACTTCTATTCTTGTAGATAGTTGGGCCTCCAAGTGCAGAGGTTTGTAGAACAGCAGCAAGTTTTCCCTTAAGTGGATCACCCAAGGTTTATCAAACTCAGGGAGGAAGTGGTCAAAGGTATCCCGTCTCAAGCAACCCTGCAATCAAGATACAAGAAGTATCTTGTGTCCCCAACACACCCAATACACTTGTCAGGTGTATAGGTGCACTAGTTCGGCGAAGAGATAGTGAAATACAAGTGGTATGGATAATTATAAGTGGTAACGGTGATAGAAAATAGCTTGATGGCGTGGAAAAGACTAAAGGCAAACTGAAATAAAGATGAAAGCAAGCAAACATGTAACAGATCTAATTGCAAACGGTGTTTCAATGCTTAGAAACAAGGCCTAGGGATCATACTTTCACTAGTGAACACTCTCATATAAATATCTTCTCTTTATGATACTACTCTTAACTACTCTCCGGTTGGACACTCTAATCGTTGGTAGGGCTATAACAGCACACCTCAAAGTAAGCCTTCCCCATCTAGATAACCCCACACTGTCACCTTGAGCACTAGATGGTTCAAACAAACACCACAATTTCATAAAGACATCCAACTCCAAATATAACTCATAACAAGTATTTGTAATCTCTAGCCTAAGTGCCACCATGGTGTGCACACTATTAACTTCACACACATGGGGAGAGCCAGAGATCTATTAATGCACTTGAGTAGCAAGGTAGATCTATAGATTACAAGCTCATGATCTCAATAAGATCATGCATAGAGAGAGAGATGAACACATAGCTACCGGTAGAACCCTTAGCCTCGAGAGAGAACTACTCCCTCCTCATCATGGGAATCAGCAACAGTGATGGAGATGGCGGTGGAGATCGATGGAGATGGCTCCGGGGGCACTTCCCCATCCCGGCAGGGTGCCGGAATAGAGACTTTCTGTCCCCCGAATCTCCCCTTCGGTGGCGGCGGCGCTGCGGAACTTTTCGTGGCTTTCTGATTGACTATTTAGGGTTTATGCATCGAGAGGCTTCTTATAGGCGAAGAGGCAAGGTCGGTGGGTGGCCAGGGGGCCCACACCACCTGGTGGCGCGGCCAGGGCTAGCCCGCACCACCACATGGTGTGGCCGCCCTGTGGCCCCTCTCCGTTTCATCTTCTGGCTCCGTGAGTCTTCCGGTAAAATAGGAACTTTGGCTTTTGTCCCATCCAATTCCGAGAATATTCATTTTCTGACTTTCCTGGAACCAAAAACAGCAGAAAACAGGCAACTGGCACTATGGCTCTTGTTAATAGGTTAGTCCAAGAAATCATATGAAAAGTACTCCAAAGTGTGGACAAAATTCAAGAAAGTAGATAAAACCAAGCATGGAACATCAAAAATTATAGATACATTTGCAATGTATCAACATCCCCAAGCTTAACTCCTGCTCGTCCTCGAGTAGGTAAGTGATAAAAAGAAAGAATAATTTTTGAGGTGACATGCACCGTCATAAACTTGACCAAAGTATTTGTAAAACATTCAAAGCTGGGATCATAGTACTTCAATCATAACATCAAAGACAAAGTTCTAGCAATAAGACAAAGAAACTATGTTACAACATGAAAAGGCTCAAACAAAGATTCATGAATAACAATGCTTTGCAAGACGTTTGTTTGTTTCACATAAAGAAAACATAGCATAGTGGCATTCAACTTGTCCCTCATAGAGTAGCAAACATAAATGCAAAGGAAACCTTCAAAGTTCATAAGGGTGACTAGATACAAATAGTTTATGAACAAGCAATATCAAAGTTATGCATCAATCAACTAGTCTTGGGGCAATGCACATAGAACTAAGAATGGCCACTATGCTCTCAAAGTAGGTGCATAAATATAGAAGGTGGAGACTCAATATATAAGTGGAAGAAAGGCCTTCATAGAAGGAAGCAGAGATTCAAGTTTCATAAAGAGCTTCCAAAAATTATGGTACTTAATAGCTTTCAGCTCTCATTGCCCCTATCATAAGCATCTTGAAGTGATTATGGTTAAAGTGAACAAACTATGGAGTATATGCTTGACGAAGTATAAGTTAGAAATCTCATGTCCCTTGAATACGAGGGCCGCTCCTCATGCTACTCAAGTTTAGTCACCGGTAAGTTCTTGTCATCGTAAGTACATGTGTATCATAGAGAACCGCCAACGGGGTACCCCTTGCCCGATGATATGGAAGAATCCCCATATCAAAATGACAAGGCAAGCAGACAATGAGCATCTCAGCAATCTTCTTATTTACCATGGGAATATGGTGCTTTTTTCTATTTTTCCTCTTTTCATATATCTCTTTTTTTCTCTTTTATTTTTTTCTCAATATAGGACTCTTTTTTTATAAGAAGAATGCTTCATAGACAGCTCATTATGGTTACGCTGCAGGTTTCCACCATGTCAGCATGGATTAGACCAGTGGCCCAGGCGTTTCTCTAACACATATACATAACTCCATGGACTTACAAGCTCCCCTTTCATTTCACGCCGACGACATCCATAGACAAAAGAGCGTGATATCAACTAGGTACAAAGTACCAAGTGCAATGTTGAAAGCGTTCCCCATGACAACATGGTTCTGCTAATTCCCAACAAATAAGTGCAAGCATATACAACATAGACGACACAATGGTTCAAGTTTATTAAGGGCAAGAAAAGTAAAGTGTGCCATCAAGTTCGTGAGAGCTGTAATCACTAGTTTTCTCATAACAAGTTTAATTCGGAAGGTAAACAAAAACATGAATATACTTGGAATAGCTTATGCTAATAGGTAGGTATGGTGGACTCTTTGGAATAACTTGGTTTAGGGAGTTGGATGCATGAGTGGAACTCATACTTGGTTACGGAGGCTAGCAAAAGACTGGGAGTGACCAACTAAGAAAGCAATAATGGCCATAATCATGCAGAGGGACAAAACATCATTGATCAAAGCATAAAGTGATACTACAAGTTGAAAACTCATCGATCATAAAGGCTATGGTGACTTGGGATAGTCATAACATGGTGTGAGCATGCGCCAAGTCAACCCAAATAAAGCATCAAAGGAGAATACCACAATACTATGCTTTTAATATGCTAAAACAACGCATGATTCATCCAAGGCATATTAAGCAATCTCAATTGTTTATAACAAGTCATGCTACAGCAAAGAATACTAAGCATAAAGCCAAACCAATATCATGCATGGCATGACAAAGCATAGGCCACAGTAAAAAACAAGCTCTCTATAACACTTAAGCATAAACTTTCCTACTCTTTTCCAAACCAAACCAAACTATTTGAAAACCAATGTATGAAAGAGGGGGTCCAACCAATTTATTCAGCAAACTAAGAAAACCAAGCAAACGAAAACGAAAAATAAGACGCTCCAAGAACAACACAAATGTGCATGAAACAATAAAAATGAAGTGTTTGGAAGAAACCTGGGATTTTTATTGATGAAGAAGGGGATGCCTAGGGAATCCCCAAGCTTTGACGCTTGTACATCTTGGATATTTCTTGGGTGACACGCGTGGAATCCCCAAGCTTGAGCTTTAGTCCATTCTTCATCTCATTACTCATTCCTTCCATACACCTGAAATTTTTCCTTCATACAAAACTTCACACAATCTTTATTAGCAACATTAGTGCACTCAAGATAATAAGTCTTAGGGTTCAGTTATAACACCAAATAAACTTCCACTAAAACACTAGCTACTGTAGCACTTCCCTCAAAAAGCTCAATTCCCCAAAAGAACTCAAAAAGGAACCAACAAGAAGCAAATGAAAATAATGGCACAAATCTGTCAAAACAGACCAACATGTAAAGACGATTTTTTTCGAAGACCTTCTGTTGCTCAAATCGAAAAGTGTTGAACTAACAAAAGTTAGATAACAACCTATGGCCGAAGAACAAAAACTCACGCCTCAAAAGGACGTACAGAGATTTTACACGAATTTTTACGGTGAAGCACAGAAATCTGTTTCAGGACAGCAACTTTCCCAATCATTACTTCTCTCTCATTAGAGGTTACTCTTGGCACAAAAAGCAAATAAAAAGGATAAGGAGCGGTTATTACTGACATAATAACTTCCAAGACTCATCTAAAACTTTTAGGTTATCTCCCAATAAGTACTTTCTTTAACGCCTTTAAGTTAGGCTTCATAGTTTGAAAAGATGCTCACATTAGAAATATGAATTTAAGTAAAAGCGCGCATCAAGAAGAAAATTCAAAGCACATTTAAGTCTAACCCACTTCCTATGCATATGAATCTTGTAAAGAAACAAGTCATGAAAGCACAAAGCAACAAGCATAGGAAAGCAAAACAAGTGCAGCTTCAAAATTTTCAACATAAAGAGGGGAAACTTAATATTGTTGAGACACATAAAACCATGTTTCCCTCTCTCATAATAACTTTCAGTAGCAACATGAATAAAATTAACAATATAACTATCACAAAGAACATTCTTATCATGAGCCACATGTTCAAAAGAATTAATACTCTCCACATAAACATAGTCATTCTTATTAATTATAGTGGGAGCAAATTCAAGAAAATAGCTATCATTATTATTCTCATCACCATAATCATCAAATATAGGAGGCATATTGTAATCATAATTAATTTTCTCCTCAATAGTAGGTGGACTGAAAATATCATATTCATCATTGTAATCATCATATATTGGAGGTTTTGTATCATCATAAGCAATAGAATAGCTATCTTCCAAAGCTGGGGAACTAAAAAGATCATTTTCATAAAAACTAGCTTCCCCAAGCTTAGACTTTTCCATAACATTAGCAATAATGGTGTGCAAAGAATCATACTAAAAACATTGCTATTAGCATGCAAATAAATTTCCATAGGTTTTTTAATTTTCTTTTCAAAGAATTCATGTTCTACCTTAGGGAAAATACTAAAAAGCTCTCTAATTTTGTTGTTGTTTTCCATTAAGCCTAACTAGTGAAAACAAGAAACAAAAAGACAAATTGCAGAATCTAAAGGAAATAACTTCGAGCACTCACACCGGAGGATGTGCGTACCTTTACCTTACCTCCCCGGCAACGGCGCCAGAAAATAGGCGTTTGCCATGGGAGGTTCTTCTTCTTTAATCCTCTGGTGTGAATACCTTTTACCTTACCTCCCCGGCAACGGCGCCAGAAAATAGCTTGATGTCTACGCACTTCTATTCTTGTAGACAGTTGTTGGGCCTCCAAGTGCAGAGGTTTGTAGAACAGCAGCAAGTTTTCCCTTAAGTGGATCACCCAAGGTTTATCAAACTCAGGGAGGAAGTGGTCAAAGGTATCCCGTCTCAAGCAACCCTGCAATCAAGATACAAGAAGTATCTTGTGTCCCCAACACACCCAATACACTTGTCAGGTGTATAGGTGCACTAGTTCGGCGAAGAGATAGTGAAATACAAGTGGTATGGATAATTATAAGTGGTAACGGTGATAGAAAATAGCTTGATGGCGTGGAAAAGACTAAAGGCAAACTGAAATAAAGATGAAAGCAAGCAAACATGTAATAGATCTAATTTCAAACGGTGTTTCAATGCTTAGAAACAAGGCCTAGGGATCATACTTTCACTAGTGAACACTCTCATATAAATATCTTCTCTTTATGATACTACTCTTAACTACTCTCCGGTTGGACACTCTAATCGTTGGTAGGGCTATAACAGCACACCTCAAAGTAAGCCTTCCCCATCTAGATAACCCCACACTGTCACCTTGAGCACTAGATGGTTCAAACAAACACAACAATTTCATAAAGACATCCAACTCCAAATATAACTCATAACAAGTATTTGTAATCTCTAGCCTAAGTGCCACCATGGTGTGCACACTGTCAACTTCACATACATGGGGAGAGCCAGAGATCTATTAAAGCACTTGAGTAGCAAGGTAGATCTATAGATTACAAGCTCATGATCTCAATAAGATCATGCATAGAGAGAGATGAACACACAGCTACCGGTAGAACCCTTAGCCTCGAGAGAGAACTACTCCCTCCTCATCATGGGAATCAGCAACGGTGATGGAGATGGCGGTGGAGATCTATGGAGATGGCTCCGGGGGCACTTCCCCATCCCGACAGAGTGACGGAACAGAGACTTTCTGTCCCCCGAATCTCCCCTTCGGTGGCGGCGGCACTATGAAACTTTTCGTGGCTTTCTGATTGACTATTTAGGGTTTATGCATCGGGAGGCTTCTTATAGGCAAAGAGGCAAGGTCGGTGGGTGGCCAGGGGGCCCACACCACCTGGTAGCGCAGCCAGGGCTAGCCCGTGCCACCACATGGTGTGGGCGCCCTGTGGCCCCTCTCCGTCTCGTCTTCTGGCTCCGTGAGTCTTCCGGTAAAATAGGAACTTTGGCTTTTGTCCCGTCCAATTCCGAGAATATTCATTTTCTGACTTTCCTAGAACCAAAAACAGCAGAAAACAGGCAACTGGCACTGTGGCTCTTGTTAATAGGTTAGTCCAAGAAATCATATGAAAAGTACTCCAAAGTGTGGACAAAACACAAGAAAGTAGATAAAACCAAGCATGGAACATCAAAAATTATAGATACATTTGCAATGTATCAGTGGACTTACCTCACGATCGAAAGGCCGTTGAGAATAAATGGATTTTCAAAAGGAAAACGGGTGCTGATGGTAATGTGACCATCTATAAAGCTCGACTTGTCGCAAAAGGGTTTCGACAAATTCAAGGAGTTGACTACGATGAGACATTCTCTCCCGTAGTGATGCTAAAGTCGGTTAGGATTATGTTAGCAATTGCTGCATATTTCGATTATGAAATATGGCAAATGGATGTCAAAACTACGTTCCTCAATGGTAATATTGAAGAAGAGTTGTATATGATACAACCTAAGGGTTTTGTCGATCCTAAGGATGCTGATATGGTATGCAAGCTTCAGCGATCCATCTATGGACTGAAGCAAGCATCCCGGAGTTGGAATCTCCGATTTGATGAGGTGATCAAAGAGTTTGGATTTGTCCAAACTTATGGAGAGGCTTGTATTTACAAGAAAGTGAGTGGGAGCAATGTGGAATTTCTGATATTATATGTGGATGACATATTATTGATTGGAAATGATATAGATCTTTTAAATAGTGTTAAAAGTTATCTAAACAGCAAATTTTCGATGAAGGACCTTGGTGAAGCTTCATATATATTAGGCATTAAAATCTATAGAGATAGATCAAGGCGCCTAATTGGGCTATCGCAAAGTACATACCTTGATAAGATATTAAAGAATTTTAATATGGACGGAAGTAAGAAGGGGTTCTTACCTATGTTGCAAGGCATCCCTGGTTCTCCTTCAAAGAGTACCCTATTCACTTCCGGAAATTTACCGTCACCTGTGTAACGTTTCTGGGTCTTCTGATGCAACCGAGACATGTAATCCTTAGTTGCCATGCGTTTCTTTTCCTCCTCGATGTTTTTGGCTTCATCCAGGAGTTGTTGACGACATGCTTCTAGGGCTTGGGACTTTTCGTCTAGCTTTTCAGCAGTGAGTTCTGCAGTTGTAGGGATAGGTGTGGTTAATGCAGCATCGATGAGTTTACGCGCACCTTTAGTGATCACGTGTCCATCCACCGATTCTTCTTTTTCAGCTCTTCTGGGATAAGTGCTCCATCCGAGTCTTCCTCATATTCCTCGGCAATCACTTCCTCTATTAGAGGGTCTTTTGCCGGGGTCTTGTTCTTCTTATTCCTCTTCTTTGCCTTCTTGGCAGCGCCGGTAGCAAAGACGACTTTGGGTCTGTTTCCCGGAGTCAAGCTCTGATCGGTACTTTCGGACATCTGGACTTCGGGATTATCTCTGACTTCCATGTCATCCTGCGCTTTGGGAGAGTGTTCCCCGGATCCTTCATCCATGGCTTCTCCTTCTTCTGCAGCTTTGGAGTTATACTCTTCTTCATATTCCGCGGAGAACTTTCGAAAATCTGCTGACGTCATCGATTCGTCCGAGGATGCGGGTACATCGGCGTTTGTTCCAATTGCCTCCAGCACAGAGTCGGTGTTTTCTCCAGCATTGGCAGAGCCGGATCCAGATCCCACATATCCGACGAAGTGCGACGCGTGCTTCTTGAGGTACCTGCGGCTCTCGCGATCAGCCATGTCGAAACTTTTGATGGTCTCAAGAATTGCATCTGCGCTTGCATCTTGCATTATCATACGTCGCAGTGTGTACCTCAGGAAAGGCCTGTCTGTCCCGGCGTCATCAGAACCGGAATCAGTGTCGTTGATGAGTTCCTCCTGGATTTCGACTTCCGTAGGTGGGTCGATATGGGATCCGGCCTCTCCAAGGAGATCCACTCCAGATTCGGCTTTAACCGCTCGGTCTTCCTCAGGCTCCAATTTCTCCACTATCTCCGCAGCTGGTGCGGGCTAGGTGGGATTAGGGTTTTCTGAGACCTGGAACTCTGCCGCCTCCATGGACAAAGGGGACCCAGTAGATTCTTCTGCCTCTATCATCACCGCTGGGGTGCGTGGGGCAGGTTCAGCAAAACCGATGTAAACATCGATCTCGCCAAAAGACATGATTGTGTAGGAAGTCACAGCCTCCCTAGCCAGAATCCACGTCTCGTCAAGAACGATGAGAGGAACATCGCTAGCGTAGAGGATGCGACTGACGGCGATAGTCTCGCCGATTCCGATTCTTGCAGATTCCGCTTGGAATGCAGATCCGAAGCTCACTTGCCCCACGGTGGGTGCCAACTGTCGTCGGATTAAGGACAAGTACGCCATGAGGGGGTCCTCGAGGCGTGTAGAAGAGAGGGGTGTGAGACGTACGGTGTTCCGGGACGGTGAGCACACAAGTTTACCCAGGTTTGAATCTGCCGGCTTTGGACGAATCCTACTCCTGCTAGCAATCCAGTAATACGGCAGAGCCGGAATATGGGTTACAAGGGTTTTGCCTGTGCGAGTTGAGATTGTAGACTATTGTGGTGTGTCCTAAAGGCTCTCCCTAGGACGGCTTATATAGATATCTGACCTAGGGTTTACAGGAGAGATCTATCCGACTACGACTAAGAGTCGGTGACAGAGTACATCTTGAACTACAAGTAACACTTATGGGCCTAAGTTGGTAAGTCTTCTGGGCCTTCCCGTAGCCGGATTGGACTTCGTCTTTTCTCCATGACTAGGCCGCCCGTGAAGCAAAGCTCTAACCCAAAGTGGGCCACCCTGGCCAGTGAGGAACTGTGAGGATACCCGGAAAGTATATCCCCAACAAAGACATTGAGTAAGACTCAAAGTCCGGCTACGGTGGAAGAAAGAGAGATAATGGATAAGATCCCCTATGCCTCAGCCATAGGCTGTATAATGTACGCCATGCTATGTACAAGACCGGATGTGGCACATGCTATTAGTTTGACTAGTAGGTACCAATCTGATCCAGGTTCAGAACACTGGATAGCGGTCAAGAATATCCTTAAGTACTTAAGAAGAAATAAGGATATGTTTCTTGTATACAGAAGTGAAGAAGAGCTAGTCTCTCAATGTTATGTCGATGCTAGCTTTGACACCAATCCGGATGAATCTAAGTCTCAATCCGGATATGTATTTCTCTTGAACGGAGCAACAATTAGTTGGAGGAGTTCCAAACAACCTGTGGTGGCTGGATCAACGACGGAGGCGGAATATGTTCTACTTCAGAAGCGGCGCATGAAGCGGTTTGGATGAAGGAGTTCATAACGGAACTAGGTGTGGTTCCTAGTGCATTGGACCCAATGGTGATCTATTGTGACAACAATGGAGCCATAGCCAACGCCAAGGAACCAAGGTCTCACAAGAACTCCAAGCATATTAAGCGCCGGTTTCACTCCATCCGTGAGCATGTCAAGGATGGAGATATAAAGATTTGTAAAGTACACACGGACCTAAATGTAGCAGATCCGTTGACTAAAGTTCTCCCTAGGGAAAAACATGATCAACACCAGAACTCCATGGGTGTTAGATTTATCACTATGTGAAAGGATCGTATGGGCACCTAGAGGGAGAATATCATTTTGCGGCCCGAAAGTTGGGGTGGCCAGGCAACGCGGTACCCGAGTTCCCTGATATCATCCTTGATGACTATAGTTGGCGTGCCAAATACTCAGAGGGTCCTTTTTGGCACGAATTCAACTTTATGTTTCAATACAAAAAATAGGCTAACGGCCGTCAAGTTGGGCCCCCCTGTCAGCTTTCGTCGTTATGTCGCTGCCGTCGTCGCTGCCATGTAGGCTGCCATGTAGGCTTGCAGCGTTGGCGCATGCATCCTTTACGCGTCTGCTTCTTCCTCCGGGGCGGCAATCTATGGTCGCGGCCATGGCGCGGAGCTAGGACTTGGACAAACCTGCTCGGCCCGTTCTCCTCCCCATCCTGAATCGGAGCTCGCCCTCACCATGACCGCACCATTGGCACGACGCGGGGACGGGAATTCATTCCCGGGTGAGATCTGTACCCATGCCGACCATGCTCGGTCCTGTTGGTCTCCTCCAGAATCCGAGCTCGCCGTCGCCGTGGTCGCACACGCACCAGCCACGACGCCTTCCTCTCCGAACCCCAAAGCCACATCCACCCAGTTCGGCACAACGCCAACAAGGTGAAAATGCATCAAGTTTTCTTCTTGTGATTGTAGAAAAATATGTATGTACCATGGCTGTAGCATACTCTAACAATGTACACATATATTGTTTACTAGATTTTCATTTGAAATTAGTAGCTCCGTGATGACGAAACATAGAGAACCTAAATGGAATGACGATGATGACCATGTTCTGTACTTTGCATTGCATCAACAAGTGCTGGATGACGAAGCAAGTTACCAAGAGAGTGGAGTTCATCAGCCATTGCCAAAAAATATGTGAACAAATCAATGAGCGATTCAATGCAAATAAGCGCAGAAAAGCTAGATCCATGTCATCAATCATCAATAGGTGGCACATTCTAGTGATGCGTTCAAATGCGTACACGATGTATCATTTGCTTGAAGTGGTTGTTATCCTGAGCAAAAATGCGTGGTATGCACATTACATTTGTATGTTCTATGGTGCAATTCTGTTGTTATGGGCGTGGAAAGAAAAGCTGGGCTTCACTAAATGTTACGCAGTTAGGCCTAACTTAGTCTTACACAAATAAGCAGAACTTAGTCTTTACACACATAAGCATAACTAATGATAAAGATAAAGACAAATGGTTCATCGGATCTGCCAGTATGAGCACTAGGTCCCTGGAGCTGGTGGTATCGTTGGAACGAACCAGAATGCTGCGTTTGGTCATCCTTCATTCTCCTTCAAATAGTACGACCCCACTGATGAGCCAATTGTAGGCCCCCTCCCCCCGACGTGGATTTGGCTCCAGGTCGGATCTGGAGTGTCAACATGATAGGCGCGTGAGTGTGCAACAAACACACAGTCTGCTATCAACACTGGAAGTGCTGGCACCTCAGCAACAACACCAGCATGTTCTTCCTAGACTCCGGCAGCAGCCTCAGCAGGTATTTTGTCAGCTTCACCAGCAGTAGCATTAGCAAGTATTTCGTCAGCTTCACTAGCAGCAGCATCACCAAGTATTTCGTCAGCTTAACCAGGAGCAGCAACAGCTAGTTCTTCGTCAGCTCCACCACCACCAACACCACCACCACCACCAGCAGCAGCATCAGGGGCCAGGGCTGCCTGAGCAATTATAGGTTCAACAGCTCCAGGGGCTTCGACAAAGAAAGGGTAGTTGATCCCCAGAAACACAGATTGTCCCTTCAGATTGTTGACTCTGCTCCAGACTTGCTCTATTGGGTCTTCGGATGGGCATGCGGACCTCGAGAAAACGTGACACCGCAGTGATGGGTATGAAGAAAGTTGTGTCCCCATATGTTCTATTGTATCACCAACACTGTTTAGTGCTCCCCTGGTATGAATCCACAATAGTTCATCATGTTGTTCCGTGTTGTCTCTGAGAGGTGCCAGGAACCAGCGCCGTGTCCAAAGTTCAGCATCTGCTACTGCATCTTCGATGACCGGAGCTGGAATTATGCGTGGGGATGCGTGGGTACCTGCGTGTTACTAACAGTCAGTAAGCAGAATTTTGAATGGGATTTTACATGCTATATGACACCATGACTCACCCCAAATGGACGGCTCCCAAACACGCATGTCGCCGCTAGGTTCAGTGACCGCATAAATACGTTGCGGTCTGTACGAAGAGTAGCCGTAGGTGAAGACGGTGTCGACATACTTCTCCGGCCGCAGAAAGTCGTCGTGCAAGACTGTCCATTCCTTGTCTTCTGGGCATCTAATGAATGCGATTGCCTTGTCGAACACCGCTAATAGGTCGTACTCCTAGTTCTTCCATGCCCCCTCCCGCGGTCTATGTGGGAGCTGTACCTTCACGAGCTCAAGTTCTGCCATGTAGAACCTATAAGAGAATTTGGAAATGGGCGGCGGCCACCTGCTATTGAATGCAGTAATGCCGACACCCTTCAAAGATGGCACTGTTAGTCTCTTCAATCTGTAGCAATTTTTTAGAGTCCAAGTACTCCCATCCTGGTATAAAAGGACCAGCCACTCGCCGTTGCCACCCACCTAGTTCTGGTCATCTCTCATTTTCGTCTCTTCTTCTTCCTTGATATTCACCACTACTGATTCCGACCACTTATCCAGTAGCATCAGTTTTGCATGAATATTCTGTAGAGTTTGTTGTCAGTTGGTACAATCACCTAGCATGGATTCCATTGCAGATACAATTTGACAACTGGACCTTTAGATTAAAGTACACAAAATATCGCCTAAATACGAGTGTCTCCTTAGATATCGCCTAAATTGTGCATGTGTCACTACGAAGATACTCAATATATGGATTAGGAGTAGAGCCCCCCAGAACAAACTCCGATGATCATAATTAAACAGCTTGGGGCATAACAACCTTAAATCGTCTAATCTGTTTGTTTTTATTTTAGGAAACAGAATATCACCTAGCAGGCATTCCATTGCAAAATCGAAATTGACAACTCGTCTATCACCTAAAGTAAGACTGTGTCACTATGAAAATACCAGAATATCAGGTACGAGCAGAGCTTCCGCTGTATAGAATAGTCTTAAATGGTTCGATTTGCTCAAACCGCACGTGCACACAACACGTTCGACGAAAGGAACATAGGATTCCGATGAGAGTTCAGCACATATGAATCAACAATATGACTGAACAAATAAGCTAGATACTGGAACTTACATGGCCATCGCGGTCGTCTGGCCATTTGCTATTATCGGGATAAAGAAGGCCTGGCGTGCCGAACGGTTGTTCGTACATGTTCCACATCGTCACGCGTTAGCCAGGGATGCAGCCAGCAAGGCGGCCGGCTGAGATGATGTCCAACTCCGAGGCGATCCTGTGCATGTTCACAGCGCTGAGGTTCGGCCATCCCCAATCCTCACGGTAGCGGTCGCCCTGGCCATCCGTGTCGTCGTCGCATGCCTTTTGCTTCAGCCTGCTGCTACCCCAAGCTCTACCCATATCAGCAAATGGAGTCTGGAATCTGGTAGATTAATGGAGGCGTTGTGATGAGGAGGAGGATGGATTCGAGAGGGGGTGGAATCAGGGATGGGGGCAGTTGTTCGAGTGGGGAGCGAATCTGCAAGGAACCGCCGGCATCGCCGGTTCTCGTCCGCGTGGAAGAAAAGAACTGGGGGCGTAATTATTGAGGGCGGGCACCGGAACCGTCTAGAGGAAGTGAAAAAATAAATCGTAAAAGGGAAATGTGCGGCCCGCCTGTCAGTGAGTGAAGGTCAGCATGCGTAAACATGCCTACATTTGAATTGATTCCACCGCATGCAAGTGCACAGAACAAATTTTAGGAAGTGCTAGCATCGATGTGTAAAACCGCCGTTTTTCGCCACCTTCACCCTACTACGAACGGTCGTGCACCATTCCATATATTGGTAAGGGCGGTTCCAATCTTTCACTTCTCCGTCTCATTTCCCCCTCCATGGCCTCATCGTCTTTCTCCTCCACGGCCTCATCCATTTCCTCCACCACCGCATCACCCTCTTCCTCTGTATCCTTTCCCTCTTGCCTGTAGTCATGGACGCTCTGGACGTCCGAAACGATGGCAGGCAAGAAACTGCGCACTTCGACATCGAAGTACATGACGGGAAGAAGATCGATGTCGTCTACACCATCGACCCTCGGACGGTGAGGAACACTCTGAATAATTTCACGAGTTGGCTGCAGTTCGAAGAAAACAGGTTCGTAGGTCTCGACCTCGAGTACAACCGCGATTGCCGGAGGATCGCCGTGGTGCAACTCTCCATGAAGGGGCACGCCCTCGTATACCAGCCTTTTTGCGAGAAGGGGGCTGACGGGATCTGGTAGACTTTTCTGTCTTTTTGTTCCTAAACCATCTGTTTGCAAAAGTTATTGCTATATTATTTTTCTAAATTCATTTTCATGCAGGTGGGGCGAAAGCATTAGGGATCTGTTTCATGACTTTCTCGTGAACCAGCACATAACATTTACCAGTGTTGACATCACGAATAACAGTAAACTTCTTGAAAGCCCGACTGTCAACATTAGAATCCCAAAGGAGTGCAGAGTGGACATCTTGGAAATTTACTGGATCCTAGGGACGAAGAGCAGCAAGACCGGGATGGCTGCTCTTGCCTCCGAACTCATAGATCCGTGGTACGCTGACATGAAGGACATATTGCCGAGATGTTCGTGGAGGCGTTTAGGGCACGATTACTGGGAGGATAAGCCACTTTCTGAACCTAATCTGAAGTACGCTGCAATTGACGGGTATGTTAGCCACGAGCTGTACCGCCAGATTGTAAAATCTCGTTCTAGGCATCACATCATTGAACCACCACCAAGGCAGGTTGTTTGTCCTAGATGCCGGATCGTAGATGAATCTACAAACTGGGGCAAGCGACCGAAGGCATCCTGGGATCGGTTGCCTTCTCCAACAGGCTAGGATGTAGACTATTAGTGCATGATTGTTGTGTTTATGAAAACATGTTATTTCATAAGTACACTATGTGAGAAATTACGAACTGCTGTGTATTACCTTTGTCAAACTATAATCTGGTTTATGACTGTATCCTCCTCTATAATCTGGGTTTGGTTATGACTTATGACTGTATCACACCTTATGCATGTTTGTCCTGGATTCTGCCGCATGCAAATGGCACAGATAGAATTTGTAAGAATGAATGTTGAGCATACAAAAGGGGGAATGTAATTCATACAGGTTAAGTAGCTAATAGCACAGGGATCATACGAGCTTGGTTCTTACACACAGAATGCTTAGAAAATACATGCGAGATAAAACTAGGAACGAAATGCGAAACTAGTAGTGGTAAACATCACACTCACCCACCCGCCAGATCCTGTTGAGCATCTCGTAGCAGACATACGCGTCCCTGGCTGCGTACTTGATCGCATCGTAATCCAGGTGCCTCCACTCCCATCGCTCGTGCAGGTGCTTCGGGAACTCGATTTTCATGCCGGCATACTCGCGGTCGATGATGTTGGAAGCGAGTCTAGCCATGCCGGCTTTCCCAGTACCGCCATCCGGGTACCTCCACAAACATTGGAGATCGACGTGATTGACGACATGAACGAGGAGATCCCGTTCTAGCTTCGGAGTGTCGTTCTTGATGTCGACGCTGGCGAAGTAGATCTCCCTCCTGTGTAGGAACTCGTGAAGCTCCGGGCATACAGATTTGTCCCTACATACGTGATATAGTAGGCAGTGGTTGCGCATGGACAGCTGCAAAAGCGCCGTCCTCTTCCTATCTCTGATATACTCGAGGTCAAGGCTGACGATCTTGTACCTGTCCATCAGATCTTGTAGCCACCGCTCGTACATTGCGATGACCTTGGCCACCTCCACTGATGCATTTGAGTGGACGACCGTCAGCTTGGTGGTGCCATGGGCGGTGACGGTGTACTCGTCGGTGTAGTCGCTCCCGTCGCTGAACACGCCGTACTCTGCATCCATGGCAGCAGCTAATGTGGCGGCGGTGGCCTAGTTTCGGTAGAGGTGGCTGGGACTGGGCGTGGAGGTGGAGTGATCTGTTGTGGTGGTATGGCCAGGCGGAGGCGGTGCCTGTGGCAGCATCGATGGTTCTTGCGGTGGCGGCGCCAACGGAAGGAATGAGTTGGGGATTTTTGCACAGTGATGTGCTGATGAGACAAAAGGCGATGCTTAAATTCCGTTTACCAATATTCCGATCATACCCATGCGGAAGCAAGTTTGACCGGGCGAGCACCTATGGTTTCCAATCCTAGCGATTAAATTCGGCGTCCGTCTCGGTAGGCGATGGGATGGGTGTGCGACGTGGCTTTGGCGTGGCAGAGACCGGTCACGTAGACCACCGTCCCGTTGCCGATCCGCAGCGGGTGCGTGGTGCTGACACGACTTAACGTGACAGGACAGAATGAAGTGTACAAGTTTAAGAAGTGTAAGCATAGACATGGACCTAGCATCCCTACACCTCGGGGCAGCCGCCTAGCCGATTAGGCCTGCCGATTGCGCAAAGCTTGTCCCAAATTTGCCAAAATGAAGTTCGTTTGCCCATGCTTCTATAAGTTTCTCTGTAGGCCACTTGTGTAAGCATGCACGATCAAGCAACTTTGCAACACACGTGTCGGTGGAAAAGCATTAGGTTTCAATGCACCACATAGTTTAGGGATTTAGAATAGCTACATTGTGGAGCTCTAGCCAAATTGCATGGTAAAGCCAAATTCAGCTTTTTGTCAGATTTAACTATAGCAACATCGTGTCTCGTTTGTCCTTACTTTTGCCCTCCCGATATTCCGAAGCCCTCACATGCACTCGGAGGGGGGTGTCGTCTGCTCAAAGGCTTGGCCGTTACGTGCACCATGACGCCTAAAGTGGCCTTTTTAAAGAGCGCCTTTTCCCCTCTCTCTCTAACAATTGTGTTTTTTTTGCCCAAAAAGGTAGGGAATCTAGAGCAGCTTCCTCTTCATTCATTGTTACTTTTGTGATTGTTTTACCCCAATATGGTAGCAAATCTAGAACAGCAAAACAAACCAGCACCATAAATAAATTCAGTAAATAGAGCAGATGTAGATAAAGCAGCTAATATAGGTTATATAGTACGGTACTTAACGAGGTTCGACAATTAGGCTGCTCAGCAGCAGCAGCAGACTGCTTCAACACAGACAAGACAAAAGAAGCTGCTTTACAGCAGCAGCAGCTGATCAGTGGCCCCTCGTGGCCTCTGCCAGGAGGGCATCCGCCTCCTCCCTCTGGCGCCTCCTCCACTTCTTGCTGCCCAGCCCCTTGACCTTGGGCACCTTGGGTCTGATCGGGGGCATGCGACCCTCCTCGATAGCCACCTTCTGGAGGTGAAGACCGAGTGCCTGGTGCTTGGCCCTGAAGCCGTGGACATTCACGGACTCACCGCAGGTCCTCACGTCCTCGGCATGCTTCACGAGGGAGTTGAAGTCCGTGCCGCGGAGCCTCCTGGTGGGGCAGAAGGGGCACCTGTACACGTCGCCGACGAAGAAGTTGTTGTACTGACCGAACTTTAGCCTCCTCAGCACATGACGAGTCTTGGTGTCCTGCGACTCGTTGTTGCTGCGGAGGTTGCTGCTATCCTCCTGTTGGAAAAAACAGAAGAGTGAAATAAGGACATGATTGAGATACTTTGATTATCGGGATTGATTTTTTGCATAAATTAACCGAATGAGATCTCCTGATTATTCCCCAAATCTCAAACCAAATCGAATACCGATCCCAACTACGAACAGGGGGATTCATCGAAAATCGATATCTAACACAATAGGATTAGCTACTGTAAAAAATATGAACAGCCGAGCCCTAATAACATACGATCTAGCATCCAACGATGGGAACGGGGGAAGAACAAGGGAAGGGGAGAAAACCCTGGTTACCTCAGACCACGGGTCGGCGATGCTGGTGTCGTAGGGGTTCTCCGGCCTTATGTAGACAACCTCCTCGTAGGGGTCCCAGCCGAGCGGGATCTGTCTGAGACCGGCGGGGGCCTCCTCGCCGGAGGCTACAGCGGATGCGGGGACGGGGACGGGGGGCTCCTCGCCGGCTGCCTTGGAGGCGCCGATGGCCACCGCGTCGATCTTCTCCATCGCCGGCGTGGTTGGGGTTTTGTTGGGTGTTTGCAGAAGGTGATGGGACAGTGGAAACGGTTGAGTGAGCGAGTGCGTGATGAGTGGGAGTGGGAGTGGGGAGGCCTCTATTAAAGGAGAAGGGAAGCGGCATTTCGTTGCACTACCATGCACCGTGTAGGTTAATGCACCGTGCACGGCCACACGTGTCCGCTACCACCCCGTGCACCGCACACGCGTACCGTGAGTCACGTTTTTTCCCTCGTGTCTAACCATGGCGATTCAGTTGTACTCAGTTTTGCCCACCAACTGTTGATCCTCTGTGATCTAGCGGACAGGATAACCCTTATATCTGTCGGGGGCACCCCTCTATTCATGCAAAATAAGGAGTATGCCACCGGAACTTTAACAACATAAACAGATGAACTTGAATATATTTTGAAGGGTACGAAAATAGAAATCGACATAGTTTAAGGGTCTAGATATGGTAAGATAACTAAATATTATTAGTGGGCGGGCCAACACAGTGATGGGGTTGGTCGGCTAGGAGTTGCTGATTCCTAAGTAAGGGGACACTAGGCCGTTCTTGACATACTCCCTCAGGAACTTGCCATAAGCAGCGTGCTTAGCCTCGGTCGCCGACTTATGTTTACTAGCCGGGCTTTTACCGATGCCAACCGCATGCGGAATCAAGCTATCAATCCTCGGGTTGACTCCTTTCTTACAGAAAGGGCACCTGAGCTCCCCAAGTCGAGTGTGGAAAGGGATTATCCCGCTCTTGAGCTTCTTCATGACATGGCAGCTCTTATTGTCCCTGGTCTCCTTGTCAGAGTCCATCTCACTTGAATACACTTGTAATGTATGGAATACAAACCGAAATGAGCAAAATAATAAATATATATTCCTTCCACCATTCCAAGTTACTTTCGATGCAATAACATGTCTATACAGGTTCAGCAGTTCATTACAGCTGTCTCCCCAGCTCGCTCCTAAATTAATGTGGTTTGTGTTCTTGGTAACTTATTAATAAATAAATAATGTGGATTCATTCAAAACAGACTAGATCTCTCCATGTACCGGTTTGTACATTGCATCTAATCATTAGGACTAGATTTTTTTATGACGCCTGGATAGATTAAGCTCGAGCAGAAAATATGAAAGATGTAGAAATAGATGTACCTCCGGGTACACGAGCGGAGCGTGTTCGTCGAACTCCACGCCCTCATCGGCGCCTCTGAAGTCGTCAACACCGGCGTGCACATGGTCCCCCAAGGGGTTGAACTACACATCCTCCTCGGCCTGTGCTGCGTGATGCTCCTCCAGATCTGCCGCGTGAAGCACCACCCCGACGGTGATGCCCGGACACTCACCCCCACGCACTGGTTTCATGGAGAAGGTTCGTGCAAGTACGTTCAAGATTGTGGTGTTTTGCTGGATAGGGAAGAGAGAGTAGTGGATGAGTGCGAATGGAGGACCCGATAGGCTGGGTTTTTAATGCGGGGATGATTAGGCCTCCTCGAGGGCCCTGATTGACAGCTCTTCCGGCTGCGGCTACCGCGTGGAAGGTTCGTGTGGTGGGGGCCTGACAGAAGTGAGAGTGCAGGCTCGCTGCGTAGTAAAAATGGTATAGACGGTGGTCCGTGGATGACCAGTTGCCGTGTAGTAGACTTGTAGCCTTTGTAGACTAGATTAAACATGACATGACCACTCGACCACTTTTTCCATGGACGACATCGTGTTCCTTCTTGTAGAAGTCTCATTAAGGGAGACGTCCGTGCTGTCTCGCGCTGTCCTGTGAAGGGCACGACGTGTGCAACGAGCCTCGTTGGATCACACAGGATCAACAGTTGGTGCGCACGATCCGCGTGACAGCTGTGACAACCAATCAGGGCATAGCAGACAGAGTGGGCACAGGTTTGGGCTTCTATGAGAGAGAGAGAGGATGTTTGTTCTTATAATAAAACCACAAACAAACATGGATCAACCACTAGAGTCATTGCATGTGTATTCTTATACTAAAACCAACATGGATCCACCCAGTGGTCATTACATGTGTGTCCTTTCCACAAACCACACATGGATTAACCACTAGAGTCATTGCATGTGTGTTATTTCCACAAACCACACATGGATCAACCACTAGAGTCATTGCATGTGTGTTCTTATACTAAAACCACAAACCAGTACTAGATTCATTGCATGTGTGTTCTTTTCCACAAACCACACATGGATCCACTAGTGGTCATTGCATGTGTGTACTTTCCACAAACCACATATGGATCAACCAGAGTCATTGCATGTGTGTTCTTTCCACAAACCACACATGGATCAACCACTAGAGTCATTGCATGTTTGTTCTTATACTAAAACCACAAACCAGCACTAGAGTCATTGCATCTGTGTTCCTTTCCAATAACCACACATGGATCCACCAGTGGTCATTGCATGTGTGTTCTTTCCACAGACCACATATGGATCAACAAGAGTCATTGCATGTGTGTTCTTTCCACAAACCACACATGGATTAACCACTAGAGTCATTTCATGTTTGTTCTTATACTAAAACCACAAACCAGCACTAGAGTCATTGCATGTGTGTTCTTTTCCACAAACCACACATGGATCCACCAGTGGTCATTGCATGTGTGTTCTTTCCACAAACCACATATGGATCAACCAGAGTCATTGCATGTGTGTTCTTTCCACAAACCACACATGTGGACCCATTACAGTCATTGCATGTGTGTTATTTTCCACAAACCACACATGGATCAACCACTAGAGTCATTACATATGTGTTATTTCCACAAACCACACATGGATCAACCACTAGAGTCATTGCATGTGTGTTCTTATACTAAAGCCAACACTAGAGTCATTGCATGTGTGTTCTTTTCACAAACCACACATGGATCAACCACTAGAGTCATTGCATGTGTATTATTTCCACAAACAAACATGGATCAACCACTAGAGTCATTGCATGTGTGTTCTTATACTAAAACCAACATGGATCCACCAGTGGTCATTGCATGTGTGTTCTTTCCACAAACCACACATGGATCAACCACTAGAGTCATTGCATGTGTGTTATTTCCACAATCCAACATGGATCAACCACTAGAGTCATTGCATGTGTGTTCTTATACTAAAACCACAAACCAGTACTAGAGTCATTGCATGTGTGTTCTATACTAAAACCAACATGGATCCACCAGTGGTCATTGGATGTGTGTTCTTTCCACAAACCACACATGGATCAACCACTAGAGTCATTGCATGTGTGTTATTTCCATAAACCACACATGGATCAACCACTAGAGTCATTGCATGTGTGTTCTTATACTAAAACCACAAACCAGCACTAGAGTCCTTGCATGTGTGTTCTTTTCCACAAACCACACATGGATCCACCAATGGTCATTACATGTGTGTTTTCCCACAAACCACATATGGATCAACCAGAGTCATTGCATGTGTGTTATTTCCACAAACCACACATGAATCAACCACTAGAGTCATTGCATGTTTGTTCTTATACTAAAACCACAAACCAGCACTAGAGTCATTGCATGTGTGTTCTTTTCCACAAACCACACATGGATACACCAGTGGTCATTGCATGTGTGTTCTTTCCACAAACCACACATGGATCAACCAGAGTCATTTCATGTGTGTTCTTTCCACAAACCACACATGGATCAACCACTAGAGTCATTGCATGTTTGTCCTTATACTAAAACCACAAACCAACACTAGAGTCATTGCATGTGTGTTCTTTTCCACAAACCACACATGGATCCACCAGTGGTCATTGCATGTGTGTTCTTTCCACAAACCACATATGGATCAACCAGAGTCATTGCATGTGTGTTATTTCCACAAACCACACATGGATCAACCACTAGAGTCATTGCATGTTTGTTCTTATACTAAAACCACAAACCAGCACTAGGGTCATTGCATGTGTGTTCTTTTCCACAAACCACACATGGATCCACCAATGGTCATTGCATTTGTCTTCTTTCCACATACCACATGTGAATCAACCAGAGTCATTGCATGTGTGTTCTTTCCACAAACCACACATGGATCAACCACTAGAGTCATTGCATGTTTGTTCTTATACTAAAACCACAAACCAGCACTAGGGTCATTGCATGTGTGTTCTTTTCCACAAACCACACATGGATCCACCAATGGTCATTGCATTTGTCTTCTTTCCACATACCACATGTGAATCAACCAGAGTCATTGCATGTGTGTTCTTTCCACAAACCACACATGGATCAACCACTAGAGTCATTGCATGTTTGTTCTTATACTAGAACCACAAACCAGCACTAGAGTCATTGCATGTGTGTTCTTTTCCACAAACCACACATGGATCCACTAGTGGTCATTGCATGTGTGTTCTTTCCACAAACCACATATGGATCAACCACTAGTCATTGCATGTGTGTTCTTTCCACAAACCACACATGGATCAACCACTAGAGTCATTGCATGTTTGTTCTTATACTAAAACCACAAACCAGCACTAGAGTCATTGCATGTGTATTCTTTTCCACAAACCACACATGGATCCACCACTAGAGTCATTGCATGTGTGTTCTTTCCACAAACCACATATGGATCAACCAGAGTCATTGCATGTGTGCTCTTTCCACAAACCACACACGTGGACCCACTAGAGTCATTGCATGTTTGTTCTTATACTAAAACAAAACCACCACTAGAGTCATTGCATGTGTGTTCTTTTCCACAAACAACACATGGATCCACCAGTGGTCATTGCATGTGTGTTCTTTCCACAAACCACACATGGATCAACCAGAGTCATTTCATGTGTGTTCTTTCCACAAACCACACATGGATCAACCACTAGAGTCATCGCATGTTTGTTCTTATACTAAAACCACAAACCAACACTAGAGTCATTGCATGTGTGTTATTTTCCACAAACCACACAAGGATCCACCAGTGGTCATTGCATGTGTATTCTTTCGACATACCACATATGGATCAACCAGAGTCATTGCATGTGTGTTCTTTCCACAAACCACACATGGATCAACCACTAGAGTCATTGCATGTTTGTTCTTATACTGAAACCACAAACCAGCACTAGAGTCATTGCATGTGTGTTCTTTTGCACAAACCACACATGGATCCACTAGACTCATTGCATGTGTGTTCTTTTCCACAAACAACTTATGGATCAACCAGTGGTCATTGCATGTGTGTTCTTTCCACAAACCATATGTGGACCCATTACAGTCATTGCATGTGTGTTATTTCCACAAACCACACATGGATCAACCACTAGAGTCATTGCATATGTGTTATTTCCACAAACCACACATGGATCAACCAGTAGAGTCATTGCATGTGTGTTCTTATACTAAAACCAACACTAGAGTCATTGCATGTGTGTTCTTTTCACAAACAACACATGGATCAACCACTAGAGTCATTGCATGTGTGTTATTTCCACAAACAAACATGGATCAACCACTAGGGTCATTGCATGTGTGTTCTTATACTAAAACCAACATGGATCCACCAGTGGTCATTGCATGTGTGTTCTTTCCACAAACCACACATGGATCAACCACTAGAGTCATTGCATGTGTGTTATTTCCACAAACCAACATGGATCAACCACTAGAGTCATTGCATGTGTGTTCTTATACTAAAACCATAAACTAGTACTAGATTCATTGCATGTGTGTTCTTATATTAAAACCAACATGGATCCACCAGTGGTCATTGCATGTGTGTTCTTTCCACAAACCAAACATGGATCAACCACTAGAGTCATTGCATGTGTGTTCTTATACTAAAACCAACACTAGAGTTCTTGCATGTGTGTTATTTTCACAAACCACACATGGATCAACCACTAGAGTCATTGCATGTGTGTTATTTCCACAAACAAACATGGATCAACCACTAGAGTCATTGCATGTGTGTTCTTATACTAAAACCAACATGGATGCACCAGTGGTCATTGCATGTGTGTTCTTTCCACAAACCACACATGGATCAACCACTAGGGTCATTGCATGTGTGTTATTTCCACAAACCACACATGGATCAACCACTAGAGTCATTGCATGTGTGTTCTTATACTAAAACCACAAACCAGTACTAGAGTCATTACATGTGTGTTCTTTTCCACAAACCACACATGGATCCACCAGTGGTCATTGCATGTGTGTTCTTATACTAAAACCACCATGGATCAACCACTAGAGTCATTGCATGTGTGTTCTTTTCCACAAACCACACATGGATCCACCAATGGTCATTGCATGCGTGTTCTTTCCACAAACCACATATGGATCAACCAGAGTCATTGCATGTGTGTTATTTCCACAAACCACACATGAATCAACTACTAGAGTCATTGCATGTTTGTTCTTATACTAAAACCACAAACCAGCACTAGAGTCATTGCATGTGTGTTCTTTTCCACAAACCACACATGGATACACCAGTGGTCATTGCATGTGTGTTCTTTCCACAAACCACACATGGATCAACCAGAGTCATTTCATGTGTGTTCTTTCCACAAACCACACATGGATCAACCACTAGAGTCATTGCATGTTTGTCCTTATACTAAAACCACAAACCAACACTAGAGTCATTGCATGTGTGTTCTTTTCCACAAACCACACATGGATCCACCAGTGGTCATTGCATGTGTGTTCTTTCCACAAACCACATATGGATCAACCAGAGTCATTGCATGTGTGTTATTTCCACAAACCACACATGGATCAACCACTAGAGTCATTGCATGTTTGTTCTTATACTAAAACCACAAACCAGCACTAGGGTCATTGCATGTGTGTTCTTTTCCACAAACCACACATGGATCCACCAATGGTCATTGCATTTGTCTTCTTTCCACATACCACATGTGAATCAACCATAGTCATTGCATGTGTGTTCTTTCCACAAACCACACATGGATCAACCACTAGAGTCATTGCATGTTTGTTCTTATACTAGAACCACAAACCAGCACTAGAGTCATTGCATGTGTGTTCTTTTCCACAAACCACACATGGATCCACTAGTGGTCATTGCATGTGTGTTCTTTCCACAAACCACATATGGATCAACCACTAGTCATTGCATGTGTGTTCTTTCCACAAACCACACATGGATCAACCACTAGAGTCATTGCATGTTTGTTCTTATACTAAAACCACAAACCAGCACTAGAGTCATTGCATGTGTATTCTTTTCCACAAACCACACATGGATCCACCACTAGAGTCATTGCATGTGTGTTCTTTCCACAAACCACATATGGATCAACCAGAGTCATTGCATGTGTGCTCTTTCCACAAACCACACATGTGGACCCACTAGAGTCATTGCATGTTTGTTCTTATACTAAAACAAAACCACCACTAGAGTCATTGCATGTGTGTTCTTTTCCACAAACAACACATGGATCCACCAGTGGTCATTGCATGTGTGTTCTTTTCCACAAACAACTTATGGATCAACTAGTGGTCATTGCATGTGTGTTCTTTCCACAAACCACATGTGGACCCATTATAGTCATTGCGTGTGTGTTATTTCCAAAAACCACACATGGATCAACCACTAGTCATTGCATATGTGTTATTTCCACAAACCACACATGGATCAACCACTAGAGTCATTGGATGTTTGTTCTTATACTAAAACCACAAACCAACACTAGAGTCATTGCATGTGTGTTCTTTTCCACAAACCACACATGGATCCACCACTACAGTCATTGCATGTGTGTTCTTTCCACAAACCACATATGGATCAACCAGAGTCATTGCATGTGTGTTCTTTCCACAAACCACACATGTGGACCCACTAGAGTCATTGCATGTTTGTTCTTATACTAAAACCACAAACCAACACTAGAGTCATTGCATGTGTGTTCTTATACTAAAACCAACATGGATCCACCAATGGTCATTGCATGTGTGTTCTTTCCACAAACCACACATGGATCAACCACTAGAGTCATTGCATGTGTGTTCTTATACTAAAACCAACACTAGAGTCATTGCATGTGTGTTCTTTTCACAAACCACACATGGATCAACCACTAGAGTCATTGCATGTGTGTTATTTCCACAAACAAACATGGATCAACCACTAGAGTCATTGCATGTGTGTTCTTATACTAAAACCATAAACCAGTACTAGATTCATTGCATGTGTATTCTTATACTAAAACCAACATGGATCCACCAATGGTCATTGCATGTGTGTTCTTTCCACAAACCACACATGGATCAACCACTAGAGTCATTGCATGTGTGTTATTTCCACAAAACACACATGGATCAACCACTAGAGTCATTGCATGTGTGTTCTTATACTAAAACCACAAACCAGCACTAGAGTCATTGTATGTGTGTTATTTTCCACAAACCACACATGGATCCACCAGTGGTCATCGCATGTGTGTTCTTTCCACAAACCACATATGGATCAACCAGAGTCATTGAATGTTATTTCCACAAACCACACATGGATCAACCACTAGAGTCATTGCATGTTTGTTCTTATACTAAAACCACAAACCAGCACTAGAGTCATTGCATGTGTGTTCTTTTCCACAAACCACACATGGATCCACTAGACTCATTGCATGTGTGTTCTTTTCCATAAACAACATGGATCAACCAGTGGTCATTGCATGTGTGTTCTTTCCACAAACCACATGTGGACCATTACAGTCATTGCATTTGTGTTATTTCCACAAACTACACATGGATCAACCACTAGAGTCATTGCATATGTGTTATTTCCACAAACCACACATGGATCAACCACTAGAGTCATTGCATGTGTGTTCTTATACTAAAACCAACACTAGACTCATTGCATGTGTGTTCCTTTCACAAACCACACATGGATCAACCGCTAGAGTCATTGCATGTGTGTTATTTCCACAAACAAACATGGATCAACCACTAGAGTCATTGCATGTGTGTTTCTATACTAAAATCAACATGGATCCACCAGTGGTCATTGCATGTGTGTTCTTTCCACAAACCACACATGGATCAACCACTAGAGTCATTGCATGTGTGTTCTTATACTAAAACCACAAACCAGCACTAGAGTCATTGCATGTGTGTTCTTTTCCACAAACCACACATGGATCCACCAGTGGTCATTGCATGTGTGTTCTTTCCACAAACCACATATGGATCAACCACTAGTCATTGCATGTGTGTTCTTTCCACAAACCACACATGGATCAACCACTAGAGTCATTGCATGTGTGTTCTTATACTAAAACCAACACTAGAGTCATTGCATGTGTGTTCTTTTCACAAACCACACATGGATCAACCACTAGTCATTGCATATGTGTTATTTCCACAAACCACACATGGATCAACCACTAGAGTCATTGGATGTTTGTTCTTATACTAAAACCACAAACCAGCACTAGAGTCATTGCATGTGTGTTCTTTTCCACAAACCACACATGGATCCACCACTACAGTCATTGCATGTGTGTTCTTTCCACAAACCACATATGGATCAACCAGAGTCATTGCATGTGTGTTCTTTCCACAAACCACACATGTGGACCCACTAGAGTCATTGCATGTTTGTTCTTATACTAAAACCACAAACCAGCACTAGAGTCATTGCATGTGTGTTCTTATACTAAAACCAACATGGATCCACCAATGGTCATTGCATGTGTGTTCTTTCCACAAACCACACATGGATCAACCACTAGGGTCATTGCATGTGTGTTCTTATACTAAAACCAACACTAGAGTCATTGCATGTGTGTTCTTTTCACAAACCACACATGGATCAACCACTAGAGTCATTGCATGTGTGTTATTTCCACAAACAAACATGGATCAACCACTAGAGTCATTGCATGTGTGTTCTTATACTAAAACCATAAACCAGTACTAGATTCATTGCATGTGTATTCTTATACTAAAACCAACATGGATCCACCAATGGTCATTGCATGTGTGTTCTTTCCACAAACCACACATGGATCAACCACTAGAGTCATTGCATGTGTGTTATTTCCACAAAACACACATGGATCAACCACTAGAGTCATTGCATGTGTGTTCTTATACTAAAACCACAAACCAGAACTAGAGTCATTGCATGTGTGTTATTTTCCACAAACCACACATGGACCCACCAGTGGTCATCGCATGTGTGTTCTTTCCACAAACCACATATGGATCAACCAGAGTCATTGAATGTTATTTCCACAAACCACACATGGATCAACCACTAGAGTCATTGCATGTTTGTTCTTATACTAAAACCACAAACCAGCACTAGAGTCATTGCATGTGTGTTCTTTTCCACAAACCACACATGGATCCACTAGACTCATTGCATGTGTGTTCTTTTCCATAAACAACTTATGGATCAACCAGTGGTCATTGCATGTGTGTTTTTTCCACAAACCACATGTGGACCATTACAGTCATTCCATTTGTGTTATTTCCACAAACTACACATGGATCAACCACTAGAGTCATTGCATATGTTTTATTTCCACAAACCACACATGGATCAACCACTAGAGTCATTGCATGTGTGTTCTTATACTAAAACCAACACTAGAGTCATTGCATGTGTGTTCCTTTCACAAACCACACATGGATCAACCGCTAGAGTCATTGCATGTGTGTTATTTCCACAAACAAACATGGATCAACCACTAGAGTCATTGCATGTGTGTTCCTATACTAAAATCAACATGGATCCACCAGTGGTCATTGCATGTGTGTTCTTTCCACAAACCACACATGGATCAACCACTAGAGTCATTGCATGTGTGTTCTTATACTAAAACCACAAACCAGCACTAGAGTCATTGCATGTGTGTTCTTTTCCACAAACCACACATGGATCCACCAGTGGTCATTGCATGTGTGTTCTTTCCACAAACCACATATGGATCAACCACTAGTCATTGCATGTGTGTTCTTTCCACAAACCACACATGGATCAACCACTAGAGTCATTGCATGTGTGTTCTTATACTAAAACCAACACTAGAGTCATTGCATGTGTGTTCTTTTCACAAACCACACATGGATCAACCACTAGAGTCATTGCATGTGTGTTATTTCCACAAACAAACATGGATCAACCACTAGAGTCATTGCATGTGTGTTCTTATACTAAAACCAACTTGGATCCACCAGTGGTCATTGCATGTGTGTTCTTTCCACAAACCACACATGGATCAACCACTAGAGTCATTACATGTGTGTTCTTATACTAAAACCACAAACTAGCACTTTAGTCATTGCATGTGTGTTCTTTTCCACAAACCACACACGGATCCACCAGTGGTCATTGCATGTGTGTTCTTTCCACAAACCACATATGGATCAACCACTAGTCATTGCATGTGTGTTCTTTCCACAAACCACACATGGATCAACCACTAGAGTCATTACATGTTTGTTCTTATACTAAAACCACAAACTAGCACTAGAGTCATTGCATGTGTGTTCTTTTCCACAAACCACACATGGATCAACCACTAGAGTCATTGCATGTGTGTTATTTCCACAAACCACACATGGATCCATTTGAGTCATTTCATGCTTGTTCTTATACTAAAAATAGCACTGCCCCCCAATGGATCCACCGTTAGACCGAGTCTTCTAGAAGGCACGCCATAACACAGTTGTTCTGCTTGACGATTGTTACATACCGTTCGATTGGGGCGCTTGGACGATTGGGATGGTCTTCGCGAGAGCGATCCTCGAGTAGGCTGTTCTGCGGCGTGATTGGCCACGCTTTCTCTGGACAAACTGGCATGTTGCGTGTGCTACGACTCACGAGTTCAGTGGGCCATATCCTAGTGTCACGTCCCCGTTACTTCTCTTCCTTCCCGTACTTCTCTTCCTTCCCCTCGAAGCCACTTTCCCCACTTCACTTCCATCCCTCCGTAGCCGCAAGCCGACGGCATCCGCCAATTCTCTGGTCGCTACCTTCATGGTAAGAAATTATTTTACAAGCTTTTGAACTTATCCTACACATTCCTGCTATTCGCCAATCTAACTGCTGATCTTTTTTCCGATTTCTCGACGAACTTCAGTTGTGGCAGATGTGGGAGCCCAAGAATCTGGAGATCCTCGCGCGCAACTTCGCAGCGGCATTCCCGCTCGTGTGCTCCCACCCAAGATGCTTTCTCCGTTACTCCTACCGTGAGCTCCCGCTCCACGAGCTCGCGTGCGCTTGCACGGAGCCGGGATGCAACTACACCGGCCCGCCGGCAGAGCTCGTCGTCCACCTTGCAGATGGGCACTTGATCAAAGTGATTAGGATCTCGTACGGGCAAGCCCAACTTCTCCAAGAGCAGGTGCCGTTCACTGACTCGGCACACCGCCTGCTAATTTTCCAGGGGGGCGGCTCTGTTTTCGTCCTAACCATCACCGCCGGTGTTCCGGGAACCAGAGCCGGGCCCACCATCGTGGGTGCCGTATGCGTCAGGTCGGTCTCGTGCGCTTGGCCCGTATACACGGTGCCCATGTGGGCGAACGCCCAGCCGCCATTGTCGGATAGCATTCTTGTGCTAGCCGAGCTGCCCGACGCCGCGGGAGGTGGAGTATGTGGACCTAAGGTCGATCCTATGCATGCCATCTCAGTACCATGTCGGTGCTGGACCGAACAAGCAGATGCATTTCTACATTTGTATCGAGAAGACCGACAGACAAATGTTGTACTTGTGCTGTCGTTACTGTTAGACTTAAGCGATGCTTCTCACGTGCTTAGAGCATTGTTGTGCGAATGTACCCCAGTTGTAGTTTTGAGTACTCCTTAATACTTCGATGAGTTATTATATTGGTCTAATCAGCTTGCTGTTGTCACGTTGCAAAGTCCGCTTGCTCTGGCCAGACCGGCAATACCGTGTGCTCCCGCTCCCGCATGTCAGTGTCACGTGTTCCGAGGGCCCACCCGCCAGTGTACTTCCCCTCGAAGCCACTGTCCCAACTTCTCTTCCATCCTGCCACTCCCGTCCGATGGTTGTAATCTGATGATTTTCGTTGGATTGTTTACAAGTAATCTACGTTGATAATGCAACATGCAAATGGCACAGACACAATTTCTAAAGTGGAAGCACTCACCGGCTGCTATTGCACACATTTCTTAATATAGCTCGACAAACGCATTACAATAATTGTACTCGCATTAAACACAACCGAAATTGCAACCATCCTAAACAACATCTAAACCCACATCACACAGCTGTCGTCGGAGTCCACCTCGATTGGTGACACCGCCGTGCCCTTCCTGGCGACATCCACTCCCGCCCGTGGCTTGCCCTTCACCAAGGAGGCAACAATGGCGTTCTGCACAGCTTCATCCCCGTCGCCCTCCACATCGGAATCGACAATGATGAAGGTGACGGGGTTAGCATGGACCGAGCGCCGTCGCGCCTGGTGGCTCCTGCTTGAGCTCGACGCCGCATCAGTCCTTCTACAGGTAGGAGGGGCCGAGCTCGCATACGTAGCATCGTCGCTCCTCTCAAGAAATCATGGCCATTTGATACTGCGATGGTAGGATCTTGGGGTGGATCCGCCGCGTCGAGCCCTACCGGAAGCGGTGGAGCGGATGGATCTGCCGGCGTGAGCCATGACAAGTTCCTAGGAGGGAGTAAGATTGTGGGCCAGGCATGTCTGGTTCCTGAGCAAGAACTCCCAGTGATATGTACGTGGGCAAGGTACCAAAAAATTTCGTCCAATGCGCGCGACATGGCTTTTCAACCACGAAGGCGCGAGTTTCTTTTGACAAGTCCAGACGCTAGGTCCCCCACCTGTCAGCCGAATGTGGACAGTAGGATTCTGCCCAAGTTATTAAGTAGGGATAAATCATGCTTCACCACTACCCTGACATCCAAAGGCTCCTCTTTCTTCTGCCCTCGCTCCCCTCGCTCATGGCTCGCAGCTCGTGCAGTTCGTCTCGGGCGGAATCAGGGTCGACTCAATGCCACCAGGCGGGTGCCCCCATCAGGTACCGGAGGGCGCCCTACGATTACTACCCCGAAATGATGTGTTTGTGTGGTGAGAAGATGCCGAGATGGATTTCGTGGACCGACGAAAATACTGCAGGAAAATTCAGCAACTGCCGCATCAGAACGGTAAGTTCCTACTGTAGGTACAATGGTAACCCGGATCCGGAAAGCGCAATGTAATTCTTTTTTTTTGTTTCCTTCGATCTACTACACAGGAAGGGAGGGGGATTGGCTGTGACAAGTTTGTGTGGATCAAAAAGCCACTGACAGGTTTTCACAAAGAGCTTGTTCAGGATCTGCGTAATGCTGTGTGGGACAAGAAAGAGGAGATTCATGCGATGGAGAGAGAGATCCGGGAGCTTCGCCAGGTGCAAGGGAGGCAGGGGCAGGGAGGTGGTGAGACAGACGGGCTCAAGATTAGGCCAGATAGTGGACACAATTTCCTCATTATCTGGGCATTATCTGTTGCATTTGCAGTTTATGTTGCCATGTCGTTGTCCAGCAGCTGAAATAAGTTGCTGCTTCATGGAGTGTAGCGGTCAGCTTAAGAAATTGTTTTCCAGCCCAGAAACTTATCATAAGTGTAATGCCAACAACAGGGATTTATTAAGCGCCTATAAATAAATCATGTCTGTGCCACTAACACCCATCGATTTTGGAGAGGATTTAACCACTCAGCTATCGCGATTGTTCAGATAGTAGTGGCACAGTCATAGTTTTGGATTCAACTAGTGGCCTCGGACGTATCAAATCCTAAAGTCACGATACATTTTACTCCGAGTACGAGAGGCAGATTGTTTCGCCCGACAAGTTCCATGCACACAGCTCCAGAGTTTAACCGAACTACATATATAGGTTCAAGTTCAATACATCATTAGGCTGCTACACTGCTAGCCCTCTTTCTCTGCTTGGGTGCCAACTTTCTTCCTCTTTCCTTCACGTCCACTGGCTTCTTCATCTCCTGCCTTCTTCCTCTTCCTGGGTGCCAATTTTCTTACCTTCATGTACCCTGCATCTCCGGGCCGAGGGAAGCCAGGCCAATCAGCACCAGAATCTTGTCCGGCATCATCACTCCACTCGTTTTGGTTTTCTTCCCACAGCAAAATCACTAAGTCAGCTGTCTTGTTTCTACCTTGCGCTTCCTGTAAAAAAAACAGTACATGGATTACTACCTTATATCTATAGACTATAAACAATTTTTTTGCGTGAATGTACCATCTCATACCTAGGTTTGGGAGCATTAAGGGGACATCCAGCTGCTCTATGGCCTATAAGATGGCAGGTCTTGCATCTGTTTTTGCCCTTCTTTGTAGCACAGAAAGCCGAACCCTTCTTCTCGAGAAAATTCTTAAACCTATTCACCTGGGGTCTTCCTCTGCCCCTTTTTGTAACTGGGTGGCAAAGCTCGAAAGACAGTTGGACTTGAGGCCACTGAGATGGGTCTGTACATGGCTCGACGGATCCAGCATACGTAGCTCTGAACTTTTCCATAGAGTAGTAGTCTGACAAATACTGATCCAAATGTGGTAGAGTTCTTTTCTTCACCAAGAAGGCCAAGGCGTGGTCGCAAGGTTTCCCGGTATGCTGCCACTCTAAGCAGGTGCATTCTCGCAGCTGGATATTCACAACATCCCTTTTGCCACTCTTGGACATATCGACCACCTCACAGCTTCTGTTGGTTGACGGGAGAACCTTAAGATGAGCAAGTCCTCGGCTTCTCTTGTGCAGTTGCTGTACAACTGGCGGTAGCATATGTCCTCTAAGCCTCCTACCGATCTCTCTCCTTATATTTAACAGCTTCATGATCATACCACGTATGCTGTCCATCAAGATATGAACAGGACGCACTTTTATGTCCTTCACCCAGTTATTCAGGCATTCTGCAAGGTTGTTGTTTATGTAATCAACTTTGATGTCAGGGTTGAATTGACTCCTCTTCCATAGCTGCGAATGATGGATGGCTAAGTACTCTGGAAGTTCAGGGGCTTCGGCAAAAATCTTGCTCATGAAATAATCGCTGCTACTAGGTTTGTAAACTCTAGCAGTAGGAAACATGTAACGATATACGCTGCCTGCGTAGTGTGAGTACAAGTTGAGCATCATATGGGCATGGCATTCTCTACCTTCAGCTCGCAGGAACACCTCCTTCACTGCATTCGTCAGCCCTTTGCATGCATCCATGGATATAGCCAATGGATCCATGTGGCCTATTGATCTCCTAAGCTGCCTCATAAACCAGACCCAGTTTTCCTCCATTTCTGTTTCAAACAGCCCGAATGCCACTAGGAACATCCAGTTGTGACCATCAAGTGCTGTGGCAGATGGCAGACAGCCTTTCCATTTGCCAGTTAGGACAGTGCTGTCTACACTCAGATACGGCCTACAGCCGCCCTTGAATCCATCAATGCAAGGTTTAAGCGCCATGAAAAATCTTTTGAAATATATTTTACCACCTTCTGATTCAGTGTCAATCTCCACAACACTCCCCGGACACCTAGCTTGTACCTCCGCCTTGAAGTTGTACAGCATCCTAAAGCTATTGGTCCAATCCCCGTGCAAGACCCCTAGAGCTTTCTCTTTACCTTTCCAAACCGTGTAATACGGAAGGACAATGTTGTATTTAGAACCGAGGCTAGTCTGAATATTCTTCGTGGTCTCCTTAGGGTTATCCTTTAGTATGGACATAGATTGCATAGCCACCCACTCCGTATCAGCCATTGAGGATTTCAGTTTGCTTCCTGTCGGACACATGTGTGCAGGGCCCATTCTGTTCACCTGCAACACAGATTCATTTAAAAGATAAGCGGAGTCGACTAGTTGTCAGAAAGATATCGCACATCAATTGTAGTTATAGAGTGAAAAGAGAGAGAGATTTCTAATGGTTTGCTGCATTCATTGCCCCAATACCCTAATTGCAGTCGACGTAGGTAAGGATCTTGCTGTGATCCTCCATGGACAATGTACCTCGACCCGTCCATTCAGCCACGTTAACTTGCAAACGGCCTCATACCTCTCGGCAGAGTTCTTTAGTCGATAAACATCGAACTCCCCCTTGATACAAAAATGCCAGAATGACATCCTAAACTCATGCATGCTCATGAAATCGGTGCCGACCGAAATTATAGGATACTCGTGGTCATGTTTCATTTCTTCTACTTCAAGACCCAAATCATCGACTGGAATACCAGCCTCATTGTTAAGTTCCTCGTCTATTTCATCATCACCAGATTCTTGATCCTCTACAATGCATGCTTCTTCATCTGATTCAGAATCTTCGCCATCTTCTCTAATGCCTAGTACTGCACACATCATATTGACTCCTATGGGTGGGGCTACACCATCGTCTCCACCAGGATGGACAGGAACATTGCCCCAGTCCACCTCACCGGCAACTCTGTTTTCTCCAAGACACTCAGTTGGTTCTGCTGCAACCACATGGGGTGGTCTTACGTTTGCACGCATCCCAGGTACTTCAGTGGACAAACAGTAGTCAGAATCAATTTCATCTTGAGTGTACAGCACAGCACCCTCTTGCTCTTCCTGTGTACATCCTCCTTCCTGATGTAATCTTTCCTGATGGTATCAGTAGGGCTTGACATCCGTGTTCCATTCCCCATTGAACTAGGCCTTTTGCTGCCGCTCTTGGGTGTGATCTCCTTACTGGCTCCCCTCACGGGTGTTGGCTCCAGGGTGCTGGCATTATTGCCTGACCTCTGCGGCGTGTTCTTCTTCGAATTAGCCCTTTTGCTGCTACTATTGGTGAAATGGATCGTATGGGCACCTAGAGGGGGGGTGTGAATAGGTGCTACACCAATTTTTAATTCTTTTTCAATTTTAGGCTTAGCACAAAGGTAAATTCTCTAGATAAACTAATGTGTGGAATTCCCTATATGCAAACCTATCTACTAGCGAGTAAAGAGCGATTGGAAGAGGAACGAGTGAACCGAAGTGAAGCACACGGAGACACAGGATTTGTTTGACCGCAGTTCCTTCCTTGTTAAGGGAAGTACGTCTACGTTGGAGGGGTGGGAGGTACTAAGACCACCACGCCACAAAAGGCCTCACCCTGTTCTCCGATGGATCTCGCCACAACAAGCCTGATCCACCTTCCCTATAGGTACCCTTCGAGGCGGGCACCGGCGCCTTTACACAACTAGCGGGGCAACAACTCCACAACAACTTGGAGGCTCCCGAAATGACAACAAGCTGCCACAAGAACAAAGTTGTCAAATACAATAACACGATCTAGGTATTAACGAGAATACTAGATCAGGGATTTCTCCAAGTGAATGGAGAGGAGTTGAAGCGCTTGATTCTTGATGTTGATGATGAACTTCTCCTCCTTCAATTCCACCAAAGATCAAGACCTTAGGGTGGTTGAAGTGGGAGATCGAGATTTAGAGCTCTTGCATAGGGTCTGGTTGAATTCGAATGAATCAAGAGTTCTGGACATTGGGGAAGAAGGGGTACTTATACCCCCTTCCAAAAACCAGCCATTGCACACTTTGGGGGCCGGATTATCCGGCCCAAGTGAGGGTCGGATTATCCGGTCTAGGGAAACTCCGCCCTAGACTCGGAATATCCGGCAGAAAATCCACCCCCTCTCTGAGCGTCGCGCCGAGCTTGCCCTTGATCAACTTATGGGGGCCGGATTATCTGGCCCTATGCGAAGGCCGGATTATCCGGCCTGGGGAAGAAAAACCACCCCAGTTCAGATTTTTCAGTAGAAAATCCGACCGGATACCGAGCGACGCCCCTTGGCTCCTTTTGCTCGAAAACTGGGGGCCGGATTATCTGGCCCTTGCGAAACCCGGATTATCCGGCCTAGGGAGTAAAAACCGCCCCAGTTCGGATTTTCCGGGAGAAAATCCGACTGGACACAGAGTGACGCGCCTTGGCTTCCTTGAGATATGAGGTAGGCCGGATTATCCGGCCCTTGGAGGGGCGGATTATCCGGCCCCCCTCAAAACTTCCTGCACACTTAGCACACATGAAAAGTCTCCATAGTATTGTTATCTAACACGCAAAACATAGGGAAACATGAAATGTTCTTTCAATCCCCCCCTTTTTGGTGTTAGATGACAATACTAGGATTTGCAGGAGAAAGACACAAGACACACAGAGATAACTATGAAAGGGACTCCCCCTCAATGTGTGCATAATAGATTTTTGCATTGGAATACAAATGCACACAAATAGGTGAATCTATTCCATAGACAGATGGGCAAAAACACATACCACCGAAGTAGAGAATAGGCATCCTTGACATAAATCACAATTATTATTGGATAACCATTATGAGCGCGCGCCTTCCATGATAAACCTCCAGCAATAGGATATGAATAGATATAACCATGAGCATAATCCATGATGTGAAGTCCGTAGGTATCATCCAGACAACCACATAAAGTCTCAACCACAAATCACAAACCACGAATATAAAAGTTCAACGCTAAATGGGCATAAGCAAGAAATAACGAATAAAAAGTGCAAGTGCTTATGCCCGACCCATGCAAATCCACGGATAACCTAATAGAACTACTTCTCCCCCCTTGGCATCGAGACACCAAAAAGGGAGAAGAGCGATGCTAGTAGCCCATGGGATCACTCATCATAGTCCTCGTCCTCGTCCTCGTGCTCTTCCTCATCCTCATCTTCAAGCTCCTCAGTGTCACCTTACTCATTATCAGCATCAGCAGAAGGCACAGAGGGGAACAAGTGACGCTCCAGCTCACCATAGTTCAGCCCGGAGGAAGAGTTCCACCGAGCATATGGAGTGGGAGGTGTAGGAGCCAGAGGAGCACCCGAAGCGCCAGACACGTGGTGGAGAATGACCTGCTGGGAGTGAGCGAACTCATGGCGATGCCTGTAGGCCTCATACTGACCCTTGCGTGTGTCCACGCCCATGCAGAGGATGTGACGCTGTAACCAGTTCAGCTGCTTGATCTCGCGGGCCACGGGAGGCACTAGGGGCCTACGAGCATCCCTCATGAGGCCCTCAGGAGCAGAGGAGGGGTGAGCAGTCTTCTGAACCTTGTTGTAAATCTTCTTGTCCTTGTGCACCGAGTCAATGTGGAACTCCTCGGCAGGAAGCATGTGGCGGATGATCAACATAATGTAGGGCGCATAGGGAATGGACAGACGGTTGAACATAGCATCACACAACTCATGGTAAATGAAGTCCATGACATCCAGCCTGTACTGCACTGACTCGTCCTCGAAGGAGGCAACCTCATGAGAAAATTGAAGTAGCTGAACAAGGTGACCACAGATGCTATCATTGTTGCCCCCACTCGGTGTAATAGAGTCACGGAAGAGACCCACCAAAGCAGCATTGATGGGAGCAAGACCAGTCACAGTACCCACAATGCCATTGTCCACAGTGCACGGAGAGAGAGCAGCATCCTTGTTGGGCTTCAACTGAGTGATGATGCGGTGGCCACTGGCTCTATCCCTGCTGTGGAAGGAGTACCCCAAAACCTCAGCAAACACGTGAAAATCAGCAGTCATGGGCCTGTCATGAGTCATCCACTTCATAGTGCGACGCTCATCACCACAAATCACCAGAGTGGAGAAGAATTGCTTCACCACCTCAGAGTCAAAGGAGCACTGGAGGGACATGAGATGGTGCAGCCCCATCCTCTCAGCCACATACATTGCATCCACAAGATGCGCCTTCTCCAAAGCATCAGCAAGTACCAGAGGGTGCATAGGCCTAATGTTCATCCTGGCATAGATGTCTTCATAAATCCCTTTCTGTTCAGCACACCAAAACCGGGTATCCCCCAGCCCATCATCATGGGCAGCTCAGCAAACAAGTCATGGTGATGTATGGTAGAGAAGGAGACCGCATCCAGAGCCATGTAGTTGATCTTGGGCTCCTTGCCCTTCCTCTTGGACACACCCTTCCTAGTCCTCTTGGATTGTTCAGCCATGCGCCTCTCTTCGTTATTCCTTCTCCGCAATTCAACTTCGTCCACTAGGTTACCTTGACCGTCGTCCCGAAAGTACTTGGCGCGAGGACGGCACTTGTAGGTCTTGGGAACATCGGAACCACCTGTGAGGAGAATAAGGGCGATAGCAAGGGGATAAGCATACACACAAGTCCAGGAGAGAGCATGGAACAAGTAGGCAAAAAGTTCATAGGTCAAAACTACTCAATACATACACCATAGTGAAACTGGAGCAGACTTGAATCTGTCAGGCCGGATTATCCGGCCTGGCCAGGGGCGGATAATCCGGCCCTGGCAGAAATTTTCGATTTCACCAAGAATGCATGCAAAAAAGTAGATCGGGCCTAGAAACTGTAAGACTACGAGTTCTATGCGAAAACACATCCTTCTAGACAACGTTCCAACCAACAAGATACACATCTAGCCAAAGATGGGGAGAGAGGGAGTTACCCTCACTCATTGGAGGAAGAACGTAGAGGAGAAGGTACCCGGAGGCACGGAGAAGAAGATCCGGGGAGGCCCGGAAAATCCGGTGGCCGGAGAGGCTTCGGGGAGGGTGAGGGGCGGCAGGCGGCAGCTGGGGAGAAGGAGAGGGCTGGGGGAGAAGTGCTGATCATTATGAGCCCTTCTCCCTGAGCCCTGCCCTTTAAGATCGAACCCGCCAGGGCCGGATTATCCGGCCAACACTTGGGCCGGATTATCCGGCCTAAAATCTGGGATTCTGTTATACACATAACCAGGCCCACGCGTCCCCAAACAACACCCCCACAAGGTGTACAAGGGACTTGTGTGCAAGAATAGATGGCTTAGAGGTAGGGAAGGCTTAGGATTAAGAGAGCCAAACTGAGATGGTACTAGACACTCAAAATTGCAAAAAACAAATCAAATAAAAGCCAAGATTGAGTGTGATTCCCATAAGAACAAGAGAGAGCAAATAACATCCAAAAAGATCCAATTCTCCACAAAGGAGAGGGCGGTGGCCGAAGCCACCTTGTTGGAGTGTATGGTGTGACACCGCGAAGATATATCTTGGGTTCATGACCAATACTCATCAATAAGCTCACATATCACAACATGATATTAAGAGAAATGATATAACTTGCTATTGGCATTATGGGGGGAGGGTTAGCCCAATAAGTTAGGACCACGCTCCCCCTATATCCATGCCCACACCTAGACCAAACAAGGATTGAGATGTATGAGTGGGTGCATGGGTAATCAAGACAAGCTCCCGGAATCAATGATATTTAGCTCATTCCTCAAATAGCAGAATCTTGCTTCATCAAGTGGCTTTGTAAAAATATCCGCCAGTTGGTTCTTCGTGCTCACAAAAGATAGATCAATATCACCTCGAGCAACATGGTCACGAATAAAATGATTCCGAATCTCAATATGCTTCGTCCTTGTGTGCTGAACTAGATTGTACGCAATTTTGATATCACTTTCATTATCACATAAAAGAGGCACTTTGTCACAATTGACACCGTATTCCTTTAAAGTTTGCCTCATCCACAATAATTGAGTACAAGCGCTGGCAGCAGCAACATATTCAGCTTCGGCGGTGGAGAGAGATATACAATTCTGCTTTTTGGAGGACCAACATACAAGAGATCTTCCCAAGAATTGACAAGCTCCAGAAGTTGACTTTTGATCATCCTTATCACCAGCCCAATCTGAGTCAGTATAACCACATAAAGAGAAATTGGAGCCCTTGGGATACCAGAGACCAAAGTTGGGGGAATGAACTAAATATTGAAAGATCCTCTTGACCGCCACTAAGTGGCTTTCTTTAGGAGCTGCTTGATACCTTGCACACACTCCCACACTCAACACAATATCGGGTCTAGATGCACAGAGGTAAAGAAGAGAGCCGATCATGGACCGGTATACCTTTTGGTCCACATATTTACCATGAGGGTTGAGTTCGAGATGACACTTTGTTTGCATCGAAGTAGCGACACCATTTAGATCCGTCATCTTGAATCTCTTGAGCATGTCTTGGATGTACTTTGCTTGATTAATAAAGGTTCCTTCTCTTAGTTGCTTGATCTCGAATCCAAGAAAGAACCGTAATTCCCCCATCATAGACATCTCAAACCTGTCAGTCATAAGCTTTGAAAATTCATCGTTAAAAGCTTTGTTAGTAGAACCAAAAATGATATCGTCTACATATAGTTGGCATACGAAGAGCTCACCCTTAACCTTCTTAGTAAAAAGAGTGGGGTCGATTTGCCCAACTTCGAAGCCACGATCTAACAAAAGCTCTTTAAGGTGCTCATACCACGCACGTGGGGCTTGTTTAAGGCCATAGAGTGCCTTATCGAGTTTGTAGACATGGTTCGGGAAGTTAGAATCCTCAAACCCCGGGGGTTTCTTTACGTATACCAACTCATGTAGAGGACCGTTAAGGAAGGCACTCTTGACGTCCATTTGCTGCAACTTAAAATTGTTATGAGCAGCAAAAGCAAGTAGGATATGGATGGACTCAAGACGAGCCACAGGAGCATAGGTCTCGCCGAAGTCGATGCCCTCAACTTGGGAGTAACCTTGTGCCACAAGTCTTGCCTTGTTCCTCACAACAATGCCATTCTCATCTTGCTTGTTCTTGAAAATCCACTTGGTGCCGATAACATTGCGACACTCTTTGGGTTTCTCCACTAGTTTCCAGACTTTGTTGCGCTCGAAATTGTTCAATTCTATCAACAACCCAGTCTAGGTCTTCAAGAGCTTCAAAGACCTTCTTAGGTTCCACCATGGAGATATGAGCTTGATGCTCACCAAAACTGGCCAATTCTCTTCTAGTAGACACCCTTCGTCGAAGATCACCAACAACCTTGTCGAGAGTGTGACCCCTCAACTCAAGTTTACTATTAGCCCGAGCCTTGCGACGAAGTTCAATAAGTTTGTTGTCTCTTGGTGGAGGAGATTCATCACTTGAATCTTCATTGGAGGCATTTTCTCCGCCTTGATCAGTAGCTAGAACATCAGTAGCAGGTGGAGGAGATGCATGCCCTTGAGGTGAGTCCGTAGCCATAACAGGAGGCTGTAGAACTAGAGAGTCAGGGCCGGA
The DNA here is from genome assembly GCA_916181665.1 of Avena sativa. Classification (NCBI taxonomy): domain Eukaryota; kingdom Viridiplantae; phylum Streptophyta; class Magnoliopsida; order Poales; family Poaceae; genus Avena; species Avena sativa. Next base: position 29,097,261 of record OV702290.1, on the reverse strand, counting down.
TAATACGGCCTGGGAGGACTTGCAGCAGCATCATTAGGAAGCCTGGGACTTGCTTGAACTGGCGAGGAGCCGGATAATCCGGTATCCACTGGAAAATCCGGCCTGGAGCTTTCTGGAGCAACCTGACCTTCAGCAGTTGATGGAGATGGTGTAGAAGTTGCCCCCGTGGTTGGAGCATGTTGCGTATGTGTAGATGAGGGCTCTATATGAGTAGAGCATTGTCCTTCCCGATCCGCCACAAGGGGTTCCTCAATGGGGCGGAAGAATCCCACGCCCATTCTTCTTATGGCATCTTGGGGTATTTCAACATCTGCATCACAAACACCAACTTGCTCCGCACGGGAACCATCATTTTCCTCGAACACCACACTACAAGATTCTACAACAGTTCCGGAGAGCTTATTGTAGACTCTATAAGTGTGGGATTCGGCACCATAACCAACAAAAATACCTTCTAGAGCCTTAGATTCAAACTTAGATAAACGAACTCCTTTAATAAGAAAGAAACACTTACACCCGAATACCCGAAAGTATGAGATGTTTGGCTTGTTACCGGTAAGTATTTCATACGGAGTCTTGTCCAAAATCTTGCGGAGGTATAAACGATTGGATGAATGACAAGCGGTAGAGATTGCTTCAGCCCAGAAGCTATATGGAGATTTGAATTCGCCCAACATTGATCTTGCCATGTCCATTAGAGTTCGATTCTTCCTCTCGGCTACACCATTTTGTTGAGGGGTGTACGCAGCGGAATATTGATGTCTTATCCCCTCTTCACTTAGGAACTCATTTAAGGTGTAGTTCTTGAACTCTGAGCCGTTATCACTCCTTATAGCCAGAATGGGGACGTTGTGTTAACGTTGAACCTCGTTGGCGAAGTCGATGACAGTTTGTTGAGTTTCACTCTTCAACTTGAAGAAATAAAACCAAGTGTATCTTGAGTAATCATCAACAATCACTAGACAATACTTCTTCCCACCGAGGCTTGCATGAGATGGAGGTCCGAAAATATCCACATGAAGAAGCTCCAAGATCCTTTTTGAAGAGATAATAGTTTTCCTTCGATGAGGAGAATCATGCATTTTCCCTTCAACACACACCCTGCAAACACGATCTTTGGCAAAAGAGACATTTTCTTTTAGTCCAAGAATGTGGCCACCCTTGTGGAGACTTTGCAAAGTTCTCATATTGGCGTGGGCTAGTCGGCGATGCCATAGCCAACCCGCGTCAGCCTTTCCGAAAAGACACATCGGACATGTAGTGGTTTTCCCCGAAAAGTCTACCACGTACATGATGTTTTCGACATATCCCACGAAAGCGACTTTTAGAGACTTGCTCCACAAGAGTACCACCAAATCAGCATCAATGTAAACTGCAAAGCCCATCTTACCAAGGCACGACTGAAAGTAAGTTATACCCGAGGGTCTCAACAAGCATGACGTCCACGAGGGAGATATCGTGAGCCACCACAACTTTGCCGAGACCCAATACCTCAGATTTTGACTTGTCACCGTAGGAGACGGTAATGTGATCAAGGTTTGGCCGCATCTCCGTGATGATCTCCTTGCTTCCGGTCATATGACTCGTACAACCGCTATCGAGTACCCATTTAGAACCACCGGAAGCATAGCCCTCGGATCCTCTTGCCATTAGGCAAGTGGCGTTGTTGTTGATGGCATTCTCATTCGGCGAGTCGAAGAGAGAGGAGGGAGTCGATGTGGTGGCTATAGCAGCCACTTCGCGGGAACTATCATCATCCTCTTCATCTTCACTTGCGGAGGAGTATTCCTCTTGAGCTACAAGGACCATCTTGGGTTGCTTCTTGAAAGGGCCATTCTTCTTAGCAAATGGCTTCTTCTTAGGAACTTTGGATTTCTCTTCGAGAATGAGCCTGCCACCATTGTCTTCTCTATTTTCATAAGGACACTCGGCTACAAAGTGCAGTCTATCTCCATAGTTGAAGCAAGTTCTCAATCTTGGGCCACTTTCTCTTCTTCCATTTGACCCGTTCTTGCGCTCAAGTTCAGACTTGGCTTTGGAAGGGTCCTTCCAAAAGTTCCTTGCATAGAATGCCATGTACTCATCATGAGCACGTTTGACCTCATCGGGGCAGTCCATGGATCCCCTCTCAAATGCTCCTTCATCATCCTCTTGCTCAACAACATTGGCTTTGAGAGCCACATTGACACCCTTTTGCATTCCAATGGCCCGAGCACGGGCATCTTCAGCATTCTTTGCCGCCACATTGAATGACGCCATTTCTTGAATGACTTCATTGGATGTCATTTGATGATAGTTGTGTCTACCTTGCAAGCTCTTCAAATCCGTCGGTTCGAAAGGCATTAAGGCACTCACATACTTTCTTTTTATCCATGCATCATCAATGTGAGTGGCCCCATGCTTCCGAAATGTTGTTGCGATGCCCTTGAGTCTTCTATACATGTCCTCATGGTTTTCACCATCCAACATGTAGAATCCCTCAGCTTCTTTACTAAGGGCATCATACCGGTTTCTTCTCATGCTTTCATTTCCAACAAAAAGGTCTGTAAGAGCATCCCACGCCTCTTTAGCCGTGTTGAGATGTTCAATGTGTGGCATGTCCTTGGGACCCACACCCAACTGTATCTTGTGGAGAGCAGTGGCATTCAACTGGCTATCCACAACTTCCCTTCTTGTTAGATTGGTTTAATCTCCAACATGAAGACCTTCTTCAATGATCCTCCACAATTCAATAGAGGAGCTGCAAACATGAGATTTCATTAGAAATTGCCATTGGTTAAAAGTAGATGCAGTGAGCTTGGGTGGATCACCCCTATTGTTTATATGAGGATGAGGGATAGGTGGGTCAGGGGAATATACGTGGCGAACCTCACTATATTCCTCCTTACCACTTCCCTTTTTTTAGGTGGAACCATTTAGTTTTTCACCTTCCACATCATCATCCTTAGATCCGATGTTACCCTTTTCCTTAGATGATGGTGAGGGAGCCACAGAGGAGGATGGAGATGGGGCTATGGATGATGTAAGGCGAGCAATCATTTGATTCATCTCCTCCATCTTGGCCTCAAAGGATTTCAACAAGGTTGTTTCCAACGACTTGAGATCATCCATTGTGACCTTATCCGTAGCCTCATTTCCATCATCCCTGGTACCCATACTACTCTTAGGCGGTTAAGCCTGAATTAAGAGTCGGGGCTCTGATACCAATTGAAATGGATTGTATGGGCACCTAGAGGGGGGGGGGGTGAATAGGTGCTACACCAATTTTTAATTCTTTTTCAATTTTAGGCTTTGTACAAAGGTAAATTCTCTAGATAAACTAATGTGTGGAATTTCCCTATATGCAAACCTATCTACTAGCGAGTAAAGAGCGAGTGGAAGAGGAACGAGTGAACCGAAGTGAAGCACACAGAGACACATGATTTGTTTGACCGCAGTTCCTTCCTTGTTAAGGGAAGTACGTCTGCGTTGGAGCGGTGGGCGGTACTAAGACCACCACGCCACAAAAGGCCTCACCCTGTTCTCCGATGGATCTCGCCACAACAGGCCTGATCCACCTTCCACTATAGGTACCCTTCGAGGCGGGCACCGACGCCTTTACACAACTAGCGGGGCAACAACTCCACAACAACTTGGAGGCTCCCGAAATGACAACAAGCTGCCACAAGAACAAAGTTGTCAAATACAATAACACGATCTAGGTATTAACGAGAATACTAGATCAGGGATTTCTCCAAGTGAATGGAGAGGAGTTAAAGCGCTTGATTCTTGATGTTGATGATGAACTTCTCCTCCTTCAATTCCACCAAAGATCAAGACCTTAGGGTGGTTGAAGTGGGAGATCGAGATTTAGAGCTCTTGCACAGGGTCTGGTCGAATTCGAATGAATCAAGAGTTCTGGACGTTGGGGAAGAAGGGGTACTTATACCCCCTTCCAAAAACCAGCCGTTGCACACTTTGGGGGCCGGATTATCCGGCCCAAGTGAGGGCCGGATTATCTGGTCTGAGGAAACTCCGCCCCAGACTCGGAATATCCGGCAGAAAATCCGCCCCCTCTCTGAGCGTCGCGCCGAGCTTGCCCTTGATCAACTTATGGGGCCCGGATTATCCGGCCCTATGTGAAGGCCGGATTATCCGGCTTGGGGAAGAAAAACCGCCCCAGTTTGGATTTTCCGGTAGAAAATCCGACCGGATACCGAGCGACGCGCCTTGGCTCCTATTGCTCGAAAACTGGGGGCCGGATTATCCGGCCCTTGCGAAACCCGGATTATCCGGCCTAGGGAGGAAAAACCGCCCCAGTTCGGATTTTCCGGGAGAAAATCCGACTGGACACAGAGTGACGCGCCTTGGCTTCCTTGAGATATGAGGTAGGCCGGATTATCCGGCCCTTGGAGGGGCGGATTATCCGGCCCCCTCAAAACTTCCTGCACACTTAGCACACATGAAAAGTCTCCATAGTATTGTTATCTAACACGCAAAACATAGGGAAACATGAATGTTCTTTCAATTGGGCGTGTTCTCCTTCGTGCTGGCATTATTGCCTGACCCCAGCGGCGTGTTCCGCTCCAAATTAGCCCTTTTCCTGCTACTATTGGGCATCTTCTCCTTCGTGCTGGCATTATTGCCTGACCTCAGTGGCGTGTTCCGCTCCAAATTAGCCCTTTTGCTGCTACTATTGGGTGTGTTCTCCTTCATGCTGGCATACTTCCCTGACAGCGGCGTGTTCCGCTCCAAATTAGTGTTTTTTCTGCTCCCACTGGGTGTGGTAGCCTCTGTGCTGGCCATCTTCACCTCTTTGCTACCACTCCTGGGAGTGTTCACCACTGTGCTAGCCCTCTTAGCGTTTTTGCTGCTACCGTTCGGTGTGGCATTTGGACTAGATCTCAGGGGTGTACTCTGCAGCATGGTGCCTTTTGTCGTGCGACTCTTGGATGTCCTCTTCTCTTGCGTGGTCTCCTTGGTGACGTTCTTCTTCGGGGTGCCCTTTCTAGGGATGCTCTTCTTGCTCCTCTTTATGACGCTCCTCTGTAAGACTCTCCTCTGTTCGAAGCCACCCTCAGTCACACCAGCCCTAGTGATGCCATGGATCAGGTCATGCATGCCTTCTAAAAGTCCATCATCTCTATTGTCGAGTTCCAATTCCTCTCCAACCATGAGCACTACCAAGTGGAAGTAAACTTCACCTCTATAATGTTTCCTTGTAAACAGTACGACTAAATCCCTGGTATCTTTCACTTCGATAGCCTTTTTGCTCCTGTAACCATAATATAACAAACGTGCTTCCTGGAAGGACCCCCACAGCACCTTCACACGTAACAATGCCATCGGGTCAGATAACTCTACCACTTCAGGGTCGTATCTGCCAAGGATTACATCAAACTCGTCATAGAATTTTTCTGTGCCATCATCTAATTTTGCAGTATAATCCGCAACACCGACACGAATGATTACTTTGCCATCATCAGGTTCTTTAGGATAGAAACCTCCGAGAGGTTCGAGAGATGGAGCGGCACCATCAGACCCAACCCCAATGCCACCGCCACCATCACCAGCATCATCGTTAGCTGGATCAACCTCGGTGGAAGTACCATGACCAGGAGCAAGGCGAGGGCCCTTAGCAACGGGAGCTACATTACATGGTGGACAAGCAGGGCTCCTTCTAACGGCAACCACAATAGGATCAGCTGCTGCCATGCCACCTCGACGATCAGGAGCAGTTCCCACAACATAAGTGTTTCGAGTGCTAGCAGATCTAGACCATGAGCTGGCTTCAGACCAGTAGCTCGCTGAACCCGAGCACGGGTTCGAGGAGGAGAGAATGGTTTAGTCTTTGCAACAATAGTGGGGCAGCCTCCGGATGCCTTAGTTTGCTCAACAGCGGCAGGGATTGGGTCAACAGCGTCCAGATCAACAACAACACGAGGACGACCAGTACCGGCAGATTCCAGAGCACGGGTTCGCACAACTTGAGGACGGTTTCGAGGAGGAGCAGCACACAAGGTGGCAGTCTTGGCAACAATAGCGGGGCAGCCTCCGGACGCCTTAGTTTGCTCAACAGCGGCATGGATTGGGTGAGCAGCAGCCGTAGCAACACGGGCACAGGGACGGGGACGACTAGTACCAGCAGATTCCAGAGCAGAGTTTTCCACAACGGCAATACGGTGACTCCTACGAGGAGGTTGCCTGATAGAAGCATGTCGCGGACGAGGAACCACATTTTGCTCAACAACAGCAGGGGTTCAAGTTATACCTCCCTGTCCAATAATAGCTGGGCAACTCCCAGTAGCAGGAGCTTCCTCATCCACTATGTTACACACCAGCGTAACCACGTGAAGCCTAACATGCTGTTTCATCAACCCAATTAGCTAACTGTCACACGCTATAGGAACCCTGAAGCCTCGTTCATCAACGATGCTGAACCATGCAGTCTGCTCTGGCCTCATTTCAGTAAGTTCACGCATAGCAGCAACCAAACCAGGGACAGTGCATAACTGCACATGCGCTACTTCCATCTTCAGACTCTGATTCTGTTTCCATGTGCTCTTCCCATGTGCTAATTTAATGTGGTAGCCACAGATGCTCACTAGAACCATGTATTTGGGTTCAGCGGAGATCCTAGTTGATAGAAAATTGGAGACAAAAGATAAGAATTGTTTGTCAGCGTCGTGCTAGCAAACAATTCTATGTTCGATATATCTCTGTAATGCCAATAGCTAGCTAGCAGTTATAGGTAGTGCGAATAGCAAAGAGAAGAGTAGCTCACCCGAAATTAGCCAGAAGTACTTCTTCCTCAGCAAATGGATCTGCCATCCTTCGCGCTGCTCAGCTCGTCAGCGGTAGAGGCGGGCTAGATCGTCGCAATGGCTGGCACGGCATTCGACATTAGAGCTCGGTAGCAGCGAGTAGGCGCAGCAACTTGGCACCAGAAGTCAAATGCCCCAAGAGATCATTCTGGTTGGAGAGGGGATTTCGACGCCGTCGGTGCTAGGGTTCATGCGAAAGGAGGAAGGGAGTGGATTTGTGAATTTGGTCAACACTCGATGCTCCTTTAGTATCTCGTTTCGCCTACGTGGTTGCCACGTTGGCGCTCGCGTCACGGAAATATTACTGACATGAGGGTCCCGATCGTCTACTTCACGGGGCAGTTTCACGGCATGTTTGGATTTGGTAGGGGTGAGATGAGTTCGCATCGAAATGGCCCCTCCCGGTAGTTGGCGGCCCAACTTTTCGAAACACGGTAATTTCAGGCAACTTAGGTACCGCCATGTGCTGGCCTGCCAACTTTGGTACCGCATACGAACAAACCCACCTAGAGGGGGGGGGTGAATAGGTGCTACACCAAATTTTACTCTTTTTCAATTTAGGGTTTGACACAAAAGGTAAATTCTCTAGATTATGCAACTAAGGTGAATTTACCTATATGTCAACCTAGCACAAGTACTAAGCAACAACTAGATAAGTAAAGTGCGGTAAAGGATAGAAGTAACCAAAGTGGAGCGCTCGGAGACACAAGGATTTGTTTCCCGTAGTTCCTTCCTTTTGACGGGAAGTACGTCTACGTTTGGTGTCGTTGTATTGGCAACGGCAGTACCTAAGGAGGTTAGATAGAGGTGTGGGGACTAGCAGGGAAGCTATCGACGGCGTCCGTAGGCGGGATTGGATACAAGCGAGGGTAGCGGGACGCAAGAAGTACCCAGGTTCGGGGCCCTCGTGGTGAGGTAAAGCCCCTACTCCTGCCTGATCTGTCTATGTGGGATATACGAGCTATAGGTGCTCCTCGAGCTGTATTCTCTAGCAACTACCTTCAATGCACTGAGACCAACCCTTTCTACTGAGGCCCTGCCTCTCCTTATATAGGCAGAGAGGCAAAGGTCTCGCTGGCTAGTCCGACTGGCAGGCCCCACAGGCGGGTCCCAGCCGACTAGTCATCTGCAGTGTCCAGCATGGCTTGTCTTATCGGTGTATGAGCGGTATGGCTGTCGTAGGTGCAGTGGACGCCGTGCGAGCCTGTCGTCTGCACAGGCCACTGTTCCCGCGTCACCCACGCAAAGTCTTCGGTATGGGCAGGTGGTTGCCCGTCTTGTCATCATACAGGGCGTACTGTGCACTGATACGCACGTCGTCCTGTCTCTCTGATTGGGTCCGGCTACGTCGTCGTATCCGGCTGTCTCTTTCTGATTCGGCTACGGGGTGATAGCCGACCCGTCCTATCCTGTTCGGCTGCATCTGGTCAGCAGAACGTGATCCGACTGTCCTGTTTCTTATTCGGATGGGGTACCCGGGGATCATCCCCCTGACACTAGCCCCCGAGCGCGTGTGGATTCCGCCCTTAGGCGAAATGTGCACGCGCTCCTTCTTGCTTTTCGAATTTTTCATCCGGCTGAGCCTGGCGGTTGCGCTACCCGTGACGTCAGTGCTGACGCCGGCCACACGCGCACGCGCCATCATTGCTCTGCGGCAGGCAGCGTAACGTCCTGTCGCACGTCGCCTCGGGAAACTGCTGTCCGGCGCTTCGGTTCTCGGTCCAGGATCTTCTGCGCATCCTGCCCTAGCACACGGGATCTAGGTGGCGGTTGGGGTGTGGGTTGCCCAGATGCGCGCCACATGGCCCTGCCGACGGTTGCCCTTCCGATCCTTTAAAGGGACGCCACGGGAGAGGCATTTCTTCTCCTTCGCTCCCCGCTGCAATCCCCTTCTCCCTCGCGTGCTCTTGCTCCTGCGCTCTTGCCCTCTGTGTCGCCCGCTCGCCGTCGTCGACGTTATGGGCCACCATCACTCTTCCGTTGCTGCTCCTCTCCATCAGCCGGAAATGGCCGCCGACCGTGGAGCCTGGTGCGGCTCCTCCGTCACTGAGGACCAAATCGTGAAGTATCGCGTGACCCGCGTCCTCCCGCCGGTGGAGGAGGTGGCGGTGCGGTTGGCGCCGGTGGGGGAGGTGTCGCCGCATCCGGCGGAGGGCGAGCGCATCATCTTCCTTTCGCACCTGGCGCGCGGGTTCGCACTGCCGCTGCATCCATTTTTCCTTACGTTCTTGGCCTTCTTTGACCTCCGCCTCCACCACCTCGGCGCCAACGCAATCGGAACGCTGGCGCACCTCATGGCGTTCTGCGAGAGTTACCTCGGGATCCAGCCGGATCTCGGGCTCTTCTGCCGGCTCTTCCGAGTTCGGCCGCAGGTGCAGTGCATGAAGGGGCCGCTAGTCGGCTGCAGCGGCGCTTCCATATACTCCCGCACCCAATCCGGCTACCCGAAGTTCTTGCTCCAGGACACGGTACGGCTGTGGCAGCAGTCGTATTTTTACATCAAGAACGTCACCAACGTCGACCAGATAAACCTGCCGGCCTTCCAAGACGTCGAGTCCAGCCAGCAACATTGGGACCTGAAGATCTACGGCGACAAGGCGGAGACGGACGCGACGCTGGCACACATGCGCTCCCTCATCACTTGCCAGCTAATCAGTCGGGATATCACTCTTAGCTGGATGTCCCGGCTGATGATGCCGATGCAGCAGCGGGCGCACAAGATGTGCTTCTACTCCGGCCGGCTGGCCCCGACCCGGCTGTCGCGCCGTGATCCCCGCTACCACAACTTGAAGGAGTGGTTGTGGACGATCAGCAAGGAGCGGCTGCCAGAGAACTGGAAGTTCAGTATGGCGCCCTACAGCCGGGAGAACCGCACGCCTCGGGTAAGTTCTTCGTAGCCGGAATTTTTGCTTATTCTTTCTATGTTATTTCCTTGTTCTGTCTGATTGACTTCTTGCATTCGTCAGATCTTCGCCTGCATCCTTCGCGAGGAGGGCGAGGCTCCCCTCGAGGTATTCACACCAGACTTGCCCGAGCCGCGCGCTCGGCGGTCCAGCGAGGAATCGGATGGGGACGACGACGCCTTCCCCAGCCAGAACGACGAGCCGGCCGTCGACCCGCACGCGGAGGTGCATGAGGAGGAGGAGGCCGGGTCGACTGTGGAGTCAGTGACGCGCTCTAGGACGGATGGCGAAGCAGGTGGGAGCGGCTCCAGCCGTTCTGGCTCCCGCCGACCTGCGGCGGAGGAGCCGGCTCCGAAGAGGAGTCGGTCCAGCGCCCTGCCGCCGAGCCATCTTGGCCGGAAGAATGGGCCGCCCCCGGTCGTGCCGGGGTATGTTTTTCCTCTCCCCCTCTATCTTTCGGTGCCTTCTGTCTGTTTGTCCTCCTTCTTGTTTTTCTGACTTTGGCTTGTTTTGCTCTTGCCTTTTCCTCCTTCTCTTTAGCGTGTTGGTTTCTTTCGGAGCCGTGAGCCTGGCCCGGGCGCCAACCGGGTCGCCGCCCCGCGCCCTGACTGAGCCAACCGGCGCCTCTCCTTCCTCTGAGGCGCAGCCTCCGCCTCCCCCTCAAGCTGAGCCGGCTGCCTCCTCCCAGCCGGAGGGTCCCCAGCCGGAAGTGGATCTCTCCCAGCCGGAAGGCTCCTCCGCGGGCACGCGGGGGGCTGCCGGCAAGGAGCTCGTCGTTGTTGGTGATGACAACTCCGACGAGGAGCTTGGGGAGGAGTGGCGAACGGCGGTGGTCGCGGCGAAGGAGTCCTTGGCCATCAATGCCGTGGACGACGATGCCTCCTCTGCCGCTTCGCTGTCGAACCTTGCCGCCACGCTCGAGCTGGCGGTGAAGGAGATCCAGCTGCTTGAGGCCACAGTCGGCGGGAACCGGACCCTAGAGCAGAAGCTTGCTGCCGCCAACGGACCTCCCAGAGGAGGCGCCTTATCCGTCTTGCTCTCTCATTTTTTTTTCTAATAGCCGGTTTCGTTGCAGCTATCCTCGTGTGCGCTTAGCGCGAGATCAATCGCTTGAAGAAAGTGAACGACCGGCTGAGCAAGTCCAACTCCACTCTGCGGCTGCAGAACAAGGATTGGCACGCGCGGGTAGACGGCTTGGAGGCCGCCGTCAAGGAGCGCGACGCCTCGCTTGCTAGCCGGGCCGAAGCCTTCTCCCTCCTCGAGGCCCAGAACAAGGACCAAGAGAAGGAGATAAAACGGCTAGCGGTCAAGGAGAAGGCGCTGGTGGAGGAGCTGATGCAGGTCGGCCACACTGCCAAAGGTGAGTTCTTTCTTCCGTCTTCTTTACTTTCCAGATCTGGTAGCCGGATCTGACTCCTCTTTTCTGACAGTCTTTTACCCCGGCATAGACCTGCTGGCCTACAACCGGCTGCATGAGAACTGGCCGGGAGCGCAGCCGACGGCTCAGGAGCTCGTCGTCCTTCTTGGCGAGGAAGCTACGAAGCTTCATCAGGCGGCACGGGACGTCTTCTCCTTCGTGTGGCTGGAGGATCTAGTTCCGGAGATGATGGCGCAGCTGGCGGTGAAAGTGGGAGAGGTACCGGCTGCAGTGGACCGGCTGCGGGACCTGGCGGCACGGGCCGGAGCAGAGATGGCCCTGGCACTGATGCTCTCCTGGTACAAGGACGCTCGCGTCGAGAAGATCGGTGGGGGCTTCCGTGCCGGAGCTGATCTTGCCGCCATCCGCCAAGCCCATCCGAAGCTTCGCGGGTCCGCCATCAAGATCGCCGACTATGTGGACCCGGACGAGGTGCTCACCGACTCAGAGTCCATCGGTACTCCCGATGTGGAGGCCCCGGTGCCGCCGCCTGCCAGCGCCGGACCAGATCGAGCCCTGCCGTTTAGCTGCTGCCCCGGGATGCCGGGTGTATTAGTCTTGTCTTATACGTTTGTGAACTTTGTTCGTTTGTACCGGCTATCTGCGATGCCGGGTAACTTATGAGAGCTTCGTCTCCTTTTTGTTTATTTTTGTTGAAATTCTTGAATCTTGTGTGTTGAGCTTTCCTTTTGCGTATTTTGCCCGACTAACTTCATCCGGATACACACCTTTAGCCGGGCGACCTGCACCTCCAGTGGGGGCACGCAAGCGCACCCACTGGGTGTAGCCCCCGAGATTCGGCGTACCTGGCGTAGCCAGGTGCTTCGAATCTTTCTTATTTCTGCCAAGTCTTCTAACTTTATCTGACTGGCCTCGTCCCAGTCGGCCGCTTTTGTCGGCTGGACGCCTTCAGCCGGGGAACTAACATTCCAGTGGGGGCGCGCGAGCGCACCCACTGGGTGTAGCCCCCGAGATTCGGAGTAGCTGGCATAGCCAGGTGCTTCGAATCTTTCTTGTCTTTTCTTGCTCCCGCCCTTTCCCTCACATGGGCTCCGAACGGCCGGCTAAACGCCCTTTGCCGGTCAGGAACTACAAGATTCCACTAGGGGCGCGCGAGCGCACCCAGTGGGTGTAGCCCCCGAGATTTGGAGCGCTTGATGAAGGCAAGGACTTCAAATCTTCTTTCCTTCTCTTGAATTCCGACTCGAAGTAGTCGGACAAGAATGCACATATGCACACATACATCTTCACAGGTTAATAGGTTAGTCTATCAAATCGTAGCCAGAAAACGGCTTGTTTTTTTGAAAACTGGCTTGCTCCTTTCTAGACACTTAGTCGCCTTCTCATGTGTTCTACTGTTTTCGTTGCGTCCTTGCCGGGCAGCCGGGTTGCGGTCTGCAGCCGGAATCGAAGGGAGCTGACAGTACATTACGCACGATACTAGCGGCTTAGCAGCTGGATTGGTTCGAGCTAGTTGCGGGGCCAGGACACCCGATCTGTCGCGCCTCTTCCCCATTTTTTGTGTGGGATGCCTCGGGCTTTTGCTCTTGCTAGCCGGACAGCCGGGTTGCGGTCTGTAGCTGAGACGAAGAGTGGGCCTCTGACATCATCGCACACTACTCAGCTAGTTTGTTGGCTTAACAGGCCGGGCCAGCCGGCGAGCCACCGGGTAGGGGTTACCGGAGCCGGAAAATTTGAACCGAAGAACAGGTGCACACACATTTCTAGAAGGAGCCCCCGAGATTCTCGTGGGAGTCCGCATTTTCATTCATGGGGTTTTCGGGATACATACACTGTCTGGCGACTAGGTGTAAAACAGGCGCAGCAGGGCCGCGTTCCAAGGACGTTCGGTCTCCTCGTCCGATTTGTCCATCTTGTTCTTGCATGGCTGCTGTGCGTCGATGAGGTAATAGGAGTCGTTGGGCAGCGCCTGGCTGATGATGAAGGGGCCCTCCCAGGGTGGTGATAGCTTGTGCATGCCCTTCGTGTCTTGCACCAGCCGGAGAACCAGGTCGCCCTCGCGGAATGCGACTGGGCGAATCCGGTTTGAATGGTAGCGACGTAGTCACTGCTGGTACAGGGCAGACCTGGACAGGGCCAGCTTGCGGGCCTCCTCCAGGAGATCCACCCCGTCCTCTCGCGCCTCCTTGTTGGCTTGCTCGTCGTAGAGGAGCTTGCGAGGGGAGTCAAATTCGATGTCGGCGGAGAGGACGGCTTCCGATCCGTAGACCAGGAAGAATGGCGTGTAGCCGGTTGACCTATTCGGTGTGGTGCGGAGGCTTCACAGCACAGCCGGAAGTTCTTCGATCCAACATCCGGGTGACCGCTCCAATGGCTCGATGAGACGCGGTTTGATGCCGGCTAGCACCAATCCATTTGCTCGTTCGACTTGCCCGTTGTACTGCGGGTGTGCGATGGAGGCGAGGTCCAGCCGGATGCCCTTGTTGCTGCAGAACCGGGCGAAGGCCCCCTTGGATAAGTTCGTGCCGTTGTCGGTGATGATGCTATTGGGGTAGCCAAAGCGGTTGATGATGTCGGTGAAGAAGGTAATGACCGTCGCTCCATCCAGCTTCCGGATAGGCTTGGCCTCGATCCACTTTGTGAACTTGTCCACCACTACCAGCAGGTGGGTCATTCCCGCGCGGGCTTGCTTGAAGGGCCCGACCATGTCGAGGCCCCAAACTGCGAAGGGCCAGGTGATCGATATGGTCTTGAGCACCAAGGTTGGCATGTGCCTGAGCTGCCCGAAGCGCCGGCACCCATTGCACGCGCGGACCAGCTTCTCGGCATCCTCGAGGGCGGTGGGCCAATAGAAACCATGGAGAAACGCCTTGGTGACTATCGCCCTTGACGAAGCATGGTGCCCACACTCACCCTGGTGGATGTCCTTGAGTAGCCGGTAGCCTGTGTCTACATCGACACATCTTTGGAAGATACCGGATACACTGCGCTTGTACAACTCGCCGTTTATGATGGTGTATGTATGCACGCGGCGTCGGATTTGCCTGGCCTCTACCTCGTCGTCCGGGAGTTCCCCGTTGGCAATGTAGTTCATGAAGGGCTGTGCCCAGGATGGCACTTCCCGGATGACGAGGACGCTCCTGTCCTCCGGCTGACGGGTGTCGGGGGGTCGTTCGGGTGGAATATCCGGGACGGCAGCCCCCGAGCCACTAGGCGAGCCGGCAGCCCTCGGGTCTTGCGAGCCGGAGGGCACTGCCTGGCCGGAGTTGGTGCGGGTTTTCTTCTTTGGTGGTTCTGTCGGCTCCGTTCCGCTGTTCCGGCTGCCGGAACGCTTCCCGCCCAGACGATGGAATCTGACTCCGGCGACGGGTTGATGGATGGCTTGCGCAGATGCTCCAAGGAGTCCCCTGGTGGGATGGCCTGCCTGGTGGATCCTATCTTGGATAGCGCATCGGCTGCCTCGTTGTTGGTGCGGGGGACGTGATGAAATTTGCACCCGTCGAAGGAGGCGCTGAGCTTTTGGATGTGGAACCCGCAGAGAGCCATGTTTGCATCTCTAGCGTCCCATTCCCCGGACACCTGTTGCACCACCAAGTCCGAATCACTGAAGCACATGATCCGGTTGACGCCGATCTCCTTGGCCAGCCGGAGCCCGTGCGCCAGTGCCTCGTATTCGGCTACGTTGTTGGAGGCCTTGAAGTGGATCTGCAACACGTACTCCAGCCGGTCTCCCTTGGGCGAGGTGAGCACGATGCCAGCTCCCAAGCCCCCGAGCATCTTCGACCCGTCGAAGTGCATCCGCCAGTGGTCTGAATCCGGGACCAGTGGGAGATACTGGGTCTCGGCCCAGTCGATTAGGAAGTCCGCCAACGCCTATGACTTGATCGTGAGCCGGGGCTCGTACTGGATGGAGTAGGCGGCGAGCTCGATGGCCCACTTGGCGACTCGGCCGGTGGCGTCCTTGTTTCCGATGATTTCTGAAAGGGGTGCAGTGCACACGACCTTGATCGGGTGCTCCTGGAAGTAGTGCTTGAGCTTCTTGCATGCCAGGTACACACCGTAGCACATCTTTTGGTAGTGGGGGTAGTTCTGCTTGGAGAGGGAGAGAACCTCGCTGAGGTAGTAGACGGGTCTCTGAACCAGTTGAGCCTTGCCTTCCTCGGGGCGCTCCACCACCAGGACGATGCTGACGACCCGGCTGGTGGCTGCTATATAGAGCAACATCGGCTCCTTGCTAGCCGGCGTGGCTAGAACCGGCACTGTGGATAGCATGCGCTTGAGGTCGTGAAACGCGGTGTCGGCCTGCGAAGTCCAGGAGAACTTGTCCGTCTTCTTCATTAGTTGGTACAACGGGAGTGCCTTCTCCCCCAGCCGGCTGACGAAACGACTAAGGGAAGCCAGGCATCCGGTGAACTTCTGGACTCCAAGCAGGTTCTTGGGCAGCTGCATCCTCTCGATGGTCGCGATCTTCTCCGGATTCGCCTCGATACCTCGTTGAGATATGAGGAAACCGAGTAGCTAACCGGATGGTACTCCGAAGACGCACTTCTCCGGGTTCAGCTTCATCTGGTACTGACGGAGAATGCCGAATGTTTCTCTCAGATCCTCGAGGAGGGTGCGCTTTTCCTTGGTCTTGATAACTACGTCGTCCATGTAAGCGTGCATGTTTCGGCCTATCTGTGAGTGCAAGCATTTCTGCATACATCGCTGATAGGTGGCGCCTGCGTTCTTTAGGCCGAAAGGCATGGTTACATAGCAGAAAGCCCCGTAGGGGGTGATGAATGATGTCTTAATCTGATCAGCCAGGTTCAGCCAGATCTGATTGTACCCAGAATAACAATCTAGAAAAGACAACAAATCACAGCCGGCCGTGGAATCAATGACTTGATCGATACGGGGCAAGGCAAAGGGGTCATTCGGGCACGCCTTGTTCAGGCTGGTGTAGTCGATACACATGCGCCAGGTCTTGTTCTTCTTCAACACCAAGACTGGGTTCGCCAGCCAGTCTGGGTGGTACACTTCCATGATGAACCCGGCTGCAAGGAGCCGGGTGATCTCGTCACCGATTATCTTTCTCTTTTCCTCTACGAACCGGCGCAGAGGTTGCTTGACCGGCCTGGCATCCGGACGCACGTGAAGTGAGTGCTCGGCGAACTCCCTCGGCACACCCGGCATGTCTTTGGGAGACCATGCAAAGATGTCCCGATTCTCACGGAGGAAGTCGACGAGCGCGCCTTCCTATTTGTTGTCCAAGCCGGCACCAGTGGTGACGAACTTAGTCAGATCGGAGGGGTTGAGCAGGATCCTCTTCGTCTCCTTTGCCGGCTGGAAAGCTCCTTCTCCAGCCGATTTGCTGCTAGCCGGAATGTCCTGCTAGGTCATGGCCACGTTGCGCATGATCGCGCGTTTTTCCTCGGCTATGATGAGGGCCTCTGCCAGTTTGGAACCGGCTGAGGCGCACTCCATCGATCGCCTGAAGCAGCGGGCGACGATGATCACGCCGTAGAGTACCGGCATCTTCGTCTTGAGGTACACGTAGTGGGGGATGGCCATGAACTTGGAGAGGGCGGGGCGCCCGAGGAGAGCATGGTAGGAGCTCGTCAGATTTACCACTTCAAACTAGATTGGTTCGTGGTGGAAGTTCTCCTCGGTCCCGAAGATGACGTCCAGCTGGATTTTCCCCAGCGGAGCACAGGCTAGCCCCGGCAGTACACCGTGGAACGTCGTGGTAGTCGGGCGCAGGTCGCTTTCGCGAATGCCCAGCTTCTCCAGCGAGGACTGGTAGAGGAGGTTGAGGCTGCTGCCTCCATCGATGAGGACGCGCGAGAATCGGCAGGTGCGCGCGTTGGAGACGATGAGGGGGTCGAGCACCATGGCGTAGCCCCCCGGGAGTCGGCAGATGCTCAGGCTGATCTGCCCGGCTCCAGGTGATGGGGGTTTCCGACCAGTTCAGGTACTGGGGGACCGGAGAAACGATGGCGTTGACCTCCTTGGAGTGTCGCCTGCGGCTGTGCTTGTCGTCCTGCTCCGTCTCGAAGATGTAGTAAGCGACGTGCGGCTGGGGGTAGCCGTTGTTGTTGTTGCCGCCGTTTCCATCATTATCGGCTCCCCTAGCCGGTGGTGGGGGTCCACCCGGTGGGGGTCCACCCGGTGGGGGAGGCGGGAGACGAGGCTGGTTGCCCTGGTCCTTTAGCTGGTGAGTCCAGCTGCAGTTCCGGGTGGTGTGGGTAGCCGGTTTGAAGGGACCGCTATGCCACTTGCACGGGCCGTCAATCATCTGGTCAAAGGTGAGCCGGGGCTTCTGCCTTCTTGCGTTGTTAGCCGGTGCGTCGGGCACACCCTCCACAGCATTGACCTGCCGCGCGTGGTAGCGAGGCTTCTGTTGTCCGGCCTGGCGGTCCCCATGGAAGCGGTTGTCGTTGTCGTGGCGTCTGGAGGATCCGGCTTCACCAGTCGGATTGCTCGGACGGTCGCGAGCTGGCTCCGTGGGAGTCGGACGGCCATCCGCGTTTACTCGGAGGGGCTTCTTCATGGCGGCATCCGCCATGGCGTACTGGTCCGCAATCGTCATGAGCTCCGCCATGGTTTTCGGCTCGTCACACAGTAGCCGGTGGCGAAGCATGGTGCCCTCTCGACATCCTTCGATGAAGAAGCTGATGGCTTGGCTCTCCAGGATGCCCTCGCAAGTGTTGCGGAGCTCCGTCCACTTGGCGAGGTACTCGCGGTCGGTCTCACGGTCGCCCTGGATGCACAAGGCCAGGTCGCGTGGGCGTCCTTGATGTTTGTACATGCCATTGAAGTTGCGTACGAACACCTTCTCGAAGTCAGGCCAGGCGTTGATGCTGTTGGGCGCAAGGCTATTGCGCCATGTCCTTGCCGACCCGGTTAGCATGAGAGGGACGTAGCGCACAGCTGTGCGCTTATTCCTGTGGGCGATGCCGACTGCCGTAGCGTAGTCGGTCAGCCAGTCTTCCGGCTTCATGCTGCTGTCGTACTTGGGGGTGTCCCTGGGCAGGGAGAATTTATCCGGAAACAGCTCGTTCCGGATGTGGGGTCCGAAACAAACCGGACCGGTAGAATCTTCCTCCTCCGTGACGCGTGCTTGAGCGAGGAGCTCGATGCGGTCGCGGGCATCCGGACAATCCGGGTTGGGTGCCCCTACCCGGCCCGAGAGACGGGAACCGGCTGGTCTGGGCGCTCTGGCTGGTGGAGGGGGAGGTGGCGGGTTGCTGTTCACCGTCTGCTCCTGGCGCGGCTGGCCCCTGCTGCAGGCCCTGGGCGGCTGAGGGGAGGATGCCTGCTGGGTGTCGCGCGGTGCGCCCCTGCTGTTGGCAGGTAGCTTGCTTTCTCTGGAGTAGCTAAGGTCTTCCTGCGTCTGCCGATTGGCGCCGGCCTGTTCGTCTGCGACGCGGAGGAGCTCCTAGACGCGAGCGTGCTGGCGGGCTCGCTCCTCGCCCTCCAGGCTGGGTAGTTCTTCTGCTGCGGCTCGCGCCGCGCGCAGGTTCTTGATGGGCGTGCTGTAGGTGGGCCGTGTGAGGGCAGGCGCGGGATCCGGTTCCCCGTCCTTCTCCATCCTACT
Source organism: Avena sativa (assembly GCA_916181665.1). Classification (NCBI taxonomy): domain Eukaryota; kingdom Viridiplantae; phylum Streptophyta; class Magnoliopsida; order Poales; family Poaceae; genus Avena; species Avena sativa. The sequence goes on along the minus strand of OV702290.1, from coordinate 29,078,598 downwards.
GCCCAGCTCACCGCCCCGACGCCGTGCCTGGCCGCGCCGGCTCGGCTTCGCGGTAGCCGGAGAGAGGCCGTGCGCGCGGTCGTACTCGTGCCTAGCGATCTCAAGTTTCTTGCGGGCTGCTGCCAGTTCCATGGCCTCCTGGAGGAGGATCTGTCTCTCCATGGTGAAGTTGGCCTCCGCTTCCTCCGGGTTGTCCCCGAGGTTAACTGGCGTCAGGAGCCGATCAATGGCATTCTCCACCGGGTTCCGATGCTGCGGGGGAGCAGAAGTTCTGACCTCGTCCGCGCCTCGCTCCCGCGGCTGGCGGGGATGCAAGCTGGATCCAGCCTTCATGACCTCCACGCCGCGAGGTGCGGCGGAGATGCTGTGGTCTGAGCACGGCAGCCCCGTGACAGAGACGATTTCCCTAGGGAAACTCTCTGGGACGGTGGCGATGTAGATGGGAAGATTGCCGAATAGCAGGACGGTGTCGTTCGCTAGGAAGGAAGTTCCGACGAAGCAGGAGGCGTTGTCGATGACGCAGTCAAACTTGCCGAGCGTGAGCACCAGGCCGGAGGCCACGCGCTCACCGGCTAAAGTGCGGGGTCCCGTGCAGAACGTGACTCCGGTCGAAGCCATTTGCCACACGGTGGGCGCCAACTGTCATTGTATTGGGAACGACAGGACCTGAGGAGGTTAGATAGAGGTGTGGGGACTAGCAGGGAAGCTATCGACGGTGTCCGCAGGCGGGATTGGATACAAGCGAGCGTAGCGGGACGCAAGAAGTACCCAGGTTCGGGGCCCTCGTGGTGAGGTAAAGCCCCTACTCCTGCCTGATCTGTCTATGTGGGATATACGAGCTACAGGTGCTCCTCGAGCTGTATTCTCTAGCAACTGCCTTCAATGCACTAAGACCAACCCTTTCTACTGAGGCCCTGCCTCTCCTTATATAGGCAGAGATGCAAAGGTCTCGCTGGCTAGTCCGACTGGCAGGCCCCACATGCAGGTCCCAGCCGACTAGTCATCTGCAGTGTCCAGCATGGCTTGTCTTATCGGTGTATGAGTGGTATGGCTGTCGTAGGTGCAGTGGACGCCGTGCGAGCCTGTCGTCAGCACAGGCCACTATTCCCGCGTCACCCACGCAAAGTCTTCGGTATGGGCAGGTGGTTGCCCGTCTTGTCATCGTACAGGGCGTACCGTGCATTGATACGCACGTCGTCCTGTCTCTCTGATTTGGTCCGGCTATGTCGTCGTATCCGGCTGTCTCTTTCTGATCCGGCTATGGGGTGATAGCCGTCCCATCCTATCCTATCCGGCTGCATCTGGTCAGCCGGACGCAATCCAACTGTCCTGTTTCTTACTCGGATGGGGTACCCGGGGATCATCCCCCTGACATTTGGAGAGGAGGTGGTATCAAACCACCAACACCACGAGAGGCCTCCCTTGTTCTCTGATGAACCTCACCCCAAGGGGTTAAATTCACCTCTTCCACTATACGGCAACCTTCGAGGTGGAAGCCGGCTCCTTTACAATGAGTTCGGGGCACACATCCACAACTTAATTGGAGGCTCCCAAAATACAAGCTAGCTGTCAAATAATCAAAGACAAGCTAGTAAGAACCAAATCACAAGCTAGGGTTTCCAATGAAACACTAGAGCAAGGGGCCCTCAAGTGAATGAGGGGGAAATGAAGATCTCTCTTGGTGAAGATGTAGACCAAGGCCTCCTCCTTCGATTCTCCAAAGATCAATGACTTTGGATGGTTGAGTGAGGAGATCTTGTGGATTTGGTGGCTCAAATGGTGCTGGAGTTCTTGAGGTGGACGAGCATCTTCCAAGGTGGAAGAAGGGGCCTTTATATAGGCTCCCTGGAAATGGAGCCGTTGGGAGCCACTTACCCCGGACAGTCCAGCCAGAACCAGCCGGACACTCCGGGTGAGACTAGCCGGACACTCCGGCCTGGCCAAGTTTCTGGCCAGAATCCGGTGTCCGGGGAGTGTCCGAAAACCTATTTTGAGTGTCTAGAGAAGTTTCCCACTTCTCATGGGCAGACAGTCCGGTCGAATCCCACCGGACAGTCCGGCCTGGCCGGACACTCCAGCCAGGATCAACCGGACAGTCCGGCTGAGGCATGTCCTTTGCATAGGCCAGATCCTGGGCAGCTCTTTTTTCCTTTATTTCAACATTCATAGGGGCAGCTGGAATCTCCTGAAACATTTAACAGATGATTAAACTTATCCAAGTGTTGTCACCAAACATCAAAATAATAGTAAGGGCATAAATGCCCTTTCAATCTCCCCCTTTTTGGTGTTTGATGACAACCCAAGGATTTGCAAAAGGGATAGCTATAAATGTTCACAAGTGGAGATATACAAAATATAGCGAGGCTCCCCCTAGATGTGTGACCATTTTTGCTTTGCATTTGAATACAAGATCACACACCATAGGATTACATCCTCTCTAGATTTTGTGGCTAACAAGATATGACATGATATATAAACACAACTAGATCAATAAGCTAGGCATAGATAACATAGTCACTTAACACAATCGGGTAAGCATGTCACAACACACAACACAAAGTTCAACACAACAAAGTACTCAACAAGTAGGATAAATACACGAAGCTTCAAAGAGGCAAATCGAAATAACGTGAAGCTCGTGTACCCATGCAAATCCTCGGTAGCAACCTAATAAAGGGGCTACTTCTCCCCCTTTGGCATCGAGACGCCAAAAGAGAAAAGAGCACAACTAAAACATCCCAAGGCCAACTCTAGCCACTGTAGTCTTCGTCGTCGTCGTCCTCCTCCTCATCCTCGTCCCCGTCCTCATCACCATCCTCATCACCCTGATCCTCATGAGTAGAACTCTGGCCATGAGGGTGAGAAGAAGAAGATACATCCTCAAACATGGACCAATCCACACGGCCCTAACTCCAGTGACCATAGGAGAGAGTGCCATCAGACACCTGCTGCTGAGAATTGTCAACATCCATGGGCTGGTTGATCCGCTTGAGCTCCTTCATCACGTTCCTGTTCGCCTTGTATGCATCGTACTGACCATGGCGAATGTCAATGTTCTGGCACAGAAGAAGCTTCTTCCACCAGGAGGCTTTCTTCACCTTCTTGTGCACTTCCTCCTTGGAGGTGGTGAAGCGATATGCGTTGTTGGCATGCTTCATGCGAGAGCCATGAGTCATAGCCTTCGGAACCTCCTCAGAACCATCATCACTGTCAAAGGCATCTATCTCATCATCCTCAAAAATATCCTGAGCAGGGGGGTAGCCACGAGGTGCCTTGGAGGTGGGGGCACCCTTCCTATGTAGCTTGGCAGGGAGGTGAGCAACAAGTTTAGTGTAGATCAGTGGAGTGACTGGAGCCTGAGCAACAATGAGCTTCATCACATATGGAGCAAATAGAGGACACTTCTTGTCAGTGATGCACTTGTACATATCCTGATAGATGAAGTCCATGACATCTATGGCACCACCTGGGTGAGCTGGACCGCGAACATACATGGAGTGGGCATGGGCCATAAGATTGATCTCAGCACCCCGCATCGCATCCTTGTTGCCCGCCTTGGGAGTGAGAGTGTGGCGAAACATGCGGAGCAGGATGTTGTAAATGAGCTTGATATTGGAGGTTTGGCCAACCACACCATTCTGAGAGTAGATAGGAGCCAACAGCTGTTTGTCATACGCCTGACCATGCACATGCATTCGGTGACCACTATGAGCATTGGGTTTGAAAGGCACACCAAGGAGATGGGCAAACTGAGCCATGCTGGAACGACATCTTATAGTGCTAGAAATCCACTCAAGGGGAATATCAGGAGTGTCCCCAAAAACCACCGTGGCATAGAACTGCTGAACCAACTCAATGTTGTAATCTTCTCTTGTTTGAAAGATGGTGTGCAGTCCCATCTTCTCAGTCACCCAGAGAGCATCCTCAAAGTACCCGTGGGCCTGGAGCTTCGGAATACCTAACCACTGCATAGGGCACACTGGAGTCCTGAAAGCAGAAAACACCTCAGAGAAGAGTAGGGCCTGCTCATTCCTCCAAAAGCGATGATCCTCAGAAGTGCACTACAGAGAATAGAATTGCTGGACACGCATCTCCACAAACTCTTCGGTGCCCAAATTTGCCAAAGTGGTTAAAGACTCAAATTTCATGCGCTTGCTTCATCCCTATTTAGTTTTCTGACCTTCTCCTGCTTTGCTGCAACACGGTCACGAGATGCCTGCCTGACCATGGATGGATCCACATGAACCTCATTCTCTTCATCACGGTACCGGCAAGGACGGGCTTTCTGAGCGGCCCTAGAGCAACGAGGATGGGAGCTACCTGTGAATTCAGAGTAGAAAGATAGCAGCAGGGTAAGCACATTTGTCCAGGAGGTGAAAGCACATAGGAGTAGTGGAAGGAATACCAGATCAAAACAGATTGAGGAAACCCGGACTGTCCGGCAAAATTGAGCCGGAGACTCCGCTAGGGGCGGACAGTCCGGTGCATACAGGCCGGACACTCCGGCCGGGCCGGAGTGTCCGCCTAGTACACATCGAATAGTCCGGCGGGAGATCTAGTGATTTTTCGGGCAGCACGAATGTACTCAATCGGAGTAGATCGGGATTGCTAGGACTACTACTAAGACGCCATATGCACGCAGTGATGAATCCATGGATCAAGATAGGTCATTGCCTCCCAAAAAAGGCGTCTAGAGGAAACCCTAGAGATGTAGAAGAGGGGGGGCAAATACCAGCATCCATGGGGCCTTCACCGGAGGGAAACGGGTGCCAACGGCAAAGGGACGACAATGGCCAGCGGCAACGGTCGAATCTGGGGTGGAGAGGCCCTCCCGGTGAAGATCCTGGTCCGGGGTAGCAGGTTGTGGAGAGAAGAGAGTCGGGCGAAGAAGGAGGACTGAACCGTCCACTTCCCCCGACCCCTTTTACAGGACTAAAACAGGTGGGGACGGAGTGTCCGGGCGAATTTAGCCGGAGTGTCTGGCCCGGCCGGAGTGTCCGGGCTGTATCAAGCAGAGTGTCCGGCCCGGCCAGACTCTCTGGTCGGTACAGGGCGGACATTCCGGCCCCCACGACCAGAAAAACTCCAGGTACAATAGTTGGACAAATGTGTGGCAAGAGGAGCATGTTTAGGGATGAGTAAAGGCCTGGGATTCAGAGGATGTACTGTGAAGAACCAAAAAAGGCATAGATAGTCAAAAGATGGCAAATCAAGATCCAAACCACACAAGTCAAGAACCACCTCTTCAAATATGAAGAGGGCGGTGGCTGAGGCCACCATGTAAGAGATTGTGGCATGACACCGCGAAGAATTATCCTTGGGTTCATTCACACTACTCATCAACGAAGCTCACATATCACTAAATAAAATATTAGGAGAATTTAATTTCTTAAGTTGGCATTATGGGGGAGGAATAGTCCAATGTATTAGAACCGCACTCCCCTATCTCCATGCCTGCACCTAAACCAAATAAGAGTCAAGATATAGGTGAGTATGCAAGGTGATCAAGTCAAGCTCCTAGAATCTATGATATTTAGTTCATTCCTCAAATAACAAAACCTTGCTTCATCAAGTGGCTTCATGAAAATGTCGGCAAGTTGGTCATTGGTTGATACATAGGATAGCTCAATATCACCTCGAGCAACATGATCTCTAATGAAGTGATGACGAATCACAATATGCTTTGTCCTTGTATGATCCACTGGGTTATATGCAATCTTAATAGAAATTTCATTGTCACATAGAAGAGGCACTTTGTCACAATGGACACCGTATTCCTTTAAAGTTTGCCTCATCCGTAGCAATTGTGTACAAGCACTAGTAGCTGCCACATACTCGGCTTCGGCGGTGGAAAGAGATATACAATTTTGCTTCTTAGAAGACCAACACACCAAGGACCTCCCAAGTAATTGGCAAGCCCCGGCGGTTGATTTCCTATCATCCTTGTCACCAGCCCAATCCGAATCCGTGTACCCACAAAGAGAGAAAGTTGAGCCTCTAGGATACCAAATACCATAGTTTGGGGTATGAACCAAATATCGAAAGATTCTCTTGACTACCATCAAATGGCTTTCTTTAGGAGCCGCTTTATATTGTGCACACACTCCTACACTCAACACAATATCGGGTCTAGATGCACAAAGGTAAAGCAAAGAGCCAATCATGGACCAGTATACCTTTTGATCCACATCTTAACCATTTGGGTTTAGTTCAAGATGAGTCTTTGTTGCCATGGGAGTGGGAGCTCCATTTAGGTCTTTCATGTTGAATCTTTTGAGCATATCTTAAGTATGCTTGGCTTGGTTGAAGAATGTTCCTCCTCTCACTTGCTTGATCTCAAAACCAAGAAATACTCTCAATTCTCCCATCATACACATCCTGAACCTATCAGTCATAAGCTTTGAGAATTCATCATTAAAAGCTTTGTTAGATGAGCCAAAGATAATATCATCTACATAAATTTGGCATACAAAAATTTCCCCATTGACCTTCTTAGTAAAAAGAGTGGGATCGATTTTCCCAACCTCAAACCCATGATCTAACAACAACTCTCTAAGGTTCTCATACCACGTGCGTGGGGCTTGCTTGAGCCCATAGAGTGCCTTATCGAGTTTGTAGACGTGGTTTGGAAAGTTGGGATCCTCAAACCCTGGGGGTTGTTTCACATATACCAACTCATGCAATGGACCATTAAGAAATGCACTTTCTACATCCATTTTTTGTAGTTTAAATTTATGATGTGCCGCATAAGCAAGAAGGATACGGATGGACTCAAGGCGAGCCACAGGTGCATAAGTCTCTCCATAATCAATGCCTTCAATTTGAGAGAACCCTTGTGTAACCAATCTTGCCTTGTTCCTCACCACAATTACATGCTCATCTTGCTTGTTCTTGAAAATCCACTTGGTGCCTATAACATTGCGGCAATCTTTTGGCTTTTCAACTAATTTCCATAGTTTATTTCTCTCAAAGTTGTTAAGCTCTTTGTGCATTGCATCCAACCAATCTGAATCTTCAAGGGCTTCCCATACTTTCTTTGGTTGCACCATGGAAATGTGTGCTTGGTGCTCACCAAAGTTCTTCAGTTGAGCTCGAGTAGATATCCCTCTTCTTAGATCTCCTACCACATTCTCAAGAGTGTGATCTCTTAATTCCAATATTCTATCCATTCTAGCTTGGCGACGAGTTTCGATCTCCTTGTTGTTTCTTGGGGGAATCACTTCATCATTTTGGTCCTCGTCTTGACCATCAATTTGACCTTGATCATCATTGGAATTATTCTCTTCTGTAAGAGGCAAGGATTGACCTTGGTCTTGATCAAGCATACTTCTAGACAGGCATTGAGCTTCCCTTATGGCAGTTTCTATAGATCTTCCTTGTGTAATGACTTAGCACCATTGGACATTCTAGCAAATGGAGACTCAAGTAACTCCTGGCTAGAGGTTTCTTCTTGATCAGCAGGTTGAGGGTCTACAACTTGTCTTTGGCATGGGTCATTGTCCTCCTCGACAGGAGCTTGTTGATGTTGTGAAGATGAGGGCTCCACTTGAGTAGAGCATAGTTCTTATTGATCCTCCATAAGGGGTTCCTCAATAGGGCGGATGAAGCCCGCACCCATTCTTCCTATGGCATCCTGAGGCATTTCATCATCTACATCACAGACATCAACACACCCTGCTTGGGTGAAGGGTTCCGCAGCAGAAAACAATAATTTTCCTACGTTGGAACCGCCTAATACTGCTAAGATCTATCTATGTAGTAATGCGGTAACGACCGAGCGTATAGAATACATACCCTTGTAGACCGTACGTGGTTAACGTTTCGAGGGGAACGTGGTTGAAGTAGTCGAACTCATAGCCAACCTCAAGGTCACGAAGCTCCTCGCAGGTCACCCCTTGCTCCTTCCTCATCGTGCAGCAGCTCCGGGTCACGACATCCAAGGTGCCTCAAGTGAGGCCCCTGGTGGTTTCGTACACATACGGTGTATGATGATGACCTCCGACTCCTTGATCCCTGCCGGGAGTGTGGAAGTAGATCTCTGGCTTGGAATCCCTGCAGCGCAATGGCGTGCTGCAGGTGCGGTGTCTCTTGCTCGGACAGTCCTTACTTGGGACCATGCCAACGCATAGAGACGAGAGAGAGAGGGAAGGAGACAGTCAACCAAAGGACTTCTCCAAATATTGGTGTGTCTATTCCCACCCATGGGCACCCCATTATATAGGGGGAGGGGGTGTGCCCTCCCCTTTGGGTTTCCCATGTGGGACTAAACAAGGGAGAGAGAGAGGGGGAGGCACATGGGCCTCATGGGCCAGCCGGCCAGGGGTGGGCCCCACCCCACGCACAACCCTAGGCTGGCTGGGTGGGCCCCCTTGAGGCGCCTGGGCCTTGGCCCTTTGGCCCTTGGCCCTTCCCTCCTTCAGTTTTCCCTAATGGGCCCTTTTTCCCTAGGAAGTTTGGCCCATTAGTGGAATACCCCTTCAAATTAGATTTTAATATTATATTTAATATTAATTACATTAATTAATATGTAAATACATATTACAAAATCCAATTTGACCCAAAACACCTTTCGGTTCCCTTTTGATTTCCTTCGAACGACTTCGGAACTTTCCCGGAACGATTCTGGTTCTCTCACGAAACTTTTCCGGTTTCCTTTTCTCTTTCATATGGTGATTCCAACTTACAGAGGATCTCTAGCTCATCGTACCCTTAAGTGTATTTCCCCATGGCTCGGGAATGGCACAGACATGATCTCCATCAATGATCAATAGCGGGACCGGGATGCCCATAATGACCCCTGTGTATTCCACGATGATAATATCGTTTGAACCGTAAACAGTCGTTTCCCATTCTCTTTGCCACTTGATACCTAGTTCATCCAAGATTTGATCTATGGTATCTCCATACCTTCATTCGATCTCGTTACCGATGAACTTGTTTTATCGTTTCCATGTCGTTGCATTCTGTGACCCAGTCACACGCTTGCAAGCTTCGTTAATGCAACGTCACCGAGATGGCCACATATGTATCTATCCGTTACATGGATTGGCAATTCCTGGTCTTGATATGTACTCCTCTACGCGCTCCTTTGGGAAACCTGAGTAGCACCTTTTGATCACCCAGTCACGGAGTGATACTTGATAACCATCTAAGCTCCCTCCAGAACGGTGATTTGCATTATCTCACAGTCTAAGGACAGGTTGCGAGGTTTCCTTAGTTTATCATTAATGGTGAACTTTGTAACTAGATCTCATTAAGATACAACTGGTTGGGTTGTTTTTCTATCACATCATTCAACTAATGACGTGACCTCATTGTCAATTGGCATAAATGCCCATGATCTCGAAACCCTAGATCATCCTCATGACTAATGAACTAGTTCACTAGAGGTAACTAGAGACACAGTTTGTTTACATACCACACGTGTATTAACGTTTCGTATTAATACAATTATAGCATAGTATGAAACTATTATGAACTAATTGAGATATGACAATAAAAACCTATTTATTATTTGCCTCTAGGGCATATCTTCTTCAGTCTCCCACTTGCACTAGAGTACAAATAATCTAGATTGCATTTTACTCATCATAAACCATATCACATATGCGTTTATTGATCATGCATGCTTATGGAAAACGTCCTGTCCATGTTCCATTTTACCAGATCATCATGTCTTTGCAAATTGTTAATGTCTTCCTAACTTTGACATTCACACCATTATCTCATAATGGGTTGAAGTATTCGTTTGGCAACAAAGTGAGACTTTGTTTCTACTGTTTATAATGACGGTCGTTTTCACTGTTGTCATCTAAACTTCGAAACACACTTTGCAATCCTTTGTGTATATACGGCAGTTATGGCAGCAGAACGAGGCCGATTTCCAGGAGCCTAAAGTGACTTTAGATCAACCTCGAGGGCTTTCTCATGGGCACTGTGCCCTGGGACACATCATTCTACGTTAAAAGAGAACTAGCCCCACCATAGCAATATACATCTCATGATATGGAGCCTTTACTTCTATATCTATGTAGATCCTAGTGCATGAAATGCAACTATGCCACTTACTTTGCTTCTTGCCATTTAAGTACAAACTTAATTCTGGTTCAGTGATTAACTCAAGAATCACTTTAAGGCATGTTCTTACAGTTAAAAGCTTGTCCTTCCAACCAGAACTTCGGGTCACATTATGTCGAGTATAAAATATGGTTGTATGGAAGAACCTATGACTGAGGCATAGGAGATGCAACACATCTCTTTCTTCCTTTTAACCATCGTTGCAATACTAAGACTAACTCAATGCTTCATACAAGTAAGAATCTCATCTAGGATATTATGAACATCTTCAGAATCAAGTCTAGGAAGCATTCAACTGTGATGTTTATTAAACTTACCAATCTATCTCAATAGATCTCATTGTTTAATAACTTGTTCAACTTCATCCATATTTACTAACTTAAATGTTATCAATACCAATCACATCATTCACATATGTCGTCCACATATCCTAGAATGATCTCACGCTCCCACTCAAATATGGCATCCATATTTGAGATCCAGGGATTTCACTTAGTTCCCACTCAAAATATGTCTAATACATATTATGATTCAGCCAAGCTACTTAGATCCCACTCAAAATATGTATCTTACATATTAAGATTTGGCCAAGCTAATTAGCTCCCACTCAAATGCAGGTCCTCTCTATAATCTTGGATATTCCAAAATTCTTTGATCATCATCAAATTGAGAATTCCAGCTACGAGATTCTAATATCCATATATTGCTGGTGTAAATCCAATAGACTCAAGCATCGCTACATTGTAGTCAACTCCTTGAATTTGTCCTACTTTGAGACAAATTGAGCTTTTACGTCTTCATTAAGTTTCATTTCCATCTTATGACTTTGAAGTCATTCAAAAATATCAAGTAAACTTCTTTACTTAATAAGATCAAGTAACATATTACTTTGCAATCTTAAATGTAACTTAATATATGATTTTATGACTCCTAGTCATTTCTCGCACTTAGGTCCATCACGCTTCTTTGTAATTCGTAGGTATGTCTTGTTCATAAACATGACAAGTGAATCAATAATATATTTCCACGAACTTGCAGAGTATATATTGTTGAATCCTACTTTCTTTAGTAAAAGTATTCGCTGAAACTTTTATGATCATTATCATTAGTTTCTCCTCTATTTGTAGAGTTCGGTTTCACGAAACAAATTCCGCTGTGCCACTCAATAATTCGGAGGCAAGGTCAAATACCTTGTTTTGATCTTTTACTTTCTTCCACCTGTATCTTCATCAAGACACGTCAACTTTGGACAATAGCAGGTTTGTCCCTTGTGGAAGATGCATTCATAGCTTCCTAAGAATGCTCTACAAAGACTTTTTTATTCGCCACGATTTCAACTTATCGAAATCTCCAGAAACTCGAACATGCCATAACACTTATGGGGTTGTTTCCACGAATCTTTAGATGTTCCTTTGTATTTCAACCGAGTGTTCGCTCATTTCAATCTCTAACTCTAAATGATAACTATAACCCCAATAAGTGATAATATTATAACATATGTATCTAATACATAATGATTATGACATTTAGACATTTCAATACACTTTGAAATTGCCCCTATTATCATAATTTGTGAAACCTCTTTCACATGTCCTTTTATGCTAAAATTAACTTAAATACTTTAGTCATGTCGATCAAATCTAAGAGACTTTTGTATTTTTATTAATTCAATATCCTCCTTTCCTTTGAAATCTTTTGAACTATTCAAAAATAGTTTCAAACTTATGTTTTATTAAGTAAATATGCCTATTCACTTAAGTCCACAATTAAGTATGAAATAATGATTTCCACTATCTTGTTGAAAATATGATACGTCGTTATGTATAAAGTTCAACATTTCTTTGCATATCACCATTTTACCAGAATGCGGAGTTTTAGTCATTCTGCCCAACCAAGCATGGTTTTGCAAAGTCTCTAGATTAAGAATCTAGGACCCCGATCTTCATGAAGAACATGCAATAACCAAAATGACTTAAACTATAGTGTCATGTCATTACTAAACCTTGGATATCTTTTAGCATTCTAATCTTTTATAAATGTTTAAACTATTATCATTAACATAGTGTTGAGAGTAACTCATTATAATCGTAATGTGACCATAACGGTATTGTTCATAAGAATAGTACAACTGTCTTGTAACTCATTCATATGAACAATCGTCTCGCCAAAAGCAAGACACACAACAAGGATTACAAATTATATTCAAGTCCACTAATCCAAATGATAAACCTTTGAGGAAAGGGGTGATGTCGGCCATAAACTGTTTTGCTTGTCGACATCATGCCACATTGCCTCAATTCCAGCAATTCTCAAGTAGACCATCCTGTTTTCACAAAACGGGACAAGTATCCAATACTTATAACTGCAACGAGTTTTGCAAGAATTACATTTATAAATTTGTATATCTAACATATACCCATTTTCATTCATGACCTCCATTGCAATCAAGCCTTTCTGAGAGACTCTAATGCAAGATTGGTAAGTGTTTCTCCAAATATTCTATTTTCATACATCATGGAAGAAAACTCATCCAATGGCTCATAATTTATGTGCCTGATCTTGCAGAATACAAGATTGTAATCCAACTCTCCATCGAATGGAGAATGGTTTATTGGATGATTACAGAGAATACACAAACATTGTGGAGTCATCGGATTATCTCCTAATGGTCATTGTATCAAGAAGAGAAGATCACCTTTTACGAGGATATCCCTCATGCGTGGGTATTAATCTATGAAGTTGGACCCTTTCGCTAAGTTACATATCAAGAAGTATATTCCCATGGTCGCAAAGGACCTCAATGGAATAGGCCATGATCTACTAAGATATTTACAAACAGACATCTAGACTAAGTTCATAATATGAGTTCAATCCTAATTAAGCTCCCACTAAAATTGTCATCCCCTGGACGATTTTAGTGATCACATGATCCCAATCCTCTGCACCTCCCCGATCGTCACGGCCATCACTGCAACATCAAAGGTAGACATTCCCTAATGTCAATCACATCATCCATGTGACTCATGCTCGATTTCGATCTCTTGTGTTCCGAGGCCATGTCTACACATGCTAGGCTCGCCAAATCTAACTTGTGTGTATTTGTTGTGCAACATGGCTTACACCCACTGTATGCGAATGTAGATATGTCTAGCCCCCGATCGTCATGACCGGCTTCATAACAGCAAACTTTCTTGGTGGTGCACACACAAGGGGAACACTATCATTGGAATTACTTAGGGATTATCTTATTTGCTACCATTGAGTATCTAATACTAGCACATAATAGGATATAAAGCGGGTATCAACATCACATGCAAATTTGTGATATGATATGGTCCTTCTTGTGCCTTGATCTCCTCCATCTTGCCCCTGGTTTGACGCCAAGTCCACGACGCCACCACCCGGTCATCCATCAGAACGATGGTTGCTACTACTTAACTTAGTAACATAAAAGTAAACTACTTTACCTTCGTAATGACCAATACCATATCATAACACAAGCCCTCCTGCAAAATAAAGTTAGATTCCTCTACTTTATCTCTTGCAAGTTTTACGTGGTTGTTAGGGATTTCGCAATAGAACCGTTTCTAATCTACGAACTTTTCAACCATAACATGGATCCAACAGTTGTCTCTACTACACCCCTTTCGGGGCCCTTCGTTGTAAATGCTATATCAACTATTGAATGAGAGACAGACACCCGCTAGCCACTTATACGGAACAAGCCGTATGTCGAGCGTGGAACCAGTCTCACGTATGAATACGCGTAAGGTCGGTCTGGGCCGCTTCATCAAACAATACCATGATATAAACAAGTACACGTTAGAGGGTAACAACTAAGGGATCAATGCCCGCACAAAATTTGTGAGTACTGGCCGTATAATACTCCTACGCATAGATCGGCTCTGATACCACTGAAGGGTTCCACAGCAGAAAACAATAATTTTCCTACGTTGGAAGCGCCTAATATTGCCAAGATCTATCTATGTAGTAATGCGGTAACAGCCGAGCGTATAGAATACATACCCTTGTAGACCGTACGCGGTTAACGTTCTGAGGGGAACATGGTTGAAGTAGTTGAACTCGTAGACGACCTCAAGGTTGCGAAGCTCCTCGTAGGTCACCCCTTGCTCCTTCTTCATCGTGCAGCAGATCCGGCTCATGACATCCAAGGTGCCTCAAGTGAGGCCCCTCGTGGTTTCGTACACATACGGTGTATGATGATGACCTCCTACTCCTTGATCCCTACCAGGAGTGTGGAAGTAGATCTTCGGCTTGGAATCCCTACAACGCAACGGCGTGCTGCAGGTGTGGTGTCTCTTGCTTGGACAGTCCTTACTTGGGACCATGCCAACGCATAGAGACAAGAGAGAGAGGGAAGGAGAAAGTCAACCAAAGGACTTCTCCAAATATTGGTGTGTCTATTCCCACCCATGGGCACCCCTTTATATAGGGGGAGGGGGTGTGCCCTCCCCTTTGGGTTTCCCATGTGGGACTAAACAAGGGAGAGAGGGGGAGGTGCATGGGCCTCATGGGCCAGCCGGCTAGAGGTGGGCCCCACCCCACGCACAACCCTAGTATAGGGGGTGTATCGCAGTATTTTCGAGGGAAGTGAAACTCAATTTATTGATTCGACACAAGGGGAGCCAAAGAATATTTATAAGCCTTAACAACTGAGTTGTCAATTCAGCTGCACCTAGAAACAATCTTGCTCACATCAGTTTATCAGTAGCAACAGTTTTGAAGTAGGAATAGCAAAGTAGCAACAGTAGTAAAGTAAAGACAGTACTAACAATAGCAGTAAACAGTGGGATTCGAGTGTGGTAGGCATAGGGATGGATGGACGGGCGTTGCATGGACAAGACAATCCACATAGCAATCAGAACATAAGGAAATTGCAGATAAATAAGATAAAGCATCCAAGTATTAGACAATCCTAGGCATGTGTTCCATATATAGTCATACGTGCTCGCAATGAGAACTTGCACAACATCTTTTGTCCTACCAGCCCGTTTGCAGCGGGGCCTCTAGGGAACTATGGGCAATTAAGGTGCTCCTTTTAATAGAGCACCGGAGCAAAGCATTAACACTCCATGAACAAATGTGATCCTCACATCAAAGCCATTCCCTTCCGGTTATCCCGATTTCTGTCACTTCGGGGCCATAGGTTCCGGACAACAACGTGTGTATACAACTTGCAGATAAGACCATAAACAATACTATCATAATGAATCGATAACATGTTCAGATCTGAAATCATGGCACTCGGGCCCTAGTGACAAGCATTAAGCACAACAAGTCGCAACAAAGTCATAAAGCACTAATAAAATATACTAGGCACCATGCCCTAACAATCTGATGCCATTACATGAACGATCTCATCCAATCCCTACCATCCCCATAGCCTACAGCGGGGGATTACTCACTCATAGATGAGGGAAACATGGATGGTCGATGGAGAAGCGATGGTGATGATGATGGCGATGATCTCCTCCAATTCCTCGTCCCGGCAGGGTGCCAGAACGGAGTTTCTGATGTTGTTTCATGGAATCTATTGGTGGCGGCAGAGCGGAACTCCTTCTGGAAAACCGTCGAACCCCCCGAAGTTTTTAGGTCAGAAGGCTCCTTATAGGCGAAGAGAGAGGCCGAGGAGGTGTCTGGGGGGCCCACACCACCCCCTGGCGCGGCCTGGCCTGGCCCGCGTCATCAGGTGGTGTGGCCACCCCTGGCTCTCCTCCGTCTCATATTCTGGCTCCTGGAGTCTTCGGGTGAAATAGGATTTGTGGCATATTTTTCGGGATTTTTCCTGATAGTTGGTTTTCTACACAAAAAGTAGACACCAAGGCAATTCTACTAAAAACAGCGTCAGTCCGCATTAGTTGCATCCAAATCACACAAGTTTAGAGGAGAAACAATAGCAAAAGTGTTCGGGAAAGTAAATACATTTTGGACGTATCAACTCCCCCCAAGCTTAGCTTATTGCTTGTCCTCAAGCAATTCAGTTGAAAACTGAGTGCGATAAAAGAATTTTCACGAACACATTTGCTTCATATGATGTAAATATTATCAGCAATGTGATCAACTACTTAGACAATTCATAATAAAGAGTATGCAACTGAGTCTACTTAATAGTCATTGCAAGCTATGAAGAGATTCCAACTCAAGAATAATAAGTAGCATGAGGCACAAACATAAGCAACATTGCAATGCTCATAGAAAGGTATGATAGAGTGGTATCTCGCTTGCCTTTGATTATGAATATCAAGGCACCTCTGAAGTTCAAGTGATGACTAGAAGTAAAGATATCAAGGATACAAGCATCAAAGTCATAACACAAATAATCAAGTAATGAGACAAGCACAAAGAATGACAACTACGCTCTCAAGAAGGTGCTCAAAGAATAAATGGAGACTCAACAAGTAAAGAAAAAGGTTTTGCATAATTTTGAAAGGCTTCCAAATGCTGAAAGTATGGTACTTGTTAGCTTTGAGCTCTCATTGCCCCTATCATAAGCATCTTTAAATGGTTAAGGTTAAAGTGACACAACTAAGAGGATATGCTTGACAAGTTATAAATCAAAGTCTCATGCCCCTTACTTACGAAGACCGATCCTCATGCTACTCAACTTCAGTCACAAGTAAGCTCTTTTCATTGTAAGTATATACGTATCATAGAGAACCGCCAACGGGGTACCCCTTGCACATGACACGGGAGCTATCCCATAATCAAAATAACAAGGCAAGCAGACAATGAGCATCTCGGCGATCTTTTTATTTACTATGTGCATAGATTTTTATTGAGGATGCTTCATAGAATGCTCATTATGGTTAT
Source organism: Avena sativa (assembly GCA_916181665.1). Classification (NCBI taxonomy): domain Eukaryota; kingdom Viridiplantae; phylum Streptophyta; class Magnoliopsida; order Poales; family Poaceae; genus Avena; species Avena sativa. The sequence continues at coordinate 29,061,690 of OV702290.1, read as the reverse complement.
GCTGCAAGTTTCCACCATGATTAGGCATGCCTTAGGCTAGCGACCCAGGCGTTTCTCTAACACACATACAAACTCCATGATCTTACAAGTTCCACTTTTATTTCACACCGCCGGGATCCGTAAGCAAAAGAACATGATATCAACGGGGTACAAAGTACAAGTGCAATGTTGAAAGCTTTCCCCATGAAACATGGTTCTGCTAATTTAAACTTATAAAGCGCAAGCATATACGCAACAAAGAAGGACCCAATGGTTCATGTTTATTAGAGGCAAGAAAGTAAAGTGTGCCATCAAGTTCGTGAGAGCTTTAATCACTAGTTTTCTTATAACAAGTTTAATTTGGAAGGTAAACAAAAGCATGAATATACTTGGAATAGCATAAGCTAGTAGGTAGGTATGGTGGACTCTTTGGAATAACTTGGTTTAGGAAGTTGGATGCATGAGTGGAACTCATACTTTGTTGTGGAGGCTAGCAAAAGACTGGGAGCGACAAACTAAGAGAGCAATAATGGCCATAATCATGCAGAGTGACAAAACATCATTGGTCAAAGCATGGTGATACTACAAGTTGAAAACTAAAGGATCATAAAGGCTATGGTGACTTTGGATAGTCATAACATGGTGTGAGCATGCGCCAAGTCAACCCACATAAAGCATCAAAGGAGAATACCACTATACTATGCTTTAATATGATAAAACAACGCATGATTCATCCAAAGCACATTAAGGAATCTCAATTGTTTATAACAAGTCATGCTACAGAAAAGAATACTAATAATAAAGCTAAAACAATATCAAGCATGGCATGCCAAAGCATAGGCAACAGTCAAAAACAAGCTCTTTTTACCACATAAGCATGAACTTTCCTACTCTTTTCCAAACCAAACCAAACTATTTGCAAACCAATGTATGAAAGAGGGGGTCCAACCAATTTATTCAGCAAACTAAGAAAACCAAGAAAATGAAAAACCAAAACGAAAACGAAAAAGAAGACGCTCCAAGAACAACACAACTGTGCATGAAACAATAAAAATGAAGTGTTTGGAAGAAACCTGGGATTTTTATTGATGAAGAAGGGGATGCCTTGGGCATCCCCAAGCTTTGACGCTTGTACTTCTTGGATATTTCTTGGGGTGACACACGTGGCATCCCCAAGCTTGATCTTTAGTCCATCCTTCATCTCATTACTCATTCCTTTCATACACCTGAAATTTTTCCTTCATACAAAACTTCACACAATCTTTATTAGCAACATTAGTGCACTCAAGATAATAAGTCTTAAGGTTCAGTTATAACACCAAATAAACTTCCATTAGAACACTAGATACTGAAGCACTTCCCTAAAAAAGCTCAATTTCCCAAAAGAACTCAAAAAGGAACCAACAAGAAGCAAATGCAGAAAATGGCAGAAATCTGTCAAAACAGATCAGCAGGTAAAGACGAATTTTTTCGAAGACCTTCTGTTGCTCAAATAAAAAAGTGTTCAACTAACGAAAGTTAGATAACAACCTGGGGCAGAATAACAAAAAATTACAGCTCAATCCGACATACAGAGCTCTCTCACGAAATTTTACGGTGAAGAACAAAAATCTGTTTCGGAACAGCAACTTTCCCAATCATTACTTCTCTCTCATTAGAGGTTACTCTTGGCACAAAAAGCAAATAAAAATGATAACGAGCGGTTATTACAGAGGTAATAACTTCCAAGACTCATCTAAAACTTTTGGGTTATCTTCAATAAGTAATTTTCTTTAACGCCTTTAAGTTAGGCATGATAGTTTGAGAGGATGCTCACATAGGACATATGAATTGAAGTAAAAGAGAGCATCAAGAATCAAATTCAAAGCACATTTAAGTCTAACCCACTTCCTATGCATAGGAATCTTGTAAAGAAACAAGTCATGAAAGCACAAAGCAATAAGCATAGGAAAGCAAAACAAGTGCAACTTCAAGACTTTCAACATAAAGATGGGAAACTTAATATTATTGAGATGCATAAAACCATGTTTCCCTCTCTCATAATAACTTTCAGTAAAATCATGAATAAAATTAACAATATAACAATCACATGAAACATTCTTATCATGAGCCACATGCATAAAAGAATTAATACTCCCCACATAAACATAGTCATTCTTATTGATTGTAGTGGGAGCAAATTCAACAAAATAGCTATCATTATTATTCTCATCACCATAATCATCAAATATAGGAGGCATATTGTAATCATAATTACTTTCCTCCTCAATAGTAGGTGGACTGAAAATATCATATTCATCATTGTAATCATCATATATTGGAGGTTTGGTATCATCATAAGCAATACAATAGCTATCTTCCAAAGTTGGGGAACTAAAAAGATCATCTTCATAAAAACTAGCTTCCCCAAGCTTAGACTTTTCCATAGCATTAGCAATAATGGTGTCCAAAGAATTAATACAAACAACATTGCTATTAGCATGCAAATAAAGTTCCATAGGTTTTTTAATTTTCTCTTCAAACACTTCATGTCCTAACTCAAGATAAATACTATAAAGCTCTCTAATTTTTTTGTTATTTTCCATTAAGCCTAACTAGTAAAAACAAGAAACAAAAAGACAAAATTTCAGAATCTAAAGGAAATAACTTTAAGCACTCACACCGGAGGATGTGAGTACCTTTTACCTTACCTCCCCGGCAACGGCGCCAGAAAATAGGCGTTTACCGTGGGAGGTTCTTCTTCTTTAATCCTCCGGTGTGAATACCTTTTACCTTACCTCCCCGGCAACAGCGCCAGAAAATAGCTTGATGTCTACGCACTTCTATTCTTGTAGACAGTTGTTGGGCCTCCAAGTGCAGAGGTTTGTAGAACAGCAGCATGTTTTCCCTTAAGTGGATCACCCAAGGTTTATCGAACTCAGGAAGGAAGTGGTCAATGGTATTCCCTCTCAAGCAACCCTGCAATCAAGATACAAGAAGTCTCTTGTGTCCCCAACACACCCAATACACTTGTCAGGTGTATAGGTGCACTAGTTCGGCGAAGAGATAGTGAAATACAAGTGGTATGGATAATTATAAGTGGTAACGGTGATAGAAGATAGCTTGATGGCGTGGAAGAGACTAAAGGCAAACTGAAATAAAGATGGCAACAAGCAAACATGTAACAGATCTAGTAGCAAATGGTGTTTCAATGCTAAGAAACAAGGCTTAGGGATCATACTTTCGCTAGTGAACACTCTCATATAAATATCTTCTCTTTATGATACTACGCTGAACTACTCTCCGGTTGGACACTCTAATCGATGGTAGGGCTATAACAGCACACCTTAAAGTAAGCCTTTCCCATCTAGAAAACCCCACACTGTCACCTTGAGTACTAGATGAGTCCAACAAACACCACAATTTCATAAAGACATCCAACTCCAAATATAACTCATAACAAGTATTTGAGAACTCTAGCCTAAGTGCCACCATGGTGTGCACACTGTCACTTTCACACACATGGGGAGAGCAGAGATCTATTAAAGCACTTGAGTAGCAAGGTAGATATATAGATTACAAGCTCATGATCACAATACGATCACGCATAGAGAGAGAGAGATGAACACATAGCTACCGGTAGAACCCTAAGCCTCGAGAGAGAACGACTCCCTCCTCATCATGGGAAGCAGCAATGGTGATGGAGATGGCGGTGGAGATCGATGGAGATGGCTCCGGGGTCACTTCCCCGTCCCGGCAGGGTGCCGGAACAGAGACTTTCTTCCCCGAATCTCCCCTTCGGTGGCGGCAGCGCTGCAGAACTTTTCATGGATTTCCGATTGATCATTTAGGGTTTTTGCCTCGGGAGGAATATATAGGCGAAGGGGCAACGTCGGTGGCCGGCCAGGGGGCCCACACCATGCTTTGGCGCGGCCTAGGGTTGCCCGCGCCTAGGGGTGGTGTGGCCACCCTATGGCCCCTCTCCGACTCTCCTTCTGGCTCCGTGAGTCTTCCGGGAAAATAGTAACTTTGGCTTTTGTCCCGTCCAATTCCGAGAATATTCATTTTCTGACCTCCTGGAACCAAAAACAGCAGAAAACAGGCAACTAGAACTGTGGCATCTTGTTAATAGGTTAGTCTAAGAAACCTTATGAAAATTACTCCAAAGTGTGGACAAAACATAAGAAAGTAGATAAAACCAAGCATGGAACATCAAAAATTATAGATACATTTGCAATGTATCACGGCCCAGGCGTTTCTCTAACATACATACAAACTCCATGATCTTACAAGTTCCACTTTTATTTCACACGGCCGGGATCCATAAGTAAAAGAACATGATATCAACTAGGTACAAGTACCAATGAAATGTTGAAAGCGGTCCCCATGATACATGGTTCTGCTAACTTCAACTCATAAAGCGCAAGCATATACGCAACAAAGAAGGACGCGGTGGTTCAGGTTTATTAAGTGCAAGAAAATAAAGTGTGCCATCAAGTTTGTGAGAGCTTTACTAACTAACTTTGTCATAACAAGCAAACATTTTATTCGGAAGAAAACAAGGCATATTGAATATGCACGGAAGTAGCAAATGATGCTAATGGGTAGGTATGCTTGACACTTTGGAAATATTTGGTTTAGGGAGTTGGAAACTTGAGTAAAACATACTCAGTGTGAGTGAAGGCTAGCAATAGTAAGGGAGCGACCAACGAGAGAGCAATAGCTGTCATAATCATGCTTGCAACAAAACAGGATTAATCATGGCATGAAAGTGATTCAAGATCCTTAAGGCAAAATAATTCATCAAGGCTTAACTAATTATCACAGTCATGTGCATGCGTGAGCATGTTCCAAGTCAATTCAAATGAAACATTCAGAGGAGGATACCACGGTGTCATACCGATTTATGAATAGAGCAATGCAAGAAAACATTCATAAGACATGCTACAAACTTTTAGCGAGCTGGGGCTAATCATAAGAAAGCAAGAACTACTAAGCATCCAAAGAAAACATACACTGTACATGAACGGACTAAGAAAGCTCACAATGATGAGTATATGTACAAAAATGAAAACAAATAGAGTTCGTTACCAGCCTCTTACCATGCCTCAAGTTGTCATTAATTCTCATTATTGCTCTTCACTTGTGTGGCTTGAATAATAATATGAAACCAATATTCCACCGAGGACTGCTGAACCCTGTAGCAAACTCACAAAACCAAAGAAGAACGACAAATATTTTTGGTGTTTTCGATTTTTAAACAAGAACCAAAAGGGAAAAACAAACAAACCAAAATCTTTTTGGGTTTTTCGAATAGTTCAAACAAAGCAAAAAGGGAAAAAGCAAACCAAGGCAAAAAGAAGAAGCAAACCAAAGAGAAACAACAAAAATATTTTTGGTCTTTTTGTGTTTTTAGAAAGCAAAAGCAAAAGAAGAACGAAAACTAAAAAGAGAACGAAAACATGAATATACAAAGTGCCGACGCAAGATGATGTGGAGATGAGTGTGGTGTCGGCGTACCTCCCCCAAGCTTAGGCTTTTGGCCTAAGTGGGTATCAATCCATGTACGGATAGGGGTTCCAAGCGGGCGGATCTTGGTAAGAATGGTCGTAGCTCGGCCCATGAGAAGAACAAGCTCCCCAATCATAAGCGGGCTGTTGATATGAAGACTCTCCCTCATTCGAGGGCTGGACCGAATCATCCGTAACCTCCCTTCTAGTGTCCTGCTCCTGTTGGGAGAGCTCTCCCAAGTACATGTCAAGCTCCTCCTCGGTGAGGGACCATCCTTCCCTGCTATCAAGGTTAAACAAAACAGGTGCAGGCAAAAGAACAACACGCTCAGACTTGCTCTTTCTCCAACCAGCTTTGAGAAAGGTTATTTTATAAGATAACTCACTCATACTAGCCCACGAGGAAACAAATTTATGCTGTATCATGGAATTAAGATCAAGCCTCTCTATGGGGAACTGTAGGTCTAGATGATGAGGCACTAAACCATGCAATGCTAGTAAACGAGAAGCAATGAGGCCTCCACAAATTCCACCTTTCTCACGGTTAGCAGAAAGACGGAAAGCTATCAAAGCACCCAAGTTGTAAGACCTATCTCGTCTAAGAGCAGCAGAGATAAATGCTAGATCAAACGAAGATAACTTATCGGCAGTTTTCCTAGCAAGAACACACTTGGCAATAAAGTAGGCAAAGTAGCGAATGGAGGGAAGATGAATGTTACGGATTTTTCCACTCTCCTTTGAGAAGCTACTCCCTTGGCAAATTTCTGTATATAAATCCATGAGTGGTTCAGGTCTCTCTTTAATCTTCCTACATGATCCCCGTTGAGGTACCTTAATACCTACACAAAAATCATCAAGAGAAAGGTTGACAGCAATATTGTAAATTTTGTAATGGACCATGGGGTTGGGCAAAGAGTGACTAAATTGGAAATCCTGCGCCACAGACATGGTTAGCTTCACAAATTGACAAGGTTCATCTTCCAAAAAGTGCTCTAACCCTACATTAGAAACCAAAGTGTGGAAATCATGTAGAATTCCTGCAGCTCCCATGAACTCAGAGCATGGATAAATGGAGGGAAAAACTTCCTCCTCCCGGTGGACCTTCATGACCTTAGGTACCCAAAGCTCATGTTGGTTTAGGTGGTGTTCACTCATCTTCTATTCTGAAATTTAAACACCTATTAAACAAGTGATTGCAAAGTAAATATAATGAAGGATTCTACTCATAGGGACTTGCAAGAGGCCTAAACATGCATCAAAACTATATCTCTAAGCATCAAACAAGCTTACAAGCCTACAAGCTCTCATAACCAGTCACCTACAGCAGCAAAATACTCAATATATAATCCACTAAACACAAATCTACTTGGACAAGGGGAGGAGTCACATACCAGGGAACAAATGCCCCAAATTTCAGCAAGAAAGAAGGGCTGAGCAAGGAGATCGAAATAATCGAGAGCAAGCACAGAAAGAACGTGATTTTGAGCTATGAACTCGAGCTTACTCGGGAGAGAGAAGAAAGTGGCAGGTGAGAGAGTTAGTGGGGGGCCAGGGGTGGCCCACACCAGGGCATGGCGCCACCCAAGGCTGGCCGCGCCACCATGTGGTGTGCTTGCCTGGTGGGCCCCCCGTACCTCCCAGGTATTCCTCTGCCCCTTTTTTCACGTAAAAATTTAATATGAATTTTCTGGAATTTTTCGAGACACTTTATTTTTTGGGCATTTTTCAGAATAGAAGGATGATTTTCCTGACAGACAGATTTTTTTTTCTTTTGGAAACATGATGCAAGGACAAAACAAGGCTAGAACTACAGAAGTTCTAAGACACTCTAACATGCAAGCAACTAACAACAAAAAGAAAGCTAAACAAAAGCAAAAACTAAAATGCAAGGGGTAGAAATAAACGGAGATAATCATAATGAAAACATTGTTTTGTTCAATGGAATCCTTTTGTTAACAAGGTTGATCAAGTCTTGCTACCAAAACAATTGCATATGATACAAAACTTTGTATTCCACTAATGATTATGTTACCTCAACCTTGATAGCAATGGTCCCAATCATAATAGTTTCAAAATTTTCTCTTGGTATGGGACAATATATTTCTCCAACTTGAATGCCCTCAACATGTTCAATTGAATTCAAACCATAAGTCCTTTCAATCTTATTGGGGAAATAGACAGTATGCTCCTTGTCATTAACATTGAAGGTCACCTTTCCTTGATTACAATTAATAACACCTCCTACAGTATTAAGAAAAGGTCTCCCAAGAATAATAGACATATTATCATATTCAGGCATTTCAAGCACAACAAAATCAGTTAATATTAAGCAATTGTGAGCCCCCTGAACAGGTACATCCTCACATATACCCACAGGAATAGTGGTAGATTTATCAGCCATTTGCAAAGATATATCAGTTGGTATCAATTTTTCTAGTTGAAGCCTCTTGTAGAGGGAGAAAGGCATAACACTAACTCTAGCTCCCAAATCACACAAAGCAGTTCTAACATAACTGTTCTTAATAGAACAAGGGATAGTTGGAATCCCTGGGTCTCCAAGTTTCTTAGGAACCTTACCATTGAAGGAGTAATTAGCAAGCAAAGTAGAAATTTCTTCATTAGGGATCTTCCTTTTATTCGAGAGAATGTCCTTCATATACTTTGAATAAGGAGGCAATTTAATAGCATCAATCAAAGGAATTTGCAAGAATAAAGGCTTCATCCACTCACAAAACTTATTATAGTGTTCATCTTCCTTTGACTTGTGTTTCTTATTAGGGAAATGCATAGGTTTTTGGACCGAAGGTTCTCTTTCACTACCATGTTTCTTAGCAATAAAATCTTCTTTGGTGTATTTAGTATTCTTAGTGTGGTTTTCAGGTACTTCTTCAACTTTTTGTTCATTAGGAACTTCATTTTCTTCATTACCACTTTCAGTTTCAGCATCAGAGATAGATATACTATTAGGATCTATAGTAGGTTTAGAGGGTTCTACAACAGTTTTATGTTTCTTTTTCCTTTTCTTACTGGTAGAACCACTATTTTCAGCTTGTTGAGAATCCTGCTCAATTCTTTTGGGATGCCTCTCAGGATATAGAGGATCCTGGGTAGTAGCACCACTTGTAGTTCTAATTTCATAAGCATGTTTTTCTTTAGCAGCATTAACTAGCAAGCCGTTTTGCACTTTAACGAGTTGATCTATTTGAGTTTGTACCATTTTAAAGTGTTTAACAATCATTTTAACGTCATTAGAGGTTCTTTTTGTTGGGTCCGCAGCATAGAAAACAAAAAATTTCCTACGATGAGAACTATACGCCAAGATCTATCTACTAGATACAAAGCAACAGGTGGACATACATCCATGGAGAACTTACCCTCGAAGACAACGAGTTTTGTTAACAAGTAGGAACTCATGGTTGATGTAGTCGTACGCTTGCCAATCTCAAGATCGTGTGGAAGTCCGAGCGCCGCAAATCAGCAGCGCATCCGTCCTCGCACACACGTTCAAGCCACCGGACAACCTCCACCTCCTCGCTCCAGCGATCCAGCGGAAGCAGCAACTCCTTCCAGACGAAATGCCACCGGGAACATGTATCTCGCTAATCCGAGACCATGGGGGAATAATTCTAGAGGGGGAGAGAGATCCTTCACAAGGAGGTGTAAGGATGAAGGAGGGAATGGGTGGCCTTTTATAGGAGGAGGGGGTGCCCCCTCTCTCTCCATGACCGGTGCATGGGGGGTGACCCCTCACCTCCCCCATTCATGTGGTGGTAACCCCTCCACATTAAAATGCCTCTTCACATTCCCTTTTAAAGTCTCCACTTTAAATGCATTAAATTTCTCCAAATTTAATGCTCTCTCTCATTTAATAAAACTCTTTTTATTAAATTTATTCAGAATTTTTTTAATTACTTTAATTAACAAACATTCACATATAGCCCCTTGCAATATTTCAATATCACATGCAGAACCACCTTCTGCAATTTCACCTGAAACAATTTCCGGTTTCTATTGAAACAATTCCTGTGCTTTGCAATTCTTTCGTCTGAAACATATGTGCTCCAAAATGGTGTCCGGTAACTCTTAAGTGTGCCACCCTACGGTTCGCGAATAATGCAGACATGATCGAGACCCTTCTCCGATCAATAATCAGCAGCGGGACCTGGAGATCCGTACTGACTCCTACACATTCAACGATGACTCCTGTGATCGTGAGAACCTTTAACGCCTGTAACTAAATCCCTTTGTCTCTCAATATATTACATGTCCGAGATTTGATCATCGGTATCTCCATACCTAGTTTGATCTCGTTACTGACATGCACTCTTTTCTCGTTCCCGTGATATAACATTCTAGTGATCACATCACTTGCTTACAAGCTATCCTAATGTGATATCACCGAGAGGGCCCAGAGTATATCTATCCGTCATCTGGATTGACAAATTCCACTCTTGATCCATGAGCCTCAACATAACACCTTCGTAGTACTGAACCCATCTTTATAGTCACCCTGTTACGGTGTGACGTTTGATGTTATCAAGATACTCTTCCGGTGTTAGCAATTAACATGATCTCATGGTCTAAGGATAAAGATTACTTTGTATGATGTTATAGCAATATAAACATAATGACTTGATCGTAATGCTATACTTCGGATGAATGTTCATCACATCATTTCACAAATGTTGTGACCTTGTTATTAACAACATCCAATGTCCATGATCAGGAAACCTTGATCATCTTGTTAATCAACAAGCTAGTCTATAAGAGAGGCATAACTAGGAACCCTTTTTGTTTATTAAACACACATGTATTGATGTTTCCTATCAATACAATTATAACATGCAAAATAAACATCTATCATATACAAGGAATACATAATAACAACTTTATTATTGCCTCTCAGGGCATATTTCCTTCAGTCTCCCACTTGCACTGGAGACAATAATCTAGTTTATATAGTGATAAATCTAACACCCATGGAGTTCTGGTGTTGATCATGTTTTGCCCTAGGGAGTACTTTAGTCAACGGATCTGCTACATTCAGGTCCGTGTGCACTTTAACATCGAAAATTTGGTGTTTAGATAACTTTTAACACTGTTTAAAAGATCTATATAATTTCCAATCAATAATATGCCATCCACATATAATATTAGAAATGCCACATTGCTCCCACTCACTTTCTTGTAAATACAAGCCTCTCCATAAGTTTGGACAAAGCCAAACTCTTTGATCACCTCATCAAAGCGGAGATTCCAACTTCGTGATGCTTGCTTCAGTCCATAGATGGATCGCTGAAGTTTGCATACCTTATTAGCATCCTTAGGATCGACAAAACCCTTAGGTTGTATCATATACAACTCTTCTTCAATATTACCATTGAGGAACGCAGTTTTGACATCCATCTGCCATATTTCATAATCGAAATATGCAGCAATTGCTAACATAATCCTAACCGACTTAAGCATCGCTATGGGAGAGAATGTCTCATCGTAGTCAACTCCTTGAATTTGTCGAAACCCCTTTGCGACAAGTCTAGCCTTATAGATGGTCACATTACCATCAGCATCAGTTTTCCTTTTGAAAATCCATTTATTCTCAACGGCCTTTCGGTCGTGAGGTAAGTCCACCAAGTTCCAAACTTGGTTCTCGTACATGGATTCCATCTCGGATTTCATGGCTTCTAGCCATTTGTTGGAATCAGGTCTCATCATCGCTTCTTCATACGTCGCAGGGTCATCTATTTCATCAATCATGAAATTTATAACAGGATTTCCGTACAGTTCAGGAGTTGCATGTGTCCTGCTTGACCTGCGAGGTTCGGTAGTGTCCTCTTTCGGAGATTCATGATTATTATCATTAGCTCTCTCTTCATCAGGTGAAGTCAACTCCGAAACAATTTCCGGTTCTATGCCACTCACCATTTCATGAAGAGAAGGTTCAATAACCTCTTCGAGTTCTACCTTCCGACTACTCACACCTTTCGCGAGAAACTCCTTCTCAAGAAAGGATCCATTCTTGGGAACAAAGACCTTGCCCTCGGATCTGTGATAGAAGGTTTACCCAATCGTTTCCTTAGGGTATCCTATGAAGACGCATTTTTCTGCTTTGGGTTCGAGTTTATCCGGTTGAAGTTTCTTCACATAAACATCGCATCCCCAAATTTTAAGAAATGACAGCTTAGGTTTGTTTCCAAACCATAATTCATACGGTGTCTTTTCAACGGATTTAGATGGTGCCCTATTTAAAGTGAATGCAGCGGTTTCTAGTGCATAACCCCAAAATGACAGTGGCAAGTCAGTCAGAGACATCATAGATCGAACCATATCCAATAAAGTACGATTACGACGTTCTGACACACCATTACGTTGTGGTGTTCCGGCAGGCGTGAGTTGTGAAACTATTCCATAGTATTTCATATGTGTGCTAAACTCGTAACTAAGATACTCTCCTCCACGGTCGGACCGCAGAAATTTGATCTTTCTGTTACGATGATTTTCCACTTCATTCTGAAATTATTTGAACCTTTCAAAGGTTTCAGACTTATGTTTCATCAAATAGATATACCCGTATCTATTCAAATCATCCGTGAAAGTAACAAAATAGCGATATCCACCTCGTGCCGACACACTCATTGGTCCACACACATCAATATGTATGATTTCCAATAAATCTGCCGCCCGTTCCATTGAACCGCAAAACGGCGTTCTAGTCATCTTCCCCATAAGGCATGGCTCACATGTATCAAATGATTCAAAATCAAGTGATTCCAAAAGTCCATCAGAATGGAGTTTCTTCATGCGTTTAACGCCAATATGACCTAGACGGCAGTGCCACATATATGTAGATATATCATTATCAAGTTTAATCCTTTTAGCATCAACATTATGAATATGCGTAATACTAATATCGAGATCCAACAGAAATAAACCATTCAACATAGGTGCATGACCATAAAAGATATTATTCATATAAATCAAACAACCATTGTTTTCAGACATAAACGAATAACCACTTTGCATCAAACACGATCCGGATACAATGTTCATGCTCAGTGCAGGCACCAAATAACAATTATTCAGGTTTATAACTAATCCCAACGGCATATGGAGAGGCAGCATTCCGACAGCGATCACATCAACTCTTGATCCATTGCCGACCCGCATCGTGACCTCATCCCTTGCTAGTTGTCGCTTGTTCCGTAGCCCCTGAACCGAGTTACAAATATTAGCAACCGATCCGGTATCAAATACCCAGGTGCTACTGCGAGTACTAGTCAAGTACACATCAATAACATGTATATCACATATACCTTTGTTTGCCTTGTTGGCCTTCTTGTCCGCCAAATACTTGGGGCAGTTGCGCTTCCAATGGCCAGTCCCCTTGCAATAGTAGCACTCGGTGTCAGACTTAGGGCTAGCTCAGGGTTTCTTTTCAGGCGCGGCAACAGATTTGCCGCCCTTCTTTCCCTTCTGCTTGCCTTTCTTGTCCTTCTTGAAACCGGTGGTCTTATTGATCATCAACACTTGATGTTCTTTCCTAATCTCCACTTCTGCAGTCTTAAGCATTGACAGAAGCTCGGGAAGAGACTTCTTCATGCCCTGCATATTATAGTTCCTCACGAAGCTCTTGTAGCTAGGTGGCATAGATTGGAGAACACGATGTATGCCTAAGTCAATGGGAATCGTTATTCCCAAGGACACAAGCTTATTGGCGTACCCAGACATTTTGAGTACGTGCTCACTAACGGAGCTGTTCTCTTCCATCATGCAGCTAAAGAACTTTTCAGAAGCATTATAACTCTCTACGGAAGCATGGGTATCAAAAATCATTTTCAATTCTCCCATGGTATCAAAGGCATTGCCATTTTCGAAACATTTTCAAAGTTCTGGCTCTAGCCCATACAGTATGCCACAATGAACTAAGTTGTGGTCCTCCTGACGAGTTATATAGACGTTCTTTTCCTCGTCAGGGGCATCAGGAGCTGGTGGGCGGCCTAGCGGCGCCTCTAGCACATATTGCTTTTGTGCAGCAGTGAGGAGAATCCTCAAATTCATAGCCCAGTTGGTGAAGTTGCTACCATTTGCAGCAAGTTTCTCTTTCTCCATGAACACATTGAAATTAAAAGCAGGTGGTGCCATCTACAACAGAATTTGTAAAATATATTTAGACTAAGTTTATGATAGATGAGTTCAACTAATCCAAATTACTAATGAACTCCCACTCAAAAACGACATCCCTCGTGTCCTTTCGGTGATTACATGAACCAAATCCACTACACCAAGTCCGATCATCACGTGAGTCGGTGTAGCTTCAAAGGCGAGCATCTATATGGGCATCATATAAACTATATGACTCATGCTTAACCTTTCGGTCCGTGTTCCGAGGCCATGTCTGTACATGCTAGGCTCGTCAAGTAAGAACCTTAGTATTTGCGTGTGTAAAACTGTCTTACACCCGTTGTATGAAAGCATAGAGTCGAGAACACCCGATCATCACGTGATGCCTCAAAACACGATCCACAAAACGGTGCATACTTAAGGAAGAACACATTTTATCTTGATATCTAAATGAGGGATCATCTTATAATGCTACCAAAAGCGCCAAACTAGCAATATAAGATGCGAATGTGTGAAGTGAGGTGATATGGTCCATGCATTTGATCTTTATCATTTGCATCGTGGTATGATCTCTATCATTCCTTTGTGTGTAAGGCCAAGGTCTATGAAACTTACACGTTAAGTGAGTTGTAAGAGTATCTATCATACATCTACTTACAACAATACCATAACAAGACACTAGCCCAACAACGATCTAAACTAGACGCCTCTAATTTATCAATTGCAAGTTTTACGTGGCTTAGGGCTTTCGGAGATAGAACCGGTCTTACCTACGAACATGAACCACAACGAGGATAACCAAGTTATTAGCAACTCGTTGTAAATCAAATATTGACTATAGTAGGAGAGACAGACACCCGCTAGCCACTTATGCAAAACTAGTTGCATGTCAGTCGTGGAACCGGTCTCATGTACGATGACATGTAAGGTTGGTCCGGGCCGCTTCATCCCACTATGCCACCAATATCCAAAGTACATAGAAGATGCAATAACATGATCATCATCGCCCACATATAAACATATGTGTACTACCCGTGCAAAGCACCTACGCATAAATCAGGCTCTGATACCACTGTTGGGTCCGCAGCATAGAAAACAAAAAATTTCCTACGATGAGAACTATACGCCAAGATCTATCTACTAGATACAAAGCAACGGGTGGACATACATCCATGGAGAACTAACCCTCGAAGACAACGAGTTTTGTTAACGAGTAGGAACTCGTGGTTGATGTAGTCGTACGCTTGCTGATCTCAAGATCGTGTGGAAGTCCGAGCATCGCAAATCAGCAGCGCATCCGTCCTCGCACACACGTTCAAGCCACCGGACAACCTCCACCTCCTCGCTCCAGCGATCTAGCGGAAGCAGCAACTTCTTCCAGACGAAATGCCACCGGGAACATGTATCTCGCTAATCCGAGACCATGGGGGAATAATTCTAGAGGGGGAGAGAGATCCTTCACAAGGAGGTGTAAGGATGAAGGAGGGAATGGGTGGCCTTTTATAGGAGGAGGGGGGTTCCCCCTCTCTCTCCATGACCGGTGCATGGGGGGTGACCCCTCACCTCCCCCATTCATGTGGTGGTAACCCCTCCACATTAAAATGCCTCTTCACATTCCCTTTTAAAGTCTCCACTTTAAATGCATTAAATTTCTCCAAATTTAATGCTCTCTCATTTAATAAAACTCTTTTTATTAAATTTATTCAGAATTTTGTTAATTACTTTAATGAACAAACATTCACATATAGCCTCTTGCAATATTTCAATATCACATGCAGAACCACCTTCTGCAATTTCACCCGAAACAATTTCCGGTTTCTATTGAAACAATTCCTGCGCTTTGCAATTCTTTGTCTGAAACATATGTGCTCCAAATGGTGTCTGGTAACTCTTAAGTGTGCCACCCTACGGTTCGCGAATAATGCAGACATGATCGAGACCCTTCTCCGATCAATAATCAGCAGCGTGACCTGGAGATCCGTACTGACTCCTACACATTCAACGATGACTCCTGTGATCGTGAGAACCTTTAATGCTTGTAACTAAATCCCTTTGTCTCTCGATATATTACATGTCCGAGATTCGATCATCGGTATCACCATACCTAGTTTGATCTTGTTACCGACATGCACTCTTTTCTCGTTCCCGTGATATAACATTCTAGTGATCACATCACTTGCTTGCAAGCTATCCTAATGTGATATCACCGAGAGGGCCTACAGTATATATATCCATCATCTGGATTGACCAATTCCACTCTTGATCCATGAGCCTCAACATAACACCTTCGTAGTACTGAACCCATCTTTATAGTCACCCTGTTACGGTGTGACGTTTGATGTTATCAAGATA
Source organism: Avena sativa (assembly GCA_916181665.1). Classification (NCBI taxonomy): domain Eukaryota; kingdom Viridiplantae; phylum Streptophyta; class Magnoliopsida; order Poales; family Poaceae; genus Avena; species Avena sativa. The sequence continues at coordinate 29,045,749 of OV702290.1, read as the reverse complement.
CTCTTCCGGTGTTAGCAATTAACATGATCTCATGGTCTAAGGATAAAGATTACTTCGTATGATGTTATAGCAATATAAACATAATGACTTGATCGTAATGCTATACTTCGGATGAATGTTCATCACATCATTTCACAAATGTTGTGACCTTGTTATTAACAACATCCAATGTCCATGATCAGGAAACCTTGATCATCTTGTTAATCAACAAGCTAGTCTATAAGAGAGGCATAACTAGGAACCCTTTTTGTTTATTAAACACACATGTATTGATGTTTCCTATCAATACAATTATAGCATGCAAAATAAACATCTATCATATACAAGGAATACATAATAACAGCTTTATTATTGCCTCTCAGGGCATATTTCCTTCACTTTCCACAATATCTTTCAACTCAACAATAGCTCTAGTGTTTTCCATTAGATGATTTTGCACCCTTTTATTAAAGTTATCTTGCTTAACAATAAAGATATCGAATTCTTCTAAGCATTGATCAGGAGGTTTAGAGTAAGGGATATCACCTTCATCAAAGTGTTGGAGAGAGTGTACTTCAATAGTGGATGAGTAGGGAATAGACTTACATAATTCTTCTATAGGAGGTAAATTCTTGACATCTGCAGCTTTAATTCTCTTCTCCTTAAGAAATTTCTTAGCTTCCTTCATCACTTCATCATTTAATTCAATAACTCCCCTCTTCTTTGATGTTGGAATAGGCACCAGAATAGAAGGTTCAGGTACAATTACTTCAGGTATAGCTTATTTAGGAGGAGTCCAATCTTCATAATTCTTCCTTATTTTAGCCATTAATTCCTCAGCTTCCTTAGGAGTCCTATTCCTGAAAACACAATCAGCACAAGTATCTAGGTATGTCCTAGATTCCTCTGTTAGTCCATTATAAAATATATCAAGAAGCTCATTCTTAGGTAATGGACTTCCAGCTTGTGCATGAATCAAAGCCCAAAACCTTGCCCAAGATTCAGGCAATACCTCTTTTTCTCCCTGTTTAAAATCAAAAAGTTCCTGCAAAATAGCATGTCTAGCACTAGGAGGAAAATATTTCTGCAGGAAAGTACTAATCAGGCACGCAGGGCTATCAATAGATCTAGGAGGTAAATTACTAAACCAAGTCTTAGCCTCTCCTTTCAGTGAAAAGGGGAAAACCTTAGCAACAAAGTAAGTACGCATCTTAATATCATCAGAAAACAAGCCACTCATGGTAGAAAGTTCATTCATATGTGCTACCACACTTTCATTCTTAGTCCCACAAAAAGGTTCTTTCTGGACAATAGCTATCTAAGATAGATCGAGAGAGAAATCATAATCTTCATCTATAATGTTTATGGGAGAAGCAACAAACTTAGCATCAGGAGACAATTTGGGTCTAATAGTACGCCTCTCAAGGAGACTCTTAGCAACGCTCCTATCATGGGTGTTTTTACATTCTTTAATAAATTCATCGGTCATCTCAACATAACCATCTTCAATATCATAACTCTCACTAGACTCAGGTGAGCTAACAGGTGTGGTAGTGTCTTCATTAGGAGTTTCGGTATTTCCAGCTATAGTTCTAGCAATCGTAGCATCTAGGAAAGGACCTAATGAACCAATCTTATCAAGCATAGTAGAAGCAGCATCATAAGCATCAGAAGTATCAGATTCAACAGTAGTAGCAGTGTGTGTAGCATGTGTATGTGGTGGTGTAAGGAACTTACTCATAACCGACGGTGAATCAAGAGCAACAAAGGTGTTCAGAACCGTACCTCTTCTTGTAGTGGATGGTAAAATAGGAACCTTACCATCACAAGACTTACCCATGATGGATGGATAGCAGCGAACAATAGAGAATCCAAGTGAACTTGATAAATAAAGCTATGCTCCCCGGCAACGGCGCCAGAAAATAGTCTTGATGACCCACAAGTATAGGGGGTGTATCGCAGTATTTTCGAGGGAAGTGAAACCCAATTTATTGATTCGACACAAGGGGAGCCAAAGAATATTTATAAGCCTTAACAACTGAGTTGTCAATTGAGCTGCACCTAGAAACAATCTTGCTCACAACAGTTTATCAGTAGCAACAGTTTTGTAGTAGGAATAGCAAAGTAGCAACACTAGTAAAGTAAAGAGAGAAGTAACAATAGCAGCAAACAATGGGATTCGAGTGTGGTAGGCATAGGGATGGATGGACGGGCGTTGCATGGACAAGACAATCCACATAGCAATCAGAACATAGGGCAATTGCAGATAAATAAGATAAAGCATCCAAGTACTAGACAATCCTAGGCATGTGTTCCATATATAGTCATACGTGCTCGCAATGAGAACTTGCACAACATCTTTTTTCCTGCCAGCCCGTTTGCATCGGGTCCTCTAGGGAACTACTGGCAATTAAGGTGCTCCTTTTAATAGAGCACCGGAGCAAAGCATTAACACTCCATGAACACATGTGATCCTCACATCAAAGCCATTCCCTTCCGGTTATCCCGATTTCTGTCACTTCGGGGCCATAGGTTCTGGATAACAATGTGTGTGTACAACTTGCAGATAAGACCATCAACAATACTATCATAATGAATCGATAACATGTTCAGATCTGAAATCATGGCACTCGGGCCCTAGTGACAAGCATTAAGCACAACAAGTCGCAACAAAGTCATAAAGCACTAATAAAAGATAGTAGGCACCATGCCCTAACAATCTGATGCCATTACATGAACGATCTCATCCAATCCCTACCATCCCCATAGCCTACAGTGGGGGATTACTCACTCATAGATGAGGGAAACATGGATGGTCGATGGAGAAGCGATGGTGATGATGATGGCAATGATCTCCACCAATTCCCCATCCCGGCAGGGTGCCAGAACGGAGTTTCTGGTGCTGTTTCGTGGAATCTGGTGGTGGCGGCAGAGCGGAACTCCTTCTGGAAAAATGTCGAACCCCCCGAAGTTTTTAGGTCATAAGGCTCCTTATAGGCGAAGAGAGAGGCCGAGGGGGTGCCTGGGGGCCCATACCACCCCCTGGCGCGGCCTGGCCTGTCCCGCGCCACCAGGTGGCGTGGCCACCCCTGGCTCTCCTCCGTCTCGTATTCTGGCTCCTGGAGTCTTTGGGTGAAATAGGATTTTTGGCATATTTTCTGGGAATTTTCCTGATAGTTGGTTTTCTGCACAAAAAGTAGACACCAAGGCAATTCTGCTGAAAACAGCGTCAGTCCGCATTAGTTGCATCCAAATCACACAAGTTTAGAGGAGAAACAATAGCAAAAGTGTTCGGGAAAGTAGATATGTTTTGGACGTATCAGGCCCCACCCCGCGCACAGCCCTAGGCTGGCTGGGTGGGCCCCCTTGATGACCCACAAGTAGAGGGGGTGTATCGCAGTATTTTCGATAAGTAAGAGTGTCGAACCCAACGAGGAGCAGAAGGTGCTGGATAGTGGTATGGATCAGGAATTCTCTGCAAATACTTAGCAAATGGATTTTTAGGGGTTTTTGATAAAGCAAGTAAATGAAGTACGAGTAAATAAAAGATAGTAGGAATAAATGCAGCAAGTGGCCCAATCGTTTATGCAGCAAAGGACAAGCCGGTTGTATTACTTAAGATGACCAAACGTTCTCGAGGACACATGGGAAGACTGTCAAGTGCTTTCGCTTCATATAGTTGATTAATCTTCTTTAGCTTGCTAAGTGTTGTGTGGGTGAACCTGTGCTAATGTACCGACCTTCCTAGGACTAATACATACTTGTGATTATACCCCTTGCAAACATCCGTAAGTACAAGAAAGTAATTAAGGTAGAAACCTAACCACAACTTTAAACTCTAAGACCCTTACGTCCCTTGTGCAATGGTTTCCTAACAGGGGTTCAGGTTTCTGTCACTCCGGCAACCCCTACGATTAGTAGCCAAATACACAATGCATTCCCCTAGGCCCATATAGGTGAAGTGTCATGTAGTCGACGTTCACATGACACCACTAGAAGAAGTACACCACAACTTAAATATCAAACTATTGAATCTTTCTCAACACAACTCAACTACTAACAACATGACTTCTCCCATGTCCTGAAGAACAAAACGAACTACTCACAAGACATCATATGGATCATGATCAGAGATAGAATAATGATGTATAACAATCTGAACATAAACAACAATTCAATGGTTCACTCAATAGCATCAACCACAAAGAGTAATCAACACCGGGAAAGTTTCCCCTATGAACTATGCAAGATTCAACGCAATTGTTACAGCAATATGGAGATGGTGATGAGGGTGCTGATGGTGATGATGGTGGTGGTGGTGATGATGATGATCCTGATGAAGTCTAGCTTGATGGTGGTGTTGATGGCGACGATCTCCCCTCTCTGGGAAGGAATTCCCCCGGCAGAAATCTGTCTGCCGGAGAGATCTTTCTCTCTCGGTGTTTTCCGCCCCGCAGAAGCGGCGGAATCTTTCTATGGTTGCTCCCCGAGTCTTAGGGTTTCGGGAGGATAATATACGCTAGAGCGGAGTGCCAGGGGTGGACCAGGGAGGCCATACCACCTGGTGGCGTGGCCTAGGATGGCCCGTGCCAGGGGGTGGTGTGGGCCCCCTGTGGCCCATCTCCAGCCCCTTTCTGGCTTCCTTCGTCTTCTGAAAAATAGGATTTTCCAGATATTTTCCTAGATTTTCTAATCTTCACGAATTTTGCCTCCAAACAGCACCTTTTCCATCAGAATCCTGACTGCAGCGGTCCATGCTCCAAAAGTCATCAACCATGCAAAAACAAATGAAATAACATAAGTATCACCTGTCAATACGAAATATATCAATGAATAACAGTGAATTATGACTTAGAATAGTGATGCAAAATGGACGTATCATCTCCCCCCAAGCTTAGACTTCGCTTGTCCCCAAGCGAAACCGAGCTCAATAAACATGACCTCAGGTTTATGGAGTGAAGAATCGATAAAAGAATACGAACAAGAAGTATCACATTCATCAAATACATAGATCATAATAGAAGACAACTTACTATTAAATAACTTAACTTGCAATGGGTAAAGGAAACACAATAAAGATACATAAAGTAAATCATAAATGGTAATGGCAAACTTAGCTCTTGGTCGAAGAATAGTTGATAATTTGCCGGAGTTCACAAATAACTGGTTTTCAATGATAGCTTTCAAAGTAGTAAACATCAAGATAAGAGAAATGTGCAAAATAAGGAACATAAGAAACATGATTGAATAAATCATCATATGAATGAATGAAACACAACAACTCAAAATACTTGCTGAGATAGAAAGGAATAGGTTTACTGACTCAACTAAAAAGTAAAAGAAAGGCCTGATGTCTACACACTTCTATTCTTGTAGACAGTTGTTGGGCCTCCAAGTGCATAAGTTTGTAGAACAGCAGCAAGTTTTCCCTTAAGTGGATCACCCAAGGTTTATCGAACTCAGGGAGGAAGTGGTCAAAGGTATCCCCTCTCAAGCAACCCTGCAATCAAGATACAAGAAGTCTCTGGGCTCCCCAACACACCCAATACACTTGTCAGGTGTATAGGTGCACTAGTTCGGCGAAGAGATAGTGAAATACAAGTGGTATGGATAATTATAAGTGGTAACGGTGATAGAAAATAGCTTGATGGCGTGGAAAAGACTAAAGGCAAACTGAAATAAAGATGAAAGCAAGCAAACATGTAATAGATCTAATTGCAAACGGTGTTTCAATGCTTAGAAACAAGGCCTAGGGATCATACTTTCACTAGTGAACACTCTCATATAAATATCTTCTCTTTATGATACTACTCTTAACTACTCTCTGGTTGGACACTCTAATCGTTGGTAGGGCTATAACAGCACACGTCAAAGTAAGCCTTTCCTATCTAGATAACCCCACACTGTCACCTTGAGCACTAGATGGTTCCAACAAACACCACAATTTCATAAAGACATCCAACTCCAAATATAACTCATAACAAGTATTTGTAATCTCTAGCCTAAGTGCCACCATTGTGTGCACGCTGTCACTTTCAGACATATGGGGAGAGCAGAGATCTATTAAAGCACTTGAGTAGCAAGGTAGATCTACTAGATTACAAAGCTCATGATCACAATATGATCATGCATAGAGAGAGAGATGAACACATAGCTACCGGTAGAACCCTTAGCCTTGAGAGAGAACTACTCCCTCCTCATCATGGGAATCAGCAACGGTAATGGAGATGTCGGTGGAGATCGATGGAGATGGCTCTGGGGCACTTCCTCGTCCCGGAAGGGTGCCAGAATAGAGACTTTCTGTCCCCCAAATCTCCCCTTCGGTGGCGGCAGCGCTGTGGAACTTTTCGTGGCTGGAGGCTTGATGATTTAGGGTTTTGGTATCAGGAGGCTCTTATAGGCGAAGGAGGCAAGGTCGGTGGCCAGCCAGGGGGCCCACACCATACCCTGGCGTGGCATGGGCTGGCCCGCACCAAGGGGGGTGTGGACACCCTGTGGCCCCTCTCCGACTCTCCTTCTGGCTCCGTGAGTCTTCCGGGAAAATAATAACTTTGGCTTTTGTCCCGTCCAATTCCGAGAATATTCATTTTCTGACTTCCTGGAACCAAAAACAGCAGAAAACAGGCAACTGGCACTGTGGCATCTTGTTAATAGGTTAGTCCAAGAAATCATATGAAAAGTACTCCAAAGTGTGGACAAAACATAAGAAAGTAGATAAAACCAAGCATGGAACATCAAAAATTATAGATATATTTGCAATGTATCAACATCCCCAAGCTTAACTCCTGCTTGTCCTCGAGTAGGTAAGTGATAAAAAGAAAGAATAATATTTGAGATGACATGCACCATCAAAGACTTGATCAAAGTATTTGTAAAACATTCAAAGCTGGGATCATAGTACTTCAATCATAACATGAAAGACAAAGTTCTAGCAATAAGACAAAGAAACTATGATGCAACATGAAAAGGCACAAACAAAAGATTCATGAATAACAATGCTTTGCAAGACGTTTGTTTGTTTCAACATAAAGAAAACATAGCATAATAGTATTCAGCTTGTCCCTCATAGAGTAGCAAACATAAATGCATAGGACACCTTCAAAGTTCATAAGAGTGACTAGATACAAATAGTTTAAAACAAGCAATATCAAAGTTATGCATCAATCAACAAGTCTTGGGACAATGCACATAGAACTAAGAATGGCCACTATGCTCTCAAAGTAGGTGCATAAAGATAGAAGATGGAGACTCAATATAATGGTGGAAGAAAGGCCTTTGTACAAGGAAGTAGGGATTCAAGTCTCATAAAGAGCTTCCAAAAATTATGGTACTTATATCTTTCATCTCTCATTTCCCCTATCATAAGCATCTTTAAGGTGATTAAGGTTAAAGTGACACAACTAAGAGGATATGCTTGACAAGTTATAAACCGAAATTTCATGCCCCTTACTTACGAAGACCGAACCTCATGATACTCAACTTTAGTCACGAGTAAGCTCTTGTCATTGTAAGTACATGTGTATCATAAAGAACCGCCAACGGGGTACCCCTTGCACATGATACGGGAGCTTTCCCATAATCAAAATGACAAGGCAAGCAGACAATGAGCATCTCAACGATCTTTTTATTTGCTATTTGCATAGGTTTTTATTGAGGACGCTTCATAGAGTGCTCATTATGGTGATGCTGCAAGTTTCCACCATGATTAGGCATGGCTTAGGCTAGCGGCCCAGTCGTTTCTCTAACACACATACAAACTCCATGATCTTACAAGTTCCACTTTTATTTCACACCGCCGGGATCCGTAAGCAAAAGAACATGATATCAACGGGGTACAAAGTACATGTGCAATGTTGAAAGCGTTACCCATGAAACATGGTTCTGCTAATTTCAACTTATAAAGCACAAGCATATACGCAACAAAGAAGGACCCAATGGTTCAAGTTTATTAGATGCAAAAAAAGTAAAGTGTGCCATCAAGTTCGTGAGAGCTTTAATCACTAGTTTTCGCATAACAAGTTTAATTTGGAAGGTAAACAAAAGCATGAATATACTTGGAATACCATAAGCTAGTAGGTAGGTATGATGGACTCTTTGGAATAACTTGGTTTAGGGAGTTGGATGCATGAGTGGAACTCATACTTTGTGGTGGAGGCTAGCAAAAGACTGGGAGCGACAAACTAAGAGAGCAATAATGGCCATAATCATGCAGAGCGACAAAACATCATTGATCAAAGCATAAAGTGATACTACAAGTTGAAAACTAAAGGATCATAAAGGCTATGGTGACTTGAGATAGTCATAACACGGTGTGGGCATGTGCCAAGTCAACCCAAATAAAGCATCAAAGGAGAATACCACTATACTATGCTTTAATATGCTAAAACAACGCATGATTCTTCAAAGGCACATTAAGCAATCTCAATTGTTTATAACAAGTCATGCTACAGCAAAGAATACTAAGCCTAAAGCCAAAACAATATCAAGCATGGCATGACAAAGCATAGGCCACAGTCAAAACAAGCTCTCTTTACCACTTAAGCATGAACTTTCCTACTCTTTTCCAATCCAAACCAAACTATTTGAAAACCAATGTATGAAAGAGGGGGTCCAACCAATTTATTCAGAAAACTAAGCAAACCAAGCAAACGAAAAACCAAAACGAAAACAAAAAACTAGACGCTCCAAGAACAACACAACTGTGCATGAAACAATAAAAATGAAGCGTTTGGAAGAAACTTGGGATTTTTATTGATGAAGAGGGGGATGCCTTGGGCATCCCCAAGCTTTGACGCTTGTACTTCTTGGATATTTATTGGGGTGACATGCATGGCATCCCCAAGCTTGAGCTTTAGTCCATCCTTCATCGCATTACTCATTCCTTCCATACACCTAAAATTTTTCCTTCATACAAAACTTCACACAATCTTTATTAGCAACATTAGTGCATTCAAGATAAATAAGTCTTAAGGTTTAGTTCTAACACCAAATAAACTTACATTAGAATACTAGCTACTGAAGCAATTCCCTCAAAAATCTCAATTCCCCAAAAGAACTCAAAAAGGAACCAACAAGAAGCAAATGCAGAAAATGGCAGAAATATAACAAAACAGACCAGCAGGTAAAGACGAATTTTTTCGAAGACCTTCTGTTGCTCAAATCAAAAAGTGTTGAACTAACAAAAGTTAGATAACAACCTGGGGAATAAGCAAAAACATTCACGCCTCAAAAATACGTTTAGAGATTTTACACGAATTTTTACGGTGAAGTATAGAAGTCTGTTTCGAGACATCAACTTTCCCAAGCATTACTTCTCTCTCATTAGAGGTTACTCTTGGCACAAAAAGCAAATAAAAAGGATAAGGAGCGGTTATTACAGAGGTAATAACTTCCAAGACTCAACTAAAACTTTTGGGTTATCTCCCAATAAGTACTTTTCTTTAACGCCTTTAAGTTAGGCATGATAGTTTGAGAAGATGCTCACATAAGAAATATGAATTGAAGTAAAAGAAAGCATCAAGAAGAAAATTCAAAACACATTTAAGTCTAACCCACTTCCTATGCATAGGAGTCTTGTAAAGAAATAAGTCATGAAAGCACAAAGCAACAAGCATAGGAAAGCAAAACAAGTGTAACTTCAAAATTTTCAACATAAAGAGGGGAAACTTAATATTATTGAGATGCATAAAACCATGTTTCCCTCTCTCATAATAACTTTCAGTAGCATCATGAATAAAATTAACAATATAACTATCACATAAAACATTCTTATCATGAGCCACATGCATAAAAGAATTAATACTCTCCACATAACATAGTCATTCTTATTAATTATGGTGGGAGCAAATTCAACAAAATAGCTATCATTATTATTCTTATCACCATAATCATCAAATATAGGAGGCATATTGTAGTCATAATTAATTTCCTCCTCAATAGTAGGTGGACTGAAAATAACATATTCATCATTGTAATCATCATATATTGGAGGTTTGGTATCATCATAAGCAATAGAATAGCTATCTTCCAAAGCTGGGGAACTAAAAAGATCATTTTCATAAGAACTAGCTTCCCCAAGCTTAGACTTTTCCATAACATTAGCAATAATGGTGTCCAAAGAATTCATACTAACAACATTGCTATTAGCATGCAAATAAAGTTCCATAGGTTTTTTAATTTTCTCTTCAAACACTTCATCTCCTAACTCAAGATAAATACTATAAAGCTCTCTAATTTTGTTGTTGTTTTCCATTAAGCCTAACTAGTGAAAACAAGAAACAAAAAGACAAAATTGCAGAATCTAAAGGAAATAACTTCGAGCACTCACACCGGAGGATGTGAGTACCTTTTACCTTACCTCCCCGGCAACGGCGCCAGAAAATAGGCGTTTGCCATGGGAGGTTCTTCTTCTTTAATCCTCCGGTGTGAATACCTTTTACCTTACCTCCCCGGCAACGGCGCCAGAAAATAGCTTGATGTCTACGCACTTCTATTCTTGTAGACAGTTGTTGGGACTCCAAGTGCAGACGTTTGTAGAACAGCAGCAAGTTTTCCCTTAAGTGGATCACCCAAGGTTTATCGAACTCAGGGAGGAATTGGTCAAAGGTATCCCCTATCAAGCAACCCTGCAATCAAGATACAAGAAGTATCTTGTGTCCCCAACACACCCAATACACTTGTTAGGTGTATAGGTACACTAGTTCGGCGAAGAGATAGTGAAATACAAGTGGTATGGATAATTATAAGTGGTAACGGTGATAGAAAATAGCTTGATGGCGTGGAAAAGACTAAAGGCAAACTGAAATAAAGATGAAAGAAAGCAAACATGTAATAGATCTAATTTCAAACGGTGTTTCAATGCTTAGAAACAAGGCCTAGGGATCATACTTTCACTAGTGAACACTCTCATATAAATATCTTCTCTTTATGATACTACTCTTAACTACTCTCCGGTTGGACACTCTAATCGTTGGTAGGGCTATAACAGCACACCTCAAAGTAAGCCTTTCCCATCTAGATAACCCCACACTGTCACCTTGAGCACTAGATGGTTCCAACAAACACCACAATTTCATAAAGACATCCAACTCCAAATATAACTCATAACAAGTATTTGTAATCTCTAGCCTAAGTGACACCATGGTGTGCACGCTATCACTTTCACACATACGGGGAGAGCAGAGATCTATTAAAGCACTTGAGTAGCAAAGTAGATCTACTAGATTACAAAGCTCATGATCACAATATGATCATGCATAGAGAGAGAGATGAACACATAGCTACCGGTAGAATCCTTAGCCTCGAGAGAGAACTACTCCCTCCTCATCATGGGAATCAACAACGGTGATGGAGATGGAGGTGGAGATCGATGGAGATGGCTCCAGGGGCACTTCCCCATCCTGGCAGGGTGCCGGAACAGAGACTTTCTGTCCCCCGAATCTCCCCTTAGGTGGCGGCGGTGCTGTGGAACTTTTCGTGGCTGGAGGCTTGATGATTTAGGGTTTTGGTATCGGGAGGCTCTTATAGGCGAAGGAGGCAAGGTCGGTGGCCAGACAGGGGGCCCACACCATGCCCTGGCGCGGCCTGGGCTGGCTCGTGCCAAGGGGGTGTGTAGCCACCCTGTGGCCCCTCTCCGACTCTCCTTCTGGCTCCGTGAGTCTTCCGAGAAAATAGTAACTTTGGCTTTTGTCCCGTCCAATTCCGAGAATATTCATTTTCTGACTTCCTGGAACCAAAAACAGCAGAAAACAGGCAACTAGCACTTTGGCATCTTGTTAATAGGTTAGTCCAAGAAATCATATGAAAAGTACTACAAAGTGTGGACAAAACATAAGAAAGTAGATAAAACCAAGCATGGAACATCAAAAATTATAGATACATTTGCAATGTATCAAGGCCCTTCGCAGAGGGAAGCAGGGATTGCAAGTCTAATAAAGAGCTCCCAAAAATTATGATACTTACTAGCTTTCAGCTCTCATTGCCCCTATCATAGGCATCTTTAGGTGATTAAGGTTAAATTGATCAAATATGAGGATATGCAATGACAAGTTGTAAATTGAGAATCTCATGTCCCTTGAATACGAGGGCCGCTCCTCATGCTACTCAAGTTTAGTCACGGTAAGTTCTTGTCATCGTAAGCATATGTGTATCATAGAGAACCGCCAACGAGGTACCCCTTGCCTGATGATACGGAAGAATCCCCATATCAAAATGACAATGCAAGCAGACAACAAACATCTCAGCAATCTTATTATTTACCATGGGAATATGGTGCTTTTTTCTCTCTTTCCTCTTTTCATAATCTCTTTTTTCTTTTTTCTCTTTTTTTCTCAATATCAGACTCTTTTTTTATAAGAAGAATGCTCCATAGATGCTCGTTATGGTTACGTTGCAGGTTCCCACCATGTCAGCATGGATTAGACCGGCGGCCCAGGCGTTTCTCTAACACACATGCATAACTCTATGGACTTACAAGCTCCCCTTTCATTTCACACCGATGACATACATAGACAAAATAACATGATATCAACTAGGTACAAAGTACCAGTGCAATGTTGAAAGCGTTCCCCATGACAGCATGGTTCTGCTAATTCACAACTTACAAAGCGCAAGCATATACGCAACATAGGTGAGCACAATGGTTCAAGTTTATTAAGTGCAAGAAAGTAAAGTGTGCCATCAAGTTCGTGAGAGCTTTAATCACTAATTTTCACATAACAAGTTTAATTTGGGAGGTAGATAAAACAAGACTTTACTTGGAATAGCAATAATGCTACTAGGTAGGTATGGTGGACTCAAATGGCAAAGGTTTTGGTTTTAAGGAGTGGATGCACGAGAAGAATTCCCTCTAAGTACAGGTTTTTGGCTAGAAAGGTTGGGTAGCAAGTACAAGAGTTGAAGGAAACAAACAAACATACAAGTGATAAGGACAAACATGCAATCTTCCTTGGAAGCACAAAAGATCTTAACTAGAGAATACTAGACTCATGGGCAAATCAAGAAACAAAGATGATGAAATTATATTTCTTTAGAGTACGTTTATCTTTTTCATTTAACTCTCAAAAATAGTGTTGCTACTGACCGAGCCAGGTTTGCCAAAACCAACTAAATTAACTCAATGATCCCAAAGTGATACCAATACTAACAACAAGATCAATCATATAACCATGAATTGAAAACTAATATAAGCTATGAAAAAGATTGATTGATAGAACTTCTCATTAATATTCCATAACAGCAACTCACACCAAGGTATACATATCTAACGAGAGAGGGGACACTTCCATAATGCAAACCATCCTACATAATGACTTCTCTATTCATGATATGACTCTACTTATAAGGTAAAAAGATAGAAGATAGTGATGTGATACCGCAGCACTCCCCCAAGCTTGGAACAAACCAAGGGGATGCCAAACCTGATGACGAATTACTCTTTTGGTGGTGGTGGTATACTCTCGATGAGCTCTCTGATAAGTTTCCCCAAGTCCTCAATCTCGAAGGTGAGATTACGAATCAGCTGTGAGTTTTGCTCAATGCGGCTCATGATCATGTCGGGTTGAGAATTCCAGCTCTTGCTATTCTTTCCCCACTCTTCCTCCTTGAAGTCTTCTTTTCCTGCATGGCTAGAATGAGGCAAATCCCAATTGGAGGGTAATTTCCCCTTGGGCATATTCCGGTATTGATGCTCATGGATAAGGGTATGGAAGGGATTCTTGGTGCGTGGAGGAAGTGACCGTGGAGCCAAGCAGTGACGAGGAGCTTTCCCCCAGTCTGCATCCGTGCAGTCCTTCTAACCCTGGCAGGTTTTCTCACAACTCCAATGCTTGCAATGGTAGTGCCGGTGTGCGGATGTTGGCCTTGCTCCTCTTCACCTTCACTCTTGATCTCCTTCTCCTTCCCGGGGTCTTGGAGGTCTTCCTCCAAAGGCTCCTTCCCTTTATCCTTGGCGGACACCATTGTGCTTCTAAACTTTCAAAGAGTATGTCCTGGCAGAAACAGGCCGAAACAAAAACACGGCGAGAACACGATATATGAACCTCGGGGGATCCGGGGGGGTTATATATTACAAAGTTTCATATCAAAAGGAAGGTACTGGGAGAAAACGAGTCGGAGGTGGAGTCCAGGGTGGACTCACCACCTGGTGGCGTGGCCAGGGGTGGTCCCGCGCCACAGGGTGGTGCGAGCCACCCTGGCTCCGTTTCCGTCCCTTTTTTCACTCCGTAGCTTTCCTTATTGACTAAAAACTGCAAAAATACAGTTGCATCATATTTTCGCGGAACTTTTCTTACCAGAGCTGTTACCAATTTGAAAACGGACTCTGCAGGTCTCTAAATTTGGTATCTAGTAGATTCTTCCGAAGTCACCACTTGAATAACATCGATATCTTCATCTTCATACACTTATTACTTGAGTCATAGAAGCTTTCACTTCCTTATTACACCATTTTCTCCACTACCTGGAAATCTCTTTCACACAAAACTTCACACAGTTCTCATTAGCAACATTGGTATAAATGAAGTAATAAAACCTTTTGAACCCAACTTCAACTAAAAACCATCAAAACATAAGCTACTGTAGCAACTCCTTCTGAAAACCCAAAAATAATTCAAAAAGGAAATCGAATAAAGAAGAAAATGCAAGAGCGTCAAAATCTGTCAAAACAGACCAGCAGGTAAAGATCATTTTTTTAGGAAATCTTCTGTTGCTCAAATCAAAAAGTGAAAAACTAACGAAAGTTAAATAACAACCTGAGGCAGAAGCACAAAATATTACAGCTCAATCCGACATACAGAGATCTCTCACGAATTTTTACGGTGAAGCACAAAAATCTGTTTCGGGACAGCAACTTCCCCAAATATTACTTCTCTCATTAGAGGTTGATCTTGACACAAAAACCAAACAAAACGGATAAGGAGCAGTTATTACCGAAGTAATAACTTCCAAGACTCAAATAACCAAAAACAAACTGAAAGCAAAAACAAATTGGGTTGTCTCCCAAAAAGCTCTTTCTTTATAGCCATTAAGATGGGCATGATAATTTTGGAGATGCTCACATAGGAATATGAATTGAAGTGAAAGAGAGCATTAAGAAGCAAAAATTCACACATTTAAGTCTAACCCACTTCCTATGCAAGGGAATTTTGTAAACAAACAAGTTGTTGAAACCAGAGGCTACTTGCATAGGAGGGCAAAAGAAGTGCAACATAAAAACTTTCAGCATAAAACGAGGAAACTTGATATTATTGAGATGCATACGAACACTTTTCCCTCTCTCACAGTAACTTTCAGTATCATGCATAAACTTAACAATATAACTATCACAAGGGCCATCATAGCAATGATCGCTTATTCTAACAGAAAACACAGGAATACTAGCTCTCATAACACTACTTTGTGAAACAATATTAGGGATATCCTCACAAAGGATAGTGTGTCCCTCTTTTTCATAATTAGTAACAAAGTCTTTCACATTTGCTATTATAGGTTCATCAACCATTTGTTTATCAGATTCAATAGCTTTATTTGTACTTTCGTTAACCATACTAGCTATCATAGAATGTTCCTTTATCTTAATTGGGAAAGGGATTTTCTCAATGTAAGATTTAGGTAAGACATGATTAGCAGTATAAACTTCAGTATTTCTCGCAGGAACAACCTTAGCAATATCTTTATAAGATTCATGATACTTATTCCACTTCTTTTTAGGCACTTCAACGTAAGAAGCAAAAGCCTTAAAATAAGAAGCAATAGCTTGAGAGTCTACACCATAAGCATTTTTAATATTTTGAACGTCATTAGTTCCCATAAAAGATTCAATGCATTCATAATCATAATTTATACCTGACTTTCTTCCTTTGTCATTCTCCCAAGGTTTAGCATTGTCTTGAATACGGTCCAGAAGATCCCATTTAGCTTCTTCTTCCATGCGAGTGAATGATCCAGCACAAGAAGCATCCAATAAATCCTTGTCATGTAGAGGGAGCCTTGCATAAAATTTATTGATAATAATATTGTTGGGGAGCTCATGAATGGGACATTTGAGCATTAGTAACTTCAATCTCCCCAAGCTTGAGCTGTACTCTCTCCATCAAGAGGCCAAAAGTTGTATATTTGATTCTGATCTTTATGAATCTCACTAGGAGGATAAAATTTTGAATAAAAGAGAGGCACTATTTCCTCCCATTCCAGAGCTTGACAATTCTTCAGCAGCTTATACCATTCTTCAGCTCTTCCTTTCAGCGATAATGAGAATAACTGCTTCTTAACTTGATCTGTAGTAATACCTGCCCACTTGAACAACTCGTATAATTCGTGTATAAAGAGCAAATGATCACCGGGATGGACAGTTCCATCCCCAACATAGTAGTTATCCATAACACGATCAATAATTATAGTAGGTATTTTAAAAGCATCATTCTCAGCAGGTGGTGGCTTATCTACTAACTTAGCAGTGGTAGTAGCATTACCAAATAAGAAACTCAGCGAATTATCCATAACGAAAATAAAGCAACTAGCAGAAGTAAACAATACTCACAGTAGAAGTTTCCTTTACCAGTTCCACTCTCCAATAGCGCTTCACTCCCCGGCAACGGCGCCAGAAAATATTCTTGCTGACCCACAAGTATAGGGGGTGTATCGCAGTATTTTTGATAAGTAAGAGTGTCGAACCCAACGAGGAGCAGAAGGTGCTGGCTAGTGGTATGGATCAGGAATTCTCTGCAAATACTTAGCAAATGGATTTTAGGGGTTTTTGATAAAGCAAGTAAACGAAGTATGAGTAAATAAAAGACAGTAGGAATAAATGCAGCAAGTGGCACAATCCTTTATGCAGCAAAGGACAAGCCGGTTGTATTACTTAAGATGACCAAACGTTCTCGAGGACACATGGGAAGACTGTCAAGTGCTTTCGCTTCATATAGTTGATTAATCTTCTTTAGCTTGCTAAGTGTTGTGTGGGTGAACCTGTGCTAATGTACCGACCTTCCTAGGACTAATACATACTTGTGATTATACCCCTTGCACCGTAAGTACAAGAAAGTAATTAAGGTAGAAACCTAACCACAGCTTTAAACTCTAAGACCCTTACGTCCCTTGTGCAATGGTTTGCTAACGAGGGTTCAAGTTTCTGTCACTCCGGCAACCCCTACGATTAGTAGCCAAATACACAATGCATTCCCCTAGGCCCATATAGGTGAAGTGTCATGTAGTCGATGTTCACATGACACCACTAGAAGAAGTACACCACAACTTAAATATCAAACTATTGAATCTTTCTCAACACAACTCCACTACTAACAACATGACTTCTCCCATGTCCTCAAGAACAAAACGAACTACTCACAAGACATCATATGGATCATGATCAGAGATGGAATAATGATGTATAACAATCTGAACATAAACAATAATTCAATGGTTCACTCAATAGCATCAACTACAAAGAGTAATCAACACCGGGAAAGTTTCCCCTATGAACTATGGAAGATTCAACGCAATTGTTATAGCAATATGGAGATGGTGATGAGGGTGATGATGGTGATGATGGTGGTGATGATGATGATGATCCTGATGTCCAGCTTGATGGTGGTGTTGATGGCGACGATCTCCCCTCTCCGGGAAGGAATTCCCCCGGCAGAAATCTGTCTGCCGGAGAGATCTTTCTCTCTCGGTGTTTTCCGCCCCGCAGAGGCGGCAGAATCTTTCTGTGGTCACTCCCCGAGTCTTAGGGTGTCGGGAGGATAATATACGCCAGAGGGGAGTGCCAGGGGTGGACCAGGGCGGCCACACCACCTGGTGGCGCGGCCTAGGCTGGCCCGCGCTAGGGGGTGGTGTGGGCCCCCTGTGGCCCATCTCCAGCCCCCCTTCTGGCTTCCTTCGTCTTCTAGAAAAATAGGATTTTCTGTATATTTTCCCGGATTTTCTGATCTTCGCGAATTTTGCCTCCAAACAGCACCTTTTCCATCAGAATCCTCACTATAGCGGTCCATGCTCCAAAAGTCATCAACCATGCAAAAACAGATGAAATAACATAAGTATCACCTCTCAATATGAAATATATCAATAAATAACAGTGAATTATTACATAGAATAGTGATGCAAAATGGATGTATCACCCCTTGAGGCGCCTGGGCCTTGGCCCTTCCCTCCTTCGGTTTTCCCTAATGGGCCCTTTTTCCGTAGGAAGTTTGGCCCATTAGTGGAATACCCCTTCAAAATAGATTTTATTATTATATTTAATATTAATTACATTAATTAATATGAAATACATATTTCAAAATCCGATTTGACACGAAACACCTTTTGGTTCCCTTTTGATTTCCTCCGAACGACTTCGGAACTTTCCCAGAACGATTATGGTTCTCTCATGGAACTTTTTCGGTTTCCTTTTCTCTTTCATATGGTGATTCCAACTTACAGAGGATCTCTAGATCATCGTACCCTTAAGTGTATTTCCCCATGGCTCGGGAATGGCACAGACATGATCTCCATCAATGATCAATAGCGGGACCGGGATGCCCATAATGACCCCTGTGCATTCCACGATGATAATATCATTTGAACCGTAAACAGTTGTTTCCCATTCCCTTTGCCACTTGATACCTAGTTCATCCGAGATTTGATCTACGGTATCTCCATACCTTCGTTCGATCTCGTTACCGATGAACTTGTTTTCTCGTTTCCGTGTTGTTGCATTCTGTGACCCAGTCACACGCTTGCAAGCTTCGGTAATGCAACGTCACCGAGATGGCCACATATGTATCTATCTGTTACATGGATTGGCAAATCCTGGTCTTGATATGTACTCCTCTATGCGCTCCTTTGGGAAAATTGAGTAGCACATTTTCGATCACCCAGTCACGGAGTGATACTTGATAACCATCTAAGCTCCCTCCAGAACGGTGATTTGCATTATCTCACAGTCTAAGGACAGGTTGCGAGGTTTCCTTAGTTTATCATGTTGGAGATATGCCCAAGAGACAATAATAAAAGTGGTTATTATTATATCTTTGTGTTTATGATGAATTTTTACATCCCATGCTATAATTGTATTATAAGGAAACACTGATACATGTGTGTTTTGTAAACATAAAAGAGTCCCTAGTAAGCGTCTTGTGGAACTAGCTTGTTGATTAAATGATGATCATGCTTTCCTGATCATGGACATTAGATGTCATTAATAATAGGGTTATATAATTAGGAGAATGATGTGATGGACACACACCCATAGTAAGCGTAGCATAAGATCAAGTCATTAAAGTTCGTATTGCTGTAAGCTTTCAAATGCATAGTAACCTAATCCTTCGACCATGAGGTTATGTTAATCACGATCACCGGATGGGTACTTTGATGACATCAAACACCGCTTCGTAACTGGGTGGTTATAAAGGTGTCATTGGGTATTCTGAAAGTATGTGTTGAAGCGCATGGACCAAGATTGGGATTTGTCCATCCATATGACGGATAGATATGCTCTGGGGCCTCTCGGTGGAATGTTATCTAGTTAGCTTGCAAGCATGTGACTAGGTCACAAGGGATGACATAACATGGAACGAGTAAAGAGTACTTATCAGTAATGAGGTAGAACTAGGTATGGAGATACCGACGATCAAACCTCGGATAAGTAGAATATCGCATGACAAAGGGAATTGGTTTCGTATGTTAATGGTTCTATCGATCACGAAGTCATCGTTGAGTATGTGGGAGCCATTATGGATCTCCAGATCCCGCTGATGGTTATTGATCGGAGAGGTGTCTTCATCATGTCCGCATATTCATGAACCGTAGGGTGACACACTTAAGGTTCGAAGTTGTTTTAAGTAGATATGGAATATGCGTTGGAGACCGAATGTTGTTCGGAGTCTCGGATTGGATCCGGGACATCACGAGGAGATCTGTAATTGTCCGGAGAATAAGATTCATATATTGGGGATCATTTTCTAAGTTAGGAAATGTTCCGGAGTGTTTGTAAGGAGATTCTAGAAGATTTCGGAATGCTCTGGAAGGTTCTAGAAGATTTCTTGGAGTTTGCTTGAAAACCAAGAAAGGATCAAGGAGTCTTTATGGGGCAAGACACGGATTCGTGGGGGAGGAGGACTCCTCCCCCTTCCCAATTTGCCGGCCAAGGAGGGAGGGGAGTCCTACTAGGACTCCCCCTCCCATGGCGCGCCTCCCTCCTTTAAATAGAGGGGAGGGGGCGCCACCCGCTAGACCTCTCCCATAACAAACCCTAGTCGTCGCCTCTCTCCTCCTCCTTCGCTCTGCTCCGGCTTAGGCGAAGCCCTGTAGAATTCTCTACTCCACCACCACCACCACACCGTCGTGCTGCTGGCATTCCGTGGAGAAGATCTACTACCTCTGCTGCTTGCTGGAACAGGGAGAGGAAGGTCTGCTTTGACTCCGCACGTGTGACTGACTGCGGAAGCGCTGCCGGAACACAGCGTCGGAAGAATCGTCCACACGATCTTGAGATCGGCAAGTGATCGACTACATCAACCCCGAGATCTAATCTCATAACGCTTTCGGTTCTACAAGGGTTAGTACAGATCTATCTCGTTGCACATGTCTAATAGATTAGATCTTGGCTTTTATCTAGATTAGATCTAGGTTTTGTTCGTTCTTGCGGTAGAATTTTTTTGTTTTCCATGCTACGAACCCATCAGTGGTATCAGAGCCTTGTCTATGCGTAGATCTGTTGCACGAGTAGAACACAATGGTTTTGTGGGCGTTGGTGCTCGTGCCGTCTTTTGCTTTGTGTACTTTGCATCTTGCGGTATGGTGGGATGAAGCGGCTCGGGCTAACCTTACATGTCATCGCACATGAGACTTGCTCCACGCTTGACGTGTAACTTGCTTTGCACAAGTGGCTTTGCGTGTGTCTGTCTCTCCCATCATAGTATAGATCCAATCTACACTTTGCACTTGATAGAACTTGTATCAATGTTGTGGTTCAGTTTCGTAGGTAAGATCCGTTCTTATTCGAAAGCCCCAAACCACGTAAAACTTGCAAAGAAAATTAGAGGCGTCTAACTTGTTTTTGCAGGGGTTTTGTGATGTGATATGGCCATCATGTGATTGTGATTATATTTGATGTATGCAATTATCCTTGTTGTAATATGGCAACCGACAGGAGCCTAATGGTTGTCTTTAATTCTGTTAAGACCTGCGTGTCTATTCATCTTGTAATAGCTTTGTTCCAAGTAGTTGTAATAGTTGCTGGTGATGATGGACAACCATGAAGCGGCGCCACTGACCTTGACGCAATGCTGGTGATGATGGAGATCATGTCCGTGCTTTGGAGATGGAGATCAAAGGCATAAAAAGAAAGGGCCATATCATATCACACTAATTATGAATTGCCTGTGATGTTAATCTTTTATGCATCTTCTATTTCTTAGATCACGACGGTAGCATTTTAAGATGATCCCTCTCACTAAATTTCAAGTAATAAAGTGTTCGTCCTTAGTTGGCACCATTGCTAAGACTCGTCGTCTCGAAGCATCTCGTGATGATCGGGTGTGATAGATTCTACGTGTGCATACAATGGGTGCAAGCCAGATTTGCACATGCGGAAACTAAGGTTAATCTTGACGAGCCTAGCATGTACAGACATGGTCTCGGAACACGGAATACCGAAAGGTAGAGCACGAGTCATATAAGTGATATGATGAACATGAAGATTGTTCGCCGATGAAACTACATCCTCTCTCGTGAAGATCGGACTTGGTGTAGTGGACTTGGTTCGTGTAATCACTAAGACAATGTGAGGGATGTTGTTTTGAGTGGGAGTTCACCTAGCTAATTTAAGAATTAAAGTAGAACTCAATTTATCATAAACTTAGTCTAAACTACTTGCAAATTTGTTGTAGATTATGGCGAATCTCTCCATCAATTTCAATGAGTTCCTAGAGAAAGAAAAACTTAAGAACAATGGAAGCAACTTCATAGACTGGCTCCGTGGTCTGAAGATTGTCCTCAGGGCTGGTCAGATGACCTATGTGCTCGAAGCACCGCTAGGTGACCCACCTGCAGATGTTGCCACCGATGACGTAAAGAATGTTTACGCCACTCGGAAAAATCATTACTCCACAGTTCAGTGTGCCATCCTGTACGGTTTGGAAACAGAGCTCCAGAAGCGTTTTGAGCACCACGACCCGTTCGAGATCATTAAGGAGCTCAAGCTCATTTTTGAGACTCACGCGGCCGTGGAGAGCTATGAGGCCTCCGAAAAGTTCTTTACCTGCAAGATGGAAGAGGGAAGCTCCGTTAGCGAGCACGTGCTCACCATGTCTGGGCATGCAAACAAGCTCCAAGAGTTGGGGATAACGATTCCTAATGAGTTAGGGATTCACCGTGTCCTCCAATCACTGCCACCGAGTTATAAGAACTTTGTGATGAACTACAATATGCACTGCATGAACAAGACGTTGCCTGAACTATCGTCCATGCTGAAAACTGATGAAGTGGAGATCAAAAAGGAGCACCAAGTGTTGATGGTCAATAAGACCACCAATTTCAAGAAACAGGGCAAGCCTAAGAAAAAGGGCAACTTCAAGAAGGACGGTAAGAAAGCTGTTGCACCTGCTAAGAAGCCCAGGGCTGGTCCTAAGCCTGAAACTGAGTGCTTCTACTGCAAGGGTGCTGGTCACTAGAAGCGTAACTGCCCCAAGTACCTGGCGGATCTGAAGAACGGCAACATCAAGAAGAAAGGTATATTTGATATACATGTTATTGATGTGTATATTACTAGTAATCGTAGTAGTTCCTGGGTATTTGATACTGGTTCGGTTGCTCATATTTGTAACTCAAAACAGGAGCTATAGAATAAACGAAGACTAGCGAGAGACGAGGTGACGATGCGCGTTGGAAATGGCTCCAAGGTTGATGTGATCGCCGTCGGCACGCTCCCTCTACATCTACCTTCGGGATTAGTTTTAAATTTAAATAATTGTTATTTGGTGCCTGCGTTAAGCACGAACATTATATCTGGATCTTGTTTATTGCGAGACGGTTACTCTTTTAAGTCTGAGAATAAAGGTTGTTCGATTTATATGAGTAATATCTTTTATGGTAATGCACCTGAGATGAATGGTTTATTCTTATTGAATCTCGATAGTAGTGATACACATGTTCACAACATAGATGCTAAACGAATAAAATTGAATGATAATTCTACATACATGTGGCACTATCGTCTTGGTCACATTGGAGTGAAGCGTATGAAGAAACTCCATTCTGATGGACTTCTTGAATCACTTGAAAGATGCGAAGCATGTCTAATGGAAAAAATGACTAAGACTCCATTCTCTGGAATAATGGAGCGAGCTATAGACTTATTGGAAATAATACATACCGATGTGTGCGGTCCAATGAGTGTAGCATCGCGTGGTGGATATCGTTATGTTCTCACTTTCATGGATGACTTAAGTAGATATGGGTATGTCTACTTTATGAAACATAAGTCCGAAACTTTCGAGAAGTTTAAGGAATTTCAAAGTGAAGTGGAAAATCATCGTAACAAGAAGATTAAGTTTCTGCGTTCTGACCGCGAAGGTGAATATCTGAGTTATGAGTTTGGCATGCATTTAAAGAAATGTGGAATACTTTCACAGTTGACACCGCCGGGAACACCACAGCGTAATGGTGTGTCCGAACGTCGTAATCAAACTCTCTTAGATATGGTTCGGTCTATGATGTCTCTTACAGATTTACCGCTATTGTTTTGGGGCTATGCATTAGAGACAGCCACATTCACTTTAAATAGGGCACTATCTAAATCCGTTGAAACGACACCGTACGAATTGTGGTTTGGTAAGAAACCTAAGTTGTCGTTCCTTAAAGTTTGGGGTTGCGAAGCGTATGTAAAGAAGTTACAGCCTGATAAGCTTGAACCCAAAGCGGAGAAATGCGTCTTCATAGGATACCCTAAAGAAATAATTGGGTATACCTTCTATCATAGATCCGAAGGCAAAGTTTTCATTGACAAGAATGGATCCTTTCTTGAGAAGGAGTTTCTCTCAAAAGAAGTGACTAGAAGGAAAGTAGAACTCGACGAGGTTATTGAACCTTCTCTCGGAGTTGAGAGTAGCGTAGCACCGGAAGATGTTTTTGTGCCGCCTGCACCAACTGGAGAGGAAGCTAATGATGATGATCATGAAACTTCGAACGAAGTTACTACTGAACCTCGCAGGTCAACGAGGGTTCGTACCACTCCTGATTGGTATGACTCTGCCTTAAACGTCATGTTGGTGGACAACACTGATGACCCTGTGACGTATGAAGAAGCTATGGTGAGCCCAGATTCCGACAAATGGCTAGAAGCCATGAAATCCGAAATGGGATCCATGTACGAAAACCAAGTATGGACTTTGGTGGACTTACCGGATGGCCATAAGGCTGTCGAGAACAAATGGATTTTCAAAAGAAAAACAGATGCTGATGGTAATGTTACCATCTATAAAGCTCGACTTGTCGCGAAAGGGTTCCGACAAATTCAAGGAGTTGACTACGATGAGACTTTCTCACCAGTAGGGAAGCTAAAGTCTGTGAGGATTTTGTTAGCAATCGCTGCATATTTCGATTATGAGATTTGGTAGATGGATGTCAAAACGGCGTTCCTTAATGGTGACATTGAGGAAGAGTTGTATATGGTACAACCCAAGGGTTTTATCGATCCTAGTGATGCTGACAAGGTATGCAAACTTCAGCGCTCCATTTATGGACTGAAGCAAGCATCCCGGAGTTGGAATCAACATTTTGATAAAGTAATCAAAAACTTTGGATTTATACAAACTTATGGAGAAGCTTGTATTTACAAGAAAGGGAGTGGGAGCTCTGTAGCATTCCTAGTACTATATGTAGATGACATATTGTTGATTGGGAATGATATAGAACTTCTTAATAGCATCAAAACCTATTTGAATAATAGTTTTTCAATGAAGGATCTTGGCGAAGCGGCATATATTCTAGGCATCAAGATTTATAGAGATAGATCAAGATGCCTAATAGCGCTTTCACAAAGTACATACTTAGACAAAGTTCTAAAGAAGTTTAGAATGGAAGAGAGCAAGAAAGGGTTCGTGCTCATGTTGTCAGGTAAGACCTTCAGTAAAACTCAAAGTCCGGCTACGGCAGAAGATAGAGAAAAGATGAATAATATTCCCTATGCCTCGGCCATAGGTTCTATCATGTATGCCATGCTGTGTACAAGACCGGATATAGCACATGTTGTTAGTTTGACTAGCAGATATCAAAGTGATCCTGGAATGGAACACTGGACAGCGGTCAAGAATATCCTAAAGTACCTGAATAGGACTAAGGATATGGTTCTTTCTTATGGAGGTGATGAACAGCTTGTTGTACACGGTTACACTGATGCTAGTTGGAACACCGATCCGGATGACTCGA
This sequence comes from Avena sativa, assembly GCA_916181665.1. NCBI lineage: Eukaryota > Viridiplantae > Streptophyta > Magnoliopsida > Poales > Poaceae > Avena > Avena sativa. Next base: position 29,020,363 of record OV702290.1, on the reverse strand, counting down.
AGTCACAGTCTGGATACGTATTTATTTTGAATGGTGTTGTAGTGAGCTGGAGGAGTGCCAAGCAAAGCGTTGTGGCGAAATCTTCAACTGAATCGGAATACATAGCTGCTTCGGAGGCTGCACAAGAAGCCATATGGATGAAGGAGTTCATTACTTAACTTGGCGTGGTTCCCAGTGGGTTGGACCCGATGGCCATCTACTGTGACAACACAGGTGCCATAGCTAATGCACAGGAGCCAAGGTCACATAGCAAGCTGAAGCACATCAAGCTACGTTTCCATGCTATTCGTGAGTATGTCTGAGATGGTGACATAAAGATTTGCAAAGTACACACTGATCTGAATGTGGCAGATCCGTTGACTAAACCTCTCCCTAGAGCAAAGCATGACCAACACCAGAACGCCATGGGTGTTAGGTATATTACCATGTAATCTAGATTATTGACTGTAGTGCAAGTGGGAGACTGTTGGAGATATGCCCAAGAGACAATAATAAAAGTGGTTATTATTATATCTTTGTGTTTATGATGAATGTTTACATCCCATGCTATAATTGTATTATAAGGAAACACTGATACATGTGTGTTTTGTAAACATAAAAGAGTCCCTAGTAAGCGTCTTGTGGAACTAGCTTGTTGATTAAATGATGATCATGGTTTCCTGATCATGGACATTATATGTCATTAATAACAGGGTTATATCATTAGGAGAATGATGTGATGGACACACACCCATAGTAAGCGTAGCATAAGATCAAGTCATTAAAGTTCATATTGCTGTAAGCTTTCAAATGCATAGTAACCTAATCCTTCGACCATGAGGTTATGTTAATCACCATCACCGGATGGGTACTTTGATGACATCAAACACCGCTTCGTAACTGGGTGGTTATAAAGGTGTCATTGGGTATTCTGAAAGTATGTGTTGAAGCGCATGGACCAAGATTGGGATTTTTCCATCCATATGATGGATAGATATGCTCTGGGGCCTCTCGGTGGAATGTTATCTAGTTAGCTTGCAAGCATGTGACTAGGTCACAAGGGATGACATAACATGGAACGAGTAAAGAGTACTTATCAGTAACGAGGTAGAACTAGGTATGGAGATACCGACGATCAAACCTCGGATAAGTAGAATATCGCGTGACAAAGGGAATTGGTTTCGTATGTTAATGGTTCTATCGATCACAAAGTCATCATTGAGTATGTGGGAGCCATTATGGATCTCCAGATCCCGCTGATGGTTATTGATCGGAGAGGTGTCTTCATCATGTCTGCATATTCACGAACCGTAGGGTGGCACACTTAAGGTTCGAAGTTGTTTTAAGTAGATATGGAATATGCGTTGGAAACCGAATGTTGTTCGGAGTCTCGGATTGGATCCGGGACATCACGAGGAGATCCGGAATTGTCCGGAGAATAAGATTCATATATTGGGGATCATTTTCTAAGTTAGGAAATGTTCCGGAGTGTTTGTATGCAGATTCTAGAAGGTTTCGGAATGTTCTGGAAGGTTCTAGAAGATTTCTTGGAGTTTGCTTGAAAACCAAGAAAGGATCAAGGAGTCTTTGTGGGGCAAGACACGGATTCGTGGGGGAGGAGGAGTCCTCCCCCTTCCCAATCCGCCGGCCAAGGAGGGAGGGGAGTCCTACTAGGACTCCCCCTCCCAGGGCGCGCCTCCCTCCTTTAAATAGAGGGGAGGGGGCGCCACCCCCTAGACCTCTCCCATAACAAACCCTAGCCACCGCCTCTCTCCTCCTCCTTCGCTCTGCTCCGGCTTAGGCAAAGCCCTGCAGAATTCTCTACTCCACCACCACCACCACACCGTCGTGCTGCTAGGATTCCGTGGAGAAGATCTACTACCTCCGCTGCTCGCTGGAACGGGGAGAGGAAGGTCTGCTTCGACTCCGCACGTGTGACCGACTGCGGAAGCGCTGCCGGAACGCGGCGCCGGAAGGATCGTCCACATGATCTTGAGATCGGCAAGTGATCGACTACATCAACCCCGAGATCTAATCTCGTAACGCTTTCGGTTCTACAAGGGTTAGTACAGATCTATCTCGTTGCACATGTCTAATAGATTAGATCTTGGCTTTTATCTAGATTAGATCTGGGTTTTGTTCGTTCTTGCGGTAGAAATTTTTTGTTTTCCATGCTACGAACCCATCATATCATTAATGGTGAACTTTGTAACTAGATATCATTAAGATACAACTGGTTGGGTTGTTTGTCTATCACATCATTCAACTAATGACGTGACATCATTGTCAATTGGCATAAATGCCCATGATCTCGAAACCCTAGATCATCCTCATGACCAATGAACTAGTTCGCTAGAGGTAACTAGAGACACGGTTTGTTTACATACCACACGTGTATTAACGTTTCGATTAATACAGTTATAGCATAGTATGAAACTATTATGAACTAATTGAGATATGACAATAAAAACCTATTTATTATTTGCCTCTAGGGCATATCTCCTTCATTGGGGACCATCATATTCTTCAAACACCACACTACAAGATTCTATGACAATTCCGGAGAGCTTGTCATAGATTCTATAAGTGTGGGATTCGAGACCATAACCAACAAAACTACCCTCTAATGCTTTGGAATCAAACTTGGATAAACGAATGCCCTTAATGCGATAAAATCACTTACAACCGAATACCCAGAAGTAAGAAACATTTGGCTTGTTACCGGTAAGGATTTCATATGGAGTCTTGATCAATTCTTTGCGGAGGTAGAGACGGTTTGATGCATGGCATGCTGTGGAGATAGCTTCAGCCCAAAAATTGTATGGAGATTTAAATTCCACCAACATAGTCCTTGCCATATCAATAAGAGTCCGGTTCTTCCTCTCAGCTACACCATTTTGTTGAGGGGTATATGCAGTGGAATATTGATGTTTTATTCCCTCATCTCTAAGAAATCCATTTAATGTGTAGTTCTTGAACTCGGTACCATTGTCACTTCTTATTGTTAATACTGGGACATTGTGTTGACGTTGATCCATGTTGATGAAGTCAATGAAGTTCTCTTGGGTCTCACTTTTTAACTTGAAGAAATATACCCAAGTGTATCTTGAGTAGTCATCAACAATCACCAAACAATATTTCTTCCCACCAAGTCTCGCATGAGACGGAGGACCAAAGAGATCCACATGAAGGAGCTCCAAGATCCTCTTGGACTTGATGTAGTTCTTTGGCTTATGGGGAGAATCATGCATCTTTCCTTCAACCCATGCCCTGCAAACACGATATTTGGCAAAGCAAACATTTTCTTTTAATCCAACAATATGACCATCCTTGTGGAGGCTTTACAAAGTTCTCATGTTGACATGGGCTAGACGGCGATGCCATAGCCAACCCACATCGGCCTTTCCGAACAGGCACATCGGACTTGTAGTGGTTTTCCCCGAGAAGTCCACCACATACAAGTCATTCTCGACGTACCCAACGAAAGCGACCTTTAGAGACTTGCTCCACATGAGGATCACAATATCATTATTAATAAATACGGCAAAACCCATCTTTCCAAGAGAACGAACTAAAAGTAAATTATAGCCAAGGGTCTCAACAAGCATGACGTCCACGAGAGTGATATCGTGTGCAACCACAACTTTGCCGAAACCCATTACCTTAGACTTTGACTTATCGGCATATGTCACGGATATTTGATCAACATTTGGTCTCAACTCCTTCACACTAGATGCGCTTCCGGTCATATGACTTGTGCATCCACTATCAAGCACCCATTTTGACCCTCTAGAAGCATAGGTCTACAAAAGATCAAACTAGTTTTTAGGTACCCATTTTTCAATGGGTCTCTTTTGTTAGCAACAAGGGTCTTGGGAACCCAAATAGACCATGCAATATAACCTTCAAATGGGCCAACATATTGTGCATACACATTACCATAATAATCACGCATTAAAACATAGTGAGGGTTAGCACTACCCACAAAATCATCATGAGACATAGTTTTGCCACTTGTGGTCTTACTTCCCACAATGACCTTGTTCTTTTCTTGGGCGGGCTTGGCCTTCTTCTTCTTGTTGTTCTTTTTCTTCTTGGTTTTAGAGATAAAACCAATGCCCCCTTTTCAACATTTGACCTTTGCTTGCTCAAGAGATCATCAATAGACTTGTTTCCTTTTGGAAAGGAGGTCTTAGCTAGCTCCCCCTTCAACCTAGCATGTTCTTCAAGTGTATTTGTACAACTAGAAGGAATGAACATGCTAGGTGAGGGAGTATTGATCAATTGAGTTTGAAGCTTTTCACGAGACTTTGTGAGCGACAAGAGTTCACCTTCCAAGGCCTTGTGAGCCTTGTCAAGTGTCCTAAAGTCCTCGATAAGTTTTTCATGAACAACATCAAACTCAATCTTGTCCTTTTTAGCCTTTTTATATTTAGCAATAGCATGATCACGTTCCTTGATGAGTTTATTAATAATGAGATCATTTGCTTCATCAAGACCCTCTAGTTTAGTTTCAAGAGATAATCTAGTTTCTTGTTCTTCTTCTAGAGCATTATTTAGAGCTTCTACCTCAATCATGTGCTCTCTTCCTAATTGACATCTCTCATCTCGAAGTTCTTGTGTGTGTGTGCAAGTTGATTTAAGAGGTCCACAACATGTTTCTTGTGTTCCCCTTGTAAGTTGTTCATGAACACATCAAAAGCAACTAATTCCTTTTTGGCCTCAAGAGCAACTCATTGATGACCCACAAGTATAGGGGGTGTATCGCAGTATTTTCGAGGGAAGTGAAACCCAATTTACTGATTCGACACAAGGGGAGCCAAAGAATATTTATAAGCCTTAACAACTGAGTTGTCAATTCAGCCGCACCTGGAAACAATCTTGCTCACAGCAGTTTATCAGTAGCAACAGTTTTGTAGTAGGAATAGTAAAGCAGCAGCAGTAGTAAAGCAAAGACAGTAGTAACAAAAGCAGTAAACAGTGGGATTCGAGTGCGGTAGGCATAGGGATGGATGGACGGGCGTTGCATGGACAAGACAATCCACATAGCAATCAGAACATAGGGCAATTGCAGATAAATAAGATAAAGCATCCAAGTACTAGACAATCCTAGGCATGTGTTCCATATATAGTCATACGGGCTCACAATGAGAACTTGCACAACATCTTTTGTCCTGCCAGCCCGTTTGCAGAGGGGCCTGTAGGGAACTACTGGCAATTAAGGTGCTCCTTTTAATAGAGCACCGGAGCAAAGCATTAACACTCCGTGAACTCACGTGATCCTCACATCAAAGCCTTTCCCTTCCGGTTATCCTGATTTCTGTCACTTCGGGGCCATAGGTTCCGGACAATGATGTGTGTATACAACTTGTAGATAAGACCAGAAACAATACTATCATAATGAATCAATAATACGTTCAGATCAGAAATCATGGCACTCGGGCCCTAGTGACAAGTATTAAGCACAACAAGTCGCAACAAAGTCATAAAGCACTAATAAAGTCGCAACCATGCACAACATAAGCAACATTACAATGCTCATAAAAAGGTATGATAGAGTGGTATCTCGCTTGCCTTTGATTATGAATGCCAAGGCACCTCCGAAGTTCAAGTGGTGACTAGAAGTAAAGGTATCAAGGATACAAGAATCAAAGTCATAACACAAATAATCAAGTAATGGAACAAACACAAAGAATGACAACTATGCTCTCCAGAAGGTGCTCAAAGAATATATGGAGACTCAACAATAGAAGAAAAAGGTTTTGAATAATTTTGAAAGGCTTCCAAATGCTGAAAGTATGGTACTCGTTAGCTTTGAGCTCTCATTGCCCCTATCATAAGCATCTTTAAAGTGGTTAAGGTGAAAGTGACACAACTAAGAGGATATGCTTGACAAGTTATAAATCGAAGTCTCATGCCCCTTACTTACGAAGACCGATCCTCATGCTACTCAACTTTAGTCACAAGTAAGCTCTTGTCATTGTAAGTACATACGTATCATAGAGAACCGCCAACGGGGTACCCCTTGCACATGACACGGGAGCTATCCCATGATCAAAATACAAGGCAAGCAGACAATGAGCATCTCGGCGATCTTTTTATTTACTATGTGCATAGATTTTTATTGAGGATGCTTCATAGAATGCTCATTATGGTTATGCTGCAAGTTTCCACCATGATTAGGCATGGCTTATGCTAGCGGCCTAGGCATTTCTCTAACATACATACAAACTACATGATCTTACAAGTTCCACTTTTATTTCACACCGCCGGGATCCATAAGCAAAAGAACATGATATCAACTAGGTACAAAGTACCTATGAAGCGTTGAAAGCGGTCCCCATGATACATGGTTCTACTAACTTCAACTCATAAAGCGCAAGCATATTCACAACAAATAAGGATGCAATGGTTCAGGTTTATTAAGTGCAAGAAAATAAAGTGTGCCATCAAGTTCGTGAGAGCTTTACTAACTAACTTTCTCATAGCAAGCAAACATTTTATTCGGAAGAAAATGAGGCATATTGAATATGCACGCAAGTAGCAAATGATGCTAATGGGTAGGTATGGTGGACACTTTGGAAACATTTGGTTTAGGGAGTTAGAAACTTGAGTAAAACATACTCAGAAAAAGTGAAGGCTAGCAATAGTAAGGGAGCGACAAACGAGAGAGCAATAGCTGTCATTATCATGCTTGCAACAAAACATGACTACTCATGGCATGAAAGTGATTCAAGATCCTCAAGGCAAAATAATTCATCGAGGCTTAACTGATTATTACAGTCATGTGCATGCGTGAGCATGTGCCAAGTCAATCAAATGAAATATTCAGAGGAGGATACCACGATGTCATACCAATTTATGAATAGAGTAATGCAAGCAAACATTCATGAGACATGCTACAAACTATTAGCAGGCTGGAGCTAATCACAAGAAAGCAAGAACTACTAAGCATCCAAAGATAACATACACCCTACATGAACGGACTAAGCAAGCTCACAATGATGAGTATATGTACAAAAATGAAGACAAATAGAGTTTGTTACCAGCCTCTTACCATGCCTCAAGTTGTCATTAATCCTCATTATTGCTCTTCACTTGTATGGCTTGAATAATAATATGAAACCAATAATCCACTGAGAACTGCCGAACCCTGCAGCAAACTCACAAAAACCAAAGAAGAACGACAAATATTTTTGGTGTTTTCGATTTTTAAATAAGAACCAAAAGAGAAAAACGAGCAAAGCAAAATCTTTTTTTTGAATAGTTCAAACAAAACAAAAAGGGAAAAACAAACCAAGGCGAAAAGAAGAAGCAAACCAAAGAGAAACAATAAAAATATTTTTGGTCTTTTTGTGTTTTTAGAAAGCAAAAGCAGAAAAGAACGAAAACTAAAAAGAGAACGAAAACATGAATATAGAAAGTACCGACACAACATGATATGGAGATGAGTGCGGTGTCGGCGTACCCCCCCCCCCCCCAAGCTTAGGCTTTTGGCCTAAGTGGGTATCAATCCCAAGCTGGCCAAGATGAATCGTCACCGTGGTACGACGAGGAGGTACCCTCGTCCTGGTGTGAGCTCGAGTATGCCCCCCGTAATGTGCGGAGTAATCATATGAGGGCACATCCTCCTGGTGCTGCTCGTGGAAACCCAGCAAGCGAAGCTGCTCGTCCACCTCCTCCTTGGAGCACGACCACGGTCTCCTGTCAACACTAAACAAAGCAGGCTGTGGCAAAAGGATCTCCCTTTCATCCCCGTCAGTGAAAAGCATCCTATATACTAGATTGTTCAAATCAGAGGTAGTAGTGACAAAGTGATGAGTTTTCAGGGCAACAAGGTCAAGCCTCTATGGTGCCAGCATAGCATCATAGGGATCCACTGAAAGACCTAATGCATTGACTATGCACGATGCAATGATGCCTCCATAGATAGGCCCCCTAGCAGCTAGGCGGCGAGCAATAAGAGAGCCAAGATTGTACCGAGTATCATTGCTGAGCGCAGCAACAAGGAAAGCTAAGTGATAGTTGGAGATATTACTAGTGTTCTCCCTACCCAATATACTAGTGGCAAGATAATATGCAAAGTATCTAAGAGCCGGGAGTTGGATATTTCTTATCTTTCCGCGCTGCGCCACGTGGTCATCATCATTGGTCACCCCTCGGTAAAGCTCCAACAAATCAGCGGGTCACCCTTGAATTTTCTTCACGGTCCCTGTCATACGCACACCTACAATACTGCAAAATCTCTCCAAAGGCATGGTGAAGGGCATATCATAGATTTTAAAAGCGACAGTAGATTGATAGGGTGTGTTAGTAAATGAGAAGCTCTCAACAAAAGTTTTGGTGAGCATAGCGTATTGTGCACTCTCATCTTGCATATAAGAGGTTAAGCCAACCCTCTCAATTAGTAGCAAGAAATCATCAAGAATACCTGCAGCTTGCAAGAAAGTAAAACAAGGAAAAGAGGATGGGTGAGCATCCCCATCATCCCTTTTACTACCAACACGAGTTGCAATGAGATCTTCATTGTATGAGGGCCTAGCTTGAGAGGCTGTTCTTGAGGGCCTCGACCTCCTAGGTGCATCACTCTCAAATATCTCTCCAAAAGTATGATTGTTCATGCTTGGTATTCTGAAATTTAAACGCCTATTAAACAAGTGATTACAAAGTAAATATAATGAAGGATTCTACTCATAGGGACTTGCAAGAGGCCTAAACATGCATCAAAACTATATCTCTAAGCATCAAACAAGCTTACAAGCCCTCATAACTAGTCACCTACAGTAGCAAAATACTCAACATATAATCCACTAAACACAAATCTACTTGGACAAGGGGAGGAGTCACATAGCAAGGAACAATTGCTCCAAATTTCAGCAAAAAAGATGGGTTGAGCAAGGAGATCGAAGAAATCGAGAGCAAGCACAGAAAGAACGTGATTTTGAGCTATGAACTGGAGCTTACTCGGGAGAGAGAAGAAAGTGGCAGGTGAGAGAGGTAGTGTGGGGCCAGGGGTGGCCCAGACCAGGGCATGGCGCCACCTAGGGCTGGCCGCGCCACCACATGGTGTGCCTGCCTGGTGGGCCCCCTGGTACCTACCAGGTACTCCTCTGCCCCTTTTTTCACGTAAAAATTTAATATGAATTTTCTGGAATTTTTCGAGACACTTTATTTTTGGGCTTTTTTTAGAAATAGAAGAATGGTTTTTCTGACAGACAGATTTTTTTTCTTTTGGAAACATGATGCAAGGACAAAACAAGGCTAGAACTATAGAAGTTCTATCATGCAAGCAAACTAACAACACAAATAAAACTAAACGAGAGCAAAAACTAAAAAGCAAAAGATAGAAATAAATGGAAATAATCATAATGAAAACATTGTTTTGTTCAATGGAATCCTTTTGTTAGAAAGGTTGATCAAGTCTTGCTACCAAAACAATTGCATATGAGAAAAAACTTTGTACTCCACTAATGATTATGTTACCTTAACCTTGATAGCAATGGTCCCAATCATAATAGTTTCAAATTTTTCTCTTGGTATGGGACAATATATTTCTCCAACTTGAAGGCCTTCAACATGTTCAATTGAATTCAAACCATAAGTACTTTCAATCTTCTTGGGGAAATAGACAGTATGTTCCTTGTCATTAACATTGAAGGTCACCTTTCCTTGATTAGAATTAATAACAGCTCCTGCTATATTAAGAAAAGGTCTCCCAAGAATAATAGACATATTATCATCTTCGGGCATTTCAAGCACAACAAAATCAGTTAATATCAAGCAATTGTGAGCCACCTGAACAGGTACATCCTCACATATACCCAGAGGAATATTGGTAGATTTATCAGCCATTTGCAAAGATATATCAGTTGGTATCAATTTTTCAAGCTGAAGCCTCTTATAGAGAGAGAAAGGCATAACACTAACTCCAGCTCCCAAACCACACAAAGCAGTTCTAACATAATTGTTCTTAATAGATCAAGGGATAGTTGGAATCCCTGTGTCTCCAAATTTCTTAGGAACCTTACCATTTAAGGAATAATTAGCAAGCAAAGTAGAAATTTCTTCATTAGTGATCTTCCTTTTATTCGAGACAATGTCCTTCATATACTTTGAGTAAGGAGGCAATTTAATAGCATCAATCAAAGGAATTTGCAAGAATAAAGGCTTCATCCACTCACAAAACTTATTATAGTGTTCATCTTCCTTTGACTTGTGTTTCTTATCAGGGAAATGCATAGGTTTTTGGACCCAAGATTCTCTTTCACTACCATGTTTCTTAGCAATAAAATCTTCTTTGGTGTATTTAGTAGTCTTGGTGTGGTTTTCAGGTTCTTCTTCAACTTTTTCTTCATTAGGAAATTCATTTTCTTCATTACCACTTTCAGTTCCAGCATCAGAGATAGATATACTATTAGGATTTATAGCAGGTTCAGAGGGTTATACAACAGTTTTATGTTTCTTTTTCCTTTTCTTATGAGTAGAACCACTATTTTCAGCTTGTTGAGAATCCTGCTCAATTCTTTTGGGATTCCCCTCAGGATATAGAGGGTCTTGGGTAGCAGCACCACTTCTAGTTCTAATTTCATAAGCATGTTTTTCTTTAGCAGCATTAACTAGCAAGTCATTTTGCACTTTAACGAGTTGATCTATTTGAGTTTGAACCATTTGAAAGTGTTTAACAATCAATTTAACATCATTAGAGGTTCTTTCAACAATATCTTTCAACTCAACAATAGCTCCAGTGTTTTCCATTAGATGATTTTGCACCCTCTTATTAAAGTTATCTTGCTTAACAATAAAGATATCAAATTCTTCTAAGCATTGATCAGGAGGTTTCAAGTAAGGGATATCACCTTCATCAATGTGTTGGAGGGAGTGTACCTCAATAGTGGATGAGTAGGGAATAGGCTTACATAATTCTTCTATAGGAGGTAAATTCTTGACATCTGCAGCTTTAATTCCCTTCTCCTTAAAACATTTCTTAGCTTCCTTCATCACTTCATCATTTAATTCAATAACTCCCCTCTTCTTTGATGTTGGAATAGGCACAGGAATAGATGGTTCAGGTACAATTACTTCAGGTATAGCTTGTTTAGGAGGAGTCCAATCTTCATAATTCTTGCTTATTTTAGCCATTAATTCCTCAGCTTCCTTAGGAGTCCTATTCCTGAAAACACAATCAGCACAGCTATCTAGGTATGTCCTAGATTCCTCTGTTAGTCCATTATAAAATATATCAAGAAGCTCATTCTTAGGTAATGGACTTCCAGCCTGTGCATGAATCAGAGCACAAAACCTCGCCCAAGATTCGGGCAATACCTCTTTTTCTCCCTGTTTGAAATCAAAAAGTTCCTGCAAAATAGCATGTCTAGCACTGGGAGGAAAATATTTCTGCAGGAAAGTACTAATCAAGCACTCGAGGCTATCAATAGATCCAGGAGGTAAATTACTAAACCAAGTTTTAACTTCTCCTTGTAGCGAGAAGGGAAAAATCTTAGCAACAAAGTAAGTACGCATCTTAATATCATCAGAAAACAAGCTACTCATGGTAGAAAGTTCATTCATATGTGCTACCGCACTTTCATTCTTAGTCCCACAAAAAGGTTCTTTCTCGACAATAGATATGTAGGATAGATCGAGAGAGAAATCATAATCTTCATCTATAATGTTTATGGGAGAAGCAGCAAACTTAGCAGCAGGAGGTAATTTGGGTCTAATAGTACGCCTCTCAAGGAGACTCTTAGCAACGCTCCTATCATGGGTGTTCTTACATTCTTTAATAAACTCATCGGTCATCTCAACATAATCTTCTTCAATATCATAACTCTCACTAGACTCAGGTGAGCTAACAGGTCTGGTAGTGTCTTCATTAGGAGTTTCGGTATTTCCAGCTATAGTTCTAGCAATCGTAGCATCTAGGAAAGGACCTAATGAACCACTCTTATCAAGCACAGTAGAAGCAGCATCAGAAGTTTCAGATTCAGCAGTAGTAGCAGTGTGTGTAGCATGTGTATGTGGTGGTGTAACGAGCTTACTTATAACAGACGGTGAATCAAGAGCAACAGAGGTGTTCAGAACCGTACCTCTTCTTGTAGTGGATGGTAAAATAGGAACCTTTCCATCACGAGACTTACCCATGATGGATGGATAGCAGCGAACAATAGAGAATCCAAGTGAAATTGATAAATAAAGCTATGCTCCCCGGCAACGGCGCCAGAAAATAGTCCTGATGACCCACAAGTATAGGGGGTGTATCGCAGTATTTTCGAGGGAAGTGAAACCCAATTTATTGATTCGACACAAGGGGAGTCAAAGAATATTTATAAGCCTTAACAACTGAGTTGTCAATTCAGCTGCACCTGGAAACAATCTTGCTCACAGCAGTTTATCAGTAGCAACAGTTTTGTAGTAGGAATAGTAAAGTAGCAGCAGTAGTAAAGCAAAGACAGTAGTAACAAAAGCAGTAAACAGTGGGATTCGAGTGCGGTAGGCATGAGGATGGATGGACGGGTGTTGCATGGACAAGACAATCCACATGGCAATCAGAACATAGGGCAATTGCAGATAAATAAGATAAAGCATCCACGTACTAGACAATCCTAGGCATGTGTTCCATATATAGTCATACGTGCTCGCAATGAGAACTTGCACAACATCTTTTGTCCTACCAGCCCGTTTGCAGCGGGGCCTCTAGGGAACTACTGGCAATTAAGCTGCTCCTTTTAATAGAGCACCGGAGCAAAGCATTAACACTCCATGAACACAAGTGATCCTCACATCAAAGCCTCCCTTCCAGTTATCCCGATTTCTGTCACTTCGAGGCCATAGGTTCCGGACAACGACGTGTGTATACAACTTGTAGATAAGACCAGAAACAATACTATCATAATGAATCAATAATACGTTTAGATCTGAAATCATGGCACTCGGGCCCTAGTGACAAGCATTAAGCACAACAAGTCGCAAAAAAGTCATAAAGCACTAATAAAAGATACTAGGCACCATGCCCTAACAATCTGATGCCATTACATGAACGATCTCATCCAATCCCTACCATCCCCATAGCCTACAGCGGGGGATTACTCACTCATAGATGGAGGAAACATGGATGGTCGATGGAGATGATGGTGGAGATCGATGGAGATGGCTCTGGGGGCACTTCCCTATCCCGGCATGGTGCTAGAACAGAGACTTTCTGTCCCCCCGAATTTCCTCTTCGGTGGTGGTGGCACTGCGGAACTTCTTCTGGAAAAACGTCAACCCCCCCGGAGTTTTTAGGTCAGAAGGCTCCTTATAGGCGAAGAGAGAGACCGAGGGGGTGCCTGGGGGGACCACACCACCCCCTGGCGCGGCCTGGCCTGGCCCGCGCCACTAGGTGGTGTGGCCACCCCAGGGCTCTTCTCCGTCTCGTATTCTGGCTCCTGGAGTCTTCGGGTGAAATAGGATTTTTGGCATATTTTCCGGGATTTTTCCTGATAGTTGATTTTCTGCACAAAAGTAGACACCAAGGCAATTCTGCTGAAAACAACGTCAGTTCGCATTAGTTGCATCCAAATCACACAAGTATAGAGGAGAAACAATAGAAAAAGTGTTCGGGAAAGTAGATACGTTTTGGACGTATCACTCATCATCAAAATCATCATTGATTAGGGAGGTGGAGTGCGTTGATGATAATACCTATGTTCCTCTTGCCATAAGGCAAGTGACGTTCTTGTTGGAGATATTCTCATTTGGAGAATCAAAGAGGGAGAATGACGGGGTAGAGGTAGTGGCAAGAGTCGCCACACCACTTGATGTATCCTCTTCTTCATCTTCATCTTCATCATCATCATCGGAGGAGTACTCTTCACGTGTGATCAAGACAATTTCTCCTGGCTTCTTGTTGCTTGAGTTCCTTTTGATGAAGGGTTTCTTGTAGGGAGCTTTGGAGGTCTTCTTGAACACAAGTTTACCCCATGGTCTTCTCTTTTCTCATAGGGACTGTTGGGGGGATAACCCCGGGTAGGGTCACTCCGGGGTATAAGGGCCGAGTTAGCCGAGGGTCGGCAAGGTCAAAGCGGATGCTGGCCGAGTCACCTCAAGGCAGGCCGGATCACGGAGTAACCCGGACCAGGGGGTCGCCTAACATTGTCTCGTCCGACTTAAGGAGTAAGTCGGAAATGTTTGTCTAGCTTATATGCAGGAACAGGTGTGGCCGGATCAACTGTGATCCGGATCCTCGTTTGGCTTCTAGGAGAAGGAAGGAATATCTCTGGTCAAAAAGAAGGCCCGGTGCATACTGGATGAGCGAATAAAGCAAGGGCAAGACCACCGGATCATGGCCGACAAGGGTGACGACGCTCACGTCGGCTGACGCAGGCGCCGCAGAGGCAACATCGCTAAAGCAAGAGTGACGTGGGGGAAAAGCACCCCTGTCGGGTTACTAATTTGGGAGGAGGCATATGCCTCCACGTATGCCCTAGGCCAGGACCGAACCACCCCTATATAAGGGAGGGGTTGGGGTTCTGGTAAGGGGGGTTGGGTCTTTTCAGATACATAGCAAGGAGAGCACTAGTGGATCTTGGGTTCTCGGGGCTAGTGGGTAGCAAGAGTAAGAGAGTTTCTTCCTCCTCCTCTTGTCAATACAGCTCGAGGAGCACTTGTAATCTGAGAGATAGAACATCAATATGAATCTTCTGTGTAGAGAATCACTCTACTATCCCTCCCTGGATTCCCCTAGCGCATATTAGTCCCCACCTTCAGCCTATCCATGGCATCTGCCGTGACACCACCACGACAGTTGGCACCCACCGTGGGGCTAGCGGCGCTAGCAGGGGTGAAGATCCGGACGGGAAATTTCATCGGCACCGGTGAACGCATCGTCTCCGGGCTCGTTCAGCGCTTCGATGCACTGCACTATGTCAGTGACAACGTTGGCTGCTTCGGCACGCGCCCCCTTCCGCGCAACGGCGTCTTTGTCAATCTCGGCGCGCACAAGGTCTATGTTGCCGTGGACGTGTCTTGCGTTCATCCGCGTCGCGTCGTCGATGCGGGGGAACCACCCCTCACTGTGGCTCGCGGGGCACGTATCGCTCGCTCCCCGGACCATGCGGAGGTGATGATGACTGCGCCAGGCGCGGGCGCGAGCAAGGATCCAGCGCCGGACCCGGAGGCAACACCCAAGGCACCAAGGAAAGCTAGGGGTCCTCCGCTAGAGAGGCCCGAGAACGTGCTGAGGGAAGCTATGGATAGCTTGGCTAACCCGGTGGCAGCAGTGGTAGATCCGGCTCAGGCACATGCCGAGCTAAAGGAGACCCGGCAAAAGATACTGGAGGGCGCGAAGAAAATAGCAGCGGCTCAGCACTCGTTGAACATGACGCTGCGCGAATATGCGAAAGCAAACAAGGTTGATGCAGTGAGGTTAAAAGGGAGAAACCTCATAAGCGAGATGAACAGAGAAGGTGATGATGGACCAGAAGGGTCGGAAAACTATCTGTCTGTGGGGTTGCCGAAGTATAGTACCCCGGCGAAGAACCTCAGAGCAGCAGATGTCGCGGCGTCCGAGCTAGAGGGTCTGACGGGTGAAGCCCGCCAAAGACAGCAAGACCGGGTTAACGAGCTGGTTCGGATCGCGAACAGGTAGAATCAGGAGCTGTTGAGAGGTAACCTAGAGAGAGTTGGAGCTTCTAAAATCGTCCATTCGGTGATGGGTAACCCGGAGAAATCCGCTGGAGCCGCATCATCGCCTCATGGTGGCCCTAGAAGAGAAGAGGTAGTAACCTCGGCCAGACGGAACAAGTAGATCGTTCCGTACGACCCAACACGTGCGGGAGAGGAAAAAGAGATACGGAAAATGACGATCGACGAAGTGTGAGCCGAGGTAACCACGACCAAGGCAAGGCCGGTCAAGGGAATGCTGTCAACGGCAATGCCGGACAGCGAAACCCGGTGGGAGCGGGTCAACCGCAGCAGCGGAATGCACCAAGGCAAGAGCAAAGTGCCGGCCGGGGTATGCAACAGAGAGGAGCACAACGAGAGCAAGACCAATACAACGATGGAGACTCGGAGATGATGAATGCGGGATATGCTAGACCGGACTATCATGTAATAGGGTCGAGATTGGGAAACAGAGATTTGATGCCGGATGACGCAAGATTGAAACTGGATCGCCTGTATAGCTCAGAACAGATTGAATGTCAAGGTCCTCCGGGTCCAGCGTGCTTCGGGCCCCGGATCATGAAGGAACTGCCAGTACCCAATTTCCAATTACCCAGGGGCACAAAGACGTATGACGGCAGTACAAAGCCGGAGGATTGGCTAATAAACTACGCAACAGCTGTGAAAATTGCAACTGGCAACTTGAGGTGGGCTGTACGATACGTACCCCAAATGTTGGAAGGTCCAGCTAGGGTTTGGCTAAATAATCTGCCACCCGGAAGCATCAATTGCTGGATAGATTTTGAAGAATGTTTATCAGCAACTTCTCAAGTACATACCAGAGACCGAATAGACCGCAGACCCTGGCGATGTGCAAGCAGAGATCTAACGAAACGGACCGTGAATTCCTGACCCGGTGGTGTACCGTGAGAAACTCATGTGAGGGAGTCATAGAGTCACAGTCTATAGCGTGGTTCGCACAAGGATGTAGATATGGCAGCGAGTTATGGATGAAATTGCAAACGAAAATGCCAGTCACATTGGCAGAGATGATCCGGATCGCGGATTCTTATGCTTTGGGTGATCCAACTCAACCTAGGAACGCGTCGAACGAGTCAAATGAGGAGTACTATCCGAGGGACGGACCCGGGTCATCCCGGAGGAACGATTATAGGGGAAAAGGAGAGACGATAGACCGGACCATCGATATGGCTCGCAACAAGTTGCGGCCGTGAGTCAAGATCAGCCCGGGGCAGGGAGCAACCAACGCCAGAGAACGGGAGGGCAGTGGACTCCTCGAAACGATGGCAAGAAAACGTGGACTCCGGAGCAGAAGAAGCAATGGCAAGAAAAGAAAGATCGTCCGAGGTATACCTACGAGTCAATGTTGGACCAACCGTGCAAGTTTCACACGCCAAATCCGAGCAGCCCGGCGGGTCACACGACGAGACAATGTGAGTGGATGCGCAAGATAGAACAAGGTGGTTCGGGGAATGCTCAGGCACCTCGGAATGATCAACCTCGGTAGGAGTTACCCCGGCAGCAATTGCTCTCCAGAGCAAACACGCAGCAACTGATGTTGCCTCCCCCTCCGCCGAGGTATGACAACAGTGAGAGAAGGGATGCAGTGCATCAGATAGAAAACCAGCAACAACCGGATCAGAGGTATTCCGGAAATGAGGGAAGGAATGAGTATAGGGAACATCACCAGAGCTATTGCGTGTTCACAACAGAGGAAACGGATAGGAAAAGCTTGCAGCACCGACATATGGAGGTTAACGCGGTTATGCCTGCAGTGACGAGGTATATGTCTTGGTCGGACCAGGAAATTACCTGGAGCGTTAAAGATCATCCCAAGCTTATGCCTAGTCCGGGCTCGTATGCACTGGTGTTAGATCCGACGTTCATTGGACCAAATATTAATGTGAGGTTCTCCAAGGTACTGATCGACAATGGCAGTAGCATTAACATCATGTATGCGGATACGATGCGCAAGTTGGGCATCTCGGAGAACATGCTCCAGGCTACGAGAACAACTTTTCACGGTATCGTGGCCGGCATATCCTGCGAACCCATGGGCAAAGTCCGGGTCGATGTGCTATTCGGTACGAGGGATAATTGCCGAACCGAAAATCTGGAGTTCGAAGTGGTAAACCTGGAGAGCGCGTATCATGCATTACTCGGGAGACCGGCACTGAGCAAATTCATGGCAAGTTGCCACGTTAGTTATCTGAAGATGAAGTTGCCCGGGCCAAATGGTGCAATTACTATCGTTGGGGATTTCCGACGTTCTATTGAGTGCGCTTCAGCCGGGTCTAACCTAGCCGAGTCACTCGTAATTGCCCAAGAGAAAAGAAAAATCCAAGAAGTGACGGCATTAGCTCAGTCCGCGCAGCAGTATATGCCGGCGTTAAGCAACCCGCATGGAAGCATTTCATTTCAAGCCGCGAAGGACACCAAGAAGATCCCGGTGGATAACGTGTTTCCAGAGCGTACCGTGACAATTGGGGCCAGGTTAACTGACAAATAGGAAAGCGAGCTCGTCAACTTCCTCCGTGAGAATCGGGATATTTTTGCTTGGTCCACACAGGACTTGCAAGGTGTTCCGAGGGAGTTGGCCGAGCACTATCTGAATGTAAGACCCGGAGCAAGGCCGATGAAGTGCTGCATCCGGATTGGCTCTCTAATCCGGTGCTGGTAGAAAAGAAAAAGGATGATCCGAATGTGGCGGTGGTTTGGCGTATGTGCATCGATTACACGAACCTGAACAAGGCGTGTCCAAAAGATCCATTTCCACTGCCGAGGATAGATCAGGTCATCGACTCCACCGCGGGATGTGAACTGTTGTCATTTATTGACGCTTATTCCGGTTTCCACCAGATACCTTTGAACCCGGATGATCAAATAAAAACTGCCTTTATTACCCCGTACGGGGCTTATTGCTATCGCACTATGCCGTTTGGTTTACGAAACGCAGGAGCAACGTACCAAAGGTGTATGCAAAAATGTTTGCACGATCAAATAGGTCAAAATGTGCAAGTCTACGTGGATGATGTGGTTATCAAGACCAAGGAAAGCGCAACGCTCCATGACGACATAAGGCAAACATTCGCGAACTTGAGGAGATTCCGGATGAAGCTTAACCCAGAGAAATGTACCTTCGGTGTCCCGGCTAGGAAATTACTAGGATTTTTCATCTCCAGCCGAGGTATCGAGGTCAATCCAACTAAGATCCGAGCCATCGAACGAATGGAGCTGCCGAAGTGTCTCAATGACGTCCAGAAGTTCACTGGATGCCTGGCGTCGTTGAGTCGGTTTGTATGTCGGCTAGGGGAAAAGGCACTGCCTCTCTACCAACTCATGAAAAAATCAGATAAATTCGTTTGGACGCCGCAGGCCGATGAAGCTTTTGCCCACTTAAAAAAGATGTTGGCCACAGCACCAGTGTTAGCTTCTCCACTGTCGAAGGAGCCAATGTTGCTCTACATAGCCGCAACCAACCGAGTTGTAAGTGCAGTGATTGTAGTGGAACGAGATGAAGAGGGTAAGTCGGTGCAGAGACCAGTGTATTACTTGAGCGAGGTATTGCCTGCCTTAAAACAGAACTACCCGCATTTTCAAAAGGTGGCATACGGAGTTTATATGGTAGGAAAGAAGTTAAAGCACTACTTTGAGGAGCATCCCATCAAAGTGATATGTGAAGCCCCCATATCCGAGATAATGGGTAACAAAGATGCGAATAGCAGAATTGCGAAATGGGCAATTGAGCTAGCACCATACGTGCCCCAATACGATAGAAGAGAAGCGATCAAGTCCCAGGCTGTAGCGGACTTTTTCGTGGATTGGGCCGAGGTACAATACGAACCACCGCCACCGGATCCAAACTACTGGAAGATGCACTTCGACGGATCAAAGACCAAAACCGGATTAGGTGCCGGGGTTGTGCTTACCTCGCCAAAGAAGGATCATCTCAAGTACGTATTGCAGATCCATTTCGCGGCATCAAACAATGTCGCTGAATACGAGGCTCTTGTGCATGGTCTCAAAGTGGCAAAGGAAATTGGCATAAAACGGATAATCTGCTTTGGCGACTCGGATCTAGTAATACAACAAGTATCCGGAGTGTGGGACGCCCTGGATCCAAACATGGCACTATACAGACTTCATGTGCAGAAAATCTCGGGTTACTTTGAGGGATGTGAGTTTCATCATGTACCTCGCGTGGAAAACGAAGCTGCCGACATGCTGTCGAAGCTCGGTTCGACCCGACAGGCAATTCCACTGGGCGTTGCATTGGAGCACCTCAGAAAGCCATCTATCAGGCCGTCCCCAGGAACCGACTCAATCTATGTCCCGGAAAACACGGAATCTGGAGCTGAGCCCATGGACATTGACATGGGAAGTAGTACGCCGAACCTGGGGATTACCTCGGCAAACCCAGGGACTACCTCACCAGACCCGGGGACTGTTCAGCGTGATCCGGCTGAAGTTATGCCGGTGGATCAGATGGAAATTGATGAGGAGATGTTCCCTGCGAGAGCAGTACCAGCTTGGGCACTGCCTATATATCAGTTCTTGAAAGATGGAACGTTACCCACTGAGGAAGTGCTAGCTAGGCAAACTCAGAGGAGAGCCAAAGCTTACACCATCATCAATTCCGAGCTGTACAAACGGAGTATAACCAGTGTCCTCCAGCAGTGTGTTGGTCCGGAAGAAGGACTTGACATCCTCCGAGATATACACCAAGGAGAATGCGGGCATCACGCCTCATCCCGGGCCTTAGTGGCAAAGGCATTCCGGCATGGATTTTACTGGCCAAGCGCCTTGGAGCAAGCGGAGGATCTGGTGAGAAAATGCAATGGTTGCCAAAGATATGCCACCAAGACACATATGCCTATGTCGGAACTCAAAACCATACCAATTACATGGCCATTCGCTGTGTGGTGCTTGGATATGGTTGGCCCGTTCAAACCAGCAAAAGGGAACATGACGCACATTCTGGTCATGGTGGACAAGTTTACAAAATGGATCGAAGTGAAGCCTATAAGAAAATGTGATGGAGCTACGGCTGTGACATTTCTCAAAGACATCATCTTGAGATACGGTTATCCTCACAGTATCATAACTGATAACGGCACCAATTTTGCTGAAGGAGCATTTGCACGATTCTGCCGAGATAAGAAAATCCGACTCGACATAGCCTCGGTAGCCCACCCCGCATCGAATGGACAAGTGGAAAGATCCAACGGATTAGTGATATCCGGGATAAAACCCCGGCTCATTGAGCCGCTACAAAGATCAGCGGGGTGCTGGATTGAAGAACTACCAACGGTATTGTGGAGTTTAAGAACCACTCCGAATCGATCAACAGGCTACACGCCGTTCTTTTTGGTATATGGGGCAGAAGCTATATTACCAGCCGACATAGAGCATGATTCGCCTAGAGTCACCCAATACACAGAAGCCGAAGTGCAAGAAGCCCGACAAAATGATGTTGATCTGCTGGAAGAAGCGAGAGAACTGGCACTGTCCAGATCCGCCATATATCAGCAAAATCTCCGACGCTATCATAGCCGGAAAGTGTGCCCCCGAGTCTTCCGGGAAGGCGATCTGGTGCTCCGGTTGGTACAGCGTACCACTGGCATGCATAAACTATCCCCCCCATGGGAAGGACCATTTATCGTGAGCAAAGCATTGCACAATGACTCTTACTATCTCATAGATGCAAAGCCACAGGAAAAGAACAAGGTGGACAAGTCCGGAGAGGAATCCAAGTGACCATGGAATGTAGCACTACTTCGTCCCTTCTACACTTAGCTAAAGAGTGTATGTACCCGAGTCATCCTCTTATGTCGGTATGTATGTCGGCAATGGGCTTATCAATGAAATAGCAGGGCCTCGAGCAGTAACTCGGGGACTGCCTTAATAAATGATTCTTGTTACTTTTTATGCGTTAGCTGGAATGACTCATTTCGCTTAACCCGGATTAGTAATGTGGGAGCACCAAAAACCCAACCTTTCGACTCGCTGCTGTCCAACAAGAATTGGCTTCATGGCGAGCAAGGGAACAAGTTTGGAATTGCATAGCACATGAAAAACTACTAAGGAAACGATCCTATTCCAGCTAACGTTTGCCTTTTTTCGACTAACCCCGTATTTACTTTCAAGCTATTATGTTGAATTATTTTGAGCCAAGCCTCAAAGTTTCTCAGTATTGTTAAAATGATTCTTGAAGCTCGGATTCGTAAGTCGTAAAACCGAATCAAGGTAGAAGCGGATCGAGCCGGAGAATTGGACGAACAAGAAAATGAAACTCGGGGACTACACCCAAGTTAATCCAGCATACACGCATAGTAGCAAAATATTAGTATTCAGCATACAATTACACCCGGCATACCGGGGATCTGATAAATTTTCAAGTTTTTTCAACTAAGGAGCGGTAGGAGGAGGAAGTTCGGCGTCATCATCACTGTCTTCGATATCTGAAGCAGCATCTTCTCCGTCATCGCCCGACCCATCCTCCATGTTCTCCATCTGTTCCTCCTCGCCGGATTCCAGAAAGCTCGGCCCCTCAACCCAGTCATGGACTGGAGAATATTCGATGAGGCTGTAGGCGCAAGCTTGGCGCCGAGCTACCCACTCCGGATCATCAGTCCATTTGGATCCGGTGCGCCGATGGGTGAGGAGGCTTAGATCAATTTTCTCGTACCATGAAAGGATATGATGGAGAAGGGTATCTGCCGTGGCACGCCCAGCGGATTCCCTCCAGAGGTCAGGTTGAGTCTCAATCTCCATCAGTTTCTCCGCAAGGAGCGTGATCCTTTCCGGAGCGTCCTCGCTTGGCCAGAATGTGTTGAAGATCCAGACCGCAACGTCGAGGAGATCTTTTCCATATTTCTTGATAGTTTCCACCCGAGCTAACACGCTAACCAACAAGTCCTCCATGTCCAAGGGGATGCTCTCACCATCAGGAGCGATGGGAGTACCCCTCTCTTGGCGGAATTTGGCAACGGCAGCACTGGCGATGGCAGTACCCTCCGAAAAGTTATCTGAAAATAAGGAAAGGGAGGATGCTGAAGCAAAGGCATATGAGTTAACCCGGAAAACTGCGTCGGGCAAGGAAAAGACACTTACGTGAGATACGGTGATGGATCCGGGTCAACTCATGGATACAACTATCGCGTCTCTGCCGAAGTTGTTCAAGCTCGGCAAGCGCCAACCCAAGCCGGAGTTCGGATTCCTTGAGCAGATCCTGGTCCTTGGAGATCTAAAGGGTAAAGCGCTCACGCTCTTCGGAGAAGTTCTGGCCAACTTTCTGGAGCTCGGTTTTGTGTTGGGCCTTCATCTTCTCCATCTCGGCCTTGAGTTTGGCTATCTCGCCGTCCTTGGTCTGGAGGAGGGCAAGCTCATCGTCCTTCTTCTTCAGCTCGGCTTGATGTTGTCCTGCTTGTTCGAGAAAATGCAGCATCATATCAGGCACGGGCACACTATCCTCAAGCGATTCTGAAATAGTGTGTTGACCCGGCAAAGCCGAGGAGTGAATGTTTGCCGAGCCAAGAAAAAGAAAGAATGGCAAACACAGCGTTGGCCGAAAGAGGACATACCTCGGATTTCCTCCAAGTTTTTTCGCATAATCTTGTTTTCAGCCTCCACCCTAGCTACAAAAAACCGAATAAGGAGGTTAGTCCGGCAGAAGCAAACGAAATGGTGAGGTGTTAAGGGAGGAAATTACCTCTCTTTTCATGCTCCGCGCCAAGTGCAACGTGTTTTGCGCGCAAGATCTTATGGGTATCAAGCAGGCGCTAGAACTCGGCGCTCCGACGGTTGGTGGTTACCTGACAAAGGCACAGGCGTGTAAAGTTAGTTCGGTGCATATTCGAAGTGTACAAGATCCGGGCCAAGCGGAACTTAACCCGGCTCTAGGTGTGTGCATATTCGAAGTGTACAAGATCCGGGCCAAGCGTAACTTAACCCGGCTCTAGGTGTGTGCATATTCGAAGTGTACAATATCCGGGTCAAGCGGAACTTAACCCAGATCTAGATGTGTGCATACTCGAAGTGTACAAGATCCGGGCCAAGCGGAACTTAACCCGGCTTTAGGTGTGTGCATATTCAAAGTTTACATGCAGCTACGTTGATCTTCTAAGGAGCATCCGGCCGAGTAACAAGTTACTCCGCCGGAGGCTCGGGGACTAATGGTTATTTTATACAGCACGTAAAGAAGAAACAACGTACCTCCATCATACACCCAGCGAGGTTAATGGCCTTGGCGGTAGTATTCATCTGAGCGGAAAATTCAGCTGGGCCGAACTTTTCCAGGAGATCGTCGTTGTAGACGAACTCCGCCTTATTCCAGTTCATGACGAACTCGATGAGGCTGGGAGGGTAACATTCGCCAGTGGGCATGTGAGGCTCCACCAAACCCTTGGCGTGAGCTTCTTTCCTCTCAATTAGGGCAAGAGCTGGGCTAGTGTGAAGAACCATCTGCTGCGAATCAACTGGCTCGGCAGGAGGATCCGTCGCTGCTGGGGATTTCTTTGGAAGCATCGACGACAAGGTTCGCTGCCCAGCCTCGGCGGAGGTGAATTTGCCTTTGTCCTACTAAGATGAAGTGACCGTAGTGGATTTGCCCTTGGAAACCGCTGGAGTGGGTCCTCGCCGAGCTTGAGATGACTCGGACGAGGCAGATGAGCTTGGCGCATGAGCTTTGGTGGCTGGCGTTGGAGCTGCTGTTGGTTTCTTCGGAACCGGGACAGGTACTGGTTCGGTGGCTGGTGCTGGAGCTGCTGCTGGGGCTGGAGTTGCGGTAGACTTAATTGTTGCTGGTTGCGGCAATGCCGAAGTGCCGGACGCCATCGCCTCGGCCGATCCGACCCCTCCTGATCCGAGGTCGCGTCCCTCTGAAGGAGGTACTGCGGAACCCGGAGCGGCCACAGAGCCTTCCGGAATAGGGCTCAGCGGGCGTGACTCATCGTCACGGGGATGGGAAGGACTGGAGCGAAGAGGAGAGGAGATGCTCGAGCCGCTTTGAGGGACCTCCACAGGAGCCCTGCAAGAGAACATAATGTCAGGAGTGAAATTACCCCGAAGCAGGGAGAAGTGTGTTGCGCAGTGAAAAAAGAACTTACGCATCCGAGGTCTCTGCCTCCTTAGGTTTCCGGGCCCTCCTTGCCGGGGCTTTGCCTACCCGTTTGGAGGCAGTCTTGTCTCCGGCCTTCTTTTGCCTTTTGGAAGGCTGAGAAGGTTCGGAAGTAGAACTCGACGCAGTTCCGCGCTTCTTCTTTGACGCCGCCGGAGCAGGCTCGCCCGTGGCAAGGGGAGGATCCTCGTGGATGTGCCCACCGGGGTTAGCTGATGCCGGGTAAGCAAAAGAAAGAGGGACAGCCTCAACGGGTTCAATCACAATGATATCCGAGTCATCCTCATCGTCGGGCCAATCTCTAAGAGAAGAGAATTTACCGCTGGGTCGTCTGGTGGCATCGGGTGTAGGGAGGAACATCTCCTGGTCCGGCTCCTCCTCGTCCGGAATTTCTCGGTCCAGGACCCACTTAAGGGTCGGATCCGGGCCATCCTCGAGGGTTTGCTGGAGAAACAGCTGAGAAAAAAGCACAAGGAGCAAAGTCAAGAATGTGATAAGAGCCGACATGAAATTGATCCGAGATAAGTTTACCCCGCGAAGCTTACCGCGGGAGGGAGCCTATCACGGCAGTAATGCTCGATTCTCCACGTCCATTTGGCGGAGAAGTCCTTGTGGGTGGTGAAAAGAGCCTTGACCCGGCGGAAGATCTCCGTATTGCTCAACTCGAACGAGGAGGTTCGGTTGGGGTCGCGACTGAAGCTCATATGGCACAACTTGTGAGTGCGCCGCTGAAGGGGAGAGATTCGGTTGCGCACGAATGTGATCATGGCATCCTCGTTGCACAATCCGAGCTTCTTCAGCTCTGCAAACCTTTTGTTCACTTGGTTGGCAAGAGCCGTAGGTTTCTTGTCAACCTCCACCCAGAAATCCGTGTTAGGGGGACCCGGAGCGTAGGGCAGCAACCGGATCAAATCTTTCGTGCCTTCGTTCTGGACGTAGAAGAAGGTCCGGGCCCATCCTTTGCAGGAGTCAAGCCCGGTGACCCGGGGAAAGATTGAATACCTCCGGGGCGAGATCGAGGCAGCTCCGAACTGAGTTAGCTGCTTGTCCTCCGACTCGACGTGGATGTTGGGGACGACGTTGCGGCGGAGGCCGAAGAACTGGATCCACAACTCCTTTGTAGGCCATAGCCCGGTGTAGCCCTCAATTGAAGAAACGAAAGCGGACAGAGAGGTGATGGCGTTTGCCGGGAGATGATGTGGTTGCAAGTGATAGGTCCGGATCCAGTCCCGGAAGAAATCACTCACTGGAAGCCCAAATCCTCGTTGGAAATGGGATAAGAAAACAACGAACTCACCTGGATTGGATGAGGGGGCCAACTCCGAGGAGGGGAGACGAGCGGCGACGCCGGCGGGAATGCGCCGGGTCCGATAGAGCCAGGCGATGTCGTCCTCGCAGACCCAGGAGCCGGCCCACGCGCCGCGGTCCGTCGCGCCGGCGTCCTCCTCCATCTCCTGCTCAACGATGATGAGCTCCTCCTCCGTCATCTCGATTCCGCTGTCCTCGCTGGAGCTGGCGGCGGCGGGGCTCTGTGGTTTAGACTGACGAGGACCCGTGGCTAAACAGAGGCGCAGCAGTGACTGTGGTACGGAGGAACGGAGAAGGTGCGGCGGCGGCGCTGCGGCAACGGGCACTGGCGGCGGCGCGGTTGCGAGGAAGAAGAAGAGGAACGGGCGAGGGGGCACGGAGATGCAAAAGTTCTAAGGAGCGTGCCCCTCCCCTATTTAACCGCCCCCAGTCATCAACGAGTGGGATCGTGCTGCGCAGGAAAACCACACGATGTGGCCGTGTATAACCAGCATCGACCAATCAGAGAGGAGCCACACCGGGGGCCGCAGAGTAAATGTGATCCAATGACACGACGTGCAGTTGCGGTAAACGAGGAGACAGACGTGACGTAACCCCCGCATAGTAATCACTGACATTTACTGTGGCGATTACTGCGCAGGCCCTTAAAATAAGGCAACGTAATGATTAACCGTTACATGGGTTGGCGTACGAGAGAAGGAAGCAAGGACCGGATCCGAGCCACGGTGGTAACCCGGCCGACAAGTGAAAACTTGAACCGTGCGGAGGGAAAGTAAAACCAAACGATCCGAGCCAAAGTGGTGACCCGGCTGGCAAGTGAAAACTTGGAGCGTGCGAAGGGAACGTAAGTCCATATAATCCGAGACAAAAAGTTAACCCAGAAATAAACGTCTGAAGCTTGGATACGAATGAACCTGATGTGGCCTTAGCGACCAAGGCCGCTAAGGCCGCACCAGCTTCGGGGACTAATGTTGGGGGGATAACCCCGGGTAGGGTCACTCCGGGATATAAGGGTCGAGTTAGCCGAGGGTCGGCAAGGTCAAAGCGGATGCTGGCCGAGTCACCTCAAGGCAGGCCGGATCACGGAGTAACCCAGACCAGGGGGTCGCCTAACATTGTCTCGTCCGACTTAAGGAGTAAGTCAGAAATGTTTGTCTAGCTTATATGCAGGAACAGGTGTGGCCGGATCAACTGTGATCCGGATCCTCGTTTGGCTTCTAGGAGAAGGAAGGAATATCTCTGGTCAAAAAGAAGGCCCGTTGCGTACTGGATGAGCGAATAAAGCAAGGGCAGGACCACCGGATCGTGGCCGACAAGGGTGACGACGCTCACGTCGGCTGACGCAGGCGCCGCAGAGGCAACGTCGCTAAAGCAAGAGTGACGTGGGGGAAAAGCACCCCTGTCGGGTTACTAATTTGGGAGGAGGCATATTCTTAGGAATATGCCTCCACGTATGCCCTAGGCCAGGACCGAACCACCCCTATATAAGGGGGGGTTGGGGTTCTGGTAAGGGGGGTTGGGTCTTTTTAGATACATAGCAAGGAGAGCACTAGTGGATCTTGGGTTCTCGGGGCTAGTGGGTAGGCAAGAGTAAGAGAGTTTCTTCTTCCTCCTCTTGTTAATACAGCTCGAGGAGCACTTGTAATCTGAGAGATAGAACATCAATACGAAGCTTCTGTGTAGAGAATCACTCTACTATCCCTCCCTGGATTCCCCTAGCGCATATTAGTCCCCACCTTCAGCCTATCCATGGCATCTGCCGTGACACCACCACGACAGGGACAAGCCGCAACGAAGTGATAGCGATCACCACAATTGAAACAAGTTCTCAACTTGTACCCATTGTCTCTTCTCCCATTGGGGTTGCTTCTTCGTTGCATTTCCATCTTGGCCTTGGCGAGATCTTTCCAAAAGTTTCTTGCATAGAAGGCCATGTATTCACCATGAGCAATCTTGACATCTTCAAGGTGGATCATTGAAAGTCCCTCATCACTTCCTTCATCTTCATCATACTCCACAACCTTGGCCTTCAAGGCAAGATTGACACCACTACTCATTCCAATGGCACGAGCACAGGCGTCTTTGGCATTCTTGGCAGCAACCTTGAAGACGGCCATCTCTTGCATCACTTCATTGGTGGTCATGAGATGCTAGTTGTGTCTTCCTTGGAGACTCTTCAAGTCAGTAGGCTCAAAAGGCATCAGTGCACTCACATACTTCCTCTTGATCCAAGCATCATCAATGTGAGAGGCACCAACATTCCTGAAGGCGGTGGTTGTGGATTTGAGTCTTCGATACATATCTTCATGATCCTCACCATCCTTCATGAAGAAACCTTCGGCCTCATTACTTAAGGCATCATATATATTTCTTCCCATACTCTCATTGCCAACAAACAAGTCAATGAGAGCATCCCAAGCTTCCTTGGCGGTGTTGTAGTGCTCAATGTGGGGAAAATCCTTTACCCCACTCCAAGTTGGATCATGTGCAAAGCAGTCGCATTGAGTTGGCTATTGACCACTTCTCTTCTAGTCAAATTGGTTGGATCCTCAATTTTGAGTCCTTCTTCAATAATATTCCACAAATCAATTCAAGAGCTGCGCACATGAGATTTCATTAAAACTTGCCATTGAGCAAAAGTATGTGCAGCTAACTTAGGTGGGTCGCCTCTATTATTTATATGTGGGTGAGGGATAGGAGGGTCAGGAGAGTACCATCCGGGAACCGCATGGTGCTCTTCCTTCGCATCACCCTTTTTGGTGGTGGAGTTAGTGGAATTATGTTCATCCCCCACCACTTCCTCCAAAGGCTTAGTCGGAGCATTAGCCTTTGGGTTTGGTGGTGTTTCCTCTGGAGAGGGAGGAGGTGAGGTTTGCTTATCCCTAACAAGTTGCTCAACGAGTTGACACAACTGTTGGATTTCGTTGCCCAAGGTAGAGCTCAAGCTTGTTTCCAACTTCTTGAGATCTACCATGGTCACCGAATGGCTAGCCTCACTTTCTCCCTCCTCTGGGTTGCCCATAATCTCTTAGGCGGTTAAGCCTGAATAAAGAGCCGAGGCTCTGATACCAATTGAAAGGATCATATGGGCACCTAGAGGGGGGTGAATAGGTGCTACACCAAATTTTACTCTTTTTCAATTTAGGGTTTGACACAAAAGGTAAATTCTCTAGATTATGCAACTAAGGTGAATTTACCTATATGTCAACCTAGCACAAGTACTAAGCAAGAACTGGATAAGTAAAGTGTGGTAAAGGATAGAAGTAACCAAAGTGGAGCGCTCGGAGACACAAGGATTTGTTTCCTGTAGTTCCTTCCTTTTGAGGGGAAGTACGTCTACGTTTGGAGAGGGGGTGGTATCAAACCACCAACGCCACGAGAGGCCTCCCTTGTTCTCCGATGAACCTCACCCCAAGGGGTTCGATTCACCTCTTCCACTATACGACAACCTTCGAGGTGGAAGCCAGCTCCTTTACAACGAGTTCGGGGCACACATCCACAACTTAATTGGAGGCTCCCAAATACAAGCTAGCTGTCAAACAATCAAAGACAAGCTAGTAAGAACCAAATCACAAGCTAGGGTTTCCAATGAAACACTAGAGCAAGGGGCCCTCAAGTGAATGAGGGGAAATGAAGATCTCTCTTGGTGAAGATGTAGATCAAGGCCTCCTCCTTCGATTCTCCAAAGATCAATGACTTTGGATGGTTGAGTGAGGAGATCTTGTGGATTTGGTGACTCAAATGGTGTTGGAGTTCTTGAGGTGGACGAGCAGCTTCCAAGGTAGAAGAAGGGGCCTTTATATAGGCCCCCTGGAAATGGAGCCGTTGGGAGCCACTTACCAAGGACAGTCCGGCCAGAACCAGCCGGACACTCCGGGTGAGACCAGTCGGACACTCCGGCCTGGCCAAGTTTCCGGCCAGAATCCGGGAAGTGTCCGGGGAGTGTCCGAAAACCTATTCTGAGTGTCCAGAGAAGTTGCCCACTTCTCATGGGCGGACAGTCCGGCCGAATCCCACCGGACAGTCCGGCCTGGCCAGGATCAGCCGGACAGTCTGGCTGAGGCATGTCCTTTGCACATGCCAGATCCTGGGCAGCTCTTTTTCCTTTATTTCAACATTCATAGGGGCATATGGAATCTCCTGAAACATTTAACAGATGATTAAACTTATCCAAGTGTTGTCACCAAACATCAAAATAATAGTAAGGGCATAAATGCCATTTCACTATGTGAACTAGATTATTGTCTCTAGTGCAAGTGGGAGACTGAAGGAAATATGCCCTGAGAGGCAATAATAAAGTTGTTATTATGTATTCCCTGTATATGATAGATGTTTATTTTGCATACTATAATTGTATTGATAGGAAACGTCAATACATGTGTGTTTAATGAACAAATAAAAGGTTCCTAGTTATGCCTCTCTTATAGAATAGCTCGTTGATTAACAAGATGATCAAAGTTTCCTGATCATGGACATTGGATGTTGTTAATAACGAGGTCACAACATTTGTGAAATGATGTGATGAACATTCATCCGCAGTATAGCATTACGATCAAATTCATTATGTTTATATTGCTATAACATCATACGAAGTAATCTTTATCCTTAGACCATGAGATCATGTTAATTGCTGACATCAGAAGAGTAACTTGATAACATCAAACGTCACACCGTAAAAGGGTGACTATAAAGGTGGGTTCAGATACTCCGAAAATGTCATGTTGAGGCTCATGGATCAAGAGTGGAATTTGTCAATCCGGATGACGGATAGATATACTCTGGGCCCTCTCGGTGATATCACATTAAGATAGCTTGCAAGCAAGTGATGTGATCACTAGAATGTTATATCACGAGAACGAGAAAAGAGTGGATGTCGGTAACGAGATCAAACTAGGTATTTGGATACCGATGATCGAATCTCGGACATGTAATATATCATGAGACAAAGGGATTAAATTACTAGTGTTAAAGGTTCTCACGATCACATAAGTCATCGTTGAATGTGCAGGAGTCAGTATGGATCTCCAGGTCCCGCTTCTGATTATTGATTTGAGAGGAGTCTCAATCATGTCTGCATTATTCGTGAACCGTGGGGTGACACACTTAAGGGTTGTCAAACACCATTTTGGAGAACATATGTTTCAGATGAAAGAATTGCAAAGCGCTGGAATTATTTCGATGGAAACCAGAATTGTTTCGGGTGAAATTGCAGAAATTGGTTCTGCATGTGATATTGAAATGTTACAAGGGTTTTATGTGAATGTTTGTTAATTAAAGTAATTAACAAAATTATGAATAAAATAAATAAAAGAGTTTTATTAAATGAGAGTTGCATTAAATTTGGTGGAAATTTAATGCATGTGAGTGGAACTTTGGGTGGAGGCTAAATTGATGTGAGTGGAGCTTCCACCACATGAATGAGGAAGAGGTGGGGGCACCCGCCATCGGCGCCGTCCATGGTAGGAGAGGAGGCCCCCCTCTCCTCCCTCACAAAGCACACCTCCTCATGAAGGATCTCTCTCCCCCTCTAGATATATTCCCCCATGGTCTCGGATTAGCGAGATACATGTTCCCAGTGGCATTGCGTCTGGAAGGAGTTGCTGCTTTCGCTGATTCGCTGGAGCGAGGAGGTGGAGGTTGTTCGGTGGCCTGAACATGTGTGCGAGGACGGATGCGTTGCTGATTTGCCGCGCTAGGACTTCCACACGATCTTGAGATCGACAAGCGTACAACTACACCATCCACGAGTTCCAACTCGTTAACAAAACTCTGTTGTATTCGAGGGTAAGTTCTCTATGGATGTATATCCACCCATTGCTTGTATCTAGTAGATAGATCTTGGCGTATAGTTCTCATCGTAGGATTTTTTTTTGTTTTCTATGCTGCGAACCCAACACTTTTCCCAGGTCTTCTGGTGGATTCCTAGACATTCACAAGTTTCCAGAAATGTCCAGATTGTTGGGGTGGCGGCCATATGTTGGGACATTTGGAAAATGCATAATAGAGCTTGCTTTGAAGGAAAACTAATCCATTCCCCTGTTGAACTAATTTGTTATTCTACTGTGTTCATGAACTATTGGGTAGGTGCTCATTCTTCTGAGGATCAGGATACCCTTCGCACAGGTGCTCTTCATTTGATGGATCTAGCTACTAGAGGGATGGGAGATACTGCCCAGGTGCCTCCACTGGATGGTCTTCGACAAGGTTGATTACTGACGGGAGATCTCTTGCCGCAGATGAGGATGGTGATACAACAAGAAGGAAATGAATGGTGTCTATCGCGCTAATGCTAGAAGAGATGGTAGAAATTTTGGCCATGAGTGACCCTGGGAGTGGCTCAAGACGGTGTAGACTTCTAGACAAAAAATTGTTAGTTATTCATGTTGCTACTAGTAGGCGGCTTTTCCTTCTATAGTTAGTTCTGGACCACTCATGTAGGGGTTTGTGTTTGCTTTTGCTGTGGAAGTTTGCTAAGAGGATCGTCAGAAACCTAATACTATGTATTCCGTTATTCTGACGAGTAATGGAATTCGCCCCCCTGCGAGAGAGTTGCGTGGAAAAAAACATTCTATTTCTTCGATCTCTCTTCACCAACTAAGCAAAAAATCCGATGTGGCCACTCTAAGAAAAAGCTCATGTTGTGCATGCCCTTAGGATGGACCGTAGCAACAGGAGCTTTGATCCTTCACGCTGCTGAAGATACCGAGGACATTTGCTTTGAATCAAAGACTCTTGCTCATGGAGCATGATTTTTTGTGGGGTTGCTCATGAAGCATTCGTGAGTCTAAGGCCCATCCTAATCATGCCAAAAGTATGATCTGCGATGACTTGTTCTTGGGCTAGGCCCAATGGATGACTGTTATTCCTCATGTACAAATCATGAATTCGGAGCCCCTATATGACACATATAGTGTCGCCTACTGCGTAGACGCGTCGGTGCTTCCTGTTAGGCCGGTCCAGATAAGCTTCTCTTCCTACGATTTTTCGTTTCTGTTACTTTATTTTATTTATTTAGAAATGTTTAGATAACAAAACATTCAGAACTTGAAATAAACTATGATGTAAAAAATTATTCAGATCAGAAAATGCTCAAATTTTAAAATGTTCAGACTTTATAAAAAGGAAAAAAAAGCCAAAAAAAGAGAAGTTGGAAGATCAAGGATGCCGCCTAGAGGGGGTGAATAGACGTTTTAAAACGTTTACGGTTAAGGCTTAAACAAGTGCAGAATAAAACTAGCTTTTAACTTGTCGAGCACGAAAAGTATAAACACTAGGGTTCATCTATTTGCACCAACAACTTACGCTAAGCAATACAAACAATAAGAGCTAGCTTGGGTAAATAAATAACCTAGGGATACAGATACGGAGACGAGGATTTATCCCAAGTTCCTTCCTTTTGAGGAAAAGTATATCTCCGTTGGAGGGATGGGCGTACTAAGAGCACCAACTCCACAGGAGGCCTGATCCTATTCTTTCGAGAACCCGATCCACTAGGAGAAACTTGAAGACGATCATCAGACTCGTACAAGTTTGGAACAATCTTTAGAACTTAATTGGAGGCTCCCAAGAAATCACCATAAAGGCCTATAGGTTGAGAAATCTCCACAACTTAATTGAATGCCCCAAAGAATCACGACCAAGGCCACTACGCCATCTAGGGTTTCAGGGATCCAGAGTAACAAGCTTATTTTAATTTCATCAACTGATTCTCCTTAGAGAACTCAAATCGATGCACCTAATGTGATGGCAAGAACACAAGTGCTCAAGTCCTTATCTCCCCAATTCCACCAAAGCTATAAAAGCTATTGGAGAAATAAGAGAGAAAGAACACAAGAGAAAAACCACAAAAATCTCCAAGATCTAGATCCCAAGATGTTCTCCTCACTTAGAGGAGAGATGGATTGGTGGATTTGTAGATCTAGATCTTCCCTTCTAAATCTCCAAAAAAGATTCAAGAAGTATGGGAGTGATTGAGAGGAATTGCAAGCTCTTGAGAGAAAAAATAATGGAGGAGAGAGAATGCAAGCCATGTCTTAGGGAAGGAGAAAGGGGCCTTTTATATGGGGGAGAGGCAAAACGGGACGATTCTAGCCGTTGGCAGGCATGCTGGGTGCGCGGACTAGTCGACCCAGGACGAACCACTCTGGCCGGCCGGACCATAGGTTGGACCAGTCCGGACAACAACATGGTAGAAGCACAACACGCGGGAGGAGTGGCTTGGCCTAGTCTGAACCGACCGGCTGGCCAGTCAGCGAAGGAGAGCAGTACATCACACAGGAAAGATGAGCCAGACTAGTCCTGGCAGCCAATCCAGGCAGGAGGCCGAGGCACGGGCGAGATGGGCCGGCCCACCCGGACCACTATGATTGGGTAGGCCGAACGGGTTACTACGATCCTGATTACCACCAGATCTAGTCCGGACCACTCCGGGCATCCTTCCCTTTTTATTTTTTTCTAGAAAACGATAAAACAAAATTGACAACAACTTGAGCTACCAAACTCAGATTAGGGTGAAACCAATTTTGTTGGAAAGATAAAGACGCGTAGTATCCAACAAAGATGATGTCAAGCATGTAAGAGAGAAAATATTGGATACCACCAAGGAATAAAATATCAAGTAGGAAGAGGTGAGAAACTCCCAAGGGTGAAGAACCGGTAAAACCTTCAATATCAAAAACACAATAAGGTATTTGACATTGGTATACCCTACAAGTACTCGAGTTTGGTATATACGGCCTGAATACAACGGAAGCCCACGGCATCGCCAAGGCCCAAATGGAGAACTCGAGTAACCTACGGACTCTCGATTGCTTGCGGAACAAGAAGAAGCTAAAGATAGAAAGTTTAAAGTGAAACCCTAACCTGTAACCGACTCGACCTGCTACCCGAGACCCAGCCTATCTATATAAAAGCTAGGAGGGGGCGGTGAGGAGGACACACGCAACCCTAGTTTCCACAACCTCGCCAGATTGCATTTGCGCATCATTGTAATCTTCGATTCTTCTGTTAATTCCATGAGCAGACAAGCAGGAGTAGGGACCTCTACGAGGCCTGAACCTGGGTAAATCTTCGAGTCCCCCTGTGTGCTTGTTTGCTAGCCGATTGATGCTTCCAGCGCTCCCTCCTTCTCCAAAACCCAAGTCCATAACAATGGGCATTGATGAGTTAAACCCTCGTCAATTGGCGCCCGACTGTGGGGATTGGGAGTGCTGATGTTGCGGCTTCTTCGGCCCTATCAACTGCGATCTACAACTCTGCAACAACGGAGATTCGCCAGCTCTTCGGCCCGTTCGACTTCACCGTCCACACGCTGGCCACTCGCCCGGCTTTCGAGTCCGTGGGTGATGGAATTAGCCTGGCGATCGGGAGCTTCCGCTTCCAAGTTGGTCAGATGGGCATGCTTCGCATGCCTGACCAGCCGACAACACCATCGATTGCTCCAGCATCGTGGTTCCCTCAGCCGATCGCCTCCCTCAGTGAGCTCAATGCCTCGACAATAGTTGAGAATACGGACAGTGACAACAGTCGCGAATTCGATATGGGCGATCTAGCAACTGAACATGGAGCCTACGGTTCCAGATCTGAAAGTTGCGGGAGCAGCAGCTTCCCCAACCACTTCATGTGCGATGTCATCAACGCGGGCGACTCCTCTGCCAAACGCGACAACACGGGCAACGGTGGCAATGGAACCGACCCGCCAAACGGTGGCATACCTAATGGCGGACCACCCAACAGCAGCCCCACTAACGGCGGCCCCGTCAACAACGGAGGGGCAGCCGAACTCCCCACCATGGTGAACGAGCAAACAGGTGAACACGTCGTGATCAGGCTCAATATTCTCGAGTAGGCCCGCTGCCGAGAAGCCCTACGAGGCAACCCTCTACCCTTCGGCTCCCCGCAAGAACTGTTGATGGGCTACCATTGGCTCCTGAAGGAAGAATACAAACGCCAACTGCATACAATCGCACAACTCGAGGCACGTAAAAGGGCGGCAGGCGAGTCGAGCCTTCGGCGAGCTGGGCTCTCCTCCTACTGAGGATCCTCCTCCAAGTGCAACGAGTACATCGCTAACAAGTGGCGATCTCGACTGGCCTACGTCACCGAACAAGAGCGTGTAGAAGCCACAAAGGTCCTCGATTTCGGCTCCATGACGGTGGATACGCGTGGCAATGTGCTCCCAAAAACGCCACAAGCTGCGGTAACGTCGGCCACCATGTACCTCCTCAACAACCAGCCGCCAGCTGGAGATCCTCGAGCTGCCATGCACCGATCTACGGTCGCAGGCTTGGGGTTAATCGAGGCTGCTCTCGACAAAGAGCCGACACCGGAGCCGAAGAAAGGCAAGGATCTAGCAAAACGCTATTCCTCACCCTCATCCAGCGACGACAGTCGCGATCTGTCTCGATACCGCCGCTCACGACGACATGACCACGACTACGACGCGCGTGATGACATCACGCAGCGCAAGATCGACAAGTCAAGGGCGCGACGTGCCCGATCGACTGACACAGAAGACGAAGATGTGGAGCTCTGTGGCGCTAGATGCTTCAGCAGGGCCATCAGGCAAAAGCGAATGCCCAAGGGGTTTAAGCTCCCATCAGAGAACCCAAAGTTTGACGGTCTGCAGGACCCGAAAATCAGGTTAGAGGACCATATCTCCTCCGTCAGGCTCCATGGCGGGAGTCAAAGCATGGCCATGCAATGCCTGCAGCTATAGCTACAGGGCGCCGCCCGAGCATGGCTCAACAACCTCCCACGCGGATCCATTCGCAGTTGGGAAGAGCTAGTCTACAGCTTTGTGCGCAACTTCAAGGGCACCTACAAAAGGCCCACCTCAATCGAAGAACTGAGGTGCTGCCAGCAAAGGTTGGGCGAATCGCTACGCTCGTACATCCAGAGGTGGTCCATCATCAAGAACTCCACAGAAAATATCTCGGAGGATCGTGTAATCGATGCATTCAACGGCGGCATTCGCCGCATAGAGCTCAGGGAGGAGCTGGGCCGCTCGAAGCCCAAAACCATTGACCACCTAATGGAAATCGCGAATCGGTGGGCAGATGAAGTAGATTCGGTGAAAAATCGCGTTCACTCCGACGATGAAGCAGAACTCGAACGCAGACGCGACCGCCAAAGCAAACGTCGAATGCGCATCTACGATGACCGCAACGACATCAACATGGTCGCAGCTGGCTACACCGACAGACGTGACGACAACCGCAACAGCGGCTACCGTAGCGGTGGACATCGTGACTCTGGGAAAACCACACAAGTATGGCAGCACCACACTCACGATGAAGCACCCGCAGCATCCATCGAAGACAAGCTATCCGGGCCATGCACTGTGCACTTCTACATCGACAAGAATGATGGCAAAAAGAAATCCAGCCACCTCCTCAAGGACTGTCGCGAGTTCCTCAAACTTCATGAGGGTCTGGCTCGGATGAATCGCGACGCGGTCAATAGGGGCTACGGAGCCGCCCCAGGCGCTGTGGCACATGGAGCTCCTCTACCACCACCCCGACCACCGCCAAATGCAGCTACACCTGACCAGCATCATGGAGGCGAGCCGTACCCACGGGCCATGGGCACCATGATGATCCAAAAGGGTCGCCCCTCCAATCGGGTGCAAAAGGCCATCACTCGCCAAGTTAATTTGGCGACAAACTCACCACCATCCACCACTGAGTACCTTAGTGGAAGCGACTCTTGCATCACCTTTGACAACCGTGACCACCCGCGCCAAGTACCTCGTCCATGCCATTGTCCCCTCATACTCGAGGCACAAATTGGAGGCTTCGACATGAGTCGCATCTTCATGGATGGAGGAAGCGCCATTAATCTCATGTTTGCAAGTACCTTGCGAGCAATGAGGATCCCTCTGACCTGCCTAGATGCCTCGGACACAACATTCCACGACATCGTCCTAGGCAAGGGCATATATCCCCTTGGCAAAATCAACCTCGACGTCATCTTCGGCACGCCGAAAAACTTTCGACGCGAACGCATCGACTTCGAAGTCGTCGACTAGCCCTCACAGTACCACTGCATCCTCGTACGTCTCGTGTTCGCCAGGTTCATGGTAGTGCCACACTATGCCTATCTACAGATGAAAATGCTAGGCCCCAACGGCGTCATCACAATCAACGGGAGCTTCGAGAGATCCGACAGTTGCGACAGGGAATTCAACAGAATTTCCCAGTCCTTCGGCATGCAGGAGGAACTCGCAAGATTGAAGGAGTCGACAGACAACAGTCTGCCTTCCCTAAGCCGGCCAAGTTCACCCGACCTGTTCTTCGACTCATCGGTGCACACGAAGAAAGTTCAGGTCCACCCATCGGATCCCGCCAAGATGGCCCTCATCGCCAACAACTTGAGTCCCGCATAGGAACTCGCGCTCGTCGAATTCCTCCGTGGGCACTAGGAAATCTTTGCCTGGTGTCTAGCAGACATGCCAGGAGTTCCCAGGGAATTCGCCGAGCACGCACTCAATGTCAACCCAGACGCAAGGCCAGTCAAATAAACAATTCGGCGACTGTCTAAGCCAAGAGCAAAAGCAGTCGGAATGGAGATCAACAGACTCCTCGACGCCAAATTCATACGTGAGATCAAGGAAACCACTTGGCTCGCCAACACGGTGCTCGTACCAAAAAAGGACACGGATATCCTACGGATGTGCGTGGATTTTACCACTCTGAATAAGCACTGCCCGAAGGATCACTTCCCGCTGCCATGAATCGACCAGATCATCGACTTCACCACGAGATGTGAGCGCCTCTGCTTCCTCGACGCCTACTCAGGCTACAATCAGATTCGAATGAAGGAGGAAGATCAAGAGAAAATGGTGTTTACAACGCCTTTTGGTGTGTTCTGCTATAACACAATGCCCTTCGGGCTAAAAAACGCAGGAGCCACCTACCAGCGGTGCATGTAGGCTTGCCTCAAGAACCAACTTGGTTGCAACATCCAAGTCTATGTTGATGACATCGTAATCAAGACCAAAGAGGAAGCTTCACTAATTGACGATTTACGTGAAACCTTTGCCAACCTCGACCGCTACCGGACCAAGCTCAATCCGACAAGTGCGCCTTCGGCATACCATCTAGGCAACTACTCGGGTATCTCATCTCCGCGAGGGGGATCGAGGCGAACCCGAAGAAAATAAAAGCCATACTGGCCATGGAGAAGCCGAAGAACATAAGAGGTGTCCAGCAGCCGGCTGGGCGAATCGCGGCGCTCAGTCGATTCATCAATCGAATGGGCGAAAAGGCACTGCCCTTCTACCAACTTCTCCGCAAAGCTGACAAGTTCGAGTGGACCAACGAGGCACATGAAGCATTCGAAGACCTCAAGCGCCTATTGTCCACCTCGCCAGTACTAGTGACCCCACGCGAAAGGGAACCACTGTTGCTATGCATCTCCGCCACCAACCAGGTGGTCAGCACGATGCTCGTGGTAGAACGAGCCGAGGAAAACAAGGTCCACGGGGTACAGTGCCCAGTCTACTACCTCAGCGAGGTACTCACACCAACAAAGCTGTGGTACTCGCACTACCAGAAGCTGGCGTACGGCGTCTTCATGACAGCCCAGTGACTACGCCACTACTTCCAGGAACACGCAATCGTGGTGGTCAACGACGCCCCGCTTGGACATATCCTCAACAATCCCGACACCACCGGACGAGTCGCGCTTTGGGGGATCGAACTGTCTCCACGAGACATTATATATGAAAAACATGATGAAATCAAGTCACAAGTTCTCCCTGACTTCCTCGTGCACTGGATGGAGAACCAGCTCCCTGAAAAACTAGATATGTCCTACCTCTAGACAATGCATTTCGACGGATCCAAGCGAAAGGATGGAGCTGGCGCAGGTGTCATACTGACATCGCCCCAGGGAGACAAGCTGAAATATGTTCTGCGAATGCAGTTCACCGCCTCCAACAATGAAGCTGAATACAAGGCACTGCTACACGAGATGAGGATGGAAAAAGCCTGCGGCGCCAAGAGGCTCATAATATACGGGGACTCCAAGCTGGTCGTCAACCAGACAATGCACGAGTGCGACGCACTGAACAACAATATGATCGCCTA
This sequence comes from Avena sativa, assembly GCA_916181665.1. Classification (NCBI taxonomy): domain Eukaryota; kingdom Viridiplantae; phylum Streptophyta; class Magnoliopsida; order Poales; family Poaceae; genus Avena; species Avena sativa. The sequence continues at coordinate 28,980,208 of OV702290.1, read as the reverse complement.
CCGCGACCTCTACGACACACTCAAAGGGGACTTCGACGGTTGCGAGTTGCGGCACATAGGCCGCGAAAGCAATGAAGAGGCAGACGCACTCGCCAACATTGGCTCTACCTGCGCCCCATACCACCTGGGGTATTTCTCGAGCGCATCTGTGAACGCTCCATCAAGACAAAGGCCGTAGAGAAGAAAACAAGCGCACCAACGGACTCAGGGGCTAGCCGCCCAATTAGCCAATGGCACTCGACGACCTGGAGCTTGATACAGGACTCGAAGGACCGATGAGTGTCATGATGATCGAGCCATCTTGGACTCAACCGTACATCACATACCTTCTCAGCAAGAGGCTACCGGACGATCCGACTGACGCACGGCACATTGCGCGTCGATCCAAGGCATTCACTATTATCAACGACAAACTGTACAAGCACAGCATCACAGGAGTACTCCAACAATGCGCCTCAAACATTGATGGAAGAGTTGTCCTCCTCGACATCCATGAGGTGACTTGCGAACACCACGCTGGCAGTCGAGCCCTTGTCGCCAAAGCTCTACGATCTGGATTCTACTGTCCTATGGCCATGCGTGACGCCAAGGACATCGTCCAAAAATGCAACGCTTTCTAGTGATTCACGAACAAGCCACACGCACCTGGCGTGGAGCTCCGGCCAATTCCATTGGCCTGACCCTTCACGCAATGGGGACTCGACATGGTCGGCAAGCTCTCAAAGTCCTCACGAGGAGGCTACGTCAACCTCTTGGTCGCAGTCGACAAATTCACCAAGTGGATAGAGGCCATGCCAGTGACTAACCAGTCAGGATACAGCGCAATCAAGTTCTTTGAGTCCACCGTCTATCGCTTCGGAGTACCACACAACATCATCACGAACAACGGGATGAACTTTACATCCAAGGAGTTCCAAGAATTCTGCGAGAATCTGGGAATCAACGTAAGCTATGCCTCTGTAGCACATCCACAGACCAACGGTCAGGTCGAAAAAGCCAACGGGCTCGTCTGCGGTGGAATCAAGAAGCGACTCCTCAGGCCACTCGAACAAGCCGCAGGCTGCTGGCCAGACGAGCTGCAATCGGTACTCTGGAGCCTACACACAACCCGAAACAATGCCACGGGGTACACCCCGTTCTTCATGGTGCACGGTGCTGAAGCAGTGCTACCCGCAAAGTACAATACAAAGCACCACGAGTGGTCGCTTACAGTGAGCATGAATCAACTCTTGCACTCGAAGACTCTGTCGACCTCCTTGACGAGGCACAAGAAATCACCATGGAAAGATCAACGATCTACCAGCAGAACCTGCGCAACTACCACAGCAGTACGCCCTAGGTCCTTCGTCAAAGGAGACCTGGTCTTGCGACTGAAACAACAAGGGCACCGTAAGCTCGAGTCCCCCTGGGAGGGACCATACGTGATTATAGAAGTAATTCCAGGTGGCGCCTATCGCCATAAAGATTTTGAGATAGGAGTCGCGTACTCCAACCCTAGAGCGTCGCGCAGCTGCGGCGCTTCTACCCTTAGTCGTCTTTTATTTTTTTACATTGCAAATAAGGCTACTCAGCCAAGGCTACTTAGCCACACATTGTACCCCATACTATCCTGCGAGTAAATAAAGCTAAGTGCCCCAAACTCTGTGTTCTTTAATTTTTGCAAATTATCCACTCGGGGGCTGCGCCACCCTATACACATTTGTTCTACGAACCAACGCGATATCCTGAGTAGCTGACGCACTAATCGAACCCTTGACAAACATCAACCCAGTTGCAACGCACCTGACAGGTTGGCAAGGTGCTGAGATAAACACAAGTCATGCTAACGAAAAGGAATCGCATAGTGCAACGCACTCGCAAAACGTACACGCTAACAAGCTCTTTATATACATCAATGTCAATCAATTATACACAGCATATATATATATGAACTTTACAAACACTGGTGCAACTATGTGTAGGATACAAACTAAACTACTGTTGCAACAAAGGAACGTTTGTCTGCTCCACGAACAAGTCGATGATTTCCTCCGCTGGGCGATCCACCGCCTGGTAGTGAGGAACCATGTTCCAGGTCGAACCTGCTGACGGCGCTGGCGGTCTGGCAGCAACCGCTGCAACATCCACATCAGGCCTGTGCAGTCGACCAGCGATAGAGCAGCCTTGGCACCAGCCACTCACTATTGCCGTACACACTCGCGGACTGCACTCAAGTCTTGAAATTTGGCAAGAAGGGCCAACAGGCTCGATGGAACAACATCCAGCGGGAACATCGTCTGATAAATATTCCTCAAGCACGATTGTGACTTCTTCCGGAAGTGAAGCACTCGCGAAGCACAATCCTACAGGGTCGCAAGTGCGATTGCACGATCATGATCCACCCAGAAGTACCCACTCGCCTGAAGCTGCTATTGGGTCAGATCATTCATGCGAATGGCAATCCTGTCCTTCTCATCTTGTGGATGGCGTGCACTGACAACTATACCAAGCAAAGGCAAAAGTATGAAGACAACGAACTACCGCGAGTGGCTACAAGAAAAGATAAGGAAGAAGAAAGCTAACACTTGAATTGGTCGCCCATCTGCGTCACCTCCCCTAGCAAATATTGCTCTCGGGCGATGGCCTTCTCCGTCCTCGACTTCCATACATCCGTGTTACCACGGAGCACAGGCAGTTCGTGCTCCAACTGCTTCACGCGGTCACGGAGTCGCGAGAGCAGAGACAGCTCATCCACCCTTGAGCGCGACTATGCCAAAGTATCATCAATGGATGGCATATTCCGAGGTTCACTCGAAGGACCACTCGATTTGCCCTATCACAAGCCAAGCAAGAGATAATAAGAAGACTAAGGCAATGCATGGACAAAAGACTCGAATGCATTCAAGCATAATAAAGTATCAACAGATACACTCGCCAAAGGCATGTTCCAGACAAAAGAGACAGGCTATTAACTATTACAGACATGACTACTGAGGAGTAACTGGCTTCTTTGACTTAGACTTCGGTTTTGGGGGCCTCATCGAGTCTGTGGCAGTATCAGATGCCACAGACTTCCCGCCGGCCCCTGACGTCGCAGCCTTCACCGCCTTCTTGGCTCGCTACAGCTCCTTAGAGTACTTCGCAGCTGTGTTGATTAGGTGCGTCCCGTACTTGCCACAGGCAGTTGCGAAAGGAGCAAATACTACCTGTTGTCCATCCGCACTGATAGGCATTGCCTTGGAGACCGCAGCAGGATCAACCTCGACTCCATGGGCTTGAACCATTGCGAGTGACATCGAAGCGCCAGCCGCACGGAGTGAGTTCTTGAAGCCTGCAGGAATGCCTCCAGCAAGGGACTCCACCAGATCATCTACATTTTTGATTAACTCAGCATTGGGCGCCAGCTCCTCACGGAGGCGACTGAGCACGCCCTTGGCCTTGATGAGCGCCCCCTAAACGGAAGCACTGTGCTCTTCGACTGCCGAGATGGCACCTGCCAAGGCATCATCATGACGGAGTGCCTGGGCATCGAAGCTCAGACCGCTGGCATCTACACAAGAATCAAGCATTGGCACAAAAGTCAGCACAACAACAAATTTGAAAGAAGGGAGACGACGAAAATCCAGTCGAGGGAATACCTGAAAGAGCCTTGGTAATCGAAAAAAGTTGTTCTTCGAACAACTTCTCCCTAGCTACGATGGAGGCGCGCAAATCCTCTTCGCGTTTCCGTGATTCGTCATGTGCTGCGACTACCTCATCGCGACTCTTCACCGCCGCGACAAGCGCCTTTTCAAGGGAAGTAGCGTCGTGAAGGAGTGCATTATGCTTAGCTGTGAAACAAACAAAGATAGACTGTCAGTCGAGTATATCACAAGGATGAAGAAGAAGAAGAAAAAACACTCACTTTCAACCACGCGATGACGATTGTCTAGCATTGCATGTTGGCGACCCATCGCAAGCACCTACTCCGCCAAGCGAGTAGCTTCCTTCACAATAACCTGCGACAGAAGAAACAACAAAGGATCAGCAGATTATATGGATGATACATTCGACTGCAAAAATCAGAAGAAGCAACATTACACATATGTGATCCTCCAGTGACTCTGAAGTTGATTGACGCACAGTCGTCCGGACAACCATCTGATGCTCCACGTCGTGTGGAGAACTTGATGAATTGTGCCCGGCGTGGGCTGCCAACGGAGGAGAAGGAGTCCGCTCAGCCACTTTCTTGGCCTTGGAGGTCACGACTCCAGATTCTTTCAAAAATTGGATGTCGCCAGAAGATGACGACACCAGATGACTACAAAACAAAACCAACATCAAGAAAATGCAACTCCAAAGAAGAACCAAAGAAAAGACTCGTATACTTACCAATCAAACTTGTCAAAATCGAAGGTTTGGCCCTCCGACTCCGACGATGACTCCTTCGGCAGCCGCATCTTCTTGTGGGAAGACGGCGCCACAGCACTCACAGGAACGGCAGGTATCGGCGACTCTGCACCAATAGTTGCGCCTTCTGGAGTCGAAGGAGATGATGCATCAGAATCCTTGCTGCGTGAACGCTTGCGAGTGTCCGGACTGCTAGACTCGGGGGCTTCCTCCTCCACATCAGATGGGACGGTCGACTCCGACTTGTCCTCTTCTAAAGCTTCACAAGGAATAACCCCCTCAGGAAGAGGAGGCATACAGGGAGACACCTTCCAATCCTGCATACAGACAACAAGTCAGCAAAAGTCAAGGAAAAAGAAGCATTCAATAAACAAAACTACTTCATAGCATAACCATACCTCAGGAGGAGGATTAGTAGCATCGAATGGAGGTACGAATGGTTCACTGGGGAGCACATCCTTGGCGGTGTACTTGGTGACCAGACGCACCCTTTTATCTACGGAAATGCCATCGGCAGATACGCGAGTGACATCGTCCGTGCCAGCCCATTGGAACATAGGGTGGACTCTAGCCTACAGAGGCTGGACGCGACGGCGCAACCACGTGCGAATAAGGGCGCATCCTCCCTCTTCTTTACCCATGCGACTCTCGAGGTCGCAGACGCACTCGTATAGCACATCTGTCTCCGTAGACTCACCGGGCATCACCACGTTCTTCCAGGAGGGCCTCCTCTTGCACGGCGTCGCGGGATCGAAAGGCGCGAGTCCGAAGTGGTCTTCGTCGGTCTTCTGGTCGCGGATGTAGAACCACTTGTCCCTCCACCCTTGGACGAACGCCATGAGTTTGATGTCAAAATAAGTGACGGAGGAGTCGACATGGATACCGCAGCCTCCTACATCGTAGACTACGGAGCCAGACGCTGACAGGCGCTTCAGTTTGAATAGACGTTTGAAGAGACCAAAGTGTGGCTCGATTTCGAGCCAGCACTCGCAAAGTGTAATGTAGCAAGCAACATGGAGGATGGAGTTGGGGGACTGCTGGTGCAGCTAGAGCCCATAGAAACAAAGAAGGCCCCTGAAGGAAGGATGCAGGGGAAGCGAGAGACCGCGGATGATGAACGCTAGGAACATCACCTGAAAACCGGCAGGAGGACGAGGGGTTACCTCACCACCTGGGACTCGCGAGTCAGCGACCGCGGGAGACAGAACTCCGTCTTGGCGCAGGAGACGGAGCTCAGATGACTTGATAACGGACACGCGCCACGCGCCATTGGTGACGCGAGTGCCCGCGCCCTTCTTCTTCCTGGTGACGGCGGTGCTGGTGCCCGAAATGGCGGAGCCGCCCTTCTTCTTGGCAGCGACAGTGGCGGTGGCAGATTCAGCCGCGACACCTCCTTTCTTCTTCCCCATCTTGCGGTGGCGATGCGACCGGAGGAAGTAACTAGGGAATACGCGGAGCTGGTCCAGTGCCGCGAGGAAGATGAACTCTAGGAAGCAGAGGAGTAGCAGCAATGGCGACGGAGGCAAAGGCAGAGAAAAGAGCAGATGGGAAAAATTACCGTCACAACACTGCTACTTAATCCCCTGGAAGATGTAATCCAACGGCCAGCAAAAACCCTATCAGACGCATGGCGCCCATCGTTATCGACACGTGGAGGACCCGAAGCGCGAACCGTCCCTCACTACCCCTATTACGCATGGAAATCGAGGAGGCGCACTTAAAACAAAGATTACACATGCCTAGTCAAGTCAGAGTCAGAAAATGGGACCCACCGCTCGTCATGTCCCGTCAAACCCGCTCGCGCGGGCAACTGAGATCATCACATCGTCAGCACTAATGTCATCCAAAATTGAGCAGCAGAAGACTTCGACTACTTTAGTCCTTGCTCGAGTCTTTGACTCCACCAAGCACTCGGGGGCTACTCCCATAGGGAGCGCTGGTCACGCACCCTACGATTTTTCTTTTTCTCTTTTGCGGGAACATGGACATTTAAAGCATACACAATCACTCGAATCCGCGATTCGACTATGGACATGGGTTACTCCCATAGGGAGCGCCGGAAATAAATTTGACTGAAACAAGCAAACAAAAGACGACAACAGTCGCAAAAGTTCTTTAGTCCCTGCCTGAGTCTTCGACTCAACCAGGCAGTCGGGGGCTACTCCCATAGGGAGCGCTGGTCGCGCACCCTATGATTATTTGTACATCGTACTTTGTGTCGATAACATCCACACTCGAAGTTTATGGCGACACCGCCTCATGATTTTTCCCTACAAAGAGATTGCGTCTCCTGGGTCACCCGAATCATCTCCGCGATGATAAATTTCGGATGCCGCGCTTGCAGCGTGAAGATAAGACATGAATAAGGCCTGGAAACGCATTCGCTGCGCACTACCAGAAATATATCTGTGCCTACAGGTATGATGAACATGCCTTGACGGATGCGTCGAGTGCTCACACCCATATACTGGAATTCGACTCCTGTAAGACCTCCGTTGCTTGAGTCGAATTACACCAACACTTTTCCAAATTCGAGTCCGGGGACTCGAGTTCGAGTAGATTGCGTTGTTTTACCCTAAGGTAGTTAACTGATACCGATACATCGGTTAAATCAGGCATGCACATCAACAATCCCTATGACACAAACAGAGCAGTTGAAAAAACGTACTCAGTCATGCACTCGAAAGGCTTCATAAAGTCCCTAGTCGAATCTGCGATTCCACTGGACACTCGAGGGCTACTGACATGGGTATACTCTACAGGTACTCGAGCTTGGTATATAAGGCTTGAATACAGTGGAAGCCCACGGCATCGCCAAGGCCCAAATGGAGAACTCGAGTAACCTACGGACTCTCGACTTCTTGCGGAACAAGAAGAAGATAAAGATAGAAAGTTTAAAGGGAAACCCTAACCTATAACCGACTCGACCTGCTACCCGAGACCCAGTCTATCTATATTAAAGATAGGAGGGGGCGGCGCGGAGGACACACGCAACCCTAGTTTCCACAACCCTCGCCAGATTGCATCTGTGCACCATTGTAATCTTCAATTCTTCTATTAATTCCATGAGCAGACAAGCAAGAGTAGGGACCTCTACGAGGCCTAAACCTGGGTAAATCTTCGAGTCCCCCTGTGTGCTTGTTTGCTAGCCGATTGATGCTTCTAGCGCTCCCTCCTTCTCCAAAACCCAAGTCCATAACAATGGGCATTGATGAGTTAAACCCTCGTCAGTATTCATCCAAAATCCATTTTTGATGAAGTAGAGTGTGTTATGAAGATAACCACTAGCTCTAGAACCTCACATGGATAAGATCCAAACAACAACCAAGAAATATGATGTCAAGCATGCAAAGGTTTGAGCTCTATTTGTATGATTGATCAAGTTACTCACTCGAGAGCTCCTCTTAATAGTATGGCTATCTATCCTATAACCTGGTCTCCCAACTGACAACATCATATCGGTAAAATAAAAAACCTATCAAGATAATACATTTGGCTTGCGCATTCCACTTGAGCTAGATGATAAAGATCTTGGCTGCTACAAGATGGAATACCTTTCTTGATTGAGCTCGCTCGTGCTTGTTTCATGAGGACATGCGAATTGCCCCCCACTCCTATGTAAGAGACTCTTCTTTAGGCATGTCTTCACATATCCATGATCACCATAAAATTTTCTCGAGATGTCCCATCTTGCACTTGCTCTTCATATCTTCTTTGGTGATGGTCCACTCAGATCCACTCTTTGAATTTTGTCTTGATCATTCTTGTAACTTATTCTCTATCACCAATCTTCGGATCACACCTTGAATAACTCCTTGGCCATAGCTTATTATTATTATTTCAATCTTGAATCCAACATATGGTTCAAGTGATGCCAGTGGACAACTACTACAAGTGTAACTCAATATAACCATTAGTCTATAAAAATTATCATTAATTACCAAAACTATACATGGGGATGCATATTCTCTTTAAATAAAAGAAACAAAAAGGAAAACAAAAGAAAACAGAAGAACCAGAACCCAAAGGTTCTATAATGTTCCCAAAACTGCAAAAAACCAGAATCGTCTGATTAGTAATCGATAAGCATGGATGGGATACACGTTGAGTCCCTAATGGATGCAACGAGTATATACATGAATACTCTTCTCTTGTCTCGAGAAAAAATGAGTTTTGCTCCCCCCCTAAAATTCTCAAATTAGAAAACTTGCTCAAGGGTCACTACAAAAATGATTTTTTTGCGAGAAAGTAGAATCTCCATGAACAACTCCTTGCTCATCCTACCGCGTCCAAAAATCATTTCCAGTATATGATGCATTCTCAGAAAAGTAGTCGGTGTAGAGCATGGTATGCCCCTCCATCCTCTGTTGTGGCTTGCATTTCCTTCTCCCAAGCTTGGAATTGCCACACTTTAGACTAGCCTTGTCCTACTCGAAGATTTGCAACCATCAAAGACAAGAAAGGATAGACAAGTGCTCCTAAACATTGGCGTCAGTGGCATCATCCTCCGCCATCAACTGATGGATCATCGTCTCGTCCTCGTTGTCCATGTCTACGGTGAACATAGAAAAACGTCAATTAACCGAGCGGCGATGACTAGAAAGGCAAGAACTATGAAAAATGGCGTACCAAAGCAAACAGCCAAACACCTTGCGTGCAAGATGGGCGTGCGGAGTGGCCACCTCGTTCGAGCGTCAACAACGAGATGGATAGGAGGTAAGGGGAAAGTGTTGCGGATGTAGACGCAGCCAATCTACTGACATGGCGGCGGCAATTTTGGGCGGTGTGGATGGAAAGTGTGTTTGAGAAAAGGGCGAATGGGCGGTAGATGGGCTGCGATGCAAATCAAGACCTCATCTCACTCACAAACCTAGTCCATGTCTGGTTCAGGTCCAACCCGACCGACATACTGCTCCCGCCCTTTAGTGTGTGACCCCACAGGCTCATGGCGACTTGGACACGGTTGGAGTCCGACTCGCAATCGATCAATTGGTAGCGTCTCCAAGCAGAATGTGCCAACTCCCAAGTGCTATAGAGTTATGATGACATACCTTCCAATGTGACTTAGGTTTGAATCTCTTTTGCATCACGATATACCTTGTCAAGACATAGGCGAATAATCATCATCCCTTTAATAGCTCAACTCTCTTCTTGATCCGTGGTATGTGATTCATCTGACTAACTGGAGTCACGCATAGCCATGCTTCCGAATCATATCACACGAGAGGGCCTAAAGAATATCTCTCTAGTTGGAGGAGAAAATCCCATCTTAGTTATTCACATCACACATTTTGATTCTCAGTTGACCCGAACTCTGCCTTTATAACTACCATGTTACGGAGAAACTTTTTCGGTTGATACACAACTCGGATTGCGTGACAACCTCGGGTCTAAGGATTACATTGATTGAGACATAAAAATGACGACTTGCTCATTGTGTAGTATCTTAATATGGATCGGTCTGACTCGCTAAACTCTTAGACGAGTCTGTGTAAGTCAGATTAACATCACTATGCCTATGACAAGTGGAACCTAGTCACCAACCGACTTTAATAGTCTAAGTTTTGTGTCCAACACAACTTCAATGGCCAAGAACATCTAGTATGAACAACATGAATATATAGTTCCACAACTGAATCATATATTTAATTATACATATCAGATGTTCATATCAGGATAACTTAATAACTTTATGAATGCATTGGGAATTACATCTTTCATGATTGCCTCTAGGGTATATTCCCAACATTGTCGGCGCATTGAAACATCGACAAACCACCTTCATAAAGTTCAGGAATTTGAAGGAAATATGCCCTGAGAGGCAATAATAAATTTGATATTATGTATTCCTTGTATATGATAGATGTTTATTTTGCATGCTATAATTGTATTGATAGGAAACATCAATACATGTGTGTTTAATAAACAAAAAGGGTTCCTGGTTATGCCTCTCTTATAGACTAGCTCGTTGATTAACAAGATGATCAAAGTTTCCTGATCATAGACATTGGATGTTGTTAATAACGAGGTCACAGCATTTGTGAAATGATGTGATGAACATTCATCCAAAGTATAGCATTACGATCAAAGTCATTATGTTTATATTGCCATAACATCATAAGAAGTAATCTTAGTCCTTAGACCATGAGATCATGTTAATTGCTAACACCGGAAGAGTATCTTGATAACATTAAACGTCACACCGTAACAGGGTGACTATAAAGGTGGGTTCGGTGCTACGAAGGTGTTATGTTGAGGCTCATGGATCAAGAGTGGAATTTGTCAATCCCGATGACGGATAGATATACTCTGGGCCCTCTCGTGATATCACATTAAGATAGCTTGAAAGCAAGTGATGTGATCATTAGAATGTTATATCATGGGAACGAGAAAAGAGTGCATGTCGGTAACGAGATCAAACTAGGTATTTGGATACCGATGATCGAATCTCGGACATGTATTATATTATGAGACAAAGGGATTAAATTACTAGCATTAAAGGTTCTCACGATCACAGAAGTCATCGTTGAATGTGTAGGAGTCAGTATGGATCTCCAGGTCCCGCTTCTGATTATTGATCTGAGAGGAGTCTCAATCATGTCTGTATTATTCGCGAACCATAGGGTGACACACTTAAGGGTTGTCGGACACCATTTAGGAGCACATATGTTTTAGAAAAAAGGTTTGCAAAGCGAAGGAAATGTTTTGATAGAAACAGGAATTGTTTCGATAGAAACCGGAATTGTTTCGGGTGAAATTGTAGAAAGAGGTTTTGCATTTGATATTGAAATGTTGCATGGGGTTTTATGTGAATGTTTTTTAATTAAAGTAATTAAAAAAATTCTGAATAAAATAAATAAAATAGTTTTATTAATTGAGAGTTGCATTAAATTTGGTGGAAATTTAATGCATGTGAGTGGAATTTTGGGTGGAGTCAAAATTTATGTGAGTGGAGCTTCACCACATCAGTGAGGAAGAGGTGGAGGAACCCCCCTTTGGCCATCAGCCATGGGAGGGGAGGAGCACCCCCCTCTCCTCCCTCACAAAGCACACCTCCTCGTGAAGGATCTCTCTCCCGTCTAGATATTCCCCCATGGTCTCGGATTAGTGAGATACATGTTCCCGGTGGCCTTGCATCTGGAAGGAGTTGTTGCTTCCACTGATTCGCTAGAGCGAGGAGGTGGAGGTTGTTTGGTGGCTTGAACGTGTGTGCGAGGACGGATGCGCTGCTGATTTGCAGCGCTCGGACTTCCACATGATCTTGAGATCGGCAAGCGTACGACTACATCAACCACGAGTTCCTACTCATTAACAAAACTCATTGTCTTTGAGGGTAAGTTCTCCATGGATGTATGTCCACCTGTTGCTCTGTATCTAGTAGATATATCTTGGCGTATAGTTCTCATCGTCGGAAATTTTTTGTTTTCTATGTTGCGGACCCAACAGTGGTATCAGAGCCTGATCTATGCGTAGGTGCTTTGCACGGGTAGTACACATATGTTTATATGTGGGCGATGATGATCATGTCATTGCATCTTCTATGTATCTTGGATATTGGTGGCATAGTGGGATGAAGCGGCCTGGACCAACCTTACATGTCATCGTACATGAGACCGGTTCCATGACTGACATGCAACTAGTTTTGCATAAGTGGCTAGCGGGTGTCTGTCTCTCCTACTATAGTCAATATCTGATTTACAACGAGTTGCTAATAACTTGGTTATCCTCGTTGTGGTTCATGTTCATAGGTAAGATCGGTTCTATCTCCGAAAGCCCTAAGCCACATAAAACTTGCAATTGATAAATTAGAGGCGTCTAGTTTAGATCGTTGCTGGGCTAGTGTCTTGATATGGTATTGTTGTAAGTAGATGTATGATAAATACTCTTACAACACACTCAACGTGTAAGTTCCATAGACCTTGGCCTTACACACAAAGGAATGATAGAGATCATACCACGATGCAAATGATAGAGATCAAATGCATGGACCATATCATCTCACTTTACACATTAGATGTTTGCATCTTATATTGCTAGTTTGGCGCTTTTGGTAGCATTATAAGATGATCCCTCATTTAGATATCAAGATAAAATGTGTTCTTCCTTAAGTGTGCACCATTTTATGGATCGTGTTTCGAGGCATCACGTGATGATCGAGTGTTCTCGACTCTACGCTTTCATACGACGGGTGTAAGATAGTTTTACACACGCGAATACTAAGGTTCTTACTTGGCGAGCCTAGCATGTACAAACATGGCCTCGGAACACGGACCGAAAGGTTAAGCATGAGTCATATAGTTAATATGATGCCCATATAGATGGTCGCCTTTGAAGCTACACCGACTCACGTGATGATCGGACTTGGTGTAGTGGATTTGGTTCATGTAATCACCAAAAGGACACGAGGGATGTCGTTTTTGAGTGGGAGTTCATTAGTAATTTGGATTAGTTGAACTCAATCTATCATAAACTTAGTCTAAATATACTTTACAAATTCTGTTGTAGATGGCACCACCTGTTTTTAACTTCAATGTGTTCATGGAGAAAGAGAAACTTGCTGCGAATGGTAGCAACTTCACCAACTAGGCTATGAATTTGAGGATTCTCCTCACTGCTGCACAAAAGCAATATGTGCTAGAGGCGCCGCTAGGCCCCCCACCAGCTCCTGATGCCCTTGACGAGGAAAGGAACGTCTATATAACTCGTCAGGAGGACCACAACTTAGTTCATTGCGGCATACTGTATGGGCTAGAGCCAGAACTTCGAAAGCATTTCGAAAATGGCAATGCCTTTGATACCATGGGAGAATTGAAAATGATTTTCGATACCCATGCTGCTGTAGAGAGTTATAATGCTTATGAAAAGTTCTTTAGCTGCATGATGGAGGAGAACAACTCCGTTAGTGAGCACGTACTCAAAATGTCTGGGTACGCTGATAAGCTTGTGTCCTTGGGAATAACGATTCCCATTGACTTAGGCATACATCATGTTCTCCAATCTCTGCCACCTAGCTACAAGAGCTTCGTGATGAACTATAACATGCAGGGCGTGAAGAAGTCTCTTCCCGAGCTTCTGTCAATGCTTAAGACTGCAGAAGTGGAGATTAGGAAAGAACATCAAGTGTTGATGATCAATAAGACCACCGGTTTCAAGAAGGACAAGAAAGGCAAGCAGAAGGGAAAGAAGGGCAGCAAATCTGTTGTCGCACCTGAAAAGAAATCCCGAGCTGGCCCTAAGTCTGATACCGAGTGCTACTATTGCAAGGGGACTGGCCATTGGAGGCGCAACTGCCCCAAGTATTTGGCGGACAAGAAGGCCGACAAGGAAAACAAAGGTATATGTGATATACATGTTATTGATGTGTACTTGACTAGTACTCGCAGTAGCACTTGGGTATTTGATACGGGATCGGTTGCTAATATATGTAACTCGGTTCAGGGGCTGTGGAATAAGCGACAGCTAGCAAGGGATGAGGTCACGATGCGGGTCGGCAATGGATCAAGAGTTGATGTGATCGCCGTTGGAACGCTGCCTCTCCATATGCCATCGGGATTAGTTATAAATCTGAATAATTGTTATTTGGTGCCTGCACTGATCATGAACATTGTATCCGGATCATGTTTGATGCAAAGTGGTTATTCGTTTAAATCTGAAAACAATGGTTGTTCGATTTATATGAATGATGCCTTTTATGGTTGTGCACCTGTGTTGAATGGTTTATTTCTGTTGGATCTCGATAGTAGTATTACGCATATTCATAATGTTGATGCTAAAAGGATTAAACTTGATAATGATATATTTGCATATAAGTGGCACTGCCGTCTAGGTCATATTGGCGTTAAACGCATGAAGAAACTCCATTCTGATGGACTTTTGGAATCATTTGATTTTGAATCATTTGATACATGTGAGCCATGCCTTATGGGCAAGATGACTAGAAGTCGTTTTCCAGTTCAATGGAATGGGCGACAGATTTATTGGAAATCATACATACTGATGTGTGTGGACCAATGAGTGTGTCGGTGCGAGGTGGATATCGTTATTTTGTTACTTTCACGGATGATTTGAGTAGATACGGGTATATCTATTTAATGAAACATAAGTCTGAAACCTTTGAAAAGTTCAAGGAATTTCAGAATGAAGTGGAAAATCATCATAACAGAAAGATCAGATTTCTGCGGTCCAACCGTGGAGGAGAGTATCTTAGTTACGAGTTTAGCACACATATGAAAGACTATGGAATAGTTTCACAAGTCACGCCTGCCGGAACACCATAACGTAATGGTGTGTCGGAACGTCGTAATCGTACTTTATTGGATATGGTTTGATCTATGATGTCTCTAACTGACTTGCCACTGTCATTTTGGGGTTATGCACTGGAAACCGCTGCATTCACTTTAAATAGGGCACCATCTAAATCCGTTGAAACGACACTGTATGAATTATGGTTTGGAAACAAACCTAAGCTGTCATTTACTGCTTTGTGTTTACTTTCTGCAAATTTTTACTTCTTTCCATTTGATATGTTTAATCCTTTGTTTTCCGCAAAACACGGTGAGATTGACAAACTCATCGCAAGTTGGGGACAAAGTTCTGTGGTTGTGTTGTGCAGGTCTCCATGTTGCTACTAGCACCGGTAGTGCGCCCTGCCAAAGCTCAGCTAGTAACACCTTTGAGATGTTTCCTTGCTCCTACTGGTTCGATTAAACCTTGGTTTCATAACTAAGGGCAACTTGCTGCTATGCTCATCATACCTTCTTCTTGGGGTTCCCAACGAGCTCTACATCAACACCATGCACCAAGCACTTTTCTGGGCACCGTGTATTGAGCCATCAAGCGATTTTCTGGCACCGTTGCCGGGGAGTCAAGGACATCTTCACAAGGGGAGTCCCTCATAACCAATCTCTTTACTTTGTTGTTTTTGTTTTGCTTAGTTTCCTTTTTGCTTTGTTTGCTTGTTTTGTTCTTCAAAAATCCAAAAAAAATAGTTTTACTTGTTTGCTTTCTTATTTGAAAAACACAAAAAAATTAGTTCCTATCTTGAGTTGCCACTATGTCTAGCCTTGCTCCAATCACTATGTCACCCGAGGAAATGATTCTCACTTTTAAACAAGGAATTGAGGAATGCTTTAAGGAAGCTTGGTCTAGAATCTCTAATCTACATGAAAAGACTAAGCCTAAAATGATTCAAGGCTTGTTCCTTAGCAGTTTTTACCTTGGGATTGATCTTTGCTATAGATATGCTTTAGATGCTATTGTCGAAGGAGATTTCCTCCAATGTAATGAGGATGATGCCATTGATGCTATAAAGAAATTGATCCTCACTTACACTATGCCTAGCCAAACTGATATTTCTTTTGCAAAAATATTTGCTAGGTTGAACACTCTTGAGGCTAGCACTACTAGCTTAGAAAGTTGCTATAATACGCTTAGGGAGCATCACAATTATGTTCCAATAAATTCTGAACCATCAAAGTGGCTCCCTACAGTAAAAATGGAGATAAATACTGAAACTTTTCAAGCCCGCTGCGATATCATGTCTGAATTTTGTCTTATGCCCAAAGATATTTATGAATCTTTGAATCTTTGAGGGCTTACTGAAGGAGGAAGAGAAATATCTCTTGCTAATAATGCTACCATATTACCTATTGGAATAGCTGAAGGAGTATTTACAAAGATCCTTGGAAAAATGATTTCTACTGATTATCTTGTTATTGAATGTGCAGGAAAAGGACAAATTACACTTGGAAGGTCCCTATTAGAACTCCTTGGAGCAATAATAGATGTGGGAAAGGGGACCATGCACCTTTCTTCTCCACCAAACAATCACATTTTCCCAAAGGTTAAGAATAAAAATAAGAGAGGTAAGGGCAAGAAAGTTGGTCTTAATGCTTCTTCATTTGAGAACACTTGATTCTTTCTTTGGTTCTTATGCCTAACTTAAAAGCGTTAAAGAAAAGTACTTGTTGGGAGATAAATAAAAGAGTTTTAGATGAGTCTTGGAAGTTATTACCTCTGTAATAACCTCTCCTTATCCTTTTTATTTGCTTTTTGTGCCAAGAGTAACCTCTAATGAGAGTGAAGTAATGATTGGGAAAGTTGCTGTCCCAAAACAGATTTTTGTGCTTCACCGTAAACATTCCTAAGAGAGCTATGTACGTCGGATTGAGTTGTAATTTTTTGTTCTTCTGCCCCAGGTTGTTTTCTAACTTTCGTTAGTTCAACACTTTTTCATTTGAGCAACATAAGGTCTTCGAAAAAATTCGTCTTTACCTGCTGGTCTGTTTTGACAGATTTCTGCCATTTTCTGCATTTGCTTCTTGTTAGTTCCTTCTTGAGTTCCTTTGGGGAATTGAGATTTTTGAGGGAAGTGATACAGTAGCTAGTGTTCTAATGGAAGTTTATTTGGTGCTAGAAATGAATCTTGAGACTTATTTATCTTAAGTGCACTAATGTTGCTAATGAGATTGTGTGAAGTTTTGTATGAAGGAAAAATTTCAGATGTATGGAAGGAATGAGTAATGAGATGAAGGATGGACTAAAGCTCCAGCTTGGGGATGCCACGCGTGTCACCCCAAGAAATATCCAAGAAGTACAAGCGTCAAAGCTTGGGGATGCCCAAGGCATCCCCTTCTTTATCAATAAAAATTCCAGGTTTCTTCCAAACGCTTCATTTTTATTGTTTCGTGCACAATTGTGTTTCTCTTGGAGCGTCTTCTTTTTTGTTTTAGCATATTAAAGCATAGTATAGTGGTATTCTCCTTTGATGCTTTATTTGGGTTGACTTGGCACATGCTCACACCATGTTATGACTATCTCAAGTCACCATAGCCTTTATGATCCTTTAGTTTTCAACTTTTAGTATCACTTTATGCTTTTATCAATGATTTGTTGTCGCTCTGCATGATTATGGCCATTATTGCTCTCTTAGTTTGTCGCTCCCAGTCTTTTGCTAGCCTCCACAACAAAGTATGAGTTCCACTCATGCATCCAACTCCATAAACCAAGTTTTTCCAAAGAGTCCACCATACCTACCTACTAGCTTATGCTATTCCAAGTATATTCATGCTTTTGTTTACCTTCCACTTGTTATGAGAAAACTAGTGATTAAAGCTCTCACGAACTTGATGGCACACTTTACTTTAGTGCCTCTAATAAACTTGAACCATTGTGTCGTCTATGTTGTATATGCTTGCACTTATTTGTTGGGAATTAGCAGAACCATGCTTTCATGGGGAACGCTTTCAACATTGCACTTGGTACTTGTACCTAGTTGATATCATGCTCTTTTGTATATGGATGTCGTCGGTGTGAAATGAAAGGGGAGCTTGTAAGTCCATGGAGTTATGTATATGTGTTAGAGAAACGCCTGGGCCGCTGGTCTAATCCATGCTAACATGGTGGAAACCTGCAGTGTAACCATAATGAGCTGTCTATGAAGCATTCTTCTTATAAAAAAAAGAGTCCTATATTGAGAAAAACGAGAAAAGAAAAAAAAAGAGATACTATGAAAAGAGGAAAGAGAGAAAAAATCACCATATTCCCATGGTAAATAAGAAGAATGTTGAGATGCTCGTTGTCTGCTTGCCTTGTCATTTTGGTATGGGGATTCTTCTGTATCATCGGGCAAGGGGTACCCCGTTGGCGGTTCTCAATGATACACATGTACTTACAATGACAAGAACTTACCGGTGACTAAACTTGAGTAGCATGAGGAGCGGCCCTCGTATACAAGGGACATGAGATTTCTGACTTATACTTCGTCAAGCATGTACACCATAGTTTGTTCACTTTAACCTTAATCATTTCAAGATGCTTATGATAGGGGCAGTGAGAGCTGAAAGCTATAAGTATCATAATTTTTGGAAGCTCTTTATGAGACTTGAATCCCTGCTTCCTTTTTACAAAAGGCCTTTCTTCCACCATTATATTGAGTCTCCACCTTCTATCTTTATGCACCTACTTTGAGAGCATAGTGGCCATTCTTAGTTCTATGTGCATTGTCCCAAGACTAGTTGATTGATGCATAACTTATTATTGCTTGTTTGAAACTATTGTATCTAGTCACTCTTATGAACTTTGAAGGTGTCCTATGCATTTATATTTGCTACTCTATTGAGGGACAAGCTGAATACTATTATGCTATGTTTTCTTTATGTGAAACAAATAAACATCTTGCAAAGCATGTTATTCATGAATCTTTTGTTTGTGCCTTTTCATGTTGCATCTTAGTTTCTTTGCTTATTGCTAGAACTTTGTCTTTCATGTTATGATTGAAATACTATGATCCTAGCCTTGAATGTTTTGCAAATACTTTGATCAAGTCTTTGATGGTGCATGTCACCTCAAAAATTCTTTCTTTTTATCACTTACCTACTCGAGGACGAGCAGGAGTTAAGCTTGGGGATGTTGATACATTGCAAATGTATCTATAATTTTTGATGTTCCATGCTTAGTTTTATCCACTTTCTTGTGTTTTGTTCCAACTTTGGAGTACTTTTATTATGATTTCTTGGACTAACCTATTAACAAGAGCCACAGTGCCAGCTGCCTATTTTCTGTTGTTTTTGGTTCCAGAAAAGTCAGAAAATGGATATTCTCGGAATTGGACGGGACAAAAGCCAAAGTGCCTATTTTTTTGGAAGGGATCAAGTGCCAGAATACGAGACAGAGAGGGGCCAGGGGCCAGCCACACCACCTGGCCGTGCGGCCAGGACTGACCCGCGCCAGGGGGTGGTCTGGTCGACCCCAGCACCCCCTCGGCCTCTCCTTCCGCCTATAAGTTGCCCTCGGGACGAAAACCCTAAGTACCTGATCAAAAATCCACGAAAGAGTCTGTAGCCGCCGTCATCTCCATCCCTAGATCAGGAGGGATCTGAAGCTCTTCTCGGCACCCTGCCGGAGAGGGGAATTCACCCTGGAGGCCTTCTTCATCACCATGCAAGCCTCCGGTGTGATGCGTGAGTAGTTCATCCTTGGACTACGGATCCATGTAGTAGCTAGATGGCTGGTTTCTCCTCCTTTGTGCTTTCATGTTTAGATCTTGTGAGCTCCGTTCATGATCAAGATCATCTATTTGTAATCCATACATGTTGTGTTTGCGGGGATCCGATGGATATTGAGATGCTATTTTAGATTGATTATTGATTCTATCATGTCTTTGTTATTTGAGATCTTGCATGCTTTCCGTTGTTAGTAGCTATCTTGGCCAAGTAGATGCTAGCAACTCCAAGAGTTAGTATTTATGCTCGATAGTGGGTTCATGCCTCTGGTAATCTAGGGAAGTGACAGAAATCTCTAAGGTACTAGATGTGCTGTTGCTACTAGGGAGAAAACAACGATCTTTTGTTCATAGAACAATTGTATTGTTTACTTTACACGCAGTTCGTAAAGCAATAATCTGTTGCTTGCAACTTAATACTGGAGGGGGTTCGGATGATAACCTGAAGGTGGATTATTAGTCATAGATGCAGTTGGATGGCAGTCTATGTATTATGTTGTAATGCCCAATCAAGTCTCGAAGGAGTCAAGATGATTAGTATATGCATGTATTGCTTTCTCGGTGTTTGTCAATTGCCCCGCTGTAATTTGTTCACCCAGCATGTTATCTATCTAAGGAGATCAACCTCTAGTGAACTATGGATCCCGGTCCTTTTCTTTACATACAATCTACAATCTTTTACTGCTTTGTGTTTACTTTCTGCAAACTTTTACTTCTTTCCATTCGATACGTTTAATCCTTTGTTTTCCACAAAACACGGTGAGATTGACAACCTCATCGCAAGTTGGGGACAAAGTTCTGTGGTTGTGTTGTGCAGGTCTCCATGTTGCTACTAGCACCGGTAGTGCGCCCTGCCAAAGCTCAGCTAGTAACACCTTTGAGGTGTTTCCTTGCTCCTACTGGTTTGATTAAACCTTGGTTTCATAACTGAGGGAAACTTGTTGCTGTGCTCATCATACCTTCCTCTTGGGGTTCCCAACAAGCTCTACATCAACACCACGCACCAAGCACTTTTCTGGGCGTCGTGTATTGAGCCATCAACTTCACCTGATGAAGAGAGAGCTCATGATAATGATCATGAAACTCCGAAAGAGGATACTGCCAAACCTCGCAGGTCAAGCAGGACACATGCAGCTCCTGAACTGTACGACAATCCTGTTATGAATTTCATGATTGATGAAATAGATGACCCTGCGACGTATGAAGAAGCGATGATAAGCCCTGATTCCAAAAAATGGCTAGAAGCCATGAAATCCAAGATGGAATCCATGTACGAAAACCAGGTTTGGACCTTGGTGGACTTACCTCACGATCGAAAGGCCGTTGAGAATAAATGGATTTTCAAAAGAAAAACTAATGCTGATGGTAATGTGACCATCTATAAAGCTCAACTTGTCGCAAAGGGGTTTTGACAAATTCAAGGAGTTGACTACGATGAGACATTCTCTCCCCTAGCGATGCTAAAGTCGGTTAGGATTATGTTAGCAATTGCTACATATTTTGATTATGAAATATGGCAGATGGATGTCAAAACTGCGTTCCTCAATGGTAATATTGAAGAACAGTTGTATATGATACAAACCTAAGGGTTTTGTCGATCCTAAGGATGCGGATAAGGTATGCAAGCTTCAGCGATCCATCTATGGACTGAAGCAAGCATCCCAGAGTTGGAATCTCCGCTTTGATAAGGTGATCAAAGAGTTTGGATTTGTCCAAACTTGAGGAGAGGCTTGTATTTACAAGAAAGTGAGTGGGAGCAATGTGGCATTTCTAATATTATATGTGGATGACATATTATTGATTGGAAATAATATAGATCTTTTAAACAGTGTTAAAAGTTATCTAAACAGCAAATTTTCGATGAAGGACCTTGGTGAAGCTTCATATATATTAGGCATTAAAATCTATAGAGATAGATCAAGACGCCTAATTGGGTTATCGCAGAGTACATACCTTGATAAGATATTAAAGAAGTTTAATATGGACGGAAGTAAGAAGGGGTTCTTACCTATGTTGCAAGGCAAGACATTGAGTAAGACTCAAAGTCTGGCTACGACGGAAGAAAGAGAGATAATGGATAAGATCCCCTATTCCTCAGCCATAGGCTCTATAATGTATGCCATGCTATGTACAAGATCGGATGTGGCACATGCTATTAGTTTGACTAGTAGGTACCAATCTGATCCAGGTTCGGAACACTGGATAGCGGTCAAGAATATCCTTAAGTACTTGAGAAGAACTAAGGATATGTTCCTTGTATACGGAGATGAAGAAGAGCTAGTCGCTAAGTGTTATGTCGATGCTAGCTTTGACACCGGTCCGGATGACTCTAAGTCTCAATCCGGATACATATTTCTCTTGAACGGAGCAGCAGTTAGTTGGAGGAGTTCCAAACAATCTGTGGTGGCTGGATCAACGATGGAGGCAGAATATGTTGCTGCTTCAGAAGTGGTGCATGAAGCGGTTTGGATGAAGGAGTTCATAACGGAACTAGGTGTGGTTCCTAGTGCATTGGACCCAATGGTGATCTATTGTGACAACAATGGAGCCATAGCCAACTCCAAGGAACCAAGGTCTCACAAGAATTCCAAGCATATTAAGCGCCGGTTTCACTCCATCCGCGAGCATGTCAAGGATGGAGACATAAAGATTTGTAAAGTGCACACGGACCTGAATGTAGCAGATCCGTTGACTAAAGTTCTCCCTAGGGCAAAACATGATCAACACCAGAACTCCATGGATGTTAGATTTATCACTATGTAAACTAGATTACTGTCTCTAGTGCAAGTGGGAGACTGAAGGAAATATGCCCTGAGAGGCAATAATAAAGTTGTTATTATGTATTCCTTGTATATGATAGATGTTTATTTTGCATGCTATAATTTTATTGATAGGAAACATCAATACATGTGTGTTTAATAAACAAAAAGGGTTCATAGTTATGCCTCTCTTATATACTAGCTCGTTGATTAACAAGATGATCAAAGTTTCCTGATCATAGACATTGGATGTTGTTAATAACGAGGTCACAGCATTTGTGAAATGATGTGATGAACATTCATCCGAAGTATAGCATTACGATCAAAGTCATTATGTTTATATTGCTATAACATCATACGAACTAATCTTAGTCCTTAGACCATGAGATCATGTTAATTGCTAACACCGGAAGAGTATCTTGATAACATCAAACGTCACACCGTAACAGGGTGACTATAAAGGTGGGTTCAGTGCTACGAAGGTGTTATGTTGAGGCTCATGGATCAAGAGTGGAATTTTTCAATCCTGATGACGGATAGATATACTCTGGTCCCTCTCGGTGATATCACATTAAGATAGCTTGCAAGCAAGTGATGTGATCACTAGAATGTTATATCACGGGAACGAGAAAAGAGTGCATGCCGGTAACGAGATCAAACTAGGTATTTGGATACCGATGATCGAATCTCGGACATGTATTATATCATGAGACAAAGGGATTAAATTACTAGCACTAAAGGTTCTCACGATCACAAAAGTCATCGATGAATGTGCAGGAGTCGGTATGGATCTCCAGGTCCCGCTTCTGATTATTGATCTGAGAGGAGTCTCAATCATGTCTGCATTATTCGTGAACCATAGGGTGACACACTTAAGGGTTGTCGGACACCATTTAGGAGCACATATGTTTCAGACAAAAGGTTTGCAAGGCGTAGGAAATGTTTCGATAGAAACAGGAATTGTTTTGATAGAAACCAGAATTGTTTCGGGTGAAATTGCAAAAAGAGATTCTGCATGTGATATTGAAATTTTGCAAGGGGTTTTATGTGAATGTTTGTTAATTAAAGTAATTAACAAAATTCTGAATAAAATAAATAAAAGAGTCTTATTAATTGAGAGTTGCATTAAATTTGGTGGAAATTTAATGCATGTGAGTGAAATTTTGGGTGGAGTCAAAATTTATGTGAGTGGAGCTTCACCACATGAATGAGGAAGAGGTGGGGGCACCCCCCTTTGGCCGCCGACCATGGGAGGGGAGGAGCCCCCCTCTTCTATAAAAGGCCCCCCTCTCCTCCCTCACAAAGCACATCTCCTCGTGAAAGATCTATCTCCCCCTCTAGATATTCCCCCATGGTCTCGGATTAGCGAGATACATGTTCCCGGTGGCCTTGCGTCTGGAAGGAGTTGCTGCTTCCGCTGATTCGCTGGAGCGAGGAGGTGAAGGTTGTCCGGTGGCTTGAACGTGTGTGCGAGGATGGATGCGCTGCTGATTTGCAGCGCTCGGACTTCCACACGATCTTGAGATCGGCAAGCGTACGACTACATCAACCACGAGTTCCTACTCGTTAACAAAACTTGTTGTCTTCGAGGGTAAGTTCTCCATGGATGTATGTCCACCTGTTGCTCTGTATCTAGTAGATAGATCTTGGCGTATAGTTCTCATCGTAGGAATTTTTTGTTTTCTATGTTGTGGACCCAACAGAATTAAGCCCTTAAGGAAGCCTTATTCATTAGCCCCATAATCAGAGTTGCTAGAACATCTACAAAAATAAACAAAATTGGTGATAAATGGTCGCCTTGTCTCAGCCATTCTCTAGTCTTAAAATATGTGCCAACTAACTCATTAACCATTATATTCATATTCCTTCCCATTAGCATTTGCTTAGTCCACTCAACAACATCCTTGATCTCTTGGAGAGAAAAGGTAGCAGTTAATTTCTTTTGTGACTCTAGAGAAAGAACAGAATCCAATGGAATAGAGAGAGAAACATGTAACAAATCTACAGGGTCAAACATGTCCTTATAGAAATTAGTAGCAAATTTCAACAAACTGTCATCACCTTGAATAATACCCTCATCCTGAATAAATTTAAAATCTTGTTACTCCTTTTTCAACCACTAGCCTTAGCCATGGAATTATTTATAGGCTTAAGCCTGAGCAGCTGCGAGCTTTCTGAGACCCTCTGCCGCGCTCGCTATCGATCCTTGTCGATGGCTGTGGGCCTTCGCTGCTCTGTGACACGCTGGCACTGCTTGTGGCCCTTTGCGCGTGCGCAGCGCTGCTGCTGGAGGGCGGTGCCTCTCCACGCATGAGTCCAGCTACTCGAAATATTTTGTATTCCTATCTCCTTCCCTAACCTCCTCCTCTCTAGCCCATTGTCTCCACTTGATTTCCTCCTCTTTCAGGATAGCATTAAGTTGAGACCGTGAAGAGTTTCTCAAGTCATAGTCAGCAGCTGATAACCCAGCTAGCTCACTGTTAATATCAATCAAATCCAATTGAGCAGAAATACTTTTCCTATATTTTCTGTGCTTACCTTCTATATTCAGATCCTAGCCTTTGAGAGCTTTCCTCAGTTTTTTTCATCCGACACTGCCAAAAGATAATAGAGTACTTTGAACACAAGCAACTACGGGAGATAGTAAACACGATGCGAGAGACACATAGTGCAATTACAACACACCGTTGATTGTATCTTTATCAATTGTACCCTTGTCCTCGCGACTTGTATTTTTGTCAGTGCACAGTTTACTTGTGAGTAAATGTGTGCCGTTTTTTTAAGAAAGAAGTATATATTAATATCATAGAGATACTAATTACAATCAGCCTAAGCAACAGCACATGCCTTATCAGCCTTACGGACGTACAGAAGTCAGAAAAAAGGAAGAAGAATTAAAAAAAATATCCCACTGCAGAGAACGATTCCTCAAAACAACAACACTAACATCACCAGAACAACACCAGTAGCCCAACCACTCCAATAGCAACGACTTCAAGAAGAAAACAGTGCACAAACATTGTCGTCGCCTGATCAAAGATCATAGGTTTTCACCCTAGAAAAAGTTATCGCTAGCAAAACAATGCCTTCAACAAGGCCATTTTCAGTCACAACCAATTAAGATCAGATCTTTGATTTTCACTCTGTAAGGTAAGCCTAGGAACTCCTTCCGTGTTGCCACCCCCATAAACAGTCGCTGATATGAGTCACAGATCATGCAGCCAGTTTCTCATCGCCACAAGGACTCAAATCATCATCGTTGCCCTCATGTTCCAGCTTTCCAGACATTCTCCACATATGGATCGTCGAAGACATGACACATGATGGTAACAAACAACAGAGCTTCCCAATGCTGCCGCTGAAACCAAACGGCCAGGAAAAAACATGGTACGCACGACCGAATACCTTTCGATCCAGCAATCTCTAGGAATGATGTGCACATGGAAGTTCGTCCGCAGAGCCTTCCGGAACTCGCCTCTCCAGGCCAGATCAATGAGGGCAGGCAACAATCGGATCTTCATCTTCGTGCTGAAGGACCCCTAGGACCGCCACCATTATTCGGGCTGAACCAGCAGTCGCCACACTGTCGGCCGGCTTCCAGCGAGCGGAACGAGCGGGGAAGCCTTCGGCCCTTTCGATCCCATGGTCGAACCCAGAGATTGGGCCGAATCCGGGATGCAGCATCGCCGCAGGGCAGCCGCCGCCTCTAGGATCGCACCAGATCTCCATCTGCTCCTCCGCGCCTCCCATCCGAGCCGCCAGCCTGCGCCGCCGCCCGTAGCCCAGAACCACCGGTGCAGCCCCAAGGTGCCTACCCCCCCCCCCCCCCGCGAAGGAGATCGGCGGAGGCCGCGTAAACCGCGCGCCTTCGGCGGCCAACGCGTGGCCGGTGGCGGCGACAGCGGCCGGAGGAAGAGGGCCCGACATCGGCTTCTAGGGTTTCGAGGAGGACGCCCCGGAGTCCCCTCACGCGAGCGACCGGGGCAATGCGAGTTAGCAAAATGCAATAGAACGGTTGTTTTTTAGTCTTTATTTGTAAATGGACCTCTTGAAATTGTTCTCCGAAATTATTTTTGAATTTCCCTAAAGCAGAATCGAATGCACTAGATATATTATCTATAGACTTAAATTCTGTAAAAAGGAAGCATTCTCAAGCCATGTGGGAGTATATGTCTATGGCTAGTAGGCCCAAGAAAAAAAAGATTAAACATGGTCAGCTTAAAGAAAATGAGTAATTAGTCAAGGCCTGTCTGCGGAAAAAATCAAACAAACATAGTTAGAGCATCTTCAATTTGTTGGACGCACAAAAATCCGTCGGTACAAAAAGACGGCTATTATTAAGCACGTCGAGGCAAATTCGTGCTCCAGCAGAGGTCCAAAAATAGGTTGCGCACAAAACAATTTAGGACACGCACACAAAAAGCCTAATCCTTTCGCTGCAAACTTGGTGTGCTGGCCAGCGCTGCCCAACCGCCAAACTGAACCTTCCGCGTGTGGCTTCCTTCATCCCGCCGCTAGCGAAATCCCGGCCATGGTGGGATATTCCGCCACTCCCCCAACCCCTTTTCCTCCGCCTCCACATCTGCCGATGCAACAGTTTCATCACCGCTCGCAGCATCCTCCCATCACCGCCGCTGCACCCAGACCTAACGCCAACATCGTCTGCAGCTAAATGTTTGCACCACCACGACCAACGAATCCACATGTTATCATCCACCGCCCGCCTTGAAGCCAATGAATGTCGTGCCCAAGCGGATGACATCTATTGCGGTTCCTAGCCAGAAGAAGGGCAAGATCGACATGGATCCACATGGCAAACCTGTAGCAGGGCATGCAGACGGCCAATTCCAGCTACCGTAACCTCTACTGCAGCCACCCCATCCATGAGCGACTGCGGAGGAGGTAGCGTCGTCTGTTGCGCCCAACATGTTCGACCCAATGACGACAAGGCATATAATTGCTTTTTTATTGTTTTGAATTATATAGATGAATATAAATGATGAAATTTAATGTAGTTTGATGTGTGTTAACTTTCATGCATTGTAGTATGGATGATGAAACGTCAATGTCAACTATGAATGTTGGGTCATCACATTCACAAGAGTATTGGTCTCAAGAATATGAAACTGAACAACATGGTGATGAAGTTGACATGGAGAATGATGGTGAGGGTGAGGGTTTCGGTGATGCACTGAAGGGGCGGGCGGCCAACTACACCATGGAGTAAGGCATTTTACTATGCAACACATGGTGCAATGTGGGCATGGATTCGATCATAAGCACGGAGCAAACAAGAGACACTTATTGGGTTAGGATGAAGGAGTACTTCAGTACATACGACCAAAGTAGAATTGGGCGGACGGATATATATTTTCGTTTCTGTTGGTTTGCAGTTTCATTGAATTGTCAAAGGTGGGCGGTGATATTGGCAAATGTTGAACGAATGAACCCAAGTGGCACAAATGACAGGGATAGGGTATGTTGAATTCTTTTGTGACATTTGTTTATCTTTCATGTGGATACTTTGTTCAATAATTATTGTCCATGACTAATTTTCTCTCTTTTGGTTCATGTAGCTCAACATTCCCCAAGGGCAAGCTGGTTCAAGGAAGGCCATTCATATTGGCCCATTATTATAATGAGCTAGAGAATGAAGAGAAATGGAAGAATGTTATGTGTTGCAAGTGCCAAAGAGAGACATAGTCAACTATGGAGGCAAGAATCATTGATGACGATGAATCATCAAGCAAGGATGGAAAGAGAATCCATACTCCAAACTCGGATATGGTGACATAAAGAAGTCATTGGATGCTATTGTGAGTGCAAGAAAGAAATCTTTTGAGGAGAGGAAGTTTTCGAGGAACAAAGAAATACAGGATAGGTCGACGAGCAATGAGAGAAGGGATGTAGCCGAGGAGAGGAGGGCCTTCATAGAGGAGAAGAAAGTTGCTATCGAAGAAACTATCTGTCTCATGGAGCATGAGAAAAGTATCTTCTTCATGGACACAACCAACCTCGGTGAAAGGATAAAGGAATACATCAACCTTTGTCGTGATCAAGTCTTGGCTCAAAAAAAGAATGATGGGAAGTTACATGAATGGATACATGAGAGGTGCTAACATGGGAAGATACATGGGTGGCATGGGAGCGCCTAAGGGAGGCATGAGTGGAATGAGTGCACCTATAGGAGGCACTGTCGGCATGAGACCACCTACAAGTGGCATTAGAGGCATGGGTGGCATGAGTGTACCTATTTGGAGGCATTGGTGGAATGGATGCACCTATAGAAGGCATTGGAGGCATGGGTGCACCCATGGGAGCTACAATGGGTGGCATTGACGACATGGGAGTACCTTCGGGTGGCATTGGAGGCATGGGATCTGTAATGGATGACATGGGAGCTAGAATGGGTGCATTCATGACTATCATGGTATATCACATGCATCCCATGAGTGGTTGTTTTGGAGTTTACATGGGTCATGGCACATGCTCCTAGAATACACCAACACCGTCCAAGTTTCTAATGATGATGAAGCACAAGATGGAGATGCCCATAAAAAGGACGAGGCATGATGGTCGTAGGCATTAATGTTAATGTTTTATGTGTTTATTTGAACTTCAATTATGATGAACTTGGTTGTGTTGAATTATGCTATGATTTTAAACTATGCCATGGATTTAATCTATGTATGATGATCAAGTCATGTTCTTGAATTTATGTGTGTGTTGGGAATTAGATTTATATGTTTATCACTTTTGTTTGATCTTGGCAAGTTGAGATGCGTTTAATCTTGGCAAGTGGAAGCCAATCGCGACTTATTTTAGTGTGGCTAGAAAACTGCTGCCTGCATAGCATTGCATTTTCGTCCGCCTAGAAATTTTGTAGCCTGCCGCACCCACTAAAACAGCCAAAATGGTGCCTAGAAACCAAAAAGTCATGCACTCTTTTAGTGCAAAATGTTAGATATGCTCTTAAGATTGGTAGTTGACGGACCTCTTATAGGTGTTGAGTTTCCCTTCAGCAATCGCCATGGAATCGACAAAGGCGGCCACTGTGTTGTAGTTGACGATCTGGTGATATAGACGGAAGGATGTAGACACCTGAGTGCTAGGTGTCGTGCGGTCACCTCTATTGATGACACCTTCAGGCGTACTGCCGCGCGGGAGGTGGGAGAGAAGGTCTATCACAGGGTCAAGTTGGAAACAATTTGAGTTCTTGTGCCAAAATCTAAAACATTTTTTAAATTGCCCTTGTAGTTCTTGAAGTCTTAAAGACCTGAGCGATTAAATCAACTATCTCCTTGAGTAAGGTCCAACATGATATGCTTCTGCCGGTAGCCAAAATAAATCATGTCTTCTGTGTTGCATTGAACTCTAATAGTTTGACATCCATCAATAAATAATGGAGAGGTGTTAAATAAGTCGTATTTTATTCTCCACACGGCTAACCGACCGTCTACGGTGAGAATCAGGAAGAGATCGAGAAGGCCCGACTGCTAAAGATGGAATTGAGTGTCTCCATGGACAATGACGCTACAAACATATACGTTTTAAGCGGTGTCACAATTAAAGCATCGGTTAGTGTGATATAACGGTTACACTGTATGATAACATCATGAAGACGGCGCGGCGAAGCGCGCGTGTCCGACTAGTACACTCCCAACTTCTTATCCTATTTACAGTGTCGACAAACGTGAGCATCGACTGATTTATCGCGAACTCGAGCAAGGTGAGCAATGCTCTCTGCCAAAACCATGTCAACAAATAATGAATCCGTGAGAATGCACAGGGCTGCCGCCCGCTGAAGATTGTACTAGCGACCAAAAAGCAGAGCTCCTCTGCTCCTCTGATCATTTGACGAACTTCTGCACGCCTTCGAAGAAATCCAGCATGTAGTCCTCGAGGTCCTCGAGGCTGTACTTGATGTGCCTCGACGCCGAGTGCCGGCCGCTGCCGGACGACGACCCCGTATGCGGCCTCGGCCGCGCGAGGAACGACCGGTACGCCGGGATCAGCCGCTCCGACACGGCGATCCGGAGCTCCTCCCGGAGCTGCGGGTCGATCACCTTCCACGACGTCTGGTTCCGGTACAGCTCCTCGAACGCCGCGTTGAAGCTCCTCGCCTTGTCCTTGACCGTCGGCCCCGCGCTGCCGCCGTCGTCCCTGAGGCAGGACAGCACCGCGATCCACGACGCCCGGAGGTAGCCTGTCTCGTACTGCCGGATCTGGCCGCGGTGGCGCCGAATCCAGTCATCGCCGAGGAGCTCACGGACAGGGGAGTCCATCACCTTCTGCACGATGTAGTAGAGGTTGTTCATGAGGAATATGTGCTTCAGGCCGGCGTCGTCGTACAGGCACGACTTCTCGTCCATCTTGCGCAGCAGCCGGTTCATCAGCTCGCGCATGCACCGCCCCGACGGCGTTGAGGTCGCGCCGCCACCGTCGTTGGCAGCTTCGCCGCCGTCAAAGGAGCGGATGGCGTCGGCAAGGACAATGTCCAGCGTGCCGCGGCAGTCGGCGAGGAGGCCGCAGTAGTTGAGCACGTAACGGGTCATGGGGTGGATCTCTCCGCCGTGCACGGGCCTCCGCGACGACTCGGCCTGGATGACGCCCCCGAACTCCTCGATCGTGCGGCGCACGGTGCAGCCCAGTCGCGCGGAGACGGCGGAGACCTCGGCGGCGAAGAGCTCGCGGGCGTCTCCGGCGAAGAGGGCATCGAGCTCCGGCGCGACGTCTGCGAGCGCCTCGTACATTCCGATCGTGCGGAAGAGCCTCTCCGTGGCGCGCGCGGACATGGCGACGGCGTCCGCGAAGCCGAGCAGCTGCAGGACGCAGCCCCTGGAGACGTCGGCGAAGCACTCGTGGCCGAGCTCCTCGTCCGAGGCGAAGACCTCGTCGCAGAGCTGCCGCTCGCCGGCGAGGAGGGTCCTGACCACGGCCCTGAAGGCGTGGCTCCACCACCGCATCTTCTGGTCGAGGACCGCCCACTCCATCCTCAGCACCTCCTCGATGGCGACGGGCTCGGCGGCGCCCGTCAGGTGCGCCACGGCCTCGGCGAGCGCGTCCCGGCGGACGGCGACGTAGACCTGCGCGAGTTCCGGGCCGTACCCGGCGCGCAGCATGCGGTCCGCGACGCCGCGGACGGAGGCGGCCGCGCGCGGGGAGAGGCGCGGCGACGGCGATGCGTCGGGCGGCGTGGCCGCGTCGTCAACAAAGTCGTCCGAGAAGGATCGTGAGAGGCGGCGCGAGGAGGAAGAGGAGCAGAGCAGCGCGCGCGCCTCCTCCTCGAGCCGCGGCATGGCGGCCTGCACGGCTTCGGCGGCGCGGGAGGCGAGGCTGCCCTGCAGCGCAGCGGCGGCGATGGCGTCGTCGACGGCGTACAGGTAGTCGGTCATGCCGGAGGACGAGGAGGAGGAGTTGCACCGGCGGATGACGTCCTCGGCGGCGGCGAACGCCTCCTCCTCGTCGTCGTCCTCCCTCTCATCGCACGCCTCCCCGTCCGCTTCACCCGCAGCCGGAGGAGGGGACATGGGGAGCACGCCCGTGTCGTAGATAGACAGCACGCGCATCATGTCATCGGCGGCGTTCTTGGACACGGCCATCCTCTTCGCTACGTCGGTGGGCGGCGACGACGCGCTCGCGCTGGCCATGGTCGCCTCAGCAAACGCGATCGTCTCGGGGTCGTCTGGTCTCGCGGGAACAGCAAGAAAGCTCGTTCGCTTCTTGGGTGGTGGTAGCGTGGGAAGACCCGGTGAAAGTATTCGTCGCCACCTACCCAGCCCGTGTGGTGTGGTTCGATCGTTTTGTAACGTTGACGTGCGAGGGGCGAGGCAACCAAGCGAAGCAAACACGGTCTCGGTCGCGGGCGCCGTGTCGGGCAATTCCTAGATTATTTTCGCCGCGGTTTTTGGAACGCCACAGAATATTCAGAGGTGCGGTTTTATACTCGTCCTTGACTCCTTGACAGATAAATGTGACATTTTTCTAACCGTTTTAATAATAGATGAACGTCTGTTTCGGTTGAAGAGTACTTTGGACGGTCGATCCCCGGTCGTGTTCATGGAAAGGTCGTCCTTGATGAGTGTGGAGAAGTCGTGTGGTAGTTGTATTCAGTAGCCTGTTCAGGCATTGAGGTCTTAACGGAGAACATTCGGTATGAACAATTGAACATCATGTGTGAAGTTAGGGCCAAGTCAGTCGAGATTTTCCGGTAGCTGCATGGACAATGTGTTCCTGCATGTCCACGGTATATGCTCGAATTGCAGAGAAAACAATGTAATAACATCTTTGGAGTATATGCTTCTAGAACACTGTTGTTCTCGCCGATGCAACTACGCAAGTTAATTTATGTGGTCTTTGTCCCCTGCGTCGCCACCGCACGGGGCGACCAGGGGCTCCCCATCCTCCCCACCCCAGACCCCCTCCCGCCGCCGCCTACGAGCGCCGTCGGGCGCGCCGTGTGCGGTGTCGGCGGCGGCGGCCTCTCCTCTTCCCACGCGGACGGATTTTTGGCTCGGGAGGGAAAATTCGGCGGCGGTGCCCCGAGGCTAGTGACGATTTTGATGGCTGCGCGGCTTCCCTGGGTGGATGGCATTGTGGTGGTGCGGTCCCTTGGAGGCAGAGCGCTACCGCGTGCAGGTGGCAGAACTCCCTCGGCCTAGATCTGGCATGTTTGAGCCCGATCTAGGTCCAGCGGCTGCCCATGCAGTCTTATGGTGGCGCTACCTGGAGGTGCGGGTTGGAGGGGACGGCGGGTGCAGGGTGGCGGTGCTCAGCCGACCTGCTGCAACATGGC
Organism: Avena sativa; assembly: GCA_916181665.1. Taxonomy (NCBI): domain Eukaryota; kingdom Viridiplantae; phylum Streptophyta; class Magnoliopsida; order Poales; family Poaceae; genus Avena; species Avena sativa. Next base: position 28,947,285 of record OV702290.1, on the reverse strand, counting down.
GGCGGGGGCTTCATGAGCCAAATCCGGGCCCAGCCTGGCTCGTCGGGCCATGTTTGCCCCTGTTTGTCACGTCTGGTCGGCCTCGGCGAAAGCGGTGGAGGTAGTTCCCTCCCACGCGGCTGCGGCGCTGCCTCTCTGATACTTGTTGTTCTCCGTCTTTCGTCCTCTAGGTCCCATATTGATTCACAGTGACGTCAAGATCGTCCTGGCGCATGTTGGTGGGCGACGATAATGGGTGGAAGACTAGAAGCGCTCGGGGTAGTTGTTTTTTGGGGGTCTGGAGAAATTCCTATCAGTCTTTCGACACCGGCACCGACGAGGTGACGCCCGCGGTTGTCGCTGTTCATTCTTGAAGGACGTCGGGTGTACCCCTTTCCTACTCACCTCCGCGTACGGGGAAACCCTAGGTCAGGTCCGGGCAGCAGCATCGTCATCGTTTTTTTTCTCTTGAAGGTGTTGCTTGATACACGATGTTTCGAAGCTCTAGATGCGTGGTGGGACATCTTTGAAGGGTCCATATTTGAGAGTCATCTTCGTTTTGTCGATCTGACATTGTTGTCATTATTTCCTCTTTTGTTTCTCTCTTTTCTCTTTTGTGCTGGGCTATGCTGAGCAGTTGTATCGTTGTATTGGGTGATTGCTATATCAATATAGTGGGCGAAAGCGTGTTTCAAAAAAATTAATTTATGTGAACTCCAACTCTCCTACGAAATGAACAAAGTTAACAGAATAAATTGTTTCTCGACTACAAATTGGATGGTAAATTTGTGCACACCTTCTGAAGAACACAAACCTTGACAGAAACACGTCGCAGTTCTCCTCTAGCTTCTCCAATTGCTTGTCAGATAGTCACCCCAAGATATCCTCCGTGCCCGTGGACCGTAGTAAACGTCTACTGTGTTATTAATGTCTACTCCTTGTTTGGAGAGAAGTCAATGGTCAGCGGTCGCTAAGCCTAGGACAAGTACTTCTCTTGTTTTGGCCCCGGATAAAATTAGGCATTGGGCCCATGACTTGCCAAAGAAGTCAAGGATAAAGACCTCTTCTAAATCTTTCATACTCCCTCCATCTTAAAATAGATATCGTAGATTTATCAAAATTTCGATAAATCTAGACACTATTAGACCTCTTCTGATCTTTCATACTCTCTTCATCTTAAAAGTTAAAATAGATATCGTGGATTGTTGTCTAGATTTATCCAAATTTTAACAAACCCAACACATATATTTTTAGGGCGGAGGGAGTAGTACTCCTACTAAATGGTACACAATATATCTTTATCGTCATTATCTTATCGCTAATATATCTTTATCGTCAAGTCCACATTTACATAAATGTACTTGATTCCCACAATCCGATCAACATGCAAGAAAAAATAGTAAGAGACAAGCATTCCTATCTCATGAACCATACACGGTTTTACACTGGTTCATTCCGAATTTCTGATGTACTCCATCTGTCCAGGAATAACTGACGTGTGTTTGTATAAATTTGAATGTACCTATATATTAAAATGTGTCTTGATACATTCGAATCTAAACAAATTCAAGTCAGTTATTTCTGGACGGAGGAAGTACAACATGTGATGCCGATTTGGTGGACATGGTTCATATGGACTCTTATCAACTGTAAAATCGGATAGAGTACTAAATAAAAACCAAAAATATTGTGTAAATCATGCGCGTAAGGAATGTATACATGTATGTGTTGGATTATTAGGCAATTTTTCCATGAGATTAATTACCGAAATCAACATTATGTAAGCACTAGCAGATCTAAACACATGCAGCCAAACAACCACATCTAGTAGATCTGAAAATCTAGCAAGAACTAGTGCATGCAAAGAAAAGAATAGCACGTATAGGTTAACCGGGAAGGCCATCACCGCAGCAGCACCATGGTTATTGTTGTTGTCGCCCATGGTGCTGATGAGGTCGTCGGTTGCTAAAGAAGAACACACGAACGGAGGCGAGCAGTCGCGCTGAGACGCTCCCCAAAAACCTTATCGTCCGTCTCCCGGTGCAGGATCTCAACCGACAGGGTTTCGGAGGCCTGCTCTCCCGGATAGCCGTGCACGCAGCCGCCGGGATGGGGAAGCCTAGAGAACAGTGCAGCAAGAGGAACACATAGCGAGAGAGACTGAGAAAAGAACTGGATTCGTCTAGATCTAACTGTTTGTCGCTCTATAGCCTGGGAGGTGAGCCAACGTCAAACATGCACACGAATGTTGACACGTATCCAACAGCTGGTGCACCAAGCAAAAATTTAGTCTTCCACAAAACGAGTTTCTAACTCGAACTCGATTCACGAAACGTGACACGCGTGCGGGCGAGGCGGGCGGCGGAGGAGGAGGAGTGCGCGTGGACTCCTTCTCTTCTCACTTAGTGAGAGTGAAACAACTCACCTTATAAGCTGGTCCAACTCTCTCCCAACTAGCAATGTGGAACTAAACTTTGTCTCTCACAGAGCTCCCAAGCTACCATAGTAGATGGGCCTTGGGATTTCAGAATTTATTAGACTAGATGGGTTGCCTAAATGGGCCGCAGCCCATATAAATCTGATGACCCACAAGTATAGGGGGTGTATCGCAGTATTTTCGAGGGAAGTGAAATCCAATTTATTGATTCGACACAAGGGGAGGCAAAGAATATTTATAAGCCTTAACAACTGAGTTGTGAATTCAGCTACACCTGGAAACAATCTTGCTCACAGCAGTTTATCAGTAGCAATAGTTTTGTAGTAGCAATAGCAAAGTAATAGCAGTAGTAAAAGTAATAGCAGTAGTAACAATTGTAGTAAACAGTAGGATTAAAGCGCGATAGGCATAGGGATGGATGGACGGGCGTTGCATGGACAAGACAATTCATATAGCAATCAAGACATAGGGCATTTGCAGATAAATAAGATAAAGCATCCAAGTACTAGATAATCATAGGCATGTGTTCCATATATAGTCATACATGCTCGCAATAAGAACTTGCATAGCATCTTTTGTCCTGCCAGCCCATTTGTAACGGGGCCTCAAGGGAACTACTAGCAATTAAGGTGCTCCTTTTAATAGAGTACCGGAGCAAAGCATTAACACTCCGGTGAACACATGTAATCCTCACATCAAAGCCATCCCCTTTAGTTATCCCCATTGCTGTCACTTCGGGGCCTTTGGTTCCGGACAACAATATGTGTATACAACTTGCAGGTAAGACCATAAACAATACTATCATAATGAATCAATAACATGTTCAGATATGAAATCATGGCACTCGGGCCCTAGTGACAAGCATTAAGCATAACAAGTTGCAACAAAGTCAAAAAGCACTAATAATAGATACTAGGCACCATGCCCTAACAATCTGATGCCATTACATGAATGATCTCATCCAATCCCTACCATCCCCATAGCCTACAACGTGGGATTACTCATGAAGGAGATATGCCCTAGAGGCAAATAATAAATAGGTTTTTATTGTCATGTCTCAGTTAGTTTATAATAGTTTCATATTGTGCTAGAACTATGCCAAGTAGAAACATTGGTACAGGTGTGGTATGAAACAACAAAGTCCCTAGTAGCCTCTATTTATAATAGTTCGTTGGTCACGAAGATGATCTGGGTTTCAAGATGATGGGAATGTATACCGACTGACAACGGGATCATATCATTGGAGAATGATGTGATTGGACATTCCTCGAAGGATTGCAACATGATCAAGTCATATAGTTCATTGTTGCAATAGCTATACCTAGACTCCTTCTCCTTAGACCGTGAGCTCATATTACTCACTGTTTCCCGAGGCTGCTTTGACTACATCAACCGTCATCTGGTAATACGGTGGCCATAAAGGTGTATGTTGGGTATTCCAAAGGAACAGTTGATGACATGTGACTGCAAGACCGGGATTTGTTTACCCACATGACGGGTAAAGATACATACGGCCGGCTTGGTGAGATTACATCCATAAACGTTGCAACGTGTGACTAGGTCACGGGGATGTAATATCACGGTAACAAGAAAACAAAACTTGTTGTGAACGAGATTGAACAAGGTATGGGATACCAATGATCAGATCTCGAACAAGTCGTATCAAGAAACAAAAGGAAGAGGATGCTACATTTAGCGGTTCAAACGACATTGTCATCAGGAATGCATAGGGGTCACATGGACATCCCTAGTCCCTCTGTTGATCATTGATACAGATCATGTCTAGAGCATTCCTGAGCCATGAGAGGATACACTTAAGGGTACGATGAGAGCGATCATTCGTAAGACGAAATCACAGTAGAGAAATAGAAAGCCGAAATCGTTCCGCAGAGAGATCCGAAGTTGTTCGGAGAAAGAATAAAGGACCGGAATCATTCCGGGAAAGATCCAAAGTCGTTCGGATGAAATCAAAAGGGAACCGAAAGGTGTTTCGGGTCAAGACGGATTTTGTAATATGTATTTACATATTAATTAATGTAATTAATATTAAATATAATATTAAAATCTAATTTGAAGGGCTATTCCACTAATGGGCCTAACTTCCAAGGGAAAAAGGGCCCATGAGGGAAAACCGAAGGGGGAAGGGCCAAGGCCCAGGCGCCTCAAGGGGGCCCACCCGGCCAGCCTAGGGCTGTGTGCGGGGTGGGGCCCACCCCTGGCCGGCGGCCCATGAGGCCCATGCGCCTCCCCCCTCTCTCCCGTGTTTAGTCCCACATGGGAAACCCAAAGGGGAGGGCACACCCCCTACCCCCTATATAAAGGGGTTCCCATAGGTGGGAATAGACACACCAATATTTAGAGAAGTCCTTTGGTTGACTTCCTCCTTCCCTCTCTCTCTATCCCTTGTGACCATGGCCCCAAGTTTGGGCTGTGCGATCGAGGCACACCTGCAACACGTTGTTGCGCTGCAGGGATTCCTAGCCGGATATCAACTTCCACACTCCTGGTGGGATCGGGGAGCCGGAGGTCTCATCGTGCATCGGATGTGTACGAAGACACGAGGCGCAACACTTGGGGCGCTTAAATGTCGTGAGCCGGAGCTGTTGCATGATGAAGATGAAGAAGGAGCAAGGGGTGACCTGCGAGGAGCTTCACGACCTTGAGGTCGGCTACGAGTACGACTACTTCAACCACGTTCCCTGCGGAATGTTAACCGCGTAGGGTCTACAAGGGTATGTATTCTATACACTCCGGATGTTACCGCATTACTACATAGATAGATCCTAGGCAAGTTTCTGGGGTTATATCGTAGGAAATTTTTTGTTTTCCGCACCGACCCCCTATAGTGGTATCAGAGCTAATCTATGCGTAGGAGTGTTGTACGGACAGTACGCACAAGTATTGTGAGGGCATTGATCCCTTAGTTGTTACCCTCTAACGTGTACTTGTTTATATCGCGGTATTGTTTGATGAAGCGGCCCGGACCGACCTTACGCGTATTCGTACGCGAGACTGGTTCCACGCTCAACATACGGCTTGTACCGTATAAGTGGCTAGCTGGTGTCTGTCTCTCATTCAATAGTTGATATAGCATTTACAACGGAGGGCCCCGAAAGGGGTGTAGTAGAGACAACTGTCGGATCCATGTTGTGGTTGGAAAGTTCGTAGTTTAGAAATGGTTCTAGTGCAAAAGCCCTAACAACCATGTAAAACTTGCAATAGATAAAGTAGAGGCGTCTAACTTTATTTTACAGGGGGACATGTGATTATGATATGGCATTGGTCATTACAAAGGTAAAGTAGTTTACTTTTCTGTTACTAAGTAGTATAGTAATAGTCACCATTTCGATGAACGACCTGGGGGAGGCGTCATGGACTTGGCGTCAAACCAAGGGAAAGATGGAGATCATGCTGAAGCGCTCGATGGAGAGCAAGGCACAAGAAATACCATATTATATCACATTATACATATGATATTGATACCTGTTTTACATCTTATTGTGTGCTAGTATTTAGATACTCAATGGTAGCAAATAAAATAATCCCTATTGAATTCCAATGTTCCGTGTTCCCCTTGTGTGTGCACCACCAAGAAAGTTCTTCGGTATGAGGCGATCCAGGGTTACAGGCCTGGGTGTCAGACATATCTACATTCGCATACAGTGGGTGTAAGCCATGTTGCACAGCGAATACACACAAGTTAGATTTGGCGAGCCTAGCACGCCACAGAAGCGTGGCCTCAGAACACAAGAGATCGAAAGATCGAGCATGAGTCACATGGATGATGTGATTGGCATTGTTGAATGTCTACCTTTGATAATGCACTGATGGCTGTGTAACACGGGGGAGGTGCAGAGGATAGGGATCATGCGATAACTGAAATCATCTAGGGGATGACAATTTTAGTGGAAACCAATTATAAATTGATCTCTTATTATAAACTTAGTCTAGATGTCTATTTGCAAATATCTTAGTAGACCTTGGCTTATCCCATTGAGGTCCTTTGCGACCATGGGAATATATTGCTTAATATGGAACTTAGCAAAAGGGTCCAACTTCATACATTAATACCCACGCCTGAGGGATATCCTCGTAAAAGGTGACCTTATCTTCTTGATAAAATAAACATTAGGAGATAATTCGATGACTCCAGAATGTTTGTGTTTTCTCCATAATCATCCAATAAGCCATTCTCCATTCAATTGAGAGTTGGGCTAAATTTTGTATTCTACAGAATAAGGCACATAGAGTATGAGCCGCTGGATGGGTTTTCCTCCATCATGGATGAAAAAGAGATTGTTTGGAAAAACACTTAGTGATCTTGCATTAGAGTTGAGAACTCTTGGAAGGGCTTGATTGCAATGGAGGTCATGGATGAAAAGGTATATGTAAGATATACAAATTATAAATGTGGTTCTTGCAAAACTCGTCGCAGTTTCAAAGTATTTGATACTTGTCCCGTTTTGTGAAAACAGGAGGATCTGCTTGAGAATTGTTGGTTTTGAGGCAACGTGACTTGATGACGGCAAGCAAAATAGTTGGTGGCCGACATCACCTCTTCCCTCAAAGTTTTTCATTTGGATTAGTGGACTTGAATATAGATTTGTAATCCTAGGTTGTGTGTCTTGCTTTTGGCAAGATGATTATTCATATGAACAAGTTACAAGCCAGTTTGTACTATTCTTATGAATAATACCGTTATGGTCACATTACGATTACAAACAAGTTATTCTCATCACTATGTTACTGATAATGGTTTAAACATTTATAAAGGATTAGAATGCTAAAAGATATCCAAAGTTTGATAATGAAAATACACTATAGTTTAAGTCATTTTGGTTATTGCATGTTCTTTATGAAAGATCGGGGCCCTAGATGCTTAATCTAGAGACTTTGCAAAACCATGCCTCTTGGACAGAATGACTAAAACTCCGCATTCTGGTAAAACGGTGATATGCAAAGAAATGTTGAATCTTATACATAGTGATGTATCGTATTTTCAACAAATAGTGGAAATCATTAGTTAATTGTGGACTTAAGTGAATAAGCCTATTTACTTAATGAAACATAAGTTTGAAACGATTTGAATTGTTCAAATGAGTTCACAACAAAGAGTATATTGAATTAACAAGTCTCTTCAATTTGATCGACATGACTAAACTATTCAAGTTAAGTTTAGCATGAAAGGGAATTGTGAAAGATGTTTCACAAATTATGATAATTGGATGAATTCAAACTGTGTTGAAATGTCTAAACATCATAATCATTACGTATTAAGATACATATGGTATAATATTATCTCTTATAGGGGTTATAGTTGTCGTTTAGAGTTAAAGATCAAAATAAGCAAACACTCGTTTGAAATACAAAGGAACATCTAAAAGATTCGTGGAAACAACACCATAAGTGTTATGGCAAGTTCGAGTTTTTGGAGATTTCGACAAGTCGAAGTCGTGACGAATAAACAAGTCTTTGTAGAGCATTCTTAGGAAGCTATGAATGCATCTTCCATAAAAGGGGCAAACCTGTTGTTGTCCAAAGTTGACGTGTCTTGATGGAGATACAGGTGGAAGAAATTAAAAAATCAAAATAAGGTATTTGACCTTACCTCTGAACTGTTGAGTGGCACAACGGAATTTGTTCCGTGAATCCAAACTCTGCAAATAGAGGAGAAACAAATGATAGTGATCATAAAGTTTCAAGCAAATACTTTTACAAAAGAAAGTAGGATTCAACTATATATTCTGCAAGTCTGCGGAATTATATCCTTGATTCACTCGTCATGTTTCGAACAAGACATACCTGCAAATTACAAAGAAGCGTGATGGACCTGAGTGCGAGAAATGACTAAGAGTCATAAAATCCTATATTAAGTTACATTTAAGATTGCAAAGTAATATGTTACTTGATCTTATTAAAGTAAAGAAGTTTACTTGATATTTCTGAATGACTACAAAGTCATGAGGAAATGAAACTTAATGAATGACAAAAGCTCGATTTGTCACAAGTTTGGACAAATTCAAGGAGTTGACTACAATAGTAGTGATGCTTAAAGTCTTTTGGATTTACACTAGACATATATGGATATTGAAGTCTCGTAATTGGAATTCTCAAATTGATAATAATCAAAGAATTTTGGAATGTCCAAGATTATCGAGAGGACCTGGCTTTGAGTGGGAGCAAATCAGCTTGGCTAATTCATAATATGTAGCTGACATATTTTGAGTGGGAGCTAAGTGAAATCCCTGGATCTCAAACATGAATGTCATATTTGAGTGGGAGCGTGAAATCATTCTGGGATATGTGGACGACGTATATGAATGATGTGATTGGTGTTAATAACGTCTAAGTTAGATAAATAAGGATGAAGTTAAAGTTATTAAACAATAAGAGATCTATCGTGATAGATTGGTGAGTTTAATAAACACTGAATGTCGAATGCTTCCTGGACTTGATTCTGAAAGATGTTCAGAATGTCCTAAGACAAGATTCTGAAGTAGCTCAGAATGGAACACGGTGAGAAAGTAGTTCTTACTATATGTAGCATTGAGTATTGCAACTATGGTTGAAACAAAGAGATGCATTACATCTCCCATGCCTCAGTCATAGATTCTTCCATATAACCATGTTGTATACTCGACTTAAAGTGACCCGAGGTTCTGGTTGGTAGGAAAAAGTCTTAACTATAAGAACGTGTCTTTAAGTGATTCCTGAGTTGATCACTGAACCAGAATTAAGTTTGTACTTAAATAGCAAGAAGCAAAGTAAATCGCATAGTTGCATTTCATGCACTAGGATCTACATAGATATAGAAGTATAAAGGCTCCATCTGATGTGATGTATAATGTTATGGCGGGGCTAGTTCTCTTTTAACGTAGAATGATGTGTCTCACGGCCCAGTGCCCATGAGAAAGCCCTCTAGGTTGATCTAACGTCACTGTAAGCTCCTGGAATCTGGCCTCGTTCTGCTGCCATGACTATATTATATACACAAAGGATATCAAAGTGTGTTTCGAAGTTTAGATGACAACGGTGAAAACGACCGTCATCATAAACACTAGAAACAAAAGTCTCACTTTGTTGCCAAACAAATACTTCGACCCATTATAAGATAATGGTGTGAATGTCAAAGTTAGGAAGACATTAACGATTTGCAAAATACATAATGATCTGGTAAAACAGAACATGGACATGACGTTTTCCATGAGTCTGCATGATCTATAAACGCATATGGTATATGGTTTATATGAGATAAATGCAAGCTAGGTTATTTGTACTCTAGTGCAAGTGGGAGACTGAAGGAGATATGCCCTAGAGGCAAATAATAAATAGGTTTTTATTGTCATATCTCAATTAGTTTATAATAGTTTCATATTGTTCTAGAACTATGCCAAGTAGAAACATTGGTACAGGTGTGGTATGAAACAACAAAGTCCCTAGTAGCCTCTATTTATACTAGTTCGTTGGTCACAAAGATGATATGGGTTTCAAGATCATGGGCATTTATGCCGACTGACAACGGGATCATATCATTGGAGAATGATGTGATTGGACATTCCTCGAAGGATTGCAACATGATCAAGTCATATAGTTCATTGTTGCAACAGATATACCTAGACTCCTTCTCCTTAGACCGTGAGCTCATATTACTCACTGTTTCCCGAGGCTGCTTTGACTACATCAACCGTCATCTGGTAATACGGTGGCCATAAAGGTGTATGTTGGGTATTCCAAAGGAACAGTTGATGACATGTGACTGCAAGACCGGGATTTGTTCACCCACATGACGGGTAAAGATACATACGGCCGGCTTGGTGAGATTACATCCATAAATGTTGCAACCTGTGACTAGGTCACGGGGATGTAATATCACGATAACAAGAAAACAGAACTTGTTGTGAACGATATTGAACAAGGTATGGGATACCAATGATCGAATCTCGGACAAGTCGTATCGAGAAACAAAAGGAAGAGGATGCTACATTTAGCAGTTCAAACGACATTGTCATCAGGAATGCATAGGGATCACATGGACATCCCTAGTCCCTCTGTTGATCATTTATACAGATCATGTCTAGAGCATTCCCGAGCCATGAGAGGATACACTTAAGGGTACAATGAGAGCGATCATTCATAAGACGGAATCACAGTAGAGAAAGAGAAACCCGGAATCGTTCCGCAGAGAGATCGAAAGTTGTTCGGAGAAAGAATAAAGGACCGGAATCATTCCGGGAAAGATCCGAAGTTGTTTGAAGGAAATCGAAAGGGAACCGAAAGGTGTTTCGGGTCAAGACGGATTTTGTAATATGTATTTACATATTAATTAATGTAATTAATATTAAATATAATATTAAAATCTAATTTGAAGGGGTATTCCACTAATGGGCCAAACTTTTTAGGGAAAAGGGCCCATGAGGGAAAACCGAAGGGGGAAGGGCCAAAGGGCCAAGGCCCAGGCGCCTCAAGGGGGCCCACCCGGCCAGCCTAGGGTTGTTCATGGGGTGGGGCCCACCCCTGACCGGTGGCCCATGAGGCCCATGCGCCGCCCCCTCTCTCCCTTGTTTAGTCCCACATGGGAAACCCAAAGGGGAGGGCACACCCCCTCCCCCCTATATAAAGGGGTGCCCATAGGTGGGAATAGACACACCAATATTTGGAGAAGTCCTTTGGTTGACTTCCTCCTTCCCTCTCTCTCTAGACCTTGTGACCATGGCCCCAAGTTTGGGCTGTGCAATCGAGGCACACCTGCAGCACGCCGTTGCGCTACAGGGATTCCTAGCCGGATATCAACTTCCGCACTCCCGGCCGGATCAGGGAGCCGGAGGTCTCATCATGCATCGGATGTGTACGAAGACATGAGGCGCAACACTTGGGGCGCTTAAATGTCGTGAGCCGGAGCTGTTGCACGATGAAGATGAAGAAGGAGCAAGGGGTGACCTGCGAGGAGCTTCGCGACCTTGAGGTCGGCTACGAGTACGACTACTTCAACCACGTTCCCCGTGGAACGTTAACCACGTAGGGTATACAAGGGTATGTATTCTATACGCTCCGGCCGTTACCGCATTACTACATAGATAGATCCTAGGCAAGTTTCTAGGGTTACATCGTAGGAATTTTTTTGTTTTCCGCACCGATCCCCTACAAGTCACTCATGGATAGGGGAAACATGGATGGTCGATGGAGAAGCGATGGTGATGATGATGGCGATGATCTCCTCCAATTCCCCGTCCCGGCAGGGTGCCAGAATGAAGTTTTTGGTTCGGATTCACAGAATCTAGTGGTGACTGCACAACGGAACTCTTTGTGGAAAAACATCGAACCCCCCTTGCTTTTTAGGTCAAGAGGCAACTTATAGGTGAAGAGGGAGGCCGAGTGGGTGACCGAGGCGACCACACCACCCCCTGGCGCGGCCTGGCCTAGCCCGCGTGGCCAGGTGGTGTGGGCCCCTCGTGGCCCTCATCCGTCTCGTCTTCTGGCTCTGTGAGTCTTCTGGTGAAATAGGATTTTTGGCATATTTTTCGGGATTTTTCCTGATAGTTGATTTCTGCACAAAAATTAGACACCAAGGTAATTCTGCTGAAAACAACGTCAGTCCGTGTTAGTTGTATCCAAATCACACAAGTTTAGAGAAAAAACAATAGCAAAAGTGTTCGGGAAAGTAGATACGTTTTGGACGTATCAACTCCCCCCAAGCTTAGCTTATTACTTGTCCTCAAGCAATTCTATTAAAAACTGAGTGTGATAAAAGAAACTTTCACGAACACATTTGCTTCATATGATATATATATTCTCACCATATGATCAACTACTTAAGCAATTCATAATAAAGAGTATGCAAATAAGATTACTTAATAGTCATTGCAATCTATGAAGAGATTCCAACTCAAAAAATAGTAAATAGCATGAAACATAAACATAAGCAACATTGCAATGCTCATAACAAGGTATGATAGAGTGGTATCTCGCTTGGCTTTGATTGTAGAGCAAACATAAATGCCAAGGCACCTTTGAAGTTCAAGTGAAGACTAGAAGTAAAGATATCAAAGATACATGCATCAAAGTCATGACATAATTAATCAAGTTTTGAGACAAGCACATTACACTAAGAATGACAACTATGCTCTCAAGAAAGTGCTCATAGAATATGTGATGACTCAACAAGGAAATGAAAAGGTTTTGAAAAGTTTGAAACGCTTCCAAATGCTGAAAGTATGGTACTCATTAGCTTTGAGCTCTTGTTGAACCCATCATAAGCATCTTTAAATGGTTAAGGTGAAAGTGAGGTCCAATCTGAGTTATATGCTTGACATACCATAAACTAGAAATCTCATGTCCCTTGAGTACGAGGGCCGCTCCTCATGCTACTCAACTTTAGTTACCGATAAGTTCTTGTCATCGTAAATACATGTATATCATAGAGAACCGCCAACGGGGTACCCCTTGCCCGATGATACGGAAGAATCTCCATATCAAAATGATAAGGCAAGCAGACAACGAGCATCTCAGCAATCTTCTTATTTACCATGGGAAAATGGTGCTTTTTTCTCTCTTTCCTCTTTTCTCATCATTTTTTTTCAATAGCTATCTCTCTTTTTTATAAGAAGAATGCTTCATAGACAGCTCATTATGGTTACGCTACAGGTTTCCACCATGATTAGGCATGGATTAGACCAGCGACCCAGGCGTTTCTCTAACACACATACATAACTCCATGGACTTACAAGCTCCCCTTTTATTTCACACCGACGACATCCGCAAACAAAAGAGCATGATATCAACGAGGTATATATTTACAGGTGTTGAAAGCATTCCCCGTGACAGCACGGTTCTGCTAATCCCCAGCCTATAATTTGCAAGTATATAAGTTTCATGGACAGTCACAATGGTTCAGGTTTATTAAGTGCAAGAAATAAAGTGTGTCGTCAAGTTTGTGAGAGCTTTACTAACTAACTTTCTCATAACAAGCAAACATTTTATTTGGAAGAAAACTAGGCATATTGAATATGCACAGAATAGCAAATGATGCTAATAGGTAGGTATGGTGGACACTTTTGGCAATATTGGTTTTGGGGAGTTGGAAACACGAGTAAAGCTTATACTCAGTGCAAGTGAAGGCTAGCAATAGTAAGGGAGCAACAAATGAGAGAGCAATAACTGTCATAATCATGCTTGCAACAAAACAGGACTAATCATGGCATGAAAGTGATTCAAGACCCCTGAGGCAAAATAATTCATCGAGGCTTAACTGATTATTGTTTCAGTCATATGCATGCATGAGCATGTGCTAAGTTAATTCAAGTGAAACATTCAGAGGAGGATACCACCGTGTCATACCAAGTTATGAATAGAGCAATGCAAGTAAACATTCATATGACATGCTACAAACTATTAGCAAGCTGGAGCTAATCATAAGAAAGCAAGAACTACTAAGCATCCATAAATAACATACACCCTACATGAACAGACTAAGCATGCCCACAATGATGAGTATATGTACAAAAATGAAAACAAATAGAGTTCGTTACCAGCCTCTTACCACACCTCAAGTTGTCATTAATCCTCATTATTGCCCTTCACTTGTGTGGCTTGAATAATAACATGAAACCAAATTCCACTAAGGACTGCTGAACCCTGCAACAAACTTCACAAAACCAAAGAAGAACAACAAATATTTTTGGGTTTTTGATTTTTAAAGGCAAGAACCAAAAAGGAAGAACAAGCAAAGCAAAATCTGTTTGGGTTTTTCGAATAATTAAGACAAAGCCAAAAGGAAGAAGCAAACCAAGGCAAAAACAAAAAAGAAGCAAACAAAGAGAAACAACAAAAATATTTTTGGTCTTTTTGTGTTTTGGAAAGCAAAAGTAAAGAAATAACGAAAACTAAAAAGAGAACGAAACATGGATATACAAAGTATCGACTAAGCATGATATGTAGATGAGTATGATGTCGGTGTACCTCCCCCCAAGCTTAGGCTTTTGGCCTAAGTGGGTATCAATCCCAAGCTGGCCAAGATGGAGCGCCTCCGTAGTACGGCGAGGAGGTATCCTCGTCCTAATACGAGCTCGAGGACGCCCCACCATAGTGCGCAGAGTAGTCATAAGAAGGCACATCCTCCTAGTGATGCATGTGGAAACCAAGCAAGCGGAGCTGCTCATCCACCTCCTCCTTAGAACGCGACCATGGCCTCATGTAAATACTGAACAAAGTGGATTGTGGCAAAGGAATTTCCCTCTTGTCTCCGTTAGTAAACAACATCATGTATACTAAACTGTCCGTATCAGAGTCAGCAGTGATGAAGTGATGCGTTTTCGTAGCAGCAAGATCAAGCCTTTGTGGTGCCAACACAGTGCCATCAGGATCCACAGAAAGTTCTAATGCAGCAACCATGCGTGAGGCAATGATTCCCCCATAAATAGGTCCCCTAGCAGCTAGGCGGCGAGCAATGAGAGAGCCAAGATTTTACTTGGTATCATTATTAAGTGCAGCAGCGAGGAAGGCTAAATGATAATTAGAAATATTACTAGTGTTCTCCCTACCAAGAATGCTAGTGGTAAGATAATAAGCAAAATATCTAAGAGCTGGGAGTTGAATGTTCCTTATCTTCTCGCGTTGAGCTACGCGGTCATCGTCATTTGTCACACTTCGATAGAGCTCCAGCAAATCAGTGGGTCGACCTTGGATCTTCTTCACTGTCCCCGTCATGCCTATACCTATAATGCTACAAAATCTTTCCAATGACATGGTAATAGGCTGATTATAAATTTTGAACGATACAGTTGACTGATAAAGGGTGTTGGTGAAAACGAAACTCTCCACGAAAGTTTTGGTGAGCACGACATATTGCTCACTCTCATCTTCCATGTACGTGGTCAAACCAACCCTCTGAACCAGTAGTAAGAAGTCATTGAGGATCCCTGCAGCTTGCAAAAAGGTAAAACAAGGGAAGGTAGATGGGTGAGCATCTCCCTAATCTCCTTCATTGCTAAAGCGTGGTGAATGAGATCTTCATTGTATGAGGGCCTAAACTGAGAGGCTGATCTTGAAGGCCTTGCCCTCCTAGGTGTGTCCCTCTCAAATATTTCTCCAAAGGTGTGGTTGTTCATCTTTGATATTCTGAAATTTAAACATCCATTATACAAGTGATTACAAAGTGAAAACATAATGAAGGAAACTACTCATAGGGACTTGTAAGAGGCATAAACATGCATCAAAACAATATCTCTAAGCATTGAACAAGCTTACAAGCTCTCATAACCTATCACCTATAGCAGCAAAATACTCAAGATATAAACCACTAAACACAAATCTACTTGGACAAGTGGAGGATTCACATACCGGAGAACAAATGCTCCAAATTTCAGCAGCAAAGATGGGCTGAGCAAGGAGATCGAAAAATCATGGACATAACAGCAAGAACGCGATTTCAAGCAAAGAGCTGGTGTTTTCTTAGGAGAGAGAAGGAAGTGGCAAGTAAGAGAGTGAGTGGAGGGCCAGGGGTGGCCCACACCATGGCCAGGCACGCCCCTAGGGTGGTCGCGCCACCAGGTGGTGTGCTTGCCTGGTGGCCCCCCTGGGTCACTCCAGGCACTCCTCTGCCCCTTTTTCACGTAAAAATTTAATATGAATTTTCTGGAATTTTTCGAGACACTTTATTTTTGAGCAATTTTTAGGTATAGATGAATGATTTTCTGACAGAAAGACGTTTTTGGAATGATGCAATGACAAAACAAAACTAAAACTTCAGAAGTTCTAAGACACTCTAATATGCAAGCAACTAGCAATAGAAAAGTAAACTAAGCGAAAGCAAAAATTAAAATGGATAAAATAAAAGTAAGCGGAGATAATCATGGTGAAAACATTGTTTTGTTCATTAAAATCCCTTTGTTAACAAGGTTGATCAGGTCTTGTTACCAAAACAATTTTATATGAAACGAAACTTTGCATTCCACTAATGATTGTGTTACCTCAACTTTGATAGCAATGGTCCCAATCATAATAGTTTTATATTTTTCTCGTGGTATGGGACAATATATTTCTCCAGCTTGGATGCCCTCAACATGTTCAATTAAATTTAAACCATAAGTCCTATCAATCTTCTTGGGGAAATAGAGAGTATGCTCCTTGCCATTAACATTAAAAGTCACCTTTCCTTGATTACAATTAATAATAGCTCCTGCAGTATTAAGAAAAGGTCTCCCAAGAATAATAGACATATTGTCATCTTCAGGCATTTCAAGCACAACAAAATCAGTTAATATCAAGAAATTATGAGCCACTTGAACAAGTACATCCTCACATATACCAACAGGAATAGTAGTAGATTTATCAGCCATTTGCAAAGATATATCAGTTGGTATTAGTTTTCCAGTTGAAGTCTCTTATAGAGAGAAAAGGGCATAACACTAACTCCTGCTCCCAAATCACAAAAAGCAGTTCTAACATAACTATTTTTAATAGGGCATGGAATAGTTAGAATCCCTGGGTCTCCAAGTTTCTTTGGAACCTTACCATTAAAGGAATAATTAGCAAGCAAAGTAGAAATTACTTCATTAGGGATCTTCCTTTTATTAGAGACAATATTCTTCATATACTTTGAATAAGGAGGCAATTTAATAGCATCAGTCAAAGGTATTTGCAAAAATAAAGGTTTCATCCACTCACAAAACTTATTATAGTGTTCATCTTCCTTTGACTTGTGTTTCTTATCAGGGAAAGGCATAGGTTTTTGGACCCAAGGCTCTCTTTCACTACCATGTTTCTTAGCAACACAATCTTCTTTAGTGTATTTAGTATTCTTAGTGTGCCTTTTAGGTTCTTGTTCAACTTTTTCTTTATCAGGAGCATCATTTTTTTCATTACCACTTTCAGTTCCTGCATCAGAGACAGATATACTATTAGGATCTTTAGAAGGTTCAGAGGATTCTACAATAGTTTTATGTTTCTTTTTTTTCTTTTCTTAGGAGTAGTACCACTATTTTCACTTGTTGAGAATCCTGCTCTATTCTTTTAGGATCCTCAGGATATAGAGGATCCTAGGTAGCAGCACCACTTCTAGTTCTAATTTCATAAGCATGTTTTTCTTTAGCAGCATTAACTAGCAAGTCTTTTTGTACCTTAATAAGCTGATCAATTTGAGTTTGAACCATTTGAAAATGTTTAACAAGCATTTTAACATCATTAGAGGTTCTTTTCACAATATCTTTTAACTCAATAATAGCTCTAGAGTTTTACATTAAATGATTTTGCACCATTTTATTAAAATTATCTTGCTTAACAATAAAAACATTGAATTCTTCTAAGCATTGATCAGGAGGTTTAGAGTAAGGAATATCACCTTCATCAAAATGTTGGAGACAGTGTACCTCAATAGTGGATGAGTGGGAGATTGGCTTACATAATTCTTCTATAGGAGGTAAATTCTTGACATCTGCAGCTTTAATTCCCTTCTCCTTAAGACATTTCTTAGCTTCCTTCATCACTTCATCATTTAGTTCAATAACTCCCCTCTTCTTTGATGTTGGTATAGGCGTAGGCACAGTTAACTCAGGTATAGTTGTCTCGGGTATAGTCGGTTCAGATGAAGTCCAGTCTTCATAATTCTTTCTTATTTTAGCCATTAATTCCTTAGCTTTTTTGGGAGTTCTATTCCTGAAAATACAATCAACACAACTATCCAGGTATGTCCTAGATTCTTCAGTTAGTCCATTATAATATATATCAAGAAGCTCATTTTTAGGTAATGGACATCCAGCCTATGCATGAATCAAAGCACAAAACCTTGCCCATGATTCAGGCAATAACTCTTTTTCTCCCTATTTAAAATCAAAAAGTTCCTGCAAAATAGCATGTCTAGCACTAGGAGGGAAATATTTTTGAAGGAAAGTACTAATCAAGCAATCAGGGCTATCAATAGATCCAGGAGGTAAATTATTAAACCAAGTTTTAGCTTCTCCTTTCAGTGAAAAAGGCAAAAATTTAGCAACAAAGTAGGTGCGCATCTTAATATCATCAGAAAATAGACCACTCATGGTAGAAAGCTCAGTCATATGTCTACCACACTTTCATTCTTAGTCCCACAAAAAGGTTCTTTCTCAATAATAGTTATGCAAGATAAATCAAGAGAGAAATCATAATCCTTATCTTTAATATTTATGGGAGATGCAGCAAACTTAGCATTAGGAGATAATTTGGGTTTTATAGTACGCCTCTCAAGGAGACTCTTAATAACACTCCTATCATGGGTGTTTTGACATTCTTTAATAAATTCATCGGTCATCTCTATATAACCCTCTTCAATATCATAGCTCTCTCTAGACTCAGGTGAACTGACAGGTGTAGTAGTGTCTTCATTAGGAGTTTCAGTATTTCTAGCTATAGTTCTAGCAATCGTAGCATCTAGGAAATGACCTAAAGAACCACTCTTATCAAACACAGTAGAAGCAACACCATAAGTATCAGAAGTTTCAGATTTAGCAGTAGTAGTAGTGTGTGTAACATGTGTATGTGGTGGTGTAAGGAGCTTACTCATAGCAGATGGTGAATCAAGAGCAACAGAGGTGTTCAGAACCGTACCTCTCCTTGTAGTGGATGGTAATATATGAACTTTTCCATCACGGTACTTACCCATGATGAATGGATGGCAACGAACAATAGTGATTCCAAGTGAACTTGATAAATAAAGCTATGCTCCCCAGCAACAGCGCCAGAAAATAGTCTTGATGACCCACAAGTATAGGGGGTGTATCGCAGTATTTTCGAGGGAAGTGAAACCCAATTTATTGATTCGACACAAGGGGAGCCAAAGAATATTTATAAGCCTTAACAACTGAGTTGTCAATTCAGCTGCACCTAGAAACAATCTTGCTCACAGCAGTTTATCAGTAGCAATAGTTTTGTAGTAGCAATAGCAAAGTAATAGCAGTAGTAAAAGTAAAGACAGTAGTAACAATTATAGTAAACAGTAAATTAAAGCGCGGTAGGCATAGGGATGGATGGACGGGCGTTGCATGGACAAGACAATTCATATAGCAATCAAGACATAGGGCATTTGTAGATAAATAAGATAAAGCATCCAAGTACTAGATAATCATAGGCATGTGTTCCATATATAGTCATACATGCTCGCAATGAGAACTTGCACAACATCTTTTGTCCTGCCAGCCCGTTTGCAGTGGGGCCTCAAGGGAACTACTAGCAATTAAGGTTCTCCTTTTAATAGAGCACCGGAGCAAAGCATTAACACTCTGTGAACACATGTGATCCTCACATCAAAGCCATCCCCTCAGGTTATCTCGATTGCTATCACTTTGGGGCATTTGGTTCCGGACAACAATATGTGTATACAACTTGCAGGTAAGACCATAAACAATACTATCATAATGAATCAATAACATGTTCAGATCTGAAATCATGGCACTCGGTCCCTAGTGACAAGCATTAAGCATAACAAGTTGCAACAAAGTCAAAAAGCACTAATAATAGATACTAGGCACCATGCCCTAACAATCTGATGTCATTGCATGAACGATCTCATCCAATCCCTACCATCCCCATAGCCTACAGCGGGGGGTTACTCACTCATGGATGGGGGAAACATGGATGGTTGATAGGGAAGCGATGGCGATGATGATGGCGATGATCTCCTCCAATTCCCCGTCCCGACAGGGTGCCAGAACAGAGTTTCTGGTTCCGATTCGCGGAATCTGGTGGTGGCGGCGCAGCAGAACTCTTTTTGGAAAAATGTCGAACCCCCCTTGGTTTTTAGGTCAAGAGGCAACTTATAGGTGAAGAGGGAGGCCGAGGGGGTGACCGAGGCGGACACACCACCCCCTGGCGTGGTCTGGCCTGGCCCACGGCCAGGTGGTGTGGGCCTCTCGTGGCCCTCCTCCGTCTCGTCTTCTGGCTCCGTGAGTCTTCTGGTGAAATAGGATTTTTGGCATATTTTTCGGGATTTTTCCTGATAGTTGATTTCTGCACAAAAACTAGATACTAAGGTAATTCTGCTGAAAACAACGTCAGTCCATGTTAGTTGTATCCAAATCACACAAGTTTAGAGAAAAAACAATAGCAAAAGTGTTCGGGAAAGTAGATACGTTTTGGACGTATCAACATCCTACAGGTTTGCACCCATACGGACGTTCAGATATCTCCCACGTTCCATTAGCCAAGATGGAATCCATCTCGCTTTGAACCGCTTCCTTCCAGTAGTCTGCATCCAGAGATGCAAAAGCTTCTAAAATGGTAGTGGGAGTGTCATCCACTATGTACACAATGAAATCATTACCAAAATACCTTGCAGTCCTTTGTCTCTTACTCCTTGTGGGAGCTTCATTGTCATCCTCATCCGAATATGAACTCTCATCATCTGATTGTTCATCTGTCTCCATGGGAGTTTTAGGTTCAGAAACTGGATCATATTCCTTATTAGATATGCTAGGCATATCTCTCATATGAAATATATCCTCAAAGAATGTAGCATCTCTTGATTCAAAAATGGTACCGACACTCATGTCGTCCATTTCAGATTTCACCACAAGAAATCTATATGCAATGCTGTGAGAAGCATAGCCAAGAAAGACACAGTCCACAGTTTCCGGTCCAAGCTTACGCTTCTTGTTGATTGGCACGTTGACCTTTGCCAAACAACTCCAAGTTCTTAAGTATGAGAGTGTCAACCTTTTCTTTTCCCATTATTCAAATGGACTTATCTCTTTATTCTTAGTTGGAACACAGTTTAGGACATGACATGAAGTCAATATAGCCTCCCCCCACCATTCCTTGGATAAACCGGCAGTGTCTAACATGGTGTTAACCAAATATGTTAGAGTCCGGTTTTTCCTCTCAGCAATCCCATTGGATTGAGGAGAATTGGGAGGTGTCCTATCATGTATAATGCCATGTTCCGAACAGAATAAATTGAACTCATTAGAAAAGTACTCTCCACCACGATCAGACTGAATTCTTTTGATCTTTCTCTCAAGTTGATTTTCAACTTCTGCCTTATAGATTTTAAAGAAATCTAAAGCCTCGTCTTTAGTTTTCAAGAGATATACATAACAATACCTAGTAGAATCATCAATCAAAGTCATGAAATATTTCTTTCCACTAATAGTCAACACACAATTCATCTCACATAGATCTGAATGTATGAGCTCAAGAGGTGCCAAGTTTCTTTCCACTGCAGGCTTATGAGGCTTGCGAGGCTGCTTTGCTTGCACACAAGCATGGCACTTAGAGCCTTTGACAATAGTAAATTTCGGAATTAAACTCATACCAGCAAGCCACGACATACAAGCGAAATTAATATGACAAAGTCATGAATGCCAAACATTAGTTTCATTACTAGTAGTGCAAACATGGTTCACTACATCATCACAGAAGTCTACCAATGAAAAACGGAACATGCCTCCGCATTCATAGCCTTTTCCAACAAAGGTTCCATACTTAGACAATACAACTTTATTGGACTCAAATACCAACTTAAAACTATCTTTCATAAGACGAGAACCACTAACGAGATTCTTCTTGATAGAAGGGACATGCTGCATGTTCTTCAATTGCACGATCTTGCCCGAAGTAAACTTCAGATCTACCGTGCCAGCACCAAGAATAGTAGCATGTAACCCATTCCCCATCATGACTGAGGAATCTCGAGCCTAATAAGAGGTGAACATGGAAATGTCAGCACACACATGAACATTGGCACCCGTATCAACCCACCATTCTATGGGTTGAAATACTGAAAGAACAGTAGATAATAAATTACCGTACCTAGAACATGAAGTTCCTGCATCAGTATTGCCAATAACCATGTTGACAGATTTAGAACTCTGTCCAGCCTGACCCTTCTTGCCTTTCTTCTGTGGACAATGATGAGCCCAATGGACAATCTCGCCACACACCCAGCAAGGTTCTTTCTTTTCCTTGTTCTGTCCCTTCTTCTTCTTCTTAAAGTTGGTAGTCTGGCAGACTTTGTTATTTCCTTTGGACTTGTGGGCATTTTTCTGCACCATATTGGCAGTAGAATGTCCCTCGGTTCCACTAGTGTGTTTGTCTTTTGCCCTCGCCTTCTTTTCAACATCCAGAGAACCAATAAGGTACTCAACAAAGAGCTCATGCCTCTGATGTTTCAGAGAAGTGGCAAAGTTCCTCCATGAAGGGGAAGCTTAGCGACAATGCATCCCGCGACAAACTTGTCCGGAAGCACACACTTGAGGAGTTCGAGTTCCTTTGCCATGATCTGTTGCTCATGAGCCTATTCTACTACAGATCGGTTTTCAACCATCTTGTAGTCATTGAACTGTTCCATAGCATACAGTTCACCACCGGCATCGGCATCACCGAACTTAGCGTCTAGCGCATCCCACAGTTACTTGGCATCACGGATATGCAAATATGCATCAACCAACTTGTCTCCAAGCATATTAAGTACGGAGCCCATAAAAAGTACAGTGGCCTCCATGAACTCTCTCTCTCTTCCTTGAGAGTAAGCGGACCTCTAGGAGTACCATCTGCAACTTTTTCTATGCCCATAGCAGTGAGTCACAAGAGGGTTTTCCCTTGCCATCTCTTAAAATTAGCACCCGTAAAAGGGCTCGATTTCAACGAAGCAGCAAAGGCAGATGACGAAAATTGCCTAAATAAATAAGGTTTTTGGATTATTAGGCAATTTCCCCATGAGATTAATTACCGAAATCAACATTATGTAAGCACTAGCAGATTTAAACACATGCAGTCAAACAACCACATCTAGTAGATCTGAAAATCTAGCAAGAACTAGCGCATACAAAGAGAAGAATAGCACGTACAGATTGACCGGAAAGGTCATCACCGTAGCAGTACCATGGTCATTGTTGTTGTCGCCCATGGTGCTGATGAGGTCGTCGGTTGCCGAAGAAGAACACACGAACGAAGGCGAGCAGTCGCGCCGAGACGCTCCCCAAAAACCTTATCGCCCGTCTTCCGGTGCAGGATCTCAACGGACAGGGTTTCGGAGGCCTGCTCTCCCGGACAGCCGTGCACGCAGCCGCCGGGATGGGGAAGCCTAGAGAGCAGCGCAGCAAGAGAACACACAGCGAGAGAACACACAGCGAGAAAGACTGAGAAAAGAACTGGATCCATCTAGATCTGTCTGTGTCTCGCTCTATAGCCGGGGAGGTGAGCCGACCAAGTCGACACGTGTCAAACATGCACACAAATGTTGACACGTACCCAACAGCTGGTACACCAAGCAAAAATTTAGTCTTCCACAAAACGAGTGTCTAACTCAAACTCGATTCACCAAACGCGACGCGCGCGCAGGCGAGGCGGGCAGCGGAGGAGGAGGAGTGCGCATGGACTACTTCGCTTCTCACTCATTTAGTGGGAGTGAGACATCTCACCTTATAAGCTGGTCCAACTCTCTCCCAACTAGCAATGTGGGACTAAACTTTGTTTTCCACAGAGCTCCCAACCTGTCATAGTAGATGGGCCTTGAAATTTCCGAATTTATTAGACTAGATGGACTGCCTACATGGCCGCAGCCCATATAAATCTAACAGTACGTGCATGTTAATTTTGAAACTAAAATATATAAGTGTATAACTTGTGCGAGAAAGGCAAAGTGTCTAGGTAAAAGTACAAAACCTGTGTTTTACTCTGTAGAAAAATTACAAAGTTCAATTTGTTTGTAGGCACGATTGTATTTTTCATGAAAATTTGTACAAACAAGTATCAAGGTAATATGTAAGTTCGTAATTTCTTCCATAAGATTTTAAAATATGATTTTTGAGAATATTTGATAATCAGGTCTACCTAGACCCAATGTTCTTCTGGGTATTCTCGGTAGAACATGTCCTTTCTTTAACAATCAGCTACGCACGTTCAGCAGCTAATCACTTTCTTTGGCAGTTTCATCTCGCGGAAGTGACAAGTGACACCGAACAAAGCCTAAGTGGGGGAAAATATTCCATTACACGTCACCTCATTCTATTCTACTAATGGGTAAGACATCTGCTGGAGAATAACACGAAAGCGTCGATTTTTCTCATGTCGCCACCTCCCACCAAACTCAAGCATATTGTTCTAGCGGATCATGAAAATTACGAATATATGCATATTTTCTTGGTAATTCATGGTTTGCTATATTTGAACATCCCATTCATATTTTATCTATACGGTCTCCGTCACCTTTATACTCTCTCCGTTCAAAAATATAAAATGTTTTAGCTTTGTGTAATGAATGTATCTAAACCCCTTTTAGTGTATAGGCTCACTTCGAACCTCTATGAACCTATACACTAGAAGACGTCTAGATACATTCGATTCATAAAACTAAAACGTCTTATATTTCTGAACGGAGAGAGTAGTATCAAAATGGGATATGTGATGTTGTGTTTTCTTTGGCCTTGTTCCATCATAGAGAAGGAGGAGATGTTAACGCTTTGTGTAGCTGTTTTGGGTGTCACGGAGGTTGTTGCATATGGGGGAATGCGGCGCAGAGAGAAGAACCAATAAACAATCTGAAACAGGTACAGATTTTTGTTTGAACAAGGATTCCGGGGCTGAAAGTCTTTTATTATACAAGATGGTGGAGCTACACATTTTCACACAGGACCCTAAAATAAAATAAAAGAGAACCAGGTCTAAACGTTTTACAAAGAGAACCCTGGAAGAATACAGAGAAAAGCAATCGGGCCCTCCTTCCATCTCTCCTCTGCAACTGGATGGCCTTGCGATGGAGGTTGAAAGAACGCCGAACTTCACCGGCGATGTTGATGGCCTCGATTTGGCCAGGATAATCGGCTGGTTGCCTGCCTCCGATTTGGATCTGTAGAAAAGATTGGCTTCACTTCTCCTAGAAAGCCCTTCGCCGTTGCCTCTCGAAGCACCCTCCCAATCTGTCACAACCATTGCACCCAGGAGGAGAGGAGACGCCAAAGAACAGCAACTATGAGATTTCAGGATTCGTCGATGCTACGCTAAGAAACCGAGCTCT
Source organism: Avena sativa (assembly GCA_916181665.1). Taxonomy (NCBI): domain Eukaryota; kingdom Viridiplantae; phylum Streptophyta; class Magnoliopsida; order Poales; family Poaceae; genus Avena; species Avena sativa. The sequence goes on along the minus strand of OV702290.1, from coordinate 28,921,894 downwards.
CTCCTTAGAGCTCATGCCCGAGATGAGAAGAGGAGGCCATAAAAGATGCAGTAGCAACAAATCCAACAAACACCTATCCCGGATTTGGGCCATCTCAGAGAAAGATGGGACCAGCCGCAACTTTTCTTATCCCCCTCGCCTCCACGGTCGACCGGGATAAGATTCACCACACTGCAAACCATGCCGCTTCGCTTCTTCCCCTCGCCACCATGGCCATCCAGAAGAAGGTCCACCTCATGCCCCCACAGAATCTCGAAGAGGCCACCCACGACGCCTTTATTAATGGATGTGGTGCTCCTTTCTCCACCCCTCTACTCCAGCCGTCAGAGAAGAGCAGCAGTAGCAAGAAACCCTACTACGCCCACGATCTGGCGACCAAGATCCGTAGCTCCGCATCTGCTACCGGGCAAATACCCCACATCCGGCACATGGCCGCAACACCTACTAGAACTACCTACTCTGGCACGCCTCCCTGTCCATCTCCGGCCGGCTATTCCGGCGGAGAGGACCAGGGAGCGGCCCAACGAGGGAAGGGGCGCACGCAGTTACTGTGGACAAGAAAATTCTTGTTACATATAGCACATTGTCGTAGCCACCATAACATGTGCAGATGGAGTACGGATTCTGATGTTCTCTTTCGTGAGACTTGTTGAACGGATCAAGTCAGTTTTGGAAAGTGGACTTATATTAAATGGATTTGGAGAAAAATCTTACTACTACTAGCTTTTAAAATATATATGTAAGGGTTCTGCGTATGAAAACAATAAATTTTTACCCTACGCCCCTGAACCCCTGATGTTGCCAGGACCTATCTATTAGTAATACAGTAACGGGAGGGGCTTTTCGCGAACTTACCCTTAAAGACCGAAAAGCATTGTCAACACTCAGGAGAGCGTGGTTGATGTAGACGAGCCGAAGCCGACCTCAAGGTCGTGATAAAGTCCTTGCGCTCCAGCGGCTCCAACGACTTGAGTGCCTCAAGTGTGACACCTCACGGGGAGTTACACACGTCCGGTTCCTGACGATGACTCCCGCTTCCCCGATCCAGGAGCAGTTGCGGAAGTAGAGCTCCTGGATCCGAATCCCGCAGCACGATGGCGCTCCGCGGTGAAGATATCTCTCGTTCGCGCAGTCCGAACTTGGGACCACGGTCACGAGAGAGAGAGAGAGAGAGAGAGAGAGAGAGAGAGAGAGAGAGAGAATATCAATTGGAGGTCTTCCCAAAAGTGAGAAGACATTTATTGAATATTGTGTGTATTTATCTGGTCAAATACCCCCACTATATATAGGGGAGGGGAGGTACTACCTCCCTCAAAGTCCCGGGGTGGGACTAAAGGAGAGGGAGAGGGGGGCAGCCGCCGACCGACCCTAGTGGGCCCCACGTGGGGGGCTTGGCCCAGCTGGCCACCCCTTGCCCTTCTCCCCTCTTTCCTTTTCCAAATGGGCCCTCTTCCCTCCGGAATTGGCCCATTAAGCCTTTTGACCTTTGAATTGATTTTCTATTTTATTAAATAATTATGAATAAATGATTAAATCAATATTTAACATTCATTCATATATTACTCAATCTCCGTGGCTACGGAACACCTTCCACCTCCACTCCGGACTTACCGAAACCCTTCCAGTTTTCTCTCTACTATTCTTTGGCGATTCTACCGATCCTATAAACACTCTCTAAGCATCATCAAACCCTTAAGCGTGATACCCTATAGTTCAGGAACACTCTAGACCTGGTTGGGACACTCCCGGACCAATGATCGACATAGGGACCTGGATGGCCATGTGACCCCTGTGCGTTCCACGAAGATCTTTCGTCGTTTGAACCGGGACGGTCGTGTCTTATTCCCTTTGTCTCTCAATACTTGCATTGCCCGAGATCTAATCAATGACATCACCATGTCATGCTCAATCTCGTTACCGAACAATGCTACTTGACTCGTTCCGACAAGTGATATCCCTATGATCAAATCACATGTTGCGCAGCTATTGGATATAACTTCTCCAAGTGGGCCCTTGAGTATTTTTCTGTCACGTGGACGGACAAATCCCGCTCTTGACATATATTGCCTCTACGGTTTTCTCCGAGTACCTGAACACACCTTTATAACCACTGTATTACCAAGTGGCGCTTGATGCTATCTAAGCACTCTCGGGAGACAGTGATGCATATAGCCTCACGGCCTAAGGAATAGTCTACGAGGATCCATTTCTAATCATCGTAACTTGAACTTCATGACATGATCGGGTCATGATGTTTAGGTTGGGTATTGGTTCATCATCTCATTCTCAGAATGAGTTGACTCCATTTTCAACTGCCATAAATGCCACATGATTAGGAAACTTGATCATCTGTTGACCAATGAACCAGTGACTAGAGTTTCACTGGGAATCCCTGGTTGTTTGTATATCACACGTGTATTGATGTTTCCACTCAACACGGTTATAGCATGATATAAAAAACTTAATCATAAACTTTATGAAATATGATAATAGTCCTTATTACTATTTGTCTCTAGGGAATATTTCCAACAGTCTCCCACTTGCACTAGAGTACAAATAAACTAGCTGCATTTGTTCTTAATCATTGGCACCATATATCCGGTACCCTAAACATGCTTGCTCATGGAAGAGGTTGAGTCTTGGGTCTGTACTTTATAGTCCCAAATCTTTTGCAACTTACTAATATCACCTTGATTGACATTAATACTTTATCATCACATGATCACATCTGTGTGTATGCATCGTTGCTATGGCAGTAGAACGAGGCCCGATTCCATGAGCCTACAGTGACTTTAGATCAACCTCGAGGGCTTTTTCATGGGCACTATGCCCTGGGACACATCATTCTATGTTAAAAGCGAACTAGCCCCGCCATAACATTATACAACACTTTAAATGGTACCCTTATCTATTATTATAAATGTAATTATCGAAACTCGAGTGCATTCTAATGCAACTTTCGATGTTTTGTTCACCTCGCTTCCTACTTGACTCTAATCGGTATTTACAGGAGATTCCAACATATTGCCTTATAGCATAAACCTTTATGTTTTAAGATCTGTCATCCTTTATAGATTTGGAAAATATGTCTGCAGTTCTCTATTAGACACTGCGGACAAACTTAGCTCAACGTTCCATGATTCAAACTTAATCACTTTTAAACGTTCCTTATTGGATCATATATTACGTTAAGTTATCATCATGGTTTTCTAAGATAGAACCTATGTCTCAACATAGTGGATGATGATCATCCTTTTCTTCCTTTTAACCATTGATTTTAAACTTAATACTATTCCTAACTTGAGTTATTAAGGACTAGTTCCTTAATTAACTTCTATTCTGAAACTCTTTTCAGAATACCTTAAGGAATACTACATAATATCATAATATACTTATTATCAACTTCTACACCTCATAAATCATTATTTATTGGTACTTGCGCTTTTATTCTTAACATCCTTAAGAATCACTCTATAAGCTCCCACTCAAAATATGTTCCTAACATATTTGGGTATGAGTCACTACTCTTACTCAAACTATGTTCCTACAGATTTGAATTTGAGACTTATATTGCTCCCACTCAAAAATATGTCATTCACATATTGTTTTAGGAAGACTTTTATAGCTCCCACTCAATTTTTATGCAAATTGCATATCTACTCACTATTTTGAACAACTTCAAATCCTTTGATCAAATATCAAAGTGAGAGATTTACTATGAGACACTAGTACTTTTACTAGTTTTAAATCCACTAGACATTAAGCACACATGAATCAAATTCATTTGAATTCGTCCAATACTTGACAAATTGTGCTTTTGTCATTCACCCCCTTTTCCATTATGGCTTTGTAGTCATTTGGGAAAATTCAAGTAACCCCTTTTACTTGTGAGATTTAGCAATGAATTGCTTTCTAATCTCAAGTGAATTTTAGTTTGGGATTTCTCATATCCTTAGTTTACCATTATTTCCTTAGTAGTTCGTAGGTATGTCATATTCCAAGAATCATGACAAATGATTCACAAATGTCTCCATACAGATATGGGTTACATTTTGAATCCTACTTCATGTAGTGAAAACACCAGTGGGGAAAACACAATAATCAATATCATTGATTCTTTCCTTTGTAAAGAGAATCATTCAGGAACGTTTTCCGTTGCGCTTCTCAACACTCTGATGCAGGGTTTTGAATCCTCATCGTGTTTTTCACTATCTTCCATTTTCTTCATAATCAAGAAATATCACTAAATGCGAACTTTCTCGAAAATGTACCAAAAATCAAGCAATTCTAGTTTTGCTTCTCTTTTGGTTTCAGCTATGGATTTTGTATTCAAAGTTTCCAATGAATACTCTACAAGGAATTATTATCTATTGGTTTGGTTATACCGAATAACTCCAAAACTTTCACGACGATCCATACCAGATATGGAGCCGCTTTCACGAATTCAAATGGTTCACTATATATTCTAATTGAGTGCTAACTATTTTTAACTAATGGTCTCTACATATACACTACAATGATTTATTTGGTGCTATCTATTCACCCATTTTGATATCTAATATCATATTGTGATGCTTTGCATTTTCACGTTTCAAAACGCTTTGCATTCCACAATTTCTTTTATGCCAATCTTATAAAGTTGAATTTCATTACTATTGATCAAATCATAGTAATTAGATTCTCTTTTATATTTGACACCCTTTGTTTGATGAAACACTTTGATCATATCAAATAGTTTCATATTCATGTTTCCTTTGGTAAACTTCTTTACACATTTAAACAATCATATAATGATAATTACCATTTTTCAAAACACAATACATCGAATATGTATTTACTTTTAACAATTCATTAAACACTTCGTATTCAAGTAATACACAGTGTTCAAGTTATTTTGCCGAACTTAGGCATGATTTATATGTGATAAGAAATCAAATGATTTTCACATATTATCAACATAACTTTGAATTTAAACAATGGTTTCACTCAAAATGAATATATCATTAAATTGGGTATTTTTCAAGGCATTTCAATATTTTACAAATGTTCATGCATTATCAATTAGTTTCAAAACAAGGATAACTCACACATAATCAAACAAGATATGAACACGAATAGAAATCATTCATAAAAGTGGAACAACTGTTTATTACAAGCTCATATGAATAACCGTCTCACAAAGTGTGAGACAAACTAAAGAGGTTCACAATCTTTTGATTACAATAATCATCCTAAACATAAACTAAGTGATAAATGTCAAGGGAGAGTGTCGTTGGCCATCATTATCATGATCGCCATCAACACGCAACGTCACCTCCTCTCCAGCAAGCACCTCTCATGTAGAAGGACCTGTTTTCAGTAAAACAGAACAAGTATCAAATATACTTAACACTGCAAATGTGTTTGCAAGATTATAACATTTATAAAATTGTATATCAAATATATACCTTTGTCATCGATGACCTCTCCGGTGATTGGTTCAACCTTTACGTTCCTGAAAAGTAATATGAACTCTTGGAAATCTAATGTTTCCGTATCACCACTCATGATGCTACTCCGGACATGTCCTTCGTAGCTGGGAGGCAACGATCGAAGCAGCAGGCCTATCGCAAACGGATCATCCATCCAGTAGTCCACGAAGTGAACCAGTCTCATGTGTGCATCAAGCATGCGCTCCAAGTGACCCTTCAGACATGTGTGCTCCTCCATATGTATGGAAAGGAATTCTCCAAGCAGCTCATGCTTCCACATGCGCACATGGCTTATGAACTCTGCTCTCAGCTAATCCACCATCAAATATGGATCAAGATCACCCATGAGCGGATGGAGTTCATCCACCATCCTGTAATGCATTATTATCTGATAGGTGGACATCTCTTGACGATAGTAGCGGTCTGCCAGCTCTTGTGGGGTCTCATAGTGGTCTGGCTCAGTCAAATCCATCGTGTGGCATATGTATTCTACCACATGATTCCTAGTAAGAAGATCATTCAGGCGCACAAGCCAACTAGGGAAGTTGGATCCATCAAGTCTAAGTTTCTCACCCATTACCCATTCCTCAATGACAAAGTAAGCTTAACGGTGAGCCATCTCTACATTTATAATTGCAAAAGGAATTTAGACTAAGTTTATAATTAAATGAGTTAATAATAACTCCACTGAGAAACACATATCCCATGAAGGGTTCTGAAGGAAATATGCCCTGAGAGGCAATAATAAAGTTGTTATTATGTATTCCTTGTATATGATAGATGTTTATTTTGCATGCTATAATTGTATTGATAGGAAACATCAATACATGTGTGTTCAATAAACAAAAAGGGTTCCTAGTTATGCCTCTTTTATAGACTAGCTTATTGATTAACAAGATGATCAAGGTTTCCTGATCATGGACATTGGATGTTGTTAATAACAAGGTCACAACATTTGTGAAATGATGTGATGAACATTCATCCGAAGTATAGCATTACGATCAAGTCATTATGTTTATATTGCTATAACATCATACAAAGTCATCTTAGTCCTTAGACCATGAGATCATGTTAATTGCTAACACCGGAAAAGTATCTTGATAACATCAAACGTCACACCGTAACAGGGTGACTATAAAGGTGGGTTCAGTGCTATGAAGGTGTTATGTTGAGGCTCATGGATCAAGAGTGGAATTTGTCAATCCCGATGACGGATAGATATACTCTGGTCCCTCTCGGTGATATCACATTAAGATAGCTTGCAAGCAAGTGATGTGATCACTAGAATGTTATATCACGGGAACGAGAAAAGAGTGCATGTCGGTAACGAGATCAAACTAGGTATTTGGATACCGATGATCGAATCTTGGACATGTATTATATCATGAGACAAAGGGATTAAATTGCTAGCATTAAAGGTTCTCACGATCATAGAAGTCATCGTTGAATGTGCATGAGTCAGTATGGATCTCCAGGTCCCGCTTCTGATTATTGATTTGAGAGGAGTCTCAATCATGTCTGCATTATTCGCGAACTGTAGGGTGACACACTTTAGGGTTGCCGGACACCATTTAGGAGCACATATGTTTCAGACAAAACGTTTGCAAAGCGTAGAAAATGTTTCATAGAAACATGAATTGTTTCGATAGAAACCGGAATTGTTTTGGGTGAAATTGCAGAAAGTGGTTCTGCATGTGATATTTAAATGTTGCAAGGGGTTTTATGTGAATGTTTGTTAATTAAAGTAATTAACAAAATTCTGAATAAAATAAATAAAAGAGTTTTATTAATTAAGAGTGGCATTAAATTAGGTGGTAATTTAATGCATGTGAGTGGAACTTTGGGTGGAGCTTGAATTGATGTGAGTGGAGCTTCCACCACATGAATGAGGAAGAGGAGGGGGCTCCCTCCTTGGCCGCCGGCCATGGTAGGGGAGGAGTCCCCCCTCTCCTATAAAAGGCCCACCTCTCCTTCCTCACAAAGCACACCTCCTCGTGAAGGATCTCTCTCCCCCTCTAGATATTCCCCCATGGTCTCGGATTAGCGAAATACATGTTCCCGGTGGCTTTGTGTTTGGAAGGAGTTGCTACTTCCGCTGATTCGCTGGAGCGAGGAGGTGGAGGTTGTCCGGTGGCTTGAACGTGTGTGCGAGGACGGATGCGCTGCTGATTTGCGGCGCTCGGACTTCCACACGATCTTGAGATCGGCAAGCGTACGACTACATCAACCACGAGTTCCTACTTGTTAACAAAACTCATTGTCTTCGAGGGTAAGTTCTCGATGGATGGATGTCCACCCGTTGCTCTATATCTAGTAGATAGATCTTGGCGTATAGTTCTCATCGTAGGAATTTTTTTGTTTTCTATGCTGCGGACCCAACAGTGGTATCAGAGCCTGATCTATGCGTAGGTGCTTTGCACGGGTAGTACACATATGTTTATATGTGGGCGATGATGATTATGTTATTGCATCTTCTATGTATTTTGGATATTGGTGGCATAGTGGGATGAAGCGCCCCGGACCAACCTTACATGTCATCGTACATGAGACCGGTTCCACAACTGACATGCAACTAGTTTTGCATAAGTGGCTAACGGGTGTCTGTCTCTCCTACTATAATCAATATCTGATTTACAACGAGTTGCTAATAACTTGGTTATCCTCGTTGTGTTTCATGTTCGTAGGTAAGACCGGTTCTATCTCCGAAAGCCCTAAGCCACGTAAAACTTGCAATTGATAAATTAGAGGCATCTAGTTTAGATCGTTGCTGGGCTAGTGTCTTGATATGGTATTGTTGTAAGTATATGTATGATAGATACTCTTACAACTCACTTAACGTGTAAGTTCCATAGACCTTGGCCTTACACACAAAGGAATGATAGAGATCATACCACGATGCAAATGATAGAGATCAAATGCATGGACCATATCATCTCACTTCACACATTAGATGTTAGCATCTTATATTGCTAGTTTGGCGCTTTTGGTAGCATTATAAGATGATTACTCATTTAGATATCACGATAAAAATGTGTTCTTCCTTAAGTATGCACCGTTTTGTGGATCGTGTTTTGAGGCATCACGTGATGATCGGGTGTTCTCGACTCTACGCTTTCATACAACGGGTGTAAGACAGTTTTACACACGCGAATACTAAGGTTCTTACTTGGCGAGCCTAGCATGTACATACATGGCCTCGGAACACGGACCGAAAGGTTAAGCATGAGTCATATAGTTGATATGATGCCCATATAGATGCTCGCCTTTGAAGCTACACCGACTCACGTGATGATCGGACTTGGTGTAGTGGATTTGGTTCATGTAATCACCAAAAGGACACGAGGGATGTCGTTTTTGAGTGGGAGTTCATTAGTAATTTGGATTAGTTGAACTCAATCTATCATAAACTTAGTCTAAATATACTTTACAAATTCTGTTGTAGATGGCACCACCTGCTTTTAATTTCAATGTGTTCATGGAGAAAGAGAAGCTTGGTGCGAATGGTAGCAACTTCACCAACTTGGCTATGAATTTGAGGATTCTCCTCACTGCTGCACAAAAGCAATATGTGCTAGAGGCGCCGCTAGGCCCCCCACCAGCTCCTGATGCCCCTGACGAGGAAAAGAACGTCTATATAACTCCTCAGGAGGACCACAACTTAGTTCATTGCGGCATACTGTATGGGATAGAGCCAGAACTTCGAAAGCGTTTTGAAAATGGCAATGCCTTTGATACCATGGGAGAATTGAAAATGATTTTTGATACCCATGTTGCCGTAGAGAGTTATAATGCTTCTGAAAAGTTATTTAGCTTCATGATGGAGGAGAACAACTCCGTTAGTGAGCACGTACTCAAAATGTCTGGGTAGGCCGATAAGCTTGTGTCCTTGGGAATAACGATTCCCATTGACTTAGGCATACATCGTGTTCTATAATCTCTGACACCTAGCTACAAGAGCTTCGTGATGAACTATAATATGCAGGGCATGAAGAAGTCTCTTCCCGAGCTTCTGTCAATGCTTAAGACTGTCGAAGTGGAGATTAGGAAAGAACATCAAGTGTTGATGATCAATAAGACCACCGGTTTCAAGAAGGAAAAGAAAGGCAAGCGGAAGGGAAAGAAGGGCGGCAAATCTATTGCCGCGCCTGAAAAGAAACCCCGAGATGGCCCTAAATCTAATACCGGGTGCTACTATTGCAAGGGGAGTGGCCATTGGAAGCGCAACTTCCCCAAGTATTTGGCGGACAAGAAGGCTGGCAAGGAAAACAAAGGTATATGTGATATACATGTTATTGATGTGTTCTTGACTAGTACTCGCAGTAGCACCTGGGTATTTGATACGGGATCAGTTGCTAATATATGTAACTCGGTTCAGGGGCTGCGGAACAAGCGACAACTAGCAAGGGATGAGGTCACAATGCGGGTCGGCAATGGATCAAGAGTTGATGTGATCGCCGTCGGAACGCTACCTCTCCATATGCCGTTGGGATTATTTATAAACCTGAATAATTATTATTTGGATCCTGCACTGAGCATGAACATTGTATCCGGATCGTGTTTGATGCAAAGTGGTTATTCGTTTAAGTATGAAAACAATGGTTGTTCGATTTATATGAATAATATCTTTTATGGTCATGCACCTATGTTGAATGGTTTATTTCTGTTGGATCTCGATAGTAGTATTACACATATTCATAATGTTGATGCTAAAAGGATTAAGGTTGATAATGATATATCTGCATATATGTGGCACTGCCGTCTAGGTCATATTGGCGTTAAACGCATGAAGAAACTCCATTCTGATGGACTTTTGGAATCACTTGATTTTGAATCATTTGATACATGTGAGCCATGCCTTATGGGCAAGATGACTAGAACGCCATTTTCCGGTTCAATGGAACGGGCAACAGATTTATTGGAAATCATACATACTAATGTGTGTGTACCAATGAGTGTGTCGGCGCGAGGTGGATATCGTTATTTTGTTACTTTCACGGATGATTTGACTAGATACGGGTATATCTATTTGATGAAACATAAGTCTGAAACCTTTGAAAAGTTCAAGGAATTTCAGAATAAAGTGGCAAATCATCGTAACAGAAAGATCAAATTTCTGCGGTCTAACCATGGAGGAGAGTATCTTAGTTACGAGTTTAGCACACATATGAAAGACTGTGGAATAGTTTCACAACTCACGCTGTCGGAACACCACAACGTAATGGTGTGTCAGAACGTCGCAATCGCACTTTATTGGATATGGTTCGATCTATGATGTCTCTGACTGACTTGTCACTGTCATTTTGGGGTTATGCACTGGAAACCACTGCATTCAGTTTAAATAGGGCACCATCTAAATCCATTGAAAAGACACCGTATGAATTATGGTTTGGAAACAAACCTAAGCTGTCATTTCTTAAAGTTTGGGGATGCGATGTTTATGTGAAGAAACTTCAACCAGATAAACTCGAACCCAAAGCGGAAAAATGCGTCTTCATAGGATACCCTAAGGAAACGATTAGGTATACCTTCTATCACAGATCCGAGGGCAAGGTTTTTGTTGCCAAGAATGGATCCTTTCTTGAGAAGGAGTTTCTCGCGAAAGGTGTGAGTAGTCGGAAGGTAGAACTCGAAGAGGTTATTGAACCTTCTCTTCATGAAATGGCAAGTAGCGCAGCACCGGAAGTTGTTTCGGAGTTGACTTCACCTGATGAAGAGAGAGCTAATGATATTGATCATGAAACTCCAAAAGAGGACACTACCAAACCTCGCAGGTCAAGCAGGACTCGAATCAGGAAAAGTGCTGGTGTAATTCGACTCAAGCCGCGGAGGTCTTACAGGAGTCGAATTCCAGTTATATGGGTGTGAGCACTCGACGCGTCCGTCAAGGCATATTCATCATACCTGCAGGCACGGATATGTTTCTCGTAGTACGCAGCTAATGCGTTGCCAGGCCTTGTTTAGGTCTTACCTTCACGTTGTAAGCGCGGCATCCGAATTTTATCATCGCGGAGACAATTTGGGTGACCCAGGAGACGCAATCTCTTTGTAGGGAAAAATTATGAGGCGGTGTCGCCATGAGTTTCGAGTGTGGATTTTATCGACACACAGTTTTTGCATAAGTAATCATAGGATGCGCGACCAGCGCTCCCTATGGGAGTAGCCCCCGAGTGCCTGGTTGAGTCGAAGACTCAGGCAGGGACTAAAGAATCATTTTGCTAATGCTGTCGTCTTTTGCTTGCTTGTTTCAGTCGAATTTTTTTCCAGCGCTCCCTATGGGAGTAACCCATGTCCATAGTCGAATCGTGTTTCGAGTGGTTTGGGTTTGCTTCTGATTGTCCATATTCCTGAAAAAAGAAAAGAAAAATCTTAGGGTGCACGGCTAGCGCTCCCTATGGGAGTAGCCCCCGAGTGCTTGGTGGAGTCGAAGACTCCAGCAAGGACTAAAGTAGTCGAAGTTTTCCGTTGCGTAGCTTTGATGACGTCAATGCTGACGCTTGTATGACCTCAGTTGCCCGCGTGAGCGAGTTTGACGGGACGTGACGAGCAGTGGGTCCTACTGCCTGACTTTGATTTGACTGGGCGTGCGTAATCTTTATTTTAACTGCGTCTCCTCGATTTCCGTGCGTAATGGGAGTAGTGGAGGGACGGTTCGCGCTTTCCCTTCTCCACGTATCCAACGCGATGTGTGCCACGCGTTCAGTAGGTTTTTTCTGAGCCGTTGGATTGCATCTTCTAGTGGTTAAGTAGCAGCGATGCGACGGTAATTTTCCCATCTGTTCTCATTCATCCTTGCTGCCATCGCCATTGCCGCTGCTCCTCTGCTTTTCTCTGCGCCCATCTCCTCCACAACGCTGGACCAGCTTCGCTCGTTTCCGAGCTACTTTCTTCGCTCGCATCGTCGTCGTGCAATGGGGAAGAAGAAGGGAGGCGCCGCTGCTGATTCCGCGGCCACTGTTGCCGTGGCGAAGAAGAAGGGCGGCTCCACTGCTGCGGGTACCAGTACCGCCGCCGGTGGAAGAAGAAAGTCGCGGGCACCCGCGTCACGAATGGTTCGTGGCGCCCTTCCATCATCAAGGCGTCCGATCTCCGTCTTATTCGCCAAGACGGAGTATTGTCTGCCGTAGTCGCAGACGCGCGCGTCCCTAGCGGTGAGACCATTCCTGCTACACCCGCTGGTTTTCGAGTGATGTTTCTAGCATTCATCATTCGTGGTCTCTCCTTGCCTCTTCACCCCTTCTTTAGGGGTCTTCTTTGTTTTTACGGGGTCCAGCTCCATCAGCTGTCCCCAAATTCGATCCTCCATATTTCTTGCTTCATCACGCTCTGCGAGTGCTGGCTCGGAATCGAGCCACACTTCGGCCTTTTCAAGCGCATCTTCAAATTGAAGCGCCAGTCTGCGTCTGGCTCTTTAGTTTACGATGTAGGGGGTTGCGTCCACGTCGACCCATCCGCCACCTACTTCGACATCAAGCTCACGACGTCCGTCCAAGGGTGGAGGGACAAATGGTTCTATATCCATGATCAGAAGGCCAATGGTGAGCACTTTGGACTCGCACCCTTCGATCCTGCGACGCCGTGCAGGAGGATGCGCTCCTGGAAGAACGTAGTCATGCCTGGCGAGCTCGTGGAGACAGACATGCTGTATCAGCGCGTCTGCGACCTCGAGAGTCGCATAGGCAAAGAGGAGGGAGGATGCGCTCTCATTCGTACTTGGCTGCACCGTTGCGTCCAGCCCCTGCAAGCCAGAGTCCATCCCATGTTTCAGTGGGCTAGCGCTGATGATGCCACTCGCGTGTCTGCCGATGTCATGTCGGCGAGTGAGGTGGACAAGAGGGTTCGACTGGTCACCAAGTACACCATCAAGGATGTGCTTCCCAGTGAGCCAGTTGTTCCTCCCTTTGATGCTTCGAACCCTCCTCCTGAGGTATAGTTGTGCTATGCAGTAGCTGATTTTGTCGATTGCTTTTCTGTTGTTTACTTGCTTTTTGCCGAATTTCGTTGTCTGTATGCAGGATTGGGCGGTGTCGCCTTGCATGCCTCCTCTTCCCGAGGAGATTATTCCTCACGAAGCCTTGGAAGAGGATGAGTCTGAGTCGACCGTCCCTTCTGATGTGGAGGAGGAAGCCCCCGAGTCCGATAGTCCGGACACTCGCAAGCATTCGCGCAGCGAGGATTCCGATGCGTCATCTCCTTCAACTCCGGAAGGTACGTGCGTTGGCGCAGACTCGCCAATTCCTGCTGTTCCCGTGAGCGTTGTGGCACCATCTTCTCGCAAGAAGATGCGATTGCCCAAGGAGTCTTCGTCGGAGTCGAAGGAGGCTACATTTGATTTTGACAAGTTTGACTGGTAAGTTTGCTAGCTTACTTGTCCTTTTCTGTTTTGCCCTTGTTGGCCTGTCTCTGGGTTTGCCATTTTGTTGATATGGTTTTTATCTTGCAGTCAAGAGGTGTCGTCATCTTTTGGCGACGTCCATTTTTTGAAGGAGTCAGGAGTCGCGACCTCGAAGGCCAAGGAAGAGGTCGAGTGTGCGCATTCCCCTCTAGTGGTGGCCTACTCCGGGCACAACTCTTCCAGTTCTCCTCATGCAGGGGAGCATCGAATGGTTGCCCGGATGACGGTACAGCAGACATCTTCGGAGTCACTAGAGGACCATGTAAGTGTAACTTTTCTCCTTTGTAGTGTTGCAGTCGATGTTATTTATTGCTTCTGATGATTCTTTGTTGTGCGACAGCTCCTTGTGAAGGAAGCCGCGCACTTGGCTGAACAAGTGATGGCGATGGGCTGCCAGCATGCAATGCTGGAGACACGTCACCACGTGGTTGAAAGTGAGTGTTCTACACTTATTCTTCTTCGTCCTCTCCTTTTGATATAGTCGACTGATAATCAACTTTGTTTGTCGAGTAGCTGAACATAATGCCTTATTGCGTAACGCCGCCACCTTGGAGAAGACACTTGTCGCCGCTGTGAAGGGTCGCGACGAGGTAATCGCAGCGCGTGACGAGGCACGGAAGCGTGAAGAGGATCTGCGTGCCTCCTTCACGGCCAGAGAAAAGTTGTTCGAAGAACAACTATTCTCAATCGCCAAGGCTCTCTCAGGTACTTTTGCTTGTGGATATTGTTATCCTTCTCTGCTTCTAATGTTTTCGCCGGTGGTGTTGATGTTTTTGTCCATGCGTGGGTTTATGTACAGATGCTGGCGATTTGAGCTTCGACCCGCAGGCCCTTCATCGTGATGACGCTCTGGCGGGTGCGCTGTCGGCAGTCGAGGACCGTAGCGCCGCCGTCCAAGATACACTTTCCAAGGCCAAGGGCGCCCTCAGCCGTCTCCGGGAGGAGTTGATGCCCAAGGCGGAGCTGATCGATAATATGGACGAGCTGGTGGAGTCACTCGTCGGGGGTGTGCCCTCCAGCTACAAGAACTCACTCCGCGCGGCTGACGCGTCCATGTCGCTTGCCATGGTGCAGGCCCATGGAGTCGAGATCGATCCTGCCACAGTGTCAAAGGCGAAGCCTGTTGGCACGGACGGTCAGCAGGTAGTCTTCGCTCCTTTCGCGACTGCCTGTGGTAAATATGGGCATCCTTTGATAAATACTGTTGCGAAGTATTCTGAGGAGCTCCAACATGCCAAGAAGGCGGCGAAAGCTTCGGCGTCAAGGGCCGGCGGAAAGTCAGTGGCGTTTGACACTGCCACGGACTTGATGAAGCCCCCGAAGCCGTCGAAGTCGAAGAAGCCACCTGCTCCTTAGAGAGTTTTGTAATAGTTAGTTTAGATTGTGTCCTTTTGTTTTAAAGACATGCCTGCTGGCGAGTGTATCTGCTGATACTTTTGCTAGTCTTGAATGCATCTGATCCTTTTGTCTTTGTGTTGATTTGGTCGTCTTATTTGCTTCTGTCTTGACTTGTGGTAGGGTACATCGAGTGATCCTTTGAGGGAAACTCAGGATTCGCCGATCCTTGATGATACCGTGGCGCCACCGTGCTCCAAGGTAGATGAGATATCCTTGCTTTCACGACTGTGTGACCGCGTGAAGCAATTGGAGCGTGAGTTGCCCGTGCTCCGCGGTAATGCGGATGTGTGGAAGTCGAAGGCGGAGAAAGCCGCCGCCCGAGAGCAATATTTTCTTGGCGAGGTGATGCAGTTAGGCGACCAATTCAAGTGTTAGTTTGCTTGTTCTCATCTTTTCCTTGCAGTCACTCGCAGTTGGTACGTTGTACTCATGCCGCTGTTGCTGCTTCGTGTAGTTGTCAGCGCGCGTCATCCGCAGGAGGAGAAGGATAGGATTGCCATTCGCCTGCATGATCTTACCCAGGAGAAACTTCAAGAGAGTGGATACTTCTGGGTAGATCATGATCGTGCGACTGCGCTGGCGACCCTGCAGGATCGTGCGTCGTGAGTGCTACTTTTTCTGAAGAAGTCATAGTCATGCTTGAGGAACATTTATCGGGCAATGTTCCTGTTGGATGATACTCCATCAAGCTTGCTGGCCCTGCTTCCCAAGTTTCAAGATCTGTCCGCAGTTCGCGAATGCGTGAGGCAACAGTTGGTGGCTGGTGCCAAGGCTGCCCTGTCAATGGTGCGACTGCACAGGCCTGATGTAGATGTTGCGGCGATTGCGTCTGGGCCGCCTGCCCCACCAGCATGTTCTACTTGGAATATGGTGCCGCATTACCAGGCGGTGGATCGCCCAGCAGAAGAGATCGTCGACTTCTTTGAAGAACAAACCAACGTTCTCCTGCTGCAGTAGTAGCCTAGTTCGCATCCTGCACATAAGTGTACATGTGTTGTAAAGTTCGTATAGGTCTTGTAAATAATTTGTTGTCGAATGTGCATAAAGAGTTTTGTTAGCATGGAGTGCGTTGCACTATGCGAGTCTTTTTCGTTAGCCTGGCCATATTTTATCTCAGTCCCTTGTCAACCTGTCAGGTGCGTTGCAGCTGGATTGAGGTTGTGTTTAAGGGTTTCGATTGATGTACCAGCTACTCAGGATATCGCGTTTTGGTTTGAAGAACATATGTGTATAGGGTGGCGCAGCCCTCGAGTAGGTAAATTGAAAAAGTAAAGGAGAACACAGAGTTTTGGGGCACTTAGCTTTTATTTACTCAAAGAATAGTTCAAGGTACAACGTGTGGCTAAGTAGCCTTGGCTGAGTAGCCTTATTTGTAATGAAAAGTAAAAACGACTAAGGGTAGAAGCGACGCAGTTGTGCGGTGTTCCAGGGGTTGGAGTATGCGACTCCTGTCTCTAAATCTTGAAGGCGATAGGCTCCACCTGGGATTACTTCTGTAATCACGTATGGTAGCTTGAGATGCCCCTGCTGCTTCAGTCGCAGGACCAGATCACCTTCGACGAAGGATCAAGGGCGAAGCCTCCTACTGTGGTAGTTGCGCAGGTTCTGCTGGTAGATCGTGGATCTTTCCGCGGCGATTTCCCTTGCCTTGTCAAGGAGGTCGACGGAGTCTTCGAGTGCGAGGGATGACTCTTGCTCGCTGTAAGCGACCACACGCGGTGCCTTGTACCGTACCTCGGCGGGTAGCACTGCTTCAGCTCCGTGCACCATAAAGAATGGCGTGTAGCCCATTGCGCTATTTGGAGTTGTACGTAGGCTCCAGAGTATGGATTGCAACTCGTCTGGCCAGCAATCCGTGGCTTGTTCGAGTGGCCGGAGGAGTCGCTTCTTGATGCCGCTGCAGACGAGCCCGTTTGCTTTTTCCACCTGACCGTTGGTCTATGGATGTGCTACTGAGGCGTAGCTGATGTTGATCCCCAAGTTCTCGCAGAATTCTTGGAACTCCTTGGATGTGAAGTTCGTCCCGTTGTCGGTGATGATGCTATGCGGCACCCCGAAGCGATAGACGATGGACTCGAAGAATTTGACTGCGTTGTGTCCTGATTGGTTGGTCACTGGCATGGCCTCAATCTACTTGGTGAATTTGTCTACTGCGACCAAGAGGTAGACGTAGCCTCCTTGCGATGACCTTGGAAGTTTGCCGACCATGTCGAGCCCCCATTGTGCGAAGGGCCAGGCCAATGGGATTGGCCGTAGCTCTGCGCCTGGTGCGTTTGGCTTGTCCGTGAATCACTGGCAAGCGTTGCATTTTTGGACTATGTCCTTGGCGTATAGGCCAGTAAAATCCAGCTCGTAGAGCTTTGGCAACGAGGGCGCGACTGCCGGCATGGTGCCCGCAGGTCCCTTCGTGAATGTCTAGGAGAACTGCTTTTCCATCGGCGATGGAGACGCATCGTTGGAGTACTCCCGTGATGCTGCGTTTATATAGTTCGCCGTTGATAACAGCAAATGCCTTGGATCGACGCGCGATGTGCCGTGCATCTGTCGGATCATCTGGTAGCCTCTTGCTGAGGAGGTACATGATGTATGGCTGCGTCCAGGATTGCTCGATCATCATGACGCTCGTTGGTCCCTCGAGTCCTATGTCCAGCTCCAAGTCATCGAGTGCCCTTGGCTCATTGGGTGGCGTATCCCCCGAGTCCGTTGCTGCGTTTGTTTTCTTCTCTGCAGCCTTTGGCTTGATGGAGCGTTCGCAGGTGCGCTCGAGAAATACCCCGGGCGGTATGGGGCGCAAGTAGAGCCTATGTTGGCGAGTGCGTCCGCCTCCTCGTTGCTTTCGCGACCTACGTGTCGTAGCTCGCAACCGTCAAAGTCTCCTTCGAGTGTGGCGTAGAGGTCGCGGTCCGCGATCATGTTATCGTTCAGTGCGTCGCACTCATGCATTGTTTGGTTGACGACCAACTTGGAGTCGCCGTATATGATGAGCCTCTTGGCGCCGCAGGCTTTGCCATCCTCATCCCGTGCAACAGGGCCTCGTATTCAGCCTCGTTGTTTGAGGCTGTGAACTATATTTGCAGGATATATTTCAGCTTGTCCCATTGAGGTGATGTCAGCATGACACCTGCGCCTGCTCCGTCTTTCCGCTTGGACCCATCAAAGTGCATTGTCCAGAGGTAGGACATATCTGGCTTGTCCGGGAGCTGGTTTTACATCCAGTGCACTAGGAAGTCCGGGAGAACTTGCAACTTGATTGCGTCGCGCTTTTTGTACGTGATGTCTCGTGGAGACAATTCTATTCCCCAAAGCGCGACTCATCCCGTGGCGTCGGGGTTATTGAGGATGTATCCCAAGGGGGCGTTGTTGACCACCACGATTGGGTGTTCCTGGAAGTAGTGGTGCAGTCGTCGGGCGGTCATGAAGACGCTGTACGCCAGCTTCTGGTAGTGCGGGTACCGCTATTTTGTTGGCGTAAGGACCTCGCTAAGGTAGTATACTGGGCATTGTACGCCTGGACCTTGTTTTCCTCCGCTCGCTCGACGACGAGCACTGTGCTGACCACCTGGTTGGTGGTGGAAATATACAGCAACAGTGGCTCCCTTTCTCGTGGGGTCACCAGTACTAGCGAAGTGGATAGCAGGCGCTTGAGGCTTCGAATGCTTCTTGCGCTTTAGTGGTCCACTCAAATTTTTCAGTTTTGCGGAGGAGTTGGTAGAAGGGCAGCGCCTTTTAGCCCATTCGACTGATGAATCGACTGAGGGTCGCGATTCGTCCAGCCAGCTGCTGGACGCCCCTTATGTTTTTTGGCTTCTCCATGGCCAGTATGGCTCTTATCTTCTTCGGGTTCGCCTTGATTCCTCTCGTGGAGATGAGGTACCCGAGCAGCTGCCCAGATGGTACGCCGAAGGCGCATTTGTCCGGATTGAGCTTGATCCGGTAGCGTTCGAGGTTGG
This sequence comes from Avena sativa, assembly GCA_916181665.1. NCBI lineage: Eukaryota > Viridiplantae > Streptophyta > Magnoliopsida > Poales > Poaceae > Avena > Avena sativa. The sequence goes on along the minus strand of OV702290.1, from coordinate 28,902,683 downwards.
CGAAGGTTTCACGCAAATCATTTATTAGAGAGGCTTCCTCCTTGGTCTTAATTACTATGTCGTCAACATAGACTTGAATGTTGCGACCCAGTTGTTCCTTGAGGCAAGCCTGCATGCACCGCTGGTAGGTGGCTCCCGTGTTCTTTAGCCCGAAGGGCATTGTGTTGTAGCAGAACACACCAAAGGGTGTTGTAAACGCTGTTTTCTCTTGATCTTCCTCCTTCATTCGAATTTGATTATAGCCTGAGTAGGCATCGAGGAAGCAGAGGCGCTCGCATCCCGCGGTGGAATCGATGATCTGGTCGATCCGCGGCAACGGAAAGTGATCATTTGGGCAGTGCTTGTTCAGAGAGGTGAAGTCCACGCACATCCGCAGGATATCCGTGTCCTTTTTCGGTACCAGCACCGTGTTGGCGAGCCAAGTGCTTTCCTTGATCTCGCGTATGAACTTGGCCTCGAGGAGTCTGTTGATCTCCATTCCGACTGCCAGCGCTCTTGGCTCAGACAATCGCCGAATTGTTTGTTTGACTGGCCATGCGTCGGGGTTAACATTGAGTGCGTGCTCGACGAATTCCCTGGGAACTCCTGGCATGTCCGCAGGACACCAGGCGAAAATTTCCCAGTGCTCATGGAGGAATTCGACGAGCACGAGTTCCTATGCGGGACTCAAGTCGTTGGCGATGAGGGCCGTCTTGGCGGGATCCGATGGGTGGACCTGCACTTTCTTTGTGTGCACAGATGAGTCGAAGGAGAGATCAGGTGAGCTTGGCCTGCTTAAGGGGGGCAAACTGTTGTCTGTCGTCTCCTTCAGTCTTGCGAGTTCCTCCTGCATGCCGAAGGACTGGGAGATTCTGTTGAATTCCCTATCACAACTGTCAGATCGCTCGAAGCTCCCGTTGATTGTGATGACGCCATTGGGACCTGGCATTTTCATCTGCAGGTAGGCATAGTGGGGTACTGCCATGAACCTAGAGAACGCGACGCGCCCGAGGATGCAGTGGTACTGTGAGGGCCAGTCGACGACCTCAAAGTCGATGCGCTCGCGCCGGAAGTTCTTCGGCGTACTGAAGATGATGTCGAGGTTGATTTTGCCTAGGGGGTATACGCCTTTCCATGGGACGATGCCGTGGAACATTGTGTCTGATGCCTCCAGGCAGGTTAGAGGGATTCTCATTGCTCGCAAGGTACTCACGAATATGAGGTTGATGCCGCTTCCGCCATCCATGAAGACGCGGCTCATGTCTAAGCCTCCGATTTGCGCCTCAAGTACGAGGGGGCAATGGCCTGGACGGGGTACTTGAGGCGAATGGTCGCGTTTGTCGAAGGTGATGCAGGACTCGCTTCCACTGAGGTACTCAGTGGTGGATGGTGGCGAGTGTGTGGCCAAGTTGACTTGGCGAGTGATGGCCTTCTGCACCCTATTGGAGGGGCGTCCCTTTTGGATCATCATGGTCCCCATGGCCCGTGGGTACGGCTCGCCTCCGTGGTGTTGGTCTGGTGCAGCTGCATTCAGGGGTGGTCTAGGTGGAGCTGGCGGAGCGCCATGTGCCACGACGCCTAGATCCGTAGCCTCTTTCGACTACATTGCGGTTCATTCGAACCAGTCCCTCATGTAGCTTGAGGAATTCGCGACAATCCTTGAGGAGATGACTAGACTTCTTCTTGCCGTCATGCTTGTCGATGTAGAAGTGCACCGTACATGGCCCGGACAGTTTATCCTCAATGGAGCTTGCGGGTGCCTCGTCGCGAGTGCGGTGTTGCCACACTTGCGTGGTTTTCCCAGAGTCGCGGTATCCGCCGCTACAGTATCCGCTGTTGCGATTGTCGTCGCGTCTTTCAGCGTAGCCAGCCGCGACCATATTGACGTCGTCGCGGTCATCATAAATGCGCATGCGACGCTTGCCTCGGCGATCACGTCTGCGCTCGAGCTCCGCCTCCTTGTCGGAGTGAACGCGATTCTTCACTGAGTCTTCTCCATCGACCCACCGATTCGCGATCTTCATTAGGTGGTCGATGGTCTTGGGCTTTGAGCGGCCCAGCTCCTCTCTGAGTTCTAAACGGCGGACGCCACCGTTGAATGCGTCAATCGCGCGATCCTCCAAGATGTTTTCTATGGAGTTCTTGATGATGGACCACCTTTGGATGTAGGAGCGCAGCGATTCGCCAGATCTTTGCTGGCAGCATCTCGGCTCTTCGATTGATGCGGGACACTTGTATGTGCCCTTAAAGTTGCGCACGAAGCTGTAAACCAGCTCATCCCAACTGCGAATGGATCCGCGTGGGAGGTTGTTGAGCCATGCTTGGGCGGCGCCCTGCAACTGTAGCTGCAAGCATTGCATGGCCGTGCTTCGACTGCCTTCATGGAGTCTGGCGGAGGAGATGTGGTCCTCCAGCCAGATCTTCGGGTCCTGTAGGCCGTCAAACTTCGGGTTCTCCGACGGGAGTTTAAACCCTTTAGGCATTCGCTTCTGCCTAATGGATCTGTTGAAGCATCTGGCGCCGCAGAGCTCCACGTCCTCCTCTTCTGAGTCAGTCGACCGAGCACGTCGTGCTCTTGATTTGTCGATCTTGCTCTACGTGATGTCATCACGTGCGACGTAGTCGTGGTCATGTCATCGTGAGCGACAACGTCGAGACAAGTCGTGACTGTCATCGCTGGATGAGGCCGAGGAGTAACGCTTTGCTAGCGCTTTGCCCTTCTTTGGTTCTGGTGTCGGCTCCTTGTCGAGGGTGGCCTCGATTAATCCCAAGCCCGCGATCGTAGATCGGTGCATGGCGGCTCGGGGGTCTCCAGCTGGTGGTTGGTTGTTCAGGAGGTACATGGTGGCCGCTATCACCGTAGCCTGTGGCGTCTTGGGGACCACGTTGCCTCTGGTGTCGACTGTCATAGAGCCGAAGTTGAGGACCTTTGCGGCCTCTATGCGTTCCTGCTCGGTGAGATGGGCCATCAGAGACTGCCTCTTCTTGGAGAGGTGCTCGTTGCCCTTTGAGGAGGATCCTCCGTAGGAGGAGAGTCTAGCACGAAGAAGGCTCGACTCGTCTGCCGCCTTTTTGCGCGCCTCGAGTTGCGCGATTGTTTGTACTTGGTGCTTGAATTCTTCCTTCAGGAGCCAGTGATAGCCCATTAGCAGCTCCTGAGGGGATCCAAAGGGTAGAGGGGTGCCTCGCAGGGCCTCACGGCAGCGAGCCCATTCTTGCTCGTTGAGCTTGATTACGACGCGTTCGCCGGTTTGCTCATTTACTATGGTTGGAGGTTCGACTGTCCCTCCGTTGTCAACGGGGACGCGATTGCCACTGTTGCCGCTATTGCCACCATTGCCACCGTTAGGCGGGTCAGTTCCGTTGCCGCAATTGCCGCCGTTGTCACGGTTGGCAGAGGTGTCGCCTGCGTTGATGACGGCGCACATGAAGTGATTTGGGAAGCTGCTGCTTCCACAACTCTCAGATCCGGAACCGTAGGTTCCATCTTCGGTGGCCAGATCGCTCAGATCGGAGTCGCGACTGCTGTCGCTGACCGTGTTCTCGACTGTTGTCGAGGCGTTGAGCTTGCTGAGGGTGCCGATCGATGGAGGGAACCATGATGCTGGGGCAATCGCAGGTGCTGTCGGCTGATCAGGCATGCAAAGCGTGCCCATCTGACCAACTTGGAAGCGGAAGCTCCCGATCGCCAGGTTGATTCCTTCGCCCACGGAGTCGAAGGCCGGGCGAGTAGCCGGTGTGTGGACGGTGAAGTCAAACACGCCGAAGAGCTGGCGAATCTCCGCAGTTGCAGAGTTGTAGATCGCGGTTGATGGGGCCGAAGAAGCCGCAACATCAGTATTCCCTATTCCCACAGACGGCGCCAATTGACGAGGGTTTAACTCATCAATTCCCATTGTTATGGACTTGGGTTTTGGAGAAGGAGGGAGCGCTGGAGACATCTATCGGCTAGCAAACAAGCACACAGGGGAAAAAGATTTACCCAGGTTCAGGCCTCGTAGAGGTCCCTACTCCTGCTTGTCTGCTCGTGGAATTATCGACGGAACCGAAGGTTACAATTGTGCGCAGATGCGATCTGGCGAGGGTGGTGGAAACTAGGGTTGTGTGTGTTTCCTCCTTGCTGCCCCCTCCTAGCCTTTATATACATAGGCTAGGTCCCGGGTAGCAGGTCGAGTCGGTTACAAATTAGGGTTTTCCCCTTTGAACTTTCTATCTTTAGCTTCTTCTTGTTCTTCAAGCAATCGAGAGTCCGTAGGTTACTGGAATCCTTCGTTTGGGCCTTGGCGACACCGTGGGCCTATACGTATTTAGACCGTATATACCAAGCTCGAGTACCTATAGGGTATACCCATGTCAGTACGCAATCCTGTTATGAATTTCATGATTGATGAAATAGATGACCCTGCGATGTATGAAGAAGCGATGATGAGCCCTGATTCCAACAAATGGCTAGAAGCCATGAAATCCGAGATGGAATCCATGTACGAAAACCAGGTTTGGACCTTGGTAGACTTACCTCACGATCGAAAGGCCGTTGAGAATAAATGGATTTTCGAAAGAAAAACTGATGCTGATGGTAATGTGACCATCTATAAGGCTCGACTTGTCGCAAAGGGGTTTCGACAAATTCAAGGAGTTGACTACGATGAGACATTCTCTCCCGTAGCGATGCTTAAGTCGGTTAGGATTATATTAGCAATTGCTGCATATTTCAATTATGAAATATGGCAGATGGATGTCAAAACTGCGTTCCTCAATGGTAATATTGAAGAAGAGTTGTATATGATACAACCTAAGGGTTTTGTCGATCCTAAGGATGCTGATAAGGTATGCAAGCTTCAGCGATCCATCTATGGACTGAAGCAAGCATCCCGGAGTTGGAATCTCCGCTTTGATGAGGTGATCAAAGAGTTTGGATTTGTCCAAACTTATGGAGAGGCTTTTATTTACAAGAAAGTGAGTGGGAGAAATGTGGAATTTCTAATATTATATGTGGATGACATATTATTGATTGGAAATGATATAGATCTTTTAAATAGTGTTAAAAGTTATCTAAACAACAAATTTTCGATGAAGGACCTTGGTGAAGCTTCATATATATTAGGCATCAAAATCTATAGAGATAGATCCAGATGCCTAATTGGGCTATCGCAGAGTACATACCTTGATAAGATATTAAAGAAGTTTAATATGGACGGAAGTAAGAAGGGGTTCTTACCTATGTTGCAAGGCAAGACATTGAGTAAGACTCAAAGTCCGTCTACAGCGGAAGAAAGAGAGATAATGGATAATATCCCCTATGCCTCAGCCATAGGCTCTATAATGTATGCCATGCTATGTACAAGACCGGATGTGGCACATGCTATTAGTTTAACTAGTAGGTACCAATCTGATCCAGGTTCGGAACACTAGATAGCGGTCAAGAATATCCTTAAGTACTTGAGAAGAACTAAGGATATGTTTCTTGTATACGGAGGTGAAGAAGAGCTAGTCGCTAAGTGTTATGTCGATGCTAGCTTTGACACTGATCCGGATGACTCTAAGTCTCAATCCGGATACGTATTTCTCTTGAACAGAGCAGTAGTTAGTTGGAGGAGTTCTAAACAACCTGCGGTGGCTGGATCAACGATGGAGGCAGAATATGTTGCTGCTTCAGAAGCGGTGCAGGAAGCGGTTTTGATGAAGGAGTTCATAACGGAACTAAGTGTGGTTCCTAGTGCGTTGGACCCAGTGGTGATCTATTGTGACAACAATGGAGCCATAGCCAATGCCAAGGAACCAAGATCTCACAAGAACTCCAAGCATATTAAGCGCCAGTTTCACTCCGTCCGTGAGCATGTCAAGGATGGAGACATAAAGATTTGTAAAGTGCACACGGACCTAAATGTAGTAGATCCGTTGACTAAAGTGCTCCCTAGGGCAAAACGTGATCAACACCAGAACTCCATGGGTGTTAGATTTATCACTATGTAAACTAGATTATTGTCTCTAGTGCAAGTGGGAGACTGAAGGAAATATGCCCTGAGAGGCAATAATAAAGTTGTTATTATGTATTCCTTGTATATGATAGATGTTTATTTTGCATGCTATAATTGTATTGATAGGAAACGTCTATACTTGTGTGTTTAATAAACAAAAAGGGTTCCTAGTTATGCCTCTCTTATAGACTAGCTTGTTGATTAACAAGATGATCAAGGTTTCCTGATCATGGACATTGGATGTTGTTAATAACAAGGTCACGGCATTTGTGAAATGATGTGATGAACATTCATCAGAAGTATAGCATTACGATCAAGTCATTATGTTTATATTTCTATAACATCATACGAAGTAGTCTTAGTCCTTAGACCATGAGATCATGTTAATTGCTAACACCGGAAAAGTATCTTGATAACATCAAACATCACACCGTAACATGGTGACTATAAAGGTGGGTTCAGTGTTATGAAGGTGTTATGTTGAGGCTCATGGATCAAGAGTGGAATTTGTCAATCCCGATGATGGATAGATATACTCTGGGCCCTCTCGGTGATATCACATTAAGATAGCTTGCAAGCAAGTGATGTGATCACTAGAATGTTATATCACGAGAACGAGAAAAGAGTGCATGTCGGTAACAAGATCAAACTAGGTATTTGGATACCGATGATCAAATCTCGGACATGTATTATATCATGATACAAAGGGATTAAATTGCTAGCGTTAAAGGTTCTCACTATCACAGAAGACATCGTTGAATGTGCAGGAGTCAGTACGGGTCTCCAGGTCCCAGACATGTATTATTGATCTGAGAGGAGTCTCAATCATGTCTGCATTATTCGCGAACCATAGGGTGACACACTTAAGGGTTGCCAGACACCCTTTAGGAGCACATATGTTTCAGACAAAAGGTTTGCAAAGCGCAGGAAATGTTTCGATAGAAATAGGAATTGTTTCGATAGAAACCGGAATTGTTTCGGGTGAAATTGCAGAAAGTGGTTCTGCATGTGATATTGAAATGTTGCAAGGGGTTTTATGTGAATGTTTGTTAATTAAAGTAATTAACAAAATTCTGAATAAAATAAATAAAAGTGTTTTATTAATTGAGAGTGGCATTAAATTTGGTGGAAATTTAATGCATGTGAGTGGAATTTTGGGTGGAGCTTGAATTGATGTGAGTGGAGCTTCCACCACATGAATGAGGAAGAGGAGGGGGCTCCCTCCTTGGCCGCCGGCCATGGTAGGGGAGGAGTCCCCCCTCTCCTATAAAAGGCCCCCCTCTCCTCCCTCACAAAGCACACCTCCTCGTGAAGGATCTCTCTCCCCCTCTAGATATTCCCCCATGGACTCGGATTAGTGAGATACATGTTCCCGGTGGCCTTGCGTCTGGAAGGAGTTGCTGCTTCCGCTAATTCGCTGGAGCGAGGAGGTGGAGGTTGTCCGGTGGCTTGAACATGTGTGCGAGGATGGATGCGCTGCTGATTTGTGGCGCTCGGACTTCCACACGATCTTGAGATTGGCAAGCGTACGACTACATCAACCACGAGTTCCTACTCGTTAACAAAACTCGTTGTCTTCGAGGGTAAGTTCTCCATGGATGTATGTCCACTCGTTGCTCTGTATCTAGTAGATAGATCTTCGCGTATAGTTCTCATCGTAGGAAATTTTTTGTTTTCTATGCTGCACACCCAACAGGTTCCTAGTGATAACATGACCCCTTTCAGCCACATCTCCCCCGAGCATCACGGCCATCAATGTGGGTTCAAGGGTGGACGCTAAACGTTGGTCACATCATTCATGTGACTCATGCTCGATCTTTCGACCATCCGCGTTCCGAGGCCACGTCTCTGTAATGTGCTAGGCTCGCCAACTCAACCTTAGTGTATTCGCTGTGTAACATGGCTTACACCCACTGTATGCGAACATAGATATGTCTGACACCCGATCATCATGGCCTGCCTACCGAAGAACTTTCTTGGTGGTGCACACTAAGGGGGAACACAATCATTGGTAATTTTAACAGGGATCATATTATTAGGCTACCGTCGAGTATCTAATACTAGCACACAATAATATATACAAACAATAACGTTGAATGTAAATGCGATGTGATATGGTCCTTCACGTCGTGATCTCCATCCATCGTCACCGGATTCCGGCGCCAGGGTTTCGGCACCGTAGACACCAGGGTACCGGTGTCTTTCTGGCGTGGTAGTCCGTCACCTCTGTGACTATCTACTACTACGTAACATAAGGTAATCACAACCATATCACAAAGCAACGCCCCTGCAAAACAAAGTTAGACGCCTCTACTTTATCTTTGCATGTTTTACGTGGATGAATGGGCTTTCGCACAAGAACCGTTCTTACCTACGAACTTCCAGCACAACGCTGATCAAGTAGTTGTCTCTACTACACCCCTTTTGGGGCCCTCCATTGCAAATGGTATACCAACTAATGCGAGAGAGACAGACACCCCCCTAAGCCACTTTATACGGTACAAGTCGTATGTCAAGCATGGACCAGTCTCGCGAATGAACGCGTAAAGTCGGTTGGGGGCCGCTTCATCAAGCATTACTACGGTATACACAAGTACACGAGGGAGGGTAACAACTAAAAGATCAACGCCCACACGCTACATCTCGTGTGTTCTACCCGTACTAGCATTACTACGCATAGATCTATCTCTGATACCACTGTAGGGGTTCCGCGTATGAAAACAATAAATTTTTACCCTACGCCCCTGAACCCCTAATGTTGCTAGGACCTATCTATTAGTAATACAGTAATAGGAGGGGTTTTCGCGAACTTACCCTTGAAGACCGAAAAGCGTTGTCAACGCTCAAGAGAGCGTGGTTGATGTAGACGAGCTGAAGCCGACCTCAAGGTCGTGATCAAGTCCTTGCGCTCCAGCAGCTCCAATGACTTGAGTGCCTCAAGTGTGACACCTCGCGGGGAGTTACACACGTCCGATGCCTGACGATGACTCCCGCTTCCCCGATCCAGGAGCAATTGTGGAAGTAGAGCTCCGGGATCCAAATCCTGCAGCTTGACGCTGCTCCACGGTGAAGACATCTCTCATTCGCGTAGTCTGAACTTGGGACCATGGTCACGAGAGAGAGAGAATATCAATTGGAGGTCTTCCCAAAAGTGAGAAGACCTTTATTGAATATTGTGTGTATTTATCTGGCCAAATACCCCCACTATATATAGGGAGAGGGGAGGTACTACCTCCCTCAAAGTCCTGGGGTGGGACTAAAGGAGAGGGAGAGGAGGGTGATGGCTCAGTGCACGGCAGCAAGTTCCCCTCAGTTATGAAACCAAGGTTTAATCGAACCAGTAGGAGCAAGGAAACACCCCAAAGGTATTACTAGCCGAGCTTTGGCAGGGCGCATTACCGGTGCTAATAGCAACATGGAGACCTGCACAACACAACCACAGAACTTTGTCCCCAACTTGCGATGAGGTTGTCAATCTCACCGTGTTTTGCGGAAAACAAAGGATTAAACGTATAGAATGGAAAGAAGTAATAGTTTGTAGAAAGTAAACACAAATAAGTAAACAGTTGTAGATTGTATGTAAAGAAAAGGACCGGGATCCATAGTTCACTAGAGGTGGCTCTCCTTAGATAGATAACATGCTGGGTGAACAAATTACAGCGGGGCAACTGACAAACACCGAGAAAGTAATACATGCATATACTAATCATCTTGACTCCTTTGAGACTTGATTGGGCATTACAACATTATACATAGACCGCCATCCAACTGCATCTATGACTAATAATCCACCTTCAGGTTATCATCCGAACCCCCTCTAGTATTAAGTTGCAAGCAACAGATTATTGCTTTACGAACTGCGTGTAATGTAAACAATATGATTGTTGTATGAACAAAGGATTGTTGTTTTCTCCCTAGTAGCAACAACACATCTAGTACCTTAGAGATTTCTGTCACTTCCCCAGATTACCTGAGGCATGAACCCACTATCGAGCATAAATACTAACTCTTGGAGTTGCTAGCATCTACTCGGCCAAGATAGCTACTAACAATGGAAAGCATGCAAGATGACAAATAACAAAGACATGATAGAATCAATAATCAATATGAAATAGCATCTCAATATCCATTGGATCCCCGCAAACACAACATGCAGAATTATAAATAGATGATCTTGATCATGAACGGAGCTCACAAGATCTACACATGAAAGCACAAAGGAGGAGAACCAGCCATCTAGCTACTACATGGATCCGTAGTCCAAGGATGAACTACTCACGCATCACACCGGAGGCTTACATGGTGATGAAGAAGGCCTCTAGGGTGAATTCCCCTCTCTGGCAGGGTGCCAGGAAGAGCTTCAGATTCCTTCCGATCTAGCGATGGAGATGACGGCGGCTACAGACTCTTTCGTGGATTTTTGCTCGGGCCCTTAGGGTTTTCATCCCGAGGGCAATATATAGGCGGAAGGAGAGGCCGAGGGGGTGCCGCGAGTAGCCACACCACCCCCTGGCACGGCCCAAGCCTGGCCACGCGGCCAGGTGGTGTGGTGGCCCCCTGGCCCCTCTCCGTCTCGCATTCTGGCACTTGTTGACATCCGGAAAAATAGGCTCTTTAGCTTTTGTCCCGTCCAATTTCGAGAATATTCATTTTCTGACTTTCCTGGAACCAAAAACAGCAGAAAACAGGCAGCTGACACTATGGCTCTTGTTAATAGGTTAGTCCAAGAAATCATATGAAAAGTACTCCAAAGTTGGAACAAAATACAAGAAATTGGATAAAACCAAGCATGGAACATCAAAAATTATAGATACATTTGCAATGTATCAACATCCCCAAGCTTAACATCAAAAATTATAGATACATTTGCAATATATCAACATCCCCAAGCTTAACTCCTGCAATGTATCGAAAATTATAGATACATTTGTGGAGGCTAGCAAAAGACTGGGAGCGACAAACTAAGAGAGCAATAATGGCCATAATCATGCAGAGCGACAAAACATCATTGATCAAAGCATAAAGTGATACTACAAGTTGAAAACTAAAGGATCATAAAGGCTATGGTGACTTGAGATAGTCATAAATGGTGTGAGCATGCGCCAAGTCAACCCAAATAAAGCATCAAAGGAGAATACCAGTATACTATGCTTTAATATGCTAAAACAACGCATGATTCATCCAAGGCACATTAAGCAATCTCAATTGTTTATAACAAGTCATGCTACAGTAAAGAATACTAAGCATAAAGCCAAAACAATATCAAGCATGGCATGACAGAGCATAGGCCACAGTCAAACGAGCTCTTTTTACCACATAAGCATGAACTTTCCTACTCTTTTCCAAACCAAACCAAACTATTTGCAAACCAATTTATGAAAGAGGGGGTCCAACCAATTTATTCAGCAAACTAAGCAAACAAAAGCAAACGAAAAACCAAAATGAAAACGAAAAAGAAGACGCTCCAAGAACAACACAAATGTGCATGAAACAATAAAAATGAAGCGTTTGGAAGAAACCTGGAATTTTTATTGATGAAGAAGGGGATGCCTTGGGCATCCCCAAGATTTGACGCTTGTACTTCTTGGATATTTCTTGGGGTGACACGCGTGACATCCCCAAGCTTGAGCTTTAGTCCATCCTTCATCTCATTACTCATTCCTTCCATACACCTGAAATTTTTCCTTCATACAAAACTTCACACAATCTTTATTAGCAACATTAGTGCACTCAAGATAAATAAGTCTTAAGGTTCAGTTCTAACACCAAATAAACTTCCATTAGAACACTAGCTACTGTAGCACTTCCCTCAAAAAGCTCAATTGCCCAAAAGAACTCAAAAAGGAACCAACAAGAAGCAAAATGCAGAAAATGGCAGAAATCTGTCAAAAGACCAGCAGGTAAAGACGAATTTTTTCGAAGACCTTCTGTTGCTCAAATCAAAAAGTGTTGAACTAACGAAAGTTAGATAACAACCTGCGGCAGAAGCAAGAGCAATTACAGCTCAATCTAACATAGAGAGCTCTCTCACGAATTTTTACGGTGAAGCACAAAAATATGTTTCGGGACAACAACTTTCCCAATCATTACTTCTCTCTCATTAGAGGTTACTCTTAGCACAAAAAGCAAATAAAAAGGATAAGGAGTGGTTATTACTGGAGTAATAACTTCCAAGACTCATCTAAAACTTTTGGGTTATCTCCCAATAAGTAATTTTCTTTAACGCCTTTAAGTTAGGCATAAGAAGCAAGAAAAAGAATCAAGTGTTCTCAAATGAAGAAGCATTAAGATTAATACCAGAAATATCTTCAACAAGGCAAGGTATATCATCCAAATAAGTTCTATAGGATCCTCTCTCAATGCTCTTAGGTTTACTATTCTCATCAAAAGGGTTTGCAGGAACAATCCAATCAAGATTCTTTTCTATGGCATCATGTATTGCTATTAGTTTAAAGGGTGTTGGTATCTTAGGTTCCTCCCCATTAGGTTCGGTTTTGTTCATCTTTTCTCGTGTACCAACAACATCTACACATGAGCCTAGCATATTGAAATGTTTAAAGACTTTCCTAGCTTCCTTGGCAACATCATAGAACTCCTTAAACAAAGTTTCTAAAATGAAAGCCCTCTTTTCAGGATCCTCAATTTCTTTATGCTTAAGAAACATTCCTTGCATTAAGGAGTTGAGGTTAACAAACCTAGCTTCTAACATGTGAATTAAAGAAGCTGCAGCAATCTCATAGTTTGGAGCAAGTTCTACAAGGGATCTATCCTTAGTATCTTCATGCTTACTAACATGATTAAAGAATTCTTCAATGTTATCTTTCCCATTTATAAAACCACTACCAATTGGAAGGTCTTTCAGGGTGAATGTAGGGATCAACATGGTGAGCTAAGGAAGAGGTGACAACTAAAGGAGACTTAATTTTTTTGTGTTTTTGAATAACAAACAAACAAGTAAAACTAATTTTTTTTGTGTTTTTGAATAACAAAATAAGCAAACAAAGCAAAAAGAAAACTAAGCAAAACAAAAACAAGAAAGTAAATAGATTGGTTATGAGGGACTCCCCTTGTGAAGATGTCCTTGACTCCCTAGCAACGGCGCCAGAAAAATGCTTGATGGCTCAGTGCACGACGCCCAGAAAAGTGCTGGTGCGTGGTTGATATAGAGCTTGTTGGGAACCCCAAGAGGAAGGTATGATGAGCACAGCAGCAAGTTTCCATCAGTTATGAAACCAAGGTTAAATTGAACCAGTAGGAGCAAGGAAACACCCCAAAGGTGTTACTAGCTGAGCTTTGGCAGGGCGCACTACCGGTGCTAGTAGCACCATGGAGACCTGCACAACACAACCACAGAACTTTGTCCCCCACTTGCGATGAGGTTGTCAATCTCACCGTGTTTTGTGGAAAACAAAGGATTAAACGTATCGAATGGAAAGAAGTAATAGTTTGCAGAAAGTAAACACAAAGAAGTAAACAGTTGTAGATTGTATGTAAAGAAAAGGACCGAGATCCATAGTTCACTAGAGGTGGCTGTCCTTAGATAGATAACATGCTGGGTGAACAAATTACAGCAGGGCAATTGACAAACACCGAGAAAGCAATACATGCATATACTAATCATCTTGACTCCTTTGAGACTTGATTGGGCATTACAACATTATACATAGACCGCCATCCAACTGCATCTATGACTAATAATCCACCATCAGGTTATCATCCGAACCCCCTCTAGTATTAAGTTGCAAGCAACAGATTATTGCTTTACGAACTGCGTGTAATGTAAACAATACGATTGTTCTATGAACAAAGGATTGTTGTTTTCTCCCTAGTAGCAACAACACATCTAGTACCTTAGAGATTTTTGTCACTTCCCCAGATTACCAGAGGCATGAACCCACTATCGAGCATAAATACTAACTCTTGGAGTTGCTAGCATCTACTCGGCCAAGATAGCTACTAACAACGGAAAGCATGCAAGATCACAAATAACAAAGACATGATAGAATCAATAATCAATCTGAAATAGCATCTCAATATCCATCGGATCCCCGCAAACACAACATGCAGAATTACAAATAGATGATCTTGATCATGAACGGAGCTCACAAGATCTAGACATGAAAGCACAAAGGAGGAGAACCAGCCATCTAGCTACTACATGGATCCGTAGTCCAAGGATGAACTACTCACGCATCACACCGGAGGCTTGCATGGTGATGAAGAAGGCCTCCAAGGTGAATTCCCCTCTCTAGTAGGGTGCCGGGAAGAGCTTCAAATCCCTCCCGATCTAGGGATGGAGATGACGGCGGCTATAGACTCTTTCATGGATTTTTGATCGGGGCCTTAGGGTTTTCGTCCCGACGGCAATATATAGGCGGAAGGAGAGGCCGAGGGGGTGCCGGGAGCGGCCACATGACCCCCTGGCGCGGGCCAGGCCTCGCCGCGCGGCCAGGTGGTGTGTTGGCCCCCTGGCCCCTCTCCGTCTCGTATTCTGGCACTTGATGATATCCGAAAAAATAGGCACTTTGGGTTTTGTCCCCTCCAATTCCGAGAATATTCATTTTTTGACTTTCCTGGAACCAAAAACAGCAGAAAACAGGCAGCTGGCACTGTGGCTCTTGTTAATAGGTTAGTCCAAGAAATCATATGAAAATTACTCCAAAGTTGAAACAAAACACAAGAAAGTGGATAAAACCAAGCATGGAACATCAAAAATTATAGATACATTTGCAATATATCAGGGGGCAGCCGCCGGCTGGCCCTAGTGGGCCCCGCACGGGTGGGCTTGGCCCAGCCGGCCACCCCCTTGCCCCTTCTCCCCTCTTTCCTTTCCCTAATGGTCCCTCTTCCCTTTGGAATTGGCCCATTAAGCCTTTTTACCTTTGGATTGATTTTCTCTTTTATTAAATAATTATGGATAAATGATTAAATCAATATTTAACATTCATTCATATATTATTCAATCTTCGTGATTATGGAACATCTCCACTCCGGACTTACCGAAACCCTTTCGTTTTCTCTCTACTATTCTTCAGCGATTCTACTGATCCTATAAACACTCTCTAAGCATCCTCAAACCCTTAAGCGTGATACCCTACGGTTCGGGAACACTCCAGACATGGTCGGGACACTCCCGGACCAATGATCGATAGAGGGACCTAGATGGCCATGTGACCCCTATGCGTTCCACGAAGATCTTTCGTCGTTTGAACCGGGACGGTCATGTCTTATTCCCTTTGTATCTCGATACTTGCATTGCCCGAGATATGTTCAATGACATCACCATGTCATGTTCAATCTCATTACCGAAAAATGCTACTTGACTCGTTTCGACAAGTGATATCCCTGTGATCAAATCACATGTTGCGCAGCTATTGGATATAACTTCTCCGAGTGGGCCCTTGAGTATCTTTCCGTCACGTGGACGGACAAATCCCGCTCTTGACATATATTACCTCTACGGTTTCCTCTGAGTACCTGAAGACACCTTTATAACCATTGTATTACCAAGTGGCGCTTGATGCTATCTAAGCACTCTCGGGAGACAGTGATTGATATAGCCTCACGGTCTAAGGAATAGTCCACGAGGATCCATTTCTAATCATCATAACTTGAACTTTGTGACATGATCGGGTCACGATGTTTAGGTTGGGTATTGGTTCATCATCTCATTCTCAGAATGAGTTAACTCCATTTCCAACTGGCATAAATGCCACATGATCAGGAAACTTGATCATCTATTGACCAATGAACCAGTGACTAGAGTTTCACTGGGAACCCCTGGTTGTTTGTATATCACACGTGTATTGATGTTTCCACTCAACACAGTTATATCATGATATAAAACTTAATCAGAAACTTTATGAAATATGATAATAGTCCTTATTACTATTTGTCTCTAGGGCATATTTCCAACAATATACTCAGTAAGGCCTTTCACAATGGGTTGTATCTTAGCATGTTTTCATCAGAGCAATTAAAATTTAAGAAACAACTAGTACAATGCACTTAGAGGTTGTTTCTTAGGGAGGTTGCAATAAATGATTTTAGCCTCATGCGTGGATGTGATTGGACAATCCAAGTATTTTTGCCTATAGTTGTGTGCATGGGATGTATCTTAGCTAAGATACAACATCCCCTCTCTCTTCCTTAAATAGCCTGTTGTAACATCACATATCTTTAATCAAGGTTATCAAGTCCCTAATCACCCAATTTAGGGTTAACAAAAACTTTTATTAAGAAAACGGCATATGAATGCATGTGTGTTTGCATTAGTGTAGAATTTAGTGTATATGCCATGCTTGATTGTTCTAAATGTTGTGAAATGGTTTAAAGGTGAATGCCACATCATCTAGACCATTTACAAACAAAATCCAAAGAGAAAGAAACCAAATAAGATTAAATAAGGCAAATGGTCATTTTGACCATTTTAAACCACTAGGCCACTTTAGGTGTTCCTAGGAGAAGATTTCTAACAGAAACTTTTCCAACTCTTTTCCCCCTTGCTAGACCAAGTAAATATGTACCAAGGCCCACTTTACAAACTTACAAAAACATCTAGCAAAGCCATTTAAAGAACATTTGAAAATTGAATCCAATTCATATGAGAAGATCACACTTTTTCAAAAACACATCAAATGAATTCACCTTGACCTATCCAAGCAAACCTAGTCTCTCAAGCTTAAGGCAAATTCACCCAAAAAGTTTGAATCAAAAATTCAAAAATAATCTTCATGCGGCCATTTCATCAAACACTTGGCAGGCATAGAATAAACACTAGACTAGCTTTAGTTTCATACAGTGATCATCGACCATTTTGTCTCCAATTTAACCCCCTGTCCCCTCTAAGCCTAACTCAACCCAGACCAGCTTCCCTCTCAGTCGCTGGCACAGTGGAGCGCCGCCCGTTCTTGGTCGTTGTCGGCCGATAGTGGCCAGCATGCCAGGAGCCACGCCAGCCCCGCCCAAGACGTGCACCAGACACGCGAGCACCTACCGCCACCCCTGTCCACCCCACGGTCGAAGCCTAGCCCTAGACCACACTAGCACCACCGCGCACCGCCTCTCTGCGCCATGTCCAGAGCGCGCCAGTGCGTCGCGCCGACCAGCCCTGCCAGCTCACGCCTTGCCCTCACCATGCCCTCGCAGCCTCGCCATGATCATGCCACCCTGACAGACACCCCCGTTCACCGCCGCGTGACCCATAACTCCTGTGCGCCGTCGCAAATACAACTTCCTCCGCCCAGAGCGTCGCACGCGCCCGACCGTTACACCCCACCCCATGCTGCGCCATTAAGTCCGTAAGAACCGCCAGGAGACACCGCACCGTCCACCTACCTGAAGCAAGGCGAGCACCATCATGCCGGAATTGCACCGGAGTCCACCGCTGCTGGAGGAGAAGGGTGTCGTCGATTGCGACCACCCCAAGCCTCACCGTGACCGCACCTCGCCTCACCGTCGTCTACCATACCGTTTGCCCCCATCGCCGAGCCTAGGTGGAGCCCAGGTGAGCCCCGATAGACCCCCACCACCGCGTTAGGGTTCATTCCTCGCCGGAGCTGTTCGTCGTCGACGACGACCCTCGGCCGTTGGATTAGATTTAGATCGTAGGGCTCTGGTTGAAAGATATTGGTTTGCGTTGGATAAGTCACTGACCAGTGGGTCCGCGCTGTCAGCAGCCTGCTGCGCCGCGGAGTGCCACTGGGTTGGCTCGTTAGCTTCCCCGCGGTGGCCCAAAGATTCAAATAAGTGATTTTCCAATTTAGTTGAAATCATATTCTGTCCACTTATTCAAAAATCAATTCAGAGAGTTTCACTTAACCAAATGGCATGATTCAAATTTTGTTAGAAAGATAATTAAAATATCTATCCAAGTCTGTTGGATTTAAATCATTTGGAGTTAGAGATAATCTATAGCAAAAATAACAAAACATAGACTTTTGCAACTTCAAACATTTTTAAAAAATCAACCATAATAGCTTTTGAGTTGATTCCAACTCTCAAAAATCACATTTGACAATACCTATCTGAATATGTAAAAATATTTAGGTTTGCATGTAGTGACATTGGACTAGTACCAAAAGAATGCTATATAGGCATTTCTAGCCACTTTGAATCATTTAAATGATAATCTTAAACTTTATAAAATGTGACCAGCCCTTTAAATCACATTCCCATGTATTAGGATATGTGGTGATGACATGTGTCCACATGATCCCATATTTTAATTGGAGAATATTAAATCTTAATTAATTTCAATGAGTAGAAATTACTTTTCTCAAATAAAATAAATGAAACTAGTTCTTTAAATCTTGTGATGAGTGTGATGATGCTAGATCATCAAGTTTGAATCCTTAGTGTGCTAATTAGACTTAGTTAAGTATTGTTTGGTGATTGTGTACCCTGTATTCATTTATAAACGATAGTATCGACCAAGTCTACGAGGAGGAGGAGTTCTACCCCGAAGAAGACGAAGAAAACTTCAATCACTACACCAATCAAGGCAAGCTATTATTGGCAAGCTAATACTTGAAAGCCATCACTAGATGCAAGTTAACCTAAGCAAGATGCATTAGGCATGCTTGGTTATACATTTTGATTTATACCCATCCCAAGTTTTACTTGCAAGCTTTACTCTTTTACTTTACCAAAGTTCTTTACTTTTAGTTAATGCCTTGTGAGGGTTTGGAAAGATAGTATAGATAGCATAAAGAGTATAAAACTAGGCCTATACTAGATGTCATTCTATGGCATGAGATTGAGATTAGCATCCCTCATTAGTGAACACTCTTAACTTAGTGGCTAGTGCTAAGCATAAAACTTGATCACTTTAGATGGGAATACTTGGTGAAAATGATTATGAAAACCTTGGAATGATGCTTCATTCTATTGAAATGTTTTGACATGTGTTGAGAAACACAAATGGATTTGGTGATGAAATTGTTGAGGCATGAGCCTTAGCCCTTTATAAAAACTGATGGTTGGGTTCGGATGCGATACCATTCCAATTTTACCGTACAACCACAATACCTGAATTGGGTAAGGCTTAGCCGGAAGTTTATATGCATTAGTATGGGTTCCCTCGCGGAAGAGGTTTGAGCTGAGGCTACCTCTTGATGATGTCCACCTATGCAGTACCCAGGATGGCAGATGGCCATGGCTGGGAGGCCAAGCTCATAGGAGAGGTGCTTATACTAGAGTGTGTAAAGGAAAGGTTATGATTGATTATCCTCATACTAACTATGATGATTCAGGGTTACCCCTGACGGATGTATCGAATGTTGTGGTGAAAGTGTACCACTCTACAGAGTGTCAAACTATTCGAATAGCCGCGTCCCTGGTCATGGACAGTTGGAGTGGCCATACTGTTCCATCATGAGATATTTTCAAAATGACTTGTGAAGTGAACTATGATTTTGACTTGACCCCAACAGGGTTGTGAATGTGAAAACTAGGTTCCCTACTTAAGTGATTTAGAACATTTAAGTTAACTTTCTTTGCTTCTGAACTCAGTTTAGATAAATCTAGGTTTTTGCAAATAAACTTAGAGCTTAGCATTCCTACTAGAACTACCTTACTTGTTAGTCATAGTTTGCGAGTACTTAAAGAGTACTCATGGCTTTGTCCCTGGCTATTCCCATGGCCAGCTTATGAGGAGGACTATCAGGAAGATGGATAGCAGGATGGCTACGAGAACTAGGATCATCTCCCATCGTCAGCATTGCCTGTGACACTGAAGAGGGAGCCCACCGCTACGCTTATTATTCCGCTGCTTGTTTGTATTAAGACTAGGTCATGAGATCCTTTATTTGTGTAAGACCTTATTATGGTTTGTAATGGATGATGTACTATGATATCCAATCTATTATGTCTCGCAAAAATGATAATCCTGGGATTGCGATGTATGGCATATCAGGCATCTGGGATTAAAAATCCGAGTGTTGACAAGTTGGTATCAGAGCCGTCCTGACCATAGGAGACCCTAGTTAGAATGGACGTCCGAACAAAAACTTAGTTTCAAAACCAAATAAGTAAGTATTTATGAAAAAATATCCCCACTCTTATCCTTGATTCTTTCAAAAAAAATCATGTTCCTCAAAAATTCTTACATTACTACATAAAATTTGACACACTTGATCACCTCACTAACTTACTCATCCTAAATTCTTATAGATGGAAGTTCAGTATTGCAAGTTCTACCAGTTGGGCAACGGAGGCCAGCTGATCTTTGAGAGGGATCTTGATGCACTGTCAGAATATCTTGAGCGCCGGCATTCGGAGCTCAACTCAAGGATTTTCAAGGAGGAGATCTACAATGGCTGATAGTTGCAGATCTTCGAGGCAAGATGGAAGCACCCCTTTATGAGAAGATTCAATTCACCGTGCGAGAGAACAACTGGCTAGATAGATTAGCCTGGGCTATGCATGAAGCTCTTGCTCGTTTGTGTGGGCAAAATGTCAACTTGATCCAGGGAACTCGCTTTGCTCATTACGCAAGGCGTGATTCTATGGGAATGCCATTGGAGATGCCAAGTCACCCGGAGATGAAGCACCAAGTGGAGAATCTTGACTTCCTACTATATGATAGACAGAAGGAATTGGACAATGCTCGAGCCTACGCTAACCACAACCTTGACATTGCCGCCAAGAAGGACCAGACTTTCGCCATGCTCATCAAGGATCGCCAATCACTTCGCCGGCAACGCGAGAAGAAGGATCGCACCATTGCTCGTCTTCGCAAGAAGGTGGCCGACCTCGAGAAGACCATCCAGGAACAAGAAGCCCATCTTGCAGCAAAAGAAGAAGAGGAAGAAGGTGAAGACATCCAGGGAGATATTCACTCATACCTCGGTGATGACAATGACTAACTGGAGGATGATGCCATGGATTTCTACACCGATGATGATGGCTCCGATTTCATTTATGATGAGTAGATGCACTTGATCACTACTATAGGAAGGAGTTGTATCGGTCCCATTGTATCTTAGCTTCATAGAATGGTTCTTAAAACCATCTGTTTGCCTTTTGTGTTATGGTGTGTGTTTGTATTGTGTGCCTGAATGAATGAATAAATGAGAAGAAGTTAGTTGCAAAACTTGAGTTCAAACTCAACGTTTTAGCTTTTAAAACAAAACCATGAACCTTAGAACTTTCCCTCTTACCCCTTTATCTATCCCAATCTTCAGATGACTCGTGGAAACCCCAGAGGATGCAGCTCATCGCAGGACCCAATGTTGCAGATTCTGCAGATGCTAGTTTCCAACCATGAAGCTAGTAGAGTAGAGAGCCAAGCCAATCTAGCCACTCTGCAACAGATAGCTCAGATGGCCCACAACAATCAAGGCCAAGGAAATCAGGATCACCATGGATCCAAGCTCAAAAACTTCCAGAATACCAATCCCCTATCTTTAAAAAATTTGAGGATCACTTAGATGCTGATGACTGGCTACAAACCATGGAGAATAACCTAGAAGTCACAGGAGTTGATGCCAATGAGAAGGTACTGTTTGCCACCCACTATCTGGCTGGAGATGCAAGAGCCTGGTGGAATAGCACCCGTACAATGAACCACGGTCAGATCATGACTTGGGAAGCTTTCAAGATCAAGTTCAGCTGCACCCATGAGTCGCATGGTTTAGTAACCAGAATGAGAGATGAGTTCAGGGAACTGAAGCAAGGAAGAATGACGGTAGTTGAGTACCGTGACAAATTTCTGTCCCTTGCTAGGTATGCACCTGATGAGATCAACACTGAAGCCAAGAAGAAGGAAAGATTCCTGAACAGGCTGCATGATGAGATGCAGACGGTGTTAGTCAACATCCGTTTTGAAGATATCGAAGATCTAGTCGACTCTGCCATCCAGATGGAAGGGAAGATAAACCAAGCCAATGACAACCGCAAGCGCATAATGATGCACCAGACTGGGTCCTACAATACCTAGAAGTATCGCCCCAAGCCGTCTACAGGATATGCCCCAAGAAACAATAGACTCCTGATGTCTCGCCCAAGCTACCCCAATCGTAGCGGAGGAAACCTGAAGTCTGGAGGAAACCACAACAACAACCTCGGCAACGCCAACAACTTCAACCGTGCACCGCCCAAGTCCAACAACAACAACAACAATACTGCCCCAAGGACTGGAAGCAATGTCGTGCCAGTTGCATCCAAAGACAAGTCCCAGATTACTTGCTTTGAATGTGGAGTCAAGGGTCACTACTCCAACGAGTGTCCCAAGAAGCTTGCAACCACCACCAATCTGAATGCCCTAGCTCAGCAGCAGTGCCGTGTTCAGCCTAGAAGAAGATTTGCCCCAGGGAATTCGGTCAAACCGCAACGGTCGTATGTTCCACATGAATGTTGAAGAAGCCTAGGAAGCGCCCGATGTCGAGCTGGGTATGTTTTCTGTTAACTCGATAATAGCAAGAGTGTTGTTTGATTCTGGAGCATCGCACTATTTTGTTACCGAAGAATTTGCATGCACTAGTAAGATTCAACCAAAAATATTGAAGCATGTTATGATAGTTCAAATACCTGGTTCAACCACCAAAGCTAGAAAATTTTGCAAGGTTGTGCCTATCAGAATCCATGGGATAGATTTTTATGCCAATCTAATAGTACTTGGAACCAAACGTTGGGAAGTAGTACTAGGAATGGATTGGATGTTGAAACATAAAGGATTGATCGACTGTGCCAATAAAGCCATGATGTCTCAGTGTTGATGTAGAGCTCGTTGGGAACCCCAAGAGGAAGGTATGATGAGCACAACAGCAAGTTTTCCTCAGTTATGAAACCAAGGTTTAATCGAACCAGTAGGAGCAAGGAAACACCCCAAAGGTGTTGCTAGCTGAGCCTTGGCAGGGCGCACTACCGGTGCTAGTAGCAACATGGAGACCTGCACAACACAACCACAGAACTTTGTCCCCAACTTGCGATGAGGTTGTCAATCTCACCGTGTTTTGCTGAAAACAAAGGATTAAACGTATCGAATGGAAAGAAGTAATAGTTTGCATAAAGTAAACACAAAGCAGTAAACAGTTTGTAGATTGTATGTAAAAGAAAAGGATCGGGATCCATAGTTCACTAGAGGTGGCTCTCCTTAGATAGATAGCATGTTGGGTGAACAAATTACAGTGGGGCAATTGACAAACATCGAGAAAGCAATACATGCATATACTAATCATCTTGACTCCTTTGAGACTTGATTGGGCATTACAACATTATACATAGACCGCCATCCAACTGCATCTATGACTAATAATCCACCTTTAGGTTAACATCCGAACCCCCTCCAGTATTAAGTTGCAAGCAACAGATTATTGCTTTACGAATTGCGTGTAATGTAAACAATACGATTGTTCTATGAACAAAGGATTGTTGTTTTCTCCCTAGTAGCAACAGCACATCTAGGACCTTAGAGATTTCTGTCACTTCCCCATATTACCAGAGGCATGAACCCACTATGGAGCATAAATACTAACTCTTGGAGTTGCTAGCATCTACTTGGCCAAGATAGCCACTAACAACGGAAAGCATGCAAGATCACAAATAACAAAGACATGATAGAATCAATAATCAATCTGAAATAGCATCTCAATATCCATCGGATCCCCGCAAACACAAGATGCAGAATTACAAATAGATGATCTTGATCATGAACGGAGCTCACAAGATCTAGACATGAAAGCACAAAGGAGGAGAACCAGCCATCTAGCTACTACATGGATCCGTAGTCCAAGGATGAACTACTCACGCATCACACCGGAGGCTTGCATGGTGATGAAGAAGGCCTCCAAGGTGAATTCCCCTCTCCAGCAGGGTGCCGGGAAGAGCTTCAGATCCCTCCCGGTCTAGGGATGGAGATGACGGCGGCTATAGACTCTTTCATGGATTTTTGATCGGGGCCTTAGGGTTTTCGTCCCGAGGGCAATATATAGGCAGAAGGACAGGCCGAGGGGGTGCCGGGAGCGGCCACACGACCCCCTGGCGCGGGCCAGGCTGGGCCACGTGGCCAGGTGGTGTGGTGGCCCCCTGGCCCCTCTCCGTCTCGTATTCTGGCATCTGATGACTTCCGGAAAAATAGGCACTTTGGCTTTTGTCCCCTCCAATTCCGAGAATATTCATTTTCTGACTTTCCTGGAACCAAAAATAGCAGAAAACAGGCAGCTAGCACTGTGGCTCTTGTTAATAGGTTAGTCCAAGAAATCATATGAAAAGTACTCCAAAGTGTGGACAAAACACAAGAAAGTCGATAAAACCAAGCATGGAACATCAAAAAGTATAGATACATTTGCAATGTATCAAGCCATAACCATGACCAGTAGCTCGGGAGTATCAGTAAAGCATGTATCTGAGACCTTGCCCCGTCAGTTCAAATGCAACAAGAGTCTAGCCTAACCCACCACAGACCAAGTCAGAGTAGTCTGTGAATACCCCGACATATTCCCAGATGAATTACCCGGTATGCCACCAGATCGGGATATCGAGTTCATCATTGAACTAATTCCTGGAACTGTACCCATAGCTTAGAGACCTTATAGCATGAACCCATCTGAACTAGTGGAGCTAAAGAAGCAATTGGATGCTATGCTGGAGAAAGGTCTAATTCAACCAAGCGCATCGCCATGGAGATCACCTGTTCTATTTCTGGACAAGAAAGATGGAGGTAACCGTTTGTGCATGGATTACCGGAAATTGAATGATGTCACCATCAAGAACAAGTACCCGCTGCCCAAGATATAGGATCAATTTGATTAGTTGACCGGTGCCAGAGTGTTCTCTAAGATTGACCTTAGAACTGGTTATCATCAACTCAAGATTCGTGCAACGGATATTCCAAAGACCGCCTTTACCACCAGATATGGATTGTATGAGTATACGGTCATGTCTTTTGGATTAACCACTGCCCCCGCTTATTTCATGAATCTCATGAATAAGATTTTTATGAACTTTATGGATAAGTTTGTCATTGTTTTTATCGACAATATTATTATCTATTCCAAGTCAGAAGAAGACCATGGGCAACACCTGAGAACCATCCTTGAAACCCTTAGAGAGCAGCAGTTGTATGTCAAGTTCAGCAAATGTGAGTTCTGGTTGAAGGAGGTTGGATTCCTCAGACATTTTGTGTCGGCAGGAGGAGTCGCGGTTGATCCCGCCAAGATAAAAGATGTTGAAGAATGGGAAGCCCCAACCACTCAATCCCAAGTCCCTGCATTTCTCGGATTAGCAGGATATTACCGCAAGTTCGTAGAAGGATTTTCGAGCATCGCAAGACCGATGACCCAATTGTTGAAGAAATATAAGAAGTTTGAATGGAGCGACAAATGTGAAGCAAGTTTTCAAGAGCTCAAGAAGAGATTGATTTCAGCCCCAATATTGATCATGCCAGATATCAAGAAGCCTTTTGATGTGTATTGTGATGCATCCAAGATTGGTCTCGGATGTGTGTTGATGCAAGAAGGCAAAGTCATCGCATATCTATCTCGACAACTGAAGCAGCATGAGCAAAACTACCCTACCCATGATCTTGAATTAGCAACTATAGTTTTAGCTTTGAAGACATGGCATCATTACCTGATGGGTAACCGCTGTGAGATTTATTCGGATCACAAGAGTCTGAAGTATATTTTCACCCAGAAGGAGCTGAATATGAGGCAAAGGAGATGGATAGATTTAATCAAGGATTATGACCTTGACATTCACTATCACCCCGGCAAAGCCAATGTGGTAGCGGATGCTCTTAGCAGATTGCCATGTAGATTAAACACCATGATCAAAGAAGCCTAGCCAAGTTTGCATGAGGAGTTGGAGCAGTTTAGGACTGAGCTTGTTAGTAAAGGATTTTTAGCTAGCATTGAACTTCAACCCACTTTGATTAGTCAAATCAAGGAAGCCTAGAAGGGAAATGCAAGTATCGACGGAATCAAGCGTCGTATTGGTACAGGAAAGGTACCTGGATTCACTGAAGATGAAGAAGGAGTTTTGTGGTACAAAGGACGTATCTGTGTGCCAGCAGATTCGGAGCTGAAGCAAGTTATCATGCAAGAAGCTCATGATACTCTTTATTCTATCCACCCCGGAGGAACAAAGATGTATTAGGATTTGAAGGAGCAATTTTGGTGGCACAAGATGAAGAGAGAAATCGGAAGCTACATAGCCAAGTGTGATATCTGTCAGAGAGTCAAAGCGGAACATCAGAGACCCGCAGGACTATTGCAACCATTGCAGATTCTGAAATGGAAATGGGATTCTGCAAACCGGTGATAAAATCCATTCCGACAGAATCCCATTTCCATTCTATAATCTACAATGGTTGCAAAAGTCCTACGGGTCTCTGATGTTCCGCTTTGACTCTCTGACAGATATCACACTTGGCTATGTAGCTTCCGATTTCTCTCTTCATCTTATGCCACCAAAATTGCTCCGTCAAATCTTGATACATCTTCGTTCCTCCGGGGTGGATAGAATAAAGAGTATCATGAGATTCCTACATGATAACTTGTTTCAGCTCGGAATCTACTGGCACACAGATACGTCCTTTGTACCACAAAACTCCTTCTTCATATTCGGTGAATCTGGGTACCTTTCCTGTATCGATACGACGCTTGATTCCGTCAATACTCGCATTTCCTTTTTGCGCCTCCTTGATCTGACTGATCAAAGTGGGTTGAAGTCCTATGCTAGCTAAAAATCCTTTGCTAACTAGCTCCATTCTAAACTGCTCCAACTCTTCATGCAAACTTGGCTAGGCTTCTTTTATCATGGTGTTCAATCTACACGGTAATCTGCTAAGAGCATCCGCTACCACATTGGCTTTGCCGGGGTGATACTGAATGTCAAGGTCATAATCCTTGATTAACTCTATCCATCTCCTTTGCCTCATATTCAGCTCCTTCTGGGTGAAAATATACTTCAGACTCTTGTGATCTGAATAAATCTCACAGCGGTTACTGATACATTGCAAAAGTATCTATAATTTTTGATGTTCCATGCTTGGTTTTATCTACTTTCTTGTGTTTTGTCCACACTTTGGAGTACTTTTCATATGATTTCTTAGACTAACCTATTAACAAGAGCCACAGTGCTAGTTGCCTGTTTTCTGCTGTTTTTGGTTCCAGGAAAGTCAGAAAATGAATATTCTCAGAATTGGACGGGACAAAAGCCAAAAATCCTATTTCACCAGAAGACTCCCGGAGCCAGAATAAGAGACGGAGTGGGGCTAGGGCCCAGCCACACCACCTGGCCACGCGGGCTGGGCCTGGCCGTGCTAGGGGGTGGTCTGGCCACCCTAGGCACCCCCTCGGTCTCCCTCTTTGCCTATAAGTTGCCTTCTGACCTAAAAACTCAGGGGGGTCGACATTTTTCCAGAAGGAGTTCCACTTCGCTACCACCACCAGATTCCATGAAACAGCACTAGAAACTCCGTTCTGGCAACCTGCCCAGAATTGGACGGGACAAAAGCCAAAAATCCTATTTCACCAGAAGACTCCCGGAGCC
The DNA here is from genome assembly GCA_916181665.1 of Avena sativa. Taxonomy (NCBI): domain Eukaryota; kingdom Viridiplantae; phylum Streptophyta; class Magnoliopsida; order Poales; family Poaceae; genus Avena; species Avena sativa. The sequence goes on along the minus strand of OV702290.1, from coordinate 28,875,231 downwards.
AGAATAAGAGACGGAGTGGGGCTAGGGCCCAGCCACACCACCTGGCCACGCGGGCTGGGCCTGGCCGTGCTAGGGGGTGGTCTGGCCACCCTAGGCACCCCCTCGGTCTCCCTCTTTGCCTATAAGTTGCCTTCTGACCTAAAAACTCAGGGGGGTCGACATTTTTCCAGAAGGAGTTCCACTTCGCTACCACCACCAGATTCCATGAAACAGCACTAGAAACTCCGTTCTGGCAACCTGCCGGGACAGGGAATTGGAGTAGATCATCGCCATCATCATCACCATCGCTTCTCCATCGACCATCTATGTTCCCCCCATCTATGAGTGAGTAATCCCCTGCTGTAGGCTATGGGGATGGTAGGGATTGGATGAGATCATACATGTAATGGCATCATATTGTTAGGGCATGGTGCCTAGTATCTTTTATTAGTGCTTTATAACTTTGTTGCGACTTGTTATGCTTAATGCTTGTCACTAGGGCCCGAGTGCCATTATTTCAGATCTGAACATGTTATTGATTCATTATGATAGTATTGTTTATGGTCTTATCTGCAAGTTGTATACACACGTTGTTGTCCGGAACCAATGGCCCTGAAGTGAAAGAAATCGGGATAACCGGAGGGAATGGCTTTGATGTGAGGATCACATGTGTTCACGGAGTGTTAATGCTTTGCTCCATTGCTCTATTAAAAGGAGCACCTTAATTGCCAGTAGTTCCCTTGAGGCCCCGCTGCAAACGGGCTGGCAGGACAAAAGATGTTGTGCAAGTTCTCATTGCGAGCACGTATGACTATATATGGGACACATGCCTAGGATTATCTAGTACTTGGATGCTTTATCTTATTTATCTGCAATTGCCCTATGTTATGATTGCTATGTGAATTGTCTTGTCCATGCAACGCCCGTCCATCCATCCCTATGCTTAGCGCACTCGAATCCTACTGTTTGCTGCTATAGTTACTGCTGTCTTTGCTTTACTGCTGCTGTTACTTTGATATTTCTACTACAAAACTATTGCTACTGATAAACTGCTGTGAGCAAGATTGATTCCAGGTGCAGCTGAATTGACAACTCAGTTGTTAAGGCTTATAAATATTCTTTGGCTCCCCTTGTGTCAAATCAATAAATTGGGTTTCACTTCCCTCGAAAATACTGCGATAAACCCCCTATACTTGTGGGTCATCAGTTACCGATAAGGCAATGACGCCATGTCTTCAAGGCTAAAACTACGGCTGCTAGTTCAAGGTCATGGGTAGGGTAGTTTTGCTCATGCTGCTTCAGTTGTCTGGCCAGATATGCTATGACTTTGCCTTCTTGCATCAACACACGTCCGAGACCAATCTTGGATGCATCACAATACACGTCAAAAGGCTTCTTGGTATCCGGCATAACCAGAATTGGGGCTGAAATCAATCTCTTCTTGAGCTCTTGAAAACTTGCTTCACATTTGTCAGTCCATTCAAAGTTCTTATCTTTCTTCAATAGTTGGGTCATCGGTCTTGCGATGCTCGAAAATCCTTCAACGAACTTGCGGTAGTATCCTGCTAATCCTAGAAATGCACGGACTTGGGTTTGAGTGGTTGGGGCTTTCCATTCTTCAACATCTTTGATCTTGGCGGGATCAACGACTCCTCCTCCTGCTGACACAATATGTCCTAGAAATCCTACTTCCTTCAACCAGAACTCACACTTGCTAAACTTAGCATACAACTGATGTTCTCTAAGGGTTTCAAGGATGGTTCTCAGGTGTAGCTCATGGCCTTCTTCTGACTTGGAATAGATCAGAATATCATTGATAAAAACAACGAAAAACTTATCCAGGAAGTTCATAAAAATCTTATTCATGAGATTCATGAAATAAGCAGGGGCATTGGTTAATCCAAAAGACATGATAGTATACTCATACAATCCATATCTAGTGGTAAAGGCGGTCTTTGGAATATCCATTGCACGAATCTTGAGTTGATGACAACCAGTTCTAAGATCAATCTTAGAAAACACTCTAGCACCAGTCAACTGGTCAAATAGATCCTCTATCTTCGGCAGTGGGTACTTGTACTTGATGGTGACATCATTTAGCTTCCAGTAATCCGTGCACAAATGGTTACCTCCATCCTTCTTATCCACAAAAAATACAGGCGATCTCCATTGCGATGCGCTTGGTTGAATCAGACCTTTCTCCATCATAGCATAAAGTGGTTTCTTCAGCTCCACTAATTCAAATGGGTTCATACTATAAGGTCTCTGAGCTATGGGTCCAGTTCTAGGAACTAGTTCAATGATGAACTCGATATCCCGATCTGGGGGCATACCGGGCAATTCATCTGGGAATACGTCGGGGTATTCACAGACTACTCTGACTTGGTCTATGGTTGGTTCGGCTAGACTCTTATTGCATTTGAATTCACGGGGCAAGGTCTCAGATACATGCTCTACTGATACTCCAGAGCTACTGGTCATGGTTATGGCTTTCTTGGCACAGTCGATCAATCCTTTATGTTTTGACATCCAATCCATTCCTAGTACTACTTCCAAACCTTTGGTTCCAAGTACTATTAGATTGGCATAAAAATCTATTCCATGGATTCTGATAGGTATAGCCTTGCCAATTTTTCTAGCTTTGGTGGTTGAACCAGGTATTTGAACTATCATAACATGCTTCAATTTTGTTGGTTGAATCTTACTAGTGCATGCAAATTCTTCTGTAACAAACGAGTGCGATGCTCCAGAATCAAACAACACTCTTGCAAGTACTGAGTTAACAGAAAACATACCCAGCACGACATCGGGCGCTTCCTGAGCTTCTTCAGCATTCATGTGGAACAGACGGCTGTTGCGGTTGAGCGAGTTCCCTAGGGAAAATCTCCTTCTAGGATGAACACGGTGTTGTTGTTGAGTGGGTGCATTCACATTAGTTGCTGCTGCAAGCTTCTTGGGGCACTCATTGGAGTAGTGACCCTTGACTCCACATTCAAAGCAAGTAATCTGGGACTTGTCTTTTCCTGCAATAGGCACAGCATTGCTTCCAGTCCTTGGGGCAGTATTGTTATTGTTGTTGTTGTTGGACTTGGGAGGTGCACGTTTGAAGTTGTTGGAGTTGCCAGGGTTGTTGTTGTGGTTTCCTCTAGACTTTAGGTTTCCTCCGCTACAATTGGGATAGCTTGGACGGGACATAGGGGGTCTGTTGTTTCTTGGGGCATATCCTGCAGACGGGTTGGGGCGATACTTCTCTGTATGGTGGGATCCAGTCTGGTGCATCATCCTGCGCTTGCGATTGTCATTGGCTTGGTTTATCTTCCCTTCCATGTGAATGGCAGAATCTACTAGCTCTTCTAGAACTCCAAAATGGATGTTGACTAATACAGTCTGCATCTCATCATGTAATCCATTCAGGAACCTTTCCTTCTTCTTTGCTTTGGTGTTAATCTCATCAGGGGCATATCTAGCTAGGGACAGAAATTTGTCATGGTACTCAACTACCGTCATCCTTCCTTGCTTCAGTTCCCTGAACTCATCCCTCATCCTGGTGACCAAACCTTGGGGCACATGAGTCCAACTGAACTTGATCTTGAATGCTTCCCAAGTCATCATCTGACCCTCGTTCATGGTACAGGTGCTATTCCACTAGGCTCTTGCATCTCCTACCAGATAATGGGTGGCAAACAGTACTTTTTCATTGGCTTTAACTCCTACGACCTCCAGATTGTTCTCAATGGTTTGCAGCCAGTCATCAACATCTAAGGGGTCCTCAGACTTACTAAAGATAGGTGGGTTGGTATTTGGATCCATGGTGATCCTGGTTTCCGTGACCTTGGTTATTGTGGGCCATCTGAGCTATCTGTTGAAGAGTGGCTAGGTTGGCTTAGCGTTCGGATCTACTAGCTTCACGGTCAGAAACTAGCATTTGCAGAATCTGCAACATTGAGTCCTGAGATGAACTGCTTCCTCCGAGATTTCCACGAGTCATCTAAAGATTGAGATAGATAATGAGATAAGAGGGAAATCTCTAGGGTTCATGGTTTTGTTTCAACAGCTTTAAACTTTGAGTTTAACTCAGGTTTTAACACCTTCCTCTCATTCATTCATTCATTCATTCAAAGCACACAATACAAACACACACCAAAACACAAATAGAAAACAGATGGTTTTAGGAAACATTCTGGGAAACTACGATACAGTGGGACCGGTACAACTCATTCCTACAGTAGTGATCAAGTGCATCTAATCATCATCAATGAAGTTGAAATCATCATCATCAGTGTGGAACTCCATGGCATCATCCTCCAGGTAGTCGTTGTCATCACTGAGGTAAGAGTAAAGATCTCCCTGGATATCTTCACCTTCCTCCTCCTTCGCTTCAAGCTGGACTTCCAGTTCACGGATGGTCTTCTCGAGAGCGGACACCTTCTTGCGAAGAAGATAGATGGTGTGATCCTTCTTGTTGTGCTGACGATGAAGTGATTAGCGTTCCTTGGCAAGAATGGCGAGGGTCTGGTCCTTCTTGACTGCAATGGCATGGTTGTGGTTGGCATAGGCACGGGCGTTGTCCAATTCCTTCTGCCTATCATACAACATGAAGTCAAGATTGTCCACCTTGTGCTTCAGCTCCGGGTGTCCTGGCATCTCCAAGGGCATTCCCATAGAATCACGCCTTGCGAAGTGAGCAAAGCGAGTTCCCTAGATCAGGTTGATGTTTTGCCCACACAGACGGGCAAGAGCTTCATGCATAGCCCTGGCTAATTGATGTCTACGCACTTCTATTCTTGTAGACAGTTGTTGGGCCTCCAAGTGTAGAGGTTTGTAAAACACCAGCAAGTTTCCCTTAAGTGGATTACCCAAGGTTTATCGAACTCAGGGAGGAAGTGGTCAAAGGTATCCCTCTCAAGCAACCCTGCAATCAAGATACAAGAAGTCTCTTATGTCCCCAACACACCCAATACACTTGTTAGGTGTATAGGTTCACTAGTTCGGCGAAGAGATAGTAAAATACAAGTGGTATGGATATAGGATAACGGTGCCAAAAAATACTTTGATGGCGTGGAAGAGACTAAAGGTAAACTGAAATAAAGATGGAAGCAAGCAAACATGTAACAGATCTAGTAGCAAACGGTGTTTCAATGCTTAGAAACAAGGCCTAAGGATCATACTTTCGCTAGTGAACACTCTCATATAAATATCTTCTCTTTATGATACTACTCTGAACTACTCTCTGGTTGGACACTCTAATCCATGGTAGGGCTATAACAGCACACCTCAAAGTTCGCTTTCCCCATATAGATAACCCCACACTGTCACCTTGAGCACTAGATGGTTCCTACAAACACCACAATTTCATAGAGACATCCAACTCCAAATATAACTCATAACAAGTATTTGTAATCTCTAGCCTAAGTGCCACCATGGTGTGCACGCTGTCACTTTCACACACATGGGGAGAGCAGAGATCTATTAAAGCACTTGAGTAGCAAAGTAGATCTATATTACAAAGCTCATGATCTCAATAAGATCACGCATAGAGAGAGAGATGAACACATAGCTACCGGTAGAACCCTTAGCCTCGAGGAAGAACTACTCCCTCATCATCATGGGAATCAGCAACGGTGATGGAGATGGCGGTGGAGTCGATGGAGATGGTGGTGAAAATGGTGAAGAGGCGGCGGCGCGAAGGACTCCTTCCCTGCCGCCGGTATCACAGGGGAGCACCGCCCCTTAGCCCCCTTCCTTCATGGCTTATTGGGAGCCCTCTCCCATGGAGATGGGATATACGGGGAGGCAAAAACGTGGCTTTGGTGGCTGCAGATTCGTGGGTGAAGGTGTCTCCCACGAATTAGGTTTCCTCCCTTTATATAGCTTCTCGGATTCCCGTCACCCATCTTGGGCTGCAGTAAATCGGGTCTACCGGGCCCGTTCGGACTCGAAATCAGCTAAATTTTATGTCCAGAACGTTTGTCACGAAATTTCCAACAACTTTGTAGTTGAAGAGTTTTCCGTTTGACGCAGCCTTCGACTTGAAACGTGACCATCTTCAAAAAGAGTTCTGAGATAGATTTCTGGAAAATCTCAATTTGACTCCAACAAGGTTTCCACTTATATTCTTGGTAATTCCTACACATCAAAGTGTAAAACAAGAATATTGTGCACTTTTGCAACTATTAATAGGTTAATTGAAATAAATCATAAATTTTATATAAAAAGGAGTATCAAAAGCATATTATTAGCATAAAACTATAAAAAATTATAGATACGTTATGGACGTATCAACATCTCCAAGCTTAGTTTCTGCTCGTCCTCGAGTAGGTAAATGATAAAAACAATATAATTTTTGAGGTAACACGCAGCCAACACAATCTTGATCAAAGTATTTGTAAAATATTGATAGCTAGGATCATAGTACTTCAACATAGCATGAAAGATATAATTCTAACAATAAGACATAGCAACTATGTTGTAACATGAAAATGCACAAACAAAAGATTCATGAATAACAATGCTTTGCAAGACGTTTGTTTATTTCACATAAAGAAAACATAATGAGAATGGTATTCAGCTTGTCCCTCATAGAGTAGCAAACATAAATGCATAGGACACCTTCAAAGTTCATAAGGGTGACTAGATACAAATAGTTTAAGAACAACCAATATCAAAGTTAAGCATCAATCAACAAGTCTTGGGAAAATGCACATTAAACTAAGAATGGCCACTATGCTCTCTCTATAGGTGCATAAAGATAGAAGATGGAGACTGATACGTTGCAAAAGTATCTATAATTTTTAATGTTCCATGCTTGGTTTTTATCTACTTTCTTATGTTTTGTCCACACTTTGGAGTACTTTGTATACACTTTCTTGGACTAACCTATTAACAAGATGCCACAATGCCAGCTGCCTGTTTTCTGCTATTTTTGGTTCCAGGAAAGTCAGAAAATGAATATTCTCGGAATTGGACGGGACAAAAGCCAAAGTCAATTTTTCACCGAGGGGGACACAGAGCTAGAATACGAGACAGAGAGGGGCCAGAGGGCCGCCACACCACCTGGCCGCGTGGCCAGGCCTGGCCCGCGCCAGGGGGTGGTGCAGCCGCCTAGGGCACCCCTCGGCCTCCCCTTTCGCCTATAAGTTGCCTCCAATACATAAACCCTAAGTACCGGATCAAAAATCCACGAAAGAGTCTGTAGTCGCTGTCATCTCCATCCCTAGTTCGGGAGGGATCTGAAGCTCTTCCCGGCACCCTGCCGGAGAGGGGAATTCACCCTGGAGGCCTTCTTCATCACCATGCAAGCCTCCGGTGTGATGCGTGAGTAGTTCATCCTTGGACTACGGATCCATGTATTAGCTAGATGGCTGGTTCTCCTCCTGTGTGCTTTCATGTTTAGATCTTGTGAGCTCCGTTCATGATCAAGATCATCTATTTGTAATTCTGCATGTTGTGTTTGTGGGGATCCGATGGATATTGAGATGCTATTTCAGATTGATTATTGATTCTATCATGTCTTTGTTATTTGTGATCTTGCATGCTTTCCGTTGTTAGTAGCTATCTTGGCCAAGTAGATGCTAGCAACTCCAAGAGTTAGTATTTATGCTCGATAGTGGGTTCATGCCTCTGGTAATCTGGGGAAGTGACAGAAATCTCTAAGGTACTAGATGTGCTGTTGCTACTAGGGAGAAAACAACAATCCTTTGTTCATAGAACAATCGTATTGTTTACTTTACACGCAGTTTGTAAAGCAATAATCTGTTGCTTGCAACTTAATACTGGAGGGGGTTCGGATGATAACCTGAAGGTGGATTATTAGTCATAGATGCAGTTGGATGGCGGTCTATGTATAATGTTGTAATGCCCAATCAAGACTCAAAGGAGTCAAGATGATTAGTATATGCATGTATTGCTTTCTCGATGTTTTTCAATTGCCCCGCTGTAATTTGTTCACCCAACACCTCTAGTGAACTATGGATCCCGGTCCTTGTCTTTTACATTCAATCTACAATCTTTTACTGCTTTGTGTTTACTTTCTACAAACTTTTACTTCTTTCCATTCGATACGTTTAATCCTTTGTTTTCCGCAAAACACGGTGAGATTGACAACCTCATCGCAAGTTGGGGACAAAGTTCTGTGGTTGTGTTGTGCAGGTCTCCACGTTTCTACTAGCACCGGTAGTGCGCCCTGCCAAAGCTCAGCTAGTAACACCTTTGGGGTGTTTCCTTGCTCCTACTGGTTCGATTAAACCTTGGTTTCATAACTGAGGGAAACTTGCTATTGTGCTCATCATACCTTCCTCTTGGGGTTCCCAACGAGCTCTACATCAACCACGCACCAGCACTTTTCTAGGCGCCGTGCATTGAGCCATCAAGCATATTTCTGGCGCCATTGCCGGGGAGTCAACGACATCTTCACAAGGGGAGTCCCTCATAACCAATCTCTTTACTTTGTTATTTTTGTTTTTCTTAGTTTCTTTTTGCTTTGTTTGCTTGTTTTGTTATTCAAAAAACACAAAAAAATTAGTTTTACTAGTTTGCTTTCTTATTTGAAACCACACAAAAATTAGTTCCTATCTTGAGTTCCCACTATGTGTAGCCTTGATCCAGTCACTATGTCACCCGAGGAAATGATTTTCACTTTTAAACAAGGAATTGAGGAAAGGTTTAAGGAAGCTTGGTCTAGAATCTCTGATCTACATGAAAAAACTGAGCCTAAAATGACTCAAAGCTTGTTCCTTAGCAGTTTTTACCTTGGGATTGCTCTTTGCTATAGATATGCTTTAGATGCTGTTGTGGGAGGAGATTTCCTCCAATGTAATGAGGATGATGCTATTAATGCTATAAAGAAATTTATCCTCACTTACAACTTGCCTAGCCAAACTGATATTTCTTTCGCAAAAATATTTGCTAGGTTGAACACTCTTGAGACTAGCACTACTAGCTTAAAAGATTGCTATAATACACTTAGGGAGCATCACAATTATGTTCCAATAAATTCTGAACCATCAAAGTGGCTCCCTACAGTAAAGATTGAGATAAACACTGAAACTTTTCAAGCCCGCTGTGATATCATGTGTGAATTTTGTCTTATTCCCAAAGATATTTATGAATCTTTGAATACTTGGGGGCTTACTGAAGGAGGAAAATAAATATCTCTTGCTAATAATACTACCATATTACCTCTTGGAATAGTTGAAGGAGTGTTTACAAAGATCCTTGGGAAAATGATTTCTACTAATTATCTTGTTATTGAATGTGCAGGAAAAGGACAAATTACACTTGGAAGGTCCCTATTAGAACTCCTTGGAGCAATAATAGATGTGGGAAAGGGGACCATGCACCTTTCTTCTCCACCAAACAATCATATTTTCCCCAAGGTTAAGAATAAAAGTAAAAGAGGTAAGGGCAAGAAATTTGGTTTTAATGCTTCTTCATTTGAGAACACTTGATTCTTTTTCTTGCTTTTTATGCCTAACTTAAAGGCGTTAAAGAAAAGTACTTATTGGGAGATAACCCAAAATTTTTAGATGAGTCTTGGAAGTTATTACCTCAGTAATAACTGCTCCTTATCCTTTTTATTTGCTTTTTGTGCCAAGAGTAACCTCTAATGAGAGAGAAGTAATGATTGGGAAAGTTGCTGTCCCGAAATAGATTTCTGTGCTTCACCGTACAAATTCGTGTAAAATCTCTGAACGTCTTTTTGAGGCGTGAATTTTTTTGCTTCTGCCCTAGGTTTTTATCTAACTTTCATTAGTTCAACACTTTTTCATTTGAGCAACAGAAGGTCTTCGAAAAAATCGTCTTTACCGGCTGGTCTGTTTTGACAGATTTCTGCCATTTTCTGCATTTGCTTCTTGTTGGTTCCTTCTTGAGTTCTTTTGGGGAATTGAGCTTTTTGAGGGAAGTTCTACAGTAGCTAGTGTTCTAATGGAAGTTTATTTGGTGTTAGAATTTAACCTTAAGACTTATTTATCTTGAGTGCACTAATGTTGCTAATGAGATTGTGTGAAGTTTTGTATGAAGGAAAATTTTCAGGTGTATGGAAGGAATGAGTAATGAGATGAAGGATGGACTAAACCTCAAGCTTGGGGATGCCATGCGTGTCACCCAAGAAATATCCAAGAAGTTCAAGCGTCAAAGCTTGGGGATGCCCAAGGCATCCCCTTCTTCATCAATAAAAATTTCAGGTTTCTTCCAAACGCTTCATTTTTATTGTTTCATGCACAGTTGTGTTGTTCTTGGAGCGTCTTCTTTTTCGTTATTGTTTTGGTTTTTCATTTGCTTGGTTTTTTTAGTTTTCTGAATAAATTGGTTGGACCCCCTCTTTCATACATTGGTTTGCAAATAGTTTGGTTTGGTTTGGAAAAGAGTAGGAAAGTTCATGCTTATGTGGTAAAAAGAGCTTGTTTTTTACTGTGGCCCATGCTTTGTCATGCCATGCTTGATATTGTTTTGGCTTTATGCTTAGCATTCTTTGTTGTAGCATGACTTGTTATAAACAATTGAGATTGCTTAATGTGCCTTGGATGAATCATGCGTTGTTTTAGCATATTAAAGCATAGTATAGTGGTATTCTCCTTTGATGCTTTATTTGGGTTGACTTGGCACATGCTCACACCATGTTATGACTATCTCAAGTCACCATAGCCTTTATGATCCTTTAGTTTTCAACTTGTAGTATCACTTTATGTTTTGATCAATGATGTTTTGTCGCTCTGCATGATTATGGCCATTATTGCTCTCTTAGTTTGTCGCTCCCAGTCTTTTGCTAGCCTCCACAACAAAGTATGAGTTCCACTCATGCATCCAACTCCCTAAACCAAGTTATTCCAAAGAGTCCCCCATACCTACCTACTAGCTTATGCTATTCCAAGTATATTCATGCTTTTGTTTACCTTCCAAATTAAACTTGTTATGAGAAAACTAGTGATTAAAGCTCTCACGAACTTGATGGCACACTTTACTTTTCTTGCCCTTAATAAACTTGAACCATTGTGTCTTCTATGTTGTATATTCTTGCACTTATTTGTTGGGGATTAGCAGAACCATGCTTTCATGGAGAACACTTTCAACATTGCACTTGGTACTTGTAACTAGTTGATATCATGCTCTTTTGTATATGGATGTCGTCGGTGTGAAATGAAAGGGGAGCTTGTAAGTCCATGGAGTTATGAATATGTGTTAGAGAAACGCCTAGGCCGCTGGTCTAATCCATGCTGACATGGGGGAAACCTGCAGCGTAACCATAATGAGCTGTCTATGAAGCATTCTTCTTATAAAAAAAGAGTCCTATATTGAGAAAAAAGAGAAAAGAGAAAAAAAGAGATACTATGAAAAGAGGAAAGAGAGAAAAAAGGCACCATATTCCCATGGTAAATAAGAAGATTGCTGAGATGCTCGTTGTCTGCTTGCCTTGTCATTTTGATATGGGGATTCTTCCATATCATCGGGCAAGGGGTACCCCGTTGGCGGTTCTCTATGATACACATCTACTTACAATGACAAGAACTTACCGATAACTAAACTTGAGTAGCATGAGGAGCGGCCCTCGTATACAAGGGACATGAGATTTCTGACTTATACTTCGTCAAGCATGTACACCATAGTTTGTTCACTTTAACCTTAATCACTTTAGGATGCTTATGATAGGGGCAATGAGAGCTGAAAGTTATAAGTACTATAATTTTTGGAAGCTCTTTATGAGACTTGAATCCCTACTTCCTTTTATAAAAAAGGCCTGTCTTCCACCATTAGATTGAGTCTCCACCTTCTATCTTTATGCACCTACTTTGAGAGCATAGTGGCCATTCTTAGTTCTATGTGCATTGTCCCAAGACTAGTTGATTAATGCATAACTTGATATTTCTTGTTTTAAACTATTTGTATCTAGTCACTCTTAGGAACTTTGAAGGTGTCCTATGCATTTATATTTGCTACTCTATGAGGGACAAGTTGAATACTATTATGCTATGTTTTCTTTATGTGAAACAAACAAACGTCTTGCAAAGCATTGTTATTCATGAATCTTTTGTTTGTGCCTTTTCATGTTGCATCATAGTTTCTTTGTCTTATTGCTAGAACTTTGTCTTTCATGCTATGTTGAAGTACTATGATCCCAGCCTTGAATATTTTACAAATACTTTGATAAAGTTTATGACGGTGCATGTCACCTCAAAAATTATTCTTTCTTTTTATCACTTACCTACTCGAGGACGAGCAGGAGTTAAGCTTGGGGATGTTGATACATTGCAAATGTATCTATAATTTTTGATGCTCCATGCTTGGTTTTATCCACTTTCTTATGTTTTGTCCACACTTTGGAGTACTTTTCATATGATTTCTTGGAATAACCTATTAACAAGAGCCATAGTGCCAGCTGCCCGTTTTCTGCTGTTTTTGGTTCCAGGAAAGTCAGAAAATGAATATTCTCGGAATTGGACGGGACAAAATCCAAAGTGCCTATTTTCCGGAAGTCATCAGATGCCAGAATACAAGACGAAGAGGGGCCAGAGGCCGGCCACACCACCTGGCCGCGCGGCCAGGCTGGGCCTGCGCCAGGGGGTGGTGTGGTGGCCCCTGGCACCCCCTCGGCCTCCCCTTCCGACTATAACATGCCCTCGGGACGTAAACCCTAAGTACCCGATCAAAAATCCACGAAAGAGTCTGTAGCTGCCATCATCTCCATCCCTAGATCGGGAGGGGTCTGAAGCTCTTCCCGACACCCTGTCAGAGAGGGGAATTCACCCTAGAGGCCTTCTTCATCACCATGCAAGCCTCCGGTGTGATGCGTGAGTAGTTCATCCTTGGACTACGGATCCATGTAGTAGCTAGATGGCTGGTTCTCCTCCTTTGTGCTTTCATGTTTAGATCTTGTGAGCTCCATTCATGATCAAGATCATCTATTTGTAATTCTGCATGTTGTGTTTGCGGGGATCCGATGGATATTGAGATGCTATTTCAGATTGATTATTGATTCTATCATGTCTTTGTTATTTGTTATCTTGCATGCTTTCCGTTGTTAGTAGCTATCTTGGCCAAGTAGATGTTAGCAACTCCAAGAGTTAGTATTTATGGTCGATAGTGGGTTCATGCCTCTGGTAATCTAGGGAAGTGACAGAAATCTCTAAGATACTAGATGTGATGTTTCTACTAGGGAGAAAACAACAATCCTTTGTTCATAGAACAATCGTATTGTTTACTTTACACGCAATTCGTAAAGCAATAATCTGTTGCTTGCAACTTAATACTAGAGGGGGTTCGGATGATAACCTGAAGGTGGATTATTAGTCATAGATGCAGTTGGATGGCGGTCTATGTATAATGTTGTAATGCCTAATCAAGTCTCAAAGGAGTCAAGATGATTAGTATATGCATGTATTGCTTTCTCGATGTTTGTCAATTGCCCCGCGGTAATTTGTTCACCTAGCATGTTATCTATCTAAGGACAGCCACCTCTAGTGAACTATGGATCCCGGTCCTTGCCTTTTACATTCAATCTACAATCTTTTACTGCTTTATGTTTACTTTCTGCAAACTTTTACTTCTTTCCATTCGATACGTTTAATCCTTTGTTTTCCACAAAACAAGTTGAGATTGACAACCTCATCGCAAGTTGGGGACAAAGTTCTGTGGTTGTGTTGTGTAGGTCTCCACGTTGCTACTAGCACCGGTAGTGCGTCCTGCCAAAGCTCAGCTAGTAACACCTTTGGGGTGTTTCCTTGCTCCTACTGGTTCGATTAAACCTTGGTTTCATAACTGAGGGAAACTTGCTGATGTGCTCATCATACCTTCCTCTTTGGGTTCCCAACGAGCTCTACATCAACCACGCACCAGCATTTTTCTGGGCGCCGTGCATTGAGCCATCACTTCTCCACAACTCAATTGGAGGGTCCCAACAAACAAGCTTGGGGAAAGCTCCACAACTTAATTGGTGGCCCCAAGAAATCCACAAACCTGCAAAACCACCAAACCGTTTAGGGTTCCCATGAACCCTAGAGTAAAAAGCTTCTCACCTTTCACCCAATCGAATCCTCACCGAGAACTCAAACCGATGCACCAAATACAATAGCAAGAACACAAGAAGTGCTCAAGTCCTTCTCTCCCAAATTCCACCAAAGCTACAAAAGCTTATGGGGGAATACGAGAGGAAGAACAATGGAAGAAATCCACACAAGACTCCAAGATGTAGATCGCAAGATGTTCCCCTCACTTAGAGGGGAGATTTATTGGTGGGATTGTAGATCTAGATCTCATCTTTCAAATCCCTCAAGAATATGCAAGAATCAATGGAGGTATTGAGAATAGCAAGCTCAAGAAGGTCAGCAATAGAGGGGAAAACTTGCAAAAATGATTAGGTAAACATTGGGGAAGAAGGCCCCTTATATAGGTCCTCCAAAATCCAACCGTTACAGCCCTGGAGCGCGCGGACCGGACATTCCGGCCAATTCACGTCGGACATTCCGGCCAATGCAAAACTGACAGAAACAGCAATACGAAAATACCCATAACTTTTGCATCCGGACTCCGATTTTGATGATCTTGGGCTTGTTTTAAAGAGAACAACAAACTCTACAAGATCATTCAGGGAACCACCATAGTCCATAAAGGGAGGATAGAACCAAATGACTAAAGGTTTGACCTCTCTCAAAAAGACGAACCGGTAAAACCTCCAACATAAAAAACGCAATAGAGAATGCATAAGAAATCCGTTTTCGCTGAACTTGGGCTTGTCATGAAGATTAACACAAGCTATAAATCCTCTCATGGATAAGAACCAAATAATGGAAGGTTTTACTAATCTCTAAAAGAAAAACTGGTAAAACCTCCAATATCGAAAACGCAATAGAGAATGTATATGAAATCCGTTTTTGATGAACTAGAGCTTGTTATGAATGTTACCACAAGCTCAAGAACCTCACATGGATAAGATCAAAATAACAACCAAGAAGGATGATGCCAAGTATGTGAAGGTTTGAGCTCTCTCCGAAGGATATGATCAAGTTACTCACTCGAGAGCCCCTCTTGATAGTACGGCTACCTATCCTATAAACCGGTCTCCCCAGCTAACACCATGAGACCGGTAAGAAAGAAACCCTATCAAGAACATACCTTTGCCTTGAACATATTCCACTTGAGCTTTATGGTAGCGATCTTGTCCACCTCAAGATGGAACACCTTTCTTGATTGCGCTAGCTTGGTGAAGACTTGCAAATTGCTCCCCATACTCCACTATGGTAGAGCTTCTCTTTTGGGCATACCATCTCCTCATATCCATGATCACCATAGGATGGCAATATTCAAGCAAATGATCTCTTCGAGATGGCTCATCTTGAACTTGCACATCATTTCTTCTTTCTTTATTATGTTGGTGTCTTGAAGGTACATAAGAGATATCACTCCAACTTTAGTCTTCAAGACACACTTGCTATAGGATCAACTCTCACTTGACCAATCTCCGGATCACTCATTGAAACCTTGGTCAACACTTAATTTTCTTCACTTTCTTCTTCTCCCAACCTTGAAGCCAACATATGGTTCAAGCATTGCCTATGGAAAAATCCTACAGGTAAAACTCAATGTAAACATAAGTCCATAAAGATTGTCATTAATTACCAAAACCACACATGGGGGCACACATGCACTTTCAATCTCCCCCATTTTGGTAATTGATGACAATCCCTTTGAGAGGGTTTATATAAGGAATTAACTGAACAAAACTTTGTGCTCACATCAAATACTACATAAGTATGTGATGTTAGTACAACCAAAATATTGAGCAAACTCCCCCACAATCTATGCACGTGTGGATGAACTTGAATTTCATTGCATATATTGCCAACCATTACCGGTGGTGGAGTTTCCTCGATATATTCAACATGCAAAGCAAAGGCAAATGTTTAAGTACAAAACTCAAAACACAAAACCAAATTCCCTTAAAACCCTCTAAAACTTCTCCCCCATTAGCATCGATTGCCGAAATGGGTGAAGAACTTTAGAAGGCCAATTTAGTGAGAGTTCCTCCATATGGTGTGCATTTCTCATAATATGAGTGGAATAAAATGCACGTATCCAATGACGAATACCATGAGGAAATCAAAATAACTTGAGGATCCAAAGATTGCAAAGAAATAAAATGGTGAAGAAGCATCAACAAATGAAGCAAGCAATCAAAAGATCAAAAGAAGCACTTCACAAAAGGAAGATACCAAAAGAAAGATAGATATTATGATAAGGTTGAAAAGATAGTGATCTAAATAATATGAGGAGACTCCCCAAGGTTTGTGCACAACTTATAATTTGCGTTTGAATACAATATGCACAAACATGGCATCATCATTCCCTCTATATCATTTAAACCACGAGCACGAGCAAGTGAGAAGATATTATGATGAGAGAAAATGAGTGTTTAGATGAAAATAGGAAGCTCTCCAAGGTTCATGCACAACAAAGTGCACAATTATGGAATCCTAACTCCCCATAATCAAAAAAAACACCAAACAAGAACAAGAAAGAAAATGTGTGTTCTTAGGTAGATTAGGAAAGCTCCCCAAGGTTTATGCACCAAATATAATAATTGATTTGAATGCAAAGTGCATAAACATGGTATCCTTGCTCCCCCAAACTTACATAACAACATAAAGGCATGAGAGATCAACTTTCTTAACACCAATGAGTGCCAAAAGATGCAAATGAAAAGGTCAAGCACTCAAAGCAAAACATTTGGAGCCACCAAAGAATAAAAAGGAGCACAAGGTGTAGACTCCAAAGCAAAAGGATATCAACTAGAGATTCAGCCATAATTATGTGTATAAGTTTCTAGGTAGACAACAATCACCAAGATATACATCCACAAAGAAACATGTACACACAAAATGGATACTCAAGAATGAACAAGATATCCAAAAGAAAGTCATAGATATTCTAGTAAGATTTTTGCTACAAAGCATGGCCAAAGGCTCAAATTTATCTTATTGATCATCAATGACCTTGAAACACCAACGAATACATCACAACTATCACAAGGGAACAAGAGATAGTTGGAATGCATTGGAAAAAGCAACACATATCATAAAGAACAAATAAACCTTACAAATTCATCCATATTGCACATGAGAGAAATTGAGGAAATGATTGGCAATAGAATTGCTAGATTGGCATATGTGGGATTGGTGAATCATAAACATGAATTTTATATACTCCCCAAAATATGCATTCATCTCAACTTACTCATATAACAATAAGGATGATACGATAAAATCTTGCAAGAACCACAATAAAAGCAACTGAAGGAAATCATGCCATGATGCAACCACAAAGGTTGGATGCTAGAAAAGTATGCATTAGAGGGATACTTGTTACCGAGATACCATTGGTAGGATGAAGTAGATATGAGTTTGTTGATCATCCTAGCTTGACTCCAATTATCATTTAGTCCCCACATCTTCTTATTATTGAAAAGCATCCAATGAATCTCTAATGTACATATAACACATTCAAGTACACAATGGTCCCAAAACTCATTGGGTCCAAAGTAGTTAGATAAACTACAATACATAGGAGAGACTCCACATAAATATGTGCATATTGATATGAAATTGAATTTCGTGCACATCTTAGCCGATAAGATTTGCTGGAGAATCCCCTATATATTGGATCAAGAAAGAAAGCATGCCATAATATAGAACATGAAGTAAATATGCATGCACAAGATTTCAAGAACCAAAAAGGAGGTACAATTTGAACAAAAACACCAAGTAAACCAAGAAGTCGCACACAAGAGTGTGACATGACAAAAGGGTGTCCAAATTGTATCAAAGAGCCAAATCAGCACATGAAAGGACACAAATTCAACAAATGAACAAGTCAATAGCCAAAGAGCAAAAGATAGACAAAAACACCAATGCTCAAGGATTTATCCCATCCTAAGGGATCAAACAAGTAACAAGGAATGTGACAAAACCAACTCCCAAAAAGCAAGGTTCCAACACACAAACCAAACTCTCTACACTTTTCATGATGGCACAAAGTACCAAAAGAAAATATCAAACTTCCAAGCACATAAAGCATGATATGGAACAAAACAAGAAGCATAAATATGAGTGTTCTAAATAATGTAGGAGAGCTCCCCCATGGATAATGCATTATGTAGGATTTTCCTTTTGAATGTAAAATGCACACAAATGGGATCATCACTAGTACCTACATTAAATAAAACACATGAGGATACAAAAAATAAGAATATCCACAAGAGGCAAGGAAAGCTTGGGAGAAAACAAAAAACATTTTGTTGGCTAGAGGTAGAACAAAATTTAAGCAAAGGCCAAAATGAATATGATCAATAAATTCTACCATATATGGAGTACCACTTGTCCAATGACAAGAATTATGGGGAAACATTTCCCAAGGTAGTTTTCAAGGATATCATGATCATATTCACACCAATAAGCATATTACGAAATATAAAAATTAAGCTTGATGCTTAGATAGAGATTCTTGATAGCTCCAAATAGTCACACAATCATAAAAGATTAAAGTAACTTGAAGCAAATGGCTTCCATGGAGGATATGGAGGTCTAAATACGGGGAATCACATACCAAGAAAACTCTCACAAACAAGATCCAAAAGATGAGCAATAAAATCAATCCAAGGGAATTGGAACTTGTTTGAGCTAAATGTGCCACTTAGGAGCTAGATAATTATCAATATCAATTCTAAGTGACACTGATACGTCCATTTTGCATCACTATTCTATGTCATAATTCACTGTTATTCATTGATATATTTCATATTAAGAGATGATACTTATGTTATTTCATCTGTTTTTGCATGGTTGATGACTTTTGGAGCATGGATCGCTGCAGTCAGGATTGTGATGGAAAAGGTGTTGTTTGGAGGCAAAATTCGCGAAGATCAGAAAATCCGGGAAAATATACGGAAAATCCTATTTTTCAAGAAGACGAAGGTTGCCAGAAGAGGGAGTGGAGATGGGCCATAGGGGGCCCACACCACCCCCTAGCACGGGCCACCCTAGGCCGCTCCACCAGGTGGTGTGGCCGCCCTGGCCCACCCCTGGCTCTCCCCTCTAGCGTATATATTCCTCCCGAAACCCTAAGACTCGGAGAGCGACCACAAAAAGATTTCGCCGCCTCTGCAGGGCGGAAAACACTGAGAGAGAAAGATCTCTCCGACAGACAGATTTCTGCCAGGGGAATTCCTTCCCGGAGAGGGAAGATCGTCGCCATCAACACCACCATCAAGCTGGACTTCATCGGGATCATCATCATCACCATCATCATCACCATCAGCACCCTCATCACCATCTCCATATTGCTGTAACAATTGGGTTGAATCTTGCATAGTTCTTAGGGGAAACTTTCCCGGTGTTGATTACTCTTTGTAGTTGATGCTATTGAGTGAACCATTGAATTATTGTTTATGTTCATATTGTTATACATCATTATTCTATCTCTGATCATGATCCATATGATGTCTTGTGAGTAGTTCGTTTTGTTCTTGAGGACATGGGAGAAGTCATGTTGTTAGTAGTGGAGTTGTGTTGAGAAAAATTCAATAGTTTGATATTTAAGTTGTGGTGTACTTCTTCTAGTGGTGTCATGTGAACGTCGACTACATGACACTTAACCTATATGGGCCTAGGGGAATGCATTGTGTATTTGGCTACTAATCGTAGGGGTTGCCAGAGTGATAGAAACCTGAACCCCCGTTAGGAAACCATTGCACAAGGGACGTAAGGGTCTTAGAGTCTAAAGTTGTGGTTAGTTTTCTACCTTAATTACTTTCTTGTACTTATGGATGTTTGCAAGGGGTATAATCACAAGTATGTATTAGTCCTAGGAAGGTCGGTACATTAGCGCAGGTTCACCCACACAACACTTAGCAAGCTAAAGAAGATTAATCAACTATATGAAGCGAAAGCACTTGACAGAATTCCCATGTGTCCTCGAGAACGTTTGGTCATCTTAAGTAATACAACCGGCTTGTCCTTTGCCGCATAAAGGATTGGGACACTTGCTGCATTTATTCTTATTGTATTTTGTTTACTCGTACTTTATTTACTTGCTTTATCAAAAAACCCTAAAAATCCGTTTGCTAAGTATTTGCAGAGAATTCCTGATCCATACCACTAGCCAGCACCTTCTGCTCCTTGTTGGGTTCGACAATCTTACTTATCGAAAATACTGCGATACACCCCCTATACTTGTGGGTCATCAAGACTATTTTTTTGCACCGTTGTCGGGGAGTGAAGCGCTATTGGAGTGTGGAACTGGTAAAGGAAACTTCTACTGTGAGTATTGTTTATTTTTGTTAGTTGCTTTATTTTCGTTATGGATAATTCGCTGAGTTTCGTATTTGGTAATGCTACGACCACTGCTAAGGTAGTAGATGAACCACCACCTGCTGAGAATGATGCTTTTAAAATACCTACAAGAATTATTGATCGTGTTATGGATAACTACTATGTTGGGGATGGAACTGTCCATCCCGGTGATCATTTACTCTTTATACACGAATTATGCGGGTTGTTCAAGTGTGCATGTATTACTACAGATCAAGTTAAGAAGAAGTTATTCTCTTTATCACTGAAAGGAAGAGCTGATGAATGGTATAAGCTGCTGAAGAATGGTCAAGCTCTTGAGTGGGAGGAAATAGTACCTCTCTTTTATTCAAAGTTTTATCCTCCTAGTGAGATTCATAAAGATCAGAATCAAATATACAACTTTTGGCCTCTTGATGGAGAGAGTACAACTCAAGCTTAGGGGAGATTGAAGTTACTAATTCTCAAATGTCCCATTCATGAGCTCCCCAATAATATTATTATCAATAACTTTTATGCAAGGCTCCCTCTACATGATAAAGATTTATTGGATGCTTCTTGTGATGGATCATTCACTCGCATGGAAGAAGAAGCTAAATGGGATCTTCTAGACCGTATTCAAGACAATGCTAAAGCTTGGGAGAATGACAAAGGTAGAAAGTTAGGTATAAATTATAATTATGAATGCATTGAATCTTTTATGGGAACTGATGACTTTCAAAATTTTAAAAATGCTTATGGTCTAGACTCTCAAGCCATTGCTTCTTATTTTAAGGCTTTTTCTTGCTACATTGAAGTGCCTAAAAAGAAGTGGAATAAGTATCATGAACCTTATAAAGATATTGCTAAGAGTGTTCCTGCAGGAAATACTGAAGTTTATACTGCTAATCATGTTTTACCTGAACCTTATATTGAGAAAATACCTTTCCTAGTTAAGGTAAAGGAACATTCTATGATAGCTAGTATGGTTAATGAAAGTATAATCAAAGCTGTTGAACCTGATAAAAAATGGTTGATGAACCTATTATAGCAAATGTGAAAGACTTTGTTGCAAAATATGAAGAAGAGGGACACACTATCCTTTGTAAGGATACCTCTAATATTGTTTCACAAAGTAGTATTATGAGAGCTAGTATTCCTATGTTTTCTGTTAGAATAAGTGATCCTTGTTATGATGGCCCTTGTGATAGTTATATTGTTAAGTTTATGGATGATACTGAAAGTTATTATGAGAGAGGGAAAAGTGTTCTTATGTATCTCAATAATATCAAGTTTCCTCGTTTTATGCTGAAAGTTTTTATGTTGCACTTGTTTTGCCTTCTTATGCAAGAAGCCTCTGGTTTGAACAACTTGTTTGTTTACAAAATTCCCTTGCATAGGAAGTGGGTTAGACTTAAACGTGTGTATTTTTGCTTCTTAATGCTCCCTTTCACCTCAATTCATATTCTTATGTGAGCATCTTCAAAATTATCTTGCCCATCTTAATGGCTATAAAGAAAGAGCTTTTTGGGAGACAACCCAATTTGTTTTTGCTTTCAGTTTGTTTTTGTTTCATTGAGTCTTGGAAGTTATTACCCCGGTAATAACCTCTCCTTATCCTTTTGTTTGGTTTTTGTGTCAAGATCAACCTCTAATGAGAGAGAAGTAAGATTTGGGGAAGTTGTTGTCCTGAAACATATTTTTGTGCTCCACCGTAAAAATTCTTGAGAGGTCTCTGTATGTCGGTTTGAGCTGTAATTTTTTGTGCTTCTAACCCAGGTTGTTATTTAACTTTCGTTAGTTTTGCACTTTTTGATTTGAGCAACATAAGATTTTCAAAAAAGTTGATCTTTACCTGCTGGTCTGTTTTGACAGATTTTGCCAATCTTGCATTTGCTTCTTTATTCGATTTCCTTTTTGAATTATTTTTGGGTCTTCGGAAGGAGTTGCTATAGTAGATTATGTTTTGATGGTTTTCAGTTGAAGTTGAACTCAAAAGGTTTTATCACTTCACTTATACTAATGTTGCTAATGGGACTGTGTTAAGTTTTGTGTGAAAGAAATTTCCAGGTAGTGGAGATAATGGTGTAGTAAGGAAGTGAAAGGTTTTATGACTCAAGAAATAAGTATATGAAGATGAAGATATTGATGTTATTCAAGTGGTGACTCTAGAAGAATCTACTAGATACCAAATTCAGAGACCTGCAGAGTCTGTTTTCAAATAGGTAACACTTCTGGTAAGAAAAGTTCCGCGAAAATACTATCCAACTATATTTTTGCAGTTTTCAGACAATAAGGAAAGTTATGAAGCGAAAAAGGGACGGAAACGGAGCCAGGGTGGCTCACACCACCCTGTGGCACGGGCCCACCCCTGGCTGCGCCACCAGGTGGTGTGGCCACTCCGGACTCCGTCTCCGACTCGTTTTCTCCCAGTACCTTCCTTTTGTTATGAAACTTCGTACTATATAACCCCCCGGATCTCCCGAGGTTCGTATATCGTGTTTTTGTCGTGTTTTCGTTTCGATCTGTTTCTGCCAGGACATACTCTTTGAAGGTTTAGAAGCACAATGGTGTTCGCCAAGGATAAAGGAAGGAGCCTATGGAAGATGATCTCCAAGACCCTAGGCAGGAGAAGGAGATCAAGAGTGAAGGTGAAGAGGAGGCAAAACACACTGGCACTATGATGTCTATGCACTTCTATTCTTGTAGACAGTTGTTGGGCCTCCAAGTGCAGAGGTTTGTAGAACAGCAGCAAGTTTTCCCTTAAGTGGATCACCCAAGGTTTATCGAACTCAGGGAGGAAGTGGTCAAAGGTATTCCCTCTCAAGCAACCCTGCAATCAAGATAGAAGAAGTCCCTTGTGTCCCCAGCACACCCAATACACTTGTCAGGTGTATAGGTGCACTAGTTCAGCGAAGAGATAGTGAAATACAAGTGGTATAGATAATTATAAGTGGTAACGGTGATAGAAGATAGCTTGATGGCGTGGAAAAGACTAAAGTAAAACTGAAATAAAGATAGAAGCAAGCAAACATGTAATAGATCTAATAGCAAACGGTGTTTCAATGCTTAGAAACAAGGCCTAGGGATCATACTTTCACTAGTGAACACTCTCATATAAATATCTTCTCTTTATGATACTACTCTTAACAACTCTCCGGTTGAACACTCTAATCGATGGTAGGGCTATAACAGCACTCCTCAAAGTTCATCTTTCCCATCTAGATAACCCCACACTGTCACCTTGAGTACTAGATGGCACCACAATTTCATAAATACATCCAACTCCAAATATAACTCATAACAAGTATTTGTAATCTCTAGCCTAAGTGCCACCATGGTGTGCACACTGTCAACTTCACACACATGGGAGAGCAGAGATCTATTAAAGCACTTGAGTAGCAAGGTAGATCTATAGATTACAAGCTCATGATCTCAATAATATCATGCATAGAGAGAGATGAACACATAGCTACCGGTAGAACCCTTAGCCTCGCGAGAGAACTACTCCCTCCTCATCATGGGAATCACCAATGGTGATGCAGATGGTGGTGTAGATCGATGGATATGGCTCCGGGGGCACTTCCCTGTCCCGGCAGGGTGCCAGAACAGAGACTTTCTGTCCCCCGAATCTCCCCTTCGGTGGCGGCGGCACTCCGGAACTTTTTGTGGATTTCTGATTGACTATTTAGGGTTTTTGCCTCAGGAGGAATATATAGGCGAAGGAGGCAAGGTCAGTGGCCGGCCAAGGGGGCCACACCATGCCCTGGCGCGGCCTAGGGTTGCCCGTGCCAAGGGGGGTGTGGCCACCCTGTGGCCCCTCTCCGATTCTCCTTCTGGCTCCGTGAGTCTTCTGGAAAAATAGGAACTTTGGCTTTTGTCCCGTCCAATTCCGAGAATATTCATTTTCTAACTTTCCTGGAACCAAAAACAGCAGAAAACAGGCAACTGGCACTGTGGCTCTTGTTAATAGGTTAGTCCAAGAAATCATATGAAAATTACTCCAAAGTGTGGACAAAACATAAGAAAGTAGATAAAACCAAGCATGGAACATCAAAAATTATAGATACATTTGCAATGTATCAACATCCCCAAGCTTAACTCCTGCTCGTCCTCGAGTAGGTAAGTGATAAAAAGAAAGAATAATTTTTGAGGTGACATGCACCGTCATAAACTTTATCAAAGTATTTGTAAAATATTCAAGGCTGGGATCATAGTACTTCAACATAGCATGAAAGACAAAGTTCTATCAATAAGACAAAGAAACTATGATGCAACATGAAAAGGCACAAACAAAAGATTCATGAATAACAATGTTTTGCAAGACGTTTGTTTGTTTCACATAAAGAAAACATAGCATAGTGGCATTCAGCTTGTCCCTTATAGAGTAGCAAACATAAATGCATAGGACACCTTCAAAGTTCATAAGAGTGACTAGATACAAATAGTTTAAGAACAAACAATATCAAAGCTATGCATCAATCAACAAGTCTTGGGACAATGCACATAGAAGTAAGAATGGCCAGTATGCTCTCAAAGTAGGTGCATAAAGATAGAAGGTGGAGACTCAACATAAAAGTAAAAGAAAGGCCTTCATAGAAGGAAGCAGGGATTCAAGTTTCATAAAGACCTTCCAAAAATTATGGTACTTATTAGCTTTCAGCTCTCATTGCCCCTATCATAAGCATCTTGAAGTGATTAAGGTTAAGGTGAACAAACTATGGTGTACATGCTTGACAAAGTATAAGTTAGAAATCTCATGTCCCTTGAATACGAGGGCCGCTCCTCATGCTACTCAAGTTTAGTCACCGGTAAGTTCTTGTCATCGTAAGTACATGTGTATCATAGAGAACCGCCAACGGGGTACCCCTTGAGCGATGATACGAAAGAATCCCCATATCAAAATGACAAGGCAAGCAGACAACGAGCATCTCAGCAATCTTCTTATTTACCATGGGAATATGGTGCTTTTTTCTCTCTTTCCTCTTTTCTCATATCTCTTTTTTTCTTTTTTTCTTTTTTCTAAATATATGACTCTTTTTTATAAGAAGAATGCTTCATAGACAACTCATTATGGTTACGCTGCAGGTTTCCACCATGATAGCATGGATTAGACCGGTGGCCCAGCCGTTTCTCTAACACGCATACATAACTCCATGGACTTACAAGCTCCCCTTTCATTTCACACTGACCACATCCATAGACAAAAGAGCATGATATCAACTAGGTACAAAGTACAAGTGCAATGTTGAAAGCGTTCCCCATGACAGCATGATTCTGCTAATCCCCAACAAATAAATGCAAGCATATACAACATAGATGACACAATGGTTCAAGTTTATTAAGGGCAAGAAAAGTAAAGTGTGCCATCAAGTTTGTGAGAGCTTAAATCACTAGTTTTCTCATAACAAGTTTAATTCGGAAGCTAAACAAAAGCATGAATATACTTGGAATAGCATAAGCTAATAGTAAGGTATGGTGGACTCTTTGGAATAACTTGGTTTTAGGAGTTGGATGCATGAGTGGAACTCATACTTGGTTATGGAGGCTAGCAAAAGACTGGGAGCGACAAACTAAGAGAGCAATAATGGCCATAATCATGCAGAGCGACAAAACATCATTAATCAAAGCATAAAGTGATACTACAAGTTGAAAACTAAAGGATCATAAAGGCTTATGGTGACTTGGGATAGTCATAACATGGTGTGAGCATGTGCCAAGTCAACCCAAATAAAACATCAAAGGAGAATACCACAATACTATGCTTTAATATGCTAAAACAACGCATGATTCTTCCAAGGCACATTAAGCAATCTCAATTGTTTATAACATGTCATGCTATAGCAAAGAATACTAAGCATAAAGCCAAAACAATATCGAGCATGGAATGACAAAGCATAGGCCACAGTCAAAAACAAGCTCCTTTTACTACTTAAGCATGAACTTTCCTACTCTTTTTCCAATCCAAACCAAACTATTTGAAACCCAATGTATGAAAGAGGGGGTCCAACCAATTTATTCAACCAAACTAAGCAAACCAAGCAAACGAAAACTAAAAACAGAAACAAAGACGCTCCAAGAACAACACAACTTGTGCATGAAACAATAAAAATGAAGTGTTTGGAAGAAACCTGAGATTTTTATTGATGAAGAAGGGGATGCCTTGGGCATCCCCAAGCTTTGACGCTTGTACTTCTTGGATATTTCTTGGGGTGTGATACATTGCAAATGTATCTATAATTTTTGATGTTCCATGCTTGGTTTTATCCACTTTCTTGTGTTTTGTCCACACTTTGGAGTACTTTTCATATGATTTCTTGGACTAACCTATTAACAAGAGCCACAGTGCCAGCTGCCTGTTTTCTGCTGTTTTTGGTTCCATGAAAGTCAGAAAATGAATATTCTCGGAATTGGACGGGACAAAAGCCAAAGTGCCTATTTTTCTGGAAGTCATCAGATGTCAGAATACGAGACGGAGAAGAGCTGGGGGCCGGCCACACCACCTGGCCGCACGGCCAGGCCTAGCCCATGCCAGGGGGTGGTCTGGCCGACGCCAGCACCCCCTCGGCCTCTCCTTTCGCCTATAAGATGCCCTCGGGACGAAAACCCTAAGTACCCGATCAAAAATCCACGAAAGATTCTATAGCCACCGTCATCTCCATCCGTAGATCGGGAGGGATCTGAAGCTCTTCCCGGCACCCTGCGGAGAGGGGAATTCACCCTGGAGGCCTTCTTCATCACCATGCAAGCCTCCGGTGTGATGCGTGAGTAGTTCATCCTTGGACTACGGATCCATGTAGTAGCTAGATGGCTACTTCTCCTTATTTGTGCTTTCATGTCTAGATCTTGTGAGCTCCGTTCATGATCAAGATCATATATTTGTAATTTTGCATGTTGTGTTTGCGGGGATCCGATGGATATTGAGATGCTATTTCAGATTGATTATTGATTCTATCATGACTTTTTTATTTGTGATCTTGCATGCTTTCCGTTGTTAGTAGCTATCTTGGCCAAGTAGATGCTAGCAAGTCCAAGAGTTAGTATTTATGCTCAATAGTGGGTTCATGCCTCTGGTAATCTGGGGAAGTGACAGAAATCTCTAAGGTACTAGATGTGTTGTTGCTACTAGGGAGAAAACAACAATCTTTTGTTCATAGAACAATCGTATTGTTTACTTTACACGCAATTCGTAAAGCAATAATCTGTTGCTTGCACTTAATACTGGAGGGGGTTCGGATGATAACCTGAAGGTGGATTATTAGTCATAGATGCAGTTGGATGGCGGTCTATGTATAATGTTGTAATGCCCAATCAAGTCTCAAAGGAGTCAAGATGATTAGTATATGCATGTATTGCTTTCTCGATGTTTGTCAATTGCCTCGCTGTAATTTGTTCACCGAGCATGTTATCTATCTAAGTAGAGCCACCTCTAGTGAACTATGGATCCCGGTCCTTGTCTTTTACATTCAATCTACAATCTTTTACTTCTTGGTGTTTACTTTCTACAAACTATTACTTCTTTCCATTCGATACATTTAATCCTTTGTTTTCAGCAAAACACGGTGAGATTGACAACCTCATCGCAAGTTGGGGACAAAGTTCTGTGGTTGTGTTGTGCAGGTCTCCACGTTGCTACTAGCACCGGTAGTGCGTCCTGCCAAGGCTCAGCTAGCAACACCTTTGGGGTGTTTCCTTGCTCCTACTGCTTCGATTAAACCTTGGTTTTATAACTAAGGAAAACTTGCTGCTGTGCTCATCATACCTTCCTCTTGGGGTTCCCAACGAGCTCTACATCAACACCGAGCCATCAAGCATTTTTCGGGCACCGTTGCCGGGGACTGAAGAAGAAAAAGCTCCCACGTCAACCATGCACCAGCATTTTTCTGGTGCCGTTGTCAAGGAGTCAAGGACATCTTCACAAGGGGAGTCCCTCATAACCAATCTCTTTACTTTGTTATTTTTGTTTTGCTTAGTTTATTTTTGCTTTGTTTGCTTGTTTCTTTATCAAAAACACAAAAAAAATAGTTTTCCTAGTTTGCTTTCTTATTTGAAAACACACAAAAAATTAGTTCCTTTCTTAAGTTGCCATTATGTCTAGCCTTGCTCCAGTCACTATGTCACCCGAGGAAATGATTTTCACTTTTAAACAAGGAATTGAGGAAAGTTTTAAGGAAGCTTGGTCTAGAATCTCTGATATACATGAAAAAACTGAGCCTAAAATGACTCAAAGCTTGTTCCTTAGCAGTTTTTACCTTGGAATTGCTCTTTGCTATAGATATGCTTTAGATGCTATTGTGGGAGGAGATTTCTTCCAATGTAATGAGGATGATGCTATAAATGCTATAAAGGAATTGATCCTCACTTACAACTTTCCTAGCCAAACTGATATTTCTTTCGCAAGAATATTTGCTAGATTAAACACTCTTGAGACTAGCACTACTAGCTTAAAAGATTGCTATAATACGCTTACGGAGCATCACAATTATGTCCCAATAAATTCTGAACCATCAAAGTGGCTCCCTACAGTAAATATTGAGATAAACACTAAAACTTTTCAAGCTCGCTGTGATATCATGTCTGAATTTTGTCTTATGCCCAAAGATATTTATGAATCTTTGAATACTTGGGGGCTTACTGAAGGAGGAAAAGAAATATCTCTTGGTAATAATGCTACCATATTACCTATTGGAATAGTTGAAGGAGTGTTTACAAAGATCCTTGGGAAAATGATTTCTACTAATTATCTTGTTATTGAATGTGAAGGAAAAGGACAAATTACACTTGGAAGGTCCCTATTAGAACTCCTTGGAGCAATAATAGATGTGGGAAAAGGGACCATGCACCTTTCTTCTCCACAAAACAATCATATTTTCCCTGAGGTTAAGAATAAAAGTAAGAGAGGTAAGGGCAAGAAATTTGGTTTTAATGCTTCTTCATTTGAGAACACTTGATTATTTCTTGCTTCTTATGCCTAACTTAAAGGCGTTAAAGAAAATTACTTATTGGGAGATAACCCAAAAGTTTTAGATGAGTCTTGGAAGTTATTACTTCAGTAATAATCGCTCCTTATCCTTTTTATTTGCTTTTTGTGCCAAGAGTAACCTCTAATGAGAGAGAAGTAATGATTGGGAAAGTTGTTGTCCTGAAACAGATTTATGTGCTTCACCATAAAAATTCGTGTAAAATCCCTGAACGTCTTTTTGAGGTGTGAAGTTTTGTGCTTCTGTCCTAGGTTGTTATCTAACTTTCGTTAGTTCAACACTTTTTGATTGGAGCAACAGAAGGTCTTCTAAAAAATTCGTCTTTACCTGTTGGTCTGTTTTGACAGATTTCTGCCATTTTCTGCATTTGCTTCTTGTTGGTTCCTTTTTGAGTTCTTTTGGGGAATTGAGCTTTTTGAGGGAAATGCTATAGTATCTAGTGTTGTGATGGTAGTTTATTTGGTATTAGAACTGAACCTTAAGACTTATTTATCTTGAGTGCACTAATGTTGCTAATAAAGATTGTGTGAAGTTTTGTATGAAGGAAAAATTTCAGGTGTATGGAAGGGATGAGTAATGAGATGAAGGATGGACTAAAGTTCAAGCTTGGGAATGCCACGCATGTCACCCCAAGAAATATCCAAGAAGTACAAGCGTCAAAGCTTGGGGATGCCCAAGGCATCCCCCTCTTCATCAATAAAAAACCCAGGTTTCTTCCAAACGCTTCATTTTTATTGTTTCATGCACAGTTGTGTTGTTCTGGGAGCGTCCTCTTTTTCGTTTTCGTTTTGGTTTTTTGTGAGCTTGGTTTTATTAGTTTTCTGAATAATTTGGCTGTACCCCCTCTTTCATACATTGGTTTGCAAATAGTTTGGTTTGGAAAAGAGTAGGAAAGTTCATACTTATGTGGTAAAAAGAGCTTGTTTTTGACTGTGACCTATGCTTTGTCATGCCATGCTTGATATTGTTTTCGCTTTAAGCTTAGTATTATTTGTTGTAGCATGACTTGTTATAAACAATCGAGATTGCTTAATGTGCCTTGGAAGAATCATGCGTTGTTTTATCATTTTAAAGCATAGTATAGTGGTATTCTCCTTTGATGCTTTATTTGGGTTGATTTGGCGCATGCTCACACCATGTTATGACTATCTCAAGTCACCATAAGCCTTTATGATCCTTTAGTTTTCAACTTGTAGTATCACTTTATGCTTTGATCAATGATGTTTTGTCGCTCTGCATGATTATGGCCATTATTGCTCTCTTAGTTTGTCGCTCCCAGTCTTTAGCTAGCCTCCACAACCAAGTATGAGTTCCACTCATGCATCCAACTCCCTAAACCAAGTTATTCCAAAGAGTCCACCATACCTACCTACTAGCTTATGCTATTCCAAGTATATTCATGCTTTTGTTTACCTTCCAAATTAAACTTGTTATGAGAAAACTAGTGATTAAAGCTCTCACGAACTTGATGGCACACTTTACTTTTCTTGCCCTTAATAAACTTGAACCATTGGGTCCTTCTTTGTTGCGTATATGCTTGCGCTTTATAAGTTGAAATTAGCAGAACCATGAATCATGGGGAACGCTTTCAACATTGCACTTGTACTTTGTACCCCGTTGATATCTTGTTATTTTGCTTACGGATCCCGGTGGTGTGAAATAAAAGTGGAACTTGTAAGATCATGGAGTTTGTATGTGTGTTAGAGAAATGCCTAGGCCGCTAGCCTAAGCCATGCCTAATCATGGTGGAAACTTGCAGCATCACCATAATGAGCACTCTATGAAGCATCCTCAATAAAAACCTATGCAAATAGCAAATAAAAAGATTGCTGAGATGCTCATTGTCTGCTTGCCTTGTCATTTTGATTATGAGATAGCTCCTGTATCATGTGCAAGGGGTACCCCGTTGGCGGTTCTTTATGATACGTATGTACTTACAATGACAAGAGCTTACTTGTGACTAAAGTTGAGTAGCCTGAGGATCGGTCTTCGTAAGTAAGGGGCATGAGATTTCGGTTTATAACTTGTCAAGCATATCCTCTTAGTTGTGTCACTTTAACCTTAATCACCTTCAAGATGCTTATGATAGGGGCAATGAGAGTTGAAAGCTATAAGTACCATAATTTTTGGAAGCTCTTTAAGAGACTTGAATCCCTACTTCCTTCTATGAAGGCCTTTCTTCCACCATTATATTGAGTCTCCACCTTCTACCTTTATGCACCTACTTTGAGAGCATAGTGGCCATTCTTAGTTCTATGTGCATTGTCCCAAGACTAGTTGATTGATGCATAACTTGATATTGCTTGTTTTAAACGATTTGTATCTAGTCACTCTTATGAACTTTGAAGGTGTCCTATGCATTTATATTTGCTACTCTATGAGGGAAAACTTGAATACTATTATGCTATGTTTTCTTTATGTGAAACAAACAAATGTCTTGCAAAGCATTGTTATTCATGAATCTTTTGTTTGTGCCATTTCATGTTGCATCATAGTTTCTTTGTCTTATTGCTAGAACTTTGTCTTTCATGTTATGATTGAAGTATTATGATCCCAACTTTGAATGTTTTACAAATACTTTGATCAAGTCTTTGATGGTGCATGTCACCTAAAAAATTATTCTATTTTTTTATCACTTACCTACTCGAGGACGAGCAGGAGTTAAGCTTGGGGATGTTGATACATTGCAAATGTATCTATAATTTTTGATGCTCCATGCTTGGTTTTATCCACTTTATTGTGTTTTGTCCACACTTTGGAGTACTTTTCATATGATTTCTTGGACTAAACTATTAACAAGAGCCACAGTGCCAGCTGCCTGTTTTCTGCTGTTTTTGGTTCCAGGAAAGTCAGAAAATGATTATTCTTGGAATTGGACGGGACAAAAGCCAAAGTGCCTATTTTTCCGGAAGTCATCAGATGCCAGAATACGAGAGAGAGAAGAGTTGGGGTCCGGCCACACAACCTGGCCACGCGGCCAAGCCTGGCCCGCACCAGGGGGTGGTCTGGCTGACCCCCAGCACCCCCTCGGCCTCTCCTTCCGCCTATAAGATGCCCTCGAGACGAAAACCCTAAGTACCCGATCAAAAATCCAAGAAAGAGTCTGTAGCCGCCGTCATCTCCATCCCTAGATCGGGAGGGATCTGAAGCTCTTCCCGGCACCCTGCCAGAGAGGGGAATTCACCCTGGAGGCCTTCTTCATCACCATGCAAGCCTCCGGTGTGATGCGTGAGTAGTTCATCCTTGGACTACGGATCCATGTAGTAGCTAGATGGCTGGTTCTCCTCCTTTGTGCTTTCATGTCTAGATCTTGTGAGCTCCGTTCATGATCAATATCATCTATTTGTAAGTGTGCATGTTGTGTTTGCGGGGATCCGATGGATATTGAGATGCTATTTCAGATTGATTATTGATTCTATCATGTCTTTGTTATTTGTGATCTTGCATGCTTTCCGTTGTTAGTAGCTATCCTGGCCAAGTAGTTGCTAGCAACTCCAAGAGTTAGTATTTATGCTCAATAGTGGGTTCATGCCTCTGGTAATCTGGGGAAGTGACAGAAATCTCTAAGGTACTAGATGTGTTGTTGCTACTAGGGAGAAAACAACAATCTTTTGTTCATAGAACAATCGTATTGTTTACTTTACACGCAATTTGTAAAGCAATAATTTGTTGCTTGCAACTTAATACTGGAGGGGGTTCGGATGATAACCTGAAGGTGGATTATTAGTCATAGATGCAGTTGGATGGCGGTCTATGTATAATGTTGTAATGCCCAATCAAGTCTCAAAGGAGTCAAGATGATAGTATATGCATGTATTGCTTTCTCGATGTTTGTCAATTGCCCCGCTGTAATTTGTTCACCCAGCATGTTATCTATCTAAGGAGAGCCACCTCTAGTGAACTATGGATCCCGGTCCTTTGTTTTACATTCAGTCTACAAACTGTTTACTGCTTTGTGTTTACTTTCTACAAACTATTACTTCTTTCCATTCGATACGTTTAATCCTTTGTTTTCAGCAAAACACGGTGAGATTGACAACCTCATCACAAGTTGGGGATAGAGTTCTGTGGTTGTGTTGTGTAGGTCTCCACGTTGCTACTAGCACCGGTAGTGCGCCCTACCAAGGCTCAGCTAGCAACACCTTTGGGGTGTTTCCCTGCTCCTACTGGTTCAATTAAACCTTGGTTTCATAACTGAGGGAAACTTGCTGCTATGCTCATCATACCTTCCTCTTGGGGTTCCCAACGAGCTCTACATCAACACTGAGCCATCAAGCATTTTTCTAGTGCCATTGCCGGGGACTGAAGAAGAAGAATAAGCTCCCACATCAACCACGCACCAGGGTGACACGCGTGGCATCCCCAAGCTTGAGCTTTAGTCCATTCTTCATCTCATTACATCATTCTCTCCATACACCTGAAAATTTCCCTTCATACAAAACTTCACACAATCTTTATTAGCAACATTAGTGCACTCAAGATAATAAGTCTTTAGGTTTAGTTCTAACAACAATAAAACTTCCATTATTAACACAAGCTACTGTAGCACTTTCCTAAAAAGCTCAATTCCCCAAAAGAACTCAAAAAGAAACCAACAAGAAGCAAATGCAAATAAAGGCAAAAATCTTTCAAAACAGACCAGCAGGTAAAGATGAATTTTTTCTAAGACCTTCTGTTGCTCAAATCGAAAAGTGTTGAACTAACGAAAGTTAGATAACAATCTGGGGCAAAAGCACAAAAACTCACGCCTCAAAAGGATGTACAGAGGTTTTACACGAATTTTTACGGTGAAACACAAAAATCTGTTTCGGGATAGCAACTTTCTCAATCATTACTTCTCTCTCATTAGAGGTTACTCTTGGCACAAAAAGCAAATAAAAAGGATAAGGAGCGGTTATTACTGAGGTAATAACTTCCAAGACTCATCTAAAACTTTTGGGTTATCTCCCAATAAGTACTTTTCTTTAACGCCTTTAAGTTAGGCATGATAGTTTGAGAAGATGCTCACATAAGAAATATGAATTGAAGTAAAAGAGAGCATCAAGAAGCAAATTCAAAGCACATTTAAGTCTAACTCACTTCCTATGCATAGGAATCTTGTAAAGAAACAAGTCATGAAAGCACAAAGCAACAAGCATAGTAAAGCAAAACAAGTGCAACTTCAAGACTTTCAACATAAAGAGGGGAGACTTAATATTATTGAGATGCATAAAACCATGTTTCCCTCTCTCATAATAACTTTCAGTAGCATCATGAATAAAATTAACAATATAACAATCACATGAAACATTCTTATCATGAGCCACATGCATAAAACAATTATTACTCTCCCTATAAGAATAGTCATTCTTATTAATCATAGTGGGAGCAAATTCAACAAAATAGCTATCATTATTATTCTCATCACCATAATCATCAAAAATAGGAGGCATATTGTAATCATTAATTTTCTCCTCAATAGTAGGTGGACTGAAAATATCATATTCATCATTATAATCATCATAGATTGGAGGCATAGTATCATCAAAGTAAACTTTCTCCTCCATGCTTGGGGGACTAAAAATATCATGGTCATCAAAACTAGCTCCCCCAAGCTTAGACTTTTCCATAGCATTAGCAATAATGGTGTCGAAAGAATTCATACTAACAACATTTCTATTAGCATGCAAATAAAGTTCCATAGGTTTTTTAATTTTCTCTTCAAACACTTCATGTCCTAACTCAAGATAAATACTATAAAGCTCTCTAATTTTTTTGTTGTTTTCCATTAAGCCTAACTAGTGAAAACAAGAAACAAAAAGATAAAATTGCAGAATCTAAAGGAAATAACTTCGAGCACTCACACCGGAGGATGTGAGTGCCTTTTACCTTACCTCCCCGGCAACAGCGCCAGAAAATAGCTTGATGTCTACGCACTTCTATTCTTGTAGACAATTGTTGGGCCTCCAAGTGCAGAGGTTTGTAGAACAGCAGCAAGTTTTCCCTTAAGTGGATCACCCAAGGTTTATCGAACTTAGGGAGGAAGTGGTCAAAGGTATTCCCTCTCAAGTAACCCTGCAATCAAGATACAAGAAGTCCCTTGTGTCCCCAACACACCCAATACACTTGTCAGGTGTATAGGTGCACTATTTTGGCGAAGAGATAGTGAAATATAAGTGGTATAGATAATTATAAGTGGTAACGATGATAGAAGATAGCTTGATGGCGTGGAAAAGACTAAAGTAAAACTGAAATAAAGATAGAAGCAAGCAAACATGTAATAGATCTAATAGAAAATGTGTTTCAATGCCTAGAAACAAGGCCTAGGGATCATACTTTCACTAGTGAACACTCTCATATAAATATCTTCTCTTTATGATACTACTCTTAACTACTCTCCGGTTGAACACTCTAATCGATGGTAGGGCTATAACAGCACTCCTCAAAGTTCATCTTTCCCATCTAGATAACCCCACACTATCACCTTGAGTACTAGATGGTTCAAACAAACACCACAATTTCATAAAGACATCCAACTCCAAATATATCTAATAACAAGTATTTGTAATCTCTAGCCTAAGTGCCACCATGGTGTGCACACTGTCAACTTCACACACATGGGGAGAGAAGAGATCTATTAAAGCACTTGAGTAGCAAGGTAGATCTATAGATTACAAGCTCATGATCTCAATAAGATCATGCATAGAGAGAGAGATGAACACGTAGCTACCGGTAGAACCCTTAGCCTCGAGAGAGAACTACTCCCTCCTCATCATGGGAATCAGCAATGGTGATGGAGATGGTGGTGGAGATCGATGGAGATGGCTCCGGGGGCACTTCCCTGTCCCGGCAGGGCGCCGGAATAGAGACTTTCTGTCCCCTGAATCTCCCCTTCGGTGGCGGTGGCGCTGCGGAACTTTTCGTGGATTTCTGATTGACTATTTAGGGTTTTTGCCTCGGGAGGAATATATAGGCGAAGGAGCCAAGGTCGATGGCCGGCCAGGGGGCCCACACCATGCCCTGGCGCGGCCTAGGGTTGCCCGCGCCAAGGGGGGTGTGGCCACCCTGTGGCCCCTCTCTGACTCTCCTTCTAGCTCCGTGAGTCTTCCAAGAAAATAGGAACTTTGGCTTTTGTCCCGTCCAATTCCGAGAATATTCATTTTCTGACTTTCCTGGAACCAAAAACATCAGAAAACAGGCAATTGGCACTGTGGCTCTTGTTAATAGGTTAGTCCAAGAAATCATATGAAAAGTACTCCAAAGTGTGGACAAAACATAAGAAAGTAGATAAAACCAAGCATGGAACATCAAAAATTATAGATACATTTGCAATGTATCACACTACCGTTGCAAGCATTGGAGTGGTGGCAAACCCTGTCAGGACTATGTCAATTGGAGGTAAGCCTCCTCATCACCGTTTAGATCCCTGGTCACTTCCTCCATGAACCAAGAATCATTTCCATACTCTTATCCATGAGCATCAATACCAGAATATGCCCAAGGGGAAATTACCCTCCAATTGGGATTTGCCTCGTTCTAGCCATGCAGGAAAAGAAGACTTCAAGGAGGTAGAGTGGGGAAAGGATCTCAAGAGCTAGGATTCTCAACCCGACATGATAATGATCCGCATTGAGCAAAACTCGCAGCTTATTCGTAATCTCACCTTCGAGATTGAGGACTTGGGGAAACTGATCAAATAGCTCATGGAGAGGATACCACCACCACCAAAGGAGTAATTCGTCATCAGGTTTGGCATCCCCTTGGTTTGTTCCAAGCTTGGGGGAGTGCCGCGGTATCACATCACTATCTTCCATCTTTTTACCCTTTTTAGTAGAGTCATATCATGAATAGAGAAGTTATTATGTAGGATGGTTTGCATTATGGAAGTGTCCCCTCTCTCGTTAGATATGTATCCCTTGGTGTGAGCTACCGTTTTGGAATATTAATGAGAAGTTCTATCATTTACTCTTTTGCATAGCTTATATTAGTTTTGAATTCGTGGTTATATGATTGATCTTGTTGTTAGTATTGGTATCACTTTGGGATCATTGAGTTAATTTAGTTGGTTTTGGCAAACCTGGCTTGGTCAGTAGCAACACTATTTCTAAGAGTTGAATGAAAAGATAAAAGTACTCTAAAGAAATATAATTTCATCATCTTTCTTTCTTGATTTGCTCATAAGTCTAGTATTCTCTGGTTAAGATCTATTGTGCTTCCAAGGAAGATTGCATGTTTGTTTTTATCACTTGTATGTTTGTTTGTTTCCTTCAACTCTTATACTTGCTACCCAACCTTGCTAGCCAAAAACCTGTACTGAGAGGGAATTCTTCTCGTGCATCCACCTCCTTTAAACCAAACCCATGCCATGTGTGTCCACCATACCTACCTATTAGCATTGTTGTTATTCCAAGTAAATTCATGTTTTTATCTACCTTCCAAATTAAACTTGTTATGTGAAAATTAGTGGTTAAAGCTCTCACGAACTTGATGGCACACTTTACTTTCTTGCATCTAATAAACTTGAACCATTGTGCCCATCTATGTTGCGTATATGCTTGCGCTTTGTGAGTTGTGAATTAGCAGAACCATGCTGTCATGGGGAACGCTTTCAACATTGCATTGGTACTTTGTACCTAGTTGATATCATGTTATTTTGTCTATGGATGTCGTCGGTGTGAAATGAAAGGGGAGCTTGTAAGTCCATGGAGTTATGCATGTGTGTTAGAGAAACGCCTGGGCCGCTGGTCTAATCCATGCTGACATGGTGGAAACCTGCAGCGTAACCATAACGAGCATCTATGAAGCATTCTTCTTATAAAAAAGGAGATAGAGATTGAGAAAAGGAGAAAAAGAAAAAAGAGATATTATGAAAAGAGGAAAGAGATAAAAAAGCACCATATTCCCATGGTAAATAAGAAGATTGCTGAGATGCTTGTTGTCTGCTTGCCTTGTCATTTTGATATGGGGATTCTTCCGTATCATCGGGCAAGGGGTACCCCATTGGCGGTTCTCTATGATACACATATGCTTACGATGACAAGAACTTACCGGTGACTAAACTTGAGTAGCATGAGGAGCGGCCCTCGTATTCAAGGGACATGAGATTTCTGACTTATACTTCGTCAAGCATGTACACCATAGTTTGTTCACTTTAACCTTAATCACTTTAGGATGCATATACTAATATTTGATCACTTTAACCTTAATCACCTAAAGATGCCTATGATAGGGGCAATGAGAGCTGAAAGCTAGTAAGTATCATAATTTTTGGGAGCTCTTTATGAGACTTGCAATCCCTGCTTCCCTCTGCGAAGGGCCTTTCTTTTACTTTTTAGTTGAGTCAGTAAACCTATTCCCTTTTATCTCAGCAAGTATTTTGAGTTCTTGTGTTTCATTCATTCATATGATGATTTATTCAATCATGTTTCTTATGTTCCTTGTTTTTCACATTGCTCTTATCTTGGTGATTACTACTTTGAAAGCTTTCATTGAAAAATCAGTTATTTGTGAACTCCAGCAAATTATCAACTATTCTTCGACCAAGAGCTAAGTTTGCCATTACCAATTATGATTCACTTTATGTATCTTTATTGTGCTTCTTTTAATTATTGCAAGTTAAGTTATATAATAGTGAGTTGTCTTCTATTATGATCTATGTATTGATGAATGTGATGCTTCTTGTCCGTATTCTTTTTATCGACTCTTCACTCCATAAACCTGAGGTCATGTTTATTGAGCTCAGTTTCGCTTGGGGACAAGCGAAGTCTAAGCTTGGGGGGAGTTGATACGTCCATTTTGCATCACAATTCTATGTCATAATTCACTGTTATTCATTGATATATTTCATATTAAGAGATGATACTTATGTTATTTCATATGTTTTTGCATGGTTGATGACTTTTGGAGCATGGACCACTGTAGTCAGGATTCTGATGGAAAAGGTGTTGTTTGGAGGCAAAATTCGCGAAGATCAGAAAATCCGGGAAAATATACGGAAAATCCTATTTTTCTAGAAGACGAAGGTTGCCAAAAGAGGGAGTGGAGATGGGCCACAGGGGGCCCACACCACCCCTGGTGCGGGCCACCCTAGGTCACGCCACCAGGTGGTGTGGCCGCCCTGGCCCACCCCTGGCTCTCCCCTCTATCATATATATTCCTCCCGAAACCCTAAGACTCGGGGAGCAACCACAGAAAGATTCCGCCGCCTCTGCGGGGCAGAAAACACCGAGAGAGAAAGATCTCTCTGGCAGACAGATTTTTGCCGGGGGAATTCCTTTCCGGAGAGGGAAGATCATCGCCATCAACACCACCATCAAGCTGGACTTCATCGGGATCATCATCATCATCACCATAATCATCACCATCAGCACCCTCATCACCATCTCCATATTGCTGTAACAATTGGGTTGAATCTTGCATAGTTCTTAGGGGAAACTTTCCCGGTGTTGATTACTCTTTGTAGTTGATGCTATTGAGTGAACCATTGAATTATTGTTTATGTTCAGATTGTTATACATCATTATTCCATCTCTGATCATGATCCATATGATGTCTTGTGAGTAGTTCGTTTTGTTCTTGAGTACATGGGAGAAGTCATGTTGTTAGTAGTGGAGTTGTGTTGAGAAAGATTCAATAGTTTGATATTTAAGTTGTGGTGTACTTCTTCTAGTGGTGTCATGTGAACGTCGACTGCATGACACTTCACCTATATGAGCCTAGGGGAATGCATTGTGTATTTGGCTACTAATCGTAGGGGTTGCCGGAGTGACAGAAACCTGAACCCCCGTTAGGAAACCATTGCACAAGGGACGTAAGGGTCTTAGAGTTTAAAGTTGTGGTTAGGTTTCTACCTTAATTACTTTCTTGTACTTACGGATGTTTGCAAGGGGTATAATCACAAGTATGTATTAGTCCTAGGAAGGTCGGTACATTAGCACAGGTTCACCCACACAACACTTAGCAAGCTAAAGAAGATTAATCAACTATATGAAGCGAAAGCAC
Organism: Avena sativa; assembly: GCA_916181665.1. NCBI lineage: Eukaryota > Viridiplantae > Streptophyta > Magnoliopsida > Poales > Poaceae > Avena > Avena sativa. Next base: position 28,834,979 of record OV702290.1, on the reverse strand, counting down.
TTGACAGAATTCCCATGTGTCCTCGAGAACGTTTGGTCATCTTAAGTAATACAACCGGCTTGTCCTTTGCTGCATAAAGGATTTGGCCACTTGCTGCATTTATTCTTATTGTCTTTTGTTTACTCGTACTTTATTTACTTGCTTTATCAAAACCCCTAAAAATACGTTTGCTAAGTATTTGCAGAGAATTCCTGATCCATACCATTAGCCAGCACCTTCTGCTCCTCGTTGGGTTCGACACTCTTACTTATCGAAAATACTGCGATACACCCCCTATACTTGTGGGTCATTGGACACTACCTCAAATGTCCACATTTTCTAGGTTTGTAATATGCACAAAGCGTATGACTCCCCCATAATGTGATAAACCAAGAATACTCAACAAGAGGTAAAAACATCCAAATAGAGATGATTAATGAACATTATGGAACTTGAATTTCTCATGAGAAAGACATACCACATAGAGACTAGATAAACTTGCAATATACATACTAAGTGGTATTCCTCATGTACACACATTTTAGGATTGTGGAATGCCCAAGCATAACACTCCCCCAAAATGGGATAATCCATTAATCTCTCACAAGAGCCAAGAAAGATACCAAATAAATTCAACAAAGGCTCCAACCTAAGAGACACAAATACATGGTGTGACAACCAACATACACAAGTATACTTGATAACTCAATATAAGTATGAGGGAAGCACAACATGTATAAACACATACAAAGGTACAAAACCAACATATGCACAAGGGAGCAAGTAACTTTCAATGTAAATGAGTTAAGCACATGTTACCGCAAGGAGGAACATTGGATATATGATAGAAGCATGATAATCCAAATGGCTTGACTTGACAAGAATAAATGATGAAGATCCCTCAATTCTTCATAATGTAACGAATCCTCCAATGCCCTCCAAACACACCTATTGATCAAGTTTTGGCTTGTTGGTCCCCAACCAAGTTGGGTCCTAAGAAGTTAGTCACAATAGGCTTGGCAACCCAAATGGTTCTTTTCTTGACACCACTTTGAGCACCAACATATTTGGCAAACGCATTTCCAACCTCATCCTTCCTAAGAGAATAAACATCATCAATCATGATTGGGTTGGATGAGGAGTTACCAATAGTGCAAGAGGAAGAGATGTGACCCTTCTCACGACATAAGTAGCAAGTTATTCTCTTCCCATTCTTTTCACTTGATTTCTCCATAATGGGAGTATTAGCTTGAATCTTCTTGGGAAGTGGCCTTTCTCCAACTTGAGATAGGCCATGACCTTGAACTAGAGGCCGCTTCCCTTTTTGCTTCTCACCAAAATGCTTCTTTTTCAAGGGGCAAGATCTAACATGGTGCCCTTCAATTTTGCACTTGAAGCAAATAAACTTGGCCGAACTCTTGACTTGTTCTTGGCCCTTCTTATTGTTGCTCTTAGACTTCTTCTTGTTAGTGGACTTGTTCTTGACATTGGATTTGAATCCAAGCCCACCCTTGTCATTGGGGGATTTTTGCACACTCAAGATATTGTTGAGTGTGGCCTTCCCCTTACGACCATTTTTCAAGTCATTCTTCAAAGAAGTGACTTGAGCCTTGAGCTCTTTAATTTCCTCTGCATAGTTAGTGTGAACAAAAATACTAGAGGAAGTGGATTCTACATTGTTAAAGCAACAAGGTACGGAAAGTAATTCATCACAATATGTAGCAATGGCATGAGTGGATGAATTACAAGGACTAGCACATGGCAATATGACATTTGGAGTAGAAGCAGTGCTAATGTCCACATGAGGCTCATTAGATGTTACCTTTGACATAATAGCCTCATGAGCTAATTTTAGCCTACCATGGGAGGCTAGAAGATCCTCATGAGAGCATGATAGCTTACCATGACTTTCTTCCAAGATCCCATACTTGCTAGTTAGCAAAGCAAGTTGAGTCTTTAGCTTAACATTTTCCTTCAAAATAGATGCTTCACAAGAAATAGAGTTAGTAGCACAAGCATCATAATTAATTGCAAGAGGTGAGGGCAACTTTGAAGGCTCTTTTGAGTAAGAGGCTTTAAGTTAATCATGTGACTCGGTGAGTTTGATGAGCTCACACTTGATGACCCTAGAGCCATTTTTTAGGTGCTCAAAATCCTCAAGGAGTTTAGCATAAGCAACTTGAAGCCCATCATTTTTACTTTTGAGATCACTTGCCACCTCAAGATCTCTATCATGAGATTCCTTTACTCTAGACAACTCTAGAGCAAAAGTCTCCTCAAGAGATTCCTTAGTGGTTTGTGATGGCTCAGTGTTGACGGCGCCAGAAAAATGCTGGTGCGGTGTTGATGTAGAGCTTGTTGGGAATCCCAAGAGGAAGGTATGATGAGCACAGCAGCAAGTTTCCCTCAGTTATGAAACCAAGGTTTAATTGAACCAGTAGGAGCAAGGAAACACCCCAAAGGTGTTGCTAGCTGAGCCTTGGCAGGGCGCACTACCGGTGCTAGTAGCAACGTGGAGACCTACACAACACAACCACAGAACTCTGTCCCCAACTTGCGATGAGGTTGTCAATCTCACCGTGTTTTGCTGAAAACAAAGGATTAAACGTATCGAATGGAAAGAAGTAATAGTTTGCAGAAAGTAAACACAAAGCAGTAAACAGTTTATAGACTGAATGTAAAAGAAAGGACCGGGACCCGTAGTTCACTAGAGGTGGCTCTCCTTAGATAGATAACATGTTGGGTGAACAAATTACAGCGAGGCAATTGACAAACATCGAGAAAGCAATACATGCATATACTAATCATCTTGACTCCTTTTAGACTTGATTGGGCATTACAACATTATACATAGACCGCCATCCAACTGCATCTATGACTAATAATCCACCTTCAGGTTATCACCCAAACCCCCTCCAGTATTAAGTTGCAAACAACAGATTATTGCTTTACGAATTGAGTGTAAAGTAAACAATACGATTGTTCTATGAATAAAGGATTTTTGTTTTCTCCCTAGTAGCAACAGCACATCTAGTACCTTAGAGATTTCTCTCACTTCCCCAGATTACCAGAGGCATGAACCCACTATCGAGCATAAATACTAACTCTTGGAGTTGCTAGCATCTACTTGGCCAAGATAGCTACTAACAACGGAAAGCATGCAAGATCACAAATAACAAAGACATGATAGAATCAATAATCAATCTGAAATAGCATCTCAATATCCATCGGATCCCCGCAAACACAACATGTAGAATTACAAATAGATGATCTTGATCATGAACGGAGCTCACAAGATCTAGACATGAAAGCACAAAGGAGGAGAACCACCCATCTAGCTACTACATGGATCCGTAGTCCAAGGATGAACTACTCACGCATCACACCGGAGTCTTGCATGGTGATGAAGAAGGCCTCCAGGGTGAATTCCCCTCTCCGGCAGGGTGCCAGGAAGAGCTTCAGATCCCTCCCAATCTAGGGATGGAGATGACGGTGGATACAGACTCTTTCGTGGATTTTTGATCGGGTACTTAGGGTTTTCGTCTCGAGGGCATCTTATAGGCGGAAGGACAGGCCGAGGGGGTGCCTAGGCTGGCCACACCACCCCTGGTGCGGGCCAAGCCTGGCCGCCCTCTGGCCCTTCTCCGTCTCGTATTCTGGCATCTGATGACTTCCAGAAAAATAGGAACTTTGGCTTTTGTCTCGTTCAATTCCCAGAATATTCATTTTCTGACTTTCCTAGAACCAAAAACAGCAGAAAACAGGCAGCTGGCACTATGGCTCTTATTAATAGGTTAGTCCAAGAAATCATATGAAAAGTACTCCAAAGTGTGGACAAAACACAAGAAAGTGGATAAAACCAAGCATGGAACATCAAAAATTATAGATACATTTGCAATGTATCAACATCCCCAAGCTTAACTCCTGCTCTTCCTCGAGTAGGTAAGTGATAAAAAGAAAGAATAATGTTTGAGGTGACATGCACCATCAAAGACTTGATCAAAGTATTTGTAAAACATTCGAAGCTGGGATCATATTACTTCAATCATAACATGAAACACAAAGTTCTAGCAATAGGACAAAGAAACTATGATGCAACATGAAAAGGCACAAACAAAAGATTCATGAATAACAATGCTTTGCAAGACGTTTGTTTGTTTCACATAAAGAAAACATAGCATAATAGTATTCAACTTGTCCCTCATAGAGTAGCAAATATAAATGCATAGGACACCTTCAAAGTTCATAAGAGTGACTAGATACAAATAGTTTAAAACAAGCAATATCAAGATATGCATCAATCAACTAGTCTTGGGACAAGGCACATAGAACTAAGAATGGCCACTATGCTCTCAAAGTAGGTGCATAAAGGTAGAAGGTGGAGACTCAATATAATGGTGGAATAAAGGCCTTCATAGAAGGAAGTAGGGATTCAAGTATCATAAAGAGCTTCCAAAAATTATGGTACTTATAGTTTTTAGCTCTCATTGCCCCTATAATAAGCTTCTTGAAGTGATTAAGGTTAAAGTGAACAAACTATGGTGTACATGCTTGACAAAGTATAAGTCGGAAATCTCATGTCCCTTGTATGCGAGGGCTGCTCCTCATGCTACTCAAGTTTAGTCACCGGTAAGTTCTTGTCATCGTAAGTACATGTGTATCATAGGGAACCGCCAAAGGGGTACCCCTTGCCCGATGATACGGAAGAATCCCCATATCAAAATGACAAGGCAAGAAGACAACGAGCATCTCAGCAATCTTCTTATTTACCATGGGAATATGGTGCTTTTTCTCTCTTTCCTCTTTTCGTAATCTCTTTTTTTTCTTTTTTTCTCAATAGAGGACTCTTTTTTTATAAGAAGAATGCTTCATAGACAGCTCATTATGGTTACGCTGCAGGTTTCCACCATGTCAGTATGGATTAGACCAGTGGCCCATGCGTTTCTCTAACACATATACATAACTCCATGGACTTACAAGCTCCCCTTTCATTTCACACCGACGACATCCATATACAAAAGAGCATGATATCAACTAGGTAAAAGTACCAAGTGCAATGTTGAAAGCGTTCCCCATCAAAGCATAGTTCTGCTAATTCCCAACAAATAAGTGCAAGCATATACAACATAGACAACACAATGGTTCAAGTTTATTAAGGGCAATAAAAGTAAAGTGTGCCATCAAGTTCGTGAGAGCTTTAATCACTAGTTTTCTCATAACAAGTTTAATTTGGAAGGTAAACAAAAGCATGAATATACTTGGAATATCAAATGCTAATAGGTAGGTATGGTGGACTCTTTGGAATAACTTGGTTTTATTTGGAGTTGGATGCATGAGTGGAACTCATACTTGGTTGCGGAGGCTAGCAAAAGACTGGGAGCAACAAACTAAGAGAGCAATAATGGCCATAATCATGCAGAGCGACAAAACATCATTGATCAAAGCATAAAGTGATACTAAAAGTTGAAAACTAAAGGATCATAAAGGCTATGGTGACTTGATATAGTCATAACATGGTGTGAGCATGCGCCAAGTCAACCCAAATAAAGCATCAAAGGAGAATACCACTATACTATGCTTTAATATGCTAAAACAATGCATGATTCATCCAAGGCACATTAAGCAATCTCAATTGTTTATGACAAGTCATGCTACAGCAAAGAATACTAAGCATAAAGCCAAAACAATATCAAGCATGGCATGACAAAGCATAGGCACAGTCAAAAACGAGCTCTTTTTACCACATAAGCATGAACTTTCCTACCCTTTTCCAAACCAAACCAAACTATTTGCAAACCAATGTATGAAAGAGGGGGTCCAACCAATTTATTCAGCAAACTAAGAAAATCAAGAAAACGAAAAACCAAAACAAAAACAAAAAATAAGACGCTCCAAGAACAACACAACTGTGCATGAAACAATAAAAATGAAGCGTTTGGAAGAAACCTGGGATTTTTATTGATGAAGAAGGGGATGCCTTGGGCATCCCCAAGCTTTGACGCTTGTACTTCTTGGATATTTCTTGGGGTGACATGCGTGGCATCCCCAAGCTTGAGCTTTAGTCCATCTTTCATCTCATTACTCATCCGTTAAACACCTGAAATTTTTCCTTCACACAATCTTTATTAGCAACATTAGTGCACTCAAGATAAATAAGTCTTAAGGTTCAGTTCTAACACCAAATAAACTTCCATTAGAACGCTAGCTACTGTAGCACTTCCCTCAAAAAGCTCAATTCCCCAAAAGAACTCAAAAAGGAACCAACAAGAAGCAAATGCAGAAAATGGCAGAAATTTGTCAAAACAGACCAGCAGGTAAAGACGAATATTTTCGAAGACCTTCTGTTGCTCAAATCAAAAAGTGTTGAACTAAAGAAAGTTAGATAACAACCTGGGGCAGAAGAACAAAAATTCGCTCCTCAAAAAGACGTTCAGAGATTTTACACGAATTTTTACGGTGAAGCAAAGAAATCTGTTTCGGGACAGCAACTTTCCCAATCATTACTTCTCTCTCATTAGAGGTTACTCTTGGCACAAAAAGCAAATAAAAAGGATAAGGAGCAGTTATTACTTCAGTAATAACTTCCAAGACTCATCTGAAACTTTTGGGTTATCTCCCAATAAGTACTTTTCTTTAACGCCTTTAAGTTAGGCATAAGAAGCAAGAAAGAATCAAGTGTTCTCAAATGAAGAAGCATTAAGATCAATTTTTGTTTTCATAGGAGAAGCAAAAGAAATATTCTCTCTCTTCTTAGGGAAGTGTTCTATACCTTTCTTGAGTGGGAGTTGATATTTAATGGTGCCTTATTTCATATCAATAATGGCATCAACAGTTCTAAGAAAAGGTCTTCCCAAAGTAATAGGACAAGAAGCATTGCATTCAACATCCAAAACATAGAAATCAACAAGGACATAGGCATTGTTAGCCACAATAAGAACATCATTAAGACTCCCCATGAGTTTCTTTTTAGCATTATCATCAAGTGGGACATTCAAATAAAAATCTTCAAGTGGAGGCAAATCAAGCATATCATAAATCCTTCTAGGCATAATAGAAACACTACTATCAAGATCACATAAAGCTTTGAAACCAAAGTCATTCACTTTCATATTAATGATGGGTTCCCAACCATCTTCTTGTTTTATAGGAATAGAAGCTTTATGTTTCATCTTTTCTTCTTTAATCTTTATGAGAGCATCAGTAATGTGTTTTGTAAAGGCCATGTTCATAGCACTAGCATTAGGACTTTTAGCAAGCTTTTGTAGGAACTTAATAACTACAGAGATATTGCAACCATCAAGATCAAAATCAAATTTATCATCTAGAGTAGTAAAACTATTACTAGCCTCAACACTAGTGGTGGTAATAGTAGAAACACTAATGTTTCTAGCAATTTCATCTTCTCTTTCCCACTTAGCATGTAATTCAGCTAATAGTCTAACATTTTCATCAATTCTTACTTGTATAGCATTAGTAGCTTCAAAGGGATTCTCATTAGTTTCAGGTTTAGCAACCATTTTATTCAAAGAAGATTGAGCTTCAGCCAAAGATGCTATATTTCTTTCAGCATTAGAGAGTTTTTCCTCAGTAGTTTTATTGGAAGCAGTTTGTTTACTAATAAACTCTTTAAGCATAGCTTCAAGTTCAGAGGGTGCACTCTTATTATTGTTGTAGGAATTTCCATAAGCATTACCATTGTTGGGAGGATATGGCTTATAATTGTTGTTACCAAAATTATTCCTATAAGCATTATTGCCAAAATTGTTATTTCTTATGAAGTTCACATCAACTTGCTCTTCTTGAGCAACCAAAGAGGCTAAAGGAACATTATTTGGATCAATATGGGCTTTCCCATTAACAAGCATAGACATAATAATATCAATCTTATCACTCAAGGAGGAGGTTTCCTCAACAGAATTTACCTTCCTACCTTGTGGAGCTCTCTCAGTATGCCATTCAGAATAATTAACCATCATATCGTCCAGAAGTTTTGTTGCAGCACCCAAAGTAATGGTCATAAAGGTACCTCCAGCAGCATAATCCAATAGGTTCCTTGAAGAGTAGTTCAACCCTGCATAAAAAGTTGGGATGATCATCCAAGCAGTCAGTCCATGAGTGGGACAATTCTTTACCAAAGATTTCATTCTTTCCCAAGCTTGAGCAACATGTTCATTATTAGATTGTTTAAACTTTAGTATTTCACTTCTCATAGATATAATATTAGCAGGTGGATAGTATTTTCCAATGAAAGCATCTTTGCATTTAGTCCAAGAATCAATACTATTCCTAGTTAAGGAATTCAACCATTCTTTAGCTTTTTCTCTCAAAGAGAAAGGAAACAATTTCAGCTTAATAATATCACCATCTATATCCCTATGCTTTTGCATCTCACAAAGTTCAACAAAGTTATTTAGATGGGCATCAGCATCTTCATTACCAATACCAGAAAATTGTTCTCTCATAACAAGATTGAGAAAAGCAGGTTTTATCTCAAAGAAAGTATCTTCAGGCATAGGTGGAGCAATAGGTGTGCTCATAAAATCATTATTGTTGGTGCTAGTGAAGTCACACAACTTAGTGTTTTCAAGAGTAGTCATTTTTTTGTGTTTTCAAAAAAGAAAGCAAACTAGTAAAACTATTTTTTGTCAGTTTTTGATAACAAAGCAAGCTAACGAAGAAAAAAGAAACTAAGCAAAACAAAAATAACAAAGTAAAGAGATTGGTTATGAGGGACTCCCCTTGTGAAGATGTCCTTGACTCCCCGGCAACGGCGCCAGAAAAATGCTTGATGGCTCAGTGTTGACGGTGCCAGAAAAATTCTGGTGCGGTGTTGATGTAGAGCTCATTGGGAACCCCAAGAGGAAGGTATGATGAGCACAGCAGCAAGTTTCTCTCAGTTATGAAACCAAGGTTTAATCGAACCAGTATAATCAAGGAAACACCCCAAAGGTGTTGCTAGCTGAGCCTTGGCAGGGCGCACTACCGGTGCTAGTAGCAACGTGGAGACCTACACAACACAACCACAGAACTCTGTCCCCAACTTGCGATGAGGTTGTCAATCTCACTGTGTTTTGCTGAAAACAAAGGATTAAACGTATCGAATGGAAAGAAGTAAAAGTTTGCAGAAAGTAAACACAAAGCAGTAAACTGTTTGTAGACTGAATGTAAAAGAAAGGACCGGGATCCATAGTTCACTAGAGGTGGCTCTCCTTAGATAGATAACATGCTAGGTGAACAAATTACAGCGGGGCAATTGACAAACATCGAGAAAGCAATACATGCATATACTAATCATCTTGACTCCTTTGATACTTGATTGGGAATTACAACATTATACATAGACCGCCATCCATCTACATCTATGACTAATAATCCACCATCAGGTTATCATCTGAACCCCCTCCAGTATTAAGTTGCAAGCAACAGATTATTGCTTTACGAATTGCGTGTAAAGTAAACAATACGATTGTTCTATGAACAAAGGATTGTTGTTTTCTCCCTAGTAGCAACAGCACATCTAGTACCTTAGAGATTTCTGTCACTTCCCCAGATTACCAGAGGCATGAACCCACTATCGAGCATAAATACTAACTCTTGGAGTTGCTAGCATCTACTTGGCCAAGATAGCTACTAACAACGGAAAGCATGCAAGATCACAAATAACAAATACATGATAGAATCAATAATCAATCTGAAATAGCATCTCAATATCCATCGGATCCCCACAAACACAACATGCACACTTACAAATAGATGATCTTGATCATGAACGGGGCTCACAAGATCTAGACATGAAAGCACAAAGGAGGAGAACCAGCCATCTAGCTACTACATGGATCCGTAGTCCAAGGATGAACTACTCACGCATCATATCGGAGGCTTGCATGGTGATGAAGAAGGCCTCCAGGGTGAATTCCCCTCTCCGGCAGGGTGCCGGGAAGAGCTTCAGATCCCTCCCGATCTAGGTATGGGGATGACGGCGGCTACAGACTCTTTCGTGGATTTTTGATCGGGTACTTAGGGTTTACGTCCCGAGGGCATCTTATAGGCGGAAGGAGAGGCCGAGGGGGTGCATGGGCTAGCCACACCACCCCCTGGCACGGGCCAAGCCTGGCCGCGCGGCCAGGTAGTGTGGCCGCCCTCTGGCCCTTCTCCGTCTCGTATTCTGGCATCTGATGACTTTCGGAAAATAGGCACTTTCGCTTTTGTCCCGTCCAATTCCGAGATTATTCATTTCTGGCGCCGTTGCCGGGGAGTCAAGGACATCTTCACAAGGGGAGTCCCTCATAACCAATCTCTTTACTTTGTTATTTTTGTTTTTCTTAGTTTCTTTTTGCTTTGTTTGCTTGTTTCTTTATCAAAAACACACAAAAATTAGTTTTACAAGTTTGCTTTCTTATTCAAAAACCCAAAAAAATGACTACTCTTGAAAACACTAAGTTGTGTGACTTCACTAGCACCAACAACAATGATTTTATGAGCACACCTGTTCCTATAAAGCAAGAAGATGGTTGGGAACGCATCATTAACATCAAATTGAATGACTTTGATTTTAAAGCTTTATGTGATCTTGATAGTAGTGTTTCTATTATGCCTAGAAGGATTTATGATATGCTTGATTTGCCTCCACTTGAAGATTGTTATTTGAATGTCCCACTTGATGATAATGCTAAAAATAAACTCATGGGGAGTCTTAATGATGTTCTTATTATGGTTAACAATGCCTATGTCCCCGTTGATTTCTATGTTTTGGATGTTGAATGCAATGCTTCTTGTCCTATTACTTTGGGAAGACCTTTTCTTAGAACTGTTGGTGCCATTATTGATATGAAAGAAGGCACCATTAAATATCAACTCCCACTCAAGAAAGGTATAGAACACTTCCCTAAGAAGAGAGAGAAGATTTCTTTTGCCTCCCATATGAAAACAAAATTTGGTCTTAATGCTTCTTCATTTGAGAACACTTGATTCTTTTTCTTGCTTCTTATGCCTAACTTAAAGGCGTTAAAGAAAAGTACTTATTGGGAGATAACCCAAAAGTTTTAGATTAGTCTTGGAAGTTATTACTTCATTAATAACCTCTCCTTATCCTTTTTATTTGCTTTTTGTGCCAAGAGTAACCTCTAATGAGAGAGAAGTAATGATTGGGAAAGTTGTTGTCCCGAAACAGATTTCTGTGCTTCACCGTAAAAATTCGTGCAAAATCTCTGAACCTCTTTTTGAGGCGTGAATTTTTGTGCTTCTGCCCCAGGTTGTTATATAACTTTCGTTAGATCAACACATTTTGATTTGAGCAACAGAAGGTCTTCGAAAAAATTCGTCTTTACCTGTTGGTCTGTTTTTACAGATTTCTGCCATTTTCTGCATTTGCTTCTTGTTGGTTCCTTTTTGAGTTCTTTTGGGGAATTGAGCTTTCTAAGGGAAGTTCTATAGTATCTAGTGTTCTAATGGAAGTTTATTTGGTGTTAGAACTGAACCTTAAGTCTCATTTATCTTGAGTGCACTAATGTTGCTAATAATGATTGTGTGAAGTTTTGTATGAAGGAAAATTTTCAGGTGTATGGAAGGAATGAGTAATGAGATGAAGGATGGACTAAAGCTCAAGCTTGGGTATGCCACGTGTGTCACCCCAATAAATATCCAAGAAGTATAAGCGTCAAAGCTTGGGGATGCCCAAGGCATCCCCTTCTTCATCAATAAAAATCCCAGGTTTCTTCCAAACGCTTCATTTTTATTGTTTCATGCACAGTTGTGTTGTTCTTGGAGCGTCTTCTTCTTTGTTTTTGTTTTGGTTTTTTGTTTGCTTTGGTTTTCTTAGTTTTCTGAATAAATTGGTTGGACCCCCTCTTTCATACATTGGTTTGCAAATAGTTTGGTTTGGTTTGGAAAAGAGTAGGAAAGTTCATGCTTATGTGGTAAAAAGAGCTCGTTTTTGACTGTGGCCTATGCTCTATCATGCCATGCTTGATATTGTTTTGGCTTTATGCTTAGTATTCTTTGTTGTAGCATGACTTGTTATAAACAATTGAGATTGCTTTATGTGCCTTGGATGAATCATGCGTTGTTTTAGCATATTAAAGCACAATATAGTGGTATTCTCCTTTGATGCTTTATTTGGGTTGACTTGGCGCATGCTCACACCATGTTATGACTATCCAAAGTCACCATAGCCTTTATGATCCTTTAGTTTTCAACTTGTAGTATCACTTTATGCTTTTATAAATGATGTTTTGTCGCTCTACATGATTATGGCCATTATTGCTCTCTTAGTTTGTCGCTCCCAGTCTTTTGCTAGCCTCCACAACCAAGTATGAGTTCCACTCATGCATCCAACTCCCTAAACCAAGTTATTCCAAATAGTCCACCATACCTACCTACTAGCTTATGCTATTCCAAGTATATTCATGCTTTTGTTTACCTTCTGAATTAAACTTGTTATGAGAAAACTAGTGATTAAAGCTCTCACGAACTTGATGGCACACTTTACTTTTCTTGCCCTTAATAAACTTGAACCATTGTGTCGTCTATGTTGTATATGCTTGCACTTATTTGTTGGGAATTAGCAGAAACATGCTTTGATGGGGAACGCTTTCAACATTGCACTTGGTACTTGTACCTAGTTGATATCATGCTCTTTTGTATATGGATGTCGTCGGTGTGAAATGAAAGGGGAGCTTGTAAGTCCATGAAGTTATGTATATGTGTTAGAGAAACGCCTGGGCCGCTGTTCTAATCCATGCGGACATGGTGGAAACCTGCAGCGTAACCATAATGAGCTGTCTATGAAGCATTCTTCTTATAAAAAAAGAGTCCTATATTGAGAAAAAAGAGAAAAAGAAAAAAAAGAGATTATCAAAAGAGGAAAGAGAGAAAAAAGCACCATATTCCCATGGTAAATAAGAAGATTGCTGAGATGCTCGTTGTCTGCTTGCCTTGTCATTTTGATATGGGGATTCTTCCGTATCATCGGGCAAGGGGTACCCCGTTGGCAGTTCTCTATGATACACATGTACTTATGATGACAAGAACTTACCGGTGACTAAACTTGAGTAGCATGAGGAGCGGCCCTCGTATACAAGGGACATGAGATTTCTGACTTATACTTCGTCAAGCATGTACACCATAGTTTGTTCACTTTAACCTTAATCACTTCAAAATGCTTATGATAGGGGCAATGAGAGCTGAAAGCTATAAGTACCATAATTTTTGGAAGCTCTTTATGAGACTTGAATCCCTACTTCCTTCTATGAAGGCCTTTCTTCCACCATTATATTGAGTCTCCACCTTCTATCTTTATGCACCTACTTTGAGAGCATAGTGGCCATTCTTAGTTCTATGTGCATTGTCCCAAGACTAGTTGATTGATGCATAACTTGATATTGCTTGTTTTAAACTATTTGTATCTAGTCACTCTTATGAACTTTGAATGTGTCCTATGCATTTATATTTGCTACTCTATTGAGGGACAAGCTGAATACTATTATGCTATGTTTTCTTTATGTGAAACAAACAAACGTCTTGCAAAGCATTGTTATTCATGAATCTTTTGTTTGTGCCTTTTCATGTTGCATCATAGTTTCTTTGTCTTATTGCTAGAACTTTGTCTTTCATGTTATGATTGAAGTACTATGATCCCAGCTTTGAATGTTTTGAAAATACTTTGATCAAGTCTTTGATGGTGCATGTCACCTCAAAAATTATTCTTTCTTTTTATCACTTACCTACTCGAGGACGAGCAGGAGTTAAGCTTGGGGATGTTGATACATTGCAAATGTATCTATAATTTTTGATGTTCCATGCTTGGTTTTATCCACTTTCTTGTGTTTTGTCCACACTTTGGAGTACTTTTCATATGATTTCTTGGACAAACCTATTAACAAGAGCCATAGTGCCAGCTGCCTGTTTTCTGCTGTTTTTGGTTCTAGGAAAGTCAGAAATGAATATTCTCAGAATTAGACAGGACAAAAGCCAAATTGCCTATTTTTCCAGAAGTCATCAGATGCCAGAGTACGAGACGGAGAGGGGCCAGGGGGCCACCACACCACCTGGCTGCGCGACCCAGCCTGGCCCGCGCTAGGGGGTGCTGTGGCCAGCCCAGGCACCCCCTAGGCCTCTCCTTCCGCCTATAAGATGCCCTCGGGACGAAAACCCTAAGTACCCGATCAAAATCCACGAAAGTGTCTGTAGCCACCGTCATCTCCATCCCTAGATCGGGAGGGATCTGAAGCTCTTCCCGGCACCCTGCTGGAGAGGGGAATTCACCCTGGAGGCCTTCTTCATCACCATGCAAGCCTCCGGTGTGATGCGTGAGTAGTTCATCCTTGGACTACGGATCCATGTAGTATCTAGATGGCTAGTTCTCCTCCTTTGTGCTTTCATGTTTAGATCTTGTGAGCTCCGTTCATGATCAAGATCATCTATTTGTAATTCTGCATGTTGTGTTTGCGGGGATCCGATGGATATTGAGATGCTATTTCAGATTGATTATTGATTCTATCATGTCTTTGTTATTTGTGATCTTGCATGCTTTATGTTGTTAGTAGCTATCTTGGCCAAATAGATACTAGCAACTCCAAGAGTTAGTATTTATGCTCGATAGTGAGTTCATGCCTCTAGTAATCTGGGGAAGTGACAGAAATCTGTAAGGTACTAGATGTGATGTCGCTACTAGGGAGAAAACAACAATCCTTTGTTCATAGAACAATCGTATTGTTTACTTTACACGCAGTTCGTAAAGCAATAATCTGTTGCTTGGAACTTAATACTGGAGGGGGTTCGGATGATAACCTGAAGGTGGATTATTAGTCATAGATGCAGTTGGATGGAGGTCTATGTATAATGTTGTAATGCCCAATCAAGTCTCAGAGGAGTCAAGATGGTTAGTATATGCATGTATTGCTTTCTCGATGTTTGTCAATTGCCCCGTTGTAATTTGTTCACCCAGCATGTTATCTATCTAAGGAGAGCCACCTCTAGTGAACTATGGATCCCGGTCCTTTTTCTTTACATACAATCTACAAACTGTTACTGCTTTGTGTTTACTTTCTGCAAACTATTACTTCCTTCCATTTGATACGTTTAATCCTTTGTTTTCAGCAAAACACGGTGAGATTGACAACCTCATCGCAAGTTGGGGACAGAGTTCTGTGGTTGTGTTGTGCAAGTCTCCATGTTGCCACTAGCACTGGTAGTGCGCCCTGCCAAGGCTCAGCTAGCAACACCTTTGGGGTGTTTCCTTGCTCCTACTGGTTCGATTAAACCTTGGTTTCATAACTGAGGGAAACTTGCTGCTGTGCTCATCATACCTTCCTCTTGGGGTTCCCAACAAGCTCTACATCAACACCGCACCAGCATTTTTCTGGCGTCGTACACTGATCCATCACTGGCACTGTGGCTCTTGTTAATAGGTTAGTCCAAGAAATCATATGAAAAGTACTCCAAAGTGTGGACAAAACATAAGAAAGTGGATAAAACCAAGCATGGAACATCAAAAATTATAGATACATTTGCAATGTATCAGTTTGTTCCTCTTCAAAAGCTTCATTTATATTTGCAATTTTATTAGCATACCCATGCTCTAGGCTACTCATTTTATCAATGGTGTTCTCATGCTCCTCAGTTTGTGCTTCTAACTTATCAATATGTTCTTTGCTCTTAATATCAAAGTCCAAGATTTCAACTAAGTTAGAGCAAGCATTATTATTCTTAACAAGAGCATGATAAACCATCTCACCCTTTTCATATAAATCATCAACATTAATCTCTTTTTCCTCATTATCCTCATCCTCATCATCACCAGAGGTATTGGGTTACAAATTAGGAGTTACCTTTGAATCCCTAGCCATAGGGCATAGGTGGGAACCGTGAGATGATGATGATGAAGAATTACTTGAAGCTCCATTCAAAATCATGTCTTTACCAATAGAATCTTCGGTTTCCTCTACATTGTTAGACACACAACAACTAGAGTAAATAGAAGCATATGTATTATGGCAACAAGGCAAAGAGATCATATCATCATGAGTTTTATTGAGGCAATTTATACATGATATGCAAGGACTATCAACAGTAGCATGTAAATCATATATAGTACTAGACGTGTTCAAGTCCAATGATGAAGCATTGCAATGAGATGGAGATGAAGGATCATCAAGAGTAAGCTTAATATCAACATTGCAATATTCATCACCACTCACCATATCATTACCTTGTGTCATGCCACACTTTGGTGAAGTGGAAGAAGATGAGAACTCATCATGGCTGGAAGTGGAAGCAATACAATCATCCTCAATAATGTTGGACACATCATATTTATCTTGAAGTTTTGTCCATAACTCATGAGCACTCCAAAAAGGTATGATTGAAGAAGTAACTGCATAGCTCAAAGCATTAACAAGCACATTAGAAGCTTAAGCATCGAGATATAAGTTTTTCTCATCCTCACAAGATAGATTTTCAAAATCCATAGGAGGAGAAAAACCTATATCTACAATACTCTCCAAATTTGGGTCCATGTCCCAAAAATGAATAAGCATACGAGTTTTCCATATATCATAATTTGTGCCATTGAATATGAACATTTCATTGTGCACAAATCCCCTAGTCGACATCTTTACTCTCAAGGCGGTGAAGCCTAAAATGAGAGACCAGGCTCTGATACCAATTGAAAGGATACAGATGCCGCCTAGAGGGGGGGTGAATAGGCGGTTAAAAACTTTTCCGAGAGTGGCTCAACAAAGGCGGAAATAAACTAGCGTTTACTTTGTTAAGCACAAAACTAGAACAACTAGGGTTCACCTATTTGCACCAACAACTTATGCTAAGCAATACAAGCAACTATGTGATAGCTAGATATATACTTCAAGAACGAAGGCTATCACAAAGTAAAGTGCATAAGTAAGAGACGGATATAGAGATAACCGAGGCACGCGGAGACGACGGTATTTTACCGAGTTCCTCCCAACATGGAGTACGTCTTGTTTGGAGACGGGGTGGTATCAAACCACCAACGCCACAAAAGGCCTCCCATGTTCTCCTGTGAATCTCACCCCAACAGGATCGATCCACACTTCCACTATCGGTGCACTTGTCGGTGGCAATCCGGAACCTCTCAAAAGGTTGGGGCACTTCTCCACAACTCAATTGGAGGCTTGATACATTGCAAATGTATCTATAATTTTTGATGTTCCACGATTGATTTTATCCACTTTCTTGTGTTTTGTCCACACTTTAGAGTACTTTTCATATGATTTCTTGGACTAACCTATTAACAAGAGCCACAGTGCCAGCTGCCTGTTTTCTGCTGTTTTTGGTTCAAGGAAAGTCAGAAAATGAATATTCTCAAAATTGGACGGGACAAAAGCCAAAGTGCCTATTTTTCCGGAAGTCATCAAGTGCCATAATACGAGAGGGAGAAGTGCCAGAGTCTGGCCACACCACCTGGCCACGCAGCCAGGCTGGGCCCATGCCAGGGTGTGGTGTGGTGGCCCCTGGCACCCCCTCGGCCTCCCCTTCCGCCTATAAGATGCCCTCGGGACGAAAACCCTAAGTGCCCGATCAAAAATCCACGAAAGAGTCTATAGCCGCCATCATCTCCATCCCTAGATCGCGAGGGATCTGAAGCTCTTCCCGGCACCCTGCCGGAGAGGGGAATTCACCCTGGAGGCCTTCTTCATCACCATGCAAGCCTCCGGTGTGATGCGTGAGTAGTTCATCCTTGGACTACGGATCCATGTAGTAGCTAGATGGCTGGTTCTCCTCCTTTGTGCTTTCATGTTTAGATCTTGTGAGCTCCGTTCATGATCAAGATCATCTATTTGTAATTCTGCATGTTGTGTTTGCGGGGATCCGATGGATATTGAGATGCTATTTCAGATTGATTATTGATTCTATCATGTCTTTGTTATTTGTGATCTTGCATGCTTTCCATTGTTAGTAGATATCTTGGCCAAGTAGATGCTAGCAACTCCAAGAGTTAGTATTTATGCTCGATAGTGGGTTCATGCCTCTGGTAATCTGGGGAAGTGACAGAAATATCTAAGGTACTAGATGTGTTGTTGCTACTAGGGAGAAAACAACAATCTTTTGTTCATAGAACAATCGTATTGTTTACTTTACATGCAATTCGTAAAGCAATAATCTGTTGCTTGCAACTTAATACTGGAGGGGGTTCGGATGATAACCTGAAGGTGGATTATTAGTCATAGATGCAGTTGGATGGAGGTCTATGTATAATGTTGTAATGCCCAATCAAGTCTCAGAGGAGTCAAGATGATTAGTATATGCATGTATTGCTTTCTCGATGTTTGTCAATTGCCCCGCTGTAATTTGTTCACCCAGCATGTTATCTATCTAAGGAGAGCCACCTCTAGTGAACTATGGATCCCGGTCCTTTGTTTTACATTCAGTCTACAAATTGTTTACTGCTTTGTGTTTACTTTCTACAAACTATTACTTCTTTCCATTCAATATGTTTAATCCTTTGATTTCAGCAAAACACGGTGAGATTGAAAACCTCATCGCAAGTTGGGGACAGAGTTCTGTGGTTGTGTCGTGTAGGTCTCCACGTTGCTACTAGCACCGGTAGTGCGCCCTGCCAAGGCTCAGCTAGCAACACCTTTGGGTGTTTCGTTGCTCCTACTGGTCCGATTAAACCTTGGTTTCATACTGAGGGAAACTTGTTGTTCTGCTCATCATACCTTCCTCTTGGGGTTCCCAACGAGCTCTACATCAACCACGCACCAGCACTTTTCTGGGCGTCGTGCATTGAGCCATCAAGCATTTTTCTAGCGCCGTTGCCGGGGAGTCAAGGACATCTTCACAAGGGGAGTCCCTCATAACCAATCTCTTTACTTTGTTATTTTTGTTTTGCTTAGTTTCTTTTTGCTTTGTTTGCTTGTTTTGTTATTCAAAAACACACAAAAATTAGTTTTACAAGTTTGCTTTCTTATTTGAAAACCCAAAAAAAAATGACTACTCTTGAAAACACTAAGTTGTGTGACTTCACTAGCACCAACAACAATGATTTTATGAGCACACCTATTGCTCCACTTGTGCCTGAAGATACTTTCTTTGAGATAAAACCTGCTTTGCTCAATCTTGTTATGAGAGAACAATTTTCTGGTATTGGTAATGAAGATGCTGCTTCCCATCTAAATAACTTTGTTGAACTTTGTGAGATGCAAAAGCATAGGGATATAGATGGTGATATTATTAAGCTAAAATTGTTTTCTTTCTCTTTGAGAGGAAAAGCTAAAGAGTGGTTGAATTCCTTAACTAGGAATAGTATTGATTCTTGGACTAAGTGCAAAGATGCTTTTATTGGAAAGTATTATCCTCCTACTAAGATTATATCCATGAGAAGTGAAATAATGAAGTTTAACCAACTTGATAATGAGCATGTTGCTCAAGCTTGGGAAAGAATGAAATCTTTGGTAAAGAATTGTCCCACTCATGGACTGACTGCTTGGATGATCATCCAAACTTTTTATGCAGGATTGAACTATTCTTCAAGGAACCTATTGGACTCTGCTGCTAGAGGTACCTTTATGACCATCACTTTGGGTGCTGCAACAAAACTTCTGGACAATATGATGGTTAATTATTCTGAATGGCATACTGAGAGAGCTCCACAAGGTAGGAAGGTAAATTATGTTGAGGAAACCTCCTCCTTGAGTGATAAGATTGATATTATTATGTCTATGCTTATTAATGGGAAATCCCATATTGATCCAAATAATGTTCCTTTGGCTTCTTTAGTTTCTCAAGAAGAGCAAGTTGATGTGAACTTCATAAGAAATAACAATTTTGGCAACAATGCTTATGGTAATAATGCATATAGGAACAATTTTGGTAACAATAATTATAAGCCATATCGTCCCAACAATGGTAATGCTTATGGAAGTTCCTACAACAATAATAGGAGTGCACCCTGTAAACTTGAAGTTATGCTTAAAGACTTTATTAGTAAGCGAACTGCTTTCAATAAAACTATTGAGGAAAAACTTTCTAATGCTGAAAGAAATATAGCAGATTTAGCTGAAGCTCAATCTTCTTTGAATAAAATGGCTGCTAAACCTGAAACTAATGATAATCCCTTTGCAGCTACCAATGCCATACAAGTAAGAATTGATGAAAATGTTAGACTATTAGCTGAATTACATGCTAAGTGGGAAAGAGAAGATGAAATTGCTAGAAACATTAGTGTTTCTACTATCACTACCACTAGTGTTGAGGCTAGTAATAGTTCTACTACTTTAGATGATAAATTTTATTTTGATCTTGATGGTTGCAATATCTCTGAAGTTATTAAGTTCCTACAAAAGCTTGCTAAAAGTCCTAATGCTAGTGATATGAACAAGGCTTTTACAAAACACATTACTGATGCTCTCATAAAGATTAAAGAAGAAAAGCTGAAAGATAAAGCTTCTATTCCTATAAAACAAGAAGATGGTTGGGAACCCATCATTAATATGAAAGTGAATGACTTTGATTTTAAAGCTTTATGTGATCTTGATAGTAGTGTTTCTATTATGCCTAGAAGGATTTATGATATGCTTGATTTGCCTCCTCTTGAAGATTGTTATTTGAATGTCCCACTTGATGATAATGCTAAAAAGAAACTCATGGGGAGTCTTAATGATGTTCTTATTATGGTTAACAATGTCTATGTCCCTGTTGATTTCTATGTTTTGGATGTTGAATGCAATGCTTCTTGTCCTACTACTTTGGGAAGACCTTTTCTTAGAACTGTTGGTGCCATTATTGATATGAAAGAAGGCACCAGTAAATATCAACTCACACTCAAGAAAGGTATAGAACACTTCCCTAAAAAGAGAGAAAAGATTTATTTTGCTTCTCCTATGAAAACAAAATTTGGTTTTAATGCTTCTTCATTTGAGAACACTTGATTCTTTCTTTGCTTCTTATGCCTAACTTAAAGGCGTTAAAGAAAAGTACTTATTGGGAGATAACCCAAAAGTTTTAGATGAGTCTTGGAAGTTATTTCCTCTGTAATAACCTCTCCTTATTCTTTTTATTTGTTTTTTGTGCCAAGAGTAACCTCTAATGAGAGAGAAGTAATGATTGGGAAAGTTGCTGTCCCGAAACAGATTTCTGTGCTTCACCATAAAAATTCGTGTAAAATCTCTGAACGTCTTTTTGAGGCGTGAATTTCTGTGCTTCTGCCCCAGGTTGTTATCTAACTTTCGTTAGTTCAACACTTTTTGATTTGAGCAACATAAGGTCTTCGAAAAAATTCGTCTTTACCTACTGGTCTGTTTTGACAGATTTCTGCCATTTTCTGCATTTGCTTCTTGTTGGTTCATTTTTGATTTCTTTTAGGGAATTGAGATTTTTGAGGGAAGTGCTATAGTAGCTAGTGTTCTAATGGAAGTTTATTTGGTGTTATAACTGAACCTTAAGACTTATTTATCTTGAGTGCACTAATGTTGCTAATAAAGATTGTGTAAAGTTTTGTATGAAGGAAAATTTCAGGTGTATGGAAGGAATGAGTAATGAGATGAAGGATGGACTAAAGCTCAAGCTTGGGGATGCCACGCGTGTCACCCCAAGAAATATCCAAGAATTACAAGCGACAAAGCTTGGGGATGCCCAAGGCATCCCCTTCTTCATCAATAAAAATCCCAGGTTTCTTCCAAACGCTTCATTTTTATTGTTTCATGCACAGTTGTGTTGTACTTGGAGCGTCGTCTTTTTCGTTTTCGTTTTGGTTTTTCGTGTGCTTGGTTTGCTTAGTTTTCTGAATAAATTGGTTGGAACCCCTCTTTCATACATTGGTTTGCAAATAGTTTGGTTTGGTTTGGAAAAGAGTAGGAAAGTTCATGCTTATGTGGTAAAAAGAGCTTGTTTTTGACTGTGGCCTATGCTCTATCATGCCATGCTTGATATTGTTTTGGCTTTATGCTTAGTATTCTTTGTTGTAGTATGACATGTTATAAACAATTGATATTGCTTAATGTGCCTTGGATGAATCATGCGTTGTTTTAGCATATTAAAGCATAGTATAGTGGTATTCTCCTTTGATGCTTTATTTTGGTTGACTTGGCGCATGCTCACACCATGTTATGACTATCTCGAGTCACCATAGCCTTTATGATCCTTTAGTTTTCAACTTGTAGTATCACTTTATGCTTTGATCATTGATGTTTTGTCGCTCTGCATGATTATGGCCTTTATTGCTCTCTTAGTTTGTCGCTCACAGTCTTTTGCTAGCCTCCACAACCAAGTATGAGTTCCACTCATGCATCCAACTCCCTAAACCAAGTTATTCCAAAGAGTCCACCATACCTACCTACTAGATTATGCTATTCAAGTATATTCATGCTTTTGTTTACCTTCCAAATTAAACTTGTTATGAGAAAACTAGTGATTAAAGCTCTCACGAACTTGATGGCACACTTTACTTTTTTGCATCTAATAAACTTGAACCATTGGGTCCTTCTTTGTTGCGTATATGCTTGCGCTTTATAAGTTGAAATTAGCAGAACCATGTTTCATGGGGAACGCTTTCAACATTGCACTTGTACTTTGTACCCCGTTGATATCATGTTCTTTTGCTTACAGATCCCGACGGTGTGAAATAAAAGTGAAACTTATAAGATCATGGAGTTTGTATGTGTGTTAGAGAAACGCATGGGCCGCTAGCCTAAGCCATGTCTAATCATGGTGGAAACTTGCAGCATCACCATAATGAGCACTCTATGAAGCATCCTCAATAAAAACCTATGCAAATGGCAAATAAAAAGATCGCTGAGATGCTCATTGTCTGCTTGCCTTGTCATTTTGATTATGGGAAAGCTCCCGTATCATGTGCAAGGGGTACCCCGTTGGCGGTTCTTTATGATACATATGTACTTACAATGACAAGAGCTTACGCATGACTAAAGTTGAGTAGCATGAGGATCGGTCTTTGTAAGTAAGGGGCATGAGATTTCGGTTTATAACTTGTCAAGCATATCCTCTTAGTTGTGTCACTTTAACCTTAATCACCTTAAAGATGCTTATGATAGGGGCAATGAGAGCTCAAAGCTATAAGTACCATAATTTTTGGAAGCTCTTTATGAGACTTGAATCCCTACTTCCTTTTATAAAAAGGCCTTTCTTCCACCATTATATTGAGTCTCCACCTTCTATCTTTATGCACCTACTTTGAGATCATAGTGTCCATTCTTAGTTCTATGTGCATTGTCCCAAGACTAGTTCATTCATGCATATCTTCATATTGCTTGTTTTAAACTATTTGTATCTAGTCACTCTTATGAACTTTGAAGGTGTCCTATGCAATTTTATATTTTTGCTACTCTTTGAGGGACAAGCTGAATACTATTATGCTATGTTTTCTTTATGCGAAACAAACAAACGTCTTGCAAGCATTGTTATTCATGAATCTTTTGTTTGTGCCTTTTCATGTTGCAAGATAGTCTGTCTTTCATGTTAT
Source organism: Avena sativa (assembly GCA_916181665.1). NCBI lineage: Eukaryota > Viridiplantae > Streptophyta > Magnoliopsida > Poales > Poaceae > Avena > Avena sativa. The sequence continues at coordinate 28,811,542 of OV702290.1, read as the reverse complement.
GATTGAAGTACTATGATCCCAGCTTTGAATGTTTTGCAAATACTTTGATCAAGTCTTTGATGGTGCATGTCACCTCAAAAATTATTCTTTCTTTTTATCACTTACCTACTCGAGGACGAGCAGGAGTTAAGGTTGGGGATGTTGATACATTGCAAATGTATCTATAATTTTTGATGTTCCATGCTTGGTTTTATCCACTTTCTTGTGTTTTGTCCACACTTTGGAGTACTTTTCATATGATTTCTTGGACTAACCTATTAACAAGAGCCACAGTGCTAGCTGCCTGTTTTCTGCTGTTTTTGGTTCTGGGAAAGTCAGAAAATGGATATTCTCGTAATTGGACGGGACAAAAGCCAAAGTGCCTATTTTTTCGGAAGTCATCAGATGCCAGAATACGAGACGGAGAAGGGCCAGAGGGCGGCCACACCACCTGGCCGCGCGGCTAGGCTTGGCCCACGACAGGGGGTGGTGTGGCTAGCCCATGCACCCCCTCGGCCTCTCCTTCCGCCTATAAGATGCCCTCGGGACGAAAACCCTAAGTACCCAATCAAAAATCCACGAAAGAGTCTATAGCCGCCGTCATCTCCATACCTAGATCGGGAGGGATATGAAGCTCTTCCCGGCACCCTGCCGGAGAGGGGAATTCACCCTGGAGGCCTTCTTCATCACCATGCAAGCCTCCGGTGTGATGCGTGAGTAGTTCATCCTTGGACTACGGATCCATGTAGTAGCTAGATGGCTGGTTCTCCTCCTTTGTGCTTTCATGTTTAGATCTTGTGAGCTCCTTTCATGATCAAGATCATCTATTTGTAATTGTGCATGTTGTGTTTGCGGGGATCCGATGGATATTGAGATGCTATTTCAGATTGATTATTGATTCTATCATGTCTTTGTTATTTGTGATCTTGCATGCTTTCCGTTGTAAGTAGCTATCTTGTCCAAGTAGATGCTAGCAACTCCAAGAGTTAGTATTTATGCTCGATAGTGGGTTCATGCCTCTGGTAATCTGGGGAAGTGACAGAAATCTCTAAGGTACTAGATGTGATGTTGCTATTAGGGAGAAAACAACAATCTTTTGTTCATAGAACAATCGTATTTTTTACTTTACACGCAGTTCGTAAAGCAATAATCTGTTGCTTGCAAATTAATACTGGAGGGGGTTCGGATGATAACCTGGAGGTGGATTATTAGTTACAGATGCAATTGGATGGCGGTCTATGTATAATGTTGTAATACCCAATCAAGTCTCAAAGGAGTCAAGATGATTAGTATATGCATGTATTGTTTTCTCGATGTTTGTCAATTGCCCCGCTGTAATTTGTTCACCCAGCATGTTATCTATCTAAGGAGAGCCACCTCTAGTGAACTATGGATCCCGGTCCTTGTCTTTTACATTCAACCTACAAACTATTTACTTCTTTGTGTTTACTTTCTGCAAACTTTTACTTCTTTCCATTCGATACGTTTAATCCTTTGTTTTCCGCAAAACACGGTGAGATTGACAGCCTCATCGCAAGTTGGGGACAAAGTTCTGTGGTTGTGTTGTGCAGGTCTCCACGTTGCTACTAGCACCGGTAGTGCGCCCTGCCAAAGCTCAGCTAGTAACACCTTTGGGTGTTTCGTTGCTCCTACTGGTCCGATTAAACCTTGGTTTCATACTGAGGGAAACTTGCTGTTGTGCTCATCATACCTTCCTCTTGGGGTTCCCAACGAGCTCTACATCAACCACGCACCAACACTTTTCTGGGCGCCGTGCATTGATCCATCAAGGCTCCCAACAAACAAGCTTGGGGAAAGCTCCACAACTTAATTGGAGGCCCCAAGAAATCCACAAACTTGCAAAACCACCAAACCGTCTAGGGTTCCAATGAACCCAAGAGTAAAAATCTTCTCTACTTTCACCCAATCGAATCCTTACCGAGAACTCAAACCGATGCACCAAATGCAATGGCAAGAATACAAGAAGTGCTCAAGTCCTTCTCTCCCAAATTCCACCAAAGCTACAAAAGCTTATGGGGGAATAAGAGGGGAAGAACAATGGAAGAAATCCACACAAGACTCTAAGATCTAGATCCTAAGATATTCCCCTCACTTAGAGGAGAGATTGATTGGTGGGATTGTAGATCTAGATCTTCTCTTTCAAATCCCTCAAGAATATGCAAGAACCAATGGAGGTATTGAGGGATAGCAAGCTCAAGAAGGTCATCAATGGAGGGGAAAACTTGCAAGAAAGGTTAGGTAAACATTAGGAAAGAAGGGCCCCTTATATAGGTCCTCCAAAATCCAACCGTTATAGCCCTGGAGCGCGCAGGCCGGACATTCCGGTCAATTCACGCCGGACATTCCGGCCAACGCAAAACTGACAAAAACAACAATACGAAAATACCCATAACTTTTGCATTCGGACTCCGATTTTGATGATCTTGGGCTTGTTTTAAAGAGGACAATAAACTCTACAAGATCATTCAGGGAACCATCATAGTCCAGCAAGAGAGGATAGAACCAAATGACAAAAGGTTTGACCTCTCTCAAAAGGACGAACCGGTAAAACCTCCAACATAAAAAACGCAATAGAGAATGCATAAGAAATCCGTTTTCGCTGAACTTGGGCTTGTCATGAAGATTAACACAAGATATAAATCCTCTCATGGATAAGAACCAAATAATGGAAGGTTTTACTAATCTCTAAAAGACAAACTGGTAAAACCTCTAATATCGAAAACACAATAGAGAATGTATATGAAATCCGTTTTCGATGAACTAGAGCTTGTTATGAATGTTACCACAAGCTCAAGAACCTCACATGGATAAGATCAAAATAACAACCAAGAAGGATGATGCCAAGTATGTGAAGGTTTGAGCTCTCTCCGAAGGATATGATCAAGTTACTCACTCGAGAGCCCCTCTTGATAGTACGGCTATCTATCCTATAAACCGGTCTCCCCAACTAACACCATGAGACCGGTAAGAAAGAAACCCTATCAAGAACATACCTTTGCCTTGAACATATTCCACTTGAGCTTGATGGTAGTGATCTTGTCCACCTCAAGATGGAACACCTTTCTTGATTGCGCTAGCTTGGTGAAGACTTGCAAATTGCTTCCCATACTCCACTATGGTAGAGCTTCTCTTTTGGGCATACCATCTTCTCATATCCATGATCACCATAGGATGGAAATCTTCAAGCAAATGATCTCTTCGAGATGGCTCATATTGAACTTGCACATCATTTCTTCTTTCTTTATTATGTTGGTGTCTTAAAGGTACATAAGAGATATCACTCCAATTTTAGTCTTCAAGACACACTTGCTATAGGATCAACTCTCACTTGACCAATCTCCGGATCACTCATTGAAACCTTGGTCAACACTTAATTTTCTTCACTTTCTTCTTCTCCCAACCTTGAAGCCAACATATGGTTCAAGCATTGCCTATGGAAAAATCCTACAGGTAAAACTCAATGCAAACATAAGTCCATAAAGATTGTTATTAATTACCAAAACCACACATGGGGCATACATGCACTTTCAAAACCAATCTTATTTGAAAACTAATGCATGAAAGAGGGGGTCCAACCAATTTATTCAAGAAAACTAAGCAAACCAAGCAGACGAAAACTAAAAACAAAAACAAAAACGCTCCAAGAACAACACAACTGTGCATGAAACAATAAAAATGAAGTGTTTGGAAAAAACCTGAGATTTTTATTGATAAAGAAGGGGATGCCTTGGGCATCCCCAAGCTTTGACGCTTGTAATTCTTGGATATTTCTTGGGGTGACATGGGGTGGAATCCCCAAGCTTGAGATTTTGTCCATTCTTCATATCATTACACCATTCTTTCCCTACACCTGAAAATTTTCTTCATACAAAACTTCACACAATCTTCATTAGCAACATTAGTGCATTCAAAAGATAATAAACCTTTGTGGTTTAGTTTTAAAACAGAAAAACTTTCATTAAAAACACAAGCTACTGTAGCAATTATCTAAAAAATCTCAATTCACCAAAAAGAACCCAAAAAGAAATCGATAAAGAGGCAAATGCAAATAATGGCAGAAATCTGTCAAAACAGACCAGCAGGTGAAAACCGATTTTTTCGAAGACCTTCTGTTGCTCAAATAGAAAAGTGTTGAACTAACGAAAGTTATCTAACAACCTGGGGGATTTATACAGAAATTTACAGCTCAATCCGACATACAGAGATGTTTCACGAATTTTTACTGTGAAGCACAAAAATCTGTTTCGGGACAGCACTTCCCCAAATCTTACTTCCCTCTCATTAGAGGTTATTCTTGGCACAAAAATCAAATAAAAAAAGGATAAATATAGGTTATTACAGAAGTAATAACTTCCAAGGCTCAAAAAAACTATTGGTTTATCTCCCAAGAAGTACTTTTCTTTAACGCCTTTAAGTTAGGCATGAACCACACAAGAAGATGCTCACATAAGAAATATGAATTGAAGTAAAAGAGAGCATCAAGAAGCAAATTCAAAGCACATTTAAGTCTAACCCACTTCCTATGCATAGGAATCTTGTAAATAAACAAGTCATAAAAGCACAAAGCAATAAGCATAGGAAAGCAAAACAAGTGCAACTTCAAGACTTTCAACATAAAGAGGGGAAACTTAATATTGTTGAGATACATAAAACCATGTTTCCCTCTCTCATAATAACTTTCAGTAGCATTATGAATAAAATTAAAAATATAACTATCACATAAAACATTCTTATTATGAGCCACATGCATAAAATGATTATTACTCTCCACATAAGCATAGTCATTCTTATTAATTATGGTGGGAGCAAATTCAACAAAATAGCTATCATTATTATTCTCATCACCATAATCATCAAATATAGGAGGCATACTGTAATCATTAATTTTCTCCTCAATAGTAGGTGGACTGAAAATATCTTATTCATCATTGTAATCATCATATATTGGAGGTTTGGTATCATCATAAGAAATAGAATAGCTATGTTCCAAAGATGGGGAACTAAAAAGATCATTTTCATCAAAACCAGCTTCCCCAAGCTTAGACTTTTCCATAGCATTAGCAATAATGGTGTTCAAAGAATTCATACTAATAACATTGCTATTAGCATGCAAATAAAGTTCCATAGGTCTTTTAATTTTCTCTTCAAACACTTCATGTCCTAACTCAAGATAAATACTATAAAGCTCTCTAATTTTGTTGTTGTTTTTCATTAAGCCTAACTAGTGAAAACAAGAAACAAAAAGACAAAATTGCAGAATCTAAAGGAAATATCTTCGAGCACTCACATCGGAGGATGTGAGTACCTTTTACCTTACCTCCCCGACAACGGTGCTAGGAAATAGCTTGATGTCTACGCACTTCTATTCTTGTAGACAGTTGTTGGGCCTCCAAGTGCAGAGGTTTGTAGAACAGCAGCAAGTTTTCCCTTAAGTTGATTACCCAAGGTTTATCGAACTCAGGGAGGAAGTGGTCAAAGGTATCCCTCTCAAGCAACCCTGCAATCAAGATACAAGAAGTCTCTTGTGTCCCCAACACACCCAGTACACTTGCCAGGCGTATAGGTGCACTAGTTCGGCGAAGAGATAGTAAAATACAAGTGGTATGGATATAGGACAACGGTGCCAGAAAATACTTTGATGGCGTGGAAGAGATTAAAGGTAAACTGAAATAAAGATGGAAGCAAGCAAACATGTTACATGTCATAGATATAGTAGCAAACAGTGTTTCAATGCTTAGAAACAAGGCCTAGGGATCATACTTTTGCTAGTGAACACTCTCATATAAATATCTTCTCTTTATGATACTACTCTGAACTACTCTCCGGTTGGACACTCTAATCCATGGTAGGGCTATAACAGCACACCACAAAGTTCACTTTCCCCATCTAGATAACCCCACATTGTCACCTTGAGCCCTAGATGGTTTCAACAAACACTACAATTTCATAGAGACATCTAACTCCAAATGTAACTCATAACAAGTGTTTGTAATCTCTAGCCTAAGTGCCACCATGGTGTGCACGCTGTCACTTTCACACACATGGGGAGAGCAGAGATCTATTAAAGCACTTGAGTAGCAAAGTAGATCTATATTACAAAGCTCATGATCTCAATAAGATCACGCATAGAGAGAGAGATGAACACATAGCTACCGGTAGAACCCTTAGCCTCGAGGAAGAACTACTCCCTCATCATCATGGGAATCAGCAACGGCGATGGAGATGGCGGTGAAGATGGTGAAGAGGCGGCGGCGGCGGTGCGGAGGACTCCGTCCCCAACGCCGGTATCACAGGGGAGCACTGCCCCTTAGCCCCCTTCCTTCATGGCTTATTGGGAGCCCTCTCCCATGGAGACGGGATCTATGGGGGAGGAAAAAACGTGGCTTTGGTGGCTGCAAATTCGTGGGTGGAGGTGTCTTCCACGAATTAGGTTTCCTCCCTTTATATAGCTTCTCGGATTCCCGTCACCCCATCTTGGGTTGCAGTAAATCAGGTCTATCGAGCTCGTCCGAACTCGGAATCAGCTAAATCTTATGTCTAGAACGTTTGTCAAGAAATTTCCAACAACTTTGTAGTTGAAGAGTTTTCCGTTTGACGCTATCTTCGACCTGAAACGTGACCATCTTCAAAAGAGTTCTGAGATAGATTTCTGAAAAATCCCAGTTTGACTCCAACAAGGTTTTCACTTATATTCTTGGTAATTCCTACACATCAAAGTGTAAAACAAGAACATTGTGCACTTTTGCAACTATTAGTAGGTTAATACAAATAAATCATAAACTTTATATAAAAAGGAGTATCAAAAGCATATTATTAGCATAAAACCATCAAAAATTATAGATACGTTATGGACGTATCACTAATCCATCTAGTCAGTTGTTCTCACGCAAGGTGAATTGGATCTTCTCCGAAGTGGGTGCTTCCATCTTGCCTCTGGGATCTACAACTATCAGCCATTGTAGATTTCCTCCTATGTGATCGTTGAGTTGGGCCCCAAAGAATTCCGGATGCGGACACTCAAGATACTCTGACAGTGCATCTAGGTCCCTCTCAAAGATCAGTTGGCCTCCGTTGCCCAGCTAGTAGAACTTGCAATACTGGACTTCCATCTATAAGAATTTAGGGTGAGTAAGTTAGTGAGGTGATCAAGTGTGTCAAATTTTATGTAGGAAAGAAAGAAGTTTTTGAGGAACATGATTTTTTTTAAAGAATCTCAAGGATAAGAGTGGTAATAGGTTTTCATAAATACTCACTTATTTTGTTTCGAAACTAAGTTTTTTGTTCGGGCGTCCATTCTAACTAGGGTCTCCTATGGTCAGGATGGCTTTGATACCAACTTGTCAACACCCGGATTTTTAATCCCAGATGCTTGTTATGCCATACCTCGCAATCCCAGGATTACCATTTTTGTGAGACATAATAGATTGATATCACAGTACATCATCCATTACAAACCATAATAAGGTCTTACCAATAAAGGATCTCAGGATCCAGTCTTAATACAAATCAAGCAGCGGAAAATAAACGTAGTAGGGGCTCCATCTTTAGAGTCACAGGCAATGCTGATGATGGGAGATGATCCTAGTTGTCGTAGACCTCCTGCTGTCCATCATCCTGGTAGTGCTCCTCATAGTCTGGCCATGGGAATAGCCAGGGACAAAGCCATGAGTACTCTTTATGTACTCGCAAACTATCACTAACAAGTAAGGTAGTTCTAGTAGGAATCTTAAGCTCTAGGTTTATTTGCAAAAAGGAAGATTTATCTAAAACTAAATTTAGAAGTAAAGAAAACTAAGTTAAGGTTCTAAATCACTTAAGTGGGAATAGTTTTCATATCCACAACCCTGTTGTGGTCAAGTCAAAGTCATAGCTCAATTCATAAGTCATTTTGAAAACATCTGACGACGGAACAGTATGGCCACTCCAACTATCCATGACCGTGGACGCGGCTATTCGAATAGTTTGACACTCTGCAGAGGTGGTACACTTTCACCACAAAATTCGATACACCCGGCAGGGATAACCCTGAATCATCATACTTAGTATGCGGATAATCAATCATAACCTTTCAATTACACACTCTAGTATAGGCACCTCCCCTATGAGCTTGGCCTCCCAGCCATGGCCATCTGCCATCCTAGGCACTGCATAGGTGAACATTCACACTCACGAGGTAGCCTCAGATCAACCTCTTCCGCGAGGGAACCCATACTAAGGCATATAAACTTCCAGTTAAGCCCTACCCAATTCAGGTATTGTGGTTGTGCAGTAAAATTGGAATGATATCGCATCCGAACCCAACCATCAGTTTTTATAAAGGGCTAAGGCTCATGCCTCAACATTTTCATCATCAAATCCTTTTGTGTTTCTCAACACATATCAAAACATTTCAATAGAATGAATCCTCATTCCAAGGTTTTCATACTCATTTTCACCAAGTATTCCCATCTAAAGTGATCAACTTTTAAGCTTAGCACTAGCCACTAAAGTTGAGAGTATTTCACTAATTAGGGGTGCTAATCAAGGGTAACTATCCAACTCTAATCTCATGCCTTGGAATGACATCTAAGTATAACTACTTAGGCCTAGTTTTATACTCTTTATGGTATCTATACTATTTTTCCAATACTCACAAAATACTAACTAAAAGTAAAGAACTTGGGTAAAGTAAAAGAATAAAGCTTGCAAGTAAAACTTGGGATTGGTATAATCAAAGTTGCATAACCAAGCATGCCTAGTGCATGTTGCATAGGTTATCAAGTTTTCAAGTGTTAGCTTGCATAGTTCTAGCTTGCAATTAGTGATGGCTTGCATAGGTATGAGACTTACAAGTGTTAGCTTGCATAGTTAACTTGTAGTGCTAGGCTTGCCTTGAGTAGTGTAGTGGTTGAAGTTTTCTTCTTCTTCTTCTTGGTAGTACTCCTCCTCCTCATATCCCGGGTTGGTACTATCGTCTATAAATGAATACGGGATACACAATCACCAAACAATACTTAACTATTTCTATTTAACAAACTAAGGTTCACACTAGATGATCTAGCATCATCACAATCATCACATGAAATAAAGGATTAATCTTGTTTGTCTTATTTTAGAAAAGTAATTCTACTCATTGAAAAATACTTAAGATTTATATTCTCCAATTAAAATATGGGATCATGTTGACACATGTCATCACCACATATTCTAATACTTGGGAATGTGATTTAAAGTGGTGGTCATATTTTATAAAGTTTAAGATTATTATTTAATACAATTAAAGTGACTAGAAATGTCCAAATATCATTCTTTTGGTACTAGTCCAATGTCACTGCATGCAAACCTAAATATTTTTACATATTCAGATAGATCTTATCAAATGTGATTTTTGAGAGTTGGAATCAACTCAAAAGCATTTATGGTTGATTTTTGAAAAATGTTTGAAGTTGGAAAAGTCTATGTCTTGTTATTTTTACTATAGGTGATCTTTAACTCCAAATGATTTGAATCCAACGGGATTGGATAGATAATTTAAATATCTTTCTAACAAAATTGGAATCATGCAATTTGGTTTAGTGAATCTCTTTGAATTGATTTTTGAATCTACTGATAGAATCTAGTTTTAACTAAATTGGAAAAATCCTATTTGAATTCACAGGCTTGCGCGGGAAAGTAAACAGGCCAGACCAATCTACACAGCGCGGTGCAGTGGGCTACTGACAGGGGGTCCCACTAGTCAGCGACTCTATCTAACCGAAACAGGATCTTTTAATCTAGGCCCTACGATTAGAATCTGATCTAATGGCTAACATTCATCGTCGACGACGAACAGCTCCGGCGAGGTCTAAACCCTAACGCGGCGGTGGGGGTCGTGTGAGGCTCACCAGGGCTCCATCTAGGGTCGGCGATGGGGGCGAATGACGTTGTCGACGACGGCGGTTCGAACGGTGGTCGCGGCGGCTCCTGGGACGGCTCCAATCAACGGCTCCCTTCTTCTTCTACAGCGGCAGGCTCCGGCCAAATTCCGGCGATGTGGTGCTCGCCTTGCTCCGAGGAGAAGTGTGGGAGGGGTTGTGAGGAGTGGGGAGTGAGGTGGTGTGGCGAATTGAGGCAGAGAGGGCCTCTATTTATACACCGGCGAGGGGACCGAGCGGGATGGGCTGGCTTCTCCGGCTATGGCGGTACAACGAGCTATCGGCATGGCTGAGGGTAGGGGGCGACGTAGTGCTCCCTGTCGGTCATCACGGGCTTAATGGCACGGCACGAAGCGGTTGAGGATGGTCGGGCGCGTGCGATGCTCTGCACGGAACTGGCGGTGTTCGAGACGGTGCACGGGGGCTACGGGTCGCGCGGCGGCGAGCGGGAATGTCTAGGAGCTAGCTGGGGTTATGACGAGTGTGTGCACGCGAGCCGAGGGCGAGGCACGGTGCGTGCGAGCTGGTCGTCTGCGGCGCTCTGGCGTGCTCTCGGCATGATGCAGAGAAAGTGGGCGCGGCGATGCTGGGGTGGTCCATGGCTCTCCTGCGGTCAAGGGCTGGACAGGGGGTGGTGGTGGACGATCGCCTGTCTCCTGGTCGTCGTGGGAGAGGGCGGCGTGGTCCATGGCGCTCTGTCCATGGTCGGCCGGTGAGGCTGGCTTCGGGCGGCGCTGCACTGGCGCAACGACAAAGGGGGGATGCGTGTCTGGTGCTGCTAGATGATGGGGGAGACAGGGGGAGTGCAATGAGGGCAAGTGGTCAAGTGATCACTACTCCAAACAGTAGAGTTAGGTAGTAATTGATTTGTGTCTGCAAGGTGTTCGACTTAATGGCCGCAAGAAATTAAATTTGAAATTTTTGAATGGAATTTGGTGAGTGTTTTGATCTTATGCTTGAGTGTCTAAGGTTGCTTGGAAAAGGCAAGGTTAATTGATTTGGGTGGTTTTTATAAAATGGTGATCTTACCATATGAACTTGATTCAATTTTGAACTGTTCTTTAAATAGATTTGAAAATAGTTTAAGTGAGTTTGTAAAGTAGGCTTGGGTTCACTTTTACTTGGTCTAGGAAGGGGTGAAAAGAAATGGAATTGTTTCTGTTAGAAAATCTTTACTAGGAACACTCAAAGTGGCCTAGTGGTTAACTTTGGTCAAAATAACCATTTGCTTATTTGATTCATATTTGATTTCTTTTTCTTTGAATTTTGTTTGTAATTGGCCTAGACGATATAGCATTTATCTTTAAACCATTTCTTATCATTTGTAGCAATCAAACATGGCAATTTCACTCAATCATATACTAATGCAAATCACACATACATTCATATTCAATTTAATAATAAAAAATTTTATTAACCCTAAACTTGGATGATTCGAACTTGATAATCTTGATTAATATTTTTAGGATGTTACACCGCTCCTCGCCATAAAGGGTGATGCGGGAGGCAATCGAACCTACCTATATTGGAGTGTCACAAGGGCCGACCTTGTGCAGCCACACGCCAACCAGTGCATCACGCCTGCAGTGCACCGCCGCCTGGTATCCAAGCTAGCTTCACGCCTTCATCGGTGCATCAATCAATCCAAGCTCCAAACAGTAAAGAGCAGCAGCGCGACCACGGACACGGGCGCCAGAAAGGGACATCGCCTAGCTAGCTATTTCGTCGGTGGGGATCGACACTTCGGCAGCGACTCTGCACCAGCCCCGGACAGCGTGAGCATCTGCAAGGCAGGGCTGCCTCATGAAGCTCCAGCCAGCATGCTTAGCTCCATATCCTGTGGGTGCTTGTTCTCCATGCCTCCATCACGTCAGCTCGAGGAGTACGCACCTTCGGCAGTACGCGCACCGCATGTGCGGGTCAGTTTCTACGCGCGAGCTGCGGGACGGGACAGCCGGGTGCAACGCAATCTAGGCGGTGAGCACCAAGGAGCTCCGGGAGACCGGAACAGGGGCAGTGGGTAGAAACATGTACCCACAATAGTACAATATTTGCGTGCTATCATGTACTCCCTATTCGGTTACCTTCACCATTTGTGCTGCTCAGCATCGGATTTATTACTGGCATTTTGTATACGCGCACCTTTTACATGCATTTTCCAGGCATCTTCAACAAGAGGTAGCTCTGACAGGTGCAGTTCTAGAGGTAATGTGGTTGGTCCATAAAGGCAGGAGCATTTGGACCCATGTGCCAAAACACCACACCCCTTGAACCATGATTAAAATAGATACTCCCTTCATCCAGGTTTATTGGCTATTAGTAGAATTAGAAAAAATTTAAAAAATTAGGCTATATTTGCTACTTAATACATGGTTTAACTACCTCCTGGAAACCAGCCTCGTGACAATCTTTTCTGCATGCCTCCATAAGACTATCCTATGCATGACATTGCATGTAACGGAAGATCTGCTCCTATTAATTAATCCTCATAGTTAATGAGAGGAAGTCAGGGATTACAACCCGTCTATGCCATTTTTCTCCACCTATCGAATCCCACCTTGATCGCAGTGCTGCTCCTATTAAGCCCAATAAACTTGGATGGAGAGAGTGTTTACTCTCTTTGTTCACTGATATAAGACCTTTTAGCTTTTAAAAACAAATGCATGTACGTAGACATATTTTATGTTTAGGTTCATCCATTTTCGACCGAATCTAGTCTATTATAAAATATCTACAAGGTCTTATGTTAATGAACGGCGGGAGTATATATTTTAATTAATTTTAATAAAATGAGTGGAGCACATCTTTTCCCGTATAAAAAATCACATGTAACCCTTTTCTCGCCGAATACGTCAATTTGGACCAAACTAATCCCACACGTGCCCATAAAACGACCCGGTTGACTAGTATAACCGCTCGATCAAATCCCGTAGCATCTGTCGGCCACAAATTATACACAAGTAATTAAGGTCCGGAGCCATACCCACAATTCCATCCCCCATTTTCTCCAAGACTAGTTCACGAGCTAGACCTCATGGAGATTTTGTGTACCGTCTCGCCGATGCACGTGTGAAGTGTCACATGGCCCCGACGAGCTAGTCCCTCGTGACACACACAAATCCCCAGAGCAAGCTCAAGATCTATAAGAACGACGTCGACCAACACCCAAAAGGCGGAGTCTTTATTTTCAAATGTTCGAGTCATCATGTTTGTTGGATCAAATGCCGATTTGGCGTGGTTTCACATGTACAATGACACCGACTCTTGCCTTCTCCACACATTCTCCGCTCTGATCAGTTACTTTCTTATTTCTCCTTTTCCTTGTTGCTTCATGCTCTTTGTTAGTGACAAGCTAGTCGAAATGCTACAAGGTCCATATACCGTCGTCAATATGGCTTTTCCCGCTTGCAGAATTTTGATGCGGGTGCCCATTCTGGCAGAGTTATGTACATGCTCGGGAAGGAGGGGGCAAACTATTTTCTTATTAATAGGCACTAGTAGTTTTATACGAGGTTTGCTGCAACAAATATCCCTTGTGGTTGCCCATTCATCTAGAGATCTCATTCATCTACTCCTACTTGTTTGCATTCACAAAGCCAGAAAAAACGTCTTGCACTGCAGTACGGTCTACAATGCATCACAAACTGCCATTGACATCCCGTGTCAGAGCTAGGCTTGGTGTGGGAGTCAATAATACAAACAATAAGATGTTAAATGTTGCTTTGAGATCCGGAACAAATTGTTGCCCAATGCTGCTTTTATGTCTATTTTCAAAATATAAGAAATAGAGGAAATCTCGGGAAAGCACAGTCCCCGTACCCCAGATACCCGGGAAAGTGAGGAGAGGCCTCTGTACCTACGATATAGCCGCACTAGAGCCTAGGCAGCAACGTGACTGTAGCCCACCGAGCCGCTCACCCATGACGCTCTCTCTTCTTCCTTCCCACATGTGCACGAGTAAATGATGGAGAACTATCACATTTGTGCCAATCTTCTCAGTTTGCTACCATTTTTGCGCGAGTTGACACATAAAGACCTTTTTTGGGGCAGGACGTGGGCACAGAGCACTGATTGTGCGTTTTACTAGGCCTAACCCGTTTTCTGACGTTCTTGGCCCACCAGTCAGTCCTATGTGGCGTGGTTGACACGGACCGGGGGTGACGGCCGTTAGGTCCGCGTTGACGAGTCCGTTCTCCCTCAGTCTCCTCACTCCCTCCTTCTCTCGCGCTGGAAAAGACAGTCAATGGTGACTGGTGGTGGCGGCGGCATCCGGCGCCGCTAGCCTCGCGGGAACGGAGATGGCGGTGGCGGCGCAGGTGATGACCGGCACGTCCGTGCAAGGCTGTTCGGCGGCCATGAGGGTGCAGGAGAAGGGATTCGTGATGGCTGGGAACAAGAGCTGGCTGTGTCGCGGCGGCTGGCGGCGGCGAGCCCCCCACGACCCACAATGGAGAAGGCGTGGACGTTGGCTAGGAGCACATCTGGCGAGGACCCCATGAGCCACTATGTCTCTGAAGATGGGTAAGAAATCTATCTCCTCTTTCTGAATTTGGGGATCGAAATTTTTAGGGTTTCGTCAGACAATAGCTTGAAATTCTTGTTCTTTTCTGAAATTTAGGCCAGAATCAGAAGTTTGGGACCTCTATTTTCAGTTTGATGGAGCCAAGTTTGTGCAAAAAAAATGTGCCGAGCAGATATTAGATATCTTAATTTGCTGTCCATCATGGAGTCAGAGGGATATGGCATTAGTGATTCACTGTACTACGTTAAGCATGAAGGCGAGAGACTGAATGGGCTTGCAGTTGTAGATAACAATTTGAAGGTTGAAGAAATAGTGAGAAAGTATGATTTATCTAGGAAACTTGTGTTGATAGTGATGAGGGACAAGCGAAGTCAAGCAATTGTGTTGTCCCCAATGAAGACCAAACCCTATAGTACATATTGATATTGACATGAAGGATGAAGAGCCTATATCATACCAGATGCAAACTCAAGACAGTGTGTACTATCAAAATGTGTGCACACAAATAGATGAGCACAATCTAGTGCAGTTGCTGACACAGTACAGTGTGTGCTATGACAACCAAGAGGTAGAGGAGGAACCATCTGATATGGCAGAAGAGGAATCATCTGATGATGGTTGGGCTTATCCATGCCAATACAACCCAGAAGAGGAACAGGAAAGGAGAAGAATAGAGGAAGAGGAATTGTACAAGGAAATTGCAGAGATGGGGAGGAGGAAGAATGATGCACTGCTACACTGAGGGTGAGATAGACATAGAGGACATCTTCGAGACACAAGATGATCCAGTACAGATAGCAGCAGCAAAACCTTTGAAGAAGATAGTGAAGAGGCTAGGGCCAACAGAGAGATCACATTCTCAGGTGGTTAAGGATAAAATCCCATAGTGGATTCCTTCTGATGATGAGGAAGAGCAAGGTTTTCTGAAACCTAAAGATGATGATGGGTATGAGCCATTTCCATTTGTGCATCCAAAAGGAAGAAAGAGCAGAGCTAAGAAGGCAAAGGAGATGGTTTGGTATGATGAAGCAAGGGAAAATGCAGAGCAACAATTCATGTTGTCCCTATGTTTCAGAGATGTATACTGATGACTTCAAGTGCACAGATCGTTTGTAGCTAGTTTCGAAATAAAGATATCGATCCCACAGGGAGCAGTAGGCGAAAGACTAAAATGCTTTTAACTATAACTAAATATAGTACTTAAGAAATAACTTTAAGATGCAAGTAAAGTAGAGTTGTTTTTAGGTTTTTGGTTGAACAAGGTGATTTAAAGTAAAACAAAACTTAATGCAGAAAGTAAGAATCGCGTGTGTAATAGAACTTTGGAACTACAATAGGGAAAAGGCGTTCTCAGGGAATAGTGGATACACCGCTAGCAATTTAGACTAAGTAATCGAGAGTATTATAACGAATATTCTCATAATGTGTATGTATGTGGGAGGAGCTCCATATATGAATGATTTGCCAGCAACCATTGCACACATCGTCCTCATAACCACAGTAGACAGTAACCGACAAGCATCATGTTATAGCGCTATTAAGGGATTTCTCTCGTGGCATGGACATGGCTTGATGAGCTCTCCTTCATTCCCCAAGTTGGTACGTAAAGAATGACAACAGCTTTATAGTCACAGTAAGCGCTATCATCCCTTCATCTACCAACAAGTAATCACCTTCATCGAGTCCCCGTGAGAGGCAAATATTAAGGAGGTGCACAACTCCCAACATCAAGATGAAGACAATTAACATGTATACATAATGATGTATAATATAATAATCTCTATCTCATCTCAGTCATATGCTAGGGTTTCTCCTTCTCCCCAAGAACTAGAGATCTACTCAGACATGGAGACAATCAACATCATAGCAATGGTAATGGAAATAATTATAAACGAATAGTACTTGTATAAATCCACAACGAGTATAGGAATTATAACAAGATCTAGACAAGATGTAGATGGGATGGATGGAGATGGTGGTGATGCGGCAGTGGATGATGAAGATCGATGTCTTAGCCTCCCGGATCTGCGCGGGGCGAAGATGGATCCCCTGTGGATGAGTTCCCCCTCTAGAGGCCTTCCGGAGGTGAGGTTTCTGTGATTTTGGGGTGTTCTGTATGCCGTCTCTCTGAACCAATTGCACGGGGTGAAACTATTTGACGAGGAGGAGGCGGTGCCAGCTATATGGCTGGAAAATTGCTCCGCCCGTATAGTTGGTCGTTGAACTCTCAGCCTCCCTTGTTCGCTTCTGGTTTTCTTCTGGTATTATTAATATTTCCCAAATAAGCGATTTAAGTTGTTTTGGACTCCTTTTCTCCATAGTACAACTGCTCCAAGAATTGTATCCATTGGATCCATCATTTGTCCTGATCCTGGTGAAAACAGACATAAAATATGCGCGCAAGCGCCGTAAAATACCAAGATCCTACATCTACAATGCAAAATAATAATGTAAAACATGATGCAAATATGCACTCATCGACTTCCCCAATCTTAGACTCTTGCTCATCCCGAGCAAGTTTGTAGCTTAATGGATGTGATCCTCATATTCATGAAGCTGAGTCGATAAAATAAATGAGGCAATTGCAACATGTGTTTATCATGTATGATACATAGGAATAAGTTCATGAATAGTACCTTACTCGAACCATCTGAATAGTATTAGAAGGCTTCCATGCCTTAGTGATCAATAGTTCACAAAAAGATGAATCTCAACATAATGTAAAAGAATCCGGTTCGACCGAATGAGTTAGCGAGGTAGTCCCAAGTGTTTTTGGATCAATGTATTCACTTAGGATTTAGAATATCGAAAGTATCTCTTTGTCATACTGCAACACAGTGGTATATGCCTACTTGCTCTTTGCACACTCGCTCTTTTTCTTTTGTATATATGCTCACACTTTTTGTTAAGTGTTGTGCAAAGGAGCTAGCCATACATTCCACTTCATGCAGGAATTCAAAGTTTAACGATCTCGATTACCAAATTCCAATTGTATATGAAGCGTACTTATGACTTGAAGATTCTACCTCCACTTGTTCTTATTCTATTTTGATAACACTTTCATTTTCCTTTGTTCAAGATTTCTTTTATAATTTAATCATATAGATAATTTTCTTTATAAATCAAACCGTAGATTTACAGTATATTAACCAAATTATCTTTTAGGTGTTCCATTAATACCAATGATGTGGAAGACTCCTATTGATATCATCAAGTGCAAGTAAAATTATACTCAAGCCATTCGTATATCAATAAAAACAAACACAAACTCAAAATTGCTCCATATATAATAATAAACTTAGAATTTCATAAAAGGGACCGACTATTCCTGAAGAGAATCCTAATGATGCAAACTTTATTTGTAGTTTGAATTAATGCAAAAACGATAGTATAAAACTTGTAAGAAATATTACAAGGTCTTTAAAGATCTCCCCAAGCTTGGAATCAAGCCAGGTGGGATCAATTAACTCCTTGTTGGTACCTATTCTTCCTCCTGGGCAAAAAGAGCGTCACCTTCTTATTTCACGTTGCCCTCTTTAACTATGCTTGCAAAGCGAATGCTGAGCTCGGCCATGTCGTATTGGAGCTTCAACATTTTTCTCTTGAAGAATTTCTTCTCATCTGTCAACTCAAAGACAGTTTTAATTAAGAAACCAACTCTACCATCGATGTCATCAACCTTTTTCTCAAGGTCTTTGCTAATCATTCAGTAGGAGTCAATCCCTTCTCCAATTGTTCCAACACATGCCTTAGAAGCCTTTTCCAATTCATAGATCTTATCATGAATCTCATCTTGCCGCACCTTCTTAGGTTTAAGAGGTGATGGACCAAGAGGAGGTTTTTAATAGGATCCTATGTTGTAACGATAAGGATTGGGGAGGTGCTCATCCTTGTTCCTTACCCGCTCAGCTTGTCTCATCATCTCCATCCTTTGTAGGAACATGTCCTCCCAATTTGGGAGAGGCTTGATCTCCGAGCCGGATGATGACGATGATCCTTTTGGTTATGCTTCTTCGATCCTCTTCGCGGGCTTCTCTTCTTTTTTCTTCCAGATCTTGTTGACGTGGAAGGGCTGCATGGCTTCGCTGTATTGATGTTTGTTAAAGGGACATGTATAGGGATGACGAAGATCTTTCGAGGCTAGAGGTTGTAGCTCTGCGAAAACTTAATGAAAAAGGTTAGATGCGATTAGCTTTAAAAGGAGGGGTCAAAAAACCCTAGCTGCCTTGCGTAACAAGCAACTATACGGGCGCGGCCCGTATAGTTCACGACATATAATTATGAACCGACTATAGATTGGATCTACTATGGAACTCAACTATACAGCCAGACCTATACGGGCGGAATTTTTTAATTCTGGCCGTATAGTTGGTCGTTAAACTCTCTGTATCCTACATATTTTTTTTGGAGAGGGGTCGACAACTATACGACCGCGACTATACGGGCGGAATTTTTAATTCTGGCCGTATAGTTGGTCATTAAACTCTCAGTAATGCGGAAATTATTTTGTCAAAAGCATTGACAACTATACGACCGCGACTATACAGGCGGAATTTTTCGTTCCGACCGTATAGTTGGTCATTAAACTCTCAGTACCTTTCATGGATGGAAGTGTTGATGTTGCAACAACTATACGGCCGGAACTATACGGCCAGAATTTTTATTCCCACCGTATAGTTGGTCGTTAAACCTTCTGTGTCCACCAAAAAATTCCTGTTTCTCCAAGAATTCTTTATTAATCTGAAACTTATCAAAATATCAAGTTTTGACAGAGAAATATGAGTTTAAATTTTCGACCAATTTTGGCATCATCAATCTTCCTTCTTCTTTGCTAGAGCATGAATTGTTTCTCTTTTAACATAGTACTAAAATTAAACTTTAGCTGAAAATTTAAAAACTTACTCAAACCTTTATTTCACATGGGTTGCCTCCCATGAAGCGTTCTTTTACGGTCAATAGCTTGATCGTAGTACCGCTCATTCCGTCTTGAGTTCATTCTTCTTGTAATTGCCATTCTTCGTATATCTTCGCTTTATCACTTCTTCGGGGGTGCTCAATTCTATGGTGATTGCACTTATATCTTCTTTCACCCGATAATGCTTCAAGCGTTGTCCATTTACCACCCATGCAAGAGAGGGTGTTTTCCCTTGGAGCTTTACTTCTCCTGACGGATAGGCTTCTTCAACTACATATGGACCTTCCCATTTCGATCTGAGTTTTCCTAGAAACAACTTAAGACGAGAATTATAGAGTAACACTTTGTCTTCGCTTTTAAAAGTTTTATTCTCTCTTTTTTTATCATGCCATCTTTTAACTTTTTCCTTAAACAACCTAGCATTCTCATAGGCTTCACTTCTAAACTCATCTAAAGCATGCATATCTAATAAACGCTTTTCTCCTGCGGCTTTGAGATCATAATTTAGATTCTTGATTGCCCAAAAAGCTTAGTGTTCTAGTTCTAAAGGTAAATGGCATGCCTTACCGTACACCATTTTATAAGGTGTCATACCCATTGGATTTTTGAACGCAGTACGGTATGCCCATAAAGTGTCATTTAACTTGTGTGACCAATCTTTTCTCGATTTGTCCACCGTCTTCTCGAGTATGGTCTTCAGTTCTCTATTAGAGAGTTCCACTTGACCACTTGTTTGGGGATGATATGGTGAAGCAATGCGGTGAGTTACTCCATACTTGCTAAGGATTTTCCTGAAAGTCCCTTTCATAAAATGAGAACCACCATCAATAATTAAAAATCTAGGCACTCCAAACCTGGGGAATATGACATCCTTGATCATCTTTACTAAGGTAGCTGCATCTGCATGATTTGTTAGAATAGCTTCAACCCACTTAGTAACATAGTCAACAGCAACAAGAATATGAGTATAACCATTTGACTATAAATGGTCCCATGTAATCCATTCACCATACATCAAAGGGTTCAATTATGAGACTATAATTCATTACCATTTCTTGTCTCCTGCCTATATTACCTCTTCTTTGGCAAGCATCACAGTATTCCACATACCTGTGTGCATCCTTGAGTAAGGTGGGCCAGTAGAATCTGGATTGAAGTACCTTTGCAGCAGTTTTTTTACCTGCATGATGCCCTCCATATGGACTGTCATGACAAGCCTTCAATATCGTATTCATTTCATGATTAGGCACACACTTCTGAATCATTCCATCAACTCCATGACAATATAGATACTGATCATCCCAAAAATAATATTTAAGATCATTAAAGAATTTCATTCTTTGATTTCTTGACATACCGGGAGTTATAAATTTTGTTGCTAGATAGTTAGCATAATCTACATACCATGGATCAACAATTTCTACTTTTGCTAAATATTCTCCCGGAAATGATTCATTAATAGGTATGGGGTCATTAATTATTCCCTCCATCCTAGAGAGATGATCTTCTATAGGATTATCCTTACCCCTCCTATCTACTATTTGCAAATCGTATTATTGTAGTAATAAAACCCACCTAATCAACCTAGGCTTAGCATCCTTTTTTACAAGGAGGTGACACAAAGCTTGGTGATCCGTATGAATTATTACCTTAGAATTAATTATGTAAGATCTAAATTTTTCGCAAGCAAAAATTATAGCTAGAATTTTTTTTCTGTAGTAGCATGATGTTTTTGAATCTTATTAAGAGGTCTACTAGCGTAATAAATAACATTCAAATTCTTTCCATCTCGCTGACCCAAAACAGCCCCTAAAGCATAATCACTAGCATCACACATAATTTCAAAAGGTTCATCCCACTATGGAGGTTGCATGATAGGTGCTGAAACTAGTTTATCCTTAAGGTTCTCAAAAGCTGCAATGCAGTCATGATCTAAATAAAATAGAGTCTCTTTATCAAGAAGATTGGTGAGGGGCATAGCAAGCCTGGAAAAAAATATAAACCGCTTATAAAAACCTGCATGTCCTAGAAACATTTTTAAGTTTTTAATGTCCTGAGGTATGGGGAGATTTTCTATAGCATTTATATTAGTTTTATCTATTTCTATTCCCTTCTTAGAAACTTTGTGCCCAAAAACTTTACCTTCTCTTTCCATGAAACGACATTGTTCCCAATTCAAAACCAAGTTTAATTGCCTGCATCTCTACAAAACTTTGGTTAGATTGTAGAGGCAATTATCAAAAGTTGTTCCACAAACGACAAAATCATTTGTTAGGACTTCCATAGTCTTATCAACAAAATCATCAAAAATCTTTAGAACACATTCCTGAAAAGTTGCTGCTGCATTATATAAGCCAAATGGAATTAATCTATAAGCATATGTTCCATAAGGACAAGTGAAAGTTGTTTTCTCTTGATCTTCCGGTTGTATGGAAATTTGAGAGTATCCAGAATAACCGTCGAGAAAACAAAAGTAAGAATTATTACTAAGTCTTTCTAAAATTTTATCCATGAATGGTATAGGTTTATGATTTTTATGTGTCTCACGGTTTAGCTTCCTAAAATCAATGCATATACGATATCCTACAATTGGCAAAATAGGAACTAGCTCACCATCCTCATTCGTAGCAGCATCAAAACCACCTTGTCTTGGTATGCAATGAGCTAGGCTAACCCACTTACTATCAGAAATATGATATATTATGCCAGCATCTAGTAAGCGTATAACTTCTTTTCTTACTACTTCCTTCATCTTAGGATTAAGCCTTATTTGCGTATCTACTACGGGTTCAGCATCATCAAGCATGGTAATCTTATGTGTTACAATAGATGGATCTATTCCTTTAATATCGCTCAATGTTATCCAAAGGCTTCACGATGCTTAACCAAAACTGAAATGAGTTTATTCGTTTCATTTTCTGATAGATTCTTGCTAATAATAACAAGACATTTATTTTTATTATCTAAAAACTCATACCTCATATTGTCTGGAAGTTTTTTCAATTCTATTGGTGGAGGTTCTTCATCTCCTGTTCTTACCAATTATTCATAGTCATGTGGATTTTGTGCTTCTGGAATTGAATCAAGGTAATCATCCATGTCTTCTTTCTTCTCATCATCTAGTGCTTCTTCCCAATTAATCAAGCTTCTTTCCAATTCATACTGTGGAGTACTGAAATGAATTGTCGCTAACTCGGCAATCGTCTTTTCTTCCTTGATATCCTCCACTTCATATGGCCTCTTCTTTAGTTTGGCAAAGTGGAATGTCATTTCCTCTTCTCCAAACTTCAGTGGAATAGTTTCCTTCTGATTATGTATTCGAGCTTTAGTGATGGAAATAAAAGGCCTGCCCAAAATAATAGGATAAAAAGAATCTCGAGGCATATCAAATATATGAAAATCAAGGGGGTACATGAGTGAGCCGATAAAGACATAGATATTTATGATTACTCCTTCTGGTTTTATATTGGTTCTATTAGACAATTTGATAACAGTGTCCACCGGTTCCACATCTGGATTATTTAAATTATAGCGGAGTTCCTCATAAAGTGATGAAGGCATAATATTTATAGTGGATATTTCTTCACAAATTCCATATAAGAAAGTTTCTCCACAATATATAGGGATCATAGGTTTAGAAGTTTCATTACCTCGAACCTTACCTTTGATGAATTCTGAGGTTTCAAGGTCTAACATAACCACTTCATCTTCCACTATTTGTGCTTCCATAAGATCCTTCATTATAACATTATTTATATTTTTAGCTTCAGAATTCCTTTCTGGTTTCTTCGGTCTCTTCTTTATTTGTTCTTCCTCTCTTTGTCTTTTTTCAGAGATCCCCTGTATAGGTATCGAGGAGAACTCTTCCATTAGTGCTCTTGCACGCTTCTTCTCTTCGAGGAGTTTACGAGGTTCCCATTCTGTAGGTACCTGCAAATGCCCTGCATAATTCTCAATAATTTTCTTTACTGAGTAAGAATCAATACTGAGGGTTTTAATCATTGTATCTGTCCTCTCATCTGCAAGGAAATCATTAATGCAAGCATATTCAGAAAAACTATTTGTAATATTTTCCTTATCTTTAAATTTTTTAGTTGCTTCTCTCATTTTTGTTATTAGATTCCAAGCCTCATCATAAGTATAAGATAGAAAACTA
Organism: Avena sativa; assembly: GCA_916181665.1. NCBI lineage: Eukaryota > Viridiplantae > Streptophyta > Magnoliopsida > Poales > Poaceae > Avena > Avena sativa. The sequence goes on along the minus strand of OV702290.1, from coordinate 28,788,056 downwards.
CCATTATAAGCAGTGTCTAGATTTGTTCTATTTTCAATACTTAGCCCTCCATAAAAGGTATGGGTGATTAACCAATCAGGCAAATGATGATGGGGCAATTATCTAGATAGCTCTTGTACCTTAGATACCCTTCATACAAACCCTCATCAGGACTATTTTTGAAACTGATAATAATACCTCTCATCCTGTGAGCTTTGCTTTTGGAGTAATATTTTCATAGGAAATTGGTTGTCAATTCTGTCCAAGTCCTTGGTGCTTCTACACAAAAAGATCTATACCAGTCACAAACATTATTAGAGAGAGTTTGTCTAAACAACTGGGTTTTAACCATACCAAGATTACAATCATCAAATATAAAGGAACTAAGAGTATCTTCAAAGAATTATAAGTGTCCATATGGACTTTCTTCATTGGTTCCTGCAAATTTCTTAGAATGTAATAACTCAAATAACAGAGGATGGATCTCGACTCCATCCGGATTTATGCTTTTGTTGACAGTTATAAAAGCGTCCATGGGCGAACCCATTTTCCTTACTACCTCAAGCTGATTTAAATGCTGAGTGTTGTCCATTGTTGCGGTCCTGCAACTCAAGTAAAAATTAGTACAACGAAAGTAAATAACTAAAAGTAAAGTGACTTATAGCGCTAAGCTCCCCGGCAACAGCGCCAAAAAATAGCTTGATGACTGCAAGTGCACAGACCGTTTGTAGCTAGTTTCGAAATAAAGTTATCGATCCCACAGGGAGCAGTAGGCGAAAGACTAAAATGCTTTTAACTATAACTAAACGTAGTACTTAAGAAATAACTTTAAGATGCAAGTAAAGTAGAGTGTTTTTGGGTTTTTGGTTGAACAAGGTGATTTAAAGTAAAACAAAACTTAATGCAGAAAGTGAGAATCACGTGTGTAATAAAACTTTGGAACTACAATAGGGAAAAGGCTTCTCAGGGAATAGTGGATACACCGCTAGCAATTTAGACTAAGTAATCGAGAGTATTATAACGAATATTCTCATAATATGTATGTATGTGGGAGGAGCTCCATATATGAATGATTTGCCAGCAACCGTTGCACACATCGTCCTCATAACCACAGCAGACAGTAACCGACAACCATCGCGTTACCGCGCTATTAAGGGATTTCTCCCATGGCATGGACATGGCTTGATGAGTTCTCCTTGATTCCCCAAGTTGGTACGTAAAGAATGACAACATCTTTATAGTCACAGTAAGCGCTATCATCCCTCCGTCTACCAACAAGTAATCACCTTCATCGAGTCCCCGTGAGAGGCAAATGTTAAGGAGGTGCACAACTCCCAACATCAATATGAAGACAATTAACACGTACACATAATGATGTATAATATAATAATCTCTATCTCATCTCAGTCATATGATAGGGTTTCTCCATCTCCCCAAGAACTAGATATCTACTCAGACATGGAGGCAATTAACATCATAGCAATGGTAATGGAAATAATCATAAACGAATAGTACTTGTATAAATCCACAACGAGTATAGGAATTACAACAAGATCTAGACAAGATGTAGATGGGATGGATGGAGATGGTGGTGATGCAGCAGTGGATGATGAAGATCGATGCCTTAGCCTCCCGGATCTGCACAGGGCGAAGATGGATCCCTTGTGGATGAGTTCCCCCTCCAGATGCTTTTCGGAGGTGAGGTTTTTGCGATTTTTGGGTGTTCTGTATGTCATCTCACCGAACCAATTGCACGGGGTGAAACTATTTGACGAGGCGGAGGTGCTGCCAGCTATACAGCCGGAGCTATATGGCCGAAAAAATTGCTCCGCCCGTATAGTTGGTCGTTGAACTCTCTGCCTCCCTTGTTCACTTCTGGTTTTCTTATGGTATTATTAATATTTCCCAAATAAGCGATTTACGTTGTTTTGGACTCATTTTCTCCAAAGTACAACTGTTCCAAGAATTGTATCCATTGGATCCATCATCTGTCCTGATCCTAGTGAAAATAGACATAAAATGTGCGCCCAAGCGCCATAAAATACCAAGATCCTACATCTATAATGCAAAATAATAATGTAAAACATGATGCAAATATGCATTCATCATATACCAATTCAGAGAAGCATTGTATAGACTTCACATAGTGCAGGTTAGAAACTTCCATTACCATAGGAACACACCTAAGATGATTATTGTTTGGTGTAGTCAGAATGAAAAGTTTGAGTTTTACATGACAACATCTAAAATAAAGCATGAGAAAACTTTTTTGCATTAAGAAAATGCATTTGGTACACACATGTCCAACTGAGCCTGCAAACAGTAGGGTAAATTCCAAGTGCCCGAGCACTACTTATGTGGACAAGTTTAGTTCAGACATTACCACAGGCATATGCTCATTCCAAGATAAAGCAAAAAAAGGATTTTGGGGGTGCATGTGCCCAAGAGGATGGCCTATAGGGCTAGGACTAAAGCTAGACAGATAGTGTTGGGAGACCATAAGAAGCAGTACTACATGATCAGAGATTACCTGCAGACTATCGTAGACAAAAAACCTGATTCCAGGTGTATTGTCACCATTGCCACTGGACCTACAGAAGAACATCTAGAAGAAATGAAGAAAGTCCATGTGGTTGATATCAGCTACACCCCAAGATTCCATGGCCTCTTTTTTGTGTTTATGCTGCTAGAGAGGGTTTCCTAGAAGGTTGTAGGCCATTCATTGGTTTGGATGGCTGCTTCATCAAGCTAACAACAGGAGCTCAAATTATTGTAGCAACAACTAGAGATGGGAACAATAATATATATCCTCTTGCATAGGCAGTAGTAGCTAAAGAAGATACGGAGAATTGTCAATGGTTTCTTGAGCAGTTGAAGGAGGCATTAGGTGGAGAAAAAGGAAAATTTGGGTACTACACTATCATGTCAGACTGGCAGAAAGGATTAATCAAAGCAGTCAACACTGTATTTCCAAATTATCCATAGAGATTCTGCCTTAGGCACATCTATGCCAATTTCTAGACAGTAGGTTTTAGAGGAGAGGATCTGAAGAAGTGTATGGATACTGCTGCTTATTCATACACTAGAGGTGGTTTGGAGAAAGGAAATGGAGGACATGAAGAAGCAATGTGAGCAAGCTTGGCTCTGGTTTTCATAGATTTCAGTGCATACCTGGGTAAGATGGGCATTTTATACAAATTGTCAAACTGACTTGGCAAACAACAATCTGAGTGAAGTGTTCAACAAGTACATTTTGGATGTTAGGAACAAACCTATAGTAACAATGCTGGTTGGAATATATGATAAACAGATGGTTAGGCATGATGGGAAGAGGGATGGTGCTAGAAAGGCTAGTTGGAAAATCACTCCCTACTATGTAGAGAGGCTGGAGCTCATGAAAAAAAATACTCTAGGGACTACATCCCCAAGAAGGCTGATGTTGGATTATGGCAAGTGAAGAGTGGCACAACAACTCATTCAGTTAACATGAACATTAGGAGTTGTTCTTACAGAAAATGGCAAATTACAGGATTGCCATGCAACCATGCTGTAGCTGCCATATACAAAGCCTGCCAGCATCCTGAAGATTATGTTAGTGATTTCTTCAAAAAGAGCTTATATTTGAAGAGCTACCTGCCAGTATTTCAACCAATGCCAGCATAACATGGTTGGACAAAAACCAATACAACATACATCATACCACCAACTTTCAAAGATCATATTAAAGGAAGAAGGCAGGAAAAAGGAGGAAAGGGAAGTTTGAAGTGCCTAAACCTAAGGACACATCTAGGATGGCTACAATTACATGTAGAAACTGCAATCTTCAAGGTCACAAGTACACAAGTTCCTCTATGCCATTGAGGCCAGATCTTCTATTAAGGAAAAATAATCACAAGGTAAATATGCTACAATTACTTGTTGTATCTAATTTGCTTATTAAATAACAGACGTTCATTAACTTGTTCTGTGTAGGCAAATAGGTCAATGCCAGATGTAGTTCCAAGTTCTTCCACACCCCATGCGAGAACACAAGCTCAACCAAGGACACAAGCTGAACCAAGTTCACAGGTAGAACCAAGAGCTCAAGCTGCACCAAGAGCTCCAGGTTTTAGGTCATACTTCATAGCTGGTGCAAATGCTGGTTTTGATAGAGATGCAGGTGTTAGTCCTCTAGATGGATCTGGTGGTCTGTGAAGTGTTCTGGACATGATGGTCTTTGAATTGGCTAAAAAACTTGAGTACTTTGGTTGTATGTGGAGTGATGTAGTTGTTAAAACTCTACTGCCATTATGGTTGTTTATGGAGTGATGTAGTTGCTAAAACTCTACTATCATTTTGGTTGTCTGTGGAGTGATGTAGTTGCTAAAACTCTACTATCATTGTGGTTGTCTGTGGAATGAACTATGTGTTGCCATTCTTGCTATTTCTGTGATACTTGCTTCACCATAAGGAACTACCAGTACATTCCATCCGTAGACAAATATGTATGTTGCAATATAATAGAAGGAACAACCAGTACATCCACATATACATTATAATTCAACATTACAATCCATTATATCTCAAAGATACATTATAATTCAACATTACAATCTAGTTCATCTCATAGATAGAAACACTCATAATGCAACACCAAACTTAATCCAAACATTACAATAGGTACTTGTCCAACTCACAAATAACTGATACTAAGACAACAGTTCATTAAACATAAATGCAACATTTTTTGAAACTGCAGGGTCATCACTCATCACATATAGCCTTGATCTTCCTAAGTTTAGCCCTGGTTCCTTCCTTCTGTTTGAGCAATTCAGCAATGATGAACTCAAGCTTCCATTTTTCTTCCTTCATCTGATCCCTCTCCTTCTCAGCCTTTATTTTTTTCATCCTTCATCTGATCCCTGTCCTTCTCAGCCTTTACCCTCAAGCATTTGTGCATGTTAGTAGTACATGCATCCAAAGACTTCTTTTGCTCCAGTTCGGCAACTGCTTCCAGCATTGCTTGTTCAACTTTGGCCTTGAGAGCTAGTGTCACCTGCTTTTCCTCAACCACAAGCTTGAGCTCATCTTGGGCATTCCTCAAGTCAGTGTGCAATTTGGAAATCTCATCCTAGTACTTGTACTCTGCTTCAACATGGTCTAGTGCAACATGAACTCTGCTTTCTTTCACTTCTGAATACATCTCACAGAGCTTTGAGAGGCATTTGCATAGTGGATCAGGCCACACATCATCAACCCAATGAAGAAAGTCACAAGATTCACCAAACTACAATTATGATGTTATACAAAAAACAATATGTGACCCTAAATAGAGGTAGATGTACATCAATTTATCTGAAAACCATTTAAGAATTTGCACACACCTACACAGGTCAAGAACCTCCTACCGGTCCAACATCCCTCGAAGGCAACATTTTTGGTAGCCACGACATTGCATTTACAACGGATTGGATTTCCTCCATCGTTGGCTAATCCATTGTAATCGGAGTCATACATTGTAGTTGGAACCTAACATTCATTTGTACACAGTAACTACACCAAATTCGTGCCAAAATTGGAAACCCCCAAATCTATATGAACCCTAACCCTAGCTAAAGAGGAATGGATGAAATACCTCGAATCGGAGCTCAGATCAGTTGAAGATTCCTCTCCATCGCCCCAAGAAACCATTGCCGCCGGTGGGGGGAGACGGAAGCGTAGCAGCCACGGGCGACGCCAAGCGGCGCCGAGCTGGACCTACAGCGAGGGAGAAGGTGAGCACAAAAGACCGACGCGGTTGGAAGCGGGGGATACGTTACGTTCGACGCAAACCTAACGGTCGTGGCCTCGTTCTGTTAATGAAGATGCCACGTCATGTCTGACAGAGGGCCCCACCTGCCAGAAAACGGGTTAGGCCTGGTAAAACGCACAATCAGTGCTCTCTGTCCCCGACCCGCCCCAAAAAAAGTCTTTATGTGTCAACTCACGCAAAAGAGGTAGCAACCTGACAACCGTGGCATAAATGTGGTAGTTCTCCATCCTTTACTCCATGTGCACTGCCTCCATTGTTGCTTATGTTCCCACATTTTCACATGATTTTATCCGTGGAAGATTCTGACAAGTAGTAGTACTCCTCAATTGGCATCATCAATCATCAATTCGTGGGAGGAGAGACACCTGGTGCCCACACTGAGAGAAGAAGCGCATCTGACAACATGACGAGCTGCCACCATTGATGAGGAAGGAAGCGGGATGAGATTGAGAAAAGGTGCGGACGATTGTGCCCAACTGAGGAGCAGCGGTTGAGATGGGCGAGGCCAGACACGACGCGCCGACGGCAATGAAGGACGTGGATGAAGTGTTCCCGGCGTGGGCACGCACCATGGAGGAGTGCAAGAAGCGGTTCAGTGTGGACCGGTACCTGGGCCTCTCGTACGCGGCGGCGCAGCTCTGTGCCCACGGCCACAACGAGCTCTAGGAGCACCCGGGCCCCTCCATGCCACAGCTCGTGGCGCAACAGTTCGAGGACACGCTCGTCCGCATCCTCTTCGCCGCCACCATCTCCTCCTCGGCGGGGACCCTCACCCTCTCCGGCTTCGTCGAGCCGCTCATCATCTTCCTCATCCTCGTGATCAACGCCGCCGTCGGTGTTCGGCAGGAGACCAGCGCCAAGAAGGCACACGAGGCACTGCGCCAGATCGAGTCCGACCACGCCGCCGTGCCACGGGACAGACTAGAGGGCAGGACCTGGGGGCGGCATGCGGAGAGACGAGAGGGGCTCCAATAAGGAGAGGGCCCGACGGCGGAAACGGGGCGCTGCAGGGGCGGCCGGAAGGGGCTGGGCGAGGCGGAGATCGAGGCAGCGCGGGGCCGAGGTCGCGGGGCGGCGCTGCTCGCGGCAGAGGCGGCGACTTATTGCTGCGGCGGCGGGGAGAGAGGTGGCGAGGCAAAGGCGGTCGCAGGAGAGAGGCGAGCGGGGGCCGGCGGCTGTGGAGCTTTACGGAGAGGTGGGGGTGCGACGCGGGCGCGTGCGTCAACAAGGGACATCGGGCCTATCGCCAAGCACGGGATGGGCACGTGGGGTAGGGCGCAGGAGAACAGAACAAAGGCTACTGTGCTATCCACGTTCCATGGTGTAAAGGAAGGAATAATTCATCGGGATGTGACATGATAAACATAAGAAAATGATTTCACATATTGTAAGGGACAGAGCGGGCACGGATCTCAGTGGCTGTACCAACGGACAAGATAGCACCCATACCGGCTTGTACAAACACAAAATCCATTCTCGCTTAAAATGCTAAGTTTTGTTTAAAAATGCTACGTCGATATATAAAAGTAAGGCAACATCCGTCTGGCAAGCCCAGGCAAGTGCCCATGCTAGAGGGATGTTGAGTCCGCCTATGCTTGAACTCAATCATCGGAGTGACTAGTGAGGTCTTACCAAGAGCATCCATCAAACATTAATAGCACCCCATTCCAATGCCACATTACTCTCTAAGGGAAGCCTAGCAAATTTTATTTCTAAGGAACTAATTCCACAAAGTACTAACCATCTTATTTTTCTGTAACTCATATGATCCAAACACATAAGTTGGGCATTGTTTCTTTAATATAGAAGTTGTCATTGTATCGAGATGACTTGAATATATACCTCTATTTTGGGGGCATTCTACAGAAGATCTTTGCCCTAAGTTGGATGGTATACCCACTCGAGTAGTCGTGGATTGGATTTTTCAGTTACCAAAAGATAGAGGTCATTTTCTTAGAACCTCTCCAATCTCATAGCTAATGTGTGGGGTTTGATTATGAGGTGTGTGTGAGTCTTGATTATGAGGTATATCTTAAATTTTGTGTGTACTTTTTAATTTTTTTAAACACAAACAAGTAAAGAAAACTTTTGTGTGCTCATTTTCGTTATACATTCCAACAAATGAAGCTACCTGATGGAAAATAAAGAAGTGCTCTCACTGTCAAAGCCAAAACATTTGGACGTTCTGCATGAAAAAAAGGAACATTTGGGCAGTTTGCCTTGTGAATATGTGATGGAAAACGGCCTGGCCTTTGTACCATGTATGGGCCTCCATGATCCAAATACGCGAGTCACGTCCGCCCATCAGCCCATGAAGAGCGATAAAGCTCTAGGGTTTCTCGCCTCCTCTTAGACCTCCGCCGCCTCCTCAGCGCATTCTCTGTTCGGAGAGTTCGTGAGAAGGCCAGCCCTCCGTATCCCGTTCCTCCTCCTCTCCGGCCGCACCCCCACCGCCGCCGCCATGGTAAGCGTCGCCCCTCTTCTCTTACGTAAAGTCCTCTGCCCGTGTTTATCTGCCTCTGTCCTCACATCCTTGCTGTTCCATCCGTCGTAGGTGAAGTACTCGAGGGATCCGTCCAACCCGACCAAGTGTAAGATCTCCTCTCCCTCTCTTCGTGCAATGGTTTCGTCTCGTTTTGCCGTTCGCCTTCTCCGTACGGTGGGTTTTGATACGATGTTTCGTGTTTTGTTGCGCAGCGGCCAAGGCCTGTGGCAAGGATCTCAGGGTCCACTTCAAGGTACGTTTCGTGAACCTGCTCTTGGCCATATATTTCGTTTGTGCTGTGCACCTCCTAGTTGATTGGTTGCAGATTCGCTACATGCGATCTTGTTGATTTAGGGTTAGGGAGAGCGCAGAGGGTGTTATAAGTGGGCTGAATTGTGCTAAACCTAAAGAGTAAATGATTTTGTTCTGTTGTTTGTATGGACAGTTCCCACTTTACTTTAGGGATATCGATGCATTGCTCTCTGATGAGCCTTTGTATCATGAGCCGTGACAAATGGTTCAGAGAATCACTGCAATGTCGATAGGACAGCCATTTTTAGGGATGTTCTGGTTGTTGAATGTCAAAACCATGTTCCCAGTTTCATCCAAATTCTATGTCTTACTGCAAGTTTTGTTCCTTATTATTTGTCTAATACTGTGTACGTAGAGCATTGATACCTATGTCACAATATTATTAGGGTCGTGCAAGTTACGTCCTGATGATTATCATTACTCTGCACTGTTCAAATCTGAGGTCTAGTGATTTTTTTGCACCTTATATTTAAGTCAGGATTAACCGCTTAGCTAATTTCTCTCTCAGATATAACCTGGTTGAACACCCCTTCTATGTATTTTTTGCAAGGATACATTCTTTTTTATGTTGTTGGTGATACCTTGTCATCTTTATGTTTCTGATCTTTATATTTTGTACTTTGAATCAGCATTCGTTATGCAGGACATGCCAAATTTTGGTTAACTTCATATATGCCAACTTTTTGTATCTAGTCACCTGGTTGCTCTATAACGTACTCTGTAACATTGAGTAGTAATGTAGGTAAAATGAGTAACTTTCGGTCTTATAGTTGAAATAAATTGTCCGCGGGTGTGAAATCCTTTTCCAAGTTCTGCGAGTAGTTTATCATACAACCCCTATGACAGTGCAATGATCTTTTGGCAGGTTGTCCTGGAGTAATAATGTTTGTTTTTACTTGATGATTTTTTTTTTCTCTGGCTAAGTTCCTAATAATCTTTGCAGAACACACGCGAGACAGCGTTTGCCCTTCGCAAGATGCCTTTGAACAAGGCTAAGAGGTACCTTGAGGATGTTTTGGCCCACAAGCAAGCTATTCCCTTCAGGAGGTACTGCAGAGGTGTTGGCCGTACAGCACAAGCAAAGAACCGCCAGCCAAATGGTCAGGGTCGCTGGCCTGCAAAGTCAGCCCAGTTCGTGCTGGATTTGCTGAAGAATGCTGAGAGTAATGCTGAGGTATGCTGCTGCTGCTACTAGTTTTTCCTTCTGAGTATTTTTTTCAGAGGAACCATGCTATCAAGTTTTTTTTGGGGTTACTCAAGATGTGTTGTTTATGTAGGTTAAAGGCTTGGATGTGGACAGCCTCTACATTTCACACATCCAGGTGAACCAAGCCATGAAGCAGAGGCGGCGCACATACCGTGCTCATGGACGCATTAATCGTAAGTTAATCAAGGGTTATTTTGAGATGTCTATGTTGCTTTCATCGGCAAGGGTTGTATCAAGATATGTATTCTGCTTTTATTGGACATCGTACTAATATTTCTTTTATGGCAGCTTACATGTCCAATCCCTGCCACATCGAGCTTATCTTGTCAGAGAAGGAAGAGCCCGTGAAGAAGGAGGTATGTTCTTTTATCCTTCTATATATTTTCTCATTTCATTGGATCATATAACATGGTTGAGCACTGTTTTGGCCACTATTTTCTTGATCTCTGAATCAAAATTCTTACGATTCTCCTTCTATATTGGTTTTTTCATTCACTATATGTTGCAATGTTTATGACAATGCATAAATCCTGTCAGTTTAAGATGTTGTTCTTGTATGGATATTTCTGTAACTGTTTCTCCTAATCCACATTTTCTCTTTTGTAGCCTGACAACGTCGTCGCACAAAGGAAAGCTGTTTAAGCCCATGGGAGTGACCTTATCCAACCAAGAATCCGTCCAAGAGTTGTAGCTGTAGTTCTTTCCAAGTGCCTTTATGTCAATGTTGCCTTTCCAATTGCCTTTAAGTTAATCCAATGTTTGAGTCAGGATTTGTTAAGGTTGATGCGATCCTTGTGATTGCGAATGGTCGTTATATGCTAAAACTGTTTCATATATTTGAGCAGTGCCTATTGGAACTTATAGCCGAATATGCATGTCTTGTTCGGCTGTTCACTTACAAGTATTCTATGCACTTTTTTATTGCTTATTGCCCAGCTTTTCACTTCGTATATCTATATACAAGTTGGTTCATTCTGACCAAGGGGTTGGTGATTATTATCTCTACCCAGTTGTATGCAGTTTGTTGTTGATTGAGTCGACTTTTTTTCTTGACATGTGATTTGAGTCGACTTGGTTCTATGCTGAGCGTTTGCGCTTTGTTTATTTACCTGACCTTACCCTCTGTAGGGAAAAGTGTCAGTGTGAACAGTTGAATGGACTTACCAAATTTCAGATACGAGTTGATTCTTATGCTGAACTTTACACTATGCTTGACAAACAATCTGTCTGATGTGTTTTAATTGGATAAAACTACAGTTACAAGGCACAACATAATAGAGCTCACTGGTCAACAAAAATAGCCAAAAATGGAATATGAGATGTCACCGCAATGGAGCCTTGCTATCTCGTGAGGCGGACCCTATTACGGGCTAGGGCATAAGATTACATTCCGCGGACGGGTGTACTGTGTGCCGTCATACCCTGCGTTGCAGGCTAGGGCAAATGATTACATTCCGCGGACAGGTGTACTGCGCGTCGTCGTACCCCGCGTCGCTGGAAGGTGGGCCCTGCGTGTGACATGGACCTGTCGTCAGCCTAGGCGGGTTTGACCATGCACCCTGCGTGACAATGCTCCGCACTCGCCGAGAGCCGACGTGGCGCCTTGAGCCTAGGCTAGCCATGGACTCTCGCAGGCATGGGCCCGCCGAGAGCCTACGTGGCATTGTGAGGCTGTACCGGACACGTCTTCTCGCAGCCATGGCACCCAACGGTAGACGACGTGGTGGCCGTAAGCCCATACCAGCCGTGATTCTCATGGACACGGGGCTCGACAGGAGACGATGTGGGTACATAAACCCATAATGTCCGCGATTTCTCGTGGTCGTAGGCCTGACTGGGAACCGACGTGGAGTCATAAGCCTGTGGATTTACACAGACGTAGGACTATCTGTCAGCGTAGATGACAGACGACGCAGGTTGTCACGGTGAGATCGTATAGTGAGATCTGTTAATAGCCGGCGTGATGCCCTAGGACCTATCTGGCTGCGAGTTCTCGCGGTAGAAGCGCAGCTGCCAGCGTAGGCTTGCTTAGGCGGGTGAAAGCTTTCCTCTCACGCCATCTTGCCCTCTTATTCGGTTATAAAACACGCCGCGGTAGCTCTCTCATTCGCAAAGCCTTAGGTCTACTTTCTCTCTTTCGCTATTTATCGTAGGTTTCTCCGGGTTTCACCCTTTTTTTGCGGGTACGCCGGCGGCGGGAAGTACTGCATGCTTGCCCTACTCCGTAGTTTCCACAGACGGGTTGTGTGTGTTGCTCTACGTGTCACCGGTGATCGGCCGAGCGCGATAGGACACTTCTTGGCCTTTCTGTCATGGCTCAGTGCGTTGCGCCGTTTCTGTCTGCGCTTCCGCGGACCCTGGAGTTGCGCTGAGAAAAGCTCCACGAGCCACGACAGAGGACGGTGTTCAGGCAACAAGAGCTCAGCGGCCGACGCCATAAGACATCGGGTCGGCGGGAATAGCTCCACGAACCACGCTAAAGAACGAGGTCTCTCGGCGACAAGAGCTATACGAGCGCCGCCATAGTTTCTTCACGGCGGTCAACTTCCGTCTCGAGGCGATAGGATCGACACGGGCGTCGTCGCAGTTTCTCCGCGATGGCCGACTTGCCAGGTTTGTGTCTCGTAGATGTGTGTTTGTCCTATATTTCTTTCATGTTTGTAGCTTCATTGTGTGCGTGAAAAGGAAATCTGTTGCGATGTTTATACGTTTATTATTGTTCGCGTTGAATGAAAAGCCGTTCCAATAGTGTTTGCGTGAAATGAAATCTCCTTGTTTTTGTCTTGCATTTCTTACCCGCGTTTAGGTTTTACCTTAGTTGTATGCGTGGAAACCAGATCTGGTGTGCTACGATGGTATGTACTCTTGGGCTTATTGTCTACGTGCAACGAAGAAACTGTGTGTTTGTCCTGTATTTTCTTCATATTTTTTAATCATAACTTCAGTGCGTGCGTATAAAGTAAATTTGTTATGATGTGCTTGCGTGTACTGTTCGCTTTGGACGAGATTTCCTCCTGCATCGGCCGTTTGTTGTTCGCGTTTAATGAAAAAACCTACATGCTTTGCGTTTGTTAGTTTAGCCTTTCATGCTTTACTTATCGTCTATGTCTTTTCTGCGTAGAGAGTCAATGTCTTTTTATGTTGCACGTAATGATAGTTTTAAGTGACTGACTTACCACGCACAGCATGCGCGGTAGTCCCTCTGTCTTTCACTACCTTTCATCGCTGTCCTATAAAACAAACTCAGTGATAGAAAAAAAATACAATGCACAAAGTACTCGAGCATCTTCTTCCTAATACTATTCGGCCAAATAGTTTTACTGTTAGATGGTCCCTCCGCCGCTCCAACGAACCCATGTGGCTGGTCGCCGCGTGTGCGGTCTGTCTTTCTCGCATTGTTCGCGTAGTCCTCGGTGGTCTATGCCTGAATCGGCGATCCTAAACCGGTTCCTTAGCTTGTAGAGTGAGCTACTGAAGGTGCGCCGACATACCTCGACTTCGACCACGTCGAAGATTCTTCCGGTCCACTCTTATTGACTTTGGTAGCGGCAATTTTGTGGTTTTCCGAGGGAGCGGCTAGTTATGCCGCTGGGATCTGTGGCTAATGAGCATTCGTCTGGGCAGGTAGACTCGGGAGGTCGTCAGCTCGACCTAGCCGAGTTGTACGACGCACTATTGGGTCCTCTCAAGCCTATTTATCCTTTACCCGTCCTTTCTTATTCTCAAGACATGCTCGATCTCGAGGTCGACGAACCTTCGGTCATCGAAGGTGCGTTCGTTACTCTCGAGTCTATCGATCTTCTGCTGGCTATTGCATACGCACATGACATGATCGAGAACGAGATCGAGGAAACTGAGGCTAGCGAAGGTACGTATCTAGGAACCGATCTGTTAGGGGAGAGGTTCGACTTTGAACCCCCGTTTACAGTTGTGTACGTCCAACGCTGGCTCAAGTCCAACCGCTGATAGTGTGCGTGTTTGGCTGAACAAGATCTCAGAAGTAGTGCATCCGCCGCTACGTGTTCATCATGAGGGATACAGGATGCGCGACGGGGGAGACCAGTTGGAGGACAACAGTGGCACCGACCTTACAGTTTATTGCTTTACTGTGTTCCTTAGATTTTTTCGTATTCCTTTCCAAACATGTATTGTATCTATGTAAGTTAATTTAATTCGTTCTAGGATTCACTTCTTTTTATTTAACAACCTATGCATCGGTTCAGCGTCATACGACGATTTAGCTAAAGAAATAAAAGTACTTTTCTTTTTTCAGCGAAAGAGCACGTTTTAGGTCAGATGATTTTCTTTGGCTTTCTCATCAGCGTCCTAGAGTAGAGTTATTTTTGTTGATTTATCACGCCATTATTTGCCAGTCATGTATCAGTAACATGTTATTGAACACAACGTGTATATGATAATCGACGCACAACATATACACGGTCACCGACGCAATCAAGAGGGCAATTCGACCATGCCATCAAACGTTTTGCTTGCCATATGCATCAGGAAAATAGCACACATGAAAAATAGCGATGCGTGTATGTCTCGGTTCGTGGAAAAATGACCCCGCAGAGACATGACATCACGAAGACGACGTAACACGTCCACACGTTGTGCTGACTGAATAGACCAAGTGACGCGCGTATGAATAGAATTTAGTAACAGGTAGAGACTAGCACAGACATTGGAATAGCGTTTTAGGACACATGGTTTACTCCATCTTTCTCAGTAGCGTCCTACTTCCAATCGCGTTCTGGGGCTGCAGAGCGCTTATAAGCAAATGTGGTGCGTTTATGTCATTCAGCGTTCTGCCTACCGGCCGCGACCAGGAACAAAGAGAAGTCTAGTTTATATATAAGCTTTGTAGCAATATTTCTGTACTGAGAGACTGACATCACAGACCCACCTTCCTGGAGCTAGCGCCCATCAACCTTAACATACAAGAGATCAAGTTTAATGAGCGGGTTTAAAAAGTACTTGTACAACAATCACGCTTAACAAATTATCCAACATACTTGTAAAGAGAGGCTGGCATCAGGGACCCAGCAGCTAGACCATATACGGCTGCAACGAACAATGTTGGCAAGGCCAAACAATGGGCGCGCATCTAGGACCAAAATAAACGGCAGCCGCATCGAGCACCGTTGCAAGTTCAAAATGACGGACTCGGCCTAAAAAACATTCCAACATACACACGTTTCTTTCATAGAGAGGTTAACATCTAGGACCCAACATGCAGACCTTAAACGGCTGATGCATCGAGCAATGATGACTGTGAAAATAGCCATCTTTCTCCATGTTTAAATCACATTTTTAGTCAAACAAATGACAAAGAATATCTCTAGGCTTGCTAATAATGACTAATTATTTTAAAGATGTGCAATCCTTTGTTTTAAATTGTGTTGTGTAGGAAATCATACTTTTAAGGAGAAATCAGGAGCTATTAATGAAGATTATGAGGATGTCTACATGACCAAGCAAGCCTGGGTTGAAACCCGGCCTCTAGAGGGTTTAATGACCAACGGTACGGGCAAGGTCCACCCACCCCGCCCACCCGTACCATGTGGCAGCAGCTCTGTCAAGTCAAATCCTATAACTTTCGTGAAGGCACCTACATATTTCGAGGTCCCAGCCGCCGCTTAGAGGGATGCCATTGTTAGATTGCATCACAACACCACCAAAGGAGATCCACCACCATAGTTCATCCTCTCCATCCTCCATCCTATCCATAGCCATAGCCATTAGCTTGTACTTGAGATCTACTTGTGATTAGGCGATCATTGTAAGAATATTTGATTTCAATCTAAGTATTTTGCACAATGTTTTCTATCCTTGATCTTATTGTTATAAGTGAGTATTCCTCATGGGCTGCAGGTTGAGGTAAAACCTTGTAGCGATTTTATGCATATAAATTTATGGGAGTACTATGTATTGATTTAATAGAGATTTGTATCTTTGTATCTTTGTTTCTTTGTCTCTTGTCTCGATCTATGGACTTATAGGTACCCAAGACCCCAGAGATTGATAAAGGCTTGAGGTGAGATGCTTGGTGAGCGGCGATCTTGTAGGAAACCCAGTGATAGAAAGGGGAGTATGGTCTTCGTTTAGCGATCCATTTGGGAACAACAGAAATATCACTTCTTAAGACTTTGATCTGTGTTTTCACTTAATAATTTGTGTAGCCTGGTATTTCATGGTATAACAGCTGGATCAAAAGACTATTGACATGCATGTGGACCGTAGAGGCTCTAGTATATTAGAATGCATTGTCCACAAATTTTATCTTTGTTAAATCATTACACATGAATATGCACATTACTATCTTTATCCCACATGACGCGTAGCTGCAGGTGAATCTTCAACCCTGGCCTGTCTCCATCCATTGCAACAAACAACGTTTTAAAAGTAAACTAGAAAGGTCCGGTAAATGAAGGTAAAAAGAACAAACAAGTCTTGCACACGTGTCTCATTTAATTTATATTTAGCATTGTTTCTCAGGGTTCGATTAAACCTAGGTCTACAAGGGAAAAAGCTACTATACTGCATCCATAAATCAAGATCGAAGGTATCAATCCTTTTTCTAGCGAAGTTGCCGGGAAAGCAATTCGCTATCCTAGTGAGGTCACTAGAGTCCTTGTTTTTATTTTTATTTTTGTTTGTAGTTTATTTCTTCTTATTAGTTTACTTTTTTTATCTATTAAAACGCTAAAAAACTAGTTACTTGTCTATTTGTTTCTCTTATCCTTAAAATACCAAAAAGAAAAGAGCCATGGCTCAAAAGAAACTTGGGGTGTATGCTACTTCCACTGATGATTTTATTCGTGCACCTATTACTCAGCCTGCTGTTGATGCAGAAACTTATGAAATTAAGCCTAACCTTTTGAGTTTGGTTCAATAGAATCAATTTGGAGGATCATCTACTGAGGACTTAGGTTTACACTTAAATACTTTTACTGAAATTTGTGACATGATGCGTATTAAAAATGTTGACCCTAATACGATGAAATTACATTTATTTCCTTTCTCTTTAAGAGGAAAGGTTAAGGACTAGTTGTAGCTTTTTTCCTAAAGGCACAATTAAAACTTGGAAGGAATTCACTACTCTTTTTATTACTATTTTTCCCTCCAACTAAGACTATGGATGTAAGATCCAACATTGCTAGCTTTAGACAAGAAGACAAGCCACTAGCGCTTGCTTGGGAGAGAATGAAAGAAGCCATAATGGACTATCCTAGTAATGGGATGGAAGAATGACTTATACTACATTTATTTTATAATGTTGTTAACCCAATGTATAAGTCTATGCTAGATACCACAGCAGGAGGAACTGTAGCACCCCGATAAAATCACTACTAGAAAATCGCTGTATTTTTGTTTTGTGCATCATCATGACCGTATGCTCATGTCATCATGCCACCTTGCATTTGAGCATCGTCATGTCATCCTGCATTTATTTGCCTAAAACTAATTTCCGAAAACCTATCTTTGATTTCTAAATATCCCCCGTTTTTATTTCAAATCAAAACTCTAGGTCCGTTCGGATCTTGTGTTTGTCTAAAACTATTATTCTAAACGTTTTGTTTTCTAAACATAAAATAAATGTTTTTTTCGGGGAGGCAGTCTAGCCGGGCGGGCCAGAGGCCCAACCGACTAGACCACCTGCTACCCGACCCAACCCATCTAGGCCAAACCCTAATTCCCTCCACACAAACCCACCTGCCAGCCACCACCCGCACAGCCGCCCGACCCGACCCATGTCATGCTGCCTAAACCGCACGCAGCGCAACGGCACATGACAGCGCAGAGACGCGGCCTACCTACCCCGCGTACGCGACACGCTATCCCAGCCGCAACCCGACCCGACACACACCTCTCTCCATGCTCTTGCCCTGGCCCCACCCGCGACACGATCCCGCACGCGATCCCCTCGCCTCGCCTGGCTTGCCTCGCAGCCGTCGCCCTCGCCGGACGCCCAGACCTGCCCGCCGCCCCGCCTCTGCTCCGCGAGAAGTGCTGCCACGCACTCTCCGCTCCCTGACGAAGCTTCCGCCGCCAAGCCGCTCCACGCCCAGCCAACCGGCGACCGTGTCGGCTCGAACCCGCCGCCGCGCTCCTTCCACCTCGTCGTCGGCTGGTCTCGCCATCCTCCGTCCCAAGCGTGTTGCCTCGTCGACCTGCGCGTTCCCCGTCGTCCTCGAGTCAAGATCTTCCTCGACTTCGCCCGTGTTCGGTCGCCGCTGTCGGCCTCTGTCTGTGCCAAGCTTCCCTTGCTGCTCCGTCGGCTTCCCGCCTCCGTCTATGAACCAGGGCCCCGCCGCTGCCAGGCCCCGCGTCGTCGTGACCCAGGAAGCCCTGCACTGCGGTGTCCCCCGTTCCGCCGTCGAGCCGGCCGCCTCTGCGGCCACCCTGTTGCGCGGCCGCTTCGGAACCCGCCGCTGCGCGTGCTCCTTCAAGCCCTGCCTCCTCTGCAGTTCGCCGTCCCTTGCTGGCGCTCTCCTTCGCTCGAGGTCGCCACCATCGCTCTCCTCGGCCATCCCCTGGCGTCGCCCTCCCGGAGCCCCTACCTGTGCGCCGACCGCGACCCCTCCTTGATGGGTTCGTAGCATGGAAAACAAAAATTTTCTACCGCAAGAACGAACAAAACCCAGATCTAATCTAGACAAAAGCCAAGATCTAATCTATTAGACATGAGCAACGAGATAGATTGATACTAACCCTCGTAGAACCGAAAGCGTTACGAGATTAGATCTCATGGATGATGTAGTCGATCACTTGCCGATCTCAAGATCGTGTGGGCGATCCTTCCGGCGCCGCGTTCCGGCAGCGCTTCCGCAGACGGTCACACGTGCGGAGTCGAAGCAGACCTTCCTCTCCCCGTTCTAGCGAGCAGCGGAGGTAGTAGATCTTCTCCACGGAATCCCAGCAACACGACGGCGTGGTGGTTGTGGTGGAGTAGAGAATTCTGCAGGGCTTCGCCTAAGCCGGAGCAGAGCGAAGGTAGAGGAGAGAGGCGGCGGCTAGAGCTTGTTATGAGAGAGGGCAAGAGGGGGCGCCCCTCCCTTCTATTTAAAGAAGCGAGGTGCGCCTGGGGAGGGGGAGTCCTAGTAGGACTCCCCTCCTCCTTGGGCCGGCGAGTTGGGGGGAGGAGTCCTCCTCCCCCATGAATCCGTGTATTGCCCCACTTGGACTCCCTTGATCCCTTTCTTGGTTTTCAAGTAAACTCCAAGAAATCCTCTAGAACCTTCCAGAACATTCCGAAACCTTCTAGAATCTCCATACAAACACTTTGGAACATTTCCCAACTTAGAAAATGATCCCCAATATATGAATCTTATTCTCCGGACCATTCCGGATCTCCTCGTGATGTCCCGGATCTATTCCGAGACTCCGAACAATATTCGGTCTCCAACGCAAATTCCATATCTACTTAAAACAACTTCGAACCTTAAGTGTGTCACCCTATGGTTCGTGAATATGCAGACATGATGAAGACACCTCTCCGATCAATAACCATCAGCGGGATCTAGAGATCCATAACGGCTCCCACATATTCAACGATTACTTCGTGATCGATAGAACCATTTAACATACGAAAACAATTCCCTTTGTCACGCGATATTCTACTTATCCGTGGTTTGATCGTCAGTATCTTCATACCTAGTTCTTCCTCGTTACTGATAAGTACTCTTTACTCGTTCCATGTTATGTCATCTCTTGTGACCTAGTCACATGCTTGCAAGCTATCTAGATGACATTCCACCGAGAGGGCCCAGAGCATATCTATCCGTCATATGGATGGACAAATCCCAATCTTGGTTCATGCGCTTCAACACATACTTTCAGAATACCCAATGACACCTTTATAACCACCCAATTACGAAGCGGTGTTTGATGTCATCAAAGTACCCATCCGGTGATGGTGATTAACATAACCTCATGGTCGAAGGATTAGGTTACTATGCATTTGAAAAGCTTGCAGCAATACGAACTTAATGACTTAATCTTATGCTACGCTTACTATGGGTGTGTGTCCATCACATCATTCTCCTAATGATATAACCTTGTTATTAATCACATCCAATGTCCATGATCAGGAAACCATGATCATCAATCAATCAACAAGCTAGTTCAACAAGAGGCTTACTAGGGACTCTTTTATGTTTACAAAACACACAAGTATTAATGTTTCCGGTTAATACAATTATAGCATGGGATGTAAACATTTATCATAAACATAAAGATATAATAATAACCACTTTATTATTGCCTCTTGGGCATATCTCCAACAGTCTCCCACTTGCACTAGAGTCAATAATCTAGTTAAAAACTTGTGCATTCAACACCTATGGCTTTCTGGTGTTGTATAGACACTATTGCTAGTGGTAAACGTAATCTTCGGATCTTACACTTCCAGGTCCGTGTGTATTTGCATGTCCTTGCGTTTCTATGCATTACTCATTCTCCAATGAGATGGCATTGTATAAATTTGGTCCTTTGGTGAGACCTTTAGTTCCTTGGGATTAAATCATGTTGATACAATTGTCATACAATGTATCTTCATAGTATTATCCCGCTATGAACCACACCTAGTTTGATAACAAACTACTTGACGCAAATGCCCTCATTTGCTGCTACAATAGCAGTCATATACTTAGCCTTTTGTTGTAGTATCTGTCACAATGTTTTAACTTTGGTACTCAACCAAATCCGTTATGGAACTTCCTTTCCATTATATTGTGCCACCCATAGTTTAAGTTGAGATAAACTTAATTTGTGACAAAACTAGTATCAATGTAACAATTTACAATGAACTATTTGTCACCACTATATAAGTAATATATTCTTAGTTCTTCCAAAGATCATAGGAATATCCCTACTATTGTCCAATGATCATCTTATGAGTCATTCTGGTATATGCTCATAACATTTAGAGCATAGGACATATCTGGATGTGTACATCTCAAAGAATGATTGATCAAAATATTCTTGTGATTTCACCAAGTGTCAAAACACTTGAATCTCGTGTCAACACACTTGAATCTTGATTCGGTCCTTTCCGTGCGTCAAGAACCTTTCTTGTTGTTTCCATATTGAACTCATTCAACATCTTATCTATGTACATTTGGCAAAACCATATTAGCGCCTCAATCTATCCATATAGACATTGATGCCTAATTCTTGGGTTATGCCTAAGTCTTTCATCGAAATGAAATTCTTAACCCGTGTCAATAAAAGATACATCATTTCTAATCAACAATATGTCTTTCACATAATGTATTAGAAATATGTCTTAGTGCTCCCACTTAATTTCTTGCAAAAATGCAAGCATCTTCATCGTCTCTGATGAAATTAAACCTTTTAACGGTTTCATCATGGTGAAGATTCCAACTCCGCGATGCTCACTTCAACCATTGAAGCTTTGCATACTCTTTTAGCATCCTTTGAATTAACAAAACCCTTTGGATCATGTCATGGACACATCCTAGGTAACCATTCTATTAGAAGAACTTGTTTTGTTTGTTCAACTACCATATACCAAAATATATGTAGTGGTTGCTACATTAATCCGTCCAGACTAAATATCGCTATGAAAGATCAAACCTTATCATAGTCAATTCCTTGAACATTGCCGTAAACTCTTTCCGACATGTCGACTATTTCATAGATGTGAAACATCCATGTCTATTTCTTTATAGATCCATATACGACTGTAAGGTCTTGCACCTTTCCAGAGGGTCTTTCAAATTCAAAGCTTGATTTCTCGTGTATGGAATTATCACGGATTTTATGGCTTCAAGCCACTTAACGAAGTCAGGTCCCATCATTGCTTCTTTGCATGTAGTCAGTTCATCATTGTCAAACAACAATGATTTAACTCTCAAATCTTGGCATTTGATTACTTACCCGACCTACTTGGTTTAATAGTAACTTAGATCTCCGTGCCCACAACCTTTGAGACACGTGAGCCATGAGCATTGTTGCTGCCTCCGGGACACTTACCGACGCTGCGCAACTCAGCACATTTTAGCCAAGGTTCAACAGCCTTGTCAAAGTTCTATTATCCTCCCACTTGACTTTTCACCAAAAATTCCTTCTCAAGAAACTCGATATTCTAAACGACAAACACTTTTGTCTTCGGTGTTATGGAGGAATACCCAATGGTTATTCGAAATAACCTACAAAGACATGCTCATCCGACTTTGGTTGTAAACACTTTACTTATGCCTAGCATACCAAAAATTTAAGAAAGGACAACCTGGGTTTTATCCCAAACCATGACTTATATGGTGTCATTTCAGCGGATCACGATGGAGCTCTTTTCAGTGTAAAAGTGGTAGTCACTAAAGCTTTAATCTTTAAAATATAATGGCAGTTTTATAAATGACACCTTTGATCTTACCATGTCAAACAAGGTTTCATTACATATCTCGAACACTCCATACTCCTATGGTGTTTTGGGAAATGCAAATCTATGGAATTCCTCAAATCTTAGGTGTTTTGCTAAACTTGTAACTCAAACATCTTTATGATCCAATCATAAACCTTTTTATTTTCTTGTTACAATAATTTTCCACTTCATCTTGAAAGTCTTTGAACATTTTCAAATGTTTCATACTTCTTCCTTATTGAGTAGGTATATACATATACTCACTCAAATCTTCGGAGAAAGCATATGAAGTTGAAATCCATCACCCACGACTACACATAATGGACTATATACATCAATATGTACAAATTCCAATCAGT
This sequence comes from Avena sativa, assembly GCA_916181665.1. NCBI lineage: Eukaryota > Viridiplantae > Streptophyta > Magnoliopsida > Poales > Poaceae > Avena > Avena sativa. The sequence goes on along the minus strand of OV702290.1, from coordinate 28,765,535 downwards.
TAGCCGTCCGTTCCTCTTTTGGCCTACGAACGGAGTTTTAATTATCTCCAGGAAAGTATCACAAGCGTCATTTGATCAAAATCAAAGACTCCAAAAATCCATCAACATGGAGTTTCTTCATGTATCCCTAATATAATTTAAGCGGTGATGTCACTTCGCAAGTGATCTTTCAATCATTTGTCTTGTGACATTTTAGCATTAGTTTTATGGTCGTTATTTTTCCAACCAGACTTGTATATCATCCATCTATTATGGAATGCGGTAATTATTTGAACAACCTTTTGTCGTCATAATACCTGATCAAAATAACAATTATTGAAACAAATCTTGAAGGCAAGCTTTGATGTTAACGAGCAACACAACAACCCTTTGTTTGTTTTCGATGAACATCATCACATATTATCTTGTTAGTTACTTAGGCCATTGCAGTTCATGAATTGCGTTGTCCTGTATGACACTTCATACCAACCAATTCGGTATCCTGTACCGCAGAACCACATTGTTTAACAACCAAGGAATACAGCCATAACATGTATCTTCTATATACCTAAGTTGGATATCTCCAATCTTTTCTTTTCTGCCAAATATTTTATAGATTCTCTTTCAACAATTCCTTTTCTTTTAAAAGAATCTATCAACATCAATAGTGGTGTCATTTACATGACACATAGTACAAAGTGTGTATAGTCAAATACTAATACCTTTGGACTTGCACTTTGAAGTGGATCACCTTCATCAAATGTTTGGCATTCTTTCAGAATTCCATTCTTTAGCAATCTTTTAGTGTAGTAAACATTTTACTTGCATCTTCTATTCATCCTTATCATGACAACTTTCATGATCAAGCTGCTATAGCTTATAAAGGTGAACTGCGAGTACAATGTTTCTTTTTCAAAACCTTTTGGAGGATTAGGATGACCAGCGTCTCCAACCTTCACAAATTCTCATCAAATATGAGGACATATACTCTATCATGTTGTAACCAACACATTGTTTTAGATATCGCAATACCTTTCACATATGATGGTTTCTGAAACATTGCTTTCAACTCTTAGATAAACTTGATATTAAAAAATAATCTTTTGAGTATCAAGAATCATGGAGGCAAACATGATATATTAGATACTAACACTGGAATTGTTACTCTTGATTTAATACTGTTTATTAAACTTCACAGAGTAAACGGAGTTTGCTGAAAGTTTGCAATATGACTTTTAAACTTTTAGATTGACACTCAAAACAATACAATACCAGTTCGTAAAGCAAATATCCAGAATTTCTATAGTTCTACTATCTCAACTATAACTAAGCGTAAGGCGGTGAACGGATGCCAATGACTACAACAAACTATGCAAATTCACTTTGATTGTGTTTATGATAAATTGAGTTTGACTAATCCAAATTACAAATGAACTCCCACTCAAAACAACATCCCTCGAGTTGTTTTAGTGATTACACGAACCAAATCCACTACACCAAGTCCGATCATCACGTGAGATGATGTAGCTTCAAAGGCGAACAATCAACATGTTCATCATATCATCCATATGACTCGTGCTTTACCTTTCGGTATTCCGTGTTCCGAGACCATGTCTGTACATGCTAGGCTCGTCAAGGTTAACCTTAGTATCCGCATGTGCAAATCTGGCTTGCACCCGTCGTATGCACACGTAGAATCTATCACACTCGATCATCACGAGATGCTTCGAAACGATGAGTCTTAGCAACGGTGCCTACTAAGGACGAACACTTTATTACTTGATATTTAGTGAGAGGGATCATCTTATAATGCTACCGTCACGATCTAAGCAATACAAGATGCATAAAGGATTAACATCACAGGCAATTCATAATTAGTGTGATATGATATGGCCCTTTCTTCTTATGCCTTTGATCTCCATCTCCGAAGCACGGACATGATCTCCATCATCACCAGCATTGTGTCAAGGTCAGTGGCGCCGCTTCATGGTTGTCCATCATCACTAGCAACTATTACAACTACTTGGAATAAAGCTATTACAAGATGAATAGACACGCAGGTCTTAACAGAATTAAAGGCAACCATTAGGCTCCTGCCGGTTGCCATATTACAACAAGGATCATTGCATACATCAAATATAATCACAATCACATGATGGCCATATCACATCACAAAACCCCTGCAAAAACAAGTTAGACGCCTCTAATTTTCTTTGCATGTTTTACGTGGTTTGGGGCTTTTGAATAAGAACGGATCTTACCTACGAAACTGAACCACAACGTTGATACAAGTGCTATCAAGTGCAAAGTGTAGATTGGATCTATACTATGATGGGAGAGACAGACACCCGCAAAGCCACTTGTGCAATACGATTTGCACGTCAACTGTGGAGCAAGTCTCATGTGCGATGACATGTAGGTTAGCCCGAGCCGCTTCATCCCACCATACCGCAAGATGCAAAGTACACAAAGCAAAAGACGGCACGAGCACCAACGCCCACAAAACCATTGTGTTCTACTCGTGCAATAGATCTATGCATAGACACGGCTCAGATACCACTGATGGGTTCATAGCATGGAAAACAAAAAATTTCTACCGCAAGAACGAACAAAACCCAGATCTAATCTAGACAAAAGCCAAGATCTAATCTATTAGACATGAGCAACAAGATAGATCGATACTAACCCTCGTAGAACCAAAAGCGTTACGAGATTATATCTCGTGGATGATGTAGTCGATCACTTGCCGATCTCAAGATCATGTGGACGATCCTTCCGGCGCCGCGTTCCGGCAGCGCTTCCGCAGACGGTCACACGTGCGGAGTCAAAGCAGACCTTCCTCTCCCCGTTCCAGCGAGCAGCGGAGGTAGTAGATCTTCTCCACGGAATCCCAGCAGCACGACGGTGTGGTGGTGGTGGTGGAGTAGAGAATTCTGCAGGGCTTCGCCTAAGCCGGAGCAGAGCGAAGGTAGAGGAGAGAGGCGGCGGCTAGAGCTTGTTATGAGAGAGGGCAAGAGGGGGCGCCCCCTCCCTTCTATTTAAAGAAGGGAGGCACACCTGGAGAGGGGGAGTCCTAGTAGGACTCCCCTCCTCCTTGGGCCGGCGGGTTGGGGGGAGGAGTCCTCCTCCCCCACGAATCCGTGTATTGCCCTACTTGGACTCCCTTGATCCCTTTCTTGGTTTTCAAGTAAACTCCAAGAAATCCTCTAGAACCTTCCAGAACATTCCGAAACCTTCTAGAATCTCCATACAAACACTCCGGAACATTTCCCAACTTAGAAAATGATCCCCAATATATGAATCTTATTCTCCGGACCATTCCGGATCTCCTCGTGATGTCCCAGATCTATTCCAAGACTCCGAACAATATTCGGTCTCCAACGCAAATTCCATATCTACTTAAAACAACTTCGAACCTTAAGTGTGTCACCCTACGGTTCGTGAATATGCAGACATGATGAAGACACCTCTCCGATCAATAACCATCAGCGGGATCTGGAGATCCATAACGGCTCTCACATACTCAACGATTACTTCGTGATCGATAGAACCATTTAAGATACGAAAACAATTCCCTTTGTCACGCGATATTCTACTTATCCGAGGTTTGATCGTCAGTTTCTTCATACCTAGTTCTTCCTCGTTACTGATAAGTACTCTTTACTCATTCCATGTTATGTCATCCCATGTGACCTAGTCACATGCTTGCAAGCTATCTAGATGACATTCCACCGAGAGGGCCCAGAGCATATCTATCCGTCATATGGATGGACAAATCTCAATCTTGGTTCATGCGCTTCAACACATACTTTCAGAATACCCAATGACACCTTTATAACCACCCAGTTATGAAGCGGTGTTTGATGTCATCAAAGTACCCATCCGGTGATGGTGATTAACATAACCTCATGGTTGAAGGATTAGGGTACTATGCATTTGAAAAGCTTGCAGCAATACAAACTTAATGACTTGATCTTATGCTACGCTTACTATGGGGGTGTGTCCATCACATCATTCTCCTAATGATATAACCTTGTTATTAATCACATCCAATGTCCATGATCAGGAAACCATGATCATCAATCAATCAACAAGCTAGTTCAACAAGAGGCTTACTAGGGACTCTTTTATGTTTACAAAACACACAAGTATTAATGTTTCCGGTTAATACAATTATAGCATGGGATGTAAACATTTATCAAAAACATAAAGATATAATAATAACCACTTTATTATTGCCTCTTGGGAATATCTCCAACACTCCTCTGCATCGACCCGGCTCCCATGGACTCCATCGCCTCTCCTCTGCAGTACCGTTGTCCCTAGTGGCTATCGATGTGAGATGTGCTATCATATCCATGTCTATTTGTAATCGGTGCTTCAACTGTTGTGTTGCCTGCTTCTTGCTCGGATCCCGATGGTGCAGTGGTATGCTACCGATGTAAGGTGATGCGCGTGTAACCCGAAGACCTCCTTCCCGGATCCGATGATCGAGACCCCGGACGCCATGACCTCCTTCCGAACCCGATGACCCGAAGATCTCCTTCACGGAATGCCAAGACCCATCCCCGAACCCTGAAGACCCCGGTCCCGAGGATCCGAAGCCCCGAACCAAGATCGCCTCCCCAGACACCATGACCGTCTACACGGATTCGAAGACCCGAACCCTCAGAACCCCAAGATCGTCGACCCTAAACGTGCGACCCTAAGCCTCTATTTTTGTAATATGATATTTGACTTGTTGCATATTATATCTATTCATGTTTGCATACATCGCATCATGTGTTTGGGGGCATTATGCCGATTCATCTCATAATTAAATATGGAGACTATATGCGGGCTATTCTAGTCTTATATTGACCCCATTTAAATTTACATAGCGAACCGATGCCATGCTTTGCCTTGTTAATACACCATTAAAATGCGGGGTATCTAAACAACATAAACCATCTAATTAATTGTCGGGATCCTGATTCCGCTTAATATTGCCTAGTTGCATCGCACCTTTGCCATGACATACATCATACATGCATCATGCCTGATCTTCTGCCGTAGTATTAAATAGTGCATCCGGTGTTTCTTTTAGTACTTTGGTTCTTCGTGGATTAGGCTGTCGAGTGGATGTGAGTATCGACAAGTCCTTCGGATAATGAATCAGCTTAATATGTGACTAGTAATCAGCTTTACTACAATGCAATGGATAATAAAAGTGCCAACAACTGGTGGAACTGGGGTGTATTGTGTCATGTTATACCTGCCTAGTAAGTATCGCAACTCTAATGGAATGAAATAAAAGTGCCAACAACTATTGGGTTTGGGATGTCTCATGCTAATTGTCTCTGACTAGTAAGTATTGCAACTACAACAGAATGGTTAACTAAAACTGCCCACTACTTATGCTATCAAAATGACTCATGCTATCTATATCTGACTAGTAAGTGCTGCAACTATAATGGAATGAATAAAACTGCCAACTGTGTGAGTTCCTCGGTTTGACTTCCTCGTTTGGTCTCGAGGGGGAATACCAGGATGGGTATGGTTGGTGTTAGTATAAGGTTGGTTCCGAATAGGTATTTCTTATCTCTCTCTAATAGCCGATAGTTTATCGAGTCTCTATAGGTTGTTCAGTGCATGCTGCGCTGCCGCTTCAGTCCACCATACCTATGTAGGCGAGAGCCACCGAATTCTAGCCTCGCCGTGTACTAGCCTCAGTACTGACGCTCCTCTTTTTCCTTTTCCCTTTGTCGGCACCCCTTTTGTTTTAGCAGGTATAAGTTCGACGTCGTTAGTAGGGTTACCCTTCCGGCTTGGCCTGGGCAGGGTTATGGACGCCATTGGTTATTCTTTAGGGCTCCTAGCCCCATTTGCATCTTGTTCGTAGTCGGACGCTCTATCGTTTCCAAGGTGATTTGGATCTTTCTATAGTATATCTGTATTCTTGACTCATGGAGTCGTTGTTGTATATATATGTTCTGTGGGTTCCATCGTGGACTAATGTGTAATGGTATTACTTCGTTCTCCACCCGCACGCAAGTGCCTGGTGGGCGTCCTTGAATCGTTGCTATGCGGGTTTTGGCGGGAAGCTCTAAAATTTGCATAGGGCTGATTCGAGGGTGTTACAAAGTGGTATCAGAGCTCAGCAGTTGCGATACCCCACTGGTCCAGCCTGTAGGATAACCTAGCTAACGGATGATTTAGAGTGTCAAAACTATTTTTGGAAATCGGTTGGATAGATCTAATTAGGTCTGCTTTTACTCCTTACCTTTATGCTCTTCTCCTCTTACCTTTGCGTGTTTGAATCTGTTCTCTTATCTTCTCTTCGAGTCCAGGATTTCTCGTGGTTGGGTTTCCGTCGTACCTTCAGGGTTTCGATTCCTTCCTCTTGCAATGGTGTTTCCACATCCGGTCTTCGTGCCATCGTAGTAGCCCTTCATCGGTTGTACCTTTCGGTGGATCAAAATCCACTGAAATCTTTCTTTTGTATCTTCTGGTGTTTTCCCAATCCGACGATGTCTTCCGCGTTAGATCTGATGAAGAGCCTACAACATTCTTGTGTTTTCGAACCTTGCTTGTCAAGATCTTCAGTCTGAATTCCGAGAGTCGGTTGCATAATTCTCCATTCATGTGCAGAGTAATGCTTTGAGTGCGGGATGGAGTAGCTACCATACCACTACTCTTATCATTCGCTCCTGTACATTGAATCGGTGGATCAAACAATTGTACTCCTCCCATAGAAGTTAGAGGTGGCTTTATTTCTCGATGCCTTTACCTTCGTCCTTTGTTATCCGGAGTGCTCTCTGAACGGACGTGAGTGACGACCTTTTTGTTGGTGGTGTCGACGACTTCAAGAGGGAACAAGAATCCTTGTTAGTGGTGTCGCGAGGATCTATACGAAGCAAGAAGATTTAGACCGTCGGCCTTCTTCCCCGTACCATGAGGCGGATCTCGAGGGCGAGATCCATTGTTAGTGGTGTCAAATTGTAGCACCCCGATAAAATCACTACTAGAAAATTGCTGTGTTTTTGTTTTGTGCATCATCATGACCGTATGCTCATGTCATCATGCCACCTTGCATTTGAGCATCGTCATGTCATCCTGCATTTGTTTGCCTAAAACTAATTTCCAAAAACCTATCTTTGATTTCTAAATATCCCCCGTTTTTATTTCAAATCAAAACTCTAGGTCCGTTCGAATCTTATGTTTGTCTAAAACTATTATTCTAAAGTTTTTGTTTTCTAAAAATAAAATAAATGTTTTTTTTTCGGGGAGGCAGTCTAGCCGGGCGGGCCAGAGGCCCAACCGACTAGACCACCTGCTACCCGACCCAACCCATCTAGGCCAAACCCTAATTCCCTCCACACAAATCCACCTGCCAGCCACCACCTGCACAGCCGCCCGATCAGACCCCTGTCACGCTGCCTAAACCGCACGCAGCGCAGCGGCACACGACAGCGCAGAGACGCGGCCTACCTACCCCGCGTACGCGACAAGCTATCCCAGCCGCAACCCGACCCGACACGCATCTGTCTCCCCGCTCTTGCCCTGGCCCCACCCGCGACACGATCCCGCACGCGATCCCCTCGTCTCACCTGGCTTGCCTCGCAGTCGTCGCCCTCGCCGGACACCCGGACCTGCCCGCCGCCCCGCCTCTGCTCCGCGAGAAGCGTCGCCGTGCACTCTCCTCTCCCTGATGGAGCTTCCGCCGCCAAGCCGCTCCGCGCCCAGCCAACCGGCGACCTTGTCGGCTCGAACCCACCGCCGCGCTTCTTCCACCTCGTCGTCGGCTGGTCTCGCCGTCCTCCGTCCCAAGCGCGTCGCCTCGTTGACCTGCGTGTTCCCCGTCGTCCCCGAGCCAAGATCTTCCTCAACTTCGCCCGTGTTCGGTCGCCGCTGTCGGCCTCTGTCTGCGCCAAGCTTCCCTCGCTGCTCCGTCGGCTTCCCGCCTCCGTCTATGAACTAGGGCACCACCGCTGCCAGGCCCCGCGTCATCACGACCCAGGAAGCCCTGCGCTGCGGCGTCCCCCGTTCCGCCATCGAGCCGGCCGCCTCCGTGGCCACCCTGTTGCGCGGCCGCTTCGTTACCCGCTGCTGCGCATGCTCCTTCAAGCCCTGCCTCCTCTGCAGTTCGCCGTCCCTTGCTGGCGCTCTCCTTCGCTCGAGGTCGCCACCGTCGCTCTCCTCGGCCATCCCCTGGCGTCGCCCTCTCGGAGCCCCTACCTATGCGCCGACCGCGGCCCCTCCTGTACATCGACCCTGCTCCCATGGACTCCATCACCTCTCCTCTGCAGTACCGTTGCCCCTAGTGGCTATCGATGTGAGATGCGCTATCATATCCATGTCTGTTTGTAATCGGTGCTTCAACTGTTGTGTTGCCTGCTTCTTGCTCGGATCCCGATGGTGAAGTGGTATGCTACCGATGTGAGGTGATGCGCGTGTAACTCGAAGACCTCCTTCCTGGATCCGATGATCGAGACCTCGGACGCCATCACCTCCTTCCGAACCCGATGACCCGAAGATCTCCTTCACGGAATGCCAAGACCCATCCCCGAACCCTAAAGACCCCGGTCCCGAGGATCCGAAGCCCTGAACCAAGATCGCCTCCCCAGACACCATGACCGTCTACACGGATTCGAAGACCCGAACCCTCAGAACCCCAAGATCGTCGACCCTAAACGTGCGACCCTAAGCCTCTATTTTTGTAATATGATATTTGACTTGTTGCATATTATATCTATTCATGTTTGCATACATCGCATCATGTGTTTGGGGGCATTATGCCGATTCATCTCATAATTAAATATGGAGACTATATGCGGGCTATTCTAGTCTTATATTGACCCCATTTAAATTTGCATAGCAAACCGATGCCATGCTTTGCCTTGTTAATACACCATTTAAAATGTGGGGTATCTAAACAACATAAACCATCTAATTAATTGTCGGGATCCCGATTCCGCTTAATATTGCCTAGTTGCATCGCACCTTTGCCATGACATACATCATACATGTATCATGCCCGATCTTCTGCCGTAGTATTAAACAGTGCATCCGGTGTTTCTTTTAGTACTTTGGTTCTTCACGGATTACGCCGTCGAGTGGATGCGAGTATTGACAAGTCCTTCGGATAATGAATCTTCGGCAGTGTTTCCCAGGCGAGCATTCTCCCCCTTTCTACCTATTTTGCATTTATAGTCTTTACTTCCTCCTTTTGATCTATTGCTATCCTCGTTGCGATTCTTTAGTTTCCGTGCACCATTTATATTCCCTGCAGCCTCTATATTGCCTTGGACACATCCTATTGCCTGTTGTTTGATAGATAGTCAGTCTTGCGAGTCGTAGTCGCTTGCTCATGTGCTGGTTCGCGTCGTTGTCGTTCCACCGTTGGCGGAAGGTTGGCTTATGCTTAATGGTGGAGATGCTTTACGGTGGAGTTGATCATGACTTTAAATACAACTATTAAATTGCTAGGATAACTAATGAAAGAGGCACCGGTCGGTAATATCTGTTATTTGGTTTTTCATGTCCACTTGTGTCCCGTAGGCCCCGAGTACTTGATACCTGTTCCTTGACTATTCGCACTATCCATATCCGGGAGACCCTATGGATCCCCCTTAGCCAGAGCTTGATTCATTTCTTATTTCTTGGGGCCACAAACTAGTTTGGAGCTTTATTACTATCCTGTACTTATGCCATGCTTTACTGCTTTATTTACGATTGTGCGTGGAGCACCTGTACTGTTTTGGATGCGGAGTGTTTTCGCGGTATCGACAAGCCCAGTCACACTTTCGGGTTCCCAGTCGTTTACAGCCATTGACGCAAACCTTGGGTCTGTCTCGGAGTCGGCCAACTTCGTTGCGGGTAGCTTAATGGGGTGGCCCCCTGAAATATTTTATGAATCCTTTGATTGCTTTGTCATGAAAGCCTCGTTGGGTTTTGATTTAGTTTTTCCGAGGTTGATCGTGTGTGTGTTGCTATTTGTGCACCCCTGTAGGGTAAATCTTTCTAAAAGCCGTGTCCGTGGTTATGGACGACTTGGATCACAGTATCTCGATCATAGACAAGCATAACTAAAGTAGTGCTATAAATTTGACTTAATATGTGACTAGTAATCAACTTCACTACAATGGAATGGATAATAAAAGTGCCAACAACTGGTGGAACTAGGGTGTATCGTGTCATGTTATACCTGCCTAGTAAGTATCGCAACTCTAATGGAATGAAATAAAAGTGCCAACAACTGCTGGGTTTGGGATGTCTCATGCTAATTGTCTGTGACTAGTAAGTATTCCAACTACAACGGAATGGTTAACTAAAACTGCCCACTACTTATGCTATCGGGATGACTCATGCTATCTATATCTGACTAGTAAGTGCTGTAACTATAATGGAATGAATAAAACTGCCAAATGTGTGAGTTCCTCGGTTTGACTTCCTCGTTTGGTCTTGAGGGGGAATACCAGGATGGGTATGATTGGTGTTAGTATAAGGTTGGTTCCGAATAGGTCTTTCTTATCTCTCTCTAATAGCCAATAGTTTATTGAGTCTCTATAGGTTGTTCAGTGCATGCTGCGCTGCCGCTTCAGTCCACCATACCTATGTAGGCGAGAGCCGCCGAATTCTAGCCTCGCTGTGTACTGGCTTCAGTACTGACGCTCCTCTTTTTCCTTTGCCCTTTGTCGGCACCCCTTTTGTTTTAGCATGTATAAGTTCGACGTCGTTAGCAGGGTTATATTTCTGGCTTGGCCTGGGCAGGGTTATGGACGCCATTGGTTATTCTTCAGGGCTCCTAGCCCCATTTGCATCTTGTTCGTAGTCGGACGCTATATCAGTTCCAAGGTGATTTGGATCTTTGTATAGTATATCTATATTCTTGACTCATGGAGTCGTTGTTGCATATATATGTTCTGTGGGTTCCATCATGGACTAATGTGTAATGGTATTACTTCGTTCTCCACCCGCACGCAAGTGCCTGGTGGGCGTCCTTGAATCGTTTCTATGCGGGTTTTGGCGGGAAGCGCTAAAATTTGCATAGGGCCGATTCGAGGGTGTTACAGGAACTATCATGAGAAATCAAGTGAATGTTGCAAAACAACTACTTGATGATATGCAAAGCAACCATGCCCAATGGCATGTAGGGAGATCCTCAAAAATGGTGAAATCAATCACCGAGGAACATAATGAAGAGCTTACTACAAAGGTAGATGAGTTACTCAATATTGCAAAGGGTAAGGAAGATACCCAAATTAATGTTATCACTACTGATGCTAATGAAGTAAATTTTATATAGCTCATAATCCGTATAATCCTGCTTGGAAAAGTCAAAACTTTGCCTCAAATTTTCAAAAAATATATTTTAATCCTGCAGGTGCTCCACATAATAATAATTTCGATAATCATAGTGAAGTAAATCATGTCAATCTCTCTTTAGAGAATTCTATTAGAACTTTTATGCAAGCTCAACGAGCAAAATAATATGCTTATTAAAATCTCGGAGAACCATGAAAATAGTATTGGCAAATTATCTAACTAGGCCGCTGCAATTAGAAATGATGTGCAGGATCTATAGGAAAGAACCAAGACTGTGGAGGTACAATTGGGCAAGGTAGATGAGAGTCAAGCTCTCATACTTGCAAAATTTGCTGGAAAGCCTAAGCCAAACCCGATAGAAGACCTCAAGATGACGAGGGAAGGAAATAAAGATGAGAAGCCTAAAGAACTAGATTATATCAATGCTCGTGCCAGATTATACCATGGAAGATATACTAAAGATGATCACCATAAAGAATCTAGGCATGGAACAAGGTAACGATGCTACATACCAACAATTTATAAAAGAAGTAGCATCTAAAGTTCGTGAGCTAGAGATGGAATATAAGAAGCTAGCTGATAAACTTCTAGCTAAGCTAGATGATGTTTTTGAGCCCACTATTAAATTTAAAATAGGAATCAATGAAATAGCTACTCTTTGTGATCTTGGTGCAAGTGTTTCAACAATTTCTAATAGTTTATTTGATAAATTGAACTTAGGGCCATTCACAACTACTGAAATGAGACTACGTCTTGCTGATTCTACTTATAAACAAGGTGTTGGGATAAAAGAAAACATAGTTGTTGAAATTAAAGGATGTCCTGCTCTTATTGATCTAGTTATAGTAGACATGCCTAAAGATCCCATATCACCTATAAATTTAGGTAGGCCATTCCTAAGAACCATTAAAGTATTGATTAATTTACATGAAGGGAATGTGAGAATAGGAGTACCGAATAGAGATCCTTTTATAGTCCACTTCCCTAAGAAGAAGAAGGCTAAGTCTAACGATGATGGTGTAATCACTTTAAAAGCTAATTACTTTGGAGTGAGAGTTCTGCTTGCAAAGCCTAAATAATCACCATATTGGTCAAGCTAATTAACCTTAACTAGAAGCTCTCCATGGAAGGCAACCCATGTGAAATAAAGTTTTTTTATCTTGTGTTAGTTTTGTTTTGTTTTATGAGTTTTGTTTGTTTTTAATAAAGAGTCTTCAAGAAGGTCCTTTGAAGAGAGGACAAGAAATTAAGGTAATCCTCACTCTATGATATTCACTAACACATGGCCTTAAGGTACTGCAGTTTTATAAAGTTTCTTTGTTGTCATTCTTGTGTTATTTTGATGTGCAAGTGCGTATGAGGTTTTAACTAACTTATCAAGTTTTTGAAGCGTACTAGGTGCTTAACGACCAACATTACGACTGGACCCGGCTGTACCATCCGCCCATACCACATCTCGACACAAAAGGATGCAATCTTTGATTTTTGTCATAGAGTACAGAGCGTTTAATGACCACATGTATGACCGGAGGCCACCCGTACCGTCCGTGCGTCCGCCCATACCATACCCCGAGCAAAACATCAAGTTTGAAGCAGATGATCTGAGTCTTTAACAACATGTAGTACGTGTGGGGCCAATGGACCACACGCCCGTACCAAGTGCATCGCCTGAAGGATCCATTGACCCCAAGGTAATACATTCGGTACGGGCGGGCTCCGGCCGCACCACCCGCCCGTACCACCTAATTGTCCGTGATTTTAACCCCAGGAAGAGGTAAACCTAAACCTAAAATCACAAATTCCTCTTTCTTATTTCTCCAAACTCCAAACTACCCATTGGATCTTCAAATCTGCTTGTTCTTTCTTTGATTCCTCGCACCCAATCAATATAAGGTATGTTTCTCCCCCAGTCCCCATTTTATCTACATCAAAACCTTGCTCAATCTTTCACCATTATCAATCTAGACTTAGGTCTTGTTCTTGAGCTAACCTTGATTATGAGCATGCTTAGTTTTGTTTTTAGAGGATTTTATTTTGTAAGAAGTGTAGAGGATAGTTTTTTCTATGTTTCTATTTGAACAAATTCTTAATTAGCTTTAATTTTATTTTTAGATGAACACAAGGAGCCATACACATGTAGTGGCTACGGAACAAGCCGCGCCACCCGTTGATATGCTAACCCCCAAGTCATTTGGCATCGAGTTCACCGAGGAGTTTCAACTCACTTGTTTCAACCGTCTCAAGAACCAAGAAATCAAGTCCACCAAGTGGGTGTGTCCTTATGTCCTTAACCAACTGGGTATTCATAGTGATTTTGATTTACTTTGCAACAATGTTGGTTTGCATCACTTTGTCTTTCAGGACGCCACCACATATCGCCACTTGATGCTTGAGTTTCTCAGTACCTTTACGCATACGGTGGGTCAATACTACTGCTCCAAGGAGTATAACCTAGGAATTGATCGCATCACTTTATGCCTTATGAACCGTGAGTGCACCTTGACACTCAACCAATGGGATCATCATTTTGGGTTTGCTAACAACACCACTGACATACGGACCACCAGTTTCGATCTTAATCCCACATCCTTGGAGTACTTTAATTATATGAGAATCCATGGAAACACACCCAAGGGAAATCAAATTGATCATCCCGCTGTTCATTATTTGTTCTATGTTATTGCTAACAGTTTGCAGGAACGTGGTGAGTTTACTAGAGTCACTAAAGAGGACATGTTAATCCTCACAAAATATGCTATTCCAAATTGTAACTTGATGCCAAATTTGGGCACCCTTCTCGTGTTTTATCTTAATCATCAAGCTCTTCAATCCCGTAGTCCCATATGTGGAGGAGTTTTCCCCATTCTTGATGGTGCACTTCACATAAACCTACGTAATATCCAACCATTGGCAGGTGCTCATCATTTCGGTTTCACTACTCTCAAAGCTTGTGGTATGGTTTCTAAATCAAATGGTAGATACTTCCTTGATATACTTGAGATGATCACTTGATCGTAGCTCCTTTGCCTAATGGTTTGTTCTCTATCAAGGACGGATATTTGCATTTTGACACACAAGTTGAAGAAAATCTACCCCAACAAGAAGAACCCGTGGGTGAAGAAGGATAAGATAAAGAAGCAGAACAAGATGGACCCAAACAAGAGCAGTAGCCACCAAACTACTACACCACTTATGAAGATATCTATTCCCTCGAAGGAAGCATTCATAATATGAGCGACCTCTCCATCCACCTTCAAGATACTACCACCAACCTCTCAACCCAGTTCACCAATTGCAGCAGCCAATGAAACTTGGGAGATTATCCACCACCACCAAAATGAGCAAAAAAGGGTTTGCAAAAGCTTGAGCTTGGGGATGTGTCCTCCAACATTTATATTTGTGTAATATTGAGGTTATACTCCATATCCATGTGAGCTTTGAAACACTCATGTTGGTTTGTTCCAACACTTCACTTTTTTCTTTTGCCTTTTGTTTTTGTTTTCTTTTGCTTTTCGTTTGTTTGTTTTTCTTTTCTTAGTTTCTTGCTTGGTCGCAAGTTTTTTCTATTCTTTAATACCCATTCTCCTTTTTTGTGAAAGTGGATTTCGCATTGCCTCTTTGCTTCAATATTATTATGAGAGTGATTTGATTTGAGTTTTGAAGGAATACATCCCCATAAGGAAGAGAATTGTGAAGTCACCGATGAGAGGTATGTCCTATGTCTCCCACTTTAGAGATTAAAATGTTTGTCCTAGTTAGTTGATTTGTTAAGATCCTATGATAGTTGGAGTAATTCAAAGTAGTTAGAGTAAAGCTTTTTATTTGTATGAGTTATGTAGTTGTGGAAGATTTTGCTCTAGTTCTTATAGTTAACCGAGTCTTTCCTTGGAAATAATATTGCCAAACGAGTACAACAAGAAAAAGTCTCCAATTTATGACTTGTTTGATGAGTGATTGTCTTAAGAGTTTACCTTTGAAGATACTTAACCCCATAGGTATTTTAATAGACTTGATGGCACTCTTGAAAGGAGTTGTTTGATTGAAATGAAGTCTAGTGGTAATTGTGATTCAGCCCAAAACTAAACCTTGTGGATCAAAATGTGATACTGCTTAAAGTGTATATGTTTTTGATGCACACCTTTGGATGTCAACACTCTGCTGGCCTATGAACGATCAATACAAGCCCTAATTTCGGTCATGAGTTGACGACATGGGTAAAACCTATTACCGTAATGGGCAAAAGTATTGGCACTCTTGAAAGGCTGTGCAAACCATTGCTAAAATAACCACTCAATTATCCTTATTGAGAATTATCTTTGAAAAATAAAGATCCACACAAAACAGTCTTTGGCATGGTCTCGTTACTACTCTATGGATTTTCTTGAAAGACAATGATTGGAATAGTAGTGTTTTGATAGTATTGATTTACTTATGTGGGCATCAATGAGACACTTCACTGTTATACTACTTAGTACATTATCTCTCTTACTTAAATTTTCTATTATGAAATATTCAAGTGTTCCTTGGAAAGCTGGAGTTAATTAGAGGAATTGAACAATTGTTACATCTCTAGTTGTTTATACTTATATTAAACTCTACTTTGATTGTTCTGAGTTATCAAAGCTTGCATAGTATTCTTGGCACCTCCCTAACTTTGATGAGCTTTTCAAATTGAATAAGTGTTGAATGCATATGACTACCAACCGTAAGTGGATTCATATTCTCGTTAATTTGGTTTAAACGGTGAGTTCTTTATGGTTTTGTTGTTTTCTTGCTCAAGGACAATCAAGGTTTGAGATTTGGGGAAGTTGATGGCTGTGAAAATAGCCATATTTCTCTGTGTTTAAATCACATTTTTAGTCAAACAAATGACCAACAATCTCTCTAGCCTTGCTAATAATGACTAATTATTGCAAAGATGTGCAACCCTTTGTTTTAAATTGTGTTGTGTAGAAAATCACACTTTTAAGGCGGAATCAGGAGCTATTAATGGAGATTATGAGGGTGTCTACATGGAAAAGTAAGCCAGGGTCGAAACCCGGCCTCTAGAGGGTTTAATGACCAATAGTATGAGCAAGGTCCACCCGTACCATGTGGCAGCGGCTCCGTCAAGTCAAAACCTACAACTTTCGTGAAGGAACCTATATATTGCGAGGTCCTAGCCACTGCGCAAAAGGCCATCATTATCAAATTTCATCACAACACCACCAAAGGAGATCCACCACCATAATTCATCCTCTCCATCCTCCATCCTCTCCATAGCCATATCCATTAGCTTGTACTTGAGATCTCCTTGTGATTCGACGACCATTGTGAAAGGAATATGCCCAAGAGGCAATAAGAAAGTGGTTATTATGCTATTCCAGTTTTATAACATATGTTTATTTTTCATGCTAGAATTGTATTAATAAGGAAACATTAATACATGTGTGAATTATAAACAGATACGGTTCCTAGTAAAGACTCTCTTTATACTAGATTGTTGATTAACAGATGATCAAAGTTTTCCTAATCATGAACATTGGATGTTGTTAATAACAGTGTCATATCATTAGAGAATGATATGATGAACAGTCACCCGCAGTAGATATAGAAATACGATCATGCCATCAAGTTTAAATTGTTATCACATTCATAGTAACTCAATGTCTTTAGACCATGAGATCATGTCAATCACTTTCACCAGAAGAGTACTTTGATTACATCAAACGTCACACCATAACAAGGTGATTATAAAAGTGACGTCAGGTATTTGGAAAGTGGCAGTTGAGGTTCGTGGATCAAGATTGGGATTTTTCTATCCAGATGACGGAGATATATACTCAGGGCCCTCTCGGTGATATCACATTGACATAACCTTGCAAGCAAGTGATTTGATCACTAGAATGTCATATCACATGAACAAGAAAAATAGTACTTATCAAGAATGAGATTAAACAAGGTATAGATGATATCGAATGATTTAATCCCGAACAAGTAATATATCGCGAGATAAAAGGAATTTGATTGCAGCGAAATAGGTTCATACGATCATCTGATTTTCATGGAACTAGTGGGTGTCATTATGGATCTCCAGGTCCCGCTAATGATTATTGATCAGAGAAAGTATCGATCATGTCTACATAGTTCTCGAACCCGTAGGTAGACACGCTTAAGGTTAACCGACACGTTTCATCGGAAAGGGAACATAGGGGAAGTCAATGGACATCGTAGAAAATTCTTCTACCGAATCTGCCAAAATAGTTTCGGGTATCAAAACAAAGCAAGGGATCAAAATGTTAATGTGTTCATTAAATGAAGTACTCATTAAATGAAGTGTTCATTAAATTGAGTTGCATTAAAATGGAATTAAAGTGCTTTAATGGAAAGACCTTTAAGGGAATTAAAGTGCTTTAATGGATATACCTTTAAGGGAATTAAAGTGCTTTAATGGAGATTGAATGAGAGGAGGGGAGGGGGAAGCCCCATGGCGCCTATAAAAGGAGGTGGCCACCTCCTCCTCTCCACACACTCTATCACAAGCTCTCTCATATGCCCCAAGGTTGACATCTTCCCCTTGCTTGCCTTGTCCATTGCCACTAGAAAATGTGCTCGGTGAAGCCCTGATCTAAACCTTCCCCTCCACCACCACTACCATGGCTTAGCGCTGTTGGAGTTCCCGGGGATCCGCTACTTCAGCTACCCGGCTGGATCAAGGGATCAGGAGTCGTTGACACACCAAACATGTGCCCAATTATGGAGGCATTGCCTATCTATGGTGCTGATCGTCTTCACATTATTGAGAACGGTCGTGTACCATCTACATCAACCACATTTGTTTGTGGGAATGTTATCCCGCTTACAGTCTATGAGGGTGATTTCATCTGTAACCGTTACAAAGTATCGCCTAGATTCGATGTTGGCGGTTGCAAACCATAGGATTTTTTTTGTTTTCTATGCAACGAACCCCATCAGTGGTATCAAATCTAGGTTTATGCGTAGATGCTTTGTATAGTTAGAACACATGGATATGTGGGTGTTGATAAGTCTTGTTATCGCAAATCTCTTGTATTTCGGATATTGGTGGCATTGTGGGATGAAGTGGCCCGGACAAACTTTACATGTCCTCGCACATGAGACCTGTTACATGCTTGACATGCAACTCGTTTTGCATAAGTGGCTAGCGGGTGTCTGTCTCTCCCACTCTAGTTGATAGGGATTTCTATTTTTGTGCCCTCGGTTCATTAGTTGTACTCAGTTTTCCCTAGCCGCTTAGCTTTTCCTCACTTTTCCCCTCCCTCTATTCTGAAAACCTCACAGGCGCTCGGACAAGGGGATGCCGTTAGGTCAAAGGCTTGACAGTTACATGCTGACCGGTGGGACCGTGTTGGGGCGGGTCGTGCGTTGAGCATTATGTTATGTCGCCTCAACCGTTATATGCTGATGGGTGGGGCCGCATGGAGACACGTTGAACTGGCCATTCTCGCTCACCCAAAGCATTCGCTTCCCTGAGCCTAGAACATCTCACACACCGCCCCTCCGCTCCCCAGCCATCGAGCCACCAACTCTCCCTAGCCGTGGATCCCACTCCACCTCCGGCTCTGCTCCCGCCCCTGCTAGATCTACCCCTTTTGCAGAACAGTATGCAACACCGGCTGGTGAACCGGTCCTCACCGTCAAGCACGAAGAAGATTGGGTGGAATCGGAGGGATCTAACGCATGGATTCCATCTAGGTAAGCATCATTTCCCTTTGTGGATTGATTATATGCAGTAATTGAGCGAGAATTGCTAGTGCTCAACTAACTGCCTTGCTTTTCAAATAGGATTGATCCAGCGTTGGCATTTCGGCTGGCAGTTAGACTAGATACTAGCGTAATTCGTGGTTGTGAACAGTATATCTCTGGATTTTACTTCCCAGCGGTGGTTGCAACCTCCATAACTCTCAGAGATTTGAAATACAAAATCTATTCTAAATTCCCCTAGAGCAATGGCGATTCAGTTGATTTGCAATATTTCAACATTAGTGAGCAAAGATTGCTCCCACTAACTAGCGAAGCTAATTTGGTAATGCTTTTATCTTTGAATGCTGCCGAACGTTTTGGTCAAATTTGTCTCCATGTGCAACCTAAAGTTAAACATATGGGAAAGAGGGTTAAAGCATCATCTATTGGTCAGGCATCATCAGGTGGTCGGGCATCATGTGTCTTTGTTGTCTCTGCTAATAGTGTGCGCCCCCGCTGTAGCACCCCGGTAAAACCACTACTAGAAAATCATTGTGTTTTTGTGCATTGCATCATCATGACCGCATCATGTCATCATGCCACATTGCATGTGAGCATCGTCATCATCATGCATGGTTTGTTTGAAAACTATTTTCGAAAAGTCTGATTTTGTTTTCTAAACGCCCCGTCTTTATTTCAAATTAAAACCTGGCCTCTTCTGGATATTTTGTTTTGTCTACAAAATAATTACCAGAGTCATTTTGGACAAAATAAAAATAATTAAAGCTATTTTTTTAGGGGGAGGCAGCCGGCCGGGCCAAAAGGCCCAGCTAGCCAGCCTACTACCCCATATACCCAAACCTAGCCTAACCCTAATCCTACCAACCATCCCCACTCTACTCCCTCCACCCCGCCGCCAGACCCCAGCCCACACCTAACCAACACGACGCGCACATGCCGCACACATGCACGCAGTGGCAGCGTTGCAATGTTGTCCCCCACCAAACCTCGACCTGAACCCAGTCCACCGACCGACCCGGACAACACCACCCCGTGCCTGGCCCCACCTTCCCACGATCGATCCCCACCCCAGCGAGACTGACAACGCCACCCCGCGATTCCCGTCCCTTTCCTCTATGCTCGACCGCCTCCCTCTTCCAACCCGCAGCACCGCTGCCGCTCCAGGAGTCGTCCTCCTTCCGCGCGTGGCCGCCGCCGCGGCCGGCCTACACCGCCGTCTTCCTTTGTCCCCCACGCCGGCCTTGCCGCCTCCCCGAGCTTCCCTCGCAGAGCTCGCCTCTGCCCTGTTGTCGCCCGACCTGAGCACCGCCCCTCCATGTCCGGCTGTTGCATGCCGCTCCCCCTCCGGCCGCGCCCGACGCCCATCGCCGGCCTCCTCTTCTCGTGCATCTCCTACCGCCTCCTTCCCGAGCCACTTCGTCTGTCAGTCACGCACGCCTGATGCTGGTCTCCTCTGCGGCCGTCCTCCTGCGAGTAGCGCCGGCGTTGGCCTCATCTCCAGCCTCCCCATGATCCACCCCGACCGGAGACCGCGCCCTACAGTTCGACCCCGTCTACCGCAGCCTACCTCGCAAGCCCGTGAGCTCCTGCGACCCTCTATCGTCGTCTGCTCCGCCCGTGACCTCAGCCTTCCTCCGTGGCTGCCCGACAAGCCTCTGCACCACCGCGCGCCGTCTACCCTCTGCACGGTTCCTCGCCGGCCCGGCCATCGTCTTCACCACATCACCGAGCTCCCCCTCGTCCTGCACGCGACCTCCTTCACTCGCCGTCTATCGTCTCTGTGCCGGCGCCTCCTCTGTTGCCGCAGCGCCGCCGTGGCCGTCCCAGCGCTAGTTTTGTTGCTGTGAAGGACGTTGTTGCTTGCTGCACGGTTCTGCAAGTGGTGCGTGTCCACTGCTTCAGGACACGTGCTTGGCTCTTGTTTTGTTGCTCCTGGTTTGCTAGTGTGGGTTTTTGGTTAGCTACTATACCTGCTAACGGCTCGAGGTGTTCGTTTCTGTGCGCCTCCATCTGTGTACCAAAGCCTCCTACCCATAGTCAAGGCCAATAGAGAAGAGTCCTTGCCCACATCGACAAGATCTTCTCGAAGCCGCTGTCAGTTTGTCCAAGCTTACACCTTGCCAAGTCCGAATCCGGAGTACCATCGTGATGCCCTGGAGACACCGAGGCGAGTTCACCTCCGATCCCAACGCCGGAACCCTGAAGACCCCGTTCCCGAGGATCCGAAGCCCTGAACCAAGATCGACTCCCCGAACGCCATGACCATCTACACGGATTCGAAGACCGATCCCGGTGACCGAATCGAACCCTCGGAACCAAGTTCACCGAAACCCCCTAAGTGTAATCCCCTATTCGAGACCCTATTTTATAATATGATATTATCATTTGTTGCATATAAATTATTCATGCATGCATACATATGTTGTGGGTTAGGGGCATTATGCCGATTCACCCCATAATTAAATATGGAGGCCATATGCGGGTTAATCTAGTCTTATATCGGCTCCATTTAAATTTGTGTAGAGAACCGATGCTATGTTTTGCCTTGTTAATGCAACATTTAAATTGCGGGGTAACTAAACAACATGAACCACCTAATTAAATGTAGGGACCCTGGTTCCACTTAATATTTCTAAGTGCACCACATCATGCCATGCCATACATCATATCATAATCATGCCGGATCTTTTGCTGTAGTATTAAATAGTGCATCCGGTGTTTCTTTTAGTGCTTTGCTTCTTCGCGGATTAGGCCGATGAGTTGATGTGAGTATCGACAAGTTCTTCGGTGTATCTTCGGCTATGTTTTCTAGGCAAGCATTCTCCCCCTTTCTACCTATTTTTGCATTTGTAGTCTTTACTTCCTCCTGTTGATCTATTGCTATCTGTATTGCGATGCTTTAGTTCCCGTGCACCATTTATATTCCCTGTAGCCTCTATATTGCCTTGGACACATCCTATTGCCTGTTGTTTGATAGATAGTCGGCCTTGCGTGTCGTAGTTGCTTGCTCAAGTACTGCTTCACGTCGTTGTTGTTTTACCGTTGTTGGGAGGTTGGCATATGCTTAATGGTGGAGATGCTTGACGGTGGAGATGATCATGGCTTACATTATAACGTGTTAATTAAAATACTGGGAATAGATATAATGCAGAGGCACCGGTGGGTAATAGTCAATATTTGGTTTTTAACCGCCCACTTGTGTCCACCTAGGACCCGAGTTCTTGACACCTATTCCGAGATCGAGCGCGCTAACCACATGTGGGTGTGTGGGCACCCCATCGGCTTACTACCTGATTTCAAAGTACTGTGCTGGGGGCCACACAGTAGTTTGGGGCTTTATTATTATCATGTACTTATGCCATGATTTACTGCTTTAATTACGATTGTGCGTGGAGCACCTGTACTATTTAGGAACAAATGTGGAATGTTTTCGTGGTATCGACAAGCCCAGTCACACTTTCGGGTTCCCAGTCATTTACAGCCATTGACACAAACCCTGGGTCCGTCTTGGAGCCAGCCGACTTCGTTGCGGGTAGCTTAGTGGGGTGGCCCCCATGTACTTACTTTGGGTCTGGGAAACGTCGTGTCCGAGGCCCCGTCGCATACCGTTGGGTGTATGTTCAGGATCTTGCTCATATTCGGATCTGACAAAAAGGGTTGAAGTGCGTGTGGATACTTTGGTGCATCCCTGCAGGGTTAAATCTTTTCGAAAAGCCGTGTCCACGGTTATGTATGACTTGGAGCACAGTTTCTCGATCATAGACAACTATAACTAAAGAATTGTTGTTATAATATGACTTGTATCTGATATGACTAGTAAGTTGGACAACCACCATGGAATGAATGAATAAAACTGCCAACTGTGTGGGTTTCCTCGGCTTGACTTCCTCGTCTGGTCTCGAGGGGGAAATACAAGGACGGGTATGTTTGGTGGTAGTATCAGGTTGGTCCTGAATAGGTTTCTCTTATCCCTCTCTAATAGCCGTCAGTTGTATTGAGTCTCTATAGGTTGTTTAGTGCATGCTTCGCTGCCGCTTCAGTCCACCATACCTATGTAGGCGAGAGCCGCCGAATTCTAGCCTCGCCATGTACTGGCCTCAGTACTGACGCTCCTCTTTTTCCTTTGCCCTTTGTCGGCACCCCTTTTGTTTTAGCAGGTTTGAGATCGACGTCGTTAGCAGGGTTACCCTTCCGGCTTGGCCTGGGCAGGGTTATGGACGCCATTGGTTATTCTTCAGGGCTCTTAGCCCCATTTGCATCTTGTCCGTACTCGGACGCTGTAACGTTTTCAAGGTGATTTGGATCTTTGTATTGTATATCTGTATTCTTGACTCGTTGAGTCTCTATTGTATATATATCTGTTCTGTGGGTCCCATTGAGGACCGTTGTGTAATGGTATTACTTTGTTTTCCACCCACACGAAAGTGCCTGGTGGGCGTCCTTGAATCGTTTCTATGCGGGTTTGGCAGGAAGCGCTAAAACTTGCATAGGGCCGATTCGAGGGTGTTACAGAGTGGTATCAGAGCTCAGTAGTTGCGATACCCCACTGGTCTAGCCTGTAGGATAACCTAGCTAACGGCCAAAGTAGAGTGTCAAACTATTTTGCAAAATCGGTTCAATTGATCTGATTAGGTCTGGTTTTACTCCTTACCCTCTGCTATTCTCCTCTTATCTCTGCATGTTTTGAATCTGCTCTCTTATATTTTCTTCGAGTCCAGGATTTCTCGTGGTTGGGTTTTCCGTCGTACCTTCAGGGTTTCGCTTCCTCCTTTGGTAACGGTGCTTCTACATCCGGTCTTCATGCTCTCCGAGGAATCCTTCATTTGATGGACTCCTCTTTGTCCCTTCTTGTGCCTTCCGGAGTTTCCGAGACGACGTCATCATCAGCGTCGCCAGATCCGGTGCAGAGTCTGCATCACTCCTTGTTTCCGAACCTCATTTGTCGAGATCTTCAGTCTGATTCCGAGAGTTGGTTGCATAATTCTGCTATTCATGTACGGACTAATGATATGAGTGCGGGATGGAGTCGCGACCATACCACTACTCTTATCATTCGCTTTTGTATATTGAATTGGTGGATCAATGCAATTTACTCATTCCACTGAAGTTAGAGGTAGCCTTGTGACCTTTAACTTTGTCTTTGTTTCTCCGAAGTGTCCTCTCGACAAACGTGAGCATCGACCTCTTGTTGGTGGTGTCGCCGATTTCAAGATAGAGCAAGAGTCATTGTTAGTGGTGTCGCGAGGATCTACATGAAGCGAGAAGATTCAGATCGTCGGCCTTCTTCCCCGTACCATGAGGAGTATCTCGAGGGCGAGATCCATTGTTAGTGGTGTCGAATTGTAGCACCCCGGTAAAACCATTACTAGAAAATCGCTGTGTTTTTGTGCATTGCATCATCATGACCGCATGCTCATATTATCATGCCACATTCCATTTGAGCATCGTCATCATCATGCATGGTTTGTTTGAAAACTATTTTCGAAAAGTCTGGTTTTGTTTTCTAAACGCCCCTTCTTTATTTCAAATTAAAACCTGGCCTCTTCCGGATATTTTGTTTTGTCTACAAAATAATTACCAGAGTCATTTTGGACAAAATAAAAATAATTAAAGCTATTTTTTTAGGGGGAGGCAACCGGCCGGGCCAAAAGGCCCAGCTAGCTAGCCTACTACCCCATATACCCAAACCTAGCCTAACCCTAATCCTACCAACCATCCCCACTCTACTCCCTCCACCCCGCCGCTAGACCCTAGCCCACACCTAACCAACACGACGCGCGCACGCCGCACACACGCATGCAGCGACAGTGTTGTGACGTTGTCCCCCACCAAACCTCGACCCGAACCCAGTGCACCGACTGACCCGGACAACACCACCCTATCCCTGGCCCCACCTTCCCACGATCGATCCCCACCCCAACGAGACCGACAACGCCACCCCGCGATTCCCATCCCTTTCCTCTACGCTCGACCGCCTCCCTCTTCCAACCCGTAGCACCGCCACCGCTCCAGGGGTCATCCTCCTTCCCCGCGTGGCCGCCGCCGTGGCCGGCCTGCACCACCGTCTTCCTATGGCCCCTGCGCTGGCCTTGCAAACTCCCTGAGCTTCCCTCGCAGAGGTCGCCTCTGCCCTGCTGCCGCCCGACCTGAGCACCGCCCCTCCATGTCCGGCTGTCGCATGCCGCTCCCCCTCTGGCCGCGCCCGACGCCCATCGCCGGCCTCCCCTTCTCGTGCATCTCCTACCGCCTCCTCCCCGAGCCTCTTCGTCTATGAGCCACGCACGCCTGATGCTGGTCTCCTCTGCGGCCGTCCTCCTGCGAGTAGCACCGGCGTCGGCCTCGTCTCCGGCCTCCCCGTGATCCACCCCGACCGGAGACCACGCCCTCCAGTTCGACCCCGTCTACCGCGGCCTACCTCGCAAGCCCGCGAGCTCCTGCGACCCTCTATCATCGTCCGCTCCGCCCACGACCTCAGCCTTCCTCCGTGGCCGCCCGACAAGCCTCTGCACCACCGCGCGCCGTCTGCCCTCTGCACGGCTCCTCGCCGGCCCGGCCATCATGTTCACCACGTCACCGAGCTCCCCCCATCCTGCACGCGGCCTCCTTCACTCGCCGTCTATCGTCTCCGTGCTGACGCCTCCTCTGCTGCCGTAGCGCCGCCGTGGCCGTCCCAGCGCTGGTTTTGCTGCCGTGAAGGACGTTGTCGCTCGCTGCACGGTTCTGCAGGACACGTGCTTGGCTCTTGTTTTGTTGCTCCTGGTTTGCTAGTATGGGTTTTTGGTTAGCTGCTATACCTGCTAACGGCTCGAGGTGTTTGTTCCTGTGTGCCTCCATCTGTGTACCGAAGCCCCCTACCCATAGTCAAGGCCAACAGAGAGGAGTCCATGCCCACATCGACAAGATCTTCTCGAAGCCGCTGTCCGTTTGTCCAAGCTTACACCTTGCCAAGTCCAAACCCGGAGTACCATCGTGATGCCCTGGAGACACCGAGGCGAGTTCACCACCGATCCCAACGCCGGAACCCTGAAGACCCCGTTCTCGAGGATCCAAAGCCCTCAACCAAGATCGACTCCCCGAACGCCATGACCATCTACACGGATTCGAAGACCGATCCCGATGACCGAACCGAACCCTCGGAACCAAGTTCACCGAAACCCCCTAAGTGTAATCCCCTATTCGAGACCCTATTTTATAATATGATATTATCATTTGTTGCATATAAATTATTCATGCATGCATACATATGTTATTGGTTAGGGGCATTATGCCGATTCACCCCATAATTAAATATGGAGGCCATATGCAGGCTAATCTAGTCTTATATCGGCTCCATTTAAATTTGTGTAGAGAACCGATGCTATGTTTTGCCTTGTTAATGCAATATTTAAATTGCGGGGTAACTAAACAACATGAACCTCCTAATTAAATGTCAGGACCCTGGTTCCACTTAATATTTCTAAGTGCACCACATCATGCCATGCCATGCATCATATCATAATCATGCCGGATCTTTTGTCGTAGTATTAAATAGTGCATCCGGTGTTTCTTTTAGTGCTTTGCTTCTTCGCGGATTAGGCTGATGAGTTGATGTGAGTATCGACAAGTTATTCGGTGTATCTTCGGCTATGTTTTCCAGGCGAGCATTCTCCCTCTTTCTACCTATTTTTGCATTTGTAGTCTTTACTTCCTCCTGTTGATCTATTGCTATCTGTATTGCGATGCTTTAGTTCCCGTGCACCATTTATATTCCCTGCAGCCTCTATATTGCCTTGGACACATCCTATTGCCTGTTGTTTGATAGATAGTCGGCCTTGCTTGTCGTAGTTGCTTGCTCAAGTGCTGCTTCGCGTCGTTGTTGTTCCACCGTTGTTGGGAGGTTGGCATATGCTTAATGGTGGAGATGCTTGATGGTGGAGATGATCATGGCTTACATTATAACTTGTTAATTAAAATGCTAGGAATAGATATAATGCATAGGCACCGGTGGGTAATAGTCAATATTTGGTTTTTAACCGCCCACTTGTGTCCACCTAGGACCCAAGTTCCTGACACCTGTTCCGAGATCAAGCGCGCTAACCACATGTGGGTGTGTGGGCACCCCATCGGCTTACTACCTGATTTCAAAGTACTGTGCTGGGGGCCACAAAGTAGTTTGGGGCTTTATTATTATCCTGTACTTATGCCATGATTTACTGCTTTAATTACGATTGTGCGTGGAGCACCTGTACTGTTTAGGAAAAAATGTGGAATGTTTTCGCGGTATCGACAAGCCCAGTCACACTTTCGGGTTCCCAGTCGTTTACAGCCATTGACACAAACCCTGGGTCCGTCCCGGAGCCGGCTGACTTCGTTGCGGGTAGCTTAGTGGGGTGGCCCCCATGTACTTACTTTGGGTCTGGGAAACATCGTGTCCGAGGCCCCGTCGCATACCGTTGGGTGTATGTTCAGGATCTTGCTCATATTCAGATCTGACAAAAAGGGTTGAAGTGCGTGTGGATACTTTGGTGCATCCCTGCAGGGTTAAATCTTTTCGAAAAGCCGTGTCCGTGGTTATGGATGACTTGGAGCACAGTTTCTCGATCATAGACAACTATAACTAAAGAATTGTTGTTATAATATGACTTGTATCTGATATGACTAGTAAGTTGGACAACCACCATGGAATGAATGAATAAAACTGCCAACTGTGTGGGTTTGCTCGGCTTGACTTCCTCGTCTGGTCTCGAGGGGGAAATACAAGGATGGGTATGTTTAGTGGTAGTATCAGGTTGGTCCCGAATAGGTTTCTCTTATCCCTCTCTAATAGCCGACAGTTGTATTGAGTCTCTATAGGTTGTTTAGTGCATGCTTCGCTGCCGCTTCAGTCCACCATACCCATGTAGGCGAGAGCCGCCGAATTCTAGCCTCGCGATGTACCGGCCTCAGTACCGACGCTCCTCTTTTTCCTTTGCCCTTTGTTGGCACCCCTTTTGTTTTAGCAGGTTTGAGATCGACGTCGTTAGCAGGGTTACCCTTCCGGCTTGGCCTGGGTAGGGTTATGGACGCCATTGGTTATTCTTCAGGGATCTTAGCCCCATTTGCATCTTGTCCGTACTCGGACGCTGTAACGTTTTCAAGGTGATTTGGATCTTTGTATTGTATATCTATATTCTTGACTCGTTGAGTCGCTGTTGTATATGTATCTGTTCTGTGGGTCCCATCGAGGACTGTTGTGTAATGGTATTACTTCGTTTTCGACCCGCACGAAAGTGCCTGGTGGGCGTCCTTCAATCGTTTCTATGCGGGTTTGGCGGGAAGCGCTAAAACTTGCATAGGGCCGATTCGAGTGTGTTACACCCGCGCTCCTTGTAGGTCCACAATAGTACCATCTGTTCGCACTGCGAGTGTAAGCCAAATCGCTCGTGCGGCCGATGTGGAGGACGAAGCAAAGCCTGATGATGGAGCGCCTCCACTATATGATGAGGATGAGTTGATGTTTCCTGAATTGGTAGATAGATTCAGTAAACAGGCACTAGAGGATCAATACACGGAGGAAATGGCCAACGGTGCCAGATTTGATGACATTGATGACAAAGAGAATGAGGAGAACTGTGGCATCCCGCAAAAACCACTACTAGAAAATCGCTGTTGTTTTTATTTTTGCATCATCATGGCACCATCATGCATCTGTTAAACTAAAAACTATTTCTCTAAAAGCCTCTCTTTGTTTTCTAAAATACCCCATTTCTTTATTCAAATCAAATCTGGCCTATCCGAATATTTTATTTTGTCTACAACATAGTAGCAACTGTTTTATTTTAAACAAAACAAAATAAATATATTATAATATAAAAATCCTATTTTTTAAACCCCAGAGGAGACCGCCGCCCGCCAGGCCCAACGGCCCAGCTAGCAGCAGTCTACGACCCCGACCCGGCGTAAAACCAGCCTAGCTTGAAACCCTAACAACCCTAACCCTAAACTTCTACCCTGCCCTAGTCCCTCACCTGCCGCCGCCACCCAGGAGCACCACGCCACGCACGCCCCGCCACAACACCAACTCCCCGCAGCGACCGCCTCCCTCACCTCGCACGTAACACCTGGCCCACCCCTGCTAGCTGCCATGCTCCTTCCCCCGACCCCACTCCCTCGCTCGACGCGCCTCACGCTGCAAACCGCGAAGCCGCACCCTTCCTCGCCCACCCCACGCGAGCGCGGCCCCACCTCCTCACCCCCAATCCCCTCACGCGATTCTCGACCCCGCGTCGGCCTTCCTTCCTCGTCCCGCCTCGCCCGTCTCTCGCGTCTTCCTCTCGCCTCAGATCCCCGTCGCTAGCGCCCCCGCAAGCTTTTGTCCCCCTCCTCTTCCTCCATGCGAGCCGCCGCCACCTCCTCTGGCCGCATCCCAAGCGTCACCGTCCCGGTCTCCTTCGCCTTCTTCATCTGGACGAGCGCCGACGCCCGCGCTGGTTCCCCTCGTCCCTTCACCGTCGACCTTCTCGGCTCGAGCGCCTCTGCTCATCCCGGTCGAGCCAGAGCCCCGAAACCGCCGTCGCCATCTCCGTCTCCCTGCCGGACCTCTGCCCGTCGCCAGTACCGCGGCTCTGCGACCTCGTCGGCGTGCCTTCCTTCTGCGACCCGGCCACCCTCCTTGCTGGGGGTTGAGTGCCACCGCATCCAGCGCTACCGAGCCGCGGTCTCCTCTCTCCGGCCCTCTGCTATCCCGCCTCGCCGCCCTCTCCTCTCCTGTCGACCGCCTGCAGAAGCTCCCCGCAGCCAACAGAGGTGCGCGTCCTTTGGTCCTCGCGCTGGACCGCATCTGCTACCTCCCGCGACCCCGAGCGCCGCCCTCGCCAAGCCCGTCGCCGCCTTCGGCCAACCCTTGTCGCCACCAAGCTCTGCTACCACCACGGACAACTCCTTCCCGAGCGCGCGCCCTCGCTCGCCGGCTTTTGGCCGCGCGCCTGTGCCCCTCTCCGTCGCCTCCGGCCGCGCCTTCCAGCAGTGGTGCTATCCTCTGCGCTGCCCCGTCTCCAGCACCACTAGGTACCCATGATGGCACGGCCAAAACACAACCCCCCCCGTGCGCCACCGCCGAAGTCAACAACTCGACAGCAACACCCCTCCACAGTACCAGGGGCACCTGTTGGTGCAGGTATAGATTGTGTTGCAGTTTTTGGCAGTGGGAAGTGGCGTGTT
Organism: Avena sativa; assembly: GCA_916181665.1. Classification (NCBI taxonomy): domain Eukaryota; kingdom Viridiplantae; phylum Streptophyta; class Magnoliopsida; order Poales; family Poaceae; genus Avena; species Avena sativa. The sequence goes on along the minus strand of OV702290.1, from coordinate 28,735,349 downwards.
GATCGTGTCCTTGGTCACGAGTGGTTATCCACGATTTTGATCGTTGGTGTATTGATGTGGCTTTGACACTAGGATCGCGTGAAGAACGACAAGATCTTCTGCCCGGAACTCGTGGAACCGACTCCGTTTCATGTCCTTCGCCAACCGTCAAAGTTGGAACCCAAGTACTCCGACATGGAACCCTAAAGACCCCGGTGTCGAGCCCCAAGTTTGCCACCGATGATCAGGATGGTACCCCAAGATCTCCTTCCCGGAATTCGAGGCCTCGATCCTGCGGATCCGAAGACCAAGCCTGAACCCCATCGAACCCCCAAACCAAGATCACCGATAACCGATGTGTGACCCCTTTCTTTGGACCCTATTTTATAATATATGATATTTACTTGTTACATTAAATGTTCATGTTTTGCATGCATAATGTGGGTGTTTGGGGGTGTTTCGACGATTCACCTAAATTAAATATGGGATCCATATGCGGGCAAATCTAGTCTTATATTGGTCCCATTTAAATTTGTGTAGCGAACCGGTGCTATCTTTTGCCATGTTAAGACAACATTTAAATTGTGGGGTATCTAAACAACTTGAACCAATTAAATATTTGCCGGGACCCCGGTTCCGTTAATATGGCCTAAATGCATCGCACCTTTGCCATGTCATACATCATACATGCATCATGTCCGATCTTCTGCCGTAGTATTAAATAGTGCATTCGGTGTTTTCTTCTAGTGCTTTGCTTCTTCACGGATTAGGCCAATGAGTTGATGCGAGTGTCGACCCGATCTTCGGATGAACCTTCGGCAATGTTTTCAGGCGAGCATCTCCTCCTTTCTACCTATCTTACTTTTATAGTATTTATTCCCTCCTGTTGATCTATTGCTATCTATGTCGCGATGCTCTAGTTTTCGTACCCGTGATATCCCTTGCAGCCTTATATTGCCTTGGACACATCCTATTACCTGTTGATTGGTAGATAGTTGGACTTGCGCGTCGTAGTCGCTTGCTCAAGTGCTGTTGCGTGTCGTCAAGTACCACAGTTGTTGGAGTATTGCCGCATGTTTAATGTTGGAGATGATCATGGCTTTAATTACTGTTTAATAACTAAAATTGAAGTAGGTAAATAATGCAGAGGCACCGGTGGGTAATAGACAATATTTGGTTTTTAACCGCTCACTGGTGTCCCGTAGGACCCCGAGTTCTTGACACCTGTTCCGAGATCGAGCGCGCTAACCACAGGTGGGGTGTGTGGGCACCCCCATCGATTTAGTACCTGATTCCAAGTACTGTACTGGGGGCCATAAAGTAGTTTGGGGCTTTATTACTATCCTATACTTATGCCATGCTTTACTGCTTTATTTAAGATTGTGCGTGGAGCACCTGTACTGTTTAGGACCGTGACACGTTTTCGCTGTATCGACAAGCCCAGTCACACTTTCGGGTTCCCAGTCGTTTACAGCCGTCGACACAAACCCTGAGTCCGTCTCGGAGACCGGCCGACTTTGTTACGGGTAGCTTAGTGGGGTGGCCCCCCGTGCTTGCTTTGGGTCAGGGAAACGTCGTGTCCGAAACCCCGTCGACATACCGTTGGGTGTATGTTTTGTGATCTTGTACCTACCTGATCCGACAACAAGGGTGTAGGTGCGTGTGGAAACTTTGGTGCACCCCTGCAGGGTTAAATCTTTTCGAGAAGCCGTGTCCGCGGTTATGGACGACTTGGAGCACAGTTCTCGATCATAGACAACTATAACTAAAGTTTACTGCTATAATCTGACTTGTATCCGATATGACTAGTAATCAGCTTCACTACAACGGAATGGCTAAATAAACGTACCAACAACTGCTGGGTTTCTCTGTAACACCCTCGAAATCGGCCCTATGCAAGTTTTAGCGAATCCCGCCAAACCCGCATAGAAACGATTCAAAGGTGCCCACCAGGCACTTGCGTGCGGGTGGAAAACGAAGTAATATCATTACACAATAGTCCACGATGGAACCCACAGAACATATATATACAACAGCGACTCAAAGAGTCAAGAATACAGATATACAATACAAAGATCCAAATCACCTGGAAAACGATCTAGCGTCCGAGTACGGACAAGATGCAAATTGAGCTAAGAGCCCTGAAGAATAACCATTGGCGTCCATAACCCTGCCCAGGCCAAGCCGGAAGGGTAACCCTGCTAACGACGTCGATCTCAAAACCTGCTTAAACAAAAGGGGTGCCGACAAAGGGCAAAAGAAAAAGAGAGCGGTCAGTACTGAGGCCAGTACACGGGGAGACTAGAATTCGGCGGTCCTCGCCTACATAGGTATGGTGGACTGAAGCGGCAGCGCAGCATGCACTAAACAACCTACAGAGACTCGATATAACTGTCGGCTATCAGAGAGGGATAAGAAAGACCTATTCGGAACCAACCTGATGCTACCACCAAACATACCCATCCTGGTATTTCCCCCTCGAGACCAAACGAGGAAGTCAACCGAGGAACTCACACAGTTGGCAGTTTTAGTTATTCAGTTATCGTTGCAGCAATTACTAGTCAGGTATAGATAGTCATCTTGATATAATAAGCAGTGGGCAGTTTTAGTTAACCATTCCGTTGTAGTTGCAACACTTACTAGTCAGATACAATAAGCATGAGATATTCCCAAACCCAGCAGTTGTTGGTACGTTTATTTAGCCATTCTGTTGTAGTGAAGCTGATTACTAGTCATATCGGATACAAGTCAGATTATAGCAGTAAACTTTAGTTATAGTTGTCTATGATCGAGAACTGTGCTCCAAGTCGTCCATAACCGCGGACACGGCTTCTCGAAAAGATTTAACCCTGCAGGGGTGCACCAAAGTTTCCACACGCACCTACACCCTTGTTGTCGGATCAGGTAGGTCCAAGATCACAAAACATACACCCAACGGTATGTCGACGGGGTTTCGGACACGACGTTTCCCTGACCCAAAGCAAGCACGGGGGGCCACCCCACTAAGATACCCGTAACGAAGTTGGCCGGTCTCCGAGACGGACTCAGGGTTTGTGTCGACGGCTGTAAACGACTGGGAACCCGAAAGTGTGACTGGGCTTGTCGATACAGCGAAAACGTGTCACGGTCCTAAACAGTACAGGTGCTCCACGCACAATCTTAAATAAAGCAGTAAAGCATGGCATAAGTACAGGATAGTAATAAAGCCCCAAACTACTTTATGGCCCCCAGTACAGTACTTGGTCTACCAGAAATACCAGGATGGGTATGTTTGGTGGTAGCATCAGGTTGGTTCCGAATAGGTCTTTCTTATCCCTCTCTGATAGCCGACAGTTATATCGAGTCTCTGTAGGTTGTTTAGTGCATGCTGCGCTGCCGCTTCAGTCCACCATACCTATGTAGGCGAGGACCGCCGAATTCTAGTCTCGCCGTGTACTGGCCTCAGTACTGACCGCTCTCTTTTTTCTTTTGCCCTTTGTCGGCACCCCTTTTGTTTAAGCAGGTTTTGAGATCGACGTCGTTAGCAGGGTTACCCTTCCGGCTTGGCCTGGGCAGGGTTATGGACGCCATTGGTTATTCTTCAGGGCTCTTAGCTCAATTTGCATCTTGTCCGTACTCGGACGCTAGATCGTTTTCCAGGTGATTTGGATCTTTGTATTGTATATCTGTATTCTTGACTCTTTGAGTCGCTGTTGTATATATATGTTCTGTGGGTTCCATCGTGGACTATTGTGTAATGATATTACTTCATTTTCCACCCGCACGCAAGTGCCTGGTGGGCACCTTTGAATCGTTTCTATGCGGGTTTGGCGGGATTCGCTAAAACTTGCATAGGGCCGATTCCGAGGGTGTTACAGAGTGGTATCAGAGCCCAGCAGTTGCGATACCCCACAAGTCCAGCCTGTAGGATAACCTAGCTAACGGCCGAAGTAGAGTGTCAAAACTATTTTTGCAAAATCGGTTGGATAGTTCTGATTAGGTCTAATTTTACTCCTTACCCCTCTGCTGCTCTCCTCTCACCTCTGCGTGTTTTGAATCCGCTCTCTTCTCTCTCTTCGAGTCCAGGATTTCTCGTGGTTGGGTTCCATCGTACCTTCAGGGTTTCGCTTCCTCCTTTGGTAACGGTGTTGCTACATCTGGTCTTCATGCTATCTGAGGAATCCTTCGTCTGGTGGACTTCTCTTTGTTCCTTCTCGTGCCTTCCGGTGTTTTCCGACGCGACGACATCATCTACACCAAATCCGATGCAGAGTCTGCATCACTCCTTTGTTTCTGAACCTCGATTGTCGAGATCTTCAGTCTGATTCCGAGAATGGTTGCACGCTTTTCTACTGATTGTGCAGAGTAATAGTTTCGGTGCGTGATGGATTGGCCCCCATGCCGACTACTCACTCTATTCGCTTGTGTACATTGAAGTGGATGAGAATGCATCGGTTCTCTCTTTCTATCGAAATTAGAGGTGGATTGATTGGTTGATACCTCTACCTTCGCCTTTGTTTCCCCGAGTGTTCTCTCGACGATCACGGACAACGACCTCTTGTTGGTGGTGTCGCGAGGATCTACACGATGCGAGAAGATTCATATCGCCGACCTTCTTTCCGGTACCATGGGGCGGATCTCGAGAGCGAGATCCATTGTTAGTGGTGTCGAATTGTGGCATCCCGCAAAAACCACTACTAGAAAATCGCTGTTGTTTTTATTTTTGCATCATCATGGCACCATCATGCATCTGTTAAACTAAAAACTATTTCTCTAAAAGCCTCTCTTTGTTTTCTAAAATACCCCATTTCTTTGTTCAAATCAAATCTGGCCTATCCGAATATTTTATTTTGTCTACAACATAGTTGCAACTGTTTTATTTTAAACAAAACAAAATAAATATATTATAATATAAAAATCCTATTTTTTAAACCCCGGAGGAGACCGCCGCCCGCCAGGCCCAACGGCCCAGCTAGCAGCAGTCTACGACCCCGACCCGGCCTAAAACCAGCCTAGCTTGAAACCCTAACAACCCTAACCCTAAACTTCTACCCTCCCCTAGTCCCTCACCTGCCGCCGCCACCCAGGAGCACCACGCCACGCACGCCCAACCACAACACCAACTCCCCGCAGCGACCGCCTCCCTCACCCTGGACGTAACACCTGGCCCACCCCTGCTAGCTGCCACGCTCCTTCCCCCGACCCCACTCCCTCGCTCGACGCGCCTCACGCTGCAAACCGCGAAGCCGCACCCTTCCTCGCCCACCCCATGCGAGCGCGGCCCCACCTCCTCACCCCCAATCCCCTCACGCGATTCTCGACCCCGCGTCGGCCTTCCTTCCTCGTCCCGCCTCGCCCGTCTCTCGCGTCTTCCTCTCGCCTCAGATCCCCGTCGCCAGCGCCCCCGCAAGATTCTGCCCCCCTCCTCTTCCTCCATGCGAGCCGCCGCCACCTCCTCTGGCCGCATCCCAAGCGTCACCGTCCCGGTCTCCTTCGCCTTCTTCATCTGGACGAGCACCGACGCCCGCGCTGGTTCCCCTCGTCCCTTCACCGTCGACCTTCTCGGCTCGAGTGCCTCTGCTCGTCCCGGTCGAGCCAGAGCCCCGAAACCGCCGTCGCCATCTCCGTCTCCCTGCCGGACCTCCGCCCGTCGCCAGTACCGCGGCTCTGCGACCTCGTCGGCGTGCCTTCCTTCCGCGACCCGGCCACCCTCCTTGCTGGGGGTTGAGTGCCACCGCATCCAGCGCTGCCGAGCCGCGGTCTCCTCTCTCCGGCCCTCTGCTATCCCGCCTCGCCGCCCTCTCCTCTCCTGTCGACCGCCTGCAGAAGCTCCCCGCAGCCAACAGAGGTGCGCGTCCTTTGGTCCTCGCGCTGGACCGCGTCTGCTACCTCCCGCGACCCCGAGCGCCGCCCTCGCCAAGCCCGTCGCCGCCTTCGGCCAACCCTTGTCGCCACCAAGCTCTGCTACCACCACGGACAACTCCTTCCCGAGCGCGCGCCCTCGCTCGCCGACTTTTGGCCGCGCCTGTGCCCCTCTCCGTCGCCTCCGTCCGCGCCTTCCAGCAGTGGTGCTATCCTCTGCGCTGCCCCGTCTCCAGCACCACTAGGTACCCATGATGGCACGGCCAAAACACAACCCCCCCGTGCGCCACCGCCGAAGTCAACAACTCGACAGCAACACCCCTCCACAGTACCAGGGGCACCTGTTGGTGCAGGTATAGATTGTGTTGCAGTTTTTGGCAGTGGGAAGTGGCGTGTTGATCGTGTCCTTGGTCACGAGTGGTTATCCACGATTTTGATCGTTGGTGTACTGATGTGGCTTTGACACTAGAATCGCGTGAAGAACGACAAGATCTTCTGCCCGGAACTCGTGGAACCGACTCCGTTTCATGTCCTTCGCCAACCGTCAAAGTTGGAACCCAAGTACTCCGACATGGAACCCTAAAGACCCCGGTGTCGAGCCCCAAGTTTGCCACCGATGATCAGGATGGTACCCCAAGATCTCCTTCCCGGAATTCGACGCCTCGATCCTGCGGATCCGAAGACCAAGCCTGAACCCCATCGAACCCCCAAACCAAGATCGCCGATAACCGATGTGTGACCCCTTTCTTTGGACCCTATTTTATAATATATGATATTTACTTGTTACATTAAATGTTCATGTTTTGCATGCATAATGTGGGTGTTTGGGGGTGTTTCGACGATTCACCTAAATTAAATATGGGATCCATATGCGGGCAAATCTAGTCTTATATTGGTCCCATTTAAATTTGTGTAGCGAACCGGTGCTATCTTTTGCCATGTTAAGACAACATTTAAATTGTGGGGTATCTAAACAACTTGAACCACTTAAATATTTGCCGGGACCCCGGTTCCGTTAATATGGCCTAAATGCATCGCACCTTTGCCATGTCATACATCATACATGCATCATGCCCGATCTTCTGCCGTAGTATTAAATAGTGCATTCGGTGTTTTCTTCTAGTGCTTTGCTTCTTCACGGATTAGGCCGATGAGTTGATGCGAGTGTCGACCCGATCTTCGGATGAACCTTCGGCAATGTTTTCAGGCGAGCATCTCCCCCTTTCTACCTATCTTACTTTTATAGTATTTATTCCCTCCTGTTGATCTATTGCTATCTATGTCGCGATGCTCTAGTTTTCGTACCCGTGATATCCCTTGCAACCTTATATTGCCTTGGACACATCCTATTACCTGTTGATTGGTAGATAGTTGGACTTGCGCGTCGTAGTCGCTTGCTCAAGTGCTGTTGCGTGTCGTCAAGTACCACAGTTGTTGGAGTATTGCCGCATGTTTAATGTTGGAGATGATCATGGCTTTAATTACTGTTTAATAACAAAAATTGAAGTAGGTAAATAATGCAGAGGCACCGGTGGGTAATAGACAATATTTGGTTTTTAACCGCTCACTGGTGTCCCGTAGGACCCCGAGTTCTTGACACCTGTTCCGAGATCGAGCGCGCTAACCATAGGTGGGGTGTGTGGGCACCCCCATCGATTTAGTACCCGATTCCAAGTACTGTACTAGGGGCCATAAAGTAGTTTGGGGCTTTATTACTATCCTGTACTTATGCCATGCTTTACTGCTTTATTTAAGATTGTGCGTGGAGCACCTGTACTGTTTAGGACCGTGACACGTTTTTGCTGTATCGACAAGCCCAGTCACACTTTCGGGTTCCCAGTCGTTTACAGCCGTCGACACAAACCCTGAGTCCGTCTCGGAGACCGGCCGACTTCGTTACGGGTAGCTTAGTGGGGTGGCCCCCCGTGCTTGCTTTGGGTCAGGGAAACGTCGTGTCCGAAACCCCGTCGACATACCGTTGGGTGTATGTTTTGTGATCTTGTACCTACCTGATCCGACAACAAGGGTGTAGGTGCGTGTGGAAACTTTGGTGCACCCCTGCAGGGTTAAATCTTTTCGAGAAGCCGTGTCCGCGGTTATGGACGACTTGGAGCACAGTTCTCGATCATAGACAACTATAACTAAAGTTTACTGCTATAATCTGACTTGTATCCGATATGACTAGTAATCAGCTTCACTACAACGGAATGGCTAAATAAACGTACCAACAACTGCTGGGTTTGGGAATATCTCATGCTTATTGTATCTGACTAGTAAGTGTTGCAACTACAACGGAATGGTTAACTAAAACTGCCCACTGCTTATTATATCAGGATGACTATCTATACCTGACTAGTAATTGCTGCAACGATAACTGAATAACTAAAACTGCCAACTGTGTGAGTTCCTCGGTTGACTTCCTCGTTTGGTCTCGAGGGGGAAATACCAGGATGGGTATGTTTGGTGGTAGCATCAGGTTGGTTCCGAATAGGTATTTCTTATCCCTCTCTGATAGCCGACAGTTATATCGAGTCTCTGTAGGTTGTTTAGTGCATGCTGCGCTGCCGCTTCAGTCCACCATACCTATGTAGGCGAGGACCGCCGAATTCTAGTCTCGCCGTGTACTGGCCTCAGTACTGACCGCTCTCTTTTTCTTTTGCCCTTTGTCGGCACCCCTTTTGTTTAAGCAGGTTTTGAGATCGACGTCGTTAGCAGGGTTACCCTTCTGGCTTGGCCTGGGCAGGGTTATGGACGCCATTGGTTATTCTTCAGGGCTCTTAGCTCAATTTGCATCTTGTCCGTACTCGGACGCTAGATCGTTTTCCAGGTGATTTGGATCTTTGTATTGTATATCTGTATTCTTGACTCTTTGAGTCGCTGTTGTATATATATGTTCTGTGGGTTCCATCGTGGACTATTGTGTAATGATATTACTTCGTTTTCCACCCGCACGCAAGTGCCTGGTGGGCACCTTTGAATCGTTTCTATGCGGGTTTGGCGGGATTCGCTAAAACTTGCATAGGGCTGATTCCGAGGGTGTTACAAGAACAATGTCAGTCTCGTTTTAGCCGAGTACGATGGTGATGACTTGCTAGTAATTGAGTGGGACAAGAATGATCCTAAGATTCCAGAAGGCACCGTATTTGAAAGGATGAGGGACTATCATAATGCCCTTACTACATATTGCATCCACACCAATAATGATTATGATGTTATTAAGAGTGAGCCAGGAAGGTTCACAGTGAAGTGCCCATACAAGAGGTGTAGGTGGAGGATGCATGCATCCACTATGCTCAGGAGCAGTTTGGTTCAGGTATTACAACCAGTTGTATATTTTAGATCATTGTGTAGAGTTTGTTAACTTTACCTGACATTTTCATTATGTTTTAGATAAAAAGTAACCGGTTCGAACATTCTTGTCCACCTCAAGGGGGACAACCAAAGGACAAAACAAAACTAGAAAAGACTAGGTGGTTGGAAGATGCAATCATGGATTGGATGAGAGCGAACCCATCACTTGGTGCAACAACGCTCATAAAAGAAGTTTCTCAAAAGTTTAATATTACAGTACCTTACATGAGGATATTCTATGCAAAGAAAATGACTCTTGATAGGATAAATGGTCCATGGAATGAAAGTTTTCAGTTGCTTTATAGCTTCAAAGCTGAAGTGGAGATGGCTAGTCCAGGTAGTGTTGTACAGATAGACATGCATAAAGTTCAATACAAAATAAGAGGGAAGACAAAGGAGAAGGAGTGCTTTAGAAGGGCTTTTGTTTGTTTCAACGCTTGCTAGCAAGGGTTTCTGGATGGTTGCAGGACTTATTTGGCCGTGGATGAAACAACTCTTCATGGCAGATTTAAAGGACAACCAGTAGCTGCTACTGCAGTTGATGGCCACAGTTGGATGTTCCCTGTTGCTTTTGGAGTTTTGGAGATTGAGTTAGAGGAAAGTTGGACTTGGTTTCTAGAGAATTTGTGCAACCTTATAGGTCATCCGCCAGGACTTACTATCCACACGGACGCTTGCATAGGTTTGGAGAAAGCTGTAGAAGCAGTATTCCCTAGAGTGGAGCATAGGGAATGTATGCGACACTTGTGCATAATTTTACAAAGAAATTCAAGGGCAAAGTTTATACTGACAACCTATGGCTAGCTTCATACACATGCAGTTTGAGGAAGCATCTGTATCATTTGGAAGTATTGTATAAACAAAAACCTACGATGAAGGAGTACTTGGATGCACATCATGGAATGGTGTGGTCAAGAAGCCAATTCAATGAAATTTGCAACTAGACTATGTAACAAGTAACCTTGTAGAGAGTTTGAATGCAAAGGTCAAGTCATTGAAAGGGCTTATGCTGTGGCAAATATTTGATAAGATTAGGCAGACGATCATGATAAAGATCGATTTGCGTCAAAGAATTGCATCAACAGTATGTATATGCTGGCCATCTCATCCTCCCATCTTTGATTAAGGCTTTGCATGCCAGGGAGAAACAATTGAAGTTGAAATGCATTAGAAGGGGAATGGAGGCTGAGGTAACATACACTGACAGTAAAGATAGGCAATGGAGGTATCTAGTGAGTTTGGTTGATAGGACATGCCATTGCAGGTAATGGCAGCTCCGTGGGAAACCCTGCATACATGCATTGTTTTTCATGGGTGTTCTAGGAGGTGAAGAGGGTGAAGTTGATCAGTACGTGTCAGAGTATTTCTCCGTTACCAAATTTAGGGCAACATATGCTCAGAATGTTCCAGCCTTGTTGGGAAATACCAATGGATGGAAGTGGATCCAGGCTTCAAGCTATACCCTCTAGTTTTTACTAGACCAGCAGGTAGGCCAAGGAAGAATATGATGAGAGATAGTGCAGAGGGTGGTGCACCACCTCGACGACATAAGTGCAAACATTGTGGGATCCTAGGGCACATTGCTAGGCTTTGTAAAAATGCAACGGACCCAACTTATGGAATGGATGATTAGGCGGGAGCAACAAATGCAGATGAGAATGAATTATTTGAATGAGAGGAGAATGAAGCAATGGATACATTGCAGATTGAACCAACAGACCGAAAGGAGATTAAACCAAATGCAGATGAGATTGAACCAAATGCAGGGGAGATTGAACCAATGGATCTAGAGGAGATTGAACCAAATGCAGGGGAGATTGAACCAATGGATCAAGAGGAGATTAAACCAAATACAGAGGAGATTGAACCAAATGTAGGGGAGATTGAACTAATGGATCGAGAAAAGTTTAAACCAATGGACCGAGAGGAGTTTGAACCAATGGATCAAGATGAGAATAAAGCAATTTATTCATTGGAAGCAGAGTTCAACATTAAAAGAATTACACAAGTGGATATTAAAGAAATGATGCCAATGCATTTTGAACCGTATGAACCAATGGATCGAAACATGATTGAACCAATTGTACGACAGACTGAAGCACTTGATTCATTGGATGCAGAGAAAAAGAACAAAGGGAACAAACAGAAGAAGCTGATGGTGGACTCCGCAAATATTCTAGCTAGGATCACCCGAAGCAAGGTGGTGAACCTAGCGAAAAACACTAGGAGCAAGAAAAAAATAATTTGAATTATTAATTTGAATTTGTATGATGAATTTGAACTACTATCAATGTTTGTATTGAATTCGAACTAGTGTGATTCTCCCAAGTTTGTATGTTGGATAATCCCATAATGTATGTGTTATTGCAAGTTTCTATGGTCATCCACCTAGTTACTTAGCACTACTCAGTTTTTCCCTCGACATGTGGTCAACACATGGGGTTTAGCTAGTTCATGGCTTAAACCATAGCAAACGTTGACCAATTGATCCAATATTTGGCACACTTGTGTATCTTGGATTGACTTACCATGTGAAATTGGAAATTTTGTATTCTTGTAATCAGCCACACTTTCTTTTTCTAAGTGATTAAATTCAAAAAATGGTTTTAGGGTTAGTTTAATTCAAAAAAAGTCAAAACATAGTGCAACCTTTGCATGGTGTCTTGTTATGTTACCCACAACCTAACATGAATAATAACGGAAAAGGAAATGAAGAGAAATGTACTTATCCCCTAAACCACTTCTTAAACCCTTCTTGGAATGAGCTACTAGCTATGAAGATGCATGGCTTTCTACTCAATCAACCTCCAAAATAACCCATCCCAAAACATACTTTGTCTAAATGAGGCCAAATTTGGAACACTTGTGTATCTTTGAGTTGCAAACAGTATAATGTCAGCCAAGATGGATTATTTTGTTTAAATAACACATTTTCCATTTGTTATGCAAAAAGCTTGAATTTCCCTTAGTCATTTTTTATCTGAGTGCCCTTGTTTTCCTTAGCTCTACTCAGTTTTCTGCTCCTGCTAAAGTTTTCCTCAGTTTTCCCCTCCCGCTAAAGTTTTCCTCACTTTTACCCTCCCGCTAAAGTTTTCATCACTTTCCCCCTCTCTCATGTCTCAGTTTGGCCGTGCTCTGATTGGTTGAGATGTATGTCACACGGATCTTGGCCAACCGCCGTTGGATACATCACGATCCGACGGGGTTGGCGGTCTCTCTCTCCTGATGGGTGCACCTAACCTTGTATGACGAGGAGAGGCTGGCAGGCTAGATGTCTCTCCCTCCCTTTCCCTGTCGCATGTATACAAGCCCCATTAACTAGCGCTCAGTTTGGCTGCACTCTGATTGGTCGAGATGTTTGTCACACGGATCTTGGCCAACCATTGTTGGATACATCATGATCCGACGGGCTAGAGGTCTCTCTCTCCCGTTGGGCTATAGAGAGGAGAGCCCGGCGGGCTGGATGTCTCTCCCTCCCTTTCCCTGTCGCACGTATACCAACCGCATCTTCCTCCCCTCCTATCAACGTACGGTGGCGCGATAGTCCGAATAGCATGCGGCGACGCGGATCTAAGCGTGTCGGTCTGAATGGTGTGCGGCGGCACGGACCTAAGTGTGGCAGTCGGAATGGCTTGCGGCAGCGCGGACCTACGCGTGGGGGCTAGAACGGCTTGCGGCAGTGCGGATCTAAGCGTGGCGGCTAGAACAGCGTGCGACAGTGAGTATCTAAGCGTGGCAGCTGGAATGGCGTGCGGCGATGAAGATCTAACCGTCTGAAATTTCTGTCTCTGTCTGTCTCACTTCCGTTCACATCCTTAGATCCGTTGCTGATGAAACACATCGATGTAAGCCATCATCCACAACATCAGTACGATGGCGGTGGTGCCGATAGTGGTAATCAATGCAAAGACGATTGAATCCATCAACCGGAACATCACTGTGACAACGCAGATCAAGCCCTCGTGAACCGAAGTTGTGGGAGGCAGGCCGCGACTGGCACGTCGAGGTGCACTTTGATGGTGAAGGCCGGATGTAACTCATGGCCATATGGGAGCACTTTGCCCGTACTTCTTGGAGTACACATATGGCGGGGAGGGTGGCTAGCTCACCGTCCACTTAAAATTGGGACAAATTTGATCCCAATTTGAACCAAAATTACGTAACCTAAAATATATGTATGATTTGAATAAATTTGATATGTATTTGAGCCGTGAGACCAGTGGAAATGCTCTAAAGCTGATTCATAAGTAGTAGTACTTGCTTTGACAATCTCCGGTGGGCTTGTATAAATTTGATCGAAATATGTATGATTTGAATCAAAATCGATATGTATTTGAGCTGTGAGGACGGTGGATATGCTCTAAACCTGATTCAAAGTAGTACTCCCTCCAACCCAAATTAGTTGATTTAGATTTGTCTAGATTTGATTGTATCTTGACGAATTTGAGTCAACTAACTTGGATTGACAATCTCAACCACTAATTTGGAACGGGGAATGGATGCTTCTGCCAACACTGCAAGTCTACATGGTAGCCACGATGGTGGCGATAGAACTGTCAAAACTTATAGGCCCCAACTTGACCCTCTAGGCATTTGGCCCACCAACTATGGGCAGCTAGATCCAATGGCAAGCAACTCGAGCCCCCGCAATGCATTTTCTCGACAACTTTGGGACCGCTAGATCCAATGGCAAGCAACTCGGGCCCTGCAATGCATTCTCTCGACAACTTTGGGACCGCTAGATCCAATGGCAAGCAACTCAGGCCCCACAATGCATTCTCTCAACAACTTTGGGACCGCAAAGTGAATAAATTAGCAGGAACTCACAACCATCCATTGAATAACAATTCTACTCTCTAAATTATCTATCTATTCAAATAATCATTACACGTGCCACCCTTCACCACAACCGCATAGAGTAACTACTAGGACGCGGATGACAACACTAAAAATGCCCACATGAATCTACTATTCTCCTCCCCTTCACTTGAAGTTCATGTTTTAGATTTTCTACCACTTGATCAGATACAGCAAGATCAGCCTCAAGTGTCAACTTCTCTTTGCGAATAAGCTCTAAATTCTTCCTCGACAATACACTTCAACTCGAATATCAACAGGTTTTTACGAGCCAATTCATCACCTAACTTGGTAACCATCTCCTCCAAATCCATCCTCTGGCTAGACCACTGGGTTGATTCATCTTGGTATGCAATGTACCATGGATCATTGGCCTACATAGCACACTGTAACAATCCCAAAACAAACCCAATTGAAATCAGTCCGACAGGCCATGGTAGCACTTCAAATTCAACAGTAGTACAAAGAGAAGGAGCTACATGCACTTCTGACGTGGTAGGAGAAGAAGAATGTGGCCACGACATGATTGATTCCCCACCCTCACCGGTACACCCGCTACGACGAGACATTGAGGACTAATTTGCACCTGCAATATTGAGGAAATTACGGGAACAGAATTGATTAGGGTGGGTGGAGCATGAGCGAAGGTCTTACCAAGCACTACTATCAATTGCTGTGACTGTTCATCGAGCTATGGCGGTGGAACCAAATCCCAGCCATTGTGGGAGGTGGACCCGCCTGCGGTCGGCACTGCCTCAACTTACAATGCGTGCGGACAAAACATGTGCTGGAGCCATGGTTGAGGTGCAGCACGGTAGTCCGTCCGATACCACCGTAGGACGGATTCGGCGATGCGCCGACAATGGTTACTCTGTCTGCCGGTGGGATAGGAGTTGCTCGGGGCTATGGGCTGAAAGCGGATGAGAGAGAGAGACGATGTGTCATACACGACCCCACCTGTCAATTTTTGCATATTTGCCAATTTTGCATATCTGCCAAACTTTTTCTTTGAAATTTGCATATTTGCCACATGACCACCACGTGTCAGTGATACACAAAATGACAAATATGCAAGTTTCAAAGTAAAATGTGGAAAATATGCAAATCCCCCTCCATCCCCACATGATGGCCCCACCGGTCATTAGCTACGACGTCCCCACAGAACGGCCCCACATAGCGGCCCCATCGTTCATTGGCTATGACGGCCCCACAAAACGGCCCAATTTGTCATTGGCTGTACCGACCACACAATTAGGAAAAATGGGACCCACAAGTCAGCGAGAGATGGATGGCTGGTCTACCGTGTATCCTGGCCCCACCCGTCAGCATGTAACGGTCGATGCGATGTAACATAACGCTCAATGCACGACCCGCCCCAACATGGTCCCACCAGTCAGCATGTAATGGTCAAGCCTTTGACCTGACGACACCCCCCCTTCCGAGCGCCTGTGAGGGTTTTAGAATAGAGGGAGGGGAAAAGTGAGGAAAAGCTAAGAGACTCGGGAAAACTGAGTATAACTAACAAACAAGGGGCACGAAAATAGAAATCCCTAGTTGATATCTGATTTACAACGGTCTGCTTAATAAATTGGTTATCACCGTTGTGGCTGAAGTTCGTAGGTAGAATGGTTCTATCCTAGAAAGCCCGCAGTCGCGTAAAATATGCAAAAATAAATTAGAGGCGTCTAACTTGTTTTTGCAGGGCATGTGATGTGATATGGTCTATGATACAAATGTTGTTAGATGCAATGTGTTTTATTGTAAAACAAACGACAAGAGCCATATGGTTGTTATTTTATTTTATGGCCTTCGTGCCAGAAAATGGAAATCCATGTAATTAGATTAGTGGAGAACAACCTTGATGGTGGCGCCAGGTGACACACCGGTGGAATGATAGATATCATGCCATGACTCATGAGATGGAGATCAAATGCGAGAAGGACCATATCATATCACATTATATATGCATGTGATGTTTATCCTTTGATGCATCTTATTTTGTGTTTATTTGATCGCCTAGGTAGTATTTGATTGCCTTGGTAGAATTATAAGATGATCCATCCCACTAAATATCAAGATAAAAATATGTTCTTCCTTAGTATGCACACTTAAGAAAGTTCGTCGTCTCGAAGCACCACATGATGATCGGATGTGATAGATTCAACATTCGCATAAACGGGTGTAAGACTGTTTTATAGACGTGAATACTAAGGTTCTTACTTGACGAGCCTAGCATGTACAGACATGGCCTTGGAACATGAACCGAAAGGTAAAGCACGAGTCATATCAAGATATGATGACCCATATGCTGCTCGCCATTGGATCTGTCACACCACTCGTGATGATCGGTCGTGGCTGATACGTTGCTATTCCATGCTTGGTTTTTATCTACTTTCTTATGTTTTGTTCCAACTTTGGAGTACTTTCTATACACTTTCTTGGACTAACCTATTAATAAGAGCCATAGTGCCAGCTGCCTGTTTTCTGCTGTTTTTGGTTCCAGGAAAGTCAGAAAATGAATATTCTCGGAATTGGACGGGATAAAAGCCAAAGTCAGTTTTTCACCGAGGGACACATAGCCAGAATACGAGATGGAGAGGGGCCAGAGGGCGGCCACACCACCTGGCCGCGCGGCCAGGCCTGGCCTGCGCCAGGGGTTGGTGTGGCCAGCCCAGGCACCCCCTCGGCCTACCCTTTCGCCTATAGGATGCCTCCGATATAGAAACCCTAAGTACCCGATCAAAAATCCACGAAAGAGTCTGTAGCCGCCATCATCTCCATCCCTAGATCAGGAGGGATCTGAAGCTCTTCTTGGCACCCTGCCGGAGGGGAGAATTCACCCTGGAGGCCTTCTTCATCATCATGCAAGCCTTTGGTGTGATGCGTGAGTAGTTCATCCTTGGACTACGGGTCCATGTAGTAGCTAGATGGCTGGTTCTCCTCCTTTGTGCTATCATGTTTAGATCTTGTGAGCTCCATTCATGATCAAGATCATCTATTTGTAATTCCTACATGTTGTGTTTGCGGGGATCCAATGGATATTGAGATGCTATTTCAGATTGATTATTGATTCTATCATGTCTTTGTTATTTGTGATCTTGCATGCTTTCCGTTGTTAGTAGCTATCTTGGCCAAGTAGATGCTAGCAACTCCAAGAGTTAGTATTTATGCTCGATAGTGGGTTCATGCCTCTAGTAATCTGGGGAAGTGACAGAAATCTCTAAGGTACTAGATGTGCTGTTGCTACTAGGGAGAAAACAACAATCCTTTGTTCATAGAACAATCGTATTGTTTACTTTACACGCAATGCGTAATGCAATTATATGTTGCTTGCAACTTAATACTGGAGGGGGTTCAGATGATAACCTGAAGGTGGATTATTAGTCATAGACGCAGTTGGATTACGGTCTATGTATAATGTTGTAATGCCCAATCAAATCTCAAAGGAGTCAAGATGAGTAGTATATGCATGATCGCTTTCTCGATGTTTGTGAATTTCCTCGCTGTAATTTGTTCACCCAACATGTCATCTATCTTAAGGAGAGCCACCACTAGTGAACTATGGACCCCGGTCCTTTCTTTTATCATCAATCTACAATCAACTGTTTACTGCTTCCTGTTTACTTTCTGCAAATTTTTACTTTCTTCCACACAATACATTTAATCCTTTGTTTTCAGCAAAACTGGTGAGATTGACAACCTCACTGTAAGTTGGGGACAAAGTTCTGTGGTTGTGTTGTGCAGGTCTCCATGTTGCTGCTGGCACCGGTAGTGCGCTCTGCCAAAGTTTAGCTAGCAACACCTTTGGGTTGTTTCCTTGCTCCTAATGGTTCGATTAAACCTTGGTTTCATAACTGAGGGAAAACTTGCTACTGTGCTCATGATACCTTCCTCTTGGGGTTCCCCAACGAGCTCGAGATATCTTGGGCCATCAAAGCTTTTTCTAGCGCCGTTGCCGGGGAGTCAAAGACATCTTCACAAGAGGAGTCCCTCATAACCAATCTCTTTACTTTGTTTTATTTGTTTTGCTTAGTTTATTTCTGCTTTGTTTGCTTGTTTCTTTATCAAAAATACAAAAAAATTAGTTCCTACTATAGTTGTTATTTTCATTGGTCTGTTATTGTCTTGCTTTATCATGCTTTCTATCAATGGTTGGTTTCTTTGAAACTGAATCTTATTGGCAAGGTAGGTTCACGGAAGAACAAAAATATTTTTATAAGGAACACCGCTTGTCACAAAAAGGGAAACACTTATGGGAATAAATTGATAAATTTTATACCATTGCTATAAACGTGTGCTCTACTTATAATGTTACTTATTGCTTTGATAAATCTTGTTGCTATAGGAGGTATAAACACCTCCCTTTTCAATGTGAGTATAATGATGATGTTACCATCTCCTCTTATTTTAAGGGAAATTATGACTTTTATGATGTGGAACAAATTGAAGAATTTATTGCTTGGAAGGGTGCATTTGAACTTGCTAGTTTGCTTGAAAATACTGATGATTCACCTTATAAATATGAGGTTTATGATATACTTAAATTTTGCTTTGAAAATTACAAGGTAGAAAATGGCTATATTCTTGAATATCTTAATAGATGCTCTCCACCAATGGAAGAGACTAAGGCCTTGCAGGAGCCTATGGAAGAAGAAATTGCTGAAACTGGAAGCTCATTGGATGAAAAAGAGGAGGAGAGTGATGATCAAGAGGAGGAAGAATGGAACCCATCCCTACCTTCTAATGAGAGTAACTCTTTACCCCTTACATTATTTGATTATCCTCGATGCTTACCAAAGGAGGACGAATGTCATGTTCCCGTGGATTCTTTTGAAATCTTTATAATAAAGCTCTAGATGATGGTCCTATATTGGTTTATAATATTAATTGTACTACTATTGAAAATGAGATTGATCAGCCATCTTGTTATAAAATTGTTAAAAGTGGGTTTGAAGGTTTTAATCCCACTATTTTTGAGCTTGATAAAAATTATGTGTTTGTATATCATGAAAAGTAGACTTAAATGTGTTTTGAATTTCCTTCTTGATGCTCTCTTTTACTTCAATTCAGATTTCTTATGTGAGCATCTTCTCAAACTATCATGCCTAACTTAAAGGCGTTAAAGAAAAGTACTTATTGGGAGATAACCCAAAAGTTTTAGATGAGTCTTGGAAGTTATTACCTCTGTAATAACCGCTCCTTATCCTTTTTATTTTCTTTTTATGCCAAGAATAACCTCTAATGACAGAGAAGTAATGATTGGGAAAGTTGCTGTCCCGAAACAGATTTCTGTGCTTCACCGTAAAAATTCATGTAAAATCTCTGTACGTTGTTTTGAGGCGTGGATTTTTGTGCTTATACCCCAGGTTGTTATCTAACTTTCGTTAGTTCAACACTTTTTGATTTTAGCAACAGGAGGTCTTCGAAAAAATTGGTTTTTACCTGCTGGTCTGTTTTGACAGATTTCTGCCATTATTTGCATTTACTTCTTGATTGGTTCCTTTTGAGTTCTTTTGGGGAATTGAGATTTTTTAGGGAAGTGCTACAGTATCTTGTGTTTTAATTAAAGTTTTATTGGTGTTGAAACTGAACCTAAAGACCTATTATGTTGAGTGCACTAATGTTGCTAATAAAGATTGTGTGAAGTTTTGTATGAAGAAAAATTCCAGGTGTATGGAAGGAATGATGTAATGAGATGAAGAATGGACTAAAGCTCAAGCTTGGGGATGCCACCCCGTGTCACCCCAAGAAATATTCAAGAGGTACAAGCGTCAAAGCTTGGGGATGCTCAATGCATCCCCTTCTTCATCAATAAAAATTCCAGGTTTCTTCCAAACACTTCATTTTTATTATTTCATGCACAGTTGTGTTGTTCTTAGAGCGTCTTATTTTTCGTTTTTGTTTTTTGTTTGCTTGGTTTGCTTAGTTTTCTGAATAAATTGGTTGGACCCCCTCTTTCATACATTGGGTTTCCAAGAGTTTGGTATGGATTGGAAAAGAGTAGGAAAAGTTCATGCTTAAGTGGTAAGAGAGCTTGTTTTTGACTATGGCCTATGCTTTCTCATGCCATGCTTGATATTATTTTGGCTTTATTCTTAGTATTCTTTGTTGTATCATGACTTGTTATAAACAATTGAGATTGCTTAATGTGCCTTGGAAGAATCATGTGTTGTTTTAGCATATTAAAGCATAGTATTATGGTATTCTCCTTTGATGCTTTATTTGGGTTGACTTGGCAGATGCTCACACCATGTTATGACTATCCCAAGTCACCATAGCATTTATGATCCTTTAGTTTTCAACTTGTAGTATCACTTTATGCTTTGATTAATGATGTTTTGTCTCTCTGCATGATTATGGTCATTATTGCTCTCTTAGTTGGTCGCTCCTAGTCTTTTGCTAGCCTCCATAACCAAGTATGAGTTCCACTCATGCATCCAATTCCTAAAACCAAGTTATTCCAAAGAGTCCACCATACCTACCTATTAGCATATGCTATTCCAAGTATATTCATGTTTTTATCTACCTTCCGAATTAAACTTGTTATGAGAAAACTAGTGATTAAAGCTCTCATGAACTTGTTGGCACACTTTACTTTCCATGCCCTTAATAAACTTGAACCATTGTGTCGTCTATGTTGTATATGCTTGCACTTATATGTTGGGGATTAGCAGAACCATGCTGTCATGGGGAACGCTTTCAACATTGCACTTGTACTTTGTACCTAGTTGATATCATGCTCTTTTGTCTATGGATGTCGTCATTGTGAAATGAAAGGAGAGATTGTAAGTCCATGGAGTTATGTATGTGTGTTAGAGAAACGCCTGGGCCGCTGGTCTAATCCATGCTGTCATGGTAGAAACCTGCAGCGTAACCATAATGAGCTGTCTATGAAGCATTCTTCTTATAAAAAAAGAGTCAGATATTGAGAAAAAAAGAGAAAAAGAAAAAAAAGATTTGAGAAAAGAGGAAAGAGAGAAAAAAGCACCATTTTCCCATGGTAAATAAGAAGATTGCTGAGATGCTCATTGTCTGCTTGCCTTGTCATTTTGATATGGGGATTCTTCCATATCATCGGGCAAGGGGTACCCCGTTGGCGGTTCTCTATGATACACATGTACTTACTATGACAAGAACTTACCGATAACTAAACTTAAGTAGCACGAGGAGTGGCCCTCATATTCAAGGGACATGAGATTTCCAACTTATACTTCGTCAAGCATATACACCATAGTTTGTTCACTTTAACCTTAATCACTTCAAGATGCTTATGATAGGGGCAATGAGAGCTGAAAGCTAATAAGTACCATAATTTTTGGAAGCTCTTTATGAAACTTGAATTCCTACTTCCTTCTATGAAGGCCTTTCTTTTACTTTTATGTTGAGTCTCCACCTTCTATCTTTATGCACCTACTTTGAGAGCATAGTGGCCCTTCTTAGTTCTATGTGCATTGCCCAAGACTTGTTGATTGATGCATAGCTTTGATATTGCTTGTTTTAAACTATTTGTATCTAGTCACTCTTATGAACTTTGAAGGTGTCCTATGCATTTATGTTTGCTACTCTATGAGGGACAAGCTGAATGCTACTATGCTATGTTTTCTTTATGTGAAACAAACAAACGTCTTGCAAAGCATTGTTATTCATGAATCTTTTGTTTGTGCCTTTTCATGTTGCAACATAGTTGCTATGTCTTATTGTTAGAACTTTGTCTTTCATGCTATGTTGAAGTACTATGATCCCAACTACCAATGTTTTACAAATACTTTGATCAAGTTTATGATGGTGCATGTCACCTCAAAATTATTCTTTCTTTTTATCACTTATCTACTCGAGGACGAGCAGGAGTTAAGATTGGGGATGTTGATACGTTGCTAATGTATCCATATTTTTTGATGTTCCATGCTTGGTTTTTATCTACTTTCTTATGTTTTGTTCCAACCGTGGAGTACTTTCTATACACTTTCTTGGACTAACCTATTAACAAGAGCCACAGTAACAACTGCCGGTTTTCTACTGTTTTTGGTCCCAGGAAAGTCAGTAAATGAATATTCTCGGAATTGGACGGGACAAAAGCCAAAGTCAGTTTTTCACAGAGGGACACACGAAGCCAGGATACGAGACGGAGAGGGGCCAGAGGGCAGCCACACCACCTGGCCGCGCGGCCAGGCCTGACCCGCGCCAGGGGGTGGTGTGGCCAGCCCAGGAACCCCCCGGACTCCCCTTTCGCCTATAAGATGCCTCTGATACAGAAACCCTTAGTACCCAATCAAAAGTCCACGAAAGAGTCTGTAGCTGCCGTCATCTCCATCCCTAGATCAGGAGGGATCTGAAGCTCTTCCCAGCACCCTGCCGGAGGGGAGAATTCACCCTGGAGGCCTTCTTCATCATCATGCAAGCCTCCGGTGTGATTCGTGAGTAGTTCATCCTTGGACTACGTGTCCATGTAGTAGCTAGATGACTGGTTCTCCTCCTTTGTGATATCATGTTTAGATCTTGTGAGCTCCATTCATGATCAAGATCATCTATTTGTAATTCTACATGTTGTGTTTGCGGGGATCTGATGGATATTGAGATGCTATTTCAGATTGATTATTGATTCTATCATGTCTTTGTTATTTGTGATCTTGCATGCTTTCCGTTGTTAGTAGCTATCTTGGCCAAGTAGATGCTAGCAACTCCAAGAGTTAGTATTTAAGCTCGATAGTGGGTTCATGCCTCTAGTAATCTGAGGAAGTGACAGAAATCTCTAAGGTACTAGATGTGCTGTTGCTACTAGGGAGAAAACAACAATCCTTTGTTCATAGAACAATCCTATTGTTTACTTTACACGCAATGCGTAATGCAATTATCTGTTGCTTGCAACGTAATACTGGAGGGGGTTCGGATGATAACCTGAAGCTGGATTATTAGTCATAGATGTAGTTGGATTACGGTCTATGTATAACGTTGTAATGCCCAATCAAATTTCAAAGGAGTCAAGATGAGTAGCATATGCATGATTTCTTTCTCGATGTTTGTCAATTGCCCCGCCGTAATTTGTTCACCCAACATGTCATCTATCTTAAGGAGAGCCACCACTAGTGAACTATGGACCTCGGTCCTTTCTTTTATCATCAATCTACAATCAACTGTTTACTGCTTCCTGTTTACTTTCTACAAACTATTACTTTCTTCCACACAATACGTTTATTCCTTTGTTTTCAGCAAAACCGGTGAGATTGACAACCTCACTGTAAGTTGGTGACAGAGTTCTGTGCTTGTGTTGTGCAGGTCTCCATGTTGCTGCTGGCACCGATAGTGCGCCCTACCAAAGTTTAGCTAGCAACACCTTTGGGGTGTTTCCTTGCTCCTACTGGTTCGATTAAACCTTGGTTTCATAACTGAGGGAAAACTTGCTGTTGTTCTCATCATACCTTCCTCTTGGGGTTCCCCAATGAGCTCGAGATATCTTGGGCCATCAGTGGCATAGTTAATTTGGTTCGTGTAATCACTAAAATGACTAGAGGGATGCCATTTTGAGTGGGATTTCACATAGTAATTTTGAATTAGCTTGAACTCTGTCTATTATAAACCTAGTCTAAATAGTCTTTGCAAATACTTTGTAGATCATGGCACCCCTACATTCAATTTCAATGCATCCTTGAGAAACAAAAGCTGCTGGATAATGGGTCTAACTTCACCAACTGGCACCGCAATTTGAGGATTATCCTCGCGGGCATAAAAAGGTCCTATGTACTTGACGGTCCGTTAGGTGACACCCCTGCAGAAACTGTGACTCAGGAGGAGCGCAATGTGTATGACACAAAGTTTGATGACTACACTCTTGTGCAGTGCGCAACGCTCCAATCATTGGAGCCTGAGCTCCAAAAGCGTTTTGAACTTACTGATCCTGATGTCATGGTAGAGGAACTGAAAACTATGTTTGGCGACCAAATCCGTGCCGAGAGATATGAGATCTCGGAAAAGTTCTTTAGCACTAAAATGGAGGAGCACAGCTCTGTGAACGAGCACATCATAAAGATGACGGGATACGCTCAATGTCTTGAGACACTAGGATGTGAGATTCTAGCTGATCTCACGACGGACAGGGTTCTGCAATCGTTGCCACCGAGTTACAAAGAATTTGTAATTAAATACAAGATGAATGGTGCCGACAAGTTGCTCACTAAACTCGTAGCTATGCTTAAGACTGCTGAGGTAGACATCAAAAAGGAAAACAAGTTTTGATGGTCAATAAAACCACTAGTTTCAAGAAAAGGGCCGGAGGGGCAAGCCCAAGGGTAACTTCAATAAGGACGACAAGTCTGTTGCCGCGCTTGAGAAGAAAACCAAGGGAGGCCCTAAGCCCGATACTGAGTGGTTTTACTGCAAGGAGGTTGGACACTGGAGGTGGAACTGCCCGAAGTACTTGGCAGATAAGAAGGCTGGAAAGTGAACAAAGGTATATACGATATACTTGTTATTGATGTGTACCTTACTAGTAGTCGAAGTAGTACCTAGGTATTTGATACCGGTTCATTTGCTAATATATGTAACTTGAAATAGGGACTAAGGAATAGTCGACCTCTAGCTAAGGATGAAGTGACGATGTGCATAGGGAATGGATCGAAGGTTGATGTGATCGCCGCCGGGACGCTTTCATTCCATATACCATCGGGATTGACAATAAACCTTAATAATTGTTATTATGTGCCTGCGTTGAGCATGAACATCATGTCTGGATCATGTTTAATGCAAGACGGTTATTCATTTGTATCGGAGAACAATGGTTGTTCCTTTTATATGAATAACTTCTTTTATGGTCACACACCTTTGTTGAAGGGTTTATTTGTGACTCGCAGGGGCTCTAGTATATTAGGATGTGCTTCCCACAAATTTAATCTTTGTTAAATCATTACACATGAATATGCGTATTACTATCTTTATCCCATATGATGTGCATCTGCAGGTGAATCTTCAACCTTGGCCTATCTCCATCCGTTGCAACAAACAACGTTCTAAAAGTAAACTAGAAAGGTCCGGTAAACAAAGGTAAAACAAACAAACAAGTCTTGCAAATGTGTCTCATTTAATTTCCATTTAGCATTGTTTCCCAAGGTTTGATTAAACCTAGGTCTACTAGGGAAAAAGTTACTATACTACATTCGTAAATCCGGATTGAAGGTATCAAGCAATGATGCCACAGTAAAAATAGCGAATGCGGTCGAAACTCCATCATACATATGTTTCATTTAAATAGAGTCTGACATGTGGCACCCAACAACGTGACCAAATGTCGGATGCATCGAGCAACACTATCAAGTTCGAAATAGGAAGCACGGGCGAAGAAAAAATTCCATCATACACACGATTCTTCTAATGAGAGGCTCACATGGGGGACCCGGCAGCCTGAATAAATGGCTGATGCATCAACCAACGTTATTGAGTTCAAATTAGGGAGGCATGAGCCAAGGAAAAAATTCCATCATGCACATGTTTCTTCTAACAAGAGGCTGACATGTTGGACCCAGCAACCCTAACTAAACGGCATATGAATTGAGCATCGTTATCAAGTTCAAAATAGGGAAGCGTGAGCGAAGAAAAAAAATCCAATCATACACACGTTTCTTCTAATCAGAGGCTGACACAGGGGACCCAGTAGCCTGACTAAATGGTAGATGCGTCGAGCAACGATATCAAGTTCAAATTAGGGAGGCGCGACTGAAAAGTATGGTCTGCTAGAGAAACTGGCATCTAAGACCCACATGCCCCAAAATATTTCGGTGAGTCAACATCGCGTGAGGAATTAAAAATCTTACATTTCTACCACGTGTCGGTCAAGCTACATCCACATTTTTAGCAATTTCATTGTAGAGGGCCGCCAAAATGGAAAATAGTTTTCCATCTACCATGGTCAAGCGAACAAAATTGTTGAAAAAGAGGCACCTTCTACGATGCTCGACAGACCAAACCGTTGTGGATGGAGACATTTCTTGTAGTGTTGGAGCTTCCCGCAATAGTGGCCGAAGCCTATGGGGGGGAGCTTCCCTAGTCTCTTCGGGGTGCAGGACGAGGGTTGCTTCTACGAGTGACTGCTGGTGAAGGTCTTCCTTGGTGCAGGCGGGCAGCTATTTTTAAGCGCGGCTAGGGATGGTTCGCATCCTCTTACCATATCGATCTAGGAGATCTCGTCTTCTTCACCTTCGACGGTTGTAGAGAGCTGATCGTCACGGTATTCAATGGTAGGAAAATTTGCATCGAGCTTCAGCTTGTGGGCCTTGGGGGATCCTAAAGCAGGGCTTGCGCTTAATCTTGTCCCCTCGCTGATTCAAAGTTACACCCTTCCTGTGTAAAGAAAACCCCTTGAGAAGGAGGAAGAGCTTATTTGTTTTGCGACCTAGTCGTTTTTCTCTATGCATCCACAACTTAGCACCGAACACCTAGCCGACTCGCTAGCACAATGCGCACCAACCATTTGTAAGGTGTTTGCACCTAGCCTCTCCTCCTTCTATTTTATTTACATGCCCTGGTCCCTAGTATCAAGGTCCGGCCGTGTCTCAACCCCTCTTCTCCGGAGCGACCTCCCGGGTGTGACCCAGGAGGCCTCTCGAGGGATAGGGAATTTCCGAGAACGCCTAGGGCACCCATGGGTGGCTGCCCATCATCCTAGGGTTCTCATCCGTACGAGAAATTGCTTGGGATACGGTCCTTTCGAGAAAATTGGCATGTAGAGGGGAAACTTATCTTTGTGTGGTTGAAGCTGACGATGTTTGGAAGCCCCTGGACGGAATTTCTTCCGGCCTACCTCCATGGCTGTGCTGACGGGGTCATGCTTCTTGATTTGCACCCGACTGGCAGGTTCCGAGAAAAACATGCGACCAATCGAAACGCGACTCTCCATTAATAAAGCATCCTAGATGAATGATAATCAAAATGAGTGCGCGGAAGATCAACTCATTCATATTCATCCACATGAATTGCTTCTAGATACACTGCTTGTGCTATGGGACCCAGCTGGCACATAAGGCTTTTCATTACGAGGGGGACAACCCACAAGTAGTCTGCTCGCACAGGGATTTGTCCCACAGTACGAGTCCTACCGCGGGCAAGCCCGGATACAGTGTTGTGGAATGACCAGTGGTCACAACGCTAGGCTCTTCTTCAGGATAAACCTAACCTTTCATCTTCACATCGTCTTGAGTCGGGCCATGATGCCTTTTGTGGTGCCACCGGGATGTCAGGTCCAGCGATGCTCGGTACATGGAAGAGTCCTACTCACAACCCGCTGACCCACACTTAGGGACCTACCCGATTCCTTGCGCCCTCTTCCTAACTGACACGAGAAAAGAGGGGGAACGTGCAGGTGCAGCTTCTTATACGACATCTTGTTTGTGACCACCCGGAGGTGGTCGCAATCGGGTGGGCACTTGTCCCCATGTGGGGTAGACTGCCCCTGCTTCTGTCTTGATCTTGTTCTTGTGGAAGTGTGTGAGGGATTCACGAGCCCAGGGATAGAGTGCGAGCGCGCGTTCCCAGCCCCTACGACTATGTAGCCTCTAGAACGGGGAGTCGTGGCCACCTTCCACAGGACCCCGGTGCCTTAGTCTTCATACCTCAGGTGTCAGGGCAAATCCTTTGAAAGGTATGCCCCATATTCTTCCATAAGCCTTGTGAAGTGGTGATGAGTGAAAATACTATGCATATTTAAGCATACAACTTATTCATATTGTCACTCATTACATGCTATATCTAGCTAGAACTATGCCTATTATGTATGATTACTAATTCTTATTCATTTTCACATGGACTTTGCACAACTAGTAGTTTTATTAGGATTTTATTACTATTCCTTGTCTTTGACTTGTGTGTAGGTGTTGTGATGGATTATGGATAAACCAAGGAAAATGGAACCAAGAAGATGCAATATGGAGGAGCTATAGAAACCAGACTTAGCCATTTGAGAGGTGAAAAAAGTGGATTTTTCCATAAACTCCAAATGAATATCCAAGGCCATGATTTTGTATCCCTCATCCATACGAATCCAATGAGTTGAAGAACACCCAAATTGGAGTCTGTAATAAGAAATAACGGCCAAAATATGAAAGCATGCTGAGGGTTTAATGACCACTAGTATGGGTGGGTCCGGTCATACCGTCCACTCGTACCATGGGTCTGGACGCACGTAACTACCTTTCTGGATGCGTTTCTTCTCAGAATTTGTCCTCGTTTGTTCCTGGACCTTCCTTAGGTCATAGGTAACATGGGAGGGGCTAGGAGAGACCCCCTAGGCCTATATAAGGAGGGGAGGGGCCAAGGGAGAAGGATCCTCTCCACATACCTGCACGGCGGAGCCCTGCCACCTGGCAAACTCCATAGCCTCCACCTCCACAAGATCTCCATCATCACCATTGCTCAAGAGGAGAAGGGATCTTGAAGGCCTCAACACCGATCTACATCACCATCATCATCACCAACGTCTCCAACACCAATCCCCTTCGTCTACTTGGTTGTAATCCAAACCCTAGTGTGGATCTTCACTTGTATTCGATTGTACTCTCATATCCCATCCATATTATTGCCATGATGTTGATTGCCTTTATATGTGAGTAGTTCCTTTTTCTTGGGGAGATGGAGAAACCCTAGAATTATTATGAGATGAAATAAAGATGATCTATTACTTGTGTCCATGATCTATTGATTTATGATATTGTGTTTGATCTCTCTCTTTAGATGGTATGTGTAGTCAGCCACATATCATTTGCCTCCAGGACTAAAGAGAGGGTGATATCCTTAGGACGTGTATGAGAGTATGTCCAGTGTTATTCGTGACTACAAGCATCGGCTTATAACCTGACGGTCTAAGGAGGAATAAAGAGAGATTCACTAAGATAATTACGATATCCACGGGGAAACCCTTAATTGTGGTGGCCTGTATGAAATGCTGCTTTGAGGCATCATAGTAGTTATTTAGAGATGACCTCATTACTTGGCTCAAGAAAGCGGCTGCCCATGAGCCTTGTAGTGAACATCTTATTATGGAATTCTCTCCACACATGTTATGGCACAAGAAATAGGTTATCCTAATTATTATTAATTACCCCATGCTAGCGGTGTATCCTAAATTCCCGAGAACGTTTTTGCCCTATTGAGTTTCGACACCATTTCCAACGCATTCGTTATTTGCTTTTGTTTACTTGCTTTATTTACTTTCTTGTACACAAATACAAAACCTTCTAAACACCCATACTTGAAATCAAAGGCATGTTACAAGTATCCTTTGGTAGATAGTGACGAGGGGCATAAAGACCTTAACCAAATAGCTCTATGTGGGTTCGATACTCTTATTTTGAAACTAGCTATAATCGATCTGTGCACTTGCATTCATCAAGCTATTTTCTGGCACTGTTGCTAGGGAGCTAAGTGCTTTTGGTCTTTGCTCTTAGTTGCTAATTTATTATTACTTTACTAAAGTTGTTTTAGTTCCAAGTTATTACCGTTTATTGCTTTTTGTCTTTTTGATTTTACTTATTTGAAAATAACAAAAAATTACAAAACAAAAATTTAGAAAAACTATTGTTAGTAATCATGTCTTCCGAGATGACTATGTTTCAACAGATGAAATTTTAATGGTGGAGTCAAAGGAAGAGATTATGTGAAATGTGATGAAGAGGCATGGCATATTGAAAGAATGGCTGGCTTGGGTAGACAAGTATTCATCCATACTATGTGCCTCTTATCAATTATATTGTGATTGCTACGAATCTCCAGATCACCTCAATTATCAATGTGATTATAATTTTGATACCGAACTAGCAAACTATAATAGTGATGAGTTTAAATACCATGCTAGAGAGGATAGAGTACAATTTGTGTTTTTTATCGGTTGCCAAGTGTTGTTATTTTGTTTTAGAGATATATAGGTAGAAAGTAAATCACTTGATATGATCTATAAAGCAGTTCACCCTATATTCTGCTATTGCCAAGACAACTTCCTTAATAATGCATTTGTTGGTGAGCGGATTAAAGCCGCCAAGGAAGAACCTAACTTTTTTTGTAGGGTGCTCCAAAGGATGATGTAGAGGAAACTACACTTGAAGAACCTCCACCTAAACCACCAGAACATATTGTTAATAAAGAGGCATCACTTGACGTTGCACCCTCTCAATTAGTGGAAGGTAAGCCCGAAGGTAAGACTATCGCTGGGCTATTCGCAAGTTACCTTAGTAAGAATGAAGAGGAGCAACTTGATCAACCACTCGAATCTCCTACTTCTAAAAAAACTTTTCACACACAAATAGTATACATGCAAATGATATCTCATTCTTCAGTAATAATTCTTATGAGACTCAAACTGATGATGATTGGTCCGAGGAGGCCTCATGCCTAGCTACTGATTTTGGGAACTTTGGTGAGGAACTAAAGATGGAATCTTTCTATGAAAATTGTGATGCAACTAATATGATGCAGGAATCCTCAATGGAGGAGAATAAAGAATGGTACGAAGAATATATTACCGATGGTGAGATAACAGAGGTACGAGATGAACTGATGGAAAAATCCCATTGTGGAATTGAACTTAATGAAGAGGATCCTATATAATATGATTGCTTAATAAAATTTCTAGCATCTGGTAGAGTAGAGGAACTACTTGGAAATTTTAATCTTCACCCTCGTATAATTGTTCAAATTGTCAAAACCTATGCTGGGCATTTACAGATTCCAAAGGAGTGGGAACGTTACACACAACCTTGTAATGTTAAACCCGCTAAGGTTGGTCCCAAGAAACAAGTTATGTCTTTACAATTTGGAGAAGAAGACATCCAATTTAAAAAGTTGCCATATGAAAAGAAGATTTAAATCAAGGAAGAAAAAACTATTGAAGAGTTTATTTTGGCACCCCACAAACTGAACTAGAAAGAAGCTTGACGAACAATGACTCACTCCCAAATGATTTTGGAAAGGAAGATCTGGATAATATCCTCGAAATCACACCTGAAGTAGAGAATCTTCTTAAAGATGAATTAATGGAAGGCGAGGAACAAGAAGAGGAGGATGATCTAAGTGATCATTCACATATACCCTCTACTCCAAATCCTATTCATATATTTGATACTCATGAGCAGGAACCAATATGTCATATAAAAAATGACAAATTAGTTTATGATGCATATCTCTCTAGTAATGATTGTTATTATTTTGAAACTAAACATAATTTATCTACGGAGGCCTTGTGCCTAGATACTCATTTGGAAAACATAAATAATGATGAATTGGATATAAAATCTTGTAGTACTGATGTGCAGGGACAAGCAGAGCACATTGCGCATGAAACGTTTGTTGATGATGCTTCCTTTTGTGAGTGGCTTGATGTCTCTAGAACTGATGAACTTGCTAGAAAGTGTGATGAACTAGAGGAGAAAGACAACCTTGAATTTTTTCCCTGTTACAAAAGAAAGGTGCTCCAAAATATTGCACCATGATAGTGCAATTAAAGAGGAGTATTATGAATTATATCCTTATGAGGACAACCAAGGTAAAACATTTGAATTCATATGTAAGTCTCTAATACTTTTGATGAAGATATCTATGCATGCATGTTCACCATACATGACATATCCATCATCATTTGGAAACGACAATTTATTCATCTACCAAACTCCTATGCACCGTAAGGGGGTTCGACTTAGACCGAACTATGAGAGTAAGTGCTCCAAACTTCTGTGTGAGGTAAGAATAAATAATTATCTAGTTGATATCTATTGAAATAATAATAGAGCATCGAAGCCTAGCTATGGATTTAAAGAAAGCGCTTCCCGGGAGGCAACCCGGAAGTTTTTAGGTGTCTATCTTAATTTTTTGTATTGAGTTTAGTTGCATTCATGTTGCATTGGCACTTGTATATTTGCATGATTTACTATTAGAGTTGGATTGGGACTAATTTCGAAAGGTAGAATTGCTTGTTTCTCTAATCATATGTTGCTTCTCTTGGTTAAATCTTCTCAACAAAAATATATGTATGCTTTATTTGGATGCTGGACTAATGTTTCAAATTTATAATAAAATCTTTGGAGAAAAATAACTTATTCCAGAGCTCACAGTGAGCTTAACAAGCATAAGTACGAGTGGATACGTCCTTACCGCGCACCCATACTACTCATGTGACACATAGATAGAAGCAAAAAAATCCAGAAAATATATTGCAAGCTTAACAAGCATCGGTAAAGTGGGACGCGTCCGTACCGTCCACCCGTACCGCCCTCGTTACCAGACAAAGAGAGTATGCATACTTTCTAGAGGGCGTAACGACCACCCGTACGGGTGCAACCCGCTCGTACCACCCGGTCGTACCAACTTCAACGAGAGCCTTTAATAAAAGAGGGAGAAAAGGAGAAGACAAGGTGCAGTACGGGCGGAGCCCATCCGTACCATGCGCCCGTACCAAGGAGCGGAACCACGCGGCAAGGATAGGGACGAGTAAAAAAAGGTTATAACCACTCCAATATCTTTATTTTAACAACCTCAGGTCAGTGGGTTGCTTTCTACATCTTCCATTGTACTTTATTTTATTTTTTCCACCTTTGAAACTCCCTAGCCTATAATTCTCTCTAGTGTTTCATTTTTCTTTTATTTTTATTTTCAAGGTTGGGTGAACGAACTATGTTCGTACACCGACTCATTTTATTTTACTTTATTTGTTATTTTCGCAGGGACTTGAACCTTATGTGAAGACGTGCATAGTTTGTGTGAACGGTGTATACTTGCATAATCCACTTGGTTGTTTCAACTCAACGCTTCAACAAGGAAGTATTCGTTGAACCAAAGGTCCATGTCCATAAAAAATGAGGTTATTCGTACCTAAATGGTAAAGTGTGTCACCCTTGCTTTATTCAAGATTGGGGAGGTAAACACTTCTCACAATCTCTTTTGATAATTGCCATTTCTCTTTTCTTGTGGTAATCTCTTCAATTTTGGTTCTTGCAAAAGTTCTAGCTTGGAGAAGTTACTTATGCATGTGTAGATGCTTGTGCAATGTTCTTGTTCGATGAAATTTTCGTGCAATCATGTATCCCGCTGCTTTCGAATGCTTGCTTAGGTAAGATAAGTTTCATAGTTATATAAGGGATGCACTTGATTTTGTTAAGATTCACTAGAGTTGAGTTAGAGCTTTAATGTACTATGTTAAAATCTTTATCCAGCTTGAGAAGATTATTGTGATCCTCTAGAATATATTTCCATGATTTCTACACTTGACATGATTAAAAGTATATTGATGAAGACTATAAATACTTTCTCGAGTGATGTTTAATTATCTTAAGATTCTAGCCTTATAGATACTCAACCCCATAGATTTATTGATAAGACTTGATAACACTCTTGAAAAGGAGTTGTTTGATTGAAATAAAGTCTAGTGGTAATTGCGATCCATGCAAAAGCTAACCTTGTGGATCAAACTGTGATACTATTTTAAAAGTTCTATGTTTTTGATGCACAAATTTGGATGCCCTCAACTCCGCTGGCCAACGAATGATCAATGGTGCAACCCCTGATTTCGGCTATGAGTTGACGACATGGGTGTCACTTGTCACCATAATGGAAAAAATTATTGGTACTCTCAAAGGCTATTCAAAATATTGTTTAGAAGAATCACTCGATGATCCTTGTTGAGAATTACCCTTGAAAAATGAAGATCCACACAACAAGTTTTTGGCATGGTCTCATTACTACTGCATGAATTTTCTTGAAAGATAGTGAATGGAATATTAGTGTTTGATAGTCTTGATCTATTGATATGTGTGTTCTAGTGAGACACTCTAATGCTATGATTCTTATGACTTGATCCCTCACTCTTAATTTCTAAGCCTCTACTTTACACAAGTGAGGATACAAAATATAAAAGGCGCAATAGGAGGACCACAAGTTTGCTTTAAATTTAGATTTACTTTTGACATTGAGCATTGAAGTTTCAAATGATCTTTTATGGATTGAAATAACTGCACTTGTGTTGCCTTGTATGAATATGTTCAATCTCACATTTATTTTGCAGGGAAAATAAGGATACAAGGCATCAATCTTCTATGGTAAGCTAGATGATAGCATGCATTTTTATAAACTCTCTTGCTCGAGGATGAACACCATTTAGCTCGGGGAAGTTGATGAGTGCAAATATGTTTCATATTTAAGCATGCAAATTATTCATATTGTCACTCATTACATGCTATATCTAGCTACAACTATGCCTATTATGTATGATTACTAGTTCTCATTCATTTTCACATGGACTTTGCACAACTAGTAGTTTTATTAGGATTTTATTAATTTTCCTTATCTTTGACTTGTGTGTAGGTGTTGTGATGGATTATGGATAAAGCAAGACAAAAGGAACCAAGAATATGCAATATGGAAGAGCTGCAGGCACTAGACTTAGTCATTTGAGAGGTGGAAAAGGTGGATTTTTCTATAAAATCCAAATGAAGATCCAAGGCTATGGTGTTGTAGCCTTCGTCCATATGAATTCAACAACCCAAAGATCACACAAATCAGAGTTCGTATGAAGAAATAGCAGACAAAATATGAAATCATACTAAGGATTTAACGACCACTTGTACGGCCGCCCGTACGACAGGTCAGGATGCATGGAAACTGCCTTTCTGGACATGTTTCTTCACATATTTTTCCCCGTTTGTTCATGGACCTTCCTTAGGTCATAGATAACATGGGAGGGGGTAGGAGAGACCCCCTAGGCCTATATAAAGAGGGGAGGAGCCTAGGGATAAGGATCCTCTCCATATACCTCCACGACAGAGCCCTACCGCTTTGCAAACTCCATAGCTGCCGCCTCCACAAGTTATCCACCATCACCATTGCTCAAGAGGAGAAGGTACTTGGATCTTGAAGGCCTCAACACCTATCTACATCACCATCATCATCACCAACGTCTCCAACATTGATCCCCTATGTGTACTTTATGTAATCCAAACCCTAGTGTGGATATTCACTTGTATTCGATTGTACTCTCATATCCCATCCATATTATTGCCATGATGTTGATTGCCTTTATATGTGAGTAGTTCCTTTGTTCTTGGAGAGATGGAGAAACCCTAGCATTATTATGAGATGAAATAAAGATGATCTATTACTTGTGTCCATGATCTACTGATTTATGATCTTGTGTTTGATCTCTCTCTTTAGATGGTATGTGTAGTCGGCCACATATCATTTGCCTTTAGGGCTAAAGAGAGGGTGATATTTTTAGGACATGTATGGGAGTATGTCTAGTGTTATTCGTGACTACAAGCATTGTCTTATAACCTGCACGGTCTAAGGAGGAATAAAGAGAGATTCACTAAGCTAATTACGATATCCATGGGGAAACCCTTAATTGTTGTCGTATGTATGAGTTGCTGCTCCAAGGCATTGTAGTTGTTATTTAGAGATGGCCTCATTACCTGACTCAAGAAAGTGGCTGCCCACGAGCCTTGTAGTGAACATCTTATTATGGAACTCTCTCCACACATGTCATGACACAAGAAATAGGTTATCCTAATTATGATTAATTACCCCATGCTAGCGGTGTATCCTAAATCTCCGTGAACGCTTTCGCCCTATTGAGTTCCAACACCATTTCCAACGCTTTCGTTATTTGCTTTTGTTTACTTGTTTTATTTACTTTCTTGCACGCAAATACAAAACCTTCCAAACACCCTTAATTGAAATCGAAGGCAGCTTATAAGTATCCATTGGTAGATAGTGACGAGGGGCATAAAGACCTTAACCAAATAGCTCTCTGTGGGTTCGATACTCTTATTTTGAAACTAGCTACAATCGATCTGTGCACTTGCAGTCATCAAGTGGCTGGACTTGTTCTTGTGGTGAGCATCACAAGGAGGGCACCGTTCAAAGGTGATATCAGCTCAGGAGGTCGCCAGAGGCGGGAGGGGGCGCTTTCAGGCATCCTAGTTTGCCTTTCCGACTCCAGAGAGTCGGGTAGGCATACGAGGCCCGGTTTTCATACCGGGGCCCTCAGCAATGACACACGGGTCATATCCCTCCATGATTCAGCTTGCTCCATCTCCTTCTATAAGCCATAATGCATGATGGGAGTCTTCCTGGTGGTGAGCATCATGGGTAGGGCACTGTTCAAGGGCACCCCCATCTCAGGGAGTCGTTCGAGATAGGGAGGGGCACTTTCAGGCATCCTAGTGTGCTCTTCTAACACGAGAAGTCAGACAAACACATAAGGCTCGGTTTTTACACCAGGACATATGCCTCCACAGCTCAGTTGGTCCCATCTTCTTTCTATATGCTGTTTAACAAATCTAGAGTTTTCCTTTGGGTGAGAATTGCGGGGAGGGCGCCATTCAAGGGTGCCCTCGACTCGGGGAGTCGTTGGATTTGGGAGGGGGCGCTTTATGGCATCCCTGTTTGATTTCTTGACTCAAAGATTCAAATAAGAGTACGAGGCTTAGTTTTCACACCCGAGCCATTAGCAATGACCAGCTGGTCATCTCCCTCCTTGGATTGAATGGCACAAGGAAAGGGCATTATCAGGAATCCGAGGGAGTCACCGGGATCTCATCATAGATCTGTGGACACCCCCATCTTGGTGCGTGACTGGGGCCATCGGCGAGGTCCCTAGGGACATCTCTTTCCTTGTCGGGGATGAGTGGCACATCAACCGATTGATTGTTGCTAACTTGATGAAGGTTCTGGGCACCACTCGGGAGCTCCCTCGTATCTTCTATGGCTTGAGGTCCTCTCTAGGGTGGGGAGGGGCTCTTTCGGGAATCCAAGGGCTCTCTCCGACTCTAGCGAGAATCAGAGACAGGCCCCAACTCGGTACTTGACCGGGGTATTCAACAATGCCAAGGCGGCCATCTCCTTCTTTTTTAGTACGGCCAGGGGAGCAATGTCCGTCGAGCTCGATCGCGAGCTAGACGGACAGAATCACACAGGGAGACAAAAGTTTTTTGCCTAGGTTCAGGCCGAGATGTGCATCCCTACGTCTTGCAACTGTCTACTATCTGGTGGATGAACACATAGATACAGACTTTGTTCCCGGGGAAGAACACAACCTGTTCTTCCTCGCTCTCTCCCTCCCCTCTCCTTCTCTAACATGGACCTCCTTTTATAGTGACAAGGGATACGACAAGCGTCGATCATCAAGCAACGACACGTGGATACCACACATCAGGGTGGAACATGCATGGCCTTGACGTGTCTAGGATGCCCTCTTGTTTCCTAAATGTTGATGCCCAAGTTGAGTTGGGGGCATATCTTTTATTAAACTCCACCACCTTTCTTGTCACTGCCCCATTATTCCACCATCCAACGATATGTGAGCCTTGCAATTTATTTGGTTTTACCTCTAGCTCATGTGGGTTGGGATGGATCCACATACAATTCCACATGCTCCCATATATGCATCATGTTGTTTTCACATTATTGATATGTGGAGAGCCACATGGCCACCTTTGCATGCTACGTGAGTGGAACCCCTTGTCAAGCTTCCATATGGATTGTTTTTGAATGTATGCTAATGTTGCAATATATTTGAGGCTATTTATGCATCTAGTGGGACATACACACTAGCATGTCCAAATTATATTCAAATATGAGCATATCCCATCTACTCCACATGGAACACCAACCTACTCTTTTGGCTTGGCCTTAATTCCATATTTTGGGAATGCATGTGTAAATAAATGCCCATGGTTCTTTACAATTGTTTTCACAATAATAAACATGGAATTTATTAATTATGCATGGGCCATGCAAGATCACCACCCTCTTCTTTTAGTTGGCTTTTTCTTTGATTTTTGAGTGGAGCTTGGTTCCTTTGAAATCAATTCAAGCTTGCTCAATTTTGAGTCCAACCATCTTAGGGCTCATCCTCTCTTGGTTTTGTTAAGCTATATGGCATGCATATATCAAGTGGAGCATTCCTTTTCTCTTTAGCTCTACCCCCTTTGCTCTTACACAAACCCTCACCATCTTACTCTCTCTTTGTCCATATTATGTCTCTCCTAGCTACCTTGCCGAGCCACTCCCCCTTGCCGAGCCACCCCCTTGTCTTGATTGCAAAAAGAGCAGCTAGCTCGACCACACCCTCCTAACCCGATGACCTACCCTCCTCCTAGCTAAGTAGAGAGAGAAAGGAAAGAGGGAATAAAACCCTACCCCCCACCGATCTCTCCCTTACTTTGGCAAAAGGTGACAGCCATCTTCCCCCCCCTTGTACCTCTGCCTCTCCCTTATCACCACCCCCTCTCCCAGGCTCTAGATCGAGACCCCATGCGCCAGCCCTTCCTCCTTCTTCCTCCCCAAGCCATAGCCATGCCTTCATCAACCCTAGCCACGAACCCCCTCGGATATCTTTCGTTCAGGTGGACGCCAAGCCGCTCCGAGGGTACCTGGACACTCCCTGGCTTCCCCTTCTTCGTCCCCTGCAGGACCCCCCGCCAGGAGATCGCCGGAGTTGACACCGTGCCGCCGTAGACGCCATGAACCGAAGGAGCGGATCGCCAGCACCGCGCCAGTACCCCGCCACCCCGACTTCCACGGCTTCGCGGGCGCACTCTCGTGAGCACCTCCTCCCTCCCGGACATCCCCTTTTCCTCTCTAGCTCGCCACAATGCCGCCGTGCTCCATCGAGCAGCCTCCGTGCGCCGCCGCTCGCACTGTCTGATGCACGCCTGCAGCCGGCAGTAACAGCGGTACTTCCCTGCAGCCTCCTGTTCATCGTCGAAGCCTGGCCGACATAGTTCGCCTCCAGAGTTTCTCCCTAAACGAAAGCCGTAGAGCGTAGACCCTTCTTTGTTTTTCGTGTTGCGAGTTTCCTCTAGTTCGCCGCCGTTTAGCCGCCAATCCCGCTGGAAAACGTCGCCGCCATCGGGATCGACCGAGTTTAGTTTCCGCGT
Source organism: Avena sativa (assembly GCA_916181665.1). NCBI lineage: Eukaryota > Viridiplantae > Streptophyta > Magnoliopsida > Poales > Poaceae > Avena > Avena sativa. Next base: position 28,696,422 of record OV702290.1, on the reverse strand, counting down.
CGGGTTCAGTTAAACAGCAGCCCGCCATGTTTTTGCAAGAAACCCCCTTTGCTGTTTCGTCGCGCACTGGCTAGTCCCTCTGCAGCCCCTTTAGGCCCACCAGTCAGCCCCTCCCCCGTTTTGCAAAAAGGTACCCGTGCTTTGAGGTTTTCCCACCCGCACTCCCCCGGATTCCCCATGTGGCCGCGCCCTGTTCACGCACCCGCGTGTGGGTCCGCACAGGTGCGGGTCCCGCTTGTCATCCTCCGCAGCTGGCTGAACCCTAGGTGAGAAAAGCCCTGCGTAGACCGCTGCGACCCACCTGCTGCTGAGTCAGCGCCGGCCCCACTTGTCCGTGACGGTGGCTAAATCTCTCTGAGTATAAAAAGTATCTGTTCTTTTTCTGTTTAATAAAAATGATTTCAGAAATTGTTAAATATGTTTTAAATCCAGAAATTAATAACTTTTAATTAATAAATCCAAATAATACAAATAATATATGTTTTTGAATCAGAAAGATGTGAGAAATTCAAATATGCCATCCAAAATAATGTTTGACTAATTTTAATTTTCGAGATGATTAAATTGCAATAAAAATGCCTTTTCTCAATTAAGTAGTAACTTTAATTCTATAACTCCAAATTTGACAAATGATATGTCTAAATCGATCAGCGCGACGAGCCCGTTCTGATTATGCATTCCATGCTATGAATTGAAGCATGCATCATATAAATATTAAGTGGACAGCAAGTTATATGGGAGCAAAACATGACTAAAAACTTAATAAAATGTTTTATTCTTGTACCTCACACCTCACCCATGCCATGCTGCATTATTGCCATGTAAATTGTGCATCATTCATCATGGCATGCTTGGTTGCTTGTCGCATTTTATTTATATGCTTGTGCACTTTATTTATGTTGGCCGTTGTTTGTTTGGTTCTTCTTTCGAATTGACGTCGAGCAGGGGAATTATCAGGAATCCCAGGAGTGCTACCCAGATCCATCTCTCGCTTCAACTGAGCTGCCAGGCAAGCACTACCACATGCTTGCAGACATATAGTACCTATTGCTTCTATCTTATTCTTGCATCATTGAGTCGCGATTGCATTAAACTGAATCCCAAGTATTGCATGACCTTACTTTTAAACCCCACCGAAGCTTGTTCCTCCATCCCATGAGCCACTACTATAGGAGTTGTTTGAGCCAAGCGAGTCGTAGAACAGCATGTGTAGGGTATGTGAGTGTCTGATGGTTAACGAGGTACCTAAACAACTTAACCTGAGTAGTAATGGGATAACTAATGAAAGAGGCACCGGTGGGCAATATCTGTCATTTGGTTTTTCATGCTCACTTGTGTCCCGTAGGACCCCGAGTACTTGATACCTGTTCCTTGACTATCGCACTATCCGCATATGGGACCATGAATCCCCTTAGCCAGAGCTTGATTCATTCTTATTTCTTGGGGCCACAAAGTAGTTTGGGGCTTTATTACTATCTTGTACTTATGCCATGCTTTACCGCTTTATTTATGATTGTGCGTGGAGCACCTGTACTGTTTAGGAATTGCGGAGCGTTTTTGCGGTATCGACAAGCCCAGTCACACTTTCAGGTTGCAGTTGTTTACAGCCATTGGCGCAAACCTTGGGTCCGTCTCGGAGCCGGCCAACTTTGTTGCGGGTAGCTTAATAGGGTGGCCCCCTGAAATAATTTATGAATCATGTGATTGCTTTGTCGTGAAAGCCTCGTTGGGTTTTGATTTGGTTTTTCCAAGGTCGATCGTGTGTGTGTTGCTATTTGTGCACCCCTGCAGGGTAAATCTTTCTGAAAGCCGTGTCCGCGGTTGTGGACGACTTGGAGCACAGTTTCTCGATCATAGACAAGCATAACTAAAGTACCGTCTTTAATTTGACTAAAGATCTGACTAGTAATTAGTGCAATACTCAAGGAATGATTAATAAAACTACCAACGGATGGGTTGTTCGTCTATTTTATCATTGGTAAGCGAGAAGGATGATGGATCTGTTACTTTATACTGTTATAACTGTTGTTTCTAATTAACGGACATCCGTCTATCCTTGGTTAGGCGGATGGTTAGCGAGTATCTATAGACTTGTTAGTTATTATCTTTTGCTGCAATTGCGTCACCCCAGGTATATGTCCCCTTTAGAGGCATAAAGACTTGCTGAGTACCCCTAGGGTCTCACATGATAAATTGTTTGATTCAGATGAACAGGTGTATTCGCAAGATGGATACTGGGTAGAGGAGACAGATGATGTAGGCAACGATCACTCGGTGTAGAGATTCCATGGATGGGGATCCGTGAGATCTGTGGGCGGGATGTGCTTAATTATGTGGCATCTTATGCTGATTTGCTTCTTATTCGTACTCGGATCTTGTTTCCCGCTTACACTTGATACTCTATTGATTGATGTATGAGGAGCTATCCCACACTATTATCTCTATGTAGGATATTTGGATCTTGCTGTATGGCGTTGCAATATTTCTATTTCTTTTAGATGGTATGGCTCTGAGAACTGTTGTAAGGTAGCTTGCATACATACTCACTTGTGTATGTATTTGATCTCTTCGCCTGTTGCCTACGCCGCTCGGTCTTGTCCCGATATTCTTGGAAGTGGTTAGGGCGGTCGACGGGCCTACACGTGGGTGGCCTTGGGCCCCCGCTGTAAAACCCTTAACCACTTTTGGTCCATCCAGGCTTGAACTTAGAGCGTAGGGTCCGAGGTTGTTACAATTGGTATCAGAGCCATCCCGCCCTTCAGGGTCTCAGCCAAATTTGTCGTTGTTAGTCTAGCAAATATTTTGGTAGTTATGTATACTAGGGAAAAACAAAACGCGAGAGTAGGACTGCTTCCATTTTTCTTCTTACCCACCCACCCTTTTCTGGTAAGGAAGTGTAATGTTTTCAATCCTCTTATAAAATTCAAACTAGGATTCACGTGTTCTGGGTTCCGTAGTACCATAGGTTGTGTGAGTGTGTGTGTGTGTGTGTAATTCTTTGTCTGCCTGTTGCATCCAACCTTGTTGTCACAATCTGCCTTTGGTTATCAACTGTTGGTACATTCCATACTGATTGGCTTTTGTAAACCGACGCGATCTATCCGACTCCTTGTTAACCGGTGCCATCTTGTTAAGGCTGTTCTTCCTTCCAGCATGCTATCACAGAATGCGGAGTTTCTAATCTCTACCTGATAAGTGGTTTTGCGCATCTATTGGTATTTTAAGGCCGAAAAATTCGGGAAATTTTTCTTTGATACATCTGTGTTTCCACACTCCTCTCTAGTCGTGTGTGAAACATTGTCTATGTTTCTTTTATCAACATGATCGTGCTAACTCATTCTTTTGTCACCGGCGCTTAATCCTGGAGTTTTACTTCATCATCCATTCTTCTGGGCTAAATACATAACGTGTGTCGATCCGATGCGTGTGATTGTAATTTGGTTCTCAGCATAGCTATATGACACTTATCATGAGTGGAATAGGGTCAATACTATAAATCCAATCCTCCAAATGATGGCGGTTATCTCCTGTGATTTTGAGTTACACCGTGATCATATCTATGCATATTCAAGTATTTTTGGCAATCCGGAGTTTTCTCAAGGCATTGCGGTGGTATATCATCTGTTTATCATGCTTCACATCTTTTTGAACTCCATATCCGCAAAATTCTCTTTAATACGAGGGAATTTCATCTTTTCGTCTCTGATAGCTTTGCTTAATGTATGAGTTATCATCGCTTCTTATCCAAGATCTCCTTATCTTTCAACCGGTGCTCCGATCGACAATGTGAACCAGGCGGCATCTCTCTTTTTCTTTCGAAGGACCAGATAATCTATTCCGTCAATGCATCTATTTCAACATGAATCCTTGCTCGTAACGTTGATCTTTCAAAGAGCGTTCAGCTCAGAAAGTGTTTCGAGCATTTGTTCGTTTCTTCCGTCTCTTGAACTTGATATTCTTGGAATATCTTGTTAATCCATGGTGGTATATCTTGATGATATGCTTGTCTATTCTATATCAATGGAAGAACATGGAAGGTCATCTGTGTCTCTTTCTCTCAAGCTTCGTGAACACTGCCTGTGTGCAAAGTTCTCAGAGTGTAAATCCTGACTTCTTGAAGTCACATATCTCGACCACGTCCTTCTGCTAAATACATCGCTTCAATTCTGGAGTCAGCAAGCCCATTGTTAATTCCATCCTCCACCTTCAATCAAACCGGAGTTGTCCTTGTTGGCAAGTTATCAGCAGCATTTCGCTGAAGTTTCCTCAAGACAGCTAAATCTCTCTTGGTTATTCTTCAGAAGGATCAATAATTCTTTTAATCTTCTGCTCATCAAGTAACCTTTGAAACCCTCTCGTTCTATCGTCGATGCTCAATCCATCGGAGGCCATGAAGACTTTTCAGATCTTTTGTAATCCTTCTGTTCAAGTTGTTGCTATCTTTTCCTTATCTATCGAATCTTGCAGCTGTTCTCCATAATCTTCCTTCATATCTTTTCTAGTGGTTTGGATCTTCCGACATGACAACAACATCATCATCTGTATCTATCTTTGAATCCGGCGAATTGTTTGCATCTATCCTTGTTTTCTAATGGAGTTCCATGAGTTCTTTTGTCAAGATCTTTAGTCTGTTTTGGGAGTTGGGTTGCATGGTTTTCCTATTCATGTGCGGAGTAATGCTTTGAGTGCGGGATGGAGTAGCTACCATACCACTACTCTTATCATTCACTCTTGTACATTGGATTGGTGAATTTGTGCGATTTAACTCATTCCATGGAAGTAGAAGTGGCCTTTATTTCTCGATACTTCTATTTACGTCCTTGTTTTCCAGAGTTTTCTCTCAAGAACATAATTAATAATCTCTTGTTGGTGATCTCTTCCTTTCTACACGGAGAAAAATATTTAATTATCTCGTGGAAGCAAATGCAATATCTTCTCAGTTCCCCTTCATTCCACTAGTGTTCGACATCGTCAACAAGATGGATGAAGTATATATTTGACTTCCTTTTGTCAATCCTTTCTCATGGTAAAGCCAATTATGGTTGATGCCATCAGTCGCAAATCTATTGCATTAGCCTCAAGGTTAAAGAAAGCAATAAGTATCCCTACAATAAACTCCAGATCCTCTATATTCTTTTCTTCTTGGGATCCCACCATAATCTAGCATCACCTCCTTGTCTAGAAGTTATATCCGTGCACCTCAATTGTGTGATCCTTTGGTTCTTACCGGCGCAACAAGAATATAATCCGACAATGTCTAACTCAATCTTTCTGTTGATATCAAGGAACTCTATTGTTTGAAGGCAATATTGTTCTAGACTTCAATTCTCAAATCCGAGGGAAGAAACAATGCTATTTTCATAGTGGTATCTAACTTCTTCAAAATAGCTCTTTCTTCCGGCGAGGCAAAGAATCAGCGTCATGTGCATATGTTGATCTCTAATCCTAATAGTGTGTCTTTCTTTCTCCATGATACATCGGCCTTCCTTATTCATTCAAGTGTTTCTATTCCTTATCATGTTTCCTGAAAAACCGGGGCTATGTTCATCCTATCCTTCTTGTCTCATGACAATCCTTCAACTCTTATAAACCGTGTTTCTCAAGCAAAACACAAGACTCGCAACAAGTCTAACAAGTTTTGCAAGGTGTAGTGGTCGAACCATTCCGTTGTTCTTCAACTTGGGAACGTGAGGGTCACCTTTGTTCCGAACACTGCCTCTCCTTGTGTTGTTTTCTTTTCCTAGGAATCTCGGGGCGAGATTCTTGTTTAGTGGGGGTGTGAGATCCAGGCACATGGCTTAATAGGATTGATAGGATACCCATATCAACAAGTTGCAACTTCTTTTCCGGAAGCTCATTCGAAAAGAACTCTAAGGTTAAGCGTGCTTGGCCTAGAGAAATTCTAGGATGGGTGACCGACCGGGAAGTGGGTAACCGGGTGCGCACGAGTGAGGACAAAGTGCACAGAAAAGACTAGTGTTGGTCTATGGGGCCAGTCTAGATATCCTATTAAGCTGCCAGGAGTGACACCCCCCGGGCCCAGGAGTGGACGGGGTGTTACAAAGTGGTATCAGAGCCGATCCTTGCGATTACACGGGTGTGTGCGGGTCAGTGGCAGGACATGTGGAGCATGGCGCGTGTGGCCCGGAGTGGACACGGCATGGCACATGTGCCGGCACTGGACGCACAGATGCGTGCCAAGAGGGAACGTTCCTGGGGTATGCTTGATCGATGAGGGCATCGATCTTCTAAAGGGTGGGTGTATGTGAGATCCAGGCACATGGCTTAATAGGATTGATAGGATACCCATATCAACAAGTTGCAACTTCTTTTCCGGAAGCTCATTCGAAAAGAACTCTAAGGTTAAGCGTGCTTGGCCTAGAGCAATTCTAGGATGGGTGACCGACCGGAAAGTGGGTAACCGGGTGCGCACGAGTGAGGACAAAGTGCGCAGAAAAGACTAGCGTTGGTCTGTGGGGCCAGTCTAGATATCCTATTAAGCTGCCAGGAGTGACACCCCCCGGGCCCAGGAGTGGACGGGGTGTTACAAAGTGGTATCAGAGCCGATCCTTGCGATTACACGGGTGTGTGCGGGTCAGTGGCGGGACATGTGGAGCATGGCGCGTGTGGCCCGGAGTGGACACGGCATGGCACATGTGCCGGAACTGGACGCACAGATGCGTGCCAAGAGGGAAAGTTCCTGGGGTGTGCTTGATCGATGAGGGCATCGATCTTCTAAAGGGTGGGTGTATGTGAGATCCAGGCACATGGCTTAATAGGATTGATAGGATACCCATATCAACAAGTTGCAACTTCTTTTCCGGAAGCTCATTCGAAAAGAACTCTAAGGTTAAGCGTGCTTGGCCTAGAGCAATTCTAGGATGGGGGACCGACCGGGAAGTGGGTAACCGGGTGCGCACGAGTGAGGACAAAGTGCGCAGAAAAGACTAGTGTTGATCTGTGCGGCCAGTCTAGATATCCTATTAAGCTGCCAGGAGTGACACCGCCTGGGCCCAGGAGTGGACGGGGTGTTACAAAGGTATTATGTGAGATCCAGGCACATGGCTTAATAGGATTGATAGGATACCCATATCAACAAGTTGCAACTTCTTTTCCGGAAGCTCATTCGAAAAGAACTCTAAGGTTAAGCGTGCTTGGCCTAGAGAAATTCTAGGATGGGTGACCGACCGGGAAGTGGGTAACCGGGTGCGCACGAGTGAGGACAAAGTGCGCAGAAAAGACTAGTGTTGGTCTGTGGGGCCAGTCTAGATATCCTATTAAGCTGCCAGGAGTGACACCCCCCAGGCCCAGGAGTGGACGGGGTGTTACAGGTGGAGAGTTGTAGCATCCCAATTGTCTAACAATTGCAATGCTACTAGCCTAGTATAATAAAATGCTACTTCCTACATATAATTGTTGCATCATAATTATATCATGCTCATGTCATCATGCCACATTGCATTTGAGCATCATATAAAACCCTTTTCATTTGGTTCTTATCTCATGTGCATTATTAATTGTATTGGCTCTTGATACATTGTATTTGGTTCTTGATAAATGCTTGATGCCCAAGTTGAGTTGGAGGCATATCTTTTATTAAACTCCACCACCTTTCTTGTCACCACCCCATTATTCCACCATCCAACGATATGTGAGCCTTGCAATTTATTTGGTTTTACCTCTAGCTCATGTGGGTTGGGATGGATCCACATACAATTCCACATGCTCCCATATATGCATCATGTTGTTTTCACATTATTGATATGTGGAGAGCCACATGGCCACCTTTGCATGCTACGTGAGTGGAACCCCTTGTCAAGCTTCCATATGGATTGTTTTTGAATGTATGCTCATGTTGGAATATATTTGAGGCTATTTATGCATCTAGTGGGACATACACACTAGCATGTCCAAATTATATTCAAATATGAGCATATCCCATCTACTCCACATGGAACACCAACGTACTCTTTTGGCTTGGCCTTAATTCCATATTTTGGGAATGCATGTGTAAATAAATGCCCATGGTTCTTTACAATTGTTTTCACAATAATAAACATGGCATTTATTAATTATGCATGGGCCATGCAAGATCACCACCCTCTTCTTTTAGTTGGCTTTTTCTTTGATTTTTGAGTGGAGCTTGGTTCCTTTGAAATCAATTCAAGCTTGCTCAATTTTGAGTCCAACCATCTTAGGGCTCATCCTATCTTGGTTTTGTTAAGCTATATGGCATGCATATATCAAGTGGAGCATTCCTTTTCTCTTTAGCTCTACCCCATTTGCTCTTACACAAACCCTCGCCATCTTACTCTCTCTTTGTCCATCTTATGTCTCTCCTAGCTACCTTGCCGAGCCACTCCCCCTTGCCGAGCCACCCCCTTGTCTTGCTTGCAAAAAGAGCAACCAGCTTGACCACCACCCTCCTAACCTAATGACCTACCCCTCCTCCTAGCTAAGTAGAGAGAGAAAGGAAAGAGGGAAGAAAACCCTACCCCCACCAATCTCTCCCTTACTTTGGCAAAAGGTGACAGCCATCTTCCCCCCCTTGTACCTCTGCCTCTCCCTTATCACCACCCCCTCTCCCAAGCTCTAGATCGAGACCCCATGCGCCAGCCCTTCCTCCTTCTTCCTCCCCAAGCCATAGCCATGCCTTCATCAACCCTAGTCACGAACCCCCTCGGATCTCCTTCGTTTAGGTGGACGCCAAGCTGCTCCGAGGGAACCTGGACACTCCCCGGCTTCCCCTTCTTCGTCCTGTGCAGGACCCCTCGCCAGGAGATCGCCGGAGTTGACGTCGCGCCGCCGTAGACGCCATGAACCGAAGGAGCGGATCGCCAGCACCGCGCCAGTACCCCTCCACCCCGGCTTCCACGGCTTCGCGGGCGCACTCTTATGAGCACCTCCTCCCTCCCGGACATCCCCTTTTCCTCTCTAGCTCGCCGCAACACCGTCGCGCTCCGTCGAGCAGCCTCCGTGCACCCCCGCTCGCACTGTCTGATGCACGCCTGCAGCCGGCAGTAACATCAGTACTTCCCCGCAGCCTCCTGTTCATCGTTGAAGCCCGGCCGACATAGTTCGCCTCCGGAGTTTCTCCCTAAAAGAAAGCCGTAGAGCGTAGACCCCTCTTCGTTTTTCGTGTTGCGAGTTTCCTGTAGTTCGCCGCTGTTTAGCCGCCAATCCCGCCGGAAAAGGTCGCCACCGTCAGGATCGACCGAGTTTAGTTTCCGCATCGGGTTCAGTTAAATAGAAGCCCGCCACATTTTTGCAAGAAACCCCCTTCATTGTTTCGTCGCGCACTGGCTAGTCCCTCCGCCGCCCCTTTAGGCCCACCAGTCAGCCCCTCCCCCGTTTTGCAAAAAGGTACCCGTGCTTTGAGGTTTTCCCACCCGCACTCCCCCGGATTCCCCACGTGGCCGCGCCCTGTTCGCGCGCCCGCGTGTGGGTCCGCACAGGCGCGGGTCCCGCTTGTCATCCTCCGCGGCTGGCTGAACCCTAGGTGAGAAAAGCCCTGCGTAGACCGCTACGACCCACCTACTGCTGAGTCAGCACCGGCCCCACTTGTCTGTGACGGTGGCTAAATCTCTCTGGGTATAAAAAGTATCTGTTCTTTTTCTGTTTAATAAAAATGATTTCAGAAATTGTTAAATATGTTTTAAATCCAGAAATGAATAACTTTTAATTAATAAATCCAAATAATACAAATAATATATGTTTTTGAATCAGAAAGATGTGAGGAATTCAAATATGCCATCCAAAATAATGTTTGACTAATTTTAATTTTCGAGATGATTAAATTGCAATAAAAATGCCTTTTCTCAATTAAGTAGTAACTTTAATTCTATAACTCCAAATTTGACAAATGATATGTCTAAATTGATCAGCGCGACGAGCTTGTTCTGATTATGCATTCCATGATATGAATTGAAGCATGCATCATATAAATATTAAGTGGACAGCAAGTTATATGGGAGCAAAACATGACTAAAAACTTAATAAAATGCTTTATTCATGTACCCCACACCTCACCCATGCCATGCTACATTATTGCCATGTAAATTGTGCATCATTCATCATGGCATGCTTGGTTGCTTGTCGCATTTTATTTATATGCTTGTGCACTTTATTTATGCTGACCCTTGTTTGTTTGGTTCTTCTTTCGAATAGACGCCGAGCAGGGGAATTATCTGGAATCCCAGGAGTGCTACCCAGATCCATCTCTCGCTTCAACTGAGCTGCCAGGCAAGCACTACCACATGCTTGCAGACATATAGTACCTATTGCTTCTATCTTATTCTTGCATCATTGAGTCGCGATTGCATTAAACTGAATCCCAAGTATTGCATGACCTTACTTTTAAACCCCACCGAAGCTTGTTCCTCCATCCCATGAGCCACTACTACAGGAGTTGTTTGAGACAAGCGAGTCGTAGAACAACATGTGTAGGGTATGTGAGTGTCTGATGGTTAACGAGGTACCTAAACAACTTAACCTGAGTAGTAATGGGATAACTAGTGAAAAAGGCACTGGTGGGCAATATCTGTCATTTGTTTTTTCATGCTCACTTGTGTCCCGTAGGACCCCGAGTACTTGATACCTGTTCCTTGACTATCGCACTATCTGCATATGGGACCATGAATCCCCTTAGTCAGGGCTTGATTCATTCTTATTTCTTGGGGCCACAAAGTAGTTTGGGGCTTTATTACTATCTTGTACTTATGCCATGCTTTACCGCTTTATTTATGATTGTGCGTGGAGCACCTGTACTGTTTAGGAATTGCGGAGTGTTTTCGCGGTATCGACAAGCCCAGTCACACTTTCGGGATCCCAGTTATTTACAACCATTGGCGCAAACCTTGGGTCCGTATCGGAGCCGGCCAACTTCGTTGCGGGTAGCTTAATGGGGTGGCCCTCTGAAATAATTTATGAATCATGTGATTGCTTTGTCGTGAAAGCCTCGTTGGGTTTTGATTTGGTTTTTCCGAGGTCGATTGTGTGTGTGTTGCTATTTGTGCACCCCTACAGGGTAATCTTTCTGAAAGCCGTGTCCGCGGTTATGGACGACTTGGAGCACAGTTTTTCGATCATAGACAAGCATAACTAAAGTACCGTATTTAATTTGACTAAAGATCTGACTAGTAATTAGTGTAATACTCAAGGAATGATTAATAAAACTGCCAACGGATGGGTTGTTCGTCCGCTTTATCGTTGGTAAGCGAGAAGGAGGATGGATATGTTACTTTATACTGTTATAATTGTTGTTTCTAATTAAAGGGCATCCGTCTATCCTTGGTTAGGCAGATGGTTAGCGAGTATCTATAGACTTGTTAGTTATTATCTTTTGCTGCAATTGCGTCACCCCAGGTATATGTCCCCTTTAGAGGCATAAAGACTTGCTGAGTACCCCTAGGGTCTCACACGATAAATTGTTTGATTCAGATGAACTGGTGTATTCGCAAGATGGATACTGGGTGGAGGAGACAGATGATGTAGGCAACGATCACTCGTTGTAGAGATTCTGGGGATGGGGATCCGTGAGATCTGTGGGCGGGATGTGCTTAATTATGTGGCATCTTATGCTGATTTGCTTCTTATCCGTACTCGGATCTTGTTTCCCGCTTCCGCTTGATACTCTGTTGATTGATGTATGAGGAGCTATCCTACACTATTATCTCTATCTAGGATATTTGGATCTTGTCGTATGGCGTTGCAATATTTCTATTTCTTTTAGATGGTATGGCTCTGAGAACTGTTGTAAGGTAGCTTGCATACATACTCACTTGTGTATGTATTTGATCTCTTCGCATGTTGCCTACGCCGCTCGCTCTTGTCCCGATATTCTTGGAAGTGGTTAGGGCGGTCGACGGGCCTACACGTGGGTGGCTCTGGGCCCCCGCTGTAAAACCCTTAACCACTTTTGGTCCATCTAGGCTTGAACTTAGAGCATAGGGTCTGAGGTTGTTACAATTGGTATCAGAGCCATTCCGTCCTTCAGGGTCTCAGCCAAATTTGTCATTGTTAGTCTAGCAAATATTTTGGTAGTTATGTATACTAGGGAAAAACAAAACGCGAGAGTAGGACTGCTTCCATTTTTCTTCATACCCACCCTTTCTGGTAAGGAAGTGTAACGTTTTCAATTCTCTTCTAAAATTCAAACTAGGATTCATGTGTTCTGGGTTCCGTAGTACCATAGGTTGAGTGAGTGTGTGTGTGTGTAATTCTTTGTCTACCTGTTGCATCCAACCTTGTTGTCACAATCTGCCTTTGGTTATCAACTGTTGGTACATTCCATACTGACTGGCTTTTGTAAACCGACACGATCTATCCGACTCCTTGTTAACCAGTGCCATCTTGTTAAGGCTGTTCTTCCTTCCAGCATGCTTTCACAGAATGTGGAGTTGCTAATCTCTACCTGATAAGTGTTTTGCGCATCTATTGGTATTTTAAGGCCGAAAAATGCGGGAAATTTTTCTTTGATACATCTGTGTTTCCACACTCCTCTCCAGTCGTGTGTGAAACATTGTCTATGTTTCTTTTATCAACATGGTCGTGCTAACTCATTCTTTTGTCACCGGCGCTTAATCCTGGAGTTTTACTTCATCATCAATTCTTCTGGGCTAAATACATAACGTGTGTCGATCCGATGCGTGTGATTGTAATTTGGTTCTCGGCATAGCTATATGACACTTATCATGAGTGGAATAGGGTTAATACTATAAATCCAATCCTCCAAATGATGGCGGTTATCTCCTGTGATTTTGAGTTACACCATGATCATATCTATGCATATTCAAGTATTTTTGGCAATCCGGAGTTTTCTCAAGGCACTACGTGAAGGAAATATGCCCTGAGAGGCAATAATAAAGTTGTTATTATGTATTCCTTGTATATGATAGATGTTTATTTTGCATGCTATAATTGTATTGGTAGGAAACATCAATACATGTGTGTTTAATAAACAAAAAGGGTTCCTAGTTATGCCTCTCTTATAGACTAGCTTGTTGATTAACAAGATGATCAAGGTTTCCTGATCATGGACATTGGATGTTGTTAATAACAAGGTCACAGCATTTGTGAAATGATGTGATGAACATTCATCTGAAGTATAGCATTACGATCAAGTCATTATGTTTATATTGCTATAACATCATACGAAGTAATCTTTATCCTTAGACCATGAGATCATGTTAATTGCTAACACCAGAAGAGTATCTTGATAACATCAAACGTCACACCGTAACAGGGTGACTATAAAGATGCGTTCAGTACTACGAAGGTGTTATGTTGAGGCTCATGGATCAAGAGTGGAATTTGTCAATCCAGATGACGGATAGATATACTCTGGGCCCTCTCGGTGATATCACATTACGATAGCTTGCAAGCAAGTGATGTGATCACTAGAATGTTATATCACGGGAACGAGAAAAGAGTGCATGTCGGTAACGAGATCAAACTAGGTATGGAGATACCGATGATCGAATCTCGGACATGTAATATATCGAGAGACAAAGGGATTTAGTTACAAGCGTTAAAGGTTCTCACGATCACAGGAGTCATCGTTGAATGTGTAGGAGTCAGTACGGATCTCTAGGTCCCGCTGCTGATTATCGATCGGAGAAGGGTCTCGATCATGTCTGCATTATTCGCGAACCGTAGGGTGGCACACTTAAGAGTTACCGGACACCATTTTGGAGCACATATGTTTCAGACGAAAGAATTGCAAAGCGAAGGAATTATTTCAATAGAAACCGGAAATTGTTTCGGGTGAAATTGCAGAAGGTGGTTCTGCATGTGATATTGAAATATTGCAAGGGGCTATATGTGAATGTTTGTTAATTAAAGTAATTAACAAAAATCTGAATAATTTTAATAAAAAGAGTTTTATTAAATGAGAGAGCATTAAATTTGGAGAAATTTAATGCATTTAAAGTGGAGACTTTAAAAGGGAATGTGAAGAGGCATTTTAATGTGGAGGGGTTACCACCACATGAATGGGCGAGGTGAGGGGTCACCCCCCATGCGCCGGCCATGGAGAGACAGGGCACCCCCTCCTCCTATAAAAGGCCACCCATTCCCTCCTTCATCCTCACACCTCCTTGTGAAGTATCTCTCTCCCCCTCTAGAATTATTCCCCCATGGTCTCGGATTAGCGAGATACATGTTCCCGGTGGCATTTCGTCTGGAAGGAGTTGCTGCTTCTGCTGGATCGCTGGAGAGAGGAGGTGGAGGTTGTCCGGTGGCTTGAACGTGTGTGCGAGGACGGATGCGCTTCTGATTTGCGGCGCTCCGACTTCCACACGATCTTGAGATCGGCAAGCATACGACTACATCAACCACGAGTTCCTACTCGTTAACAAAACTCGTTGTCTTCGAGGGTAAGTTCTCCATGGATGTATGTCCACCTGTTGCTCTGTATCTAGTAGATAGATCTTGGCGTATAGTTCTCATCGTAGGAATTTTTTTGTTTTCTATGTTGCAGACCCAACAGTGGTATCAGAGCCTGATCTATGCGTAGGTGCTTTGCACGGGTAGTACACATATGTTTATATGTGGGCGATGATGATCATGTTATTGCATATTCTATGTACTTTGGATATTGGTGGCATAGTGGGATGAAGCGGCCCGGACCAACCTTACATGTCATCGTACATGAGATCGGTTCCACGACTGACATGCAACTAGTTTTGCATAAGTGGCTAGCGGGTGTTTGTCTCTCCTACTATAGTCAATATTTGATTTACAACGAGTTGCTAATAACTTGGTTATCCTCGTTGTGGTTCATGTTCGTAGGTAAGACCGGTTCTATCTCCGAAAGCCCTAAGCCACGTAAAACTTGCAATTGATAAATTAGAGGCGTCTAGTTTAGATCGTTGTTGGGCTAGTGTCTTGATATGGTATTGTTGTAAGTAGATGTATGATAGATACTCTTACAACTCACTTAACGTGTGAGTTCCATAGACCTTGGCCTTACACACAAAGGAATGATAGAGATCATACCACGATGCAAATGATAGAGATCAAATGCATGGACCATATCACCTCACTTCACACATTAGCATCTTATATTGCTAGTTTGGCGCTTTTGGTAGCATTATAAGATGATCCCTCATTTAGATATCAAGATAAAATGTGTTCTTCCTTAAGTATGCACCATTTTGTGGATCGTGTTTTGAGGCATCACGTGATGATCGGGTGTTCTCAACTCTACGCTTTCATACAACGGGTGTAAGACAATTTTACACACGCAAATACTAAGGTTCTTACTTGACGAGCCTAGCATGTACAAACATGGCCTCAGAACACGAACCGAAAGGTTAAGCATGAGTCATATAGTTGATATGATGCCCATATAGATGCTCGCCTTTGAAGCTACACCGACTCACGTGATGATCGGACTTGGTGTAGTGGATTTGGTTCATGTAATCACCAAAAGGACACGAGGGATGTCGTTTTTGAGTGGGAGTTCATTAGTAATTTGGATTAGTTGAACTCAATCTATCATAAACTTAGTCTAAATATATTTTACAAATTCTGTTGTAGATGGCACCACTTGCTTTTAATTTCAATGTGTTCATGGAGAAAGAGAAGCTTGCTGCGAATGGTAGCAACTTCACCAATTGGGCTATGAATTTGAGGATTCTCCTCACTGCTGCACAAAAGCAATATGTGCTAGAGGCGCCGCTAGGCCCCCCACTAGCTCTTGATGCCCCTGACGAGGAAAAGAACGTCTATATAAATCGTCAGGAGGACCACAACTTAGTTCATTGCGGCATACTGTATGGGCTAGAGCCAGAACTTCGAAAACGTTTCGAAAATGGCAATGCCTTTGATACCATGGGAGAATTGAAAATGATTTTCGATACCCATGCTGCCGTAGAGAGTTATAATGCTTCTGAAAAGTTCTTTAGCTGCATGATGGAAGAGAACAGCTCCGTTAGTGAGCACGTACTCAAAATGTCTGGGTATGCCGATAAGCTTGTGTCCTTGGGAATAACGATTCCCATTGACTTAGGCATACATCGTGTTATCCAATCTCTGCCACCTAGCTACAAGAGCTTCGTGATGAACTATAATATGCAGGGCATGAAGAAGTCTCTTCCCGAGCTTCTGTCAATGCTTAAGACTGCAGAAGTGGAGATTAGGAAAGAACATCAAGTGTTGATGATCAATAAGACCACCGGTTTCAAGAAGGACAAGAAAAGCCAGTAGAAGGGAAAGAAGGGCGGCAAATCTGTTGTCGCGGCTGAAAAGAAACCCCGAGATGGCCCTAAGTCTGACAACGAGTGCTACTATTGCAAGGAGACTAGCCATTGGAAGCGCAACTGCCCCAAGTATTTGGCGGACAAGAAGGCTGGCAAGGCAAACAAAGGTATATGTGATATACATGTTATCGATGTGTACTTGACTAGTACTCGCAGTAGCACCTGGGTATTTGATACGGGATCGGTTGCTAATATATGTAACTCGGTTCAGGGGCTGCAGAACAAGCGACAACTAGCAAGGGATGAGGTCACGATGCGGGTCGGCAATGGATCAAGAGTTGATGTGATTGCCGTCGGAACGCTGCCTCTCTATATGCCGTCGGGATTAGTTATAAACCTGAATAATTGTTATTTGGTGCCTG
This sequence comes from Avena sativa, assembly GCA_916181665.1. NCBI lineage: Eukaryota > Viridiplantae > Streptophyta > Magnoliopsida > Poales > Poaceae > Avena > Avena sativa. The sequence goes on along the minus strand of OV702290.1, from coordinate 28,679,798 downwards.
CACTGAGCATGAACATTGTATCCGGATCGTGTTTGATGCAAAGTGGTTATTCATTTAAGTCTGAAAACAATGGTTGTTCGATTTATATGAATAATATCTTTTATGGTCATGCACCTATGTTGAATGGTTTATTTCTGTTGGATCTCGATAGTAGTATTACGCATATTCATAATATTGATGCTAAAAGGATTAAACTTGATAATGATATATCTACATATATGTGGCACTGCCGTCTAAGTCATATTGGCGTTAAACGCATGAAGAAACTCCATTCTGATGGACTTTTGGAATCACTTGATTTTGAATCATTTGATACATGTGAGCCATGCCTTATGGGCAAGATGACTAGAACGCCGTTTTCCGGTTCAATGGAATGGGCGGCAGATTTATTGGAAATCATACATACTGATGTGTGTGGACCAATGAGTGTGTCGGCGCGAGGTGGATATCGTTATTTTGTTACTTTCACAGATGATTTGAGTAGATACGGGTATATCTATTTGATGAAACATAAGTTTGAAACCTTTGAAAGGTTCAAAGAATTTCAGAATGAAGTGGAAAATCATCGTAATAAAAAGATCAAATTTCTACGGTCTGACCGTGGAGGAGAGTATCTAAGTTACGAGTTTAGCACACACATGAAAGAGTGTGGAATAGTTTCACAACTCACGCTTGCCGGAACACCACAACGTAATGGTGTGTCAGAACGTCGTAATCGTACTTTATTGGATATGGTTCGATCTATGATGTCTCTGACTGACTTGCCACTGTCATTTTGGGGTTATGCACTGGAAACAGTTGCATTAACTTTAAATCGGGCACCATCTAAATCCGTTGAAAAGACACCGTATGAATTATGGTTTGGAAACAAACCTAAGCTGTCATTTCTTAAAGTTTGGGGATGCGATGTTTATGTGAAGAAACTTCAACCGGATAAACTCGAACCCAAAGTAGAAAAATGCGTCTTCATAGGATACCCTAAGGAAACGATTGGGTATACCTTCTATCACAGATCCGAGGGCAAGGTCTTTGGTGCCAAGAATGGATCCTTTCTTGAAAAGGAGTTTCTCGCGAAAGGTGTGAGTAGTCGGAAGGTAGAACTCGAAGAGGTTATTGAACCTTCTCTTCATGAAATGGCGAGTAGCGCAGCTCCAGAAGTTGTTTCGGAGTTGACTTCACCTAATGAAGAGAGAGCTAATGATATTGATCATGAAACTCCGAAAGAGGACACTACCGAATCTCGCAGGTCAAGCAGGACACGTGCAACTCCTGAACTGTACGGCAATCCTGTTATGAATTTCATGATTGATGAAATAGATGACCCTGCGACGTATGAAGAAGCGATGATGAGCCCTGATTCCAACAAATGGCTAGAAGCCATGAAATCCGAGATGGAATCCATGTACGAAAACCAGGTTTGGACCTTGGTGGACTTACCTCACGACCGAAAGGCTGTTGAGAATAAATGGATTTTCAAAAGAAAAACGGATGCTGATGGTAATGTAACCATCTATAAGGCTCGACTTGTCACAAAGGGGTTTCGAAAAATTCAAGGAGTTGACTATGATGCGACATTCTCTCCCGTAGCAATGCTTAAGTCGGTTAGGATTATGTTAGCAATTGTTGCGCGTTCCTCAATGGTAATATTGAAGAAGAGTTGTATATGATATAACCTAAGGGTTTTGTCGATCCTAAGGATGCTGATAAGGTGTGCAAACTTCAGCGAAACATCTATGGACTGAAGCAAGCATCCCGGAGTTGGAATCTCCGCTTTGATGAGGTGATCAAAGAGTTTGCATTTGTCCAAACTTATGGAGAGGCTTGTATTTACAAGAAAGTGAGTGGGAGCAATGTGGCATTTCTGATATTATATGTGGATGACATATTATTGATTGGAAATGATATAGATCTTTTAAACAGTGTTAAAAGTTATCTAAACAGCAAATTTTCGATGAAGGACCTTGGTGAAGCTTCATATATATTAGGCATTAAAATCTATAGAGATAGATCAAGGCGCCTAATTGGGCTATCGCAGAGTACATACCTTGATAAGATATTAAAGAAGTTTAATATGGATGAAAGTAAGAAGGGGTTCTTACCTATGTTGCAAGGCAAGACATTGAGTAAGACTCAAAGTCCGGCTACGGCGGAAGAAAGAGAGATAATGGATAAGATCCCCTATGCCTTAGCCATAGGCTCTATAATGTATGCCATGCTATGTACAAGACCGAATGTGGCACATGCTATTAGTTTGACTAGTAGGTACCAATCTGATCCAGGTTCGGAACACTGGATAGTGGTCAAGAATATCCTTAAGTACTTGAGAAGAACTGAGGATATGTTTCTTGTATACGGAGGTGAAGAAGAGCTAGTCGCTAAGTGTTATGTCGATGCTAGCTTTGACACTGATCCGGATGACTCTAAGTCTCAATCCGGATACGTATTTCTCTTGAACGGAGCAGCAGTTAGTTGGAGGAGCTCCAAACAACCTGTGGTGGCTGGATCATGGACGGAGGCGGAATATGTTGCTTCTTCGGAAGCAGCGCAGGAAGCGGTTTGGATGAAGGAGTTCATAACGGAACTAGGTGTGGTTCCTAGTGCGTTGGACCCAATGGTGATCTATTGTGACAATAATGGAGCCATAGCCAAAGCCAAGGAACCAAGGTCTCACAAGAATTCCAAACATATTAAGCGCCAGTTTCACTCCATCCGCGAGCATGTCAAGGATGGAGATATAAAGATTTGTAAAGTGCACACGAACCTGAATGTAGAAGATCCGTTGACTAAAGTACTCCCTAGGGCAAAACATGATCAACACCAGAACTCCATGGGGGTTTAGATTTATCACTATATAAACTAGATTGTTGTCTCTAGTGCAAGTGGGAGACTGAAGGAAATATGCCCTGAGAGGCAATAATAAAGTTGTTATTATGTATTCTTTGTATATGATAGATGTTTATTTTGCATGCTATAATTGTATTGATAGGAAACATCAATACATGTGTGTTTAATAAACAAAAAGGGTTCCTAGTTATGCCTCTCTTATAGACTAGCTTGTTGATTAACAAGATGATCAAGGTTTCCTGATCATGGACATTGGATGTTGTTAATAACAAGGTCACAGCATTTGTGAAATGATGTGATGAACATTCATCTGAAGTATAGCATTACGATCAAGTCAATATGTTTATATTGCTATAACATCATACGAAGTAATCTTTATCCTTAGACCATGAGATCATGTTAATTGCTAACACCAGAAGAGTATCTTGATAACATCAAACGTCACACCGTAATAGGGTGACTATAAAGATGGTTTCAGTACTACGAAGGTGTTATGTTGAGGCTCATGGATCAAGAGTGGAATTTGTCAATCCAGATGAGGGATAGATATACTCTGGGTATATCACGGGAACGAGAAAAGCGTGCATGTCGGTAACGAGATCAAACTAGGTATGGAGATACCGATGATCGAATCTCGGACATGTAATATATCGAGAGACAAAGGGATTTAGTTACAAGCGTTAAAGGTTCTCACGATCACAGGAGTCATTGTTGAATGTGTAGGAGTCAGTACGGATCTCCAGGTCCCGCTGCTGATTATTGATCGGAGAAGGGTCTCGATCATGTTTGCATTATTCGCTAAACGTAGGGTGGCACACTTAAGAGTTACCGGACACCATTTTGGAGCACATATGTTTCAGACGAAAGAATTGCAAAGCGCGGGAATTGTTTCAATAGAAACCGGAAATTGTTTCAGGTGAAATTGCAGAAGGTGGTTCTGCATGTGATATTGAAATATTGCAAGGGGCTATATGTGAATGTTTGTTAATTAAAGTAATTAACAAAATTCTGAATAAATTTAAAATAAAGAGTTTTATTAAATGAGAGAGCATTAAATTTGGAGAAATTTAATGCATTTAAAGTGGAGACTTTAAAAGGGAATGTGAAGAGGAATTTTAATGTGGAGGGGTTACCACCACATGAATGGGGGAGGTGAGGGGTCACCCCCCCATGCGCCGGCCATGGAGAGAGGGGGCACCCCCCCCTCCTCCTATAAAAGGCCACCCATTCCCTCCTTCATCCTTACACCTCCTTGTGAAGGATCTCTCTCCCCCTCTAGAATTATTCCCCCATGGTCTCGGATTAGCGAGATACATGTTCCCGGTGGCATTTCGTCTGGAAGGAGTTGCTGCTTCCGCTGGATCGCTGGAGCGAGGCGGTGGAGGTTGTCCGGTGGCTTGAACGTGTGTGCGAGGACGGATGCGCTGCTGATTTGCGGCGCTCGGACTTCCACACGATCTTGAGATCGGCAAGGATACGACTACATCAACCATGAGTTCCTACTCGTTAACAAAACTCGTTGTCTTCGAGGGTAAGTTCTCCATGGATGTATGTCCACCCATTGCTCTGTATCTAGTAGATAGATCTTGGCGTATAGTTCTCATCCTAGGAATTTTTTGTTTTCTATGCTGCGGACCCAACACTACGGTGGTCTATCATCTGTTTATCATGCTTCACATCTTTTTGAACTCCATATCCGCAAAATTTTCTTTAATACGAGGGAATTTCATCTTTTCGTCTCTGATAGCTTTGCTTAATGTATGAGTTATCATCGCTTCTTATCCAAGATCTCCTTATCTTTCAACTGGTGCTCCGATCGACAATGTGAACCCGGCGGCATCTCTCTTTTTCTTTTGAAGGACCAGATAATCTATTTTGTCAATGCATCTCTTTCAACATGAATCCTTGCTCGTAACGTTGATCTTTCAAAGAGCGTTCAGCTCAGAAAGTGTTTCGAGCATTTCGTTTCTTCCGTCTCTTGAACTTGATATTCTTGGAATATCTTGTTAATCCATGATGGTATATTTTGATGATATGCTTGCCTATTCTATATCAATGGAAGAACATGGAAGGTCATCTGTGTCTCTTTCTCTCAAGCTTCGTGAACACTGCCTGTGTGCAAAGTTGTCAGAGTGTAAATCCTGACTTCTTGAAGTCACATATCTCGACCATGTCCTTCTGCTAAATACATCGCTTCAATTCTGGAGTCAGCAAGCCCATTGTTAATTCCATCCTCCACCTTCAATCAAACCGGAGTTGTACTTGTTGGCAAGTTATCATCAGCATTTCGCCAAAGTTTCCTCAAGACAGCTAAATCTCTCTTAGTTATTATTCAGAAGGATCAGTAATTCTTTTAATCTTCCGCTCATCAAGTAACCTTTGAAACCCTCTCATTCTATCGTCGATGCTCAATCCACCGGAGGCCATGAAGACTTTTCAGATCTTTTGTAATCCTTTTGTTCAAGTTGTTGCTATCTTTTCCTTATCTATCGAATCTTGCAGCAGTTCTCCATAATCTTCCTTCATATCTTTTCCGGTGGTTTGGATCTTCCGACATGACGACAACATCATCATCTGTATCTATCTTTGAATCCGGCGAATCATTTGCATCTATCCTTGTTTTCTAATGGAGTTCCATGAGTTCTTTTGTCAAGATCTTTAGTCTGTTTTGGGAGTTGGGTTGCATGGTTTTCCTATTCATGTGCGGAGTAATGCTTTGAGTGAGGGATGGAGTAGCTACCATACCACTACTCTTATCATTCCCTCTTGTACATTGGATTGGTGAATTTGTGCGATTTAACTCATTCCACGGAAGTAGAAGTGGCCTTTATTTCTCGATACTTCTATTTACGTCCTTGTTTTCTGGAGTTTTCTCTCAAGAACATAATTAATAATCTCTTATTGGTGATCTCGTCCTTTCTACATGGAGAAAAATCTTTAATTATCTGGTGGAAGCAAATGCAACATCTTATCAGTTCCCCTTCATTCCACTAGTGTTCGACATCGTCAACAAGATGGATGAAGTATATATTTGATTTCCTTTTGTCAATTATTTCTCGTGGTAAAGCCAATTATGGTTGATGCCATCAGTCGCAAATCTATTGCATTAGCCTCAAGGTTAAAGAAAGCAATAAGTATCCCTACAATAAACTCCAGATCCTCTATATTCTTTTCTTCTTGGGATCCCACCATAATCTAGCATCACCTCCTTGTCTAGAAGTTATATCCGTGCACCTCAATTGCGTGATCCTTTGGTTCTTACCGGCGTAACAAGAATATAATCCGACAATGTCTAACTCAATCTTTCTGTTGATATCAAGGAACTCTATTGTTTGAAGGCAATATTGTTCTAGACTTCAATTCTCAAATCCGAGGGAAGAAACAATGCTATTTTCATAGTGGTATCTAACTTCTCCAAAGTAGCTATTTCTTCCAGCGAGGCAAAGAATCAGCGTCATGTGCATCTGTTGATCTCTAATCCTAACGGTGTGTCTTTCTTTCTCCATGATACATCGGCCTTCCTTATTCTTTCAAGTGTTTCTATTCTTTATCATGTTTCCTGAAAAACCGGGGCTATGTTCATCCTATCCTTCTTGTCTCACGACAATCCTTCAACTCTTATAAACCGTGTTTCTCATGCAAAACGCAAGACTCGCAACAAGTCTAACAAGTTTTGCAAGGTGCAGTGGTCGAACCATTCCGTTGTTCTTCAACTTGGGAACGTGAGGGTCACCTTCGTTCCGAACATCGCCTCTCCTTGTGTTGTTTTCTTTTCCTAGGAATCTCAGGGCGAGATTCTTGTTTAGTGGGGGAGAGTTGTAGCATCCCAATTGTCTAACAATTGCAATGTTACTAGCCTAGTATAATAAAATGCTACTTCCTACATATAATTGTTGCATCATAATTATATCATGCTCATGTCATCATGCCACATTGCATTTGAGCATCATATAAAACCCTTTTCATTTGGTTCTTATCTCATGTGCATTATTAATTGTATTGGCCTCTTGATACATTGTATTTGGTTCTTGATAAATGCTTGATGCCCAAGTTGAGTTGGAGGCATATCTTTTATTAAACTCCACCACCTTTCTTGTCACCACCCCATTATTCCACCATCCAACGATATGTGAGCCTTGCAATTTATTTGGTTTTACCTCTAGCTCATGTGGGTTGGGATGGATCCACATACAATTCCACATGCTCCCATATATGCATCATGTTGTTTTCACATTATTGATATGTGGAGAGCCACATGGCCACCTTTGCATGCTACGTGAGTGGAACCCCTTGTCAAGCTTCCATATGGATTGTTTTTGAATGTATGCTAATGTTGCAATATATTTGAGGCTATTTATGCATCTAGTGGGACATACACACTAGCATGTCCAAATTATATTCAAAAATGAGCATATCCCATCTACTCCACATGGAACACCAACGTACTCTTTTGGCTTGGCCTTAATTCCATATTTTGGGAATGCATGTGTAAATAAATGCCCATGGTTCTTTACAATTGTTTTCACAATAATAAACATGGCATTTATTAATTATGCATGGGCCATGCAAGATCACCACCCTCTTCTTTTAGTTGGCTTTTTCTTTGATTTTTTTGTGGAGCTTGGTTCCTTTGAAATCAATTCAAGCTTGCTCAATTTTGAGTCCAACCATCTTAGGGCTCATCCTCTCTTGGTTTTGTTAAGCTATATGGCATGCATATATCAAGTGGAGCATTCCTTTTCTCTTTACCTCTACCCCCTTTGCTCTTACACAAACCCTCACCATCTTACTCTCTCTTTGTCCATCTTATGTCTCTCCTAGCTACCTTGCCGAGCCACTCCCCCTTGTCGAGCCACCCCCTTGTCTTGCTTGCAAAAAGAGCAGCCAGCTCGACCACCACCCTCCTAACCTAATGACCTACCCCTCCTCCTAGCTAAGTAGAGAGAGAAAGGAAAGAGGGAAGAAAACCCTACCCCCACCGATCTCTCCCTTACTTTGGCAAAAGGTGACAGCCATCTTCCCCCCTTGTACCTATGCCTCTCCCTTATCACCACCCCCTCTCCCAGGCTCTAGATTGAGACCCCATGCGCCAGCCCTTCCTCCTTCTTCCTCCCCAAGCCATAGCGATGCCTTCATCAACCCTAGCCATGAACCCCCTCGGATCTCCTTCGTTCAGGTGGACGCCAAGCCGCTCCGAGGGTACCTGGACACTCCCCGGCTTCCCCTTCTTCGTCCTGTGCAGGACCCCCCGCCAGGGGATCGCCGGAGTTGACGTCGTGCCGCCGTAGACGCCATGAACCGAAGGAGCGGATCGCCAGCACCGCGCTAGTACCCCGCCACCCCGGCTTCCACGGCTTCGCGGGCGCACTCTCGTGAGCACCTCCTCCCTCCCGGACATCCCATTTTCCTCTCTAGCTCGCCGCAACGCCGCCGCGCTCCGTCGAGCAGCCTCCGTGCGCCGCCGCTCGCACTGTCTGATGCACGCCTGCAGCCGGCAGTAACAGCGGTGCTTCCCCGCAGCCTCCTGTTCATCGTCGAAGCCCGGCCGACACAGTTCGCCTACGGAGTTTCTACCTAAACGAAAGCCGTAGAGCGTAGACACCTCTTCGTTTTTCGTGGTGCGAGTTTCCTCTAGTTCACCGCCGTTTAGCCGCCAATCCCACCGGAAAACATCGCTGCCGTCGGGATCAACCGAGTTCAGTTTCCGCGCCGGGTTCAGTTAAACAGCAGCCCTCCATGTTTTTGCAAGAAACCCCCTTCGCTGTTTCGTCGCGCACCGGCTAGTCCCTCCGCAGCCCCTTTAGGCCCACCAGTCAACCCCTCCCCCGTTTTGCAAAAAGGTACCCGTGCTTTGAGGTTTCCCACCCGCACTCCCCCGAATTCCCCACGTGGTCGCGCCCTGTTCGCGTGCCCGCATGTAGATCCGCACAGGCGCGGGTCCCGCTTGTCATCCTCCGCGGCTGGCTGAACCCTAGGTGAGAAAAGCCCCGCGTAGACCGCTGCGACCCACCTACTGCTGAGTCAGCGCCGGCCCCACTTGTCTGTGACAGTGGCTAAATCTCTCTGAGTATAAAAAGTATCTGTTCTTTTTCTATTTAATAAAAATGATTTCAGAAATTGTTAAATATGTTTTAAGTCCAAAAATTAATAACTTTTAATTAATAAATCCAAATAATACAAATAATATATGTTTTTGAATCAGAAAGATGTGAGGAATTCAAATATGCCATCCAAAATAATGTTGGACTAATTTTAATTTTCGAGATGATTAAATTGCAATAAAAATGCCTTTTCTCAATTAAGTAGTAACTTTAATTCTATAACTCCAAATTTGACAAATGATATGTCTAAATTGATCAGCGTGAAGAGCCCGTTCTGATTGTGTGTTCCATGATATGAATTGAAGCATGCATCATATAAATATTAAGTGGACATAAAGTTATATGGGAGCAAAACATGACTAAAAACTTAATAAAATGCTTTATTCTTGTACCCCACACCTCACCCATGCCATGCTACATTATTGCCATGTAAATTGTGCTTCATTCATCATGGCGATTGGTTGCTTGTCGCATTTTATTTATATGCTTGTGCACTTTATTTATGTTGGCCCTTGTTTGTTTGGTTCTTCTTTCGAATAGACACTGAGCAGGGGAATTATCAGGAATCCCAGGAGTGCTACCCAGATCCATCTCTCGCTTCAACTGAGCTGCCAGGCAAGCACTACCACATGCTTGCATACATATAGTACCTATTGCTTCTATCTTATTCTTGCATCATTGAGTCGCGGTTGCATTAAACTGAATCCCAAGTATTCGCATGGCCTTACTTTTAAACCCCACCGAAGCTTGTTCCTCCATCCCATGAGCCACTACTACAGGAGTTGTTTGAGCCAAGCGAGTCGTAGAACAACATGTGTAGGGTATGTGAGTGTCTGATGGTTAACGAGGTACCTAAACAACTTAACCTGAGTAGTAATGGGATAACTAATGAAAGAGGCACCGGTGGGAAATATCTGTCATTTGGTTTTTCATGCTCACTTGTGTCCCGTAGGACCCCGAGTACTTGATACCTGTTCCTTGACTATCGCACTATCCGCATATGGGACCATGAATCCACTTAGTCAGAGCTTGATTCATTCTTATTTCTTGGGGCCACAAAGTAGTTTGGGGCTTTATTACTAGCTTGTACTTATGCCATGCTTTACCGCTTTATTTATGATTGTGCGTGGAGCACCTGTACTGTTTAGGAATTGCGGAGTGTTTTCGCTGTATCGACAAGCCCAGTCACACTTTCGGGTTCCTAGTCGTTTACAGCCATTGGCGCAAACCTTGGGTCCGTCTCGGAGCCGGCCAACTTCGTTGCAGGTAGCTTAATGGGGTGGCCCCCTGAAATAATTTATGAATCCTATGATTTGGTTTGTTGTGAAAGCCTAGTTGGGTTTTGATTGGTTTTTCCGAGGTCGATCGTGTGTGTGTTGCTATTTGTGCACCCCTGCAGGGTAAATCTTTCTGAAAGCCGTGTCCGCGGTTATGGAAGACTTGGAGCACAGTTTCTCGATCATAGACAAGCATAACTAAAGTACCGTCTTTAATTTGACTAAAGATCTGACTAGTAATTAGTGCAATACTCAAGGAATGATTAATAAAACTACCAACGGATGGGTTGTTCGTCCGCTTTCTTGTTGGTAAGCGAGAAGGAGGATGGATCTGTTACTTTATATTGTTATAACTGTTGTTTCTAATTAACGGACATCCGTCTATCCTTGGTTAGGCGGATGGTTAGCGAGTATCTATAGACTTGTTAGTTATTATCTTTTGCTACAATTGCGTCACCCCAGGTATATGTCCCCTTTAGAGGCATAAAGACTTGATGAGTACCCCTAGGGTCTCACACGATAAATTGTTTGATTCAGATGAATAGGTGTATTCGCAAGATGGATACTGGGTGGAGGAGACAGATGATGTAGGCAACGATCACTCGGTGTAGAGATTCCGGGGATGGGGATCCGTGAGATCTGTGGGCGGGATGTGCTTAATTATGTGGCATCTTATGCCGATTTGCTTCTTATCCGTACTCAATCTTGTTTCCCGCTTCCGCTTGACACTATGTTGATTGATGTATGAGGAGCTATCCTACACTATTATCTCTATCTAGGATATTTGGATCTTGCCATATGGCGTTGCGATATTTCTATTTCTTTTAGATGGTATGGCTCTGAGAACTGTTGTAAGGTAGCTTGCATACATACTCACTTGTGTATGTATTTGATCTCTTCGCCTATTGCCTACGCCGCTCGCTCTTGTCCCGATGTTCTTGGAAGTGGTTAGGGCAGTCGACGGGCCTACACGTGGGTGTCCCTGGGCCCCCGCTGTAAAACCCTTAACCACTTTTGGTCCATCCTGGCTTGAACTTAGAGCGTAGGGTCCGAGGTTGTTACAACTCCTCTCCACCACCCTAATGAGGCAAGGCCTAGGAGGGAAATGGCCAAGGTCATTGCTGAAAATCTGGGAGTAAGCTTCGAGCCAGGGCGCCCCCAACCATAGGTTGGTAAGGCCACCCCGGATGACTGAAAGCGCCCCTCCTGGACCTTACAACGTCGACGGACTCCCCGTGAAGGTGGGGGGCGTCGGGGGCAAAAAGAAGAAACTAGCAGCGACAACCCTAGACAACGTCTACCTGCAAATCTAACCGGGGTTGCCCAAGTGGCACCCCTTGCTACCCTTGGCAAGGATGCTTTCTATGCAGATCATGTGGTAGCGGTTCGATCGGCCGGGGTGCCACTCAGGGGCGACCCTGATTCGATTCGCTGATAGGCGTTGTTTGGTGTTGTCGCTGATAGTTTCTTATTTTCGCCCTATTGCCCCCCACCTTCATAGGGAGTCCGCCGGGGTATAAAGGTTCAAGAGAGGGCGCTTTCAGGAATCTAGGTGGCCTTACTAACTTCTGGTTGGGGGCATTTGTGGCTTAGAGCTTACTTCGGAGCCTTCAATGATGACCTTGGCCATATCCCTCCCGGGCCTTGCCTCGTTAGGGCTGTGGAGAGGCACCACCTGGCATCCAGGGGCCTTACCTTAGTCGGACAAAGTCCTAAGAAGATCCCCTATCTTGGTATTTGACTAAGGCCATTAGCGATGCCGGTGCGGGCATCTTCCCCTCATCCCCAGCGAGGATGTTTCTCCGCGCTCGCCATGGAGTAGTGTCGGGGGTTGGGGCGCCACTCGGGGGCTGCTTAACGCCAGTTGTTGGTGAAGATCATTTTATTTTCTATCCCCTGGTGGCCATCTCCCCTTCCTAGGGAAGATCCATCAGAGTTACGAGGCCCAGGAGGGGGCACTTTCGGGCATCCAAGGTTACCTTCCCTAACCAAGGATATGTAGGATCCCCCGGCTCAGAATTTCTTATGGGTTCCTAAGTGATGACCCAGGTCATCTCCCTCCAGGGTCATGGAGAGGCATTGTCGGGCATCCGGGCCCCCACTCCTGCTTAGTTAGTTTTGGAATAGAGCCCCCAGCTCGGCACGGGACCAGGGTCATCGGTGATGCCCACGTGGGCATGTTCTCCTTGTCCTCAACAAGCAATGCAATCTTGCACATGCGGCTAGCCAATACTGGCCTGGAAACGGGCGCCACCGCCTATCCTACTATAGAGGACGGGAAGAGAACGCCCCTTCTTTGATGCAAACTCAAGCGTATGCAATGGAGAAGATCTCTGCGGTAGATTCGAAGGCACATGTAGTCATTCTATTATCATCAAAGGGCTTCACAACCCTTTAAATAAGGCTAGCTCCACACTGTAGGTAGACTCCCCCGGAAGGGTCGAGAGGACTTGAGAAAATCGCCTAGAGAAACTACTCTAGCGTGCTCCCATTCTTTGCCTAACCCTGAGGAGGTCTTTTAAGTCATCTTGCTGCCACCACATTCCCCACTCTGGTGCTCCTTGTGATACCACCATAGGGGAAGGTGGCGACAGGCTTGCTTGGTGGTGCCCGCGCGCATTCCTACCCCGCAGGTGGGGTGGCTCGAGTAGGGGAGGGATTGACAAAGCGTTGCGGTTATCTACTATCTCCTCACCAGCTCCGAGGAGGCAGCAAGTTGCCCATACCCCAGGACACAGTGGTCCGGGCATGGTGGTGTTGGTGGGTGGAGCTCGTGACGTATGTGCCCCCTACCTGGTGTGCTAGATGTCGTGTCCTAGATTTCAACATCGAGGATGGATGATACCCTTTTTAGTTTGGCCAAGAGCGCAACATCCAGCGAGCTTGATCGGTGAGCTAGATGAACACAATCACACATGGAGACACATGTTTTTTACCCAGGTTTAGGCTGTGATGTGCGGATCCCTACATCCTGCAACTATCTACTATCGGGTGGATGAACACACGGTTATAGAGTTTGTTCTCGGGGAAGAACACAACATGTTCTTCCCCCTTTTTCTCCACCTTTTCCTTCTCCGACCTAGACCTCCTTTTATAGTGACAAGGGGACACCTCAATAGTCAATTTACATGTGGAGGAGCACCGCACGCATGTCCACAACATGGCAGGATGCTCCTGCGCCATGGTCAGGTGGCCTGTCGTGCCTGAGCAGGCACGCTGGTATATGTCCCATATTGGCCTGACTTCTGTCTAATAGCTCATTGTCGGGTCTCTCTCTTTTTCGTAGATACGTAGTCATGTCCAGCCCGAGGGCCTCCCGGGCCCCAGAAGAATCCTGGCTGCCCTCGTGGGCCTCTTGGTTCCAGGGTCCCGTCCCGCCTATAGGATCCAAGGTACCCCTATTCCCATGGAGATGACAGGATCATCTTCATGTAACGAGGCCACGTGACCTTGCTCCACTGATCAGACTAGTGGGCTTGATCTTGAAGCTTGGGCAGGACTGTCGTCTTCCTTCAACCCCATCATCTTGCGCTCCTCGGCCTGGACAGGAGAAAACCACGGTGGGCAGGTCACACCGGACCTTCTAGCAGCCTAAGGGTTGTTGCGATAGACCTCCCCTAGATCATGATTACTCATTCTGGTCCTAGAAGCGTGAGAACACAATAGTACTCATAGGGGATGGCATAGAATTGGGAAAGCTGAGGTCTCCGTAGGATAGCATTATAGGGAATGTCCATGTTCATAACCTCGAACAAACACATATCCGTCCGAAAGTTGTCCCCTATTCTGAACGTCACCGGGAGTGTGACCTGCCCGAGTAGGGTGCCAATGTTTTCGGGAATTATCCCCACTATAAGCTTCACCACGGGATGCACCAGGCCCCGCAGAATCTAGAGTCAGTTTAGGGTTTTGACTATTATAAGGGTGCATGAACAACTCCCATTAACCAAGACCTGCCCGACTAGGGTGATAGAAATGATGGGCGACACTAGCAAAGGATATTCCCCCACAGCATCGCCTCGCTTCTGTTGGTCTTCATTAGTGAACGTGATTGATAGATCCATCAATGGGTTCTGCCTGGGAGGCAGAGGTTTTCACATGAAAGCTGCTCGATAGGTGTCACAGACTTGGGACCCGATCTCGGACAGGCCCTGGCCACCCCCCAACGTGTAGGGCCTTGTAGGTTCTTGGATGGCAGTCATGGTGTGAGTGCGTCACCATTTTGTGGAGGCCACACCAGTTGCCTCGGTTCCTAAGAGATAGGGCAACCAGTCATGGATCCACCCCTCTTCTCCCTACGTGGTCAGTTGCAATGATGTCCGCACGTCGACCTTGAGTTTCTAGTCATCGTGCTCTAGTGAATCTCCATCAATATTGTTGCTTCACATGGAAGAGAAGTGTTGGGAATATGCCCTAGAGGCAATCATGTATGATGTAATTCCCAATGTATTCATAAAGTTATTAAGTTTTCATAGTATGAACATCATATATATTTCATTGAATATGTGATTCAGTTGTGGAACTATATATTCATGTTGTTTATACTAGATGTCCTTAGTCGTTGAGGTTGTGCTAGACACATAACTTATACTAATGTGAAAGGTGGTTGATGACTCGGTTCCACTTGTCATGGGCATGGTGATGCTATTCTGACTAACACGGACTCAGGTAAAGAGTTTAGCGAGTTGGACTAACCCACGGTTGAGATGCAACTATCATGTTGTCATTTGCAGTCTCAAGCAATGGAATCCTTTGACCTGAGGTGATCACATGATATGAATTGTGGATCATCAGCTTAGGTTATATCAAACGCTATTCCATAAATGTGCAATTATAAAGGTAGAGTTTGGGATGGTTGTGAATCAAGATGCGTGACATAGATTATCAATATGGAATTTGCCCCTCTGTAGTGGAGAGATATTCTCTAGGCCCTCTTGTGTGATATGATTTAGAAGCATGGCCATGCGCGACTTGGTTAAGTGTTAACCAAGGAGTCGGAATAAGTGTTAGTATGTGAGTTGTATATCATGTAATGAGAAGAGAGATTCGAGCTATTAAAGGGATGGCAACTACTCGCCTATATCTTGACAAGGTATATCATGATGCAAAGGGACTTGGAAGAAAGTCACATTGTGAAAGGTTCGTCTTCTGACTTTACGACGCTTGGGAGTTGGCACGTCTTGCTAGAGGCTGCTACCAGCTATCGACTCAGAGTGGTGACTCGTGTCATGTCAATGTGTGGGTGAACCTACAGGGTCACACACTTAAGGGAAAGGACCCCATGTGGTTTCGATCCATGTGGAGACTGAGATACGGCCTAGATGGACCTCAAGCATTGCGCCTAGCTAGGAGTGTATATAAGTGGAGTGACAAGGGATAGTTCCCTGACCTAGCCATCACTTTCTCCACTCCCATTTCGGCATAGACATGATCTAGAAGTCCTATGCTCGGAGCTCCTCCCCATACTTGTGGATACCGGTGCAGGCGTTGCACGTGGAGAAAAAGGAGTTCGTGGGGATCCTGCGGAGGAGTTGTGGGGATCTGGATGTGCTGTACATGGGATTGTTCGACACGACATAAAATGACGTGCTTCATCAATAATCCGACCTGCACGTCTACTGGTAAATCTTGTGGCCTATCACCTGAGCTAGATCTTGGGTGTACCGCATAGGGAAATTTTTTGTTTATCTCCGCGTGGTCCAACAAGTAGGGAAGTGGAGAGATCTGCATGACGCGGGCTCCCCTTACCAGCGTGCCAACCGACGATTGATTGTTTTCATGATGCCACGAAATCCTCACTTCCATTGATCGAAAGAGAGTTTTATCTATTCGGTAATCGGCTCGGGTCAGTCGGTTTGGATATAAAAGACAAAGATAGGTGTATAACAGGGGGGACTCACCCCAACTTTATTCATAAGGTGACCATTGGATCATACAATGTGGCTACAATATGATCTCGATGGGTTTATAATAGTACCCGCAAGAGTAGATGAATATAGGGTTTTATGACTAAGGTTAATGGCTACGACTTGGGCGATTATGGGTGTGTCCCCTTTAGGTGATTGTCTTCAAGTATATATATAGCAGTCGGTAGTGTTTGCATCTTAAGTCGATCCCTGACCTCCTTGGATGTACATCCGGTCTTCGGGAATATCCAGAGAGCCATCTTGCATCCCCATAGGTCAGGTAAATTGAGAGCTTCTGGGTGCACGCCTTTGATTCTTGTATGACGAGGTCTTCATGTGCAGGGATTGTGGATTAGGCCACGTGTTATTATGGCTAAACTATCGAGCAACTCAACTCGTTAAGGCTTAGCTCTTTAAGCTTCGCACTCGTTATGGCTCAGATCAAATAAACTCATTAATAATAACAAGCAAAAAGTAAAGATCGGCTCGGTTTGTTATATGCTCACGGGCTCTCACGAGCTGGTTAGTAAGAAAATGCATTCAAATTCAGATAGAGCCAAGTAAGCAAGAACTCAGACATTCAGCTAAGCAAGCTATGCATTTAGTGAAACAAAGAAAGCTAGCACAAAATACATACATTTACACGATATGTGTTGACATGCATCAGCTAAACACTAGCCAATCACTGATGCTAGCTATTTGCCTCATTCACCTTAGATGGGCTATGAGTTTAGGCATGTAGCAATATAAGTGAGAAATACTTGGTTGTTACCGAGCTTAACGAGTAGCTCACGAACTTCATCAACTCGATTGTTTAGCTCGTAAGGATAACAAGCAAAAATTGTTGCTCATCTTGGTTCATTAAGAAAACGGGTCGAGCTCAAATGAGCCGAGCAACCAAGTTCCCATTAAGCTCTTCGATCTTCGAGCTTTATGGTAATAATTTCGTTGGAGGAAATTTATTTATTTAGATATAATAATGTGTCAAACCAGTTCATAAACAAATAAGGAAAGATTGCAATTTGAATATCTAGAAACAAAAGCGGCCGACAACGTCTTCACGTCTTACCTGTAATTATTTTTGTGAAAATTCCACTGATCTATTAATAATCATCAACATTAGTACAAAGTGAAGGGGTTCCATGGCAGAAAACAACAAAATTCCTAACAACGAACACCAAAGCAAAGATCTATCTATGCAGATGTATAACAATGAGAGGGATCTAGTGATCATACCTTTGAAGACCAAGAGAGGGATTATGTTCCTGCACAAAAGTTGTTGATGCAGCCGAAGTGTAGCCAACCTCAAGGTCGAGAAGGCTTCAAGCATCCAGCACCACAAGTGGTGGTGCATCTGAAGTTTTATACACGTCTGGTGTAAAGACGTCTCCTGGGCCCCGGTCCAACAAGGCAGCAGCAGAAGAAGATCCGAACCGACTCCAATTGCACGACGGCGTCCGTATGGGGCATGTTCGTCTGTGGTACCAAAGTTCACAGGCCAGCGCATGGCGGTACCTAAGTTTCCTGAAATTGCCGCGTTTCGAAATGTTGGGCCGCCAACTACTGAGAGGGGCCATTTCGAAGCAAACTCATCTCACCCATGCCAAATTCAAACATTCCGTTAAACTGCCCCGTGAAGTAGACGGTCGGGACCCTCATGTCGGTCATCTATCCGTGACGCGAGCACCAACGCGGCAACCTCTTAGGCAAATCGAGTAACTAAGTGGATTGGATGCGTTGACCAATTTCACAAATCCATTCCCACCTTTCCCCTAGCACCGGCAGTGTCGGAATCTACCCTCCAGGCAGGACGATCCCTTCGGATATTTGACTTCCCATGCCAAGTTGCTGCGGCCAGTTGCTGCGCCCAGTCGCTGATCTCAAGCTCCAATGGCGCATGTCATAGCCGCTGTTGCGAGGCTCTAGCCTGCCTCCACCACTGACGAGCCAAGCAGCTCAGAGGATGGTAGATCCTACTACCAAGGAAGAAGAAGTTCTGGCTACAAGCGGGTGAGCTACCCTTCTCTTTGCTATTCGCACTAATTATAACTGCTAGCTAGCTACTGAACCTAAAATTGGTTATTAGCCCAACGCTGACAAACATATTTTGTCCACAGTTTTCTGTCAAGTGGGATCTCCGCGGACCACCCTTACCTAGTTACGGTAGTCCTCTTCAGGTACGACTCTAAGGGTAAGTGGTATGGACACCATTGTATCACGATGGAAGAAGCGCCTGCGCAGATCTGCACTATATCTGGTATGGTTGCTGCTCTGCGTAATCATGATGAATTATGGCTGAAGCAGACTGCAAAGTTCAGCTTCATGGATGAACGTGGCATCATGGTTCCTCTAACGTGTGACAGTCAGCTAATTGGGTTGATGAAAAGGTATGCTTCGGCTTGCATGTTTGAGCTGAATTGTGATGTACTGCATGTGGAAGCTGTTGTAACTGGGAGTCGCCCTTCTATTCTTGGACAGGGTGGTTGCTCGAACCCAATTAGCTCCTGGTAAGCAAAAGTCTCTTAGGGTTCGCATGTTTGTGCTGAATTGTAATTTTTGTTTTATTTACTCTGTAGATATTGAGCAGTTATGCAACAGTCTTGTTTCTTTGACAGCAAGCGCCGCAAGGTTAGAAACATGACTGCCGGGTCAGTCATTTTGCTGCCCAAAGAAATTAAAAACGAGTGGAAAGATGATGCTGGACACGATTCTGGTGCCCATTGTCCCGGTGATGCAGAGTACGTGAAGCTAAGAAAATTGGCACCAAGGAAGAGGAAGAAGGCAGGAAATGAAGAAGCCAGTGGACGTGAAGGCTTGGCACCCAGGCTGCGGAAGAAGGTTACTGGCAATGAAGATGCATAGTAATGTGTTGAACTTGAACCTATATATGTAATTCGGTTAAATTCTGGAGCTCTATGTGTGGTACTTTGCTGGGCGAAACAATCTACCCACGTTCTCTGAGTAAAATGTACAACGACTTAGGGTTTGGAAACGCCCGGGTCAGTATTTGAATCCGAAATTGTGATTGTGCCACTGCTATCTGAAAACACGCAGCACCGGTTCCACGATTGCTGAGGAGCAGGAGGTCTCCAAATACGACAGAATATAAGTGGCACAAAAATAAATTATTTAAGCTGCCACACTCCACGAAGCAACAACTTATTTCAGATGCTGCACAACGACGTGGCAACATAAATAGCAATGGCAACCGATAATGCCCAGACGCTTGAGCCCGCCTATCTCACCGCCTCCCTGCTCCTGCATCCCATGCGTCTGGCAAAGCTCCCGGATCTCCATTAACCGAGTGTACGTGCTTCCACTTTATAAATTGTGGCTGTGCCATTTGCATGTGGCACAATCCACGTAGATTACGTCTAAACAAACCACCAATGTCAGAATACCACCATGATCAGACAAAAGGAAGTGATACAGGGTTAAGACAGAATAACAAGAGACCAATTTTTTTCCTCCTAGGACTCCGGGACCACTAGTTCAGACCGCTAGGTCAACAAGTACTACTATTACAGCTTAAAAAGGCATGGATCTCAAGCTAAATAGAACTATTTATCACACATCTCCTTGATCTTCCTAATCTTAGCCCGATGCACATCTTCCTGCGAGAGCAAGGATCGATTCGTCTGCTCCTTCCTTTTAGCATCTTCCTTTGCACAGCTTCAATTGTTTCTCTGTATTTTTCCTCATGCACTTGTCAATACTCGTAGTTGTGAACTGCAGGACTTTGGCCTGGTGAAGACATTCCTTGCTTGAGTCAGTTCTTCTCTGCTTTAGCCTTCAGGGCTAACTCCACGTCCCTCTCCTTCTCGACTTTGCTAACCTTGTCTTGCACCCTCCTGAGATCTCGATTAATCTTGGTCGTGTCAACTGGGTCCCATAGCTTCATCTCAACACTGTCAAGAAGTGAGCTGACTATGGATTCTTTCAACTCAACAGTCATATCCCATAGTTTATCGAGCGTTTTCTACATCGATTTGGGCCACTCTGGATCTACCCATTTGACAACACCGCAACTTCCGGCTTGAATCATTGCACGATGTCCTTGACACCATAGAAACCTCCTGCCTGCGTTTCGTCCTTCAAATGCTACAAATTTAGCGGGCACATGTCCATGTTTACATAGCACAAGACTGTCTTCATCCGCTAAACCGTGATAGTCGGAGTCATACATCGTCTGGTTGGCCTAACACATCATACGCGCATAAGTAAACATAGTAGATCTAGCTCAAAAAATAGATAACTGGCCACAGATGATAGAGATAGAGATGAGATGACTCACATCAAAATCACCGTCCCTATCGTCATGACACGTTTCCTCGCCGTCTCCCCTTGAACCCATGGTGAGAGGGGAGGGGGGTGGCTGCCGGAGAGGGGATTGGGATGGAGGCGCCGTCGGCTTGCGGCTACGACAGGATGGGAGTGAAGTGGGGAAAGTTGCTTCGAGGGGAAGGAAGAGAAGTACGGGGAGGAAGAGAAGTAATGGGGACGTGACACTGGGATATAGCCCACTGAACTCGTGAGTCGTGACACTCGCAACAGGGGAGCACCCGATGTTGCCAGTTTGTCCAAAGCAAGTGTGGCCAATCATGCCGTAGAACAGCCTACTCGTGGATCGCTCTCATGAAGACCATCCCTATCGTCCAAGCGCCCCGATCGAACGGTATGTAACAATCGTCAAGCAGAACAACTTTGTTAGGGTGTGCCTTCTAGAAGACTCGGTCTAACGGTGGATCCATGTGTGGTTTATGGGAGGAACAAACATGCAATGACACTGGGTGTGGTTCATGAAAAGAACAGACATGCAATGACACTGGTGGATCCTTATGTGGTTTGTGAGAAGAACACACATGCAATCACACTGGGTGTGGTTCATGAAAAGAACACACATCCAATGACACTGGTGGATCCTTATGTGGTTTGTGAGAAGAACACACATGCGATGACTCTAGATGTGGTTCATGAGAAGAACAGACATGCAATTACCACTGGTGGATCCTTATGTGGTTTGTGAGAAGAACACACATGCAATGACTCTGGGTGTGGTTCATGAGAAGAACACACATCCAATGACACTGGTGGATCCTTATGTGGTTTGTGAGAAGAACACACATGCAATGACTCTAGCTGTGGTTTGTGAAAAGAACACACATCCAAGACACTGGTGGATCCATGTGTGGTTTGTTAGAAGAACACACATGCAATGACACTGGGTGTGGTTCATGAAAAGAACACACATCCAATGACACTGGTGGATCCTTATGTGGTTTGTGAGAAGAACACACATGCGATGACTCTAGATGTGGTTCATGAGAAGAATAGACATGCAATTACCACTGGTGGATCCATGTGTGGTTTGTTTAGAAGAACACACATGCAATGACACTGGTGGATCCTTATGTGGTTTGTGAGAAGAACATACATCCAATGACACTGTGTATGGTTCATGAATAGAACACACATCTAATGACACCGGTGGATCCTTATGTGGTTTTTGAGAAGAACTGACATGCAATCACAAAGGGTGGATCCATGTGTGGTTCATGAAAAGAATAGACATGCAATGACACTGGTGGATCCATGTGTGGTTTGTGAGAAGAACATACATCCAATGACACTGGGTGTGGTTCATGAAAAGAACACACATCCAATGACACTGGGTGTGGTTCATGAAAAGAACACACATGCGATGATTCTACCTGTGGTTTGTGAGAAGAACACACATGCAATGACACTTGTGGATCCTTATGTGGTTTGTGAGAAGAACAGACATACAATGACTCTGGGTGTGGTTCATGAAAAGATAACACATCCAATGACACTGGTGGATCCTTATGTGGTTTGTGAGAAGAACACACATGCAATGAATCTAGCTGTGGTTCATAAGAAGAACATACATGCAATGACACTGGTGGATCCTTATGTGGTTTGTGAGAAGAACACACATCCAATGACTATAGCTGTGGTTTGTGAAAAGAACACACATGCAATCACACTGGTGTATCCTTATGTGGTTTGTGAGAAGAACACACATGCAATGAATCTAGCTGTGGTTTGTGAAAAGAACACACATCCAATGACACTGGTGGACCCATGTGTGGTTTGTTAGAAGAACACACATGCAATGACACTGGGTGTGGTTCATGAAAAGAACACACATCCAATCACACTGGTGGATCCTTATGTGGTTTGTGAGAAGAACATACATGCGATGACTCTAGATGTGGTTCATGAGAAGAACATACATGCAATGACCACTGGTGGATCCATGTGTGGTTTGTTTAGAAGAACACACATGCAATGACCACATGCAATGACACTGGTGGATCCTTATGTGGTTTGTGAGAAGGACATACATCCAATGACAATGTGTGTGGTTCATGAAAAGAACACACATCCAATGACATCGGTGGATCCATGTGTGGTTTGTGAGAAGGACATACATCCAATGACACTGTGTGTGGTTCATGAAAAGAACAGACATGCAATGACACTCGTGTATCCTTATGTGGTTTGTGAGAAGAACACACATGCAATCACACTAGGGGGATCCATGTGTGGTTCATGAAAAGAACAGACATGCAATGACACTGGTGGATCCTTATGTGGTTTGTGAGAAGAACACACATGCAATCACATTAGGTGGATCCATGTGTGGTTCATGAAAAGAACAGACATGCAATGACACTGGTGGATCCATGTGTGGTTTGTGAGAAGAACACACATCCAATGATACTGGGTGTGGTTCATGAAAAGAACACATATCCAATGACACCGGTGGATCCTTATGTGGTTTCAACATGTGGTTTATGAAAAGAACACACATGCGATGACACCGGTGGAGCCATGTGGTTTATGACAATAACACACATGCAATGAACTCTAGTGGGTCCATGTGGTTTATGAGAAGAACACACATCCAATGAACTCTAGTGGATCTATCTTGGCATAATTTGATGTATGCCACGATGTATTTCATTACACTCACTTTCCATTTTTATACTACTCAGTTTCGCCCTTGGTTTTATGTGGTACTATTCAGTTTTTCCCCCTCTCTCTATCTTTCGTAGAAGCCCAAACCTGTGCTCACCCCGTCTGCTACTCCCTGATTGGTTGTCACAGTTGTCACGCGGATCGTGCGCACCAACATTGATTTTGTGCGATCCAACGATGATCGTTGCACACGTCGTGCCCTTCACAGTACAACGTGAGACAGCATGGACGTCTCCCTCAGCGAGACTTCTACAAGAAGGAACATGATGCCGTCCATGGAAAAAGTCGTCGAGTGGTCATGTCATGTTTAATCAAGTCTGAAAAGCCTACTACTGCTACTACTACGCCACAACGCATGCGTCATCAAGTGCACGGTCGTTGATGGACAGCTGCAATTTATTGCCACTTGATTCTAATAAGACATATCCCATTTTTTACGCAGCGGCTCTCAATCTCACTTCCAACTGGGCCCGATCGTAAGAATCTTGCACGTGCTAGCCGGAGGCCGAAGAGCTGAGCTCGACGAGACCTAACGTCTTTGCCTTGATCAACACATCCCTCTACCCGATCTAGCACAACCCCACAAATCTCGCCGTACAGCCACCTACCTTCCCCTCTACATTTCCACTTTTAACTATTGCCAATTTTAGGGCCGTGTCAAACTTCGTACATAGAAATTGTGTATGCGCCCTTTGCATGCGGCTCAATACAGAACTGCCATGCATAGCCCGGGAAAAAAACGTGGCGTACCGTGCGCGTGTCACGGTGCATGGTGCAGTAGACTGCGCGGTGTGTTGCACGGTGGTGCAACGAAACGTGCCTTGCTTCCATCCACCTTAACTATAGAGCCCCTCTCCGCATGCCCACTCTCACTCTCGCTCACTCTCCCCACGCAACCCTCTCCACTATCCCACCAGCATCCGCAAACTCCCGAGAATACCCCGTCCATGTCGGCGATGGCCGAGGAGGATAAGGGGGCCATCGTCGCCTCCGAGGCCGCCAGCGAGGAGGCCCCCGTCTCCTCGCCGATCCCCCTCGACGCGTTGAAAGCAACCGTCATCCCTGTCTAGGCCCCAGTCGAGGCCCCCACTGGTCACAAGCAGATCAAGCACTTCTTGGGCACCTACGATCCAGATAAGTACATCGATCCGCTGAACCCCTACGACACCGGCATTGACGACCCATGGTTGGAGGTAACTAGGGTTTGCTCCCCTCCCCTGGTTCTTCTACCGTTCCCATCGTTGGATGCTAGATCTTGGTTTATTAGGATTCGCTTGTTCGCATTTCGATTGCTCGATATTCTTACAATATCTACTCCCCCATTTTCCTTTTCTTCCAATAGGTTTCCAGCAGCGACGTTTGCAGCGATGACGAGTCCATTCACACCAAGGCTCGTCAGGTGCTGAGGAGGCTGCGGGCCGGCCAGTACGACGCCTTCTTTAGGGGCGGCGACTATAGCTGCCCCTTCTACAAGGGGATCGCCTACTGGTGGATGAGTCACGTCGATGGCACCGACTTCAACACCTTACGGAAGCATGCAGAGGCCACGGGCTCCGGCATCCACAAAGGCGGAAAGCGCGAGACCGTGAACATCAATGCCTACATCGCTGAACACCGGGCTCTCAGCATTCACCTCTGAAACCTCCAGCGGGTGGCCATCAAAGAGGGTCGCATGCCTCCAATCAGGCCCAAGGCCCGCAAGATCAAGGGACTAGGCAGCAAGAAGTAGAGGAAGCGCCAGAGGGAGGAGGCGGAGGCGCGGTGTGGCATCCCGCAATTACCACTACTAGAAAATCGCGTTATTTTTGTGCATTGCATCATCATGACCGCATGCTCATGTCATCATGCCACATTGCATTTGAGCATCGTCATGTCATCTTGCATTTGTTTGCATAAAACTATTTTCGAAAAGCCTATTTTTGTTTTCTAAACTCCCCGTCTTTATTCAAGCACAAAAACCGGGTCTCCAGAATATTTTGCTTTGTCTACCAACGGTTTTCAAAAGCCCCATTTTAAATATTAAAACAGTTATTTTATTTTTAGGGGCAGCCGTACCGGGCCGATCCGACCCAGTCGGCCACCCCAGTACAAAAACCAGACTATCTAAACCCTTTTCCTACCCCAACCTAATCTACCCAGCCCCCCTCCACCTCACCCCCTCCAATCCCATGCCGACACCTCACCTCTCCCTTCCCCCCATCCAATCCCAGACCCTCCCTGCCGCCGCCGCATGCAAGCAAGCGCCCAGCCGCCAGCGCCCACACACACCACGCACGCCTACACGCGCGCGCCTGCCCATTCCCCCACCCCACCTGGGCACGTTCCCCAACACACCCGACCAACCGACACCCACCGCCCAGACCGGCCCCACCTGCAGCGACGCACTCCACCCACCCCGACCCTGCTCGCCCCGCGTCCCCTCCACGCGATCCTCTCCCTCTCGCCTCGATCCTGCGGATCCGAAGACCAAGCCTGAACCCCATCGGACCCCCAAACCAAGATCGCTGATAACCGATGTGTGACCCCTTTCTTTGGACCCTATTTTATAATATATGATATTACTTGTTGCATATAAAATTGTCCTACTTGCATACATGTTGTGTGGTTTGGGGGCATTATGCCGATTCACCTAAATTAAATATGGAGGCCATATGCGGACATTCTAGTCTCATATTGGTCTCATTTAAATTGGTGTAGCGAACCGATGCCATGTTTTGCCCTGTTAATCCAACACTTAATTTGCGGGGTATATAAATAACTCGAACCTAATAATTAATTGTCGGGACCTCGATTCCGCTTAATATTGCCTAATTGCACCGCATCTGCATCATATCATAATCATGCCGGATCTTTTGCCATAGTATTAATTATTGCATCCGGTGTTTCTTCTAGTGCTTTGCTTCTTCGCGGATTAGGCCGTTGAGTTGATGCGAGTGTCGACCCGATCCTCGGATGAACCTTTGGCAATGTTTTCAGGCGAGCATCTCCCCCGTTCTACCTATCTTACTGTTATAGTATTTATTCCCTCCTTTTGATCTATTGCTATCTGTGTTGCGATGCTCTAGTTTTCGTGCCCGTGATATCCCCTGCAACCTTATATTGCCTTGGACACATCCTATTACCTGTTGTTTGGTAGATAGTTGAACTTGCGTGTCGTAGTCGCTTGCTCAAGTGCTGTTGCGTGTCGTCAAGTACCACAGTTGTTGGAGTATTGCCGTATGTTTAATGTTGGAGTTGATCATGACTTTAATTATTGTTTAATAACTAAAATTGAAGTAGGTAAATGCAGAGGCACAGGTGGGCAATAGATGTTATTTGGTTGTTAACCGTCCACTTGTGTCCCGTAGGACCCCGAGTTCTTGACACCTGTTCCGAGATCGAGCGCGCTAACCACAGGTGGGGTGTGTGGGCACCCCCATCGATTAGTACCTGATTTCAAAGTATTGTACTGGGGACCACAAACTAGTTTGCGGTTTTATTACTATCATGTACTTATGCCATGCTTTACTGCTTTATTTAAAATTGTGAGAGGTACTGCACCTGTACTGTTTAGGTAAGCGGAGTGTTTTCGCGGTATCGACAAGCCCAGTCACACTTTCGGGTTCCCAGTCGTTTACAGCCACTGGCGCAAACCCTGAGTCCGTCTCGGAGACCGGCCGACTTCGTTGCGGGTAGCTTAGTGGGGTGGCCCCCATGTACTTGCTTTGGGTCTGGGAAACGTCATGACTTAGGCCCCGCCGACATACCGATGGGTGTATGTTAACTGATCTGGCAAAAAGGGTCGAAGTGCGTGTGGATACTTTGGTGCACCCCTGCAGGATTAAATCTTTTCGAAAAGCCGTGTCCGCGGTTATGGACGACTTGGATCACAGTTCTCGATCATAGACAACTATAACTAAAGTTTACTGTTATAAATTGACTTGTATCCGATATGACTAGTAATCAGCTTCACTACAACGGAATGGCTAAATAAAAGTACCAACAACTGCTGGGTTTTGGGATATCTCATGCTAATTGTATCTGACTAGTAAGTGTTGCAACTACAATGGAATGGTCAACTAAAAGTGCCCACTGCTTATTATATCAGGATGACTATCTATACCTGACTAGTAATTGATGCAACGATAACTGAATAAATAAAACTACCAACGGTGTGAGTTCCTCGGTTGACTTCCTCGTTTGGTCTCGAGGGGGAACACCAGGATGGGTATGTTTGGTGGTAGTAACAGGTTGGTTCCGAATAGGTCTTTCTTACCCCTCTCTGATAGCCGTCAGTTATATCGAGTCTCTATAGGTGGTTTAGTGCATGCTGCGCTGCCGCTTCAGTCCACCATACCTATGTAGGCGAGGACCGCCGAATTCTAGTCTCGCCGTGTACTGGCCTCAGTACTGACCGCTCTCTTTTTCCTTTGCCCTTTGTCGGCACCCCTTTTGTTTAAGCAGGTTTTGAGATCGCCGTCGTTAGCAGGGTTACCCTTCCGGCTTGGCCTGGGCAGGGTTATGGACGCCATTGGTTATTCTTCAGGGCTCTTAGCCCCATTTGCATCTTGTCCGTAGTCGGACGCTCTATCGTTTCCAAGGTGATTTGGATCTTTGTATTATATATATGTATTCTTGACTCATGGAGTCGTTGATGTATATATCTGTTCTGTGGGTCCCCTCGAGGACTGTTGTGTAATGTTATTACTTCGTTTTCCACCCGCACGAAAGTGCCTGGTGGGCGTCCTTGAATCGTTTCTATGCGGGTTTGGCGGAAAAGGCTAAAACTTGCATAGGGCCGATTCTGAGGGTGTTACACGCGGGCGCTTGAAGGCCTTGAATGTGCCTACAGCTGCGGCTGCTGCTGCTGCTAAGCAGCTTATTTTGATTTTCTATATTCTGCTTGCATCCTATTTCTGGCTGAATGCATCGAACCTCGCTAAGCAACCTACTTTCTATCACTATATCCTATTTAGCTGCGCACATCTATTTCTACATTTGTTTTGTTTTCTGAATGAATGTATTCTGCCTGGTGTGATTTGCTACTCTAGATTTGCTACCTGATCGGAGGAAAAAAGAGGTCCAAAAGGGAATGAATTATCGAAGAGAGAATCTTCTCTAGATTTTCTACCAATTTGTGCAAACATATCTGTTTAGCGAGAGAGGAAAAGGGTACTCTTTCAAACTGCCAGTTAACGAGCTACCATCTTGACAAGTTACAAGACACATACATAAACATAACACAAAGAGGGTTAAATTTATTTTACTACTCTCACTTGAGGCGCTAGACATCTTGATAAGATAACCGAGTTCCACAAAATAGAAACATAGCACTGAGAAGTAAAATTTAATTCACTTCTCATCAGACCACTTGAGGCGCTTGCCATCGTTCCTAGGCGACCAACTGCGATCATTCCAGGTGGATCTTACATTATTGGCCCTCCACAACTCACGAAATGCAAGTTCGTCCCACCTGGGATCTGACTTGGCTTCCCTATCTTTAGCGTCCTGTAGCACAATTAGTGGTGCATCACATGCCTGATTGTAGCCGCTAGAAGATGCTGCCTCTCTGTTTGCTGCTTCAGCTATAGCCTCTCTGTCAGCTGCTTCAGCTTCAGCTACAAGCTCTCTTCAGGTGCTTATGCAGCCTCTCTGTCAGCTGCTTCAGATGCAGCCATTTCCTTTGCATATGCAGCTTCAAACTCAGCTATTCTGTATTTTCTACAAAGGGCTCCCCTAAGCTCGTCTTCCCTCTTGCAAATAGGGCAAAACATGAGGTAACGTAGAAAAAATGGATCTTCTTGTACAGCTGGTAGGTCACGTAAGCATCTATGGCTGCATACTTCAGGTTTATATCAGACAACGGCCACTCGTCCCAGAAATCGTGCCTATCTGTAGGGAAATCTTCCTTCATTCTGTCGTACGACTCATCAAGGATTCTAGTTGTGAGTGATGCCATTCCATCCTTCCTCGAGGCCCCTAGGATCTTGACAAGACTCTGAATATCGATCCAGTTGTGCGCAGGAATTATAATTGCCTCTCGATAAAATTTCGAAAAATCAGTTGTATTGTCGACAGTGCAGAAAACAATTCCCTTTTCTACAAGGAACTGGCGCAGCACCGAACATTTCCTGTCAGTCCTGAAAGTATGTAGTTTGTCATCACCAAAATTTGTAACTACAAATATTTTGTCAATGCAAGATCATCATCTGAATATAATTTTGAAAAGTTTAGTAAATGCAAGATCAAGACTCTCAACATTGTCTTGTCATAATTTATTTGGTCCTAAATAAAATCCAGTAGTTGCAAGATGAGCAAATGGATAAAGAACAAGAGGAGAAAACCCTAAAAGTGGTTAGGTACAGAGAGCAGATCTACAAACCGGGAGAGGTGGTAGACGAGGACGTGTTTCCTCATGGCCAGTTGAACGACGGCGACTTCACTCCCTTCATATGGGTGCTCCAGGGTGTACTCGAGGTCCAATCCCACAAACTTGTCCTCGTATTTCTCAATCCAACCCTCATACATCCTCAGGACACGCACCACTGTCTGCTCCTCGTTGGTGTAGACAACGTCTATCTTCTTATTGTCATGGGTAGTGAAGCTTGGCTCTAGAGTGCGACGACCTTCCATGGTGGCAAGGAGAAGACGGGAAGAGGACAGATGACAGGAAGAAGAAGAGTGGTTTCTGCGAGGCAGGGGAACGGTGGAACCATCAATGCGCTTTTAAGGTAGTGGTTAACGACAGGGACGGAAGTCCAAGGAGAGACGCGTGGCGGTGGTCGTTCCAGCTTCTGAGTAAATAAAAATTAATTATAACACCGATACATGTGCCCTATTTTGTCACGTCAATACACTGGGCAGGGGGTGTTGTCCTATCCACTGTGCCAATGCTGCAAGCCTATGTGATAGCCACCCCGCCTAAGCGACGGGAGCGACATAATGGTGAGAACTGACAGGGGGGCCCAACTTGATGGTCGTTAGCCTAATTTTTTGTATTGAAACGTAAAGTTGCATTCGTGCCGAAAAAGACCATCTGAGTATTTGGCACACTAACCGTAGTCATCCTGGCTGATTTCAGGGAACTTGGGTACCGCGTTGCCTGGGCGCCCCAACTTTCGGGCCGCAAAATGATATTCTCGTCCATATGGTGGAGAAGTCTCTACCTTGTAGCGCATGTTCCTAACTGGGAACATGCAGGAGAGGGAGAGAGAGGGATAGAGATAGAATGGCAAAGCCAATTGACACTACAACAAGGATCTCAGGCCCTGGAGCTTATAGACGCCAAGGCACAGCCTAAGTCGCCGCGCTTGCGCTGGCATGAAAAAGAAGCTACCAGTGATAACTGCGTCGGGGATTATGCATCCGCGGTAGTTTTTTTGGCTCGACACAATGTGATCCACCGTCCTAGGGCTTCTGCGGCGCGACATAGGAAGCGCCACATTACATTACAGAAGACGGCAGAAATTTAGTGTCGCGTAACCACGCATTATTTGTCGTGTTACACCGTCCAACATCACTTAAAGTTAATTACATTAACAGTAACCGATTTACGTTGATAATCTCATTGCAATTCGAACATTCCAGTTTGTTCATATATAAAATATTCATTACATCATATCATATTACACTAGATTTGAGCCCCTCTCTAATCATTAAATTAGAGGTAGCATCTGCTAATAACATTGAGGGTCTTGAGCCCCTCTCTATTCACCACATTTACCTCTAAAACCTAAAACTACACCTAATTAGGAGACAATCCTATCTAATCCTAGATTTCTTGAGCGCCTCTCTATTTCGATTGTCGCATCCATGGGACCCGCGGTATCCTGGATAGAACAAGCGGACCACAAACCAAGAATGAGGGTGCACAGAGGGCACTGCCAGGACGTCCTCCCAGGACCCGATGGCACTCCTGCCAATGATCCCAGCCTAGCTAGATCACCGGGCGACAGGAATCAGGCTAACATGATGCGTCTCTGCATTAGTTTGCAGGCATCAGGCGACATGCGGTGTAGGCCGTGGACTACCGTGTGGCTAAGCTCACACTGACGTGTGTGGACCGACCCTTGTGGTGCCCCTTGTCTTTATAAAAGGAGGCCCAGGTCGGACTGAAAGAGGGCGAGATTTGGACTAGAGAACCTTCCCGGGGAAGGAAACTAGTGTAACCTTGTGATGATGAGATAGTAGCTAGATGCAGGACGTAGCGATAAGTTCACTGTGGACCTAAACCTAGGTTAAAAAAACCTGCATATCTCTCTGTTATTGTGTTCGTCTATCTCATCGGATGTTGCGCCCCTGACCAAACAAGAAAGGGGGACTCATACCCCCGGTGTCAAAAATCAAGACATGACATATGGCGTGCCAGGTAGGGGGGCAACCCAAGCGATCTTCTTCGGCGAAGTCACTAGCCAGCGATCATGATCGAGCAAGGAACCATGACCAGGGTCTCCGCGACCTCCTAGCGGGAAGGAGACTCACCAGGGGGCTCAAGAGAAGACTTGGGAGCATGGATAACCTTGGCACCTCCTAGGGAGGACAACAGAGGAAGGGAACCGCCGCCTGTTCCGACGGCCCCAACCCTCTCCCTCTAGCCGGTGTTCAATGTGTTGCCAGGGCGGCCCGTCTCCTGCGCGGCCATACGCCCTGGGAACGGGATACGGCTGCCAAGATGGTGGCGTCGACCTAGGCACATCAACGACCTCAACAAACTCCAGCAGTGGCTAGGAGAGCACCTTCGAGATTACCTATGTTGGTTCAGGCTCATCCTCGACACCATACATGAGGCGCCTCCTGTGCTTGTTATCTAGGCCCTCCAATGGGGAATGCGTTACACGCTTTTCCGGAGGGAAATACGAGTCTAGGGTGTAAGTACGATGTCAGGAATGTTCGACATGGCGGATCTCTACGCCAGGATCGAGGAAGATGAGTTGTACTTAGCGAGGAGGGGAGGACCGTGGGGACCATGACCGAGGCCTTGCCATGAGGTCTTGCCAGGAGAGGAACTAGGAGAGATGAGAGGCAGGCTGAGGGGACCTCCAGGACACCCCACTAAGGAGACCGGTAAGATAAAGGGGATGCATGCCCCAGACGAGCTCTCAGTCGGGGAGGCGTCGCACCTAATGCGTGGCTTTGATATGTGCAGGGGTACGCCTTTGAAAACATAAGTGGAAAGTCAGCCTTGCACCTCAACATCAGAGCGATCTCGCGTTGGCTACCATAGGGCAATGAGGGGGTGGAGTAATTGAACTGTTAGGTCAAATGAGCGTCCCTGGGACCAAATGCCACTCCGGGTGAGGCACCCCTTCGAGGATCGTCTGGTACGACGCCCGGGATCCCAGCACTGGAAACAAAGTCAGTTCCACGCGGGAGTCATGCACGACCTTTAGACTCGACCAGAAAGATAAGTGTTGTTCAGTCACAAAAAGGCGAAGAAGCTCTTTTGCAAAAAAGGCAAAACCGCGTCTTAGGTGTGCTCCATCTAGGATGCTAGACCTCTTCAGCGTGCGCCTAACCGTACAAAGGGCGCCTTAGGAAGGGAGCGCCTCCTTACACATCGCCCGGGTCTAGCCCAGGGTCCTTAGTGCTGGGGAGTTTTCCGACCGAAAGGCGAAGAGGTTGCGAGGTAGGTATGCACACCTTAGTCGGTACTAGGGAGCCCAACTACTAGTCCTACAGCTGGTGTAGTCACACCGATCGATCCCCCGGAGAAACGTGGGGCAGTAAGTACTCTAAGTGAGGCTAGCTGCGAACATGAGAGTACACCGAAGAAGTTTTTATTGGCTAGTAGACAGCACAATTATGCGTCGTAAGAATAACAGAACTGCAAAGCTCAATGCTTTGGCTCTTTTATTCCTAAACAGAAAAAGAAAGGGAAGGGACAACTTCAAACAGCCGGATCGCGATGAAGAAATGCCACCACCTTGGACACCGCTGCTTCCACGGCCTCCTAGGAAGCGTGGAAGCTCCTACCCGGGCTAGGGGCTTGAAGATCACCTCGATATTGAAGCCGTTAACATGGTGGTGAACCCGGGACAACAACTCCCAGCCTACGCCGCATGCCACCTCCTTGCCTTCCTCTAGCATCATCGAGTCTATAGATGCGCGGAAGCTTTTGATATGAGACAGAAAAGACGACAAGAGACTCAGGCTGGCAACGACTGTAGGGGTTCGCGCATTAAAACAATAAATTTTTCCCTACACCCAGAACCCCAGTTGTCGGGACCTATCTATTAGTAATGCAATAATGGGAGGGGCTTTTCGCGAACTTACCCTTGAAGACCGAAAAGCGTTTTCAACACTCGAGAGAGCATGGTTGATGTGGAACTCATTCCCTCTCATTCTGGACATCCTCCGGACTTATCGAAACCCTTCCTGTTTTCTCTCTTCTCTTTTCTTTGGTGATTCTGCCAATCCCAAAACACTCTATGAGCATCATCAATCCCTTAAGCGTGATACCCCACGGTTCAGGAACACTCTAGACGTGGTCGGGACCCTCCCGCACCAATGATAAATAGAGGGACCTAGATGGCCATGTGACCCTATGCATTCCACGAAATCTTTCGTTGTTTGAACCATGAACATCGTTTCATATTCCTTTTGTCTCTTGATACTTGCATTGTCCGACATCTGATCAATGACATCACCATGTCGTGTTCAATCTCATTACCAAAAAATGCTACTTGACTCATTCTGACAAGTGATATCCCCGTGATCAAATCACACACTGTGCAGCTATTGAATACAACTTCTCCGAGTGGGCCCTTGAGTATCTATTCTGTCACGCGGATGGACAAATCCCACTCTTCACGCATATTGCCTCAATGGTTCCACCGAATACCTGAACACACCTTTATGATCACCAAGTCACCAGATGAAGTTTGATGCTATCAAAGTACCCTC
Source organism: Avena sativa (assembly GCA_916181665.1). Classification (NCBI taxonomy): domain Eukaryota; kingdom Viridiplantae; phylum Streptophyta; class Magnoliopsida; order Poales; family Poaceae; genus Avena; species Avena sativa. The sequence goes on along the minus strand of OV702290.1, from coordinate 28,645,784 downwards.
GGGTAACAGTGATTGATATGGCCTCACGGTCTAAGAAATAGTACACTATGTCTATTCTAATCATCGTGACTTGAACTTCGTGACATGATTGGGTCACGATGCTTAGGTTGGGTATATCTCATCATCTCATTCTCACAATGAGGTGACTCCATTTTCAACTGGCATAAATGCCACATGATCCGGAAACCTTGATCATCTATTGACCAATGAACTAGTGATTAGAGCTTCACTGGGAACTCCTGGTTGTTCATATATCACATGTGTATTGATGTTTCCTTTCAATACAGTTATAGCATGATATAAAACTTAATCATAAACTTAAATATGATAATAATCCATATTAGTATTTGTCTCTAGGGCATATTTCCAATAGTCTCCCACTTGCACTAGAGTACAAATAAACTAGTTGCATTTCTTCTTAATCATTGGCACCATATATCTCGGCACCTTTGAACATGCTTGCTCATAGAAGAGGTTGAGTCTTGGGTCTGTACTTTACAGTCCCAAATCCTTTGCAACTTACTAATGTCACCTTGATTGATAGTAATACTTTATCATCTCATGATATCATCTTTGTGTATGCATCATAGTTATGGCAGTAGAATGAGGTCGGTTTCCAGGATCCAACAGTGACGTTAGATCAGCCACTATGAGCTTTGTCATGGGCACTGTGCCCTGGGACACACCTTCCACGTAAAGATGAACTAGTCCCGCCACAACAATATGCATCACTTTAGATGGTACTCTTGTCTATTATTATAAATGTAATCATCGAAACACTAGTGCATCATGTGCAACTTTCAATGTTTTATCACTTCGCTTCCTATTTGACTTTAGTCGGTATTATCAATACAGGAATTTCCAATCTTCTAAGGTTAACACATTACCTTATAACATAATCCCTTATGATTTAAGATATGTCATCCTTCATGGATTTGGAAACATGTCTATAGTTCTTATATAGATACTATGGAAAAAACTTAGCTCAATGTTCCGTGATTCGTACTTAATCACTTTTCAAACATTCTTTCTCGGATCATATATCATGTTAAGTTGTCATGATGGCTTCCAGGATAGAACCTATGTCTCAACATAGTGGATGGTAATAATCCTTTTCTTTCTTTCCAACCATTCATTTTTAACTTAATGTTATTCCTAATTTGAGTGACCAAGGACCAGTCCTTAATCAATTCCTATTCCGAAATTATTTTCCAGCTCTTTTAGGAATATGACATAATATCGTCATTGACTTATTATCAACTTCTAATCTCTATAAATCATTATTTATCGATACTTGCGCTCTTATTCTTAATGTGCCGTACACACTTAAGAATCAATCATTAAGCTCCCACTCAAAATATGTTCCCAACATATTTGAGTTCGAGACTTATAATGCTCCCACTCAAAAAATGTCATTCACATATTGTTTTAGGAAGACTTTTATGGCTCCCACTCAATTTTATGCAAATTGTATATCCTCTCACTATTTTGAATAACTTAAAAATCCTTTGATCACTTATCAAACTAAGAGATTTACTATGAGATGCTAGTACCTTACTAGTATTAAATCCACTAGACTTTTGGCACTTCTGAATCAAATTCTTTTGAATTTGTCCAATACATTGTTCATGACAAATCGTGCCTTTGTGATTCACCTTTTCCTTCATGACTTTGCAGTTGTTTGGAAAATTCAAGTAACCCATTACTTGGTAAGATTCAACAATAAAGTGCTTTCTAATCTTAAGTGAATTTTACCTCTAGGATTTCTCATAATTTTAGTTTACCATTTATTTCCTTTGTAGTTTGTAGGTATGTAATATTCCGGTAATATGACAAGCGATTCACAAATGTCTCCATACTATATGTGGAGTACATTTTGAATCCTACTTCATGTAGTGAAAACACTAGTGGGGAAACACAATGATCATTATCATTGATTCTTTCCTTTATGAAGAGAATCGTTCAGGAATACTTTCCATTGCGCTTCTCAACACTCTGATGCAGTGTTTTGAATCCTAATCATGCTTTTAACTATCTTCCATAAGCTTTTCAGTCGAGAACATAAACTTTCTAGAGAATGCACCAAAATTCAAGCAATACTAGTTTTGCCTTTATTTTGGATCTAGCCACGGATTTCGCATTCAAAGTTTCCAATGAATATACTACAAGGACTTATTCGCTATTGTTTTGGTGATATCGAATAACTCCAAAACTTTCACGATGATCCATACAAGATATGGTGTTGATCTCACGAATTCAGATGGTTCACTATATATACTAATTGAGCGTTAACTATTTCTAACTAATGGTCTTTACACTTACACTAAAACGATTTATTTGGCGCCATCTATCCACACCACTTGATAATTAATATCATATTATGATGCTTTGAACTTTGACGTTCCAAACGCATTGCATTTCACAATTCCTTATGCCAATCTTATAATGTTGAATTTCATTACTATTGATCAAATCATAGTAATTAGATTCTCTTTTATCTTAATACCCTTGGATGATGAAATACTTTCATCATATCAAATAGTTTCATGCTCATGTTTCCTTTGGTAAACTCTTTTACTAAATTCAAACAATCACAAAATGATAATCACCACTTCGTTGAAATACGATACATCGAATATGTATTATCTTTCAACAATTCATCAAACACTTTGCATTCATGCAATGCACGATGTTTAAGTTATCTTGCTGAACTTGAGCATGATTCATATCCAGCAAGAAATCAAATGTCTTTCACATATTATCAACATAACTTCGAATTTAAACAATGGTTTCATTCAAAATGAGTATATCATTAAATTGGGTGTTTTCAAGGCATTTTCAATGTTTTACAAATGTTCATGCATTATCAATTAGTTTCAAAAACCAGGATAATTCACACATAATCGAACAACATATGAACCCAAATAGAAATCATTCATAGAAGCAGAACAATTGTTTGTTACAAACTCATATGAATAACCGTCTCACAAAGTGTGAGACACACTAAAGAAGTTCACAATCCATCGATTATGATAATCATCCAAAAAGATAAACTAAATGATAAATGTCGAGGGAGAGTGTCGTTGGCCATCATCATCATGCTCGCCATCAACATGCAACATCACCTCCTCTCCAGCAAGAGCTCTCATGCAGAAGGACCCGTTTTCACCAAAACAGAATAAGTATCAAATACTTTAACACTGCAATATTTGTTTGCAAGATTATAACATTTATAAAACTATATATCAAATATATACCTTTGTCACCGATGACCTCTCCGGCAACAGGTTCAACCTTCACATTCCTGAAATGTGATATGAACTCGTGGAAATCCTGTGTTTCCGTATCACCTCTCATGATGCAAGTCATGGCGTGTGCTTGGTAGCTGGGAGGCAGCGACCGAAGCACCACGCTATTTGAAAAAGAGCTCATCAACCAGTTATCCAGGAAGTATGCAAGCCTCATGTACGCATCATGCATGCACTCCAAGTGGTCATCAAGCGAAGAGTTCTCCTCCCTATTTATGGAGAGGAAATCTCCCATCAGATCATGCTCCCATATGCGCACTTGTTGCACGGAATGTGATCTAAGCTCTTCCATATATAACCGTACGAGGGTCAAGGTTACCCACGATTGGCCACAACTCATCAACCATTCCAAAGCGCATTGTCACTAATATGAAGGTGGACATCTCACGACGGTAATATCGGTCTTCCCGCTGCTCTAGGGTCTCATAGGAATAGGGTCGCTCCAAATCCATCTCGTAAAGTATATAGTCGACCACATCATTCTCACTAAGGAGAACATGGAGACGCGTAACCCACATAGAAAAATTTGATCCGTCTAGTTTGAGCTTCTCTCCATATAACCAATTATCATCAGGGAAGGTAGCATCGGGGAGAACCATTTTTTGCATTTATAATTGCAAAAGGAATTTAGAATAAGTTTATAATTATATGAGTTAAAACAATAACTCCACTAAAAACTCCTATCCCTAGAAGGGTTCTAGCAATTACACGATCCCTATTCACTACACCACCCTCGATCGTCACGGCCGGCGATATAGTTGCAAAGGTGGACATTGAAACGTCGATCACATCATTCATGTGACTCGTGCTCGATCTTTCGACCATCCGTGTTCTGAGTCCATGTCTACACATGCTAGGCTCGCCATTCAACCTTAGTGTATTCGCTGTGCAACATGGCTTACACCCACTGTATGCGAACGCAGATATCTCTAACACCCGATCGTCATGACCTACCTCATATCAGAGAAGTTTCTTGGTGGTGCACACTAAGGGAGAACATTTATATTGATATTTTGATTAGGGATCCTATTATTAGGCTACCGTCGAGTATCTAATACTAGCACACAATAAGATGCACAAACAATACACATTGAATATAAGTGTCATGCGATACGGTCCTTCACGTTGTGATCTCCATCCCACAGCCGGTGCTAGGGTTCCGGCGCCATAGGCACCAGGGTACCGGTGTCTTCCGGCATGGTAGTCCATCATCTACTACTACTTAGCAACTTAAAGTAAACTACTTTACCTTTTCCACAACCATATCACATCACAATGCCCCCTGCAAAACAAAGTTAGATGCCTCTAGTTTATCTTTGCATGTTTTACGTGGCTGATAGGGCTTTCGAACAAGAATCATTCTTACCTACGAACTTTCACCACAACGCTGATCAAGTAGTTGTCTATACAACACCCCTTTCGGGGCCCTCCGTTGCAAATGGCATACCAACTAATGCGAGAGAGAAAGACACCCCCAAATGAACGCGTAAAGTCGGTTGGGGGGCGCTTCATCAAGCATTACTGCGGTATACACAAGTACACGTGGGAGGGTAACAACTAAAAGATCAACGCCCACACGCTAGAACTTGTGCGTTCTACCCATACTAGAAATACTACACAAATACTACACATAGATCTAGCTCTGATACCACTGTAGGGGTTCGTGCATGAAAACAATAATTTTTTTCCTACGCCCAGAACCCCAGTTGCCAGGACCTATCTATTAGTAATGCAGTAACGGGAGGGGCTTTTCGCAAATTTACCATTGAAGACCAAAAAGGTTGTCAACGCTCGGGAGAGCATGGTTGATGTGGAACTCGTTCCCTCTCATTTCGGACATCCTCCAGACTTACCAAAACCCTTTCGGTTTTCTCTCTTTTCTTTGGTGATTCTGCCAATGCCAAAACACTTTCTGAGCATCATGAAGCCATTAAGTGTGATACCCCATGGGTCGGGAACACTCCAGACATGGTTGGGACCCTCCCGCACCAATGATCAACAAAGGGAACTGGATGGCCATGTGACCCCTGTGCATTCCATGAGATCTTTCGTCGCTTAAACCATGATTGTCATGTCATATTCCTTTTGTCTCTCGATACTTGCATTGTTCAAGATCTGATCAATGCCATCACCATGTTGTGTTCAATCTCTTTACCAACAAATGCTACTTGACTCGTTCCGACAAGTGATATCCCCGTGATCAAATCACACGCTACACAGCTATTGGATACAACTTCTCTGAGTGGGCCCTTGAGTATTTATTCAGTCATGTAGATGGAAAATTCACTCTCTTGACGCATATTGCCTCAACGGTTCCTCCGAATACCTGAACACACCTTTATGATGAAGCAAGCCTGGAAAAATCCTGGAGCCAAGTATATGGCCGAGCCACTCCATTGTAGGCTTGGATGTGTCTTGAGATAGCAAATCCTTCCAGGAAGTGTGTTTGTCGATTTCGTGGTCCGAAGCATTTTGGACCCACGTAGATATCGTCGTTCTTGTAGCACCACGCCTCTATGTTAGAGTTGATCTGGTGTCTCGTGTCACTTGGTGACAGGGAACGCCGTCTTGGTTGTTCGCTATGGTTGTGGTGCCTTGGAGCCAGACTTCTACTTCTGCCACCACCTCCTCTGCCACGACGCCCTCCTTGGCCTCCTTGAGAGTCGTTGTGATGGCTGCTTGGTGGAGAGGGTGGTGTAGGTGGATTGTTTTCGACTGATCGCTGGCCTCCATCCAGAGCGTCATTATTCTGGTTCCAGGGAAGGTCTTCATTACGATGAGCCCCCTGCCGGATTGACTCGGCATGGTGTCCGCTATTCCTTCGTCCATCGTTCCTCCCACTGTGGTGGTGTTCTGCCACACGGCTTGTAAGTATAGGAGGTTGTCTCGGAACCAGTGCCGCAACAGTGTCTCGCTCTACGGCTAGAGCAACATTGCTCCAATCACGTGCGGTTTTGTTCCACTGCCTTGAAGATCCGGTTCTTGAGTAGTTATCTTCCCGATGGTTAGAACAGTAATGTTGTTCCGAGACCCATTGGGGCCTAATGTCATTCCAGGCCAGATTTGTGTGACATTGGTTTGATTGAGAAACCAGTTTTCTGCTTCCAGATTTCGCGACCTTTTGTTGCTACAGACCCTTGGTGAGCAGCTTCACGCCCAACGGGATTTGATCTGGGTTTGGATTGTTTGCCAGGATATCTCGAGCTGCAACGGTGTTTTCCACTGGCGTGCCATACACCAGATCTCCCTTGCTATCCAACCGAGGTTCTCCTTTGACAGCATTATTGGCTCTGTGTATGGCGCCGGAAAAATGCTGGAGCGGTGTTGATGTAGAGCTCGTTGGGAACCCCAAGAGGAAGGTATGATGAGCACAGCAGCAAGTTTCCCTCAGTATGAAACCAAGGTTTAATTGAACCAGTAGGAGCAAGGAAACACCCCAAAGGTGTTACTAGCTGAGCTTTGGCAGGGCGCACTACCGGTGCTAGTAGCAACATGGAGACCTACACAACACAACCACAGAACTTTGTCCCCAACTTGCGATGAGGTTGTCAATCTAACCGTGTTTTGCGGAAAACAAAGGATTAAACGTATCGAATGGAAAGAAGTAAAAGTTTGCAGAAAGTAAACACAAAGCAGTAAACCGTTTATAGATTGAATGTAAAAGACAAGGACCGGGATCCATAGTTCACTAGAGGTGGCTCTCCTTAGATAGATAACATGCTGGGTGAACAAATTACAACGGGGCAATTGACAAACATCGAGAAAGCATACAAGCATATACTAATCATCTTGACTCCTTTGAGATTCGATTGGGCATTACAACATTATACATAGACCGCCATCCAACTGCATCTATGACTAATAATCCACCTTCAGCTTATCATCCGAACCCCCTCCAGTATTAAGTTGCAAGAAACAGATTATTTCTCTACGAATTGCGTGTAATGTAAACAATACGATTGTTCTATGAACAAAGGATTGTTGTTTTCTCCCTAGTAGCAACAGCACATCTAGTACCTTAGAGATTTCTGTCACTTCCCCAGATTACCAGAGGCATGAACCCACTATCGAGCATAAATACTAACTCTTGGAGTTGCTAGCATCTACTTGGCCAAGATAGCTACTAACAACGGAAAGCATGCAAGATCACAAATAACAAAGACATGATAGAATCAATAATCAATCTGAAATAGCATCTCAATATCCATCGGATCCCCGCAAACACAACATGCAGAATTACAAATAGATGATCTTGATCATGAACGGAGCTCACAAGATCTAGACATGAAAGCACAAAGGAGGATAACTAGCCATCTAGCTACTACATGGATCCATAGTCCAAGGATGAACTACTCACGCATCACACCGGAGGCTTGCATGGTGATGAAGAAGGCCTCCAGGGTGAATTCCCCTCTCTGGCAGGGTGCCGGGAAGAGCTTCAGATCCCTCCCAATCTAGGGATGGAGATGACGGCGGCTTCAGACTCTTTCGTGGATTTTTGATCGGGCACTTAGGGTTTTCGTCCCGAGGGCATCTTATAGGCGGAAGGGGAGGCCGAGGGGGTGCCAGGGGCCACCACACCACCCCCTGGCGCGGGCCAAGCCTGGCCGCACGGCCAGGTGGTGTGGCTGGCCTCTGGCCCCTCTCCGCCTCGTATTCTGGCATCTGATGACTTCCGAAAAAATAGGCACTTTGGCTTTTGTCCCGTCCAATTCCAAGAATATTCATTTTCTGACTTTCCTGGAACCAAAAACAGCAGAAAACAGGCAACTGGCACTAGGGCTCTTGTTAATAGGTTAGTCCAAGAAATCATATGAAAAGTACTCCAAAGTTGGAACAAAACACAAGAAAGTGGATAAAACCAAGCAAGGAACATCAAAAATTATAGATACATTTGCAATGTATCAACATCCCCAAGCTTAACTCCTGCTCATCCTCGAGTAGGTAAGTGATAAAAAGAAAGAATAATTTTTTAGGTGACATGCACCATCAAAGACTTGATCAAAGTATTTGTAAAGCATTCAAGGCTGGGATCATAGTACTTCAATCATAACATTAAAGACAAAGTTCTAGCAATAAGTCAAAGAAACTATGATGCAAAATGAAAAGGCACAAACAAAAGATTCATGAATAACAATGCTTTGCAAGACGTTTGTTTGTTTCACATAAATAAAACATAGCATAATAGCATTTAGCTTGTCCCTCAATAGAGTAGCAAATATAAATGCATAGGACACCTTCAAAGTTCATAAGAGTGACTAGATACAAATAGTTCAAAACAAGCAATATCAAGTTATGCATCAATCAACTAGTCTTGGGACAATGCACATAGAACTAAGAATGGCCACTATGCTCTCAAAGTAGGTGCATAAAGGTAGAAGATGGAGACTCAATATAATGGTGGAAGAAAGGCCTTCATAAAAGGAAGTAGGGATTCAAGTCTCATAAAGAGCTTCCAAAAATTATGGTACTTATAGCATTCAGCTCTCATTGCCCCTATCATAAGCATCTTGAAGTGATTAAGGTTAAAGTGAACACACTATGGTGTACATCCTTGACGAAGTATAAGTTAGAAATCTCATGTCCCTTGTATACGAGGGCCGCTCCTCATGCTACTCAAGTTTAGTCACCGGTAAGTTCTTTTCATTGTAAGTACATGTGTATCATAGAGAACCGCCAACGGGGTACCCCTTGCCCGATGATATGGAAGAATCCCCATATCAAAATGACAAGGCAAGCAGACAAGGAGCATCTCAGCAATCTTCTTATTTACCATGGTAATATGGTGCTTTTTTCTCTCTTTCCTCTTTTCATAATCTCTTTTTTTTCTTTTCTCTTTTTTCTCAATATAGGACTCTTTTTTATAAGAAGAATGCTTCATAGACAGCTCATTATGGTTACGCTGCAGGTTTCCACCATGTCAGCATGTATTAGACCAGCGGCCCAGGCGTTTCTCTAACACATATACATAACTCCATCGACTTACAAGCTCCCCTTTCATTTCACACCGACGACATCCATATACAAAAGAGCATGATATCAACTAGGTACAAGTACCAAGTGCAATGTTGAAAGTGTTCCCCATGAAAGCATGGTTCTGCTAATCCCCAACAAATAAGTGCAACCATATACAACATAGACGACACAATGGTTCAAGTTTATTAAGGGCAAGAAAATTAAAGTGTGCCATCAAGTTCGTGAGAGTTTTAATCCCTAGTTTTCTCATAACAAGTTTAATTTGGAAGGTAAACAAAAGCATGAATATACTTGGAATAGCATAAGATAGTAGGTAGGTATGGTGGACTCTTTGGAATAACTTGGTTTAGGGAGTTGGATGCATGAGTGGAACTCATACTTGGTTGTGGAGGCTAGCAAAAGACTGGGAGCAACAAACTAAGAGAGCAATAATGGCCATAATCATGTAGAGCGACAAAACATCATTGATCAAAGCATAAAGTGATACTACAAGTTGAAAACTAAAGGATCATAAAGGCTATGGTGACTTGTGGTAGTCATAACATGGTGTGAGCATGCGCCAAGTCAACCCAAATAAAGCATCAAAGGAGAATACCACTATACTATGCTTTAATATGCTAAAACAACGCATGATTCATCCAAGGCACATTAAGCAATCTCAATTGTTTATAACAAGTCATGCTACAGCAAAGAATACTAAGCATAAAGCCAAAACAATATCAAGCATGGCATGACAAAGCATAGGCCATAGTCAAAAATGAGCTCTCTTTACCACTTAAGCATGAACTTTCCTACTCTTTTCCAAACCAAACCAAACTATTTGAAAACCAATGTATGAAAGAGGGGGTACAACCAATTTATTCAGAAAACTAAGCAAACCAAGCAAACGAAAAACCAAAACAAAAACAAAAAAGAAGATGCTCCAAGAACAACACAACTGTGCATGAAACAATAAAAATGAATCGTTTGGAAGAAACCTGGGATTTTTATTGACGAAGAGGGGGATGCCTTGGGCATCCCCAAGCTTTGACGCTTGTACTTCTTGGATATTTCTTGGGTTGAGACGCGTGGCATCCCCAAGCTTGAGCTTTAGTGCATCCTTCATCTCATTACTCATTCCTTCCATACACCTGAAATTTTTCCTTCATACAAAACTTCACACAATCTTTATTAGCAACATTAGTGCACTCAAGATAATAGGTCTTAATGTTCAATTCCAACACAAATAAACTTCCATTAGAACACTAGATACTGTAGCACTTCCCTCAAAAAGATCAATTCCCCAAAAGAACTCAAAAAGGAACCAACAAGAAGCAAATGCAGAAAATGGCAGAAATCTGTCAAAGCAGACTAGCAGGTAAAGACAATTTTTTTCGAAGACCTTATGTTGCTCAAATAAAAAAGTGTTGAACTAACTAAAGTTAGATAACAACCTGGGGCAGAAGCATAAAAATTCACGCCTCAAAAAGACGTTCAGAGATTTTACACGAATTTTTACGCTGAAGCACAGAAATCTGTTTCGGGACAGCAACTTTCCCAATCATTACTTCTCTCTCATTAGAGGTTACTCTTGGCACAAGAAGAAAATAAAAAGGATAAGGAGCGGTTATTACTGTATTAATAACTTCCAAGACTCATCTAAAACTTTTGGATTATCTCCCAATAAGTACTTTTCTTTAACGCCTTGAAGTTAGGCATAAGAAGCAAGAAAAAGAATCAAGTGTTCTCAAATGAAGAAGCATTAAGACCAAATTTTGTTTTCATAGGAGAAGCAAAAGAAATCTTCTCTCTCTTCTTAGGAAGTGTTCTATATCTTTCTTGAGTGGGAGTTGATATTTAATGGTGCCTTCTTTCATATCAATGATGGCACCAACAGTTCTAAGAAAAGGTCTTCCCAAAGTAATAGGACAAGAAGCATTGCATTCAACATCCAAAACATAGAAATCAACGGGGACATAGGCATTGTTAACCATAATAAGGACATCATTAAGACTCCCCATGAGTTTCTTTTTAGCATTATCATCAAGTGGGACATTCAAATAACAATCTTCAAGTGGAGGCAAATCAAGCATATCATAAATCCTTCTAGGCATAATAGAAACACTACTATCAAGATCACATAAAGCCTTGAAATCAAAGTCATTCACTTTCATATTAATGATGGGTTCCCAACCATCTTCTTGCTTTATAGGAATAGAAGCTTTATGTTTCATCTTTTCTTATTTAATCTTTATGAGAGCATCAGTAATGTGTTTTGTAAAGGCCATGTTCATAGCACTAGCATTAGGACTTTTAGCAAGATTTTGTAGGAACTTAATAACTTCAGAGATGTTGCAACCATCAAGATAAAAATCAAATTTATCATCTAAAGTAGTAGAAATATTACTAGCCTCAACACTAGTGGTAGTGATAGTAGACACACTAATGTTTCTAGCAATTTCATCTTCTCTTTCCCACTTAGCATGTAATTCAGCTAATAGTCTAACATTTTCATCAATTCTTACTTGTATGGCATTAGTAGCTGCAAAGGGATTATCATTAGTTTCAGGTTTAGCAGCTATTTTATTCAAAGAAGATTGAGCTTCAGCCAAAGACGCTATATTTCTTTCAGCATTAGAGAGCTTTTCCTCCATAGTTTTATTGAAAGTAGTTTGTTTACTAATAAGCTCTTTAAGCATAACTTCAAGTTCAGAGGAAGCACTCCTTTGTAAGAATTTCCATAAGCATTACCATTGTTGGGAGGATATGGCTTATAATTGTTGTTACCAAAATTGTTCCTATAAGCATTATTGCCAAAATTGTTATTTCTTATGAAGTTCACATCAACTTGCTCTTCTTGAGCAACCAAAGAGGCTAAAGGAACATTATTTGGATCAATATGGGCTTTCCCATTAACAAGCATAGACATAATAATATCAATCTTATCACTCAAGGAGGAGGTTTCCTCAACAGAATTTACCTTCCTACCTTGTGGAGCTCTCTCAGTATGCCATTCAGAATAATTAACCATCATATTGTCTAGAAGTTTTGTTGCAGCACCCAAAGTGATGGTCATAAAGGTACCTCCAGCAGCAGAATCCAATAGGTTCCTTGAAGAATAGTTCAATCATGCATAAAAAGTTTGGATGATCATCCAAGCAGTCAGTCCATGAGTGGGACAATTCTTTACCAAAGATTTCATTCTTCCCCAAGCTTGAGCAACATGTCATTCTAGGCCAGATTCGTGTGACATTGGTTTGATTGAGAAACCAATTTTCCGCTTCTAGATTTCGCGACCTTTTGTTGCTCCAGACCCTTGGTGAGCAGCTTCACGCCCAACGGGATTTGATCTAGGTTTGGATTGTTTGCCAGGATATCTCGAGCTGCAACGGTGTTTTCCACTGGCATGCCATACACCAGATCTCCCTTGCTATACAACCGAGGTTCTCCTTTGACAGCATTGATGGCTCTGTGTATGGCGCCACAAAAATGCTGGAGCGGTGTTGATGTAGAGCTCGTTGGGAACCCCAAGAGGAAGGTATGATGAGCACAGTAGCAAGTTTCCCTCAGTATGAAACCAAGGTTTAATCAAACCAGTAGGAGCAAGGAAACACCCCAAAGGTGTTACTAGCTGAGCTTTGGCAGGGCGCACTACCGGTGCTAGTAGCGACGTGGAGACCTGCACAACACAACCACAGAACTTTGTCCCCAACTTGCGATGAGGTTGTCAGTCTCACCATGTTTTGCGGAAAACAAAGGATTAAACGTATCGAATGGAAAGAAGTAAAATTTTGCAGAAAGTAAACACAAAGCAGTAAACAGTTTATAGATTGAATGTAAAAGACAAGGACCGGGATCCATAGTTCACTAGAGGTGGCTCTCCTTAGATAGATAACATGCTGGGTGAACAAATTACAGCGGGGCAATTGACAAACATCGAGAAAGCCATACATGCATATACTAATCATCTTGACTCCTTTGGAACTTGATTGGGCATTACAACATTATACATAGACTGCCATCCAACTTCATCTATGACTAATAATCCACCTTCAGGTTATCATCCGAACCCCCTCCAGTATTAAGTTGCAAGCAACAGATTATTTCTCTACGAATTGCGTGTAATGTAAACAATACGATTGTTCTATGAACAAAGGATTGTTGTTTTCTCCCTAGTAGCAACAGCACATCTAGTACCTTAGAGATTTCTGTCACTTCCCCAGATTACCAGAGGCATGAACCCACTATCGAGCATAAATACTAACTCTTGGAGTTATTAGCATCTACTTGGCCAAGATAGCTACTAACAACGGAAAGCATGCAAGATCACAAATAACAAAGACATGATAGAATCAATAATCAATCTGAAATAGCATGTCAATATCCATCGGATCCCCGCAAACACAACATGCAGAATTACAAATAGATGATCTTGATCATGAACGGAGCTCACAAGATCTAGGCATGAAAGCACAAAGGAGGAGAACCAGCCATCTAGCTACTACATGGATCCATAGTCCAAGGATGAACTACTCACGCATCACACCGGAGGCTTGCATGGTGATGAAGAAGGCCTCCAGGGTGAATTCCCCTCTCCGGCAGGGTGCCAGGAAGAGCTTCAGATATCTCCCGATCTAGGGATGGAGATGACGGCGGCTTCAGACTCTTTCGTGGATTTTTGATCGGGCACTTAGGGTTTTCGTACCGAGGGCATCTTATAGGCGGAAGGGGAGGCCGAGGGGGTGCCAGGGGCCACCACACCACCCCCTGGCACGGGCCAAGCCTAGCCGCGCGGCCAGGTAGTGTGGCCGGCCTCTAGCCCCTCTCCATCTCGTATTCTGGCATCTGATGACTTCCAGAAAAATAGACACTTTGGCTTTTATCCCGTCCAATTCTGAGAATATTCATTTTCTGACTTTCTTGGAACCAAAAACAGCAGAAAACAGGCAGCTAGCACTATGGCGCTTATTAATAGGTTAGTGCAAGAAATCATATGAAAAGTACTCCAAAGTTGGAACAAACCACAAGAAAGTGGATAAAACCAAGCATGGAACATCAAAAATTATAGATACATTTGCAATGTATCAAGCATCATCTCCCTCATAGAGGGTCTTATGGACTTCTGGATTTTTTGTTAGCCTACACGGCGCCGTTCTGGGTCTTCTGATGCTGTAGGGAGTTCAACTGCCCTGCAGATGCAATGTGCTTCTTCTCTTCCATAAGGTTGTTAGCCTCATCCAGTAGTACTTGACGACGCGCTTCTAGGGCTTGAGCCCTTTCTTCCAATTCTGCAGGTGTAAGCTCTACAACTGTAGGGATTGGCGTAGTTAATGCAACATCGATGAGTTTACGGGCACCAGCAGTAACCACGTATCCATCCACTGGAGTTTCCTTTGGCGCGTCTAGGATGAGAGATCCATCTGAGTCTTCTTCATATTCCTCGGCACCCACTTCCTCCATTGGAGGATCTTTTGTCGGGGTCTTGTTCTTCTTCTTTGCCTTCTTGGCAGTGCTGGTAGCAAAGACGGCTTTGGGTCCGTTTCCCGCAGTCAAGCTCTGAGCGGTACTTTCGGACATTTGGATGTCAGGATTATCTCCGAGATCCATGTCATCCTTCGCTTTGGGAGAGTTTTCTCCGGATCCTTCGTCCATGCTTCTCCTTCTTCTACAGCTTTGGAGTTGAACTCCTCTTCATATTCCACGGAGAACTTTCGGAAATCCGTCGACGTCATGGAATCATCCGAAGATGCCGGTAAGTCGGTGTTTGTTCCGATCGCCTCTAGCACCAAGTCTTCATTGTCTCTAGCATCGGCAGAGCCGGATCCGGATCCAACATATCCGACAAAGTGTGACGCGTGCGTCCTGAGGTAGTTGCGGCTCTCCTCGTGGGCTTCCTCGAAACGCCTGATGGTCTTGAGAACCTCATCCACATCTGCGCCTTGCCGCATTATGCGCCTCAACGCGTGCCTCAGGAAGGGTTGATCTGTTCCGGCATTGGCAGAGCTAGAGCCAAAATTGTTGTCTTGCTCCTCCTAGATTTCAATCTCGGCGGGCAGATCGATCTAGGATTCGACCTTGCTAGGGATATCCACTCCAGATTCGACTTGCACCACAAGATCTGCTTTGGGCTCAGCTTCCTCCACTATCTCTGTGTTAGGTGCGGGCTGGGTGGGATTAGGGTTTTCCAAGATCCGGAACTCTGCCGCCTCCGCTGACAAAGTGGACCTAGAAACTTCCTCTGCCTCTATCATCACCGCTGGGGTGGGTGGGGCAGGTTCAGCAAAACCGATGTACACATCGATCTCGCCAAAGGACATGATGGTGTAGGCAGTCACGGCCTCCCTAGCCGGAACCCAAGTCTCGTCTAGAATGAAGAGAGGGACGTTGCTGGCATAGAGGAAGCGACCAATAGCGATGGTCTCACCGATTCCGATTCTTGCAGATTCCGCTCGGAACCTAGATCCGAAGCTCACTTGCCCCACGGTGGGCGCCAACTGTCATTGGATTGATGAAAAGTATGCCATGAGGGGGTCCTCGAGGCGTGCGGAAGAGAGGGGTGTGAGGCGTACAGTGTTCTGGGATGGTGAGCACACAAGTTTACCCAGGTTCGAATCCGCCGGCTTTGGAAGGATCCTACTCCTACTAGCAATCCAGTAATACAGCAGAGCCGGAATATGGGTTACAAGGGTTTTGCCTGTGCGAGTTGAGATTGTAAACTATTGTGAGGTGCCCTAAAGGCTTACCCTAGGATGGCTTATATAGATATCCGGCCTAGGGTTTATAGGAGAGACCTATCCGGCTATGACTAAGAGTCCGTTACAGAGTACATCTTGAACTACAAGTAACATAACAGGCCTATGTCAGTAAGTCTTCTGGTCTCCCTGGCTGGGCCGCCCGTGAAGCAAAGCTCTAACCCAAAGTGGGCCACCCTGGACAGTCAGGCACATTGAGGATACCCAGAAAGTATATCCCCAACAACCCTCGGGTAACAGTGATTGATATGGCCTCACGGTCTAAGAAATAGTACACTAAGTCTATTCTAATCATCGTAACTTGAACTTTGTGACATGATCAGGTCACGATGCTTAGGTTGGGTATAGCTCATCATCTCATTCTCACAATGAGGTGACTCCATTTTCAACTAGCATAAATGCCACATGATCAGGAAACCTTGATCATTCGTTGACCAATGAACCAGTGAGTAGAGCTTCACTAGGAACTCCTGGTTGTTTATATATCACATGTGTATTGATGTTTCCTTTCAATACAGTAATAACATGATATAAAACTTAATCATAAACTTTATGAAATATGATAATAATCCATACTACTATTTGTCTCTAGGGCATATTTCCAACAACAGCCCACTGGCTAGGGGGCTCGACTGGCGGCATGCGGAGGGACTCAAAAAGTTCGTTCATCTTGGAGGTCACCCGGAGGAGGGATGCGGAGTTTTCATCGCTAAACTTCTGCTCCTCATGAAGGGCCTACATTGCCTCCTCGGCCTCCTCCCGAGCCCCGTCCAAATGGGTCTTCAAGCACTAAACCCTCCGCATCAGGTCGGGGGAGGCGCCACCCAACAGAGAAATCCTCTTCCTGGGAGGACGAGGGTCGCCAAGGCAAGGTTGCCTCGAGAACTCCGTGTCACCCAGGAGCCTCTTCCAGCGACGCACCTCGCTAACCGACGGAGGCACTCCACACACCAGGCCACTGGGAAGGAGCACCCTGGGGCCACATCATCGCCCACAGTGTGCAGATGGGCACAGAGAGACAAGCACTCTACATGACAGACAGACATCGCCCGCATGCCGCCGACCAAGCCTTGCTGATTAGCTAGCACACGGACCCCAATTAAGGGCCAAGATCCGCATTGTTGGGAGAAATACCGGAGAGCCACGCTCTCGCCAAGGGAATCGGCAAGGACCCCTCCTCCACCTCCCACTAGTGAGGAACCCGGTTGGGGGACTCCTCGGGGATGTTGGGGGGTCACTAGCCTGCCCCGCGCGGACTCCAGCCATAGCAAGAGGCTCTGAAGAGAAAATACCTTCCGTTAAATAAGAGAAGTCAAGTGCATCTTCAAATCAGCAACACGAAGAAAAACTTCACATGTTGGCCCTGTGGGAGCCTCGGGCCCCGAAAGGACAGGCCCGTGGTGGACATCTAGGGGACTTGGTGCCACCACCAGGTCGTCGGGTTGTTCATCAGGCGGGGAGTTGAGGTCGACCCGAGGAGACAAAGGCGCCAGGCCAACCTTTGAGCGTGGTGGATCCCCCTCTGAGAGTCGTGATCAGGTCACAGCGCTGAAGAAATCGACAAGGGAGGCATTCCTGCATACCTGCTCTTGGCTTGCGGGGGCAAATCTTCGTGAGAGGATTCCCCCGTAGAAGAGTTAGTCATGGGAGACGAGCCTGCACTAATGTTCGAGGGTGCTTCGTCCTCCCTCTTGTCATCACCAACATCAGAAGAGCACTCCTTGGCCCCCACAAGGCCCTTGGCATGAAACGCGGGAGGCCCCTGATTATATCCTCCCGACGCTTGTTGAAGAAAATAGGGAGGAGCCCTTTCAGGTGGCCCCTAGTGGCCATCAAGGACATAAGCTCCTTCATCAAGCCGACATTCGCTTCTCGGGTCAGATCTTGATCCCTCCCGGGACAGAGTTGGATCGGGTCTTCAGGACCTTGGTAAGCCCAGTCCGTGCGAGACCTCCTCTACAGCGGCACCAGGCGCCACCTAAGATAATTTGAAATAATAGCATGCACCGTCAAACCTTTGGTTGCAAGGACCTAAATCATGTCTGTCATAGGCCTCAGGTCCGCATCCTGAGAGCTCAACCTCCTCCATCCCAGGAGGGGTTGTGCCACTCTGAGAGTCGTGATCGGGTCACATCGCTGATCAAATCGACAAGGGAGGCATTTCCCACATACATGCTCTTGGCTTGCGGGGGCGAATCTTCACGAGAGGATTCCCCCGTAGAAGAGTTAGTCATGGGAGACTAGACCGCACTAATTTTCGAGGGTGCTTCGTCCTCCCTTATGTCATGACCAACATCAGAAGAGCACTCCTCGACCCCCACAAGGTCCTTGGCATTGAAACGTGGGAGGCCCCTGATTATACCCTCCTGATGCTTGTCAAAGAAGAGAGGGAGGAGCCCTTTCGGGTGGCCCCCAATGGCCATCGAGAACAGAAGCTCCTTCATCAAGCCGGCATTCGCTTCCCGGGTAAAATCTTGATCCCTCCCGGGATAGAGCTGGATTGTGTCTTTAGGATCTTGGTAAGCCTAGTCCAGGCGAGACCTCCTATACAGCGGCGCCAGGCACCGCCTCAGATAATCAGAAATAACAGTGTGCACCATCAAACCTTTGGTTGCGAGGACCTAAATCATGTCTGTCACAGGCTTCAGGTCCGCATCCTGAGAGCTCAACCTCCTCCATCCCAGGAGAGGTTGTGCCACTTCCCGAGGGTCGTACATCCACTGGAAATGGTGGTCCATGCGCACAACACTGTGCTCGCCTCGCCATTCTTCCCACTTGGATTTAGACTTCCCTAGGAGGTACCTATCAGAAAGATTGTTCCGTAGGCGAAAAGTGTTGCCGCCTACTATCCTCGGTTTCTTGTCAACCCGAGGAGCGAAGTAGTGGCGAAACAGTGCCACCAAAGGCATCACCCTGACGAATCCTTCACACAGATGCACGAATGCGGACAATGCTAGCAGAGCATTGGGATGGATCTGAACAAGGTGACAGGCATACGAGGCCATCACCTACATGAAGAAATCGGAAAAAGGGGCAACCAGGACTATCTTTAGGAAGAGCAGCAATAGATGGGCATCTCCCCTTCACCGACACCCCTACCAAGGCAGCAGAGCATGGTGTCTTTGTTCTCATGGCATTCATCCGCCATGAGCAGCCTCAAGGCCTCAAGTTTGAGATGGACTATGGTGGGTGTAAGGAGAGCTCTCGAGGACATGCAACACCCCGAAGCTCCAGATCGATTCTAGTCGAAGACCCCTTGAATCCTTGGCACAACATGGGAGCCATGGTGACAAGACGTGACAAGATTTGAGGGAAAGGAGAAGCGTAAATGGAGGATGCGTTGAGTGGATGAGTGGTAGATACCGTTTCTTTATAGGCCCAGGCCTAGGAAACCTATCCACCCACCCTCCGCTCCAAATTACTATCAAGACCAACCAGCGATTGACGGACGGCCCCGATCGCGCATCGCAAGGCTAGCACGACACCTTGCCTGCTCAGGATAAGGAAGGCCCCGGTTGTAGGACCTCTCAGGATAAGGACGCGGCCCCAGCCAAACACGACCTGGCTAGAGCGTGGCGGGGGGCTAGTGTCGCATCTGTGTGAGCCGGGTATCCCGTATACAATGAGCGGACCATGACCCGAGAAGGAGGGCACTACCGGGACATCCTTCCAGGACCCGACAACACTCCCGCCAACGATCCCAGCCCGGGTAGATCACCGGGCGACAGGAATCATGCTCACATGACGCATCCCTACATTAGTCTACAGGCATCAGGCGACATGCGGTGCCAAGGCAGGATTGCTAGGCCAAGTTGTAGGTCGTGGCCTGCCGTGTGGCTAAGCTCGCACCGACATGTGTGAACTGACCCTTGTGGTGTCCCCTTGTCTTTATAAAAGGAGGCCCATGTCGGACTGAAAGAGGGCGATATTTGGACTAGAGAACCTTCCCGGAGAAGGAACCTAGTGTAACCTTGTGATACTTAGATAGTATCTAGTTGCAGGATGTAGGGATCTGCTCACTACGGACCTAAACTTGGGTGAAAAAACTTGTGTATATCTCTATGATTGTGTCCATCTAGCTCACCGGTCATTGTGCCCCTAGCCGAACAACAAAGGTGACTCATACCCCTGTTGTCGAAAATCAAGGCACAACACTGATTGACATCAACATCATGTTAGCGCTAAAGAGTCTATGCTCGCCAACATCATCAAAACGGATCTGACTTTGAGCACACGCCATATGCTGGTAACTTCGCTTGGAACTGAAAGAACAACAAGAAATATGATTAATACGGGATAGAGAAAAGCAGCGGATCTAAAAGAGCAAGCCAACAAAGATGTGTACAAAAGATGACGACCAACCTGTGATCGAACAAGCCAACATTGGGCCTGCGATCCGGCACGGTAGGCCTGCGCAAGATCCATCGCGGTGGGAATGAGCAAGATCCGGCGCGACTGGGCCGCGCAAGATCTGGTGAGCCAACAACCGCACAAGATCTGGGATGGTACAGTCGTGCTAGATTATGCGCTACCCGGTTGAGATGTTGCTCGTGGAGTTCTTAAGTTGGAGGTGTCTTTGTGAGGTGAGTACTGATAATGGGATACTTGCTAGGGCTCCTCTATATTATATAGAATGGGGAGTGGGGTGTAGCAAGTCTAGGCCATTTGAGCAAGTGCGGTCTAGGCATCCAGCTTTTTAGGCCACATTCGCAAAGGCCCATCAAGAAATGTCATAACACTTTCCTTCTCCCTATAGTCAGACACGAGAAGGATTGGAGTAATCTAAAAAATACGAGAAGGATTGGAGGAGGCAGACAGTCTTGCTTCAATTGTGGGAGAGGATCCCTCAAAAAATAAAAATGGCGGGAGAGGAAACAGAAAACATTCATTCTAGGTCTGATAAAAAAATGCAAACAACCGATTCTAATAGGAAACAACTTATTAGTGGTGGGCCTCACCACTTAGTCTGATGCGTTTGACGAGTCAGCACGACGCTTACCATCCACGGTGTAATCGTAACATCCTCCATCGAGCTAGCATGGCATTCGGTGGCGCCGGGCTTGCCAGTCACGTACCATGGCACCATAATCTGCCGGTATCGAGTGTGCCATGACATATAAGTGGCTACCACGATAGCCCATCTACCACGTAACCAACATTTGCCAGTTCTTTTTCATTATGCTATCCCAAAAATCCACCGGGTATGGGGGTATTTTTGTAGTGTGATGGGATGATGTGGGAGGAGGGACCTCCCACATATATAGAGGAAAAAGGAGAGAACTCTGTCCCTATAAGTCCCAGGGTGGGACTAAACCAAACAAGAGGAGGGGGATGGCCGCCGGCATGGGATGGGCCCCACCCGCATGCGCCCTTGGGCCATGGCCAGCCGGCGGTGGGGGGGATCCCCCACCCGCGTGCCTCCTTGCCCTCTTGGGATCCTCCCTCCAGGAGGGCCCATGATGTGGGATTTGCTCTATTTATTTATTTAAATATTTATTAATTAATTAATTAATTTAATTAATAATAAATTCAATTTAAACAATACCTTTCACTTCGAAACACCTTTCAAAGTCCTCCGAACATCTTCCGTATATCTCCAAAACTATTTCGGTTCTCTCCGTCCTATTTCTCTTATGATCGCGGATCAACCCTAAGCATCTCTACCCTTAAGTGTGAAACCCTTATGGTTCAGGAATGCTAAGACATGATCGAGACTTCTCTCCGATCAATGACCAACAACAGTGTATGGAAACTCATGATGGCCCCTTTGCATTCCACAAATTGATTGATCGCTTGAACCTTAAACGTTGAGTCCCATTCCCTTTGCACTACGACCCCTAGTTTGTCCACGATATGATCTCTGGTATCGCTATACCTAGTTCGAACTTGTTACCGACAAACGCATTTACTCCTTCCCGTGATATTATATCCTTGTGACCTAGTCACATGCTTCCAAGTCCATTAATGTAATCTCACTGAGTGAGTCTAGAGTATCTATCCGTCACTTGGATAGGAAATCCTGATCTTGATGCATACGCCTCAACATATCCCTTTGGAATACTCAACACATACCTTTATGGCCACCATGTTATGGTGTGACGGTTGATGTGATCAAATAAGCCGCGAGTGATAGTGATTAAACATGATCTCAGGGTCAAAAGATTGAGTTACCATGCTTCGTAGATATTCAATGATGAACTTTGTGATGAGATCACATTGCAATTCTACGGTTGGGTGTGTCCCATCATATCATTCATCTAATAAAGTGACCTCGTTGTCAGTTGACATGAAAAGTCCATGATTGGAAAACCTCGATCATCGGTTGCCCAACAAACTAGTCTTCTAGAGGATACTGGGGACTTGTTTTGTTTGTATATTAAATGTGTATTTATGTTTCCACGTAATACAGTTATAGCGCGATACAAAATTATTATGAACATATGAGATATCTAGAGTAAATAATAGCACTAGATTGTTTTAGCTCAAACTGATATGCACGTCGTCCCGATTATTTTTGGCCATGTGATGGAGGCCGAGAAGGGCATGCGGTGATGTCACAGCGGACCCCTGCTATCCCGTGAGACAGGTCCTGCTGTGGGCCAGGGCGCAAGATTCCATACCGCGGACGGGTGTACCGCGCGCCGTCGTACACCGCCTCACTGGAAGGTGGACCACACGCGCGCATGGGCCTACAGTTAGCATGCTTGGGTAGGACCGCGCTTTGTCAGAGGCGTTCCTGGCGTGATAGGCCTCTGCACTTGGCGGGTTGTGGGGCCTGCCGAAAGCCTACGTGGTTTATCGCGGTCATGGTGTCCACGAGAGAACCAGCATGGCAGCATAGATCCTTGACTATCGCGTAATCTCTCGAACGCGGGACCCGCCTAGGCGGACGCCTAGGCATACATTATGGCTAGATGCGGATAGTCACAGCAATGGGGCCCGTACGAAGCTGTCGTGGTGCCGTAAGCCCTTGTCGATCATGTTTTCTCGCGGACGTGGGGCAGTTCAGTGACTACGTGGCGTCGTGAGCCCATGTCGTCCGCGGTTTCTCGGGGGATGGTGCCATACGAAACGGACGTGGAGATGTTAGGCCTTGGTGTATGTCATCGTAGAGCATAGACGACGCGGGTTATCACGATGAGATCGTACCATGTGACACTTTCGTAGACGACCTGTCAACATTGGCTATAGACGTTAGTGGATTGTCGAAGTGTGATTGTGCACTGGAAGCGATAACGATATGTGAGTATGATACGCACTAGCAGTACGCTCATTTACGCGTACGCCAGCTTTGCGACTCGACCTAAGGCTCCGGCTCTCTATAAATACTGCCTCGCAGTTGACTCGCTAATGCATTACGTTACTTCTTCTTTTCTCTCTCCACGTGTTGCTCTCGACTAGCCTGTTTCTAGGCAGGAGTCTCATTCGACCCAACGCTAGCTATTCTTCAGTCAACCCTTGATCGAATTTCACTCAAGCTTAGCATGCACACCTCTATCGATAAGCAACCGCTTCCACGACGCTTCTCCTTCGTATCCTCCTCTTGGAGTGTGTGCGCGAGCTACCCGGTTGTACGTTTGTTCTTCTTCCTTGCTAATTGTTTTCTTCATTTTTACGTAGATTTACAAATCTCTCATCTATTTGCTTGGTTCTTTCAGAGGCTGAGGCTGTACACGAGGTCCTGTTCGGTGAGATACTTCTACGTCAAAGTTGTGAAAGGCGCCAAAGACCAAAGGTAAACCG
The DNA here is from genome assembly GCA_916181665.1 of Avena sativa. Classification (NCBI taxonomy): domain Eukaryota; kingdom Viridiplantae; phylum Streptophyta; class Magnoliopsida; order Poales; family Poaceae; genus Avena; species Avena sativa. The sequence continues at coordinate 28,622,026 of OV702290.1, read as the reverse complement.
TAGTTCACTCTTAAGGTGTGTTTCCTTCTCGCTGTCGTTTTACTATTTGTTTTTCGACAGGTTTGTGATTGCTAATATATCTGCCTATTTTTTCCAGGAAATGCGTCGTGCACGCTTCCCCTGTCGTCGGGGGGATTCCACATATAGAGGACCCAAAGGTATGACATACTTCTTTATGCGGATTTTTTTATCGCTATCTTTTTTCCTGCTTTTTTGGGCAGATCTACTAATCGTAAATACATCTTCTTGGTTTTTTATTTTTACAGCTGATGCATGTGTACATAATTGTTGTTCATCGAGAGGCTCCTACGTTTAAAGACGACTTAAGATGTAGAGTAGTAGGTTAGATATGTTGGTGTAGCGTAGTATACTGTAGGTAGGTGTGTTGTACGTAATTTGTGTTTTATGTGTGTATATGAACGTATTGGATGTAATCGTTAAGAAATAAGAAATAACTTTTATTTTTTGTTGTTCACGATGTTATGCGTTTGTACTTCCTATAGTAAATGAGTACGGTTTTTTGTATTTTTCTTGTCTTTGCGATGTTTCATAGCTCATGCAGTTTCGGAGTCAGCTTCTTTGTGCATCTATTTTACGTTCGGCTGGGCTGCAAGCTGTATTCGGTTGTAGCCTATGAGCCTCATTGTTCCTCCCACCATGTACCGTAAATGCCCTTAGGCAGCGTTATTCATACGCAATTCTCCGGATACTTATACGCTATTTCCTAGCGGTTGTTTCTATATCGTACAAGGACCATGCATTTCCTCTCCTCCACTCTCTTCGGTTTGCTCGGATCTACAAGAGCATCCTCTTCTATGCCCTACCTGTGTGCCATAACTTGGTGTCTACGCTTCAGAGGAACTGCTAGATCTTCGTCGTCTTTCCGTACTTGTGGTGTGCCTCTTTGTTGGTTCGAGAGCCGTTGTCTACAGCATTGATGGTAAGTCGTTGCTTTCAGAGAGTTCTCTCTCATCTGCCTCCCGAGGAATGGGACGAGGAGGTTCTGGCACGTCTGCGGCTTTTGGCTCGCTAGGGTTTTTGCATCGCATCGGCTGCTAACAAGACGGGGTTGTACGACGTCCGTCGGAACAAGGGCTTTGGTGAGGTCACAACGGGAGTCGATGAGGCGTTCATGAGCACCGACGATAATACTGAGAGAGGGAGCTAGTCCAATGACGACGGTGCTCCTAAGAAATAGTCCATCTGGGAAGACGTCACAAATAATTAGGTAGACGCGGTGGACCTTTTCTCCTTGTACCTGGCTTTTGTATAGGGTTTCTGCCATGTTTACGTTCTTATGTGTGTAGGATAGTGGCTCATTTTTTGTTCCAAATAAATTGTATGATGTACTGTCTGAAACAGTTTGTACGCTTTCATATTTTGGAACGGTTTGTTCCGTTTGAAATAATTTGTGCGCTGGTGTAAAAGCGATTATGAAACGCTTCGACTTATGTATGGGTTTTAGCGTGCGTCAAAGAAGTAAATTTTGTCTGTTTTGCCTACTTTCAGTGTTTTAGATTTGTATGTATACAAGAACGCGTATGGTTTGTTGTCCGCTAGGGACTCTCCTAATTTTTTTGTGTGATACCAAGTACGGAATAGTCCCATGCGTGAGTGAAGACACTGCGCAACATGTTCATGTTTCTCGGTATTGTCATCTATCTGTCTCAGTAATCGATTTTCCTCTTTAAGCGTTGAACCTACTAGCCGCACTCTAGGGGGCGCAGAGAGAAGTCTAGTATCAATAAAAACAACTTTATTATTGGCTTCTAAGGCATATCTCCTCCAGTCTTCCACTTGCACTAGAGTACAAATAAACTAGTTTATATCTAGCAATGATCTAACACCAATATCATCCTGATGTTGATCATGCTTAGCTCATGGTAGAGGCTTTATGAATGAATCTGCTACATTCACATCTATATGTACTTTGCAAACTCTAATGTTACCCTTGCTAACAAACTCTATTATTACATAGTAACGTCGGAGTATGTGCTTGGCAGTGGAGCGGAACCTATGATCCTTCGCATTCTCAGTGGTCCCCATGTTGTCGTAGTAGGTGCACACAGGGTCTTGCGCGCTTGGGAACACTCCAAGCTTAACGACGAACTTCCTCAGCCACACGGTTTCATTTGCCGCTTTTGAAGCTGCAATGTACTCTTATTCCATTGTAGATTGAGACACCGAGAATTGCTTCCCGCTCCTCCATCTTACCGCGCCACCATTCAGCAAAAACACATACCTTGTTTGAGACGTTGAGTCATCTCGATCAGTGTTTAAGCTTGTGTCTATGTAAACAGTTATGACATCATGTCCTCCAAAGACAAGAATCATATCCTTAGTTCTTTTCAGATACGTAAGAATGTTTTTAACTGCAGTACAATGAACCATCACCGGGTTGCTTTGGAAATGGCTCATCAAACTAAGAGCCAGGTCCACATATGGTCAAGTGCTCAGCATGGCATACATGATGGAACCAATGGCTGATACATAGAGAACACTTTTCCTTGTTTCCTTATCCTGTACCGTTTCTGGTCATTGAGTTGCACTCAACAGTTTACCTTTCACGATGGGCTACAAACCTTTCTTTGCCTCATCCATTCTGAATCATTTCAGAACCTTCTCTAGGTAAGTGCTCTGACCTAGTTCTACTAAGCACTTTGATCTATCTCTATAGATCTTAATTCCTAATATATATGCATCTTCACCCGTGTCCTTCATAGAAAATTTACTATTTAAATAATCTTTTACGCTATTCAAAAGATTCACATCATTCTCTATTAGTAATATGTCATCCACATATAGTACCAGGAATGTCACTAATCTCCCACTAAATTTGTTATAAATGCAGGCTTATCCCTCATTTTGGACAAATCCAAAACCTTTGATAACTTGATCAAATCAAAGATTCCAGCCTGAGATGCTTGTTTCAGTCCATAAATAGGATGTTGAAGCTTGCACACTTTCATAGCATCCTTTGGATCAATAAAACCTTCCAACTGCATCATATACAACTCTTCCTCAATGTTACCATTCAGGAAGACGGTTTTCACATCCATCTTCCATATTTCGTAATTGAAATATGCAGCAACTTCTAGTAAAACCTGAATAGACTTAAGCTTCGCTACGGGAGAGAACGTATCCTCATAATCAATTCCCTAAATTTGCCGGAAACCTTTCGTGACAAGTCGAGCTTTGAAGACGTTGATGTTTCCATCAGCATCGGTCTTTTTATTGAAGATCCATTTATTCTCTACGTCATTGCGGCCTTCAAGAATATCTACCAAGGTCCATACTTGATTGTTTTACATGGATTGCATTTAGGATTCCATGGCTTCAAGCTATTTCTCGGACTCAAGGCCTTCTATTGCTTCCTTGTAGGTCGTAGGCTCATCATGTTCAATCAACATGAGCATGTTTACAAGTTGCCCGTACCACTTAGGATTAGTACGCCTTCTTGTTAACCTGCGAGGCTCAATAGGTATCTTGTCTTTCATGATCATAATCATTTGCTCCTACAATTGATGAGGACGGTTCTAGAAAATCTTTCGTTGCACTACTTGGTATTTGAAAATCAGGATCAACAATCTCATCAAGTCCTATTTTCCTTCCACTTACACCTTTCACAAGAAATTCTTTCTCGAGGAAGGTGCCGTTCTTAGCGACAAATGTTTTGCCCTCAGCTTGGTTGTAGAAGGTTTATCCGATAGTTTTCTTTGGATATCCTACAAAAATGAACTTCTCCGCTTCTGGTTCGAGTTTGTCAGGCTGTAGTTTCTTAACATAAGCCCCACATCCCCAAAATTTCAGGAAAGACAACTTTGGCTTTCTTCCATACCATTTATCATATAGAGTTGTCTCCATGTACTTGGATGGCGCTCTATTTAAAATGAATGGAGAAGTTTCTATTGTGTATCCCTAGAATAATACAGATAAGTCGGTGAGAGACATCATAAACCGCACACTATTCAATAAAGTGTGATTATTTCGCTTAGAAACACCATTAAGTTTTGGTGTTCCAACTGGCATAATTTGTGGTATGATGCCAAAATTCTTCATATGCACGCCAAAATCGTAACTCAAATACTCTCCCCTCGATCATTTCGAAGGTTCTTGATTTTCTTGTCGAGTTGATTTTCGACTTCACTCTGAAATTCCTCGAACTTTTCAAAAGTTTTAGACTTGTGCTTCATCAAGTAGATATATCCATACTTACTCAAATCATCATAGAAGGTGACAAAGTAACGGTAACTATTGCACGTGTAGACGCACATTGGTCCACATACATCTGAATATATGAATCCCAATAGGTTTGCCACCCATTCCATCATACTGGTGAATGGCATCTTGGTAATTTTCCCATAAGGCATGGTTCGCATCGATCGAAAGATTCAAAATCTAAAGATTCCAAATTTCCATCAGAATGGAGTTTCTTCATGCATTTCATTGATATGACTAAGACGATAATGCCACATATACATGGAATTATCCTACTCTGCTTACATCACTTCGAACCAATGATATGGATGTGTGTGTCATTACAGTCAATATTCAATAAGAATAAACCTTTACTTTGTCGTGCATGAGAATAAAAGACATTATTCATGTAAATAGAACTACCATTTATCTCTGATTTAAATGAATAATGATCTTGCAACAAGCAAGATCCACTAACAATATTCATGCTTAACGCTGGTACATAGTAACAATTATTCAAAATTAAAATCAATCCTGATGGGAGACGGAGAGGGTGAGTGCCAACATCCATCACTTCAAATTTGTGGCCATTGCCGACACACATCTTCACCTCATCCTTGACCAAGTGCCACTTACTCCGCAACTCCTGCTGAGAGTTATAAATATGAGCAACAGAGTTAGTATCAAATACCTAGGTGTTGTTCCTAGCACTTGCGAGGAAAATATCAATAACATGTATATCATATATACCTTTCTCTTCGGCAGCGATCTTTCTGACCTTCTTATCCTCTAGATACTTCGAGCAGTTGTGCTTCCAGTGACCCTCACCCTTGCAGTAGAAGCATGTGACGTCGGGCTTGAACTTGGATGCCTTGGAGGAACCGACAACAAATTTTCCGTTCTTCTTTGGTTTTCCCTTCTTTACTTTGTCCTTCTTACCATACTTCTTGAAGTCAACCTTTTTTAACCATCAAGACAGTGTGCTCCTTCTTGATCTCCACCTCGGTGTGTTTGAGCATAACGAATAACTCAGGCAGGGTTTTGGTCAAACCCTGCATGTTGTAGTTCAGGACGAATACTTTGTAGCGAGGGCAACGATTGCAGTACCCTATCAATTGCCAGATTGTCATCGATTTTGCAATCAAGGGTGTTTAGGCGTTGAACGTAGCCAGATATTTTGACCACATGCTCTCTCCAACTGATGTGCTCTTCCATTTTGGCCGAGAAGAAGAGGTTCAAACCTCATACCTATCAAACCTAGCCTAGGGCGCAAATACATTATGACCACGTTCTCTGATACCACTAAAGGGGTTCTATGGTAAAAAACAAAAAATCCTAATGACGAACACCATAGCCAAGATCTATATATGCAGATGTATAGCAACGAGAGGGGTCTATGATCATACCTTTGAAGACCGAGAGCGGGATTACATTTCCGCACAAATGCTGCTGAGATATTGTAGTCGACGCATTGTCAACCTCAAGGACGAGAAGGCTACAAGCATCTAGCACTACAAGTGGCGGTGCCTCCGAAGTTTTGCACACATCTAGTCTAAAGAAGTCTCCTAGGCCCCAGTCTAGCAAGGCAGCTGAAGAAGAAGATCTGGACGGACTCCAACTCCACGAAGCGTGTGTATGGTGGAGAATTCTCTACCTCGTAGCGCATGTTCCTAACTGGGAAACAGGTACAAAAGCGAGAGAGGGAGAGAAAAAATGGCAAAGCCAATTGATGGGATGATGTGGGAGGAGGGACCTCCGACATATATATAGAAAAAGGAGAGAACTCCCTCCCTATAAGTCCCGGGGTGGGACTAAACCAAGGAAGAGGAGGGGCTAGCCACCGGCGTGGGGTGGGCCCCACCTACGCGCGCCCTTGGCTTGCCGGTGGTGGGGGGCTCCCCCACCCGCGCGCCTCCTTGCCCTCTTGGGACCGTCCCTCCGGGAGGGCCCATGAGGTGGGCTTTGCTATATTTATTTATTTAAATATTTATTTGTTAATTAATTCATTCATTTAATTAATAATAAATACAATTTAAACAATAAATTTCACTTCGAAACACCTTTCGAAGTCCTCCGAACATCTTCGGTATTTCTCCGAAAAGATTTAGGTTCTCTCTGTCATATTTCTCTTACGATCGCGGAACAATCCTAAGCGTCTCTACCCTTAAGCGTGACATCCTTACGGTTGTGGAATGCTCGGACATTATCGATATTTCTCTCCGATCAATGACCAGTAGCGGTGTCTGGAAACTCATGATGGCCCCTTTACATTCCACGAATTGATTGATCATTTGAACTTTAAACATTGAGTCCCATTTCCTTTGCACTATGATACCTGGTTTGTCCAAGATCTGATCTCCGGTATAGTTATACCTAGTTAGATCTTGTTACCATTAAATGCATTTACTCATTCCCGTGATATTACATCCTCGTGACCTAGTCACATGCTTGCAAGCTTATTGATGTAATCTCACTAAGTGGGACCAGAGTATCTATCAGTCATTCGGATAGGCAAATCCCGATCTTGATGCATATGCCTCAACATATCCCTTTGAAATATTCGACACATACACCTTTATGGCCACCCTCTTACAGTGTGACGGTTGATGTGATCAAATTAGCCGCGGGTGATAGTGATTAAACATGGTCTCATGGTCAAAGGATTAAGTTAGTACGCTTTGGTAGATATTGCAATGCTAAACTTTGTGACGGGATCATATTGCAATTCTACGTTTGGGTGTATTGATCACATCATTCATCTAATGAAATGATCTCGTTGTCAGTTGACATGAAAATGATCGGGAAACCTCGATCACCGGCTGCCCACCGAACTAGTCTCTAGAGAATACTAGGGACTGGGTTTGTTTGTATATCACATGTGTATTAATGTTTTCACTTAATACAGTTATAGCATGATACAAAACTATTATAAACGTATGAGATATATCGACAAAAACAAATTTATTATTAACATCTAGGGCATATCTCCTTCACAAAGAGCACGAAAAGTAAAAAAATACAAAACGGTGTTTGGACCACCTAATGACGACTAGAGACACTTGCGCGAACCGAAAGCACGCCGTCGTCTTCGCCCCTCCATCACCAGAACCGGACAAATCTTGTCGTAATAGATCTTATTGTCGTAGACATATGGAAAGTCATCAGGCTAAATCTCTAAAGGTCCATCATATCAGACCAGCAACCATTGTCAATGATGACAACTATAGATCGAAAGAGACTGACATGAAATCACACCAACGAACATAAAAAAGATTGGATCCCATGAAACCCGTTAGACACACCACTCCATGGGCACTCCTTCAGCACTAGACGCACCACCGGAGTGAGGATAACACAGGGAATTTTATTCTAACTTCAGAACATAGTCGCCGCCTCACCATTCCAAAGAAAACACTAAAAACAACCTAAACATAAAACCATGAACCCTTATGCCTGCAAGGGGACATTGTCTGTCACACCGACTAGCGGTGTCGCCGGCGATGGAGAGGAAACCCTAGATAGGTTTTTAGACCACGATTGTCCTATATCCTTTCCTCACGGTACCGTTTTGCATGCACGCCTGATTGTCCACTCCAACACCCTATGCTTATTTTCCTTATCTGTCCTTCTTTCATTATCATTTAATATATTTGAAAATATTTTTTTTCTTACTTTACTTCTCAAGGAAATAACTCGGCATTTTAGACAGCCATACTTTTTCTGAACGTGCCATTTTCATCTGCAGTCATATTTAAACACCGGTGGTACTTAAAAACACAGTAATCGGAAAAGCATGTCATGTTCCTACAAAAAATGAAAATACAACATAGTGTTATATTTTTTTGGTTAATTCTTCTTTATAATTAAATTCTTGAGTTAGTAATCTCTCCGTTCTAAAATATAAGACATACATTTGTTTCACAAAAGCTAAAACATGTTATATTTTGGAACGGATGGAGTAGATCCTAAGAATAATTTCTACCCTTTTTAAATTCTACAGACCAAACGCATTCCCGTTAGTACAAAGAGACACTTGCCTGTGTTAACGTTAACAGTCTCCATTCATGGATTACATTAGATTAATTACATTTCATACTCGCCAAAAAATTACATTTCATAACATTAAGTTTCCTTTTTGTTTTGTAAGACTTAGATTAATTTTAAAATTAAAATTTCTATAAATATTAAAAGTGTGTTGTACATATGTCTTTACTTATTTTCAAATTTCCTTACAGCTTTTTAGCGAGTGCATTCGACACCCTGTACCTCATGCACAGCTAGCCCAGATACCCATTCTCCACATATTACCATAAGGGAGTGCTATAAATTTGGTATATGTATACGTAGTAACAGATTTAGTCAAGAAATTGTACGTGCATTTTATTAAATGGTACGAAATGTTGATGCACACGTAGGCAGCCCACATTCTAAAGCTACAAAGAGACTAAAGAAAACAACATTAAAGATCTGATTACAAATTGCAACAGTACTCCCCGTCTCAAAATAGATGTCGAAAATTTGTTCAGATTTGAATATATCTAATACTAAATAGTGTCTAGATACGCGCAAGTTTTAACAAGTTTTCGACACCTATTTTGACGGAGGTAGTACATTATTCATTTCGTTCACCAGCCAATAATAACTTCTGCGGTAAAAGCCGCCCAATATGCCACCATCGATCAGAGCTGGCATGCGCCTACGTACACGCACTGGACCCGATCGATCAAAGCTCAGAATCCATCAAGATCGAGGAACTCGATCGTCTGGGTCAAGCGGCGCCTCCTCCTGCCTCGGTGCGACGGCGACAGCCTGGTGGTGGCCGCCGGGTCGCTGCGGAGAATGCGGCGGCGGAGTAAGAGGAACATGAGCCTGCTGCTGCAGTTGCGCGTGGTGCGCGGCGGCGAGGTCGAGCTGCGCCCGCGTCCTGGCGAGCTCGCCCTGCGCGGCGAGAATCTCCTCCTGCAGGTTATTGATGATCCCGGCGCATCCGTACACCGGGTCCTCCACCCTCCACTGCGCCTCTATGGCCAGCGTCTCCGCCGCCTGCCCTCTCTCCTCAACCGGCAAGCTCTGCAGAATGGCCAATAATGTAAATCATCAACCATGCAAGTCCGATCCTCTTTGACTAACTTACTACACTAGCAAGTAAACTAGCTGATGGTTTGTCAATGGCGGACTAGTACGAACCTGGAGCAGCCTGGCGGCGTTGCTGGCGCCGAAGACCCGGTGCACGCAGGCGTATCGGTGAGGCTGCGACGCCGGGAAGTAGGGGGCGAGCACGCAGTCGTTGGCGCATCGCCGCCGCAGGTACTTGCACGCGGCGCACCGCTTCGGATGGTTGCCGCCGACTTCCAGCTGGTCTCCCTCCGGCTGCATTTCCACGTTGCCGGGCACCGCTGACATGATTGGTGACGATCTAGCGCTAGATCGCGGTGTGAGTTTCTGGGATTTCGTGGATCTTTCAAATATTTCGGTGGAGATCTTTGTGGGCGCGTGCTTATATAAGCAGGGATGCATCGTGCATGGAGGGGGATGAAAATGGCAACACCAACGGCTACGTTCGGGTAAGCATGGCAATCTTAACGGCATTGTTTGCTGCTAATTATGTCAGGAGAGAGCACGCCACGCATGGATGCATGCCGGCCTGCACCAACCGGTGCTTTGCTGCAAGCACACACATATGTAGGACTATATGAAAAAAAAATCAAAAGCATGCACGATTCTAGACTCACGGAAGGGATGTTGTTTTTAGAAATTTTTACTGGATCTAGTAATATACGTGACAATAATAATAATAATAATAATAATAATAAATAGATTTTGAACCACCTACCAACGACTATAAGCAAGTAACTGAGTTGAAGGCGTGCCGCCGTCCTCCCCCTCCCTCACCGGAATCCGACAATGATTGACATGTTGTCCACAATTCTCACATTCTGTTTATTTCCGAAGAAAGAGAAAATAGAGAGCTAAAAACAAAAAAGGGTATTTTGCAGAAAAAGAACAGAATATTCTAAACGAAAAAGAAAAAAGAAAAAAAGGAGACATTTCCGATGAAAACGGAAACGACAAGGATTTTAGAAAAATAAATACAAAAACTTTGTGAAAATATAACTCAACTATGTCCATGTATGAAATAATAATTTTAGTGGGCGATTTCCCTTACTCCGGTGGACCATGGAATATACATAACTATGACCTACATTACGCATGCAAGCATGCCATATTACTTTCTAATCAAGCAAACGTCTTAGCGTCTACCAACTATTTATTTGAACTAATGTACCCCCTACACGAACAAATTCCCGTCGCCGGCTTGGAGATCCTGGGCATGCGATGGCCGGGCTTCGGGCCGCCACGGAGGCGGGCTTCCCCGAAGGCAACACATCGGGGGCAGGGGCGGTTGGAGTAGGGCCGCGCAGCGACGACGCTGGCCGGGCTTGGGGTCACGGCGGAGCTCCTGGGCGTGTGCGGGCGGCGCTGGCCGAGCTTGGTGCTGCGGCAGAGGCGCGACGGCGATGGAGGGGGCGGGGCCACGACAGAGCAGTGCGTAGGTTGTGGGGCGGGCCAATGGCGGTGGTTGGAGTAGGGTCGAGTGACGATGGCGCTGGCTTGGCTTGGGGCAGCGACAGAGATCCTAGACATGTGCGGGCGGCACTGGATGAGCTTGGGGTCGCCGTGGAGGCGAGGCCATGATGGAGGGGGCGGGGCCACGACGGAGCAGTACGCACACCTCCATGTCATCGTGATCTGACCAGAGAGACATATGAGGAGGAAAGATGGAGGGCTGGCAGGTAGGCCCCACGTCCACCTTAGCTTTAAAGATGTAGGTGGGAAAAGTCAAAACGTCTAGTCAGATGGGTCTAGGTGTGTTAAAACACTATTATATGAAAATTAGTGCAATTTGCAACGCTGTATCTCAGAACTGGTACTGACTTGCAAAATTTACCAAAACTGGTACCGACTCGTATCGGTTGCCATAATTGTGGTAGTTTTATCCAATTAACTCGTGTGATGTTCTACTCTTATTATTTTACTCCCTCTGTCTTGAACTTGTCGTAGATTTCTGATTTCACATTCAGATTTCTCCGACACAAGTAGTACTATCCCTGGGTAGTACTAGGCGTCTCCGGGTGATCAAAACCTCCCATCTCCTAGATTCCAGTGTTGACACAAGTCATAAGAGCATCTTTGGTCGTGCCCCCAATACGACTTCTAGCGCCCAACCGTGACCCCCATAACACAAGTCCATTTTTAATCTTTTTAATACATAAATTCAAATAGAATGCGTAATACATTAAAATAACTAGTCCTATACTTGTCTAGGCATATAGTAGGAGTCTTCGTAGTCCTCCTCGTATTCGTCATCGCTCGGTGCACGCCGTGGTAGGAGCCTACCAGGTACTCCGGGAGGCACATGCGTCTACATTCGCGCACATGAGGACTGTCTATCTCACTGCCAGGACTGGCCCATATCGCCTTCTCGTTCATCCGGTGCCCCCGCTAGACCCCTCGTGGTTTGGGTTTGGCCTGTGGGCGCCATATAATTAGTTGGGCCGCGCTGACGCCAAAACCAAATTGGGGGGGTGCGGCTGAGCATGATTTTTTGCGCCGACAACCCCCATAGTCCTTTGGGGGACCTTTAGGGTGGGTGAGTGGAGATGCTCTCAATCCTGCTTTTGCTACACTAAATCCCGTTTTTGCTACACAAAGTCCCGCTTCGGTCAGAAATGTAACAAAAAACGACCTCACCAAAGACTTTGTAGCATAAAATTGTACTAATGTAGCAAAACCGATTTCGCAGGAGACTTTCGCCGAGAAACCTCGCCGGAGACATCATAGGAAACAATTTGCACTATTGCAGCAAAATTAGAAAACAGACGTAGCAAAAAATTATGCTAATGTAACAAAAGCTGGCATCACCGGAGACTCGCAAGAGACCATGTAGCAATTTTTTTGTAATATTGTAGCGAAACACAAGAACGATTGTAGCAAGAACTTTGTTTGATTGTAGCAAAAATTTGTTCATATTTTGCAAGTTCAAGAAAGCCATATGTAGCAAAACAATCTCTTTTATGTCCCAACATTACACAACCATTGAAGCAAAGAATTCTTTGATGACTTTGTGGTCATGGTTTGAGGACGGCGCCGCCACGCCCTTGCCAGCCCCTGCACCGAGTTGTCCATGGTTCAAGAACAACAGATGACACGAGGAACGACACCGGTGCGCGGCTGTGCGGCGGAGGAGCTCCGGGAACACGGGGACATGAGTCAGCGGGCGTGGCCATGGACATCAGCAATCGCCCCAGATGGGAGAGAGGCAGGCTGGCTCGAGGTCTAGGGAGACGAGGGGTTCGAGCTCCCGGAGGCGGGGCGCCGACCGGTACACACACAGATGGGGCTGACGTACGATACACACGCGGATGGCGACGTCCGAGGTGCGTGCGGAAAAGGAGGATAGGCGTGGTTGGTGGCGACGTGTGCGTGGGGCTGTGTGCCTAAGGCCTCGTTTTGCGTAGATGTTATTTTGGGGATCATGGAGATTCCACCAAATCCCCGATGGACTGTTTTGCATGTCGGTTTTGGACGGGCTCAGCCTCAGTTAACCTGGCGAACCCCTCGAAACCCTCTGATATGCGTGTGTATTAAAATGCTAGCCCTACTTTGCGTTTTTGTCGCTTGTTGGACGGGACAAGGCTCGCGTTTTGCGTGAACAGAGTGGTTCCACCAAATATCCGTGGGGTAAATACTCCCTCGTCCACCCAAATACAAGTCCTAAAGGTTTTGGGGATGGGAAAAGATTTGGTGCAATCCACTCGATTACACTTCCTGGAAATACACTACTATGAAAGAGAGTTTTTAGTTTAGACAAAAACAAGCAAATTTGTGGAGATATCTTGAGATTATCCCGGCAAAACACTGCTTGGTAGTAAATGGACCATGGAAATTTTATGGGAATTGAAATAATCCCTTTCAATCCCTTTAAATACACTAGTGAAAACGAGAGAAGCAAGCAATCCCTAAATATGCAGGGGTGTGTAGGGATGAATGGAGTAAGACACATCGATCTGACTATTTTCCCTCATACTATGTACTGAATTTTCCAGCAATGCGAGAGAGACCTTCTCTTTTGGTCCGTAGGCACAAATCCAGTATTTTCCTAAAATCACTTCTAACAGGCGAGTGTGACTTGTGCACTTTTTTTTGTTAAATCGAGCAAATGGATGTGGTTTTCTAGCCACGGAGTATCTAGGCTCATTTCCTTTACCAAACATTGGAGTCCCTGCTCAAGTTTTCTAGAAATCTTTTGCTTTCTTCTATTTGTCTAAATATATGCTTGTAGTGTATAGAAGATAAGATGTTTTAGCTCTTGTGAAGCAGATGTACCCCCCATGTCGCACCCCAGGGCGACATCAGGGGCGACCTTCGTGTCGCCAGAGGCCTCCCGCCGCTGCCGCCGAACATCGCCACGGTGGCGGCAGGCCTAGCTGCCGAAGGTGGCTGGGAGGGCGGTGTGATGGAGGCGGAAGCCAAAGCTGCTGGGACGGCGGCTGCGGAGGCCGACACTACGATCTAGGTGGCGTCGGGGTTGTGGCGGTGGTTCCCGTGGTGGCGATCTGGTGGAGGAGGCGCTGGTGTTGGGGATTCCTTTGGAAGACCTAGATCAGCCCTCTAACCCTAATTGACGGTGGGATCAAGGCGAGGCCATGGTCATTTTGGCCATGGTGGGTGCGAGCCAGAGTGGCAAAGTGAGGTCGCGGGGTGTGATGGAAGATGGGTTCGATCTGGACCTCTAGGTACGATCTGGTACTTGTCTCTGACGCTGGTTGCCTTCTCCTTCGTTGTTCCGATCGGCAGTGTGGGGGCCTACTGGTGTGCTTGAATAAAGTAGACGGTCCTAGGGTTCCTACCACACGAAGACGATGATCTTCTTGATGATTTCCCTCATTGATCTGGCTGGAGTGTCGAGTTTCGGAAGGCTCCGTCGACGAACTCCCATGGACGCATCAGGCCTGGAGATTGCTGGATCGGAAGGTATTCAACCATGCATGCCCATGTTTTTTCTAGCTGTTTGGTTTCAGCGGGAGCGTTGTGAAACTCTGCTGTTTGTTACCATCATGTGTCATCTTCAATGAGCCATGGTGAAGTCAGATGCGGAGAAGGTCAGGAAAGCGGGAACATGAGGGCAGCGATAGTGATTTGAGTCTTTGTGGCAACAACGAACTGGCTATGTGATCTATGACTTATAGCAGCGACTATTTGTGGGGGGGAGACAACACAGGAGGAGTTCCGAGTCTTACCTTGCAGGGTGAAAATCTAAGGTCTGGCCTTAATTGATTGTGCCTGGCAATGGTCTTGTTGAAGACATTGTTTTGCGAGCAAGAATTTTCTCCAGGGTGAAAACCTATAATCTTTGATCAGGCAACAATGATGCTTCTGCACTGTTTTCTTCTTGGAGACGTTGTTATTGGAGTGGTGGACTACTGGTGTTGTTCCGGTGGTATCAGTGTCGTTGCTTTGAGAAATAGTTCTCTGTAGCGGGACTTTTCTTTTTTTAATTCTTTTTTCTTTTTTCTAGGTTGTGTGTATTTGTAAGGCTGCTAGAGCATGCGTTGTTGCAGAGGCTAGGTATAATTAGTATCTCCGCGATATTAATATATAATATTTTCCAAAAAAACGTAGTGTATAGAACTATAGATTCCTAATTTTTGTGTTATGTATCAGTATGATAGAAGGAGTATTTAATTTGGAGTCATCTAACTGCAGTAGTGGTGTGTAGGAATACAAAGATTCTACGGGCACCGGTATGTGCCGGCGTCCGATCAGCCGCTTGTTGTTGTGTTGAGATGTGTGCCAGCTTTTTCTAGAGAAGAAATCGTTTGTCGCTGCCGTTTGTATGGATTCTCGCTGGCATCTAGACGACATCACTTAGACCTTTCACAATGGGTGTTTCTTAGCACGGTATCATAGGTATTTTGCTTATATGACATGTCACTTAATGAAGAGAGAGATGGTCCTTATATCTTAGCTAAGATACACCACTTGCACGCTACCATAAGTAAAAGAACATGACTATCCAATCACACACATGCATAAGCACAAAATCATTAAATGAAACATCCCTAAGAAACGCCATTTAAGATACACCCTATTGTTATAGTTGTTTCTTAAGTTTAAATAGCACCTATAAAATATGCTAAGATACACCCATTGAAAAAGCCTTAATTGTTTGGCCCTCCGCTGGGCATTAACTACTCCCTCCTTAATTCTAGCTCTAGCTAAAATGTCATTAGCCAATCTAGTGCGATAGAAACAGTATGCATCGGTCAATCTAATGCATGCATACAGATCTGGAGCGATTAATTAGAGGGTCTTAATTACAGAAGCGGGCCTTATTCCAGCGATAATTCGAAACAATTACATTCCAGCGGGTAATTCGAAACAAATATTTTGGTACTGGGACCTAAACACGGGAACAGAGGGAGTACTCTAAGAGCATCTCCAACAAGCACTCTATACCACGGACATGCTATAAAAACCGTCCGTTTAGCGCCGAAAAGCCTCCCGTGCTCCACCAGTGGACGCGCCAAAAATCCCCGCTCTCTAAAAACCTTTGCCCCGCGCGCTATTGTATTATCCTAGGCGCCAAAACTTGGGCCCGTTTCGGGCGCGCTATAAACCGTACGCACGCGCCGCTCAACTACCATTGAAGATTTCTCTTCTCTCCATGCAACCGCTCCTCTCCTCTCCTCTCCTCGCTCGCCACACGCTCCGCCTTCTCTTCGCTCGCCACGCGCCGTCGCGCTTCGCCGGGATGCCACCGTGCCGCGGTGGATCATCGGGCTTCCGAGGCATATGCGCGCGCCCCAACGCTCCAACAGGACGTTCTTCGCTGAGCTGCGCCGTTTGCGCCTCACCCTCCACACGTACGGCACACCAGAGTTGGCCGCGCGCGCGTACGACGCGACGACGAGGCGCCTACGGCGCGGCCTCAATTTTTCCGTAATTCATTTCAAATAGTTTGAAAACAGGTGGTACTATTTCACTGGATTTGAGTTGTTTCAAAACAATTTTAAAAACGGGTGGACCGTGTATCATAAAGGTTTCATTTATTTATATGGTGGTTTAATTGTTTCAAACATGCTTGTGTGGTTTCAATTGGTTCATAAAAATTTCAATAAGGTTCGATTTGGTTTCAATAAGGTTCAATATGGTTTCAAAAGATTAATAAATAGTTGCGAGGTGGTTTCAATTGATTAAAAGATGTTTGTCATGATTTCAAATGTTTTAAAGAGGTTCATTGGGTTTCCAAACTGATCATAAAATCTTTTGTGGTGGTTTCAATTATTTAAAAAAGGTTTTTTTGTAGTTTAAATTATTCATGGTTTCAATCGTTTAAAACATGCTTGTGTAGTTTTAGTTGGTTCACAAAAGTCTCAACAAGGTTCAATTTGGTTTCAATAGTTTTAATAAGGTTCAATGTGATTTCAAAACCTTGATAAGCAGTTGTGAGATGGTTTGAATTGATTAAAAGATGTTTGTTGTGGTTTCAATTATTTTAAACAGGTTTCTTGGGTTGCCAAATTATTTCTAAAATCATGGGTGATGGTTTCAATTGTTTCAAACATGTTTTTTTTTAGTTTCAATTATATCATTTATAAATGTTTGAACCTCTTTAAATCTTGAGGTGTAGTTTCAATTGTTTCAAAAATGTTTTTGTAGTTTAAATTGTCTGTGATTTCAATTGTTTAAAACATGCTTGTGTGGTTCTAACTGGTTCACATAAGTTTCAACAACGTTTAATTTGGTTTCAATAGTTTTTATAAGTTTTAATGTGGTTTCAATATCTTGATAAATAGTTGCGAGATGGTTTCAATTGATTAAAAGATGTTTGTTATGGTTTCAATTATTTCAAACCGGTTCCTTGGGTTGCCAAATGGTTTATAAATCTTGGGTGGTGGTTTCAATTATTTGAAACATGTTTTCTATGGTTTCAATTGTGCCATGAAGCATTATTGTGGTTTCAATTGTTTCAAACATGCTTGTATTGTTTCAATTGATTCACAAAGTTTCAAAAAGGTTCAATTTCGTTTCGATAGATTTAATAAGGTTCAATGTGGTTTCAAATTATTGATACAATATTTGCGAGGTTCTTTTAATCAATGAAAATATGTTTGTTGTGGTTTTAATTGCTTCAAAGAGGTTCATTGAGGTGCCAAATTTCTTATAAAATCTTGGGAGGTGGTTTCAATTTTTTCAAATATGTTTTTTGTGGTTTCAATTATGTGTGTCAATTGTTCCAAACATGCTTGTGCAGTTTTAGTTGGTTCACAAAGGTTTCAACAAGGTTAAATTTAGTTTTACTAGTTTCAACATGGTTTAATGTGGTTTCAAATTATTGATAAATAGTTGCGAGGTAGTTTCAATTGATTAAAATATGTTTGTTGTGGTTTCAAATGTTTCAAAGAGGTTCATTGGGGTTCCAAATTGTTCATAAAATCTTGGGTGATGGTTTCAACTGTTTTGAACAGGCTTGTGTAGTTTTAATTGGTTCAAAAAGATTTCAACCAGGTTTAATTTGGTTTCAATAGTTTCAACAAAGTTCAACATGGTTTCAAAATATTGATAAATAGTCGCGAGGTCGTTTCAATTGATTAAAAGATATTTCACCTGGTTTCAAATGTTTAAAAGAGGTTCATTAGGTTTCCAAACTGTTCATAAATCTTGGATGGTGGATTCAATTATTTCAAAAATGTTTTTCTATGTTTAAATTGTTTGTGATTTCAATTGTTTAAAACATGCTTGCGTGGTTTCAATTGGTTCACAGAAGTTTCAACAAGGTTCAATTTGGTTTCAATAAGATTCAATGTGGTTTCAAAATCTTGATAAATATTTGCGAGGTGGTTTCAATTGATTAAAAGATATTTGTTGTGGTTTTAATTGTTTCAAACATGTCCCTTCAGTTGTGATACATCCAAAACGTATCTACTTTCCCGAACACTTTTGCTATTATTTCTCCTCTATACTTATGTGATTTGGATACAACTAATGCGGACTAACGCTGTTTTCAGCAGAATTGCCTTGGTGTCTAATTTTTGTGCAGAAAACCAACTATCAGGAAAAATCCTGGAAAATATGCCAAAAATCCTATTTCACCCGAAGACTCCAGGAGCCAGAATATGAGACGGAGAAGAGCCAGGGGTGGCAACACCACCTAGTGGCGCGGGCCAGGCCAGGCCACGCCAGGGGGTGGTGTGGGCCCCCAGGCACCCCCTCGGCCTCTCTCTTCGCCTATAAGGAGCCTTCTGACCTAAAAACTTCGGGGGGGTCGACGTTTTTCTAGAAGGAGTTCCGCTCCACCGCCACCACCAGATTCCACGAAACAGCACCAGAAATTCCGTTCTGGCACCCTGCTGGGACGGGGAATTGGAGGATATCATTGCCATCATCATCACCATCACTTCTCCATCGACCATCCATGTTTCCCCCATCTATGAGTGAGTAATCCCCCGCTGTAGGCTATGGGGATGGTAGGGATTGGATGAGATCGTTCATGTAATGGCATCAGATTGTTAGGGCATGGTGCCTAGTATCTTTTATTAGTGCTTTATGACTTTGTTGCGACTTGTTGTGCTTAATGCTTGTCACTAGGGCCCGAGTGCCATGATCTCAGATCTGAAGATGTTATTGATTCATTATGATAGTATTCTTCTTGGTCTTATCTGCAAGTTGTATACACACGTTGTTGTCCGGAACCTATGGCCCTGAAGTGACAGAAATCGGGATAACCGGAAGGGAATGGCTTTGATGTGAGGATCACATGTGTTCACAGAGTGTTAATGCTTTGCTCCGGTGCTCTATTAAAAGGAGCACCTTAATTGCCAGTAGTTCCCTAGAGGCCCCGCTGCAAATGGGCTGGCAGGACAAAAGATGTTGTGCAAGTTCTCATTGCGAGCACGTATGACTATATATGGAACACATGCCTAGGATTGTCTAGTACTTGGGTGCTTTATCTTATTTATCTGCAATTGCCCTATGTTTTGATTGCTATGTGAATTGTCTTGTCCATGCAACGCCCATCCATCCATCCCTATGCCTACCGCACTCGAATCCCACTGTTTACTGCTTTTGTTACTACTGTCTTTGCTTTACTACTGCTGTTACTTTACTATTCCTACTACAAAATTGTTGCTACTGATAAACTGTTGTGAGCAAGATTGTTTCTAGGTGCAGCTGAATTGACAACTCAGTTGTTAAGGCTTATAAATATTCGTTGGCTCCCCTTGTGTCGAATCAATAAATTGGGTTTCACTTCCCACGAAAATACTGCGATACACCCCCTATACTTGTGGGTCATCAAGACTATTTTCTGGCGCCGTTGCCGGGGAGCATAACTTTATTTATCAAGTTCACTTGGATTCTCTATTGTTCGCTGCTACCCATCCATCATGGGTAAGTCTCGTGATGGCAAGGTTCCTATTTTACCACCCACTACAAGAAGATGTACGGTTCTGAACACCTCTGTTGCTCTTGATTCACCATCTGTTATGAGTAAGTTCCTTACACCACCACATACACATGCTACACACACTACTACTACTGTTGAATCTGAAACTTTTGATACTGATGATGTTGCTTCTACTGTGCTTGATAAGAGTGGTTCATTAGGTCCTTTCCTAGATGCTACGATTGCTAGAACTATAGCTGGAAATACTGAAACTCCTAATGAACACACTACCACACCTGTTAGCTCACCTGAGTCTAGTGAGAGTTATGATATTGAAGATGGTTATGTTGAGATGACCGATGAGTTTATTAAAGAATGTAAGAACACTCATGATAGGAGCGCTGCTAAGAGTCTCCTTGAGAGGCATACTATTAGACCCAAATTATCTCCTACTGCTAAGTTTGCTGCTTCTCCCATAAACATTATAGATGAAGATTATGATTTCTCTCTCGGTCTATCTTACATAGCTATTGTCGAGAAAGAACCTTTTTGTGGGACTAAGAATGAAAGTGCGGTAGCACATATGAATGAACTTTCTACCATGAGTGGCTTGTTTTCTGATGATATTAAGATGCTTACTTACTTTGTTGCTAAGATTTTCCCCTTTTCACTGAAAGGAGAAGCTAAAACTTGGTTTAGTAATTTACCTCCTGGATCTATTGATAACCCTGAGTGCTTGATTAGTACTTTCCTGCAGAATATTTTCCTCCCAGTGCTAGACATGCTATTTTGCAGGAACTTTTTGATTTTAAACAGGGAGAAAAAGAGGTATTGCCTGAATCTTGGGCAAGGTTTTGTGCTTTGATTCATGCACAGGCTGGAAGTCCATTACCTAAGAATGATTCTTGATATATTTTATATTGGACTAACCGAGGAATCTAAGACATACCTAGACAGTTGTGCTGATTGTGTTTTCAGGAATAGGACTCCTAAGGAAGCTGAGGAATTAATGGCTAAAATAAGCAAGAATTATGAAGATTAGACTCCTCCTAAACAAGCTATACCTGAAGTAATTGTATCTGAACCATCTATTCCTGTGCCTATTCCAACATCAAAGAAGAGGGGAGTTATTGAATTAAATGATGAAGTGATGAAGGAAGCTAAGAAATGTCTTAAGGAGAAGGGAATTAAAGCTGCAGATGTCAAGAATTTACCTCCTATAGAAGAATTATGTAAGCCTATTCCCTACTCATCCACTATTGAGGTACACTCTCTCCAACACTTTGATGATGGTGATATCCCTTACTCTAAACCTCCTGATCAATGCTTAGAAGAATTTGATATGTTTATTGTTAAGCAAGATAACTTTAATAAAAGGGTGCAAAATCATCTAATGGAAAACACTAGAGCTATTGTTGAGTTGAAAGATATTGTGGAAAGAACCTCTAATGATGTTAAAATGATTGTTAAACACTTTCAAATGGTTCAAACTCAAATAGATCAACTCGTTAAAGTGCAAAAATACTTGCTAGTTAATGCTGCTAAAGAAAAACATGCTTATGAAATTAGAACTAGAAGTGGAGCTGCTACCCAGAATCCTCTATATCCTAAGGGGCATCCCAAAAGAATTGAGCAGGATTCTCAACAAGCTAAAAATAGTGGTTCTACTCGTAAGAAAAGGAAAAAGAAACATAAAACTGTTGTAGAACCCTCTGAACCTGCTATAGATCCTAATAGTATATCTATCTCTGATGCTGAAACTGAAAGTGGTAATGAAGAAAATGTTGTTCCTAATGAAGAAAAAGTTGAAGAAGAACTTGAAAACCACACTAAGAATACTAAATACACCAAAGAAGATTTTATTGCTAAGAAACATGGTAGTGAAAGAGAACCTTGGGTCCAAAAACCTATGCCTTTCCCCAATAAGAAACACAAGTCAAAGGAAGATGAACACTATAGTAAGTTTTGTGAGTGGATGAAGCCTTTATTCTTGCAAATTCCTTTGACTGGTGCTATTAAATTGCCTCCTTACTCAAAGTATATGAAGGACATTGTCTCGAATAAAAGGAAGATCCCTAATGAAGAAATTTCTACTTTGCTTGCTAATTATTCCTTCAATGGTAAGGTTCCTAAGAAATTTGGAGACCCAGGGATTCCAACTATCCCTTGCTCTATTAAGAACAGTTATGTTAAAACTGCTTTGTGTGATTTGGGAGCTGGAGTTAGTGTTATGTCTTTCTCTCTCTATAAGAGGCTTCAACTTGAAAAATTAATACCAACTGATATATCTTTGCAAATGGCTGATAAATCTACCACTATTCCTGTGGGTATATGTGAGGATGTACCTGTTCAGGTGGCTCACAATTGCTTGATACTAACTGATTTTGTTGTGCTTGAAATGCCTGAAGATGATAATATGTCTATTATTCTTGGGAGACCTTTTCTTAATACTACAGGAGCTGTTATTAATTGTAATCAAGGAAAGGTGACCTTCAATGTTAATGACAAGGAACATACTGTCTATTTCCCCAAGAAGATTGAAAGGACTTATGGTTTGAATTCAATTGAACATGTTGAAGGCATTCAAATTGGAGAAATATATTGTCCCATACCAAGAGAAAAATTTGAAACTATTATGATTGGGACCATTGCTATAGAGGTTAAGGTAACATAATCATTAGTGAAGTACAAAGTTTTGTCTCATATGAAATTGTTTTGGTAGCAAGACTTGATCAACCTTGCTAACAAAAGGATTCCATTGAACAAAACAATGTTTTCATTATGATTATCTCCGTTTATTTCCATCCTTTGCATTTTAGTTTTTGCTTTCGTTTAGTTTCCTTTGTGTTGTTAGTTGTTTGCATGCTAGAACTTCTGTAGTTCTAGCCTTGTTTTGTCCTTGCATCATGTTTCCAAAAGAAAAAAATCTGTCTTTCAAAAAAATCATTCTTCTATTTCTGAAAATTGCCCAAAAATAAAGTGTCTCGAAAAATTCCAGAAAATTCATATTAAATTTTTACGTGAAAAAAGGGGCAGAGGAGTACATGGTAGGTACCAGGGGGGCCCACCAGGCAGGCACACCACATGGTGGCGTGGCCAGCCTTGGGTGGCGCCATGCCCTGGTGTGGGCCACCCTAGCCCCCCACCAACTCTCTCACCTGCCACTTTCTTCTCTCTCCCGAGTAAGCTCCAGTTCATAGCTCAAAATCGTGTTCTTGCTGTGCTTGCTCTCGATTTTTTCGATCTCCTTGCTCATCCCATCTTTCTTGCTGAAATTTGGAGCATGTGTTCCCTGGTATGTGACTCCTCCCCTTGTCCAAGTAGATTTGTGTTTAGTGGATTATATGTTGAGTATTTTGCTGCTGTAGGTGACTGGTTATGAGAGCTTGTAAGCTTGTTTGATGCTTAGAGATATAGTTTTGATGCATGTTTAGGCCTCTTGCAAGTCCCTATGAGTAGAATCCTTCATTATATTTACTTTGCAATCACTTGTTTAATAGGTGTTTAAATTTCAGAATAGAAGATGAGTGAACACCACCTAAACCAACATGAGCTTTGGGTGCCTGAGGTCATGAAGGTCCACCGGGAGGAGGAAGTTTTTCCTTCCATTTATCCATGCTCTGAGTTCATGAGAGCTGCAGGAATTCTACAAGATTTCCACACTTTGGTTTCTAATGTAGGGTTAGAGCACTTTTTGGAAGATGAACCTTGTCAATTTGTGAAGCTAACCATGTCTGTGGTGCAGGACTTCCAATTTAGTCACTCTTTGCCTAACCCCATGGTCCATTACAAAATTTACAATATTGCTGTCAACCTTTCTCTTGATGACTTTTGGGCAGCTATTAAGGTACCTCAATGGGGATCATGTAGGAAGATTAAAGAGAGACCGGAACCACTCATAGATTTATACGCAGAAATTTGCCAAGGGAGTAGCTTCTCGAAGGAGAGTGGAAAAATCCGTAACATTCATCTTCCCTCCATTCGCTACTTTGCCTACTTTATTGCCAAGTGTGTTCTTGCTAGGAAAACTGCCAATAAGTTATCTTCGTTTGATCTAGCATTTATCTCTGCTGCTCTTAGACGAGATAGGTCTTACAACTTGGGTACTTTGATAGCTTTCCGTCTTGCTGCTAACCGTGAGAAAGGTGGAATTTGTGGAGGCCTTATTGCTTCTCGTCTACTAACATTGCATGGTTTAGTGCCTCATCATCTAGACCTACAGTTTACCATAGAGAGGCTTGATCTTAATTCCATGATACAACATAAATTTGTCTAATCGTGAGCTAGTTTGAGTGAGTTATCTTATGAAATAACCTTTCTCAACGCTGGTTGGAGAAAGAGCAAGTCCGAGTGTGTTGTTCTTTTGCCTGCACCTGTTTTGTTTAACCTTGATAATAGGTAAGGATGGTCCCTCACGGAGGAGGAGCTTGACACGTACTTGGGAGAGCTCTCCCAACAGGAGCAGGACACTAGAAGGGAGGTCACGGATGATTCGGTCCAGCCCTCGAATGAGGGAGAGTCTTCATACCAGTAGCCCGCTTATGATTGGGGAGCTTCTTCTTCTTCTCATTGGCCCAGCTACGACCATTCTTACCAAGATCCGCCCGCTTGGAACCCCTATTCGTACATGGATTGATACCCACTTAGGCCAAAAGCCTAAGCTTGGGGGAGGTACGCCGACACCGCACTCATCTCCATATCATGTTGCGTCGGTACTTTGTATATTCATGTTTTCGTTCTCTTTTTAGTTTTCGTTCTTCTTTGCTTTCGCTTTCTAAAACACAAAAAGACCAAAAATATTTTTGTTGTTTCTCTTTGGTTTGCTTCTTCTTTTTGCCTTGGTTTGTTTTTCCCTTTTTGCTTTGTTTGAACTATTCGAAAAACCCAAAAAGATTTTGCTTTGCTTGTTTTTCCCTTTTGGTTCTTGTTTAAAAATCGAAAACACCAAAAATATTTGTCGTTCTTCTTTGGTTTTTGCGAGTTTGCTACAGGGTTCGGCAGTCCTCAGTGGATTGGTTTCATATTATTATTCAAGCCACACAAGTGAAGAGCAATAATGAGGATCAATGACAACTTGAGGCGTGGTAAGAGGCTGGTAACGAACTCTATTTGTTTTCATTTTTGTACATATACTCATCACTGTGGGCTTGCTTAGTCCGTTCAAATAGGGTGTATGTCATCTTTGGATGCTTAGTAGTTCTTGCTTTCTTATGATTAGCTCCAGCTCGCTAATAGTTTGTAGCATGTCTTATGAATGTTTGCTTGCATTACTCTATTCAAAAAATTGGTATGACACCATGGTATCCTCCTCTGAATGTTTCATTTGAATTGACTTGGCACATGCTCACGCATGCACAAGACTGTGATAATCAGTTAAGCCTTGATGAATTATTTTGCCTTGAGGATCTTGAATCATTTTCATGCCATGAGTAGTCCTGTTTTGTTGCAAGCATGATAATGACAGCTATTGCTCTCTCGTTTGTAGCTCCCTTATTTTTGTAGCCTTCACTTCCACTAAGTGTTTTACTCATGTTTCCAACTCCCTAAACCAAATATTTCCAAAGTGTCCACCATACCTACCTATTAGCATCATTTGCTACTCCCGTGCATATTCATTATGCCTTGTTTTCTTCCGAATAAAATGTTTGCTTGTTATGGGAAAATTAGTTAGTAAAGCTCTCACAAACTCGATGGCACACTTTATTTCCTTCACTTAATAAACCTGAACCATTGTGAACTCTCCATGAAAGTTATATGCTTGCAAATTATAGGCTAGGGATTAGCAGAACCGTGCTGTCACGGGGAACACTTTCAACACTTGTAAATATATACCCAGTTGATACCTTGCTCTTTTGTTTGCGGATGTCGTCGGTGTGAAATAAAAGGGGAGCTTGTAAGTCCATGGATTTATGTATGTGTGTTAGAGAAACGCCTGGGCCACTGGTCTAATCCATGCTGACATGGTGGAAACCTGCAGCGTAACCATAATGATATCTATGAAGTATTCTTCTTATAAAAAAAGAGAGAGATAGCTATTGAGAAAAAGAAAAAAACGAGATTTATGAAAAGAGGAAAGAGAGAAAAAAGCACCATTTTCCCATGGTAAATAAGAAGATTACTGAGATACTCATTGTCTGCTTGCCTTGTCATTTTGATATGGGGATTCTTCCGTATCATCGGGCAAGCGGTACCCTGATGCACTCGACGATCGACGTAGAGCCGTTGGGAACCCCAAGAGGAAGGTATGATGAGCACAGTAGCAAGTTTTCCCTCAGTTATGAGACCAAGGTTTAATCGAACCAGTAGGAGCAAGGAAACACCCCAAAGGTGTTACTAGCTGAGCTTTGGCAGGGCGCACTACCGGTGCTAGTAGCAACATGGAGACCTGCACAACACAACCATAGAACTTTGTCCCCAACTTGCGATGAGGTTGTCAATCTCACCGTGTTTTGCGGAAAACAAAGGATTAAACGTATCGAATGGAAAGAAGTAAAAGTTTGCAGAAAGTAAACACAAAGCAGTAAAAGATTGTAGATTGTATGTAAAGAAAAAGGACCGGGATCCATAGTTCACTAGAGGTGGCTCTCCTTAGATAGATAACATGCTGGGTGAACAAATTACAGCGGGGCAATTGACAAACACTGAGAAAGCAATACATGCATATACTGATCATCTTGACTCCTTTGAGACTTGATTGGGCATTACAACATAATACATAGACCGCCATCCAACTGCATCTATGACTAATAATCCACCTTCAGGTTATCATCCGAACCCCCTCCAGTATTAAGTTGCAAGCAACAGATTATTGCTTTACGAACTGCGTTTAAAGTAAACAATACAATTGTTCTATGAACAAAGGATTGTTGTTTTCTCCCTAGTAGCAACAACACATCTAGTAGCTTAGGGATTTCTGTCGCTTCCCCAGATTACCAGAGGCATGAACCCACTATCGAGCATAAATACTAACTCTTGGAGTTGCTAGCATCTACTTGGCCAAGATAGCTACTAACAACGGAAAGCATGCAAGATCTCAAATAACAAAGACATGATAGAATCAATAATCAATCTGAAATAGCATCTCAATATCCATCGGATCCCCGCAAACACAACATGTATGAATTACAAATAGATGATCTTGATCATGAACGGAGCTCACAAGATCTAAACATGAAAGCACAAAGGAGGAGAAACCAGCCATCTAGCTACTACATGGATCCGTAGTCCAAGGATGAACTACTCACGCATCACACCGGAGGCTTGCATGGTGATGAAGAAGGCCTCCAGGGTGAATTCCCCTCTCCGGTAGGGTGCCGGGAAGAGCTTCAGATCCCTCCCGATCTAGGGATGGAGATGACGGCGGCTACAGACTCTTTCGTGGATTTTTTGATCAGGTACTTAGGGTTTTCGTCCCGAGGGCAACTTATAGGCGGAAGGAGAGGCCGAGGGGGTTCTGGGGTCGGCCAGACCACCCCCTGGCGCGGGCCAGGCCTGGCCGCGCGGCCAGGTGGTGTGGCCGGCCCCCAGCCCTTCTCCGTCTCATATTCTGGCACTTGATCCCTTCCAGAAAAATAGGCACTTTGGCTTTTGTCCCGTCCAATTCCGAGAATATTCATTTTCTGACTTTCCTGGAACCAAAAACAGTAGAAAACAGGCAGTTGGCACTGTGGCTCTTGTTAATAGGTTAGTCCAAGAAATCATAATAAAAGTACTCCAAAGTTGGAACAAAACACAAAAAAGTGGATAAAGCCAAGCATGGAACATCAAAAATTATTGATACATTTGCAATGTATCAACATCCCCAAGCTTAACTCCTGCTCGTCCTCGAGTAGGTAAGTGATAAAAAGAATAATTTTTTAGGTGACATGCACCATCAAAGACTTGATCAAAGTATTTGCAAAACATTCAAAGCTGGGATCATAGTACTTCAATCATAATCATGAAAGACAAAGTTCTAGCAATAAGCAAAGATACTAAGATGCAACATGAAAAGGCACAAACAAAAGATTCATGAATAATAATGCTTTGCAAGACATTTGTTTGTTTCACATAAACAAAACATAGCATAATAGTATTCAGCTTGTCCCTCAATAGAGTAGCAAATATAAATGCATAGGACACCTTCAAAGTTCATAAGAGTGACTAGATACAATAGTTTCAAACAATCAATAACAAGTTATGCATCAATCAACTAGTCTTGGGACAATGCACATAGAACTAAGAATGGCCACTATGCTCTCAAAGTAAGTGCATAAATATAGAAGGTGGAGACTCAATATAATGATGGAAGAAAGGCCTTTTGTAAAAGGAAGTAGGGATTCAAGTCTCATAAAGAGCTTCCAAAAATTATGGTACTTATAGCTTTCAGCTCTCATTGCCCCTATCATAAGCATCTTGAAGGTGATTAAGGTTAAAGTGACACAACTAAGAGGATATGCTTGACAAGTTATAAATCGAAATCTCATGCCCCTTACTTACAAAGAGCGATCCTCATGCTACTCAACTTCAGTCACGAGTAAGCTCTTGTCATTGTAAGTATATGTGTATCATTAAGAACCGCCAACGGGGTACCCCTTGCACATGATACAGGAGCTTTCCCATAATAAAAATGACAAGGCAAGCAGACAATGAGCATCTCAGCGATCTTTTTATTTGCTATTTGCATAGGTTTTTATTGAGGATGCTTCATAGAGTGCTCATTATGGTGATGCTGCAAGTTTCCACCATGATTAGGCATGGCTTAGGCTAGCGGCCCAGGCGTTTCTCTAACACACATACAAACTCCATGATCTTACAAGTTCCACATTTATTTCACACCGCCGGGATCCGTAAGCAAAAGAACATAATATCAACGGGGTACAAGTACAAGTGCAATGTTGAAAGCGTTCCCCATGAAACATGGTTCTGCTAATTTCAACTTATAAAGCGCAAGCATATACGCAACAAAGAAGGACCCAATGGTTCAAGTTTATTAGAGGCAATAAAGTAAAGTGTGCCATCAAGTTCGTGAGAGCTTTAATCACTAGTTTTCTCATAACAAGTGGAAGGTAAACAAAAGCATGAATATACTTGGAATAGCATAAGCTAGTTGGTAGGTATGATGGACTCTTTGGAATAACTTGGTTTAGGGAGTTGGATGAATGAGTGGAACTCATACTTTGTTGTGGAGGCTAGCAAAAGACTAGGAGCGACAAACTAAGAGAGCAATAATGGCCATAATCATGCAGAGCGACAAAACATCATTGATCAAAGCATAAAGTGATACTACAAGTTGAAAACTAAAGGATCATAAAGGCTATGGTGACTTGAGATAGTCATAACATGGTGTGAGCATGTGCCAAGTCAACCCAAATAAAGCATCAAAGGAGAATACCACTATACTATGCTTTAATATGCTAAAACAACGCATGATTCATCCAAGGCACATTAAGAAATCTCAATTGTTTATAACAAGTCATGCTACAGCAAAGAATAAAAGCATAAAGCCAAAACAATATCAAGCATGGCATGACAAAGCATAGGCCACACTCAAAAACGAGCTCTTTTTACCACAAAAGTATGAACTTTCCTACTATTTTCCAAACCAAACCAAACTATTTGCAAACCAATGTATGAAAGAGGGGGTCCAACCAATTTATTCAGAAAACTAAGTAAACCAAGCAAACTAAAAACCAAAACAAAAACGAAAAAGAAGACGCTCTAAGAAAAACACAACTGTGCATGAAACAATAAAAATGAAGCGTTTGGAAGAAACCTGGAATTTTTATTGATGAAGAAGGGGATGCCTTGGGCATCCCCAAGCTTTGACGCTTGTACTTCTTGGATATTTCTTGGGGTGACACGTGTGGCATCCCCAAGCTTGAGCTTTAGTCCATCCTTCATCTCATTACTCATTCCTCCCATACACCTCAAAATTTTCCTTCATACAAAACTTCACACAATCTCATTAGCAACATTAGTGCACTTAAGATAAATAAGTCTTAAGGTTCAGTTTTAACACCAAATAAACTTCCATTAGAACACTAGATACTGTAGCACTTTCCTCAAAAAGCTCAATTTTCCAAAGGAACTCAAGAAGGAACTAACAAGAAGCAAATGCAGAAAATGGCAGAAATCTGTCAAAACAGACCAGCAGGTAAAGACGAATTTTTTTGAAGATCTTCTGTTGCTCAAATCAAAAAGTGTTGAACTAACTAAAGTTA
The DNA here is from genome assembly GCA_916181665.1 of Avena sativa. NCBI lineage: Eukaryota > Viridiplantae > Streptophyta > Magnoliopsida > Poales > Poaceae > Avena > Avena sativa. Next base: position 28,592,179 of record OV702290.1, on the reverse strand, counting down.
GATAACAACCTGGGTCAGAAGAACAAAAACTTACAACTCAATCCGACGTACATAACTCTCTCAGGAATGTCTACGGTGAAGCACAGAAATCTGTTTCGGGAGAGCAACTTTCCCAATCATTACTTCACTCTCATTAGAGGTTACTCTTGGCACAAAAAGCAAATAAAAAGGATAAGGAGCGGTTATTACTGAAGTAATAACTTTCATGACTCATCTAAAACTCTTGGGTTATCTCCCAACAAGTACTTTTCTTTAACGCCTTTAAGTTAGGCATAAGAAGCAAAGAAAGAATCAAGTGTTCTCAAATGAAGGAGCATTAAGATCAATACCAGAAATATTTTCAACAAGGCAAGGTATATCATCCAAATAAGTTCTAGAGGATCCTCTCTCAATGCTCTTAGGTTCACTATTCTCGTCAAAAGGGTTTGCAGGAACAATCCAATCGAGATTCTTTTCTATGGCATCATGTATTGCTACTAGTTTAAGGGGTATTGGTATCTTAGGTTCCTCCCCCTTAGGTTCGGTTTTGTTCATCTTTTCTCGTGTACCAATAACATCTACACATGAGCCTAGCATATTGAAACATTCAAAGACTTTTCTAGCTTCCTTGGCAACATCATAGAACTCCTTAAACAAAGTTTCTAGAATAAAATCCCTCTTTTCAGGGTCTTCAATTTCTTTAAGCTTAAGAAACATTACTTGCATTAAGGGGTTGAGGTTAACAAACCTAGCTTCTAACATGTGAATTAAAGAAGCTGCAGCAATCTCATAATTTGGAGCAAGTTCTACAAGGGATCTATCCTCAGTATCTTCATGTTTGCTAACATGATTAAAGAATTCTTCAATATTATCTTTCCCAATTATAGAACCACTACCAATTGAAAGGTCTTTCAAGGTAAATTTAGGGATCAACATGGTGAGCTAGGGGAGAGGTGACTACTAGAGGAGACTTATTTTTTTGTGTTTTTGAAATAAGAAAACAAACAAGTAAAACTAATTTTTTTGTGTTTTTTGAAGAACAAAACAAGCAAACAAAGCAAAAAGAAACTAAGAAAAACAAAAACAACAAAGTAAAGAGATTGGTTATGAGGGACTCCCCTTGTGAAGATGTCCTTGACTCCCTGGCAACGGCGCCAGAAAATAGCTTGATGCACTCGACGATCGACGTAGAGCTCGTTGGGAACCCCAAGAGGAAGGTATGATGAGCACAGCAGCAAGTTTTCCCTCAGTTATGAGACCAAGGTTTAATCGAACCAGTAGGAGCAAGAAAACACCCCAAAGGTGTTACTAGCTGAGCTTTGGCAGGGCGCACTACCGGTGCTAGTAGCAACGTGGAGACCTGCACAACACAACCACAGAACTTTGTCCCCAACTTGCGATGAGGTTGTCAATCTCACCGTGTTTTGCGGAAAACAAAGGATTAAACGTATCGAATGGAAAGAAGTAAAAGTTTGCAGAAAGTAAACACAAAGCAGTAAAAGATTGTACATTGTATGTAAAGAAGAAGGACCGGGATCCATAGTTCACTTGATTGGGCATTACAACATAATATATAGACCGCCATCCAACTGCATCTATGACTAATAATCCACCTTCAGGTTATCATCCGAACCCCCTCCAGTATTAAGTTGCAAGCAACAGATTATTGCTTTACGAACTGCGTGTAAAGTAAACAATACAATTGTTCTATGAACAAAGGATCGTTGTTTTCTCCCTAGTGGCAACATCACATCTAGTACCTTAGAGATTTCTATCACTTCCCCAGATTACCAGAGGCATGAACCCACTATCGAGCATAAATACTAACTCTTGGAGTTGCTAGCATCTACTTGGCCAAGATATCTACTAACAACGGAAAGCATGCAAGATCTCAAATAACAAAGACATGATAGAATCAATAATCAATCTGAAACAGCATCTCAATATCCATCGGATCCCCGCAAACACAACATGTATGAATTACAAATAGATGATCTTGATCATGAACGGAGCTCACAAGATCTAAACATGAAAGCATAAAGGAGGAGAAACCATCCATCTAGCTACTACATGGATCCGTAGTCCAAGGATGAACTACTCACGCATCACACCGGAGGCTTGCATGGTGATGAAGAAGGCCTCCAGGGTGAATTCCCCTCTCTGGCAGGGTGCCGGGAAGAGCTTCATATCCCTCCCGATCTAGGGATGGAGATGACGGCGGCTACAAACTCTTTCGTGGATTTTTGATCGGGTACTTAGGGTTTTCGTCTCGAGGGAAACTTATAGGCGGAAGGAGAGGCCGAGAGGGTGCGGGGGTCGGCCAGACCACCCCCTGGCGCAGGCCAGGCCTGGCCGCGCGGCTAGGTGGTGTGGCCGGCCCCCAGCCCTTCTCCATCTCGTATTCTGGCACTTGATCCCTTCCAGAAAAATAGGCACTTTGGCTTTTGTCCCGTCCAATTCCGAGAATATTCATTTTCTGACTTTCCTGGAACCAAAAACAGCAGAAAACAGGCAGCTGGCACTGTGGCTCTTGTTAATAGGTTAGTCCAAGAAATCGTAATAAAAGTACTCCAAAGTTGGAACAAAACACAAGAAAGTGGATAAAACCAAGCATGGAACATCAAAAATTATAGATACATTTGCAATGTATCATACCCCGTTGGCGGTTCTCAATGATACGCACATACTTACGATGACAAGAACTTACCGGTAACTAAAGTTGAGTAGCATGAGGAGCGGCCCTCGTACTCAAGGGACTTGGGATTTTCAGTTTAAAGTCTGTCAAGCATATAACTCAGATTGGACCTCACTTTCACCTTAACCACATTAAAGATGCTTATGATAGGGGCAATGAGAGCTCAAAGCTAACGAGTACCATACTTTCAGCATTTGGAAGCCTTTCAAAATTATTCAAAACCTTTTCTTCTACTTGTTGAGTCTCCACATATTCTTTGAGCACCTCCTTGAGAAGCATAGTTGTCATTCTTTGTGTTTGTTCCATTACTTGATTATTTGTGTGAACGAAATATGCCCTAAGAGGCAATAATAAAGTTGTTATTATGTATTCCTTGTATATGATAGATGTTTATTTTGCATGCTATAATTGTATTGATAGGAAACATCAATACATGTGTGTTTAATAAACAAAAAGGGTTCCTAGTTATGCCTCTCTTATAGACTAGCTTGTTGATTAACAAGATGATCAAGGTTTCCTGATCATGGACATTGGATGTTGTTAATAACAAGGTCACAACATTTGTGAAATGATGTGATGAACATTCATCCGAAGTATAGCATTACGATCAAGTCATTATGTTTATATTGCTATAACATCATACGAAGTAATCTTTATCCTTAGACCATGAGATCATGTTAATTGCTAACACCGGAAGAGTATCTTGATAACATCAAACGTCACACCATAACAGGGTGACTATAAAGATGGGTTCAGTACTACGAAAGTGTTATGTTGAGGCTCATGGATCAAGAGTGGAATTTGTCAATCCAGATGACGGATAGATATACTCTGGGCCCTCTCGGTGATATCACATTAGGATAGCTTGCAAGCAAGTGATGTGATCACTAGAATGTTATATCACGGGAACGAGAAAAGAGTGCATCTCGGTAACGAGATCAAACTAGGTATGGAGATACCGATGATCGAATCTCGGACATGTAATATATCGAGAGACAAAGGGATTTAGTTACAAGCGTTAAAGGTTCTCACGATCACAGGAGTCATCGTTGAATGTGTAGGAGTCAGTACGGATCTCCAGGTCCCGCTGCTGATTATTGATCGGAGAAGGGTCTCGATCATGTATGCATTATTCGCGAACCGTACGGTGGCACACTTAAGAGTTACCGGACACCATTTTGGAGCACATATGTTTCAGACGAAAGAATTGCAAAGCGCAGGAATTGTTTCAATAGAAACCGGAAATTGTTTCGGGTGAAATTGCAGAAGGTGGTTCTGCATGTGATATTGAAATATTGCAAGGGGCTATATGTGAATGTCTGTTAATTAAAGTAATTAACAAAATTCTGAATAAATTTAATAAAAAGAGTTTTATTAAATGAGAGAGCATTAAATTTGGAGAAATTTAATGCATTTAAAGTGGAGACTTTAAAAGGGAATGTGAAGAGGCATTTTAATGTGGAGGGGTTACCACCACATGAATGGGGGAGGTGAGGGGTCACCCCCCCATGTGCCGGCCATGGAGAGAGGGGGCACCCCCCCTCCTCCTATAAAAGGCCACCCATTCCCTCCTTCATCCTTACACCTCCTTGTGAAGGATCTCTCTCCCCCTCTAGAATTATTCCCCCATGGTCTCGGATTAGCGAGATACATGTTCCCGGTGGCATTTCGTCTGGAAGGAGTTGCTGCTTCCGCTGGATCACTGGAGCGAGGAGGTGGAGGTTGTCCGGTGGCTTGAACGTGTGTGCGAGGACGGATGTGCTGCTGATTTGCGGCGCTCGGACTTCCACACGATCTTGAGATCGGCAAGCGTACGACTACATCAACCACGAGTTCCTACTCGTTAACAAAATTCATTGTCTTCGAGGGTAAGTTCTCCATGGATGTATGTCCACCCGTTGCTCTGTATCTAGTAGATAGATGTTGGCGTATAGTTCTCATCGTAGGAAATTTTTTGTTTTCTATGCTACAGACCCAACAGTGGTATCAGAGCCTGATCTATGCGTAGGTGCTTTGCACGGGTAGTACACATATGTTTATATATGGGCGATGATGATCATGTTATTGCATCTTCTATGTACTTTGGATATTGGTGGCATAGTGGGATGAAGCGGCCCGGACCAACCTTACATGTCATCGTACATGAGACCGGTTCCACGACTGACATGCAACTAGTTTTGCATAAGTGGCTAGCGGGTGTTTGTCTCTCCTACTATAGTCAATATCTGATTTACAACGAGTTGCTAATAACTTGGTTATCCTCGTTGTGGTTCATGTTCATAGGTAAGACCGGTTCTATCTCCGAAAGCCCTAAGCCACGTAAAACTTGCAATTGATAAATTAGAGGCGTCTAGTTTAGATCGTTGCTGGGCTAGTGTCTTGATATGGTATTGTTGTAAGTAGATGTATGATAGATACTCTTACAACTCACTTAACGTGTAAGTTCCATAGACCTTGGCCTTACACACAAAGGAATGATAGAGATCATACCACGATGCAAATGATAGAGATCAAATGCATGGACCATATCACCTCACTTCACACATTAGCATCTTATATTGCTAGTTTGGCGCTTTTGGTAGCATTATAAGATGATCCCTCATTTAGATATCAAGATAAAATGTGTTCTTCCTTAAATATGCACCGTTTTGTGGATCGTGTTTTGAGGCATCACATGATGATCGGGTGTTCTCGACTCTACGCTTTCATACAACGGGTGTAAGACAGTTTTACACACGCAAATACTTAGGTTCTTACTTGACGAGTCTAGCATGTACAGACATGGCCTCGGAACACGGACCGAAAGGTTAAGCATGAGTCATATAGTTGATATGATGCCCATATAGATGCTCGCCTTTGAAGCTACACCGACTCACGTGATGATCGGACTTGGTGTAGTGGATTTGGTTCATGTAATCACCAAAAGGACACGAGGGATGTCGTTTTTGAGTGGGAGTTCATTAGTAATTTGGATTAGTTGAACTCAATCTATCATAAACTTAGTCTAAATATATTTTACAAATTCTGTTGTAGATGGCACCACCTGCTTTTAATTTCAATGTGTTCATGGAGAAAGAGAAGCTTGCTGCGAATGGTAGCAACTTCACCAACTGTGCTATGAATTTGAGGATTCTCCTCACTGCTGCACAAAAGCAATATGTGCTAGAGGCGCCGCTAGGCCCCCCACCAGCTCCTGATGCCCCCGACGAGGAAAAGAACGTCTATATAACTCGTCAGGAGGACCACAACTTAGTTCATTGCGGCATACTGTATGGGCTAGAGCCAGAACTTCGAAAACGTTTCGAAAATGGCAATGCCTTTGATACCATGGGAGAATTGAAAATGATTTTCGATACCCATGCTGCCGTAGAGAGTTATAATGCTTCTGAAAAGTTCTTTAGCTGCATGATGGAAGAGAACGGCTCCGTTAGTGAGCACGTACTCAAAATGTCTGGATACGCCGATAAGCTTGTGTCCTTGGGAATAACGATTCCCATTGACTTAGGCATACATCGTGTTCTCCAATCTCTGCCACCTAGCTATAGGAGCTTTGTGATGAACTATAATATGCAGGGCATGAAGAACTCTCTTCCCGAGCTTCTGTCAATGCTTAAGACTGCAGAAGTGGAGATTAGGAAAGAACATCAAGTGTTGATGATCAATAAGACCACTGGTTTCAAGAAGGACAAGAAAGGCAAGCAGAAGGGAAAGAAGGGCGGCAAATCTGTTGCCGCACCTGAAAAGAAACCCCGAGCTGGGCCTAAGTCTGACACCGAGTGCTACTATTGCAAGGGGACTGGCCATTGGAAGCGCAACTGCCCCAAGTATTTGGCGGACAAGAAGGCCGGCAAGGCAAACAAAGGTATATGTGATATACATGTTATTGATGTGTACTTGACTAATTCTCGCAGTAGCACCTAGGTATTTGATACGGGATCGGTTGCTAATATATGTAACTCGGTTTAGGGGATGCGGAACAAGCGACAACTAGCAAGGGATGAGGTCACGATGCGGGTCGGCAATGGATCAAGAGTTGATGTGATCGCCGTCGGAACGCTGCCTCTCCATATGCCGTCGGGATTAGTTATAAACCTGAATAATTGTTATTTGGTGCCTGCACTGAGCATGAACATTGTATCCAGACCGTGTTTGATGCAAAGTGGTTATTCGTTTAAGTATGAAAACAATGGTTGTTCGATTTATATGAATAATATATTTTATGGTCATGCACCTGTGTTGAATGGTTTATTTCTGTTGGATCTCGATAGTAGTATTACGCATATTCATAATGTTGATGCTAAAAGGATTAAACTTGATAATGATATATCTACATATATGTGGCACTGCCGTCTAGGTCATATTGGCGTTAAACGCATGAAGAAACTCCATTCTGATGGACTTTTGGAATCACTTGATTTTGAATCATTTGATACATGTGAGCCATGCCTTATGGGCAAGATGACTAGAACGCCGTTTTCCGGTTCAATCGAACGGGCGACAGATTTATTGGAAATCATACATACTGATGTGTGTGGACCAATGAGTGTGTCGGCGCGAGGTGGATATCGTTATTTTGTTACTTTCACGGATGATTTGAGTAGATACGGGTATATCTATTTGTTGAAACATAAGTCTGAAACCTTTGAAAGGTTCAAAGAATTTCAGAATGAAGTGGAAAATCATCGTAACAGAAAGATCAAATTTCTGCGGTCCGACCATGGAGGAGAGTATCTTAGTTACAAGTTTAGCACACATATGAAAGACTGTGGAATAGTTTCACAACTCACGCCTGCCGGAACACCACAACGTAATGGTGTGTCGAAATGTCGTAATCGTACCTTATTGGATATGGTTCGATCTATGATGTCTCTGACTGACTTGCCACTGTCATTTTGGGGTTATGCACTGGAAACAGCTGCATTCACTTTAAATCGGGCACCATCTAAATCCGTTGAAAAGACACCGTATGAATTATGGTTTGGAAACAAACCTAAGCTGTCATTTCTTAAAGTTTGGGGATGCGATGTTTATGTGAAGAAACTTCAACCGGATAAACTTGAACCCAAAGCGGAAAAATGCGTCTTCATAGGATACCCTAAGGAAACGATTGGGTATACCTTCTATCACAGATCCGAGGGCAAGGTCTTTGTTGCCAAGAATGGATCCTTTCTTGAGAAGGAGTTTCTCGCGAAAGGTGTGAGTAGTCGGAAGGTAGAACTTGAAGAGGTTATTGAACCTTCTCTTCATGGAATGGCGAGTGGCGCAGCACCGGAAGTTGTTTCGGAGTTGACTTCACCTGATGAAGAGAGAGCTAATGATAATGATCATGAAACTCCGAAAGAGGACACTACCGAACCTCACAGGTCAAGCAGGACAAGTGCAGCTCCTGAACTGTACGGCAATCCTGTTGTGAATTTCATGGTTGATGAAATGGATGACCCTGCGACGTATGAAGAAGCAATGATGAGCCCGGATTCCAACAAATGGCTAGAGGCCATGAAATTCGAGATGGAATCCATGTACGAAAACCAGGTTTGGACCTTGGTGGACTTACCTCACGATCGAAAGGCCGTTGAGAATAAATGGATTTTCAAAAGAAAAACTGATGCTGATGGTAATGTAACCATCTATAAGGCTTGACTTGTCGCAAAGGGGTTTCGACAAATTCAAGGAGTTGACTACGATGAGACATTCTCTCCCGTAGCGATGCTTAAGTCGGTTAGGATTATGTTAGCAATTGCTGCATATTTCGATTATGAAATATGGCAGATGGATGTCAAAACAGCGTTCCTCAATGGTAATATTGAAGAAGAGTTGTATATGATACAACCTAAGGGTTTTGTCGATCCTAAGGATGCTGATAAGGAGTGCAAACTTTAGCGATCCATCTATGGACTGAAGCAAGCATCCCGGAGTTGGAATCTCCGCTTTGATGAGGTGATCAAAGAGTTTGGATTTGTCCAAACTTATGGAGAGGCTAGTATTTACAAGAAAGTGAGTGGGAGCAATGTGGCATTTCTGATATTATATGTGGATGACATATTATTGATTGGAAATGGAATAGATCTTTTAAACAGTGTTAAAAGTTATCTAAACAGCAAATTTTCGATGAAGGACCTTGGTGAAGCTTCATATATATTAGGAATTAAAATCTATAGAGATAGATCAAGACGCCTAATTGGGCTATCGCGGATTACATACCTTGATAAGATATTAAAGAAGTTTAATATGGACGGAAGTAAGAAGGGGTACTTACCTATGTTGCAAGGCAAGACATTGAGTAAGACTCAAAGTCCGGCTACAGCGGAAGAAAGAGAGATAATGGATAAGATCCCCTATGCCTCAGCCATAGGCTCTATAATGTATGCCATGCTATGTACAAGACCGGATGTGGCACATGCTATTAGTTTGACTAGTAGGTACCAATCTGATCCAGGTTCGGAACACTGGATAGCGGTCAAGAATATCCTTATGTACTTGAGAAGAACTAAGGATATGTTTCTTGTATACGGAGGTGAAGAAGAGCTAGTCGCTAAGTGTTATGTCGATGCTAGCTTTGACACTGATCCGGATGACTCTAAGTCTCAATCCGGATACGTATTTCTCTTGAACGGAGCAGCAGTTAGTTGGAGGAGCTCCAAACAACCTGTGGTGGCTGGATCAACGACGGAGGCGGAATATGTTGCTGCTTCGGAAGCAGCGCAGGAAGCGGTTTGGATGAAGGAGTTCATAACGGAAGTAGGTGTGGTTCCTAGTGCGTTGGACCCAATGGTGATCTATTGTGACAATAATGGAGCCATAGCCAACGCCAAGGAACCAAGGTCTCACAAGAATTCCAAGCATATTAAGCGCCGGTTTCACTCCATCCGCGAGCATGTCAAGGATGGAGATATAAAGATTTGTAAAGTGCACACGGACCTGAATGTAGCAGATCCGTTGACTAAAGTACTCCCTAGGGCAAAACATGATCAACACTAGAACTCCATGGGTGTTAGATTATCACTATATAAACTAGATTATTGTCTCTAGTGCAAGTGGGAGACTGAAGGAAATATGCTCTGAGAGGCAATAATAAAGTTGTTATTATGTATTCCTTGTATATGATAGATGTTTATTTTGCATGCTATAATTGTATTGATAGGAAACATCAATACATGTGTGTTTAATAAACAAAAAGGGTTCCTAGTTATGCCTCTCTTATAGACTAGCTTGTTGATTAACAAGATGATCAAGGTTTCCTGATCATGGACATTGGATGTTGTTAATAACAAGGTCACAACATTTGTGAAATGATGTGATGAACATTCATCCGAAGTATAGCATTACGATCAAGTCATTATGTTTATATTGCTATAACATCATACGAAGTAATCTTTATCCTTAGACCATGAGATCATGTTAATTGCTAACACCGGAAGAGTATCTTGATAACATCAAACGTCACACCATAACAGGGTGACTATAAAGATGGGTTCAGTACTACGAAAGTGTTATGTTGAGGCTCATGGATCAAGAGTGGAATTTGTCAATCCAGATGACGGATAGATATACTCTGGGCCCTCTCGGTGATATCACATTAGGATAGCTTACAAGCAAGTGATGTGATCACTAGAATGTTATATCACAGGAACGAGAAAAGAGTGCATGTCGGTAACGAGATCAAACTAGGTATGGAGATACCGATGATCGAATCTCGGACATGTAATATATCAAGAGACAAAGGGATTTAGTTACAAGCGTTAAAGGTTCTCACGATCACAGGAGTCATCGTTGAATGTGTAGGAGTCAGTACGGATCTCCAGGTCCCGTTGCTGATTATTGATCGGAGAAGGGTCTCGATCATGTCTGCATTATTCGCGAACCGTAGGGTGGCACACTTAAGAGTTACCGGACACCATTTTGGAGCACATATGTTTCAGACGAAAGAATTGCAAAGCGCAGGAATTGTTTCAATAGAAACCGAAAATTGTTTCGGGTAAAATTGCAGAAGGTGGTTCTGCATGTGATATTGAAATATTGCAAGGGGCTATATGTGAATGTTTGTTAATTAAAGTAATTAGCAAAATTCTGAATAAATTTAATAAAAAGAGTTTTATTAAATGAGAGGGCATTAAATTTGGAGAAATTTAATGCATTTAAAGTGGAGACTTTAAAAGGGAATGTGAAGAGGCATTTTAATGTGGAGGGGTTACCACCACATGAATGGGGGAGGTGAGGGGTCACCCCCCATGCGCCGGCCATGGAGAGAGGGGGCACCCCCCTCCTCCTATAAAAGGCCACCCATTCCCTCCTTCATCCTTACACCTCCTTGTGAAGGATCTCTCTCCCCCTCTAGAATTATTCCCCCATGGTCTCGGATTAGCGAGATACATGTTACCGGTGGCATTTCGTCTGGAAGGAGTTGCTGCTTCTGCTGGATCGCTGGAGCGAGGAGGTGGAGGTTGTCCGGTGTCTTGAACGTGTGTGCGAGGACGGATGCGCTGCTGATTTGCGGCTCTCGGACTTCCACACGATCTTGAGATCGGCAAGCGTACGACTACGTCAACCACGAGTTCCTACTCGTTAACAAAACTCGTTGTCTTCGAGGGTAAGTTCTCCATGGATGTATGTCCACCCGTTGCTCTGTATCTAGTAGATAGATCTTGGCGTATAGTTCTCATCGTAGGAAAATTTTTGTTTTCTATGCTGCGGACCCAACATTGTGTTATGACTTTGATGCTTGTATCTTTGATATCTTTACTTCTAGTCATCACTTGAACTTCAGAGGTGCCTTGGCATTCATAATCAAAGGCAAGCGAGATACCACTCTATCATACCTTTTTATGAGCATTGTAATGTTGCTTACGTTTGTGCTTCGTGCTACTTATTATTCTTGAGTTGGAATCTCTTCATAGCTTGCAATGACTATTAAGTAGACTCAGTTGCATACTCTTTATTATGAATTGCCCAAGTAGTTGATCACATTGCTGAGAATATTTACATCATATGAAGCAAATGTGTTCGTGAAAGTTCTTTTATCGCACTCAGTTTTCAACTGAATCGCTTGAGGATAAGCAATAAGCTAAGCTTGGGGGGAGTTGATACGTCCAAAACGTATCTACTTTCCCGAACACTTTTGCTATTGTTTCTCCTCTATACTTGTGTGATTTGGATACAACTAATACGGACTAACGCTGTTTTTAGCAGAATTGCCTTGGTGTCTACTTTTTGTGCAGAAAACCTACTATCAGGAAAAATTCCGGAAAATATGCCAAAAATCCTATTTCACCCGAAGACTTCAGGAGCCAGAATACGAGACGGAGAAGAGCCAGGGGGTGTCCACACCACCTGGTGGTGCGGGCCAGGCCAGGTCGCGCCAGGGGGTGGTGTGGGCCCCCCAGGCACCCCCTCGGCCTCTCTCTTCGCCTATAAGGAGCCTTCTGACCTAAAAACTTCGGGGGGTTCGACGTTTTTTTGGAAGAAGTTCCGCTCCGCCGCCACCACCAGATTCCACGAAACAACAACAGAAACTCCGTTCTAGCACCTTGCCGGGACGGGAAATTGGAGGAAATCATCGCCATCATCATCACCATCACTTCTCCATCGACCATCCATGTTTCCCCCATCTATGAGTGAGTAATCCCCTATTGTAGGCTATGGGGATGGTAGGGATTGGATGAGATCGTTCATGTAATGACATCAGATTGTTAGGGCATGATGCGTAGTATCTTTTATTAGTGCTTTATGACTTTGTTGTGACTTGTTGTGCTTAATGCTTGTCACTAGGGCCCGAGTGCCATGATCTCAGATCTGAACATGTTATTGATTCATTATGATAGTATTGTTCTTGGTCTTATCTGCAAGTTGTATACACACGTTGTTGTCCGGAACCTGTGGCCCCGAAATGAGAGAAACCGGGATAACCGGAAGGGAATGACTTTGATGTGAGGATCACATGTGTTCACGGAGTGTTAATGCTTTGCTCTGGTGCTCTATTAAAAGGAGCACCTTAATTGCCAGTAATTCCCTAGAGGCCCCGCTACAAACGGGCTGGCAGGACAAAAGATATTGTGCAAGTTCTCATTGCGAGCACGTATGACTATATATGAAACACATGCCTAGGATTGTCTAGTACTTGGGTGCTTTATCTTATTTATCTGCAATTGCCCTATGTTCTGATTGCTATGTGAATTGTCTTGTCCATGCAACGCCCGTCCATCCATCCCTATGCCTACCGCACTCGAATGTCACTGTTTACTGCTTTTGTTACTACTGTCTTTGCTTTACTACTACTGTTACTTTACTATTCCTACTATAAAACTGTTGCTACTGATAAACTGTTGTGAGCAAGATTGTTTTCAGGTGCAGCTGAATTGACAACTCAGTTGTTAAGGCTTATAAATATTCTTTGACTCCCCTTGTGTCGAATCAATAAATTGGGTTTCACTTTTCTCGAAAATACTGCGATACACCCCCTATACTTGTGGGTCATCAAGTTGCTAAATTGTTCATCAAATCTTGGGTGGTGGTTACAATTGTTTCAAACATGTTTTTTGTGGTTTCGATAGTGTCATGAAGCATTGGTGTGGTTTCAATTTTTTCAAACATGCTTGTATGGTTTCAATTGATCCACAAAGGTTTCAAAAAGGTTCAATTGGCTTTCGATAGATTCAATAAGGTCCAATGTGGTTTCAAATTATTGATAAAATAGTTGTGAGGTGGTTTCAATTAATTAAAAGATGTTTGTTGTGGTTTCAATTGCTTCAAAGAAGTTCACTGAGGTGCCAAATTTCTCATAAAATCTTGGGTGATTGTTTTAATTTTTTCAAACATGTTTTGTGTGGTTTCAATTGTTCCAAACATGCTTGTTTGGAGTCAATTGATTCACAAAGGTTTTAACAAGGTTAAATTTGGTTTTAATAGTTTTAACAAGGTTCAATGTGGTTTTCAAATAATGGTAAATAATTGCGAGGTGGTTTCAATTGATTAAAAGATGTTTGTTGCGGTTTTATATGTTTCAAAGAGGTTTATTTGATTTTCAAAGTGTTCATAAAATATCGGGTGGTGGTTTCAACAGTTTCAAACAAGCTTGTGTGGTTTCAATTGGCTCAAAAAGGTTTCAACCGGTTTCAATTTGATTTCAATAGTTTCAGTAAGGTTTAATGTTCAATGTGGTTTCAAAATATTGATAAATAGTCGCGAGGTGGTTTCAATTGATTAAAAAATGTTGTCGTGGTTCAAATGTTTCAAAGAGGTTCATTGGGTGGCTAAACTGTTCATAAATCTTTGGGTGATGGTTTTATTTTTTTCGAAAATGTTTTTATAGTTTAAATTATCTATGATTTTAATCATTTAAAACATGCTTGTGTGGTTTTAATTGGTTCACAGAAGTTTCAACAAGGTTTAATTTGGTTTCAATAAGGTTCAACGTGGTTTCAAAATCTTTATAAATAGTTGCGCGGTTGTTTGAATTTATTAAAGATGTTTGTTATGGTTTTCAGTGTTTCAAACAGGTTTCTTGAATTGCCAAATTCTTCATAAAAACTTGGGTGGTGGTTTCAGTTGTTTTAAACATGTTTTTTGTGCTTTCAATTGTGTCATGAAGTATTTGTGTGGTTTCATTTATTTTGAACTTTCTTATATGGTTTCAATTAATTCATAAAGATTTCAAAAAGGTTTAATTTGGTTTCGATATATTTAATAAGGTTCAATGTGGTTTCAAATTATTGATAAAATATTTACGAAATGGTTTTAATTGATTAAAAGATGTTTGTTATGGTTTCAATTGCTTCAAAGATGTTCATTAAGATGCCAAATTTTTCATAAAATCTTAGGTGATGGTTTTAATTATTTCAAACATGCTTTTTGTGGTTTCAATTGTCTCGATACGCCGCAGGTTTCCGCCACCTCCGGCCATGACCACACGCACGCCGGCCTCCGCCTGCTCCGGCCGCGCCGCCCACGCGCCGTCCTCTGCCAGCTCCGATCACGCCGTACACGCGCTGGCCTCCGCCCCTCTCCGGCCACGCCACACATGCGTCGTCCTCCACTAGCTCCGGAATGTGTGAAACTAGGCCTGTAAGTGGGCGCTCCCACGGCTGTCCTTGGGATTGCCATTTGTCCCCGTTTAATTAATTAGGACTACAATTTTGTCTACCTTTGTGCCGCCAATGTCCGTCGATCCGATTAAAATTTTACCAAAATACAACTGTGACAGTGATTCAGCTTACAGTTAAGCACATCTAGCACCGAGGTTCCGATTAATCAAACGGAAATAAACGGCATGCCCACGGGCAGCCGTGGACATGCCCACTTACCGGCCTATGTGAAACATGTCCTCCCCGGTCGTGCCTGAGTAACACTGTCGCTACATAATAACTGTAAATTTTGCTCCTCTGGTGTTATGTTTGACTTGCATATACTGCAGTAAGTTCTATTTAGTAGTATTGTTTTCATCGTTAAAAAAACTGAAAGAATTTCACATACATTTTTTGATAAAATCTGATTTTTGTCAAACTTACTATTCCCTCCGATCTATATTATTATCCTCAACTTTGTCTAGATTCGGATGCATCTAGTCTAAATATTTAACTAGATACATCTAAATTTAGATAAATTTGAGAACAATAATATGGACAGGAGGGAGTACAAGAAATCGCTACCATAAGTCACATCTCCTTTGCCCAGGAAGAAATTGTTTCTCCCAAAAAGCCAACCTCCATAGCCGAGGAGGCAAAGCAGCGAGAGCTAAGTGGTACGCTCATGAGTGAGGACTTCAGCAAGCAGAAGAGGCAGCTATCCAACGCTTGCTCGCCGCCCGCGCTCGCGCTGTCCGCTGGAGCTTGCTGCCCACGCGTCGGACGCTGCTCGAGCTCCTGCCGCTTGTGCCGCTGCGACCCGACCGCTCGCGCGAAGTCCGGTCGTGCTCCGAACACCATGGTGCGCTCCGCCGCCGCCGGGGCTTCCTCCGGCCACCGCTCGCACGCCGCTGCTCTGGTTTTTGGGATCTGACAAGAGGGAGGAAAACTCTGTGGAAGGGAAAGAGAGAGAGCCCCACGCCTCTCACGCGTCGGTGGGTGGGCAAGCTAGTAATGCTACACTTACGAGCTACACGTTACGGAATTTACTTACTGGATGACGTGGAGAAAATCTGAGCATTTGTAGCCCTGAAATCACGGAACGCAGAAGTATTTCCACCAGCCAGTAACTCCCACGTAATCCCGTAGCTTTCTTTCCGTAAGAAACAACCCCTAACGTCTCACTCACAGGGGTATCTGCAGGTGCACAGGGGTATACGGAGGTGCTCCGTTTCAGTACCCAGCATCAGCAGGTGCACAGGGGTATCTGCAGTTTTTGACGCAGCACAGTACAAATTCAGCACGAATAAATGCAGCACAGTCAAAACAGCACCCAGCACAGTACAAATTCAGCACGAATAAATGAATCATACTCTCAAATTTCAGTACAGCATACACGAATAAACTTTGAACATGCACAAATCAGACTCTCAAACTTCAGTTTTCTCAAATCGACAACAAATAGGTTGCTTAAATTACATATAATAGTCGTTCAACAGTCTTAGAACTTGGATGGATTTCTGAAGATTTGAACTCAGATGGACTTCTGAAGACTTGAACTTGGCATCCTAAATAAAAGAAAATAATATTAGAAAACAGCTTGTTCTATGATTCTCAATATTAGAAATCAAAACAGCTTGTTCTTCAGCACCTGAAGGCACATAGCATTTCCATGTCTGGTAGTGATTCCCAACCACTAGCTTTTCATTATGAGCACAATGCTTCATTAATTTAGCAACTACATTCAGTATATACAGTAGGATATCACATATATATTCTACAAGTGCTTCTGAGTGCAACAGTTTTAACATATTAATATTCGTGTAGGGAAAAAGGGAATAGGCTAGATTTGTCTAGATTCACAAGAATGATGATTGGTTTGGCGCAGGTTTTCAAATTTGTAAGAGACAAAGAAGCTCCAGTATAACAGTAAAAATTGATAAGATAACTAATTTACAGAGGCTCTAGTTTTGCATGATCCATAAACTAGGCAGGTGTTTTCCTCCATAATCTAACTATTTAACTCATAATAAACAATAGTACTAAATAGCAATGATCCTCATTAACAATAGTAATAAAATAAAAGGCAATGAGCTACTTACATGGAGGTAACTGAATTCCCAACTTTCCGACCTCCTTCTTCAACCACAAACCACGGAGTCTTGGATCATAAGAAAGAAAAAGCTCTCTATTTGATGCATCTTTGAAAACATCAGAGGCTAGAATCTTGATCTCATCAGACACATCAACCATGACATTAAGTACTTCCAAACATTTTGAAATGGAGTATTGTTTTCCTGATGCTTGTTCTTTAATTCCTGCTTGTTCTCTCTTGAGTTTGACAAACTCTGACATTGTTTCTTCAATGCGTGGGACCGGAACAGATGTGTGGCTCCTATGCTTTCTAGCTCTTGCTGATTGTGCGCCACCATTACCACTTCTTGAATTCTCTTGATCAAAGCTCCTTTGCACATCTTCATCCTCCTCTCCACCTTGAGGGTTAAGTTCATCATCATTTTGAGATTGATAAGAAAGACTCCTTCCACTAGCACTCATTCTTTCAACTTCACTGAACCTGTTTTACCCTTCATCTTCACTGAACCTTTGACTTGTCATAGCACTGATTTTTGGAGCCACATTTCTAGTGCTCTGCCTCTCATCACTTTGACGTTTCCTACTATTGATATGTGGAGGTTGGCTAGAAGTCACACAATGTTTACCTTGGGCAATATTACCTTCATAAAGCAAATCCAGTGCATCAAACAAAGGTAACTCCTTGCCCTGTAGCCTTCTGAACTTTGGGTCCTCCTGCAAATGCAAATAATGAGTGAAATTCAAATAGACTGTTGTGAAAAGAATGAGCCAACAATACACAAAGAACAAGAATGATGTAAACCAGCATACCTCAACTATTTCCTCCCATTTTTGAGGTGTGGTGTTTATCATGCAACTGGTTGAATTCCATGAGATGCCACTTCTATTGACAATGGATTTGACTACTTTATACTCTTTCTTCAATTGACCCTCTTTGTCTTGGACTTGGGACTTAACAAACTTTGCTTCTGGAAATTGGTCGTTCAAATCTTTCACAATTCGGTTCCAACCTTCGGTAGTCCATCCATTTTGACCACGGTAGTGAGAAAAGTTGTACTCTGTAAGTACATCCACAAGCCCCTTTTCATACTGAGATGTCCATCTTGCTCTTTGTGCCATTGTAACCTAGGACAAACAAACAAAAAAGTTATTGCAAAAGGTCATGACAAACCTTTCTTATGTACAGAAAAAAGAACAAGTTATCGCAGCAATTCATGACAAACCTTTCTTATGTACAAAAAAACAGCAAATGCTCATCGAGCTTGTTCTATGATTATTAATATTAGACATCAAGCTGATCGATTAAGCCCACCTCGGTATCCTTCTTGTTCAAGAAGAGCTAAACTGCTCTCGGCTATCCTTCTCGTCCACTTTGGTATACTGGTATACTTTTGCTAACCATCCTAGTACATACAATTCCAATTCCATTCTGCCGAACCATCCTAGTACACCCACACATGAACAAGACACAGCTACCACACCAAGAACCACAGCAGGAGACAAGATCGCAAGAACATGAGCTTTCGGAGATGGAGAAGACGAGTGAGAGTAGGAGAAATACCTTGCCTGGAGATCTTGCGCCGCCGGTCGAGTCGCTGCTGCCGGTCGAGTCGCAGACCTTGCGCCACCGGACGAGTATTAAACACTCTGATTTAGACAACTTATTAGGTCCAGATAACAACAGTTTGCAACTCAATCTCATTTGTAAACCAGATAATTGAATTAAAAGAATGACCAGGAGTCAGATTGCATGCATCTCCTAAATATGCTTGGACTAAATTGGTAGATGTACAATGTTATCCCAGGATGAGCACACCGCATTTGCTAGTAACAAGTATCCCCTTCAATACTGTCCAATAAGTTAAGTGCTACTGATCATGTCAGAATTAATAGCATGAAATTAGCAATATGTATAGACAATCAGCTGCACTGTGTATAGACAACCAATACAGGAGCACACAAGCACGTGAGCACCGACTAACTCAAATAACAGCAGATGAAATGCTACTGACTAGCTGTGGATCATGGAACTACTATTAAACCTAGGAAAGATCGATTTTTTTAACAATCAGGGCAGTGCCCTGCAAGATCAGGGAGAGAGGTGTCTCACCGGCGGGGGCGGCCTTGTTCACGGCGAGGACAACAGTCAACAGAGGATACGGCCAGGATGGAACAGAGGCGCTGCGCCGGCCAGATGCGGCTGCCGAGCGGCCTCACGGACGGCACGGGGAGGGGGGCACTCGCCGGCGTCTAGCAGCAGCACCGTGACGCGCCTCGACCGCCGCCACGCCCACCGGTAGTGTAGAGGGACGGTTGGGCGACGTCGAGATCGCACGGAGGCGGGTCGGGTGCTGCCGGCCAGCACCGGTGGAGGAGACGGAGCGGAGGAAGAGCGCGGTGACGTCGGCGTCGTGGAGGTGGACCTAGAGCGGAGGAAGAGCGCGGCGTCGTCGGCGCCGCCAGTCACCGCCCCGCCAGTCGCCGCCCCGCTCGTCTGTCGCTAGGGTTGGGGTCGGCTCTCCTCCGTCGGGTTGGAAAAAAATTGACCCCCGCTGGTCCGAGATGTTTTCGCCTGTAACTGGGCCGAAAAGGATTCGGAGGTGGAAAAAAAAGGGCAAGCAAGTGGTAATACTGGTGTTGGGCTGTAAGTTGAGGGGATCCGACTAATACAGCTGTTTTGGGCTAAAATACTGCGAACCAAGCAGGGCGTAAGTCTAGCATTTTCGTATTTGTAGGGACGTAGGACCTAGACGAGATGGAAGGCAGTTAGACAGAAAAAGGCAAAGAAACGGCAGCACGAATATTTTAACTGCTCGTGCGGTGGATCGGACCACGGTACATACTGGCGCTGGTAGAAACAAGTTTTCGTGGTGTGTAGGGAGATGGATGGAGTAAGGCACACGTATATCTGTAACACTATCAAACATGACATCGCATACACGCTATGCGAGGCTTGCACCCTACCGTAGGGATGAGACGACATATCACATATATGATGACACGATCGATATCCATCCATCGTTACCCCACGCAAACCACGTGTCCGAATAATAAATCCGCACTAGCTAACGTCACTAAGCATGCACACCAGCTCGTCCAGGTCACGGCGGGAAGTCCCGCCCTCCGCCACCGCAGCTGCTAGCCCCCGGCTGAGCTCCACCACACGCTGCCTCACAGCCACGGACTCCCCCTCTTTGGCGACAGCTACCGCAATGGTGCTCGCCATCTGTCCGGCGTCGGGCACGGTGTCGGCGCCCTCCGCTATCGGCACCACCACGCCGGCCTTCGCAAACAACCACGCGTTCGCGAACTGGTCGGCGGCCATCGGCCACGTCAGCATCGCCACACCGGCCGCCGCCGCCTCGAGCATCGAGTTCCAGCCACAGTGCGTGAGGATCCATCCGACGGCTCGGTGGCGCAGGATTTCCACCTGCGGCGCCCACTCGCGGATCACCACGCCCCGCGACGCCGTGGCCGCCTCGAACCCTTTCGGCAAGACGGTGCCGCTCGTCACCACCCAGACGAACGCGGCCGAGCTTAGGGCCAAGGCGTCGGCCACGCACGCCACCTGCGCCGGCAGCAAGGCCTGCTGCGTCCCGAAAGAGACGTAGACGACGGAGCCGTCATCGGACGCGTCCAGCCACGCCCACGCGGCCGGTTTGGCCGGTGGCGACGCGCGTGTGCGCACGGCCTCCGACAGCGCGCCCACCGCGAGCACCCGCTTCCCCGCCAGGTCCGGGAGTGGGTCGCGCACGTAAGCTGTCTCGAGCGCCGCCGACGAGTTGGCCACGAAGCAGCAGCTCTCTAGGTTCCACAGGAAGATCTGCCGGATCGTGTCCGACACCTCGTCGTCGCCGCCGGCCACGTGCATCCGGAACAGCAATGAAAGGTGGCGCCAGGGGAAGATAGGCGAGCCTGGCACGTCCGGGAAGGCGAAGGCGTCGTCGGCATCGTCGCGCCTCGTGGGCATGCGGCGCCAGAGGGAGTGCGACGTGGCGAGGTAGTGGACACTGGCGGGCGAGAAGGTGACGTGCGGCACGCCGAGCTCCACGGCGAGCGGGAAAGTCCACCCCGTGAAGAGATCGGAAATGATGGCTGTGACGCGGCGTGGCTGGGCCTTGCACCACGACAGGAGCGGCGCGCGGAGGGCGGCGAGGGAGGCCATGAACGGCCGGAAGAGGTGGGCCGGGAGATCCTTGGTGTTCTCGCCGCACCCGGCCGGGAGGAAGGTCGAGGCAGGGAAGGGAAGCACGACCATGGCGACGGATGAGCGTGCCGCGACGAGCGGCGCGTTACCTGCCGTGACGGCGGCGGTGAGGGCGAGACCCCGCGCAGCTAGGAGCTCCGCGAGATCCAGGAGCGGCACCAGATGGCCCTGCGATGGGTACGGCACGACAAGCACGTGTGCTCTGCCATCGCCGTTGCTTGCGTTTGTCTCTGCTGGTGCGTCCATGGACGATGGCATGGCCACTTGGCCAGCTTAGCCAGTGGCAGGGTCCGTTGAAAGAAAACAAGACGACTCCGCTTTAAATCGAAGAGCGAGACTTGGCCTGTGGAGTGTGGAACGGTACTTAATCAGCTCCGGTACGGATTTTTTTTCATAAGAGGTGCGTGTAAGTATTGCGTAGTTTCGTAGAGGTTACATGAATCTTGAAGCACGAAACAAACATAAGAAGCCTTAACGGATTTTTTTTGGGTTGGTGGTGCACTACTTTCCTAAACCTAACTACCAAAACCTTTTTACTTTTCTATTTCTCACACCCATTTGCATATATTAACCTCATTTCTAGTGGAGTAATACATTTCAACACACTATAAAATAATTCAAACCTTGCATTATCTTGTTATAAAATAATTCAGTACACAAAAGTAGGAGCTCTACGTACAAATACTGAAAAAAGGAGTTAAATAAGTAAGGGTTTGCCCTGTTGGAGATAATGACCTAGAGGTCAATAATAAAATTAATATATTGTTATATCTCATATGTTCATAATAGTTTGATACCATGCTATAACCGTTATACAGATGTGGTATGTAAACAAAACAAGTCTCTAGTAACCTCTAGTCGACTAGCTCGTTGATCAACCGATGATCGAGGTTTTTCGATCATAAATGTCCATTGACAACGGGGTCATGTAATTGAATGAATGATGTGATGGACACACACCCAACCATAGTATTGCAATAAGATCCAGTCACAAAGTTCAACATTGTGATATCTAGTAAAACGTAGTAACTCACTCATATCACCCACGTCTGCTCTGACTGCATCAACTATCACACCGTAACATGATGATCATAAAAGTGTCTATAAGGTATTCCAAAGGGATAGGTTGAAGCGTATGCATCGAGATCAGGATTTGCCCATCCGGGTGACGGACAGATACTCTAGGCCAACTTGGTGAGATTACATCTATGAAGCTTGCAAGCATG
Organism: Avena sativa; assembly: GCA_916181665.1. Lineage (NCBI taxonomy): Eukaryota > Viridiplantae > Streptophyta > Magnoliopsida > Poales > Poaceae > Avena > Avena sativa. The sequence goes on along the minus strand of OV702290.1, from coordinate 28,569,922 downwards.
TGACTAGGTCACATGGATATAATAAACGTGTTTGTTTATAACAAGATTGAACCAGGTATATCGAGATATACTGGAGATTAGATCTTGGACAAACCAGGTATCGAAGAGCGAGCCATAGGGGTGCACACATAAGGGTAGAGATGCTTAGGGTTGATCCGAGATCATAAGAGAATAGAGAAGAGAGAACCGGAATCGTTCTGGAAGAATCTGAAGTTATTCGGAGGGGTTCGAAAGGTGTTTCAAAGTGAAAGGAATCAAGTAAAGGGCATCCCACCTACATGGGGGCAAATCACCCCAAGGGGGCATGGAACGTGGAGTGGGGGCCCTCTCCACCGCCGGCCGACCAAGGGGACAAGGCGCGCAGGGGGGACACCCCACCACCGACGGCCACCTCTTCCTCCTTTTAGTCCCACCCCGGGACTTTGTTGGTGATGGTGCTCCCCTCTCCCCTATATAAAGAGGGGAGATCCCTCCTCCCCAAACCATTTCATTGGCTTTTGCCTTCTCTCCCTCTCCCTCTCTCCCTCACGTGTGTGTTATCAAGTTTGGAACATGCGCAACGAGATAGAGATTTCTCCACCATACGCACACCTTTGTGCCATTGGAATCGGTCCGGATCTTCTTTGGAAGTGAACTTCGGGATAAAATCTTCGTCTCCGCATCCATCGGTTATTCCTATACCCGAGCTCTTTAATTATGCACTTTACATTGTGATAGCCATTGTGCTTAAAATAATCTATCTTGTTATCACCTTGTTTCTATTGCATAACATGGGTTGCTGGTGCACTTAGTTGAACCTAGTGTTTTTAGGTTTTGTGCTCAATAAATTAAACGTTAGTTTTATTACACATTTATTAGAGCCTAAATCATAATTATTTTAAAATCCTATTCACCCCTCTAGACGACATCATTTGTCCTTTCAACGGGTGATTAAGCCCGTGTCCAGAGTGGCATGCTCTATGCCATGGAGGCCGATCTGCAAAAGCGCTTTGAGAAGATGAGTGCTTATGATAAAATCACCGATCTCAAAGCTATCTTTGCACCTCAAGCCAGGGCCAAGAGGTATGAAGCCTCAGAATTGTTCTTCTCAGCCAAGATGAGAGAGAAAAGTAGTGTGAGAGAACGCCCTGGATTGCAAAATCCACGACGAGTTGGCGTTTGATATAGGGTGCTGCAATTGTTGCCCTAGCTACAAAGTATTTGTCTTGAACTACAACATCCAGGGGATGACCAAAACCCTGTCAAAGTTGTTCGCTATGCTCAAGACTGCTGAGGTGGAAATCAAGAAATAACATATGGTGTTGATGGTAAATAAGACCGTCGACTTTAAGAAGCCTAGCAAGAAGGGTAAGGGCAAGAGGGTCAAACCGAAGAAGGACGACAAGCATATTGCCGGTTCCTCCAAGTAGGGATGTAAATGGTACGGATAATTTCCGCTCCGAATCCGCATCCGTGTCCGTTTTTGAGGATATGGTATACATTTTTAGATATCCGGCGGATATGGACGCGGGTACGGATATTTGTCGAGCGGATATCCGATGGATATGGTAGCGGATATGGTATTGATGATATCCAACGGATAAGGATAATCCGATATTCTATGTAGATTATCCGAGATACTCAAATAGGATAATACGATAAATTTAGCACAACCCCCATATCTAGACAACCTAGGTATTATATCGGCGAGCTATGCATGCTACATATACATGTTATATTATGTTATTACCAATCTTGCATATTTATACTGCTGCTATCTAATGTTGCACGCACTCTTGTGATTTTTTTGCATAAACTAAATAATTTTTTATTTTTCTATGTGTATTTGTTCGATTATCCTCTTCCGATCCGAGTTCGCTTCGAATCCGCTCCATATCCGCAATCCGATGTAATCCACATTCGAATCCGCATTCGACTATCGCTCTAATCCGAATCCGCCAAAAAATATGGTAAAGGACATGGAAATAGCAATATGTGACCTGATCCGAACCGTTTACATCCCTACCTCCAATGCACCCAAGCCCGGACCCAAGCCTGGCGTCACGTGCTTCTACTACAAGGGGGACATCACTGGAAGCAAACTGCTCCAAGTATCTAAAAGATAAGAAGGCCGGCAAGATTATCACGAAAGAGAAAGGTATCTGTAATATACATGTTATTGATGTTTTTCTCACAAGTGTTAGGAGAAACACTTAGGTATTTTATACTGATTCTGTTGCTCACATTTGTAATTCTTAGAAGGAGTTGCGGAATAAGCAGCGCTTGGTGAAGGACGAGGTGATGATGCATGTTGGCAACAGCTGCAAATTTGATATGGTGGCTGTCATTATCCCTCTGTGTCTACCGTCGGGTATGATTTTAGTTTTGAATAAATGTTACTTTATACCCGCGTTAAGCATGAATATTGTGAGTGGGTCTTTCTTGGTCCAAGACCTTTATTCTTTTAAATCAGAAACAAGTGATTGTTCTATTTATATGAATGATGTATTTTATGCTCATGCGTCAGAAAGTAGTGGTTTGTTCTTATTAAATCTTGATAGTAGAGATTCGCACATTTATAGCATTGATGCCAAATGATGTAATTATAGTGATGATAAATTCCATGTATATGTGGCATTGCGGTCTGGGTCATATCGGTGTTAAACGCATGAAAAAACTCCATTCTGATGAACTTTGGAGTCGCTAGATTTTGAATCTCTCGACAAATGTGAACCGTGCCTTATGGGCAAGATGACCAAGACACCATTCTCTGGTATGATGCGGGCAGCGGGCTTATTGGGAATCATATATATCGATGTATGTGAGCCAATGAGGGTCTCAACGCGCAATGGTTATCGTTACTTTTTCACCTCCACTAATGATTTAAGTCGATATAGGTATATCTACTTAATGAAACACAAGTTTGAAACCTTTGAAAAGTTCAAGGTATTTCAGAGTGAAGTTGAAAATCATCTCTACGAGAAAATCAAGCACCTTCGATATGATCGAGGTGGCAAGTATTTGAGTTAAGAGTTTGGCATGCATCTCAAGACTTGTGATATTGTACCACAACTTACGTGAGCTGGAACACTACATCGTAATGGTGTGTCTAAGGGAAGTAATCACACTCTATTAGATAGTGCGCAATCTATGATATCACTTACCAACTTATCATTATCATTCCGAGGATATGCGTTAGAAACAACTGCATTCATTTTAAATAGGACGCCATCCAAGTACATGGAGACAACGTCGTATGAGATATGGCATGGCACGAAGCCGAAATTGTCATTCCTGATAGTTTGGGGTTGTGAGGCTTATGTTATGATACTACAACCCAACAAACTTGATCCGAAAGCAAAAAAGTGTATATTTGTAGGGTATCCAAAGGAAACTATTGGGTATACCTTCTACAACAAGATCGAGGGAAAACTGTTTCTCTCTAAGAATGGTACCTTCCTCGAGAAAGAGTTTCTCATGAAAGGTGTAAGTAGAAGGAAAGTAGAGCTCGATGAGATTGTTGATGCTGATCTCCAAAATACCGAGTAGCGCAATAGAATATGTTCCGGGACAGTCCTTGATACGTCTAAAACGTATCTACTTTTCCAAACACTTTTGCTATTGTTTCTCCTCTAAACTTGTGTGATTTGGATACAACTAACACGAACTGTCGCTGTTTTCAGCAGAATTACCTTGGTGTCTAGTTTTTGTGTAGAAAATCAACTATCAGGAAAAATCCCGGAAAATATGCCAAAAATCCTATTTCACCAGAAGACTCACGGAGCCAGAAGACGAGACGGAGTAGGGCCACGAGGGGCCCACACCACCTGGCCGCGCGGGCTAGGCCAGGCCACGCCTAGGGGTGTTGTGGCTGCCTCGGCTGCCCCCTCGGCCTCCCTCTTCGCATATAAGTTGCCTCTTGACCTAAAATCCACGGGGGGTTCGACGTTTTTCTAGAAAGAGTTCCGCTGCGCCGCCACCACCAGAATCCATGAAACGGAACCAGAAACTTCGTGCTGGCACCCTGCCGGGACGGGGAATTGGAGGAGATCATCGCCATCATCATCACCATCACTTCTCCATCGACCATCCATGTTTCCCCCATCTATGAGTGAGTAATCCCCCACTGTAGGCTATGGGGATGGTAGGGATTGGATGAGATCATTCATGTAATGGCATCAGATTGTTAGGGCATGGATCTTTTATTAGTGCTTTTTGACTTTGTTGCAACTTGTTATGCTTAATGCTTGTCACTAGGGCCCGAGTGCCATGATTTCAGATCTGAACATGTTATTGATTCATTATGATAGTATTGTTTATGGTCTTACCTGCAAGTTGTATACACATATTGTTGTCCGGAACCAAAGGCCCCGAAGTGACAACAATTGGGATAACCGGAGGGGATGGCTTTGATGTGAGGATCACATGTGTTCATGGAGTGTTAATGCTTTGCTCCGGTGCTCTATTAAAAGGAGAACCTTAATTGCCAGTAGTTCCCTTGAGGCCCCGCTGCAAATGGGCTGGCAGGACAAAAGATGTTGTGCAAGTTCTCATTGCGAGCATGTATGACTATATATGGAACACATGCCTATGATTATTTAGTACTTGGATGCTTTATCTTATTTATCTGCAAATACCCTACGCCTTGATTTCCATATGAATTGTCTTGTCCATGCAACGCCCATCCATCCATCCCTATGCCTACCGCGCTTTAATCCTACTGTTTACTGTAATTGTTACTACCGTCTTTACTTTACTACTGATATTACTTTGTTATCGTTACTACAAAACGGTTGCTACTGATAAGCTGCTATGAACAAGATTGTTTCCAGGTGCAGCTGAATTGATAACTTAGTTGTTAAGGCTTATAAATATTATTTGGCTCCCCTTGTGTCGAATCAATAAATCGGGTTTCACTTCTGTCAAAAATACTGCGATACACCCCCTATACTTGTGGGTCATCAGTCCTCCAATTGGAGTGGGAGAAAATGATGATGATCATGACACTCACATTGAGGCACTGATGGCTCCCAAGTGCAAGAGATCAATTGTAGTACTTTTCAATAAGAAAGGTTGTCAAATCCATGAGGAGCTGAAGGTATTGGTTAGTAAATTTGACAAGTAAAACAATAAAAGGGTGTAGTGGTTTCGATGTTTTGGGTTTATAGTTTGTAGTGAAATAAAGTACTAAAAGTAAATAGCAACAAGTAAATGCTCTCAATGAGAGAAATCCCAATCCTCTATGCATCAAGAGGACAAGCTCAAGTGTGTGTGAACTTATATGTGACAAGTGTTCCTGAGGGCGACATGGATTTACTTAGCATTCAGATTTCTACATAACATGGTGTACATCTTGTCAAGTTTCATTCCTTTAGGCGGAGCCTAAATTAGGTGTAGCCTTAGATATGAGCAAGTACAACCATTATGATGGGTCCTAGATCCATTTTCATGAGCAAGTATAGGAATCATTAAGACATAAATGTCCCATCATAGCAGTTAGTTCATTGGTCCCCGACAAAAAAATCTCTAATGCAACTCAAGTATTGGAAAACGGTTTCTGCCATTCCGTCCCTTCCAACCCTCATCTTTGAATTAAAGTGTAGACCTATGAACCCATATAGGTGAAGTAATATGGAGTCGATGTTCGCATAAAACCATCATAGATCCACATAAAACATAAAAACTTGAGAAAATACTCATTGCATATTATATGGAAATCATAGCCAATTCATCCTATGCCCTCAGGAACATGGGGATATACTCATAATTGACAAGCATGAATGGATCAGTGGCATATGGATTACAAAACAATATGAAAATATAATATCTCCACCAAATAAATACAAGTTGCCAATCACAAACATGCAAATAACACTTAAAACAGTATCTGGGGTTCAATCAATCACAAACTATGAGGGGGACGAGCTGGATCTTGGAGATGGAGATGATGATGATAGAGATGTTGATGGAGAGGCCCCCCTATGCCAAGGAGGAGTGGTGATGACGATGGCGTCAATTTCCCCCTCACCGGAGGTTCGGTGTTGTAGGATCTGCCCTCTCCCAAAGTAGGAGAGGACTTTTTCCTCTGCCACTGCCTCTATAAATCATGGGGAAAATTTGGTGTAGGTTTTCTAGCGAGGCAGAGGCAACTGTAAAAAGGAGGAGCCAAGGCGACGCTCATGGGACAAACAAGTATGGGTGGCGCGCCCAGCAAGGAAGGGCGCTCCACCTAGGCTCTTTTGAGCCTAGCAACTCCTATCACTTGATTCTTTCACTCACGGTCCTTCTCCAGGTGAAAAACTAATCAAGTATTTTTTTTCTTTGATATTTAGGTCTCCCGAAGGTCCCTGAAATAGCAAAATACGAAAAAGGAGGTTTTCTGCCTCCCAAAAATTAAATACCAAAGAAGGGGCTTTGTAGGAAAGTCCCATAAACCAACTAAAAGGCATAAATAATGATATAACATGGAAAATATCATTCAAAACATATCATATAAGTCACTATATTAATGATTTAAAATGCACATATCAACTCCCCCAAGCTTAAACCTTTGCTCATCCTCGAGCAAATAAGTGAATAGATCATATCATGTAGCAATGAGCTTATGGTCGATAATAAAATACGAGCATGGAATCATCAACTTATGCATATTCACTTGTCTTAAAAGATCTATAGACTAACAATCACACAAATGTGGTGACATGGGTATACCCTACAGGTACTCGAGCTTGGTATATACGGTCCAAATATGTACAGACCCACGGTGTCGCCAAGGCCCGGATGAAAGGACTCGAGTGACCTGCGGACTCTCGATTGCTTGAAGAACAAGAAGAAGCTAAAGATAGAAAGTTTGAAGGGGAAAACCCTAACTTGTAACCGACTCGACCTGCTACCCGAGACCTAGCCTATCTATATAAAGGCTAGGAGGGGGCGGCGAGGAGGACACACGCTACCCTAGTTTCCACAACCCTCGCCAGATTGCATCTGCGCACCATTGTAACTTTCGACTCCTTCGATAATTCCACGAGCAGACAAACAGGAGTAGGGACCTCTACGAGGCCTGAACCTGGGTAAATCCTTTGTCCCCTGTGTGCTTGTTTGCTAGCTGATAGATGTCTCCAGCGCTCCCTCCTTCTCCAAAACCCAAGTCCATAACAATGGGCATTGATGAGTTAAACCCTCGTCAATTGGCGCCGTCTGTGGGAAGTAGGAGTGCTGATGTTGTGGCTTCTTCGGCCCCATCAACTGCGATCTACAACTCCGCAACAGCGGAGATTTGCCAGCTCTTCGGCGCCTTCGAATTCACCATCCACACGCCGACCACCCGCCGGCCTTCGAGTCTGTGGGCGACGGAATCAGCCTGGCGATTGGGAGCTTCCGCTTCTAAGTTGGTCAGATGGGCACGCTTCGCATGCCTGATCAGCCGACAACACCGGCGATTGTCCCGGCATCATGGTTCCCTCCATCGATCGGCACCCTCAGCAAGCTCAATGCCCCGGTGGTAGTCGAGAATACGATCAGCGACAGCAGTCGCGATTCTGATCTGAGCGATCTGGCCACTGAAGATGGAACCTACGGTTCCGGATCTGAAAGTTGTGGAAGCAATAGCTTCCCCAATCACTTCATGTGCGCCGTCATCAACACAGGCGACACCTCTGCTAATCGCGACAATAGTGGTAACACCGGTAACGGCACCGATCCACCCAACGCCGACAACGGTGGCAACGGCGGTAATGGCGGCAATCGCGCTCCCGTCAAAAACGGAGGAGCAGTCGAACCTCCCAGCATAATCAATGAGCAAACTGGCGAACGCGTCGTAATCAAGCTCAACGAGCAAGAGTGGGATCGCTGCCGCAAAGCCCTACGGGGCACACCTCTACCCTTTGGGTCCCCGCAGGAACTGCTGATGGGCTATCACTGGCTCCTGAAGGAAGAATTCAAGCGCCAACTGCAAACAATCGTGCAACTTGAGGCGCGTAAAAAGGCAGCGGATGAATCGAGCCTTCGTCGTGCTAGGCTCTCCTCCTACGGAGGATCCTCCTCAAGAGGCAACGAACACCTCGCCAAGAAGAGGCAGTCGCGGATGGCTCACCTCACCGAACAAGAGCGCATAGAGGCTGCAAAAGTCCTCGACTTCGGCTCTATGACAGTCGACACGAGAGGCAACGTGGTTCCCAGGACGCCGCAGGCTACGGTGACGACAGCCACCATGTACCTCCTTAATAACCAGCCGCCAGCTGGAGATCCCGAACTGCCATGCACCGATCTACGATCGCGGGTTTGGGGTTAATCGAGGCCGCCCTCGACAAGGAGCTAGTACCAGACCCCAAAAAGGGCAAAGCGCTAGCAAAGCGCCACTCCTCGCCCTCATCCAGCGACGACAGTCATGACCTGTCTCAACGCCGCCGCTCACGGTGACACGACCGCGACTATGATGTGCACGGCGACCTCATGCAGCGCAAGATCGACAAATCAAGGGCACGACGTGCTCGGTCGACTGACACGAAAGAAGAAGATGGGGAGCTCTGTGGTGCCCGATGCTTCAGCAGATCCATTAGGCAGAAGCGAATGCCTAAAGGGTTTAAACTCCCATCGGAGAACCCGAAATTTGACGGTCTGTAGGACCCCAAGGTCTGGCTGGAGGACCACATCTCCTCCGTCAGGCTCCACGGAGGCAGTCGAAGTACTGCCATGCAATGCTTACAACTACAGCTGCAGGGCGCCGCCCGAGCATGGCTCAATAACCTCCCACGCAGATCCATTTGTAGTTGGGATGAGCTGGTATACAGCTTCGTGCGCAACTTTAAGGGCACGTACAAACGACCCGCATCAATCGAAGAGTTGAGATGCTGCCAACAAAGATCTGGCGAATCGCTGCGCTCCTACATCCAAAGGTGGTCCATCATTAAGAATTCCGCGGAAAACATCTCAGAAGACCGCGCGATTGATGCATTCAACGATGGTGTCCGCCGCCTAGAGCTTAGGGAGGAGCTGGGCCGCTCAAAGCCCCAGACCATCGACCACCTGATGGAGATTGCAAATCGGTGGGCCGATGGAGAAGATTCAGTAAAAAATCGTGCTCACTCCGACGAGGAGGCAGAACTCGAACGCAGACGTGACCGCCGAGGCAAGCGCCGCATGCGCATCTACGATGACCACGGCGATGTCAACATGGTCGCGGCCGGCTACGCCGATAGACGCGACGATAACCGCAATAGCGGATACCGCAGCGGCGGATACCACGACTCTAGGAAAACCACGCAAGTATGGCAACGCTGCACTCGCGATGAAGCACCCGCGACCTCCATCGAGGACAAATTGTCCGGGCCATGCACGGTACACTTCTACATCGACAAGCGTGATGGCAAGAGAAAGTCCAGCCACCTCCTCAAGGACTGTCGTGAGTTCCTCAAGCTACACGAGGGATTGGTTCGGATGAACCGCAATGCAGTCAAAAGAGGCTACGGAGCCGCTCCAGGCGCCGTGGCACATGGCGCACCACCACCACCACCTGGGCCACTCCCGAACGGAGCCGCACCGGACCAGCACCACGGGGCAAACCATACCCACGGGCCATGGGTACCATGATGATCTAAAAGGGGCGCCCCTCCAACTGGGTGCAGAAGGCCATCACTCACCAAGTCAACTTGGCCATGCACTCGCCACCATCCACCACTGAGTACCTCAGTGGCAGCGAGTCGTGCATCACCTTCGACAAACGCGACCACCCGCCTCAGATACCTCGCCTAGGTCATTGCCCCCTTGTACTCGAGGCGCAAATTGGAGGTTTTGACATGAGTCACGTCTTCATGGATGGCGGAAGAGGCATCAACCTCATATTTGCGAGTACCTTGCGAGCAATGAGGATCCCTCTAACCTGCATGGAGGCATCGGACACAACATTCCACAGCATGGTCCCAGGGAAAGGCGTATATCCCCTGGGCAAAATCAACCTCGACGTCATCTTTGGCATGTCGAAGAACTTCCGGCGCGAGCGCATCGATTTTGAGGTCGTCGACTGGCCCTCACAATACCATTGCATCCTTGGGCGCGTTGCATTCGCCAGGTTCATGGCAGTGCCCCACTACGCCTACCTGCAGATGAAAATGCCAGGTCCCAACAGTGTCATAACAATCAATGGGAGCTTTGAGCGATCTGACGGTTGCGATAGGGAATTCAACAGAATCTCCCAGTCCTTTGGCATTCAGGAGGAACTCGCAAGACTGAAAGAGATGACAGACAATAGTCTGCCTCTCCTGAGTAGGCCAAGCTCACCTGACCTCTCCTTCGACTTATCTGTGCACACAAAGAAGGTGCAGGTCCATCCATCGGATCCCGCCAAGACGGCCCTCATCACCAACAACTTGAGTCCCGCATAGGAACTCACGCTCGTCGAATTCCTCCGTGAGCACTGGGAAATTTTTGCCTGGTGTCCTAGGGACATGCCAGGAGTTCCCAGGGAATTCGCCGAGCACGCACTCAACGTCAACCCCGATGCAAGGCCAGTCAAGCAAACAATCAGGCGACTGTTTGAGCCACGAGCGCAGGCAGTCGGAATGGAGATCAACAGACTCATCGAGGCCAAGTTCATACGCGAGATCAAGGAAAGCACTTGGCTCGCCAATACGGTGCTGGTACCAAAAAAGGACATGGATATCCTACGGATGTGCGTGGACTTCACTTCTTTAAACAAGCACTGCCCAAAAGATCACTTCCCGCTGCCACGGATCGACCAGATCATCGACTCCACCGCTGGATGCGAGCACCTCTGCTTCCTCGACGCCTACTCAGGCTATAATCAAATTCGAATGAAGGAGGAAGACCAGGAGAAAATAGCGTTTACAACGCCCTTTGGTGTGTTCTGCTACAACATAATGCCCTTCAGGCTAAAAGATGCGGGAGCCACCTACCAGCGGTGCATGCAGGATTGCCTCAAGGAACAACTGGGTCGCAACATCCAAGTCTATGTCGACGACATAGTAATCAAGACCATGGAGGAAGCCTCTCTAATCGACGATTTGCGCGAAACCTTCGCCAACCTCGATCGCTACCGGATCAAGCTCAATCCGGACAAATGCACCTTCGGTGTACCATCTGGGCAGCTACTCGGATATCTCATCTCTGTGAGAGGAATCGAGGCAAACCCTAAGAAGATAAAAGCCATACTGGCCATGGAGAAGCCAAAGAACATAAGAGGCGTCTAGCAACTGGCCGGACGAACCGCGGCCCTTAGTCGATTTATCAGTCGGATGGGTGAAAAGGCACTGCCCTTCTACCAGCTCCTCCGCAAAGCTAAAAAATTCGAGTGGACCAATGAAGCGTAAGAAGCATTCGAAGATCTCAAGCGCCTGCTATCCACTTCGCCAGTACTGGTGACTCCACGAGAAAGGGAACCACTGTTGCTATACATCTCCGCCACCAACCAGGTGGTCAGCACAGTGCTCGTCGTCGAGCGAGCTGAGGAAAACAAGGTCCACGGCGTACAACGCCCGGTATACTACCTCAGCGAGGTCCTCACGCCAACAAAATAGCGGTACCCGCACTACCAGAAGCTGGCGTACGACGTCTTTATGACCGCCCGACGACTGTGCCACTACTTCCAGGAACACCCAATTGTGGTAGTCAACGACGCCCCATTGGGACATATCCTCAATAACCCCGACGCCACGGGGCGAGTCGCGCTTTGGGGAATAGAGTTGTCTCCACGAGACATCACATACGAAAAATGCGACGCAATCAAGTCGCAAGTGCTCCCTGACTTTCTCGTGCACTGGATGGAGAACCAGCTCCCGAACAAGCCAGATATCTCCTACCTCTGGACAATGCACTTCGATGGGTCCAAGCGGAAAGACGGAGCAGGCGCAGGTGTCATACTGACATCACCTCAAGGGGACAAGCTGAAGTATATCCTGCAAATGCAGTTCACAGCCTCAAACAACGAGGCTGAATACGAGGCCTTGTTGCACGGGATGAGGATGGCAAAAGCTTGCGGCGCTAAGAGGCTCATCATATATGGCGACTCCAAGTTGGTCGTCAACCAAACAATGCACGAGTGCGACGCACTGAACGACAACATGATCGCGTACCGCGACCTCTATGATACACTCGAAGGAGACTTTGATGGTTGCGAGTTGCGACACGTAGGTCGCGAAAGCAACGAGGAGGTGGACGCACTCGCCAACATAGGCTCTACCTGCGCCCCCATACCACCTGGGATATTTTTCGAGCGCATATGCGAACGCTCCATAAAGCCAAAGGCCGCAGAGAAGAAAACAAGTGCAGCAACGGACTCGGGGGCTACGCCACCCAATGAGTCAATGGCACTCGGTGACTTGGAGCTGGACACAGGACTCGAGGGACCAATGAGCGTCATGATGATCGAGCAATCTTGGACGCAGCCGTACATTACGTACCTCCTCAGCAAGAGACTACCGGACGACCCGACAGCTGCACGGCACATCGCGTGGCGCTCCAAGGCATTCGCCGTTATCAACGGCAAACTGTATAAACGCAGCATCACAGGAGTGCTACAACGATCCGTCTCCATGGCCGATGGAAAAGCAGTTCTCCTCGACATCCATGAAGGGACCTGCGGGCACCACGCTGGCAGTCGCGCCCTCGTTGCCAAAGCTCTACGAGCTGGATTTTACTGGCCCACGGCCATGCGCGACGCTAAGGACATAGTCCAAAAATGCAATGCTTGCCAGCGATTCGCGGACAAGCCACATGCACCAGGTGCAGAGCTACGGCCTATTCCATTGGCCTGGCCCTTCGCACAGTGGGGGCTCGACATGGTTGGCAAGCTTCCAAGGTCCTCGCGTGGAGGTTACGTCTACCTCTTGGTTGCAGACGACAAATTCACCAAGTGGATCGAGGCCATGCCGGTGACCAACCAATCAGGGCACAGCACAGTCAAGTTCTTCGAGTCCATCATCTACCGCTTCGGCGTGCCGCACAGCATCATCACCGACAACGGGACGAACTTCACATCCAAGGACTTCCAAGAATTCTACGAGAACCTGGGGATCAACATCAGCTATGCCTCAGTAGCGCATCCACAGACCAACGGTCAGGTAGAAAAAGCAAACAGGCTCGTCTGCAGCGGCATCAAGAAGCGACTCCTCCGACCACTCGAACAAGCCACGGGTTGCTGGCCAGATGAGCTGCAATCCGTACTCTAGAGCCTACGTACAACTCCAAACAGTGCCACGGGCTACACGCCATTCTTTATGGTGCACGGAGCAGAAGCAGTACTACCCACCGAAGTATGGTACAAGGCGCCGCACATGGTCACTTACAGCGAACAAGAGTCATCCCTCGCACTCGAAGACTCCGTCGACCTCCTTGACGAAGCAAGAGAAATCGCCGCAGAAAGATCCACGATCTACCAGCAGAACCTGCGCAACTATCACAGTAGAAGGCTTCGCCCCAGATCCTTCGTCGAAGGTGACCTGGTCCTGCGCCTGAAGCAGCAGGGACATTTCAAGCTCGAGTCCCCCTGGGAAGGACCGTACGTGATTACAGAAGTAATCCCAGGTGGCGCCTATCGCCTTCAAGATTTAGAGACAGGAGTCACATACTCCAACCCTTGGAACGTCGCACAACTGCGACGCTTCTACCCCTAGTCGTTTTTTACTTTTACATCGCAAATAAGGCTACTCAGCCAAGGCTACTTAGCCGCACATTGTACATCGCATTGTTCTTCGAATAAATAAAAGCTAAGTGCCCCAAAACTCCGTGTTCTCCTTCACTTTGTCAATTTTTATACTCGGGGGTTGCGCCACCCTACATATATCTGTTCTTCGAACCAAAAACGCGATATCCTGAGTACCTGGCACATCAATCGAACCCCTTAACACAAACTCAACCCAGCTGCAACGCACCTGACAGGTTGACAAGGGACCGAGATAAAAGATTGCCAGGCTAAACAAAAAGGACTCGCATAGTGCAACACACCTCATGCTCACAAAGCTCTTTATACACATTCGACAATAAATTTACAACATCTATACGAACTTTACAACACAAGTACACTTATGTGCAGGATACAAATTTGGCTACTCCTGCAACAGAAGAACATTGGTTTATTCCTCGAAGAAGTCGACGATCTCCTCTGCTGGACGGTCCACCGCCTGATAGTGTGTTACCATATTCCAGGCAGATCCTGCTGGTGGCGCTGGTGGCGCTGGTGGCCTAGAGGCAATGGCGGCAACATCCACGTCAGGCCTGTGCAATCGCACCATTGAGAGGGCAGCCTTGGCACCAGCCACCAACTGCTGCCTCACGCACTCGCGAACCGCGGACAGGTCTTGAAATTTGGCAAGAAGAGCCAGCAGGCTTGATGGAGTGTTGTCTAGCGGAAACATCGCCTGATAAATGTTCTTCAAGCACGACTGCGATTTCTTCAGGAAGAGCAGCACTCGCGATGCGTGATCCTGCAGGGTCGCCAACGCAGTCGCACGATCATGATCTACCCAGAAGTATCCACTCTCTTGAAGTTGCTCCTGGGTGAGATCATGAAGGCGAATGTCAATTCTATCCTTCTCCTCCTGCGGATGGCGCGCTCTAACAACTACACGAAGCAGCATCAATAGCATGAGTACAACGTACCGCTGCGAGTAACTACAAAGGAAAAGATGAGAATAAGCAAACTAACACTTAAACTGGTCGCCCAGCTGCGTCACCTCGCCAAGCAGATATTGCTCGCGGCGACGGCTTTTTCCGCCTTTGACTTCCACACGTCTGCGCTATCGCGGATCACGGGCAACTCGCGCTCTAGCTGCTTCACGCGGTCACGAAGTCGCGAAAGCAAGGATAGCTCCTCTACCCTAAAGCGCGGTGGTGCCACTGTATCATCAAGAGATGGCGAGTCCTGGGTTCTCCCCACGGGATCACTTGATGTACCCTACCACAAGTCAAGACAGAGGCAAATAAGGCGACCAAATTAACACAAAGGCAAAGGGAACAGATGCATTCAGGATCGGCATAAGTATTCACAGACACACCCGCTAGCAGGCATGTTCTTAAACCAAAAGAACAATCAATCAACTATTACAAAAGATAACTATGGAGCAGCTGGCTTCTTCGACTTTGACGGCTTCGGGGGCTTCATCAAGTCCGTGGCAGTGTCAGACGCCACTGACTTTCCGCCGGCCCCTGAGGCCGAGGCTTTCGCTGCCTTCTTAGCACGTTGGAGCTCCTCCGAGTACTTCGCAACAGTATTTATCAAGTGATGGCCATATTTAGCACAGGCAGTCACAAAAGGAGCAAAGACTACCTGCTGACCATTCGCGCCAACCGGCATCGCCTTCGACACCGCGGAAGGATCGATATCAGCTCCATGGGCCTGCACCATCGTGAGTGTCATAGACGCGCCAGCCACGCGGAGGGAGTTCTTGTAGGTGGAAGGCACACCACCGGCGAATGACTCCACAAGCTCCTCCATATTATCGATGAGCTCTGCCTTTGGCATCAACTCCTCTCGGAGGCGACTGAGGGCGACCTTGGCCTTGGAAAGTGTATCTTGGACGGCGGCGCTGCGGTCCTCGACTGCAGACACCACGCCTGCCAGAGCGTCATCACGACGAAGGGTCTGCGGGTCGAAGCTCAAATCGCCAGCATCTGTCCAGGAACCAACACATGAATCAAAACTTTAGCGCCACCAGCAAAAACACTAGATGCAGAGAAGGACAACAAATAATATCAACAGGAAAAGGTACCTGAGAGAGCCTTGGCGACTGAGAACAGTTGTTCTTCGAACAACCTTTCCCTGGCCGCAAAGGACGCACGCAGATCCTCTTCACGCTTCTGTGCCTCGTCACGAGCTGCGAGTGCCTCGTCGCGACCCTTCACAGCCGCGGCAAGCGTTTTCTCCAAGGTGGCGACGTTGCGCAGTAAAGCGTTATGTTCAGCTACATGGCAATCAAAAGTGGACTATCAGTCGACTATACCAAAAAAGGAGAAGACGAAAAAGAATAAGTGTAGAACACTCACTTTTGACCACGCGGTGACGCGTCTCCAGCATTGCATGCTGGCGACCCATCACCATCACCTGCTCTGCCACTTGCACGGCTTCCTTTACAAGGAGCTATCGCACAAACAAGGAATCAGTGAAAGCAACGGATAACGTCGACCGCCACACTAAAAAGAAGGAAAGATATACTTACATGATCCTCCAACGACTCCGAAGAGGTTTGCTATACCGTCATCCGAGCAACCATTCGATGCTCCCCTACGTGAGGAGAGCTCGAAGAATTGTGCCCGGAGTGGGCCGCCACCGGAGGGGAAGGAGCGTGCTCGACCTCTTCCTTGGCCCTTGAGGTCGCGACTCCTGATTCCTTCAAAAACTCGACGTCGCTAGAAGATGACGACGCCTCTTGACTACAAGACAAAATCCACATTGAGAAAGGGCAAACTCCAGGGCAAAGCCAACAAGAAGAAAACAAAGAAGAACAAATGAACTCGAAAACTTACCAGTCAAACTTGCCAAAATCAAACGTGGCCTCCACCGACTCCGACGAAGACTCCTTAGGCAATCGCATCTTCTTGCGAGAAGATGGTGCCACAGCTCTCACAGGAACGGCGAGAATTGGCGACTCCGCGCCAATAACCGTGCCTTCTGGAGTCGAAGGAGACGATGCGTCGGAATCCTCGCTGCGCGAACGCTTGCGAGTATCCGGGCTCTTGGACTCGAGGGCTTCCTCTTCCACATCAGAAGGGACAGTCGACTCAGACTCGTCCTCTTCCAACGCTTCGCGAGGAATAATCCCCTCAGGGAGAGGGGGCAAACAAGGCGACACCGCCCAATCCTGCATACAGACAGCGAGGATCAGCAAAAAGAACAAGTAAGCAACAGAAAAGCAATCGAGAAAATAAGCTACTGCGTAGCACAACTGTACCTCAGGAGGAGGATTCGAAGCATCAAAAGGAGGAACAACTGGTTCACTCGGAAGCACATCCTTGCCAGTGTACTTCGTGACTAGTCGAACCCTCTTATCCACCTCACTCGCGGACATGCCATCAGCAGACACGCGAGTGGCATCATCAGCGCCAACCCATTGAAACATGGGATGAACTCTGGCTTGAAGGGGTTGGATGCGACGGCGCAGCCAGGTTCGGATAAGGGTGCAGCCTCCCTCTTCTACGCCTATGCGACTCTCGAGGTCGCAGACGCGTTGATACAGCACGTCTGTCTCCGCGAGTTCGCAAGGCATAACTATGTTCTTCTAGGAATGCACCTTCTTGCATGGAGTCGCAGGATCAAAGGGCGCGAGTCCAAAGTGCTCATCTTTGGACTTCTGATCACGGACATAGAACCATTTGTCCCTCCATCCCTAGACGGACTTGGTGAGCTTGATGTTGAAGTAGGTGGCGGATGGGTCGATGTGGATTCCGCAACCACCTATGTCATAAACTAAAGAGCCAGATGCGGACTGACGCTTCAATTTAAATATGCGCTTGAAAAGTCCAAAGTGTGGCTCGATTCCGAGCCAGCACTCGCAAAGAGTGATGAAGCAGGTGATGTGGAGGATCGAATTTGGGGACAGCTGATGGAGCTGGAGCCCGTAGAAACAAAGAAGACCCTTAAGAAAGGGGTGGAGAGGCAAGGAAAGACCGCGAATGACGAATGCAAGAAACATCACTCGAAAACCAACGGGAGGAGCAGGAATGGTCTCACAGTTGGGGACGCGCGCATCGGCGACTGCTGCGGAGATAACTCCGTCTTGGCGAAGAAGACGGAGATCCGACGCCTTGATGATGGAAGGGCGCCACACACCATTTGTCACGCGGGTGCCCGCGACCTTATTCTTCCCGCCAGTGGTGGTGCTGGTGCCCGCAGCAGCAGAGCCACCCTTCTTCTTCGCTGCGGCGATGGTGGCTGCGGAATCAGCAACATCGCCTCCTTTCTTCTTCCCCATTGAACGGCGATGATGCGAGCGCAGAAAGTAGCTCGGAAACGAGCGGAGGTGGTTCAGCGTTGTGGAGGAAACGAGCGCAAGAAAAAGCAGAAGAGCAGCAGAAATGGCGATGGCAGTAAGGAAGAAAGAGCACAGATGGGAAATTACCGCCATAGCATCGCTACTTAACCCCTAGAAGATGCAATCCAACGGCTCAGAAAAACCCTAATGGACGCGTGGCACACATCGTGTTGGACACGTGGAAAAGGGGAAGCGTGAACCGTCCCTCCACTACTCTCATTACGCGCGGAAATCGAGGAGGCGCAGTTAAAATAAAGATTACGCACGCCCAGTCAAATCAAAGTCAGGAAGTGGGACCCACCACTCGTCACGTCCCGTCAAATTCGCTCACGCGGGTAACTGAGGTCATACAAGCGTCAGCACTGACGTCATCAAAGCTACGCAGTGAAAAAATTCGACTTCTTTAGTCCTTGCTGGAGGCCTCGACTCCACCAAGCACTCGGGGGCTACTCCCATAGGGAGCGCTGGCTGTGCACCCTACGATTTTCTTTTCTTTTTGCAGGAACAAGGACAATCAAAAGCAAACCCAAACCATTCGAAATACAATTCGACTATGGACATGGGTTACTCCCATAGGGAGCGCTGGAAACTTTTGACTGAAACAAGCAACCAAAAGACGACAGCAGTCGCAAACGTTATTTAGTCCCTGCCTGAGTCTTCGACTCAACTAGGCACTCGGGGGCTACTCCCATAGGGAGCACTGGTCGCGCACCCTATGATTATTTGCACAGAAAACTGTGTGTTGATAACATCCGCACTCGCAGCTCATGGCGACACCGCCTCATAATTTTTCCCTACAAAGAGACTACGTCTCCTGGGTCCCCCGAATCGTCTTCGCGATGATAAAATTCGGATGCCGCGCTTACAGCGTGAAGGTAAGACCTGAATAAGGCCTGGCAACACATTTAGCTGCACACTACCAGAAATATATCCGTGCCTACAGGCACGATGAACATGCCTTAACGGACGCGTCGAGTGCTCACACCCGAATAACTGGAATTCGACTCCTGTAAGACCTCCGCGGCCTGAGTCGAATTACGCCAGCACTTTTACGGATTCGAGCCCGGGGACTCGAGTTCGAGTAAATTGCGTTGTTTCACCGTAAGGTGGTTAACTGATACCGGTACTTCGGTTATATCAGACACGTATATCAACAACCCCTATGACACAAATAAAAGCAGTCGAAATGTACTCAATCAAGCACTTGAAGACTTCAAAAAGTCCCTAGTCGAATCTACGATTCCATTGGACACTCGGGGGCTACTGACATGGGTATACCCTACAGGTACTCGAGCTTGGTATATACGGTCCAAATACGTATAGGCCCACGGTGTCGCCAAGGCCCGGATGAAAGGACTCGAGTGACCTGTTGACTCTTGATTGCTTGAAGAACAAGAAGAAGCTAAAGATAGAAAGTTTGAAGGGGAAAACCCTAACTTGTAACCGACTCGACCTGCTACCCGAGACCTAGCCTATCTATATAAAGGCTAGGAGGGGGCGGTGAGGAGGACACACGCCACCCTAGTTTCCACAACCCTCGCTAGATTGCATCTGCGCACCATTGTAACTTTTGACTCCTTCGATAATTCCACGAGCAGACAAGCAGGAGTAGGGACCTCTACGAGGCCTGAACCTGGGTAAATCCTTTGTCCCCTGTGTACTTGTTTGCTAGCCGATAGATGTCTCCAGCGCTCCCTCCTTCTCCAAAACCCAAGTCCATAAACAATGGGCATTGATGAGTTAAACCCTCGTCATGTGGGCTACATAGATAGGAGCTCTAGCAACTACCCCTTGCTTTTGAACAAAACTAACCATTGTATGTTGGACAATTGAACAAGTCTCAAATTTTTCTTTTCTTTTTGCTAATATTAGCTTGCATGTTTTTTTACCTTGTTATTTTTGATTCACTCTTGCCTTTGCAATGAAGATAAAATTCTCATAGAACAACTAGTTAAAAGAAGAGAGTTATTAAACAACAAGATAGACATGAAGTTTGATTTCGTCAAACACTTTCACCATTTTTTAAATGGCATTAGTTAACAGTCTTGCCTCCTAGTAACCAGTATAAACCTTATTCATGGATCTTTCAATCATGTCATATGCTCTACTCAACCTTTGACTTTCACTTTCCATGGCTAACCGAACCCTCGGGTGCCTGCCTTTCATACACTTTCCATAGAGCATATGTATTGAAATATCCATGACCTCGGTTTACTCATTCATTACTAAATAGAACAAGAGTATTTCATGTCCCCTTGTCATCATCTCTTCCTAACTATTTGTTCTACAAAACCATATCTCTACTACAAATTCAATGTGATTTTGTTTTATAAATTTTTCACTTGCATTGATCTTTCCTTTGTTGCAAGTTTTGGATTGTTTAAGAAGTTCTATGCTTGTCCAACACACTCAAGTTAATCTAATTCAAGACAATATGTAACTGAAACTTATAGATATGAGGTGCACATCTGCATGAGTGTTACCCATAAATATCTAAATAAGAGAATCATGGACCACACCATACTTCATATTTCATTAAAAACCTCTCGACCAAGGATACAAGATAATGCCCTAAGAGCTTTTTAAGCGATGAGAAAATTGATACCTAATAGATAAAAGAAAAAACCAATCTAAAGATAACGACAAGAAGCAGTATAAGAAACTAAAAAGCATTAAAGACTTGATAAAACTCCCCCAAGCTTGAGTGTTGATGTAGGTCCTTGAGCAATGAATTTCATGAACTCATCATCAGTAGTGTTCCTGATCCTCTCCAAGGTTGCATGCAACTTCTTGTTGACTTCAACTTGCTCCTCCCACTTGGCCTTGTAACTCTTGAGCTCTTCCTCTGGCCTTTCAATATTCTCCATGAAAACTGCGGAGTTTGTTTACATGCTCCTAACATACTTTGTGTTCACCGCCTCTTCGTAATCCTGTAATAATTTAATATGATGGAGAGAGCTAGATGAGCGCTTATCTTAGTTAGAAATTTGTTGGTGAAGGAGGTCAATCTGTGCTTGAAGATCCGGGTCAGCCAAGCCCCTGAATTGAGGCTCTTCAACCTCTATCATCCTCCTTGATCCATCTTCAAGTTGTGTCCTCCAAAGGCCATTGTCCCTTGGGTCTTCTTCTTCCCTTTGCAGCCGACTCCTTGGTGGGTGCACACGGGAATCCTCCCATTGGGCTGCTCTGCCATGAAGACATGACTAGTTGCAGAGATGAGATCTGTAAAATCAGGGACAGAAAACAAGGTTCGCTCGAAAAGACTCGATGTGAGATTATATTGGCAGAGAGGGGTATATATTGACATTTTTAGGGTAAGAAGAAATTTTTGGGACAAAACCAGGGCGAAACGGATGTTGGAGGGGCGAAAGAGTCTAGGTGGAGCGCCTAAAAAGGGTGGGTGCACCACCTGTCCTCTTGCCCTCTTCGGGACTCCATTTCATCCAATTATTTCGCTACACACTTTAATTTTCCAAAAATAATGACTTAGCTAAAGTATGCAAATATTCTGAGACAGTTACTTACCTAAAAATAATGATTTCTGGCATCTGGCAGGGAATTTTCTTTGCAATTATGACCTCGGGGCTCTAGAGATTTAACTCTTCTACCTTTCCAACAAATTTTTGGCCTACAATATAATGTTTAAGACATTGTCCATTAACAACATGAGGTTTACCTTTGTAGTCTCCATGAAGACAGATGGCTCTAGAGCGATACGCCACCTACACAACTAATGGGCATTGCCACTTTGATGCTAACTTCCCTGCAGAGAACTTGAAACGAGATTTAAACAATAATACTTGATCTCCTACTTTAAAATCCTTTCTCTTTATTTTTATATCATGCTAGATCTTCACTTTTCTTTAAATAGCCTAACACTTTCATAAGCTTCATTTCTCCATTCATCTAATAAGTTTAGGTCTAGAATTCTTTTCTCTCCAGCAGTTTTGAAGTCAAAGTTGAGTTGTTTAACAACCCATCTAGCTTTATGTTCTAATTCTACGGCGAGGTGGCATGCTTTACCATAAACCATTTTATAAGGAGACATACCCATAGGATTTTTAAAAGCAGTTCTATAATCCCACAAAGCATCATTGATTTTGGTTGGTGTAACATCCTCGAATCAGCCCTATGCAAGCTTTAGCGATTTCCACCAAACCCGCATAGAAACGATTCAAAGATGCCCATCAGGCACTTGCGTGTGGGTGGAAAACGAAGTAATATCATTACACAATAGTCCATGATGGAACCCACAACACATATATATACAACAATGACTCAACGAGTCAAGAATACAGATATACAGTACAAAGATCAAAATCACCTTGAAAACGATAGAACATCCGAGTACAGATAAGATGCAAATGGGGCTAAGAGCCCTGAAGAATAACCAATGACATCCATAACCCTGCCTAGGCCAAGCTAGAAGGGTAACCCTGCTAACGACGTCGAACTCATACCTGTTAAACAAAAGGGGTGCCGACAAAGGGCAAAGGAAAAAAGGGAGCGGTCAGTACTGAGGCCAGTACACGGCGAGGCTAGAATTCGGCAGCTCTCGCCTAAATAGGTATGGTGGACTGAAGCGGCAGCGAAGCATGCACTAAACAACCTATAGAGACTCGATACAACTATCGGCTATTAGAGAGGGATAAGAGAGACCTATTCGGGACCAACCTGATACTAACACCAATCATACCCATCCTGGTATTTCCCCCTCGAGACCACACGAGGAAGTCAAACCGAGGAACTCACATAGTTGGCAGTTTTATTCATTCCCTTATAGTTGCAGCACTTACTAGTCAGATATAGATAGCATGAGTCATCCTGATATCATAAGCAGTGGGCAGTTTTAGTTAACCATTCCGTTGTAGTTGCAATACTTACTAGTCAGATACAAATAGCATGAGACCTCCCAAAACCAGCAGTTGTTGGCACTTTTATTTACTCATTCCATTGTAGTGAATCTGATTACTAGACATGTCAAAGTCAAATTTATAGCACTACTTTAGTTATAGTTGTCTATGATCGAGATAGTGTGCTCCAAGTCATCCATAACCACGGACATGGCTTTTAGAAAGTTTTACCCTGTAGGGGTGCACAAATAGCAACACACGCACGATCAACCTTGGGAAGAACCAAATAAAACACAACGAGGCTTCACGACAAAGCATTCACAGGATTCATAAATCATTTCAGGGGGCCACCCCACTAAGCTACCAGCAACGAAGTTGGCCAGCTCCGAGACGGACCCAGGGTTTGTGACAATGGTTGTAAATGACTAGGAACCCGAAAGTGTGACTGGGCTTGTCGATACCACGAAAACATTCCATGTTCCAAAATAGTACAGGTGCTCCACGCACAAACGTAAATAAAGCAGTAAAGCATGGCATAAGTACAGGATAGTAATAAAGCTCCAAACTACTTCGTGGCCCCAAGAAATAAAGTGTGAATCAAGCTCGGGCAAAGGGGGATTCATAGAGTCTCCCGTATGTGGATAGTGCGAATAGTCAAGGAATAGGTATCAAATACTCGGGGCCTACGGGACACAAGTGAGCATGGAAGAACCAAATATTAGCTATCGCCCAGCGGTGCCTCTGCATTAGTTATATCTATTCCCAGCATTTTAATATCAAGTTGTAATTAAAGTCATGACCATCTCCACCATTAAGCATACCCACCATTATGCATGTGTCAACCTTCCAACAACCGTGGAACGACAACTACACGAAACAGCACATGCGCAAGCAACTACGACTCGCAAGGCCAACAATCTATCAAACAACAGGCAATAGGATGTGTCCAAGGCAATATAGGGGCTACAAGGAGTATAAATGGTGCACAGAAACTAAAGCATCGCAACAAGGATAGCAATAGATCAAAAGGAGGAAGTAAAGACTATAAACATAAAATAGGTAGAAAGGGGGAGATTGCTCGCCTGGGAAACATAGCCGACGGTTCATATCTGAAGAACTTGTCGATACTCGCATGAACTCAACGGCCTAATCCGTGAAGAACCAAAGAACTAACAGAAACACCGAATGCACTATTTAATACTAGTGCAGAAGATCGGGCATGATGCGTGTATGATGCATGATATAGCAAAGATGCAATGTGACTTGTCAATATAGCGGGACCGGGGTCCCGACATTTATATAGAAGGTTCAAGTTATTTAGGTACCCTGCAATTTAAATGTTGAATTAACAAGGCAAAGCATGGCATCGGTTCACTGCACAAATTTAAATGGAGGCGATATAAGATAAGAATAGCCCGCATATGCGCTCCATATTTAATTAGGAGGTGAATCGACATAATGCCCCCAAATAAATGAATATGTATGCGAGCATGAACAATTTATATGCAACAATTATATGGATGGCAATTTATAAAATAGGGGTTTCGGAAAAGGGATCACATGTCGGATCGATGATCTTGGGGTTTCGACGGTTCGAGGGATCGGTCTTCGGATCTGGGGGATCGGTCTTCGGGCAACGGCCTTCGGATGTCATGAAGGTGAACTCGAGGTGTTCCGAGGTCTTCGGGTCGCGGGTCTCGACGAGATCAGTCTTTGGGTCCAGTAAGGAGGAAGCATCGGGGCCCCTCGGGTAGCGCCATGTCCATTCTTCAGAACATTCGACATCGAGAAGGTCTTGTCGGTGAGCGTCCCTGTACAAAGATCCTGAGATTCCGAGTGACACAGACCTTGTACACGGCAGATGATGGAAGCAAAGCCGCGAGACAAACTTGACTACAGGAGTTTTCAGCAGTGATGCGATGCCTGATAGAAAACGAAAACATCTGAAACACACACATAGTCAGGGTTCACGTTCACTGCAAGAGGAACACACGAGGATGGGCCTCGCGGAAACGAGCAATGTGGAGGAATCTGCGGCTACAAGGACATCGGTGGCTAGACACGGTCGCAAGGAGGTTGTAGAGAAGGACATGGTCGCGGGCGGAGCAGAAGGGCGCCAGGGCCATGGTGGCTGATGGTGCCATACGGAACAGAGGCAGACCTGTGGCGCTACGGCGGCCCACTGTAGCGGTCGCAGGCGAGCCCAGGCCGAGGCGCCGGGGATCGACGCGAGGAGCAGGTCGGGGATGGCGAGCGGTGCCGGAACTCCAGGGGAGCGGCTGCGGGAGACGGAGGCCGGAGGCGAGGCACTTGGCGGCTCGACGGCGAACAGCGGCCGAAGCAGGAGTAGGCGCGCTACAGAGGTCATGGGGAAGAGGAAGGTCGTCGGTCACAGGGGCGAGGCCGGGTGGAGCTCTGGGCGGAGAGGGGCCAGATCGCGACGGCGCTTGGGTCGGGCTCGACGGGGCGCTGGTGACACATAGAGGGCAGCGGTGGCCGCTGGCAGCGAGGCTGGCCGGCCTCGGTGAAGAGGAGGGCGACGATAAGGGAGACGCCCGGAGAGGGAGACGAGAAGCAGCAAGGTGGAGAGGAGAGGTCGGTGGCGGTTGGTGGGATCGAAGGAGGCGAGGGACTCGGGGATGGGGTGGGTATCGCGTGGGTGGTCGTGTCGCTTGTGAGGCGAGGACGGAGACGCGGGTCGTGGTGGGGCCGGGCTCGCGGGGTGGTTGCGAGCGTGATGATCAGGCAAAGCAGTGCAGCAGTGGGTATGGGCTAGGTGTACCGCGCGCGGGGGTGTCGTGATGCGGAGTCGCGCTGGCGTGGCCATGTCAAGGCAGCGTGTGCACGCAGAGTGGGTGCGGCGCACGACTACGGGTCTATGCACGCTGGCGGCGGCTGGGTGGGATGGATGGGGTGTAGATTAGGGTTTGGGGTGGCTCTCGCTAGGGTGGTAGGTGGCTGGCCGGCTGGGCCACTTGGGCCTGGTCGGTTGGCTGCCTCCCCTAGTTTTATAAAAAATGTTTCATTTTTATTTTTAAAACAAAAGTTTCTTGTAAATAGTTTGTAGACAAAATAAAATATCCGGAAGGACCGGGTTTTACATTTGAAATAAAGAGGGAGGCAAATAGAAAACAAGGATAGGCTTTTACAAAATAGTTTTAGGAAAACATATGCATGATGATGACGATGCTCAAATGCAATGTGGCATGATGACATGAGCATGCGGTCATGATGATGCACAAAACATGCATAGCAAGCGATTTTGTAGTAGTGGTTTTAGCGGGGTGCTACAATTCGACACCACTAAAGCAATAGGATGTGTCCAAGGCAATATAGGGGCTACAAGGAGTATAAATGGTGCACAGAAACTAAAGCATCGCAACAAGGATAGCAATAGATCAAAAGGAGGAAGTAAAGACTATAAACATAAAATAGGTAGAAAGGGGGAGATTGCTCGCCTGGGAAACATAGCCGACGGTTCATATCTGAAGAACTTGTCGATACTCGCATGAACTCAACGGCCTAATCCGTGAAGAACCAAAGCACTAACAGAAACACCGAATGCACTATTTAATACTAGTGCAGAAGATCGGGCATGATGCGTGTATGATGCATGATATAGCAAAGATGCGATGCGACTTGTCAATATTAAGCGGAACTGGGGTCCCAACATTTATATAGAAGGTTCAAGTTATTTAGGTACCCCGCAATTTAAATGTTGAATTAACAAGGCAAAGCATGGCATCGGTTCACTGCACAAATTTAAATGGAGGCGATATAAAACAAGAATAACCCGCATATGCGCTCCATATTTAATTAGGAGGTGAATCGACATAATGCCCCCAAACAAATAAATATGTATGCGAGCATGAACAATTTATATGCAACAATTATATGCATGGCAATTTATAAAATAGGGGTTTCGGAAAAGGGATCACACATGTCGGATCAATGATCTTGGGGTTCCGACGGTTCAAGGGATCGATCTTCGGATCCGGGGGATCGGACTTCGGGCAACGGCCTTCGGATATCGTGAAGGTGAACTCGAGGTGTTCCGAGGTCTTCGGGTCGAGGGTCTCGACGGGATCAGTCTTTGGGTCTGGTAAGGAGGAAGCATCGGGGCCCCTCGGGTAGTGCCATGTCCATTCTTCAGAACATTCGACATCAAGAAGGTCTTGTCGGTGAGCGTCCCTGTATGAAGATCCTGAGATTCTGAGTGACCCAGACCTTGTAAACGGCAGATGATGGAAGCAAAGCCGTGAGACAAACTTGACTACAGGAGTTTTCAGCAGCGATGTGATGCCTGACAGAAAACATCTGAAACACACACATAGCCAGGGTTCACGTTCACTGCAGGAGGAACACACGAGGATGGGACTCGCGGAAACAAGCGATGCGGAGGAATCTGGCGGCTGTAAGGACATCGGTGGCTAGACACGGTCGCAAGGAGGTTGTAGAGAAGGACACGGCCACGGGCGGAGTAGAAGGGCGCCAGGGCCATGGCGGCTAACGGTGCCATACGGAACAGAGGCAGACCTATAGAGCTGCGGCGGCCCGCTGTAGCGGTGGCAGGCGAGCCCAAGCCGAGGCGCCGGGGATCGACGCGAGGAGCAGGTCAGGGACGGCGAGCGGTGCCGGAACTCCAGGGGAGGGGCTGCGGTAGACAGAGGCCGTACGCGAGGCACCTGGCGGCTCGACGGCGAACAGCGGTCGAAGCAGGAGGAGGCGCGCTGCAGAGGTCGCGGGGAAGAGGAAGGTCGTCGGTCGCAGGGGCGAGGCCGGGTTGAGCTCTGGGTGGAGAGGGGCCAGATCACGACGGTGCTTGGGTCGGGCTCGACGGGGCACTGGGGACGCGTAGAGGGCAGTGGTGGCCGCTGGCAGCGAGGCTGGCCGGCCTCGGTGAAGAGGAGGGCGACGACGAGGGAGACGCCCGGAGAGGGAGACGAGAAGCAGCAAGGCGGAGAGGAGAGGAGAGGTCGGTGGCGGTTGGTGGGATCGAAGGAGGCAAGGGACTCGGGGATGGGGTGGGGATCGCGTGGGTGGTCGTGTCGCTCGCGAGGCGAGAACAGAGATGCGGGTCGTGGTAGGGCCGGGCTCGCGGGGTGGTTGCGAGCGTGACGGTCACGCAAAGCAGTGCAGGAGCGGGTCTGGGCTAGGTGTACCGCACGCGGGGGTGTCGCGATGCAGAGTTGCACTGGCGTGGCCGTGTCAAGGCAGCGTGTGCGCGCAGAGTGGGTGCGGCGCGCGACTGCGGGTCTATGCGCGCTGGCGGCAGCGGCTGGGTGGGATGGATGGGGTGTAGATTAGGGTTTGGGGTGGCTCTCGCTGGGGTGGTAGATGGCTGGCTGGCTGGGCCACTTGGGCCTGGTCGGTTGGCTGGCTCCCCTAGTTTTCTAAAAAATGTTAAAACAAAAGTTTCTTGTAAATAGTTTGTAGACAAAATAAAATATCCGGAAGGACCGGGTTTTACATTTGAAATAAAGAGGGAGCAAATAGAAAACAAGGATAGGCTTTTACAAAATAGTTTTAGGAAAACATATGCATGATGATGACGATGCTCAAATGCAATGTGGCATGATGACATGAGCATGCGGTCATGATGATGCACAAAACATGAATAGCAAGCTATTTTCTAGTAGTGGTTTTAGCGGGGTGCTACAGTTGGCCAATCAAAACTAGCTCTATTGACTATCTTTTCTAAAATGTGTTTGATTTTCATGTTGCTTAGCTCAACTTGACCACTAGTTTGAGGGTGATATGGGGATTCTACCCTATGATTGACACCATACTTAGCTAAAGTTTTTCTAAAGACTCCATGTATAAAGCGAGAACCACCATCAGTAATTAAAAATCTAGGTACTCCAAACCTGGGTAAGCTGATGCCTTTAAGCATCTTCATTGTTGTAGCATGATCTACACTTTTTGTTGGAATTGCTTCAACCCATTTAGTAACGTAGTCCACTGCAACCAAGATGTGAGTTTTTTTGTTGTTGATGACGGGAATGATCCCATAAATTCAAATCCCCATACATCAAATGGTTCAAGAGGCAGTGAATAGTTCATAGGCATTTCATTTCTCTTACTGATGTTTCCAACGTGTTGACATTTGTCACAAGCTTTAACATAGTTAGCACATTCTTTAAATAAAGTAGGCCAATAAAAACTAGACTGTAATACCTTTGTAGCGGTGCGGTCTCCTAGTTATGTCCTCCATAAGGACTAGCATGGAAATCTCTTATGATATCCTACTGGTCAAATTCAAGAACACAACATCTAATAATACCATCTACACTTTTCTTATAAAGGAATGGATCATCCCAAAAGTAATGTCTAAGATCATAAAATAATTTATTTCTTTGTTGGGAAGTGAAGTGTGGTGGCATAACTTTCCCGACAATAAAGTTAGAATAATCACCAAACCATGGGGAGGCTACTCTAGCACTAGATACATTAATGTTTGTTAGTTATTCATTAGCAAAGTTGTCATTAATAGGAATAGGATCTACCAGAATGTTTTCCATTCTAGACAAGTGATTAGCTACCGGATTGTCCTCACCTTTCCTATCAATAATGTGTAAGTCAAATTCTGGTAGCAAGAGAAGCCATCTAATAAGTCTAGGCTTAGCGCCTTTCTTGCTCATAAGATATTTAATAGTAGAGTGATCAGAGTGTACTATGACTTTAGAGTCTATAATATAGGGTCTAAACTTATCACATGCAAAGATCACAGCTAGAAATTCTTTTTCAGTGGTAGCATAGTTTCTTTGGGCGCCACCAAGAGTTTTGCTAGCATAGTATATGACATTCAGTTTCTTATCAACTCTGTGGCCTAAAACAACACCTACAACATAGTCACTAGCATCACACATGATTTCAAAGGGAAAATTCCAATTAGGAGGTTGAACTATAAGAACACTTACAAAACATTATTTAAGACATTAAAAGACTCTACACAATCATCATTAATAAAGAATGGAACATCTTTTTACAAAAGGTTAGTTTGAGGCTTTGATATTTTGGAAAATTCTTTGATAAATCTTCTATAAAAACCTACATGACTAAGAAAACTTATTATACCTTTGATATCCTTCGGATATGGTAGCTTATCTATGGCTTACGCGGTCCACTTCAATGCCTCTTCCTGAAACTCGGTGTCCAAGAACAACACCTTTTGTTACCATAAAATGACACTTTTCCTAGTTTAGGACTAAATGTTGGTCCTCAGAATGCTGCAAAACTTTGTTAAGATTGTGCAAGCAATTATCAAAAGTGGTACCATACACACAAAATTCATCCATGAATACTTCCATAATTTTCTCAATATAATTAGCAAATATAGCATGCATATTTGAAAAGTAGCAGGAGCATTGCACAAACTGAATGCCATTCTCCTATAAGCAAAACTACCGAAGGGACATGTGAAGGTCTTCTTTTCTTGATCATCTTTGTGCACTGGAATCTGGGAGAAACCTGAATAACCATCTAGATAACAAAAGTGTGAGTGTTTAGATAATCATTCTAATCAATGAATGGCAAAGGATAATTATCTTTATGAGTATATTTTTTAGCTTCATGAAATCAATGCACATTCTATAACCAGTAAAAGTACGTTTAGCTACAAGTTCATTTTCATCATTTGGAACCATGACTTACGCATTTACTATTATCTATGGGATAGATAATACCTGAATCAATGAGTTTGATTACCTCTTTCCTTACCACTTATTTCATTTTTGGATGAAGACGATGGTGGTAGTCAACAACATGCTTTGCATCTTCTTCCAAGTTAACTTTATGCATGCATAAAGCATGGCTTATACCTTTCAAGTCATCAAGTGAATATCCAATAGCTTGCCTATGAGCTCATAGTACTACAAGCAGCTTTGTTTCTTCTTGACTTGAAAGGTTAGCACTAATAACAAAAGTATATATTTTCTTCTCATAAAAAAATGCATATTTCATATCTTCAGGTAGAGGTTTAAGTTTAAAACTAGGATCCTATTTTGGTGGGGGTAGTTCTCCTAGATCATCAGGTGGGATATGTAACTTTAGTTGTGGTGGTTGCTGAGATAGTATTTGTTCTAGTGCTTCTCTCTCTTCATCACTAAATGGCTCCTCTTCATTAAGCACATATCGTTCCATCACGTCTGGTGAAGCGACTGCCACACAAGCAAGAGTTTCCACTATATCTTTTGATTTTTTTCTAAATGCTTATCAGTAAATTTCGAAAATTTAAATTCTATTCTTTCACTAGCACATTTAATGAATACCTTCTCTTTTGATAAACTAATTTCAGCACCCATAGTATGTAAGAATGGTCTACCAAATATGATAGGATAAAATGAGTCTTGGGAGCAACCAAGCACAATAAAATCTATGGGGTATTTGATCTTTCCTACTAATACTTCAACATCTCTAACCATACATAGTGGACAAATATACTCTTTATTAGCAAGTTGGATAGTTATACCTGTCTCTTCCATGTGTATGGGATCAATGTCAGGCTTGATTTCAAGATATAGAGAATATGGTATCACACTTATACTTGCTCTAATATCACATAGACCATGATGGAATGAAGTTCCAATAGCACATGATATAATAGGTTTACAAACTTTGGTGGTGTTACCTTGAATTACCATGGTGGAATCTTCACATAAATAAACATCACAACGTGTTTCTTCATCCAGTTCTTTAATCACCAAAATTTAATGTTTAACTTCAATTTGTTCATATGGTTCACTACATCTTCTAGCACTCTTGTTTGCAATAGTGGTGAGTAAAGGAGTTTCAACTTATTATTCAGTTTTGGCATATGATACTTAATTAACCTGTTTCACAACTTTAGGAACAACTGTAGAGTATTTAAAAGTCTCAACATAAACATCAAATCCTTTCTTAGGAACATTCACGTGATTAGCAAAAGATTTAGTAACTTCTAACTAAACATGAGGATCAAGGCCAAACTTGTTACTTAGTTCTTTAAACAATATAGAAGTAGAGAAATTCTCTATGCATGAATATTCATATTCAAAATAGGGTTTGTTACCTTTATGAAGATCCCAAGCATCATTAATTTTAGAAATAGTATCCAATAAGTCCCATGCTTATTTTTTAGTTCTATTAGTGAAACTTCCTTCAGAGAAATTATTCAGAAAGTTCCTTAGATGCTAGGGTAATCTCACATAGAAGTTGATTAATATAATTCTTTCAAGATTACCATGACAAGGATTCTCACGAATGAGTTCATTCAATCTCCCCCAAGCTTGAGCAATACTTTCTCCAACATGAGGCCAAAAGTTATAAATATAACAACGATCATCATAAGCTTCTTTAGGAGTGTAATACTTGAGACAGAAAGCCTTCCTCAGATATTCCCAATCAAGACGGTATGTATCATCCAGAGATCTAAACCATATGCGAGCATTACGAGAAAGACATAAATATAATAACTTCCTTTTCACTTCATCATGAGGAATAGCATCAAGTTTAAATAGATAACATAGATATTCAATGGCGTGTAAATGCCCAATAGCAGTTTGGCTTCCATCCCTTGCAAAAGTTAGTTTCATAGCCTTTTTGGCAATACTAATAGGGATTTGATACGCCACTTTTGGTTCAGGAGGTTTTTCAACCTTGTTCTTAACAGAATGAACATAATATTATAGATTAGTTTCATATTTTCACGACCTAAGAAATCCATTATAATACAAATAGTAAAAAAAACTTTCAAGTTTTCTTACCAAACAACTTACCAATAGTGTGACGCTCCTAACAACGGCGCTAAAAAGTGTCTTGATGGCTCCCAAGTGCAGGAGATCAATTGTTGTACTTTTCAATAATAAAAGTTGTCGAACCCATGAGGATATGAAGGTATTGGTTACAAATTTGATAAGTAAAAAAATAAAAGGGTGCCTGGTTTTGGTGTTTTGGGTTTGTAGTTTGCAGTGAAATAAAGTACTAAAAGTAAATAACAACAAGTAAATGCTATCAATGACAGAAATCCCAATCCTCTATGCAGAAAGAGGGAAAGCTCAAGTGTGTGTGAAATTATATGTGACAAGCATTCCTGAGGGCGGCATGGATTTACTTAGCATACAGATTTCTATATAACATGGTGAACATCTTGTCAAGTTTCATTCCTTTAGGGTGGAGCCATAAATTAGGTGCAACCTTAGATATGAGCAAGTACACTCCTTATATGGGTCCTAGAGCCATTTTCATGAGAAAGTACAGGAATCATTAAGACATAAATGTCCCACCATAGTAGTTAGTTCATTGGTCCTCGACAAAAATCCCTCTAATGCAACTCAAAGTATAGGAAAACAATTTGTGTCATTCCGTCCCTTCTAGCCCTCATCATTGCATTAAAGTGTATCCCTATGAGGCCATATAGGTGAAGTAATATTGAGTCAACATTCGCATAAAACCATCATAGAACCACATAAAATATAAAAACTTGACCGAATACTCATTGCATATTATATGGAAATCATAGCTAATTCATCCTATGCCCTTAGAACATGGGGATCTACTCACAAGTGACAAACATGATATGGACCAGTGGCATATGTATTACAACACAATCTGAGAATATCTCCACCAAATAAAGACAAGTTGCCAATCACAAACATGCAAATAACACTTAAAACAATTTGGGGTTCAATCAATCACAAACTATGAGGGGGACGAGGTACATCTTGGAGAAGGAGATGGTGATGATAGAGATATTGATGGAGAGGAATACCCCTACACCAAGGAGGATTGGTGATGATTATGGCGTCGATTTCCCCCTCACAGGAGGCTCCGGTGCTCCAGGATCTGCCTCTCCTGGAGTAGGAGAGGACTTTCGCCTCTGCTGTCGCCTCTGTAAATCGTGGGGAAAATATGGTGTAGGTTTTCTAGCAAGATGGAGGAATATGTAAAATTAAGGAGCCGAGGCGACACTCATGGGTCAAACGAGCATAGGTGGCATGCCTAGCAAGGGAATGCGTGCCACCTTGTCTCTTCTGAGCCCAACAGCTCCCCTCGATTGATTCTTTTGCTCACGGTCCTTTTCCGGGTAAACAACTGATCAAGTATTTTTCCTTTGATTTTTAGGTGTCTATAAGGTCCCTGAAATGGCAAAATGCGAAAAGGGGGTTTTCTGCCTCCCAGAAATTAAATACCAAAGAAAGGGACTTTGTAGGAAAGTTCCATAAATCAATTAAAAAGGCATTAATAATGATATAACATGGCAAATATCATTCAAAATAGATCATATAACTCACTATATTGATGATGTAAAATGAACATATTGGGCACCTACTGAACCTGCAGGTCTACAAGAGTCTGTACTGCTTTTGAGTGGTATGGTAATCTTGTTAACACTATCATATTAGTAGAACAAGACGAACATGCGAACTACAAGGAAGCAATGGAAGGACCTTGAGTCCAAGAAATGGCTTTAAGCCATGAAATCCGAGATAGTATCCATGTATGACAACTAAGTATGAACTTTTGTTGATATTCCCGATGGCCGCAAGGCTGTTGATAATAAATAGATCTTTAAGAAAAAGACAGATGCAGATGGTAATGTGATCGTCTATGACGAGGGGCTGACTCATCAATGCCGATCGTTGATGGGCTTAGGTTCGAGGAAGTGGGGAGCGCTAGAGGCATAAATCGGCTAGCAAACAAGCACACAGGGAGACACGAGGTTTTACCCAGGTTTAGGCCTCGAAGAGGTCCCTACTCCTTGTCTGCTCTTTTTTTTGGGAGTCGAAACTTACAAGGTTGCACAGATGCAATCTGGCGAGGTGTATGGGGGTTGTGTGTCGTCCTCCTTGTCACCCCTCCTAGCCTTTATATAGGGAGGCTAGGTCTAGGGAGAGCAGGCTGAGTCGGTTATAGATTAGGGTTTTCCCTTTAATTTTGTATATATTCCTTACTGTGTTCTTCAAGAAGTCAACTCTCTTTGGGCCACCCGAACTTGTATTGGGATCCAGCAACACCATGGAATCCTATTGGGCTAGACCGTATATGCTCATCACGAGTACCTGTAAGGTATACCCATGTCAGTAGCCCCCGAGTGCCCAGTCGAATCGCAGATTCAGGTGGAAACTATAAAGTTTTCAAGCGTGTAGCCAGCTGAAAGTATTTTCGGGTGCCTTTGTTTGTGTCATAGGGATTGTTGATATGCGTGTATGATTCATCCAACGGATCAGGGTCAGTTAACTTCCTTAGGGAAAAACAACCTATCTACTCAAACTCGAGTCCCCGGACTCGAATTCAGAACATTGTTGGCGTAATTCGACTCATGCCGCGGAGGCCTTACAGAGCCGAATTCTAGTTGATTTAATATGAGCACTTGACACGTCCATCAAGGCTTATTTCATCGTGCCTGCGGGCACGGTTTATTTCTGGTAGAGCGCAGCAGGTGCGTTTCCAGACCTTTTTCCAGGTCTTACCTTCACATTGTAAATGCGGCATCCAAATTTTTTAGTCACCGCGGAGGTGATTTGGGTGACCCAGGAGATGTAGTCTCTTTGCAGGGTAAAAGTATGAGGCGGAGTCGCCAAATGCTTCGAGTGCTGCGGACGTGGTCAATGCTTTTCATAATTATTTTTGTTTTTCATAGGGTGTGAGGCCAGCGCTCCCTATGGTAGTAGCCCCGAGTGCCTATTCGAGTCATAGACTCGAGTGGGGACTTTTTTACCTTTTCAACTCCTATCGACAGCTGCTTGTTTAGTCGACTGTGCTTCCAGTGCTCCCTACGGGAGTATCCCCCAAGTCCGTAATCGAATCACTGATTCAAGGGAGGGGTGTAAATGTCTTGTCGAGGCAGTTCTGTGCCTATAAAATCTTTGGGTGCGCGGCAAGCGCTCCTGTTAGGAGTAGCCCCCGAGTGTTTGGTCAAGTCGTAGAGTCAATAAAGGACTAGATCAGTCGAAAGAATCTCCTGCCGGAGTACATCTTGCGATGACGTCAGTGCTGACAATTGGATGAGCTTAGTTGCCCACATAAGAGGAGTTGATGGGACGTGCCAGAAGTGGGGCCCCAAGTCTAACTGGAATTTAACTAGTCACGCGTAATCTTTTTTTAACTATGTGTCCTTTATTCTCACGTGTAGTGGGGAACATGCGGTGATGGTTCATCATTTCCACTGCCATACATCTTCATCCATTTGTGCCACACGTCTGAGTGAAGCTTTGCAGACCGTTGGATGGCATGCCCTGTTACTTAAGTAGGGTTCTTTGTGTGGTAATTTCCACAGTGATCTTCTTCCTCCTTTGCGCATTGCTGCCATTGCCATTTTCATCTGCATCACCTCGTCCATCTCCTCCGCTGCACTGGACGTACTGAAGGCCTTTCCTAGCTACTTCCTCTAATCCCTTCGTCACCGAAATATGGGGAAGAAGGAAAGCATCGCTGCTGCTAGATTTGTCGCTAATGTCGCCACATCGAAGAAGAAGGGCATCGTCGCTGCTGGGTCCGACACCACTACTATGACCACAAAGAAGAATGGCGCGGGGACCCGCGTCACCAATGGGTCGTGGAGGCGCTTGTCCGTGAAGGAGCATGAGCTCCAAACTCATCGCCAGGATGGTCTGCTACCGGCCTACGCAGCGGATTGTCAACTCCCTGGGCCAGAGGTAATCCACGATCCCCCTGCTGGATTTTGAGTGATTTTTCTGGCTTTCGTCCTCCATGGTCTCTCTCTCCCGCTCCACAAGTTTGTGCGAGGGTTACTGTGATTCTATGGGCTTCAACTACACCAGTTGACGCCCAATTTCATTTTGCACATTGTGTGCTATATCACGCTCTACGAGTGCTGGCTCAGAATTGAGCCACACTTTGGGCTTTTCAAGAAGCTTTTCAAGCTAAAGAGGCAGTCGGGCTCTGGTTCCGTAGTCTACGATATTGGAGGCTATGGTATTTATGTGGACTCCAATGTCTAGTATTTTATCCTCAACCTTCTCGAGTCTGTGCAAGGATGGATAGAGAAATGGTTTTATATCCGGGACTAGAAGGTTGATGAAGAAAGGTTCGGGCTTGCTCCCTTTGACCCGAAGGCTAAGCTGAAGAGACAAAGGTCTTGGAAGAATGTCGTGATGCCGGACGAGTTAGAGGAAGTCAAAGTCTTGTCCAAGCGCGTCTGTGATCTTTAGCTTATCCGAGGCAAAGAAGTTACCAGCATGGACCTCATCCGCACATGGTTGCGACATCGAGTGCAGCCGATGTAGGCTAGGGTACACCCGATGTCCTGCTGGACTAGCGTGATGGACGTCAGTCGCGTCTCCCAAGAGGATATGTCCTCAGTAGAGGTGGATAAAAGGGCCAGGGCTCTGACCAAGTTCACTGCCAAGGACGTCCTGCCAAAGGATTCGGCTACTCTTCCCTTCTAGGCAAGCGACGCTCCTCCTGCGGTAAGCTTATCGTCAAGTTTTTTTCTTTTGCACTGTCCATGTTGTACTTTGTTGTTGTAACCTAATGGTTTCAACAAGAATGGAACATTGAAACTGTACTGCCTCCTCAGCCGAAAGGGATATTACCTCTGCTGACTCATATATTAACGAGCTCGTTGGGGAACCCCAAGAGGAAGGTATGATGAGCACAGCAGTAAGTTTTCCCTCAGTACGAAACCAAGGTTATCAATCCAGTAGGAGCAAGGAAACACCCCAAAGGTGTAGCTAGCTGAATGTTGGCAGGGCGCACTACCGGTGCCAGCAGCAACGTGGAGACCTGCACAACACAACCACAGAACTCTGTCCCCAACTTGTGATGAGGTTGTCAATCTCACCGGTTTTGCTGAAAACAAAGGATTAAACGTATCGAATGGAAGGAAGTAATAGTTTGCAGAAAGTAAACACAAAGCAGTAAACAGTTTGTAGATTGTATGTAAAAGAAAGGACCGGGGTCCATAGTTCACTAGAGGTGGCTCTCCTTAACATAGATAACATGCTGGGTGAACAAATTACAGCGGGGCAATTGACAAACATCAAGAAAGCATACAAGCATATACTAATCATCTTGACTCCGTTGAGACTTGATTGGGCATTACAACATTATACATAGACCGCCATCCAACTGCATCTATGACTAATAATCCACCTTCAGGTTATCATCCGAACCCCCTCTAGTATTAAGTTGCAAGCAACAGATTATTGCTTTACGAATTACGTGTAAAGTAAATAATACGATTGTTCTATGAACAAAGGATTGTTGTTTTCTCCCTAGTAGCAACATCACATCTAGTACCTTAGAGATTTCTATCACTTCCCCAGATTACCAGAGGCATGAACCCACTATCGAGCATAAATACTAACTCTTGGAGTTGCTAGCATCTACTTGGCCAAGATAGCTACTAACAACAGAAAGAATGCAAGATCACAAATAACAAAGACATGATAGAATCAATAATCAATCTAAAATAGCATCTCAATATCCATCGGATCCCCACAAACACAACATGCAGAATTACAAATAGGTGCTCTTGATCATGAACGGAGCTCACAAGATCTAGACATGAAAGCACAAAGGAGGAGAACCAGTCATCTAGCTACTACATGGACCCGTAGTCCAGAGATGAACTACTCACACATCACACCGGAGGCTTGCATGCTGATGAAGAAGGCCTCCAGGGTGAATTCCCCTCTCCGGCAGGGTGCTGGGAAGAGCTTCGGATCCCTCACGATATAGGGATGGAGATGAGGGTGGCTACAGACTCTTTCATGGAATTTTGATCGGGTCCTTAGAGTTTCCGTATCAGAGGCAATGTATAGGCGGAAGGGGAGGCCGAGGGGGTGCCTAGGGCGGCCAGACCACCCCCTAGCACGGGCCAGGCCTGGTCGTGTGGCTAGGTGGTGTGGCCAGGCCCCAGCGCCTCTCCGTCTCGTATTCTGGATCCAGATGTCTTCCGGTAAAATAGTGACTTTGGCTTTTGTCCCGTAAAATTCCGAGAATATTCATTTTCTGACTTCCTAGAACCAAAAACAGCAGAAAATAGGCAGCTGGCACTATGGCTCTTGTTAATAGGTTAGTCCAAGAAATCATATGAAAAGTACTCCAAAGTGTGGATAAAACACAAGAAAGTAGATAAAACCAAGCATGGAACATCAAAAATTATAGATACATTTGCAATGTATCAACATCCCCAAGCTTAACTCCTGCTCGTCCTCGAGTAGGTAAGTGATAAAAAGAAAGAATAATTTTTGAGGTGGCATGCACCATCATAAACTTGATCAAAGTATTTGTAAACATTCAAAGCTGGGATCATAGTACTTCAATCATAACATGAAAGACAAAATTCTAGCAATAAGACAAAGAAACTATGATGCAACATGAAAAGGCACAAACAAAAGATTCATGAATAACAATGCTTTGCAAGACGTTTGTTTGTTTCACATAAAGAAAACATAGCATAATAGCATTCAGCTTGTCCCTCGTAGAATAGCAAATATAAAATCATAGGACACCTTCAAAGTTCATAAGAGTGACTAGATACAAATAGTTTTAAAACAAGCAATATCAAGGTATGCATCAATCAACAAGTCTTGGGACAATGCACATAGAACTAAGAATGGCCACTATGCTCTCAAAGTAGGTGCATAAATGTAGAAGGTGGAGACTCAATATATAAGTGGAAGAAAGACCTTCATAGAAGGAAGCAGAGATTCAAGTTTCATAAAGAGCTTCCAAAAATTATGGTACTTAATAGCTTTCAGATCTCATTGCCCCTATCATAAGCATCTTGAAGTGATTAAGGTTAAAGTGAACAAACTATGGTGTACATGCTTGACGAAGTATAAGTTAGAAATCTCATGTCCCTTGAATACGAGGGCCGCTCCTCATGCTACTCAAGTTTAGTCACCATAAGTTCTTGTCATCGTAAGTACATGTGTATCATAGAGAACCGCCAACAGGGTACCCGTTGCCCGATGATACGGAAGAATCCCCATATCAAAATGAGAAGGCAAGTAGACAACCAGCATCTCAGCAATCTTCTTATTTACCATGGGAATATGGTGCTTTTTTCTCTCTTTCCTCTTTTCATAATCTCTTTTTTTCTTTTTCTCTTTTTTCTCAATATAGGACTCTTTTTTTATAAGAAGAATGCTTCATAGACAGCTCATTATGGTTACGCTGCAGGTTTCCACCATGTCAGCATGGATTAGACCAGTGATGACCCACAAGTATAGGGGGTGTATCGCAGTATTTTCGATAAGTAAGAGTGTCGAACCCAACGAGGAGCAGAAGGTGCTGGCTAGTGGTATGGATCAGGAATTCTCTGCAAATACTTAGCAAATGTATTTTTAGGGGTTTTTGATAAAGCAAGTAAACAAAGTACGCGTAAATAAAAGACAATAGGAATAAATGCAGCAAGTGGCCCAATCCTTTATGCAGCAAAGGACAAGCCGGTTGTATTACTTAAGATGACCAAACATTCTCGAGGACACATGGGAAGACTGTCAAGTGCTTTCGCTTCATATAGTTGATTAATCTTCTTTAGCTTGCTAAGTGTTGTGTGGGTGAACTTGTGCTAATGTACCGACCTTCCTAGGACTAATACAAACTTGTGATTATACCCCTTGCAAACATCTGTAAGTACAAGAAAGTAATTAAGGTAGAAACCTAACCACAGCTTTAAACTCTAAGACCCTTACGTCCCTTGTGCAATGGTTTCCTAACGGGGGTTCAGGTTTCTGTCACTCCGGCAACCCCTACGATTAGTAGCCAAATACACAATGCATTCCCCTAGGCCCATATAGGTGAAGTGTCATGTAGTCGACGTTCACATGACACCACTAGAAGAAGTACACCACAACTTAAATATCAAACTATTGAATCTTTCTCAACACAACTCCACTACTAACAACATGACTTCTCCCATGTCCTCAAGAACAAAACGAACTACTCACAAGACATCATATGGATCATGATCAGAGATGGAATAATGATGTATAACAATCTGAACATAAACAATAATTCAACGGTTCACTCAATAGCATCAACTACAAAGAGTAATCAACACCAGGAAAGTTTCCCCTATGAACTATGCAAGATTCAACACAATTGTTACAGTAATATGGAGATGGTGATGAGGGTGCTGATGGTGATGATGGTGGTGATGATGATGATGATGATGATGATGATGATCCCGATGAAGTCTAGCTTGATGGTGGTGTTGATGGCAACGGTCTCCCCTCTCTGGGAAGGAATTCCCCCCGGCAGAAATCTGTCTGCCAGAGAGAT
Organism: Avena sativa; assembly: GCA_916181665.1. Classification (NCBI taxonomy): domain Eukaryota; kingdom Viridiplantae; phylum Streptophyta; class Magnoliopsida; order Poales; family Poaceae; genus Avena; species Avena sativa. Next base: position 28,528,878 of record OV702290.1, on the reverse strand, counting down.
CTTTCTCTCTCGGTGTTTTCTGCCCCGCAGAGGCGGCGGAATCTTTTTGTGGTCGCCCCCCGAGTCTTAGAGTTTCAGGAGGATAATATACCCTAGAGGGGAGTGCCAGGGGTGGACCAGGGTGGCCACACCACCTGGTGGCGCGGCCTAGGCTGGCCGGCGCCAGGGGGTGGTGTGGGCCCCCTGTGGCCCATCTCCAGCCCTCCTTCTGGCTTCCTTCGTCTTCTAGAAAAATAGGATTTTCCGTATATTTTCCCGGATTTTCTGATCTTCGCGAATTTTGCCTCCAAACAGCACATTTTCCATCAAAATCCTGACTATAGTGGTCCATGCTCCAAAAGTCATCAACCATGCAAAAACAGATGAAATAACATAAGTATCACCTCTCAATACGAAATATATCAATGAATAACAGTGAATTATGACATAGAATAGTGATGCAAAATGGACGTATCAACCAGTGGCCTAGGCGTTTCTCTAACACATATACATAACTCCATGGACTTACAAGCTCCCCTTTCATTTCACACTGACGACATCCATAGACAAAAGAGAATGATATCAACTAGGTACAAAGTACCCGTGCAATGTTGAAAGCGTTCCCCATGACAGCATGGTTCTGCTAATCCCCAACAAATAAGTGCAAGCATATACAACATAGACGACACAATGGTTCAAGTTTATTAAGGGCAAGAAAAGAAAAGTGTGCCATCAAGTTCGTGAGAGCTTTAATCACTAGTTTTCTCATAACAAGTTTAATTCAGAAGGTAAACAAAAACATGAATATACTTGGAATAGCATATGCTAAAAGGTAGGCATGGTGGACTCTTTGGAATAACTTGGTTTAGGATTTGGATGCATGAGTGGAACTCATACTTGGTTGCGGAGGCTAGCAAAAGACTGGGAACGACAAACTAAGAGAGCAATAATGGCCATAATCATGCAGAGCGACAAAACATCATTGATCAAAGCATAAAGTGATACTTCAAGTTGAAAACTAAAGGATCATAAAGGCTTGTGGTGACTTTGGATAGTCATAACATGGTGTGAGCATGCGCCAAGTCAACCCAAATAAAGCATCAAAGGAGAATACCACAATACTATGCTTTAATATGCTAAAACAACGCATGATTCATCCAAGGCACATTAAGCAATCTCAATTGTTTATAACAAGTCATGCTACAGCAAAGAATACTAAGCATAAAGACAAAACAATATCAAGCATGGCATGACAAAGCATAGGCCACAGTCAAAAACAAGCTCTCTTTACCATTTAAGCATGAACTTTCCTACTCTTTTCCAAACCAAACCAAACTATTTGAAAACCAATGTATGAAAGAGGGGGTCCAACCAATTTATTCAAAAAACTAAGCAAACTAAGCAAACGAAAAACCAAAACGAAAAAGAAAAAGAAGATGCTCCAAGAACAACACAATTGTGCATGAAACAATAAAAATGAAGCATTTGGAAGAAACCTGGGATTTTTATTGATGAAGAGGGGGATGCCTTGGGCATCCCCATGCTTTGACGCTTGTACTTCTTGGATATTTCTTGGGGTGACACACGTGGCATCCCCAAGCTTGAGCTTTAGGCCATCCTTCATCTCATTACTCATTCCTTCCATACACCTGAATTTTTTTTCTTCATACAAAACTTCACACAATCTTTATTAGCAACATTAGTGCACTCAAGATAATAAGTCTTTAGGTTCAGTTCTAACATCAATAAAACTTCCATTAAAACACTAGCTACTGTAGCACTTCCCTCAAAAAGCTCAATTCCCCAAAAGAACTCAAAAAGGAACCAACAAGAAGCAAATGCAGAAAATGGCAGAAATCTATCAAAACAGACCAGCAGGTAAAGATGAATTTTTTCGAAGACCTTATGTTGCTCAAATAAATAAGTGTTGAACTAACGAAAGTTATATAACAACCTGGGGCAGAAGCACAAAAAGTCACGCCTCAAAAGGATTTACAGAGATTTTACACGAATTTTTACGGTGAAGCACAAAAATCTGTTTCGGGACAGCAACTTTCCCAATCATTACTTCTCTCTCATTAGAGGTTACTCTTGGCACAAAAAGCAAATAAAAAGGATAAGGAGTGGTTATTACTGAAATAATAACTTCCAAGACTCATCTAAAACTTTTGGGTTATCTCCCAATAAGTACTTTTCTTTAACGCCTTTAAGTTAGGCATAAGAAGCAAGAAAAAGGATCAAGTGTTCTCAAATGAAGAAGCATTAAAACCAAATTTTGTTTTCATAGGAGAGGCAAAATAAATCTGCTCTCTCTTCTTAGGGAAGTGTTCTATACCTTTCTTGAGTGGGAGTTGATATTTAATGGTGCCTTCTTTCATATCAATAATGGCACCAACAGTTCTAAGAAAAGGTCTTCCCAAAGTAATAGGACAAGAAGCATTGTATTCAACATCCAAAACATAGAAATCAACAGGGACATAAGCATTGTTAACCATAATAAGAACATCATTAAGACTCCCCATGAGTTTCTTTTTAGCATTATCATCAAGTGGGACATTCAAATAACAGTCTTCAAGTGGAGGCAAATCAAGCATATCATAAATCCTTCTAGGCATAGTAGAAACACTACTATCAAGATCACATAAAGCTTCGGAATCAAAATCATTCACTTTCATATTAATGATGGGTTCCCAACCATCTTCTTGTTTTATAGGAATAGAAGCTTTATGTTTCATCTTTTCTTCTTTAATCTTTATGAGAGCATCAGTAATGTGTTTTGAAAAGGCCATGTTCATAGCACTAGAATTAGGACTTTTAGCAAGCTTTTGTAGGAACTTAATAACTTCAGAGATATTACAACCATCAAGATCAAAATCAAAATTATAATCTAGAGTGGTAGAACTATTACTAGCCTTAACACTAGTGGTAGTGATAGTAGAAACACTAATGTTTCTAGCAATTTCATCTTCTCTTTCCCACTTAGCATGTAATTCAACTAATAGTCTAACATTTTCATCAATCCTTACTTGTATGGCATTAGTAACTACAAAGGGATTATCATTAGTTTCAGGTTTAGCAGCCATTTTATTAATCAAAGAGGATTGAGCTTCAGACAGAGATGATATATTTCTTTTAGGATTAGAAAGTTTCAGTTGTAAACTAGGAATTTCCCTATTTAAACTCTCAAGTTGAGGGCTAATGTTCTTCAAAATGATACGTTGTTCCTCCATAGTTTTAGTAAATAGTTGATTTGGCTCATATTGCATTTGCATGAAGTTCTTAGTGGCTCTTTCAACTTCTAAAATTCTTCCTTCACTAGGTAATCCAGGTTTACCATTATAACCATAACTATTATTAGAAGGGTAGGGCCTATAATTGTTATTACCATAAGCATTGTTGCCAAAATTATTATTTCTTATAAAGTTCACATCAACTTGCTCTTCTTGAGCAACCAAATAGCTAAAGGAACATTATTTGGATCAATTTGGGCTTTCCCATTAACAAGCATAAACATAATAACAGTAATCTTATCACTCAAGGAGGAGGTTTCCTCAATAGAATTTACCTTCTTACCTTGTGGAGCTCTCTTAGTATGCTATTCAGAGTAGTTAACCATCATATTATCCAGAAGCTTTGTTGCAGCACCCAAAGTAATGGTCATAAAGGTACCTCCAGCAGTAGAATCCAATAGGTTCCTTGATGAATAGTTTAATCCTGCATAAAAAGTTTGGATGATCATCCAAGCAGTCAGTCCATGAGTGGGACAATTCTTTACCAAAGATTTCATTCTTTCCCAAGCTTGAGCAACATGTTCATTATCAGATTGTTTAAACTTCATTATTTCACTTCTCATAGATATAATCTTAGCAGGAGGATAGTATTTTCCAATGAAAGCATCTTTGCACTTAGTCCAAGAATCAATACTATTCCTAGTTAAGGAATTCAACCATTCTTTAGCTTTTCCTCTCAAAGAGAAAGGAAACAATTTCAGCTTAATAATATCACCATCTATATCCATATGCTTTTGCATCTCGCAAAGTTCAACAAAGTTATTTAGATGGGCAGCAGCATCTTCATTACCAATACCAGAAAATTGTTCTCTCATAACAAGATTGAGTAAAGCAGGTTTAATCTCAAAGAAAGTAGCTTCAGGAACAGGTAGAGCAATAGGTGTGCTCATAAAATCATTGTTGTTGGTGCTAGTGAAGTCACACAACTTAGTGTTTTCAAGAGTAGTCATTTTTTTGTGATTTTGATAAAGAAAGCAAACTAGTAAAACTAATTTTTTTTGTGTTTTTGATAAAGAAACAAGCAAACAAAATAAAAGTAAACTAAGCAAAACAAAAACAACAAAGTAAAGAGATTGGTTATGAGGGACTCCCCTTGTGAAGATGTCCTTGACTCCCCAGCAACGGCACCAGAAAAAGTACTTGCTGACTCGTATATTAACGAGCTCGTTGGGGAACCCCAATAGGAAGGTATGATGAGCACAGCAGTAAGTTTTCCCTCAGTATGAAACCAAGGTTATCAATCCAGTAGGATCAAGGAAACACCCCAAAGGTGTAGCTAGATGAACGTTGGCAGGGCGCACTACCGGTGCCAGCAGCAACATGGAGACCTGCACAACACAACCACAAAACTCTGTCCCCAACTTGCGATGAGGTTGTCAATCTCACCGGTTTTGCTGAAAACAAAGGATTAAACGTATCGAATGGAATGAAGTAATAGTTTGCAGAAAGTAAACACAAAGCAGTAAAGAGTTTGTAGATTGTATGTAAAAGAAAGGACCGGGGTCCATAGTTCACTAGAGGTGGCTCTCCTTAAGATAGATAACATGCTAGGTGAACAAATTACAGCGGGGCAATTAACAAACATCGAGAAAGCATACAAGCATATACTAATAATATTGACTCCTTTGAGACTTGATTGGGCATTACAACATTATACATAGACCGTCATCCAACTGCATCTATGACTAATAATCCACCTTCAGGTTATCATCCGAACCCCCTCCAGTATTAAGTTGCAAGCAACAGATTATTGCTTTACAAATTGCGTGTAAAGTGAACAATATGATTGTTCTATGAACAAAGGATTGTTGTTTTCTCCCTAGTAGCAACATCACATCTAGTACCTTAGAGATTTCTGTCACTTCCCCAGATTATCAGAGGCATGAACCCACTATCGAGCATAAATACTAACTCTTGGAGTTGCTAGCATCTACTTGGCCAAGATAGCTACTAACAACAGAAAGAATGCAAGATCACAAATAACAAAGACATGATAGAATCAATAATCAATCTAAAATAGCATCTCAATATCCATCGGATCCCCACAAACACAACATGCAGAATTACAAATAGGTGCTCTTGATCATGAACGGAGCTCACAAGATCTAGACATGAAAGCACAAAGGAGGAGAACCAACCATCTAGCTACTACATGGACCCGTAGTCCAGAGATGAACTACTCACGCATCACACCGGAGGCTTGCATGATGATGAAGAAGGCCTCCAGGGTGAATTCCCCTCTCTGGCAGGGTTCCAGGAAGAGCTTTAGATCCCTCCCGATCTAGGGATGCAGATGACGGTGGCTACAGACTCTTTCGTGGAATTTTGATCGGGTCCTTAGGGTTTCCGTATCAGAGGCAATATATAGGAGGAAGGAGAGGCCGAGGGGGTGCCTGGGGCGGCCAGACCACCCCCTAGCGCAGACCAGGCCTGGCCGCATGGCCAGGTGGTGTGGTCAAGCCCCAGCCCCTCTCTGTCTCGTATTCTAGCTCCAGATGTCTTCCGGTAAAATAGCGACTTTGGCTTTTGTCCCGTCCAATTCCGAGAATATTCATTTTCTGACTTCCTGGAACCAAAAACAGCAGAAAACAGGCAGCTGGCACTATGGCTCTTGTTAATAGGTTAGTCCAAGAAATCATATGAAAAGTACTCCAAAGTGTGGACAAAACACAAGAAAGTAGATAAAACCAAGAATGGAACATCAAAAATTATAGATACATTTGCAATGTATCAACCTCCCGAGGCTGAAGAGGAGGATAAGTCTGGGTCAATCATGCCCGTTGTTGAGGAGCGGGAAGCCCCCGAGTCCAGCGAGGGTGCCACTCGCAAGAGCCCCCAAAGTGAGCATTCAGATGCATCCTCGTCGGAGACGCCTAAAGATCTTTCGATTGAGGTGGGTACCGCGGATCCGATTCCGGCGGTTCCTGTACGCAGTATGGCCCCTCCGCCATTGAAGAAGTCGAGGAAGTAGAAGCAGGAATCGGATGAGGACTTCGACCTTGACAACTTTGACGGGTGAGTCTTCTTGCGGTTTTTTAAAATAGTTTCTAGCTTGTAGTTGACAAATTCAAGGAGTTGACTACATTGAGATATTCTCTCCCATAGCAAAGCTTATGTCTATTCGGATTTTACTAGCAATTGTTGCACATTTAGATTATTAAATATGACAGATGGATGTGAAAACCACATTCCTAAATAGAAACATTGAGAAAGAGTTATATATGATGCCACTAGAAGGTTTTGTTGGTCCTAAGGATGTTGGAAAAGTATGCAAGCTTCAACATCCATTTATGGACTAAAACAAGCATCTCGGAGCTTGAATCTTTGATTTGGTAAGGTAATCAAAGGTTTTGGATTGTCCAAAATGAAGAAGAAGCCCGCATTACAAGAAAGTGACTGGGAGCTCATTGATGTTCCTAGTACTATATGTGGATGACATATTAATAATTGGGAATGTTGTGAATCTTCGGAATAGCATGAAGGACTATTTAAACAATAAATTTTCCATGAAGGATATGGGTGAAGCTGCTTACATATTAGGCATTAAAATATATAGAGATAGATCAAAATGCCTAGTAACACTAAGTCAGAGTACTTACCTAGAAAAGGTTTTGAAGACGTTCAAAATGGATCAGGCGAAGAAAGGGTTATTGCCTACAGTAAAAGGTGAACCATTGAGTTCGACTCAATGTCCAGAAATAGATGATGATAGAGAAATAATGTTTAACATCCACTATGCTTCAGTCATAGGTTCTATCATGTATGCCATTCTGAGTACTCAACCGGATGTGACCCTGGCTCTTAGTTTGACGAGCCATTTTTAAAGTAACCCAGGGATGGTTCATTAGAAGATAGTTAAGAATATCCTGAAGTACTTAATAAGGACTAAAGATATGTTTATTTTCTATGGAGGACGTGAAGAGGAACTTGCCGTAACTGGTTACATTGATGCAAGTTTTGACACTGATCCAGATGACTCAAAATCTCAAACAGGGTATGTGGTTTTGGTAAATGGTGGCACGGTCAGCTAGAGGAGTGAGAAGAAACCCTTGGTAGCTCAATCTACGATGGAATCGGAGTACATTGCTGCTTCGGAAGTGGCGAATGAAGCGATGTGACTACAGAAGTTCATCATCAAACTAGGAGTGTCTCTAAGCATGCAAGACCCTGTGAGCATCTACTGCAACAACACGGTGGGCCATTGAGAATGCGAAGGATCAGAGGTTCCACTCTACTACCAAGCACATACTCCGACGTTACCATGTAATAAGGAAGTATGTCAGTGATGGTGACATTAGAATTTCGAAAGTACATACGAATCTGAATGTCACGGATCCGTTTACAAATCCTCTACCACGAGCAAAGCATGATCAACACCAGGATGCTATTGGTGTTAGATTATTGCTAAATGTAAACTAGTTTATTTGTACTCTAGTGCAAGTGGGAGACTATTGGAGATATGCCCTAGAGGCTAATAATAAAGATGTTTTTATTGTTATATCTCATATGTTTATAATAGTTTTATACCATGCTATAACTGTGTTAAGCAGAAACATTAATACACGTGTGGTATGTAAAGAAACCAAGTCTCTAGTAACTTCTAGTCGACTAGCTCGTTGGTCAACCAATGATCGAGGTTTTTTGATCGTGGACATTTATTTTAGTTGACAATGTGGTCATGTCATTGGATGAATGATGTGATAAAAACACACCCAACCATAGTATTGCAATAAGATCCAGTCACAAAGTTCAACATTGCGATATCTAGTAAAATGTAGTAACTCATTTCTTTGACTATGAGATCATATCTAATCACTATCACACGTGGTTGCTTTGAGTGCATCAACTATCACACCATAATAGGGTGGTCATAAAGGTGTATATCAGGTATTCCAAAGAGATAGGTTGAAGCATATGCATCGAGATCGAGATTTTCCCATCCGAGTGACAGATAGATACCCTAGGCCCACTTGGTGAGATTACATCTATAAAGCTTGCAAGCAGGTGACTAGGTCACGGGGATGTAATATCACAGGAATTAGTAAACTTGTTGGCCAGTAACAAGATCGAACTAGGTATTGAGATACCGGAGATTAGATATTTGACAAACCATGTACCAAAGAGCAAAGGGAATGGGACTCGACGTTTAAGGTTCAATCGATCAAGTAATTCATGGAATGCATGGGGACCATAATGGGTTTCTAGATCTCGTTGTTGGTCATTGATCAGAGAGATGTCTTGATTATGCCCGCGCGTTCCTGAACCGTAGGGTGGCACACTTAAGGGTAGAGACTCTTAGGGTTGATCCGAGGTCGTAAGAGAATAGAGAAGAGAGAATCGGAATCGTTCCTAGAGAATCTGAAGTTGTTCAGAGGGGTTCGAAAGGTGTTTCAAAGTGAAAAAAATTAAATAATATACATTTAATATTAATTAAATGAATTAATATTTAAATATATTTTTTTATTTAATTTAAAAGGGCAGCCCACTTACATGGGCCTTCCCGGAGGGAAGGGCCCATGGGGGCAAACCGCCCCAAGGGGGCATGGCACGCGGGGGTAGGGGCCCTCCACACCGTTGACCGTCCCAGGGGCCAAGGCGTGCACGGGGTGAGGCCCACCCCACTGTTGATGGCCACCTTCTCCTCTTTTTAGTCCCACCCCGGGACTTTTTGGTTGTGGTGCTCCCCTTTCCTCTATATAAAGAGGGGGGTCCCTCCTCCCCAAATCATCACATTGGCTTATGCCTTCTCTCTTTCCCTCTCTCCCTCACATGGGTGTTCCCAAGTTTGGAACATGCGCAACGATATAGATATTTATCCACCATACGCACACCGTCATGCCATTGGAATCGGTCCGGATCTTCTTTTTTCACTGCTTCGCTGGACTGGAGCACGGAAGACGTCTCTACACCGGACGTGTGTATAAATGTGGAGGCACCGCTAGTTGTGGTGCTCGTTTCTTGGACGCCTACTCGACCTTGAGGTCGGCGACGTCGTACGACTACAGAAAAAACGTTTGCACGGGAACGTAATCCCGCTTTTGGTGTTTAAGGGTATGAAACACTGAATCCCTTTCGTTACTTTACATCTGCATAGCTAGACATTGACTATGTTGTTCTCGTCGTTATGATTTTTTTCTGATGTGACCCCTTCATGACCCTACTTGAGGTTTAGAGCACGGTCAAATTCGTAGGAGTCATTGCTGGAGATGCTCTTAAGGCATCCACAGAGTTAGAGTCAGTAAATGACTCTTTGGTTATTTTGTGTCAGATGAAAATAGAGCACACATTATAGTATGCCTTTAGACTGACTCTAGACGAAGCATTATCATTGAGTCAGACATTGTAGTCAATAATGTCGACTCTTAGGATAACTTTTATTAAGAGGCTAAGCTAGTAACACTCTCTCTCCTACTCGTACACATAATCAATTATCCTATGCCACGGAGTAAAATGTAAAAAAAACACCACAATTTCGGTAAGTTATCAAACACCCACCGTAATGTTTTCCGGTGGTTTTTTCTGAAGAATTGATAACTTTACCTCAATTTTGATGTTTTTTTGCAATTTACTCTACGCGATGAGATTAAGCGTTATCCTTAGAACCTTAAGCAAACAGCATGGAGCCTACGGAGTGGACCAATGAGCGTTCCACACAACCCCCCCCCCCCCCCCCCCTCCCTTCCCACCCAAATGGACAACCCTTCTTCTAGTTGTGAATAACGCAAATTTTTTGGTTTTTCTATTTCTCAGTCGATTGAGAAGTAAGTTCGAGCTTATTCAGTCCAAATCTATTGGATTTGCATCGTGATTCGTACGTTCTATGAGTTGCAAATGAGGTTGCAACTCGGATTTCCAATTTCAAGTGGCATTGCAGCTGAGATTTTTTAGTTGTAAGTGAGTTTCAATTAAGATAATACAAAATTATATAACGCAAAAGGTCAACAAAATTTTCTTACACGAGGCAGTATGTGCCTTTCGGTCGCGTGTCCATGTTGCGAGAGGCAGATCTACCATCCCTCCTGTCCTGGCAGCCATCCAAGCTTACCAACAGTGCGACGCTTGTGTCATTTGATTTTCTACCGTAATTTCATCCATATTTTGCATCTTACATGTCGAGAAGTTTCCGGATCCACGATCACATGTAGCGACCTTGGTGTGATTGATGTGATTGCACTTACGCCCTTCACTACGGTAAGGAAAAGTTTAATAAGAGAGCCGCTTTGGCTATATAGGCATGCCATGTCAGTTATAGTCAGTGTAAGAGCTCAACAATACAGTGTACTACTATTAGGCTGTCGTAGTGAAAAATATCATGTACTAGTATAATGTATATTATATTAGTTGTATCATAGTCTTATGGTATTTAATTATTTGTAGAATCTCAATGCAATCTCGTGTGCAAAATGTATTTGATATTAACTTTTTTATTATATGTGTTATGATAACTCTAGCACCTCTAGCACCCCTCATTTTATTAATTGTTGTACCATCAGCATTTTGCTAGTACCTTGTATGATACTAGCCTTATATTTTTACTAGATGAATAAGTGAGCTTCGCCTCGCCGCTTGTTTTGTGATTCGGTATTGTGTGATAGGCATGGTTGATCTAGGTGTGTTTTGAGACGTGTCACTATCCTCTATAAAGTGGTTAGTTTCTTCTGTTTTTGTTTTAATGTATGTGTAAAATAAATATAGAAGATATATTAGGCATGTTATGCTGCAATGGTGAATTCTAAGTTGTTTAAAGTCTTCTGATCTAACTTGTTCAAAGTCTTTTGGTCATGCTTTGACTCATTACATGGAAGATTAGGTCAGACATATATTGAACACTATGCTATGTTGGTATGTTTGGCTAGCAAAGATATGTAATAAGTACAATGCATATGTTTAAGCTTCATCGCGATGGCATGTAAGTGATTCGTCTTATTTCTATCCTTGTTACTGTTTTGTTGACTCATTTTAGAATCAAAGAAGTGATGTAAAACAAGCATAACTTAGCTACAACAGATAGTTCAGCTGTTAATCAAAAACAATAATAGTTGTTAATCAAAAACGATAGCTGCAGCTAGTATTTGCCTATAAACAACATAGATAACCATAGTTATAAATATTAGTACATTACATATTTATTCATAGCATATTTATTGCTAGCAAATATTTGATACAATAGTGGAGATTAGTCGATGCATAAATCTTTCCGCTCTCTAGTCCAAACTTCTTTTGAAATGCCCTTCCATGGAATCGACAAAGAAAAGATAGTAACGTATTTTTAGAACATTCACATAGAACAACACCATTAGGCATGTTTGTCCTTCAAGCTAGCGAGGTTGTGGATGAATTAAAATCATGGTCTATAGGCAAAAACCAAGAAAGGGTATGTCATTATAGGTATAATTGTATTCATGATCAAGTACAGACCGACATGTAGCAAAATCTGAAAAGTACCATTTACAAACAGGACAAGCAAAGCAAAGCATATATACATAACTCTGTTTTTTCTGAACATATAGAAGATATGACATTAAGACCGAGTTATGCATATTACCACTTCTGGTAATCTTTGAATGGAGAATTGGTTTCAAACTTGGAAACAACAAAGAGAGAGAGATGGATTATTGTTCTAAATCACATTATAATCAACATCAAGTAGTATGTTGGAGTTCTAAATCACATACTACTTGGATTTAGGCAATCACCCCAAGAGAAAATATTACACCAATAGACCTATATATATCATTCTCGATGGAATGATGCTATAGGAACGAAGGATGCACATCATGTCTATATTAATTGATTTCCAAGGAAAAGAGCTACTTAATCTACCAACAAAACATGTTTCATTGCGAAACATATCACCACGATCAAGCCTCAAAACCTGCCATGGTTGTCTGAAAATACTCCTGATATCATTAAACCAGAAGAAAGCTGATACCTAGAGCATCCAAAAAAATGATGCATGCCTCTTACCCATCCAGTCGCTGAAGGGATATAAACAAAGATCAATCTCATCAAAACAATGTAAAAAAAGATCCAGTGTAAAACTGAATTGAAATACTCCAAGATAATCCCGCTAATATAGCTCTCATATCTTCTTTACCACAAGTGACAACTGAGTGAATCCATCTAACAGAAAAAACACTTATGGGTGAATCACAACATTGGTAATTAAGATGGAGTACAATTCAATTAGATTGTAGATTGGATTGATTTTACCGTACACGTGACACTTTGTTTTGGAATTTTGGTTACCCAAGGTATCCATGCATACTGGTACGTCGCAAAAACCTATTTTTCTCCAAACAGAGCTTTGTAAAATATGCCATACTAAACACATCAGCTAGCTCCGAGCTCACTATTTCATTTTGAGTAAATTCCATATTTTACCCCCTAATTTGATATTTTGGACATTGATTACTCTATTTAACAACTTTTCATCCATATTACCTCATTTAGCGAAAGTTTTACCAAATTTTACCCTTAATAAGATTTTGAACGTGATCTTTCATACGGTTCTTAGTCGGTATCTTCCCTCCTGCTTTTTCCTGCACCCGAACAAAACTTAAAGCCCAAAAAAGTTATGTTCATAACTACTATGGTGTGGGAAATAATCACAACATCGATTACACTTACACACGTGTCCGTATGTATGTTGCCCGAGTTGTGTTTAATTCCATCACCGAGTTACATCTCAATGTTGTTGTGTACAGATACAATCACGTTGCAAGAAATAGAAAGTAAGTGGGATGCATCAATTATGTGCCTATGGCTAATCAATTTTCGTCGTCTACCCGTCAGCTGCATCCGCATACGCGTTGTTGCCATCAGCCAAATGCACCGTTTCTTGGATTGCTTTCTCCGGCATTGAAATCGTTGGTCATTATCTCGACGATCCCCTACTTGCAGGGTAAAAGCAATGTGTACGTACACATATACCATGAGTAAGAAAATGACTCGGCTAAGCTATTAGACAGATTCGGGGTGTGAAAAAGCGCCAGGAGAAAGAGAACGATGCTACAGGTATCTGACAGCCGGGATGGATGTAGCAAATTGCTCCCGGTCTTTTAAAAAGGGTAAAAAATGGTAAATTTTCGCTAAATGGGGTAATATGAATGAAAATTTATTAAATAGGGTAACTAGTGTCAACAATATTAAATTAGGGGTAAAAACTGGAATTTACTCTTCCATTTTAGCTAGCTCACTATTCAATGTAGAACCAGGTTTGCTCTAAGCTGCTTATCGCTAACTGCATAACCGGACCCAAGTAGAGAGGAAGTAGCGCTGCTGGTGTTGCAGTAAGCAGACAAGGGGAGACAGGAGACGTCTCGTGGTTGTATCAAGAAGCGGACAACTTATGTGTTGTCTGAATGTGTTTCTATGTTGATGCTGATAATATGAGAAAATGATGCATGTGGCGCGTTGCTCGGTTGGAATGTGCAGAGCAGCTGTTGTGTCTCTGTGACTCGAGACGAGCTGCATCTAGTACAGCCATGCGCAGCACATTGGCCCGCCACCCACGTCGTGACTACCTCGGCCTTCCCCTGCTCCACAGAACGCACCGTCGGCCAGGAGCTCTCACCATGATCGAATGTCCACAAATCGTGTCTTGCCAGGAGCTCTCACCATGCTGGTAGCCCTTCACGCTTAAGCTATAGTAGTATTAGGTGGGCTTTCATTAAGATTTAATAATTCAAATCATGCATACTATTGGGCCCAAGATGCATGCAAACCTTTTTTTTTTTTTTGTTATGCTACCATCGGGCACTATTACAAGAGCCGGCTGTGCTCTCTACTATTTTATCTTCCACATATGATTCTGATGACCTCACAAATGCTATAGCCTGCTAATGCTGTAGCGATTCCTTCGAGGAAATGCTTGTCGCAATCCACCACAATCCAAGTACCCAAATGTACTACTCTAACAACAGAGTCGAACACAATTCATAATTCCCAATTCACAATTCAGACACTCTTGTAAACATAGTTCATAATTCACAATCCAAGTATGAGCTAGTACAATACAACCATGATAACATTCGTTTCTACAATTTCCTATCAGCGAACACAAACCTCCAAAGTTGCGAAATGCCAAACATTCAATCTCACTCGGATAAAAACGGCCATTGCCCACGCAGAAACAAAGGATAGTACGTGCAGATTAATTAACCGTGACCATGTTGCAAGCGATGACTAGTACCAGCTGCTAATGCCTCTCTCTGTCACTGTCAGTGGATGCACCTGCCGGGCCTAGTCCAGCGGAACCCTCCCCGGCGCCTGTCCTCGGGCGGCGCCGACGTGTAGTTCTTCCAGTCCTTGAGCACGTTCCTGAGGTCGTGCACCTTGTTGGCGAGGCCCGTGCAGCAGTTGGCGTGCAGCGTGCACACCCTGCCCATGTCGCCGCTCAGCTGGCAGAAGCCGCCGCAGTGCGCCGTGTCCAGGAACTGCATCCGCACGCCGGCGCGCAGGCTCAGCTCCCCCTGCGCCCGCCCCAGGATCTCCTGCTCGTTGCTCCCCTCCGGGAACCGCCGCCGAGCGCGCCTCCACCGCCGGTAGAAATCCACCGTCCGGTTCGCCGCCCGCACGTACAGGAACCCGCCGTTGGGCAGGTTCCCCATGCTCTCTGGGTCGCCGTTGAAGACGTCGCTCGCGATGGCGATGTCCGACGTGATGGCGATGTGCCGCAGCGGGTTCCGGAACCACATGATGTCGATGTCCTGACGAAATACCAAACACACATATCATTCATTCACCAATCACAGTTGCACCGGCCGGCCGTAAACTTGCAAACGTAGTACATACCGTGAAGAGGAAGTTGAAGCCGAGCTCGAGGATGGTCTGCTGGAACCGGTTCCTGCCCCACATCATGTCCAGGTAGTCCTTGGTCATGAAGTGCTTCTCGTCGC
Source organism: Avena sativa (assembly GCA_916181665.1). Taxonomy (NCBI): domain Eukaryota; kingdom Viridiplantae; phylum Streptophyta; class Magnoliopsida; order Poales; family Poaceae; genus Avena; species Avena sativa. The sequence goes on along the minus strand of OV702290.1, from coordinate 28,513,709 downwards.
TGTAGTCGACGGCGCCCGGGGAGCGGCGGAGGAGGTAGCAGTGGCGGTGCACCGACCGGCACCGACGGAGCGCGCCGGGGTCGACTGCCACGATGAGGACGTGGTCCAGCAGGTGCGCCGTGCCCTCGCCGAGACGGAAGCTCTCCAGGAAGAGGTCCAGGAGGGAACCCGGAGCGGCGTACGCCCGGTTGATGGACGTCATGATCACCGTGCCGTCCTCCATGGACGCGTTCTTCAGCACCTCTGCAAGTTCCGCAAATGGTTTCGCCTGCACAGAAAAGAAAGATGGCTAGGTTTAGAATTTTTTCGAAGAAGAGTCACGATTAGAATTTAGATGCTGCAAATATGACAGTTCAGTATATTCCCATTACAGTAATCTGAACAGATGCATGATTAACTGAATATCTGAGTTCGGAGCTAAAAATCCATGAATAAATTTCTATATGATCACCCAAATCATTTTGTCACAAAGACCTTTTGGGACAGTACGTACTACACTGCGGCTAGCATATTCGTTGCCTCTGCACGATCAAATTCAGCTGAAAGGCTTACCCGAATATTAAAAAGCTATAGGAGGCCTATCCTCAGCCAATCTTGCAAAGTTAGCATGAATTGTCCTGTTTGGCTTTAGAATTCAATTTTAAGCTCGATTACTGCCTAAAACATGGCTGAAGTATTATATCCAACACGAATTCTTATTAGTTCACTGAGTGGAGATATAGCTAAGAATCTGGGAGAAAAGCAAAGGAGTACATAGTTGCACTTCCACATCTCACTACTCTTATTATGGTCATAAACTCCTGACGAAATTTGATCATCTAACTGTATCATGAATATCTTGAAATATAGAACTGTAGGGAAAAAGAAACTGTATTTTCAATAACCACGGTCAGTAAACCACTAATTATCTTAGCATTGTCATTTTCCCTTCTGTTATTTTGTTTTTGGAACTTCTGTTTCCAAAAGAGGACAATTAATCGCCAGTCTTCATACCACATGGTTAGTGAAGTAGCTCCACTCAACAAATGTGCATGGTTAGATTTTATTTCTACCTACGGATGCATCACTACTACTAATAAACATTTCTTCTTCTCCTTTAAAAAGGACAATACAATACCATGTTACTGTTAAGAGGAAGATTGCTCTTCTATTGCGTTGCAAGATGAAACTGTCAATGTTCAGGAAATGGATGTATTCGACCACAGAACCTTACAAACAAAAACAACAAGGCAAATGAAGAGCAGAGGGATCAGTTACCTTGGGCTTGGGGGGCGGCTGAGCACCATTGCCCCATGAGGCCATGGCGGAGGGCCGCCAGTTCACATCCACAGTAGCATTGAGGAAGACGAGCGCCGCTGTCAACGCCGCGCCAAGGAAGAAGGAGGTGACTGGTAGGAGCTTGCTCATGTCCCCTCTGGCCTTGCAAGTCATGTTCTTGCTGCTCCTAGTCTGATAATGGGCTGTATCATCATCAGAGAAGAGTGCCATGTTTTGTTATGGCAAGCTGCAGCTTCTGCTCCTAGCACTAGTACATATATATATAGCACTTGGCAAGTTGGGAATCACAAATGACCTTTTGGTTGTGCGGGGACTTATGGGACGCACGTAATGCTGCAGATTAAGGTAACTGAGTTGTAATCTAATGCTGAAGATTTTCTCTAATGCCTTAGATTTTGTATGATGATGCAGAGTAAGGTATGTGGCAATTTGTGAGCCTGAAGAATGAAGGAATTGAAAGTGGGAGTGGCAGAACGGGAACGAATATGCTGTCCAAATGGACAAGCAAATGGTTTTGTTCTGTGCCAATGGATCAACCAAATTTTGGGCAAACTTTGGTTCACTTACCATGTTCACTCTACAAATATCACACGCACACCAATAATACCCATCCGTAAAACCAAAGGTACATTTCTGCGTGTGAATTGGTTGTTGTTGTCAAAATAGTGAAGTTTGACTACAAATTTTCCAAATTGTTATCACTCCGTTTGGAACGGATGGATTTTTTTTTCTGCGGGGATTGAGTATATTTTAATACGAACACGGAAAGGCCATGAGGTATATACTTTCGATCTTACAGCCTACAGTACCATGCAGGAATGTACGAGTACCTTGCAAAATACCATGATCGTGCGGCTAGATGCATCAAATCAATTAGAGTGCTTCAGTTAACTACCTTGATCTACACTGCCTTCGATATAATTTAAACCCTCACGAACTCGCAGTAGTTAATCCTTCTTCCAATGCCTAAACCATGCACGGTAAAATTAACTCAGAGGGAAATGGTGATTACCGAGGCGGCGGCGGCGGCGGCGTCGCCCCAGCGGCCAGTAGTGACGGCGCGTTACCGGAGGAGGAGGCGGCTTTGACCCCGAGACCACGCGTTGGGGAACTGAAAACGGGATGATGGTCGCGCCGTCTTCGTCTCTGCGCAGTTGAGCTCTCGTGCCGCCTCCGTACTCCGTGCTCAAATCGCGTGACGGGAGGGTTCATGGGCTGGATGACGTGGGCCGTAGTCGTTGGATATGGGCCGTTGGCGAATGATTTAGGCCCATACTTCACCCCGTTCGCACCATGGTGTGTTGTGTTAGCCTGCAAGTTTCATGCGGAATTTCTGCAAAACTGATATGGAGCTTCTGTGTACTTGCGTTGAAAAAAGAATTCGACATCGCACAATATCAACTGTAGATCATTTTATTGTTTGCCAAAACACATTGTCCGATGGTGTCTTTGCAACACACCACATGACCAAGAATGGAAAGTTTGATATTTTTACTTGGGATGATCATGCTATGTCCAGTTTTGAAGAAAATGTGCCAGACTTTCTGTTTTTGGCCATGCGATGACAAATGTGTCACAAAATTGAAATGGTACCTGGCAAAAACATAATTGAGCGATGTGTTTCGGGTCAGAAAATAACAATGTCATGTAGCAAATTTTCCTTTTTTTTCTTCCAAATATGAGCAAGACCTGTAGCTTATGCAAGAGCGCTAGCTTTGCCAATGTATATTTTATTAAGCTTCAACTGAGCATGCAGTGCACACAACTGAAATAGCACGGCACCAGCCGCAGACCCATAATCCAAGGCAAGCTATACATTTTACAGAAGGGCCAAGTTCGTTACAAGAACAGAAAGAGCAGCACACCAGATGTGTCTAGCTAAAGTCATATGAAATATGAAGGTGCACATCCTCGTGTGCCCTTCGGCTTGGTACGTCCAACTGTTAGCAGAGTGATCTCTCCGCCCCACTCTGCTAGTATACCACACACCATCAAACACCAGTATATCTCCTGTTAGGTCTAATCCGGTTATCATTTTTCAATGCCGACGAAAGCAGTACCGATGGTCAACTAGTCTGTGCCAAAGTAGCGGTCACCATATTCGCCCAATCCAGGGACGACACGGTAATCCTCGTTTAACCCGACGTCGATCTCTGATGTCACAATCTTCAGACGAGGGAATCGCTTGCAGACACAGTGGATTCCTTCAGGAGCCTGTCCATGAAATGCTGTAAATAAACTAACCAAAAACAAGGGCAACATGTAGAGAGGTGGAGCTAGACAACTTTACCGAGATAAGATTAAGAAACATGATCTGGTCCTCAGGAACTCCTTTTCTTATAAGAAGCTCTATAGCTTGGTTTGCTGAGTTACCTGTAGAAAACAAGGTAGTATAATAAACTTTAGCCACGGGCTACATTGCCAACCTCTATCAGTCCTTAATTTGAACAAATATACGTACAGAATTATCAAGAAAATAGATGATGAAAAATGAGTCCCGTGCTACATAACTGACCTCTATTTGTTCTTAATTTGAACAAATATATGCAAAACTATCAAGAAAAGGTTTCAAGGATATGCAACACTACCTGTACCAAGCACAGGATCCATAAGTAGAACATGACGTTCAGCAATATCCATGGGCAACTTGTGGTATATGAGCTGGACAGGGAACATAAATAAGATATACTCACAGAATCGCTGAACTGTACTATTTTCATGAACATTTACAACAAAAGTATATGTAAAGAACACTCAACCTGTTGTCCATTGTCTCCATCCCGATGTATTAGGATTTTACCTATTTTTATCCCCTTACAACAAGCACGCAACGCATTCTCCATGCTTTCACCACTGCAGTCAAACATATATATTATGGTGGTACCTTAAATTCTAGCCTTTACCTTAAATTCTAGCCTTTAACTATCAGATTAAAAAATGGGGCACACCTTCTAACAATTGACACTCCACATAGCTTCTTGCAGAAGTCAACTCCCGAATAAATAGATCCTGGACAATGCATAGATAACCATGATGTTAGTGTACAAAACTCCCATTGTTTGTTCATTACAGAATGTGAATGCGTACACAAGCCTTGTCTTAAAGAATGTACAGTTCACAGTTGTATGAAGTAAACAGGGGAAACAATAACAATCTTCAGAAGTCCCAGGCTTCCAGAAAATTAAATGGATATTGGACCAAGCCAGTGAGATTACATAATGCACCAAATGCTTACGAAATACAGGTTTTATTTCACACTTTGAGGGAATAAGCTACTCCACCTTATCTCTACACAAACTCTGGTAATCAGTAACAAGACAGATCAGTATTGACGTTATAAAGGGGCTATTCTGTGTTCTTTTGCCTGGTTTTCGTATAAGAAACTAGGCATCTGTAATGTCTGTTATATTCTTCTAAATGAAAAGCAGAGCTCACACCATATTTCTCGATAAAAGGGTGGCTATTCCAGCTCTCCAACCGTAAATGAAGCATATTATGGAATCAAGTTACCTGAACGAAGCAGAGCTAAGAAATTCGTAGAGAACAACTTACAAAAAAGTGTACGATACAACGAAGGCAGTTATGTACCTGTAGGTGTAATGACCTGCTTCTCTGTAAATGGCAAGTGCCCCAGACCATGCTCAACTACCTAACATGGTATTTCCATATCAGCAACACGTTACTACTAACCACATTTATGAACTATGCAGTTCAACTTAGCCACCAAAGTAGAGAAGTTATCTAAAAAAGGACATAAGAGGTAGATGCCACAAGTAACAACAACATTACCAGACGAATCAGCCGATCTGAATAAAAGACAAAATCAGGAGTAGTAATTTCCTGATCACGAATGAGAGTATGCATTCCCCGTATCTGTTCAGATGAATGTTTAGTAACTTCTAAATTTTGGAAATCTAAAGCAATATTATAAAGCTCAAATCAACAAGTGACAAAAAAAAGTACCTGGAAAGTTGTGTGAACTACTTTCACATTTGGATAAAATTTGCACAGGTCGTGCTGGCCAAGTTTAGTACGAATATGTTGCACGATTAAATCAATGGCAACATGGTTATCACCTCCTCGTGGTATGATCACATCAGCATATTTCTTGGAAGGCAGAACAAAATCTTCAAACGCGGGCTTCACAAACCTCCCATACTAATTATTCCATGAAATATTTTTGACAAAAAGGGGAGAGGCAAGTTAAATGACAGCACAATAATAGAGAAATATAGTTTAAACTGTGTGGACACCTTATATGTTGAAATAATTAAAGAGAGTATAATGCATTCGAATAGAATAAGTCTTAGATTCAAAACTGAAGCAGCTTGTTTGAATTACCTGGTCAAGCACTGAGAGAACATCTCTCCCTCTTTCAACTGTATCACGCCTTATTCGCCGGGCAAGCCTAATATCAGCATCTAAAACAGATGCATAAAGACCAACAGAAGAGAGGGTGAGTGATCAAAGACTAGCAACAAACATGACTAACCAACAAAAACTGGAATACACTCAGTGCATGCAATGTCTTCAACATTGTAGCCATGATGTTAACAAAAATATATGTACCAAAGAGAACAGCAACAAACCTGTGTCAACGAAAATTTTCATGTCCATCAAGTCACGCACCCTTTGATCATGAAACACTAAAATGCCCTCCAAAATGATGACATCTGATACATTGACCTAACAAAAACAATTAATCAGTAATTCATTGATAAGAGGAGTTTTGGACCTAGTTAACCATCATTTCCATTTGGGTTCACTTGGATCAACGGAAGACAGCAAATGGAGCACCAAGACCACTAGATGTCTCTGTTCAACACAAGCTTCCGTGTTCTATTACAAATTTACAATGGAAGAGCTTGGATCCTGGTGGCGAGACAGTCAGCACTTTTGTAAATTGCAAGTGTTGCATAGATTAAGAGCCAAACAGTCATTTCTTATATACGTTATTTCATCATCCTTTGTACATTATTACATATCCCTCCATCTACAAAACCTCATGGTTTTAGAGTTTCAACGCTCTTGTATTATATGTAGCTCGTTTGAGGGTGAAAGCCTCACGGTACTTGTTAGAAGGTTGGTGTGGTCAAATGCCTATTAATTAATGGGAAATCAGAACATAAAACTACAGCAACATTCTCTGAAGCATAAATAACATAAATTAATCGACACACACTGGATTAACAGAATACAACACGTGTGTCATGTCATTAATTCTTTATCTCGTCTGGGTATTTCACATATACAGTATAACATTTTGAGCCAAAGTTATCGCCCATAATAACATCATAAATAACAAAGGCACCAATTGTTAATTATGCAGGTATTATACCTTTCTAAAGCTCTCAGAGCATCGTCGATGATTCTTGAAATCATATATAGGAATATTTACAGATTGTCCACTTTTTAACTTTCCCATGCACTCTAGAAGTCGATCGGTGTCAAATGCATCTGCAGAGATAGAAAGACATACAAAATCATCCTTATGCAAAAGTATATACTATTAGATTGAAAACCTGTGGTAGAAAACATGATAGATTTGCATCAAAGCAAGTACCAGGGTGATCAAAGTTGTATTCTCCAACGTGTTCAGACTGTTCCTCGGTTAAACCACGGTAGAATGAATCCTGCAAAATTACAACCCAAAGTTTAATTATTCTTGCGACTGGGTGGAGCACCCTGATGTGCTCATCCAATATTGGGTCCGATCTAGTAACAGAAACATTAATGCGGACGGAGTAGGTAATGGAAAGGGATATTGGTAACAAGATAACGTCTACTAGATCCGAATTCCCCGAACAGATAGACCAACTTGCCAACCGTGGGAATCATTTATTTATGAAACAAGCCATCAATCATGAGAGTACACGATTCCGGACTCCAACAACGGATGCTCCAAAATTGAGCAGAACTCCACTACACGAGCATATCGGCATCGATGCAGGACAGTAGGCACTATCGGAGAATAAATTCAGATGAATAAAAACTGCACTGCAGCCGGGCGAGCAGAGCAAGGAAGAGCGCAATCACCTGGTTGACGAGCACGACGCGGTGGTCGTGCAGCTGCTGGATGATCATGTCGCAGACCGTCGTCTTCCCCGAGGCCGTCCCTCCCGACACCCCTTGAGAACCAGCAGAGGAAGCACCCCAAAACAAAAAGGTTTCAAGATAAAACCAGAACGGAGAAATCGTGGGAGAGAGAGCGGCGCAGAGGCGTACCGATCACGAAGGGCTGCCTGGCCGCGGGAGAGGCGAGGCCGTTGGCCGCCGCGGTGGTGGCGGCGGAGGAGGCGTCGGCCGTGCCGTTGCAGGTCGCGGAGGAGGGCGAGGAAGGGAGGGATGAGGAGGATGAGAGGCGGCGCGACTCGAGGCGGAGGCCGCTGAAGTGGGCCCCCACCGCGGACTCCAGCACGTCCTCCATGGGTCACCTGGCTCGTCGCCGGCGTGTGCTGAGCTGGCGATCGCTCTTTGGCGAGGTCGGAGGTTTTGACACGGGGATGGGGCGGGTTTTGGGTGGGGGAGGAGGTGGTGGTGGGGCGGAGGCGAAGAACAGGCTGCGTGGAGCCGGCTTGCGTACACCGGTGAGGGAGGCGGCTGGAGTGACGAGTGGCGTATGTACACGGGGAGGGCGGCCCGGTTCCCTTCCTTGGGCTTTCTGGCGTACCAAGAACCGGTGCAGGGAGGGTCTCCGTGAGACGAATCAGCATTTCCTCGGTGCGCACCGGGGAATATGTGGGGGTAGATTCCCCTGCTTCGCATTATTAGTTGCTGGTCCTGCCCGTGTTTTTCCGGTTTCCATTTTCACGATACAGTACGTATTCCGTGGACGATGGTGCGGAGGGCCATGGGTGTTTGACCAAACCTGAACGCTCCTGCCATCGCTGTGATCGATGCGCTTGGTCTCTAGCCATTGTTGCGCCGCGGTGCTGTACCGTATGGCCAGTAAACAACGACTTTGCCCTCGGGACTGCTGGCGCTGTGGATAGGACCAGAGGCAAAAGAACACCGATAGTGGCTGGCGTGAAGGTGCCGCGTCGGGATGTTGTCCTGTGTGCAAATCTCGCCAACCCCGTTTAAAATACGCGTTGCAGAAGAAAAATACTCCAAAGGAGCTATTTTAACATATCAAAACCAGGCAGGGTGTCGTGCTTGTATGTATGTACGTATATTAAGCCTAAACAAACGGGAAAACCGAGCTCCGTCACAGGTCTGAGTCAATGACCAAGTGATTAGAAATATAGGACTACATCACGTCTTTTTCATCTCGTGTGTGTGATGCATATGCGATATATATGCGGTGCCGATTATTTGAGCTGGGGATTTGTTAAGTATTGTTTGCCAAGTTATGAGAGGTGAAGTGGCTAAGAGGGGTCGATCGTTTGGATTCGCAAGTTCATGTCCTCCTTGGCGAGCCTTATGCTTGTCTCTCCATCCTTCACATGCATGCAATGGGTGTGCATATGCTAGGAGATGGTGTTGATCTTGTGATAAATCAACATCGAGCTAGGTTCTATTGGGAGGCCATGTGACCGAAGCACAAATATCATACACTACGATGGTCGATAATCTGCCGTCCAAGTGCCAAGGGTGGCCCGGGCATCTTGGACACTAATACTACGAACATTTTGCCGCATGCTCAAGTGGATTTGGCTTTTGTACTCCCAGGAACAAGGCCTATGGATCGATATCTTGCGAAACAAATACCTCTGATTCGAGGACCTCCTTATGGTCTCATAACATCCGAGTTTGCAGTTTCGAAACGCCATTTGAAAATACAAAAACCTATTTAGCTTGGGGGTAAACATAAGGTTAACAATGGCCTATCCACTAAATTTTTGCTAAATTGGTGGCACAAGCGCCTTGCGATATGACATTTGGCAAATTCCCTTCCGTGGGGAGTTGGGGCCGGCGGAAACCATCAAAATCTTGTCTGGTTGATTGAGGGACTACGCCTTCTCCTATCTGAGAACAAAAATTCTTGGACCTTCGATTAGGTTCTTGGGTCGGTTACTTAAACTTTGCTATGGAGTTCTTTTTAAGCAATTCTGTGCTATTTGGAAAATCAAGGTGCCCCTCAAGATTAGTGTGTTCTTGTGACAAATAATGCACAGAGTCTGGGTATAAAGCTCTTGCTAATGCTATAACGAAGCTTGTATTGGTTTAGTCTTTTGCTATAGGACCTTAGTGTTACATAAGCGCAACATCTGGTGTTATAGTGTGACAACATCGGAGCGACGTACCTGTCTTTCGAACCCGGTTTTTCATGAAAAGGACAAAACATACCGAGGTCAACTTTCACTTTGTTCGTGAGCATGTTGCTCAGAAACAATTTCATATTTGGTTCATCTCTTCTCAAGATCAAGTTGCTGAAATCTTCACCAAGCCACTCCCTTTACCTTTGTATGAGCTCTGTAGGCGCAATTTCAATCTATCTTTACCAGTTGAGATTGATGGCGGGTGATAGAATACGCGATATACATATTTGTATACGTACATGTTAGGTTTTTTTTTGTATTTACCTACACATGTATTTGTAACATTGATTTGTCCATATAATCAGAAGAGACACGCTGACACTATAAGTCGTGCGACCCACCCATATTGGCTAGTCTGTTGAGCTTCCCTAATGGAGCTCTTAAACGTCCAAGCTGTAAATCGCGAGTACAGGCTGTTGTACTCGCGATTTACAGGTTCTAGTTATTCGGCGCAGATCGTATCCCGTAAATTCAACCCGCAAATTCGAAATTTAACAACTCCGGCGATAAATTTTACGCGCGAACGCACCAGCTCAACCAGTTCATACAATACACACTAAAATCCTAAAAACAAACTTAATTAGGGGGAGAGCTCGCCAGGGACGTCGGCGCGTCCACGTGAGGCCAAAATCGAACTCTTCGTGCTTTTCGTGAAGAACGGAGCTCCGCGGCGGCCGGCTAGTCGTCGAGGACGACGACGTCCACCTCCATCTCGTCGAGGACGCCGACCTCCACCTCCTCGTCGGCGCCGCCTCCGGAGCCACCCGCGACCGCCTCGGCCTCTACCTCCTCGGCGCTTTGGGCCAAGGTCACCGTGGCGATGGCCGCCCCCACCCCTCCCCCCCACCCCCCGCTCACGGCGGTCCGTCTCCTTTGTCTCTGCCTTGGATGCCACGAGCGCTGATGGCTCAAAATATATTCGAGCTCATTGGGAACCCCAAGAGGAAGGTATGATGAGCACAGCAACAAGTTTTTCCTCAATTATGAAATCAAGGTTATCGAACCAGTAGGAGCAAGGAAACAACTCCAAGGTGTCGTTTCCAACTTGGAATCCTGCACAACACAACCACAGAAGTTTGCCCCAACTTACAGTGAGGTTGTTAATCTCACCAGTTTTGTTGAAAACAAAGGATTAAACATATTGTGTGGAAGATAGTAATTGCTTGCAGAAAGTAATAGTAAACAGTAAATAGATGGTAGATTGATGGTAAAAGAATGGACCGGGGTCCATAGTTCACTAGAGGTGATTCTCCTTAAGATAGATGACATGTTGGATGAACAAATTACAACAGGGAAATTGACACACACAGAGAAAGCATACATGCATATACTAATCATCTTGACTCCTATGAGATTTGATTGGGCATTACAACATTATACATAGACCGTAATCCAACTACATCTATGACTAATAATCCACCTTCAGGTTATCATCCGAACCCCCTCCAGTATTAAGTTACAAGCAACAGATAATTACATTAAGCAAAGTGTGTAAAGTAAATAATACGATTTTCCCATGGAAAAAGGATTGTTGTTTTCTCCCTAGTAGCAAAAGCACATCTAGTACCTTAGATATTCCTGTCACTTCCCCAGATTACTAGAGACATGAACCCACTATCGAGCATAAATACTCCCTTTTAGAGTTGCTAGCATCTACTTGGCCAAGATAGCTACTAACAACGGAAAGCATGCAAGATCACAAATAACATAGACATGATAGAATCAATAATCAGTCTGAAATAGCATCTCAATATCCATAGAATCCCCACAAATACAACATGTAAGATTACAAATAGATGATCTTGATCATGAACGGAGCTCACAAGATCTAAACATGATAGGACAAAGGAGGAGAACCAACCATCTAGCTACTACATGGACCCGTAGTCCAGGGATGAACTACTCACGCATCACACCGGAGGCAGGCATGGTAATGAAGAAGGCCTCCAGGGTGATCTCTCCCCTCCGGCAGGGTGCTGGGAAGAGCTTCAGATCCCTCCCGATCTAGGGATGGAGATGTCGGCGGCTACAGACTCTTTTGTGAAATTTTGATCGGGTACTTAGGGTTTTCGTCCCGGGAGGCTTTTATAGGCGAAGGGGCAAGGTCGATGGAGTACTAGGGGGCCCACACCCCCTGGTGGCCCACCCCACCCCCCAGGCCGCACGGCCACTAGGTGTGGCCGCCCTGGTGCGCCACTTCGTCTCCCATCTGGACTCTGTGTTGCTTAAGGTAAAATATTGACTTTGTCTTTTGTCCGATCCAATTTCGAGAATATTTCCTTACTAGCTTTTCTGAAACCAAAAACAGTAGAAAACAGGCAACTAGCACTGTGGCATCTTGTTAATAGGTTAGTTCTAGAAAATGTGTAAAAATACTCCAAAGTGTGGACAAAACATAAGAAAGTAGATATAAAACAAGCATGGAACATCCAAAATTATAGATACGTTTACAACGTATCAACATCCCCAAGCTTAACTCCTGCTCGTCCTCGAGTAGGTAAGTGATAAAAAAGAATAATTTTTTAGGTGACATGCACCGTCATAATCTTGATCAAGGTATTTGTAAAACATTGATAGCTGTGATCATAGTACTTTAACATAACATGAAAGATATAGTTCTCACAATAAAACATAGTAACTATGTTGTAACATGAAGAGGTACAAACAAAAGATTCATGAATAACAATGCTTTGAAAGACGTTTGTTTGTTTCACATATAGAAAACATAATGAGAATGGTATTCAGCTTGTCCCTCATAGTGTAGCAAAACATAAATGCATAGGACACCTTCAAAGTTCATAAGGGTGACTAGATACAAATAGTTTAAGAACAACCAATATCAAAGTTTTATAATCAATCAACAAGTTTTGGGACAATGCACATTAAACTAAGAATGACCACTATGCTCTCTCAATAGGTGCATAAAGATAGAAGATGAAAACTCAACATAAAAGTAAAAGAAAGGTCCTTCATAGAAGGAAGCAGGGATTCAAGTCTCATAAAGAGCTTCCAAAAATTATGGTACTTATTAGCTTTCAGCTCTCATTGCCCCTATCATAAGCATCTTTAGGTGGTTAAGGTTAAAGTGAACAAATATGAGGATATTCTTGACAAGTTATAAGCTGAAAATCTCATGCCCCTTACTTACGAGTACCGTTCCTCATGCTACTCAACTTTAGTCACAGGTAAGTTCTTGTCATTGTAAGTACATGTGTATCATAGAGAACCGCCAACGAGGTACCCCTTGCCCGATGATACGGAAGCTTTCCCATATCAAAATGACAAGGCAAGCAGACAATGAGCATCTCAGTGATCCTTTTATTTCCTATTTGCATAGGCTATTTATTTTCTTTCCTATTTGCATAGGTTCTTTTATTGAGGATGCTTCACAGATTGCTCACTATGGTTATGCTGCAGGTTTCCACCATGATTAGGCATGGCTTAGACCAACCTCCCAGGCGTTTCTCTAACACATATACGAACTCTATGAGCCTTATAAGCTCTCCTTTTATTTCACACCGCCGGGATCCATAAGCAAAAGAACATGATATTAACTAAATAAAGTGCAATGTTGAAAGCATTCCCCATGGTAACATGGTTCTGCTAATTCACAACTTACAAAACGCAAGCATATACACAACATAGATGGGCACAATGGTTCAAGTTTATTAAGTGCAAGAAAAGTAAAGTGTGCCATCAAGTTCGTGAGAGCTTTAATCACTAATTTTCTCATAACAAGTTTAATTTGGAAGGTAGATAAAAACATGAATATACTTGGAATAGCAATAATGCTAATAGGTAGGTATGGTGGACTATTTGGAATAACTTGGTTTTATTTGGAGTTGGATGCATGAGTGGAACTCATACTTGGTACATGTGCAGGCTAGCAAAAGACTGGGAGCGACCAATTAAGAGAGCAATAATGGCCATAATCATGCAAAGCGACAAAACATTATTAATTAAAGCATAAAGTGATATTACAAGTCGAAAACTAAATGATCATAGAGGCTATGGTGACTTGGTATAGTCTTAACATGGTGTGAGCATGCGCCAAGTCAACCCAAATAAAGCATCAAAGGAGAATACCACAATATTATGCTTTTATATGCTAAAACAACGCATGATTCTTTCAAGGAACATTAAGCAATTTCAATTGTTCGTAACAAGTCATGCTATATCAGTAATCACTAAGCATAAAGTCAAATCAATATCAAGCATGACATGATAAAGTCTAAGTCACAGTAAAAAACAAGCTCCTTTTATACCACTTATAAGTATGAACTTTCCTACTCTTTTCCAATCCAAATCAACTTATTTGAAACTATGTATGAATGCGGGGGTCCAACCAATTTATTCAAGCAAACTAAGAAAAATAAAACTAAAAACAAAAATGAGGACGCTCCAAGAACAACACAATTGTGCATGAAACAATAAAAATGAAGTGTTTGGAAGAAACCTGAGATTTTTATTGATGAATAAGGGGATGCCTGATGTCTACGCACTTCTATTCTTGTAGACAGTTGTTGGGCCTCCAAGTGCAGAGGTTTGTAGAACAGCAGCAAGTTTCCCTTAAGTGGATTACCCAAGGTTTATTGAACTCAGGGAGGAAGTGGTCAAAGGTATCCCTCTCAAGCAACCCTGCAATCAAGATACAAGAAGTCTCTTGTGTCCCTAACACACCCAATACACTTGTTAGGTGTATAGGTGCACTAGTTCGGCAAAGAGATAGTGAAATACAAGTGGTATGGATAATTATAAGTGGTAACGGTTCCAGAAAAGAGCTTGACGGGTAGGAAGTGACTAAAGGCAATCTGAAATAAAGATGGAAGCAAGCAAACATGTAATACATATAGTTGCAAACGGTGTTTCAATGCTTAGAAACAAGGCCTAGGGATCATACTTTCATTAGTGAACACTCTTATATAAATATCTTCTCTTTATGATACTACTCTGAACTACTCTCCGGTTGGACACTCTAATCCATGGTAGGGCTATAACAGCACACCTCAAAGTCCGCTTTCCCCATCTAGATAACCCCACACTGTCACCTTGAGCTCTAGATGGTTCCAACAAACACCACAATTTCATAGAAACATCTAACTCCAAATATAACTCATAACAAGTAATTGTAATCTCTAGCCTAAGTGTCACCATGGTGTGCACGCTGTCACTTTCACACACATGGGGATAGCCAGAGATCTATTAAAGCACTTGAGTAGCAAGATAGATCTACTTGATTACAAAGCTCATGATCACAATATGATCATGCATAAAGAGAGAGATGAACACATAGCTACCGGTAGAACCCTTAGCCTCGAGGAATAACTACTGTCTCATCATCATGGCAATCAACAACGGTGATAGAGATGGCGGTGGAGATGGTGAAGAGGGTGGCGACAACGTGGGGGACTCCTTACCCATCGCCGGTATCATGGGGGAGCACCGCCCCTTAGCCCCCTTCCTTCATGGCTTCTTGGAGATGCAAAAACGTGGCTTTGGTGGCTGCAAATTCGTGGGTGGAGAGATCCTCCATGAATTAGGTTTCCTCCCTTTTTATAGGAGAATATCATTTTGCGGCCCGAAAGTTGGGGTGTCCAGGCAACGCGGTACCCGAGTTCCCTGAAATCATCTGCGATGACTACAGTTGGTGTGCCAAATACTCAGAGGGTCTTTTTTGGCACGAATTCAACTTTATGTTTCAATACAAAAAATCAGGCTAACGGCCGTCAAGTTGGGCCCCCCTGTCAGTTCTCGCCGTTATGTCGCTCCTGTCGCTCCCGTCGCTTAGGTGTCAATTAGGCTTGCAGCATTGGCGCCTGCATCCATTACGCGTCTTCTTCTTCCCCGGAGCGGCAATCTGTGCGGCGTCGCAGCCATGGCACGGAGCTGGGACATGGACAAACCTGCTCGGCCCAGCTCTCTTCTTCCCTGGAGCGACAATCTGTGGTCGTGGCCATGGCGCAGAGCTGGGAAATGACGAAGTTGCTCAGCCCCGCTCTCCTCCCCATCCCGAGTCGGAGCTCGCCCTCACCATGGACGCACCCATGGCACGGTCGGGGACAAGAATTGGTTCCCGCTGAGATCTATCACCTTGTCGACCATGCTCGGTTCTGTTTTCCTCCTCTAGAATCCGAGCTCGCCGTCGTCGTGGTTGCACCCGCACCAATTCTGCCACCTCTGCCGAGGTCTCTGTGGTAGCTCAAGTTCTGGGGCTCTCCAAGTTCTGCCATGTTGGGCCTGTAAGTGTTGTTGTATGTTAAACTAGCAAATATCTTTTGTTCAGATCTCTTCGGATGTACCAACTTCATTGTGTTTAATTATGAAAGATAAAATATAAATGACTTCTCTCAATTTCTCGCATAGAAAAATGCACAGCTAATTTCATATTCTCGCAGGAACTGGCCCCACTTGTTGAACCGGCGGCACTGCCACGATCTCCATGTAACCACGATGAGTTCTCGAACCGAAAGTTGCAGTTACCACGTTTCTTCTGCAGTCATTCCTCTTCCTCGGTCATTCCTCTGCAGTTTTTCCTAGGCGCTTCTTCTTCCTCTGTTCTAGAACCGTCGGTTCATCTTCTTCTTCCTCTCGCAGGCAGTTCCTTTCACCCATTTCCTTGCAGGCATGGATGATGGGAAACGCACAATAGAGACCCACTTGGTCCCTGCCCATGGCACCACGACTTTGACAGTGGTGTACACAAATGATGCAGCGACTGTGGAGACAACTCTCGCCAGGTTTGAGCAATTGCTTGAGAAAGAGAAGCACAAGTTTGTGGGGCTATACTTGGAGTACACCCGTGCAAATAAGCGAAAAAATCCTCCACAAGAGATCGCTGTTGTGCAAATCACCATACATGAGGAGGTCCTCGTTTACCACTTCTGCAGGTATGTGGAATTTAAATTTGAGATCACCACTTCTGCATCCCTTGTTCCCTTACATCCCTAGAACCATCTAAGTGCAGGAGTAAACCAACTGAGATGCGTTGTCCGGATCTGGTCGAGTTCTTGTGTAGGAAAGGGATAACTTTCACTAGCGTGGATATCACAAATGACACAATTATGCTTTCTCGTGCATTGATAAAAATCCCAGAGGGGCACCACATCGACATCCAAAATCTGTACAAGATCAAATCATACCCAGCGAAGGATGGCATGGGTGATCTGGCAGCGGAAATCATCGATAAATCCTATGAAAAACTGAAGAAATTGAAGCAACTCAATCACGACTACTGGGAGTGGAAGCCGATGAGCCAGGTGCACCTCGAGTATGCAGCCAGAGACACCTACATGGCGTACGAGTTGTACAGTAAGCTCATTACCATGAAAGATGGGATGGTTAAGGCGGGGTTTTTCGTGAGAGAGCTATGCCCTGGTTGCAAGCTAGCCCAGGAGAAGAAGCGCGAGGAGGACAGAAAGCGGTTTCAAGACGAGCAGGGATCTTGGGACGGTGGCGACATCAAGCGGCTGAAGGGGAAGCAAGTCAAGGACGACAACAAGTGGCGGTGATACATTATGTGTTTGAACTAGATTTTAGTTTCTAGTTTATTATGTGTGTGATACATTTAGTTACTTCAATACAAAATTTCGACCAATTTAACTTGTTGATGTATTTCTTGACAATTATAATATAATCGAGCACTAGAAATATTTTGTAGTGTGCATGAGCATGATCAGTAAATATAATTAAACACTAGAAACTTTAAGGCACTCCATACAAAGGAGTAGATTAATATATAAGGTTCACCAGAGACACCACGGATATATTGTCTTACATGCCACACACAGGTAATAATTAACTAGAACAAAATAAAAGTAGGGGGTGCCGTAGGAGGCTGGGACACGGAGACGCCTAGCAGGACAGGGGTTTATCAGCAGGAGGCAGCGACAGCCTAGTCGATGGGATACAGGCCAGTCCTGACATACTCCCGGAGGAATTTGCCGTAGGCTGCATGCCGTGCCAAGGTATCGGCCTATGGCTTCCGCCTCTGCCTCTGCCAACGCCCTCCGCCTGCTGGATCATGTTGTTGAGGTCCACATTGATTACTCTGCCACAGAATGGGCAAAACAGTCTCCCCCTATGGTGGAAACGGATTAGCCCACACCATAACCACCTCAGCACGTAGCAGCTCTTGTTGTCCCTGGATACCTTGCTATCGTCCACTTCATCATCATCATCCTCCTGTTGATTTTTAAGAACATAACTTAGAACTCGTACATATGATTGAATTGTATTACAACTCAAGAATTGACAACATGTATATGTAAGACAATATATCCGTGGATATCAAAGATAAAGCATCTCAACAATAGTTTGATCAGTTCATATATCATTTTATCTCAACACAATGACAAATAATTGCATCAGATTGCGGCCTCATAAGTTTCTTCAAGGATGGAGTCAGCGAACCAAGTAACAATTGCACAACCTGTAATATTGTTGTACATCGCCCCAGGTTCACTAACTCATCCCTGAAAAAATCTGCCACCAATGTGTCTGCCTCTCTTTTGGGACAAATTTGAATCATTGGCCACAATAAGAAATTCAAATGTAATCGTACAAAACATTATTCAGGGATATACATAGTCAAGTACAAAAACAAGCCTAAATATTGTAATTATAAATAAAAAACCAAACAATTAATCTTCAGGTGCATGTTAAAAATACTTATGATCAAAACCATTCATATACATATGCATCATACCAATCATTAAAAGATCAGAAACAATTCAATGATCATATATGTAGTTTCGTATGAGAATAAATCTAGGGCCTCATAATTTGTTTCAGAGATGGAGTTAGCGAACCAAAGTACCAACATCACAACCTATATTGTTTGTGTGCATTGCTGCCTCAGGTTCACCAACCCATCCCTAAAACACGACACCATCATACGTGTCTCCCCTTGAACTCTTTTGGGGCAAATTTCAATCATCGGCCTCGGTGACAAACTAAAATGTAATTCTTATACACTAAATGTATGGAATAGGTAATTCGAATATCATAGTTCTATGAATGTAGAATAAAGATTAAGGCCTCATAATTTTCTATAGGGACGGCGTAAGTGAACCAAGTAACAATTGCACAGCCTATATTGTTCTTGTACATCGCCCTAGGTTCACTAACTCGTCCCTGAAAAAATCTGACACCAATGTGTCTGCCTCTCTTTTGGGGCAAATTTAAATCATTGGCCACAATAAGTAATTGAAATGTAATCGTACAAAACATTATTCAGGGATATACATAGTCAGGTACAAAAACAAGCCTAAATATTGTAATTATAAATAAAAAATCAAACAATTAAACTTTAGGTACATGTTAAAAATACTTATGATCAAAACCATTCATATACAAATGCATCATACCAATCATTAAAAGATCAGAAACATTTCAAGGATCATATATGTAGTTCCATATGAGAATAAATCTAGGGCCTCAAAATTTGTTTCAGAGATGGAGTTGGGGAACCAAAGTACCAACAGCACAACCTATATTGTTTGTGTGCATTGCTGCCTCAGGTTCACCAACCCATCCCTAAAACACGACACCATCATACGTGTCTCCACTTGAACTCTTTTGGGGCAAATTTCAATCGTCGGCCTCGGTGACAAACTAAAATGTAATTCTTATACACTATGAATGCATGGAATAGATAATTCAAATATCATAGTTCTATGAATGTAGAATAAAGATTGCAGCCTCATAAGTTTCTACAGAGATGGCGTATGCGAACCAAGTAACAATTGCACAACTTATATTGATCTTGTACATGGCCCCAGGTTCGCTCACTCATCCCTGTAAAAATTTGACACCAATGTGTCTGCCTCTCTTTGGGGCAAATTTGAATCATTGGCCATAATAAGAAATTGAAATGTAATCGTACCAAACAAAATTCAGGGATATACAAATGCATCATACAACGCATTCATAGATCAGAAACAATACAAATATTATATATTTAGGTTCCATATGAGAGAAAAAATTAGGGCCTCATTTTTTTCAGCGATGGAGTCAGAGAACCAAAATACCAACAGCACAACCTATATTGTTTATGTGCATTGCTGCCTCAGGGCCACTAACCATCCCTAAGAAAACGAGACCATCAGATGCCCTTGCACTATTTTGGGGCAAAATTGAATCATTGGGCTCAGTAAGGAATAGAAATGTAATGTTATAGGCCTGCTGTGTATCGAAATCAACACTCAACTAGCAAACTCAACTAGATGACAGATGAGCAGATTGGGGTTTTGTGACTAGACGGATTGGGGTTTTGTGACTAGATGGCAGATGCATCAATCAACCAATCGAATCATATATATACTACCCTACTTCAAGAGCAAAATAATATGTACATGATTGAGCAAATCCTATGTATGAACAGTGAAAACTGCGGCTGCGACTAGAGAAGCTAGCAATATAGTACCTCGGACTCCTCATCAGGGACCTCCTCCTCGAACTCATCATTCTCCGTGATTGCGTCGAAGATTTCTTGAATGGCGATGGGGTCGTCGATGTAGATCACCGGATTGCCTCCGCCTGCCGCCTGCCCCCCATCCAGATCTGTCGCTGGCACCACGATGTTGTTGGCCACCTGCTGCTCGGCAGCGACGGCTACTACCTACTGCTCGGCGGCGATGGCTACCACCTGCTGCTTGGCAGCGATGGCTACCAACTACTGCTCGGCGGCGACGGCTACCACCTGCTGCTCGGTGGTGACGGCTACTGGCTGGACGGATGAGTTCGCACCCTCGACGGTGGGGCGACGAGCGGCGTTCGTGCCCGGAGAAGATGCCTCCGTCTGCTTGGCAACGACCGAGCCATCTGTTGCTGCGCCTTCAACTGGCTTCACCTCCGGATCTTCTCCATGCGTACGCTTCATGGCGCACCAAGGGAAGGAGGTCGTGCAAACGAGGGAGCTGCGGCGCGCGCGGCAGGTGTAGATTGGGGTCTTGGGACTAGACAGACTGGGGGGAAATGACACGAGCTCATGGAAGAAGAAGGTCGAGGGGCGTTATAAACACCGGACCGTTCGTATTCCTCGAGTGGACACGTGTGGTGGGCGGGGGGCTACCACGATGTCCACCCTTTTTTTCGGTTCCCTTTTTTTTTGAAACAGCCACGATCTCCACTTTAGAGCTGCATTGAAAACACGCTCATGGCAAACCTCGATTCCACTGCATGCAAGTGGCGTGGAACTAATTTCTAGCAACGTTAGATCTACTCGAGGGGGGCCCTTGACTCATGGAATTTACTAGTGGTAGGGGCCAGTTGGAAGTGAGATTGAGAGCGTTGCGTAAAAATGGGATATGTCTGATTAAAATCAAGTGGCAATAAATTGCAGCGTCCCGTCGACAACCGTGCACTCGATGACCCCGTTGCCCTATGCATGAGTTGTAGTAGCAGTAGTAGGCTTTTCAGACTTGATTAAACTTGACATGACCGCTCGACGACTTTTTCCATGGACGGCATCGTGTTCATTCCTGTAGAAGTCTCACGGAGGGAGACGTCCGTGCTGTCTCACGCTGTACTGTGAAGGGCACGAGGTGTGCAACGATCATCGTTGGCTCGCACAAAATCAACGGTTGGTGCGCATGATCCGCGTGACAACTGTGACAACCAATCAGGGAGTAGCAGATAGGGTGAGCACAGTTTTGGGCTTCTATGAAAGATAGAGAGGGGGTGGGCAAAACTAAGTAGTACCACATAAAACCAAGGGAAAAACTGAGTAGTATAAAACTGGAAAGTGTCTTGTACAATGAAATACATCATGGAATACATCAAATTATGCCAAGATAGATCCACTAGAGTTCATTGGATGTGTGTTCTTCTCATAAACCACACATGGATCCACCAGTGTCATTACATATGTGTTCTTCTAAACAAACCACATAAGGATCCACCAGTGTCATTGCATGTCTGTTCTTTTCATGAACCACACCCAGTGTCAGTGCATGTCTGTTCTTTTCATGAACCACACCCAGTGTCACTGCATGTCAGTTCTTTTCATGAACCACATAAGGATCTACCGGTGTCATTGGATGTGTCTTCTTCTCATGAACCACACGTGGATCCACCGGTGTCATTGCATGTCTGTTCCTCTAAACAAACCACATAAGGATCCACCAGTGTCATTGCGTGTATGTTCTTTTCATGAACCACACCCAGTGTGATTGCATGTTTGTTCCTCTAAACAAACCACATAAGGATCCACCAGTGTCATTGCGTGTCTGTTCTTTTCATGAACCACACCCAGTGTCATTGCATGTGTGTTCTTCTAAACAAACCACATAAGGATCCACCAGTGTCATTGCATGTATGTTCTTTTCATGAACCACACATAAGGATCCACCAGTGTCATTGCATGTCTGTTCTTTTCATGAACCACACCCAATGTCATTGCACGAGTGTTCTCCTGACAAACCACATATGGATCCACCAGTGTCATTGCATATCTGTTCTTTTCCTGAACCACAGCTAGAGTCTACCAGTGTCATTGGATGTCTGTTCTTCCCATGAACCACACATGGATCCACCAGTGTCATTGCCTGTCTATTCTTTTCATGAATCACAGCTAGAGTCATTGCATGTCTGTTACTTCCATAAACCACATATGGATCCACCCAGTGTGATTGCATGTCTGTTCCTCTAAACAAACCACATAAGGATCCACCAGTGTCATTGGATGTGTGTTCTTCTCATGAACCACAGCCAGTGTCATTGCATGTGTGTTCTTCTAAACAAACCACATAAGTCATTGCATGTCTGTTCTTTTCATGAACCACACCCGGTGTCATTGCATGTATGTTCTTTTCATGAACAATATCTAGAGTCATTGTATGTCTGTTCCTCTAAACAAACCACATAAGGATCCACCAGTGTCATTACATGTCTGTTCTTTTCATGAACATCACCCAGTGTCATTGCATGTGTGTTCTTTTCATTAACCATAGCTAGAGTCATTGCATGTCTGTTACTTCCATAAACTACACAAGGATCCACCGATGTCATTGCATGTCTGTTCTTTTCATGAACCACACCCAGTGTCATTGCATGTGTCTTCTCCTGACAAACCACATATGGATCCACCAGTGTCATTGCATGTCTGTTCTTTTCATGAACCACAGCTAGAGTCCACCAGTGTCATTGGATGTTTGTTCTTCCCATGAACCACACATGGATCCACCAGTGTCATTGCCTGTCTGTTCTTTTTATGAATCACAGCTAGAGTCATTGCATGTTTTGTTACTTCCATAAACCACATATGGATCCACCTAGTGTGATTACATGTCTGTTCCTCTAAACAAACCACATAAGGATCCACCAGTGTCATTGGATGTGTGTTCTTCTCATGAACCACACCTAGTGTCATTGCATGTGTGTTCTTCTAAACAAACCACATAAGGATCCACCAGTGTCATTGCCTGTCTGTTCTTTTCATGAACCACATAAGGATCCACAAGTGTCATTGCATGTCTGTTCTTTTCATGAATCACAGCTAGAGTCATTGGATGTCTGTTACTTCCATAAACCACATATGGATCCACCTAGTGTGATTGCATGTCTGTTCCTCTAAACAAACCACATAAGGATCCACCAGTGTCATTGCGTGTCTGTTCTTTTCATGAACCACACCTAGTGTCATTGCATGTGTGTTCTTCTAAACAAACCACATAAGGATCCACCAGTGTCATTGCCTATCTGTTCTTTTCATGAACCACACTCAGTGTCATTGCATGTGTGTTCTTCTAAACAAACCACATAAGTCATTGCATGTCTGTTCTTTTCATGAACCACACCCGGTGTCATTGCATGTCTATTCTTTTCATGAACCATATCTAGAGTCATTGCATGTCTGTTCCTCTAAACAAACCACATAAGGATCCACAAGTGTCATTGCATGTCTGTTCTTTTCATGAACCACACCCAGTGTCATTGCATGTGTGTTCTTTTCATTAACCATAGCTAGAGTCATTGCATGTATGTTACTTCCATAAAACACACAAGGATCCACCGATGTCATTGCATGTCTGTTCTTTTCATGAACCACACCTAGTGTCATTGCATGTGTGTTCTCCTGACAAACCACATATGGATCCACCAGTGTCATTGCATGTCTGTTCTTTTCATGAACCACAACTAGAGTCCACCAGTGTCATTGGATGTCAATTCTTCCCATGAACCACACATGGATCCACCAGTGTCATTGCCTGTCTATTCTTTTCATGGATCATAGCTAGAGTTATTGCATGTCTGTTACTTTCATAAACCACATATGGATCCACCTAGTGTGATTGCATGTCTGTTCCTCTAGACAAACCACATAAGGATCCACCAGTGTCATTGGATGAGTGTTCTTCTTATGAACCACACCTAGTGTCATTGCATGTGTGTTCTTCTAAACAAACCACATAAGGATCCACCAGTGTCATTGCCTATCTGTTCTTTTCATGAACCACATAAGGATCCACCAGTGTCATTGCATGTCTGTTCTTTTCATGAATCACAGCTAGAGTCATTGCATATCTGTTACTTCCATAAACCACACATGGATCCACCCAGTGTGATTGCATGTCTGTTCCTCTAAACAAACCACATAAGGATCCACCAGTGTCATTGGATGTGTGTTCTTCTTATGAACCACACCCAATGTCATTGCATGTGTGTTCTTCTAAACAAACCACATAAGTCATTGCATGTCTGTTCTTTTCATGAACCACACCCGGTGTCATTGCATGTATGTTCTTTTCATGAACAATATCTAGAGTCATTGCGTGTCAGTTCCTCTAAACAAACCACATAAGGATCCACCAGTGTCATTGCATGTCTGTTCTTTTCATGAACATCACCCAGTGTCATTGCATGTGTGTTCTTTTCATTAACCATACCTAGAGTCATTGCATGTCTGTTACTTCCATAAACTACACAAGATCCACCGATGTCATTGCATGTCTGTTCTTTTCATGAACCACACCCAGTGTCATTGCATGTGTGTTCTCCTAACAAACCACATATGGATCCACCAGTGTCATTGCATGTATGTTCTTTTCATGAACCACAGCTAGAGTCCACCAGTGTCATTGGATGTGTGTTCTTCCCATGAACCAAACATGGATCCACCAGTGTCATTGCCTGTCTGTTCTTTTCATGAATCACAGCTAGAGTCATTGCATGTCTGTTACTTCCATAAACCACTTATGGATCCACCTAGTGTGATTGCATGTCTGTTCCTCTAAACAAACCATATAAGGATCCACCAGTGCCATTGGATGTGTGTTCTTCTCATGAACCACACCTAGTGTCATTGCATGTGTGTTCTTGTAAACAAACCACATAAGGATCCACCAGTGTCATTGCCTGTCTGTTCTTTTCATGAACCACATAAGGATCCACAAGTGTCATTGCATGTCTGTTCTTTTCATGAATCACAACTAGAGTCATTGGATGTCTGTTACTTCCATAAACCACATATGGATCCACCTAGTGTGATTGCATGTATGTTCCTCTAAACAAACCACATAAGGATCCACCAGTGCGTGTCTGTTCTTTTCATGAACCACACCCAGTGTCATTGCATGTGTGTTCTTCTAAACAAACCACATAAGGATCCACCAGTGTCATTGTCTATCTGTTCTTTTCATGAACCACACCTAGTGTCATTACATGTGTGTTCTTCTAAACAAACCACATAAGTCATTGCATGTCTGTTCTTTTCATCAAGCACACCCGGTGTCATTGCATGTCTATTCTTTTCATGAACCATATCTAGAGTCATTGCATGTATGTTCCTCTAAACAAACCACATAAGGATCCACCAGTGTCATTGCATGTCTGTTATTTTCATAAACATCACCCAGTGTCATTGCATGTGTGTTCTTTTCATTAACCATAGCTAGAGTCATTACATGTCTGTTACTTCCATAAACTACACAAGGATCCACCGATGTCATTGCATGTCTGTTCTTTTCATGAACCACACCCAGTGTCATTGCATGTGCGTTCTCCTGACAAACCACATACGGATCCACCAGTGTCATTGCATATCTGTTCTTTTCATGAACCACAGCTAGAGTCCACCAGTGTCATTGGATGTTTGTTCTTCCCATGAACCACACATGGATCCACCAGTGTCATTGCCTGTCTGTTCTTTTCATGAATCACAGCTAGAGTCATTGCATGTCTGTTACTTCCATAAACCACATATGGATCCACCTAGTGTGATTGCATGTCTGTTCCTCTAAACAAACCACATAAGGATCCACCAGTGCCATTGGATGTGTGTTCTTCTCATGAACCACACCTAGTGTCATTGCATGTGTGTTCTTCTAAACAAACCACACAAGGATCCACCAGTGTCATTGCCTGTCTGTTCTTTTCATGAACCACATAAGGATCCACCAGTGTCATTGCATGTCTGTTCTTTTCATGAATCACAGCTAGAGTCATTGGATGTATGTTACTTCCATAAACCACATATGGATCCACCTAGTGTGATTGCATGTCTGTTCCTTTAAACAAACCACATAAGGATCCACTAGTGTCATTGCGTGTCTGTTATTTTCATGAACCACACCCAGTGTCATTGCATGTGTGTTCTTCTAAACAAACCACATAAGGATCCACCAGTGTCATTGCCTATCTGTTCTTTTCATGAACCACACCCAATGTCATTGCATGTGTGTTCTTCTAAACAAACCACATAAGTCATTGCATGTCTGTTCTTTTCATGAAGCACACCCGGTGTCATTGCATGTCTATTCTTTTCATGAACCATATCTAGAGTCATTGCATGTCTGTTCCTCTAAACAAACCAGATAAGGATCCACCAGTGTCATTGCATGTCTGTTCTTTTCATGAACCACACCCAGTGTCATTGCATGTGTGTTCTTTTCATTAACCATAGCTAGAGTCATTGCATGTCTGTTACTTCCATAAAACACACAAGGATCCACCGATGTCATTGCATGTCTGTTCTTTTCATGAACCACACCTAGTGTCATTGCATGTGTGTTCTCTTGACAAACCACATATGGATCCACCAGTGTCATTGCATGTCTGTTCTTTTCATGAACCACAGCTAGAGTCCACCAGTGTCATTGGATGTCGGTTCTTCCCATGAACCACACATGGATCCACCAGTGCCATTGCCTGTCTGTTCTTTTCATGGATCACAGCTAGAGTCATTGCATGTCTATTACTTTCATAAACCACATATGGATCCACCTAGTTTGATTGCATGTCTGTTCCTCTAAACAAACCACATAAGGATCCACCAGTGTCATTGGATGTGTGTTCTTCTCATGAACCACACCTAGTGTCATTGCATGTGTGTTCTTCTAAACAAACCACATAAGGATCCACCAGTGTCATTGCCTGTCTGTTCTTTTCATGAACCACATAAGGATCCACCAGTGTCATTGCATGTCTGTTCTTTTTATGAATCACAGCTAGAGTTATTGCATGTATGTTAATTCCATAAACCACATATGGATCCACCTAGTGTGATTGCATGTCTGTTCCTCTAAACAAACCACATAAGGATTCACCAGTGTTATTGCGTGTCTGTTCTTTTCGTGAACCACACCCAGTGTTATTGCATGCGTGTTCTTCTAAACAAACCACATAAGGATCCACCAGTGTCATTGCCTATCTGTTCTTTTCATGAACCACACCCATTGTCATTGCATGTGTGTTCTTCTAAACAAACCACATAAGTCATTGCATGTCTGTTCTTTTCATGAACCACACCCGGTGTCATTGCATGCGTATTCTTTTCATGAACCATAGCTAGAGTCATTGCATGTGTGTTCTCCTGACAAACCACATATGGATCCACCCGGTGTCATTGCATGCGTGTTCTTTTCATGAACAATAGCTAGAGTCCACCAGTGTCATTGGATATCTGTTCTTCCCATGAACCACACATGGATCCACCAGTGTCATTGCCTGTCTGTTCTTTTCATGGATCATAGCTAGAGTCATTGCATATCTGTTACTTCCATAAACCACATATGGATCCACCCAATGTGATTGCATGTCTTTTCCTCTAAACAAACCACATAAGGATCCACCAGTGTCATTGGATGTGTGTTCTTCTCATGAACCACAGCCAGTGTCATTGCATGTGTGTTCTTCTAAACAAACCACATAAGTCATTGCATGTCTGTTCTTTTCATGAACCACACCCGGTGTCATTGCATGTATGTTCTTTTCATGAACAATATCTAGAGTCATTGCATGTCTGTTCCTCTAAACAAACCACATAAGGATCCACCAGTGTCATTGCATGTCTGTTCTTTTCATGAACATCACCCAGTGTCATTGCATGTGTGTTCTTTTCATTAACCATAGCTAGAGTCATTGCATGTCTGTTACTTCCATAAACTACACAAGGATCCACCGATGTCATTGCATGTCTGTTCTTTTCATGAACCACACCCAGTGTCATTGCATGTGTGTTCTCCTGACAAACCACATATGGATCCACCAGTGTCATTGCATGTCTGTTCTTTTCATGAACCACAGCTAGAGTCCACCAGTGTCATTGGATGTCTGTTCTTCCCATGAACCACACATGGATCCACCAGTGTCATTCCCTGTCTGTTCTTTTCATGGATCACAGCTAGAGTCATTGCATTCTGTTACTTCCATAAACCACATATGGATCCACCTAGTGTGATTGCATGTCTGTTCCTCTAAACAAACCACATAAGGATCCACCAGTGTCGTTGGATGTGTTCTTCTCATGAACCACACCCAGTGTCATTGCATGTGTGTTCTTCTAAACAAACCACATAAGGATCCACCAGTGTCATTGGATGTCTGTTCTTCCCATGAAACACACATGGATCCACCAGTGTCATTGCCTGTCTGTTCTTTTCATGAATCACAGCTAGAGTCATTGCATGTCTGTTACTTCCATAAACCACATATGGATCCACCTAGTGTGATTGCATGTCTGTTCCTCTAAACAAACCACATAAGGATCCACCAGTGTCATTGGATGTGTGTTCTTCTCATGAACCACACCCAGTGTCATTGCATGTGTGTTCTTCTAAACAAACCACATAAGGATCCACCAGTGTCATTGCCTATCTGTTCTTTTCATGAACCACACCTAGTGTCATTGCATGTGTGTTCTTCTAAACAAACCACATAAGTCATTGCATGTCTGTTCTTTTCATGAACCACACCCGGTGTCATTGCATGCATGTTCTTTTCATGAACCATAGCTAGAGTCATTGCATGTGTGTTCTCCTGACAAACCACATATGGATCCACCCGGTGTCATTGCATGCATGTTCTTTTCATGAACCACACCCAATGTCATTGCATGTCAGTTCTTTTCATGAATCACAGCTAGAGTCATTGCATGTGTGTTACTTCCATAAACCGCATATGGATCCACCTAGTGTGATTGCATGTCTGTTCTTTTCACAAACCACACATGGATACACCAGTGTCATTGCATGGGTAGCCGTTAGACCAAGTCTTCTAGAAGGCACGCCCTAACACAATTGTTCTGCTTGACGATTGTTACATACCATTCGATTGGGGTGCTTGGACGATTGGATGGTCTTCGTGAGAGCGATCCGCGAGTAGGCTGTTCTGCGGCATGATTGGCCACGCTTGCTCTGGACAAACTGGCAACACCGGGCGCTCCCCTGTTGCGAGTGTCACGTCTCACGAGTTCATTGGGCCACATCCTAGTGTCACATCCCCATTACTTATCTTCCTCCCCGTACTTCTCTTCCTTACCCTCGAAGCCACTTTCCCCACTTCACTCCCATCCTGCCGTAGCCGCAAGCCGACGGCGCCTCCATCCCAATCCCCTCTCCGGCAGCCACCCCCCACCCCTCTTGCCATGGGTTCATGGGGAGACGGCGAGGAAACACGTCGTGACGACAGGGATGGTGATTTCGATGTGAGTCGTCTCATCTCTATTTCTATCATCTGTGGCCAGTTATCTATTTTTTGAGCTAGATCTAATCTGTTTACTCATGCGCGTA
Organism: Avena sativa; assembly: GCA_916181665.1. Lineage (NCBI taxonomy): Eukaryota > Viridiplantae > Streptophyta > Magnoliopsida > Poales > Poaceae > Avena > Avena sativa. The sequence goes on along the minus strand of OV702290.1, from coordinate 28,484,164 downwards.
TGATGTGTTAGGCCAATCAGACGATGTATGACTCCGACTATCACGGTTTAGAGGATGAAGACAGTCCTATGGTATGTAAACATGGATATGTGCCCGCTAAATTTGTAGCCTTCGAAGGACGAAACACAGGCAGGAGGTTTCTACGGTGTCAAGGACATCGTGCAATGATGCAAGGCGGAAGTTGCGGTGTTGTCAAATGGGTAGATCCAGAGTGGCCCAAATCGATGCAGAAAACGCTAGACAAACTATGGGAAATGACTGTCGAGTTAAAAGAATCCGTGTTCAGCTCACTTCTTGACAGTGTTGAGATGAAGCTATGGGAACCAGTTGACATGACCAAGCATAAGCGAGATCTCAGGTGGGTGCAAGACAAGGTTATCAAAGTCGAGAAGGAGAGGGACGCGGTGTTGGCCCTAAAGGCTAAAGCAGAGCAAGAACTGACTCAAGCAAGGAACGATCTCCACCAGGCCAAAGTCCTGCAGTACACAACTACGAGTATTGACAAGTGCATGAGGAAAAATGCAGAGAAACAATTGAAGCTGTGCAAGGAAGATGCTAAAAGGAAGGAGCAGACAATTCGATCCTTGCTCTCGCAGGAAGATGCGCATCGGGCCAAGATTAGGAAGATCAAGGAGATGTGTGATAACTAGTTCTATTTAGCTTAAGCTCCGTGCCTTTTTAAGTTGTAATATTTGTACTTGTTGACCTAGCGGTCTGAACTATTGGTATCGGATTCCAGGGAGGAAAAAAATTGCTCTGACCCCGCATTAATTTGTGGAAGAATTTGTGATTTAGATCAATTTCTGCCTTGATTTAGATCTCTGTCCCAGATTGGAAACGTGACCGTGGACCAAAGACACCTTTTCTACTAGTGTATTCTGACATTGGTGGTTTGTTTAAATATAATCTACGTGGATTGTGCCGCATGCAAATGGCACAACCACAATTTATAAAGTGGAAGCACGTACACCCGGTTACTGGAGATCCGGGAGCTTCGCCAGATGCAGGGGATGCAGGAGCAGAGAGGCGGTGAGATAGACGGGCTCAAGATTAGGCCAGAAAGTGGTACCCATTTCCTCCTCATCTGGGAATTATCGGTGAGAACATTGATGTTTATGTTGCCACGTCGTTGTGTAGCATCTAAAATAAGTTGTTGCTTCGTGGAGTGTGACAGCTTAAATAATTTATTTATGTGCCACTTACATTCCGTCGTATTTGGAGACCTCCTGCTCCTCAGCAATCATGGAACCGGTGGATCCTTATTTTCAGATAGCAGTGGCATAATCACAATTTCATATTAAACTACTGACTCGGACGTTTTCAAACCCTAAGTCGCGGTACATTTTACTCAGAGAACGTGGGTAGATTGTTTTGCCTAGCAACGTGCCACACACAGAGCGATCAGAATTTAACAAAATTACATATATAGGTTCAAGTTCAACACATTACTATGCATCTTCATTGCTAGTAGCCTTCTTCTGCAGCCTGGGTGCCAACCCTTCATGTCCAATGGCTTCTTCATTTCCTGCCTTCTTCCTCTTTCTTGGTGCCAATTTTCTTAGCTTCACGTACTCTGCATCGCCAGGACAATGGGCACCAGAATCGTATCCAACATCATCTTTCCACTTGTTTTTAATTTCTTCGGGCAGCAAAATGACATCTTTCCACTCGTTTTTAATTTCTTCGGGCAGCAAAATGACTAACCCGGCAGTCATGTTTCTAACCTTGCGGCGCTTCCTGTCAAAGAAACAAGACTGTTGCATAACTGCCCAATATCTACAGAGTAAATAAAACAAAAATTACAATTCAGCATAAACATGCGAACCCCAAGAGACCTTTGCTTACCAGGAGCTAATTGGGTTCGAGCAACCACCCTGTCCAAGAATAGAAGGGCGACTCCTAGTTGCAGCAGCTTCCACATCCAGTACATCACATTTCAGCTCAAACATGGCAGCCGAAGCATACCTTTTCATCAACCCAATTAGCTGACTGTCACACGTTATAGGAACCATGATGCCATGTTCATCCATGAAGCTGAACTTTGTAGTCTGCTTCGGCCATAATTCAACATGATTACGCAGAGCAGCAACCATACCAGATATAATGCAGATCTGCGCAGGCGCTTCTTCCGTCGTGAAACAATGGTGTCCATACATCTTGCCCTTAGAGTCGTACCTATAGAGGACTACCGTAACCAGGTAAGGGGGGTCCACGCAGATCCCACTTGACAGAAAACTATGGATAGAATATGTTTGTCAGCGTTAGGCTAACAAACAATTTGAGGTTCAGTAGCCAGCTAGCAGTTGTAACTAGTGCGAATAGCAAAGAGAAGGGTAGATCACCCGCTTGTAGACAGAACTTCTTCTTTCTTGATAGTAGGATCTGCCATCCTCCGAGCTGCTCGGCTCGTCGGCGACGGAGGCGGGCTAGAGCCTCGCAACGGTGGCTACGGCATGCGTCATTGGAGCTCGGTATCAGTGACTGGGCGCAGCAACTTGGCCCCAGAAGTCGAATGTCCGAAGGGATCGTCCTGCCTGGAGGGTGGATTCTGACGCTGCCGGTGCTAGGGGAAAGCTGGGAATGGACTTGTGAAATTGGTCAACGCATCCAATCCACTTAGCTGCTCGATTTGCCTAAGAGGTTGTGGCGTTGGCGCCCGTGTCACGGACAGATAACCGACATGTGGGTCCCGACCGTCTACTTCACGGGGCGGTTTAACGGAATATTTGTATTTGGCAGGGGTGAGATGAGTTTGCCTCGAAATGGCCCCTCTCAGTAGTTGGCGGTCCAACTTTTCAAAACGCGGTAATTTCAGGCAACTTAGGTACCGCCATGCGCTGGCCTGTCAACTTTGGTACCGCAGACGAACAAGCCCTTTTTATAGCTTCTCGGATTCCCGTCATCCCATCTTGGGCTGCAGTAAATCAGGCCTATCGGGCCCGTCCGGACTCGGAATCAGCTAAATTTTATGTCCAGAACGTTTGTCGCGAAATTTCTAACAACTTTGTAGTTGAAGAGTTTTCCGTTTGACGCCCTCTTAAACCCGAAACGTGACCATATTTAAAAAGAGTTCTGAGACAGATTTCTGGAAAATCTCAATTTGACTCCAACAAGGTTTCCACTTGTATTCTTGGTAATTCCTACACATCAAAGTGTAAAACAAGAACATTGCGCACTTTTGCAACTATTAGTAGGTTAGTCCAAATAAATCATAAACTTTATATAAAAAGGAGTAACAAAAACATATTATTAGCATAAAACCATCAAAAATTATAGATACGTTATGGACGTATCAACATCCCTAAGCTTAGTTCCTGCTCGTCCTCGAATAGATAAACTATAAAAACAATATAATTTTTGAGGTGACACGCAGCCAATACAATCTTGATCATCATTATTGTAAAAGCATTGATAGCTGGGATCAAGGTACTCTAAACATGAACATGAAAGATAGAGTTCTAACAATAAAACATAGCAACTATGTTGTAACATGAAAGGATACAAACAAAGATCATGAATAACAATGCTTTACAAGAAATTTGTTTGTTTCACATATAGAAAGCATAATGAGAATGGTATTCAGCTTGTCCCTCATAGTCTAGCAAAACATAAATGCATAGGACACCTTCAAAGTTCATAAGGGTGACTAGATACAAGTAGTTTAAGAATAAGCAATATCAAAATTATGCATCAATCAACAAGTCTTGGGACAATGCACATTAAACTAAGAATGGCCACTATGCTCTCTCAATAGGTGCATAAAGATAGAAGATGGAGACTCAACATAAAAGTAAAATAAATGCCTTCATAGAAAGAAGCAGAGATTCAAGTCTCATAAAGAGCTTCCAAAAATTATGATACTTATTAGCTTTCAGCTCTCATTGCTCCTATCATAAGAATCTTGAAGTGATTAAGGTTAAAGTGAACAAACTATGGAGTATATGCTTAACAAAGTATAAGTTGGAAATCTCATGTCCCTTGAATACGAGGGTCTCTCCTCATGGTACTCAAGTTTAGTTACCGGTAAGTTCTTGTCATAGTAAGTACATGTGTATCATAGAGAAATGCCAACGGGGTACCCCTTGCCCGATGATACGGAAGAATCCCCATATCAAAATGACAAGGCAAGCAGACACTAAGCATCTCAGCAATCTTCTTATTTACCATGTGAAAATGGTGCTTTTTTCTCTCTTTCCTCTTTTCTCATATCTCTTTTTTTTCTTTTTCTCTTTTTTTCTCAATATCTGACTCTTTTTTATAAGAAGAATGCTTCATAGACAGCTCATTATGGTTACGCTGCAGGTTTCCACCATGACAGCATGGATTATACCGACGGCCCAGGCGTTTCTCTAACACACATACATAAATCCATGGACTTATAAGCTCCCCTTTCATTTCACACCGACGACATCCATAGACAAAAGAGCATAGGCCATAGTCAAAAACAAACTCCTTTTACCACTTAAGCATGAACTTTTCCTACTCTTTTCCAATCCAAACCAAACTATTTGAAAACCAATGTATGAAAGAGGGGGTCCAACCAATTTATTCAGCAAACTAAGAAAACCAAGCAAACAAAAACCAAAACGAAAAACACAAAAGAATACGCTCCAAGAACAACACAACTGTGCATGAAACAATAAAAATGAAGTGTTTGGAAGGAACCTGGAATTTTTATTGATGAAGAAGGGGATGCCTTGGGCATCCCCAAGCTTTGACGCTTGTACCTCTTGAATATTTCTTGGGGTGACATGGGGTGGCATCCCCAAGCTTGAGCTTTAGTCCATTCTTCATCATTACCTCATTCTCTCCATACACCTGAAATTTTTCCTTCATACAAAACTTCACACAATCTTTATTAGCAACATTAGTGCACTCAAGATAATAAGTCTTTAGGTTCAGTTTCAACACCAATAAAACTTCCATTAAAACACAAGCTACTGTAGCACTTCCCTCAAAAAGCTCAATTCCCCAAAAGAACTAAAAAGGAACCAACAAGAAGCAAATGCAAATAATGGCAGAAATCTGTCAAAACAAACCAGCAGGTAAAGACGAATTTTTTCGAAGACCTTCTATTGCTCAAATCGAAAAGTGTTGAACTACCGAAAGTTAGATAACAACCTAGGGAATAAGCACAAACATTCACGCCTCAAAAGGACGTACAGAGATTTTACACGAATTTTTAAGGTGAAGCACAAAATTCTGTTTTGGGACAGCAACTTTCCAAATCATTACTTCTCTCTCATTAGAGGTTACTCTTGGCACAAAAAGAAAATAAAAAAGATAAGGAGCGGTTATTACTAAAGCAATAACTTCCAAGACTCAACTAAAACTTTTAGGTTATCTCCCAGTAAGTACTTTTCTTTAACGCCTTTAAGTTAGGCTTGGTAGTTTGAGAAGATGCTCACATAAGAAATATGAATTGAAGTAAAAGAGAGCATCAAGAAGCAAATTCAAAGCACATTTAAGTCTAACCCACTTCCTATGCATAGGAATCTTGTAAAGAAACAAGTCATGAAAGCACAAAGAAACAATCATAGGAAAGCAAAACGAGTGCAGCTTCAAGACTTTCAACATAAAGAGGGGAAACTTAATAATGTTGAGATACATAAGCCCATGTTTCCCTCTCTCGTAATAACTTTCAGTAGCAACATGAATAAAATTAACAATATAACTATCACAAGAAACATTCTTATCATGAGCCACATGCATAAAAGAATTAATACTCCCCATATAAACATAGTCATTCTTATTGATTGTAGTGGGAGCAAATTCAACAAAATAGCTATCATTATTATTTTCATCACCATAATCATCAAATATAGGAGGCATGTTGTAATCATAATTAATTTCCTCCTCAATAGTAGGTGGATGAAAATATCATATTCATCATTGTAATTATCATATATTGGAGGTTTGGCATCATCATAAGCAATAGAATAGCTATCTTCCAAAGATGGGGAACTAAAAAGATCATTTTCATAAAAACTAGCTTCCCCAAGCTTAGACTTTTCCATAGCATTAGCAATAACGGTGTCCAAAGAGTTCATACTAACAACATTGCTATTAGCATGCAAATAAGGTTCCATAGGTTTTTTAATTTTCTCTTCAAACACTTCATGTCCTAACTCAAGATAAATACTATAAAGCTCTCTAATTTTGTTGTTGTTTTCCATTAAGCCTAACTAGTGAAAACAAGAAACAAAAAGACAAAATTGCAGAATCTAAAGGAAATAACTTTGAGCACTCACACCGGAGGATGTGAGTACCTTTTACCTTACCTCCCCGGCAACGGCGCCAGAAAATAGCTTGATGTCTACGCACTTCTATTCTTATAGACAGTTGTTGGGCCTCCAAGTGTAGAGGTTTGTAGAACAGCAGCAAGTTTTCCCTTAACTGGATCACCCAAGGTTTATCAAACTCAGGGAGGAAGTGGCCAAAGGTATCCCCTCTCAAGAAACCCTGCAATCAAGATACAAGAAGTCTCATGTGTCCCCAACACACCCAATACACTTGTCAGGTGTATAGGTGCACTAGTTCAGCAAAGAGATAGTGAAATACAAGTGGTAATGGTGATAGAAAATACTTTGATGGCGTGGAAGAGACTAAAGGCAAACTGAAATAAAGATGGAAGCAAGCAAACATGTACCAGATCTAGTTGCAAACGGTGTTTCAGTGCTTAGAAACAAGGCCTAGGGATCATACTTTCACTAGTGAACACTCTCATATAAATAGCTTCTCTTTATGATACTCTTAACTACTCTCTGGTTGGACACTCTAATCGATGGTAGGGCTATAACAGCACACCTCAAAGTTCATCTTTCACATCTAGAAAACCCCACACTGTCACCTTGAGCACTAGATGAGTCCAACAAACACCACAATTTCATAAAGACATCCAACTCCAAATATAACTCATAACAAGTATTTGTAATATCTAGCCTAAGTGCCACCATGGTGTGCACGCTGTCACTTTCACACACATGGGGAGAGCAGAGATCTATTAAAGCACTTGAGTAGCAAGGTAGATCTATAGATTACAAGCTCATGATCTCAATAAGATCATGCATAGAGAGAGAGAGATGAACACATAGCTACCAGTAGAACCCTTAGCCTCGAGAGAGAACTATTCCCTCCTCATCATCAGAATCAACAACTGTGATGGAGATGGTGGTGGAGATCGATGGAGATGGCTCCGGGGGCACTTCCCTGTCCCGGCAGGGTGCCGGAACAGAGACTTTCTGTCCCCCGAATTTCCCCTTCGGTGGCGGCGGCGCTGCGGAACTTTTCGTGGATTTCTGATTGACGATCTAGGGTTTCTGCCTCGGGAGGAATATATAGGCGAAGGAGGCAAGGTCGGTGGCTAGCCAGGTGGCCCACGCCATGCCCTGGCGCGGCCTGGGGGTACCTGCCCCTAGGGGGGGGGGGTGTGGCCAGGCCCTGGCCCTCCTCCGTCTTGTATTCTGGCTTCGTGAGTCTTCCGGTAAAATAGGAACTTTGGCTTTTGTCCCGTCCAATTCTGAGAATATTCATTTTCTGACTTTCCTGGAACCAAAAACAGCAGAAAACAGGCAAGTGGCACTATGGCATCTTGTTAATAGGTTAGTCCAAGAAATCATATGAAAAGTACTTCAAAGTGTGGACAAAACACAAGAAAGTAGATAAAACCAAGCATGGAGCATCAAAAATTATAGATACATTTGCAATGTATCAGATATCAACTAAATAAAGTGCAATGTTAAAAGCGTTCCCCATGGTAACATGGTTCTGCTAATTCACAACTTACAAAACGCAAGCATATACGTAACATAGATGGGCACAATCGTTCAAGTTTATTAAGTGCAAGAAAAGTAAAGTGTGCCATCAAGTTCATGAGAGATTTAATCACTAATTTTCATATAACAAGTTTAATTCGGAAGGTAGATAAAAACATGAATATATTTGGAATAGCAATAATGCTAATAGGTAGGTATGGTGGACTCTTTGGAATAACTTGGTTTTATTTGGAGTTGGATTTATGAGTGGAACTCATACTTGGTACATCATACATTGCAAATGTATCTATAATTTTTGATGTTCCATGCTTGGTTTGATCCACTTTCTTGTGTTTTGTCCACACTTTGGAGTACTTTTCATATGATTTCTTGGACTAACCTATTAACAAGAGCCATAGTGCCAGCTGCCTGTTTTCTGCTGTTTTTGGTTCCAGGAAAGTCAGAAAATGAATATTCTCGGAATTGGACGGGACAAAAGCCAAAGTGCCTATTTTTCCGGAAGTCATCAGATGCCAGAATACGAGACGGAGAGGGGCCAGAGGGCGGACACACCACCTGGCCACGTGGCTAGGCTTGGCCCATGCCAGGGGGTGGTATGGCCAGCCCAGGCACCCCCTCGGCCTCTCCTTCCGCCTATAAGATACCCTCGGGACGAAAGCCCTAAGGACCCGATCAAAAATCCACAAAAGAGTCTGTAGATGGTTGGTTCTCCTCCTTTGTGCTTTCATGTTTAGATCTTGTGAGCTCCGTTCATGATCAAGATCATCTATTTGTAATTCTGCATGTTGTGTTTGCGGGGATCCGATGGATATTGAGATGCTATTTCAGATTGATTATTGATTCTATCATGTCTTTGTTATTTGTGATCTTGCATGCTTTCCGTTGTTAGTAGCTATCTTGGCCAAGTAGATGCTAGCAACTCCAAGAGTTAGTATTTATGCTCGATAGTGGGTTCATGCCTCTGGTAATCTGGGGAAGTGATAGAAATCTCTAAGGTACTAGATGTGTTGTTGCTCCTAGGGAGAAAACAACAATCTTTTGTTCATAGAACAATCGTACTGTTTACTTTACACGCAGTTCGTAAAGCAATAATATGTTGCTTGCAACTTAATACTGGAGGGGGTTCGGATGATAACCTAAAGGTGGATTATTAGTCATAGATGCAGTTGGATGGGGGTCTATGTATAATGTTGTAATGCCCAATCAAGTTCCAAAGGAGTCAATATGATTAGTATATGCATGTATTGCTTTCTCGATGTTTGTCAATTGCCCCGCTGTAATTTGTTCACCCAGCATGTTATCTATCTAAGGAGAGCCACTTCTAGTGAACTATGGATCCCAGTCCTTTTTCTTTACATACAATCTATAAACGGTTTACTGCTTTGTGTTTACTTTCTGCAAACTATTACTTCCTTCCATTCGATACGTTTAATCCTTTGTTTTCTACAAAACACGGTGAGATTGACAACCTCATCGCAAGTTGGGGACAAAGTTCTATGGTTGTGTTGTGCAGGTCTCCACGTTGCTACTAGCACCGGTAGTGCGCCCTGCCAAGGCTCAGCTAGCAACACCTTTGGGGTGTTTCCTTGCTCCTACTGGTTCGATTAAACCTTGGTTTCATAACTGAGGGAAACTTGCTGCTGTGCTCATCATACCTTCCTCTTGGGGTTCCCAACGAGCTCTACATCAACACCGCACCAGCACTTTTCTGGCGCCGTACACTGAGCCATCAAGCATTTTTCTAGCGCCTATGCCGGGGAGGTAAGGTAAAAGGTATTCACACCGGAGGATTAAAGAAGAAAAACCTCCCACGGCAAACCCCTATTTTCTGGCGGCGTTGCCGGGGAGGTAAGGTAAATGGTATTCACACCGGAGGATTAAAGAAGAAGAACCTCCCACGGCAAACGCCTATTTTCTGGAGCCGTTGCCGGGGAGTCAAGGACATCTTCACAAGGAGAGTCCCTCATAACCAATCTCTTTACTTTGTTATTTTTGTTTTGCTTAGTTTCTTTTTGCTTAGTTTGCTTGTTTCTTTATCAAAAACACACAAAAAATTAGTTTCACTAGTTTGCTTTCTTATTTCAAAAACACAAAAAAAACTAGTTCCTTTCTTAAGTTTCCACTATGTATAGCCTTGCTCCAATCACTATGTCACCCGAGGAAATGATTTTCACTTTTAAACAAGGAATTGAGGAAAGTTTTAAAGAAGCTTGGGCTAGAATCTCTTATCTACATGAAAAAACTGAGCCTAAAATGACTCAAAGCTTGTTCCTTAGCAGTTTTTACCTTGGAATTGCTCTTTGCTATAGATATGCTTTAGATGCTGTTGTGGGAGGAGATTTCCTCCAATGTAATGAGGATGATGCTATAAATGGCAGAAAGAAATTGATCCTCACTTACAACTTGCCTAGCCAAACTGATATTTCCTTCGCAAGAATATTTGCTAGATTGAACACTCTTGAGACTAGCACTACTAGCTTAAAAGATTGCTATAATACGCTTAGGGAGCATCACAATTATGTTCCAAAAAATTCTGAACCATCAAAGTGGCTCCCTACAGTAAAGATTGAGATAAACACTGAAACTTTTCAAGCCCGCTGTGATATCATGTCTGAATTTTGTCTTATGCCCAAGGATATTTATGAATCTTTGAATACTTGGGGGCTCACTGAAGGAGTAAAAGAAATATCTCTTGCTAATAATGCTACCATATTACCTCTTGGAATAGCTGAAGGAGTGTTTACAAATATCCTTGGGAAAATGATTTCTACTGATTATCTTGTTATTGAATGTGCAGGAAAAGGACAAATTACACTTGGAAGGTCCCTATTAGAACTCCTTGGAGCAATAATAGATGTGGGAAAGGGGACCATGCACCTTTATTCTCCGCCAAACAATCATATTTCCCCAAGGTTAAGAATAAAAGTAAGAGAGGTAAGGGTAAGAAATTTGGTTTTAATACTTCTTCATTTGAGAACACTTGATTCTTTTTCTTGTTTCTTATGCCTAACTTAAAGCCGTTAAAGAAAAGTACTTATTGGGAGATAACCCAATAGTTTTAGATGAGTCTTGGAAGTTATTACTTCAGTAATAACCTCTCCTTATCCTTTTTATTTGCTTTTTGTGCCAAGAGTAACCTCTAATGAGAGAGAAGTAATGATTGGGAAAGTTGCTATCCCGAAACAGATTTTTGTGCTTCACCGTAAAAATTCGTGTAAAATCTCTGAACGTATTTTTGAGGCGTGAATTTTTCTGCTTCTGCCCTAGGTTGTTATCTAACTTTTGTTAGTTCACCACCTTTTTATTTGAGCAACAGAAGGTCTTCAAAAAAATTCGTCTTTACCTGCTGGTCAGTTTTGACAGATTTCTGCCATTTTCTGCATTTGCTTCTTGTTGGTTCCTTTTTGAATTCTTTTGGGGAATTGAGCTTTTTGAGGGAAGTGCTACAGTATCTAGTGTTCTAATGGAAGTTTATTGGTGTTGGAACTGAACCTTAAGACTTATTTATCTTGAGTGCACTAATGTTGCTAATAAAGATTGTGTGAAGTTTTGTATGAAGAAAAATTTTAGGTGTATGGAAAGAATGAGTAATGAGATAAAGGATGGACTAAAGCTCAAGCTTGGGGATGCCACGCGTGTCACCCCAAGAAATCTCCAAGAAGTACAAGCGTCAAATCTTGGGGATGCCCAAGGCATCCCCTTCTTCATCAATAAAAATCTCAGGTTTCTTACAAACGCTTCATTTTTATTGTTTCATGCACAGTTGTGTTGTTCTTGGAGCATCTTCTTTTTCGTTTTCGTTTTGGTTTTTGTTTGCTTAGTTTTCTGAATAAATTGGTTGGATCCCCTCTTTAATACATTGGTTTGCAAATAGTTTGGTTTGGTTTGGAAAAGAGTAGGAAAGTTCATGCTTATGTGGTAAAAAGAGCTCGTTTTTGACTGTGGTCTATGCTTTGTCATGCCATGCTTGATATTGTTTTGGCTTTATGCTTAGTATTCTTTGATGTAGCATGACTTGTTATAAACAATTGAGATTGCTTAATGTGCCTTGGATGAATCATGCGTTGTTTTAGCATATTAAAGCATAGTATAGTGGTATTCTCCTTTGATGCTTTATTTGGGTTGACTTGGCACATGCTCCCACCATGTTATGACTAAGCCTTTGTGATCCTTTAGTTTTCAACTTTTAGTATCACTTTATCCTTTTATCAATGATGTTTTGTCGCTCTGCATGATTATGGCCATTATTGCTCTCTTAGTTTGTCGCTCCCAGTCTTTTGCTAGCCTCCACAACCAAGTATGAGTTCCACTCATGCATCCAACTCCCTAAACCTGTTGGGTCCACAGCATAGAAAACAAAAAATTTCTTATGATGAGAACTACACGCCAAGATCTATCTACTAGGTACAAAGCAACGGGTGGACATACATCCAACGAGAACTTACCCTCGAAGACAATGAGTTTTGTTAACGAGTAGGAACTCGTGGTTGATGTAGTCGTACACTTGCCGATCTCAAGATCGAGTGGAAGTCCGAGCGCCGCAACTCAGCAGTGTATCTGTACTCGCACACACATTCAAGCCACCAGACAACCTCCACCTCCTCGCTCCAGCGATCCAGCGGAAGCAGCAACTTCTAGACGAAATGCCACCGGGAACATGTATCTCGCTAATCCGAGACCATGGGGGAATAATTCTATAGGGGGAGAGAGATCCTTCACAAGGAGTGTGTGGAAGGAGGAGGAGGGTGGCCTTTTATAGGAGGAGGGGGGTACCCCCTCTCTCCATGGCCGGCGCATGGGGGGGTGACCCCTCACCTCCCCCATTCATGTGGTGGTAACCCCTCCACATTAAAATGCCTCTTCACATTCCCCTTTAAAGTCCCTACTTTAAATGCATTAAAATTCTCCAAGTTTAATGCTCTCTCATTTAATAAATCTCTTTTATTAAATTTATTCAGAATTTTGTTAATTACTTTAATTAACAAACATTCACATATAGCCCCTTACAATATTTCAATATCACATGCAGAACCACTTTCTGCAATTTCACCCGAAACAATTTCCGGTTTCTATCAAAACAATTCCTGCGCTTTGCAATTCTTTCGTCTGAAACATATGTGCTCCAAAATGGTGTCCGGTAACTCTTAAGTGTGCCACCCGATGGTTCGCGAATAATGCAGACATGATCGAGACCCTTCTCCGATCAATAATCAGCAGCGGGACCTGGAGATCCGTACTGACTCCTACACATTCAACGATGACTCCTGTGATCGTGAGAACCTTTAACGCTTGTAACTAAATCCCTTTGTCTCTCGATATATTACATGTCCGAGATTCGATCATCGGTATCTCCATACCTAGTTTGATCTCGTTACCGACATGCACTCTTTTCTCGTTCCCGTGATATAACATTCTAGTGATCACATCACTTGCTTGCAAGCTATCTCAATGTGATATGACCGAGAGGGCCTAGAGTATATCTATCCGTCATCGGGATTGACAAATTCCACTCTTTATCCATGAGCCTCAACATAACACCTTCGTAGTACTGAACCCATCTTTATAGTCACCCTGTTACGGTGTGACGTTTGATGTTATCAAGATACTCTTTAGGTGTTAGCAATTAACATGATCTCATGGTCTAAGGATAAAGATTACTTCGTATGATGTTATAGCAATATAAACATAATGACTTGATCGTAATGCTATACTTCGGATGAATGTTCATCACATCATTCCATCAATGGTGTGACCTTGTTATTAACAACATCCAATGTCCATGATTAGGAAACCTTGATCATCTTGTTAATCAACAAGCTAGTCTATAAGAGAGGCATAACTAGGAACCCTTTTTGTTTATTAAACACACATGTATTGATGTTTCCGATCAATACAATTCTAGCATGCAAAATAAACATCTATCATATATAAGGAATACATAATAACAACTTTATTATTGCCTCTCAGGGCATATTTCCTTCAGTCTCCCACTTGCACTAGAGACAATAATCTAGTTCACATAGTGATAAATCTAACAGCCATGGAGTTCTGGTGTTGATCATGTTTTGCCCTAGGGAGAGCTTTAGTCAACGGATTTGCTACATTTAGGTCCGTGTGTACTTTATAAATCTTTATATCTCCATCCTTGACATGCTCGCGGATGGAGTGAAACCGGCGCTTAATATGCTTGGAATTATTGTGAGACCTCGGTTCCTTTGCGTTGGCTATGGCTCCATTGTTGTCACAATAGATCACCATCGGGTCCAACGCACTAGGAACCACACCTAGTTCCGTAATGAACTCTTTCATCCAAACCGCTTCCTGCGCCGCTTCTGAAGCAGCAACATATTCCGCCTCCGTTGTTGATCCAGCCACCACAGGTTGTTTGGAACTCCTCCAACTAACTGCTTCTTCGTTCAAGAGAAATACGTATCCGGATTGAGACTTAGAGTCATCCGGATCGGTGTCAAAGCTAGCATCGACATAACACTTAGCGACTAGCTCTTCTTCACCTCCATATATAAGAAACATATCCCTAGTTCTTCTCAAGTACTTGAGGATGTTCTTGACCGCTATCCAGTGTTCCGAACCTGGATCAGATTGGTACCTACTAGTCAAACTAATATCATGTGCCACATCCGGTCTTGTACATAGCATGTCATACATAATAGAGCCTATGGCCGAGGCATAGGGGATCTTATCCATCATCTCTCTTTCTTCCGCCATAGCCGGACTTTGAGTCTTACACAATGTCTTGCCTTGCAACATAGGTAAGAACCCCTTCTTACTTTCGTCCATATTAAACTTCTTTAATATATTATCAAGGTATGTACTCTACGATATCCCAATTAGGCGCCTTGATCTATCTCTATAGATTTTAATGCCTAATATATATGACGCTTCACCAAGGTCTTTCATCGAAATTTTGCTGTTTAGATAACTTTTAACACTGTTTAAAAGATCTAAATCATTTCCAATCAATAATATGTCATCCACATATAATATCAGAAATGCCACATTGCTCCCACTCACTTTGTTGTAAATACAAGCCTCTCCATAAGTTTGGACAAATCCAAACTCTTTGATCACCTCATCAAAGCGGAGATTCCAACTTCGTGATGCTTGCTTCAGTCCATAGATGGATCGCTGAAGTTTGCATACCTTATTAGCATCCTTAGGATCGACAAAACCCTTAGGTTGTATCATATACAACTCTTATTCAATATTACCATTGAGGAACGCAGTTTTGACATCCATCTGCCATATTTCATAATCGAAATATGCAGCAATTGCTAACATAATCCTAACCGACTTAAGCATCGCTATGGAAGAGAATGTCTCATCGTAGTCAACTCCTTGAATTTGTCGAAACCCCTTTGCGACAAGTCGAGCCTTATAGATGGTCACATTACCATCAACATCAATTTTTCTTTTGAAAATCCATTTATTCTCAACGGCCTTTCGATCGTGAGGTAACTCCACCAACGTCCAAACTTGGTTCCCGTACATGGATTCCACCTCGGATTTCATGGCTTCTAGCCATTTGTTGGAATCCGGGCTCATCATCGCTTCTTGATACGTCGCAGGGTCATCCATTTCATCAACCATGAAATTCACAACAGGATTGCCGTACAGTTCAGGAGCTGCATGTGTCCTGCTTGACCTGCGAGGTTCGGTAGTGTCCTCTTTCGGAGTTTCATGATCAATATCATTAGCTCTCTCTTCATTAGGTGAAGTCAACTCGGAAACAACTTCCGGTGCTGTGCTACTCGCCATTTCATGAAGAGAAGGTTTAATAACCTCTTCGAGTTCTACCTTCCGACTACTCACACCTTTCGCGAGAAACTCCTTCTCAAGAAAGGATCCATTCTTGGCAACAAAAACCTTGCCCTCGGATCTATGATAGTGTTGGGTCCGCACCATAGAAAACAAAAAATTTCCTACGATGAGAACTATACGCCAAGATCTATCTACTAGATACAGAGCAACGGGTGGACATACATCCATGGAGAACTTACCCTCGAAGACAACGAGCTTTGTTAACGAGTAGGAACTCGTGGTTGATGTAGTCGTACACTTGCCGATCTCAAGATCGTGAGGAAGTCTGAGCGCCGCAACTCAGCAGCGCATCCGCACTCGCACACACGTTCAAGCCACCGGATAACCTCCACCTCCTCGCTCCAGCGATCCAGCGGAAGCAGCAACTCCTTCCAGACGAAATGCCACCGGGAACATGTATCTCGCTAATCCGAGACCATGGGGGAATAATTCTAGAGGGGGAGAGAGATCCTTCACAAGGAGGTGTGTGGATGAAGGAGGGAATGGGTGGCCTTTTATAGGAGGAGAGGGGTGCCCCCTCTCTCCATGGCCGGTGCATGGGGGGGTGACCCCTCACCTCCCTCATTCATGTGGTGGTAACCCCTCCACATTAAAATGCCTCTTCACATTCCCTTTTAAAGTCTCCACTTTAAATGCATTAAATTTCTCCAAGTTTAATGCTCTCTCATTTAATAAAACTCTTTTTATTAAATTTATTCAGAATTTTGTTAATTACTTTAATTAACAAACATTCACATATAGCCCCTTGCAATATTTCAATATCACATGCAGAACCACCTTCTGCAATTTCAATCGAAACAATTTCCGGTTTCTTTTGAAACAATTCCCGCGCTTTGCAATTCTTTCGTCTAAAATATATGTGCTCCAAAATGGTGTCCGGTAACTCTTAAGTGTGCCACCCTATGGTTCGCGAATAATGCAGACATGATCGAGACCCTTCTCCGATCAATAATCAGCAGCGGGACCTGGAGATCCGTACTGACTCCTACACATTCAACGATGACTCCTGTGATCGTGAGAACCTTTAACGCTTGTAACTAAATCCCTTTGTCTCTCGATATATTACATGTCCGAGATTCGATCATCGGTATCTCCATACCTAGTTTGATCTCGTTACCGACATGCACTCTTTTCTCGTTCCCGTGATATAACATTCTAGTGATCACATCACTTGCTTGCAAGCTATCCTAATGTGATATCACCGAGAGGGCCCAGAGTATATCTATCCGTCATCTGGATTGACAAATTCCACTCTTGATCCATGAGCCTCAACATAACACCTTCGTAGTACTGAACCCATCTTTATAGTCACCCTGTTACGGTGTGACGTTTGATGTTATCAAGATACTCTTCCTGTGTTAGCAATTACCATGATCTCATGGTCTAAGGATAAAGATTACTTCGTATGATGTTATAGCAATATAAACATAATGACTTGATCGTAATGCTATACTTTGGATGAATGTTCATCACATCATTTCACAAATGTTGTGACCTTGTTATTAACAACATCCAATGTCCATGATCAGGAAACCTTGATCATCTTGTTAATCAACAAGCTAGTCTATAAGAAAGGCATAACTAGGAACCCTTTTTGTTTATTAAACACACATGTATTGATGTTTCCTATCAATACAATTATAGCATGCAAAATAAACATCTATCATATACAAGGAATACATAATAACAACTTTATTATTGCCTCTCAGGGCATATTTCCTTCATGTAATTCATACATGTTGTGTTTGCGGGGATCCGATGGATATTGAGATGCTATGTCAGATTGATTATTGATTCTATCATGTCTTTGTTATTTGAGATCTTGCATGCTTTCCGTTGTTAGTAGCTATCTTGGCCAAGTAAATGCTAGCAACTCCAAGAGTTAGTATTTATGCTCGATAGTGGGTTCATGCCTCTGGTAATCTGGGGAAGTGACAGAAATCTCTAAGGTACTAGATGTGCTGTTGCTACTAAGGAGAAAACAACAATCCTTTGTTCATAGAACAATCGTATTGTTTACTTTACACGCAGTACATAAAGCAATAATCTGTTGCTTGCAACTTAATACTGGAGGGGGTTCGGATGATAACCTGAAGGTGGATTATTAGTCATAGATGCAGTTGGATGGCGGTCTATGTATTATGTTGTAATGCCCAATCAAGTCTCAAAGGAGTCAAGATGATTAGTATATGCATGTATTACTTTCTCCGTGTTTGTCAATTGCCTAGCTGTAATTTGTTCACCCAGCACGTTATCTATCTAAGGAGAGCCACCTCTAGTAAACTATGGATCCCGGTCCTTGTCTTTTACATACAATCTACAAACTATTTACTGCTTTGTGTTTACTTTCTGCAAACTTTTACTTCTTTCCATTCGATACGTTTAATGCTTTGTTTTCCGCAAAACACGGTGAGATTGACAACCTCATCGCAAGTTGGGGACAAAGTTCATTGGTTGTGATGTGTAGGTCTCCACGTTGCTACTAGCACCGGTAGTGCGCCCTGCCAAAGCTCAGCTAGTAACACCTTTGGGGTGTTTCCTTGCTCCTACTAGTTCGATTAAACCTTGGTTTCATAACTGAGGGAAACTTGCTGTTGTGCTTATCATACCTTCCTCTTGGGGTTCCCAACGAGCTCTACATCAACACCGCCATCAAGCATTTTTCTGGGCGCCGTGCATTGAGCCATCAGGGGGACAATCAAATAATGTAAGGGATAAACAGTTACTCTCATTAGAAGGTAGGCATGGGTAGCTAATCCATTATTGCTCCTTTTGTTCATCACTCTCCTCCTCTTTTTTATATAATGAGATTTCAGGTTCATCAATTTCTTCTTCCATAGTATCCTGCAAGGCATTAGTCTCTTCCATTTGTGGAAAGCATCTATTAAAATATTCAAGAATATAGCCATTTTCATCCTTGTAATTATAAAAGCAAAATTTAAGTATAGCATACACCTCATATTTGTAAGGTGAATCATCAATATTTTCAAACAAACTAGCAAGTTCAAAAGCACCCTTCCAAGCAATAAATTCTTCAATTTGTCCCGCATCATAAAATTCATAAATTCCTTTACCATAAGAAGATATGGTATCATTATTATTATACTCACATTGAAAAGGGAGGTGGTTATACCTCTTTCTGCAACAAGATTCATCACAGCAATAAGTAACATTATAAGTAGAGCACACGTTTCTAGCAATGGTATACAATCTATCAGTTTGTTCCCATAAGTGTTTCCCTTTTTGTGACAAGCGGTGTTCCTTATAATAATATTTTTGATCTTCCGTGAACCCACCTTGCCAATAAGCTTCAGTTTCAAAGAAACCAACCATTGACAACAAGCATGATAAGGCAAGAATAAACTTAGCTTGAACAACAGTGATTCCAAGTGGACTTGATAAATAAAGCTATGCTCCCCAGCAACGGCGCCAGAAAATAGTCTTGATGACCCACAAGTATAGGGGGTGTATCACAGTATTTTTGAGGGAAGTGAAACCCAATTTATTGATTCGACTCAAGGGGAGCCAAAGAATATTTATAAGCCTTAACAACTGAGTTGTCAATTCAGCTGCACCTGGAAACAATCTTGCTCATAGCAGTTTATCAGTAGCAACAGTTTTGTAGTAGGAATAGTAAAGTAGCAGCAGTAGTAAAGTAAAGACAACAGTAACAATAGCAGTAAACAGTAGGATTCGAGTGCGGTAGGCATAGGGATGGATGGACGGGCGTTGCATGGACACGACAATTCACATAGCAATCAGAACATAGGGCAATTGCCGATAAATAAGATAAAGCATCCAAGTACTAGATAATCCTAGGCATGTGTTCCATATATAGTCATACGTGCTCGCAATGAGAACTTGCACGACATCTTTTATTCTGCCAGCCCGTTTGCAGCGGGGCCTCTAGGGAACTACTGGCAATTAAGGTGCTCCTTTTAATAGAGCACCGAAGCAAAGCATTAACACTCCGTGAACACATGTGATCCTCACATCAAAGCCATTCCCTTCCATTTATCCCGATTTCTGTCACTTCGGGGCCATAGGTTCCGGACAACAATGTGTGTATACAACTTGCAGATAAGACCAAAAACAATACTATCATAATGAATCAATAACATGTTCAGATCTAAAATCATGGCACTCGGGCCCTAGTGACAAGCATTAAGCACAACAAGTCGCAACAAAGTCATAAAGCACTAATAAAAGATACTAGGCACCATGCCCTAACAATCTGATGCCATTACATGAACGATCTCATCCAATTCCAACCATCCCCATAGCCTACAGCGGGGGATTACTCACTCGTAGATGGGGGAAACATGGATGGTCGATGGAGAAGCGATGGTGATGATGACGGCGATGATCTCCTCCAATTCCCCGTCCCGCCAGGGTGCCAGAACGGAGTTTTTGGTGTTGTTTCGTGGAATCTAGTGGTGGCGGCGGAGCGGAACTCCTTCTGGAAAAACGTCGAACCCCCCGGAGTTTTTAGGTCAGAAGGCTTCTTATAGGCGAAGAGGGAGACCGAGGGGGTGCCTGGGGCCACCACACCAAGCCCTGGCGCATCCAGGCCCAGGCCGCGCCTGGGGTGTGTGGCCAGCCCCTGGCCCTCCTTCGTCTCATATTCTGGCTCCTGGAGTCTTCTAGAAAAATAGGCACTTTGGCTTTTGTCCCGTCCAATTCCAAGTATATTCATTTTCTGACTTTCCTGGAACCAAAAACAGCAGAAAACAGGCAGCTGGCACTATGGCTCTTGTTAATAGGTTAGTCCAAGAAATCATATGAAAAGTACTTTAAAGTGTGGACAAAAGACAAGAAAGTGGATAAAACCAAGCATGGAACATCAAAAATTATAGATACATTTGCCATGTATCACCCCTCCAGTATTAAGTTGCAAACAACAGATTATTGCTTTACGAGCTGCGTGTAAAGTAAACAATATGATTGTTCTATGAACAAAAGATTGTTGTTTTCTCCCTAGTAGCATTAGCACATCTAGTACCTTAGAGATTTCTGTCACTTCCCCAGATTACCAGAGGCATGAACCCACTATCAAGCATAAATACTAACTCTTGTAGTTGCTAGCATCAACTTGGCCAAGATAGCTACTAACAACGGAAAGCATGCAAGATCACAAATAACAAAGACATGATAGAATCAATAATCAATCTGAAATAGCATCTCAATATCCATCGGATCCCCGCAAACACAACATGTAGAATTACAAATAGATGATCTTGATCATGAACGGAGCTCACAAGATCTAAACATGAAAGCACAAAGGAGGAGAACCAGCCATCTAGCTACTACATGGATCCGTAGTCCAAGGATGAACTACTCACGCATCACACCGGAGGCTTGCATGGTGATGAAGAAGGCCTCCAGGGTGAATTCCCCTCTCTGGCAGGGTGCCGGGAAGAGCTTCAGATCCCTCCTGATCTAGGGATGGAAATGATGGTGGCCACATACTCTTTCGTGGATTTTTGATCGGGCCCTTAGGGTTTTCGTCCCGAGGGCATCTTATAGGCGGAAGGAGAGGCCGAGGGGGTGCCTGGGCTGGCCACACCACCCCCTGGCGCGGGCCAAGCCTGGCCGCGCGGCCAGGTGGTGTGGCCGCCCTCTGGCCCCTCTCTGTCTCGTATTCTGGCATCTGATGACTTCCGGAAAATAGGCACTTTGGCTTTTGTCCCGTCCAATTCCGAGAATATTCATTTTCTGACTTTCCTAGAACCAAAAACAGCAGAAAACAGGCAGCTGGCACTATGGCTCTTGTTAATAGGTTAGTCCAAGAAATCATATGAAAAGTACTCCAAAGTGTGGACAAAACACAAGAAAGTGGATAAAACCAAGCATGGAACATCAAAAATTATAGATACATTTGCAATGTATCAATATCCCCAAGCTTAACCCCTACTCGTCCTCGAGTAGGTAAATGATAAAAAGACAGAATAATTTTTGAGGTGACATGCACCATCAAAGACTTGATCAAAGTATTTGTAAAACATTCAAAGCTGGGATCATAGTACTTCAATCATAACATGAAAGACAAAGTTCTAGCAATAAGACAAAGAAACTATGATGCAACATGAAAAGGCACAAACAAAAGATTCATGAATAACAATGCTTTGCAAGACGTTTGTTTGTTTCACATAAAGAAAACATAGCATAATAGTATTCAGCTTGTCCATCATAGAGTAGCAAATATAAATGCATAGGACACCTTCAAAGTTCATAAGAGTGACTAGATACAAATAGTTTAAAACAAGCAATATCAAGTTATGCATCAATCAACTAGTCTTGGGACAATGCACATAGAACTAAGAATTTCCACTATGCTCTCAAAGTAGGTGCATAAAGGTAGAAGATGGAGAATCAATATAATGGTGGAAGAAAGGCCTTTTTATAAAAGGAAGTAGGGATTCAAGTCTCATAAAGAGCTTACAAAAATTATGGTACTTATAGCTTTCAGCTCTCATTGCCCCTATCATAAGCATCTTGAAGTGATTAAGGTTAAAGTGAACAAACTATGGTGTACATGCTTGACGAAGTATAAGTTAGAAATCTCATGTCCCTTGTATACGAGGGCCGCTCCTCATGCTACTCAAGTTTAGTCACCGGTAAGTTCTTGTCATCGTAAGTACATGTGTATCATAGAGAACCGCCAACGGGGTACCCCTTGCCCGATTATACGGAAGAATCCCCATATCAAAATGAGAAGGCAAGCAGACAACGAGCATCTCAGCAATCTTCTTATTTACCATGGGAATATGGTGCTTTTTTCTCTCTTTCCTCTTTACATAATCTCTTTTTTTTCTTTTTCTCTTTTTTTCTCAATATAGGACTCTTTTTTATAAGAAGAATGCTTCATAGACAACTCATTATGGTTACGCTGCAGGTTTCCACCATGCCAGCATGGATTAGACCAACGGCCCAGGCGTTTCTCTAACACATATACATAACTCCATGGACTTACAAGCTTCCCTTTCATTTCACACCGACGACATCCATATACACAAGAGCATGATATCAACTAGGTACAAGTACCAAGTGCATGGTTCTGCTAATTCCCAACAAATAAGTGCAAGCATATACAACATAGACGGCACAATGGTTCAAGTTTATTAAGGGTAAGAAAAGTAAAGTGTGCCATCAAGTTTGTGAGAGCTTTAATCACTAGTTTTCTCATAACAAGTTTAATTTGGAAGGTAAGCAAAAGCATGAATATACTTGGAATAGCTTAAGCTAGTAGGTAGGTATGGTGGACTCTTTGGAATAACTTGGTTTCGAAGGAAATATGCACTGAGAGGCAATAATAAAGTTGTTATTATGTATTCCTTATATATGATAGATGTTTATTTTGCATGCTAGAATTGTATTGATCGGAAACATCAATACATGTGTGTTTAATAAACAAAAAGGGTTCCTAGTTATGCCTCTCTTATAGACTAGCTTGTTGATTAACAAGATGATCAAGGTTTCCTGATCATGGACATTGGTGTTGTTAATAACAAGGTCACACCATTGGTGGAATGATGTGATGAACATTCATTCGAAGTATAGCATTACGATCAAGTCATTATGTTTATATTGCTATAACATCATACGAAGTAATCTTTATCCTTAGACCATGAGATCATGTTAATTGCTAACACCTGAAGAGTATCTTGATAACATCAAACGTCACACCGTAGCAGGGTAACTATAAATATGGGTTCAGTACTACGAAGGTGTTATGTTGAGGCTCATGGATCAAGAGTGGAATTTGTCAATCCCGATGACGGATAGATATACTCTGGGCCCTCTCGGTGATATCACATTGAGATAGCTTGCAAGCAAGTGATGTGATCACTAGAATGTTATATCACGGGAACAAGAAAAGAGTGCATGTCGGTAACGAGATCAAACTAGGTATTTGGATACCGATGATCGAATCTCGGACATGTATTATATCAAGAGACAAAGGTATTTAGTTACAAGCGTTAAAGGTTCTCACGATCACAGAAGTCATCGTTGAATATGTAGGAGTCAGTATGGATCTCCAGGTCCCGCTTCTGACTATTGATCTGAGAGGATTGTCAATCATGTCTGCATTATTCATGAACCATAGGGTGACACACTTAAGAGTTACCAGACACCATTTTGGAGCACATATGTTTCAGACAAAAGAATTGCAAAGCGCAGGAATTGTTTTGATAGAAACCGGAAATTGTTTCGGGTGAAATTGCAGAAAGTGGTTCTGCATGTGATATTGAAATATTGCAAGGGGCTATATGTGAATGTTTGTTAATTAAAGTAATTAACAAAATTCTGAATAAATTTAATAAAAGAGTTTTATTAAATGAGAGAGCATTAAACTTGGAGAATTTTAATGCATTTAAAGTAGGGACTTTAAAGGGGAATGTGAAGAGGCATTTTAATGTGGAGGGGTTACCACCACATGAATGGGGGAGGTGAGGGGTCACCCCCCCATGCGCCGGCCATGGAGAGAGGGGGTACCCCCCTCCTCCTATAAAAGGCCACCCTCTTCCTCCTTCTTCCACACACCTCCATGTGAAGGATCTCTCCCCCCTCTAGAATTATTCCCCCATGGTCTCGGATTAGCGAGATACATGTTCCCGGTGGCATTTCATCTGGAAGGAGTTGCTGCTTCCGCTGGATCGCTGGAGCGAGGAGGTGGAGGTTGTCCGGTGGCTTGAACGTGTGTGCGAGTATGGATGCGCTGCTGAGTTGCGGCGCTCGGACTTCCACTCGATCTTGAGATCGGCAAGTATACGACTACATCAACCACGAGTTCCTACTCGTTAACAAAACTCGTTGTCTTCGAGGGTAATTTCATGGATGTATGTCCACCCGTTTCTTTGTACCTAGTAGATAGATCTTGGCGTGCAGTTCTCATCGTAGGAATTTTTTTGTTTTCTATGCTGCGGACCCAACAGTGGTATCGGAGCCTGATCTATGCATAGGTGCTTTGCACGAGTAGTACACATATGTTTATATGTGGGCGATGATGATCATGTTATTGCATCTTCTATGTATTTTGGATATTAGTGGCATAGTGGGATGAAGCGGCCCGGACCAAGCTTACATGTCATCGTACATGAGACCGGTTCCACGACTGACATGCAACTTGTTTTGCATAAGTGGCTGGTGGGTGTCTGTCTCTCCTACTATAGTCAATATTTGATTTACAACGAGTTGCTAATAATTAGTTATCCTTGTTGTGGTTCATGTTCGTAGGTGAGAACGGTTCTATCTCCGAAAGCCCTAAGCCACGTAAAACTTGCAATTGATAAATTAGAGGCATCTAGTTTAGATCGTTGCTGGGCTAGTGTATTGATATGGTATTGTTGTAAGTAGATGTATGATAGATACTCTTACAACACACATTCAACGTGTAAGTTCCATAGACCTTGGCCGTACACACAAAGGAATGATAGAGATCATACCACGATGCAAGTGATAGAGATCAAATGCATGGACCATATCATCTCACTTTACACATTAGATGTTAGCATCTTATACTGCTAGTTTGGCGCTTTCTGTAGCATTGTAAGATGATCCCTCTTTTAGATATCAAGATAAAAATGTGTTCTTCCTTAAGTATGCACCATTCTGTGGATCGTGTGTCGAGACATCACGTGATGATCGGGTGTACTCGAATCTACGCTTTCACAGGAACGGGTGTAAGCAGTTTTACACACGCGAATACTAAGGTTCTTACTTGGCGAGCCTAGCATGTACAGACATGGCCTCGGAACACGGACCGAAAGGTTAAGCATGAGTCATATAGTTGATATAATGCCCATATAGATGCTCGCCTTTGAAGCTACATGAACTCATGTGATGATCGGACTTGGTGTAGTGGATTTGGTTCATGTAATCACCAAAAGGACACGAGGGATGTCGTTTTTGAGTGGGAGTTCATTAGTAATTTGGATTAGTTGAACTCAATTTATCATAAACTTAGTCTAAATAAACTTTACAAATTCTGTTGTAGATGGCACCACCTGCTTTTAATTTCAATGTGTTCATGGAGAAAGAGAAACTTGCTGCGAATGGTAGCAACTTCACCAACTGGGCTATGAATTTGAGGATTCTCCTCACTGCTGCACAAAAGCAATATGTGCTAGATGTGCTGCTAGGCCCCCCACCAGCTCCTGATGCCCCTGACGAGGAAAATAATGTCTATGTGACTCGTTAGGAGGACCACAACTTAGTTCATTGCGGCATACTGTATGGGCTAGAGCCAGAACTTTGAACGCGTTTCGAAAATGGCAATGCCTTTGATACCATGGGAGAATTGAAAATGATTTTCGATACCCATGCTGCCATAGAGACTTATAATGCTACTGAAAAGTTCTTTAGCTGTATGATGGAGGAGAACAACTTCGTCAGTGAGCATGTACTCAAAATGTCTGGGTACGCCGATAAGCTTGTGTCCTTGGGAATAATGATTCCCATTGACTTGGGCATACATCGTGTTCTCCAATCTCTGCCACCTAGCTACAAGAGCTTCGTGATGAACTATAATATGCAGGGCATGAAGAAGTCTCTTCCCGAGCTTCTGTCAATGCTTAAGACTGCAGAAGTGGAGATTAGGAAAGAACATCAAGTATTGATGATCAATAGGACCACCGGTTTCAAGAAGGACAAGAAAGGCAAGCACAAGGGAAAGAAGGGTGGAAAATCTATTGCCGCGCCTGAAAAGAAACCCCAAGCTGGCCCTAAGTCTGACACCGTGTGCTACTATTGCAAGGGGACTGGCCATTGGAAGCGCAACTGCCCCAAGTATTAGGCGGACAAGAAGTCTGGCAAGGCAAACAAAGGTATATGTGATATAGATGTTATTGATGTGTACTTGACTAGTACTCGCAGTAGCACCTGGGCATTTGATACGGGATCGGTTGCTAATATATGTAACTCGGTTCAGGGGCTACGGAACAAGCGACAACTAGCAAGGGATGAGGTCAGGATGCGGGTCGACAATGGATCAAAAGTTGATGTGATCGCCGTCGGGACGCTACCTCTCCATATGCCATCGGGATTAGTTATAAACCTAAATAATTGTTATTTGGTGCCTGCATTGAGCATGAACATTGTATCCGGATCGTGTTTGATGCAAAGTGATCATTCCTTTAAATCTGAAAACAATGGTTGTTCGATTTATAAGAATGATATCTTCTATGGTCATGCACCTATGTTGAATGGTTTATTTCTGATGGATCTCGATAGTAATATTACGCATATTCATAATGTTAATGCTGAAAAGATTAAACTTGATAATGATATATCTGCATATATGTGGCACTGCCGTCTAGGTCATATTGGTGTTAAACGCATGAAGAAACTCCATTCTGATGGACTTTTGGAATCACTTGATTTTGAATCATTTGATACATGTGAGCCATGCCTTATGGGCAAGATGACTAGAACGCCGTTTTCTGGTTCAATGGAACGGGCGACAGATTTTTTGGAAATCATACATACTGATGTGTGTGGACCAATGAGTGTGTCGGCGCGAGGTGGATATCGTTATTTTGTTACTTTCACGGATGATTTGAGTAGATACGGGTATATCTATTTGATGAAACACAAGTCTGAAACCTTTGAAAAGTTCAAGGAATTTCAGAATGAAGTGGAAAATCATCGTAATAGAAAGATCAAATTTCTACGGTCCGACCGTGGAGGAGAGTATCTAAGTTATGAGTTTAGCACACACATGAAAGAGTGTGGAATAGGTTCACAACTCATGTCTGCCGGAACACCACAACGTAATGGTGTGTCAGAACGTCGTAATCGTACCTTATTGGATATGGTTCGATCTATGATGTCTCTGACTGACTTGCCACTGTCATTTTGGGGTTATGCACTGGAAACAGCTACATTCACTTTAAATCGGGCACCATCTAAATCCGTTGAAACGACACCGTATGAATTATTTGGAAACAAACCTAAGTTGTCATTTCTTAAAGTTTGGGGATGCGATGTTTATGTGAAGAAACTTCAGCCGGATAAACTCAAACCCAAAGTGGAAAAATGCGTCTTCATAGGATACCCTAAGGAAACGATCGGGTATACCTTCTATCTGAAGGAAATATGCCCTGAGAGGCAATAATAAAGTTGTTATTATGTATTCCTTGTATATGATAGATGTTTATTTTGCGTGCTATAATTGTATTGATAGGAAACATCAATACATGTGTGTTTAATAAACAAAAAGGGTTCCTAGTTATGCCTCTCTTATAGACTAGCTTGTTGATTAACAAGATGATCAAGGTTTCCTGATCATGGACATTGGATGTTGTTAATAACAAGGTCACAGCATTTGTGAAATGATGTGATGAACATTCATCCGAAGTATAGCATTACGATCAAGTCATTATGTTTATATTGCTATAACATCATACGAAGTAATCTTTATCCTTAGACCATTAGATCATGTTAATTGCTAACACCGGAAGAGTATATTGATAACATCAAACGTCACACCGTAACAGGGTGACTATAAAGATGGGTTCAGTACTACGAAGGTGTTATGTTGAGGCTCATGGATCAAGAGTGGAATTTGTCAATCCAGATGACGGATAGATATACTCTGGGCCCTCTCGGTGATATCACATTAGGATAGCTTGCAAGCAAGTGATGTGATCACTAGAATGTTATATCACGGGAACGAGAAAAGAGTGCATGTCGGTAACGAGATCAAACTAGGTATGGAGATACCGATGATCGAATCTCGGACATGTAATATATCGAGAGACAAAGGGATTTAGTTGCAAGAGTTAAAGGTTCTCACGATCACAGGAGTCATCGTTGAATGTGTAGGAGTCAGTACGGATCTCCAGGTCCCGCTGCTGATTATTGATCGGAGAAGGGTCTCGATCATGTCTGCATTATTCGTGAACCGTAGGGTGGCACACTTAAGAGTTACCGGACACCATTTTGGAGCACATATGTTTGAGACGAAAGAATTGCAAAGCGCAGGAATTGTTTCAATAGAAACCGGAAATTGTTTCGGGTGAAATTGCAGAAGATGGTTCTGCATGTGATATTGAAATATTGCAAGGGGCTATATGTGAATGTTTGTTAATTAAAGTAATTAACAAAATTCTGAATAAATTTAATAAAAAGAGTTTTATTAAATGAGAGAGCATTAAATTTGGAGAAATTTAATGCATTTAAAGTTGTCGTGGTGGTGTCACGGCAGATGCCATGGATAGGCTAAAGGTGGGGACTAATATGCGCTAGGGGAATCCAGGGAGGGATAGTAGAGTGATTCTCTACACAGAAGCTTTGTATTGATGTTCAATCTCCAAGATTACAAGTGCTCCTCGAGCTGTATTGACAAGATGAGGAAGAAGAAACTCTCTTACTCTTGCCTACCAACTAGCCCAAGAACCCTAGATCCACTAGTGCTTGACTAACTAGAATTCTCCTTGCTCTTGTATCAGAAAAACCCAACCCCCCTTACCAGAACCCCAACCCCCCCTTATATAGAGGTGGTTCGGTCCTGGCCTTGCGCATACGTGGAGGCATATTCCTAAGAATATGCCCCCTCCCAAAGTAGTAACCCGACAGGGGTGCTTTTCCCCCGCGGCACACTTGCTTTAGCGACGTAGCCTCTGCGGCGCCCGCGTCAGCCAATGTGAGCGTCGTCACCCTTGTCGGCCACGATCCGGTGGTCCTGCCCTTGCTTTATTCGCTCATCCAGTACGCACCGGAGCTTCTTTTTTGACCAGAGAGATTCCTTCCTTCTCCTAGAAGATAAGCGAGGATCCGGATCACAGTTGATCCGGCCACACCTGTTCCTGCATATAAGCCAGACAAGTATTTCCGACTTACTCCTTGAGTCGGACGAGACAATGTTAGGCGACCCGTCTGGTTTGGGTTACTCCGTGATCCGGCCTGCCTTGAGGTGACTCGGCCAGCATCCGCTTTGACCTTGCCGAACCTCGGCTGACTCGGCCCTTATACCCTGGAGTGACCCTACCCGGGGTTATCCCCCCAACATTAGTCCCCGAAGCTGGTGTGGCCTTAGCGGCCTTGGTCGCTAAGGCCACATCAGGTTCATTCGTATTTAAGCTTCGGACGTTTAGTTCCGGGTTAACTTCTTGTCTCGGATTATATGGATTTACGTTCCCTTCGCACGTTCCAAGTTTTCACTTGCCAGCCGGGTTACCATTGTAGCTCGGATCCTATGGTTTTACTTTCCCTCTACACATTTCAAGTTTTCACTTGTCGGCCGGGTTACCACGGAGGCTCGGATCCGTACCTTGCTTCCTTCTCTCATACGCCAACCCACGTAAGGGTTAATCATTGCGTTACCTTATTTTAAGGGCATGCACTGTAACTGCCGCAGTAACTGTCAGTGATTACTGCACGCGGGTTACGTCACGCCTGTCTCCTCGTTTCCCGCAACTACACGTCATGTCATGGGATCATATTTACTCTGTGGCCTCCGCTGTGGCTTCTCTCTGATTGGCTAATGCCAGTGATACACGGCCACAACGCGTGGCTCTCCAGCGCAGCACAATCCCACTCGTTTACTGGGGGCAGTTAAATAGGGGAGGGGCACGCTCCTTAGCACCTTTCCATCTCCGTGCCCCCTCGCCCGTTCCTCTTCTTCTTCCTCGCGACCGCGCCGCCGCCAGTGCCCGTTGCAGCAGCGCCGCCGCCGCACCTTCTCCGTGCCTCCGCACCGCAGCCACCGCTGCACCACTGCTTAGCCACGGGTCCTCGTCAATCTAGACCGCAGAGCCCCGCGGCCGCCAGCTCTAGCGAGGACAGCGGATTCGAGATGACGGAGGAGGAGCTCATCATCGTCGAGCAGGAGATGGAGGAGGACGCCGGTGCGGCGGACCGTGGCGCATGGGCCGGTTCGTGGGTTTGCCAGGACGACGTCGACTGGCTCTACCGGACCCGGCGTATTCCCGCCAGCGTCGCCGCTCGTCTCCCCTCCTCGGAATTGGCCCCCTCACCCAATCCGGGTGAGTTCGTCGTTTTCCTATCCCATTTCCAACGGGGATTTGGTCTTTTGGTGAGTGATTTCTTCCGGGACTGGGTCCGGACCTATCACCTGCAACCACATCATCTCCCGGCGAACGCCATCACCTCTCTGTCCGCTTTCGTTTCCTCGATCAAAGGCTACACCGGACTATGGCCCACGAAGGAGCTGTGGATCCGGTTCTTCGGCCTCCGTCGCAACGTCGTCCCCAACATCCATGTCGAGTCGGAGGACAAGCAGCTCACTCAGTTCGGAGCTCCCTCGATCCTGCCCCGGAGGTTTTCAATCTTCCCCCGGGTCACCGGGCTTGACTCCTGCAAAGGATGGGCCCGGACCTTCTTCTACGTCCGGAACAAGGGCACCGAAGACTTGATCCGGTTGCTGCCCTACACTCCGGGTCCCCCGGACACGAATTTCTGGGAGGAGGTCGCCAAAAAACCTACAGCTCTAGCCAACCAAGTCAACAAAAGGATTGCAGAGCTAAAGAAGCTCGGATTGCGCAACGAGGATGCCATGATCACCTTCGTGCGCAACCGAATTTCTCCCCTCCAGCGGCGCACTCACAAGTTGTGCCATATGAGCTTCAGCCGCGACCCCAACCGAACCTCCTCGTTCGAGTTGAGCAATACGGAGATCTTCCGCCGGGTCAAGGCTCTTTTCACCACCCATAAGGATTTTTCCGCCGAATGGACGTGGGGAATCGAGCATTACTGCCGTGACAGGCTCCCTCCCGCGGTAAGCTTCACGGAGTAAACTTGTTTCGGATCAATTACATGTCGGTTCTTATCGTATTTTTGACTTTGCTCCTTGTGCTTTTTTTTCTCAGTTGTTTCTCCAGCAAACCCTCGAGGATGGTACTGATCCGACCCTTAAGTGGGCCCCAGACCGAGAAATCCCGGATGAGGAGGAGCCGGACCAGGAGATGTTCCTCCCCACAACCGACGCCACCAAACGACCTAGCGGTAAATTCTATTCTCTTAGAGATTGGCCCGACGATGAGGATGACTCGGATATCGACGTGATTGAACCCGTTGAGGCTGTGCCTCTTTTTTTTCCTTCCCGGCATCAGCTAACCCTGGTGGGCACATCCACGAGGATTCTCCACTTGCCATAGGCGAGCCTGTTCCGGTGGCGTCAAAGAAGAAGCGCGGATCCGCGTCAAGTTCTTCTTTCGAGCCTTCTCAGCCTACCAAAAGGCAAAAGAAGGCCGGAGACAAGACTACCTCCAAACGGGCAGTTAATGCCCCGGCACGAAGGTCTCGGAAACCCAAGGAGGCCGAGACCTCGGACGCGTAAGTAATTTTTCACTGCGCAACACACTTCTCCCTGCATCGGGGTAATTTCACTCCTGACATAACTTTCTTTTGCAGGGCTCCTGTGGAGGTCCCTCAGAGCGGATCGAGCATCTCTTCTCCTCTTCGTTCCAGTCCTTCCCCTCCTCGTGACGACGAGTCACGCCCGCTGAGCCCTATTCCGGAGGGCTCTGCGGCCGCTCCGGGTTCCGCAGTACCTCCTTCAGAGGAACGTGACCTCGGATCAGGAGGGGTCGGATCGGCCGAGGCAACGACGTCTATTACTTCGGCATTGCCGCAACCAGCAACCACCAAGTCCACCGCAACTCTAGCACCAGCAGCAGCTCCAGCACTAGCCACCGAACCAGCGCCTATCCCGGCTCCGAAGAAACCAACAGCATCTCCAGCACCAGCCACCAAAGCTCCCGTGCCAAGTTCGTCTGCCTCGTCCGAGTCATCCCAAGCTCGGCGAGGAACCACTCCAGCGGCTTCCAAGGGCAAATCCACTGTGGTCACATCCTCCCAGCAAGCCAAAAGCAAGTCCACCTCCGTCGAGGCCGGGCAGTGAACCTTGTCGTCAATGCTTCCAAAGAAGTCACCAGCAGCGACTGATCCTCCTGCCGAGCCAGCCGATTCGCAGTAGATGGTTCTTCACACTAGCCCGGCTCTTGCCCTGATTGAAAGGAAAGAAGCTCACGTAAAGGGCTTGGTGGCACCTCACATGCCCACTGGCGAACGGTACCCTCTGAGCCTCATCGAGTTTGTCATGAAATGGAATAAGGCGGAGTTCGTCTACAACGACGATCTCCCGGAAAAATTCGGCCCCGCTGAATTTTCCGCTCAGATGAATACCGCCGCCAAGGCCATTAACCTCGCTGGGCGTATGATGGAGGTACGCCGTTTCCTCTTTACATGCTGTAGATAATAACCATTAGTCCCCGAGCCTCCGGCGGAGTAACTTGTTACTCGGCCGGATGCTCATTAGAAGATCAACGTAGCTGCATGTAAACTTCAAATATGCACACACCTAGAGTCGGGTTAAGTTTCGCTTGGCCAGGATCTCGTATACTTCGAATATGCACATACCTAGAGCCGGGTTAAGTTCCGCTTGGCCCGGATCTTGTATACTTCAAATATGCACACACCTAGAGCCGGGTTAAGTTCCGCTTGGCCCGGATCTTGTATACTTCGAATATGCACACACCTAGAGCCGGGTTAAGTTCTGCTTGGCCCGGAACTCGTATACTTCGAATATGCACACACCTAGAGCCGGGTTAAGTTCCGCTTGGCCCGGATCTTGTATACTTCGAATATGCACACACCTAGAGCCAGGTTAAGTTCCGCTTGGCCCGGATCTTGTACACTTCAAATATGCACACACCTAGAGCCGGGTTAAGTTCCGCTTGGCCCGGATCTCGTATACTTCGAATATGCACACACCTAGAGCTGGGTTAAGTTCCGCTTGGCCCGGATCTCGTATACTTCGAATATGCACACACCTAGAGCCGGGTTAAGTTCCGCTTGTCCCGGATCTTGTACACTTCAAATATGCAACGAACTAATTTTACACGCCTGTACCTTTGTCAGGTAACCACGAATCACCGGAGCACCGAGTTTCAGCGCCTTCTTGATACCCATAAGATCTTGCGCGCAAAACATGTTGCACTTGGCGCGGAGCATGAAAAGAGGGGTAATTTCCTCTCTTAACACCTCTCCGTTTCGTTTGTTTCTGCCGGACTAACCTCCTTATTCGGTTTTTGCAGCTGGGGTGGAGGCTGAAAACAAGATTATGCGGAAGAACTTGGAGGAAATCCGAGGTATGTCCTCTTTCGGCCAACGTCGTTGTGTTTTCCATTCTTTCTTCTCCTTGGCTCGGCAAACATTCACTCCTCGGCTTTGCCGGGTCAACACACTATTTCAGCATCGCTTGAGGATAGTGTGCCCGTGCCTGATATGATGCTGCATTTTCTCGAACAAGCAGGACAGCATCAAGCCGAGCTGAAGAAGAAGAACGATGAGCTCGCCCTCCTCCGGACCAAGGACGACAAAATAGCTAAACTCAAGGCCGAGATGGAGAAGATGAAGGCCCAACACAAAACTGAGCTCCAAAAAGTTGGCCAGAACTTCACCAAAGAACGTGAGCACTTTACCCTTCAGATCTCCAAGGACCAGGACCTGCTTAAGGAATCCGAGGTCCGGCTTGGGTCGGCGCTCGCTGAGCTTGAACAACTTCGCCAGAGACGCGACAGTTGTATCAAGGAGTTGACCCGGATCCATCGCCATATCTCACATAAGTTTCTTCCCCTTATCCGACATAGTTTTTCGGGTTAGCTCATATGCCTTTGCTTCAGCATCTTCCCTTTCCTTGTTTTTAGGTCATTTTCCGGAGGGTACTGCCATCGCCAGTGCTGCTATTGCCAAATTCCGCCAAGAGAGGGGTACTCCCATCGCTCCTGACGGTGAGAGCATCCCTTTAGACATGGAGGACCTATTGGTCAGCGTGTCAGCTCGGGTGGAAACAATTAAGAACTATGGGAAAGATCTCCTCGACGTTGTGGTCCGGATCTACAACACATTCTGGCCAAGCGAGAGCACTCCTGAAAGGATCACGCTCCTTGCCGACAAACTGATGGAGATTGAGACTCAGCTTGACCTCTGGAGAGAATCAACCGGGCGTGTTGCAGCAGATACCCTTCTCCATCATATCCTTTCATGGTACAAGAAGATCGATCTGAGCCTCCTCACCCGCCGGCGCACTGGATCCAAATGGACCGATGATCCGGAGTGGGTAGCTTGGTGCCAGGCTTGCGCCTACAGCCTCGTCGAATATTCTCCAGTCCATGACTGGGTTGAGGGGCCGAGCTTTCTGGAATCCGGCGAGGAGGAGCAGATGGAGAACATGGAGGATGGGTCGGGCGATGACGGAGAAGATGCTGCTTCAGATATTGAAGACAGTGATGATGACGCCGAACTTCCTCCTCCTGCCGCCCCTTAGTTGAAAAAACTTGAAAGTTTACCAGATCCCCGGTATGCCGGGTGCAATTGTATGCTGAATACATGATATTTTGCTACTATGCTTGTATGCCGGATTAACTTGGGCGTAGTCCCCGAGTTTCATTTTCTTGTTCGTCCAATTCTCCGGCTCGATCCGTGTCTACCTTGACTCGGTTTTACGACTTACGAATCCGAGCCTCAAGAATCGTTTTAACAATACTGAGAAACTTTGAGGCTTGGCTCAAAATAATTCAACATAATAGCTTGAAACTAAATACGGGGTTAGTCCGAAAAAAACAAACATTAGCTGGAATAGGATCGTTTCCTTAGTAGTTTTTCATGTGCTACGCAATTCCAAACTTGTTCCCTTGCTTGCCATGAAGACAATTCTCGTTGGACAACAGCAAGTCGAAGGGTTGAGTTTTTGGTGCTCACACATTACTAATACGGGTTAAGTGAAACGAGTCATTCCAGCTAACGCATAAAAAGTAACAACAATCATTTATTAAGGCAGTCCCCGAGTTACTACTCGAGGCTCCGCTATTTCATTGATAAGCTCATTGCCGACATACATACCGACATATGAGATGACTCGGATACATACACTTCTTAGCTAAGTGTAGAAGGGACGAAGTAGTGCTACATTCCACGGTCGCTTGGATTCCTCTCCGAACCTGTCCGCCTTGTTCTTTTCCTGTGGCTTTGCATCTATGAGATAGTAAGAATCATTGTGCAATGCTTTGATCACAATGAATGGCCCTTCCCATGGGGGGATAATTTATGCATGCCAGTGGTACGCTGTACCAACCGGAGCACCAGATCGCCTTCCCGGAAGACTCAGGGGCACACTTTCCGGCTATGATAGTGTCGGAGATTTTGCTGATATATGGTGGATCTGGACAATGCCAGTTCTCTCGCTTCTTCCAGCAGATCAACATCATTTTGCCGGGCTTCTTGCACTTTGGCCTCTGTGTATTGGGTGACCCTAGGCGAATCATGCTCTATGTCGGCTGGTAATACAGCTTCTGCCCCATATACCAGAAAGAACGGCGTGTAGCCTGTTGATCGATTCGAAGTTGTTCTTAAACTCCACAATACCGCTGGTAGTTCTTCTATCCAGCACCCCGCCGATCTTTGCAGTGGCTCAATGAGCCGGGGTTTTATCCCGGATAATACTAATCCGTTGGATATTTCCACTTGTCCGTTCGATGCGGGGTGGGCTACCGAGGCTACGTCGAGTCGGATTTTCTTGTCTCGGCAGAATCGTGCAAATGATCCTTCAGCAAAATTTGTGCCGTTATCAGTTATAATGCTGTGCGGATAACCGTATCTCAAGATGATGTCCTTGAGAAATGTTATGGCCGTAGCCCCATCACATTTTCTTATAGGCTTCACTTCGATCCATTTTGTAAACTTGTCCACCATGACCAGAATGTGTGTCATGTTTCCTCTTGCTGGTTTAAACGGGCCAACCATATCCAAGCACCACACTGCAAATGGCCATGTAATTGGTATGGTTTTGAGTTCCGACGTAGGCATATGTGTCTTGGTGGCGTACCTTTGACAACCATTGCATTTTCTCACCAGATCTTCTGCTTGCTCCAAGGCACTTGGCCAATAGAATCCATGCCGGAACGCCTTTGCCACTAAGGCCCGGGATGAGGCGTGATGCCCGCATTCTCCTTGGTGTATATCTCGGAGGATGTCAAGTCCTTCTTCCAGGTCAACACACCGCTGGAGGACATTGGTTACACTCCGTTTGTACAACTCGGAATTGATGATTGTGTAAGCTTTGGCTCTCCTCTGAGTTTGCCTGGCTAGCACTTCCTCAGTGGGTAAAGTTCCATCTTTCAAGAACTGGTATATAGGCAGTGCCCAAGCTGGTATTGCTCGCGCAGGGAACATCTTCTCATCAATTTCCATCCGATCCACCGGCATAACTTCAGCCGGATCATGCTGAACAGTCCCCGGGTCTAGCGAGGTAGTCCCCGGGTTTGCCGAGGTAGTCCCCGGGTTCGGCGTGCTACCTCCCATGTCAATGTCCATGGGCTCAATTCCGGATTCCGTGTTTTCCGGGGCATAGATTGAATCGATTCCTAGGGACGGCCTGATAGATGGTTTTCTGAGGTGCTCCAATGCAACACCCGGTGGAATTGCCTGTCGGGTCGACCCGAGCTTCGACAGCATGTCGGCAGCTTCGTTTTCCACGCGAGGTACATGGTGAAATTCGCATCCCTCAAAGTAACCCGAG
The DNA here is from genome assembly GCA_916181665.1 of Avena sativa. Taxonomy (NCBI): domain Eukaryota; kingdom Viridiplantae; phylum Streptophyta; class Magnoliopsida; order Poales; family Poaceae; genus Avena; species Avena sativa. The sequence continues at coordinate 28,447,009 of OV702290.1, read as the reverse complement.
ATTTTCTGCACATGAAATCTGTATAGCGCCATGTTTGGATCCAGGGCATCCCACACTCCGGACACTTGCTGTATTACTAGATCCGAGTCGCCAAAGCATATTATCCGACGTAATCTCCTTCGCCACTTTGAGACCATGCACCAGAGCCTCGTACTCAGCGACATTGTTTGATGCCGCGAAATGGATCTGCAATACGTACTTGAGCTGATCCTTCTTTGGCGAGGTAAGCACAACCCCGGCACCTAACCCGGTTTTGGTTTTCGATTCGTCAAAGTGCATCCTCCAGTAGTTCGGATCTGGTGGCGGTGGTTCATATTGTACCTCTGCCCAATCCATGAAAAAGTCCGCCACAGCCTGGGACTTGATCGCTTCTCTCCTATCATACTGGGGCGCGTATGGTGCTAGCTCAATTGCCCATTTCGCAATTCTGCCATTCGCATCTTTGTTACCCATTATCTCGGATATGGGGGCTTCGCATATCACTTTGATGGGATGCTCCTCAAAGTAGTGCTTTAACTTCTTTGCCGCCATATAAACTCCGTATGCCACCTTTTGATAATGCGGGTAGTTCTGTTTTGAGGCAGACAATACCTCGCTTAAGTAATACACTGGCCTCTGCACCGACTTACCCTCTTCATCTCGCTCCACTACAATTACTGCACTTACAACTCGGTTGGTTGCGGCTATGTAGAGCAACATTGGCTCCTTCGATAGTGGAGAAGCTAACACTGGTGCAGTGGCCAACATCTTTTTCAAGTGGGCAAAAGCTTCATCGGCCTGCGGCGTCCAAACGAATTTATCTGATTTTTTTATGAGTTGGTAGAGAGGCAGTGCCTTTTCCCCTAACCGACATACAAACCGACTCAACGACGCCAGGCATCCAGTGAACTTCTGGACGTCGTTGAGACACTTCGGCAGCTCCATTCGTTCGATGGCTCGGATCTTAGTTGGATTAACCTCGATACCTCGGCTGGAGACGAGAAATCCGAGTAATTTCCCAGCCGGGACACCGAAGGTACATTTCTCCGGGTTAAGCTTCATCCGGAATCTCCTCAAGTTCGCGAATGTTTGCCTTATGTCGTCAAGGAGCGTTGCGCTTTCCTTGGTCTTAATAACCACATCATCCACGTAGACTTGTACATTTTGACCTATTTGATCGTGCAAACATTTTTGCATACATCTTTGGTACGTTGCTCCTGCATTTCGTAAGCCGAACGGCATAGTACGATAGCAATAAGCCCCGTACGGGGTAATAAAGGCAGTTTTTATTTGATCATCCGGGTTCAGAGGTATCTGGTGGAAACCAGAATAAGCGTCAATGAATGACAATAGTTCACATCCTGAGGAAGAGTCGATGACCTGCTCTATCCTCGGCAGTGGGAATGGATCTTTTGGACATGCCTTGTTCAGGTTCGTGTAATCGATACACATACGCCAAACCACTGCCATGTTCGGATCATCCTTCTTCTTTTCTACCATCACCAGATTAGAGAGCCAATCCGGATACAGCACTTCCATGATAAATCCTGCTGCTAGAAACCGAGCTATCTCGTCACCAATGACCTTTCTCCTATCCTCGGCGAAGCGTCGGAGAGGCTGCTTCACCGGCCTTGCCCCGGGTCTTACGTTCAAAGAGTGCTCGGCCAACTCCCTCGGAACACCTTGCAAGTCCTGTGTGGACCAAGCAAAAATATCCCGATTCTCACGGAGGAAGTTGATGAGCTCGCTTTCCTATTTGTCAGTTAACCCGACACCAATTGTTACGGTACGCTCCGGAAACAGGTTATCCACTGGAATCTTCTTGGTGTCCTTCGCGGCTTGAAATGAAACGCTTCCACGCGGATTGCTTAACGCCGGCATATACTGCTGCGCGAACTGAGCTAAAGCCGCCACCTCTTGAATTTTTCTTTTCTCTTAGGCAATTACGAGTGACTCGGCTAGGTTAGACCCGGCTGAGGCGCACTCAATAGAACGTCGGAAATCCCCAGCGATAGTGATTGCTCCATTTGGCCCGGGAAACTTCATCTTCAGATAACTAACATGGCAACTTGCCATGAATTTGCTCAGTGGTGGTCTCCCGAGTAATGCATGATACGCGCTCTCCAAGTTCACCACCTCAAACTCCAGATTTTCAGTTCGGCAGTTATCCCTCGTACCGAATAGCACGTCGACCCGGACTTTGCCTATGGGCTCGCAGGATATGCCTGGTACGATACCATGGAAAGTTGTTCTTGTAGCCTGGAGCATGTTCTCCAAGATGCCCAATTTGCGCATCATATCCGCATACATGATGTTAATGCTACTGCCATTGTCGATCAGTACCTTGGAGAACCTCACATTTATGTTTGGTCCAATGAACGTCGGATCTAACACTAGTGCATACGAGCTCGGACTTGGCATAAGCTTGGGATGATCTTTGACGCTCCAGGTAATTTCCTGGTCCGACCAAGGCACGTACCTCGTCACTGCAGGCATAACCGCGTTAACCTCCATATGTCTGCGCTGCAAGCTCTTCCTATCTGTTTCCTCTGTTGTGAACACACAATAGCTCTGGTGATGTTCCTTGTACTAATTCCTTCCCTCGTTTCCGGAGTACCTCTGATCCGGTTGTTGCTGGTTTTCCACCTGATGCACTGCATCCCTTCTCTCACTGTTGTCATACCTCGGCGGAGGGGGAGGCAACATCAGTTGCTGCGTGTTTGCTCCGGAAAGCAATTGCTGCCGGGGTAACTCTTGCCGAGGTTGATCATTCCGGGGTGCCTGGGCATTCCCGAACCACCTTGTTCTATCTTACGCATCCACTCACATTGCCTCGTTGTGTGACCCGCCGGACTGTTCGGATTTGGCATGTGAAATTTACACGACTGGTCCAACATTGACTCATAGGTATACCTCAGACAATCTTTCTTTTCTTGCCATTGCTTCTTCTGCTCCGGAGTCCATGTTTTCTTGCCATCGTTTCGAGGAGTCCATTGCCCTCCCGTTTTCTGGCGTTGGTTGCTCCCTGCTCCGGGCTGATCTTGATTCACGGCTGCAACTTGTTGTGAACCATACCGATGGTCCGGTCTATCGTCTCTCCTTTTTCCCCTGTAATCATTCCTCCGGGATGACCCGTATCCGTCCCTCGGATAGTACTCCTCATTTGACTCGTTCGACGCGATCCTAGGTTGAGTCGGATCACCCAAAGCATAAGAATCCGCGATCCGGATCATCTCTGCCAATGTGACTGGAATTTTCCTTTGCAATTTCATCCACAACTCGCTGCCATATCTGCACCCTTGTGCGAACCATGCTATAGCCTGTGACTCTATGACTCCCTCACACGAGTTTCTCACGGTACACCACCGGGTCAAGAATTCACGGTCCGTTTCGTTAGATCTCTGCTTGCACATTGCCAGGGTCTGCGGTCTATTCAGTCTCTGATATGTACTTGAGAAGTTGCTGATAAACATTTCTTCATAATCTATCCAGCAATTGATGCTTTCGGGTGGCAAATTATTCAGCCAAACCCTAGCCGGACCTTCCAACATTTGGGGTACATATCGTACAGCCCACCTCAAGTTGCCAGTTGCAATTTTCACAGCTGTTGCGTAGTTTATCAGCCAATCCTCCGGCTTTGTACTGCCGTCATACGTCTTCGTGCCCCTGGGTAATTAGAAATTAGGTACTGGCGGTTCCTTCATGATCCGGGGTCCAAAGCACGCTGGACCCGGAGGACCTTGACATTTGATCTGTTCCGACCTATACAGGCGATCCAATTTTAGCCTGGCGTCATCCGGCATCAAATCTCTGCTTCCCAATCTCGACCCTATCACATGATAGTCCGGTCTTGCGTATCCCGCATTCATCATCTTCGAGTCTCCGTCATTGTATCGGTCTTGCTCTCGTTGTGCTCCTCTCTGTTGCATACCATGGCCGGCACTTTGCTCTTGCCTTGGTACATTCCGCTGCTGCGGTTGACCTGCTCCTGCCGAGTTTCGCTGTCCGGCATTGCCATTGGCAGCATTCCCTTGACCGGCATTGCCTTGATCGTGGTTACCTCGGCCAGCTTCACCTCGGCTCACACTTCGTCGATCGTCATTTTTTCGCATCTCTTTTTCTTTTCCCGCACGCGTTGGGTCATACGGAACGATCTGCTTGTTCCGTCTGGCCGAGGTTACTACATCTTCTCTCCTTGGGCCACCATGAGGCGATGATGCGGCTCCAGCGGATTTCTTCGGGTTACCCATCGCTGAATGGATGATCTTAGAAGCTCCAACTCTCTCCGGGTTACCTCTCAGCAGCTCCTCGTTCTGCCTGTTCGCGATCCGAACCAGCTCGTTAACCCGGTCTTGCTGTCTCTGACGGGCCTCACCCGTCAGACCCTCTTGCTCGGACGCCGCGGCATCTGCTGCTCTGAGGTTCTTTGCCGGGGTACTGTACTTCGGCAACCCCACGGACAGATAGTTTTCCGACACTTCTGGTCCATCATCACCTTCTCTGTTCATCTCACTTATGAGATTTTTCCCTTTTACCCTTACTGCATCAACCTTGTTTGACTTCGCGTACTCACGCAACGTCATGTTCAACGACTGCTGAGCCGCTGCTATTTTCTTTGCGCCCTCCAGTATCTTTTGCCGGGTCTCCTCTAGCTCGGCCTGTGCCTGAGCCGGATCTACCACTGCTGCCACCGGGTTCACCAAGCTATCCATAGCTTCCCTCAGCACGTTCTCAGGCCTCTCTAGCGGAGGACCCCTAGCTTTCCTCGGTGCCTTGGGCGTTACCTCCGGGTCTGGCGCTGGATCCTTGCTCATGCCCGCGCCTGGCGCAGTCATCATCACCTCTGCATGGTCCGGGGAGCGAGCGATACGCGCCCCGCGAGCCATAGTGAGGGGTGGTTCTCCTGCATCGATGACGCGACGCGGATGAACGCAAGACACGTCCACAGCAACGTAGACCTTGTGTGCACCGAGCTTGATGAAGATGCCATTGTGCGGAAGGGGGCGCGTGCCGAAGCAGCCAGCGTTGTCGCTGATGTAGTCGACGATGCGTTTGCCGGTGCCGGTGAAGTTTCCCGTCCGGATCTTCACCCCTGCTAGCGTCGCTAGCCCCACGGTGGGCGCCAACTGTCGTGGTGGTGTCACGGCAGATGCCATGGATAGGCTAAAGGTGGGGACTAATGTGCGCTAGGGGACTTCAGGGAGGGATAGTAGAGTGATTCTCTACACAGAAGCTTTGTATTGATGTTCAATCTCCAAGATTACAAGTGCTCCTCGAGCTGTATTGACAAGAGGAGGAAGAAGAAACTCTCTTACTCTTGCCTACCAACTAGCCCAAGAACCCTAGATCCACTAGTGCTTGACTAACTAGAATTCTCCTTGCTCTTGTATCAGAAAAAACCCAACCCCCCTTACCAGAACCCCAACCCCCCTTATATAGAGGTGGTTCGGTCCTGGCCTTGGGCATACGTGGAGGCATATTCCTAAGAATATGCCCCTCCCAAAGTAGTAACCCGACAGGGGTGATTTTCCCGCGCGTCACACTTGCTTTAGCGACGTAGCCTCTGCGGCGCCCGCGTCAGCCGATGTGAGCGTTGTCACCCTTGTCAGCCACGATCCGGTGGTCCTGCCCTTGCTTTATTCGCTCATCTAGTACGCACCAGACCTTCTTTTTTGACCAGAGAGATTCCTTCCTTCTCCTCGAAGCGAAGCGAGGATCCAGATCATAGTTGATCCGGCCACACCTGTTCCTGCATATAAGCCAGACAAGTATTTCCGACTTACTCCTTGAGTCGGACGAGACAATGTTAGGCGACCCGTCTGGTTCGGGTTACTCCGTGATCCGGCCTGCCTTGAGGTGACTCGGCCAGCATCCGCTTTGACGTTGCCGAACCTCGGCTTACTCGGCCCTTATACCCCAGAGTGACCCTACCCAGGGTTATCCCCCCAACAAAAGTGGAGACTTTAAAAGGGAATGTGAAGAGGCATTTTAATGTGGAGGGGTTACCACCACATGAATGGGGGAGGTGAGGGGTCACCCTCCATGCACCGGCCATGGAGAGAGGGGGCACCCCCCTCCTCCTATAAAAGGCCACTCATTCCCTCCTTCATCCACACACCTCCTTGTGAAGGATCTCTCTCCCCCTCTAGAATTATTCCCCCATGGTCTCGGATTAGCGAGATACATGTTCCCGGTGGCATTTCGTCTGGAAGGAGTTGCTGATTCCGCTGGATCGCTGGAGCGAGGAGGTGGAGGTTGTCCGGTGGCTTGAACGTTTGTGTGAGTGCGGATGCGCTGCTGAGTTGCGGCGCTCGGACTTCCTCACGATCTTGAGATCGGCAAGTGTACGACTACATCAACCACGAGTTCCTACTCATTAACAAAGCTCGTTGTCTTCGAGGGTAAGTTCTCCATGGATGTATGTCCACCCGTTGCTCTATATCTAGTAGATAGATCTTGGCGTATAGTTCTCATCGCAGGAAAAAATTTGTTTTCTATGCTGCGAACCCAACAGTGGTATTAGAGCCTGATCTATGCGTAGGTGCTTTGCACGGGTAGTACACATATGTTTATATGTGGGTGATGATGATCATGTTATTGCATCTTCTATGTACTTTGGATATTGGTGGCATAGTGGGATGAAGCGGCCCGGACCAACCTTACATGTCATCGTACATGAGACCGGTTCCACGACTGACATGCAACTAGTTTTGCATAAGTGGCTAGCGGGTGGCTGTCTCTCCTACTATAGTCAATATCTGATTTACAACGAGTTGCTAATAACTTGGTTATCCTCGTTGTGGTTCATGTTCGTAGGTAAGACCGGTTCTATCTCCGAAAGCCCTAAGCCACGTAAAACTTGCAATTGATAAATTAGAGGCGTCTAGTTTAGATCGTTGCTAGGCTAGTGTATTGATATGGTATTGTTGTAAGTAGATTTATGATAGATACTTTTACAACTCACTTAACGTGTAAGTTCCATAGACCTTGGCCTTACACACAAAGGAATGATAGAGATCATACCACGATGCAAATTATAGAGATCAAATGCATGGACCATATCACCTCACTTCACACATTAGCATCTTATATTGCTAGTTTGGCGCTTTTGGTAGCATTATAAGATGATCCCTCATTTAGATATCAAGATAAAATGTGTTCTTCCTTAAGTATGCACCATTTTGTGGATCGTGTTTTGAGGCATCACGTGATGATCGGGTGTTCTCGACTCTACGCTTTCATACAACGGGTGTAAGACAGTTTTACACACGCAAATACTAAGGTTCTTACTTGACGAGCCTAGCATGTACAGACATGGCCTCGGAACACGGACCGAAAGGTTAAGCATGAGTCATATAGTTGATATGATGCCCATATAGATGCTTGCCTTTGAAGATACACCAACTCACGTGATGATCGGACTTGGTGTAGTGGATTTGGTTCATGTAATCACCAAAAGGACACGAGGGATGTCATTTTTGAGTGGGAGTTCATTAGTAATTTGGATTAGTTGAACTCAATCTATCATAAACTTAGTCTAAATATATATCGGAAATTCTGTTGTAGATGGCACCACCTGCTTTTAATTTGAATGTGTTCATGGAGAAAGAGAAGCTTGCTGCGAATGGTAGCAACTTTACCAACTTGGCAATGAATTTGAGGATTCTCCTCACTGCTGCACAAAAGCAATATGTGCTAGAGGCGCCGCTAGGCCCCCCACCAGCTCCTGATGCCCCTGACGAGGAAAAGAACATCTATATAACTCGTCAGGAGGACCTCAACTTAGTTCATTGCGGCATATTGTATGGGCTAGAGCCAGAACTTCGAAAACGTTTCGAAAATGGCAATGCCTTTGATACCATGGGAGAATTGAAAATGATTTTCGATGCCCATGCTGCCGTAGAGAGTTATAATGCTTCTGAAAAGTTCTTTAGCTGCATGATGGAAGAGAACAACTCCATTAGTGAGCATGCACTCAAAATGTCTAGGTACGCCGATAAGCTTGTGTCCTTGGGAATAACGATTCCCATTGACTTAGGCATACATCGTGTTCTCCAATCTCTGCCACCTAGCTACAAGAGCTTCGTGATGAACTATAATATGCAGGGCATGAAGAAGTCTCTTCCCGAGCTTCTGTCAATGCTTAAGACTGCAGAAGTGGAGATTAGGAAAGAACATCAAGTATTGATGATCAATAGGACCACCGGTTTCAAGAAGGACAAGAAAGGCAAGCACAAGGGAAAGAAGGGTGGAAAATCTATTGCCGCGCCTGAAAAGAAACCCCAAGCTGGCCCTAAGTCTGACACCGTGTGCTACTATTGCAAGGGGACTGGCCATTGGAAGCGCAACTGCCCCAAGTATTTGGCGGACAAGAAGGCCGGCAAGGCAAACAAAGGTATATGTGATATACATGTTATTGATGTGTACTTGACTAGTACTCGCAGTAGCCCCTGGGTATTTGATACGGGATCGGTTGCTAATATATGTAACTCGGTTCAGGGGCTGCGGAACAAGCGACAACTAGCAAGGGATGAGGTCACGATGCGGGTCGGCAATGGATCAAGAGTTGATGTGATAGCCGTCAGAACGCTGCCTCTCCATATGCCGTCGGGATTAGTTATAAACCTGAATAATTGTTATTTGGTGACTACACTGAGCATGAACATTGTATCCGGATCGTGTTTGATGCAAAGTGGTTATTCGTTTAAGTCTGAAAACAATGGTTGTTCGATTTATATGAATAATATCTTTTATGGTCATGCACCTGTGTTGAATGGTTTATTTCTGTTGGATCTCGATAGTAGTATTACGCATATTCATAATGTTGATGCTAAAAGGATTAAACTTGATAATGATATATCTACATATATGTGGCACTGCCGTCTAGGTCATATTGGCGTTAAACGCATGAAGAAACTCCATTCTGATGGACTTTTGGAATCACTTGATTTTGAATCATTTGATACATGTGAGCCATGCCTTATGGGCAAGATGACTAGAACGCCGTTTTTCGGTTCAATGGAACGGGCGACAAATTTATTGGAAATCATACATACTGATGTGTGTGGACCAATGAGTGTGTCGGCGCGAGGTGGATATCGTTATTTTGTTACTTTCACGGATGATTTGAGTAGATACGGGTATATCTATTTGATGAAACATAAGTCTGAAACCTTTGAAAGGTTCAAAGAATTTCAGAATGAAGTGGAAAATCATCGTAACAGAAAGATCAAATTTCTGCGGTCTGACCGTGGAGGAGAGTATCTTAGTTATGAGTTTAGAACACATATGAAAGACTGTGGAATAGTTTCACAACTCACGCCTGCCGGAACACCACAACATAATGGTGTGTCAGAACGTCGTAATCGTACTTTATTGGATATGGTTTGATCTATGATGTCTCTGACTGACTTGCCACTGTCATTTTGGGGTTATGCACTGGAAACCGTTGCATTCACTTTAAATAGGGCACCATCTAAATCCGTTGAAAAGACACCGTATGAATTATGGTTTGGAAACAAACCTAAGCTGTCATTTCTTAAAGTTTGGGGATGCAATGTTTATGTGAAGAAACTTCAACCGGATAAACTCGAACCCAAAGCGGAAAAATGCATCTTCATAGGATACCCTAAGGAAACGATTGGGTATACCTTCTATCACAGATCCGAGGGCAAGGTCTTTGTTGCCAAGAATGGATCCTTTCTTGAGAAGGAGTTTCTCGCGAAAGGTGTGAGTAGTCGGAAGGTAGAACTCGAAGAGGTTATTGAACCTTCTCTTCATGAAATGGCGAGTAGCGCAGCTCTAGAAGTTGTTTCGGAGTTGACTTAACCTAATGAAGAGAGAGCTAATGATATTGATCATGAAACTTCGAAAGAGGACACTACCGAACCTCGCAGGTCAAGCAGGACACGTGCAGCTCCTGAACTATATGGCAATCCTGTTATGAATTTCATGATTGATGAAATAGATGACCCTGCGACGTATGAAGAAGCGATGACGAGACCTGATTCCAACAAATGGCTAGAAGCCATGAAATCCGAGATGGAATCCATGTACGAAAACCAGGTTTGGACCTTGGTGGACTTACCTCACGATCAAAAGGACGTTGAGAATAAATGGATTTTCAAAAGAAAAACTGATGCTGATGGTAATGTAACCATCTATAAGGCTCGACTTGTCGCAAAGGGGTTTCGACAAATTCAAGGAGTTGACTACGATGAGACATTCTCTCCCGTAGCGATGCTTAAGTCGGTTTGGATTATATTAGCAATTGCTGCATATTTCGATGCTTAAGTGTTTTGACAGATTTCTGCCATTTTCTGCATTTGCTTCTTGTTGGTTCCTTTTTGAGTTCTTTTGGGGAATTGAGCTTTTTGAGGGAAGTGATACAGTAGCTAGTGTTTTATTGGAAGTTTTATTGGTGTTAGAACTGAACCTAAAGACCTATTATCTTGAGTGCACTAATGTTGCTAATAAAGATTGTGTGAAGTTTTGTATGAAGAAAAATTTCAGGTGTATGGAAGGAATGAGTAATGAGATGAAGGATGGACTAAAGCTCAAGCTTGGGGATGCCACATGTGTCACCCCAAGAAATATCCAAGAAGTACAAGCATCAAAGCTTGGGGATGCCCAAGGCATCCCCTTCTTCATCAATAAAAATCCCAGGTTTCTTCCAAACACTTCATTTTTATTGTTTCATGCACAGTTGTGTTGTTCTTGGAGCGTCTTCTTTTTTGTTTTTGTTTTGGTTTTTCGTTTGCTTGGTTTTCTTAGTTTGTTGAATAAATTAGTTGGACCTCCTCTTTCATACATTGGTGTTCAAATAGTTTGGTTTGGTTTGGAAAAGAGTAGGAAAGCTCATGCTTAAGTGGTAAAGAGAGTTTGTTTTTGACTGTGTCCTATGCTTTGTCATGCCATGCTTGATATTGTTCTGGCTTTATGCTTAGTATTCTTGGCTGTAGCATGACTTGTTATAAACAACTGAGATTGGTTAATGTGCCTTGGATGAATCATGCGTTATTTTAGCATATTAAGGCATAGTATTGTGGTATTCTCCTTTGATGCTTTATTTGGGTTGACTTGGCGCATGCTCACACCATGTTATGAATATACCAAGTCACCATAAGCCTTTATGATCCTTTAGTTTTCAACTTGTAGTATTACTTTATGCTTTGATCAATGATGTTTTGTCGCTCTGAATGATTATGGCCATTATTGCTCTCCTAGTTTGTCGCTCCCGGTCTTTTGCTAGCCTCCACAACCAAGTATGAGTTCCACTCATGCATACAACTCCCTAAACCAAGTTATTCCAAAAGAGTCCACCATACCTACCTACTAACATATGCTATTCCAAGTATCTTCATGTTTTTGTTTACCTTCCAAATTAAACTTGTTATGAGAAAACTAGTGATTAAAGCTCTCACGAACTTGATGGCACACTTTACTTTTCTTGCCCTTAATAAACTTGAACCATTGTGTCGTCTATGTTGTATATGCTTGCACTTATTTGTTGGGAATTAGCAGAACCATGCTTTCATGGGGAACGCTTTCAACATTGCACTTGGTACTTGTACCTAGTTGATATCATGCTCTTTTGTATATGGATGTCGTCGGTGTGAAATGAAAGGGGAGCTTGTAAGTCCATGTAGTTATGTATATGTGTTAGAGAAACGCCTGGGCCGCTGGTCTAATCCATGCTGACATGGTGGAAACCTGCAGCGTAACCATAATGAGCTGTCTATGAAGCATTCTTATTATAAAAAAAAGAGTCCTATATTGAGAAAAAAGAGAAAAAGAAAAAAAGAGATTAAGAAAATAGGAAAGAGAGAAAAAAGCACCATATTCCCATGGTAAATAAGAAGATTGCTGAGATGCTCGTTGTCTGCTTGCCTTGTCATTTTGATATGGGGATTCTTCCGTATCATCGGGCAAGGGGTACCCCGTTGGCGGTTCTCTATGATACACATGTACTTACAATGACAAGAGCTTACCGGTGACTGAAGTTGAGTAGCATGAGGATCGGTCTTCGTAAGTAAGGGGCATGAGATTCCTAACTTATACTTCATCAAGCATGTACACCATAGTTTGTTCACTTTAACCTTAATCACTTCAAGATGCTTATGATAGGGGCAATGAGAGCTAAAAGCTATAAGTACCATAATTTTTGGAAGCTCTTTATGAGACTTGAATCCCTACTTCCTTCTATGAAGGCCTTTCTTCTACCATTATATTGAGTCTCCACCTTCTACCTTTATGCACCTACTTTGAGAGCATAGTGGCCATTCTTAGTTCTATGTGCATTGTCCCAAGACTAGTTGATTGATGCATAACTTGATATTGCTTGCTTTAAACTATTTGTATCTGGTCACTCTTATGAACTTTGAAGGTGTCCTATGCATTTATATTTGCTACTCTATGAGGGACAAGCTGAATAATATTATGCTATGTTTTCTTTATGTGAAACAAACAAACGTCTTGCAAAGCATTGTTATTCATGAATCTTTTGTTTGTGCATTTTCATGTTGCATCATAGTTTCTTTGTCTTATTGCTAGAACTTTGTCTTTCATGTTATGATTGAAGTACTATGATCCCAGCTTTGAATGTTTTACAAATACTTTGATCAATTTTATGATGGTGCATGTCACCTCAAAAATTATTCTTTCTTTTTATCACTTACCTACTCGAGGACGAGCAGGAATTAAGCTTGGGGATGTTGATACATGGCAAATGTATCTATAATTTTTTATGTTCCATGCTTGGTTTTATCCACTTTCTTGTGTTTTGTCCACACTTTGGAGTACTTTTCATATGATTTCTTGGACTAACCTATTAACAAGAGCCACAGTGTCAGCTGCCTGTTTTCTGCTGTTTTTGGTTCTAGGAAAGTTAGAAAATGAATATTCTCGGAATTGGACGGGACAAAAGCCAAAGTGCCTATTTTTCTAGAAGACTCCAGGAGCCAGAATACGAGACAGAGGAGGGTCAGGGGCTGGCCACACACCCCTAGGCGCGGGTTGGGCCTAGCCGCGCTAGGGCTTGGTGTGGTGGCCCTAGGCACCCCCTCGGTCTCCCTCTTCGCCTATAAGAAGCCTTCTGACCTAAAAACTCCGGGGGTTCGACGTTTTTCCAGAAGGAGTTCCGCTCCGCCGCCACCACCAGATTCCACGAAACAGCACCAGAAACTCCGTTCTAGCACCCTGCCGGGACGGGGAATTGGAGGAGATCATCGCCGTCATCATCACCATCGCTTCTCCATCGACCATCCATGTTTCCCCCATCTATGAGTGAGTAATCCCCCGCTGTAGGCTATGGGGATGGTAGGGGTTGGATGAGATCGTTCATGTAATGGCATCAGATTGTTAGGGCATGGTGCCTAGTATCTTTTATTAGTGCTTTATGACTTTGTTGCGACTTGTTGTGCTTAATGCTTGTCACTAGGGCGCGAGTGCCATGATTTCAGATCTGAACATGTTATTGATTCATTATGATAGTATTGTTTTTGATCCTATCTGCAAGTTGTATACACACGTTGTTGTCCGGAACCTATGGCCCCGAAGTGACAGAAATCGGGATAACCGGAAGGGAATGGCTTTGTTGTGAGGATCACATGTGTTCACGGAGTGTTAATGCTTTGCTCCAGTGCTCTATAAAAGGAGCACCTTAATTGCCAGTAGTTCCGTAGAGGCCCCGCTACAAACAGGCTGGCACGACAAAAGATGTTGTGCAAGTTCTCATTGCGAGCACGTATGACTATATATGGAACACATGCCTAGGATTATCTAGTACTTGGATGCTTTATCTTATTTATGTAACACCCTGCCCACTCCTAGGCTCGGGGGTGTCACTCCTGGTAGCTTAATAGGATATCTAGACCGCCCCCACAGACCAACACTAGTCTTTTCTACGCACTTTGTCCTCACTCGTGCGCACCCGGTTACCCACTTCCCGGTCGGTCACCCATCCTAGAATTGCTCTAGGCCAAGCACGCTTAACCTTAGAATTTTTTCGAATGAGCTTCTGGAAAAGAAGTTGCAACTTGTTGATATGGGTATCCTATCAATCCTATTAAGCCATGTGCCTGGATCTCACATACACCCACCCTTTAGAAGATCGATGCCCTCATCGATCAAGCACACCCCAGGAACGTTCCCTCTTGGCACGCGTTTGTGCATCCAGTGCCATGCTGTGTCCACTCTGGCCCACACGCGCCATGCTCCACATGTCCCGCCACTGACCCGCACACCCGTGTAATCACAAGGGTCGGCTCTGATACCACTTGTAACACCCCGTACACTCCTGGGCCCGGGGGGTGTCACTCCTAGCAGCTTAATAGGATATCTAGACTGGCCCCACAGACCAACACTAGTCTTTTCTGCGCACTTTGTCCTCACTCATGCGCACCCGGTTACCCACTTCCCGGTCGGTCACCCATCCTAGAATTGCTCTAGGCCAAGCACGCTTAACCTTAGAGTTCTTTTCGAATGAGCTTCCGGAAAATAAGTTGCAACTTGTTGATATGGGTATCCTATCAATCCTATTAAGCCATGTGCCTGGATCTCACAATTTATCTGCAATAACCCTATGTTCTGATTGCTATGTGAATTGTCTTGTCCATGCAATGCCCGTCCATCCATCCCTATGCCTACCGCACTCGAATCCTACTGTTTACTGCTATTGTTACTGCTATCTTTACTTTACTACTGCTGCTACTTTACTATTCCTACTACAAACTATTGCTATTGATAAACTGCTGTGAGCAAGATTGTTTCCAGGTGCAGCTGAATTGACAACTCAGTTGTTAAGGCTTATAAATATTCTTTGGCTCCCCTTGAGTCGAATCAATAAATTGGGTTTCACTTCCCTCGAAAATACTGCGATACACCCCTATACTTGTGGGTCATCAAGGGGGTTCGGATGATAACCTGAAGGTGGATTATTAGTCATAGATGCAGTTGGATGGCGGTCTATGTATAATGTTGTAATGCCCAATCAAGTTCCAAAGGAGTCAAGATGATTAGTATATGCATGTATTGCTTTCTCGATGTTTGTCAATTGCCCCGCTGTAATTTGTTCACCCAGCATGTTATCTATCTAAGGAGAGCCACCTCTAGTGAACTATGGATCCCGGTCCTTTTTTTACATACAATCTATAAACTGTTTACTGCTTTGTGTTTACTTTATGCAAACTATTACTTCCTTCCATTCGATACGTTTAATCCTTTGTTTTCCGCAAAACACGGTGAGATTGACAACCTCATCGCAAGTTGGGGACAAAGTTCTGTGGTTGTGTTATGCAGGTCTCCACATTGCTACTTGCACCGGTAGTGCGCCCTGCCAAGGCTCAGCTAGCAACACCTTTGGGGTGTTTCCTTGCTCCTACTAGTTCGATTAAACCTTGGTTTCATAACTGAGGAAAACTTGCTGCTGTGCTCATCATACCTTCCTCTTGGGGTTCCCAATAAGCTCTACATCAACACCGCACCAGCACTTTTCTGGCGCCGTACACTGAGCCATCAGTACATCTGGAGGCTAGCAAAAGATTGGGAGCGACCAACTAAGAGAGCAATTATGGCCATAATCATGCAAAGCAACAAAACATTATTAATTAAAGCATAAAGTGATATTACAAGTCGAAAACTAAATGATCATAGAGGCTGGGTGACTTGGTATAGTCTTAACATGGTGTGAGCATGCGCCAAGTCAACCCAAATAAAGCATCAAAGGAGAATACCACAATATTATGCTTTTATATGCTAAAACAATGCATGATTCTTTCAAGGCACATTAAGCAATCTCAATTGTTTGTAACAAGTCATGCTACAACAATAATCACTAAGCATAAAGTCAAAGCAATATAAAATATGACATGACAAAGCCTAGGCCACAGTCAAAAACAAGCTCCTTTTATACCACTTATAAGCATGAACTTTCCTACTCTTTTCCAATCCAAATCAACTTATTTGAAACTATGTATGAATGCGGGGGTCATACCAATTTATTTAAGCAAACTAAGCAAAAGAAAACTAAAAGCAAAAACGAAGACGCTCCAAGAACAACACAAGTATGCATGAAACAATAAAAATGAAGTGTTTGGAAGAAAACCTGAGATTTTTATTGATGAAGAAGGGGATGTCTTGGGCATTGATACATTGCAAATGTATCTATAATTTTTGATGTTCCATGCTTGGTTTTATCTACTTTCTTATTTTTTTCCACACTTTGGAGTACTTTTCATATGATTTCTTGGACTAACCTATTAACAAGTGCCATAGTGCCAGTTGCCTGTTTTCTGCTGTTTTTGGTTCCAGGAAAGTCAGAAAATGAATATTCTCAGAATTGGGCGGGACAAAAGCCAAAGTTCCTATTTTACCGGAAGACTCATGGAGCCAGAATACGAGACGGAGGAGGGCCAAGGCCTGGCCACCCCCCCCCCCCAGGCGCGCGTACCCCCAGGCCGCGCTAGGGCATGGTGTGGGCCCCTTGACTGGCCACCGACCTTGCCTCCTTCGCCTATATATTCCTCCCGAGGAAGAAACCCTAAATAATCAATCAGAAATCCATGAAAAGTTCCGCAGCGGCGCCGCCACCAAAGAGGAGATTCGGGGGACAGAAAGTCTCTGTTCCGGCACCCTGCCGGGACGAGGATGTGCCCCCGGAGCCATCTCCATCGATCTCCACTGCCATCTCCATCACCATTGCTGATTCCCATGATGAGGAGGGAGTAGTTCTCTCTCGAGGCTAAGGGTTCTACCGGTAGCTATGTGTTCATCTCTCTCTATGCACGATCTTATTGATATCATGAGCTTGTAATCTATAGATCTACCTTGCTACTCAAGTGCTTTAATAGATCTCTGCTCTCCCCATGTGTGTGAAGTTGACAGTGTGCACACCATGGTGGCACTTAGGCTAGAGATTACAAATACTTGTTATGAGTTATATTTGGAGTTGGATGTCTTTATGAAATTGTGGTGTTTGTTTGAACCATCTAGTGCTCAAGGTGACAGTGTGGGGTTTTCTAGATGGGAATGGCTTACTTTGAGGTGTGTTGTTATAGCCCTACCATGGATTAGAGTGTCCAACCGGAGAGTAGTTAAGAGTAGTATCATAAATAGAATATATTTATATGAGAGTGTTCACTAGTGAAAGTATGATCCCTAGGCCTTGTTTCTAAGCACTGAAACACCATTTGCTATTAGATCTATTACATGTTTGATTGCTTCTATCTTTATTTCAGTTTACTTTAGTCTTTTCCACGCCATCAAGCTATTTTCTATCACTGTTACCACTTATAATTATCTATACCACTTGTATTTCACTATCTCTTCGCCGAACTAGTGCACATATACACCTGACAAGTGTATTGGGTGTGTTGGGGGCACAAGAGACTTCATGTATCTTGATTGCAGGGTTGCTTGAGAGGGGATACCTTTGACCACTTCCTCCCTGAGTTCGATAAACCTTGGGTGATCCACTTAAGGGAAAACTTGCTGCTGTTCTACAAACCTCTGCACTTGGAGGCCCAACAACTGTCTACAAGAATAGAAGTGCATAGACATCAGGCATCACCTAGCTTTGACGCTCGTACCTCTTGAATATTTCTTGGGATGACACAGGTGGCATACCCAAGCTTGAGCTTTTGTCCATACTTCATCTTATCACATTGTTCTTCCCTACACTTTAAAATTTCCTTCATACAAAACTTCACACAATCTTCATTAGCAACATTAGTGTACTTAAGATAAAAAGTCTTTAGGTTCAGTTTCAACACAAGTAAAGCTTCCATTAGAACACAAGCTACTATAGCAATTCCTTTTAAAAGTTCAAATAATCAAAGATAACTCAAATAGAAAGAGATTAAGAGGCAAATGCAAATAATGGCAGAAATCTATCAAAACAGACCAGCAGGTAAAAACCAATTTTTTCTAAGACCTTATGTTGCTCAAATCGAAAAGTGTTAAACTAACGAAAGTTGGATAACAACCTGGGGCATAAGCAAAAAATTACAGCATTACCATTATTGGGAGGATATGTCCTATAATTATTATTACCAAAATTATTCCTGTAGGCATTGTTGCCAAAATTATTATTTCTAATAAAGTTCACACCAAATTGCTCTTCTTGAGCAACCAAAGAGGCTAAGGGAACATGATTTGGATCAATATGAGCTTTCCCATTAACAAGCATAGACATAATAACATCAATTTTATCACTCAAGGAGGAGGTTTCTTCAACAGAATTTACCTTCTTACCTTGTGGAGATCTCTCAGTGTGCCATTCAGAATAGTTAACCATCATATTATCCAGAAGCTTTGTTGCAGCACCCAAATTAATGGTCATAAAGGTACCTCCAGCAGCAGAATCCAGCAGATTTCTTAAAGAATAATTCAGTCCTTCATGAAAGGTTTGGATAATCATCCAAGAAGTCAGTCCATGAGTGGGACAATTCTTCACCAAAGATTTCATTCTTTCCCAAGCTTGAGCAACATGTTCATTATCAGATTGTTTAAATTTCATTATTTCACTTCTCATAGATATAATCTTAGCAGGAGGATAGTATTTTCCAATGAAAGCATCTTTGCATTTAGTCCAAGAATCAGTACTATTTCTAGTTAGGGATAGCAACCATTCTTTAGCTTTTCCTCTCAAAGAGAAAGGAAACAATTTAAGCTTAATAATATCTCCATCTATATCCCTATGTTTTTGCATCTCACAAAGTTCAACAAAGTTATTAAGGTGAGCAGCAACATCTTCAGTACCAACACCAGAAACTTGTTCTTTTATAACAAGATTGAGCAAAGCAGGTTTAATTTCAAAGAAAGTAGCTTCAGGAACAGGTGGAGCAATAGGTGTGCACATGAAATCATTGTTGTTGGTGCTAGCGAAGTCACACAACTTAGTGTTTTCAAGAGTATTCATTTTTTTTGTGTTTTTAATAAAAGGAAGAAAACTAGTACAACTTATATTTTTGTGTTTTTGATAAAAGAGACAAGCAAACAAAGTAGAAATAAACTAAGTAAAACAAAAAAAAAGTAAAGAGATTGGTTGTGAGGGACTCCCCTTGTGAAGATGTCCTTGACTCCCTGGCAACAACACCAAAAAAAAAGGCTTGATGGCTCAAAATATATTCGAGCTCGTTGGGAACCCCAAGAGGAAGGTATGATGAGCACAGCAACAAGTTTTCCCTTAGTTATGAAACCAAGGTTATAGAACCAGTAGGAGCAAGGAAACACCTTCAAGGTGTTGTTTCCAACTTGGAATCCTGCACAAGGCAACCACAGAACTTTGCCCCAACTTACAGTGAGGTTGTCAATCTCACCGGTTTTGCTGAAACAAAGGATTAAACGTATTGTGTGGAAGATAGTAATTGCTTGCAGAAAGTAAACAGTAAACAGTAAATAGATGGTAGATTGATGGTAAAAGAATGGACCGGGGTCCATAGTTCACTAGAGGTGATTCTCCTTAAGATAGATGACATGTTGGGTGAACAAATTACAGCGGGGCAATTGACAGACACCGAGAAAGCATACATGCATATACTAATCATCTTCACTCCTATGAGATTTGATTGGGCATTATAACATTATACATAGACCGTAATCCAACTGCATATATGACTAATAATTCACCTTCAGGTTATCATCCGAACCCCCTCTAGTATTAAGTTGTAAGCAACAGATAATTGCATTAAGCAAAGTGTGTAAAGTAAACAATACGATTGTCCCATGGACAAAGGATTGTTGTTTTCTCCCTAGTAGCAACAACACATCTAGTATCTTAGAGATTCCTGTCACTTCCCCAGATTACTAGAGGCATGAACCCACTATTGTGGCATCCCGCTAAAACCACTACTAGAAAATCGCGTTGTTTTTGTGCATTGCATCATCATGACCGTATGCTCATGTCATCATGCCACATTGCATTTGAGCATCGTCATCATCATGCATTTGTTTGTCTAAAACTATTTTCGAAAAGCCTACTTTGTTTTCTAAATAGTCCCCGCCTTTATTTCAAATCAAAACCCGGGGTCTATGGAATATTTTGTTTCGTCTACCAATGGTTTTCAAAAGTACCGTTTTAAATAATAAAATGTTTATTTTATTTTTAGGGGGCAGCCGGACCAAGCCGATCCGACCCAGTCGGCCACCCCCAGTACAAAAACCAGAATCCCCCCAAACCCTTTTCTACCTAAACCTACCCTACCCACCCTTCCTCCACCTCACCCTGGCCAATCCCCTCCCTCCACCTCACACCTCCACACCACCCCCAGCCTATCCCAAGCCGCCACATCATCCCACCTATCCACCACACACCCGCCTCCTCCCCTGGCTCCTGGGCCCCATCCCGCGAGCCAGCCCACTCCCCACCACCCCACCTACCAAGCCCCAGCCCCACCCACACGGACACAGCGCCCGCGCCAGCTCCCGCCTCCACCTGCCGCCCCCGGACCCACCCATCGCCAACCGCCTGCGTCACCTGGCCCACCACTCCCCCGCGTCCCTCCCACCGGCGCTCCTCTCTTCCTTCACATCTCCCCGCCCCAGTGCTCGCCACCAACCGCCGCCTCCGTCGGCGTGGTCGCCGCCCCTGCCACCGCCGCCCGCTCAGGACGCCACCGGAGTCTCTCCCCTTCCCCAACTACCGGCCGCGCTCTCCCCTCCGTCGGCCACCGGTCGCGTTCCTCTGCGTCGTCCGACCCGCTGCCCGACCCCGAGCAGGGCGCCGCCGTGTCGCCCTCTCTGCCGGCAGAGCCGCCCCGCCGCCCTCCAGCGCCGGCCCCGGCCGCGCGACCCCACCGTCGTCATCGCCATGCCCTCCGCCGCCCGAGCTTCTCCTTCGCCGCCCTCCTCCACTCCGGTGAGCCCGACCAGCCCGAGCCCCGGCCCTCTCTCCTACTGCCCGCCGTCACGCCGCCGTGGCCCCCACCTCGTCGTCGCCTCTCCACCACCCCTCCTCCCCGCGGCCATGCTGGCCTCTGCCGAAGCCCGGCCGCACGCCTAGCCGCCTCGTCGCCGCCCCTCCCAGGGACCCACGCCACCGCCAGCGTCTTCCCGGCGCCTCCCATGCACCGCGTTCCTACCCGGTGGCCTGAGCCGCCTCCTCGTCGAGCCGAGCCGCGACCTCTCCTTCTCCGCTGCATGCTCAGCGGGCCGGGTCATTGCTGCAGCACCCTGCCGCCGTCCTCGTCGTTGCAGCTCCGCGCCCTCCGTGCAGAGCACCGCCGGAGACGGTCCTCGTATGCCGCCCCATGCGCTTGCCTCCATTCTGCAGTTCTCGAGGCCGCCAAGCTCCTCGTCCCCGATCGCCAACGCCTGCCGTCACCACGGCGAGTCTACAACTTCATTAGGTCGTTACCACCTCCTGCCGCCGGTGTTTGTTCTATTGGCGAGAATCGGTGACAATAGTGTAATTGTGTTTGGGTTGCAGTGTTTAGATGTGCGGACGCTGTTGTTGTGAGAAGATGGGTGAGGTTGACTAGATTGTTTGAGACCCTCGCGATGGACAAGATCTGCCTCACCGAACCAAAGACCAGGATCCGAAGAACATCCGACGCAGACCCCGAAGGCCCCATTCCCGGATGCGAAGACCAATCTCGCCGAGACCCCAGAACGACAAGCACTTCGCCGCGGAACGCCAAGTCCTCCTTCTCGGATATGACAAAATCTACTTCCGCTGCCCGAGACCGATCCCGTTGAGCCGTTCACCCCCGTCGAACCCTGACGAACCCCGAACCCCTGAAACCAAGGCCTTCGCCCCTAATGTGCGACCCCTTTATCCGAGCCCTATTTTATAAATTGACATGCATATGAATTGTTGCATATAAATTGTTCATGCTCGCATCTCATCATGGGGTTGGGGGCATTATGCCGAAGCACCTCATAATTAAATATGGAGTATGGATGCGGGATATTGTTGTCTTATTCCGGACTCCATTTAAATTTGTGTAGCGAATCGATGCCATGTTTTGCCTTGTTAATACAACATTTAATCTGCGGGGTTTTAAATAACTTGAACCGTGTAAGTAATTGTCGGGACCCCGGTTCCGCTTAATATTGCCTGATTGCACCGCATCTGTCCCATGCCATGCATCATATCATAATCATGCCGGATCTTCTACCGTAGTATTAAATATTGCATCCGGTGTTTCTTCTAGTGTTTGCTTCTTCGCGGATTAGGCCGATGAGTTGATGCGAGTATCGACAAGTTCTTCAGATATGAACCTTCGGCAGTGTTTCCCAGGCGAGCACCTCTTCCCCTTCTACCTATTTTGCATTTATAGTCTTTATTTCCTCATGTTGATCTATTGCTATCTGTGTCGCGATGCTTTAGTTTCCATACCCCAGTTATATCCCGTGCAGCCTCTATATTGCCTTGGACACTTCCTATTACCTGTCTTTGGTAGATAGCTGGCCTTGCGAGTCGTAGTTGCTTGCTCAGGTGCGATCTCGTGTTGTCAAGTACCACAGTTGTTGGAAGGTTGGCAGATGCTTAATGGTGGAGATGCTTAGTGGTGGAGATGATCATGACTTTAATTACAACTATTAAATTGCTAGATATAACTAATGCAGAGGCATCGGTGGGCAATAGATGTTATTTGGTTCTTCCACGCTCACTTGTGTCCTGTAGGACCCCGAGTAATTGATACCTGTTCCTTGATTTTTCGCACTATCCACATCCGGGAGGCCTTATGGACCCCCCTGAGCCAGAGCTTGATTCATTTCTATTTCTTGGGGCCACAAAGTAGTTTGGGGCTTTATTACTATCCTATACTTATGCCATGCTTTACTGCTTTATTTACGATTCTGCGTGGAGCACCTGTACTGTTTAGGATCGTGACACGTTTTCGCTGTATCGACAAGCCCATTCATACTTTCGGGTTCCCAGTCGTTTACAGCCGTCCACACAAACCCTGGGTCCGTTCCGGAGCCGGCCAACTTCGTTGCGGGTAGCTTAGTGGGGTGGCCCCCTGAAATATTTCTGAATCCTGTGATCGCTTTGTCGTGAATGCCTCGTTGGGTTTTGAGTTGGTTTTTCCGAGGTTAATCGAGTGTGTGTTGCTATTTGTGCACCCCTGCAGGGTAAAACTTTCTGAAAGCCGTGTCCGCGGTTATGGATGACTTGGAGCACAGTATCTCGATCATAGACAAGCATAACTAAAGTACTGCTATAAATTTGACTTAATATGTGACTAGTAATCAGATGCAACTATAACAGAATGGATATTAAAAATGCCAACAACTGGTGGATCTGGATTGTTTGTTATATATGCCTAGTAAGTATTGCAACTCCAATGGAATGTGATAAAAGTGCCAACAATTGCTGGGTTTTGGGATTCCTCGGGACAATTATATCTGACTAGTAAAGGTTCCAACTACCACAGAATGGTAATTAAAACTGCCCACTACTTATGCTATCAAGATGACTCCTGCTATCTAAATATGATTAGTAATTGCTGCAATTATAACGGAATGAGTAAAATTGCCAACGGTGTGAGTTCCTTGGTCTGACTTCCTTGTTTGGTCTCGAGGGGGAAATATCAGGATGGGTTTGTTTGGTGTTAGCTTCATTCTGGATCCGAATAGGTCTTTCTTATCCCTCTCTGATAACCGCCAGATGTATCGAGTCTCTATAGGTTGTTTAGTGTCGCTGCGCTGCCGCTTCAACCCACCATACCTATGTAGGCGAGAGCCGCCGAATTCTAGCCTCGCCATGTACTGGCCTCAGTACTGACGCTCCTCTTTTTCCTTTGCCCTTTGTCGGCACCCCTTTTGTTTTAGCAGGTTTGAGATCGCCGTCGTTAGCAGGGTTACCCTTCCGGCTTGGCCTGGGCAGGGTTATGGACGCCATTGGTTATTCTTCAGGGCTCTTAGCCCCATTTGCATCTTGTCCATAGTCGGACGCTCTATCGTTTTCAAGGTGATTTGGATCTTTGTACTGTATATCTGTATTCTTGACTCATGGAGTCGTGTTGTATATATATCGGTTCTGTGGGTCCCATCGAGGACTGTTGTGTAATGTTATTACTTCGTTTTCCACCCGCACGAAAGTGCCTAGTGGGCGTCCTTGAATCGTTTCTATGCGGGTTTGGCGGAAAGGGCTAAAACTTGCATAGGGCCGATTTGAGGGTGTTACAACTATCGATCATAAATACTCCCTCTTGGAGTTGCTAGCATCTACTTGGCCAAGATAGCTACTAACAACGGAAAGCATGCAAGATCACAAATAACATAGACATGATAGAATCAATAATCAATCTGAAATAGCATCTCAATATCCATCGGATCCCCGCAAACACAACATGTAAGATTGCAAATGGATGATCTTCATCATGAACGGAGATCACAAGATCTAAACATGGTAGCACAAAGGAGGAGAACCAACCATCTAGCTACTACATGGACCCGTAGTCTAGGGATGAACTACTCACGCATCACACCGAAGGCAGGCATGGTGATGAAGAAGGCCTCCAAGGTGATCTCTCCCCTCCGGCAGGGTGCCGGAAAGAGTTTCTGATCCCTCCCGATCTAGGGATGGAGATGGCGGCGGCTGCAAACACTTTCGTGGAATTTTGATTGGGTACTTAGGGTTTTCGTCCCGGGAGGCTTTTATAGGCGGAAGGGCAAGGTCGTTGGAGTACCAGGGGCCCACACCCCCTGGTGGCGCGCCCCACCCCCCAGGCCACATGGCCACTAGGTGTGGCCGCCCTGGTGCGCCACTTCGTCTCCCCTCCGGACTCCGTGTTGCTTCGGGTAAAATATTGACTTTGGCTTTTGTCCGGTCCAATTCCGAGAATATTTCCTTACTAGCTTTTCTGAAACAAAAACAGTAGAAAAATAGGCAACTGGCACAGTGGCATCTTGCTAATAGGTTAGTTCCAAAAGATGTGTAAAAATACTCCAAAGTATGGACAAAACATAAGAAAGTAGATATAAAACAAGCATAGAACATCAAAAATTATAGATACGTTTAAAACGTATCAACCTTCTGTTGCTCAAATCGAAAAGTGTTGAACTAACGAAAGTTAGGTAACAACCTAGGGCAGAAGCAAAAAAAAATACAGCTTAATCCGACATACAGAGATTTTTCACAAATTTTTACAACGAAGCACAAAAATCTTATTCGGGACAACAACTTTCCCAAGCATTATTACTCTTGGCACAAAAAACACACAAAAATGATAAGGAGAGGTTATTACTGAAGCAATAACTTCCAAGACTCAACAAAAGAAAACAATTATTGACTAAAAATATGGGTTATCTCCCAATAAGTGTTTTTCTTTAATGCCTTTGAGCTAGGCATAAGAAGCAAGAATCAAGTATTCTCAAATGAAGAAGCATTAAGAGCAAAAAAAAATTAATAGGAGATGCAAAAGGAATCTTCTCTCTCTTCTTAGGGAAGTGTTCCATACCTTTCTTGAGTGGGAATTGATATTTAATGGTGCCTTCTTTCATATCAATAATGGCACCAACGGTTCTAAGAAAAGGTCTTCCCAGAATAATAGGACACGAAGCATTGCATTCAACATCCAAAACATAGAAATCAACAGGGACATAGGCATTGTTAACCATAATAAGGACATCAGTAATAGTCCCCATGAGTTTCTTTTTAGCATTATCATCAAGTTGGACATTTAAATAACAATCTTCCAATGGTGGTAAATCAAGCATTTCATAAATCCTTCTAGGCATAATAGAAACACTGCTATCAAGGTCACATAAAGCTTTTAGATCAAAATCATTCACTTTCATATTAATGATGGGTTCCCAACCATCTTCTAATTTCATAGGGATAGAAGCTTTATGTTTCATCTTTTCTTCTTTAATTTTTATAAGAGCATCAGTGATGTGTTTTGTAAAGGCCATGTTTATAGCACTAGCATTAGGACTTTTAGCAAGCTTTTGTAGGAACATAATTAATTCAGAGATATTGCAATCATCAAGATCAAAATCATAATTACCATCCAAGGTAGTAGAGCTATTGTTTCCCATATTTCAAAGAATTTTAGCATTTTTATTAGAAAAGGTTCCATTGGTTTTGGGCATTGCTGCAGAAGGAATGGGGACTTCATGTGGTTTGCTAGCATCAACATTAGTGGTGGTGATAGTATAAATACTACTATTTCTAGCAATTTCATCTTCTCTTTCCCACTTAGCATGCAATTCAGCTAATAGTCTAACATTTTCATCAATTCTAACTTGTATGGCATTAGTAGCAGCAAAGGGATTTTCTATGGTTTTAGGTTTAGCAACCATTTTATTAATCAAAGAGGATTGTGCTTCAGAAAAACATGATATATTAATTTCAGCATTAGAAAGTTTTTCCTCAATAGTTTTATTGAAAGCAGTTTGTTTACTAATAAAATCTTTAAGCATGACTTCAAGTTCAGAGGGTGCACTTCTATTATTGTTGTAGGAATTTCCATAAGCATTACCATTATTGGGAGGATATGTTCTATAATTATTATTACCAAAATTATTCCTGTAGGCATTGCTGCTAAAATTATTATTTCTAATAAAGTTCACATCAACTTGCTCTTCTTGAGCAACCAAAGAGGCTAAGGGAACATGATTTGGATCAATATGAGCTTTCCCATTAACAAGCATAGACATAATAACATCAATTTTATCACTCAAGGAGAAGGTTTCTTCAACAGAATTTACCTTCTTACCTTGTGGAGCTCTCTCAGTGTGCCATTTAGAATAGTTAACCATCATATTATCCAGAAGCTTTGTTGCAACACCCAAATTAATGGTCATAAAGGTACCTCCAGCAGCAGAATCCAGCAGATTTCTTAAAGAATAATTCAGTCCTTCATGAAAGGTTTGGATAATCATCCAAGAAGTCAGTCCATGAGTGGGACAATTCTTCACCAAAGATTTCATTCTTTCCCAAGCTTGAGCAACATGTTCATTATCAGATTGTTTAAATTTCATTATTTCACTTCTCATAGATATAATCTCAGCAGGAGGATAGTATTTTCCAGTGAAAGCATCTTTGCATTTAGTCCAAGAATCAATACTATTTCTAGTTAGGGATAGCAACCATTCTTTAGCTTTTCCTCTCAAAGAGAAAGGAAACAATTTAAGCTTAATAATATCTCCATCTATATCCCTATGTTTTTGCATCTCACAAAGTTCAACAAAGTTATTAAGGTGAGCAGCAACATCTTCAGTACCAACACCAGAAACTTGTTCTTTTATAACAAGATTGAGCAAAGCAGGTTTAATTTCAAAGAAAGTAGCTTCAGGAACAGTTGTAGCAATAGGTGTGCACATGAAATCATTGTTGTTGGTGCTAGTGAAATCACACAACTTAGTGTTTTCAAGAGTATTCATTTTTTTGTGTTTTTAATAAAAGGAAGCAAACTAGTACAACTATTTTTTTTTGTTTTTGATAAAACAAACAAGCAAACAAAGCAGAAATAAACTAAGCAAAACAAAAAACAAAGTAAAGAGATTGGTTGTGAGGGAGTCCCCTTGTGAAGATGTCCTTGACTCCCCGGCAACGGCGCCAGAAAAAAGGCTTGATGGCTCAAAATATATTCGAGCTCATTGGGAACCCCAAGAGGAAGGTATGATGAGCACAACAACAAGTTTTCCCTCAGTTATGAAACCAAGGTTATCGAACCAGTAGGAGCAAGGAAACAACTCCAAGGTGTTGTTTCCAACTTGCAATCCTGCACAACACAATCATAGAACTTTGCCCCAACTTATAGTGAGGTTTCATACGTCCATTTTGCATCACTATTCTATGTCATAATTCACTATTATTCATTGATATATTTCATATTGAGAGGTGATACTTATGTTATTTCATCTGTTTTTGCATGGTTGTTGACTTTTGGAGCATGGACCGCTGCAGTCAGGATTCTGATGGAAAAGGTGCTGTTTTGAGGCAAAATTCGCGAAGATCAGAAAATCCGGGAAAATATACGGAAAATCCTATTTTTCAGAAGACGAAGGAAGCCAGAAGGGGGGCTGGAGATGGGCCACATGGGGCCCACACCACCCCCTGGTGCGGGCCAGCCTAGGCCGCGCCACCAGGAGGTGTGGCCACCCTGGTCCATCCCTGGCACTCCCCTCTGGCGTATATTATCGTCCCGGAACCCTAAGACTCAGGGAGTGATGACCCACAAGTATAGGGTGTGTATCCCAGTATTTTCGATAAGTAAGAGTGTCGAACCCAACGAGGAGCAGAAGGTGTTGGCTAGTGGTATGGATCAGGAATTCTCAGCAAATACTTAGCAAACGGATTTTTAGGGGGTTTTGATAAAGCAAGTAAACAAAGTATGAGTAAATAAAAGACAGTAGGAATAAATGTAGCAAGTGGCCCAATCCTTTATGCAGCAAAGTACAAGACGGTTGTATTACTTAAGATGACCAAACGTTCTCGAGGACACATGGGAAGACTGTCAAGTGCTTTCGCTTCATATAGTTGATTAATCTTCTTTAGCTTGCTAAGTGTTGTGTGAGTGAACCTGTGCTAATGTACCAACCTTCCTAGGTCTAATACATACTTGTGATTATACCCCTTGCAAACATTCGTAAGTACAAGAAAGTAATTAAGGTAGAAACCTAACCACAACTTTAAACTCTAAGACCCTTACGTCCCTTGTGCAATGGTTTCCTAACGGGGGTTCAGGTTTCTGTCACTCCGGCAACCCCTACGATTAGTAGCCAAATACACAATACATTCCCCTAGGCCCATATAGGTGAAGTGTCATGTAGTCGACGTTCATATGACACCACTAGAAGAAGTACACCACAACTTAAATAACAAACTATTGAATCTTTCTCAACACAACTCCACTACTAACAACATGACTTCTCCCATGTCCTCAAGAACAAAACGAACTACTCACAAGACATCATATGGATCATGATCAGAGATGGAATAATGATGTATAACAATATGAACATAAACAATAATTCAATGGTTCACTCAATAGCATCAACCACAAAGAGTAATCAACACCAGGAAAGTTTCCCCTATGAACTATGCAAGATTCAACGCAATTGTTACAGCAATATGGCGATGGTGATGAGGGTGTTGATGGTGATGATGGTGGTGATGATGATGATCCCGATGAAGTCCAGCTTGATGGTGGTGTTGATGGCGACGATCTCCCCTCTCCGGGAAGGAATTCCCCCAGCAGAAATCTATCTGTCGGAGAGATCTTTCTCTCTTGGTGTTTTCCGCCCCGCAGAGGCGGCAAAATCTTTCTGTGGTCGCTCCCCGAGTCTTAGGGTTTTGGGAGGATGATATACGCTAGAGGGGAGAGCCAGAGGTGGGCCAGGGAGGCCACACCACCTGCTGGCGCGGCCTAGGGCTGCCCGTGCCAGGGGTGGTGTGGGCCCCCTGTGGCCCATCTCCACTCAGTCTTCTGGCATCCTTAGTCTTCTGGAAAATTGGATTTTCCGTATATTTTCCTTGATTTTCTGATCTTTGCGAATTTTGCCTCCAAACAGCACCTTTTCCATCAGAATCCTGACCGCAGCGGTCCATGCTCCAAAAGTCATCAACCATGCAAAAACAAATGAAATAACATAAGTATCACCTCTCAATACGAAATATATCAATGAATAATCGCGAATTAAGACATAGAATAGTGATGCAAAATGGACATATCAGGGAGCGACCATAGAAAGATTCCGCCGCCTCTGCGGGGCGGAAAACACCAAGAGAGAAAGATCTCTCCGGCAGACAGATTTCTGCCGGGGGAATTCCTTCGCGGAGAGGGGAGATCGTCGCCATCAACACCACCATCAAGCTGGACTTCATCGGTATGATCATCATCATCAACAGCACTATCATCACCATCAGCACCCTCATCACCATCTCCATATTGCTGTAACAATTGGGTTGAATCTTGCATAGTTCATAGGGGAAACTTTCCCGGTGTTGATTACTCTTTGTAGTTGATGCTATTGAGTGAACCATTGAATTATTGTCTATGTTCAGATTGTTATACATCATTATTCCATCTCTGATCATGATCCATATGATGTCTTGTGAGTAGTTCATTTTGTTCTTGAGGACATGGGAGAAGTCATGTTGTTAGTAGTGGAGTTGTCTTGAGAGAGATTCAATAGTTTGATATTTAAGTTGTGGTGTACTTCTTCTAGTGGTGTCATGTGAACGTCGCCTACATGACACTTCACCTATATGGGCCTAGGCGAATGCATTGTGTATTTGGCTACTAATCGTAGGGGTTGCCGGAGTGACAGAAACCTGAACCCCCGTTAGGAAACCATTGCACAAGGGACGTAAGGGTCTTAGAGTTTAAAGCCGTGGTTAGGTTTCTACCTTAATTACTTTCTTGTACTTACGGATGTTTGCAAGGGTTATAATCACAAGTATGTAGTAGTCCTAGGAAGGTCGGTACATTAGCACAGGTTCACCCACACAACACTTAGCAAGCTAAAGAAGATTAATCAACTATATGAAGCGAAAGCACTTGACAGTCTTCCCATGTGTCCTCGAGAACATTTGGTCATCTTAAGTAATACAACCGGCTTGTCCTTTGTTGCATAAAGGATTGGGCCACTTGCTGCATTTATTCCTACTGTCTTTTATTTACTCGTACTTTGTTTACTTGCTTTATCAAAAACCCCTAAAAATCCGTTTGCTAAGTATTTGTATAGAATTCCTGATCCATACCACTAGCCAGCACGTTCTTCTCCTCGTTGGGTTCGACACTCTTACTTATCGAAAATACTGCGATACACCCCCTATACTTGTGGGTCATCAAGACTATTTTCTGGCGCTGTTGTCGGGGAGTGAAGCGCTATTGGAAAGTGGAACTGGTAAAGGAAACTTCTACTGTGAGTATTGTTTACTTCTGTTAGTTGCTTTATTTTTGTTATGGATAATTCGCTGAGTTTCTTATTTGGTAATGCTACTACCACTCCTGAGGTAGTAGATAAGCCACCACCTGCTGAGAATGATGCTTTCAGAATACCTACAAGAATTATTGATCGTGTTATGGATAACTACTATGTTGGAGATGGAACCGTCCATCCCGGTGATCATTTGCTTTTTATACACGAATTATGTGGGTTGTTCAAGTGTGCAGGTATTACTACAGATCAAGTTAAGAAGAAGTTATTCTCATTATCACTGAAGGGAAGAGCTGAGGAATGGTATAAGCTGCTGAAGAATGGTCAAGCTCTGGAATGGGAGGAAATAGTGCCTCTCTTTTATTGAAAGTTTTATCCTCCTAGTGAGATTCATAAAGATCGGAATCGAATATACAACTTTTGGCCTCTTGATGGAGAGAGTACAACCCAAGCTTGGGGAGATTCAAGTTACTAATGCTCAAATGTCCCATTCATGAGCTCCCCAACAATATTATTATCGATAAATTTTATGCAAGGCTTTCTCTTCATGATAAAGATTTATTGGATGCTTCTTGTGCTGGATCATTCACTCGCATGGAAGAAGAAGTCAAATGGGATCTTCTGGACCGTATTCAAGACAATGCTGAAGCTTGGGAGAATGACAAAGGTAGAAAGTCAGGTATAAATTATGATTATGAATGCATTGAATCTTTTATGGGAACTAATGACTTTCAAATATTAAAAATGCTTATGGTCTAGACTCTCAAGCTATTGCTTCTTATTTTACGGCTTTTGCTTCCTACATTGAAGTGCCTAAAAAGAAGTGGAATAAGTATCATGAACCTTACAAAGATATTACTAAGAGTGTTCCTGCAAGAAATACTGAAGTTTATACTGCTAATCATGTCTTACCTGAACCTTATATTGAGAAAATGCCTTTCCCAGTTAAGATAAAGGAACACTCTATGATAGCTAGTATGGTTAATGAAAGTACAAATAAAGATATTGAACCTGATAAACAAATGGTTGATGAACCTATAATAGCAATTGTGAAAGACTTTGTTACTAAATATGAGAAAGAGGGACACCCTATCCTTTGTAAGGATACCTCTAATATTGTTTCACAAAGTAGTGTTATGAGAGCTAGTATTCCTGTGTTTTCTGTTAGAATAAGTGATCATTGCTATGATGGTCCTTGTGATAGCTATATTGTTAAGTTTATGCACGATACTGAAAGTTACTATGAAAGAGGGAAAAATGTTCTTATGCATCTCAATAATATCAAGTTTCCTCATTTTATGCTGAAAGTTTTTATGTTACACTTGTTTTGCCTTCTTATGCAAGTAGCCTCTGGTTTCAACAACTTGTTTGTTTACAAAATTCCCTTGCATAGGAAGTGGGTTAGACTTAAACGTGTGTGTTCTTGCTTCTTAATGCTCTTTTTCACTTCAATTCATATTTCTATGAGAGCGTCTTCAAAATTATCATGCCCATCTTAATGGCTATAAAGAAAGAGCTTTATGGGAGACAACCCAATTTATTTTTGCTTTCATTTTGTTTTTGTTTCTTTGAGTCTTGGAAGTTATTACTTCGGTAATAACCTCTCCTTATCCTTTTTGTTTGGTTTTTGTGTCAAGATCAACCTCTAATGAGAGAGAAGTAAGATTTGGGGAAGTTGCTGTCCCGAAACAGATTTTTGTGCTTCGCCGTAAAATTTCGTGAGAGATCTCTGTCTTTCGGATTGAGCTGTAATTGTTTGTGCTTCTGCCCTAGGTTGTTATTTAACTTTCTTTAGTTTTGCACTTTTTGATTTGAGCAATAGAAGATTTTCGAAAAAATTGATCTTTACCTGCTGGTCTGTTTTGACAGATTTTGCCACTCTTGCATCTGCTTCTTTATTCGATTTCCTTTTTGAATTATTTTTGGGTTTTCGGAAGGAGTTTCTACAGTATCTTTTGTTTTGATGGTTTTCAGTTGAAGTTGGACTCAAAAGGTTTTATCACTTCACTTATACTAATGTTGCTAATGAGAACCGGGTGAAGTTTTATGTGAAAGAAATTTCCAGGTAGTGGAGATAATAGTGTAATAAGGAAGAGAAGGGTTTTATGACTCACTTAATAAGTGTATGAAGATGAAGATATCGATGATATTCAAGTGATGACTCCGGAAGAATCTACAAGATACCAAATTCAGAGACCTGCAGAGTCTGTTTTCAAATAGGTAACAGTTCTGGTAAGAAAAGTTCCACGAAAATACTATCCAACTATATTTTTGCAGTTTTTAGTCAATAAGGAAAGCTACGAAGCGAAAAAGGGACGGAAATGGAGCCAGGGTTGCTCACACCACCCTGTGGCACGGGCCCACCCCTGGCCGCGCCACCAGGTGGTGAGGCCACCCTGGACTCCGCCTCCGACTCGTTTTCTCCCAGTAACTTCGTTTTGTTGTGAAACTTCGTAATATATAATCCCCCGGATCCCCTGAGGTTCGTATATCATGTTTTTGTTTCGATCTATTTTTTCCAGGACATACTCTTTGAAGGTTTAGAAGCACAATGGTGTCCGCCAAGGATAAAGGGAAGGAGCCTATGGAGGAGGACCTCCAAGACCCCGGGAAGGAGAAGGAGATCAAAAGTGAAGATGTAGAGGAGCAAGGCCAACATCCGCACACCGGCACTACAATTGCAAGCATTGGAGTGGTGACAAAACCTGCCAGGGTTAGAAGGACTACACGGATGTAGATTGGGGGAAAGCTCCTCGTCACTGCTTGGCTCCACGGTCACCTTCTTCAAGTACCAAGAGTCCCTTCCATACCTTTATCCATAACCATGCAGGAAAAGAAGACCGCAAGGAAGGAGAGCGGAAAAAGAATCAGAAGAGCTGGGATCCACAATCTAACATGATCATGCATCGCATCAATCACAACTCGGAGTTGATTCGTACCCTCACCTTCGAGATTGAGGACTTGAGGAAATTGGTCAAGAAGCTCATCGAGAGGATACCACCACCACCAAAGGAGTAATTCGTCATCAGGTTTGGCATCCCCTTGGCTTTTTCCAAGCTTGGGGGAGTGTCGCGGTATCACATCACTATCTTCTATCTTTTTACCTTATTAGTAGAGTCATATCATGAATAGAGAAGTTATTATGTATGGTTTGCATTATGGAAGTGTCCCCTCTCTCGTTAGATGTGTATCCCTTGGTGTGAGTTGCCGTTATGGAATATTAATGAGAAGTTCTATCATTCACTCTTTTTCATAGCTTATA
This sequence comes from Avena sativa, assembly GCA_916181665.1. NCBI lineage: Eukaryota > Viridiplantae > Streptophyta > Magnoliopsida > Poales > Poaceae > Avena > Avena sativa. The sequence continues at coordinate 28,412,931 of OV702290.1, read as the reverse complement.
TTAGTTTTCAATTCGTGGTTATATGATTGATCTTGTTGTTAGTATTGGTATCACTTTGGGATCATTGAGTTAATTTAGTTGGTTTTGGTAAACCTGGCTCGGTCAGTAGCAACACTTTTTGAGAGTTGAAAGAAAAAGATAAAAGTACCTTTAAAGAAAAATAATTTCATCGTCTTTCTTTCTTGATTTGCTCATAAGTCTAGTATTCTCTAGTTAAGATCTTTTGTGCTTCCAAGGAAGATTGCATGTTTGTATTTATCACTTGTATGTTTGGTGGTTTCCTTCAACTCTTGTACTTGCTACCCAGCCTTGCTAGCCAAAAACCTGTACTGAGAGGGAATTCTTCTCGTGCATCCACCTCCTTTAAACCAAAACCTCTGCCATTTGTGTCCACCATACCTACCTAGTAGCATTATTGCTATTCCAAGTAAATTCTTGTTTGGTCTACCTTCCAAATTAAACTTGTTATGTGAAAATTAGTGATTAAAGCTCTCACGAACTTGATGGCACACTTTACTTTCTTGCACTTAATAAACTTGAACTATTGTGCTCACCTATGTTGCGTATATGCTTGCTCTTTGTAAGTTGTGAATTAGCAGAACCATGTTGTCATGGGGAACGCTTTCAACATTGCACTGGTACTTTGTACCTAGTTGATATCATGTTCTTTTGTCTATGGATGTCGTCGGTGTGAAATGAAAGGGGAGCTTGTAAGTCCATGGAGTTATGCATGTGTGTTAGAGAAACACCTGGGCCGCTGGTCTAATCCATGCTGACATGGTGGAAACCTGCAGCGTAACCATAACGAGCATCTATGAAGCATTCTTCTTATAAAAAAAAGAGTCTGATATTGAGAAAAAAAGAGAAAAATAAAAAAGAGATTATGAAAAGAGGAAAGAGAGAAAAAAGCACCATATTCCCATGGTAAATAAGAAGATTGTTGAGATGTTTGTTGTCTGCTTGCCTTGTCATTTTGATATGGGGATTCTTCCGTATCATCGGGCAAGGGGTACCCCGTTGGCGGTTCTCTATGATACACATATGCTTACAATGACAAGAACTTACCGGTGACTAAACTTGAGTAGCATGAGGAGCGGCCCTCGTATTCAAGGGACATGAGATTATCAATTTACAACTTGTCAATGCATATCCTCATGTTTGATCACTTTAACCTTAATCACCTAAAGATGCCTATGATAGGGGCAATGAGAGATGAAAGCTAGTAAGTATCATAATTTTTGGGAGCTCTTTATGAGACTTGCAATCCCTGCTTCCCTCTGCGAAGGGCCTTTCTTTTACTTTTTAGTTGAGTCAGTAAACCTATTCCATTCTATCTCAGCAAGTATTTTGAGTTGTTGTGTTTCATTCATTCATATGATGATTTATTCAATCATGTTTCTTGTGTTCCTTGTTTTGCACATTGCTCTTATCTTGATGTTTACTACTTTGAAAGCTATCATTTGAAAACCAGTTACTTGTGAACTCTAGCAAATTATCAACTATTCTTTGACCAAGAGCTAAGTTTGCCATTACCAATTACGATTTACTTTATGTATCTTTATTGTGTTTCCTTTACTCATTGCAAGTTGAGTTTTATAATAGGGAGTTGTCTTCTATTATGATCTATGTATTGATGAATGTGATGCTTCTAGTTCGTATTCTTTTATCGACTCTTCACTCCATAAACCTGAGGTCATGTTTATTGAGCTCAGTTTTGCTTGGGGACAAGCGAAGTCTAAGCTTGGGGGGAGTTGATACGTCCATTTTGCATCACTATATCATAATTCACTGTTATTCATTGATATATTTCGTATTGAGAGGTGATACTTATGTTATTTCATCTGTTTTTGCATGGTTGATGACTTTTGGAGCATGGACCACTACAGTCAGGATTCTGATGGAAAAGGTGCTATTTGGAGGCAAAATTCGCGAAGATCAGAAAATCCGGGAAAGTATACGGAAAATCCTATTTTTCTAGAAGACGAAGGAAGCCAGAAGGGGGGCTGGAGATGGGCCACAGGGGGCCCACACCACCCCCTAGTGCGGGCCCGCCTAGGCCACGCCACCAGGTGGTGTGGCCACCCTGTTCCACCCTGGCACTCCCCTCTGGAGTATATTATCCTCCCGAAACCCTAAGACTCGGGGAGCGACCATAGAAAGATTCCGCCGCCTCTGCGGGGCGGAAAACACCGAGAGAGAAAGATCTCTCCGGCAAATAGTTTTCTGTCGAGGGTATTCCTTCTCGGAGAGGGGAGATCATCGCCATCAACACCACCATCAAGCTGGACTTCATCGGGATGATCATCATCATCACCATCATCATCACCATCAGCACCCTCATCACGATCTCCATATTGCTGTAACAATTGGGTTGAATCTTGCATAGTTCATAGGGGAAACTTTCCCGGTGTTGATTACTCTTTGTAGTTGATGATATTGAGTGAACCATTGAATTATTGTCTATGTTCAGATTTTTATACATCATTATTCCATCTATGATCATGATCCATATGATGTCTTGTGAGTAGTTCGTTTTGTTCTTGAGGACATGGGAGAAGTCATGTTGTTAGTAGTGGAGTTGTGTTGAGAGAGATTCAATAGTTTGATATTTAAGTTGTGGTGTACTTCTTCTAGTGGTGTCATGTGAACATCGACTACATGACACTTCACCTATATGGGCCTAGGGGAATGCATTGTGTATTTGGCTACTAATCGTAGGGGTTGCCAGAGTGACAGAAACCTGAACCCCCGTTAGGAAACCATTGCACACGGGACGTAAGGGTCTTAGAGTTTAAAGTTGTTGTTAGGTTTCTACCTTAATTACTTTCTTGTACTTACGGATGTTTGCAAGGGGTATAATCACAAGTATGTATTAGTCCTAGGAAGGTCGGTACATTAGCACAGGTTCACCCACACAGCACTTAGCAAGCTAAAGAAGATTAATCAACTATATGAAGCGAAAGCACTTGACAGTCTTCCCATGTGTCCTCGAGAACGTTTGGTCATCTTAAGTAATACAACCGGCTTGTCCTTTGCTGCATAAAGGATTGGGCCACTTGCTGCATTTATTCCTACTGTCTTTTATTTACTCGTACTTTGTTTACTTGCTTTATCAAAAACCCCTAAAAATCCGCTTGCTAAGTATTTGCAGAGAATTCCTGATCCATACCACTAGCCAGCACCTTCTGCTCCTCGTTGGGTTCAACATTCTTACTTATCAAAAATTCTATGATACACCCCTTATACTTGTGGGTCATCAAGTTTGTTAATCTTACCGATTTTGCTGAAAACAAAGGATTAAATGTATTGTGTGGAAGATAGTAATTGCTTGCAGAAAGTAAACAGTAAATAGATGGTAGATTGATGGTAAAAGAATGGACCGGGGTCCATAGTTCACTAGAGGTGATTCTCCTTAAGATAGATGACATGTTGGGTGAACAAATTACAACGGGGCAATTGACAGACACCAAGAAAGCATACATGCATATACTAATCGTCTTGACTCCTATGAGATTTGATTGGGCATTACAACATTATACATAGACCGTAATTGTAACACCCAAAAATGTTAATCAAGATTATCAAGTTCTAATTGAAGGAAATATGCCCTGAGAGGGAATAATAAAGTTGTTATTATGTATTCCTTATATATGATAGATGTTTATTTTACATGCTAGAATTGTATTGATCGGAAACATCAATACATGTGTGTTTAATAAACAAAAAGGGTTCCTAGTTATGCCTCTCTTATAGACTAGCTTGTTGATTAACAAGATGATCAAGGTTTCCTGATCATGGACATTGGATGTTGTTAATAACAAGGTCACAACATTTGTGAAATGATGTGATGAACATTCATCCGAAGTATAGCATTACGATCAAGTCATTATGTTTATATTGCTATAACATCATACGAAGTAATCTTTATCCTTAGACCATGAGATCATGTTAATTGCTAACACCGGAAGAGTATCTTGATAACATCAAACGTCACACCATAACAGGGTGACTATAAAGATGGGTTCAGTGTTACGAAGGTGTTATGTTGAGGCTCATGGATCAAGAGTGGAATTTGTCAATCCCGATGATGGATAGATATACTCTGGGCCCTCTCGGTGATATCACATTGAGATAGCTTGCAAGCAAGTGATGTGATCACTAGAATGTTATATCATGGGAACGAGAAAAGAGTGCATGTCGGTAACGAGATCAAACTAGGTATTTGGATACCGATGATCGAATCTCGGACATGTATTATATCAAGAGACAAAGGGATTAAATTACAAGCGTTAAAGGTTCTCACGATCACAGAAGTCATCGTTGAATATGCAGGAGTCAATATGGACCTCCAGGTCCCGCTTCTGATTATTGATCTGAGAGGAGTCTCAATCATGTCTGCATTATTCGCGAACCGTAGGGTGACACACTTAAGAGTTACCGGACACCATTTTGGAGCACATATGTTTCAGACGAAAGAATTGCAAAGCGCAGGAATTGTTTTGATAGAAACCGGAAATTGTTTCGGGTGAAATTGCAGAAAGTGGTTCTACATGTGATATTGAAATATTGCAAGGGGTTATATGTGAATGTTTGTTAATTAAAGTAATTAACAAAATTCTGAATAAATTTAATAAAAGAGTTTTATTAAATGAGAGAGCATTAAACTTAGAGAATTTTAATGCATTTAAAGTGGGGACTTTAAAAGGGAATGTGAAGAGGCATTTTAATGTGGAGGGGTTACCACCACATGAATGGGGGAGGTGAGGGGTCACCCCCCATGCGCCGGCCATGGGGAAGGGGGTACCCCCTCCTCCTATAAAAGGCCACCCTCTCCCTCCTTCTTCCTCACACCTCCTCGTGAAGGATCTCTCTCTCCCTCTAGAATTATTCCCCCATGGTCTCGGATTAGTGAGATACATGTTCCTGGTGGCATTTTTTCTGGAATGAGTTGCTGCTTCCGCTGGATCGCTGGAGCGAGGAGGTGGAGGTTGTCCGGTGGCTTGAACGTGTGTGCGAGTACGGATGCGCTGCTGAGTTGCGGCGCTCGGACTTCCTCACGATCTTGAGATCGGCAAGTGTACGACTACATCAACCACGAGTTCCTACTCGTTAACAAAACTCGTTGTCTTCGAGGGTAAGTTCTCGATGGATGTATGTCCACCCTTTGCTCTATACCTAGTAGATAGATCTTGGCGTGTAGTTCTCATCGTAGGACATTTTTTGTTTTCTATGTTGTGGACCCAACAGTGGTATTAGAGCCTGATCTATGCGTAGGTGCTTTGCACGGGTAGTACACATATGTTTATATGTGGGCGATGATGATCATGTTATTGCCTCTTCTATGTATTTTGGATATTGGTGGCATAGTGGGATGAAGCGGCCCGGACCAACCTTACATGTCATCGTACATGAGACCGGTTCCACGACTGACATGCAACTCGTTTTGCATAAGTGGCTGGCGGGTGTCTGTCTCTCCAACTATAGTCAATATATGATTTACAACGAGTTTCTAATAACTTGGTTATCCTCGTTGTGGTTCATGTTCATAGGTAAGAACGGTTCTATCTCCGAAAGCCCTAAGCCACGTAAAACTTGCAATTGATAAATTAGAGGCGTCTAGTTTAGATCGTTGCTAGGCTAGTGTATTGATATGGTATTGTTGTAAGTAGACGTATGATAGATAATCTTACAACACACTCAACGTGTAAGTTCCATAGACCTTGGCCTTACACACAAAGGAATGATAGAGATCATACCACGATGCAAGTGATAGAGATAAAATGCATGGACCATATCATCTCACTTTACACATTAGATGTTAGCATCTTATACTGCTAGTTTGGCGCTTTCTGTAGCATTGTAAGATGATCCCTCATTTAGATATCAAGATAAAAATGTGTTCTTCCTTAAGTATTCACCGTTCTATGGATCGTGTTTCGAGACATCACGTGATGATCGGGTGTACTCGAATCTACGCTTTCATATGAACGGGTGTAAGAAAGTTTTACACACGCGAATACTAAGGTTCTTACTTGTCAAGCCTAGCATGTACAGACATGGCCTCGGAACACGGACCGAAAGGTTAAGCATGAGTCATATAGTTGATATGATGCCCATATAGATGCTCGCCTTTGAAGCTACATCAACTCACGTGATGATCGGACTTGGTGTAGTGGATTTGGTTCATGTAATCACCAAAAGGACACGAGGGATGTTGTTTTTTAGCGGGAGTTCATTAGTAATTTGGATTAGTTGAACTCACTCTATCATAAACTTAGTCTAAATAAAATTTTCAAATTCTATTGTAGATGGCACCACCTGCTTTTAATTTCAATGTGTTCATGGAGAAAGGGAAACTTGCTGCGAATGGTAGCAACTTCACCAACTGGGCTATGAATTTGAGGATTCTCCTCACTGCTGCACAAAAGCAATATGTGCTAGATGCGCCGCTAGGCCCCCCACCAGCTCCTGATGCCCCTGACAAGGAAACCCTAGGCCGCGCCAGGGTATGGTGTGGCCCCCCTGGCTGGCCATCGACCTTGCCTCTTTCGCCTATAAGAGCCTCTCGATACCAAAACCCTAGATCGTCAATCAGAAATCCATGAAAAGTTCCATAGCACCGCCGCCACCGAAGGGGAGATTCAGGGGACAGAAAGTCTCTATTCCGGCACCCTGCTGGGACAGGGAAGTGCCCCCGGAGCCATCTCCACCACCATCTCCATCACCATTGCTAATTCCCATGATGAGGAGGGAGTAGTTCTCTCTCGAGGCTAAGGGTTCTACCGGTAGCTATGTGTTCATCTCTCTCTATGCATGATCTTATTGTGACCATGAGCTTGTAATCTATAGATCTACCTTGCTACTCAAGTGCTTTAATAGATCTCTGCTCTCCCCATGTGTGTGAAAGTGACAGCGTGCACACCATGGTGACACTTAGGCTAGAGATTATAAATACTTGTTATGAGTTATATTTGGAGTTGGATCTCTTTATGAAATTGTGGTGTTTGTTGGAACCATCTAGTACTCAAGGTGACAGTGCGGGGTTTTCTAGATGGGAAAGATGAACTTTGAGGTGTGCTATTATAGAACTACCATCGATTAGAGTGTTCAACCGGAGAGTAGTATCATGAAGACAAGATATTTATATGAGAGTGTTCACTAGTGAAAGTATGATCCCTAGGCCTTGTTTGTAAGCACGGAAACACCGTTTGCTATTAGATCTATTATATGTTTGCTTGCTTCCATCTTTATTTCAGTATTACTTTAGTCTTTTCCACGCCATCAAGCTATTTTCTAGCACCGTTGTCTTTTATCCATACCACTTGTATTTCACTATCTCTTTGCTGAACTTGTGCACCTATACACCTGACAAGTGTATTGGGTGTGTTGGGGACACAAGAGACTTCTTGTATCTTGATTGCAGGGTTGCTTGAGAGGGGATACCTTTGACCACCTCCTCCCTGAGTTCGATAAACCTTGGGTAATCCACTTAAGGGAAAACTTGCTGCTGTTCTACAAACCTCTGCACTTGGAGGCCCAACAACTGTCTACAAGAATAGAAGTGCGTAGACATCAGTACCCTGTTGGCGGTTCTCTATGATACATACGTACTTACAATGACGATATCTTACTTGTGACTGAAGTTGAGTAGCATGAGGTTCGGTACTCGTAAGCAAGGGGCATGAGAGTTCAACTTATAACTTGTCAAGCATATCCTCTTAGTTGTGTCACTTTAACCGTAATCACCTAAAGATGCTTATGGTAGGGGCAATGAGATCTGAAAGCTAATAAGTACCATAATTTTTGGAAGCTCTTTATGAGACTTGAATCCCTGCTTCTTTTTATGAAGGGCCTTTCTTCCACTTTTATATTGAGTCTCCATCTTCTATCTTTATGCACCTATTAAGAGGGCATACTGGCCATTCTTAGTTTAATGTGCATTGTCCCAAGACTTGTTGATTGATTCATAACTTTGATATTGCTTGTTCTGAAACTATTTGTATCTAGTCACCCTTATGAACTTTGAAGGTGTCATATGCATTTATGTTTTGCTACTCCATGAGGGACAAGCTGAATGCCACTATGCTATGTTTTCTATATGTGAAACAAACAAATGTCTTTCAATGCATTGTTATTCATGATCTTTGTTTTTACCCTTTCATGTTGCGTGCATAGTTACTATGTCTTATTGTTAGAACTTCATCTTTCATGCTCATGTTTAGAGTACTTTGATCCCAGCTTTCAATGCTTGCAAATGGTTTGATCTTGATTATGATGGTGCATGTCATCTCAAAAATTATTTTTTCTTTTTTATCACTTACCTACTCAAGGACGAGCAGGAGTTAAGCTTGGGGATATTGATACGTCGCAAACGTATCTATAAATTTTGATGTTCCATGCTTGTTTTATATCTACTTTCTTATGTTTTGTCCACACTTTGGAGTATTTTTATACACTTTCTGGTACTAACCTATTAACAAGATGCCACAGTGCCAGTTGCCTATTTTCTACTGTTTTTGGTTCCAGAAAAGCCAGAAAAGAAATATTCTCGGAATTGGACCGGACAAAAGCTAATGTCGATATTTTACCAGAAGACTCACGGAGCTAGAAGACGAGACGGAGAGGGGCCAGGGGCTAGCCATACCATGTGGTGGCGTGGGTCCCCCTAGCCGCGCCACCAGGTGGTGTGGGCCCCTGGTACACCCTTTGACATCGCCCCTTTTGCCTATAAGAAGCCTCCGATGCAGAAACCCTAAATCATCCAGCCTCCAGCCACGAAAAGTTCCACAACGCCACCGCCACCGAAGAGGAGATTCGGGGGACAGAAAGTCTCTGTTCTGGCACCCTGCCGGGACGGGGAAGTGCCCCTGGAGCCATCTCCATCGATCTCCACCACCATCTCCATCGTCGTTGCTGATTCCCATGATGATGAGGGAGTAGTTCTCTCTTGAGTCTAAGGGTTCTACCGGTAGCTATGTGTTCATCTGTCTCTCTATGCATGATCATACTGTGATCATGAGCTTTGTAATCAAGTAGATCTACCTTGCTACTCAAGTGCTTCAATAGATCTCTGGCTCTCCCCATGTGTGTGAAAGTCATAGTCTTTTCCTCCTGTCAAGCTCTTTTCTGGCACCGTTGTCTTATATCCATACCACTTGTATTTCACTATCTCTTCGCCGAACTAGTGCACCTATACACCTGACAAGTGTATTGGGTGTGTTGGGGACACAAGAGACTTCTTGTATCTTGATTGCAGGGTTGCTTGAGAGGGATACCTTTGACCACTTCCTCCCTGAGTTCGATAAACCTTGGATAATCCACTTAAGGGAAACTTGATGCTATTCTACAAACCTCTGCACTTGGAGGCCCAACAACTGTCTACAAGAATAGAAGTGCGTAGACATCATTGACAGTAATCCAACTGCATCTATGACTAATAATCCACCTTCAGGTTATTGATGACCCACAAGTATAGGGGGTGTATCGCAGTATTTTCGATAAGTAAGAGTGTCGAACCCAATGAGGAGCAGAAGGTGCTGGATAGTGTATGGATCAGGAATTCTCTACAAATACTTAGCAAACGGATTTTTAGGGGTTTTCGATAAAGCAAGTAAACAAAGTACGAGTAAATAAAAGACAGTAAGAATGAATGCAGCAAGTGGCCCAATCCATTATGTAGCAAAGGACAAGCCGGTTGTATTTCTATAGATGACCAAACGTTCTCGAGGACACATGGGAAGACTGTCAAGTGCTTTCGCTTCGTATAGTCGATTAATCTTCTTTAGCTTGCTAAGTGTTGTGTGGGTGAACCTGTGCTAATGTACCGTCCCATCCAAGACCTAATACATACTTGTGATTAAACCGCCTTGCAAACATCCGTCAGTACAAGAAAGTAATTAAGGTACAACCTAACCACAACTTTAAACTCTAAGACCCTTACGTCCCTTGTGCAATGGTTTCCTAACGGGGGTTCAGGTTTCTGTCACTCCGGCAACCCCTACGATTAGTAGCCAAATACACAATGCATTCCCCTAGGCCCATATAGGTGAAGTGTCATGTAGTCGACGTTCACATGACACCACTAGAAGAAGTACACCACAACTTAAATAACAATCTACTGAATCTTTCTCAACGCAACTCCACTACTAACAACAAGACTTCTCCCATGTACTCAAGAACAAAACGAACTACTCACAAGACATCATATGAATCATGATCAGAGATGGAATAATGATGTATAACAATCTGAACATAAACAATAATTCAACGGTTCACTCAATAGCATCAACTACAAAGAGTAATCAACACCGGGAAAGTTTCCCCTATGAACTATAGCAAGATTCAACGCAATTGTTACAGCAATATGGAGATGGTGATGAGGGTCCTGATGGTGATGATGATGATCCCGATGAAGTCCAACTTGATGGTGGTGTTGATGGTGACGATCTCCCCTCTCCGGGAAGGAATTCCCCCGGTAGAAATCTGTCTGCCGGAGAGATCTTTCTCTCTCGGTGTTTTCCGCCCCGCAGAGGTGGCGGAATCTTTCTATGGTCACTCCCCGAGTCTTAGGGTTTCGGGAGGAAGATATACGCCAGAAGGGAGAGGCTAGAGTGGGCCAGGGTGGCCACACCACTCCCTGGCGCGGCCTAGGCCTGCCTGCGCCATGGGGTGGTGTGGGCCCCCTGTGGCCCACCTCCACTCCATCTTCTGGCATCTTGAGTCTTCTGGAAAAATAGAATTTTCCGTATATTTTCCCGGATTTTCTGATCTTCGCGAATTTTGCCTCCAAACAACACCTTTTCCATCAAAATCCTGACTGCAGCGGTCCATGCTCCAAAAGTCATCAACCATGCAAAAATAGATGAAATAACATAAGTATCACCTCTCAATACTAAATATATCAATGAATAATAGTGAATTAAGACATAGAATAGTGATGCAAAATGGAAGTATCAACTCCCCCCAAGCTTAGGCTTCGCTTGTCCCCAAGCGAAACTGAGCTCAATAAACATGACCTCAGGTTTATGGAGCGAAGAGTCGATAAAAGAATACGGACAAGAAGCATCACATTCATCAAATACATAGATCATAATAGAAGACAACTCACTATTATACAACTCAACTTGCAATGAGTAAAGGAAACACAATAAAGATACACAAAGTGAATCATAATTGGTAATGGCAAACTTAGCTCTTGGTCGAAGAATAGTTGATAAATTGCTGGAGTTCACAAATAGTTGGTTTTCAAAGAAAGCTTTCATAGTAGTAAACTTAAAAATAAGAGCAAATGTGCAAAACAAGGAACATAAGAAACATGAATGCATAAATCATCATATGAATGAATGAAACACAACAACTCAAAATACTTGCTGAGATAGAAGGGAGTAGGTTTACTGACTCAACTACAAAGTAAAAGAAAGGGCCCTTCGCAGAGGGAAGCAGGGATTGCAAGTCTCATAAAGAGCTCACAAAAATTATGATACTTACTAGCTTTCAGCTCTCATTGCCCCTATCATAGGCATCTTTAGGTGATTAAGGTGAAAGTGACACAACCAAGAGGATATGCTTGACAAGTTATAAGTTGAAATCTCATGCCCCTTACTTACGAGTACCGATCCTCATGCTACTCAACTTCAGTCATGAGCAAGATCTTGTCATTGTAAATACATGCGTATCATTGAGAACCGCCAACGGGGTACCCCTTGCACATGACACAGGAGCTATCCCATAATCAAAATGACAAGGCAAGCAGACAGTGAGCATCTCAGCGATCTTTTTATTTGCTATTTTCATAGGTTTTTATTGAGGATGCTTCATAGAATGCTCACTATAGTTATGCTGCAAGTTTCCACCATGATTAGGCATGGCTTAGGCTAGCGGCTCAGGCGTTTCTCTAACACACATATAAACTCCATGATCTTACAAGTTCCACTTTTATTTCACACCGCCGGGATCCATAAGCAAAAGAACATGATATCAACTAGGTACAAGTACCAATGAAGTGTTGAAAACGGTCCCCATGATACATGGTTCAGCTAACTTCAACTCATAAAGCGCAAGCATATACGCAACAAAGAAGGACCCAATGGTTCAAGTTTATTAAATGCAAGAAAATAAAGTGTGCCATCAAGTTCGTGAGAGCTTTAATCACTTAATTTCACATAACAAGTTTAATTTGGGAGGTAGACAAAACAAGAATTTACTTGGAATAGCAATAATGCTACTAGGTGGGTATGGTGGACACAAATGGCAAAGATTTTGGTTTAAGGGAGGTGGATGCACAAGAAGAATACCCTCTCAGTACAGGTTTTTGGCTAGCAAGGCTGGGTAGCAAGTATAAGAGTTGAAGGAAACAAACAAACATACAAGTGATAAAAACAAACATGCAATCTTCCTTGGAAGCACAAAAGATCTTAACTATAGAATACTAGACTTATGAGCAAATCAAGAAAGAAAGATGATGAAATTATTTTTATCTAGAGTACTTCTATCTTTTCTTTCAACTCTCAAAAATAGTGTGCTACTGATCGAGCCAGGTTTGCCAAAACCAACTAAATTAACTCAATGATCCCAAAGTGCTACCAATACTAACAACAAGATCAATCATATAACCACGAATTGAAAACTAATATAAGCTATGCAAAAGAGTGAATGATATAACTTCTCATTAATATTCCATAACGGCAACTCACACCAAGGGATACATATCTAATGAGAGAGAGGACACTTCCATAATGCAAACCATACTACACAATAACTCCTCTATTCATGATATGACTCTACTAATAAGGTAAAAAGATAGAAGATAGTGATATGATACCGCGGCACTCCCCCAAGCTTGGAACAAACCAAGGGGATGCCAAACCTGATGACGAATTACTCCTTTGGTGGTGGTGGTATCCTCTCGATGAGCTCTTTGATCAGTTTCCCAAAGTCCTCAATCTCGAAGGTGAGAGTACGAATCAACTCCGAGTTGTGCTCAATGCGGCCCATAATCATTTCAGTTTGTGGATCCCAGCTCTTGTGATTCTTCTTCCATTCTTCCCACTTGGAGTCTTCTTTTCCTGCATGGTTATGGGTAAAGGTATGGAAGGTACTCTTGGTGTTTGGAGAGGGTGTCCTTGGTGCCAAACAGTGACGCGGAGGCTTCCCTCCAGTTGACATCCATGCCGTCCTTCTGATCTTGGTAGGTTTCACCACTCCAATGCTTGCAATGGTGGTGCCGGTGTGCGGACGTTGGCCTTGCTCCTCTTCACCTTCACTCTTGATCTCCTTCTCCTTCCTAGGGTCTTGGAGGTCTTCCTCCATGGGCTCCTTCCCTTTATCCTTGGCGGACACCATTGTGCTTCTAAGCTCTCAGAGAGTATGTCCTGACAGAAACAAATCGAAACAAAAACACGACGAAAACACAATATACAGACCTTGGAAGATCCGGGGGGGGTTATATATTACGAAGTTTCATATCAAAAGGAAGGTACTGGGAGAAAACGAGTCGGAGGCGGAGTCCGGGGTGGACTCACCACCTGGTGGTGCGGCCAGGGGTGGGCCCGCGCCATGGGGTGGTGTGGGCCACGCTGGCTCTGTTTCCGTCCCTTTTTCGCTTCGTAGCTTTCCTTATTGACTGAAAACTGCAACAATATAGTTGGATTGTATTTTTGTGGAACTTTTCTTACCAGAACTGTTACCTAGTTGGATACGGACTCTGCAGGTCTCTAAATTTGGTATCTAGTAGATCCTTCTGGACTCATCACTTGAATATCATCGATATCTTCATCTTCATATACTTACTACTTGAGTCATAAAACCTTTCTCTTCCTTATTACACTATTATCTCCACTTTCCTGAAAATTTCTTTCACACAAAACTTCACACAGTTCTTATTAGCAACATTAGTATAAGTGAAGTGATAAAACCTTTTGAGTCCAACTTCAACTGAAAACCATCAAAACATAAGCTACTGTAGCAACTCCTTCCGAAAACCCAAAAAGAATTCAAAAAGGAAATCGAATAAAGAAGCAAATGCAAGATTGGCAAAATCTGTCAAAACAGGCCAGAAGGTAAAGATCAATTTTTCAAACATCTTCTGTTGCTCAAATCAAAAAGTGCAAAACTAACGAAAGTTAAATAACAACCTGGGGCAGAAGCACAAAAAATTACAGCTCAATCCGATATACAGAGATCTCTCACGAATTTTTACGGTGAAGCACAAAAAATCTGTTTCGGGACAGCAACTTTCCCAAATCTTACTTCTCTCTCATTAGAGGTTGATCTTGACACAAAAACCAAACAAAACGGATAAGGAGCGGTTATTACCAAAGTAATAACTTCCAAGACTCAAAGAAACAAAAACAAACTAAAAGCAAAAACAAATTGGGTTGTCTCCCATAAAGCTCTTTCTTTATAGCCATTAAGATGGGCATGATAATTTTGAAGAAGCTCTCATAGGGATATGATTTGAAGTGAAAGAGAGCATTAAGAAGCAAAAACACACACACACACATTTAAGTCTAACCCACTTCCTATGCAAGGGGATTTTGTAAACAAACAAGTTATTGAAACCAAAGGCAACTTGCATAAGAAGGCAAAAGAAGTGCAACATAAAAACTTTCAGCATAAAACGAGGAAACTTGATATTATTGAGATGCACAAAAACACTTTTCCCTCTCTCATAATAGCTTTCAGTATCATGCATAAACTTAACAATATAGCTATCAAAAGGAATATCATAGCAATGATCACTTATTCTAACAGAAAACACAGGAATACTAGCTCTCATAACACTACTATGCGAAACAATATTAGAGGTATCCTTACAAAGGATAGTGTGTCCCCCTTTTTCATATTTAGCAACAAAGTCTTTCACATTTGCTACAATAGGTTCATCAATCATTTTTTTATCAGGTTCAGCAGCCTTACTCATACTTTCATTAACCTAGCTATCATAGAATGTTCCTTTACCTTAACTGGGAAAGGCATTTTCTCAATATAAGGTTTAGGTAAAACATGACTAGCAGTATAAACTTCAGTATTTCTTGCAGGAACACTCTTAGCAATATCTTTATAAGGTTCATGATACTTATTCCACTTCTTTTTAGGCACTTCAATACAAGAAGCAAAGGCCTTAAAATAAGAAGCAATAGCTTGAGAGTCTAAACCATAAGCATTTTTAATATTTTGAAAGTCATCAGTTCCCATAAAAGATTCAATGCATTCATAATCATAATTTATACCTGACTTTCTACCTTTGTCATTTTCCCAAGCTTCAGCACTGTCTTGAATACGGTCTAGAAGGTCCCATTTAACTTCTTCTTCCATACGAGTGAATGATCTAGCACAAGAAGCGTCCAATAAATCCTTATCATGTAGAGGGAGCCTTGCATAAAAGTTATTGATAATAATATTGTTGGGGAGCTCATGAATGGGACATTTGAGCATTAGTAACTTCAATCTCCCCCAAGCTTGAGCTGTACTCTCTCAATCAAGAGGCCAAAAGTTGTATATTTGATTTCGATCTTTATGAATCTCACTAGGAGGATAAAACTTTGAATAAAAGAGAGGCACTATTTCTTCCCATTCCAGAGCTTGACCATTCTTCAGCAGCTTATACCATTCCTCAGCTCTTCCTTTCAGTGATAATGAGAATAACTTCTTCTTAACTTGATCTGTAGTAATACTTGCACACTTGAATAACCCGCATAATTCGTGTATAAAGAGCAAATGATCACCGGGATGGACAGTTCCATCCCCAACATAGTAGTTATCCATAACACGATCAATAATTCTTGTAGGTATTTTGAAAACATCTTTCTCAGCAGGTGGTGGCTTATCTACTACCTTAGCAGTGGTAGTAGCATTACCAAATAAGAAACTTAGCGAATTATCCATAACGAAAATAAAGCAACTAGCAGAAGTAAACAATACTCACAGTAGAAGTTTCCTTTACCAGTTCCACTCTCCAATAGCGCTTCACTCCCCGGCAACGGCGCCATAAAATAGTCTTGATGACCCACAAGTATAGGGGGTGTATCGCAGTATTTTCGATAAGTAAGAGTGTCGAACCCAACGAGGAGTAGAAGGTGCTGGCTAGTGGTATGGATCAGGAATTCTCTGCAAATACTTAGCAAACGGATTTTTAGGGGTTTTCGATAAAGCAAGTAAACAAAGTACGAGTAAATAAAATAAAGTAAGAATGAACGCAGCAAGTGGCCCAATCCTTTATGCAGCAAAGGACAAGCCGGTTGTATTTCTATAGATGACCAAACGTTCTCGAGGACACATGGGAAGACTGTCAAGTGCTTTCGCTTCGTATAGTCGATTAATCTTCTTTAGTTTGCTAAGTGTTGTGTGGGTGAACCTGTGCTAATGTACCGTCCCATCCAAGACTTAATACATACTTGTGATTAAACCCCCTTGCAAACATCCGTAAGTACAAGAAAGTAATTAAGGTAAAACCTAACCACAACTTTAAACTCTAAGACCCTTACGTCCCTTGTGCAATGGTTTCCTAACGGGGGTTCAGGTTTCTGTCACTTCGGCAACCCCTACGATTAGTAGCCAAATACACAATGCATTCCCCTAGGCCCATATAGGTGAAGTGTCATGTAGTCGACGTTCACATGACACCACTAGAAGAAGTACACCACAACTTAAATAACAATCTATTGAATCTTTCTCAACACAACTCCACTACTAACAACAAGACTTCTCCCATGTCCTCAAGAACAAAACGAACTACTCACAAGACATCATATGGATCATGATCAGAGATGGAATAATGATGTATAACAATCTGAACATAAACAATAATTCAACGGTTCACTCAATAGCATCAACTACAAAGAGTAATCAACACCGGGAAAGTTTCCCCTATGAACTATAGCAAGATTCAACGCAATTGTTACAGCAATATGGAGATGGTGATGAGGGTGCTGATGGTGATGATGATGGTGGTGATGATGATGATCCCGATGAAGTCCATCTTGATGGTGGTGTTGATGGCGACGATCTCCCCTCTTCGGGAAGGAATTCCCCCGGTAGAAATCTGTTTGCCAGAGAGATCTTTCTCTCTCGGTGTTTTCCACCCCGTAGAGGTGGCGGAATCTTTCTGTGGTCGCTCCTCGAGTCTTAGGGTTTCGGGAGGAAGATATACGCTAGAGGGGAGAGGCTGGAGTGGGCCAGGGTGGCCACACCACTCCCTGGCGCGGCCTAGGCCTGCCCGCGCCATGGGGTGGTGTGGGCCCCCTGTGGCCCACCTCCACTCCATCTTCTGGCATCTTGAGTCTTCTAGAAAAATAGAATTTTCCGTATATTTTCCCGGATTTTCTGATCTTCGCGAATTTTGCCTCCAAACAGCACCTTTTCCATCAGAATCCTGACTACAGCGGTCCATGCTCCAAAAGTCATCAACCATGCAAAAATAGATGAAATAACATAAGTATCACCTCTCAATATGAAATATATCAATGAATAATAGTGAATTAAAACATAGAATAGTGATGCAAAATGGACGTATCAGTTATCATCCGAACCCTCTCCAGTATTAAGTTGCAAGCAACAGATAATTGCATTAAGCAAAGTGTGTAAAGTAAACAATATGATTGTCCCATGGACAAAGGATTGCTTTTTTCTCCCTAGTAGCAACATCACATCTAGTACCTTAGAGATTCCTGTCACTTCCCTAGATTACTAGAGGCATGAACCTACTATCGAGCATAAATACTCCCTCTTGGAGTTGCTAGCATCTACTTGGCCAGGATAGCTACTAACAACGGAAAGCATGCAAGATCACAAAATAACATAGACATGATAGAATCAATAATCAATCTGAAATAGCATCTCTACATCCATTGGATCCCCGCAAACACAACATGTAAGATTACAAATATATGATCTTGATCATGAACGAGCTCACAAGATCTAAACATGATAGCACAAAGGAGGACAACCAACCATCTAGCTACTACATGGACCCGTAGCCTAGGGATGAACTACTCACGCATCACACCGGAGGCAGGCATGGTGATGAAGAAGGCCTCCAGGGTGATCTCTCCCCTCCGGCAGGGTGCCGGGAAGAGCTTCAGATCCCTCCCGATCTAGGGATAGAGATGGCGGCGGCTATAGACTCTTTCGTGGAATTTTGATTGGGTACTTAGGGTTTTCGTCCCGGGAGGCTTTTATAGGCAAAGGGGCAAGGTCGGTGGAGTACCAGGGGGCCTACACCCCCTGGTGGCGCCCCCCCAGGCCGTGCGGCCACCAGGTGTGGCCGCCCTGGTGCGCCACTTCGTCTCCCCTCCGGACTCTGTGTTGCTTCGGGTAAAATATTGACTTTGGCTTTTGTCCGGTCCAATTCCGAGAATATTTCCTTACTAGCTTTTCTGAAACCAAAAACAGCAGAAAACAGGCAACTAGCACTGTGGCATCTTGTTAATAGGTTAGTTCCAGAAAATGTGTAAAAATACTCCAAAGTGTGGACAAAACATAAGAAAATAGATATAAAACAAGCATGGAACATCAAAAATTATAGATATGTTTACAACGTATCAAGCGTGTACAGTAGCTCCTCCATTTCCCTCCTCGTCGTCGTGGCGCATCCTCTTCGGGCACGATGAGGCAGACGAGGACGACACCTCGCCGGAAAGGAGAGGGCTCGGTGCATCCGCTTCGGGCAGACCGGCGACATAGGGTGCCAGCGAGGGGGGCGGCCGTAGACCCATGTTGGTCCAACGACGCTTAGCCCCGATGGACCGCACTAGCTTCGCGATGGCCTCGTTGGAGCACGGATGCGGGGACGACCACAGGAGTGGCCGCCAGCCACCACCTCCTTATCCGCCGCTACGGTCTCCTCCCTGCCCACATCCGCCCAGCAACGTTGACATAGCGATGGCTCCGTCGTTGATCTGCAACCGTCTTGGCCTGAATCGCTCGCCGGAGGAGCTTTGGTGTGCGGCGGAGGCGAGGGGATAGGGTTTCTAGTGCGGCGGCGTTGGGCGGTTTCGAACCCGTATCCGCACGCACACACTCTATTTGTAGGGGTTGCGGAGTGGTGTTTGCGAGGGCCGGGAAAAACGAATATGGGACGGGGTATTTACGGGTTGGGTTAGCTCGGTCTCATGGCTCACGACCCGTATTCTCGCCGGAATTTCACGGGTTTGACCCTTTTAAGGGCTCCATCAGAGATGCTCTTATACCATTTAACGATCATATCCACCATATATGAGTACCGGATAGCGGCATGTGTTGCCTTATGTGGGGATCCCGAAGACACGAGATACACGGGATCCATCTTATCCTTGTGTAATTTATCCCGCTTCATGTGGAGTTCAGTTAGGAACTTCTTGCTTGTTTTTTGTACTCTTCCTGCCTTGCAGGCGTGTTTCACCACATTTGGAGGCACTCGGTCCAACCCAGGCACATTTATTAGATATGCATCGTGGCCCTATTTTGGACACTTTGGAACCTTGACAACAAACTCACTATTGAGGCGTACTTTCCTAACCATCCTGCTGATTGCATGTACAAAAGGTTTGTGTACCTTTAGGTGGAAGATAATCGCTAAAAGGGACAAGATGGCGTTGGAAGCTAATATTGGCAAGATTCAAGCTCTCAAGGGTGTCATCAGGGGTAACCAGAGCTAATTTCACTTTGCTACATGCTATTTACCTCGTCGGGTATCTTGCGTTTGTATGAACTTAACCCTCTTGGGATGCATGGTTTTGTCAAAGTTTATTATGTTGACCTTGATTGTACGGGGACGAGGTTATCTTTTGGTGTTGGTTCTCGACATGTCCGACAACACATTTGGTGCAAGGTCTCATGGAGCGTCTGCTTCTTTGCCATAGTTGGACCGTACCGAGTCTTCTCCTCCCATAACAATTGCGGCTCCTTGTCTTCGACTCTAGTAGTAGGGTAGCTAGGTTGTCAACTCGGCATAGCGGTTCACCGTTGTTTTGTGTATGTATGATCGGCAGGATTTTGTGGATGTGGCTCTGCTGTTCTAGTGAGTGGGCTTGACTCTATGACGTTTGTGGACGTAGCCATGTTGTTTCAGTTTTTCTCTTATTTTCCATTAGTAAAGCGGGCATCTTTTTTAATCAATGAACATGCAAATATTTTTCCCGAGCTTAAAATAAAGGGTGGTGCAACTTACCTACACAATCTATATTATACTCTAAGTGACAATTTCTGAACTACCTAATGTAGATGAGAATTCAAACCATCCTCTAGATCCATGACGTGTCTAGCTTGTTTCTAAAATTGATAATTGTTGCTGCTCAGGGGAGGATCCATGGCTTAGCTGGGTGTGTGTTTGTACATGACACCGGTTAGAAAAAAATCGGTGGAATTTTTCACCATATATGCACCCAGTGTCTAAGCTACAAACAAATTCATAGGCGGGCCACGCTAGAAAAGGAACACAAAATCTTTGTTCTCAACCATACCACTTCATTGGATATTAGTGATTACTCCAATATTATTTTTCTTTGATTATAGATCAGTAGTAGATACGTATAATAGGTACAAAATTACTAACTAGAAAAGAGCTATACCAAAAGATAGACAATAGATGCAGTGGATACATACATGATATTTGATGCTACAAGTCAACTTTTCAATCTTTTTGCTTCAAAAATCTGCAATGACATCATCATAGGTGTATGTCTCTAAAATATCACCTCCAATGTTAACCAACAGATTATTAGCAAGAAAATCATCCTCCATCTTATTGTGCAACCTTGTTTTAATGATCTTCATACTAGAAAATGCACATTCAACGCTCGTAGTAGAAATCGGAAGAGTTATAAGCAAATGGAGTAACCTATCAATTAAATTTTAGATAGTATGTCTTCATGTCTCCACAAGGAACCGACAAAGATCAATTAAGGTTGATATATTTTTTAACTCTTCACCTTTGGAAGCATCCACAACAAAACGTTTAAGTTGTTGTTGTAATGCATAAACATCTTGAGGGAAATCTACAGGGTAATACCTTTTCGTCATCTCACATATGTCAGTAGCTTTGAATTCTTTGAATTTGTTTCTAGGAATCAAAGTGGCACCAGTGGATAGAAGATCCATTACCTTCTCATTGAACCTTCGATTTAATTCAAATAGTTGAGTGTCCAGAGTTGCACGAAATATTTTCACTCGAAAATAATGCCCCTTGGTGAGCTGATCAGGCTCATGACAGGCACGACCACCTCGCAAGATGTATATGTCATCAAAGTCCGGAATGTCAATGGAATGGTTCACACAAAATTCAATAACCTTATCAATAAATTCTTGGTAGCCATCGTCTGACCTCAGCTGCTGCAGATAATCTTTAGTTCACGATACTAAACGAACAACATTTACAATATCCCGTGACTTCTTCTGGACATCTTGGCCAAGCACTTCAGTTATCTCAGGGTTGAATTCAGCAAGAAGGTGTCTCATTTCAAGAAAGTTTCCTTTGTTCTTCGACCAAGGTCTCTCATCATGCCCTCTAAAAGCACAAGCTTGAAATGCAAGCCATTTGACAGTGGCGATTGAGACTCGTAGTCGCAAACGGTTTCTTTCGACCTTCTCCTTATCCTTCACTGCTATAACATTCTCTATGTGGCATGGTTGATGCATTAAGTCGCGATAATTGGTGACCGCATTATTGTGGGGGCGAGCATGGTCCAAAACCTATGTGACTCAAGAATGAACAATTTCTTCCAGAATTAACCCTCTTCCAACCGTGAAATCCATTCATTGTGAAGACATGAGAACCACCTCGTGTATCCTCCTTGTTGCTGGACATAAAACAAAAGAGGCAATATGCAGACATGATGGAAAGAGATCAAACCAACTATACTAGAAGCGGAGTCAATGTCCCTGATCATTTGAAAGCTTATAATTTTGAAGATGGGGTTGCATAGGGCCTAACGACAAATACACTCTCTTCACAGTATCTCTTTGCTCCGGTGGATATTGTCAAATTTGATGGCGCAATCCAGGGTAAGAACTAGATACCTTGAAAAATAACAGGTTTATTTGAGTGTCCGTTGTCATGGCTGTGTTGATGTTGTTCCAATTCAAGCAAGGGAAAAGGATCAGTTGCTGCTGCCTTAGGATCTTCTTCTTCAAGTGCACTAATTTCATCTATTTTTATTTTCAAGAGAAGATCAATTCTTCTCTGACTATGAGTGACCTTTCACATGGTTGTTGCAATTTGTAAAATTGAAAACAAATTTAGGAACGATCCAATCCATTCTGACAAATTCAGGAACAATCCAATCGAAATTGACAAATTAATAACTAAGGATTTGGGGAAAGAAAAGGATTGGGGAAGAACAGAAGCGCATCAACGCATGGAATCGGTCGTAGCGTCGGCTGTCCGTCGGGCGTGCGGCGAGCCTGAGTGGACTCTGGTCGTGTACTCATGCGTGCGAGGCAGCATGTCGCTGTGAGAGATCTAGCGTGAGTTGGGCCTCATGCTTAGATAGCTTAGTACTATTAGTTAATTTGTTTTTAGCCAAAATCCTAGGCGGACCGTGGCCCAGTTCGGCCTGTACATAGCTCCACCAGTGATGCACCCTAAAAATGTTTTTTTATCTGTTGGACACCCTATATGCACCCTGGTTCCAAATACTCTAGCTCCGCCCTTGTTGCTCCTTGCAAGTGGTTAAATCTACAACTTTAATTTTCGTAAAAAAAATCCTTCAATGAGAGAAAATAGAATGCATGTCTAGTCTAGTCTTGAATTTCACATAAAAGAATTCTCCTAATGGGCAATACCTAGCTTGGGAGCCACTTCAGACGGCTCCTAAAACTTCTACAATGTCAGCATGCTCCTTACATAAATCCATTGCAATCATGCGGCCATCAACAGCATGACGGTTCCTATAAACTTCTACCTACACAATTTATATTATACTCAGGTGACAATTTCTAAACTACCTAATGTAGATGAGAATTGGAACCATCCAGGCCCGGCCCTGAGCCTGTGCAGGCTGTGCGGCCGCACAGGCCCCCCGATTGTTAGGGGCCCATCCTGGTACGTACAAGCAGATCAGCAGTTTAGATGAAACGCAGCGCAGCTATTTTTTTGCTAAAAAAGATGACCGATTCTATTGAGCGTGGACATGATCGTCTCCCTTTGCACGGTTGTCCAAGGACAGTTCCGCGCCCGGTGCCCAGCGGCAAGAGAATTTCGGGCCGGTAGCGGCAGCCAACACGAAAAATCGAAGAAAAACATCTCTATAGGCTGTAGCTTTTTCTATAAGTGGGGCCCAAACTTTTGTCATGCACCCGGGCCTGAAATTGTCAGGGCCGGCCCTGGAACCATCCACTAGATCCATGACGTATCTAGCTTGTTTCTAAAATTGATAATTGGTGCTGCTCAGGGGTGGATCCACGGCTTAGCTGGGTTAAATCTAGCTCCTCCCTTGTTGCTCCTTGCAAGAGGTTAAATCTATAACTTTAATTTTCGCAAAATAAAAATCTATACCTTCAGTGAGAGAAAATAGAATGCATGTCTAGTCTAGTCTTGAATTTCACATAAAAAAATTCTCCTCATGTGCAATACCTAGCTTGGGAGCCACCTCAGACGGCTCCTAAAACTTCTACAATGTCAGCATGCTCCTTACATAAATCCACTGCGATCATGCGCCCATCGACAGCATGACGGTTCCTATAAACATCTATCATCTCGCCAGCACATTCATGTAATATTATCACCCGTGAACTTATTATCATCCTCTTGAGCACAGCTGAACTGCGAAGAATTTGGAGCACTAGCTCCACCTGATCTTTATAACCGAAAAACCCAGTGATGTAAACCCATTTGAGATGGTCATGCCGATGCGACGGAAGATTACTCCTTACTTCACCGTCTGTCCTGCGATTGTATGGCTGGTGAGGACAGTCTATCCACATCTGTAAAGTATTCAAGGATATTACATAGTATCATGTACATGTTTTGCTTTTCCAGATTCAAAATACAAAAGGCAAAAAAAAAAAAATGCTTACATGCAGTTCCAGTCTTTCCATGAACGGAGCAACCTCCAAAAGATAGGCATAATCAAGGACATCGATCTTCCTGTCTTTGCATTCAGAAATAACCAACTCCAATCTCAAATGCCGAAGATGGACAAATTTAAGGGGCCTTATAGGCAATGTTACCCTCTGGTACACACAAATACAGACCGAAAATACAAATATCAATGAAGAATATGATTAAGCTACTTGAAAATCGGAAAAGGAAGAAGAGAAGAGATTGGTCATACCTGACGGTCTATGCAATGCATGTAGAGCATCTCAACATTTGACAAAGTGCTAGGGAACCCCATGTTGATGTAGTCAAGAGCAGCATCAACATCCATGAACTTGACACACACATCCTTCAGGCTGGAAGTTTCTCCAAATGCTAGAGATACCATCGGACCCATGTACTCAAGCGTTGTCAGGCAGCAGCAGTTCATCTCCACCTTCTCAAGGAGGTCGCAGACTCCCACTCGCAGATGCTTCAGCTTGTTCAGCAGACGAGTTGCACGTATCGCCGTGAGCGTTCCACAGTAGGCGATCTCAAGAAACTCGAGGGCTTTGCTGCAGTGGGACAGAAAACCCTCAAGATCTCCATCCTCTACATCGACATCTACCAAGCTAAGCCTTGTGAGGTTCCGAATGCCGCTGAAATCAGCAGGCGGCTTCAGGTAGACAGAAGCGAGTTGCAGACAACGCAGGTATGAGCTGTTCCTGGCATCAAAGAAGTGGCAGGGGAAGCTGTATAAATCCTTTGGCCTTGTGAAAAGAGAGGACCCCTCATTGTACATTATGAAGGACTTGATCCTGCGATCTGATAGGAAGAGAGTGAGTTCTTTTGTCTTGGACGCAATAGCAAAGCTCACCCATCTATCTAGATGATCAGCAGACTTGTTGTCTAAAGCATACTTGACCTGCATGCGCTGGACCCCTTCACCAGAGTGTTGCTGCAAGATTGCATCCACTCTGGCGTTGAATTCTTCTTTTTTGGCAGTTGCGTAGTAAGGAGGGAAGAACTTAACGGAACGACAAATGAATGTGGAGCCATCGAAAGTAAGATGATCGGTGTGATCGCACCAAACATATCTCCACTGGCTTGATAATGTGCTTGTTCTTATAGCATCCCTTGTTGGTAACTTTGATATGACGGAGCACAAGATATTCTGCATCACAAGAGAGTCACTGTAAGTACACACCAATATTACTCAACAGACACAAATAAAACGATGTACTTCCTCTGTTAGTTTGCTAAAAAAGGATAACTAAAAAAGACTTATATCCTGGAACATGTACTTCCTCTGTTAGTTTGCTAAAAATGGATAACTAAAAAAGACTTATATCCTGGAACAGAGGGAGTATTTAGTGAGAGAAATAAAGCAATGTTCTATGGGGTCCGCCCAATCCTGGATATATGCGCACGTACATAATTTCAGTTTGACAATGCGTACCATGGGAAGATTAGAAAGTTGTAGTTGCGGCCTTTTCCTTCTCTTAGAAGCTGCTCCATACAAGACTTGTGTTGATTCTCTCTTCATGTTGGTGCCGTAACTAATATATGTCTGTTATGAAGATCACAATGCATAGAACTGCACAAGAGAAACAAATTAATACTACGGAGTAGCACACACCGTGTAAAAAGGAGACTTACGAATCCAATGACCCTCTTTGTCTTAAAATAGATGTCACAAATTTTTCTAAATTTGGATGTATTAGACAATTTAGCATCTAGATTCATCCAAATTTACATAAACTTTCGACTTCTATTTTAAGACAAGGGAGTACAATTAATCGATTACTTTGATGTTCTGGATCTGTCACATTATTTTGACAGTGGACTATATGATCACCTCTGTTCTAAAACCTAATATATGATCACCATAGTATTATCCAAATCCTAGGTATGATAAATCTCTTTCACATGGACCGTAACAAGTGGAAATCGATCGAGCGGAATTATATAAGAAGAAGAAAATCTTGGGTTCTTTTGTGGAACAACGATAAAACATTGGGGGTTCAAGACTCAAGATGTTGGTATAGAGATCGACGGAGCGGGGATTGAACAGATTAATGCCCAATGATTTTGAAAGACAAGGATGGGATGAAGGAAGTGTACCTCCCGATGGGCGTTCTCTCCGGAAATACAAGGAGTCCTAGTTCGTTTTGATAATTGGATTGGGAGTCATGTGTACGTACGGGAGCCGAGGTGTCATGCGTGGTCACGGCCTTTAACTTGCGTTTCTAACTGGACTAGCCCAGATCTACAAAATTTCTACGGTCGCCCACAGCAGTCACGGCAGGAGCAATGGCCAGCAGGCGGCGGCCGCCGGATGCAGCGGAGGCTTCATCGCCGCCGTCCACCTCCGCTCAGAGTCCTCCACCACCGCGGTTCTCCGTTCAAAGGTAAGAAAGGCACCCTGCACGCCGGCCGCCCGTTTGGTTCAAACCCTAGCCGTCTCTCCTTTAGGCTCCCTTAGTCTCTAGTGTGTTCGCACGCTTGCGGTGCGGGCTGGCTCGATTTCCTGACGCAATTGCATCAAGAATTAGATGGTCTCATGGTAGTATGACTTGATTGACTTGGCGGGCTCGGGGCAGTGTCTTGCTGATCTTATCTTCCTCCTCTGCTACCCATATAGATTGTGGATGTGGTTACAGAATCAATCATTTTTCATCATCTAGTTTGCCATGCCGAATAAGAGAGATGAATGTCCTCCTAGCACCTGACGAATCGTTTCACGTGCTACTCTTTAAAAAATGTTCTGCAGACAAGAGGGATTTTTTGAAATAAATATCAGTTTTTGTTTTTTCATACAATGAAGCGGGTCTATTATAAAAATCCAATGTTAGTACTTGTAATCTTCTAACTAGTGCTGATCTAAGACCATAATGAATTAGATATTCTTCAATATTCTTTAGTCTCGCTCTTCTTATATGCTTTATCCTATAGGATATTGGTAACAAAGTTATAACTTGTAATGTTATGTCGGTTATAACAAGTACTCTAGCTGGTATCTTCAGAAACTGAACTTTAAATTAATATATGGTTTAATCTGTCAAACTCCGTCACATGTTGGACCACTTACAATGGTTTGAACTATTTGATAAGATTTTTTACATATTCGAAAATATGCACAATCGCTTGTCGTTCCACGTCGCACATGAATTTGTGTTTAGAAATGATTTGCTCGACTATTAGTATGAATATTACTCTGATGATGGCAATTTTCAGTCATGGATAGTGAAACCGCTGGCTTGGGGGAGTGTGATGAGTATCACCGCGTTATTAGCAAGACCTTCAGAAGTGAGGAGGAACGGTCCCGGTTTTATAATGAATATGTAAAGGTCAAAGAATTCATTGTTAGAAAGGAAGAGGTGAAATCCTATCGGTCACTAGGACGCGTTTCAGGGGGCTTTAGACGTGATTTATGGAAAGACATCGTACATTGGCTAATTTTGAAAGACCTGACCCAGATAAACTTCAAAGTCTTTTACTCGTTGCGGAGGCACAACTCATTTAGAGATCGAGCTGAGTGTGTATACTAGAGAATGGTTCGTGAAAAAATTAATGGTGAGCATAACCATGGACTCGCTTTGCTTATATTTTTGGTGTAAAATGATAGATGGATAGAAGGCTGATATAGTTAGGTATGTATGAGATTGGTGGCATCCGCATGCACAAGATAATTGAAGTAATGGAATATCAAACCGGTGGTCCCGACAAGGCCGGGTTTATATTCCGAGTTTTGTATAACTTTGTCGCGGAGTACAAGAAGAAAAAGATTGAAGTTAGAGATGTTGAATATATGCTAAACTATATGGCATCATAGAAAGAGAAGAATGCAGACTTTTTCTACAGACATAGCACTTTGTGAAGGCCATCTAAGAAACATTGTTGGGCAGATGTAGAGTCGCGTTTGGACTAATATGCCAAAAAATCGCGTTTGGACTTAGATGCCAAAAAATGTTTCGCAGATAGATTGCTTTTACGGTCAATGCTATGTCTATAGAAACAGTCAACATCTTTCTCTTTTTGTGACGCCATATAGTTCGGTATATATTCAGCATTTCCACCTTCATTTCGCTTTCTTCTTATACTTTGCGACAAAATTAAACAAATCTCGGAATATAAATCCGACCTTGTCGGGACCACCGGCCTATGTTCCATTACGTCCATTATCTTGTGCATGCAGAAGCCACCAATCTCATACCCAACTACACCAGCCTTCTGTCAATCTATCATTTTACAGTGAGAGTATAAGTAAGCAAATTCTCCTTTCTTAGCGAGTCTATGGTTATGCTCATCATTAAACTTCTTCAGGAAACCATTCACCGGTATTCACACTCAGTTTGAAGCCGTTGGAATTTTTTAGGGCCAGGTCTTCCAAATTTCACCAATGTTCGATTTCCTTACTTAAAGCACATGTAAAGCCGCATGAAACGCGTCCTAGTGTCTGACAAATATTTTACCTCTTCCTTTCTAACACCGAACCCTTTGACCTTTGCTTATTTATTATAAAACTGGAATCCTTCCTCCTCATTTCTGAAGGTCTTGCTAAGGACAAAGGTGTACTCGTCACGCTCCTCTTTTCCCATGCCTTCACCATCAATGTCTGAAAATTGTCCTTATCAGAATAAGATTCATGCTACTAGTCAAGTAAATCATTTCAAAACAAATTCATGTGTGACATGGAACGACATGCGATTTTGCTAATTTTGATATGTTACATATCTTATCAAATAGTTCAGATCATTGTAAGTGCTCCAACATGTGATAGAATTTGACAGATCAAACCATAAATTAATTCAAAGTTCAGCCTTTTAGGTACCATCTAGAGTACTTCCTCTAACTGAAAGAACATCACGAGCTATAATTTTGTTACCAATATCCTATAGGATAAAACATTGAAAAATTGTGAGACTAATTGATATTAAAGAATATCTAGTTCAAGTAAGCATTTGACATTTTATGGCACCAATTAATTTGGTCAGCTGTGACAATGCAGCTTGTCTACAATTTTGAAAAAAAGCTTGATGTGAGCATGAACAGTTTGGAAAAGAAAGATAATACATATGAGCTATAGCTTTGAACAGTCCATCTGCACTTCTATTCACCTCCTACCATGATCTCCTTGCATTTACTGGTATTTGCGTGCAGCCTAGTACTCACACCCATCGAAATTTAAGGTTGCCTTCCCATTTCTTGTCCTCCAGCCTGATAGGTGTCCCCGTCCCTATAACCCTTATGTTGATAATTTCTCCAAAGC
This sequence comes from Avena sativa, assembly GCA_916181665.1. Taxonomy (NCBI): domain Eukaryota; kingdom Viridiplantae; phylum Streptophyta; class Magnoliopsida; order Poales; family Poaceae; genus Avena; species Avena sativa. The sequence continues at coordinate 28,383,667 of OV702290.1, read as the reverse complement.
CAAATGGCGCCTCATTGATCCTACCAATCCAGCCTCCTATATTCACTGTGCAGCGCACATGTACCATAAATTCCTGGATAACATGGACTTTGTAGGATGCTCGCAGGGTTATCTCATCTTTTCCAGCCGTGATAATGCCTCCTTGTCGATGTGATCACCGGTGCTAAAATTAGACCACCCCAATCGCCATACCCTTACAACTGTGACATTGACTGTGCCATCCTCACCGCGCCTCTCATTGCCCAACACATATCTCCTAGTTTGCACCAAGTTCTCCCTAGTCCAGTTGCGAGTTGGAAGCCATGTTTGGTCGGAGCAATATCTTTCTAATGAAAATATCCATCAGATTGTGGTCTTCCAAGGTCAGATCTTTGCCATGAACTATCTAGGGAGTATCTGTAGTCTGCATCTGGGGAAGCAGTCCTGTGTCGAGGACGTAGCAGTAGAATCTCAATGGCAATGCAGCAAACTTATGGCCGTCCATTATCGGCCATGGTTTTGGTTGTGTGTGGTGACATGCTCCTCATGGTTACACTCTACTAGACTATGGTGACATGCTTGTTAGATTTGAGGCCTTTCGGCTCAACTTATCAGCTGAGCCTGCCAAGTTGGTGACGGTGGACAAGCTGGAGAACTGGGCTATGTTTGTTGGCACTGACATGAGGAGCCCTACCTTTGCTGGCATGTACCCTGAAAGGTGGGGAGGAAAGAGTAACTACATATATGTTACACGGTCATACAAGGACTCCAGGGTGCCTTTTTGCGCGATCCAGTTGGGTGAGGTATGGAGACGCATTGAGCAAGAGCTCTTTTCTCGGCCCGGGATGTGGACAGGGATATTCAGGAACGTGCAGCCCCTCTGGGTGTTCCCCAGCAAGATCTCTCGTGTCGACCATTCATCACAGTGCATGGCCAATGTGGCAGCTGGATCATCCTTGATCCCGAGGTAGCAAGCTTAGATGGAAGAAGAATCCCTGCTCGCAGCCAGAGTCTGCACCTAAGTTGCTGAAGCTCAGCTCCCTGATGGTGCTATTTTATATGAATCTGTTTAGTTGTGGTAGAAAGACTAAAAGTTTGAACTAATTATTCCAAATCGAAGCTTTTGATTATGTGATCCGTTCAGAATCCAGAGTGAATGCTGCTTCATCCTAACGCATGAACTAATTAAGCAAACTGTTTCATGCTTTTGTGCTCCATGGTGGTGCTTTATTATGTGTGCTTTGCTTCAATTTCTGTTTAGCTGTAACCAAAAGATAAAGATCATGAACTGATTACTGCATATCTTTCTTTTGTGCTCCATCCTAAGCGGGTGGTTGTCCATGCTGATTGTCTAGCTGTGATAACTTGCATGGAATTTGTGGTAGATAGTGCATGTCTTGTCTAAATACCACAGTTCCAAGTGCAGGAGAAGGGTTGCAAAGTGGCACCCGATCCTCCTTGCTTCATAGTCAAAATTGGTTTGTCTAGTTCTATTTTTATTCAGCAAAATTAGACTAATTTGAACTACGCATGTGCACTGGTCAACTGCTTGGCAGTTGTACATGATAGAGCTAGCCAAACAAGGAACGATTCCCGTGTATACGGAGTCGGAGACGCTCTATCTGAGCCTCAACTGGTGTTCCACGCAGGACCGCATGCGAGCCGCCAGATGACTAACTATAGCTAGGTCCTCCAACGGAAGGAATTCTATCCGGAATGCAGTTATGCAGTCCACGGAACTGAAGAAGAATAAGCCAGATGAATGTCGTCCTAGCATATGACAAATCGTTTCACGTGCTAGTGTTTAGAAATTGTTAAGAAGACAAGGGGGAATTTTATAAATAAATAGTGTTTTTTAGGTTGCTTAATTTTTTTTCATACAATGATGCAGGTGTATTATAACAAATTTTCAATGTTATTACTTGTATTTTTTAAACTTTGCTGGTTTGAGGCCATAATGAAACAGAGATGACAAAACCCATGTCTATTGGTATTCACTGCTCAGTGCATTTGTTCTTCTGATTATACCATAAGGATAACGCATTTTGCCATATTTCCAGCAGTTCAGTAGTTGCTATGTCGATTTTTTATATGATCTTGTTTGATGCTTCTAGTTTGTTGATCTCGATTTATTGTGTGTTGACAGGGAAGTTGGTCTTGTGAAAGGCATTAAAAGCTTCTCTGGAATGGCTTGCAATGCTCCAGTCTCCACCGCCACGTCTGCACCCCTAGGTTGGGCAGAACTACTAGATGACCTTCTCCATGAGATCATTGCTCTACTCACCTCCTGCCGCGACCTCCTCACATTTATCGGTACCTGTCGTTCTTGGCGTGCGGCCTTCTCCTCCTACCCATCAAAATTTACATTTGCCTTCCCCCCACTTGTGCTACAACCTGATAGGAGTCCCGATAGCAGCATTCTCTCAAAAAACAGATGGCAGCTCATTGATCCTACCAATCCAACCTCCTCTATTCACTGTGCAGCACGCATATACCATAACTTCCTGGATGGCATGGACTTTGTAGGATGCTCGCAGGGTTATGCCACCTTGTCGATGCGAGCACCGGCGCTAAAATTAGGTCACCCAAACTTCCTTACCCTTACAAGTATGACATTGACTGTGCCATCCTCACCGCACCTCTCTCATTGCCCACTACATATCTGCTGGTTTGCACCAAGTTCTCCCTGTTCCAGTGGCGAGTTGGAGGCCACGCTTGGTCAGAGAAATGTCTTTCTAATAAAAATATCCGTCAGATTGTGGTCTTCCAAGGGCAGATCTTCGCCATGAACTCTAAAGGGAGCATCTGTAGCGTGCGCTTGGGGCAGCAGCCCTGTGTCGAGGACGTTGCAGTAGCATCCCGGTGGCAATGCGACAAACTTAGGGGCGTCCAATATCAGCCACGGTTGGTTGTCTGTGGTGACATGCTCCTCTTGGTTACACTCATACTAGACTATAGCGACAAGCTTGTCAGATTTGAGGCCTTTCGGGTCGACTTATCAGCTGAGCCTGCCAAGTTGGTGAAGGTGGACAAGCTGGAGAACTGGGCTCTCTTTGTTGGCACTGACATGAGGAGCCCTACCTTTGCTGGCATGTACCCTGAAAGGTGGGGAGGAAAGAGCAACTACATATATGTCACACGGTCATACAAGGACTCCAGAGAGCCATTTTGCGCGATCCAGTTGGGTGAGGCATCGCGATGCTTGGAGCAAGAGCTCTTTTCTCAGCCCGGGACGTGGATAGGGATATTCAGGAACGTGCATCCCCTCTGGGTGTTCCCCAGCAAGATCTCTCGCGTCGACCATTCATCACAGTGCATGGCCAATGTGGCGGCTGGATCATCCTTGATCCCGAGGCAGCAAGCTTAGATGCAAGAAGAATCGCTGCTCGCAGCCAGAGTCTTCACCGAAGTTGCTGAAGCTCAGCTTCCTGATGGTGCTGTTTTATATGCTCTTTTTGCTTGTGGACCTGTTTAGTTGTAATAGTAGAAAGACAAAAAGATTGAACTAATTATTCCAAATCGAAACCATTGCTTCTGTGATCCGTCCAGAGTGAATGTTTGCTTCATCCTAACGTATGAACTAATTACGCCAACTGTTCCTTTTGTGCTCCATGATGGTGCTTTATTATGTGTGCTTTCCTTTAACTGTGCCAGAAAGATGAAGATGATGAAGTGATTATTACTGGATATCTTGTTTTTCGATCTGCTCCATCCTAAGCGGATGGTGGTCCGTCCTGCTCCATTATCTTGGTTTCCACGCTAGATGCGAAATCAACGTTTTTTCCCATTCAAAGGATAATACTGCTGCTTCGCTTATCTCCTCTCTCCGCCGCCGATGATGTCGTCCTGATCTTCAGGCACGTGGTTCCAAACATGTCAAGGTGCCTACCTCTATGAGAAGGCTTTCCACGTCGTCCTCAGTGTTGAATGCAGGTTCGCTTCAACAAAAAACAACACACAAGTGGAAAAATCTGGCGACCAATAAAGCCTGTCTAGTTCAGTGTAATGGTAACCATGTCCTGTTGTAGTAAACTCATGATTTTGTTCCCACGAACCCGCACGTACGTACTCGTGTTCCTTTGGCTAATGGCCACAAACTAGTGCACGTTCCACGCCTTCATCGTAATAATGGGATGCACCCAAGTAGGAGTACGTCCTATCTCAGTGCAGTGCAGCAACGAACACTAACGTGTTCGAACACAGCTATACTAGCTGCTAAGGGGGGCAACCCCATTTCTTGGGTGATCAGAGCGAGCACTAGCTAGCCATATATCTTCAGCACTAAGAAACCATGCCCTTCACGCACATTTTCCGACGAGCAGTAAGTACGTTTACTTGTTGAGGACACCGATAAGGCAGAGGGGCCATGCCGCCACTGGCCTGATGGGCACGCCGCATATGCGCTTTCAGTTCAGTTGCCAGGACGACAAGCCTTGTTGCCGCCACATTACGGGAGACTTGCACGGGCCGATATGTGCGTCGCCAGGGACTCGGGTTCACGATTCATTGCTCGCTTCAACTGGGACTGGGAGCGTGAGCAGGGGAGGGGACCGTTCGCGCGCTGCACTTTCCCGAGAAAACAAGCACGGAGGCCGCCGCCTGCACGATCAGCATGCAGCCGTGGGCAGGACCTTCAGAGAGAGACGGAACTGCTGGTTGGATACTGACAAGCAATCCAGTTTAGGCCTTGTTTACTTGTCTCGTATTTTTATCCACTAGAATTTCGGAGATATGCGGGGATTTGGTGTTCACCGAATACTCTCCAATCCTCTAAAATACCTTTCCCCAAAAATACTCTACCTTAGAGAAGAGTTTTCAATCTAGACGAAAACATGAAGGATTTGCGGAGATATGCCGGAATTATCCCGATCAAACCCGGCGTGGTAAACGGACTGCGGGGATTTTGCGGGAATTAGAACAATCCTCTACGATCCCCGCGAATATACTAGCTAATACGAGAGAAATAAACAAGGCTTTAACGGGGTTCAGAAGCCTATCTCGAGAAAACCGACGGAGTCGAGGGGGAGGAGCTCCTGATCGAGTGGATAGAGCTGGATCGGCCCCCATGCGTCTCGCCGCTCTAGCGAGTTCTCGTCCGTACCAACACTGGTAGCGCTTATGCGTTGATCGCCGTACGTACGCCCGGTGCTGACTGGTTTTTGTCGCCAAACTGTGGTGACTGGTGAGCCATAGATAAGGTGCTAATTAAGAAGTGTGACGCACGCCATAACTACGTACTGTATATGGCTACTGTGATTGCTCGCCATATTTGTTGACAAATCTAGGAAGAGTGTCTCTGTATCTGGTCAATTGCACGCCATAAACTACGCTCCGTGGAGTTCTTGTATCATCGAATAAACGAACTACTTTCCTTTCTACAGGTGATACAGTTACTTTCACTTGCATAAACATTTTTTTAAAATGGAGGCAAAAGTATTAACTCATTCGATTAATTAAGGAGAAGAGTCGTGACATAACGGCTTTAACATAGGAAAAAACAAAGCACGAGGGACTACTCTCCCCAACATTACAACACTCAAACACTTTTTGCCTGTGGTAATCCAAAGTTTCGCCTCTTCTTGGATGATCTCAAGGAGGATAGTAGGAGAAACAGACTTGTTGCGAAAAACACGAGCATTTCTTTCTTTCCAAATGATCCAACTAACAAGCATTGTGATGGTTGCCATGGCTTTGCGGTTGCAGTTGGAGTTGCAAGACATCACCATCCACCAATTTTGAACGTTGAACTCCGAAGACCACAAGTGAGTTTGTATGCATGGAAGCCCAAGCCAATCCTTGATCATGCCCCAAAGCCTCTTGGTGTAAGGACAATGGGAGAAAAGGTGAGCCGGCCTTTCTTGGGTTTGTTAGCAAAGAGGACAAAGTACAAAATTAGTCCATCTTGTTTTCTCAAGATGGTCCGTCTTTAAAGCCTATACTATTATGGATGACCAACCAAGCAAAGAATTTTATCTTAGGAAACGCACAAACCTTCCAAATTATTTTGTTGAATAGAGTGGTGGTGGATCCGAAGAATAGTGCATTGTAGGCCAAAGTCGATGAGTATTCTCCGCTATTATGAGGCTCCAAATGACTGTGTTTTCCACCTCCTCTCTAAGTTGTACCTCATTAAGTTTGATCCAAAGATGATATATTGTTTTAAGTGGGCAATTGTCAAGGTAATATCTTTGAGATCCAAACATTGAGATGTAAAGCTTCACACCATCAGCAAGCCTAGGCAGCTGCCCGGGCTGAAGGAACGTTGTGTCCGCCCATGTGTCTACAGATGATACAATTACTACCACTTGCTTACACAATTGCACTATTCCCTCAAAGGAAACTTCGGTTGAAGTAGTAGTACTCTATATGACAGCCCACAAAAAAATATGCTAGGTTTTTCATGAAACTATTGAACGTGAGCACATTGAACGTGCACACATATATATTTTTTGAACAATTTGAAATGCATGTTTTTGCTAGGATGCCGTCGCTACAACCCCTAAGCCAAATTCAAACACAACAACGACTGAGATTGTTCGAGACCTCTTCGTAGTTAAGGGTATATGGTATTTCACAAATAATTAATGTATCATTTAAGTTGTACATAACCCTATATGTCGTGGTATTGCCGACGAGTACACCATGGAGGGGTCCTCACAGAGCGTGTTTAGAGACATGGGGTAAGGCGGAGAGTTGGCAGGTACGAGGTAACACAGCTTACCTAGGTTCAAGTCCCACAACGATGACGGAACTCTACTCCTGCTATAAATCACTCTAATAGCAATACGCCGAGTTACAAAGATCGGTTCGTTGTGCGAGGGTGTTGTGAATCGTATCTGACGTTGTAGCCTAAAGGCTCTCGTAGGTCCGGCTTATAAGGGCGCCAGAACCTAGGGTTACAGAGAAAAGATCTTACCGGACAAGGTAAAGAGTCCTACACTAATACTAACTAGTCTTCTGTCTTGTACTCTAAGGCTCCGAGTATGTCGGTGACTCCTACGTAGTCTTTCTTTATCCAGCATGGGCCTCTCTTATGCATCCGCCTAACTGGGCCGCCCAGCAGGCCATAGGCCGTGCTACCAACTATGGGCCACCCGGATTAGCCGGATTAGAGACGTGCTACGGTGATACCCATTTAGCATATCCCCAACAGTAGCCCTCGGAGGACTTTGAGATCTTGCATTGTCTTGCCCTTTAATCTTGAATTCTCCGTCTAGGTGATGCCCGAATTTCGTTGATGGCCTGCAAGTGCACAGGTTCGTCAGAGAATGTTTTTGCGGAAGTATTAATTCTGGTTTTTATATCGATCCCAACAAGGAGCCTAGGAAAGTGTTTTTATGCGGTGTTTCTTTCACACCCAAGGAGTCATAGGTCTTGAATGAATTGACTGCAAAAGTTAACGGTGGAAGTGGTGAGTAAAAGATAGAGGAACTTACTTAGAAAATAAGTAAATTGCATAAAAGTAAAGATGCAAAAGGTGTGTAAAGATCCTGCAGATACGAAGCTAGGCACAGAGAGAATCAGTTCATGGTGATAGTGAAAATGCCAAATGGAATAAGCGTAATAAGTGATATTGATATTTCTTATTTATAAGTGAGTAGGCAAGCAACCCATATACCGTCTAGGACTCCTCATGGCCAATTCTTCCCAATCCCAATGATCCATCTGCCTGTTACCACGGTCATGGTCAGCGTATTAATTAAGGTCTTTCGACCGGATCAAGGTTTTAATCTTGATGGTTCCTTGTTGTCCTCGAGTAGTGCTAGCTCTTCTTTGATATCGGTCGTGTCACTTGGGGGTCGCCGAATTACTAGCATACAGGTTCATACCTATGACATCTTTGGATCATGTTACCTAGGCCCTTAAATTAGATAAGACACATTAGGCAAACATAGATATTCATTCTCACAGTTTAAATAAATATTATAACGATCACAAATGGATGAAATTAAAGGAGACACATCACATCTCACCAATCCCCTACATCTCCCACGCCTATGGGGATTTACTCAAACAGGAGGGGAAGAAAAATCAAAGGCATAATTGTATTGCAAGTAGAAATCATCTTAAAGTTATTGTAGCAAACCACAATAGCGATTAAAGATTCAATCAAATACAAACTGTAGGTAGATCAAAGTATCAAACCCTAATCTTACAAGTGCCAATCTCTCTCTCCCTCAGTAATGATGGAATGATGGTGGAGTAATGATGGCTGTGATAATACAACACTTTTTAGCAATATAAATTGTGTTATTTGCCTATCATATCATGCTCCATCTAACTATTGCTATGCCTGATATGCATGATTACTTGTTTTTATTAAATTCAATATGAGCTTTGCACATTTAGTAGTTTAGGTAGAATTTTATCCCTCTTCCTTGTCTTTGACATGTGTGCAGGTGTTTATGATGATTATGGATAAAACAAAGGCAAACGGAACAAAGAGAGCATAGTATGTAGGAGCTACAGGGGCCAGACTTAGCCATTTGAGGTGTTGGAAAAGTAAAATTTTCCAACTTCTCAAAATAAATTTCCAAGACCACAAGGTTGTAGCCCTCGACGATATGAACTCAACGAGCGCAAGAACACTCAAAACGGAGTTCGTATGAAGAAATGGTGGCCAAAATACTAAAGAGTATTGAAGGTTTAACGACCAACTATACGGCGGGAGCAAAAATTCCGGCCGTATAGCTCCCGCCATATAGTTGCCAAAAAGGTCACAAATTACGGGATTTCGCCCTCCGGAAGCTCCAGAACCCTCCCTAAGTCATATGACGGTATTTGGAGGAATACTAGGGCACCCCAAGGCCTATATAAAAGAGGAAGGAGAGGAGAAAGCTACCATACACCATATACAAGATCTAGATCCCATCTACTGCCTCCACGGCGGCACCCTGCCACCGTGCCGCCTCCATAGCCTCTACAGCTCCACCAAGATCCAGGTCTCCATCAACACCATCAAGCCATCCAAGCAAGAAGAGGAGGAGAAGGAGGATGCCGCCATCACCACACCGACGCCACCATCATCGCGCCGTTATCACCATCTCCATCGCCGCTACTCCTTCATCCTTCCCCATCATGATCTCCGTGATAGGTTGTAACATGGCTTGAACCCCCTTTTATTAATGTTATGATGATTTGAGTAATTGAAGTGTGGTGTGTTCTTGTTAATTAATATGTTTGTGCTTTCTCTTTACATTGTTCTATTCATGATATTATTTAGTGATTGGAGACGTCCAATCCATTGTTGAGGAATTTACTAGGGATTCACGGAGAGTCACAGATCTTATCATTAGTCTCTACTCTTCCATGGGTACCTAACAAGTCCATGGGTAGAACTAATAGGCTATTTGCTATAAGTAATTTGCGGAGGCAATAGCAGCTTAGGATGCACCGCCCAGAGTTCCCTCGAGATCACTCATGATATAGATAGGTATAGTGTTGCGAATTGCTTGACCCTAAAGTGACAAACGGAATATCTTGTGACTAGCACACTTGCTTAAGAGTACGGTTGTCCATAGAACTTAATACCTTTTCTCTGGTTTACCTTGATTGGTCTTGTTATCTTAATACACTATTCTCTTACGAGATGACCCATGTCCGAAGAGGGTGTGGATAATTGAGTTATCTAGTTGCCACTTACCAACGGTGGGAGACAATGGTATATGAGGGATCGCCACAATTATAGTTAATATCTATTCCATAAGCACTTATCATGCACACCGGTATACACAACATTACTTGAGGAATCATAGCATTAATATTTCATCTCATTGCATTCATCTCTTTTCAGTTTTACTTTTGTTCTAGTTTTATTCCAGTCCTAGTAGTAGTTATTACAAAACATCTTAAATTCATTTATCCTAGCAACTTATAGAATAGGCTATTTCCAAACCATAGTTTGGGTGCGAACATGGTCGCATTGACAACGTGGCTGGAGGTCGTGTTCGCCGAGCTCCCATCGGGACAAACTCTTTAAATATTTGCTGCTACAAGTACTGCAATAACCCTATTATTGGTGCAAGAACTTAGTCCATCACATTGGCACCATTGCCGGGGAGCAAAGCGTTCGGTTATCTACTTGCACATAGTTTATTTCAGTTTTTTGCTATTATCTTACTGCTTTCTTTTATATTGAAAACAATTAAAAAATACAAAACCAAAAATTTATAAAAACTATTGCTACTAATCATGTCTTCCGAGATAAATTTTGTTCAAGAGATAATATAAGCATTAGAGGAGATAAAGGATTCAAGTTCATCAAGCTTGGTTAATAGACATGAGCTGATAAACAAATTGGTGGACCAATTAGAAATGCATTCATTATGGTTGCGTGCTAATGATGGATCTTATTGCACCATTTGTATAACAGATGACCACCTTAATTTTCAATGTGAGTGTTCCAACAATCCTACTCTAGCAAATTATAATAGAGATAAATCCTATGCTAGTTTGGAAGTACTAGAATACTTTCTTTTCAAAGGTGCATCTGAAATTGTATTTAGACTAGGAATTATTGATGTTGAAAGTGAAGCCCTTGATGGAGTTTTAAATTTAGTATACCTCATATTCCTCTTTTGTGACAATAATTTAAGTAATAATGCATTGGTATTATATTATTCGAAGCACTCTAAAACCACCATGGAGAAAGATAACCTTTTGTAGGATTCACTAAAGAGCGAAGAGGAAAAGAAGCACAAGGAGGAAGAACGGATTGATCACCCGCTCACACCTTCGACTCCTACTTTTGATTCTATCATTGCTATTAAAACACTAGTCGATGAAAAGGAGGAACAAAAAGGTGAGGTTGACAAAGAGAGTCACACTACAACTTTTGTTTGTGATGCCTCTCACTCTAGTAGTGATTTTTATGATGCTAAAACTGTTGATAATTGTTCTGTGGAGGCCTTGTGCATAGACACTCATATGGAGAGCATTAATAATAATGAACTAGATATAGAACCTTGCTATACTAACATGCAGGGTCCTGAACTCCCTACTATGAACGAAGAATACTATGAAGTGTTCCCCTATAGAGGTAACCAAGGCAAAGATTTAAAAAATTATATGAATCTCAAATCCTCTCATTGCAGCTATACACGGAGGCATGTTCACCAAGCTTGGTGCATCAACACTTACTTGAAAGCGAGAACTTGTTCGTCCACATGATGCTGATGCACCGTAAGTGGGTACGACTCTGACCGAACTCTACTTCAAGATGCTCCAAGCTAGTATGTACAACCTCACCTCGAGTCGATATCCCTTGGGATCCAGGTGGATAATATATGGAGCATCCTAGCCTAGCTTTATGGCTTTAAAGAGAGCGCTTCCCGGGAGGCAACCTGGAAGTTACTAGGTGTCTTTCTTAGTTTTGTGTCTTGATTCTAGTTGCATTCATGTTGCATTGGTACTTTTATTCTTCACATGTCTTGCTATCAGATTAATCTTGTGGTAGTTTTTAAAAGGTAGAATTTATTGTCACTATATTATGTGTTGCATAAACTCGGTAAAAAGGAAGAGAAAATCAGTTTCAGGTGAATCCTTCAATTATATGTATTCGTTGGTCGAAAATTAAAGTTTTTATTTTATCGTCAAAACATGGTGTTTCACTAAGTTTCAGGTTAAGAAAGAATCCTCGAAGAAACAGGTAATTTTTTGCGACTCCAAAAGGTTTAATGACCAACTATACGGCGGAAATAAAAATTCTGGCCGTATAGTTACGGTTGTATAGTTATCGAGACCTTCATCAAAATTCTTTTCTAGGTATAGAAGGTTTAACGACCAACTCTACGATGAGACCTTTTTGGTCCGGTCGTATAGTTGCCACCGTATAGATATCGACGCCATCTACCCTTCGATGTTCAAGGTACTGTATGTTTAACGACCAACTATATGGCGCGGTCTTTTTGGTCCGTCCGTATAGCTGCGCCAGTATAGTTGGGAAAAAACCTCAAATGCCAACTGGAAGGTAACCATTGCTCAAAATTTCATTCTTTCTTCTTCCTTCTTCTTCTTCTAAAAACCTCGAAGAACCACCGGGGAGCTTCTCCCATGTTTTAGAGAAGCCGAGCGTATGTACACAATAAAGTTCTATCTGAAAAATTCCTTAAGTTGTACTTCTCTTTAGTAGTTCATGTTTTCTTTCATTAGTTGGGTGAACGAACTTCGTTCGTACACCAAACCGTTGTCTTTTATTTTGTGTGTTATTTTCGCAGGGACTTGAACCTTGTGTGACGATGTGTACGGTAGTACCAACCATGCAAACACTCGCATGAGCCACTTGGTTTCTTCAATTCAACATTTCAACAATCAGTGTCTGGTAAAACCTTTCAACTCAAACCTCTTTAAATAAGCACATAGGGGCTGCACACTTGTGTTTCATATTTTGTCTCACTTACACTTCATCACAATCTAGGAGAAGCGCACTTCTAGAATTAGTTTGTTGACTTAATCATGGTGCTTAGGTTGATGAATCGACTCAGTGGGAATTGTATTTTTATCACTTGTGAGCTAAACTTGTGTCTTCAAAAACACAAAAAAAAATTATCTTCTTTCTAGTCTTGTTCCTACCAGGTTCTTAAGGAAGGCATACACCAGATCATGAAACATTCATTGAAGCAAAGGTTATTTGTCCATCAAAGTAGAGGTTAAAAGCACCTCAACGGTAAGTGTGTCACCCTTGCTTTAACTTAAGCTTGGGGAGGTAACCACTTCTTATACTCTCTTTTGATAACTGCATTTTCTCTTTTGTTTTCATGATATTCTCAAGTGGATACTTGGAAAGTTCTTAGCTTGGGGAGGTTATTTTGCATGCATAGAGTTTTGTGCAAAGTTCTTTATCTTAAAAAGTTTTCATGCTATTGTGTATCTCTCTGTTTTTGAATGCTTGCTTAGGTGAGATTTTGTTCATATTTATATAAGGGATTTACTTGCTCATGTTAGGCCCCATAGGAGACAAGCCATAGCTTTGATGCACCTTGTTCAACTTTTATCTAGCTTGTGAAAAATATTGTGATCCTCTAAATATACATTGCCATGTTCTCTATATTTTGAAAAAAAATATAATAAAGAAGTTCTTCGAAACTTGCTAGTTGTCACTGTTCAGAATTGTCTTAAGTGAATGGTTATGGAGTAGCACGACCCCATAGTGTTGGAAATGATGGTTTTAATAGATGCTTACTAAAGGGCGAAGGAGTGGATATGTCATGTCTGAAGATGACGTGGTACACGCTCTTGAAGGGCACCACTTTAAAGCTCATGCGTTCTTGGTAGTAATTGTTGACATCACCGAAAGTGACCGGAAGAGTGATGCATCCCAAGGAATTTTCTTATCGGCCAGGGACAACGCCATGGAACACGGTGTTGCTCTTCCTTATTTGGGTCTCCGTCAAGTTCATCTTATGAAGTGTATCCAGGTACATAATGTTGATGTTGCTTCCACTATTCACGAGGCACTTGGTGAACTCTGTGCTGTCGATCCAATGGCATACTGGTTCTCTATTGGGATAAGATCTGGATGATCCTTCCCATCCCAAGTGATTGGAATCTCTGACCACCTGACATACTGGGGAACCAGAGGGAGTGTGGCCATCAGTATCCTCAGTGAGGTTTTCTTGGCCCGGATGGTGGGAGTGCCAAGGAAAGTGTGGTAGACTGGTGCCTTCTTTTTGAAGGGTTTTTTGCCCTTGCCATCGCCCTTGTTGGCAGACTTGGGTTCCACATCTTCATCCATGTCACTTGAATCCTTGGACTCCTCTTCCTTCTTCTTCCCTTTGCCCTTTCCACGGAGTCTGTTCTTTCGACTTCGCTTGTAGACAAACTCAGGGTCTTCCTTGAGGTTGTTGACAAACTTGCATTGGCGGTTGGTGTGGGTGGCCTTGCAGTTTGCGTCGAGCTGGACTAAACATGACATATCGCGGTACTCTTTGTACGTTTTGGGAACACGGGGTGCTGAGGGTGTAGAATCACTCCTCTGCTGACCATGGCTAGCCCCAGGCCACAACCACGTTGTCCGCCTCCACCTCTGCCAGCGAATGTTGTGGCGACCATGTTGGCTGTTTGCTTCTCTTCAGGCAGAGTCTTCCGCTTATTGTTATTGTTTTTTCTGGCCTGGGTAGGGATTGCTATTGCCGACAATGATCTGCGCGCGTCATCATCATCAGCGGCGAACTTGCTAGCCATGGCGATCATCGCATTGAGGTTGAGCTCAATGTTGTCTTGCTTACGCTTCAACGTATGCCGGAGCAAAGTCCCTTTCTCCAGACCGTCGATGAAGGTGGACATAGAGGTTTGTTCGTGTACCCACGCATGAATTTTTCATATCTAGCCAGCGGGAAAGGTAAGCACGAGAGGATTCATCCTTTTCTTGTATGCACCATTGTAGGTCTCCGACAGTACAGGGACGTTTGTACATACCCTCGAAGTTCTTGGTGAATGCTTCATGCTTGTCCAACCAATTACAGATTGATTTCTCTAGCAAGTCATCAATCCATTATCAGGCGGTGCCGGTGAGCATAAGTGGGAGGTACTTAACAGCGACATTAGGGTTTCCCCTAGCAATGTGAATCGCTTCGCTGTAGTCCTGCAACCATGTATATGGCCTGGCAGTGTCGTCATAAGGGTTGATGGTCTTGTCAATTCGAAGGCCCGTGGGATAAGTTGTGTCCTCTATCACTGGTCCAAAACAATGTGGCCCAAGGTATGGGAGCTCCCGTTGCTTCTCTTTTCCGTCATGGGGAGGAGAGTTGTGGTGCGATCTTTTGGATCCGCCATTTCCTTCGCCATGATGGCTACTGGGTGGCAATGGTGGGTTAGCCTTCTTGCTGCTTCCTCCATGCGACTGCTCACGCCTGTCGCAATTGCTTGTCCGACATGGTGCTTCCTGATACATGGCAAATGTATCTATAATTTTTGATGTTCCATGCTTGGTTTTATCTACTTTCTTGTGTTTTGTCCACACTTTGGAGTAATTTTCATATGATTTCTTGGACTAACCTATTAACAAGATGCCACAGTGCCAGTTGCCTGTTTTCTGCTGTTTTTGGTTCCAGGAAGTCAGAAAATGAATATTCTCGGAATTGGACGGGACAAAAGCCAAAGTTACTATTTTCTCGGAAGATTCACGGAGCCAGAAGGAGAGCCGGAGGGGGGCCACAGGGTGGCCACACCACCCCTAGGCGCGGGTCCACCTAGGCCGCGCCAGGGCATGGTGTGGGCCCCTGGCCGCCCACCGACCTTGCCCTCTGGCCTATAAGAGCCTCCCGAGGCAGAAACCCTAAATCATCAATCAGAAATCCATGAAAAGTTCCGCAGCGCCACCGCCACCGGAGGGGAGATTCGGGGGACAGAAAGTCTCTGTTCCGGCACCCTGCCGGGACAGGGAAGTGCCCCCAGAGCCATCTCCATCGATCTCCACCACCATCTCCATCGCCATTGTTGATTCCCATGATGATGAGGGAGTAGTTCTCTCTCGAGGCTAAGGGTTCTACCTGTAGCTATGTGTTCATCTCTCTCTCTCTATGCATGATCATATTGTGATCATGAGCTTGTAATCTATAGATCTACCTTGCTACTCAAGTGCTTTAATAGATCTATGCTCTCCCCATGTGTGTGAAAGTGACAGCGTGCACACCATGGTGGCACTTAGGCTAGAGATTTCAAATACTTGTTATGAGTTATATTTGGAGTTGGATGTCTTTATGAAATTGTGGTGTTTGTTTGAACCATCTAGTGCTCAAGGTGACAGTGTGGGGTTTTCTAGATGGGAAAGACTTACTTTGAGGTGTGCTGTTATAGCCCTACCAACGATTAGAGTGTCCAACCGGAGAGTAGTTAAGAGTAGTATCATAAAGGAGAAGATACTTATATGAGAGTGTTCACTAGTGAAAGTATGATCCCTAGGCCTTGTTTCTTAGCATTGAAACACCGTTTGCTATTAGATCTGTTACATGTTTGCTTGCTTCCTTCTTTATTTCAGTTTTACTTTAGTCTCTTCCACACCATCAAGCTATCTTCTATCACCGTTACCACTTATATTTATCCATACCACTTGTATTTCACTATCTCTTCGCCGAACTAGTGCACCTATACACCTGACAAGTATATTGGGTGTGTTGGGGACACAAGAGACTTCTTGTATCTTGATTGCAGGGTTGCTTAAGAGGGGATAGCTTTGACCACTTCCTCCCTAGGTTCGATAAACCTTGGGTGATCCACTTAAGGGAAAACTTGCTGCTGTTCTACAAACCTCTGCACTTGGAGGCCCAACAACTGTCTACAAGAATAGAAGTGCGTAGACATCACTTCCTTGTAGGATCTTCCCCTATGTCCTTCATTGCCGCTGCACTCTCTGGCATGCCGGGGCTACTCGCCCTGGTTGTGTATAACGATGCCGACCTAGGGACGCCTAGGAGGTGGCATGCTTATACGATGGCACGGCTGTTGCTCCTCGTGACACCGGGATGGTGGGGGTGGCGGTGATCTATGGGGGTGAGCCTTGTCTCCGTGGTCGCAGGATATGGGTATGGCATCAACCTGGTTACGCGCATCCCTCCATCTTTGCTCCGTGGAGCCTATGTGGGATCCTTCGTCGCGGGGAGATCTTGGCCTTCGGCGGCTATTTAGGGTTGACTGGCAAAGCTCCGGATTGGACTCAAGCCTTTGCGAGGTGGCATTCTCCTGTTGCTTGCAAGCCTTGGCTACGAGGTCATAGACCTGAGCCACTGCCTCTGGCGACCTGTCCTATTCAAGAAGGGCCTTGGCGATGGCAATGTTGAGGGTGGGAGTTGGCATTACTTGCCTCCCCTCCGAATCAATGTATGGGGTGGATTTTGCCGGTTTGGATCCCTCATATCCCAACTTGCGTCGAACACCAGGGTATTCAACGACATGAGTCGGTGCCTTCTTTGCTTTGTGCTTTAACATCAGCTGCTTGTACTCAGCCTCCATTGCTCTTGCCACCTCGATGGATTGCTGCGCCCTGGCCATGTCCTTGTCCAGCTGAGCGCCCTGTTCTGCAATGCACTTGGCCTCCGCGAGAATTTCTGCATGCTTCTCATCAAGCTCTGTAACGCTCCGGATATGGGCGACGGTAATGGGCTTGACGAGGAGTGCACCGTATATCGCCTTGTCGGCGGGAGTAACCAATGGGTTACCAGCTGCAGACATTGACAGTGGCGGCGGTGGCAAATTTGTTTGCTTGGCAGTACTAGGGCCTATGGTAAGTTCTTGTGCCTGCCGCGAGGGGATAGCCAGAGGGGGCATGGCGGTTTTATTTGCTGCTGCCACTTTGGTAACTACATGTGTGGGCTGAGCTCGCTCAGATTTGGTTCATATCCGTCTTCTTCCATCACGCTCCCGATGGCAATGAGCACTTGGTGGGAAGTGTTGGTTTTCTTGACGCACTCCTACTTCTCGATCTCCTGCTCGATCTCCTCATAATAGCGTCGTATTCCTCCGAGTTAGCATCCGAGCCGCCACCATCCATGTTGATGTTGGCGTATAGTGTGTCGAGGACTGAGCCAGAGTTGGCTTCGGTTTTGTTGACGGCGGATGTGGAGGGTGATGGAGGCAGGCCACTGTTGTTGCTTCCTCTGGCTTCGGGCCCAAGCATAGCATGAGTGTTCTCCTCTGCATCCGCGTAGTCACTGATGATTGTGACCATCTCGCCAAGGGTGAGAGGGCCTGCGGCCTGCCGTCTTCGGAGGGTATGCCGGAGGAGTGTTCTGGGCGTGAGCCCTTCCACGAAGTGGTAGACAAGTTCGTCAGTGCAGTCACCCTCCAGGGTTTCCCTTACCCTCATCCATCGTCAAGGTATTCACGGGGAGATTCTCCTTCCCTCTGAACGCATTTGGCCAGATCGAAGATGGTGACGACACCGACAAAGTGTGACCTTTGCATCTCTAACGCTAGGGGAAGCCAAGCGGATTTGCAGGGTCCTTCCACCATTATATCCTTCCCAGAGGCGGTTTGGGTGGGCCTTGAATTTTCCTAACCTAGGATATCATACTCTAAGGAGAGATATGGCCCAGATTCCTCCGCGAACGTATCCTGCCCATAGGCGGTCCGTGCGGGCCTTGACGAGTTTCTGACTTCATGGGAGCTAGGACCCGAGTCGGTTTCACCGATGAAGATGTGGATGTCTCTGACTGGTACAACGGAGCATCGGGTGGGGTTCGTCTTTGCCGGGACCTAGAATTCATCGGGAGGGACGATCGGGACGTTGCCAGAGAAGAGGACGCGCCCAATGGCCAATGTGTCGCCGATTCCCGCGAAGAGCTTGGACCTCGTCCGGTGTAGAGCTCGAAGCGCCTCTTGCCCCATGGTGTGCGCCAACTGTCGTGGTATTGTCGATGAGTACACCATGGAGGGGTCCTCACAGAGCGTGTTTAGATACATGGGGTAAGGCGAAGAGTTGGCGGGTACGAGGTAACACATCTTACCCAAGTTCAAGTCCCACAACGGTGGCGGAACTCTACTCCTGCTATAAATCACTACAATGGCAATACGCTGAGTTACAGAGATCGGTTTGTTGTGCGAGGGTGTCGTGAATCGTATCTGACGTTGTGCCCTAAAGGCTCCCATAGGTTCGGCTTATAAGGACACCAGAATCTAGGGTTACAGGGAAAAGACCTTGCCGAACAAGGTAAAGAGTCCTGCACTAATACTAACTAGTCTTCGTGTCTTATACTCCAAGGCTCCGAGTATGTCGGTGACTCCTGCATAGCTTTCCTTTATCCGGCATGGGCCTTCCTTCTGCATCCGTCTAACTGGGTCGCCCAGCAGGCCATAGGCCGTGCTACCAACTGTAGGCCATCCGGGTTAGCCGGATTAGAGACGTGCTATGGTGATACCCATTTAGCATATCCCAACACTATACAAACACATATGACCCAACTAAATCTGAACAGAGCTATAAATGTACATACAAGTGACTGTGTTTTGATGGCGCTCGGAATTTCAGAGATGGAAACCGACAAGAATCATAGAAGACCGCCGACGATGATCAGAGAAGGCCGCTGGCAAGGAGCAGAGACGGCTACAAGCGAGTACGTGGGAGCTAGCGAGGTGAGGACAAGCGAGTACGTGGGAGCTAGCGAGGTGAGGACAAGCGAGAGGGAGTTACTTGCGGCACAGTGATTACAGCATGCCCATAGGTGGACACATAGGGCTTGGATATGAGCTAGGGCGGGGCAGATTTAATTAAATACTAACAAAATAATTAGGGCTAACTACTAATTTATCATTAATGAGTCTATGGATGTCTGGTGGTGTGTGTGTGTGTTGGGGGAGTGGTTGTTTATACCCGTTTGCTAAATGGAACATACACACAGATGTGAATCTTAGCACTCTATACCAAATTATAAGGACCATGATAGTGCGTGACAAAGATCAAAAGTTGCCACAAAAAATTTATGGTAAGTCCTGGATATTTCCATGTGGCTTCCGTTGCACCATGGCGTGCCGCCACATGCCATGAAGGGTGATTTGCTACTGTGCACTTGTGTCTACGGTAAAAAGAAAGTTGGTGAAGGTGTTTCTAGACCTTACTGCATGCCATTGCCGAGCCGCAGAAAGTTGAAAATGATGGGACAACCGAAGTTCTTGCTCACGGTCGAAGTTGCACGATCCGCGTCCACGCAACGAGGATGGGGGAGAAGGGAAAATGGATCTATCCGGCATCGGTCTTCTTATCGTGGCCGGTAGGTGAACCACCAACGAGATTGGGGGAAGAGTGACACGAGTGAGTGGACGATGAGGGGATTTTATGGCGCGTATTCCTGAACCGACATGACGTATCAAGCTCCTTCTCCACATGTGCAGATGAAGGCTCCCTATGTGCTCCAAGCAGATTGACTCTAGGTAAACTGTTGATTCCACCGTTCTCTCTGGGCCTGTCCTGGATTGCTTTGACACGCGCTGAGCACACGGAAGGAGCCCCAACCATCCAATCAACCCATGTTGGCTCCTAGGGCCTCTTCCGAAGACTTGCGGGATACCAATCACACTCTTAGCACCATCCCAGCCCATCTGGTACCACCCTTCTAGGGCCTCTTCCGAAGACTTGTGTGATACCAATCACACTCTTAACACCATCCCAGCCCATTTGGTACCACCCTTCTATGGTTTCTGGCTCCACCCTGCATCGGTTTAGTTAATTAAAGACATTTTCTTTAAGTTCGACTAAATATATTTTAAAAAAAACATCTATCTACCAAATACATACCATGAGTTATTTATTGGTATAGATAATTATCTTTTTTATGTACTTGGTCAGAATTCCGATAATTAAATAATATTATAGGCACTATATTTTGACAGAGGAAGTACTAGTTTATGCACATCGTCTATCAAGCTAGAACAAGCAAAACATTGCGTAAATTAATTAGTTTTCGCCTTTTTTTTTCTGAGACAACTGCATCGAGTAGGTTACCTTGACTGGGACATCTATGAATCCTGTTTCTCCATTTTCAGTTACTCTACGGTTACATGTACACTTAATTTACCGACACAAAGTAACTTTAGAAACGCACGCAGTTAAGTAGACGCAACCGTGCAAGCAATGCAGCATTGCTAGCTGGTGCTCATCCCCAGGGCTGAGCTGAGCTAGCCAATCGCCAATTAAAGGTGCCACGTTGAAGAAAGCAAGAGCGACCATGCAAGGATATCCCATCCCGATCACCGGTCAGCTCTTCTCGCCGGATCACTCGCCGTGCACTAACCTCTCTTGTATCTGCGCTTTAAATACCCCCACGATCGCGCGCACTGATCATCACCAGATAGGCGCACACTGCACACACCAGCACCACGACACCGCCTGCAGGTAGCCAGCTTGCAAGCTAGTCAGTGGACGCCCCGCGCGCGCGCGCGCGCGCACGGCTTAGCATGAGCGCTGCTGCGTGGCACGCGGCGGCCGCCGTCCTGATCGTCGTCCTCTGCTCGCGTCTCGCCGCGGCGCGCGTCCAGCCAAGCCACGGCGGTGCCCTCGCGACGAATCGCCGCGACAATGTCCCCGCGGGCGCGTGCGCCCTGACCGCGGTCCCCTTCGGTTACCCCTGCGAAGAGCACAAGGTTCGGCCGTTTCTTGGGCTAGTTTTGACATGCACATGACGATCGATCATGGGTGTTGATCGCTCGATCAAACGTTGGCGTCGCGTAACAAAGGTAATAACGTCGATCGATCTTTTATTTGTTCATCTGGCTGTAGGTGACTACGGATGACGGATACATCCTGAGCCTGCAAAGGATCCCGAGGGGCCGGCGCGCCGTGGGCAGCGGCCTGGGGCAGCCGGTGCTTCTGCAGCATGGGGTTCTCGTGGTACGTGCACACAGTCGATCGGCCGCGGTGCCTAACATTCCTTTACGTGCTTATTGCTCCTACTTTGTTCCTTGGCTTCGCGCTCCTGATCGGCCTACGAGCGACCGATGCCGTCATGCTGCATGCCGGTGGATGCCGTCGCGTGGCACGAAATATACGACCGATACCGTCATGCCCGCCGCTGGAGCCTTCACGTTCAGGAGTGGGACAGGATGCACTTATAACGAAAGAAAACACTACGTACTATAGTACTAGTAGCTCCAAAACGGAAATAAATTCGGTATGCTGATAACTGATAAGGGCGAGCAACTGACTAGCTAGCCGACGCGCGCGGCGGCATCGCGTCGCGTCGCGTGCAGGACGGCATGACATGGCTGCTGAGCTCGCCGGAGGAGTCGCTGGCGTACATCCTCGCCGACCGCGGCTTCGACGTGTGGATCGCCAACACGAGGGGCACCAGGTGGAGCAGCCGCCACGTCTCCCTCGACTCCTCCTCCCGGGTACCTACGTCTACGGAGTACAGTTCGTTGCAGCGAGTCAGAAAGGCCCTGGCTGGCTCATCATCAATGTTCCTTATCGTGTCTGTGGCCTGCAGGAGTACTGGGACTGGTCGTGGGATGACCTGGTGGTCAAAGACATGCCCAACATGGTTGACTACGTCTCCACCCACACTGCGCAGAAGCCGCACTTCGTTGGCCACTCCATGGTGAGCAAAGCTAGACTGAGCTAGCCCTCTGAAAGTCTGAATTCGTTACTTCAGTTGGAGTAGGTATCATGGTGGTGGACTCTGCTTCCGGCATGTTGTATGCAGGGGACTCTGGTGGCGCTAGCGTCCTTGTCGGAGGGCAGGCTGGTCGACAAGCTCAAGTCGGCGGCGCTGCTGACCCCGGTCGCCTACCTCGCCCACATGACCACTCCCATCGGCATACTGCTAGCCAAAGCATTCGTTGGAGAGGTAAATTGAGCACGCACTAGCTGAAATGATCACTGATGCATCGAATTCTTGTTCTGAAATTGTGGTTTCGTTCATTTTTTGTTTCATGTTGACCAACCGGCCAGATCATCTCTGTTCTCGGCGTGGCAGAGTTCAACCCAATATCGCAAGTCATTCTCGTGCCATCAGTTAATAGTTCATCCTTCCTGCTGGCTGACGCATTCGTTCTAATTTGTTCGCTGCAGATCTGCAGTGACGAAGCTTATCAGGGAGTTGTGCCGCCACCCTGGAACGAAGTGCTACGACCTTGTCAGAGATTTCACAGGTAATTACTGTTTCACGTCTTTTTTATCCACCATTTTAGCCATTCTGATCGGTGTGTGTGTGTGTATGTCAGGAAATAACTACTGCCTGAACAATTCGGCTGTCGACGTCTTCCTGCAGTACGAGCCCCAGCCGACATCCACCAAGACCATGATCCATCTCGCCCAAAGTACGATATCTTTACAACTTTTCACGCGTCTCGTCATAATAATTTACCGTGCAGTAAAATAATTTTGTTTCCAACTCAAATAACCACAGCGTTCCGCGACGGCGTGGTGTCCAAGTACGACTACGTGTGGCCGAACGTGAACATGGAGAAGTACGGGCAGCCGGACCCGCCGTCGTACAACATGTCCAACATCCCGCCCACTTTCCCGCTCTTCCTCAGCTACGGCGGCCGGGACGAGCTGGCCGACCCCGCCGACGTCGGCCTCCTCCTCCGCGACCTCATGGCCCACGACCGCAGCAGGATCACGGTGCAGTACCTGCAGGAGTTCGCGCATCTCGACTTCGTCCTGGGCACCTGCGCCAAGGACCGCGTCTACAACGACGTCATATCCTTCTTCAACCGCTTCAACTAGCGATGAATTAATAAGCTCCGTCTCCAACACGAGGAAGATAACGGAACAGCTGTAGTTGGTGCTAGATTAACTATGGAGGGGAATTACACTGACATATAGCTGTGAATATTCGCGTGATTAATGTTGGAACCTGTGTGGGGTATATATCGCTGAACAACGGCTACTCGTGCTAAGTGTAAACATAACTGTACTGAGATGACGTCTCTACAAAAATGAAAATACTACTACCAGTAGTAGTACAATTCATGCACTGTGTTGGAGATATGAGGAGAAGAAATACATTTCCATCACCGTTGTAAAGGGGCTCCCGTCACAAAGCTCATTTTCTCCCTCCTCCTCTCCTATGCAGCTACAGTAACTTGAGAGTCTCATTTGGTTGGTTGGGCCCATCCCGAGCCCTTTCTAGCGACGCTGCTGGTCGGATGGCGGAGGAGAGGCACCGGCGTAGGTAGAAGTAGTAGGCTAAGTTTAGTTTCCCCCTTTGTGGCGCCGCTACTCGTTTTCACCATGGCGCCGCCCCTAAATAAGCTCGCCGCCGATAAAATCCTTGGTCTAGCTGGTTCCTTTGCTTTTCAGTTTCATCGGCATAGAGCTACTGCTCCTCTTTCGGCTGGCCGTGGAGGCGAGGGGAAGATCCCCAACTGCTATTCTTGCTTCTCGCCTAAAGAGCCCTAGGATGGGTTCGTCAGCTTGCTGTTCCCTAGGAGTGTCATCTCGCCGGCAAGAGGTCCGGTGCTAACTACTCTCCTGGGTGTGACAGCGAGCGCCGCCCCGGAAGCTGCGAATTCTAGAGTGCCCAAGCGACAACCGATGAGTTCCGTCGCGGCGCTATCCATGGCGCATGGATCTGCTCCAGGCTCGGAAGCATTTGTAGCCCGAGCTCCTTCCTCCACGCCGACGTGCCATTTTGGAGGATCTTCTTCGACCTGAGCATGGGATCCATGGCTAACGCCGCCCCAAGTGGCAAGCTCCCCAGCGGTGACATTGACGCCCACACTGGCTGATCTCCCAGATGTGGTGAAGAAGCCCAAGGATCGGATCACGTTATCGATTTTTTCAGGGTATTCTTGTAGAAGTGTTAGCCTTATCTCTGAATTCCCCTTTTGTGGTCGGATTGATGACAAGTACACCATAGGGGGTCCTAAAGGCGTTGAGAAAGGTGGGGTGTGAGACGTATGGTGTTCTAGGGACGGTGAGAACACAAGTTTACCCAGGTTCAGATCCGACAGAGGTGATCAGATCCTACTCCTTCTAGCAACCCAGTAATATATATGCAGAGTTGGATGTTACAACGGATTACAAGAGAGGTTTTGCCTGTGCGAGTAGGTTGTGATTGTTATGTGATTGTGCCCTAAAGGCTTGCCCCTAGGACGGCTTATATAGTCATCCGGCCTAGGGTTTACAGGAGAGACCTATCCGGCTACGATATAGAGTCGATACAAAGTACATCTTGGACTATAAGTAATACTACGGGTCTAAGTCTGTAAGTCTTCTGGGCCTTCGCGTGGCCGGAAGTGACTCCATCTTCTTTCTCTGACTAGGACGCCCGTGAAGCAAAGATCTAACTGTAAGTGGGCCATCCTGGTCAGTGAGTATCTGTGGGTATACTTGGAAAGTATATCCCTAACAATAGCCCCTAGAAGTCACCAAGATCCAAAGTCAGATTAGTCGTCTAGCTTGATGATTCTTTAGCTTGCAGAATCTTGAAGGGTTTCTGAAAACTTGAAACAAAGTGTAGGATTCCGAGTCATGCTTGACTGAGATATGATGATTCGTAATTGGCATCTCCATGCCCATTTCAAAACTGAGCCAGAAATGAGTGAGTGACGTCTCGTTTGTGGGTCCTACAATGCTTGGAACCGAGGTGGCGTTTCAATGCGAGCGTGTAGATCGAGGAGGCGAAGGCTTCACGAGTAAGTTTCCTCTCGTGCTCCATGGCGTGTGGTGTTAATCAAGCGTAGTCAGCACAAATCTCGGCGCAGTAGTGATACATAGGGGAATTTTCCCTTTATTGTTCATTCTTCTCGCTATAACTTCTCTTCTCTTCATGCCTCTTCAAGCTCTCCCACTTACCCCCCATATACACCAAATAAACCATAGCGCCGCCAACCCTTCACCACTAGCCAGATAGATGATTCCTCGTATGCCGCGGGCGTGGCGGTGTCATCGTCGTCATCATCGGTGGAGGATAGTAGGTATTGGGGGATCTGGGTCCCTTGCATCATGGACAACAAGAAACTCCAGACCATGGAGGATGAAGGCTACATCCGCGCCAGCGCATGGCGGAGCGGCCTCGATGAACCAACTTTGGTGCCACGCGAGGGAGAGCACATCCACTTTTTGACGCATGTTGACCGTGGGCTCGGCTTCCCGCCGTCGGACTTCTTTTGCGAGTTACTTCGATATTACGGTGTTCAACTTCACAATCTTCCTCCCAATTTGCTGCTAGAGCTTTGTGCCCATGTAGCGCTTAGCAAGGGTTTCTCGGAATTAAACCGAGTCTCACTCTTTTCCGGTACTACTATGGTACCCGGAAGAATTCCATCAGTGTTCGTGTTCCATACATTACTGGCCCTCTTAGCTTAGTCCTTAGGAGAGAGCGAGTCTACCCTAGGTTTTTAGCCAGTGATTCTGTAAATAAGTGGTCGGCAACATTCTTATACCATAAATACATGCCGGCTCCCGGCAAGACGGAAGTTCTACCGGTTTTCATCAATGGTGATGCATCCCACAGAGATTCATGGGACGCAGAAGCGCCGAAACTTACTGGGACTTGATCCTTGCCAAGAGATGGATCAATTTCCTGATGAAGAATAGGGGCCTGAGGGGCTCTGACTTGATTCATTGCTGGTTGGATCGTTGGATCCAGCCTTTGCAACATCACGTCGAACGGCTCATGCATACAGTTGTCGCTGATAGAAATGATAGCATGAGGGTAAATCCATTGTGGATTTCTGTGAAGGATTACAAGACCCAAATGCATTTTTTGATCAAGGAGCGTGTGAACAAGAAAGTTCTCAAGGTCTCCATGTTGATGTTTACAGCCGAGAATCCTCTGACTCCGGTAAGTCTTTTGACTAAAATTATCGGTTCATCACCTCGTCATCCAAGATTATATTTTACTGAGATTTTTCTTTCGACTCTCAACTTTATGAGCTCACCGCATCGAAGTTAGACCTGCTAGAGGGTTATCCTCCCGATGACTTGGAAGCGACGGAGGATGTTCTAGTCTTGGCTTCAAAGAAGTGCAAGGCCACAATTATTACCGCTGGCGCACAAGTGTTGCATGTGGTCAAGAGGTTATTACTTCTCATGAGTATTTTACTTTTCGTGTATACTTTCTGAGTCTTGTCTAACTTTTTGTTTCGTGACTCAGAGCTAAACCAGTTTTGAAGGGAAAGCAGAAGCCAAAAGGAAAGCCCGCCAAGCACCCGCGCTAGCAGAATCTTGTGTTATCACCGGCAGTACCACCACCAACTCCAACCACCACTACGTCCTCATCGCCAGGGGATATTCCTTCTCTATGCGCTGGCAATATTGAAGTTTCCGCCAAAGAGCCAAAGAACTCATAGCTCGAGGCCACCACTAGTGACTCGAAAGTTGATAAGGGTGAACCTAATACGGGTAATGGTCCCATGGATAGATCTTAAGGGAAGATGGTGAAATTCTCTGGCTCCACTACTTCCGGTTTATCGAGGAAGAAGAAAGAAGAGATTCTTACGCTGGCTCAGACCTGCATCGAGAAGCAAATCTTATCCCCAAAAGAAGTGAATCAGGAAGATGAAGATGTGAAATTAGAAGGCCTCCTGGAGCAAATCCGAGTCAGGATCGGAAGATCCATGCCGGAGAAATTCCAGAGAAGGAAGTTCCTCCAATCTCTCTTGTGGAGAAGGTTTTCTACAACATGAAGGCCGGATTAGAAAAGCTGCACTTGGAGCATGTTGTAAGTATTCTGACTCCCATTTAGAGTATTTATATCTTATCCCCTAACCCCCAAGCATGAAGTCGGATAGAGATCAAAGCGTAGAATCCGAGTTAATGCTTATAGGATGCAAACGAACGACGTAGCCCCCGAGGCTCATCCTGAAATTTAACTTCGTGTAAATTGTAGCCCGAGTCTTAGTATATGGCTGAATTTGGTATTATCTTGACTTATAGAAAGTTGTATCTTACAACTAAGAATTGTTGATGAATATTTGTAACAAGAACAAATAAATCTAAGATTTGCGTCTTGAAAATGCCAAGCTGAAAGTTGAGAAAGATGAGGCAGAAGGTAAGCTTTTCCAACACTTAACCTCATATTGTTATTTATAATCAAAAGTTCATTCGACTGATACTTTGTTGTCCTTTGCAGATTTGTTGAATCAATCATGCAAGACGGTGGAGGAGGCTGAGAATTTTAAGGTCTTAGAGATGAAAAATACTAAACTTTGCCGGGAGTTGGATAAGCTTAAGAGTGATCACGAGAAATCCATGAGCAATCTCCTGGAGTTGAATAACCATGAGACCGAGAGTCTTATTAAACAAGTGGCCCTCCGAGATAAAGAAATTTCGTAATTAAAGGCATAAATCGACAGGCAGAAAGATTTGGCCGAGGCTGGCTGAGAAGCATTGAAGAGCTTGAGGGAGGAACGCACTCAATGGAATCATTCCATTCTCGGTAATTTTAAGGCCTTATCTTTTTCCTTTTTTTAATTTTTCCGACTATTTTTCAGATTTTTGACTTTGCTCTTTCACAGAACCCCTCAACCTTTCGGATGCCTCCAGCTCCGAGTCTCGTGCATCTCTAATCAAGTTGATCGGAGATTTGGTTTATGACTTCCGCCAGATTCTAGATGAAGCTGATGAGGTCGTAGATCTTTCCTACTTGCAGAAAATGCCAATTTTCGAGATGAGGAGCCAAGCCAAGGAGATTCCAAAGCTCATTGAGGACTAGAAGATGTCATATGCCCGGTCCGCTTCCAAAATTCCCTTACCGTGGTGATGAGTCACCGCGGAGAGATGCAAATTTGGCAGGACACAAAGGGTATCGCCACTAAAGATGACGAAGGTAACCCACAAGACATCAAGGCCATCCATGATTCCCGCGCCGTATATGCTTGTCGCGTGGAAGAAATGACCAACTATGAAAAGCCATTCTTCTAGTCCATCATCGTGCCACCAAGACCTACGGATTCAGAAGAAGAGTCTAAAGACACAACAAAGATGAAGATCCATCCGAGTCTCAGGACCAGGACGGTACCAAGACGGCTCCAACACTTCAAGGTATCCACCACCGCACCTGCAGCATAGGATAAAAAACTATGCATTATTTAAAAAATGCTCTATAATGATAACATCTATCTGGTTCTATGTGTTGTACTGTAAAACTTATGCATTCACTCTAGCACTTAGTATATTTTGTGGTGCTTGATAATTTTCTTAAGAACTTTGTGTTTATCCTTTTTGTTCATATGGCTCTTTCACTTTGTTCCTTCCGTGAGCCGGCAAACTTTCAGCACGGAAACACTGTCGAGCAACGGAGCTCAATTGCTAAACCAGTTTAAACCCAGAAATAGAGCCGGCATTCAGTACCAATAATTCACTACTCAGAAAATTTATGTGCCTAAATAATGAGATGAAAACCAAGGTCTAAACATGAAATCAGATTTACACCAGAAGGTAACATTTGTATAGGGTCAAAAATCTAACCACAACTAACATGAGCGTAAAGTACTTCCAAGCATTCTGAGATTTCTGAGTTTGACATGATCATTCAGAAATAAGATGGTACAAAAACTTCTCAGAAAAAATATTGAGGTAACCAATACTTTATTTCACTTTGAACATGTTCATATATATATGATTATAATAAAGAAGTTTAAGAATAGAAGGGACACATTTGTGCAATATTCCATGGATGATCTAACTCATGCGGATCTGTACTACCACCAGCTCTCTTTATCTTCCGAGTTTTAGGTCTTTCCTTGACTGGTCTCATATTAGTTAAATAATACGACCCGTTATGTAGTACTCTACTGATCATCAAAGGTCCTTCCCAAATCAGGCAAAGTTTGTGCTTTATTTTTTGCACTAGTCGAAGAACTAAATCGCCTTTCCTGAAAGAATTATTCTTAACTCTCTGACTATGATACTTGCATAACTTCTGCTGATAGGCTGTAGATCTCCGCTCAACAATGATGCACAGTTCCTCGAGTATAACGAGATCATTTTATCAAGAAACTCCAGCATCCTCTTCGATGTATACAACGACTCAGGAAGAATGGATTAAATCACTCGGAAGTACTACCTCTACGTTGTAGACCAAGAAGAAAGGGGTATATTCGGTTGATCAGTTAGGAGTAGTTCCTAAACTCCAAAGAACAAATGGTAATTCTTCTGCCCAAGCCCCCGTTGCACGATGAAGTGGTGTTTCAAGACAAGGTTGAAGGCCTTGTAAAATGAGACTCTTTGCCCTTTCGATTTGTCCATTGTCTTGTGGATGTGCAGCTAACGCTATCTCCAGTCGGATTTTTTTGATCTTCGCATAATTTGACAAGTTCTCCCATGGAAAAGTTACTCGCATTGTCTGTAACAATATAGTGTGGATAACCGAACCGGATGATTACATCCTCGACGAACTTTCTAGCCATGTCCCCGTCGTAATTTGTTACAGGTTTGTCCTCAATGCATTTTGTGAATTTATCTACCATCACTAAGAGATAGGTAAATCCACACTTTGCAATTTTGAACGACTCTACCATGTCAAGCCCCCAGACCGTGAAGGACCATGTACTCGGAATTGTTCGCAGCTGATCAGCCGAAACATGGGCTTGATGGGTCTACTTTTGGCAGAATTTGCACATTTTGACCAGTTTCTCGGCATATGCCTTGGATGTTAGCCAAAATAATCCGTGTCGAAAAGCTTTTGCCACTAAGGATCTGGCTGCGGTGTGATGACTGCATTTTCCTTCGTGGATTTTTTGTAAGATTTCCACTCCTTCTAGAGAAATACCACGCTAAAATACCCCAGAAACACTCCGCTTATAGAGCTCACTATTTATAATGGTGTAGGATTTGGCTCGTCAGACGATCTATTGGCTCAGAACTTCGTCTTCGGGTAATTTTACGTCTACCTGGAAATCAAGGTAG
The DNA here is from genome assembly GCA_916181665.1 of Avena sativa. Taxonomy (NCBI): domain Eukaryota; kingdom Viridiplantae; phylum Streptophyta; class Magnoliopsida; order Poales; family Poaceae; genus Avena; species Avena sativa. The sequence continues at coordinate 28,353,402 of OV702290.1, read as the reverse complement.
GGTTCTTTCTAGCTGGGAATAACAGCCAGAACTGCTACTAAAGGTGAGTTGGATTTAATCGGATAGTCATCATCAACTCCTGTGATAGAGGGGACCTTTAGTTACTCCAGAAAGTACCATCCGAAACTTGTTTCCGCACAGATCCTATTCTTTATAGAGCGTCTACTTCCTCATTTTATGCTCTAGGGATGTGTTAAACCTCAAACTCTTCGAATGATTTAGATAGTTCTTCCACAGCAGCTCTATATGTTGCCATGTGTTTGTTTGTGTTACAATGCTCAGATACTTGCTGTGCAACTAAATCCGAGTCTTCGTAACACATGAGTCAGCTAACACCAATGTATTTAGAAATGCGCATTCCATGCAACAACACTTCATATTCAGAAATATTATTGGTTACCGTGAAGTGAATCTGTAACACATAGAAAAGCTTGTCTCCTTGGGGTGATTTGAGTACCACGCCAGCTCGAAGCCTCCTCGTCCTTTTTACCCATCGAAGTGTAGGCTCTAGAATTTTGAATCTAGAGGACTTGTTGAAAGAACATTTCATGTTTTCCTATGTTTTGCGTGTTAGATAACAATACTATGGAGACTATTCATGTGCGCTAAGTGTGCAGGAAGTTTTGAGGGGCCCGGATAATCCGCCCCACCAAGGGCCAGATAATACGGCCTACCTCATTGCTCAAAGGAAGTCAAGGCGCGTCGCTCGGTACCCGGTCGGATTTTCTTTCGGAAAATCTGAACTGGGGCGGTTTTTTCTCCCCAGGCCGGATAATCCAGGTGTCGTACGGGCCGGATAATCCGGCCCCTAGTTTTCGAGCAAAAGGGGCCAAGGCGCGTCGCACGGTATCCGTTCGGATTTTCTCCCAGAAAATCCGAACTGGGGCGGTTTTTGCTCCCCAGGCCGGATAATCCGGCCCTCACATATGGCCGGATAATCTGGCCCCCAGAAGTTGATCAAAGGCAAGCTCGGGGTGACGCTCTGATAGGGGTCGGACTTTCTGCCGGATATTTCGAGTCTGGGGCGGTGTTTTCCCCAGGCCGGATAATCCGGCCCTCACTTGGGCCAGATAATCCGGCCCCCAAAGTGTGCAACGTCTGGTTTTTTGAAGGGGGTATAAATACCCCTTCTTCCCCAACATTCAGAACTCTTGATTCATTCGAAATTGACCAGACATTGTGCAAGAGCTCTCATTCTCGATCTCCCACTTCAACCACCCGAAGGTCTTGATCTTTGGTGGAATTGAAGGAGGAGAAGTTCATCATCATCATCAAGAATCAAGCGCTTCAACTCCTCTCCATTCACTTGGAGAAATCCCTGATCTAGTATTCTTGTTAATACCTAGATCTTGTTTATTGTATTTGATAAGTTTGTTCTTGTGGCAGCTTGTTTTCATTTCGGGAGCCTCCAAGTTGTTGTGGAGTTGTTGCCCCGCTAGTTGTGTAAAGGCGTCGGTGCCCGCCTCGAAGGGTACCTATAGTGGAAGGTGGATCAGGCCTTTTGTGGCGAGATCCATCGAAGAACAGGGTGAGGCCTTTTGTGGCGTGTTGGTCTTAGTACCGCCCACCCCTCCAACACATACATACTTCCCTTAACAAGGAAGGAACTACGTTCAAACAAATCCTGTGTCTCCGCGTGCTTCACTTTGGTTTACTCGTTCCTCTTCCACTCGCTCTTTACTCGCTAGTAGATAGGTTTGCATATAGGGAAATTCCACCTAATAGTTTATCTAGAGAATTTACCCTTTGTGCTAAGCCTAAAATTGAAAAAGAATTAAAAATTGGTGTAGCACCTATTCATCCCCCCTCTAGGTGCCCATACGATCCATTTCAATTGGTATCAGAGCCCCGGCTCTTATTTCGGGCTTAACCGCCTAAGAGTAGTATGGGTACCAAGGATGATGGAAATGAGGCTGTGGATAAGGTCACAATGGATGATCTCAAGTCGTTGGAAACAACCTTGTTGAAATCCTTTGAGGCTAAGATGGAGGAGATGAATCAAATGATTTCTCACCTTACATCATCCATAGCCCCATCTCCATCCTCCTCTGAGGCTCCCACACCATCATCTAAGGAAAAGGGTAACACCGGATCCAAGGATGATGATGTGGAAGGTGAAAAACTTAATGGTTCCACCTCCAAAAAGGGAAGTGGTAAGGAGGAATATAGTGAGGTTCGCCACGTATATTCCCCCGACCCACCTATCCCTCATCCTCATATAAATAATAGGGGTGATCCACCCAAGCTCACTGCATCCTCCTTTAATCAATGGCAATTCCTAATGAAATCTCATGTTTGCAGCTCCTCTATTGAATTGTGGAGGATTATTGAAGAGGGTCTTCATATTGGAGATCAAACCAACCTAACGAGAAGAGAAGTTGTGGATAGCCAGTTGAATGCCACCGCTCTCCACATGATACAGCTAGGTGTGGGTCCCAAGGACATGCCGCACATCGAACATCTCAACACAGCTAAAGAGGCTTGGGATGCTCTTACGGATCTTTTCATTGGAAATGAAAGCATGAGAAGAAACAGGTATGATGCCCTTAGCAATGAAGCTGAGGGATTCTACATGTTGGATGGTGAAAACCATGAGGACATGTATAGAAGACTCAAGGGCATCGCAACAACATTTCGAAAGCATGGGGCCACTCACATTGATGATGCATGGATAAAAAGAAAATATGTGAGTGCCTTAATGCCTTTCGAGCCAACGGATTTGAAGATCCTACAAGGTAGACACAACTATCATCAAATGACATCCAACAAAGTCATGCAAGAAATGGCTTCATTCAAAGTGGCAGCAAAGAATGCTGAAGATGCCCGTGCTCAGGCCATTGGAATGCAAAAGGGTGTCAATGTGGCTCTCAAAGCCAATGTTGTTGAGCAAGAGGAAGATGAAGGAGCTTTTGAGGGAATATCCATGGACTGCCCCGATGAGGTCAAACGTGCTCAGTGTGAGTACATGGCATTCTATGCGAGGAATTTTTTGGAAGGACCCTGCCAAAGCCAAGTCTGAACTTGAGCACAAGAACGGGTCAAATGGAAGAAGAGAAAGTGGCCCAAGATTGAGAACTTGCTTCAACTATGGTGATAGAATGCACTTTGTAGCCGAGTGTCCATATCAAAATAGAGAGGACAATGGTGGCAGGCTCATTCTTAAAGAGAAATCTAAAGCACCTAAGAAGAAGCTGTTCATTAAGAAGAATGGCCCTTTCAAGAAGCAACCCAAGATTGTCCTGGTAGCTCAAGAGGAATACTCCTCCGCAAGTGAAGATGAAGAGGATGATGATAGTTCCCGTGAGGTGGCTGCTATAGCCACCACATCGACTCCTTCATCACTCTTCGACTCGCTGAATGAGAACGCCATCAACAACAACGCCACTTGCCTAATGGCAAGAGGGTCCGAGGTATCAACTTCTAGCTCTTCATTTCCTAAGAATAACATAATTTTGGATATGGATGATCATGGCAATCTTAAAATGAAAGAAGAAGTTATTGCCTTGGATACTTTTTTCACTAACCTACAAGGTGAGCACAAACTCCATTTTGATGTTCTTATGAGTTAACTTGCTCAAGCCGAAGATCTCCTTGAAGAAAAGGGCAGAATTGAAAGAGAAGATGCTTTGGAGATAGCTTCTTTGAAGAATGCTTTGGAAGAGGAAGAGGAAGCTCGAGTATCTTTGGAAGAAAGACTCGAATCCCTTGAGGAGTCACAAGAAGAAGCTGTAGCTCAGCTCATTAAAGAACGTGACCATGCTCTTGCCAAGGTAAAGAAACTAAAGAAAGAAAAGATTGACTTTGGGGCTGTTCATGCTAGATTTTTGGAGAAGTTTGATAATATTGAAAGTGCTCACAAGGCATTGAAAAGTGATCATTCTGCTTTAAATGAGTCTCATGACCAGCTCCAAACTCAATTGAAACGGTATGATGTGCCAAGTACCTCCACTTCATCCTCTGGAAAAGAAGACCTTGCAAGAAGTTCTCAACACAGAGGTAAAGGGGTTATTGATGAGATACTGAGCAGGCAAAGGACACACAATAGTAAAGAAGGTATTGGTTACATACCTAAGACAAAGAGCAAGAAAAACAACAAGAAGAAGAAGAGCAAGACTGTTCTACCAAAGACTAGCAACATTGCCAATGACAAGACTAATTATGATGGTTTTGCAGGGATCAACAATCCTAACTTTGAACTATATTGTGATTATTATGGTGATGTTTATGCTAGTTATGTAGGCCCTTATGATTGTTACATTCCTTGGTCTATTTGGGTTCCCAAGACCCTTGTTACTAACATGAGAGGACCCATTGAAAAATGGGTACCTAAAACCAAGGAGTAATTTTCTTGCAGGGCTATGCTTCCGGTGGTTCTAAATGGGTACTCGATAGCGGTTGCATGAGTCATATGACCGGAAGCAAGGAGATCATCACGGAGATGCGGCTAAACCTTGATCACATAACCGTCTCCTATGGTGACAAGTCAAAATCTGAGGTATTGGGTCTCGGCAAAGTTGTGGTGGCTCACGATATCTCTCTCGTGGACGTCATGCTTGTTGAGACCCTCGGGTACAACTTACTTTCTGTTCGTGCCCTTGGTAAGATGGGCTTTGCAGTTTATATTGATGCTGATTTGGTGGTACTCTTGTGGAGCAAGTCTCTAAAAGTCGCTTTCGTGGGATATGTCGAAAACGACCTGTACGTGGTGGACTTTTCGGGGAAAGCCACTACAGGCCCGATTTGTATTTTCGGAAAGGCTGACGTGGGTTGGCTATGGCATCACCAACTAGCCCACGTTAATATGAGAACTTTGCAAAGTCTCCACAAGGATGGCCACATTCTTGGACTAAAATAAAATGTCTCCTTTGCCAAAGATCGTGTTTGCAGGGCATGTGTTGAAGGGAAAATGCATCACTCACCTCATCAAAGGAAAACCATTATCTCTTCAAAAAGGATTTTTGAGCTTCTTCATGTGGATCTCTTCGGACCTCCATCTCATGCAAGCCTCGGTGGGAAGAAGTATTGTCTAGTGATTGTTGATGATTACTCAAGATACACTTGGGTTTATTTCTGCAAGTTGAAGAGTGAGACTCAACAAACTGTCATCGACTTCGCCAACGAGGTTCAACGTCAACACAACGTCCCCATTCTGGCTATAAGGAGTGATAACGGCTCTGAGTTCAAGAACTACACCTTAAATGAGTTCCTAAGTGAAGAGGGGATAAGACATCAATATTCCGCTGCGTACACCCCTCAACAAAATGGTGTAGCCGAGAGGAAGAATCGAACTCTAATGGATATGGCAAGATCAATGTTAGCCAAATTTAAATCTCCATATAACTTCTGGGCTGAAGCAATCTAACTGCTTGTCATTCATCCAACCGTTTATACCTCCATAAGATCTTGGACAAGACTCCGTATGAAATACTTACCGGTAACAAGCCAAACATCTCATACTTTCGGGTATTCGGGTGTAAGTGTTTCTTTCTTATTAAAGGAGTTCGTTTATCTAAGTTTGAATCTAAGGCTTTAGAAGGTATTTTTGTTGGTTATGGTGCCAAATCCCACACTTATAGAGTCTACAATAAGCTCTCCGGAACTGTTGTAGAATCTTGTAGTGTGGTGTTCGAGGAAAATGACGGTTCCCGTGCGGAGCAAGTTGGTGTTTGTGATGCAGATGTTGAAATACCCCAAGATGCCATAAGAAGAATGGGCGTGGGATTTTTCCACCCCATTGAGGAACCCCTTGTGGCGGACCAGGAAGGGCAATGCTCTACTCATATAGAGCACTCATCTACACATGCTCAACATGTTCCAACAACGGGGGCAACTTCTACACCATCTCCATCAACTGCTGAAGGTCAAGTTGTTCCAGAAAGCTCTAGGCCGATTTTCTGGCTGACACCGGATTATCTGGCCACCCTGTTCCAGCTGATCATTCTGCTCCTGGTGGTGAAGATATCAACGCAAGCTCCAGGCCGGATTTTCCGGCTAGCCTCGGATTATCCGGCCCCTCGCCAGTTCAAGCAAGCCCCAGGCCTCCTGATGAAGCTGCTACAAATATTCCCAGGCCAGATTATCCGGCCTCTCCATCGGCCGGATTATCCAGCCCTGACTCTCCAGTTCTGCAGCCTCCTGTTACGACTACGGACTCACCTCAAGGGCACGCGTCTCCACCACCTGCTACTGACATTCCAGTTCCTGATCAAGGTCGAGCAAATGCTTCCAATGAAGACTCAAGTGATGAATCTCCTCCTCCAAGACACAACAAACTTATTGAACTTCGTCGCAAGGCTCGGGCTGATCGTAACCTTGAGTTGAGGGGTAACACTCTCGACAAGGTTGTTGGTGATCTTCGACGAAGGGTTTCTACAAGAAGAGAATTGGCCAGTTTTGGTGAGCATCAAGCTCATATCTCTATGGTGGAACCTAAGAAGGTCTTTGAAGCTCTTGAAGACCTAGACTGGGTTGTTGCTATGCATGAAGAATTGAATAATTTCGAGCGCAACAAAGTCTGGAAACTCGTGGAGAAACCCAAAGAATGTCGCAATGTTATCGGCACCAAGTGGATTTTCAAAAACAAGCAAGATGAGAATGGCATTGTTGTGAGAAACAAGGCAAGACTTGTGGCACAAGGTTACTCCCAGGTTGAGGGCATCGAATTCGGAGAGACCTATGCTCCAGTGGCTCGTCTTGAGTCCATTCGTATCCTTCTTGCTTATGCTGCTCATAACAATTTTAAGTTGCAGCAAATGGACGTCAAGAGTGACTTCCTTAACGGTCCTCTACATGAGTTGGTATACGTAAAGCAACCCCCGGGGTTTGAGGATCCTAACTTTCCGAACCATGTCTACAAACTCGATAAGGCACTCTATGGCCTTAAACAAGCCCCACGTGCGTGGTATGAGCACCTTAAAGAGCTTTTGTTAGATCGTGGCTTCGAAGTTGGGAAAATCGATCCCACTCTTTTTACTAATAAGGTTAAGGGGGAGCTCTTCATATGCCAACTATATGTAGACGATATCATATTTGGTTCTACTAATAAAGCTTTTAATGATTAATTTTCAAAGCTTATGACTGACAGGTTCGAGATGTCTATGATGGGGGAATTACGGTTCTTTCTTGGATTTGAGATCAAGCAACTTAGAGAAGGAACCTTTATTAATCAAGCAAAGTACATCCAAGACATGCTCAAGAGATTCAAGATGACAGATTTAAATGGTGTCGCCACTCCGATGCAAACAAAATGTCATCTTGAACTTAACCCACATGGTAAAGATGTGGACCAAAAGGTATACCGGTCCATGATCGGCTCTCTTCTTTACCTCTGTGCATCTAGACCTGATATAGTGTTGAGTGTGGGGGTGTGTGCAAGGTATCAAGCAGCTCCTAAAGAAAGCCACTTAGTGGCGGTCAAGAGGATCTTTCGATATTTGGTTCATTCCCCTAACTTTGGTCTCTGGTATCCCAAGGGCTCCAATTTCTCTTTATGTGGTTATACTGACTCAGACTGGGCTGGTGATAAGGATGATCGGAAATCCACTTCTGGATCTTGTCAATTCTTGGGAAGATCTCTTGTATGTTGGTCCTCCAAAAAGCAGAATTGTATATCTCTCTCCACCGTCGAAGCTGAATATGTTGCTGCTGCCAGTGCTTGCACTCAATTATTGTGGATGAGGCAAACTTTACAGGAATATGGTGTCAATTGTGACAAAGTGCCTCTTTTATGTGATAATGAAAGTGCAATCAAAATTGCGTACAATCCTGTTCAGCACACAAGGACGAAGCATATTGAGATTCGGAATCATTTTATTCGAGACCATGTTGCTCGCGGCGATATTGATCTATCCTTTGTGAGCACGGAGAACCAACTGGCGGATATTTTTACAAAGCCACTTGATGAAGCAAGATTCTGCTATTTGAGGAATGAGCTAAATATCATTGATTCCGGGAGCTTGTCTTGATTACCCATGCACTCACTCGTACATCTCAATTCTTCTTTGGTCTAGGTGTGGGAATGGATATAGGGGGAGTGTGGTCCTAACTCATTGGGCTAACCCTCCCCCCATAATGCCAATAGCAAGATAAATCATTTCTCTTAATATCATGTTGTGATATGTGAGCTTATTGATGAGCATTGGTCGTGAACCCAAGATATATCTTCGCGGTGTCACACCATACACTCCAACAAGGTGGCTTCGGCCACCGCCCTCTCCTTTGAGGAGAATTGGATCTTTTTGGATGTTATTTGCTCTCTCATGTTCTTATGGGAATCACACTCAATCTTGGCTTTTATTTGATTTGGATTTTGCAATTTTGAGTGTCTAGTACCATCTCAGTTTGGCTCTCTTAATCCTAAGCCTTTCCCTACCCCTAAGCCATCTATTCTAGCACACAAGTCCTTTGTACACCTTGTGGGGTGTTGTTTGGGGGCGCGCGGGCCTGGTTCTGTGTATAACAGAATCCCAAAGTTTTGGCCGGATAATCCGGCCCAAGTGTAGGCCGGATAATCCGGCCCTGGCGGATTTCATCTTAAAGGGCAGGGCTCGGGGGGAAGGGCTCATAACGAGCAGCACTTCTCCCCCAGCCCTCTCCTCCTCCACAGCCACCGCCTACCGCCCCTCACCCTCCCTGGAGCCTCTCCAGCCACCGGATTTTCTAGGCCTCCCCGGATCTTCTTCTCCGCACCTCTAGGTACCTTCTCCTCCATGTTCTTCCTCCAATGAGTGAGGGTAACTCCCTCTCTCCCCATCTTTGGCTAGATGTGTATCTTATTGGGTGGAACGTTGTCTAGAAGGATGTGTTTTCGCATAGAAATCATAGTCTTGCAGTTTCTAGGCCCGATCTACTTTTTTGCATTCAATCTAGGTGAAATTGAAAATTTCTGCCAAGGCCGGATTATCCGCCCCTGGCCAGGCCGGATAATCCGGCCTGACAGATTCGATTCTGCTTCAGTTTCACTATGGTGTATGCATTGAGTAGTTTTGTCCTATGAACTTTTTGACTACTTTTTCCATGCTCTCTCCTGGACTTGTGTGTATGCTTATCCCCTTGATATCGCCCTTATTCTCCTCACAGGTGGTTCCGGTGTTCCCAAGACCTACAAGTGCCGTCCTCGCTCAAGATACTTTCGGGACGACGGACAAGGTAACCTAGTGGATGAAGTTGAATTGAGGAGAAGGAAGAACGAGGAGAGGTGTATGGCTGAACAATCAAAGAGGACTAGGAAGGGGGTGTCCAAGAGGAAGGGTAAGGAGCCCAAGATCAACTACAGGGCTTGGGATGCGGTCTCCTTTTCCGCCATCCGTCACCGTGACTTGTTTGCTGAGCTGCCTCGTGATGATGAGCTAGGGGATGCCCGCTTTTGGTGTGCAGAACAGAAGGGGATCTATGAAGACATCTATGCTAGGCTGAACATTAGGCCTATGCACCCACTGGTACTTGCTGAAGCTTTGGAGAAGGCGCATCTTATGGATGCGATGTTTGTGGCTGAGAGGATGGGGCTGCACCATCTTATGTATCTCCAGTGCTCCTTTGACTCTGAGGTGGTGAAGCAGTTCTTCTCCACTTTGGTGATTTGTGGGGATAAGCGTCGCACTATGAAGTGGATGACTCATGACAGGCCCATAACTGCTGATTTTCACGTGTTTGCTGAGGTTCTGGGGTACTCCTTCTATAGCAGAGATAGAGGCAGTGGCCACCGCATCATCACTCAGTTGAAGCCCAACAAGGATGCTGCTCTCTCTCCGTGCACTGTGGACAATGGCATTGTGGGTACTGTGGCTGGTCTTGCTCCCATCTATGCTGCATTGGTGGGTCTCTTTCGTGACTCTATTACACCGAGTGGGGGCAACAATGACAGCATCCATGGTCACCTTGTTCAGCTACTTCAATTTTCTCATGAGGTTGCCTCCTGTGAGGACGAGTCAGTGTAGTACAGGCTAGATGTCATGGACTTCATTTACCATGATCTGTGTGCTGCTATGTTCAACCGTCTGTCCATTCCCTATGCGCCCTACATTATGCTGTTCATCTGTCACCTGCTTCCTGCTGAGGAGTTTCACATCGACTCGGTGCACAAGGCCAAGAAAATCTACAACAAAGTTCGGAAGACCTCTCACCCCTCCTCTGCTCCCGAGGGTCTCATGAGGGATGCTCGCAGGCCCCCTGTGCCTCCCGTTGCACGTGAGATCAAGCAGCTGAACTGGTTCCAGCGTCACATTCTCTGCATGGGCGTGGACACGCGCAAGGGTCAGTACGAGGCATACAAGCAGCGCCATGAGTTGGCTCACTCCCAGTAGCTCATTCTCCACCACGTGTCCGGCGCTTCGGGTGCTCCTCCGGCTCCTACACCTCCCAGTCCGTATGCTCGGTGGAACTCTTCCTCCGGGCTGAACTATGGTGAGCTGCAGCATCACTTGTTCCCCTCTGCGCCTGCTGCTGATGATGAAGATGAGGAAGGTGACACTGAGGAGCTTGAAGATGAGATGAGGAAGAGAATGAAGAAGAGGACGAGGACGAGGACTACGAGTGATCCCATGGGGTGCTAGCATCGCTCTTGTCCCTTTTTGGTGTCTCGATACCAAAGGGGGAGAAGTAGTTCTATTAGGATGTCCGTGGATTTGCATGGGTCGGGCATAAGCACTTGCACTTTTCTATTCGTTATTTCTTGCTTATGCCCATTTAGCGTTGAACTTTAAATTCGTGATTTGTGGTTGTTTGAGACTTTATGTGGTTGTCTGGATTATGCCTGTGGATTTATTATCATGGATTATGCTTATGGATCTATCTATTCATATCCTATTGCTGGAAGTTTATCACGGAAGGCGCACTCATAATGGTTATCCGGTAATAATTGTGACTTATGTCGAGCATGTCAAGGATGCCTACTCTCTACTTCGGTGGTATGTGTTTATTGCTCATATGTCTATGGAATAGACTCACCTATTTGTGTGCATTTGTATTCCAATGCAAAACTCAATTATGCACATATTGAGGGGGAGTCTCTTTCATAGTCATCACTGTTTGTCTTGTGTCTTTCTCCTGCAAATCCTGGTATTGTCATCTAACACCAAAAAGGGGGAGATTGAAAGAACATTTCATGTTTTCCTATGTTTTGCATATTAGATAACAATACTATGGAGACTATTCATGTGCGCTAAGTGTGCAGGAAGTTTTGAGGGGGGCCGGATAATCCGCCCCACCAAGGGCCGGATAATCCGGCCTTCCTCACCGCTCAAAGGAAGCCAAGGCACATCGCTCGGTACTCGGTCAGATTTTCTTCCGGAAAATCCGAACTGGGGCGGTTTTTTCTCCCCAGGCCAGATAATCCGGGTGTCGTACGAGCCGGATAATCTGGCCCCCAGTTTTCGAGCAAAAGGGGCCAAGGCGCGTCGCACGGTGTTCGGTCGGATTTTCTCCCGCAAAATCCGAACTGGGGCGGTTTTTCCTCCCTAGGCCGGATAATCCGACCCTCACATATGGCCGGATAATCCGGCCCCCAGAAGTTGATCAAAGGCAAGCTCGGCGCGACGCTCTGATAGGGGTCAGACTTTCTGCCGGATATTTCGAGTCTGGGGCGGTGTTTTCCCCAGGCCGGATAATCCGACCCTCACTTGGGCCGGATAATCCGGCCCCCAAAGTGTACAACGGCTGGTTTTTTGAAGGGGGTATAAATACCCCTTCTTCCCCAACATTCAGAACTCTTGATTCATTCGAAATTGACCAGACATTGTGCAAGAGCTCTCATTCTCGATCTCCCACTTCAACCACCCGAAGGTCTTGATCTTTGGTGGAATTGAAGGAGGAGAAGTTCATCATCATCATCAAGAATCAAGCGCTTCAACTCCTTCCATTCACTTGGAGAAATCCCTGATCTAGTATTCTTGTTAATACCTAGATCTTGTTTGTTGTATTTGATAAGTTTGTTCTTATGGCAGCTTGTTGTCATTTCGGGAGCCTCCAAGTTGTTGTGGAGTTGTTGCCCCGCTAGTTGTGTAAAGGCGCCGGTGCTCGCCTCGAAGGGTACCTATAGTGGAAGGTGGATCAGGCCTTTCGTGGCGAGATCCATCGGAGAACAGGGTGAGGCCTTTTGTGGCGTGGTGGTCTTAGTACCGCCCACCCCTCCAACACAGACGTACTTCCCTTAACAAGGAAGGAACTACGGTCAAAAAATCCTGTGTCTCCGTGTGCTTCACTTCGGTTTACTTGTTCCTCTTCCACTCGCTCTTTACTTGCTAGTAGATAGGTTTGCATATAGGGAAATTCCACCTAATAGTTTATCTAGAGAATTTACCCTTTGTGCTAAGCCTAAAATTGAAAAAGAATTAAAAATTGGTGTAGCACCTATTCACCCCCCCTCTAGGTGCCCATACGATCCATTTCACTTGTATGTTTGGTCATTTCTGTCCAATTACCGACAAAGTCGGTAAGAATCTGTGACTTAATAGTTGTACCCGGCTTGTACTCAATGTCAAAAGGTGCTAGCTCAATTCTCCACTTAGAGACATGTCTTGTGGCGTCGCGATTATTGATTATGTCTCTTAGAGGAGTTGCACTGACCACTGTGATCTTGTGCTCTTCAAAATAATGCCTTAGCTTTCTGGAGGCAAAGAATACGCCATAGGCTAGCTTTTGGTAATACGGATACCGTTGTTTTGACTATGTTAGGACCTCGCTGAGATAATAAGTCGATGTTACACCAGTTGTTCCTGTTTTTCCTCTTTGCGCTACAACGATGTAACGATTATGATGACTCTATTTGTCGTGGGGATGTAAAGCAACATAAGTTCTTAAGGCTCTGGTGCTGCAAGAATCAGAGCATATGAGAGTAATTCTTTCAGGCTTTGGAGGGCACCTTCAGCTTCTCCAGTCCAGACAAATTTGTCTATTTTCTTCAAGAGCTTGTATAAAGGTGTGGCTCTTTCTCCGAGCCGACTAATAAACTGACTCAGTGCTACGACACAACCAGTGAGATGTTGCACGTCCTTCATGCGAGTTGGTCTGGTTATATTGAGTATAGCCTTTATTCTGTCCCGGTTCACCTCGATGCCTCTCTGAGACACGATAAAACCTAACAATTTTTCAGCTTGGACTCCAAAGAAGCATTTCTTTGGGTTAAGCATCATATTGTATTTTCGAAGGTTAGTGATAGCCTACAAGTGCACAGGTTTGTCGGGGAATGTTTTCGTAGAAGTATTAATTCTATTTTTTATATCGATCCTAATAAGGAGCCTAGGTAAGTGTTTTTATGTGGTGTTTCTGTCGCACTCAAGGGGTCATAGGTCTTGAGTGAATTGATTGCAAAAGCTGACGGTGGAAGTGGTGAGTAAAAGATAGAGGAAACTTTCTTAGGAAATAAATAAATTGCATAAAAGTGAAGATGCGAAAAGTGTGAAAGGTCCTGCAGATGAGAAATTAGGCGCGGAGAGAAATAGTTCATGATGATAGTGAAAGTGCCAAATGGATAAAGCGGAATAAGTGATAGTGATATTTCTTATTTATAAGTGAGTAGGCAAGCAACCCATATACCGACTAGGAGTCCTCATGGCCAATTCTCCCTAGTCCCAATGATCCATCTGCTTGTTACCACGACAATGGTCAACACATTAATTAAGGTCTTGCAACCGGATCAAGGCTTTAATCTTAATGGTTCCTTGTTGTCCTCGAGTAGTGCTAGCTCTTCATTGATATCGGCTGTGTCACTCGGGGTCGCCGAATTGCTAGCATACAAGCTCATACCTATGAGATCTTTGGATCATGTTACCTGGGCCCTTAAATTAGGTAACAAGCATTAGGCAAACATATATAATCATTCTCACTATTTTATAAACACTACAACAATCACAAATGGATGGATTTTAAAGGAGGCACAACACATCTCACTAATCCCCTACATCTCACATGCCTATGGGGATTTACTTAGACATGAGAGGAAGACAAATCAAAGGCATAATTGTACTGCAAGTAAGAATCATCTCAAAGTTATTGTAGCAAACCACAATAGCAATCAAAGATCAAATCAAATACAAACCAAAGTTAGATAAAAGTATCAAACCCTAATCTTACAAATACCAATCTCTCTCTCTAAGTAATGATGGGAATGATGGTGGAGTGTATGGTTTGGGAGTTGGAGATCATCAAGGAACAAGGTGAAGTTCTTATCGTCTTCCAGATCTGATCTAACCCCCTCTGGATGGCTTGCGGTGGCTGTGCTTTCTGTTCTGTTGTTCTTCTCGTCGTCCCCCATTCACAAAAGTTGCTTGTATTGATATACGGGAGCTGACGGTGTGTAGTATGGGCTGACGGTACGGACGCATCCCGACCATACCGCTGGTCGTTAAGTGTTCTGAACGAATCCAATGAAAGGGGCTCTAATTGGGGATTTACTTCTTTTGATGAAATTATCCCACAAATGCTATTAGATCTTCAATAAATGTTCATTACCTGAAAACCATCACAAGAAACCAAGGATTCGCTAATTGCAACATTAACATTAGTAGAAAGGGGTAATCTTCAGTGAAATCCGGCGATAAACAAGAGGAAAATCAATAGTAAAAAGTGATGAAATTTGGAGCTGTCAACATCCCCAAGCTTAGCAGTTACTCGCCCTCGAGTGACAAAGCTATAATGAGTAATAGCAAAGAATTGAATCAAGATGAAAACTTATAAGTTCGAGGTTGTATTATATTACATTGTCTCAAATCCTGCAACCTTGAACATGAGCATAATATATCTGAACAATTGCACTTAAGTTCAATTCCTAAACGCAAGTAACTCGCTAGCTAATAGTTCTTATAACTCAAATAAGATTGTTAAAATTTTAGCTAGGCTTGAAAATCAATTTCTTTCAGCGCCTCTCTTATTATGAGAGTGAAAATTTTTTGAGCGAGGTCGCTTGAGTCAAAATTAAGGGTGCACAAGTAGATGTCAAAAGAAGGATAAACTTAGAGCTTTTTCATTAACACCCACTTTGATAATCGCGGCTATCAAATACCTCTTCTTTTCCTTGTCTTTCAAGAACTCTAATTGTTCAATTTAGGTGGTGAGGTGATGCCAAAGATCAAAAGTATCGAATATTTTCAGCTCATATCTTGACGATATTTTTTATGCCTTTCTCAAGGATCAACGAATGTTTCTTTTGTAAAAGCTTACACAACCTTTTGAGAATACCATAATTTTGCCCATATAGTGACACGTATGTCACTCATACCATCAACTCATAGCCGAAATCCGGGGTTATACCATAGATCGTTCAAAGGCTAACGGTGTTGTTGGCATCCCAAAGTTGTGTATTTGAAACATAGAACTTTTATTTATTTCTTCTCTCTTTTTTAACAGCAGGTCAAAACAGGTTTTGGAATCTCCCAAGCAGGTCAAAACATAGAACTTTCAAGCGAGTGTTGATGCACCAAGCTTGGTGAACATGCCTTCGTGTATAGCTACAATGAGAGGATTTGAGATTTATATAAAATTCTTAAATCTTTACCTTGGTTACCTGTGTAGGGGAACACTTCATAGTATTCTTTCTTCATAGCAGGGAGTTCAGGACCCTGCATGTTAGTATAGCAAGGTTTTATTTCTAGTTCATTATTATTAATGCTCTCCATATGAGTGTCTAGGCACAAGGCCTCCACAGAACAATTATCAACAGTTTTAGCATCATAAAAATCACTACTAGACTGAGAGGCATCACAAACAAAAGTTGTAGTGTGACTCTCTTTGTCAACCTCACCTTTTTGTTCCTCCTTTTCATCGACTAGTGTTTTAATAGCAATGATAGAATCAAAAGTAGGAGTCGAAAGTGTGAGCGAGTGATCAATCCGTTCTTCCTCCTTGCGCTCCTTTTCCTCTTCGCTCTTTAGTGAGTCCTACAAAAGGTTATCTTTCTCCATGGAGGTTTTAGACCGCTTAAAATAATTTAATACCAATGCATTATTACTTAAATTATTGTCGCAAAAGAGGAATATGAGGTATAGTAAAAAAACTCCATCAAGTGCTTCACTTTCAGCATCAATACTTCCTAGTCTAAATACCATTTCAGATGCACCTTTGAAAAGAAAGTATTCTAGTACTTCCAAACTAGCATAGGATTTATCTCTATTATAATTTGCTAGAGTAGGATTGTTGGAACACTTACATTGAAAATTAAGGTGGTCATCTGTTATACAAATTGTGCAATAAGATCCATCATTAGCACACAACCATAATGAATTCCTTTCCAATTGGTCCAACAATTTCTTTATTAGCTCATGTCTAGCAACCAGGCTTGATGAACTTGAATCCTTTATATCCTCCAATGCTTGTATTATTTCTTGAACAAAAATTTATCTCGGAAGACATGATTAGTAGCAATAGGTTTTATAAATTTTTGGTTTTGTAAATTTATATTGTTTTTAGTATAAAAGAAAGCAGTAAGATAATAGCAACAAATTGAAATAAACTATGTGCGAGTAGATAACCGAACGCTTTGCTCCTGGCAACGGCGCCAATTTGATGACTGGGTTCCTGCACCAATAACAGGGTTATTGCAGTACTTGTAGTAGCAAATATATAAAGATTTTGTCCCGATGGGAGCTCGGCGAACATGACCCCGCAACCACATTGTTAATGCGACCATGTTCGCACCCAAACCGTGGTTTGGAAATAGCCTATTCTATAAGTTGCTAGGATAAATGAATTTAAGATGTTTTGTAATAACTACTACTAGGACTAGAAGAAAACTAGAACAAAAGTAAAACTAAAAGGAGGTGAATGCAATGAGATAAAATATTAATGCTATGATTCCTTAAGTAATATTGTGTATACCGGTGTGCATGATAAGTGCTTATGGAATAGTTGTTAACTATAATTGTGGCGGTCCCTCATATACCATTGTCTCCCGCCGTTCTTAAGTGGCAACTAGACAACTCAATTTTCCACACCCTCTTCGGACATGGGTCATCTTGTAAGAGAGTAGTGCATTAAGGTAACAAGACCAATCAAGGTAAGCCAGAGCAAAGGCAATAAGTTCTGTGGACAACCGTACTCCTAAGAAAGTGTGCTAGTCACAAGATATCCCGTCTGTCACTTTGGGGTCAAGCAATTTGCAACACTATACCTATCTATATCATGAGTGATCTTGAGGGAACTCTGGGCCGTGCATCCTAAGCTTCTATTGCCTCCGCAAATCACTTATAGAAAATAGCCTATTAGTTCTACCCATGGAAGAACAAAGACTAATGATAAGTTTTATGACACTCTGCGAATCCCTAGTAAATTCCTCAATAATGGATTGGACGTCTCCAATCACTAGAATAATATCATGAATAGAACAATGTAAAGAGGAAGCACAAACATATTAATTAACAACAACACACCACACTTCAATTACTCAAATCATCATAACATTAATAAAAGGGGGTTCAAGCCATGTTACAACCCATCACGAAGATCATGATGGGGAAGGATGAAGGAGTATCGGTGATGGAGATGGTGATGACGGCGCGGTGATGGTGGCGTCGGCATGGTGATGGCGGCATCCTCCTTCTCCTCCTCTTCTTTCTTGGATGGTTTGATGGAGTTGATGGAGATCTAGATCTTGGTGGAGCTGTAGAGGCTATGGAGGCGGAATGGCGGCAGGGCGCCGCGGTGGAGGCGGTAGATGGGATCTAGATCTTGTATATGGTGTATGGTGGCTTCCTCCTCTCTTCTTTGACTCCTCCCTCCTTTATATAGGCCTTGGGGTGCCCTAGGGTTCCCCCAATACCGTCATATGACTTAGGCAAGGTTCTGGAGTTTCCGAAGGATGAAATCCCATTGTTTGTGACCTTTTTGGCAACTATACGGCGGGAGATATACAGCCGGAATTTTTGCTCCCGCCGTATAGTTGGTCGTTAAACCTTTGGTACTCTTTAGTATTTTGGTCGTCATTTCTTCATACGAACTCCGTTTTGGGTGTTCTTGGGCTCTTTGAATTTGTCTCATCGAGGGCTACAACCTTGTGGTCTTGGATATTTATTTTGAGAAGTTGGAAAATATCACTTTTCCAACACCTCAAATGGC
The DNA here is from genome assembly GCA_916181665.1 of Avena sativa. Lineage (NCBI taxonomy): Eukaryota > Viridiplantae > Streptophyta > Magnoliopsida > Poales > Poaceae > Avena > Avena sativa. The sequence continues at coordinate 28,335,360 of OV702290.1, read as the reverse complement.
TAAGTCTGGTCCCTGTAGCTCCTCCATACTATGCTCTCTTTGTTCCTTTTGCCTTTGTTTTATCCATAATCATCATCAACACCTACACATATTTTAAAGTCAAGGAAGAGGGATAAAATTCTACCTAAACTACTAAATGTGCAAAGCTCATATTGAATTTAATAAAAACAAGTAATCAGGCATATCAGACATAGCAATAGTTAGATGGAGCATGATATGATAGGAAAATGACACAATTTATATCGCTAAAAAGTGTTGTATTATCACAACCATCAACTTCCCCAAGCTAGATCTTGCTCGTCCTCGAGAAAAAAGGATCGATAACATAATGGATGTGATCTTGCTTATCATTGGAAATCAATGCATCGTATCCTTGTTTTTCCTGCAAGCTCAAAGCAAGAGAGCGCATAATCATACAAGGCAATATAAGCTCAGTTATATTATTCCAAACCACTAGAGATTAGTCAAAAGCTTCAATGCCTCATATCAAAGTTAAATCTATCTTGCAAGTAAACTTGTGATCCTTCTATACGCACTTTATTGTATTTTTGTAATTTTATTTGTATAAGGCAAAGCTGAACACGGTTAGTTGTCAATCATAAATAGAAATAGAGTTTTCCAATGCTGCCCACTCATGCCATCTATTAAAGTCTCTCAAGTGCAAACTTAGATTGTTGAGCTCATAGAAAATATATTTCTTAGTAACAAGACCATGCCAAACGAGTGGTATATGTTCGATCGAGACTATATAGGCTAGGAAGGACACTCGTGACCATTACCAAGGTTTCCCTTTTTAGTATAATGATTTCTCATAACGGTCAGAGGAGTATTCCGACTTTTGCTTTTAACGTAGGCCCATGAGAATACCAATGCATACCCAAATATAGCATTTGTGCTACATATGTTGGGAAACTCATAGCCAAACTCCAAGAGTTTCCTCTTTTTGGATTGTCCAAAGGCCAGCAGAGTTGTTAGCATCCCATGTTGTGAGACAGTGGCACAAGACACGTATAAAGCAATATCTCACTTTGATTTCTAAGACAAAATTTTGGCATATGTAATCTTGAAACTTTGAAACATCATTTCTTATTTGACAACTCACTTAATAAGCATCTATTAAGACCATCATTTCCAGTACTATGGGGTCGTGCTACTCCATAACCATTCACTTAAGATAATTCTGAACACTGAAAACTAGCAAGTTTTGAAGAACTTCTTTATTATATTTTTTTCTTTTCAAAATGTAGAGAACATGGCAATGTATATTTATAGGATCACATTATTTTTCACAAGCTACATAAAAGTTGAACAAGGTGCATCAAAGCTATGGCTTGTCTCCGATGGGGCCTAACATGAGCAAGTATATCCCTTATATAAATATGAACAAAAACTCACCTAAGCAAGCATTCAAAAACAGAGGAATACACAATAGCATGAAAACCTTTTTAAGATAAAGAACTTTGGACAAGACTCTACGCATGCAAATTAACCTCCCCAAGCTAAAAATCAACTTGAGAAGATCATGAAAGCAAAAGAGAAAATGCAGTTATCAAAAGAGAGTATAAGAAGTGGTTACCTCCCCAAGCTTAAGTTAAAGCAAGGGCGACACACTTTACCGTTGAGGTGCTTTTAACCTCTACTTTGATGGATAAAGAACCTTTGGTTCAATGAATGTTTCATGATCCGGTGTATGCCTTCCTTAAGAACTTGGTAGGAACAAGAATAGAAAGAAGAAAAAATATTTTTGTGTTTTTGAAGACACAGGTTTAGCTCACAAGTGATAAAAATACAAGTCCCATTGAGTCGGTTCATCAACCTAAACACCATGCCTAAGTCAACAAACTAGTTCTAGAAGTGGCCTCTCCTAGATTGTGATGAGGTGCAAGTGAAATAGGATACGAGACGCGAGTGTGCAGCCCCTATGTGCTTATTTAAAAGAGGTTCGAGTTGGAAGGTTTTACCAGACACTGATTGTTGAAACGTTGAATTGAAGCAACCAAGTGGCTCATGTGAGTGTTTGCACGGTTGGCACTACCGTACACGTCATCACACAAGGTTCAAGTGCCTGTAAAAATAACACACAAAATAAAAGACAACGGTTTGGTGTACGAACGAAGTTCGTTCACCCAACTAATGAAAGAAAACGAAAAGAAAACATGAACTAATAAAGAGAATTTCAACTTAAGGAATTTCTGAGATAGAACTTTATTATTTACATACGCTTGGCTACTCTAAAACATGGGAGCTTCTACTCTAAAACATGGGAGAAGCTCCCATGTGGTATTTTCAGGTTTTTAGAAGAAGAAGGAAGAAGAAAGAATAAAATTTTGAGCAATGGTTACCTTCTAGTTGACGTTTGAGGGGTTTTCCCAACTATACGGGTGCAACTATACGGCCGGACCAAAAAGGTCCCGTCGTATAGTTCGTCATTAAACTTACAGTACCATGAACAACGAAGGGTAGATGGCGTCGATATTTATACGGCTGCAACTATACAGCCGGACCAAAAAGGTCCCGCCATATAGTTGGTCGTTAAATCTTCTATACCCTGAAAAAGAATTTTGACGAAGGCATCGATAACTATACGACCGCAACTATACGGCCAGAATTTTTATTTCCGCCGTATAGTTGGTTGTTAAACCTTCTGGAGCAGCCAAAATTTACCTGTTTCTTCGAGGATTTTTTTTCTTAACCTGAAACTTAGCAAAACACCATGTTTTGACAAAAAAATGACAGATTAAATTTTCGACCAACATTTAGCATGTATAAAACGGGATTTAAGTACAACCGAGTTTATCCAACACATAGTAACAATAAATTCTACCTTTTGAAAACTTCAACAAGATTACTCTAATAGCAAGACATGCGAAGAATAAAAGTGCCAATGCAACATGAATGCAACTAGACTCAAGACATAAAACAAAGAAAGACGCCTAATGACTTACGGGTTGCCTCTCGGGAAGCACTCTCTTTAAAGCCATAAGGCATGCTAGGATTCTCCATACATTACCCACCTAGATCACAAGGTATATCGACTCGAGGTGACATTGTACATACCAGCTTGAAGCATCTTGAAGTAGAGTTCGGTCGGAGTCGTACCCGCTTACGGTGCATCGGCATCATGTAGATGAACAAGTTCTCGCTTTCAAGCGAGTGTTGATGCACCAAGCTTGGTGAACATGCCTCCGTGTATAGCTGCAATGAGAGGATTTGAGATTCATATAAAATTCTTAAATCTTTACCTTGGTTACCTGTGTAGGGGAACACTTCATAGTATTCTTCCTTCATTGCAGGGAGTTCAGGACCCTGCATGTTAGTATAGCAAGGTTCCATCTCTAGTTCATTATTATTAATGCTCTCCATATGACTGTCTAGGCACAAGGCCTCCGCAGAACAATTATCAACAGTTTTAGCATCATAAAAATCTCTACTAGAGTGAGAGGCATCACAAACAAAAGTTGTAGTGTGACTCTCTTTGTCAACCTCACCTTTTTGTTCCTCCTTTTCATTGACTAGTGTTTTAATAGCAATGATAGAATCAAAAGTAGGAGTTGAAGGTGTGAGCAGGTGATCAATCCGTTCTTCCTCCTTGTGCTCCTTTTCCTCTTCGCTCTTTAGTGAGTCCTGCAAAAGGTTATCTTTCTCCATGGAGGTTTTAAACCGCTTAAAATAATATAATACCAATGAATTGTTACTTAAACTAGCACAGTGGCCCGCACATTCGCGCAAGCAACATCTTGATTGGTATTTTTGACTGAAAATGCAAATTAAAGTCAAATCGGAGTTCATGAAATCTGTTTGTTGCATTTTAATTTTATTAACATGTATATAGTTCCGTCGCAAATTGAGCAAATGCTTTACCCCGTCAAACTAAAGTATATTGTTATGTAAATTTGTAAACATTCATATGAACTTTTTTAATGTTGCACATGCGCGGTCAACATTTTTATTGTCCTTATGTTTCTTTAAAAATATACTGATAAAGTTCCTTATTGTATTAAAAACATGCCATGTATGCAACTGTACTTCCCAGGAATAGCACATCTGTAGGTATCGTAGAAACACAATCAATAGCTTATATTAAAACATGAAATCAGTAATGTGCCAAAAGATCACAGAATATTTTGATATTGATTTCAGTCTAAATCTAAATCGGTAAGTATCAGTCACACAAGGCTAACATATCTCTATATAAACATGTTGATACTCATATGTACACAAAATAATAAATGTTTCAACATACAAGTTCAAGTTCTACTTTCTTACAACATCAACTACATAAACTAAACTTGTTCAGATGAGTCATATATATATATTGAAAACAAATTACATTGAAATTTGAACAACATCGAAGACTGGACTTAAATTGGATTGATACATAGTCAGTTTGGCCGTATGTGAGACTGCTCTCAATTTTTGCATGAAAATCAGAGGTGCAGATTAATTAAAAGATAAGCCTAGCTTTATATAAGCAAAAGATAAAATGTCTCTGAAATTGAGAGATCATGATGTTCACAATCTTTCTAAACCGCAGCTCATACCTCAAGTGTCATATATTTTTGTGCCTCCTTAACCCTTTCTGTATCTGAAATGCGGAGATAGTAAGCATTAATGGTTGAAAACAATTCAATGGAATTTTTCTCCTTCAGTTCCTCTGAATAACAAAGTATAATGTGTGTAGATTAGAGCAATCAAATGTCCAGGCCAATTGTAAAAAAACTCTGATATATATGCACTAAGTTACTATGGTTTTGTTTTATCGTAAAACTCTGATGTTTTTGTCGCTGTGTGGGTATTTGATAGATCTAAAAAACAGAATTGGAACTTACAATTGCTGAAACCATACGCTATTATAATCTATATACATATGTACAATCTGGTCATCCATGTATAATATAAACCTTTTACATGTACCAAGTGAAAGAGGTAAACATTTATTGTGAAGTACCGTGACCATCTGTGCAAGTAAGGTATCTTATGACTCACACCGGGTCAAAGGAATTTTTGCAGTAATTTTTTTTAAAAGTTAACTGTATATTTTTAGAAAATCTATAGGTTAACCATGGATTTTTTAAAAATTAACTATAGGCTAACCAAATATTCTATTGTCGATGAAAAGTAATTAATAACAACAAAAATTGACCGACCACTCTTTTTCTTCTATAAATCACAAGCACGTGAGACATTTGGTATCTTTCATATTATAATGTCTAAGTTTAAGTTGTAGCTGGCAGCTCAGTGATGTCACTGTTTGGCTCTCTCTGCAATGTGAAGAATCGGCTAAATTGATGCCCAGGTGCGAACAAATTAGTTTGCCATTGCTGAACTAACTACTCAGTATCATCCTGCGGGTATTAACATTAGGAATAAAAATATTCTTTAAACAAAACCTATAAAAATAATTTGAATAACCGAGGAATGTAATTCTATATATAGGATAGCCAACACAAGATCTTAATCCATAGCAATAATAAGGTACGTCCCGACCTGTTAGTACTTGCTAGTCATGTTTGCCTTGTGCGCCACTGAGACGTTTCCTCGACTGCGGCTGAATAACATCTGATGGCATACTTTGCGTGAAGTGGTGTTCTCCCATCAAGAACGACAGATAGCGCTTGCCGCCTGCACCGGATTGCTCAGTCCCACAGCTCTTGTTTCGTATTCAATCTTAATATAAACAAAGTACATTCATAAACAAATCATATCTTGGCATATAAGGCTAACACCTGACTCGCACCTTGCCCAAGATAAGTTCTGTGAGAACATTCATTTATATAATAACTATAGGTCAACATATTTATCTAGGATCGAAAAAAACACGATTACTAACGACTAACGACTAACTATTATTTTACGAAACAAATAATTCATCCATTACTAATTTCTCATGTATTTCTCAATTGTGTGAGACATTTGGTATTGTGATATCATAAGAAGCATACTACACACACATGCAAGAAGGATGTACCCGAAATAGCTAATAATGGCATACCTGCGATAAATCAAGTAATCTTTTGTACAGAAGGGCCATTCTCATGAATTTCGAGTATATGTGTGATTCATGTAAATTTCAAGAGTACCAGTTATTTTCCTCCTACCCACTAGCCGCTTAGGAAAGTCTGGACCATGAGGCCATGTCTCTTTTTTAACAAAAAAAATAAGTATAATTCAGGATGATATGCTACAGAGCTGAAATTTCGTGACAGAGCAATTTAAGATGCAATATTTTTCCTACATACTGATAGATACACACCTCTTGCTATACATTATGGATGCCGATATCGACGCCGATGCTAGGAAAGTCCCAAAGATTGAGACGTGTCGAGTATATGTTACAAACCTAAAAATAGGAAAGTCTAGACCATGGGGCCATGTCTCTTTTTTAACAAAAAAAATAAGTACAATTCAGGCTGATATGCTACAAAGCTGAAATTTCGTGACAGAGCAATTTGAGATACAATATTTTTCCTGCATACTGATAGATACGCACCTCTTGCTATACATTATGGATGCCGATGTCGACGCCGATGCTAGGGAAGTCCCAAAGATTGATACTTGTCGAGTATATGTTACAAACCTGAAAATTCGCACCTTAAATTTTTTATGAAACTTTGCCACAGTAAATATAATTTGTATTTTAAACAAAATAGATTGCCTTGTTAAAGGAAACTTTACCATGCATTGGACGTCTAGCTCTGTGCATGAGGCTAATCTTAATTTCATCCATTGATGTTCAAAATTGAAACCTGAAAACGTTAAACCATGTGCATGCAGAGGATAGTTGGCCGGCGAAGTGCACCGACGCAAATGTGGCGGATCCATCTTGTATGGCGGCATGTCAAAATTTGAAACCTGACTCACGACATGGATCCATGTGCATGATCAAGAGGAATCCACGGCCGTAGAGAACTACTTGATGAGGATCATGAATACGATGACGATCAGTGCATTAGAGTTCATGAGGACAAACATTACCCTAGCTGATTTGTTTTGACGGCGATGTTGATAATGCTCTGAATATCCTTTCCTTCTCTATAGTATAGTGCTTAATAACATACCTAATCCTCTTAATGTGTAGAGACTGCTCCCATCTTCAGCTCCATGGTTGTCATCTGCTATGTCTCCATTGATGTGAACACCAATCAGGCCCACCTAGAAACCTTGGAGATCCATCGTAATATACCTTTGGGCTGTTTGTATGAGGCAACCATCCGAACAACGACCTGCGTGTGCACCGATCTGGTGCATGCATCGGCAAAGAAGATCACAATCTTAGCAACTGATCACACACACTTGGAGGAGATCAGCCGGCCGAAGGAATAAATGAGAATACGGCCACGACGGCACGCGTGGTAATCTGGTGATTGAAATCTTAGGTTGTGATTGACGCACTAACTTGGAGGAGGTTGGCCGGCCCGGCGGCCGAAGGCAGAATCGCGAATACATCTGCGGCGGCACAGGTGTGAGGATTCTTGGAACATCCGTAGTGCGGCGGCACAAGCGTGAGGACTCATGGAGCATCCGTAGATTAGGTTTTCCTTTTCTATTAGACGTAACCTTTTTAGCTAGAATATTAAATGGAGGCATTGGTGGGTAGTTTTGTGCAACTTAGCTCCATCGGTTGTCATTAGCTAATTAAGAAAATTGATGATCGGATGTTTCTAATTATTGTGGGAATTATGGGAATTTTTAGAGTATTTCTAATTTTCTGGTGAGCCCGTAACTTACTTTTAACATATAATAGATTATTGTCGCAAAAGAGGAATATGAGGTATACTAAATTAAAAACTCCATCAAGTACTTCACTTTCAACATCAATACTTCCTAGTCTAAATACCATATGCACCTTTGAAAAGAAAGTATTCTAGTACTTCCAAACTAGCATAGGATTTATCTCTATTATAGTTTTCTAGAGTAGGATTGTTGGAACACTTACATTGAAAATTAAGGTGGTTATTAGGGATATTATAACCGCAACAAGTAGGAGCCATCTCAGACCATTAGAGTTTTTGGTCGTCCGATTAGGCTTCCTACTCAATCCAGTCTGTTTAATATGATGTGGGTTATTGGGCCAAATGTCCCTAAGGGCAGCTACTCTGCTCAACAAATCAGCCAACTCTGATTAATTGGGCCTAATTGTCGTAGTAAAGCACACTGGGCGAGAGAAACATAGTCTAGCCTCTGGTTGCAGAGTACGTACATTATTTTGTTGGAAAAAAAGAAACGAGGCGACGAGCGACGACACACATCAATTTCTGGTCGCGTAGATCATTTTGTCCCATGGTGGATTATGTAGCAGAGGAAGGAGGCGTACTTATGGAAATTGTTTTGAAGCAAGCCACTAGGTGGCCTACAGTGGCAAAGCAGCCGAGCGAGCTAACTATTGCTGGCACAGCTCTTCGAGCCGTTGACGTTGTTCATGTGTTTTGCCCTTTGCATTCTTCTACACCCGTTCCCTCGACACAATACTTTATCAGACAAGTACCGTGTTCTTAATTCCCATGCTCGATCTATTCTCTGTGCTGAATACATGGTTACGATGTAGATAAGGCTTACTTAGGTATCCTTTAATCTACTTTAGTACCCTCTTTATAGGAACCGGTGTATTGCATGTATAAGTATAATGGACAGGACTAATCTTGAGTTCTTGTGTCAATTTTTATTTTTCCAACAAAAAGACGAAATGATACGGGAAGTCTTGACTGCGAGCTCCACAGCTGACTGACCGTGGATTTCACATCAAGGATTGAGGATTATTATGCAGATGTTTATGGGGGCGTTAAATTTTTTACTTCTTCAAAACAATGTTGGTAGCTATCGTGCGCAGCTCGCCGCCGCTCGCCGCCGACGCGTCACGCTTTCTCCATTCCCCAATCCCATCCGACAACAACAAATCCTAGAGGAATGAATGTGTGGTAGTTTGTCTCTCTCCTCACGGCCATACCAAAGCTGAAAGAACTTAATCGCCTAGAGAAGATTTCTTTTATTTTTTACCCTGCAAACTACCTCTTTTCACCCATCATCTGTATCTTTTGTGTGTATTTCCCTAAAGAAACAATGCATGTTCTGTTCATCCTGGTCCGATTCATTGCTCTATCCATTATTGAAATCTCTATTGTTTATTGGATTGTGATATTTTTTTTCTTTACAATTTGCAGCGTTGACGCCGAGGTCAGTTATGCATGTACCTTACGTTCTCTTCATAAGTACCATTCCTAACAATCTATTTACCTAATAAATTGGCGCGGCAACGCGCGCCTACACGATCTAGTCTATTATAAAAATTGTGCAATAAGATCCATCATTAGCACGCAACCATAATAAATTCCTTTCCAATTGGTCCATCAATTTATTTATCAGCTCATGTCTAGCAACCAGGCTTGATGAACTTCAATCATTTATCTCCTCCAATGCGTGTATTATCTCTTGAACAAAATTTATCTCGGAAGACATGATTAGTAGCAATAGTTTTTATAATTTTTCTATTTTGTAATTTTTTATTGTTTTTAGTATAAAATAAAGTAGTAAGATAATAGCAACAAACTGAAATAAACTATGTACGAGTAGAGAACTGAATGCTTTGCTCCCCGCAACGGCGTCAATTTGTTGGCTGGTTCCTGCACCAATAACAGGGTTATTGCAGTACTTGTAGCAGCAAATATTTAAAGAGTTTGTCCCGACGGGAGCTCGGCGAACACGACCCCGCAGCCACGTTGTCAATGCAATCACGTTCACACCCAAACCGTGGTTTGGAAATAGCCTATTCTATAAATTGCTAGGATAAATGAATTTAAGATGTTTTGTAATAACTACTACTAGGACTAGAAGAAAACTTGGACAAAAGTAAAACTGAAAAGAGGCGAATGCAATGAGATGAAATATTAATGCTATGATTTCTCAAGCAATGTTGTGTATACTGGTGTGTATGATAAGTGCTTATAGAATAGCTGTTAACTATAATTGTGGTGGTCCCTCATATCCCGTTGTCTCTCGTTGTTGGTAAGTGGTAACTAGACAACTCAATTGTCCACACCCTCTTCGGACATAGGTCATCTCGTAAGAGAATAGTGTATTAAGATAACAATACCAATCAAGGTAAACCAGATCAAAGGCATTAAGTTCTATGGACAGCCGTACTCCTAAGCAAGTGTGCTAGTCACAAGATATCTCGTCTATCATATTGGGGTCAAGCAATTCGCAACACTATACCTATCTATATCATTAGTGATCTTGAGGGAACTCTGGGCGGTGCATCCTAAGCTTCTATTGCCTCCGCAAATCACTTATAGCAAATAGCCTATTAGTTTTACCCATGGAAGAGCAAAGACTAATGATAAGTTTTGTGACACTCCGTGAATCCCTAGTAAATTACTCAACAATGGATTAGACATCTCCAATCACTAAAATAATATCATGAATAGAACAATGTAAATAGAAAGCACAAACATATTAATTAACAAGAACACACCACACTTCAATTACTCAAATCATCATAACATTAATAAAAGGGGGTTCAAGCCATATTACAACCCATCACGGAGATCATGATGGGGAAGGATGAAGGAGTAGCGGTGATGGAGATGGTGATGATGACGCGGTGATGGTGGCGTCGGCGTGGTGATAGCGGCGTCCTCCTTATCCTCCTCTTCTTGCTTGGATGGCTTGATGGTATTGATGGAGATCTGGATCTTGGTGGAACTGTAGAGGCTATGGAGGCGGCATGGCGAAAGGGCGCCGCTGTGGAGGCGGTACATGGGATCTAGATCTTGTATATGGTGTATGGTGGCTTTCTCCTCTCTTCTTTGACTCCTCCCTCCTTTATATAGGCCTTGGGGGTGCCCTAGGGTTCTCCAATACCATCATATGACTTAGGGAAGGTTCTGGAGCTTTCGGAGGACGAAATCCCGTCGTTTGTGACCTTTTTGGCAACTATACGGCGGGAGCTATACGGACGGAATTTTTTATCCCGTCGTATATTTGGTCGTTAAACCTTCGGTACTCTTTATTATTTTGGTCGCCATTTCTTCATACGAACTCTATTTTGGGTTTTCTTGGGATCGCATCTCGTCGAGGGCTACAACCCTATGGTCTTGGATCTTTATTTTGAGAAGTTGGAAAAATTCACTTTTCCAACACCTCAAATGGCCAAGTCTGGTACCTGCAGCTCCTCCATACTATGCTCTCTTTGTTCCTTTTGCCTTTTTTATCCATAATCATCATCAACACCTACACAGATGTCAAAGACAAGGAAGAGGGATAAAATTCTACCTAAACTACTAAATTTGCAAAGCTCATATTGCATTTAATAAAAACAAGTAATCATGCATATAAGGCACATCAATAGTTAGATGGGGCATGAAATGACACAATTTATATTGCTAAAAAGTGTTGTATTGTCACAGCCATCAAGTACTACTAAGATTAAGCCCTTAAGACAAAAACATGGCACCAAAGTTGTCGAGAGACACTTTATTATTCTTAAAAGCTTGGAATTTAATCCAAGGTTAGTTTTTCAAACTGATATTAATTGTCGAAAGTCTTAACCAAAGTGGTGACAAAAACCTTTGAGCTCAAGTCCTAAAAGATAAGGAATTAAGCGCGGAGTCGAACTCAAGTGCAACCGAACGGACATAAAATGTTCATGAATAAGATTACATAAAGAAGGAAATAGGAATGTGGTACCTCCACTTGCTTACTCATCTCCTACTTGAGCCAACTCTTTGCGTTCGTCTCCATAGCTCAATCACTAGAAGTGAGTATCCTGTAGAGAAATCAACGAGAGCGGAGTGAAATTTGCACAAATAAATTTAAAAGATAGTCTAATATTTTTGGGTTTTATTTTTATCAAATGCAAAACTGAAGAAATAAAAATATGAATGCAAAAAGGTGGGAGGAGTTTACCTCCCCAAGCTTAGGATGTTGGCCTATCTGGAATCAAAGGTCACCACCGTCGGGCGGCGGGTGCTGGTATGGGAAGTTGGGGTAGTGGTTTGCAAAGTTCTTCATGAAAGATGTAAAGTCCTAGGTGAGGTTGACTATGTTGGCGTTCGCATCATACAACGTGTTCTCTATATTGTCAATGCGATGCACCACCTGGTCAAATTCGCCCCTCGGGACATAGTTGAATCCCGGCTGTGGTTGAGGCATACCATGATGTTGGTGCCGAGAGAAAGATTGTTGGTAATGGTGTTGTTGACCGTAGTCATCCCAGCCTGCACCGTTCCAATCTTTTCCACTCTGATCTTGCTGATGTTGGCCAGCTGCTGTGTTTTCCTAGTTGGGGTGAACTCCTTGTGGCGCAATCCTTCCTGAGAAGATCGGTGCCTGCCAGAACTCCTCCTCGGTAAGGACCCAACTTTGTTTACCTAGCAAACCAAAAGCTTGGACAAAAGGAAGGAAAACTTGGTGGAGATCACCGTTAGGCTCAAAATAAAGCTGGTGAGCACGAAGGGAGCGTTCGGGTCTATAGACCCCCATGAATTTGGTGCTAGCCTTATGAATGTCATCCAGGCTCTTACTGCTAGCCATTGCTCTTTCCTGTGGCAAGACAAATTCATTTGCGTAAGCGATCTATGTGATCAACCCACCACAATGAATGTCCCTAGCGGAAGCCGACCGTTGGCAGCAAAAGTGTTGCATGAGCAAAGCACCTAAGTTTACCTGGTGCTCCATCTCTGGATGCAAGGCCATATGAATTACACTCAACTCGGGCCCTGCCATTGCCCCGACATCACCTTTCCCAAAAATAGAATTTACTAGGAAGGTATGAAAATAACGGATAGTAGGATTCTGAATGGTGGCGCCCTTTTTGCGCAAATAATCATTGTTCTTGTGGATAGAAATTTGCTCCCAAGAATGCATTTCCTCCATGTGCACATTGTCATTAATATCGAGTTCCCCCTCATGAGAGAATCCGAAACTATCACAAAATTCATAGAAGGAAAGGTTATGGAGCTGCCCATTGAGTATAAAACTTATAGTGCAATTACGCTTTTGGACTTAGAGATCATCATGGAATGATGACAGGAACTCGTATGTACCGATCTTGTAGGTGTCGATGGAGAAGTAGGATAAGTTGACCATCCTAGCTTGCACAGTCATCTGCTCGAAGTTCTCCAAAAGACCTTGGCGGGAGAGGAACTCGCGGTCTACCCACTTGGTGGGTAAAACCTTATGGTTACTCACCCTTTCATAGTCTCGACTCATGGCGACCCTCAAGTTGTCCACCTCCAAATGTCTCTTCTTCGACCCAGCGGCTCCTGTCATACCCGAGCCCTTGCCCGAGCAGAAAACCCTTGAAATGTTATGCATTGTGCTACAAATGTTTTAAAGAAAAATATAGGCATCAAGTTTCTATCACATGAACAAACAATTATAGGTAGAAGTTACAAATCCTAACGTGAGAAATCAATAATAATCCCAAAATATGATGAAATCATCTAAATAGCCAATATGATGAATTCAACCATGAATTTCATAAAATAGAGCATGGATCAGATGAGAAACTTACCGATGTGAAGATTTCCCAACTCAAAAACATGAAAACAATGAAGAATCAAAGATTCTAGGAGGCTAGGGTTTGAGGTGGAGAGAGAAATAACAAGAACGAAAGAGGAAGAAGAAGATAGAGGCTGGCTGGGAACCAGCCGCCGTCGGCCTTTACCTAGCGATGCAGTCGGTACGGGCGCAACCCGCCCGTACCGGTGGTCGTCACCGTTGGATCAACGTTAGCGTTCGAGATCAAACCTGGTCAGTCTGGTACGAGCGCATGGTACGGGTGTGTCCCGGCCGTACCGTTGCTCGTTACCGATACTGTGAATCTTGGTCGCCTTCGTCGAGGTTTGGTACGGGCGCGCGGTACGGGCGCGTCCCGGCCATACCACCTCTCGTTATCGGTACTATGCCCCTTGTCGAACTTGCCAAAATTCAGTATGGGCGCGCAGTACGGGCACACCAGACCGTACCGACACTCGTTATGCGATCTAAACCTTTTGTTCTATTTCTTCTCTTCATTTTTCCCTTGCTTCTAAACTTTTCTAAGGTAAATTCTCTGAACAACTCAAGACTTGAAATAAATTTATTAGTACATACAATTAATAAGATAATAAAAACTTAAACTTAATTCATTGAGAATGGGTTAACTCTAATTATGTATTTTATTCTAGAGTTTTGATCATCCAAACTTCATATCATTAGCATTTACCTCAAGCTGCTCTTTATCTTTGGTTCTTGCTGCTTGAACACGCTTAGACGGTGGAACATATTTTCCATCGTATTCTTGTTTCTTTGGAAAGTATCGAACAATCTGATCATCATATATATTAAAGACAATCTTACTGCTAGAGAAGTCTACGTTAGCTCCAGTTGTGCTAAGAAAAGGTCTTCCAAGGATCATAGAAAGTTTGTCATCCCCAGAGACATCAAAAATAATAAAATCAGTGGGTATAACATGTTGATCTATTCTAAGTAGAATGTCTTCGATCATACCGACATGTTGTTTAGTTGTTTTATCCGCCATTTGTAAGGTGATTGAAGTAGGAGAATATTCTCCAAGGTTCAATTTTTTAAATAGGGAATAAGGCATAACACTAACACCCGCTCCTAAATCACAAAGAGCATTAAATATATTAGTTTTCCAAATTGCGCAGGAGATGGTTGGTATACCTGGGTCCCCAAGCTTAGTAGGCAGCTTATCACCAAAGCTTGTCATTACTGCTACAGTCTTAGTTACCTTCTTCTTTCTATTAAGAATATCTCGCATAAACTTTTTATAAGTAGGAACTTGAATAGCATCAGTTAAAGGAAGTTCTAAACGTAATCTTCCTAGTGCTTCAATAAAAGAGTCATAAATAGCTTTATCCGGTTCATATTGAACTCGATTAGGATAAGGAATTTTCTTTTTGGTGGGTATTACCTTTCCTTTACCTTTGCTACTGGTTCAACAATTTTTTTGGTTTTCCTTGTGGCTGGTTTTTCTTATCGGCATGTTCTTCACGTGGGATGATAACTTGCTCTTCTTGCTCCTTTATGATACCGGCTTCTTCCCTTGAATCGATTGTCTTAGAGTCTGAATCATATAGTCTATGTTTGTCCCCTGCTTCCTCTTCTTCTCAAGTTTTGGAAGCTTCATTCTCCCTTTTCTGGGCCTCATAATTAATGTCATCTTGGGGATCAACTAAATCCTCTTCTTCTTTACTTTCGAGCTCGTTCTTCCTGATACCAAGGTGGTCCTTGTGGTTCCCGAGTTTCTGTACCACGTCTAGTAACAATGTTTGTAGAAATAGTACTGAAATTTTCTTGGTTCAAAATCAAAGTTTGGGTTTCAATTATTTGCTCACACCGAGTTTTAACCATACTTAGATATCTATCTAAATGTTTTGTAGCTTGACCCAAGTCATCAAAGACTTCTGTTAGATCTCTTATATTCTTTTCTTGTGTCATGAGATGTTTATAGTTTTTCTTACAGAATTGATTCTGTTGATATCTAAACCTTTTCATTACAAGATTTATATCATCTTCTATTTCATAAGTTTGAAGAATATCAACTTTATTTTCTCTCACAAGTTCCGAGGCTATACTTTTTTTCTTCCATAGACTTTTTGACTTCGGGTATAAGATTTGGTGGTATGTGAATCATACCTTTTTCGTGGTTCAACATCGGCTATTGGATTGTATTGTTCGTCATTCAAGGATCTTACCTCAAAAAGCTTTACACATTCCTGTACTATTAAGTTGCATATATCTCCTCCTACAGATAGATCAATCATTTCTTCTGTCTCATCATTAATCCCATTGTAAAATATTGAATAATTAAATTCTCGTGAAAACCGTGATTTGGGACTTTCATAATCATTGAATAAAATCTATTCCATGCTTTATAAAAGTTTTCTCCAACTATTTGAAGAAAGTTTGTTATACTACGTTTGATTTGCATGATTTTAGTGAATGAACAGTATTTATGCATGAATTCTCGGATGCAATCTTCCTAGGTTTTTATAGTGTGATTAGGTAATGATTGTAACCAAGCAAAAGCATTATCTTTCAGAGACCAGCAAAAAAGTTTAAGGAGTACAAACTATATTGGTAAACTTGCTGGTTTAAATGTAGCGCGAAGGTCATAGACCTTTGTCAAGTGGTCACTAGGATCTTCCTCTTCTTTTCCTGCAAAAGCAATTTCATTCATCAAATAAATTAGCTCAGGATATATTTCGAATTCCCGACCTTCAAGTTCAGGACAAAGAATAGGCATTTTCCTTAAGTTCCTTGATGGATTTCCATATTCTCCCAACAGTAGCTCAGGTTTGGCCCCTCGGGTGATGGTCAAATCTGCCATCAGTGGAATCAAACTATTCACGTCTACAGTACGTGAGTTAGTAAAACTTCCAATAAATTCTAGGCGTCTCTCGATTGTAACATGATCAATATACGGAGGTAAATAAGTTTTTCCTAATCGAGTGGTACCTCTATCTTCAATAGAGATCAGGAATGGTGTCAACAAATGTTGTTGTCAAGAAACAACACTTAGCGCTTAGCTCCTCGGCAACAGTGCCAGAACATATCTTGATAGCCTGCAAGTGCATAGGTTTGCCATAGAATATTTCACGGAAGTATTGATTCTAGTTTTTATATGGATCCCAGTAAGGATCCTAGGTAAGTGTTTTTATGTGGTGTTTCTGTCGTACTCAAGGTGTCATGGGTCTTGAGTGAATTGACTACAAAAGCAGATGATGGAAGTGGTGAGTAAAAGATAGAGGAAACTTGCTTAGAAAATAAATAAATTGCATAAAAGTAAAGATGCGAAAAGTGTGTACATGTCCTGCAGATGAGAAGTTAGGCGCGGAGAGAAACAGTTCATGATGATAGTGAAAGTGCCAAATGCATAAATCAGAATAAGTGATAGTGATATTTCTTATTTATAAGTGAGTAGGCAAGCAACCCATATACCGACTAGGAGTTCTCATGGCCAATTCTCCCTAGTCCCAATGATCCATCTGCTTGTTACCATGGCAATGGTCAACATATTAATTAAGGTCTTGTGACTAGATCAAGGCTTTAATCTTAATGGTTCCTTGTTGTCCTCGAGTAGTGCTAGCTCTTCATTGATATTGGCCGTGTCACTCGCGGGTCGCTGAATTGCTAGCATACAAGCTCATACCTATGAGATATTTGGATCATGTTACATGGACCCTTAAATTAGGTAACAAGCATTAGGAAAACATAGATAATCATTATCACTATTTAATAAATACTATAATGATCACAAATGGATGGATCTTAAAGGAGGCACAACACATCTCACTAATCCCCTACATCTCCCATGCCTATGGGGATTTACTCACGCATGAGAGGAAGAAAAATCAAAGGCATAATTGTATTGCAAGTAAGAATCATCTCAAAGTTATTGTAGCAAACCACAATAGAAATCAAAGATCAAATCAAATACAAACCAAAGTTAGATAAAAGTATCAAACCCTAATCTTACAAATACCAATCTCTCTCTATAAGTAATGGTGGGAATGATGGTGGAGTGTATGGTTTGGGAGTTGGAGATCATCGAGGAACGAGGTGAAGTTCTTCTCCTCTTCCAGATCTGATTTAACTCCCTCTGGATGGCTTGCAGTGGCTGTGTTTTTTGTTCTGTTGTTCTTCTCATTGTCCCCCCTTCACGGAAGTTGCTTGTATTGATATAAGGGAGCCATCGGCGTGTAGTACGGGCGGACGGTACGGGCGTGTCCTGACTGTACCACTGGTCGTTAAGTGTTCTAAACGCCTCCAATGAAAGGGACTCTAATTGGGGATTTACTTATTTGGATGCAATTAGCCCATAAATGCTATTAGATCTTCAATAAATGTTCAATACCGGAAAACCATCACAAGAAACCAAGGATTCGCTAATTGTGACATTAACATTAGTAAAAAGGGGTAATCTTCAGTGAAATCTGGCAATAAATAAGAGGAAAATCAATAGTAAAAAATGATGAAATTTGGAGCTATTAGTTAGCGAACGTTTCCTCCAAGTTAGAAATCAATGTTTCCTTCGTTTTGGACACTACCGCTATGTCATCCACGTATACATGTACGTTGTGTCCGATTTGATTGTTGAGGCAACGCTGCATAGTGTGCTGATATGTAGCTCCCGCGTTCTTTTAGCCGAACGACATAGTTGTGTAGAAAAAAGTTCCAAATGGAGTGACGAAATACGTCTTGATTTGATCCAATTTTTTCATCGGTATTTGGTGATATCCGGAATATGCATCGAGAAAATAGAGGAGTTCTGACCCTGCCATGGAATCAATAACTTGATCGATTCTAGGAAAAAAGAAGGGATCTTTGGGACAAGCCTTGTTCAAGAAAATATAATCAATACGCATCCTTAAATCAGTACTGTCCTTTTTAGGGACCATTACAGGATTTGCCACCCAATCAGTATGGATTACCTCTGTGATCAATTCGGCTAAATCTAGTCGGGCTAATTCTTTGGCTATAGCTTTGTACTTTCCATCGTCGGAAGATCATAAGGACTGTTTGACGGTGATACGTCCATTTTGCATCACTATTCTATGTCTTAATTCACTATTATTCATTGATTTATTTCGTATTGAGAGGTGATACTTATGTTATTTCATTTGTTTTGCATGGTTGATGATTTTTGGAGCATGGACCGCCGCAGTCAGGATTCTGATGGAAAAGGTGTTGTTTGGAGGCAAAATTCGCGAAGATTAGAAAATCTGGGAAAATATACGGAAAATCCTCAAGACTACTTTCTGGCGTCGTTGCCAGGGAGTGAAGTGCTATTGGAGAGTGGAACTGGTAAAGGAAACTTCCACTATGAGTATTGTTTACTTCTGCTAGTTGCTTTATTTTTTTTATGGATAATTCGCTGAGTTTCTTATCTGGTAATGCTACTACCACTGCTAAGGTAGTAGATAAGCCACCACCTGCTGAGAATGATGTTTTCAAAATACCTACAAGAATTATTGATCGTGTTATGGATAACTACTATGTTAGGGATGGAACTGTCCATCCCGGTGATCATTTGCTTTTTATACACGAATTATGCGGGTTGTTCAAGTGTGTAGGTATTACTACAGATCAAGTCAAGAAGAAGTTATTCTCATTATCACTGAAAGAAAGAGCTGAGGAATGGTATAAGATGCTAAAGAATGGTCAAGCTCTTGAATGGGAGGAAATAGTGCCTATCTTTTATTCAAAGTTTTATCCTCCTAGTGAGATTCATAAAGATCGGAATCAAATATACAACTTTTGGCCTCTTGATGGAGAGATTACAGCCCAAGCTTGGGGGAGATTGAAGTTACTAATTCTCAAATGTCCCATTCATGAGCTCCCCAACAATATTATTATCAATAACTTCTATGCAAGGCTCCCTCTACATGACAAGGATTTATTGGATGCTTCTTATGCTGGATCATTCACTCGCATGGAAGAAGAAGCTAAATGGGATCTTCTGGACCATATTCAAGACAATGCTGAAGCTTGAGAGAATGACAAAGGTAGAAAGTCAGGTATAAATTATGATTATGAATGCATTGAATCTTTTATGGGAACTGATGACTTTCAAAATATTAAAAATGCTTATGGTCTAGACTCTCAAGCTATTGCTTATTATTTTAAGGCTTTTGCTTCCTATATTGAAGTGCCTAAAAAGAAGTGGAATAAGTATCATGAACCTTATAAAGATGTTGCTAAGAGTGTTCCTGCAAGAAATACTGAAGTTTATACTGCTAATCATGTTTTACCTGAACCTTACATTGAGAAAATGCCTTTCCCAGTTAAGATAAAGGAACATTCCATGATAGCTAGTATGGTAGATGAAAGTATGAATAAAGCTGTTGAATCTGATAACCAAAAGGTTGATGAACCTATAATAGCAAATGTGAAAGACTTTGTTACTAAATATGAGAAAGAGGGACACACTATCCTTTGTAAGGATACCTCTAATATTGTTTCACAAAGTATTGTTATGAGAGCTAGTATTCCTATGTTTTTTGTTAGAATAAGTGATCATTGCTATGATGGCCCTTGTGATAGTTATATTGTTAAGTTTATGCATGATACTGAAAGTTACTATGAGAGAGGGAAAAGTGTTCTTATGCATCTCAATAATATCAAGTTTCCTCGTTTTATGCTGAAAGTCTTTATATTGCACTTCTTTTGCCTTCTTATGCAAGTTGCCTCTGGTTTCAATAACTTGTTTGTTTACAAAATTCCCTTGCATAGGAAGTGGGTTAGACTTAAATGTGTGTATTTTTGCTTCTTAATGCTCCCTTTCACTTCAATTCATATTCTTATGTGAGCATCTTCAAAATTATCATGCCCATCTTAATGGCTATAAAGAAAGAGCTTTTTGGGAGACAACCCAAATTTTTTTTGCTTTCAGTTTGTTTTTGTTTCTTTGAGTGTTGGAAGTTATTACTTCGGTAATAACCACTCCTTATCCGTTTTGTTTGGTTTTTGTGTCAAGATCAACCTCTAATGAGAGAGAAGTAATATTTGGGGAAGTTGCTATCCCGGAACAGATTTTTTTGTGCTTCACCATAAAAATTCGTGAGAGATCTTTGTCTTTCGGATTGAGTTGTACTTGTTTGTGATTCTGCCCCAAGTTGTTATTTAACTTTTGTTAGTTTTGCACTTTTTGATTTGAGCAACAGAAGATTTTCAAAAAAATTGATCTTTACCTGCTGGTCTGTTTTGACGGATTTACCCAATCTTGCATTTGCTTCTTTATTCGATTTCCTTTTTGAATTCTTTTTGGGTTTTCGGAAGGAGTTGCTACAGTAGCTTATGTTTTGATGGTTTTCAGTTGAAGTTGGACTCAAAAGGTTTTATCACTTCACTTATACTAATGTTGCTAATGAGAATTGTGTGAAGTTTTGTGTGAAAGAAATTTCCAGAAAGTGGAGACAATGGTGTAATAAGGAAGAGAAGGGTTTTATGACTCAAGTAATAAGTGTATGAAGAGGAAGATGTTGATGCCTTTCAAGTTATAACTCCGGAGAAATTCATCGAGGACCAAATTCAGAGACCTGCAGAGTCTGTTTTCAAATAGGTAACAGTTCTGGTAAGAAAAGTTCCGCGAAAATACAATAAAACTATATTTTTGCAGTTTTCAGTCGATAAGGAAAGTTACGAAGCGAAAAAGGGACGGAACTGGAGCCGGGGTAGCCCACACCACCCTGTGGCGCGGGCCCACCCCTGGCCGCGCCACCAGGTGGTGAGCCCACCCCAGACTCCACCTCCGACCCGTTTTCACCCAGTATCTTCCTTTTGATATGAAACTTCGTAATATATAACCCCCCCCCCCCCCCCGGATCCCCCGAGGTCCGTATATCGTGTTTTCGTCGTGTTTTTGTTTCGATCTATTTCTGCCAGGTAAAATCCCAGATTTGTAGCCTCAATGTCTTCCACTGGATCAGTTGAGGGAGATTCCTTGGAAGATATCATCAACCCATACATGAGAGAATTGAAGATTCATCCCAAGGAGTTATTGCTCGAAGGTGGGGAGGTTCGAATTAAAGAGGTTCAAGGCCCTAAAGGTGAATGAAGTCTGGAGGACAGGATGGAAGCATTGGAGCAAGAAGTCTTTAGGTACAAGAAGATGGCGGAGCGCGAAGTGGATATCATCCATAAGATTTGTTCCGAACTCATCACCGAGCACCAAAAGGAGACTGTTGAACTCAAAGACGAAGTCCTCTCACTCTGCCAAACAACCAACGATATACAAGCACAGTTCTATGACGTTCAAAATCAAAACTGTGAGTATGAGGCTAGATTTAAACTCATAAGTGCTGCTGCAAGTTTCAGGATGTTGGAAACCACGATGTCCTTTGTTGATGGGAAGCCTTTACCTTGGAAGACGGACGAAGATGAGAGGATACCACCACCAAAGGAGTGATTCGTCATCAGGTTTGGCATCCCCTTGGTTTGTTCCAAGTTTGGGGGAGTGTCGTGGTATCACATCACTATCTTCTATCTTTTTGCCTTATTAGTAGAGTCATATCATGAATAGAGAAGTTATTATGTAGGATGGTTTGCATTATGGAAGTGTCCCCTCTCTCGTTAGATATGTATCCCTTGGTGTGAGTTTCCGTTATGGAATATTAATCAGAAGTTCTATCATTCATTCTTTTGCATAGCTTATATTAGTTTTCAATTCGTGGTTATATGATTGATCTTGTTGTTAGTATTGGTATCACTTTGGGATCATTGAGTTAATTTAATTGGTTTTGGCAAACCTGGCTCGGTCAGTAGCAACACTATTTTTGAGAGTTGAATGAAAAGATAAAAGTACTCTAAAGAAAAATAATTTCATCATCTTTCTTTCTTGATTTGCTCATAAGTCTAGTATTCTATAGTTAAGATCTTTTGTGCTTCCAAGGAATATTGCATGTTTGTCTTTATCACTTGTATGTTTGTTTGTTTCCTTCAACTCTTGTACTTGCTACCCAGCCTTGCTAGCCAAAAACCTGTACTGAGAGGGTATTCTTCTCGTGCATCCACCTCCTTTAAACCAAAACCTTTGCCATTTGTGTCCACCATACCTACCTATTAGCATTATTGCTATTCCAAGTAAATTCTTGTTTTATCTACCTCCCAAATTAAACTTGTTATGTGAAAATTAGTGATTAAAGCTCTCACGAACTTGATGGCACACTTTACTTTCTTGCATTTAATAAACTTGAACCATTGTGCTCACCTATGTTGCGTATATGCTTGCGCTTTGTAAGTTGTGGATTAGCAGAACCATGTTGTCATGGGGAACGCTTTCAACATTGCATTGGTACTTCGTACCTAGTTGATATCATGTTCTTTTGTCTATGGATGTCGTCGGTGTGAAATGAAAGGGGATCTTGTAAGTCCATGGAGTTATGCATATGTGTTAGAGAAACGCCTGGGCCACTGGTCTAATCCATGCTGACATGGTGGAAACCTGCAGCGTAACCATAATGAGTATCTATGAAGCATTCTTCTTATAAAAAAAGAGATAGAGATTGAGAAAAAGAGAAAAGAAAAAAAAGAGATATTATGAAAAGAGGAAAGAGAGAAAAAGCACCATATTCCCATGGTAAATAAGAAGACTGTTGAGATACTTGTTGTCTGCTTGCCTTGTCATTTTGATATGGGGATTCTTCCGTATCATCGGGCAAGGGGTACCCCATTGGCGGTCCTCAATGATACACATATGCTTACGATGACAAGAACTTACCGGTGACTAAACTTGAGTAGCATGAGGAGCGGCCCTCGTATTCAAGGGACATGAGATTCTCAACTTACAACTTGTCAATGCATATCCTCATATTTGATCACTTTAACCTTAATCACCTAAAGATGCCTATGATAGGGGCAATGAGAGCTAAAAGCTAGTAAGTATCATAATTTTTGGGAGCTCTTTATGAGACTTGCAATCCCTGCTTCCCTCTGCGAAGGGCCTTTCTTTTACTTTGTAGTTGAGTCAGTAAACATACTCCCTTCTATCTCAGCAAGTATTTTGAGTTGTTGTGTTTCATTCATTCATATGATGATTTATTCACTCATGTTTCTTATGTTCCTTGTTTTGCAGATTGCTCTTATCTTGATGTTTACTACTTTGAAAGCTATCATTGAAACCAGTTATTTGTGAACTCCAGCAATTATCAACTATTCTTCGACCAAGAGCTAAGTTTGCCATTACCAATTATGATTCACTTTATGTATCTTTATTGTGTTTCCTTTACTTATTACAAGTTGAGTTATATAATAGTGAGTTGTCTTCTATTATGATCTATGTATTTGATGAATGTGATGCTTCTTGTCCGTATTCTTTTATTGACTCTTCACTCCATAAACCTGAGGCCATGTTCATTGAGCTCAGTTTCGCTTGGGGACAAGCGAAGTCTAAGCTTTGGGGAGTTGGTACGTCCATTTTGCATCACTATTCTATGTCTTAATTCACTATTATTCATTGATATATTTCGTATTGAGAGGTGATACTTATGTTATTTCATCTGTTTTTGCATGGTTGATGACTTTTGGAGCATGGACTGCTGCAGTCAGGATTCTGATGGAAAAGGTGCTGTTTGGAGGCAAAATTCGCGAAGATCAGAAAAACCAGGAAAATATACGGAAAATCCTATTTTTCCAGAAGACTAAGGATGCTAGAAGACAGAGTGGAGATGGGCCACAGGGGGCCCACACCACCCCCTGGCGCGGGCATCCCTAGCCGTGCCAGCAGGTGGTGTGGCTGCCCTGGCCCACCTCTGGCTCTCCCCTCTGGCGTATATCATCCTCCCGAAACCCTAAGACTCGAGGAGGGACCACAGAAAGATGCCGCCGCCTCTGCGGGGCAGAAAACACCAAGAGAGAAATATCTCTCCAGCAGATAGATTTATGTCGAGGGAATTCCTTCCCGGATATGAAGATCATCGCCATCAACACCACCATCAAGCTGGACTTCATCGAGATCATCATCACCACCATCATCACCATCAGCACCCTCATCACCACCTCCATATTGCTATAACAATTGCGTTGAATCTTGCTATAGTTCATAGGGGAAACTTTCCCGGTGTTGATTACTCCTTGTAGTTGATGCTATTGAGTGAACCGTTGAATTATTGTTTTTGTTCAGATTGTTATACATCATTATTCCGTCTCTGATCATGATCCATATGATGTCTTGTGAGTAGTTCGTCTTGTTCTTGAGGACATGGGAGAAGTCTTGCTGTTAGTAGTGGAGTTGTGTTGAGAAAGATTCAATAGATTGTTATTTAAGTTGTGGTGTACTTCTTCTAGTGGTGTCATGTGAACGTCGACTACATGAAACTTCACCTATATGGGCCTAGGGGAATGCATTGTGTATTTGGCTACTAATCGTAGCGGTTGCCGGAGTGATAGAAACCTGAACCCCCGTTAGGAAACCATTGCACAAGGGACGTAAGGGTCTTAGAGTTTAAAGTTGTGGTTAGGTTTCTACCTTAATTACTTTCTTGTACTTACGGATGTTTGCAAGGGGTATAATCACAAGTATGTATTAGTCTTGGATGGGGCGGTACATTAGCACAGGTTCACCCACACAACACTTAGCAAGCTAAAGAAGATTAATCAACTATATGAAGCGAAAGCACTTGACAGTCTTCCCATGTGTCCACAAGAACGTTTGGTCATCTTAAGTAACACAACCGGCTTGTCCTTTGCTGCATAAAGGATTGGGCCACTTGCTGCATTTATTCCTACTATCTTTTATTTACTCATACTTTGTTTACTTGCTTTATCGAAACCCCCTAAATATCCATTTGCTAAGTATTTGCAGAGAATTCCTGATCCATACCACTAGCCAGTACCTTCTGCTCCTCGTTGGGTTTGACACTCTTACTTATCAAAAATACTGCGATACACCCCCTATACTTGTGGGTCATCAGACGGGTCTAGCGTTAGGATACATGTTAATAGAGTGCTCAGCAAGTTTCCTAGGTACTTCGATCATGTCAGAAGGTTGACGTGCAAAGATATCTTTATTAGCATTGATGAACTCGACAAGCACGCATTCTTACGCATGACCTAATCCTACGCCTACATTGGTCACCTTGGAGGGATCATCTTCCTTCAACAGCGTTGTCTTCGTCTCTTCTAATGCCTTGAACTGCAAATTCGGCTTCAACACCTCGTTCTTTGTAGCCGGCATCTCGAACGGGTTGGTGTTCTTCTTGATCTCCTAGTACTCCTGGGTGTGCAGCATGGCTTCGGCAAAGGTGGAAACTCCCTCCTCGCGGTCTCGTGCTTTCTTCGGGTTACCCCGGATTGTTATTACACCCTTCGGACCTGGAAGTTTCATCATGTTGTAGATGTAGCAGGGAAGGGCCATGAACCCCCAGTAAGCCGGACGCCCGAAGATGGCGTGATATCCGCTCTTGAACGGTACCACCTCAAAAGACAGTGGCTCGATCCGGTAGTTCTTTGGAGTACTGAATGTTACTTCAAGAGTGATCTCACCCAGAGAATTTTCCTATCTCCCTAGTACAATTCCATGAAAAACCATATTGTTGTGATTCAGCTAGCTTTCCGATATTCTCATGTGGTGAAGTGTCTCGATGTAGAGGATTTTAATGTCGCTACCACCATCCATGAGAGCCTTGGAGAACTCATAGCCATCAATAAGGGGATTGACAACCAGAGGGTACTTTCCCTACTTATGAGTCTGTTGTGGGTGGTCGCTTCGGTCAAAGGTGATGGTAACTTCCGACCAATCCAGGAACTCAGGAACATCCAAAACCATGGCGTTGAGCTCATGGAGGACCGCCTTTTTGACCTTAGATGACTAAGTCCCGAGGAAGCAGACATAAGTGTCTTTCTTGGTAGGATAATCCTTCTTTCCATCCGACTTGGGGTTGACGGCTTCTACCTCTTCCATGTCAAAATCTTCCTTAGGCTCCTTGCCTTTCTCAGAATTTCTGTTTAATTTTCGTCGCTTGGCCTTGTAGCTAGTGGATTCATATTTCGTGATGTCGTTATTGAAACAACACTTAGCATTGGTGTGGGAAGAACCCCCGTTCCGTCCGGATGATGAACATAAGGATTGTTGGCAATGTCAGCCCAAGAATAGGTCTTCCTTGGTTGTTGATCGCCTCTACCCTAGACTCAGGAAGTTCCACGGCCTTGTCCCCGTCCGCCTCCACGCCTTCCTTCACCTTTAGACTCGAAAGTTTCATTAATAGTAGCGGTTTCTAGATTGGGTTTGTCCTCAGAGGTGTTCTTACGCTTCTAGGTTTGCTGTTGTTTTGGTTGCCTTAGATTCGGCATGACTAAGCCATTTAGCTGACCATGTGAGTCATCATAGGCATCAGCATATTTGTTGGCCGTCTCTATCATCTCACCCAAGTTGGTAACTTTTTCATGCTTGAACTGGTAACACAGTAATCCGACTGGTAATCTTGCAATAAAAGCTTCGATTGAAGTTTGATCATTGACTCCTTCACAGGAGTTTTTTGTTTCAATCCATCATTCGAGATAGTCTCGGCAAGTTTCTCCGAGTTGCTGGATGCAACACTACAAGTCTCCAACAGTGCAGGGCGTCCTATAAATCCCCTCGAAATTCCTAAAGAATGCACTTTGCATATCATACCAGTTGTTGACGAAGTTTTCTATAAGTTCATTGAGCCATGATCGAGCCGTCTTCCGCAGCATGAGTGGGAGATATCGGACTGCGACCAAGTTGTTTCCTCCTTTAGCGATGTAGCAAGCCTAGCACAAATCCTGAAGCCAAGGGTCTAGCCAGGCTGCATTGTCGTAGGGTTGAATGTGCTTCATGATTTTGAAGTTAGCAGGAAACCTCGTTTTGCAAACTCGTGGACCGAAACATTTTGGTCCCACATATACATCGTCCTCCTCATAGCACCGCACCTTAATGTTTGACTCGATGTGATATCGAGCGTCGTTTAGCAAGAGTGATCTTTTCCTCGGATGCTCGATCTACCTACGGGGCAGTGGAGTACGACCTCTACTTCTTCTCCTACCACCACCTCCTCCGCCCCGACGGCTACCGTGGCTATGATGAGAGCCATTGTGGTAACTGCCTAGTGGGGATGGAGGTTTTGGTGGGTTATTGCCGGCTAAGCGTCATCTTACTTCTGGAGTGTCATTATGTCGGATCCGAGGTGGGTCTTCATGACAAAGGCCATTGTGTCGGCTTGATCCAACACGGTCTTTGTTGTTTCTTCGTCTGGTGTTATCTTTGTTGTGACTAGGCTGAAGGGAATATGCCCAAAAGGCAATAATAAAGTTGTTATTATCGTATTCCAAGTATATGATAGATGTTTATTATGCATGCTATAATTGTATTAATTAGAAACATTAATACATGTGTGTTTAATAAACAAATAAAGAGTTCCTAGTTATGCCTCTCATATAAACTAGCTCGTTAATTAACAAGATGATCAAGGTTTCCTGATCATGGACATTGGATGTTATTGATAATGAGGTCACAATATTGGTGGAATGGTGTGATGAACATTCATCTGAAATATAGCAATACGATTAAAGTCATTATGTTTAAATTGCTATAACATCATACGAAGAAACTTTAGTCATTAGACCATGAGATCATATCAACCACTAACACCCGAAGAGTAACTTGATAACATCAAACGTCACACCATAATAGGGTGACAATAAAGGTGGGTTTAGATACTCTGAAAGTGTTGTGTAGAGGCTCATGGATCAAGAGTGGGATTTTTCCATCCCTATGACGGAGAGATATACTCTGGGCCCTCTCGGTGATATCATATTGATGTAGCTTGCAAGCAAGTGATAAGATCACTAGAATGTTATATCATGGGAACGAGAAAAGAGTACTTGTCAGTAATAGGATCAGACTAGGTATGGGCATATGGATGATCGAATATCGGACATGTAATATCTCACGATACAAAAGGATTTAGTTGCAAACGTTAAAGGTTCTCATGATCACTGAAGTCATCGTTGAACGTGTGGGAGTCAGTATGGATCTCTAGGCCCTGTTGCTGATTATTGATCGGAGAGGGGTCTTGATCATGTATGCATTATTCGCGAACCATAGGGTGACACACTTAAGGGATACCGACACCATTTGGAGCAAATATGTTTCAGAGAAAGATTATAAAAGCACTGGAATCATTTCTATGGACACCAGAATTGTTTCGGGTGAAATTGCTGAAACTGGTTCTGCATGTGGTATTAAAATGTTGCAGGGGGTTTTATGTGAATGTTTGTTAATTAAATTAATTATTAATAAAGTAAATAAAATAGTTTTATTAAATGAGAGTTGTATTAAATTTGGTGGAAATTTAATGCATGTGAGTGGAAGTGTGAATGGAGGGGTGTTTATGTGAGTGGAAGCTCCACCCACATGAATGAT
This sequence comes from Avena sativa, assembly GCA_916181665.1. Taxonomy (NCBI): domain Eukaryota; kingdom Viridiplantae; phylum Streptophyta; class Magnoliopsida; order Poales; family Poaceae; genus Avena; species Avena sativa. The sequence goes on along the minus strand of OV702290.1, from coordinate 28,306,475 downwards.
GGAAGAGGTGGGGGCACCACCTTGGCTGCCGACCATGGGAGGGGCTGCCCCCTCTTCCCTATAAAAATCCCCCTCCTCTGCCTCTCATTTCACACCTCCTCTTGAAGGATCTCTCTCCCTCTCTAGTTTATTTCCCCATGGCTTCGGATTAGCAAAGTACATGTTCCCGGTGGCTTTGTCTGAAAGGAGTTGTTGCTTCCGTTGTATCATTGGAGCGAGGACGGGAGGTTGTCGGAGGACCGTACGTGTGTGCGATCACAGATGCACCGCTGAGTTGCAGTGCTAGACTTCCTCACGATCTTGAGATCGGGAAACGAACGACTATATCATCCACGAGTCCAACCTCGTAACGCTTTGTTGCTCTTCAAGGGTATGTTCTCTATGGATGTATATCCACCCGTTGATTGTATCTAGGTAGATAGATCTTGGTGCTTAGTTGTTCACTCCATAGGATTTTTTTTTGCTTCCTATGCTGCGAACCCAACAGTGGTATTAGAGACGGATCTATGCGTAGATAGTTTGCACGGGTAGATACATATGATTTTATTGGTGGCATAGTGGGATGAATCTTGTTCCATGCTTTACATGTCCTCACACATGAGACCTGTTCCACGCTTGACATGCAACTAGTTTTGTATAAGTGACTAGCGGGTGTCTGTCTCTCCTACTATACTCAATATCTAATTTACAACGAGTTGCTAATAATTTGATTATCATCATTGTGGTTCCATGTTCGTAGGTATGAACGGTTCTATCTTTGAAATCCCTAAAACACGTAAAAACATGCAACTGATAAATTAGAAGTGTCTAGTTTAGTTGTTGTTGGGCAAGTGTCATGATATGGTAATGTTATAATTTGTAGTATGGATTGATACTCTTGGAAATTATAACAAATCAAAGTGTAAGTTCCATAGACCTTGGCCTTACACATATAGGAATGATAAATATCACACCACAATGCACAAGATAGTGATCAAGTGCAAGAACCATTTCATATCACTTTTTTGTTTGCATCTTATATTGCTTGTTTGGCTCTTTAGTAGCATTATAAGATGATCCCTCATTTAAATATGAAGATAAAAATGTGTTCTTACTTAAGTATGCACCATTAAGAAAGTTCATCTTTTCGAGACACCACGTGATGATCGGGTCTGATAGACTCTACGTTCACATACAACAGGTGTAAGACAGTTTTACACACGTGAATACTAAGGTTCTTACTTGGCGAGCCTAGCATGTACAAACATGGCCTTGGAACATGAATCGGAAGGTAAAGCATGAGTCATACGTTTGATATGATGACCATCTAGATGCTTGCCTGTGAAGCTACACCAACTCACGTGATGATCGGTCTTGGTGTAGTGGATACGGTTCATGTAATCACCAAAAAGATAGGAGGGATGTTGTTTTTGAGTGGGAGTTTATTTGTAATTTGGATTAGTTGAACTCAATCTGTCATAAACTTAGTATAAATAAACTTTGCAAATTCTGTTATAGATGGCACCACCTGCTTTTAATTTCAATGTGTTCATGGAGAAAGAGAAACTTGCAACGAATGGTAGCAACTTTACCAACTGGGCCTTGAAATTGAGGATTCTCATCACTACTGCACAAAAGCAATATGTGCAAGAAGCGCTGCTAGGCCCCCACCTCCTAATGATGCTCCTGACGAGGTAAAGAATGTTTACTTAACTCGTCAGGAGGACAACAATATGGTTTATTGCGGCATCTCATATGGGCTAGAGCCGGAACTCCGAAAGCATTTCAAGAATGGCAATGCCTTTGATACCATGGGTGATTTGAAAATGATTTTCGATACCCATGGTGGCGTGGAGAGTTATGATGCTTCATAAAAGTTCTTTAGTTGCATGATGGAGGAGAGTAGCTCCGTAAGTGAGCATGTACTCAAAATGTCTGTGTATGCTGACAAGCTTGTGTCCTTGGGAATAACGATTCCCATTGACTTAGGCATACCTCATGTTCTCCAATCCCTGCCACCAAGCTACAAGAGCTTCGTGATGAACTATAACATGCAGGGCATGAAGAAGACTCTCCCCAAGCTTCTGTCAATGCTTAAGACTGTTGAAGTGGAGATAAGGAAAAACATCAAGTGTTGATGATCAATAGGACCATCGGTTTCAAGAAATACAAGAAGGGTAAATAGAAGGGGAACTTCAAGAAGGGTGGAAAATCTATTGCTGCACCTGAGAAGAAGGCCTGGGCTGGCCCTAAGTCTAATACCGAGTGCTACTATTGTAAGAGGACTGGCCACTAGAAGCGCAACTGCCCCAAATATCTGGCAGGTAATAAGGCCGGCAAGATGAAAAAGGTATATTTGATATACATGTTATGGATGTGTACTTGACTAGTACTCACAGTAGCAGCTAGGTATTTGATACTGAACCGGTTGCTAATATATGTAACTCGACTCAAGGGCTACGGAACAAGCGACAACTAGCAAGGGATGAGGTCATGATGTGTGTCAGCAATGGATCAAAAGTTGATGTGATCGCCATCGGAATGCTGCCTCTCCATCTACCATCTGGACTAGTTCTAAACCTAAATAATTGTTATTTGGTGCCTGTGCTGAGCATGAACATTGTATCCAGATCGTGTTTGTTGCAAAGCGGTTATTCTTCTAAATCCGAAAACAATGGTTGTTCGATTTATATAAATAATATCTTTTATGGTCATGCACCTGTGATGAATGGTTTATTTATTTTGAATCCCGATAGTAGTGATACACATATCCATAATGTTAATGCCAAAATGATTAAACTTGATAATGATATATCTACATATATGTGGCACTACCGTCTAGGTAATATTAGCGTAAAACGCATAAAAAGCTCCATTCTGATGGACTTTTAGAATCACTTGATTTTGAATCATTTTATACATGTGAGCCATGCCTTATAGGTAAGATGACTAGAACCATGTTTTCCGGTACAATGGAACAGGCGACAGATTTATTGGAAATCATACATATTGATGTATGTGGTCCAATGAGTGTGTTGGTGCGAGGTGGATATCATTATTTTGTTACTTTCATGGATGATTTGAGTATATATGGATATATATTTGATAAAATACAAGTCTGAAACCTTTGAAAAGTTCAAAGAATTTCAGAGTGAAGTGGAAAATCATCGTAATAAAAAGATTAATTTTTGCGGTATGATCACAGAGGTGAATATCTAAGTTACGAGTTTGGCACACACATGAGAGAGTGTTGAATAGTTTCACATTTCATGCCTATCGGAACACCACACCTTATTAGATATGGTTCGATGTTCTCTCTATTGTGACTAGGCTGAAGGGAATATGCCCGAGAGGCAATAATAAAGTTGTTCTTATCGTATTCCAAGTATATGATATATGTTTATTTTGCATTTTATAATTGTATTAATTGGAAACATTAATACATGTGTGTTTAATAAAAAATAAAGAGTTTCTAGTTATGCCTCTCATATAAACTAGCTCGTTGATTAACAAGATGATCAAGGTTTCCAAATCATGGACATTGGATGTTGTTAATAATGAGGTCACAACATTGGTGGAATGGTGTGGTGAACATTCATCCGAAGTATAGCAATACGATCAAAGTCAATATGTTTAAATTGCTATAACATCATACAAAGTAACTTTAGTCCTTAAACCATGAGATCATGTCAATCACTAACACCGGAAGAGTAACTTGATAACATCAAATGTCACACCATAATAGGGTGACAATAAAGGTGCGTTCAGATACTCCGAAAGTGTTATTTAGAGGCTCATGGATCAACAGTGGGATTTTTCCATCCCGATGACGGAGATATATACTCTTGGACCTCTTGGTGATATCACATTGATGCAGCTTGCAAGCAATTGATAAGATCACAAGAATGTTATATCACGGGTATGAGAAAAGAGTACTTGTCGGTAATAGGATCAAACTAGGTATGGGGATACCGATGATCAATTCTCGGACATGTAATATATCGCGATACAAAAGGATTTAGTTTCAAACATTAAAGGTTCTCACGATCACTGAAGTCATCGTTGAATGTGTGGGAGTCAGTATGATCTCTAGGTCCAGCTGCTGATTATTGATCAGAGAGGGATCTCGATCATGTATGCTTATTAGCGGACCATAGGGTGACACACTTAAGGGATACCGACACCATTTGGACTAAATATGTTTCAGAGAAAGATTATGAAAGCACTGGAATCATTTTGATGGACACTGAAATTGTTTCAGGTGAAATTATTGAAACTGGTTCTGCATGTGATATTGAAATGTTGCAGGGGGTTTTATGTGAATGTTTGTTAATTAAAGTAATTAACAAAATTCTAAATAAAATATTTTTATTAAATGAGAGTTGTATTAAATCTGGTGTAAATTTAATGCACGTGAGTGGAGGGGTGTTTATGTGAGTGGAAGCTCCACCCACATTAATGATGGAAGAGGTGGGGGCACCACCTTGCCTGCCGGCCATGGGAGGGGCTGCCCCCTCTCCCCTATAAAAAGCCCCTCCTCCTCCTCTCACTTCACACCTCCTTGTGAAGGATCCCTCTCCCTCTCTAGTTTATTTCCCCATTGCTTCAATTAGCGAATTACATGTTCCTTGTGGCTTTTTCTAAAAGGAGTTGATGCTTCCGATGCATTGTTGGAGCAAGGACACGGAGGTTGTCGTAGGACCGGATGTGTGTGCGATCACGGATACGCTGCTGAGTTGCGGTGCAATACTTCCTCACGATCTTGAGATCGTCAAGCGAACGACTACATCATCCTCGAGTCCAACCTTGTAACACTTTGTCACTCTTCAAGGGTATGTTCTCTATGGATTTATATCCACCCATTGATTGTATCTAGGTAGATAGTTCTTGGTGCTAAGTTGTTCACTCCGTAGGAATTTTTTTGTTTTCTATGCTGCGAACCCAACAAAGGCTCAGTTGGACGACTCGTGTGTCTAGGAGGCGGCATCCGCTGCCGGTCCCGCTCCTGCCGGTGTCGTGCTTCTTTGTCCTTGTGGCCATTAGATTTCTGACAATGGGGTTGATTGGGGGCCAGTTCTATCATAGTGTCGCGTGACGCAACTAGAAGAACTTCTGCCTAGCCTCACGCGAGCCTGCAATGATGGCCTAAAGAGCCAAATCTTGATTGACTATCATCCCTAGGGTCAGGGCGATGACTCTGTTTTAGTTCCCTATGGGGTCGTCAGTCAACATTTCTGTCTGCACCAGTGCAGCACTATTCGGATTTCAATGTCAGTTTCCTGCTGAAAGATACGGCGGTTTTCTGTTGCTCTAAGCTTTTGTTGAGCAATGCGACGCACTGCTGGACCTGTTCTGGAGACGTATTATTGGTTAGGATAGCTTGAGCGGTGGCAGCATTTTCCACCGGTGTATTGTAAACCCGGTTTCCCTTACTATCGAGCCAAGATTGTCCCATAGGTTTTCCGTCAAAGAGTCTTGTGGACATCCGGATTCTTGTTAGCCAGATCCAGGCCACCTCTAGTTTTATCATGTGGTAGTCGCTTGAAATCTTACTTGTACTAGGCAGGATCGTTGTTGATGCGCTGCTTGATCTCAATGATATGAGCGGCTTCATCGAGTAGGATCAAGTGTTGCTTCTCTAGGTCCTCAGCCCTTTTCTCGAGCTCCTCCAGCATGAGATCTGAAGCATTTGGGATTGGTGTTGTTAATGCTTCTCCATATATTTGATAGGCGCTTTAGGTAACCACGTGACCATCGACCGGAGGATCGTTTGACGTGGGATTGACCGGATTGCTGTCCGGACTATCCATGTTGATCTCTTCATAAAAAATTTCTTCGACTTCTTCCTCTAACGTTTTACCAGTGTCGAGAGTTTTCTTGTTCTTCTTCTTGTTTGCCCGCCTAGTGGCCTTTACATGCGTACCAGTGGAAAAGATGACTTTGGGTATGTTGCATGGAGATAGACTTCCATCAGTACTTTCAGGTTGACCAGGCTCATACGCTTGGACCTCGGATGTTTCTCCGGTTTCCATGTCATAGCGCGTAGTGAAGTTATCTTTGCTGAAATCCTCATCCATACTATCGTATGGACTTGGAGGTGCATCTTCTCCACCTTGCGCAGCTTTGGAGGTGTATTCTTCACCATATGCCTTGATGTCTACACACTTCTATTCTTGTAGACAGTTGTTGGGCCACCAAGTGCATAGGTTTGTAGAACAGCAGCAAGTTTCCCTTAAGTGGATTACCCAAGGTTTATCGAACTCAGGGAGGAAGTGGTCAAAGGTATCCCTCTCAAGCAACCCTGCAATCAAGATACAAGAAGTCCCTTGTGTCCCCAACACACCCAATACACGTGTTAGGTGTATAGGTGCACTAGTTCGGCAAAGAGATAGTGAAATACAAGTGGTATGGATATAAGACAATGGTGCCAGAAAATACTTTGATGGCGTGGAAGATACTAAAGACAAACTGAAATAAATATGGCATCAAGCAAACATGTAGCAGATCTAGTTGCAAATGGTGTTTCAATGCTTAGAAACAAGGCCTAGGGATCATACTTTCACTAGTGAACACTCTTATATAAATATCTTCTCTTCATGATACTACTCTGAACTACTCTCCAGTTGGACACTCTAATCCATGGTAGGGCTATAACAACACACCTCAAAGTCCGCTTTCCCCATCTAGATAACCCCACACTGTCACCTTGAGCTCTAGATGGTTCCAACAAACACCACAATTTCATAGAGAAATCCAACTCCAAATATAACTCATAACAAGTATTTGTAATCTCTAGCCTAAGTGCCACCATGGTGTGCATGCTATCACTTTCACACACATGGGGAGAGCCAAAGATCTATTAAAGCACTTGAGTAGCAAGGTAGATCTACTTGATTACAAAGCTCATGATCACAATATGATCATGCATAGAGAGAGAGATGAACACATAGCTACCGGTAGAACCCTTAGCCCCGAGGAAGAACTACTCCGTCATTATCATGGAAATCAGCAACGGCGATGGAGATGGTGGTGGAGATCGATGGAGATGGCTCCGGGGGCAATTCCTCGCCCCGGCAGGGTGCCGGACTAGAGACTTTCTGTCCCTCGAATCTCCCCTTCGGTGGTGGCGGCACTGCGGAACTTTTCGTGGCTGGAGGCTGGATTATTTAGGGTTTCTGCATAGGAGGCTTCTTATAGGCGAAGAGGCAAGGTCGGTGGAGTGCCAAGGGTCCCACACCACCTGGTGGCATGGCTAGGGGTCACTCGCGCCACCCTATGGTGTGGCCACCCCTGGCCCCTCCCCGTCTCGTCTTCTGGCTCCGTGTTCCCCTCGGTGAAATATTGACTTTGGATTTTGTCCCATCCAATTCCAAGAATATTCATTTTCTGGCTTTTCTGGAACCAAAAATAGAAGAAAACGGGCAAATGGCACTGTGGCATCTTGTTAATAGGTTAGTCCCAGAAAGTGTATAAAAATACTCCAAAGTGTGGACGAAACATAAGAAAGTAGATATAAAACAAGCATGGAACATCAAAAATTATAGATACGTTTGCAATGTATCAACATCCACAAGCTTAACTCCTGCTCGTCCTCGAGTAGGTAAGTGATAAAAAGAATAATTTTTGAGGTGACATGCACCATCAAAATCAAGATCAAACCATTTGCAAGCATTGAAAGCTGGGATCAAAGAACTCTAAACATGAGCATGAAAGATGAAGTTCTAACAATAAGACATAGTAACTATGCATGCAACATGAAAGGATATAAACAAAGATCATGAATAAGAATGCATTGAAATACGTTTGTTTGTTTCACATATAGAAAACATAGCAAAGTGGCATTCAGCTTGTCCCTCATGGAGTAGCCAAACATAAATGCATAGGACACCTTCAAAGTTCATAAGGGTGACTAGATACAAATAGTTCAAGAACAAGCAATATCAACATTATGAATCAATCAATAAGTTTTGGGACAATGCACATAGAACTAAAAATGACAACTATGCTCTCTTAATTGGTGCCTAAGGATAGAAGGTGGAGACTCAATATAAAAGTGGAAGAAAGGCCCTTCATAAAGGGAAGCAGGGATTCAAGTCTCATAAAGAGCTTCCAAAAATTATGGTACTTATTAGCTTTCAGCTCTCATTGCCCCTATCATAAGCATCTTGAAGTGACTACGGTTAAAGTGAACAAACTATGGAGTATATGCTTGACAAAGTTAAGTTGGCAATCTCATGTCCCTTGAATACGAGGGTCGCTCCTTATGCTACTCAAGTTTAGTTACCGGTAAGTTCTTGTCATAGTAAGTACATGTGTATCATAGAGAACCGCCAACGGGATACCCCTTGCCCGATGATACGGAAGAATCCCCATATCAAAATGACAAGGTAAGCAGACAATGAGCATCTCAGCAATCTTCTTATTTACCATGGGAAAATGGTGTTTTTTCTCTCTTTACTCTTTTCTCATCTTTTTTTTTCTTTTTTCTCAATCTCTATCTCTTTTCCTTTTTTATAAGAAGAATGCTTCATAGATTGCTCATTATGGTTACACTGCAGGTTTCCACCATGATTAGGCATGGATTAGACCAGCGGCCCAGACGTTTCTCTAACACACATACATAACTCCATGGACTTATAAGCTCCTCTTTCATTTCACACCGACGACATCCATAAACAAAAAAGCATGATATCAACTGGGTATAATGTACAAGTGCAATGTTGAAAGCGTTCCCCATGATAACATGGTTCTGCTAATCCCCAACATATAAGTGCAAACATATACAACATATACGACACAATGGTTTAAGTTTATTAGGGGCAAGAAAAGTAAAGTGTGCCATCAAGTTTGTGAGAGCTTTAATCACTAATTTTCACATAACAAGTTTAATTCGGAAGGTAGATAAAAACATGAATATACTTGGAATAGCAAATGATAATAGGTAGGTATGGTGGACTCTTTGGAATAACTTGGTTTTATTTGGAGTTGGATGCGTGAGTGGAACTCATACTTGGTATGGAGGCTAGCAAAAGACTAGGAGCGACCAACTAAGAGAGAAATAATGGCCATAATCATTCAAAGCGATAAAACATTATCAATCAAAGCATAAAGGGGTATTACAAGTCGAAAACTAAATGATCATAGAGGTTATGGTGACTTGGTATAGTCTTAACATGGTGTGAGCATGCGCCAAGTCAACCCAAATAAAGCATTTAAAGAAGAATACCACAATATTATGCTTTTAATATGCTAAAACAACTCATGGTTCTTTCAAGGCACATTAAGCAATCTCAATTGTTTATAACATGTCATGCTACCGCAATAACCACTAAGCATAAAGCCACAACAATATCAAGCATGACATGATAAAGTCTAAGTCACAGTCAAAAACAAGCTCCTTTTTACCACTTAAGCATGAACTTTCCTACTCTTTTCCAATCCAAATCAACTTTATTTGAAAACGAATGCGTGAATGAGGGGGTCCAACCAATTTATTCAAGCAAACGAAAACTAAAAACAAAATGAAGACGCTCCAAGAACAACACAATTGTGCATGAAACGATAAAAATGAAGTGTTTGGAAGAAACCTAATTTTTATTGATGAAGAAGTGGATGCCTTGGGCATCCCCAAGCTTTGATGCTTGTACTTCTTGGATATTTCTTGGGGTGATACGGGTGTCATCCCCAAGGTTAACCTTTAGTCCATTCTTCATCTCATTACATCATTCTCTCCTTACATCTGAAATTTTTCCTTCATACAAAACTTTACACAATCTTTATTAGCAACATCAGTGTACTCAAGATAATAAGTCTTTGGGTTCAGTTTTAAAATAGCAAAACTTTCATTAAAAACACAAGCTACTGTAGCAATTCCCTCAAAAAGTTCAATTCACCAAAAAGAACCCAAAAAGAAATCGATAAAGTGGCAAATGCAAATAATGGTAGAAATCTGTCAAAACAGACCAGCAGGTGAAAAACGATTTTTTCGAAGACCTTCTGTAGCTCAAATCGAAAAGTGTTGAACTAACGAAAGTTAGCTAACAATCTGGGGGTTTTATTCAGAAAATTACAGCTCAATCCAACATACAGAGATTTTTTACAAATTTTTACAGTGAAGCACAAAAATCTGTTTCGGGATAGCACTTTCCCAAATCTTACTTCCCTATCATTAGAGGTTATTCTTGGCACAAAAATCAAATATAAAAAAATAAGGAAAGGTTATTACAGAAGTAATAACTTTCCAGACTCAAGAAAACTATTGGGTTATCTCCCAAGAAGTACTTTTCTTTAACGCCTTCAAGTTAGGCATGATAGTTTGAGAAGATGCTCAGATAAGAAATATGAATTGAAGTAAAAGAGAGCATCAAAAAGAAAATTCAAAGCACATTTAAGTCTAACCCACTTCCTATGAAAAATAATCTTGTAAAGAAACAAGTCATGAAAGCACAAAGCAACAAGCATAGGAATGCAAAACAAGTGCAACTTCAAGACTTTCAACATAAAGAGGGGAAACTTAATATTGTTGAGATACATAAAACCATGTTTCCCTCTCTCATAATAACTTTCAGTAGCATCATGAATAAAATTAACAATATAACTATCACAAAAAACATTCTTATCATGAGCCATATGCATAAAAGAATTAATACTCTCCACATAAACATAGTCATTTTTATTAATTGTAGTGGGAGCAAATTCAACAAAGTAGCTATCATTATTATTCTCATCACCATAATCATCAAATATAGGAGGAATATTGTAATCATAATTAATTTTCTCCTCAATAGTAGGTGAACTGAAAATATCATATTCATCATTGTAATCATCATATATTGGAGGCATAGTATCATCAAAGTAAATTTTCTCCTCCATGCTTGGGGGGACTAAAAATATCATGCTCATCAAAACCAGCTTCCCCAAGCTTAGACTTTTCCATAGCATTAGAAATAATGTCAAAGAATTCATACTAATAACATTGCTATTAGCATGCAATTAAAGTTCCATAGGTTTTTTAATTTTCTCTTCAAACATTTCATGTCCTAACTCAAGATAAATACTATAAAGCTCTCTAATTTTGTTATTGTTTTCCATTAAGCCTAACTAGTGAAAATAAAAACAAGAAACAAAAAGATATAATTGCAGAGTCTAAAGGAAATAACTTCGAGCACTCACACACCAGCAATAGTGCTAAAGATAGCTTAGTAGCCAGAAGATGTGAGTACCTTTTACCTTACCTCCCCAGCAACGGCGTCAAAAAATAGCTTGATGTCTACACACTTCTATTCTTGTAGACAGTTGTTGGGCCACCAAGTGCATAGGTTTGTAGAACAGCAGCAAGTTTCCCTTAAGTGGATTACCCAAGGTTTATCGAACTCAGGGAGGAAGTGGTCAAAGGTATCCCTCTCAAGCAACCCTGCAATCAAGATACAAGAAGTCCCTTGTGTCCCCAACACACCCAATACACGTGTTAGGTGTATAGGTGCACTAGTTCGGCAAAGAGATAGTGAAATACAAGTGGTATGGATATAAGACAATGGTGCCAGAAAATACTTTGATGGCGTGGAAGATACTAAAGACAAACTGAAATAAATATGGCATCAAGCAAACATGTAGCAGATCTAGTTGCAAATGGTGTTTCAATGCTTAGAAACAAGGCCTAGGGATCATACTTTCACTAGTGAACACTCTTATATAAATATCTTCTCTTCATGATACTACTCTGAACTACTCTCCAGTTGGACACTCTAATCCATGGTAGGGCTATAACAACACACCTCAAAGTCCGCTTTCCCCATCTAGATAACCCCACACTGTCACCTTGAGCTCTAGATGGTTCCAACAAACACCACAATTTCATAGAGAAATCCAACTCCAAATATAACTCATAACAAGTATTTGTAATCTCTAGCCTAAGTGCAACCATGGTGTGCATGCTATCACTTTCACACACATGGGGAGAGCCAAAGATCTATTAAAGCACTTGAGTAGCAAGGTAGATCTACTTGATTACAAAGCTCATGATCACAATATGATCATGCATAGAGAGAGAGATGAACACATAGCTACCGGTAGAACCCTTAGCCCCGAGGAAGAACTACTCCGTCATCATCATGGGAATCAGCAACGGCGATGGAGATGGTGGTGGAGATCGATGGAGATGGCTCCGGGGGCAATTCCTCGCCCCGGCAGGGTGCCGGACTAGAGACTTTCTGTCCCTCGAATCTCCCCTTCGGTGGTGGCGGCACTGCGGAACTTTTCGTGGCTGGAGGCTGGATTATTTAGGGTTTCTGCATCGGGGGCTTCTTATAGGCGAAGGGGCAAGGTCGGTGGAGTGCCAGGGGCCCACACCACCTGGTGGCGCGGCCAAGGGTCACCCGCGCCACCCTATGGTGTGGCCAGCCCCTGGCCCCTCTCCGTCTCGTCTTCTAGCTCCATGTTCCCCTCGGTGAAATATTGACTTTGGCTTTTGTCCCGTCCAATTCCAAGAATAATCATTTTCTGGTTTTTCTGGAACCAAAAATAGAAGAAAACAGGCAACTGGCACCGTGGCATCTTGTTTTTTTTCCCGGAACTGTGGCATCTTGTTAATAGGTTAGTCCTAGAAAGTGTATAAAAATACTCCAAAGTGTGGACGAAACATAATAAAGTAGATATAAAACAAGCATGGAACATCAAAAATTATAGATATGTTTGCAACATATCATGCCTCCATCTCCTTCTCAAATTCTCGGAGCTCTTCCGACGTCATCGATTCCTGAGGGTAAGCGGATATGTCGGCATTTGTTTCGATGGCATCAAGAACTGAGTCTTTTTTGGCTCCAGCATCGGTAGAGCTGGATCTAGAACCAACGTAACCAACAAAGCTATGCTTTTTCTTCTTGAGATATTTGAAATAGGAACGAATTTCAGCATCGGCCTCCTCGAAACTCTGGATTATCTTAGAGATTGCTCAGAAGTTGACGTGTGGGTGAGCCATCATCTAGTTCAGCCTATGCCTCAATAGTGATTTTCCTACTCTAGCATCGGCTAAGCCAGATCTAGAGTTGTTGTAGTCTTCCTTGTCCGTAGATCCGATCTCATCATGGAGATCAGACTCGGACTTTTCATCCACCACGATCTCTGCTACAGGAGCGGGTTGGGTGGGATTGGGTTTTCTGGGATCTTTAACTTTGCTTCCTCCGTGGACAAAGTAGATCCAAATTGTTCTTTCGCTGCTATCGTCACCGCTGGGTGGGCTGGGCAGGTTCAGCGAAACCGAGGTAGATATCGATCTCGCCGATTGGCATGATGGTGTAGGTCGTCACATGCTCTTTTGTCGGAATCCAAGTCTCGTCAAGAAGAATGAGAGGGGTGTCGATGGCGTAGAGGATGTGAGCGATGGCAATGGTTTCGCCGATTCCCACACGCGTAGATTCCACCTAGAACGAAGATCCGAAGGTCTACAGCCCCACTGTGGGCACCAACTGTCCTCGGATTGATGATAAGTATGCCATAGGGGGGTCCTAAAGGCGTTGAGGAAGGTGGGGTGTGATACGCATGGTATTCCGGGGATGGTTAGCACACAAGTTTACCCAGGTTCAGATCTAGCGACAGTGATCGGATCCTACTCCTGCTAGCAACCTAGTAATATATCGATAGAGCTAGATGTTATAGCGGATTACAAGAGAGGATTCGCCTATGCGAGTAGGTTGTGATTGGTATCTGATTGTGCCCTAAAGGCTTTCCCCTGATACGACTTATATAGTCATCCGGCCTAGGGTTTACAGGAGAGAGGGAGAGAGCTATCCGGTTACGATACAGAGTCGGTACAAAGTACAACTGGGCCTTCGTGTAGCTGGAACTGACTCGATCTCCTTTCTCTGACTAGACCGCCCACGAAGTAAAGCTCTAACCCATAAGTGGGCCACCCTGGTCAGTGAGTATCTGTGGGTATACCCCGAAAGTATATCCCAACATCTTTTCTTACGGGCCTGGCTGTATTTTTCCTATGCCGCTTTGATCAATCAAAGCTTCCAGGGCCTTCGAGCCCATCCGGTCCAAAAAAAAACAATGTTGTAAAGGAAAAAGTTGTACTTTCTTTTGAAATAAATATTTTTTTGAGGCACAAAGCGGTCGTATCCGCCGTCCGATTAGATAGAACCATACAAACTATACAATTCCCGATTTATGAGGAAAAGCGGACGGAAAACCACACATGCGAGGAGACTCAACGCCCACACAACACAGATATCAAACGCAACAAACGCACACCTCTATATTCGGGGCCACCACCCCGACTTACACCGCTTGGCACCAAAGCCACAAACAAGCCTCAACACCGCACGATACTGTCACCTCATAGACCTCGCTACCCAGTCGACCGTTGGCAGACCACGAATGCCACGCCAAGTCCGGGGCCACCGCCCCGGCGTAGCACTCAGGTCGAACTTCGCCTTGCCCAAAGACGAACAATCTAGGTCGACAAACTCACTGTCCACACAGATCTCCAAGCCACCACCCAAGCTCCAAGGAAGACCACGACCAAGCCCCATAGGACCGTCGCTGCAAAGAGGTTTCGAGGTCACCGCCTTGACACCCAGCCACTGTCCGGAGCCGCCGTCCTAGGATCTACCTCCCCTGGCCACAGAACCTCCCTGATCGGCCACCACAAACCAGCCACACCGTGAGGCCCATAGTCTCCAAGGCGACTCCTTCAACAAGGTAACGACGCGTCTGCCACCGCCGTCCGCTCCCGGTAGAGCTTAGATTTTCACTCGGAGACCTTGGAACCACTCACGTCGGTCGGGATCGATAGCTCCACAACGACGCCAACGAGAAGGAGAACGATGCTCGAAGGCGCCACCGTCATCGGCACCGATCAAAGTCGATGCAAGACTTTCGGCTGGAGAAGTGGAGATTGACCCGCCCGCGAAGCGGTAGGAGTAATAGACCGGGCAGCGAGGCCCTGCAGCCAACCACCAAACTCCACCACAAGCGGCAGCCACATCGAACCACTCCGGGGCCGCTGCCCCGGCTTCCACTCCCCTGGAGCATGCCAAGACGAGGGATAAGGAGCACGAAGTGCCCCAGGATCACTTTTTTCGGGGTTAATCTGACCTTAAGTCCCGACCCAGCAACTCGCCTCCCCTGCACCTCTGCCCCGCATTGCCTCCACGCGCGACACATCTCTGGCATCCACACACCGCACCGGCACCTCCTCGACCTTCTCCAGGAGCGCATCCCACGCCACGGCCATGCCGGCCGGCACCGTGCTTCCCCGGTCCCAACGCCAAACCAGCCGAAGATGATGCCCATCGCACGCAACAGCCGCGGCCTCCTCGGCCCAAACCGGGTCCAGATCGGGCCCGCCCGCCGCCGCCAGCCGCAACGCCCCAGACCACCGCAGGACACCCCGGCATTCCTCCATCGCCGCCGCTTCTGCCGGAGGCCTTCACCTCCACCGCAACTGCCTCGAATCCCGCTGCAGAAGACCGCATCTGGGCACCTGCAACCTGTCACGCTCTACCAGGAAGCGAACTCCCGCCGCCACCGGCACCTCCCAGGCTTTGCCCGGTCGGCTCGCGACGACAGCGGCGAGGGGGAGGGGCGGAGGGGGTGGACGGATGGCGGAGAGGCGGCTCGCCGCCCGTGTCGCCAGGGAGGCGACGCGGGGGCCCTTGGCTTTCTGTTTTCCGAAGTGGTTTCGAAATAAATATTGTGAAAGAGGGGCTTGTTCCCCTTTCTGAAATAGGAGTGCCAGTGATTTACAATCCTGATGATGATTGGGTTTTATTTCCCAGCCAAGAAACTAAAAAGGAAGAAAATGAAAATGTGCAGTATCTATACACACAACAGAGAAATAATCTACAGAGTTGCATAGAAATTGTCTATGTTGAAGATGGGCATAATTTCCTAACTCAGCAGAGCAAATTGAATTTCCTAACTCAGAAGAGCAACAACTTGCAGTAGAAAGGCAATAATATATGTGAAGATTTGTACTTCAGAAGAGGAACGAGATCCAGAAGAAGAAGAGAAACAAGGTTTCACTGATGATTTCATTTCATTTAGAAGAGGAACAATGTTTCTAGAGATAGACAAAAGAGTCTGGGGTATTCTTCAGCTAAACTTTTCTCTCCGAGCAACATGTCTTCCTAAAAACTGATTTTCTCTTCATTGCCTATCTTTATTTTGCAATAGTTCCAAATAAGATGCTTAATCTCCATCAAACATTGCTAGAAGTGGAGGGCTGACATTGACTTGACAAAGAGTATACTTCCTTAGATATTTTTTAGCCAAAATTTTCTGCCACATGCCTGTTTCATTAAACAACTGTAACCATTTAGCAAGCAAAGCTATGCTCACGAATTTTAAATCTACTCTCTCCGTCCTAAAATAAGTGACTTAGTTTTATCTAGATTCGTATGAACCTGGACGGGTTTTAGTATTAGATACATACGAATCTAGACAAATCCAAGTTATTTATTTTGGAACGGAGAAAGTATTATTATACCGAACCATCATGGTCCTTTGCCAAGCACACAGTTTGTCAATTCACTTGATTATATTATTTTTTTTCCTTATCTCCATTCCGTAAGAAAATTTTCTTAATCACATCCATCTTATCTTTTGACCCTGCAGCAGTCTATAAAATGATAGTATATAGAGAGACAAACTACTTAGGGAGGTTGAGGGTACGTTCCTCTCAGCCGCCGCCTCCTCTTCTGACCTAGTCACAGCATCTTCGCCTCTTCCATAGATCGGTTCCCCCTCCTTGGTCAGTCTCACCGGCATCGGAGGAGTGGGGAACCCGATCTATGAGTGGAGTTTTCAGTAAAAGTAGTGTTTTCAAGATTAGATTAGTGTTTTGGTTGTCATCTTCTTAATGGAGATGTCATCGTCTACAATAAGTGATCTTCGGCATATCGTTCGACGACGAGATCTCTTTCCCGGCGTCAATGGTGGTGTTGAAAGATTAAGTTTCTATAGGTACAGTCTTTCAGATTTTCCTTCACCGGATCGATTTTGGACTTTTTCTCATGGTTGTCGCGAGGAGGATTATCCTTGTAATATTTGTCCCGACTGCTACGTCCTCGACAATGGTGATTCGTACTCTCGGTTCGCCAGCGACGTCGATCAGGCTGTTCGGTTAATTTTCCCTGAAATACTTGTGTTGGATCTCTTGCCGATGTTGATTGATTACCCTAATGGTTGCGCGCGTGCACGTAACCTTGGCACTGCGGCTCAAAAAATTATGGAAGAACCTTCGTTGATATTTACAGGTTATGGTTTGATACTTATCAGCGTTTGGCTGCCTTCAGAAAAGTGCAAGATTATGTCTTGGAAGAAGAAAGAGATTGAAGACCTTAAAGATTTGCTAATTTCTTGTAGACTTTATTTTGTAATCGATAAAGTCAGGTTATGTATCTATACCAGGTACGATTTGTTACTTTGAATATAACGTGGTATTGATTGTATAAAAAAAACTACTTAGGGAGGATGACCATCCCTTGATGAATTGTATTGTTTTCCATTTGTAAAAGATATTGTATCCATTTTGACTTAAGTAGACATCTACTCCATATTCAAGTATTATCCGTTTCACGCTCATATTCGATTTTATTACTTACTCTGATTTAAATTAGTAGATTTAGATTTATCTAGATTCAAATATATATTTAGATTCAGACATATCTAGCTACGAAACACCAATTACATACGGCCATCTCCACCGGGTCGACCTAACCAGTCCGGGCTAGGCTTGTTTGAACTTGTCCGCGCGGATGCACGCGACGTGCGCGGCGTCAGCGGCACGACCCATCGCCCCGACACGCCCAGCTCGACCCATTCGTGCACCTAATTGGCGGATCACTAGGTTTGCCCGGACAATGGGTGGCCTAGGGCGTGTCCCCCCTCCCTCGGCACGCTAATGGCCCACCCGCCAGCGAGAGACGCAATAGCGGCGCCGATTCAAACACAGCCGCGACACCGATTCAGATGCGAAGGCCAGCCTGACCGGCGACACTGATTCAGACGCAAACGCGGCAGCCTTCGCCATCATTGTCGACCTACGCGTCAGCCTGTGACTGACGGGACGCTCTGAGTTCCTGCGCCAGCATTGAAGGGCGAAGGCGCGAGAACCTCTGCGCGTGCTCTAATTAAACAGGCCCTAGCCCTCGTCGGTGCCGCACTCCCCTCCCATCGCGACCTCCCTCCTTGGCGCAGCCATGGCGAGACCC
The DNA here is from genome assembly GCA_916181665.1 of Avena sativa. Taxonomy (NCBI): domain Eukaryota; kingdom Viridiplantae; phylum Streptophyta; class Magnoliopsida; order Poales; family Poaceae; genus Avena; species Avena sativa. The sequence goes on along the minus strand of OV702290.1, from coordinate 28,288,281 downwards.
ACTCTGAACTACTACCAGACGTCCATGTTCGCCCACCATGGCATCCTCGCGCCGCCACGCGCGACGATCCCGGAAGGCTTCGAGCTCAGCCACTACGGGGTCCCGGTGGCGCCGATTTCGCGTGGTGCCGAGTTGGGACGCCGAATCGAGGAGCGCCGCCTCGAACTCCCGGAGTGGAAGAGGGCCATGCCCTGGTACGTGGCTTCGAGCTCCTATTGGGCGAGATTATTCAAGCTGGAGCGCCGGGCGGCGCTTGCCATCTGCCACGAACACCTCCACGAGGTCCACTTCGACCACCGCAACCGCAAAGGGAAGGTGCAATTCTGGGCGGTTCCAGGATGCACCATGTCCTCCGCCATCAACGATGCGCTCCGCGCCGGAATCATCGAGATTTCCGACAGCAGCAGCGAGGACACCGGCGACGGCGCGGCCGAGGAAGACGGGGCGGAGGAGGACGGTGCAGCCGCGGAATATGGCGACGAAGAGGACAGCGGAAGCGAGATCGTCGATTATGGTTTCATTTAGTTTTTCGCTAGGTTTAATTTGTAGCTCTTGTGTCTCAAATTTATGTACCGATGTTGTTCTTGTTCCCACACTAAATTGTGTGTCGTCTTAAAATTATCTACCGACAAAAAGGACAACGAACATTTGCATGGCGTCGTTAGACGTAGCTATCCGAACAGACATGACCGCGGTCCCGAGAGACCACGGGCCGACCCAAACTGATAGCAGGCGTTTGGGTCCACCCGGTAGAGGTCGGAGATTTTAAAAAGTCGCACGAACCTGCCCGGAGGACCAGAGCTTAAAGGGCAGCGGTGAGCAAGCCCAATAGAACTTCAATTAGGCCTAAGATCTTTATTTATTGGGCCGAAACGAGCCTAGAAACTTTCAGCTTGGAGTTCGCCGACAAGGTGTGCAGGGAAAGTGAGTTTTTTCCTCCCGAGAATCGAGTGCTCCTTTCGTTTAGAAAAACAAACATTATATTTATAAATTTAGAAAAAACGAAGATAAATATTAGGTTTGTATCCTAGAAGTATGTAAATCGCAACTTGAAATTGTTTATATTGTGGGCTAAACAAAAATGACAAAATAAGAAAAAATTTGGAGATTTAAAAATATGTACTCCCTCCGCCCCGTAAAGGATGTCGGAGGGGTAGTTCAATGCTGAATTTGCATAAAAGTCCATAACATATTAAAAACCTTTCGTATTTGACCTGAATTTGATGTTTCAAAGAGATTTTATCACTTAACACCACACCTTGGGGTCTTTTTATCACAGAACCACAACCTTAGTATATTTTTTCACAAAACACCAACTTTTATGATAATCTTTTTCACAAAACACAGAATACGTTATTAGATCATTAGATAACCGATTAGTGCGCTTGATAACTTTTATTTAGCTTTGATCGAGGTATAGATGTAGTTCCTTTCTAAACTTAATGGTTTTAGATTGCTTCTTGCATATTTTGTTATCGGATTTTGTAATTTCATGAAAAAGAGTGGGAGGAGAAGTTGATTTATTTTTGTTTCAGGCTGCTATTTCATTTTGCTTGAATTGAAACTGTACTGGACATATTAATAACCCCTGTTTATATTTGTTTAGATTGGAGGATTATGGGAGGTTTCTGTCCATGGGAGAGAGATTATGTTCAGGTTGAATCATTGAAATTTTGAATACTAAACACTAGTCTGGTTGAAAATTGTCAGCACTAGTCTGTTTGAAATTTGTCAGATCGTGGTTAATCTTTCGGAAAATATATTGTCTAGTTAAAAATTATCAGAGATGTGGTTCATCTTTTAATTAAAAATTGTGAGATAATTTTCCGTATGCATTAAAGAGCCGATCTAGACAGTCTGTGTCTTGTCACGGTGGCGTTCTGGCATGTAGGTCCATCACACTAATCAATTATCAAACATTCTAATAACGTATTCTGTGTTTTATGCAAAAGATTACCATAAAAGTTGGGTTTTGTGAAACAAAATACAAAAGTTGAGGTTTTATGATAAAAAGACCCCAACATGTGGTGTTAAGTGATAAAATCTCTGTTTCAAAGTTTACATCTTGTCGTCTCCTTCCTCTAGCCGCCTGCCGCTCCGATCGCTGGCAATCCGCCGCAGGTCCACTCATCGTCAGAGGCCTCCCGCGGGATCGCCCCACCAGTCCTTGCTCGCTGTCGCAGGCGTCCCGCGGGGCTCACCCTGTTCCGCGCTTGCGCCGCGCTGCTCGCCGCGGAGGGATCGAGCCAAGCCAAGCCGACGGGGGGCTGATACCGGCGCCGGGGAGTAAGGCCGCGCCGCTCCCTTTCCCGTTTCGGCCTCCTCGCCCCGTTCCCGTCCCCGACGTCTAGCTCGCCCTCCGCCGCCTCTTCCTCGTCGACTACGCCATTGGAGCCCCGAAGCTCTTCTGTAGGCCGAGCCTAGCACAAGCAACCTCCGCCCAGCACCTGCCGCGGACGTCTTCGTCACTGCCGGATCCATCCTACTGCTGTCGTTCTAGCCGAGCCTCGTGAGCGCCCTCCTCCCAGCCTCCTGTAGTTTCAGAGACAGTTAACAAATTCAGTTGAACTTTAATAGTGTCTGTTTACTGACTCAAATTGTAAATGCACAACACCACAAGTTATAAGTATACAACTGAGACTAAAATGATGTGTGAAATTACCTGGATTGAATTGTAGAAACTAGCCAAGATCTGCAAACATTGCATCAGATCTTGCAACCCCAAACATGTCAGTTATACTGATGATGAAAAAACTGTGATTTTGTTAACAATTTGTTCAAGTCATGGATCTTTGCTGAAATTTCAGTCCTGTGACAAATTCAGTGATGTCAAATTTCAGTGTTGTGACAAATTTCAGTGCTGAAATTCTGTGATGTCAAATTTTAGTGCTGAAATTCCGTGATGTCAAATTTCAGTGCTGAAATTCTGTGATGTCAATTTTCAGTTTAAGAATATAACTTTGATGTGACAGATAGTAGCTATTTAAATTCAGCACTAGGATTGGATGATTGTTTCTTGCTGACAGTTTAAAAAAATACAAGTATTTAAATTCAGTACTACTGACAGTTTAAGAATACAAGTGGGATGCACACAAGAAAACTAAATCCTCCAAGATCATTGTTCCTTGCTACCATCACACCTGAATAAAGAAGGTACAATATCAGGTAGAAGATTGCATGCTAGGATTAGTACAAGGATAGTGAAATGTTTATAATTAAGAACAAAGAAATATTCATATTTGAGAATCATCTTGGAGTATCTTACTTTGTCTCCTTATTGTCAAATCAGCTCCCTGTATACATGCAGGTGCCTTTGTTAAGATAATTCGTATGTCAAATAGTAGACATATTCTTGTTCAGCAACCATATAAAAGATTAAATGTTCAATGTACAAATAGCACCTTTAAGTGGTGACAAATAGCATTTCAGTTTCTAACATTTTCTTCAGAAATAAATCAGAGAAGAACAGCAAAAAAATTAGCATATGGAGCTAACCATGGAGATTATTTCCTTAACAGAACAAACATGGTAAAATTATGAAACAAACTTGGAGGGTATTTGAGTAATTACCTCAAATACAAAACTTTCATGAGCTGCTCAATGTGCCTGGATGTGCTTTCATGAGCTGCTCCATGTGCCTTCATATACAAATTCAGAGTATCAAAAAACAGTGTTAAAAATCAGAGTACTAGCAAAAATCATTTGGCCTTCATGTATAATTGTTTCACTCAAAAATTAGAGTACTAGCAAAAATCTAGCTTGCATTACTTGTAGCATGCCTTCGGGTTCTAAGAAAACCGGTATGTGGAAGTTCAATCAAGATTACTTAAATAGGATTCTATACGGATTGCCTCAAGGCACCAAGTAATACAAGTGACACTGTCAAATGTGCATAACAGGGGTATAACATGAGTATATTTTTGCACACACACAATACAGCAGGGGTAATAAAAGTGACACTGTCAGATGTGCATGTTTCACTATTGAGGTGCTGGACAAAGTGAATTACTTATATTTGCACAAGCATGCATAGATTACACTGCTGGCGCGGCGGCACGGAACTGAACGACACCATGCCACCGATCGGCGATGAACCAGGTCCAAGTAAACTACGCGCTGGAGAAGAGTCGTTTGTTAACCGTACTTTTTTATATATCAGCTGATGGCTACTAGCGGTGTACAAAGCCTGGAGTTATCAACACCGCACAATTAGCACTGCGAGGAACGCTCTCCAGAAGACGAGCAGAAATTAGCGTTGTTGTACATGTCGCTTCATCTAAATAATTAGACTAAATTTGGACTCATTATATAGGTAGAAAAAAATTCAGTAACACATAATCAAGTAAATTCAGGTGTTTGGACCATCAGGTTCCTGGATTGCACAAGACCAAATCAAGTAAATTCAAGAGATGAAAGGTAGCATCTTCTCTGATGCATAGTGTTTAGAAGGACCCTGTCTGTCCCATTTGTCCTCTGAAACGAATCCTCCTGCCTGCCGTATAAATACATGGCTAGTTCCTCTTGAAAATCATGGTGGTTCTTCCAGTTAAGTACAGTAGCTTGCACAATGCTTTACCAATTAGTGTGATGTATGGAAAAGATAGAATTTTAGAAAGAATCGAGGAGGGAGAACAGGGACCTCACCGGGGAGCAGCAACAGCTTGGAGTTGTGGCTGGCAAGAGTAGCACTGGGATGTGGCCGGCGGCCGGAGTAGTTGCCCGGAAGAAGTAGCACCTCGAGGAAATGGTCGAAGGAAGACGCGGGCGGCAGCAGCTCCGGTCGGACTGCCAGCAGCAACAGCCGGGACGGGGGCACCACCAAATCGTCCTCCCTGCCGGAGGTGGGGAAAGGTGGAGGAGGGCAGCCCGGAGCTCCGTATGGCCACCACCACTGTAGATCTAGCATCGCTGCTTCATATCCGGCCGCCGGGGGTGGAAAATCTGACCTTGAACTCGAGGAAGAAGTGGACGACATGCGGGAGGAAGAGGAAGGCCGCGACGACGCGCGAGAGGAAGAGGGAGGCGGCAGCGGGGCGCGGGGTAAGCAAGGCGGCGGCATGGGGAGGGAGCACGGGTGGTGGATCAAGGCGGGCATCGGCGTCGGGGTGGCGGGCGGCGACGAGCAAAGCGCCCAGGAGGGGAGAGAGTGCGAGGAAGCGGACGTCCCGTGGACCTCGGGGTTGGTCGGAATTTTGGCAAGGGTTTGTTTGCAATATTACCCGTCCGACATCTTTTCTAGGACGGAGGGAGTATACTCAGATCCACACTTTTGTTATTTTTGTTTAGCTCATAGTAGAAAGTATTTTAAATTCATATTTTGCATGTTTGTGGTATACATAATTTGCTACATCCGAATCTGTTTTAAGAATTGTTGGAAACTCAGAAATATTAATTTCCAATTTATAAATAAAAGTAAAGAATCACTGGTTTTCATGCACCAAATCTCCACTCCACGCATATCTCTACTTATTACTAATAAAAGAGCAAATATTATCTTCTCTATACACACCCCATGAAGCTTACATGGACATACTACCACCGTATGATTAGCCCCAGTTAACTCAATCTAACCGCTAGCATTATCTTGTGTGCACTTAGTAATTTATCCTGGCTAACCGTACTCCACCGCAGAGGAAACCACCGTAGAGGAAAAGAAACTGTTGTCCTGCAACCCCCATGCCCTGATTTCACGCCTCTAAAAAGATCTCAACAAAAAAACCAAGCAGATCATGCCCGATTTCACGGATGAAATCCTCTCCATGTTCCGGATTTCATGGCCGCCTCTGCACCTGCTGGCGGGTTAGCGTTGGCCCGATCTCCTACGCCACGAGCCGATCTCCGTGTTCGCCCCGCTTCGTCGAGGGCCATCGAGGCGCAGCAGACCCCAGGCCTCTGCGGGCACCTGCCGGCGGCTTAGCGTTGGCCCGATCTCCTACACCAGTTCGCGGGACGACGGCTACACCACCAACCGCACCGATTCCGCAATCTCCACCGCCTTCAGCACCGCCGCCGTATGGACAACCGCCATAATTGGGGACTACAGGGTTTCCACCGGGATGCAGTTCAGGTCCTCCCGCGGGCTATGGCGCTGCCCTGATCGCCCAACAACGTCCTCTTCAGCCGCCGTACAGAGGGCCGGCTCCTGCACTTTACGACGGGATGCCGCCTACTGGTTTTGTGGGTGGAGTGCAGGGGGCGCCCCTGGATTCGAGCATCAAGGAGGGCAGCAGGGTGTGTTGCGCCGGCTGTGAATCCGGGCGATGCGGCGGCTGGATCGCGGAGGCCCCAGGCGGATGCACGACCGCTACCAGGCGGTACGCAGCGATTGAGCTACCGCCGCCCATGCCACATCAAGACGTGCCGCCGCTGAGGTTCGGCCTAATGACATATATTGCAAGATATTGCATGGTGATCTTTTCCCCTAATTTTTGTTTTCACCCGTCGCCTACTTGCAGTTCATCTTAAAAGCAGAATTGGCAAAACCATCGGATCAAGCACAAAATACAACTTTGTCACTTTGCAGGTATGAACTGATAATCTACATAATCGTTTGCTGGTTTATATAACGATATATGATGCAGGTACTGTTTTTTCTTTGCTGTAAGTATTATATTTCACGGATGCAGCGCAATCAACTTGTCCAAAACTTATGTTGCTGAATTGACGAATAGCACCTTTTCGTTTTGACTTACTAATCTGAAAGTATACGGAAGCTAATTAATTAACGTATAATCTTTTATTAACTTAGTGGCTTGGTACAGATATTGGAAGTTAGAATAGAATTTGCACTATCAGACAAACTTCCAGTGCAATGTGGACACACTGATTGTGTTTGCATGAAAAGATGAAGACGACTCACAAGAGAGTCCTAGGAATTGTTGGTTACGGTATACTATAGTGAATCATTCTATAAGCGTTATCAAATATAAAATTACTGTTGTTGTCTGCGTTCCTTCATATATAATACTAACAACGGATTGTTTGTGCAACTTATGCCTGTGATTGGATGAGGCTACTGAGTTTTCACATGATTTTTTGTTTATTTTGTCAAGCGATAGCATCTTCTGTATATTTATTTGGAGTTTGTAGACACTGAGGCGTTTATCTAAATTGTTTTCTTACATGTAGAGTTGTTAGCATAAAACTACCACTTTTGTGGCAAAATTTCGAAAAAATACCACTTTACGTTTTCGTAGCAAAAATCTACCAGATTTTGTGTCCGTTTTCTCAAACCGCACCGAACCGCTCCTAACCGCGAATTAACATGGGAGCTGACAAGACTGGCCCACCTGTAAGGCTGACGTGGCAAAATCTGAGCAATTCTTAGGCTGGAAATATCTAAATCTAAAGAAAAATCAAAACTATATAAAAAATAAAAAAGTTAATTTCCTAAAAAGAGCTAGCACTATACCGCTCCCTCTCCCTGTGGCCACTGCGCCGCCGGCCGCCGCTGGCCCGCGACCATGCGACTCCCACCGCCGGCCCCCTCTCCCTGTGGCCACGGCGCCGCCGGCGGCCCCTGCGACGGAGCGTCGCCCACGACCACGCGACACCCACCGCTGGTCCCCTCTCCCTGTGGCCACTACGCCGTCGGCCGGCCGCCGCTAGCCCCCGCGATGGAGCGCCGCCCACCGCCGGCCCCGTGACCCCGCGACGGAGCGCCTCTATGTCGCTTGCCGGCCGCCGGAACGCGCGGCTGCCCACGCCCTGACCCCTGCACCGTCGGCTCCTCGCACCCGCACCCCACCGGAGCTCGCGCCCTCGCCGGAGAGCTCGTCGCCGGAGCTCGCCCTCTCGCCAAAGTACCTCCGTCGAGCCCTCCTGCGCGGATCCGGGCGAGCTCAGGCAGGCAGCGAGATGCCGAGCGGGCGGGACAGCAGGGGCGAGCTCCAGAGGCGGATGCGGCGTCGAGCTCCAGCAGCGAGCTCCGGCGAGGGGGCAGGGCTGGCAGGACGGATCGGTCGGGCAGTTGGAGCGAGCAGGTGGTTTTTTTTCCCGTTCTTTTAGAATATCTAGATTTTCTAGATTGGGCTGACAAGTGGGGCTTAGTCCAGCTCAACAGTTTGGTCCTTACAAGTGGGCCAGTTATGTCAGAAACTGTGTCAATTCGCGTTTAAGTCGTGTTTAGTGCGATTTGAGAAAACAGACACAAAATCTGGTAGATTTTTGCTACGAAAACGTAAAGTGTAGTTTTCCGGAATTTTGTCACAAAAATGGTAGTTTTATGCTAACAACTCCTTACATGTAAGTGCAAGTTTTGGTACAGAGTGCATTCTGGAGCAACTTGAAACTTTCAAATCAGAGTGTCCCAACTAAGCTTGGAATTTTGGATACGACAGAACGTCCCAAAATAAGCAGCCGCACCAGCATCGGCAAGAGCGCATAGACATATCAGCTTGTTGTCATGAAGAGGGGCGGGAGGCATCAGAGTTTTCTATAAGATGGGAAAAGATATCTCGATATATAGCGGCGTAGCAAAACAAGCGAAGATTGTCCGCTTTATAATCGATAAATTTTAAATTATTAAAATACAATGACATATCATGTTGGCTGATAGTCATGTAGATCAAAACTCTTGGACATATATTATGCGAATCCCTGAACTGAACGTATAATTGATTAGTTGAGACGCGCCGTGCGCGCGTGCATAACTACTAGTGCTAAAAAGAAGTTGTTCCCTACGCATTAATCGCAGTCATCACCAGTCACCAGATCACCGACAGAAGCAAGCAGTACGCACGCCAGAAATCGAGTGTTCATATACTCTAAATTTGCTCATAACCAGAATATCAGAAAAAAAAATCGCGCAATGTCAAAAGGAGCGGGAGCATATATAGATGCTCCGTCGTCACCAAGCTAGAACCCTGCATGTTCTTCAGGCGCTGGCTTGCTTCCAAAGAGAGGCAACTGATCCATCATCCGCATCAGGAGGATAAGTCAGACAGAGCATACCATTCCGTCACCCGTTCTTTCCCGAGAGAATCAGACGTGCGTCGCGTGCACTAGTCAACTGCTTGGCATGATTCTGCGTATGCCGAGAGAGATGCTTCATCGCGAGCCTGAGCCTGAACTTGCGTCCACACATGGCCACATGCAAGCACAACGGAAGCCTGAACTTGCGTTCTTTCGTTCTTTCGCATGTCGAGATTATAACACTTTATCCGTACTTTGGCTACAGATTGCAGGCACATTACAGCGAGACTGACTGCAGGTTTGCTTCAACAAAACAAAGGACCAGTGGGAAATTTGCCGCCCCACAAAGCATGTCAACTACAGCCAGGGGAACATTGATCATGTCGCACACAGGAGATGGCCATCGTGCAGGCGCATCGATTGCTCGCGGTTGACCGAAGTAGTAATGCAGTGCAGTGCTGCGACAAACATAACACCGATCGATGTCAAACTACAGCTAGCAGCAGCAGGTCACTCGAGCAACCAGCAGCTCAGGCACTACTATATCTCTCTTCTGCACTAAGAAATCTATCCAGGCGTTCACACGTACAGTACATTCTCTGATGAGCACACGCACGCACGCAGCGGTACGTTGGTTCACTCCTCCGGGCGGCCACCGATAAGGCACAGGCCCATGCCTCCGCACATGCGCTTTCTGTTCAGTTACCGACGAGCGAGACAAGGCGTAGTATACCACTAGGTGGATATACACTATTTGGCAGAGTGTGATAGGTGGTTTTACTCACTGCTGGTAATAAATTTTATTTTATTTGTGTTATCATAAATTAAATATATGAGCATGTGCAAGATTGACTATTTTAATCGGTAGACAAATGTATCATTTATGTGTTAGATATGTTTAAAACTGAAAGATCTGACTTTAGACGCAAGAAGTGAGCCCTTATTTCATACTGAAACACATAATCAATATAGGGGTACCCATGTTTCTTCAAATAAACAAAAAGGTACATCAAGCAAACTTTAAACAAAAATACATCGAACAATATACCAAGTTCAGTACCACAAGAAACTGACATGTTACATGATCAAGGTAAAAAACTAATGATGTCAAAACAAGCTAATTTATGAAGATCACACGGTAACCTTGTTCGACTGTCTCAAAATCGCTCCAAGGAAAGGCACAACTTTGTATTCAACACTTATAAGTGGTTAGATTATTAAATGATTAGTTTAGTCAATATAGACAACCAGATTATATATATATATACTAATTCTATGCAGAAATTATACTTGATATATTCTAAATTATTCACTGGTTCAATAAAATTTAAAAGAGAAGATATGACTAAAAGTAGCAACGAATCTTTACATAAAAGCAAGACCTAATATGTAACAAGTTTGATAATTTTCTGTACATTAAAATGAAAAATAGAAGTTATGATATTTTTTTGGAGCCACTTAGTCGATGCAATCCGCTTGTTCATTAATCATAGAGCATGCTCCAAGTCAATAGTACTAAATTTTTTGTTAACTCAGTATAGAAATTGTAGAACATGTATCAATTTACACAAGCATCTCATGTATTCTCGAGATATGCTAATATATTCAAAAGCAAATTCAGTTGTAGAGCCAAAGAGGGGCCAAAATCAGCTTATTCTGCTTTGTTTCAGGAATACGTACATGTTAATTTTTCAAGTGACATGAAACGCGGCCATTTCTCACCCGGTTAGCGCTTCATGTTTTCCGTTCAGCGATTATTCTATTCGGTTACTTTAGATTCCGGATTCTGGCCAATCGCTTCCGCCGCGTCATCACATGCCTCGCGAGCCTTCTCTTTTTTAATTTCTTTTTTTCTGTCATCCGTCCATGATTTTTTCAGTCAAAACGGTGAGGATTATGCGACATCTTCGTGTAGTCCCGCATAGGAGCGTCTCTACCCGCGTTGCCACCTCTCTCTATCCCCCACCGTCCCACGCGCTCACCTCCTCCTTATCTTCCTCACCACCGGCAAAGCATGGTGGCGGACGAGTGCGCAAGGTCAGGGGCGATGTTGAATCGGTACTGTGCTAGTTCAAGGCGGTGAAGCAGAGGCGGCCAATGCTGGATGTAGGGTCTGGACGGGAGGCGATGGCCTCGTGAGTAGAGGGGGTAGAAGGAGCAGAGGTGAGAGGGAAATCTCGGGAGCGGAGGGGGCGGCGCAGGTTGCTGAGGGAGATGGAGGGACTGCGATGAGCTAAAGGTCGAGTGGAGGGGAATGGGATCGAGATGGGGGTGGGAGTGGGGGCAGGGACGGGAGGGACTAGCTCGTAAGACTTCGGTTAACACCTGAAATTACACGGTTGAGATGACTCGGAGTGAAGATCAGACGACCAGAAACGAGCGCGCGGGCAGATGGCCTCAGATGGCTCACATTTGCTCAGGCTTAAGCTATAGCATAATATCCGCCACCACTCGAAGCATTGTTGCTGTTACGACGTTAGTATGGGAGATCAGGATTCGAAAGACACCGGTCGAGGATTGAGTGCACGCCTGAACTGGGAAGTAGTATGTCCGTTTCTCTCACATCCGTTTCCCGGGGAACATTCGCAGGCTTCCTTGTTCTGGTTGTCCATACACACACATGGCTTCAGTCTGAACACGAGAAAACCAAAAAGGAAAGATAGAACTGGATACTGACAGCCAATTCAGTCAGTACTCCTGCTGGAACCAGAGTTCAGAACGGAGACCAAACGGAGCTCCTGCCATGTTAGAGCAAAATTGGGCATTCCGGGGAAGCACCGGCCATACTTTTGGCATACGGCGGGCGATTTCCAGTTGTGTCCCCAGCCTTAGGACGGCGAGAAGGCACAAACACGTGTGAATTTGAATGAAATTTATAATTTAAGTTGAATTTGAACGAAATGCAGTCTGAGTTCATACAAAATTCAATGGGATTTAAACTAAAACAGAAAATTTAAACTAAAACTAGCTAATGCCGAGTCAGCGGTAGAAGGTGGTGTAGTCACCGTCATCATCGTCATTCCCATCACTCGACGACTGGTCCACCAGCGGGTCGTGGCTGGTTCCCTGCCCCGGGTCGCTGAAGTGCCTCCACAGAGGAGCATTGCTCGGCTCGGCCTCATCATCGTCGAGGATAATGTAAGGGTAATTGTCTCTATGTGTGGTTTTGGTAATTAATGACAATCCTTATGGTTTAATGATTTCATTGGTTTTATATGTAGGGATATTCCATAGGTCATGCTTGTAGTCCATGTGTTGGATTTAAATATGGATGTCATGAAGATAAATATACATCATGAGTATTCGCATCAAGATCATCGATTTGAAGAGAAGAATATGATATGACCAAGAAGAAGAAATGAAGATGGAGTTTTTGTGTCGAACTCAATTTAGCCATGCTCTATCTTGGTTAAGCAATGGATGATCAAGATCTTGAGTGCTTGATTTCAAGAGAAGAATTGAATATATGGCTCTAAGTTAGTGTCATGATTATCTCATGAGTTGAGATATGGTTGAGTAAGAATTAGATAATGTAATCAAATGAAGAATTATTTATGTACCTCAAGATATTAAGATAGAGTATGAGAAGATACATGGTTGACCAATACAAAGTGTGATATTTGGATTCAAGTTGGTCAACACATGAAGCATAAAGAATATACCACATGGATCTTGTGGTATCATAAGCCTTGTCAATTATGCTTCATGAACTAACCCATTATATATGTTTCTTTGCGTTTTCTATATGGGATAGGTATCTTTTCATGGGAATGCTTCAAAAGTGAAGATTCCATATAGCCCATGAGAGGATGACATCAAGTGGTTATGGCCATCAAGGTTGAGAAGTGCAAGTTCAGTATAACCATCTCAAGAAGATCATATGGTTGAAGCTTATTATCCATATTGGTAATAATAGACATGTGAAGATGCCTTAATGAATCTATCCCATGGTGGTGTATGGGGGAGCAAATTATGAGTCTTCACGAAGCAACAATGATCAAGTGTTGCATTCCGGCTTGAATGAAGCTTGAAGCATTCTCATCAAGGTGAAGCAGGGTACTCAAGGCAAAGATATGACTTTGCTAGGTTTTTCTTTTACCGGTCTCAAGGTGGTTGTTAGGAGATCGGGTTATAAGATAGATAGTCGCACTATCAAGAGGAGCTTTTGGTTGGGTAACTTGATCACATTGTCTTAGGGAGCTCAATCCTTTGCATATTTTGAATATCCCTATTTTGATGATTGTTGGTGTTTCTATGTGTGAGGCTATTGATCTTGTTGCTATCTCATTAGTAAGCCCAAGTTTATCAAAAATAGAATTCGTATGCATCTTCTATTATGTTTTCGAGTTTGGAGGTTTTACGGGTTCTTCTTTAGGAAGGTTTCATACCTCTTCTCTTTTGGTATTTTACCTCTCGACTTTTATTGGGTTTTATAGCCTCTAATATATAGAGCATGTTCTTAGATTTTTTAAAAGCCCAAGTTTGCTAAAATCGAAGTTCAGACGCAAAATATATCACTGTTTTCATAAGCTCAGTTTTCTGTTGGCGAAAATTCCAGCCCACCAGGCTATAGGCCAAAATTCCGGCCCACCAGACTATAGGTCGAACCGCTATACAGAGAAACTTTTTGACCAGGGGTCCGGCCTGCCGGACTTGGGGCCGGTTCTTCCGGCCGAGGATATGGCCCGCCAAACCTGGGGCTGGTTTTTGTTTGGCCTAGGTTCTAGCGCCACCGAACTTATTGCCGACGCTAGTGCAGAATGCCCCCCCAATGGTCAGATTTGTTTTCTAGGGTTCTTAAGCACGAAATTGACCACCATTATTGACCCCTTTGAGCTTGCTTCCTCTTCCTTCCCTTCTACGATTCTTGCACTTTTTAAGGGCTTTGGAAGAGGAGATCTAGATCTACAATCCCCACCAATCAATTCCTCCTCTAAGTGAAGAGAACCCATTGCATCTAGATCTTGGAGACTTTTGTTGATTTCCACCATTGTTCTTCCTCTCTAATTACTCCCTATCACTTATTGCTTTGGTGGGATTTACGAATGAAGGATTTGGACACCATTGGTGTTCTTGCTTTGCATTTTTGCATAAGTGTTGAGCTCTTCATTACGATTTATTCGAGTGAGAGACCGTGAGCTTGTTACTATTGAAGGGTGACCTCCTAGTTGGCTTGGTGGTTGGTACCGTGGTGTCCTCTTCGTGGAATATTTTGAAAAGATCCGGGCTTGTCCTTCGTGGAGCTTGTGAAATGGTTGTGGATCTTGCCATCTCTGGAGTAGAGGAAAATCTAGCCATAAGAAAAGAGCCTAGTCCTTCGTGGGATAGACACAGAGAAGAAGATGAGCCTTCATGGCGTTGATAAATCCTCGTGGAATCCCACACCACTACAACATGATGTACCTTACTTGTAAGGGAACACATGAATACATCTTTGTATCCGCATGCCTTGGTTATCTCTTGTGGTAGCCATCGAGCTTGAAGTGCTTATATTTTGATTATCACTTGTGGTTTATATATCTTGTGCTATCTTGCTTAGCTTAAATTATTGTTGGTGCACTTAGTTGAGCCTCGTATATTTAGATTTTGTGCTTGTAAAATAAACGTTAGTTTAATTCTGTATTCTTTCAAGCTAAAATCGTATTAGTTTTGAAATTGTCTATTCACCCTCCTCTAGGCGACATCTTTATCCTTTCAATTGGTATCAGAGCAAGGTCTATCCTTGTTTAGGCTTCACATCCTAGAGCGTAAAGATGTCGGCTAGTAGTATAGTGCATAATGACACAATTATCTTTGATGAATCAAATTATATTTTCTTTGGACCTTGTGTCTAAATATAGAGCGATTTCTAGATGTAGGTTTTTCTCCTTGATGGATCCTCAAAATCTATCTTTAGAGGATGAGAAAAAATTACATATCGAAGCTCAAGTATCTAATGAGCTTATTTTCTATTTAATCCCCACAAGACCAAGCTTAAAGAAATATTTGGTGGGTCCATTTCTCATAGGGTTGGTGGTATATCTAAGGGGCTCTCTTTTCCTTCACATCATGAAGAGCTCCAAGTTGGTTCCACCTCCGGCCGTGATGAGCCTTCAATTCCTTCCACTTCACCTACATGTGACAAGTCACAAGGTAATGGCATGGTGAGTGGAGAAATAATATGTGATTATGGTAGTGTTTCTATTTACATCAATGATTCTTGTTCTATAAATGCTAATGGTGTAGAGAGTTTGGACTTAATCACTTCTTGCAACAATAATTCTATATCCCCTCGTGTTGCTAGTCCTTGCATATCGTCTAGAAACTATTTGAGTACTAGTATAGATGATATACTTGATTTGTCTTGTTCCCATGAGCAAAATGCTTATATTTCATCTAGTTGTGTATCTAACTAGGGGTGGGCATTCGGTGCAACCAAACGTATCGGTTCGGTCTTTCAATCGTTGAGATTTTTCGGTGCAGAGAAAACATGCATCGATTAGTTGATTAATTTTATTGGAACCGAGCGTTCGGTCACCTGATAAATTGGTTCGGTACTCGGTTCTAGACCGAATAGATCGAGAGCTATGTGATCAGCTTGGGGCGCTGTCAGCCTACCGCGCTACGCAGAGATTGGCTAGCATGCTAGGATTTCTCGCTGCTGAGATTCACACAAGAACGGATCAGATCAAACCAAATCACCATTGGAGTGAATAGTACCTAGGATTGAATCAGGAACTTACGTTGGAGGGCTTGGTGAGGAATTTCTCCACTAGCTTGTCGTGCTTGCAGCGGCTAGCCGACCTGGTTCTTCCAGTGTCGACCAAAGGCCGACGATGCTCTCGCCCGCGGTTGAGTTTGTAGCGACGTACATGGGAACTGATGCATCGGGCGTGAAGTCAATCGCTCACTCGTATATGGATATCTGGAGGCAAGAGATCGAGCTACCTGGGAAGGTGAGAGATTTACGCAAGACTAAGATGGGAAAGGAAGGATTGCCGACGCCGCTTGTTATGGGGACGGGATTTGAGACAACGCAATGTTTTGTTGATTTGGGAGGGTGCCATCGGCGGTAGCTAATTTCTGCTGGTCGAGAGGAAAACAACAAAACAGGGATAGGCTTCGATGTTAGGTTAGTTCGGTGGACCGAGGGCCATGATCGAAATCATCGGTATTAATTCGGTTTCCTGTAAACGCTACCCGAGAGTGGTACCTAGGATTTCGGTGTCGATTTTTTCGGTTTTGCTTCAGGTTAAATTGGTTCGGTAGATCGGTTCTCGGTTTATATGCCCACCCCTATATCTAACAATGTATAGGAAATCAAACACTCTATGGAGGAAGACACAATCATGAATGAAGATTCAATAATATCCTCATCTTCATCCACCCGTGCTCACATGTGCCTTATGGCAAGAGGGTCAGAGGTATATCCTACTTTGAATCCCAATAGAATGAGGTAAACCTACTCACACATGGAAGCAATCAATGACATCATCATAATCAAATGGATGGATAAAATTACGGAGATAAATCTAGTGCAAACCACAATTGAATCTGGAATTACAACAAGATCTAATAGATGAGAGATAGAGGTAGTAATGGTGATGGAGATGCAGCGGTTGATGATGAAGGGGATGATGCAATGTCCTCCAATGATCCATGAGATAGCAGGGATTTTCCCTTCTCCAAGTTCCTCCTTTAGATCCCTTTCTAGTGTGATTTTTCATGGTTCTAGGTTGCTGTGAATGTCGGATCTCTATGTCGTCTTTGCCAGGAGAAAGTATTTGACGAGACGAACGCACTGCCGCGTGGTACGAGCGGACGGTACGGACGGGCTCTTCCTGTACCACTGGTCGTTATCGAGGAAGATGCTTTCCCCACGTTTGGTATTCTCCCAAGGACAAAGGTAAATCAATAAAATGACTTTTATCACTTCAAAATATCATATTATAGCATAATATAACAGTTCCAATTGATATGTTCATAAGAGCCTTAGTAATTCGGGATCATGTTGAAACAAGGACAAAAAGGTGTGCGCAAACGCAATGAAATACCAAAATCCCTATTCTATTTATGCAAAAACAAAAGGTAAATATGCTTCAATTTTGAACCCATCAACTCCTCCAAGCTATACCCTTGCTCGTCCTCGAGCAAGATGGTGGCTAAGAAGCTTTTAGTGATTTAACATATTATATAATCATAAACTTAACTAATTGAGCACTTGATTTCAGTAATGAAGATTCATGATCAATCTTTTTTTCTTGTTTCTATCTTTTTCCTTGGGATTCTTTTGATAGTTGTTATTTTATCTCTCTTCCCTCTCTCCTTTTTTTAGTACAGTCACTTGATCATGCTCACTACTTTTATGGCTTTTAAAACTCGTGACTATAATATGCTACCAAAATTCTTCTTCTCATAGTTTAATCAATACTTTTATTGGTGTGGAAGTCCCTAAAATCATGGCAGCTGTACAAGTATCATAACACTCAACCTAATTCAATCATCTAATATAATAATCATGAATCAAAACATAACTTCAAATATCATAAAGTCGGGAAACTCAACGGATATAAATCTTCTCTTGAACAAGAGAGAGCTTGAAGTTGATGCAACTAATGCAAATTCTTGAATTAAAACCTAACATGCGTGGAGAAAAGTAAACATACTAAAACTATAAGATAGATTACAAGGTCCTCACAGATCCCCCAAGCTTGGAATCAAGCTAGTGGGATCAAATAATCCCTTGCGATTATTCGATGCCATGACGTTCTTCATGGTGAGGTAGTTTTGTTGGAGGCCACCGCCCGAAGCTTCTTGTCTGTCTCTTCCTGGGCAGAAATGCGACAAAGACACTTCTGCAGATCCGAACGCAAGAGGAACATCCTATCAGCGACCTTGCTCATCATGCCATTGAGTTCCTTCTTACCTTCAAGATCTAAGAGGATCTTGCGCATGATCTCCCTGTGGAGGAGTTCTTCCTTCTGATACTTCTCTATCTTGTGAAGACGATGTTCAGTGTCTAGAACGTGCGTGCTGATGGGCACGTCCAGAAGGTTGAACCCCCAATCCTCTTGTGGCTTCACACTCATGCGCACATTCATGGTAATCTTCTTTGTTGTTGAAGTATGCGTCGTAGTCTCCTGATAAGTTTCTGCATCGGGACAGTTAGCTTTCTGATGCTTTGGTGACGACTAGTTGGCGACGATGAACTTGAGTGACTCTGTGCACCCCTTTCTATGAGGTTTCTTGGCTTCTTCCTCGTCTTCAGGCTTCACCATAGCCAGGTAATTCGACTGCTTCCATCCCCTCTTCTTTTGGGGCTGGTTGAAGATGCTCTTATGCCTATGCATCCCGCCACTCTTGCAAGTTCTCTTCTGTACAAACAGAGGTAGCTTATGCGCGTCAAATGCGTTCATGGCCAACCACACTTTTGTCGCTGAACTGTGGCAAACCATATGCAGCGTGGCAAAAATGTCGATCGCCACAGTTCTACGAAATTACGAGTCCACGACAGATAATAAGATAAGTTGCTAAAACGTGTGACACACTCGTGTGGGAGTCTGCATTGCTGCCTCTCTGCTTTGGTCAATGCGAACATGTGTAGAGATGCATATGTTTGGATGGATTGGAGGTGAACCTGGGCATGGAAACCCGGCTCGACCCGCCCAAAAAAGCCCAATGGGCTGGCCCGCAGGCCAGGCCTGGGCTGTAGATCTGGGGCCCATGTGCAACTCGGGCCAGTCTCAGGCTTGAAAAAGGTTGAAAATAGGGAAGGCCTGGCCCGATGGTCCTGAGTTTTCTGCAGGTTCGGGCAGGGCTCGGGCCGAATTTTTCAGCCTGCCAGCTAGACCGGGCCCGGCTCGGTCCTGGGATTTGTCCCACGGGCTTTTTCAGACTCGGCTTAGCTATGATTGGAGGCCGATTGCAGATCTGTGTGAATCGGTTCGGTGTGTGAATTGGTTCGTTATATAGCCCGCTAGTCATGTCGTTCTTTTCCATGGTAACCATATATAGATGTGTCTAAAGTTTTATTTATTTATAGGGTCCACCTTAAGTTTAATTCTAAATGATAATTAGCTTAATTCTTACTCGAGTGACACCACCAATTAGGAAAGAAAATTTCAGTTACAACCATAGTCCAGTTTCAGTTTAAAATGGAAAGCAATCTGTTGCAACCCATGTGCAGCTAGAGAAACTTTAAATACTAGCAACCATAGAGGCTAGAGCACCTGAATATAACCACAGTTGCCCGCAAAAAAAAAAAGAAAGAATATAACCACAGTTGCAACCATAGTGTTGTTTCCCGGTTGGGGCATACGCACATGGCTTCAGTCTGAACACGAGAAAGGAAGAAAAGATGGATGAGTGAAAATATAATTGGATACTGACAGCCAATTCGGTACCCGTGGAACCAGAGTTCAGAACGGAGAGCTCCTGGTGTCCTGGCTCCTGAGTGGTGTTAGATCAGAATTCAACAAAACACTCGAAGCCTTGTCCGTGTTACGACGTTAGTATGGAAAGATCAGCAGGATTCAGAAGGCTCGGAGTCGACGATTGGCCACTCGCTTGAACTAGGATCATGTCCGTTTCTCACCACCTCCGTTTCCGAGCGGGCCGGGGAACTTTCGCGCAATGATGCCTGTCGGGGCATATATGCATGGCTTCACTCTGAAGTCTGAAACCGACAAAACCCAGAAACGCTGACGCTGGATGTGTGTGTGAAGAACTCAAGATGGAAGTGCACTCATTGGGACAGTGTCAAGCAAAGCAGTCCGGTACATACCGTCGTTCAGAACCCAAGTCCAAACGGAGCTCCTGACTGGATAGAACTGGATGTATTTTATGCCCATGCTTCCCGCCGTTCTAGCTACTTCCTTCTCTTCGGTACGTAGCATTAGCAACGGCGGTAGCTAACGCGTTATAGCCTACTCCACACTTTCGTCGGCAGACTGTGGGAAACCAAAGGCAGCGTGCCAAGAATGTGCGAACAGACGAGTCTCTGACAGACTGACAGATATGCTAATATAAGCTGCTAAAACGTGCGATGCGCCATAACCAAAGGCAGGCAATGAAGCACATTAATAATCCTAGTCATATCTATGACTAGCAAAGTGTAGTGGCTAAATTTCGGTTGCACGTGTAGGTGCCCTAAATTGATTTGTGGATCAATGATTGCTATGTTTTGTCATATGATGTTTTTTGTTTTGCAAAATTCCATCGATCTATTAATAATCATCAACAACAGTACAAAGAGTCCCAAAAGTAATATAAATTACAAATAGTTAATTGGACCACCTAGCGACGACTACAAACACTGACACGAGCCGAAGGCGCGCCGCTATCCTCCCCCCTCCATCACCGGAGCCGGGCAAAGCTTGTCGTAGTAGAGCTTGTTGTAGTAGACGGACGAGAAGTCGTCGTGCTAAGGCCCCAAAGGACCAGCACACCAGTAATCATCGTCGAAGATAAACAACGTAGATCGGAAGAGACTGACCTCAAAACACACATACGAAAAACGACCAGATCCCAAAGAATCTGTCGGACACATGACTCCACGCGCCCTCCACTAATGCTAGACGCACCACCAGAACGAGAATAGGACGGAAAGAACCTTATTCTGATCTTAGGACGTAGCCACCGCCTCAACATCCTGAAAAAGACATTGAAAATAGTCTAAACAAAACACTGAAATCTCCTGCCGGCGAGAGGCCGTGGTCCGCTACGTCTCCAGCCCTAAGGCCGTCGGAGACGGGACGAACCGATGACGTCGCCATCAGAGGAAAGGAACCCTAGATGGGTTTGCCACCGCCTCGTGAGAGCTTCTCTTTTTCTGGTAGGTACGTACCGGTTCGGTTACCTCTTGTCATACGAGGTTTGCATACTCCCGAGTTACTCCATCATTATACGGCTCCCTAGCTATGTCCCTCTTTTCCATGATTAGCACGGTGGGCACCATCTTAGACGTGTCCAAAAGAAGTACTACCTCCGTTCCATATAGCCTACCAAAACGTCTTTTATTAGTATGAAACAGAGATAATATTTAGGACGGAGCTGAGCGTCCGTCGGAGTTTGCTATCTTTCCAGTCTCCGACTCTCAAGAATGACACATCTCCACTTTTGTTCCAACAGCCCACATTTGCTTCTGTGTAGCAAAAATATACCCGTTGTTTGCTGCTTGTAGCAAAAAAGATTCATTTAAAAATATAAGAGAAACAACGAGTTCGTCGGAGAGCTCACCGGAATTCTCGTAGCAAAAAACATATGCTAATGTAGCAAAATCATTGGATGCTTGTAGCAAAAAAGTTCACCGGAGACGTCGACGATGACCTCGTCAGAGATCACGTAGCAAAAAAAATTCTTCAAATGATGCAGAGCAAAAAGTTTATGCTATTGTAGCAAAACTAACCTCGCTTGCTAGAGATCTCACCGGAGACCTTGTAGTAAAAAAGTATATTTGATTGTAGAGAAAGTGTTACGAAGAGTATAATATAGCAATATCACGTAATAGTTGTAGCAAAAAATTCTTAGTAGGACGCAAATCCACAGATAATATGAAGCAAAAACAATAGTTGATTGTAGAAAATAAATTCTTCACATCGTGCAAAATCAAAGAACTATTGTAGCACAAAAATTCCTCCTACGATGCAAATTTGCAAATTCGCTCGGTAGCAACGCCAGAATTGCTCGCAGCACCTAACTCCCGGGGGATAAGGCACACCATCCATCGTCCTTGCGGCCTCCTCATGCACCACCGGCGACGATCGATGCAGGTAGAGCCCATGGAAGGCGACAGTTTCCCCATGGCAGCGCTGCAGCGCGGCTACCGTCGACCGAGCGGTCATCGGCGAGGGGAGACAGACTGGGAGACGCGCGGCAGCAGCGCTAGCTTCCCCTCCTTTGACATGTTCTTGGACGCGGCAGCATGGCGGCGTGAGCATGTGATGTGGTGTTCCCGTGGTTCCTTGGGGAAGACGGGCATACAAAAAAGTCTCAATCCAAGGAGGAGAACAATAGAGATAGGAAAGAGGGGGGGGGGGGAGGGAGGGAAGGAGGCGGCGGCCGCCGCCGGGGTGGAGGGTGGCAGGGTTTGGTGGCCGCCGAAGGTGGGAGCGAGCTGCTCGTTTTCTCTCAGGCCACGGGAAAGACACATGTTTCAGAGTACCACCGCCCATTGTCTCTGGTCTAGAGTCGAAGGATAAGGCCGAGGAGGAAGACGCGTGGGGTCCAACCTGGACACGCGTTGCTCGGACGGAGCGGAGGATGCGAGTCCGCGCGGTCCTCCAAATGTATTGAAGCGTTTTCCTAATATTTATTCGCAGTGTCCACCAAAATCAAACTGAATGAGGACCACAATTTGGAACGAAACAATTAGGTGCAACAACCAGTGTGTAGGTAAAAATACTTTCAGTTACAACCATAGTACATGTAGGTTTGGAAGAAATTCAATTACAAACTTTCGGTCCAAGCCTCCGGCGACGGGCCTCGCTCCGCTTTGTCAGAAGTTGGTATTTACTTTGTAGAATTTGAATCAACATATAACAAACTCCACCTTGAGACAAATTCCTTCTTGTAGCATCAACATCAATCATCTCCCTGAACAAACAAAGAAAACACTTTCGGCGCCAACAGCCACTTGGGCTAAGTAGTTATACCAACTTAGCAATAGGAACAGGCTTTGTCATCATATCAGCAGGATTATCATGAGTGCTTACCTTACATAATTTTAGTGTACCTTGTGCAACAATGTCACAAACATAATGATACTTGATATTAATGTGCTTTGTTCTCTCATGGAACATCTGATCCTTAGTAAGGTATATAGCACTTTGTCTATCACAGAACAACTTAATGTAAGAATCATCCTGGTAAAGCTCAGCATACAAACCTTTCAACCAAACAAACTCTTCGCAAGCTTTAACAACAACCATATATTCTGTTTCGGTTGTAGATAGGGCAACAACTGGTTGCAGCGTTGCATTCCAACTCACGGCACATCCACCAACCGTGAACACATAACCTGTAAGAGACCTCCTCTTATCCAAGTCGGCAGCAAAATCTGAATCCACATAGCCTGCGAGTCCCTCACCAGTCTTACCAAACTTCAAACAAGCATTGGATGCACCACAGAGGTACTTGAAAATCCACTGAACAACTTTCCAATATTCTTTACCAGGATTAGCCATGTAACGACTCACAAAACTCATAGCATATGATAAATCGGGGCGAGAACAAACCATGGCATACATCAAAGAACCAATAGCGCTAGAATAAGGAACTCGTGACATGTACTCAATATCTTCATCAAAACTAGAACATTGCAATGCTGATAATTTAAAGTGAGAAGCAACTGGAGTACTAACAGACTCTGCATCATGCATATTAAAACGTTGGAGAACTTTCTCAACGTAATTTTGCTGACTAAGAAATAACAACCTAAATTTTCTGTCCCGTTTAATTTCCATACCTAGGATTTTCTTAGCAGCACCACGATCTTTCATCTCAAATTCACTACTTAGGTGTGCCTTCAAAGTAGTGATTTCTTTCATGCTCTTGGCAGCAATTAACATATCATCAACATATAACAACAAGTATATAGGTGATCCATTAACAAATTTTATATAAACACAACTATCAAACTAAGACCTCTTAAAACCTTGTGAGATCATAAATGAATCAAAACTTTTGTACCACTATCTCGGAGATTGCTTCAAACCATAAAGCGGTCTCTTTAATTTCCACACAAAATTCTCTTTTTCAGGAACTATGAACCCTTTAGGTTGGTCCATATAAATCTCCTCCTCTAGTTCACCATGCAGAAAAGCAGTCTTTACATCTAGCTACTCAAGCTCAAGATCATGCATAGCAACAATACCAAAAAAGCACGAATAGAACTATGCTTCACAACCGGAGAGAAAACATCATTATAGTCAATACCTGGAATCTGGCTGAAACCATTTGCTACAAACCTTGCCTTAAACCTTGGAGGCTCATTAGGAGACAACCCTTCCTTCTTCTTGTATATCCACTTATAGCGGACGACCTTCTTTTGTTTAGGCAAACGCACAACATCCCATGTGCCATTCTTTTCAAGCGATTGCATCTCTTCTTGCATAGAAGAAACCCACTTCTTGCGGTCAACGGATGCAACAACTTCATTGTATGTAGCGGGTTCAGTATCATGCTCCACCTATTCATCACAACTCAAGGCATAATGAGAAAGATTACATTCTTCAATTAAACGACGAGGTGGAACTATGTTACGCCTCGGTCTATCAACAACAATAGACTCCTATGGTTGCTGCAAAACAGTAGGTGAGTGCTGAACAATGTGATCATCAATATTTTCCTCATGAGTATCATCAGCCACACCATTATTATCAATAGTTTTCTGCGGGTGCTCTACCTGCACACCAACTCCCTCCTCTCCAATAGCAACATGAGAGGGATCTGATGGCAAGCTGTCATGATACATAACAGATTTATTGAACACAACATTCCTACTCAACAAAATCTTTTTAGTTTCAGGATTCCATAGTTTATATGTTTTAACTCCTGAACCATAACCAAGGAATGCACTTAACAGCTCTAGGCTCTAACTTTCCATTATCAACGTGAGCATACGCAGTGCAACGAAAAACTCTCAACTATGAATAATCAGCAGGCGAACTTGACCATACCTCAAGGGAAGTCTTCTTCTCAAGTGGAATAGAAGGTGACCTGTCGATGAGGTAGCATGCTGTGTTGGCTACTTTTGCCCAGAAACGTCTATGCATACCTGCATTGGACAATATACAGCGAGCCCTCGAGATGATGGTTCTGTTCATGCGCTCAGCCATGCCATTCTACTGAGGAGTGTAAGGGATGGTGTGGTGCCTGATCATACCATCGTTACTGCAAAACTCCTTAAACTTGTTAGAACAGAATTCCATACCATTGTTAGTACGTAGTACCTTTACCTTCTTTTCAGTTTGCTTTTCAACCATAACTTTCCATTTCTTAAAAGCATCAAAAATATCAGATTTATGTTTCAGGAAAAATGGTCACACTTTTTTTGAGTAGTCATCAATTATAGTAAGCATGTAATTAACACCACCAATAGAAGTCTTACGGGAAGGTACCCATACATCAGCATGCACATAATCTAATATGGCTTTGGTGGTATGAACGGAAGCATTGAATTTAACTCTTTTATGCTTATCAAAAACGTAGTGCTCACAGAACTCAAACTTACCCAAGTTGCATCCATCAATCAATTCTCTCTTAACCAACTCTGCCATGCCATGTTCGCTCATATGCCCAAGACGCATATGCCACAGATTTGTTTTACCACAATCATCAGAATTATTAGAAGTAACAACAGCAGCAATACCAGGCAAAGTGCTACCTCTAAGAACATATAACTTAGCAGAATTCATATCACCTATCATGTGAATAAGAGAACCTTTTGATACCTTCAACAATCTACGTCCACCGACATACTTGTATCCATCAATGTCCATAGTACTCAGGGAGATCAGATTTCTAGCCATGCTTGGTATGTGCTTCACCTCAGTCAACCTACATGTCACACCATCATGTGTCCTGATCTTAACAGATCCAACTCCGACAATATGGCATGGGTTGTCATTCCCTACACGTACAAAATCTCTAGTATGCACAGACTCATATGAACCGAACCAATCTTTGTTACAACAATGAAATGAACATGCAGTATCAAGTATCCATTTATCATCACGAGAAGCACAAGCAGGAAAAACGGCTAAACATTCACCATCAAAACTGTCACGAGAAACAACAACAACCTTATCAGTACATTGATCCTTATCTTTCGGTTGGTAAGTTTTGTTCATTTTCTCCTTATTCTACAGCTTTCAATAATCATCAATAACATGATTAGATTTCTTACAATACCTGCAAAACTTGTCCTTTCCCATGGACTTTGAACAACCTCTGCCGTCCTTGCTCTTATCTCGGTTGCCATAGTTGTTAAATCTCTGCTCGGTCCTGCCACGAACCTGCAGAGCTTCAACCTTGGATGACGCCCCATCTGCCCGCACCATAGTTTTCATCTTTTCCCTCTGTTTGAGGGCCTCTTGTACTTCATAAAGGGTTAGTTCATCATGTCTCAACAATATTGTATCACGAAAGTGTGTATAAGAACTAGGCAGCGAGCATAAGAGTAATAGAGCTAGATCCTCATCATCATATTTTACTTCCATAGACTGCAAATCAGAAACAATCTCTCTTAAAATAGATAAGTGATTCATTACCGACCCACCTTCTCGCAGTCTATGCGAGAACAACTTCATCTTCACATGCATCTTACTGGTTAGATCCTTTAACATGCAGATCGATTCCAGTTTCAGCCAAAGGGCAGCAGCAGATTTCTCTGCCAACACTTCCTGCAAAATATTATTGGATAGATTAAGTTGAATCAAAGACAAAGCCTTATGGTCTTCGTCGGACCAGCTCTTAGCATCCTTTTTCCAGAATCCTTCCAGCGCTTCATCCAGATCTGAAGTTTGGGTGAGAATCGCCCGCATCTTCAGCTGCCACAAGCAGAACCTTGTGGTGTAGTCCAGTTGTGGTAGATCGAACTTCAATGACGATATGTCGCAAACCCTAGATTAGAACCTGGGGCTCTGATACCACTTGTTAGCTTTGCGACAAGTAAATAACAAAGAAAAAAATCACATCAAGGGGACACAAATTTAACGTGGAAAAACCTCTCCAACAAAGAGAGGAAAAAACCACGGGTGCCAGCCAGCAAAACTTCACTATAATGGGAGTGTTTACACAACGCCGGAGATTTTCACAGATGCAACTTATCCCAGCCGGCGGCTTACAAGAGGTTTATATAGCGGTGGTACCCTAGGTCATCAATGATCCGTACCGCGGGGGGCTGTCGCCCTCTGCTTCAGCCCAAGCCTCCGGCGACGGGACTCTCTCTGCTCCATCAGAAGTTCGCCTTTACTTTGTAGAATTTTGATCAACATATAACAAAAACAGCTCAATCCAGCCCAAAAGAAAAACAAGAGAAAGAAAAGAAAAAATAATGCTCATAGCACCGGATCGATAAAAGCAATGTTGACCCGAGACCGATGCGCCCTCCTGCTAAGTCCCACCATGCTTCTAAGCCTCTGAATCGCCATGTACCAAGCAACACCTTCAAGAAGGAATGCGATGATGATAATGCTTCTACCCAACTGGTCCTAGGATTTCTCCCGGCACACGGAGGGGTGTGTGGAAGAGGAGCACCCGACACCCTCAAGAAGGAAGGGTGGCACCCGCACAAGTCACCGTGTCGATGCCGACAACACCGACAGGGATTTCTCGGGCCCTAGAACCGCCTCCTCGGACAAATCGAAGCACTCCATCAAGCTTGTCGCCCACGAATATGCGCCACCACGGTCTTGTAGTCACCATTGTTGTCTCACCATAGCCATGCTGCAAGGCCGATCGGACCAAAAGAGAGAGTTGTAAACGAGGGCGGTAGTATCGCATCCACGCGGAAGGGAATGACCTTCACCGCCTACAGCGGTAACTGATGGCCCAAAATATATCGAGCTTGTTGGGAACCCCAAGAGGAAGGTATGATGAGCATAGCAGCAAGTTTTCCCTTAGTTATGAAACCAAGGTTTAATCGAACCAGTAGGAGCAAGGAAACACCCCAAAGGTGTTGCTAGCTGAACTTTGGCAGGGCGCACTACCGGTGCCAGCAGCAACGTGGAGACCTGCACAACACAACCACAGAACTCTGCCCCAACTTGCGATGAGGTCAATCTCACTGGTTTTGCTGAAAACAAAGGATTAAACGTATCGAGTGGAAGAAAGTAATAGTTTGCAGAAAGTAAACACAAAGCAGTAAATAGTTGATTGTAGATTGATGGTAAAAGAAAGGACCGGGGTCCATAGTTCACTAGTGGTGGTTCTCCTTAAGATAGATGACATGTTGGGTGAACAAATTACATCGGGGCAATTGAAAAACATCGAAAAAGCATACAAGCATATACTACTTATCTTGACTCCTTTGAGATTTGATTGGGCATTACAACATTATACATAGACCGCCATCCAACTGCATCTATGACTAATAATCCACCTTCAGGTTATCATCTGAACCCCCTCCAGTATTAAGTTGCAAGCAACGAATAATTGCATTACGAATTGCGTGTAAAGTAAACAATACGACTGTTCTATGAACAAAGGATTGTTGTTTTCTCCCTAGTAGCAACAACACATCTAGTACCTTAGAGATTTCTGTCACTTCCCCAGATTACCAGAGGCATGAACCCACTATCGAGTATAAATACTAACTCTTGGAGTTGCTAGCATCTACTTGGCCAAGATAGCTACTAACAACGGAAAGCATGCAATATCACAAATAACAAAGACATGATAGAATCAATAATCAATCTGAAATAGCATCTCAATATCCATCGGATCCCCGCAAACACAACATGTATGAATTACAAATAGATGATCTTGATCATGAATGGAGCTCACAAGATCTAAACATGATAGCACAAAGGAGGAGAACCAGCCATCTAGCTACTACATGGACCCGTAGTCCAGAGATGAACTACTCACGCATCACACCGGAGGCTTGCATGATGATGAAGAAGGCCTCCAGGGTGAATTCCCCTCTCCGGTAGGGTGCTGGGAAGAGCTTCAGATCCCTCCTGATCTAGGGATGGAGATGACGACGGATACAGACTCTTTCGTGGAATTTTGATCGGGTACTTAGGGTTTCTATATCGAAGGCGATATATAGGCGGAAGGAGAGGCCGAGGGGGTGCCTAGGCTAGCCACACCACCCCCTGGCACGGGTCAGGCCTGGTCGCACGGCCAGGTAGTGTGGCCGCCCTATGGCCCCTCCCCGTCTCGTATTCTGGCTCCGGGTGTCCCTCGGTGAACAACTGACTTTGGCTTTTGTCCCGTCCAATTCTGAAAATATTCATTTTCTGACTTTCCTAGAACCAAAAACAGCAGAAAATAGGCAGCTGGCACTGTGTGTTTCTTGTTAATAGGTTAGTCCAAGAAAATGTAAAGAAATTAGTCCAAAGTGTGGACAAAACATAAGAAAGTAGATAAAACCAAGCATGGAACATCAAAAATTATGGATACGTTAGCAACGTATCAACATCCCCAAGCTTAACTCATGCTCGTCCTCGAGTAGGTAAGTGATAAAAAAGAAAGAATAATTTTTGAGGTGACATGCACCATCATAAACTTGATCAAAGTATTTGTAAAACATTGATAGTTGGGATCATAGTACTTCAATCAAAACATGAAAGACAAAGTTCTAACAATAAGGCAAAGCAACTAAGTTGCAACATAAAAATGCATAAACAAAAGATTCATGAATAAAAATGCTTTGCAAGACGTTTGTTTGTTTCATAGAAAGAAAACATAGCATAGTGGCATTCAGCTTGTCCCTCATAGAGTAGCAAACATAAATTCATAGGACACCTTCAAAGTTCATAAGTGTGACTAGATACAATTAGTTTAAAACAAGCAATATCAAAGCTATGCATCAATCAACAAGTCTTGGGACAATGCACATAGAACTAAGAATGGCCACTATGCTCTCAAAGTAGGTGCATAAAGATAGAAGGTGGAGACTCAACATAAAAGTAAAAGAAATGCCTTCATAGAAGGAAGTAGGGATTCAAGTTTCATAAAGAGCTTCCAAAAATTATGGTACTAATTAGCTTTCAGCTCTCAATGCCCCTATCATAAGCATCTTGAAGTGATTACGGTTAAAGTGAACAAACTATTGTGTATATGCTTGACAAAGTATAAGTTGGAAATCTCATGTCCCTTGAATACGAGGGCCGCTCCTCATGCTACTCAAGTTTAGTTACCGGTAAGTTCTTGTCATAGTAAGTACATGTGTATTATAGAGAACCGCCAACGGGGTACCCCTTGCCCGATGGTACGAAAGAATCCCCATATCAAAATGATAAGGCAAGCAGACAACGAGCATCTCATCAATCTTCTTATTTACCATAGGAATATGGTGCTTTTTCTCTCTTTCCTCTCTTCTCATATTTTTTTCTTTTTTCTCCTTTTTCTCAACTTCTGACACTTTTTTTATAAGAAGAATGCTTCATAGACAGCTCATTGTAACTACCTCGAACACTACACTCGAAGTTGCATGCCTGAATGAGCGAAAGTGGTTAAAATAGTACGATGGGGGCCCAAGGGCCACCCACAGGTAGACCCGTCGGCTGTCCTAGCCACTTCCAGAACATCGGGACAAGAACGAGCGGCATAGTCGGCAGGTGAAGGGATCAACTACATACACAAGTGAGTATGTATGCAAGCCACCATACGACTGTTCTCAGAGCCATTCCATCTAAAAGAAATAGAAATATTGCAATGCCATACGGCAAGATCCAAATATCATAGATAGAGATAATAGTTTAGGATAGCTCCTCATACATCAAACATCAGAGTATCAGGCGGAAGCGGAAAACAAGGTCCGAGTACGGATAAGAAGCAAATCGGCATAAGATGCCACATAAATAAACACGTCTCGCCCACAGATCTCGCGGATCCCCATCCCCAGAATCTCTACACCGAGTGATCGTTGCCAACATCATCTGTCTCCTCCACCCAGTATCCATCTTGCAAATACACTTGTTCATCTGAATCAAACAATTTATCGTGTGAGAACCTAGGGGTACTCAGCGAGTCTTTATGCCTCTAAAGGGGACATATACCTGGGGTGACGCAATTGCAGCAAAAGATAATAACTAACAAGTCTATAGATACTCGCTAACCATCCGCCTAACCAATGATAGACGGATGTCCGTTAATTAGTAACAACAGTTATAACAGTATAATTAACAGATCCATCCTCCTTCTCGCTTACCAACGAGAAAGCGGATGAACAACCCATCCGTTGGCAGTTTTATTAACCATTCCATGAGTATTGCACTATTTACTAGTCAGTTACTTAGTCAAATTAAAAGCGGTACTTTAGTTATACTTGTCTATGATCGAGAAACTTTGCTCCAAGTCGTCCATAACCACGGACACGGCTTTCAGAAAGATTTACCCTGCAGGGGTGCACAAACAACAACACACACTCGATCAACCTCAGAAAAACCAAATCAAAACCCAACGAGGCATTCACGACAAAGCGATCACAGAATTCAGAAATATTTCAGGGGGCCACCCCAATAAGCTACCCACAACGAAGTTGGCCGGCTCCGAGACGGACCCAGGGTTTGCGACAATGGCTGTAAACGACTAGGAACCCGAAAATGTGACTGGGCTTGTCGATACCACGAAAACATTCCGAATTCGTAAACAGTACAGGTGCTCCTCGCACAATCTTAAATAAAGCAGTAAAGCATGGCATAAGTACAGGATAGTAATAAAGCCCCAAACTAATTGTGGCCCCAAGAAATAGAAATGAATCAAGCTCTGGCTCAGGGGGGTCCATAAGGCCTCCCGGATGTGGATAGTGCGAATAGTCAAGGAACAGGAATCAAGTACTCGGGGTCCTACGGGACACAAGTGAGCATGAAAAACCAAATAGCAGATATTGCCCACCGGTGCCTTTTTCATTAGTTATCCCCTTACTACTCAGGTTAAGTTGTTTAGGTACCTCGTTATCCATCAGACACTCACATACCCTACACATGCTGTTCTATGACTCGCATGGCTCAGACAACTCCTGTAGTAATGGCTCATGGGATGGAGGAACAATCTTCGGTGGGGTTTAAAAGTAAAGGCTATGCAGTACTTGGGATTTAAACTAATGCAATCGCGACTCAATGATGCAAGAATAAGATAGAGGCAATAGGTACTATATGTATGCAAGCATGTGGTAGTGCTTGCCTGGCAGCTCAGTTGAAGCGAGAGAAGGATCTGGGTAGTACTCCTGGGATTCCTGGTATTTCCCCTGCTCGGCGTCTATTCAACGAAGAACCAAACAAATAAGGGCCAACATAAATAAAGTGCACAAGCATATGAATTAAAATGCGACAAACAAACAAGCATGCCATGATGAATGATGCACAATTTACATGGCAATAATGTAGCATGGCATGGGTGAGGTGTGGGGTACAAGAATAAAGCATTTTATTGAGTTTTAGCCATGTTTTGCTCCCATATAAGTTGCTGTATACTTTATATTTACATGATGCATGCTGCAATTCAGAACAAGGAATGCATAGTTAGAACGGTCTTGTCGCGCTGATCGATTTAGACATATTATTTGTCAAATTTGGAGTTCTAGAATTAAAGTTATTAATTAATTAAGAAAAGGCCTTTTTATTACATTTAAATAATTTCGAAAATTTAAAAATGCTCAAAAGATATTTTAAATGGCATATTTGAATTCCCCACATTTTTCTGATTCAGAAACATATATCATTTGTATTATTTAGATTTACAAATTAAAAGTTATTAAAAACAGAATTAAATTCATATTTAAACATTGTCTGAAAAACATTTTTATTTAAACAGAAAAACATACATACTTTTTATACCCAGAGGCAGCTAGCCCCAGACGCTGACGGGTGGGACCAGTGCTGACTGGGCGATACACTGCGCGGCAGAACTTTTCTCACCGCGGGTGAAGTGAGCCACGGTGACAGACATGTGGGTCCGGCGGTAGAGCGAACCCACGCGGCAGTGAACGGGAGGGGGCTTGCCACGCGGCACAGTGAGGGAGCGCGGTTTGAGGGGTAGGAAAACTCGGGGCTCTTTTGTAAATCGCCCAGAGGCGCTGACAGGTGGGACCGGGTGGATTGCGGGTTGAGCTGGCAAAAAGGTGGTGGTGGTGGTGGTGGTGGTGGTGGGAGGGTTATGGAAAAGTACCACGCGGTACTGTTTCTCTTCTCTGAACCTTCTGTCGATAGGTCCGTGCGTGACAGGGACGGCACGGCGTGGGGGATCGAACTGGTGATCTGGGGCACGCACGCGGAGGCGGCAGCCACTGCGGCTAGGAGGGGTTGGTGCTGTGTTTCTTCTGCGCGGCTAGGAGTAACTACCGCGGCGCACAACAAGCAGATGGGATGCTACAACTCTCCCCCACTAAACAGGAATCTCGCCCCGAGATTCTAGGAAGAAGAAGAAGACACGAAGAGGGTAGGATACTTGGCATAGAGCTCATCCTCGCGTTCCCAAGTGGCTTCATCAATGGAATGGTGCGACCACTGCACCTTGCAGAACTTGATGGACTTGTTGCGAGTCCTTCTTTCTGCGACTTCCAGAATTTTTATGGGGTGTTCTTGATAAGACAGGTCTTCTTGGAGATTGATAAGCTCATGGTCCACGGTTCTGCCGGGATCCTTGAAGCACTTCTTGAGTTGAGAGATATGAAAGACATCATGGACATTGAGTTTTTCAGGGAGCTCAAGAGCATAAGCAACTTCTCCTCTTCTTCCATGAACTTTGAAAGGACCGATGTATCTAGGAGCCAACTTTCCTTTGATACCAAAGCGGTGCGTGCCTCTCATGGGAGTGACACGAAGGTAAACGAGATCACCAGGGACATACTCCATGTCCGTGTGCTTTCTGTCATAGTTGCTCTTCTGGCGACTTTGAGCAACCCTCAGGTTTTCAAGAATGATGTGAACCTTCTCCTCCGCTTGAGTTACAATGTCGTTGCCAAACAATGTTCTTTCACCTGCGCCCGACCAACCAATCAGAGTTCTGCATTTGCAACCATAGAGAACCTCAAATGGTGCCATCTTTAGACTTTTCTGGAAGCTGTTGTTGTAAGAGAATTCAGCATAAGGAAGGCATTCTTCCCACTTCATGCCGAAAGAGATAACACAAGCACGGAGCATATCTTCCAGAATCTGATTGATCCTTTAAACTTGTCCTTGCGGCTGAGGATGGTAAGCTGTGCTGAAGTTCAATTTTGTTCCCAAAGCATTTTGGAAACTTCCCCAGAACTTGGAAGTGAAGATGCTTGCACGGTCTAAGCTGATCTCAAGAGGAACCCCATACAGAGAGACAATTCTGTTGATATAGAGCTCAGCCAACTGAATTGCAGAAATTGTTTCCTTGACGGGAAAGAAGTGAGCAACTTTAGAAAGCCTGTCGATGACAACAAAGATTGCATTGTTGCCCTTCTGCGACCTTGGAAAACCAGTTATGAAGTCCATCTCTACTTTCTCCCATTTCCATCCCGGAGGCTTCAATGGCTGTAGAAGACCGGAAGGTTTCTGATGGACAGCTTTAACTCTACGGCAGACATCACACTCCGAGACATACTTGGCACAATATCGTTTCAACCCAGGCCACCAATACTGTGTTTTCAAGTCCATGTACATCTTAGTGCTGCCAGGGTGGATAGAAAGAACAGAATCATGCGCCTCCTTAAGAACTTGCTCTCTTAAACCCGGGTAGTTTGGAACAAACATCCGGTGTTCAAAGAAAAGAGCGCCTTGGTCGTCGACGTGGAAGGATTCATACTTCGGAAGCTGAATGTTGGAGATGATCTTTTTAGTGTAAGGATCACCAAGTTGAATGGAGCGAACTTTTTCTTCCAAGAGAGGGGTTGCCAGAAGGTTCAGAAGATACCCTTGATCCACAATTTCAAGGTTGAGCTGACGGAATTCCTCGCACAAGAGAGGCTGTTGTTCTTCCACCATGAGGTTGTTGACATAAGCTTTTCGGCTGAGAGCATCGGCCATCACATTAGCTTTGCCCGAAGTGTAGTTGATGGTCAGATCGAAATCATTAATTGCTTCAATCCACCTTATCTGATGAAGGTTGAGATCAGGCTGTGTGAAGATATACTTCAGACTCTTGTGATCAGAAAAGATCTCACAACGGTTCCCAAGCAAGTAGTGCCTCCATACTTTCAAAGCAAAGACAACTGCTGCGAGTTCATGGTCATGTGTAGGATAGTTGATCTCATGCGTCTTCAACTGTCGAGAGGCATAAGCAACAACTTGTTTTTCTTGCATAATTACCGCACCCAATCCTTGCAATGAGGCGTCATAGAATATCTGGAAAGGCTTTGAAGTATCTGGAGGAATCAAGACTGGTGTGGAAGTGAGCTTCTGTTTGAGTGTTTAAAAGCTTGCTTGACATGCAGGAGACCAAAGGTATTTCTTGCCTTTCTTGAGGAGATCGGTAAGAGGCTTCGCATTCTTCGAGAAATTCTGAACGAAGCGACGGCAGTAACTAGCCAAACCAAGGAAACTCCGGACTTCTTTGACATTTATGGGTGGAAGCCAGTCAACAATTGTCCGAATAGTTTCTGGGTTGACGGCAATGCCCTTGGCAGAGATGACGTGACCAAGGTAGGTGACTTCAGGCAGCCATAACTCACACTTGGAGAACTTTGCATACAGGCGGTTCTCACGAAGCTTGTTTAGGACACACCGAAGGTGTTCTTCATGTTCTTCCTTTGACTTAGAATAGACTAGGATGTCATCTAGATAGACCACAATGAACTTATCAAGATACTCCATGAAAACCGAGTTCATAAGCCTCGAGAAGGTGGCAGGTGCGTTGGTGAGACCGAAAGACATGACCGTGTACTCATACAGGCCATAGCGGGTGGTGAAAGCTGTTTTGGGAACATCTTCTTTGCGGATCTTTATTTGATGATATCCACTTCTCAAGTCAAGTTTAGAGAATACCACAGCTCCAGCTAGCTGATCGAAGAGATCATTAATCCGCGGAAGGGGATATTTATTCTTGATGGTTTTAGCATTGAGAGCCCGATAGTCAACACAAAGTCTATCAGTCTTGTCTCGCTTCTTCACAAATATGGTTGGGCTACCCCAAGAAGAAGTACTATGTTGAATGAAACCCAACTTCTCTTGTTCATCAAGCTGACGTTTGAGTTCAGTCAATTCAGCAGGACCCATTTTATAAGGCCGCTTAGAGATAGGAGCGGTTCCAGGTTCAAGCTCAATCACAAACTCGACCTCTCAATCAGGAGGCATACCTGGCAAATCTTCAGGAAAAACATCTGGGAACTCACAGACCACCGGAACACTCTGAATAGCTTCCATAGCATCATCATTCAGAGCCGCCAAAGAGAAAAGCTGAATTGTAGGAGTCAGACTTGGAGAATAGACTATATGGCCTTCAGGAATTTTCAGAGAGACCGAATGTTCAGCACAATCAATCACAGCTTTATTTGCAGCTAGCCAATCCATGCCTAAAATGACATCAATATCTGAGTTGCCTAGAATAATCAAAGAGGCCGGAAAGAAAGAATCCCCAATTTGAACCTGATTGTCATAACTGATCTTGGAAGTTAACATCCTTGCCCCAGGAGAAAGGACCATTATCTTTTTAGGTAATGAATCAGAAGATAACCCATTCTCTTGAGCAAACTTGAAGGATACGAATGAATGTGATGCTCCAGAATCAAATAAAACTCGTGCAGGGACTGAGTTAACAGGAAGCGTACCCAACACAACTCCAGGTGCATGCTCGGCTTGAGCGACGTTGACACAGTTGGCACGAGCAACTGTAGACCCGGGCTTGGTGTTGAAGTTGAGAGCCCACGGTGGAGGTGCACGAACCATAGAAGAGCTTGCCGCAGGTCTTGGAGGTGGTGGAGGAAGAGCTTTGTTGTTCATGGGACAACTCCAGTGTTGATGCCCAGTGTTCCCACAAGTGTAACAAGCACTAGGTGGACGTGGAGCAGCATAGCCAGGGACTCCGCCAGGCGCTCCAGGGTAGTTGTGGTTGTAGCCCTTGGGAGCAGCAGTGAAGGAGTTTGGTGGCCTTGCTGCATAGCTTGAAGGCGTTGGTGGAGCCGGGAGCGACGGTGGGGTGTTAGGAACCCACACACGGCGCTTAGAAGGAGCTGTCATAGCTGAAGAGCTTGCTACGTCACGGCTGTGTTTCTTGGACTCCTCAAACACTTGCCTACTTGCTTCTTCCAGCAGAGCTGTATGTTGGAGTTCTAGAAAAGACCCCGGCCTTGCATGAGTGATTGCATATTTGATTGATGCATTGAGCCCTTGTCTGAACCTCTTTTGCTTCTTCTTGTCATCAGAAATCTCATCGCCACCATACCGAGAAAGGTTCATGAAGTTCCTGATATAGGTATTGACATTGTCATTGCCCTGCTTGAGGTTGAGAAACACTTCCTTCATCCTCTCCATGGCAATTTCTAACAGATATTGCTCTTTGAAAGCCCCAGTGAACTGCTCCCAAGTAGGCTGAAACTCAGAGTGGTTTGCCTTCAGGTAATTCTCCCACCACAGAGCTGCATCTCCCTTCAGAAGGTGAGTGGCACATTTTACCCATTCTTTCTCAGGAACATCAGCAGTCATCAGCAACCTTGACATCTCACGCAACCAATCATCAGCATCAAGTGGCTGATCAGACACCTCAAAGTGGCGCAGGTTGAACTTCAGAAAACTCTTGATATCTCCTCGCTTGGGAGGTGGAGGTAGCGGAACAAACTCATTCCTCCTGACACTTTCTTCAAATCGCTGTTGGTTCTGCTGCATTGCTCCCAAGGCATTAGCAATACTTGCCAACACAGCCCCCAGTTCAGGTGGTATGTCCTCCTCAGAACGGCGTGGTGGTGCCATCCTGTGATTGATATAAAACTCAAGTCAGTACCAAAATGGAGAATAATAATAATCCAAAATAGTACCAAAATGGAATTAACCAAGATTAAAGGATACAAATTACTAAGATGATATTAAAATATCAACAAAGTTCAAAGCACCTAGAAGATATTAAGCATATCACACACGACTGAACAAGGAGTGTGGTACACAAAGCTATCAAAGAATAAATTTCCGCAACTTTCGGCATTAAAATACCACTATATGCACAAAACCACTTAACGAATCAAGATTAGTAACTCTACCAATTCAATATACAAGAGCGAATGATAAAAGTAGTGGTATGGTCGCGACTCCATCCTGCACTCAAATCATTACCCCGCACATGAATAAGTAAAACACATATCCCAACCTCCTTCTTTCTTAAGATGAACCTAAAGATTAGAAACTATGGAAACAAACACCCCAAACAAGACAGCGTCGGATAACAAAGAGTAAGACATATCTCGTCGGTTTACAATGAATCAGATAGATCGCGTCGGTTTACAAAAGCCTGTCGGTATGGAATGTAATAATAGTTGATAACCAAAAGGCAGATAGCGACAACAAGTTGGATGCAATAGATAGACAAGGAATTACACACACACACACAACCTATGGTACTACGGAACCCAGAACACGTGAATCCTAGTTTGAATTTTAGAAGAGGATTGAAAATGTTACACTTCCTTACCAGAAAAGGGCGGGTGGGTGGGTAAGAAGAAAAATGGAAGCAGTCCTACTCTCACGTTTTTGTTTTTCCCTAGTATACATAGCTACCAAAAATATTTGCTAGACTGACAACGACCATTTGGCTGAGACCCTGAAGGGCAGGATGGCTCTGATACCAATTGTAACTACCTCGGACACTACGCTCTAAGTTGCATGCCTGGATGAGCGAAAGTGGTTAAAATAGTACGGTGGGGGCCCAATGGCCACCCACAGGTAGACCCGTCGGCCGTCCTAACCACTTCCAGAACATCGGGACAAGAACGAGCGGCGTAGTCGGCAGGCGAAGGGATCAACTACATACACAAGTGAGTATCTATGCAAGCCACCATACGACTGTTCTCAGAGCCATTCCATCTAAAAGAAATAGAAATATTGCAATGCCATACGGCAAGATCCAAATATCCTAGATAGAGATAATAGTTTAGGATAGCTCCTCATACATCAAACATCAGAGTATCAGGCGGAAGCGGAAAACAAGGTCCGAGTACGGATAAGAAGCAAATCGGCATAAGATGCCACATAAATAAACACATCCCGCCCACAGATCTCGCGGATCCCCATCCCCGGAATCTCTACATCGAGTGATCGTTGCCAACATCATCTGTCTCCTCCACCCAGTATCCATCTTGCGAATACACCTGTTCATCTGAATCAAACAATTTATCATGTGAGAACCTAAGGGTACTCAGCAAGTCTTTATGCCTCTAAAGGGGACATATACCTAGGGTGACGCAATTGCAGCAAAAGATAATAACTAACAAGTCTATAGATACTCGCTAACCATCCGCCTAACCAATGATAGACGGATGTCCGTTAATTAGTAACAACAGTTATAACAGTATAATTAACAGATCCATCCTCCTTCTCGCTTACCAACGAGAAAGCGGACGAACAACCCATCCAAATTGGCAGTTTTATTAACCATTCCATGAGTATTGCACTATTTACTAGTCAGTTACTTAGTCAAATTAAAAGCGGTACTTTAGTTATACTTGTCTATGATCGAGAAACTGTGCTCCAAGTCGTCCATAACCGTGGACACGGCTTTCAGAAAGTTTTACCCTGCAGGGGTGCACAAATAGCAACACACACTCGATCAACCTCGGAAAAACCAAATCAAAACCCAACGAGGCATTCACGACAAAGCGATCACAGGATTCAAAAATATTTCAGGGGGCCACCCCAATAAGCTACCCGCAACGAAGTTGGCCGGCTCCGAGACGGACCCAGGGTTTGCGACAATGGCTGTAAACGACTAGGAACCCGAAAATGTGACTGGGCTTGTCGATACCGCGAAAACATTCCGCATTCTTAAACAGTACAGGTGCTCCTCGCACACACTTAAATAAAGAAGTAAAGCATGGCATACGTACAGGATAGTAATAAAGCCCCAAACTATTGTGGCCCCAAGAAATAGAAATGAATCAAGATCTGGCTCAGGGGGGTCCATAAAGCCTCCCGGATGTGGATAGTGCGAATAGTCAAGGAACAGGAATCAAGTACTCGGGGGTCCTACGGGACACAAGTGAGCATGAAAAACCAAATAGCAGATATTGCCCACCGGTGCCTCTTTCATTAGTTATCCCCTTACTACTCAGGTTAAGTTGTTTAGGTACCTCGTTATCCATCAGACACTCACATACCCTACACATGCTGTTCTACGACTCGCATGGCTCAAACAACTCCTGTAGTAATGGCTCATGGGATGGAGGAACAAGCTTCGGTGGGGTTTAAAAGTAAAGGCTATGCAGTACTTGGGATTTAAACTAATGCAATCGCGACTCAATGATGCAAGAATAAGATAGAGGCAATAGGTACTATATGTATGCAAGCATGTGGTAGTGCTTGCCTGGCAGCTTAGTTGAAGCGAGAGAAGGATCTGGGTAGTACTCCTGGGATTCCTGGTATTTCCCCTGCTCGGCGTCTATTCAACGAAGAACCAAACAAACAAGGGCCAACATAAATAAAGTGCACAAGCATGTGAATTAAAATGCGACAAACAAACAAGCATGCCATGATGAATGATGCACAATTTACATGGCAATAATGTAGCATGGCATGGGTGAGGTGTGGGGTACAAGAATAAAGCATTTTATTGAGTTTTAGCCATGTCTTGCTCCCATATAAGTTGCTGTATACTTTATATTGATATGATGCATACTGCAATTTAGAACAAGTAATGTATAGTTAGAACGGGCTCGTCGCGCTGATCGATTTAGACATATTTTTTGTCAAATTTGGAGTTGTAGAATTAAAGTTATTAATTAATTAAGAAAAGGCCTTTTTATTACATTTAAATAATTTCGAAAATTTAAAATTGCTCAAAAGATATTTTAAATGGCATATTTGAATTCCCCACATTTTTCTGATTCAGAAACATATATCATTTGTATTATTTGGATTTACAAATTAAAAGTTATTAAAAACAGAATTAAATTCATATTTAAACATTGTCTGAAAAACATTTTTATTTAAACAGAAAAACATACAGACTTTTTATACCCAGAGGCAGCTAGCCCCAGACGCTGACGGGTGGGACCAGTGCTGACTGGGCGATACACTGCGCGGTAGAACTTTTCTCACCGCGGGTGAAGTGAGCCACGGTGACAGACAGGTGGGTCCGGCGGTGAAGTGGACCCACGCGGCAGCGAACGAGAGGGGGCTTGCCACGCGGCACAATGAGGGAGCGCGGTTTGAGGGGTAGGAATACTCGGGGTTCTTTTGTAAATCGCCCAGAGGCGCTGACAGGTGGGACCGGGTGGATTGTGGGTTGAGCTGGCAAAAAGGTGTGGGGGGGGGGGGGGGGTTATGGAAAAGTACCACGCGGTACTGTTTCTCTTATCTGAACCTTCTGTCGACAGGTCCGTGCGTGACAGGGACGACGCGGTGCGGGGGATCGAACCGGTGATCTGGGGCACGCGCGCGGAGGCGGCAGCCACTGCGGCTAGGAGGGGTTGGTGCTGTGTTTCTTCTGCGCGGCTAGCAGTAACTACCGCGGCGCACAACAAGCAGACGCGCGTGCACGCCAGCGCACAGAGGCCGCTCAACGAAAATTCCGGCGAGCATAGATGACCAAGGAAAAAGGGGAGGTGTCAGGGATGGTGCGTGGCTCACCGCGAGGTGGTCGGCGGTGGTGGATCGGGCCGGGGAGCGGTGGATCAGCTACGATGCAGACGACCGGCGGCTAGGGTTTCGCGTCGGGCTCGACGGGGTGCAGCGGTACAGGGGCCGTCTCCTCCTCGCTGTCGTGTGCAGGGGCGGTCTAGGGTACCTCGTGGCCTTCCTCGACACCTCACACACCACGCCCGCCTCTGATCTTGTGGTTGGCCGCCGATGCCGAGGTGGTGGCCAGAGTTGGAAGGGGTAGCAGGAGGGGGTAGCTGGGGGTAGGGCTGCAGCGCAGAGGACCTGGGGATGTGCGGCAGAGGGGAGAGGGGGTTAGATAATCATGAGGGGAGAGATGTCGTGGGGGAAGGCTCAGGAGAAAAAGTGGCCTCACGCCACCTTTCTCTCTTCCTCCCTCACGCGCTCTGCCTGGGGGTGGTGTGGCTGCAGGTGGGCCAGACAGAGAGGAAGGGGAGCTCGGGTGGGGTCCTGGCTGGCAGGGAGAGAGGGAGAGGTGCCTCGGCATGGTGAGAGTAGGGTGGTGGTGAGGGTTTAGATTAGGGAGGGGGTGATGGAGATGGAGAGTGAGGCATAGGGTTGGGGTTTTGATCTCACATGTACAAGTGTAAGCTCAAGCAAGGGATGGAGTGAGATGGAGGTGAGTGGTGAGTGGTTTTTGGTTGGACCCATGGTGATGATTAGAAGAGAGATAGAGAGTTCAACAAAGAGAAGACCCACTCAAAATCAAAGAAAAACCAAGGAGAAAAAGATGGTGATGCTTGTTGCATGGCCCATGCATGAGCATTAATTGCCATGTATAATCTTGTGAAAACAAAATAAATAATCATGGCATTTATACACATGCATTCCAAAATATGAATGAGGCCAAGCTAAATAATTAAAAGGATGCTCCATGTGGAGTAGATGGAGTTGCTCAAATTTGAATATAAGTTGGACATGCTAGTGTGTGTGTTCCACTAGGTGCATAATATTCCCCATAATATTCCAACATGAGCAAATATTCCAATACAATCTATATATAAGCTAGAAAGAGGGATGCCACTCACAATGCATGCAAATGTGGCTCCACATATCAATAATGTGAAAACAACATGATGCTAGTGTGAGGGCATGTGGAAAATAGAAGTGGATCCATCCCAACCCACATGATCTAGATTCAAATGCCAAAGGAAAAGTGTAAAAGCTCATGGATAATTAGGATGGTGGAATTATAAGGTGGTGACAATGAAAAGGTGGTGGAGTTGAATAAAAGATATGCTCCCAACTCAACTTGGGCATCAAGCATTTATCAAGAACCAAATACAATATATCAAGAGTCAAATACAATTACTAATGCATATGAGAGAAGAACCAAAAGAGAAGGGTTTTATATGATGCTCAAATGCAAGGTGGCATGATGACATGAGCATGATATAATTATGATGCAACAATTATATGTAGGAAGTAGCAATTATATTACTAGACCATGTAGCATTACATATGTTAGACAGATGGGATGCTACAACTCTCCCCCACTAAACAGGAATCTCGCCCCGAGATTCTAGGAAGAAGAAGAAGACACGAAGAGGGTAGGATACTTGGCACAGAGCTCATCCTCGCGTTCCCAAGTGGCTTCATCAATGGAATGTTGCGACCACTGCACCTTGCAGAACTTGATGGACTTGTTGCGAGTCCTTCTTTCTGCGACTTCCAGAATTTTTATGGGGTGTTCTTGATAAGACAGG
Organism: Avena sativa; assembly: GCA_916181665.1. NCBI lineage: Eukaryota > Viridiplantae > Streptophyta > Magnoliopsida > Poales > Poaceae > Avena > Avena sativa. The sequence continues at coordinate 28,245,248 of OV702290.1, read as the reverse complement.
TCTTCTTGGAGATTGATAAGCTCATGGTCCACGGTTCTGCCGGGATCCTTGAAACACTTCTTGAGTTGAGAGATATGAAAGACATCATGGACCTTGAGTTTTTCTGGGAGCTCAAGAGCATAAGCAACTTCTCCTCTTCTTCCACGAACTTTGAAAGGACCGATGTTTCTAGGAGCCAGCTTTCCTTTGATACCAAAGCGGTGCGTGCCTCTCATGGGAGTGACTCGAAGGTAAACGAGATCACCAGGGACATACTCCATGTCCATGTGCTTTCTGTCATAGTTGCTCTTCTGGCGACTTTGAGCAACCCTCAGGTTTTCAAGAATGATGTGAACCTTCTCCTCCTCTTGAGTTACAATGTCAGGGCCAAACAATGTTCTTTCACCTGCGCCCGACCAACCAATCAGAGTTCTGCATTTGCGACCATAGAGAACCTCAAATGGTGCCATCTTTAGACTTTTCTGGAAGCTGTTGTTGTAAGAGAATTCAGCATAAGGAAGGCATTCTTCCCACTTCATGCCGAAAGAGATAACACAAGCATGGAGCATATCTTCCAGAATCTGATTGATCCTTTCAACTTGTCCTTGCAACTGAGGATGGTAAGCTGTGCTGAAGTTCAATTTTGTTCCCAAAGCATTTTGGAAACTTCCCCAGAACTTGGAAGTGAAGATGCTTCCATGGTCTGAGCTGATCTCAAGAGGAACCCCATACAGAGAGACAATTCTGTTGATATAGAGCTCATCCAACTGAATTGCAGAAATTATTTCCTTGACAGGAAAGAAGTGAGCCACTTTAGAAAGCCTGTCGATGACAATAAAGATTGCATTGTTGCCCTTCTGCGACCTTGGAAAACCAGTTATGAAGTCCATCTCTACTTTCTCCCATTTCCATTCCGGAGGCTTCAATGGCTGTAGAAGACCGGAAGGTTTCTGATGGACAGCTTTAACTCTACGGCAGACATCACACTCCGAGACATACTTGGCACAATATCGTTGCAACCCAGGCCACCAATACTGTGTTTTCAAGTCCATGTACATCTTAGTGCTGCCAGGGTGGATAGAAAGAACAGAATCATGCGCCTCCTTAAGAACTTGCTCTCTTAAACCCGGGTAGTTTGGAACAAACATCCGGTGTTCAAAGAAAAGAGCGCCTTGGTCGTCGACGTGGAAGGACTCATACTTCGGAAGCTGAATGTTGGAGATGATCTTTTTAGTGTAAGGATCACCAAGTTGAATGGAGCGAACTTTTTCTTCCAAGAGAGGGGTTGCCAGAAGGTTCAGAAGATACCCTTGATCCACAATTTCAAGGTTGAGCTGACGGAATTCCTCGCACAAGAGAGGCTGTTGTTCTTCCACCATGAGGTTGTTGACATAAGCTTTTCGGCTAAGAGCATCGACCATCACATTAGCTTTGCCCGAAGTGTAGTTGATGGTCAGATCGAAATCATTAATTGCTTCAATCCACCTTCTCTAACGAAGGTTGAGATTAGGCTGTGTGAAGATATACTTCAGACGCTTGTGATCAGAAAAGATCTCACAACGGTTGCCAAGCAAGTAGTGCCTCCATACTTTCAAAGCAAAGACAACTGCTGCGAGTTCAAGGTCATGTGTAGGATAGTTGATCTCATGCGTCTTCAACTGTCGAGAGGCATAAGCAACAACTTGTTTTTCTTGCATAAGGACCGCACCCAATCCTTGCAATGAGGCGTCACAGAATATCTGGAAAGGCTTTGAAGTATCTGGAGGAATCAAGACTGGTGTGGAAGTGAGCTTCTCTTTGAGTGTTTCAAAGCTTGCTTGACATGCAGGAGACCAAAGGTATTTCTTGCCTTTCTTGAGGAGATCGGTAAGAGGCTTCGCAATCTTCGAGAAATTCTGAACGAAGCGACGGCAGTAACTAGCCAAACCAAGGAAACTCTGGACTTCTTTGACATTTATGGGTGGAAGCCAGTCAACAATTGTCCGAATAGTTTCTGGGTTGACGGCAATGCCCTTGGCAGAGATGACGTGACCAAGGTAGGTGACTTCAGGCAGCCATAACTCACACTTGGAGAACTTTGCATACAGGCGGTTCTCACGAAGCTTGTTTAGGACACACCGAAGGTGTTCTTCATGTTCTTCCTTTGACTTAGAATAGACTAGGATGTCATCCAGATATACCACAACAAACTTATCAAGATACTCCATGAAATCTGAGTTCATAAGCCTCGAGAAGGTGGCAGGTGCGTTGGTGAGACCGAAAGACATGACCGTGTACTCATACAGGCCATAGCGGGTGGTGAAAGCTGTTTTGGGAACATCTTCTTTGCGGATCTTTATTTGATGATATCCACTTCTCAAGTCAAGTTTAGAGAATACCACAGCTCCAGCTAGCTGATCGAAGAGATCATTAATCCGCGGAAGGGGATATTTATTCTTGATGGTTTTAGCATTGAGAGCCCGATAGTCAACACAAAGTCTATCAGTCTTGTCTCGCTTCTTCACAAAGATGGTTGGGCTACCCCAAGAAGAAGTACTGTGTTGAATGAAACCCAACTTCTCTTGTTCATCAAGGTGACGTTTGAGTTCAGCCAATTCAGCAGGACCCATTTTATAAGGCCGCTTGGAGATAGGAGCGGTTCCAGGTTCAAGCTCAATCACAAACTCGACCTCTCAATCAGGAGGCATACCTGGCAAATCTTTAGGAAAAACATCTGGGAACTCACAGACCACCGGAACACTCTGAATAGCTTCCATAGCATCATCATTCAGAGCCGCCAAAGAGAAAAGCTGAATTGTAGGAGTCAGACTTGGAGAATAGACTATATGGCCTTCAGGAATTTTCAGAGAGACCGAATGTTCAGCACAATCAATCACAGATTTATTTGCAGCTAGCCAATCCATGCCTAAAATGACATCAATATCTGAGTTGCCCAGAATAATCAAAGAGGCCGGAAAGAAAGAATCCCCAATTTGAACTTGATTGTCATAACTGATCTTGGAAGTTAACATCCTTGCCCCAGGAGAAAGGACCATCATCTTTTTAGGTAATGAATCAGAAGATAACCCATTCTCTTGAGCAAACATGAAGGATACGAATGAATGTGATGCTCCAGAATCAAATAAAACTCGTGCATGGACTGAGTTAACAGGAAGCGTACCCAACACAACTCCCGGTGCATGCTCGGCTTGAGCGATGTTGACACAGTTGGCACGAGCAACTGTAGACCCAGGCTTGGTGTTGATGTTGAGAGCCCGCAGTGGAGGTGCACGAACCATAGAAGAGCTTGCCGCAGGTCTTGGAGGTGGTGGAGGAAGAGCTTTCTTGTTCATGGGACAACTCCAGTGTTGATGCCCAGTGTTCCCACAAGTGTAACAAGCACCAGGTGGACGTGGAGCAGCGTAGCCAGGGACTCCGCTAGGTGCTCCAGGGTAGTTGTGGTTGTAGCCCTTGGGAGCAGCAGTGAAGGAGTTTGGTGGCCTTGCCGTGTAGCTTGAAGGTCTTGGTGGAGCCGGGAGCGACGGTGGGGTGTTAGGAACCCACACACGGCGCTTAGAAGGAGCTGTCATAGCTGAAGAGCTTGCTGCGTCACGGCTGTGTTTCTTGGACTCCTCAAACACTTGCCTACTTGCTTCTTCCTGCAGAGCTGTATGTTGGAGTTCTAGAAAAGACCCCGACCTTGCATGAGTGATTGCATATTTGATTGATGCATTGAGCCCTTGTCTGAACCTCTTTTGGTTCTTCTTGTCATCAGAAATCTCATCGCCACCATACCAAGAAAGGTTCATGAAGTTCCTGATATATGTATTGGCATTGTCATTGCCCTGCTTGAGGTTGAGAAACACTTCCTTCATCCTCTCCGTGACAATTTCTGACAGATATTGCTCTTTGAAAGCCCAAGTGAACTGCTCCCAAGTAGGCTGAAACTCAGAGTGGTTTGCCTTCAGGTAATTCTCCCACCACAGAGCTGCATCTCCCTTCAGAAGGTGAGTGGCACATTTTACCCATTCTTTCTCAGGAACATCAGCAGTCATTAGCAACCTTGACATCTCACGCAACCAATCATCAGCATCAAGTGGCTGATCAGACACCTCAAAGTGGCGCAGGTTGAACTTCAGAAAACTCTTGATGTCTTCTCGCTTGGGAGGTGGAGGTAGCGGAACAAACTCATTCCTCCTGACACTTTCTTCAAATCGCTGCTGGTTCTGCTGCATTGCTCCCAAGGCATTAGCAATACTTGCCAACGCATCCCCCAGTTCAGGTGGTATGTCCTCCTCATAACGACGTGGTGGTGCCATCCTATGATTGATATAAAACTCAAGTCAGTACTAAAATGGAGAATAATAATAATAGTACCAAAATGGAATTAACCAAGATTAAAGGATACAAATTACTAAGATGATATTAAAATATCAACAAAGTTCAAAGCACCTAGAAGATATTAAGCATATCACACACGACTAACAAGGAGTGTGGTACACAAAACTATCAAAGAAAAAATTTCCGCAACTTTTGGCATTAAAATACCACTATATGCGCAAAACCACTTAACGAATCAAGATTAGTAACTCTACCAATTCAATATACAAGAGCGAATGATAAAAGTAGTGGTATGGTCGCGACTCCATCCCGCACTCAAATCATTACCCCACACATGAATAAGTAAAACACATATCCCAACCTCCTTCTTTCTTAAGATGAACCTAAAGATTAGAAACTACGGAAACAAACACCCCAAACAAGATAGCGTCGGATAACAAAGAGTAAGACAGATCTCGTCGGTTTACAACGAATCAGATAGACCGCGTCGGTTTACAAAAGCCTGTCGGTATGGAATGTACCAACAGTTGATAACCAAAAGGCAGATAGCGACAACAAGTTGGATGCAACAGATAGACAAGGAATTACACACACACACAACCTATGGTACTACGGAACCCAGAACACGTGAATCCTAGTTTGAGTTTTAGAAGAGGATTGAAAACGTTACACTTCCTTACCAGAAAAGGGCGGGTGGGTGGGTAAGAAGAAAAATGGAAGCAGTCCTACTCTCACGTTTTTGTTTTTCCCTAGTATACATAGCTACCAAAAATATTTGCTAGACTGACAACGACCATTTGGCTGAGACCCTGAAGGGCGGGATGGCTCTGATACCAATTGTAACTACCTCGGACACTACGCTCTAAGTTGCATGCCTGGATGAGTGAAAGTGGTTAAAATAGTACGGTGGGGGCCCAAGGTCCACCCACAGGTAGACCCGTCGGCCGTCCTAACCACTTCCAGAACATCGGGACAAGAACGAGCGGCGTAGTCGGCAGGCGAAGGGATCAACTACATACACAAGTGAGTATGTATGTAAGCCACCATACGACTGTTCTCAGAGCCATTCCATCTAAAAGAAATAGAAATATTGCAACGCCATACGGCAAGATCCAAATATCCTAGATAGAGATAATAGTTTAGGATAGCTCCTCATACATTAAACATCAGAGTATCAGGCGGAAGCGGAAAACAAGGTCCGAGTACAGATAAGAAGCAAATCGGCATAAGATGCCACATAAATAAACACGTCCCGCCCATAGATCTCGCGGATCCCCATCCCGGAATCTCTACACCGAGTGATCGTTGCCAACATCATCTGTCTCCTCCACCCAGTATCCATCTTGCGAATACACCTGTTCATCTGAATCAAACAATTTATCGTGTGAGAACCTAGGGGTACTCAGCAAGTCTTTATGCCTCTAAAGGGGACATATACCTGGGGTGACGCAATTGCAGCAAAAGATAATAACTAACAAGTCTATAGATACTCGCTAACCATCCGCCTAACCAATGATAGACGGATGTCCATTAATTAGTAACAACAGTTATAACAGTATAATTAACAGATCCATCCTCCTTCTCCCTTACCAACGAGAAAGCGGACGAACAACCCATTCGTTGGCAGTTTTATTAACCATTCCATGAGTATTGCACTATTTACTAGTCAGTTACTTAGTCAAGTTAAAAGCGGTACTTTAGTTATACTTGTCTATGATCGAGAAACTGTGCTCCAAGTCGTCCATAACCGCGGACACGGCTTTTAGAAAGATTTAACCTGCAGGAGTGCACAAATAGCAACAGACACTCGATCAACCTCGGAAAAACCAAATCAAAACCCAACGAGGCATTCACGACAAAGCGATCACAGGATTCAAAAATATTTCAGGGGGCCGCCCCAATAAGCTACCCGCAACGAAGTTTGCCGGCTCCGAGACGGACCCAGGGTTTGCGACAATGGCTGTAAACGACTGGAAACCCGAAAATGTGACTGGGCTTGTCGATACCGCGAAAACATTCCGCATTCTTAAACAGTACAGGTGCTCCTCGCACACTCTTAAATAAAGAAGTAAAGCATGGCATAAGTACAGGATAGTAATAAAGCCCCAAACTAATTGTGGCCCCAAGAAATAGAAATGAATCAAGCTCTAGCTCAGAGGGGTCCATAAGGCCTCCCGGATGTGGATAGTGCGAATAGTCAAGGAACAGGAATCAAGTACTCGGGGTGCTACGGGACATAAGTGAGCATGAAAAACCAAATAGCAGATATTGCCCACCAGTGCCTCTTTCATTAGTTATCCCCTTACTACTCAGGTTAAGTTGTTTAGGTACCTCGTTATCCATCAGACACTCACATACCCTACACATGCTGTTCTACGACTCGCATGGCTCAAACAACTCCTGTAGTAATGGCTCATGGGATGGAGGAACAAGCTTCGGTGGGGTTTAAAAGTAAAGGCTATGCAGTACTTGGGATTTAAACTAATGCAATCGCGACTCAATGATGCAAGAATAAGATAGAGGCAATAGGTACTATATGTATGCAAGCATGTGGTAGTGCTTGCCTGGCAGCTCAGTTGAAGCGAGAGAAGGATCTGGGTAGTACTCCTGGGATTCCTGGTATTTCCCCTGCTCGGCGTCTATTCAACGAAGAACCAAACAAATAAGGGCCAACATAAATAAAGTGCACAAGCATATGAATTAAAATGCAACAAACAAACAAGCATGCCATGATGAATGATGCACAATTTACATGGCAATAATGTAGCATGGCATGGGTGAGGTGTGGGGTACAAGAATAAAGCATTTTATTGAGTTTTAGCCATGTCTTGCTCCCATATAAGTTGCTGTATACTTTATATTGATATGATGCATGCTGCAATTCAGAATAAGTAATGCATAGTTAGAACGGGCTCGTCGCGCTGATCGATTTAGATATATTTTTTTGTCAAATTTGGAGTTGTAGAATTAAAGTTATTAATTAATTAAGAAAAGGCCTTTTTATTACATTTAAATAATTTCGAAAATTTAAAAATGCTCAAAAGATATTTTAAATGGCATATTTGAATTCCCCACATTTTTTTGATTCAGAAACATATATCATTTGTATTATTTGGATTTACAAATTAAAAGTTATTAAAAACAGAATTTAATTCATATTTAAACATTGTCTGAAAAACATTTTTATTTAAACAGAAAAACATACATACTTTTTATACCCAGAGGCAGCTAGCCCCAGACGCTGACGGGTGGGACCAGTGCTGACTGGGCGATACACTGCGCGGTAGAACTTTTCTCACCGCGGGTGAAGTGAGCCACGGTGACAGACAGGAGCGAACGAGAGGGGGCTTGCCACGCGGCACAATGAGGGAGCGCGGTTTGAGGGGTAGGAAAACTCGGGGCTCTTTTGTAAATCGCCCAGAGGCGCTGACAGGTGGGACCGGGTGGATTGTGGGTTGAGCTGGCAAAAAGGTGGGGGGGGGGGGGTTATGGAAAAGTACCACGCGGTACTGTTTCTCTTCTCTGAACCTTCTGTCGACAGGTCCATGCGCGACAGGGACGACACGGCGCGAGGGATCGAACCGGTGATCTGGGGCATGCGCGCGGAGGGGTTGCTGCTGTGTTTCTTCTACGCGGCTAGGAGTAACTACCGCGGCGCACAACAAGCAGACGCGCGTGCACGCCAGCGCACAGAGGCCGCTCAACGAAAATTCCGGCGAGCATAGACGACCAAGGAGAAAGGGGAGGTGTCAGGGATGGTGCGTGGCTCACTGCGAGGTGGTCGGCGGTGGTGGATCAGGCCGGGGAGCGGTGGATCAGCTACGATGCAGACAGCCGGCGACTAGGGTTTCGCGCCGGGCTCGGCGGGGTGCAGCGGTACAGGGGCCGTCTCCTCCTCGCTGTCGTGTGCAGGGGCGGTCTAGGGTACCTCGTGGCCTTCCTTGACACCTCACACACCATGCCCGCCTCTGATCTTGTGGTTGGCCGCCGATGCCGAGGTGGTGGCCGGAGTTGGAAGGGGTAGCAGGAGGGGGTAGCTGGGGGTAGGGCTGCGGCGCAGAGGACCTGGGGATGTGCGGCAGAGGGGAGAGGGGGTTAGATAAGCACGAGGGGGAGAGATGCCGTGGGGGAAGGCTCGGGAGAAAAAGTGGCCTCACGCCACCTTTCTCTCTTCCTCCCTCATGTGCTCGGCCTGGGGGTGGTGTGGCTGCAGGTAGGCTAGGCAGAGAGGAAGGGGAGCTCGGGTGGGGTCCTGGCTGGCAGGGAGAGAGGGAGAGGTGCCTCGGCATGGTGAGAGTAGGGTGGTGGTGAGGGTTTAGATTAGGGAGGGGGTGATGGAGATGGAGAGTGAGGCATAGGGTTGGGGTTTTGATCTCACATGTACAAGTGTAAGCTCAAGCAAGGGATGGAGTGAGATGGAGGTGAGTGGTGAGTGGTTTTTGGTTGGACCCATGGTGATGATTAGAAGAGAGATAGAGAGTTCAACAAAGAGAAGACCCACTCAAAATCAAAGAAAAACCAAGGAGAAAAAGATGGTGATGCTTGTTGCATGGCCCATGCATGAGCATTAATTGCCATGTATAATCTTGTGAAAACAAAATAAATAATCATGGCATTTATACACATGCATTCCAAAATATGAATGAGGCCAAGCTAAATAATTAAAAGGATGCTCCATGTGGAGTAGATGGAGTTGCTCAAATTTGAATATAAGTTGGACATGCTAGTGTGTGTGTTCCACTAGGTGCATAATATTCCCCATAATATTCCAACATGAGCAAATATTCCAATACAATCTATATAGAAGCTAGAAAGAGGGATGCCACTCACAATGCATGCAAAGGTGGCTCCACATATCAATAATGTGAAAACAACATGATGCTTGTGTGAGGGCATGTGGAAAATAGAAGTGGATCCATCCCAACCCACATGAGCTAGATTTAAATGCCAAAGGAAAAGTGTAAAAGCTCATGGATAATTAGGATGGTGGAATTATAAGGTGGTGACAAGGAAAAGGTGGTGGAGTTGAATAAAAGATATGCCCCCAACTCAACTTGGGCATCAAGCATTTATCAAGAACCAAATACAATATATCAAGAGCCAAATACAATTACTAATGCATATGAGAGAAGAACAAAATACAATATATCAAGAGCCAAATACAATTACTAATGCATATGAGAGAAGAACCAAAAGAGAAGGGTTTTATATGATGCTCAAATGCAAGGTGGCATTATGACATGAGCATGATATAATTATGATGCAACAATTATATGTAGGAAGTAGCAATTATATTACTAGACCATGTAGCATTACATATGTTAGACAGATGGGATGCTACACTCATTATGGTTACGCTGCAGGTTTCCACCATGACATCATGGATTAGACCAGCGACGCAGGCATTTCTGTAACACACCTACATAACTCCATGGACTTACAAGCTCCCCTTTCATTTCACACCGACGACATCCATAGACAAAAGAGCATGATATCAACTAGGTACAAATTACAAGTGCAATGTTGAAAGCGTTCCCCATGATACATAGTTCTGCTAACTTCAACTTATAAAGTGCACCATATAAGCAACAAAGATGGACGCAAATGTTCAAGTTTATTAACGGCAAGAAAAGTAAAGTGTGCCATCAAGTTTGTGAGAGCTTTAGTCACTAGTTTTCTCATTAGAAGTTTAATTCGGAAGGTAGACAAAAATATGAATATACTTGGAATAGCAAATGCTAATAGCAAATACTTGGAAGGTAGACAAAAATATGAATATACTTGATGAAGAAAGGGATGCCTTGGGCATCCCCAAGCTTTGACGCTTGTAATTCTTGGATATTTCTTGGGGTGACACGGGTGGCATCCCCAAGCTTGAGCTTTAGTCCATTCTTAATCTCATTACTCATTCCTTCCATACACATGGAATTTTTCCTTCATACAAAACTTCACACAATCTTTATTAGAAATATTAGTGCACTCAAGATAATAGGTCTTTAGGTTCAGTTCCAACACCAATAAAACTTCCATTAAAACACAAGATACTGTAGCACTTCACCCAAAAAGCTCAATTCCCCAAAGAGAACTCAAAAAGGAACCAACAAGATGCAAATGCAAATAATGGCAGAAATCTGTCAAAACAGACCAACAGGTAAAGACGAATTTTTTCGAAGACCTTCTGTTGCTCAAATCGAAAAGTATTGAACTAACGGAAGTTAGATCACAAACTGGGGCAGAAGCATAAAAATGCGCGCCTCAAAAGGACTTACAGAGACTTTACACGAATTTTTACGATGAAGCACATAAATCTGTTTCGGGATAGCAACTTTCCCAATCATTACTTCTCTCTCATTAGAGGTTACTCTTGGCACAAAAACCAAATAAAAAGGATAATAAGAGGTTATTACTGAAGTAATAACTTCCAAGACTCATCTAAAACTTTTGGGTTATCTTCCAATAAATACTTTTCTTTAACGCCTTTAAGTTAGGCATAAGAAGCAAGAAAAAGAATCAAGTGTTCTCAAATGAAGAAGCATTAAGATTGATACCAGAAATATCTTCAACAAGGAAAGGTATCTCGTCCAAATAAGTTTTAGAGGATCCCCTCTCAATGCTCTTGGGTTCACTATTTTCATCAAACAGGTTTTCAGGAACAATCCAATCAAGGTTCTTTTCTATGGCTTTATGCATTGCTACAAGCTTGAAAGGTATTGGTATCTTAATTTCCTCCCCATTAGGTTTGGTCTTGTTCATGTTTTCTCATGTACCAACAACATCTACACATGAGCCAAGCATATTAAAACGTTGAAAGACTTTTCTAGCTTCATTGGCAACATCATAGAATTCCTTAAGCAAAGTTTCTAGAATAAAATCTCTCTTTTCAGGGTCCTCAATATCTTTAAGTTTAAGAAAAATTACTTGCATTAAGGGGTTAAGGTTAACAAACCTAGCTTCCACCATGTGAACTAAAGAGGCTGCATCAATTTCATAGTTTGGAGCAAGTTCTGCAAGGGATCTATCCTTAATATCCTCATGTTTACTAACATGATTAAAGAATTCTTCAGTATTATCATTTCCAATTATAGAGCCACTACCTATTGAAAGGTCTTTCAAAGTGAATTTAGGGATCAACATGGTGAGCTAAGAAAGAGGTAACAACTATAGAAAGACTTAAATTTTTTGTGTTTTTAATAAACAAAGCAAACTTGTAAAACTATTTTTTGTGTGTTTTTGATAAAGAAACAAGTAAACAAAGCAAAAGTAAACTAAGAAAAACAAAAATAACAAAGTAAAGAGATTGGTTATGAGGGACTCCCCTTGTGAAGATGTCCTTGACTCCCCGGAAACGGTGCTAGAAAAATACTTTTGATGGCGCGTGGTTGACGTGGGAGCTTCTTCTTCTTCGTTTCCCGACAACAGCGCCAGAAAAATAGCTTGATGGACCAAAATATATCGAGCTTGTTAGGGAACCCCAAGAGGAAGGTATGATGAGCACAACAGCAAGTTTTCCCTCAGTCATGAAACCAAGGTTTAATCGAACCAGTAGGAGCAAGGAAACACCCCAAAGGTGTTGCTAGCTGAACTTTGGTAGGGCGCACTACCGGTGCCAGTAGCAACATGGAGACCTACATAACACAACCACAGAGCTCTGCCCCCAACTTGCGATGAGGTTGTCAATCTCACTAGTTTTGCTGAAAACAAAGGATTAAACATATCGAGTGGAAGAAAGTAATAGTTTGCAGAAAGTAAACACAAAGCAGTAAATAGTAGATTGTAGATTGATGGTAAAAGAAAGGACCGGGGTCCATAGTTCACTAGTGGTGGTTGTACTTAAGATAGATGACATGTTGGGTGAACAAATTATAGCGGGGCAATTGACAAACATCGAGAAAGCATACAAGCATATACTACTCATCTTGACTCCTTTGAGATTCGATTGGGCATTACAACATTATACATAGACCGCCATCCAACTGCATCTATTACTAATAATCCACCTTCAGGTTATCATCCGAAGCCCCTCCAGTATTAAGTTGCAAGCAACGGATATTTGCATTACGAATTGCGTGTAAAGTAAACAATACAATTGTTCTATGAACTAAGGATTGTTGTTTTCTCCCTAGTAGCAACAACACATCTAGTACCTTAGAGATTTCTGTCACTTCCCCAGATTACCAGAGGCATGAACCCACTATCGAGCATAAATACTAACTCTTGGAGTTGCTAGCATCTACTTGGCCAAGATAGCTACTAACAACGGAAAGCATGCAAGATCACAAATAACAAAGCATGATAGAATCAATAATCAATCTGAAATAGCATCTCAATATCCATCGGATCCTCGCAAACACAACATCTATGAATTACAAATAGATGATCTTGATCATGAACGGAGCTCACAAGATCTAAACATGATAACACAAAGGAGGAGAACCAGCCATCTAGCTACTACATGGACCCGTAGTCCAGAGATGAACTACTCACGCATCACACCAGAGGCTTGCATGATGATGAAGAAGGCCTCCAGGGTGAATTCCCCTCTCCGGCAGGGTGCAGGGAAGAGCTTCAAATCCCTCCCGATCTAGGCATGTAGATGACGGTGGCTACAGACTCTTTCGTGGAATTTTGATCGGGTACTTAGGGTTTCTGTATCGGAGGCAATATATAGGCGGAAGGAGAGGCCGAGGGGGTGCCTAGGCTGGCCACACCACCCCCTGGTGCGGGTCAGGCCTGGCCGCGTGGCCAGGTGGTGTGGCCGCCCTCTGGCCCCTCTCCGTCTCGTATTCTGGCTCTGGGTGTCCCTCGGTGAAAAACTGACTTTGGCTTTTGTCCCGTCCAATTCCGAGAATATTCATTTTCTGACTTTCCTAGAACCAAAAATAGCAGAAAATAGGCAGCTGGCACTATGGCTCTTGTTAATAGGTTAGTCCAAGAAAGTGTAAAGAAAGTACTCCAAAGTGTGGACAAAACATAAGAAAGAAGATAAAACCAAGCATGCAACATCAAAAATTATGTATATGTTAGCAACATATCAGTAACCGACCGGACGCCGCGACAAGAGCACACCAAGGCAAACATTAGAGCCAGAGGGAGGCTACAACATGGCCACATGGAGGACATCCTCCACCGCCAGCGACAGGTGCCGACCGGACGCGGCAGCAGGAACACACCAGGCCGAGCTGGCCCGGCCGGACCCAGGATGGGTCCGGGAAGTCCCCGCCACCATGCTGCAGCATGTAGGTCACATCCGTTGTTACCCTGAAGTTCGGTGCCCAAGGCCCGACCGGGTCCAGATCGGACCCGTGAAGCTCCACCGTTGCGCTGTAGAAGACGCGGCGCCGACACCACCACCCTCATCATGACCTACACCTCAGTCCAACCAGAGGTGGCGCGTCTGAGCCTAACCGGCCCGCCCTGACCTAGATCAGGCCCAAAAGGGCCCAAATCTGGGCACCAAGATCCGGCGGCCAGAGCCAGGAGCACGCCACCCGCACCACCAAAATGGCAGCGCTCGAACGCCCCGTCACTACCCGACCACACGTCGGAGTGCTGTCCGCCCACCTACACCGCCGTCGGCGCCGAAGAACCACCAGAAGGGGTCTCGAAAGGATCCATCACCATTTCCATCGCTCGACGAGGAGGTCGCACCTCTGAGCCCCGCCACCTCCACCGCGAGGGGCCGCCTCGGCCACAGTCGCCGGCCCACCACGCGAGGAGATGAGGCCCGTCGTTGAGGATTCCCAACACAGAAGAAGAGCCGCTCGACGCAGCCTACTCGAGGGCGGAGACTAGGAGATCCGCTGCCGCCGGCACCGCCCTGGCTTCACCCGGTAGCGCCCGCTGTCGGCAACGGCGGGGAGGGGAAGGGGAGGGAGTGGTTGGGCATGGCGGCGATGAGGTCCCCTGGTCAACCGCGGGGGACGACCTAGGGGAAGGGGTCTTTTCTTTGTTGACTCCTGTCGGAATCCAAGACGAAGCTACTCCTCAAAGCACATTATAAAAGACCAATCATTAACGATGAAATTGATGAACTTTGACTGAAACACGTATATAGCTACGATTGGCAAAACTTGAAATCTATTAGAAAAGATCGCATCACATCGTTGATGTAGATATCTTACATGTAGACACCACTATGAACTGAAGCTTTGCCTTAGAGAGAAGATGATCAAGAGATATGGAGGTGAGAAACATAAATGAAGGTGAATCATCATCATGGTAGGTTGTCGTAGTAATGGTAGATATGGTGCTCGAAACAGAAAGCTAAGTTAAAGCATGAAAGTTGTGTGGACTAGTGAGGTGAATATCTTGCTCAATAGAATTTGAAAAAGATCGATCTTGCATGATAAATTGATACCCGTGAATTCTCGATGGCAACACAAAAATGGAGAGCTACAACCAACTAAACTCAACTCGTCATGCTTAAAATTTTCGTGTAGAGACCATTCTATTGAAACTTCCGTGTATAGATCGGGGAGAGAAAGGTGAGAAACACTGCTTCGGCCCCCTGCATCGTACGCTCGGGCGACTCGGGTGGCGACCAAGCTAGCACCGCGCCACCCCCTCCTTCCTCCCCCGCCACCACCCGAGGAGAACGTTGGGCTGATGACCCACAAGTATATGGGGTGTATCGCAGTATTTTCGAGGGAAGTGAAACCCAATTTATTGATTCGACACAAGGTGAGCCAAAGAATATTTATAAGCCTTAACAACTGAGTTGTCAATTCAGCTGCACCTGGAAACAATCTTGCTCACAGCAGTTTATCAGTAGCAACAGTTTCGAAGTAGGAATAGTCAAGTAACATCAGTAGTAAAGTAAAGACAACAGTAACAATAGCAGTAAACAGTAGGATTCGAGTGCGGTAGGCATAGGGATGGATGGACGGGCGTTGCATGGACAAGACAACCCACATAGCAATCAGAACATAGAGCAATTGCAGATAAATAAGATAAAGCATCCAAGTACTAGATAATCCTAGGCATGTGTCCCATATATAGTCATACGTGCTCGCAATGAGAACTTGCACAACATATTTTGTCCTGCCAGCCCGTTTGCAGCGGGGCCTCAAGGGAACTACTGGCAATTAAGGTGCTCCTTTCAATTGAGCACCAGAGCAAAGCATTAACACTCCGTGAACACATGTGATCCTCACATCAAAGCCATTCCCTCCGGTTATCCCGATTTCTGTCACTTCCGGGCCATTGGTTCCGGACAACAACGTGTGTATACAACTTGCTGATAAGACCATAAACTATACTATTATAATGAATCAATAACATGTTCAGATCTGAAATCATGGCACTCGGGCCCTAGTGACAAGCATTAAGCATAACAAGTCGCAACAAAGTCATAAAGCTCTAATAGAAGATACTAGGCACCATGCCCTAACAATCTGATGCCATTACATGAATGATCTCATCCAATCCCTACCACCCCCATAGCCTACAGTGGGGGATTACTCACTCATAGATGGGGGAAACATGGATGGTCGATGGTGATGATGGTGGCGATGATCTCCTCCAATTCCCCGTCCCGGCAGGGTGCCAGAACAGAGTTTCTGGTGCTGTTTTGTGGAATCTGGTGGTGGCGGCGGAGCGGAACTCCTTCTGGAAAAACCTCGAAACCCCCTGAGTTTTTAGGTCAGAAGGCAACTTATAGGCGAAGAGGGAGACCGAGGGGGAGTCTGGGTGGCCAGACCACCCCCTGGCGCGGCCTGGGCTTGCCCGTGTGGCCAGGTGGTGTGGCCTGGGCCTAGCCCCCCTCCGTCTCGTATTCTGGCTCCTGGAGTCTTCTGGTGAAATAGGATTTTCGGCATATTTTCCGGGATTTTTCCTGATAGTTGATTTTCTGCACAAAAAGTAGACACCAGGGTAATTCTGCTGAAAACAGCGTCAGTCTATGTTAGTTGCATCCAAATCACACAAGTTTAGAGGAGAAACAATAGCAAAAGTGTTTGGGAAAGTAGATACGTTTTGGACGTATCAACTCCCCCCAAGCTTAGCTTATTGCTTGTCCTCAAGCAATCCAGTTGAAAACTGAGTGCGATAAAAGAACTTTCACGAACACATTTGCTTCATATAATGTATATATTCTCAGCATGTGATCAACTACTTAGGCAATTCATAATAAAGAGTATGCAACTAAGTTTACTTAATAGGCATTGCAAGCTATGAAGAGATTCCAACTCAAAAATAATAAGTAGCATGAAGCATAAACATAAGCAACATTACAATGCTCATAACAAGGTATGATAGAGTGGTATCTCGCTTACCTTTGATCCAAGGCACCTCTGAAGTTCAGGTGAAGACTAGAAGTAAAGATATCAAAGATACAATCATCAAAGTCATAACACAAATAATCAAGTTTTGAGACAAGCACAAAGAATGGCAACTATGCTCTCAAGAAGGTGCTCAAAGAATATGTGGAGACTCAACAAGTAAAATAAAAGATTTTGAATAATTTGAAAGGCTTCCAAATGCTAAAAGTATGGTACTCGTTAGCTTTGAGATCTCATTGCCCCTATCATAAGCATCTTTAATGTGGTTAAGGTGAAAGTGAGGTCCAATCTGAGTTATATGCTTGACAGGCTATAAACTAAAAATCCCATGTCCCTTGAATACGAGGGCCGCTCCTCATGCTACTCAACTTTAGTTACCGGTAAGTTCTTGTCATCGTAAATATGTGCGTATCATAGAGAACCGCCAACGGGGCACCCCTTGCCCAATGATACGGAAGAATCCCCATATCAAAATGTGTTTGGGGGATACCCCCAGGTAGAGTTACTCCGGGGTATAATGGCCGAGTTAGCCGAGGTCCGGCAAGGTCAAAGCGGATGCTGACCGGGTCACCTCAAGGCAGTCCGAATCACGGAGTAACCCGGACCAGGGGGGTCGCCTAACATTGTCTCGTCCGGCTTAAGGAGTAAGTCGGAAGTACTTGTCTAACTTATATGCAGGAACAGGTGTGGCCGGATCTACTATGATCCGGGTCCTCGCTTAGCTTCTGAGAGAAGGAAGGAATCTCTCTGGTCAAAAAGAAGGTCCGGTACGTACTGCATGAGCGGAGAAAGCAAGGGCAGGACCACCGGATCGTGGCCGACAAGGGTGACGACGCTCATGTCGTCTGACGCGGGCGCCGCGGAGGCTTACGTCGCTAAAGCATGTATGACGCGGGGGAAAAGCACCCCGGTCGGGTTACCACTTTGGGAGGGGCATATTCTTAGGAATATGCCTCCACGTATGCCCTAGGCCAGGACCGAACTTCCTCTATATAAGGGGGGCTAGGGTTCTGGTAGAAGGGGTTGGTTGAGCTCTAGTTGGTTAAGCACGAATTGATCTAGGGTTCTAGGGAAAGATAGTAGGCAAGAGTAAGAGAGCTCCTTCTTCCTTCTCTCGCCAATATAGCTCAAGGAGCACTTGTAATCTTGGAGACATAGCAGTACAAACTTCTGTGTGGAGAATCACTCCACTATCCCTCCCTGGATTCCCCTAGCGTGTATTAGTCCCCACCTTTAGCCTAACCATGGCATCTGCCGTGACACCACCACGACAGTTGGCGTCCACCGTGGGGCTAGCGACGCTAGCAGGGGTGAATATCCGGACGGGAAACCTCATCGGCACCGGCAAACGCATCGTCTCATGGCTCGTTCAGCGCTTCGGAGCGCTGGATTTCGTCAGCGACAATGCTGGCTGCTTCGGCACACGCCCGCTTCCGCGCAACAGCCTCTCGTCAAGCTCGGCGCGCACAAGGTCTACGTTGCTGTGGACGTCTCGTGCGTTCATCCGCGTCATGTCGTTGATGCGGGGGAACCACCCCTCACTGTGGCTCGCGGGGTGCGTATCGCTCGCTCCCCGGACCATGCGGAGGTGATGATGACTGCGCCAGGTGCAGGCACAAGCAAGGACCCAGCACCAGACCCAGAGGTAACACCTAAGGCACCGAGGAAAGGTAGAGGACCTCCACTAGAGAGGCCTGAGAACGTACTGAGGGAAGCTATGGATAGCTTGGCTGACCCGGTAGCAGCAGTGGTAGATCCGGCTCAGGCACAGGCCGAGCTAGAGGAAACTTGGCAAAAGATACTTGAGGGCGCAAAGAAAATAGCCGTGGCTCAGCAGTCACTGAACATGACGCTGCGTGAGTACGCAAAAGCAAACAAAGTTGATGGGGTGAAAGTAAAGGGAAGAAATCTCATAAGCGAGATGAACAGAGAAGGTGATGATGGAGCAGAAGGGTCGAAAACTATCTGTCTATGGGGTTGCCGAGGTATAGCACCCCGGCGAAGAACCTCAGAGCAGCAGATGCGGCTGCGTCCGAGTTAGAGGGACTGACGGGTGAGGCCCGTCAAAGACAGCAAGATAGGGTTAACGAGCTGGTTTGGATCGCGAACAGAGAGAACGAAGAGCTGCTGAGAGCTAACCCGGAGAGAGCTGGAGCTTCCAAAATCGTCCATTCGGTGATGGGTAACCCGGATAACTCCGCTGGAGCCGCATCATCGCCTCATGGTGGTCCGAGGAGAGAAGAGGTAGTAGCCTCGGCCAGACGGAACAAACAGATCGTCCCGTACGACCCAATGCGTGCGGGAAAATAAAAAGAGATGCAGAAGAATGATGATCGACGGAGTGTGAGCCGAGGAGAAGCTGGCCGAGGTAATCATGACCAAGGCAATGCCGGTCAAGGGAACGCTGCCAACGGCAATGCCGGAAAGCGCAACTCCGCAGGAGCAGGACAACTGCAGCAGCAGAATATACCAAGGCAAGAGAAAAGCACCGGCCGAGGTATGCAGCAGAAAGGTGCGCGGCAAGAGTAAAACCGATACAACGACGGTGATTCAGAGATGGTGAACACTGGGTATCCCAGACCAGACTATCATGTGACAGGGTCGAGATTGGGAAACATGGATTTAATGCCGGATGACGCCAGGTTAAAACTGGATCACCTGTATAGGTCGGAACAGATCAAATGTCAAGGTCCTCCGGGTCTAGCGTGCTTTGGACCCCGGATCATGAAGGAACCGCCGGTACCAAACTTCCAGTTACCCAGAGGAACGAAGACGAATGACGGCAGCACCAAGCCGGAGGATTGGCTGATAAACTATGCTACCGCGGTGAAAATTGCAACTGGCAACTTGAGATGGGCTGTACGTTACGTGCCCCAGATGTTGGAAGGCCCGGCCAGAGTATGGCTGAATAATTTACCACCTGGAAGCATCAACTGCTGGATAGATTTTGAAGAAATGTTTATCAGCAACTTCTCAAGTACGTATCAGAGGCCGAATAGACCGCAACCCCTAGAAATGTGCAAGCAAAGACCTAACAAGACGGATCGTGAATTCTTGACCCGGTGGTGTACCGTGAGAAACTCGTGTGAGGGTGTCATACAGTCACAGGCCATAGCATGGTTTGTGCAAGGGTGCAGATATGGCAGCGAGCTGTGGATGAAGTTGCAAAGGAAAATGCCAGTTACGCTGGCAGAGATGATCCAGATTGCTGATTCGTATGCTTTGGGCGATCCGACTCAACCTAGGCTCACCTCAAACGAGTCAAACGAGGAATACTATCAGAGGGATGGAGCTGGGACATCCCGGAGGAACGATTACAGAGGAAAAAGGAGAGATGACAGACCGGACCATCGCTACGGTTCGCAACAAGTTGCAGCTATGAATCAAGATCAACCCGGAACAGGGAGCAACCAACGCCAGAGAACTGGAGGGCAATGGACTCCAAGAAATGATGGCAAGAAGACATGGACTCCAGAGCAAAAGAAATAGTGGCAGGAAAAGAAGGACCGTCCGAGGTATACCTATGAGTCGATGCTGGACCAGCCGTGTAAGTTTCACACGCCAAATCTGAATAGCCCGGCGGGTCACACGACGAGGCAATGTGAGTGGATGCGTAAGATAGAGCAAGGTGGTTCGGGGAATGCTCAGGCACCCCGAAATGAGCAACCTCGGCAGGAGTTACCTCGGCAGCAATTGCTCTCCGGGGCGAACACGCAGCAGCTAATGTTGCCTCCCCCTCCACCGAGGTATGACAACAATGAGAGAAGAGATGCAGTACATCAGGTGGAAAATCAGCAGCAACCGGATCAGAGGTATCCCGGAAACGAGGGAAGGAATGAGTACAAAGAACATCACCAGAGTTATTGTGTGTTCACGACTGAGGAAACAAATAGAAAGAGCTTGCAGCGCCGACATATGGAGATCAATGCGGTCATGCCAGCAGTGACGAGGTACATGCCTTGGTCAGACCAGGAAATCACCTGGAACATCAAAGATCATCCTAAACTTCTGCCGAGTCCAGGTTCGTATGCGCTGGTGCTAGATCCGACATTCATTGGACCGAACATCAATGTGAGGTTCTCCAAGGTTTTGATTGATAATGGCAGTAGCATTAACATCATGTATGCGTATACGATGCGCAAGTTGGGCATCTCGGAGAACATGCTCCAAGCTATGAGAACAACATTCCATGGTATTGTACCAGGCATTTCTTGCGAGCCCATAGGCAAAATCTGGGTCGACGTGTTATTCGGCACAAGGGATAACTGCCGAACTGAAAATCTGGAGTTTGAAGTGGTGAACTTGGAAAGTGCATATCATGCGTTACTCGGAAGACCAGCATTGAACAAATTCATGGCAAGCTGTCACATTAGTTATCTGAAGATGAAGTTGCCTGGGCCAAATGGAGTGATTACCATTGCAGGAGATTTCCGACATTCCATTGAGTGTGCTTCGGCTGGGTCTAACCTAGCCGAGTCACTCGTGATTGCGCGAGAGAAAAGAAAAATCCAAGAGGTGGCGGCACTAGCTCAGTCTGCGCAGCAATATATGCCGGTGTTAAGTAACCCGCATGGCAGCGTTTCATTTCAAGCCGCAAAGGACACCAAGAAGGTCCCAGTTGATAACATGTTTCTGGAGTGCACCGTCACAATTGGTGCCGGGTTAACTGACAAATAGGAAAGTGAGCTCGTCAACTTCCTCCATGAGAATCGGGATATTTTTGCTTGCTCTACACAGGACTTGCAAGGTGTTCCGAGGGAGTTGGCTGAGCACTCTTTGAACGTAAGACCCGGAGCAAGGCCGGTGAAGCAACCTCTCCACCGCTTCGCCGAGGATAGGAGAAAAGTCATTGGAGACGAGATAGCTCGGTTACTGGCAGCAGGATTTATCATGGAGGTACTATATCCGGATTGGCTCTCTAATCCGGTGCTGGTGGAAAATAAGAAGGACGATCCGAACATGGCAGTGGTTTGGCGTATGTGTATCGATTACACGAACCTGAACAAGGCGTGTCGAAAAGATCCATTTCCACTGCCGAGGATAGATCAGATCATAGACTCGACCGCGGGATGCGAACTGTTGTCATTCATTGATGCATATTCTGGCTTCCACCAGATACCTCTGAACCCGGATGATCAAATAAAGACTGCGTTTATTACCCCGTACGGGGCTTATTGCTATCGCACTATGCCGTTTGGTTTACGTAATGCAGGTGCAACGTACCAAAGATGTATGCAAAAATGTTTGCACGACCAAATAGGTCAAAACGTACAAGTATACGTGGATGATGTGGTTATCAAGACCAAGGAAAGCGCAACGCTCCTTGACGACATAAGGCAAACATTCGCGAACTTGAGAAGGT
Source organism: Avena sativa (assembly GCA_916181665.1). Classification (NCBI taxonomy): domain Eukaryota; kingdom Viridiplantae; phylum Streptophyta; class Magnoliopsida; order Poales; family Poaceae; genus Avena; species Avena sativa. The sequence goes on along the minus strand of OV702290.1, from coordinate 28,223,309 downwards.
TCCGGATGAAGCTTAACCTGGAAAAATGTACCTTCGGTGTCCCGACTAGAAAATTACTCGGATTTCTCGTCTCCAGCCGAGGTATCGAAGTTAATCCAACAAAGATCCGAGCCATCGAACGAATGGAGCTGCCGAAGTGTCTTAACGATGTCCAGAAGTTCACCGGATGCCTGGCATCGTTGAGTCGGTTTGTATGTCGGTTGGGAGAAAAGGCACTGCCTCTCTACCAACTCATGAAAAAGTCGGATAAGTTCGTTTGGACGCCACAGGCCGATGAAGCCTTTGCCCACTTAAAAAAGATGTTGGCCACTGCACCAGTGTTAGCTTCTCCACTATCAAAGGAGCCAATGTTGCTCTACATAGCCGCAACCAACCGAGTTGTAAGTGGAGTAATTGTAGTGGAGCGCAATGAAGAGGGTAAGTCGGTGCAGAGGCCAGTATATTACCTGAGCGAGGTATTGTCTGCCTCAAAACAGAACTACCCGCAGTTTCAAAAGGTGGCATACGGTGTCTATATGGCGGCAAAAATGTTAAAACATTACTTTGAGGAGCACCCCATCAAAGTAATATGTGAGGCTCCCATATCCGAGATAATGGGTAACAAGGATCCGAGTGGCAGGATCGCAAAATGGGAAATTGAGCTAGCCCCTTATGCGCCCCAATACGACAAAAGAGAAGCGATCAAGTCTCAGGCTGTGGCGGACTTTTTTGTGGATTGGGCCGAGGTACAATACGAACCACCGCCACCAGATCCGAATTACTGGAGGATGCACTTTGACGGGTCGAAAACCAAAACCGGGCTAGGCACCGGGGTTGTGCTTACCTCGCCAAAGAAGGACCAGCTAAAGTACGTATTGCAGATCCATTTCGCAGCATCGAATAATGTCACCGAGTATGAGGCTCTTGTGCATGGGATCAAAGTGGCAAAGGAGATTGGCATACGTCGGATAATATGCTTTGGCGACTCGGATCTGGTGGTGCAGCAGGTGTCCGGAGTATGGGACGCCCTGGATCCAAACATGGCACTATACAAATTTCACGTGCAGAAGATATCTGGTTACTTCGAGGGTGTGAATTTCACCATGTACCCCGAGTGGAAAACGAGGCTGCCGACATGTTGTCAAAGCTCGGATCGACTAGACAGGCAATTCCACCGGGTGTAGCATTGGAACACCTCAGGAAACCATCTATCAGGCCGTCCCCAGAGACCGACTCGATCTATGTCCCAAAAAATACGGAATCCAGAGCTGAGCCCATGGACATTGACATGGGAGGTGGTACGCGAGACCCGGGGACTACGTCAGCAAACCCGGGGACTGCCTCGGCAAACCCGAGGACTACCTCGCTAGACCCGGGGACTGCTCAGCGTGATCCGGCTGAAGTTATGCCGGTGGATCAGATGGAAATTGATGAGGAGATATTCCCTCCATGAGCCATACCAGCTTGGGCACTGCCTATATTTCAATTCCTGAAAGACAGAACGTTACCCGCTGAGGAGGTGTTAGCCAGGCAAACTCAGAGGAGAGCAAAAGCATACACAATCATCAATTCCGAGTTGTACAAACAGAGTGTAACCAATGTCCTCCAACGATGTGTTGACCCGGAAGAAGGGCTTGACATCCTCCGAGATATACACCAAGGAGAATGTGGGCATCATGCCTCATCCCGAGCCTTGGTGGCAAAGGCGTTCCGGCACGGGTTCTACTGGCCAAGTGCCTTGGAACAAGCAGAAGATCTGGTGAGAAAATGCAATGGTTGTCAGAGGTACGCCACCAAGACACATATGCCTATGTCGGAACTCAAGACCATACCAATTACGTGGCCATTTGCAGTATGGTGCTTGGATATGGTTGGCCCGTTCAAACCGGCGAGAGGAAACATGACACACATTTTGGTTATGGTGGACAAGTTTACAAAATGGATTGAAGTGAAACCTATAAGAAAATGTGATGGAGCTACGGCCGTGACATTTCTCAAAGACATTATCTTGAGATACGGTTATCCACACAGTATTATAACTGACAACGGAACAAATTTTGCGGAAGGAGCATTTGCGCGCTTCTGCCGAGATAAGAAGATCTGACTCGATGTCGCCTGGGTAGCCCACCCCGCATCGAACGAACAAGTGGAAAGATCCAACGGATTAGTATTATCCGGGATAAAACCCCGGCTCATTGAGCCGCTGCAAAGATCAGCGGGGTGCTGGATAGAAGAACTACCAGCGATACTGTGGAGCTTAAGAACAACTCCAAATCGATCAACAGGCTATAGGCCATTTTTTCTGGTATATGGGGCAGAAGCTATATTACCAGCCGACATAGAGCATGATTCGCCTAGGGTCACCCAATACACAGAAGCCGAAGTGCAAGAAGCCCGACAAAATGATGTTGATCTGCTGGAAGAAGCGAGAGAACTGGCACTGTCCAGATCCGCCATATATCAGCAAAATCTCCGACGCTATCATAGCCGGAAAGTGTGCCCCCGAGTCTTTCGGGAAGGCGATCTGGTGCTCCGGTTGGTACAACGTACTACTGGCATGCATAAATTATCCCCCCCATGGGAAGGGCCATTCATTGTGAGCAAAGCATTGCACAATGATTCTTACTATCTCATAGATGCAAAGCCACAGGAAAAGAACAAGGCAGACAGGTCCGGAGAGGAATCCAAGCGACCGTGGAATGTAGCACTACTTCGTCCCTTCTACACTTAGCTAAGAAGTGTATGTATCCGAGTCGTCTCATATGTCGGTATGTATGTTGGCAATGAGCTTATCAATGAAATAGCAGCGCCTCGAGCAGTAACTCGGGGACTGCCTTAATAATGTTTGTCGTAATTTCTTATGCGGTAGCTGGAATAAGTCGTTCTACTTAACCCGGATTAGTAATGTGTGAGCACCAAAAACCCAACCCTTCGACTTGCTGCTGTCCAACAAGAATTGGCTTCATGGCAAGCAAGGGAACAAGTTTGGAATTGCGTAGCACATGAAAAACGACTAAGGAAACGAGTTTATTCGAGCTAGGGTTTGTTTTTAGGACTAACCCTGTATTTATTTTCAAGTTATTATGCTGAATTATTTTGAGCTAAGCCTAAAAGTTTCTAAGTATTGTTAAAACAATTTTTGAAGCTCGGATCCGTAAGTCGTAAAACCGAATCAAGGTAGACGTGAACCGAGCCAGAGAATCGGACGAACAAGAAAATGAAACTCGGGGACTATGCCCAAGTTAATTCGGCATAAAAATATAGTAGCAAAATATCACATATCCGGCATACAATTGCACCCGGCATACCGGGGATCTGATAAATTTTCAAGTTTTTTAGAACTAAGGAGCAGCAGGAGGAGCAGGTTCGGCGTCGTCGTTGATGTCTTCAATATCTGAAGCATCATCTTCTCCGCCCTCATCTGACCCATCTTCCACATTCTCATTCTGCTCGTCCCCAGCAGATTCTAGGAAGCTCGGCCCTTCAATCCAGTCATGAATAGGAGAATATTCGACGAGGCTGTAGGCGCAAGCCTGGCGCCAAGCTACCCACTCCGGATCATCGGTCCATCTGGATCCGATGCGCCGACGTGTAAGGAGACTGAGGTCGATTTTCTCGTACCATGTGAGAATATGGTGAAGGATGGTGTCAGCTGCGACACGACCAGCGGACTCTCTCCAGAGGTCAAGCTGGGTCTCAACTTCCATTAACTTCTCAACAAGAGTCGCAATGGTCTCCGGGCTACTCTCTCTGGGCCAGAACGTATTGAAAATCCGAACTGCAACGTCGAGGATATCCTTGCCATAATTCTTGATGGTCTCCACGCGAGAGGACAAGCTGACCAGTAGGTCCTCCATGTCCAAGGGAATGTTCTCACCATCAAGAGCAATGGGAGTACCCCTCTCTCGGTGAAATTTGGCAACAGCAGCGCTGGCAATCGCAGTACCCTCTGGAAAGTGGTCTGGAAACAAGGCAAAGGAAGAAGGTAAAGAAAAGACATATGAGGTAACCTGGAGAGTTATGTCGGAAAAGGGAAAGGAACTTATGAGAAATATGGCTATGGATTCGGGTCAACTCCTTGATGCAGGCATCGCGTCTTTTGTGAAGTTACTCAAGCCCAGCGTTTGCCGACCCGAGCTGGAGGTCGGATTCTCTGAGTAGGTCCTGGTCCTTGGAGATTTGGAGAGTAAGGCGCTCACACTCTTCGGTGAAGTTCTGGCCAACTTTTTGGAGCTCGGTTTTATGCTGGGCCTTCATCTGCTCCATCTCAGCCTTGAGCTTGGCTATCTCGTCGTCCTTAGTCCGGAGGAGGGCAAGTTCATCATTCTTTTTCTTCAGCTCAGCTTGGTGCTGCCCTGCTTGTTCGAGAAAATGCAGCATCATATCAGGCACGAGCACACTATCCTCAAGCGATGCTGAAATAATATGTTGACCCGACAGAGCCGAGGAGTGAATGTTTGCCGAGCCAAGGAAAAGAAGAAATGGAAAACACTACAAGGTCGAACAAAAGAGGACATACCCCAGATTTCCTCCAAGTTCTTCCGCATAATTTTGTTCTCAGCCTCCACCCCAGCTGCAAAAAACCGAATGAGAAGATTAGTTCAGCGGAAGAAAGTGAAGAAAAACGGAGAGGTGCCGAGGGAGAAAATTACCTCTCTTTTCATGTTCTGCACCAAGTGCAACATGTTTTGCGCGCAGGATCTTGTGGGTATCAAGCAGGCGTTGGAATTCGGCGCTCCGGCGATTGGTTGTTACCTGAAAAAAGTACAGAAGTGTAAAATTAGCTTGGTGCATATTCGAAATGTGCAAGATCCGGGCCAAGTGGAACTTAACCCGGCTCTAGGTGTGTGCATATTCAAAGTGGGCAAGATCCGGGCCAAGTGGAACTTAACCCAGCTCTAGGTGTGTGCATATTCGAAGTGTGCAAGACCCGGGACAAGTGGAACTTAACCCGGCTCTAGGTGTGTGCATATTCGAAATGTGCAAGATCCGGGCCAAGTGGAACTTAACCCGGCTCTAGGTGTGTGCATATTCGAAGTGGGCAAGATCCGGGCCAAGTGGAACTTAACCCAGCTCTAGGTGTGTGCATATTCGAAGTGTGCAAGACCCGGGCCAAGTGGAACTTAACCCGGCTCTAGGTGTGTGCATATTCGAAGTGTGCAAGATCCGGGCCAAGTGGAACTTAACCCGGCTCTAGGTGTGTGCATATTCGAAGTGTGCAAGATCCGGGCCAAGTGGAACTTAACCCGGCTCTAGGTGTGTGCATATTCGAAGTGTGCAAGATCCGGGCCAAGTGAAACTTAACCCGGCTCTAGGTGTGTGCATATTCGAAGTGTGCAAGATCCGGGCCAAGTGGAACTTAACCCGGCTCTAGGTGTGTGCATATTTGAAGTTTACATGCAGCTACGTTGGTTTTCTAATGAGCATCCGGCCGAGTAACAAGCTACTCCCCCGGAGGCTCAGGGACTAATGGTTATTATCTACAGCATGTAAAGGACTTTTCCCAAACCCGGCTATTATCTACGTTGGTTTTGAAGTTTACATACCTCCATCATTCGCCCCGCAACGTTAATTGCCTTGGCGGCAGTATTCATCTGGGCAGAAAATTCTGCGGGGCCAAACTTTTCCGGGAGATCGTTGTTGTGGATGAACTCCGCCTTGTTCCAGTTCATAACAAACTCGATAAGGCTCGGAGGATACCGTTCGCCAGTGGGCATGTGGGGTGCCACCAAGCCCTTCGCATGAGCTTCCTTCCTCTCAACTAGGGCAAGAGCTGGGTTGGTGTGCAGAACCGTCTGCTGCGCATCGGTTGGCTCGGCAGGAACATCCTTCGCTGCTGGTGATTTCTTCGGAAGCATCGACGATAGAGTTTGCTACCCGGCCTCGATGGATGCAGACTTGGTAGTATCCGGGGCCTTCTTGCCTTTAACTTGCTCGGAAGAAGTAACTGTGGTGGACTTCCCTTTATAAGTTGCTGGAATAGTTCCTCGCCGAGGCTGAGATGACTCGGACGAGGCAGAAGAACTTGGCACTGGAGCTGCTGTGGGTTTCCTTGGTGCCGGGACAGGTGCTGGCTCGGTAGCTGGTACTGGAGCTGCTGCTGGTGCTGGTGTTGCGATAGACTCGGTGGTTGCTGGTTGCGGCAATGCCGAAGTGGTGGACGCCGTCGCCTCGGCCGAACCGACCCCTCCCGCTCCGAGGTCGCGTTCCTCTCAATGAGGTACTGCGGAACCCAAAGCAGCCGCAGAGCCCTCCAGAATAGGGCTCAGCGGGCGTGACTCGTCGTCGCGAGGAGGAGACGGGCCGGACTGAAGGGAAGAAGAGATGCTCGATCTGCTCTGAGGGACCTCCACAGGAGGCCTGAAAAAGAGAATAATGTCAGAAGAGAAATTACCACGATGCAAGCAAAAGTGAGTTATGTAATGAAAAATAACTTACGCATCCGAGGTCTCGGACTCCTTGGGTTTCCGAGCCCTCCGTGCCGGGGCTTTGCCTGCCCGCTTGGAGGCAGTCTTGTCTCCGGCCTTCTTTTGCCTTTTTGTGGGTGAGAAGGTTCGGAGGAAGAACTTGATGCGGATCCGCGCTTCTTCTTCGATGCCACCGGAACCGGCTCGCCCGTAGCAAGTGGAGGATCCTCGTGGATATGCCCACTGGGGTTAGCTGATGCCGGAAAGGCAAAAGAAAGAGGGATAGCCTCAACAGGTTCAATCACGTTGACATCCGAGTCATCTTCATCATCGGGCCAATCTCTAAGGGAAGAGAATTTACCGCTAGGTCGTTTGGTAGCATCGGTCATAGGGAGGAACATCTCCTAGTCCGGCTCCTCCTCATCCGGGATTTCTCGGTCCGGCGCCCACTTAAGGGTCGGATCCGTGCCATCCTCGAGAGTTTGCTGAAGAAACAGCTGAGAAAAAGCACAAAGAGCAGAGTCAAAAATACGAAAAAAACCGACACATACTTGATCTAAAATAAGTTTGCCCCGCGAAGCTTACCGCGGGAGGGAGCCTGTCACGGCAGTAGTGCTCGATTCCCCACGTCCATTCGGCGGAGAAATCCTTGTGGGTGGTGAAAAGAGCTTTAACCTGGCAAAAGATCTCCGTGTTGCTCAACTCGAAGGAGGAGGTTCGATTGGGGTCGCGGCCGAAGCTCATGTGGCACAACTTGTGGGTGCGCTTCTGGAGGGGAGAGATTCGGTTGCGCACGGACGTGATCATAGCATCCTCGTTGCGCAATTCGAGCTTCTTCAGCTCCGCGAACCTCTTGTTAACTTGGTTGGCCAGAGCTGTAGGTTTCTTGGGGACCTCCTCCCAGAAATCCGTGTCAGGTAGGCCCAGAGCGTAGGGCAGCAACCGAATCAAATCTTCGGTACCCTCGTTCCGGACGTAGAAGAAGGTCCGGGCCCATCCTTTGCAGGAGTCAAGCCCGGTGACCTGACGAAAGACTGAAAATCTCCGGGGCAAGATGGAGGCAGCTCCGAACTGGGTGAGCTGCTTATCCTCCGACTCTACGTGGATATTGGGGACGACGTTGTGACGAAGACCGAAGAACCGGATCCACAGCTCCTTCGTGGGCCATAGTCCGGTGTAGCCTTCGATCGTAGAGGCAAAGGCAGAAAGAGAGGTGATTGCGTTCGCTGGGAGATGGTGCGGCTGCAGGTGATACGTCCTAACCCAATCCCGAAAGAAATCGCTCACCGGGAGGCCAAATCCCCGTTGGAAGTGGGACAGGAATACAACGAACTCACCCGGATTGGGTGAGGGGGCCAGTTCGGCAGAGGGGAGACGAGCGACGACGTCGGCGGGAATACGCCTGGTCCGGTAGAGCCAGTCAATGTCGTCTTGACAGACCCACGAACCGGCCCACGCGCCGCGGTCCGCCGCGCCGGCGTCCTCCTCCATCTCCTGCTCGGCGACGACGAGCTCCTCCTCCATCATCTCGTATTCTCTATCCTCGCTGGAGCTAGCGCCGGCGGGGATCTGTGGCCTAGATTGGCGAGGACCCGTGGCTAAGCAGTTGCGCAGTGGTGGTTGCGAAGTAGAAGCACGGGGAGAGTGCGGCGGCGACGCTGCTGCTAAAAACACCGGCGGCGGCGTGGTCACAGGGAAGACGAAGGAGAAAAACGCAATGGGCAGAGGGGCGCAGAGGTGGAAAACGCTAAGGGATGCGCCCCTACCCTATTTAACCACCCCCAGAGATTGATGAGTGGGATCGCGCTGCGCCGACGACCCACATGGTGTGGCCGTGTATCACCGACATCAGCCAATCAGAGAAAAGCCACATAGGGGGCCACAGAGTAGAAGCAATCCCATGACGCGACGCGCTGTTGCGGTAAACGAGGAGGCAGGCATGACGTGACCCACGCACAGTGATAACTGACAATTACTGTGGCGGTTACTGTGCAGGCCCTTAAAATAAGACGAGGTAATGATTAGCCTCCACGTGGGTTGGCGTATGAGAGAAGGAAACGGGGACCGGATCAAACCATGATAACCATGGAATCCGAGCCAAAGTGGTGACCTGGCTGGCAAGTGAAAACTTGGAACGTCCAAAGGGAACGTAAATCCATATAGCCCGAGATAAGGAGCTAACTCAGAATTAAACGTCCGAGGCTCGAACATAAATGAACCTGATGTGGCCTTAGCGGCCGAGGCAGCTAAGACCGCACCAGCTTCGGGGACTAATGTTGGGGGGATACCCTCGGGTATGGTTACTCCGAGGTATAACGGCCGAGTTAGCCAAGGTCCGGCAAGGTCAAAGCGGATGCTGACCGGGTCACCTCAAGGAAGTCCGAATCACAGAGTAACCCGGACCAGGGAGGGGTCGCCTAACATTGTCTCGTCCGTCTTAAGGAGTAAGTCGGAAGTACTTGTCTAACTTATATGCAGGAACAGGTGTGGCCAGATCTACTATGATCCGGGTCCTCGCTTAGCTTCTGAGAGAAGGAAGGAATCTCTTTGGTCAAAAAGAAGGTCCGGTACGTACTGCATGAGCGGAGAAAGCAAGGGTAGGACCACCAGATCGTGGCCGACAAGGGTGACGACGCTCATGTCGTCTAACGCGGGCGCCGTGGAGGCTTACGTCGCTAAAGCATGTATGACGCGGGGGAAAAGCACCCCGGTCGGGTTACCACTTTGGGAGGGGGCATATTCTTAGGAATATGCCTCCACGTATGCCCTAGGCTAGGACCGAACTTCCTCTATATAAGGGGGGCTAGGGTTCTGGTAGAAGGGGTTGGTTGAGCTCTAGTTGGTTAAGCACGAGTTGATCTAGGGTTCTAGGGAAAGATAGTAGGCAAGAGTAAGAGAGCTCCTTCTTCCTCCTCTCGCCAATACAGCTCAAGGAGCACTTGTAATCTTGGAGACATAGCAGTACAAACTTCCGTGTGGAGAATCACTCCACTATCCCTCCCTGGATTCCCATAGCGTGTATTAGTCCCCACCTTTAGCCTATCCATGGCATCTGCCATGACACCACCACGACAAAATGACAAGGAAAGCAGACAATGAGTATCTCAGCAATCTTCTTATTTACCATGGGAAAATGGTGCTTTTTTCTCTCTTTCCTCTTTTCATAAATATCTTTTTTTCTCAATAGCTATCTCTCTTTTTTTATAAGAAGAATGCTTCATAGATATCATTATGGTTACGTTGCAGGTTTCCACCATGTCAGCATGGATTAGACCAGCAGCCGAGGCATTTCTCTAACACACATACATAACTCCATGGACTTACAAGCTCCCCTTTTATTTCACACCGACGACATCCGCAAACAAAAGAGCATGGTGTCAACTTGGTATATATTTACAAGTGTTGAAAGCGTTCCCCGTGACAGCACGGTTCTGCTAAACCCCAGCCTTTAATTTGCAAGCATATAACTTTCATGGACAGTCACAATGGTTCAGGTTTATTAAGTGCAGAAAATTAAAGTGTGCCATCAAGTTCGTGAGAGCTTTAATCACTAGTTTTCTCATAACAAGTTTAATTTGTAAGGTAAACAAAAATATAAAAATATACTTGGAATAGCATATGCTAGTAGGTAGGTATGGTGGACTCTTTGGAATAACTTGGTTTAGGGAGTTGGATGCATGAGTGGAACTCATACTTGGTGGTGGAGGCTAGCAAAAGACTGGGAGCGACAAACTAAGAGAGCAATAATGGCCATAATCATGCAGAGCGACAAAACATCACTGATCAAAGCATAAAGTGATACTACAAGTTGAAAACTAAAGGATCATAAAGGCTTATGGTGACTTTGGATAGTCATAACATGGTGTGAGCTTGCGCCAAGTCAAACCAAATAAAGCATCAAAGGAGAATACCACAATACTATGCTTTAATATGCTAAAACAACGCATGATTCATCCAAAGCACATTAAGCAATCTCAATTGTTTATAACAAGTCATGCTACAGCAAAGAATACTAAGCATAAAGCCAAAAAATATCAAGCATGGCATGATAAAGCATAGGCCACAGTCAAAAACGAGCTCTTTTTACCACATAAGCATGAACTTTCCTACTCTTTTCCAAACCAAACCAAACCAAACTATTTGAAAACCAATGTATGAAAGAGGGGGTCCAACCAATTTATTCAGCAAACTAAGCAAAAAAAAGCAAACGAAAAATCAAAACAAAAACGAAAAAGAAGACGCTCCAAGAACAACACAACTGTGCATGAAACAAGAAAAATGAAGCGTTTGGAAGAAACCTGGGATTTTTATTGATGAAGAAGGGGATGCCTTGGGCATCCCCAAGCTTTGAAGCTTGTACTTCTTGGATATTCTTGGGGTGACACGCATGGCATCCCCAAACTTGAGCTTTAGTCCATTCTTCATCTCATTACTCATTCCTTCCATACACCTGAAAATTTTCCTTCATACAAAACTTCACACAATCTTTATTAGCAACATTAGTGCACTTAAGATAAATAAGTCTTAAGGTTAAGTTCTAACACCAAATAAACTTCCATTAGAACACTAGCTACTGTAGCACTTCCCTCAAAAATTTCAATTCCCCAAAAGAACTCAAAAAGGAACCAACAAGAAGCAAATGCAGAAAATAGCAGAAATCTGTCAAAACAGACCAGCAGGTAAAGACGAATTTTTTCGAAGACCTTCTATTGCTCAAATAAAAAAGTGTTAAACTAACGAAAGTTATATAACAACCTGGGGCAGAAGCAAAAAATATTACAGCGCAATCCGACATACAGATCTCTCTCACGAATTTTTACGGTGAAGCACATAAATCTGTTTCCCGACAGCAACTTTCCCAATCATTACTTCTCTCTCATTAGAGGTTACTCTTGGTACAAAAAGCAAATAAAAAGGATAAGGAGAGGTTATTACAGAGGTAATAATTTCCAAGACTCATCTAAAACTTTTGGGTTATCTCCCAATAAGTACTTTTCTTTAACGCCTTTAAGTTAGGCATAAGCAAAAACTAAAATGGATAGAATAGAAGTAAGCGGAGATAATCATGGTAAAAACATTGTTTTGTTCAATGAAATCATTTTGTTAACATGGTTGATAAAGTCTTGTTACCAAAACAATTTCATATGAGACAAAACTATGTATTCCACTAATGATTATGTTACCTCAACCTTGATAGCAATGGTCCCAATCATAATAGTTTCAAATTTTTCTCTTGGTACGGGACAATATATCTCTCCAACTTGAATGCCCTCAACATGTTCAATTGAATTCAGACCATAAGTCCTTTCAATCTTCTTGGGGAAATAGATAGTATGTTCCTTGTCATTAAAAGTAAAGGTCAGCTTTCCTTGATTACAATTAATAACAGCTCCTGCAGTATTAAGAAAAGGTCTCCCAAGAATAATAGACATATTATCATCTCCAGGCATTTCAAGCACAACAAAATCAGTTAATATCAAGCAATTACGAGCCACTTGAACAAGTACATCCTCACATATACCAACAGGAATAGTGGTAGATTTATCAGCCATTTGCAAAGATATATCAGTTGGTATCAGTTTTTTGAGTTGAAGTCTCTTATAGAGAGAGAGAAAGGCATAACACTAACTCCAGCTCCCAAATCACACAAAGCAGTTCTAACATAAATGTTCTTAATAGAGCAAGGGATAGTTGGAATCCCTGGGTCTCCAAGTTTCTTAGGAACCTTACCATTAAAGGAATAATTAGCAAGCAAAGTAGAGATTTCTTCATTAGGGATCTTCCTTTTATTCGAGACAATATCCTTCATATACTTTGAGTAAGGAGGCAATTTAATAGCATGTTCATCTTCCTTTAATAGCATGTTCATCTTCCTTTAATAGCAATTTAATAGAAGTCAAAGGAAATTGCAGGAATAAAGGTTTCATCCACTCGCAAAACTTATTATAGTGTTCATATTCCTTTGACTTGTGTTTCTTATCAGGGAAAGGCATAGGTTTTTGGACCCAAGGTTCTCTTTCACTACCATGTTTCTTAGCAACAAAATCTTCTTTAGTGTATTTACTATTCTTAGTGTGGTTTTCAGGTTCTTCTTCAACTTTTTCTTCATTAGGAACTTCATTTTCTTCATTACCACTTTCAGTTTCAACATCAGAAATAGATATACTATTAGGATCTATAGCAGGTTTAAAGGGTTCTACAACAGTTTTATGTTTCTTTTTTCCTTTACTTACGAGTAGAGCCACTATTTTCAGCTTGTTGAGAATCCTGCTCAATTCTTTTGGGATGCCCCTCGGGATATAGAGGATCCTGGGTAGTAGCTCCACTTCTAGTTCTAATTTCATAAGCATGTTTTTCTTTAGCAGCATTAACTAGCAAGTCTTTTTGCACTTTAATGAGTTGATCTATTTGAGTTTGAACCATTTGAAAGTGTTTAACAATCATTTTAACATCATTAGAGGTTCTTTCCACAATATCTTTCAACTCATCAATAGCTCTAGTGTTTTCCATTAGATGATTTTGCACCCTTTTATTAAAATTATCTTGCTTAACAATAAAGATATCGAATTTTTCTAAGCATTGATCAGGAGGTTTAGAGTAAGGGATATCACCTTCATCAAAGTGTTGAAGAGAGTGTACCTCGATAGTGGATGAGTAGGGAATAGGCTTACATAATTCTTCTATAGGAGGTAAATTCTTGACATCTGCAGCTTTAATTCCCTTCTCCTTAAGACATTTCTTAGCTTCATCACTTCATCATTTAATTCAATAACTCCCCTTTTCTTTGGTGTTGGAATAGGCACTGGTATAGTAGGTTCAGGTACAATTACTTCAGGTATAGCTTGTTCAGGAGGAGTCCAATCTTCATAGTTCTTACTTATTTTAGCCATTAATTCCTCAGCTTCCTTAGGAGTCCTATTCCTGAAAACACAATCAGCACAACTATCTAGGTATGTCCTAGATTCTTCGGTTAGTCCATTATAAAATATATCAAGAAGCTCATTCTTAGGTAATGGACTTCCAGCCTATGCATGAATAAAAGCACAAAACCTTGCCCAAGATTCGGGCAATACCTCTTTTTCTCCCTGTTTAAAATCAAAAAGTTTCTGCAAAATAGCATGTCTAGCACTAGGAGGAAAATATTTCTGCAGGAAAGTACTAATCAAGCAATCAGGGCTATCAATAGATCCAGGAGGTAAATTACTAAACCAAATTTTAGCTTCTCCTTTCAGTGAAAAGGGTAAAATCTTAGCAACAAAGTAAGTATGCATCTTAATATCATCAGAAAACAAGCCACTCATGGTAGAAAGTTCATTCATATGTGCTACCACACTTTCATTCTTAGTCCCACAAAAAGGTTCTTCATCAAAAATAGTTATGTAAGATAGATCAAGAGAGAAATCATAATATTTATCTTTAATGTTTATGGGAGAAGCAACAAACTTAGCAATAGGAGACAATTTGGGTCTAATAGTACGCCTCTCAAGGAGACTCTTAGCAGCGCTCCTATCATGGGTGTTTTTACATTCTTTATAAATTCATCGGTCATCTCAACATAACCATCTTCAATATCATAACTCTCACTAGACTCAGGTGAACTAACAAGTGTAGTAGTAGTGTCTTCATTAGGAGTTTCAGTATTTCCAGCTATAGTTCTAGCAATCGTAGCATCTAGGAAAGGACCTAATGAACCACTCTTATCAAGCACAGTAGAAGCAGCATCATAAGCATCAGAAGTTTCAGATTCAGCAGTAGTAGCAGTGTGTGTAGTATGTGTATGTGGTGGTGTAATGAGCTTACTCATAATAGGCGGTGAATCAAGAGCAATAGAGGTGTTCAGAACCGTACCTTTTCTTGTAGTGGATGGTAAAATAGGGACCTTGCCATCACGAGACTTACCCATGATGGATGGATAGCAGCGAACAATAGAGAATCCAAGTGAACTTGATAAATAAAGCTATGCTCCCCGGCAACAGTGCCAGAAAATAGTCTTGATGACCCACAAGTATAGGGGGTGTATCGCAGTATTTTCGAGGGAAGTGAAGCCCAATTTATTGATTCGACACAAGGGGAGCCAAAGAATATTTATAAGCCTTAACAACTGAGTTGTCAATTCAGATGCACCTGGAAACAATCTTGCTCACAGCAGTTTATCAGTAGCAACAGTTTTGTAGTAGGAATAGTAAAGTAACAGCACTAGTAAAGTAAAGACAACAGTAACAATAGCAGTAAACAGTAGGATTCGAGTGCGGTAGGCATAGGGATGGATGGACAGCGTTGCATGGACAAGACAATCCACATAGCAATCAGAACATAGGGCAATTGCAGATAAATAAGATAAAGCATCCAAGTACTAGATAATCCTAGGCATGTGTCCCATATATAGTCATACGTGCTCGCAATAAGAAGTTGCACAACATCTTTTGTCCTGCCAGCCCGTTTGCAGCGGGGCCTCAAGGGAACTACTGGAAATTAAGGTGCTCCTTTTAATAGAGCATTGGAGCAAAGCATTAACACTCCGTGAACACATGTGATCCTCACATCAAAGCCATTCCCTCCGGTTATCCCGATTTCTGTCACTTCGGGGCCATTGATTCCGGACAACAACGTGTGTATACAACTTGTAGATAAGACCATAAACAATACTATCATAATGAATCAATAACATGTTCAAATCTAAAATCATGGCACTCGGGCCCTAGTGACAAGCATTAAGCATAACAAGTCGCAACAAAGTCATAAAGCACTAATAGAAGATACTAGGCACCATGCCCTAACAATCTGATGCCATTACATGAATGATCTCATCCAATCCCTACCATCCCCATAGCCTACAGCGGGGGATTACTCACTCATAGATGGGGGAAACATGGATGGTCGATGGAGAAGCGATGGTGATGATGGAGGCGATGATCTCCTCCAATTCCCCGTCCCGGCAGGGTGCCAGAACGGAGTTTCTGGTGCTGTTTCGTGGAATCTGGTGGTGGCGGCGGAGCGGAACTCCTTCTGGAAAAACGTCGAAACCCCCCTAAGGTTTTAGGTCAGAAGGCAACTTATAGGCGAAGAGGGAGACCGAGGGGGAGTCTGGGGCGGCCAGACCACCCCCTGGCGTGGCCTGGGCTTGCCCGCGCGGCCTGGGCCTAGCCCCCTTCCGTCTCGTATTCTGGCTCTTGGAGTCTTCTGGTGAAATAGGATTTTTGGCATATTTTCTGGGATTTTTCCGGATAGTTCATTTTCTGCACAAAAAGTAGACACCAGGGTAATTCTGCTGAAAACAGCGTCAGTCCGCGTTAGTTGCATCCAAATCACACAAGTTTAGAGGAGAAACAATAACAAAAGTGTTTGGGAAAGTAGATACATTTTGGACGTATCAACTCCCCCCAAGCTTAGCTTATTGCTTGTCCTCAAGCAATCCAGTTGAAAACTGAGTGTGATAAAAGAACTTTCACGAACACATTTGCTTCATATAATGTATATATTCTCAGCATGTGATCAACTACTTAGGTAATTCATAATAAAGAGTATGCAACTAAGTTTACTTAATAGGCATTGCAAGCTATGAAGAGATTCCAACTCAAAAATAATAAGTAGCATGAAGCATAAACATAAGCAACATTAAAATGCTCATAACAAGGTATGATAGAGTGGTATCTCGCTTACCTTTGATCCAAGGCACCTCTGAAGTTCAGGTGAAGACTAGAAGTAAAGATATCAAAGATACAATCATCAAAGTCATGACACAAATAATCAAGTTTTGAGACAAGCACAAAGAATGACAACTATGCTCTCAAGAAGGTGCTCAAAGAATATGTGGAGACTCAACAAGTAAAATAAAAGATTTTGAATAATTTGAAAGACTTCCAAATGCTGAAAGTATGGTACTCGTTAGCTTTGAGCTCTCATTGCCCCTATCATAAGCATCTTTTATGTGGTTAAGGTGAAAGTGAGGTCCAATCTGAGTTATATGCTTGACAGACTAAAAACTAAAAATCCCATGTCCCTTGAATACGAGGGCCGCTCCTCAAGCTACTCAACTTTAGTTACCGGTAAGTTCTTGTCATCGTAAATATGTGCGTATCATAGAGAACCGCCAACGGGGCGCCCCTTGCCCAATGATACGGAAGAATCCCCATATCAAAATGACAAGGCAAGCAGACAATTAGTATCTCAGCAATCTTCTTATTTACCATTGGAAAATGGTGCTTTTTTCTCTCTTTTCTCTTTTCATAAATCTCTTTTTTTCTCAATAGCTATCTCTCTTTTTTTATAAGAAGAATGCTTCATAGATATCATTATGGTTACGCTGCAGGTTTCCACCATGTCAGCATGGATTAGACCAGCGACCCAGTGATACGTCCAAAACGTATCTACTTTCCCGAACACTTTTGCTATTGTTTCTCCTCTATACTTGTGTGATTTGGATGCAGCTAATGCGAACTGATGTTGTTTTCAGCAGAATTGCCTTGGTGTCTACTTTTTGTGCAGAAAATCAACTATCAGGAAAAATCCCGGAAAATATGCCAAAAATCCTATTTCACCCGAAGACTCCAGGAGCTAGAATACAAGACGGAGAAGAGCCCTGGGGTGGCCACACCACCTGGTGGCGCCGGCCAGGCCAGGCCGCGCCAAGGGGTGGTGTGGGCCCCCCAGGCACCCGCTCGGCCTCTCTCTTCACCTATAAGGAGCCTTCTGACCTAAAAACTTTGGGGGGTTCGACGTTTTTCCAGAAGGAGTTCCGCTCTGCCGCCACCACTAGATTCCACGAAATAGCACCAGAAACTCCGTTCTGGCACCCTGCCGGGACAGGGAATTGGAAGACATCATCGCCATCATCATCACCATCGCTTCTCCATCGACCATCCATGTTTCCCCCATCTATGAGTGAGTAATCCCCCGCTGTAGGCTATGGGGATGGTAGGGATTGGATGAGATCGTTCATGTAATGGCATCAGATTGTTAGGGCATGGTGCCTAGTATCTTTTATTAGTGATTTATGACTTTGTTGTGACTTGTTGTGCTTAATGCTTGTCACTAGGGCCCGAGTGCCATGATTTCAGATCTGAACTTGTTATTGATTCATTATGATAGTATTGTTTTGGGTCTTATCTGCAAGTTGCATACACACATTGTTGTCCGGAACCTATGGCCCCGAAGTGACAGAAATCAGGATAACCGGAAGGGAAAGGCTTTGATGTGAGGATCACATGTGTTCATGGAGTGTTAATGCTTTGCTCCGGTGCTCTATTAAAAGGAGCACCTTAATTGTCAGTAGTTCCCTAGAGGCCCCGCTGCAAACGGGCTGGCAGGACAAAAGATGTTGTGCAAGTTCTCATTGCGAGCACGTATGACTATATATGGAACACATGCCTAGGATTGTCTAGTACTTGGGTGCTTTATCTTATTTATCTGCAATTGCCCTATGTTCTGATTGCTATGTGAATTGTCTTGTCCATGCAACGCCCGTCCATCCATCCCTATGCCTACCGCACTCGAATCCCACTGTTACTGCTTTTGTTACTACTGTCTTTGCTTTACTACTGCTGTTACTTTGCTATTCCTACTACAAAACTGTTGCTACTGATAAACTGCTGTGAGCAAGATTGTTTCCAGGTGCAGCTGAATTGACAACTCAGTTGTTAAGGCTTATAAATATCTTTGGCTCCCCTTGTGTCGAATCAATAAACTGGGTTTCACTTCCCTCGAAAATACTACGATACACCCCCTATACTTGTGGGTCATCAAGACTATTTTCTGGCGCCGTTGCCGGGGAGCATAGCTTTATTTATCAAGTTCACTTGGATTCTCTATTGTTCGTCGCTTTCCATCCATCATGGGTAAGTCTCGTGATGGCAAGGTTCCTATTTTACCATCCACTACAAGAAGATGTACGGTTCTGAACACCTCTGTTGCTCTTGATTCACTGTCTGTTCTGAGTAAGTTCCTTACACCACCACATACGAATGCTACACACACTGCTACTACTGCTGAATCTGAAACTTCTGATACTTATGATGTTGCTTCTACTATGCTTGATAAGAGTCGTTCATTAGGTCCTTTCCTAGATGCTACGATTGCCAGAACTATAGCTGGAAATACCGAAACTCCTAATGAAGACATTACCACACCTGTTAGCTCACCTGAGTCTAGTGAGAGTTATGATATTGAAGATGGTTATGTTGAGATGACCGATGAGTTTATTAAAGAATGTAAGAACACCCATGATAGGAGCGCTGCTAAGAGTCTCCTTGAGAGGCATACTATTAGACCCAAATTATCTCCTGATGCTAAGTTTGCTGCTTCTCCCATAAACATTATAGATGAAGATTATGATTTCTCTCTTGATCTATCTTACATAGCTATTGTCGAGAAAGAACCTTTTTGTGGGACTAAGAATGAAAGTGCGGTAGCACATATGAATGAACTTTCTACCATGAGTGGTTTGTTTTCTGATGATATTAAGATGCGTACTTACTTTGTTGCTAAGATTTTTCCCTTTTCTCTGAAAGGAGAAGCTAAAACTTGGTTTAGTAATTTACCTCCTGGATCTATTGATAGCCCTGAGTGCTTGATTAGTACTTTCCTGCAGAAATATTTTCCTCCTAGTGCTAGACATGCTATTTTGCAGGAACTTTTTGATTTCAAACAGGGAGAAAAAGAGGTATTGCCTGAATCTTGGGCAAGGTTTTGTGCTTTGATTCATGCACAGGCTGAAAGTCCATTACCTAAGAATGAGCTTTTTGATATATTTTATAATGGACTAACCGAGGAATCTAGGACATACCTAGACAGTTGTGCTGATTGTGTTTTCAGGAATAGGACTCCTAAGGAAGCTGAGGAATTAATGGCTAAAATAAGCAAGAATTATAAAGATTGGACTCCTCCTAAACAACCTATACCTGAAGTAAGTGTACCTGAACCATCTATTCCTGTGCCTATTCCAACATCAAAGAAGACGGGAGTTATTGAATTAAATGATGAAGTGATGAAGGAAGCTAAGAAATGTCTTAAGGAGAAGGGAATTAAAGCTGCAGATGTCAAGAATTTACCTCCTATAGAAGAATTATGTAAGCCTATTCCCTACTCATCCACTATTGAGGTACACTCTCTCCAACACTTTGATGAAGGTGATATCCCTTACTCTAAACCTCCTGATTAATGCTTAGAAGAATATGATATCTTTATTGTTAAGCAAGAGAACTTTAATAAAAGGGTGCAAAATCATCTAATGGGAAACACTAGAGCTATTGTTGAGTTGAAAGATATTGTGGAAAGAACCTCTAATGATGTTAAAATGATTGTTAAACACTTTCAAATGGTTCAAACTCAAATAGACCAACTCGTTAAAGTGCAAAAAGACTTGCTAGTTAATGCTGCTAAAGAAAAACATGCTTATGAAATTAGAACTAGAAGTGGAGCTGCTACCCAGGATCCTCTATATCCCGAGGGGCATCCCAAAAGAATTGAGCAGGATTCTCAACAAGCTGAAAAAGTGGTTCTACTCGTAAGAAAAGGAAAAAGAAACATAAAACTGTTATAGAATCCTCTAAACATGTTATAGATCCTAATAGTATATCCATCTCTGATGCTGAAACTGAAAGTGGTAATGAAGAAAATGAAGTTCCTAATAAAGAAAAAGTTGAAGAAGAACCTGAAAACCACACTAAGAATACTAAATACACCAAATAAGATTTTATTGCTAAGCAACATGGTAGTGAAAGAGAACCTTGGGTCCAAAAACCTATGCCTTTCCCTGATAAGAAACACAAGTCAAAGGAAGATGAACACTATACTAAGTTTTGTGAGTGGATGAAGCCTTTATTCTTGCAAATTACTTTGACTGATGCTATTAAATTGCCTCCTTACTCAAAGTATATGAAGGGCATTGTCTCGAATAAAAGGAAGATCCCTAATGAAGAAATCTCTACCTTGCTTGCTAATTATTCTTTCAATGGCAAGGTTCCTAAGAAACTTGGAGACCCAGGGATTCCAACTATCCCTTGCTCTATTAAGAACAGTTATGTTAGAACTACTTTGTGTGATTTGGGAGCTGGAGTTAGTGTTATGCCTTTCTCTCTCTACAAGAGGCTTCAGCTTGAAAAATTGATACCAACTGATATATCTTTGCAAATGTCTGATAAATCTACCACTATTCCTGTGGGTATATGTGAGGATGTACCTGTTCAGGTGGCTCACAATTGCTTGATATTAACTGATTTTGTTGTGCTTGAAATGCCCGAAGATGATAATATGTCTATTATTCTTGGGAGACCTTTTCTTAATACTACAGGAGCTGTTATTAATTGTAATCAAGGAAAGGTGACCTTCAATGTTAATGACAAGGAACATACTGTCTATTTCCCCAAGAAGATTGAAAGGACTTATGGTTTGAATTCAATTGAACATGTTGAAGGCATTCAAGTTGGAGAAATATAATATCCCATACCAAGAGAAAAATTTGAAACTATTATGATTGGGACCATTGCTATCAAGGTTGAGGTAACATAATCATTAGTGGAATACAAAGTTTTGTATCATATGAAATTGTTTTGGTAACAAGACCTGATCAACCTTGTTAACAAAAGGATTTCATTGAACAAAACAATGTTTCCACCATGATTATCTCCGCTTACTTCCATTTTATCCATTTTTAGTTTTTGCTTTCGTTTAGTTTTCTTTGTGTTGTTAGTTGCTTGCATGCTAGAACTTCTGTAGTTCTAGCCTTGTTTTGTCCTTGCATCATGTTTCCAAAAGAAAAAAATTGTCTATCAGAAAAATCATTCTTCTTTTTCTGAAAATTGCCCAAAAATAAAGTGTCTCGAAAAATTCCAGAAAATTCATATTAAATTTTTACGTGAAAAAAGGGGTAGAGGAGTACCTGGTAGGTACCAGGGGGGCCCACCAGGTAGGCACACCATGTGGTGGCGCAGGCAGCCCTGGGTGGCGCCATGCCCTGGTGTGGGCCACCCCTGGCCCTCCACTAACTCTCTCCCCTGCCACTTTCTTCTCTCTCCCGAGTAAGCTCCAGTTCATAGCTCAAAATCGCGTTCTCTCTGTGCTTGCTCTCGATTTCTTCGATCTCCTTGCTCATCCCATCTTTCTTGCTGAAATTTGGAGCATTTGTTCCTTGGTATGTGACTCCTCCCCTTGTCCAAGTAGATTTGTGTTTAGTGGATTATATGTTGAGTATTTTGCTGCTGTAGGTGACTGGTTATGAGAGCTTGTAAGCTTGTTTGATGCTTATAGATGTAGTTTTGATGCTTGTTTAGGCCTCTTGCAAGTCCCTATGAGTAGAATCCTTTATTATATTTACTTTGCAATCACTTCTTTAATAGGTGTTTAAATTTCAGAATACCAAGCATGAACAACCACACTTTTGGAGAGATATTTGAGAGTGATGCACCTAGGAGGTCGAGGACCTCAAGAACAGCCTCTCAAGCTAGGCCTTCATACAATTAAGACCTCATTGCAACACATATTGGCAGTGAAAGGGATGATGGAGATGCTCACCCATCCTCTTTTCCATGTTTTACTTTCTTGCAAGCTGCAGGTATTCTTGATGATTTCTTGCTACTGATTGAGAGGGTTGTCTTGACCTCTTATATGCAAGATGAGAGTGCACAGTACACTATGCTCACCAAAACTTTTGTTGAGAGCTTCTCATTTACTAACACATCCTATCAATCTACTGTCTCTTTTAAAATCTATGATATGCCCTTCACCATGTCTTTGGAGAGATTTTGTAGTATTGTAGGTGTGCGTATGATAGGGACCGTGAAGAAAATTCAAGGGCGACCCGCTGATTTGTTGGAGCTTTACCGAGGGGTGACCAATGATGATGACCGCGTGGCGTAGCGCGGAAAGATAAGAAATATCCAACTCCCTGCTCTTAGATACTTTGCTTACTATCTTGCCACTAGCGTATTGGGTAGGGAGAACACTAGTAATATCTCCAACTATCACTTAGCTTTCCTTGCTGCTGCGCTCAACAATGATACTCGGTACAATCTTGGCTCGCTTATTGCTCGCCGCCTAGCTGCTAGGGGGCCTATCTATGGGGGCATCATTGCCTCGCGTGTAGTCAATGCATTAGGTCTTTCAGTGGATCCCGATGATGCTATGATAGCACCACAAAGGCTCGACCTTGTTGCCATGAAAACTCATCACTTTGTCACTGCTACCTCTGATTTGAACAATCTAGTATATAGGATGCTTTTCACTGATGGGGATGAAAGGGAGATCCTTTTGCCACAACCTTCTTTGTTTAGTGTTGAGAGGAGACCGTGGTCGCGCTCCAAGGAGGAGGTGGACGAGCAGCTTCGCTTGTTGGGTTTCCACGAGCAGCACCAGGAGGATGCGCCCTCCTATGATTACTCCGCACATTATGGAGGGGCGTACTCGGGCTCGCACCAGGACGAGGGTACCTCCTCGTCGTACCCCGGTGATACTTCATCCTGGCCAGCTTGGGATTGATACCCACTTAGGCCAAAAGCCTAAGCTTGGGGGGAGGTACGCCGACACCGCACTCATCTCCATATCATGTTGCGTCGGTACTTTGTATATTCATGTTTTCGTTCTCTTTTTAGTTTTCGTTCTTCTTTGCTTTTGCTTTCTAAAAACACAAAAAGACCAAAAATATTTCTGTTGTTTCTCTTTGGTTTGCTTCTTCTTTTTGCCTTGGTTTGCTTTTCCCTTTTTTTTGCTTTGTTTGAACTATTCAAAAAACCCAAAAAGATTTTGCTTTGCTTGTTTTTCTCTTTTGGTTCTTATTTAAAAAATCGAAAACACCAAAAATATTTGCCGTTCTTCTTTGGTTTTTGCAAGTTTGCTACAGGGTTTGGCAGTTCTCAGTGGATTATTGGTTTCATATTATTATTCAAGCCACACAAGTGAAGAGCAATAATGAGGATCAATGACAACTTGAGGCGTGGTAAGAGGCTGGTAACGAACTCTATTTGTTTTCATTTTTGTACATATACTCATCACTGTGGGCTTGCTTAGTCCGTTCAAGTAGGGTTTATGTCATCTTTGGATGCTTAGTAGTTCTTGCTTTCTTATGATTAGCTCCAGCTCGCTAATAGTTTGTAGCATGTCTCATGAATGTTTTCTTGCATTACTCTATTCATAAATCGGTATGACACCGTGGTATCCTCCTCTGAATGTTTTATTTGATTGACTTGGCACATGCTCACGCATGCACATGACTGTAATAATCAGTTAAGCCTCAATGAATTATTTTGCCTTGAGGATCTTGAATCACTTTCATGCCATGAGTAGTCATGTTTTGTTGCAAGCACGATAATGGCAGCTATTGCTCTCTCATTTGTCGCTCCCTTACTATTGCTAGCCTTCACTTTCACTGAGTATGTTTTACTCAAGTTCCAAACGCCCTAAACCAAATATTTCCAAAGTATCCACCATACCTACCTATTAGCATCATTTTCTACTCCCGTGCGTATTCATTATGCCTTGTTTTCTTCCGAATAAAATGTTTTCTTGTTATGGGAAAATTAGTTAGTAAAGCTCTCATGAACTTTATGGCACACTTTATTTTCCACACTTAATAAACCTGAACCATTGTGAACTCTCCATGAAAGTTATATGCTTGCAAATTATAGGCTGGGGATTAGCAGAACCGTGTTGTCACGGGGAAGGCTTTCAACACTTGTAAATATATACCCAGTTGATACCTTGCTCTTTTGTTTGCGGATGTCGTCGGTGTGAAATAAAAGGGGAGCTTGTAAGTCCATGGAGTTATGTATGTGAGTTAGAGAAACGCCTGGGCCGCTGGTCTAATCCATGCTGACATGGTGAAAACCTGCAGCGTAACCATAATGATATCTATGAAGCATTCTTCATATATAAAAAAAGAGAGTTATAGCTATTGAGAAAAAGAAAAGAAAAAGAGTTTTATGAAAAGAGGAAAGAAAAAAACACCATTTTCCCATGGTAAATAAGAAGATTGCTGAGATACTCATTGTCTGCTTGCCTTGTCATTTTGGTATGGGGATTCTTCCATATCATCGGGCAAGGAGTACCCCGTTGGAAGTTCTCAATGATACGTACATACTTACGATGACAAGAACTTACCGGTAACTAAAGTTGAGTAGCATGAGGAGTGGCCCTCGTACTCAAGGGACTTAGGATTTTCAATTTATAGTCTGTCAAGCATATAACTCAGATTAGACCTCACTTTCACCTTAAACACGTTAAAGATGCTTATGATAGGGGCAATGAGAGCTCAAAGCTAACAAGTACCATACTTTCAGCATTTGGAAGCCTTTCAAAATTATTCAAAACCTTTTCCTTTACTTGTTGAGTCTCCACTTATTCTCCGAGCACCTTCTTGAGAGCATAGTTGTCATTCTTTGTGTTTGTTCCAATACTTGATTATTTGTGTTATGACTTTGATGCTTGAATTCTTGATATCTTTACTTCTAGTCATCACTTGAACTTCAGAGGTGCCTGGACATTCATAATCAAAGGCAAGCGAGATACCACTCTATCATACCTTTTTATGAGCATTGTAATGTTGCTTATGTTCGTGCTTTATGCTACTTATTATTCTTGAGTTGGAATCTCTTCATAGCTTGCAATGGCTATTAAGTAGACTCAGTTGCATACTCTTTATTATGGATTGTCTAAGTAGTTGATCACATTGCTGAGAATATTTACATCATATGAAGCAAATGTGTTCGTGAAAGTTCTTTTATCGCACTCAGTTTTCAACTGAATTGCTTGAGGACAAGCAATAAGCTAAGCTTGGGGGGGGGGGGTTGATACGTCCAAAACGTATCTACTTTCCCGAACACTTTTGCTATTGTTTCTCCTCTATACTTGTGTGATTTGGATGCAACTAATGCGAACTGACGCTGTTTTCAGCAGAATTGCCTTGGTGTCTACTTTTTGTGCAGAAAATCAACTATCAGGAAAAATCCCGGAAAATATGCCAAAAATTCTATTTCACCCGAAGACTCCAGGAGCCAGAATACGAGACGGAGAAGAACCCTGAGGTGGCCACACCACCTAGTGGCGCGGGCCAGGCTAGGGTGGTGTGGGCCCCCCAGGCACCCCCTCGGCCTCTCTCTTCGCCTATAAGGAGACTTCTGACCTAAAAACTTCGGGGGGTTCGACGTTTTTCCAGAAGGAGTTCCGCTTCGCCGCCACCACCAGATTTCACGAAACAGCACCAGAAACTCCGTTCTGGCACCCTGCCGGGACGAGGAATTGGAGGAGATCATCGGCATCATCATCACCATCGCTTCTCCATCGACCATCCATGTTTCCCCCATCTATGAGTGAGTAATCCCCCTATGTAGGCTATGGTAGGGATTGGATGAGATTGTTCATGTAATGGCATCAGATTGTTAGGGCATGGTGCCTAGTATCTTTTATTAGTGCTTTATGACTTTGTTGCGACTTGTTGTGCTTAATGCTTGTCACTAGGGCCCGAGTGCCATGATTTCAGATCTGAACTTATTATTGATTCATTATGATAGTATTGTTTTGGGTCTTATCTGCAAGTTGCATACACACGTTGTTGTCCGAAACCTATGGCCCCGAAGTGACAGAAATCGGGATAACCAGAAGGGAAAGGCTTTGATGTGAGGATCACATGTGTTCACAGAGTGTTAATGCTTTGCTCCGGTGCTCTATTAAAAGGAGCACCTTAATTGCCAGTAGTTCCCTAGAGGCCCCGCTGCAAACGGGCTGGCAGGACAAAAGATGTTGTGCAAGTTCTCATTGCGAGCACATATGACTATATATGGAACACATGCCTAGGATTATCTAGTACTTGGGTGCTTTATCTTATTTATCTGCAATTGCCCTATGTTCTGATTGCTATGTGAATTGTCTTGTCCATGCAACGCCCGTCCATCCATCCCTATGCCTACCGCACTCGAATCCCACTGTTACTGGTTTTGTTACTACTGTCTTTGCTTTACTACTGCTGTTACTTTGCTATTCCTACTACAAAACTGTTGCTACTGATAAACTGCTGTGAGCAAGATTGTTTCCAGGTGCAGCTAAATTGACAACTCAGTTGTTAAGGCTTATAAATATTCTTTGGCTCCCCTTGTGTCAAATCAATAAATTGGGTTTCACTTCCCTCGAAAATACTGCGATACACCCCCTATACTTGTGGGTCATCACCCAGGCGTTTCTCTAACACACATACATAACTCCATGGACTTACAAGCTCCTCTTTTATTTCACACCGACGACATCCGCAAACAAAAGAGCATGTTATCAACTGGGTATATATTTACAAGTGTTGAAAGCGTTCCCCGTGATAGCACGGTTCTGCTAATCCCCAGCCTATAATTTGCAAGCATATAACTTTCATGGACAGTCACAATGGTTCAGGTTTATTAAGTGCAGAAAACTAAAATGTGCTATCAAGTTCGTGAGAGCTTTAATCACTAGTTTTCTTATAACAAGTTTAATTTGGAAGGTAAACAAAAACATGAATATACCTGGAATAGCATATGCTAGTAGGTAGGTATGGTGGACTCTTTGGAATAACTTGGTTTAGGGAGTTGGATGCATGAGTGGAACTCATAACTTGGTGGTTGTGCTCTGGGATGGTTCTGGGGCGCGAGTCCAGCACCTCTCCAGCTCTCGGTTGAGCTTCTCTCATGTCCGATGGTTCGACGCCTTTGAGCCAAGACGAGAGGGTAGGGGCCCTCTTCGGCATGAGAAAAGGAAGGTGTTTTTGGTGCTTCAAGCCTTGGTGGCTCTCCTCGTCCAAGACCTCCACTCTTTTCCATGGCAGTGCCTGCCGTGCCTCTACCGGTGGATGTCCCTGGTGCTGTTGAGCTGTAGTCTTCGCTTAGCAAGTGGTGTTTATGCTTGCTATTGTGTTGAGTTGTAAGCTGTTCAGAGTGCTCTCTTGTATCGTTCGGCCATGTTGTTCTTGTATTGGTGGCCTTGTGTAAAAAAAGCCAGGCTCGTCTCGAGCCTACCGTCTAAAAAAAGTGAGAAACATCGAAACATACGTACTCCCTCCGTTTTAAAATATAAGATGTTTTAGCTTTGTGAAAGGAGTGTATCTGAGCCCTTTTAGTGTGTAGGTTCATGTAGGTTTGAAATGAACCTACATATTAAAAGGGATTTAGATACACTACTTTCATAAAGCTAAAACATCTTATATTTTGAAACAGAGGGAGTACCTCTGCAAGGCTAGGTACCAAGGTTGCATCTACTATGTGCTTGCCATGGCTGTTCTGGCTAGCTGGAAACAATTGAGTTGAGTATCCCAATCGGACCTGGATGAGTCCTTGTGCACGCATCTAAGCAATCGAAAATTACATCTAGTAGGCCTGATTGGGGATGATACTGTGGACCAACGCGGACTTCCTCCACGTTTTCTCGCGATCAATGATTACAAGTGTCACCCCTACAATGACACATCAACATTTAGGAGAACTAGCTGAACCCGTTGTGGCGTTGTTACACCCTTTCTTTAGTTCCTCCATACTTCTTCGAAAGAGGAGGCAAAACCTCTGTCATCTGATCGACTGATACAAGCATGCGTTTATCGCAAAGTTCTTCAGAGGTATACATGAAATCGGCAAAAGAGATACATACGGATTTCATCTTTCGGAAACGGGATTACAAGCAGCATTTACGCCTATAGCTAATCCTATTTTAATTACTGCCACTTGTATTTGTCACGGCTCAAAAAGTCGGCCGATTTATCGCTTATCATTGAGTGACTCATGTCGATGAATCAATTTATCGGTCGAGAAATCGATTTACACCCAAAAATCGCTAATTTTAACAATATCCTCAACATTGCTCGCTCGAAGAATTTTTGCTGCAGTACTAGGTTATACACATCTTTTAGTATTCGTATCTAGAATAATCAAATTAAGCATTGCAGTAATTTATCTTTTGTAAATAAAATTGATGTCGCACAGTCTAGATGTACTCAGTTATATATTTATTTTCAGAATTTTTTTGAGACATAAAAATAAAAGTTTTAATTTTTTTAGAAAACATGAGCTCTTGTGCCCATGTGCCAAAGACAGTTTCCGAATTAAACGTTGCAACAATTTAGTTGTCTTTTCCTTTTTGGAGATAGCCTAATTAATTACATTCAGTAGTCTACTTGATGACTACTACTAGGACATATGACGATGCTGTTTCTCCAATTCAGTTAGATTCCGAGAGTTCGGTACAGTTACATGGAATTTGTCGAGACAAAAATAAGTTTGTGGAAACGCACACAATATAAAATTAACGGACGTGCAACCGTGCAAGCAAGGCAGCATGGCGGTTGGCGCTCATCCCTAGAGGGCTGAGCTGCCATGAGCTTAGCCAATTAAAGGTGTCACGCTGAAGAAAGCAAGAGACCATGCAAGAGTACCTCATCAGTCATCTCACTCACCGGCCGGTCCATCCTTTCAGACGCAGCTCACCTCGCCGCGGTTCACCCGCAGTGCAGCACTGACCTCCATCTCTGCGCTAGCCGCTACCTCTCGCTTTAAATACTCCCTAGCTCGATCGCACTCAGCAGCACTACCTGCACACCACCACGACCACACCACCTAGCTAGCTAGTGGACGCCCCGGTAGCCTCCCCCACGGCCAGGCATGAGCTCTGCTGCGTGGCGCGCCGCCGTGGCCGCCGTCCTGATCGTCCTCTGCTCGCGTGCGCGTCTCGCCGAGGCACGCGTCCACCCGAGCCACGGCGGTAGCCTCGCCACAAGGCGGCGGGACAATGTTCCCGCGGGCGTCGGCGGGTGCGCGCTGGCCGTGGAGCCTTTCGGCTACCCCTGCGAGGAGCACGAGGTTCGGCCGCCTTGATCTCGGACAGAACTTGACATGATCGATCAATCCATAAGAGAACATCCTTAATCAATCGAGCAATTAATTAATCTGTTCGCTGGGATATGCAGGTGACGACGGTGGACGGATACATCCTGAGCTTACAGAGGATTCCCCGTGGCCGGCACGCCGGCACCGCGGCCGGCCTGGGGCAGCCGGTGCTTCTGCAGCATGGCGTTCTCGTGGTACGTGATGCGCACGGTCGGTCGGTCGGGCATGGCGCCAAACATATACATTTATGAACTTTGTTGCTTGGCTCCGCACCTTACGATCGGTGCCGTCATGCATGCCGGTGGACACCGTCGCGTACTCGCGCGGCAGATCGATGCCGTCATGCGTGCCATTGTTGGAGCGTTTATGTTGAGAGTGTGGCGCAAAATAGTATACTCGAAGGAAAACACAGTCGTAGTACATTAATGTCCAGCGATAAGGATGAGCAACTAACTAACTGACCGACCGCGCGGCGGTGCTGCAGGACGGCATGACATGGCTGCTGAGCTCGCCGGAGGAGTCGCTGGCGTACATCCTCGCCGACCGCGGCTTCGACGTGTGGATCGCCAACACGAGGGGCACCAGATGGAGCAACCGCCACGTCTCCCTCGACACCTCCTCCAAGGTACAGAAAACATTTTGTGGCCCGACCCAACGACTAATAATCGTCTGATAAGTAGGCCAAGTTATACTGTTTCTGGTCATTAAAGTTTCTACTTGCATGTGTGGCCTGCAGGACTACTGGGACTGGTCGTGGGACGACCTGGTGGTCAACGACATGCCCAAGATGGTCGACTATGTCTGCACCCACACTGCGCAGAAGCCGCATTTCGTTGGCCACTCCATGGTACACTAGCTGAATTCAGAGTTGAGAGTGTAGGTTCAGTCCGCTCCTCCATTACTGACAGAGCATGGTGGACCTCTGCTTCTGTCATGTATGCAGGGGACGCTGGTGGCGCTGGCGGCCTTGTCGGAGGGAAGGCTGGTGGACAAGATGAAGTCGGCGGCGCTGCTGACCCCGGTCGCCTACCTCGCCCACATGACCACTCCACTCGGCATACTGCTTGCCAAGGCATTCGTTGGAGAGGTGCGCTCGCACACGCAGTAGTAGCTGAAATGATCAAATTCTTGTTCTGAACTCACTCTGACTTTTTGCTACACCAGGTCATCTCTGTTCTCGGTGTGGCGGAGTTCGATCCAGTAGCGTACGTGCCTTCATTTCACAGGCCAAGCCTTTCCGGATTTGTAGTCGCTCACTCGTTGACGCATTTTGTTCTCCTTCTTTGTTCACTGCAGGCCTGCGGTGACGAACCTCATCAAGGAGTTGTGCCGCCATCCTGGAACGAATTGCTACGACCTCCTCAGAGATTTCACAGGGAAGAATTACTGCCTGAATAATTCGGCCGTCGACGTCTTCCTCGACTACGAGCCCCAGCCGACATCCACCAAGACCATGGTCCATCTCGCCCAGAGTATGAAGTCTTTTTTCCCAAATGCAAATTACACACCATCCGTTGCTCTGTAGATTTACCGTGCAGTAAAAACTCACTCCGATTAATCCCCTTTCAACTCGCTCACAGCGTACCGCGACGGCGTGCTGTCGAAATACGACTACATGTGGCCGAACATAAACGAGGAGAAGTACGGGCAGCCCGACCCGCCGGCGTACAACATGTCCAACATCCCGGCCACTTTCCCGCTCTTCCTCAGCTACGGCGGCCGGGACGAGCTGGCCGACCCCGCCGACGTCGGCCTCCTCATCGGCGACCTCATGGGCCACGACCGCGACAAGATCACCGTGCAGTACCTGGAGCAGTTCGCGCACGCAGACTTCGTCATAGGCACCTGCGCAAAGGACTACGTCTACAACGACGTCATATCCTTCTTTAACCGCTTCAACTAGCGACAAGAAACAAGGAAGAGCAGAAAACACGAAGGCTATATATAGTTGGTGCAAGATTATGGAGGTGGATGTGAATATGTGATTAGTAAGTATTGGAGCCTCCTAATTGTATTAGAGGTGATCGCTCAAACAGCGGCCTCTCGAATAACTGTGTACTGTGATAACGTCTATAGAAAAACGAAAATCCTACGTACTTGTATTCAACCACCCAAGTTGGGTTGCGATATAGAGCTGTAAGTGCAGCGGGGCGACAGAGGATACGCTCGAACAGTTCGTAGTTGGGTAGATGTACTAGTGGATTGTTGGGAGTGCCCTCTATATTCGAAATATGTCATTCTAGGAGCGTTACGATCTCCAGCTAAAATGGTCCCTTATGAAGTCCATAATTGGTCACAAATGAGATGGAAATCTTCCTATCCTCCAGGGTATCGTAAAATTGCTCTTATCTTTTTTCCTTTTTATATGATAGGTCTAGTCAACTCAAGTGAAAACTAAAAGATGGACAGAGATAAAGTGATTATCCTGTTGCAGACAAAACCGTAAGATATCGAGAAGTACAAATCTATCCCTAGGGTTTCCTGCAATCATCGAAGCCAGCGGCCGCCGCCCAAGTCCAGCGTCGTCGAGACGCACGTCAGAAGAAACGCCGAGCCTCCACCATTGCCAGATCCAAGAACACACCATCACCAATGTGGCTTTGTGACTCGATGAACAGACCCACTGCACGCAACGAGGGACATGTCGTTGTGGCACGTCGACCGGGGGACGTCCCCGTGCTATCTTGGACAAAGATCCACCGCCTACAATCGATAATGTCGGAGAAAAAGGTAGATCCACCACATCCGGACCAACATCCTCGCTCCAAGAAGAACATGAACCCCCGTCCCTCGCGTCGCCCCTTCTGGGCGACTCGGGGGAAGCTCCGCCGCCGCTCTAGCCCCCCATCTCCCCCACCCTCACCGCCGCTGCCGTTAGCCTCTCCGTTGTGGCGGCGGACCCCGTCCTCGAAGGGGGCGTGGGAGAGCGACGGTGGACGCGGCGACTAGTCCCGACATGATGGTCGGGCGGCAGCGCGCCAACGGGCGCTCGCTGGAGGTCGTGGCGGGTGGTGGATGGCGACGGGGTAGGTGCTAGCGATGTCGCTCCGTAGCCCCTACAGCGGCCGCGAGGGCCCATCTGGGCCCTGATCTGGGCTTCTAGAGCGATGATGGTGGCTTCGGCTGGGCGTGGCGCGGGGTGCTGAGGACGACGCGACAGTGTCCTGCAGGCTTGATGGTGGTCGAGAGGTGGTTGGGATGTTGGTGGTTTCTGTTGGCCTATCGGGGTTTGACAACAGGGTGGTGGGCAGTTTGCGTGGCGGTCAGCAGGCTTCGACAAGCATGGTGGTGGTGGCGGGCGGCTGTTTCATGTTGTAGGTTGTCGAGCACCTCCGCAAGAAATCCTTGCTTCGGTTTTGGCCCGAGCCAGCGATGGTGACGCTCGTGGGTGTCGCAGACTTATCTGGAAGCATCGTCGGGTGTGGTACTCTCTCCTCCTCCTCCTGTGGCCTTGGCTCCAGTGGGAAGCCACAGATCTGAGATCGGGCGATGGAGGTGCTGCCGCGTCTCTTTCCTTCTTGGGGACATCGTCTCGGAGCCGCCTGCGGCCAGGGGTTGGAGAAAAGGCTTGTTGCTGGGTAGCTGTGCAAGGTCCAAGTGTGCAGTTTGATAAAGATGGTGCGTCATGCTGAGGGGACTGCTACCCTGCGGTACCAAAGTTCCCGGGCGAGTGCACCGCGGTACCTAAGTTGCCTGAAATTGCCGCGTTTCGAAATGTTGGGCCGCCAACTACCGAGAGGGGCCATTTCGAGGCAAACTCTTCTCACCCCTACCAAATCCAAACATTTCGTGAAACTGCCCCGTGAAGTAGACGGTCGGGACCCTCATGTCAGTAATATTTCCGTGACGCGAGCACCAACGCGGCAACCACGTAGGCGAAACGAGAGACTAAAGGAGCATGGTGCGTTGACCAAATTCACAAATCCACTCCCTCCCTCCTTTCGCATGAACCCTAGCACCGGCGGCGTCGAAATCCCCTCTCCAACTAGAATGATCTCTTCGGGCATTTGACTTCCGGCGCCAAGTTGCTGCGCCTACTCGCTGCTACCGAGCTCTAATGCCAAATGTCGTGCCAGCCGTTGCGACGATCTAGCCCGCCTCTACCGCCG
The DNA here is from genome assembly GCA_916181665.1 of Avena sativa. Lineage (NCBI taxonomy): Eukaryota > Viridiplantae > Streptophyta > Magnoliopsida > Poales > Poaceae > Avena > Avena sativa. Next base: position 28,189,994 of record OV702290.1, on the reverse strand, counting down.
ACAAGATGAGCAGCGCGAAGGATAGCATATCCATTTGCCGTGGAAGAAGTACTTCTGGCTAATTGCGGGTGAGCTACTCTTCTCTTTGCTATCCGCACTACCTATAACTGCTAGCTGGCTATTGGCATTATAGAGATATATCGAACATAGAATTGTTTGCTAGCACGACGCTGACAAACAATTCTTATCTTTTGTCTCTAATTTTCTGTCAAGTAGCATCTCCGTTGAACCCAAATACACGGTTCGGGTCACCATCTGCGGCTACCACATTAAATTAGCAGATGGGAAGAGCACGTGGAAACAAGCTCACAATCTGAAGATGGAAGTAGTGCCTGTGCAGTTATGCACTATCCCTGGTTTGGTTGCTGCTGTGCGTGAACTTGCTGAAATGAGGCCAGAGCAGACTGCACGGTTCAACATCCTTGATGAACGAGGCTTCAAGGTTCCTATAGCGTGTGACAGTCAGCTAATTGGGTTGATGAAATAGCATGCTGGGCTTCGTGTAGTTATGCTAATTTGTAACATACTGGATGAGGAAGCTCCTGCTACTGGGAGTCGCCCAGCTATTATTCGACATGGAGGTTTAACTCAAACCCCTGCTGTTGTTGAGCAAAATGTGGTTCCTCGTCCGCGACATGCTTCTGTCAGGCAACCTCCTCGTAGGAGTCCCTATATTGCCGTTGTGGAAAATTCTGCTCTGGAATCTGCTGGTACTGGTCGTCCCTGTGGTGTTGTTGCTTCGGCTACTGCTGACCCAATCCATGCCGCTGTTGAGCAAACTAAGGCTTCTAGAGGCTGCCCCGGTGTTGTTGCCAAGACCGCCGCCTTGTGTGCTGCTCCTCCTTGAAACCGTCCTCAAGTTGTGCGAACCCGCGCTCTGGAATCTGCTGGTACTGGTCATCCTCGTGTTGTTGTTGATCTGGCCGCTGTTGACCCAATCCCTGCCACTGTTGAGCAAACTAAGGCTTCCGGAGGTTTCCCCACTGTTGTTGCAAAGACTGATGCCTTGTGTCCTCCTCAAACCCGTGCTCAAGTTCAGCGAGCTGCTAGTCTGGAGCTAGCTCATAGTCTGGACTCTGCTAGCACTCGAAACACTGCTGTTGTGGGAACTGCTCCTGATCGTCGATGTGGCATGGCAGCAGCTGATCCTATTGTGGATGTCGTTAGAAGGGGCCCTGCTTGTCCACCATGTAATGTAGCTCCCGCTGCTAAGGGCCCTCGCCTTGCTCCTAGTCCTGGTACTTCCACCGAGGTTGATCCAACTAACGATGATGCTGGTGATGGCGACGGTGGCATTGGGGCTGGGTCTGATGGTGCCGCTCCACCTCTCGGAGGTTTCTATCCTGAAGAACCTGATGATGGCAAAGTAATCGTTCGTATCGGTGTCACGGATTATACTGCAAAATTAGATGATGGCACAGAAAAATTCTATGACGAGTTTGATGTAATCCTTAGCAGATACGATCCTGAAGTGGTAGAGTTATCTGACCTGATGGCATCATTACGTGTGAAGGTGCTGTGGGGGTCCTCCCAGGAAGCACATTTGTTACATTTTGGTTACAGGAGAAAAAAGGCTATCGAAGTGAAAGATACCAAGGATTTAGTCGTACCGTTTACAAGGAAACATTATAGGGGTGAAGTGTACTTCCATTTGATAGTGCAAATGGTTGGAGAGGAATTGGAACTCGACAATAGAGATGATGGACTTTTAGAAGGCATGTGTGACCTGATCCATGGCATCACTAGGGCTGGTGCGACTGAGGGTAGCTTCAAACAGAGGAGAGTCTTATAGAGGAGCGTCATAAAGAGGAGCAGGAAGAGCATCCCCATAAAGGGCACCCCGAAGAAGAACGTCACCAAGGAGACCATGCCATAGAAGAGGACGCCCAATAGTCGCACGAAAAAAGGCACCACGCCGCAGAGTACACCCCTGAGATCCAGTCAAAATGCCACACCGAACGATAGCAGCAAAAACGCTAAGAGGGCTAGCACGGTGGTGAACACTCCTAGGAGTGGTAGCAAAGAGGCGAAGATGGCCAGCACGGAGGCTACCACACCCAGTGGGAGCAGAAAAAATACTAATTTGGAGCGGAACACGCCGCTGTCAGGGAATAATGCCAGCACGAAGGAGAACATGCCCAATAATAGCAGCAAAAGGGCTAATTTGGAGCAGAACACGCTGCTGAGGTCAGGCAATAATGCCAGCACGAAGGAGAACACGCCCAATAGTACCAGCAAAAGGGCTAATTCAAAGAAGAACATGCCGTAGAGGTCAGACAATAATGCCATCACCCTGGAGCCAACACCCGTGAGGGGAGGCAGGAAGGAGATCACACCCAAGAGCGGCAACAAAAAGCCTAGTTCGATGGGGAATGGAACACAGATGCCAGGCCCTACTAATACCATCAAGAAAGATTACATCAGGAAGGAGGATGTACACAGGAAGAGCAAGAGGGTTTTGTACAGTCAAGATGAAATTGATTCTGACTGCTATTTGTCCACTAAAGTACCTGGGATGCGTGCAAACGTAAGACCACCCCATGTGGTTGCAGTAGAACCACCCGAGTGTCTTGGAGAAAACAGAGTTGCCAGTGAGGTGGATTGCGGCAATGTTCCGGTCCATCCGGGTGGAGACAATGGTGCAACCCCACCCATGGGAGTCAATATGATGTGTGCAGTACTAGGCATTAGAGACGATGGCCAGGATTCTGAATCAGATAAAGAAGAAGGCACTGTAGAGGATCAAGAATCTAGTGATGATGAAATAGATGAGGAACTTAACGATGAGGCTGGTATTCCAGTCGATGATTTGGGTGTTGAAGTAGAAGAAATGAAACATGACCACGAGTATCCTATAATTTCGGTCGGCACCAAGTTCAGGAGCATGCATGAGTTCAGGATGTCGTTCTGGCATTTTTGTATCAAGGGGGAGTTCGACATTTATCGACTGAAGAACACTGCCCAGAGGTATGAGGTCGTTTGCAAGTTAACGTGGATGAATGGACGGGCTGAGGTACATTGTCCATGGAGGATCATAGCAAGAGTCTTACCTGTGTCGAAGGCAATCAGGGTACTGGGGCAATGAATGCAGCAAACCATTAGAACTTTCTCTCTTTTCACTCTATAAGTACAATTGATGTGCGATATCTTTCTAGCAACTAGTCGACTCCGCTTATCTTTTAAATGAATCTGTGTTGCAGGTGAACAAAATGGGCCCTCCACACATGTGTCCGACAGGCAGCAAACTGAAATCCTCAATGGCTGATACGGAGTGGGTGGCTATGCAATCTATGTACATACTAAAGGATAACCCCAAGGAGACCGCGAAGAATATTCAGACTAGCCTCGGTTCTAAATACAACATTGTCCTACCGTATTACACGGTTTGGAAAGGTAAAGAGAAAGCTCTGAGGGTCTTGCACAGGGATTGGACCAATAGCTTCAGGATGCTATACAACTTCAAGGCGGAGGTACAAGCTAGGTGTCCGGGGAGTGTTGTGGAGATTGACACCGAATCAGTACGTGGTAAAATATATTTTAAAATATTTTTCATGGCGCTTAAACCTTGCATCCAGGGATTCAAGGACGGATGTAGGCCGTATCTGAGTGTAGATAGCATTGTCCTAACTGGTAAATGGAAAGGTTGTCTGCCATCTGCCACAACACTTGATGGTCACAACTGGATGTTCCCAGTGGCATTCGGGCTATTTGAAATAGAAACGGAGGAAAACTGGGTCTAGTTTATGAGGCAGCTCAGGAGATCAATAGGCCACATGGATCCATTGGCTATATCCACGGATGCATGCAAAGGGCCGATGAATGCAGTGAAGGAGGTGTTCCTGCGAGCTGATGGTAGAGAATGCCATGCCCATATGATGCTCAACTTGTACTCACACTGCGCATGCAACGTATTTCGTTACATGTTTCCTGTTGCTAGAGTTTATAAACCTAGTAGCAGCGAATATTTCATGAGCAAGATTTTTGCGGAAGCCCCTGAACTTCCAGAGTACTTAGCCATCCATCATTCGCAGCTATGGAAGAGGAGTCAATTCAACCCTGACATCAAAGTTGATTACATAAACAACAACCTTGCAGAATGCCTGAATAACTGGGTGAAGGACATAAAAGTGTGTCCTATTCATATCTTGATGGACAACATACGTGGTATGATCATGAAGTTGTTAAATATAAGGAGAGAGATCGATAGGAGACTTAGAGGACATATGCTACCACCAGTTGTACAGCAACTGCACAAGAGAAGCCGAGGACTTGCTCATCTTAAGGTTCTCCCGTTAACCAGCAGCAGCTGTGAGGTGGTCGATATGTCCAAGAGTGGCAAAAGGGATGTTGTGAACATCCAACTGCGAGAATGCACCTGCTTAGAGTGGCAGCATACCGGGAAACCTTGCGACCACGCCTTGGCCTTCTTGGTGAAGAAAAGAACTCTACCACATTTGGATTGGTATTTGTCAGACTACTACTCTTTGGAAAAGTTTAGAGCTGCGTACGCTAGATCCGTCGAGCCATGTACAGACCCATCTCATTGGCCTCAAGTCCAACTATCTTTCGAGCTTTGCTAGCCAGTTACAAAAAGGGGCAGAGGAAGACCTCAGGTGAATAGGTTTAAGAATTTCTCGAGAAGAAGGGTTCGCCTTTTTGTGCTACCAAGAAGGGTAAAAACAGATGCAATACCTACCCTCTTATAGGCCATAGAGCAGCGGGTTGTCCCCTTAATGCTCCCAAACCTAGGTATGAGATGGTACATTCACACAAAAAATTGTTTATAGTCTGTAGATATAAGGTAGTAATCCATGTACTGGTTTTTTTACAGGAAGCGCAAGGTAAGAAACAAGACAGCCGACTCAGTGATTTTGCTACGGGAAGAAAACCAAAACGAGTGGAGTGATGATGCTGGATAAGATTCTGGTGCTGATTGGCCTGACTTCCCTCGACCCGGAGATGCAGGGTACGTGAAGGTAAGAAAATTGGCACCCAAGAAGAGGAAGAAGGCAGGAGATTAAGAAGCCAGTGGACGTGAAGGAGAGAGGAAGAAAGTTGGAACCCAAGCAGAGAAAGAAGGCTAGTAGTGTAGAAGCCTAATGATGTATTGAACTTGAACCTATATATGTAGTTCGGTGAAACTCTGGACCTGTGTGCGTGGAACTTGTCGGGCAAAACAATCTGCCTCCCGTACTCAGAGTAAAATGTATCGCGACTTTAGGATTGCATACGGCCGAGGCCACTAGTTGAATCCAAAATTGTGACTGTGCCACTACTATATGAACAATCGCGATAGCTGAGCGATTAAGGGGTCTCCAAAATCGATGGGTGTTAGTGGCACAGACATGAATTATTTATAGGCGTTTAATAAATCCCTGCTATTGGCATTACACTTATGATAAGTTTCTGGGCTGAAAAACAATTTCTAAGCTGGCTGCTACACTCAACGAAGCAGCAACTTATTTCAGCTGCTAGACAATGACATGGCAACATAAACTGCAAATGCAACAAATAATGCCCAGATAATGAGGAAATTGTTTCCACTATCTGGCCTAATCTTGAGCCCGTCTGTCTCCCTCCCTGCCCCTGCCTCCCCTGCACCTGGCGAAGATCCCAGATCTCTCGCTCCATCACACGAATCTCCTCTTTCTTGTCCCACACAGCATCACGCAGATCCTGAATAAGCTCTCTGTAAAAACCTGTCAGTGGCTTTTCGATCCACACAAACTTGTCACAGCCAGTCCCCCTTCCTTCCTGCGAAGTAGATCGAAGGAAATAAAAATAAGAATTACATTACGCTTTCCGGATCTAGGTTACCATTGTACCTACAGTAGAAACTTACCGCTCTGATGCTGCAGTTGCTGAATTTTCCTGCAGTATTTTTGTCGGTCCATGAAATCCATCTCGGCATCTTCTCACCGCAACAACACAGCATATCGGGGTAGTAATCGTAGGGCGCCCTCCGGTACCTGATGGGGCACCCGCCTGACGGTGTTGAGCCGACCCTGATTCCGCCCGAGACAAACTGCACGAGCTGCGAGCCATGAGCGAGGGGAGCAAGGGCAGAGGAAAGAGGATCCTTTGGATGCCAGGGTAGTGGTGAAGCGTGATTTATCCCCACTTAATAAATCGGGCAGAATCCTACCGTCCACATTCGGCTGACAGGTGGGGGACCTAGCGTGTGGACTTGTCAACCAAACCTCGCGCCTTCGTGGTTCAAAAGCCCTCTCGTGCGCATTGGATGAAATTTTTTGGCACCTTGCCCGTGTACATATCACTGGGAGGCCTTGCTCAAGAACCAGACATGCCTGGCCCACAATCTTACTCCCTCCTAGGAACTTGTCATGGCTCGCATCGGCAGATCCATCCCCTCCACCGCTACTGGTAGGGCTCGCCACGGCGGATCCACCCCAAGATCCTACCGTCGCAGTATCAAATGGCCATGGTTTCTTGAGAGGAGCGACGACGCTACATATCCGAGCTCGGCCTCTCCTACCTGTAGAACGACTGATGCGGCGTCGAGCTCGAGTAGGAGCTGCCAGGCGTGACGACGCTCGGTCCACGCCAACCCCGTCACCTTCGTCATTGTCAATTCCAATGTGGAGGACGATAGGGACGAAGCTGTGCAGAACGCCATTGTTGCCTCCTTGGCGAAGGGCAAGCCACGGGCAGTAGTGGATGTCGCTGGGAAGGGCACGGCGGTGTCACCAATCGAGGTGGACTCCGACGACAATAGTGTGATGTGGGTTTAGATATTGTTTAGGATGGTTACAATTTTGGTTCTGTTTTGTGCGAGTATAATTATTGTAATGGGTTTGTCGAGCTATATTGAGAAATATGTGCAATAGCAGCATGTGAGTGCTTCCACTTTAGAAATTGTGTCTGTGCCATTTTCATGTTGCATTATCAACGTAGATTACATGTAAATAATCCAACGAAAATCAGATTACAACCATCAGACGGGAGTGGCAGGATGGAAGACAAGTTGGGACAGTGGCTTCGAGGGGAAGGAAGAGAAGGGGGCGTGACACTGGCAGGTGGGCCCTCGGAACACGTGACACTGACATGCGGGGGTGGGAGCACACGGTATTGCCAGTCTGTCCAGAGGAAGTGTACTTTGCAACGTGACAACAGCAAGCTGATTGGACCAATAACTCGTCGAATTATTAAGGAGTACTAAAAACTAAAACTGGGGTACATTCTCACAACACGTATGCTCTACGCACCTGAGAAGCATCGCTTAAGTCTAAAAGTAACGACAACATAAGTACTACATTTCCCTGTCGGTCTTCTCGATACAAATGTAGAAATGTGTCTGCCAGTTCGCTCTAGCACCGACAAGGTACTGAGATGGCACACATAGGATCGACCTTAGGTCCGCATACTCCACCACCCGCGGTGTCGGGCAGCTCGGCGCCTCGGCTAGCACAAGAATGCTATCGGACGACGGCGGCTGGGCATTCGCCCACATGCGCACCGTGTATACGGGCCAGGCGCATGAGACCGACCTGACGCATACGGCACACACGACGGTGGGCCCGGCTCTGGTTCCCGGAACACTGGCGGTGATGGTCAAGACAAAAACAGAGCCGCCCCCTGGAAAATTAGCCGACAGCATGCCGAGTCAGTGAACTGCACCTGCTCTTGGAGAAGTTGGGCTTGCCTGTACGAGATCCTAATCACTTCGATCAAGTGCTCCTCTGCAAGGTGGACGACGAGCTCTGCCGGCGGGCCGGTGTAGTTGCAGCCCGGCTCCGTGCAGGAGCATGCGCCGTGCAGGCACGCGAGCTCGTGGAGCGGGAGCTCGTGGTTGGAGTAACGACGAAAGCATCCTGGGTGGGAGTGATGGGTTCGTAGCATGGAAAACAAAAAAATTCTACCGCAAGAACGAACAAAACCCAGATCTAATCTAGATAAAAGCCAAGATCTAATCTATTAGACATGTGCAATGAGATAGATCTGTACTAACCCTTGTAGATCCGAAAGCCTTGTGCGAGATCGGATCTCGTGGTTGATGTAGACGATAACTTGCCGATCTCAATATCAAGTAGATGATCCTTCCGGCGCTGCGTTCCGGCAGCGCTTCCGCAGTTGGTCACACGTGCGGAGTCGATGCAGACCTTCCTCTCCCTGTTCTAGCGAGCAGCGGAGGTAGTAGATCTCTCCATGGAATCCCAGCAGCACGACAGCGTGGTGGTGGTGGAGTAGAGAATTCTGCAGGGCTTCTCCTAAGCCTGAGCAGAAGGAAGGAGGAGGAGAGAGGCGGCTAGGGCAAGAGTGGAGGGGCAAAGGGGGGTGGCGCCTCCACCCCTCTATATATAGAGGGAGGGGTGCGGCCTAGGGTTCCCACCCCTAGGCCCACCTCCTAGGGCCGGCGCACAAGGGAGGCTTGGGGGGAGTTTCCTTTCCCCCCAAGTTTCCCCTTTTTCTTTCTTGGTTTTCAAGTAAACTCCATAGAAATTTCTAGAACCTTCTGGAACATTCCGAAACCTTCTAGAACGCCCATATAAACACTATGGGACATTTCCGAACCTAGAAAATGATCTCCATTATATGAATCTTATTCTCCGGACAATTCTGAATCTCCTCGTGATGTCTCAGATCCAATCCGAGACTCCGAACAACATTCGGTCTCCAATGCACATTCCATATCTACCTAAACAGCATCGAACCTTAAGTGTGTCACCCTACGGTTCGTGAATATGCAGACATGATGGAGACACCTCTCCGATCAATAACCATCAGCGGGATATGGAGATCCATAACGGCTCACACATACTCAACGATGACTTCGTGATCGATAGAACCATTAACATACGAAACCAATTCCCTTTGTCACGCGATACTCTACTTATCCGAGGTTTGATCGTCGGTATCTCCATACCTAGTTCTACCTCGTTACTGATAAGTACTCTTTACTCGTTCCATGATATGTCATCCCTTGTGACCTAGTCACATGCTTGCAAGCTAACTAGATGACATTCCATCGAGAGGGCCCAGAGCATATCTATCCGTCATATTTATGGACAAATCCCAATCTTGGTCCATGCGCTTCAACACATACTTTCAGAATACCCAATGACACCTTTATAACCACCCAGTTATGAAGCGGTGTTTGATGTCATCAAAGTACCCATCCGGTGATGGTGATTAACATAACCTCATGGTCGAAGGATTAGGTTACTATGCATTTGATAAGCTTGTAGCAATACGAACTAAATGACTTGATCTTATGCTACACTTACTTTGGGTGTGTGTCCATCACATCATTCTCCTAATGATATGACCTTGTTATTAATGACATCCAATGTCCATGATCAGGAAACCATGATCATCTATTAATCAACAAGCTAGTTCAACAAGAGGCTTACTAGGGACTCTTTTATGTTTACAAAACACACAAGTATTAGTTTTTCCTAATAATACAATTATAGCATGGGATGTAAACATTCATCATAAACACAAAGATATAATAATAACCACTTTTATTATTGCCTCTTGGGCATATCTCCAACAGTCTCCCACTTGCACTAGAGTCAATAATCTAGATTTCATGGTAATATACCTAACACCTATGGTGTTCTGGTGTTGGTCATGCTTTGCTCTAGGGAGAGGTTTAGTCAACGGATCTGCCAGATTTAGATCAGTGTGTACTTTGCAAATCTTTATATCACCATCTTGGACATACTCGTGAATAGCATGGAAACGTAGCTTGATATGCTTCAGCTTGCTATGTGACCTTGGCTCCTGTGCATTAGCTATGGCACCTGTGTTGTCACAGTAGATGGCCATCAGGTCCAACGCACTAGGAATCACGCCAAGTTCAGTAATGAACTCCTTCATCCATATGGCTTCTTGTGCAGCCTCCGAAGCAGCTATGTATTCCGATTCAGTTGAAGATTTCGCCACAACGCTTTGCTTGGCACTCCTCCAGCTCACTGCAGCACCATTCAAAATAAATACGTATCCAGACTGTGACTTCGAGTCATCTGGATTGGTGTTCCAACTAGCATCAGTGTAACTGTTTACAACAAGCTGTTCATCACCTCCATAAGAAAGAACCATATCCTTAGTCCTATTTAGGTACTTTAGGATATTCTTGACCGTTGTCCAGTGCTCCATTTCAGGATCACTTTGATATCTGCTAGTCAAACTAACAGCATGTGCTATATCCGGTCTTGTACACAGCATGGCATACATGATAGAACCTATGGCCGAGGCATAGGGAATATTATTCATCTTCTCTCTATCTTCTGCCGTAGCTGGACTTTGAGTCTTACTCAAGATCTTACCTGACAACATGGGCACGAACCCTTTCTTGCTCTCTTCCATTCTAAACTTATTTAGAACTTTGTCCAAGTATGTACTTTGTGAAAGCGCTATTAGGCGTCTTGATCTATCTCTATAAATCTTGATGCCTAGAATATATGTCGCTTCGCCAAGATCCTTCATTGAAAAACTATTATTCAAATAGGCTTTGACACTATTAAGAAGTTCTATATCATTCCCAATCAACAATATGTCATCTACATATAGTACTAGGAATGCTATAGAGCTCCCACTCACTTTCTTGTAAATACAAGCTTCTCCATAAGTTTGTATAAATCCAAAGTTTTTGATTACTTTATCAAAACGTTGATTCCAACTCCGGGATGCTTGCTTCAGTCCATAAATGGAGCGCTGAAGTTTTCATACCTTGTTAGCATATTTAGGATCGACAAAACCCTTGGGTTGTACCATATACAACTCGTCCTCAATGTCTCCATTAAGGAACGCTGTTTTGACATCCATCTGCCAAATCTCATAATCGAAATATGTAGCAATTGCTAACAAAATCCTCACAGACTTTAGCTTCGCTACTGGTGAGAGTGTCTCATCGTAGTCAACTCCTTGAATTTGTCGGAACCCTTTCGCGACAAGTTGAGCTTTATAGACGGTAACATTACCATCAGCATCTGTTTTTCTTTTGAAAATCCATTTGTTCTCGACAGCCTTACGGCCATCCGGTAAGTCCACCAAAGTCCATACTTAGTTTTCGTACATGGATCCCATTTCGGATTTCATGGCTTCTAGCCATTTGTCAGAATCTGGGCTCACCATAGCTTCTTCATACGTTGCAGGGTCATCAGTGTTGTCCACCAACATGACGTTCAAGGCAGGGTCATACCAACCAGGAGTGGTACGAACCCTTGTTGACCTGCGAGGTTCAGCAGCAACTTCGTTCGAAGTTTCATGATCACCCTCATGAGCTTCCTCTCCAATTGGTGCAGGCGGCACAAAAACATCTTCCGGTGCTGCGCTACTCTCAACTCCGAGAGAAGGTTCAATAACCTCGTCGAGTTCTACTTTCCTTCCAGTCACTTCCTTCGAGAGAAACTCCTTCTCAAGAAAGGATCCATTCTTGGCAACGAAAACTTTGCCTTCGGATCTATGATAGAAGGTATACCCAATTGTTTCTTTAGGGTATCCTATGAAGACGCATTTCTCCGCTTTGGGTTCAAGCTTATCAGGTTGTAACTTCTTTACATACGCTTCGCAACCCCAAACTTTAAGGAACGATAACTTAGGTTTCTTTCCAAACCACAATTCGTACGGTGTCATTTCAACGGATTTAGATGGTGCCCTATTTAAAGTGAATGCGGTTGTCTCTAATGCATAGCCCCAAAACGATAGCGGTAAATCTGTAAGAGACATCATAGACCGAACCATATCTAAGAGAGTTCGATTACGATGTTCGGACACACCATTACGCTATGGTGTTCCCGGCAGTGTGAACTGCGAAAGTATTCCACATTTCTTTAAATGCATGCCAAACTCATAACTTAGATATTCACCTCCGCGGTCAGAACGCAGAAACTTAATCTTCTTCTTACGATGATTTTCCACTTCACTTTGAAATTCCTTAAACTTCTCGAAAGTTTCGGACTTATGTTTCATAAAGTAGACATACCCATATCTATTTAAGTCATCCGTGAAAGTGAGAACATAACGATATCCAGCACGCGATGCTACACTCATTGGACCGCACACATCGGTATGTATTATTTCCAATAAGTCTGTAGCTCACTCCATTATTCTAGAGAATGGAGTCTTAGTCATTTTCCCATTAGACATGCTTCGCATCTTTCAAGTGATTCAAAATCAAGTGATTCAAGAAGTCCATCAGAATGGAGCTTCTTCATACGTTTCACTCCAATGTGACCAAGACGACAGTGCCACATGTATGTAGAATTATCATTCAATTTTGTTTGTTTAACATCTATGTTGTGAAAATGTGTATCACTGCTATCGAGATCCAGTAAGAATAAACCATTCATCTCAGGTGCATTACCATAAAAGATATTACTCATATAAATCGAACAACCTTTATTCTCAGACTTAAAAGAGTAACCGTCTCGCAATAAACAAGATCTAGATATAATGTTCATGCTTAACGCAGGCACCAAATAACAATTATTCAAATTTAAAACTAATCCCGAAGGTAGATGCGGAGGGAGCGTGCCGATGGCGATCACATCAACCTTGGAGCCATTTCCAACGCACATCGTCACCTCGTCTCTCGCCAGTCTTCGCTTATTCCGTAGCTCCTGTTTCAAGTTACAAATATGAGGAACCGAACCAGTATGAAATACCCAGGCACTACTACGATTACTAGTAAGATACACATCAATAACATGTATATCGAATATACCTTTCTTCTTGATGTTGCCGTTCTTCAGATCCGCCAGGTACTTGGGGCAGTTACGCTTCCAGTGACCGGCACCCTTGCAGTAGAAGCATTCAGTTTCAGGCTTAGGACCAGCCTTGGGCTTCTTAGCAGGTGCGGTAGCTTTCTTGTGTTTCTTGAAATTGGTGGTCTTATTGACCATCAACACTTGGTGCTCCTTTTTGATCTCCACTTCAGCATGGACGATAGTTCAGGCAACGTCTTGTTCATGCAGTGCATATTGTAGTTCATCACAAAGTTCTTATAACTCGGTGGCAGTGATTAGAGGACATGGTGAATCCCTAACTTATTAGGAATCGTTATCCCCAACTCTTGGATCTTGTTTGCGTGCCTAGACATGGTGAGCACGTGCTCGCTAACGGAGCTACCCTCTTCCATCTTACAGTTAAAGAACTTTTCGGAGGCCTCATAGCTCTCCACGGCCGCGTGAGTCTCAAAAATGAGCTTGAGCTCCTTAATGATCTCGAACGGGTCGTGGTGCTCAAAGCGCTTCTGAAGCTCCGTTTCTAAACCATACAGGATGGCACACTAAACTGTGGAGTAATGATTTTTCCGAGTGGCGTAAACATTCTTTACGTCATCGGTGGCATCTTCTACAGGTGGGTCACCTAGCGGTGCTTCGAGCACATAGGTCAACTGACCAGCCCTGAGGACAATCTTCAGTCCATGGAGCCAGTCCGTGAAGTTGCTTCAATTTTTCTTAAGCTTTTTTTTCTCTAGGAACGCATTGAAATTGATGGAGATGTTCGCCATAATCTACAACAAATTTGCAAGTAGTTTAGACTAAGTTTATGATAAAATGAGTTCAATTTTAATTCTTAAATTAACTAGGTGAACTCCCACTCAAAACAACATCCCTCACATTGTATTAGTGATTACACGAACCAAGTCCACTACACCAAGTCCGATCTTCACGAGAGAAGATGTAGTTTCATCGGCGAACAATCTTCATGTTCATGATATCATTTATATGATTCATGCTCTACCTTTCGGTATTCCGTGTTCCAAGACCATGTCTGTACATGCTAGGCTCGTCAAGATTAACCTTAGTTTCTGCATGTGCAAATCTGGCTTGCACCCGTTGTATGCACACGTAGAATCTATCACATCCGATCATCACGAGATGCTTCGAAATGATGAGTCTTAGCAACGGTGCCAACTAAGGACGAACACTTTATTACTTGATATTTAGTGAGAGGGATCATCTTATAATGCTATCGTCACGATCTAAGCAATACAAGATGCATAAAGGATTAACATCACAGGCAATTCATAATTAGTGTGATATGATATGGCCCTTTCTTCTTATGCCTTTGATCTCCATCTCCAAAGCACGGACATGATCTCCATCATCACCAGCATTGCGTCAAGGTCAGTCACGCCGCTTCATGGTTGTCCATCATCACTAGTAACTATTAAAACTACTTGGAATAAAGCTATTACAAGATGAATAGACGCGCAGGTCTTAACAGAATTAAAGACAACCATTAGGCTCCTGCCGGTTGCCATATTACAAGAAGGATCATTGCATACATCAAATATAATCACAATCACTTGATGACCATATCACATCACAAAACCCCTGCAAAAACAAGTTAGACGCCTCTAATTTTCTTTGCATGTTTTACGTGGTTTGGGGCTTTCGAATAAGAACGGATCTTACCTACGAAACTGAACCACAACGTTGATACAAGTGCTATCAAGTACAAAGTGTAGATTGGATCTATACTATGGTGGGAGAGACAGACACCCGCAAAGCCACTTGTGCAAAGCAAGTTACACGTCAAGCGTGGAGCAAGTCTCATGTGCGATGACATGTAAGGTTAACCCGAGCCACTTCATCCCACCATACCGCAAGATGCAAAGTACACAAAGAAAAAGACGGCACGAGCACCAACGCCCACAAAACCATTATGTTCTACTCGTGCAATAGATCTATGCATAGACATGACTCTGATACCACCGATGGGTTCGTAGCATGGAAAACAAAAAATTTCTACCGCAAGAACGAACAAAACCCAGATCTAATCTAGATAAAAGCCAAGATCTAATCTATTAGACATGTGCAACAAGATAGATCTGTACTAACCCTTGTAGATCCGAAAGCCTTGTGCGAGATCGGATCTCGTGGTTGATGTAGACGATCACTTGCCGATCTCAAGATCGAGTAGACGATCCTTCCGGCGCCGCGTTCCGGCAGTGCTTCCGTAGTTGGTCACACATGCGGAGTCGATGCAGACCTTCCTCTCCCTGTTCCAGCGAGCAGCGGAGGTAGTAGATCTCTCCACGGAATCCCAGCAGCATGACGGCGTGGTGGTGGTGGAGTAGAGAATTCTGCAGGGCTTCGCCTAAGCCTGAGCAGAAGGAAGGAGGAGGAGAGAGGCGGCTAGGGCAAGAGTGGAGGGGCAAAGGGGGGTGGCGCCTCCACCCCTCTATATATAGAGGGAGGGGTGCGGCCTAGGGTTCCCACCCCTAGGACCACCTCCTAGGGCCGGCGCACAAGGGAGGCTTGGGGGGAGTTTCCTTTCCCCCCAAGTTTCCCCTTTTTCTTTCTTGGTTTTCAAGTAAACTCCATAGAAATTTCTAGAACCTTCCGGAACATTCCGAAACCTTCTAGAATCCCCATATAAACACTCTGGGACATTTCCGAACCTAGAAAATGATCTCCATTATATGAATCTTATTCTACGAACAATTCCGGATCTCCTCGTGATGTCTCAGATCCAATCCGAGACTCCAAACAACATTCGGTCTCCAACGCACATTCCATATCTACCTAAACAACATCGAACCTTAAGTGTGTCACCCTACGGTTCGTGAATATGCAGACATGATGGAGACACCTCTCCAATCAATAACCATCAGCGGGATCTGGAGATCCATAACGGCTCCCACATACTCAACGATGACTTCGTGATCGATAGAACCATTAACATACGAAACCAATTCCCTTTGTCACGCGATACTCTACTTATCCGAGATTTGATCGTCGATATCTCCATACCTAGTTCTACCTCGTTACTGATAAGTACTCTTTACTCGTTCCATGATATGTCATCCCTTGTGACCTAGTCACATGCTTGCAAGCTAACTAGATGACATTCCATCGAGAGGGCCCAGAGCATATCTATCCGTCATATGGATGGACAAATTCCAATCTTGGTCCATGCGCTTCAACACATACTTTCAGAATACCCAATGACACCTTTATAACCACATAGTTACGAAGCGGTGTTTGATGTCATCAAAGCACCCATCCGGTGATGGTGATTAACATAACCTCATGGTCGAAGGATTAGGTTACTATGCATTTGATAAGCTTGTAGCAATACGAACTAAATGACTTGATCTTATGCTACACTTACTTTGGGTGTGTGTCCATCACATCATTCTCCTAATGATATGACCTTGTTATTAATGACATCCAATGTCCATGATCAGGAAAACATGATCATCTATTAATCAACAAGCTAGTTCAACAAGAGGCTTACTAGGGACTCTTTTATGTTTACAAAACACACAAGTATTAGTGTTTCCTAATAATACAATTATAGCATGGGATGTAAACATTCATCATAATCACAAAGATATAATAATAACCACTTTTATTATTGCCTCTTGGGCATATCTCCAACAGGGAGCACACGAGCGAGAACATCGCTGCAAAGTTGCGTGCGAGGATCTCCAGATTCTTGGGCTGCAGCATCTGCCACATCTAAAGTTCGTCAAGAAATCGGAAAAAAAGATCAGCAGTTAGATTGGCGAATAGCAGGAATATGTAGGATAAGTTCAAAAGCTTGTAAAATGATTTCTTAGCATGAAGGTAGCAACCCGAGAATTGGCGGATGTCGTCGGCTTGCGGCTACGGCAGGATGTGAGTGAAGTCGGGAAAGTGGCTTCGAGGGGGAGGAAGAGAAGTACGGGGAGGAAGAGAAGTAATGGGGACGTGACACTAGGATATGGCCCACTGAACTCAGGAGTCGTGACACTCGCAGCAGGGGAGTGCCTGGTGTTGCCAGTTTGTCCAGAGCAAGCGTGGCCAATCATGCCGCAGAACAGCCTACTCGCGGATCGCTCTCACGAAGACCATCCCAATCGTCCAAGCGCCCAGATCGAACGGTATGTAACAATCAACAAGCAGAACGACTGTGGTAGGGTGTGCCTTCTAGAAGACTCGGTCTAACGGCCACCCATTGGGGGGCTAAGGTTAGGGCTCTCCTAAGGTTAGGATCCATATGTTGTTTATGAAAAGAACACACATCCAATGACACTGGTGGATCCTTATATGGTTTGTGAGAAGAACACACATGCAATCACACTAGGTGGATCCATATGTGGTTTATGAGAGGAACACACACGCAATGACACTCGTGATATGTGGTTTGTGAAAAGAACACACATGCAATGACTCTAACTGTCGTTAATGAAAAGAGCAGACATGCAATGACACTGGTGGATCCATGTGTGGTTTGTGAGAAGAACACACATGCAATGACACTGGCTGTGGTTCATGAAAAGAACAGACATGCAATGACACCGGTGGATCCTTGTGTGGTTTGTGAGAAGAACAGACATGCAATGACTCTACTTGTGGTTCATGAAAAGAACATACATGCAATGACACTAGTGGATCGGTGTGTGGTTTGTGAGAAGAACAGACATGCAATGACTCTACATGTGGTTCATGAGAAGAACACACATGCAATGACACTGGTGGATCCATGTGTGGTCTGTGAGAGGAACATACATGCAATGACACTGGGTGTGGTTCATGAAAACAACACACATCCAATGACACTAGTGGATCCTTATGTGGTTTGTGAGAAGAACACACATGCAATGACACTGGTGATATGTGGTTTGTGAAAAGAACACGCATGCAATGACACTGGTGGATCCATATGTGGTTTGTGAAAAGAACACACATGCAATCACACTGGGTGGATCCATGTGTGGTTCATGAGAAGAACACACATGCAATGACACTAGTTATATGTGGTTTGTGAAAAGAACAGACATGCAATGACTCTAACTGTGGTTAATGAAAAGAGCAGACATGCAATAACACTGGTGGATCCATGTGTGGTTTGTGAGAAGAACACACATCCAATGACACTGGTGGATCCTTATGTGGTTTGTGAGAAGAACAGACATGCAATGACTCTATATGTGGTTCATGAGAAGAACACACATGCAATGACACTGGTGTATCCTTATGTGGTTTGTGAGAATAACACACATGCAATGACTCTAGCTGTGGTTCATGAAAAGAACACACATCCAATGACTCTAGATGTGGTTCATGAGAAGAACACACATGCAATGACACTGGTGGATCCATGTGTGGTTTGTGGAAAGAACACACATGCAATAACCACTAGTTGATCCATATGTGGTTTGTGGAAAGAGCAGACATGCAATAAACACTGGTGGATCCATATGTGGTTCATGACAGGAACACACATGCAAGGACATTGGTTGATCCATATGTGGTTTGGGACAATAACACACATGCAATGCCATTGGTTAATCCATGTGTGGTGTTTGGTAAGAACACACATGCAATGACACTGGTTGATCCATATGTGGTTTGTGGAAAGAACACACATGCAATGACTCTGGTGGATCCATGTATGGTTTGTGGAAAGAACACATATGCAATGAACATTGGTGGATCCATATGTGGTTCATGACAGGAACACACATGCAATGACATTGGTGGATCCATATGTGGTTTGTGGAAAGAACACACATGCAATGAACACTGGTGGATCCATATGTGGTTCATGACAGGAACACACATGCAATGACATTGGTTAATCCATATGTGGTTTGTGACAATAACACACATGCAATGCTATTGGTTAATCCATGTGTGGTTTGTGGAAAGAACACACATGCAATACCTCAAGTGGGTCCATATGTGGTTCATGATAGGAACACACATGCAATGACTCTGGTTGATCCATGTGTGGTTTGTAGAAAGAACACACATGCAATGAACACTAGTGGATCCATGTGTGGTTCATGACAGGAACACACATGTAATGACATTGGTTGATCCATATGTGGTTTGTGACAATAACACACATGCAATGACACTGATTGATCCATATGTGGTTGTGGAAAGAACACACATGCAATGACTCAAGTGGGTCCATGTGTGTTTAGTGAAAAGAACAGACATGCAATGACTCTGGTTGATCAATGTGTGGTTTGTGGAAAGAACACACATGCAATGACATTGGTGGATCCATGTGTGGTTTGTGGAAAAGAACACACATGTAATGAACACTGGTGGATCCATATGCGGTTCATGACAGGAACACACATGCAATGACATTGGTGGATCCATATGTGGTTTGTGGAAAGAACACACATGCAATGACTCCGGTGGATCCATATGTGGTTTGTGACAGGAACACACATGCAATGATACTGGTGGATCCATATGTGGGTTGTTAAAAGAACATACATTTAATGACTCTAGTGCTGGTTTTAGTATAAGAACACACATGCAATGACTCTAGTGGGTCCATATGTGGTTTGTGAAAAGAACACACATGCAATGACTCTAGTGGATCCATATGTGGTTTGTGGAAAGAACACACATGCAATAACCACTGGTTATTCCATATGTGGTTTGTGGAAAGAACACACATGCAATGAACACTGGTGGATCCATATGTGGTTCATGATAGGAACACACATGCAAGGACATTGGTTGATCCATATGTGGTTTGTGACAATAACACACATGCAATGCCATTGGTTAATCCATGTGTGGTTTGTGGTAAGAACACACATGCAATGACACTGGTTGATCCATATGTGGTTTGTGGAAAGAACACACATGCAATGACTCTTGTGGATCCATGTGTGGTTTGTGGAAAGAACACACATGCAATGAACACTGGTGGATCCATATGTGGTTCATGATAGGAACACACATGCAAGGACATTGGTGGATCCATATGTGGAAAGAACACACATGAAATGAACACTGGTGGATCCATATGTGGTTCATGACAGGAACTCACATGCAATGACATTGGTTGATCCATATGTGGTTTGTGACAATAACACACATGCAATGCCATTGGTTAATCCATGTGTGGTTTGTGGAAAGAACACACATGCAATGACTCAAGTGGGTCCATATGTGGTTCATGACAGGAACACACATGCAATGACTCTGGTTGATCCATGTGTGGTTTGTGGAAAGAACACACATGCAATGAACACTGGTGGATCCATATGTGGTTCATGACAGGAACACACATGCAATGACATTGGTTGATCCATATGTGGTCTGTGACAATAACACACATGCAATGCCACTGGTTGATCCATGTGTGGTTGTGGAAAGAACACACATGCAATGACTCAAGTGGGTCCATGTGTGGTTTGTGAAAAGAACACACATGCAATGATTGGTTGATCAATGTGTGGTTTGTGGAAAGAACACAAATGCAATGACATTGGTGGATCCATGTGTGGTTTGTGGAAAAGAACACACATGCAATGACTCTGCTGGATCCATATATGGTTTGTGACAAGAACACACATGCAATGACACTGGTGGATCCATATGTGGGTTGTTAAAAGAACACACATTTAATGACTCTAGTGTTGGTTTTAGTATAAGAACACACATGCAATGACTCAAGTGGGTCCATATGTGGTTTGTGAAAAGAACACACATGCAATGACTCTAGTGGATCCATATGTGGTTTGCGGAAAGAACACACATGCAATAACCACTAGCTGATCCATATGTGTTTTGTGGAAAGAACACACATGCAATGTATATTGGTGGATCCATATGTGGTTCATGACAGGAACACACATGCAAGGACATTGGTTGATCCATTTTGTGTTTGTGACAATAACACACATGCAATGCCATTGGTTAATCCATGTGTGGTTTGTGGTAAGAACACACATGCAATGACACTGGTTGATCCATATGTGGTTTGTGGAAAGAACACACATGCAATGACTCTTGTGGATCCATGTGTGGTTTGTGGAAAGAACACACATGCAATGAACACTGGTGGATCCATATGTGGCTCATGACAGGAACACACATGCAATGACATTGGTGGATCCATATGTGGTTTATGGAAAGAACACACATGCAATGAACACTGGTGGATCCATATGTGGTTCTTGATAGGAACACACATGCAATGACATTGGTTGATCCATATGTGGTTTGTGCAATAACACACATGCAATGCCATTGGTTAATCCATGTGTGGTTTGTGGAAAGAACACACATGCAATGACTCAAGTGGGTCCATATGTGGTTCATGACAGGAACACACATGCAATGACTCTGGTTGATCCATGTGTGGTTTGTGGAAAGAACACACATGCAATGAACACTGGTGGATCCATATGTGGTTCATGACAGGAACACACATGCAATGACATTGGTTGATCCATATGTGGTTTGTGACAATAACACACATGCAATGCCACTGGTTGATCCATGTGTGGTTGTGGAAAGAACACACATGCAATGACTCAAGTGGGTCCACGTGTGGTTTGTGAAAAGAACACACATGCAATGACTGGTTGATCAATGTGTGGTTTGTGGAAAGAACACACATGCAATGACATTGGTGGATCCATGTGTGGTTTGTGGAAAAGAACATGCATGCAATGACTCTGCTGCATCCATATGTGGTTTGTGACAGGAACACACATGTAATGACGTTGGTGGATCCATATGTGGGTTGTTAAAAGAACAGACATTTAATGACTCTAGTGCTGGTTTTAGTATAAGAACACACATGCAATGACTCTAGTGGGTCCATATGTGGTTTGTGAAAAGAACACTCATGCAATGACTCTAGTGGATCCATATGTGGTTTGTGGAAAGAACACACATGCAATAACCACTGGTTATTCCATATGTGGTTTGTGGAAAGAACACACATGCAATGAACACTGGTGGATCCATATGTGGTTCATGATAGGAACACACATGCAAGGACATTGGTTGATCCATATGTGGTTTGTGACAATAACACACATGCAATGCCATTGGTTAATCCATGTGTGGTTTGTGGTAAGAACACACATGCAATGACACTGGTTGATCCATATGTGGTTTGTGAAAAGAACACACATGCAATGACTCTTGTGGATCCATGTGTGGTTTGTGGAAAGAACACACATGCAATGAACACTGGTGGATCCATATGTGGTTCATGACAGGAACACACATGCAATGACATTGGTGGATCCATATGTGGTTTGTGGAAAGAACACACATGCAATGAACACTGGTGGATCCATATGTGGTTCATGACAGGAACTCACATGCAATGACATTGGTTGATCCATATGTGGTTTGTGACAATAACACACATGCAATGCCATTGGTTAATCCATGTGTGGTTTGTGGAAAGAACACACATGCAATGACTCAAGTGGGTCCATATGTGGTTCATGACAGGAACACACATGCAATGACTCTGGTTGATCCATGTGTGGTTTGTGGAAAGAACACACATGCAATGAACACTGGTGGATCCATATGTGGTTCATGACAGGAACACACATGCAATGACATTGGTTGATCCATATGTGGTCTGTGACAATAACACACATGCAATGCCACTGGTTGATCCATGTGTGGTTGTGGAAAGAACACACATGCAATGACTCAAGTGGGTCCATGTGTGGTTTGTGAAAAGAACACACATGCAATGACTGGTTGATCAATGTGTGGTTTGTGGAAAGAACACAAATGCAATGACATTGGTGGATCCATGTGTGGTTTGTGGAAAAGAACACACATGCAATGACTCTGCTGGATCCATATATGGTTTGTGACAAGAACACACATGCAATGACACTGGTGGATCCATATGTGGGTTGTTAAAAGAACACACATTTAATGACTCTAGTGTTGGTTTTAGTATAAGAACACACATGCAATGACTCAAGTGGGTCCATATGTGGTTTGTGAAAAGAACACACATGCAATGACTCTAGTGGATC
Organism: Avena sativa; assembly: GCA_916181665.1. Lineage (NCBI taxonomy): Eukaryota > Viridiplantae > Streptophyta > Magnoliopsida > Poales > Poaceae > Avena > Avena sativa. The sequence goes on along the minus strand of OV702290.1, from coordinate 28,167,250 downwards.
CATATGTGGTTTGCGGAAAGAACACACATGCAATAACCACTAGCTGATCCATATGTGTTTTGTGGAAAGAACACACATGCAATGTATATTGGTGGATCCATATGTGGTTCATGACAGGAACACACATGCAAGGACATTGGTTGATCCATTTTGTGTTTGTGACAATAACACACATGCAATGCCATTGGTTAATCCATGTGTGGTTTGTGGTAAGAACACACATGCAATGACACTGGTTGATCCATATGTGGTTTGTGGAAAGAACACACATGCAATGACTCTTGTGGATCCATGTGTGGTTTGTGGAAAGAACACACATGCAATGAACACTGGTGGATCCATATGTGGTTCATGACAGGAACACACATGCAATGACATTGGTGGATCCATATGTGGTTTATGGAAAGAACACACATGCAATGAACACTGGTGGATCCATATGTGGTTCTTGATAGGAACACACATGCAATGACATTGGTTGATCCATATGTGGTTTGTGCAATAACACACATGCAATGCCATTGGTTAATCCATGTGTGGTTTGTGGAAAGAACACACATGCAATGACTCAAGTGGGTCCATATGTGGTTCATGACAGGAACACACATGCAATGACTCTGGTTGATCCATGTGTGGTTTGTGGAAAGAACACACATGCAATGAACACTGGTGGATCCATATGTGGTTCATGACAGGAACACACATGCAATGACATTGGTTGATCCATATGTGGTTTGTGACAATAACACACATGCAATGCCACTGGTTGATCCATGTGTGGTTGTGGAAAGAACACACATGCAATGACTCAAGTGGGTCCACGTGTGGTTTGTGAAAAGAACACACATGCAATGACTGGTTGATCAATGTGTGGTTTGTGGAAAGAACACACATGCAATGACATTGGTGGATCCATGTGTGGTTTGTGGAAAACAACATGCATGCAATGACTCTGCTGCATCCATATGTGGTTTGTGACAGGAACACACATGTAATGACGTTGGTGGATCCATATGTGGGTTGTTAAAAGAACAGACATTTAATGACTCTAGTGCTGGTTTTAGTATAAGAACACACATGCAATGACTCTAGTGGGTCCATATGTGGTTTGTGAAAAGAACACTCATGCAATGACTCTAGTGGATCCATATGTGGTTTGTGGAAAGAACACACATGCAATAACCACTGGTTATTCCATATGTGGTTTGTGGAAAGAACACACATGCAATGAACACTGGTGGATCCATATGTGGTTCATGATAGGAACACACATGCAAGGACATTGGTTGATCCATATGTGGTTTGTGACAATAACACACATGCAATGCCATTGGTTAATCCATGTGTGGTTTGTGGTAAGAACACACATGCAATGACACTGGTTGATCCATATGTGGTTTGTGAAAAGAACACACATGCAATGACTCTTGTGGATCCATGTGTGGTTTGTGGAAAGAACACACATGCAATGAACACTGGTGGATCCATATGTGGTTCATGACAGGAACACACATGCAATGACATTGGTGGATCCATATGTGGTTTGTGGAAAGAACACACATGCAATGAACACTGGTGGATCCATATGTGGTTCATGACAGGAACTCACATGCAATGACATTGGTTGATCCATATGTGGTTTGTGACAATAACACACATGCAATGCCATTGGTTAATCCATGTGTGGTTTGTGGAAAGAACACACATGCAATGACTCAAGTGGGTCCATATGTGGTTCATGACAGGAACACACATGCAATGACTCTGGTTGATCCATGTGTGGTTTGTGGAAAGAACACACATGCAATGAACACTGGTGGATCCATATGTGGTTCATGACAGGAACACACATGCAATGACATTGGTTGATCCATATGTGGTCTATGACAATAACACACATGCAATGCCACTGGTTGATCCATGTGTGGTTGTGGAAAGAACACACATGCAATGACTCAAGTGGGTCCATGTGTGGTTTGTGAAAAGAACACACATGCAATGACTGGTTGATCAATGTGTGGTTTGTGGAAAGAACACAAATGCAATGACATTGGTGGATCCATGTGTGGTTTGTGGAAAAGAACACACATGCAATGACTCTGCTGGATCCATATATGGTTTGTGACAAGAACACACATGCAATGACACTGGTGGATCCATATGTGGGTTGTTAAAAGAACACACATTTAATGACTCTAGTGTTGGTTTTAGTATAAGAACACACATGCAATGACTCAAGTGGGTCCATATGTGGTTTGTGAAAAGAACACACATGCAATGACTCTAGTGGATCCATATGTGGTTTGCGGAAAGAACACACATGCAATAACCACTAGCTGATCCATATGTGTTTTGTGGAAAGAACACACATGCAATGTATATTGGTGGATCCATATGTGGTTCATGACAGGAACACACATGCAAGGACATTGGTTGATCCATTTTGTGTTTGTGACAATAACACACATGCAATGCCATTGGTTAATCCATGTGTGGTTTGTGGTAAGAACACACATGCAATGACACTGGTTGATCCATATGTGGTTTGTGGAAAGAACACACATGCAATGACTCTTGTGGATCCATGTGTGGTTTGTGGAAAGAACACACATGCAATGAACACTGGTGGATCCATATGTGGTTCATGACAGGAACACACATGCAATGACATTGGTGGATCCATATGTGGTTTATGGAAAGAACACACATGCAATGAACACTGGTGGATCCATATGTGGTTCTTGATAGGAACACACATGCAATGACATTGGTTGATCCATATGTGGTTTGTGACAATAACACACATGCAATGCCATTGGTTAATCCATGTGTGGTTTGTGGAAAGAACACACATGCAATGACTCAAGTGGGTCCATATGTGGTTCATGACAGGAACACACATGCAATGACTCTGGTTGATCCATGTGTGGTTTGTGGAAAGAACACACATGCAATGAACACTGGTGGATCCATATGTGGTTCATGACAGGAACACACATGCAATGACATTGGTTGATCCATATGTGGTTTGTGACAATAACACACATGCAATGCCACTGGTTGACCCATGTGTGGTTGTGGAAAGAACACACATGCAATGACTCAAGTGGGTCCACGTGTGGTTTGTGAAAAGAACACACATGCAATGACTGGTTGATCAATGTGTGGTTTGTGGAAAGAACACACATGCAATGACATTGGTGGATCCATGTGTGGTTTGTGGAAAAGAACATGCATGCAATGACTCTGCTGCATCCATATGTGGTTTGTGACAGGAACACACATGTAATGACGTTGGTGGATCCATATGTGGGTTGTTAAAAGAACAGACATTTAATGACTCTAGTGCTGGTTTTAGTATAAGAACACACATGCAATGACTCTAGTGGGTCCATATGTGGTTTGTGAAAAGAACACTCATGCAATGACTCTAGTGGATCCATATGTGGTTTGTGGAAAGAACACACATGCAATAACCACTGGTTATTCCATATGTGGTTTGTGGAAAGAACACACATGCAATGAACACTGGTGGATCCATATGTGGTTCATGATAGGAACACACATGCAAGGACATTGGTTGATCCATATGTGGTTTGTGACAATAACACACATGCAATGCCATTGGTTAATCCATGTGTGGTTTGTGGTAAGAACACACATGCAATGACACTGGTTGATCCATATGTGGTTTGTGAAAAGAACACACATGCAATGACTCTTGTGGATCCATGTGTGGTTTGTGGAAAGAACACACATGCAATGAACACTGGTGGATCCATATGTGGTTCATGACAGGAACACACATGCAATGACATTGGTGGATCCATATGTGGTTTGTGGAAAGAACACACATGCAATGAACACTGGTGGATCCATATGTGGTTCATGACAGGAACTCACATGCAATGACATTGGTTGATCCATATGTGGTTTGTGACAATAACACACATGCAATGCCATTGGTTAATCCATGTGTGGTTTGTGGAAAGAACACACATGCAATGACTCAAGTGGGTCCATATGTGGTTCATGACAGGAACATAGATGCAATGACTCTGGTTGATCCATGTGTGGTTTGTGGAAAGAACACACATGCAATGAACACTGGTGGATCCATATGTGGTTCATGACAGGAACACACATGCAATGACATTGGTTGATCCATATGTGGTCTGTGACAATAACACACATGCAATGCCACTGGTTGATCCATGTGTGGTTGTGGAAAGAACACACATGCAATGACTCAAGTGGGTCCATGTGTGGTTTGTGAAAAGAACACACATGCAATGACTGGTTGACCAATGTGTGGTTTGTGGAAAGAACACAAATGCAATGACATTGGTGGATCCATGTGTGGTTTGTGGAAAAGAACACACATGCAATGACTCTGCTGGATCCATATATGGTTTGTGACAGGAACACACATGCAATGACACTGGTGGATCCATATGTGGGTTGTTAAAAGAACACACATTTAATGACTCTAGTGTTGGTTTTAGTATAAGAACACACATGCCATGACTCAAGTGGGTCCATATGTGGTTTGTGAAAAGAACACACATGCAATGACTCTAGTGGATCCATATGTGGTTTGCGGAAAGAACACACATGCAATAACCACTGGCTGATCCATATGTGTTTTGTGGAAAGAACACACATGCAATGTATATTGGTCGATCCATATGTGGTTCATGACAGGAATCCACATGCAAGGACATTGGTTGATCCATTTTGTGTTTGTGACAATAACACACATGCAATGCCATTGGTTAATCCATGTGTGGTTTGTGGTAAGAACACACATGCAATGACACTGGTTGATCCATATATGGTTTGTGGAAAGAACACACATGCAATGACTCTTGTGGATCCATGTGTGGTTTGTGGAAAGAACACACATGCAATGAACACTGGTGGATCCATATGTGGTTCATGACAGGAACACACATGCAATGACATTGGTGGATCCATATGTGGTTTATGGAAAAAAAACACATGCAATGAACACTGGTGGATCCATATGTGGTTCATGATAGGAACACACATGCAATGACATTGGTTGATCCATATGTGGTTTGTGACAATAACACACATGCAATTCCATTGGTTAATCCATGTGTGGTTTGTGGAAAGAACACACATGCAATGACTCAAGTGGGTCCATATGTGGTTCATGACAGGAACACACATGCAATGACTCTGGTTGATCCATGTGTGGTTTGTGGAAAGAACACACATGCAATGAACACTGGTGGATCCATATGTGGTTCATGACAGGAACACACATGCAATGACATTGGTTGATCCATATGTGGTTTGTGACAATAACACACATGCAATGCCACTGGTTGATCCATGTGTGGTTGTGGAAAGAACACACATGCAATGCCTCAAGTGGGTCCATGTGTGGTTTGTGAAAAGAACACACATGCAATGACTGGTTGATCAATGTGTGGTTTGTGGAAAGAACACACATGCAATGACATTGGTGGATCCATGTGTGGTTTGTGGAAAAGAACACGCATGCAATGACTCTGCTGGATCCATATGTGGTTTGTGACAGGAACACACATGCAATGACGTTGGTGGATCCATATGTGGGTTGTTAAAAGAACACACATTTAATGACTCTAGTGTTGGTTTTAGTATAAGAACACACATGCAACGACTCTAGTGGGTCCATATGTGGTTTGTGAAAAGAACACACATGCAATGACTCTAGTGGATCCATATGTGGTTTGTGGAAAGAACACACATGCAATAACCACTGGTTGATCCATATGTGGTTCATGACAGGAACACACATGCAATGACATTGGTTGATCCATATGTGGTTTGTGACAATAACACACATGCAATGCCATTGGTTAATCCATTAGTGGTTTGTGGAAAGAACACACATGCAATGACTCAAGTGGGTCCATATGTGGTTCATGACAGGAACACACATGTAATGACTCTGGTTGATCCATGTGTGGTTTGTGGAAAGAACACACATGCAATGAACACTGGTGGATCCATATGTGGTTAATGACAGGAACACACATGCAATGACATTGGTTGATCCATATGTGGTTTGTGACAATAGCACACATGCAATGCCACTGGTTGATCCATGTGTGGTTGTGGAAAGAACACACATGCAATGACTCAAGTTGGTCCATGTGTGGTTTGTGAAAAGAGACCACATGCAATGACTCTGGTTGATCAATGTGTGGTTTGTGAAAAGAACACACATGCAATGGCATTGGTGGATCCATGTGTGGTTTGTGACAGGAACACGCATGAAATGACACTGGTGGATCCATATGTGGGTTGTTAAAAGAACACACATTTAATGACTCTGGTGCTGGTTTTAGTATAAGAACACACTTGTAATGACTCTAGTGGGTCGATATGTGGTTTGTGAAAAGAACACACATGCAATGACTCTAGTGGATCCATATGTGGTTTGTGGAAAGAACATACATTTAATGACTCTAGTGCTGGTTTTAGTATAAGAACACACTCCATATGTGCTTTGTGAAAAGCACACACATGCAATGACTCTAGTGGATCCATATGTGGTTTGTGGAAAGAACACACATGCAATAACCACTGGTTGATCCATATGTGGTTTGTGGAAAGAACACACATGCAATGAATCTAGTGTTGATTTTAGTATAAGAACACACATGCAATGACTCTAGTGGGTCCATATGTGGTTTGTGAAAAGAACACACATGCAATGACTCTAGTGGATCCGTATGTGGTTTGTGGAAAGAACACATATGCAATAACCACTGGTTGATCCATTTGTGGTTTGTGGAAAGAACACACATGCAAGGAACACTAGTGGATCCATATGTGGTTCATGACAGGAACACACATGCAAGGACATTGGTTGATCCATATGTGGTTTGTGACAATAACACACATGCAATGCCATTGGTTAATCCATGTGTGGTTTGTGGTAAGAACACACATGCAATGACACTAGTTGATCCATATGTGGTTTTTGGAAAGAACACACATGCAATGACTCTGGTTGATCCATGTGTGGTTTGTGGAAAGCACACACATGCAATGAACACTGGTGGATCCATATGTGGTTCATGATAGGAACACACATGCTTTGACATTGGTGGATCCATATGTGGTTTGTGGAAAGAACACACATGCAATGAACACTGGTGGATCCATATGTGGTTCATGACAGGAACACACATGCAATGACATTGGTTGATCCATGTGTGGTTTGGGACAATAACACACATGCAATGCCATTGGTTAATCCATGTGTGGTTTGTGGAAAGAACACACGTGCAATGACTCAAGTGGGTCCATATGTGTTTCATGACAGGAACACACATGCAATGACTCTGGTTGATCCATGTGTGGTTTGTAGAATGAACACAGATGCAATGAATACTGGTGGATCCATGTGTGGTTCATGACAGGAACACACATGCAATGACATTGGTTGATCCATATGTGCTTTGTGACAATAACACACATGAAATGACACTGGTTGATCCATGTGTGGTTGTGGAAAGAACACACATGCAATGACTCAAATGGGTCCATGTGTGGTTTGTTAAAAGAACACACATGCCATGACTCTGGTTGATCAACATGTGGTTTGTGGAAAGAACACACATGCAATGACATTGGTGGATCCATGTGTGGTTTGTGGAAAAGAACACACATGCAATGACTCTGGTGGATCCATATGTGGGCTGTGACAGGAACACACATGCAATGACACTGGTGGATCCATATGTGGGTTGTTAAAAGAACACACATTTAATGACTCTAGTGCTGGTTTTAGTATAAGAACACATATGAAATGACTCTAGTGGGTCCATATGTGGTTTGTGAAAAGAACACACATGAAATGACTCTAGTAGATCCATATGTGGTTTGTGGAAAGAACACACATGCAGTAACCACTGGTTGATCCATATGTGGTTTGTGGATAGAACACACATGCAATGACACTGGTTGATCCATATGTGGTTTGAGAAAAGAACATACATGCAATGACTCTAGTGTTGGTTTTAGTATAAGGACACACATGCAATGACTCTAGTGGGTCCATATGTGGTTCATGACAGGAACACACATGCAATGAATCTGGTTGATCCATGTGTGGTTTGTGGAAAGAACACACATGCAATGAACACTGGTGGATCCATATGTGGTTAATGACAGGAACACACATGCAATGACACTGGTTGATCCATATGTGGTTTGTGACAATAGCACACATGCAATGGCACTGGTTGATCCATGTGTGGTTGTGGAAAGAACACACATGCAATGACTCAAGTTGGTCCATGTGTGGTTTGTGAGAAGAGACCACATGCAATGACTCTGGTTGATCAATGTGTGGTTTGTGAAAAGAACACACATGCAATGACATTGGTGGATCCATGTGTGGTTTGTGACAGGAACACACATGCAATGACACTGGTGGATCGATATGTGGGTTGTTAAAAGAACACACATTTAATGACTCTGGTGCTGGTTTTTGTATAAGAACACACTTGTAATGACTCTAGTGGGTTGATATGTGGTTTGTGAAAAGAACACACATGCAATGACTCTAGTGGATCCATATGTGGTTTGTGGAAAGAACACACATTTAATGACTCTAGTGCTGGTTTTAGTATAAGAACACACTCCATATGTGCTTTGTGAAAAGCACACACATGCAATGACTCTAGTGGATCCATATGTTGTTTGTGGAAAGAACACACATGCAATAACCACTGGTTGATCCATATGTGGTTTGTGGAAAGAACACACATGCAATAAATCTAGTGTTGATTTTAGTATAAGAACACACATGCAATGACTCTAGTGGGTCCATATGTGTTTTGTGAAAAGAACACACATGCAATGACTCTAGTGGATCCATATGTGGTTTGTGGAAAGAACACACATGCAATGACTCTAGTGGATCCATATGTGGTTTGTGGAAAGAACACACATGCAATAACCACTGGTTGATCCATTTGTGGTTTGTGGAAAGAACACACATGCAAGGAACACTAGTGGATCCATATGTGGTTCATGATAGGAACACACATGCAAGAACATTGGTTGATCCATATGTGGTTTGTGACAATAACACACATGCAATGCCATTGGTTAATCCATGTGTGGTTTGTGGTAAGAACACACATGCAATGACACTAGTTGATCCATATGTGGTTTTTGGAAAGAACACACATGCAATGACTCTGGTTGATCCATGTGTGGTTTGTGGAAAGAACACACATGCAATGAACACTGGTGGATCCATATGTGGTTCATGATAGGAACACACATGCTATGACATTGGTGGATCCATGTGGTTTGTGGAAAGAACACACATGCAATGAACACTGGTGGATCCATATGTGGTTCATGACAAGAACACGCATGCAATGACATTTGTTGATCCATGTGTGGTTTGGGACAATAACACACATGCAATGCCATTGGTTAATCCATGTATGGTTTGTGGAAAGAACACACGTGCAATGCCTCAAGTGGGTCCATATGTGGTTCATGACAGGAACACACATGCAATGACTCTGGTTGATCCATGTGTGGTTTGTAGAATGAATACACATGCAATGAATACTGGTGGATCCATGTGTGGTTCATGACAGGAACACACATGCAATGACATTGGTTGATCCATATGTGCTTTGTGACAATAACACACATGAAATGACACGGGTTGATCCATGTGTGGTTGTGGAAAGAACACACATGCAATGACTCAAATGGGTCCATGTGTGGTTTGTTAAAAGAACACACATGCCATGACTCTGGTTGATCAATGTGTGGTTTGTGGAAAGAACACACATGCAATGACATTGGTGGATCCATGTGTGGTTTGTGGAAAAGAACACACATGCAATGACTCTGGTGGATCCATATGTGGTCTGTGACAGGAACACACATGCAATGACACTGGTGGATCCATATGTGGGTTGTTAAAAGAACACACATTTAATGACTCTAGTGCTGGTTTTAGTATAAGAACACATATGCAATGACTCTAGTGGGTCCATATGTGGTTTGTGAAAAGAACACACATGCAATGACTCTAGTAGATCCATATGTGGTTTGTGGAAAGAACACACATGCAATAACCACTGGTTGATCCATATGTGGTTTGTGGAAAGAACACACATGCAATGACACTGGTTGATCCATATGTGGTTTGAGAAAAGAACATACATGCAATGACTCTAGTGTTGGTTTTAGTATAAGGACACACATGCAATGACTCTAGTGCTGGTTTTAGTATAAGAACACACATGCAATGACTCTAGTGGGTCCATATGTGGTTTGTGAAAAGAACACACATGCAATGACTCTAGTGGATCCATATGTGGTTTGTGGAAAGAACACACATGCAATAAACACTGGTTGATCCATATGTGGTTTGTGGAAAGAACACACATGCAATGACACTAGTTGATCCATATGTGGTTTGTCGAAAGAACACACATGCAATGACTCTGGTGGATCCATGTGTGGTTTGTGAAAAGAACATACATGCAATGCCATTGGTTGATCCATGTGTGGTTTGTGAAAAGAATACACATGCAATGTCATTGGTTGATCCATGTGTGGTTTGTGGAAAGAACACGCATGCAATGTCATTGGTTGATGCAAGTGGTTTGTGGAAAAGAACACACATGCAATGAACACTGGTGGATCCATAAGTGGTTTGTGGAAAGAACACACATGAAGTGAACACTGGTGGATCCATATGTGGTTTGTGAAAACAACACACATGCAATGCCATTGGTTGATCCATATGTGGTTTGTGAAAAGAACACACATGCAATGACTCTAATGGATCCATATGTGGTTTGTGGAAAGAACACACATGCAATAACTACTGGTTGATCAATATGTGGTTTGTGGAAAGAACACAAATGCAATGACCCTGGTGGATCCATATGTGGTTTGTGTAAAGAACACACATGCAATGACTGTAGTGCTGGTTTTAGTATAAGAACACACATGCAATGACTCTAGTGGGTCCATATGTTGTTTGTGAAAAGAACACACATGCAATGACTCTAGTTGATCCATATGTGGTTTGTGGAAAAGAACACACATGCAATGAACACTGGTGGATCCATAAGTGGTTTGTGGAAAGAACACACATGAAGTGAACACTGGTGGATCCATATGTGGTTTGTGAAAACAACACACATGCAATGCCATTGGTTGATCCATATGTGGTTTGTGAAAAGAACACACATGCAATGACTCTAATGGATCCATATGTGGTTTGTGGAAAGAACACACATGCAATAACTACTGGTTGATCAATATGTGGTTTGTGGAAAGAACACAAATGCAATGACCCTGGTGGATCCATATGTGGTTTGTGTAAAGAACACACATGCAATGACTGTAGTGCTGGTTTTAGTATAAGAACACACATGCAATGACTCTAGTGGGTCCATATGTTGTTTGTGAAAAGAACACACATGCAATGACTCTAGTTGATCCATATGTGGTTTGTGGAAAAGAACACACATGCAATGAACACTGGTGGATCCATAAGTGGTTTGTGGAAAGAACACAGATGCAGTGAACACTGGTGGATCCATATGTGGTTTCTGAAAAGAACACACATACAATGCCATTGGTTGATCCATATGTGGTTTGTGAAAAGAACACACATGCAATGACTCTAGTGGATCCATATGTGGTTTGTGGAAAGAACACACATGCAATGACCACTGGTTGATCCATGTGTGGTTCATGACAGGAACACACATGCAATGACATTGGTTGATCCATATGTGGTTGGTGACAATAACACACATGCAATGCCATTGGTTAATCCATGTGTGGTTTCTGGAAAGAACAGACATGCAATGACTCAAATGGGTCCATATGTGGTTTGTTAAAAGAACACACATGCAACGACTCAGGGGGATCCATGTGTGGTTTGTGGAAAGAACATACATGCAATGAACACTGTGGATCCATGTGTGGTTGATAACCCACAAGTATAGGGGATCGTGTGTAGCCTTTTCGATAAGTAAGAGTGTCGAACCCAACGAGGAGCTAAAGGTAGGATAAATGTTCTCTCAAGTTCTATGAACCACTGATACAACTCTACGCGGACTAAACGTTTGTATTATCTAGGAAATAAATTAGAGAAACAATACGAGTACTAGAAATAGCTTTGCATGATAATAATTAACAAGAAAGTAAAGTTAGTTGCTGCAGTAATAAAATACACTAAACTAACTGAACCATGAGTGTGGAATAGTGGTGGTAATTGTGGTGGCTTTGTCCAAGTTTAAATAGCGAATAGATCGGGTTCATTGTCTTCGATGCAGTTTTCTATGTGGGAGAGGCTAAATATACATAAGCTTCACTACTTGGAATTACATGTACTATATGATTGGATTGTTAGCAAACATCTGTAAGTACTAATCAATGCATTAAGGTTTCCCGAACCATAGCCTTAAGTTTAATGGTCCTCTTACTCCCATACGCGCAACGTTCCGGTTCGTGTCCTCAGGTTTCTGTCACTTCGGCCGAACTCCCCCCTTCCTTTTACACATACTACAAACCCTATGATATTTAATCCATGCACTCACAAATATAATGGACACCAAAGGACTGTACCATATCAACATACAACTCTAATGAACCAAAGACGTTCAACCACTCAATCTAAGAATAAAGAAACTATGCAAACATGATATAGATCATAGGATTATAACTTATACTATCAAACACCATGTTTACATAGGACGGTATAGAGGTGTGTGGGAGGATGAACCACTACATACTAGGAGAATTAGGTGATGGAGATGGCGGTGAAGATGGTGAAGAGGGCGGCGGCGGCGCGGGGGACTCCTTCCCCGCCACCGGTATCATGGGAGAGCACCGCCCCTTAGCCCCCTTCCTTCATGGCTTCTTGGGAGCCCCCTCCATGGAGATGGGATCCATGTGGGAGGCAAAAACGTCCCTTTGGTGGCTGCAAATTCGTGGTTGGAGATACCCTGGCCGAATTAGATTTCCTCCCTTTATATAGCTTCTCGGATTCCCGTCACCCCATCTTGGGCTGCAGTAAATCAGGCCTGAAAGGCCCGTCCGGACTCGGAATCAGCTAAATTTTATATCCAGAACGTTTGTCGCGAAATTGCCAACAACTTTGTAGAAGAAGACTTTTCCGTTTGACGCCGTCTTCGACCCGAAACGTGACCATCTTCAAAAAGGGTTCTGAGACAGATTTGTGAAAATATTCCAATTTGACTCCAACAAGGTTTCCACTTGTATTCTTGGTAATTCATACACATCAAAGTGTAAAACAAGAATATTGTGCACTTTTGCAAATATTATTAGGTTAGTCCAAATAAATCATAAACTTTATAAAAAAGGTGTGCCAAAAGCATATTATTAGCATAAAACCATCAAAAATTATAGATATGTTATGGACGTATCAACATCCCCAAGCTTAGTTCATGCTCGTCCTCGAGTAGGTAAATGATCAAAACAATATAATTTTTGAGGTGACATGCAGACAACATATTCTTGATCATCATTATTGTAAAAGCTGTGATAGCTGGGATTAAGGTACTCTAACCACGAATAATGAAAGACAGAGTTCTAACAATAAGACATAGTAACTATGTTGTAACATGAAAAGGCACAAACAAAAGATTCATGAATAACAATGCTTTGCAAGATGTTTGTTTATTTCACATAAAGAAAGCATAATGAGAATGGTATTCAGCTTGTCCCTCATAGAGTAGCAAAACATAAATGCATATGACACCTTCAAAGTTCATAAGGGTGACTAGATACAAGTAGTTTAGGAATAAGCAATATCAAAGTTATGCATCAATTAACAAGTCTTGGGACAATGCACATAGAACTAAGAATGACAACTATGCTCTCTTAATTGGTGCATAAAGATAGAAGGTGGAGACTCAATATAAAAGTGGAAGAAAGGCCTTCATAGAGGGAAGCAGGGATTCAAGTCTCATAAAGAGCTTCCAAAAATTATGGTACTTATTAGCTTTCAGCTCTCATTGCCCCTATCATAAGCATCTTGAAGTGATTAAGGTTAAAGTGAACAAACTATAGAGTATATGCTTGACAAAGTATAAGTTGGAAATCTCATGTCCCTTGAATACGAGGGCCGCTCCTCATGCTACTCAAGTTTAGTTACCGGTAAGTTCTTGTCATAGTAAGTACATGTGTATTATAGAGAACCGCCAACGGGGTACCCCTTGCCCGATGATACGGAAGAATCCCCATATCAAAATGACAAGGCAAGCAGACAACGAGCATCTCAGCAATCTTCTTATTTACCATGGGAAAATGGTGCTTTTTTCTCTCTTTCCTCTTTTCTCATCTCTTTTTTTTCTCAATCTCTATCTCTTTTTTTATAAGAAGAATGCTTCATAGATTGCTCATTATGGTTACGCTGCAGGTTTCCACCATGATTAGGCATGGATTAGACCGGCGGCCCAGGCATTTCTCTAACACACATACATAACTCCATGGACTTACAAGCTCCCCTTTCATTTCACACCGACGACATCCATAGACAAAAGAGCATGATATCAACTAGGTACAATGTACAAGTGCAATGTTGAAAGCGTTCCCCATGACAACATGGTTCTGCTAATCCCCAACATATAAGTGCAAGCATATACATCATAGATGACACAATGGTACAAATTTATTAGGGGCAAGAAAAGTAAAGTGTGCCATCAACTTCGTGAGAGCTTTAATCACTAATTTTCTCATAACAAGTTTAATTCGGAAGGTAGATCAAAGCATGAATATACTTGGAATAGCAAATGCTAATAGGTAGGTATGGCGTACTCTTTGGGATAACTTGGTTTTATTTGGAGTTGGATGCATGAGTGGAACTCATACTTGGTTATGGAGGCTAGCAAAAGACTGGGAGCGACCAACTAAAAGAGCAATAATGGCCATAATCATGCAAAGCGACAAAACATCATTAATTAAAGCATAAAGTGATATTACAAGTCGAAAACTAAAGGATCATAAAGGCTATGGTGACTTGGGATAGTCATAATATGGTGTGAACATGCGTCAAGTCAACCCAAATAAAGCATCAAAGGAGAATACCACAATACTATGCTTTAATATGCTAAAACAACGCATGATTCTTTCAAGGAACACATTAAGCAATCTCAATTGTTTATAACATGTCATGCTATAGCAAAAATCAGTAAGCATAAAGCCAAAACAATATCAAGCATGACATGACAAAGCATAGGCCACCGTAAAAAACGAGCTCCTTTTACCACTTAAGCATGAACTTTTCCTACTCTTTTCCAATCCAAACCACACTTATTTGAAAACTAATGTATGAAAGAGGGGGTCCAACCAATTTATTCAAGCAAACTAAGCAAACCAAGCAAACGAAAACCAAAAATGAAAAAGAAGACGCTCCAAGAACAACACAACTATGCATGAAACAATAAAAATGAAGTGTTTGAAAGAACCTGAGATTTTTCTTGATGAAGAAGGGGATGCCTTGGCCATCCCCAAGCTTTGACGCTTGTACTTCTTGGATATTTATTGGGGTGACATGGGGTGGCATCCCCAAGCTTGAGCTTTAGTCCATTCTTCATCTCATTACATCATTCTTTCCTTAACACCTGAAATTTTTCCTTCATACAAAACTTCACATAATCTTCATTAGCAACATTAGTGTACTCAAGATAATAAGTCTTTGGGTTCAGTTTCAACACAATAAAACTTCCATTAAAACACAAGCTACTGTAGCACTTCCCTTTAAAAGCTCAATTTCCCAAAGAGAACCCAAAAAGGAATCAACAAGAAGCAAATGCAAATAATGGCAGAAATCTGTCAAAACAGACCAGCAGAGAGAAACCAATTTTTTCGAAGACCTTCTGTTGCTCAAATCGAAAAGTGTTGAACTAACAAAAGTTGGGTAACAACCTGGGGCAGAAGCATGAAAAATTACAGCTCAAACTGACATACATAGATTTTACACGAAGTTTTACAGCGAAGCACTAAAATCTGTTTCCGGACAACAAATTTCCCAAGCATTACTTCTCTCTCATTAGAGGTTACTCTTGGCACAAAAAGCAAATAAAAAAGATAAGGAGAGGTTATTACTGAAACAATAACTTCCAAGACTCAACTAAAACTTTTGGGTTATCTCCCAATAAGTACTTTTCTTTAACGCCTTTAAGTTAGGCAAAGGAGCAAGATTCAATTATTTTCGAATGAATAAGCATTAAGATCAATACCAGAAATATCTTTATTTTTCAAGGCTTCATGCATTCCTACAAGTTTTTAACTGAAAATCTTACATGGAAATATTTGTTTTGGTTTCATAGGCATGAACACAAGTGTTCAAGGTCGACCCCCACTTAACCATTACTCATCTTTCCAATCACTTTCCTTCTTGAAAACATTTTAGGTAACAAGTACATATATTTTTTTGTAATTCGCATTCCCTATCCATACTAAGATAGAGAACAACTTAAAACTGAAAGTAAACTCTACTTAGAGATAAAACAAACAAGTGCACATAAGAATATTCACCCACACACTATTGCTTCCCGGCAACGGCGCCAGAAAAGGTCTTGATAACCCACAAGTATAGGGTATCATGTGTAGCCTTTTCGATAAGTAAGAGTGTCGAACCCAATGAGGAGCTAAAAGTAGGATAAATATTCTCTCAAGTTCTATCAACCACTGATACAACTCTATGCACACTAAACGTTTCCATTATCTAGGAAATAAAACTAGAGCAACAATACAAGTACTAGAAATAGCTTTGCATGATAATAATTAACAAGAAAGTAAATTTAGTTGATATAGCAATAAAATACACTAAACTAACTGAACCATGAGTGTGGAATAGTGGTAGTAATTATGGTGGTTTTGTCCAAGTTTAAATAGCAAATAGATCGGGTGCATTGTCTTTGATGCAGTTTTCTATGTGAGAGAGGCTAAATATACATGTGCTTCACTACTTGGAATTACATGTACTATATGATTGGATTGTTAGCAAACATCCATAAGTACTAATCAATTATTAAGGTTTCCCCAACCATAGCCTTAAGTTTAATGGTCCTCTTACTCCCATACATGCAACGTTCCGGTTTGCGTCCTCAGGTTTCTGTCACTCTGGCAGAACTCCCCTTTCCTTTTACACATACTACAAACCCTATGATGTTTAATCCATGCGCGCACAAATATAATGGACACCAAAGGACTGTACCATATCAACATACAACTCTAATGAATCAAAGACGTTCAACCATTCAATCTAAGAACAAAGAAACTACGCAGACATGACCTAGATCATAGGATTATAACTTATAGCATCAAACACCATGTTTACATAGGACGGTACAGAGGTGTGTGGGAGGATGAACCACTGCATACTAGGAGGATTAGGTGATGGAGATAGCGGTGAAGATGGTGAAGATGATGAAGATGGGGAAGAGGGCGGCGCCGGCGCCGGCGCGGGGACTCCTTCCCCACCGCCGGTATCATGGGGGAGCACCGCCCCTTAGCCCCCTTCCTTCATGGCTTCATGGCTTCTTGGGAGCCCTCCCCCATGGAGATGAGATCCATGCGGGAGGCAAAAACGTGGCTTTGGTGGCTGCAAATTCGTGGGTGGAGATGCCCTGGGCGAATTAGGTTTCCTCCCATTATATAGCTTCTCGGATTCCCGTCACCCCATCTTGGGCTGCAGTAAATTCGCCCTAAAAGGCCCGTCCGGACTCAGAATCAGCTAAATTTTATGTCCAAAACGTTTGTCGCGAAATTGCCAACAACTTTCTGGATGAAGAATTTTATGTTTGACGCCGTCTTCGACCGAAACGTGACCATCTTCAAAAAGAGTTCTGAGATAGATTTGTGGAAAAATTCCAATTTGACTCCAACAAGGTTTCCACTTGTATTCTTGGTAATTCATACACATCAAAGTGTAAAACAAGAATATTGTGCACTTTTGCAACTATTAGTAGGTTAGTCCAAATAAATCATAAACTTTATACAAAAGAGAGTGCCAAAAGCATATTATTACCATAAAAACATCAAAAATTATAGATACGTTATGGACGTATCAACATCCCCAAGCTTAGTTCATGCTCGTCCTCGAGTAGGTAAATGATTAAAACAATATAATTTTTGAGGTGACATGCAGACAACATATTCTTGATCATCATTATTGTAAAAGCATTGATAGCTGGGATTAAGGTACTCTAACCATGAATAATGAAAGATAGAGTTCTAACAATAAGACATAGTAACTATGTTGTAACATGAAAAGGCACAAACAAAAGATTCATGAATAACAATGCTTTGCAAGATGTTTGTTTATTTCACATAAAGAAAGCATAATGAGAATGGTATTCAGCTTGTCCCTCATAGAGTAGCAAAACATAAATGCATAGGACACCTTCAAAGTTCATAAGGGTGACTAGATACAAGTAGTTTAGGAATAAGCAATATCAAAGTTATGCATCAATTAACAAGTCTTGGGACAATGCACATAGAACTAAGAATGACAACTATGCTCTCTTAATTGGTGCATAAAGATAGAAGGTGGAGACTCAATATAAAAGTGGAAGAAAGGCCTTCATAGAGGGAAGCAGGGATTCAAGTCTCATAAAGAGCTTCCAAAAATTATGGTACTTATTAGCTTTCAGCTCTCATTGCCCCTATCATAAGCATCTTGAAGTGATTAAGGTTAAAGTGAACAAACTATAGAGTATATGCTTGACAAAGTATAAGTTGGAAATCTCATGTCCCTTGAATACGAGGGCCGCTCCTCATGCTACTCAAGTTTAGTTACCGGTAAGTTCTTGTCATAGTAAGTACATGTGTATTATAGAGAACCGCCAACGGGGTACCCCTTGCCCGATGATACGGAAGAATCCCCATATAAAAATGACAAGGCAAGCAGACAACGAGCATCTCAGCAATCTTCTTATTTACCATGGGAAAATGGTGCTTTTTTCTCTCTTTCCTCTTTTCTCATCTCTTTTTTTTTCTCAATCTCTATCTCTTTTTTTATAAGAAGAATGCTTCATAGATTGCTCATTATGGTTACGCTGCAGGTTTCCACCATGATTAGGCATGGATTAGACCGGCGGCCCAGGCATTTCTCTAACACACATATATAACTCCATGGACTTACAAGCTCCCCTTTCATTTCACACCGACGACATCCATAGACAAAAGAGCATGATATCAACTAGGTACAATGTACAAGTGCAATGTTGAAAGCGTTCCCCATGACAACATGGTTCTGCTAATCCCCAACATATAAGTGCAAGCATATACATCATAGATGACACAATGGTACAAATTTATTAGGGGCAAGAAAAGTAAAGTGTGCCATCAACTTCGTGAGAGCTTTAATCACTAATTTTCTCATAACAAGTTTAATTCGGAAGGTAGATCAAAGCATGAATATACTTGGAATAGCAAATGCTAATAGGTAGGTATGGCGTACTCTTTGGGATAACTTGGTTTTATTTGGAGTTGGATGCATGAGTGGAACTCATACTTGGTTATGGAGGCTAGCAAAAGACTGGGAGCGACCAACTAAAAGAGCAATAATGGCCATAATCATGCAAAGCGACAAAACATCATTAATTAAAGCATAAAGTGATATTACAAGTCGAAAACTAAAGGATCATAAAGGCTATGGTGACTTGGGATAGTCATAATATGGTGTGAGCATGCGTCAAGTCAACCCAAATAAAGCATCAAAGGAGAATACCACAATACTATGCTTTAATATGCTAAAACAACGCATGATTCTTTCAAGGAACACATTAAGCAATCTCAATTGTTTATAACATGTCATGCTATAGCAAAAATCAGTAAGCATAAAGCCAAAACAATATCAAGCATGACATGACAAAGCATAGGCCACCGTAAAAAACGAGCTCCTTTTACCACTTAAGCATGAACTTTTCCTACTCTTTTCCAATCCAAACCACACTTATTTGAAAACTAATGTATGAAAGAGGGGGTCCAACCAATTTATTCAAGCAAACTAAGCAAACCAAGCAAACGAAAACCAAAAATGAAAAAGAAGACGCTCCAAGAACAACACAACTATGCATGAAACAATAAAAATGAAGTGTTTGAAAGAACCTGAGATTTTTCTTGATGAAGAAGGGGATGCCTTGGCCATCCCCAAGCTTTGACGCTTGTACTTCTTGGATATTTATTGGGGTGACATGGGGTGGCATCCCCAAGCTTGAGCTTTAGTCCATTCTTCATCTCATTACATCATTCTTTCCTTAACACCTGAAATTTTTCCTTCATACAAAACTTCACATAATCTTCATTAGCAACATTAGTGTACTCAAGATAATAAGTCTTTGGGTTCAGTTTCAACACAATAAAACTTCCATTAAAACACAAGCTACTGTAGCACTTCCCTTTAAAAGCTCAATTTCCCAAAGAGAACCCAAAAAGGAATCAACAAGAAGCAAATGCAAATAATGGCAGAAATCTGTCAAAACAGACCAGCAGAGAGAAACCAATTTTTTCGAAGACCTTCTGTTGCTCAAATCGAAAAGTGTTGAACTAACAAAAGTTGGGTAACAACCTGGGGCAGAAGCATGAAAAATTACAGCTCAAACTGACATACATAGATTTTACACGAAGTTTTACAGCGAAGCACTAAAATCTGTTTCCGGACAACAAATTTCCCAAGCATTACTTCTCTCTCATTAGAGGTTACTCTTGGCACAAAAAGCAAATAAAAAAGATAAGGAGAGGTTATTACTGAAACAATAACTTCCAAGACTCAACTAAAACTTTTGGGTTATCTCCCAATAAGTACTTTTCTTTAACGCCTTTAAGTTAGGCAAAGGAGCAAGATTCAATTATTTTCGAATGAATAAGCATTAAGATCAATACCAGAAATATCTTTATTTTTCAAGGCTTCATGCATTCCTACAAGTTTTTAACTGAAAATCTTACATGGAAATATTTGTTTTGGTTTCATAGGCATGAACACAAGTGTTCAAGGTCGACCCCCACTTAACCATTACTCATCTTTCCAATCACTTTCCTTCTTGAAAACATTTTAGGTAACAAGTACATATATTTTTTTGTAATTCGCATTCCCTATCCATACTAAGATAGAGAACAACTTAAAACTGAAAGTAAACTCTACTTAGAGATAAAACAAACAAGTGCACATAAGAATATTCACCCACACACTATTGCTTCCCGGCAACGGCGCCAGAAAAGGTCTTGATAACCCACAAGTATAGGGTATCATGTGTAGCCTTTTCGATAAGTAAGAGTGTCGAACCCAATGAGGAGCTAAAAGTAGGATAAATATTCTCTCAAGTTCTATCAACCACTGATACAACTCTATGCACACTAAACGTTTCCATTATCTAGGAAATAAAACTAGAGCAACAATACAAGTACTAGAAATAGCTTTGCATGATAATAATTAACAAGAAAGTAAATTTAGTTGATATAGCAATAAAATACACTAAACTAACTGAACCATGAGTGTGGAATAGTGGTAGTAATTATGGTGGTTTTGTCCAAGTTTAAATAGCAAATAGATCGGGTGCATTGTCTTTGATGCAGTTTTCTATGTGAGAGAGGCTAAATATACATGTGCTTCACTACTTGGAATTACATGTACTATATGATTGGATTGTTAGCAAACATCCATAAGTACTAATCAATTATTAAGGTTTCCCCAACCATAGCCTTAAGTTTAATGGTCCTCTTACTCCCATACATGCAACGTTCCGGTTTGCGTCCTCAGGTTTCTGTCACTCTGGCAGAACTCCCCTTTCCTTTTACACATACTACAAACCCTATGATGTTTAATCCATGCGCGCACAAATATAATGGACACCAAAGGACTGTACCATATCAACATACAACTCTAATGAATCAAAGACGTTCAACCATTCAATCTAAGAACAAAGAAACTACGCAGACATGACCTAGATCATAGGATTATAACTTATAGCATCAAACACCATGTTTACATAGGACGGTACAGAGGTGTGTGGGAGGATGAACCACTGCATACTAGGAGGATTAGGTGATGGAGATAGCGGTGAAGATGGTGAAGATGATGAAGATGGGGAAGAGGGCGGCGCCGGCGCCGGCGCGGGGACTCCTTCCCCACCGCCGGTATCATGGGGGAGCACCGCCCCTTAGCCCCCTTCCTTCATGGCTTCATGGCTTCTTGGGAGCCCTCCCCCATGGAGATGAGATCCATGCGGGAGGCAAAAATGTGGCTTTGGTGGCTGCAAATTCGTGGGTGGAGATGCCCTGGGCGAATTAGGTTTCCTCCCATTATATAGCTTCTCGGATTCCCGTCACCCCATCTTGGGCTGCAGTAAATTCGCCCTAAAAGGCCCGTCCGGACTCAGAATCAGCTAAATTTTATGTCCAAAACGTTTGTCGCGAAATTGCCAACAACTTTCTGGATGAAGAATTTTATGTTTGACGCCGTCTTCGACCGAAACGTGACCATCTTCAAAAAGAGTTCTGAGATAGATTTGTGGAAAAATTCCAATTTGACTCCAACAAGGTTTCCACTTGTATTCTTGGTAATTCATACACATCAAAGTGTAAAACAAGAATATTGTGCACTTTTGCAACTATTAGTAGGTTAGTCCAAATAAATCATAAACTTTATACAAAAGAGAGTGCCAAAAGCATATTATTACCATAAAAACATCAAAAATTATAGATACGTTATGGACGTATCAACATCCCCAAGCTTAGTTCATGCTCGTCCTCGAGTAGGTAAATGATTAAAACAATATAATTTTTGAGGTGACATGCAGACAACATATTCTTGATCATCATTATTGTAAAAGCATTGATAGCTGGGATTAAGGTACTCTAACCATGAATAATGAAAGATAGAGTTCTAACAATAAGACATAGTAACTATGTTGTAACATGAAAAGGCACAAACAAAAGATTCATGAATAACAATGCTTTGCAAGATGTTTGTTTATTTCACATAAAGAAAGCATAATGAGAATGGTATTCAGCTTGTCCCTCATAGAGTAGCAAAACATAAATGCATAGGACACCTTCAAAGTTCATAAGGGTGACTAGATACAAGTAGTTTAGGAATAAGCAATATCAAAGTTATGCATCAATTAACAAGTCTTGGGACAATGCACATAGAACTAAGAATGACAACTATGCTCTCTTAATTGGTGCATAAAGATAGAAGGTGGAGACTCAATATAAAAGTGGAAGAAAGGCCTTCATAGAGGGAAGCAGGGATTCAAGTCTCATAAAGAGCTTCCAAAAATTATGGTACTTATTAGCTTTCAGCTCTCATTGCCCCTATCATAAGCATCTTGAAGTGATTAAGGTTAAAGTGAACAAACTATAGAGTATATGCTTGACAAAGTATAAGTTGGAAATCTCATGTCCCTTGAATACGAGGGCCGCTCCTCATGCTACTCAAGTTTAGTTACCGGTAAGTTCTTGTCATAGTAAGTACATGTGTATTATAGAGAACCGCCAACGGGGTACCCCTTGCCCGATGATACGGAAGAATCCCCATATCAAAATGACAAGGCAAGCAGACAACGAGCATCTCAGCAATCTTCTTATTTACCATGGGAAAATGGTGCTTTTTTCTCTCTTTCCTCTTTTCTCATCTCTTTTTTTTTCTCAATCTCTATCTCTTTTTTTATAAGAAGAATGCTTCATAGATTGCTCATTATGGTTACGCTGCAGGTTTCCACCATGATTAGGCATGGATTAGACCGGCGGCCCAGGCATTTCTCTAACACACATATATAACTCCATGGACTTACAAGCTCCCCTTTCATTTCACACCGACGACATCCATAGACAAAAGAGCATGATATCAACTAGGTACAATGTACAAGTGCAATGTTGAAAGCGTTC
Source organism: Avena sativa (assembly GCA_916181665.1). NCBI lineage: Eukaryota > Viridiplantae > Streptophyta > Magnoliopsida > Poales > Poaceae > Avena > Avena sativa. Next base: position 28,143,307 of record OV702290.1, on the reverse strand, counting down.
CCCATGACAACATGGTTCTGCTAATCCCCAACATATAAGTGCAAGCATATACATCATAGATGACACAATGGTACAAATTTATTAGGGGCAAGAAAAGTAAAGTGTGCCATCAACTTCGTGAGAGCTTTAATCACTAATTTTCTCATAACAAGTTTAATTCGGAAGGTAGATCAAGGCATGAATATACTTGGAATAGCAAATGCTAATAGGTAGGTATGGTGTACTCTTTGGGATAACTTGGTTTTATTTGGAGTTGGATGCATGAGTGGAACTCATACTTGGTTATGGAGGCTAGCAAAAGACTGGGAGCGACCAACTAAAAGAGCAATAATGGCCATAATCATGCAAAGCGACAAAACATCATTAATTAAAGCATAAAGTGATATTACAAGTCGAAAACTAAAGGATCATAAAGGCTATGGTGACTTGGGATAGTCATAATATGGTGTGAGCATGCGTCAAGTCAACCCAAATAAAGCATCAAAGGAGAATACCACAATACTATGCTTTAATATGCTAAAACAACGCATGATTCTTTCAAGGCACACATTAAGCAATCTCAATTGTTTATAACATGTCATGCTATAGCAAAAATCACTAAGCATAAAGCCAAAACAATATCAAGATGACATGACAAAGCATAGGCCACTGTAAAAAACGAGCTCCTTTTACCACTTAAGCATGAACTTTTCCTACTCTTTTCCAATCCAAACCACACTTATTTGAAAACTAATGTATGAAAGAGGGGGTCCAACCAATTTATTCAAGCAAACTAAGCAAACCAAGCAAACGAAAACCAAAAATGAAAAAGAAGACGCTCCAAGAACAACACAACTATGCATGAAACAATAAAAATGAAGTGTTTGAAAGAACCTGAGATTTTTCTTGATGAAGAAGGGGATGCCTTGGCCATCCCCAAGCTTTGACGCTTGTACTTCTTGGATATTTATTGGGGTGACATGGGGTGGCATCCCCAAGCTTGAGCTTTAGTCCATTCTTCATCTCATTACATCATTCTTTCCTTAACACCTGAAATTTTTCCTTCATACAAAACTTCACATAATCTTCATTAGCAACATTAGTGTACTCAAGATAATAAGTCTTTGGGTTCAGTTTCAACACAATAAAGCTTCCATTAAAACACAAGCTACTGTAGCACTTCCCTTAAAAAGATCAATTTCCCAAAGAGAACCCAAAAAGGAATCAACAAGAAGCAAATGCAAATAATGGCAGAAATCTGTCAAAACAGACCAGCAGAGAGAAACCAATTTTTTCGAAGACCTTCTGTTGCTCAAATCGAAAAGTGTTGAACTAAAAAAAGTTGGGTAACAACCTGGGGCAGAAGCATGAAAAATTACAGCTCAAACTGACATACAGAGATTTTACACGAATTTTTACAGCGAAGCACTAAAATCTGTTTCCGGACAACAAATTTCCCAAGCATTACTTCTCTCTCATTAGAGGTTACTCTTGGCACAAAAAGCAAATAAAAAAGATAAGGAGAGGTTATTACTGAAACAATAACTTCCAAGACTCAACTAAAACTTTTGGGTTATCTCCCAATAAGTACTTTTCTTTAACGCCTTTAAATTAGGCAAAGGAGCAAGATTCCATTATTTTTGAATGAATAAGCATTAAGATCAATACCAGAAATATCTTTATTTTTCAAAGCTTCATGCATTCCTACAACTTTTTAACTGAAAATCTTACATGGAAATATTTGTTTTGGTTTCATAGGCATGAACACAAGTGTTCAAGGTCGACCCCCACTTAACCATTACTCATCTTTCCAATCACTTTCCTTTTTGAAAACATTTTTAGGTAACAAGTACATCTATTTTTTTTGTAATTCGCATTCCCTATCCATACTAAGATAGAGAACAACTTAAAACTGAAAGTAAACTCTACTTAGAGATAAAACAAACAAGTGCACATAAGAATATTCACCCACACACTATTGCTTCCCGGCAACGGCGCCAGAAAAGGTCTTGATAACCCACAAGTATAGGGGATCATGTGTAGCCTTTTCGATAAGTAAGAGTGTCGAACCCAATGAGGAGCTAAAAGTAGGATAAATATTCTCTCAAGTTCTATCAACCACTGATACAACTCTATGCACACTAAACGTTTGCATTATCAAGGAAATAAAACTAGAGCAACAATACAAGTACTAGAAATAGCTTTGCATGATAATAATTAACAAGAAAGTAAATTTAGTTGATGGAGCAATAAAATACACTAAACTAACTGAACCATGAGTGTGGAATAGTGGTAGTAATTATGGTGGTTTTGTCCAAGTTTAAATAGCGAATAGATCGGGTGCATTGTCTTCGATGCAGTTTTCTATGTGAGAGAGGCTAAATATACATGCGCTTCACTACTTGGAATTACATGTACTATATGATTGGATTGTTAGCAAACATCCATAAGTACTAATCAATTATTAAGGTTTCCCCAACCATAGCCTTAAGTTTAATGGTCCTCTTACTCCCATACATGCAACGTTCCGGTTTGCGTCCTCAGGTTTCTGTCACTCCGGCAGAACTCCCCTTTCCTTTTACACATACTACAAACCCTATGATGTTTAATCCATGCGCGCACAAATATAATGGACACCAAAGGACTGTACCATATCAACATACAACTCTAATGAATCAAAGACGTTCAACCATTCAATCTAAGAACAAAGAAACTACGCAAACATGACCTAGATCATAGGATTATAACTTATAGCATCAAACACCATGTTTACATAGGACGGTACAGAGGTGTGTGGGAGGATGAACCACTGCATACTAGGAGGATTAGGTGATGGAGATAGCGGTGAAGATGGTGAAGATGATGAAGATGGTGAAGAGGGCGGCGCCGGCGCCGGCGCGGGGACTCCTTCCCCACCGCCGGTATCATGGGGGAGCACCGCCCCTTAGCCCCCTTCCTTCATGGCTTCATGGCTTCTTGGGAGCCCTCCCCCATGGAGATGAGATCCATGCGAAGGGCAAAAATGTGGCTTTGGTGGCTGCAAATTCGTGGGTGGAGATGCCCTGGGCGAATTAGGTTTCCTCCCATTATATAGCTTCTCGGATTCCCGTCACCCCATCTTGGGCTGCAGTAAATTCGCCCTAAAAGGCCCGTCCGGACTCAGAATCAGCTAAATTTTATGTCCAAAACGTTTGTCGCGAAATTGCCAACAACTTTCTGGATGAAGAATTTTATGTTTGACGCCGTCTTCGACCGAAACGTGACCATCTTCAAAAAGAGTTCTGAGATAGATTTGTGGAAAAATTCCAATTTGACTCCAACAAGGTTTCCACTTGTATTCTTGGTAATTCATACACATCAAAGTGTAAAACAAGAATATTGTGCACTTTTGCAACTATTAGTAGGTTAGTCCAAATAAATCATAAACTTTATACAAAAGAGAGTGCCAAAAGCATATTATTAGCATAAAACCATCAAAAATTATAGATACGTTATGGACGTATCAGTGGTTCGTGATAGAACACACATGCAATGACATTGGTTGATCCATATGTGGTTTGTGACAATGATACACATGAAATGACACTGGTTGATCCATGTGTGGTTGTGGAAAGAACACACATGCAATGACTCAAATGGGTCCATGTGTGGTTTGTTAAAAGAACACACATGCCATGACTCTGGTTGATCAATGTGTGGTTTGTGGAAAGAACACACATGCAATGACATTGGTGGATCCATGTGTGGTTTGTGCAAAAGAACACACATGCAATGACTCTGGTGGATCCATATGTGGTCTGTGACAGGAACACACATGCAATGACACTGGTGGATCCATATGTGGGTTGTTAAAAGAACACACATTTAATGACTCTAGTGCTGGTTTTAGTATAAGAACACATATGCAATGACTCTAGTGGGTCCATATGTGGTTTGTGCAAAGAACACACATGCGATGACTCTAGTAGATCCATATGTGGTTTGTGGAAAGAACGCACATGCAATAACCACTGGTTGATCCATATGTGGTTTGTGGAAAGAACACACATGCAATGACACTGGTTGATCCATATGTGGTTTGAGAAAAGAACATACATGCAATGACTCTAGTGTTGGTTTTAGTATAAGAACACACATGCTATGACTCTAGTGCTGGTTTTAGTATAAGAACACACATGCAATGACTCTAGTGGGTCCATATGTGGTTTGTGAAAAGAACACACATGCAATGACTCTAGTGGATCCATATGTGGTTTGTGGGAAGAACACACATGCAATAAACACTGGTTGATCCATATGTGGTTTGTGGAAAGAACACACATGCAATGACACTGGTTGATCCATATGTGGTTTGTCAAAAGAACACACATGCAATGACTCTGGTGGATCCATGTGTGGTTTGTGAAAAGAACATACATGCAATGCCATTGGTTGATCCATGTGTGGTTTGTGAAAAGAATAGACATGCAATGCCATTGGTTGATCCATGTGTGGTTTGTGGAAAGAACACACATGCAATGCATTGGTTGATGCAAGTGGTTTGTGGAAAAGAACACACATGCAATGAACACTGGTGGATCCATAAGTGGTTTGTGGAAAGAACACACATGAAGTGAACACTGGTGGATCCATATGTGGTTTGTGAAAACAACACACATGCAATGCCATTGGTTGATCCATATGTGGTTTGTGAAAACAACACACATGCAATGACTCTAATGGATCCATATGTGGTTTGTGGAAAGAACACAGATGCAATAACCACTGGTTGATCAATATGTGGTTTGTGGAAAGAACACAAATGCAATGACACTGGTGGATCCATATGTGGTTTGTGTAAAGAACACACATGCAATGACTGTAGTGCTGGTTTTATTATAAGAACACACATGCAATGACTCTAGTGGGTCCATATGTGGTTTGTGAAAAGAACACACATGCAATGACTCTAGTGGATCCATATGTGGTTTGTGGAAAAGAACACACATGCAATGAACACTGGTGGATCCATAAGTGGTTTGTGGAAAGAACACACATGCAGTGAACACTGGTGGATCCATATGTGGTTTCAGAAAAGAACACACATGCAATGCCATTGGTTGATCCATATGTGGTTTGTGAAAAGAACACACATGCAATGACTCTAGTGGATCCATATGTGGTTTGTGGAAAGAACACACATGCAATGACCACTAGTTGATCCATGTGTGGTTCATGACAAGAACACACATGCAATGACATTGGTTGATCCATATGTGGTTGGTGACAATAACACACATGCAATGCCATTGGTTAATCCATGTGTGGTTTCTGGAAAGAACAGACATGCAATGACTCAAATGGGTCCATATGTGGTTTGTTAAAAGAACACACATGCAACGACTCAGGGGGATCCATGTGTGGTTTGTGGAAAGAACATACATGCAATGAACACTGTGGATCCATTTGTGGTTGATAACCCACAAGTATAGGGGATCGTGTGTAGCCTTTTCGATAAGTAAGAGTGTCGAACCCAACGAGGAGCTAAAGGTAGGATACATGTTCTCTCAAGTTCTATGAACCACTGATACAACTCTACGCGGACTAAACGTTTGTATTATCTAGGAAATAAATTAGAGTAACAATACGAGTACTAGAAATAGCTTTGCATGATAATAATTAACAAGAAAGTAAAGTTAGTTGCTGTAGTAATAAAATACACTAAACTAACTGAACCATGAGTGTGGAATAGTGGTGGTAATTGTGGTGGCTTTGTCCAAGTTTAAATAGCGAATAGATCGGGTTCATTGTCTTCGATGCAGTTTTCTATGTGGGAGAGGCTAAATATACATAAGCTTCACTACTTGGAATTACATGTACTATATGATTGGATTGTTAGCAAACATCTGTAAGTACAAATCAATGCATTAAGGTTTCCCGAACCATAGCCTTAAGTTTAATGGTCCTCTTACTCCCATACGCGCAACGTTCCGGTTCGTGTCCTCAGGTTTCTGTCACTTCGGCCGAACTCCCCCCTTCCTTTTACACATACTACAAACCCTATGATATTTAATCCATGCACTCACAAATATAATGGACACCAAAGGACTGTACCATATCAACATACAACTCTAATGAACCAAAGACGTTCAACCACTCAATCTAAGAATAAAGAAACTATGCAAACATGATATAGATCATAGGATTATAACTTATACTATCAAACACCATGTTTACATAGGACGGTATAGAGGTGTGTGGGAGGATGAACCACTACATACTAGGAGAATTAGGTGATGGAGATGGCGGTGAAGATGGTGAAGAGGGCGGCGGCGGCGCGGGGGACTCCTTCCCCGCCACCGGTATCATGGGAGAGCACCGCCCCTTAGCCCCCTTCCTTCATGGCTTCTTGGGAGCCCCCTCCATGGAGATGGGATCCATGTGGGAGGCAAAAACGTCCCTTTGGTGGCTGCAAATTCGTGGTTGGAGATACCCTGGCCGAATTAGATTTCCTCCCTTTATATAGCTTCTCGGATTCCCGTCACCCCATCTTGGGCTGCAGTAAATCAGGCCTGAAAGGCCCGTCCGGACTCGGAATCAGCTAAATTTTATATCCAGAACGTTTGTCGCGAAATTGCCAACAACTTTGTAGAAGAAGACTTTTCCGTTTGACGCCGTCTTCGACCCGAAACGTGACCATCTTCAAAAAGGGTTCTGAGACAGATTTGTGAAAAAATTCCAATTTGACTCCAACAAGGTTTCCACTTGTATTCTTGGTAATTCATACACATCAAAGTGTAAAACAAGAATATTGTGCACTTTTGCAAATATTATTAGGTTAGTCCAAATAAATCATAAACTTTATAAAAAAGGTGTGCCAAAAGCATATTATTAGCATAAAACCATCAAAAATTATAGATATGTTATGGACGTATCAACATCCCCAAGCTTAGTTCATGCTCGTCCTCGAGTAGGTAAATGATCAAAAGAATATAATTTTTGACGTGACATGCAGACAACATATTCTTGATCATCATTATTGTAAAAGCTGTGATAGCTGGGATTAAGGTACTCTAACCACGAATAATGAAAGACAGAGTTCTAACAATAAGACATAGTAACTATGTTGTAACATGAAAAGGCACAAACAAAAGATTCATGAATAACAATGCTTTGCAAGATGTTTGTTTATTTCACATAAAGAAAGCATAATGAGAATGGTATTCAGCTTGTCCCTCATAGAGTAGCAAAACATAAATGCATATGACACCTTCAAAGTTCATAAGGGTGACTAGATACAAGTAGTTTAGGAATAAGCAATATCAAAGTTATGCATCAATTAACAAGTCTTGGGACAATGCACATAGAACTAAGAATGACAACTATGCTCTCTTAATTGGTGCATAAAGATAGAAGGTGGAGACTCAATATAAAAGTGGAAGAAAGGCCTTCATAGAGGGAAGCAGGGATTCAAGTCTCATAAAGAGCTTCCAAAAATTATGGTACTTATTAGCTTTCAGCTCTCATTGCCCCTATCATAAGCATCTTGAAGTGATTAAGGTTAAAGTGAACAAACTATAGAGTATATGCTTGACAAAGTATAAGTTGGAAATCTCATGTCCCTTGAATACGAGGGCCGCTCCTCATGCTACTCAAGTTTAGTTACCGGTAAGTTCTTGTCATAGTAAGTACATGTGTATTATAGAGAACCGCCAACGGGGTACCCCTTGCCCGATGATACGGAAGAATCCCCATATCAAAATGACAAGGCAAGCAGACAACGAGCATCTCAGCAATCTTCTTATTTACCATGGGAAAATGGTGCTTTTTTCTCTCTTTCCTCTTTTCTCATCTCTTTTTTTCTCAATCTCTATCTCTTTTTTTATAAGAAGAATGCTTCATAGATTGCTCATTATGGTTACGCTGCAGGTTTCCACCATGATTAGGCATGGATTAGACCGGCGGCCCAGGCATTTCTCTAACACACATACATAACTCCATGGACTTACAAGCTCCCCTTTCATTTCACACCGACGACATCCATAGACAAAAGAGCATGATATCAACTAGGTACAATGTACAAGTGCAATGTTGAAAGCGTTCCCCATGACAACATGGTTCTGCTAATCCCCAACATATAAGTGCAAGCATATACATCATAGATGACACAATGGTACAAATTTATTAGGGGCAAGAAAAGTAAAGTGTGCCATCAACTTCGTGAGAGCTTTAATCACTAATTTTCTCATAACAAGTTTAATTCGGAAGGTAGATAAAAGCATGAATATACTTGGAATAGCAAATGCTAATAGGTAGGTATGGTGTACTCTTTGGGATAACTTGGTTTTATTTGGAGTTGGATGCATGAGTGGAACTCATACTTGGTTATGGAGGCTAGCAAAAGACTGGGAGCGACCAACTAAAAGAGCAATAATGGCCATAATCATGCAAAGGGACAAAACATCATTAATTAAAGCATAAAGTGATATTACAAGTCGAAAAATAAAGGATCATAAAGGCTATGGTGACTTGGGATAGTCATAATATGGTGTGAGCATGCGTCAAGTCAACCCAAATAAAGCATCAAAGGAGAATACCACAATACTATGCTTTAATATGCTAAAACAACGCATGATTCTTTCAAGGCACACATTAAGCAATCTCAATTGTTTATAACATGTCATGCTATAGCAAAAATCACTAAGCATAAAGCCAAAAAAAATATCAAGATGACATGACAAAGCATAGGCCACCGTAAAAAACGAGCTCCTTTTACCACTTAAGCATGAACTTTTCCTACTCTTTTCCAATCCAAACCACACTTATTTGAAAACTAATGTATGAAAGAGGGGGTCCAACGAATTTATTCAAGCAAACTAAGCAACCAAGCAAATGAAAACCAAAAATGAAAAAGAAGACACTCCAAGAACAACACAACTATGCATGAAACAATAAAAATAAAGTGTTTGAAAGAACCTGAGATTTTTATTGATGAAGAAGGGGATGCCTTGGCCATCCCCAAGCTTTGACGCTTGTACTTCTTGGATATTTATTGGGGTGACATGGGGTGGCATACCCAAGCTTGAGCTTTAGTCCATTCTTCATCTCATTACATCATTCTTTCCTTAACACCTGAAAATTTTCCTTCGTACAAAACTTCACATAATCTTCATTAGCAACATTAGTGTACTCAAGATAATAAGTCTTTGGGTTCAGTTTCAACACCAATAAAACTTCCATTAAAACACAAGCTACTGTAGCACTTCCCTTAAAAAGCTCAATTTCCCAAAGAGAACCCAAAAAGGAATCAACAAGAAGCAAATGCAAATAATGGCAGAAATCTGTCAAAACAGACCAGCAGAGAGAAACCAATTTGTTCGAAGACCTTCTGTTGCTCAAATCAAAAAGTGTTGAACTAACACAAGTTGGGTAACAACCTGGGTCAGAAGCATGAAAAATTACAGCTCAAACTGACATACAGAGATTTTACACGATTTTTTACAGCGAAGCACTAAAATCTGTTTCCGGACAACAAATTTCCCAAGCATTACTTCTCTCTCATTAGACGTTACTCTTGGCACAAAAAGCAAATAAAAAAGATAAGGAGAGGTTATTACTGAAACAATAACTTCCAAGACTCAACTAAAACTTTTGGGTTATCTCCCAATAAGTACTTTTCTTTAACGCCTTTAAGTTAGGCAAAGGAGCAAGATTCAATTATTTTCGAATGAATAAGCATTAAGATCAATACCAGAAATATCTTTATTTTTCAAGGCTTCATGCATTCCTACAACATTTTAACTGAAAATCTTACATGGAAATATTTGTTTTGGTTTCATAGGCATGAACACAAGTGTTCAAGGTCGACCCCCACTTAACCATTACTCATCTTTCCAATCACTTTCCTTTTTGAAAACATTATTCACCCACACGCTATTGCTTCCCGGCAACGGCGCCAGAAAAGGTCTTGATAACCCACAAGTATATGGGATCATGTGTAGCCTTTTCGATAAGTAAGAGTGTCGAACCCAATGAGGAGCTAAAAGTAGGATAAATATTCTCTCAAGTTCTATCAACCACTGATACAACTCTACGCACACTAAACGTTTGCATTATCTAGGAAATAAAACTAGAGCAACAATACAAGTACTAGAAATAGCTTTGCATGATAATAATTAACAAGAAAGTAAAGTTAGTTGCTGCAGCAATAAAATACACTAAACTAACTGAACCGTGAGTGTGGAATAGTGGTAGTAATTATGGTGGTTTCGTCCAAGTTTAAATAGCGAATAGATCGGGTGCATTGTCTTCGATGCAGTTTTCTATGTGAGAGAGGCTAAATATACATGCGCTTCACTACTTGGAATTACATGTACTATATGATTGGATTGTTAGCAAACATCCGTAAGTACTAATCAATTATTAAGGTTTCCCCAACCATAGCCTTAAGTTTAATGGTCCTCTTACTCCCATACATGCAACGTTCCGGTTTGCGTCCTCAGGTTTCTGTCACTCCGGCAGAACTCCCCCTTCCTTTTACACATACTACAAACCCTATGATGTTTAATCCATGCGCGCACAAATATAATGGACACCAAAGGACTGTACCATATCAACATACAACTCTAATGAATCAAAGACGTTCAACCATTCAATCTAAGAACAAAGAAACTACGGAAACATGACCTAGATCATAGGATTATAACTTATAGCATCAAACACCATGTTTACATAGGACGGTACAGAGGTGTGTGGGAGGATGAACCACTACATACTAGGAGGATTAGGTGATGGAGATAGCGGTGAAGATGGTGAAGAGGGCGGCGCCGGCGCCAGCGCGGGGACTCCTTCCCCACCGCCGGTATCATGGGGGAGCACCGCCCCTTAGCCCCCTTCCTTCATGGCTTCATGGCTTCTTGGGAGCCCTCCCCCATGGATATGGGATCCATGGGGGAGGCAAAAACGTGGCTTTGGTGGCTGCAAATTCGTGGGTGGAGATGCCCTGGGCGAATTAGGTTTCCTCCCATTATATAGCTTCTCGGATTCCCGTCACCCCATCTTGGGCTGCAGTAAATTGGCCCTAAAAGGCCCGTCCGGACTCGAAATCAGCTAAATTTTATGTCCAAAACATTTGTCGCGAAATTGCCAACAACTTTGTAGATGAAGAATTTTATGTTTGACGCAGTCTTCGACCGAAACGTGACCATCTTCAAAAAGAGTTCTGAGACAGATTTGTGGAAAAATTCCAATTTGACTCCAACAAGGTTTCCACTTGTATTCTTGGTAATTCATACACATCAAAGTGTAAAACAAGAATATTGTGCACTTTTGCAACTATTAGTAGGTTAGTCCAAATAAATCATAAACTTTATACAAAAGAGAGTGCCAAAAGCATATTATTAGCATAAAACCATCAAAAATTATAGATATGTTACAGACGTATCAGTGGTGTTAAAAGAACACACATTTAATGACTCTAGTGCTGGTTTTAGTATAAGAACACACATGCAATGACTCTAGTGGGTCCATATGTCGTTTGTGAAAAGAAAACACACACGCAATGACTATAGTGGATCCATATCTGGTTTTTGGAAAGAACACACATGCAATAACCACTGGTGGATCCATATGTGGTTCATGATAGGAAAGAACACATATGCAATGACACTGGTTGATCCATATGTGCTTTGTGGAAATAACACACATGCAATGACTCTAGTGGATCCATATGTGGTTTGTGGAAAGAACACACATGCAATGAACACTGGTGGATCCATATGTGGTTCATGGCAGGAACATACATGCAATGACATTGGTTAATCCATATGTGGTTTGTGACAATAACACACATGCAATGCCATTGGTTAATCCATGTATGGTTTGTGGAAATAACACACATGCAATGACTCTAGTGGGTCCATATGTGGTTTGTGAAAAGAACACGCATGCCATGACTCTAGTGGATCCATATGTGGTTTATGGAAAGAACACACATGCAATAACCACTGGTTGATCCATATGTGGTTTGTGGAAAGAAATCACATGCAATGACACTGGTGGATCCATATGTGGTTTGTGAAAAGAACACACATGCAATGACTCTAGTGAATCCATATGTGGTTTGTGGAAAGAACACACATGCAATGACTCAAGTGGGTCCATGTGTGGTTTGTGAAAAGAACACACATGCAAGGACTCTAGTTGATCCATGTGTGGTTTGTGGAAAGAACACACATGCAATGACATTGGTGGATCCATGTGTGGTTTGTCGAAAAGAACACACATGTAATGACTTTGGTGGATCCATATGTGGTTTGTCACAGGAACACACATGCAATGACATAGTTGGATCCATATGTGGGTTGTTAAAAGAACACACATTTAATGACTCTAGTGTTGGTTTTAGTATAAGAACACACATGCAATGACTCTAGTGGGTCCATATGTGGTTTGTGAAAACAACACACATGCAATGACTCTAGTGGATCCATATGTGGTTTGTGGAAAGAACACACATGCAATAACCACTGGTTGATCCATATGTGGTTCATGACAGGAAAGAACACACATGCAGTGACACTGGTTGATCCATATGTGGTTTGTGGAAAGAACACACATGCAATGACTCTAGTGGATCCATATGTGGTTTGTGGAAATAACACACATGCAATGAACACTGGTGGATCCATATGTGGTTCATGACAGGAACACACATGCAATGACATTGGTTGATCCATATGTGGTTTGTGACAATAACACACATGCAATGCCATTGGTTAATCCATGTGTGGTTTGTGGAAAAGAACACACATGCAATGACTCTCGTGGGTCCATATGTGGTTTGTTAAAACAACACACATGCAATGACTCTAGTGTATCCATATTTGGTTTGTGGAAAGAACACACATGCAATAACCACTGGTTGATCCATATGCGGTTTGTTGAAAGAACAGACATGAAATGACACTGGTGGATCCATATGTGGTTTGTGAAAAGAACACACATGCAATGACTCTAGTGCTGGTTTTAGTATAAGAACACACATGCGATGACTCTAGTGGGTCCATATGTGGTTTGTGAAAAGAACACACATGCAATGACTCTATTGGATCCATATGTGGTTTGTGGAAAGAATACACATATAATGACATTCATATATCCATATGTGGTTTGTGAAAAGAATAGACATGCAATGACTCTAGTAGATCCATATGTGGTTTGTGGAAATAATACATATGCAATAACCACTGGTGGATCCATATGTGGTTCATGACAGGAAAGAAGACACATGCAATGACACTGGTTGATCCATATGTGGTTTGTGGAAAGAACACACATGCAATGACTCTAGTGGATCCAGATGTGGTTTGTGGAAAGAACACACATGCAATGACTCTAGTGGATCCATATGTGGTTTGTGGAAAGAACACACATGCAATGAACACTGGTGGATCCATATGTGGTTCATGACAGGGACACACATGGAATGACATTGGTTGATCCATATGTGGTTTGTGACAGTAACACACATGCAATGCCATTGGTTAATCCATGTGTGGTTTGTGGAAAGAACACACATGCAATGACTCTAGTGGGTCCATATGTGGTTTGTGAAAAGAACACACATGCAATGACTCTAGTGGATCCATATGTGGTTTGTGGAAAGAACACACATGCAATAACCACTGGTTGATCCATATGTGGTTTGTGGAAAGACACATATGCAATGACACTGGTGGATCCATATGTGGTTTGTGAAAAGAACACACATGCAATGACATTGGTTGATCCATGTGTGGTTGTGGAAAGAACACACATGCAATGACTTAAGTGGGTCCATGTGTGGTTTGTGAAAAGAACACACATGCAAAGACTCTGGTTGATCCATGTGTGGTTTGTGGAAAGAACACACATGCAATGACATTGGTGGATCCATGTGTGGTTTGTGGAAAAGGACACACATGCAATGACTCTGGTGGATCCATATGTGGTTTGTGACAGGAACACACATGCAATGACACTCGTGGATCCATATGTGCGTTGTTAAAAGAACATACATTTAATGACTCTAGTGCTGGTTTTAGTATAAGAACACACATGCAATGACTCTAGTGGGTCCATATGTGGTTTGTGAAAAGAACACACATGCAATGACTCTAGTGGATCCATATGTGGTTTGTGGAAAGAACACACATGCAATAACCACTGATTGATCCATATGTGGTTTGTGGAAAGAACACACATGCAATGACACTGGTTGATCCTTATTTGGTTTATGGAAAGAACACACATGCAATAACCACTGTTTGATCCATATGTGGTTCATGACAGGAAAGAACACACATGCAGTGACACTGGTTGATGCATATGTGGTTTGTGGAAAGAACACACATGCAATGACTCTAGTGGGTCCATATGTGGTTTGTGGAAAGAACACACATGCAATGAACACTGGTGGATCCATATGTGGTTCATGACAGGAACACACATGCAATGACATTGGGTGATCCATATGTGGTTTATGACAATAACACACATGCAATGCCATTGGTTAATCCATGTGTGGTTGATGACCCACAAGTATAGGCGGTGTATCGCAGTATTTTCGAGGGAAGTGAAACCCAATTTATTGATTCGACACAAGGGGAGCCAAAGAATACTTATCAGCCTTAACAACTGAGATGTCAATTCAGCTGCACCTGGAAACAATCTTGCTCACAGCAGTTTATCAGTAGCATTTTGTAGTAGGAATAGTAAAGTAACAGCAGTAGCAAAGCAAATACAGTAGTAACAAAAGCAGTAAACAGTGGGATTCGAGTGCGGTAGGCATAGGGATGGATGGATGGGCGTTGCATGGACAAGACAATTCACATAGCAATCAGAACATAGGGAAATTGCAGATAAATAAGATAAAGCATCCAAGTACTAGACAATCCTAGGCATGTGTTCCAAATATAGTCATACGTGCTCGCAATAAGAACTTGCACACCATCTTTTGTCCTGCCAGCCCGTTTGCAGCGGGGCCTCTAGGGAACTACTGGCAATTAAGGTGTTCCTTTTAATAGAGCACCGGAGCAAAGCATTAACACTCCATGAACACATGTGATCCTCACATCAAAGCCTTTCCCTTCTGGCTACCCCGATTTTTGTCACTTCGGGACCATAGGTTCCGGACAACGACGTGTGTATATAACTTGTAGATAAGAGCAGAAACAATACTATCATAATGAATCAATAATAAGTTCAGATCAAAAATCATGGCACTCGGGCCCTAGTGACAAGCATTAAGCACAACAAAGTTGCAACGAAGTCATAAAGCACTAATAGAGATACTAGGCACTATGCCCTAACATCTGATGCCATTACATGAACGATCTCATCCAATCCCTATCATCCCCATAGCCTACAACGGGGGATTACTGACTCATAGATGGGGGATACATGGATGGTCAATGAAGATGATGGTGGAGATCGATGGAGATGGCTCCAGGGACACTTCCCCATCCCGGCAGGGTGCCGGAACAGAGACATTCTCTCCCCTGAATGTCCCCTTCGGTGGTGGCAGCGCAGCGGAACTTTTCGTGGAAAAATGTCGAAACCCCTGAAGTTTTTAGGTCAGAAGGCTTCTTATAGGCGAAGAGGGAGACCGAGGGGGTGCCTAAAGCCACCACACCAGGCCCTGGCGCAGCCAGGCCTAGCTCGCGCCTGGGGGGGCGGTGTGGCCAGCCCCTGGCCCTCCTCCGTCTCGTATTCTGGCTCCGTGAGTCTTCTGGAAAAATAGGCACTTCGGCTTTTGTCCTATCCAATTCCGAGAATATTCATTTTCTGACTTTCCTGGAACCAAAAACAGCAAAAAAACAGGCAGCTGGCACTGTGGCTCTTGTTAATAGGTTAGTCCAAGAAATCATATGAAAGTACTCCAAAGTGTGGACAAAACACAAGAAAGTGGATAAAACCAAGCATGGAGAATCAAAAATTATAGATACATTTGCAATGTATCAACATCCCCAAGCTTAACTCCTACTCGTCCTCGAGTAGGTAAGTGATAAAATGAAAGAATTATTTTTGAGGTGACATGCACCATCAAAGACTTGATCAAAGTATTTGTAAAACATTCAAAGCTGGGATCATAGTACTTCAATCATAACGTGAAAGACAAAGTTCTAGCAATAAGACAAAGATACTATGATGCAACATAAAAAGGCACAAACAAAAGATTCATGAATAACAATGCCTTGCAAGACGTTTGTTTGTTTCACATAAAGAAAACACAGCATACCAGTATTCAGCTTGTCCCTCAATAGAGTAGCAAATATAAATGCATAGGACACATTCAAAGTTTATAAGAGTGACTAGATACAATAGTTTAAAACAAGCAATAACAAGTTATGCATTAATCAACTAGTCTTGGGACAATGCACATAGAACTAAGAATGGCCACTATGCTCTCAAAGTAAGTGCATAAAGATAGAAGGTGGAGACTCAATATAATGGTGGAAGAAAGGCCTTTTGTAAAAGGAAGTAGGGATTCAAGTCTCATAAAGATCTTCCAAAAATTATGGTACTTATAGCTTTTAGCTCTCATCGCCCCTATCATAAGCATCTTTAATGTGGTTAAGGTGAAAGTGACACAACTAAGAGGATATGCTTGACAAGTTATAAATTAAAGTCTCATGCCCCTTACTTACAAAGACCGATCCTCATGCTACTCAACTTCAGTCACAAGTAAGCTCTTGTCATTGTAAGTATATACGTATCATAGAGAACCGCCAACGGGGTACCCCTTGCACATGATACGGGAGCTTTCCCATAATCAAAATGAAAAGGCAAGCAGACAATGAACATCTCAGCGATCTTTTTATTTGCTATTTGCATAGGTTTTTATTGAGGATGCTTCATAGAGTGCTCATTATGGTGATGCTGCAAGTTTCCACCATGATTAGGCATGGCTTAGGCTAGCGGCCCAGGCGTTTCTCTAATACACATACAAACTCCATGATCTTACAAGTTCCACTTTTATTTCACACCGCCGGGATCCGTAAGCAAAAGAACATGATATCAACGGGGTACAAAGTAGAAGTGCAATGTTGAAAGCGTTCCCCATGGTACATGGTTCTGCTAATTTCAACTTATAAAGCGCAAGCATATACGCAACAAAGAAGGACCCAATGGTTCAAGTTTATTAGAGGCAATAAAGTAAAGTGTGCCACCAAGTTCGTGAGAGCTTTAATCACTAGTTTTCTCATAACAAGTGGAAGGTAAACAAAAGCATGAATATACTTGGAATAGCATAAGCTAGTAGGTAGGTATGGTGGACTCTTTGGAAAAACTTGGTTTAGGGAGTTGGATGCATGAGTGGAACTCATACTTTGTTGTGGAGGCTAGCAAAAGACTGGGAGCGACAAACTAAGAGAGCAATAATGGCCATAATCATGCAGAGCGACAAAACATCATTGATCAAAGCATAAAGTGATACTACAAGTTGAAAACTAAAGGATAATAAAGGCTTATGGTGACTTGGGATAGTCATAACATGGTGTGAGCATGCGCCAAGTCAACCCAAATAAAGCATCAAAGGAGAATACCACTATACTATGCTTTAATATGCTAAAACAATACATGATTCATCCAAGGCACATTAAACAATCTCAATTGTTTATAACAAGTCATGCTACAGCAAAGAATACTAAGCATAAAGCCAAAACAATATCAAGCATGGCATGACAAAGCAAAGGCCACAGTCAAAAACAAGCTCTCATTACCACTTAAGCATGAGCTTTCCTACTCTTTTCCAAACCAAACCAAACCATTTGAACACCAATGTATGAAAGAGGGGGTCCAACCAATTTATTCAGCAAACTAAGCAAACCACGCAAACTAAAAACCAAAACGAAGACGAAAAAGAAGACGCTCCAAGAAAAACACAACTGTGCATGAAACAATAAAAATGAAGCGTTTGGAAGAAACCTGGGATTTTTATTGATGAAGAAGGGGATGCCTTGGGAATCCCCAAGCTTTGACGCTTGTACTTCTTGGATATTTCTTGGGGTGACACGCGTGGCATGCACAAGCTTGAGCTTTAGTCCATCCTTCATCTCATTACTCATTCCTTCCATACACCTGAAATTTTTCCTTCATACAAAACTTCACACAATCTTTTTATTAGCAACATTAGTGCACTTAAGATAAATAAGTCTTAGGGTTCAGTTCTAACACCAAATAAACTTCCATTAGAACACTAGCTACTGTAGCACTTCCCTCAAAAATCTCAATTCCCCAAAAGGACTCAAGAAGGAACCAACAAGAAGCAAATGCAGAAAATGACAGAAATCTGTCAAAACAGACCAGCAGGTAAATACGAATTTTTTCGAAGACCTTCTATTGATCAAATCAAAAAGTGTTGAACTAATGAAAGTTAGATAGCAACCTGGGGCAGAAGCACAAAAACTTACATCTCAATCCGACATACAGAGCTCTCTCACGAATTTTTACAGTGAAGCACAAAAAATCTGTTTCGGGACAACAACTTTCCCAATCATTACTTCTCTCTCATTAGAGGTCACTCTTGGCACAAAAAGCAAATAAAAAGGATAAGGAGCGGTTATTACAGAGGTAATAACTTCTAAGACTCATCTAAAACTCTTGGGTTATCTCCCAACAAGTACTTTTCTTTAACGCCTTTAAGTTAGGTATAAGGAAAAACTAAAATGGATAGAATAGAAGTAAGCGGACATAATCATGGTGAAAACATTGTTTTGTTCAATGAAATCCTTTTGTTAACAAGGTTGATCAGGTCTTGCTACCAAAACAATTTCATGTGAGACAAAACTTTGTATTCCACTAATGATTATGTTACCTCAACCTTGATAGCAATGGTCCCAATCGTAATAGTTTCGCATTTTCCTCTTTGTATGGGACAATATATTTCTCCAACTTGAATGCCCTCAACATGTTCAATTGAATTCAAAACCATAAGTCCTATCAATCTTCTTGGGGAAATAGATAGTATGTTCCTTGTCATTGACATTGAAGTTCACGTTCCCTTGATTACAATTAATAACAGCTCCTGCAGTATTAAGAAAAGGTCTCCCAAGAATAATAGACATATTATCATCTTCAGGCATAAAAGTTTGAGAGGATGCTCTCATAAGAAATATGAGTTGAAGTAAAAGGGAGCATCAAGAAGCAAATTCAAAACACCTTTAAGTCTAACCCACTTCCTATGCATAGGAATCGTGTATGCAAATAAATTCACAAAGAACAAAGTGACAAGCATAGGAAGATAAAACAAGAGTAACTTCAAAACTTTCAACACATAGAGAGGTGTTTCAATACCATGAAAACTTCTACCACCATATTTTCCTCTCATAATAATTTTCAGTAGCCTCATGAATAAACTCAACAATATAACTATCACATAAAGCATACTTTTCATGATCTACAAGCACTAGAGCTTTATCATAAACATTTTCAAGAGAAACCTCAGGAACATAACATTCATTCTCCTTTAGTAAGCAAGGGGGACAATCAAATAATTTAAGGGATAAAGAGTTACTCTCATTAGAAGGTGGGCATGGGTAGCTAATCCATTCTTCCTCCTTTTGTTCATCACTCTCCTCCTCTTTTTCATCTAATGAGATTTCAGGTTCATCAATTTCTTCTTCCATAGGAGCCTGCAAGGCATTAGTCTCTTCCATTTGTGGAAAGCATCTATTAAAATATTCAAGGATATAGCTATTTTCATCCTTGTAATTATCAAAGCAAAATTTAAGTATACCATAAACCTCATGCTTATAAGGTGAATCATCAATATTTTCAAGCAAACTAGCAAGTTCAAAAGCACCCTTCCAAGCAATAAATTCTTCAATTTCTTCCGCATCATAAAAGTCATAAATTCCTTTAGCATAGGAAGATATGGTATCATTATCACTATACTCACATTGAAAAGGGAGGTGTTTATACCTCTTTCTGCAACAAGACTCATCACAGCAATAAGTAACATTATAAGTAGAGCACACGTTTCTAGCAATGGTATACAATCTATCAATTTGTTCCCATAAGTGTTTCCCTTTTTGTGACAAGAGGTGTTCCTTATAATAATATTTTTGATCTTCCGTGAACCCACCTTGCCAATAAGCTTCAGTTTCAAAGAAACCAACCATTGACATCAAGCATGATAAAGCAAGACAATAACAGACCAACGAAAACAACAACTAGAGTAGGAACTATTTTTTTTTTGTATTTTTGATAAAGGAACAAGCAAACAAGGAGAAAGATAAACTTAGCTTGAACAATAGTGATTCCAAGTGAACTTGATAAATAAAGCTATGCTCCCCCGGCAACGGCGCCAAAAAATAGTCTTGATGACCCACAAGTATAGGGGGTGTATCGCAGTATTTTCGAGGGAAGTGAAACCCAATTTATTGATTCGACACAAGGGGAGCCAAAGAATACTTATCAGCCTTAACAACTGAGTTGTCAATTCAGCTGCACCTGGAAACAATCTTGCTCACAGTAGTTTATCAGTAGCAACAGTTTTGTAGTAGGAATAGTAAAGTAACATCAGTAGCAAAGCAAAGACAGTAGTAACAAAAGCAGTAAACAGTGGGATTCGAGTGCGGTAGGCATAGGGATGGATGGACGGGCGTTGCATGGACAAGACAATTCACATAGCAATCAGAACATAGGGCAATTGCAGATAAATAAGATAAAGCATCCAAGTACTAGACAATCCTAGGCATGTGTTCCATAGATAGTCATACGTGCTCGCAATGAGAACTTGCACAACATCTTTTGTCCTGCCAGCCCATTTGCAGCGGGGCCTCTAGGGAACTACTGGCAATTAAGGTGCTCCTTTTAATAGAGCACCGGAGCAAAGCATTAACACTCCGTGAACACATGTGATCCTCACATCAAAGCCTTTCCCTTCCGGCTACCCTGATTTCTGTCACTTCGGGACCATAGGTTCCGGACAACGACGTGTGTATACAACTTGTAGATAAGACCAGAAACAATACTATCATAATGAATCAATAATAAGTTCAGATCTGAAATCATGGCACTCGGGCCCTAGTGACAACCATTAAGCACAACAAAGTTGCAACAAAGTCATAAAGCACTAATAGAGATACTAGGCACTATGCCCTAACAATCTGATGCCATTACATGAACGATCTCATCCAATCCCTACCATCCCCATAGCCTACAGCGGGGGATTACTCACTCATAGATGGGGAAACGTGGATGGTCGATGAAGATGATGGTGGAGATCGATGGAGATGGCTCCGGGGGCACTTCCCCGTCCCGGCAGGGTGCCAGAACAGAGACTTTCTATCCCCCGAATCTCCCCTTCGGTGGCGGCGGCGCAGTGGAACTTTTCGTTGAAAAACGTCGAAAACCCCAAAGTTTTTAGGTCAGAAGGCTTCTTATAGGCGAAGAGGGAGACCGAGGGGGTGCCTGGGGCCACCACACCAGGCCCTGGAGCGGCCAGGCCTAGCCCGTGCCGGGGGGGGGGGGGGGGGTGTGGCCAGCCCTTGGCCCTCCTCCGTCTCGTATTCTGGCTCCGTGAGTCTTCTAGAAAAATAGGCACTTTGGCTTTTGTCCCGTCCAATTCCGAGAATATTCATTTTCTGACTATCCTGGAACCAAAAACAGCAAAAAACAGGCAGCTGTCACTGTGGCTCTTGTTAATAGGTTAGTCCAAGAAATCATATGAAAAGTACTCCAAAGTGTGGACAAAACACAAGAAAGTGGATAAAACCAAGCATGGAGCATCAAAAATTATAGATACATTTGCAATGTACAGTGGTTTGTGGAAAGAACACACATGCAATGACTCTTGTGGGTTCATGTGTGGTTTGTGAAAAGAACACACATGCAATGACTCTAGTGGATCCATATGTGGTTTGTGGAAAGAACACACATGCAATAACTACTAGTTGATCCATATGCGGTTTGTGGAAAGAAAACACATGCAATGACACTGTTCTAGGAGATAGACGCTGTTTTGCCTCACTTTGATCCAGTTGGTTCCTGAACAGGAAGGGGGGTCATACCTTGGAGGTCCAAAGCAATCAGCAACAATATAATGAGACTTGATCAAGACGGATCCATATGAGGTTTGTGAAAAGAACACACATGCAATGACTCTAGTGCTGGTTTGAGTATAAGAACACACATGCGATGACTCTAGTGGGTCCATATGTGGTTTGTGAAAAGAACACACATGCAATGACTCCAGTGGATCCATATGTGGTTTGTGGAAAGAACACACATGCAATGACATTGGTTGATCCATATGTGGTTTATGGAAATAACACACATGCAATGACTGTGGTTGATCCATATGTGGTTTGTGGAAAGAACACACATGCAATGAACACTGGTGGATCCATATGTGGTTCATGACAGGAACATACATGCAATGACATTGGTTGATCCATATGTGGTTTGTGACAATAACACACATGCAATGCCATTGGTTAATCCATGTGTGGTTTGTGGAAAGAACACACATGCAATGACTCTAGTGGGTCCATATGTGGTTTGTGAAAAGAACACACATGCCATGACTCTAGTGGATCCATATGTGGTTTGTGGAAAGAACACACATTCAATAACCACTGGTTGATCCATATGTGGTTTGTGGAAAGAACACACATGCAATGACACTGGTGGATCCATATGTGGTTTGTGAAAAGAACAGACATGCAATGACATTGGTTGATCCATGTGTGGTTGTGGAAAGAACACACATGCAATGACTCAAGTGGGTCCATGTGTGGTTTGTGAAAAGAACACACATGCAATGACTCTGGTTGATCCATGTGTGGTTTGTGGAAAGAACACACATTCAATGACATTGGTGGATCCATGTGTGGTTTGTCGAAAAGAACACACATGTAATGACTCTGGTGGATCCATATGTGGTTTGTGACAGGAACACACATGCAATGACACAGTTGGATCCATATGTGGGTTGTTAAAAGAACACACATTTAATGACTCTAGTGTTGGTTTTAGTATAAGAACACACATGCAATGACTCTAGTGGGTCCATATGTGGTTTGTGAAAAAACACACATGCAATGACTCTAGTGGATCCATATGTGGTTTCTGGAAAGAACACACATGCAATAACCACTGGTTGATCCATATGTGGTTCATGACAGGAAAGAACACACATGTAGTGACACTGGTTGATCCATATGTGGTTTGTGGAAAGAACACACATGCAATTACTCTAGTGGATCCATATGTGGTTTGTGGAAAGAACACACATGTAATGAACATTGGTGGATCCATATGTGGTTCATGACTGGAACACACATGCAATGACATTGGTTGATCCATATGTGGTTTGTGACAATAACACACATGCAATGCCATTGGTTAATCCATGTGTGGTTTTTGGAAAAAAAACATGCAATGACTCTAGTGGGTCCATATGTGGTTTGTGAAAAGAACACACATGCAATGACTCTAGTGGATCCATATGTGGTTTGTGGAAAGAACACACATGCAATAACCACTGGTTGATCCATATGCGGTTTGTGGAAAGAACAGACATGCAGTGACACTGGTGGATCCATATGAGGTTTGTGAAAAGAACACACATGCAATGACTCTAGTGCTGGTTTTAGTATAAGAACACACATGCGATGAATCTAGTGGGTCCATATGTGGTTTGTGAAAAGAACACACATGCAATGACTCCAGTGGATCCATATGTGGTTTGTGGAAAGAACACACATGCAATGATATTGGTTGATCCATATGTGGTTTGTGGAAAGAACACACATGCAATGACTCTGGTTGATCCATATGTGGTTTGTGGAAAGAACACACATGCAATGAACACTGGTGGATCCATATGTGGTTCATGACAGGAACATACATGCAATGACATTGGTTGATCCATATGTGGTTTGTGACAATAACACACATGCAATGCCATTGGTTAATCCATGTGTGGTTTGTGGAAAGAACACACATGCAATGACTCTAGTGGGTCCATATGTGGTTTGTGAAAAGAACACACATTCCATGACTCTAGTGGATCCATATGTGGTTTGTGGAAAGAACACACATTCAATAACCACTGGTTGATCCATATGTGGTTTGTGGAAAGAACACACATGCAATGACACTGGTGGATCCATATGTGGTTTGTGAAAAGAACAGACATGCAATGACATTGGTTGATCCATGTGTGGTTGTGGAAAGAACACACATGCAATGACTCAAGTGGGTCCATGTGTGGTTTGTGAAAAGAACACACATGCAATGACTCTGGTTGATCCATGTGTGGTTTGTGGAAAGAACACACATGCAATGACATTGGTGGATCCATGTGTGGTTTGTCGAAAAGAACACACATGTAATGACTCTGGTGGATCCATATGTGGTTTGTGACAGGAACACACATGCAATGACACAGTTGGATCCATATGTGGGTTGTTAGAAGAACACACATTTAATGACTCTAGTGTTGGTTTTAGTATAAGAACACACATGCAATGACTCTAGTGGGTCTATATGTGGTTTGTGAAAAGAACACACATTCAATGACTCTAGTGGATCCATATGTGGTTTGTGGAAAGAACACACAGGCAATAACCACTGGTTGATCCATATGTGGTTCATGACAGGAAAGAACACACATGTAGTGACACTGGTTGATCCATATGTGGTTTGTGGAAAGAACACACATGCAATGACTCTAGTGGATCCATATGTGGTTTGTGGAAAGAACACACATGTAATGAACATTGGTGGATCCATATGTGGTTCATGACAGGAACACACAAGCAATGACATTGGTTGATCCATATGTGGTTTGTGACAATAACACACATGCAATGCCATTGGTTAATCCATGTGTGGTTTGTGGAAAAAGAACGTGCAATGACTCTAGTGGGTCCATATGTGGTTTATGAAAAGAACACACATGCAATGACTCTAGTGGATCCATATGTGGTTTGTGGAAAAAACACACATGCAATAACCACTGGTTGATCCATATGCGGTTTGTGGAAAGAACAGACATGCAATGACACTGGTGGATCCATATGTGGTTTGTGAAAAGAACACACATGCAATGACTCTAGTGCTGGTTTTAGTATAAGAACACACATGTGATGACTCTAGTGGGTCCATATGTGGTTTGTGAAAAGAACACACATGCAATGACTCTAGTGGATCCATATGTGGTTTGTGGAAAGAACACATATGTAATGACATTGGTTGATCCATATGTGGTTTGTGAAAAGAACACACATGCAATGAGACTAGTAGATCCATATGTGGTTTGTGGAAAGAATACACATGCAATAACCACTGGTGGATCCATATGTGGTTCATGACATGAAAGAAGACACATGCAATGACACTAGTAGATCCATATGTGGTTTGTGGAAAGAACACACATGCAATTACTCTAGTGGATCCATATGTGGTTTGTGGAAAGAACACACATGCAATGAACACAGGTGGATCCATATGTGGTTCATGACAGGAACACACATGGAATGACATTGGTTGATCCATATGTGGTTTGTGAAAAGAACAAACATGCAATGACATTGGTTGATCCATGTGTGGTTGTGGAAAGAACACACATGCAATGACTTAAGTGGGTCCATGTGTGGTTTGTGAAAAGAACACACATGCAATGACTCTGGTTGATCCATGTGTGGTTTGTGGAAAGAACACACATGCAATGACATTGGTGGATCCATGTGTGGTTTGTGGAAAAGAAGAAACATGCAATGACTCTGGTGGATCCATATGTGGTTTGTGACAGGAACACACATGCAATGACACTGGTGGATCCATATGTGGGTTTTTAAAAGAACATACATTTAATGACTCTAGTGCTGGTTTTAGTATAAGAACACACATGCAATGACTCTAGTGGGTCCATATGTGGTTTGTGAAAAGAACACACATGCAATGACTCTAGGGGATCCATATGTGGTTGGTGGAAAGAACACACATGCAATAACCACTGGTTGATCCATATGTGGTTTGTGGAAAGAATACACATGCAATGACTCCAGTGGATCCATATGTGGTTTGTGGAAAGAACACACATGCAATAACCACTGGTTGATCCATATGTGGTTCATGACAGGAAAGAACACACATGCAGTGACACTGGTTGATCCATATGTGGTTTGTGGAAAGAACACACATGCAATGACTCTAGTGGATCCATATGTGGTTTGGGGAAAGAACACACATGCAATGAACACTGGTGGATCGATATGTGGTTCATGACAGGAACACACATGCAATGACATTGGTGGATCCATATGTGGTTTATGACAATAACACACATGCAAAGCCATTGGTTAATCCATGTGTGGTTTGTGGAAAGAACACACATGCAATGACTCTAGTGGGTTCATGTGTGGTTTGTGAAAACAACACACATGCAATGACTCTAGTGGATCCATATGTGGTTTGTGGAAAGAAGACACATGCAATAACCACTAGTTGATCTATATGCAGTTTGTGGAAAGAACACACATGCAATGACACAGGTGGATCCATATGAGGTTTGTGAAAAGAACACACATGCAATGACTCTAGTGCTGGTTTTAGTATAAGAACACACATGCGATGACTATAGTGGGTCCATATGTGGTTTGTGAAAAGAACACACATGCAATGACTCTAGTGGATCCATATGTGGTTTGTGGAAAGAACACACATGAAATAACCACTGGTTGATCCATTTGTGGTTTGTGGAAAGAACACACATGCAATGACACTTGTTGATCCTTATTTGGTTTGTGGAAAGAACACGCATGCAATAACCACTAGTTGATCCATATGTGGTTCATGACAGGAAAGAACACACATGAAGTGACACTAGTTGATCCATATGTGGTTTGCGGAAAGAACACACATGCAATGAACACTGGTGGATCCATATGTGGTTCATGACAGGAACACACATGCAATGACATTGGTTGATCCATATGTGGTTTATGACAATAACACACATGCAATGCCATTTGGTAATCCATGTGTGGTTTGTGGAAAGAACAAACATGCAATGACTCTAGTGCATCCATATGTGGTTTGTGGAAAGAACACAGATGCAATAACCACTAGTTGATCCATATGCGGTTTGTGGAAAGAACACACATGCGATGACACTGGTGGATCCATATGAGGTTTGTGAAAAGAACACACATGCAATGACCCTAGTGCTGGTTTTAGTATAAGAACACACATGCGATGACTCTAGTGGGTCCATATGTGGTTTGTGAAAAGAACAACATGCAATGACTCTAGAGGATCCATATGTGGTTTGTGGAAAGAACACACATGCAATGACATTGGTTGATCCATATGTGGTTTGTGGAAAGAACACACATGCAATGACTCTGGTTGATCCATATGTGGTTTGTGGAAAGAACACACATGCAATGACTCTGGTGGATCCATGTGTGGTTTGTGTAAAGAACACACATGCAATGATTCTAGTGGGTCCATATGTGGTTTGTGAAAAGAACACACATGCAATGCCATTGGTTGATCCATGTGGTTTTTGAAAAGAACACACATGCAATGACATTGGTGGATCCATATGTAGTTTGTGGAAAGAACACACATGTAATGCCATTGGTTGATCCATGTGGTTTGTGGAAAAGAACACACATGCAATGACATTGGTGGATCCATATGTGGTTTGTGGAAAGAACACACATGCAATGACATTGGTTGATCCATGTGTGGTTTGTGAAAAGAACACACATGCAATTACGCTAGTGGATACATATGTGGTTTGTGGAAAGAACACACATGCAATGAACACTAGTGGATCCATATGTGGTTCATGACAGGAACACACATGCAATGACTCTAGTGGATACATATGTGGTTTGTGGAAAGAACACACATGCAATGAACTCTAGTGGATCTATCTTGGCATAATTTGATGTATGCCATGATGTATTTCATTGTAAAAGACACTCACTTTCCATTTTTATACTACTCAGCTTTGCCCTTGGTTTTTTGATACTACCTAGTTTTGCCCCTCTCTCTCTTTCGTAGAAACCCAAACCTGTGCCCACTCTATCTTCTACGCCCTGGTTGGTTGTCACAGTTGTCACGCGGATCGTGCGCACCAACCGTTGATCCTATGTGATCGAACGAGGCTCGTTGCACATGTCGTGCCCTTCACAGGTCAGCGCGAGACAACACGGACGTCTCCCTCAACGAGACTTCTACAAGAAGGAACACGATGCCCTCTATCGAAAAAGTCGTCGAGTGGTCATGTCATGTTTAATCTAGTCTGCAAAGGCTACAAGTATACTGCACGGCAACTGGTCATCCACGACCCATGGGCTATACCATTTTTACTACACAGTGCGCCTGCACTCTCACTTCCGACAGGCCCCCACCACACGAACCTTCCACGCGGCAGCCGCAGCCGGAAGAGCTGCCTATCGGGGCCCTCGAGGAGGCCTAAACGTCCCCGCATTAAAAACCCAGCCTATCGGGTCCTCCATTCACACTCATCCACTACTCTCTCTTCCCTATCTAGCAAAACCCCACAATCTTGAACGTACTTGCATGAACCTTCTCCATGAAACCAGTGCATGGGGGTGAGTGTCCGGGCATCGCCGCAGGGGTGGTGCTTCATGCGACAGATCTAGAGGAGCATCACACAGCACAAGGCAAGGAGGACGTGTAGTTCACCCCTTGGGGGACCATGTGCTCGCTGGTGTTGATGACTTCGGAGGCCCCGATGACAGCGTGGAGTTCGACAAACATGCTCCACTCGTGTACCCGGAGGTACATCTATTTCTACATGTTTCATATTTTCTACTCGATCTTAATCTATCCCGGCATCATAAAAAATCTAGTCCTAATGATTAGATGCAACGTACGAACCAGTACATGGAGAGATCTAGCCTGTTCTGAATGAATCCACATTATTTATTTACTAATAAGTTATCAAGAACACAAACCACATTAATTTAGAAGCGACCTGGGGAGATGGCCGTAATGAACTGCTGAAACTGTATAGACATGTTATTGCATCGAAAGTAACTCGGAATGGTGGAAGGAATATATATTTATTATTTTTCTCATTTCGGTTTGTATTCCATACATTACAGGTGGATTCAAGTGAGATGGACTCTAACAAGGAGACCAGGGACAACAAGAGTCGCCATGTCATGAAGAAGCTCAAGAGCGGGATAATCCCTTTGTGCACTCGACTTGGGGAACTCAGGTGCCCTTTCTGTAAGAAAGGAGCCAACCCGAGGATTGCTAGCTTGATTCCGCATGCGGTTGGCATCGGTAAAAGCCCGGTTAGTAAACACAAGTCGGCGACCAAGGCTAAGTACACTGCTTATGGCAAATTCCTGAGGGAGTATGTCAAGACCAGCCTAGTGTCCCCTTACTTAGGAATCAGCAACTTCTAGCCGACCAACCCGTCACTGTGCTGGCCCGGCCACTAATAATATTTAGTTCTCTTACCGTATCTAGACCCTTAAACCATGGGGATTTCTATTTTTGTACCCTTCAAAATATATTCAGGTTCATCTGTTTATGGAGTTAAAGTTCCGGTGGCATACTCGTTATTTTGCATGGATAGAGGGGTGCCCCCAATAGATATAAGGGTTTTCCTGTCCACTAGATCACAAAGGATCAACGGTTGGTGGGCACGATCCGTGTGACAACTGTCTCGACCAATCAGAGCGTAGCAGCGAAGATGAGAACATGTGCGAGAGATGGATACAAAGAGAGGAGAAAATCGAGTAGCACTTAAGAACCAAGGGCAAAACTGAGTAGAACTTAAAAACCAAGGGCAAAACTGAGTAGAACTTAAATACTAAGGGCAAGAGTGACAAAGGGATTCAAATAGAAAATAGAAAATGATTTAAAAATGGAACCAAACCGCCAGTGTTACACTCGAGGGCAAAACTGAGTACAACTGAATCGCCATGGTTAGACACGAGGGAAAAACATGACTCACGGTATGCGTGTGCGGTGCACGGGGCGGTAGCGGACACGTGTGGCGGTGCATGGTGCATTAGTGTATGCGGTGCACGGTAGTGCAACGAAACGTCACTTCCCTTCTCCTTTAATAGAGGCCTCCCCACTCCCACTCATCACACACTTGCTCACTCAACCGTCTCCACTGTCCCATCACCTTCTACAAACGCCCAATAAAACCCCAACCACGCTGGCGATGGAGAAGAACGGCGCGGTGGCCATCGGTGCCTCCAAGGCCGCCAGCGAGGAGCCCCCCGTCCCCGTACAGACCCTCGTCCGCGCATCCACCGTAGCCGCCGGCGAGGAGGCCCCCGCCGGTCTCGGATAGATCCCGCTCGGCTAGTACCCCTACGAGGAGGTTGTCTACATAAGGCCGGAGAACCCCTATGACACCAGCATCTCCGACCCATGGTCGGAGATAACCAGGGTTTTCTCCCCTTCCCTTGTTCTTCCCCTGTTCCCATCGTTGGATGCTAGATCGTATGTTATTAGGGCTCGGCTGTTCGTATTTTTACAGTAGCTAATCCTCTTGTGTTAGATCTCGATTTTCGACGAATCCCCCTGTTTGTAGTTGGGATCAGTATTTGATTTGGTTTGAGATTCGGGGTCATAATCGAGAGATCTCAATCAGTCAATCTATGCAAATAATCAATCCCGATAATCAAAGTATCTCAATCATGTCCTTATTGTACTCTACTGTTTTTTTCCAATAGGAGGATAGCAGGGACGTCCGTAGCGACGGCGAGTCCAAGGACACCAAGACTCGTCATGTGCTGAGGAGGCTAAAGTCTGGCTAGTACAACAACTTCTTTGCCGACGACGTGTACAGGTGCCCCTTCTTCCCCACCAGGAGGCTCCGCGCCACGGACTTCAACTCCCTCGTGAAGCATGCTGAGGACGTGAGGACCTGCGTCGAGTCCGTGAACGTCCACGACTTCATAGCCAAGCACCAGGTGCTCGGTCTTCACCTCCGCAACCTCCAGAAGGTGGCTATCGAGGAGGGTCGCATGCCCCCGATCAAACCCAAGGAGCCCAAGGTCAAGGGGCTGGGCAGCAAGATGTGGAGGAGGCGCCAGAGGGAGGAGGCGGAGGCCCTCCTAGCAGAGGCCACGAGGGGCCACTGATCAGCTGCTGCTGCTGTAAAGCAGCTTCTTTTGTCTTGTCTGTGTTGAACCTATCAGCTACTGCTGCTGAGCAGCCTAATTGTCGAACCTCGTTAAGTACCGTACTATATAACCTATATTAGCTGCTTTATCTACATCTGCTCTACTTACTGAATTTATTTATGGTGCTGGTTTGTTTTACTGCTCTAGATTTGCTACCAGATTAGGGAAAAGCGAGGGCAAAAGGAACAATGAATGAAGAGAGAATCTGCTCTAGATTCCCGACCTTTTTGGGCAAAAAAACACAACTTTTAGCGAGAGAGGGGAAAAGGCCCTCTTAAAAAGGCCAAATAACAAAAAAAACTTCCAATTTTAGGCGTCAGGGCGCACGTAATGGCTAAGCCTTTGACCAGACGGCACCCCCCTCCGAGCGTATGTGAGGGCTTCTGAATATCGGGAGGGCAAAAGTGAGGACAAACGAGACACAATGTTGCTATAGCTAAATCTGACAAAAAGCTGAATTTGGCTTTACCATGCAATTTGGCTAGAGCTCCAGAATGTAGCTATTCTAAATCCCTAAACTATGTGGTGCGTTGAAACCTCATGCTTTTCTACCGACACATGTGTTGCAAAGTTGCATGATCGTGCATGCTTACACAAGTGGCCTACACAAAAACTTATAGAAGCATGGGCAAACGAGCTTCAATTTGGCAAATTCTGGACAAAATGAAATTGCAAGCTTTGCGCAATCATCAGGCCTGATCGGTTGGGCGGCTGCCCCGGGGTGCAGGGATGCTAGGTCCTTGTCTATGCTTACACTTCTTAAACTTGTTAGGAATAATAGCTTTACACTTCCTTCTATCCTGTCATGTTACGTCGTGTCAGCACCGCGCACCCGCTATGGATGGGCAACGGGACGGTGGTCTACGTGATCGGTCTCTGCCACGCCAAAGCCACATCGCACACCCGTCCCATCGCCTACCGGGACGGACGTCGAATTTAATCGCTAGGATTGGAAACCAACTGTGCTCGCCCGGTCAAACTTGCTTCCACACAGGGCCTGTTCGTCTGTGGTACCAAAGTTCGCAGGCCAGCGCACCGCGGTACCTAAGTTGCCTGAAATTGCCGCGTTTAGAAATTTTGGGCCGCCAACTACCGAGAGGGGCCATTTCGATGCAAACTCATCTCACCCCTGCCAAATTCAAACATTCCGTGAAACTGCCCCGTGAAGTAGACGGTCGGGACCCTCATGTCGATCATTTGTCCGTGACGCAAGCGCCAACACGGTAACCTCTTAGGCAAATCGAGGAACTAAGTGGATTAGAGGCGTTGACCAATTTCACAAATCCATTCCCACCTTTCCCCTAGCACCGGCGACGTCGAAATCCACCCTCCAGGCAGGACGATCCCTTCAGACATTTGACTTCCGGCGCCAAGTTGCTGCGCCCAGTCTCTGATCCCGAGCTCCAATGGCGCATGCCGTAGCCGCCGTTGCGAGGCTCTAGACCACCTCCGCTGCCGACGAGCCGAGCAGCCTGGAGGATGGCAAATCCTACTACCAAGGAAGAAGAAGTTCTTGCTACAAGCGGGTGAGCTACACTTTTCTTTGCTATTCGCACTAATTATAACTACTAGCTGGCTACTAAACCTAAAATTGTTTGTTAGCCCAACGCTGACAAACATATTTTGTCCATAATTTTCTGTCAAGTGGGATCTCTGTGGACCACCCTTACCTGGTTACGGTAGTCCTCTTCAGGTACGACTCTAAGGGCAAGTGGTATGGACACCATTGTATCACGATGGAAGAAGCAGCTGCACATATCTACACTATATATGGTATGGTTGCTGCTCTCCGTAATCATGATGAATTATGGCCGAAGCAGACTGCAAAGTTCAGCTTCATGGATGAATGTGGCATCATGGTTCCTCTAATGTGTGACAGTCAGCTAATTGGGTTGATGAAAAGGTATGCTTCGGCTTGCATGTTTGAGATGAATTGTGATGTACTGGATGTGGAAGCTGCTGCAACTGGGAGTCGCCCTTCTATTCTTTGATAGGGTGGTTGCTCGAACCCAATTAGCTCCTGGTAAGCAAAAGTCTCTTTGGGTTCGCATGTTTGTGCTGAATTGTAATTTTTGTTTTATTTACTCTATAGATATTGGGCAGTTATGCAACAGTCTTGTTTCTTTGACAGGAAGCGCCGCAAGGTTAGAAACATGACTACCGGGTCAGTCATTTTTTCTGCCCGAAGAAAGTAAAAACGAGTGGAAAGATGATGCTGGACACGATTCTAGTGCCCATTGTCCCGGCGATGCAGAGTACGTGAAGCTAAGAAAATTGGCACCGAGGAAGAGGAAGAAGGCAGGAAATGAAGAAGCTAGTGGACGTGAAGGCTTGGCACCTAGGCTATGGAAGAAGGCTGCTGGCAACGAAGATGCATAGTAATGTGTTGAACTTGAACCTATATATGTAATTCGGTTAAATTCTGGAGCTCTGTGTGTGGAACTTTGCTAGGCGAAACAATCTACCCACATTCTCTGAGTAAAATGTACCGTGACTTAGGGTTTGGAAATGACCGAGTCAGTAGTTGAATCCGAAATTGTGATTGTGCCACTACTATTTGAAAACACGCAGCACCGGTCCCACGATTGCTGAGGGGCAGGAGGTCTCCAAATACGATAGAATGTAAGTGGCACAAAAATAAATTATTTAAGCTGCTACACTGCACGAAGCAACAACTTATTTCAGTTGCTGCACACAATGACATGGCAACATAAACAGCAATGGCAACCGATAATGCCTAGATGAGGAGGAAATCGGTACCACTTTCTGGCCTAATCTTGAGCCCGTCTATCTCACCGCCTCTCTGCTCCTGCATCCCCTGCATCCGGTGAAGCTCCCGGATCTCCAGTAATCGGGTGTACGTGCTTCCACTTTATAAATTGTGGTTGTGCCATTTGCATGCGGCACAATCCATGTAGATTACGTTTAAACAAACCTCCAATGTCAGAATACACTAGTAGAAAAAAGGTCTTTGGTCCATGGTCACGTTCCCAATCCGGGACAGAGATCTAAATCAAGGCAGAAATTGATCTAAATCACAAATTCTTCCACAAAGTAATCGAGACAGAGATCTAAATCGAGGCATTTCATTAATTCAACCACAAATTCTTCTAAACACATGTGCGATTTCAAATCCTACATTAATTCAACCACTAGTCAACAATTTCACTTCCGCTGTCGCTGTCCTCCGAGCCGCCAGCTTCCTCGTCATCGTCGGATGGAACCTCCACGATTTCCGCATTGATCGCGAGACGGAGCACCTCTTCATGGTGGCATTGATGGTGTACTTGGTCCGTCTAGGGACAGACCAGAACCTCTCCCGCCCTTCTCGGTTGCGGAGATCACGGTGCACCACGCGCCCATAAACGATGCGGTTGCCAATCTTGGCCTTCCGCTCCTTCTTGAACAGAGCCGGCCAGTACGGGCTGGCCGCCGCGTACCATCTCGGCTCTGCTAGGGACGAGGAGCAGAGCCACCAGCACTCCCGCATAGCTGATGCGCCATCCGTGGGGCACCGTTGCGGCCGGCGGCACGAGGATGTCAAAGTGCACGCACATCACCGCCTCGTAGCAGTTCAGCGCGGGCATCTCCATGGCGGCGCGGTGGAGATTGGAGAGGGAGCGAGGGGATGGACGACGAAGCGACGGTGTGGTGGAGATTGAAGAGGGCAAGGGGATGGACGACGGGGCGATGGCGCAGTGGAGATTGGAGAGGGCGAGGGGATGGACGATGAAGCGACGCGCTATGGTGCCTCCTATTTGTACACGAGGACGACGAAGCGACGGGCGGAATATCCAAGGGGCATTGGTCAGACAAAAGGAAGTAATGCTGGGTTAAGAAAGATTAACGGGCGACCAATTTTTTTCCTCCCATGACTCCGGGGCCAATAGTTCAGACTGCTAGGTCAACAAGTACAACTATTACAACTTAAAAAGGCACGGAGCTCAAGCTAAATAGAACTAGTTATCACACTTCTCCTTGATCTTCCTAATCTTAGCCCGATGCGCATCTTCCTGCGAGAGCAAGGATCAAATCGTCCGCTCCTTCCTTTTAGCATCTTCCTTGCACAGCTTCAATTGTTTCTCTGCATTTTTCCTCATGCACTTGTCAATACTCGTAGTTGTGAACTGTAGGACTTTGGCCTGGTGAAGATCATTCCTTGCTTGAGTCAGTTCTTGCTCTGCTTTAGCCTTCAGGGCCAATGCCGCGTCCCTCTCCTTCTCGACTTTGCTAACCTTGTCTTTCACCCACCCGAGATCTCGCTTATGCTTGGTCGTGTCAACTGGTTCCCATAGCTTCAGCTCAACACTGTCAAGAAGTGAGCTGAATACGGATTCTTTCAACTCAACAGTCATTTCCCATAGTTTGTCCAGCATTTTCTGCATCGATTTGGGCCACTCTGGATCTACCCATTTGACAACACCACAACTTCCTCCTTGCATCATTGCACGATGTCCTTGACACCGTAGAAACCTCCTGCCTACGTTTCATCCTTCGAATGTTACAAATTTAGCGGGCACATATCCATGTTTACATAGCAGAGGACTATCTTCATCCGCTAGACCATGATAGTCGGAGTCATACATCGTCTAGTTGGCCTAACACATCATACGCGCATGAGTAAACAAAGTAGATCTAGCTCAAAAAATAGATAACTGGCCATAGATGATAGAGATAGAGATGATACGACTCACATCGAAATCACCGTCCCTATCATCAGGACGCATTTCCTCGCCATCTCCCCTTGAACCCATGGCGAGAGGGGGGCGGAAGGGGGGGTGGCTGCCAGAGAGGGGATTGGGATGGAGGTGCCGTTGGCTTGCGGCTATGGCGGGATGGGAGTGAAGTGGGGAAAGTGGCTTCGAGGGGAAGGAAGAGAAGTACGGGGAGGAAGATAAGTAATGGGGACGTCACACTGGGATATGGCCCACTGAACTCGTGAGTTGTGACACCCGCAACAGGGGAGCGCCCGGTGTTGCTAGTTTGTCCAGAGCAAGCGTGGCCAATCATGCTGCAGAACAGCTGATGTTTACGCACTTCTATTCTTGTAGACAGTTGTTGGGCCTCCAAGTGTAGAGATTTGTAGAACAGCAGCAGGTTTTCCATTAAGTGGATTACCCAAGGTTTATCGAACTCAGGGAGGAAGTGGTGAAAGGTATTCCCTCTCAAGCAACCCGGCAATCAAGATACAACAAGTCTCTTGTGTCCCCAACACACCCAATACACTTGTTAGGTGTATAGGTGCACTAGTTCGGCGAAGAGATAGTGAAATACAATTGGTATGGATATAAGACAACGGTGCCAGAAAATACTTTGATGGCATGGAAGAGACTAAAGGCAAACTTAAATAAAGATGGAAACAAGCAAACATGTAAAATATCTAGTTGCAAACGGTGTTTCAATGCTTAGAAACAAGTCCTAGGGATCATACTTTCACTAGTGAACACTCTCATATAAATATCTTCTCTTTATGATACTACTCTGAACTACTCTCTGGTTGGACACTCTAATCCATGGTAGGGCTATAACAACATTCCTCAAAGTTCTCTTTCCCCATCTAGATAACCCCATACTGTCACCTTGAGCACTAGATGGTTCCAACAAACACCACAATTTCATAGATACATCCAACTCCAAATATAACTCATAACAAGTATTTGTAATCTCTAGCCTAAGTGCCACCATGGTGTGCACGCTGTCACATTCACACATATGGGGAGAGCAGAGATCTATTAAAGCACTTGAGTAGCAAGGTATATCTACTTGATTACAAAGCTCATGATCACAATATGATCATGCATAGAGAGAGAGATGAACACATAACTACCGGTAGAACCCTTAGCCTCGAGAGAGAACTACTCCATCTTCATCATGGGAGTCAGCAACAACGATGGAGATGGCGGTGGAGTCGATGGAGATGACGGTGAAGATGGTGAAGAGGTGGCGGCGGCAGTGGTGCTGGCGGTGGCGCGGTGGACTCCTTCTGCGCCGTTGGTATCACAGGGGAGCACCGCCCCTTAGCACCCTTCCTTCATGGCTTCTTGGGAGCCCTTCCTCATGGAGATGGGATCCATGGGGGAGGCAAAAACATGGCTTTGGTGGCTTCAAATTCGTGGGTGGAGGTGTCTCCCACGAATTAGGTTTCCTCCCTTTATATAGCTTTTCGGATTCCCGTCACCCCATCTTGGGCTACAGTAAATCGGGTCTATAGGGCCAGTCCGGTCACGGAATTAGATAAATTTTATGTCCAGAACGTTTGTCGTGAAATTTCCAACAACTTTGTGGTTGAAGAGTTTTCCGTTTGACGCCGGCTTTGACCCGAAACGTGACCATCTTCAAAAAGAGTTCTGAGACAGATTTCTGCAAAATCCCAATTTGACTCCAACAAGGTTTCCACTTGTATTCTTGATAATTCCTACACATCAAAGTATAAAATAAGAACATTGTGTACTTTTGCAACTATTAGTATTTTAGTCCAAATAAATAATAAACTTTATATAAAAAGGAGTATCAAAAGCATATTATTAGCATAAAACCATCAAAAATTATAGATACGTTATGGACGTATCAACATCGCCAAGCTTAGTTCCTGCTCGTCCTCGAGCAGGTAAACGATAAAAACAATATAATTTTTGAGGTGACATACAACCAACACAATCTTGATCATCATTATTGTAAAAGCATTGATAGCTAGGATCAAGGTACTCTAAACATGAACATGAAAGATAGAGTTCTAACAATAAGACATAGCAACTATGTTATAACATGAAAATGTACAAACAAAAGATTCATGAATAATAATGCATTGAAAGATGTTTGTTTGTTTCACATGTAGAAAACATAGCATAGTGGCATTCAGCTTGCCCCTCATGGAGTAGCAAAACATAAATGCATATGACACCTTCAAAGTTCATAAGAGTGAGTAGATACAAATAGTTCAAGAACAAGCAATATCAACATTATGAATCAATCAATAAGTTTTGGGACAATGCACATAGAACTAAGAATAACAACTATGGTCTCTTAATTGGTGCCTAAGGATAGAAGGTGGAGACTCAATATAAAAGTGGAAGAAAGGCCTTCATAGAAGGAAGCAACTATTGAAGGAGCTTATTAGATTTCAGCTCTCATTGCCCCTATCATAAGAATCTTGAAGTGATTAAGGTTAAAGTGAACAAACTATGGAGTATATGCTTGACAAAGTATACGTTGGAAATCGCATGTCCCTTGAATACGAGGGCCGCTCCTCATGCTGCTCAAGTTTAGTTACCGGTAAGTTCTTGTCATAGTAAGTACATGTGTATCATAGAGAACCGCCAACGGGGTACCCCTTGCCCGATGATATGGAAGAATCCCCACATCAAAATGACAAGGCAAGCAGACAATGAGCATCTCAGCAATCTTCTTATTTACCATGGGAAAATGGTGCTTTTTTCTCTCTTTCCTATTTTCTCATCTCTTTTTTTTCTTTTCTCTTTTTTTTCTCAATATCTGACTCTTTTTTATAAGAAGAATGCTTCATATACAGCTCATTATGGTTACGCTGAAGGTTTCCACCATGACGGCATGGATTAGACCGGCGGCCCAGGCGTTTCTCTAACACACATACATAACTCCATCGACTTACAAGCTCCCCTTTCATTTCACACCGACGGCATCCATAGACAAAAGAGCATGATATCAACTAGGTACAACGTACAAGTGCAATGTTGAAAGCGTTTCCCATGATAGCATGGTTCTGCTAACCCCCAACATATAAGTCCAAGCATATACAACATAGACGACATAATGATTCAAGTTTATTAAGGGCAAGAAAAGTAAAGTGCGCCATCAAGTTCGTGAGAGCTTTAATCACTAGTTTTCTCATAA
This sequence comes from Avena sativa, assembly GCA_916181665.1. Taxonomy (NCBI): domain Eukaryota; kingdom Viridiplantae; phylum Streptophyta; class Magnoliopsida; order Poales; family Poaceae; genus Avena; species Avena sativa. The sequence goes on along the minus strand of OV702290.1, from coordinate 28,104,293 downwards.
CAAGTTTAATTCGGAAGGTAGATAAAAACATGAATATACTTGAAATAGCAAATGCTAATAGGTAGGTATGGTAGACTCGTTGGAATAACTTGGTTTTAGGAGTTGGGTGCATGAGTGGAACTCATACTTGGTTATGGAGGCTAGCAAAAGACTGGGAGCGACCAACTAAGAGAGCAATAATGGCCATAATCATGCAGAGCGACAAAATATCATTAATCAAAGTATAAAGTGATATTACAAGTCGAAAACTAAAGGATCATAAAGGCTATGGTGACTTGGGATAGTCATAACATGGTGTGAGCATGCGCCAAGTCAATCCAAATAAAGCATCAAAGGAGAATACCATAATACTATGCTTTAATATGCTAAAACAACGCATGATTCTTTCAAGGCACATTAAGCAATCTCAATTGTTTATAACATGTCATGGTACAACAAATATCACTAAGCATAAAGCCAAAACAATATCAAGCATGGCATGACAAAGCATGGGCCACAGTCAAAAACAAGCTCCTTTTTACCACTTAAGCACGAACTTTTGCTACTCTTTTCCAATCCAAACCAAACTATTTGAAAACCAATGCGTGAAAGAGGGGGGACAACCAATTTATTCAAGCAAACTAAGAAAACCAAGCAGACGAAAACCAAAAACAAAGACGCTCCAAGAACAACACAACTGTGCATGAAACAATAAAAATGAAGTGTTTGGGATTTTTATTGATGAAAAAGGGGATGCCTTGGGCATCCTCAAGCTTTGACGCTTGTACTTCTTGGATATTTCTTGGGGTGACATAGGGTGGCATCCCCAAGCTTTATCTTTAGTCCATTCTTCATCTCATTACATCATTCTCTCTATACACCTAATTTTTTTCCTTCATAGAAAACTCCACACAATCTTTATTAGCAACATTAGTGCACTCAAGATAATAAGTATTTAGGTTCAGTTTCAACACCAATAAAACTTCCATTAAAACACAAGATACTGTAGCACTTCCCTTGAAAAACTCAATTTCCCAAAGAGAACTCAAAAAGGAACCAAGAAGAAGCAAATGCAAATAATGGCAGAAGTCTGTCAAAATAGACCAACAGGTAAAAACCAATTTTTTCGAAGACCTTCTGTTGCTGAAATCAAAAATTTTTGAACTAACAAAAGTTAGATGACAACCTGGGACAGAATCACAAAAATTCACGCCTCAAAAAGACGTACAGAGATTTTACACGATTTTTTATGGTGAAGCACAAAAATCTGTTTCGGGACATCAACTTTCCCAAGCATTACTTCTATCTCATTAGAGGTTACACTTGGCACAAAAAGCAAATAAAAAGGATAAGGAGCGGTTATTACAGAGGTAATAACTTCCAAGACTCAAGTAAAACTTTTGGGTTATCTCCCAATAAGTACTTTTCTTTAACGCCTTTAAGTTAGTCATGATAGTTTGAGAAGATGCTCACATAAGAAATATGAATTAAAGTAAAAGAGAGCATCAAGAAGCAAATTCAAAACACATTTAAGTCTAACCCACTTCCTATGCATAGGAATCTTGTAAATAAACAAGTCATTAAAGCGCAAAGCAACAAGCATAGGAAAGCAAAACAAGTGCAACTTCAAAATTTTCAACATAAAGAGGGGAAACTTAATATTGTTGAGACACATAAAACCATGTTTCCCTCTCTCATAATAACTTTTAGTAGCATCATGAATAAAATTAACAATATAACAATCACATAAAACATTCTTATCATGAGCCACATGCATAAAAGAATTAATACTCTCCCTATAACCATAGTCATTCTTATTAATTGTATTGGGAGGAAATTCAGCAAAATAGCTATCATTATTATTCTCATCACCATAATCATCAAATATAGGAGGCATATTGTAATCATAATTAATTTTCTCCTCAATAGTAGGTGGACTTAAAATATCATATTCATCATTATAATCATCATATATTGGAGGTTTGGTATCATCATAAGCAATAGAATAGCTATCTTACAAAGCTGGGGAACTAAAAAGATCATTTTCATAAAAACTAGCTTCCCCAAGCTTAGACTTTTCCATAGCATTAGCAATAATGGTGTCCAAAGAATTCATACTAACAACATTGCTAACTCAAGATAAATACTATAAAGCTCTCTAATTTTGTTGTTGTTTTCCATTAAGACTAACTAGTGAAAAATAAAAACAAGAAACAAAACGACAAAATTGCAGAATATATAGGAAATAACTTCGAGGACTCACACCGGAGCTTTTACCTTACCTCCCTGGCAACGGCGCCAGAAAATAGCTTGATGTCTACGCACTTCTATTCTTGTAGACAGTTGTTGGGCCTCCAAGTGTAGAGGTTTGTAGAACAGGATCAAGTTTTCCCTTAAGTGGAATACCCAAGGTTTATCGAACTTAGGGAGGAAGTGGTCAACGATATTCCCTCTCAAGCAACCCTGCAATCAAGATACAAGAAGTCTCTTGTGTCCCCAACACACCCAATATACTTGTCAGGTGTATAGGTGCACTAGTTTGGCGAAGAGATAGTGAAATACAAGTGGTATGGATATAAGACAACGGTGCCAGAAAATACTTTGATGGCGTGGAAGAGACTAAAGGCAAACTGAAATAAAGATGGAAGCAAGCAAACATGTAACACATCTAGTTGCAAACGGTGTTTCAATGCTTAGAAACAAGGCCTAGGGATCATACTTTCAGTAGTGAACACTCTCATATAAATATCTTCTCTTTATGATACTACTTTGAACTACTCTCCGGTTAGACACTCTAATCCATGGTAGGGCTATAACAACACTCCTCAAAGTTCGCTTTCCCCATCTAGATAACCCCACACCGTCACCTTGAGCACTAGATGGTTCCAACAAACACCACAATTTCATAGATACATCCAACTCCAAATATAACTCATAACAAGTATTTGTAATCTCTAGCCTAAGTGCCACCATGGTGTGCACGCTGTCACTTTCACACACATGGGGAGAGCAGAGATCTATTAAAGCACTTGAGTAGCAAGGTAGATCTACTTGATTACAAAGCTCATGATCACAATATGATCATGCATAGAGAGAGATGAACACATAGCTATCGGTAGAACCCTTAGCCTTGAGAGAGAACTACTCCCTCTTCATCATGGGAGTCAGAAACAGTGACGGAGATGGTGGTGGAGTCGATGGAGATGGCGGTGAAGATGGTGAAGAGGTGGCAGCGGCGGCGGTGCTGGCGGTGGCGCGGAGGACTCCTTCCCCGCCGCCGGTATCACAGGGTAGCACCGCCCCTTAGCACCCTTCCTTCATGGCTTCTTGGGAGCCCTTCCCCATGGAGATGGGATCCATGGGGAGGCAAAAACGTGTCTTTGGTGGTTGCAAATTCGTGGGTGCAGGTGTATCCCATGAATTAGGTTTTTCCTCCCTTTATATAGCTTCTCGGATTCCCGTCACCACATCTTGGGCTGCAATAAATCGGGTCTATAGGGCCCGTCCAGACGCGGAATCAGCTAAATTTTATGTCCAGAAAGTTTGTCGCGAAATTTCCAAAAACTTTGTAGTTGAAGAGTTTTCCGTTTGACGCCTTCTTCGACCCGAAATGTGACCATCTTCAAAAATAGTTCTGAGACAGATTTCTGCAAAATCCCAATTTGACTCCAACAAGGTTTCCACTTGTATTCTTGGTAATTCCTACACATCAAAGTGTAAAACAAGAACATTGTGCACTTTTTCAACTATTAGTAGTTTAGTCCAAATAAATAATAAACTTTATATAAAAAGGAGTATCAAAAGTATATTATTAGCATAAAACCATCAAAATTTATAGATACGTTATGGACGTATCAACAGCCTACTCGCGGATCGCTCTCACGAAGACTATCCCAATCGTCCAAGCGCCCCGATCGAACAGTATGTAACAATCGTCAAGCAGAACAACTGTGTTAGGGCATGCCTTCTAGAAGACTCGGTCTAACGGCCACCCATTGGGGGCCAAGGTTAGGGCTCTCCTAAGGTTAGGATCCATATGTGGTTTATGAAAAGAACACACATCCAATGACGCTGGTGGATCCTTATGTGGTTTGTGAGAAGAAAACACATGCAATCACACTGGATGGATCCATATGTGGTTTACGAGAGGAACACACATGCAATGACACTGGTGATATGTGGTTTGTGAGAAGAACAGACACACAATGACTCTAACTGTGGTTCATGACAAGAGCAAACATGCAATGACACTGGTGGATCCATGTGTGGTTTGTGAGAAGAACAGACATGCAATGACTCTAGCAGTGGTTCATGAAAAGAACACACATGCAATCACACTGGTGTATCCTTGTGTGGTTTGTGAGAAGAATAGACATACAATGACTCTAGCTGTGGTTCATGAGAAGAACACACATCAATGACACTGGTGTATCCTTATGTGGTTTGTGAGAAGAACACACATGCAATGACTCTAGCTGTGGTTTGTGAAAAGAACACAGAAGCAATGACTCTAACTGTGGTTAATGAAAAGAGCAGATATGCAATGACACTGGTGGATCCATGTGCGGTTTGTGAGAAGAACACACATGCAATGACACTGGCTGTGGTTCATGAAAAAAACAGACATGCAATCATACCGGTGAATACATGTGTGGTTTGTGAGAAGAACACACATGCAATGACACTAGGTGTGGTTCATGAAAAGAATACACATCCAATGACACTAGTGAATCGTTATTTGGTTTGTGAGAAGAATATACATGCAATGACTCTGGTTGTGGTTCATGAGAAGAACACACATGCAATGACACTAGTGGATCCATGTGTGGTTTGTGAGAAGAACACACATCCAATGACACTGGGTGTGGTTCATGAAAAGAACACACATGCAATGACACTGGTGTATCCTTATGTGGTTTGTGAGAATAACAGACATGCAATGAATCTAGCTGTGGTTTATGAGAAGAACACATATGCAATGACACTGGTGTATCCTTATGTGGTTTGTGAGAAGAACACACATGCAATGACTCTAGCAGTGGTTTGTGAAAAGAACACACATGCAATGACTCTAGCTGTGGTTCATGAGAAGAACACACATGCAATGACACTATTGGATCCATGTGTGGTTTGTGAGAGGAACAGACATGCAATGACACTGTGTGTGGTTCATGAAAAGAACACACATCCAATGACACTGGTGGATCCTTATGTGGTTTGTGAGAATAACACACATGCAATGAGTCTGGTGGATCGTTATGTGGTTTGTGAGAATAACAGACATGCAATGACTCTAGATGTGGTTCATGAGAAGAAAATACATGCAATGACACTGGTGTATCCTTATGTGATTTGTGATAAGAACACACATGCAATGACTCTAGTTGTGGTTCATGAAAAGAACACACATCCAATGACTCTAGCCGTGGTTCATGAGAAGAACACACATGCAATGACACTGGTGGATCCATGTGTGGTTTGTGAGAGGAATATACGTGCAAGGACACTGGGTGTGGTTCATGAAAAGAACACACATCCAATGACACTGGTGGATCCATATGTGGTTTGTGAAAAGAACACACATCCAATGACACTGGTGGATCCTTATGTGGTTTGTGAGAAGAACACACATGCAATGACACTGGTGATATGTGGTTTGTGAAAACACACATGCAATGACACTAGTGGATCCATATGTGGTTTGTGAAAAGAACAGACATGCAATCACACTGGGTGGATCCATGTGTGGTTCATGAGAAGAACACACATGCAATGACACTGGTGATATGTGGTTTGTGAAAAGAACAGACATGCAATGACTCTAACTGTGGTTAATGAAAAGAGCAGACATGCAATGACACTGGTGGATCCATGTGTGGTTTGTGATAAGAACACACATCCAATGACACCGGTGGATCCTTATGTGGTTCATGAAAAGAACACACATCCAATGACTCTAGATGTGGTTCATGAGAAGAACACACATGCAATGACACTGGTGTATCCTTATGTGGTTTGTGAGAAGAACACACATGCAATGACTCTAGATGTGGTTCATGAGAAGAACACACATCCAATGACACTGGTGGATCCATGTGTACACTGTGAGAGGAACACACATGCAATGACACTGGGTGTGGTTCATGAGAAGAACACACATGCAATGACACTGGTGTATCCTTATGTGGTTTCTGAGAATAATAGACATGCAATGACTCTAGTTGTGGTTCATGAGAAGAACACACATGCAATGACACTGGTGGATCCATGTGTGGTTTATGAGAAGAACAGACATGGAATGACACTAGGTGTGGTTCATGAAAAGGACACACATGCAATGACACTGGTGGATCCATATGTGGTTTGTGAAAAGAACAGACATGCAATCACACTTGGTGGATCCATGTGTGGTTCATGAGAAGAACAGACATGCAATGATACCGGTGGATCCATGTGTGGTTTGTGAGAAGAACACACATGCAATGACACTGGGTGTGGTTCATCAAAAGAACAAACATCCAATGAAACTGGTGGATCCTTAAGTGGTTTGTGAGAAGAACAGACATGCAATGACTCTGGGTGTGGTTCATGAGAAGAACACACATGCAATGACACTGGTGGATCCATGTGTGGTCTGTGAGAGGAACACACATGCAATTACACTGGGTGTGGTTCATGAAAAGAAAACACATGCAATGACACTGGTGTATCCTTATGTGGGTTGTGAGAATAATAGACATGCAATGACTCTAGAAGTGGTTCATGAGAAGAACACACATGCAATGACACTGGTTGATCCATATGTGGTTTATGATAAGAACACACATGCAATGACACTGGGTGTCTTTCATGAAAAGAATAGACATGCACTAACACTGGTGGATCCATATGTGGTTTGTGAGAAGAACAGACATGCAATGACTCTAGCTGTGGTTCATGAGAAGAACACACATCCAATGACACTGGTGTATGCTTATGTGGTTTGTGAGAAGAACACACATGCAATGACTCTAGCTATGGTTTGTGAAAAGAACTCACATGCAATGACTCTAACTGTGGTTAATGAAAAGAGCAGATATGCAATGACACTGGTGGATCCATGTGTGGTTTGTGAGAAGAACACACATGCAATGACACTGGCTGTGGTTCATGAAAAAAACAGACATGCAATCATACCGGTGAATACATGTGTGGTTTGTGAGAAGAACACACATGCAATGACACTGGGTGTGGTTCATGAAAAGAATACACATCCAATGACACTAGTGAATCCTTATGTGGTTTGTGAGAAGAACATAAGCAATGACTCTGGTTGTGGTTCATGAGAAGAACACACATGCAATGACACTGGTGGATCCATGTGTGGTTTGTGAGAAGAACACACATCCAATGACACTGGGTGTGGTTCATGAAAAGAACACACATGCAATGACACTGGTGTATCCTTATGTGGTTTGTGAGAATAACAGACATGCAATGACTCTAGCTGTGGTTCATGAGAAGAACATATATGCAATGACACTGGTGTATCCTTATGTGGTTTGTGAGAAGAACACACATGCAATGACTCTAGCAGTGGTTTGTGAAAAGAAGACACATGCAATGACTCTAGCTGTGGTTCATGAGAAGAACACACATGCAATGACACTGGTGGATCCATGTGTGGTTTGTGAGAGGAACAGACATGCAATGACACTGTGTGTGGTTCATGAAAAGAACACACATCCAATGACACTGGTGGATCCTTATGTGGTTTGTGAGAATAACACACATGCAATGAGTCTGGTTGATCGTTATGTGGTTTGTGAGAATAACAGACATGCAATGACTCTAGATGTGGTTCATGAGAAGAAAATACATGCAATGACACTGGTGTATCCTTATGTGATTTGTGAGAAGAACACACATGCAATGACTCTAGTTGTGGTTCATGAAAAGAACACACATCCAATGACTCTAGCTGTGGTTCATGAGAAGAACACACATGCAATGACACTGGTGGATCCATGTGTGGTTTGTGAGAGGAATATACATGCAATGACACTGGGTGTGGTTCATGAAAAGAACACACATCCAATGACACTGGTGGATCCTTATGTGGTTTGTGAAAAGAACACACATCCAATGACACTGGTGGATCCTTATGTGGTTTGTGAGAAGAACACACATGCAATGACACTGGTGATATGTGGTTTGTGAAAAGAACACACATGCAATGACACTAGTGGATCCATATGTGGTTTGTGAAAAGAACAGACATGCAATCACACTGGGTGGATCCATGTGTGGTTCATGAGAAGAACACACATGCAATGACACTGGTGATATGTGGTTTGTGAAAATAACAGACATGCAATGACTCTAATTGTGGTTAATGAAAAGAGCAGACATGCAATGACACTGGTGGATCCATGTGTGGTTTGTGAGAAGAACACACATCCAATGACACTGGTGGATCCTTATGTGGTTCATGAAAAGAACACACATCCAATGACTCTAGCTGTGGTTCATGAGAAGAACACACATGCAATGACACTGGTGTATCCTTATGTGGTTTGTGAGAAGAACACACATGCAATGGCTCTAGATGTGGTTCATGAGAAGAACGCACATCCAATGACACTGGTGGATCCATGTGTACACTGTGAGAGGAACACACATGCAATGACACTGGGTGTGGTTCATGAGAAGAACACACATGCAATGACACTGGTGTATCCTTATGTGGTTTCTAAGAATAACAGACATGCAATGACTCTAGCTGTGGTTCATGAGAAGAACACACATGCAATGACACTGGTGGATCCATGTGTGGTTTATGAGAGGAACAGACATGCAATGACACTAGGTGTGGTTCATGAAGAGGACACACATCCAATGACACTGGTGGATCCATATGTGGTTTGTGAAAAAAACAGACATGCAATCACACTTGGTGGATCCATGTGTGGTTCATGAGAAGAACAGACATGCAATGATACCGGTGGATCCATGTGTGGTTTGTGAGAAGAACACACATGCAATGACACTGGGTGTGCTTCATGAAAAGAACACACATCCAATGAAACTGGTGGATCCTTAAGTGGTTTGTGAGAAGAACAGACATGCAATGACTCTGGGTGTGGTCCATGAGAAGAACACACATGCAATGACACTGGTGGATCCATGTGTGGTCTGTGATAGGAACACACATGCAATTACACTGGGTGTGGTTCATGAAAAGAAAACACATGCAATGACACTGGTGTATCCTTATGTGGGTTGTGAGAATAATAGACATGCAATGACTCTAGATGTGGTTCATGAGAAGAACACACATGAAATGACACTGGTTGATCCATATGTGGTTTATGATAAGAACACACATGCAATGACACTGGGTGTGGTTCATGAAAAGAACAGACATGCACTAACACTGGTGGATCCATTTGTGGTTTGTGAGAAGAACAGACATGCAATGGCTCTAGCTGTGGTTCATGAAAAGTGTCATGGAAATGGCCACGGTAGTCGCTGCCACTAGTAGCGATTGATTGAAGCGTGATGAAGAGTTGGCGGCCATCTACGGTGCGAGATGGGGGCGGATGCACATGGGTTTACCCAGGTTTGGCCCCTCGGAGGGTAAAGACCTACTCCTATTAGATTAGATTATTGGAGAGCGAGTTACAGGGGTGGCGAGCTCGGCGTCTAAGCAGCGAGTCGCTTGAGGGGGTGTATGATGGAATATGAGTCTCTAGGATACACTAGGGAGGTTTATATATGAGGCACCTCGCTAGGGTTACAAGCTACAACCGAACAAGATAAGGATTCGGAGGTTTTGACCTAATCCGACTGGGCTTCTGTTGCGCTCCTGGGCCTCTAGTCGCCAGTCGCCGTCCTTCAGGTGCACTCACAGGCCCTTCGGCCCAATCGGAACATCCTCCTGGGCATACCCCCTTTGGCATATCCCCATCAGTAGTCCCCGAGGCCATCGTTGATGCAGGCGCAGGTGTCTCGTTGGTGTTCGGAGTAGGCGAGCCCAATTTGGACACGCAGTCGAGTCGGTGATGGGCTCCATCAGAACCAAGGAGAATTTCTAGTGGTTTCCATTCACCATCCTAATGAATGTTATCGCCGTGAAGTCGCCCTTCGGCGAGTAGAAAAGACTGGCAGGTAGCGGGTGGAACGGAGGAGTTGGACCATCAATTCTGGTCAAACTATCCGTTGGAATTTCCAATGGTAACTTTGGCGCAATTACCGTGAGTAACGGCTATCCCGATTTTGGCGGGTAGCGTTCCCATATAAGGGGAATGATGATCCAATTCTGTGAATCCTTCCCGCATTCTTCATTCTCCCACATGCATTCTTCCTGTCCCCGATCTTCCTGCCTTCAACCTTCCGACTCGTCCTTTCTGCACCGCGCGATTCCACGTCCTACTCGATGGCGCCTCCCAAAGGCTCATGGGGAAAATCCAAAAGCACCACAGCCTACCTCAAGTCCTTCGAGGACACAGGAGTTTTCCGCAAGGGGAACTGGCGGGTTCCCCCCTGCTCTGAGACCGAGCCAAAGCCGAGAGCTGGTGAATTCATCTGCTTCCCCGGTCATCTTGAGAGAGGTCTGGGGTTCCCCACCTCTCTTTTCTTCTGGACCTTCTGCACATACTACGCGATCAAGCCATCGGATCTCTGCCCGCACAGCATCGAGCAGCTGCCGATCTTCGTCGCCTTCTTCGAGTGCTACCTTGGCTGCAGGCCGTATTTTCTGCTGTGGCTGGAGCTCTTCCACGGCCGCATCGGGCGTGAGGTGTCCGACGGCCTGATATTGGCTACAGGCGGCGTCACTTCCAACTGAAGCCGAAGGCTAATTTCGTCAAGCTTCTCCTACCAAAGAAAGCCGCCGGCGAGTGGAAGAAGAGTTGGTTTTACATAAAGGAATCCACTCCTCCCGGTGAGGTTGCACTTCCTGAGTTCGTGGCCGAGAGGAGCGAGCCTCGCCGGTTGGCACCGAAGAAGCTTCCTGGAGACCAGCGGATGGCCGTCGCAGAAATGATGGACCAGATCTAGAAGCTGAAGGACCAGGGGTTGATCTCGATCAACCTCTACAACTGCTGGCTCGGGCGGCGTCTGGTTCCTCTGGCGGCTCGGCCGCATTGGATGTATGAATACAGCGGGAAGCACGATCCCTCCCAAACCAGCAAGGAGTCATGGGAGACCGAGGACTACAAGGCCACCCTGAAAAAGATCACCGACGCGGAGTTTATGTCGTGGTGGTGTCACGGCAGATGCCATGACTAGGCTAAAGGTGGGGGATAATACACGCTAGGGGAATCCAGGGAGGGATAGTGAAGTGATTCTCCACACAGAAGTTTATATTTGCTTTGTCTCCAAGGTTACAAGTGCTCCTAGAGCTGTATTGGCGAGAGGAGGAAGAAGGAGCTCTCTTACTCTCGCTCACAGATCACCCTTAAAACCCTAGCCAAACTAGCCAAATTGGAACCCCCTCTACAGAAGCCCTAGCCCTTCTTATATAGGGGGGGCCTAGGTCTCCATCTAGGGCATACGTGGAGGTATATTCCTAAGAATATGCCATCTCCCAAAGTAGTAAGCCGACCGGGTTACTTTTCCCTTGCGTCACACATGCAGAGGCTACGTGAGCCTCTGCGGCGCCCGCGTCAGCCGACATGGGTATCGCCACCCTTGTCGGCCACGCCCCGGTGGTCCTGCCCTTGTCTGCTTCGCTCAGGCAGTGCGTACCAAGGCTTCTTTTGACCAGCGAGATTCCTTCCTTCTCCTAGAAGCTAGATGTGCCCCGGATCATAGTTGATCCGGCCACACCTGTTACTACATACAAGTTAAACATGCATTTGCGACTTACTGCTTAGGTCGGTTGAGACTTAGTTAGGCGAACGCCCCCTGGTCCGGGTTACCCCGTGATTCAGCCTGCCTTGAGGTGACCCGGCCAGCATCCGCTTTGGCCTTGCCGAACCTCGGCTAACTCGGCCTTTATACCCCGGCGTGACCATACCCGGGGGTATGCCCCCAATATTAGTCTCCGAAGCTGGTGCGGTCTTAGCTGCCTCGGCCGCTAAGGCCACATCAGGTTCATTTATGTTTGACCTTTGGATGTTATTTTCGAGTTACCTCCTTGTCTCGGGTTATATGGATTTACGTTCCCCTTGCACGTTCCAAGTTTTCACTTGCCGGTCGGGTTACTACTTCAACTCGGACCTTATGGCTTTACTTTCCCTCTGCACATTCCAAGTTTTTACTTGCTGGCCGGGTTACCACGGTCCTATCCGGGTCTTGCTTCCTTATCTGATACGCCAACCCACGTGGAGGCTAATCATTATGTTGTCTCATTTTAAGGGCCAGCACAGTAACAGCCGCAGTAATTGTCAGTCATCAGTGCGCGCGGGTCACGTCACGCCTGCCTCCTCGTTTACCGCATCAACGTGTCACGTCACGGGACCAACTCATCTCTGTGGCCTTCGGTGTGGCTCCTTGTTGATTGGTTGATGTGGGTGGTACACGGCCATTGCGTGTGGCTTGCCCGCAGGACGCGATCCCACCTTCTCCTCGTGGGAGAGGTTAAAGAGGGGAGGGGTGCATCACTTAGGATTTTTCCCCTCACCACGCCCCTCTGCCCTTTGCTCTTCTTCTTCGTCTTCCTCGCGACCGAGCGGCCGCCAGTGCTCCCAAGCAGCAGCGCCGCCGCCGCATTTTACCCCCAGATTTCTACGTCGTCGCCGCCGCCGCTACGCGCCTCCTCCACCATGGTCGCTGCCAATCTAGGCCTTTGTCCCTCGCCGCCACTAGCGCCAGCGAGGGCAGCGATTATCATATGACGGAGGAGGAGCTTGTCGTTGCTGAGCAAGAAATGGAGGAAGACTCCACCGCCGCGGACCGTGGTGCGTGGGCCGGGTCATGGGTCTACCAAGATGACTTGGACTGGCTCTACCGGACCAGACACATCCCCGCCGGCGTCATCGCGCGCCTTGCCTCCGTCGAACTCGCCCCCTCACCCAATCCGGGTGAGTACATCGTGTTCTTGTCGCACTTCCAACGGGGGTTCGGTTTGCCGGTCAGCGATTTCTTCCATGACTGGTTAAGTACGTACAAACTCCAGCCGCACCACCTTCCTGCCAATGCAATCACCTCTCTTTCTGCTTTTGCCTCTACGATCGAGGGCTACGCCGGATTGTGGCCCACGAAGGAGCTATGGATCCGGTTTTTCGGCCTTCGTCGTAATGTCATTCCGAATATTCAACTTGATCCGGAGGACAAGCAGCTCACTCAATTCGAAGCTGCATCCATCTCACCCCGGAGGATATCTGTTTTCCCTCGAGTCACCGGGCTTGAGTCCTGCAAAGGATGGGCCCAGACTTTCTTTTATGTCGGAATGAGGGCACTGAGGACTTGATCCGGCTGCTTCCCTATGCTCCGGGTCCACCTAACCCGGAAATGTGGGACGTTGTCCCCAAGAAGCCCACAGCCTTGGCCAACCAGGTCAACAAGAGGTTTGCGGAGCTGAAGAAGCTCGGGTTGGGCAACAAGGATGCTATGATCACGTTCGTGCGCAACCGAATCTCCTCCCTCTAGAGGCGCACCCACAAGGTGTGCCATATGAGCTTCAGCCGCGACCCCAACCGGACCTCGTCCTTCGAGTTGAGCAACTCGGAGATCTATCGCCGGTTCAAGGCTCTCTTCACCACCCACAAGGATTTCTACACTGAATGGACATGGGGAATTGAGCATTTCTGCCGGGATAGGCTCCCTCCCTCGGTAAGCTTCATGGCGCAAATTTACTCCGGGTTAATTATACGTCGGTCATTGTTCCACTTTTGACTCCGTTGTTCATTCTTTTCCTTAGCTATTCCTTCAGCAGACCCTCAAGGATGGCACCGATCCGACCCTTAAAAGGGCGCCTGACCGGGAGACCCCGGACAAGGAAGAGCCGGACCAGGAGATGTTCCTCCCGATGATCGACGCTACGAAGCGACCCACCGGTAAACCCTCTTCTATTAGAGATTGGCCCGATGATGAAGATGACTCGGATGTCAAGGTGATTGAACCTGTTGATGTTGTCCCCCTTTCTTATGCTTTTCCGGCATCAGCTAACCCCAGTGGGCAGATCCACGAGGACCCTCCCCTTGCCACGGGGGAACCTGTTCCGGCAGCGCCGAAGAAGAAGCATGGAGCTGCATCAAGTTCCTCCTCCGGACCTTCTCAGCCCTCCAAAAGGCGAAAGAAGTCCGGAGACAAAACTTCTTCCAAGCCTGCAGGCAAGGCCCCGGCACGAAGGGCTTGGAAACCCAAGGAGCCCCAAACCTCGGACGCGTAAGTCTCTTTTTCTCCTGCAACTTGTTCTTTCTTGCATTGTTGTAATTTCTCTTCTGACATTATTTGATTTGACAGGGCTGCGGTGGAGGTCCCTCAGAGTGGATCTAGCATCTCTTCGCCACTCCATCCTAGCTCCTCTCCCCCTCGTGACGATGAGTCACGCCCGCTGAGCCGTATTCCAAAGGGTTCTGTGGCTGCTCCGGGTTCCAGCCCGCCTCGTCAAGAGGGGGGGGACCCCGGAGCGGGGGAGACGGATCCAGCCGAGGCAGCGACATCCACCACTTCGGCTCGACCGCAACCAACAACTACTGAAACTACCTCCATACCACCACCACCACCAACACCAGCACCAGCACCAGCACCAATTCCGGCACCAGCAACAAGGGCACCAGGGCCAAGCTCCTCCGCCTCGTCCGAGTCTTCTCAGTCTCGGCGAGGAAGTACCCAGGTAGCTCCTAAGGGGAAATCAGCCGCAACCACTTCCTCCTCTCAGCAAGCCAAAGGCAAGAAAGCCCCTGACGTCACCAGGGCAGCGTCCATCGGGTCTGGACAGCGCACCCTTGCATCCATGCTTGCCTAGAAGGCTCCAGCACCGAAGGACGCCCCTGACGAGCCAACTAGTGCGCATCCACTTGTTCTGCACACCAGTCCGGCCCTTGCTCAGGATGAGAGGAGAGAGGCACATGCGAGGGGCTTGGTGGCGCCCCACATGCTCAGCGGGGAGCGATATCCTCCGACCTTGATCGAGTTTATGAATAACTGGAACAAGGCGGAGTTCGTCTATAACAACGATCTCCCGGAGAATTTCGGTCCCGCCGAATTCGCTGCCCAGATGAATACAGCCTCTAAGGCGATTAACCTTGCGAGTCGGATGATGGAGGTACGTTACTTCACCTTTTCCTTATCACGCATTTAGCAATATAACCATTAGTCCCCGAGCCTCCGGGGGAGTAACTTGTTACTCGGCCGGATGCTCCTTAGAGAACTAACTTAGCTCCTTCATAATTTCAAATATGCACACACCTAGAGCCGGGTTTAGTTCCACTTGGCCTGGATCTTGTACACTTCGAATATGCACACACCTAGAGCCGGGTTTAGTTCCACTTGGCCCGGATCTTGTACACTTCGAATATGAACACACCTAGAGCCGGGTTAAGTTCCACTTGGCCCGGATCTTGTACACTTCGAATATGCACACACCTAGAGCCAGGTTAAGTTCCACTTGGCCCGGATGTTGTACACTTCAAATATGCACACACCTAGAGCCGGGTTAAGCTCCACTTGGCCCGGATCTTGTACACTTCGAATATGCACACACCTAGAGCTGGGTTAAGTTCCACTTGGCCCGGATCTTGTACACTTCAAATATGCGCAAGGCTTAAGCCAAATTTTTGTATTATTTTCAGGTTACCACCAACCGCCGGAGTGCTGAGTTCCCGCGTCTTCTGGATACCCACAAGACGCTGCTCGCAAAGCACAATGCACATCTCACTGAGCATGAGAAAAGGGGTAAGTTTCTCCCTTGGCGCTTCTCCGTTTTCCTTCAACTCCCTCTGCCGAACTAATCTCATTATTTGGTTTCCGCAACTAGGGTGGAGGCTGAGAACAAGATTATGCGAAAGAACCTGGAGCAGATCAAGGGTAAGTCCTTTTTGTCAGACCCTGCTTTGCTTTCCATCTTCTTTTCCTCTTGGCTCGGCAAACATCCATACCTCGGCTCTGCCGGGTCAACACGCTATTTTAGCATCTCTTGAAGATAGTGTGCCCGTGCCTGACATGATGCTGCATTTTCTCGAACAAGCAGGGCAGCATCAGGCCGAGCTCCAAAAAGAAAGACGATGAGCTTGCCCTCCTTCGAACCAAGAACGACGAGATTGCCAAGCTAAAGGCAGAAATGAAGAAGATGAAGGCGCAGCACCAAACCGAGCTTGAAAAGGCTGGCCAGGACTTCACCAAAGAACACGAGCGCCTCAACCTCCAAATTGCCAAGGACCGCGATCTTCTCCAGGAGGCCGACGTCAAACTTGAGTCGGCGAACGCTGAACTGGTGCAGCTCCGTCAAAGACACGATAATTGCATCAATGAATTGTCCCGGATCCACAGCCACATTTCACGTATGTTCCTTTCCCTTATCCGACATACTTCTCTGGGTTACTTCATATGTCTTTTCTTCAACTTCTTCCTTTGCCTTGTTTTCAGGCCACTTTCCAGAGGGTACTCCTATTGCGAGCGCTGCTGTTGCCAACATCCGCCGAGAGAGGGGTACTCCCGTCGCTTCTGACAGTGAGAGCATTCCCCTTGACATGGAGGACCTATTGGTCAGCCTGTCATCTCGCGTGGAAATCATCAAGAACTACAGCAGGGATCTCCTCGACGTTTCAGTCCGAGTCTTCAACACGTTCTGGCCCGGTGAGAGCGCTCCAAAGAGAGTTTCACTTGTTGCTGAAAAGCTATCGGAGATCGAGACTCAGCTCGACCTTTGGAGGGAGTCCGCTGGACGTGCTGCAGCTAAGACCGTTCTTCACCACATACTCACATGGTATGAGAAGATCGATCTCAACCTCCTGACGCGTGTGCGCACCGGATCCAAGTGGACCGATGACCCGGAATGGGTAGCTCGGCGCCAGGCTTGCACCCATAGCCTTGTTGAATATTCTCCCATTCATGAATGGACTAAGGGTCCGAGCTTCCTGGAAGCCGCTGGCGACGAAGGGGTCGAGAATGTCGAAGATAGTTCGAACGAGGATGGAGAGGACGATGCCTCGGATATCGAAGAATACGAAGATGACGCCGAACTTCCTCCTCCTGCTGCTCCTTAATTAAAAACACTTGAAAACTTATCAGATCCCCGGTATGCCGGGTGGAAATGTATCCCGTACTTATGTAATATTTTGCTACTAAGTTTGTATGCCGGATTAACTTGGGCGTAGTCCCCGAGTTTTGTTTTCTTGTTCGTCCAATCTTCTGGCTCGGTTCGTGTCTACCTTGATTCGGTTTTACGACTTACGAATCCGAGCTTCAAAAATTGTTTTAACAATACTTAGAAACATTTAAGCTTAGCTCAAAATAATTTAGCATAATAGTTTGAAAGTAAATACAAGGTTAGTCCGAAAAACAAACATCGACTCGATTAAGTTCTTTTTCCTTAGTCGTTTTTCGTGTGCTACGCAATTCCAAACTTGTTCTCTTGTTTGCCATGAAGCCAATTCTTGTTGGACAACAGCAAGTCAAAGAGTTGGGTTTTTGGTGCTCACACATTACTGATCCGAGTTAAGTAGAACAACTTACTCCAGCTGACGTAAAAATAATAAAAAACAACAAATATTATTAAGGCAGTCCCCGAGTTACTGCTCGAGGTGCCAATATTTCATTCATAAGCTCATTGCCGGCATACATACCGACATATGAGAAGACTCGGATACATACACTTCTCTGCTAAGTGTAGAAAGGACGAAGTAGAGCTACATTCCATGGGCGCTTATATTCTTCGCCGGACCTGTCCGCCTTGTTCTTTTCCTGTGGCTTTGCATCTATAAGATAATAAGAGTCATTGTGCAATGCTTTGCTTACGATGAACGACCCTTCCCATGGGGGGGATAATTTATGCATGCCGGCAGTACGTTGTACGAACCGGAGCACCAGATCGCCTTCCCGAAAGACTCGGGGGCTTACTTTCCGGCTATGATAGCGTCGGAGATTTTGCTGATATATGGAGGATCTGGACAATGCCAGTTCTCTCGCTTCTTCCAGAAGATCAACATCATTTTGCCAGGCTTCTTGCACTTCGGCTTCTGTGTATTGGGTGACCCTATGCAAATCATGCTCTATGTCGGCTGGTAATACAGCTTCTGCCCCATATACCAGAAAAACGGCGTATAGCCTATTGATCGATTCGGAGTTGTTCTTAAACTCCAAAGTACCGCTGGTAGTTCTTCTATCCAACACCTCGCTAATCTTTGCAGCGGCTCAATGAGCCGGGGTTTTATCCCGGATAATACTAATCTGTTGGATCTTTCCACCTGTCCATTCGATGCGGGGTGGGCTACCGAGGCTACGTCGAGTCGGATCTTCTTGTCCCTGCAGAAACGCGCAAATGCTCCTTCCGCAAAATTTGTTCCATTATCAGTTATGATACTGTGTGGGTAACCATACCTCAAGATTATATCTTTGAGAAACATTACGGCCGGAGCCCCATCACATTTCCTAATAGGCTTTACTTCGATCCACTTCGTAAATTTATCCGCCATGACCAAAATTTGAGTCATGTTTCCCCTTGCTGGTTTAAACGGACCAACCATATCCACGCACCATACAGCAAATGGCCATGTAATTGGTATGGTCTTGAGTTCCGACATTGGCATATGTGTCTTGGTAGCATACCTCTGACAACCATTGCATTTTCTCACCAGATCTTCTGCTTGTTCTAAGGCACTTGGCCAGTAGAATCCATGCCGGAATGCTTTTGCCACCAAGGCTCTAGATGAGGCATGATGCCCGCATTCTCCTTGGTGTATATCTCGGAGGATGTCAAGCCCTTCTTTCGGGTCAACGCATCGCTGGAGGACATTGGTTACACTCCGTTTGTACAGCTCGGAATTGATAATCGTGTATGCTTTTGCTCTCCTCTGAGTTTGCCTAGCTAACACCTCCTTAGTGGGTAACGTTCCATCTTTCAGGAATTGAAATATACGCAATGCCCAAGCTGGTATTGCTCGTGCAGGGAACACATCCTCATCAATATCCATCTAATCCACCGGCATAACTTCAATCGGATCACGCTGAACAGTCCCCGGGTCCTGCGAGGTAGTCCCCGGGTTCGCTGAGGCAGTCCCCGGGTTTGCTGATGCAGTCCCCGGGTTTCGCGCACTACCTCCCATGTCAATGTCCATGGGCTCAGCTCCGGATTCTGTATCTTCCGGGACATAGATTGAGTCGGTTCCTGGGGACGGCCTGATAGATGGTTTTCTGAGGTGTTCCAATGCTACACCCGGTGGAACTACTTGTCGGGTTGATCCGAGCTTCGATAGCATGTCAGCAGCCTCATTTTCCAACCGGGGCACATGGTGAAATTCACACCCCTCAAAGTAACCAGATATCTTCTGTACATGAAATCTGTACAGCGCCATGTTTGGATCAAGGACGTCCCACAGTCCTGATACTTGCTGTACCACCAAATCCGAGTCGCCAAAGCATATGATCCGACGTATCCCAATCTCTTTTGCTACCTTGAGCCCATGCACAAGTGCTTCATACTCTGCGACATTATTCGATGCCGCGAAATGTATTTGTAGCACATATTTCAGCTGGTCCTTCTTTGGCGAGGTAAGCACAACTCCGGCGCCTAGCCCGGTTTTTGTTTTTGACCCGTCAAAGTGCATCCTCCAGTAGTTCGGATCTGGTGGCGGTGGCTCGTATTGTACCTCGGCCCAATCTACAAAAAAGTCTGCCACAGCCTGAGACTTGATTGCTTCTCTTCTGTCATATTGTGGCGCATAAGGAGCTAGTTCAACTGCCCATTTTGCGATTCGACCACTTGCATCCTTGTTACCCATTATCTCGGATATGGGAGCCTCACATATTACTTTGATGGGGTGCTCCTCAAAGTAATGCTTTAACTTATTTGCCGCCATATAGACACCATATGCCACCTTTTGAAAGTGCGGGTAGTTCTGCTTTGAGGTAGATAATACCTCACTCAAGTAATACACTGGCCTCTGCACCGACTTACCCTCTTCACCGCGCTCTACTACAATCACTGCACTTACAACTCGGTTGGTTGCGGCTATGTAGAGCAACATTGGCTCCTTTGATAGTGGAGAGGCTAACACTGGTGGAGTGGCTAACATCTTTTTTAAGTGGGCAAAGGCTTCATCGGCCTGTGGCGTCCAAACGAACTTATCCGACTTTTTCATGAGTTGGTAGAGAGGCAATGCCTTTTCTCCCAACTGACATACAAACCGACTCAACGATGCTAGGTACCCAGTGAACTTCTGGACATCGTTAAGACACTTCGGTAGCTCCATCCGTTCAATGGCCCGGATCTTAGTTGGATTAACTTCGATACCTCGGCTGGAGACGAGAAATCTGAGTAATTTTCTAGCCGGGACACCAAAGGTACATTTTTCCGGGTTAAGCTTGAACCTTCTTAAGTTCACGAATGTCTGTCTGATGTCGTCAAGGAGCGTTTTGCTTTCCTTGGTCTTGATAACCACATCATCCACATATACTTGTACATTTTGACCTATTTGGTCGTGCAAACATTTTTGCATACATCTTTGGTACGTTGCACCTGCATTACGTAAACCAAACGGCATAGTGCGATAGCAATAAGCCCCGTACGGGGTGATAAATGCGGTCTTTATTTGATCATCCGGATTCAGAGGTATCTGGTGGAAACCAGAGTATGCATCAATGAATGACAACAGTTCACATCCCGCGGTTGAGTCTATGACCTGATCTATCCTCGGCAGTGGAAATGGATCTTTTGGACACGCCTTGTTCAGGTTCGTGTAATCGATACACATACGCCAAACTACTGCCATGTTCGGATCATCCTTCTTCTTTTCCACCAGCACCGGATTAGAGAGCCAATCCGGATACAGTACTTCCATGATAAATCCTACTGCTAGCAACCGAGCTATCTCGTCTCCAATGACTTTTCTCCTATCGTCGGCGAAGCGGCGGAGAGGTTGCTTCACCGGCCTTGCTCCGGGTCTCACGTTCAAAGAGTGCTCGGCCAACTCCCTCGGAACACCTTGCAAGTCCTGTGTAGACCAAGCAAAAATATCTCGATTCTCACGGAGGAAGTTGACGAGCTCGCTTTCCTATTTATCATTCAACCCGACACCAATTGTTACGGTGCGCTCTGGGAACATATCATCAACATGCACTTTCTTAGTATCCTTTGCAGCTTGGAACGAAACGCTACCATGCGGGTTACTCAGCGCCGGCATATACTGCTGCGCGGACTGAGCTAATGCCGCCACCTCTTGGATTTTTCTTTTCTCTTGCGCAATCACGAGTGAGACAGCTAGGTTATACCCGGCTGAGGCACACTCAATGGAATGTCGGAAATCTCGTGCAATGGGAATCACTCCATTTGGCCCGGGCAACTTCATCATCAGATAACTGATGTGGCAGCTTGCCATGAACTTGTTCAATGCTGGCCTTCCGAGTAACGCGTGATACGCACTTTCGAAGTTCACCACCTCAAACTCCAGATTCTCAGTTCGGCAATTATCTCTCGTGCCGAACAATACGTCGACCCGGACTTTGCCTATGGGCTCACAATAAATGCCTGGTACAATACCATGGAAAGTTGTCCTTATAGCCTGGAGCATGTTCTCGGAGATACCCAATTTGCGCATTGTATCCGCATACATGATGTTAATGCTACTGCCATTGTCAATCAGTACCTTGGAGAATCTCACATTGATGTTAGGCCCAATGAATGTCGGGTCCAGCACTAACGCATACGAGCCAGGACTCGGCATAAGCTTGGGATGATCCTTGATGCTCCAAATGATTTCTTGGTCAGACCAAGGCATATACCTCGTCACCGCAGGCATTACTGCATTCACCTCCATATGTCGGTGCTGCAAGCTTTTCCTATTTGTTTCCTCAGTGGTAAATACACAGTAACTCTGATGATGCTCCCTATACTCATTCCTCCCCTCATTTCCGGGGTACCTATGATCCGGCTGGTGCTGATTTTCCACCTGATGCACTGCATCCCTTCTCTCATTGTTGTCATACCTCGGCGGAGGGGGAGGCAACATTAGCTGTTGCTTGTTCGCTCCAGAGAGCAATTGCCGCCGAGGTTGATCATTCCAGGGTGTCTGAGCATTCCCCGCACCGCCTTGTTCAATCTTGCGCATCCACTCACATTGCCTCGTCGTATGACCCGCTGGGTTACTCGGATTTGGCGTGTGAAACTTACACGGCTGATCCAACATCGACTCATAGGTGTACCTCGGACGGTCCTTCCTTTCTTGCCACTTTTTCTTTTGTTCTGGCGTCCAAATTTTCTTGCCATTGTTTCTCGGAGTCCATTGCCCTCCAGTATTCTGGCGTTGATTGCTTCCTGTCCCGGGCTGATCCTGATTCACAGTTGCAACTTGTTGCGAACTATACCGGTGATCCAGTCAATCATCCCTCCTTTTACCTCTGTAGTCATTCCTCCGGGATGATCCGGATCCATCTCTCTGGTAGTACTCCTCACTCGACTCGTTTGACACGAGCCTAGGTTGAGTTGGATCGCCCAAGGCATATGAATCAGCAATCCGGATCATCTCTGCCAACATGGTGGGCATCTTCCTTTGTAACTTTTGCCACAGTTCGCATGCATATCTGCATCCCTGTGTAAACCACGCTATGGCATGTGATTCTATCACGCCCTCACATGAGTTTCTCACGGTACACCACCGAGTTAAAAACTCCCGGTCCGTCTCATTCGGTCTTTGCTTGCACATAGCTAGTGTCTGTGGCCTATTCGGCCTCTGATACGTACTCGAGAAATTGCTGATGAACATCTCTTCAAAATCTATCCAACAGTTAATGCTTCCGGGTGGCAAATTGTTTAGCCATACCCTTGCGGGGCCCTCCAACATCTGGGGTATGTATCGTATAGCCCACCTCAAGTTGCATGTGGAAATTTTCACAGCCGTTGCATAATTTATCAACCAATCTTCCGGCTTAGTGCTACCGTCATACGTCTTCGTGCCTCTGGGTAACTGGAAGTTAGGTACCGGTGGCTCTTTCATGATCCGGGGTCCAAAACATGCAGGACCCGGAGAACCTTGACTTTCAATCTGCTCCGACCTATACAGTCGATCCAGTTTCAACCTGGCATCGTCTGCCATCAAATCCCTGCTTCCCAATCTCGACCCTATCACATGATAGTCCAGCCTTAGGTATCCTGCATTTACCATTTCCGAATCTCCATCGTTGTACCAGTCTCGCTCTCGTGGCACATCTCTCTGTTGCATACCTCGGCCGGCACTTTGCTCTTGCTTCAGCATATTCCGCTGCTACGGTTGTTGTGTAGAGTTGCGCTGTCCGGCATTACCGTTAACAGCGTTTCCTTGACCGGCATTGCCTTGGTCACGGTTACCTCGGCCAACTTCACCTCGGCTTACACTCCATCGATCGTCGTTTCTTTGTACCTCTTTTGCCTTTCCTGCCCTTGTCGGGTCATACAGAACAATCTGCTTGTTTCTCCTGGCCGAGGTTACTACCTCCTTTCTCCTTTGACCACCATGAGGGGACGATGCGACTCCAGCGGATTTCTCCGGGTTACCCACCGCCGAATGAATGATCTTGGAGGCCCTAGCTCTCTCCGGGTTAGCCCTAAGCAGTTCCTCATTTTGCCTGTTCGCGATCCGAACCAACTCATTGACCCGATCTTGCTGTCTCTGACGGGCTTCACCCGTCAGACCCTCTAGCTCAGATGTGGATGCATCTGCTGCTTTGAGGTTTTTTGTCGGGGTACTGTACTTTGGCAGTCCCACAGACAAACAGTTTTCAGACTCCTCAATCCGAGTATCCCCTTCTTTGTTCATTTCACTCATGAGATTTCTCCCCTTCACTTTTACAGCATCTACTTTGTTTGCCTTTGCATACTCACGCAGCGTCATGTTCAACGACTGCTGAGCCGCAGCAATCTTTTTTGCTCCCTCCAAAATTTTCTGCCTAGTTTCCTCTAGCTCGGCATGTTCCTGAGCCGGATCTACCACTGCTGCTACCGGGTTTGCCAAGCTATCCATAGCTTCTCTTAGTACATTCTCAGGCCTCTCTAGTGGAGGACCTCTACCTTTCCTCGGTGCCTTAGGTGTTACCTCCGGATCTGGTGCTGGATTCTTGCTTGCGCCCGCACCAGGCACGGTCATCATCACTTCTGCATGGTCCGGGGAGCGAGTGATACGCGCCCCGTGGACCACGCTAAGGAGTGGCTCCCCTGCCTCGATGACGTGCCGCGGATGAATGCATGATACGTCCACAGCAACGTAGACCTTGTGCGCACCCAACTTGACGAAGAGGCCATTGCGTGAAAGTGGGCGCGTGCCGAAGCAGCCAGCGTTGTCGCTAACAAAGTCCAGCGCTCCAAAGCGCTGAACGAGCCCGGACACGATGCGTTCGCCGGTGCCGATGAGGTTTCCCGTCCGGATCTTCACCCCTGCTAGCGCTGCTAGCCCCACGATGGGCGCCAACTGTCATGGTGGTGTCACGGCAGATGCCATGGATAGGCTAAAGGTGGGGGCTAATACACGCTAGGGGAATCCAGGGAGGGATAGTGAAGTGATTCTCCACACAGAAGTTTATATTTGCTTTGTCTCCAAGGTTACAAGTGCTCCTAGAGCTATATTGGCGAGAGGAGGAAGAAGGAGCTCTCTTACTCTCGCTCACAGATCACCCTTAAAACCGTAGCCAAACTAGCCAAATCGAAACCCCCTCTACAGAAGCCCTAGCCCTCCTTATATAGGGGGGCTAGGTTTCCATCTAGGGCATACGTGGAGGTATATTCCTAAGAATATGCCATCTCCCAAAGTAGTAAGCCGACCGGGTTACTTTTCCCTTGCGTCACACATGTAGAGGCTATGTGAGCCTCTGCGGCGCCCGCGTCAGCCGACATGGGTATCGTCACCCTTGTCGGCCACGCCCCGGTGGTCCTGCCCTTGTCTTCTTCGTTCAGGCAGTGCGTACCAGGGCTTCTTTTGACCAGCGAGATTCCTTCCTTCTCCTAGAATCTAGATGTGCCCCGGATCATAGTTGATCCGGCCACACCTGTTCCTGCATACAAGTTAAACATGCATTTCCGACTTACTGCTTAGGTCGGTTGAGACTTAGTTAGGCGAACGCCCCCTGGTCCGGGTTACCCCGTGATTTGGCCTGCCTTGAGGTGACCCGGCCAGCATCCGCTTTGGCCTTGCCGAACCTCGGCTAACTCGGCCTTTATACCCCGGCGTGACCCTACCCGGGGGTATCCCCCCAACAGTTTACCAGCGTGGCTCTCGGGCTCGCCCCGTACACTCCCGTGAAGAACGAGGCCCCCACAGTAAGTTTTCCTTCTCGGTCGCTGTTTCCGCACCTCAACTCTTAGTCGCTGCATCTGGTGTTTACTCGTGGTGTTTTTCAGCTTTTTCAGGTGTTGGAGGGCTGGCTCCCTCCGCTCGACAAAGAGGTTCCCCATCCTAGGAACTCGAGGAGGATTCCGAGGGAGACTCTTCCGACAGCGACGGGGAGGAAGAGGAGGTTCCTCCCCCAGCGCCCATGGCTTGCAAGACCCATATGCAGAAGCAACGTGAGTTCAAGGCGAGCCGCAGCCTGGATGACGGAGGCGACAAGGTCGCGCATGAGCACACGTCCCGGCATACTGCTACGACGTCGAAGCCCGCATGCAAGCCCAAGTCACCGACGAAGAAGCCAATGTCACCGTCCAAGTCGGCGGTGGTGTTTGAGTCGGACTCCGACTCCGACGATGAAGACACCCCCGAAGTCTCGTGCAAAGCCCCAAAGGACGTGATCCCGATGGAGGGGTTGGAGGGCAAGGACATCGAGGCAGCGGTAGAGGTTCCCCTGGCGGCGATTGCACCGATGGTCTCGGGGGATCCAAGCCAGGAAGCGGTCGGGGCGGTGACGTCTAAGTCACCGCAGCCGTCGAGAGCAGCCGCGTCTTCGGAGCCGGAGATTCCGGCGATCACGGCTTCGTCATCGAGGAAGCCCGCGGTGTTGTGGGCTTTAGACGTCTTCAAGAGGGGGATCACTCATAACCTAGGTCCAAAATTGGACAAGCCTGCCCACATCAGCACCGGGCTTCGTGTTCTCCCGGTCGCTAAGTGAGTATTAGTTCTTCATGCCGATTCGCCTCTTGTGTTTGTATTGTTGTTGTATTGACTGTGGGAAATTGGGCAGGTCTGGAGCCAAGAAGATTGGCCATCCGTCAGTGGCAAAGATTCCGCCGGCCGCCACCACGGGAGAGGGCGATCTCCCCAGGAAGAGAAAAGCCGCCGGAGATGTGGCGACCGTGGAAGTCGCGAAGAAGCAGAAGGGGGGCTAACGACACCACAGCCAAGGACGGTGCCGCGGAGCCTGATATTGTGGCAATCGTCGAAGAAGTGGTGGCGGCGCGATCAGAGCCAGTCTTGGCTGCAGCCGCGCCAAAAGCGCCGGCCCCGACAACCAGTGTTCCTGCCAGAGCGTCGGCGATGTTCCTGCGCTTCATGGCCAGGGGATTTCCAGGCGTGGCGGACACCCAGTCTCCGCAGAGTCCGTAGATCGTGGATGCGGACATTGGGTCCCATCATGGGCGCACTTCCTTCACGATCCCATCGACTGACGCCGGAGAACTTCACAGGATGCTTGGCGCCGCCATTCAGGTATGTCTAGTCCCCGAGTTCCTAGTCACTGAATTTCAGCGGCTGAGAACTGAACTTCTTTCTCCTCTCTAGTCCCCGAATTCCTAGTCGCTGAATTTCAGCGGCTAGGAATTGAACTTTTTTTCCTACTCTCCAGTCCCTGAGTTCCTGGTCGCTGAATTTCAGCGGCTAGGAACTGGGAATCTATTTTGGTATATGCTGAGGTGTATTGTTTATTTGCAGGGTTTGCAAAGGGAGTCGACCGATCGGCAGGCCGCAAGGGAGCGCTTGGAGCGTGACCTGCACGAAGCGCAGGAGGCGAACCAGCGGCTCCAGGAAACTATTGGTGAGTATCTGCTTTTCTGTCATTTCCTTTGTCGAGTATGAACTCTTTGTGTGTGACACGCTGATGGCTTCTCTTTTAGATGGTTTCCCGGCTGCGATTTCCAAGGCCCGTGAAGGGTATGTTCCAGTCGCCGAGCTGGACGCGGCGAATGGACGAATAGCCTCCCTGATCCAAGACTTGGAGGAGGCGAAAGCGTCCTCAGTTTCTTCAGAGGAGCGAGCGAAGGCTGCCGTTGCTGCGGCTGAGGAGGAACACAAAGCCACGGATTCGATCATCGTGGGGCTGCACAACGAGCAAGCCGCCTTGGAGAAGCATGTCATGGAGAGCTGCCGCAAACTCCTTGGTAAGTCTCCGTCTTCGCCTGACTTGTTCGGCGAGTCCCTAATTGGGGATGTTCGTAGTTTCACTGACGTCTGAATTTGCAGCTGTGATAGGTCAAAGCAACCCGGTGGTCCAGACCTTCAACGCTTCGCAGTGCGTGACTGCCGTGGTGAATGCGGCCACGGCTTCGGCGTTATGCGTCCAGGCGGTTCTCCAAGGCATGTCCCCCACCGAGGTCATTCCTGGGGGGGCTCATGGAGGTGTGGCGCTATCTAGAGGAGGTGCCTGCCGTCGTGGAGTGGATGGCGCACTCGGCGTTCAGGCGCGGGGCCACCACAACATTGAGTTTGGGTCTCGCCCACTTCCCCGACGACTTCGACCTGGACGACGTGACGAGTGGCTACCCATCAGCGATTGGCACGGTGGAGATGTCCGAGGTGCTGAAGCTGACTGCGAAGGCTGCCCCTTACGCTGATCGGGTCCTGGCTATGGGGGATCTGCTTCCATACCAGGAGACGGTGTTGGCGCCATGCGACCTCGAGCCGGAGCATCGTGACATGAAGTA
Source organism: Avena sativa (assembly GCA_916181665.1). Classification (NCBI taxonomy): domain Eukaryota; kingdom Viridiplantae; phylum Streptophyta; class Magnoliopsida; order Poales; family Poaceae; genus Avena; species Avena sativa. Next base: position 28,076,413 of record OV702290.1, on the reverse strand, counting down.
GGAGCAGCCCTTCCGATCGGTGTTGTCGAAGTCGCTAACGACGTATCCGACAAACCCGTGGTAGCCTTTTGTTCGTGTCAAGGGGGGTGGCGGTGCTTATTCGTCAGGACCTGTAGAATAAACAATGTAGTTGGGCAGTTTGTGATGTATGCCAAGTGGCGACTGCTGTAATATATTTTGTAATGTACGCCAAAGGGAGTCAATCGACTCGTATTGCAACCAAGATTGTGTAGTGTATTTATTTTTGATTTAGCGAGTCCCCGAGCGCGTCCGCCCTTTAATGGGGTATACCTCGATTGTATACATTTTGTGTTTTGTTTTGGTTGTGTGTTGTTTTATCTCTCGCGTCTTCTGAGTGGCGAGTCCCCGAGTACGAGTAGGGTCAATTTGTAGGCGAGTCCTCGGGCGTGGTGCTCAACCATACTAGTCATGTTCCTGTTGTGGGTTGTAAATGCATTGTTTGTAACGCGTCTCCTCCCCTGGCCCGGAGGGCCAGTCGCTTGGTGAGTCCAAGGCAGCTCTCTTACTTGGTGTATTCCCGAGCCGTGTGGGGGTTCCCATTGTGCGGAGTCCCCGTGCGTGGTACTTAACCGTTCGAGTCGCTGTGCGCGAGGATGGGAGGGACATGTCGCTATGAGAAGCGTGTACCGGTTGTCTTGGCCCGGTGGGCCAATCAGGCTAGGCGACTCCAATGGTGGCTCCGGGTTGGCATTTTCGTGGACGACCCAAGGCCCGAGTTTTCCGGTGCCCTTGTGCCGCACTACTTAGCCGTGCCAGTCGCTCGACCAGAGGTTGACTTCCGTGGGTAGTGTATTGCTAATATGTACGAGTGCGAGTGGCACAAGAATATGGCAAGTAGACATAATTTGTGCGGTCCGAATGAATTTCATTATATATGCCAGCTGAGTACAATTTGAGGTTCTAAGTATAGAACTTTCTTTGGAGGTTTACATTCCATGGCCTCCTAACCTCGAGTTGGCCGTCACCCCGTATGTCGATGAGGTAGTAGGCGTCATTGCCGAGGACTCATCCTATGGCGAATGGCCCCTCCCATGGGGGGGAGAGTTTGTGCACGCCTTTCTTGTCTTGGACTAGTCATAGGACCAGGTCGCCTTCCTGGAAGGTGCGAGTTCGTACTTGGCGGCTGTGGTAGCGGCGGAGTCCTTGCTGGTATATGGTGGTGCGAGAGCGAGCTAGGTCGCGTGCCTCGTCAAGTTGATCAATGCTATCTTGGCGGGCGACCTTGTTGGTCGCTTCGACGTAGTTGGCGACTCGAGGTGAATCGTGCTCCAGGTCGGTTGGCGTTACAGCCTCGATGCCGTACACCATGAAGAAGGGTGTGAACCTGGTAGAGCGATTGACGGAGGTGCGGATCCCCCATATGACAGAGGGGAGCTCGTCGACCCAGCATCCTGGGGTGCGCTCGAGGGGCACTTGGAGTCGCGGCTTGAGCCCGTGGAGGACGCTCTAGTTGGTGCGTTCTGCTTGGCCATTCGACTCCGGGTGGGCGACTGAGGCGAGGTCAAGTCGTATGCCATGTTCTTCACAAAATTCCGCCATGGACCCCTTGGCGAAGTTGGTGCCATTATCTGTTATGATGCTGTGCGGGTAGCCATATCGGTAGATGAGCTCGAGTAAGAACTTGGTGGCCATCTTGCCGTCGCACTTCTTTATTGGCTTGGCCTCGACCCATTTGGTGAACTTGTCAACCGCGACCAGAAGATGGGTGAAGCCAGATGGGGCCTTCTTGAACGGGCCTACCATGTCCATGCCCCATACGGCGAATGGCCATGTGATGGGGATGGTCTTGAGTGGCGAACCAAGGAGGTGCGTCTGGTGGGCGTACTTCTGGCACCCGACGCATCGTTGGACGATGTTGGTGGTGTCGGCGTGCACGGTGAGCCAGTAGAAGCCGTGCTGCATGGGCTTGGCGACTAGCGACTTAGCGCCGGCGTGATGGCCGCAGTCGCCAGCGTGAATGTCCTGGAGGATCTTGCGGCCTTCTTCTGGCTGTACGCAGGAACACGCCAGTCATGCTGTGTCTGTGGAGCTCACCGTTTATGATGACGAAGGATTTGCAGTGGTGTACGATCATTCGTGCCTCCGTCTCGTTGCTTGGTAGGATTTTGTGCTCCAAGAAGGCGACGTATGGTCCTGCCCAGTCACTAGGCTCCACAACCATGGCGACTAAAGCCGGTTCTGGTTGTAGTGGTATCCCGACGTCGATCTCTCTTGGCGGGCTGACCGACAGTTTGTGTATGATGTCGAGGAAGACACCTGCTGGTGGCACTTGTCGGGCCGACCCGATGCGGGAGAGGGCATCTGCCTCCTCGTTCTTGCGTCTGTCGATCCACTCGACGGAATAGCCGTCGAAGTGTCCTCCCATCTGGTCTACCGCTTGGCGGTACGCGATCATTGTTGGGGAGACGGCGTCACACATCCCAGCGACTTGACCGGCGACTAGATCAGAGTCGCCATATCATCGTATCGGTTGACGTTCATCTCCTTAGCGGCTCTCATGCCATGAAGGAGGGCCTCGTATTCTGCCATGTTGTTGGTGCAGGGCTTGAAATTGAGGTGGAGCACGTAGCGGAGCTTGTCTCCTTTGGGAGAGGTCATTATGACGGCAGCCCTGCACCATCAGCGTTCTTGGAGCCGTCAAAATGGAGCGACCAGTAGTGGAGGTACGGGAGCTTCTCTGGCTGCTGTGCTTCTTCCCAATCTGTGAGGAAATCAGCCAGGGCTTGTGACTTGATCGCTTTGTGGGGCTCGTATTTGATGTTGTGGACGTCGATTTTGACGGCCCACTTGGCGACTCGCCCGGACGCCTCGCGATTTCGTATTATGTCTTGTAGGGGTGCGGAGGAGACCACCGTGATCGGGTGCTCCTGGAAGTAGTGTGGGAGTCGCCGTTGAGCTCGGAATACCGCGTACACCAGTTTTTGGTACTGCGGGTAGCGTTGTCGTGAGTTTGTCAGGACTTCACTGATGTAGTAGACCGGGCGCTGTATGAGGCGTTCCTTGCCCTCCTCCGGTCGTTCGACGACCATCACGGCGCTGACGACTCGAGTGGAGGCCACGACGTAGACGACCGTTGGTTCTTTGTCGAGTGGAGCGGCGAGGAGTGGGGCCGCGAGTAGCACTTGTTTGAGTGCTTTGAGTGCATCGTCGGCCTCCGCGTCCCATTGGAACATGGGGTTCTTGCACATCAGGCGGTAGAGGGGCATTGCCTGTTCGCCTAGTCGAGGGATAAAGCGGCTGAGGGCCGTGACCCGCCCTGCCAATTTCTGGACATCGCGCAGGAACTCGGGTTTCCCGAGTCGCGTGATGGTATCGATCTTGGTGGGGTTGGCTTCGATGCCTCGCTTGGAGACTACATACCCCAGGAGCTGTCCGGTGGGAACGCCGAAGGTGCATTTTCCGGGGTTCAGCTTGATGTTGTACCTCCGCAGGTTTGCGAAGGTTTCGGCTAGGTCGGCGAGCAGGTCGTCCTGACGGGTGGATTTTACCACCATGTCGTCGATGTAGACGTGGATGTTGCGGCCAATTTGGCTCGCTAGGCACTCCTGCATGCATCTCTCGTATGTGGCGCCAGCGTTCTTGAGGCCGAACATCATGGCCGTGTAGCAGAAGGCGCCGAATGGCATGATGAATGCCGTCTTCTCCTCATCCTCGACCGCCATATTGATCTGGTTATAGCCAGAGTAAGCATTGAGGAAGCACAGCGACTCTGATCCCGCAGTCGAGTCGATGATCTGATCGATGCGCGGTAGGACGAACTCCTCCTTTGGGCAGGCGCTGTTGAGGTTGGTGTAGTCGATACACATTCTCCATGTGTTGTTCTTTTCTAGAACCAGGACTGGGTTTGCCAGCCAGTTGGAGTATTTGATTGGCCGAATGAAGCCTGCGGCTAGCAGGCGCTGTACTTCTTCGGCGATTGCTCGGCGGCGCTCTTCATTGAAGGGCCATAGAGACTGCTTTACTGGTCGCACTATGGGGTCGGCGTTGACTTTGTGCTCAGCGAGTTCCCTCGGGACACCTGGCATGTCAGATGGCTTCCATGCAAAGATGACGCGGTTCTCATGGAGGAACCCGATGAGCGCGCTTTCCTATGCGGGGCTCATGTGCGCCCTGATGGTGACCGTCTGGCTGGAGTCGCCTGGGACGAGCTCGACGGTGCGGGTGTGCGTGGTCGCCTCGAACGTGGAGTTCATAGCGGTTGGTTTCTTCAGGATAGTGGGGTCGTCCTTGTTGATGTTGCTCACGTATTTCACGAGCTCCTCCGCATGGTCGGTCTCCGCGATAATGACGGCGTCGGCGAGCTCGGCTCCCTTGTCCTCGCATTCCACGGCCATGTCAGGGTCGCCGTGGACGGTGATGATGCCGCTTGGCCCTGGGAGCTCCATCATGTTGTACACGTAGTGGGGGGTCGCCATGAATTTGGCAAATGTCTGGCGTCCCAGCACGTAGTGGTAGGGGCTGCGGAAGTTCACCAGCTCGAATTCGATTCGCTCGGTGCTGTAGTTCACTGGTGTGCTGAAGGTGACGGGTAGCATCACTTTTCCGATCCGGTATGCCTTCCGACCGGGGACGATACTGTGGAAGGTTGTCAGGGTCGGCTGGATTGCCGACTCTAGGAGCTGTAGCCTCTTGAACGTGTCCAGGTACATGATGTTGATGGAGCTCCCGCCGTCCATCAGTGTCTTGGGTAGCCAGTAATCGGCCACTTTGGGCCTGACTACCAGGGCGACTCGCCCTGGCTACTCGATTCTGGGGGCATGGTCCTGGTGACTCCAAGTGATACTCTGCTCGGACCAGTTGAGGAAGCGTGGGATGTCGACCTGTGTCACCGCATTGATGGTGACCGTGCAGGCGAGCACCTTTCTCTCGCCCTTGGTGCCGAGTCCGGTGAAGGTGTGTAGCGAGCCGACGGCGGTGCCGAAGCCGCCGGTGTTCCCGTTGTCCCGGGGTGGGTTGTTGTTGGGGTCGTACCTTGCTCACCTTGCCTTCTCAATCTCTTTGAGAGAGTGGCAATCCGCGGTGGTGTGGGTGGCGGGTTTTCCCTCCCTGCTATGGTAGATGCAGGGCTGGTTGAGCAGGGCAGCGGGGGCGAATTTCGGCACAGCCCTGTGCTGTTGGAGCGGTAGTTTCCGCTATCGCGGTAATTTCCTCTGTCGTGGCGGTAGCTCTTGGGGTCGCGTTGGCTGTAGCCGGCGTTGGCGACGAAGTTGACTGGCCCGTCCGTGTCGCGCTTGCCGGTGATGCGGGTGTTGCTGTAGCGCATGTCGCGTAGGCGCCCGCTATCATGGATGTTGGTTCGCCGTCTTCCTCCCGACTCGTCGTCGGAGTCTTGGTTGGGGTCCTCCTCCGCGTAGCGCTTGGCAATCTCGAGGAGGTCGGGGATGTTGTGGAGCGTCCGGTAGACCCTCTTGATCTTGGCAACCAGGGGTTCATACCGACACGCGTTCTTGAAGCAATGTATCACCGTGTCTGGATGGATGCCGGAGGCATTGATCCACAGTTCTTGCCATCTTTGAACCCAGCGGCGAGTCGACTCGCGTTCTCCCTGGATGCATCGCTCCAGGTCTTCTATGGTGGTGGCGCGGGTGTAGGAGCCCTCGAAGTGCCTGATGAAGGCGTCCCGCATTTCTTCCCAGGAGTCGATGTTGTCGGCAGGGAGGGTGTTGATCCATTGCCGAGTCACGCCCTCCATCATCAGGGGGAGGTAGCGAGCGGCGAGCAGGTCGGTGTGGCCTGTGATTCCCATTGCCATGAGGTATGTGTCCAGCCAGACAGCGGGATCATACGTCGGGTCGTACTTTTCGATCTCCTTGGGAGCCTTAAAGTTGGCGGGGTATTTTTCCCCGCGGATCATGGGTCCGAAGCATTGTGGACCGACTCGACTGAGCGAGCCTCTTGGTTCCGGGTCGCCGCGGTTGGTGAGGGTGTGCCGCAAGTCGTTGGGCTGGCACGCCGCCACACCTGGTTGTTGATGATGTTCGTTCGGGCATCAATGGGCTGCCTGTTGGCGGCGACCGTGTTATTTGCCGGTCACGACTCGTTGGTGGACAGAGCGGGGTTGGCGGCCCGTGGCTGGTTCGCCAAGGGCTGCGGTGGAGGGCAAGTCAATGTGTTGGCGACGGTTGGGTGACCGCTTGATGCTGCTCTGCTTGCCGAAGAGCCGGAATACATCCGCCCCCACGAGTCGACTCCCGTGGCTTGTTGTTCGACGGACCTGACGAGTAGGGCCTTGGCATATTGGATCTGTAGCGCGCCATTGCCTTGGACGTCGAGGTTGGCGATCGCGGCATCGGCCGCGACGACGTTGTCCATCGGGGTAGAGTAGAGTGGTAGCCCGTTGGCGTCGTGGGCTTGAGGCTAGATGATGATCCGCGGCTGGTCCGGCGGGGGCGTGCGGCCGATGGGTGGTGGAGGGACTCCGGTCGCCGGTGCACCAGGTGGTGGTCTTGCGGGATTGCTTCCGCCCGGCGGCGCGTTCTCGCAATATTCACACTCGGCCGCGCGTGCGGGGTCGCTTTCATCGTTGAAGTTCAGGACGCGGCCCTGGACGTTGGAGTTCAGGCGGGTCCTGATGCGGCGCCGGTGGTAGAGCGATAGCTCCCGCGCCGTTTCCTGCTCGAGGCGATATTTCTCGCGCTCGGCGAGTTCGTTGCGTTGCGCCTTTGCGAGTTGCACGCGGGCTTCCTTCACCTCTGTGGTCGTCGCCGTCGGCGGGATCGGCGTGGCGAACGGATCTGGCGGGGCGGTCATGCTGCCCGCCATGTAGATCGCATTGAAGCGATTAGATCTGGCACGGAAGTCTTTAGGCGACTCTAAGCCGGAGTCGGAGTCGAAGATCCCGAGGATGGAGGGGTCCTCGAAATCCTCCGGGTTGGAGACTCATGTGATAGAGTCCTCTCGTGATGGGGCGGTGATAGATCCGTCGACTGAGGCAGGGGTCGCGGAGTCAGCGTCATCGTTTAGGGCCTCGTCGTTGGTGGCGGCGTTGGTCTCGGCCGCGCTGCTGGCGGCCAAGTCGTACTCGGTGACGTGGCTCCTGATAAAGCGGACCTGCTCCTCCGAGAGCAGATTGCGGTATGGTGGCGATCCGCCGACGATCACCGTTGCAGCTGGGTCGACCGCGCCGGTGAAGCCGACAAAGAGGTTGATGGAGCCGACCGGCATCACCGCGCCGTGAGTGATCGGGCGTGATGCCGGGATGTAGCTGCTGGGCAGGATCTGTAAGATCCCGCCGAAGGCGATCATGCGACCGGTGGCGAGCGGCCGATCGATTGGCGAGTAGGGTCTCGCCGCAGAACTCAGGCCAGTCCCACTATGTCGTGGTGGTGTCACGGCAGATGCCATGGATAGGCTAAAGGTGGGGACTAATAGCACTAGGGGAATCCAGGGAGGGATAGTGAGGTGATTCCCCACACAGAAGCCTTGTATTCGATTCAGTTCACAGATTACACGTGCTCCTAGAGCTGTATTGGCGAGAGGAGGAAGAAGGAGCTCTCTTACTCTCACCCACAGTTAACCCGTAAAAGACCCTTAAAACCTAGAACGTTTCAGCATAGAGGAACCCCTTCTATAGAGGCCCTAGCCCTCCTTATATAGGAGTGGCTAGGTCTCCACTTAGGGCATACGTGGAGGCATATTCCAGGGAATATGCCTCCTCCCAAAATAGCAAACCGACCGGGGTATTTTTCCCCTACGTCACCCATGCAGAGGCTACGTGAGCCTCTGCGGCGCCCGCGTCAGCCGACACGGGCATCGTCACCTCTGTCGGCCACTCCTCGGTGGTCCTGCCCTCTTTTGCTTCGCTCATGCAGTGCGTACCGGAGCTTCTTTTGACCAGCGAGATTCCTTCCTTCTCCTAGAAGCTAGATATGACCCTGATCATAGTTGATCCGGCCACACCCGTTCCTGCATACAAGTTAAATAGACCATTCCGACTTACGGCTTAAGTCGATTGAGACCTAGTTAGGTAGACGCCCCTGTTCCGGGTTACCCGTGATTCGGCCTGCCTTGAGGTGACTCGGCCAACATCCGCTTTAGCCTTGCCGACCTTCGGCTAACTCGGCTTTTATACCCCGGCGTGACCCTACCTAGGGGTATCCACCCAACATTAGTCCCCGAAGCTACTGCGGTCTTAGCTGCCTTAGCCGCTAAGGCCATAGCAGGTTCAATTCCACCGAGCTTTGTGCTCCTTCTCCGGTTTTCCTCCTTGTCTCGGATTCTCTGGATTTACTTTCCCTTGGCACGTTCCAAGCTCTCACTTGCTGGCCGGGTTACCACCCTAACTCGGACCTCATGGTTTTACTTTCCCGTGGCACATTCCAAGTTTTCACCCTCTGGCCGGGTTACCACGGTCTCATCCGGGTCTTCTTTCCTGCTCTCATACGCTAGCCCATGTGGAGGCTAATCATTATATTGCCTCATTTTAAGGGCCAGCCACAGTAACTGCTACAGTAATTTGTTAGTTATCACTGTGGCGCACGTCACGTCTGGCCTGCCTCCTCGTTAACCGCATCAGTGCATCACGTCATGGGATCTGTTACACCCTGTGGCCCTCCGTGTGGCTTGCTGCTGATTGGTCGATGCGGGCAATACACGGCCACACCGTGTGCCGTACTCGTTTGACACGATCCCACTTCCCCCTCGAGGGAGTGGTTAAATAGGGGAGGGGCGCACCCTTAGGTCTTTTCCCCCTTCCGCGCCCCTCTGCCTCTAGCACTTCTTCTTCTTCGTCTTCCCCGCGACAGCGCTGCCGCCACTGCTTCCAAGTAGCAGCGCCACCGCCGCACTGCTTCCCCGCGCCTCTGCATCACCGCCACCGCTACGCGCCTCCTCCGCCACGGGTCGTTGCCAATCTAGGCCGCTTCCCCCCACCGCTGCTAGCGACAGCGAGGGCAACGAACTAGAGATGACAGAGGAGGAGCTCGCCGTTGCCGAGCAAGAAATGGAGGAAGACACCGCCATGGCGGACCGCGGTGCGTGGGCCAGGTCCTGGGTCTGCCAAGACAACCTGGACTGGCTCTACCGCACTAGACGCAATGCCGTCGGAGTCATCGCGCGCCTCGCCTCTGCCGAACTCGCCCCCTCACCCAATCCGGGTGAGTACGTTGTGTTCCTGTCGCACTTCCAACGGGGATTTGGTTTGCCGGTCAGCGATTTCTTCCATGATTGGTTAAGCACATACGAACTCCAGCCGTACCACCTTCCTGCCAACGCAATCACTTCTCTTTCTGCTTGTGCCTCTACGATCGAGGGCTACGCCGGATTATGGCCCACGAAGGAGCTATGGATCTGGTTTTTCGGCCTTCGTCGTAATGTCATTCCGAATATTCAACTCGATTCGGAGGAGAAGCAGCTCACTCAATTCGGAGCTGCATCCATCTCACCCCGAAGGCTATCCGTTTTCCCCCGAGTCACCGGGCTGGACTCCTGCAAAGGATGGGCCCGGACTTTCTTTTATGTCCGGAACGAGGGCACTGAAGACTTGATCCGGCTGCTTCCCTATGCTTTAGGTCCACCTAACCCGGAGTTGTGGGACGTTGTCCCCAAGAAGCCTACAGTATTGGCCAACCAGGTCAACAAAAGGTTCAAGGAGCTGAAGCATCTCGGGTTGCGCAACGAGGACGCCATGATCACATTTGTCTACAACCGGATCTACCCTCTCCAGAAGCGCACTCACAAGGTGTGCCACATGAGCTGGGGTCGCGACCCCAACCGGACCTCGTCCTTCGAGCTTAGCAACACCGAAATCTACCACCGGGTCAAGGCGCTCTTCACCACCCACAAGGACTTTTCCTCCGAGTGGACGTGGGGAATTGAGCATTATTGCCGGGATAGGCTTCCTCCCGTGGTAAGCTTCGTGCCACCAACTCTCTCCAGATTAGATCTTATGTCGGTTGCCGTCTTATTTTTAACTCCGTTGTCTTTTTTTCTCCTTTAGCAATTCCTTCAGCAGACAATTGAGGATGGCCCCGACCCTACCCTCAAATGCGCGCCTGACCGGGAGAGCTCGGATGAGGAAGAACCGGACCAGGAGATGTTCCTCCCAATGTCCGACGCGACCAAGCGACCCACCGGTAAACTCTATTCTATTAGAGATTGGCCAGGCGATGAGGATGACTCGGATATTGAGGTGATGGAAGCTATTGACGCTGTCCCCCTTTCTTATGCTTTTCCGGCATTAGCTAACCCCAGTGGGCAAATCCACAAGGACCCTCCCCTTGCCACGGGTGAACCTGTTCCGGCAGCGTCGAAGAAGAGGTGTGGAGCTGCATCAAGTTCCTCCTCCAGACCTTCTCAGCCCTCCAAAAGTCGAAAGAAGTCCGGAGACAAAATTGCTTCCAAGCCAGCAGGCAAGGCCCCAGCACGAAGGGCTCAGAAACCCAAGGAGCCGCTGACCTCGGATGCGTAAGCCTCTTTTCCCTCTGCAACTTATTCTTCCTTGCATTGTTTTAGTCTCTCTTTTGACATTATTTGATTTGGCAGTGCTACGGAGGATGTTCCCTAAAGTGGATCTAGCATCTCTTCGCCGCTCCGACCTAGCCATTCTCCCCCTTGTGACGACGAGTCACGCCCGCTGAGCCCTATTCCGGAGGGTTCTGCGGCTGCTCCAGGTTCCAGCTCACCTCGTCAAGAGGGGGGCAACCCCGGAGCGGGGGAGATGGACCCTGCCGAGGCAGCGACATCCACCAGTTTGGCTCCGCCGCAACCAGCAACTACTGAGACTACCTCCGCACCAGCACCAGCACCAGCATCAACTCCGGCACCAGCACCAACTCCGGTAGCAAGGACATCAGCAGCAGCACCAGCTCCAGCAACAAGGGCACCAGCGCCAAGCTCCTCCGTCTCGTCCGAGTCTTCTCAGTCTCGGCGAGGAAGTACCCAGGCAGCTCCTATGGGGAAATCTGCCGCAACCACTTCCTCCTCTTAGCAAGCCAAAGGCAAGAAAGCCCCTGACGTCACCAAGGCAGCGTCCACCGGGTCTGGACAGATCACCCTTGCGTCCATGCTTGCCCAGAAAGCTCCAGCACCGAAGGATGCCCCTGCCGAGCCAACTAGTGCGTAGCACCTTGTTCTACACACTAGTCCGGACCTTGCTCAGGTTGAGAGGAGAGAGGCACATGCGAAGGGCTTGGTGGCGCCCCACATGCTCAGCGGTGAGCAATATCCTCCGACCTTGATCGAGTTTATGAACAAATGGAACAAGGCGGAGTTCGTCTACAACGACGATCTCCCGAAGAAGTTCGGTCCCACCGAGTTCGCTGCTCAGATGAACACAGCCGCTAAGGCGATTAACCACGCAGGCCGGATGATGGAGGTACGTTACTTCACCTTTTCCTTAGCATGCACTAGCGATGTAACCATTAGTCCCCGAGCCTCCGGGGGAGTAACTTGTTACTCGGTCGGATGCTCCTTAGAAAACTAACGTAGCTCCCTTACAACTTCAAATATGCACACACCTAGAGCTGTGTTAAGTTCCACTTGGCCCGGATCTTGTACACTTTGAATATGCACACACCTAGATCCGGGTTAAGTTCCACTTGGCCCGGATCTTGTACACTTCGAATATGCACACACCTAGAGCTGGGTTAAATTCCACTTGGCCTGGATCTTGCACACTTCGAATATGCACACTCCTAGAGCCGGGTTAAGTTCCACTTTGCCCGGATCTTGCACACTTCGAATATGCACACTCCTAGAGCCGGGTTAAGTTCCACTTGGCCCGGATCTTGTACACTTCGAATATGCACACACCTAGAGCCGGGTTAAGTTCCACTTGGCCTCTTGCACACTTAGAATATGCACACACCTAGAGCCGGGTTAAGTTCCACTTGGCCCAGATCTTGTACACTTCGAATATGCACACACCTAGAGCCGGGTTAAGTTCCACTTGGCCCGGATCTTGTACACTTCGAATATGCACACACCTAGAGTCGGGTTAAGTTCCACTTGGCCCGGATCTTGTACACTTCGAATATGCACATACCTAGTGCCGGGTTAAGTTCCACTTGGCCCGGATCTTGTACACTTCGAATATGCACAAGGCTTAAGCCAAATTTTTTTACTCTTTTCAGGTGACCACCAACCGCCGGAGTGCTGAGTTCCAGCGTCTCCTGGATACCCACAAGATGCTGCTCGCAAAGCATAATCCACATCTCGCTGAGCATGAGAAAAGGGGTAAGTTCTCTTCTTCACATTTTTCTGCTTTCCTTCATCTTTTTCTGCAGAACTAATCCATCATTCGGTTTTTGTAGCTGGGGTGGAGGCTGAGAACAAGTTCATGAGGAAGAATCTGGATCAGAATAAGGGTAAGCTACTTTTGTCCGACCCTGCTTTGCTTTCCATCTCCTTTTCTTCTTGGCTCTGCAAACATTTATACCTCGGCTCTGCCGGGTCAACACGCTATTTCAGCATCTCTTGAAGATAGTGTGCTCGTGCCTGGCATGATGCTGCATTTTCTCGAACAAGCAGGGCAACATCCGGCCGAGCTCAAAAAGAAAGACGATGAGCTTGCCCTTCTCCGAACCAAGAATGATGAGATTGCCAAGTTAAAGGAAGAAACGAAGAAGATGAAGGCGCAGCACCAAACTGAGCTTGAAAAGGCTGGCCAAGATTGCTAAGGACCGCGAACTTCTCCAGGAGGCCGATGTCAAACTCGAGTCTGCGAACGCTGAACTGGTGCAGCTCCGCCAAAGACGCGATAATTGCATCAATGAGTTAACCCGGATCCACAGCCACATTTTACGTAAGTTTCTTTTCCTTCTCCGGCATATTTCTCCGGGTTATCTCACATGTCTTTTCATTACTTGCTTCTCTTGTCCCGTTTTTAGGCAAATTTCTAGAGGGTACTCCCATTGCAAGCGCCGCTGTTGCCAATTTCCGCCGAGAGAGGGGTACTCCCGTCGCTCCTGATGGTGAGGACATTCCCTATGACATGGAGGACCTGTTGGTCAGCCTGTCATCTCGCGTGGAAATGATCAAGAACTATGGCAAGGATCTCCTCGGCGTTTCAGTCCGAGTCTTCAACACGTTCTGGCCTGGCAAGGACACTCCGGAGAGAATCGCAATCCTTGCTGACAAGCTAACGGAGATCGAGACCTAGCTCGACCTTTGGAGGGAGTCAGCTAGACATGCTGCAGCTGAGACCGTTCTTCACCACATACTCACGTGGTATGAGAAGATCGATCTCAGCCTCCTGACGCGCCTGCGCACCGGATCCAAGTGGACCAATGACCCGGAATGGGTAGCTCGGCGCCAGGCTTGCGCCCATAGCCTCATTGAATATGCTCCCATTCACAAATGGACTGAGGGTCCGAGCTTCCTGGAAGCCGCTGGCGACGAAGAGGTTGAAAATGTTGAAGATGTTTCGGACGAGGATGGAGAGGACGATGCCACGGATATCAAAGAAGGCGAAGATGACGCCGAACTTCCTCCTGTTGCTCCTTAAGTAAAAACACTTGAAAACTTATCAGATCCCCGGTATGCCGGGTGGAATTGTATCCCATACTCATGTGATATTTTGCTACTAAGTTTGTATGCCGTATTAACTTGGGCGTAGTCCCCGAGTTTCATTTTCTTGTTTGTCCAATCTTCTGGCTCGGTTCGTGTCTACCTTGATTCGGTTTTACGACTTACGAATCCGAGCTTCAAAAATTGTTTTAACAATACTTAGAAACTTTTAGGCTTAGCTCAAAATAATTCAGCATAATAATTTGAAAGTAAATATAAGGTTAGTCCAAAAAACAAACGTCGGCTCGATTAAGTTCTTTTCCTTGGTCGTTTTCATGAGCTATGCAATTCCAAACTTGTTCTCTTGCTTGCCATGAAGCCAATTCTTGTTGGACAGCAGCAAGTCGAAGAGTTGGGTTTTTGGTGCTCACACATTACCAATCCGAGTTAAGTAAAACAACTTACTCCAGCTGACGTATAAATGATAAAAGACAACAAATATTATTAAGGCAGTCCCCGAGTTACTGCCCGAGGTGCCAACATTCCATTGATAAGCTCATTGCCGGCATACATACCGACATATGAGAAGACTCGGATACATACACTTCTCTGCTAAGTGTAGAAAGGATGAAGTAGGGCTACGTTCCATGGATGCTTAGATTCCTCGCCGGACCTATCCGCCTTGTTCTTTTCCTGTGGCTTTGCATCGATAAGATAATAAGAATCATTCTGTAATGCTTTGCTCACAATGAATGGCCCTTCCCATGGGAGGGATAATTTATGCATGCCAGCAGTACGTTGTACCAACCGGAGCACCAGATCGCCTTCCCGAAAGACTCGGGGGCTTACTTTGCGGCTATGATAGCGTCGGAGATTTTGCTGATATATGGCGGATCTGGACAATGCCAATTCTCTCGCTTCTTCCAGCAGATCAACATCATTTTGCCGGGCTTCTTGCACTTCGGCTTCTGTGTATTGGGTGACCCTAGGCGAATCATGCGCTATGTCGGCTGGTAATACAGCTTCTGCCCCATATACCAGAAAAAACGGCGTATGGCCTGTTGATCGATTCAGAGTTGTTCTTAAACTCCATAGTACCGCTGGTAGTTCTTCTATCCAGCACCCCGCTGATCTTTGCAGCGGCTCAATGAGCCGCGGTTTTATCCTGGATAACACTAATCCGTTGGATCTTTCCACCTGTCCGTTTGATGCGGGGTGGGCTACCGAGGCAACGTCCAGCCGGATCTTCTTATCCCGGCAGAATCGCGCAAATGCTCCTTCAGCAAAATTTTGTGCCAGTATCAGTTATGATACTGTGAGGATAACCGTATCTCAAGATAATGACTTTGAGAAATGTTACAGCCGTAGCTCCATCATACTTTCTTATAGGCTTCACTTCAATCCATTTTGTAAACTTATCCACCATGACCAAGATGCGAGTCATATTTCCCCTTGCTGGTTTAAATGGGCCAACCATATCCAAGCACCATACGGCAAATGGCCATGTAATTGGTATGGTCTTGAGTTCCGACATTGACATATGTGTCTTGGTAGCATACCTCTGACAACCATTGCATTTTCTCACCAGATCTTCTGCTTGTTCTAAGGCACTTGGCTAGTAGAATCCATGCCGGAACGCTTTTGCCACCAAGGCTCGGGACGAGGCATGATGCTCGCACTCCCCTTGATGTATATCTCAGAGGATGTGAAGCCCTTCTTCCGGGTCAACGCATCGCTGGAGCACATTCGTCACACTCCGTTTGTACAGCTCAGAATTGATAATTGTGTATGCCTTTGCTCTCCTCTTAGTTTGCCTGGATAACTCCTCCTTAGTGGGTAACGTTCCATCTTCCAGGAATTGAAATATAGGCAGTGCCCAAGATGGTATTGCTCGCACAGGGAACACATCCTCATCAATTTCCATCTGATCCACCGGCATAACTTCAACCGGATCACGCTGAGCAGTCCCCGGGTCCTGCGAGGCAGTCCCCGGGTTCGTTGAGGCAGTCCCCGGGTTTGCTGATGCAGTCCCCGGGTTTCGTGCACCACCTCCCATGTCATTGTCCATGGGCTCAGCTCCAGATTCTGTATTTTCCGGGACATAGATTGAGTCGGTTCCTGGGGACGGCCTGATAGATGGTTTTCTGAGGTGTTCCAATGCTACACCTGGTGGAATTGCTTGTCGGGTTGATCCGAGCTTCGACAGCATGTCGGCAGCCTCATTTTCCACCCGGGGTACATGGTGAAATTCACACCCCTCAAAGTAACCAGATATCTTCTGCACATGAAATCTGTACAGAGCCATGTTTGGATCAAGGGCGTCCCACAACCCCGACACCTGCTATATTACCAAATCCGAGTCGCCAAAGCATAGTATCCGACGTATCCCAATCTCTTTTGCCACTTTGAGCCCATGCCCAAGTGCTTCATACTCAGCGACATTGTTCGATGCCGCGAAATGGATTTGCAGCACATATTTCAGCTGGTCCTTCTTTGGCGAGGTAAGCACAACTCCGGCGCCTAGCCCGGTTTTTGTTTCTGACCCGTCAAAATGCATCCTCCAGTAGTTCGGATCTGGTGGCGGTGGTTCATATTGTACCTCGGCCTAGTCCACGAAAAATTCCACCACAGCCTGAGACTTGATTGCTTCTCTTCTATCAAATTGTGGCGCATAAGGAGCTAGTTCGATTGCCCATTTTGCGATTCGACCACTTGCATCCTTGTTACCCATTATCTTAGATATGGGAGCTTCACATATTACTTTGATGGGGTGCTCCTCAAAGTAATGCTTTAACTTCTTAGTTGCCATATAGACACCATATGCCACCTTTTGAAAGTGTGGGTAGTTCTGCTTTGAGGCAGATAATACCTCGCTCACGTAATACACTGGCCTCTGCACCGACTTACCCTCTTCGTCGCGCTCTACCACAATCACTGCACTTACAACTCGGTTGGTTGCGGCTATGTAGAGCAACATTGGCTCCTTTGATAGTGGAGAGGCTAACACTGGTGCAGTGGCTAACATCTTTTTTAAGTGGGCAAAGGCTTCATTGGCCTATGGCGTCAAAACGAACTTATCCGACTTTTTCATGAGTTGGTAGAGAGGCAATGCCTTTTCTCCCAACCGACATACAAACCGACTTAATGATGCCAGGCACCCAGTGAACTTCTGGACATCGTTAAGACACTTCGGCAGCTCCATTCGTTCAATGGCCCAGATCTTAGTTGGATTAACTTTGATACCTCGGCTGGAGACGAGAAATCCGAGTAATTTTCCAGCTGGGACACCGAAGGTACATTTTTCCGGGTTAAGCTTAATTTGGAACCTTCTTAAGTTCGCGAATGTCTGCCTGATGTCATCAAGGAGCATTTTGCTTTCCTTGGTCTTGATTACCACATCATCCACATACACTTGTACATTTTGACCTATTTGGTCGTGCAAACATTTTTGCATACATCTTTGGTACGTTGCACCTGCATTACGTAAACCAAACGGCATGGTGCGATAGCAATAAGCCCCATACGGGGTGATAAATGCGGTCTTTATTTGATCATCCGGATTCAGAGGTATCTAGTGGAAACCAGAATATGCATCAATGAATGACAACAGTTCACATCCCGCGGTTGAGTCTATGACCTGATCTATCCTCGGCAGTGGAAATGGATCTTTTGGACACGCCTTGTTCAGGTTCGTGTAATCGATACACATATGCAAACTACTGCCACGTTCAGGTCATCCTTCTTCTTCTCCACCAGCACCAGATTAGAGAGCCAATCCAGGTAGAGTACTTCCATGATAAATCCTGCTGCTAGCAACCGAGCTATCTCGTCTCCAATGACTTTTCTCCTATCCTTGGCGAAGCGGCGGAGAGGTTGCTTCACCGGCCTTGCTCCGGGTCTCACGTTCAAAGAGTGCTCGGCCAACTCCCTCGGAACACCTTGCAAGTCCTGTGTAGACCAAGCAAAAATATCCCGATTCTCACGGAGGAAGTTGACAAGCTCGCTTTCCTATTTATCATTCAACCCGGCACCAATTGTTATGTTGCGCTCTGGGAACATATCATCAACAGGCACTTTCTTAGTATCTTTTGTGGCTTGGAACGAAACACCACAATGCGGGTTACTCAACGCCGGCATATACTGCTGCGCGGACTGAGCTAATGCCGCCACCTCTTGGATTTTTCTTTTCTCTTGCACAATCACGAGTGACTCGGCTAGGTTAGACCTGACTGAGGCACACTCAATGGAACATCGGAAATCTCCAGCAATGGTAATCACTCCATTTGGCCCGGGCAACTTCATCTTCAGATAACTGATGTGGCAACTTGCCATGAACTTGTTCAATGTTGGTCTTCCGAGTAACGCGTGATACGCACTTTCCAAGTTCACCACTTCGAATTCCAGATTCTCAGTTCGGCAATTATCTCTCGTGCCGAATAACACGTCAACTCGGACTTTGCCTATGGGCTCACAAGAAATGCCTGGTACAATACCATGGAAAGTTGTTCTTGTGGCTTGGAGCATGTTCTCCGAGATACCCAACTTGCGCATTGTACCCGCATACATGATGTTAATGCTACTGCCATTGTCAATCAGTACCTTGGAGAACCTCACATTGATGTTAGGCCTAATGAATGTCGGGTCCAGCACTAACCCATACAAACCAGGACTGGGCATAAGCTTGGGATGATCTTTGATGTTCCAAGTAATTTCTTGGTCCGACCAAGGCATATACCTCGTCACCGCTGGCATTACCGCATTGATCTCCATATGTCGGCGCTACAAGCTCTTCCTATCTGTTTCCTCGGTGGTAAACACACATTAACTCTGATGATGCTCCCTGTACTCATTTATCCCCTTATTTCCGGGGTACCTCTGATCCGGCTGATGCTGGTTTTCTACTTGATGCACTGCATCCCTTCTCTCATGGTTATCATACCTCGGCGGAGGGGGAGGCAACATTAGCTGTTGCGTGTTCGCTCCGGAGAGAAATTGCTGCCGGGGTAACTCCTGCCGAGGTTGATCATTCCGGGGTGCCTGAGCATTCCCCGAATCACCTTGTTCTATCCTACGCATCCACTCACATTGCATCGTTGTATGACCCGCTGGGTTACTCGGATTTGGCGTGTGAAATTTACACGGCTGATCCAACATCGACCCGTAAGTGTACCTCGGAGGGTCCTTTTTTTTCTTGCCACTGTTTCTTCTGTTCTGGCGTCCAAGTTTTCTTGACATCATTCCTTGGTGTCCATTGTTGCCCTCCAGTTTTCTGACGTTGATTGCTCCCTGTTCCTGGCTGATCTTGATTCACAGCTGCAACTTGTTGTGAACTGTACCGGTGATCCGGTCTATCATATCTCCTTTTACCTCTATAATCGTTCCTCTGGGATGATCTGGCTCCATCTCTCTAGTAGTACTCCTCATTCGACTCGTTGGACACGAGCCTAGGTTGAGTCGGATCGCCCAAAGCATACGAATCAGCAATCCGGATCATCTCTGCCAATGTAGTTGGCATTTTACTTTGCAATTTTTGCCACAGCTCGCTTGCGTATCTGCATCCTTGCGCAAACCACGCTATGGCCTGTGACTCTATCACGCCCTCACACGAGTTTCTCACGGTACACCACCAGGTCAAAAACTCTTGGTCCGTCTCATTCGCTCTTTGCTTGCACATAGCTAGGGTCTGTGGCCTATTTAGCCTCTGATACGTACTCGAGAAATTGCTGATGAACATTTCCTCAAAATCGATCCAGCAGTTAATACTTCCGGGCGACAAATTGTTCAATCATACCCTTGCTGGCCCCTCCAACATCTGGGGTACGTATCTCACAGCCCATTGCAAGTTACCTGTGGCAATTTTCACAGCCGTAGCATAATTTATCAACCAATCCTCCGGCTTAGTGTTGCCGTCATACGTCTTCGTGCCTCTGGGTAACTGGAAGTTAGGTACCGGTGGCTCTTTCATGATCCGGGGTCCAAAACACACAGGACCCGAAGGACCTTGACTTTCAATCTGCTCTGACCTATACAGTCGATCTAGTTTCAACCTGGCATCATCCGGCATCAAATCCCTGCTTCCCAATCTCGACCCTATCACATGATAGTCCGGCCTTGGGTATCCTGCATTCACCATTTCCGAATCTCCATGGTTATACCGGTCTCGCTCTCGTGGCGCATCTCTCTGTTGCATACCTCGGCCGACACTTTGCTCTTGCCTTGGTTCCGCTGCTGCGGTTGTCCTGCAGAGTTGCACTGTCCGGCATTACCGTTAATAGTGTTTCCTTGACCGGCATTGCCTTGGTCACGGTTACCTCGGCCAGCTTCACCTCGGCTTACACTCTATCGATCATCATTTCTTTGTACCTCTTTTGCCTTTCCTGCACTTGTCGGGTCATACGGAACAATCTGCTTGTTTCTCCTGGCCGAGGTTACTACCTCCTCTCTCCTTGGACCACCATGAGGAGACGATGCGGCTCTAGTCGATTTCTCTGGGTTACCCACCGCCGAATGAACAATCTTGGAGGCCCCAGCTCTCTCCGGGTTTGCCCTGAGCAGTTCCTCATTTTGCCTGTTCGCGATCCGAACCAACTCATTGACCCGATCTTGCTGTCTCTGATGTGCTTCACCCGTCAGACCCTCTAGCTCGGATGAAGCTGCATCCGCTGCTCTGAGGTTTTTCGCCGGGGTACTGTACTTCGGTAGCCCCATGGGCAAACAGTTTTCTGACTCCTCAATCCGAGTATCACCTTTGTTCATTTCACTCATGAGATTTCTCCCCTTCACTTTTACAGCATCTACTTTATTTGCCTTTGCATACTCACGCAGCGTCATGTTCAACGACTGCTGAGCCGCAGCAATCTTTTTCGCTCCCTCTAGAATTTTCTGCCTAGTTTCCTCTAGCTCGGCATGTGCCTGAGCCGGCTCTACTACTGCTGCTACCGGGTTTGCCAAGATATCCATAGCTTCTCTCAGTACATTCTCAGGCCTCTCTAGTGGAGGTCCTCTGCCTTTCCTCGGTGCCTTAGGTGTTACCTCCGGATCCGGTGCTGGATCCTTGCTTGCGCCTGCACCTGGCGCAGTCATCATCACCTCAGCACGGTCCGGGTAGCGAGTGATACGCGCCCCGTGAACCACGCTAAGGGGTGGCTCCCCTGCCTTGACGACGTGCCACGGATGAACGCATGATACGTCCACAGCAACGTAGACCTTGTACGCACCCAACTTGACAAAGAGGCCGTTGCGCGGAAGTGGGTGCGTGCCGAAGCAGCCAGCGTTGTCGCTGACGAAGTCCAGTGCTCCAAAGTGTTTAACGAGCCCGGAGACGATGCGTTCGCCGGTGCCGATGAGGTTTCCCGTCCGGATCTTCACCCCTGCTAGCGCCGCTAGCCCCACGGTGGGCGCCAACTGTCGTGGTGGTGTCACGGCAGATGCCATGGATAGGCTAAAGGTGGGGACTAATAGCACTAGGGGAATCCAGGGAGGGATAGTGAGGTGATTCCCCACACAGAAGCTTTGTATTCGATTCAGTTCACAGATTACAAGTGCTCCTAGAGTTGTATTGGTGAGAGGAGGAAGAAGGAGCTCTCTTACTGACACCCACAGTTAACCCGTACAAGACCCTAGAACCTAGAACCTTTCAGCATAGAGGAACCCCTTCTACAAAGGCCCTAGCCCTCCTTATATAGGAGTAGCTAGGTCTCCACTTAGGGCATATGTGGAGGCATATTCCAGGGAATATGCCTCCTCCCAAAATAGCAAACCGACCGGGGTATTTTTCCCCCGCGTCACCCATGCAGAGGCTACGTGAGCCTCTGCGGCGCTCGCTTCAGCCGACACGGGCATCGTCACCTCTGTCGGCCACGCCTCGGTGGTCCTGCCCTCTTTTGCTTCGCTCATGCAGTGCGTACCAGGGCTTTTTTTGACCAGCGAGATTCCTTCCTTCTCCTAGAAGCTAGATATGACCCGGATCATAGTTGATCCGGCCACACCCATTCCTACATACAAGTTAAATACACCATTCTGACTTACGGCTTAAGTCGGTTGAGACCTAGTTAGGTGGACGCCCCTGGTCCGGGTTACCCCGTGATTCTGCCTGCCTTGAGGTGACTCGGTCAGCATCCACTTTAGCCTTGCCGACCCTCGGCTAACTCGGCTTTTATACCACGGCGTGACCCTACCCGGGGGTATCCCCCCAACACTCTATGCCCCACGGTGGGTGCCACTGTCGTGGAAATGGCCACGGCAGTCGCTGCCACTGGCAGTGATTGATTGAAGCGTGAGGAAGAGTTGCCGGCCATCTGCGGTGCGAGATGGGGGCGGATGCATATGGGTTTACCTAGGTTCGGCCCCCCGGAGGGTAAAGACCTACTCCTGCTGGATTAGATTATTCGAGAGCGAGTTACAGGGGTGGCGAGCTCGGTGTCTAAGCAGCGAGTCGCTTGAGGGGGTGTATGATGGAACGTGATTCTCTAGGATACCCTAGGGAGGTTTATATATGAGGCACCTCACTAGGGTTTACAAGCTACAACCGAACAAGATAAGGATTCGAAGGTTTTGACCTAATCCGACTGGGCTTCTATTGCGCTCCTGGGCCTCCAGTCGCCAGTCACCGTCCTTCAAGGGCACTCACAAGCCCTTCGGCCCAATCGGAACATCCTGCTGGGCATACCCCTTTGGCATATCCCCATCAAAAAGAACACACATCCAATGACTCTAGCTGTGGTTCATGAGAAGAACACACATGCAATGACACTGGTGGATCCATGTGTGGTTTGTGAGAAGAACAGACATGCAATGACTCTAGATGTGGTTCATGAGAAGAACACACATGCAATGACTCTAGCTGTGGTTCATGAAAATTACACACATCCAATGACTCTAGCTGTGGTTCATGAGAAGAACACACATGCAATGAACCAGGTGGATCCATGTGTGCTTTGTGAGAGGAACATACATGCAATGACACTGGGTGTGGTTCATGAGAAGAACACACATGCAATGACATTGGTGTATCCTTATGTGGTTTGTGAGAACACACATGCAATGACACAGTGGATCCATATGTGGTTTGTGAAAAGAACACACATGCAATGACTCTAACCGTGGTTAATGAAAAGAGCAGACATGCAATGACATTAGTGGATCCATGTGTTGTTTATGAGAGGAACACACATCCAATGACACTGGGGGTGGTTCATGAAAAGAACGCACATGCAATGACACTAGGGTATCCTTATGTGGTTTGTGAGAAGAACACACATGCAATGACTCTAG
This sequence comes from Avena sativa, assembly GCA_916181665.1. Lineage (NCBI taxonomy): Eukaryota > Viridiplantae > Streptophyta > Magnoliopsida > Poales > Poaceae > Avena > Avena sativa. Next base: position 28,053,673 of record OV702290.1, on the reverse strand, counting down.
CTGTGTTTGTGAAAAGAACACACATGCAATGACTCTAACTGTGGTTAATGAAAAGAACAGACATGCAATGGCAATGGTGGATCCATGTGTGGTTTGTGAGAAAAACACACATGCAATGACACTGGTTGTGGTTCATGAAAAGAATAGACATGCAATGATACCGGTGGATCCATGTGTGGTTTGTGAGAAGAACAGACATGCAATGACACTGGGTGTGGTTCATGAAAAGAACACACATCCAATGACACTGATGGATCCTTATGTGGTTTGTGATAAGAACACACATGCAATGACATAGTGGATCCATATGTGGTTTGTGAAAAGAACACACATGCAATGACTCTAACTGCGGTTAATGAAAAGAGCAGACATGTAATGACACTGGTGGATCCATGTGTGGTTTATGAGAGGAGCACACATCCAATGACACTGGGTGTGGTTCATGAAAAGAACACTGTTGGGGGGATACCCCCGGGTAGGGTCACTCCAGGGTATAAGGGCCAAGTTAGCCGATGGTCGGCAAGGTCAAAGCGGATGCTGCCCGAGTCACCTCAAGGCAGGACGGATCACAGAGTAAACCGGACTAGGGGGGGGTCGCCTAATGTTGTCTCGTCCAACTCAAGGAGTAAGTCGGAAATGCTTGTCTAACTTATATGCAGGAACAGGTGTGGCCGGATCTACTGTGATCTGGATCCTCGCTTGGCTTCTAGGAGAAGGAAGGAATCTCTCTGGTCAAAAAAGAAGGTCCGGTACATACTAGATGAGCGAATAAAGCAAGGGCAGGACCACCGGGTCGTGGTCGACAAGGGTGACGACGCTCACGTCGGCTTACGTAGCTAAAGCATGTATGACGCGGGGAAAAAGCACCCCGGTCGGGTTACCACTTTGGGAGGGGGCATATTCCTAGGAATATGCCTCCACGTATGCCCTAGACGAGGACCGAACCTCCTCTATATAAGGGGGGTTAGGGTTCTGGTAGAGGGGGTTGGCAGAATTCTAGTTGGTTGAGCACTAGTAGATATAGGGTTCTTGGGATAGATTGTAGGCAAGAGTAAGAGAGTACCTTCTTCCTCCTTTCGCCAATACAGCTCAAGGAGCACTTGTAATCCTTCAGATATAGCAATACAAACTTCTGTGTAGAGAATCACTCCACTATCCCTCCCTGGATTCCCCTAGCGCATATTAGTCCCCACCTTTAGCCTATCCATGGCATCTGCCGTGACACCACCACGACAGTTGGCGCCCACCGTGGGGCTAGCAGCGCTAGCAGGGGTGAAGATCCGGATGGGAAACTTCATCGGCACCGGCGAACGCATCGTCTCCGGGCTTGTTCAGCACTTTGGAGCGCTGGATTTTGTCAGCGACAACGCTGGTTGCTTCGGCACGCGCCCGCTTACGTGCAACGGCCTCTTCGTCAAGCTCGGCGCGCACAAGGTCTACGTTGCTGTGGACGTCTCGTGTGTTCATCCGCGTCGTGTTGTCGATGCGGGGGAACCACCCCTCACTGTGGCTCGCGGGGCGCGTATTGCTCGCTCCCCGGACCATGCGGAGGTGATGATAACTGCGCCAGGTGCAGGCGCAAGCAAAGACCCAGCGCCAGACCCGGAGGTAACACCTAAGGCACCAAGAAAAGTTAGAGGACCTCCACTAGAGAAGCCTGAGAACGTGCTGAGGGCATCTATGGATAGCTTGGCTAACCCGGTAGCAGCAGTGATAGATCCGCCTCAGGCACAGGCCGAGCTAGAGGAAACTCGGCAAAAGATACTGGAGGGCTCAAAGAAAATAGCCGCGACTCAGCAGTCACTGAACATGACGCTGCGCGAGTACGCGAAGGCAAACAAGGTTGATGCAGTAAGGGTAAAAGGGAAAAGCTCATAAGTGAGATGAATAGAGAAGGTGATGATGGAGCAGAAGGGTCGGAAAACTATCTGTCTGTGGGGTTGCCGAGGTATAGTACCCCAGCGAAGAACCTCAGAGCAGCAGATGCCGCTGCGTCCGAGTTAGAGGGTCTGACGGGTGAGGCCCGTCAAAGATAGCAAGAACGGGTTAACGAGCTGGTTCGGATCGCGAACAGGCAGAACGAGGAGCTGCTGAGAGCTAACCCGGAGAGAGCTGGGGCTTCTAGGATTGTCCATTCGGTGGTGGGTAACCCGGAGAAATCTGCTGGAGCCGCATCATCGCCTCATGGCGGTCCAAGGAGAGAAGAGGTAGTAACCTCGGCCAGACGGAACAAACAGATCGTCCCGTACGACCCAACTCGTGCGGGAAAATAAAAAGAGATGCGGAAAGGTGATGATCGACGGAGTGTGAGCCGAGGTGAAGCTGGCCGAGGTAATCGCGACCAAGGCAATGCCGGTCAAGGGGACACTGCCAACAGCAATGCCGGACAGCACAACTCCGCAGGAGCAGGACAACCGCAGCAGCGGAATATGCCGAGGCAAGAGCAAAGCACCGGCCGAGGTATGCAGCAGAAAGGTGTACAACGAGAGCAAAACCGATACAATGACGGCGATTCGGAGATGGTGAACGCAGGGTACCCCAGACCGGACTATCATGTGATAGGTTCTAGGTTGGGGAGCAGGGACTTGATGCCGGATGACACCAGGTTGAAACTGGATCGCCTGTATAGGTCGGAACAGATCGAATGTCAAGGTCCTCCGGGCCCAGCGTGCTTTGGACCCCGGATCATGAAGGAACCACCGGTACCCAACTTCCAATTACCCAGGGGCACGAAGACATATGACGGTAGTACTAAGCCGGAGGATTGGTTGATAAACTATGCTACGGCGGTAAAAATTGCAACTGGCAACCTGAGATGGGTTGTGCGTTACGTGCCCCAGATGTTGGAAGGCCCGGCCAGAGTATGGCTGAATAACTTGCCGCCCGAAAGCATCAACTGCTGGATAGATTTTGAAGAAATGTTTATCAGCAACTTCTCAAGTACGTACCAGAGGCCGAATAGACCGCAGACCCTGGCAATGTGCAAGCAAAGACCCAAACGAGACGGATCGTGAATTCTTAACCCGGTGGTATACCGTGAGAAACTCGTGTGAGGGCGTCATAGAGTCACAGGCCATAGCGTGGTTTGCGCAAGGGTGCAGATACGACAGCGAGCTGTGGATGAAGCTGCAAAGGAAAATGCCAGTTACGCTGGCAGAGATGATCCGAATTGCTGATTCGTATGCTTTGGGCGATCCGACTCAACCTAGGCTCCCATCAAATGACTCAAACAAGGAATACTATCAGAGAGATGGAGCCAGGTCATCTCGGAGGAACGATTACAGAGGAAAAAGGAGAGATGACAGACCGGACCACCGCTATGGCTCACAACAAGATGCAGTAGTGAATCAAGATCAACCCGGAGGAGGAAGTAACCAACGCCAGAGAACTGGAGGGCAATGGACTCCAAGATATGATGGCAAGAAAACATGGACTCCGGAGCAGAAGAAACAGTGGCAGGAAAAGAAAGACCGTCCGAGGTATACATATGAGTCGATGCTGGACCAACCGTGTAAGTTTCACACGCCGAATCCAAATAGCCCAGCGGGTCACACGACGAGGCAATGTGAGTGGATGCGAAAGATAGAGAAAGGTGGCTCGGGGAATGCTCAGGCACCCCGGAACGATCAACCTCGGCAGGAGTTACCCCGGCAGCAATTGCTTTCCGGAGCAAACACGCAGCAGCTAATGTTGACTCCCCCTCCGCCGAGGTATGACAACAATGAAAGAAGGGATGTAGTGCATCAGGTGGAAAATCAGCAACAACCGGATCATAGGTACCCCGGAAACGAGGGAAGGAATGAGTACAGGGAACATCACCAGAGTTATTGTGTGTTCATGACTGAGGAAACAGATAGAAAGAGCTTGCAGCGCCGACATATGGAGGTCAATGCGGTCTTACCAGCGATGACGAGGTACATGCCTTGGTCGGACCAGGAAATCACCTGGAACATCAAAGATCAACATAAACTTATGCCGAGCCCAGGTTCGTACGCGCTAGTGCTAGATCCGACATTCATTGGACCGAACATCAACATGAGGTTCTCCAAGGTTTTGATTCATGTATGCGGATATGATGCGCAAGTTGGGGATCTCGGAGAACATGCTCTAGGCTACAAGAACAACTTTCCTTGGCATTGTACTAGGCATTTCGTGCGAGCCCATAGGCAAAGTCCGGGTCGACGTGCTATTCGGAACGAGGGATAACTGCCGAACTGAAAATCTGGAGTTTGAAGTGGTGAACTTGGAAAGCGCGTATCACGCGTTACTCGGAAGACCAGCATTGAACAAATTCATGGCAAGCTGTCATGTCAGTTATCTGAAGATGAAGTTGCCCGGGCCAAATGGAGTGATTACCATTGCTGGAGATTTTCGACGTTCCATGGAGTGTGCTTCAGCCGGGTCTAACCTAGCCGAGTCACTCGTGATTGCGCGAGAGAAAAGAAAAATCCAAGAGGTGGCGGCACTAGCTCAGTCCACGTAGCAATATATGCCGGCGCTAAGTAACCCGCATGGCAGCGTTTTGTTTCAAACCGCAAAGGACACCAAGAAGATTCCAGTTGATAACATGTTTCTGGAGCGCACCGTAACGATTGGTGCCGGGTTAACTGACAAATAGGAAAGCGAGCTCGTCAACTTCCTCCGTGAGAATCGGGATATTTTTGCTTGGTCTACACAGGACTTACAAGGTGTTCCGAGGGAGTTGGCCGAGCACTCTTTGAACGTAAGACCCGGAGCAAGGCCGGTGAAGCAACCTCTCCGCCGCTTCGCCGAGGATAGGAGAAAGGTCATTGGAGACGAGATATCTCGGTTACTGGCAGCAGGATTCATCATGGAGGTACTATATCCGGATTGGCTCTCTAATCCGGTGCTAGTGGAAAAGAAGAAGGACGATCCGAACGTGGCAGTGGTCTGGCGTATGTGTATCGATTACACAAACCTGAACAAGGCGTGTCCAAAAGACCCATTTCCACTGCCGAGGATAGATCAGGTCATAGACTCAATCGTAGGATGCGAACTGTTGTCATTCATTGATGCGTATTCTGGCTTCCATCAGATACCTCTAAACCTGAATGATCAAATAAAAACGGTGTTTATTACCCCGTACGGGGCTTATTCCTATCGCACTATGCCGTTTGGTTTACGTAATGCAGGTGCAACGTACCAAAGATGTATGCAAAAATGTTTGCACGACCAAATAGGTCAAAACGTACAAGTATACGTGGATGATGTGGTTATCAAGACCAAGGAAAGCACAACGCTCCTTCACGACATAAGACAAACATTCGCGAACTTGAGAAGGTTCCGGATGAAGCTTAACCCGGAAAAATGTACCTTCGGTGTCTCGGCTGGAAAGTTACTCTGATTTCTCGTCTCCAGCCGAGGTATCGAGGTTAATACAACTAAGATCCGAGCCATCGAACGAATGGAGATGCCAAAGTGTCCTAACGATGTCCAGAAGTTCACTGGATGCCTGGCGTCGTTGAGTCGGTTGGGGGAAAAGGCACTGCCTCTCTACCAATTCATGAAAAAGTCAGATAAATTTGTTTGGACGCCACAGGCCGATGAAGCTTTTTCCCACTTGAAAAAGATGTTGGCCACTGCGCCAGTGTTAGCCTCTCCACTATCAAAGGAACCAATGTTTCTCTACGTAGCCGCAACCAACCGAGTTGTAAGTGCAGTAATCGTAGTGGAACGCAATGAAGAGGGTAAGTCGGTGCAGAGGCCACTGTATTACCTGAGCGAGGTATTGTCTGCCTCAAAACAAAACTACCCGCACTTTCAAAAGGTGGCATACGGTGTCTATATGGCAGCGAAGAAGTTAAAGCATTAGTTTGAGGAGCACCCCATCAAAGTAATATGTGAAGCTCCCATATCCGAGATAATGGGTAACAAGGATGCGAGTGGCAGAATCGCAAAATGGGCAATTGAGCTAGCCCCTTATGCGCCCCAATACGATAGAAGAGAAGCGATCAAATCTTAGGCTGTGGCGGACTTTTTCGTCGATTGGGCCAAGGTACAACACGAACCACCGCCACCAGATCCGAATTACTGGAGGATGCACTTTGACGGGTCGAAAACCAAAACCGGATTAGGCGCCGGGGTTGTGCTTACCTCGCCAAAGAAGGATCAGCTCAAGTACGTATTGTAGATCCATTTCGCGGCATCGAACAATGTCGCTGAGTATGAGGCTCTTGTGCATGGGCTCAAAGTGGCAAAGGAGATTGGCATACGTCGGGTAATATGCTTTGGCGACTCGGATCTAGTGGTGCAGCAGGTGGCAAAGGCGTTCCGGCATGGATTCTACTGGCCAAGTGCCTTGGAACAAGCAGAAGATCTGGTGAGAAAATGCAATGGTTGTCAGAGGTACACCACCAAGACACATATGCCTATGTCGGAACTCAAGACCATACCAATTACGTGGCCATTTGCTGTATGGTGCTTGGATATGGTTGGCCCGTTCAAACCTGCGAGAGGAAACATGACACATATTTTGGTCATGGTGGACAAGTTCACAAAATGGATTGAAGTGAAACCTATAAGAAAATGTGATGGAGCTACGGCCGTGACATTTCTCAGAGACATCATCTTGAGATACGGTTATCCACATAGTATTATAACTGATAATGGAACAAATTTTGCGGAAGGAGCATTTGCGCGCTTCTGCTGAGATAAGAAGATCCGACTCGACATCGCCTCGGTAGCCCACCCCGCATCGAACGGACAAGTGGAAAGATCCAACATATTAGTATTATCCGGGATAAAACCCTGGCTCATTGAGCCGCTGCAAAGATCAGCGTGGTGCTGGATAGACGAACTACCAGCGGTACTGTGCAGCTTAAGAACAACTCCGAATCGATCAACAGGCTATACGCCATTCTTTCTGGTATATGGGGCAGAAGCTGTATTACCAGCCGACATAGAGCATGATTCGCCTAGGGTCACCCAATACATAGAAGCCGAAGTGCAAGAAGCCCGGCAAAAAATGATGTTGATCTGCTGGAAGAAGCGATAGAACTGGCACTGTCCAGATCCGCCATATATCAGCAAAATCTCTGACGCTCTCATAGTCGGAAGTTGTGCCCCCGAGTCTTCCGGGAAGGCGATCTGGTGTTCCGGTTGGTACAACGTACTACTGGCATGCATAAATTATCCCCCCCATGGGAAGGGCCGTTCATTGTGAGCAAAGCATTGCACAATGATTCTTACTATCTTATAGATGCAAAGCCATAGGAAAAGAACAAGGCGGACAGGTCTGGAGAGGAATCAAAGCGACTGTGGAATGTAGCACTACTTCGTCCCTTCTACACTTAGCTAAGAAGTGTATGTATCCGAGTCATCTCATGTGTCGGTATGTATGTCGGCAATGAGCTTATCAATGAAATAGCAGCGCCTCGAGCAGTAACTCGGGGACTGCCTTAATAATATTTGTCGTAATTTCTTCTGTGGTAGCTGGAATGAGTTGTTTTACTTAACCCGGATTATTAATGTGTGAGCACCAAAAACCCAACCCTTCGACTTGCTGCTGTCCAACAAGAATTGGCTTCATGGTAAGCAAGGGAACAAGTTTGGAATTGCGTAGCACAGGAAAAACGGCTAAGGAAACGAAGTTATTCGAGTTAACTTTTGTTTTTTCGGACTAACCCTGTTTTTATTTTCAAGTTATTATGCTGAATTATTTTGAGCCAAGCCTCAAAGTTTCTAAGTATTGTTAAGACAATTTTTGAAGCTCGGATTCGTAAGTCGTAAAACCGAATCAAGGTAGACACAGACCGAGCCAAGGAATTGGACGAACAAGAAAATGAAACTCGGGGACTACGCCCAAGTTAATCCGGCATAAAAACATAGTAGCAAAATATTACATATCCAGCATACAATTGCACCCGGCATACCGGGGATCTGATAAATTTTCAAGTTTTTTCAACTAAGGAGCGGCAGGAGGAGGAAGTTCGGCGTCATCATCACTGTCTTCAATATCTGAAGCAGCATCTTCTCCATCCTCACCCGACCCATCCTCCACGTTCTCCATATGCTCGTCCCCGCCGAACTCTAGAAAGCTCGGCCCCTCAACCCAGTCATGGATTGGAGAATATTCGACGAGGCTGTAGGCGCAAGCCTGGCGCCGAGCTACGCACTCCGGATCATCGGTCCATTTGGATCCGGTGCGCCGGCGTGTGAGGAGGCTCAGGTCGATCTTCTCGTACCATGTAAGGATATGATGGAGGAGGGTATCTGCTGCGGCACGACCGGTGGATTCTCTCCAGAGGTCAAGCTGTGTCTCGATTTCCAATAGCTTTTCATCAAGGAGTGTGATCCTTTTCGGAGCGCTCTCGCTTGGCCAGAGGGTGTTGTAGATCCGGACCGCAACGTCGAGGAGATCTTTCCCATAGTTCTTGATGGTTTCCACCCGAGCTGACACGCTGACCAATAGGTCCTCCATGTCTAAGGGGATGCTCTCACCATCAGGAGCGACGAGAGTACCCCTTTCTCGGCGGAATTTGGTAACAACAGCACTAGCAATGGGAGTACCCTCGGGAAAGTGGTCTGGAAACAAGGAAAAGGAAGATGCTGAAGCAAACACATATGGGCCAAGCCGGAAAATTATGTCGGATAAGGGAAAGAAACTTACGTGAGATATGGCTATGGATCCGGGTCAACTCCTTGATGCAATTGTCGCGTCTCTGGCGAAGTTGTTCAAGTTCAGCAATCACCGACCCAAGCTGGACCTCGGATTCTTTAAGTAGGTCCTGGTCCTTGGAGATCTGGAGAGTAAGGCGCTCACACTCTTCGGTGAAGTTCTGGACAACCTTTTGGAGCTCGGTTTTGTGTTGGGCCTTCATCTTCTCCATCTCAGCCTTGAGCTTGGCTATCTCGTCGTCCTTGGTCCGGAGGAGGGCAAGCTCATCATTCTTCTTCTTCAGCTCAGCTTGATGCTGTCCTGCTTGTTCGAGAAAATGCAGCATCATATCAGGCACGGGCACACTATCCTCAAGCGATGCTGAAATAGTATGTTGACCCGGCAAGGCCGAGGAGTGAATGTTTGCCGAGCCAAGGAGAAGAAGAAATGGAAAACACAACAAGATCGGGCAAAAGAGGACATACCTCGGATTTCCTCCAAGTTCTTCCGCATAATTTTGTTCTCAGCCTCCACCCCAGCTGCAAAAAAACGAATGAGGAGGTTAGTCTGGAGGAAACAAGCGAAGAAAAACGAAGAGGTGCTGAGGGAGAAAATTACTCCTCTTTTCATGCTCTACGCCAAGTGCAACATGTTTTGCACGTAGGATCTTGTGGGTATCAAGCAGGCGTTGAAATTCGGCGCTCCGGCGATTGGTAGTTACCTGAAAGTAGTACAGAAGTTATCTTGGTGCATATTCGAAGTGTACAAGATCCGGGCCAAGTGGAACTTAACCCGGCTCTAGGTGTGTGCATATTTGAAGTGTACAAGATCCAGGCCAAGTGGAACTTAACCCGGCTCTACGTGTGTGCATATTCGAAGTGTCCAAGATCCGGGCCAAGTGGAACTTAACCCGGCTCTAGGTGTGTGCATATTTGAAGTGTATAAGATCCGGGTCAAGCGGAACTTAACCCGGCTCTAGGTGTGTGCATATTTGAAGTTTACATGCAGCTGCGTTGATTTTCTAATGAGCATCCGGCCGAGTAACAAGTTACTCCGCCGGAGGCTCAGGGACTAATGGTTATTACCTACAGCATGTAAAGGAGAAACGACATACCTCCATCATTCGCCCTGCGAGGTTAATTGCCTTGGCGGCAGTATTCATCTGGGCAGAAAATTCTGCGGGGCCGAACTTTTCCGGGAGATCGTCGTTGTAGACGAACTCCGCCTTATTCCAGTTCATGACGAACTCGATAAGGCTCGGGGGTACCGTTCGCCAGTGGGCATGTGGGGTGCCACCAAGCCCTTTGCATGGGCTTCCTTCCTCTCAATTAGGGCAAGAGCTGGGCTGGTGTGAAGAACCATCTGCTGTGCATCGGTTGGTTCAGCAGGAGGATCCGTCACTGTTGGTGATTTCTTCGGAAGCATTGACGACAAGGTTCGCTGCCCAGCCTCGATGGATGTAGACTTGGCAGAATCCGGAGCTTTCTTGTCTTTAGCTTGCTAGGAAGAAGTAACCACGACGGATTTCCCTTTGGAAGCTGCTGGAATGGTTCCTCGCCGGGGCTGAGATGACTCGGAAGAGGCAGAGGAACTTGGTACTGGAGCTGCTGTGGGCTTCCTGGCTGCGAGGACAGGTGCTGGTTCGGAAGCTGGTACTGGAGCTGTTGTTGGTGCTGGGGTTGCGGTAGACTTGGTGGCTGCTGGTTGCGGCAATGCCAAAGTGGTGGACGCCGTTGCCTCGGCCGGACCGACCCCTCCTGATCCGAGGTCGCGTTCCTCTTGATGAGGTACTGCGGAACCCGGAGCAGCCGCAGAGCCCTCCAGAATAGGGCTCAGCGGGCGTGACTCGTTGTCACGAGGAGGGGAAGGACCGGATCGAAGGGGAGAAGAGATGCTCGATCCACTCTGAGGGACCTCCACAGGAGGCCTGCAAAAGAAAATGATGTCAGGAGTGAAATTACCCCGATGCAAGGAGAAGTATGTTGCGCAGTGAAAAATGACTTACGCATCCGAGGTCTCGGCCTCCTTGGGTTTTCGGGCCCTCCGTGCCGGGGCTTTGCCTGCCCGCTTGGAGGCAGTCTTTCCTCCGGCCTTCTTTTGCCTTTTGGTGGGCTGAGAAGGTTCGGAAGAAGAGCTTGACGCGTATCCGCGCTTCTTCTTCGGCGCCACCGGAACCGGCTCGCCCGTGGCAAGTGGAGGATCCTCGTGGATATGCCCATCGGGGTTAGCTGATGCCGGAAAGGCAAAATAAAGAGGGACAGCCTCAACGGGTTCAATCACGTCGATATCCGAGTCATCCTCATCATCGGGCCAATCTCTAAGAGAGGAGAATTTACCGCTGGGACGTTTGGTGGCGTCGGTCATAGGGAGGAACATCTCCTGGTCCGGCTCCTCCTCATCCGGGATCTCTCGGCCCGGCGCCCACTTAAGGGTTGGATCCATGCCATCTCGAGAGTTTACTGGAGAAACAGCTGAGAAAAAGCACAAAGAGCAGAGTCAAAAATATGACAGAAACCGACACATAATTGATCCGAAATAAGTTTACCCCGCGGAGCTTACCGCGGGAGGGAGCCTGTCACGGCAGTAATGTTCGATTCCCCACATCCATTCGGCAGAGAAATCTTTGTGAGTGGTGAACAGAGCCTTGACCCGGCGGAAGATCTCTGTGTTGCTCAATTCGAAGGAGGAGGTTCGGTTGGGGTCGCGACCGAAGCTCATGTGGCACAACTTGTGGGTGCACCTCTGGAGGGGAGAGATTCGGTTGCGCACGAACGTGATCATAGCGTCCTCGTTGCGCAATCTGAGATTCTTCAGCTCCGTGAATCTTTTGTTGACTTGATTGGCCAGAGCTGTAGGTTTCTTGGCGACCTCCTCCCAGAAATCCGTGTCAGGGAGACCCGGAGCGTAGGGCAGCAACCGAATCAAGTCTTCGGTACCCTCGTTCCGGACGTAGAAGAAGGTTCGGGCCCATCCTTTGAAGGAGTCAAGCCCGGTGACCCGAGGAAAGATTGAAAATCTCCGGGGTAAGATGGAGGCAGCTCTGAACTGGGTGAGCTGCTTGTCCTCCGACTCAACGTGGATGTTGGGGACGACGTTGCGACGGAGGCCGAAGAACCGAATCCACAGCTCCTTCGTGGGCCATAGTCCGGTGTAGCCTTCGATCGTAGAGGCAAAGGCGGACAGAGAGGTGGTGGCGTTCGCCGGGAGATGATGTGGTTGCAAGTGATAGGTCCGGACCTAGTCCCGGAAGAAATCGCTCACCGGAAGACCAAATCCCCGTTGGAAATGGGATAGGAAAACAACAAACTCACCCGGATTGGGTGAGGGGGCCAATTCCGAGGAGGGGAGACGAGCGGCAACGCCGGCAGGAATGCGCCTGGTCCGGTAGAGCCAGTCAAGATCGTCTTGACAAACCCATGACCTGGCCCACGCGCCGCGGTCCGCCACGACGGCGTCCTCCTCCATCTCCTGCTCGGAGACAACAAGCTCTTCTTTAGTCATCTCGTATCCGCTATCCTCACTAGGGCTAGCGGCGGCGGGGATCTGTGGCCTAGATTGGCGTGGACCCATGGTGGAGAAGCTGCGCAGCAGGGGCTACGGTGCGGAGGCACGGAGAAGGTACGGCAGCGGCGCTGCTGCAACAGGCACTGGCGGCGGCGCGGTCGCGAGGAAGATGAAGGAGAAGAAGAGGAAGGAGCAGAGGGGCGCAAAGGTGAAAAATGCTAAGGGACGCGCCCCTCCCCTATTTAACTGCCCCAGAGATGGGTGAGTGGGATCGCGTTGTGCGCACGAGCCACACGATGTGGCCGTGTATTGCTTGCATCAGCCAATCGCTGAGGAGCCACACGGAGGGCCACAGGATGGAAGCGACCCCGTGACGTGACACACTGGTGCGGTAAACGAGGAGACAAGCGTGACATAACCCTCGCACAGTAATAACTGACAGTTACTACGGCGGTTACTGTGCAGGCCCTTAAAATGAGGCAACGTAATGATTAGTCTCCACGTGGATTGGCGTATGAGAGAAGGAAGCAAGGCCCGGATCCGAGCCACAATGGTAACCCGGCCGGCAAGTGAAAACTTGAAATATGTAGAGGGAAACTAAAACCATAGGATCCGAGCCAAGTTGGAGACCCGGCCGACAAGTGAAAACTTGGAACGTGCGAAGGGAACGTAAATCCATGTAATCCAAGATAGGGAGCTAACCCGGAATTGAACGTCTGAGGCTCGAACATAAATGAACCTGATGTGGCCTTAGCGGCGGAGGCAGCCAAGACCGCACCAGCTTCGGCGACTAATGTTGGGGGGATACCCCCGGGTAGGGTCACTCTGGGGTATAAGGGCCGAGTTAGCCGAGGGTCGGCAAGGTCAAAGCGGATGCTGGCCGAGTCACCTCAAGCAGGCCAGATCACGGAGTAACCCGGACCAGGGGGTCGCCTAACGTTGTCTCGTCTGACTCAAGGAGTAAGTCGGAAATGCTTGTCTAACTTATATGCAGGAACAGGTGTGGCCAGATCTACTGTGATCCGGATCCTCGCTTGGCTTCTAGGAGAAGGAATCTCTCTGGTCAAAAAAGAAGGTCCGGTACGGTACTGGATGAGCGAATAAAGCAAGGGCAGGACCACCGGGTCGTGGCCGACAAGGGTGACGGCGCTCACGTCGGCTTACGTAGCTAAAGAATGTATGACGCGGGGAAAAAGCACCCCGGTCGGGTTACCACTTTGGGAGGGGGCACATTCCTAGGAATATGCCTCCACGTATGCGCTAGACCAGGACCGAACCTCCTCTATATAAGGGGGGTTACGGTTCTGGTAGAGGGGGTTGGCAGAATTCTAGTTGGTTGAGCACTAGTAGATCTAGGGTTCTTGGGCTAGATTGTAGGCAAGAGTAAGAGGGTACCTTCTTCCTCCTCTCGCCAATACAGCTCAATGAGCACTTGTAATCCTTCAGATATAGCAATACAAACTTCTATGTAGAGAATCACTCTACTATCCCTCCCTGGATTCCCCTAGCGCATATTAGTCCCCACCTTTAGCCTATCCATGGCATCTGCCGTGACACAACCACGACAAACACACATGCAATGATACTGGTGTATCCTTATGTTGTTTGTGAGAAGAACAGACATGCAATGACTCTAGCTATGGTTCATGAGAAGAACACACATCCAATGACACAGGTGTATCCTTATGTGGTTTGTGAGAAGAACGCACATGCAATGACTCTAGCTGTGGTTTGTGAAGAGAACACACATGCAATGACTCTAACTTTGTTAATGAAAAGAGCAGACATGCAATGACACTGATCGATCCATGTGTGGTTTTTGAGAAGAACACACATGCAATGACACTGGTTGTGGTTCATGAAAAGAATACACATCCAATGACACTGGTGGATCCTTATGTGGTTTGTGAGAAGAAAATACATGCAATGACTCTGGCGGTGGTTCATGAGAAGAACACACATGCAATGACACTGGTGGATCCATGTGTGGTTTGTGAGAAGAATAGACATCCAATGACACTAGGTGTGGTTCATTAAAAGAACACACACGCAATGACACTGGTGTATCCTTATGTGGTTTGTGAGAATAACAGACATACAATGACTCTAGCTGTGGTTCATGAGAAGAACACACATGTAATGACACTGGTGTATCGTTATGTGGTTTGTGAGAAGAATACACATGCAATGACTCTAGCTGTGGTTCATGAAAATAACACACATCCAATGACTCTAGATGTGGTTCATGAGACAAACACACATGCAATGACACAGGTGGATCCATGTGTGCTTTGTGAGAGGAACATACATGCAATAACACTGGGTGTGGTTCATGAAAAGAACACACATCCAATGACACTGGTGAATCCTTATGTGGTTTCTGAGAAGAACACACATGCAATGACACAGTGGATCCATATGTGGTTTGTGAAAAGAACACACATGCAATGACTCTAACTGTGGTTAATGAAAAGAGCAGACTTGCAATGACACTGGTGGATCCATGTGTTGTTTATGAGAGGAACAAACATCCAATGACACTGGGTGTGGTTCATGAAAAGAACACACATGCAATGACACTGGATATCCTTATGTGGTTTGTCAGAAGAACAGACATGCAATGACTCTAGCTGTGGTTCATGAGAAGAACACACATCCGATGATACTGGTGTATCCTTATGTGGTTTGTGAGAAGAACACACATGCAATGACTCTAGCTGTGGTTTGTGAAAAGAACACACATGCAATGACTCTAACTGTTGTTAATGAAAAGAGCAGACATGCAATGACACTGATGGATCCATGTGTGGTTTTTGAGAAGAACACACATGCAATGACACTGGCTATGGTTCATGAAAAGAACAGAGATGTAATGATACCGGTGGATCCATGTGTGGTTTGTGAGAAGAACACACATGCAATGACACTAGGTGTGGTTCATGAAAAGAATACACATCCAATGACACTGGTGGATCCTTATGTGGTTTGTGAGAAGAAAATACATGCAATGACTCTGGCGGTGGTTCATGAGAAGAACACACATGCAATGACACTGGTGGATCCATGTGTGGTTTGTGAGAAGAACACACATCCAATGACACTAGGTGTGGTTCATGAAAAGAACACACACGCAATGACACTGGTTTATCCTTATGTGGTTTGTGAGAATAACAGACATGCAATGACTCTAGCTGTGGTTCATGAGAAGAACACACATGTAATGACACTGGTGTATCGTTATGTGGTTTGTGAGAAGAATACACATGCAATGACTCTAGCTGTGGTTCATGAAAATAACACACATCCAATGACTCTAGATGTGGTTCATGAGACAAACACACATGCAATGACACAGGTGGATCCATGTGTGCTTTGTGAGAGGAACATACATGCAATGACACTAGGTGTGGTTCATGAAAAGAACACACATCCAATGACACTGGTGAATCTTTATGTGGTTTATGAGAAGAACACACATGCAATGACACAGTGGATCCATATGTGGTTTGTGAAAAGAACACACCTGCAATGACTCTAACTGTGGTTAATGAAAAGAGCAGACATGCAATGACACTGGTGGATCCATGTGTTGTTTATGAGAGGAACACACATCCAATGACACTGGGTGTGGTTCATGAAAAGAACACACATCCAATGACACTGGTGAATCCTTATGTGGTTTCTGAGAAGAACACACATGCAATGACACGGTGGATCCATATGTGGTTTGTGAAAAGAACACACATGCAATGACTCTAACTGTGGTTAATGAAAAGAGCAGACATGCAATGACACTGGTGGATCCATGTGTTGTTTATGAGAGGAACAAACATCCAATGACACTGGGTGTGGTTCATGAAAAGAACACACATGCAATGACACTGGATATCCTTATGTGGTTTGTGAGAAGAACAGACATGCAATGACTCTAGCTGTGGTTCATGAGAAGAACACACATCCGATGATACTGGTGTATCCTTATGTGGTTTGTGAGAAGAACACACATGCAATGACTCTAGCTGTGGTTTGTGAAAAGAACACACATGCAATGACTCTAACTGTTGTTAATGAAAAGAGCAGACATGCAATGACACTGATGGATCCATGTGTGGTTTTTGAGAAGAACACACATGCAATGACACTGGCTATGGTTCATGAAAAGAACAGAGATGTAATGATACCGGTGGATCCATGTGTGGTTTGTGAGAAGAACACACATGCAATGACACTAGGTGTGGTTCATGAAAAGAATACACATCCAATGACACTGGTGGATCCTTATGTGGTTTGTGAGAAGAAAATACATGCAATGACTCTGGCGGTGGTTCATGAGAAGAACACACATGCAATGACACTGGTGGATCCATGTGTGGTTTGTGAGAAGAACACACATCCAATGACACTAGGTGTGGTTCACGAAAATAACACACACGCAATGACACTGGTTTATCCTTATGTGGTTTGTGAGAATAACAGACATGCAATGACTCTAGCTGTGGTTCATGAGAAGAACACACATGTAATGACACTGGTGTATCGTTATGTGGTTTGTGAGAAGAATACACATGCAATGACTCTAGCTGTGGTTCATGAAAATAACACACATCCAATGACTCTAGATGTGGTTCATGAGACAAACACACATGCAATGACAAAGGTGGATCCATGTGTGCTTTGTGAGAGGAACATACATGCAATGACACTAGGTGTGGTTCATGAAAAGAACACACATCCAATGACACTGGTGAATCTTTATGTGGTTTATGAGAAGAACACACATGCAATGACACAGTGGATCCATATGTGGTTTGTGAAAAGAACACACATGCAATGACTCTAACTGTGGTTAATGAAAAGAGCAGACATGCAATGACACTGGTGGATCCATGTGTTGTTTATGAGAGGAACACACATCCAATGACACTGGGTGTGGTTCATGAAAAGAACACACATCCACTGACACTGGTGAATCCTTATGTGGTTTCTGAGAAGAACACACATGCAATGACACGGTGGATCCATATGTGGTTTGTGAAAAGAACACACATGCAATGACTCTAACTGTGGTTAATGAAAAGAGCAGACATGCAATGACACTGGTGGATCCATGTGTTGTTTATGAGAGGAACAAACATCCAATGACACTGGGTGTGGTTCATGAAACGAACACACATGCAATGACACTGGATATCCTTATGTGGTTTGTGAGAAGAACAGACATGCAATGACTCTAGCTGTGGTTCATGAGAATAACACACATCCGATGATACTGGTGTATCCTTATGTGGTTTGTGAGAAGAACACACATGCAATGACTCTAGCTGTGGTTTGTGAAAAGAACACACATGCAATGACTCTAACTGTTGTTAATGAAAAGAGCAGACATGCAATGACACTGATGGATCCATGTGTGGTTTTTGAGAAGAACACACATGCAATGACACTGGCTATGGTTCATGAAAAGAACAAAGATGTAATGATACCGATGGATCCATGTTTGGTTCGTGACAAGAACACACATGCAATGACACTAGGTGTGGTTCATGAAAAGAATACACATCCAATGACACTGGTGGATCCTTATGTGGATTGTGAGAAGAAAATACATGCAATGACTCTGGCGGTGGTTCATGAGAAGAACACACATGCAATGACACCGGTTGATCCATGTGTGGTTTGTGAGAAGAACGCACATCCAATGACACTAGGTGTGGTTCATGAAAAGAACACACACGCAATGACACTGGTGTATCCTTATGTGGTTTGTGAGAATAACAGACATGCAATGACTCTAGCTGTGGTTCATGAGAAGAACACACATGTAATGACACTGGTGTATCGTTATGTGGTTTGTGAGAAGAATACACATGCAATGACTCTAGCTGTGGTTCATGAAAATAACACACATCCAATGACTCTAGATGTGGTTCATGAGACAAACACACATGCAATGACACAAGTGGATCCATGTGTGCTTTGTGAGAGGAACATACATACAATGACACTGGGTGTGGTTCATGAAAAGAACACACATCCAATGACACTGGTGAATCTTTATGTGGTTTATGAGAAGAACACACATGCAATGACACAGTGGATCCATATGTGGTTTGTGAAAAGAACACACATGCAATGACTCTAACTGTGGTTAATGAAAAGAGCAGACATGCAATGACACTGGTGGATCCATGTGTTGTTTATGAGAGGAACAAACATCCAATGACACTGGGTGTGGTTCATGAAAAGAAAACACATGCAATGACACTGGATATCCTTATGTGGTTTGTGATAAGAACAGACATGCAATGACTCTAGCTGTGGTTCATGAGAATAACACACATCCGATGATACTGGTGTATCCTTATGTGGTTTGTGAGAAGAACACACATGCAATGACTCTAGCTGTGGTTTGTGAAAAGAACACACATGCAATGACTCTAACTGTTGTTAATGAAAAGAGCAGACATGCAATGACACTGATGGATCCATGTGTGGTTTTTGAGAAGAACACACATGCAATGACACTGGCTATGGTTCATGAAAAGAACAAAGATGTAATGATACCGATGGATCCATGTTTGGTTCGTGACAAGAACACACATGCAATGACACTAGGTGTGGTTCATGAAAAGAATACACATCCAATGACACTGGTGGATCCTTATGTGGTTTGTGAGAAGAAAATACATGCAATGACTCTGGCGGTGGTTCATGAGAAGAACACACATGCAATGACACTGGTTGATCCATGTGTGGTTTGTGAGAAGAACGCACATCCAATGACACTAGGTGTGGTTCATGAAAAGAACACACACGCAATGACACTGGTGTATCCTTATGTGGTTTGTGAGAATAACAGACATGCAATGACTCTAGCTGTGGTTCATGAGAAGAACACACATGTAATGACACTATTGTATCGTTATGTGGTTTGTGAGAAGAATACACATGCAATGACTCTAGCTGTGGTTCATGAAAATAACACACATCCAATGACTCTAGATGTGGTTCATGAGACAAACACACATGCAATGACACAGGTGGATCCATGTGTGTTTTGTGAGAGGAACATACATGCAATGACACTGGGTGTGGTTCATGAAAAGAACACACATCCAATGACACTGGTGAATCTTTATGTGGTTTATGAGAAGAACACACATGCAATGACACAGTGGATCCATATGTGGTTTGTGAAAAGAACACACATGCAATGACTCTAACTGTGGTTAATGAAAAGAGCAGACATGCAATGACACTGGTGGATCCATGTGTTGTTTATGAGAGGAACACACATCCAATGACACTGGGTGTGGTTCATGAAAAGAACACACATCCAATGACACTGGTGAATCCTTATGTGGTTTCTGAGAAGAACACACATGCAATGACACAGTGGATCCATATGTGGTTTGTGAAAAGAACACACATGCAATGACTCTAACTGTGGTTAATGAAAAGAGCAGACATGCAATGACACTGGTGGATCCATGTGTTGTTTATGAGAGGAACAAACATCCAATGACACTGGGTGTGGTTCATGAAAAGAACACACATGCAATGACACTGGATATCCTTATGTGGTTTGTGATAAGAACAGACATGCAATGACTCTAGCTGTGGTTCATGAGAAGAACACACATCCGATGATACTGGTGTATCCTTATGTGGTTTGTGAGAAGAACACACATGCAATGACTCTAGCTGTGGTTTGTGAAAAGAACACACATGCAATGACTCTAACTGTTGTTAATGAAAAGAGCAGACATGCAATGACACTGATGGATCCATGTGTGGTTTTTGAGAAGAACACACATGCAATGACACTGGCTATGGTTCATGAAAAGAACAGAGATGTAATGATACCGGTGGATCCATGTGTGGTTTGTGAGAAGAACACACATGCAATGACACTAGGTGTGGTTCATGAAAAGAATACACATCCAATGACACTGGTGGATCCTTATGTGGTTTGTGAGAAGAAAATACATGCAATGACTCTGGCGGTGGTTCATGAGAAGAACACACATGCAATGACACTGGTGGATCCATGTGTGGTTTGTGAGAAGAACACACATCCAATGACACTAGGTGTGGTTCACGAAAATAACACACACGCAATGACACTGGTTTATCCTTATGTGGTTTGTGAGAATAACAGACATGCAATGACTCTAGCTGTGGTTCATGAGAAGAACACACATGTAATGACACTGGTGTATCGTTATGTGGTTTGTGAGAAGAATACACATGCAATGACTCTAGCTGTGGTTCATGAAAATAACACACATCCAATGACTCTAGATGTGGTTCATGAGACAAACACACATGCAATGACAAAGGTGGATCCATGTGTGCTTTGTGAGAGGAACATACATGCAATGACACTAGGTGTGGTTCATGAAAAGAACACACATCCAATGACACTGGTGAATCTTTATGTGGTTTATGAGAAGAACACACATGCAATGACACAGTGGATCCATATGTGGTTTGTGAAAAGAACACACATGCAATGACTCTAACTGTGGTTAATGAAAAGAGCAGACATGCAATGACACTGGTGGATCCATGTGTTGTTTATGAGAGGAACACACATCCAATGACACTGGGTGTGGTTCATGAAAAGAACACACATCCACTGACACTGGTGAATCCTTATGTGGTTTCTGAGAAGAACACACATGCAATGACACGGTGGATCCATATGTGGTTTGTGAAAAGAACACACATGCAATGACTCTAACTGTGGTTAATGAAAAGAGCAGACATGCAATGACACTGGTGGATCCATGTGTTGTTTATGAGAGGAACAAACATCCAATGACACTGGGTGTGGTTCATGAAAAGAACACACATGCAATGACACTGGATATCCTTATGTGGTTTGTGAGAAGAACAGACATGCAATGACTCTAGCTGTGGTTCATGAGAATAACACACATCCGATGATACTGGTGTATCCTTATGTGGTTTGTGAGAAGAACACACATGCAATGACTCTAGCTGTGGTTTGTGAAAAGAACACACATGCAATGACTCTAACTGTTGTTAATGAAAAGAGCAGACATGCAATGACACTGATGGATCCATGTGTGGTTTTTGAGAAGAACACACATGCAATGACACTGGCTATGGTTCATGAAAAGAACAAAGATGTAATGATACCGATGGATCCATGTTTGGTTCGTGACAAGAACACACATGCAATGACACTAGGTGTGGTTCATGAAAAGAATACACATCCAATGACACTGGTGGATCCTTATGTGGATTGTGAGAAGAAAATACATGCAATGACTCTGGCGGTGGTTCATGAGAAGAACACACATGCAATGACACCGGTTGATCCATGTGTGGTTTGTGAGAAGAACGCACATCCAATGACACTAGGTGTGGTTCATGAAAAGAACACACACGCAATGACACTGGTGTATCCTTATGTGGTTTGTGAGAATAACAGACATGCAATGACTCTAGCTGTGGTTCATGAGAAGAACACACATGTAATGACACTGGTGTATCGTTATGTGGTTTGTGAGAAGAATACACATGCAATGACTCTAGCTGTGGTTCATGAAAATAACACACATCCAATGACTCTAGATGTGGTTCATGAGACAAACACACATGCAATGACACAAGTGGATCCATGTGTGCTTTGTGAGAGGAACATACATACAATGACACTGGGTGTGGTTCATGAAAAGAACACACATCCAATGACACTGGTGAATCTTTATGTGGTTTATGAGAAGAACACACATGCAATGACACAGTGGATCCATATGTGGTTTGTGAAAAGAACACACATGCAATGACTCTAACTGTGGTTAATGAAAAGAGCAGACATGCAATGACACTGGTGGATCCATGTGTTGTTTATGAGAGGAACAAACATCCAATGACACTGGGTGTGGTTCATGAAAAGAAAACACATGCAATGACACTGGATATCCTTATGTGGTTTGTGATAAGAACAGACATGCAATGACTCTAGCTGTGGTTCATGAGAATAACACACATCCGATGATACTGGTGTATCCTTATGTGGTTTGTGAGAAGAACACACATGCAATGACTCTAGCTGTGGTTTGTGAAAAGAACACACATGCAATGACTCTAACTGTTGTTAATGAAAAGAGCAGACATGCAATGACACTGATGGATCCATGTGTGGTTTTTGAGAAGAACACACATGCAATGACACTGGCTATGGTTCATGAAAAGAACAAAGATGTAATGATACCGATGGATCCATGTTTGGTTCGTGACAAGAACACACATGCAATGACACTAGGTGTGGTTCATGAAAAGAATACACATCCAATGACACTGGTGGATCCTTATGTGGTTTGTGAGAAGAAAATACATGCAATGACTCTGGCGGTGGTTCATGAGAAGAACACACATGCAATGACACTGGTTGATCCATGTGTGGTTTGTGAGAAGAACGCACATCCAATGACACTAGGTGTGGTTCATGAAAAGAACACACACGCAATGACACTGGTGTATCCTTATGTGGTTTGTGAGAATAACAGACATGCAATGACTCTAGCTGTGGTTCATGAGAAGAACACACATGTAATGACACTGTTGTATCGTTATGTGGTTTGTGAGAAGAATACACATGCAATGACTCTAGCTGTGGTTCATGAAAATAACACACATCCAATGACTCTAGATGTGGTTCATGAGACAAACACACATGCAATGACACAGGTGGATCCATGTGTGTTTTGTGAGAGGAACATACATGCAATGACACTGGGTGTGGTTCATGAAAAGAACACACATCCAATGACACTGGTGAATCTTTATGTGGTTTATGAGAAGAACACACATGCAATGACACAGTGGATCCATATGTGGTTTGTGAAAAGAACACACATGCAATGACTCTAACTGTGGTTAATGAAAAGAGCAGACATGCAATGACACTGGTGGATCCATGTGTTGTTTATGAGAGGAACACACATCCAATGACACTGGGTGTGGTTCATGAAAAGAACACACATCCAATGACACTGGTGAATCCTTATGTGGTTTCTGAGAAGAACACACATGCAATGACACAGTGGATCCATATGTGGTTTGTGAAAAGAACACACATGCAATGACTCTAACTGTGGTTAATGAAAAGAGCAGACATGCAATGACACTGGTGGATCCATGTGTTGTTTATGAGAGGAACAAACATCCAATGACACTGGGTGTGGTTCATGAAAAGAACACACATGCAATGACACTGGATATCCTTATGTGGTTTGTGATAAGAACAGACATGCAATGACTCTAGCTGTGGTTCATGAGAATAACACACATCCGATGATACTGGTGTATCCTTATGTGGTTTGTGAGAAGAACACACATGCAATGACTCTAGCTGTGGTTTGTGAAAAGAACACACATGCAATGACTCTAACTGTTGTTAATGAAAAGAGCAGACATGCAATGACACTGATGGATCCATGTGTGGTTTTTGAGAAGAACACACATGCAATGACACTGGCTATGGTTCATGAAAAGAACAAAGATGTAATGATACCGATGGATCCATGTTTGGTTCGTGACAAGAACACACATGCAATGACACTAGGTGTGGTTCATGAAAAGAATACACATCCAATGACACTGGTGGATCCTTATGTGGTTTGTGAGAAGAAAATACATGCAATGACTCTGGCGGTGGTTCATGAGAAGAACACACATGCAATGACACTGGTTGATCCATGTGTGGTTTGTGAGAAGAACGCACATCCAATGACACTAGGTGTGGTTCATGAAAAGAACACACACGCAATGACACTGGTGTATCCTTATGTGGTTTGTGAGAATAACAGACATGCAATGACTCTAGCTGTGGTTCATGAGAAGAACACACATGTAATGACACTGGTGTATCGTTATGTGGTTTGTGAGAAGAATACACATGCAATGACTCTAGCTGTGGTTCATGAAAATAACACACATCCAATGACTCTAGATGTGGTTCATGAGCCAAACACACATGCAATGACACAGGTGGATCCATGTGTGCTTTGTGAGAGGAACATACATGCAATGACACTGTGTGTGGTTCATGAAAAGAACACACATCCAATGACACTGGTGAATCCTTATGTGGTTTGTGAGAAGAACACACATGCAATGACACAGTGGATCCATATGTGGTTTGTGAAAAGAACACACATGCAATGACTCTAACTGTGGTTAATGAAAAGAGCAGACATGCAATGACACTGGTGGATCCATGTGTTGTTTATGAGAAGAACACACATCCAATGACACTGGGTGTGGTTCATGAAAAGAACACACATGCAATGACACTGGGTGTGGTTCATGAAAAGAACACACATGCAATGACACTGGATATCCTTATGTGGTTTGTGAGAAGAACAGACATGCAATGACTTTGGCTGTGGGTCATGAGAAGAACACACATCCGATGACACTGGTGTATCCTTATATGGTTTGTGAGAAGAACACACATGCAATGACTCTAGCTGTGTTTGTGAAAAGAACACACATGCAATGAATCTAATTGTGGTTAATGAAAAGAACAGACATGCAATGACATTGGTGGATCCATGTGTGGTTTGTGAGAAGAACACACATGCAATGACACTGGTTGTGGTTCATGAAAAGAACAGACATGCAAGGATACCGGTGGATGCATGTGTGGTTTGTGAGAAGAACAGACATGCAATGACACTGGGTGTGGTTCATGAAAAGGACACACATCCAATGACACTGGTGGATCCTTATGTGGTTTGTGATAAGAACACACATGCAATGACACAGTGGATCCATATGTGGTTTGTGAAAAGAACACACATGCAATGACTCTAACTGCGGTTAATGAAAAGAGCATACATGCAATGACACTGGTGGATCCATGTGTGGTTTATGAGAGGAACACACATCCAATGACACTGGGTGTGGTTCATGAAAAGAACACACATGCCATGACACTGGTGTATCCTTCTGTGGTTTGTGAGAAGAACAGACATGCAATGACTCTAGCTGTGGTTCATGAGAAGAACACACATCCAATGACACTGGTGTATCCATATGTGGTTTGTGAGAAGAACATACATGCAATGACTCTAGCGGTGGTTTATGAAAAGAACACACATGCAATGACTCTAACTGTGGTTAATGAAAAGAGCAGACATGCAATGACACTGGTGGATCCATGTGTTGTTTGTGAGAAGAACACACATGCAATGACACTGGCTATGGTTCATGAAAAGAACAGACATGCAATGATACCAGTGGATCCATGTGTGGTTTGTGAGAAGAACACACATGCAATGACACTAGGTGTGGTTCATGAAAAGAATACACATCCAATGACACTGGTGGATCCTTATGTGGTTTGTGAAAAGAACACACATGCAATGACTCTAACTGTGGTTAATGAAAAGAGCAGACATGCAATGACACTAGTGGATCCATGTGTTGTTTATGAGAGGAACACACATCCAATGACACTGGGTGTGGTTCATGAAAAGAAAACACATGCAATGACATTGGGGTATCCTTATGTGGTTTGTGAGAAGAACAGACATGCAATGACTCTAGCTGTGGTTCATGAGAAGAACACACATCCAATGACACTAGCTGTGTTTGTGAAAAGAACACACATGCAATGAATATAATTGTGGTTAATGAAAAGAACAGACATGCAATGACATTGGTGGATCCATGTGTGGTTTGTGAGAAGAACACACATGCAATGACACTGGTTGTGGTTCATGAAAAGAACAGACATGCAAAGATACCGGTGGATCCATGTGTGGTTTGTGAGAAGAACAGACATGCAATGACACTGGGTGTCGTTCATGAAAAGGACACACATCCAATGACACTGCTGGATCCTTATGTGGTTTGTGAGAAGAACAGACATGCAATGACTCTAGCTGTGGTTCATGAGAAGAACACACATCCAATGACACTGGTGTATCCATATGTGGTTTGTGAGAAGAACATACATGCAATGACTCTAGCGGTGGTTTATGAAAAGAACACACATGCAATGACTCTAACTGTGGTTAATGAAAAGAGCAGACATGCAATGACACTAGTGGATCCATGTGTGGTTTGTGAGAAGAACACACATGCAATGACATTGGCTATGGTTCATGAAAAGAACAGACATGCAATGATACCAGTGGATCCATGTGTGGTTTGTGAGAAGAACACACATGCAATGACACTAGGTGTGGTTCATAAAAAGAATACACATCCAATGACACTGGTGGATCCTTATGTGGTTTGTGAAAAGAACACACATGCAATGACTCTAACTGTGGTTAATGAAAAGAGCAGACATGCAATGACACTAGTGGATCCATGTGTTGTTTATGAGAGGAACACACATCCAATGACACTGGTGTGGTTCATGAAAATAAAACACATGCAATGACATTGGGGTATCCTTATGTGGTTTGTGAGAAGAACAGACATGCAATGACTCTAGCTGTGGTTCATGATAAGAACACACATCCAATGACACTGGTGTATCCTTATGTGGTTTGTGAGAAGAACACACATGCAATGACTCTAGCTGTGTTTGTGAAAAGAACACACATGCAATGACTCTTACTATGGTTAATGAAAAGAACAGACATGCAATGACACTGGTGGATCCATGTGTGGTTTGTGAGAAGAACACACATGCAATGACACTGGTTGTGGTTCATGAAAAGAACAGACATGCAATGATACCGGTGGATCCATGTGTGGTTTGTGAGAAGAACATACATGCAATGACACTGGGTGTGGTTCATGAAAAGAACACACATCCAATGACACTGGTGGATCCTTATGTGGTTTGTGATAAGAACACACATGCAATGACATAGCGGATCCATATGTGGTTTGTGAAAAGAACACACATGCAATGAATCTAACTGTGGTTAATCAAAAGAGCAGACATGCAATGACACTGGTGGATCCATGTGTGGTTTATGAGAGGAGCACACATCCAATGACACTGGGTGTGGTTCATGAAAAGAACACACATGCAATGATACTGGTGTATCCTTATGTTGTTTGTGAGAAGAACAGACATCCAATGACTCTTGCTATGGTTCATGAGAAGAACACACATCCAATGACACAGGTGTATCCTTATGTGGTTTGTGAGAAGAACGCACATGCAATAACTCTAGCCGTGGTTTGTGAAAAGAACACACATGCAATGAATCTAACTGTTGTTAATGAAAAGAGCAGACATGCAATGACACCGATGGATCCATGTGTGGTTTTTGAGAAGAACACACATGCAATGACAATGGGTATGGTTCATGAAAAGAATAGACATGCAATGATACCGGTGGATCCATGTGTGGTTTGTGAGAAGAACACACATGCAATGACACTAGGTGTGGTTCATGAAAAGAATACAGATCCAATGACACTAGTGGATCCTTATGTGGTTTGTGAGAAGAAAATACATGCAATGACTCTTGTTGTGGTTCATGAGAAGAACACACATCCAATGAAACTGGTGGATCCTTATGTGGTTTGTGAGAAGAACAGACATGCAATGACTCTAGATGTGGTTCATGAGAAGAACACAGATGCAATGACACTGGTGTATCCTTATTGTTGGGGGGATAACCCCGGGTAGGGTCACTCCGGGGTATAAGGGCCGAGTTAGCCGAGGTTCGGCAAGGTCAAAGAGGATGCTGGCCGAGTCACCTCAAGGCAGGCCGGATCACGGAGTAACCCAGACCAGGGGGTCGCCTAACATTGTCTCGTCCGACTCAAGGAATAAGTCGGAGACACTTGTCTAGCTTATATGCAGGGACAGGTGTGGCCGGATCAACTGTGATCCGGATCCTCGTTTGGCTTCTAGGAGAAGGAAGGAATATCACTGGTCAAAAAGAAGGCCCGGTGCGTACTGGATGAGCGAATAAAGCAAGGGCAGGACCACCTTATCGTGGCCGACAAGGGTGACGACGCTCACGTCGGTTGACGCAGGCGCCACAGAGGCAACGTCGCTAAAGCAAGAGTGACGTGGGGGAAAAGCACGCCTGTCGGGTTACTAATTTGGGAGGAGGCATATTCTTAGGAATATGCCTCCACGTATGCCCTAGGCCAGGACCGAACCACCTCTATATAAGGGGGGGTTAGGGTTCTGGTAAGGGGGTTGGGTCTTTTCAGATACATAGCAAGGAAAATACTTGTGGATCTAGGGTTCTCGGGGCTAGTTGGTAGGCAAGAGTAAGAGAGTTTCTTCTTCCTCCTCTTGTCAATACAGCTCAAGGAGCACTTGTAATCTGAGAGATAGAACATCAATACGAAGCTTCTGTGTAGAGAATCACTCTACTATCCTCCCTAGATTCCCCAAGCGCATATTAGTCCCCACCTTCAGCCTATCCATGGCATCTGCCACGACACCACCACGACAGTTGGCACCCACCGTGGGGCTAGCAGCTGTAGCAGGGGTGAAGATCCGGACGGGAAATTTCATCGACACCGGAGACGCATCGTCTCCGGGCTCGTTCAGCGCTTCGGTGCGCTGGACTACGTCAGCGACAACGTTGGCTGCTTCGGCACGCGCCCCCTTCCGTGCAACGGCGTCTTCGTCAAGCTCGGCGCACACAAGGTCTATGTTGCCGTGGACGTGTCTTGCGTTCATCTGTGTCGCGTCGTCGATGCGGGGGAACCACCCCTCACTGTGGCTCGCGGGGCGCGTATCGCTCGCTCCCCGGACCATGCAGAGGTGATGATGACTGCTCCAGGCGCGGTCGCGAGCATGGATCCAGCGCCAGACCTGGAGGCAACACCCAAGGCACCAAGGAAAGCTAGGGGTCCTCCGCTAGAGAGGCCCGAGAACATGCTGAGGGAAGCTATGGATAGCTTGGCTAACCCGGTGGCAGCAGTGGTAGATCCGGCTCAGGCACAGGCCGAGCTAGAGGAGACCCGGCGAAAGATACTGGAGGGCGCAAAGAAAATAGTAGCGGCTCAGCAGTTGTTGAACATGACGCTGCGTGAGTACGCGAAAGCGAACAAGGTTGATGTAGTGAGGGTAAAAGGGAGAAACCTCATAAGCGAGATGAACAGAGAAGATGATGATGGACCAG
This sequence comes from Avena sativa, assembly GCA_916181665.1. Taxonomy (NCBI): domain Eukaryota; kingdom Viridiplantae; phylum Streptophyta; class Magnoliopsida; order Poales; family Poaceae; genus Avena; species Avena sativa. The sequence goes on along the minus strand of OV702290.1, from coordinate 28,024,450 downwards.
AAGGGTCGGAAAACTATCTGTCTATGGGGTTGCCGAAGTATAGTACCCCGGCGAAGAACCTCAAAGCAGCAGATGCCGCGGCGTCCGAGCTAGAGGGTCTGACGGGTGAAGCCCGCCAAAGACAGCAAGACCGGGTTAACGAGCTTGTTCGGATCGCGAACAGGCAGAATGAGGAGCTGTTGAGAGGTAACCCGGAGAGAGTTGGAGCTTCTAAAATCGTCCATTCGGTGATGGGTAACCCGGAGAAATCTGCTGGAGCCTCATGGTGGCCCTAGAAGAGAAGAGGTAATAACCTCGTCCAGACGGAACAAGCAGATCGTTCCGTACGACCCAACGCGTGCGGGAAAGGAAAAAGAGATATGGAAAAACGATGATCGATGAAGTGTGAGCCGAGGTAACCACGACCAAGGCAATGCCGGTCAAGGGAATGCTGCCAACGGTAATGCCGGACAGTGAAACTCGGCAGGAGCGAGTCAACCGCAGCAGCGGAATGCACCAAGGAAAGAGCAAAGTGCCGGTCGTGGTATGCAACAGAGAGGAGCACAACGAGAGCAAGACCGATACAATGATGGAGACTCGAAGATGATGAATGCGGGATACGCAAGACCGGACTATCATGTGATAGGGTCGAGATTGGGAAGCAGAGATTTGATGCCGGATGACGCTAGGCTAAAACTGGATCGCCTGTATAGGTCGGAATAAATCCAATGTCAAGGTCCTCCGGGTCCAGCATGCTTTGGGCCCCGGATCATGAAGGAACCACCAGTACCCAATTTCCAGTTACCCAGGGGCACGAAGACGTATGACGGCAGTACGAAGCCGGAGGATTGACTGATAAACTACGCAACAGCTGTGAAAATTGCAACTGGCAACTTGAGGTGGGCTGTACGATATGTACCCCAAATGTTGCAAGGTCCAGCTAGGGTTTGGCTGAATAATTTGCCACCCGGAAGCATCAATTGCTGGATAGATTTTGAAGAAATGTTCATCAGCAACTTCTCAAGTACGTATCAGAGACCGAATAGACCGCAGACCCTGGTGATGTGCAAGCAGAGATCTAACGAAATGGACCGTGAATTCTTGACCCGGTGGTGTACTGTGAGAAACTCATGTGAGGGAGTCATAGAGTCACAGGCTATAGCGTGGTTCGCACAAGGATGTAGATATGGCAGCGAGTTGTGGATGAAATTGCAAAGGAAAATGCCAGTCACATTGGCAGAAATGATCCGGATCGCGGATTCTTATGCTTTGGGTGATCCAACTCAACCTAGGATCGCGTCGAACCAGTCAAATGAGGAGTACTATCCGAGGGACGGATACGGGTCATCCCGGAGGAACGATTATAGGGGAAAAAGGAGAGATGATAGACCGGACCATAGGTATGGCTCGCAACAAGTTGCGGCCGTGAATTAAGATCAGCCCGGGGCAGGGAGCAACCAACGCCAGAGAACGGGAGGGCAATGGACTCCTCGAAACAATGGCAAGAAAACATGGACTCCGGAGCAGAAGAAGCAATGGCAAGAAAAGAAAGATCGTCCGAGGTATACCTACGAGTCAATGTTGGACCAGCCATGCAAGTTTCACACGCCAAATCCGAGCAACCCGGCGGGTCACACGACGAGACAATGTGAGTGGTTGCGCAAGATAGAACAAGGTGGTTCGGGGAATGCTCAGGCACCTCGGAATGATCAACCTCGGCAGGAGTTACCCCGGCAGCAATTGCTCTCCGGAGCAAACACGCAGCAATTGATATTGCCTCCCCCTCCGCCGAGGTATGACAACAGTGAGAGAAGGGATGCAGTGCATCAGATAGAAAACCAGCAACAACCGGATCAGAGGTACTCCAGAAACGAGGGAAGAAATGAGTACAGGGAACATAACCAGAGCTATTGTGTGTTCACAACAGAAGAAACAGATAGGAAGAGCTTGCAGCGCCGACATATGGAGGTCAACGTGGTTATGCCTGCAGTGACGAGGTATATGTCTTGGTCGGACCAGGAAATTACCTGGAGCGTTAAAGATCATCCCAAGCTTATGCCAAGTCCGGGCTCGTATGCACTGGTGTTAGATTCGACATTCATTGGACCAAATATTAATGTGAGATTCTCCAAGGTACTAATCGACAATGGCAGTAGCATTAACTTCATGTATGCGGATACGATGCGCAAGTTGGGCATCTCGGAGAACATGCTCTAGGCTACGAGAACAACTTTTCACGGTATCGTGCCCGGCATATGCTGCGAACCCATAGGCAAAGTCCGGGTCGACGTGTTATTCGGTACGAGGGATAATTGCCGAACCGAAAATCTGGAGTTCGAAGTGGTAAACCTGGAGAGCGCGTATCATGCATTACTCGGGAGACCGGCACTGAGCAAATTCATGGCAAGTTGCCACGTTAGTTATCTGAAGATGAAGCTACCTGGGCCAAGTGGGGCAATTACTATCGCTGGGGATTTCCGACGTTCTATTGAGTGCGCTTCAGCAGGGTCTAACCTAGCCGAGTCACTCGTAATTACCCAGGAGAAAAGAAAAATCCAAGAAGTGACGGCATTAGGTCAGTCCGCGCAGCAGTATATGCCGGCGTTAAGTAACCCGCATGGAAGCGTTTCATTTCAAGCCGCGAAGGACACCAAGAAGATCCCGGTGGATAACGTGTTTCCGGAGCATACCGTGACAATTGGGGCCGGGTTAACTGACAAATAGGAAAGCGAGCTCGTCAACTTCCTCCGTGAGAATCGGGATATTTTTGCTTGGTCCACACAGGACTTGCAAGGTGTTCCGAGGGAGTTGGCCGAGCACTCTTTGAATGTAAGACCTGGAGCAAGGCCGGTGAAGCAGCCTCTCCGACGCTTCGCCGAGGATAGGAGAAAGGTCATTGGTGACGAGATAGCTCGGTTGCTAGCAGCAGGATTCATCATGGAAGTGCTGTATCCGGATTGGCTCTCTAATCCGGTGCTGGTAGAAAAGAAAAAGGATGATCCGAACATGGCGGTGGTTTGGCGTATGTGTATCGATTACACGAACCTGAACAAGGCGTGTCCAAAAGATCCATTTCCACTGCCGAGGATAGATCAGGTCATCGACTCCACCACGGGATGTGAACTGTTGTCATTTATTGACGCCTATTCTGGTTTCCACCAGATACCCCTGAACCCGGATGATCAAATAAAAACTGCCTTTATTACCCCGTACGGGGCTTATTGCTATCGCACTATGCCGTTTGGTTTACGAAACGCAGGAGCAACATACCAAAGATGTATGCAAAAATGTTTGCACAATCAAATAGGTCAGAATGTACAAGTCTACGTGGATGATGTGGTTATCAAGACCAAGGAAAGCGCAACGCTCCTTGACGACATAAGGCAAACATTCGCGAACTTGAGGAGATTCCGAATGAAGCTTAACCCGGAGAAATGTACCTTCGGTGACCCGGCGAGGAAATTACTAGGATTTCTCGTCTCCAGCCGAGGTATCGAGGTCAATCCAACTAAGATCCGAGCCATCGAACGAATGGAGCTGCCAAAGTGTCTCAATGACGTCTAGAAGTTCACTGGATGCCTGGCGTCGTTGAGTCGGTTTGTATGTCGGCTAGGGGAAAAGGCACTGCCTCTCTACCAGCTCATGAAAAAATCAGATAAATTCGTTTGGACGCCGCAGGCCGATGAAGCTTTTGCCCACTTGAAAAAGATGTTGGCCACTGCACCAGTGTTAGCTTCTCCACTGTCAAAGGAGCCAATGTTGCTCTACATAGCCGCAACCAACCGAGTTGTAAGTGCAGTGATTGTAGTGGAACGAGATGAAGAAGGTAAGTCGGTGCAGAGACCAGTGTATTACTTGAGCGAGGTGTTGTCTGTCTCAAAACAGAACTACCCGCATTTTCAAAAGGTGGCATACGGAGTTTATATGGCAGCAAAGAAGTTAAAGCACTACTTTGAGGAGCATCCCATCAAAGTGATATGCGAAGCCCCCATATCCGAGATAATGGGTAACAAAGATGCGAACGGCAGAATTGCGAAATGGGCAATTGAGCTAGCACCATACGCGCCCCAGTACGACAGAAGAGAAGCGATCAAGTCCCAGGCTATAGCGGACTTTTTCGTGAATTGGGCCGAGGTACAATACGAACCACCGCCTCCGGATCCAAACTATTGGAGGATGCATTTTGACGGATCGAAGACCAAAACCGGATTAGGCGCCGGGGTTGTGCTTACCTCGCCAAAAAAGGATCAGCTCAAGTACGTATTGTAGATCCATTTCGCGGCATCAAACAATGTCACTGAGTACGAGGCTCTTGTGCATGGTCTCAAAGTGGCAAAGGAAATTGGCATACGTCGGATAATCTGCTTTGGCGACTCGGATCTAGTAATACAGTAGGTGTCCGGAGTGTGGGACGCCCTGGATCCAAACATGGCACTATACAGATTTCATGTGCAGAAAATCTCGGGTTACTTTGAGGGATGTGAATTTCATCATGTACCTCGCGTGGAAAACAAAGCTGCCGACATGTTGTCGAAGCTCGGCTCGACCCGACAGGTAATTCCACCGGGCGTTGCATTGGAGCACCTCAGAAAGCCATCTATCAGGCCGTCCCCAGGAACCTACTCAATTTATGTTTCGGAAAACGCAGAATCCGGAGCTGAACCCATGGACATTGACATGGAAGGTAGTGCGCCGAACCCAGGGATTGCCTCGGCAAACCCGGGAACTACCTCGGCAAACTCGGGGACTACCTCGGCAAACTCGGGGACTACCTTGCTAGACCCGGGGACTATTCAACAAGACCCGGTTGAAGTTATGCCGGTGGATCGGATGGAAATTGATGAGGAGATGTTCCCTGCGCGAGCAGTACCAGCTTGGGCATTGCCTATATGCAAGTTCTTGAAAGATGGAACGTTACCCACTGGGGAAGTGCTAGCCAGGTAAACTCAGAGAAGGGCCAAAGCTTACACAATCATCAATTCCGAGCTGTACAAGTGGAGTGTAACCAGTATCCTCCAGCGGTGTGTTGGTCCGGAAGAAGGACTTGACATCCTCCCAGATATACACCAAGGAGAATGCGGGCATCACGCCTCATCCCGGGCCTTAGTGGCAAAGGCATTCCGACATGGATTTTACTGGCCAAGCGCCTTGGAGCAGGCCGAAGATCTGGTGAGAAAATGCAATGGTTGCCAAAGATACGCCACCAAGACACATGTGCCTATGTCTGAACTCAAAACCATACCAATTACGTGGCCATTTGCTGTGTGGTGCTTGGATATGGTTGGCCCGTTCAAACCAGCAAAAGGGAACATGACGCACATTCTGGTCATGGTGGACAAGTTTACAAAATGGATCGAAGTGAAGCCTATAAGAAAATGTGATGGGGCTACGGCTATGACATTTCTCAAAGACATCATCTTGAGGTACGGTTATCCTCATAGCATCATAACCAATAACGCCACCAATTTTGCTGAAGGAGCATTTGCACGATTCTGCCAAGATAAGAAAATCCGACTCGACATAGCCTCGGTAGCCCACCCTGCATCGAACGGACAAGTGGAAAGATCCAACGGATTAGTGCTATCCGGGATAAAACCCCGGCTCATCGAGCCGCTGCAAAGATCAGCGGGGTGCTGGATAGAAGAGCTACCAGCGGTATTGTGGAGTTTAAGAACAACTCCGAATCAATCAGCAGGCTACACGCCGTTCTTTCTGGTATATGGGGCAGAAGCTGTATTGCCAGCCGACATAGAGCATGATTCGCCTAGGGTCACCCAATACACAGAAGCCGAAGTGCAAGAAGCCCGGCAAAATGATGTTGGTCTGCTAGAAGAAGCGAGAGAACTGGCACTGTCCAGATCCGCCATATATCAGCAAAATCTCCGACGCTATCATAGCCAGAAAGTGTGCCCCCGAGTCTTCCGGGAAGGCGATCTGGTGCTCCGGTTGGTACAGCGTACCACTGGCATGCATAAATTATCCCGCCATGGGAAGGACCATTTATTGTGAGCAAAGCATTGCACAATGACTCTTACTATCTCATAGATGCAAAGCCACAGGAAAAGAACAAGGCGGACAGGTCCGGAGAGGAATCCAAGCGACCGTGGAATGTAGCACTACTTCGTCCCTTCTACACTTAGCTAAAGAGTGTATGTACCCGAGTCATCCTCATATGTCGGTATGTATGTCGGCAATGAGCCTATCAATGAAATAGCAGAGCCTCGAGAAGTAACTCGGGGACTGCCTTAATAAATGATTGTTGTTACTTTTTATGCGTTAGCTGGAATGACTCGTTTCGCTTAACCTAGATTAGTAATGTGTGAGCACCAAAAACCCAACCCTTCAACTCGCTGCTGTCCAACAAGAATTAGCTTCATGGCGAGCAAGGGAACAAGTTTGGAATTGCGTAGCACATGAAAAACTACTAAGGAAACGATCCTATTCCAGCTAACATTTCGACTAACCCCGTATTTACTTTCAAGCTATTATGTTGAATTATTTTGAGCCAAGCCTCAAAGTTTCTCAGTATTGTTAAAACGATTCTTGAAGCTCAGGTTCGTAAGTCATAAAACTGAATCAAGGTAGACACGGATCGAGCCAGAGAATTGGACGAACAAGAAAATGAAACTCGGGGACTACGCCCAAGTTAATCCAGCATACAAGCATAGTAGCAAAATATTATGTATTCAGTATACAATTGCACCCGGCATACCGGGGATCTGATAAATTTTCGAGTTTTTTTCACCTAAGGAGCAGCAGGAGGAGGAAGTTCGGCGTCATCATCACTGTCTTCGATATCTGAAGCAGCATCTTCTCCGTCATCGCCCGACCCATCCTCCACGTTCTCCATCTGTTCCTCCTCGCCGGATTCCAGAAAGCTCGGCCCCTCAACCCAGTCATGGACTGGAGAATATTTGATGAGGCTGTAGGCGCAAGCCTGGCGCCGAGCTACCCACTCCGGATCATTAGTCCATTTGGATCCGGTGCGCCGATGGGTGAGGAGGATCAGATCGATTTTCTCGTACCATGAAAGGATATGATGGAGAAGGGTATCTGCCGCGGCATGCCCAGCGGATTCCCTCTAGAGGTCAAGTTGAGTCTCAATCTCCATCAGTTTTTCTGCAAGGAGCGTGATCCTTTCTGGAGCGTCCTCGCTTGGCCAGAATGTGTTGAAGATCCGGACCGCAACATCGAGGAGATCTTTTCCATTGTTCTTGATAGTTTCCACCCGAGCTGACACGCTAACCAACAAGTCCTCCATGTCCAAGGGGATGCTCTCACCATCAGGAGCGATGGGAGTACCCCTCTCTTGGCAGAATTTGGCAACGGCAGCACTGGCGATGGCAGTACCCTCTGGAAAGTTATCTGAAAATAAGGAAAGGGAGGATGCTGAAGCAAAGGCATATGAGTTAACCCAGAAAACTGCGTCGAGCAAGGAAAAGAAACTTACGTGAGATATGGTGATGGATCCGGGTCAACTCATGGATACAACTATCGTGTCGCTGGCGAAGTTGTCCAAGCTCGGCAAGCGCCAACCCAAGCCGGACTTCGGATGCCTTGAGCAGCTCCTGGTCCTTGGAGATCTGGAGGGTGAACCGCTCACGCTCTTCGGAGAAGTTCTGGCCAACTTTCTGGAGCTCGGTTTTGTGTTGGGCCTTCATCTTCTCCATCTCAGCCTTGAGTTTGGCTATCTCGCCGTCCTTGGTCCGGAGGAGGGCAAGCTCATCGTCCTTCTTCTTCAGCTCGGCTTGATGCTGTCCTGCTTGTTCGAGAAAATGCAGCATCATATCAGGCACGGGCACACTATCCTCAAGCGATGCTGAAATAGTGTGTTGACAGGCAAAGCCGAGGAGTGAATGTTTGCCGAGCCAAGAAAAAGAAAGAACGGAAAACATAGCGATGTTGGCCGAAAGAGGACATACCTCGGATTTCCTCCAAGTTTTTTCACATAATCTTGTTTTCAGCCTCCACCCCAGCTACAAAAAACCGAATAAGGAGGTTAATCCGGCAGAAACAAACGAAACGATGAGGTGTTAAGAGAGGAAATTACCTCTCTTTTCATGCTCCGCACCAAGTGCAACATGTTTTGCACGCAAGATCTTATGGGTATCAAGCAGGCGCTGAAACTCAGCGCTCCGACGGTTGGTGGTTACTTGACAAAGGCACAGGCGTGTATAGTTAGTTCGGTGCATATTCCAAGTTTACAAGATCCGGGCCAAGCGGAACTTAACCCGGCTCTAGGTGTGGGCATATTCGAAGTGTACAAGATCCGGGCCAAGCGGAACTTAACCTGGCTCTAGGTGTGTGCATATTCGAAGTGTACAAGATCCGGGCCAAGAAGAACTTAACCCGGCTCTAGGTGTGTGCATATTCGAAGTGTACAAGATCCGGGCCAAGCGGAACTTAACCCGGCTCTAGGTATGTGCATATTCGAAGTATATGAGATCCGGGCCAAGCGGAACTTAACCCGGCTCTAGGTGTGTGCATATTTGAAGTTTACATGCAGCTACGTTGATCTTCTAAGGAGCATCCGGCCGAATAACAAGTTACTCCGCCGGAGGCTCGGGGACTAATGGTTATTATCTATAGCATGTAAAGAAGAAACAATGTACCTCCATCATACGCCCAACGAGGTTAATGGCCTTGGCGGTGGTATTCATCTGAGCGGAAAATTCAGCTGGGCCGAACTTTTCCGGGAGATCGTCATTGTAGACGAACTCCGCCTTATTCCAGTTCATGACAAACTCGATGAGGCTCGGAGGGTACCGTTCGCCAGTGGGCATGTGAGGTGCCACCAAGCCCTTGGCGTGAGCTTCTTTCCTTTCAATCAGGGCAAGAGCCGGGCTAGTGTGAAGAACCATCTTCTGCGAATCAGCTGGCTCGGCGGGAGGATCCATCGCTGCTGATGACTTCTTTGGAAGCATCGACGACAAGGTTCGCTGCCCAGCCTCGATGGAGGTGAACTTGCCTTTGGCCTGCTGGGAGGAAGTGACCGCAGTGGATTTGCCCTTGGAAACCGCTGGAGTGGGTCCTCGCCGAGCTTGAGATGACTCGGACGAGGCAGATGAGCTTGGCACGGGAGCTTTGGTGGATGGTGCTGGAGCTGCTATTGGTTTCTTCGGAGCCGGGACAGGCGCTGGTTCGGTGGCTGGTGCTGGAGCTGCTGCTGGTGCTGGAGTTGCGGCAGACTTAATTGTTACTGGTTGCGGCAATGCCGAAGTGCCGGACGCCATCGCCTCGGCCGATCCGACCCCTCCTGATCCAAGGTCGCGTCCCTCTGAAGGAGGTACTGCGGAACCCAGAGCGGCCGCAGAGCCTTCCGGAATAGGGCTCAGCGGGCGTGACTCGTCGTCACGGGGAGGGGAAGGACTGGAGCGAAGAGGAGAGGAGATGATCGATCCACTCTGAGGGACCTCCACAGGAGCCCTGCAAGAGAAAATAATGTCAGGAGTGAAATTACCCCGATGCAGGGAGAAGTGTGTTGCGCAGTGAAAAAAGAACTTACGCATCCGAGGTCTCTGCCTCCTTAGGTTTCCGGGCCCTCCTTGCCGGGGCTTTGCCTACCCGTTTGGAGGCAGTCTTGTCTCCGGCCTTCTTTTGCCTTTTGGAAGGCTGAGAAGGTTCGGAAGAAGAACTCGACGCGGTTCCGCGCTTCTTCTTTGACGCCGCCGGAACAGGCTCGCCCGTGGCAAGGGGAGGATCCTCGTGGATGTGCCCGCCGGGGTTAGCTGATGCCGGGTAAGAAAAAGAAAGAGGGACAGCCTCAACGGGTTCAATCACATAGATATCCGAGTCATCCTCATCGTCCGGCCAATCTCTAAGAGAAGAGAATTTACCGCTGGGTCGTCTGGTGGCATCGGGTGTGGGGAGGAACATCTCCTGGTCCGGCTCCTCCTCGTCTGGAATTTCTCGGTCCGGGGCCCACTTAAGGGTCGGATCTGGGCCATCCTCGAGGGTTTGCTGGAGAAACATCTGAGAAAAAAGCACAAGGAGCAAAGTCAAGAATGTGATAAGAGCCGACCTGAAATTGATCCGAGATAAGTTTACCCCGTGAAGCTTACCGCGGGAGGGAGCCTGTCACGGCAGTAATGCTCAATTCCCCACATCCATTCGGCAGAGAAGTCCTTATGGGTGGTGAAAAGAGCCTTGACCCGACGGAAGATCTCCGTATTGCTCAACTCGAATGAGGAGGTTCAGTTGGGGTCGCGACTAAAGCTCATATGGCACAACTTGTGAGTGCGCCGCTGAAGGGGAGAGATTCGGTTGCGCACGAACATGATCATGGCATCCTCGTTGCGCAATCCGAGCTTCTTCAGCTCCGCAAACCTTTTTTTCACTTGGTTGGCCAGAGCCGTAGGTTTCTTGTCAACCTCCTCCCAGAAATCCGTGTTAGGGGGACCCGGAGCGTAGGGCAGCAACCGGATCAAATCTTCCGTGCCTTCGTTCCGGACGTAGAAGAAGGTCCGGGCCCATCCTTTGCAGGAGTCGAGCCCGGTGACCCGGGGAAAGATTGAATACCTCCGGGGCGAGATCGAGGCAGCTCCGAACTGAGTTAGATGCTTGTCCTCCGACTTGACGTGGATGTTGGGGACGACATTGCGGCGGAGGCCGAAGAACCAAATCCACAGCTCTTTCGTAGGCCATAACCTGGTGTAGCCCTCGATCGAAGAAACGAAAGCGGACAGAGAGGTGATGGCGTTCGCCGGGAGATGATGTGGTTGCAGGTGATAGGCCCGGATCCAGTCCTGGAAGAAATCACTCACTGGAAGCCCAAATCCTCATTGGAAATGGGATAAGAAAACAACAAATTCGCCCGGATTGGGTGAGGGGGCCAACTCCGAGGAGGGGAGACGAGCGGCGACGCCGGCGGGAATGCGCCGGGTCCGGTAGAGCCAGGCGACGTCATCCTCGCAGACCCAGGAGCCGGCCCACGCGCTGCGGTCCGCCGCGCCGGCGTCCTCCTCCATCTCCTGCTCAACGATGATGAGCTCCTCCTCCGTCATCTCGATTCCGCTGTCCTCGCTGGAGCTGGCGGCGGCGGGGCTCTGTGGTTTAGACTGACGAGGACCCATGGCTAAACAGAGGCGCAGCGGTGACTGCGGTGCGGAGGAACGGAGAATGTGCGGCAGCGGCGCTGCTGCAACGGGCACTGGCGGCGGCACGGTTGCGAGGAAGAAGAAGAGGAACGGGCGAGGGGGCGCGGAGATGGAAAAGTTCTAAGGAGCGTGCCCCTCCCCTATTTAACCGCCCCCAGTCATCAACGAGTGGGATCGTGCTGCGCAGGAAACCACACGATGTGGCCGTGTATCACCAGCATCGACCAATCAGAGAGGAGCCACACCGGGGGCCACAGAGTAAATCTGATCCAATGACACGACGTGCAGTTGTGGTAATCGAGGAGACAGACGTGACGTAACCCCCGAACAGTAATCACTGACATTTACTGCGGCGGTTACTGCGCAGGCCCTTAAAATAAGGCAACGTAATGATTAACCGATACGTGGGTTGGCGTACGAGAGAAGGAAGCAAGGCCCGGATCCGAGCCACGGTGGTAACCTGGCCGGCAAGTGAAAACTTGAACCGTGCGGAGGGAACGTAAAACCAAACGAACCGAGTCAAAGTGGTGACCCGGCCGGCAAGTGAAAACTTGGAGCGTGCGAAGGGAACGTAAATCCATATAATCCGAGACAAAACGTTAACCCGGAAATAAACGTCCGAAGCTTGGATACGAATGAACCTGATGTGGCCTTAGCGACCAAGGCCGCTAAGACCGCACCAGCTTCGGGGACTAATGTTGGGGGGAAAACCCCGGGTAGGGTCACTCCGGGGTATAAGGGCCGAGTTAGCCGAGGTTCGGCAAGGTCAAAGCGGATGCTGGCCGAGTCACCTCAAGGCAGGCCGGATCACGGAGTAACCCGGACCAGGGGGTCGCCTAACATTGTCTCGTCCGACTCAAGGAATAAGTCGGAGACACTTGTCTAGCTTATATGCAGGAACAGGTGTGGCCGGATCAACTGTGATCCGGATCCTCGTTTGGCTTCTAGGAGAAGGAAGGAATATCACTGGTCAAAAAGAAGGCCCGGTGCATACTGGATGAACGAATAAAGCAAGGGCAGGACCACCGGATCATGGCTGACAAGGGTGACGACGCTCACGTCGGTTGACGCAGGCGCCACAGAGGCAACGTCGCTAAAGCAAGAGTGACGTGGGGGAAAAGCACCCCTGTCGGGTTACTAATTTGGGAGGAGGAATATGCCTCCACGTATGCCCTAGGCCAGGACCGAACCACCTCTATATAAGGGGGGTTAGGGTTCTGGTAAGGGGGTTGGGTCTTTTCAGATACATAGCAAGGAAAATACTTGTGGATCTAGGGTTCTCGGGGCTAGTTGGTAGGCAAGAGTAAGAGAGTTTCTTCTTCCTCCTCTTGTCAATACAGCTCAAGAAGCACTTGTAATCTGAGAGATAGAACATCAATACGAAGCTTCTGTGTATAGAATCACTCTACTATCCCTCCCTGGATTCCCCTAGCGCATATTAGTCCCCACCTTCAGCCTATCCATGGCATCTGCCGTGACACCACCACGACACTTATGTGGTTTGTGAGAAGAACACACATGCAATAAGTCCAGCTATGGTTCATGAAAATAACACACATCCAATGACTATCTGTGGTTCATGAGAAGAACACACATGCAATGACACTGGTGGATCCATGTGTGGTTTGTGAGAGGAACAGACATGCAATGACACTGGGTGTGGTTCATGAAAAGAACACACATCCAATGACACTGGTGGATCCTTATGTGGTTTGTGAGAAGAACACACATGCAATGACACATTGGATCCATATGTGGTTTGTGAAAAGAACACACATGCAATGACTCTAACTATGGTTAATGAAAAGAGCAGAGATGCAATGACACTGGTGGATCCATGTGTGGTTTATGAGAGGAACATACATCCAATGACACTGGGTGTGGTTCATGAAAAGAACACACATGCAATGACACTGATGTATCCTTATGGGGTTTGTGAGAAGAATAGACATGCAATGACTCTAGTTGTGGTTCTTGAGAAGAACGCACATCCAATGACACTGGTGTATCCTTATGTCGTTTGTGAGAAGAACACACATGCAATGACTCTAGCTGTGGTTTGTGAAAAGAACACATATGCAATGACTCTAACTGTGGTTAATGAAAAGATCAAACATGCAATGACACCGGTGGATCCATGTGTGGTTTGTGACAAGAACACACATGCAATGACACTGGCTGTGGTTCATGAAAAGAACACACATGCAATGACACTGGTGGATCCTTATGTGGTTTGTGAGAAGAACACACATGCAATGACACAGTGTATCCATATGTGGTTTGTGACAAGAACACACATGCAATGACTCCAGTTGTTGTTAGTAAAAAGAACACACATTCAATGACACTGGTGGATCCATGTGTGGTCTCTAAAGAGAACATACATTTCAATGACATTGGTGGATCCATATGTGGTATGTGAAAAGAACACACATGCAATGACTCCAGTTGTTGTTAGTAAAAAGAACACACATGCAATGACACTGGTGGATCCATGTGTGGTCTCTAAAGAAAGCACACATGCAATGACTCTAGTTGTGGTTAATGAGAAGAACACACATTTCAATGACATAGGTGGATCCATATGTGGTTTGTGAGAAGAAAACACATGCAATGACTCTAGCTATGGTTCATGAAAATAACACACATCCAATGACTCTAGCCGTGGTTCATGAGAAGAACACACATGCAATGACACTGGTGGATCCATGTGTGGTCTGTGAGCGGAACAGGCATGCAATGACACTAGGTGTGGTTCATGAAAAGAACACACATCCAATGACACTGGTGGATCCTTATGTGGTTTGTGAGAAGAACACACATCCAGTGACATTGGTGGATCTTATGTGCTTTGTGAGAAGAACACACATGCATTGACACTAGCTGTGTTTGTGAAAAGAACACACATGCAATGACACTGGTGGATCCATATGTGGTTTTTGAAAAGAATAGACATGCAATCACAATGGGTGGATGCATGTGTGGTTCATGAGAAGAACATACATGCAATGACACTGGTGATATGTTGTTTGTGAAAAGGACAGACATGCAATAACTCTAACTTTGGTTAATGAAAAGAGCAGACATGCAATGACACTGGTGGATCCATGTGTGGTTTGTGAGAAGAACACACATCCAATGACACTGGTGGATCCTTATGTGGTTCATGAAAAGAACAGACATCCAATGACTCTAGATGTGGTTCATGAGAAGAACACACATGCAATGACACTGGTGTATCTTTATGTGGTTTGCGAGAAGAACACACATGCAATGACTCTAGATGTGGTTAATTAAAAGAGTAGACATGCAATGACACTGGTGGATCCATGTGTGGTTTGTGAGAAGAACACACATGCAATGACACTGGCTATGGTTCATGAAAAGAACAGACATGCAATGCTACCGGTGGATCCATGTGTGGTTTGTGAGAAGAACACACATGCAATGACACTAGGTGTGGTTCATGGAAAGAATACACATCCAATGACACTGGTGGATCCTTATGTGGTTTGTGAGAAGAACATACAAGCATTGACTCTGGCTGTGGTTCATGGGAAGAACAGACATGCAATGACACTGGTGGATCCATGTGTGGTTTGTGAGAAGAACACACATCCAATGACACTAGGAGTGGTTCATGAAAAGAACACACATGCAATGACACTTGGGTATCCTTATGTGGTTTGTGAGAATAACAGACATGCAATGACTCTAGCTGTTGTTCATGAGAAGAACACACATGCAATGACACTGGTGTATCCTTATGTGGTTTGTGAGAAGAACACACATGCAATGACTCTAGCTGTGGTTCATGAAAATAACACACATCCAATGACTCTAGATGTGGTTCATGAGAAGAACACACATGCAATGACACAGGTGGATCCATGTGTGCTTTGTGAGAGGAACATACATGCAATGACACTGGGTGTGGTTCATGAAAAGAACACGCATCCAATGACACTAGCGGATCCTTATGTGGTTTGTGAGAAGAACACACATGCAATGACACAGTGGATCCATATGTGGTTTGTGAAAAGAACACACATGCAATGACTCTAACTATAGTTAATGAAAGAGCAGACATGCAATGACACTGGTGGATCCATGTGTTGTTTATGAGAGGAACACACATCCAATGACACTGGGTGTGGTTCATGAAAAGAACACACATGCAATGACACTGGATATCCTTATGTGGTTTGTGAGAAGAACAGACATGCAATGACTCTAGCTGTGGTTCATGAGAAGAACACACATCCGATGACACTGGTGTATCCTTATGTGGTTTGTGAGAAGAACAGACATGCAATTAATCTAGCTATAGTTCATGAGAAGAATAGACATCCAATGACACTGGTGTATCCTTATGTGGTTTGTGAGAAGAACACACTAGCAATGACTCTAGCTGTGTTTGTGAAAAGAACACACATGAAATGACACTGGTTGTGGTTCATGAAAAGAACAGCCATGCAATGGTACTGGTGGATCCATGTGTGGTTTGTGAGAAGAACAAACATGCAATGACACTGGGTGTAGTTCATGAAAAGAACACACATCCAATGACACTGGTGGAGCATTGTGTGGTTTGTGATAAGAACACACATGTAATGACATAGTGGATCCATATGTGGTTTGTGAAAAGAACACACATGAGATGACTCTAACTGCGGTTAATGAAAAGAGCAGACATGCAATCACACTGGTGGATCCATGTGTGGTTTATGAGAGGAACACACATCCAATGACATCGGGTGTGTTTCATGAAAAGAACACACATGCAATGACACTTGTGTATCCTTATGATGTTTGTGAGAAGAACAGATATGCAATGACTCTAGATATGGTTCATGAGAAGAACACACATCCAATGACACAGGTGTATCCTTATGTGGTTTGTGAGAAGAACACACATGCAATGACTCTAGCTGTGGTTTGTGAAAAGAACACACATGCAATGACTCTAACTATTGTTAATCAAAAGAGCAGACATGCAATGACACTGGTGGATCCATGTGTGGTTTTTGAGAAGAACACAGATGCAATGACACTGGCTATGGTTCATGAAAAGAACAGACATGCAATGATACTAGTGGATCCATGTGTGGTTTGTGAGAAGAACACAGATGCAATGACACTTGGTGTGGTTCATGAAAAGAATACACATCCAATAACACTGGTGGATCCTTATGTGGTTTTTGAGAAGAAAATACATGCAATGACTCTGGTTGTGGTTCATGAGAAGAACACACATGCAATGACACTGGTGGATCCATGTGTGGTTTGTGAGAAGAACACACATCCAATGACACTAGGTGTGGTTCATGAAAAGAACACACATGCAATGACACTGGTGTATCCTTATGTGGTTTGTGAGAAGAACAGACATGCAATGACTCTAGCTATGGTTCATGAGAAGAACACACATGCAATGACACTGTTGTATCCTTATGTTGTTTGTGAGAAGAACAGACATCCAATGACTCTAGCTATGGTTCATGAGAAGAACACACATCCAATGACACAGGTTATCCTTATGTGGTTTGTGAGAAGAACACACATGCAATGACTCTAGCTGTGGTTTGTTAAAAGAACACACATGCCATGACTCTAACTGTTGTTAATGAAAAGAGCAGACATGTAATGACACTGGTGGATCCATGTGTGGTTTTTGAGAAGAACACACATGCAATGACTCTGGCTGTGGTTCACGAGAAGAACACACATGCAATGACACTGGTGGATCCATGTGTGGTTTGTGAGAAGAACACACATCCAATGACACTGGGTGTGGTTCATGAAAAGAACACACATGCAATGACACTGGTGTATCCTTATGTGGTTTGTGAGAAGAACAGACATGCAATGACTCTAGCTATGGTTCATGAGAAGAACACACATCCAATGACACTGGTGTATCCTTATGTGTTTTGTGAGAAGAACACACATACAATGACTCTAGCTGTGTTTGTGAAAAGAACTCACATGCAATGACACTGTTTGTGGTTCATGAAAAGAACAGACATGCAATGATACCGGTGGATCCATGTGTGGTTTGTGAGAAGAACACAGATGCAATGACACTTGGTGTGGTTCATGAAAAGAACACACATCCAATAACGCTGGTGGATCCTTATGTGGTTTGTGATAAGAACACACATGCAATGATATAGTGGATCCGTATGTGGTTTGTGAAAAGAACACACGTGCAATGACTCTAACTGCGGTTAATGAAAAGAGCAGACATGAAATGACACTGGTGGATCCATGTGTGGTTTATGAGAGGAACACACATCCAATGACACTAGGTGTGGTTCATGAAAAGAACACACGTGCAATGACACTGGTGTATCCTTATGTTGTTTGTGAGAAGAACAGACATCCAATGACTCTATCTATGGTTCACGAGAAGAACACACATCCAATGACACAGGTTATTCTTATGTGGTTTGTGAGAAGAACACACATGCAATGACTCTAGCTGTGGTTTGTGAAAAGAACACACATGCCATGACTCTAACTTTTGTTAATGAAAAGAGCAGACATGTAATGACACTGGTGGATCCATGTGTGGTTTTTGAGAAGAACACACATGCAATGACACTGGCTATGGTTCATGAAAAGAACAGACATGCAATGATACCGGTGGATCCATGTGTGGTTTGTGAGAAGAACACACATGCAATGACACTAGGGGTGGTTCATGAAAAGAATACACATCCAATGACACTAGTGGGTCCTTATGTGGTTTGTGAGAAGAAAATACATGCAATGACTCTGGCTGTGGTTCATGAGAAAAACACACATGCAATGACACTGGTGGATCCATGTGTGGTTTGTGAGAAGAACGCACATCCAATGACACTAGGTGTGGTTCACGAAAAGAACACACATGCAATAACACTGGTGTATCCTTATGTGGTTTGTGAGAATAATAGACATGCAATGACTCTAGCTGTGGTTCATGAGAAGAACACACATAAATGACACTCGTGGATCCTTATGTGGTTTGTGAAAAGAACACACATGCAAATACATAGTGGATCCTTATGTGGTTTGTGAAAAGAACACACATGCAATGACTCTAACTACGTTTAATGAAAAGAGCAGACATGAAATGACACTGGTAGATCCATGTGTGGTTTATGAGAGGAACACACATCCAATGACACTGGGTGTGGTCCATGAAAAGAACACACATGCAATGACCCTGGTGTATCCTTATATTGTTTGTGAGAAGAACAGACATCCAATGACTCTAGCTATGGTTCATGAGAAGAACACACATCCAATGACATAGGTTATCCTTATGTGGTTTGTTTGAAGAACACACATGCAATGACTCTAACTGTGGTTTGTGAAAAGAACACACATGCCATGACTCTAACTGTTGTTAATGAAAAGAGCAGACATGTAATGACACTGGTGGATCCATGTGTGGTTTTTGAGAAGAACACACATGCAATGACACTAGCTATGGTTCATGAAAAGAACACACATGCAATGACACTGGTGGATCCATGTGTGGTTTCTGAGAAGAAAACACATCCAATGACACTAGGTGTGGTTCATGAAAAGAACACACATGCAATGACACTGGTGTATCCTTATGTGGTTTGTGAGAAGAACAGACATGCAATGACTCTAGCTATGGTTCATGAGAAGAACACACATCCAATGACACTGGTGTATCCTTATGTTGTTTGTGAGAAGAACAGACATCCAATGACTCTAGCTATGGTTCATGAGAAGAACACACATCCAATGACACAGGTTATCCTTATGTGGTTTGTGAGAAGAACACACATGCAATGACTCTAGCTGTGGTTTGTTAAAAGAACACACATGCCATGACTCTAACTGTTGTTAATGAAAAGAGCAGACATGTAATGACACTGGTGGATCCATGTGTGGTTTTTGAGAAGAACACACATGCAATGACTCTGGCTGTGGTTCACGAGAAGAACACACATGCAATGACACTGGTGGATCCATGTGTGGTTTGTGAGAAGAACACACATCCAATGACACTAGGTGTGGTTCATGAAAAGAACACACATGCAATGACACTGGTGTATCCTTATGTGGTTTGTGAGAAGAACAGATATGCAATGACTCTAGCTATGGTTCATGAGAAGAACACACATCCAATGACACTGGTGTATCCTTATGTGTTTTGTGAGAAGAACACACATGCAATGACTCTAGTTGTGTTTGTGAAAAGAACTCACATGCAATGACACTGTTTGTGGTTCATGAAAAGAACAGACATGCAATGATACCGGTGGATCCATGTGTGGTTTGTGAGAAGAACACAGATGCAATGACACTAGGTGTGGTTCATGAAAAGAACACGCATCCAATAACGCTGGTGGATCCTTATGTGGTTTGTGATAAGAACACACATGTAATGACATAGTGGATCCGTATGTGGTTTGTGAAAAGAACACACATGCAATGACTCTAACTGCGGTTAATGAAAAGAGCAGACATGAAATGACACTGGTGGATCCATGTGTGGTTTATGAGAGGAACACACATCCAATGACACTGGGTGTGGTTCATGAAAAGAACACACGTGCAATGACACTGGTGTATCCTTATGTTGTTTGTGAGAAGAACAGACATCCAATGACTCTAGCTATGGTTCATGAGAAGAACAAACATCCAATGACACAGGTTATCCTTATGTGGTTTGTGAGAAGAACACACATGCAATGACTCTAGCTGTGGTTTGTGAAAAGAACACACATGCCATGACTCTAACTGTTGTTAATGAAAAGAGCAGACATGTAATGACACTGGTGGATCCATGTGTGGTTTTTGAGAAGAACACACATGCAATGACACTGGCTATGGTTCATGAAAAGAACAGACATGCAATGATACCGGTGGATCCATGTGTGGTTTGTGAGAAGAACACACATGCAATGATAATAGGTGTGGTTCATGAAAGGAATACACATCCAATGACACTAGTGGATCCTTATGTGGTTTGTGAGAAGAAAATACATGCAATGACTCTGGCTGTGGTTCATGAGAAGAACACACATGCAATGACACTGGTGGATCCAGGTGTGGTTTGTGAGAAGAACACACATCCAATTACACTAGGTGTGGTTCATGAAAAGAACACACATGCAATGACACTGGTGTATCCTTATGTGGTTTGTGAGAATAATAGACATGCAATGACTCTAGCTGTGGTTCATGAGAAGAACACACATCCAATGACACTCGTGGATCCTTATGTGGTTTGTGATAAGAACACACCTGCAAATACATAGTGGATACGTATGTGGTTTGTGAAAAGAACACACATGCAATGACTCTAACTGCGGTTAATGAAAAGAGCAGACATGAAATGACACTGGTGGATCCATGTGTGGTTTATGAGAGGAACACACATCCAATGACTCTAGCTATGGTTCATGAGAAGAACACACATCCAATGACACATGTTATCCTTATGTGGTTTGTGATAAGAACACACATGCAATGACTCTAGCTGTGGTTTGTGAAAAGAACACACATGCCATGACTCTAACTGTTGTTAATGAAAAGAGCAGGCATGTAATGACACTGGTGGATCCATGTGTGGTTTTTGAGAAGAACACACATGCAATGCCACTGGCTATGGTTCATGAAAAGAACAGACATGCAATGATACCAGTGGATCCATGTGTGGTTTGTGAGAAGAACACACATGCAATGACACTAGGTGTGGTTCATGAAAAGAATACACATCCAATGACACTAGTGGGTCCTTATGTGGTTTGTGAGAAGAAAATACATGCAATGACTCTGGCTGTGGTTCATGAGAAAAACACACATGCAATGACACTGGTGGATCCATGTGTGGTTTGTGAGAAGAACACACATCCAATGACACTAGGTGTGGTTCATGAAAAGAACACACATGCAATGACACTGGTGTATCCTTATGTGGTTTGTGAGAAGAACAGACATGCAATGACTCTAGCTATGGTTCATGAGAAGAACACACATCCAATGACACTGGTGTATCCTTATGTTGTTTGTGAGAAGAACAGACATCCAATGACTCTAGCTATGGTTCATGAGAAGAACACACATCCAATGACACAGGTTATCCTTATGTGGTTTGTGAGAAGAACACACATGCAATGACTCTAGCTGTGGTTTGTTAAAAGAACACACATGCCATGACTCTAACTGTTGTTAATGAAAAGAGCAGACATGTAATGACACTGGTGGATCCATGTGTGGTTTTTGAGAAGAACACACATGCAATGACTCTGGCTGTGGTTCACGAGAAGAACACACATGCAATGACACTGGTGGATCCATGTGTGGTTTGTGAGAAGAACACACATCCAATGACACTAGGTGTGGTTCATGAAAAGAACACACATGCAATGACACTGGTGTATCCTTATGTGGTTTGTGAGAAGAACAGATATGCAATGACTCTAGCTATGGTTCATGAGAAGAACACACATCCAATGACACTGGTGTATCCTTATGTGTTTTGTGAGAAGAACACACATGCAATGACTCTAGTTGTGTTTGTGAAAAGAACTCACATGCAATGACACTGTTTGTGGTTCATGAAAAGAACAGACATGCAATGATACCGGTGGATCCATGTGTGGTTTGTGAGAAGAACACAGATGCAATGACACTAGGTGTGGTTCATGAAAAGAACACGCATCCAATAACGCTGGTGGATCCTTATGTGGTTTGTGATAAGAACACACATGTAATGACATAGTGGATCCGTATGTGGTTTGTGAAAAGAACACACATGCAATGACTCTAACTGCGGTTAATGAAAAGAGCAGACATGAAATGACACTGGTGGATCCATGTGTGGTTTATGAGAGGAACACACATCCAATGACACTGGGTGTGGTTCATGAAAAGAACACACGTGCAATGACACTGGTGTATCCTTATGTTGTTTGTGAGAAGAACAGACATCCAATGACTCTAGCTATGGTTCATGAGAAGAACAAACATCCAATGACACAGGTTATCCTTATGTGGTTTGTGAGAAGAACACACATGCAATGACTCTAGCTGTGGTTTGTGAAAAGAACACACATGCCATGACTCTAACTGTTGTTAATGAAAAGAGCAGACATGTAATGACACTGGTGGATCCATGTGTGGTTTTTGAGAAGAACACACATGCAATGACACTGGCTATGGTTCATGAAAAGAACAGACATGCAATGATACCGGTGGATCCATGTGTGGTTTGTGAGAAGAACACACATGCAATGATAATAGGTGTGGTTCATGAAAGGAATACACATCCAATGACACTAGTGGATCCTTATGTGGTTTGTGAGAAGAAAATACATGCAATGACTCTGGCTGTGGTTCATGAGAAGAACACACATGCAATGACACTGGTGGATCCAGGTGTGGTTTGTGAGAAGAACACACATCCAATTACACTAGGTGTGGTTCATGAAAAGAACACACATGCAATGACACTTGTGTATCCTTATGTGGTTTGTGAGAATAATAGACATGCAATGACTCTAGCTGTGGTTCATGAGAAGAACACACATCCAATGACACTCGTGGATCCTTATGTGGTTTGTGATAAGAACACACCTGCAAATACATAGTGGATACGTATGTGGTTTGTGAAAAGAACACACATGCAATGACTCTAACTGCGGTTAATGAAAAGAGCAGACATGAAATGACACTGGTGGATCCATGTGTGGTTTATGAGAGGAACACACATCCAATGACTCTAGCTATGGTTCATGAGAAGAACACACATCCAATGACACATGTTATCCTTATGTGGTTTGTGATAAGAACACACATGCAATGACTCTAGCTGTGGTTTGTGAAAAGAACACACATGCCATGACTCTAACTGTTGTTAATGAAAAGAGCAGGCATGTAATGACACTGGTGGATCCATGTGTGGTTTTTGAGAAGAACACACATGCAATGCCACTGGCTATGGTTCATGAAAAGAACAGACATGCAATGATACCAGTGGATCCATGTGTGGTTTGTGAGAAGAACACACATGCAATGACACTAGGTGTGGTTCATGAAAAGAATACACATCCAATGACACTAGTGGGTCCTTATGTGGTTTGTGAGAAGAAAATACATGCAATGACTCTGGCTGTGGTTCATGAGAAAAACACACATGCAATGACACTGGTGGATCCATGTGTGGTTTGTGAGAAGAACACACATCCAATGACACTAGGTGTGGTTCATGAAAAGAACACACATGCAATAACACTGGTGTATCCTTATGTGGTTTGTGAGAATAATAGACATGCAAGGACTCTAGCTGTCGTTCATGAGAAGAACACACATCCAATGACACTCGTGGATCCTTATGTGGTTTGTGATAAGAACACACATGCCAATACATAGTGGATCCGTATGTGGTTTGTGAAAAGAACACACATGCAATGACTCTAACTGCGGTTAATGAAAAGAGCAGACATGAAATGACACTGGTAGATCCATGTGTGGTTTATGAGAGAAACACACATCCAATGACACTGGGTGTGGTTCATGAAAAGAACACACATGCAATGCCACTGGTGTATCCTTATATTGCTTGTGAGAAGAACAGACATCCAATGACTCTAGCTACGGTTCATGAGAAGAACACACATCCAATGACATAGGTTATCCTTATGTGGTTTGTGAGAGGAACACCCATGCAATGACTCTAGCTGTGGTTTGTGAAAAGAAACACACATGCCATGACTCTAACTGTTGTTAATGAAAAGAGCAGACATGTAATGACACTGGTGGATCCATGTGTGGTTTTTGAGAAGAACACACATGCAACGACACTAGCTATGGTTCATGAAAAGAACACACATGCAATGACACTGGTGGATCCATGTGTAGTTTGTGAGAAGAACACACATCCAATGACACTAGGTGTGGTTCATGAAAAGAACACACATGCAATGACACTGGTGTATCCTTATGTGGTTTGTGAGAAGAACAGACATGCAATGACTCTAGCTATGGTTCATGAGAAGAACACACATCCAATGACACTGGTGTATCCTTATGTTGTTTGTGAGAAGAACAAACATCCAATGACTCTAGCTATGGTTCATGAGAAGAACACACATCCAATGACACAGGTTATCCTTATGTGGTTTGTGAGAAGAACACACATGCAATGACTCTAGCTGTGGTTTGTTAAAAGAACACACATGCCATGACTCTAACTGTTGTTAATGAAAAGAGCAAACATGTAATGACACTGGTGGATCCATGTGTGGTTTTTGAGAAGAACACACATGCAATGACTCTGGTTGTGGTTCACGAGAAGAACACACATGCAGTAACACTGGTGGATCCATGTGTGGTTTGTGAGAAGAACACACATCCAATGAAACTAGGTGTGGTTCATGAAAAGAACACACATGCAATGACACTGGTGTATCCTTATGTGGTTTGTGAGAAGAACAGACATGCAATGACTCTAGCTATGGTTCATGAGAAGAACACACATCCAATGACACTGGTGTATCCTTATGTTGTTTGTGAGAAGAACAAACATCCAATGACTCTAGCTATGGTTCATGAGAAGAACACACATCCAATGACACAGGTTATCCTTATGTGGTTTGTGAGAAGAACACACATGCAATGACTCTAGCTGTGGTTTGTTAAAAGAACACACATGCCATGACTCTAACTGTTGTTAATGAAAAGAGCAAACATGTAATGACACTGGTGGATCCATGTGTGGTTTTTGAGAAGAACACACATGCAATGACTCTGGTTGTGGTTCACGAGAAGAACACACATGCAGTAACACTGGTGGATCCATGTGTGGTTTGTGAGAAGAACACACATCCAATGAAACTAGGTGTGGTTCATGAAAAGAACACACATGCAATGACACTGGTGTATCCTTATGTGGTTTGTGAGAAGAACAGACATGCAATGACTCTAGCTATGGTTCATGAGAAGAACACACATCCAATGACACTGGTGTATCCTTATGTGTTTTGTGAGAAGAACACACATGCAATGACTCTAGCTGTGTTTGTGAAAAGAACTCACATGCAATGACACTGGTTGTGGTTCATGAAAAGAACAGACATGCAATGATACCGGTGGATCCATGTGTGGTTTGTGAGAAGAACACAGATGCAATGACACTAGGTGTGGTTCATGAAAAGAACACACATCCAATAACACTGGTGGATCCTTATGTGGTTTGTGATAAGAACACACATGGAATGACATAGTGGATCTGTATGTGGTTTGTGAAAAGAACACACATGCAATGACTCTAACTGCGGTTAATGAAAAGAGCAGACATGAAATGACACTGGTGGATCCATGTGTGGTTTATGAGAGGAACACACATCCAATGACACTAGGTGTGGTTCATGAAAAGAACACACGTGCAATGACACTGGTGTATCCTTATGTTGTTTGTGAGAAGAACAGACATCCAATGACTCTAGCTATTGTTCATGAGAAGAACACACATCCAATGACACAGGTTATCCTTATGTGGTTTGTGAGAAGAACACACATGCAATGGCTCTAGCTGTGGTTTGTGAAAAGAACACACATGCCATGACTCTAACTGTTGTTAATGAAAAGAGCAGACATGTAATGACACTGGTGGATCCATGTGTGGTTTTTGAGAAGAACACACATGCAATGACACTGGCTATGGTTCATGAAAAGAGCAGACATGCAATGATACCGGTGGATCCATGTGTGGTTTGTGAGAAGAACACACATGCAATGACACTAGGTGTGGTTCATGAAAGGAATACACATCCAATGACACTAGTGGATCCTTATGTGGTTTGTGAGAAGAAAATACATGCAATGACTCTGGCTGTGGTTCATGAGAAGAACACAGATGCAATGACACTGGTGGATCCATGTGTGGTCTGTGAGAAGAACACACATCCAATTACACTAGGTGTGGTTCATGAAAAGAACACACATGCAATGACACTGGTGTATCCTTATGTGGTTTGTGAGAATAATAGACATGCAATGACTCTAGCTGTGGTTCATGAGAAGAACACACATCCAATGACACTCGTGGATCCTTATGTGGTTTGTGATAAGAACACACATTGAATGACACTGGGTGTGGTTCATGAAAAGAACAGACATGCAATGACACTGGTGGATCCATGTGTACACTGTCAGAGGAACACACATGCAATGACACTGGGTGTGGTTCATGAGAAGAACACACATGCAATGACACGGGTGTATCCTTATGTGGTTTGTGAGAATAACAGACATGCAATGACTCTAGCTGTGGTTCGTGAGAAGAACACACATGCAATGACACTGGTGGATCCATTAGTGGTTTATGAGAGGAACAGACATGCAATGACACTGGGTGTGGTTCATGAAAGAACACACATGCAATGACACTGGCGGATCCATATGTGGTTTGTGAAAACAACAGACATGCAATCACACTTGGTGGATCCATGTGTGGTTCATGAGAAGAACACACATGCAATGACACTGGTGAATCCATGTGTGGTTTGTGAGAAGAACACACATCCAATGACACAGGATGTGGTTCATGAAAAGAACACACATCCAATGAAACTGGTGGATCCTTATGTGGTTTATGAGAGAACAGACATGCAATGACTCTAGATGTGGTTCATGAGAAGAACACACATGCAATGACACTGGTGTATCCTTATGTGGTTTGTGAGAAGAACACACACGCAATGACTCTAGCTGTGGTTCATGAAAATAACACACATCCAATGACTAGCTATGGTTCATGAGAAGAACACACATGCAATGACACTGGTGGATCCATGTGTGGTTTGTGAGAGGAACAGACATGCAATGACATTGGGTGTGGTTTTTGAAAAGAACACACATCCAATGACACTGGTGGATCCTTATGTGGTTTGTGAGAAGAACACACATGCAATGACACAGTGGATCCATATGTGGTTTGTGAAAAGAACACACATGCAATGACTCTAACTATGGTTAATGCAAAGAGCAGAGATGCAATGACACTGGTAGATCCATGTGTGGTTTATGAGAGGAACATACATCGAATGACACTGGGTGTGGTTCATGAAAAGAACACACATGCAACGACACTGGTGTATCCTTATGTGGTTTGTGAGAAGAACAGACATGCAATGACTCTACCTGTGGTTCATGAGAAGAACACACATCCAATGACACTAGTGTATCCTTATGTCGTTTGTGAGAAGAACACACATGCAATGACTCTAGCTGTGGTTGTCAAAAGGACACACATGCAATGACTCTAACTGTGGTTAATGAAAAGAGCAGACAAGCAATGACACTGGTGGATCCATGTGTGGTTTGTGACAAGAACACACATCCAATGACACTGGTTGTGGTTCATGAAAAGAACACACATGCAATGACACTGGTGGATCCTTATGTGGTTTGTGAGAAGAACACACATGCAATGACACAATGGATCCATATGTGGTTTGTGACAAGAACACACATGCAATGACTCCACCTGTTGTTGGTAAAAAGAACACACATGCAATGACAATGGTGGATCCATGTGTGGTCTCTGAAGAGAACATACGTTTCAATGAGATTGGTGGATCCATATGTGGTATGTGAAAAGAACACACATGCAATGACTCTAGTTGTTGTTAGTAAAAAGAACACACATGCAATGACACTGGTAGATCCATGTGTGGTCTCTAAACAAAACACACATGCAATGACTCTAGTTGTGGTTAATGAGAGGAACACACATTCCGATGACACAGGTGGATACATATGTGGTTTGTGAGAAGAACACACATGCAATGACTCTAGTTGTGGTTCATGAAAAGAACACACATCCAATGAATCTAGCCGTGGTTCATGAGAAGAACACACATGCAATGACACTGGTGGATCCATGTGTGGTCTTTGAGAGGAACAGACATGCAATGACACTAGGTGAGGTTCATGAAAAGAACACACATCCAATGACACTAGTGGATCCTTATGTGGTTTCTGAGAAGAACACACATCCAACGACACTGGTGGATCCTTATGTGCTTTGTGAACACACATGTAATGACACTGGTAATATGTGGTTTGTGAAAAGAACACACATGCAATGACACTGGTGGATCCATATGTGATTTTTCAAAAGAATAGACATGCAATCACATTGGGTGGATCCATGTGTGGTTCATGAGAAGAACACACATGCAATGACACTGGTGATATGTGGTTTGTGAAAAGAACAGACATCCAATGACTCTAACTTTGGTTAATGAAAAGAGCAGACATGCAATGACACTGGTGGATCCATGTGTGGTTTGTGAGAAGAACACACATCCAATGACACTGGTGGATCCATGTGTCGTTTGTGAGAGGAACAGACATGCAATGACATTGGGTGTGGTTTTTGAAAAGAACACACATCCAATGACACTAGTGGATCCTTATGTGGTTTGTGAGAAGAACACACATGCAATGACACAGTGGATCCATATGTGGTGTGTGAAAAGAACACACATGCAATGACTCTAACTATGGTTAATGAAAAGAGCAGAGATGCAATGACACTTGTGGATCCATGTGTGGTTTATGAGAGGAACATACATCGAATGACACTGGGTGTGGTTCATGAAAAGAACACACATGCAACGACACTGGTGTATCCTTATGTGGTTTGTGAGAAGAACAGACATGCAATGACTCTAGCTGTGGTTCATGAGAAGAACACACATCCAATGACACTAGTGTATCCTTATGTCGTTTCTGAGAAGAACACACATGCAATGACTCTAGCTGTAGTTCGTCAAAAGGACACACATGCAATGACTCTAACTGTGGTTAATGAAAAGAGCAGACAAGCAATGATACCGGTGGATCCATGTGTGGTTTGTGAAAAGAACACACATCCAATGACACTGGCTGTGGTTCATGAAAAGAACACACATGCAATGACACTGGTGGATCCTTATGTGGTTTGTGAGAAGAACACACATGCAATGACACAGTGGATCCATATGTGGTTTGTGACAAGAACACACATGCAACGACTCCAGCTGTTGTTAGTAAAAAGAACACACATGCAATGACACTGGTGGATCCATGTGTGGTCTCTGAAGAGAACATACATTTCAATGACATTGGTGGATCCATATGTGGTATGTGAAAAGAACACACATGCAATGACTCCAGTTGTTGTTAGTAAAAAGAACACACATGCAATGACACTGGTAGATCCATGTGTGGTCTC
Source organism: Avena sativa (assembly GCA_916181665.1). NCBI lineage: Eukaryota > Viridiplantae > Streptophyta > Magnoliopsida > Poales > Poaceae > Avena > Avena sativa. The sequence goes on along the minus strand of OV702290.1, from coordinate 27,995,119 downwards.
TAAAGAAAACACACATGCAATGACTCATGTTGTGGTTAATGAGAGGAACACACATTTGAATGACACATTGGATCCATATGTGGTTTGTGAGAAGAACACACATGCAATGACTCTAGCTGTGGTTCATGAAAAGAACACACATCCAATGACTCTAGCCGTGGTTCATGAGAAGAACACACATGCAATGACACTGGTGGATCCATGTGTGGTCTGTGAGAGGAACAGACATGCAATGACACTGGGTGAGGTTCATGAAAAGAACACACATCCAATGACACTAGTTGATCCTTATGTGGTTTCTGAGAAGAACACACATCCAACGACACTGGTGGATCCTTATGTGCTTTGTGAACACACATGCAATGACACTGGTAATATGTGGTTTGTGAAAAGAACACACATGCAATGACACTGGTGGATCCATATGTGGTTTTTGAAAAGAATAGACATGCAATCACATTGGGTGGATCCATGTGCGGTTCATGAGAAGAACACACATGCAATGACACTGGTGATATGTGGTTTGTGAAAAGAACAGACATCCAATGACTCTAACTTTGGTTAATGAAAAGAGCAGACATGCAATGACACTGGTGGATCCATGTGTGGTTTGTGAGAAGAACACACATCCAATGACACTGGTGGATCCTTATGTGGTTCATGAAAAGAACACACATCCAATGACTCTAGATGTGGTTCATGAGAAGAACACACATGCAATGACACTGGTGTATCTTTATGTGGTTTGTGAAAAGAACACACATGCAATGACACTGGTGGATCCATATGTGGTTTTTGAAAAGAATAGACATGCAATCACATTGGGTGGATCCATGTGTGGTTAATGAGAAGAACACACATGCAATGACACAGGTGATATGTGGTTTGTGAAAAGAACAAACATCCAATGACTCTAACTTTGGTTAATGAAAAGAGCAGACATGCAATGACACTGGTGGGTCCATGTGTGGTTTGTGAGAAGAACACACATCCAATGACACTGGTGGATCCATGTGTCGTTTGTGAGAGGAACAGACATGCAATGACATTGGGTGTGGTTTTTGAAAAGAACACACATCCAATGACACTAGTGGATCCTTATGTGGTTTGTGAGAAGAACACACATGCAATGACACAGTGGATCCATATGTGGTGTGTGAAAAGAACACACATGCAATGACTCTAACTATGGTTAATGAAAAGAGCAGAGATGCAATGACACTTGTGGATCCATGTGTGGTTTATGAGAGGAACATACATCGAATGACACTGGGTGTGGTTCAAGAAAAGAACACACATGCAATGACACTGGTGTATCCTTATGTGGTTTGTGAGAAGAACAGACATGCAATGACTCTAGCTGTGGTTCATGAGAAGAACACACATCCAATGACACTAGTGTATCCTTATGTCGTTTGTGAGAAGAACACACATGCAATGACTCTAGCTGTGGTTCGTCAAAAGGACACACATGCAATGACTCTAACTGTGGTTAATGAAAAGAGCAGACAAGCAATGACATTGGTGGATCCATGTGTGGTTTGTGAAAAGAACACACATCCAATGACACTGGCTGTGGTTCATGAAAAGAACACACATGCAATGACACTGGTGGATCCTTATGTGGTTTGTGAGAAGAACACACATGCAATGACACAGTGGATCCATATGTGGTTTGTGACAAGAACACACATGCAATGACTCCAGCTGTTGTTAGTAAAAAGAACCCACATGCAATGACACTTGTGGATCCATGTGTGCTCTCTGAAGAGAACATACATTTCAATGACATTGGTGGATCCATATGTGGTATGTGAAAAGAACACACATGCAATGACTCCAGTTGTTGTTAGTAAAAAGAACACACATGCAATGACACTAGTAGATCCATGTGTGGTCTCTAAAGAAAACACACATGCAATGACTGATGTTGTGGTTAATGAGAGGAACACACATTTCAATGACACATTGGATCCATATGTGGTTTGTGAGAAGAACACACATGCAATGACTCTAGCTGTGGTTCATGAAAAGAACACACATCCAATGACTCTAGACGTGGTTCATGAGAAGAACACACATGCAATGACACTGGTGGATCCATGTGTGGTCTGTGAGAGGAACAGACATGCAATGACACTGGGTGAGGTTCATGAAAAGAACACACATCCAATGACTCTAGATGTGGTTCATGAGAAGAACACACATGCAATGACACTGGTTGCATCTTTATGTGGTTTGTGAAAAGAACACACATGCAATGACTCTAACTATGGTTAGTGAAAAGAGCAGACATGCAATGACACTGGTGGATCCATGTGTTGTTTATGAGAGGAACACACATCCAATGACACTGGGTGTGGTTCATGAAAAGAATACACATGCAATGACACGGGTGTATCCTTATATGGTTTGTGAGAAGAACAAACATGTAATGACTCTAGCTATGGTTCATGAGAAGAACACACATCCAATGACACTGGTGTATCCTTATGTGGTTTGTGAGAAGAACACACATGAAATGACTCTAGCTGTGTTTGTGAAAAGAACACACATGCTATGACACTGGTTGTGGTTCATGAAAAGAACAGACATGCAATGATACCGGTGGATCCATGTGTGTTTTGTGAGAAGAACAGACATGCAATGACACTGGGTGTGGTTCATGAAAAGAACACACATCCAATGACACTGGGGGATCCTTATGTGGTTTGTGATAAGAACACACATGCAATTACATAGTGGATCCATATGTGGTTTGTGAAAAGAACACACATGCAATGACTCTAACTACGGTTAATGAAAAGAGCAGACATGCAATGACACTGGTGGATCCATGTGTGGTTTATGAGAGGAACACACATCCAATGACACTAGGTGTGGTTCATGAAAAGAACACACATGCAATGACACAAGTGTATCCTTATGTTGTTTGTGAGAAGAACAGACATGTAATGACTCTAGCTATGGTTCATGAGAAGAACACACGTCCAATGACACGGTGTATCCTTATGTGGTTTTTGAGAAGAACACACATGCAATGACTCTAGCTGTGGTTTGCGAAAAGAACACACATGCAATGACTCTAACTGTTGTTAATGAAAAGAGCAGAGAAGAACACACATGCAATGACACTGGTGTATCCTTATGTGGTTTGTGAGAAGAACACACATGCAATGACTCTAGATGTAGTTCATGAAAGTAACACACATCCGATGACTCTAGATGTGGTTCATGAGAAGAACACACATGCAATGACACAGGTGGATCCATGTGTGCTTTGTGAGAGGAACATACATGCAATGACACTGGGTGTGGTTCATGAAAAGAACACACATCCAATGACACTGGTGAATCCTTATGTGGTTTGTAAGAAGAACAAACATGCAATGACACAGTGGATCCATATGTGGTTTGTGAAAAGAACACACATGCAATGACTCTAACTGTGGTTAATGAAAAGAGCAGACATGCAATGACACTGGTGGATCCATGTGTTGTTTATGAGAGGAACACACATCCATTGGCATTGGGTGTGGTTCATGAAAAGAACACACATGCAATGACACTAGGGGTATTCTTATGTGGTTTGTGAGAAGAACAGACATGCAATGACTCTAGCTATGGTTCATGAGAAGAACACACATCCAATGACACTGGTGTATCCTTATGTGGTTTGTGAGAAGAACACACATGCAATGACTCTAGCTGTGTTTGTGAAAAGAACACACATGCAATGACTCTAACTGTGGTTAATGAAAAGAACATACATGCAAAGAGACTGGTGGATCCATGTGTGGTTTGTGAGAAGAACACACATGCAATGACACTGGTTGTGGTTCATGAAAAGAACAGACATGCAATGATACTGGTGGATCCATGTGTGGTTTGTGATAAGAACAGACATGCAATGACACTGGGTGTGGTTCATGAAAAGAACACACATCCAATGACACTGGTGGATCCTTATGTGGTTTGTGATAAGAACACAAATGCAATGACACAGTGGATCCATATGTGGTTTGTGGAAAGAACACACATGCAATGACTCTAACTGTGGTTAATGAAAAGAGCAGACATGCAATGACACTGGTGGATCCATGTGTGGTTTATGAGAGGAACACACATCCAATGACATTGGGTGTGGTTCATGAAAATAACACACATGCAATGACACTGGTGTATCCTTGTGTGGTTTGTGAGAAGAACATACATGCAATGACTCTAGCTGTGGTTCATGAGAAGAACACACATCCAATGACACTGGTGTATCCTTATGTGGTTTGTGAGAAGAACACACATGTAATGACTCTAGCTGTGGTTTGCGAAAAGAACACACATGAAATGACTCTAACTGTGGTTAATGAAATGAGGAGACATGCAATGACACTGGTGGATCCATGTGTGGTTTGTGAGAAGAAGACACATGCAATGACTGTTGGGGGGATATCCCCGGGTAGGGTCACGCCGGGGTATAAAGGCCGAGTTATCCGAGGTACGGCAATGTCAAAGCGGATGCTGGCTGAGTCACCTCAAGCTAGGCCGAATCACGGGGTAACTTGGACCAGGGGATGTCCACCTAACTAGGTCTCAGCCGACTTATATCGTAAGTCGGTGAGATGTATCTAACTTGTATGCAGGAACAGGTATGGACGGATCGACTAGGTACGATCTGGGTTATAGCAAGCTTACAAGAGAAGGAAGGTATCTCGCTGGTCAAAGGGTGACCACTGTACGCAGAGCGTGAGCGAAGCGGACAGAGGCCAGGACCATCGAGGCGTGGCCGACAAAGGTGACGAAGCCTGTGTCGGATGACGCGGGCGCCGTAGAGGCTCACGTAGCCTCTGCATGGATGACGTTGGGTTAAAGTAACCCGGTCGGCTTACTATTTTGGGAGGAGGCATATTCTTTGGAATATGCCTCCACGTATGCCCTAATTGGAGACCTAGCCACCTCTATATAAGGAGGGCTAGGGCCTCTGTAGAAGGGGTTGAGTTTTACTGGGTTGGTCTTAGTCAGATTGAGCTCTAGAGAGTGTTGTATGTTCGTGAGAGCTAGCTAGTGGTGAGAGTAAGAGAGTTCCTTCTTCCTCCTCTCCCCAAAACAGCTCAAGGAGAACTTGTAATCTCTGGAAGTGAATCAAATACAAAGCTACTGTGTGTGGAATCACCACACTATCCCTCCCTGGATTCCCCTAGTGCATTTAGTCCCCACCTTTAGCCTATCCATGGCATCTGCCGTGGCACCACCACGACAATTGGCGCCCACCGTGGGGCTAGCGGCGCTAGCAGGGGTGAAGATCCGGACAGGAAACCTCATCGGCACTGGCGAACGCATCGTCTCCGGGCTCGTTCGGTGCTTTGGAGCGCTGGACTTTGTCAGTGACAACGCTGGCTGCTTTGGCAAGCGTCCTCTTCCGCGCAACGGCCTCTTCGTCAAGCTCGGCGCGCACAAGATCTATGTTGCTGTCGATGTGTCGTGCGTTCACCCGCGGCACGTCGTCGAAGGAGGCGAGCCACCCCTTAGCATGGTTCACGGGGCGCTTATCACTCGCTCCTCGGACCGTGCCGAGGTGATGATGACTGTGCCTGGCGCTGGCGCAAGCAAGGATCCGGCACCAGATCCGGAGGTAAAGCCTAAGGCACCGAGGAAAAGTAGAGGTCCTCCACTAGAGAGGCCAGAGAATGTGCTGCAGCAAGCGATGGATAGCTTGGCAAACCTAGTAGCAGCAGCGGTAGATCCGGCTCAGGCACAGGCCGAGCTAGAGGAAACTAGGCAAAAGATACTAGAGGGTGCGAAAAAGATAGCCGCGGCTCAGCAGTCGTTAAACATGACACTGCGTGAGTACGCAAAGGCGAATAAGGTAGATACTGTAAAAGTAGAAGGGATAAACCTCATGAGTGAAATGAATAAAGAGGGTGATACTAGGATTGAGGAGTCAGAGAACTGTTTACCCGTGGTGCTGCCGAAGTATAGTACCCCGGCAAAAAACCTTAGAGCAGCAGATGCAGCTGCATCCGAGTTAGAGGGTCTGACGGTGAAGCCTGTCAGAGACAACAAGATAGGGTCAATGAGCTGGTTCGGATCGCGAACAGGAAAAATGAGGAATTGCTCAGGGCTAACCCGGAGAGAGCTGGGGCCTCCAAGATCGTTCATTCGGTGGTGGGTAACCTAGAGAAATCCGCTGGAGCTGCATCGTCTCCTCATGGTGGTCCTAGGAGAGAAGAGGTAGTAACCTCGGCCAGGAGGAACAAACAGATAGTCCCGTATGACCCGGCAAGGGCAGGGAAAGGAAAAGAAGTGCAGAGAAATGAGGATCGACGAAGTGTGATCCGAGGAGAAGCTGACTGAGGTAACCACGACCAAGGCAATGCCGGTCAAGGATGCAACAGAGAGGTGCTCCACGAGAGCAAGACGGATATAATGATGGTGATTCGGAAATGGTGAATGCAGGATACCTAAGGCCGGACTATCATGTGATAGGGTCAAGACTGGGGAGCAGGGATTTGATGCCTGACGATGCCAGATTAAAACTGGATTGGCTGTATAGGTCGAAGCAAATTGAATGTCAGGGTCCCCCGGGTCCTGTGTGTTTTGGGCCTCGGTTCATGTAGGAACCTCCGGTACCTAATTTCCAGCTACCTAGAGGCACTAAGACATACGACGACAACACAAAGCCGGAGGATTGGTTGATTAACTATGCTACAGCTGTAAAAATTGCTACAGGCAACTTGAGATGGGCAGTGAGATACGTACCCCAGATGTTGGAGGGGCCAGCAAGGGTATGGCTAAATAATTTGCCGCCCGGAAGTATTAACTATTGGATCGATTTTGAGGAAATTTTTGTCAGCAATTTCTCAAGTACGTATTAGAGGTTGAATAGGCCACAGACCCTAGCAATGTGCAAGCAGAAACCGAATGAGACAGACCGGGAGTTCATGACCCAATGGTGTACCGTGTGAAACTCCTGTGAGGGTGTAATTGAGTCATAGGCCATAGCATGGTTTGTGCAAGGGTGCAGATATGCAAGCATGTTGTGGCAAAGATTGTAAAGAGATATGCCAACTACATTGGCAGAGACAATCCGGATCGCTGATTCGTATGCCTTGGGTGATCTGACTCAACCCAGGTTAATGCCAAGTGAGTCAAACGAGGAATACTACCAGAGAAATGGAGCCGGGTCATCCTGGAGGAATGATTACCGAGGTAAAGGAAGAGATGACAGACCGGATTACTGGTACAATTTGCAACAAGTTGCTGCTGTGAATCAAGATCAATCTGGTGCAGGAACCAATCAACATCAGAAAACTGGAGGACAGCAATGGACTCCAAGAAATGATGGCAAGAAAACTTGGACGCCAGAGCAAAAGAAATAGTGGCAGGAAAAGAAGGACCGTCTGAGGTATACTTATGAGTCAATGCTAGATCAGCCGTGTAAATTTCACACACCAAATACGAGTAACCCGATGGGTCACACGACTCGGCAATGTGAGTGGATGAGGAAGATAGAACAAGGTGGTTCGGGGAATGCTCAGGCACCTCGAAATGATCAACCTCGGCAGGAGTTACCCTGGCAGCAATTGCTCTCCAGAGCGAACACGCAACAGTTAATATTGCCTCCCCCTCCGCCGAGGTATGACAACCATGAGAGAAGGGATGCAGTGCATCAAGTGGAAGACCAGCATCAACCGGATCAGAGGTACCCCAGAAACGAGGGGAGGAATGAGTACAGAGAGCATCATCAGAGTTACTGTGTGTTTACCATAGAGGAAACAGATAGAAAGAGCTTGCAGCGCTGACACATGGAGGTGAATGCGGTAATGCCCGTAGTGACGAGGTATATGCCATGGTCGGATCAAGAAATCACCTGGAGTATCAATGATCACCCCAAGATTATGCCAAGCCCCGGTTCGTATGCGTTAGTGCTGGACCCAACATTCATAGGGCCAAATATCAATGTGAGATTCTCCAAGGTGCTGATAGACAATTGCAGTAGCATTAATATCATGTATGTGGATATGATGCGCAAGTTGGGTATCTCGGAGAACATGCTCCAGGCTACCAGAACGACTTTCCATGGCATTGTGCCAGGCATTTCTTGTGAGCCCATAGGCAAGGTCCGGGTTGACGTACTATTCGGCACGCGAGATAACTGCCGAACTGAGAATTTGGAGTTTGAAGTGGTGAACTTGGAAAGTGCGTATCACGCGTTGCTCCGTAGGCCAGCACTGAACAAGTTCATGGCAAGTTGTCACATCAGTTATCTGAAGACGAAATTGCCTGGGCCAAATGGAGTAATTACCATAGATGGAGATTTCCGACGTTCCATTGAGTGTGCGTCAGCCGGGTCTAACCTAGCCGAGTCACTCGTGATTGCGCAAGAGAAAAGAAAAATCCAAGAGGTGGCGGCATTGGCTTAGTCCATGCAACAGTATATGCCGGCGCTGAGTAACCCGCATGGTAGTGTCTCATTCCAAGCGACAAAAGATACCAAGAAAGTGCCTGTTGATGATATGTTCCCAGAGTGCACCATAACAATTGGTGCCGGGTTAAATGATAAATAGGAAAGCGAGCTCGTCAACTTCCTCCGTCAGAATCGGGATATTTTTGCTTGGTCCACACGGGACTTGCAAGGTGTTCCGAGGGAGTTGGCCGAGCACTCTTTGAATGTGAGACCCGGAGCAAGGCCGGTGAAGCAACCTCTCTGCCGCTTCGCCAAAGATAGGAGAAAAGTCATTGGAGATGAGATAGCTCGGTTACTAGCAGCTAGATTTATCATGGAAGTTCTTTACCCGGATTGGCTATCTAATCTAGTGTTGGTGGAGAAGAAGAAGGATGATCCGAATGTGGCAGTGGTTTGGCGCATGTGTATCGATTACACGAACCTGAATAAGGCGTGTCCAAAAGATCCATTTCCACTGCCAAGGATAGACCAGGTCATAGATTCAACTGCTGGGTGTGAACTGTTGTCATTCATTGATGCATATTCTGGTTTCCACCAGATACCCCTGAATCCGGATGATCAAATAAAGACTGCATTTATCACCCCATATGGGGCTTATTGCTATCGCACCATGCCATTTGGTTTACGTAATGCAGGGGCAATGTACCAGAGATGTATGCAGAAATGTTTGCACGACCAAATTGGTCAAAATGTGTAGGTGTATGTGGATGATGTTGTTATCAAGACCAAGGAAAGCAAAATGCTCCTTGACGATATCAGGCAGACATTCGCGAACCTAAGGAGGTTCCGGATGAAGCTTAACCTGGAAAAATGTACCTTTGGTGTCCCGGCTAGAAAATTACTCGGATTCCTCGTCTCCAGCCAAGGAATTGAAGTCAATCCAACTAAAATCTGAGCCATAGAGTGAATGGAACTGCCGAAGTGCCTTAACGATGTCCAGAAGTTCACTGGTTGCCTGGCATCGTTAAGTCGGTTTGTATGTCGGTTGGGAGAAAAGGCACTGCCTCTCTATCAACTCATGAAAAAGTCGAATAAGTTCATTTGGACGCCGCATGGCAATGAAGCCTTTATCCAATTAAAGAAAATGTTAGCCACTGCACCAGTGTTAGCCTCTCCACTATCAAAGGAGCCAATGTTGCTTTATATAGCCGCAACCAACTGAGTTGTAAGTGCAGTAATTGTGGTAGAGCGCGACGAAGAGGATAAGTTGGTACAAAGGCCAGTATATTACCTAAGCAAGGTATTATCCGCATCAAAGCAAAATTATCCGCATTATCAGAAAGTGGCATATGGTGTGTACATGTCGGCTAAGAAGCTAAAACACTATTTTGAGGAACACCCCATCAAAGTAATATGTGAAGCTCCCATATCCGAGATAATGAGTAACAAGGATGCAAGTGGCAGAATTGCAAAATGGGCAATTGAACAAGCCCCTATGCGCCACAGTATGACAGAAGAGAAGCAATCAAGTCTCAGGCTGTGACTGACTTTTTTGTGGACTGGGCCGAGGTACAGTACGAACCACCATTACTAGATCCGAATTATTGGAGAATGCACTTTGACGGGTCAAAAACAAAAACCGGGTTAGGCGCCGGAGTTGTGCTTACCTTGCCAAAGAATGACCAGTTGAAGTATGTGCTACAGATCCATTTCGCAGCATCAAACAATGTCGCCGAATATGAAGCACTTGTGCATGGGCTCAAAGTGGCAAAAGAAATTGGGATACGTCAGATCCAATGCTTTGGCGACTCGGATTTGGTAGTTCAGCAAGTGTCGGGGCTGTGGGACGCTCTTGATCCAAACATGGCATTATACAGATTCCATGTGCAGAAGATATCTGGTTATTTTGAGGGATGCGAATTTCGCCATGTACCCCGAGTGGAAAATGAGGTTGCCGACGTATTGTTGGAGCTCGGATCGACCCGACAAGCAATTCCACTGGGTGTAGCATTAGAACACCTCAGAAAACCATCTATCAGGTCGTCCCCAGAAACCGACTCAATTTACGTCCCAGGGGATTCAAAATCCAGAGCCGTACCCATGGACATTGACATGGGAAGGGGTGCACGAAACCCGAGGACTGCCTCGGCGAACCCGGGGACTGATTCGCAAGACCCAGGGACTGCTCAGCATGATCCGGTTGAGGTTATGCCGGTGGATCAGATGGAAATTGATGAGGATGTGTTCCCAGTGCAAGCTGTACCAACTCGGGCGTTGCCCATATTTCAATTCCTGAAAGATGGAACTTTACCCGCTGAGGAGGTGCTATCCAGGAAAACTCAGAGGAGAGCAAAGGCATACACGATCATCAATTCCGAGCTATACAAAAGGAGTGTGACTAATGTCCTCCAGCGATGTGTTAACCTGGAAGAAGGGCTTGACATCCTCCGAGATATACATCAAGGGGAATGTGGGCATCATGCCTCGTCCAGAGCCTTGGTAGCAAAAGCTTTCCGGCATGGATTCTACTGGCCAAGTGACTTAGAACAAGCAGAGGACTTGGTAAGAAAATGCAATGGTTGTCAGAGGTATGCTACCAAGACACATATGCCAATGTCGGAGCTCAAGACCATACCAATCACCTGGCCATTTGCCGTATGGTGTTTGGACATGGTTGGCCCGTTCAAACCAGCGAGGGGAAATATGACTCACATTTTGGTCATGGTTGATAAATTTACAAAGTGGATTGAAGTAAAGCCAATAAGAAAATGTGATGGAGCTACGACCGTGATATTTCTCAAAGACATCATCTTGAGATACGGTTATCCTCACAGTATCATAACAGACAATGGCACAAATTTTGCTGAAAGAGCATTTGCGCGATTCTGCCAAGATAAGAAGATCTGGCTGGACGTTGCCTCGGTAGCTCACCCCGCATCAAACGGACAAGTGGAAAGATCCAACGGATTAGTATTATTCGGGATAACACCCTGTCTCATTGAGCCGCTGCAAAGATCAGCGGGGTGCTAGATAGAAGAACTACCAGCGGTACTATGAAGTTTAAGAACAACTCCGAATCGATCAACAGGCTATACGCCATTTTTTATGGTATATGGGGCAGAAGATGTATTACCAGCTGACATAGAGCATGACTCGCCTAGAGTCACCCAATACACAGAAGCCGAAGTGCAAGAAGCCCGGCAAAATGATGTTGATCTGCTGGAAGAAGCGAGAGAATTGGCATTGTCCAGATCCACCATATATCAGCAAAATCTCCGACGCTATCATAGCCGGAAAGTAAACCCCCGAGTCTTCTAGGAAGGTGATCTGGTACTCCGGTTGGTACAACGTACTGCTGGCATGCACAAGTTATCCCCCCATGGGAAGGGCCATTCATTGTGAGCAAAGCATTGCACAATGATTCTTATTATCTTATTGATGCAAAACCACAGGAGAAGAACAAGGCGGACAGGTCCGGCGAGGAATCTAAGCATCCATGGAATGTAGCTCTACTTCGTCATTTCTACACTTAGCAGAGAAGTGTATGTATCCGAATCTCTCATATGTCGGTGTGTATGCCGGCAATGAGTCTATCAATGAAATGTGGGCACCTCGAGCAGTAACTCGGGGACTGCCTTGAAAACATTTGTTGTCTTCTGTATTTATTATTTATACGTCAGCTGGCGTAAGTTTTTCTACTTAAGCCGGATTAGTAGTGTGTGAGCACCAAGAACCCAACTCTTTGACTTGCTGATGTCCAACAAGATTTAGCTTCATGGCAAGCAAGAGAACACGTTTGGAATTGCGTAGCACATGAAAAACGACTAAGGAAAGGAACTTAATCGAGCCGACATTTGTTTTTCAGACTAACCTTATGTTTACTTTCGATTTATTATGCTGAATTATTTTGAGCTAATCCTAAAGTTTCCAAGTATTGTTAAGACAATTTTTGAAGATCAGACTCGTAAGGCATAAAACCGAACCAAGGTAGACACGAGCCGAGCCAAGAGGTTGGATGAACAAGAAAATGAAACTCGAGGACTAAGCCCAAGTCAATCCAGCATAAAAACTTAGTAGCAAAATATCACTTGTGTGCTTGATACAATTGCACCCGGCATACTGGGGATCTGATGAAATTTAAAGTGTTTATAATCAAGGAGCAGCAGGAGGAGGAAATTTGGCGCCAGCAGGTGCAGCCCCAGCCTCGGCTTCAGAGTCATCTACATCTTCCTCGACATCCGAGGCTTCGTCCTCTTCGTCCTCATCCGAATCATCTTCAACATTTTCAGCATTTTCATCATCGGCGGCATCTAGGAAGCTTGGTCCCTCGTTCCATTGATGAATGGGGGCGTATTGTATGAAGCTATGAGCGCAAGCCTTGCACCGAGCTACCCAATCCGGGTCAGTAGACCACCTTGATCCGGTGCGCATGCGCTCAAGGAGTCTGAGGTCAATCTTCTCGTACCACGTAAGCACGTAGTGAAGAACGATCTCAGCTCCAGCACGTCCAACTGATTCTCTCTAGAGATCGAGCTGAGTCTCGCACTCCATGAGCTTGGCAAAAAGAACAGCGGTACTCTTCGGAGTATCTTCTTTAGGCCAAAAGACGTTGAAGATCCGGATTACTAGGTCCAAGTTATCCTTGCCATAGTTCTTCACGATCTCGACTCAGGAGGATAAGCTGACTATCAAGTCCTCGAGATCAAGAGGAATGGTGCCAGGACCAGATGGAGTACCCCTCTGCCTGCGGAACTTGGTAACAGCATTGGATGCAATGACATCGCTCTCTGGGAATTTGCCTGAAAAAAATAAGACAGGTGGAGTAAGTAAAGGAAGTGGACCCAGAAAGATCAATGTCGGTTGAAGGAAAAGAACTTACCAGAAATATGGCTATGAACCCGGGTCAGCTCCTTGGTGCAGTTGTCACGCCTCTCCCGGAGTTGCACAAGTTCAGCATTCACCGACTCAAGATTGACATTGGCCTCCTTAAGTAATTCTTGGTCCTTGGCAATCTTGAGGTTGAGGCGCTCGTGCTCTTCAGTAAAGTCTTGGCCAGATTTTTGAAGTTCGGATTGGTGCTGCGCTTTCAGCTTCTTCATATCTGCCTTGAGCTTGGCAATTTCATCATCTTTGGTTCAGAGGAGGGCAAGCTTATCATCTTTATTTTTGAGTTCGGCCTGGTGCTGCCCTGCTTGTTCGAGAAAATGCAACATCATATCAGGCACGGGCACACTATCTTCAAGAGATGTTGAAATAGTTTGTTGACCCGGCAGAGCCGAGGTATGAATATTTGTCGAGCCAAGAAGAAAAGAGGATAGGGCGCAGATAGAGATTGAGCAGGAATAACTTACCCTTGATCTGCTCCAAGTTTTTCCTCATGATGGTGTTCTCAGCCTCCACCCCTGCTGCGAAATCCGAATGATGGATTAGTTCGGCGGAAAAAGATGAAGAAAAACGGAAAAATGCCAAGGAAGAAACTTACCCTTTTTCTCGTGTTCAGTGAGAAGTGCACTATGTTTTGCGTGCAGCATCTTGTGAGTATCCAGGAGACGCTAAACTCAGCGCTCCAGCAATTGGTAGTCACCTGAAAAAAGTATACAAGGATAGACTAGTCTTGTGCATATTCGAAGTGTACAAAAACCGGGCCAAGTGGAACTTAACCTGGCTCTAGGTGTGTGCATATTCGAAGTGTACAAAATCCGGGCCAAGTGCAACTTAACCCGGCTCTAGGTGTGTGCATATTCGAAGTGTACAAGATCCGAGCCAAGTGGAACTTAACCCGGCTCTAGGTGTGTGCATATTCGAAGTGTACAAAATCCGGGCCAAGTGGAACTTAACCCGACTCTAGGTGTGTGCATATTCAAAGTGTACAAGATCCGGGCCAAGTAGAACTTAACCCGCCTCTAGGTGTGTGCATATTCGAAGTGTACAAGATCCGGGCCAAGTGGAACTTAACCCGGCTCTAGGTGTGTGCATATTCGAAGTGTACAAGATCCGGGCCAAGTGGAACTTAACCCGGTTCTAGGTGTGTGCATATTCGAAGTGTACAAGGAGCTACGTTAGTTTTCTAAGGAGCATCCGGCCGAGTAACAAGTTACTCCCCCGGAGGCTCGGGGACTAATAGTTATATCACTAATATCTACAACATGTTAAGGAAAAGACGAAGTAATGTACCTCCATCATCTGACCCGCAAGATTAATTGCCTTGGCAGCGGTATTCATCTGCGCGGCAAATTCGGCGGGACCGAACTTCTCCGGGAGATTGTCATTGTGGACAAACTCCGCCTTGTTCCAGTTATTTACAAACTCGATCAAGGTCGGAGGATATCGTTCGCCGCTAAGCATGTGGGGTGCCACTAGACCCTTGGCATGTGCTTCCCTTCTCTCAACCTGGGCAACGGCAGGGCTGGTGTGCAAAATGAGTTGCGCATCAGCTGGCTCGGCAGGGGCGTCCTTTGGCAGTGGAATCTTTTTCGTGAGCATGGACACAAGTGTACACTGTCCAGCCTCGATTGACGCTGCCCTGGTGGCGTCAGGAGCCTTTTTGCCCTTGGGCTGCTGCTGAGAAGTTGAAGTTGCTGCAGCTGATTTGCCCTTGGGAGCTGCTTTGGTGCTAGACTTGGCACTACTGGTGTCTTCTCGCCGATTCTTGGAAGACTCGGACGAGGCGGAGGGGCTTGGTGCTGCTGCTGTTTCTTTTGCTGTTGTTGCTGGTGCTGGAGCTGATGATGGTGCTGATGCTGATTTCTGTTTCGGCGGAGGTGCTGAAGGTAACTCGGATGAAGCTGGTTGTGGTGGAGCCGAAGTGGTGGTCATTGCTACCTCGGCAGAGCCAGTTTCCCCCGCTCCGAGGTTGCCCTCCTCTTGACGAGGTGGTCTAGAACCCGGAGCAGCCGCTGAACCCTCCAGAATGGGGCTCAATGGGCGTGAATCGTTGCCACGAGGGGGAGAAGGGCTGTGTCGGAGCAGCGAGGCAATGCCGGATCCACTCTGTGGGACCTCCACCGCGGCCCTGCCGAATCAAATCATGTCTGATGAGAAACTATAACAAAAGAAGAACAAGTGAATAGCAAAGGGAGAAACGACTTACTCATCCGAAGTCAGGGGCTCCTTTGGCTTGCGAGCTCTCCGGGCCACTGCCTTAGTCATGGCCTTGGTGGCAGCTTTGTCCGTGGACTTCTTTCGCCTCTTAGCTGGCTGAGAAGGTCTGTAGGAAGAAGCAGATGCGCCCCCCCTCTTCTTCGGTGCGACCGGGACGGGCTCACCCATGGCAAGGGGAGGATCTTCATGGATCTGCCCACCGGGGTTAGCTGATGTCGGAAAAGCATAAGAAAGGGGCACAACGTCAAATGCCTCCATCATCTCAACATACGAATCATCTTCATCGTCGGGCTAATCTCTAATGGAAGAGAGTTTACCGGTGGGTCGCTTGGTCGCGTCCGCCATCGGCAGGAACATCTCCTGATCCAGATCCTCCACATCCGAGGTGTCTCGATCAGGTGCCCATTTGAGAGAAGGCTCGGTGCCATCCTCAATGGTTTGCTGAAGAAACAACTAAGGGAAAGAAAAGACAAAGGGATTAAACCTACAACAGAAACCGACATATGATACAATTCGGAGAAAGTTTGGGGCACGAGACTTACCGCGGGGGGAAGCCTATCTGGGCAGAAATGTTCGATCCCCCATGTCCACTCGGAAGAGAAGTCCTTGTGGGTGGTGAAGAGGGCCTTGACCCGATGGTAGATCTCGGTGTTATTTAACTCGAACGAGGAGGTCCGGTTGGGGTCACGGCCCCAGCTCATGTGACAAACTTTATGTGTACGTTTCTGGAGGGGGGAGATCAGGTTGCGGACGAACGTAATCATGGCGTCCTCATTGCGCAATCCGAGATCCTTCAGCTCCTGGAACCTCTTGTTGACTTGGTTCGCCATGACAGTGGGCTTCTTGGGGATCTTGTCCCACAGATCCGGGTTAGGAGGACCCGGAGCGTAAGGGCGCAGCCGGATCAGATCCTCAGTTGTGCTATTCCGTACGTAGAAGAAAGTCCGGGCCCATCCCTTGCAAGAGTCTAGCCCCGTGACTCGGGGGAAGATAGACTATCTCCAGCGGGAGATGGAAGCTGCGCCGAACTGCGTGAGCTGCTTGTCCTCCGGGTCAAGCTGGATGTTCGGAATCACGTTCTGGCGAAGGCCAAAGAACCGGATCCAGAGCTCCTTCGTGGGCCATACTCCGGCGTAGCCTTTAATGGTGGAGGCGAAGGTAGAGAGAGAGGAGATGGCGTTAGCCGGAAGATGGTGCGGCTGAAGCTCATATGTGTTGAGCCAGTCGTTGAAGAAATCGCTTACTGGGAGCCCGAATCCACATTGGAAGTGGGAGAGGAATACCACATACTCACTCGGATTGGGTGAGGGGGCAAGCTCCACAGCGGGAAGACGCGCGGTGACGCCCTCCGGGATGCGTCTGGTGCGATACAGCCAGTCCAGGTCATCCTGGCAAACCCAGGATCCAGCCCACGCGCTGCGGTCGGTGTTCGCCGCGTCTTCCTCCATCTCCTGCTCCGACGGCGAGATCCTCCTCTGTCATCTCGAGATCACTTCCCTCACTGGCGCTAGTGGCGGTGGGTGACAGTGGCTTGGATAGGCGAGGACCCGTGGTGGAAGAGATGCGGGGAGGTGGTGGCGATGCTGGTGCGCGTGGAAGCAGTGCGACGGCGGCGCTGCTACTCAGATGCGGTGGCGGCGGCGCTGTCGCTGGAGAGGAGGAAGAAGAAGCAGAGGCAGAGGGGGCGGAAGTGGGGAAGTGGGGAAAGAACCCAAGGGGCGCACCCCACCCCTATTTAACCACGCCCTTAAGGGGTAGTGGGATCACGCTACGCGGCCGGGCCACACGGTGTGGCCGTGTATAACCCGGATCAACCAATCAGCAGCGAGCCACAGGGAAGGCCACAGGGCGCAGGATATCCCATGACGTGACGTTATGATGCAGTTAACGAGGAGGCAGGCACGATGTGATGTGTGCTACAGTAATAACTGACAATTACTGCGGCAGTTACTGGTGCAGGCCCTTAAATGAGGCAAAAGTAATGATTAACCTCCACGTGGGGAAGCGTACAAGAGAAGGAAGAATGACCCGGATGAATATGAGGTAACCCGGCCAGCGAGTGAAAACTCGGAATGGGCCAAGGGAAAGTAAACCTATGAAATCCGGACTATGAGGTAACTCGGAAAGAGAACCAGAGGCTTGATAAAATTGAACCTGTTGTGGCCTTAGCGACTAAGGCAGCTAAGACCGCACCAGCTTCGGGGACTAATGTTGGGGGGATACCCTCGGGTAGGGTCACGCCGGGGTATAAAGGCCGAGTTAGCCGAGGTACGTCAAGGTCAAAGCGGATGATGGCCGAGTCACCTCAAGGCAGGCCGAATCACGGGGTAACCCGGACCAGGGGATGTCCACCTAAGTGGGTCTCAGCCGACTTATATCGTAAGTCGGTGAGATGTATCTAACTTGTATGCAGGAACAGGTATGGCCAGATCGACTAGGTACAATCCGGGTTATAGCAAGCTTACAAGAGAAGGAAGGTATCTCGCTGGTCAAAGGGTGACCACTGTACACAGAGCGTGAGTGAAGTGGACAGAGGCCAGGACCACCGAGGCGTGGCTGACAAAGGTGACGAAGCCTGTGTCGGATGACGCGAGCGCCGCAGAGGCTCACGTAGCCTCTGCATGGATGATGCTGGTTAAAGTAACCAGGTCGGCTTACTATTTTGGGAGGAGGCATATTCCTTGGAATATGCCTCCACGTATGCCCTAATTGGAGACCTAGCCACCCCTATATAAGGAGGGCTAGGGCCTCTGTAGAAGGGGTTGAGTTTTACTGGGTTGGTCTTAAACAGATTGAGCTCTAGAGAGTGTTGTATGTTCATGAGAGCTAGCTAGTGGTGAGAGTAAGAGAGTTCCTTCCTCCTCTCCCCAAAACAGCTCAAGGAGCACTTGTAATCTCTGGAAGTGAATCAAATACAAAGCTACTCTGTGTGGAATCACCACACTATACCTCCCTAGATTCCCCTAGGGCATTTAGTCCCCACCTTTAGCCTATCCATGGCATCTGCCGTGACACCACCACGACAATGACACTGGCTATGGTTCATGAAAAGAACAGACATGCAATGATACCGGTGGATCCATGTGTGGTTTGTGAGAAGAACACACATGCAATGACACTAGGTGTGGTTCGTGAAAAGAATACACATCCAATGACACTGGTGGATCCTTATGTGGTTTGTGAGAAGAACAGACATGCAATGACACTGGTGGATCCATGTGTGGTTTGTGAGAAGAACACACACCCAATGACACTAGGTGTGGTTCATGAAGAAGAACACACATGAAATGACACTGGTGTATCCTTATGTGGTTTGTGAGAATAACATACATGCGATGACTCTAGTTGTGGTTCATGAGAAGAACACACATGCAATGACACTTGTGTATCCTTATGTGGTTTGTGAGAAGAACACACATGCAATGACTCTAGCAGTGGTTTGTGAAACGAACACATGTGCAATGACTCCAGCTGTGGTTCATGAGAAGAGCACACATGCAATGACACTGATGAATCCATGTGTGGTTTGTGAGAGGAACAGACATGCAATGACACTAGTTATGGTTCATGAAAAGAACACACATCCAATCACACCGGTGGATCCTTATGTGGTTTGTGAGACGAACACACAAGCAATGACTCTGGTGGATCCTTATGTGGTTTGTGAGAATAACAGACATGCAATGACTCTAGATGTGGTTCATGAGAAGAAAACACATGCAATGACACTGGTGTATCCTTATGTGGTTTGTGAGAAGAACACACATGCAATGACTCTAGCTACGGTTCATGAAAAGAACAAACATCCAATGACTCTAGCCGTGGTTCATGAGAAGAACACACATGCAATGACACTGGTGGATCCATGTGTGGTCTGTGAGAGGAACAGACATGCAATGACACTGGGTGTGGTTCATGAAAAAAACACATATCCAATGACACTGGTGGATCCTTATGTGGTTTGTCAAAAGAACATACATCCAATGACACTGGTGGATCCTTATGTGGTTTGTCAGAAGAACACGCATGCAATGACACTGGTGATATGTGGTTTGTGAAAAGAACACACATGCAATGACACTGGTGGATCCATATGTGGTTTGTGAAAAGAACAGACATGCAATCACACTGGGTGGATCCATGCGTGGTACATGAGAAGAACACACATGCAATGACACTGGTGATATGTGGTTTGTGAAAAGAACAGACATGCAATGACTCTAACTGTGGTAAATGAAAAGAGCAGCCATGCAATAACACTGGTGGATCCATGTGTGGTTTGTGAGAAGAACACACATCCAATGACACTGGTGGATCCTTATGTGGTTCATGAAAAGAACACACATCCAATGACTCAAGCTAGGGTTCATGAGAAGAACACACATGCAATGACACTGGTGTATCCTTATGTGGTTTGTGAGAAGAACACACATGCAATGACTCTACATGTGGTTCATGAGAAGAACACAGATCCAATGACACTGGTGGATCCATGTGTACACTGTGAGAGGAACACACATGCAATGACACTGGGTGTGGTTCATGAGAAGAACACACAAGCAATGACACGGGTGTATCCTTATGTGGTTTGTGAGAATAACAGACATGCAATGACTCTAGCTGTGGTTCATGAGAAGAACACACATGCAATGACACTGGTGGATCCATGTGTGGTTTATGAGAGGAACAGACATGCAATGTCACTAGGTGTGGTTTATTAAAATAACACACATGCAATGACACTGGTGGATCCATATGTGGTTTGTGAAAAGAACAGACATGCAATCACACTTGGTGCATCCATGTCTGGTTCATGAGAAGAACACACATGCAATGACACTGGTGGATCCATGTGTGGTTTGTGATAAGAACACACATCCAATGACACTGGGTGTGGTTAATGAAAAGAACACACATCTAATGACACAGGTGGATCCTTATGTGGTTTGTGAGAAGAACAGACATGCAATGACTCTGGGTGTGGTTCATGAGAAGAACACATGAAGTGACATTGGTGGATCCATGCGTGGTCTATGAGAGGAACACACATGCAATGACACTGGTTGTGGTTCATGAAAATAAAACACATGCAATGAAACTGGTGTATCCTTATGTGGTTTGTGAGAATAATAGACATGCAATGACTCTAGCTGTGGTTCATCAGAAGAACACACATCCAATGACACTGGTGTATCCTTATGTCATTTGTGAGAAGAACACACATGCAATGACTCTAGCTGTGGTTTGTGAAAAGAGCAAACATGCAATGACTCTAACAGTGGTTAATGAAAAGAGCAAACATGCAATGCCACTGGTGGATCCATGTGTGGTTTGTGACAAGAAGACACATGCAATGACACTGGCTGTGGTTCATGAAAATAACAAATATGCAATGACACTGGTGGATACTTATGTGGTTTGTGAGAAGAACACACATGCAATGATATAGTGGATCCATATGTGGTTTGTGACAAGAACACACATGCAATGACTCCAGTTGTTTTTAGTAAAAAGAACACACATGTAATGACACTGGTAGATGCATGTGTGGTCTCTGAAGAGAACATACATTTCAATGATATTGGTGGATCCATATGTGGTATGTGAAAAGAACACACATGCAATGACTCCAGTTGTTGTTAGTAAAAAGAACACACATGCAATGACACTGGTGGATCCATGTGTGGTTTGTGAGAAGAACACACATCTAATGACACTGGGTGTGTTTCATGAAAAGAACACACACCCAATGACACAGGTGGATCCTTATGTGATTTGTGAGAAGAACAGACATGCAATGACTCTTGGTGTGGTTCAAGAGAAGAACACACATGCAGTGACACTGGTGGATCCATGTGTGGTCTGTGAGAGGAACACACATGCAATGACACTGGGTGTGGTTCATGAAAAGAAAACACATGCAATGACACTTGTGTATCCTTATGTGGTTTGTGAGAATAATAGAAATGCAATGACTCTATATGTGGTTCCTGAGAAGAACACACATGCAATGACACTGGTGGATCCATATGTGGTTTATGAGAAGAACACACATGCAATGACACTGGGTGTGGACCATGAAAAGAACAGACATGCAATGCTGTGGTGGATCCATGTGTACACTGTGAGAGGAACACACATGCAATGACACTGGGTGTGGTTCATGAGAAGAACACACATGCAATGACACTGGTGTATCCTTATGTGGTTTGTGAGAATAACAGACATGCAATGACTCTAGCTGTGGTTGATGAGAAGAACACACATGCAATGACACTGGTGGATCCATGTGTGGTTTATGAGAGGAACAGACATGCAATGACACAGGGTGTAGTTCATGAAAAGAACACACATGCAATGACACTGGTGGATCCATATGTGGTTTGTGAAAACAATAGACATGCAATCACACTTGGTGGATCCATGTGTGGTTCATGAAAAGAACACACATGCAATGACACTAGTGGATCCATGTGTGGTTTGTGAGAAAAACACACATGCAATAACACAGGGTGTGGTTCATGAAAAGAACAGACATGCAATGATACCGGTGGATCCATGTGTAGTTTGTGAGAAGAACAGACATGCAATGACACTAGGTGTGGTTCATGAAAAGAACACACATCCAATGACACTGGTGGATCCTTATGTGGTTTGTGATAAGAACACACATGCAATGACACAGTGGATCCATATGTGGTTTGTGAAAAGAACACACATGCAACGACTCTAACTATGGTTAATGAAAAGAGCAGACATCCAATGACACGGGTGGATCCATGTGTGGTTTATGAGAGGAACACAGATCCAATGACACTGGGTGTGGTTCATGAAAAGAACACACATGCAATGACACTGGTGTATCCTTATGTGGTTTGTGAGAAGAACAAACATGCAATGACTCTAGCTGTGGTTCATGAGAAGAACACACATCCAATGACACTGGTGTATCCTTATGTGGTTTGTAAGAAGAACACACATCCAATGACTCTAGTTGTGGTTTGTGGAAAGAACACAAATGCAATGACTCTAACTATGGTTAATGAAAAGAGCAGACATGCAATAACACTGGTGGATCCATGTGTGGTTTGTGAGAAGAACACACGTGCAATGGCACTGGATATGGTTCATGAAAAGAACAGACATGCAATGATACCGGTGGATCCATGTGTGGTTTGAGAGAATAACACACATGCAATGACACTAGGTGTGGTTCATGAAAAGAATATAGATCCAATGACACTGGTGGATCCTTATGTAGTTTGTGAGAAGAACAGACATGCAATGACACTGGTGGATCCATGTGTGGTTCATGAGAAGAACACACATCCAATGACACTAGGTGTGGTTCATGAAAAGAACACACATGAAATGACACTGGTGTATCCTTATGAGGTTTGTGATAATAACAGACATGCAATGACTCTAGCTATGTTTCATGAGAAGAACACACATGCAATGACACTTGTGTATCCTTATGTGGTTTGTGAGAAGAACACACATGCAATGACTCTAGCAGTGGTTTGTGAAAAGAACACATGTGCAATGACTCTAGATGTGGTTCATGAGAATAACACACATGCAATGACACTGATGGATCCATGTGTGATTTGTGAGAGGAACAGACATGCAATGACACTGGGTGTGGTTCATGAAAAGAACACACATCCAATGACACTGGTGGATCCTTATGTGGTTCATGAAAAGAACATAGATGCAATGACTCAAGCTATGGTTCATGAGAAGAACACACATGCAATGAAACTGGTGTATCCTTATGTGGTTTGTGAGAAGAACACACATGCAATGACTCTAGATGTGGTTCATGAGAAGAACACACATCCAATGACACTGGTGGATCCATGTGTACACTGTGAGAGGAACACACATGAGATGACACTGGGTGTGGTTCATGAGAAGAACACACATGCAATGACACTGGTGGATCCATGTGTGGTTTATGAGAGGAACAAACATGCAATGACACTGGGTGTGGTTTATCAAAAGAACACACATGCAATGACACTGGTGGATCCATATGTGGTTTGTGAAAAGAACAGACATGCAATCACACTGGGTGTGGTTCATGAGAAGAACACACATGCATTGACATTGGTGGATCCATGTGTGGTTTGTGAGAAGAACACACATCCAATGACACTGGGTGTGGTTCATGAAAAGAACACACATCTAATGACACAGGTGGATCCTGATGTGGTTTGTGAGAAGAACAAACATGCAATGACTCTGGGTGTGGTTCATGAGAAGAACACACATGCAGTAACACTGGTGGATCCATGCGTGGTCTATGAGAGGAACACACATGCAATGACACTGTGTGTGGTTCATGAAAATAAAACACATGCAATGACACTGGTGTATCCTTATGTGGTTTATGAGAATAACAGACATACAATGACTCTAGCTGTGGTTCATGAGAAGAACACACATCCAATGACACTGGTGTATCCTTATGTCGTTTGTGAGAAGAACACACATGCAATGACTCTAGCTGTGGTTTGTGAAAACAACACACATGCAATGACTCTAATAGTGGTTAATGAAAAGAGCAAAGATGCAATGACACTGGTGGATCCATGTGTGGTTTTTGACAAGAACACACATGCAATGACGCTGGCTGTGGTTCATGAAAAGAACACACATGCAATGACACTGGTGGATCCTTATGTGGTTTGTGAGAAGAACACACATGCAATGCCACAGTGGATCCATATGTGGTTTGTGACAAGAAAACACATGCAATGACTCCAGTTGTAGTTATTAAAAAGAACACACATGCAATGACACTGGTGGATCCATGTGTGGTCTCTGAAGAGGACATACATTTCAATGACATTGGTGGATCCATATGTGGTATGTGAAAAGAACACACATGCAATGACTCCAGTTGTTGTTAGTAAATAGAACACACATGCAAGGACACTGGTGGATCCATGTGTGGTTTGTGAGAAGAACACACATCCAATGACACTGGGTGTGGTTCATGAAAAGAACACACATCCAATGACACAGGTGGATCCTTATGTGGTTTGTGAGAAGAACAGACATGCAATGACTCTAGGTGTGGTTCATGAGAAGAACACACATGCAGTGACACTGGTAGATCCATGTGTGGTCTGTGAGAGGAACACACATGCAATGACACTGGGTGTGGTTCATGAAAAGAAAACACATTCAATGACACTGGTGTATCCTTATGTGGTTTGTGAGAATAACACACATGCAATGACTCTAGACGCGGTTCATGAGAAGAATACACATGCAATGACACTGGTGGATCCATATGTGGTTTATGAGAAGAACACACATGCAATGACACTGGGTGTGGTTCATGTAAATAACAGACATGCAATGACTCTTGTGGATCCATGTGTACACTGTTAGAGGAACACACATGCAATGACACTGGGTGTGGTTCATGAGAAGAACACACATGCAATGACACTGGTGTATCATTATGTGGTTTGTGAGAATAACAGACATGCAATGACTCTAGCTGTGGTTCATGAGAAGAACACACATGCAATGACACTGGTGGATCCATGTGTGGTTTATGAGAGGAACATACATGCAATGACACAGTGTGTGGTTCATGAAAAGAACACACATGCAATGACACTGGTGGATCCATATGTGGTTTGTGAAAACAACAGACATGCAATAACACTTGGTGGATCCATGTGTGGTTCATGAGAAGAACACACATGCAATGTCACTGGTGGATCCATGTGTGGTTTGTGAGAAGAACACACATCCAATGACACAGCGTGTGGTTCATGAAAAGAACACACATCCAATGAAACTGGTGGATCCTTGTGTGGTTTGTGAGAAGAACAGACATGTAATGACTCTAGATGTGGTTCATGAGAAGAACACACATGCAATTACACTGGTGTATCCTTATGTGGTTTGTGAGAAGAACACACATGCAATGACTCTAGCTATGGTTCATGAAAATAACACACATCCAATGTCTCGAGCTATGGTTTATGAGAGGAACACACATGCAATGACACTGGTGGATCCATGTGTGGTTTGTGAGAGGAACAGACATGCAATGACACTGGGTGTAGTTAATGAAAAGAACACACATCCAATGATACCGGTGGATCCTTATGTGGTTTATGAGAAGAACACACATGCAATGACACAGTGGATCCAAATGTGGTTTGTGAAAAGAACACACATGCAATGACTCTAACTGTGGTTAATGAAAAGAGCAGAGATGCAATGACACTGGTGGATCCATGTGTGGTTTATGAGAAGAACACACATCTAATGACACTGGGTGTGTTTCATGAAAATAACACACACCCAATGACACAGGTGGATCCTTATGTGATTTGTGAGAAGAACAGACATGCAATGACTCTGGGTGTGGTTCAAGAGAAGAACACACATGCAGTGACACTGGTGGATCCATGTGTGATCTGTGAGAGGAACACACATGCAATGACACTGGGTGTGGTTCATGAAAAGAAAACACATGCAATGACACTGGTGTATCCTTATGTGGTTTGTGAGAATAACAGAAATGCAATGACTCTATATGTGGTTCCTGAGAAGAACACACATGCAATGACACTAGTGGATCCATATGTGGTTTATGAGAAGAACACACATGCAATGACACTGGGTGTGGACCATGAAAAGAACAGACATGCAATGACTGTGGTGGATCCATGTGTACACTGTGAGAGGAACACACATGCAATGACACTGGGTGTGGTTCATGAGAAGAACACACATGCAATGACACTGGTGTATCCTTATGTGGTTTGCGAGAATAACAGACATGCAATGACTCTAGCTGTGGTTGATGAGAAGAACACACATGCAATGACACTGGTGGATCCATGTGTGGTTTATGAGAGGAACAGACATGCAATGACACTGGGTGTAGTTCATGAAAAGAACACACATGCAATGACACTGGTGGATCCATATGTGGTTTGTGAAAACAATAGACATGCAATCACACTTGGTGGATCCATGTGTGGTTCATGAAAAGAACACACATGCA
Organism: Avena sativa; assembly: GCA_916181665.1. NCBI lineage: Eukaryota > Viridiplantae > Streptophyta > Magnoliopsida > Poales > Poaceae > Avena > Avena sativa. Next base: position 27,968,570 of record OV702290.1, on the reverse strand, counting down.
ATGACACTAGTGGATCCATGTGTGGTTTGTGAGAAAAACACACATGCAATGACACAGGGTGTGGTTCATGAAAAGAACAGACATGCAATGATACCGGTGGATCCATGTGTAGTTTGTGAGAAGAACAGACATGCAATGACACTAGGTGTGGTTCATGAAAAGAACACACATCCAATGACACTGGTGGATCCTTATGTGGTTTGTGATAAGAACACACATGCAATGACACAGTGGATCCATATGTGGTTTGTAAAAAGAACACACATGCAACGACTCTAACTGTGGTTAATGAAAAGAGCAGACATCCAATGACACGGGTGGATCCATGTGTGGTTTATGAGAGGAACACAGATCCAATGACACTGGGTGTGGTTCATGAAAAGAACACACATGCAATGACACTGGTGTATCCTTATGTGGTTTGTGAGAAGAACAAACATGCAATGACTCTAGCTGTGGTTCATGAGAAGAACACACATCCAATGACACTGGTGTATCCTTATGTGGTTTGTAAGAAGCACACATCCAATGACTCTAGTTGTGGTTTGTGAAAAGAACACACATGCAATGACTCTAACTGTGGTTAATGAAAAGAGCAGACATGCAATAACATTGGTGGATCCATGTGTGGTTTGTGAGAAGAACACACGTGCAATGACACTGGCTATGGTTCATGAAAAGAACAGACATGCAATGATACCGGTGGATCCATGTGTGGTTTGAGAGAGGAACACAGATCCAATGACACTGGGTGTGGTTCATGAAAAGAACACACATGCAATGACACTGGTGTATCCTTATGTGGTTTGTGAGAAGAACAGACATGCAATGACTCTAGATGTGGTTCATGAGAAGAACACACATCCAATGACACTGGTGTATCCTTATGTGGTTTGTAAGAAGAACACACATCCAATGACTCTAGTTGTGGTTTGTGAAAAGAACACAAATGCAATGACTCTAACTATGGTTAATGAAAAGAGCAGACATGCAATAACACTGGTGGATCCATGTGTGGTTTGTGAGAAGAACACACGTGCAATGGCACTGGCTATGGTTCATGAAAAGAACAGACATGCAATGATACCGGTGGATCCATGTGTGGTTTGAGAGAATAACACACATGCAATGACACTAGGTATGGTTCATGAAAAGAATATAGATCCAATGACACTGGTGGATCCTTATGTAGTTTGTGAGAAGAACAGACATGCAATGACACTGGTGGATCCATGTGTGGTTCATGAGAAGAACACACATCCAATGACACTAGGTGTGGTTCATGAAAAGAACACACATGAAATGACACTGGTGTATCCTTATGAGGTTTGTGATAATAACAGACATGCAATGACTCTAGCTATGTTTCATGAGAAGAACACACATGCAATGACACTTGTGTATCCTTATGTGGTTTGTGAGAAGAACACACATGCAATGACTCTAGCAGTGGTTTGTGAAAAGAACACATGTGCAATGACTCTAGATGTGGTTCATGAGAATAACACACATGCAATGACACTGATGGATCCATGTGTGATTTGTGAGAGGAACAGACATGCAATGACACTGGGTGTGGTTCATGAAAAGAACACACATCCAATGACACTAGGGGATCCTTATGTGGTTTGTGAGAAGAACACACATGCAATGACTCTGGTGGATCCTTATGTGGTTTGTGAGAATAACAGACATCCAATGACTCTAGATGTAGTTCATGAGAAGAAAACACATGCAATGACACTGGTGTATCCTTATGTGGTTTGTGAGAAGAACACACATGCAATGACTCTAGCTACGGTTCATGAAAAGAACACACATCCAATGACTCTAGCTGTGTTTCATGAGAAGAACACACATGCAATGACACTGGTGGATCCATGTGTGGTTTGTGAGAGGAACAAACATGCAATGACACTAGGTGTGGTTCATGAAAAGAACACACATCCAATGACAATGGTGGATCCTTATGTGGTTTGTGAAAAGAACACACATCCAATGACACTGGTGGATCCTTATGTGGTTTGTCAGAAGAACACGCATGCAATGACACTGGTGATATGTGGTTTGTGAAAAGAACACACATGCAATGACACCGGTGGATCCATATGTGGTTTGTGAAAAGAACAGACATGTAATCACACTGGGTGGATCCATGCGTGGTACATGACAAGAACACACATGCAATGACACTGGTGATATGTGGTTTGTGAAAAGAACAGACATGCAATGACTCTAACTATGGTAAATGAAAAGAGCAGACATGCAATAACACTGGTGGATCCATGTGTGGTTGGTGAGAAGAACACACATCCAATGACACTGGTGGATCCTTATGTGGTTCATGAAAAGAACACAGATGCAATGACTCAAGCTATGGTTCATGAGAAGAACACACATGCAATGAAACTGGTGTATCCTTATGTGGTTTGTGAGAAGAACACACATGCAATGACTCTAGATGTGGTTCATGAGAAGAACACACATCCAATGACACTGGTGGATCCATGTGTACACTGTGAGAGGAACACACATGAGATGACACTGGGTGTGGTTCATGAGAAGAACACACATGCAATGACACTGGTGGATCCATGTGTGGTTTATGAGAGGAACAAACATGCAATGACACTGGGTGTGGTTTATCAAAAGAACACACATGCAATGACACTGGTGGATCCATATGTGGTTTGTGAAAAGAACAGACATGCAATCACACTGGGTGTGGTTCATGAGAAGAACACACATGCATTGACATTGGTGGATCCATGTGTGGTTTGTGAGAAGAACACACATCCAATGACACTGGGTGTGGTTCATGAAAAGAACACACATCTAATGACACAGGTGGATCATGATGTGGTTTGTGAGAAGAAAAAACATGCAATGACTCTGGGTGTGGTTCATGAGAAGAACACACATGCAGTAACACTGGTGGATCCATGCGTGGTCTATGAGAGGAACACACATGCAATGACACTGTGTGTGGTTCATGAAAATAAAACACATGCAATGACACTGGTGTATCCTTATGTGGTTTATGAGAATAACAGACATACAATGACTCTAGCTGTGGTTCATGAGAAGAACACACATCCAATGACACTGGTGTATCCTTATGTCGTTTGTGAGAAGAACACACATGCAATGACTCTAGCTGTGGTTTGTGAAAACAACACACATGCAATGACTCTAATAGTGGTTAATGAAAAGAGCAAAGATGCAATGACACTGGTGGATCCATGTTTGGTTTTTGACAAGAACACACATGCAATGACGCTGGCTGTGGTTCATGAAAAGAACACTCATGCAATGACACTGGTGGATCCTTATGTGGTTTGTGAGAAGAACACACATGCAATGCCACAGTGGATCCATATGTGGTTTGTGACAAGAAAACACATGCAATGACTCCAGTTGTAGTTATTAAAAAGAACACACATGCAATGACACTGGTGGATCCATGTGTGGTCTCTGAAGAGAACATACATTTCAATGACATTGGTGGATCTATATGTGGTATGTGAAAAGAACACACATGCAATGACTCCAGTTGTTGTTAGTAAATAGAACACAGATGCAATGACACTGGTGGATCCATGTGTGGTTTGTGAGAAGAACACACATCCAATGACACTAGGTGTGGTTCATGAAAAGAACACACATCCAATGACACAGGTGGATCCTTATGTGGTTTGTGAGAAGAACAGACATGCAATGACTCTAGGTGTGGTTCATGAGAAGAACACACATGCAGTGACACTGGTAGATCCATGTGTGGTCTGTGAGAGGAACACACATGCAATGACACTGGGTGTGGTTCATGAAAAGAAAACATATGCAATGACACAGTGGATCCATATGTGGTTTGTGACAAGCACACACATGCAATGACTCCAGTTGTAGTTAGTAAAAAGAACACACATGCAATGACACTGGTGGATCCATGTGTGGTCTCTAAAGAGAACATACATTTCAATGACATTTGTGGATCCATATGTGGTATGTGAAAAGAACACACATGCAATGACTCTAGTTGTTGTTATTAAAAAGAACACACATGCAATGACACTGGTGGATGCATGTGTGGTCTCTGAAGAAAACACACATGCAATGACTCTAGTTGTGGTTAATGAGAAGAACACACATTTCAATGACATGGGTGGATCCATATGTGGTTTGTGAGAAGAACACACATGCAATGACTCTAGCTGTGGTTCATGAAAAGAACACACATCCAATAACTCTAGCCGTGGTTCATGAGAAGAACACACATGCAATGACACTGGTGGATCCATGTGTGGTCTGTGAGAGGAACAGACATGCAATGACACTGGGTGTGGTTCATGAAAAGAACACACATCCAATGACACTGGTGGATCCTTATGTGGTTTGTGAGAAGAACACATATGCAATGACACTGGTGATATCTGGTTTGTGAAAAGAACACACATGCAATGACATTGGTGGATCCATATGTGGTTTTTGAAAAGAACAAACATGCAACCACACTGGGTGGATCCATGTGTGGTTCATGAGAAGAACACACATGGAATGACACTGGTGATATGTGGTTGGTGAAAAGAACAGACATGCAATGACTCTAACTTTGGTTAATGAAAATAGCAGACATGCAATGACACTGGTGGATCCATGTGTGGTTTGTGAGAAGAACACACATCCAATGACACTGGTGGATCCTTATGTGGTTCATGAAAAGAACACACATCCAATGACTCTAGCTGTGGTTAATGAGAAGAACACATATGCAATGACACTGGTGTATCTTTATGTGGTTTGTGAGAAGAACAGACATGTAATCACTCTAGCTGTGGTTCATGAGAAGAACACACATCCAATGACACTGGTGTATCCTTATGTCGTTTGTGAGAAGAACACACATGCAATGACTCTAGTTGTGGTTTTTGAAAAGAACACACATGCAATGACTCTAAAAGTGGTTAATGAAAAGAGCAAATATGCAATGACACTGGTGGATCCATGTGTGGTTTGTGACAAGAACACACATGCAATGACACTGGTTGTGGTTCATGAAAAGAACACACATGCAATGATACTGGTGGATCCTTATGTGGTTTGTGAGAAGAACACACATGCAATGACATAGTGGATCCATATGTGGTTTGTGACAAGCACACACATGCAATGACTCCAGTTGTAGTTAGTAAAAATAACACACATGCAATGACACTGGTGGATCCATGTGTGGTCTCTAAAGAGAACATACATTTCAATGACATTTGTGGATTCATATGTGGTATGTGAAAAGAACACACATGCAATGACTCCAGTTGTTGTTATTAAAAAGAACACACATGCAATGACACTGGTGGATCCAAGTGTGGTCTCTGAGGAAAACACACATGCAATGACTCTAGTTGTGGTTAATGAGAAGAACACACATTTCAATGACACGGGTGGATCCATATGTGGTTTGTGAGAAGAACACACATGCAATGACTCTAGCTGTGGTTCATGAAAAGAACACACATCCAATGACTCTAGCCGTGGTTCATGAGAAGAACACACATGCAATGACACTGGTGGATCCATGTGTGGTCTGTGAGAGGAACAGACATGCAATGACACTGGGTGTGGTTCATGAAAAGAACACACATCCAATGACACTGGTGGATCCTTATGTGGTTTGTGAGAAGAACACACATCCAATGACACTGGTGGATCCTTATGTGGTTTGTGAGAAGAACAGACATGCAATGACACTGGTGATATCTGGTTTGTGAAAAGAACACACATGCAATGACATTGGTGGATCCATATGTGGTTTTTGAAAAGAACAGACATGCAACCACACTGGGTGGATCCATGTGTGGTTCATGAGAAGAACACACATGCAATGACACTGGTGATATGTGGTTTGTGAAAAGAACAGACATGCAATGACTCTAACTTTGGTTAATGAAAATAGCAGACATGCAATGACACTGGTGGATCCATGTGTGGTTTGTGAGAAGAACACACATCCAATGACACTGGTGGATCCTTATGTGGTTCATGAAAAGAACACACATCCAATGACTCTAGCTGTGGTTAATGAGAAGAACACATATGCAATGACACTGATGTATCTTTATCTGGTTTGTGAGAAGAACACACATGCAATAACTCTAGATGTGCTTCATGAGAAGAACACACATCCAATGACACTGGTGGATCCATGTGTACACTGTGAGATGAACACACATGCAATGACACTAGGTGTCGTTAATGAGAAGAACACACATGCAATGACGCTGGTGGATCCATGTGTGGTTTATGAGAGGAACATGTTGGGTTCCGTGGCAGGAAACAAAATTTTCTATCTACTCGAACACTAATATTAGGATCTATACTATGTAGACATAAGTAATGGAGAAGGAATACAATATTCATACCTTTGCAGACAGAGGCACACCTTACGCACGAAGGCGTATATTGATGAAGACGAGCAGCACCCCAAGTGTGATGCCTCCGAAGTTCGTCACATGTCCGGTGTAGGAGACGTAAACCAGACTCCGATCCAGCCAAGCAGCGGAAGAAGTAGATGCTGGATCGCTGATCACACGACGGTAGTCTGAAGGTGGAGAACTCAACCACGAGGTCCTCCCCAATATTACGAAGAAGTCCTCAGCGGATGAGAGAGAGAGAATAAGAGGAATGGGTGATCCCAAAGGGGGAGGGGGTACCCCTTTATATAGTGGGAGGAGGGGACACCACCCAGGGGCCAGGCGGTGTGGGACTAATCCCCACATCCGCCGGCCACCTAGGGGCAGCCGCCGACCCTAGGTGGGACGCACTAGAGTGGCCCACCATCCCTAGGCCGGCCGGCCCCCACTCCCTAGGCGCCTTGCCCTATTGGGCCTCCCTTCGGGTGAGGCCCATTAGCAATATGGAGCCTTTAAAAATAAAATAAAATATATATTTAATATTAATTCTTCAACTAACATTCAAATACACATATTATATTATTCCTTCACTCCGAAACACCTTCCGAACCCTTTCCGATCTCCATCAGATGTTACCGAAACTATTCTGGTTTCTCTCTCTTTATTTCTCATACGATACCTCATCTACCCTAAGCGTCCCTACCCTTAAGCATGACATCCTTCGGTTTGGAAACACTCCGGACATGATAGAGACAACTCTCATATCAATGATCAATAGAGGGACCTGGATGGCCATGTGACCCCCGTGCGTTTCACGAATACAATCGCTCAAACTGTGAGATAGTCGTTCCCCATTCCCTTTGTCTTTCGATACCTAATTCATCCGAGACTTGATCTTTGGTTTCTCCATACCTTAGTTCGATCTTGTTACCGATGCACTCGTTTTCTCGTTCTCATGTCGTTGCATTCCATGACCTAGTCACATGCTTGCAAGCTTCATTAATGCAACGCCATCGAGATGGCCACATATATCTGTCTGTTACATGGACTAGACAAATCCTGGTCTTGCTATGTACTCCTCAACACATCCCTTCGGAAAACCTGAGTGGCATCTTTTTGATCACCCTTTTACGAGATGATTCTTGATAACCATCAAAGCTTCTTTTGGAAATGGTGATTTGCATTACCTCATAGTCAAAAGATCAGGTTGCGAGGTTCTCTGTGTTTTATCATTAATGGTGAACTTTGTAACTAGATCTCATTAAGATATAACGGCCGGATGTTTGTCTATCATGTTATTCAACTAATAACATGACCTCATTGTCAGTTGGCATAAATGCCCATGATCTTGAAACACAGATCATCATCATGACCAATGAACTAGTTGACTAGAGGTAACTAGAGACACGGTTTGTTTACATACCACACATGTATTAACGTTTCGTATTAACACAGTTATAGCACAGTATGAAACGTATTATGAACATACAGGAGATATATCAAATAATACACTTTATTATTTGCCTCTAGGGCATAACTCCTTCAGTCTCCCACTTGCACTAGAGTATAGACAAAACTAGTTTACAATAGGCAGGAACCTAACACCAATGGAATCTCGGTGTTGTTCGTGCTTTTCCTGATGGAGAGCTTTAGTCAAAGGATCTGCTACATTTAGTTCCGTATCTTCTTTGCAAATCTTGACTTCACCTTCGTCAACGTTCTGCCAGATGACGTGAAATCTTAGCTTGATGTGTTTGGCTGTGGAATGAGTTCTTGGTTCCCTTGTGTTTGCAATAGCACCCGTGTTATCACAATAGACCGTCACGGGGTCTTGCACATTGGAAAAAACTCCCAGTTTGATGACAAAATTCCTTAGCAAAACAGCTTCATTTGTTGCATCAGCCGCATCAATATATTCAGACTCCATTGAAGATTGTGCCACCACCGGTTGCTTCTTGCTTTTCCAGCTTACCGCCCCACCATTCACCAGGAACACAAATCCTGTTTGAGACTTTAAGTCATCATGATCTGAGTTCCAGCTTGCATCCACGTAACCCTTTACGTTTAGAGCTTCATCACTTCCTCCATAAATTAGGAACATATCCTTTGTTCTTTTTAGATACTTCAGGATATTCTTGACAGCTGTCTAGTGATCTGGTCCTGGATTACTTTGGTATCGGCTCGTCAAACTAAGAGCCAATGCCATATCAGGTCGTGTACTTAACATTGCATACATGATAGACCCTATGGCTGAGGCATAAGGTGTGAAAGCCATCTTATTTCTATCATTGTCCGTTATAGTACATTGAGTTATACTTAATTTGCAATTCTTCATCATGGGAGTGAAACCCTTTTTGGTGTTCTCCATTTTGAACCTCTTCAAAATATTTTCTATGTAAGTACTTTGACTCAATGCTATTAGGCGCCTTGATCTATCTCTATAGATCTTGATTCCTAATATGTATGCAGCTTCACCTAGATCCTTCATGGAAAATTGGTTACTCAAGTATGCTTTCACTTTTTTCATAAGATCCACATCATTTCCCATGAGTAATATGTCATCCACATACACTACTAGGAAAACAACTGAGCTCCCACTCGCTTTCTTGTAAAAACAGAACTCTTGTTGGTTTTGGACAAATCCAAAACTCTTGATCACTTGATCAAAACGTTGGTTCCAGCTCCAAGATGCTTGCTTCAATCCATAAATGGACCGTTGATGCTTGCAGACCTTTCCAGCATCCTTAGGATTGACAAAACCTTCTGGTTGCATTATATAAAACTCTTCATCAATGTGACCATTGAGGAATGCGGTCTTGACATCCATCTGCCAAATTTCATAGTCGAAATGTGCAGCAATTGCTATTAAAATCCTGACAGCCTTAAGCATCACTACGGGAGAATAAGTCTCGTCGTAATCAACTCCTTGAATTTGTCAAAAACCCTTTGCGACAAGTCGAGCTTTGTGAATGGTTACATTACCATTTGCATCTGTCTTTTTCTTAAAGATCCATTTAATTTCCACGGACTTCTGGAAGATCCACCAAGGTTCAAACTTGGTTTTCATGCATGGATCCTATTTCGGATTTCATGGCTTCTAGCAATTTCTCGGAGTCAACGCTATCCATAGCTTCTTTGTAGTTTGCAGGTTCTTCCTGTTCATCTAGGATGACAAACATCACAAGGCTACTGTACCAATCAGGAGTGGCACGAACCCTTGTAGACCTGCGAACCTCAGGAGTCTCGATGTCATTGTTTTGATCATCATCAACTAGCTCTTCCTCCATGTTGGAGAGCGGTTTCGGAACAGCTTCCATTGCGCTACTCGGAATTTGGAGAGAAGGGTCAACAATTTCATCTAACTCAATTTTCCTTCCACTCACTCCTTTTGCAAGAAACTCTTTCTCGAGAAAGGTGTCGTTTCTTGCGACAAACGTTTTGACTTCGGCTTGGTTGTAGAAAGTATACCCAGCGGTTTCCCTTGGATATCCTACAAACATACATTTTTCTGATTTGGATTCGAGTTTGTCAGGGTGCAGTTTCTTAACGTAAGCCTCACAACCCCAAACTTTCAGAAATGACAACTTGGGCTTCTTCCCATACCATGTCTCATATGGGGTTGTCTCCACGAATTTGGATGGTGCTCGGTTTAAAATAAAAGTGGCGGTTTCTAACGCGTATCCCCCAAAAGACACAGACAAATCAGTTAAAGACATCATGGACCGTACACTATCCAATAGGGTTCGGTTACGGTGTTCCGACACACCATTACGCTATGGTGTTCCGGCTGGCGTAAGCTGTGGGATAATCCCACAGTCCTTCAAGTGCATGTTAAACTCATAACTCAAATACTCGCCTCCTCGATCCGATCGAAGGTGCTTGATTTTCTTGTTAAGTTGATTCTCTACCTCTTTCTGAAATTCCTTGAACTTTTCAAAGGTTTCAGACTTGTGCTTCATCAAGTAGATATATCCATATCTGCTTAAGTCGTCAGTAAAGGTAACAAAGTAACGATAAGCATTGCGTGTTGAGACACTCATTGGTCCACATACATCCGTATGTATGATCCCAAGTAGGTCTACAACTCTCTCCACTATTCCGGAGAATGGTGTCCTGGTCATCTTGCCCATGAGGGATGGCTCACATGTATCAAGGGATTCGAAATCCAATGATCCAAGAAGCCCTTCTGAATGAAGCTTCTTCATGCGCTTTACGCCAATATGACCAAGACGGCAATGCCACATGAACATGGAATTATCGTCACTATGCTTACAACGTTTAGCATCAACACTATGGATGTGTGTATCACAATGAAGATCAAGTAAGAATAAACCATCACATACAGGAGCATGAACATAGAAAACATCATTCATATAAATTGAATAACCATTTGTTCCTGATTTAAACGAATAACGGTCTTGCAACAAGCAAGACCCACTCACAATATTCATACTCAATGCGGGTACATAATAGCATTTATTCAAAATCAACAATATTCCTGGCGGTAGACGGAGATGCAGGGTGCCGATGGCCATCACTTCGACTCTCGAACCATTGTCGACGCACATCATCACCTCGTCCTTCCTCATGCGCCTCCTACTCTGCATATCCTGCTAAGAGTTACAAATGTGAGCAACAGATCCGGTATCAAATACCCAGGTGTTACTCCTGGCGCTCGTAAGGAATACATCAATAACATGTACATAATATATACCTTTGTCCGGGATGGCTATCTTACCAGCTCGCTTGTCTTCAAGGTACTTGGGGCAGTTGTGTTTCTAGTGCCCATCCCCTTTGTAGTAGAAGCATGAAGTGCCGGGCTTAGGGCCAGGCTTGGCAGTCTTTGAGGTGCTGGGAACAAACCTACCATCCCTCTTAGACTTCTTACCCTTGCCTTTACCTTTTGCCCCAGTTTCTTAAAGTTGGTGGTCTTGTTGACCATCAGCACCGTGTGCTCCTTCTTGATTTCAACCTCAGCAGTTTTGAGCATGGCGAACACCTCATCAAGGTTCTTAGTCATCCCTTGCATGTTGTAGTTCATCACAAAACTCTTATAGCTAGGGGGAGCGAGCGCAGCACCCTATCTATAGCGAGCTCCTCCGGGATTTTGCAATCCAGGGCATTTAAGCGCTTAACGTAGCCAGACATTTTGACCACATGCTCACTAATACGGCTATGCTCTTCCATTTTAGCAGAGAAGAAGAGCTCGGAAGCATCATACCTCTCTGCACGAGCCTGTGGAGCAAAGACAGCCTTGAGATCCTCAATGATCTCAAAAGCATTCATCTTCTCAAAACGCTTTTGAAGCTCTAGCTCCATGGCATAGAGCATTCCACTCTGGATGAGGGAGAAATCGTCTGCCTTGGACTGCCAGACATTATTTTCGTCCTGGGAGGCGGAATCTGCAGGCTTAGCCGGAAGCTCAGCCTCGATGACATAAGTCAACTTGTAGGGGACTAGGAGGATCCTAAGATTGTGGAACCATGCGGTGAAGTTGGTTCCATCAGTTTTCAGCTTGTCCTTCTCGAGGAAAGTGCTAAGGTTGAAGGTGGGTGGGCGAGACATCTACAAAGGATTTGTAAAGTATTTAGACTATGTTCATAATAATGAGTTCAAGTTTTAACTAAAAGAACTCCCACTTAAACGAACATTCCCCTACTCGTTTAGTGACACATGATCCCAATCCTCTACACCTCCCCCGGTTAAACACAACCATCAGTGCAGTATCAAGGGTGGACATTCCCTAATGTTGATCACATCAACTATGTGATTCATGCTCGAACTCCCACTTAAACGAACATCCCCCTACTCGTTTAGTGATCACATGATCCCAATCCTCTGCACCTCTGCCGGTTAAACACAACCATTAGTGCAGTATCAAGGGTGGACATTCCCTAATGTTGATCACATCAACTATGTGATTCATGCTCGACCTTTCGGTCTCTTGTATTCCGAGGCCACGTCTCTATAACGTGCTAGGCTTGCCAGTTCTAACTCGTGTGTATTCACAGTGCAACATGGTTTACACCCACTGTATGCGAACATAGATATGTCTGACACCCAGGCCTATAACCTAGGACCGCCTCATACCGAAGAACTTTCTTGGTGGTGCACACACAAGGGGAATACGATAACTGGAATACTACGAGGGATTATCTTATTATGCTACCGTCTAGTAAGAATACTAGCACAATAAGTGATACTTCAAAAGTAAAGTGTTATGACATGGTTATAGCTTTATGATCATCATCAACAGCTTTAAATTTTCACAAACTTGTCATTGCCATGTTATAATACTTGCCCCTATGCAATAATGAAGATAGACGCTTCTATATTAACTATTGCATGTTTTACGTGGCTTTAGGGCTTTCGCAGTAGAACCCTTCCCACCTACGAACGTCAAGCCACAACATGGATTCAATGATTGTCGTTCTTCTTCCCTTTTCAGGGCCCTCCAGTATCAATGCCATATCAACTACTGTAGAGATACAGACACCCCCTAAGCCACTTTGATTTGTGGACCAGTCTCGTGAATCACCACGTGAGGTCGGTTGGGGGCCGCTTCATCAAACAGTGCCGCGATATGAACAATAATACTAAAGAAGGTAGCAACTAGAGAATCAATGCCCACATATTGCTATGTGTTCTATCCGTACGACATGTCTACCCATAGACCCGCTCTGATACCACTGTTGGGTTCCGTAGCAGAAAACAAAAAAATTATATCTACTCGAACACTAATACCAGGATCTATACTATGTAGACATAAGTAACGGAGAAGGAATATAGTATTAATACCTTTGCAGACAGAGGCACGCCTTACGCGGGAAGGCGTATATTGATGAAGACGAGCATCACCCCAAGTGTGGTGCCTCCGAAGTTTGTCACACGTCCGGTGTAGGAGACATCAACCGGACTCCGATCCAGCCGAGCAGCGGAAGAAGTAGATGTCGGATCGCTGATCACACGATGGTAGTGTGAAGGTGGAGAACTCAACCACGAGGTCCTCCCCAATATTACGGAGAAGTCCTCAGCGGATGAGAGAGAGAATGAGAGGAATGGGTGATCCCAAAGGGGGAGGGGGCCCCTTTATATAGTGGGAGGGGGACACCACCCAGGGGCCAGGCGGTGTGGGACTAATCCCCACACCCGCCGGCCACCTAGGGGCAGCCGCCGGCCCTAGGTGGGCCCCACTGGGGCGGCCCACCAGCCCTAGGCCGGCCGGCCCCCACTTCCTAGGCGCCTTGCCCTATTGGGCCTCCCTTCGGGTGAGGCCCATTAGCAATATGGAGCCTTTAAAAATAAAATAAAATATATATTTAATATTAATTCTCCAATTAACATTCAAATACACATATTATATTATTCCTTCACTCCGGAACACCTTCCGGACCCTTTCTGATCTCCATCGGATGTTACCAAAACTATTCCGGTTTCTCTCTCTCTATTTCTCATACGATACCTCATGTACCCTAAGCGTCCCTACCCTTAAGCGTGACATCCTTCGGTTCGGAAACACTCTGGACATGATAGAGACAACTCTCATATCAATGATCAATAGAGGGACCTAGATGGCCATGTGACCCCCGTGCGTTTCACGAATACAATCGCTCGAACTGTGAGATAGTCGTTCCCCATTCCCTTTGTCTTTCAATACCTAATTCATCCGAGATTTGATCTTTGGTTTCTCCATACCTTAGTTCGATCTTGTTACCGATGCACTCGTTTTCTCGTTCTCATGTTGTTGCATTCCATGACCTAGTCACATGCTTGCAAGCTTCATTAATGCAACGCCACCGAGATGGCCACATGTATATGTCCGTTACATGGACTAGACAAATCCTGGTCTTGATATGTACTCCTCAACACATCCCTTCGGAAAACCTGAGTGGCATCTTTTTGATCACCCTTTTACGAGATGATTCTTGATAACCATCAAAACTTCTTCCGGAAATGGTGATTTGCATTACCTCACAGTCAAAGGATCAGGTTGCGAGGTTCTCTGTGTTTTATCATTAATGGTGAACTTTGTAACTAGATCTCATTAAGATATAACGGTCGGATGATTGTCTATCATGTTATTCAACTAATAAATATGACCTCATTGTCAGTTGGCATAAATGCCCATGATCTTGAAACACAGATCATCCACATGACCAATGAACTAGCTGACTATAGGTAACTAGAGACACGGTTTGTTTACATACCACATGTGTATTAACATTTCGTATTGACACAGTTATAGCACAATATGAAACGTATTATGAACATACAGGAGATATATCAAATAATACACTTTATTATTTGCCTCTAGGGCATAACTCCTTCAGAACACACATCCAATGACACTGGGTGTGGTTCATGAAAAGAACACACATGCAATGACACTGGTGTATCCTTATGTGGTTTGTGAGAAGAACAGACAAGCAATGACTCTAGCTGTGGTTCATGAGAAGAACACACATCCAATGACACTGGTGTATCCTTATGTCGTTTGTGAGCAGAACACACATCCAATGACTCTAGCTGTGGTTTGTGAAAAGAACACACATGCAATGACTCTAACTGTGGTTAATGAAAAGAACAGACAAGCAATGACACTGGTGGATCCATGTGTGGTTTGTGACAAGAACACACATGCAATGATACTGGTTGTGGTTCATGAAAAGAACACGCATGCAATGACACTGGTGGATCCTTATGTGGTTTGTGAGAAGAACACACATGCAATGACACAGTGGATCCATATGTGGTTCGTGAAAAGAAACACACATGCAATGACTCCAGTTGTTGTTAGTAAGAAAGAACACACATGCAATGACACTGGTGGATCCATGTGCGGTCTCTCAAGAGAACATACATTTCAATGACATTGGTGGATCCATATGTGGTATGTGAAAAGAACACACATGCAATGACTTCAGTTGTTGTTAGTAAAAAGAACACACATGCAATGGCACTGGTGGATCCATGTGTGGTATCTGAAGAGAACACACATGCAATGACTCTAGTTGTGGTTAATGAGAAGAACACACATTTCAATGACACATGTGGATCCATATGTGGTTTGTGAGAAGAACACACATGAAATGACTCTAGCTGTGGTTCATGAAAAGAACACACATCCAATGACTGTAGTTGTGGTTCATGAGAAGAACACACATGCAATGACACTGGTGGATCCATGTGTGGTCTGTGAGAGGAACAGACATGCAATGACACTGGGTGTAGTTCATGAAAAGAACACACATCCAATGACACTGGTGGATCCTTATGTGGTTTGTGAAAAGAACACACATCCAATGACACTAGTGGATCCTTATGTGGTTTGTGAGAAGAACACACATGCAATAACACTTGTGATATGTGGTTTGTGAAAAGAACACACATGCAATGACACTGGTGGATCCATATGTGGTTTGTGAAAAGAATAGAAATGCAATCACACTAGGTGGATCCATGCGTGGTACATGAGAAGAACACACATGCAATGACACTGGTGATATGTGAGTTGTGAAAAGGACAGACTTGGAATGACTCTAACTGTGGTAAATGAAAAGAGCAGACATGCAATGACACTGGTGGATCCATGTGTGGTTCATGAAAAGAACACACATCCAATGACTCTAGCTGTGGTTCATGAGAAGAACACACATGCAATGACACTGGTGTATCCTTATGTGGTTTGTGAGAAGAACACACATGCAATGACTCTAAATGTGGTTCATGAGAAGAACACACATCCCATGACACTGGTGGATCCATGTGTACACTGTGAGAGGAACACACATGCAATGACACTAGGTGTGGTTCATGAGAAGAACACACATGCAATGACACTGTGTATCCTTATGTGGTTTGTGAGAATAATAGACATGCAATGACTCTGTCTGTGGTTCATGAGAAGAACACACATGCAATGACACTGGTGGATCCATGTGTGCTTTATAAGAGGAACAAACATGCAATGACTCTAGTTGTGGTTCATGAGAAGAACACACACTACTAGGAAAACGGCTATAGGTAATCAGCACATCCGTGGCTCACATGGTTGAAGTGCCCCACGGCTAAAACATGCGTGGCTCACCTGTGGGCAGTGCCCTACTAATAACTAGAACAACTGTGGCGCACATGACTATAGTGCGCCACAGATGTGTGTGGGCCAGGGCCCTGTTGGCCGCACGCCAAACATCTGTAGCGCACTATAGTCATGTGCGCCACGGTTGTTAGGGTCATCTGTGGCGCACATGGGGCTGATGCGCTACGCCTATGCGCATGCCCCCCTCTGCTCTGAAACGGCCACAAACTTCTGTGGCGCACTCGGCCTAGTGCGCCACAGGGAGTAGGAGCATCCGTGGCGCACATGGCATAGTGGGTCACAGATGTTTGTACTCCCTGTGGCGCACTAGGGCCATGTGCGCCACAGATGTGTCGATTTCTTTAGGACAGCACTTTATGTGCACATGTGTGACCACATCCACCACCCCACACTTCACTTTCCCCTTCTTCTTCCTCCTTAGATCTAGTCGGGATCTTCTCCTTCCCACCTCAATTTCTCCACACATTCACCATTTTTAGCATGTAAAACTTGCTTTGGATGTTACATAAGTAATAGAGGAATTCTCCGGTCTCTCATCTATCCTTCTCCGGTCGACGCGCGCACCTCTCCTTTCCATCTTTCTCGCGATCAGTAAGTTGTCCATGTAAGGATGTGTTCATGTGTATATGGATGATGCTGTGCTCATATGTATGTAGATGATCGATGCTCATGATGTGTGTATGTGGAAAGGATCGATGGTCATATGTGTGTGTATATGGAGAGTATCGATGATGCTCATGCTTGTGTGTATGGAGAGGATAATGATATGTTCATGTGTGTATGGATCGGTCTCTCTCTCTCTTGTGTTTGTATGTGAACAAGTTGCCATTTGTTTTGCCAAAATGTTGATTCATTTCCATTTTGGCAAGACTTTGGCATTTCGCAAAGGTCCTAATTTTAGGATAGGTCATGCCGAAATTTTCTATCGACCATTGCATGCATGCATTCATTATGTGGTTCTAATAGACTTCAAAATTGTACCGTGTACATCGTGCAGGCAAAAATGGTCCGCATAATGAGCGAAGGCATTGTGGCTAGATTTTTGAAATGTGCAACGGCCGACATGATACGAAATAACAAGACAGATATAAGATGTCCGTGCAGAAGATGCAAACTCAACTGGGTGATCGACCCAGATTCCGGGAATCTGTAGGCGCACCTGCTCCGCCATGGTTTCATGGATGGATACACTCGTTGGATAAGCGATGACGTAGATGATGGAGACGGTGAAGAAGGTGGCCAACATGACGATGATCATCATCACAGCGAGAACGGGCGAGATGATGAAGAGTCTCCTGGAGATGGTGAAGGTGCGGAAGCAGACCGGGATGATGATGATCTAGATGCCGGAGGAGCAGACGACGATGGAACAACGTCAGGCTGGGTGCGGGACCCTTATGTGCAAGAGCTACTTCTCAAGCAGACGAGTAACGCCAGGGCTGCCGCTGGAGAGAAATCCAAGCTTGCGCAACTTGAGAAAGACGCGGTTACTCCATTGTATGAAGGATGCAGGCCTGATGATACCCGGTTGAATGTAACGCTCAAGGCTATGGAGATGAAGGCAAATCACAAATTGAGCGACGCAAGCTTCGACGATATGATGGCATTCTGGCACGATCGTCTCCCGGAGGGGAACACATGTCCAACTAGTATCGAGGATGCCAAGAAAATCGTCTGTCCTCTCGATCTACCGCACGTTAGATATCACGTATGCATCAACGATTGCATCATTTATCAGGGCGAGGACACGGAGAAAACCACATGTCCGGTGTGCGGCGTGAGTCGATACAAGAAAGGGAAGAAAGCACCTCGAAAAGTGGTATGGTACTTTCCTATCACTCCTCGTCTGCAGCGCTATTTCGCGGACCCTAAGGAAGCGAAGCTCATGCAATGGCATGCGGAAAGGAAGAAGCCAGGAGATGATGATGACCCCGAAAAGGATGAGCTGCTGACGCACCCTTCAGATGCTAGCCAGTGGAAAGCATTGGACCTCGAATTCCTAGAATTCGGTGGAGATTCGAGGAACATCAGGCTTGGTGCGAGCACCGATGGACTCAATCTGTTCGGTAGCCAGAGCAGCACGCACAGCACTTGGCCTGTGTTTGTATGGATGTACAACCTACCTCCATGGTTGTGCATGAAGAAGAAGTACATACAAATGAGTATGCTAATTCAAGGGCCGAAACAACCTGGTACCGACATCAATCTGTATCTCGGGCTGTTGAAAGAGGAGCTAGCCACGTTATGGGAATCTGGAGCCAATACTTACGACGCCGTCGCACAAGATTATTTCACTATGAGAGCCGCGTTGGTCACTACGGTGCAAGACTATCCAGGTTGCAGGTATATCTCGGGGCAGGTTATCCAAGGATTCTGCGCATGCGTTAGGTGCATGGATAACACAAGCTATCTCCAACTAGAGAAAGATCCAGGGTCATCAAAAACCGTGTTCATGGCGCACCGGAGGTGGCTCAACAAGAATGATCCATGGAGAAAACGTGGAGACCTGTTCGATGGCAAATCAGAGACTCGAGGAATCCCAGAGCATAGGAGCAACGAAGAAGTGGAAGAGTTGCTGAAAAACTGGAAAGATTGTCCTAAGCCTGGAAAGAAGCGAAAGAGGCAGCAACAAGACAAGCCGCTGATGAAGGTATGGAAAACAAGGTCTGTTTTCTAGGAGTTGCCATACTGGAAGTTTCTCCGCACGCCTCATAGCCTCGACATCATGCATATCACGAAAAACGTGTGCGAGAGTCTGGTCGCCACCATAATCAACATGCCAGATAGGACGAAAGATGGTCCGAAAGCAAGGCACGACCTGATATGCTTGGGTATCCGGAAGGAGCTTCACGGAGGACGCACTACTCCTGATGATCAGGAAGATGACGATGATCATGAGTCGGAGACGACACAAGGTCGTCGGAAGGGTAAAAAGTTCAAGAAGAACGAATATTACTGCCCTCCTTCTTGCTTCACTCTAAGCCAGGATGAGATCAAACAGTTTTTCAAGTGCCTTCTAGGAGTCAAATTTCCTTACGGCTACGCGGGCAAGATAAGCAGATACCTAGACGAGGCGAAGCAGAGGTTCAGTGGCATGAAGTCTCACGACTGTGCCGTGCTAATGACGCAGGTACTTCCGGTCGCACTTAGAGGGATAATGGACGAGCACGTCCGTGAAACGTTATTTGGCCTATGCAAGTTTTTCGACGTCATCTCTAGGAAGTCGATTGGCTTGAATCAGCTCGGAAGGCTACAGGAGGAGATCGTGGTGATACTATGTGAGCTTGAGGTCTACTTCCCACCCGCATTCTTTGACATTATGGTGCATCTGCTGGTCCATGTCGTGGAGGACATCGTACAACTCGGGCCGATGTTCCTACGCAGCATGATGGCGTTCGAAAGGATGAACGGACACATCAAAGGATACGTTCGCAACAGGTCCCGTCTAGATGGAAGCATAGCCAAGGGCTTTCTAGCCGAAGAGTGCATCTCTTTCTGCACGAATTATCTAGACATCGAGAACCCTGTCGGTCTTCCCGTCAACAGACACCTTGGCAAGCTCGACGGATCTGGTCACCGAGAGGGTCGTCGCATACTGCATGCAGACTTCGATTTTCGACGCGCAGACTTTGATCGAGCAAACCTCGTCGCGCTACAGCATTTAGAACTGGTCGATCCTTGGGTACAGAAGCACAAAAGGTTAATCGAGAAGAAGTACAGTGACCGGGGTATACAGAGGACGCAGGGAGAAATAATCAAAGAGCACAACTTAGATTTCACGCGTTGGTTTAGGCAGACGCTCCATGATAATCCCCCGCGCTCGCATTCTTCTGACACGGAAAAGATCATATTCACCTTGTCGCAGGGACCGATGCAAAACCTGGTGACCTATCAGGCGTATGATATCAACGGCTACACATTCTACACGGAGGAAAAGGACAACAAGTGTGATTATCAGAACTCAGGCGTAACGTCGGAATTCTACACCGATGACAACGTGAAGGAAAGATTCTACGGAAGAATCGAGGAGATCTGGGAGCTCGACTACTGTGGAGAAAAGGTGACGATGTTCCGTGTCAGATGGGCAAAGAGCGTCGAAAGAGAAGACCGGTATTTCACAACCATGGTTATACCCGAAGCAGCCCAATCCAAGGCCGCCGGTGCAAACGTGGCCGCGAAAAATGAACCGTGGGTACTGGCTACCAAAGTGGACCAATGTTTTTTCATTACCGACCCGACAAAGCCTAGCCGTGTTATCGTGAGGAGAGGAAAAAGAAACATCATCGGAATGGATGGAGTCGCCAACGAGCAAGACTTCGACCAGTACGGCGATCCAAAGATTGAAGATGACGACGACTACGATGCAGCAACATACATCACAAGAAGAAAAAGGACAACCCTACCCAAAAAAGGTAGCCCGTTCGAAAGAAGAAACATTAAAGTGTCGGGGCTAAATTATTTAACCGCGACAAAGAAGGGAAAAAAGATTGTAAAACGCTAGCTCAAAAAATATTGTAAAGCGTGTGGTCGAAAAAGATTGTAATATTAATGGACAAATTATTATGAAATTTAGTTATACTTTGAATCACCACTTTTATGACATATATCACCACTTTTGGGCATTTTTGGAATATTTAAAAGTATTTTAAAAACAAAACAAAACTTGTATGGCATATATCACCACTTATGGGCTTTTTTTGAAACATTTAAAAGTATTTTTAAAATAAAAATAAAAAAGTGGAGCACCAGGATTCGAACCTGGGTGCTCATAGTTTAGAATAGAGCTAAGGGGCAGAACCAGTGGGATAAGAGAGTACTAGTGTTAACTAGTGGGGTGGCCGCCCTCTTATCTGGTAGTCCAACCGGCGGCACCGGAGCTCCAAGCACCCGTCGGTAGGGAGAATACACCGGCGGCCAGCACCGCGCCATCAAGCAGCCCTTCCGTCTCTTGCACGCCCGTCGCTGTATGCGGTGCGTCGACATTAGCCGATCTCGACGCCATCACGGTAACAAATTGCTTTAATTACCGCCTTTCATGCCATCTATTACTCTTATGGCATCTCGCTCTGACGACGCCGTACATGTTTTCCGCAGACGGATGTTCCTTGCACTCTCTTATGCTACGTGAACAACGAGCTGAGGGATGTTGCCAAGGGTACCATCGTTCAACCCTTGCAGTGCACGTTCCACTCAAAGACGATGCCAGATAGCGTGCACAGGGTTAAAATTAGTCGGGTGCTAAGGGGCTGCGACGACCTGGAACCTCCCATTCGACCCCCAGGAGCGGATGAAGAAGAGCCGTCTGTCCTCAGAAGTTGCTTCGGCTTATTCTTGCTATGGCCAAAGAGCATGATCCGTTTGGGGACGGCGGGGGCCATCACGCCACAGACAACAGCACCGCCTGTCGTGCCAGCGACAAGCGGTGGCAAGGCCCCCTTACCGCCCTCGCCGTCACCTCCACGCGGTGGGTCGGATGATCATGTTGATGATATGCACATGGCGCAGGATCCGGCCGAGGACGACGAAGACTGGAATGATCACTTCTTCAGTACTCAGTTTGGCAACGAAGAAGACCTAGCTGGTGGCCCCACAGAGAAAGCCACTATCACCAAGCGTCTGTTTGGTTCTCAGGAGACGCCTCCAGCTTGCGCCTTTACAGAGCCAGCTGATACAACCAAGCGGCCCTTTATTCTAAGCCCTGACACACTACATAGGGCGGCCAGTGCTCAGATTGCGGTGCCTGCCCGCTCCCCAAAAGGAAAAAAGGGCAGGAAAAGAAAATCTAGCAGCTCGAGCCAGCCGGTGGCGTCAACAACTGCGAATCCGATCAGGTTTCGGGACGGGCCACCAAGACCCGAGGGTATTATGTGGAGGATTCATGTGGCGGGTGAGCCCATGCTACCTAAGAATTTGCGGAAGCTCGCCAGTTCGGAACTGCAGAGTGTGCATGACAGCGTGCTGACGATAGAGAGACGCCTTCTATCAGAGAAAGATCCCTTGCACCCGGTATTCGTGGTTAAGGTGCCACCAGGCTTGGGCTTCGTCGACACTGCCCCCGCGGATCTGTTCTTCCTGCGGTTCGAGGACATCTTCAATATGTTCCACCTATACCCGCTGCACTATACCATGGTCCGTCTGTTTTCTCTCAGCCTGGCCACGCAGATCATTAGAGAGAAGACACCGGGCATCGCTATAGTGGACCCCTACTACATGCGTGACGGCTGCTTGGGTTCCCCCGCCGAACGACGTATCGTGGCCTCGTACCTAAAAAGAATCCTCGTGGCGAACAAGACAAAGGAATACATTCTTGTGCCTTACTTTCCCGAGTAAGTCGTTATTCACTCGCCACCGTCGATTGGCTTTATTAGATCATCATCATTCTTTTTCCAACACATTCCATTTGAATTTTTTGCACAGAGATGAACACTGCACGCTCATCTCCTTATCGCCGAAGCATTCCCACGCCACGTATTTCGACTCGGGGAGTCTAGAAAAGAAGAAAAAGTATGACAAGATCAAGGAAGTTCTGGATGATGCTCTCACTGGCTTTGCCTCGACGGGAGGCACCAGCTTCGTGCGTAAGAAGGTCAAGTTCGGCAGGAACGTCTTCAACCACGTAACGGAGTTCCCCTGCGTGAAGCAGCCGGAAAACAGTAAGAAGGAAGCCTACTACGCACTCCATCACATGAGGGCGTTCCTACTTGACCAGCAGAATTCTATGCTGCCAGATCATCTCAAACAGTGGGCCGAAGCAAAGGCCAAGGTCAATGATTCGGATATTAGACAAGAGATGTATCGCATCCAGCAGCAGTTTGGGGTAATCATCTTTCGTGATGTCATGACTTCGGGGGGATCTTCTACGGAGGAAATATCCCGAATAACCGTGACATAGAAGATCGCCTAGAGATGCAGGGTGACTATAGGAAGTTCATGACGAGACAGGGCGTCCTCCCGTTCCCTAAGCCGAGCCAGAAGGCTTGATGTTGGCCTAGTTGTAGTTACAAACTATAGATGACCTTTGTGTGTGTGTGTGGACGACAAGTGAACTTATTTTGCTTATTATTATTATATATCAATCAATGCTTGGTTTTTTTGCTTACTCTTTGGTCCTTTGCTCAATTTGGTCCTTCTTTTTTCCTTACTCTTTTTTCGAGAATAATGCCGATGATTGAAAGTCGTGGCACACTATATATGTGAATGTGCTACGATGGGACTGTGAGCCTTGTGATATGCACAAGTCCAGGTCTTGTGCATCCTACTTGGCTCACCGTTCCATCGTATCATATTCATGTGTCCAACGACCTATGTATATATATGAGGCATTCTTTTCGAGTTATTTTTGTCTTTTTCGAGAATATGCCGATGATTGAAATGTCGTGGCACAATATATATGTGAATGTGCTATGACGGGATAGTTAGCCTTGTGATATGCACAAGTCCAGGAATTGTGCATCCTACTTGGCTAACTGTTCCGTCATAGCATATTCCTGTGTCCAACGACCTAGCTAGTTATATATGAGGCATTCTTTTCGAGCTACTTTGGTCTTTTTCGAGAATAATGCCGATGATTGAAATGTCGTGGCACACTATATATGTGAATGTGCTACGATGGGATTGTACGCCTTGTGCTATGCACAAGTCCAGGTGTTGTGCATCCTACTTGGCGTACGGTTCCATCGTAGCATATTCCTGTGTCGAACGACCTATGTATATATATGAGGCATGCTTTTTGAGTTACTTTGGTCTTTTTCGAGAATAATGCCGATGATTGAAATGTCGTGGCACACTATATATGTGAATGTGCTACGATGGGATTGTAAGCCTTGTGCTATGCACAAGTCCAGGTGTTGTGCATCCTACTTGGTGTACCGTTCCGTCGTAGCATATTCCTGTGTCGAACGACCTATGTATATATATGAGGCATGCTTTTTGAGTTACTTTGGTATTTTTCGAGAATAATGCCGATGATTGAAATGTCGTGGCACACTATATGTGAATGTGCTGCGATGGGATTGTCCGCCTTGTGCTATGCATAGGTCCAGGTGTTGTGCATCCTACTTGGCGGACAGTTCCATCGTAGCATATTCCTGTGTTGAACAACCTAGTTATATATGAGGCATGCTTTTTGAGTTTGGTCTTTTTGATTTAGGAGTACTTTCTATAAGTGTATCTTCATATGCGACTTTAATTATATATGTTTTTTTCAATAGTCGGTTAATTATTATTGTCAACTTATAGATGACGTGGTACGTCGTGTACAAGGGACGGGTTCCCGGAGTCTACGATGATTGGGAAGACTGCCGGAGACAGGTGCACCGTTTCAGCGGCAATAGCTACAAAGGGTACAACACTATGGCGGAGGCGGAAGCTAGATACACGCGCTATCTAGCGGGAGTTAGGACAAGGAACCGGATGAAGACCTACACCTTCGTCGCGGCGGTGATCATGCTTATCTTTTTTGGTTATTTATCCCGCGTTTGTGTCTAGCTAGCTAGTTTAGATGTCTAGGCGAGCTTCCGAGCTCTAACTTGTTCGATCGACACATGTATTCGCATGTCACCAACTACTACTTTGTAACATGATCGAAACAATATAATTAACTTAGACTATGTATTCATGTATGAGACTTATCTATATGTATTTGTTTCAATCTTGTTTTTCATATTGAGTATTTATATATATAATTGTATATCTTGTATCTGTGTGTGTATATCTTCTGTAATATTGTATATAATCTGTATTGCATATAATCTGGCTCGGAAATTAAAAAAACAAAAAATACATCTGTGGCGCACATGGTCTACCTTATGTGGCGCACTACACCTAAAGCGCACTATGGAAGTTTAGTGGCGCACTTGGTAGTGCGCCACAGAAGATCCCAGGGGTAGCGCACCTGCCCAAACATCTGTGGCGCACTAGCAGGTGCGCTACGCCTGTCTCTACACAACCGTGGCGCACTAGGCAGTGCGCCACGGCTAAGAGATAGCCGTAGCGCAAGGCCCGTGGCGCACTGCTAGTGCGCCACGGATGATGATTCCAAGTGCGCCACTCAAGGCCAATTTCCTAGTAGTGACATATGCAATGACACTGGTGGATCCATATGTGGTTTGTGAAAACAACAGACATGTAATCACACTTGGTGGATCCATGTGTGGTTCATGAAAAGAACACACATGCCATGACACTGGTGGATCCATGTGTGGTTTGTGAGAAGAACACACATGCAATGACACAGGGTGTGGTTCATGAAAAGAATAGACATGCAATGATACCAGTGGATCCATGTGTAGTTTGTGACAAGAACAGACATGCAATGACACTGGGTGTGGTTAATGAAAGAACACACATCCAATGACACTGGTGGATCCTTATGTGGTTTGTGATAAGAACACACATGCAATGACATAGTGGATCCATATGTTGTTTGTGAAAAGAACACACATGCACTGACTCTAACTATGGTTAATGAAAAGAGCAGACATCCAATGACACTAGTGGATCCATGTGTGGTTTATGAGAGGAACACACATCCAATGACACTAGGTGTGGTTCATGAAAAGAACACACATGCAATGACACTGGTGTATCCTTATGTGGTTTATGAGAAGAACAGACCTGCAATGACTCTAGCTGTGGTTCATGAGAAGAACACACATCCAATGACATTGGTGTATCCTTATGTGGTTTGTAAGAATAACACACATGCAATGACTCTAGCGGTGGTTTGTGAAAAGAACACACATGCAATGACTCTAACTGTGGTTAATGAAAAGAGCAGACATGCATTGACACTGGTGCATCCATGTGTGGTTTGTGAGAAGAACACACGTGCAATGACACTGGCTATGGTTCATGAAAAGAATAGACATGCAATGATACCGGTGGATCCATGTGTTGTTTGTGAGAATAAAGGACATGCAATGACACTGGGTGTGGTTTATGAAAAGAACACACATGCAATGACACTGGTGGATCCATAAGTGGTTTGTGAAAAGAACAGACATGCAATCACTTTGGGTGGATCCATGCATGGTACATGAGAAGAACACACATGCAATGACACTGGTGATATGTGGTTTGTGAAAAGAACAGACTTGCAATGACTCTAACTGTGGTAAATGAAAAGAGCAGACATGCAATGACACTGGTGGATCCATGTGTGGTTTGTGAGAAGAACACACATCCAATGACACTGGTGGATCCTAATGTGGTTCATGAAAAGAACACACATCCAATGACTCTAGCTGTGGTTCATGAGAAGAACACACATGCAATGACACTGGTGTATCCTTATATGGTTTGTGAGAAGAACACACATGCAATGACTCTAAATGTGGTTCATGAGAAGAACACACATCCCATGACACTGGTGGATCCATGTGTACACTGCGAGAGGAACACACATGCAATGACACTAGGTGTCGTTAATGAGAAGAACACACATGCAATGACACTGGTGTATCCTTATGTGGTTTGTGAGAATAATAGACATGCAATGACTCTATCTGTGGTTCATGAGAAGAACACACATGCAATGACACTGGTGGATCCATGTGTGGTTTATGAGAGGAATAGACATGCAATGACACTGGGTGTGGTTCATGAAAATAACACACATGCAATGACACTGGTGGATCCATATGTGGTTTGTGAAAACAACAGACATGCAATCACACTTGGTGGATCCATGTGTGGTTCATGAAAAGAACACACATGCAATGACACTGGTGGATCCATGTGTGGTTTGTGAGAAGAACACACATGCAATGACACAGGGTGTGGTTCATGAAAAGAATAGACATGCAATGATACCGGTGGATCCATGTGTAGTTTGTGACAAGAACAGACATGCAATGACACTGGGTGTGGTTCATGAAAAGAACACACATCCAATGACACTGGTGGATCCTTATGTGGTTTGTGATAAGAACACACATGCAATGACACAGTGGATCCATATGTGGTTTGTGAAAAGAACACACATGCAATGACTCTAACTGTGGTTAATGAAAAGAGCAGACATCCAATGACACTAGTGGATCCATGTGTGGTTTATGAGAGGAACACACATCCAATGACACTGGGTGTGGTTCATGAAAAGAATACACATGCAATGACACTGGTGTATCCTTATGTGGTTTGTGAGAAGAACAGACATGCAATGACTCTAGTTGTGGTTCATGAGAAGAACACACATCCAATGACACTTGTGTATCCTTATGTGGTTTGTGAGAAGAACACACATGCAATGACTCTAGCGGTGGTTTGTGAAAAGAACACACATGCAATGACTCTAACTATGGTTAATGAAAAGAGCAGACATGCAATGACACTGGTGGATCCATGTGTGGTTTGTGAGAAGAACACACGTGCAATGACGCTGGCTATGGTTCATGAAAAGAATAGACATGCAATGATACCGGTGGATCCATGTGTGGTTTGTGAGAAGAACAGACATGCAATGACACTGGGTGTGGTTTATGAAAAGAACACACATGCAATGACACTGGTGGATCCATAAGTGGTTTGTGAAAAGAACAGACATGCAATCACTTTGGGTGGATCCATGCATGGTACATGAGAAGAACACACATGCAATGACACTGGTGATATGTGGTTTGTGAAAAGAACAGACTTGCAATGACTCTAACTGTGGTAAATGAAAAGAGCAGACATGCAATGACACTGGTGGATCCATGTGTGGTTTGTGAGAAGAACACACATCCAATGACACTGGTGGATCCTAATGTGGTTCATGAAAAGAACACACATCCAATGACTCTAGCTGTGGTTCATGAGAAGAACACACATGCAATGACACTGGTGTATCCTTATATGGTTTGTGAGAAGAACACACATGCAATGACTCTAAATGTGGTTCATGAGAAGAACACACATCCCATGACACTGGTGGATCCATGTGTACACTGCGAGAGGAACACACATGCAATGACACTAGGTGTCGTTAATGAGAAGAACACACATGCAATGACACTGGTGTATCCTTATGTGGTTTGTGAGAATAATAGACATGCAATGACTCTATCTGTGGTTCATGAGAAGAACACACATGCAATGACACTGGTGGATCCATGTGTGGTTTATGAGAGGAATAGACATGCAATGACACTGGGTGTGGTTCATGAAAATAACACACATGCAATGACACTGGTGGATCCATATGTGGTTTGTGAAAACAACAGACATGCAATCACACTTGGTGGATCCATGTGTGGTTCATGAAAAGAACACACATGCAATGACACTGGTGGATCCATGTGTGGTTTGTGAGAAGAACACACATGCAATGACACAGGGTGTGGTTCATGAAAAGAATAGACATGCAATGATACCGGTGGATCCATGTGTAGTTTGTGACAAGAACAGACATGCAATGACACTGGGTGTGGTTCATGAAAAGAACACACATCCAATGACACTGGTGGATCCTTATGTGGTTTGTGATAAGAACACACATGCAATGACACAGTGGATCCATATGTGGTTTGTGAAAAGAACACACATGCAATGACTCTAACTGTGGTTAATGAAAAGAGCAGACATCCAATGACACTAGTGGATCCATGTGTGGTTTATGAGAGGAACACACATCCAATGACACTGGGTGTGGTTCATGAAAAGAATACACATGCAATGACACTGGTGTATCCTTATGTGGTTTGTGAGAAGAACAGACATGCAATGACTCTAGTTGTGGTTCATGAGAAGAACACACATCCAATGACACTTGTGTATCCTTATGTGGTTTGTGAGAAGAACACACATGCAATGACTCTAGCGGTGGTTTGTGAAAAGAACACACATGCAATGACTCTAACTATGGTTAATGAAAAGAGCAGACATGCAATGACACTGGTGGATCCATGTGTGGTTTGTGAGAAGAACACACGTGCAATGACGCTGGCTATGGTTCATGAAAAGAATAGACATGCAATGATACCGGTGGATCCATGTGTGGTTTGTGAGAAGAACAGACATGCAATGACACTGGGTGTGGTTTATCAAAATAACACACATGCAATGACACTGGTGGATCCATATGTGGTTTGTGAAAAGAACAGACATGCAATCACACTTGGTGGATCCATGTGTAGTTCATGAGAAGAACACACTTGCACTAACACTGGTGGATCCATGTGTGGTTTGTGAGAAGAACACACATCCAATGACACTGGGTGTGGTTCATGGAAAGAACACACATGCAATGACACTGGTGTATCCTTATGTGGTTTGTGAGAAGAACAGACATGCAATGACTCTAGCTGTGGTTCATGAGAAGAACACACATCCAATGACACTGGTGTATCCTTATGTGGTTTGTGAGAAGAACACACATGCAATGACTCTAGCTGTGGTTTGTGAAAAGAACACACATGCAATGACTCTAACTGTGGTTAATGAAAAGAGCAGACATGCAATGACACTAGTGGATCCATGTGTGGTTTGTGAGAAGAACACACGTGCAATGACACTGGCTATGGTTCATGAAAAGAACAGACATGCAATGATACCGGTGGATCCATTTGTGGTTTGTGAGAAGAACACACATGCAATGACACTAGGTGTGGTTCATGACAAGAATACACATCCAATGACACTTGTGGATCCTTATGTGGTTTGTGAGAAGAACAGACATGCAATGACACTGGTGGATCCATGTGTGGTTTCTGAGAAGAACACACATCCAATGATACTAGGTGTGGTTCATGAAAAGAACACACATGAAATGACACTGGTGTATCCTTATGAGGTTTGTGATAATAACAGACATGCAATGACTCTAGCTGTGGTTCATGAGAAGAACACACATCCAATGACACTGGTGTATCCTTATGTTGTTTGTGAGAAGAACACACATGCAATGACTCTAGCTGTGGTTTGTGAAAAGAACACACATGCAATGACTCTAACAGTGGTTAATGAAAAGAGCAAACATGCAATGACATTGGTGGATCCATGTGTGGTTTGTGACAAGAACACACATGCAATGACACTGGCTGTGGTTCATGAAAAGAACACACATGCAATGACACTGGTGGATCCTTATGTGGTTTGTGAGAAGAACACACATGCAATGACACAGTGGATCCATATGTGGTTTGTGACAAGAACACACATGCAATGACTCCAGGTGTTGTTAGTAAAAAAAACACACATGCAATGACACTGGTAGATCCATGGGTGGTCTCTGAAGAGAGCATACATTTCAATGACATCGGTGGATCCATATGTGGTATGTGAAAAGAACACACCTGCAATGACTTCAGTTGTTGTTAGTAAAAAGAACACACATGCAATGAAACTGGTGGATCCATGTGTGTTTGTGAGAAGAACACACATCCAATGACACTGGGTGTGTTTCATGAAAAGAACACACATCCAATGACACAGGTGGATCCTTATGTGGTTTGTGAGAAGAACAGACTTGCAATGACTCTGGGTGTGGTTCATGAGAAGAACACACATGCAGTGACATTGGTGGATCCATGTGTGGTCTGTGAGAGGAACACACATGCAATGACACTAGGTGTGGTTCATGAAAAGAAAACACATGCAATGACATTGGTGTATCCATATGTGGTTTGTGAGAATAACAGACATGCAATGACTCTAGATGTGGTTCATGAGAAGAACACACATGGAATGACACTGTTGGATCCATATGTGGTTTATGAGAAGAACACACATGCAATGACACTGGGTGTGGTTCATGAAAAGAACAGACATGCAATGACTGTGGTGGATCCATGTGTACACTGTGAGAGGAACACACATGCAATGACACTAGGTGTGGTTCATGAGAAGAACACACATGCAATGACACTGGTATATCCTTATGTGGTTTGTGAGAATAACAGACATGCAATGACTCAAGCTCTGGTCCATGAGAAGAACACACATGCAATGACACTGGTGGATCCATGTGTGGTTTATGAGAGGAACATACATGCAATGACACTGGGTGTGGTTCATGAAAAGAACACACATGCAATGACATTGGTGGATCCATATGTGGTTTGTGAAAACAACAGACATGCAATCACACTTGGTGGATCCATGTGTGGTTCATGGAAAGAACACACATGCAATGACACTGGTGGATCCATGTGTGGTTTGTGAGAAGAACACTCATGCAATGACACAGGGTGTGGTTCATGAAAAGAAAAGACTTGCAATCATACTGGTGGATCCAGGTGTAGTTTGTGAGAAGAATAGACATGCAATGACCCTGGGTGTGGTTCATGAAAAGAACACACATCCAATGACACTGGTGGATCCTTATGTGGTTTGTGATAAGAACACACATGCAATGACACATTGGATCCATATGTGGTTTGTGAAAAGAATACATATGCAATGACTCTAACTGTGGTTAATGAAAAGAGCAGACATCCAATGACACTGGTGGATCCATGTGTGGTTTATGAGAGTAAAATACATCCAATGACACTGGGTGTGGTTCATGAAAAGAACACACATGCAATGACACTGGTGTATCCTTATGTCATTTGTGAGAAGAACAGACACGCAATGACTCTAGCTGTGGTTCATGAGAAGAACACACATCCAATGACACTGGTGTATCCTTATGTGGTTTGTGAGAAGAACACACATGCAATGACTCTAGCTGTGGTTTGTGAAAAGAACACACATGCAATGACTCTAACTGTGGTTAATGAAAAGAGCAGACATGCAATGACACTGGTGGATGCATGTGTGGTTTGTGAGAAGAACACACGTGCAATGACACTGGCTATGGTTCATGAAAAGAACAGACATGCAATGATACCGGTGGATCCATTTGTGGTTTGTGAGAAGAACACACATGCAATGACACTAGGTGTGGTTCATGACAAGAATACACATCCAATGACACTTGTGGATCCTTATGTGGTTTGTGAGAAGAACAGACATGCAATGACACTGGTGGATCCATGTGTGGTTTCTGAGAAGAACACACATCCAATGATACTAGGTGTGATTCATGAAAAGAACACACATGAAATGACACTGGTGTATCCTTATGTGGTTTGTGATAATAACAGACATGCAATGACTCTAGCTGTGGATCATGAGAAGAACACACATGCAATGGCACTTGTGTATCCTTATGTGGTTTGTGAGCAGAACACACATGCAATGACTCGAGCAGTGGTTTGCGAAAAGAACACATGTGCAATGACTGTAGCTGTGGTTCATGAGAAGAACACACATGCAATGACACTGGTGGATCCATGTGTGGTTTGTGAGAGAAACAGACATGCAATGGCACTGGGTGTGGTTAATGAAAAGAACACACATCTAATGACACTGGTGGATCCTTATGTGGTTTGTGAGAAGAACACACATGCAATGACTCTGGTGGATCCTTATGTGGTTTGTGAGAATAACAGACATGCAATGACTCTAGATGTGGTTCATGAGAAGAAAACACATGCAATGACACTTTGTATCCTTATGTGGTTTGTGAGAAGAACACACATGCAATGACTCTAGCTACGGTTCATGAAAAGAACACACATCCAATGACTCTAGCCATGGTTCATGAGAAGAACACACATGCAATGACACTGGTGGATCCATGTGTGGTCTGTGAGAGGAACATACATTCAATGACACTAGGTGTGGTTCATGAAAAGAACACACATCCAATGACACTGGTGGATCCTTATGTGGTTTGTGAAAAGAACACACATCCAATGACAATGGTGGATCCTTATGTGGTTTGTCAGAAGAACACGCATGCAATGACACTGGTGATATGTGGTTTGTGAAAAGAACACACATGTAATGACACTGGTGGATCCATATGTGGTTTGTGAAAAGAACAGACATGCAATCACACTGGGCGGATCCATGCGTGGTACATGAGAAGAACACACATGCAATGACACTGGGTGTGGTTTATGAAAAGAACAGACATGCAATGACAGGATCCATATGTGGTTTGTGAAAAGAACAGACATGCAATCACACTTGGTGGATCCATGTGTGGTTCATGAGAAGAACACACATGCAATGACACTGGTGGATCCATGTGTGGTTTGTGAAAAGAACAGACATGCAATCACACTTGGTGGATCCATGTGTGGTTCATGAGAAGAACACACATGCAATGACACTGGTGGATCCATGTGTGGTTTGTGAGAGGAACGGACATGCAATGACACTGGGTGTGGTTTATGAAAAGAACACACATGCAATGACACTGGTGGATCCATATGTGGTTTGTGAAAAGAACAGACATGCAATCACACTTGGTGGATCCATGTGTGGTTCATGAGAATAACACACATGCAATGAAACTAGTGGATCCATCAGTGGTTTGTGAGAAGAAAACACATCTAATGACACTGGGTGTGGTTCATGAAAAGAACACACATCCAATGACACTGGTGGATCCTTATGTGGTTTGTGAGAAGAACACACGTGCAATGACTCTACCTGTGGTTCATGACAAGAACATACATGCAATGACACTTGTGGATCCTTATGTGGTTTGTGAAAAGAACACACATCCAATGACACTAGATGTGGTTCATGAAAAGAACACACATGGAATGACACTGGTGGATCCTTGTGTGGTTCATGAGAAGAACACACATCCAATGACACTGGGTGTGGTTCATGGAAAGAACACACATCCAATGACACTAGATGGATCCATGTGTGGTTTGTGAGAAGAACACACATGCAATGACTCTGGCTGTGGTTCATGAAAAGAACACACATCCAATGACACTGGTGGATCCATATGTGGTTTGTGAGAAGAATAAACATGCAATGACTCTAGCTGTGGTTCATGAAAAGAATACACATGCAATGACACTGGTGGATCCATGTGTGGTTTATGATAAGAACACACATCCAGTGACACTGGGTGTGGTTCATGAAAAGAACACACATCAAATGACACTGGTGGCTCC
Source organism: Avena sativa (assembly GCA_916181665.1). Taxonomy (NCBI): domain Eukaryota; kingdom Viridiplantae; phylum Streptophyta; class Magnoliopsida; order Poales; family Poaceae; genus Avena; species Avena sativa. The sequence continues at coordinate 27,934,116 of OV702290.1, read as the reverse complement.
TTATGTGGTTTGTGAGAATAACATACATGCAATGACACTGGCTGTGGTTCATGAGAAGAACACCCATGCAATGACAATGGTGTATCCTTATGTGGTTTGTGAGAAGAACACAAATGCAATGACTCTAGTTGTGGTTCATGAAAAGAACGCACATGCAATGACACTGGTGGATCCATGTGTGGTTTGTGAGAAGAACACACATCCAATGACACTGGTGGATCAACATTTGGTTTATAAAAAGAACACACATGCAATGACACTGGTGGATCCATGTGGATTATGACAATAACACAAATGCAATGACACTGGTGGAGCCATGTGTGGTTTATGAGAGGAACGGACATGCAATGACACTAGGTGTGGTTTATGAAAAGAACACACATGCAATGACACTGGTGGATCCATATGTGGTTTGTGAAAAGAACAGACATGCAATCACACTTGGTGGATCCATGTGTGGTTCATGAGAATAACACACATGAAATGACACTGGTGGATCCATGAGTGGTTTGTGAGAAGAAAACACATCCAATGACACTGGGTGTGGTTCATGAAAAGAACACACATCCAATGACACTGGTGGATCCTTATGTGGTTTGTGATAAGAACAGACATGCAATGACTCTGGGTGTGGTTCATGAGAAGAACACACATGAAGTGACACTTGTGGATCCATGTGTGGTCTGTGAGAGGAACGCACATGCAATGACACTAGGTGTGGTTCATGAAAGGAAAACACATGCAATGACACTGGTGTATCCTTATGTGGTTTGTGAGAATAACAGACATGCAATGACTCTAGATGTGGTTCCTGAGAAGAACACACATGCAATGACCCTGGTGGATCCATATGTGGTTTATGAGAAGAACACACATGCAATGCCACTAGGTGTGGTTCCTGAAAAGAATAGGCATGCAATGACACCGGCGGATCCATGTGTACACTGTGAGAGGAACACACATGCAATAACACTAGGTGTGGTTCATGAGAAGAACACACATGCAATGACACTGGTGTATCCTTATGTGGTTTGTGAGAATATTGTGGCGCCCCGCAAAAACCTCTACTAGAAAATCGCTCTTGTTTGTACTTGTGCATCATCATGACATCAGCATGCATCTAATTGATTAAAACTATTTTGCTAAAAGACCTACTTTGTTTTCTCTATTAATATCCTCCCCTCTTTGTTCAAACACAAAACCCGGGTCTCCGGAATATTTGGTTTCGTCTACCAACGGATTTCAAACGCCCCGTTTTAAATAATAAAATATTTATTTTATTTTTAGGGGGCAGCCAAACCGGGTCGATCCGACCTAGCCGGCCACCCCCAAAATTACCCAAAACTAGCCTGTCTAATTCCTAATCCTACCCTAACCTAATCTACCCACCCTTCCTCCACCTCATCCCACCCAATCGGTGCTCGCCACATCAGCTTGACCCCAAATCTCCACCAATCGCCACCTGCCACCTCCCCCCAGCCGCCACCTGCTGGCCCACCTGGCCCCACCACCACACGCGGTACACCCCTGTACTCACGCGCACCCCACGCGGTCAGCACACACCCCCCCCCCACCTGCTTCCACCGCCTGGCACGCCTGCAGCGGGGCCCCACCCCTGCTTAGCCCCACACCCGACCGCCACCCTGCCCAACACCCCTGCCTCCTTCCCCTTGTCGGCTTCCCTCTCCCGCACGTCCTCCCCCCATCCCCACCTCTGTCTCTGCCTCCGCCCGCGAGCAAGGTCGCCGCCCGACCTCCCCCCTCCGGCCTCCCCTTCCCCCTGCCGGTCGCCCCCGTTCTTCTCGCTCGTCCCCCGCCTACCAACCCCGCCGTCGCTTCCCTCTCCTCCTTGCCCCGCCACCGCTTCCCTCTCCTCCTTGCCCCGCCGCCGCTCCTCCCCTCTGCCGGCGCGGCCCCGCCTTCCGCTCCTCTCTTCAGAGCTTCGTCGCTCCTCGCTGCCCGCCTCTGCTCTCTCCGCCGCTGCCGGAGCCACGGCGACCCCCCTTTGGCCTCCTCCTGTCTCCCCCATGCCCCATCCTCGTTTCCTCCGCCGCCTTCCTCTGTCCCCAACCACCAACCGCCTGCGCCCGTTTCGCCGGAGCATGGTCGGCCCGTCCTGCGCCGCCGCCCCGCGGGCTTCCTCTCCTGCTGCCCCGTCCGCATCGAGCCGTCGCCCTCCGCAACAGCCGCCTTCCTCCTCGCTGTGCGCCCGCCTTGCTCCCTTCCCCGCATGGTGCGCCGCCCCTGGACGCCTCCTCACCGAGCCTGCGGCCTCCTCCGTGCCGGCCGGAGCTCCACCTCCTCTCCTCCACCGCCTTCCTAGCCCGAGCCCCCCGCCCCGAGCTCCTCCGGTTGGTGGTCCGCATGATGCCGGCCGTATGTCCCCTGCTCGTCGGCGTACATAGCATACCGAGCCAGCACCCCGCGGTGCTGACCCTCCTCCGGCCACAAGCGCTTCCCCTGTAGCTGTATGACACCAAGGACCCGAACCATCTGCAGGTTCCCTGCTGTTTTGCGGTGTTTGCGCGTTGTGGTGCGATCTGCCTATGTTGGTGCACGATGACCCGAGACGATGTGCAACCCCACTACAAGGACATTGTGTCGCTGCCAAGGACCCCGATGAACCATCGATGCTCACACAAGTTTGCCATCGACCACGAGTCCTTCTTCATGGATCCGATGGCCGAGCCCCTGAAGACCGATCTAGAGCGCCAAGGCCTTCGCATGGAGTCGGCAAGATCATCCTGGAACACCAAGATCAACTTCGCGGGCACCGAGCGTTAAGATCTTCTTCACAGATCGCCGAGAACCCGGACGCCAAGGTCACCGATATGGAACGCCAAGTTCGCCGAGACCCCGGTACGACAAGACCGCCTTCCCGCACCGATGCCCGGGAGTCGGATGCCAAGTTCTACTTCCAACGAGTTGACCGATGATCGAGATGGCACCCCAAGGTCTTCATCCCGGTACGACAAGCACTTCGCCGCGGAACGCCAAGATCGTCATCCCGAACGCCAAGACCGATCTGATTCGAGGACCCGACAAGATCTTCGCGACGACAAGATCGACACCGACCAGGGCGAATCCGATGCGCCCCTGACGCCAAACCAAGTCCTTCTTCACGGAACGCCAAGATATACTCCGTTATCCGAGAACGATCCCGCCGAGACCGAACCCCAGATCCGGACCCGGAGACCCAACCCCGAACCCCGCGGAGCCCAAGTTCGTTGAACCCTAATGTGATTCCCTATCCGAGACCCCCCATTATTTTTATAATATGACATTATCAACTGATGCATATTAAATTGTTCATGTCGCATACATGTGTGTGGTTTGGGGGCCTTATGCCGATTCACCTAAATTAAATATGGGGTCCATATGCGGGCAAATCTACTCTTATATTGGCCTCATTTAAACTTGTGTAGCGAACCGATGATATAATTTTGCCTTGTTAATACAACATTAAATTGGGGGCATCTAGACAACATGAACTTGATAATTGTCGGGACCCCGGTTCCGTTTAATATTGCCTAATTGCATCGCACCTTTGCCATGTCATACATCATACATGCATCATGCCCGATCTTCTACCGTAGTATTTAAATATTGCATCCGGTGTTTCTTCTAGTGCTTTGCTTCTTCGCGGATTAGGACGATGAGTGGATGCGAGTATCGACAAGTTCTCCGGATATGAACCTTCGGCAGTGTTTCCAGGCGAGCACCTCCCCCTTTCTACCTATCTTACTTTTATAGTATTTATTCCCCCTGTTGATCTATTGCTATCTGTGTTGCGATGCTCTAGTTTTCGTACCCGTGATATCTCTTGCAGCCTTATATTGCCTTGGACACATCCTTGCGCGTCGTAGTCGCTTGCTCAAGTGCTGTTGCGTGTCGTCAAGTACCTCAGTTGTTGGAGTGTTGCCGCATGTTTAATGTTGGAGATGATCATGGCTTCAATTACTGTTTAATAACTAAAATTGAAGTAGGTAAATGCAGAGGCACCGGTGGGTAATAGACAATATTTGGATTTTAACCGCTCACTAGTGTCCCGTAGGACCCCGAGTTCTTGACACCTGTTCCGAGATCGAGCGCGCTAACCACAGGTGGGGTGTGTGGGCACCCCCATCGATTAGTACCTGATTTCAAAGTATTGTACTAGGGGCCACAAAGTAGTTTGGATCTTTATTACTATCCTGTACTTATGCCATGCTTTACTGCTTTATTTAAGATTGTGCGTGGAGCACCTGTACTGTTTAGGATTGCGGAGTGTTTTCGCGGTATCGACAAGCCCAGTCACACTTTCGGGTTCCCAGCCGTTTACAGCCACTGACGCAAACCCTGGGTCCGTTCCGGAGCCAGCCAACTTTGTTGCGGGTAGCTTAGTGGGGTGGCCCCCATGTAATTTCTTTGGGTCTAGGAAACGTCATGACTTAGGCCCCGCCGACATACCGATGGGTGTATGTTAACTGATCTGGCAAAAAGGGTCGAAGTGCGTGTGGATACTTTGGTGCACCCCTGCAGGGTTAAATCTTTTCGAAAAGCCGTGTCCGCGGTTATGGACGACTTGGAGCACAGTTCTCGATCATAGACAACTATAACTAAAGTTTACTGTTATAATTTGACTTGTATCCAATATGACTGGTAATCAGCTTCAACTACAACGGAACGGCAAAATAAAAGTACCAACAACTGCTGGGTTTGGGATATCTCATGCTAATCGTACCTGACTAGTAATTGATGCAACGATAACGGAATAAATAAAACTGCCAACTGTGTGAGTTCCTCGGTTGACTTCCTCGTTTGATTTCGAGGGGGAAATACCAGGATGGGTATGTTTGGTGGTAGTATCAGGTTGGTTCCGAATAGGTCTTTCTTACCCCTCTCTGATAGCCGCTATTTGTATCGAGTCTCTATAGGTTGTTTAGTGCATGCCGCGCTGCCGCTTCAGTCCACCATACCTATGTAGGCGAGGACCGCCGAATTCTAGCCTCGCCGTGTACTGGCCTCAGTACTGACGCTCCTCTTTTTCCTTTGCCCTTTGTCGGCACCCCTTTTGTTTTAGCAGGTTTCGACGTCGTTAGCAGGGTTACCCTTCCGGCTTGGCCTAGGCAGGGTTATGGACGCCATTGGTTATTCTTCAGGGCTCTTAGCTCAATTTGCATCTTGTCCGTACTCGGACGCTGTATTGTTTTCAAGGTGATTTGGATCTTTGTATGTTATATCTGTATTCCTGACTCTTTTAGTCGCTGTTGTATATATATGTTGTGGGTTCCATCGAGGACTATTGTGTAATGATATTACTTCGTTTTCCACCCGCACGCAAGTGCCTGGAGGGCACCTTTGAATCGTTTCTATGCGGGTTTGGCGGAAAGCGCTGAACTTGCATAGGGCCGATTCTGAGGGTGTTACAAATATCAGACATGCAATGACTCTAGCTGTGGTTCATGAGAAGAACACACATGCAATGACACTGGTGGATCCATGTGTGGTTTGTGAAAACAACAGACATGCAATCACACTTGGTGGATCAATTTGTGGTTCATGAGAAGAACACACATGCAATGAAACTGGTGGATCCATGTGTGGTTTGTGAGAAGAACACACATCCAATGATACTGGGTGTGGTTCATGAAAAGAACACACATCCAATGACACTGGTGGATCCTTATGTGGTTTGTGAGAAGAATAGACATGCAATGACTCTAGATGTGGTTCATTAGAAGAACACACATGCAATGACACTTTGTATCCTTATATGGTTTGTGAGAAGAACACACATGCAATGACTCTAGTTGTGGTTCATGAAAAGAACACACATCTAATGACTCTAGGTGTGGTTCATGAGAAGAACACACATGCAATGACACTGGTGGATCCATGTGTAGTTTGTGACAGGAACATGCATGCAATGACACTTGGTGTGGTTCATTAAAAGAACACACATCCAATGACACTTGTGGGTCCTTATGTGGTTTGTGAGAAGAACAGACATGCAATGACACAGTGGATCCATATGTGGTTTGTGAAAAGAACACACATGTAATGACTCTAACTGTGGTTAATGAAAATAGAAGACATCCAATGACATTGGTGGATCCATGTGGGTTTATGAGAGGAACACACATCCAGTGACACTGGGTGTGGTTCATGAAAAGAACACACATGCAATGACACTGGTGTATCCTTATATGGTTTGTGAGAAGAACAGACATGCAATGACTCTAGCTATGGTTCATGAGAAGAACACACATCAAATGACACTAGTGTATCCTTATGTGGTTTCTGAGAAGAACACACATGCAATGACTCTAGCTGTGGTTTGTGAAAAGAACACACATGCAATGACTCTAACTGTAGTTAATGAAAAGAGCAGACATGCAATGACACTGGTGGATCCAAGTGTGGTTTGTGAGAAGAACACACATGCAATGACACTGGCTGTGGTTCATGAAAAGAACACACATGCAATGACACTAGTGGATCCTTATGTGGTTTGTGGGAAGAACACATATGCAATGACACTGTGGATCCATATGTGGATTGTGAAAACAACACACATGCAATGACTCCAGTTGTTGTTAGTAAAAAGAACACACATGCAAAGACACTGGTGGATCCATATGTGGTTTGTGAAAAGAACAGACATGCAATCACTCTAGCTGTAGTTCATGAAAATAACACACATCCAATGACTCTAGCTGTGGTTCATGAGAAGAACACACATGCAATGACACTGGTGGATCCATGTGTGGTTTGTGAGATGAACAGACATGGAATGACTCTAGATGTGGTTCATGAGAAGAACACACATGCAATGACACTGGTGTATCCTTATGTGGTTTGTGAGAAGAACACACATGCAATGACTCTTGCTGTAGTTCATAAAAAGAACACACATCCAATGACAATGGTGGATCCATATGTGGTTTGTGGAAAGAACAGACATGCAATGACTCTAGCTGTGGTTCATGAAAAGAACACACATGCAATGACACTAGTGGATCCATGTGTGGTTCGTGAGAAGAACACACATCCAATGACAAAAAGTCCAGTACCTTCCTACAAATTAGTGAATTAGGAGGGGGGCTCTTTTGTGTAGCAAAATAAAAAGCCGGGGGGTGTGGTTCATGAAAAGAACACACATCTAATGACACTGGCCAATCCTTATGTGGTTTGTGATAAGAACACACATGCAATGACTCTAGCCGTGGTTCATGAAAAGAATATACATGCAATGACACTGGTGGATCCTTATGTGGTTTGTGAGAAGAACACACATCCAATGACATTGGGTGTGGTTCATGAAAATAACACACGTCCAATGACACTGGTGGATCCTTATGTGGTTTGTGAGAAGAACACACATGCAATGACTCTAGCTGTGGTTCATGACAAGAACATACATGCAATGACACTTGTGGATCCTTATGTGGTTTGTGAAAAGAACACACATCCAATGACACTAGATGTGGTTCATGAAAAGAACACACATGGAATGACAGTGGTGGATCCATGTGTGGTTCATGAGAAGAACACACATCCAATGACACTGGGTGTGGTTCATGGAAAGAACACACATCCAATGACACTAGATGGATCCATGTGTGGTTTGTGAGAAGAACACACATGCAATGACTCTGGGTGTGGTTCATGGAAAGAACACCCATCAAATGACACTGGTGGATCCTTATGTGGTTCGTGAGAAGAACATACATGCAATGACATTGGTTGTGGTTCATGAGAAGAACACCCATGCAATGACAATGGTGTATCCTTATGTGGTTTGTGAGAAGAACGCAAATGCAATGACTCTAGTTGTGGTTCATGAAAAGAACGCACATTCAATGACACTGGTGGATCCATGTGTGGTTTGTGAGAAGAACACACATCCAATGACACTGGTGGATCAACATTTGTTTTATGAAAAGAACACACATGCAATGACACTGGTGGATCCATGTGGATTATGACAATAACACACATGCAATGACACTGGTGGATCCATGTGTGGTTTATGAGAGGAACGGACATGCAATGACACTAGGTGTGGTTTATGAAAAGAACACACATGCAATGACACTGGTGGATCCATGTGTGGTTTGTGAGAAGAACACACATCCAATGACACTGGTGGATCAACATTTGGTTTATGAAAAGAACACACATGCAATGACACTGGTGGATCCATGTGGATTATGACAATAACACACATGCAATGACACTGGTGGATCCATCTGTGGTTTATGAGAGGAACGGACATGCAATGGCACTAGGTGTGGTTTATGAAAAGAACACACATGCAATGACACTGGTGGATCCATATGTGGTTTGTGAAAAGAACAGACATGCAATCACACTTGGTGGATCCATGTGTGGTTCATGAGAATAACACACATGCAATGACACTGGTGGATCCATGAGTGGTTTGTGAGAAGAAAACACATCCAATGACACTGGGTGTGGTTCATGAAAAGAACACACATCCAATGACACTTGTGGATCCTTATGTGGTTTGTGAGAAGAACAGACATGCAATGACTCTGTGTGGTTCATGAGAAGAACACACATGAAGTGACACTTGTGGATCCATGTGTGGTCTGTGAGAGGAACGCACATGCAATGACACTAGGTGTGGTTCATGAAAAGAAAACACATGCAATGACACTGGTGTATCCTTATGTGGTTTGTGAGAATAACAGACATGCAATGACTCTAGATGTGGTTCCTGAGAAGAACACACAGGCAATGACCCTGGTGGATCCATATGTTGTTTATGAGAAGAACACACATGCAATGACACTAGGTGTGGTTCCTGAAAAGAATAGGCATGCAATGACACCGGCGGATCCATGTGTACACTGTGAGAGGAACACACATGCAATAACACTAGGTGTGGTTCATGAGAAGAACACACATGCAATGACACTGGTGTATCCTTATGTGGTTTGTGAGAATATCAAACATGCAATGACTCTAGCTGTGGTTCATGAGAAGAACACGCATGCAATGACACTGGTGGATCCATGTGTGGTTTGTGAAAACAACAGACATGCAATCACAGTTGGTGGATCAATTTGTGGTTCATGAGAAGAACACACATGCAATGAAACTTGTGGATCCATGTGTGGTTTGTGAGAAGAACACACATCCAATGATACTGGGTGTGGTTCATGAAAAGAACACACATCCAATGACACTGGTGGATCCTTATGTGGTTTGTGAGAAGAATAGACATGCAATGACTCTAGATGTGGTTCATTAGAAGAACACACATGCAATGACACTGGTGTATCCTTATGTGGTTTGTGAGAAGAACACACATGCAATGACTCTAGCTGTGGTTCATGAAAAGAACACACATCTAATGACTCTACGTGTGGTTCATGAGAAGAACACACATGCAATGACACTGGTGGATCCATGTGTAGTTTGTGACAGGAACATGCATGCAATGACACTTGGTGTGGTTCATTAAAAGAACACACATCCAATGACACTTGTGGATCCTTATGTGGTTTGTGAGAAGAACAGACATGCAATGACACAGTGGATCCATATGTGGTTTGTGAAAAGAACACACATGTAATGACTCTAACTGTGGTTAATGAAAATAGCAGACATCCAATGACATTGGTGGATCCATGTGGGTTTATGAGAGGAAAACACATCCAGTGACACTGGGTGTGGTTCATGAAAAGAACACACATGCAATGACACTGGTGTATCCTTATATAGTTTGTGAGAAGAACAGACATGCAATGACTCTAGCTATGGTTCATGAGAAGAACACACATCAAATAATACTAGTGTATCCTTATGTGGTTTCTGAGAAGAACACACATGCAATGACTCTAGTTGTGGTTTGTGAAAAGAACACACATGCAATGACTCTAACTGTGGTTAATGAAAAGAGCAGACATGCAATGACACTGGTGGATCCAAGTGTGGTTTGTGAGAAGAACACACATGCAATGACACTGGCTGTGGTTCATGAAAAGAACACACATGCAATGACACTAGTGGATCCTTATGTCGTTTGTGAGAAGAACACATATGCAATGACACTGTGGATGCATATGTGGATTGTGAAAACAACACACATGCAATGACTGCAGTTGTTGTTAGTAAAAAGAACACACATGCAAAGACACTGGTGGATCCATATGTGGTTTGTGAAAAGAACAGACATGTAATCACTCTAGTTGTAGTTCATGAAAATAACACACATCCAATGACTCTAGCTATGGTTCATGAGAAGAACACACATGCAATGACACTGGTGGATCCATGTGTGGTTTGTGAGATGAACAAACATGGAATGACTCTAGATGTGGTTCATGAGAAGAACACACATGCAATGACACTGGTGTATCCTTATGTGGTTTGTGAGAAGAACACACATGCAATGACTCTTGCTGTAGTTCATGAAAAGAACACACATCCAATGACACTGGTGGATCCATATGTGGTTTGTGGAAAGAACAGACATGCAATGACTCTAGCTGTGGTTCATGAAAAGAACACACATGCAATGACACTAGTGGATCCATGTGTGGTTTGTGAGAAGAACACACATCCAATGACAAAAAGTCCAGTACCTTCCTACAAATTAGTGAATTAGGAGGGGGGGCTCTTTTGTGTAGCAAAATAAAAAGTCGGGGGGTGTGGTTCATGAAAAGAACACACATCTAATGACACTGGTCAATCCTTATGTGGTTTGTGAGAAGAACACACATGCAATGACTCTAGCTGTGGTTCATGAAAAGAATATACATGCAATGACACTGGTGGATCCTTATGTGGTTTGTGAGAAGAACACACATCCAATGACATTGGGTGTGGTTCATGAAAACAACACACGTCCAATGACACTGGTGGATCCTTATGTGGTTTGTGAGAAAAACACACATGCAGTGCCTCTAGTTGTGGTTCATGACAAGAACATACATGCAATGACACTTGTGGATCCTTATGTGGTTTGTGAAAAGAACACACATCCAATGACACTAGATGTGGTTCATGAAAAGAACACACATGGAATGACACTGGTGGATCCATGTGTGGTTCATGAGAAGAACACACATCCAATGACACTGGGTGTGGTTCATGGAAAGAACACACATCCAATGACACTAGATGGATCCATGTGTGGATTGTGAGAAGAACACACATGCAATGACTCTGGCTGTGGTTCATGAAAAGAACACACATCCAATGACACTGGTGGATCCATATGTGGTTTGTGAGAAGAATAGACATGCAATGACTCTAGCTGTGGTTCATGAAAAGAACACACATGCAATGACACTGGTGGATCCATGTGTGGTTTATGAGAAGAACACACATCCAGTGACACTGGGTGTGGTTCATGAAAAGAACACACATCAAATGACACTGGTGGATCCTTATGTGGTTTGTGAGAAGAACATACATGCAATGACACTGGCTGTGGTTCATGAGAAGAACACCCATGCAATGACAATGGTGTATCCTTATGTGGTTTGTGAGAAGAACGCAAATGCAATGACTCTAGTTGTGGTTCATGAAAAGAACGCACATGCAATGACACTGGTGGATCCATGTGTGGTTTGTGAGAAGAACACACATCCAATGACACTGGTGGATCAACATTTGGTTTATGAAAAGAACACACATGCAATGACACTGGTGGATCCATGTGGTTTATGACAATAACACACATGCAATGAACTCTAGTGGGTCCATGTGGTTTATTAGAAGAACACACATCCAATGAACTCTAGTGGATCTATCTTGGCATAATTTGATGTATGCCATGATGTATTTCATTGTACAATACACTCACTTTCCATTTTTATACTACTCAGTTTTGCCCTTGGTTTTTTGATACTACTCAGTTTTGCCCCCCTCTCTATCTTTCGTAGAAGCCCAACCTGTGCTCACCATGTTTGCTACTCCCTGATTGGTTGTCACAGTTGTCACGCGGATCGTGCGCACCAATCGTTGATTCTGTGCGATCCAACGATGATCATTGCACACGTCATGCCCTTCACAGTACAGCGTGAGACAGCACAGACGTCTCCCTCAGCGAGACTTCTACAAGAAGGAACACGATGCAATCCATGGAAAACGTCGTCGAGCGGTCATGTCATGTTTAATCATGTCTGAAAAGCCTACTACTGCTACTACTACGCCACAACACATGCGTCATCGAGTGCACGGTCGTCGATGGATAGCTGCAATTTATTGCCACTTGATTTTAATATGACATATCCCATTTTTTACGCAGCGGCTCTCAATCTCACTTCCAACTGGGCCCCACTGTAAGAAGCTTGCACGCGCTAGCTGGAGGCCGAAGATCTGAGCTCGACGAGACCTAACGTCTCTGGCTTCATCGAGTCACTCGTAGCCATCAAGACATCCCTCTACCCGATCTAGCACAACCCCACAAATCTCGCCGTACAGCCACCTACCTTCCCCTCTACATTTCCACTTTTAACTATCGCCAATTTTAGGGCCGTGTCAAACTTCGTACATAGAAATTGTGTGTGTGCCCTTTGCATACGGCTCAATACAGAACTGCCATGCATGGCCCGGGAAAAAACGTGACGTATCGTGCGTGTGTCGCAGTGCACGGTGTAGTAGACTGCGCAGCACGTTGCACAGTGGTGCAACAAAACGTGCCTTGCTTCCATCCACCTTAACTATAGAGCCCCTCTCCGCACACCCACTCTCACTCTCGCTCACTCACCCCCACACAACCCTCTCCACTGTCCCACCAGCATCTGCAAACTCCTGAGAATACGCCATCCACGCCGGTGATGGTGGAGGAGGATACGATGGCCATCGTCGCCTCCGAGGGTGCCGGCTCCTTGCCGGTCCCTCTCGACGCGTTGAAAGTAGCCGCCGGCCCTGTCTAGGGCCTAGTCGAGCCATCGATGGCAGCCGTCGTTCCCGTCCAGGCCCCCGTCCCCGCTACCGACGTAGCCATCGACGAGGCCCCCATCTCCTTGCCGGTCCCCCTCGACGCGTTGAAAGCAGCCGCCGTCCCCGTCCAGGCCCCAGTCGAGGCATCGATGGCAGCCGCCGTTCCGGTCCAGGCCCCCGTCCCTGCTACCGACGGAGACGCCAGCGAGGAGGCCCTCGTTGGTCACAAGCAGATCAAGCACTTCTTGGGCACCTACGATCCAGATAAACATCGCTCCGCTAAACCCCTACGACACCGGCATCGACGACCCATGGTCGGAGGTAACTAGGGTTTGCTCCCCTCCCCTAGTTCTTCTACTGTTCCCATCGTTGGATGCTAGATCTTGATTTATTAGGATTCGCTTGTTCGCATTTCGATTGCTCGATCTTCTTACATCATCTACTCCCCCATTTTCCTTTTCTTCCAATAGGTTTCCGGCAGCGACGTCTGCAGCGATGACGAGTCCATGCACACCAAGACTCGTCAGGTGCTGAGGAGGCTGTGGGCCGGCCAGTACGACGCCTTCTTCAAGGGCGCCCCCTGGCGCGGCCCCTTATGCTGGGTGAGTCTCGCTGGCACCGACTTCAACTCCTTACTAAAGCATGTAGAGGCCCCGGGCTCCGGCATCCACAAAGGCAGCGAGCGTGAGACCGTCAACATCAACGCCTACATCGCTGAACACCGGGCTCTAGGCATTCACCTCCGAAACCTCCAGCGGGTGGCCATAAAAGAGGGTCACATGGATCCAATCAGGCCCAAGGCTCCCAAGGTCAAGGGACTGGGCAGCAAGAAGTGGAGGAAGCGCTGGAGGATGCGGAGGCGCGGGCGCATGAAGGACAGGTTGGATGTGTCCTTGAATGTATCTGCTGCTGCGGCGGCTGCTACTGCTAAGCACCTTCTTTTGATTTTCTATATTTTTCTTGCATCCTATTTGTGGCTGAATGCATCGAACCTCGTTAAGCAACCTACTTTCTATCGCTATATCCTATTTAGCTGCGCACAGCTATATCTACATTTGTTTTGTTTTCTGAATGAATGTATTCTGCCTGGTGTGATTTTCTGCTCTAGATTTTCTACCTGATCGGAGGCAAAAAGAGGTCCAAAAGGGAACGAATTATCGAAGAGAGAATCTTCTCTAGATTTGCTACCAATTTGGGCAAAATGAAACATATATGTTTAGTGAGAGAGGAAAAGGGTACTCTTTCAAACTGCCAGTTAACGAGCTACCATCTTGACGAGGCCCCATCTTGACGTCTCCCTCTACAAGAAGGAACGCGATGCCATCCATGGAAAAAGTCGTCGAGTGGTCATGTCACGTTTAATCTAGTCTGCAAAGGCTACTACTGCTACTACAACACATGCACAGGGCAACGGGGTCATCGAGTGCACGGTTGTCGACGAGACGCTGCAATTTATTACCACTTGATTTTATTAAGACATATCCCATTTTTACACAGCGCTCTCAATCTCACTTCCAACTGGGCCCTACCGCTAGTAACTTCCATGAGTCAAGGGCCCCCCTCGAGTAGATCTAACGTTGCTAGAAATTGGTTCCGTGCCACTTGCATGCAGTGGAATCGAGGTCTGCCATGAGCGTGTTTTCAATGCAGCTCTAAAGTGGAGATCGTGGCTATTTCAAAAAAAAGGGAACCCAAAAAAAAGAGGTGGAGATCGTGGTAGCCCCCGCCCACCACACGTGTCCACTCAAGGACTACGAACAGTCCGGTGTTTATAACCCCCCCCCCCTCGACCTTCTTATTCCATGTGCTCGTGTCATTTACCCCCAGTCTGTCTAGTCCCAAGACCCCAATCTGCACCTACCGCGCGCGCCAAAGCTCCCTCGCTTGCACTACCTCCTTCCCTTGGTGCGCCATGAAGCGTACGCGTGGAGACGAGCCAGAGGTGAAGCCAGTTGAAGGCGAAACAGCAGATGGCTCGGTCATCACCAAGCAGGCGGAGGCGTCTTCTTCGGGCACGAACGCCGCTCGTCATCGCGCCGTCGAGGGTGCGAGCTCATCCATCTAGCCAGTAGCCGCCGCCGCCGAGTAGCAGGTGGCCAACAACGTCGTGGTGCCAGCGGCAGATCTGTATGGGGAGCAGGCGACAGGCGGAGGCAATCCGTGCTCTACATCAATGACTCATCGCCGTACAAGAAATCTTCGACGCAATCGCGGAGAATGACGAGTTCGAGGAGGAGTTCCCTGATGAGGAGTCCGAGGTACTACATTGCTAGCTTCTCTAGTCGCAGCCGCAGATTTCACTGTTCATACATAGGATTTGCTCAATCGTGTACAAAATCTTTTGCTCTTGAAGTAGGGTAGTATATATATGGTTCGATCGGTCGATTGATGCATCTGCCATCTAGTCACAAACCCCAATCCGTCTAGTCACAAAACCCCAATCTGCTCATCTGCCATCTAGTTGAGTTTGCTAGTTGAGTGTTGATTTCGATACACAGCATGCCTATAACATTACATTTCTATTCCTTACTGAGCCCAATGATTCAATTTTGCCCCAAAATAGTGCACATAAACAATATAGGTTGTGCTGTTGATATTTTGGTTCTTCGACTCCATCACTGAAAAAAATGAGACCCTAATTTTTTTCTCATATGGAACCTATATATATAATCTTTGTATCGTTTCTGATCTATGAATGCGTTGTATGATGCATATGTATATCCCTGAATATTGTTTTGTACGATTACATTTCAATTTCTTATTATGGCCAATGATTCAAATTTGCCCCAAAGAGAGGCAGACACATTGGTGTCAGATTTTTTCAGGGATGAGTTAGCAAACCTGGGGCCATGTACAAGATCAATATAAGCTGTGCAATTGTTACTTGGTTCGCTTACACCATCCCTGTAGAAACTTATGAGACTGCAATATTTATTCTACATTCATAGAACTATGATATTTGAATTATCTATTCCATGCATTCATAGTGTATAAGAATTACATTATAGTTTGTCAACGAGGCCGATGATTGAAATTTGCCCTAAAATAGTTCAAGGGGAGACACGTATGATGGTGTCATGTTTTAGGGATGGGTTGGTGAACTTGAGGCAGCAATGCACACAGACAATATAGGTTGTGTTGTTGGTACTTTAGTTCTCCAACTCCATCTCTGAAACAAATTATGAGGCCCTTGATTTATTCTCATATGGAACTACATATATGATCCTTGATTTGTTTCTGATCTTTTAATGATTGGTATCATGCATATGTATATGAATCGTTTTGATCATAAGTATTTTTAACATGTACCTGAAGATTAATTGTTTGGTTTTTTATTTATAATTACAATATTTAGGCTTGTTTTTGTACCTGGCTATGTATATCCCTGAATATTGTTTTGTACGATTACATTTCAATTTCTTATTGTGGCCAATGATTCAAATTTGCTCCAAAGAGAGGCATACACATTGGTGTCAGATTTTTCCAGGGATGAGTTAGCGAACCTGGGGCCATGTACAAGATCAATATAACCTGTGAAATTGTTACTTGGTTCGCTGACGCCATCCCTGTAGAAACTTATGAGGCTGCAATCTTTATTCTACATTCATAGAACTATGATATTTGAATTATCTATTTCATGCATTCATAGTGTATAATAATTACATTTCAGTTTGTCACCGAGGCCGATGATTGAAATTTGCCCCAAAAGAGTTCAAGGGGAGACACATATGATGGTGTCGTGTTTTAGGGATGGGTTGGTGAACCTGAGGCAGCAATGCACACAAACAATATAGGTTGTGTTGTTGGTACTTTGGTTCGCCAACTCCATCTCTGAAACAAATTATGAGGCCCTAGATTTATTCTCATATGGAAATACATATATAATCCTTGAATTGTTTCTGATCTTTTAATGATTGGTATGATGCATATGTATATGAATGGTTTTGATCATAAGTATTTTTAACATCTACCTAAAGATCAATTGTTTGTTTTTTATTTATAATTACAATATTTAGGCTTTTTTTGTACCTGACTATGTATATCCCTGAATATTGTTTTGTACGATTACATTTCAATTTCTTATTGTGGCCAATGATTCAAATTTGTCCCAAAAGAGAGGCAGACACATTGGTGTCAGATTTTTTCAGGGACGAGTTAGTGAACCTGGGGCGATGTACAAGAACATTATAGGTTGTGCAATTGTTACTTGGTTCACTCACGCCGTCCCTAAAGAAACTTATGAGGCCGCAATCTTTATTCTACATACACTCTGATGCAATTATTTGTCATTGTGTTGAGATGAAATGATATATGAACCGATCAAACTATTGCTGAGATGCTTTATCTTTGATATCCATGGATATATTGTCTTACATATACATGTTGTCAATTCTTGAGTTCTAATACAATTCAATCATATGTATGACTTCTAAGTTATGTTCTTAAAAATCAACAGGAGGATGATGATGAAGTGGACGATAGCAAGGTATCCAGGAACAACAAGAGTCGCTACATGCTGAGCCGGTTACGGTGTGGGCTAATCCGTTTCCACCGTAGGGGGAGACTGTTTTGCCCATTTTGTGGTAGAGCAATCAACGTGGACCTCGACAGCATGATCCAGCACGCTGTGGGCGTTGCTAGAGGCGGAGGCGGAAGCCATAGGCCGATTACTTTGGCGTGGCACGCAGCCTTCGGCAAATTCCTTCGGGATTATGTCAAGACTGGCTTGTATCCCATCGACTAGGTTGTCCCTGCATCCTGCTAATGCCCCTGCCCTGCTAGGCGTCTCTGTGTCCCGGCCTCCTGCTGCCGCCCCTGCTTTTATTTTGTTTTAGTTAATTATTACCTATGTGTGGCATGTAAGACAATATATCCGTGGTGTCTCTGGTGAACCTTCTATATTAATCTACTCCTTTATATGGAGTGCCTTAAAATTTCTAGTGTTCAATTATATTACTGATCATGCTCATGCACACTACAAAATATTTCTAGTTCTCGATTATATTATAATTGTCAAGGAATACATCAACAAGTTAAATTGGTCGAAATTTTGTATTGAAGTAACTAAATGATCTCACATCGGCGGTGGACGTTGGTAGAAGCCGAAGGCATCAGCCGAAGACCTTGGAGCGGCACACATTCTTCAGCAAATTCCTTGTAGGTTCAACAACGGGTTGCCGCCGCCCAGCTCCGAATTCGCTTACAGGTCCAACATGACAGAACATGAGCTACCACAGAGACCTCGGCAGAGGTGGAAGAATTGGTGCGGGTGCAACCACGGCAATGACAAGCTCGGATTCTAGAGGAGGAAAATAGAACCGAGCATGGTCGACACGGTGACAGATCTCACCAAGAACCAATTCTCATCCCCGCACCGTGCCATGGGTGCGTCCATGGTGAGGGAGAGCTCCGACTCGGGATGGGGAGGAGAGCGGGGCCGAGCAGGTTCGTCACGTCCCAGCTCTACGCCATGGCTCCGACCACAGATTGCCGCTCTAGTGAAGAAGAAGAAGAAGACGCGTAATGGATGCAGGCGCCAATGCTGCAAGCCTACAGGGAGGAGAGCTGGGCCGAGCAGGTTCGTCCATGTCCCAGCTCCGCGCCATGGCTGCGACGCCCCACAGATTGTCGCCCCAGGGAAGAAGAAGATGCGTAATGGATGCAGGCGCCAATGCTGCAAGCCTAATTGACACCTAAGCGACGAGAGCGACATAACGGCGAGAACTGACAGGGGGGCCAACTTGACGACCGTTAGCCTGATTTTTTGTATTAAAATGTAAAGTTGAATTTGTGCCGAAAAAGACCCTCTGAGTATTTGGCACACCAACTATAGTCATCGCGGCTGATTTTAGGGAACTTGGGTACCGCGTTTCCTGGGTACCCCAACTTTCGGGCCGCAAAATGATATTCTCTTCCACATGGGTATGACCGGAATATTGGTAAACGCAATTTAAGCATCGCCTTCCATCTCCTCAGCACATCACTGTGCAAAAATCCCCAACTCATTCCTTCGGCCGCCCTCTACCGCCGCCACAACCACCGCAAGAACCATCGACGTTGCCGGAGGCACCACCTCCACCGGGCCATACCACCGCAACAGATCACTCGACCTCCATGCCCTGTCCCAGCCACCGCCGCCGCATTAGCTGCTGCCATGGACGCAGAGTACGGCGTGTTCAGCGATGGGAGCGACTTCACCGACGAGTACACCGTCACCGCCCATGGCACCACCAAGCTAATGGTCGTCCACACAAATGCGTCAGCGGAGGTCGCCAAGGTCATCACAATGTACGTGCGGTGGCTATAGGAGCCGATGGACAGGTACAAGATTGTCGGCCTTGACCTCGAGTATATCGGAGATAGGAAGAGGACGGAGCTTTTGCAGCTGTCCATGCGCAACCACCTCCTATACCACGTATGTAGGGCCAAATATGTATGCCTGGAGCTTCGCGAGTTCCTACACAAGAGGGAGATCTACTTCGCCAGCGTCGACATCAAGAACAACACTCCGAAGCTAGAGCAGGATCTCCTCGTTCATGTCGCCAATCACGTCGATCTCCAACGTTTGTGGAGGTACCCGAATAGCGGTACGGGGAAAGCCGGCATGGCTAGACTCGTTGCCGACATCATCGACCGCGAGTACGTCGGCATGAAAGTCGAGTTCCCGAAGCACATGCACGAGCGATGGGAGTGGAGGCACCTGGATTACGATGCGGTCAAGTACGCAGCCAGGGATGCGTATGTCTGCTACGAGATGCTCAACAGGATCTGGCGGGTGGGTGAGTGTGCTGTTTACCACTACTATTTTCGCATTTCGTTCCTAGTTTTATCTCGCATGTATTTTCTAAGCATTCTGTGTGTAATAACCAAGCTCGTATCATCCCTGTGCTATTAGCTACTTAACCTGTATGAATTACATTCCCCCCTTTTGTATGCTCAACATTCATTCTTACAAATTCTGTCTGTGCCATTTGCATGCGGCAGAATCCAGGACTGACATGCATAAGGTGTGATACAGTCATAAGTCATAACCAAACCAGATTATAGCGAAGGATGCAGTCATAACCAAACCCAGATTATAGTTTGACAAAGGTAATACACAGCAGTTCGTAATTGCTCACATAGTGTACTTCTGAAATAACATGTTTTCATAAACATAACAAGCCCCACACAAACACAACAATCATGCACTAAAAGTCTACATCCCAGCCTGTTGGAGAAGGCAACCGATCCTAGGATGCCTTCGGTCGCTTGCCCCGGCTTGTAGATTCATCTACACTCCGCCATCTGGGGCAAACAACCTACCTTGGTGGTGGTTCAATGATGCGATGCCTGAAACGAGATTTTACAATCTGGCGGTACAACTCGTGGCTAACATACCCGTCAATTGCAGCGTACTTCAGATTAGGTTCAGAAAGCGGCTTATCCTCCCAGTAATCGTGCCTAAACGCCTCCACGAACATATAGGCAATTTGCCCTTCATGTCAGCGTACCACAGGTCGATGAGTTCGGAGGCAAGAGCGGCCATCCCGGTCCTGTCGCCCTTCGTCCCTAGGATCTAGTAAATTTCCTAGATGTCCACTCTGCACTCCTTTGGGATTCTAATATTGACAGTCAGGCTTTCAAGCAGTTTAGTGTCATTCGTGATGTCAACACTAGTAAATGTTATGTGCTGGTTCACGAGAAATTCATGAAACAGATCCCTAATGCTTTCGCCACAACTACATGAAAATGAATTCAGACAAATAATATAGCAATAGCTTTTGCAAATAGACGGTTCAGGAACAAAAAGATAGCAAAGTCTACCAGATCTCGTCAGCCCCCTTATCGCAAAAAGGCTGGTATACGAGGACGTGCCCCTTCATGGAGAGTTGCACCCAGGCGATCCTACGGTGATCGCGGCTGTACTCGAGGTCGAGACCTACGAACCTGTTTTCTTCGAACCGCGGACAACTCGTGTAATTACTCAGATTCTTCCTCACCGTCACAGGATCGGTGGTGTAGATGACTCTGATTTTCTTCCCGCCATGTACTTCTATGTCGAAGTGCGCAGTCGCTTGCCTGCCGTCGTTTCGGACGTCCGAAAAGTCCATGACTACAGGCAAGAGGGAAAGGATACGGAGGAAGAGGGTGATGATGTGGCGGAGGAAATGGATGAGGCCATGGAGGAGAAAGACGATGAGGCCATGGAGGAGGAAATGAGACGGAGAAGTGAAAGATTGGAACCGCCCTTACCAATATCTGGAATGGTGCACGACCGTTCGTAGTAGGGTGAAGGTGGAGAAAAATGGCGGATTTACACGTCGATGCTAGCGCTTCCTAAAATTTGTTTTACGCCACTTGCATGTGGTGGAATCGAGGTCTGCCATGCACGATCCAAGTCAAACGTAGTCACGTTTGCGCGTGCCAACCTTCACTCACTGACAGGCGGGCCGCACATATCTCTCTTTTACGATTTATTTTTTCACTTCCTCTAGATGGTTCCGGTGCCCGCCCTCAATAATTACGCCCCCCCTCCCCCCTTCCTTGTCTTCCACGCGGACAAGAACCAGCGGAGGCGGCGGTTCCTCCCTGATTCCAGCCTCTCTCTAATCCATCTGCCTCCTTATCACAACGCCTCCATTAATCTACCGGATTCCAGACTCCATTTGCTGCTATGGGTAGAGCTTGGGGTAGCAGCAGGCTGAAGAGAAAGGCATGCGACGACGACGTGGATGGCCAGGGCGACCACCACCGGGAGGATTGGGGATGGCTGAACCTCAGTGCCGCGAACGTGCACATGATCTCCATGGGGTTGGACATCATCTTTGTCGTCCGCCTCGCTCGCTGCATCCCTGGCTACCGCTTCACGATGCGGGACATGGACGAACAACCGTTCGGCACGCCAGCCCTTCTTTACCCCGATACCAGCAAATGTCCAAATGAACGCGATGGCCACGTAAGTTCCAGTATCTTGCTCATTGGTTGAGTCATATCGTTGATTCATATGTGCTGAACTCTCATCGGAATCCTATGTTCCTTTTGTCGAGCATGTTGTGTGCACGCGTGGTTTGAACAAATTGAACCATTTAAGACTATTCTGTACAGCGGAAGCTCTGCTCGTACCTGATATTCTGGTATTTTTGTAGTGACATAGTCTTACTTTAGGTGATAGACGAGTTGTCAATTTCGATTTGCAATGGAATGCCTGCTAGGTGATATTCTGTTTCCTAAAATAAAAACAAACAGATTAGACGATTTAAGGCTGTTATGCCCCGAGCTGTTTATGATCATCATCAGGAGTTTGTTCTGGGGGGGGCTCTGCTCCTACTCCATATATTGGGTATCTTCATAGTGACACAGGCACAATTTAGACGATATTTGAGGAGACACTCGTATTTAGGCGATATTTTGTGTATTTTAATTAGAAGGTTCAGTTGTCAAATTGTATTTGCAATGGAATCCATGCTAGGTGATTGTACCAACAGACAACAAACTCTATAGAATATTCATGCAAAACTGATACTGCTGGATAAGTGGTCAGAATCAGTAGTGGTGAATATCAAGGAAGAAGAAGAGACGGAAATGGGAGATGACCAGAACTGGGTGGGTGGCAACGGCGAGTGGCTGGTCCTTTTATCCCAGGATGGGAGTACTTGGACTCTAAAAAATTGCTACAGATCGTTGAGACTTACATTTCCATCTTTGGAGGGTGTCGACATTACTGCATTCAACAACGGGTGGCCACCGCCCATTTCCGAATTCGCTTACAGGTTCAACATGGCAGAAGTTGAGCTCCTGAAGGTACAGCTCCCACATAGACCGTGGGAGGCGTGGAATACTTGGGAGTACGACCTCTTAGCGGTGTTCGACAAGGCAATCACATTCATTAGATGCCCAGTAGACAAGGAATGGACAGTCTTGTGCGACGACTTCCTGCAGCTGGAGAAGTATGTCGATGCCGTCTTCACCTCCAGCTACTATTCATACAAACCGCAACACATTTATGCGGTCACTGAACCTAACGGCGACGTGCGTGTTTGGAAGCCGTCCATTTGGGGTGAGTCATGGTGTCATATAGAATGTAAAATCCCATTCAAAATTCTGCTTACTGACTGTAAGTAACACACAGGTACCCACGCAGCCTCGCGCATCATTCCAGCTCCGGTCATCGAAGATGCAGTAGCAGATGCTGAACTTGGGACACGGCGCTGGTTCCTGGCACCTCTAGGAGGCGACAAGAAACAGGATGTTGAACTCATGTGGATTCATATCAGGGGAGGACTAAACAGTGTTGGTGATACAATAGAACATATGGGGACACAACTTTCTTCATACCCATCGCTGCGGTGTCACGTTTTCTCGAGGTTCGCATGCCCATCCAAAGACCCAGTAGAGCAAGTTTGGAGCAGAGTCGACAATCTGAAGGGACAATCTGTGTTTCTTGGGATCAACTACCCTTTCTTTCTCGGAGCCCCTAGAGTTGTTGAACCTGTAATTGCTCAGGCAGCCCTGGCTCCTGATGCTGCTGCTGCTGGTGTTGGTGGTGGTGGAGCTGACGAAGAACTAGCTGTTGCTGCTCCTGGTGAAGCTGACGAAATACTTGGTGATGCTACTGCCGTGAAGCTGACGAAATACTTGCTAATGTTGTTGCTGGTGAAGCTGACGAAATACCTGCTGAGGCTGCTACTGGTGAAGCTGACGAAATACCTGTTGAGGCTGCTGCCAGAGTCCAGGAAGAACATGCTGGTGTTGTTGCTGAGGTACCAGCACTTCCAGTGTTTATAGCAGACTGTGTGTTTGCTGCACACTCACGCGCCTATCATGTTGACACTCCAGATCCGACCTGGAGCTTAATCCACATTAGGGGGAGGGGGCCTACAATTCGCTCATCAGTGGGGTCGTACGATTTGATGGAGAATGACAGACGGCCAAACGCAACATTCTGGTTCGTTCCGACGATACCACCAGCTCCAGGGACCTAGTGCTCATAGTGGCAGATCCGATGAACCATTTGTCTTTATCTTTATCATTAGTTACGCTTATTTGTGCAAGACTAAGTTAGGCCTAACTGCGTAATATTCAGTGAAGCCCAGTTTTTCTTTCCACGCCCATAACAACGGAATTGTAGCATAGAACATACAAAGGTAATGTGCATACTAGGCATTTTTGCTCAGGATAACAACCACTTCAAGTAAATGATACATGGTGTATGCATTTGAACACTTCACTAGAATGTGCCACCTATTGATGATTGATGACATGGATCTAGCTTTTCTGCGCGTATTTGCATTGAATCGCTCATTGATTTGTTCACATATTTTTTGGCAATGGCTGATGAACTCCACTCTCTTGGTTACATGCTTCGTCAGCGAGCACTTGTTGATGCAATGCAAAGTACAGAACATGGTCGTCATTGTCATTCCATTTAGGCTCTCTATGTTTCGTCATCACAGAGCTACTAATTTCAAATGAAAATCTAGTAAATAATATGTGTACATTGTTAGAGTATGCTACGACCACGGTACATACATGTTTTTCTACAATCACAAGAAGAAAACTTGATGCATTTTCACCTTGTTGGCGTTGTGCCGAACTGGGTGGATGTGGCTTTGGGGTTTGGAGAGGAAGGCGCCGTGGCTGGTGTGTGTGTGCGACTACGGCGACGGTGAGCTCGGATTCTGGAGGAGGCCAACAGGATCGAGCATGGTCGGCATGGTGACATTTCTCACCCGAAAATGAATTCCCGACCCCGCGCCGTCCCATGGGTGCGGCCATGGTGAGGGCGAGCTCCGATTCGGGATGGGAAGGAGAGCCGGGCCGAGCAGGTTCGTCCAAGTCCTAACTCCGCGCCATGGCCGCGACCACAGATTGCCGCCCCGGAGGAAGAAGAAGACGCGTAAAGGATGCATGCGCCAACGCTGCAAGCCTACATGACAGCCTACATGGCAGCCACGACGTCAGCGACATAACGGCGAAAGCTGACAGGGGGCCCAACTTGACGGCCATTAGCCTGATATTTTGTATTGAAACATAAAGTTGAATTCGTGCCGAAAAAGACCCTCTGAGTATTTGGCACGCCAACTTTGGAAAACGCAGCTGATTGTAAGCAACTTGGATACCGCGTTGCCTGGACACTCCAACTTTCGGGCCGCAAATGATATTCTCCATGTTGAGGCTAGGTTGCGACAGGGCTTCGGTAGTCGGTCTTCTCGGCATGTCCGATGGGTTCTTCTGCCTCGTCGTGTTGCTGTGGAGTCAGAGTTGCGATGGAGCGTGTCCAGGCAGCGATGATGATCGGCCGCCAATGGGTCCGCAGAGTGCTCAGTCGGCGCTAGCCTAGCATATTTTCATTGTAAAGCTTGTCGTCTAAAGTTGGAGTTGTCTGTTCTTGACGTGTGTGGCCAATTGTTGGCATAGGCCAACGTGGGTTCCAACATCGTCTGATGTGAAGCTCTGTTTGGATTGTCGATGGTGAAGTCAGAGTCGCTGGTTCTTGGAGGAGTGATGACGATGACGCTTCTTGACAACCTCGACGTTTCATCCTCACGGCGTGTGTGTCCTCGTGTGGGTAGCCAGGTTGGCTGTGGTGTTGTGTCCAATCTGGTCATGTTCCATGACAACATTGGTGCATTGTACGGGTTTTCGACGGTTCCCTCGTAACTGAACCGGTCAATTCTCTTCTGCTTTTTAAAATAAAATGAGGCAAATTGTCCGTTTTGTTCGAAAAAAACATCATGGCTCCAAAGAAACCGTCTCGTCCTGGCTGCCAGTATTGTCGCAGATAATGACGAACGCCAACGACACACCAAGAAACAGATCTTGCCAGATCTGAAGAACGACGAGAAGACCAAACTATCGATTTGAAGAACCGAACATCGATAGTTGCCACCTCCGAGGCACTCTCACTGCATGACACTATGTATCGATTATATAGTAGGGTCGCCTGCAGTCTCCTTCCAGATCAGCAGGTGTCTCTTAACCTTCCCTCTTCTACTGATGAACTAGACCATAAAGTCGCACTTTGCCGCGCCCGTGCACTTGAGAAAATCTGAAAAACACACCACACCCAAATAACTCAGAGAAAGTCATGGTAGATCATAATAAAAACGGTCACCTGAAATTGCACAGATAATTAGCAGTACAGCTTGATCTTGCTTCAAAAATTCAAAATCTAGATGATCATAGTAATAGTTTAAGCCTTATAATCTAACCATCCACAATGATAAACTCGCTGGAAAAGGAACTGGAATTATTAACACATATGTGAACAAAAGATAGAACCAGTGAGAACATAGTGAGAAGGAGGCAGTGAATTAGCACGGATAGAATGAATTTGCAACTGTTGAGAAATAGGAAAAACAGACAAGGAAAAACATCTTAAAATCAAAAGCTTTGGCCTTATTTTGAGATCTCATACATTTTGAGAGAGAGAGTACTTCAATGTATTCCAAATATATATTGTTTCAATAAAAAACCTAGCTCTTATATCACACATTATTTATTCACTAATCTGAAGCAGTACGGTGAGTTTGTGACTAACTATTGAAGTACAGAGACCGCACAATTTTTCGTACGGATTACGTGTATTTGAAACTGAAATATATGTACGTGTAAACATCCTCATACCTGATCGACATCCACCAAATGAATATGAAGATGGCAACATAAGAAAGCAACGTCTGGTTATGAGCGGTGATTAGAATTTTCAGGAGGGATAAGTATATCATTTTTTTTCACATGATAATCAGTTGCAATTCATCAAACAATTCAAGTACAGGTTAAAATAATCAAGTGCAAAGATCAAAGATCCATTTCAATAGAAAGGCAGTGGACGTTACATCCAGAGCTATGGGGTTCATGATTTATACGTCAAGGGACACCTAAGTCGGATGGGGGGGAGAATAAGGAGCCGAGTCCGTATCCAAGGGTGTGGCGGTGGTCCACCTAGAGGAGGAGGGTTTGGGACGCTGTCAGGAGGTCCCTGTTGCTGCCGATGCAGGAGCCAGTGATGTCGCCTCTCGTGCATCACCCCCAAGGCCCCAACCAAGATGGAACTCATGGGCCATGGCCTCACTTCAGTCTCACCATGTTCCTACAGAGTGGGTCGGCCATGACCAGGAAGCCACCATGAAACACCTCCACCGCTGCATGCCAATAGGAATAGGGGAGTGTGACAGTGCTGCCGGGCGCCGACCTGCACCGCCGAGAAGGGTGTGCGCGAGCCCAATAAGTGGCTGCGATCTGCACTACCAAGGCCGCACCGTCGACGAGAAGGGTGTGGATAAGAGCTTAGTTGGCCGGCACGCATCGTCGCTGCCGTGGTAGCCTCACCATCGTGGATGTCGAACGAAGCAAGACGTGGATACAATAGAGAGCGACCTTATATAATGAGAAGTAAGGAAGAGAAGTTGGGCAGGCCAGAAACCACCATCAATTACAGATGGAAGGGGATGAAACGTAAGGATTGGCCACCATTAAAAGCACGAAGAAACGCTCCATACTCCTGCTGCCACCATTAAAACCACCATGAATCGTTGTCGCTCCACCCTTCTATACGAATGGCAGATTTGGTTAGGAGAAATTGGCCTTCAGATCAGCGGACAGATTATACAAGCGCAGCTCCACTCCCCTTGAGACCAGGGCAGCCCACAGCGGCTTGGTTAACTAGAAGGCATCGAACACGAGCTGCAGAGTAGCAGCCCTTTTGATGTTCGGCCCGCTCGCGCGAGCTGAAGCAGCAAACGAGGCCCAAGGTAAAGTACTAAACAAGAAATCAATCTTGTCCGTCCGTATAGCGATCCTACGAATGACGAGCTTAAATCAACGTGGAAGGGCCTAGATGGTTCAGTTTTACTGTTTCTTAATTTCCTAAAACTGCCAAGGTTTTGGATCGAGGTTGGCGCCGTAAAGGTAACAAGTATGTGGAGCAAGTGTTGACACAATGGAGCAGTGGTACCCCTTTCGGGCGCATGCTTCCCCTTCTCAGTCTCGATCATTCTAGATAGATTGGCCCATTTGGGTTTTTTCTTGTTTTTTCACTTCTCGTTCTGTTTTTTTTTCGTTTATATTTTTATCTTTCTCTGTTCTTTTTTGTTTATGGGTAAAACATTAGTGTATATTTTTTAATTATTTGAACTATTTAACCTGTGAACGTACATTTTCTTGAAACCGTGTAACTTTTTTAACCACGCGAAAATTGTGTAGGGCATGTGAGCATTTTTCGGAACCCATCAACCTTTTCTTAAACCTAGTAAACATTTTTCTCAAAATGTAAACAATTTTTTATTTAGAAACATGAACTCTTTTTTAATGTGTTTTTCAATAATGTTTCTTACTTACTAAAGTGAATATATAATATAGATAATTTATTATAACTTTTGAGATAAAAATAAAAAAGAACATATCTCTAAGTGGGCCGAACCTAAGCTGGCAGTGATGCTGAGGGCGATTCACTCCCGAGCCGCTGGCTACTTGCGCTACATTGGGGGCGTAATTTAGCCCATTATTCAAATCCCTCGTGTTACATGTGCGCCTATTGGTTCGGTTGGCTGGAGTCGTCCGGCCCAACCATTCACAACAAATTAAGCTTTCTCCCTTTTTTATTTTGTTATTTTTGTTTTTATTGTTGTTGTGGCCAGTGACAAATCCAGGATAAAAACGGAGGGTGGCCTGAAAGACACCAACTAAAAAAATACTAGAACTAAGACCACTAATTTGAAAAGAAAATTTGAGACAACCATAGACGCTGCAACATCATTCTTGCACAAACAAGTATGTTTTTCCCACTATGATATAGCTTGCTAAACTTGGGGTTGTGTCTGAGAAAAACAATCGGATAATCTTGGTAACAAAAACACATCTTTAAAAGTAGAAATGTGACAATTCGTCAACCTCAAATGAGTTGGAATCTCTATATCCATATTACCAAAAGATGAGCTCGACTGAAACCCAAGTAAGCAAGATTATTGGTGCTACATTAAATATTTAGTTATCATAGCAAGATTATTGGTGCTACATTAAACATTTAGCTATCATTTTTAGCATTAAAAATAAATTGAGAACACCATTAATAGACTATAGTGACTCTTTAGGTAAATTTAATAATAGACACCATGTATTCCTTTTAGCAGATTGGCTACGGGAAGCCCGCCTCAGAACTTTTTTTTAGAGAGAGAGCGCAAAGACTAATGAAAGAGCAAAACTAATCCTCGTTTGAGTAAAAAAAAGTAACGCTAAACACGTTGGGCTTAATACGTTGCATGCCCCTACTCCCGGAGGGTTTTTTTTCGAAAATCAACCGATCTATTAATAATCATCAACAACAGTACAAATAGTCCTAAAATTAATAAAAATTACAAATAGGTCATTACACCACCTAGCGACACACTGGCACGAGCCGAAGGCGCGCCGCCGCCCTCGCCCCTCCGTCACTGGAGCCAGGCAAAACTTGTCGTAGTAGAGCTTGTTGTAATAGACGGACGGAAAATCGTCGTGCTAAGGTCCCAAAGGACCAGTGCACCAGAGCAGCAATCATCGCCGAAGATGAACAACATAGATCGGAAGAGACTGACCTCAAAATACACCAACGAATACGAAAAACGACCGGATCCCAAGGAATCCGTCAGACACATGACTCCACGTGCCCTCCACTGATGCTAGACGCACCAGCAGAGCGAGGATAGGACGAAAAGGATCTTATTCTGATCACAGGACATAGCCGCCGCCTCAACATCCTAAAGAAGACACTAAAAATAATCTAAACAAAACACTGAAACCTCCCACCGACGAGGGGTCGTGGTCCGCCACGTTCCAAGACCCTAAGGCCGCCGGAAACGGGACGGACCGGTGGCGTCACCGGTGAAGGGAAGGAACCCTAGATGGGTTTGCTGTCGCCTACTGGAGAGCTCCTTCTCGTGCGTACCGGTTCGTGGCTTCCTCCCCTACTCCCTAAGTTAAAGGGCCATAACCACGGTCTACATAAGTCTGTTTGTAGTCTTCTTCTCTACAGAAACGGAAGCTACAGACGGATCTCTAATGGTGTTGGCACTAGATGAGCAAGAAGTGAGATACCTAGCTGGGATATTCCAGCAAAAATTAAGGGTATGCTCGGGCAAGAAGTGAGATACCTAGCTAGAGATATTCCAGCAAAAATTAAGGGTAAGCTTGGGCCTATCGAAGTCTACCTAATAGATTCGCCACAGGGTCATGGGCTGAAATGAGCCTCAATAGCCAGTTTAGATGTGGCCTTGAGTGCACAATATACTACCTCCGTCCCAAGACTTAAGACTTATAATTTTTGAAAAACTCAAACTATGTAAAGTTTGACCAAGTTTTTAGAAAAAATACTCCCTCCGACTCATATTAGTTGACTCAAATTTGTCTAGATACGACTAAAACTTGACTAGATATATTCGTATCTAGATGAATCTAAGTTAACTAATATGGGTCGGAGGAAGTATTAATATTGACAATATGAAATATATACCCTTGGATACATCATGAAACATATTTTCACGTGTTATCTATATAATATCATAATTCTTGATAGTTTTTCTAAAAAGTTTGGTCAAACTTTCCGTAGCTTGACTTTTTAAAAATATTATAGGCCTTAAGCCTTGGGACGGAGAGGGTAGTGACTATGTTTCCTAACACGTCGATATAAAGAGATGTTATTGCTAATATCTTCGGAATAAGAGCATCTCCACTTGGGGGTCCTAAAGGCCCCCTAGGGGGCATCAACGCCAAAATGGACGCCCAGTCGGGCCCTCAATTCAGTTTTGGTGCCGACGCGGCCCAACTAGTTATCAGGCGCCCCCAGGCCATACCCAACCCACGGGAGGCCAAGCGGGGGAGTCGGATGGATGCATTTTGGCAGGAAGGTGGGCAGGGATAACGCGCGCGAACGGTTCGGTCTTCCTGGGTCAGCCTTGTAAGCGATTGCGGCATCACCGGTCCATCTTTCTCCTCGCTTGTCGTGCTGTGATTAATGGCCTTAGCTCCGTCGCAGCCTTGCATCGATAGGCAGCACTCGGAAGCATCAACACGCCCCATCGTCAGGGCACACGACGGGGTTAATGCGCCTCCATCGCTCCACCGCTCGCCTCCCCTCCCTGCTATTAAAACGACCTCGTTCCTTCACCCCGCCATCCTCTCGCCCACAATCTCCACGTCCAAATCCTAGCCAAAATGCCAACCGATGGAGCATTTTGTAGGAGATGGTGTCGCCGTGAACGGGTTCGGGCGGCGGTGGCTGCTCATCCAGGAGGCGCATGCGCTCTGGGATGCCTAGTACCCTGTCCCTCCGTACTTTCAGTTGCCGATGGGGTGGGTGCTCAGCGCTGACGGTCTGCAAGTGCCTCTTTAACCGGTCGGTCGGGTCTGATCCGTGGCCATCTAGGGGAATTTCTGGGCCGTCCTCACACCGAGGAGAGGGACGACCCCCAGTGGGATCCCGACAACCACCACGCGTTGCCAGCCTTCTTCGAGGAGTAGTGCACGGTCCACATCGCCGCCTACGACAGTAATAGTCTGCCACGAGAGAACAACAACAGTGATGGCTGGTGACCCACAAGTATAGGGGGTGTATCGCAGTATTTTCGAGGGAAGTGAAACCCAATTTATTGATTCGATACAAGGGGAGCCAAAGAATATTTATAAGCCTTAACAACTGAGTTGTCAATTCAGTTGCACCTGAAAACAATCTTGCTCACAGCAGTTTATCAGTAGCAATAGTTTTGTAGTAGGAATAGCAAAGTAACAGTAATAGTAAAGTAGAGACAACAGTAACAATAGCAGTAAACAGTGGGATTCGAGTGCGGTAGGCATAGGGATGGATGGACGGGCGTTGCATGGACAAGACAATTCACATAGCAATCAGAACATAGGGCAACTGCAGATAAATAAGATAAAGCATCCAAGTACTAGATAATCCTAGGCATGTGTTCTATATATAGTCATACGTGCTCGCAATGAGAACTTGCACAATATCTTTTGTCCTGCCAGCCCGTTTGCAGCGGGGCCTCAAGGGAACTACTGGCAATTAAGGTGCTCCTTTTAATAGAGCACCAGAGCAAAGCATTAACACTCCATGAACACATGTGATCCTCACATCAAAGCCATTCCCTCCGGTTATCCCGATCTCTGTTACTTCGGGGCCATTGGTTCCGGACAACAACGTGTGTATACAACTTGTAGATAAGACCAAAAACAATACTATCATAATGAATCAATAACATGTTCAGATCTGAAATCATGGCACTCGAGCCCTAGTGACAAGCATTAAGCATAACAAGTCGCAACAAAGTCATAAAGCACTAATAGAAGATACTAGGCACCATGCCCTAACAATCTGATGCCATTACATGAACGATCTCATCCAATCCCTACCATCCCCATAGCCTACAGCGGGGGATTACTCACTCATAGATGGGGAAAACATGGATGGACGATGGAGAAGCGATGGTGATGATGATAACGATGATCTCCTCCAATTCCCCATCCCGGCAGGGTGCCAGAATGGAGTTTCTGGTGCTATTTTGTGGAATCTCTTGGTGGCGGCGAAGCGGAACTCCTTCTGGAAAAACGTCGACCCCCCCTGAGTTTTTAGGTCAGAAGGCAACTTATAGGCGAAGAGGGAGACCGAGGGGTAGTCTGGGGCGGCCAGACCACCCCCTGGCGCGGCTTGGGCTTGCCCGCGCGGCCAGGTGGTGTGGCCTGGGCCCATCCCCCCTCCGTCTCGTATTCTGGCTCCGGGAGTCTTCTGGTGAAATAGGATTTTTGGCATATTTTCCGGGATTTTTCCTGATAGTTGATTTTCTGCACAAAAAGTAGACACCAATGCAATTCTGCTGAAAATAGCATCAGCCCGTGTTAGTTGCATCCAAATCACACAAGTTTAGAGGAGAAACAATAGCAAAAGTGTTCGGGAAAGTAGATATGTTTGGGACGTATCAACTCCCCCCAAGCTTAGCTTATTGCTTGTCCTCAAGCAATTCAGTTGAAAACTGAGTGCGATAAAAGAACTTTCACAAACACATTTGCTTCATATGATGTATATATTCTCAGCATGTGATCAACTACTTAGACAATTCATAATAAGGAGTATGCAACTAAGTTTACTTAATAGGCATTGCAAGCTATGAAGAGATCCCAACTCAAAAATAATAAGTAGCATGAAGCATAAACATAAGCAACATTACAATGCTCATAACAAGGTATGATAGAGTGGTATCTCGCTTGCCTTTGTGCCAAGGCACCTCTGAAGTTCAGATGAAGACTAGAAGTAAAGATGTCAAAGATACAAGCATCAAGTCATAACACAAATAGTCAAGTAATGGGACAAGAACAAAGAATGACAACTATGCTCTCAAGAAGGTGCTCAAGGAATATGTGGAGACTCAACAAGTAAAAGAAAAAAGGTTTTGAATAGTTTGAAAGGCTTCCAAATGCTGAAAATATGGTACTCAATATCTTTGAGCTCTCATTGCCCCTATCATAAGCATCTTTAATGTGGTTAAGGTGAAAGTGACACAACTAAGAGGATATGCTTGACAAGTTATAAATCGAAGCCTCATGCCCCTTACTTACGAAGACTGGTCATCATGCTACTCAACTTCAATCACAAGTAAGCTCTTGTCATTGTAAGTATATACGTATCATAGAGAACCGCCAACGGGGTACCCCTTGCACATGACACAGGAGCTATCCCATAATCAAAATGACAAGGCAAGCAGACAATGAATATCTCAACAATCTTTTTATTTACTATGTGCATAGATTTTTATTGAGGATGCTTCATAGAATGCTCATTATGGTTATGCTGCAAGTTTCCACCATGATTAGGCATGGCTTAGGCTAGCGGCCCAGGCGTTTCTCTAACATACATACAAACTCCATGATCTTACAAGTTCCACTTTTATTTCACACCGCCGGGATCCATAAGCAAAAGAACATGATATCAACGAGGTACTAAGTACCAATGAAATGTTGAAAACGTTCCCCATGAAACATGGTTCTGCTAACTTCAACTTATAAAGCGCAAGCATATACGCAACAAAGAAGGACGCAATGGTTTAGGTTTATTAAATGCAAGAAAATAAAGTGTGCCATCAAGTTTGTGAGAGATTTACTAACTAACTTTCTCATAACAAGAAAACATTTTATTCAGAAGAAAACAAGGCATATTGAATATGCACGGAAGTAGCAAATGATGCTAATAGGTAGGTATGGTGGACACTTTGGAAATATTTGGTTTAGGGAGTTGGAAACTTGAGTAAAACATACTCAGTGTAGGTGAAGGCTAGCAATAGTAAGGGAGAGACAAACGAGAGAGCAATAACTGTCATAATCATGCTTGCAACAAAACAGGACTAATCATGGCATGACAGTGATTCAAGATCCTCAAGGCAAAATAAGTCATCAAGGCTTAACTGATTATTACAGTCATGTGCATGCGTGAGCATGTGCCAAGTCAATTCAAATGAAACATTCAGAGGAGGATACCACGGTGTCATACCAATTTATGAATAGAGCAATGCAAGCAAACACTCATAAGACATGCTACACACTATTAGTGAGCTGGAGCTGATCATAAGAAAGCAAGAACTACTAAGCATCCAAAGATAACATACACCCTACATGAACAGACTAAGCATGCCCACAATGATGAGTATATGTACAAAAATGAAAACAAATAGAGTTCATTACCAGCCTCTTACCACGCCTCAAGTTGTCATTAATCCTCATTATTGCTCTTCACTTGTGTGGCTTGAATAGCAATATGAAACCAATATCCACTGAGGGCTGCTGAACCCTGTAGCAAACTTACAAAACCAAAGAAGAACGACAAATATTTTTGTTGTTTTTGATTTTTAAAACAAGAACCAAAGAGGAAAAACAAGCAAAGCAAAATCTTTTTGAGTTTTTCGAATAGTTCAAACAAAGCAAAAGGGAAAAGCAAACAAAGGCAAAAAGAAGAAGCAAACCAAAGAGAAACAATAGAAATATTTTTGGTCTTTTTGTGTTTTTAGAAAGCAAGAGCAAAGAAAGAACGAAAACTAAAAAGAGAACGAAACATGAATATACAAAGTACCGACACAACATGATATGGAGATGAGTGCAGTGTCGGCGTACCTCCCCCCTGTTGGGGTTCGCAGCATAGAAAACAAAAAATTTCCTACGATGAGAACTATATGCCAAGATCTATCTACTAGATACAGAGAAACGGGTGGATATACATCCATAGAGAACTTACCCTCGAAGACAACAAAGCTTTGTTAACGAGATGGAACTCGTGGATGATGTAGTCGTACACTTGCCGATCTCAAGATCGTGATGAAGTCCAGCAGGTCCGGCTCCAGCACGTCCATCAGATCCAGCTCCAGCAAGTCTAGCACCGCAAAGCAGCGGTGCATCCATGATCGCACACACGTCCGGTACCTCGAAAACCTCCATCCCTCGCTCCAGCAAAGCAGCGGAAGCAGCAACTCCTTTCCATATAAAGCCACCGGGGACATGTATCTCGCTAATCCGAGACCATGGGGGAATAATACTAGAGGGGGAGAGAGATCCTTCACGAGGAGGTGTGTGGAAGAAGGGGAGTGAGGGGGGCCTTTTATAGGAGGAGGAGGGTACCCCTCCCCATGATCGGCGCCCCATGGGGGGTGACTCCTCACCTCCCCCATTCATGTGGTGGTAACCCCTCCACATTAAAATGCCCCTTCACATTCTCTTTTAAAGTCTCCACTTTAAATGCATTAAATTTCTCCAAATTTAATGCTCTCTCATTTAATAAAACTCTTTTATTATTTTTTATTCAGAATTTTGTTAATTACTTTAATTAACAAACATTCACATAAAAACCCCTACAACATTTCAATATTACATACAGAACCAATTTCAGCAACTTCACCCGAAACAGTTTCGATGTCTATTGAAATAATTCCAGCGCTTTCTTAAATCTTTATCTGAAACATATTTGCTCCAAATGATGTCGGTATCCCTTAAATGTGTCACCCTACGGTTCGTGAATAATGCAGACATGATCGAGACCCCTCTCAGATCAATAATCAGAAGCGGGACCTGGAGATCCATACTGACTCCTACACATTCAACGATGACTTCTGTGATCGTGAGAACCTTTAACACTAGTAACTAAATCCCTTTGTCTCGTGATATATTACATTTCCGAGATTCGATCATCGGTATCCAAAATACCTAGTTTGATCTCGTTACCGACATGCACTCTTTTCTCGTTCTCGTGATATAACATTCTAGTGATCACATCACTTGCTTGCAAGCTATTTCAATGTGATATCACGGAGAGGGCCTAGAGTATATCTATATGTCATCGGGATTGACAAATTCCACTCTTGATCCATGAGCCTCAACATAACACCTTCGTAGCACTAAACCCATCTTTATAGTCACCATGTTACGGTGTGACGTTTGATGTTATCAAGATACTCTTCTGGTGTTAGCAATTAACATGATCTCATGATCTAAGGATAAAGATTACTTCGTATGATGTTATAGCAATATAAACATAATGACTTGATTGTAATGCTATACTTCGGATGAATGTTCATCACATCATTTCACAAATGTTGTGACCTTGTTATTAACAACATCCAATGTCCATGATCAGGAAACCTTGATCATCTTGTTAATCCACAAGCTAGTCTATAAGAGAGGCATAACTAGGAACCCTTTTTCTTTATTAAACACACATGTATTGACGTTTCCGATCAATACAATTATAGCATGCAAAATAAACATTTATCATAAACATGGAATAAGATAATAACCACTTTATTATTGCCTCTCGGGCATATTCCCTTCAGTCTCCCACTTGCACTAGAGTCAATAATCTAGTTTGTAAAACTTTGCGTATTGAACACCTAAGGCTTTCTGGTGTTGCATATACGCGATTGCTAGTGGTTAACATAATCTCTGGATCTGACAGTTTCAGGTCTGTGTGTATTTGCATGTCTTTGCGTCTCTACGCATCACTCATTCTCAAATGAGATGGCATTGTATAAATTTGGTCCTTTGGTGAGACCTTTAGTTCATTCGGGTTAAAATATGTTGATATTATTGTCACACAATATATCTTCATAGTATTAGCCCACTTTGAACCACACCTAGTTTGATAACAAACTAC
Source organism: Avena sativa (assembly GCA_916181665.1). Classification (NCBI taxonomy): domain Eukaryota; kingdom Viridiplantae; phylum Streptophyta; class Magnoliopsida; order Poales; family Poaceae; genus Avena; species Avena sativa. The sequence continues at coordinate 27,897,068 of OV702290.1, read as the reverse complement.
TTAACACAAATGCCCTCCTTTGTTGCCACTATAGCAGTTATATATTTAGCCTTCTGTTGTAGTATCCGTCACAATGTCTCAACTTTGGAACTCATCCAAATCCATCATGGAACATTCTTTCCATTACATTGTGCCACCCATAGTCTAAATTGAGATAAATTTAATTTGTATCTTGTGACAAAAATAGTATCAATGTAACACTTTACAATGAACTACCTTTAACTATCTCTCAAGAAAACTTACCTTTAACTATTTGTCACTTATACATGACATATTCTTAGTTCTTCCAAAGCTCATAAGAATATCTTTACTATCGTCCAATGATCATCTTATGAATCATTCTGGTATGTGCTCATAACATTTAGAGCATAGGACATTTTGGATATATACATATCATGGTATAATCGATCAAAATCTTCATGTGATTTTACTCACCAAGTGTTGAAACACTTGAATCTTGATACAATTCTTTCCATGCTGCAAGAACCTTTCTTGTTGTTTCCATATTGAACCCTTTCAATATCTCATATATGTATGTCTGGCATAACCATATTAGCGCCTTACTCTATCCATATAGATATTTATGCCAAATATTCTGGGTTTGCCCAAGTCTTTCATCGAAATCTTATTTTAATGAAATTCTTAACTTGTGTCAATACAAGATACATCATTTCCAATCAACAATATGTCCTCTACATAATGTATTAGAAATATGTCTCAGCGCTCCCACTTAATTTCTTGCAAATGCAAGCATCTTCATCATCTCTGATGAATTTAAACTCTTTTAACAGTTTCATCATGGTGAAGATTCCAACTCCGTTATGCTTACTTCAACTATTGAAGTTTGCATGCCCTTTTAGCACCCTTTGAATTAACAAAACCCTTCGGACCGTGTCTTGTACACATCCTAGGTAACCATTCTATTAGAAGAACATTGTTTTGTTTATTCAACTACCATACATCAAATTATATGTAGTGGTTGCTACATTAATCCGTCAAGACTAAATATCACTATGAAAGATCAAATCTTGTCATAGTTAACTCCTTGAACATTGCCGTAAACTTATTTCCAACATGTCGACTATTTCATAGATGTTAAACATCCATGTCTATTTCTTTGTAGATCCAAACACGACCGATAGGCTTCACGCCTTTCCGGAGGGTCTTCCAAGTTCAGAAACATGATTTCTCGTGTATGGATATTATCACGGATTCTATGACTTCTAGTCATTTTATGGAGTCAGGGCCCATCATCGCTTCTTTGCATGTAGTCGGTTCATCATTGTCAAAACAATAACGACTTGTTTATCAATTATCACTATTTGATTCTTACCGACCCACACAGTTCAATATGAACTCTAATCTCTGAGATTACAACCTTTGTAATCACGGGAGCCATGAGCATTGTGGCCGCCACCAGGACACTTTCTGGTGCTGCGCTACTTAGCACATATAGCTAAGGTTCAACAACCTTATCAAAGTTCTTTTGTCCTCCCACTTAACTTTTCGCGAAAAATTCCTTCTCAAGAAACTTGACGTTCCAAGTAACAAACTCTTTTGTCCTCGGTGTTATGGAGAAATTCCCAACAAATTCTTTGGGATAACCTACAAAGATGTGCTTATCCGACTTTGGTTGTAAACATTTTACTTATGCATAGCATACCAAAATTTAAGAAAAAACAATTCGGGTTTTATCCCAAACCATAACTTATATGGTGTCATTTCAACGGATCACGATGGTGCTCTTTTCAGTGTAAAAGCGTTAGTCTCTAAAGCTTTAATCCTTAAAACATAATGGCAGTTTTATAAATGACACCTTTGATCTTACCATGTCAAACATGGTTTGATTTCATCTCTCGAATATGCCATACTCCTATGGTTTATCGGGAAACACAAATCATGGAACAATTCCTCAAATCTTAGGTGTTTTTGCTAAACATGTAACTCAAATATCTTCCTTTATGATCGAATCATAAACTCTTTATTTTCTTGTTGCAATGATTTTTCACTTCATCTTGAAAGTCTTTGAACAATTTTCAAATGTTTCATACTTCTTCCTTATTAAGTAAATATACAGATATATTCACTCAATTTTTTTGGAGAAAGCATATGACATCGCATATGGCTACACATAATGGACTATGCACATCAGCATGTACAATTTCCAATAAGCTAGTCATTCGTTCCTCTTTGGCCTACGAACGGAGTTTCAATTATCTTGAGGAAAGTCTCACAAGCGTCAATTGATCAAAATCAAAGACTCCAAAATCCATCAACACGGATTTTCTTCATGTTTTCTTTCCAATATAATTTAAACAGCGATGTCACTTCATAAGTGATCTTTCAATCATTTGTCCTGCGACATTTTAGCAATAGTGTTTATGGATGTGATTTCTCCCACTAGACTTGTAAAAGTTCATCCATCCTTTATGGAATATGGTAATTATTTGAACAACCATTGTTCTCGTAATACTGGAACAAAATAACAATTATTAAAACAAATCTTGAAGGCTAGGTTTGATGACAACGAAAAACACAATAACACTTTGTTTGTTTTCGATGAACATCATCACTTATTCTCTTGCCAGTTACTTAGGCCATTGTAGTTCATGAATTGCGTTGTCCTGTATAACACTTCATACCAACCAATTCGGTATCCAATACCGGTATCCAATACCTAAGAACCACATTGTTCAACAAGCAAGGAATACAACCATAACATGTATATCTTCTATATACCTAAGCTGGACATCTCCACCTTTTCTTTTCTGCCAAATATTTTATAGATTCTCTTTCAGCAATTCCTTTTCCTTTTAAAAGAATCTATCAACATCAATAGTGGTGTCATTCACATGACACATAGTACAAAGTGTATATAGTCAAACACTAATACCTTTGGACTTGCACTTTGAAGTGGATCACCATCATCAAATGTTTGGCATTCTTTCAAAAATCCATTCTTTAGTAATCTTTTAGTGTAGTAAACATTTTACTTACATCTTCTATTCATCCTTATCATGACAACTTTCATGATCAAGCTACTATAGCCTATAAGAAAGAATCGTGAGTATAATGTTAGTTCCCAAAACCTTTTTGGGAGATCCAGATGCCTAGCATCTCCATCCTTCACAAATTCTCATATAATATGAGAACATGTATTTTGCTAAATTATACTCTATCATAATGCAACCAAAAACATTATTTCAGATATCACAATATCTTCCACACATGATGGTTTCTGAAACAATTTTTCAGCTCCTAGATAATCTTGATATTAAAACAACTTTCGAATATCAATAATCATGGCAAACATGATACTTTAGATACTAACATTGGAATTCTTACTCTTGATTTAATACTACTTATTAAACTTCATGGAGTAAATAGAGTTTGCTGAAAGTTTGCAATAGGACTTATAAACTTTAAATTGACATTCAAAACAATACGATACCAGTTCGTAAAGTAAATATCCAGAATTCTATAGTTCTATTATCTCAATTAAAACTAAGCATAAGGTAGTGAACAGACGCCAATGACTACAACAAATTATACAAATTCACTTTGATTTAGTTTATGAAAAATTGAGTTCGACTAATCCAAATTAGAAATGAACTCCCACTCAAAAACGACATCCCTCGTGCCTTTTTGGTGATTACATGAACCAAATCCACTACACCAATCGATCATCACGTGAGTCGGTGTAGCTTCAATGGCGAGCATCAATATGGGCATCACATCAACTATATGACTCATGCTTAACCTTTCAGTCCGTGTAACGGGGCCATGTCTATACATGCTAGGCTCGCCAAGTAAGAACCTTAGTATTTGCGTGTGTAAAACTGTCTTACACCCGTTCCTATGAAAGCGTAGATTCGAGTACACCCGATCATCACGTGATGTCTTGAAACATGATCCACAGAACGGTGCATACTTAAGGAAGAACACATTTTATCTTGATATTTAAATGAGGGATCATCTTATAATGCTACTAAAACGCCAAACTAGCAATATAAGATGCAAACATCTAATGTGTAAAGTGGGATGATATGGTCCATGCCTTTGATCACCATCATATGCATTGTGGTATGATCTCTATCATTCCTTTGTGTGTAAGGCCAAGGTCTATGGAACTTACACGTTGAGTGTGTTGTAAGAGTATCTATCATACATCTACTTACAACAATACCATATCAAGACACTAGACCAGCAACGATCTAAACTAGACGCCTCTAATTTATCAATTGCAAGTTTTACGTGGCTTAGGGCTTTCGGAGATAGAACCAGTCTTACCTACGAACATGGAACCACAACAAGGATAACCAAGTTATTAGCAACTCGTTGTAAATCAGATATTGACTATAGTAGGAGAGACAAACACCCGCCAGCCACTTATGGAAAACTAGTTGCATGTTAGTCGTGGAACCGGTCTCATGTGCGATGACATGTAAGGTTGGTCCGGGCCGCTTCATCCCACTATGCCACCAATATCCAAAGTACATATAAGAAGCAATAACATGATCATCACCGCCCACATATAAACATATGTGTACTACCCGTGCAAAGCACCTACGCATAGATCAGGATCTGATACCACTATTGGGGTTCGCAGCATAGAAAACAAAAAAATTCCTATGATGAGAACTATACGCCAAGATCTATCTACTAGATACAGAGCAACGGGTGGATATACATCCATAGAGAACTTACCCTCGAAGACAACAAAGCTTTGTTAACAAGATGGAACTCGTGGATGATGTAGTCGTACACTTGCCGATCTCAAGATCGTGATGAAGTCCAGCAGGTCCGGCTCTAGCACGTCCATCAGATCCAGCTCCAGCAAGTCCAGCACCACCAAGTCCAGCACCGCAAAGCAGCGGTGCATCCGTGATCGCACACACGTCCGGTACCCTGACAACCTCCATCCCTCGCTCCAGCAAAGCAGCGGAAGCAGCAACTCCTTTCCAGATAAAGCCACCGGGAACATGTATCTCGCTAATCCGAGACCATGGGGGAATAATACTAGAGGGGGAGAGAGATCCTTCACGAGGAGGTGTGTGGAAGAAGGGGAGTGAGGGGGGCCTTTTATAGGAGGAGGGGGGTACCCCTCCCCATGGTCGGATCCCCATGGGGGGTGACTCCTCACCTCCCCCATTCATGTGGTGGTAACCCCTCCACATTAAAATGCCCCTTCACATTCTCTTTTAAAGTCTCCATTTTAAATGCATTAAATTTCTCCAAATTTAATGCTCTCTCATTTAATAAAACTCTTTTATTATTTTTTATTCAGAATTTTGTTAATTACTTTAATTAACAAACATTTACATAAAACCCCCTGCAACATTTCAATATTACATGCAGAACCAATTTCAGCAATTTCACCCGAAACAGTTTTGGTGTCTATTGAAATAATTTCAGCACTTTCTTAAATCTTTATCTGAAACATATTTGCTCCAAATGATGTCGGTATCCCTTAAGTGTGTCACCCTATGATACGTCCATTTTGCATCACTATTCTATGTCTTAATTCACTATTATTCATTGGTATATTTCGTATTGAGAGGTGATATTTATGTTATTTCATCTGTTTTTGCATGGTTGATGACTTTTGGAGCATGGACCGTTGCAGTCAGGATTCTAATGGAAAAGGTGCTGTTTGGAGGCAAAATTTGCGAAGATCAGAAAATCCGGGAAAATATACGGAAAATTCTATTTTTCCAGAAGACTCAAGATGCCAGAAGATGGAGTGGAGGTGGGCCACAGGGGGCCCACACCACCCCATGGCGCGGGAAGGCCTAGGACGCGCTAGGGAGTGGTGTGGCCACCCTGGCCCACTCCAGCCTCTCCCCTCTGGCGTATATCTTCCTCCCGAAACCCTAAGACTCGGGGAGCGACCACAGAAAGATTCTGCCACCTCTGCGGGGGGGAAACACCGAGAGAGAAAGATCTCTCCGGCAGACAGATTTCAGCCGGGGTAATTCCTTCCGGGAGAGGGGAGATCGTCACCATCAACACCACCATCAAGCTAGACTTCATCAGGATCATCATCATCACCACCACCATCATCACCATCAGCACCCTCATCACCATCTCCATATTGCTGTAACAATTGTGTTGAATCTTGCTATAGTTCATAGGGGAAACTTTCCCGGTGTTGATTACTCTTTGTAGTTGATGCTATTGAGTGAACCGTTGAATTATTGTTTATGTTCAAATTGTTATCTTGTGAGTAGTTCATTTTGTTCTTGAGGACATGGGAGAAGTCTTGTTGTTAGTAGTGTAGTTGCGTTGAGAAAGATTCAATAGATTGTTATTTAAGTTGTGGTGTACTTCTTCTAGTGGTGTCATGTGAACGTCGACTACATGACACTTCACCTATATGGGCCTAGAGGAATGCATTGTGTATTTGGCTACTAATCGTAGGGGTTGTCGGAGTGACAGAAACCTGAACCCCCGTTAGGAAACCATTGCACAAGGGACGTAAGGGTCTTAGAGTTTAAAGTTGTGGTTAGGTTTCTACCTTAATTACTTTCTTGTACTTACGGATGTTTGCAAGGGGGTTTAATCACAAGTATGTATTAAGTCTTGGATGGGACGGTACACTAGCACAGGTTCACCCACACAACTCTTAGCAAGCTGGAGAAGATTAATCGACTATATGAAGCGAAAGCACTTGACAGTCTTCCCATGTGTCCTCGGGAACTTTTGGTCATCTATAGAAATACAACCGGCTTGTCCTTTGCTGCATAAAGGATTGGGCCACTTGCTGCATTTATTCCTACTGTCTTTTATTTACTCGTACTTTGTTTACTTGCTTTATCGAAAACCCCTAAAAATCCGTTTGCTAAGTATTTGCAAAGAATTCCTGATCCATACCACTAGCCAGCACCTTCTGCTCCTCGTTGGGTTCGACACTCTTACTTATTGAAAATACTGCGATACACCCCCTATGCTTGTGGGTCATCAAGACTATTTTCTGGCACCGTTGTCGGGGAGTGAAGCACTATTAGAGAGTGGAACTGGTAAAGGAAACTTCTACTGTGAGTATTGTTTACTTCTGGTAGTTGCTTTATTTTCGTTATGGATAATTCGCTGAGTTTCTTATTTGGTAATGCTACTACCACTGCTAAGGTAGTAGATAAGCCACCACCTGCTGAGAAAGATGTTTTCAAAATACCTACAAGAATTATTGATCGTGTTATGGATAACTACTATGTTGGGGATGGAACTGTCCATCCCGGAGATCATTTGCTCTTTATACACGAATTATGAGGGTTGTTCAAGTGTGCAGGTATTACTACAGATCAAGTTAAGAAGAAGTTATTCTCATTATCACTGAAAGTAAGAGCTGAGGAATGGTATAAGCTGCTGAAGAATGGTCAAGCTCTGGAATGGGAGGAAATAGTGCCCCTCTTTTATTCAAAGTTTTATCCTCTTAGTGAGATTCATAAAGATCGGAATCAAATATACAACTTTTGGCCTCTTGATGGAGAGAATACAGCTCAAACTTGGGGGAGATTAAAGTCACTAATGCTCAAATGTCCCATTCATGAGCTCCCCAACAATATTATTATCAATAACTTTTATGCAAGTCTCCCTCTACATGATAAGGATTTATTGGACGCTTCTTGTGCTGGATCATTCACTCGTATGGAAGAAGGAGTTAAATGGGACCTTCTAGACCGTATTCAAGACAATGCTGAAGCTTGGGAAAATGACAAAGGTAGAAAGTCAGGTATAAATTATGATTATGAATGCATTGAATCTTTTATGGGAACTGATGACTTTCAAAATATTAAAAATGCTTATGGTTTAGACTCTCAAGCTATTGCTTCTTATTTTAAGGCCTTTGCTTCTTATATTGAAGTGCCTAAAAAGAAGTGGAATAAGTATCATGAACCTTATAAAGATATTGCTAAGAGTGTTCCTGCAAGAAATACTGAAGTTTATACTGCTGGTCATGTTTTACCTAAACCTTATATTGAGAAAATGCCTTACCCAGTTAAGGTAAAGGAACATTCTATGATAGCTAGTATGGTTAATGAAAGTATGAGTAAGGCTGCTGAACCTGATAAACAAATGATTGATGAACCTATTGTAGCAAATGTGAAATACTTTGTTGCTAAATATGAAAAAGAGGGACACACTATCCTTTGTAAGGATACCTCTAATATTGTTTCACAAAGTAGTGTTATGAGAGCTAGTATTCCTGTGTTTTCTGTTAGAATAAGTGATCATTGTTATGATAGTCCTTGTGATAGCTATATTGTTAAGTTTATGCATGATACTGAAAGCTATTATGAGAGAGGGAAAAGTGTTCTTGTGCATCTCAATAATATCAAGTTTCCTCGTTTTATGCTAAAAGTTTTTATGTTGCACTTCTTTTGCCTTCTTATGCAAGTAGTCTCTGGTTTCAACAACTTGTTTGTTTACAAAATTCCCTTGCATAGGAAGTGGGTTAGACTTAAATGTGTGTGTGTTTTTGCATCTTAATGCTCTCTTTCACTTCAATTCATATCCCTGTGAGAGCTTCTTCAAAATTATCATGCCCATCTTAATGGCTATAAAGAAAGAGCTTTATGGGAGACAACCCAATTTGTTTTTACTTTCAGTTTGTTTTTGTTTCTTTGAGTCTTGGAAGTTATTACTTCCGTAATAACCGCTCCTTATCCGTTTTTTTTGGTTTTTGTGTCAAGATCAACCTCTAATGAGAGAGAAGTAAGGTTTGGGGAAGTTGCTGTCCCGAAACAGATTTTTGTGCTTCACCGTAAAAATTTGTGAGAGATCTCTGTATATCGGATTGAGCTGTAATTTTTTGTGCTTCTGCCCCAGGTTGTTATTTAACTTTCGTTAGTTTTTCACTTTTTGATTTGAGCAACAGAAGATTTTCGAAAAAAATTATCTTTACCTGCTGGTCTGTTTTGACAGATTTTGCCAATCTTGCATTTGCTTCTTTATTCGATTTCCTTTTTGAATTCTTTTTGGGTTTTCGAAAGGAGTTGATACAGTAACTTTTGTTTTGATGGTTTTCAGTCGAAGTTGGACTCAAAAGGTTTTATCACTTCACTTATACCAATGTTGCTAATGAGAATTGTGTGAAGTTTTGTGTGAAAGAAATTTCCAGGAAGTGGAGATAATGGTGTAACAAGGAAGAGAAAGGTTTTATGACTCGAGTAATAAGTATATGAAGATGAAGATATCGATGATATTCAAGTGATGACTCCGGAAGGATCCACTCAATACCAAATTCAGAGACCTGTAGAGTCCGTTTCCAACTAGGTAACAGTTCTGGTAAGAAAAGTTCCGCGAAAATACAATCCAACTATATTTTTGCAGTTTTCAGTCAATAAGGAAAGCTATGAAGCAAAAAAGGGACGGAACCGGAGCCACGGTGGCCCACACCACCCCATGGCGCGGGTCCACCCCTGGTCACGCCACCAGGTGGTGAGGCCACTCTGGACTCCGCCTCCGACTCGTTTTCTCCCAGTACCTTCCTTTTGATATGAAACTTCGTAATATATAACCCCCCGGATCCCCCGAGGTTCGTATATCGTGTTTTCGTCGTGTTTTTGTTTCGATCTGTTTCTGCCAGGACATACTCTTTGAAGGTTTAGAAGCACAATGGTGTCCGCCAAGGATAAAGGGAAGGAGCCTATGGAGGAGGATCTTCAAGACCCCAAGCAGAGGCTGGCACCTTTAGTCTCTTGCCCTGTATCAATGGAAGCCCTACGAGTCACTAAGGAGTTCTGCGATAAGTACTGGGACTTGAAGAGGAAGGTGGACATGCTTCAATGGGAGAATAATAGGCTTCGCAAGATGCTGGAAGATTTCCTCACGTCAACTAAGAGCATAATACCACCACCACCTAAGGAGTAATTCGTCATCAGGTTTGGCATCCCCTTGGTTTGTTCCAAGCTTGGGGGAGTGCCGCGGTATCACATCACTATCTTCTATCTTTTTACCTTATTAGTACAGTCATATCATGAATAGAGGAGTTATTGTGTAGTACGGTTTGCATTATGGAAGTGTCCCCTCTCTCGTTAGATTTGTATCCATTGGTGTGAGTTTCCATTATGGAATATTAATGAGAAGTTCTTTCATTCACTCTTTTGCTTAGCTTATGTTAGTTTTCAATTCGTGGTTATATGATTGATCTTGTTGTTAGTATTGGTAGCACTTTGGGATCATTGAGTTAATTTAGTTGGTTTTGGCAAACCTGGCTCGGTCAGTAGCAACGCCTTTTTGAGAGTTGAAAAGAAAAAGATAGAAGTACTCTAGAGGAAAATAATTTCATCATCTTTCTTTCTTGATTTGCTCATAAGTTTAGTATTCTCTAGTTAAGATCTTTTGTGCTTCCAAGGAAGATTGCATGTTTGTTTTTATCATCTGTATGTTTGTTTGTTTCCTTCAACTCTTGTACTTGCTACCCAGCCTTGCTAGCCAAAAACCCGTACTGAGAGGGCATTCTTCTCGTGCATCCACATCCTTTAAACCAAAACCTTTGCCATTTGCGTCCACCATACCTACCTAGTAGCATTATTGCTATTCCGAGTAAATTCCTGTTTTATCTACCTCCCAAATTAAACTTGTTATGTGAAAATTAGTGATTAAAGCTCTCACGAACTTGATGGCACACCTTACTTTCTTGCACTTAATAAACTTGAACCATTGGGTCCTTCTTTGTTGCGTATATGCTTGCGCTTTATGAGTTGAAGTTAGCCGAACCATGTATCATGGGGACCGCTTTCAACACTTTATTGGTACTTGTACCTAGTTGATATCATGTTCTTTTGCTTATGGATCCCGGCGGTGTGAAATAAAAGTGGAACTTGTAAGATCATGGAGTTTATATGTGTGTTAGAGAAACGCCTGGGCTGCTAGACTAAGCCATGCCTAATCATGGTGGAAACTTGCAGCATAACTATAGTGATCATTCTATGAAGCATCCTCAATAAAAACCTATGCAAATAGCAAATAAAAAGATCATTGAGATGCTCATTGTCTGCTTGCCTTGTCATTTTGATTATGGGATAGATCCTGTGTCATGTGCAAGGGGTACCCCGTTGGCGGTTCTCAATGATACGCATGTATTTACAATGACAAGAGCTTGCTCGTGACTGAAGTTGAGTAGCATGAGGATCGGTACTCATAAGTAAGGGGCTTGAGATTTCAACGTATAACTTGTCAAGCATATCCTCTTAGTTGTGTCACTTTAACCTTAATCACCTAAAGATTCCTATGATAGGGGCAATGAGAGCTGAAAGCTAGTAAGTATCATAATTTTTGGGAGCTCTTTATGAGACTTGCAATCCCTGCTTCCCTTTGCGAAGGGCCTTTCCTTTACTTTGTAGTTGAGTCAGTAAACCAATTCCCTTCTATCTCAACAAGTATTTTGAGTTGATGTGTTTCATTCATTCATATGATGATTTATTCAATCATGTTTCTTATGTTCCTTGTTTTGCACATTGCTCTTATCTTGAAGTTTACTACTTTGAAAGTTTTCATTGAAAAACCAGCTATTTGAGAACTCCAGCAAATTATCAACTATTCTTTGACCAAGAGCTAAGTTTGCCATTACCAATTATGATTCACTTTATGTATCTTTATTGTGTTTCCTTTACTCATTGCAAGTTGAGTTATATAATAGTGAGTTGTCTTCTATTATGATCTATGTATTTGATGAATGTGATGCTTCTTGTCCGTATCCTTTTATCGACTCTTCACTCAATAAACTTGAGGTCATGTTTATTGAGCTCAGTTTCGCTTGGGGACAAGCGAAGTCTAAGCTTGGGGGGAGTTGATACGTCCATTTTGCATCACTATTCTATGTCTTAATTCACTATTATTCATTGATATATTTCGTATTGAGAGGTGATACTTATGTTATTCCATCTGTTTTTGCATGGTTGATGACTTTTGGAGCATGGACCGCTGCAGTCAGGATTCTGATGGAAAAGGTGCTGTTTGGAGGCAAAATTCGCGAAGATCAGAAAATCTGGGAAAATATACGGAAAATTCTATTTTTCCAGAAGACTCAAGATGCCAGAAGATGGAGTGGAGGTGGGCCACAGGGGCCCCACACCACCCCATGGCGCGGGCAGGCCTAGGCCGCGCCAGGGAGTGGTGTGGCCACCCTGGCCCACTCCAGCCACTCCCCTCTGGCGTATATCTTCCTCCCGAAACCCTAAGACTCGGGGAGCGACCACAGAAAGATTCCGCCGCCTCTGTAGGGCGGAAAACACCAAGAGAGAAAGATCTCTCCGGCAGACAGATTTCTACCGGGGGAATTCCTTCCCGGAGAGGGGAGATCGTCGCCATCAACACCACCATCAAGCTGGACTTCATCGGGATCATCATCATCATCATCACCACCATCATCACCATCAGCACCCTCATCACCATCTCCATATTGCTATAACAATTGTGTTGAATCTTGCTATAGTTCATAGGGGAAACTTTCCCGGTGTTGATTACTCTTTGTAGTTGATGTTATTGAGTGAACCGTTGAATTATTGTTTATGTTCAGATTTTTATACATCATTATTCCATCTCTGATCATGATCCATATGATGTCTTGTTGTTAGTGGTGGAGTTGCGTTGAGAAAGATTCAATAGATTGTTATTTAAGTTGTGGTGTACTTCTTCTAGTGGTGTCATGTGAACGTCGACTACATGACACTTCACCTATATGGGCCTAGGGGAATGCATTGTGTATTTGGCTACTAATCGTAGGGGTTGCTGGTGTGACAGAAACCTGAACCCCCGTTAGGAAACCATTGCACAAGGGACGTAAGGGTCTTAGAGTTTAAAGCTGTGGTTAGGTTTCTACCTTAATTACTTTCTTGTACTTACGGATGTTTGCAAGGGGGTTTAATCACAAGTATGTATTAAGTCTTGGATGGGACGGTACATTAGCACAGGTTCATCCACACAACACTTAGCAAGCTAGAGAAGATTAATCGACTATATGAAGCGAAAGCACTTGACAATCTTCCCATGTGTCCTCGAGAATGTTTGGTCATCTATAGAAATACAACCAGCTTGTCCTTTGCTGCATAAAGGATTGGGCCACTTGCTGCATTTATTACTATTGTCTTTTATTTACTCGTACTTTGTTTACTTGCTTTATCGAAAACCCCTAAAAATCCGTTTGCTAAGTATTTGCAGAGAATTCCTTATCCATACCACTAGCCAGCACCTTTTGCTCCTCGTTGGGTTCGACACTCTTACTTATCAAAAATACTGCGATACACCCCCTATACTTGTGGGTCATCACCCTACGGTTCGCGAATTATGCAGACATGATCGAGACCCCTCTCAGATCAATAATCAGAAGCGGGACCTAGAGATCCATACTGACTCCTACACATTCAACGATGACTTCTGTGATTGTGAGAACCTTTAATGCTAGTAACTAAATCCCTTTGTCTCGTGATATATTACATGTCCGAGATTCGATCATCGATATCCAAAGTACCTAGTTTGATCTCGTTACCGACGTGCACTCTTTTCTCGTTCCCGTGATATAACATTCTAGTGATCACATCACTTTCTTGCAAGCTATTTCAATGTGATATCACCGAGAGGGACCAGAGTATATCTATCCGTCATTGGGATTGACAAATTCCACTCTTGATCCATGAGCCTCAACATAACACCTTCGTAGAACTGAACCCATCTTTATAGTCACCCTGTTACGGTGTCACGTTTGATGTTATCAAGATACTCTTCCGGTGTTAGCAATTAACATGATCTCATGGTCTAAGGATAAAGATTACTTCGTATGATGTTATAGCAATATAAACATAATGACTTGATCGTAATGCTATACTTCGGATGAATGTTCATCACATCATTTCACAAATGTTGTGACCTTGTTATTAACAACATCCAATGTCCATGATCAGGAAACCTTGATCATCTTGTTAATCAACAAGCTAGTCTATAAGAGAGGCATAACTAGGAACCCTTTTTGTTTATTAAACACACATGTATTGATGTTTCCGATCAATACAATTATAGCATGCAAAATAAACATTTATCATAAACATGGAATAAGATAATAAACACTTTATTATTGCCTCTCGGGCATATTCCCTTCACCCCCAAGCTTAGGCTTTTGGCCTAAGTGGGTATCAATCCCAAGCCGGTCAGGATGATGTGTCACCGTAGTATGATGAGGAGGTCCCATCGTCCTGGTACGAGCTCGAGTACGTCCCTACGTAGTGTGTGGAGTAGTCGTAGGAGGGTACATCCTCCTGGTGCTGCTCGTGGAAACCCAGCAAGCAAAGTTGCTCGTCCACCTCCTCCTTGGAGCGCGACCACGGTCTCCTATGAACACTAAACAAAGAAGACTGTGGCAAAGGGATCTCCCTCTCATCCCCGTCAGTAAACAGCATCCTATATACTAGACTGTCCAAATCAGAAGTAGTAGTGACAAAGTGATGAGTTTTCATAGCAACAAGGTCAAGCCTCTGTGGTGCCAGTACAGTATCATTGGGGTCCACTAAAAGACATAATGCATTGACCATACGCGAGGCAATGATGCCCCCATAGATAGGCCCCCTAGCAGCTAGGCGGTGAGCAATAAGCGAGCCAAGGTTGTATCGAGTATCATTGTTAAACGCAGCAGCAAGGAAGGCTAAATGATAGTTGGAGATATTACTTGTCTTCTCCCTACCAAGTATGCTAGTAGCAAGATAATATGAGAAGTATCTGAGAGCAGGGAGTTGGATGTTTCTTATCTTTCCGCGTTGTGCCACGCAGTCATCATCATTGGTCACCCCTCGGTAAAGCTCTAGCAAATTAGTGGGTCGCCCTTGAATTTTCTTCACGGTCCCTATCATGCTTACACCTACAATACTACAAAATCTCTCCAATGGCATGGTAAAGGGCAGATTATAAATTTTGAAAGAGACAATTGACTGATAAGACGTGTTAGTAAACGTGAAGCTCTCAACAAAGGTTTTAGTGAGCATAGCGTATTGCTCACTCTCATCTTGCATATATGAGGTCAAACCAACCCTCTCAATCAGTAGCAAGAAATCATCAAGAATCTCTGTAGCTTGTAAGAAAGTAAAACAAGGAAAAGTAGATGGGTGAGCATCCCCATCATCCCTTTCATTACCAATACGAGTTGCAATGAGATCTTCGTTGTATGATGGCCTAGACTGAGAGGCTGATCTTGAGGGCCTCGGCCTCCTAGGTGCATCACTCTCAAATATCTCTCCAAAGGTATGGTTGATCATGCTTGGTATTCTGAAATTTAAACACCTATTAAACAAGTGATTGCAAAGTGAATATAATGAAGGGTACTACTCATAGGGACTTGTAAGAGGCCTAAACATGCATCAAAACTACATCTCTAAGCATCAAACAAGCTTACAAGCCCTCCTAACCTGTCACCTACAGCAGCAAAATACTCAAGATATAATCCACTAAACACAAATCTACTTGGACAAGGGGAGGAGTCACATACCAAAGAACAAATGCTCCAAATTTCAGCAACAAAGATGGGTTGATCAAGGAGATCAAAAAAATTGAGAGCAAGCACAGCAAGAACGCGATTTTGAGCAATGAACTGGAGCTTACTCGGGAGATAGAAGAAAGTGGCAGGTGAGAGAGTTAGTGGAGGGCCAGGGGTGGCCCACACCATGGCATGGCGCCACCTAGGGCAGGCCACACCACCAGGTGGTGAGCCTGCCTAGTGGGTCCCCCTGGCACCTCCCAGGCACTCCTCTGCCCCTTTTTTCACGTAAAAATTTAATATGAATTTTTTGGGATTTTTCGAGACACTTTATTTTTGGGCATTTTTCAGGTATAGAAGAATGATTTTCTAACAGACGGATTTTTTTTGGAAAATGATGCAATGCCAAAACAAGGCTAGAACTACAGAAGTTCTAAGACACTCTAACATGCAAGCAACTAACAACAAAGAAAACTAAACGAAAACAGAAACTAAAATGGATAGCGATAGAAGTAAACGGAGATAATCATAGTGAAAACATTGTTTTGTTCAACGAAATCCTTTTGTTAACAAGGTTGATCAGGTCTTGTTACCAAAACAATTTCATATGAGACAAAACTTTGTATTCCACTAATGATTATGTTACCTCAACCTTAATAGCAATGGTCCCAATCATAATAGTTTCAATTTTTTCTCTTGGTATGGGACAATATATTTCTCCAACTTGAATGCCCTCAACATGTTCAATTGAATTCAAACCATAAGTCCTTTCAATCTTCTTGGGGAAATAGACAGTATGTTCCTTGTCATTAACATTGAAAGTCACCTTTCCTTGATTACAATTAATAACAGCTCCTGCAGTATTAAGAAAAGGCCTCCCAAGAATAATAGACATATTATCATCTTCAGGCATTTCAAGCACAACAAAATCAGTTAATATCAAGCAATTATGATCCACTTGAACAGGTACATCCTCACATATACTAACAGGAATAGTGGTAGATTTATCACCCATTTGCAAAGATATATCAGTTGGTATCAGTTTTTCTAGTTGAAGCCTCTTATAGAGAGAGAAAGGCATAACACTAACTCCAGCTCCCAAATCACACAAAGCAGTTCTAACATAACTATTTTTAATAGAGCAAGGGATAGTTGGAATCCCTAGGTCTCCAAGTTTCTTAGGAACCTTACCACTAAAGGAATAATTGGCAAGCAAAGTAGAAATTTCTTCATTAGGGATCCTCCTTTTATTCAAGACAATATCCTTCATATACTTTGAGTAAGGAGGCAATTTAATAGCATCAGTCAAAGGAATTTGCAGGAATAAAGGTTTCATCCACTCACAAAACTTATTATAGTGTTCATCTTCCTTTGACTTGTGTTTCTTATCAAGGAATGGCATAGGTTTTTGGACCCAAGGTTCTCTTTCACTACCATGTTTCTTAGCAATAAAATCTTCTTTAGTGTATTTAGTATTCTTAGTGTGGTTTTCAGGTTCTTCTTCAACTTTTTCTTCATTAGGAACTTCATTTTCTTCATTACCACTTTCAGTTTCAGCATCAGAGATAAATATACTATTAGGATCTATAGCAGGTTCAGAGGGTTCTACAATAGTTTTATGTTTCTTTTTCCTTTTCTTATGAGTAGAGCCACTATTTTCAGCTTGTTGAGAATCCTGCTCAATTCTTTTGGGATGTCCCTCGGGATATAGAGGATCCTGGGTAGCAGCTCCACTTCTAGTTCTAATTTCATAAGCATGTTTTTCTTTAGCAGCATTAACTAGCAAGTCTTTTTGCACTTTAACTAGTTGATCTATTTGAGTTTGAACCCTTTGAAAGTGTTTAACAATCATTTTAACATCATTAGAGGTTCTTTCCACAATATCTTTCAACTCAATAATAGCTCTAGTGTTTTCCATTAGATGATTTTGCACCCTTTTATTAAAATTATCTTGCTTAACAATAAAGATATTGAATTCTTCTAAGCATTGATCAGGAGGTTTAGAGTAAGGGATATCACCTTCATCAAAGTGTTGGAGAGAGTGTACCTCAATAGTGGATGAGTGGGGAATTGGCTTACATAATTCTTCTACAGGAGGTAAATTCTTGACATCTGCAGCTTTAATTCCCTTCTCCTTAAGACATTTCTTAGCTTCCTTCATCACTTCATCAATTAATTCAATAACTCCCCTCTTCTTTGATGTTGGAATAGGCACCGGAATAGTAGGTTCAGGTACAATTACTTCAGGTATAGCTTGTTTAGGAGGAGTCCAATCTTCATAGTTCTTACTTATTTTAGCCATTAATTCCTCAGCTTCCTTAGGAGTCCTATTCCTGAAAACACAATCAGCACAACTATCTAGGTATGTCCTAGATTCTTCAATTAGTCCATTATAAAATATATCAAGAAGCTCATTCTTAGGTAATGGACTTCCAGCTTGTGCATGAATCAAAGCACAAAACCTTGCCCAAGATTCAGGCAATAGCTCTTTTTCTCCCTGTTTAAAATCAAAAAGTTCCTGCAAAATAGCATGTCTAGCACCTGGAGGAAAATATTTCTGCAGGAAAGTACTAATCAAGCAATCAGGGATATCAATAGATCCAGGAGGTAAATTACTAAACCAAGTTTTAGCTCCTCCTTTCAGTGAAAAAGGGAAAATCTTAGCAACAAAGTAAGTATGCATCTTAATATCATCAGAAAACAAGCCACTCATGGTAGAAAGTTCATTCATATGTGTTACCGCACTTTCATTCTTAGTCCCACAAAAAGGTTCTTTCTCAACAATAGCTATGTAAGATAGATCGAGAGAGAAATCATAATCTTTATCTATAATGTTTATGGGGGAAGCAGCAAACTTAGCAATAGGAGATAATTTGGGTCTAATAGTACGCCTCTCAAGGAGACTCTTAGCAGCGCTCCTATCATGGGTGTTTATACATTCTTTAATAAATTCATCTTTCATCTCAACATAACCATCTTCAATATCATAACTCTCACTAGACTCAGGTGAACTAACAGGTGTGGTAGTGTCTACATTAGGAGTTTCAGTATTTCCAGCTATAGTTCTAGCAATCGTAGCATCTAGGAAAGAACCTAATGAACCACTCTTATCAAGTACAGTAGAAGCAGCATCATAAGCATCAGAAGTTTCAGATTCAGCAGTAGTAGCAGTGTGTGTAGCATGTGTATGTGGTGGTGTAACGAGCTTACTCATAACAGATGGTGAATCAAGAGCAACAGAGGTGTTCAGAACCGTACCTCTTCTTGTAGTGGATGGTAAAATAGGAACTTTGCCATCACGAGACTTACCCATGATGGATGGATAGCAGCGAACAATAGAGAATCCAAGTGAACTTGATAAATAAAGCTATGCTCCCCAGCAACGGCGCCAGAAAATAGTCTTGATGACCCACAAGTATAGGGGGTGTATCGCAGTATTTTCAAGGGAAGTGAAACCCAATTTATTGATTCGACACAAGGGGAGCCAAAGAATATTTATAAGCCTTAACAACTAAGTTGTTAATTCAGCTGCACCTGGAAACAATCTTGCTCATAGCAGTTTATCAGTAGCAACAGTTTTGTAGTAGGAATAGCAAAGTAACAGCAGTAGTAAAGTAGAGACAACAGTAACAATAGCAGTAAACAGTGGGATTCGAGTGCGGTAGGCATAGGGATGGATGGACGGGCGTTGCATGGACAAGACAATTCACATAGCAATCAGAACATAGGGCAATTGCAGATAAATAAGATAAAGCATCCAAGTACTAAATAATCCTAGGCATGTGTTCCATATATAGTCATACGTGCTCGCAATGAGAACTTGCACAACATCTTTTGTCCTGCCAGCCCGTTTGCAGCAGGGCCTAAGGGAACTACTGGCAATTAAGGTGCCCCTTTTAATAGAGCACCGAAGCAAAGCATTAACACTCTGTGAACACATGTGATCCTCACATCAAAGCCATTCCCTCCGGTTATCCCAATTTCTGTCACATCGGGGCCATTGGTTCCAGACAAAAACGTGTGTATACAACTTGTAGATAAGACCAAAAACAATACTATCATAATGAATCAATAACATGTTCAGATCTGAAATCATGGCACTCAGGCCCTGGTTACAAGCATTAAGCATAACAAGTCGCAACAAAGTCATAAATCACTAATAGAAGATACTAGGCACCATGCCCTAACAATCTGATGCCATTACATGAACGATCTCATCCAATCCCTACCATCCCCATAGCCTACAGCGGGGGATTACTCACTCATAGATGGGGGAAACATGGATGGTCGATGGAGAAGCGATGGTGATGATGATGGCGATGATCTCCTCCAATTCCCCGTCCCGGCAGGGTGCCAGAACGGAGTTTTTGGTGCTGTTTTGTGGAATCTCATGGTGGCGGTGGAGCGGAACTCCTTCTAGAAAAAGGCCGAACCCCCCTGAGTTTTTAGGTCAGAAGGCAACTTATAGGCGAAGAGGGAGACCGACGGGTAGTCTAGGGCGGCCAGACCATCCCCTGGCGTGGCCTGGGCTTGCCCGCACGTCCAGGTGGTGTGGCCTGGGCCTAGCCCCCCTCCGTCTCGTATTCTGGCTCCGGGAGTCTTCTGGTGAAATAGGATTTTTGGCATATTTTTCGGGATTTTTCCTGATAGTTGATTTTCTGCACAAAAAGTAGACACCAATGCAATTCTGCTGAAAACAGCGTCAGTCTGCGTTAGTTGCATCCAAATCACACAAGTTTAGAGGAGAAACAATAGCAAAAGTGTTCGAGAAAGTAGATACGTTTTGGACGTATCAATGGCCGGTGGCAATGGTGGAGCGCCTCAGGGCGTACGCTCACCTGGGTGTTCGACTACATCATTGTCGGTAACTACCCGTGCCTCATGATGCCACCGCCACTACAGAAGCAGCCCCTCCACGGACACCAGGCCTGGGCTCCGCATCGCCAGGAGTCAGGTTCTTCCTCGCACTCCTCGCCATCGAGGTCTTCATCGTCCCCATCCCCGATGAGGTACTCGCCGTACTCGGCCTCCTCCCCTTGCACGACGCCTAGCTAGAGCCGGTCAAGGACGAGCTAGAGGACAACCCTCCTCCCGCCGGTGCCCCAGCAGAGAAGGTGTCATCATCTGCGATCACCGTGCATCATGCCAAATCTCTCCTCCCCGTGGTCGCTTCTACCTCGTCAGGCCCAAGCGAGAGGTGAAGTAGTAGAAGTCACCGGAGTATAAGGTGGCCGCCCTCTAGCTCAAGAACTACGAGGACCCAAAGGAGTACTGCATGGTAGAGCGCGCCATGTTCGAATCCGTGTCACCGATGACGAACGAGTTTGCGCAAGCGTGGTCTGCAACAGAGTATCAACGCGAGCATGCTGATCACGCACGTCGCCTCGGCATGTTCGTTGACCTAGAGGGTTGAAGGGAATATGCCCGAGAGGCAATAATAAAGTGGTTATTATCTTATTCCTTGTTTATGATAAATGTTTATTTTGTATCCTATAATTGTGTTAATTGGAAACGTTAATACATGTGTGTTTAATAAACAAATAAAGGGTTCCCAGTTATGCCTCTCATATAAACTAGCTCGTTGATTAACAGGATGATCAAGGTTTCCTAATCATGGACATTGGATGTTGTTAATAACGAGGTCACAACATTAGTGAATGATGTGATGAACATTCATTCGAAGTATAGCATTACGATCAAAGTCATTATGTTTATATTGCTACAACATCATACAAAGTAATCCTAGTCCTTAGACCATGAGATCATGTCAATCACTAACACTAGAAGAGTACCTTGATAACATCAAACATCACACCATGACAGGGTGATTATAAAGGTGGGTTGATGACCCACAAGTATAGGGGGTGTATCGTAGTATTTTCGATAAGCAAGAGTGTCGAACCCAACGAGGAGTAGAAGGTGTTGACGAGTGGCGTGGAGCAAGAATTCTCTATAAATACTTAGCAAACGGATTTTTAGGGGGTTTTGATAATATAGATAAATAAAGTGTGAGTAAATAAAAGATAATAATAATAATTACAGCAAGTGGCCCAATCCTTTCTTTAGCAAAGGATAATCCGGTTGTATTATTTAAGATGACCAAACGTTCTCGAGGACAAATGGGAATATCGCCAAGTGCTTTCGCTTCATATAGTTGATTAATCTTCTTTAGTTTGATAAGTGTTGTGTGGGTGAACCTGTGCTAATGTATCGACCTTCCCAGGACTAATACATACTTGTGATTATACCTCTTGCAAGCATCGACAAGTACAAGAAAGTAATTAAGATAGAAACCTAACCACAACTTTAAACTCTGAGATCCTAACATTCTTTGTGCAAAGGTTTCCTAATGAGGGTTCATGTTTTTATCACTCCGGCAAGCCCTACGATTAGTATCCAAATACACAATGCATTCCCCTAGGCCCTCAAAGGTTAAGTGTCATGTAGTCGACGTTCACATGACACCACTAGAAGAATAACACCACAACTTAAATAATAAACTATGGAATCTTCCTCAACACAATTCCACTA
Organism: Avena sativa; assembly: GCA_916181665.1. Taxonomy (NCBI): domain Eukaryota; kingdom Viridiplantae; phylum Streptophyta; class Magnoliopsida; order Poales; family Poaceae; genus Avena; species Avena sativa. The sequence continues at coordinate 27,875,074 of OV702290.1, read as the reverse complement.
CTAACAACATGACTTCTCCCATGTCCTCAAGAACTAAACGAACTACTCACAAGACATCATATGGATCAAGATCAGAGATGAAATAATAATAAGTAACAATCTGAACATAACAATAATTCAATGGTTCCACTCAATAGCATCAACTACAACAAGTAATCAACACCAGGAAAGTTTCCCCTAAGAACTATGCAAGATTCAACCCAATTGTTACAGCGGTACGGAGTGGTGATGATGGTGCTGGTGGAGATGATGATGATCCCGATGAAGTCCAGCTTGATGGTGGTGTTGATGGCAATGATCTCCCCTCTCCGGGAAGGAATTTCCCCGGCAGATTTCTACCTGCCGGAGAGCTCTTTCTCTCTCTATAGTTTTTCGCCCCGTAGAGGCGGCGAAATCTTTCTGTGGTCGCTCCCCGGGGCTTAGGGTTTCGTGGGAATAATATATGCCAAAGGAGAGAGCCAGGAGTGGGCCAGGGTGACCACACCACCTGGTGGCGCGGCTAGGGGTGGCCCGCGCCAGGGGGTGGTGTGGCCCCCCTGCGACCCAACTCCACTCCCCCTTCTGCCATCCTTCGTCTTCTGGAAAAATAGAATTTTCCATGTATTTTCTGGAATTTTCTGGTCTTCGCGAATTTCGCCTCAAAACAGCGCTTTTTCCATCAGAATCCTGACTTCAGCGGTCCATCCTCCAAAAATCATCAACCATGCAAAAACGAATGAAATAACATAACTATCATCTCTTAATATGAAATATATCAATGAATAAAGTGCTTGAGGTAGCCACACAGGACTAAATTATGTGGATAGTACTTTTGCGAGTTTATTCGCATGTCCATCAGTGATCGACCCATGGATATAAAACAATTTCAAGTAAGTAAACAATATATTCACAATTTTATTTTATAACCATCAATTGTGTTGAGTTTCATTCATATTTTATTTATGATGATTGATATATTCATATTGATCTCCTTCTTTAAAGATCGAAGATATGAGGGAGAAGCTCCTACCGAACGACCGCCTACTAGCAATTTAAGAGGAATTGGCGGGATTGTTTACGGAGGTCATATCTGAAACCGGAGAACACCATTGGCACTAATGACTCCATATAATTTAATGATCTTCATATAATTAAATATAGGATATATATGTATGCTCGTAAGAGAAATTATATATATATATATATATATCATCTCTCGACACGTCACTTTTGATGAGTCCAACTTCCCCTACGTCAATCCCCCTCCTCTACGGATCCACCCACACCAACCCTACATCTGCCGTCTTTTATTGGGGCACATCCTCTTGCCGCGACACAAAATCTGCCCCAAAAACCTGCCGCGGCAGAATCCGATGGCACACACGGTTGCACGCCACATGGAGTCATTTATGACTAAAGGTCTTCCAGCCCTAGCGCTCTACCGCGGCCATGTGGAGCCACGTGGAGGGACTTTAGTCCCGGTTTGTAGGGACGGGACCTCTAGTCCCGATTTCGTAGTTCCGATTGGACAACCGGGATAGAAGCCGTTCAGAACCGGGACTTATAAGACATTTTTCTACTAAGGATATTATGCCAAACTAACATATGCTTGCTCCATTCCATAGTATAAGATGTTTTAACTTTTGTGAAATGAATATATCTAGACGTTTCTAATAGTTGAGTTCACTCCAAATCTATACACTAAAAGATGTTTAGATATATTTATTTCACAAACAAAGTTTGACCGGATTTCAAGAAATAAGACGCACACGCATTTCAAAACAAAGTTTGACCAATAAATAGAGCAACTAAAACTTAATTATATTGCGTAAATTTAGTAGTATCGTAAAATTAGTATCGTTCGATTGGTACTCGATCTCTCGGCTCCACGGGACCAACCGCACGCAAATGAGAGTACACGAGAGTGTAGTGCGCGCGTGGGCAACATTTCGTAGATTCCAAGGGAGGGAACAAAAAAGAACGAGTTCAGAGTAACCATTTCTGAGTAACAACAGAGAGTATAGTGTAACCGAACAGAAAAATTGACAGCGACTTGATCCATTTTCCAACTCCGTGAGTGCGATGCGCAACTGAACAAGTTCATCAGTTGGATGCGAGTGAGTACGCAAGACAGTCAGACTATACAACAATATACTATAGTACATTCACAAAATATACATGCATGGACGAGGTTAAATAATCCCCCTCCATATATACACGTTACAAGTTACAGCAATTTATTTACAGGAGAAAAACGAATCGAACGAATAACTCAGCGCGCCACGGGGCCATCGGCGAAGCAATCGGACAGGTAGCACGAGGACGGGACGAGCCACGTCTTGACGACATGGTTCCGCGCGCCCTTGTCGAACTCCCACGCCGCGCCGGTGACCTCCCGCTTGCTCAGGTCGTACTCGACCACCTTCCACGGCGACCACAGGTACACCACCGCGTCCTTCTCCGGGTGCATCGCCAGGAACCTGACCTCGCCACCGTCGCCGCCCTCCACGACGTCGCCGACTCTCACGGCGTGCATCAGGCGCCACTCCTGCCGCGACGCGGTTGCGGAGGACGGGTGTACGTCTTCGATTGCCCAGACCCTGAGGAGCTCTCCGTCGCTGCAGACGTAGTGCAGGCGGCCGCCGGAGTGCGCGACGCGGCCTTCGCCGGCCCCCGGCTCCGGAAGGGCGAGGACCGTGCACGCGAGCCCGGCGGCGAGGTCCATGCGGACGACGCAGTCCGGGTCTGAGGCGAGGAAATACACGGCGCCGTCGTGGCAGTGCAACGAGGCGCCGGAGAGGGAGCCCGCCGGGACGCCGCCGAACTCCGCCTCATGCGCCGTCCACGCCCGCGTCGCGGACGAGAACACCTCCACCGCCGCGCCGCGCTCGCGCCACCCGGTGAAGTTGATCACGTGGTAGTGCTGCTGCGGGGATGAGGTGCCGAACGGGTCGAACGCCAGCAGGGACAGCCGCGCGTCCTTTGCCGGGGTCGGGAGCGCCGCCCAGCTCCTCGTCACCGGGCTCACGACGTAGAAATCAAGCGTGCCTGAGTCGCGGCACAGGAGCAGGCCGTTGCACCCGTCGCAGACGACCGCGCGCTCGTGCAGCGGGAAGAAGCCGAGGTCGCGGCCCTCGAGACGGCCTCCCTCGGCGGCGCACGCGAACACGGGTCTGCTTCCACCACCGCCGCCAAGGGGATCGTCGTTGTCGGGGAAGCAGATCATGGACATGTGCAACGGGAGCCGGCCGCGGAGATAGCCGTCGGAGATGGCGGCGCACCAGTGCTTTGAGACGCCCCTGGAGCGCGCCACGGAGTCCAGGGGAAGCCTCACGATGATCTCGGCGAGAAGGTCGTCGCCCAGGTGGACCTCATCTGGAAGGAAGCTCGTGATCGTGGCACTCGCGTCGCTGTCGACGGAAGAACTCTTCAGGATTGCCATTATTGGCACGTACGCTCTGTTTGTGTCTGAGAAAAGGGAGTGTGTGGGGAGCAGACGCTGCACCAAAATTTCAGAAGACGAAGATGACGATGCAGTGAGACGGAATGCTCAGGTTGATCTCGTTCAGTACGTGAGAGGATGCACTATAAATAGGAAACGTCTACTAGTTTGTTAGACGCATCATCCTTCTGTCCCTAGTCCCTACTACAAAACGCGATAGAGACTCCACTTGGTTCAGGTAACTCTGGTACCTGGTCGGCAAGTGTACATGTCTACACTGCACATACTCCATATACTATGATTGGAGCCTGCGTGTGCGGCAACGTGTATCCATCTGTCGTGGGCTGATCTCAGGAAGACACGTACCGGCGAAGTGATCCATTCCACTTTCTCTCGTTGTCACGAGTCGACACCGCATAGAGGACACCGCGGAAAAGAAGGTGGCGCCCGCAATCCATGCAATGGTTTTCGGGTGCGCGACGGTGGCACCGCCGTCCCCCAGTTGCCGTCCGGTGCAAAACTAATCGAGACCGCCGCACCGCGTCGCGCGCGCTGCATGGCACATGCTTTGTGCTTGCTGTGCTGGCTCCAAGCTTAAATGATGGATAGCTATGCTTATCTTGCGCGCGCGCAAGCCATTGTTTTGGTAACATCTTGATCCTCTTAATAATCATGATGCATCAACAACATGTCAATTTATCCAAAGATTACGAACAGTATTAGGACATTCCACTTTGATTGTTTCGAGGTGGTTTTTTTTTTTTTGTCTCATTTTACAAAAAAAATACTCTGGTTTTCGCACCGATTGATGCACAAAGGCAAAGCCACATACTCGAACAGAGGGAGTAGTTACTAAAACCATTTTGTTTCAGGAAACTATTCTGTTTCAGGCAAAAGATAGGTTTAAAGAGACGTCGACTCTTTCACGAAATGGAGGGAGATAGAGTGAACAAAGACAGCGGAAGCTTCTCTCTTCCTTCTTGCTCTGGGGAAGGCAGAAAAGACTTTGATTATGAGAATAGAGGCTGCTACAGGACAAGTGAGACCGGGTCTGTTAGTTCAGTGAGGACCAGTACAGTTCATGCAAAGACCGTGGAATGCTTTGATAAAGCTGTTCATTCTCAAACTACCGATAGAGGGTAGAGGCAACCACGGATTCCGATTCAGAAGGAAAACACCTCAAACGAATTCTTCGCCCTTTCGTGTTGTTTTATAAGCGATGATCCTATTTCGGTTGTCACGCAATATTTTCATTCTCAAAGCGGTTTGAATCAGTCACATATGGTCTGTCCGGTGTGACAATAATCACGAGTTGGCGGTGGCAATGCGTGCACGTCAACCTAAACAATCTGCTGGGGCGCATTAGCATATGAGCTAAGTGTACTAGTTGTTGGGTAAACAAATCCCTGGATTACTTTAGCAGTCTGCGTACGCTAACATGATTAGAACACAAACCTCGAGCCTACTGTCAAAAAATTAGAACAGAAACCGCAAGCAAGTTTCTTGGAATGTAGACCAAGTAAACGACCATGCACCTGGGCAATGGCGTGCTGCCGCTGACACGTAACGCGGATGGAAGCGTCGTCGACGACTCCCCATCATCTAACGGGGCAGCCGTGCGTTTCCTCCAGTGAAAATGGTTCACTCTGTCCACCTAAGTTCGGGTCTCCGCCGCTTGATGAAAGCGCAGGTCTTACTTTCTCGCTGGTCGGTTGTTGGTGTCATCTTTTGCAGTCGAAGCAATTCTTAAGTAAAATCATAAGTTCCAGTAAGACCATCTCTAACTGAAGTATCAAATTCAGTTAGACAAAAAGAAATCCCAATACAGGCGGCTAAGCCACACCTAACCGAACCGCATATCAAAAAAAAAAAACTAACCAAACCGGGTCAGCATTAGCTGATAAAAAATTTAGGAACCCAGCCTCGGTGACTAGCAAAAATAGGAGGCCGCGAGCTCTGTGAGCAAATATTTCCCCCTCCTAGCACGCACAGCCGCCCTGCTGCGTCGCCATCCCTGCCAGCGTCACACCGACGACCACCTCTTGCCTCCGCCAACGGCCCGAGACATTCTCCGCCCTCCTCCTCCATTTCGCCTCGCTAGCCGGCGGTGGAATCGGGCCGTAGAGCCGTCGCATCCTTATTCGAGAATCAACCAAGAAATTAACGGGATGTCGGGATACATGGAACACGATGCCTGTGTGCATGGAGATAGCTAGCGCCGGGCAGTCGAGCACAAGGTATGGCCGAACAATGAAGTCCTGGGTGCCGCCTCCCATGGCGATGGCAGGCCCCACCTCTGCAGTCTGGCCGACGTGCCGCCTGTGCCCGTGGCGGCACTGCGGCAGGGCCTTGCCGCCTCCACATGTCGTCTGGCTAGTCCTGCCGGCACGGAGAAGTAGTCTTTTTTCAGAGCGGATTTACCAAAGGGGCGTTGGGACCCCGGTATCAATCCCACCGTCCAATGCTTTAAGATTCGAACAAAAGTCTACGGGTCAATACTGCGAGCATATTTGCGTTTTAGACCTCGAGGAATGATGGATTTAGCTCGCTGCATCCAACTGAAACTACACCTCCCAGCCCGGCTGGTCTCCTCCCCATACCTAGCCCTAACCTTCTTGTTCCCATGACCCCTCTCTCCACTAGTGCCTCTCTCCCACATGCGCTGCCGCCCTCTCCAGCCCACCCCTCTCTCCCAGAGCTCTGACCATGACAGCGCCGCCACCTACCAAGCCCGTTCCCAGTGGCTCCACGCCCCTCCTCTCGGCCGCCATGGAGCAGTGGCTCCGGTCTTCGTCGGTCGATGCGGGCGGCCGCCAGACAGCGCGGAGGCTGCCCATCGACGACCACGCGCAGCGGCCGCCCCCTCTAGGAGCTCACCTTCGTCGGGCCGCCGGGACCCCCCGTGTACACCCAAGATCTGGCCACGCGCGTCAAAGAGGAGGGATTTAGGTGCATGCGGCACGACGAGGTTGGCACTGACGGCCTACCCATATGCCGCCTGGTGTCCTGCTTTGCCTCGCGACGAGCACGACCCCGGCAATCTAGGCCTAGTGCTCTTCCTTAATTTTCTCTCGTTTTGGATCTGTGAAGACTGATTTAGTTTGATTTTTTATGTGATTATGCTATGAATTCAGTATGAATCTTCTTTCGATCTTGTATCTCGTGTTGATTACAAGTCCAGGAATGATTTGTCATGTATATGCATTTTTCCTATTTAGCCGGTATCGTACTTATTGGATCTGTGATGGTATTGAACTGAGGCCCTCTTTCCTTTTCTATTTTTTCTAGATTTTGGCTTATCAAGGTCAATTTATTAAGATTCTGACCTATGATGTTATTAATGTTAAAATTAGATAGCTCGATGGCTCAGAGAATACCCGAGGTGTTAATTAGATACATTTTCCATGAAACTTTATGAAACTACTATGAATTATTGTAGATCTTGGAAGAATCGTCGGTGAATCTTACATGAATTTATCGATCTTCTATAAATTTGTTGTTAACCTAAAATGAAAAATATTCAATTTGATAGTCTTTAGAAAAGAATTATGTAGTGTGTTAATTTCTTGGAAGACACATGCATGAATCGCGTATAAATCTTATGAATTTTGTATGAAACTTCCAAATTTGGGACGAAACATGAACGAAATATGTGATAAGAGTGCCTTGAAGTTATACTGTGAAAACTTGAAAATTTACACATAATTCCTATTGAATTTTGGATAAAAAATGTTTCTTGATTAACAAATTTGGATACCTCTACAGATTGGATAGTGTATGACTTCATTGAATCTTGTATGTATCATCAAAGTTTCTTATGGATCTTGTATGGATTTGCTGTCACACTTTAATCGTCAAGCTTTCTTATGGATCTTGTATGGATTTGTTGTCACACTTTAATGAAAATGTATGATTTGATAATCTTCCAAAAAACAGAGAATATTACTAAGAAACATGTATAGAAACAGTATGTTCGGTGATAAAACTTTCGGATATTTAATTTGTGAAAAATATTCATACGTGTTCATAGATACTGTTTGAAAAAAATCTGTGAAAAATATTCTGTAAAAATTCATATATGTTCCATGAAGATTTCATACATGTTCATAGATACGGTTTGAAAAAAATCTATGAAAAATATTCCGTGGAAAAATATTCTATGGAAAAAATATACTCGAATGATTTTAGCTTGAAACAAGACCGTGAGAAAACTTGTATGGATGTTGATGAATATTCAGTGAAAAATATTTCTTAAATATGGATATGCTTGCTTGAATATGGATATTAATAAATATATATTAATATTTATAAACCTTGTATAAAGTTTTGTTGAATATTCTTTAAAAAATTATATGAATTTTGTAGGAATGTTTTAAAGAACCTGTACAGGCTTGTACTTTTTTAATTATACTGAAAATAAATCTCGCTAACTAAAACGGGTAAGAAATATTTTATTAATATATTTTGTGAGGAGATAAAACGGTGACGAAATATGTATAAAACCTTGAAACATCGGGGTCTAATAAGAAGAATAGCAATGGACTAAAAAAGTGAGGTGGGAGGGGTGTTTCATAAAATAAGTAGCATGAATCTCCAACAAATAAATGATGAGATAGACCCATTGGGCCCAACATATGTGTGGTTTTGCATTTCCCGTCTTTTTTGGCAAAAAGTTTAGCAGGTGGTCTTTTTTGGCGATGCACTGGAATATGTGGTCCTTTTTGTCAAAAACTCCTTTTGTTAAGAGTTCAACCAATTTGTTTATTTGCCAGAAATATTAGGGCTTCTTCTAACTGCCTCTGGTTCTAGTGGGGGATCAATGGTCTCTTTGCTACTTTTGGTTTCATCTTTTGGTTGAGTTTTAGATCACGGTTCTTACACATGATCAAACGTGGAGTGCATAATACTTAGTCGTATGAATGGATTTTCTTTTGGGTCAGGAAAGAAACGCTCCTGCCTTCTTTGTTGCTACCACTCTGGACTGTATTTTGAAACATGATATCAGATTTCACTATTGAACTGAAGTATTTTTGTAACCTTGATTCTACAGGAACTGAAGGTGTGCCTAGGAACTAAGGGCTCTGCTGGTGGTGACTAGGCGCGGTGTTCTTCGCTTCTTGTGCTAAGCAAAGTGACATGGTCCTCCAATTTGTTGTTTGGGCTCATTCTACTTAAATTATGTGTGTCCATGCCGAGACGCAGGAAGTTCCTATCTTTAGGTGCTATAAGATCACTCCAGTGTGAATTTAGTTTGCGTTTCCTAATACCGCATGAATTGCATTCTTGTGTGATATTGTTGGTGATGCATTGTTATGACATAACATGTTCAGATTTTCTTTTTATGAATTGCATTTGAAGCAGCATGCATCTGGTTTTTATTAAGTTGCATGTGGATGCCCGTTTGCTATGGTGCATAAGATCGCCGCCGTCTACTTCGCCGTCCTCGTGCATCGATGGCCTCGGTTTTCACCGCGCCATCTCCTACGGAGTGGATCGTCGTCGTCTGCACATGGTCTTCGTCACGTCGTCGGTCTTCCTCGCCTACTTCGAGCACCGCCGCCGCGCCTCACAAGGTAACCTGCAGGACGCCCTCTTGCCATCGCAGGTCCCGTCGACTACCCCATCGCCACTCTAGGCATCCAGCATGACTAACCCAGGTCGCCGCTGGTTTCGCCGCCTTCTACGTCTTGTCTCTGCCCCCCGCACGCCTGGTACTGGCAACACCGGGAGTGCCTTCGTCCCCGACGCGTTCCCGAGTCTGGCAAGCTCGGATCGGCGCCTCGTCTTCTTCGGCATCGACCCCTCTACGACTGCCTCGACCGTGTCACCGACGAGTTTTTCTTTGCATACTCGGTTCTGGCAAAACCGGAGTGTGCGTTCGTCCCCGACGTGCGCCTAGTTCTGGCAAAACTATGGCCGCACCTCGTCCTCGACGGCTCGGACTGCATCGACTTCGGCATCGACTGCCTCGACGCGTCTCTGTCATCCTCCTCGCGCACTATGCGCATGCGGCTTCACGTGCGGCTACCTCGACACGGGCATCCTCGACCACGACATCGACCACGGCGACCCATCGCACGGCTACCTCGACCATGGCACCGCCTCATGCTCTCAGCTCCCTCGACATCGGCACAAGGGCTACCACCTCGCTTGAGCATCACCAGCTTCCTCTACAGTTCAAGCTACCGCGATGCGACATCGTCCAAGACGTTTCTGCTACGACTGCGGGGGGATGTCAGCCTACTGGATGCTACTTTGGTTTATATCTAGGCTGACCGTCCGCGACGTTTTAGTTGTTCACGACGCTACCGCTACGACGGGGGGGGGGGGGAGGGTGTTAGAGTATGATACATATACGGTTATTGTGGTAGTTTAGGATAGTTATGATTCTATCCTAACTTGACTCGTACTCCAAAATAATCCTTTATACGCCTATATATACTCGTCCATGTGGCTCAATAATATATCCATCATATTCCGCCAAACTCATACTCTTTTCATCAATACAAATATGAATAGAGAGAAATATTTTGAAGGTAACCTTGAGTCTTCAAATGTTTAAGTGGAGAGTAAGAGCTCGTGTTCGCTGTGGAAAACATTGGTCCCTTCGAAGATCAGGGTCTTTCTTTGGAGATTAGGAGATTAGCGCAACAATCTCTCCCAACCACTGATATGTTACAACACCGAAATATGGCAAGGAACAGTGTTTGTACGCTATGTGGTAGCAGCGACTCTTGGAGGCACTCTTTTCTACTCCCTCCGTTCGGAAATATAAGACGTTTTCGCTTTGTGAATCGAATGTATTTGGACGTCTTTTAGTGTATAGGTTCGTAGAGGTTTAGAGTGAATCTATACACTAAAATGTGTCTAAATATATTCGTTTCACAAAGCTAGAATGTCTTATATTTCTGAACGGAGGGAGTAGAATGCAATATGCTAATAGTGTTTGGGACCTATCAGATGATCTTATGGTTGAACACATGATAGCATGCGGTGAAACATATGTTAATCATTGTCTATTTCACTTGATGGACACATTACCGCATGAGCAAGCGAGGAGGAAGGCGGTCCACGAAGAAATCTTTTAGAGCCCACTTTCTACTCGTAGTTTCGTAAATTTTTTTGAATGAGCCGAAAGGTATTGCTATAAATGTATCAAGAGAAGCCGCCCCAAGAAGAGCAACTGACACGTTGCGGAGATGGATTCCACCGTCAAGGGCTTGTGCAAATTCAATGTCGACGCAACTGTCTCAAAATCGGAGGTTAAGGGTTTAGCAGTACCTGTGTACAGGGATATCAATGGTCAGTACCATGGAGCCTCTGTTGTTGTCTTTTCTGGAATGACAGATCCTTCGACCCTGGAAGCATTGGCACGTAGGAAGGCCACGGCCCTAGCAGAGAGGACCTTGGCATTAACCGGATGATCGTAGCTTCTGACTGTACAAGTTGCCGATGATATTTCCGAAGGTTCACTTGGAAAATATGAAGCTGTTATCACTGAAATTAGAGGGAGAACTGCACAGTTTCAAGAGTGTGAGTTCATTTTTGAAGGCTAAGACAGATTAGCTAGACATGCATTATTTTTTGAGGTTGGCCGCCAATTGTGGTTGGGCAACCCTCATCTTTTGAATTTCCGTGTAATCATCAATCAATAAAGTCTAGCTGATTTGCGTAAAAAATCCAAGGGAAATTATAACAAGAGCCGCTCCAAGATTCCGCGCCTAGAGTGTTTTTCCGTGCAGTTCGCTATGGACCATTCGATCGCACCTCATCTGGTCTCTCTGTAACTGCTCCGTCCCGGCCACATCTCGATGCAACTTATCCCCACCTTTCTTGTCTCTCACACCTCGAGTTCATTTCCCATTCCTTTCGTTGACCAAGGTGAGCTGCAATTTGGATGTGGATTGAGAGGTGGGGAAGGAGAGGGATGACGGGATGGTGACGAGGTTCCACGTTGGGGGCTTTGATTCCCGTCAAGGCCGCGTCGCCCATCATAGCAGGTTGGGCATGCCATGGTGGAGTAGCACCACGCAGGGGAGGTTGAGGCCACCGGTCGCCGTCCGGTGGAACTACCGCGGGAGCAGCACCACACCAGGAGACCCCTGGCGTCGACAGTCCGCAAGGATGCAAGCAGTCCCCCGTGCGTGCGTGTCGGGGCGGTGGTAGACGCCTCCAATCTGCGAGTGTGCAACCTGAGGGGACGTGTTGACCCCGCACAGAGACAACTCCGATGGTGGTGGGCATTATGGACACAGGAACCACCGCGTCGTAGGAGGTCGCTTGCGTGGATCCTCCTCCATGGCGAGGACCTTGTTGGGGCTGATGGTTACTGTTAGAACTCAGAGTCGAGAGACAATCGGGAGAGAGACAAATGATTCAACTATTCTGTTTCATTGATGATTCACAGCTTATATACAAGGGGAAGGAACATCAACAAGGGTCACGTCCGTTCGAAGGGGTGTGAGGAAGAGTTGTGTCGGTTGACAAACCAACCGACATAGAGAGTTACAAGAGAGAGGATTATCCCTTTAATTAACCTATTAATTAAATCCTAACACTCCCCCTAATTCTTCTTTGTCTTTGTGATCGATCATCTTTAGAATTATCTCCTCCAAAAACCCTGTGGGGAAAATATGAGGAGAGTAGTGTATGATATGTTGCTAAAACTCCTTTAAACCCAGTGAGAAAATAAGGAGAAAATAGTGCAACATATAATGGTTGGATATGATGTTAAAACTCCTTCAAACCCAGTGGGATAATAAGGAGAAAATGATACAACATATCATTGTTATTGCCTCATTGTTAACTTTCATATGAGAAAAACTTTGTCAAAGGGAAAAACCTCGTAGAGTTTGGAGAGCAATATATATGTCGTGTATACTTTCCTAAAAAACCCCGGTGGGAAAAACAGAAAGTATGACATATGATCTTGTGTTGATATTACCTCATTAAAAACCTTGATGAGAACCTGGATAGTAAACTCATAAAGGGGAAAAGAGTGCAATATGATGCTTTGAATAGAAGTAGTCTAGGGAGATACTCCCCCTGATCCATGCAAATCTTTAAGCCGTCAAATACCAATTCCATGAAAATATTTTTGGAATATGAAAGCTGGTAGAGACTTCGTGAATAGGTCAGCAAGGTTATCGCATGATTTGACTTGCAAGATGTTTATTCTCCGAATCTTATGGACCTCATGGAGATAAAACAATTTAGAGGCAATATGCTTAATGATATTACTCTTGATGTCTCCTATTTGCATCTATGCAACACAAGCAACATTATCTGTGTAGATAATGGTTGATGATTCAAGAGAACCAATACCACGTGACTCAAGTATGTGGTTTATCATTCCGTCAAGCTACACGTGTAACGCGGCTTTTTTGTTCCAGAATGATTGGTAGGTGTAGTCATCGAAGTCTATTTCAAAGACATCAATGAAGTGACACTTCTATCATGTAGGTACACATTGTGGGGATCATTCAAGTAGCCAACATTAGTGTATCCTGATGATATTGGAGTTCAGATTGTAGGGGTTTCGCGTATAAAAACAATAAATTTTACCCTACGCCCCTAAACCCCTGATGCTGCCAGGACCTATCTATTAGTAATACAGTAACAGGAGGGGCTTTTCACGAACTTACCCTTGAAGACCGAAAAGCGTTGTCAATGCTCAGGAGTGTTGGGGATAGGTGCGGAAAACAAAAATTTCCCTACGACGGAACCCCAGAAACTTAGCCTAGGCTCTATCTATGTAGTAATGCGGTAACGGCTGATGCGTAGAGAATACATACCCTTGTAGACCGTACGCGGTTAACGTTCCGCGGGGAACGTGGTTGAAGTAGTCATACTCGTAGCCGACCTCAAGGTCGCGAAGCTCCTCGCAGGTCACCCCTTGCTCCTTCTTGATCTTCATCATCTTCATCGTGCAACAGCTCTGGCTCACGACATTCTAACGCTCCAAGTGTTGCGCCTCGTGTCTTCGTACACATCCGGTGCACGATAAGACCTCCGGCTCCCCGATCCCGCCGGGAGTGCGGAAGTTGATATCCGGCTAGGAATCCCTGCAGCGCAACGGCGTACTGCAGGTGTTCCTCGATCGCACAGCCCAGACTTGGGGCCATGGTCACAAGGTATAGAGGGAGGGAGAGAAGGAGGAAGTCAACCAAAAGACTTCTCCAAATATTGGTGTGTTCAATCCCACCCATGGGCACCCCTTTATATAGGGGGAGGGGGTGTGCCCTCCCCTTTGGGTTTCCCATGTGGGACTATTCAAGGGAGAGGGGGAGGCGCATGGGCCTCATGGGCCAGCCGGCCAGGGGTGGACCCCACCCTGCGCACAGCCCTAGGCTGGCCGGGTGGGCCCCCTCAAGGCACCTGGGCCTTGGCCCCTTGGCCCTTGGCCCTTCCCTCCTCCGGTTTTCCCTCATGGGCCTTTATTCCGTAGGAAGTTTAGCCCATTAGTAGAATAACCCTTCAAATTAGATTTTAATATTATATTTAATATTAATTAATATGTAAATACATATTACAAAATCCATCTTGATCTGAAACACCTTTCGGTTCCCTTTCAATTTACTCCGAACGACTCCGGATCTTTCCCGGAATGATTCCAGTCCTTTATTCTTTCTCCGAACAACTTCAGATCTCTCTGTGGAACGATTCCGGCTTTCTTTCTTTCTCTACTATGATTCCGTCTTACGAATGATCGCTCTCATTGTACCCTTAAGTGTATCCTCTCACGGCTCGGTAATGCTCTAGACATGATCTGTATCAATGATCAATAGAGGGACCAGGGATATCCATGTGACCCCTATGCATTCCTGATGACAATGTCGTTTGCACCATCTAAATGTAGCATCCTCTTCCTTTTGTTTCTTAATACAACTTGTCCGAGATCCGATCAATGGTATCCTATACCTTGTTCAATCTCGTTCACAACAAGTTATGTTTTCTTGTTACCGTGATATTACATCCCCGTGACCTAGTCACATGTTGCAACATATATGGATGTAATCTCACCAAGCCGGCCGTATGTATCTTTACCCATCATGTGGGTGAAAAAATCTCGGTCTTGCAGTCACATGTCATCTATTGTTCCTTCAGAATACCCAACATACACCTTTATGGCCACCGTATTACCAGATGACGTTTGATGCAGTCAAAGCAGCCTAGGGAAACAGTGAGTAATATGAGCTCACGGTCTAAGGAGAAGGAGTCTAGGTATAGTTGTTGCAACAATGAACTATATGACTTGATCGTGTTGCAATCCTTCGAGGAATGTCCAATCACATCATTCTCCAATGATATGATCTCGTTGTCAGTCGGCATAAATGCCCATGATCTTGAAACCCATATCATCTTCGTGACCAACGAACTAGTATGAATAGAGGCTACTAGGGACTTGGTTGTTTCATACCACACCTGTACCAATGTTTCTACTTGGCACAGTTATAGCACAATATGAAACTATTATAAACTAATTGAGATACGATAATAAAAACCTATTTCTTATTTGCCTCTAGGGCATATCTCCTTCAGTCTCCCACTTGCACTAGAGTACAAATAAACTAGCTTGCATTTTACTCATATAAACCATATACCATATGCGTTTACAGATCATGCATGCTCGTGGGAAACGTCATGTCCATGTTCTGTTTTACCAGATCATTATGTCTTTTGCAAATCGTTGATGTCTTCCTAATCTAACATTCACTCCATTATATTATAATGGGTCGAAGTATTTGTTTGGCAACAAAGTGAGACTTTTGTTTCTAGTGTTTATAATGACGGTCGTTATTCACTGTTGCCATCTAAACTTCGAAACACACTTTTCTATCCTTTGTGTATATACTATAGTTATGGCAACAGAACGAGGCCGGATTCCAGGAGCTTACAGTGATGTTAGATCAACCTCGAGGGCTTTCTCATGGGCACTGGGCCCTGGGACACATCATTCTACGTTAAAAGCGAACTAGCCTCGCCATAACATTATACATCACATCAGATGTAGCCTTTATACTTCTATATCTATGTAGATCATAGTGCATGAAATGCATCTATTGTTGGAATTATGCCCTAGAGGCAATAATAAAGATGTTATTATTATAATTCTTGTTCATGATAAAGTTTATATTCCATGCTAGAATTGTATTAAGCGGAAACTTTAATACTTGTGTGGTTTGTGAACAACACCGTGTCCCTAGTACGCCTCTATGGACTAGCTCATTGATCAATGATGGTTAAGGTTTCCTAACCATAGACATGAGTTGTCAATTGATAATGAGATCATATCATTGGAGAATGATATGGTGGATAGACCCAAACTAAGCAAAGCTATTAGATCGTTTCATCGTGTTCGTCTTTGCGAAGCTTTTCTCATGTCAAATATTGTATTCCTTAGACCATGAGATAATACAACTCCCTGGTATCGGAAGAAAGCTTTGAGGTCATCAAACGTCATCCTATGAGAGGGTGATCATAAAGGTGTCTCTCAGGTGATCGGAAAGTATCTGTTGGGTTGTATGTATCGAGATGGAATTTGTCCCTCCCAAGTCGGAGAGATATACTTCGGGCCCACTCGGTAATCGATATCAACACCACTTGCAAGCATGTGGTTAAGGAGTTAATCACAAAGTGATATCGGATTACGGAACGAGTAAAGTACTTGCTGTGAACGAGATTGAACTAGGTATGACGATACCGACGATCGAATCTCGGGCAAGTAAAATATCGCGAGACGAAGGGAATATATATATGGGATTGATTGAATCCTGGCATCGTGGTTCATCCGATATGATCATCGATGAATGTGTGGGAGTCAATATGGGTGCCCAGACCCCGCTGTTGATTATTGATAGAAGATCATGTCTGCATATTCTCGAACCCGCAGGGTCACACACTTAACGTGTCTCGACGCTAGGATAGATTGGATACTTGGTTTATGAATTTTTTGTTCGGAGTCTCGGATGGGATCCGGGACATCACGAGAGGTTCCGGAATGGTCCGGAGAATAAGATTCATATAAGGCAGTGCAGTTTTTGGAGTTCGGAATTGTTCCGGGTTAATCGGTATTGTACCGAAAGCTTCTAGAACCTTCCGGAAGGGGGCCAACGTGGTCCCACCTTCTGGGAGGGGGCATGGGCCTATGAGGGAGTGTCCTGGCCGCATTGGGCCAGGGGCACAAGGCCCCATAGGGCCCAGCCGATCCTAGATAAGTTTAAACTCGTTTAAACTAGAGATAGGGTTTCTAGATAAGGGATAAGTTTAAATCGTTTAAACTAGAGATAGGCTTGGAGGATGGGCAAGGGCTGGCCGCACCCCCCTCTATATATAGAGGGCTGGTGCGCCCCCTCCCCACACACACACACACACCTTCCTCCAAACCCTAGTTGCCCTGCTGCCCTCCTCTCTCCCTCCCGACTGTTTGTAGGCGAAGCCCTGCTGCAGAAATTCTCCACCATATACACCACGCCGTCGTGTTGTAGATCCAATCTATCTCTCCACCCTACTTGCTGGTCCGAGGAAGGAGGAGACGTCGAGGTGCCGCACGTGTGCATCTCACGGAG
This sequence comes from Avena sativa, assembly GCA_916181665.1. NCBI lineage: Eukaryota > Viridiplantae > Streptophyta > Magnoliopsida > Poales > Poaceae > Avena > Avena sativa. The sequence goes on along the minus strand of OV702290.1, from coordinate 27,858,085 downwards.
GCACCGCCACTTGTGGTGCTGGATCGGATCGGATCGCGAGGAGGAGAAGCGAGTACGACTACATCACCCACGTTCCGACGAACGTTCCGCTGTGCGAATCTTCAAGGGTATGAAGATCCAATCTAATCTCTCTCGTTGTTTGCATCTCCTAGATTAGATCTTGGCTTTCCTTCTGTTCGCTCCGTAGAAAATTTTGATTTACTATGCTGCGAAACCCTTCAGTGGTATCAGAGCTAGATCTATGCGTAGATGTGATTCACGAGTAGAACGCAACATGGTTGTTGCGGGTGTTGATGTTTTCTGTTGCAAGCCTCTTGTTTGTGTTCTTCTTATGACGCGGGATAGTGAGATTGAAGCGGTCCAGGCCAACCTTATGCGACGTCGTTCGCGAGACCGGCTCCGCACTTGACGTGTGGCTTGTACCATACATGCGGCTGGTGGATGTCAGTTTCTCTCACTATAGTTGTCATGGGATTAACACCGGAGTTTGGCAACCATAATATCACCGTTGTGGCTTTCCGTAGGTAAGAATCGTTCTTAGCATCTACTCCCATAAGCCACGTAAAACATGCAACAACAAAGTAGAGGCGTCTAACTTGTTTTTGCAGGGAGTGTTTTCTGTGATATGGTATGGCCCAAGATGTGATGTGTATATTGTATGCGATGATCATGTTTTGTAATGTTTCACGACTTGCATGTCGATGAGTACACAACCGGCAGGAGCCATATGGTTGTCTTTATAATTATGTATGACCTGCGAGTCAACTTCTTATACGCCATGTAATAGCTTTACTTTATCGCTAAGTAGTTAGCAATAGTTGTAGTTGCTATTCGTGGTGGAGGCAATCATGGTGGAGTGATGGAGATCATGCCGGAACGCACAAGATGGAGATCATTGCGCGAAGATTGGCTATACCATGTCACATAAAGTTATATGCATGTGATGTTTATCCTTTTATGTATCTTATTATGCTTAGATCGCGACGGTAGCATTATAAGATGATTCCTCACTTAAAGATCAAGATAAAAACTGTGTTCTCCCCAAGTATGCACCGTTGCAAAAGTTTGTCGTGTCCAAGCATCACGTGATGATCGGGTGCTATAGACTCTACGCTCACATACAACGGGTGCAAGCCAGTTTTGCACACGCGGAAATACTTGGGTCTAACTTGACGAGCCTAGCATGTATAGACATGGCCTCGGAACACAAGAACCGAAAGGTTAAGCATGAGTCATATGAATGATATGATCGACACTTCGTTGTCCACCATTGAAACCACATCTCTTCTCGTGATGATCGGATTAGGTGTGGTGAATTTGGATCGTGTTCACTAAACAACTTGAGGGATGTTGAATTTAGTGGGAGTTCATCTAGTAATTTGATTAAGTTGAACTATTTATCATGAACATAGTCTAAATTGTACTTGCAAATACTGTAGATCACATGGCCAAGTCCAACTTCAACTTCAACGTTTTTGCTGAGAAAGAAAAGCTTAGAAACAATGGGTCTAACTTCACCAACTGGTTCCGCAATCTAAGAATCATTCTGTCTGGCGGACAAAAGGACTATGTCCTTGGGAAAGCGTTAGGTGACCCCCCTGCTGAAACTGCGCCGGCTGATGAGAAAGTTGTCTATCAGTCGCGCAAAGATGATTATGGTGTGATTAAGAGCACCATGTTGTTTGCTATGGAACCGGAACTTCAAAATCGTTTTGAAAACTATCCAGGGCCCTTTGAGATTCTCGAGGAGCTGAAAACCATGTTTCAGACTCAGGCCCGTTCTGAGAGATATGAGATCTCTGAGAAGTTCTTTAACTGCAAGATGGAGGAAGGGAGTTCCCTTAGTGAGCACGCCATTAAGATGTCGGGCTACACTCAACGCCTTGAGCAACTGGACTGCAAGATTCCAGAGGAGCTCAAGATTGACAGGGTTCTGCAATCACTCCCTCCCAGCTACAAGAGTTTTGTAGTGACTCACAATCAGATTGGTTCCACTAATACGATCACCGAGCTCTTCGCAAAGCTGAAGGCTGCGGAAGTGGACATCAAAAAGGATAATCATGTGTTGATGGTCAACAAGCCCACCTTTAAGAAAGGTAAGGGAGCAAAGAAGCCCTTCAAGAAGGGCGGCGGCAAGCGCAATGCCCCTGCTGAGAAGAAGCTCAGGTCTGGTCCCAAGCCGGACACTGAGTGCTTCTATTGCAAGGACAAGGGTCACTGGAAGCGCAACTGTCCGAAGTACTTAGCATACAAGAAGGCTGGCACCATCAAAGGTATATTTGATATACATGTTATTGATGTTTTCCTTACTAGCCCTCGTTGTAGTGCCTGGGTATTTGATACCGGTTCAGTTGCTAATATTTGTAACTCGAAACAGGAGCTACGGAATAGACGGCAGCTTGCGAGGGATGAGGTGACGATGCGCGTTGGCAACGGATCAAGAGTTGATGTGATGGCCGTCGGCATGCTCTCCTTAGTTTTACCTTCGGGATTAGTTTTAAACCTTAATAAATGTTATTATGTGCCTGCGTTGAGCATGAACATTATTTCTGGATCGTGTTTATTGCAAGACGGTTATTCATTTAAATCGGAGAATAATGGTTGTTCTATTTATATGAGTAACATCTTTTATGGTCATGCACCCCTTGTAAATGGTTTATTTCTTCTAAATCTCGAAAGGGATGAAACACACATCCATAACATTGAGGCTAAGAGCTGCAAAGTAGATAGTGATAATACTACTTATTTGTGGCACTGTCGTCTAGGTCATATTGGTGTAAGGCGCATGAAGAAACTCCATTCTGATGGACTTTTGGAGTCTCTTGATTTTGAATCATTTGACACATGCGAACCATGCCTCATGGGCAAGATGATCAAAACCCCGTTCTCCGGTATGATGGAGCGAGCAACGGACTTGTTGGAAATCATACACACCGATGTATGCGGACCGATGAGTGTTTCGACGCGCGGTGGATATCGCTATTTTCTCACTTTTACCGATGACTTAAGTAGATATGGGTATATCTATTTAATGAAACATAAATCTGAAACGTTTGAAAAGTTCAAAGAATTTCAGAATGAAGTGGAGAACCATCGTAACAGAAAGATTAAGTTTCTACGATCCGATCGTGGGGGCGAATATTTGAGTTATGATTTTCTCACGCATCTCAAAGCAAGTGGAATCGTTTCACAACTCACGCCACCCGGAACACCACAGCGCAATGGTGTGTCTGAACGCCGGAATCGAACCCTATTAGATATGGTCTGATCGATGATGTCTCTTACTGATTTGCCGTTATCATTTTGGGGTTATGCATTAGAAACCGCTGCATTCACTTTAAATAGGGCTCCATCTAAATCCGTTGAGACGACACCGTATGAACTGTGGTTTGGTGCTAAACCTAAGTTGTCATTTCTTAAAGTTTGGGGATGCGAAGCTTATGTCAAGAAGTTGATGCCGGACAAGCTCGAACCCAAAGCGGAGAAATGCGTCTTCATAGGATACCCTAAGGAAACTATTGGGTATACCTTCTATCACAGAATCGAAAGCAAAGTGTTTGTCGCAAAGAACGGTTCCTTTCTTGAGAAGGAGTTTCTCTCGAAAGAAGTGAGTGGGAGGAAAGTAGAGCTAGACGAGGTTATTGAACCTTCTCTTGAATTGGAGAGTAGCGCAGCACCTGAAATTGTTCCAGTGCCGCCTGCACCAATAATAGAGGAAGCTAATGACAAGGATCATGAAGCTTCGGACGATGCTGCTACTGAACGTCGCAGGTCGACAAGGTCGCGTGCCCCTCCTGAGTGGTACGGCAACCCTGTCTTGACTGTCTTGTTAGTAGAAGACAGTGAACCTACGAACTATGAGGAAGCGATGATGAGCCCAGACTCTGAGAAATGGCTAGAAGCCATGAAATCCGAATTGGGATCCATGAGCGAAAACCAAGTATGGACTTTGGTGGACCCTCCTAGCGACCGAAAGGCCGTTGAGTGCAAATGGATCTTCAAGAAGAAAACAGACGCGGATGGTAATGTTACCGTCTATAAAGCACGGCTTGTTGCGAAAGGTTTTCGACAAGTTCAAGGTGTTGACTACGATGAGACTTTCTCTCCCGTAGCGATGTTTAAGTCCATTCGGATTTTATTAGCAATTGCTGCGTTTCATGATTATGAAATATGGCAGATGGATGTCAAGACTGCGTTCCTCAATGGCAACATTGATGAAGAGTTGTATATGATGCAACCCGAAGGTTTTGTCGATCCTAAGGATGCTGATAAAGTATGCAAACTTCAGCGTTCCATTTATGGACTGAAGCAAGCATCTCGGAGTTGGAACCTTCGTTTTGATCAAGTGATCAAGAGCTTTGGATTTGTTCCAAATTGCTACGAAGCTTGCATCTACAAGAAAGTGAGTGGGAGCTCGGTGACGTTTTTGGTACTATATGTGGATGACATATTGATTATTGGAAATGACATCAACATGTTTAACGATGTGAAGAGTTATTTGAACAAGTGTTTTTCAATGAAAGACCTAGGTGAAGCTGCTTATATATTGGGCATCAAAATCTATAGAGATAGACAAAGACGCCTGATAGCTTTAAGCCAGAGTACATACCTAGACAAAGTTCTGAAAAGGTTCAGAATGGATAAGGCATTGAAAGGTTCAGTGCCTATGTTGTCAGGTAAGATATTGAGCAAGGCTTAGTGTCCAGCTACGGTAAATGATAGGGAAGCTATGAGCAAAGTGCCTTATGCCTCGGCCATAGGTTCCATCATGTATGCCATGCTGTGTACTAGACCGGATGTGTCCAATGCTCTTAGTTTGACGAGCAGATATCAAAGTGATCCAGGAGTGGAACACTGGACAGCCGTGAAGAACATCCTAAGGTACCTAAATAGGACTAAAGAAATGTTCTTAGTCTATGGGGGTGATGAACAGCTTGTCGTAAAAGGTTACGTCGATGCTAGTTTCGACACCGACAAGGATGATTCTAAATCTCAGACAGGATACGTGTATATTTTGAATGGAGGAGCTGTGAGCTGGAGAAGCTGCAAGCAAAGCGTGGTCGCGGGATCTACAGTAGAAGCGGAATACATGGCTGCTGCAGAAGCGTCAAGTGAAGGAGTTTGGATCAGAAACTTCATCACTGAGCTTGGCGTGGTTCCAAGTGCATTGGACCCACTGGAGATATTGTGTGACAACACTGGCGCCATAGCACTCGCTAAGGAACCAAGATATCATCCAAAGACCAAGCATATCAACCGCAAGTTTCATATAATCCGAGATTATATAGCAGATGGAGATCTGAAGATTATCAAAGTACATACAGATCTGAATGTCGCAGATCCATTGACTAAGCCTCTTCCACGTGTAAAACATGATCAGCACCTCAGTGCCATGGGTGTGAGATTGTTGCCAGATGTAAACTAGATTATTGACTCTAGTGCAAGTGGGAGACTGTTGGAATTATGCCCTAGAGGCAATAATAAAGATGTTATTATTATAATTCTTGTTCATGATAAAGTTTATATTCCATGCTAGAATTGTATTAAGCGGAAACTTTAATACTTGTGTGGTTTGTGAACAACACCGTGTCCCTAGTACGCCTCTATGGACTAGCTCATTGATCAATGATGGTTAAGGTTTCCTAACCATAGACATGAGTTGTCAATTGATAATGAGCTCATATCATTGGAGAATGATATGGTGGATAGACCCAAACTAAGCAAAGCTATTAGATCGTTTCATCGTGTTCGTCTTTGCGAAGCTTTTCTCATGTCAAATATTGTATTCCTTAGACCATGAGATAATACAACTCCCTGGTATCAGAAGAAAGCTTTGAGGTCATCAAACGTCATCCTATGAGAGGGTGATCATAAAGGTGTCTCTCAGGTGATCGGAAAGTATCTGTTGGGTTGTATGTATCGAGATGGAATTTGTCCCTCCCAAGTCGGAGAGATATACTTCGGGCCCACTCGGTAATCGATATCAACACCGCTTGCAAGCATGTGGTTAAGGAGTTAATCACAAAGTGATATCAGATTACGGAACGAGTAAAGTACTTGCTGTGAACGAGATTGAACTAGGTATGACGATACCGACGATCGAATCTCGGGCAAGTAAAATATCGCGAGACGAAGGGAATATATATATGGGATTGATTGAATCCTGGCATCATGGTTCATCCGATATGATCATCGATGAATGTGTGGGAGTCAATATGGGTGCCCAGACCCCGCTGTTGATTATTGATAGAAGATCATGTCTGCATATTCTCGAACCCGCAGGGTCACACACTTAACGTGTCTCGACGCTAGGATAGATTGGATACTTGGTTTATGAATTTTTTGTTCGGAGTCTCGGATGGGATCCGGGACATCACGAGAGGTTCCGGAATGGTCCGGAGAATAAGATTCATATAAGGCAGTGCAGTTTTTGGAGTTCGGAATTGTTCCGGGTTAATCGGTATTGTACCGGAAGCTTCTAGAACCTTCCGGAAGGGGGCCAACGTGGTCCCACCTTCCGGGAGGGGGCATGGGCCTATGAGGGAGTGTCCTGGCCGCATTGGGCCAGGGGCAAAAGGCCCCATAGGGCCCATCCGATCCTAGATAAGTTTAAACTCGTTTAAACTAGAGATAGGGTTTCTAGATAAGGGATAAGTTTAAATCGTTTAAACTAGAGATAGGCTTGGAGAATGGGCAAGGGCTGGCCGCACCCCCCTCTATATATAGAGGGCTGGTGCGCCCCCTCCCCACACACACACACACACACCTTCCTCCAAATCCTAGTTGCCCTGCTGCCCTCCTCTCTCCCTCCCGACTGTTTGTAGGCGAAGCCCTGCTGCAGAAATTCTCCACCATATACACCACGCCGTCGTGTTGTAGATCCAATCTATCTCTCCACCCTACTTGCTGGTCCGAGGAAGGAGGAGACGTCGAGGTGCCGCACGTGTGCATCTCACGGAGGCACCGCCACTTGTGGTGCTGGATCGGATCGGATCGCGAGGAGGAGAAGCGAGTACGACTACATCACCCACGTTCCGACGAACGTTCCGCTGTGCGAATCTTCAAGGGTATGAAGATCCAATCTAATATCTCTCGTTGTTTTCATCTCCTAGATTAGATCTTGGCTTTCCTTCTGTTCGCTCCGTAGAAAATTTTGATTTACTATGCTGCGAAACCCTTCATCTATGCCACTTACATTGCTTCTTGCTACTTAAGTACAAACTTAATTCTAGTTCAGTGATCAACTCAGGAATCACTTAAGACATGTTCTTACAGTTAAGAGCTAGTCCTTCCAACCAGAACCTTGGGTCACTTTACGTCGAGTATACAACATGGTTATATGCAAGAACCTATGACTGAGGCATAGGAGATGCAACACATCTCTTTCTTTCAACCATAGTTGCAATACTCAATGCTTCATATAGTAAGAACTTCTTTCTTACCTTGTTCTATTCTGAACTTCTTCAGAATCTTGCTTAGGACATTCTGAACATCTTTTAGAATCAAGTCCAGGAAGCATTCGACATTTAGTGTTTATTAAACTCATCAATCTATCTTGATAGATCTCTTTGTTTAATAACTTCAACTTCATCCTTATTTATCTAACTTGAATGTTATTAACACCAATCACATCATTCACATATGTCGTCCACATATTCTAGAATGATTTTACGCTCCCACTCAAATATGACATTCATGTTTGAGATCTAGGGATTTCAGTCAGCTCCCACTCAAATATGACATTCATGTTTGAGATCTAGGGATTTCACTTAGCTCCCAGTCAAAATATGTCAGCTACATATTATGAATTAGCCAAGCTGATTTGCTCCCACTCAAATCTAGGTCCTCTCAATAATCTTGGACATTCCAAAATTCTTTGATCATCATCAATTTGAGAATTCCAATTACGAGACTTCAATATCCATATATTTCTAGTGTAAATCCAAAAGACTTAAGCATCACTACTGTTGTAGTCAATTCCTTGAATTTGTCCAATCTTGTGACAAATCGAGCTTTTTGTCATTCATTAAGTTTCTTTTCCTTCTTATGACTTTGCAGTCATTCAGAAGTATCAAGTAAACTTCTTTACTTTAATAAGATCAAGTAATATGTTACTTTGCAATCTTAAATGTAACTTAATATAGGATTTTATGACTCATAGTCATTTCTCGCACTCAGGTCCATCACGCTTCTTTGTAATTTGTAGGTATGTCATGTTCAAAACACGACAAGTGAATCAATAATATAATTCCACAAACTTGTAGAACATATGGTTGAATCCTACTTTCTTTAAGTAAAAGTATTCATTGAAACTTTATGGTCATTATCATTGGTTTCTCCTCTATATGTAGAGTTTGGATTCACAAAACAGATTCCACTGCGCCACTCAATAATTCGGAGGCAAGGTCAAAAACCTTGTTTTGATCTTTTACTTTCTTCCACCTGTATCTTCATCAAGACACGTCAATTTAGGACAACAGCAAGTTTGCCCCTTGTGGAAGATACATTCATAGCTTCCTAATAATGCTCTACAAAGACTTGTTTATTCGCCACGACTTCGACTTGTCAAAATCTCTAGAAACTCGAACGTGCCATAAGACTTATGGTGTTGTTTCCACGAATCTTTAGATGTTCCTTAGTATTTCAAATGAGTGTTTGCTTATTTTGATCTTTAACTCTAAATGATAACTATAACCCCGATAAGAGATAATATGTATCTAATACAAAACTGATTATGATGTTTAGACATTTCAACAAAGTTTGAATTCATCTAATTATTATAATTTGTGAAACATCTTTCACAAGTTCCTTTTGTGCTAAACTTAACTTCAATACCTTAGTCATGTCGATTGAATCAAAGAGACTTGTTAATTCAGTTAATTTCAATATCCCATTTAGTTATGAACCCATTTGAACAATTCAAATCATTTCAAACTTATGTTTCATTAAGTAAATATGCTTATTTACTTAAGTCCACAATTAACTAATGGTTTCCACTATTTGTTGAAAATACGATACATCGCTATGTATAAGATTCAATATTTCTTCGCATATCACCGTTTTACCAGAATGCGGAGTTTCAGTCATTCTGCCCAAGAGGCATGGTTTTGCAAAGTCTCTAGATTAAGCATCTAGGACCCTGATCTTTCATAAAGAACCTGCAATAACCAAAACGACTTAAAGTTTAGTGTCATTTCATTATTAAGCTTTGGATATCTTTTAGCATTCTAATCCTTTATAAATGTTTAAACCATTATCATTAACATAGTGATAAGAATAACTTATTTATAATCATAATGTGACCATAAGGTATTGTTCATAAGAATAGTACAAACTGGTTTGTAACTCGTTCATATGAATAATCGTCTTGCCAAAAGCAAGACACACAAACAGGGATTACAAATTTATATTCAAGTCCACTAATCCAAATGATAAACTTTGAGGGAACAGGTGATGTCGGCCATCAACTATTTTGCTTGCCGTCATCAAGTCACGTTGCCCTAAAACCAGCAATTCTCAAGCAGATCATCCTGTTTTCACAAAGCGGGATAAGTATCAAATACTTTGCAAACTGCAATGAGTTCTGCAAGAACCACATTTATAATTTGTATATCTTATATATACCTTTTAATTCATGACCTCCATTTGCAATCAAGCCCTTCCAAGAGTTCTTAACTCTAATGCAAGAGCACTGAGTGTTTTTCCAAACAATCTCTTTTTCATCCATGATGGAGGAAAACCCATCCAACGGCTCATACTCTATGTGCCTTATTCTGTACAATACAAAATGTAGCCCAACTCTCCATCGAATGGAGAATGGCTTATGGGATGATTATGGAGAAAACACAAAGATTCCGGAGTCATCGAATTATCTCCTAATGGTTATCGTATCAAGAAGAGAAGATCACCTTTCACGAGGATATCCCTCAGGCGTGGGTATTAATCTATGAAGTTGGACCCTTTTGCTAAGTTCCAAATTAAGCAATATATTCCCATGGTCGCAAAGGACCTCAATGGGATATGCTAAGATCTACTAAGATATTTGCAAACAGACATCTAGACTAAGTTTATAATAAGAGATCAATTTATAATTGGTCTCCACTAAAACGGTCATCCACTGGACGATTTTAGTGATCGCATGATCCCTATCCTCTGCACCTCCCCCGATCATCACGGCCATCAGTGCATTATCAAAGGTAGACATTCACTAATGTCAATCACATCATCCATGTGACTCATGATCGATCTTTCGATCTCTTGTGTTCCGAGGCCATGTATGTACATGCTAGGCTCGCCAAATCTAACTTGTGTGTATTCGCTGTGCAACATGGCTTACACCCACTGTATGCGAACGTAGATATGTCTGACACCCAGGCCTGTAACCCTGGATCGCCTCATACCGAAGAACTTTCTTGGTGGTGCACACACAAGGGGAACACGGAACCTTAGAATTCAATAGGGATTATCTTATTTGCTACCGTTGAGTATCTAAATACTAGCACACAATAAGATGTAAAAACTGGTATCAACACCATATGCATAATGTGATATGATATGGTCTTTCTTGCGCCTTGATCTCCATCGAGCGCTCCGGCATGATCTCCATCTTGCCCTTGGTTTGACGCCAAGCCCACGACGCCTCCACCAGGTCGTCCATCGGAACGATGACTATTACTATACTACTTAGTAACAGAAAAGTAAACTACTTTACCTTCGCAATGACCAATGCCATATCATAATCACATGCCCCCTGCAAAATAAAGTTAGACGCCTCTACTTTATCTATTGCAAGTTTTACGTGGTTGTTAGGGCTTTCGCACTCGAACCGTTTCTAAACTACGAACTTTCCAACCACAACATGGATCCGACTGTTGTCTCTACTACACCCCTTTCGAGGCCCTCCGTTGTAAATGCTATATCAACTATCGAATGAGAGACAGACACCCGCTAGCCACTTATACGGTACAAGCCGTATGTTGAGCTTGGAACCAGTCTCGCGTAGAAATACGCGTAAGGTCGGTCCAGGCCGCTTCATCAAACAATACCGCGATATAAACAAGTACACGTTAGAGAGTAACAACTAAGGGATCAATGCCCGCACAAACCTTGTGCGTACTGGCCGTACAACAATCCTACGCATAGATCGGCTCTGATACCACTATTGGGGATCCGTGCAGAAAACAAAAATTACCCTACGACGGAACCGTAGAAACTTAGCCTAGGATCTATCTATGTAGTAATGCGGTAACGGCCGATGCGTAGAGAATACATACCCTTGTAGACCGTACGCGATTAACGTTCCACGGGGAACGTGGTTGAAGTAGTCGTACTCGTAGCCGACCTCAAGGTCGCGAAGCTCCTCGCAGGTCACCCCTTGCTCCTTCTTGATCTTCATCATCTTCATCGTGCAACAGCTCCGGCTCATGACATTCTAGCGCCCCAAGTGTTGCGCCTCGTGTCTTCGTACACATCCGGTGCACGATGAGACCTCCGGCTCCCCGATCCCGCCGGGAGTGTGGAAGTTGATATCCGACTAGGAATCCCTGTAGCGCAACGGCGTACTGCAGGTGTGCCTCGATCGCACAACCCAGACTTGGGGCCATGGTCACGAGGTATAGAGGGAGAGAGAGAAGGAGGAAGTCAACCAAAGGACTTCTCCAAATATTGGTGTGTTCAATCCCACCCATGGGCACCCCTTTATATAGGGGGAGGGGGTGTGCCCTCTCCTTTGGGTTTCCCATGTGGGACTATTCAAGGGAGAGGGGGGAGGCGCATGGGCCTCATGGGCTAGCCGGCCAGGGGTGGGCCCCACCCTGCACATAGCCCTAGGCTGGCCGGGTAGGCCCCCTCAAGGCGCCTGGGCCTTGGCCCCTTGGCCCTTCCCTCCTCCGGTTTTCCCTCATGGGCCTTTATTCCCTAGGTAGTTTGGCCCATTAGTAGAATAACCCTTCAAATTAGATTTTAATATTATATTTAATATTAATTACATTAATTAATATGTAAATACATATTACAAAATCCATCTTGACCCAAAACACCTTTCGGTTCCCTTTCGATTTACTCTGAACAACTTCGGATCTTTCTCGGAATGATTCCAGTCCTTTATTCTTTCTCCGAACAACTTCAGATCTCTCTGCGGAATGATTCTGGCTTTCTCTCTTTCTCTACTATGACTCCGTCTTAGGAATGATCGCTCTCATCGTACCCTTAAGTGTATCCTCTCACGGCTCGGTAATGCTCTAGACATGATCTGTATCAATGATCAATAGAGGGACCAGGGATATCCATGTGACCCCTATGCATTCCTGATGACAATGTCGTTTGCACCATCTAAATGTAGCATCCTCTTCCTTTTGTTTCTTAATACAACTTGTCCGAGATCCGATCAATGGTATCCTATACCTTGTTCAATCTCGTTCACAACAAGTTATGTTTTCTTGTTACCGTGATATTACATCCCCGTGACCTAGTCACATGTTGCAACATATATGGATGTAATCTCACCAAGCCGGCCGTATGTATCTTTACCCGTCATGTGGGTGAACAAATCCCGGTCTTGCAGTCACATGTCATCTACTGTTCCTTCGGAATACCCAACATACACCTTTATGGCCACCGTATTACCAGATGACGTTTGATGCAGTCAAAGCAGCCTAGGGAAACAGTGAGTAATATGAGCTCACGGTCTAAGGAGAAGGAGTCTAGGTATAGCTGTTGCAACAATGAACTATATGACTTGATCGTGTTGCAATCCTTCGAGGAATGTCCAATCACATCATTCTCCAATGATATGATCTCGTTGTCAGTCGGCATAAATGCCCATGAACTTGAAACCCAGATCATCTTCGTGACCAACGAACTAGTATGAATATAGGCTACTAGGGACTTGGTTGTTTCATACCACACCTGTACCAATGTTTCTACTTGGCACAGTTATAGCACAATATGAAACTATTATAAACTAATTGAGATACGATAATAAAAACCTATTTCTTATTTGCCTCTAGGGCATATCTCCTTCAAGGAGAGCGTGGTTGACGTAGATGAGCCAAAGCTGACCTCAAGGTCGTGATGAAGTCCTTGTGCTCCAACAGCTCCAACGAGTTGAGTGCCTCAAGTGTGACACCTCGCGGGGAGTTACACACGTCCGGTGCCTGAAGATGAATCCCGCTTCCCTGATCCAGCAGCAGTTGCGGAAGTAGAGCTCCTGGATCCGAATCCCGCAGCGTGACGGCGCTCCGCGGTGAAGATGTCTCTCGTTCGCGCAGTCCGTGTAGGTGTTTCGCGCAGAAAACAATAAACTTTACTCTACGCCCCTGAACCCCTGAAGCTGTCAGGACCTATCTATTAGTAATATAGTAACGAGAGGGGCTTTTCACAAACTTACCCTTGAAGACCAAAAAGCGTTGTCAACGCTCAGGAGAGGGTGGTTGATGTAGACGAGCCGAAGCCGACCTCAAGGTCGTGATGAAGTCCTTGCGCTCCTTCTGGCACCAACGACTTGAGTGCCTCAAGTGCGACACCTCGCGGGGAGTTACACACGTCCGCTGCCTGACGATGACTCCCGCTTCCCCGATCCAGCAGCAGTTGTGGAAGTAGAGCTCCCGGATCCGAATCCCGCAGCGCGACGGCGCTCTGTGGTGAAGATGTCTCTCGCTCGCGCAGTCCAGACTTGGGACCACGGTCACGAGAGAGAGAGGGGGAGAGAGAAAATATCAATTGGAGGTCCTCCCAAAAGTGGGGAGACCTTTATTGATTATTGGTTGTATTTTTCTAGGCCAAATACCCCACTTATATAGGGGGAGGGGAGGTACTACCTTCCCTCAAGTCCCGGGGTGGGACTAAAGGAGAGGAGGGGGTGGGGTGGCCGACGGCCAGCCCCTAGTGGGTCCCGCGGGGGGGGGGGGGGGGGCTAGGCCCAATCGGCCTCCCCCTTCGGCCCCTCTCCCTCTCTCCTTTCCCCTAATGGGCCCTCTCCCTCCGGAATTGGCCCATTAAGCCTTTTTGACCTTTAATTGATTTTCTCTTTATTAAATAATTATTAATAAATGATTAAATCAATATTTAACATTCATTCACATATCATTTAATCTCCGTGGCCATGGAACACCTTCCACCTCCACTCCGGACATCCTCCGGACTTACCGAAACCCTTCCGGTTTTCTCCCTTCTATTCTTCGGTGATTCTACCAATCCTATAAATGCTCTCTAAGCATCACCAAGCCCTTAAGCGTGATACCCCACGGTTCGGGAACACTCCAGACATGGTCGGGACACTCTCGCACCAATGATCGACAGAGGGACCTGGATGGCCATGTGACCCCTGTGCGTTCCATGAAGATATTTCGTCATTTGAACCGGGACAGTCGTGTCTTATTCCCATTGTCATTCGATACTTGCATTGCCCGAGATCTGATTAATGACATCACCATGTCGTGTTCAATCTCGTTACTGAACAATGCTACTTAACTCGTTCTGATAAGTGATATCCCCATGATCTAACCACACGCTACGCAGCTATTGGATATAACTTCTCCGAGTGGGCCCTTGAGTATCTTTCCGTCACATGGACGGACAAATCCCGCTCTTGACATATATTGCCTCTATGGTTTCCTCTGAGTACCTGAACACACCTTTGTAACCACCGTTTTACCAGATGGCGTTTGATGCTATCTAAACACTCTCGGGAGACAGTGATTGATATAGCCTCACGGTCTAAGGAATAGTCTACGAGGATCCATTTCTAATCATCGTAACTTGAACTTCGTGAGATGATCGGGTCACGATGTTTAGGTTGGGTATTGGTTCATCATCTCATTGTCCGAATGAGATGACCTCATTTCCAACTGGCGTAAATGCCACATGATCAGGAAACATGATCATCCCTTGACCAATGAACCAATGACTAGAGTTTCACTGGGAACCCCTGGTTGTTTGTATATCACACGTGTATTGATGTTTCCACTCAATATAGTTATAGCATGATATAAAACTTAATCATAAACTATATGAAATATGATAATAGTCCTTACTACTATTTGTCTCTAGGGCATATTCCCAACAGTCTCCCACTTGCACTAGAATACAAATAATCTAGTTGCATTTTTTCTCAATCATTGGCACCATATACCCAGTACCCTGAACATGCTTGCTCATGGAAGAGGTTGAGTCTTGGGTCTGTACTTTATAGTCCCAAATTCTTTCCAACTTACTAATGTCACCTTGATTAACATTAATACTTTATCATCACATGATAGCATCTGTGTGTATGCATCATTGCTATGGCAGCAGAACGAGGCATGATTCCAGGAGCTTACAGTGACGTTAGATCAACCTTGAGGGCTTTCTCATGGGCACTGTGCCCTGGGACACATCATTCTATGTTAAAAGTGAAATATCCCCACCATAACATTATACAACACTTTAGATGCTACCCTTATCTATTATTATAAATGTATTCATCGAAACACTAGTGCACTCTGTGCAACTTTTGATGTTTTGTTCACCTCGCTTCCTACTTGACTTTAATCGGTATTTACAGGAGTTTCCAACATATTCCCTTATAACATAACCCTTTGTGTTTTAAGATATGTCATCCTTTATGGATTTGGCAAATATGTCTACAGTTCTCTACCAGACACTGCGGACAAAAACTTAGCCCAAACGTTCTATGATTCGAACTTAATCACTTTCACACGTTCCTTATTTGGATTACATATTATGCTAAGTTATCATCATGGTTTACTAAGACAGAACCCATGTCTCAACATAGTGGATGACGATCATCCTTTTCTTTCTTTCAACCATTGATGTTAAACTTAATGCTATTCCTAATTTGGGTTATTAAGGAATGGTTCCTTAATTAACTTCTATTGTGAAACCCATTTCAGAATCCCTTAAGGAATACTACATAATATCATAATACACCTATTATCAACTTCTACATCTTATGAATCATTATTCATAAGTATTCGCGCCTTTCATTCTTAACACGTTTAAGAATTACTCTATAAGCTCCCACTCAAAATATGCCAATCACATATTGTTTCAGGAAGACTTTCATAGCTCCCACTCAATTTTATGCAAATTGCATATCCACTCACTATTTTGAACAACTTCAAAATCTTTGATCAAATATCAAATTTGGAGTTTTACTATGAGATACTAGTACTTCTACTAGTTTCAAATCCACTAGACATTTAGCACACATGAATCAAAATCATTTGAATTTGTCCAATACTTGACAAATTGTGCTTTAGTCATTTACCCCCTTTTCCTACTATGGCTTTGCAGTCATTTGGGAAAATTCAAGTAACCCCTTTTACTTGTGAGATTCAGCAACGAATTTCTTTCTAATCTCAAGGGAATTTTACTTCTAGGATTTCTCATGATTTAGTTTACCATTATTTCCTTTGTAGTTCGTAGGTATGTCATATTTCAAAAATCATGAAAAGTGATTCACAAATGTCTCCATACAAGATATGGATTTACATTTTGAATCCTACTTCATGTAGTGAAGAACAATAGTGGAGGAAAAACACAATGATCAATATCATTGATTCTTTCCTTCTGTGCAGAGAATCATTCAGGAACGTTGTCCGTTGCGCTTCTCAACACTCTGATGCAGGGTTTTGAATCCTCATCATGTTTTTCACTAATTTCCATTTGCTTCATAATTGAGAAACATCACTAAAAGTGAGCTCTCTCAAGAAGGCACCAAAATCCAAGCAATACAAGTTTTGCTTTCCTTTTGGTTTTACCTATGGATTTCGTATTCAAAGTTTCCAATGAATACGCTACAAGGACTTATTCGCTATTGTTTTGGTTGTATCGAATAACCCCAAAACTTTCACGAATTCTAATGGTTTACCAATTCTAATTGAGTGCTAACTATTTCTAACTAATAGTCTCTACATATACACTACAACGGTTTATTTGGTGCCTTCTATTCAACCCCTTTGATATCTAATATCACATTGTGATGCTTTGTATTTTGACGTTTCAAAACACTTTGCATTTCACAATTTCTTTCATGCCATTCTTATAAAGTTGAATTTCATTACTATTGATCAAATCATAGTAATTAGATTCTCTTTTATATTTATACCCTTTATTGATGAAACACTTTGATCAAATCAAATAGTTTCATATTCATGTTTCCTTTGGTAAACTACTTTACACATTTAAACAATCATTTAATGATAATTACCATTTTCGTTAAAACACAATACATCGAATATGTATTCACTTTTAACAATTCATCAAACACTCTATATTCAAGTAATACACGGTGTTCAAGTTATTTCGCCAAACTTAGGCATGATTTATATGTGACAAGAAATCGAATGACTTTCACATATTATCACATAACTTTGAATTTAAACAATGGTTTCTTTCATTTAATGAAATATCATTAAGTTGGGTATTTTAAACAAGGCATTTTTAACGTTTTACAAATGTTCATGCATTATCAATTAGTTTCAAACAATAAGGATAATTCACACATAATCAAACAAGATATGAACACGAATAGAAATCATTCATAAAAGTGGAACAACTGTTTGTTACAAACTCATATGAATGACCGTCTCACGAAGTGTGGGACACACTAAAGAAGTTCACAATCTCTTGATTACATTAATCATCCTAAAACACAAACTAAGTGATAAATGTCGAGGGAGAGTGTCGTTGGCCATCATCATCATGCTCGCCATCAGCACGCAACGTCACCTCTTATCCAGCAAGCACCTCTCATGCAGAAGGACCTGTTTTCAGTAAAACAGAACAAGTATCAGATATACTTAACACTGCAATGTATTTGCAAGATTATAACATTTATAAAGTATTATATCAAATATATAACTTGGTCATCGATGACTCCAGCGATGTTGGGTTCATCTATCACATTTCTAAAATGTGATATGAACTCGAGGAAATCCAGTGTTTCCGTGTCGCCTCTCATAACGCAGATCCTGACTTGTGCTTGGAAGCTTGGAGGAAGCGACCGCAGCACAACTCCCATCGCAAATGAGCTTGAGTACCAGTTGTCCAGGAAGTATGCCAGACTCATATACGCATCGTAGAGGCGCAATAACTGCTCATACAGTGAGGAGCCCTCCTCCATCTTTATGGAGAGGAAGTCCCCCATCAGCTCATACTCCCACATGCGCACTTGTTCCACGAAATGTGCTCTCAGATGTTCCATGACCATTCGGGGCTTGAGACTCCCCACCATTGGCCATAGCCCATCCTCCATTCCGAGGCGCATGGTCACTGATATAAATGTGGCCATCACACGACGATGATAACGCAGATCCCGCTGCTCCTGGGTCTCATGACAATAGGGTGGATCCAAATACATCTCGCAGGTCATGTAGTCAGCTACATCGTTCTCCCCAAGGAGATCAAACAGGCGTATGACCCATGCAGAAAAGTTGGATCCATCTAACTTGAGCTTTTCTCCTTTTAACCAATCATCGATAGGAAAGGTAATCTCGGGAAGAACCATTTTCTACATTTATAATTGCAAAAGTAATTTAGGCTAAGTTTATAATTAAATGAGTTAATAATAACTCCACTCAGAAACACCTATCCCCAGTGAGGGTTCCTAGTGATAACACGACCCCTATCAGCCGCATCTCCCCCAATCATCACGGCCATCAATGTGAGTTCAAGGGTGGACGCTAAACGTCGGTCACATCATTCATGCGACTCGTGCTCGATCTTTCGACCATCCATGTTCCGAGGCCATGTCTGTACATGCTAGGCTCGCCAACTCAACCTTAGTGTTTTCGTTGTGCAACATGGCTTGCACCCACTATATGTGAACGTAGATATGTCTGACACCCGATCATCACGGCCTGCCTCATACCGAAGAACTTTCTTGGTGGTGCACACTAAGGGGGAACACAATCGTTGGTTATTTTAACAGGGATCATCTTATTAGGCTACCGTCGACTATCTAATACTAGCACACAATAAGACATACAAACAATAACATTGAATGTAAATGCTATGTGATATGGTCCTTCACGTCGTGATCTCCATCCTCCATCACTGGGTTCCGGCGCCAGGGTTCCGGCGTCGTAGACACCAGGGTGCCGGTGTCATTCCGGCGTGGTAGTTCGTCACCTCCGTGACTATCTACTACTACGTAACAAAAGGTAATTACTTTACCTTTGCCACAACCATATCACAAAGCAACGCCCCCCTGCAAAAAAAAGTTAGACGCCTCTACTTTATCTTTGCATGTTTTACGTGGCTGAATGGGCTTTCGCACAAGAACCATTCTTACCTACTGACGAGGGTTTAACTCATCAATGCCCATTGTTATGGACTTGGGTTTTGGAGAAGGAGGGAAACGCTGGAAGTCTCGATCGGCTAACAGACAAGCACACAGGGACGCAAGGTTTACCCAGGTTTAGGCCTCGTAGAGGACCCTACTCCTGCTTGTCTGCTCTTGATTGATGATGATCCAAAGGATTGCAATGTCGCCGATGGTGGTGTCACGCAGATTAGATCTGGCATATGGGAGATCGTAGATCTATCTATTGGAGGAGTCGCGATGTTAGATCTATTGTGGCGTAGCGTGGGAGATCGTAGATCTATCTATTGGGGGAGTGGATCTCTAGATCTATTGTGGCGATCTATTGTAGGAGTCGCGATTGTCTATTGGTGTCTTAGGTCGTGTCCTCCTCGTTGGACCCTCCTAGCCTTTATATATGGGGAGGCTAGGTCTCAGGTACCAATACGAGTTGGTTACAAGTTGGATTAGAACTCTAGTCTTGAGCGTTTCCTTGTCTTGTATGCTTGGGAGTCCGTGTCCATATGGGCTTCATACCACTCGAACCATCATGACCATTATGGGCCTTGGCAAGTTTGTCGAGTGGGCCTTCCGTCGAGCCACACCAGGTAGGCTGTAGTCGAGTGCCTATTGGGCATACCCATGTCAGTAGCCCCCGAGTGTCCATGTGAATCGTAGATTCAGATGGAGACTCAGAAGTCTTGAGTCTTGCATTAGGATGTCGGAGTCGACAATTGTGTCGAGTGCGAAGCACTTCTCCCGGAAGTTCATCGGGTCAGTCGAATTTGTATTAGTTCATAGGGATGATGGTAAACGTGCCTGGTGCGCTCGATGGATCGGGACCAGTTAATTGCTCTAGGGAAAAAATAACGCCACCTACTCAAACTCGAGTCCCCGGACTCGACTCCGGAAATTGCTGGCGTAATTCGACTCATGCCGCAGAGGCCTTACAGAGTCGAATTCCAGTGTATGGGTGTGAGCACTCGACGCGTCCGTCAAGGCATATTCATCGTACCTGCAGGCACAGATATATCTCTGGTAGTGCGCAGCAGATGCGTTGCCAGGCCTTATTCAGGTCTTATCTTCACGCTGTAAGCGCGGCATCCGAATTTTATCATCGCGGAGACGATTCGGGTGACCCAGGAGACGCAGTCTCTTTGTAGGGAAAATTTATGAGGCGGTGTCGCCATAAGCTTCGAGTGTGGATGTTATCAACACACAATACGATGTACGAGGAAGAAAATAATCATAGGGTGCGTGACCAGCGCTCCCTATGGGAGTAGCCCCCGAGTGCCTGGTTGAGTCGAAGACTCAGGCAGGGACTAAATAACTTTTGCGACTGCTGTCATCTTTTGTTGCTTGTTTCAGTCGAATATGCTTTCAGCGCTCCCTATGGGAGTAACCCGAAGCGCACAATCGAATCATAGATTCGAGTGAAGGGTTTTCATAATGCTTGGATATCTTCACAAATTTCTTCGGGTGCGCGGCTAGCGCTCCCTATGGGAGTAGCCCCCAAGTCCTTAGTCGAATCGTAGATTCGAGTGAGGATTCAGAGCGTGTCACTCAAGGATCTTGTATATGCGCGTCCAACGCTCTAGTTTGGAGTAGCCCCCGAGTGTCTGGCGGAGTCGTAGACTCGGGCAGAGACTCGAGACTTATATTTTGTAGGCGCAGTCGAAAATCATGCGAGGAGAAACCACTGACCGGAATTGCATCGGGTCAGCGTCTCACACATAAGGAGCTCGAATTGACGATGAAGTCGAGGTTGACGTAGCGGAGTTATGCGGCGATTATCCAGGTGAGTCGATGATGCAGATGGAGTCGAAGTAGTCGCTTCTGTCGGGTGCGTGGCCAACGTCGCATGTGTGTAGCATCCAGCGATGCAACCATCCGAGGAGAGACTCGACTCGGGTCTTGAGTGTATGTCGTAGTCAGTTGTTTTGTCGACTCCTTTTGGAGGACCCGATAGAATAGCTTGACGCAGTCGACGTCCTTGTAAGCTGCATAAAACATTAAGAATTGTGAAGTACTTGCATCTTGTAAAGAATATTTGCATGCCGGTTTGTAAAGTAAAATTCTGGTGCCAATCAAGTCGACACTTTTGCACTGCATGCTAGGCCTTTTCGTTAGCCTGATTACCCTTAGTCTCAGTACCTTGCCGAGGCACTCGGAGTTCAAGGATTCGACGATCAGGCAGAATCAGCTACTCGGGCTGTCGCGTATGAGGTGCTTGAGTGCGTGGAGTCGACGACACATTAGGTTACTCGAAGAGGGTGCAACCCCCGAGTGTGTCGACTGCGAGTTAAAAAATAATAATGAACTTTAAGTAGAGGAAAACTTAGCTTAATTGGTACTTGCCATGGACGAAATCGATGCAATCACGGACGTAGTCGACGCGACAGTGAGTCGCGTGACAGAGTCGAAGACACAACATGGCGGCAAAATCGAAGACGGCGGCGCATCACCGCAGCCAAAAACCGCAACAAGTCGTGTGATGGAGTCGAAGACTCAGTAGGTCGGTGGAGTCGAAGGCTGCAGCGAGTCACCGTATCCAAAGGCGGTAACGGGCCTCACGGAGGAGTCCGCGGAGCCCCCGAGTGTAGATTCTATGTGGTCGATGTAGTCGAAGCGGCATCCGAGAGCCGGTGCGATGGACCGGGGTCGACGCGGCAGCAGGTCGCCAAGGCCGGTGGCGGTAGCGATTTGCCGTAGCCAATGATGATAGCTATCACCGGAGTCGAAGACCGCAATGGGTCGTTGATGCCGATGGAGCCCCTTAGCCCTTGAGTCGTTGGAGTCCAAGATCGTAGCGGATCACCGGAGTCGAAGACTGCAGTGGGTCACGAGATCGGCGCCAGACCAGTGGTGGTGGAGAGTTGTGCACCGGACATGTAGTTGACGTGGTAGCGGGTCAAGTGGCAGACATAGTCGACGCGGCGGACCGGAGTCGTGTGGTGATGACGAGTTGCCGTATCCAGAGACTGTAATGAGCCACGGCTGCCGAAGACCGCATCGGATTGCCGTATCCGAGGACTGAAGCGGGTCGCTGAAGCCAAAACCATAGCGGGTCACGCGGCGGATGGAATCGACGAAGCAGCGGGTCGGCGCAGCCCGGCGGAAAAGGTGAATTTAGGCATGACGAAGACTTCGTGGCCCCATATATCTTCACCATATATCTTCACGTGACGCGACGAAACTCAGATTCTGGACGGTGAGCTAGCATCCTTGCCATAAAATCCATGCAACCATACGTATCGCTTCCGGTCTTGGAGAATTCTTGAAGGATTCAATCCCGTGTACTGATTTTCCAGGATCGATTCTTCCTCTTTTTTTTCTTGGAAGGAGTGCTAGACGTGGTCTTTACTTGGATTTGTGGCCATCCGTATTTGTTTGAACTTGGTCTATACGTATATTTGCAACTTGGTCTATACGTATATTTGCCTTGGTATGCACGCCTTATGCTCCAATGACTTCGGTTGTAGATCCAATCTCGAGAGCTCTTTGGTTATGGAAATAAAATTGGCCTGCCTTTGTCTGGTACTAGCGGTGCCCTGTAGCCATGTTATTATGCTCGATACGTAGACAACCGCCTAATTGCAGACTGCGCCAAATCAAATATTTTGCAGAAGTTGAACACGCCGAAGCATATGAAGTTGCTAGATGCGATCTGGCTATGACGAGTGATCTCGCTCGGACGATGTGGATGAGTTGTAGATTGTTGATGATGGGGCCGTCGAGATCGCAACATCAGCGCACCCGTTTCCCACAGACGGCGCCAATTGACGATGGTTTAACTCATCAATGCAGATTGTTATGGACTTGGGTTTTGGAGAAGGAGGAAAACGCTGGAAGTCTCGATCGGCTAACAGACAAGCACACAGGGACGCAAGGTTTACCCAGGTTCAGGCCTCGTAGAGGACCCTACTCCTGCTTGTCTGCTCTTGATTGATGATGATCCGAAGGATTACAATGTCGCTGATGGTGGTGTCACGCAGATTAGATCTGGCGTATGGGAGATCGTAGATCTATCTATTGGAGGAGTCGCGATGTCTAGATCTATTATGGCGTAGCGTGGGAGATCGTAGATCTATCTATTGGGGGAGAGGATGTCTAGATCTATTGTGGCGATCTATTGTAGGAGTCACGATTGTCTATTGGTGTCTTAGGTCATGTCCTCCTCATTGGACCCTCCTAGCCTTTATATATGGGGAGGCTAGGTCTCAGGTACCAATACGAGTTGGTTATAAGTTGGATTAGAACTCTAGTCTTGAGCGTTCCTTGTCTTGTATGCTTGGGAGTCCGTGTCCATATGGGCTTCATACCACTCGAACCATCATGACCATCATGGGCCTTGGCAAGTTTGTCGAGTGGGACTTCCGTCGAGCCGCACCAGGTAGGCTGTAGTCGAGTTCCTATTGGGCATACCCATGTCACCTACGAACTTTCAGCACAACGTTGATCAATTAGTTGTCTATACTACACCCCTTTTGGGGCCCTCCGTTGCAAATGGTATACCAACTAATGCGAGAGAGACAGACACCCCCCTAAGCCACTTTATACGGTACAAGCCGTATGTCAAGCGTGGACCAGTCTCGCGAATGAACGCGTAAAGTAGGTTGGGGGCCGCTTCATCAAGCATTACTATGGTATACACAAGTACACGTGGGAGGGTAACAACTAAAAGATCAACGCCCACATGCTACAGCTCGTGTGTTCTACCCGTACTAGCATTACTACGCATAGATCTAGCTCTGATACCACTGTAGGGGTTCCGCGCATAAAAACAATAAATTTTACTCTACGCCCCTGAAGCCCTGAAGCTGCCAGGACCTATCTATTAGTAATATAGTAACGGGAGGGGCTTTTCGCGAACTTACCCTTGAAGACCAAAAAGCGTTGTCAACGCTCAGGAGAGCGTGGTTGATGTAGACGAGCCGAAGCCGACCTCAAGGTCGTGATGAAGTCCTTGCGCTCCTTCTGGCTCCAACGACTTGAGTGCCTCAAGTGCGACACCTCACGGGGAGTTACACACGTCCGGTGCCTAACGATGACTCCCGCTTCCCTGATCCAGCAGCAGTTGCGGAAGTAGAGCTCCTGGATACGAATCCCGCAGCGCGACGGTGCTCCGCAGTGAAGATGTATCTCGCTCGCGCAGTCCAGACTTGGGACCATGGTCACGAGAGAGAGAGAGAGAGGGGGAGAGAGAAAGTATCAATTGGAGGTCCTCCCAAAAGTGGGGAGACCTTTATTGATTATTGGTTGTATTTTTCTAGGCCAAATACCCCACTATATATAGGGGGGAGGTACTACCTCCCCTCAAGTCCCGGGGTGGGACTAAAGGAGAGGAGGGGGCGGGGTGGCCGACGACCAGCCCCTAGTGGGCCCTACGGGGGGGGGGGGGGGCTAGGCCAAGCCGGCCTCCCCCTTCGGCCCCTCTCCCTCTCTCATTTCCCCTAATGGGCCCTCTCCCTCCGGAATTGGCCCATTAAGCCTTTTTGACCTTTAATTGATTTTCTGTTTATTAAATAATTATGAATAAATGATTAAATCAATATTTAACATTCATTCACATATCATTTAATCTCCGTGGCCATGGAACACCTTCCACCTCCACTCCGGACATCCTCCGGACTTATCGAAACCCTTTCGGTTTTCTCCCTTCTATTCTTCGGTGATTCTACCAATCCTATAAACACTCTCTAAGCATCACCAAGCCCTTAAGCGTGATACCCCATGGTTCGGGAACACTCCATACATGGTCGGGACACTCCCGCACCAATGATCGATAGAGGGACCTGGATGGCCATGTGACCCCTATGCGTTCCACGAAGATCTTTTGTCGTTTGAACCGGGACAATCGTGTCGTATTCCCTTTGTCATTTGATACTTGCATTGCCCGAGATCTAATCAATGACATCACCATGTCGTGTTCAATATCGTTACTGAACAATGCTACTTAACTCGTTCCGACAAGTGATATCCCCATGATCTAACCACACGCTGCGCAGCTATTAGATATAACTTCTCCGAGTGGGCCCTTGAGTATCTTTCCGTCACATGGACGGACAAATCCCGCTCTTGACATATATTGCCTCTACGGTTTCCTCTGAGTACCTGAACACACCTTTGTAACCACCGTATTACCAGATGGCGTTTGATGCTATCTAAACACTCTCGGGAGACAGTGATTGATATAGCCTCATGGTCTAAGGAATAGTCTACGAGGATCCATTTCTAATCATCGTAACTTGAACTTCATGACATGATCGGGTCATGATGTTTAGGTTGGGTATTGGTTCATCATCTCATTCTCCGAATGAGATGACCTCATTTCCAACTAGCATAAATGCCACATGATAAGGAAACATGATCATCTGTTGACCAATGAACCAGTGACTAGAGTTTCACTCGGAACCCCTGGTTATTTGTATATCACACGTGTATTGATGTTTCCACTCAATATAGTTATAGCATGATATAAAAATTAATCATAAACTATATGAAATATGATAATAGTCCTTACTACTATTTGATGGGTTTCGCAGCATAGTAAATCAAAATTTTCTACGGAAGCGAACAGAGGGAAAGCCAAGATCTAATCTAGGAGATGCAAACAACAGGAGAGATTGGATTAGATCTTCATACCCTTGAAGATTCGCACAGCGGAACGTTCGTCGGAACGTGGGTGATGTAGTCGTACTCGCTTCTCCTCCTCGCGATCCGATCCGATCTAGCACCACAAGTGGCGGTGCCTCCGTGAGATGCACACGTTCAGCACCTCGACGTCTCCTCCTTCCTCGGACCAGAAAGTATGGTGGAGAGATGGATTGGATCTACAACACGACGGCGTGGTGTATATGGTGGAGAATTTCTGCAGCAGGGCTTCGCCTACAAACAGTCGGGAGGGAGAGAGGAGGGCAGCAGGGCAACTAGGGTTTTGAGGAAGGTGTGTAGGGGGAGGGGGCGCACCAGCCCTCTATATATAGAGGGGGGGTGCGGCCAGCCCTTGCCCATCCTCCAAGCCTATCTCTAGTTTAAACGATTTAAACTCTCCCTTCTAGAAACCCTATGTTATCTCTAGTTTAAACGATTTAAACTTATCTAGGATCGGCTGGGCCCTATGGGGCCTTGTGCCCCTGGCCCAATGCGGCCAGGACACTCCCTCATAGGCCCATGCCCCCTCCCGGAAGGTGGGGACACGTTGGTCCCCTTCCGGAAGGTTCTAGAAGCTTCCGGTGCAATACCGATTAACCCGGAACAATTCCGAACTCCAAAAACTGCACTGCCTTATATGAATCTTATTCTCCGGACCATTCCGGAACCTCTCGTGATATCCCGGATCCCATCCGAGACTCCGAACAAAAATTCATAAACCAATTATCCAATCTATCCTAGCGTCGAGACACGTTAAGTGTGTGACCCTGCAGGTTCGAGAATATGCAGACATGATCTTCTATCAATAATCAACAGCGGGGTCTGGGCACCCATATTGACTCCCACACATTCATCGATGATCATATCGGATGAACCACGATGCCAGGATTCAATCAATCCCATATATATATTCCCTTCGTCTCGCGATATTTTACCTGCCCGAGATTCGATCGTCGGTATCGTCATACCTAGTTCAATCTCGTTCACAGCAAGTACTTTACTCGTTCCGTAATCCAATATCACTTTGGGATCAACTCCTTAACCACATGCTTGCAAGCGGTGTTGATATCGATTACCGAGTGGGCCCGAAGTATATCTCTCCGACTTGGGAGGGACAAATCCCATCTCGATACATACAACCCAACAGATACTTTCCGATCACCTGAGAGACACCTTTATGATCACCCTCTCATAGGATGACGTTTGATGACCTCAAAGATTTCTTCCGATACCAGGGAGTTGTATTATCTCATGGTCCAAGGAATACAATATTTAACATAGGAAAAGCTTCGCAAAGATGAACACAATGATACGATCTAATTGCTTCGCTTAGTTTGGGTCTGTCCATCATACCATTCTCCCAATGATATGATCTCATTATCAATCGACAACTCATGTCTATGGTTAGGAAACCTTAACCATCATTGATCAATGAGCTAGTCCATAGAGGCGTACTAGGGACACGGTGTTGTTCACAAACCACACAAGTATTAATGTTTCCGCTTAATACAATTCTAGCATGGAATATAAACTTTATCATGAACAAGAATTATAATAATAACATCTTTATTATTGCCTCTAGGGCATAATTCCAACACTATTTGTCTCTAGGGCATATTTCCAACAGTCCGAACTTGGGACCACGGTCACGAGAGAGAAAGAATATCAATTGGAGGTCTTCCCAAAAGTGAGAAGACCTTTATTGAATATTGTGTGTATTTATCTGGCCAAATACCCCCACTATATATAGGGGTGGGGAGGTACTACCTCCCTCAAAGTCCCGGGTGGGCCGGCTGCTGCGGCGGCGGCCCATCTCGGTGCAGCGGCGCCCAGCACTCTGTCTGCCCGCATGCAGAAGCTACTACCGGCCGCCCACCTTTGTGGGCTGCCAGGCCCACTCGGGGCAGCAGTTGCCTTTTTTCTTTTTCTTTTTCCTTTTCATTTCCTGCAGCTTTGTTTCTAGGCCTTTTCCCTCCGGGATTTGGCCTAATATTAAAGTTGCCTTTATAAATCTTAATCTAAATATTATTTAGAATATATTAATTCACAATTAAAATATAATAAATATATATTTAAATTCCCATTTATCCGAAAACACTTTTCCGGTCTTTTCCTTTATTCTTTCTCCGAACAACTTCGGATCTCTCTGCGGAACGATTCCGGCTTTCTCTCTTTCTCTACTATGATTCCGTCTTACGAATGATCGCTCTCATCGTACCCTTAAGTTTATCCTCTCACGGCTCGGGAATGCTCTAGACATGATCTGTATCAATGATCAACATAGAGACCAGGGATGTCCATGTGACCCCTATGCATTCCTGATGACAATGTCGTTTGAACCGTCTAAATGTAGCATCCTATTCCTTTTGTTTCTCGATACAACTTGTCCGAGATCCGATCATTGGTATCCCATACCTTGTTCAATCTCATTCACAACAAGTTATGTTTTCTTGTTACCGTGATATTACATCCCCATGACCTAGTCACATGTTGCAAAATTTATAGATGTAATCTCACCAAGCCGGCCGTATGCATCTTTACCCGTCATGTGGGTGAACAAATCCCGGTCTTGCAGTCACATGTCATATACTGTTCCTTCGGAATACCCAACATACACCTTTATGGCCACCGTGTTACCAGATGACGGTTGATGCAGTCTAAGCAACCTAGGGAAACAGTGAGTAATATGAGATCACGGTCTAAAGAGAAGGAGTCTAGGTATAGCTGTTGCAACAATGAACTATATGACTTGATCGTGTTGCAATCCTTCGAGGAATGTCCAACCACATCATTCTCCAATGATATGATCCCGTTGTCGGTCAGCATAAATGCCCATGATCTTGAAACCCAGATCATCTTTGTGACCAACGAACTAGTATGAATAGAGGCTACTAGGGACTTGGTTGTTTCATACCACACATGTACCAATGTTTCTACTTGGGACAGTTATAGCACAATATGAAACTATTATAAACTAATTGAGATATGACAATAAAAACCTATTTATTATTTGCTTCTAGGGCATATCTCCTTCAGTCTCCCATTTGCACTAGAGTACAAATAAACTAGCTTGCATTTTACTCGTATAAACCATATGCCATATGCATTTACAGATCATGCTTGCTCATGGGAAACGTCATGTCCATGTTCTGTTTTACCAGATCATTATGTCTTTTGCAAATCGTTAATGTCTTCCTAATTTTGACATTCACACCATTATCGTATAATGGGTCGAAGCATTTGTTTGGCGACAAAGTGAGACATTTGTTTCTAATGTTTATGATGACGGTCGTTTTCACCGTTGTCATCTAAACTTCGGAACACACTTTGTTATCCTTTGTGTATATACTATAGTCATGGCAGCAGAACGAGGCCGGATTCCAGGAGCTTACAGTGACGTTAGATCAACCTCGAGGGCTTTCTCATGGGCACTGGGCCCTGGGACACATCATTCTATGTTAAGAGAGAACTAGCCCTGCCATAACATTGTACATCACATCAGATGCAGCTTTTATACTTCTATATCTATGTAGATCCTAGTGCATGAAATGCAACTATGCCACTTACATTGCTTCTTGCTACATAAGTACAAACTTAATTCTGGTTTAGTGATCAACTCGGGAATCACTTAAAGACACGTTCTTACAGTTAAGACTTTGTCCTACCAACCAGATCCTCGGGTCACATTACGTCGAGTATGCACCATGGTTATATGGAAGAACCTATGACTAAGGCATAGGAGATGCAACACATCTCTTTCTTTCAACCATAGTTGCAATACTAACTCAATGCTTCATAAAGTAAGAACTTCTTTCTTACCTTGTTCCATTTTGAACTACTTCAGAATCTTGCTTATGACATTCTGAACATCTTTCAGAATCAAGTCCAGGAAGCATTCGACATTTAGTGTTTATCAAACTCACCAATCTATCTCGATATATCTTATTGTTTAATAACTTCAACTTCATCCTTAACACCAATCACATCATTCATATATGTCGTCCACATATCCCAGAATGATTTCACGCTCCCACTCAAATATGACATTCATGTTTGAGATCCAGGGATTTCACTTAGCTCCCACTCAAAATATGTCAGCTACTTATTATGAATTAGCCAAGCTGATTTGCTCCCACTCAAATATAGGTCCTCTCGATAATCTTGGACATTCCAAAATTCCTTGATCATAACCAAATGGAGAATTCCACTAACGAGATTTCAATGACCATTCATTTCTCGTACTTAGGTCCATCATGCTTCTTTGTAATTCGTAGGTATGTCTTGTTCAAAACAAGACAAGTGGATCAACTATAATTCCACAAACTTGTAGAATATACAGCTGAATCCTACTTTCCTTAGTAAAATCATTCACTGAAACTTTATGATCATTATCATTAGTTTCTCCTCTATTTGTAGAGTTTGGAATCACGAAACAAATTCCGCTGTGC
Source organism: Avena sativa (assembly GCA_916181665.1). Taxonomy (NCBI): domain Eukaryota; kingdom Viridiplantae; phylum Streptophyta; class Magnoliopsida; order Poales; family Poaceae; genus Avena; species Avena sativa. Next base: position 27,827,680 of record OV702290.1, on the reverse strand, counting down.
CACTCAACAATTCGGAGGTAAGGTCAAATACCTTGTTTTGATATTTTACTTTCTTCCACCTGTATCTTCATCAAGACACATCAACTTAGGACAACAGCAGGTTTGCACATTGTGGAAGATGCATTCATATCTTCCTAAGAATGCTCTACAAAGACTTGTTTATTCGCCACGATTTCGACTTGTCGAAATCTCCAGAAACTTGAACTTGCCATAACACTTATGGTGTTGTTTCCACGAATCTTTAGATGTTCCCTTATATTTCAAATGAGTGTTTGCTTATTTTGATCTCAAACTCTAAACGACAACTATAACCCTGATAAGAGATAATATTATACCATATGTATCTAATACATAAAGATTATGGTGTTTAGATATTTCAACATGATTTGAATTCATCCAATTATCATAATTTGTGAAACATCTTTCACAAGTGCCCTTTTATGCTAAACTTAAATTGAATACTTTAGTCATGTCGATCAAATCGAAGAGACTTGTTAATTCAGTTAATTCAATATCCCATTTAGTTATGAACTTATTTGAACAATTCAAATCATTTCAAACTTCATGTTTCATTAAGTAAATACACTTATTCACTTAAGTCCATAATAAATGATTTCCACTACTTGTTGAAAATATGATACATCATTATGTATAAGTTTCAACATTTCTTCGCATATCACCGTTTTACCAGAATGCGGAGTTTTAGTCATTCTGCCCAAGAGGCATGGTTTTTTAAAGTCTCTAGATTAAGCATCTAGGATCCCCGATCTTTCATAAAGAACCTGCAATAACCAAAATGACTTAAACTATAGTGTCATTTCATTATTAGACTTTGGATATCTTTTAGCATTCTAATCCTTCATAAATGTTTAAACTATTATAATTAACATAGTGATGAGAATAACTTGTTTGTAATCATAATGTGACCATAAGGTATTGTTCATAAGAATAGTACAAACTGGTTTGTAACTTGTTCATATGAATAATCGTCTTGCCAAAAGCAAGACACACAAACAAGGATTACAAAATTATATTCAAGTCCACTAATCCAAATGATAAACTTTGAGGAAAGAGGTGATGTCGGACATCAACTATTTTGCTTGCCGTCATCAAGTCACGTTGCCTCAAAACCAGCAATTCTCAAGCAGATCCTCCTGTTTTCACAAAACAGGACAAGTATCAAATACTTTGCAAACTGCAACGAGTTTTGTAAGAACCACATTTATAATTTGTATATCTTACATATACCTTTTCATCCATGACCTCAATTTGCAATCAATCCCTAAGAGTTCTCAACTCTAATGCAAGATCGCTAAGTGTTTTTCCAAACATTCTCTTTTCATCCATGACGGAGGAAAACCCATCCAACGGCTCATACTCTATGTGCCTTATTCTGTACAATACAAAATGTAGCCCAACTCTCCATAGAATGGGGGAATGGCTTATTGGATGATTATGGAGAAAACACAATCATTGCAGAGTCATCGAATTATGTCCTAATGGTTATTGTATCAAGAAGAGAATATCACCTTTTACGAGGATATCCCTCAGGCGTGGGTATTAATCTATGAAGTTAGACCCTTTTGCTAAGTTCCACATTAAGCAATATATTCCCATGGTCGCAAAGGACCTCAATGGGATAGGCCAAGGTCTACTAAGATATTTGCAAACAAACATCTAGACAAAGTTTATAATCAGAGATCAATTTATAATTGGTCTCCACTAAAATTGTCATCCTGATGACCCACAAGTATAGGGGGTGTATCGCAGTATTTTCAAGGGAAGTGAAACCCAATTTATTGATTTGACACAAGGGGAGCCAAAGAATATTTATAAGCCTTAACAACTGAGTTGTCAATTCAGCTGCACCTTGAAACAATCTTGCTCACAGCAGTTTATCAGTAGCAACAGTTTTGTAGTAGGAATAGCAAAGTAGCAGCAGTGGTAAAAGTAAAGACAGCAGTGACAATAGATGTTACAATAGGATTCGAGTACGGTAGGCATAGGGATGGATGGACGGGCGTTGCATGGACAAGACAATTCACATAGAAATCAGAACATAGGGCAATTGCAGATAAATAAGATAAAGCATCCAAGTACTAGACAATCCTAGGCATGTGTTCCATATATAGTCATACGTGCTCGCAATGAGAACTTGCACAACATCTTTTGTCCTGCCAGCCCGTTTGCAGCGGGGCCTTGATGACCCACAAGTATAGGGGGTGTATCGCAGTATTTTCGATAAGTAAGAGTGTCGAACCCAACGAGGAGCGGAAGGTGCTGGCTAGTGGTATGGATCAGGAATTCTCTGCAAATACTTAGCAAACGGATTTTTAGGGGTTTTTGATAAAGCAAGTAAACAAAGTACGAGTAAATAAAAGACAGTAGGAATAAATGCAGCAAGTGGCCCAATCCTTTATGCAGCAAAGGACAAGCCGGTTGTATTACTTAAGATGATCAAACGTTCTCGAGGACACATGAGAAGACTGTCAAGTGCTTTCGCTTCATATAGTTGATTAATCTTCTTTAGCTTGCTAAGTGTTGTGTGGGTGAACCTATGATAATGTACCGCCCCATCCAAGACTAATACATACTTGTGATTATACCCCTTGCAAACATCTGTAAGTATAAGAAAGTAATTAAAGTAGAAACCTAACCACAGCTTTAAACTCTAAGACCCTTACGTCCCTTGTGCAATGGTTTCCTAACGGGGGTTCAGGTTTCTGTCACTCCGGCAACCCCTACGATTAGTATCCAAATACACAATGCATTCCCCTAGGCCCATATAGGTGAAGTGTCATGTAGTCGACGTTCACATGACACCACTGGAAGAAGTACACCACAACTTAAATAACAATCTATTGAATCTTTCTCAACGGAACTCCACTACTAATAACAAGACTTCTCCCATGTCCTCAAGAACAAAACGAACTACTCACAAGACATCATATGGATCATGATCAGAGATGGAATAATGATGTATAACAATCTGAACATAAACAATAATTCAACAGTTCACTCAATAGCATCAACTACAAAGAGTAATCAACACCGGGAAAGTTTCCCCTATGAACTAATGCAAGATTCAACTCAATTGTTACAGCAATATGGAGATGGTGATGAGGGTTCTGATGGTGATGATGGTGGCGATGATGATGATGATGATGATCCCGATGAAGTCCAGCTTGATGGTGGTGTTGATGGCGACGATCTCCCCTCTCCAGGAAGGAATTCCCCCGGCAGAAATTTGTCTGCCGGAGAGATCTTTCTCTCTTGATGTTTTCCGCCCCGCAGAGGCGGCGGAATCTTTCTGTGGTCGCTCCCCGAGTCTTAGGGTTTCGGGAGGATGATATACGCCATAGGGGAGAGGCTGGAGTGGGTCAGGGTGGCCACACCACCTCCAGGCGCGGCCTAGGCCTGCCCACGCCATGGGGTGGTGTGGGCCCCCTGTGGCCCACCTACACTCCATCTTCTGGCATCCTTAATCTTCTGGAAAAATAGGATTTTCCATATATTTTCCCGGATTTTCTGATCTTCGCGAATTTTGCCTCCAAACAGCACCTTTTCCATCAGAATCCCGACTACAGCGGTCCATGCTCCAAAAGTCATCAACCATGCAAAAACAGATGAAATAACACAAGTATCACCTCTCAATACGAAATATATCAATGAATAATAGTGAATTAAGACATAGAATAGTGATGCAAAATGGACGTATCAACTCCCCCCAAGCTTAGACTTCGCGTGCCCCCAAGCAAAACTGAGCTCAATAAACATGGCCTCAAGTTTATGGAGTGAAGAGTCGATAAAAGAATACAGACAAGAAGCATCACATTCATCAAATACATAGATCATAACAGAAGACAACTCACTATTATACAACTCAACTTGCAACGAGTAAAGGAAACACAATAAAGATACATAAAGTGAATCATAATTGGTAATGGCAAACTTAGCTCTTGGTCGAAGAATAGTTGATAATTTGCTGGAGTTCACAAATAACTGGTTTTTCAATGATAGCTTTCAAAGTAGTAAACATCTGGGTAAGAGCAATGTGCAAAACAAGGAACATAAGAAACATGATTGAATAAATCATCATACGAATGAATGAAACACATCAACTCAAAATACTTGCTGAGATAGAAGGGGTAGGTTTACGGACTCAACTACAAAGTAAAAGAAAGGCCCTTCAAAGAGGGAAGCAGGGATTGCAAGTATCATAAAGAGCTCCCAAAAATTATGATACTTACTAGCTTTCAGCTCTCATTGCCCCTATCATAGGCATCTTTAGGTGATTAAGGTTAAAGTGACACAACTAAGAGGCTATGCTTGACAAGTTATAAGTTGAAATCTCATGCCCCTTACTTATGAGTACCGATCCTCATGCTACTCAACTTCAGTCACGAGCAAGCTCTTGTCATTGTAAATACATGCGTATCATTGAGAACCGCCAACGAGGTACCCCTTACACATGACATAGGAGCTATCCCATAATCAAAATGACAAGGCAAGCAGACAATGAGCATCTCAGCGATCTTTTTATTTGCTATTTGCATAGGTTTTTATTGAGGATGCTTCATAGAATGCTCACTATAGTTATGCTGCAAGTTTCCACCATGATTAGGCATGGCTTAGGCTAGCGGCCTAGGCGTTTCTCTAACACACATATAAACTCCATGATCTTACAAGTTCTACTTTTATTTCACACCGCCGGGATCCATAAGCAAAAGAACATGATATCAACTAGGTACAAGTACCAATGAAGTGTTGAAAGCGGTCCCCATGATACATGGTTCTGCTAACTTCAACTCATAAAGTGCAAGCATATACGCAACAAAGAAGGACCCAATGGTTCAAGTTTATTAAATGCAAGAAAGTAAAGTGTGCCATCAAGTTCGTGAGAGATTTAATCACTAACTTTCACATAACAAGTTTAATTTGGGAGGTAGACAAAACAAGAATTTACTTGGAATAGCAATAATGCTACTAGGTAGGTATGGTGGACACAAATGGAAAAGGTTTTGGTTTAAAGGAGGTGGATGCACGAGAAGAATACCCTCTCAGTACAGGTTTTTGGCTAGCAAGGCTGGGTAGCAAGTATAAGAGTTGAAGGAAACAAACATACAAGTGATCAAGACAAACATGCAATCTTCCTTGGAAGCACAAAAGATCTTAACAAGAGAATACTAGACTTATGAGCAAATCAAGAAAGAAAGATGATGAAATTATTTTTCTTTAAAGGTACTTCTATCTTTTTCATTCAACTCTCAAAAATAGTGTTGCTACTGACCGAGCCAGGTTTGCCAAAACCAACTAAATTAACTCAATGATCCCAGAGTGCTACCAATACTAACAACAAGATCAATCATATAACCACAAATTGAAAACTAATATAAGCTATGCAAAAGAGTGAATGATAGAACTTCTCATTAATATTCCATAATGGCAACTCACACCAAGGGATACATATCTAACGAGAGAGGGGAAACTTCCATAATGCAAACCATACTACATAATAACTCCCCTATTCATGATATGACTCTACTAATAAGGTAAAAAGATAGAAGATAGTGATGTGATACCGCGGAACTCCCACAAGCTTGGAACAAACCAACGGGATGCCAAACCTGATGACGAATTACTCCTTAGGTGGTGGTGGTATCCTCTCGATGAGCTCTCTGATCAGTTTCCCCAAGTCCTCAATCTCAAAGGTGAGATTACGAATAAGCTGCGAGTTTTGCTCAATGCGGCTCATGATCATGTCGGGTTGAGAATTCCAGCTCTTGCTATTCTTTCCCCACTCTTCCTCCTTGAAGTCTTATTTTCCTGTATAGCTAGAACGAGGCAAATCCCAATTGGAGGGTAATTTCTCCTTGGGCATATTCTGGTATTGATGCTCATGGATAAGGGTATGGAAAGGATTCCTGGTGCGTGGAGGAAGTGACCGTGGAGCCAAACTATGATGAGGAGCTTTCCCCCCAGTCTGCATCCGTGCCGTCCTTCTGACCTTGGCAGGTTTCACCACTCCAATGCTTACAATGGTAGTGCCGGTGTGCGGACATTGTCCTTGCTCCTCTTCACCTTCACTCTTGATCTCCTTCTCCTTCCCGGGGTCTTGGACGTCTTCCTCCATAGGCTCCTTCCCTTTATCCTTGGCAGACACCATTCTGCTTCTAAGCCTTCAAAGAGTATGTCCTGGCAGAAACAGATCGAAACAAAAACACGATGAAAACACGATATACGAACCTCAGGGGATCCGGGGGGTTATATATTACAAAGTTTCATATCAAAAGGAAGGTATTGGGAGAAAACGAGTCGGAGGCGGAGTCCTAGGTGACCTCACCACCTGGTGGTGTGGCCAGGGGTGGGCCCGCGCCATGGGGTGGTGTGAGCCACCCTGGCTCCGTTTCCGTCCCTTTTTCTCTTCGTAGCTTTCCTTATTGACTGAAAACTGCAAAACTATAGTTGGATTGTATTTTCGCGGAACTTTTCTTACCAGAACTGTTACCTAGTTGGAAACAGACTCTGCAGGTCTCTGAATTTGGTATTTAGTGGATTCTTTCAGAGTCACCACTTGAATATCATCAATATCTTCATCTTCATACACTTATTACTTGAGTCATAAAACCCTTCTCTTCCTTATTACACCATTGTCTCCACTACCTGGAAATTTCTTTCACACAGTTCTCATTAGCAACATTAGTATATATGAAGTGACAAAACCTTTAGATTCCAATTTCAACTGAAAACCATCAAAACAAAAGCTACTGAAACAACTCCTTCCAAAAACCCAAAAAGAATTCAAAAAGGAAATTGACTAAAGAAGCAGATGCAAGAGTGGCAAAATCTGCCAAAACAGACCAGCAGGTAAAGATCAATTTTTTTGAAAATCTTCTGTTGCTCAAATCAAAAAGTGCAAAACTAACGAAAGTTAAATAACAACCTGGGGCAGAAGCACAAAAAATTACAGCTCAATCCGACATACATAGATCTCTCATGAATTTTTACAGTGAAGCACAAAAAATCTGATTCGGGACAGCAACTTCCCCAAATATTACTTCTCTCTCATTAGAGGTTGATCTTGACACAAAAACCAAAAAAACGGATAAGGAGAGGTTATTACCGAAGTAATAACTTCCAAGACACAAAGAAACAAAAACAAACTGAAAGCAAAAACAAATTGGGTTGTCTCCCATAAAGCTCTTTCTCTATAGCCTTTAAGATGGGCATGATAATTTTGAAGAAGCTCTCATAGGGATATGAATTGAAGTGAAAGAGAGCATTAAGAAGCAAAAACACACACACATTTAAGTCTAACCCACTTCCTATGCAAGGGAATTTTGTAAACAAACGAGTTATTGAAACCAGAGGCAACTTGCATAAGAAGGCAAAAGAAGTGCAACATAAAAACTTTCAACATAAAACGAGGAAACTTGATATTGTTGAGATACATAAGAACACTTTTCCCTCTCTCATAGTAGCTTTCAGTATCATGCATAAACTTAACAATATAGCTATCACAAGGACCATCATAGCAATGGTCACTTATTCTAACAGAAAACACGGGAATACTAGCTCTCATAACACTACTATGTGAAACAATATTAGAGGTATCCTTACAAAGGATAGTGTGTCCCTCTTTTTCATATTTAGCAACAAAGTCTTTGACATTTTCTACAATAGGTTCATCAACCATTTGTTTATCAGGTCCAACGGCCTTATTCATACTTTTATCTACCATACTAGCCATCATAGAATGTTCCTTTACCTTAACTAGGAAAGGCATTTTCTCAATATAAGGTTTAGGTAAAACATGATTAGCAGTATAAACTTCAGTATTTCTTGTAGGAACACTCTTAGCAATATCTTTATAAGGTTCATGATACTTATTCCACTTCTTTTTAGGCACTTCAATGTAGGAAGCAAAAGCCTTAAAATAAGAAACAATAGCTTGAGAGTCTAGACCATAAGCATTTCTAATATTTTGAAAGTCATCAGTTCCCATAAAAGATTCAATGCATTCATAATCATAATTTATACCTGACTTTCTACCTTTGTCATTCTCCCAAGCTTCAGCATTGTCTTGAATACGGTCCAAAAGATCCCATTTAACTTCTTCTTCCATGCGAGTGAATGATCCAACGCAAGAAGCATCCAATAAATCTTTATCATGTAGAGGGAGCCTTGCATAAAAGTTATTGATAATAATATTGTTGGGGAGCTCATGAATGGGACATTTGAGCATTAGTAACTTCAATCTCCCCCAAGCCTGAGATGTACTCTCTCCATCAAGAGGCCAAAAGTTGTATATTTGATTCCGATCTTTATGAATCTCACTAGGAGGATAAAACTTTGAATAAAAGAGAGGCACTATTTCCTCCCATTCCAGAGCTTGACCATTCTTCAATAGCTTATACCATTCCTCAGCTCTTCCTTTCAGTGATAATGAGAATAACTTCTTCTTAACTTGATTTGTAGTAATACCTGCACACTTGAACAACCCGCATAATTCGTGTATAAAGAGTAAATGATCACCGGGATGGACAGTTCCATCCCCAACATAGTAGTTATCCATAACACGATCAATAATTCTTGTGGGTATTTTGAAAACATCATTCTCAGCAGGTGGTGGCTTATCTACCACCTTAGCAGTGGTAGTAGCATTACCAAATAAGAAACTCAGTGAATTATCCATAACGAAAATAAAGCAACTAACAGAAGTAAACAATACTCACAGTAGAAGTTTCCTTTACCAGTTCCACTCTCCAATAGCGCTTCACTCCCCGGCAACGACGCCAGAAAATAGCCTTGATGACCTACAAGTATAGGGGGTGTATCGCAGTATTTTCGATAAGTAAGAGTGTCGAACCCAACGAGGAGCAGAAGGTGCTGGCTAGTGGTATGGATCGGGAATTCTCTGCAAATACTTAGCAAATGGATTTTTAGGAGTTTTCGATAAAGCAAGTAAACAAAGTACGAGTAAATAAAAGACGGTAGGAATAAATGCAGCAAGTGGCCCAATACTTTATGCAGCAAAGGACAAGCCGGTTGTATTACTTAAGATGACCAAACGTTCTCGAGGACACATGGGAAGACTGTCAAGTGCTTTCGCTTCATATAGTTGATTAATCTTCTTTAGCTTGCTAAGTGTTGTGTGGGTGAACCTGTGCTAATGTACCGCCCCATCCAAGACTAATACATACTTGTGATTATACCCCTTGCAAACATACGTAAGTACAAGAAAGTAATTAAGGTAGAAACCTAACCACAACTTTAAACTCTAAGACCCTTACGTCCCTTGTGCAATGGTTTCCTAACGGGGGTTCAGGTTTCTGTCACTCCGGCAACCCCTACGATTAGTAGCCAAATACACAATGCATTCCCCTAGGCCCATATAGGTGAAGTGTCATGTAGTCGACGTTCACATGACACCACTAGAAGAAGTACACCACAACTTAAATAACAATCTATTGAATCTTTCTCAACGCAACTCCACTACTAACAACAAGACTTCTCCCATGTCCTCAAGAACAAAACGAACTACTCACAAGACATCTTATGGATCATGATCAGAGATAGAATAATGATGTATAACAATCTGAACATAAACAATAATTCAACGGTTCACTCAATAGGATCAACTACGAAGAGTAATCCACACCGGGAAAGTTTCCCCTATGAACTAATGCAAGATTCAACTCAATTGTTACAGCAATATGGAGATGGTGATGAGGGTGATGATGGTGATGATGATGGTGATGATGATGAAGTCCAGCTTGATGGTGGTGTTGATGGCGACGATCTCCCCTCTCCGGGAAGGAATTCCCCTGGCAGAAATCTGTCTGCCGGAGAGATCTTTCTCTCTCGGTGTTTTTCGCCCCGCAGAGGCGGCGGAATCTTTCTGTGGTCACTCCCCGAGTCTTAGGGTTTCGGGAGGATGATATATGCCAGAGGGGAGAGGCTGGAGTGGGCCAGGGTGGCCACACCACTTCCAGGCGCGGCCTAGGCCTGCCCGCGCCATGGGGTGGTGTGGGCCCCATGTGGCCCACCTCCACTCCATCTTCTGGCATCCTTAGTCTTCTGGAAATATAGGATTTTCCGTATATTTTCCCGGATTTTCTGATCTTCGCGAATTTTGCCTCCAAACAGCACCTTTTCCATCAGAATCCTGACTGCAGCGGTCCATGCTCCAAAAGTCATCAACCATGCAAAAACAGATGAAATAACATAAGTATCACCTCTCAATACGAAATATATCAATGAATAATAGTGAATTAAGACATAGAATAGTGATGCAAAATGGACGTATCAGGCCTCAAGGGAACTACTGGAAATTAATGTGATCCTTTTAATAGAGCACCGGAGCAAAGCATTAACAATCTGTGAACACATGTGATCCTCACATCAAAGCCATTCCCTCCGGTTATCCCAATTTCTGTCACTTCGGGGCCATTGGTTCCGGACAACAACGTGTGTATACAACTTGTAGGTAAGACCATAAACAATACTATCATAATGAATCAATAACATGTTCAGATCTGAAATCATGGCACTCGGGCCCTAGTGACAAGCATTAAGCACAACAAGTCGCAACAAAGTCATAAATCACTAATAAAAGATACTAGGCACCATGCCCTAACAATTTGATGCCATTACATGAACGATCTCATCCAATCCCTACCATCCCCATAGCCTACAGCGGGGGATTACTCATAGATGGGGGAAACATGGATGGTCGATGGAGAAGCGATGGTGGTGATGATGGCGATGATCTCCTCCAATTCCGCGTCGCGGCAGGGTGCCAGAACGGAGTTTCTGGTGCTGTTTTGTGGAATCTGGTGGTGGTGGCGGAGCGGAACTCCTTCTGGAAAAACGTCGAACCCCCTAGAGTTTTTAGGTCAGAAGGCTTCTTATAGGCGAAGAGGGAGACCGAGGGGAAGCCTAGGGCGGCCAGACCATGCCCTGGCGCGGCCAGGCCCATCCTGCGCCTAGGGGTGGTATGGTCAGGCCCTGGCCCCCTCCGTCTCATATTCTGGCTCTGTGAGTCTTCCGGAAAAATAGGCACTTTGGCTTTTGTCCCGTCCAATTCCGAGAATATTCATTTTCTGACTTTCTTGGAACCAAAAACAACAGAAAATAGGCAGCTGGCATGGTGGCTCTTGTTAATAGGTTAGTCCAAGAAATTATATGAAAAGTACTCCAAAGTGTGGACAAAACACAAGAAAGTGAATAAAACCAAGCATGGAACATCAAAAATTATAGATACATTTGCAATGTATCACATCCCCTGGACGATTTTAGTGATCGCATGATCCCTATCCTCTGCACCTCCCCCGATCATCACGGCCAGCAGTGCAGCCTCAAAGGTAGACATTCAATAATGCCAATCACATCATCCATGTGACTCATGCTCGATCTTTTGATCTCTTGTGTTCCGAGGCCATGTCTGTACATGCTAGGCTCACCAAATCTAACTTGTGTGTATTCGCTGTGCAATATGGCGTACACCCACTATATGCGAACGTAGATATGTCTGACCCCCGATCATCACGGCCGGCCTCATACCAAAGAACTTTCTTGGTGGTGCACACACAAGGGGAAGACGGAACATTGGAATTCAATAGGGATTATCTTATTTGCTACCGTTGGGTATCTAAATACTAGCACACAATAAGATGTAAAAACTGGTATCATCATCATCTTTATAATGTGATATGATATGGTCTTTCTTGCGCCTTGATCTCCATCGAGCGCTCCGGCATGATCTCCATCTTGCCCTTGGTTTGAAGCCAAGTCCACGACGCCTCCACCAGGTCGTTCATCGGAACGATGACTATTACTATACTACTTAGTAACAGAAACGTAAACTACTTTTACCTTCGCAACGACCAATGCCATATCATAATCACATGCCCTCTGCAAAATAAAGTTAGACGCCTCTACTTTATCAATTGCAAGTTTTACGTGGTTGTTAGGGCTTTCGCACTAAAACCGTTTCTAAACTACGAACTTTCCAACCACAACATGGATCCGGCAGTTGTCTCTATTACACCCCTTTCGGGGCCCTCCATTGTAAATGCTATATCAATTATTGAATGAGATACAGACACCCGCTAGCCACTTATACGGTACAAGCCGTATGTTGAGCGTGGAACCAGTCTCGCGTACGAATACGCGTAAGGTCGGTCCGGGCCGCTTCATCAAACAATACCGCGATATAGACAAGTACACGTTAGAGGGTAACAACTAAGGGATCAATGCCCGCACAATACTTGTGTGTACTGTCCGTACAGCACTCCTACGCATAGATCGGCTGTGATACCACTGTAGGGGATTTGTGCGGAAAACAAAAAAATTCCTACGATGTAACCCCAGAACTGCCTAGGATCTATCTATGTAGTAATGCGGTAATAGCCAGAGCGTAGAGAATACATACCCATGTAGACCATACGCGGTTAACGTTTCGTGGGGAACATGGTTGAAGTAGTCGTACTCGTAGCCGACCTCAAGGTCGCGAAGCTCCTCGCAGGTCACCCCTTGCTCCTTCGTCATCTTCATCATGCAACAACTCCGGCTCACGACATTCAAGCGCCCCAAGTGTTGCGCCTCGTGTCTTCATACACATCCGGTGCACGATGAGACCTCCGGCTCCCCGATCCCGCCGGGAGTGCGGAAGTTGTTATCCGGCTAGGAATCCCTGCAGCGCAACGGCGTACTGCAAGTGTGCATCGATCGCACAACCCAGAGTTGGGGCCATGGTCACGAGGTATAGAGAGAGGGAGGGAGAAAGTCTACTAAAAGGCTTCTCTCATTGTGTATTTAATCCCACCCATGGGCACCCCTTTATATAGGCGTAGGGGGTGTGCCCTCCCCATTGGGTTAGCCATGTGGGACTATTAATTAAAGGAAAATAACAGGAACTTTCGTCCTGCCCGGATGGGTCAAAAGTGAGCCCAATAGCCAAAACAGAAATAAAAAGAAAAAGAGGAAAGCAGCAGCAGCCAGCCGGGTGGGCTGGCTCCATACCGGCGGCCCAGCAGCCCCCGCGGTGGCAGCTTGGCGAGGCAGCCCGGGTGGGCTGGCCACCCCCGGCGGCCCGCTGGCTCCCGCGGCCCGGCTCGCCCCGACGGCCCGCCAACCCAGCCCGGGTGGGCCGGCTCGAACCGGCGGCCCAGCTCGCGCGCCTGCGAGGCGGAGCGCGGGTGGGCCGGCTGCTGTGGCGGCGGCCCAGCTCGGTGTGGCGGCGCCCAGCCTCTGTCTGCCCGCGGGCGGCAGCTACTACCGGCCTCCCACCTTTGTGGGCTGCCAGGCCCACTCGGGGCAACAGTTGCCCTTTTTCTTTTTCCTTTTCTTTTCCTGCAGCTTTATTTCTTGGCCTTTTCCCTCCCGGATTTGGCCTAATATAAAATTTGCCTTTATAAATCTTAATCTAAATATTATTTAGAATATATTAATTCACAATTAACATATAATAAATATATATTTAAATTCCCATTTATCCGAAAACACTTTTCCGGTCTTTTCCTTTATTCTTTCTCCGAACAACTTCGGATCTCTCCGCGAAATGATTCCGGCTTTCTGTCTTTCTCTACTATGATTCCGTCTTACAAATGATCGCTCTCATCATACCCTTAAGTGTATCCTCTCACGGCTCGGGAATGCTCTAGACATGATCTGTATCAATGATCAATAGAGGGACCAGGGATGTCCATGTGACCCCTATGCATTCCTGATGACAATGTCGTTTGAACCGTCTAAATGTAGCATCCTCTTCCTTTTGTTTCTCGATACAACTTGTCCGAGATCCGATCATTGGTATCCCATACCTTGTTCAATGTCGTTCACAACAAGTTCTGTTTTCTTGTTACCGTGATATTACATCCCCGTGACCTAGACACATGTTGCAATATTTATAGATGTAATCTCACCAAGCTGGTCGTATGTATCTTTACCCGTCATGTGGGTGAACAAATCCCGGTCTTGCAGACACATGTCATCTACTGTTCCTTCAGAATACCCAACGTACACCTTTATGGCCACCGTATTACCAGATGACGACTTAGGGAAACAGTGAGTAATATGAGATCACAGTCTAAGGAGAAGGAGTCTAGGTATAGCTGTTGCAACAATGAACTATATGACTTGATCGTGTTGCAATCCTTCGAGGAATGTCCAACCACATCATTCTCCAATGATATGATCCCATCGTTAGTCGACATAAATGCCCATGATCTTGAAACCCAGATCATCTTCGTGATCAACGAACTAGTATGAATAGAGGCTACTAGGGACTTGGTTGTTTCATACCACACATGTACCAATGTTTCTACTTGGCACAGTTATAACACAATATGAACCTATTATAAACTAATTGAGATATGACAATAAAAACCTATTTATTATTTGCCTCTAGGGCATATCTCCTTCAAGCACACCTTTATAACCACTGTATTACCAAGTGGCGCTTGATGCTATCTAAGTACTCTCGGGAGACAGTGGTTGATATAGCCTCATGGTCTAAGGAATGGTCTACGAGGATCCATTTCTAATCATCATATCTTAAACTTCATGACATGATCGGGTCACGATGTTTAGGTTGGGTATTGGTTCATCATCTCATTCTCAGAATGATTTGACTCCATTTCTAACTGGCATAAATGCCACATGATCAGGAAACTTGATCATCTATTGACCAATGAACCAGTGACTAGAGTTTCATTGGGTACCCCTAGTTGTTTATATATCACACATGTATTGATGTTTCCACTCAATACAGTTATAGCATGATATAAAACTTAATCATAAACTATATGAAATGTGATAATAGTCTTTATAACTATTTGTCTCTAGGGCATATTTCCAACATTCTCCCAGTTGCACTAGAGTACAAATACACTAGCTGCATTTGTTCTTAATCATTAGCACCATATATCCGGTACCCTGAACATGCTTGCTCATGGAAGAGGTTGAGTCTTGGGCCTGTACTTTACAGTCCCAAATCCTTTGTAACTTACTAATGTCACCTTGATTGACATTAATACTTTATCATCACATGATAACATCTCTGTGTATGCATCGTCGCTATGGCAGCAGAACGAGGCCTGATTCCAGGAGCCTACATTGAATTTAGATCAACCTCGAGGGCTTTCTCATGGGCACTGTGCCCTGGGACACATCATTCTACGTTAAAAGCGAACTAGCCCCGCCATAACATTATACAACACTTTAGATGCTACCCTTATCTATTATTATAGATGTATTCATCGAAACACTAGTGCACTCTGTGCAACTTTTGATGTTTGTTTCACCTCGCTTCCTACTTGACTTTAATCGGTATTTACAGAAGTTTCCAACATATTCCCTTATAACATAACCCTTTGTGTTTTAAGATATGTCATCCTTTATGGATTTGGAAAATATGTCTACAGTTCTCTATTAGACACTACGGACAAATTTAGCTCAACGTTATGTGATTCGAACTTAATCACTTTTAAACGTTCCTTATTGGATCATATATTATGTTAAGTTATCATCATGGTTTTCTAAGATAGAACCTATGTCTCAACATAGTGGATGATGATCATCCTTTTCTTTCTTTCGACTATTGATGTTAAAGTTAATACTATTCCTAACTTGAGTTATTAAGGACCAGTTCCTTAATTAACTTCTATTCTGAAACCTTTTTCAGAATCCCTTAAGGAATACTACAGAATATCATAATGCACCTGTTATCAACTTATACACCTTATAAATCATTATTTATCGGTACTTGCGCTTTTATTGTTAACATCCTTAAGAATCACTCTATAAGCTCCCACTCAAAATATGTTCCTACATATTTGAATTTGAGACTTATATTGCTCCCAGTCAAAAATATGTCAATCACATATTGTTTTAGGAAGACTTTCATAGCTCCCACTCAATTTCATGCAAATTGCATATCTACTCACTATTTTGAACAATTTCAAAATCCTTTGATCAAATATCAAACTTGGAGATTTACTATGAGACACTAGTACTTTTACTAGTTTTAAATCCACTAGACATTAAGCACACTTGAATCAAATTCATTTGAATTCGTCCAATACTTGACAAATTGTGCTTTTGTCATTCACCCCCTTTTCCACTATGACTTTGCAGTCATTTGGGAAAATTCAAGTAACCCCTTTTACTTGTGAGATTTAGCAACTAATTGCTTTCTAATCTCAAGGGAATTCTGCTTTGGGATTTCTCATAATTTTAGTTTACCATTATTTTCTTAGTAGTTCGTAGGTATGTCATATTCCAAGAATCATGACAAATGATTCACAAATGTCTCCATACAAGATATGGATTATTTTGAATCCTACTTCATGTAATGAAAACACTAGTGGGTAAAACACAACGATCAATATAATTGATTCTTTCCTTTGTGAAGAGAATCATTCAGGAATATTTTCCGTTGCGCTTCTCAACACTATGATGCAGGGATTTGAATCCTCATCGTGTTTTTCACTATCTTCCATTTGCTTTATAATCGAGAAATATCATTGAATGTGAACTTTCTCGAAAATGTACCAAAATCCAAGCAATACTAGTTTTGCTTCCCTTTTGGTTTTAGCTATGGATTTTGTATTCAAAGTTTCCAATGAATACTCTACAAGGACTTATTCATTATTTTTTTTGGTTATATCGAATAACCCCAAAACTTTTACGATGATCCATACTAGATATGGAGTCGTTCTCACGGATTCAAATGGTTCACTACATTCTAATTGAGTGCTAACTATTTCTAACTAATGGTCTCTATATCTACACTACAACGATTTATTTGGTGTCATCTATACACCCATTTTGATATCTAATATCATATTATGATGCTTTGCATTTTGATGTTTCAAAACGCTTTGCATTCCATAATTTCTTTTATGCCAATCTCATAAAGTTGAATTTCATTACTTTTGAGCAAATCATAGTAATTAGATTCTCTTTTATATTTATACCCTTTGTTGATGAAACACTTTGATCAAATCAAATAATTTCATACTTATGTTTCCTTTGGTAAACTTATTTACGCATTTAAACAATCATATAATGATAATTACCATTTTCGTTAAAACACAATACACCTAATATGTATTTACTTTTAACAATTCATTAAACACTTTGTATTCAAGTAATACACGGTGTTCAAGTTATTTTGCTGAACTTAGGCATGATTTATATGTGATAAGAAATCGAATAACATTCACATATTATCATTATAACTTTGAATTCAAACAATGGTTTCATTCATTAATGAACATATCATTTAAGTTGGGTATTTTAAGGCATTTCAATATTTTACAAATGTTCATGCATTATCAATTAGTTTCAAACAACAAGGATAATTCACATATAATCAAACGAGATATGAACACAAATAGAAATCATTCATAAAAGTAGAACAACTGTTTGTTACAAACTCATATGAATAACCGTCTCACAAAGTGTGAGACACACTAAAGAAGTTCATAATATTTTGATTACAATAACTATCCAAAACCATAAACTAAGTGATAAATATCGAGGGAGAGCGTCGTGGCCATCATCATCATGCTCGCCATCAGCACGCAACATCACCTCCTCTCCAGCAAGCACCTCTCATGCAGAAGGACCTGTTTTCAGCAAAACAGAACAAGTATCAAATATACTTAACACTGCAAATGTGTTTGCAAGATTATAACATTTATAAAATTGTATATCAAATATATACCTTTGTCATTGATGACCTGAGACATCTGGTTCAACCAACACATTCCTGAGATATGATACGAACCGGTGGAATTCCATTGATTCTGTGTCGCCTCTCATAATGCAAGTCCTGACTTGTGCTTGGTAGCTTGGTGGCAGCGACTGTAGCACAACGCCATTTGCAAAAGAGCCCGTCATCCAGCTATTCAGGAAGTATGCAGGCCTCATGTACACCTCATGCATGCGCTCCAAGTGGTCGTCAAGTGATGAGTTCTCCTCCATCTTAATGGAGGGGAAGTCTCCCATCAGCTCATGCTCCCATATGTGTGCTTGTTCCACAAAATGTGTCCTAAGCTATAGCATTACCGTACGAGGGTTGACATCACCAACGAAAGGCCACAGCTCGTCCACCATTCCGAAACGCATTGTAACTGAAATAAAGGAGGCCATCTCCCGACGGAGATAGCGGTCTTCCCGCTGCTCTGGGTCTCTAGGTCAATGGGCTGATCCAAATCCATCCCGTCGAGTATGTAGTCGACCACGTCATTCTCACTAAGGAGAACATGGAGACGCGTAACCCATATGGAAAAGTTTGATCCATCTAATCTGAGCTTCTCTCCTTCTAACCAATCAATCGTCAACAGAAAAGGTGGCATCGGGGAGAACTTTTCTACATTTAGAATTACAAAATAGAATTTAGACTAAGTTTATAATTAAATGAATTAATAATAACTTCACTCAGAAACACCTATCCCCATAAGGGTTCCTAGTGATAACACGACCCCTATCAGCCACATTTCCCCCGATCATCACGGCCATCAATGTGGGTTCAAGGATGGACGCTAAACGCCGGACACATCATTCATGCGACTCGTGCTCGATCTTTTGACCATCCATGTTCTGAGGCCACGCTTCTATGGCGTGCTAGGCTCGCCAACTCAACCTTAGTGTATTCGCTGTGCAACATGGCTTACACCCACTATATGCGAGCGTAGATATGTCTAACACCCATGCCTGTACCATGGATCGCCTCATACCGAAAAACTTTCTTGGTGGTGCACACTAAGGGGGAACACAATCGTTGGTAATTTTAACATGGATCATCTTATTAGGCTACCGTCGAGTATCTAATACTAGCACACAATAACATATACAAACAATAACATTGAATGTAAATACGATGTGATATGGTCCTTCACGTCGTGATCTCCATCCGTCGTCATCGGATTCCGGTGCCAGGGTTCCGGCGTCGTAGACACCTGGGTACCGGTGTCCTTCCGGCGTGGTAGTCCGTCACCTCCGTGACTATCTACTACTACGTGACATAAGGTAATCACTTTACCTTTGCCACAACCATATCACAAAGAAACGCCCCCTGCAAAACATTAGACGCCTCTACTTTATCTTTGCATGTTTTACGTGGTTGAATGGCCTTTCGCACAAGAATCGTTCTTACCTACGAACTTTCAGCACAACACTGATCAAGTAGTTGTCTCTACTACACCCCTTTCGAGGCCCTCCGTTGCAAATGGCATACCAACTAATGCGAGAGAGACAGACACCCTCCTAAGCCACTTTATACGGTACAAGCCGTATGTCAAGCGTGGACCAGTCTCGCGAATGAACGCGTAAAGTCGGTTGGGGGCCGCTTCATCAAGCATTGCTGCGGTATACACAAGTACACGTGGGAAGGTAACTACTAAAAGATCAACGCCCACACGCTACATCTCATGTGTTCTACCCGTACTAGCATTACTACGCATAGATCTAGCTCTGATACCACTGTAGGGGTTCCGGAAAACAATAAATTTTATCCTACGCCCCTGAACCCCTAAAGCTGCCAGGACCTATCTATTAGTAATACAGTAACGGGAGGGGCTTTTCGCGAACTTACCCTTGAAGACCGAAAAGCGTTGTCAACGCTCAGGAGAGCGTGGTTGATGTAGACGAGCCGAAGCCGACCTCAAGGTCGTGATGAAGTCCTTGTGCTCATGTGGCTCCAACGACTTGAGTGCCTCAAGTGCGACACCTCGCAGGGAGTTACACACGTCCGATGCCTGACGATAACTCCCGCTTCCCCGATCCAGCAACAGTTGTGAAAGTAGAGCTCCTGGATCCGAATCCCGCAGCGCGACGGCGCTCCGCGGTGAAGATGTCTCTCGTTTTCGCGTAGTCCAGACTAGGGACCACGGTCACGGGAGAGAGAGGGAGAGAGAGAAAATATCAATTAGAGGTCCTCCCAAAAGTGAGAAGACTTTTATTGATTATTGGGTGTATTTATCTAGTCAAATACCCCCACTATATATAGGGGGAGGGGAGGTACTACCTCCCTCAAAGTCCCAGGGTGGGACTAAAGGAGAGGAGGGGGAGGGGTGGCACCGCCGGCCACCCCCATGGGCCCGCGTGGGGGGGCTGGCCTACTAGGGCGCCGGCCACCCCCTTGGCCCCTTCTCCCTCTCTCCTTTCCCTAATGGGCCCTCTCCCCTCCAGGAATTAGCCCATTAAGCTTTTGACCATTTAAATTGACTTTCTCTTTATTAAATAATTATGAATAAATGATTAAATCATTATTTAATATTCATTCACATATTATTCAACCTCCATGGTTATGGAACACTTCCACCTCCACTCCGAACATCCTCCGGACTTATCGAAACCCTTCCGGTTTTCTCTCTACAATTCTTGGCGATTCTACCGATCGTATAAACACTCTCTAAGCATCATCAAGCCCTTAAGCGTGATACCCCACGGTTCAGGAACACTCCAGACATGGTCGGGACACTCCCGCACCAATGATCGACAGAGGGACCTGGATGGCCATGTGACCCCTGTGCGTTCCATGAAGATCTTTCGTCGTTTGAACCGGGACAGTTGTGTCTTATTCCCTTTGTCTCTCGATACTTGCATTGCCCGAGATCTGATCAATGACATCACCATGTCGTGTTCAATCTCGTTACCGAACAATGCTACTTGACTCGTTCCGACAAGTGATATCCCTGTGATCAACTCACACGCTGCGCAGCTATTGGAAATAACCTCTCCGAGTGGGCCCTTGAGTATCTTCCTGTCACATGGACGGACAATCCCGCTCTTGACATATATTGCCTCAACGGTTTCCTCCGAGTACCTGAACACACCTTTATAACCACTGTATTACCAAGTGCCGCTTGATGCTATCAAAGCACTCTCGAGAGACAGTGATTGATATAGCCTTACGGTCTAAGGAACAGTCTACGAGGATCCATTTCTAATCATCGTAACTTGAACTTCGTGACATGATCGGGTCACGATGTTTAGGTTGGGTATTGGTTCACCATCTCATTCTCAGAATGAGTTGACTCCATTTCCAACTGGCATAAATGCCACATGATCAGGAAACATGATCATCTGTTGACCAGAGAACCAGTGACTAGAGTTTCACTAGGAATCCCTGGTTGTTTGTATATCACACGTGTATTGATGTTTCCACTCAATACAATTATAGCATGATATAAAACTTAATCATAAACTATATGAAATATGATAATAGTCCTTACTACTATTTGTCTCAAGGGCATATTTCCAACACATTTCCCACGGTCCGAGTTTCGAGGCTTCTTATTCTGATTGCGCTTACACTTACCCTTGAAATTCGATTGGTTGCCATTGAAGGCACCACCAAACTTTCTTCCGTTCACGACATTCATATAAACTTTCGGCAAAGGTTGGGAACCAACCGGACGTTGGGAGCCATTCTTAGCAAGAAGCTCATCATGCTTTTCAGCCTGAAGTAGGATATGTATAAGGTCTGAATAGACCTGGTAGTCATGAGCGCAGTATTGTTGCTGGAGAAGCCTTTCAGATAGAAGCATAGTGAATAGAGTTTTTTCTATGTTTTCCGCATCTGTAGGTTCCTTCCCGCAAAAGCGTAGTTTGAAACTTATCTTATGAACCTCATGATTGTAACCCCCGACAGACTTGAAGTCCTGAAATCGGAGATGGGTCCATTCATGGAGTGCTTCAGGTAGGACAATTGCCTTCTGTTGTTCATACCTCGTCTTGAGAGTCTGAAACAAAGTAAATGGGGATTCCTCCTCCAAGTACTCGGACTTAAGATCCGAATGGATATGATGCCTTATAATGTACAAGGCAACATATTTCGGCTCTTCTCTCAGCGGTGCGACTCTAGCCGAAAGGGGGTCCTCCGGGTTCTGGATGGCACGCACTATCCCACGAGATGCAAGGGCGATCTTGATGTCCATGGCCCATGTAGGATAGTTGTGGCCATTAAGCTCGAGTGCATCGAACTCTTTTTCAGCCATCAGTTACCTATATGGTGAACCAGAGAATATTAATTTACATTTGGTAAATTAAGATCCATCATGGTCATGTTGTAATGAACTATGCAAATTAATGATAATTTCAAGAAGTGGCTTGAAATTAATAGTGTGAACTTCAAATTGTTAAGTAAGACATGTTGTAGATACTCCCCGAAAGAAATTTCGGGGTCCATCTCTCAACATTATAGAGTATAATCTGATAAAATCAGTAGATACTCATATTTATAATGGCTTATGTCATAACTTAATAAAATGTATGAGAGAGCACGTTAAGCAATCATGATGTCAAAACATGACAAAATGTAGGCTTAAATAGTAGTGGTAGGAAAACTACACACCACTTTGTGATCCCAAAATATCAATATGACAAAATCACTTTGAATTTTTCATACCAATTCGTGCTCGTGTCAAGTCAAAAAGACTCAATTAAGACGGGAAATTGATCTATTTACAAGAAATTGAAAATCTCAACTGCAAACGGTGAACGTAATAAATCACAACATGTGAACACACAGAAATATATTACATCACCTATGTTCTGGAATACACATAGTACTCGACAGATAAACAGTATTAAAAACTTGTACTGAAATCAACAGTGTCTAAAACAGAAAGTAAAATAGTGCTGTTAAAAGCTAATCTGCCAACATGCTAAAAATAAAATAATCTATTAATTAGCAGGACCAAGTCATATTGGATGGGCCACGGTTGGCGGTCCAGTAAATAGGCTTTCCCTGAAGGTACACTTTGAAGTCAATGGCCATGAGTATAACTTAGGATACTACCTAGTAGACGGCATTTATCCAGAATGGGCAACATTTGTAAAATCAATCCCTATGGCTCAAAGTGATGAGGACAAGTTATATAAAGCACACCAAGAAGGAGCAAGGAAAGATGTTGAGCGAGCCTTTGGGGTTTTGCAAGCTCGTTTTGCCATAGTTCGTCATCCAGAGCGTATGCATCAGAGGGATGCACTTGCTAAGATCATGTATGCTTGCATTATATTGCATAACATGATTGTGGCAGATGAAAGGCACACCTACAAGTGCTATGACAAGTACGATTGTGACTATGAAGAGGTGGCCTTCACCATACCATACATTACAGCTGAATAAGGGCCAGTTGATGGTTTTGATTTGGTTCTTGAGAAAGAGGCTGCCATTCGGGATCGAGCCACACATCGCCGACTCAAGGCTGATTTGGTAAAGAATATTTGGGATAAGTTTGGAGGAAATGCAGTTTAATTTCATAGGCTTTTCGAAATTCCATTGTATCAGTCTGTACTCCTTCTGTACTTTAAATTTCTATCCAAGCATCTCGGTTTTGTATTGTCTAAATCATTTTACAAATATTACCTACTGTTGAGTTTTTATATCTAAATTGTGATGTTCTAATCTGCTGAATAAGAATGCACTAATTAATATTACGTACTGCTGAGTTACAAGCATCCTCAATCCTTTCCAGATTCACAAAATGAACACACGCATCAGAATGTGTGATAATGTATTGACTAGTGAACTAGTGCATGGAATGAAACCACAAAGCCAACAACGGATCAATCTTTATCAAAAGAAACCATACAGCAGGGTTGGGACTTGGAACAAAACAACTCAATGAATCCCTCACCTGTACTGCTTCGGGCGCTGCTGCGAAGCCAAACCCACCACCGGCCGGTCCCTTGTCCAGCAGCATCGGCGGCGGCCGTGACAAACCTGGTTGAACTGTGCACTAGATAAAGCACCCCCAGCTCCACTCCGACTCGCGCCAGCGGCGGAAGGATCTGGGCAACGGGCGGCGGCGGGAACGGGATCTGGGCGGCGGAAGGCAACGGGAGCCGGCGGCGGAAGGATCTGGGCAACGCCGGCGACCTTGACCCGCGCCTCCAACAAGTACCTCGCCGGAGTGCGGCATGCCGATGGATTTTGGCCGAGGAGATCGACTTGGAGAAAGGGGATTTTGCAAGAACTCGCGCGAAGGAACACTGGAAGTTGGCTTGGTCATGGATTGTTTATCTACGTGTGGGTCCGACCCTTTTTTTTCTCCGGCACCGCAACATTGTGAGACCGGTGCCCAGATTATTTTCCAGGGCATCGCTGACAGACTGACCCACTTTTTAGTATTCTGGCATCGTGCACATTGTGGAAGGCCTAAGGAAACAGAATCGTTCCCAAATCCTCCACGAGCGGCGGCCACCACGCGATTCCTCCAGTCAATGGCGATGCAGAAGAGGTCACCGGTGGCTAGCAGCGCTCCGGTCGCCCTCTTCCTCGTCGGAGGATCCTCCAGGGAGTCTGGTCCCGCGGCGACGCCATTTGCGAGCCCGAGCCAGGCCGGGTTCCAGGAGCCAGCGCGGCGGTTGCGGCTGCTTGATGGAGAGTTCACCGGCGGGCTGCCCAGCGGGAGGCCGAGGGCCAAGAGGCGGCGGCGAGCGCCGGTACGCGGAGAAGGCGGAGGAGTTGCAGGGGAGCCGCGGGCGTTCGGGCCAGGCGCAGGCGCGTCCTCAACGGCCGGCGTCGGCGACGGGAGGCGTAGGGGCGCAAGAGCCCCGGTCGGCGCAGATACGTAGGCGAGGGCGTCGACCTCCGCCTCGACAACCGCAGGGGTCGGAGATGGCAGGGGCGCGATCTCGTCTTCGTGATCAGGCGGAGGTGCCTCTACAGGGGCGACGGTGGCCGCCGGCACCAATAGCGCGAGTTGCTGGGCGGCCGCTGCAGGGCCTGCACCGGCAGTGACTCTATGGGCGGTGTGGTCGGCTCAAGGGCCTGCACCTGCGCGCTCGCGGCGAATCGGCGGCGACCGCCGTCACGGTGAAGTAGGCGAAGATGCATCGAGAGGAGTTCACGAGGCATGTATCTTTCTCACCTTTTGCCTGTGAACTTCCGTCGATCTCGTCTGATCTTCTGGTCGGTAGACTCGATGTGCTGATAACATGTTAGAACTCAGAGTCAAGAAACAACCGGGAAAGAGACAAAATGATTCAACTATTATGTTCCATTGATGATTCACAGCTTATATACAAGGAGAAGGAACACCAACAAGGATCACGTCCGTTCGAAGGGGTGTGAGAAAGTTGCGTCGGTTGACAAACCAACCGACATAGAGAGTTATAAGAGGGAGGATTATTCCTTTAATTAACCTAAATCCCAACAGTTACCGTACACTAAAGTAGCTGTATCGCAGGTGGGCCAAGGATCCCTGAGGGCTAGTGTGCCATGGATGGTGGCGGAGCAAGTCTTGTGGTTGCTGTGTGGCTACAAGAGAAGTTGCAGTGAAGCACCATTGGGGGCAGAGAGGAACGACGGAAGGAGGGATGTAACGAGATGGGGAAGATGAAGGTGCTTCACTGCTCTGGACCTGGGGTGGTAGCGTGAGCTGCAGATATCGCGATAGTGGCAACAAGTGTATAGGGGAAGATAAGGGTGCTTCACTACTTCAGACATGGGTGGGTGGTGTTTTGGCAAAGCGGAAGCTGTTGATGCGGTGACGATGGTTGTGAGCATGCCCGAGTGGGAGCTCCAGGACATAGCGGCACACAATTGTGGCATGCATATTAGGATAACGCGACCTTGACGAGCTCGACCGACTGTCTAGTGGTGCTACCACAAGACATCGACATGCTATAAACATCTACCTAAGTGCTTCCTATTAAATTGTCCACTTCAGAGTGTTGTGCCTTAGATTTTCTAGTTTGCTTGTTTCAGCTTGATTCGCTTCTTTCTAGCCATGAGACAGACACCGACATATGTGCAGATTTTAGTACTAAACTAACTGTCTTATATACTTAATTACTTAGCACTAAGCTTAAATTTAATTGTTTAGTCGTGTTGCTCTCTACTTAAGGCTAAACGTAGTCCATAATTTTTGTTTATTAGTCAATTATAGTAATATGTCCCCACATTTTTTATTTTGTATAACTAGAGCTAGTAAGTAGCACCATATGGTCATGGACGCTTGCCGCCTTCGCTCGCTCCTACCCAGTCGCCAGATGCCACACGATGCCGCAGCTGCGACGTCGTGCTAGCCAACCCTGTTATTTGCCGATTTCTACCTTTATTAATCCTGCTGCGATGCCGACGATAGACGTGCTGTGCCATCGAGTATACGAATCAATCTTTCTCATTCAGATTGAAGGTACCAAGTAGTTTTTTATTGATAGATTGCGTAACATATAGTCTAATTGATTAATTTACAGAAAAATATGTCTTTTGTTTGATATTTGCTTGGTAACGACGATGACTTATTACGTAATAATTTCTATACTAGGAAAAACATATTAGGCAGGTGACATAGGTATGATTACTTGGATGTTCACTATTCGCTATCCTAAATTGGGTAAAAGGCCTACGGCCTATAGAGATTCCAGATAAAAGCTCAAGGAAGCAACCGACAGAAACTTCTTATTCTATTAGGAAAAAAATCATGAACCGACATTATGTTGGTATTGTAATCGCGCGTGTATGAAACCTATCCGCCTACGGCTTTGAGACCCGGCCTATTATATATAGGGCGGGAAAAGCCCAAGCGAGGATACCAAAAATCTAGTAGACAACTTGTAATAGAGTGTTTCCCTAATATTCAGGCGATTTTGTCTTCATTGTTTTCCTGACATCCGACGAAATCCCCAACGTTCTCTTTTTCGCGAAAACCCAAGTCCATCATCATGGGCATTGCCGAGGTTACCCCTCGTCAATTGGCGCCGCCTGTGGGAAACTTGAACGTTGGAAACACGGATTTGACGGAACACTCTCCACCAAGCGTCAACTCGACGAAAGTAGATCCACACCCATCCACCCTTGTAGAAGTACCCGCCGATTTCAACAGCGGATCCGATCTAATCATCGGAAGCATCCACTTCAAAGGAAACAACATACAGGAATCACACCCTTCGGCCCTGATCGCATCAGAACCGGTGGGAAAAGACACGCCTATAACAGTACCATCACCGCTCGTTGGACCCCCCACAGACATCACATCTCAGATCGAAGCAGGAAAATAAGGTGGTCAATCAATCTCACCACACGGAGAAAACCCAACACGCTCAGAACCCGAAGAAAGCAGTGAGAACGTCGACTTTGAAGAAAGGATGACGAAAATTTATCCAGAACTGCGATCTCGAAGTACTACCAACGCACCCGCAGAAGCAAAAGGCGACACCATCAAGCCACATATAACACGCCACCAAGTGTACATGATCAATGGAGATACCTCAACGCCACACGACGAAAATGGTAATCCCATCATAAACCCTAATGATATTTTATCAGATGACCATGCAGGAAACCACAACAACGAGGGAGAACACAACAACGGAGGAGAACATGGAAACGGAGGAGAAACAACAGATAATCGCATAATTCAGGGAGGAGGTGGAGAACCACGCACAGAAGAGAGACCAGTGACGAGGGTTTAACTCATCAATGCCCATTGTTATGGACTTGGGTTTTGGAGAAGGAGAGAGCGCTGGAGGCATCAATCGGCTAGCAAACAAGCACACAGGGACGCAAAGTTTACCCAGGTTTAGGCCTCGTAGAGGTCCCTACTCCTGCTTGTCTGCTCTTGGAATTAACGAAGGAATCGAAGATTACAGGGGCACACAGATGCAATCTGGCGAGAGTTGTGGAAACTAGGGTTGCGTGTGTCTTCCTCGCCACCCCCTCCTAGCCTTTATATAGATAGGCTAGGTCTCGGGTAGCAGGTCGAGTCGATTACAGATTAGGGTTTTCCTTTTAAGCTTTCTATCTTTAAGCTTCTTCTTGTTTCGCAAGTAATCGAGAGTCCGTGGGCCACTCGAAGTCTCCATCGGGCCTTGGCAACGTCGTGGGCTTCCGTCGTATCTGGACCGTATATACCAAACTCGAGTACCTGTAGGGTATACCCATGTCAGTAGCCCCCGAGTGTCTAGTGGAATTGTAGATTCGACTGGAGACTTTATGAAGTCTTTCGAGTGCATGAGTGAGTATTTTTTTCGAGTGTTCTGTTTATGTCATAGGGATTGTTGATATACGTGCCTGATTTAACCGATGTATCGGTATCAGTTAACTGCCTTAGGGCAAAACAACGCAATCTACTCAAACTCGAGTCCCCGGACTCAAATTCGGAAAAGTGCTGGTGTAATTCGACTCAAGCCGCGGAGGTCTTACAGGAGTCGAATTCCAGTATATGGGTGTGAGCACTCAACGCGTTTGTCAAGCCATGTTCATCATACCTGTAGGCACGGATATGTTTCTGGTAGTGCGCAGCAAATGCGTTGCCAGGCCTTATTCAAGTCTTATCTTCACGTTGTAAGCGCGGTATCCGAATTTTTGTCATCACGGAGATGATTCGGGTGGCCCAGGAGACGCAGTCTCTTTGTAGGAAAAGTATGAGGCGGAGTCGCCATAGCATTCGAGTGTGGATGTTATAAACACACAATACGGTGTACAAATAATCATAGGGTGCGTGACCAGCGCTCCCTATGGGAGTAGCCCCCGAGTGCCTGGTTGAGTCGAAGACTCAAGCAGGGACTAAAATTGTGCGACTGTTGTCGTCTTTTGTTGCTTGTTTCAGTCGAATTTGCTTCCAGCGCTCCCTATGGGAGTAACCCATGATCCATAGTCGAATCATAGATTCGAGTGGTTGGGTATGCTTTGAATGTTCATATTCCTGCATAAAAAGAAATCGTAGGGTGCGCGACCAGTGCTCCCTATGGGAGTAGCCCCCGAGTGCTTGGTGGAGTCGAAGACTCGAGCAAGGACTAAAGTAATCGAAATCTTCTAGTGCTCATCTTGATGACATCAGTGCTGACGATGTGATGATCTCAGTTGCCCGCGTGAGCGGCTTTGACGGGACGTGATGAGCGGTGGGTTCCACTTTCTGACTTTGATTTGACTGGGCGTGCGTAATCTTCTGTTTTAACTGCGTCTCCTTGATTTTCGTGCATAATGGAGATAGTGGGGGACGGTTCGTGTTTTGGCCTCTCCACATGTCGACCACGATGTGCGCCATGCGTCTAGTAGGGTTTCTATTGGCCGTTGGATGGCATCCGCAAGGGGGTTAAGTAGCAGCGCAGCTGCGGTAATTTTCCCATCTGCCCTTTCTCTGCTTGTGCTTCCATCGCAATTCCCGTTGTTGTCTGCTTCCTAGAGCTCGTCCTATTCGTGGTGCTGGACCAACTCCGCGTGTTCCCGAGCTACTTCCTCCGCTCGCACCTGCATCGCAAGATGGGGAAAAAGAAGGGAGGCATCGCCGCTGAGTCCGCCGCCGCCATTGCTGCTGCCAAGAAGAAGGGTGGCTCCACCATTGTGGGCACCAGCGCCGCTAGCGCTAGGAAGAAGAAAGGCGCGGGTACCCGCGTCACCAATGGTGCGTGGCGCGCATCCATCATCAAATCCTCTGAGCTTCGCCTCCTGCGTCAAGATGGAGTTCTATCACCCATGGAGGATAACTCACGAGTGCCAGGTGGTGAGGTAACTCACTGTCCTCCTGCTGGTTTCCAGGTGATGTTCCTACTGTTCATCATCCGTGGTCTTTCTCGGCCCCTGCATCCTTTCTTCAGGGGCCTCCTTTGCTTCTAGGGCTCCAGCTGCATCAGGTGTCCCCAAACTCTATTCTCCACATCGCCTGCTATATTACTCTTTACGAGTGCTGGCTCGGAATCGAGCCACACTTTGGCCTCTTTAAGAGGATTTTCAAGCTGAAGCGCTAGTAAGCATCTGGTTCCGTAGTCTACGACATAGGAGGCTGCGGAATCCATGTCGAGTCCTCCGCCACATATTTCGATATCAAGCTCATGGTGTCCGTCCAAGGGTGGAGAGACAAGTCGTTCTACATCCGCGACCAAAAGGCCGACGGAGAGCACTACGGACTCGCGCCCTTCGATCCCGCGACGCCGTGCAAGAGGAGGCGTTCCTGGAAGAACGTGGTGATGCCTGGCGAGTCCGAGGAGACGTAAGTGTTATACAAGCGTGCCTACGACCTCGAGAGCCGCATGGGTAAAGAAGAGGGAGGCGCCGCCCTCATTCGCACATGGTTGCGCCGTCGCATACAGCCTCTGCAGGCCAGAGTTCACCCCATGTTCCAATAGGCTGGTGCGGACGATGCCACTCGCGTATCTGCCGATGGCATTTCCGCGGGTGAAGTAGATAAGAGGTTGCGAATGGTGACAAAGTACACCACCAAGGAGGTTCTCCCAGGCGAACCAGTCATGCCTCCCTTCGACGCCTCTAACCCTCCTCCTGAGGTAGAATTGTGCTACGAAGTAGCTTGATCTGTCGATTGCTTATGGTTTCTTGATGTATAATGAATTGTTTTTTGAATGCAGGATTGGAAGGTGTCTCCCAGTTTGCCCCCTCTTCCTGAGGGGGTTATTCCTCACGAAGTAGATGAAGAGGACGAGTCGGAATCGACCGTCCCACTTGAAGAGGAGGAGGTAGCCCCCGAGTCTAGCGATCCGGACACTCGCAAGTGTTCTCGCAACAAGGATTCAGATGTTTCGTACCCTTCGACTCCAGAGGGGCCATCTATCGGTCAGGAGGAGCCGATTCCCGCCGTTCCTGTGCGCTCTATGGCTCCTCCTACCCGAAAGAAGCTTCGACTGCCAAAGGAATCATCGAAGTCGGAGGAGCAGTCCTTCGATCTTGATAGATTTGACTAGTAAGCTCTATATTCGCGAATTTGTTTTGATTTCTTCTTTGAGATGTCATCTGTCTTGAAGCTCTTGTTTGATTTTGTGTTTCAGTCAAGTGGCGACGTCGTCTTCTGACAACGTCCAATTTTTGAAGGAGTTCGGAGTCGTGGACTCCAAGTCCAAGAAGGTGGCTTCGTGGTCTCCTTCTACTCCATTGGTAGCCCACTCTGGGCATAACTCATCGAGTTCCCCGCATGCTGGGGAGCATCAGATGGTTACCCGGATGACTGTGCAACAACCTTCTTCAGAGTCCGTGGAGGATCATGTAAGTATTTTGTAGTTGGCAGTCGAGTTTATTCTTGGCGTGCTTTACTTGAACTTTAAATGTCTCTGATGCAGCTCATCATGAAGGAAGCCGCCCACCTGGCGGAGCAGGTCCTTAACATGGGTCAACCGTATGCGCAACTGGACAATCGCCATCGCATTGTCGAAAGCAAGTTTTGACTTCGTCCTTGTCTTTTGCGAATATTATTGATTCAATTTGGTAACACTCTCTATATGTTGCAGCTGAGCACAATGAATTACTCCACCATGCTGCTGCATTGGAGAAGACATTGGCCGCGGTGGCGAAGAATCGCGACGAGGCAGTCGCAGCCTTGGAGGAGTTGCAGAAGCGAGAGCAGGATCTCCTTGCCTCCACTACTGAGAGGGAGAAGATGTTCGAGGAGCAGCTTCTCTCGATTGCCAAGTCCCTCTCAGGTATGCCTTTTTTATCTAGATATGCCTTGCTCTTCTGCACTTTGACATGTGATTGTTGTACTAATGCTTTTGTGTATGCAGATGCCAGCGGCTTGAGCTTTGATGCCCAATCTCCGTGCCACGCGGATGCTTTGGCTGGTGCCATCACCACAGTCGAGGACCGCAGCGTATCCCTCCAGGAGACGCTAGGGAAGGCCAAGGATGTGCTCAGTCGCATCCGTGAGGACTTGACTCCCAAGTCTGGGATGATCGACAACCTCTGCGACTTGGTGGAATCCCTAGCTGGAGGAATCCCCGTGAAGTTCAAAAATTCGCAGCGCTCGCCGCCACCATGGCACTCGCAATGGTGTAGGCCCATGGTGTGGAGATGGATCCCGCAACTATCTCTGACGCGATGCCTGTCGACGCTGGAGGCCAGCAGGTAGTTTTTGCTCCCTATGTTGGTAAATGCAAAAATTACGGTCCCCAGCTTATTGAGACACTCGCCAAGTACTCCGAGGAGCAGCGTCAAGCGAAGGCTGCGGCTTCTGGGGGTACTACCGGCAAGTCCGTGGTGTCAGAGACTGCCACGAATGCGATGAAGCCCCCGAGGCCTAAGTCCAAGTCGAAGAAACATGCTGCGCCTTAGTCTTCATCTGTAATAGCTGCAATGGCTTAGCCTTTTGCTTTATGGAACAATGATTTTGTGGGGGTGTGCCAATCGAAACTTTTCATGTGTTTGAATGCATATATGCCCTTTGCCAAATATATTCTTGGTCTCTTATTTGCTTTTTTCTTGATTCGTGGTAGGGTACATCGAGTGCTCCTTTGAGTGATCCTCCCTCTGCCGATGAGAACTTGGCGCAGCCTCGTTCAAAGCTGGAGGAGTTGTCGTTGCTTTCGCGACTGCGCGATCGTATTAAACAACTGGAGCATGAGTTGCCCATGCTCCACGGTAGCGCTGATGTATAGAAGTCGAAGGCGGAGAAAGCCTCTGCTCGCGAGAAGTACCTATTGGAGGAGGTGGCCCAGCTGAGTGAGCAGTTCAACTGTTAGCCTTCTATCCTCTTATCTTTTCCTTTAGTCGGTCGCGGTGATGCCTGTCTTTCACACTTTGCTTTTTGTGTGGTGTAGTTGTCAGTGCTCGCCATCCGGAGGATGAAAAAGATCGGATCGCTGTTCGAATGCATGATTTGACCCAGGAGCAGCTGCAGGCGAGTGGGTACTTCTGGGTGGATCATGACCGTGCAATTGCACTTGCGACCCTGCAGGATCGTGCTTCTCGAGTGCTTCATTTTCTGAAGAAGGCGTAGTCGTGCCTCAGGCACATCTATCAGACGATGTTTCCGTTGGATGCTGTCCCTTCAAGCCTGTTGGCCCTCCTGGTGAGATTCCAGGATTTGAGTGCAGTTCGTGAGTGTGTGCGATAGCAGTTAGTGGCTTGTGCCAAGGCTTCTTTGTCGTTGGTGCGACTGCATAGGCCTGATGTAGACGTTGTGGCTGGGCCGCCGACTCCACCGGCAGGTGATGGCTCAATGCACGGAGCCTAGAAAAGTGCTGGTGTGTGGTTGATGTAGAGCTCGTTGGGAGGAAGGTATGATGAGCACAACAGCTAGTTTCCCTCAGTATGAAACCAAGGTTTAATCGAACCAGTAGGAGCAAGGAAACACCCCAAAGGTGTTACTAGCTGAGCTTTGGCAGGGCGCACTACCGGTGCTAGTAGCAACATGGAGACCTGCACAACACAACCACAGAACTTTGTCCCCAACTTGCGATGAGGTTTTCAATCTCACCGTGTTTTGCGGAAAACAAAGGATTAAACGTATCGAATGGAAGGAAGTAAAAGTTTGCAGAAAGTAAACAAAAAATAGTAAAAGAGTTTATAGATTGTATGTAAAGAAAAGGACCGGGATCCATAGTTCACTAGAGGTGGCTCTCCTTAAGATAGATAACATGCTGGGTGAACAAATTACAGCGGGGAAATTGACAAACACCGAGAAAGCAATACATGCATATACTAATCATCTTGACTCCTTTGAGACTTGATTGGGCATTACAACATTATACATAGACCGCCATCCAACTTCATCTATGACTAATAATCCACCTTCAGGTTATCATCCGAACCCCCTCTAGTATTAAGTTGCAAGCAACAGATTATTGCTTTACGAACTGTGTGTAAAGTAAACCATACGATTGTTCTATTAACAAAGGATTGTTGTTTTCTCCCTAGTAGCAACAGCACATCTAGTACCTTAGAGATTTCTATCACTTCCCCAGATTACCAGAGGTATGAACCCACTATCGAGCATAAATACTAACTCTTGGAGTTGCTAACATCTACTTGGCCAAGATAGCTACTAACAACGGAAAGCATGCAAGATCACAAATAACAAAGACATGATACAATCAATAATCAATCTGAAATAGCATCTCAATATCCATCGGATCCCCGCAAACACAACATGCAGAATTACAAATAGATGATCTTGATCATGAACGGAGCTCACAAGATCTAAACATGAAAGCACAAAGGAGGACAACCAGCCATCTAGCTACTACATGGATCCGTAGTCCAAGGATGAACTACTCACGCATCACACCGGAGGCTTGCATGGTGATGAAGAAGGCCTCCAGGGTGAATTCCCCTCTCCGGCAGGGTGCCGGGAAGAGCTTCAGATCCCTCCTGATCTAGGGATGGAGATGACGGCGGCTACAGACTCTTTCGTGGATTTTTGATCGGTACCTAGGATTTACGTCTCGAGGGCATCTTATAGTCGGAAGGGGAGGCCGAGGGAGTGCCAGGGCTGGCCTCACCACCCCCTGGCGTGGGTCAGGCTGGGCCGTGCGGCTAGGTGGTGTGGTGGCCCCCTGGCCCCTCTCCGTCTCGTATTCTGGCACTTGATGACTTCCGGAAAATAGGCACTTTGGCTTTTGTCCCGTCCAATTCCGAGAATATTCATTTTCTGACTTTCCTGGAACCAAAAACAGCAGAAAACAGGCAGCTGGCACTGTGGCTCTTGTTAATAGGTTAGTCCAAGAAATCATATGAAAAGTACTCCAAAGTTGGAACAAAACACAAGAAAGTGGATAAAACCAAGCATGGAACATCAAAAATTATAGATACATTTGCAATGTATCAACATCCCCAAGCTTAACTCCTGCTCGTCCTCGAGTAGGTAAGTGATAAAAAGAAAGAATAATTTTTGAGGTGACATGCACCATCAAAGACTTGATCAAAGTATTTGCGAAACATTCAAAGCTGGGATCATAGTACTTCAATCATAACATGAAAGACAAAGTTCTAGCAATAAGCAAAGAAACTATGATGCAACATGAAAAGGCACAAACAAAAGATTCATGAATAACAATGCTTTGCAAGACGTTTGTTTGTTTCACATAAAGAAAATATAGCATAATAGTATTCAGCTTGTCCCTCTTATAGTAGCAAATATAAATGCATAGGACACCTTCAAAGTTCATAAGAGTGACTAGATACAATAGTTTAAAACAAGCAATATCAAGTTATGCATCAATCAACTAGTCTTGGGACAATGCACATAGAACTAAGAATGGCCACTATGCTCTCAAAGTAGGTGCATAAAGATAGAAGGTGGAGACTCAATATTATGGTGGAAGAAAGGCCTTTTGTAAAAGGAAGTAGGGATTCAAGTCTCATAAAGAGCTTCCAAAAATTATGGTACTTATAGCTTTCAGCTCTCATTGCCCCTATCATAAGCATCTTTAAGGTGATTAAGGTTAAAGTGACAGAACTAAGAGAATATGCTTGACAAGTTATAAACCGAAATCTCATGCCCCTTACTTACGAAGACCGATCCTCATGCTACTCAACTTCAGTCACGAGTAAGATCTTGTCATTGTAAGTACATTTGTATCATTAAGAACCGCCAACGGGGTACCCCTTGCACATGATACAGGAGCTTTCCCATAATCAAAATAACAAGGCAAGCAGACACTGAGCATCTCAGTGATCTTTTTATTTGCTATTTGCATAGGTTTTTATTAAGGATGCTTCATAGAGTGCTCATTATGGTGATGCTGCAAGTTTCCACCATGATTAGGCATGGCTTAGGCTAGCGTCCCAGGCGTTTATCTAACATACATACAAACTCCATGATCTTACAAATTCCACTTTTATTTCACACCGCCGGGATCCGTAAGCAAAAGAACATGATATCAACGGGGTACAAAGTACAAGTGCAATGTTGAAAGCGTTCCCCATGAAACATGGTTCTACTAATTTCAACTTATAAAGCGCAAGCATATACGCAACAAAGAAGGACCCAATGGTTCAAGTTTATTAGACGCAAAAAAGTAAATTGTGTTATCAAGTTCGTGAGAGCTTTAATCACTAGTTTTCTCATAACAAGTTTAATTTGGAAGGTAAACAAAAGCATGAATATACTTGGAATAGCATAAGCTAGTAGGTAGGTATGGTGGACTCTTCAGAATAACTTGGTTTAGGGAGTTGGATGCATGAGTGGAACTCATACTTGGTTGTGGAGGCTAGCAAAAGACTGGGAGCGACAAACTAAGAGAGCAATAATGGCCATAATCATGCGGAGCGACAAAACATCATTGATCAAAGCATAAAGTGATACTACGAGTTTAAAACTAAAGGATCATAAAGGCTATGGTGACTTGAGATAGTCATAACATGGTGTGAGCATGCGCCAAGTCAACCCAACTAAAGCATCAAAGGAGAATACCACTATACTATGCTTTAATATGCTAAAACAACGCATGATTCATCCAAGGCACATTAAGCAATCTCAATTTTTTATAACAAGTCATGCTACAACAAAGAATACTAAGCATAAATCCAAAAAAATATCAAGTATGGCATGACAAAGCATAGGCCACAGTGAAAAACGAGCTCTTTTTACCACATAAGCATGAACTTTCCTACTCTTTTCCAAACCAAACCAAACTATTTGCAAACCAATGTATGAAATAGGGGGTCCAACCAATTTATTCAGAAAACTAAGAAAACAAAAGCAAACGAAAAACCAAAACAAAAACGAAAAAGAATACGCTCCAAGAAAAACACAACTATGCATGAAACAATAAAAATAAAGCGTTTGGAAGAAACCTGGGATTTTTATTGATGAAGAAGGGGATGCCTTGGGCATCCCCAAGCTTTTACGCTTGTACTTCTTGGATATTTCTTGGGGTGACACATGTGGCATCCCCAATCTTGAGCTTTAGTCCATCCTTCATCTCATTACTTATTCCTTCCATACACCTGAAATTTTCCTTCATACAAAACTTCACACAATCTTTATTAGCAACATTAG
The DNA here is from genome assembly GCA_916181665.1 of Avena sativa. Classification (NCBI taxonomy): domain Eukaryota; kingdom Viridiplantae; phylum Streptophyta; class Magnoliopsida; order Poales; family Poaceae; genus Avena; species Avena sativa. Next base: position 27,790,988 of record OV702290.1, on the reverse strand, counting down.
TGCACTCAAGATAAATAAGTCTTAAGGTTCAGTTCTAACACCAAATAAACTTCAATTAGAACACTAGCTACTGTAGCACTTCCCTCAAAAAGCTCAATTCCCCAAAAGAACTCAAGAAGGAACCAACAAGAAGCAAATGCAGAAAATGGCAGAAATTTGTCAAAACAGACCAGCAGGTAAAGACGAATTTTTTCGAAGACCTTCTGTTTCTCAAATCAAAAAGTGTTGAATTAACGAAAGTTAGATAACAACCTGGGGCAAAAGCACAAAAAATCACGCCTTAAAAAGACGTTCAGAGATTTTACACGAATTTTTATGGTGAAGCACAGAAATCTGTTTCGAGATAGCAACTTTCCCAATCATTACTTCTCTCTCATTAGATGTTACTCTTGGCACAAAAAGCAAATAAAAAGGATAAGAAGCGGTTATTACTGAATTAATAACTTCCAAGACTCATCTAAAACTTTTGGGTTATCTCCCAATAAGTACTTTTCTTTAACGCCTTTAAGTTAGGCATAAGAAACAAAAAGAGGAATCAAGTGTTCTCAAATGAAGAAGCATTAAGACCAAATTTTGTTTTCATAGGAGAAGCAAAAGAAATATTCTCTCTCTTCTTAGGGAAGTGTTTTATACCTTTCTTAAGTGGGAGTTGATATTTAATGGTGCCTTCTTTCATATCAATAATGGCACCAACAGTTCTAAGAAAAGGTCTTCCCAAAGTAATAGGACAAGAAGCATTGTATTCAACATCCACAACATAGAAATCAATGGGGACATAAGCATTGTTAACCATAATAAGAACATCATTAAGACTCCCCATCAGTTTCTTTTTAGCATTATCATCAAGTGGGACATTCAAATAACAATCTTTAAGAGGAGGCAAATCAAGCATATCATAAATCCTTCTAGGTATAATAGAAACACTACTATCAAGATCACATAAAGCTTTGAAATCAAAGTCATTCACTTTCATATTAATGATGGGTTCCCAACCATCTTCTTGTTTTATAGGAATAGAAGCTTTATGTTTCATCTTTTCTTCCTTAATCTTTATGAGAGCATCAGTAATGTGTTTTGTAAAAGCCATGTTCATAGCACTAGCATTAGGACTTTTAGCAAGCTTTTGTAGGAACTTAATAACTTCAGAGATATTGCAACCATCAAGATCAAAATCAAATTTATCATCTAAAGTAGTAGAACTATTACTAGCCTCAACACTAGTGGTGGTAATAGTAGAAACACTAATGTTTCTAGAAATTTCATCTTCTCTTTCCCACTTAGCATGTAATTCAGCTAATAGTCTAACATTTTCATCAATTCTAACTTGTATAGCATTAGTAGCTGCAAAGGTATTCTCATTAGTTTCAGGTTTAACAGCTATTTTATTCAAAGAAGATTGAGCTTCAGCCAAAGATGCTATATTTCTTTCAGCATTAGAGAGTTTTTCCTCAATAGTTTTATTGAAAGCAGTTTGTTTACTAATAAACTCTTTAAGCATAACTTCAAGTTCAGAAGGAGCACTCCTATTATTGTTGTAGGATCTTCCATAAGCATTACCATTGTTGGAAGGATATGGATTATAATTGTTGTTACCAAAATTATTCCTATAAGCATTATTGCCAAAGTTGTTATTTCTTATGAAGTTCACATCAACTTGCTCTTCTTGAGCAACCAAAGAGGCTAAAGGAACATTATATGGATCAATATGGGCTTTCCCATTAACAAGCATAGACATAATAATATCAATCTTATCACTCAAGGAGGAAGTTTCCTCAATAGAATTTACCTTCCTACCTTGTGGAGCTCTCTCAGTATGCCATTCATAATAATTAACCATCGTATTGTCCAGAAGTTTTGTTGCAGCACCCAAAGTGATGGTCATAAAGGTACCTCCAGCAGCAGAATCCAATAGGTTCCTTGAAGAATAGTTCAATCCTGCATAAAAAGTTTGGATGATCATCCAAGCAGCCAGTCCATGAGTGGGACAATTCTTAACCAAAGATTTCATTCTTTCCCAAGCTTGAGAAACATGCTCATTATCAAGTTGTTTAAACTTCATTATTTCACTTCTCATAGATATAATCTTAGCAGGAGGATAATATTTTCCAATAAAAGCATCTTTGCACTTAGTCCAAGAATCAATACTATTCCTAGTTAAGGAATTCAACCACTCTTTAGCTTTTCCTCTCAAAGAGAAAGGAAACAATTTAAGCTTAATAATATCACCATCTATATCCCTATGCTTTTGCATCTCACAAAGTTCAACAAAGTTATTTAGATGGGCAGCAGCATCTTCATTACCAATACTAGAAAATTGTTCTCTCATAACAAGATTGAGCAAAGAAGGTTTTATCTCAAAGAAAGTATCTTTAGGTACAGGTGGAGCAATAGGTGTGCTCATAAAATCATTGTTGTTGGTGCTAGTGAAACTTAGTGTTTTCAACAGATTATTGCTTTACGAACTGCGTGTAAAGTAAACAATACGATTGTTCTATTAACAAAGGATTGTTGTTTTCTCCCTAGTAGCAACAGCACATCTAGTACCTTAGAGATTTCTATCACTTCCCCAGATTACCAGAGGTATGAACCCACTATCGAGCATAAATACTAACTCTTGGAGTTGCTAACATCTACTTGGCCAAGATAGCTACTAACAACGGAAAGCATGCAAGATCACAAATAACAAAGACATGATACAATCAATAATCAATCTGAAATAGCATCTCAATATCCATCGGATCCCCGCAAACACAACATGCAGAATTACAAATAGATGATCTTGATCATGAACGGAGCTCACAAGATCTAAACATGAAAGAACAAAGGAGGACAACCAGCCATCTAGCTACTACATGGATCCGTAGTCCAAGGATGAACTACTCACGCATCACACCGGAGGCTTGCATGGTGATGAAGAAGGCCTCCAGGGTGAATTCCCCTCTCCGGCAGGGTGCCGGGAAGAGCTTCAGATCCCTCCTGATCTAGGGATGGAGATGACGGCGGCTACAGACTCTTTCGTGGATTTTTGATCGGTACCTAGGATTTACGTCCCGAGGGCATCTTATAGTCGGAAGGGGAGGCCGAGGGAGTGCCAGGGCTGGCCTCACCACCCCTTGGCGTGGGCCAGGCTGGGCCGTGCGGCCAGGTAGTGTGGTGGCCCCCTGGCCGCTCTCCGTCTCGTATTCTGGCACTTGATGACTTCCGGAAAAATAGGCACTTTGGCTTTTGTCCCGTCCAATTCCGAGAATATTCATTTTCTGACTTTCCTGGAACCAAAAATAGCAGAAAACAGGCAGCTGGCACGGTGGCTCTTGTTAATAGGTTAGTCCAAGAAATCATATAAAAAGTACTCCAAAGTTGGAACAAAACACAAGAAAGTGGATAAAACCAAGCATGGAACATCAAAAATTATAGATACATTTGCAATGTATCAGCAGGTTCGACCTGGAACATGGTTCCACATTACCAGGCGGTGGATCGTCCAGCAGAAGAAATTGTCGACTTCTTTGAAGAACAGACAAACGTTCTTCTGCTGTAGTAGTATATTGATTTGTATCCTGCACATAAGTATATCAGTGTTGTAATTAATTTATATTGATATGTAAAGAGCTTGCTAGCTTATATGTTTTGTGAGTGTATTTGTACTCGGCAATTCCTTTTCGTTAGCCTGACTTGTTTTATCTCAGCACCTTGCCAACCTGTTAGGTGCGTTGCAGTTGGGTTGGTGTTTTATTAAGGGTTCGATTGATGTTGTGTCAGCTACTCGGGATACTACGACTTGTTCGTAGAACGAATATGTAAAGGGTGGCATAGCCCCCTGATACATTTCAAATGTATCTATAATTTTTGATGTTCCATGCTTGGTTTTATCTACTTTCTTGTGTTTTGTTCCAACTTTGGAGTACTTTCTATACACTTTCTTGGACTAACCTATTAACAAGTGCCACAGTGCCAGTTGTCTGTTTTCTGCTGTTTTTGGTTCCAGGAAAGTCAGAAAATCAATATTCTTGGAATTGGACGGGACAAAAGCCAAAGTTCCTATTTTACCGAAAGACTCACAGAGCCAGAAGGAGAGTCGGAGAGGAGCCATAGGCTGGCCACCACCCCCAGGCGCGGGTACCCCCAGGCAGCGCCAGGGCATGGTGTGAGCCCCCTGGCTGGCCACCGACCTTGCCTCCTTTGCCTATATATTCCTCCCGAGGCAAAAACCCTAAATAGTCAATCAGAAATCCACGAAAAGTTCTGCAGCACCGCCGCCACTGAAGGGGAGATTCAGGGGACAGAAAGTCTCTGTTCCGGCACCCTGCCGGACGGGGAAGTGCCCCCGGAGCCATCTCCATCGATCTCCACCACCATCTCCATCACCATTGCTGATTCCCATGATGAGGAGGGAGTAGTTCTCTCTCGAGGCTAAGGGTTCTACCGGTATCTATGTGTTCATCTCTCTCTCTATGCATGATCTTATTGAGATCATGAGCTTGTAATCTATAGATCTACCTTGCTACTCAAGTGCTTTAATAGATCTCTGCTCTCCCCATGTGTGTGAAAGTGACAGCGTGCACACCATGGTGGCACTTAGGCTAGAGATTACAAATACTTGTTATGAGTTATATTTGGAGTTGGATGTCTTTATGAAATTGTGGTGTTTGTTGGACTCATCTAGTGCTCAAGCTGACAGTGTGGGGTTTTCTAGATGGGAAAGGCTTACTTTGAGGTATGCTGTTATAGCCCTACCATCGATTAGAGCGTTCAACTAGAGAGTAGTTCAGCGTAATATCATAAAGAAGAATATATTTATATGAGAGTGTTCACTAGTGAAAGTATGATCCCTAGGCTTTGTTTCTAAGCATTGATACGCCAATTGCTATTAGATTTGTTACATGTTTGCTTGCTTCTATCTTTATTTCAGTTTGCCTTTAGTCTTTTCCACGCCTTCAAGCTATTTTCTGGCATCGTTGTCTTATATCCATACTACTTGTATTTTACTATCTCTTCACCGAACTAGTGCACCTATACACCTGACAAGTGTATTAGGTGTGTTGGGGACACAAGAGACTTCTTGTATCTTGATTGCAGGGTTGCTTAAGAGGGGATACCTTTGACCACTTCCTCCCTGAGTTTGATAAATCTTGGGTAATCCACTTAAGGGAAAACTTGCTGCTGTTCTACAAACCTATGCACTTGGAGGCCCAACAACTGTCTACAAGAATAGAAGTGCGTAGACATCAAGCTATTTTCTGGCGCCGTTGCCGGGGAGGTAAGGTAAAAGGTACTCACATCCTTCGGTGTGAGTGCTCGAAGTTATTTCCTTTAGATTCTGCAATTTTTTCTTTTTGTTTCTTGTTTTCACTAGTTAGGCTTAATGGAAAACAACAACAAAATTAGAGAGCTTTATAGTATTTATCTTGAGTTAGGACATGAAGTGTTTGAAGAGAAAATTAAAAAACCTATGGAAATTTATTTGCATGCTAATAGAAATGTTGTAGTATGAATTCTTTGGACACCATTATTGCTAATGCTATGGAAAAGTCTAAGCTTAGGGAAGCTAGTTTTTATGAAAATGATCTCTTTAGTTCCCCAGCTTTAGAAGATAGCTATTCTATTGCTTATGATGATACCAAACCTCTAATATATGATGATTACAATGATGAGTATGATATTTTTAGTCCACCTACTATTGAGGAGAAAATTATATATGATTACAATATGCCTCCTATATTTGATGATTATGGTGATGAGAATAATAATGATAGCTATTTTGTTGAATTTGCTCCCAGTACAATTAATAAGAATGACTATGTTTATGTGGGGAGTATTAATTCTTTTATGCATGTGGCTCATGATAAGAATGTTTCATGTGATAGTTATATTGTCAATTTTATTCATGATGCTACTGAAAGTTATTATGGGAGAGGGAAACATGGTTTTATGCATCTCAATAATATTAAGTTTCCCCTCTTTATGTTGAAAATTTTGAAGTTGCACTTGTTTTTCTTTCTTATGCTTGTTGCTTTGTGCTTTCATGACTTATTTCTTTACAAGATTCCTATGCATAGGAAGTGGGTTAGACTTAAATGTGCTTTGAATTTGCTTCTTGATGCTCTCTTTTACTTCAATTCATATTTTTTATGTGAGCATCTTCTCAAACTATCATGCCCAACTTAAAGGCATTAAAGAAAAGTACTTATTGGGAGATAACCCAAAAGTTTTAGATGAGTCTTGGAAGTTATTACTTCATTAATAACCGCTCCTTATCTTTTTATTTGCTTTTTGTGCCAAGAGTAACCTCTAATGAGAGAGAAGTAATGATTGGGAAAGTTGCTATCCCGAAACAGATTTCTGTGCTTCACCGTAAACATTCATGTAAAATCTCTGTACGTCCTTTTGAGGCATGAATTTTTGTGCTTCTGCCCCAGGTTGTTATCTAACTTTCGTTAGTTCAACACTTTTCGATTTGACCAACATAAGGTCTTCGAAAAAATTCGTCTTTACCTACTGGTTTGTTTTGACAGATTTCTGCCATTATTTGCATTTGCTTCTTGTTGGTTCCTTTTTGAGTTCTTTTGGGGAATTGAGCTTTTTGAGGGAAGTGCTACAGTATCTTGTGTTTTAATGGAGGTTTTATTGGTGTTGGAACAGAACCTAAAGACTTATTATCTTGAGTGCACTAATGTTGCTAATAGAGATTGTGTGAAGTTTTGTATGAAGGAAAAATTTCAGGTGTATGGAAGGAATGAGTAATGAGATGAAGGATGGACTAAAGATCAAGCTTGGGGATGCCACGCGTGTCACCCCAAGAAATATCCAAGAATTACAAGCGTCAAAGCTTGGGGATGCCCAAGGCATCCCCTTCTTCATCAATAAAAATCTCAGGTTTCTTCCAAACACCTCATTTTTATTGTTTCATGCACAGTTGTGTTGTTCTTGGAGCGTCTTCTTTTTTGTTTTCGTTTTGGTTTTTCGTTTGCTTTGTTTTCTTAGTTTGCTGAATAAATTGGTTGAGCCCCTTCTTTCATGCATTGGTTTTCAAATAGTTTGGTTTGGGTTGGAAAAGAGTAGGAAAGTTCATGCTTAAGTGGTAAAGAGAGCTTGTTTTTGACTGTGGCCTATGCTTTGTCATGCCATGCTCGATATTGTTTTGGATTTATGCTTAATATTCTTTGTTGTACCATGACATGTTATAAACAATTGAGATTGCTTAATGTGCCTTGGAAGAATCATGCATTGTTTTAGCATATTAAAGCATAGTATTGTGGTATTCTCCTTTGATGCTTTATTTGGGTTGACTTGGCGCATGCTCACACCATGTTATGACTATCTCAAGTCACCATAGACTTTATGATCCTTTAGTTTTCAACTTGTAGTATCACTTTATGCTTTGATTAATGATGTTTTGTCGCTCTGCATGATTATGGCCATTATTGCTCTCTTAGTTGGCCGCTCCTAGTATTTTGCTAGCCTCCATAACAAAGTATGAGTTCCATTCATGCATTCAATTCCTAAAACCAAGTTTTTCCAAAGAGTCCACCATACCTACCTATTAGCATATGCTATTCCAAGTATATTCCTGTTTTTATCTACCTTCCGAATTAAACTTGTTATGAGAAAACTAGTGATTAAAGCTCTCACGAACTTGATGGCACACTTTTCTTTTCTTGCATTTAATAAACTTGAACCATTGCGTCCATCTTTGTTGCGTATATGCTTGCACTTTATAAGTTGAAGTTAGCAGAACCATGTATCATGGGGAACGCTTTCAACATTGCACTTGTACTTTGTACCCCGTTGATATCATGTTCTTTTGCTTATGGATCCTGACGGTGTGAAATAAAAGGGGAACTTGTAAGATCATGGAGTTTGTATTTGTGTTAGAGAAACGCCTGGGCCGCTAGCCTAAGCCATGCCTAATCATGGTGGAACTTTGCAACATAACCATAATGAGCACTCTATGAAGCATCCTCAATAAAAACCTATGCAAATAGCAAATAAAAAGATAGCTGAGATGCTCATTGTGTGCTTGCCTTGTCATTTTGATTATGGGATAACTCCTTTATCATGTGCAAGGGGTACCCCGTTGGCGGTTCTCTATGATACATATGTACTTACAATGACAGGAGCTTACTTGTGACTAAAGTTGAGTAGCATGAGGTTCGGTCTTTGTAAGTAAGGGCCATGAGATTTTGGCTTATAACTTGTCAAGCATATCCTCTTAGTTGTGTCACTTTAACCTTAATCACCTTCAAGATGCTTATGATAGGGGCAATGAGAGCTGAAAGCTAATAAGTACCATAATTTTTGGAAGCTCTTTATGAAACTTGAATCCCTACTTCCTTCTATGAAGGCTTTTCTTTTACTTTTATGTTGAGTCTCCACCTTCTATCTTTATGCACCTACTTTGAGAGCATAGTGGCCATTCTTAGTTCTATGTGCATTGTCCCAAGACTTATTGATTGATGCATAGCTTTGATATTGCTTGTTTTAAACTATTTGTATCTAGTAACTCTTATGAACTTTGAAGGTGTCCTATGCATTTATGTTTGCTACTCTATGAGGGACAAGCTGAATGCCACTATGCTATGTTTTCTTTATGTGAAACAAACAAACGTCTTGCAAAGCATTGTTATTCATGAATCTTTTGTTTGTGCCTTTTCATGTTGCAACATAGTTACTTTGTCTTATTGTTAGAACTTTACCTTTCATGTTATGTTGAAGTACTCTAATCCTGCTTATGAATGTTTTACAAATACTTTGATCAAGTTTATCGAGGACGAGCAGGAGTTAAGCTTGGGGTTCCTGGTACGTTGCAAACGTATCCATAATTTTTGATGTTCCATGCTTGGTTTTATCTACTTTCTTATGTTTTGTCCATACTTTGGAGTACTTTTCATATGATTTCTTGGACTAACCTATTAACAAGAGCCACAGTGCCAGCTGCCAGTTTTCTGCTGTTTTTGGTTCCAGGAAAGTCAGAAAATGAATATTCTCGGAATTGGACGGGACAAAAGCCAAAGTCAGTTTTTCAGTGAGGGACACCAGGAGCCAGAATATGAGACGGAGAGGGGCTGGGGCCCGGCCACACCACCTAGCCACGCCAGGGGGTGGTCTAGCCGCCCCAGGCACCCCCTCGGCCTCCCTCTTCACTTATAAGTTGCCTCCTGACCTAAAAACCTAGGGGAGGTTGACGTTTTTCTAGAAAGAGTTCCGCTGCACCGCCACCCCCAGGTTCCGCGATTCGGATCCAGAAACTCCGTTCTGACACTCTGCCGTGATGGGGAATTGGAGGAGATCATCGTCATCATCATCACCATCGCTTCTCCATCGACCATCCATGTTTCCCCCATCTATGAGTGAGTAATCCCCCGTTGTAGGCTATGGGGATGGTAGGGATTGGATGAGATCGTTCATGTAATGGCATCAAATTGTTAGGGCATGGTGCCTAGTATCTACTCCCTCCGTTTAGAAATATAAGATGTTTTAGGTTTGTGAAGGAGATGTATCTAGACATCTTTTAGTGTATAGGTTCAAACGAATCTAGACACTAAAAGGTGTCTAGATACATCTCATTCACAAATCTAAAACATCTTATATTTCTAAACGGAGGGAGTATTATTAGTGCTTTTTGACTTTGTGCAACTTGTTATGCTTAATGCTTGTCACTAGGCCCGAGTGCCATGATTTAAGATCTGAACATGTTATTGATTCATTATGATAGTATTGTTTATGGTCTTACCTGCAAGTTGTATACACACGTTGTTGTCCGGAACCAAAGGCCCCGAAGTGACAGAAATCAGGATAACCGGAGGGAATGGCTTTGATGTGAGGATCACATGTGTTCACGGAATGTTAATGCTTTGCTCCGGTGCTCTATTAAAAGGAGACTTAATTGCCAGTAGTTCCCTTGAGGCCCCGCTGCAAACGGGCTGGCAGGACAAAAGATGTTGTGCAAGTTCTCATTGCGAGCACGTATGACTATATATAGAACACATGCCTATGATTATTTAGTACTTGGATGCTTTATCTTATTTATCTGCAAATGCCCTATGTTCTGAATGCTATATGAATTGTCTTGTTCATGCAACGCCCGTCCATCCATCCCTGTGCCTACCGCGTTTTAATCATACTGTTTACTGCAATTGTTACTACTGTCTTTACTTTTACTACTGCTATTACTTTACTATTGCTACTACAAAACTGTTGCTACTGATAAACTGATGTGAGCAAAATTGTTTTCAGGTGCAGCTGAATTGACAACTCAGTTGTTAAGGCTTATAAATATTCTTTGGCTCCCCTTGTGTCGAATCAATCAATTAGGTTTCACTTCCCTCGAAAATACTGCGATACATCCCCTATACTTGTGGGTCATCAGTTCCCGATAAAAAACTAGAAAACTGGAATTCAGTATTCGGTAAGACCTCAGCGGCTCGAACTGGATTACGCCAGTAACAAAATTCTGGATTCAAGCTCGGGGACTTGAGTTTGATGTAGGACAACCTTGTTTTTGTCCAGGAGCAATTAACTGATTCCCGATCCGTCGAAAGTATCACACTCGTTGTACCAAAATCCCTACATAAAACAAAAACAAATAGAATAAAAGAAAGAAGAAAGAAAACTCTGAGACTCAACCTGAAAACTACGGATTCAGGTAGAGTCTCGGGGGCTACTTACATGGATATGATTACTCGAATGTTCACTATTCGCTACCCTATATTAGGTAAAAGGCCTACGGCCCATACAGATTCCAGATAAAAGCCCAAGGAAGCAACCGACAGAAACTTCTTATTGTATTAGGAAAGAAATCATGAACCGACAGTATGTTGGTCTTGTAATCACGCGTGTATGAAACCTATCTGCATATGGCTTTGATACCCGGCCTATTATATATAGGGCAGGAGAAGCCCAAGCGAGGGTACCGAATATCTGGTAGACAACTTGTAATAGAGTGTTTCCCCAATATTTAGGCGACTTTGTCTTTATTGTTTTCCTGACATCCGACGAAATCCCCAGCGTTCTCTTTTTCGCGAAAACCCAAGTCCATCATCATGGGCATTGCCGAGGTTACCCCTCGTCAGCAGGTCACTGGAAATGGAATTATCAAGCTTATACTCGTACAGACAAAGTTGATCCAATATAAACGTATCTTCTGTTTTGTATTGTACAAGATTTAGTGCTACATATTAAATATTAGTTCTATATCGAGACTCTGATATACTGTTATGGTTTTTGTCTAAACAGTTCTTCCAACACAAAATGACACGTAGTTGTAGCCTTCCTGAGAAAAAAATTCTTACGTATGATCATCAATATCTTCGTCCCCCTCAATGTCAAATCCTGGCTCCGTCCCGTCATCGCAGCGGAGCCCGACTCTCCGGGAGGCAGGCCCCGCCACCGGTCGCGAGATTCCCCTGCATGGACGCCTCGCGTGTGTCTTCTCCTTCTCCATGTCGCCTGACGGTGGACCGCGTGTGCCATGGGCCCGCCGTCATCATCTGCGGGGTAGGACCACACTATGTGAGAGGGGTTCGAGGTGCGGCAGGGCCTGCACCCGCAGGGTGGTAGGGACCGTGGATAGCCAACATGGCAATGAAAACCCTCGCCGACTACAGGTTTTCATGCTCCAGAGCCGAGCTGGCAGCGAGAAACCTTGTCTTCCACGGGTCCTCGCGGCGAGATCGTGCGGTGGGTCCCGTTCGCATGGGATAACGACTCTCATATACAATGGATGTAATAAAGGCTATATGCATCAGTTGATGCAGAGGCCAGGGTGTTATCCCCTTTTCGAAAAAAGTACCATGAATGTATGCGAGGATCCGGCGAACCGCCATGATGTAGTACCGTGGACAACCGACGTGGCAGCGAAAACCCTCGCTGACTGCAGTTTTTCGCGGTTCAGAGCCGAGCTAGCAGCATAAGCCCTTGCCCTCTATATGTCCTCACGGCGAGGTCATGCGGTGGGTACCGTTCGCGCGGGAGAATGACTCTCACATATGATGAACGTACATGAGGATCCGGCAAACCGCCATGATGCCTAATGTCGTCGTCTATAAGCCGGGACTATGGACAAGCTACATGGCGTAGCTATGAGACAAGCTTTGCGTGTCGATCCTTCCGGGTTTTAGTGGCCACGCTTTGGTTATAGGGAGGAGAGTGCGTCGGGCCTGGCGAGCATTTTTCCTTTTGTCGTGCCTTTCTTATTAAGCTCTTTTTTTTGCGTTCTTTTCGGTTTGATTTTTCTTTCGTGCCGGACCGCCTCCCCTCGTTGTCGGGTTCTCTATGACGCATGGGCCACTGGCCGCTGCTGCCTCCTTGGTTGGCAATACTCCGCACCATCATGTGGTTGTAGGTTTTGCTGGCCATGGCGGTGACGACGATCTTCATTTGTCTATGTTTCGTTTCGGCGCCTCTTCCAGTTTTTTCCTCTTTTTTCCAACGTCTTGACATGTTTTTGCTCTTTCTTTATTTCATGTTCAGAGTTTTCTTACTTTCTTTGCCAAGTCGACGCCTAGGAAGAAAAAATGTCTGTTTTATTCCTCTTTTACGTTTTCTTTCCTTTTTTCTATGCCTTATGATCTTCCATGCGTCCCACTAAAATGACGTAAAATATTTTTCATTTTTCTTTCGTCTGCATTACGTTTGCGTCCATAAGAAACGTAAAATGAGAAACATGTAAAACTACGCTAGAAAATGTGTATCAAAAAACGCGCAAAGTGTGAGTAAGACGTGATGTAAAGTCTTGAAAAAGGAGCACTGAAAATAAAATCCCTCGTCCATCATGAAACGGAAAAACCAAACACATGGAAGAATGAGATTAGAAAAATATGTACAGATAATTTGTGAAGATGAAATGTAAAGGCCCGAATAAACAAAACTACATGCTAGAAAAGCAAAATGAACGTTTAGATGAAAATAAAATCATCTGTTGTAAATGAAATGGACGAAAAAAATGGCTCAGTATAAGGATTCGCTGGTCTGCCTATCTGTGTTGACTAAAACTTGGTGTAAGCGATAAAAAGTGACGATTCACTCTGCTTCCAAGTGATGGTGTGTAATTGTTTATTTAACCTTTCAAGAAACAACGTCTGATTTTAGCCGTTGTATAACCTCCGTCTCGCAGTCTTATCTTAGGTGAGAGTCCATGTTTAGATAGCCTGTCTTGGCAGGAGCGCGATTTTTTCTATCTGGACCGCCTATCGTGTCTCATGAACGTGTCATGCGGGTATTAATGGCGCCATGCCAGTTTCTTCTTATGGTGCCTGACTACAGCCGCTGTCACGGGTCCGGGTTCCGGTGAAACACGATACTACGCTCGTCCTCCTATGCGTATCGCCTGTTTAGATTACGCATTGTTTAGATTACGCATTTTATGACTACTGGTGGCGACGTGACAAGTTCTGCTTAACGTGCATGCCTGTGGCCGCCGTCATGGGTTGGAGCCTCACTGAAACACGACAGCGTTGTACGCGTGCCGTCTGGTCAGCCCAATGATCGTCGTTAGCGTGTGCCCTGAGAACTGTTTCGATTTTTGTCCAGCACCGCCAAGCTTTTACTTTAGGCATCAAGATGTCTCCTCTCCTCTCCTCCTCCTCTTCTTCTTTACCCTTATCTATATGTCCCGCTCCTTACACGGAGTAAGCATCTTGCCTAACAACACCACAAATGTCTCCTTTCTCTTATTCCTGCATGCTATGCTTGAAGGAGATATGTCATAGATGCAAATAATAAAGTGTTTTGTTTGATATATCTCTTGTATGCTCATACTACATTTCATGTCTTGCTATAACTGTGTTAATACGAAACGTTAATACACGTGTGGTATGTAAACAAACCGTGTCTCTAGTTACCTCTAGCAAACTAGCTCATTGGTCAAACACGTGATCTAGGGTTTCGAGATCATGGGCATTCACGCCAATTGGCATAAGGTCATATCATTGGTTGAATGATATGGTAGACAAACACCCAAAGTAATATTATAATGAGGTCTAGTTACAAACGTTCATCATTAATGGTAAGAAAGAAACCTCGCAACCTAATCATCTGATAGTGAGATAATACAAATCACTGTTACTGGAGGGAGTTTTGATGGTATCAAGTATCAAGCTGTGAAAGGGTGATCAAAAAGGTACCACTCAAAGTTTCCCAAAGGGACGTGTAGAGGAGTATGTATCAAGACCAGGATTTGCCAATCCAAGTAACGGATAGATACACGTGGCCAACTCGGTGATGTTGCATTAACAAAGCTTGCAAGCGTATGACTAGGTCATGGAATGCAACGACACGGAAACGAGTAAACGAGTTCATCTTTAACGAGATCGAACTAGGTATAGGGATACCTAAGATCAAATCTCGGATGAACTAGATATCGAATGGCAAAGGGAGTGGGACACGATATTGAAGTTTCAAGTGATGAGATTCGTGAAACGCACGGGGGTCATTATGGGCATCCAGGTCCAGCTGATGATCATTGATACGAGAGGGGTCTCGGTCACATGTACGGAGTGTTTCCGAATCGAAGGGTGTTGTGCTTAAGGGTGAGGAAGCATAGGGATTGATTCGGAACCGCATGGGAAATGAGAGAGAGAAACCAGAAATGTTCTGTGTAGCACCCGATATTGATCGGAGGGGTCCGGAAGGAGTTCTAGAGAGTAAGATATAATAATATAGGGATTATTAATTATGTGCCCTTGGTTCCTTAGTTATGCTCAGTTTTCCCCATGCTCCAAACTTTTTCTCACTTTTCCCCACTTCCTTAGTTGAAACACTCACAAATTCTCATAGCGGACGTTTGCCGTCTAGACCGTCAACTCTGACGAGTAGGGCCCGTGCCCGGCATTGACCATTGCTTGTTGACTGGTTGGACCGCTAGGAGACATGTATTGGGCATCTCGTCTGAACCTGAAACAAATAGATCGAGATACTTCCGCACCGCACCATGCCTCCCACCCGCCCCCTCCATCGGCACCGTGCCGCGTCCGCCGCTATTGTTCCCTCCACCCTATGCCCCTATTCCATTCGTCGGCGACGCCACGTCTCCGCCAGATCTAACCCACCTCCCCGTCTGGGATTACAAAGTGATGTTGGGTGAGGACGCCTGGAAGGCCATCGATCATGGAGAGGATTGGGTAGAATCCGTGGCAGATAATTCATGGATTACACCTAGGTAAGCATCGTTTCCCCTCGAATTGACGCTCTAAATCGTATTATAGGTCATATTTGACTTCTGCTAGCTTGAATCATTCGAATTTTGCTCAATTGTACCCGGCCTAACTGCAGCCTTTGTTTGAACAAAATAGGATTGATCCAGCGCTAGCTTTCCGGCTAGCGATTAGAATGGGAACTAGTGTTCTGTGTGGTACTAAACCGCGTATGATTTCTACATTTGTCTATCCCAAAGTGGTAGAAACCAGCATATCTTTCAAAGATTTTCGAGCTGAGCTCCGTAACACCTATCCCTGGAGCGATGCCGATGCTGTTGAACTGAATTATTTCAATAGTGACGAGCAAATATTTCTCCCACTAACTTGCGACGAGCATATGGGGTTGCTTTTTACTCTAAATGCTGGCAGCCGATTTGGTAAAATCCAAATCGATGTGGTTCAGCCACGCGCCAGACGGGTGAAGGGGAGGGGAGTTCAGACAGCATCTGTCTCTGCTAACAACCAGCACCCCGACACTCCTTGTAGGTCGACACCCAGTAAAGCAAGTGGTTCTGAAAGCCACAACATGCCTGCTGCCAAATCTGTTGCCGATTCAGCTGCTGCTTCTAGTGTACCTTCTGTAGTCGGTGTCGAGGAAGATGCAGAACCTAACGAGGAAGTGCTTATAAATGAGGATGAAGACGAGATGATGTACCCTAAACTGGTAGATATAGCCAGTCAGCAAGTAGTGGATGGTGAATATCTGGAGGAGCCCATCAACCGAGCTAGGTTTGATGACACTGACGATGAAGAAAAGGAGGAGAACATGGATGGCTTAATCATTGATGAATATGATGGTGAGGACATGCCAACAATTGAGTGGAATAGGGAAGCACCTTAGCTTACTAAAGGCACCACTTTCCAATCCATGATGGACTATCGGAATGCAGTGACAACATGGTGCATTCGAAATCAAAACAACTATGATATTAAAAGGAGTGAGCCAGGAAGGTTCACTATTTTTTGCCCATATGATAGGTGTAGGTGGAGGTTGCATGCATCTCGTATGTTAAAGAGAAAATTGAATTAGGTAATCCAATTTAAGTGAGTAATTTAGTTTCAGGTCAATTAGTAATGTTTCTTAATTGTTTTGACCCTTTTATTTTGTTTCAGATAAAGAAAAACCCACACAAGCACACATGTCCACCTTTAGGGGGGAGGCCAAAACCAAGCTAGCAAAAACTAGGTGGGTGGCAGATGCAATATTGGATTGGCTGAGGGAAGAACCTGGACTTGGTCTAATAGCACTCCATGGTAAGTTTTTTTAGAAGTACAAGATACAATTCCTTACATGAGAATTTCCAATGCTAGGGAAAGGGATCTTGACAGAATTAATGGTCAATGGAATTATAGTATTCAGCTGCTTTACACCTTCAAAGCTGAAGTGGAGATGGCTAGTCTAGGGAGTGTTGTCGAGATTGACAAGCATACAGTTCCATTCAAAATAAAAGGGAAGTCATTTGAGAAGGAGTGCTTTAGAAGGGATTTTGTTTGTTTCAAGGCTTGTTGGCAGGGGTTTCTAGATGGTTGCATGCCCTATTTGGTCGTAGATGCTACACATTTGACTGGAAGATGGAGAGGACAACTAGTAGCAGATTCTACAGTTGATGGACACAACTGGCTATTCCCAGTTGCATTTGGTGTGGTGGAGGTAGAGTCCGAGGAAAGTTGGGTCTGGTTTCTGCAGCAATTGCGCAACATGATAGGCACACCTCCAGGTTTAGCTATACACACAGATGCTTGCAAGGGTTTAGAGAGTGCAGTAGAAATTGTATTCCCTAGAGTGGAGCATAGGAAATGTATGCGGCACCTAGAACAGAATTTCAAAAAGAAGTTTCCTAGTAAAGTTTATGCTAAGAACTTATGGCCAACATCATACACATGCAGCAAAAGGAAGCATGAACACCATTTGAGAGTGTTGTATGCTCAAAATCCTCTTGTGCAGCAGTACATGGATGCACATCATGGCAAGGTGTGGTCAAGAAGCAAATTCAACGAAATCTGCAAAGTAGACTATGTGACCAATAACCTTGCAGAATGCTTCAATGCAAAGTTCAAGTCAGTGAAAGGGCTCTTGTTGTGGCAAGCATTTGACCAGATAAGGCAGATGATCATGATAAAGATGGCTCTTCGCAAAAGAATTGCAGAAACACAATATGTTGGTCATCAAATGCTCCCATCACTTATTAATGCATTGCATTTGAAGGCTAGAGGACTGAAGATGAAATGCATTCGATCTGATAAATATGTGGGTGAGGTAGCCTATGCTGATAATAAAAATAGGCAATGGAGGTATCCTGTGAACCTAACTGCTAGAGAATGTAGTTGTGGGCAATGGCAGATCCGTGGGAATCCATGCATACATGCCCTACATATGATGACTATTATCGGGGGTGAAATGGTGAAGTTGATCAATATTGCTCCGAGTATTTCTCTGTTGCCAAATTTATGGCTGCTTATGCTGACAGTGTGCATGCACTCTTGGGAAAAGATCAATGGAACATAGTAGATCTAAGGTTCAAACTCCACTCTCCTGTATTGACTAGACCACCAGGAAGACCAAGGAAAAATAGGTTCAGAACAGGTGAGGAGGGTCGTGTACCAAAAAAGTGTGCTTGTAGAAAATGTGGAGTTCTAGGGCAGATTGCTAGGCTTTGTTCCAATCTAGTGGATGCATCATTTGGAGAGGAGGAAAGATGGACAACAACTAATGTAGAGGAGAATGCAACAACAATGGAGATTGAAAATGCAACACTAGAGATTGAAGCAAATGATGTAGTACCAACACCTTGGTATGTGTTTGCATTTGTAGAATGCAGCTACCCTTTTGTTTGCATTTATTCTATTTTTTACCTATGGCTTATAATTTTATTTATCAGCTCTAGGGAGAAAAGGCCTAGATATGAAGAAACCGAAGTTCAACCATCATCCGATGGCTTAGAATGTGAAGCCATGGCTATTGAAGGTTTTGAAGCTATAAGAGAGGAAGAGGAGGGGGTAATTGTTCTAGTTGTTACTTTAAAGATTATTGACCCCACAGATGACTGTCAATTGGTCATCAAATGCTCGGCGAGTGGAAGTACTCCATCAACACCTCCATGGCCACAACCCCAAGTAAAGAATAATAAAAGGAGCATCTAAACTAGGGAAACCAGGAGCATCTCAACTAGGGAAACTAGGAGCATCTCAACTAGGGAAACCAGGAGCAAGTCGGTGAAGCCAGCTGCGAACACAGGGAGCAAGTCGAAGATTTGAATTTGAACTTTGTATTTAGATGTTGGGATCCCTAAGATGTTTGTGTTGTCAATTTGAGCTACTGTGAAAACTTATTAGTTGTAATAATGTTGCTTTTTATGAAGGTTGTCAATTTTGAGCTACTGTGAAAACTTATCAGTTGTAATAATGTTGCTTTTTATGAAGGTTGTCAATTTGTAAACTTATCAGTTTAAAAATCATGAGCATTAGATCATGTACCTACATTAGATTATTTTGTGAAGGGTTTTTGAGAAATAATCAATATACTAAGGTTTATATTTTTTCCTTCCAACTATGTCACATAATATGACGCCACGCGAAGGTCTCACATTTTTTTGATTTTTTTTTGAATTATTTATGCCCGTTTCAAACTATCGTCAAACTTTCTCGAACGTCGGGCATGAAGATTCTTAGCTCGGGGTTGAGCCTCGCTAAACTTGCATTGGATCTCTAAAGAAACATCATATTGTGAGTCTAAAAATAATTTTTTTAAAAAAATCATGAGCATTAGATCATGTACATGTAGTTCAAACCGGACCCACTTCCTACCGATTCGGCAGACATTTGTCTTTTTCATCAGGGGTGGACGGAAAGGCCTTAAAATCCCCAGTTGGGATATTATTCATTTAAGGTGGTCTAGTATTTTTGAAAAATGGGGTGGTAACATTTTTGTATTCACCGTTTGGTGTTGCTTCCCAAAACACCCCGAATTTGGCACTCGGAAAATAGAAAATGGGTTTTCGATGCGATGAAAAGGAAAACTTTCTCCTGCAATATTTTTCGCCATCGTAATATAAACATGTGTGCATAATATGGGCATATTATCATAAACTATGTTGTGATTCTAGCCATAACATTGGTTGTTTGACCTAAAAGCTAGGAAACCTCGAATGAGATAGGTCATTTTGTGAAGGTTTTTTGAAAAATAATCAATATACAAAGTTTGATATTTTTCCTTCCAACTATGTCACATAATATGACGCCACGTGAAGGTCTCGCTTTTTTTGTTTTTTTTTGAATTCTTTATGCCCGTTTCAAACTATCGTCAAACTTTCTCGAATGGCAGGCATGAAGATTCTTAGCTCGAGGCTAAGCCTCGCTAAACTTGCATTCGATCTTTGAAGAAACATCATATTGTGAGTCTAAAAATGATTTTTTCAAAAAATTATGAGCATTAGATCATGTACCTTCGGTTCAAACCGGACCCACTTCCTACTGATTCGGTAGATATTTGTCTTTTTCACCAGGGGTGGACTGAAAGGTTTTAAAAACTCCGATTGGAACATTATTCATTTAAGGTGGTCTAGTATTTTTGAAAAATAAGGTGGTAGAATTTTTGTATTCACTGTTTCATGTTGTTTCATAAAACGCCCCAATTTTGACACTTGAAAAATAGAAAATGGGTTTTCATGCGACGAAAAGGAAAATTTCCTCCTGCAACATTGTTCGCCATCCCAATATACACATGCGTGCACAATATGGGAATATCATCACAAACTATGTCGCGATTTTAGCCATAACATTTGTCGTTTGACCCGAAAGCCAGGAAACCTCGAATGAGATAGGTCATTTTGTGAAGATTTTTTGAGACATAATCAATATACCAAGTTTTATATTTTTTCCTTCCAACTATGTCGCATAATATGACACCGCGCGAAGGTCTCGCATTTTATTTTATTTTTTTATTTAGTTATGGTCACTTGAAATTTGCTCAAACCCTAATAACCCCATTGACTGACTCAAAACCCCGCAACATCTCTCCAAACCCTAGCGTCGAATGTCCGCCGTCGGATTGTACCCTAGCGCCAAACTCCACTCGTCAGATATGGCCTTCTAGAAGGAATTCCACATGAAGGACGATCCGCGTGATGCTGGTTCTGCATCCTGATTGGCCGCAAAGGGTAGTGAGGCTAGTGCACTGTCCTTCTTGGGATTTTGACGACCTGCCCTACTTTGCATCTGAAATTGAATTTTTTGCTCATTACCACTACATGTCAGTGAAACAGGATGTTGCAAATATTCAAACTGCAAAATACAATGTGGAAAATCGTTAAATCTCCCCTTCTCCATCTGACAGCCAAAGGCACATAGCAGCCCGTGCTCGCACAGTTGCTTTCCCCACCTTCTTGTGCTTCTTCCTCTACTTCTTCCTTGCACAGAGCAGCCATTCCTCTGCTTCTTCCTCTCTGGCGATATGTCGAGCGTCTCGTCAGCCTCCCATCCCACGTGGCCGATGTATGGTCCAATGCCAATGACTCGATGCAATGAGTTCCCATGCAATGCGCCACTAAAGAGGTTGACTTCGAAGGAGCGCAAGAATGGGAACTTTGGGTGCGAGTTTGTCAAATGCGAGAGCAAGCCGGAGGGTCAGGTTAGATCTGAGTTCTTCTTGCATCCTTTATCTCTAATTTCAACAAATTTCTATCAGATTTGGGATTTGGTGTTCATGATTTCGTTTTCAGATCATGAAGAAATGCTACCATTTTGAGTGGATGGACGAGTACATCTCAAGTCTTGGGCTTGCTGGATTCGGGGGGTGGGAGGGCGCAACCCGCGAGCTCAATGTGTCGGCTTTGGAGAATTTCCCCCATGATAGTGTCGCTCCGACAGTGGGGGATACAAACCTGAAGGGGGAATTGAAGAAGATGAACAAGAACTTGAACCAGATGATTGAATTGAAGAAGCAATCTAATCTGATAGCTTTAGGATTTTATGTTGGTATACTTGCTCTAGGATTTTTTACTTGATGTTAATCTCTCATTAGAGATGTTTGTAGTGTGTTGTTGCTACTGTTTAGCTTAATCCATGTGATGGAACCTTAATGTGATGGATTTCATCGTGTGTATCTCAAATTCTAGAGCAAACCCTGCAACTCTCTCGATCTCTGAATGTATGTAGTTTAGTGTTAGTTTTCGACACTTTCAGTTTCGCTAGAAGACAACTACCTCGCGTGTTGGATCATACCCTAGCTCATCAGATGACAGTAAGCAGTACTTGTGTATCACAAATACATCAAGTTCATCTCTTCTCTCTCGCACTTGCATAAAAGGCTGATCCAGCGCAATGTCATCGGTAGCAAGCTTATTTATTTTATCACCAACAAATCAATAGGCCCGTCCTACGAACACAAACACGACCCAACTAGCAAAGTCACTCGTCAGGTCATCAACAGAGTCCAACGTGACCCCACTCGTCAGAGTTGACAGTCTAGACGGCAAACGTCTGCTATGAGCATTTGCGAGTGTTTCAACTAAGGAAGTGGGAAAAATTGAGCAAAAATTTGGAGCGTGGGGAAAACTGAGCACAACTAAGAAACTAAGGACACATAATTAATAATCCCAATAATATATGTATTTTATATTAATCGCTTGAATTAATATTAAAATATATATTTTTATTTTATTTAAAAAGGACAGCCCATGCCTAAAGGGCCTCACCTGGAGGGGAGGCCCCAGAGGGCAAGGCGCATGGGGGAAAGGGGCCAGCCGGCCAAGCCCTAGTGGGTTCCCCGCTTGGGGCCCATCTAGGGCCATCGGCTCCCCCTTGGTGGCCGACGGCTGTGGGGATTATTCCCACATCGCTTGTCCCTTGGGGGTTGGTCCTCCCCTCCTCCTATAAATAGAGGGGTTCCCCTCCCCTTGGAAGGCATTCCATTCTCTCTTCTCTCTCATTTTCTTTGATGTGCTCCCTGTAATATTAGAGAGGACCTTCAGGGACTTGAGTTCTCCACCTTTGTGCTATCATCGTGCGCTCTTCGGTATACCATCTTTCTTCTTCCGCTGCTCGACTGGTTCGGAGCCCGGGAGACGTCGCTCACACCGGACGTGTGTGGAACTTCGTAGGCACCATACTTGGGACGCTTGGAGCTACTCGTCTTCATCAATATATGCCTACCTGTGTAAGGCGTACCTTGGTCTTCAAGGTTATGAATACCATTACTTCTCCGTTATTTATGTCTACGTAGAATAGATCTTGGTTATTGTGTTCATGTAAGTTAGAATTTTTTTGTTTTCTACCGAGGAACCCAATATTGGTATCAGAGCCAATTTATGGGTAGACATGTCGTATGAATAGAACACATAGCATTCTGTGGGCATTGATTTTCTAATTTCTACCCTCTTTCGTGTACTTATTTATATCGCGGTAATGTTTGATGAAGCGCCCCCCAATCGACATTACGTGGTGATTCACGAGACTAGTCCACAAGTAAGGGGATTTGGGGGGTGTCTATCTCTCTACAGTAGTCGATATGACATTTTCAACGGAGGGCCCTGAAAAGGGAAGAGAAACAGAAACCATTGAATCCATGTTGTGGCTCTATGTTTGTAGGTGGGAAAGGAGTTCTACTACGAAAGCCCTAAAACCACGTAAAATTTGCAAAAGATAAAGTAGAGGCGTTTAACTTTATTTTGCAGGGTAGTGTGTCTTGACATGGTTATGGTAAGTTTATGAAACGTTTTCCATTGGAGCTCTCGATGGCGATCAAGGCGATGCAACCATGTCATGGCACCATACTTTTGAAGTACTTATTTATGCATCTTATTTTGCTTGTGTATTAGATATACGATGGTAGCCTAATAGGATGATCTCTCACATAATTCCAGTTATAGTGTTCCCCTCGTGTGTGCACCACCAAGAAAGTTCTCCGATATGAGGCACACTATGACGATCAGGTGTTAGACATATTTGCGTTTGCATATGGTCGGTGCAAGCCATGTTGCACTGCAAAACACACGAGTTAGAATTGGCGAGCCTAGCATATACAGACATGGCCTCGGAACACAAGAGACCGAAAGGTCGAGAATGAGTCACGTATGATGTGATTGACATTAGGAATGTCTACCTTTGAAACTGTATTTCCAGCCATGACGATCAGGGGTGGTGAAGTGGATTAGGATCATGTGATCACCAAACGAATTGAGGGATGTTTGTTTGAGTGGGAGTTCTTTTGTTTTAGTTCTAAAACTTGAACTCATATTATGAACATGGTCTAAATACTTTGCAAATCCATTGTAGATGTCTCACCCACCCACCTTCAACCTTAGCTCATTCCTAGAGAAGGACAAACTAAAAACCGATGGGACCAACTTCACCGCCTAGTACCACAAGCTGAGGATCCTCCTAGTCCCCTACAAGTTGACTTATGTCATCAAGGCTATGATCCTTGGTAAGCCTGCAAAAACTGCCTCTAAGGACGACAAGAATGTCTGGCAGTCCAAGGCGGATGATTTATCCCTCATCCATAGTGGAATGCTCTATGCCATAGAACCAGAGCTTCAAAAGAGTTTTGAGAAGATGAACGCTTTCGAGATCATTGAAGATCTCAAGGCTATCTTTGCTCCACAGGCTCGGGCAGAGAGGTATGATGCTTCCGAGCTCTTATTCTCCACCAAGATGTAAGAGCACAAGTAGTGTGAGCGAGCATGTAGTCATGATGTCTAGCTACGTTCAATGCTTGAACGCCCTAGATTGCAAGATCCCAGACAAGATCACAATTGATAGGGTGCTGCACTCGCTGCCCCTAGCTACAAGAGCTTTGTGATGAACTATAATATGTAAGGGATGAATAAATCTCTAGTTGAGATATTCGCCATGCTCAAGGCTACTGAGTTTGAGATCAAGAAGGAGCACATGATGCTAATGGTCAATAAGATCACCAACTTTAAGAAGTCGGGGCATAAGGGCAAAGGCAAGAAGCCTAAGAAGGATGGAAAATATGTTGCGAACACCACTAAGGCTTCCAAACCCGGCCCTAAGCTCGGTGTCATGTGCTTCTACTACAAGGGGGCGGGCACTAGAAGTGCAACTGCCCCAAGTACCTTGAGGACAAGAAATCCAGCAAGTTTCCTGCCAAAGACAAAGGTATATTCAATATACAAGCTATAGATGTATTCCTTACAAGCTCCAGGAGTAACACATGGGTATTTGATACTGGTTCTGTTACTTATATTTGTAACTCTCAACAAGAACTACAGAGTAAGAGGCGCCTAGGGAAGGACGAGGTGACGATGCGTGTCAGCAACGGCTCGAAGGTCGATGTGGTGGCTGTCGGCATGCTACCTCTACGCCTGCCGTCAAGATTAATTTTAGTCTTGAATAAATGTTACTATGTACCCATACTAAGTATGAATATTGTGAGTGGACCTTGCTTGTTGCAAGATCGTTATTCGTTTAAATCCGGAACAAGTGGTTATTCTATTTCAATGAATGATGTTTTCTATGTTCATGGTCCTGTGTGTAATGGTTTATTCTTGATAGATCTTGATAGCAGTACTCACATCCATATTGTTGATGCTAAGCGTTGTAAACACAATGATGATAATACCATGTATCTGTGGCATTGCCATCTTAGTCACATTGGCGTAAAGCGCATGAAGAAGCTCCATTTTGATGGACTCCTAGATTCATTGGATTTTGAATCCCTTGACACATGCGAGCCTTGCCTCATGGGCAAGATGACTAGGACACCCTTCTCCGGCACGATGGAGCGGGCAACAGACCTATTGGGAATCATACATACAGATGTGTGTGGACCAATGAGTGTCTCAACACGCGATGGTTATCGTTATTTTGTTACCTTTGCTAAAGATTTGAGTAGATATGGGTATATCTACTTAATGAAGCACAAATCTAAAACCTTTGAAAGGTTCAAGGAATTTCATAAGAAAGTAGAGAACCAACTTAACAAGAAAATCAAGCATCTTTGATCCGATCGGGGAGTCAAGTATTTGAGTTATGAGTTTAGCATGCACTTGAGGGACTGTGGCATCGTACCATAGATTACGCCAGCCGGAACACCTCAGCATAACAGTGTGTCGGATCAGCGTAATCGTACTCTATTGGATAGTGTACGGTTCATGATGTCTTTGACCAATTTGTCCGTATTGTTTTGGGGATATGCATTAGAAACCTCCGCTTTTATTTTAAACAGAGCACTGTCCAAATCCGTGGAGACAACATCATATGAGATGTGGTATGCCAAGAAGCCAAAGTTGTCATTCTTGAAAGTTTGGGGCTATGAGGCTTACGTTAAGAAACTACAGTTTGACAAACTCGAACCCAAAGCAGAAAAGTGCATCTTTGTGGGATACCCAAAAGAGACTATTGGGTATACCTTCTACAACAAGGCCAAAGGCAAAACGTTTGCCATGAAGAATAGCACCTTTCTTGAGAAAGAGTTTATCTCTAGAGGAGTTAGTGGAAGGAAGATTGAGCTTGACGAGGTTATTAATCCTTCTCTCCAAATACTAAGTAGCGCAACGGAAGCTATTCCAGAACCGCCCTCAATAGTAGAGGAAGAATCAAATGATAATGATCATAGTAATCACATCGAAGCTCCTGCAGTTCATAAGTCTACAAGAATACACACCTCTCCTAATTAGTATAGTATTCTTGTGATGACTGTCTTGTTGGTTGAACAAGATGAACCTGTAAACTACATAAAGTCTATGGAAAGTGCTGACTCCAAGAAATGGCTAGAAGCCATGAAATCCAAAATAGGATCCATGCATGAAAACCAAGTTTTGACCTTGGTGGATCTTCTAGAAGGCCACAAGGCCAAGGAAAATAAATGGATCTTTAAAAGGAAAATAGATGCGGATGGTAATGTGACCATCCACAAGGCTCGACTTGTCGCAAAGGGTTTACGACAAATTTAAGGAGTTGACTATGATGAGACCTTCTCTCCAATAGTGATGATGAAATCTGTCCGGATTTTGCTAGCAATTGCTCCATATTTTGATTATGAGATATGACAGATGGATGTCAAAACCATGTTCCTCGATGGAAAGATGAAGAGTTGTATGATGCAACCAAAAGGTTTTGTTGATCCTTAGAATGCTAGAAAGGTATGCAAACTTCAGCAATCCATTTATGGACTGAAGAAAGCATCTCAGAGCTGGAACCGATGTTTTGATCAAATGATCAAGAGTTTGTACTTGTCCAAAATCAACAAGAGTTCCATGCTTACAAGAATGTGAGTGGGAGCTCAGTGGCATTCCTAGTAGTATATGTGGATGACATATTACATGTAGGGAATGATGTGGAACTTATAGAGAGCATAAAGGAATATCTAAGTAGTCAGTTTTCCATTAAGGACTTAGGTGAAGTAGCGTATATATTGTGCATCAAGATCTATAGGGATAGATCAAGACACCTGTTTGCATTAAATCGGAGTACTTACCTTGAGAAGATTTTGAAGAGGTTCAAAATGGAAGAGGCCAAATGAGGTTTTGTGCCTGTGATGAAAGGTAGAACACTGAGTTTGACTCAATATCCAGCAACAGTTGATGAAAGAGAGAGGATGTCTAGAATACCATATGCCTCAGCCATAAGCTCTATCATGTATGCTATGTATGCTATGTTGAGCACTCGACCTTATGTGGCCTTGTCTCTTAGTTTCACGAGCCAACTCCAAAGTAATCCAAGAATGGATCATTGGACAACTATGAAATGTATCCTAAAGTATCTCAAGAGAACTAAGGATATGTTCCTAGTCTATGGAGGTAGTGACGAAGCTCTAAATGTAACTGACTATGTGGATGCGAGCTTAGCCATGAATCCTGATGACTCGAAGTCTCAAACAAGATATGTGTTTTTGGTGAATGGTGGCGTGGTAAGCTGGAGAAGTAGGAAGCAACTGTGGTGGCACAGTCTACAATGGAGTCGGAATACATCACTGCTAGTGAGGTAGCGAATGAAGTTGTTTGGCTAAGGAATTTTGTCATGGAACTGGGAGTTTTTCCAAGTGCGCATGACCCCGTGATGATATATTGTGACAACACTAGTTCCATTGTAAACGCGAAGGAACCAAGAACTCATTCCATGACCAAACACATCAAGATACAATTTCACGCCATCAGAGAAAATGTTGATGAGGGTGAAATCAAGATTTGCAAAGTACATATGGATCTGAATATTGCAGATCCATTGACTAAAGGTTTTCTACAAGCTAAGCATGAACAACACCGGACTTATATCGGTGTTAGGTCATTGCCTACTGTAAACTAGATTAATTTGTACACTAGTGCAAGTGGGAAACTGAAGGATATATGCCCTAGAGGCAAATAATAATGTGTTTTGTTTGATATATCTCTTGTATGTTCACAATATTTTTCATGCCGTGCTATAACTTTGTTAATACAAAACGTTGATACACGTGTGGTACGTAAACAAACCATGTCTCTAGTTACCTATAACAAACTAGCTCATTAGTCCGGAAGATCTAGGCTTTCGAGCTCATGGGCAGTCATGCCAATTGGCAATGAGGTCATATCATTGGTTGAATGATATGATAGACAAACACCCAAAGTAATATCATAATGAGGTCTAGTTACAAAATTTCATCATTAATGATAAGAATGAAACCTTGCAACCTAATCCTTTGACTATGAGATAATACAAATCACTATTACTGGAGGGAGCTTTGATGGAATCAAATATCAACTGTGAAAGGATGATCAAAAAGGTACCACTCAGGTTTTCCAAAGGCACGTGTAGATGAGTATGTATCAAGACCAGGATTTGCCAATCCAAGTAACAGATAGATACACGTGGCCAACTCTGTGATGTTGCATTAATGAAGCTTGCAAGTGTATGACTAGGTCATGGAATGCAACAACACAGGAATGAGTAAACGAGTTCATTGGTAATGAGATCGAACTAGGTATGGGGATATCAAAGATCAAATCTGGGATGAACTAGATAGCGAATGGAAAAGGGAGTGGGACGCGACGTTGAAGGTTCAAGTGATGAGATTCATGAAACACACGGGGGTCATTATATTATGGGCATCCAGGTCCCGCTGATGATCAATGATACAAGAGAGGTCTGAGTCATGTCCGAAGTGTTTCCGAACCGAAGGGTGGAACACTTAAGGGTGGGGACGCATAGAGATTGATTCGGCACTTCAGGAGAAATGAGAGAGAGAAACTAGAAATGTTCCGTGTAGCACCCGATATTGATCGGAGGGGTCTGTAAGGAGCTCCAGAGAGTAAGATATAATAATATATGTGTTTTATATTAAGTAGTTGAATTAATATTAAAACATATATTTTTATTTGATTTTAAAAGGACAGCCCATGCCTAAAGGGCCTCCCCCGAAGGGGAGTCCCAAGAGGGCAAGGCGCATGGGGGAGAGGGTCTAACTGGCCTAGCGCTGGGGCCCACCTTGGGCCGGCGGCTCCCCTATGGTGGCCTGTGTCTATGGGGATTAGTCCCACACCACTTGCCCCTTGGGGGTTGGCCCTCCCCTCCTGCTATAAACAGAGGGGTCCCCCTCCCCTTGGAAGGCATCCCATTCTCTCTTTTCTCTCTCTCATTTTCTTTGAGGTTTTCTCTGTAATATTGGATAGGACCTTGAGGGACTTGATTTCTCCACCTTCGCACTACCATTGTGCGCTCTTCGGTCTACCATCTTTCTTCTTCCGCAGCTCGGCTGGATCGGAGCCCGGGAGACATCGTCCACACTGGACGTGTGTGGAACTTTAGAGGTGCCACACTTGGAGCACTTGGAGCTGATCGTCTTCATCAACATATGCCTACCTGCGTAAGGCATACCTCGATCTTCAAGGGTATGAATACCATCTCCTTCTCCGTTACTTATGTCTATGTAGAATAGATTTTGGTTATTATGTTCGCGTAAGTCAGAATTTTTTGTTTTCTACTATGGAACCCAACAATGCTCGACATAACACGATGTTGTATGCTCTTCATATCTTCTCATCGATGTCTGATGAAGCACAAAAGACTTTCGTGGTGAAGCGGTGAAGATGTTGTTCCTCCTTTCCTAGCCTCCTGAGAGGCGAAGATGGGATGGTGTGGCGTGTTGACGACCTATATGAGCAAGACCATTGATACCCCCTTAGGGAAGGGAATCTCTGTAGAACAATTCTATAGGTATTTGAGTGTCAAACCCACGAAGGTAAACTATCTATTCTCTAAAGCCCTATAACCCACTTATATGGTATTTTGTGCAATGAAATGAACTAGAAGGTGTCATGTATTTTTATTTTAACTAGAAATCTATAAAGTGTTGAAAGAAATACATAAAGTAAACTAGTGCAAGTTAAGTAACAACAAATAAGGATAAAAGCAGATGAGGTGAAAGCAAGTAACTTAGGGGAGCAAGTGTTCTTGAAAGTTGTTATTTCATTTGTTTGGTTGTCATAATTAGTGAATCACTTAAAGTTTATACTAGCTATATGTATAAGTACAAAAAACCGTGAAGTATAAAGAGATTGATGATTAAAATATCAGGCCTAGACAGTAGTGCACAATGGGTTATTTAAGGAAAAGTGTCTAGCATAAACACACCTAACCATCACATCTAAAATTTATAAAGATAGTCTACTATTTCTTCTAGGGAGGAGCCATAAATAGGTGCAGTCGTGTAATTGTGCAATTACACCCCTAGTGGTTGATCCCAAGGTCGTTTTCATGCAAGTAAGGAAGTTATTAAGACATAAATTACAACCACCACTATAAGTTTTAAGGTCCCCACAATTTATCCTTGTTAAACCTTGAATTAATATAGTATACATATTTAACACTTGGGATACGGTTTCTATCAAATGCCTCCGGACATCCTGTAACACCGTAAGGTCCCCACAATTTATCCGCATTAATTAACCTTGAATTAATATAACATACATATTTAACACTTAGGATACAGTTTCTATCAAGTGCCTCCGGACATCCTGTAACACCATCGAATCGGCCCTATGAAGATTTTAGCGATTCCCGCCAAACCTGCAGAGAAACGATTCAAAGACGCCCACCAAGCACTTGCGTGCGGGTTAAAACAATGTAATACTATTACACAATAGTTCATGATGGAACCCACAAATATATATATATATACAACAACGACTCCGCGAGTCAAGAATGCAAGTATATAGTACAAAGATTCAAATCACATTGAAAGAGATACAACATCCAAGTACATATATTAATACAAATGGGACTAAGAGTCCTGAAGAATAACCAATGGTCTCCATAAACCTGCCCAGGCCAAACCGGAAGGGTAACCTTACTAACACCATCAATCTCATACTTGTAAATTTTGGGCCAATGGTTGCCGACACAAGGGTGTAAAATAAAACGAGGGTAAGTACTGAGGCAAGTACTTAGTGAGACTTAGAATTAGGATTCTCTCGTCTACATGGGTATGGTGGACTTAAGCAACAACAAAGCATGCACTAAAACAACCTATAGAGACACGATACATATTTTGTCTATTAGAGAGGGATAAGAGAGATCCATTCGGAACCAACTTGATACTAACACCAAACATAACCCAGGCCATCCTGAGATTCCCCCCTTGAAACTAAACGAGGAAGTCCTTCTGAGGAAACTCACATAGTTGGCAGCTTTATTAATTCATTGTGGGAGTTGCGATATTTACTCATCATGTCATATCAAAGTCAAATTTATAGTGCTACTTTAGTGTAAGTTTTCTATGATCGAGAAACTATGATCCAAGTAGTCCATAACCGCAGACATGGATTTTCGAAAATATTTACCCTATAGGGGTGCACTACTGTACACGTACATGCTCGTTTCAACCGAGGAAAAACCAAATGTAAGCAAATGGAACGATTATCATGATAGTCATCCTAAGAAACCAGAGAACATTTAGGGGGCCGCCCAAATGAGCTACCCATACGAGGTATTACTAATCCTCATACAGACCTAGAGGATGCATGGACTTGTCATGTGATCCGAGGTCATAGACAAAATATTCTCACGACAGAGTGCCACACCTATACAATAGTAATAAATGCTCATCGGGCAACAAATTAGTAAACATGACATAACATGGCATAAGTACAAAATGTAATGTATAAATACCAAACTAGGTTGTGGCCCTAAAACATTATTCAGAATCAAGTTCAAGCCCAAGGGTATCGCAGAAAGTCTCCCATGAGCAGTTAGCGTAAAGTCAAGGAACATGTATAAATTACTTGTGTCCTACGAGACACAAGTGAGTGAGATAAAAAAATCTCATCTATTGCCCATTGATGCCTCTTTATTAATTATATCTACTTTCAACATTTTAATTAATAAGTTGTAAGTATAGCCATGATGATTTCTAACATAAAGCATGTGGTAACTTACCAACGACTTCAGAACTCGACAGCTCGAACAAATAACTGAGCAAGCAACTACGACTCAAAAGGCCAACTATCTACCAAAACAACGGGCAATAGGAAGTGACCAAGACAATATAGTATGTAATGAGTAATAATGGTGTGAAACTAAAGCATCGCAACAAGGATATCAATAGAGAGACGTAAAGTCATAAAGCAAAATAGGTAGCATAATATAAGTGCTCGCCTGGGAAACATTGCCAAAGATATATCATCGGAAGAGCTTGTAGAAGCTCTCATCAACTCAACGTCCTATTCAGGAAGAAGCAAAGTACTAGAAACAAACACCGAATGCAATATTTAATACTACGACAAAAGATCCGACATGTTCATGATATGCTGCATGACATAGCAAGATGCGATGCAACTTAGCGATATTAAGCAGAATTGGAATCCCAACAATTAAATAGATGGTTCAAGTTATTTAGCTACCCCACAAATTAAATGTTGTATATCATGGAACTACAAGGCATATGTGAGCTACACAAATTTAAATGGAGTTTGATATAAGACAAGAATATTCCTCATACACTCCATATTTAGATGAATTTCTATTTAACCCAAACCACATAATATGTATGCAAGCATGAATAATTAAATGCAACAAGTTTTATATAACATTTATCAAAATAGGGTTTCGTATAGGGTTCACACATTTTGGTTCAGAGGATCTAGGGTTCGAAGGAATCGACCTTCGGATCAAAGAAGAAGTAGACAAAGTTGTGGTACAATGGTTCAGGAATGTGAATGGGTTCTGCAGCAGAAAACAAAATGTTCCTATGGTGAGAACACACCTAGCCAAGATCTACCTATGTAGATGTAAGGTAACGAGAGGGGATTCCGTGTTTATATTTTTGAAGACCGAAATAAGTTAATGTTCCATAGGGAACGTGGATGATATAGTCGAACAACGTAGCCGACCTCAAGGTCATGTAGATGTCCAAGCTCAAAGCTCGAAGTGAATAGCACCACAAGTGGCGGTGCCTCGTGGCCTTACACACATCCGGTGTAGAGACGTCTCCCGGGCTTTGATCCATCAAAGAAGCGGAAGAAGATTGATCTAGACCGAGTCCATTAGCACGGTGGTGTGTGTATGGTGGAGAAACCCTTGTCCCCGTATGCTTGTTCCTACTTGGGAACCACACGTGAGGGACAAGGAGAGAGGGAGAGAGAATAGGCAACGCCAATTGATCGGATGGATTTGGGGAGAGGGGTGCCCCTCTTTATATAGGTGGAAGGGAGGCACCACCTCCCTCAAAGTCCCGGGGTGAGACTAATCAAGAGGGAGGAGGTGGAGGTGGCGGCTATCCAGCCTCCCCACATGGGCCCCACGTGGTGGGAGGCCCCCTTGTGGGTTGCGGCCACCTTGGCCCTTCCCTAGGGCTCGACGCCCTCTTGGTCCTCCTCCAGTGAGGCCCATTTAGGTGGAATGCACCATAAATTCAATTAAAAATATATTTTTTAACATTAATTAATATTAAATACATATTATTTAATACCTATCACTCTGAAACACCTTTCGGCCCCTTTCACCATCATCAGATGTCCCTAGAACCATTCTGGTATCACCCTGGAACTATTCTGGAGTTCTCTCTCTTTTCTCCTACAATCTCGCATCAATCCTTAAACATCATCTACCCTTAAGTGTGACACCCTATGGTTCGGGAATACACATACATGATCGAGACATTCTTTGGTCAATGACCAACAGTGATGTCTGGAAACTCATGATGGACCCCATGCATTCCACGAATAACTTGATCGCTTGAACCTTTGAACATCGAGTCTCATTCCCTTTGCTCTATGATACATGGTTTGTCTAAGAACTAATCTTTGGTATTGCCATACCTAGTTCGATCTTGTTATCGACAAACATATTTACTCATTCCCGTGACCTTGACCCAAACTTGTAGATGTAATCTCACCCAGTGGGCCAGGGTATCTATCCGTCACTCGGATGGGAAAATTCCAATATCGTTGCATATGCCTCAACCTATTCCTTTGGAATACCCAATACACACCTTTATGGTCACCTAGTTATGGTCATGACAGTTGATGTCATAAAAGCAGTCACGGGAGATAGTGATTAAATATGATCTCACGATCGAAGGACTGAGTTACTATGCTTTGCTAGATATCACAATGTTGAACTTTGTGACTGGATCACATTGAAATACTAGGGTTGGGTGATCTAATGAAGTGACCTCTTTGTTAGTTCCTATGGTAAATTCCATGATCGGGAAACCTCGATCATCAGCTGCCCAACGAACTAGTCTAGAGGATACTAGGGACCTGGTTTATTTATATACCACACTTGTATTAAAGTTTCCACTTAATACAGTTATAACATGATACAGAACTATTACGAACTAATGAGATATGTCAATAAAAACATATTTATTATTGGACTCTAGGGCATATCTCTTTTAGTCTCCCACTTGCAATAGAGTCAATAATCTAGTTATTTCTT
The DNA here is from genome assembly GCA_916181665.1 of Avena sativa. Taxonomy (NCBI): domain Eukaryota; kingdom Viridiplantae; phylum Streptophyta; class Magnoliopsida; order Poales; family Poaceae; genus Avena; species Avena sativa. The sequence goes on along the minus strand of OV702290.1, from coordinate 27,756,924 downwards.
CACGCATTTTAACACCTATGGCATTCCGGTGTTATCCACATGCGTTGCTTGTGGTAAAGCCAATCTTTAGAACTAACACTTTAGCTCTGTGTGTATTTTCTTGTCTATGCGTTACTACGCATTACTCATTCTCGAATAAGATGACATTGTATAAATTAACTCTTCGGGCGAGACTTCAATTCCTTGAGTCAAAACTATGTTGACACTATTGTGGTGCAATAGATCTTCATAGCATAGCCCACCTAGAACTGCACCTAGTTTTGATGACAAAAATATTTTGCACAAAAACCCTCTATATGCTGCTTCTAAAGCAGTCATATACTCAGCCATCATTGTAATATCTATCATAATGTTATAACTTTGGAACTAGTCCAAATCCGTCATGGAATTTTCTTCCATTTCTCTATGCTACCTTATTTCTTAAAACATATCCTAAATTGAGATAAAATTTATTTGTATATGTGACAAAAACTTGCATCAATGTAACATATTACATTGAACTATTTTGTCATGTCTACATGTAGAGCATATTCTTCGTTCTTCCAAAGTAACAGAAGAATATCATTATTATTGTCCAATGATCATCTTATGAATCACTCCGGTGTATGCTCCTAACACTTAGATCATAGGACTCATCTAGATATGTACATATCATGGCATTTAGATTAATCAAATCATCCATGAGGTTTAACATATCAATTATTGATACAATTGATCTTGCTACCATGTGGTAAGAACTTTTCTTGTCAAATATTGACCAGGAGACTAATACAACTCCCACTAAAATATGCCAACATATTGAACTAATTCAATATTACATGTATGTACTTTAGCATAACCATATTAGCATTTCAATCTATCTGTATAGACTTAGATGTCTAACATTCTGGTTTTGCCTAAGTCTTTCATCAAAATCCAAATTTAATGAAATTATTAATTCGTGTAAAATTAAAGATACATCATTTACAATCAATATAATGTATTTCTCATAAGGCATTGGAAATATGTCTTAGCGCTCCCACATAGTTTCTTGTAAACACAAGAATCTTCATCATTGTGATGAAATTAAACTCTTTAATAGTTTCATCACGGTGAAGATTCCAAGTCCACTATGCTTACTTCAACCATTGAAATTTGCATATTTTAGCATCCTTCAAATTAACAAAACCCTTTGGATAGTCATGTACACATACTAGGTAACCATTATATTAGAAGAATGTTGTTTTGTTTATTCAACTACCATATATTAATATGTAGTGGTTGCTATAATAATCCATACAGACTAAATATCGCCGCGGAAGATCAAATCTTGTCATAGTCAACTTTTGAACTTTGTCGTAAACTACTTTCCGACATGTTGACCATTTAACATATGTAAACATCCATGTACATTTTTTATAGATCCATTTATGCTTCAAAAAAACTTCACGCCTTCTTGACGGTCTACCAAGTTCATAACTTGATTTTCGTGTATGGATACTGTCACGAATTGCTATGGCCTCTAGCCATTTAACGGAGTCAGAGATCATCGCCACTTCTTGGCATCTAATCGGTATATTATTATCCAACAGTGACACTTTGCCTCAAATCTAGTTATTTGATTCTCACATGATCCACATGGTTCAATATGAACTTAGATTTCCAAAACTACAACATTTGCAGAAACGACATCCATGAGCATTGTAGTAGCCTCCATAATACTTTCTAGCGTTATGCTACTATGATCATGTCACTTAGGTTCAAATAAACACATAAAAGCTTCTATTGTCCTCCCACTAAACTTTTCAAAAAAAGTTCTTGTCAAAGAACTCATCATTTTAATGATGAACACTTTTGTCTTTAGTGTTACGATGGAGGAATTCCCAACATTTACTTTTGGGATAACCTACAAAGACGTGCATATAAAATTTTGGTTTTGTAAACATTTTACATATGCCTTGCATACCAAAATTTAAGAAAAGAGAAACTAGGTTTTATCCCTTGCCATTTCATCAGATCATGATCTTGCTCTTTTCAGTGTAAAAGCGGCATGTCACTATATATGATCATTTAAATCATAATGACAGTTTTATATTTGATCTCACCAAGTCAAACTAGGTTCGATTACATTCTCAAAACATTCCATACTACTATGGTGTTTCAAGAAACTCAAGTTTATGAAACAATTTCTCAATATTTAGATGTTTGCTAAACTTTTAACTCAAAAATCTTCTTCTATGATCCAACCATAAAATCTCGATTTGCTTGTTACAATGATTTCTACTTCACGCTAAAACTTTTGAACATGTTTCAAATGTTTTATACTTCTTCCTTATTAAACATATATACTCGTATATCTATTCAAGTCCTTGTTGGAAGTATATGAAGTAGAATAATCCACCACGTATAGTTTGACATAATGGACCGCATACATTCTATTAACATGGAGTTTCTTCATGTCTTTTTTTTCCATTATATAACTTAAACAGTTGTGTCATACTTAAGTGAAATTCCAATCATTTTGTCTTGCAACACTTTAGCATTTAGTTTTATGAATGTTTATTTCACCAACAAGATTTACAATGGTTCATCCATCATCTATGGAATACAATAATTATTTGAACAATAACTTGGTCTCACAGTACTGGAACCAGATAATAATTATCGGAATAAATCTCAATGGCTTGGTTCATGATGTAGATGACAAGCATAATAATACTTTATTTGTTTATTGATGAACATCATTACCATATTCTTTTGCTAGTTATTCGGACCATTGTATTTCTTATATTGAGTTGTTTTGTATGATTCTTCATACCAACCAATCTATCATCCAATGCCGAAGAATTACATTGGTTTAATAAGCAAAGAATATATTCATAACATGTATATCTTCTAAATACTTGATCTGGAAAATTCTAGTCCTTTAATTTTTGCCAATTATATTTAAAGATTCGGTTTCAATGTTGACCTCTTTTTTAGAAAAATCAACCAACATCAATAGTGGCACTGATCACATGGTACTTGGTTCAATTGTATTAGTCACAAACTAATATTCTCAAACTTACTGACATGGGTATACCTTACAGGTACTTGAGATTATCCTATACGGTCCAGCCCAAGAGGAGTCCATAGTGCGAGTGAAGCCTAGTAAGGATTCAGGTGGCCCACAGGAGCACGACTTCTTGAAGAACATGGTAAGGAGTAGATAGAAATTTTAAGGGAAACCCCTAGTTTGCAACCAACTCGGCCTGCTATCCAGAGACCTAGCCTTACTATATAAAGGCTAGGAGGGGGCGGCAGGGACACAATCTGCAACCCCTGCATACACCTCACCAGATTGCATCTGCGCACCCCTTGAAACTTTTGACTCCCTCGTAATCAAGAGAAGACAAGCATGAGTATGGTCCTCTTCGAGGCCTGAACCTGGGTAAACCTCGTGTCACCTATGTGCTTGTTTGTTAGCCAATCGATGCCTCCAGCTCTCCCCAATTCCTCGAACGTAAGTCCATGAACGATGGGCATTGATGAGTTAACCCCTCGTCAATTGGCGTCATCCGTGGGGAATGGGAGTGTTGATGTTGCGGCTTCCTCGACCCCATCAACTCCGATCTATGACTCCGCTATAGCGGAGACTTGCCTCCTTTTCGGCGCTTTCAACTTCACTGTCCATGCACTAGCAACTTGCTTGGATTTCAAGTCCGTGGGCGACAGGATCGGCCTGGCGATCGGATGCCTACACTTTCAGGTTTGCCAGATCGGCATGCTTTGCCTTCCCGATCAACCACATACTCCTTCGATTGCCCCTGCAGCATGGTTCCCACCACCAATCGGCACTCTGAGTGATCTAAACGCCTCGGCATCAGTTGAGGACACGGATAGCAACAACAGTTGTGAGTCCAATCTGCGTGATCTGGCATTAGAAGACAGAGCCTACGACTTTGGATCTGAGAACTGTGGGACCAACGGCTTCCCCGGCCAGTACATGTGCATTGTCATCAACACCGGCGGTGGCGGAGGCACTCAAGGGAACACTGACAATGGCGGTGGCACCCAAGGAAATGTCGGCAACGACGCCCCAGTCGACAATGGCACCCCATCCCTCCCATCCTCGACAACAATGGCGAAAACGCCAATAATGGGACGGAGCGCAAGCAAATTCACCTCAACCAGGCAGAGTGGGCAAGGTGAAAGGAGGCCTTGCACGACAATCCCCTACCACCAAAAGTGTCACAACAGATGCTAATGGGATACCATTGGCTACTCATATAAGAGTGCAATCGCCAGAAGATGGTGAACGCACAACTCGAGGCCCGCAAGAGATCCACGGACGGGACGAGTGCCCGACAGGCAGCACTCTCCTCGATTGGTGGATCCTCCTCCATGGGCAATGGAGCCGCAGTTGCCAGTATGCGATCTTGATTGGAACATCTCACTGACAAGGAGCGAGAAGAGGCTACTAGAGCCCTCGACTTCTTGTTCATGATGGTGGACTCGTGGGGCAACATGCACCCAAAAACACCGCAAGCAGCGGTGATAGCAGCCACCATGTACCTGCTAAACAATCAACCACCAGCTAGGGATCCGTGCTCTACCATGCACCGATCTATGATCGCTCGCCTTGGACTGGTCGAAGCTGCGCTCGCCAAAGATCCAACGCCGGAGCCGAAGAAAAACAAGGCTCCACCCAAGTACTACTCGGTCTCCTCCAGCGAAGATGAGCACGACCTTTTGTGGAGACGCTGCTCACATCGACATGATCGCGATTACGACGCACGTGATAACATCACACAACACAAAATCAACAAGATGCACGCCAAGCGCTCATGCTCAAAAGAATCGGAGGATGAAGGAATAGAACTATACGGCGCTGGCTGCTTTAGCAAAGCCATATAGCAAACGCGAATGCCAACAGGGTTCAAACTCCTATCGGAGAACCCAAAGTTTGACGGCCTCCAGGATCCGAAGATCTGGCTGAAAGACCATATTTCCTCTGTCAAGCTGTACAGTGGAAACAAGAGCACAACCATGTAGTGCCTCCAGCTGCAGCTGCAGGGCGCTGCCCGCACATGGCTCAATAACCTACCCCATGGGTCAATCCACAGCTGGGAGGATCTGTTCTATAGCTTCGTGCGAAACTTCAAGGGAACTTACAAAAGGCCCACATCAATCGAATAGCTAAAGGCCTGCTATTAGAAGCCTGGCGAATCACTTCGCTCTTACATTCAGAGGTGGTCCATCATTAAAAACTTGGCAGAAGACATCTCCGAGGATCGTGCAATCGACACATTTAATGGCGGTGTACGTCACAGAGAGCTCAGGGAGGAGCTGGGTTGTACGAAGCCCAAAACAATCGACCACCTGATGGAAATCGCAAATATGTGGGCAGACGGAGAGCACTCGATGAAAAATAACCGCATCCACTCAGATGACGAGGAAGACCTCAGCCACAAATGCGACCATCGAGAAAAGCGTCGGATGCGCGGCTACGAAGATCGCAAAGAGGTCGACATGGTCACAGCTGGCTACACCGACAAGCGCAACGAGGGAAACCGCATCAAGGGGTACCGCAGCAGTGCCTACTACGAGAGTAGGAAAACCACGCAGGTATGGCAACACCACACCCGCGATGAAGCTCCTAGAACATATATCTAGGACAAACTATATGGACCTTGCAACGTCCACTTCAACATCGACAAGCACGACGGCAAGAAGATGTCCAGCCACCTCCTAAAGGACTATCGCGAGTTCCTCAAGCTCCACAAAGATCTCGCCTAGATGAATCGCGACGCGATAAATCAGGGCTATGGAGCTGCCCCAGGTGCCATAGCTCATGGAGCACCACCACCACCTGCGGCTACGCCGGCCCAGAACAACGGAGGCGAGCAGTTCCCACGAGTGTTGGGGAACATGGGAATGATCCAAAAAGGATGCCCCTCCAATAGGGTGCAAAAGTCAATCACTCGCCAAATCAATCTGGCAGTGAACTCTCCACCCTCGACCACTGAGTTCCTCAGCGGGTGTGAGTCCTGCATCACCTTCGACAAGCATGATCACCCGCGCCAAGTGCCTCGTACGGGCCAATCTCCCCTGGTGCTCGAGGCACAGATCAATGTCTATGATATGAGTCACGTCTTCATGGACGGCGGCAACGGCATCAACCTCATGTTTGCCAACACCCTGCGTGCCATGCGGATTCCCCTCTCCTGCCTAGAGGCCTCCGACACAACATTCCATGGAATCATCCCAGGGAAAGGCGTATACCCCTTGGGAAAAATCAACCTAGACGTCATCTTCGGCACGCCCACAAACTTTCGACGAGAGCGCCTCAAATTAGAAGTGCTTGACTGGCCCTCGCAATATCACACAATCCTCGGACATGTGACGTTCGTGAGGTTCATGGCGGTCCCACACTACGCCTACCTGTAGATGAAGATGTTGGGACCCAACATCATCATTACCGTCAGTGGAAGCTTTGCCAAGTCAGACAACTGCGATAGGGAATTCAACATAATCTCCCAATCCTTCGGCATGCAAGAGGAATTGGCCAGGCTCAAGGAGTCGACAGACAACAATCTTCCTCCTCTGAGTAAGCCGAACGCACTCGAGCAGTCCTTCGACTCGTCGGTGAACACCAAAGCGGTCTAGGTCCACCCAACGGACCCGACCAAGATGGCCCGCATCGCCAACAACTTGAGTTCTGCATAGGAACTCATGCTTGTCGAATTCCTCTGTGAGCACTGGGAGATCTTTGCCTAGTGTCCTGCGGACATGCCAGGATTCCCTAGAGAATTTTCCGAGCATGCACTCAACGTGAACCTACAAGCAAGATTTGTTAAGCAGTTGATGCATCGACTGTCCGAGCCAAGGGAAAAGGCGGGTGGCATGGAAGTCAACGGACTCCTCGACGCTGACTTTATACGCGAAATAAAGGAAAGCACCTGGGTGGCTAACCCCGCGCTTGTTCCAAAAAAGGACACGGATATCATGTGGATGTGCGTGGACTTCACTTCTCTCAATAAGCATTGCCCAAAGGATCACTTCCCATTACCGCGGATCGACCAGCTTCCTCATGGGATGCGAGCGCCTCTGCTTCCTCGACGCCTACTCAGGCTACCATCAGATTCAAATGAAGGAGGAGGACCAGGAGAAAAAGGCCTTCATCACACCCTTTGGCATATACTGCTCAACAATGCCCTTCGGGCTAAAGAACGCAGGAGCCACCTATCAACGATGTATGTAGGCCTGCCTCAAAAACCAGCTTGGCTGAAACATCCAAGTTTATGTCGACGACATCATCATCAAAACTAAGGAGGAAGCCACGCTCATCGACGATTTCCATGAGACCTTCGACAACATCAATCGCTAACGGATAAAGCTGAACCCAAAGAAGTGCGCCTTAGGTGTACCATCCAGGCAATTACTCGGATACCTCATATCCGCTAGAGGAATCGAGGCTAACCCAAAGAAGATACAGACCATACTGGCCATGGAGAAGCCAAAGAACATCAAAGGCGTCCAGCAGCTAGCTGGGCGAATCGTGGCGCTCAGTCGATTCATTAGTCGAATGGGCAAGAAGGCACTACCATTCTACCAGCTCTTCCGCAAAACTAAAAAGTTTGAGTGGACGGATGAGGCGCAGGATGCATTCGACGACCTCAAGCACCTACTCTCCACCTCTCCGGTGTTGGTGGCCCCCAGGGAAAAGGAGCCAATGTTACTATACATCTCCGCCACCAACCAGGTGGTTAGTATCGTACTGGTGGTAGAACGAGCTGAAGATAACAAAGTTCATGGAGTACAACGCCCAGTCTACTACCTCAGTGAGGTACTCACGCCAGCAAAAAAGCGGCACCCGCACTATTAGAAGCTGGCCTATGGTGTCTTCATGATAGCACAACGATTGTGCCACTACTTTCAGGAGCACCCCATCATCGTGGTGAACGACGCTCCACTGGGGTACATCCTCATCAACCCCGACTCCACGGGATGAGTCGCCCTTTGGGAAACCGAGCTGTCTCCATGGGACATTACATACGAGCGGCGATTGGCAATTAAGTCACAAGTTCTCCTAGACTTCCTCATTCACTGTATGGAGAACCAACTCCCAGACACACCGAACATGTGCTGCCTATGGACAATGCACTTCGACGGATCCAAACGTCGAGAGGTAGCTAGCGCCGGTGTCATCAAGACGTCGCCGCAGGGTGACAAGATGATATATGTTCTGCGGATGTAGTTCCGCGCCTCCAACAATGCGGCAAAATACGAGGCCCTACTTCACGGGATGCGGATGGCCAAAGCATGCAACGCAACACGACTCTTCATCTACGTCGACTCCAAGCTCATGGTGGATCAAATCATGAACTAGTGTGATGCTTTGAGCGACAATATGATCGCATACCGCAACCTCTACGACACACTCAAAGGAGACCTCAACGGCTGTGAATTGCGGCACATAGGCCGCGAAATCGACAAGGAGGCTGATACGCTCACAAACATAGGATCCACCTGCGCTCCGGTGCCACCCGACGTATTCTTGGAGCAGATCTGTAACATCCCAAAAATATTGATCAAGCTTATCAAGCTCTAATCACCCAAGTTTAGGGTTAACAAAAACTTTTATTATTAAACTTAATATGAGTGCATGTGTGATTTGCATTAGTGTATGAATGCTTGCAATTGGCATGATTGATTGTTATTAATAATAATGATTGGTTTAAAGATGAATATTACATCATCAGATCACTTACAAACAGAATCAAATGAAAAGAAAATCAAATATAGATCATATGATCAAATGGTCATTTTGGCCAATCTTATCCACTAGACCACTTTGAGTGTTCCTAGTAAAGTATTTTCAACAGAAACAATTCCAATTCTTTTCACCCCTTGCTAGACCAAGTAAAAGTGAATACAAGCAAACTTTACAAAGTGGCAGAAACTAATTCTAAATCTATTTAAGAGGCATTGCAAAATTGATCAAGTTCATATGCCTAGATCATCATTTTTCAAAAACCATTCAAATCAATTCCCCTTGACAATTCCCAGCAACAACAAACTACTAACAAAGCAACAAGATCACTCACCAAAATTCATTCAAAATTTTGAAAGTTGAATTCATGCGGCCATTTGATCGAACACCTGGCAGGCACAGTACAACCTCACCAACTATACACTATTTGGAGCTATCAATTGCTCAGCTTTTGTACTGCAATCAACACATTCAATTCCTAGATCATCCCTAGTACTTGGTCGTGCAAAGGAGACGCATCACTGGCCACATTGACCAGTGACACGCCCGTACCGAGCTGGCCATGCCGGTCAAGCACGAACCACTCGCAGCACGCCGCACCGCCCTTGCCCATGATGTCCAGCAAGTCGTCGTGACCTTACCGCCACCCCCTGTCCACCCCTTGACCCAAGGCGAGAAGTGGAGACACTGAAAACCGCGTGCCCATTTAAGCCCATGCCATGCCGAGCGCACGACGGAGAGCCGCAACTGCCTCGCACGCACACGCCGCGCCTCACTCTCTCCGCCTATACTCGCAATCGCCGTAGCACCAGTGACCTCCCAGACATGACCGTTCGTCGCCTCGCGCCCCGTGACCACCGTACCAAGTGACAAACGCCCGCGTACCCAAACAGAGCACCGACATCTCCCGACCGATGGAGACCACCCCTTGTCGTGCCGTCACTCACGTGACGATCGCCATAGTCCACTTCACCGACCCATGCCCTCTGCCGTGATGAACGTGACCTGTAGCGACATCACCGAAGAAGCCCGACCATGCCGCACTGCCTCCACCCCTGGGGTATAAATAGAGGCCACCCCAGCCCTCATTCTCCAGACCATTCCACTCCTCTCTCTCTCAGAAACCTAACAGACCTTTCGTCGGAGCAAGACGAGCACCATCCCGCCGGAATTTGACTGGAGTCCCCCGCGGCAGTCGAGGAAGGAAGCCGTTGATTGCGGCCACCCCAGGAGCTGCCGTGACCACCAATCAAACCATCGTTGATGACCACCCCATTCGCCCCCATCGCTGACCATAACTGGAGCCCCGGTAAGTCCCCAGCGACCCCTACCGCCGGGTTCGCGCCTCACCGGAGTAGTTCGAGGGAGATGAGAAACCTCAGCTGTAGGATCCTGTTCTAATCATAGGGCTAGGATTGCTAGATACCATTTCGGCTTAGTTAAGTCGCTGACGCGTGGGACCGTTCTATCAGCAGCCCGCTGCACCAGCGCTATGCAATTGGGCCGGCCCAATTAGTTTCCCCCGCAGAGCCCGTTGATTCATATAATATTTTTTCATTTTAGTTAAAACTAGATTCTGTCAGTAGATTCAAAATTCAATTTAAAGAGATTAACTAAACCAAAGTGCATGATTACAATTTTGTTAGAAAGGTACTAAAAATATCTATCCACTCTCGATGGATTCAAACCATTTCGAATTATATATCACCTCTACCAAAAATAACAAGATAGAGACTTTTGACACTTCAAACATTTTTCTAAAATAAACTATAAATGTTTTTGCGATGATTCCACCTCTCAAAATCACATTTTCCATGCTCTACCATGAATATGCAAAAAGATTTGGTTTTACAAATATGAAACATGGCTTAGTATTAAAAGAGTGCTATATAGGCATTTCTAGTCACTTGAATATTATTAAATAGTAATATTAAATCTTTTAATATATGATCGCCATTTTAAAATCACATTCCCAAGTATTGGAATAGATGGTGATGAGATGTGTCAACATGATCCACTATTTTAATTGAAGAATATTAAATCTTAAGGATTTAAAATGAGTAGAAATTACTTGTCTAAAATAAGAAGAGTAAGAAAATGTGAATATTCCACATAATGATAGAAATGATGCTAGATCATCTAGTATGAACCCTTGTGTGCTAAATAGAAGTAGTGAAGTGTTGTTTGCTGATTGTGTACCTTGAATGTGTTTATAGATGCTAGTACCGACCTAAGCTACAATGAGGAGGACTACTTCGAGGAGGAAGAAGAGAACTTCAACGACTACAACAACTGCCCTGATCAAGGCAAGCTCACTATGCAAGTTATGCATGCAAGTTTAGTTATGCAAGCTAACTTGTACATATACCATATACACACTTTGAGACGCAACTTTACCAATTCCCAGTTTTACTCCAAGCTTTACTTTCCCCTTTACTACAGTTTCTTACTTAGTTAATGAATTGTGATTAGTGGAAAACTAGATTTGATCCTATCAAGATCATAGGATTAGTCTTGGATACTTATACTATACTAGCACCCCCAATAGTGATACCCTCAACATTAGTGGCTAGTGCTAAACTAAAACTTGGTTACTTTAGATGGGAATACTTGGTGAAAATGATTATGAAAACCTTGGAATGAAGACTCATTCTATTGAAATGTTTTGACATGTGTTGTGAAACAGAATGGTTTGATGATGAAACTGATGAGGCATGAGCCTTGACTTGAATAAAAACTGATGGTTGGGTTCGGATGTGATACCATTCCAATTTAAGCGTACAGCCACAATACCTGAGTTGGGTAGGGCTTGACTGGAAGTTTATATGTCTTACTATGGGTTCCCTTGCGGAAGAGGTTGAGATGAGGCTACCTCGTGATGAATGTCCACCTATGCAGTACCCAGGATGTCAGATGGCTATAGCTGGGAGGCCAAACTCATAGGGGAGGTGCCTATACTAGGGTGTGTAATTGAAAGGTTAAGATTGATTATCCGCATACCAAGTATGATGATTTAGGGTTATTCCTGACGGATGTATCGAATTTTGTGGTGAAAGTGTACCACCTCTGCAGAGTGTCAAACTATTCGAATAGCCGCGTCCGCGGTTATGGACAGTTGGAGTGGCCATACTGTTCCGTTGTTAGATGTTTTCAAAACGATTTGTGACTTGAAAGATGACCTTGACTTGACCACAACAGAGTTGTGGACATGAGATCTAAGTTCCCACTTAAGTAATGTAGAGAACTAAACTAGGTCTTTAATCTTGAAGCTTTATGAAATAAACATGGCTTTTTGCAAACAAACCTAGAGCTTATGATTCCTACTAGCTTTACCTTTACTTATACTAGTGGTAGTTTGCGAGTACTTAAAGAGTACTCATGGCTTTGTCCCTGGCTATTCCCATGGCCATACTATGAGGAGGATTACCCGGAAGATGGACAGCAGGAGTTCTATGACAACTAGGATCATATCCCATCGTCAGCATTGCCTGTGACCCTGAAGATGAAGCCCCGCTACGTTTACTTTCTGCTGCTTTGATTGTATTAAGACTGGATCATGAGATCCTTTATTTGTAAGACCTTATTATGGTTTGTAATGGATGATGTACTGTGGTACCACTTCTATTATGTCTCGCAAAAATGGTAATCCTGAGATTGCGATGTACGGCATAACAGGCATCTAGACTTAAAAATCCGGGTGTTGACAAGATTTGCGAGCGCTCCATCAAGCCAAAGACTCCTGAAGGACCATCCAGCACATCAAAGGACTCGGGGGCTGCGCCACCCGAAGAACTGGAAGGTCCCAGCAATGCGGAGCAGGGACCTAAACCGAAGGTCCCATGGAGGTCATGCTCATCGAGCCATCCTAGACGCAACCATACATCACATACCTGCTCACCAACATGCTGCCAGATGACCCGGCATATGTGCGACACATAGCAAGGCGCTCCAAAACTTTCACAATCATCAATGACGATATGTACAAATGCAACATTACCAGAGTCCTTCTGCGATGTGTTACCAATGGCGATGAAAGATCCATAGTCCTCGAGATACACGAAGGCACCTGCGGTCATCACGCCGAAAGTCACGCCCTTGTCGCCAAGGCTCTATAGGCTAGTTTCTATGGCCAACGGCGATGCGTGACGCCAAGGACATCGTCCAGAAGTGCAATGCTTAACAGAGATTCACGGATAATCCCCAGGTGCCAGGCACGGAACTCGGGCAATACCTGTGGCTTGGCCCTTCGCGCAATGGGACTCGACATGGTCGGCAAGCTACAAAAATCATCACCTAGAGGATATGTCTACCTCCTTGTCGCTGTCGACAAATTCACCAAGTGGATCGAGGCCATGCCGGTGACTAACCAGACAGGCGCCACCACCGTCAGGTTCTTCGAGTCCATCATCTTTAGGTTTGGGGTGCCACACAACATCATCACTGACAATAGGATGAACTTCACCTCTAATGAGTTCCAGAATTTCTGTGAAAACTTGGGAATCAACATCAGCTATGCCTTAGTCGCACATCCCTAGACCAACGGTCAAGTCGAGAAGGCCAACGGCCTCGTCTGCAACTACATCAAGAAAAGACTCCTCCGACCACTCGAGCGAGCAACTGAATGTTTAGCTGAGGAGCTGCCATCCGTACTATGGAGCCCGCACACAACTCCAAACGGCACCACAGGCTACACCCTGTTCTTCAGGGTACATGGCGTCAAGGCAGTGTTACCTGCAGAAGTGTCCTACAAGGCCCCAAGGGTCGTTGCATATAGCGAGGCCGAATCTACGGCCACACTCGAAGACTCTGTTGACATCCTCGATGAAGCATGCGAGGTTGCGGCAGAACGATCAACGATCTACTAGCAGAGCCTTCGCAACTACCACAGCCAATGGTTGCGCCCAAGATCCTTCATTGCGTCTGAAGCAAAAAGGACACCTCAAGTTCGAGTCCCCTGGGAGGGACCCTATGTGATTACTGAAGTAATCCCAGGTGGCGCCTATTGCTTGAAGGACGTAGAGAGTGGAGTCGCATACTCCAACCCATGGAACATCGCATAGCTGCGATGTTTCTACTCGTAGATGTTTTTACTTTACAATAAGGCTACTTAGCCAGGCTACTTAGCCAAAACATTGTACCTCATGCTATTCTCCAAATAAATAAAGCTAAGTGCCTCCAACCATGTGTCTTGTTACATTTACCTTCATTACTATTCTGCATTCGGGGGCTGTGCCTCCCTGACGGCCTTGTCACATATACAATCTCACAAAGCAATGACCTGAGTAGCTAATCAAACCCTTGATAAATCCAATCTAGTTGCAACGCAACTGACAGGCTGGCAAGCAAGCGTCAGGCTAACAAAAAGGCATTGCATAAGAAGCACACTCATGAAACACATAGACTAACAGCTTTACATAGAAGCATGGGTATCAACACCAAGTATAAACATTATACAAGCTTAACAACACTTATACACCCTGTGCAAGCTAAACACTATTCTACTGACGCAAAATAAGAACATTGGTGCGCTCGTCGAATAAGCTAACAATGTCTTTCGCCGGCCGATAAACTGCTCGATAATGGGGCACCATGTTCCACGCAATCCGTGCTGGGCGCGGTGGTGGTCCTGCAGCAACAACATCCAAGTCCACGTCGGGTCGTTGCATGCGCACAAGCGTCAACGCAGCCTTGGCACTCGCAACAAGTTGTTGGTGCACACACTCGCGCACTGCATCAGCATTTTGAAACTTTCACATCAGAGCTAGCAGGCTTGATGGTGCAGCATCCAACAGAAACATCACCTTGAAGACATGCTTCAAGCATGACCACACTTTCTTCAGAAAGTGCAGCACCTGGGACACACGATCCTGCAGCGTCGCCAATGTGATCGCTAGATCCTGGTCGGTCTAGAAAAAACCACCAGCTTCTAGCTGCTCCTGCATCAAGCAATTCAGGCGGATGCAGATGTGATCCCTCTCTTCCTGTGGAATGAGATTGACAACTGCACAAATAGCAACAGCAAGCATATTAGTCAACAAAGTGGCCGCACAGGAGGACAAAGACAAGGAAGTCAAGCGAACACCCACATTGCAACTACTCATTGATTTGAGCCACCTCGTCAAGAAGGTACTTCTCGTGCTCAAGGGCTTTCTCCGCCTTCGATTGCCAGACACTAGCATTACCGTGAATCATCAGTGCATCTCTCTCCAAGTGCTTCACGCGATCACGCAAGCGCGATAGCTCCTCCACTTTCGAACATGGCTACACCACAGGCGTATTGGAAGAAGGACCATCTTGTGAACCACTCAAAGAGCCCTAACCAAACAAAAGATTGGAAGAATAAGAGGCACTACACATGGAATTCGAGTGGCTAAAGCACGAAGATAATTAATACATCCAGAGTAGCAACACGTTTCAACAGGGGCACCCCCATAAATATAGTTCAAAATACAAGGCCAAAGTTTTTCGTGCTGCTACAAAAGAAAACAATAAGGATGGCTATGCCTATGCATCGGGACCTGCTGGCTTCGTTGACTCTGTGGCAGCCTCCAACGCCGTGGCCTTCGCTGCGGTGGCCCCTAACGTTGTGGTCTTCGCCATGTTCAGCCATTTTTGCTCTGTAGAGAACTTCGCGAGTGTCTCTATGAGTCGTGGCCCACATTTATGATAGCGAGTAGCAAAGGGAGTGAAAACTACCTCTTGGACCTCCGTGGTCGTTGGCATCTTCGAAGTAATTTGGCTGACGTCCAGATTGGCACTGCAGGCCTATGCCATCGCCAACCCCAAGGATGCACCGGCTCCCTTCTGCGTGTTCTTGAACTCTGTAGGAACGCCACCCATGAAGGTCTCGACTAGTCCCTCAAGATCTTCAACTAGCTTAGCCTTGGGAAGAATCTCTTTTTGAAGGCGTCCCAGAATGGCTCTGGCCTTCTTGAGGGCGTCTTTGGCGGAGGCACCGCAATCTTCGGTCGCTGTCAAAGCACCAACCAAAGCATCCTCCTGGACTAGAGTCTGGCGGTCGAAGTCAACATTGGCAACATCTAAAATCGCAATCCCGCCAATTAGCAAGCATAACCATAAGAAGAAAATACGAGCACATCGAGAAGATCAGGCAAACAAATACCAGAGAGCGCTTGGGCCACGGAGAAATGTTGTCCTGCAAACCCCTTTTCTCTATCGGCTATGGCAGCCATCAGGTCCACCTCACGCTTCTTTGAGTCCTATTGGAGGCGCTCGAGGGCTTCGAGTGCCTTATCCCGCCTGGTCTCTGCCACGCTGATACCCTTTACAAGGGAGTTCACTCGAAGATGAAGATCATTGTTTTCCTCTACAGACAAAGGGGCACACATCAAGCATAATAAAAACAAAAATTCAGCAGTACAGTAAAAGTTGACAGGCTTACTTTGTAGCTGGCGGTTGTTAGCATCAAGCCACGCATGCTGCCGGCCCAAAGTCGTGATCCGCTCGCCAAGACAAACAAAATCCTGCAAAACGGGCTACAAAAAGACAATGCTCGTCACCCAAAGGATCAACCCCAAACAAATTATTTCAAGTTAAGAGTTCATGACGACTTATGTGATTGCCCAAAGACTACGAAGATTCTTTCCGAGTCGACATCCGGGCAATAACCAAGTGCTCCCCCGTGTTGGGCGAACTCGAGGAATTTGCGCCGGAGCTGGCCGCTGTCTTTGGGGAAGGCGATGACCCCTCCGCATCCTTATTCTTGGATTCTATGACTCCAGTGTTCTTCAGGAGGCGGCAGTCACCGGACGATGATGATGTAGTCCTACTGGAACAACTTCGTGAATGCATTTAGCATAACGAAAATCGCAAGCCAAGAAACCTCTACTCCAAGCAGAGAACTTACCCATCAAAGTCGTCGAGGTCGAAGTCCTTGTCCAATGGCTCCTTCAGTTTCTTCGGTTTGTTCGACGGTGGCGGAGCCATGCCACGGACAGGAACCGTTGGAATAGGACTGGTGGTGCCCACCTCAGACAAAGTATCCTTCGGCGCCTCTGGCGTAGACGCATCAGATTCTTCACTTCGGGAGAGCTTGTGAGTACCACCCTCGCTGGAATCAGGGATTTCCTATGCAGTCATAGTCGACCCTGATTCGTCATCTTCTTCGGCCTCGGAGGGTAGAACCCCCTCCGGCTGAGGTGGTAGCGAAGTCGCTACCTTCCAATCCTAGTGCAAGCATCAAAACTGCAATTACAAAATGTCCCATGGACAAGGAAAAGTAAAACAACAAGGAGTTGGAGGCAAAATTACCTCAGGAGGGGAGTTACTCGCGTGGCTGAGTCTCTAGGAAGGACATCCTTGGCGGTGTACTTCGTCAGCGCCTAAACCTTCCTGTCCACCTCCATTGATGACAGGTTCTCCGGGGAGATGTGAGTGATGTCATCCATGCTGGTACAACACGAAATTGGGTGTGCCCTAGCCTGTAGAGGCTGCACCCACAGCTGCAAGAATGTGCGAATAAGGTCGACGCCGGTGATTTCCTAGTGTCAGACAAGCTGAAGGTCGCAGACGCACTTGTACAAGACTTCGACTTCTTCCGCCTCTCCCGGCATCACAACATTGTCCAGGACCTCTTCCTCCTCAGCTTATCCTTGGTATCAAAAGCAGCAACTCCATATCGTTCGCTGTCAACATGCTAGTTGCGAATGTAGAACCATTTTCCCCTCCATCCTTGGACGGACTCAGTGATGTTGAGGCTGAAGTATTGGACATTGGGGTCCATGTAGATACCGTATCCGCCAAAATCATACACGACTAAGCCAAAACCCGACTGCCTCTTCATCTTGAATAACTTCTTGAAGAGACCGAAGTGTGGCTCAATTCCGAGCCAGCACTCGCAGAGGGTAATGAAGCACGCGATGTGAAATATAGAGTTTGGGGTCAGCTGATGCAGTTGAAGCCCATAGAAACAAAGTAACCCTCACATAAACTTGTGGAGGGGGAGAGAAAGACCGCGGAGGATGAACACCAGAAACATCACCCAAAATCCAAAGGGGGGTCAGGGATTACCTCTGGTCTAGGCATTTTGCAATCTGCCTCCTTGGCGGGAAGCAGACCGTCCTGCCGATGCGTTTGGAGCTCATGCTCCTTCAAGGAAGTGCGTCACCATGACCCGTTGGTCATGTGGGTCCCTGCACCCTTCTTCTTAGTGGTGGCGGTGGTGCCGTACCCAGTGGCACCAGTGCCCTTCTTCTTCACCGTGGTGGCGATAGCGGCAGATCCAGCGGCAGCGCCTCCTTTCTTCTTCCCTATCTTTCGGTGGCGGAGGGATCAGAGGAAGTAACTAGGAAACTCTTTGAGAATGTCCAGCACAGCGTGGATGGTGGATGTGATGAAGCAGAGAAGAATGGCAATGGAGGACATGCGCAAAGGTGGAAGAAGATTAGCGCGAAAAATTACCGCACATAAACCCTACTTAAGCACCACAAGAATGCCATCCAACGGCTCGCAGAGACTCACTCCTACGCGTAGCGCACATCAATGGAGACACATGGTAGTGGTAACAACGAACCGTTGCTGCACATTCCCCATTGCGCGCGAGAATCAAGGAGGCGCGGTTAAACCCAAAGATTACGCATGACTGGTCAAATCCCAGTCAGATTTTGGTACCCACCTCTATCATGTCCCATCAGCACCGCTTATGCGGGCAATCGATCTCATTAGGTCGTCAGCATTGACGTCATTAAGAAATCTACTCCAACAGATATTCTCTTTGATTGATCTAGTTCTTTCTCGACTCCGTGACTCGACCAAGCACTCGGGGGCTACTCCTAACAGGAGCGCTGGCTGTGCACCCAATTTTTTAAAAGGGCATAGAAATGCAGTGACAAACATACAAGACATTTACATCTATGCCCCCTCTTTCGAATTAACGATTCGATTACAGACTCGGGGGGATTCTCCCATAGGGAGCACTGAAAGCACAATCGACCAAAGACCAAAATAACAACAGCAGTCGACAATTGTTCAAAGTCCCCACTCGAGTCTGCGACTCGAGTAGGCACCCGGGGGCTACTCCCATAGGGAGCGTTGATCGTGCACCCTATGAAAAGAAAGTATATTGCTACATGATTAAAAAAAGCATCGATCACATACGCACCATGGGCATTCAACACATTTGGCGACTATCGCCTCACGACTATTAAACATACCATGCAAAGAGACAACGTCTCCTGGGTCACCCGAATCACCTCCACGGTGAACAAACTTTCGGGTGTCGCGTTAACAACATGAAGGTAAGACCTGCAAAAGGCCTGGCAACACACTTGATGCGCTCTACTAGAAATAATCGATGCCTACAGGCATGATGAACATGCCTTGACGGATGTGTCAAGTGCTCACACTAAAACACTAGAATTCGACCCTATAAGACCTCCGTGGTAGAAGTCGAATTACGCCAGCAATGTTCCGAATTTGAGTCTGGGGACTTGAGTTTGAGTAGATAGCGTTGTTTTGCCCTAAGGCAGTTAACTGATCCTGATCCATCGGATGAATCAGGCATACATATCGACATTCCCTATGACACAAACTGCGGCAACCGAAAGAACTTCGGATGAGTCTATATTCCATCCACTCGAGGATTTATAGTCTCCACCTGAAACTACGATTCGGCCAGACACTCGGGGGCTACTGACATGGGTATAACTTACAGTTACTCAAGATTAGCCTATATGGTCCAGCCCAAGAGGAGTCCACGGTGCGAGCGAAGCCTAGTAAGGATTCGGGTGGCCGACAGGAACACGACTTCTTGAAGAACACAGCAAGGAGTAGATAGAAATTTAAAGGGAAAAACCTACTTTGTAACCAACTCGGCCTGCTATACCGAGACCTAGCCTCTTTATATAGGTATTTCTATTTTCGTGCCCCTAGTTCGTTAGTTGTACTCAGTTTTCCCCAGCCGCTTAGTTTTTCCTCACTTTTGCCCTCCCTCCATTCTGAAACCCTCACATGCGCTCGGACGGGGGAATGCCGTCAGGTCAAAGGCTTGACCGTTACATGCTGACCAGTGGGACTGTGTTGGGGCGGGTCATGCGTTGAGCGTTACGTTATGTTGCCTTGACCATTACATGCTGACAGGCGGGGCCAGGATACACAGCGGACCAGCCATCCATCTCTCGCTGATTATGGGGGACGTGGTGTGGGACCATGTGGGGCACGTTTGGTGGTTACATGCGCCATGTTGCCTAAATTGGAAGCTTTTTTGTTTTTTTTTTATGATTGGCCTTTTTAAGAGCGCCTTTTCCCCTCTCTCTCTCACTAACAGTTGTGTTTTTTTTCCAAAAAGGTAGCGAATCTAGAGCAGCTTCTCTCTTTATTCATTGTTCATTTTTCCCTCATTTTCCCCCAATCTGGTAGCAAATCTAGGGCAGCAAAACTAACCAGCACCATAAATAAATTCAGTAAACAGCAGATGTAGATAAAGTAGCTAATATAGGTTATATAGTATGTTACTTAACGAGGTTCGACAATTAGGCTGCTCAGCAGCAGTTGACAAGTTCAACACAGACAAGACAAAAGAAGCTGCTTTACAGCAGCAGCAGATCAGTGACCCCTCATGGCCTCTGCCAGGAGGGCCTCCGCCTCCTCCCTTTGGCGCCTCCTCCACTTCTTGTTGCCCAGTTCCTTGACCTTGGGCGCCTTGGGCTTGATCGGGGGCATGCGACCCTCCTCGATAGACACCTTCTAGAGGTTGTGGAGGTGAAGACCGAGGGCCTGGTGCTTGGCTATGAAGCCATGGACATTCACGGACTCGCCGCAGGTCCTCACGTCCTCGGCATGCTTCACGAGGGAGTTGAAGTCCGTGGCACGGAGCCTCCTGGTGGGGTAGAAGGGGCACCTGTACACGTCGCCAGCGAAGAAGTTGTTGTACTGGCCGGACTTCAGCCTCATCAGCACATGACGAGTCTTGGTGTCCTTGGACTCGTTGTCGCTGCGGACGTCGCTGCTATCCTCCTGTTGGAAAAAAATAGTAGTGTAATAAGGACATTATTGAGATACTTTGATTATCGGGATTGATTATTTGCATAAACCCAAGCCCAGTCAGTCGGTTTCATTCGGTCCAACCCAACGTGGCATGTGACATGGTGGGACCCCGACCAGTCAGTGACTGCGAGTTAGTCTAAAGCTAGTACAAAAAGTTTTAATAGTCAGGATTATGTCATGTTGATGTCACTCTAACACAATAAATCTTTTAAAAAATTGTTTAATAATTTAGAAAATGATTAAATCTTGTAAATACAATAAATTTTATTTTATTATTCAGAAAATATATATTATATATCAAAATGTTTAGAAAAATAAACTCTATAATTTAAACCTATTATTATACTTTATTTTCCAACTCAAATAAAATGATTAGTATTAATTAGTAAATACCTTATTAAGGATAAAACTTAAATAAATATATTTTATTATTTAAAAATTCCCAAAAATAGGTATAATATATCAAAAGTCTTAGAAAAACAAAATAAAGACTTATAAATTGTTTTATACATTTTTGTATCACTTAACTAATATTTATTATTTATTAAAGTGTTTATAAAGTGATAAAACTTATAAAAATCATATCTTATTAATTAAAAATCATAAAAATACTTTACCTTTAACATTAATTGTTCAAAGTCTAAAAGTGAATAACAAGTTCCATTAATGTTTAAGTATAGTTAAAATATATCTAACTATTTTAAGTTGTACTTACTAAAACTATCATTAAAAATTAAGTAAATCTTATTCTCCAAAAATATTTTTATCAATTATAAAATCATCAAGATTTGAGTACTAATCCTTTTACAAGTTGGGAATCCACTTTAAAAGCTAAACAAAGTTTTTAAGTATTTAGCATGATGCCATTCCCATATTTATAGAAATAAGTATTAATTCGATAATAAGTAAATGATTTTGTTCACTTATAAAATCAAGAGAACATCACTTCCATAGAGGCATAATACTTTTGTTTCACTTTCATGAAGTGTTATAAATTGAACACCATGTAGTGTTCTCTCATATTAAAGTAAGATAAATCTCCACTTGCTAGTAGAATAGCTATTCAAAAATACTACTTGTTTCTACTTTAATACTTGTAATTATAAGAAAACCTTAAAGTGTTAGCTTTAAGATTTAAATGCTTTCACTTGGTAAAGAAATCTTTTCCTAAAAAGTTATTCTTTCAAGAAATATTAAAAGTAATCCTTAAGTATTCCTATGAAGACTCTAATGAATTAATAACCCTTTTAAGAAATCCCTATGCACCATTCCACACTTGAGTGCTTTAGTATTGCATGCTACTTGTTATATTTACATATTGTTTCACACACTCTCACAAGCCTTAATAAGAAGCACAAGTGTGAAGCTGATCTAAAAGTGAAACAGATTCCAAAGAACTCATCACAAGTTTCAAACCCTAGATTAGATATGATTATTCTGGGGATTCGCGTTTATCAAACTGCATTCCATTACTTATGCATAATTGCATCTTGCTTATTTAAACATTAGTCCTTAACGGACCAATGATGCTATTTCCAGATTTTGGATCTTCTAGTATCTCGAAGACCATGAATGCATAATCTTGCAATCACAAAAGGCAAGTTCACACTTTCTCATGTCCTTTGATTATTTTCTATCAAATGCTTATAACTCAAATGTTTTCATCACCTACATTTCAAAAAGGTCAGAAAAAACTATTTTCATAATATATGATTATGGATTATTTACCAAATGGTAATAATCTATTGATATAGTTCTAGTGGTAAAGGAACATAATATCTAGGACTTAACAACCAATGTCGCCAGTGATTCTAGCACCGTATATTACGCGTTAACCATGAGATTTGGAATGGGACAGAGAAGTCAGTTGGATCTTCTTCCTTTCACATGGACGAATGACCTGACCATGAGGCTGAGGATTTCTCGTGGATAAACCTAGCACACGGGTGGAACCCCTTAGTTTCCCATGATTTTGGTGTCTAGATTATCTTGACAGGTTGTTAGTGGTTTAGCTGGTCCTTTAAGGGAGCTTGGCAGGGCATAACCATCTCATAGAGTCTTCAGGTGCCTACCAGAGTTATAGTCGGTCCTATAAGGGGCTTTACCAAGGTGGGGCATGTCCTGGAGGGTCGTGTCTTCATGCGGGGTCACGGACAGGGGCAGTGATTGGATTGGATCTTAGCCCGGGCCTCGTACCAAGGAAGTGTGAACGAGAATGCGCGCCCGGATGTGCAACAAGGCTTAAGGTCTCTCATGGGTAAAGCAACGCACCTCTGTAGAGTGTAAGAACCGTGACATGTTACTCCCTGTTTCGGGAAGGATCTACGAACAAGGCAAGAAAGGAACTCCATGAAAGTTCTGGTCAACCTGTGAAGGCTGTCGGACATAGTTTTCAGAATAAAAACAATCTTTGAAGAAATGTTTACGAAAACATGCATTGCCTACGAACTTTGGTCTATGGCTGTAGAGATAGTGCATCCTACACTCCTTTTTATTGAACTTGCTGAGTACGCATGTACTCAACCGTACCTTCTTAACCCTTGCTAGGTTTTAAGTCGTTGAAGACGACGTCAACACCAACTAATGCTGAAGAAACCATCATCGATAACTCAAGTTCTTCAATGAAGTCAATGGAGTCAACATATACATCAACTGAAGTGAATACGGAGTCTCTGATTAGATAGGAGTAGATACTCTAGCCATAAAACCTACTTTTGTAGAGCAATGCAATAGCAGCATTTGCAAGCCAGATAGTTAGAAGTTAGTCTTTTAGCCAGATAGCTCTGAGTTATTATTTCTGGTTCTTCTTCATAGGAAGTTGATTTTCTTCCCCTTTAACCTAGAGTGTTCTCTAGATCTTTTGTAAAGAGTCGAGTTGTAATCTATAGTCATGTCTTGGACCTGCTGTGTTTCTGTTGTACCACTCTGAGGGATGTAATACTAGTGAACGGAGTTTCATTGGTGTTATGTCGACGACTATATTATACTACATCATGCAGTGGTATGTTGGGTCACTGCAGCTGGTATTAGAGCGTATGCTTTGACCTTAGGATTAAAACCCTTTTAGGAAGATCTGTAGGTTGGATAGTGACTATAGAAGCCATCTTATCTAAACCAAGACATGTTATCGGTATCCACTTGGGGATAACCTTGTCACACTTAAGTAAGATATTTTAATCATATTTCTTAAAGAATAATTGTCTATCTTCTTTAGGGAAATGCCATTTTAGTGTAGATCTAAATAGGTATAACACCCCTAAGATATCTTAAGTAAGTTAAAATATCAAAGGAGATTATGACTAAGATTAGGATATCATGTGGAGTAGTATTAGTGATGTAGTCTATATTTAGAATCCCTGTGAAGTAGCAGAATCTTACCACTAGTTGATACCACTATACCACATAGGGTAGACCATTAGAGTATGCTGAGATACAATTGGAAGTAAATCATGTGGCATTCACTTGAGAATTCTACATGAAGAAGTAGGATTTGGTTTAGGATCAACAATAGTAAGATAAAAAGAAGATCTATCATGGTGGGATTAGCTTTGAGACCATGATACAGATATAATTAGGACCAGTACTTAGATAATAATCCTATAACAATAGTAAGTAAAGAGCAGTGTAGGTCTATAATAGAAGGCATTGGTGTCATAACATTATGATAAGTGTTGGATTAAGGTAGTAACTACAATGTTGTTAGTAGTTTTGAGAGATCATGTGAGGATAGTTTATGATAGAATGGAAAATTGGTAGTCTTTAGTAGTCCCGAAAGAAAGGTAAGAGGTTAGTCAGAACCAAAATGAGACCACTTTGCTCAAAATTATCCAATTGCAACTGAGCAATTTGGGTAAATATTGAAACAAAGAGTAGTTTGATCCTAAGTGCTAAGTATCATGATGTAAACCTATACTAGGAGGTGGCATATACTACATAGCTAAGCCTGCATTTTTGAGATGTTTTACTCAACTATTATATTACGGGCTTAGAATGATGTGAGTTATATGTACCATGTTTGGATTTCTTGGTTTTTCTTGGATCTTCTTGATTGACTAGATCTGTGCATGAAGTTTGACTTGATGTGCAAATGCGTGTTGCATCAGCAAGTTATTACTTGATGTTATAGACCTATATATATTTAAGGAAATTCGCGTAAGGGAGTGACGAGTTCTTAAGATCAATACGGAGACTTACATGAAGAGTGAAGCCAACTATAAGGTTTCTCAACACCATTTTGAAGGATGGATCAATCCCAACTAATTATGAGCTGGCAATAAGAAGGAATATTAATGTAGAAAAAGTGTGGAGCAACATGAAGGAATAAACTTAAGTTCATTCAAGATAGGTGATGTTGCTAAGAATCTAATGAGGTAGTCGCAGTTGTTCCAAGATTATGGAAGTATCATCAATCAGTGCAAAGAAGAAGTCTTGGAACAAGGGTGGTATTCAAGCTCTGACAACTCAGAGAGAATGCCAATAGTAAGTCGAAAACCCGTAGGGTAATTCATACATCTAGGAGGATCCGCAGCTGGTATCCGTAGCTGGAATCCTAGCAGTTTATCTAATTATGTCATCTTTATATAAATTAAAGAGCATAAAACTTAGTCTAAGTTAAGAAAGACATAAAGAAGTATAAAATTTAGATCGAAAGACTTTCGAGACATTTCATGGAATCGGGTTTATTAGTGAGAAATAATGTCTAAGAAGATAAAAGTAAGACAAGTAATGTTGGAAGATTCATTTTGGAGATCCACAATTGTGTGGGTGTACCGCAGATTCTTTCGTGAGACCTTATATAGGTAAGATATAAGCTAGATGGAGCCCAATATCCTTACTATTGAGTTAATGGATATTATACATGCAGATTAGAGACCATTAGGAAACCCCAAGGAGGAGAGTAAACAATAAACACTGAAGTGTTGTTGTCTAACTTTCCGACTAAAGGATGGAGAAGGAGTACAAATTTATGATGAGGTTAAGCCCTATTCTCATAAGGTTATAAGAAGTCATCATTATAAAGTATTTCCAAGAGTATGTCCGGATGAATGATTGAAGTAGACATAACAGCTTAAACCTAGTGGAGTAGTTTAAGAAGAAAACAACTCGTAAGTTGTCCTTAAGAGTAAAGAGAGTATTCCAATATATGCCAGTGTAGAGTAATAGGAAAGCCTGATCAGAATGGATTAAATGTGTCCAAAAGCAATCCTTAGTAGGAATGTGAAGATATAACCAAGGGATTGTAGTACAAGGAGTAATACTACATATTGGAAACAACAGTTGGAGGTTGCCAAGTATGAAGAGAATTTAAGGAAAAAGATTTGGAGACGGGATACCACAATTATCCCCATTGGTGATCACAATGGAGTTGAGAAATGTCGTGATCAATACAAGTCGACACCTCACTCTGAAACGTAAGAGAGTACGAACTTCGGAGACAAAGTTTATTTTAAGGGGGAGAGTCTGTAACATCCCAATTAGAGCTTAGAAATAAGCTGAGATCAGGTGTGTGCATTGCATTCATGCATAGAAAATCTAGATAATTTTTGCGCTTTTAAATAAAACTTGTCAGAGTGATTGAAGCTTCTCTTAACTTGGTGGAACTAAAGTAGCTCATCAAGTTGACTGCGATAAGTTTCAATAAGACCTTTGCCAAAACCTTACCTTTGGGTAATATAATTTGATCTAAGGGTAGATCAAATGTAATAAAACTAAGTCACAACACACTGCTTAATAAGGGGTACTAGATCTTCTAGAGATCATTACATGGTATTCCATACAACAACTCAAGGATGAATACTTAATCTTCTAAAGATTATATCAAGGATTATCTACAACAAACCCTGAATACCAAGTTAAGTATATAACTTAAGTAAAGAAACTCTATAACTAAATCTTGATACACTTGATTGCCATAGTGATTCCTACCATGAGTATCATGGTAGTTCCTAAACACTGAACATTAACTCTTATCACACATAGAGAGAAAATAGAAGTCAAGCCAAGACCATTAATCGCATACCTTTGTTGTCATATTAACACATGACATTCCTAAATAGCTAAGTCATAGTGTCAATTGATCATCAATGTTGAGTGATCAATTCTTGACCTAGCACATATTGACTCTTAGCTTTGACCTATTATATTGCTTTCCAAATGCCAAAGTAAATTAGTAAGAAGAAGGAACTAGATGGTAGAGTGTGTCATCATCAATGGAATGTGATCTTTGGTGGAGATCAAACCATCTGATGTTAGAATAGTAAACTCACTCATGAGTTAACTAGAAGAGGTATCTAAACCTAAAAGTTAAGTTAGTATTTATGGAGTTATGAGAAAGATAGTAGTATTAGAGTATCAGATAATAATCCTGTTAAGCCAAGTAGATATAAATAAAAAGTAAGCCTCCTTAACAAGATAAATCCTATAGAGATACTAGTACAAGCCTACTACTTAATTGAATATAGATCTTGATCAGACAATTAGAAACCTAAGCTTTGCTTGATCAAAGGATGGTGTTCATTTCATTATTATCAAGTCATTTGAGAATAGATGACCAGCTGATAAAGAAGAGTTGTGAGTATACCAAATTAGGCAAAACCTTCGTAAGCTGGATCATCTAGCTTGATCATGATAAGTCAAGCTAGAGTTTGATGAAGTATATAATATGGGTTGTATGGAGTAGTTGGAGGCATAGTACTTTAACCAAGCTAGTACAAGAACAAACTTGTATTATGGGAGTAGTACCATACCTATTCCAGAGGATTGAAATCCCTTTTTATATATTGTGAGGATTGTAGTCTTGCAATCCTTGGTAGCAGTTGCAAGATGGAATTAAAGGAATTAATGGATGGAGTTAGAAGTAGATACATTGATGGATTCATCAAGGGTGGTTTAGCAATGGAAGTTATATAGATACTAGGAGAAGAATGGAGAATGAGTATTGTTGAAGTGGCATGACATGTCATCATATGATGATGGATATGGTGGAGTCAGATGATTGTCTTATTTAGGAAGATGAGATCTTTGTGAATAAGATAAGAGAGATTTAAATAGAGTACATTAGGAAAGGAATTCCTTATCTCAAGATAAGCTTAGTGTGGTATTAAGGTAGGAGTACTTGAGAAATTCTTAACCAAGATTATATCAAGCTATGACAAGACCCATGTCTACCTCATTGTCCAAAACCCTAGAATTAAGTTAGGAGGGGAACCAATTCCTAATTTAAGCATCCATTGGAAAGGTATCTCTTATTCAAATGAAACTTCTAAGAGATAATTAGAATACCAGTTGGGGGTGTATTAATGAGAGCCTTGTCCACCTCATTCTCTTAAACCCTAATAAAGCCCTTGTCTCATATACCATCGAGACCATATTAAGAAGTAATATTTATAGCTCACTCTAACTTGAGGTATCGTTTAGGATTATAAATTCTGGATCAATCCTTGCATCTTGATCCCCAGTAACATTCACTAAGAAACTTGAGGGTAGTGTATCCTCTAGAGTCCATAGTAAGTGTGGTATTAGAAACCCTAAATAGATGTTGATGGGCATTGAGATCACTTGTGCCACATGAATGATAATGGTTATTCACCATTAAATAATAAACATCTATCAAAACATTGACCACACTTAAGAAAGTAATGAACAACTAGTTCAAGAAGTAATCCATGCCTACTTTGAAAATAAGTAGAATGGTTATAAAGAAATTGTAATGGAATTGGAATAAAAGAAATTCCAAACTTCGAAGAACCTTAAAATTTAAATCACCATATTATTAACCACAAAGATTCAAAGCATTATAATATATGTATCAATTCTTATGTGAAGCTAAGTAGGAATAGAGTTATATATACATTTCATTCACCATTTTAAATCCTTACCATTAAAAATTATCAAGTGCAAACAAATCATGTTTATAAGGCTTTTGGATAATGAACAAAATATTAAACCCTAAGGAATAAATATTGCCATCAATAAAATACTTTCCTAATAGTTAAAATTTATGAAAAATCATGAAAAGTATAAGCACCACTTAGTCTCAAAAGATCCCTGCAGTATTTTATTTGTTCCATAAATTTTTGGATACTTTAAACATTGAGAAAACCAAATTTGAAATGGTTTTGTAAAAATAGAAAATAGAAATATAAAAAGATAAAGAACTAGAAAAAAAAAGAGAAACCAGTTTCTGGCCATGGCCTATTTTCTCTTTGTGCTAACCATCGCCCATGGGAAGCCCCGCTCACTCTGCAACGGCCCAGCAAGAGCCGGGCCCACTTACTGTTTTGTCGACCTAATCACCGTCGTCTACCTCGCGCGACCGCCGAAGCAGCTGTGTGGCGCGAGCGCTGTCGCTCCCTGGCATGGAGATCCGTGCCACCATCATCTGGGAGGATAAAGAAGAGGACACCACAGCACCCTACTCCATCCTTATCCATTTCCTCTCGCTCCCGAGCTCTCTCTTGCTCTGTGATGCTTGTGCATAGAGGAGCCGAAACCCTAGCTTGTCAGGGATCATCGTCCTCGTTGTCTCCGGTCGCCTCGAGTCCCGCTGAAACCACCACTGAGTTTGTCTCTGTCTTCTCGTTCATCTCCAACCCGTCACACAAGCAGGCGTGTCTCAAATCGCGAGGAATCGAGCTCGACATCTTGCCAGCCACCATGTCCATGACCGTCGATTCGTCGCATCCGAAGCTCGCCTAGCACCACCAACCCCTCCAACGTGTTTGTGGTGAGCTGTTGCGCACGCTAGTGCTTCCCTATATCTTTATCTCGCTTTAAATCAAGCTCGTGACATGCTCCGCCATGCACCGCTGTCCTCCACCGCATAAGCACATCGTCGGCAGTCCTCCAGTGACCATTAGGTAGCGGCGTTGCCTTCAATCGACTCAACTCGATCTTCCGCATCCAAAACAAACTATAACATCGCATCGTGAAGCCCTCAGTGTCGAGTGGTAGCCTCGTCGATGTTCAGCCGATGTGTCCTGGCGTGCTGACGTCATGGTCAAGTCAAATGACATCACCCAAGCCCAGTCAGTCGGTTTGACTCGATCCGTGCCAACGTGGCATGTGACGTGGTGGGAGCCCCACCAGTCAGTGACTGCAAGTTAGGTTAAAGCTAGTACAAAAAGTTTTAATAGTCAGGGTTATGTCATGCTGATGTCACTCTGACACAATAAATCTTTTTTAAAAATCGTTTAATAATTTAGAAAATGATTAAATCTTGTAAATCCAATAACTTTTATTTTATAATTAAGAAAAATATATATTATATATCAAAATGTTTAGAAAAATAAATTCTATAATTTAAACCTATTATTATACTTTATTTTCCAACTCAAATGAAATGATTAGTATTAATTAGTAAATACCTTATTAAGGATAAATCTTAAATAAATATATTTTATTATTCAAAAATTCTCAAAAATAGGTATAATATATCAAAAGTCTTAGAAAAACAAAATAAAGACTAATAAATTGTTTTATACATTTTTGTATCACTTAATTAATATTTATTATTTATTAAAGTGTTTATAAAGTGATAAAACTTATAAATATCACATCTTATTAATTAAAAATCATAAAAATACTTATAATATTACAAAACGATCACAAAAATAAAAACTAAACATTAAAAATATCCTCTTGCACATCTGAAGTCAAATAAAGGTAAAGGTTTAATAAGTCTTGATTAAAACTATTTTCTAATATCTTAATGGATTAAAAATATAAAAATATTTACTTTACCTTTAACATTAATTGTTCAAAGTCTAAATGTGAATAGAAAGTTCCATTATTGTTTAAGTTGAGTTAAAATAGATCTAACTATTTTAAGTTGTACTTACTAAAACTATCATTAAAAATTAAGTAAATCTTATTCTCCAATTTTTTTTATCAATTATAAAATCATCAATATTTGAGTACTAATATTTTTACAAGTTGGGAATCCACTTTAAAAGCTAAACAAAGTTTTTAAGTATTTAGCATGATGCCATTCCCATATTTATATAAATAAGTATTAATTCGATAATAAGTAAATGATTTTATTCACTTATAAAATCAAGAGAACATCACTTCCATCAAGGCATAATACTTTTGTTTCACTTTCATGAAGTGTTATAAATTGAACAACATGTAGTGTTCTCTCACATTAAAGTAAGATAAATCTCCACTTGCTAGTAGAATAGCTATTCAAAAGTACTACTTGTTTCTACTTTAATACTTGTAATTATAAGAAAACCTTAAAGTGTTAGCTTTAATATTTAAATGCTTTTACTTGGTAAAGTAATATTTTCCTCAAAAGTTATTCTTTCAAGAAATATTAAAAGTAATCCTTAAGTATTCCTATGAATACTCTAATGAATTAATAACCCTTTTAAGAAATCCATGTGTGCCATTCCACACTTGAGTGCTTTAGTATTGCATGCT
Source organism: Avena sativa (assembly GCA_916181665.1). Classification (NCBI taxonomy): domain Eukaryota; kingdom Viridiplantae; phylum Streptophyta; class Magnoliopsida; order Poales; family Poaceae; genus Avena; species Avena sativa. The sequence goes on along the minus strand of OV702290.1, from coordinate 27,725,765 downwards.
ACTTGTTGTATTTACATATTGTTTCACACACTCTCACAAGCCTTAATAAGAAGCACAAGTGTGAAGCTGATCTAAAAGTGAAACACATTCCAAAGAACTCATCACAAGTTTCAAACCCTAGATTAGATACGATTATTCCGGGGATTCACGTTTATCAAACTGCATTACATTACTTATGCATAATTGCATCTTGCTTCTTTAAACATTAGTTCTTGCCGGACCAATGATGTTATTTCCAGATTTTGGATCTTCTAGTATCTCGAAGACCGTGATTGCATAATCTTGAAATCACAAAAGGCAAGTTCACACTTGCTCATGTCCTTTGATTATTTTCTATCAAATGCTTGTAACAAAAATGTTATCATCACCTGCATTTCAAAAAGGTCAGAAAACACTATTTTCATAATATATGATTATGGATTATTTACCAAATGGTAATAATATATTGATAAAGTTCCAGTGGTAAAGGAACATAATATCTAGGACTTAACAACCAATGTCGCTAGTGATTCTAGCACCGTATATTACGCGTTAACCATGAGATTTGGAATGGGACGGAGAAGTCAGCTGGATATTCTTCCTTCCGCATGGACGGATGACCTAATCATGAGGTTGAGGATTTCTCATGGAGAAACCTAGCACATGGGTGGAACCCCTTGTTTCCCGTGATTTTGGTGTCTAGATTATCTTGAGAGGCTGTCAGTGGTTTAGCCGGTCCTTTAAGGGAGCTTGCCAGGGCATAACCGTCTCATAGAGTCTTTAGGTGCCTACCAGAGTTATAGTCGGTCCTATAAGGGGCTTGACAGAGGTGGGGCATGTCCTGGAGGGTCGTGTCTTCATGAGGGGTCGCAGAGAGGGGCAGTGATTGGCTTGGATCTTAGCCTAGGCCTCATACCAAGGAAGTGTGAACGAGAATGCGCGCCCGGATGTGAAACAAGGCTTAAGATCTCTCATGGGTAAAGCAACGCACCTCTGCAAAGTGTAAGAACTGTGACATGTTACTCCATGTTCCGGAAAGGAGCTACGAACGCGGCAGGAAAGGAACTCCATGAAAGTTCTGGTCAACCTGTGAAGGCTGTCGGACATAGTTTTAAGAATAAAAGCAACCTTTGAAGAAATATTTACGAAAACCTGCATTGCCTACGACCTTTGCTCTATGGCTGTAGAGATAGTGCATCATACACTCCTTTTTAGTGAACTTGCTGAGTACGCTCGTACTCAACCGTACCTTCTTAACCCTTGCTAGGTTTTAAGCCGTTGAAGACGACGTCGACACCAACTAATGCTCAAGAAACCATCATCGATAACTCAAGTTCTTCAATGAAGTCAATGGAGTCAACATATACATCAACTAAAGTGAAGACAAAGTCTCTGATTAGATAGGAGGAGATACTCTAGACATAAAACCTACTTCTGTATAGCAGTGCAATAGTAGCATTTGCAAGCCAAATAGTTAGAAGTTAGTCTTTTAGCTAGATAGCTTTGAGTTATTATTTCTGGTTCTTCGTAAGAAGTTGATTTTCTTCCACTTTAACCTCTAGATCTTTTGTAAAGAGTCGAGTTGTAATCTGTAGTCATGTCTTGGACCTGCTATGTTTCTGTTGTACCACTCTGAGTGATGTAATACTAGTGAACAAAGTTTCATTGGTGTTATGTCGACGACTATAGTGTACTACATCATGCAGTGGTATGTTGGGTCACCGTAGAGGACAAAGGCGCCCAACTCGCCGACACCGTCACCACCGAAGAAACAAATCACGCTGATGAACTTGCGAAGTACACGAGTGGCATCAACAAGGATGATCCGACGATCCTGAAGAAGCCCACCATAGCAAGCTTTGCGCCAGCGGCCTTATGGCCTCCGCACACACTCAAACTGTCAAGCTCGTCCCAGGCGACTCGAGAAAGAAGGTCATCATGGGAACATGAGCCCTGCATAGGAAAGCGGGCTCATCGTGTTTCTCTGTGAGAATCTAAACATCTTTGTATGTAAGTCATCTGACATGCCTGGTGTCCTGAGGGAACTCGCTGAGTACAAACTTAACGCCGACCCCAAGGCGTAGCCTGTCAAGTAACCAATGCGGCCCTTCAATGAAGAGCGACGCCGTGCAATCGCCGAAGAGGTACAGCGGCTACTCGCCACAGGTTTCATCCGACCCGTCAAGTACTCTAAGTGGCTGGCGAATCTAGTCCTAGTACTGAAGAATAACAACACCTGGAGGATGTGTATCGACTACACTAACCTCAACAGCGCCTGCCCAAAGGAGGAATTCATACTCCCACGCTTCGACCAAATCATCGACTGGACTGCGGGGTCCAAATCGCTGTGCTTCCTCGTTGCAAACTCTGGCTAGAACCAGATAAAAAGGGCCATCGAGGACAAAGAAAACACAGCTTTCATCATGCCGTTCGGAGCCTTCTACTACACCGCAGTGACGTTCGGCCTCAAGTATGTCGAGGTGACCTACTAGCGGTGCATTAGGAGTGCCTAGCGAGCCAAATTGGTCGCAATATCCACGTCTACATCGACGACGTGGTAGTTAAGTCAACTCTCCAAAGCGATCTGGTCGCTGACCTGGCCGAAACTTTCACGAATCTGCAGAAGTACAACATCAAGCTCAACTTGGAGAAGTGCACGTTCAGTGTACCCACTGGCCAGCTGCTAGGGTACGTGGTCTCCAAGCGTGGCATTGAATCAAACCCCTCCAAGATCAACACCATCGCGTGACTCAAAAAACCTGAATGTCTGAGCGACTTCCAGAAGTTGGTGGGGTGATTCGCGACTCTCAGTCGCATCATCCCTCGACTCGAAGAGAAGGAAATGCCTCTCTATCGCCTGATGCAGAAGAACCCCACATTCGAGTGGGACGACGAGGCCAACAATGCTTTAAAATCACTGAAAGAAGTGCTACTCGCGGCATCGGTGCTCGTCGCACCCCTCAAAAAGGAGCCAATGCTCGTATATGTTGCGGCCTCCAACAGAGTCGTCAGTGCCGTAATGGTCATCGAGCGACCCAAAGAAGGCAAGGAGCGCCCCTTACATCGCCCTGCGTACTACCTCAGTGAGGTCCTCACTGACTTGAGGCAACGCTACCCGTAGTACCATAAACTGCTCTACACGGTCTTTTGAGCCCAGCGACGGCTCCCCCATTACTTCCAGGAGCATCCTATCACAATCATCTCCTTCGCCCCGCTACAGGACATCATCCGCAATCGCGACGTGATAGGACGAGTCACCAAGTGGGTCATCAAAATTGGCGTCCACAATATCAAGTATGAACCGTGCAAGGCCATCAAGTCGCAAGCTCTAGCCGACTTCCTCCCCGACTAGGAAGAAGCACAGCAACCTGAGATGCTGCCCTACCTCCACTACTGGTCCCTCCACTTCGACAGGTCCAAGAATTCGGATGGTGCCAGGGCTGGAATCATCCTCACCTCCCCCAAAGGCGACTAGATCGATATGTGCTACAATTAAACTTCACCCCTGCACCAACAACATGGCTGAATACGAGGCTCTCCTCCATGGCATGTGAGCTGCCAAGGAGATGAACGTAAACCGCCTCAAGTGCTACGTTGACTCCGAACTCATCGTCGGCACCTACAACGCCGTCACCGCCAACATGATATCATACCGACAAGTAGTGGACTAGTTGGGATGCTACTTTGCTGGCTACTCCGTCGAGTGGATCGATCAAGGAAGAACGAGGAAGCTAACACGCTCGTCAGCTCTCGCGCATCGGGTCGGCTCATCAAACACCACCACCGGGCGTCTTCCTCAACACCATCGACAAATCCTCAGTTTCTCCCCCCAAGGAGATCGACATTGGGATCCCACTACAACCCGACTCAGCCCTGGTCGCGATGATAACCGAACCACACAACTGGACCGAGCCCTACATCGCTTACCTCGAGCACCAAATCTTGCCCAAGGATGATACTGAAGCACATATGATTATGCGCCGCTGCAATTCCTTCGTCATCATCAACGGAGAGCTCCACAAACGCAGCGTGACAGTCGTGTACCAGTGCTGCGTCGCACCAAAAGAGGGTCGGAAGACCCTGCAGGACATCCACGCTGGAGAATGCGGCCACCATGCTAGCACAAGGTCGCTAGTCGCAAAGTCTCTGCTCCATGGATTCTACTGGTTCACCACCCACGCCGACGATGTCGACATCATCCAGCGCTGCGTCGGATGCCAGAAGTATGCCAACCAGATGCACATCCTTGGTTTGGCTCTTAAGGCTATCCTCATTACATGGCCATTCGCCGTATGAGGCATCGACATGGTGGGATAGTTCAAAACCGCTACATCCGGCTACACCCACCTGCTAGTCACAGTCGACAAGTTCACGCAGTGGGTCGAGGCGAGCAGGGGCGCAGACAACAAGCAGGGACAAAGACAAGGGGGGCGAGCAGGGGCTAGACCCCTCTCCTCAAGTATCGCCCCCTATACATATTTGTACTACTAACTACAGTAGCTAATCACGTAATTAAAATTAAAGGCCCAAGCCTAATTTCCTTAGCTAGCTAAGTATTCACCAAAGCCCCTAAAAGACAAGCCCATTTAAGCCATAGCGGAGGTATAGAAACCTGAAAATCTCCACCGGTTGATGTTTCCGTACGTTAATTTTGTCTAGATAGAGTGTGTCCTCCAGCCACTGCTGATTGATCTATCGTCTATTGGGGACTCTCTTCGCTCGCGGACTTCTTATCGTGACGAGACGAGCAACGCCTACGGACGCCGCAAGGCTCCGGCATGCTGTCGTGCGAAGCGATCTCTTACTGAATCCTTTCGTGGTGTGGCGCCATCTTACTCAACCCTTGCATGGTGCGGCACCATCAAATCCATCTAGCATCACACGTTCACGCTCAAATCCAAAGGTATGCATATGCACTAGCACATAGGTAGTAGCTTATTGTCATCTTTTATATGCATTACAACCTAGTAGTCTGGATAATTACTATACTTGTAAATATAAAAGAATGGAATGATTTTCTAGTTGGAAGTGTTAGTCTAATCTATTATGCACCTACTATCGAGAACAACAACAATTTATTGTTTTTACAACTTCCGCCCTAGCTAAATTTAATTTTAATAAAAATTTGGTTTAATCTCATACCACCAAACACTTATATTAATATGACTGTCGGTATATTATGTTTGTTAAAAAAAACTTAGCTCTTCTATGTTCAAAACCTGGCTCCGCTCCTGGATAATGCGTTTTAGCCAGCTGCCAAGGCCACGCCACGATGTCGGACGCGTGGGCTCCCTGTTGACACGCTGGAGTTCATATTAATCTCAGACGAGGACGCGTGTCCCGTTCTCCTGCAAACCCTGCACCCCGCCCGATTTTAGATTCCATCCGACGCGGAAGGGAAAACGGCACGGGACGGAATGGAGACCCCGCCAGAACGAGAGGTCAACATCCCGCCCGTGGCCTCAGGCGGATGGCCCACATCGTCTTCCTCCGCGCGGCCGCCGCCGACCTCACCGCTGGTAAGCCGCCGCTCGCGGGCGTCCCGGCGTCCGCGCCGCTCTCCGCGGCGGCCGCGGCCATCCCGTCGTCGCCGGAGGCCACCGTGGCCGTATGGCGCGAGGGCGCCTCGCCGCTGGCGCCTGCCGCGGCCACCGTCGTCGGGCTGCTCAGCTCGCTCGACGTCGTTGCGTTCCTAGCTTCCCATCGTGCGGTAGGAGGCACCGACGCAGCGGCGATGAATACTCCCGCCGGCGACGTGGTGCCGCGGGAGCATGCAGTCGTCGGCGAGGTCGAGCCCGACGCAAGGTGAGGGCAACTTTCTTTACGACAGCAAGCTCTCTCGTTGATTGTTCAGCAAAGTGGACATTTGAACTTCCAATGAGTAGAAAATTATGAAAATTTTGACAAGAAAAAAAAATCAACGTGTTTGCATCACAGCAATACTTACTACGTTGTAATGTGTCCGGCATTTTTTTTTCACATTAAGATCCAGTGAAAATGTCCCATTGCAACACCAATCAGCTAAAGTGGCTTACATTAGTTTTTCATAGTGAGGCTGCATTAGTTTTTGTTACAGTGTGTGCGAAGTTATTCTTCGGATTTGTAAGTTTTCATGTTCATATCTTGTCTCGGCTAGTCTTTGTTAGCCTTGGAACCAATTGGTATCTTGCATCAAGCTTTTAGCTAGTAATTTATTATGAAGACTCGGGCCGTTGGGGAAAAATTAGGATTTGCTTTACTCAACCTCGCTGGTTTCATTCATGTAAGCATCACTTAAAGCTCTGAATTTTGCAAAATGGCGCGAGCTAACGCTAATTCAATTCCATTCAAGGTTGATCGAGGTTGTGGATCTGATGAAGCAGGGGGCAAAACGTGTCCTTGTCCGCAAGAACATCACAGATGGATGCACCATCAACAAGCAACCCTTTGCACCGTTATACAAAGCTCCCCTGAAGATCACTGGAACACCCCGCGCCGCTACAACCCAGATAATCAAAAGGTCACCCTCTTGGTCGACGTTTGGCTATGACAAGTACTGCTGCCTGACACGAGAAGACATTGTTCGCTTCCTCATCAACTGTCTCGGCGCCCTTGCACCGATCCCATTGCAGTCAATCTCATCTCTTGGAGCCATCAGGTGGAGCTACTGCCATGTTGAAGCCTCCTCACCAGCTATCGAGGCTGTGTGGAAGATACCCTCCGACCCACACGTCGTTGCTGTTGTGCAGACGAACAACGAGGGAGCACACATGTTGCTAGGTGAGATATCCGCTCACAAGCTGTGGAAGCGTGATTATATGGCTGCTGCGGATGCAATGTCAAGGTTGTCAGCACTACACTTCGCCACCGGCATTGACGAAAATGGAGCAGTGCCAGCTTCTGCTAGTGGCTTCGGTATCGGTGCGTGGCGGGGGGAGGCGGAGAATGGCATCTTGGCTTCTCCAAGGTCTATGAAATTCAGTAGCAGGAGAATTGGGTTCTCTGCGAGCCTTGCAAGCCAGACGGTGCCAAGCCACCGGAAGAACGCAGTGCTCACCTGCAAGGCTACGAGCTCTCTTGCTGCCGTGATGGCGCAGATGCTGGCGCACAGGGCCACACACGTCTGGGTCACAGAAGGTGGTGAGACCGAGGAATCCATCTTGATTGGCATGATTGGGTACGCAGAAATCTTCAACGCAGTCACTAGAGGTGTTCTGTCTTAATCACGGGTGCAGATTCATTTCATGTTGAGGAAGTTTGGCAAATGGATGAGTTCTTCATACACTTCTTTCTTGATCAATTTCCAGTATGGTTGAGAAGGGAAAAGAAGTGGAGCAAAGCTGGTTGTACAATAGCTATTGGCACTGAGTAGGCAGGAACTCAAACTCAAGCCCTAATTAGCTGGTGAGAGTACATTGCAAGCCCAACTCCTGGTTGGTTTACTAAATAGATGTTAGTAGTATGTTAAGCTGTTAACTGTATATCTCTTTCAATGTTTTATGTGTAGTCTGTTTTTTCTTCATCTTTTCAACAGAGGAAGTTCAGTTCTGCTGCCCATTATTTTCTGGTGGCATAATTGAGTTCCACAATTTATCTGAATGCAAGTTATAAGTGATCCAGTAAGTACTTCCAAACTGAGCGTAGCAGTAATGCATCATATTATGACAAAATACACTGTCTGCATAGCCAAATCTTACAACAGTGAACAAACAGGAAATAGCATAAATCTGACCGACGAAAATTTAGGCCGATGGTAACAAGTGATGCTTCCTCATAAATGGAGTGATGGTAATGTTATTTCACAAGTATCCCAGTTGCCATCAAACTAGTCCTTCCTTAGCTCAATGCACTCCCTGTGGGCACCGGAGCTGTTGATGACTATGATTTCCAAACTATCTCCCTGCAAAGTTTCACAGAATAGTGGTATTTGAATCAGAATTTTAAGAATTTAGACAGTAGCACCCATTAGCATCTAAGGGCAAAAAACACCATACAGTGTATATATCTCTTTCTGTGGCTGATGCGAAAACGTCCTTGACCAGATCGACGGCATCCGATTGAGACAAGTGGGTCACTGCATCCTGCATAGTTAGTATGGCATTAGTTCTTAAACGTCAAAATTATTGTACATGTCAACTCAAAGCAGAAGTATTGCTGTACTAAATATTATTTTTCTACAAAGTGCTTGACAGGTCCTTAAATTTGCACACCCCTGTGTCACCTGGTTCACTGTGCTAAATTTTCTGTTTATGTTCCTTATCGGTGATTCTGGATGATATCACACTTATCTAAGTCTAAGTAAGAAATTGACCAATGTTGTTGCCATCTAAAACCATGAAAGTATTTCAGAAAATTTCTGGATGACCTTAGTTAGCAGTTGCATGGTTAAATTGTGGCTCAAAATAAGCCTAGTTTGCCAGCCATCATGCAACTGGAGTTTTACAAAACTTACCCGAGCCGGCACTAGTAGAGGACTAGGAGACTTCAACTGGTTGTCTAGGGTAGGCATCATCAATGCTGCACCAGTTCCCTGAGCACTATAGCCGGTCCGCTCATACGACCCAACAGCATCGTATGTGAAGACACATCCTTTTCCTGTGAAAGGAGAAGAAATGCTCCGGTCATGATTACCACTGAGCAATTTCAATGTAAAATAGAAATTAGTCTGAATCATACCTTCGCTGTCCAGTCCACCCAACACATTGAAAGCATAGTATGGGAAGAATCTCTTATAGTATAGAGTGTTTGACAGTAACTGGGCCATTGCAGGGCAGCTCATCTTCTTGTTATGGTTGTGTTCATACAACTACAATAGCAGAAACATGGAACATGATTAGCTTGCACTAGTATGATTCAGGATTACATAATCTTTACCCATACAATCTGCAATCCCATATTGAGTAATACACTTGTTGAGGCAGGGAGCCAATCTAGCAGCTAATATTCCTATTGTACTAATAATCATAAGTGAATAAAGAAGGGCCATGTAAGAACAGACAATCTTCAAAATCGTGATGACCCAGGTTAGCATAAAAGCAAATGTTGGATACTTGGATCACAATCTCCAGATGATTTGTGTTGGAACATTGTAAATGTTCATTGAAGCTCGTGAAAGAATGGATAACTCTGAACACATGTTATAGAAGGTTTGAGATCTCAGTCAGCCATCAGACTTACCAATTCCTTTGCAGACAGGTTCTTCTGCAAAGCTTTGATATCACCTTGAATGTGCTCACGTTGTTCTCTCTGCTTACCTTCAATTAGGGCGGACAAATGTGTGTTGGCCTCATCTGGATTGAACCGATACACAAACTCAGGGCAAGGGGAAGGGGAAGGGGAAGGGGAAGGGGAAGGTGGGAGGACGTACAGGTGCGCGATCTTGGAGTGGTCGCGGGAGAGGATGCTGTATCCCACGGAGAGGCGGGTGTCAGCTGCGACGACGCAGTAGTCGGCGCCCGCGACGGCTACGCACGTGCCACCGTTGTTCTCGTACGGATCGAACCTCGCCATGGCCGCTCAGAGAGGAACCACGGTCACCTCGGGGCTCGGTGTCTCCGCTTCTTCGTAGCCTCTTTGCGCTCCTCCTCCTTCGTCTCGCTCTCGAGTCTCGATACGGCCACGGCACGGCGAGGAGGGAGATGCTATGTAAAGTAGGAGCGCCACGGGAGGGAGCTCTGCTCTTCTTGTGCTGCAAGAAGAAGGCCTGGCTAGATTCGGTTGCCGCAGGGTCCCGTCTAGTTTTTTGTTTTGTTTTTTGAGGGTTGGGTCCCGTCTAGTTGGAGACTTGGAGGCGTAGTCCGCTAAAAACAAAACAAGTTGGAGGCATAGTGGGCTGGGATGGGCCGACCAATAATGCTACACTTACGGTCAAACTATTACGGAATTTTGTGGGCCGACAGGGTAACCGTAGCCTGAAACTGGCTGATATTATGTCCTGTGACAGGTTTTGAATGGCCAACCTTAAAAAGAGGGAGCCCCGCTCGGAGCTCATACACCGACCACCGCCGGCCGCACACCCCTGTTTCTCTTGGGCCTGGCCCATTTAACGCGGCTGGTTTTCTGCCCGGTTTTTATCCGGTTTTCTTTTTTTCTTGTTCATTATTATTAATGATTTCTGTGGTTTTCCGGTTTCTGAAAAATGTTCGAACATTTTTAGAAATTTGAACAGTTTTAAATTTTTGAACTTTATTAATCTGAACAATTTTTAAAATCTACACATTATGGTTTTGAATGGCCTAACCTGAAAAAAGAATCTCGGCCATTGCGGTTTGTCCTATTGTTTTTGTTTTTTAAAAACACGGTACAACGCAGCCGGGTACACGATGCAGATATTAGGAAACAAAAATATCAGTGGTGTCAAAATATTGTACGTGGTTCTTGTTACGACAACAACGGTTGTTGTTACGGTAACAATAGCCTATCAGCACGTCTGACACGTCGTGGCTACGTGGCACGAACCTACGTACTAGCATATGGAAAAGCGGTAGCATGTTGAAATTGAGTGGATGATCTAGGTTTTCACCGTTATATATACCTCTTATAAATCAGCGGTTAGAAAAAGTCGCATCTGATATCCTCGGTGTTGTGTAAATACTTTTCATATAGTGAAGTTCGTTGGTTGGCACCTATGATTTTTTCCTTTCTTTGTTGGAGACGTTTTACACGTTAATCATGTGTCTCCTCGCGTGTTTACTTTGTTTCGTTCTTCATTTTGCTTGTCACATTTATATCAGAGCCTAGGTTTTAATCTAGGTTTTACGACATGTCATCACTGAAGTTCGATGTACCACAATTGGACCACCCTAATGTTCTTTCTATGGCAAGTAAAGATGCGGGTGATGCTCTCCCAAACTTCTGATCTGGATGAAGTGTTCGACGGATTTGACAAAAAGATGCGAATGAGTGGTCTGGCAAAGAAAAGCAGAAAGATCGTAAGGATTTGTCTCTGATTTAACTTCATCTATCTAATAATATTTTGCGGGAAGTGTTGACGGAAAAGGTTAAAACTAGAACCAAATCTGTATGTCTAATGATCTAACCAGTGAGATGCACGTGAAGATGAAGTCAGTACAACATGGAGCCCGGGTGCTGGCGCTTATAGACGCCGAGGCACAGTCTTAGTCGCCACGCTCGCGCTGGCGCGGCAACAAAACACCAGGAGTAACTGCGTCGAGGATTCTGAAATGACAGTGAATTTTTTGGCCCGACACAACGTGATCCGCTGAGCTAGCGCTTCCGTGGCAGTAGGTGTTTACGCCACGACCCATGTAGAACGACAGTAGGTACATGTCGTGGCAACTATGAGACTAGGGCACAATATGGTGTCGCCCTACGTAACACGTGTACGACATAATTTTTAGTGTCCCCTATGATACTTCTAGGCGCAGCAATTCAGCCAGCGGTTTCAATATTTAGGGTTCCCCTAAATCACATGTGATGCTTTCAAATATCATAGCACAAATTTGAATATATAGCATAATAGAGTATCCAACACATACATCGTAGCACTACAAAAGACATCATAATCAGTTTTGACTCATCCATTACACAAGTTTTGAAAAGAAGTTTAAGTGTAATCGACTCCACACAGATTAACTCAATCTTCGACAAACGGAGAACCTAACTCGTCCAGGGTAACAAGTGCTACGATGAAGTGCTGATTGTTGGTCTTCAGTTGAGTCTGCGGCAAACTCCTAATGAACAAGGAATAAAAAAACTATAAATCACTTTGCTGCAAACAAGTAAATATGTATAGTAACATATATATACTAGCTAAATGACTAGACATACTTTTGTTCGATCCAAGAATAGAAATAGGTCTACTGTTGGACCTAGGAGCTCCTTCTGCCGTCGTGAACTAAGAAGTTAGTAGATACACATTTGTAAGGATATGCGCATTTGATAAATCTGGCAGCTCGGAGTCAATATTGACATACATTTGCAAATGGCCAAGCAATATTGACGTTAAGAGTTTGGACCAACTTCTTAACCTTTCCGAGTGGCTGTAACATCCCAAAAATATTAATCAAGATTATCAAAATTTAATCACCCAAGTTTAGGATTAACAAAAACTTTTATTATTAAAATTAATATGAGTGCATGTGTAATTTGCATTAGTGTATGAATGCTTGTAATTGCCATGATTGAGTGTTACTAATAATAAAGATTGGTTTAAAGATGAATACTACATCATTTAGATCATTCCCAAGCAGAATCAAATGAAAAGAAAATCAAATATAAGATCATATGATCAAATGATATTTTTGGCCAAACTTATCCACTAGACCACTTTGAGTGTTCCTACTAAAGGATTTTCAACAGAAACAATTTCAATTCTTTTCATCCCTTGCTAGACTAAGTAAAAGTAAATACAAGCAAACTTTACAAAGTGACAGAAACTATTTTCAAATCTATTTAAGAGGCATTGCAAAACTGAATCAAGATCATATGCCTAGATCATCATTTTTTAAAAACCATTCAAATCAATCCCCCTTGACCTTTCCCAGCAACCACAGACTACTAAGCAAGCAATAAGATTACTCACCAAAATTCATTTAAAAATTTAAAAGTTAAATTCATGCGGCCATTTGATTGAACACCTGGTAGGCACAGCACAACCTCACCAACTATACACTATTTGGAGCTATCAATTGCTCAGCTTTTGTACTGCAATCAACACATTGAATTGTCCTAGATCATCCTTGGTACTTGGCCGTGCAAAGGAGGGACATCACTGGCCACATTGACCAGTGCCACGTCTGTACCGAGTCGGCCATGCCGGTCGAGCACGAACCACTCACAGCACGCCGCACCGCCCTCGCCCACGATGTCTAGCAAGTCGCCGTGACCTCACCGCCACCCCTGTCCACCCCTTGACCCAAGGAGAGAAGTGGAGACGCTGAAAACCGCGTGACCATTTAAGCCCCTGCCATGCCGAGCGCACGACGAAGCGCCGCAGCTGCCTCGCACGCACACGCCGCGCCTTGCTCTCTCCGCCCGTACCCGCGACCGCCGTAGCACCAGTGACCTCCCAGACATGACCGTTCGCTGCCTCACGCCCCATGACCACCGTACCAAGTGACAAACACCCGTGTACCCGAATAGAGCCCCGATGTCGCCCGGCCGATAGAGACCGCCCCTTGTCGTGTCGTCACTCGCGTGACGATCGCCATAGTCCACTACACCGACCCATGCCCTCCGCCGTGACGAACGCGACCTGTAGCGACGTCGCCCGGAGAAGCCCGACCATGTCGCACTGCCTCTACCCCTGGTGTATAAATAGAGGCCACCCCAGCACTCATTCTCCACACCATTCCAATCCTCTCTCTCTCTCTCAGAAACCTCCCAGGCATTTCCCCGGAGCAAGGCGAGCACCATCCCGCCGAAATTTGACCGGAGCCCACTGCTGCAGTCGAGGAAGGAAGCCAGCGATTGGAGCCACCCCAGGAGCTGTCGTGACCGCCAATTGAACCGCCGTCGACGACCATCCCATTCGCCCCCATCGCCGACCATAGTTGGAGCCTCGGTAAGTCCCCAGCAACCCCCACCACCGTGTTAGGGTTCGCGTCTCGCCGGAGCAGTTCGACGGAGACGACAAACCTCAGCCATAGGATCTATTTCAAATCGTAGGGCTAGGATTGCTAGATACCGTTTCGGTTTAGAATGAGCCACTAACGAGTAGGACCTGCTTGTCAGCAGCCCGCTGCGCCAGCGCTGTGCAGTTGGGCCGGTCCAATTAGTTTCCCCGGCAGAGCCTGTTGATTCAAATAAGATTTTTCCATTTTAGTAAAAAACAGATTCTGTCAGTAGATTCAAAATTTAATTCAAAGAGATTCACTGAACCAAAATGCATGATTCTAATTTTTTGGAAATCTATTAAAATTATCTAATCAATCCCGTTAGATTCAGACCATTTAGAATTATAGATCACCTATACCAAAAATAACAAGACAAAGACTTTTGACACTTCAAACATTTTTCTAAAATAGACTATAAATGTTTTGACATAATTCAACCTCTCAAAAATCACATTTGCCATGCTCTACATGAATATGTAAAAAGATTTGGTTTTACAAATATGAAACATGGCTTAGTATTAAAAGAGTGTTATATAGGCATTCCTAGTCACTTTAATATTATTAAATAGTAATATTAAATCTTGTAATATATTATCACCATTTTAAATCACATTCCCAAGTGTTGGAATAGATGGTGATGACATGTGTCAACATGATCCACTATTTTAATTAGAGAATATTAAATCTTAAGGATTTAAAATGAGTAGAAATTGTTTTTCTAAAATAAGAAGAATAATAAAATGTGAATATTCCACATAATGATAGAAATGATGCTAGATCATCTAGTATGAGCCCTTGTGTGCTAAGTAGAAGTAGAGAAGTATTATTTGGTGATTGTGTACCTTGAATGTGTTTATAGATGCTAGTACCGACCTGAGCTACAACGAGAAGGAGTACTTCGAGGAAGAAGAAGAGAACTTCAACGACTGCAACAACTGTCCTGCTCAAGGCAAGCTATCGGTGCAAGCTAACCAATGCAAGATGCACTAGGCATTCTTGGTTATGCAACTTTGATTACACCCATCCCAGTTTTACTCCAAGCTTTACTTTCCCTTTTACTGTCGTTTTCTTACTTAGTTAATGAATTGTGATTTCTGGAAACTAGATTGGATCCTATCAAGATCATAGGATTAGTCTTGGATACTTATACTTTATTAGCACCCCCAATAGTGATACCCTCAATATTAGTGGCTAGTGCTAAGCTAAAACTTGATTACTTTAGATGAGAATACTTGGTGAAAATGATTATGAAAACCTTGGAATGAAGATTCATTCTATTGAAATGTTTTGACATGAGTTGTAAAACACAGTGGTTTGATGATGAAAGTGATGAGGCATGAGCCTTGATTTTAATAAAAACTGATGGTTGGGTTCGGACGCGATACCATTCCAATTTTATCGTGCAACCACAATACCTGAGTTGGGTAGGGATTGACTGGAAGTTTATATGTCTTAGTATGGGTTCCCTTGCGGAAGAGGTTGAAGTGAGGCTACCTCGTGATAAATGTCCACCTATGCAGTACCCAGGATGGTGGATGGCCATGGCTGGATGGCCAAACTCATAGGGGAGGTGCCTATATTAGGGTGTGTAATTGAAAGGTTAAGATTGATTATCCGCATACCAAGTATGATGATTCAGGATTATTCCTGATGGATGTATCGAATTTTGTGGTGAAAGTGTACCCCTCTGCAGAGTGTGAAACTATCCGAATAGCCGCGTCCGCGGTTATGGACAGTTGGAGTGGCCATACTGTTCCGTTGTCAGGTGTTTTCAAAATGATTTGTGACTTGAAAGATGACTTTGACTTAACCACAACAGAGTTGTGGACATGAGATCTAAGTTCCCACTTAAGTAATATAGAGAACTAAATTAGGTCTTTACTCTTGAAGCTTTATGAAATAAACCTGGCTTTTTGCAGACAAACCTAGAACTTATGACTCCTATTAGTTTTACTTTACTTATACTAGTGGTAGTTTGCGAGTACTTAAAGAGTACCTATGGCTTTGTCCCTGGCTATTTCCATGGCCAGACTATGAGGAGGATTACCCGGAAGATGGACAACAGGAGTTCTATGACAACTAGGATCATCTCCCATCATCAGCATTGCATGTGACCCTGCAGATGAAGCCCCACTATGTTTACTTTCCGCTGCTTTGATTGTATTAAGACTGGATCATGAGATCCTTTATTTGTAAGACCTTATTATGGTTTGTAATGGATGACATACTGTGGTACCACTTCTGTTATGTCTCGCAAAAATGGTAATCATGGGATTGCGATGTACGGCATAACAGGCATCTGGACTTAAAAATCCAGGTGTTGACAGTGGCCTAGGCAGTGGCAGATGTTTTTCTGCTACAACATCAACCAGGATCCCACAGTAATCCCCTAATGGTTGTACATCATCCCACAGTGCATTCTTGTCTGTGCAAGTTAACTTCCCAAATGTAGTTGTCTTATCACTTGTCAAGGATCGCAGACCCACTCTTGATTTAATCTATAGGAAGTTAATGTAGCATCAACAACATATGCATTCCTGACAGCTAACATACGTATAGAAGACATATACCTGAGTTGCGCAGTTAGTCAAACTCAAAGACTTGAGAACATCCTCTTCATGGTGGTTCTCGGACTATAAAAGTGCAGAGGTCAACAATTGCAATGCATAACACGGTAATAAGAAGAATTAAGTACTGAATTTTGCAATGATCACCTGCAACAAGTGCATGAAACCTGGAGGCCTAGAATGACTACCTCCTGATTTCTTCTTCTTGGAACTATTTCCACCAACAGATGAATCTGTAGCTCCATTCGAAGCAACAATAGCAGTGTGGGGTTAGCCTCAGCAGCATCTAGAGGGGTGGTTATAGCAGCATCAGCATCATCTGTAGGTGCACCAACAGTAGCACCACCATCTGGAGGTGTACCAGCAGCAGCACCAGCATCATCTGGAGTTAGCACTTCGGTATCACCTAATCAGGGCCGGTCCTGAGATTTCGGGGGCCCGGGGTGAAACCAAAATTTTGGGCCCCTTAGTATAATTTTTTTATGCATATATGAGATGATGAAAAATAAATATAAGTATACTTTCAACTATAATATTCATATAAAAATAACAATATTCACATATACCTTAAAATTTTCTCTGAAAATTTCTAGAAGGAAAATCTGTGACGATGGAATCACTATCAATCTCGTCCACTAACTTCTTCTCGATGCATAGACTTGCCAAACCATTTAACCTCTCCTGAGACATTGAAGGTCTTAAATAGTTTTTCAATAATTTCAACTTTAAGAAGCTTCTTTCAGCTGATGCAACTGTCACGGGCATAGTAAATAAGATCTGATAAGCGATAGAAATATTACTCACATTGTCATCATCTGCGTTGATATGAACATCACATCGTCCTCTGTACCGATATTATCTTCTGGATCAACATTAGTCTGTTCCCCCACAAGAACTAGCGCCAACTCATCTAGATTCCTCGAAGTGCTCGTGTTACTCTTCAAAAATTTATGAAAAGATCCTCTTTGTGATTCTATTAATTTCTTCTCCTTTTCTCTCCTTTTTCTTTTCTTAGCATCGGATTCGGGTGCCATAATCTCGCTCGCTACAAACAAGAACAACAATCGTAATTAGAATTAAGATTTAAGAACAAAAATTAGGGCGTAAGCGTAACCAGCAGAGCGGGGGACGGACCACTGGACTAGCACCAGCAACCAGGAGGTCCACGGTCGATGACGTCTCGTCAGCACTCAGCAGGGCTTGATGTGGTATGCAGTCCTTGAGCCCGTCGCCGTCAATGGTCGATCCCTGCCTGGCGAAGTGGCGAGTGGTGTGCCGTCGATCGTCGAGGCTACTGCTCTCCCGATCCGATTGAGCGGAGAGCTTGGCGTCAGGCGATGGGAATCACGGAGTAGTACTAGTACGGGAACATGACTCGGGATTCGGGAATCTCGGGAAGGGCAGGAGGCGGTCGATAGCAATCGATGTTTAATCGTTTTCCTGGCCCTGGGAAGCGACCGGACCGATGCCGTCTGGGACTGAGACTCCAGGCGCTTGGCCTCCCTCGGCCTCGCCAGGTACACCGCCTCAGTTCAGACGAAAAAGGCCCAATTAAGCCATCAGCCCAACAAAAAAACTTTTTTTTTACGATTTATATTAAGCCTATCTATATGGAATATTTCTAGGAGGGCCCCTGCTATTTTTGGCCCGGGGCGGTTGCCCCGTGGGTCCCCCCGGCCCGGGCCGGCCCTGCACCTAATGTAATTTTTGTAAAAGGATTTTTATATATGACCTGATCCTCTCTTTGTTTTTGCGAATTTATGACCTGATCCTAAGATCTCACCTAATGTAGAGATCTATACAAGTCTTGCCCGACAAATATATACTTTCTAAATTTATTTATTTAAACCCTGAAATTCGGTTTAGATTATTGAAATTTCATAGGACGGGGCATAGACAGTCATTGCAAGATTCTACTTTTGCTAGCTCCGCATCCGCTAATGAACAGCTTCCCAACCATGACATCAAGTTCTTTCGTTTAGCTTTAAAAAAACAAGCAAGTGCTTTCCTTTAGTAGTATATACTTGCGTTACCAAATTTACCTTTGCCTCCGACGTCGGCGAGCACGAAGAATCCAGCGGTGGTGCGTTGCATGCTGTATCCGGTGGCTGGACTAGGAGGTCACCACTCACCACTACTCCATGACCGTCCGTCCGTCGGCGAGCACGAAGTACTAGCTAGCTAGTGCTTCTTCATACATGCATATGGCTTTAATTAGCTGCTGCTTTCTGCTCAACTCCATGACCGTCCGTCCGATGATATGCATATCTCTGAAACTAGTACTGTATTAATCGTCGCTAAGCTTGTCCTAAGTTACAACTAGTGGTAACACGACCGATCGGTCGGGCAGAAAGCGATGCTTAGAGGCGGCGCGCGGCAAAGTGGAGCTGAAAGCACCGGGGGTCGTGTCACCACTAGTGGTGACACAAAGATCATCCGTGCATGCATGGTGGCCACTATAGACAGTCTGTGTACATGCACGTACACAGGCGGGTCACTCACACTCAGGAATGCAAAAACAATGGGCTCGGCCCGTCGGAGCTGCCGGCAGCGGTGGACGCGCGTCGTGCGAAGTGACTCTCTATGTAGCTTACGCGCGCATTACTCAATGGCCCGAGTAGGAAAAGCGCGCATCACCACTATTTTTAAGCCTTCCGAGGGTAATATATACAGGCTAAGTTAGCTTACGTGCCTCCACTCAAAAAAGAAAAAGGAAAAGAAAGGTCAGCTTTCGTGCCTGGCCACCGAGAAGATCCTGCTTACACGCCCTGCCACCTAAGGTTCCAGATACGTATCAACAGACCAAACAAAAAAGCAGACAACGGGTTGACTGTTTTCCACTATGCTCAAGCTCTTTTTTCCGATGGTGGAGAACGGACCACTAGTCCCGGTTCCAGATGGGTTCTAGATCCAGTTGTGCAACGGGATTGCGAATCGGAATTAGAGACCCATATCTCTACGAAGTGGGACTAGAGGCCACCACGTGGCAGTGGCAACACGGCAGACGGGAGGACCTTTAGTCCCTAGAAACGGGGGCGCTGGATTTACGTTTTTAGGGGTTTTTCATTTCATTTCTTTTTCATTTTTATACAATTTGGTACATGGAGATCATTAAATCACTAGGATCCCGTGGCATGTTGATACATATATAATATAATATATAATATACATGTTGATGCATATATAATATAACTTGTCTTACCAGGATACATACATATAATTTTGTTTACATGGAGATCAAACCGGAACTAAGCCCGTCTGTTCGATTACATGGAGATCATTAAATCACTAGACATGGAATTTTTCCGTTGGGTCTATGACATGGTCAACCAAAAATCCCGTCAATTCCTCTTGAATTGCTACTAGGCGCTCCTTCGGTTGGAGTTTCTCATGCATTCTGTCCAACTATATATGAAAGAAGGAGATCAATATGAATATCAATCTTCATAAAAAATATTATGAATGACACTCAACACAATTAATGGTAATAAAATTAAATTGTGAATATATTGTTCACGTATTGTGAATATATTGTTCACGTACTGCTCTAAATGTCGCTCTGTTCCGCCCACTAACCTCCGAGCGAATGAACTCACAAATGAAGTATCCACACAAATTAGTCCCTGGTGGCTGCCTCTCGCACTTTACGAGAATAGAATTTAATCAAATAATAATCAAGCATGATATAATGGTATTGAAACTAGAATTAAAGAGATGCGCATACCTAGCTCATACTACTTACCTTGACCGGATGAAAACTAAACTGATCTTTAAAATCACCTATCGTCCTCTTGGTGAATTTTTGCCAAACCCTGCCTGGCAAAAAAAAGAATAAATGAGTTATTAGTTACTTGATATCTCGGGAAATGGACGAAGATCGATATAGTGCGATAATGACTGAAATTACCTCTAGAGCGCCTTTGTAATGCTTTTGTACTCCTTTTGTTCTTTCTTTAGTGGGTCCTTGATTCTAACTCTTACATCGTCAACTTCAATGATTAGCAGAATGTAACAGTAGTTGTGCACCTTTATATACGTCAGTAACTCATCAATTACACTTAACATCGAGTAAGCAAAAGTGAATGTGTACGAGAAGGTAACACTCTCACTTGAAGTTGTAAGGAAACATTATTCTCTTTTTGTAATGTTGCCTGTGTATGAACCTTAGCAAGTTACGCTCCGTCTCTTTGGAGAAATCCCGTAGCAATGGTTCATTAACTCGGCGTGGGTCGATGAACCCAATGTCAAAGGTTCCCTTTCGGTCACATTCCTCGCTCTTCATTCTACATAATAGCGTAGTGAGGATAATTACAGACAATGGACGAGCTGAGTTAGAGACTTTATCATAGAAATAAATGAATCACTTAAGATAATAGGAACTGACGAGACTCAAGTCGGGGGCATCTTGTTTGTATAACATATAGAATTCCTCAAGATAAATTTGGATCTCGTCTTCACCATTAAAATGCTCATTTGTAACTCCTATAAGAAGCACTAATCGCCCTTCTTCCTTTGTTACTTTCAAGTACCACTCATGTAGTCTTCGCATTTGTTTTGGTAGAAGCTTGACCTCATCAGGTTTGACCAGAGACTTCTCGTATTCATATTTCCATGCTATTTTTGTTTGCGTGGCGACATGTGCGCCTAGCGCTTGATCAACACTATTACTAGCATCTCTAGCAAAGTTCACCGCTTGATCAGTACTAATACCCTGATCAACACTGGATAACACCTTGAGCAGGGAGATTGATTGTTTTGCATGTTCTCCGAGTTGGGCAACGTCTCTTTTCCCGATTGCACTACTACTTCTTGTCTTCTTCATACCTACTCTCATCAGACAGCGTGTGTAGTCATCTGCCTTATTTATCTCATATTCTGATGGTTGCTCAAGAAAACTCTTAGCCCACTTTTTCACTTTTGGATCAAATATCTGCTTTGGCTCGGGCTTTTTCGGTGCAAAAAAGGCTTTCACTTCGTCATCACTGGTCGCTTTGGTTTCCTCATCAGTCATCTCGTAAGATAACTTGGGAGGAGGCGGCGGGGTTTTCTTCGCCCTACTACCTTTCTTCTAAGCAGTAGCACTAGTCGACCAAGCGGCAACCTTTCGATAATGTTGCCGCTGGGAGTCGTCTGACACAGCAGAGGACTTGCCCTATGGTGGTCGTCCCTCTCCTCATCATGTGGACTTGGAGGTGGTGAATTATGACTCGAAAGAGATGGTGGTGGCCTGGGCGCCGAGCCTGAAAACACGATGTATTTCTTGCGCCATAGAATGATACCACCCCCGACTTCTCTTAATGTCCTCTCATATTTAGCTCCAGGGATGTTAAGATCCAGTGATTCATATTCCGGTACAACTTCATCCACCTCAACACGAGCATAGCCATCTTGAATATGATTGTCATCCCAGTGTGCTCTAGGTTCACAGGATAAAGCATAGCCGACGCCACCTTGAAGGATAAGTTGATCACTCCCACATGTAGCTCACAACTTGTCTTCTCACTGATATTATCCAGGGGGTAGCGATCCATCGGTGCTTCATCAGCCCCGGCCCCCGTGGAAGCCACGTTGCTTCTCCGCTGAGATGGGCCACCGGCACTATCTTGCTGCAACTGATGAGTTGCCTCTTGCTGGCGCATTTCGTCCAGTTACTTTTGTTGCTGCTTTAAGATGCCATATATTTCTTCATTGTTTCTTTCTAGGATATTCAATCGGTCTGTCTCCTCCTGCTCCTTTCATTGCCTTGCTCTCACTCGGCTTCTATAAGATTCACTGTCCTCGGGAAACCTAGTCTTCCATGGCACAGAAGGTCCAAAGCCTCGTGTTCGTCCTGGTTTTTCAGGATTCTCAAGGGCCTTTATTAGCTCGTCGTTCTCTCTATTGGCCTTGAACTTTTCCTCTTGAACCTCCGTGATTGTTGTAACAATTGTTCATGGGGTGTAGCATTTTTTTTCATCCATTATTAACTCCCATGTTCACATGTCATACTTCGCCCCATGCGCAAGTAACCAATTTCTTACCCTCTTGGGCCAGTCATGTGTAGCTGGACTAATCCCTTCATCAAGCAAGGCGGCCTCAAGTTGCTCCCACTTAGGCATGGAAGTCTTGTAGCCACATGTCCCCAGCTTATGGTGATATTTATTTTTCGCAGCATTATCCTTATACTTTTTTGACTTTTCTTTAGCTACTTATGATTTCTTGTACTCCAAAAATCTGTCCTAGTGATGTCGATGCTTCTCTAATGTGCTAGTGAATTCTGGAACTTTGTCTTCCTTGAGATATTCATTGTATAATCTTTTCTTATAGTTATTGAACTATTCGGCCATCTTCTTAAGAGTGAAATGCGTGACTTTGGACCTCGTGGCTTTTGTGAGATCATCAGGCTCCAAGACCGGTAGGGTGAAATGCGAAATGAGCTTCTCCCAAAGCATGTATTTGTGTCTATCCTTGACAAAACTAATAGGGTTTCCATCTTTCTTTGTTGGCTTATTCCAATAGGGAATGTTGATCGGGACGTTGTCCCTAACAATAACTCTGCATTGATGCACAAATGTATCTGCATTATTTATGGGAAGCAACAGTTTTCCATCTGGAGAGATGTCCTCAATTGTGAGATGTGCATCGGCGGCCATCCCTTTGGCCAGGCCTCGTTTACTTTTACCAGATTGGGTTGATGTGGAGGTCTAAAATAAGAAACATTCATTAATATATATATACACAAATCAATTAATGCATCTATCTAGTGATCACAAGAGGCTTAATATACCTTGCCAAACTTTGTTAAGGTCGGTCCTTCATTTTGCAAGCCGTCATTGCAATCAAAACTCGTTTGCGCTTCATCTCTTTGTTCTATCTCCATTCCCTCACCGGACTCATTCAAAAACTCTGAGCCATCTTCTACTCCACCGTCTTCTGCTCCACCCTGATATGATCCACCAACGGGATGTCGTATTATGTGGAACAGATCCTCTTCACCTACTCTGCCGTTGAAGTCCATAGAATAACTGCTATGAAATAATGCGCATACAATTAGTAATATAATTAACAATATACCATATCATAACAGCAAAGTACTAATGAAACAATAATACAGCTCGAATAATCCAGTTAATACAACAATAATATCAGTAATACTTCTCGCTCAATCAAACTGGACGTCGACACCCAGGTCTTGAGCCACGGGCGGTGAACACCCAAAGAGAAGGAACCATCACAGGAGCATAGCTCAGGTGAGATCCCTGAAGAAACTGCCAAGTATTGAAGAACCTAACATCCAATGCAACCATATAGTGATGGACGTGCTCGTCCTCCTCCCTGACACGATTCTGTACCACCTCCTCGGAAGCCCTGCACCGATAGTGGACCACGTGACCGCCACCAAAGAAGCTTTAGGTCAACGACGAGACCCAAATTCCTCACCAAGCTACGCATCCTAGAAGGTAGCACCTCCTAGTGCTAGCCCGGCGAAGCCCAAACTCGGACATGCTCGGCGGAGCCCAGGCCTCTGTCGTTACCACTGAGTCGATGACGAGGATGCGGGATGGGTATCACCGCTGATAACAAATTCCTAAGTATGCGGTTGCTCCAAATCGATGTCAAAAAATCGAAATAAAATCGAATACTGCAAAATAATCCCTAAACTAAATAATCCTAAGAAAATAATTATATTTTCTATTTTCCACACTTCTCTATTTCTATTTATATTTCTATATATATTTTCTATTTCTCCTATTTTCATTTCTATCTCTATCTTCTATTTCTATTTCTAAATCCTATTTTTTTAAGCAATAATCCTATTTCTATTTTCTAAGCAATAATCATATTTTCTATTTCTTCTATTTCTATTCTAAATCCCTAAATTCTACTTCTGAAATTCCTAAATCTACACTTCTTACTTCTAATTAAAATCCTAAACTAATTAACTAATAACTAAGAAAATAACTAATTAAATAATAATTATAAGAAATAATAATAGCTAATTAACTAATGAACTTCTCACCTAGATCCACGTGGTGGCAGGGCGGGCGTGGTAGAGGCAACAGCGACAGAGACGGTGTGGTGGCAGGGGCGGGCGCGGTGGCAGCAACAGTGATGGAGATGTGTGGTGGTGCGGGCGCGGAGGTCAACGGCGTGGCCAGGGCGGAGGTCAATGGTGTGGCCTGGCGCGGAGGTCAACAGCGCGGGCTAGGGGCGGGGATCTGCGGGAGTGGCGGCGGGCGCGGCAACGGCGAGCTCTGAAGGGAATATGCTCAAGAGGCAATAATAAAGTGGTTATTATCTTATTCCATGTTTATGATAAATATTTATTTTGCATGCTATAATTGTATTAATTGGAAACGTTAATACATGTGTATTTAATAAACAAAATACAAAGTTCCTAGTAATGCCTCTCATATAAACTAGCTCGTTGATTAACAAGATGATCAAGGTTTCCTGATCATGGACATTGGATGTTGTTAATAACGAGGTCACAATATTGGTGGAATGATGTGATGAACATTCATCTGAAGTATAGCATTACGATCATAGTCATTATGTTTATATTGCTATAACATTATACGAAGTAATCTTAGTCCTTAGACCATGAGATCATGTTAATTGCTAACACCGGAAGAGTATCTTGATAACATCAAACGTCACACCGTAATAGGGTAACTATAAAGGTGGGTTCAGTGCTACAAAGGTGTTATGTTGAGGCTCATGGATCAAGAGTGGGATTTGTCCATCCCGATGACGGATAGATATACTCTGGGCCCTCTCGGTGATATCACATTAAAATAGCTTGCAAGCAAGTGATGTGATCACTAGAATGTTATATCACGGGAACGAGAAAAGAGTGCATGTCGGTAACGAGATCAAACTAGGTATTTGGATACCGATGATCGAATCTCGGACATGTATTATATCATGAGACAAAGGGATTTAGTTACTAGCTTTAAAGGTTCTTACGATCACAGAAGTCATCGTTGAATGTGTAGAAGTTAGTATGGATCTCTAGGTCCCGCTTCTGATTATTGATCTGAGAGGGGTCTCGATCATGTCTGCATTATTCGTGAACCATAGGGTGACACACTTAAGGGATACCGACATCATTTGGAGCAAATATGTTTTAGATAAAGATTTAAGAAAGCGCTAGAATTATTTCAATAGACACCAAAACTGTTTCGGGTGAAATTGTTGAAATTGGTTCTGCATGTAATATTGAAATGTTGCAGGGGGTTTTATGTGAATGTTTGTTAATTAAAGTAATTAACAAAATTCTGAATAAAATTAATAAAAGAGTTTTATTAAATGAGAGAGCATTAAATGCATTTAAAGTGGAGGCTTTAAAAGAGAATGTGAAGGGGCATTTTAATGTGGAGGGGGTTACCACCACATGAATGGGGGAGGTGAAGGCGCACCCTCCCCTCCTCCTATAAAAGGCCCCCTCTCACTCCTTCTTCCACACACCTCCTCGTGAATGATCTCTCTCCTCCTCTAGTTATTCCCCATGGTCTCGGATTAGCGAGATACATGTTCCCGGTGGCTTTATCTGGAAAGGAGTTGCTACTTCCGCTGCTTTGCTGGAGCGAGAGATGGAGGTTGTCGGGGTACCGGACGTGTGTGTGATCATGGATTCACCGCTGCTTGGTGGTGCTGGACTTGCTGGACCTGGATCTCATGGACGTGCTGGAGCTAGACCTGCTGGACTTCATCACGATCTTGAGATCGGCAAGTGTACGACTACATCATCCATGAGTTCCAACTTGTTAACAAAGCTTTGTTGTCTTCGAGGGTAAGTTCTCTATGGATGTATATCCACCCGTTGCTTTATCTAGTAGATAGATCTTGGCGTATAGTTCCCATCGTAGGAAATTTTTTGTTTTCTATGCTTCGAACCCCAATAGTGGTATCAGAGCCTGATCTATGCGTAGGTGCTTTGCACGGGTAGTACACATATGTTTATATATGGACGATGATGATCATGTTATTGCATCTTCTATTTTTTGATATTGGTGGCATAGTGGGATGAAGCGGCCCGGACCAACCTTACATGTCATCGTACATGAGACCGGTTCCACGACTGACATGCAACTAGTTTTGCATAAGTGGCTGGCGGGTGTCTGTCTCTCCTACTATAGTCAATATCTGATTTACAACGAGTTGCTAATAACTTGGTTATCCTCGTTGTGGTTCCATGTTCGTAGGTAAGAACGGTTCTATCTCTGAAAGCCCTAAGCCACGTAAAACTTGCAATGGATAAATTAGAGGCGTCTAGTTTAGACCGTTGCTGGGCTAGTGTCATGATATGGTAATGTTGTAAGTAGATGTATGATAGATACTCTTACAACACACTTAACGTGTAAGTTCCATAGACCTTGGTCTTACACACAAAGGAATGATAGAGATCATACCATGATGCATATGATAGAGATCAAATGCATTGACCATATCATCTCACTTTACACATTAGATGTTTGCATCTTATATTGCTAGTTTGGCGTTTTAGTAGCATTTTAAGATGATCCCTCATTTAGATATCAAGATAAAAATGTGTTCTTCCTTAAGTATGCACCGTTCTATGGATCGTGTTTCGAGACATCACGTGATGATCGCGTGTACTCGACTCTACGCTTTCATATAGCGGGTGTAAGACAGTTTTACACACGCGAGTACTAATGTTCTTACTTGGCGAGCCTAGCATGTACAGACATAGCCTCAAAACACGGACCAAAAGGTTAAGCATGAGTCATATAGTTGATATGATGCCCATATTGATGCTCGCCTTTGAAGCTACACCGACTCACGTGATGATCGGACTTGGTGTAGTGGATTTGGTTCATGTAATCACCAAAAAGGCACGAGGGATGTCGTTTTTGAGTGGGAGTTCATTTCTAATATGGATTAGTCGAACTCAATTTTTCATAAACTAAATCGAAGTGAATTTTCATAATTTGTTGTAGTCATTGGCATCTGTTTACTACCTTACGCTTAGTTTCAATTGAGATAATAGAACTATATAATTCTGGATATTTACTTTACGAATTGGTATCGTATTGTTTTGAATGTCAATTTAAAGATTAGAAGTCCTATTGCAAACTTTCAGCAAACTCTATTTACTCCATGAAATTTAATAAGTAGTATTAAATAAAGAGTAAGAATTCTAACGTTAGTGTCTTAATTATCATGCTTGCCTCCATGATTCTTGATATTTAAAAGTTTTTTTTAATATTGAGGTTATCTAGGAGCTGAAATAATTATTTCAGAAACCATCATGTGTGGAAGATATTGTGATATCTGAAACAATGTTTTTGGTTGCATTATGATAGAGTATAATTTAGCAAAATACATGTTCTCATATTGTATGAGAATTTGTGAAGGATGGAGATGCTAGGCATCCGAATCTCCCAAAAGGTTCCGGGAACTAAAATTATACTCGTCATTCTTCCTTATAGGCTATAGTAGCTTGATCATGAAAGTTGTCATGATAAGGATGAATAGAAGATGTAAGTAAAATGTTTACTACACTAAAAGATTACTAAAGAATGTATTTTTTTGAAAGAATACCAAACATTTGATGATGGTGATCCACTTCAAAGTGCAAGTCCAAAGGTATTAGTATTTGACTATATACAAGCTTTGTACTATGTGTCATGTGAATAACACCACTATTGATGTTGATAGATTCTTTTAAAAGAAAATGAATTGTTGAAAGAGAATCTATAAAATATTTGGCAGAAAAGAAAAGGTCGGAGATGTCCAACTTAGGTATATAGAAGATATACATGTTATGGCTGTATTCCTTGCTTGTTAAACAATGTGGTTCTGAGGTATTGGATACCGAATTGGTTGGTATGAAGTGTCATACAGGACAACACAATTCATGAACTGCAATGGCCTAAGCAACTAGCAAGAGAATAAGTGATGATGTTCATTGAAAACAAATAAAGTGTTATTGTGTTTTTCGTTGTCATCAAACCTAGCCTTCAAGATTTCTTTTTAATAATTTTTATTTTGTTCCGGTATTATGAGAACAATGGTTGTCCAAATAATTACCGTATTCCATAAAGGATGGATGAACTTTTACAAGTCTAGTGGGAGAAATCACATCCATAAACACTATTGCTAAAATGTCGCAAGACAAATGATTGAAAGATCACTTATGAAGTGACATCGCTGTTTAAATTATATTGGAAAGAAAACATGAAGAAACTCCATGTTGATGGATTTTTGGAGTCTTTGATTTTGATCAACTGACGCTTGTGAGACTTTCCTTGAGATAATTGAAACTCCGTCCATAGGCCAAAGAGGAACGGGTGACTAACTTATCGGATATTATACATATTGATGTATATAGTCCATTATATGTAGCCATATGCGATGGATCTTTTTGCTTCATATGCTTTCTCCAGAAATTTGAGTGAATATATCTATATATTTACTTAATAAGGAAGAAGTATGAAACATTTAAAAATTGTTCAAAGTCTTTCAAGATGAAGTGAAAAATCATTGTAACAAAAAAATAAAAGAGTTTATGATTTGATCATAAAGGAAGATATTTGAGTTACATGTTTAGCAAAACACTTAAGATTTGAGGAATTGTTCCATGATTTGTGTTTCCCGATAAACCATAGGAGTATGGCATATTCGAGAGATGAAATCAAACCATGTTTGACATGGTAAGATCAAAGGTGTCATTTATAAAACTGCCATTATGTTTTAAGGGTTGAAGCTTTAGATACTACCGCTTTTACACTGAAAAGAGCACCATTGTGATCCGTTGAAATGACACCCTCCCCTCCTCCTATAAAAGGCCCCCCTCTCACTCCTTCTTCCACACACCTCCTCATGAAGGATCTCTCTCCCCCTCTAGTTATTCCCCATGGTCTCGGATTAGCGAGATACATGTTCCCGGTGGCTTTATCTGGAAAGGAGTTTCTGCTTCCGCTGCTTTGCTGGAGCGAGGGACGGAGGTTGTCAGGGTACCGGACGTGTGTGCGATCACGGATGCACCGCTGCTTTCCGGTGCTGGACTTGGTGGTGCTGGACTTGCTGGAGCTAGATCTGATGGACGTGCTGGAGCCGGACCTACTGGACTTCATCACGATCTTGAGACCGGCAAGTGTACGACTACATCATCCACGAGTTCCAACTTGTTAACAAAGCTTTGTTGTCTTCGAGGGTAAGTTCTCTATGGATGTATATCCATCCGTTGCTTATATCTAGTAGATAGATCTTGGTGTATAGTTCCCATCATAGAAATTTTTTGTTTTCTATGCTGCGAACCCCAACAAGCTCCACGGGCGACAAGGAGATGGAGGCACGCGACAGCCTCGCAGCGTCGACTCTTCTCGATCAAATTCCTCCAAGTTGGGGAGGAAGGCGACGGGCATCACTTATATACACCCGTTTGTCCCGATTCGTAATACCAACCGGGACTAAAGGTTACCCTTTTATCCTGGTTCGTAATACCAACTGGGACTAAAGGGTTGATACCACGAACCAGGACTAAAGGTTTTTGGGCCTGGCATGGTGTGTGATACCCCCTTTAGTCGCGGTCCATGGGTTGGGCGGCGACTAAAGGTACCAAAAAATGTACGGGCCATCCAAATTTTTGACATTATCAAATGTGACACCATTTTTAAACATTTAAACATTTGAATTAACTAGTTTTTGCGTAATTTCAAATATGACAAAACTTTCAACATGAAAAGTGTTTGAATTTATATAACTAATCCAAAACCATTTTCTGTTTTATAAAGTAATTATTCTGACTATTCAAATTATTAACCATTTTACAATTTTCCATTAAAAATGCATTAACTAATATTTTGCATATTTTAGAATCTGGATAAACTTTAAACATGAAAAGTGTTTGAAATTGTAGAACTAATCCAAAACCATTGTAAGTTTAGTGAGATCCACTGCAAGTTTAGCAAGGCTCGGCCCCGGGTCTAACTATTAAAACTATCAACCATTTTGCCATTTTGAATTAAGAATGCATTAAATCATATCTTTTGCATACATTCGAATCTGATAAAACTTTCAACATAAAAAGTGTTTGAATTTGATTGACTAATCCAAAACCATTTTATGTTTTCTAAAATAGTTAGTCTAACTATTAAAACTAGTACGAAAGATATTTCAGAGGCCTTTCGTCCCAGTTGGATCCACTAACCGGGACTAAAGATATTTTCCGCCATTCTCAAAGTTGTCAAGCCACGCGTCATGCTTTCCCGCTATTTACCTCCTCTTCCCACCATGTTTTCCCGCCTTTTCCCTCTATATCTAGTCCGAATGCCATGCTCATCCACACATCCAGACCTTCCTCTCTCACAACAATGGAAACCGCATACTGGGCCTTACTGACCCTCGAGGAGATCGAGGCGTTGTGCGCCTCCAGCTACCCATGCCCGCCGGGCTACCGGCTGACCGTCGACTGGATGTTGAGCGCTGGAGGGGTTCATGTCCCTCCTATGCCTCAAGGTTCCGCCCGCCAGGCGGCCATCACGAACCACTTCTACCTCGAGATCACGCCGGAGTAGCGGATAGATCCCCATTAGGATCCCGACAACTATGACACCTAGAATGCCTTCTTCGCTAACTGGAGAGAAAGGGAGCTCGCTAGGTACGAAGGTGATGGCCCTCCCTTGGTGAACCACAACAAAGTCGGCCATCTCCTGTGGTGGGTGAACCGGACTATCGCCAGCGTGATGCGCTACATCGCCGAGGGAGATCATCCTCGCTTGTGGTACTCACACTTTCACCCGTCGTAGAGCCACAAGAAGGGTGACGGTGGTGAAGCACATGGGCATAGCGGCGTCATCATCCGGGAGACCCCTCCCCCACGCGTCTTGAATCCGAGGCTGGAGTGGCAAGTGCCCACGGAATATGTCATGGTTGATGGTTCCCGGTTCCCTCGTGCACAAACCGGGGAAGGGATGAGGATCCAGCCGCGTGCGCCTAGCGATGATGATGATGACAAAGACGATCCTAGGGCTATGTACTATAGGGCTAGACATGATTATGACTAATTTTTAATTTAAATATTAATA
The DNA here is from genome assembly GCA_916181665.1 of Avena sativa. Lineage (NCBI taxonomy): Eukaryota > Viridiplantae > Streptophyta > Magnoliopsida > Poales > Poaceae > Avena > Avena sativa. Next base: position 27,694,628 of record OV702290.1, on the reverse strand, counting down.
AATGTCTTGCGTTGGTCTCTCTACAACCCTCCCAAACTATGAAGATATTGTTGTATTCTTGTGAGTTCTTTCAAGTGCCCAAGTGCTTATTTTTAATATTAATAAATGTCTTGGGTATTGGCCATAGCAAGTTGCAGTACATCCATATAAGCAGATCACCAAAAATAAAGGTTTAATACATTATTACACATCACCAACATCCCCATCTAGTGTTGGAGTTTTCTTCCGCACCGTAACCATGGAGCATCTTCATCAATTAACATGAGACTTGGATCTTCCTTCACCGCGAAGGGCTGAATTTCATGAAACTTAGCATAATCTTCTGACATGTTTTTCTTGTCCTCCACTCGCATGATGTTTCTTTTCCCTAAAATAACTATGTGGCACTTTGGCTCATCGTATGATGTATTCGTTTGCTTATCTTTTCTTTTTCTCAGTTTGGTAGACATCTGAAGGAGATATGCCCTAGAGGCAAATAATAAATAGGTTTTTATTGTCATATCTCAATTAGTTTATAATAGTTTCATATTATGCTAGAACTGTGCCAAGTAGAAACATTGGTACAGGTGTGGTATGAAACAACAAAGTCCCTAGTAGCCTCTATTCATACTAGTTCGTTGGTCATGAAGATGATCTGGGTTTCAAGATCATGGGCATTTATGCCGACTGACAACGGGATCATATCATTGGAAAATGATATGATTGGACATTCCTCGAAGGATTGTAACACGATCAAGTCATATAGTTCATTGTTGCAACATCTATACCTAGACTCCTTCTCCTTAGACCGTGAGCTCATATTACTCATTGTTTCCCGAGGCTGCTTTGACTGTATCAAGCGCCACTTGGTAATACAGTGGTTATAAAGGTGTACGTTGGGTATTCCGAAGGAACAGTTGATGACATGTGACTGCAAGACCGGGATTTGTTCACCCATATGACGGGTAAAGATACATACGGCCGGTTTGGTGAGATTACATCTATAAATGTTGCAACATGTGACTAGGTCACGGGGATGTAATATCACGGTAACAAGAAAGCAAAACTTGTTGTGAACGAGATTGAACAAGGTATGGGATACCAGTGATCGGATCTCGGACAAGTTGTATCGAGAAACAAAAGGAAGAGGATGCTACATTTAGACGGTTCAAACGACATTGTCATCAGGAATGCATAGGGGTCACATGGACATCCCTGGTTCCTCTGTTGATCATTGATACAGATCATGTCTAGAGCATTCTCGAGCCGTGAGAGGATACACTTAAGGGTACGATGAGAGTGATCATTCATAAGATGGAATCATAGTAGAGAAAGAGAGAAAACCAGAATCGTTCCGCGAAGAGATCCGAAGTTGTTCGGAGAAAGAATAAAGGAAAAGCCTCGAAAAGTGTTTTCGGATAAATGGGAATTTAAATATATATTTATTATATGTTAATTGTGAATTAATATATTATAAATAATATTTAGATTAAGATTTATAAAGGCAACTTTTATACTAGGCTAAATCCCGGAGGGAAATAGTCTAGAATAAAAGTTGCAGAAAGGGAAAAAGAAAAACAACCAGCCCAAGTGGGCGGCGGATAACAGCTGCCGCACTGGGCGGCAAGTAGCTAGGCCACGCTCGCTAGTAGGCGGCGGATAAAGCGTGTCGCGCGGGGCGGACCGCAGCTGCCAGCCGCCACCTGGGCCTGCTCGACCCGGTCCACGGGGGCGCGCGGGGAGCTGGCACCAGGGGCAGGGTGCTGGGCCGCGGGGATGGGCGCCGGCCCACCCGGCCGCTGCCAGCTGCAATGGGCCGCGGTGGGGCTGGCCAGCCCACCCGCCTGCTGTCCTCTTTTTTCTTTTATTAGTTGTTTTTCTGTTTTGGCTGTTGGGCTGACTTTTGGCCCATTCGGTCAGGACAAAAATAGCTATTATTTTTTCTTTATGAATAGTCCCACATGGCTAACCCAATGGGGAGGGCACATCCCCTCCGCCTATATAAAGGGGTGACCATGGGTGGGATTAAACAGACCAACAATTTTGAGAAGTCCTTTGGTTGACTTTCTCCCTCCCTCTCTCTATACCTTGTGACCATGGCCCCAAGTCTGGGTTGTGTGATCGAGGCACACCTGCAGCACGCTGTTGCGCTGTAGGGATTCCTAGCCGGATATCAACTTCCGCACTCCCGGCGGGATCGGGGAGCCAGAGGTCTCATCGTGCACCGGATGTGTATGAAGACACGAGGCGCAACACTTGGGGCGCTTAAATGTCGTGAGCCGGAGCTGTTGCATGATGAAGATGAAGAAAGAGCAAGGGGTGACCTGCGAGGAGCTTCGCGACCTTGAGGTCGGCTATGAGTACGACTACTTCAACCACGTTCCCCGCGGAACATTAACTGCGTACGGTCTACAAGGGTATGTATTCTCTACGGATCGGCTATTACCGCATTACTACATAGATAGATCCTATGCAGTTTTGGGGTTCCATCGTAGGAATTTTTTTGTTTTCTGCACCGATCCCCAACAGTGGTATCAGAGCCGATCTATGCGTAGGAGTGTTGTACGGCTAGTACGCACAAGTATTGTGTGGGCATTGATCCTTAGTTGTTACCCTCTAACGTGTGCTTGTTTATATCGTGGTATTGTTTGATGAAGCGGCCTGGACCGACCTTACGTGTATTCGTACACGAGACTGGTTCCACGCTCAACATACGGCTTGTACCGTATAAGTGGATAGCGGGTGTCTGTCTCTCATTCAATAGTTGATATAGCATTTACAATGGAGGTCCCCGAAAGGGGTGTAATAGAGACAACTGCCGGATCCATGTTGTGGTTGGAAAGTTCGTGGTTTAGAAACGGTTCTAGTGCGAAAGCCCTAACAACCACGTAAAACTTGCAATAGATAAAGTAGAGGCGTCTAACTTTATTTTGCAGGGGGCATGTGATTATGATATGGCAATGGTCGATACGAAGGTAAAGTAGTTTACTTTTCTGATACTAAGTAGTATAGTAATAGTCATCGTTCTGATGGATGGCCTGGTGGAGGCACCGTGGACTTGACGTCAAACCAAGGGCATGATGGAGATCATGCCGGAGGGCTCGATGGAGATCAAGGCGCAAGAAAGACCATATCATATAACATTATACATATGATGTTGATATCAGTTTTTACATCTTATTGTGTGCTAGTATTTAGATAGTCAACGGTAGCAAATAAGATAATCCCTATTTAATTCCAATGTTCCGTGTTCCCCCTGTGTGTGCACCACCAAGAAAGTTCTTCGGTATGAGGCGATCCAGGGTTACATGCCTGGGTGTCAGACATATCTACGTTCGTATACAGTGGGTGTAAGCCATGTTGCACAGCAAATACACACAAGTTAGATTTGGCGAGCCTAGCACGTTAGAGAAGCGTGGCCTCGGAACACAAGAGATCGAAAGATCGAGCATGAGTCACATGGATGATGTGATTGACATTAGTGAATGTCTACCTTTGATAATGCATTGATGGCTGTGTAACACGGGGGAGGTGCAGAGGATAGGGATCATGTGATCACTAAAATCTTCCAGGGGATGACCATTTTAGTGGAGACCAATTATAAATTGATCTCTTATTATAAACTTAGTCTAGATGTCTGTTTGCAAATATCTTAGTAGACCTTAGCCTATCCCATTGAGGTCCTTTGCGACCATGGGAATATATTGCTTAATATGGAACTTAACAAAAGGTTCCAACTTCATAGATTAATACCCACGCCTGAGGGATATCCTCGTAAATGGTGATCTTCTCTTCTTGATACAATAACCATTAGGAGATAATTCGATGACTCCAAAATGTTTGTGTTTTCTCCGTAATCATCCAATAAGACATTCTCCATTCAATTGAGAGTTGGGCTACATTTTGTGTTCTACGGAATAAGGCACATAGAGTATGAGCCGTTGGATGGGTTTTCCTCCATCATGGATGAAAAGAGATTGTTTGGAAAAACACTTAGCGATCTTGCATTACAGTTGAGAACTCTTAGAAGGGCTTGATTGCAATGGAGGTTATTGATGAAAAGGTATATGTAATATATACAAATTATAAATGTGGTTCTTGCAAAACTCGTTGCAATTTGCAAAGTATTTGATACTTGTCCCGTTTTGTGAAAACAGGATGATCTGCTTGAGAATTGCTGGATTTGAGACAATGTGGCTTGATGACGGGAAGCAAAACAGTTGATGGACGACATCACCACTTTCCTCAAAGTCTATCACTTGGATTAGTGGACTTGAATATAGATTTGTAATCCTAGTTTGTGTGTCTTGCTTTTGGCGAGACGATCATTCATATGAATAAGTTACAAGCCAGTTTGTACTATTCTTATGAATAATACCTTATGGTCACATTATGATTATAAATAAGTTATTCTCATCACTATGTTAATGATAATGGTTTAAACATTTATAAAGGATTAGAATGCTAAAAGATATCCAAAGTATAATAATGAAATGACACTACGGTTTAAGTCAATTTGGTTATTGCATGTTCTTTATGAAAGATCGGGGTCCTAGATGCTTAATCTAGAGACTTTGCAAAACCATGCCTCTTGGGCAGAATGACTAAAACTCCGCATTCTGGTAAAACGGTGATATGCGAAGAAATGTTGAATCTTATACATAATGATGTATCGTATTTTCAACAAGTAGTGGAAATCATTTATTGTGGACTTAAGTGAATAAGTGTATTTACTTAATGAAACATGAAGTTTGAAATGATTTGAATTGTTCAAATGAGTTCATAACTAAATGGGATATTGAATTAACTGAATCAACAAGTCTCTTTTGATCGACATGACTAAGGTATTCAAGTTAAATTTAGCATAAAAGGAACTTGTGAAAGATGTTTCACAAATTATGATAATTGGATGAATTCAAACCATGTTGAAATATCTAAATATCATAATCATTATGTATTGGATACATATGGCATAATATTATCTCTTATCAGGGTTGTAGTTATCGTTTAGAGTTAAAGATCAAAATAAGCAAACACTCATTTGAAATACAAAGGAAGATCCAAAAGATTCGTGGAAACAACACCATAAGTGTTATGGCACGTTCGAGTTTCTGGAGATTTTGATAAATCTAAGCCGTGGCGAATAAACAAGTCTTTGTAGATCATTCTTAGGAAGCTATGAATGCATATTCCACAAAGGGGCAAACCTGCTGTTGTCCTAAGTTGATGTGTCTTGATGAAGATACAGGTGGAAGAAAGTAAAAGATCAAAACAAGGTATTTGACCTTACCTCCGGATTGTTGAGTGGCGCAGCAGAATTTGTTTCGTGGATCCAAACTCTACATATAGAGGAGAGACTAATGATAATGATCATAAAAGTTTCAAGTAAATACTTTTACTAAAGAAAGTAGGATTCAACTATATATATTCTACAAGTTTGTGGAATTATATTGTTGGTTCACTTGTCATGTTTTGAACAAGACATACCTACGAATTACAAAGAAGCGTGATGGACCTAAGTGCAAGAAATGAATGGTCATTGAAATCTCGTTAGCGGAATTCTCGATTTGATGATGATCAAGGAATTTTGGAATGTCCAAGATTATCGAGAGGACCTAGACTTGAGTGGGAGCAAATCAGCTTGGCTAATTCATAGTATGTAGCTGACATATTTTGAGTGGGAGCTAAGTGAAATCCCTGGATCTCAAACATGAATGTCATATTTGAGTGGGAGCGTGAAATCATTCTGTGATATGTGGACGACATATGTGAATGATATGATTGGTGTTAATAACGTTTAAGTTAGATAAATTAGGATGAAGTTGAAGTTATTAAACAATAAGATCTATCGAGATAGATTAGTAAGTTTAATAAACACTGAATGTTGAATGCTTCCTGGACTGGATTCTGAAAGATGTTCAGAATGTCCTAAGACAAGATTCTGAAGTAGCTCAAAATGGAACAAGGTAAGAAAGAAGTTCTTACTATATGAAGCATTGAGTTAGTATTGCAACTATGGTTAAAAGAAAGAGATGTGTTGCATCTCATATGCCTCAGTCATAGGTTCTTCCATATAACCATGTTGTATACTGGACGTAATGTGACCCGAAGTTCTGGTTGGTAGGACAAAGTCTTAACTATAAGAACGTGTCCTTAAATGATTCCTGAGTTGATAACTGAACCAGAATTAAGTTTGTACATAAATGGCAAGAAGCAATGTAAGTGGCATAGATGCACTTCATGCACTAGGATCTGCATAGATATAGAAGTATAAAAGCTCCATCTGATGTGATATATAATGTTATGGCGGGGCTAGTTTGCCTTTAATGTAGAATGATGTGTCCCAGGGCCCAGTGCCCATGAGAAAGCCCTCGAGGTTGATCTAAAGTCACTGTAAGCTCCTGGAATCTGGCCTTGTTCTGCTGCCATGACTATAGTATATACACAAAGGATAGCAAAGTGTGTTTCGAAGTTTAGATGATAACGGTGAAAACGACCGTCATCATAAACACTAGAAACAAAAGTCTCGCTTTGTTGCCAAACAAATACTTCGACCCATTATAAGATAATGGTGTGAATGTCAAAATTAGGAAGACATTAACAATTTGCAAAAGACATAATGGTTTGGTAAAACAGAACATGGACATGACGTTTCCCATGAGCATGCATGATCTGTAAACGCATATGGTATATGGTTTATACGAGTAAAATGTAAGCTGGATTATTTGTACTCTATTGCAAGTGGGAGACTGAAGGAGATATGCCCTAGAGGCAAATAATAAATAGGTTTTTATTGTCATATCTCAATTAGTTTATAATAGTTTCATATTATGCTAGAACTGTGCCAAGTAGAAACATTGATACAGGTGTGGTAGGAAACAACAAAGTCCCTAATAGCCTCTATTCATACTAGTTCGTTGGTCATGAAGATGATCTGGGTTTCAAGATCATGGGCATTTATGCCGACTGACAACGGGATCATATCATTAGAAAATGATGTGATTGGACATTCCTCAAAGGATTGCAACACGATCAAGTCATATAGTTCATTGTTGCAACAGCTATACCTAGACTCCTTCTCCTTAGACCGTGAGCTCATATTACTCATTGTTTCCCGAGGCTGCTTTGACTGCATCAAGCGCCACTTGGTAATACAGTGGTTATAAAGGTGTACGTTGGATATTCTGAAGGAACAGTTGATGACATGTGACTGCAAGACCGGGATTTGTTCACCCACATGACGGGTAAAGATACATACAGCCGGCTTGGTGAGATTACATCTATAAATGTTGCAACATGTGACTAGGTCACAGGGATGTAATATCACGGTAACAAGAAAACAGAACTTGTTGTGAACGAGATTGAACAAGGTATGGGATACCAGTGATCGGATCTCAGACAAGTTGTATCGAGAAACAAAAGGAAGAGGATGCTACATTTAGACGATTCAAACGACATTGTCATCAGGAATGCATAGGGGTCACATGGACATCCCTGGTCCCTCTGTTGATCATTGTACAGATCATGTCTAGAGCATTCTCGAGCCGTGAGAGGATACACTTAAGGGTACGATGAGAGCGATCATTCATAAGATGGAACCATAGTAGAGAAAGAGAGAAAGCCGGAATCGTTCCGCGGAGAGATCCGAAGTTGTTCGGAGAAAGAATAAAGGAAAAGCTCCGAAAAGTGTTTTCGGATAAATGGGAATTTAAATATATATTTATTATATGTTAATTGTGAATTAATATATTATAAATAATATTTAGATTAAGATTTATAAAGGCAACTTTTATATTAGGGTAAATGCCGGAGGGAAATAGTCTAGAATAAAAGCTGCAGAAAAATAAAAGGGAAAAAGAAAAACAGCCAGCCCAAGTGGGCGGCGGATAACAGCCACCGCACTGGGCGGCAAGTAGCTGTGCCACGCTCGCTAGCAGGCAGCGGATAAAGCGCGCCGCGCGGGGGCGGACCGCAGCTGCCAGCCGCCACCTGGGCCTGCTCGACCCGGCCCACGGGACGCCCGGGGAGCTGGCGCCAGGGGCAGGGTGTTGGGCCGCAGGGACGGGCGCTGGCCCACCCGGCCGCTGCAGCGCTGGCCGCTGCCAGCTGCAATGGGCCACGGTGGGGCTGGCCGGCCCACCCGCCTGCTGTCCCCTTTTTTCTTTTATTAGTTGTTTTTCTGTTTTGGCTGTTGGGCTGACTTTTGGCCCATTCGGCCAGGACGAAAATAGCTGTTATTTTTTCTTTATGAATAGTCCCATATAGCTAACCCAATGGGGAGGGAACACCCCCTCTGCCTATATAAAGGGGTGCCCATGGGTGGGATTAAACACACCAAAAATTTTGAGAAGTCCTTTGGTTGACTTTCTCCCTCCCTCTCTCTATACCTTGTGACCATGGCCCTAAGTCTGGGCTGTGCGATCGAGGCACACCTGCAGCACGCCGTTGTGCTGCAGGGATTTCTAGCCGGATATCAACTTCCGCACTCCCGGCGGGATCGGGGAGCCGGAGGTCTCATCGTGCACCGGATGTGTACGAAGACACGAGGCGCAACACTTGGGACGCTTAAATGTCGTGAGCCGGAGCTGTTGCACGATGAAGATGAAGAAGGAGCAAGGGGTGACATGCGAGGAGCTTCGCGGCCTTGAGATCGGCTACGAGTACGACTACTTCAACCACGTTCCCCGCAGAATGTTAACCGTGTACGGTCTACAAGGGTATGTATTCTCTACACATCGGCCGTTACCGCATTCCTACATAGATAGATCCTAGGCAGTTTTGGGGTTCCATCATAGGAAATTTTTTGTTTTCTGCACCGATCCCCAACAACATGTCCTTCACATAAAAACCTGAGTCACATCATTGGCTAGGACGAATGGTTCGTCTCTGTACGCATGATTGTTGAGATCCACTATTGTTATTCCGTACTTCCGGTCTACCTTTACCCCGCCTCTTGTCAGGTTGGCCTATTTGCACCGAAACAATGGGACCTTAAAAGTAGGTCCATAGTCAAGTTCCTATATCTCCTCTATGTAACCATAATATGTGTCTTTTGACCTATTGTCGGCTGTTGCATCAAAACGGACACCACTGTTTTGGTTGGTGCTCTTTTTTATTTTGGAAGATCGTGTAAAATGTATTCTCATTTATCTTGTACCCTTGGAAAGTCCATATAGTCGAAGATGGTGAGCTGGCCAACAAGCCCAGCTGATCTCCAACAGTGTTGTTATTCATGAGATGTGTTTGCAACCAATCACCGAAAATTGTCATGTGTTCATCTCTAATCCAGGAGTCAGGCTTCCCCTGGTTGTTGGAGCGTACAATATTCTTGTGTTCCTTGATATATGGAGCTGCTAAGGTGGAATTATGTAGAACTATGTAGTGTGCTTTAGTGAAAGAATGATCGTCCCTACATATTATTGATTTCCTTCCTAGTGTGCCTTTTCCACTCAGTCTCCCCTCATGCCGCAATTCAGTAACACCAATCGGTCTAATGTCAGGAATAAAGTCAACACAAAACTCAATGACCTCCTCTGTTCCATAGCCCTTGGAGATGCTTCCTTTGGGCCTAGCACGGTTATGAACATATTTCTTAAATACTCCCATGAATCTCTCAAAGGGGAATATATTATGTAGAAATACAGGACCCGGAATGGTAATCTCATCGACTGGGTGTACCAGGAGATACGTCATAACATTGAAGAAGGATGGTGGGAACACCAACTCAAAACTAACGAGACATTGGACCACATCATTTTGTAACCTTGCTAGAATTTCTGGATCGATTACCTTCTGATAAATAGCATTGAGGAATGCACATAGCTTCACAATGGATAGTCGAACATTTTCCGGTAGAATCCCTCTCAACGCAACCAGAAGCAATTGCGTCATAAGCACGTGGCAGTTATGAGACTTTAGGTTCTAGAATTTTTTCTCTACCATATTTATTATTCCCTTTATATTCGATGAGAAGCCAAATGGGAGCTTCATATTGCTCAGGACTTTAAAAAATATTTTCTTCTATTCTTTGGTAAGAGCGTAGCTAGCAGGATTTTGACGCCCTTTATCAGTCTTCATTGGATGCAGACCGGTTTCATTCTTCCATACCTTGCTGGTTCTGCCGTGCTTTCGGTGTATATTTTGTATTCCCATACACGCCCATCAAGCCAAGCAGGTTCATGCAAAGATTCTTCATCACGTGCATCACGTCGATTGTAGAGTGGACCTCTAGAACTTTTCAATAGGGTAGCTCCCAAAATATAGATTTCATCTTCCACATGGGTGCATGTTCGTTAGCGTCATTTGGAATAGATTAATTGCCAGGACTCTTTCCAAAGGTTACTAATACATCCAAATCTTTGACCATACCAAATACATCATCATCAGTACGGCGTATAGGCTTCTTCCGGTGATCTGCCTCACCTTTGAAATGCTTGCCTTTTTTTCTTGCGAGATGCCTGGGCGGAAGAAATTGATGATGCCCCAGGTACACATTATTCCTACATTTATCAAAATATATACTTTCAATATCATCTAAACAATGCATGCATGTATTGTATCCTTATTTGACTATCCTGAAAGGTGACTAAGAGCGGGCCAATCATTGATGGTTACGAACAGGAACGCTCGTATGTCAAATGGCTCATGTTTGTGCTTATCCCACATACGTACACCTTCGATGCGCCACAACTATATAAGTTCTTCAACTAATGGCCTTAGGTACACATCAATATCGTTGTCGGGTTGCTTCGGGCCTTGGATAAGCACTGGCATCATAATGAATTTCCGCTTCATACAAAACCAAGAAGGAAGGTTCTAGATACATAGAGTCACATACCAGGTGCTATGATTGCTACTCTTCTCCCCAAAATGATTCGTGTCATATGTAATTAGACCAAACCTTAAGTTCCTTGTATCATATGCAAAGTGCGGGTACTCTCTATCGATTTTTCTCCACTGCTTCCCATCAACGGGTGTCTCAACCCCTTGTCTTTCGTGCGGTCTTGTTTGTGCCATCGCAATAACTTGGCATGCCCTTTGCTTCTGAACAAACGTTTCAACTGTGATATTATAGGAGCATACCAATCACCTTTGCATGAACCCTCTTCCTAGGGCACTCCTCGCCCTCAACATCACCAGGGTCATCTCGGCTGATCTTATACCGCAATGCACTGCATACCAGACATGCATCCAAATTCTCGCACTTCTCACCGTGGTAGAGGATGCAGTCATTAATGCATGCATGTAACTTCTACACCTCTAATCCTAGAGGGAAGACAACCTTCTTTGCCTCGTATATACTAGCAGGCAATTTTTTATCTTTTGGAAGCTTCTTCTTCATTATTTTAAGTAGCTTCTCAAATCCCTTGTCAGATAAACCATTCTCTGTCTTCCATTACAACAATTCTAGTATGGTGTCGAGCTTTGTGTTGCCAACTTCGCAATTTGGGTACAACAGTTTTTTGTGATCCTTTAACATGCGCTCCAACTTCTTCTTCTCATTTTCATTTTCGCATTCTCTTTGTGCATCAAGAATGGCCTGACGAAGATCATTAGCAGTCTCATATGATGCCCGTTCTTCACCTTATTCTCGTTCATTGTCTTCCATTGCAGTACCACCGTATTCATGGACCATTGGATAGTTGTAATCGTTCTCTTCTTCTTTGGTGTCTTACATCATAACCCCTCTTTATCCGTGCTTTGTCCAACAATTTTAGCCGGACATGCAACCGGAATGAATCAAGTGGATGTGAATGATTCTTGAGGAAGAGTAATCCTTCTCATTCCGATAGACATGGCACAGACAACACATAAAACCATTCCGCTTGTTTGCCTCAGCCACATCGAGAAAACAATGCACGCCTTTAATGAATGCGTCAGACATTCGCGGAGAGCTATACATCTATGGCCAGCTCATCTGCATTATATAAGTACATCAAACACAATCATGGTGCTAAAATTTATACTCCATCTATAAAAACTATGTGCTGATTTAAAAACTTTCCACTCCATCTTTAGTCCCGGTTGGAGACACCAACTGGGACTTAAGGGGTTGCGGCAGGCTAGGACCGGCGCGAGCCCGTTTAGTTCCGGATGGTGTCTCTAGCCAGTACTAAAGATGGACCTTTAGTCCCGGTTGGAGATGCCAACCGGGACTAAACGTTTAGATTTACTTAATCGTGGATAGCGATACTATGTCATGGGTGAGTGTCGACACTACGTCGTTAGTGGCGGCACTAGGCCGTGAGTGTCGACACTAAAGATAGACCTTCAGTCCTGGATGGAGACACCAACCGGGACTAAACGTTTAGATTTAATTATTTAATCGTGGGTGGCGACGCTATGTCATGGGTGAGTGTCGACACTATGACGTGAGTGGCGACACTATCCGGTGGGTGACGACACTATGTCATAGGTGAGTGTAGGCACTATGTTGTGACGCTTAATCTATAAATAGGCAAGATGCATCCTTGTGAAGTAATAAACTGCAAGATGTGGTGCGAAAGGGACACCACTACGGCAGAGCTTCTCGAAGATGTGTTAGGATCCTGTCCTCAGACATCTTCGAGAAGCTCTCCATATAGGCACTCCCATATATGTGAAGTTTTTTAGCTACCGATCATATTGATCTAGCTAGAGAAGTTATAAACTACAAGATGGTGCGACAGGGACACCACTATGGCGGAGCTTCTCGAAGATGTCTTAGGATATCGAGGAGCTCGTCATAGAGGCACTCCCATATATTGATCTCGAGGAGCTTCTGGAAGATGTATTGAGCTAGCATATCTTCCTATGAAGATTTTTTTGATTTTAACCCTATTTTTTTTTACAATTTTATGATTATTATTGTTTAGTATGGTACATATATAAGGATAGAGTTGCTAACCTTTTATAACACTTGAATAGATGGGCAATCACCAAATCTTGATAAATGTGTGAAAAAAGGGGATGAACTCAAGCTCGGGAAGGAGTGTGGTGCATTATGTAATTAATTAAGTATATCAAAAACCATTACAAAACATAATAAATAAAGAAGTGACCTAATTAATACAAGTTCATCACATTAAAACCAAAGTAAAATAGTGAATCACATTAGTCCCGGTTGGTGTCTCAAGGAAGAAGATGATTTTGGATAAAAATATTTACATAAAAATGTTGAGTTTTTAATTATTGACCTAGCAGTGAAAACCTCATTCAATTCTGAGCTCCGAAACTCTAAAATTACACATCTCAACTTTCAGTAACTTTTTGCATAATCAAAATTTTCCTAAAGTTACACATCTAAAATTCCCTCTACTTCTAGAGAATGAAATCCCTCTCTACTTTTATAGCATTGAGTTAAACTAACAATGAGAATTGAAAGAATGAAGTTGCTAACCTTTTAGAACATTGGATCGATGGGTGCCACCAAATCTTGACAAATCTTGGACAAAAAATGAGAATGAACTTGAGCTAGCTTGGAGCAAAATGTCCATAGACTCGAATAGGGACAAAGTAGTGTATATATAGAAAAATGATTACTCCCGTTGGTGTTACAAACCGGGACTATTTCATGACCTCTAGTCCCGGTTTGTAATACCAACTGAGACTATATGGTATCCTGGCTCCTAGCTGTTGGCCCCACATCTTTAGCCCCGACTGGTATTACTAACCTGGACTAGAGGTCCCCATCGAACCGGGACTAGTCACGTGCGGCCTCCTAGCCGTTGGAACCGGGATGAACCGGGACTAGTGCTCACACTAGTCCCGGTCCCAAACCCAACCGGGACTAGATCCCATGGCAACTCCAAACCAAAGGCATGCTTTCTACTAGTGTTCTCTCATTAAGATCTCTTGTTCCCTCTCTTTTCGGTGATGGCGATTCGGAAGTGACGACAACAATAGAGATGGGGCTCACGTGTCAGCCAGAGATGAACGACTTCTTAGAAGTCAGAGTGCCAATCCAGAAATTCTACGGGAACGGTTTTCTACCAGTGTATTTTCACCATTGATTCATGCTCTAAGATTAGTGTCCCCAATGTAGGGTCTATGAATACAATTTATAGATGCAATCAACAGTGAAAGGATGCACTTGTAAGTATCTGTTCCGGTGTAATGGGTGGTTTTGACAAATACTACAAGTAGCAAGTAAAATATTATTTTATGATATTTTGTTTAATAGTACATTCTTTATCTCAAAACCTAAGGCGTCCTTGATTTTCGTTGGTTAACAACTTGTAACTTTAACTATTATTTGTATTTATAATATATATCCAAAATAATTATCATATGAAAGATTTGTCCAGAACATGCAACTATATCATTTATACATTCCAAATTATTATAATTTGGTCTATATTAGAGGTCAAAATTTTGCATCAAAGAACGTACAAAAAAATCTTGCCTTATCTTTTGGGACAATGAAAGTAGTAAAACAAAACTAAGCTAACTAAACAAGGTGCTAGTTTTGTAACAATAAGATGCTAAAACAGAACTAAGCTAACTAAGCAATGAGAGTAATACATTTTCTTGTAGGCAACTTATTAGGCTCCCAACTTCAAAGGTTTATAGAAATTAATAAGTTTCCCTTAATTGAATAAGATAAGGAGTCAAACCGTGAGAGGTAGTAATGTGTGATAGATTGTCCCTCCTTTTTAGAAATCTGAAATAAATAAACATTAGATACTAGTAATCTTGCGACTCCATTGATGTCTATCTAAATGAAACAATGATGTCTATCTAAATGCAATATTGATGTCTATCTAAAAGTGTTTAGTTTGATAGGATAGTGTAACATAATGATAAAAAGTGTTCTTTGATAGGACAATGTAATAACAAAATGATAAAAAAGTGTTCTTTTGCATTTTCAGATTTAATTATTCCAAAACACTGATGTCTATCTAAAAGTGATTTTGGATGTTTTCTTATGGCTAAATTAAATTGGATTGGGTCGATATGTTCATTAATAGCATATGACAATTAACTTGGTGGCAAAATATAAGCATGGATAATCCAAAAAAAAAATTTATCACTAAATTGAGAAGATCTATATAGACATAACATTGTAACTCCATACAATGCAAATCCTTGGTGTCTATTATATTGTGTAAACGACTCAGAATAAACAATAAAGATTCACTGGTCTAGAGTTAGCATATCAAAATGCCATGATTCATCAACATGGGTGCTCGTGTTGTACCGTTCCTTTCTCACGAACGATGATGGCACTCTGTTTCTCCTACCCCAATGACTTGCTCTAGCCCTTCGCGGTCACCGTTGGCCCGCTCGGCTCCCTTGCTATGGGATCGATCCCCATGGTGGCGTCGCTGCTCCTGCTGCCTCTAGTCCAACCTCGTTGATCTACTCTTACAAGCCACAACGTGTCCCTACTACGCACCTCACCACTCGCAACTCCATCCCATAGTCACCCCCTAAGTTTTCCTGCTATTCAAAATCACGAAGTGGTGGACCAAAATTTTTACCAAAGGGTATGTCGCACCAAATATTTGATCGTGCATCAAGATATCGAGATGGATGCATCGTATGTTCGTTTTGACGATGTATGAGAATATATTAAAAAAATAGACATTAATAAAAATAGGGAATCAACTTGATAATTCGTTGTTTTATATGTGGAAGTAAGTAGTTAGACCAATAGATTATGCATGATCCATTAAAAAGAATTAAGTACTAGAAGTGACCGTTGTATATTGCATATAATTATACTTTTAGTTTTTTCTTCATGAAAATGCAAACAACATTTTGTTTAAATTGATTGGTAGAAAAGTGATCATTACAAGCGCTAGACCATGCCGATGCAACCGACCACTCAAGACAAGAACACAAAAACAATTGTGACACAGGTTACAACCAACACCACCAAAATATCATCGTCCCAGATGTCATCCACACGAACACATATGGCACCACAACCTCCCAAAAGTTCTTGAAAGGGCTAAGAGAAAATTTGATCCTGAAAGAATGGCCAAACCTGACCATTCCCGGGTCCACATGTCACCCGCCAGGTTCGGATCTGGGTCCAGACCTCCATACCCGTCCTGCCCCGTTTCCCCGCCCCCGCCACCTGCCCCGATTCCACCGTCGGGTCAACATCCCCACCAGACCTGCCACCCGGCAGGTAAACAAGACCCGACGGATACCCACGAAGCAAGACCATATGAGAGGCGGTGGTGGCCGACGGTGGTGCAAGATGGCGATCTCAAGGCCTCAAGAGCACACAGTTGCCTTCCAGCGGCGACGTAGCAAGGGAGGGAGCGCTGGCGGCGACGACGACGGCGGCGCAGCAAGAGACAGGAGGCCGTAGGCAGGACTGCAGGAGAGGAGGACGAGGCACTAGAGAGGCGTTGGGGATTGGGGAGGCGTCGGGGGTGTGGGGAGTGGGCCGGTGTGATCATGCGTGTACGCGGATTTGCGGGTACAGGTTGGGCTGACCGCTAGACCCGACGGGTCTAAGTTTTAGCAATAAGCAGTCCCGCAGGTTTTTTTTACCAAACTTTCTCAGTTTAAGACGGGTATACGGGTTAGCGGGTACTCCTGAGAATTAATAGCGATGCAAACCACCAGACTCATCTCAGATCCGTTAACAGCCTACTAGTGCCCTACACACATCGCCTCACCACTTG
Source organism: Avena sativa (assembly GCA_916181665.1). NCBI lineage: Eukaryota > Viridiplantae > Streptophyta > Magnoliopsida > Poales > Poaceae > Avena > Avena sativa. The sequence goes on along the minus strand of OV702290.1, from coordinate 27,678,027 downwards.
TCAAGTCGTCAAGCAATACCCGTCGAGTGTCTCCGTGCGTCCAAAACTCCGCAGCACTGGATCCTCAGCAGTTCGGTACTCATGCGGCCAGCCGGCCATGCCAGTGCCACCAAGGTAATCGTGCTTGTACAATGCCATGACCAGCGCCGGCCATTACTCCTACCAATCGGAAGGGGTACGGGCGCGGATCCTTCGCGGGCGCCTCGAACCCTGAACTTGCCAAGGACGGTCATCCGCGGTGGCATCAGAGCAAGTACAATAAGATCCAGTCAGCTGACTATAAAATTTAAAATAGTATATTTGTGCTTAGTTGGATAAGAGAGAAGAGGAGAGAGAAGAGGAGTGGGTGCTTAGTTAAGAGCCAGCTGCAACACGTGCTCCTAGGCACTATGTGAGAGTGAAAAGTGGATCATACATTAATAAAGTAGTATATTTTTACCTCTAACTATTGTACATATTGGCTATTAGATTGACTCTAGATGACATGGACATGGCTTATAGCGGCTCTACTATTGCCCTTGCTCTCAATGGACTCAGATTGCACAGGGCGCAGCAGGCGAGGCGCGGGTCTTCCGCGGCAAGGCCGAGGCAGCCGGAAATGAAGGCTCCTGTACCGGCCTCTGCACCTCACACGGCGGGTAGGGGGTGTGCCACGGGGGAGGGGCGTATGGTGCTTCCGCTCGGACCGCCCTCTTCAAATTCGCCGAAGATACGAGCCGCGGTGCCATTGATGGCGGTAGTTGACAGATGAGGGGATGGGGATCTGACAGAAGAGGCTGGTGAAGACATCGGGGACTGCAGGGTGCGCAGGACGGATGCACCTTCTACGGAGGCGATCCCACAACCATAGGAGGGAGAGGTGGCCGTCACGCTCGGGCCGAGGGGAACAAGGCATGGCTGGATTACATGCAATTCAATTACTTCCTCGGATCCAAATTAATTGACTCAGATTTGCTAGACATGTTTTAGTGCAAGATACATCCGAATCTACAAAAAACAGAGTCAATTAATTTGGATCGGAGGAGTAGACGTCGGTCTTTTTTTAAGTAACCATCATTTTTTACCTAAAAAAATGGTTACTTAAAAAAACGTGGTTACTTAAGAAAACGCTTGCATTGTAATTGTATTTTCCTTGTCAGAAAAGTGCAATTTTTTACACAGACAGTTGCAATTTTCTTAGGTGACTGAGACTTAACAAAATCTCAGCCGACTGAGAAATAACAAAATCGCATTTTTTTTTTGCGAGGTAAGAGTTTTTTTTACGAGGTATACATCAGGTCAGCAAAAATAATTAGTTTACACGAGGAAGAGATCAATATACGCACAAACGATTCTGATGCCTTTCGGTTCAGTTAGTACTTGTTGCACACAGGTTGCATCGAATTGGATATAGAATCAACTGGCACACAGGTATGCGTCGAATGTTACTATGTCCTGGTCAACAAATAATTCAGGCTATTAGCTTTGCGACAATTAAATAATGAAGAATGGAAATAAAATCATAGCAAGGAGATACTGATTTAACGTGAAAAAACCTCTCCAACAAAGAGAGGAAAAAACCACAGATGCCAACCAATGAAACTTCACTATAACGGGGAGTGTTTACACAACGCCGAGGATTTTCATAGATGCAACTTATCTCAGTCGGCGGTTTACAAGAGGTATATATAACGGTGAAAACCTAGGTCTTCGACGATCCGTACCGCGGGGCTCCAAGCCTCCGGCGACGGGCCTCACTCCGCTCCGTCAGAAATTGGCTTTTATTTTATAGAATTTGGATCAACAAATAATTCAGACGACCCATCTCCAAATTCTTCTAGTAAAATAAAAATCATGCAGGTCAATAAAAAGTAATAAAACGTGCTTTATCGAAAAAATTACAGATCACTGAAAACATCCTACTTAAAGGGTTGCTATTCGTTAGACATTATGTCAGCACAAACTGTGGAATATTGATAGTAGCATTTAATCGATAGAGTCTCAACCAAAAACAGGTCTCTTGCCCGATATCGACTAAATCAAAGCTGTATACAACGTTAAATTTATGGGAGAGAAAGTGTTGTTTGTAGACCAACCCTCCACCTCATATGTGTTATATATACACTAGTCGTAGGTGACTGTCTATTTATCTTCTTGGGTGTACGTGTGTTTTGTGGCAGTTGCGCGCATTCTGGATACGTGTAGATGCTGGTTGTAAAAAAAATCATGCATGTGTCATCTTGATGCGAGTTTTCGAGGTTAATTAAAACACCTTTATAGGAAAATGGGAAAGAAAATTACGCCTAATTAGAATGGCTTCACGGAATAATACTCCCCCCATTTCAAAATGAAAAGACCCTTATGATACTCCCTCTGTTTAAATTTAAAAAAAGATCAGGCCAATCAATAATGAAGGCGTGGTGATGCCTTCTAGGGGGTGGCGGAGCTTCTGCGAGCCCGAGGGGGCTCAGGAGCAACGTCTGAACTCGTGAAATCAGAGGAGCGATGATGGTTCGCATGGCCCAAATGAAGGGAGCAGAGGCGTAATGTGGGTGAAGATGGTGGCAAGGACTTAAAGGAGCCTCGAACGCGGCCGAACAGTGACGGGGAAGCTCGCCCACGGCAGGGTGGTTGCGGCAAAAATTCTAGAACATGTGGTTGGTTCTCCCAGGCGTACAAACCAGTTTTAGTGTCTTTGGGACCTCGTTTGTGTGTGTGTGTGGTGGTTTGGGGATGTTTTTTGGGGTGCTCACAAATTTGATTCGAAGCGCTTTAGGGATTTTTTTGGCCCAAAAATTCTGGGGTGATTTTTTGGAGGCCGGTGGAGATGTTCTAAAATCTGTCAGCGGACGGGTACATGCATTTGTCGAGTGAATGTACTAGACTGTTTCGATTTTTTGTTGTTGAGTGAACCTTCTAGACTGTTTCGAATTACTTGTGAGAGAATTATTTTAGCATATCCATGACGTTGCACCTTGCAAGATACTCCGTGCTATTTTCCTAGCTGTTGCTTAATGGTAAAAACTCGGTGTCTTTAGATTGCAGGATTGAGAAAAACCAATGATCTACCGAGCGCACGAGTACACACACATAGGCTGTTTGGCCGATGGAGGCAGGAAGACATGACAAGCCTAAGCCTGCTCACTCGTGGGAACCCGGCAATGCGCCTGACATAGTCGCATTCCAGTGTTCCACCGATCGATCTCCTTTACCAATTCCATCTTCTCTAGCTCGTGCCGTGTTCTGCGGGGTGTATATATAAAGCCGCAGCAGTAGCAGCACACGTACTGCACACCAAAAACCCATTCGTCCACAGCTACTCACACTAGCTAGGTACTCCATCAGGGTAAGATGATAGGTTTGCGCGATGTGTACAAGGTGGTGGAGGCGATGGCGCCGCTCTACTTCGCGCTGGGTCTCGGGTACGGGTCGGTGCGGTGGTGGCGGTTCTTCACGGCGGAGCAGTGCGACGCGATCAACACGCTGGTGGTCTGCTTCTCGATGCCCTTCTTCACCTTCGACTTCATCATCCGCACCGACCCCTTCGCCATGAACTACCGCGTCATCGCCGCCGACGCCGTGGCGAAGCTCCTGGCCGTGGTCGCCGCGGCCGCATGGGCGCGCTGCGCCAAGGCCAAGGCCAAGGCCAAGGGAGGCGCCTACGTGTACTCGTGGTCTATCACGGGATTCTCCCTGGCGTCGCTCAACAACACGCTCGTCGTGGGCGTGCCTCTGCTGGACGCCATGTACGGGAAGTGGGCGCAGGACCTGATCGTGCAGATCGCCGTGGTGCAGTCCATCGTGTGGTTCCCGCTCCTGCTGCTGGCCTTCGAGCTGCGCAAGGCCTGGGCCGTCGGAGGCGTCGTCCCTTCTTTCGGCTCTGCCAACGACGACGACGGCGGCGGCTCCACCACCAGCGACGAGGACAGAGCGCGCCGCGTGGAGCCGGTGTCGTCGTCGGAGAAGGGCGGGATGGACGTGGAAGCGGCGCCGCCTAGCGGTGGCAGGAGGATCAGGGTGTGGCCTATGGCGAGGACCGTGGGGCTGAAGCTGGCGAGGAACCCCAACGTGTACGCCAGCGTCCTGGGCGTCGCGTGGGCGTGCGTCGCCTACAGGTACGTGCGTACGTACAAAACCCCGCCGCCTCGTACCTGTGGAACCGCCGTGCCCATACGATCGGTTTGGAAAGTGGATATGAGTGTTGTGTTGCGTGCGTGCACGTGCATGTATATGCTGCAGGTGGCGCATCGGCATGCCGCGCATCGTGACGGGGTCGCTGCAGGTCATGTCCAGGACCGGCACCGGGATGTCCATGTTCAGCATGGGACTGTTCATGGGGCAGCAGGAGAGGATCGTGGCGTGCGGCGCGGGCCTAGCGGCGCTGGGGATGGCGCTGCGGTTCGTGGCCGGCCCGCTCGCGGCGCTCGCCGGAGCCGCCGCGCTGGGACTCCGCGTCGACGTGCTACGCTTCGCCATCATACAGGTATGCGAATGGCTAGCTTCTCCTCCTCCCATGTGCCTGGGTACATATATACAACATGCGCGTGCGCGACACATGGAGACAAATGTTCATGTCACGCCCTTCACATCGCGGGATTGCCCGTGTGTACTGTGCTGACTTCGGAGAGACGATCCTAGCTAGTCCCTACCTATCGATCTCGGTCGATCGGTCGAGCTAGGCGGTGACTGCACGCAGAGATCGACCGACCGATGCGCCGTCTCGTCAGTACGAGTGTTGCTGCTACGTACGACCCGCCTGGGACCGCAGTTTCTTTTTCTTGCGTCATGCGTCTGGTGGCGAGCAATTTTTGTTGTTAACGGGAAAGACAAGGAGCGAGCGAGCTAGTATAAGCTAGATCGGTCGCGACCGAGGCAGCTGCTAGTCTAGTCTAGTCTAGTGCGTGTGAAGTGCTTGCTGATTTACTTCGCGAATTAATTCCAGAACCGTCGTTTCCCCGTCACGAGGGAGTGCGTGTAACTGCGAATTCTTTTCGATTTACATGTCCACCCGCTATCTTCCAACGAGTGACCTAACAGACACAATCAAGAGGAAAATGTAAACCAACTAGTAATGAAATATGAGCTTCGTCGTGCATGCGTACGTGTTCCTTCTTTTTCTCTCAGGTAAAGATGACTTTATGCTACGCATGATCAACACATTAATTAGATACATTTTCCTCACAAAGCTAAAACATCTTATATTTTGAAATGAAGGGAGTAGTACTCTTTCACCTCACTAATTCAATGGCCAAGCCGACACAACTATATATACTCCAAATGTGGCCTTTTATGCGACAGCGCTGTAACCGAAGCATGAAGCATGGTGTGTCAAATAGGAGCTCCCGGCCGGCCCTGTCTTTGGTTAATGCTTAAGTTATGGCTTGCACCATTTTATTATTAGTTTAGTTAATTCTCTATTACCATAAATACTAATCATATATCTAAGATAAAGCGAATTGCGCTAGTCGTTTCTGAAAATCTAACATGCACTAACGACATGATGTCAATAGAAGCGATGATACATATTGTGAATCACCTAATCTTATGTATTTTAGCTCAACTTAATTTTGCCTTCATTTATGTGAAGGGCCTACCACACTTAAGTTTGCGATAAGTATTTTTCTCGAGTTAACTTTGACATAAATTCCTTTCGTGCAAAAGAACAATCAAAATTTCAACTCAACCATGCACAAAAGGAGACGATTGTTTGATAGTTTTTCCCCCCCATGCAGGCAGCCCTACCGCAAGCAATCGCCTCCTTCATCTGGGCGAAGGAGTATGGGCTCCATGCCGATGTACTCAGCACAGCGTAAACATCTCTGCTCACTCGTGTCACCGTGTAATTATCATGGGTTTTTATCCAGGAGTTATATGTGTTCGACAGTTCAATGAATGACTAACTCGTGAAGATGATGAATTTTCATGCATGCAGAGTTGTATTTGGAACGCTGGTTTCTTTGCCGGTGCTCATCGCATATTATGCAGTTCTTGAGACCCTGTGACGAAGATTTGCTAATCACGAGCTCACCTGAGGTGTCCTAGTGACAAATGTATCATATACTACTCCATTTTGCTTCTTTTTAGCCCTTCAAGAAACAAATTAGTACTACTAGTGCCTATATCTTTTAGTCCACAGTATACAAGGGAATTGCATTGGTGGATCCATGTATTGAGCTCTGTAGTACAGCAATCAAAACAACCACCATGATGAATGGCGCATCCTTTAAAAATCATACAGCACCAAGATACTATCTCCGTAACAAAGCTTAAGCCTTTTTTTTTCAAAAGTCAAACTATGTAAATTTTGATAAAGTTTTTTAAAAAAACCTTTCTAAAAATTTGGTCAAACTTTTCGTGACTTGACTTTTAAAAAAAACTTAAACTTTAGAACGGAGGTAGTATGTGGAATGATAGATGAAGTATTTTATTGAAAATTCTACCGATCTATTAATAATCATCAGCAAGAGTACAAAAAGATCCAACAATAATAAAATAACAAATAGTCTCATGTACCACCTAGCGACAAGGCGCACCTAAGGCGTGTCGCTGCCCCTCTATCACCGGAGTCGGTGAAATCTTGTTGTAATAGAGCTTGTTGTAGTAGAGAGACGAAAAGTCGTCGTGCCAAGGCACTAAAGGACCAGCGCACTGAAGTAGTAACAATCGTCAATGATAGACAATTTGAGGTGTTCACTAAACTTAGACATACCTTTTGTCATTTTTGCACCCAGAATATAGAGTATTTTGTTTTATTTTTTGCACACCTATAGAACACTAATTATAAATTAGTGATTCATTCAAAATTCTTTGGAACTTTAAAAGTAAATTTTATTTCTAAAGCGTAGCTCACCTCTAAAGCATCACACTCAACAAACATGCCCTTTGCAACTTCTTGATTTCAAGGCGATCTATGAACTATGAAGTGTTTTTTGTTTATTATCGGTGTTGGTGTTATGGCGTACTCCTTCATTCAGTTGCCGTGGGAATTTAACCATACTACAAACACTCTGAGATACTCTTCTAACTCCCTGGCAACACCGTCATAAAATATTCTTGATGGCAACAACTCCGTGTGTACCAACTTGTTGGGACTCCAAGTGCAGAGTGTTGTAGCAAGCGTCTTTTCCCCCACAAGGGTGACTCGGGGGTTATATCGAACTCTCGGGGAATTGGAACAACGGTATATTTTGCTTCTCCTCTTCTAGCAACCTGCAAAGCAAAGTCCTTGTCTTGTGTCCGCAACTCCACCGTGTGATTGTCAAGCACAAGGTTTCATATTAGTAATATGAAATAACAATATAAATAAATAAAGTAAAACAATCTATAACTAGGCAAGCAAAGTAATAACAATACTATAAAGGTGTTTTGGGGTTTTGGTTTTGTGTTTCCTAATAGAGAAAGTATTTTTGTGTTTTCGAAATATTTAATTGCAGAAAATATAAAGGATAGCAATGGTGTTGGAAAGTTGTTTCTTATGATTTAAAATATACTGGGGTTCATGGGTTCACTTGTCTATTCTATATTTAAGTGATAGTGGACATACAAGCAATATAATATTAATGAAACTTCATTATATGTTTGATAAGCATTCATATGAGAATCACGTCCTATCATACAGATGATGCAACACATCTCTCTTATGCTCCTCAAGAAAGGGAAAACTCCAAGCAATCTTGAATTAAGAATTAACAGAGCATAGCCTTAGGTATTTTGATACGATGTTTGAATAACAAATATGCTACCTTGACCAAAAAAGATTACCAAGCTGTCACAAGATAATTATGTTACATGAATTCACTTTATCCCTAGTGGGGTAACAAAAGATAGATAAAAACCATAGTAGATCTTGAATTTGTTGTCACTATTCAATCACTACCACCATGTTACTCCAACTATAGACACATTCCCCCACACATGTTCTTGCATACAAGCTGCATCAAAACAATTGCTTGAGAACGGGATACTTGATATGCATCTAGCAATATATCTTACACATAAATAGGTTCCAATCTCATATAACAACTCATAGAATAAAGATCCACCATATAGGAATTACATATATGACCATAATCATGTTGGGAAGCTTATATGGTACTAGATCTATGATAGAACAAGAGAGAAATAGATCAAGCTACTGCCACAAACCCATAATCTAGAGGTGGACTACTCCCTCTTCATCATGGTGATGATGGTGGAGATATTGGAGAAGGTAGAGATCCCTTTGGCAGCAGCTCTGGCAGAGTTTCCCCCTCCAATATAGGCGTTTCTAGGTCAAGACGAGTCTGTGGGCGAAAGATTGAGGTGAATCGAACGGTTGGGGGCCAAAAGAGGGTAGGTGGCATGTGCACCAGGGTAGGCCATGCCGCCCTACCTATTTTGGGCCTCTTGGCCCTTTTAGTCAGGTTCAAGTGCTCCAGGTTCCTCTTCGTGAAATATTGACTTTTCCAGAATCCTAGCTTCATTTCACTTCCTTTAGGTCCCTGAAATATAAAAATACACAAAATAGGGTTTCATGTCCTGCAGAGTTATAACCAAAATAAAGACGATCATTAGTAAATCCTCAAAAATCAATATAAAACATGGATATAACATTATATAAGTTGCCAATATGTGAGAATATGTATCAATAAACTACAAAGTTCATGTATGCATTTTACATGCGTCAGACGCCATCAAGCCATACGTGTGGATACTGCGGAGGTGCTTCCCGTGCGGTGCTTCATCACATTGATCTAACACCGTGTACATCTACATCAACCACGATCTTCGAGATTGTTAAATGCTTTAGATCTTCGAGGGTATGTAGATCTGATCTAATTCTCGCTACTAGCATCTCATAGATCGGATCTTGTTGGGTTCCATCCACTTTTCCGTAGGAATTTTTTGTTTTCCATGTTGTGAATCCCATCATTCGTGGATTGGTTGGATAAGGAATGGCCAGAACCAGCGAAAAATGCATTATGATGACTCTAGGGCATGTATCATGACATCAACAATATAAGAGTCAACAAGAGGATTGAGAATGCAAAGTTAGTGAAGGATCTAGTTGATGAGAAGAACAAGATTGAGAAGTACTCAAGTCAATTACTTAATGTGAATAAATTCATGGGTAAAACTGAGAAAAGGGTGTTGGAGGAGAACTTGTCTAGGATTTGAGGCATCACTGCTAGGGTCGAGGGGGAATCGGTGGAGAATAACAAGGAGATGAATTTCAAGCAGACAGAAGCGTTGAGGAATGAATTGGATGTGTTGAAACAGGTGCAGAGAACCCAAGCAGAGATGACGAAAGCTAAGCAAAAGAAATGGGATGAGGAAATGTAGAGTTTAAAGGAGGAAAAAAATAAACTTGGGTACGTCATCTTTGATATGCTCACATATAGTGAGGCTAACAAGGATAAGCTGAAGAAGATCAATGAAATATGTGATGGTTGACTTCTACTTGCATTGATCTTGTAACTATGTCCTAAAAACTATTAATGATCGAATATTGTCATGAGGTGGTATATAGTAACCCCTCATGAGATGGTGAACTGGTGGTGGTGGTAGGTTAACACCATGGTGATATGATGAACCGTGATCCCCTCTTGCCAATGATCATGCATGCTCATGTCGTCTTATTCCTTGTTTTCTGCTTGTGATGTTCCTGATGTTGTGCTTGTGATGTTCCTGATGTTGTCCTTATGATGTTTGTGTTATGCTTTTGGTGTTCCTGATATTGTGCTTGTGATGTTCTCTTATGATGTCCCTAATGTTCGTGTTATGCTAGTGATGTTCCTAATGTTGTGTTTGTGATGTTCGTGTTATGCTTTGTGGTGTTCCTGATGTTTTGCTTCTGGTGTTTGTGTGGTAAGCTCACCATATGTGGTACTTGGTAACCATATGCAGAGCCGTGTGGGAAACCAAACACCTTTGATTTGCATCACCCACACTATGAGAGTTTTGTGCAGCCTACCAAACAAAATGAGATTGATGTCCACCACAAAGCCAAAGATTATGTGGGCAACCAAACGAGGGAGAAAAAATGGAGTTTAGTCCGTTTCTCCGAGGCCTTGACCCCCAGGGCATGCCGCCACAGGTACGGAAAATCCCTACAGGTAACCAATGCGCTCCTTGATTGCACTGGAGTACCGATGAGGTTTCAGCTATAATCATGTTGTTTGGTTGCTCTTTTTTCATTCAGGTTCTCCATTTTCATGAGACTTCCTCGTTGTGAGGATGTCCCCTCCGTGTTCGCCGCTAGCTGAATTCTATGTGTTGTTTAGCTTGGGATCTTTAGTGGTTGCTACTTTGGAATGGAATATTTAGCTAGTTTCCTTAATAAAGTTGGGGAGACCATTTTCTCTAAAAAAAGATATGGTAAGCTTTGTTTTAGAAAACCTGCCAAGACTTGAAACACAAATTCTTATGATGAGTCTGAAACAAAGTCAACATTTTACTAAAACCCAAAATGATGGTTTAGAAGTTAGCCAGGAATAGTGCAGCACATGTAAAATTATTTATTACTACAGAAGAATGCGAGGAAAAAAAGTGCCGCGTGAGTGGCATATACAAAATTGTGCTTGGTGTCTAGAAAATATAAAGAAGGAGAAAGTAAAATAAAAGCTTATAAATACCATCCGTTCCTAAGCATGTGGCACTCTCGTTTTGCATGTTTTAGATTTGACCACAAATTTGACAAATAATACACGTGTAAATTGTGATAAAACCTATATCATTAGAAACTTCCTTTAAATATAAACTTAATGGTATAACTTTCGTGACATACAATTCATGTTTCGCTAATCAAATTAATCACAAACTTAGACATCAGAAAACGTGTAGACACCTAATAAATGGGATGGAGGTAGTCTGAGAATAAATAAAAACATAAAAAAAGAAGCAAAAAAGGCAAAGAAAAAGTAACAAGTTTTTATTGGGTTTTGCTAAGTCATAATCAACATAAGAAATGTGCAAGTGTAATTTAGTGAACTAGAAAAGCGTTATTCTAATTTAGTGAAAGTGTGCAACTGCAAGGGAAAATGCAACTTGCACTTTTCTTAGACTTTCACTTTTCTACCCAGGGTCTCTTTTCACCAGGTTACTTTTCTGATTGGTTGAGACTTACAAATACCCATTTTTATCTACTTGCGCAAAATTCTAAACTCTAAATTGGTGGCAACTTCAACTTAACTTTGTTGATAGAAAGAGTCTACGACTGCTTATGACCAACAAATATGCGGTGGCTGGCTGGTTACACACGCGAAGGTTAACAGACCTTGAAGCGAAATCGCACGGTTTTGCACGTCCACCGAGACATAAGTAGTCCGTAATTTTTAGTCGCCTCCCTCAGAATGACTGAATGACGTGATCAATTTCAGTACAGTACACCGCGCCCAGCCGAGCAAGAAAGTTGTGGCCTTTCCTTGGGTGCTTCGTTTGATCTAGAGATAAAAACGAAGCGAAAACGGACGAAATTGAGTGGTGCCATATTTGTTTTCATATTTTTTTACAAAAGTAGAAACGAATACAGAAACCCTGGAAATAAAAACAGAAACGGATATTGATGGAAGCAGATACATATCGAATACGGCGCAGACGCAGAACATTGCAGATTTTACCCGGAACAAAGAAAATCCTAAAATCATGCAACAAATCTCAAGCATTTTAAAAACCAACAAAATTGTTCCCTGGTTAATATAGCACGATGCTAGATTTACAAGAGAATAAGGAAATGATCATTTCGTGAAAGCGTCCTCGAATGCATCAAGGGATTATATAGTCTCCGGTACTGGGAATGATCATTTCTGTTTTTTTCGTAGAAAAGTCGAAAACGTTCCGCACCACTTTCATCCCTACAGTTCAAAAAACAAAAAAAGGTTCTGATACAACTAGAACTACCGTGACCACCGGATAGTTTGTCCATTCAACTGACAGTTACAGGCTTACAGCCTTCTTATTTCGATCATTCATCGGATGTTACTTGTGGTGATGAATGGGATTCAGTTTGGAACATGCATCGGTATTCAATTGCTCAAGTGCTTGGAAGTAGCAATCTGTTTGCTGATCCCCGATTCTTTAGCTTTCTGAAAAGAAAAACAATTAGATGGGTAACCGATTACGAAGGCGCTCTTAGTGTCGTCCTAGGATTCATGCCACACAAAGAATTCGAATTCGCGATAGGGCCACTACATGAACTCCTACTCCGACTCTCACCGTACTAGTATGTCAGTTCTGAGGCGCTTGAACACACACCCTAGGACCGAATCATGCAGGAACTCAGACCCGTAGCAGCGGCGATCGCTACAAAAGCACGGCCACGTACGCCCACGCTCCCAAACCAACGAGATCGACAAAACAGCAGCTAGCGAAAGCAAATCGACATGGCGATCGGCACGAGGGATCTCGTCGCCGCGACGACGATCTGGCTCGCCGTCCTGCTCCTGTTCTTCGTGCCAACCACTGCCGCCACCGTCCCCAGCATCGACGCGACGCTGACACGCCACCTCCCGCTGCCCCGCGGACTGCTGCGCGGCCCGGAGAGCGTCGCCTTCGACGCCAAAGGACAGGGTCCATACAGCGGCGTCTCTGACGGACGCATCCTCAAGTGGAACGGCGACAAGATCGGCTGGACGACCTACGCATACGGCCCGGACTACAGCAGCGAGGCGTGCACGGCGACCGTCCTCCGCCCGGAGACCGCCACCGAGAGCCACTGCGGGCGCCCGCTGGGCCTGCGGTTCCACCTCAAGTCAGGGTACCTGTACATAGCTGACGCGTACAAGGGGCTCATGAGGGTGGGCCCGGGCAGCGGGAAGGCGACGGTGCTGGTCACGGAGGTCGACGGTGCGCCTCTCCGCTTTACCAACGGGGTGGACGTCGACCAGGTGACCGGCGAGGTTTACTTCACCGACAGCTCGATGACCTACCAGAGGTCGCAGCACGAGATGGTCACGAGGACCGGCGACTCGACGGGCCGCCTCATGAGGTACGATCCGCGGACGGGAAGGGTCGTCTTGCTCAAGGCCGGCATCACTTACCCCAATGGCCTCGCCCTCAGCGCTGATCGAACACACCTCGTGATCTCATCCACCGGGCCGTGCAAGTTGTTGAGGTACTGGATCAAGGGCCCCAAGGCCGGCAGAATCGAGTTACTCGCTGACTTACCGGGGTATCCCGATAATGTGAGGCCCGACAAGAGAGGAGGATATTGGGTGGCGCTACACCGTGAGAAGACGGAGCTCCCCTTTGGCGTCGACAGCCACTTGCTAGCCTTGAGGGTCGGAGCAGACGGGAAGATACTCGAGGAGATGCGAGGGCCAAAGAGCGTGAGGCCGACCGAGGTGGTGGAGAGGAAAGGCGGCCGACTGTTCATGGGATCTGTGGAACTTTCTTATGTGGCTGTCGTCACAAGGAAATAGATGTCAGTTTAGGATATGTGGATTAAGAGTTTTCAGATCAATTTAGGATATGTAGATTAAGATTTTCCGTAGGATATGCCTCCTTTTTTACTGTTATTATATGTTCTGCTCTTCCATTTATTTCCAAATTGTATTTGAATCATTCAGAACAAGAGATTTTGTCAACCAGAGTTCTCTGTTCGAACGAAGATTGTGTATTTCAGACGGGGCTGTTGTGTCCATGGCCGGTGTCCAAAACGAGTTTTTGCCGTTTCCCTCCGGTACCCCCTTCCTAGACCACGACACTGGTGCAGCACGGCAAAATCCAGGACACGCCACACGACCCAGGAACCATGGTTCCACGGTCTCAGCATAAGTGCCCCACCAGCTCGTTGCGACCGGCTGCCGGCCGTGTCGCAAGACCAGAACACATTGACGAGAGGCGACATTTAGTCTGAAGAGACACAAACTATATATAGTTCAAAAGAGTACCACTTCTGTTTCCAGATACTGTAACATTCTCGAGACTAGTCTGAAGAGACACGAACTGAGCAACTACCAGAAGTTCTGGTTCCACATGACATTTTCGACACTAGGGAGCCAGAGGTAACACATAATACAGCACAGCAAGGTTCAATTTAACTGTTGCAAACTGCAGAGGCAAAACAGGTCACGGCTCCACCTTCTGGACATGGACATGGACATGGACGGACTGACTAACTGACGGCGAGACACAGGGACGTAACACAAGCAACCTTGGCAGACCGCCTCGCTCTGGTCTGTGATTGCCTCTAGGAGAGCAGGGAAACCAGCGAGACGAACTCCGAGATCGCCCTACCCTTGCACTTCGTGTTGATGACAAAGTGCTCCGGGTACTTCCTGAGCAGGCCCAGCAGCCCAAACCATGGCCTCCCCTTGGCTTCGATCGGCAACCAGTCCTCCGCCGTCAGGTACTTCCGCACCCTGGTGTGGTGCCACACGTTGCCAAACTGGTCCAGAAGCTGCGAGTAGTCCAACAAGTTAATTTGCATATACATTGATGGTAACTATGTAACACAAAAGGAACTTTCACATAGCTGGGTGAGTGAAGATAAGGAGATAATCAGAAAAAGGAAACTGCAAGAAGGGAGCTCTAAATACAGAAGGAACAATAAATGGTCAAACATAACCAGAATAACATCAATAATGATAACAACGTAGTGAGATGGCCACAATAGGGGGTATATCGCAGTCTGCAACAGGATATACTTATATCTTGCAAAGTGTTTCCCGTATTTGTAGAAGATTGTGTGACTAACAGTAGAAAATCTTGCACCATGAGTCACAGCTCCACAAGTCCCAACTCACAAGATTGAATGCAAAACATGTTCCGGATGACATGCCAGATGCTAGCAGATAGTCATGCATTAACATGCTAACAGTTTTATAACCTACAATATTAGACAGGCAGAGGTGCTAGCACCTGACTTCTATCCCCAGATTAAATTCTTGAAATGTACATTTGAGTCATCACTCCTTATATCAATATGTCCTTTCTTAGTAATTAAATTCTAATGATGTCCTATTTCAAAAATTAAATGTAACAATATGGTCCACCCCTTCAATGTATAACAGAGGAAACTACTTTCAGTAGATTTAACTTTCCTGGATTTAGTTGTTCCACACAAGAGAGTTTGTACTAATCTAAATCAGGGACAAATATAGTATACTTTAGCTTCAGCACAGAAGTTGGATAGAAAAATGTGAGTTTTTCCATTACAAACCTCTGTGTGGAGTTTTCTCATAGGCATCCATTCTCCAGGACCACAGAGGTCAGATAACACAGTCGCAACAGATGAAACAACTTCCTTCTCTTCTGTTTGAAGGATTTGCTGATTGTCCATATCCCTGTCACCCCTCATTCTTATTTCTGATCTATTGTCTGCACAAACAGAAGCCAGTTCAGGCCAGATCTAACAAATATTTCACTACCCAAGTAAAAATCAATGAGTTCGGTCTTTCAGCAGATAGAACTCTGGATAAACAGAATAAATAAACAGAATGCAGTAACAGCTTTTGAAATTAGAGGTACATAACTGGAAAAATAAATAAAGTTCACTAACAGCTTCTCAGACTAACATTATATCATTTACTAATTAATAGTACTCCCTCCATCTCAAAATAGATGTCTCAGATTTGTCAAATTTTGGATGAATCTATTTAGTATGTAGATTCATCCAAATTTTGACAAACCCGCGACATCTATTTTGAGACGGAGGGAGTATATATTATGTGTGCTGATACAGTGACAAAAATAGCCTAGGTAATTTTACTTAATACATCCATACAAACTAAGATTGAAAAACATCAAGACAATCAGACTAGCGCATCTTGATGTGTATCTTTCGATGTTATACATAATACACTTGCAATAGCAACTACTCCAATAATGATAATGTTCACTTCCAGTAGACATATGAACAGAACTATTGAGATAAATATTTCCTATAACAATACATTTGTGTTGAAGTGTGTATCCCGTACATATTTTCTGTCTCTAATATGTAATGTTGACATGGCGTCGTTATGTTACTTGGGTATCCATGAGTTACAATACAACATGCAGCTACTACAAGAGAAGGTACAGCTAGATTGAGTGACTGAACAAGCAAAATCATCATCAACTCTATTATCTTTTAGAAGAAAAATAAGAGGATGAACAAAGTCGATTAGATACTGTAAAATTGCAGAGCGAGGATTATCGTACCACCTTCACCCAGTGTTCCTATCGGTTCAACATTGATTCTATGCCCACCATACATCTCCAGATCCACAGGAGGCTTCTTGGTTCTCTTCAGCTTGCCCTTCATTCCACTTTCACCGGCACCATTCCCAATTTCACCGCTGTCCCGGGCATAATCACCTTCAGAGAAGCGGTCATGGAACTCGGACGCACGGGGGTGGCCTGGCCGCACATACGACGGCGGCGGCATCTGTGGCGGGATAACAGGGGCTTGTTGAGCAGCAGCGGCGGCGGCTGCGAAGGAGGCAAAGATGGAGCGCGTGGGCAGGAGGAAGTAGAACTTCTTGTCTCCGATCTGAAGCAGGTCCTGCGAGTCAAGCTTGACAGGAGGGTTCCCAGGGAGGTGCAGGACGCCCTCGACAAGGCAGCCGTTCTTGCCGATGACATCGAGGGCGAAGCGGCGGCGCTGGAAGTCGTAGAAAATCCGCGCGTGGTGGCGCGAGATGTTCATCCCGCCACCAAGGCTGGAGAGATCCACATCGACTGTGGATTTCTTGCTGTTGCGGCCCAGCATGATCGAGTAGGTCTGCATGTAGTACTCGAAATCCTCACCCTGCAGCTTGGCGAACCCTGCCTCCACTTCGCCGTCGCCAGCCGAGGATCCGGCAGGCATCGCACCAGCGCCGGCGGCGGACTTCACGTGAGGCATGTGGGGGTTCAGTTGGACCCTGATCGAACCACGAAGCCAAGAAATCGGCAATTAGCTGGACGGGAAACGAAAGATCCGGATTTTGATTTTGATTGTTCACTGCCACAGCAAAGAAAGAAAGAAGGAAAAATCCCCCAATTATTACCAATCAACTCCTGGAACAGCGCACGCGTGAGCTAGGGTTTCCTTACCCCCCAACAAAAGAGGAAATTAATCAAGGATAGTCATGTGCCAGTGGGTAGCAGAGTCCTTGCTTTATGCGCCGTCGGCCCGGGGAATTGCGAGGTAGAAAAGAACAAGTAGTAAACGAGGAAGCGCGTGTTTGAGGAGAGAAATCAGCGAGGAAGAGTAAAGGAGACGGGCGGACTTCTTTAGATGATGATGAGGAAGAACACTAGCGACATGGAAATTCCGGAATTTTAATTTGTACAACATCGCCTAATTCGCTGATCAGAGTGCTCGCAAAAAAATAAAATCTGGGCAGATCTCTTGGAACAGGGAGCGATATTTCGTGGACACTGGACGACCATGGAGATGGTCTTTTGTCCCGTCGGGAGCAGAAAAGCGTTACTAGCACAGAAGTACCGGATAACCACGTGCATACGGTACTGATGCCAAAAAAAAGTGTACGATATACTCCCTCCATCCCGGTTTAGGCCTCGTTTATTTCACTCATATTTTTAAGCCCAGAGGATTTTGTGTTACTCAATCTCTCCAATCCTCTTCAATTTTCTTTCCAAACATACTCAAATATGGAGGAGAGTTTTTAATCTAGACAAAAACAAGAAAAATTTGTAGAGATATTCCGGTATTATCTCGGCCAAACCTGACGTGGTGAACAGGTTACGCGGATTTTGCGGGAATAGGAATAATCACTTTGATCCCACGAATACACTAACGAATATGAGAGAAGTAAACATGATCTTATTGGGTACTAAGTTTTCTCTGACTGTGATCAATTTGGGTCTCACTTATTCTCTGTTTGGTTCTTTCTATGAAATTAAATGCTTATGTGTCTTTGGGTTTTTTTCTGAAATCAAATGCTTATGTATCTAAGAGGTTGAGGTTTAGGGATTGCACGATTCTTAATATATGACATGTTAAATGGGACTGAAGGAGACTAGCAACGACAATACCATAGCCAGAAAAGAGAAGATTACCATAAAACAGCGTGATAGGAAAATCTTAGGACTACATATCACGAAGATTTGGTGCACATTGTCACTAGTGATCTTAATTTTAAAAATGGGTTTTGCTAGAATTTAGGCGTTTGATTTTTAGTGTTAGAGTATTAGGTAGATACGATTGTTATGGTAGTTTAGATAGAGTTAGGATCTGTTTACGTACACTCCTAACTTGACTCGTACTCCAAGATAATCCTATATACGCCTATATATACTTATTCATGAGGCTCAATAATATATCCATCATATTCCGCCAAACTCATACTCTTTCATGATATCAGCCTAAATCAATTTCAAACTCTAGCTTTCGCCGCGCTGCCCCTGGGGAGGTCGATCTCCATGACCTCCGTCGGGGGTTGCGCAACCCGTATGAAGGGTTCAGTCTTTTTCTCCGATCTCTCGATCGGTTTTCTTTTTGGTTTACCGATCTTAGATCGGATTGAGTTGTCCACCGCCGTCGTCATCGTCGTGTCTCTACTCCAACCATCAGCATCGAGGATCTATATCGCGTCTGTGCGCCTGCCCCCTCCGCTGCTACGCCTGCCTCGACAGGCTGTCGCGGCCTCATGGCAGGCTGACGCGCACCGCGGACGGCTGCTACGCCTTCCTCGAAAGGCTACCGCGCCCGCCCCCCCTCGGATCCTCTTAGTCGTCATCGTCCGGGACTTCACCGACAACGTCGCCATCGAATTCGATCTACGCGTCGTCCACGCTATGGCGCATATGGTGCACCGTCGGTCTGATCAACCGATCCCGCGCCAGTCTACACCAAGCACGTCCCCGAGCACGCACCTACCACCAATCGCGTTACGGGCTGCCGCTGTGTTGCCCCATCGGACCGCAGCGCCGCCGCCTTTGATCCACGCTACCAGCTTCCAACGCGTCTTTCTTGGCGTGTACGTCGCTGGTGGTCTCCCAGCCGCTACACCGACTTGCGCCTTGCAGCTATGCCGCCTCCCCGGGTCGTAGCGTGGCTGCACGCAGTCTACTTCGTCGTTCTCGTGCATCGACGACCTCGACTTTCACCGCGTCATCTCCTACGACGCGGATCGCCGCCATCTGCACATGGTCTTCGTCACGTCGCCGAGTCTTCCTCGCCTACTTCGAACACTGCCGCCGCGCTTCAGAAGGTAACCTGCAGGGCGCCCTCTCGTCGTTGCAGGTCCCACCTGACTACCCGTCGCCACTCTAGGCATTCAGCATGACTAACCCAGGTCGCCGCTAGTTTCGCCGCCTTCTACGTCTTCATCGGCTTCGACAATGTCTTCTTCGGCATCGACCCCTCTATGATTGCCTCGACCGTGTCACTGACGAGTTCTTTTTTGCATACTCGGTTCTGGCAAAACCGGAGTATGCGTTCGTCCCCGACGTGCGCCTAGTTCTGGCAAAACTATGGCCGCACCTCGTCCTCGATAGCTCGGACTGCATCGATTTCGGCATCGACACCCTCAATGACTGCCTTGACGCGTCTCTGTTATCCTTCTCGCGCACTATGCGCATGCGGCTTCACGTGCGGCTACCTCGACACGGGCATCCCCGACCACGACATCGACCACAGCGACCCATCGCATGGCTACCTCGACCATGGCACCGTCTCACACTCTCGGCTCCCTCGACATCGCTACAAGGACTACCACCTCGCTTGACCATCACCAGCTTCCTCTACAGTACAAGCAACCGTGACGCGACACCGTCCATGACGTTCCCGCTACGACTGCGGGGGGATGTCAGCCTACTGGATGCTACTTCGGTTTATCTCCAGTCTGACCGTCCGCGATATTCCAGTTGTTCACGACGCTACCGCTATGACCGCGGGAGGGGGGGTAGAGTATTAGGTATATACGGTTTTATGGTAGTTTAGATAGAGTTAGGATCTGTTTACGTACAGTCCTAACTTGACTCGTACTCCAAGATAGCCATCTGTACGCCTATATATATACTCGCCCATGAGGTTTAATAATATATCCATTATATTCCGCTAAACTCATACTCTTTCATTTAGTTATATTCCGATCACCTCTCACCGTTGGGTATACCTCATGATTCGTGCAAGATGGAAGTTATACATAAGTTGCAACTAGGTTGTAACTGATAATTTAATGAGTTGTAACTAGCTTGCAATTGAGAATGTGTACAAATTTTATAAATTGCAATTAAGTTGCAACTGAAAAATGGCACAAAATAGTAAGATGACGTCAGCGATTGAGACATAACTAAAAACCGGGTGCATGAGATCTAGACGCTCCAAAAAAATTAAAAAATAACTCTTTTTAGTTTTAAAAAATTCTAAAAATCTGAATGTAGCTAATGATTTATCCCACAAACATAAAAATATCAATTTAAAAATATTTTATATTAAGAGCTACACAAAAATAACAGAAATATGGATTTGTACATCACTAAATTTTATCAGATTTTATCATTTTTATGTAGCCCATAATATAAGTAATTTTGGGTTGCACTTTTTCATACTTATAGGATACAACATTAAATATGTTTAGATTTTTTTGAAAGTTATAAATATGGTTTTCAAATTTTTTAAACGAAGGAAGCACGTAGAGCTCACGAGCCAAAGCCATACATATCAATACTCACGTTCACTATTTAATGTCCACGTGTTTCCGCGATCCTCAAATATCATCCCCACAACCCCGCGCGTGTATACATATGGTAGACTACGATTCCATTGTATGGTAACATCAGGTGCGTCACGTCAAAGTCGATGAGCTTGGTGCGGTAGTTGCTTCGTGTCTCGGATGTGACTAGTCGCTTAACCTTCCCCATAGGCTCTCGCAAGATCCTTGTATCTTCTCGAATGTTTCCACAGAAATGACATTGAGGCCCGCACCTCCGTCGATCAACGTCTTGAAAATCGCAACGTTGTTTATGGTGGGTGTGCACACCAGAGGGATTGGTCCCACTGCTCTTGTTGACTTGGGGTGGTCGTGGTCGCTCAAGGTTACGGAGAACTAGAACCACTTGAGCTTCGAGCTTCCTACCATGGGTAGCACGACTCCTATCTCGCAGGTGAATTTTGTAAACTGGCGATTCGAGCGAGGAGCTTGGGACCCGCCTAGGATGCAAGCTACTTCGGCGGGTCCCTGCTGGCCCTCATCTTCCTCTCCTGGAAGGTTGTTGTTTTCCTCGCCGAGGATTTGCTAATCGCCGTTGAAGGTGGCGAGGAACTTGGTGCGCAAGCCTTCCCATGAGGAGATAGATTCCTCGGGTAGGTCTCTCGTCAGCCAATTGTGGGCGTCTCTTTTCAGCGCGTCGGGGAACCAGTTGGCCTTGACCTTGTTGTCGCCACCCGCAACTCTAATTGTTGCCTAGTAAAATTGCAGGAACTCCGCAGGATCTCCTCTGTTGTTGAACCTTTGTGGTAGAGCCGGCTTGAACCGGTGTGGCCACATGACGATGAGCATCTCCTTGGTGTACGTGGGGCGGCCCACTTCCGCGATGGTCTTGGTGGTGATGATGTCCTTGTCCTTTCGTGGGTGTTCAGCGTCTCCGCTAGTGCCTTCTAGAAGGTGGCGCCTGGTCTCGTCACTAGGCAAGTTGCTGAAGGTGCCGGTTGTTGACAAAGTTCTCGTTGGATAGCGAGGTGGTAGGCCTTATAGCCCCCATGCCCTTTACCTTGAGCTTTATCCTCGAGTAGTTGTGGTTGGTGGCAGATGCGTAGAGTTGTGCGTGTTTCGAGCCACTTGCATGATCAGTGCCTGAGGGAGTGATGTCTACGCATTTCTATTCTTGTAGACAGTTGTTGGGCCTCTAAGTGCAGAGGTTTGTGGAACGGCAGCAAGTTTTCCCTTAAGTGGATCACCCAAGGTTTATCGAACTCAGGGAGGAAATGGTCAAAGGTATCCCCTCTCAAGCAATCCTGCAATCAAGATACAAGAAGTCTTTTGTGTCCCCAACACACCCAATACACTTGTCAGGTGTATAGGTGCACTAGTTCGGCGAAGAGATAGTGAAATACAAGTGGTATAGATAATTATAAATGGTAACGGTGATAGAAAATAGCTTGATCGCGTGGAAAATACTAAAGTAAAACTGAAATAAAGAAGGAAGCAAGCAAACATATAATAGATCTAATAGCAAACAGTGTTTCAGTGCTTAGAAACAAGGCCTAGGGATTATACTTTCACTAGTGAATACTCTCATATAAATATATTTGTTTTTATGATACTACGCTAAACTACTCTCCGGTTGGACACTCTAATCCATGATAGGGCTATAACAGCACACCTCAAAGTAAGTCTTTCCCATCTAGAAAACCCCACACTATCACCTTTAGCACTAGATGGTTCCAACAAACACCACAATTTTATAAAGACATCTAACTCCAAATATAACTCATAACAAGTATTTGTAATCTCTAGCCTAAGTGCCACCATGGTGTGCATGCTGTCACTTTCACACACATGGAGAGAGCAAAGATCTATTAAAGCACTTGAGTAGCAAGGTAGATCTATAGATTACAAGCTCATGATCTCAATAAGATCATGCATAGAGAGAGATGAACACATAGCTATCGGTAGAACCCTTAGCCTCGAGAGAGAACTACTCCCTCCTCATCATGGGAATCAGCAATGGTGATGGAGATGGTGGTGGAGATCGATGGAGATGGCTCCGGGGGCACTTCCCCGTCTCGGCAAGGTGCTGGAACAGAGACTTTCTATCCCCCAAATCTCCCCTTCAGTGGCATCAGCGCAGCGGAACTTTTCGTGGATTTCTGATTGATGATCTAGGGTTTTTGCCTCGGGAGGAATATATAGGCGAAGGAGGCAAGGTCGGTGGCTAGCCAGGGGGCCCACACCATGCCCTGGCGCGGCCTGCGGGTACCCGCGCCTGGGGGGTGGCCAGGCCCTAGCCCTCCCCCGTCTCGTATTCTGGCTCCGTGAGTCTTCCGGTAAAATAGGAACTTTGGCTTTTGTCCCGTCCAATTCTGAGAATATTCATTTTCTAACTTTCCTGGAACCAAAAACAGCAGAAAACAGGCAACTGGCACTGTGGCTCTTGTTAATAGGTTAGTCCAAGAAATCATATGAAAAGTACTCCAAAGAGTGGACAAAACACAAGAAAGTAGATAAAACCAAGCATGGAACATCAAAAATTATAGATACATTTGTAATGTATCAACATCCCCAAGCTTAACTCCTGCTCGTCCTCGAGTAGGTAAGTGATAAAAAGAAAGAATAATTTTTGAGGTGACATGCACCGTCATAAACTTGATCAAAGTACTTGTAAAACATTCAAAGTTGGGATCATAGTACTTCAACATAGCATGAAAGATAAAGTTCTAGCAATAAGACATAGCAACTATGACGCAACATGAAAAGGCACAAAAAAAATATTCATGAATAACAATGCTTTGCAAGACGTTTGTTTGTTTCACATAAAGAAAACATAGCATAGTGGCATTCAGCTTGTCCCTCATAGAGTAGCAAACATAAATGCATAGGACACCTTCAAAGTTCATAAGAGTGACTAGATACAAATAGTTAAAAAAAGCAATATCAAGGTATGCATCAAGCAACAAGTCTTGGGACAATGCACATAGAACTAAGAATGGCCACTATGCTCTCAAAGTAAGTGCATAAAGATAGAAGGTGAAGACTCAATATAATGGTGGAAGAAAGGCCTTCATAGAAGGAAGCAGAGATTCAAGTTTCATAAAGAGCTTCCAAAAAATACGGTACTTTTTAGCTTTCAGATCTCATTGCCCCTATCATAAGCATCTTGAAGTGATTATGGTTAAAGTGAACAAACTAT
This sequence comes from Avena sativa, assembly GCA_916181665.1. Taxonomy (NCBI): domain Eukaryota; kingdom Viridiplantae; phylum Streptophyta; class Magnoliopsida; order Poales; family Poaceae; genus Avena; species Avena sativa. The sequence goes on along the minus strand of OV702290.1, from coordinate 27,654,285 downwards.
GGTGTACATGCTTGACGAAGTATAAGTTAGAAATCTCATGTCCCTTGAATACGAGGGCCGCTCCTCATGCTACTCAAGTTTAGTCACCAGTAAGTTCTTGTCATCGTAAGTACATGTGTATCATAGAGAACCGCCAACGGGGTATCCCTTGCCCGATGATACAGAAGAATCACCATATCAAAATGACAAGGCAAGCAGACAACGAGCATCTCATCAATCTTATTTACCATGGGAATATGGTGCTTTTTTCTCTCTTTCCTCTTTTCATAATCTATTTTTTTTTCTTTTTCTCTTTTTTCTCAAAATAGGACTCATTTTTTATAAGAAGAATGTTTCATAGACAGCTCATTATGGTTACGCTGCAGGTTTCCACCATGTCAGCATGGATTAGACCAGCGGTCCAGGCGTTTCTCTAACACATATACATAACTCCATGGACTTACAAGCTCCCCTTTCATTTCACACCGACGACATCCATAGACAAAAGAGCATGATATCAACTAGGTATAAGTACCAACTGCAATGTTGAAAGCGTTCCCCATGATAACATGGTTCTGCTAATTCCCAACAAATAAGTGCAAGCATATACAACATAGACGACACAATGGTTCAAGTTTATTAAGGGCAAGAAAAGTAAAGTGTGCCATCAAGTTCGTGAGAGATTTAATCACTAGTTTTCTCATAACAAGTTTAATTTGGAAGGTAAACAAAAGCATGAATATACTTGGAATATCATAAGCTAGTAGGTAGGTATGGTGGACTCTTCGGAATAACTTGGTTTAGGGAGTTGGATGCATGAGTGGAAGCGATAAACTAAGAGAGCAATAATAGCCATAATCATGCAGAGCGACAAAACATCATTGATCAAAGCATAAAGTGATACTACAAGTTGAAAACTAAAGGATCATAAAGGCTATGGTGACTTGGGATAGTCATAACATGGTGTGAGAATGCGCCAAGTCAACCCAAATAAAGCATCAAAGGAGAATACCACTATACTATGCTTTAATATGCTAAAACAACGCATGATTCATCCAAGACACATTAAGCAATCTCAATTGTTTATAACAAGTCATGCTACAGCAAAGAATACTAAGCATAAAGCCAAAACAATATCAAGCATGGCATGCCAAAGCATAGGCCACAGTCAAAAACAAGCTCTTTTTACCACATAAGTATGAACTTTCCTACTCTTTTCCAAACCAAACCAAACTATTTGCAAACCAATGTAAGAAAGAGGGGGTCCAACCAATTTATTCAGAAAACTAAGCAAACTAAAGCAAACAAAAAAACAAAACAAAAACGAAAAATAAGACGCTCCAAGAACAACACAATTGTGCATGAAACAATAAAAATGAAGCGTCTGGAAGAAACCTGGGTTTTTATTGATGGAGAAGGGGATGCCTTGGGCATCCCCAAGATTTGACGCTTGTACTTCTTGGATATTTCTTGGGGTGACACGCGTGGCATCCCCAAGCTTGAGATTTAGTTCATCTTTCATCTCATTACCCATTCCTTCCATACACCTGAATTTTTTTGTTCATACAAAACTTCACACAATCTTTATTAGCAACGTTAGTGCAATCAAGATAATAAGTCTTTAGGTTCAGTTCCAACACCAATAAAACTTCCACTAAAACACAAGCTACTGTAGCACTTCCCTAAAAAAGCTCAATTCCCCAAAATAACTCAAAAAGGAACCAACAAGAAGCAAATGCAAATAATGGTAGAAATCTGTCAAAACAGACCAGCAGGTAAAAACCAATTTTTTCGAAGACCTTTTGTTGCTCAAATCAAAAAGTGTTGAACTAACGAAAGTTAGATAATAACCTGGGGCAGAAGCAAAAAAATTCATGCCTCAAAAAGACGTTCAGAGATTTTACAAGAATTATTACGGTGAAGCACAAAAATCTGTTTTGAGGCAGCAACTTTCCCAATCATTACTTCTCTCTCATTAGTGGTTACTCTTGGCACAAAAGGCAAATAAAAAGGATAAGGAGCGGTTATTACTGAAGTAATAACTTCCAAGACTCATCTAAAACTTTTGGGTTATCTCCCAATAAGTACTTTTCTTTAATGCCTTTAAGTTAGGCTTGATAGTTTGAGAAGATGCTCACATAAGAAATATGAATTAAAGTAAAAGAGAGCATCAAGAAGCAAATTCAAAGCACATTTAAGTCTAACCCACTTCCTATGCATAGGAATCTTGTAAAGAAACAAGTCATGAAAGCACAAAGCAACAAGCATAGGAAAACAAAACAAGTGCAACGTCAAAACTTTCAACATAAAGAGGGGAAACTTAATATTATTAAGATGCATAAAACCATGTTTCCCTTTCTCACAATAACTTTCAGTAGCATCATGAATAAAATTAACAATATAACTATCACATAAAACATTCTTATCATGAGCCACATGCATAAAAGAATTAATACTCTCCACATAAACATAGTCATTCTTATTAATTGTAGTGGGAGCAAATTCAACAAAATAGCTATCATTATTATTCTCATCACCATAGTCATCAAATATAGGAGGCATATTGTAATCATAATTAATTTTATCCTCAATAGTAGGTGGACTAAAAACAACATATTCATCATTGTAATCATAATATATTGGAGGTTTGGTATCATCATAAGCAATAGAATAGCTATTTTCCAAAGCTGGGGAACTAAAAAGATCATTTTCATAAAGACTAGCTTCCCCAAGCTTAGACTTTTCCATAGCATTAGAAATAATGGTGTCCAAAGAATTCATACTAACAACATTGCTATTAGCATGCAAATAAAGTTTCATAGGTTTTTTAATTTTCTCTTCAAACACTTCATGTCCTAACTCAAGAAAAATACCATAAAGCTCTCTAATTTTGTTGTTGTTTTCCATTAAGCCTAACTAGTGAAAACAAGAAACAAAAAGACAAAATTGCAGAATCTAAAGGAAATAACTTCGAGCACTCACACCGGAGGATATGAGTACCTTTTATCTTACCTCCCCGGCAACGGTGCCAGAAAATAGGCGTTTGCCGTGGGAGGTTCTTCTTCTTTAATCCTCCGGTGTGAATACCTTTTACCTTACCTCCCCGGCAACGGCGCCAGAAAATAGCTTGATGTCTACGCACTTCTATTCTTGTAGACAGTTTTTGGGCCTCCAAGTGCAGAGGTTTGTGGAACAGCAACAAGTTTTCCCTTAAGTGGATCACCCAAGGTTTCTCAAACTCAGGGAGGAAGTGGTAAAAGGTATCCCCTCTTAAGCAACCCTGCAATCAAGATACAAGAAGTCTCTTGTGTTCCCAGCACACCCAATACACTTGTCAGGTGTATAGGTGCACTAGTTCGGCGGATAGATAGTGAAATACAAGTGGTATAGATAATTATAAGTGGTAACGATGATAGAAAATAGCTTGATCGCGTGGAAAAGACTAAAGTAAAACTGAAATAAAGAAGGAAGCAAGCAAACATGTAATAGATCTAATAGCAAACAGTGTTTCAGTACTTAGAAACAAGGCCTAGGGATCATACTTTCACTAGTGAACACTCTCATATAAATATATTCTTCTTTATGATACTACGCTGAACTACTCTCTGGTTGGACACTCTAATCCATGGTAGGGCTATAACAGCACACCTCAAAGTAAGCCTTTCCCATCTAGAAAACCCCACACTGTCACGTTGAGCACTAGATGGTTCCAACAAACACCACAATTTTATAAAGACATCCAACTCCAAATATAACTCATAACAAGTATTTGTAATCTCTAGCCTAAGTGCCACCATGGTGCGCACGCTGTCACTTTCACACACATGGGGAGAGAAGAGATCTATTAAAGGACTTGAGTAGCAAGGTAGATCTATAGATTACAAGCTCATGATCTCAATAAGATCTTGTATAGAGAGAGATGAACACATAGCTACCGGTAGAACCCTTAGCCTCGAGAGAGAACTACTCCCTCCTCATCATGGGAATCAACAATGGTGATGGAGATGGTGGTGGAGATCGATGGAGATGGCTCCGGGGGCACTTCCCCGTCCCGGCAGGGTGCCGGAACAGAGACTTTCTGTCCCCTCGAATCTCCCCTTCGGTGGCGGCGGCATAGCAGAACTTTTCGTGGATTTCTGATTGATGATCTAGGGTTTTTGCCTCAGGAGGAATATATAGGCTAAGGAGGCAAGGTCGGTGGCCAGCCAGGGGGCCCACACCATGCCCTGGCGCGGCCTGGGGGTACCCGTGCCTAGGGGGGTGTGGCCAGGCCCTGGCCCTCCTCCGTATCGTATTCTGGCTCCATGAGTCTTCCGGTAAAATAGGAACTTTGGCTTTTGTCCCATCCAATTCTGAGAATATTCATTTTCTGACTTTCCTGGAACCAAAAACAGCAGAAAACGAGCATCTGGCACTGTGGCTCTTGTTAATAGGTTAGTCCAAGAAATCATATGAAAAGTACTCCAAAGTATAGACAAAACACAAGAAAGTAGATAAAACCAAGCATAGAACATCAAAAATTATAGATACATTTGCAATGTATCAGGGAGAGTAACGGAATTGTGGTTTGTCATTATAGTGCTGGCGACATCGACGAGCTCGATGACGTGTTAAATCCATCCTTCATGCTCTGATGCACTAGGTCGGTGGCACAATAGTTTCTTGCCGCTCGCAGCGCCACTCCCGGTGGATTCTTGTCGCTATCCACACCCTTGGAGGCGAACGTGGCGCGCGGGTGGGTGTGTTGCTCCTCGTTGCGGGTGGGTGGGAGTGTTGGATTATTAGGCATAATTTTTACAATTAATTTCAAAATATAGATCATGAGTACAGCAGTTACGATCATGTTAACCTCTAACATACTAGACGTATTAATCAACACAAACAGCAGCAGCGCAAATACAGAAACAGCCATAGACTGACAACAGATCGGATCATGGTATACGTACTAATCGGTTGCCGATGAAGTCGTCGTTGGTGCAGCGGCAGCATCAGCTTCTCGTAGGAGACAACATTGAAGACGAGTCGCCCATCGACCAGGAGATCGCCTAGGAAGACGCGTCGTGATGACGAACTTGAGCAGTCGCGTGGTGGAAACTGCACACGTGTTTATATAGAGCGTCTCGGGAAACCCGCATAGGGAACGTCGTGGACCAAGTCCACGTTGCGCACGTTTAGGTCAGTTACAGATAGCCCATGATCCAGGGGCGACCCGAATCTACTAACTGTTGAATCGTCTATCAAAACCGCACTAATTTTTCCAAACAGCAAAAATAAAGCTTGACTCAGCGAGATTCCCGTAACCCGCGACACGCGCGTGTCGCGTCGTGACGAGACGGGCGGGCGGTGTGTGCGTGCGTGCGAGCGGCGGTGATGACTGCAAGTTCACAGATCGTTTGTAGCTAGTTTTAAAATAAAGATATCGATCCCACAGGGAGCGGGAGTCTGAAGTCTAATAACTGTTGAAATAAATATTATGATAGAAATGCTAGATAAAGTTTTAAGTAAAAAGATAAAATACGAGTATTATGTAAAAAGGTGTTTTGGGGTTTTGGGTATAAGGGCAATAAAGTAAAGTAAAACAACTGAGTACAGAAAGTAAGTATCGCGTATGTAAGAGAGATTGGAACTGCAGTAGGGAAAAGCGTTCTCAGGGAGTAGCGGATACACCACTAGTATTGTAAAGATCTAAGATAAAGATTATCATCATGAACATTTTAAACTGTGTATGTGTGGAAGGAACTCTGTATTTGGATGAATAGGCAACAACCGATGCTCACATCATCCTCATAACCACAACAGTAAGCAATCGACATCAATCGAAATACTGCGCTATTAAGGGACGTAATCCCGTAGGACGTATCCCATGGAATGGATAGTGTTTCATGAGTTTCCTCGGTTTCTCAAGTTGATACGTAAGGGGTGCCAACAGCTTTATAGTCATTGTAAGTGCTAGCATGCCTCTGTCTACCAACAAGTAGTTTCCTCTATCAAGTCCCCACGAGAGGCAAATATTGAGAGGTCGACTTCTTTCAACATCAAGATGTAGAAAATCAAACACATGATCACAGTGATGAATATCATAATAGACTTTATCTTATTTCAATCTCATACTAGGGTTTCTTCATCTCCCCAAGAACTAATGGTCTACTCAGACATGGAGGCAATCAACATCATGGCAATGGTAATGGAAACAATCATAGATGAATAATACTTGTATAAATCCACAATGAGGACAGGAATTACAACAAGATCTAGACAACATGTAGATGGGATGGATGGAGATGATGGTGATGCAGCGGTGGATGATGAAGATCGATGCATTAGCCTCCTGGATCTGCGTAGGGCGAAGATAAATCCTTGGCGGATCAGTTCCCCCTCCAGATGCCTTCTGGAGGTGAGGTTTCTGCAATTTCTGAGTGTTCTGTATGTCGTCTCTTCGAACCAATTGCGTGGGGTGAAACTATTTGACGAGGCAGAAGCGGCGCCAACTATACGGTCGGAGCTATACGACCGGAAAAGTTGCTCTGGTCGTATAGTTGGTCGTTGGACTCTCTGCCTTCTTTGTTCACTTCTGGTTTTCTTCTGGTATTATTAATATTTCCCAAATAAGTGATTTACGTTGTTTTTGACTCCTTTTCTCCATAGTACAACTGCTCCAAGAATTGTATCCATTGGATCCATCATCTGTCCTGATCCTGGTGAAAACGGACATAAAATGTGCGTGCGAACGCCGTAAAATACCAAGATCCTACATCTACAATGCAAAATAATAATGTAAAACATGATGCAAATATGCACTCATCAACTTCCCCAAGCTTAGACTCTTGCTCGTCCCAAGCAAGTTTTAGCTTAAATGGATGTGATCCTCATATTCATTAAGCTGAGTTGATAAAATAAATAAGGGAATTGCAGCATGTGTTTATCATGTACGATACATAGGAATAAATTCATGAATAGTACCTTACTCGAACCATCTGAATAGTATTAGAAGGCTTCCACAACTTAGTGATCAATAGTTTATAAAAGATGAATCTCAACGTAATGTAAAAGAATCCGGTTCAACCGAATGAGTTAGCGAGGTAATTCCAAGTGTTTTAGGATTAATGTATTCACTTGGGATTTAGAATCTCAAAAGTATCTTTTTGTCATACTACAACACAGTGGTATATGCCTACTTGCTCTTTGCACACTCGCTCTTTTTCTTCTTCTTTTTTCCTTTGTATATATGCTCACACTTTTGTTTAAGTGATGTGCAAAGGAGCTAGCCATACATTCCACTTCATGTAGGAATCCAAAGTTTAACGATCTCAATTATCAAATTCCAAGTGTATATGAAGCATTCTTATGACTTGAAGATTCTACCTCGTCTTATTCTCACTCTATTTTGATAGTACTTTCATTTTCCTTTATTCAAGGTTTCTTTCTCAACTTAACTGTATAGATAATTTTTCTTTGTAAATCAAACCGTAGACTTACATATTGACTAAATTATATTTAGGTGTTCCATTAATACCAATGGTGTGGAAGACTCCTATTGCTATCATCAAGTGCAAGTAAAATTCTCAAGTCATTCATATATCAATAGAGCAAACACAAACTCAATATTGCTCCATATATAATAATAAACTCGGAATTTCATAAAAGGGATCGACTATTCCTGAAGGGAATTCTAATGATTCAAACTTTATTACTAGTTTGAACTAATGCGAAAATAGTAATTAAAACTTATAGGATAGATTACAAGGTCTTAAAGATCTCCCCAAGCTTGAAATCAAGCCAGGCGGGATCAAATAATCCCTTGCGATTATTTGATACCGTGATTGTTGTAGATCACTGTGGCGCCATGGCATGTAAGACCGTGGTGCATAGCTTCTTATTGGTCTCCTCCAAAGCAGTTAGGCGGCTGTTAGCACCTCTGCAAATCAGACTGCAGAGTGTCCACTCTAACAACGAGCTTAGTCACCAATGGAAGGAGGTCTTCCTTCTTATCCATCTCATAGAGACGATGACGGACTTCAACGCGATGGAGTAGCTCCTGCTTCTGATATATCTCCAATGCCCGCACACAATCCTTAGTCCTGGGGATAGCTTCTCCTTCCTCGTCCATAATTGATGGATCGGTGAAGTGGAAACCATACCTCCACTCTTCTTGAGGCTTGACCTTCATCGCCGCCCAATTGATCTCCGGTGGATCATAGACGTCACGGCAGATGTAGACGTCAACCACATCATCGTCGGAATCGTTGTTGAAGTAGCTTGGCTCGACATACTCCTTGTACCTCGGGCTAAACCTCTCCACCTCCTCGTCATCGTCCTCCATGGACGGGCTGCTAGAGCGGTCCCTGGAAGGGGCAATGAGCCCCAAGGGTTTTCCACGGCCTGGGACGGGATAGCGCATCGCTGATGTCTACGCACGCTTCTATTCTTGTAGACAGTGTTGGGCCTCCAAGTGTAGAGGTTTGTAGAATAGCAGCAAGTTTTCCCTTAAGTGGATTACCCAAGGTTTATCGAACTCATGGAGGAAGTGGTCAAAGGTATCCCTTTCAAGCAACCCTACAATCAAGATACAAGAAGTATCTTGAGTCCCTAACACACCCAATACACTTGTCAGGTGTATAGGTGCACTAGTTCGGCGAAGATATAGTGAAATACAAGTGGTATGGATAATTATAAGTGGTAACGGTGCCAAAAAATAGCTTTGATGGCGCGGAAAAGACTAAAGGCAAAAAGATGGAAGCAAGCAAACGTGTAATAGATCTAGTTGCAAACGGTGTTTCAATGTTTAGAAACAAGGCCTAGGGATCATACTTTCGCTAGTGAACACTCTCATATAAATATCTTCTCTTCATGATACTACTTTGAACTACTCTCCGGTTGGAAACTGTAATCCATGGTAGGGCTATAACAGCACACCTGAAAGTTCGCTTTCCCCATCTAGATAACCCCACACTGTCACCTTGAGATCTACTACCTCTGTTTGGGATTATTAGTCCTAAGAGCTTTTCTACATTGTTTGAGATTATAAGGGCTATCTCATTTATTAGTCTCTCTCGTCCAATGCATGTTCTACTTTTCCTCTCACTTCTCTGATGCATGTAAAACAATTGGTGCATGCATGTATTAATGAGAGAGTTATGGAGTGTCTTGGTATTAGCAACTTGGCCCTTAGGACTAATAACCCCAAATGGAGGTAGTAGTTGGTTCCAACAAACACCACAATTTCATAGAAACATCCAACTCCAAATATAACTCATAACAAGTATTTGTAATCTCTAGCCTAAGTGCCACCATGGTGTACACACTGTCACTTTCACACACATGGGGAGAGTAGAGATCTATTAAAGCACTTGAGTAGCAAGGTAGATCTACTTGATTACAAAGCTCATGATCACAATATGATCACGCATAGAGAGAGAGATGGACACATAGCTACCAGTAGAGCCCTTAGCCTCGAGGAAGAACTACTCCCTCATCATCATGGGAATCAACAACGGCGATGGAGATGGTGGTGGAGATCGATAGAGATGGCTCCGGGGGCACTTCCCCATCCCGGCAGGGTGCCGGAACAGAGACTTTTTGTCCCCCGAATCTCCCCTCCGGTGGCGGCGGTGTTGTGGAACTTTTCGTGGCTGGAGGCTGTATTTTTTAGGGTTTCTGCATCATAGGCTTCTTATAGGCGAAAGGGGAGGCCGAGGGGGTGCCCTAGGCGGTCGCACCACCCCATGGCGCGGGCCAGGCCTGGTCGCGCGGGCCAGGCCTAGCTGCGCGGCCAGGTGGTGTGGGCGGCCCCTGGCCCCTCTCTGTCTCGTATTCTGGCTCTGTGTCCCCCTCGGTGAAATATCGACTTTAGCTTTTGTCCCGTCCAATTCCGAGAATATTTATTTTCTGACTTTTCTAGAACCAAAAATAGCAGAAAACTGGCACTGTGGCATCTTGTTAATAGGTTAGTCCCAAAAAGTGTATAAAAATACTCGAAAGTGTGGACAAAACATAAGAAAGTAGATATAAAACAAGCATGGAACATCAAAAATTATAGATACGTTAGCAATGTATCAACATCCCCAAGCTTAACTCCTGCTCGTCCTCGAGTGGGTAAGTGATAAAAAGAAAGAATAATTTTTGAGGTGACATGCACCATCATAGACTTGATCAAAGTATTTGTAAAACATTGATAGCTGTGATCATAGTAATTCAACATAGCATGGAAGATGTAGTTGTAACAATAAGACATAGCAACTATGTTGTAACATGAAAAGGCACAAACAAAAGATTCATGAATAACAATGCTTTGCAAGACGTTTGTTTGTTTCACATAAAGAAAGCATAATGAGAATGGTATTCAGCTTGTCGCTCATAGAGTAGCAAACATAAATGCATAGGACACCTTCAAAGTTCATAAGGGTGACTAGATACAGATAGTTTAAGAACAAACAATATCAAATATATGAATCAATCAACAAGTCTTGGGACAATGCACATTAAACTAAGAATGGCCACTATGATCTCTCAATAGGTGCATAAAGATAGAAGATGGAGACTCAACATGAAAGTAAAAGAAAGGCCTTCATAGAAGGAAGCAGGGATTCAAGTCTCATAAAGAGCTTCCAAAAATTATGGTACTTATTAGCTTTCATCTCTCGTTGCCCCTATCATAAGCATCTTTAGGTGATTTAAGGTTAAAGTGACACAACTAAGAGGATATGCTTGACAAGTTATAAGTTGAAATCTCATGCCCCTTACTTACGAGTACCGAACCTCATGCTACTAAACTTCAGTCACAAGTAAGCTCTTGTCATTGTAAGTACATATGTACCATAGAGAACCGCCAATGGGGTACCACTTGCACATGATACAGGAGCTATCCCAGAATCAAAATGACAAGGCAAGCAGATAATGAGCATCTCAGCGATCTTTTTATTTGCTATTTGCATAGGTTTTTATTGAGGATGCTTCATAGAGTGCTCATTATGGTTATGCTGCAAGTTTCCACCATGATTAGGCATGGCTTAGGCTAGCGGCCCAGGCGTTTCTCTAACACACATACAAACTCCATGATCTTACAAGTTCCCCTTTTATTTCACACTGTCGGGATCCATAAGGAAAAGAATCATGATATCAACGGAATATAAGTGCAATGTTGAAAGTGTTCCCCATGATACATGGTTCTGCTAACTTCAACTTATAAAGCGCAAGCATATACGCAACAAAGATGGACACAATGGTTCAATATTATTAAGTGCAAGAAAGTAAAGTGTACCATCAAGTTCGTGAGAGCTTTAATCACTAGTTTTCTCATAACAAGTTTAATTCGGAAGGTAGATAAAAACATGAGTATACTTGGAATAGCAAATGATAATAGGTAGGTATGGTGGACTCTTTGGAATAACTTGGTTTTATTTGGAGTTGGATGCATGAGTGGAACTCATACTTGGTTATGGAGGCTAGCAAAAGACTGGGAGCGACCAACTAAGAGAGCAATAATGGCCATAATCATGCAAAGCGACAAAACATCATTATTTAAAGCATAAAGTGATATTACAAGTCGAAAACTAAAGGATCATAAAGGCTATGGTGACTTGGGATAGTCTTAACATGGTGTGAGCATGCGCCAAGTCAACCCAAATAAAGCATCAAAGGAGAATACCACAATACTATGCTTTAATATGCTAAAACAACGCATGATTCTTTCAAGGCACATTAAGCAATCTCAATTGTTTATAACATGTCATGCTACAGCAAAAACTACTAAGCATAAAGCCAAAACAATATCAAGCATGACATGACAAAGCATAGGCCACAGTCAAAAACAAGCTCCTTTTTACCACTTAATCATGAACTTTTCCTACTCTTTTCCAATCCAAACCCACTTATTTGAAAACTAATGCATGAATAAGGGGGTCCAACCAATTTATTCAAGCAAACTAAGAAAACGAAAACTAAAAACAATAACAAAGACGCTCCAAGAACTACACAACAGTGCATGAAACAATAAAAATAAAGTGTTTGGAAGAAACCTAAAATTTTTATTGATGAAGAAGGAGATGCCTTGGGCATCCCCAAGCTTTGACGTTTGTACTTCTTGGATATTTCTTGGGGTGACACGGGTGGCATCCCCAAGCTTGAGCTTTAGTCCATTCTTCATCTCATTACATTATTCTTTCCCTACACCTGAAATTTTCCTTCATACCAAACTTCACACAATCTTCATTAGCAACATTAGTGCATTCAAAAGATAATAAACCTTTGGTTCAGTTCCAACACAAATAAAACTTCCATTAAAACAAAAGCTACTGTAGCACTTCCGTTAAAAAGTTTAAATGATTAAAGATAACTCAAAGAGAAAGAGATTAAGAGGCAAATGCAAATAATGGCAGAAATTTATCAAAACAGACCAGCAAGTAAAAACCAATTTGTTCGAAGACCTTCTGTTGCTCAAATCAAAAAGTGTTGAACTAACAAAAGTTAGCTAACAACTTGGGGGATTTATTCAGAAAATTACAGCACAATCCGACCTACATAGATTTGTCATGAAGTTTTACAGCGAAGCACAAAAATCTGTTTTGGGACATCAACTTTCCCAAGCATTACTTCTCTCTCATTAGAGGTTACCCTTGGCACAAAAACCACACAAAAATGATAAGGATAGGTTATTACTGAAGCAATAATTTCCAAGACTCAACTAAAACTTTTGGGTTATCTCCCAATAAGTACTTTTATTTAACGCCTTTAAGTTAGGCATGATAGTTTGAGAAGATGCTCACATAAGAAATATGAATTGAAGTAAAAGAGAGCATCAAGAAGCAAATTCAAAGCACATTTAAGTCTAACCCATTTCATATGCATAGGAATCTTATAAAGAAACAAGTCATGAAAACACAAAGCAACAAGCATAGGAAAGCAAAACAAGTGCAACTTCAAGACTTTCAACATAAAGAGGGGAAACTTAATATTATTGAGATGCATAAAACCATGTTTCCCTCTCTCATAATAACTTTTAGTAGCATCATGAATAAAATTAACAATATAACTATCACATAAAACATTCTTATCATGAGCCACATGCATAAAAGAATTAATACTCCCCACATAAACATAGTCATTCTTAATAATTGTAGTGGGAGAAAATTCAACAAAATAGCTATCATTATTATTCTCATCACCATAATAATCAAATATAGGAGGCATATTGTAATCATTAATTTTCTCCTCAATAGTAGGTGGACTGAAAATATCATATTCATCATTGTAATCATCATATATTGGAGGTTTGGTATCATCATAAGCAATAGAATAGCTATCTTCCAAAGCCGGGGAACTAAAAAGATAATTTTCATAAAAACTAGCTTCCCCAAGCTTAGACTTTTCCATACCATTAGAAATAATGGTGTCCAAAGAATTCATACTAACAACATTGCTATTAGCATGCAAATAAAGTTCCATAGGTTTTTTAATTTTCTCTTCAAACACTCCATGTCCTAACTCAAGATAAATACTATAAAGCTCTCTAATTTTGTTGTTGTTTTCCATCAAGCCTAGCTAGTGAAAACAAGAAACAAAAAGACAAAATTGCAGAATCTATAGGAAATAACTTCGAGCACTCACACCGGAGGATGTGAGTAACTTTTACCTTACCTCCCCGGCAACGACGCCAGAAAATAGCTTGATGTCTATGCACGCTTCTATTCTTGTAGACAGTGTTGGGCCTCCAAGTGCAGAGGTTTGTAGAACAACAACAAGTTTTCCCTTAAGTGGATTACCCAAGGTTTATCGAACTCATGGAGGAAGTGGTCAAAGGTATCCCTCTCAAGCAACCCTGCAATCAAGATACAAGAAGTCTCTTGTGTCCCCAACACACCCAATACACTTGTCGGGTGTATAGGTGCACTAGTTCGGTGAAGAGATAGTGAAATACAAGTGGTATGGATAATTATAAGTGGTAACGGTGCCAGAAAATAGCTTTGATGGCACGGAAAAGACTAAAGGCAAAATGATGGAAGCAAGCAAACATGTAATAGATCTAGTTGCAAACAGTTTTTTAATGTTTAGAAACAAGGCCTAGGGTCATACTTTCGCTAGTGAACACTCTCATATAAATATCTTCTCTTCATGATACTACTCTGAACTACTCTCCGGTTGGACACTCTAATCCATGGTAGGGCTATAACAGCACACCTCAAAGTTCGCTTTCCCCATCTAGATAACCCCACACTATCACCTTGAGCTCTAGATGGTTCCAACAAACACCACAATTTCATAGAAACATCCAACTCCAAATATAGCTCATAACAAGTATTTGTAATCTCTAGCCTAAGTGCCACCATTGTGTACACGCTGTCACTTTCACACACATGGGGAGAGTAGAGATCTATTAAAGCACTTGAGTAGCAAGGTAGATCTACTTGATTACAAAGCTCATGATCACAATATGATCACGCATAGAGAGAGATGGACACATAGCTACTGTAGAGCCCTTAGCCTCGAGGAAGAACTACTCCCTCGTCATCATGGGAATCAGCAACGACGATGGAGATGGTGGTGGAGATCGATGGAGATGGCTCTAGGGGAACTTTCCCGTCCCGGCAGGGTGCCGGAACAGAGACTTTCTGTCCCCCGAATCTCCCCTTTGGTGGCGGCGGCGCTGTGGAACTTTTTTAGGCTGGAGGTTGTATTTTTTAGGGTTTCTACATCGGAGGCTTCTTATAGGAGAAAGGGGAGGCCGAGGGGTTCCCTAGGCGGCCACACCACCCCCTGGCGCGGGCCAGGCCTGGCCGCGCGGCCAGGTGGTGTGGGCGGCCCCTGGCCCCTCTCCATCTCGTATTCTGGCTCCGTGTCCCCCTCGGTGAAATATCGACTTTGGCTTTTGTCCTGTCCAATTCCGAGAATATTCATTTTCTGACTTTTCTGGAACCAAAAACAGCAGAAAACAGGCAACTGGCACTATGCAATCTTGTTAATAGGTTAGTCCCAGAAAGTGTATAAAAATACTCCAAAGTGTGGACAAAACATAATAAAGTAGATATAAAACAAGCATGGAATATCAAAAATTATAGATACGTTAGCAACGTATCAATCACTAGATTTGTTCCTAGAGATTATGATTAGAGAGAAAGAAAATGGCAGTATATAAGGGGGGCCAGAGGTCGGTAAAACTCGCGAGAAACACCAAATTGTCGCCCAAGAAAAGGATCTGAACAAAACAGGGAAAGAAATCACGGATTTGGAAGTGTCCTGCCGCGTAACGACCGACTATATGGGCGCGGCTCGTATAGCTCCGATCGTATAGTTGGTTCTTGGGCAGATATTTCCAAATATCTCGAGTCTAGGTCGATTAAATCACGACTCGGAACCGACAATAATGTTTTTTAGATGAATAAATGAAAGATTAAACGAAAAAGTGTCTGAGAATTTAACGACCAACTATAAGGCCAGAATTTTTGGTTCCGCTCGTATAGTTGTGACCGTATATATACAAACACCGAAAGTCAAAAGTGTCTGAGAGTTTAACGAACAACTATACGGCTGGAATTTTTGGCTCTGGTCATATATTTGCAACCGTATAGTCTCAGATAGCAAAAGCAATTTCACGAAGGTGATACAGAGAGATTAACGACCAACTGTACGGCGGGAGCTTCCTCTCCGGTCGTATAGCTCCGCTCATATAGTTGGTAAAACCCTCTAAATCTTCAGAAAAACACAAGGAATTGAAAGGCAGAATTTTCAAAAGTAAAAATTGTGAAAATAAATCACTTATTCAGGTAAGAACACTTACCTTGCACTTACCATTGTTTATTCGGGGATGAGAAGTTCCTTCCACAACAAATACTTCTTCTCTTTTGGAGGAATTAACCTTAGTTCATTGAATAATTCCCGTAAACGAAAATCACCAAGACTAAATTTCCTCTCAATAAGATTGGTGTCTTGCAGGGCAATCATGGATACTCCATCCAACATTTTTATTTCTTGCCTTTGCATAATATGCAACTCAAATTCTTGAAGTGAAAGAATCCAACGGATCAGCCTTGGCTTATGGTCTTTCCTTTCAAGGAGTTCTTTTAAGCCATCACGATCCGTGACTCTTACCTTTGCATCAACTATATAAGAATGAAAATTATCACAAGAGAAAAATACAGCAAAAAGTTCCTTTTCTTCCTTAGGGTAATTCTTTTGAGCACCATTAAGAGTTCTACTAGCATGATGTATAATATTAAATCTACGACCAATATGTTGTCCAAGAGTTACTCCTACAACATCATCGCTAGCTTCACATATTAAGTCAAAGGTTTTATCCCAGATAGGTGGTTTATTGGTGGGAGCACGAGTTAAAGCATTTTTGAGTTTATAAAAGGCTTCAAGACACTTATCATCAAAATTAAATCTCATTCCCTTTTGCAAGAGGTTAGTTAAAGGGTTTATATATCCTAGAGAAATTTCTAATGAACCTTCTGTAAAAACCCACATGACCAAGAAAACTTCTTATACCTTTAATATCCCTAGGTTGCGGTATTCTCTCTATTGCTTCAACCTTAGCTCTATCAACTTCAATTCCCTTACCTGATACCTTATGTCCGAGGACTATACCTTCTTTTACCATAAAGTGGCACTTCTCCCATTTTAGAACAAGATTAGTTTCTTCACAACGCTGCAAAACCATTTTGAGATTATCCAAGCAACTAGTAAACAAAGTTCCATAGACAGAAAACTCATCCATAAATACTTCCATTATAAGTTCTATAAAATCAGCAAAAATAGCAGTCATGCATCTTTGAAAAGTAGCTGGAGCGTTACATAAACCAAAAGGCATACGTCGGTAAGCATGTAAACTTTAAGGACTAATGAAAGTTGTTTTAAGTTGGTCATCCGGATGAACAGCTATTTGAGAGAAACCAGAGTATTCATCCAGCAAAAATGAGTATGGTTTGCTAACCTTTCTAAAGTTTGATCTATGAACGGTAATGGATAGTGATCTTTTCTAGTCTCTTTATTTAATTTCCTGAAGTCTATGCGCATCCTATGCCCAACAACAGTTCTAGTAGGTATCAATTCATTGTTTTCATTAGGAACAACAGTAAAACTGCCCTTCTTAGGAACACAGTGAACAGGACTTACCCATTCACTTACCATAATGGGATAGATTATACATGTGTCCAATAGGCGTACAATTTCTTTTCTTACCACTTCTTTCATTTCAGGCTTCAGTCTTCTATTGAATTTGGCAACTGGTTTAGCACCTTCTTCCATGAATATTCGATGGACGGATATCATAGGACTAATGCCCTTCAAGTCATCCATTGAGTACCCAAAGGCCTTGCGATGCTCCTTAAGTATCCTCATGAGTTCTTCTTCTTCTCCTGAATTTTAGCACTAATAATAACAGGGAATTTATTGGTATCATCTAAAAACCTATATTTGAGATTTTATAGTAGAGTCTTCAACTCTGGGGGTGGTAATTCCTCATCCCCTCTCTTTTCTAGCTCTTCAAAATCCTCATCGGTTGGAGGTCCCAAAACGGGAAGTGAATCGAATTCATTTTCTAGTTCTCCCAGGGACTTGTCCTCCATAACTATTTCTGCATAATTTGGATCTTCATTTGTTTCTCCTTCTTGACTACTAAAGAAAAGAGCCACCATTTCCTCAATAGTTCTCTCTTCTTCTTCTTCTTGTATTTGTGGAGTCCTGTCTTTAAATTTGGAAAAATGGAATTTATTTTCCATTCCCCCAAGCTTAAGAGACACAATCTCCTTCTTGAAGTTAACATAGGCACCTATATCACCCAAAAAGTTCCTTCCAAATATAATTGGGCAAAGAGTGTCAGCTGGCATATCCACAACTACAAAATCGATAGAAAAGTTTTTGTTGCCAATTGTGACAGTTGCATCGTTAACTACTCCCATTGGAATTCTAAGGTTTTTATTGGCTAACATAATTGTTATATCAGTATTTTCAGTTGTAGCCGGTTATATTTCTTATTTTATTTCTAAGTAGAAATCATAAGATATAACATTAACTTCGGTGCCAAGATCACATAAACCGTAATGAGAGGTTTCTTTAAATATGAAGGGAAGAATAGGCTTACCCACATCTTTTAGCTTTGTTTTACCTTTAACCAATACGGAAGTCTCTTCATCAAGTTCAACTATGTTACAGTGTGATTACATAGCCATAATTGCTTCCTTGGTTAGCTCTTCATCTTTGGTTTCTTCCAGGTGTTCCGTGACTCCTAGCATGCTTTCGTCTTCCTTCTTTTCCTGTACTGCTTTGACTTGTTCATATTCAAAAATATGCTTTTGTGTAGTGTTAGGGATAGTCACTTCATATATTGGTTCTACGGAGGCTAGTGTTGCTTTATCTTCTCTTTTCTTTTCTAGTTCGGGTGGTGGATCATACTTGACTAGACCTTTCTTTGGAGCTTTAATATGTTCTGTAAAATCTTTAACAACTTACAACACAAGATCTGAATCCAAATAAAGTTCTTTAGATAATTCTTTAACATGGCCTTTTTATTATAATCATGAATACAATCATGCTCTATTTCTATGCCTCCTTCACTTCCTAGACCAAAATTCCATGAAACTCTATGATCACGGATTCTATTAAGTAAAGCCCAAGCTTTAGGTATAGGAAGATTCATAAAGGCTCCTTCCGTGAAAGAGTCTAGTTCAATTTTATTAGGTACAATTTAACCGCCATAAAAGATATGTAGTAAATAGCATTCAGGCAAATCATGATGAGGACATAGTCGTAGTAAATCTTTAAATCTAATATAAGCTCTTACTAGTCCTTCATTAGAACGATTCTTCCAAGTCATTATAAGACGCCTGATTCCAAAAGATTTTGACAATGGATAAAATTGTGATAGAAATTCACAGGCTAGATTATCCCAAGTAGTAGTGGCCTCAGGGGGTAGAGATCTATACCATGAGAGAGCTGTACTTGTCAAAGTTTGACTAAAAAGTTTAACCCTTACCTCATCAGCGGTATATCCCGTCAATAGAAAAGTGCCACATATATCTTTAAAACATGCAATATGCTCATATGGATCAGGATCTTCTTCATCTCCAGTAAATTGCTTCTTATGTAGAATACTAAGTAGTAGAAAATTTATTTCAAGCCCCCTTGTCTTCTCATTGGAGTTGTCTTTTTTATAAATATCATAGGGCTTCCCAAAATGGTTGAGTGGGTTAGCACTAGTCATATGCTTGATGTCTACGCACTTCTATTCTTGTAGACAGTTGTTGGGCCTCCAAGTGCAGAGGTTTGTAGAACAGCAGCAAGTTTTCCCTTAAGTGGATCACCTAAGGTTTATCAAACTCAGGGAGGAAGTGGTTAAAGGTATCCCCTCTCAAGCAACCCTGCAATCAAGATACAAGAAGTCTCTTGTGTCCCCAACACACCCAATACACTTGTCAGGTGTATAGGTGCACTAGTTCGGCGAAGAGATAGTGAAATACAAGTGGTATGGATATAAGACAACAGTGATAGAAAATAGCTTGATGGCGTGGAAAAGACTAAAGTAAAACTAAAATAAAGATAGAAGCAAGCAAACATGTAATAGATCTAATAGCAAACAGTGTATCAATGCTTAGAAACAAGGCCTAGGGGTCATACTTTCACTAGTGAACACTCTCATATAAATATATTATCTTCATGATACTACTCTTAACTACTCTCCGGTTGGACACTCTAATCCATGGTAGGGCTATAACAACACACCTCAAAGTAAGTCTTTTCCATCTAGAAAACCCCACACTGTCACCTTTAGCACTAGATGGTTCCAACAAACACCACAATTTCATAAAGACATCTAACTCCAAATATAACTCATAACAAGTATTTGTAATCTCTAGCCTAAGTGCCACCATGGTGTGCACGCTGTCACTTTCACACACATGGGGAGAGCAGAGATCTATTAAAGCACTTGAGTAGCAAGGTAGATATATAGATTACAAGCTCATAATCTCAATAAGATCATGCATAGAGAGAGATGAACACATAGCTACCGGTAGAACCCTTAGCCTCGAGAGAGAACTACTCCCTCCTCATCATGGGAATGAGCAATGGTGATGGAGATGGCGGTGGAGATGACTCCGGGGTCACTTCCCTGTCCTGGCAGGGTGACAGAACAGAGACTTTCTGTCCCCCGAATCTCCCCTTCGGTGGCGGTGGCGCTGTAGAACTTTTCGTGGCTAGAGGCTTGACGATTTAGGGTTTATGCATCGGGAGGCTTCTTATAGGTGAAGAGGCAAGTTCGGTGGGCGGCCAGGGGGCCCACACCACCTGGTGGCGTGGCCAGGTCTAGCCCACGCCACCACATGGTGTGGCCGCCCTATAGCCCCTCTCCGTCTCGTCTTCTGGCTCTTTGAGTCTTCCGGTAAAATATCAACTTTGGCTTTTGTCCCGTCCAATTCCGAGAATATTCAATTTCTGACTTTCCTGGAACCAAAAACAGCAGAAAATAGGCAGCTGGTACTGTGGCTCTTGTTAATAGGTTAGTCCAAGAAATCATATGAAAAGTACTCCAAAGTGTGGACAAAACATAAGAAAGTAGATAAAACCAAGCATGGAACATCAAAAATTATGGATACGTTAGCAACATATCAACATCCCCAAGCTTAACTCCTGCTAGTCCTCGAGTAGGTAAGTGATAAAAAGAAAGAATAATTTTTGAGGTGACATGCACCATCATAACGTTGATCAAAGTATTTGTAAAAAATTGATAGCTGGGATCATAGTACTTCAACATAGCATGAAAGTCAAAGTTCTAGCAATAAGACAAAGAAACTATGTTGCAACATGAAAAGGCACAAACAAAAGATTCATGAATAACAATGCTTTGCAAAACATTTGTTTGTTTCACATAAAGAAAACATAGCATAATGGTATTCAGCTTGTCCCTCATAGAGTAGCAAATACAAATGCATAGGACACCTTCAAAGTTCATAAGAGTGACTAGATACAAATAGTTTAAAACAAGCAATATCAAGGTATGCATCCATCAATAAGTCTTGGGACAATGCACATAGAACTAAGAATGGCCACTATGCTCTCAAAGTAAGTGCATAAAGGTAGAAGGCGGAGACTCAATATATAAGTGGAAGAAAGCCCTTCATAGAAGGAAACAAAGATTCAAGTTTCATAAAGAGCTTCCAAAAATTATGGTACTTTTTAGCTTTCAGCTCTCATTGCCCTATCATAAGCATCTTGAAGTGATTAAGGTTAAAGTGAACAAACTATGGTGTACATGCTTGACGAAGTATAAGTTAGAAATCTCATGTCCCTTGAATACGAGGGCCGCTCCTCATGCTACTCAAGTTTAGTCACCGGTAAGTTCTTGTCATCGTAAGTACATGTGTATCATAGAGAACCTCCAACGGGGTACCCCTGCCCGATGATACGGAAGAATCCCCATATCAAAATGACAAGGCAAGTAGACAACGAGCATCTCAGCAATCTTCTTATTTACCATGGGAATATGGTGCTTTTTTTCTCTCTTTACTCTTTTCATAATCTCTCTTTTTTCTCTTTTTCTCAATATAGGACTCTTTTTTTTATAAGAAGAATGCTTCATAGACAGCTCATTATGGTTACGCTGCAAGTTTCCACCATGTCAGCATGGATTAGACCAGCGGCTCAGGCGTTTCTCTAACACATATACATAACTCCATGGACTTACAAGCTCCCCTTTCATTTCACACCGACGACATCCATAGACAAAAGAGCATGATATCAACTAGGTACAAAGTACCCGTGCAATGTTGAAAGCGTTCCCCATGACAACATGGTTCTGCTAATCCCCAACAAATAAGTGCAAGCATATACAACATAGATGACACAATGGTTCAAGTTTATTAAGGGCAAGAAAAGTAAAGTGTGCCATCAAGTTCGTGAGAGCTTTAATCACTAGTTTTCATATAACAAGTTTAATTCGGAAGGTAAACAAAAGCATGAATATACTTGGAATAGCATAAGCTAGTAGGTAGGTATGGTGGACTCTTTGGAAAAACTTGGTTTAGGGAGTTGGATGCATGAGTGTAACTCATACTTGGTTGTGGAGGCTAGCAAAAGACTGGGAGCGACAAACTAAGAGAGCAATAATGCCCATAATCATGCAGAGCGACAAAACATCATTGAACAAAGCATAAAGTGATACGACAAGTTGAAAACTAAAGGATCATAAAGGCTTATGGTGACTTGAGATAGTCATAACATGCTGTGAGCATGCGCCAAGTCAACCCAAATAAATCATCAAAGGAGAATACCACAATACTATGCTTTAATATGCTAAAACAACGCATGATTCATCCAAGGCACATTAAGCAATCTCAATTGTTTATAACAAGTCATGCTACAACAAAGAATACTAAGCATAAAGCCAAAACAATATCAAGCATGGCATGACAAAGCATAGGCCACAGTCAAAAACAAGCTCTCTTTAACACTTAAGCATGAACTTTTCTACTCTTTTCCAAACCAAACCAAACTATTTGAAAACCAATGTATGAAAGAGGGGGTCCAACCAATTTATTCAGCAAACTAAGAAAACCAAGTAAATGAAAAACCAAAAATAAAACAAAAAGAAGACGCTTCAAGAAGAACACAACTGTGCATGAAACAATAAAAATGAAGTGTTTGGAAGAAACCTGGGATTTTTATTGATGAAGAAGGGGATGCCTTGGGCATCCCCAAGCTTTGACGCTTGTACTTCTTGGATATTTCTTGGGGTGACACGCGTGGAATCCCCAAGCTTGAGCTTTAGTCCATTCTTCATCTTATTACTCATTCCTTCCATACACCTGAAAATTTTCCTTCATACAAAACTTCACACAATCTTTATTAGCAACATTAGTGTACTCAAGATAATAGGTCCTTAGGTTCAGTTACAACACCAATAGAACTTCCATTAAAACACAAGCTACTGTAGCTCTTCCCTCAAAAAGCTCAATTCCCCAAAAGAACTCAAAAAGGAACCAACAAGAAGCAAATGCAAAAATGGCAGAAATCTATCAAAACAGACCAGTAGGTAAAGACGAATTTTTTTCGAAGACCTTCTGTTGCTCAAATCAAAAAATGTTGAACTAACTAAAGTTAGATAACAACCTGGGGCAGGAGCACAAAAATTCACGCCTCAAAAAGACGTTCAGAGATTTTACACAAATTTTTACGGTGAAGCACAGAAATCTGTTTCGGGACAACAACTTTCCCAATCATTACTTCTCTCTCATTAGAGGTTACTCTTGGCACAAAAAGCAAATAAAAAGGATAAGGAGCGGTTATTACTGAAGTAATAACTTTCAAGACTCATCTAAAACTTTTGGGTTATCTCCCAATAAGTACTTTTCTTTAACGCCTTTAAGTTAGGCATGATAGTTTGAGAAGATGCTCACATCAGAAATATGAATTGAAGTAAAAGAGAGCATTAAGAAGCAAATGCAAAGCACATTTAAGTCTAACCCACTTCCTATGCATAGGAATCTTGTAAATAAACAAGTCATGAAAGCACAGAGCAACAAGCATAGTAAAGCAAAACAAGTGCAACTTCAAGACTTTCAACATAAAGAGGGGAAACTTAATATTATTGAGATGCATAAAACCATGTTTCCCTCTCTCATAATAACTTTCAATAGCATCATGAATAAAATTAACAATATAACTATCACAAGAAACATTCTTATCATTAGCCACATGCATAAAAGAATTAATACTCCCCACATAAACATAGTCATTCTTATTAATTGTAGTGGGAAAAAATTCAACAAAATAACTATCATTATTACTCTCATCACCATAATTATCAAATATCGGAGGCATATTGTAATCATTAATTTTCTCCTCAATAGTAGGTGGACTGAAAATATCATATTCATCATTGTAATCATCATATATTGGAGGTTTGGTATCATCATAAGCAATAGAATAGCTATCTTCCAAAGCTGGGGAACTAAAAAGATTATTTTCATAAAAACTAGCTTCCCCAAGCTTAGACTTTCCCATAGCATTAGCAATAATGGTTTCCAAAGAATTCATACTAACAACATTGCTATTAGCATGCAAATAAAGTTCCATAGGTTTTTTAATTTTCTCTTCAAACACTTCATGTCCTAACTCAAGATAAATACTATTAAGCTCTCTAATTTTTTTGTTGTTTTCCATTAAGCCTAACTAGTGAAAACAAGAAACAAAAAGACAAAATTGCAGAATCTAAAGGAAATATCTTCGAGCACTCACCCTGGAGGATGTGAGTACCTTTTACCTTACCTCCCCGACAACAGCGTCAGAAAATAGGCGTTTGCCGTGGGAGGTTCTTCTTCTTTAATCCTCCGATGTGAATATCTTTTACCTTACCTCCCCGGCAACGGCGCCAAAAAATAGCTTGATGTCTACGCACTTCTATTATTGTAGACAGTTGTTGGGTCTCCAAGTGCAGAGGTTTGTAGAATAGCAGCAAGTTTTCCCTTAAGTGGATCACCCAAGGTTTATCGAACTCAGGGAGGAAGTGGTCAAAGGTATCCCCTCTCAAGCAACCCTGCAATCAAGATACAAGAAGTCTCTTGTGTCCCCAACACACCCAATACACTTGTCAGGTGTATAGGTGCACTAGTTCAGCGAAGAGATAGTGAAATACAAGTGGTATGGATATAAGACAATGGTGCTAGAAAATAGCTTGATGGCGTGGAAAAGACTAAAGTAAAACTGAAATAAAGATATAAGCAAGCAAACATGTAATAGATCTAATAGCAAATGGTGTATCAATGCTTAGAAACAAGGCCTAGGGATCATACTTTCACTAGTGAACACTCTCATATAAATATATTATCTTCATGATACTACTCTTAATTACTCTCCGGTTGGACACTCTAATCCATGGTAGGGCTATAACAGCACACCTCAAAGTAAGTCTTTCCCATCTAGAAAACCCCACACTGTCACCTTGAGCACTAGATGGTTCCAACAAACACCACAATTTCATAAAGACATCCAACTCCAAATATAACTCATAACAAGTATTTGTAATCTCTAGCCTAAGTGCCACCATGGTGTGCACGCTGTTACTTTCACACACATGGGGAGAGCAGAGATCTATTAAAGCACTTGAGTAGCAAGGTAGATCTATATATTACAAGCTCATGATCTCAATAAGATCATGCATAGAGAGAGAGATGAACACATAGCTACCGGTAGAACCCTTAGCCTCGAGAGAGAACTACTCCCTCCTCATCATGGGAATCAGCAATGGTGATGGAGATGGCGGTGGAGATCGATGGAGATGGCTCCGGGGGCACTTCCCTGTCTCGACAGGGTGCCAGAACAGAGACTTCCTGTCCCCGGAATCTCCCCTTCAGTGGCAGCAGCGCTGCGGAACTTTTCGTGGCTAGAGGCTTGACGATTTAGGGTTTATGCATTGGGAGGCTTCTTATAGGTGAAGAAGCAAGGTTGGTGGGCGGCCAGGGGGCCCACACCACCTGGTGGCACGGCCAGGGCTAGCCCGCGCCACCACATGGTGTGGCCGCCCTGTGGCCCCTCTCCGTCTCGTCTTCTGGCTCTTTGAGTCTTCCGGTAAAATATCAACTTTGGCTTTTGTCCCGTTCAATTCCGAGAATATTCAATTTCTGACTTTCCTAGAACCAAAAACAGCAGAAAATAGGCAGCTGGCACTGTGGCTCTTGTTAATAGGTTAGTCCAAGAAATCATATGAAAAGTACTCCAAAGTGTTGACAAAATATAAGAAAGTAGATAAAACCAAGCATGGAACATAAAAAATTATGGATACGTTAGCAACATATCAATGCTCAAACTCTATCATGTTGGTAGAAACCTATAACTCAAAACAAAATTTAGCAAGATAAAAATAAATAAGCAAAAACTAAAAGACCTACAACGCTTAGCTCCCCGGAAACGGTGCCAGAAAATAGCTTGATGACTGCAAGTGCAAAAATCGTTTGTAGCTAGTTTCGAAATAAAGATATCAGTCCCACAGGGAGCAGGAGTCTGAAGTCTAATAACTCTTGAAATAAATATTACGATAGAAATGCTAGATGAAGTTCTAAGTGACAAGATAAAGTGCAAGTTTTGTGTAAAAAGGTATTTTGGTCATAAGAGTAATAAAGTAAATTAAAACAACTGAGTACAGAAAGTAAGTATCACGTATGTAAGAGAGATTGGAACTGTAGTAGGGAAAAGGCATTCTCAAGGAGTAACGGATACACCACTAGTATTGTAAAGATCTAAGATAAAGATTATCATCATGAACATTCTCAACTATGTATGTGTGGGAGGAATTTTTTCCGTATTTGGACGAATAGGCAGCAACCACTACTCACGTCATCCTCATAAACACAGCAGTCAGCAATCGACATCAATCGAATTACTACGCTATTAAGGGACGTAATCCCGTAGGACGTATCCCATGGTATGGATAGTGTTACGTGAGTTTCCTCGGTTTCCCAAGTTGATACGTAAGGGGTGCCAACAACTTTATAGTCACTGTAAGTACTAGCACACCTCTGTCTACCAACAAGTAGTTTCCTCCATCAAGTCCCTACGAGAGGCAAATATTGAGAGGTCGACTTCTCTCAATATCAAGATGTACAAAATCTAACACATGGTCACGGTGATGAATATCATAATAGACTTTATCTCATTTCAATCTCATACTAGGGTGTCTCCATCTCCCCAAGAACTAATGATCTACTCAGACATGGAGGCAATCAACATCACGGCAATGGTAATGGAAACAATCATAGATGAATAGTACTTGTATAAATCCACAACAAGTATGGGAATTACAATAAGATCTAGACAAGATGTAGATGGGATGGATGGAGAAGGTGGTGATGCAGCGGTGGATGATGAAGATCGATGCCTTAGCCTCCTGGATCTGCGTAGGGTGAAAGATGGATCCTTGGCGGATGAGTTCCCCCTCCAGAATCCTTCTGGGGGAGGTTTCTGCGATTTCTGGGTGTTCTGTATGTCATCTCCCCGAACCAATTGCACGGGGTGAAACTATTTGACAAGGCAGAGGCAGCGCCAACTATACGACCGGAGCTATACGGCCAGAAAATTTTCTCCGGTCATATAGTTGGTCATTGGACTCTCTACCTCCTTTGTTCACTTCTGGTTTTCTTCTGGTATTATTAATATTTCCCAAATAAGCGACTTACGTTGTTTTTTACTTCTTTTCTCCATAGTACAACTGTTCCAAGAATTGTATCCATTGGATCCATCATCTGTCCAGATCCTGGTGAAAACAGACATAAAATATGCGGGCGAACGCCATAAAATACCAAGATCCTACATCTACAATGCAAAATAATAATGTAAAACATGATGCAAATATTCACTCATCAGGTGGCGGCATCGGAGGAGAAGCGCACATGTAGTTCTCCTCTTATCAATCACTTTACTAAGTGGTGAAACACTACACCTTATAAGGTGATGCAACTCTCCTTCAACATTCCATGTGGGACTAAACTTTAGCTCCCACTCCACTCACATGTGAGCTGCCACCAAATTGTGCCAAATCACACATGGGCTTCCACACACATGAGCTTTGAGATTTAGAAAAAATCTGAAATCACACATGGGCTTATTTAGATTAGCCCATTATTTCAAACAATCCCCACCAGATCTCAGATGCTCATTTGAAGATTTTTCAATCCTCGCTACTTGTTTATATACCAGTGTTTCAGCAGAGACTGTTAAGTTAAACTTCCACCTAGAATCTTGAGCTACATCTATCAACAACTTGAACAATGGACAATCCTTGAATTGCAAGTTTGGTGCCAATAGATTTCACTCAAAATCATAACTAGTACCTGGCTGCCAGTATCCTATTGGAATTTTAGGTGTATTGGGTTTGTTGGCCCATTAGAGAAATTCCAAAATTCTATTTGGACCATTTGTGCATGGCAACATATGGATGTGCTAGTGGTGCTAAAGTTTAGTCCTATATTGCTAGTTGAGTGAGAGTTACACCTTTTTATATACTAGGTTGTTCCACCACTCACTAAGATGTGAGAAGAAGAGCAGCTCTTGTGCACTCCTCCTCCGATGCTGCCCGCCTCGCCTCGTCACGACACGTGTGCGCGCTGCGGGTTGTAGGAATATCACCGAGCCGAGCTTTATTTTTGCTGGTAAGAAAAATTAATCATGGATTAATTATGAGTCATTAACGGACACGTTAATTAGTCAACCATTTCCAGACTTTCTGGAACATGGGTTGTTACTGACTCGGACATGGACTGAGTCCCATGATCTCCCCTGACCCGCACTATATAAGCGTTTGTGCTAAACCTAATCGGCACTGCCAATCACACGCGCCTCCTTCCAGTCTATTGCGCCTCCGCCTTTGTCTTTCCCATCCCGGCTTGTGGCGTGCACCGCAGATCGGGACAATAGGTCTTCGGAACCCTGCCTCTTATGAACCTGTACGGGTGAGGAGTGATCAGGTTTTTGGGGAGTGCTTCCGCGTGACTACTGACACCATCACAGACGACTCCTTCCCTGACGAGGACTTCTTCCCGGACATCAGCAGCCTCTACATTAGCGACATGGCTGATGATGCTAGTGTAAACACCAACCTGAATGTGAATCCTCCTGCAGCATCGTACGTAACTCTAAACTTTCTCTTTCAGGTTCTGCTAGAGTCCTTTATTCTAGCATTTGGTGTAGATGTAATATGTTTATCTTATTTAGATGTAATCTGTTCATCTACTCTGTTAGTTTGCATGGTCTATTTAATTGTTATCTATATGATCATGCTTTGTCAATTATTTATTTGGATTAAATCATATGGATTATTGCTTATATTTTAAACAATCCAAAATCCTTATTATAGGCAACTGAATTCTACTAGTGTAGCCACGGCTACTAGGCCGCCTTTTTTGATAGTATGCACTATATGAAGGGAAAAGGGGTAGGCTACGCTAGCGATAAATCAAAAATTTCTACCGCGTCACCCAGGAATACTGATGTCATAGATCACGGGATTACCACTAGACGCGCAGTTGTGGAACTCGATGAAGCACGTCGCGACAGTGTATACGTTCTACGTGTCCTCCTTGTCCTCGTCCCACGAGCAGCTCTCCTTTGCGCGGCTCGTCCAAGTGCTACAGCTGGAGCACCTCCGAGGATCCACACGTTCGGAGTGGAAGGTCACACGGCAGACTGCTAGGTATGCACGTGCAAGACAGGCGTAAGAGGAGTGGCGGCTGGGTGGAATGCTCAACCCTATTTAGCTCGCCTCACTCTCTCTTATATAGACATCCATGGTGGGCTTCTACATTAGTAGCCCATTAGCAGTCTAAGCCTAGTCTAATTCGGATCCAATCCTCATTAGGCTTCCAGCCCCTAAACGGTGTGACCCTATAGGTTCATACACGTATAGACATGACACGAGTATACTTACTCTGTCAATAGTTGGTAGCGGCCTCTAGCAAGACGTGCCAACTCCTAAACGTATACAAAGATCATCCGGACGAACCATCACAAGGTTGAATACATGTGTTTCCCTTTGTCCTACTATATTTGGTCTAGCTCCAAGCTGATCTCTCTTTCTCGATACTGTGATTCAGAATCCCTTTACTAGGCTAACTCTTAACCATATGTAGCACGACAATGCATTTCTGGATCCAATCACTTGAGGGGCCTAGAGATATCTCTCTCAAGTAGAGAGAGGCAAATCCCATCTTGATTGACTGATGCCTTTGATACATTGCAAATGTATCTATAATTTTTGATGTTCCATGCTTGGTTTTTATCTACTTTCTTATGTTTTGTTCCAAATTTGGAGTACTTTTCATATGATTTCTTGGACTAACCTATTAACAAGAGCCACAGTGCCAGTTGCTTGTTTTCTACTGTTTTTGGTTCCAGAAAGTCAGAAAATGAATATTCTCGGAATTGGACTAGACAAAAGCCAAAGTCGTTGTTTCCCGAAAGATTCACGGAGCCGGAAGGAGAGACGAAGGGGGGCCACAGGGTGGCCACACCACCCCTAGGAGCGGGCCAGCCCAGGCCGCGCCAGGGCATGGTGTGGACCCCCTGGCTGGCCACCGACCTTGCCCCTTCGCCTATATATTTCTCCTGATACATAAACCCTAAACAATCAAGCCTCCAGCCACGAAAAGTTCCGCAACATCGCCGCCACCGAAGGGGAGATTCCGGGGATAGGAAGTCTCTGTTCTGGCACCCTGTCGAGACAGGGAAGTGCTCCCGGAGCCATCTCCATCGATCTCCACTGCCATCTCCATCACCATTGCTGATTCCCATGATGAGGAGGGAGTAGTTCTCTCTCGAGGCTAAGGGTTCTACCGGTAGCTATGTGTTCATCTCTCTCTCTATGCATGATCTTATTGAGATCATGAGCTTGTAATCTATAGATCTACCTTGCTACTCAAGTGCTTTAATAGATCTCTGCTCTCCCCATGTGTGTGAAAGTAACAGCGTGCACACCATGGTGGCACTTAGGCTAGAGATTACAAATACTTGTTATGAGTTATATTTGGAGTTGGATGTCTTTATGAAATTGTGGTGTTTGTTGGAACCATCTAGTGCTCAAGGTGACAGTGTGGGGTTTTCTAGATGGGAAAGACTTACTTTGAGGTGTGCTGTTATAGCCCTACCATGGATTAGAGTGTCCAACCGGAGAGTAATTAAGAGTAGTATCATGAAGATAATATATTTATATGAGAGTGTTCACTAGTGAAAGTATGATCCCTAGGCCTTGTTTCTAAGCATTGATACACCGTTTGCTATTAGATCTATTACATGTTTGCTTGCTTCTATCTTTATTTCAGTTTTACTTTAGTCTTTTCCACGCCATCAAGCTATTTTCTATCACCGTTACCACTTATAATTATCTATACCACTTGTATTTCACTATCTCTTCGCCGAACTAGTGCACCTATACACCTGACAAGTGTATTGGGTGTGTTGGGGACACAAGAGACTTCTTGTATCTTGATTGCAGGGTTGCTTGAGAGGGGATACCTTTGACCACTTCCTCCCTGAGTTCGATAAACCTTGGGTGATCCACTTAAGGGAAAACTTGCTGCTGTTCTACAAACCTCTGCACTTGGAGGCCGAACAATTGTCTACAAGAATAGAAGTGCGTAGACATCAGTCTTGCAACATGTATCAGGACAAACCTGAAAGCTACCTTTATAACTACCCAGTTACAGAGTAGTGTTTGATATCCCCAAAGTAGGTTGATCCACATCTCAAGTACATGCAACAATCTCAGGTCTAAGGACAAAACATACACGATGTGTAGAGAGAGCTGCAAGTATTATTGCCAGTCTCAAGTTGGGTCAGTCCAACCCCATGTTCATAACATGTGTCCATATCATTGGTTTGACATCTCTATGTCTATGACTTTCAAAACATAGTCATCAACCAATCGATGTGGTAGTCTAATATTCACATGTGTCCTCACATGAACTCCGACTAGGGACAACTATTAGATAACCATACAAGTAAAGAGTTTCACAAACAATTCACATAATTGCCAATCAATAGAAGTTGCTTGATATATGGATATTCAAGGAACATTATAAAAACTCATGGATACATATGAAATACAATCATCTCTATGATTGCCTCTAGGGTATATTTCCTTCACTATAAGAGATGGCGCGCGAGAGCAATTCTATGGTTTAAAAACTTAAACTGCTATAGCGCCACTCTTAGAAAAACTAAAGGACATCTTTTTGCTGAGCAGGAAGCGGCCTTTAAGAAAGTCGATACCATGTTTCTGGCAGCTCTGTTCAGTATTCTTGCGGACAACATTATTGACACATACATGTCATTTGATAATGGCAAAGACGCGTGGGATGTGCTTGAGGCCAAGTTTGGGGTCTCGAACGCTGGCACTGAGTTGTATGTCATGAAACAATTCTATGACTACAAGATGGTTGATGAGCGCTCTGTCATTGAGCAAGCTCATGAGATACAATCACTTGCCAAAGAATTTGAGCAGTTCAAGTGTACCTTACCGAAAAAGTTTATGGCCAGAGACATTATTGCCAAGCTTCCTCCCTTGTGGAGGAACTTTGATACTTCTCTAAAACATAAGGGACAAGAGTTTTCCATTACGAATCTCATTGGGTCTCTTCATGTGGAAGATAAGGCGAGAGAAAAGGACACACGTGCTCGGGGATCTGAGGGAGCTTCTAGTGCCAATTTGGTACAGAAGAAAAACTTACAATCCCACAAGTTTAAGAATAAGAACAAATCTGATGGCAAAGGGAAGTTTGATGGCAACAACAAGGCCACTCACTCAACCAACTTTAAGAGGAAAATGATAAGAAGAAAGGCTCTTGCCATGTCTATGGTGATCCTAATCATTGGGATCCTAGCTACCCTAATCGCTTTGACAAGCGTCAACATGGGAACAGCGGCAAGACCGCTAATGTTGTTATTAGCGATATTGAGATGAAGGATGTTGGGTACGGTATTTTACCTACTATCCTTTTAGTATTCCATTCTCCTGAATGGTGGATAGACATGGGTGCTAATACACATGTATGTTCTGATATTTCCATGTTCTCTTCTTATCAGATCTCAAGGACTTCCTCTGTGCTGATGGGAAACAGCTCACGTGCTTTTGTTCATGGTGTTGGTACAGTAAATCTAAAGTTTAATTCGGAGAAGACCGTACAGCTGAAGAATGTGCAGCACGTTCCCTCCATAAATAAGAATCTCGTCAGCGGATCGCTTCTATGTAGAGATGGTTTTAAGTTGGTTTTTTAGTCCAGTAAAGTTGTAATTTCTAAGTATGTACAATTTGTTGGAAAGGGTTATGAGTGCGGAGGTCTGTTCCTCTTATCTTTGTCAGACTCATGTACTAAAGTTATTAATTATGTTTGCAATGATAATGAGTTCAATATTTGGCATTCACGACTTTGTCATATTAACTTTGGTTGCATGACGCGGCTAGCCAATATGAGTTTAATTCCAAAATTTACCACTCTCAAAGGTTCTAAGTGCCAAGTTTGTGTGCGAGCAAAGCAACCCTGCAAGTCTCATATGGCTGCAGAATCGGGAAACTTAGCACCACTAGAACTTATATATTCAGATCTTTGTGAGATGAATGGTGTGCTGACAAAAGGTGGAAAAAGATACTTTATGACATTGATTGATGACTCCACTAGATACTACTGTGTTAATCTTAAATCTAAAGATGAAGCTTTGAGTTACTTCAAAAACTATAATGCTAAAGCAGAAAACCAACTTGATCTTAAAATCAAGCGGCTAAGGTCGGATCATGGTGGAGAGTACTTTTCAAATGAATTTGATCTATTCTGTACGGAACATGGTATTATCCATGAGAGGATGCCTCCCTACTCACCTCAGTCAAATGGGGTGGCCGAAAGAAAGAACCGCACTCTAAATGATTTGGTTAATGCCATGTTAGATACATCGGGTCTTTCCAAGGAATGGTGGGGGAAGGCGCTAATGACTGTGTGTCATGTCCTAAACCGTGTTCCCGTAAAGGATAAAACAATTACTCCATTTGAGGAATGGGAGAAGAAAAGGCTTAAACTCTCTTACTTAAGAACTTGGGGATGTTTGGCGAAAGTCAATATTCCCATACCCAAGAAGCGAAAGCTTGGACCAAAACCCATGGATTATGTTTTTCTAGGATATGCTTTTCATAGCATTGGCTATAGATTTTTGATAGTAAAATCTGAGGTATCCAACATGCATGTTGGTACGATTATGGAGTCAAATGATGCGACTTTCTTTGAGGACATATTTCCCATGAAAGGCATGTCAAGCTCATCAACTCAGGAGATGACTAGTTCATCTAGTCAAGAATTTGTTATAATTCCTGAACCCACTAGCCGATAGAACATTATGATGATCCTGTGGAGGACGATAATGAAGCTCCTAAAAGGAGCAAGAGACAAAGGATTGCAAAGTCACTTGGTGATGATTTCATTGTGTACCTTGTGGATGATACTCCCACTTCTATTTTAGGAGCCTATGAATCTCAAGATGTTGACTACTAGAAAGAAGCTGTCCATAGTGAGATGGATTACATGTTAACTAATGGAACTTGGGAGGTCACTGGTCGTCCTTATGGGTGCAAACCTGTAGGATGTAAGTGGGTGTTCAAGAAAAATCTTAGACCCGATGGTACTAAAATACAAGGCACGTCTTGTGGCCAAGGGTTATACCTAGAAAGAAGGTGAAGACTTCTTCAATACCTACTCACATGTAGCCAGATTGACCACTATTCGAGTACTACTATCCTTGGCTGCCTCACATGGTCTTCTCATTCATCAAATGGACGTTAAGATAGCCTTTCTAAATGGAGAGCTAGATGAGGAAATTTATATGGAGCACCCTGATGGATTTGTAGTAGATGGTCAAGAAGGAAAGGTGTGTAAGTTAGTGAAGTCTTTATATGGTCTTAAGCAAGCTCCTAAGCAGTGGCATGAGAAGTTTGAAAGAAATTTAACCGTTGAAGGCTTTGTTGTAAACGAAGCTAATAAGTGTGTGTACTATCACCATGGTGGGGCGAGGGAGTTATTATGTGTCTCTATGTCGATGACATATTGATATTCGGGACCAACCTCACTGTTATTGAGGAGGTCAAAGAGTTCCTATCTCGCTACTTTGAGATGAAGGACTTGGGAGTGGCTGATGTAATCTTAAACATCAAGCTAACGAAGGATGACAATGGTGGGATTACACTGCTTCAGTCCCACTATGTTGAAAAGACATTGAGTAGCTTTGGGTATAGTGACTACAAGTCTTCTCTAATGCCTTATGATCCGAGTGTGCTACTTCAAAAAAATCGAAGGAATGCTAAAGATCAATTGAGATACTCTCAAATTATTGGCTCGGTCATGTATTTAATTAGCCAGCACTACGAGGCCTGGTTTCTCCTTTGTTGTAAGCAAACTGAGTCGATTTGTGTCAAATCCTAGAGATGATCATTGACATGCTCTTGAGAGAGTTTTGCGCTATATGAAAGGCACTGCGAGTTATGGTATTCACTATACTGGGTATCCTCGAGTGCTTGAGGGTTATAGTGATTCCAATTGGATATCTGATGCTGATGAGATTAAGGACACAAGTGGTTATTTGTTTACACTTGGTGGTCGTGTTGTTTCCTGGAAGTCTTGCAAGAAGACCATCTTAACGAGGTCAACTATGGAAGAAGAACTCACAACATTAGACACAACCACTATTGAAGCAGAGTGGCTTTGTGAGCTCTTGATGGACTTACCTGTGGTTGAAAAACCAATACCCGCCATTCCGATGAACCGTGATAAACAAACTATGATCATCAAACTAAACAGTTCTAAGGATAATATGAAGTCATCAAGGCATGTGAAGAGGAGATTGAAATCTCAGGAAACTGAGAAACTCTAGAGTTATTGCGTTGGATTATATCCAAACATCAAAGAACTTGGCAGATCCCTTCACAAAGGGCTTATCACATAATGTGATAGATGATGCATCGAGGGAGATGGGTTTGAGACCCACACAATGAGTTGTTCGCAGTGGTAACTCACTCTATGTGCTCGGAGATCCCATGAATTAGAGCTAGGAGATAAGTTGTTGATCAGTTGAGAGGAGAGTAAGCCCATATTATATTTACATCTCCATATAGATGCAATACTCTCTTATTCTGCATGGCAGGTTGATATTTATCTTAATGTGTTCTAAGTGGATTTTCTAAGCAGAGATGTTGTCCTGCAAAACATCTATTAAGGAACACACCTATATTAGTCTGACTATCAAACATCGCAGTCTGTGAGAGTCGGGTGCTCTCTAATAAACTCATGAAAGGCCCTAGAGTATGACGCATAAGCTCCAAACCATGGGGGAGCCCTGCGGTAGCCCTGTACCGATCTAGATTTTGTGAGAAACTAGTGTACAGAAAACTTGTAGTTTAAGGCATAGTCCACCATTCAAGTTGCTAGCTAGTGTAGCATGGAGTTTAACGTGGAAGTTCAACTTAATAGTATCCACTACACACCGGTATAAAGAATAATATTCTGGAATGGAAGTGATGTGATGTGCCAATGAGACTTTGTGGGGGATTGTTAAAATTTGAGGTGTATTGGGCTGTTGGCCCATTAGACAAATTCTGAAATTCTCGTTGGCCAATTTGTGCATGGCAGCATATGGCTGTGCTAGTGGTGCTAAAGTTTAGTCCCACATTGCTAGTTAAGTGAGAGTTACACCTCCTTATATACTAGGTTGTTCCACCACTCACTGAGGTGTGAGAAGAAGAGCAACTCTCGTGCACTCCTCCTCCAATGCCGCTTGCCTCGTCACGACGTGTGCGCGTGCGCCACGGGTTGTGGGAATATCATCGAGCCGAGCTTTCTTTTTGCTAGTCAGGAAAATTAATCATGGATTAATTATGAGTCATTAACGGACACATTAATTAGTCAGCCGTTTTCAGACTTTCTGGAACATGGGCTAATACTGACTCGGACATGGGCTGAGTCCCACGATCTCCCCTTACCTGCACAATATAAGCATATGTAGTAAACCTAATCGGAACTGCCAATCACACGCGCCTCCTTCTAGTCTATTGCACCGCCGCCTTCGTCTTCTCTATCCCGGCTTGTGGCATGCACCGCAGATCGGGACATTAGGCCTCCGGAACCCCTTCTCTTGTGAACCTGTATGGGTGAGGGGCGATCAGGTTTTTGGGGAGAGCTTCCGCGCGACTACTGACACCATCACGGACGACTCCTTCTCCGACGAGGACTTCTTCCCGGACATCAGCAGCCTCTACATCAACGACATGGCTGATGATGGTAGTGTCAATGCCAACCTGAACGTGAATCCTCCTGCAGCATCTTACATAACTCTAAACTTTCTATTTCAGATTCTACTGGAGTTCTTTATTCTAGCATTTGGTGTAGATGTAATAGGTTTATCTTATTTACATGTAATCTGTTCATCTATTTTGTTAGTTTGCGTGGTCTATTTAATTGTTATCTATATGATCATGCTTTTTCAATTATTTATTCGGAATAAATCATATGGATTATTGCTTATATTTCAAACATAGCCTACCCCGCGGGTTGGAGCATATGCGTCATACTCCCTTGTCTCTTCATGAGTTTACTAGAGACCACCCAAGTCTTATAGACCACGACGTTTGCAGTCGAGCTCATATAGGTATGTTCTTTCAAAATGTCCTGTAGGACAACATCTTTGATAGTTATAGCCAAGATAAACACATTAAGGCATGTTGCCAACCTGCCTTACAGATTTTGAGAGTTATGCATCTTCACATAGAGAGGGTTACAAAATACTCTCCTTAGTCAAACCACTAGCTTATTCTTCCTAGATCCTAATTCACTGGATCTCTGATCACATAGGTTGGGTTATCACTATGGTGTGACATCCATGGGTCTCAATCCCATATCCCTCGATGCATTTTCTATCACAATTCATGATAGTACCTATGTAAAGGGATCTGCCAGGTTATTATCTGTTTGAATATACGTAACAGTTATTACTCCAGAGTTTCTCAATTTCCTGATAGATTTCAAACATCTCTTTATGTGTCTTGATGACTTTGCATTATCCTTAGAATTGTTCACTTTGACAATAATATTTTGGTTGTCACAATTCAAAAGGATTGTTGGCATAGGTTTTTCAACCACAGACAAGTCCATCAAGAGCCCACGCAGCCATTCTAACTCAACAACGGTTGTGTCTAAAGTAGTAAGTGTTGGTTCCATAGTTGACCTCGTCAATATGGTCTATCTACGAGATCTCCATGACACTGCGCCACCTCCAAGGGTAAAAACATACCCGCTCGTGGTGTAGAGTTCATAAATGTTAGAGATCCAGTTCGAATCACTATATCCTTCAAGCACAACATGATTCCCTGAATAGTGAATCCCATAACTCATTGCACCATATAGATAGTGCATGACCCTTTAAAGTGCATGCTAATGATCAATACCTAGGTTATACATGAACCTACTCAACTTGCTCACAACAAAAGAGATAACGGGTCTTGTAGCGCTTGCTAAGTACATGAGAGAACCAACAATTTGTGAATATTTCAACTGGTTTGTTGGTTCCTTCTTATTCTTTCGCAATGTCATACTAGGATCATAAGGTGTTGGAGAAGTCTTGCCATCAATAAAGCCAAAACGGCTCAAGACCTTCTCAACATAATGATATTGCGTTAAAGTAATCCCATTCTCGTTCTTAATAAGCTTGATGTTCAGAATCAGATTAGCCTTTCCTAGATCTTTCATGCCAAAACTCTTTGATAGGAAAGACTTAACTTCATTTATCACATCCATGTTTGTACCAAAGATCAGAATATCATCCACGTACAAACATAATATAACACTATCGCCCCACCATGGTGATAGTACACACACCTATCATCCTCATTAATGACAAAGCCAGCAGAAAGTAGAGTTTTGTCAAACTTCTCATGCCATTGCTTAGGTGCTTATTTCAAGCCATATAAATATTTTAACAACTTGCACACCTTTATCTCTTCACCTTTTACCATAAACCCATCCGGCTGATCCATATAGATCTCCTCTTCCACCTCTCCATTAAGGTAAGCTGTCTTCACATCCATTTGATGAACAAGAACACCATAAGTGGCAGCTAGGGATAGTAGTACTCGAATGGTGGTCAGTCTAGAGACAGGTGAATATGTATCAAAGTAATCTTTGCCTTATTTCTGTGTGTATCCCTTTTCTACAAGTTGTGCCTTGTACTTCTCAATAGTACCATCAGGACTTAGCTTCTTCTTGAACACCCATTTGTAGCCCACAGGTTTGCAACCGTAGGGTCGTTCTGATAATTCCCAAGTTCCATTAGAAAGAATCGACTCCATCTCATTTTTGGACAGCTTCTTTCCAATCATCTGCATTAGGAGATGCATATGCCTTAGCAATGGATCTGGGAGTATCGTCCACAAGGTACACAATGAATTCATTACCGAAGGAGTTTGCAATCCTCTGTCTCTTACTCCTCGTGGGAGGTTCATCGTCATCCTTCTCAGGGACTTCCTCATGTGGTTGTTCGGAATTCTCAATAGATGCACTAGATTCAGGAAGTATTTCAGAAAAAATTCTACCAATGTGATGCATATCTTTCATAGGAAACATATTTTCAAAGAATGTTGCATCGTGAGATTCCATTATAGTATCAACATGCATATCATGAACCTCGGATTTAACCACTAAAAATTTATAGCCTACACTCCGTGGAGCATATCCTAGAAAGATACAATCCACTATCTTAGGTCCAAGTTTGCGTTTCTTGGGAATCAGTATGTTGACCTTCACCAAACACCCCAAGTGCACAAATACGAAAGTGATGGTTTTCTCCTAGCCCACTCCTCATAAGGGGTCTTTTATTTATTCTTGTTAGGAACTCTATTCAGGACATGACATGAAGTCAACAAATCCTCCCCCACCATGCCTTTGATAAACCAGCAGTGGCTAACATGGAGTTCACCAAGTCAGTCAGCGTGCGTTTTTTCCTCTCGGCAACCCCATTTGATTAGGGCGAGTAGGGAGGTGTCCTCTCATGAATAATGCCATGTTCCTCACAAAATTCATCAAAGATTTTGGGAAAATATTCACCACCGTGATCTGACCTAAGACGTTTGATCTTTCTCTCTAGTTGACTTTCAACTTCGACTTTATAAATTTTAAAGTAGTCTAGAGCTTCATCTTTAGTGGGCAATAAATAAACATAACAGTATCTAGTCGCATCATCAATCAATGTCATGAAGTATATCTTTTCACCTTTTGTCAACACACCATTCATCTCGCATAGATCAGAATGTATGAGTTATAGATGTGCCAAGTTTCTCTCCTTGGCAGCCTTGTGAGGCTTTCGAGGTTGCTTTGATTGCACACAACTATGGCAATTAGAACCTTTGGCAATAGTGAAATTCAGAATTAAACTCATGCTACACATCCGAGACATCAAACCAAAATTAATGTGACATAGACGAGAATGCAAAACACTGGTATCATAATTAACACCGCCACAAATATGACTCACGGATTTATTACAAAACTCTAAAAGTGAAAAATAGAACAAGCCTCCGAACTCATGACCTTTACCAATAAATTGTCCATGTTTGGAAACAACGACTTTATTAGACTCTAACACAACCTTAAACCCATCTCTGCAGAGAATGGAGCCACTAATGAGATTCTTGTTCATAGTAGGGACATGTTGCATGTTCCTCAGCTGCACGATCTTTCTGGAAGTAAACTTCAGATCCACCGTGCCAACACCACGAATAGAAGCATGTGATCCATTCCCCATTAGGACAGAGGAATCCCGAGCGACTTGATAAGAAGTGAACATAGATATGTTAGCACACACATGAACATTACCACACGTATCAATCTACCAACATGGTGATTGAAACATGGAAAGAACAGTAAATAAATTACCGTACCCATCTGTGTTGCTAGCGGTCATGACATTGATAGTATTCCCACTTTCCTTTTGCGGTCTGCACGTTCTAGGCAGTCCTTGGAAAAGTGTCCGAGCTCTCCATAGGTATAGCAACCTAGCTTGGCCTTGTTCGGCTTCTTCTTCTTCTTCTTCTTGAAGGTTGTAGTCTTTTCAGGCTTGTTGAAGGAGGGCTTATAGTTCCATTTGTTCTTGCTAAAGGTCCTCTTCTGCACCATGTTGGCGCTAGACTGACCCTCGCCTCCTTTCTCAGCAGTGTCCTTAGCCCGAGCCTTCTCTTCAACATCAAGAGATGTTATCAGGTTTTCAACTGATACCTCTTATGCTTGAGATTTGTGGCGAAGTTCCTCCATGAAGAAGGCAACTTTGCAATAATGCACCCAACCACAAACTTGTCGGGTAAGATACACTTAAGGATTTCAAGCTCCTTGGCAAAGCACTATATCTCATGAGCTTGTTCGACTACAGAATGGTTGTTAACCATCTGTAATCATGAAAGTTCTCCATGATGTACAGTTCACTGCCAACATCTGGTACACTGAACTTAGTGTTTAGTGCCTCCCAGAGCTCTTTTCTATCTTTGATGTGCATGTACACATCAAATAGCTTGTTGTCAAGAACACTCAGAACGCATCCCACAAAGGCAAGATTGGTTTCCTTAAACTTGTTATGAGCCTCGTCAAATATAGTTCCTTTAGGTAAACCCTCACTAGTCTCGAATACTTTTAGAGCTTGCAGCCACATAGTGGTCTTATACCGCCACCTCTTAAAATGAACACCGGTAAACTTTTCTGGCTTCATTGCATCGGCCAAGTGTCCCATGTTTAACTCATGAAATTGCCTATAGAAAGGTTTTTCGATTGTTGGATTATTAGGCATAATTTTCACAATTAATTCCAAAATATAGATCATGAGTACAACAGCTATGATCATGTTAATCTCTAACATACTAGATGTATTAATCAACATGAACAGCAGCATCGCAAATACAGAAATAGCCATAGACTAACAACAGATCAGATCACGGTATACATACTGATCAGTTGTCAATGAAGTCGCCGTTGGTGCAGTGGCGACGACAGCTTCTCATAGGAGATGACGTTGAAGACGAGTCGCCCGTGGACCAGGAGATCTCCCAGGAAGATGCGTCGTGACGACGAACTTGAGTAGTCGTGCAGAGCGCTTCCCAAAAACCTTATTCGCCCTCTCTCGTACAGGATCACAAAGGCGAGTGGTTCTGGATACCTGCTCTCCCATCCGCCGGTGCATGCCGGCAAGCGGGATAGAGTAGACTACGATGGCAAGACAAACAGAGAGGAGGCAAAACCCTAGGTTGGTTTTTAGTGTGTCCGTGGTAGAAACCGCACATGCATTTATATAGAGCAACTCAGGAAACCAAGCCCATGTTGCGCATGCTCGGGTCAGTTACAGATAGCCCATGATCCGGGAGCGACCCGAATCTACTAATTATTGACACGTATGTTAAAACTGCACCAGTTTTCTCAAGCAGCAAAAATAAAGCTCGTCTCGGCGAGATTCTCGCAACCCGTGGCGCACGCGCATCGTGATGAGACGGGTGGGCTGTGCGTGCATGCTTGTGAGCGGTGGCATCGTTGGAGGAGGAGCGCGCATGTAGTTCTCCTCTTTTCATTCACTTTACTAAGTGGTGAAACACTCCACCTTACAAGGTGGTGTAACTCTCCTCCAACTTTCCATGTGGGACTAAACTTTAGCTCCCACTCCACTCACATGTGAGATGCCACCAAATTGGGCCAAATCACACATGGGCTTCCACACACATGGTCTTTGAGATTTAGGGAAAATCTAAAATCACACATGGGCTTATTTAGATTAGCCCATTATTTCTAACACGGAGAACCTTAGTATCCTCCATCAGCTGTTGTGGGGAATCGTCACCAGCGCGACTAACACTACCGCTAGGGTTCTGCTCTGCGAGGATGGTGGCAAGCTCGTCCCGACAAAGAGCACACTTTCGACAGTTTGACTTGGCCATGCTTGATGAAGAAGGATGAGAGATGCGCCTCAGCACCCTACCTAGCACGCCAAATGTCAGAGATTTTCCCTCGAGGAACCTCTCGAAGTAGGATGGGTTCAAACACTAGGGGCTGGACACGATCTCCAGAAACCTTCCTGAAGCCTAGCAAGGAAATAACAGAGCAAACATGACAGAGAGACATAGAGAGTTACCCAGGTTCAGGACATCGTGCGGTGTAAAACCCTACTCCTTATTGTCTAGATTGTTTCCACTGCTTGGTGAGGTTTACAATACAAGATGTTGATCGTGTGATCAAATCTAGGTTACCGGAGGTGGAAGAAGGTTCCTCTCTAGGGTGCCCACCTGCCCTTTTATAGGCGCCCCATTCCTGGGTTACCACATGGCGAACCAGGCGGGAGCAGGTAGGGCACAACTGTCCTCTACTATAGACCTAGTCCACCTCTAGGCGCTGTGGGCATCTTCTCTTCATCTTCATCTTTTGGATGCTGTCCTGGCGCAGTCGAGCGGGGTGGCCCCACCAAGGTGCAGGTCTTATCAGCCACTCCAGGCTTGAAGAATAAGAAGGCCCTTGCCTTAGGCGAGGGGTAGATCAGTGGTCCCCTTGTGCTTCTACTTCTGGCATGGCAACACTATCACCTAAGTGTGCTTCACGCGATAGCTCTGCGAGGTGCCTTCCCTCTCTAGGGGCCCTCCCCTGGAGAGTCCTTGGGGATATTGCTTGGCACCTTTTCCCTTGAAGAGATCTGTCCTGTGGAGAGGCCCGACAGTAGGTGGGTCGTGGCACCCTGGTAGCACTGGCCCGACATTGTCCCACTCCTACGGCGACATGCTGAGTGTTGGCGAAGAGTAGCAGTGCAACACACTGTGCCCCCATGTCATGCGAACACTACCTCGTCCTGCACGTCGGATCCTCGATATGCACACATAGCCAATGCCAAAGAACCAAGGTCTCACAAGAATTCCAAGCATATCAAGCGCCGGTTCACTCCATCCGCGAGCATGTCACATATGGAGATATAAAGATGTGTAAAGTACATACGAATCTGAATGTAGCAGATCTGTTGACTAAAACTCTCTCTAGGGCAAAACATGATCAACACTAGAACTCCATGGGGTTAGATTTATCACTATGTAAACTAGATTATTGTCTCTAGTGCAAGTGGGAGACTAAAGGGAATACGCCCGAGAGGCAATAATAAAGTTGTTATTATCTTATTCCAAGTATATGATAGATGTTTATTTTGCATGCTATAATTGTATTAATTGGAAACGTTAATACATGTGTGTTTAATAAACAAATATAGAGTTCCTAGTTATGCCTCTCATATAAACTAGCTCGTTGATTAACAAGATGATCAAGGTTTCTTGATCATGGACATTGGATGTTGTTAATAATGAGGTAAAAACATTGGTGGGATGATGTGATGAACATTCATCTGAATTATAGTAATACGATCAAAGTCATTATGTTTAAAAGTACTATAGCATCATACAAAGTAACTTTAGTCCTTAGACCATGAGATCATGTCAATCACTAACACCGGAAGAGTAACTTGATAACATCAAACGTCACACCATAACAGGGTGACAATAACGGTGGGTTCAGATACTCTGAAAGTGTTATGTAGAGGCTCATGGATCAAGAGTGGGATTTGTCCATCCCGATGATGGAGAGATATACTCCGGGCCCTCTCGGTTATATCACATTGACATAGTTTGCAAGCAAGTGATAAGAT
Source organism: Avena sativa (assembly GCA_916181665.1). Classification (NCBI taxonomy): domain Eukaryota; kingdom Viridiplantae; phylum Streptophyta; class Magnoliopsida; order Poales; family Poaceae; genus Avena; species Avena sativa. The sequence continues at coordinate 27,610,104 of OV702290.1, read as the reverse complement.
CACTAGAATGTTATATCACAGGAACGAGAAAAGAGTACTTGTCGATAACGAGATCAAACTAGGTATGGGGATACCGATGATCGAATCTTGGACATGTAATTTATCACGAGACAAAGGGATTTAGTTACAAACGTTAAAGATTCTAACGATCACTAGAGTCATCGTTGAATGTGTGGGAGTCAGTACGGATCTCTAGGTCCCGCTGCTGATTATTGATCGTAGAGGGGTCTTGATCATGTCTACATTATTCGTGAACCGTAGGGTGACACACTTAAGGGATACTGACACCATTTTGAGCAAATATGTTTTTAGAGAAAGATTATGAAAGCACTAGAATTATTTCGATGGACACCGAAATTGCTTTGGGTGAAATTGCTGAAATTGGTTATGCATGTGATATCGAAATGTTGCAAGGGTTTTTATGTGAATGTTTGTTAATTAAAGTAATTAACAAAATTCTGAATAAAAACAAATAAAAGAGTTTTATTAAATGCGAGATGCATTGAATTTGGTGGAAATTTAATGCAAGTGAGTGGAAGTGTGAGTGGAGGAATTTTATGTGAGTGGAAGCTCCGCCCACATGAATGAGGGAGAGGTGGGGGCACCTCCCTTGGCTGCCGGCCATGGGAGGGGCTGCCCCTCCCCCCTATAAAAGGCCCCCTCATCCTCCTCTCACTTCACACCTCCTCGTAAAGGATATCTCTCCCCCTCTAGAATATTCCCCATGGATTCGGATTAGCGAAGTACATGTTTCCGGTGGCTTTGTATGGAAGGAGTTGCTGTTTCCGCTGGTCAGCTGGAGCAAGGACACAGAGGTTGTCGGAGGACCAGGCGTGTGTGCGATCACGGATGCACTGCTGAGTTGCGATGTTGGACTTCCTCACGATCTTGAGATTGACAAGTGAACGACTAAATCATCCACGAGATCAATCCCGTAATGCTTTGTCGCTCTTCAAGGGTAAGTTCTATATGGATGTATATTCACCCGTTGATTGTATCTAGGTAGATAGGTCTTGGTACTTAGTTATTCACATCGTTTTTGTTGGAAATATGCCCTAGAGAAAAATAATAATATGGATTATTATCATATTTCATAAATTTTATAATTAAGTGTTATATCATGCTATAACTGTATTGAAAGGAAACGTCAATACACGTGTGATATACAAACAACCAAGAGTTCCTAGTGAATCTCTAGTCACTGGTGCATTGGTCAACAGATGATCAAGGTTTCCTGATCATGTGGCATTTATGCCAGTTGACAATGGAGTAACCTCATTATGAGAATGAGATGATGAGCTATACCCAACCTAAGCATCATGACCGGATCATGTCACGAAGTTCAAGTTACGATGATTAGAATAGACCTAGTGTCCTATTTCTTAGACTGTGAGGCCATATCAATCACTATCACCCGAGAATACTTAGATAGCATCAAACTTCATTTACGGGAGCGATGATCATAAAGGTGTGTTTAGGTATTCAGAGGAACATGTAGAGGCACTATGCGTCAAGAGCGGGATTTGTCCATCCGCTGACGGAAAGATACTACAAGGCTAACTCGGAGAAGTTATGTCCAATAGCTGCACAGCGTGTGATTTGATCATAGGGATATCACTTATCATAACAAGATAAATAACATTTGTCGGTAACAAGAGTGGTCACTACATGGTGATGTCATTGATCAGTTCTCAGACAATACAAGTATCGAGAGATAAAAGGAATATGTCATGGTTCGATAACGAAAGATTCATGGAATACATAGGGGTCATCATGGGCATCTAGGTCCCGCTGATTATCATTGGTATGAGAAGGGTCTCAACCATGTCTGGAGTGTTCCCGAACTTTGGGGTATCATGCTTAAGGGATTGATGATGCCTAGAGAGAGTTTTGGTATCGGCAGAATCACTGAAGGAAAGGAAGAGAGAGAACCGGAAGAGTTTCGGTAAATCCGGAGGATGTCCGTAGTGGAGGTGGAAGGAGTTCCATAGCCATGGGGATTGAATAATATGTAATTAAATGTTAAATATTGATTTAATCATTTATTTATAATTATTTAATAAAATAAAAATGAATTAAAAGGTCAAATACCTAATTGGGCCAAAACCCAGAGGGAAAAGGGACCACGAGGGAAAGACCAAAGGAGAAGAGAGAGGGGTGGCCGACTAGGCCAAGGGACCCCACGTGGGGGCCCCTTGGGCCCTGGCCAGCGGTGGCCAGCCCCCTCCTCCCCTCTCCTTTGTTTAGTCCCACATGGCTAAGGCAAGTGACTATGTGGGGGTTTTCCCCTATATATTGTGAGGTATTTTGACAAATTAAATACACCAATAATAATAAAGGCCCCCTCTCTTTTGGGGAGACCTCTAGTTGATATTCTCTCTCTCCCATCACCGTGGTCCTAAGTTTGGATCGCGCGAGCAGGAGACTTCACCGCGGAGCACCGTGGCACTGCGGGATTCAGATCTAGAAGCTCTACTTACGCATCTGTTGTTGTATCAGAGGAGCGGGAGCCATCGTCAGGCACCGAACATGTGTAACTCCCTCGGAGATGTAACACTTGGGGCACTAGGAGTTGTTGGAGCCGCAAGACTTCAACATGACCCAGAGGTCGGCGCCGGTATGACAACATCAGCCACGCTCTCCCGAGCGTTGACAACGCTTTTTGGTCTTCAAGGGTAAGTTCACGAAAATCCCCTCCGTTACTGCATTACTTGTCGTCGGATTGATGACAAGTACGCCATGAGGGGGTCCTCGAGGCGTGTGGAAGAGAGGGGTGTGAGACGTATGGTGTTCTGGGACGGTGAGCACACAAGTTTACCCAGGTTCGAATCCGCCGGCTTTGGGCAGATCCTACTCCTGCTAGCAATCCAGTAATACGGCAGAGACGGAATATGGGTTACAAGGGTTCGCCTGTGCGAGTTGAGATTGTAGACTATTGAGGTGTCTAGAGTGTTACCCTAAAGGCTCTCCTTAGGACGGCTTATATAGATATCCGGCCTAGTACAGGAGAGATCTATCCGGCTACGACTAAGAGTCGGTTATAGAGTACATCTTGAACTACAAGTAATCTTATGGGCCTAAGTCGGTAAGTCTTCTGGGCCTTCCCGTAGCCGGATTGGACTCCGTCCTCTCTCCTGACTGGGCCGCCCGTGAAGCAAAGCTCTAACCCGAAGTGGGCCACCCTGGTCAGTGAGGAACTGTGAGGATACCCGGAAAGTATATCCCCAACAGCATCCCCCGGAGGCCTCCAAGATCCAAATTCGGATTCATCATCGTCTAGCTTGATCTTCGGCTTGCAGAATCTTGAAGGGTTTATGAAACTTCACAACAAAAAATATGATCCGGGTCTTAAAAATAAGTTGGACCTATCAACAGGTTACTCGGATTTTCCAGCTTGATTTCAAACTAAGCCGGAACTTGGTCTCTAACGCCACCTAACACAATTCATGGTCAAGTCACGTCATCTGACAGGCATTCTGTTAGCACGACCGTTGGTGGGTCCACGGTTCGCAGAACCGAGGCGCCATTTCAATGAGTGCGCAGAGATCGAGGCGACATAATCATCGCATGGGTCCTTCCCAGTTCCTTCCACGACGCGTGGCAGTTACACTGTAATATTTGCACGAATCTTGGCACGGTTAGGTGGATATAAGGGGTGAGGATTCTTCTCCTCTTCTCTTCACCTGTCCTTTGCCTTTTCCTCTCCTCCAATTCTCCCCCGCGTGCACAGAGCTCCTCTGCTTTCCCCCAAAAATCCCCAGCGCCGCCCATCCTAGGTCAACTGCTTGCCGGAGAAATGGCTTCTTCTTCCTCTTCCGGCTTGGCGGCAGCAGCGGCGATGGCGGCGACAGAAGCGGCGGCGGAGAAGGAAAGCTTCCGCGGGGTCTAGATCCCCTGCGTACTCGACGACGAGAAGCTCCAGAACATGGAGACAGAAGGGCTCCTCCACGCCGGTAACTGGCGGAGCGTCTTCGAGGAAACCGTCCCCAACCCGCGCGCCGGCGAGCGGGTCCACTTCGGCACCCACCTCGACAAAGGTTTGTCATTCCCTCCGTCGGAGTTCTTCTCCGAGGTGATTGACCATTTTGGTGTCCAACTCCACCATCTTCCTCCCAACTCTCTTTTAGAGATGAGCGCTTGCGCTTCTTTGTGTGAGGGATTTCTCGGCATTAGGCCGAGTTTGACCTTATTCCGGTACTATTTTCATGTCCAGAGAAACTCTATCACTCTCGGTGTTCCTTACATCACCGGTACTATTAGTTTTTTGCTTAGACGCGAGCGCGCATATCCCAAAATCCTAGCCAGTGACTCGGTTAAACAATGGCCAACCACATTCTTTTATCATAGGGATATTCTGGCTCCCGACAAAGCCACTGCTTTGCCGGCTTTCATCGACGGAGCTGCCATGGCCCAACCGTCTTGGGACGAGGCTCCTCCGGCTCTCACTGGCGATCTGATCCTTGCTAAGAGGCGGATCGAATACTTGATCAAACACAAAGGACTGAAGGGATCCGACTTGGTCCAATGCTGGGTGTCATGTCGGATCCAGCCCCTTCAATACCACGGAGATCGACTGATGCACTCCATCATGTCATCCAAGAAAGACTCCCTCCGCATCAACCCCAAAGCCTACACCACGCAGGGCTATATAAGACAGATCAAGTGGCTGATAAGGGAGCGGATCGAGAGGAGGATCTCGGAGGTTTCTCTGGATATGCATATGGCGGAAAACCCCGTAGTGCCGGTAAGCTTTTAACAGTACACCTTTTTATATGTTTCAATCTTCGAGTTATATTGCAATACTGATATGTCTTCTTCTTTTTAGCTTGCTGACCTCCCCGAGTCAGAATTTGCTCCGCTCAAAGGATATCCTCCGGAGTTTTCTCAGGAGACAGAGGTGGTCCCATTGCCGGACCTTGCGCTCAAGAAGCGTAAAGCTCCGATGGTGACTGTTGGCACAAAGGAGGTGCCCGTCGTGAAGAGGTATCTTTCAATCACAACTTCCGCCTTTGTACCTTACTCGAATTTTCTTCTGAGACATAATGTTTCCGGCTTTATTACATTCTTAGAGCTAAACAGCTCATCAAGGGCAAGGGGAAGGGAACTTCTTCAAAGCCCCTTCGGCAGACGAAGCTTACCATAGCTTCTCCTGCCATGGCTTCTCCGACTCTTGCCCCTCAACCTTCCGCAACACCGGTAATTTCTCCGGCTGCCGCAGAAGATCCGGCTCCTTCAATGGAGCATGCGATCCTTGAATCGCAAACTGACGTCACCATGGGTGAGTCAGATTTAGATAAGGGTGAACCCTCTTTGGGTAATGATCCCTTGGCAGAAACTTTTGCCGAAAACCTTATCAGTAATCCGGGACTTTCCAAGTTTGGCCTGTCCCGGAAATCTGCTGAAGAGATACAGCGGCTGGCCAGGCAATGCCTGGAGAAGAGAAACTTATCTGCCGAAGAAGAAGCGCAAGAATCAGAGGACATCAAACACTCTGATCTTCTTGACCAAGTGCGTCTTTGCAATGAGAGGATCAGGTTCGGGGAGCTTCCAACTGCTCCTGTGACCCCTCTGACTCTCGCTGAGAAGGTTGCAGTTGAAGTGAACGCGAGTTTGGATAGACTCACTCACGAACAATATGTAAGTCGGAATTCCAACTCCTGTTTTTCCTTTATTTCATATCATATCCTATAGCCCCCAAGCATGAAGTAGGATATATAATCTGGGTTTATGCTTTATTAGGATGCCAAAGAATGAACTAGTGTAGCCCCCAAGGCTCGTGCTGATATTAGTAAAAATATTAGCCCGAGTCTTTAGTAGACTTCTGACTTTGGGTATTTTGACTTACAGAAAGTATGTTCCTATAACCAGGATTTGTTGAAAAATGTCTGTGATAAGCGGAGAGAGATCAAAGCTCTCCGACTTAAAATGCTGAGCTGAAAGTTGCCAAGGATGAAGCCGAAGGTAAACATTCCGAGACTCAAACCTTGTCTTTGTGTTTTCAATGTTGAATTTTTTTGTTGAACTGTTGTTCTTTTTTAACTTATAGCACTGGTGAAACAATCCTGTGCCATGATTGAAGAGGCCGAGAACCTCAAGACTTTGGTGGTGGAGAACAAGGAGCTGCGCCAAGAGCTGGATAAGCTCAAGGCGGATCATGAAAAGAGCATTGCTCAAATCCTTGAGTCCTCCCCCATGGCTACTGATGAGCATGATCGCAAGATCGCTGCTCAAGATCAAAAAATCTCGGACCTCAATAATGAGCTTTGCAGAGAGAGGGACCTTTCCGAGGCGCTCCGGGCTGAACTCCAGAGTCTTCGGGAAGAGAAGACCAAAATTGACGACGTCATTTTCGGTACGTTCCATCTGTCCGACTTGTCTTTTTTTCTTCGACTTCTTTCAATGTCGGATTTCTTTTGACTGCTTTTGTATATAGGTCCTCTGAACTTGACGGACTCCACCTCCGCTAAGCCCCACACCCACCGGCTTACCCAAGTCGGTGACCTGCTTCATGACTTCCGCCAATCCATTGAGGACATTGGCGAAGCTCTCAAGATTCCGGACATGCATAGCATGTCAGATTTTCAGGTGCGGGACAAGGAAAAGGACATGCCGCAACTTTTCCAGGATTGGAACATGTCTTACGCGCGGACTGCGGCGCAAAACGCTCTCACTATGGTCATGAGCCACCATGGAAACATGGAAATATGGCAAGTGACCAGAGGGTACTGCAAAGTAGATGAAGATGGCTAGGAGCAGGACCTTCAAGCCATCATGCACTCCTGTGCTGGATATGGGTGTCACGTGGCTGATTTGACCAGCTACGAAACTCCTTTCTTCACCCGCGTGGACACTCCGCCTCCGCCTCTAGAAGAATTAGCAGAAGTTTCCGACGATGAACGCACCACCTCGGATGTGGACATCTCGGAACGATACCAAGGCGGTGTATCCAGCGAGCCGGCAGCTCCTTCCTCTCCTGCATCATAGATTAACAGAAATATTTGTGTTATTCTGAAAAACATGATGGGCCTGTAAATATGCAGTACTATAATTTTGCTAGTGCTAAGCTTTTGATCTATTCAACACTTTTGGCTTTAAACTTTTTGCGTGCCTGAAATGTTTACATAAGCACTTGTATTTTTTCGTCCATACTTATCGTTTATCTGTCTTTTCGCCTCGTCCCTTTCGTGAGCCGGCTAAACCTTCTGCCGGAAACTTTGCCGAGCAACGGAGCTCAATTGCTAAACCAGTTTAAACTCGGAAACAAAGCCGGCTTCCAGTACCAACAATTCACTACTCGGAAAATGCCCGCATCCAGCAATCAGACAAATAACCAAAGTAAAGACTAGAAACTTTTAGAGTTATACCCGAGGGTAGCAGTTTTAGAATCGGAAATCTAAACCAGAACGAACATGAGCATAAAGTACTTTCAAGCATTCTGGGATTTTCGACTATGACATGATCATTCGGAAATAAGATGGTAAAAACTTCTCAGAAAAAATTGAGGCAACCAAAACTTTTATTTCTCACAGAACATGTACATATATATGTTTACAAAGAAGGATAAACTAAGAATAAAAGGGACGTAGCTGAGCAATATTCCACGGTCTGTCTAACTCATCCGGATTTGTACTACCTCCAGCTCTCTTTCTCTTCTTAGTAGCAGGTCTTTCTTTGACTGGCCTCATGTCAGTTAAGTAGTACGATCCATTGTGCAATACTCGACTAACTAAAAAGGGCCCTTCCCATACCGGGGAAAGTTTGTGCTTTCTTTGTTGCACAAGCCGGAGAACCAAATCACCTTTATTGAAAGATCTATTTCGGACTCTCTGGCTATGATACTTGCGTAACTTCTGCTGATAGGCTGTAGATCTCATTTCAGCAATGACGCGAACTTCTTCGACTAAGTCAAGATCATTTTGTCGAGAAATCTCGGCATCCTCTTCAATATACGTGGCCACTCTAGGAGAGGTGTGAATCAAATCACTAGGAAGAACTGCTTCTGCGCCATAGACCAAGAAGAAAGGTGTGTATCCTGTTGACCTGTTTGGAGTCGTTCGTAAACTCCATATTACAGAGCGTAATTCCTCTGCCCAAGCCCCCGCAGCACGTCGTAGTGGTGCTTCGAGTCTTGGCTTTAGGCCTTGTAGGATTAAACCATTTGCTCTTTCGACTTGTCTGTTAGCCTGTGGATGTGCGACTGACGCAATGTCAAGCCGGATATTTTGCTCGTTGCAGAATTTAGCCAATTCTCCCATATAGAAGTTACTCCTATTGTCCGTGATAATGCTATGTGGATAACCATACCGGATTATAACATCCTTGACAAATCTTTTGGTTGTTGCTCCATCACAACTAGTGATAGGTTTAGCCTCAATCCATTTGGTGAATTTATCCACCATTACTAAGAGGTGAGTGAATCCACTTGGAGCTCGTTTAAAAGGTCCTACCATATCAAGCCCCCAGACCGCAAAAGACCATGTTATAGGTATTGTTCGCAGCTGATCAGCCGAAACGTGAGCTTGTTTGGCATACTTTTGGCAGCCTTTGCACGTCTTGACTAATCGTTCGGCATCTGCCTGAGCTGTAAGCCAGAAAAATCCGTGTCTAAAAGCTTTTGCCACTAGAGATTTGGCTGCAGCATGGTGACCACACTCGCCTTCGTGGATTTCCCTTAAGATTTCCACTCCTTCTTTCGGAGATACGCAGCGCTGAAAAACCCTAGAAACACTCCGCTTATAGAGCTCACCTTTAAAAATAGTATAGGCTTTTGCTCGTCGGATAATCTGCCGGCTCAGAACCTCGTCTTCGGGTAATTTGCCATCTACCAGATAATCTAAGTAGGGTTGAGTCCAGCTGGGAATTACAGCTAGAACTACTATTAGAGGTGAGTCGGATTTGGTCGGATATTCCTCGTCTACTCCCTTTATTGAGGGAACCTTGAGGTGCTCTAAAAAAGCGCCATATGGGACCTCTTTCCGTGCAGAGCCTATCCGAGATAGTGCATCTGCTTCCTCATTTTCTGCTCGAGGGATGTGTTGAACCTCAAATCCTTCGAACGATTTAGATAGATCATCCACGATAGCTTTATACGCTGCCATGTGTTTATTTGCATTACAAATATCCGACACTTGTTGAGCAACAAGATCCGAATCTCCGTAACACATCAAACGTCGGATGCCAATGTCTTTAGCAATCCGGATTCCATCTAGCAGTGCTTCATACTCAGCAATATTATTTGTCGCTGTGAAGTGGATCTGCAACACGTATAAAAGTTTATCTCCTTGGGGTGATTTAAGCACCACGCCAGCCTCGAGCCCCCTCGAGCCTTAGACCCAACGAAATAGAGGGTCCAATATTCTGACTCAGGGAGGATCATGTTCTCCTTCATCTCTGTCCAATCATCAACAAAGTCAGCAAGGATCTGGGATTTGATTGTTGTCCGAGGTTTACACTCAATATCAAAAGCTGAAAGCTCTATGCCCCATTTGGCGACGCGTCCTGTGGCGTCACTGTTGTTGATTATATCTCTCATGGGAGCTGTGCTCACCATGGTAATTGGATGCTCCTCAAAATAGTGTCATAACTTACGCGATGCTAGAAAAACACCGTAAGCCAACTTTTGATAGTGCAGATACCGCTGTTTTGACTCTGTCAGGACTTCACTGACAAAGTAAGTCGGACGCTGCACCAGGTTCTCCTGATTTTCCTCTGGTCTCTCCACCACCATGACAATACTAATGACCTTATTTGTCGCAGCAAGATAAAGCAACATCGGTTCCTGAGGTTCCAGCGCTGCAAGGATAGGAGCAGATGAGAGTACTTTCTTCAGGTCTTGTAGTGCAGCTTCAGCTTCATCAGTCCAAACAAAATCCTTAGTCTTTTCAGGAGTTTGTATAATGGTGGGGCTCTTTCACCAAGCCGGCTTACAAATCGACTGACCGCAGTGATGCAACCAGTTAATCTTTGTACGTCCTTCAGGCGAGTTGGCCTGGAAATATTGAGTATAGCCTTGATTTTGTCCCGGTTCACCTCTTTGCCTCTATGAGACACGATGAAACCTAACAATTTTCTGGCTGGTGTTCCAAAGAAGCATTTCTTCGGGTTAAGCATGATGTTGTATTTTCATAGACTGGCAAATGTTTCCTCCAAGTCGGAAATTAGCGTTTCCTTCTTTTTGGACATTACTGCGATATCATCCACGTATGCATGTACATTGCGTCCGAGTTGGTCATTGAGGCAACGCTGCATCGTGCGCTGGTACGTAGCTCCTGCGTTCTTCAGCCCAAAGGGCATCGTAACAAAACAGAAGGTTTCGAAGGGGGTTATGAATGAAGTTTTGACTTTGTCAGATTCCTTCATCCGGATTTGGTGATAACCGGAATATGCGTCGAGAAAACAGAGGAGTTCCAAGCCTACCGTAGAATCGATAACTTGATCAATTCTAGGTAGAGCGAATGGATCTTTTGGACAAGCCTTGTTGAAGGCAGTATAATCAACACACATCCTTAAATCAGTGGTGTCCTTTTTAGGGACCATTACAGGATTGGCCGACCACTCAGTGTGGATGACCTCTTCTATGAATCCGGCTAACTCGAGTCGTGCTAGTTCCTTAGCTATTGCCTTACGCTTTTCATCGCCAAATTGTGTAGGGACTGTTTGACGGGTTTAGCATTCGAGTTTACATTTAGAGAGTGCTCGACAAGTTCCCTAGGTACTCCGGTCATGTCATATGGCTGCCATGCGAAGATATCTTGATTTGCTTGGAGGAACTTGACGAGCGTGCTTTCCTATGCGCTACCTAGGCCTACGCCTATCTGGGTCACCTTGGAGGGGTCATCATCCTTCAACAACGTCTTCTTCGTCTCTTTTGATGCCTTGAACTCCGGATTTGGCTTTGTCACCTCCTTCTTTGTTGCGGGCATCTTGGACGGATCTATGCTCTTCTTGATCTCCTGGTACTCCTGGGCGTGTAGCACGGCTTCGGCAAAGGAGGCATTTCCATCCTCGCACTCTCGCGCTTTCTTCGGGTCTCCCCTGATGGTGATCACGCCGTTGGGACCTGGAATTTTCATCATATTGTAAATGTAACACGGACGAGCCATAAAAGCCTAGTAAGCCGGACGTCCGAATATAGCGTGGTACACGCTCTTGAACGGGACCACTTCGAAGGAAAGTGCTTCCGTCCTATAGTTCTTTGGAGTTCCAAAGGTAACATCCAAAGTAATCTCTCCTAGGGAATTAGCTTGTCTTCCTGAGACAACTCCGTGAAAGATCACAGAGCTATGGTTCAGCTGGGTTTCTGAGATCCTCATCCGGCGTAGCGTTTCGACATAGAGAATATTGATACTACTACCACCGTCCATGAGGGTCTTGGAGAAACCATAACCGTCAATAAGTGGATTGACGATTAAGGCGTATTTTCCTCGCCTGTGCAACTTAGGCGGATGATCAGCGCGGTCAAATGTGATTGCCACTTCCGACCAGTCCAGGTATTGGGGGACAGCCGGAACTGTTGCATTGAGCTCGTGTAGAACTGCTTTCTTGACCTTTGCTGGTTGAGATCCGAGGAAAGTGACATAAGTGTCCTTCTTGGTGGGAAAAGTTTTCTTCCCTTCCGGCTTGGGATTTGAAGCATCAGCTTCCTCCATGTCGGAATCTTCCTTGGTCTCTTTTTCTTTTTCGGGATTCTTCTTTCCCTTCTTCCGCTTAGCTTTGTAGCCCGCGGTGTCATCTCTTTTGATGTCGTCATTGAAATGACATTCGGAGTTGGTGTGGGACGAGCCCCCATTGGCGTCTAGGTGATGCACACATGGGTTATTGGCAATGTCGGCCCAAGAGTAGGTTTTGCCTGGTTGCTGGTCTCCTCTCCCTTGGACCCTTGAAGTCCCACGGCCACGCCCGTGGCCTCCGCCGTGTCCTCCTCATCCTCCAGACCCGAAAGTAGCAGTGACCACTGCTGTTTCCGCGTTGGGTTTCTCTTCCGAGGTATTTTTGCGCTTCTGAGCTTGTTGCTTTGGTTGTTTTGCCGACTGACGCACAGCTAGGGCATTGAGTAATCCCTCTACATCGTCGTCGGCATCTGCATACTTGCTCGCTGTTTCTATCATCTCTCCCAAATCAATGACCTTGTCACATTTCAAGCGATGGCGCAGTAGACCGATTGGGAGACCTGCGATGAAAGCTTCAATCGCAGTTTGATCATTTACTCCTTCGCAGGAGTTCTTGGTGTCGATCCATCATCCGAGGTAATCTCGACAAGTTTCTCTGGCCTTCTGGGTGCAAAGTTGTAGGTCTCCGACCGTATAGGGCCTCCGATACGTGCCTTCGAAATTCCGAAAGAACGCACTTTGCATGTCATACCAGTTGTGGATGGTGTTCTCCGGAAGTTCATTAAGCCATGATCGTGCCGTCTTCCGCAACATAAGTGGGAGATATTGGGTTGCAACCAGGCTATTTCCGCCTTTGGCGATGCAGCAAGCTTGGAAAAATCCTGTAGCCAGGTGTCTGGCCGAGCAATGCTGTCGTAGGCTTGGATATGTCTTGAGATAGCAAATCCTTCCGGGAATCTTGTAGCTCTGATGCGTGGTCCGAAGCATTTTGGGCCCATGTAGATATCATCGTTTTCATAGCGCCACGCCTATATGTTGGAATTGATCCTATGCCTTGCGTTGTTTGGGGATAGTGATCGTCCTGAATGTCGGCTGTGGCTGCGGTGCCTTGGAGCCGGACTTCGACTTCTGCCACCACCTCCTCTGCCACATCGTTCTCCATGTCCCCCTTGAGAGTCGTTGTGATGACTGCCTGGTGGAGAGAGTGGGGCAGCTGGATTATTTCCGGCTGATCGCCGGCCTCCGTCCGGAGCGTCATTATTCCGGTTCCAAGGAGGGTCTTCACTAAGACGAGCCCCCTGCCGGCTTGTCCCGGCATGGTTTTCGTCGTTCCCACTACGATGAGGCTCAGCCGGACGGCTTGCATGCCTAGGAGGTGGCATTTTTTGACGATCCTCCTCCCGATGTTTCTCTTTATCTTCTCCCCTTCGATCGTTAGACTCTCGTTGGGGAGGATTCCTCAGATTTAGAGCAGCAATGGCCTCTTTCTCAGCCGCTGGGGCGACGTTGCTCCAGCCATGCGTAGTCCTGCGGTGTTGTCCTGACGATCCGGTTCTCGAGTAATTATCTTCCCGGCGCTCGGGGCGATGATACTGCTCCGGGACGCGCTGGGGTCTTACGTCCACCCATGCCGGATCTATGCGACATTGGTCGGAATCTGAGACCAGTTTTTGACTTCCGGACATGGCGACCTTTTGCTGCTCTAGTCCCTTGTTGAGTAGTTTGATTCCCAACTGGATTTCCTCCGGTCCTGGATTAGCCGATAGAATTTCTCGGGCTGCCACGGTATTCTATACTGGGGTTGGATATACCCAATCTCCTTTACTATCTTTCCGAGGCTTCCCCATCTCATCTCCAAAAAGGACGGCGTGGATCTGCGGGAACTGGTTGTCATTGGTATGACGCTTCCTGGTCTTCTAGTACTGCCTGGAGTTGTACTTCGCAGATGCTATGCGTTTCTTTTCCTCCTCAATGTTTTTGGCTTCATCGAGGAGTACTTGACGACGTGCTTCTAGGGCCTGTGCCCTCTCGTCTAGTTCTTCAGCAGTAAGTTCTGCAGCTATAGGAATAGGTGTGGTTAATGCAGCATCGATGAGTTTATGGGCACCCTTAGTGATCACGTGTCCATCCACTGATTCTTCTTTTTTCGACTCTTCTGGGATAAGTGCTCCATCCGAGTCTTCTTCGTATTCCTCGGCAATCACTTCCTCTGTCAGAGGGTCTTTTGTCGGGGTCTTGTTTTTCTTGTTCCTCTTCTTTGCTTTCTTGGCAGCACCGGTAGCAAAGACGGCTTTGGGTCCGTTTCCTGGAGTCAAGCTCTGATCAGTACTTTCGGACATCTTGACCTTGGGATTATCTCCGACGTCCATATCATCCTGCGCTTTGGGAGAGTGTTCCCCGGATCCTTCATCCATGGCTTCTCCTTCTTCTGCAGCTTTGGAGTTATACTCCTCTTCATATTCCGCGGAGAACTTTCGGAAATCCGCCGACGTCATTGATTCATCCGAGGATGCGGGTACGTCGGCGTTTGTTCCAATCGCCTCTAGCACAGAGTCGGTGTTTTCTCCAGCATCGGCAGAGCCGGATCCGGATCCCACATATCCGACAAAGTGCGACACGTGCTTCCTGAGGTACCTGCGGCTCTCGCGGTCAGCCACGTCGAAACTTTTGATGGTCTCAAGAATTGCATCTGCGCTTGCATCTTGCATTATCATACGTCGCAGTGTGTACCTTAGGAAAGGTCTCTCTGTCCTGGCATCCTCAGAGCTGGAACCAATGTCGTTGATGAGCTCCTCCTGGTTTTCGACTTCCACGGGCGGGTCGATCTGGGATCCGGTCTCTCCTAGGAGATCCACTCCATATTCGATTTCGACCGCTAGGTCTTCCTTAGGCTCGGATTTCTCCACTATCTCCGCAACTGGTGCGGGATGGGTGGGATTAGGATTTTCTGAGATCCGGAACTCTATCGCCTCCGCGGACAAAGGGGACCCAGAAGATTCTTCTGCCTCTATCATCACTGCTGGGGTGGGTGGGGCAGGTTCAGCGAAACCGATGTAAACATCAATCTCGCCAAAAGACATGATTGTGTAGGCAGTCACAGCCTCCCTAGCTGGAATCCAGGTCTCGTCGAGAACGATGAGAGGGACGTCACTGGCGTACAGGATGCGACCGACGGCGATAGTTTTGCCGATTCCGATTCTTGCAGATTCCACTCAGAACGCAGATCCGGAGCTCACTTGCCCCACGGTGGGCGCCAACTGTCGTCGGATTGATGACAAGTACGCCATGAGGGGGTCCTCGAGGCGTGCGGAAGAGAGGGGTGTGAGACATACGGTGTTCCGGGACGGTGAGCACACAAGTTTACCTAGGTTCGAATCCGCCGGCTTTGGGCAGATCCTACTCCTGCTAGCAATCCAGTAATACGGCAGAGACGGAATATGGGTTACAAGGGTTCGCCTGTGCGAGTTGAGATTGTAGACTATTGAGGTGTCTAGAGTGTTACCCTAAAGGCTCTCCTTAGGACGGCTTATATAGATATCCGGCCTAGTACAGGAGAGATCTATCCGGCTACGACTAAGAGTCGGTTATAGAGTACATCTTGAACTACAAGTAATCTTATGGGCCTAAGTCGGTAAGTCTTCTGGGCCTTCCCGTAGCCGGATTGGACTCCGTCCTCTCTCCTGACTGGGCCGCCCGTGAAGCAAAGCTCTAACCCGAAGTGGGCCACCCTGGTCAGTGAGGAACTGTGAGGATACCCGGAAAGTATATCCCCAACAGCATCCCCCGGAGGCCTCCAAGATCCAAATTCGGATTCATCATCGTCTAGCTTGATCTTCGGCTTGCAGAATCTTGAAGGGTTTATGAAACTTCACAACAAAAAATATGATCCGGGTCTTAAAAATAAGTTGGACCTATCAACAGGTTACTCGGATTTTCCAGCTTGATTTCAAACTAAGCCGGAACTTGGTCTCTAACGCCACCTAACACAATTCATGGTCAAGTCACGTCATCTGACAGGCATTCTGTTAGCACGACCGTTGGTGGGTCCACGGTTCGCAGAACCGAGGCGCCATTTCAATGAGTGCGCAGAGATCGAGGCGACATAATCATCGCATGGGTCCTTCCCAGTTCCTTCCACGACGCGTGGCAGTTACACTGTAATATTTGCACGAATCTTGGCACGGTTAGGTGGATATAAGGGGTGAGGATTCTTCTCCTCTTCTCTTCACCTGTCCTTTGCCTTTTCCTCTCCTCCAATTCTCCCCCGCGTGCACAGAGCTCCTCTGCTTTCCCCCAAAAATCCCCAGCGCCGCCCATCCTAGGTCAACTGCTTGCCGGAGAAATGGCTTCTTCTTCCTCTTCCGGCTTGGCGGCAGCAGCGGCGATGGCGGCGACAGAAGCGGCGGCGGAGAAGGAAAGCTTCCGCGGGGTCTAGATCCCCTGCGTACTCGACGACGAGAAGCTCCAGAACATGGAGACAGAAGGGCTCCTCCACGCCGGTAACTGGCGGAGCGTCTTCGAGGAAACCGTCCCCAACCCGCGCGCCGGCGAGCGGGTCCACTTCGGCACCCACCTCGACAAAGGTTTGTCATTCCCTCCGTCGGAGTTCTTCTCCGAGGTGATTGACCATTTTGGTGTCCAACTCCACCATCTTCCTCCCAACTCTCTTTTAGAGATGAGCGCTTGCGCTTCTTTGTGTGAGGGATTTCTCGGCATTAGGCCGAGTTTGACCTTATTCCGGTACTATTTTCATGTCCAGAGAAACTCTATCACTCTCGGTGTTCCTTACATCACCGGTACTATTAGTTTTTTGCTTAGACGCGAGCGCGCATATCCCAAAATCCTAGCCAGTGACTCGGTTAAACAATGGCCAACCACATTCTTTTATCATAGGGATATTCTGGCTCCCGACAAAGCCACTGCTTTGCCGGCTTTCATCGACGGAGCTGCCATGGCCCAACCGTCTTGGGACGAGGCTCCTCCGGCTCTCACTGGCGATCTGATCCTTGCTAAGAGGCGGATCGAATACTTGATCAAACACAAAGGACTGAAGGGATCCGACTTGGTCCAATGCTGGGTGTCATGTCGGATCCAGCCCCTTCAATACCACGGAGATCGACTGATGCACTCCATCATGTCATCCAAGAAAGACTCCCTCCGCATCAACCCCAAAGCCTACACCACGCAGGGCTATATAAGACAGATCAAGTGGCTGATAAGGGAGCGGATCGAGAGGAGGATCTCGGAGGTTTCTCTGGATATGCATATGGCGGAAAACCCCGTAGTGCCGGTAAGCTTTTAACAGTACACCTTTTTATATGTTTCAATCTTCGAGTTATATTGCAATACTGATATGTCTTCTTCTTTTTAGCTTGCTGACCTCCCCGAGTCAGAATTTGCTCCGCTCAAAGGATATCCTCCGGAGTTTTCTCAGGAGACAGAGGTGGTCCCATTGCCGGACCTTGCGCTCAAGAAGCGTAAAGCTCCGATGGTGACTGTTGGCACAAAGGAGGTGCCCGTCGTGAAGAGGTATCTTTCAATCACAACTTCCGCCTTTGTACCTTACTCGAATTTTCTTCTGAGACATAATGTTTCCGGCTTTATTACATTCTTAGAGCTAAACAGCTCATCAAGGGCAAGGGGAAGGGAACTTCTTCAAAGCCCCTTCGGCAGACGAAGCTTACCATAGCTTCTCCTGCCATGGCTTCTCCGACTCTTGCCCCTCAACCTTCCGCAACACCGGTAATTTCTCCGGCTGCCGCAGAAGATCCGGCTCCTTCAATGGAGCATGCGATCCTTGAATCGCAAACTGACGTCACCATGGGTGAGTCAGATTTAGATAAGGGTGAACCCTCTTTGGGTAATGATCCCTTGGCAGAAACTTTTGCCGAAAACCTTATCAGTAATCCGGGACTTTCCAAGTTTGGCCTGTCCCGGAAATCTGCTGAAGAGATACAGCGGCTGGCCAGGCAATGCCTGGAGAAGAGAAACTTATCTGCCGAAGAAGAAGCGCAAGAATCAGAGGACATCAAACACTCTGATCTTCTTGACCAAGTGCGTCTTTGCAATGAGAGGATCAGGTTCGGGGAGCTTCCAACTGCTCCTGTGACCCCTCTGACTCTCGCTGAGAAGGTTGCAGTTGAAGTGAACGCGAGTTTGGATAGACTCACTCACGAACAATATGTAAGTCGGAATTCCAACTCCTGTTTTTCCTTTATTTCATATCATATCCTATAGCCCCCAAGCATGAAGTAGGATATATAATCTGGGTTTATGCTTTATTAGGATGCCAAAGAATGAACTAGTGTAGCCCCCAAGGCTCGTGCTGATATTAGTAAAAATATTAGCCCGAGTCTTTAGTAGACTTCTGACTTTGGGTATTTTGACTTACAGAAAGTATGTTCCTATAACCAGGATTTGTTGAAAAATGTCTGTGATAAGCGGAGAGAGATCAAAGCTCTCCGACTTAAAATGCTGAGCTGAAAGTTGCCAAGGATGAAGCCGAAGGTAAACATTCCGAGACTCAAACCTTGTCTTTGTGTTTTCAATGTTGAATTTTTTTGTTGAACTGTTGTTCTTTTTTAACTTATAGCACTGGTGAAACAATCCTGTGCCATGATTGAAGAGGCCGAGAACCTCAAGACTTTGGTGGTGGAGAACAAGGAGCTGCGCCAAGAGCTGGATAAGCTCAAGGCGGATCATGAAAAGAGCATTGCTCAAATCCTTGAGTCCTCCCCCATGGCTACTGATGAGCATGATCGCAAGATCGCTGCTCAAGATCAAAAAATCTCGGACCTCAATAATGAGCTTTGCAGAGAGAGGGACCTTTCCGAGGCGCTCCGGGCTGAACTCCAGAGTCTTCGGGAAGAGAAGACCAAAATTGACGACGTCATTTTCGGTACGTTCCATCTGTCCGACTTGTCTTTTTTTCTTCGACTTCTTTCAATGTCGGATTTCTTTTGACTGCTTTTGTATATAGGTCCTCTGAACTTGACGGACTCCACCTCCGCTAAGCCCCACACCCACCGGCTTACCCAAGTCGGTGACCTGCTTCATGACTTCCGCCAATCCATTGAGGACATTGGCGAAGCTCTCAAGATTCCGGACATGCATAGCATGTCAGATTTTCAGGTGCGGGACAAGGAAAAGGACATGCCGCAACTTTTCCAGGATTGGAACATGTCTTACGCGCGGACTGCGGCGCAAAACGCTCTCACTATGGTCATGAGCCACCATGGAAACATGGAAATATGGCAAGTGACCAGAGGGTACTGCAAAGTAGATGAAGATGGCTAGGAGCAGGACCTTCAAGCCATCATGCACTCCTGTGCTGGATATGGGTGTCACGTGGCTGATTTGACCAGCTACGAAACTCCTTTCTTCACCCGCGTGGACACTCCGCCTCCGCCTCTAGAAGAATTAGCAGAAGTTTCCGACGATGAACGCACCACCTCGGATGTGGACATCTCGGAACGATACCAAGGCGGTGTATCCAGCGAGCCGGCAGCTCCTTCCTCTCCTGCATCATAGATTAACAGAAATATTTGTGTTATTCTGAAAAACATGATGGGCCTGTAAATATGCAGTACTATAATTTTGCTAGTGCTAAGCTTTTGATCTATTCAACACTTTTGGCTTTAAACTTTTTGCGTGCCTGAAATGTTTACATAAGCACTTGTATTTTTTCGTCCATACTTATCGTTTATCTGTCTTTTCGCCTCGTCCCTTTCGTGAGCCGGCTAAACCTTCTGCCGGAAACTTTGCCGAGCAACGGAGCTCAATTGCTAAACCAGTTTAAACTCGGAAACAAAGCCGGCTTCCAGTACCAACAATTCACTACTCGGAAAATGCCCGCATCCAGCAATCAGACAAATAACCAAAGTAAAGACTAGAAACTTTTAGAGTTATACCCGAGGGTAGCAGTTTTAGAATCGGAAATCTAAACCAGAACGAACATGAGCATAAAGTACTTTCAAGCATTCTGGGATTTTCGACTATGACATGATCATTCGGAAATAAGATGGTAAAAACTTCTCAGAAAAAATTGAGGCAACCAAAACTTTTATTTCTCACAGAACATGTACATATATATGTTTACAAAGAAGGATAAACTAAGAATAAAAGGGACGTAGCTGAGCAATATTCCACGGTCTGTCTAACTCATCCGGATTTGTACTACCTCCAGCTCTCTTTCTCTTCTTAGTAGCAGGTCTTTCTTTGACTGGCCTCATGTCAGTTAAGTAGTACGATCCATTGTGCAATACTCGACTAACTAAAAAGGGCCCTTCCCATACCGGGGAAAGTTTGTGCTTTCTTTGTTGCACAAGCCGGAGTATGGGTCTAGTAATACGGCAGAGCCAGAATATGGGTTACAAGGGTTCGCCTGTGCAAGTTGAGATTGTAGACTATTGAGGTGTCTAGAGTGTTGCCCTAAAGGCTCTCCCTAGGACGGCTTATATAGATATTCGGCCTAGGGTTTACAGGAGAGATCTATCCGACTACGACTAAGAGTCGGTTACAGAGTACATCTTGAACTACAAGTAATCTTATGGTCCTAAGTTGGTAAGTCTTCTGGGCCTTCCCGTAGCCGGATTGGACTCCGTCCTCTCTCCCTGACTAGGCCACCCGTGAAGCAAATCTCTAACCCGAAGTGGGCCACCCTGGTCAGTGAGGAACTGTGAGGATACCCGGAAAGTATATCCCCAACATTACTAATAGATAGGTCCTGACATTAGGGTTCTTGGTGTAGGAAAACTTTATTGTTTTCATGCGCGAACCCCTATAGTGGTATCAGAGCTAGATCTATGTGTAGTATTGCTACTATGGGTAGAACACATGAGTTGTAGCATGTGGGCATTGATATTTTAGTTGTTACCCTTCCACATGTACTTGTGCATACCGTATTAATGCTTGATGAAGCAGCCCCCAACCGACTTTATGCGTTCATTCGCGAGACTGGTCCATGTTTGACATACGTCTTATACCGTATAAAGTGGCTTTGGGGTGTCTCTCTCTCTCTCGCATTAGTTGGTATGCTATTTGCAAAGGAGGGCCTCAAAGGGGTGTAGTATAGACAACTACTTGATCAATGTTGTGGTGCAAGTTCGTAGGTAAGAATCGGTTCTTATGCGAAAGCCCTAGCAGCCACGTAAAACATGCAAAGATAAAGTAGAGGCGTCTAACTTTGTTTTGCAGGAGCGTTGTGATGTGATATGGTAGTAGTCAAGGTAAAATAGTTTACTTTCTGTTGCTAAGTAATAGTAACAATCATGGTGATGATAGACTACCACACCTGAGGCACCCCCTGGTGCCTGCGGCGCTGGAACCCTGGTACCGAATCTGGAGACACGGGATGGAGATCACAACGTGAAGACCATATCGCATCACATTTACATTCAATGTTTATTGTTTGTGCATATTGTTGTGTGCTAGTATTAGATACTCAACGGTAGCCTAATAAGATGATCCCTAAACAAAATACCAATGAAAATGTTCTCCCTTAGTGTGCACCACCAACAAAGTTCTCCGTTATGAGGCAGGACATGACGATCGGGTGTCAGACATATCCGCGTTCACATATGGTGTAAGCCATGTTGCACAGTGAATACACTAAGGTTGAGTTGGTGAGCCTAGCATGTGTAGACATGGCCTCGGAACATGGATGGTCGAAAGATCGAACACGAGTCGCATGAATGATGAGATCGATATTTTTGTGTCCACCTTTGCAACTATATCGCCGGTCGTGATGATTGGGAGTGGTGTAGTGAATAGGGATCATGTAATCACTAAAACCCTTTTAGGGATAGGAGTTTTTGGCGGAGTTCTTGTTTTAACTCATATAATTATAAACTTAGTCTAAATTTCTTTTTGCATTTGTAAATGTAGACATGGCTCGTCGTGAAGCTTACTTTGACGTTACTGAGTGGGTAGCTGCTGAAAAACTTAGACTTGATGGATCTAACTTCCTTGAATGGCTAATGTGTCTAAATGATCTCCTGACTAAGCACAATTTGGTAGATTACATACGCCTCATGATGGATTTGGACGAGTCAGATGACTATGAGACCCCACGAGAGCGGGCAGATCGCCATTTTCATCAAGAGATGTCCACTTTTACTCAAGTAATAATGCGTTATGGGATGGTGAATGAACTACACCCACTCATGGGTGATCTTGACCCATACTCGATGGTGGATTAGCTGAGAGAAGAGTTCATAAGCCATGTGCGCATGTGGAAGCACGAGCTGCTTGGAGAGTTCCTTTCCATACAGATGGAGGAACACACTTGTCTGAAGAGTCACTTGAGGCGCATACATGATGCACACATGAGACTGCTTTACTTAGTGGACTATGGGATGACCGACTCCTTTGCCATAGGAGTGTTGCTTCGTTCGTTGCCTCCTAGCTACGAAAAACACGTCCAGAATAACATCATGAGTGGTGATACGGAAACACTAGATTTTCATGAGTTCATATTATGATTCAGGAATGTAAAGGTTGAACCTATCGCCGGAGAGGTCGTCGATGATGAAGGTACATGTGATGTACAGTTTTATAAATGTTATAATCTTGCAAACACTTGTTGTAGTATTAAAGTATTTGATACTTGTTCTGTTTTGGTGAAAACAGGTCCTTCTGCATGAGAGATGCTTTCTGGAGAGGAGGTGATGTTGCGTGTTGATGGCGAGCATGATGATGATAGCCGACGACACTCTCCCTCACCGTTTATCATTTAGTTTATCCATTTGGATGATTAATTGTAGTCGATGGATTGTGAACTTCTTTAGTGTGTCTCACACTTCGTGAGACGGTTATTCATATGAGTTTGTAACAAACAGTTGTTCTGCTTTTATGAATGATTTCTATTTGCGTTCATATGTCGTTCGATTATGTGTGAATTATCCTTGTTGTAAAACTGATTGATAATGCATGAACATTGTAAAATATTAAAATTCCTTGAAAATAATCCAACTTAATGATATGTTCATTTTTGAATGAAACCAATGTTTAAATTCGAAGTTATGTTAATAATATGTGAAAGTCATTTGATTTCTTGTCACATATGAATCATGCCCAAGTTCGACAAGATAACTAAACACCACATGTTGCATGAATACAAAGTGTTTGATGAACTGTTGAACGGAAATACATATACGATGTGGTGATTGCAAGGGATTTTTAAGTTATTCAAAATATTGAGAAGATATGCAATTGGCATGAAATTGAACGGGAGCTATAAAGTCTTCCTGAATTAATATGTGAGTAACATATTTTTGAATGTGAGCAATATAAGTCTCAGACTCAAATATGTAGGAAACACATTTTGAGTGGTTGCGATATAAGTTTCGGACTTGAATATGTTGGGAACATATTTTGAGTGGGAGCTCAATTCTTATGTGTATATGACACATTAAGGATAAACGCGCAAGTACTAATAAATAATGATTTATAAGGGTTCAAAGTTGAAAGTAGGTATATTACAATATTATGTTGTAATGTATTCCTAAAAGAGATTCTGAAATAGTTTCAGAATAGGAATTGATTAAGGAATGGTCCTTGACCATTCGAATTAGGAATGACACTAAGTTCATCATCAATGGTTGAAAGAAAGAAAAGGATGATCGTCATCCACTATGTTGAGAGATAGGTTCTGTCTTAGAAACCATGATAGGAACTCAACATAATATATGATCCAAGAAGAAACATTCGGAAGTGATGAAGTATCAGTCACTGAACATTGAGATAAGTTTGTCCACAATGTCTAATAAGAACTATAGACATGTTTCCAGGTCTATGAAGGATGACATACCTTAAAGCATAAAGGGTTATGTTATAAGGGCATTGGAAATCCTTGCATCGATGATACCAACTGAAGTCAAGTAGGAAGCGAGGTGACCAACATCAAAAAATGCACATAGTGCACTAGTGTTTCGATAACTACATTTATAATAAAATACAAGGGTACCGCAGGACTAGTTCATCTTTACGCAGAGGGTGTGTCCCAGGGCACAATGCCCATGAGAAAGCTTATTTTGGCTTATCTAACGTAACTGTTGACTCCTGGAAACCGACCTCACTCTGTTGCCATAACTACGATGCATACACATGATGTCATCATGAGATGATAAAGTATTAATGTCAATTAATGTGATATTAGTACGTTGCAAAGGATATGGGGATGTAAAGTACAGAGCCAACACTGAACCTCTTCCATGAGCGAGCATGATCAGAGGTGCCAGTTTATATGGTGTCGATGATTAGTAACAAATACAACTAGTTTATTTGTACTCTCATGCAAGTGGGAGACTATTGGGAAATATGCCCTAGAGACAAATAATAATATGGATTATTATCATATTTCATAAAGTTTATAATTAAGTTTTGTATCATGCTATAACTATATTGAAAGGAAACGTCAATACACATGTGATATACAAACAATCAGGAGTTCCTGGTGAATTTCTCTAGTCACTAGTTCATTGGTCAACAGATGATCAAGGTTTCCTGATCATGTGGCATTTATGCCAGTTGACAATGGAGTCACCTCATTACGAGAATGAGATGATGAGCTATACCCAACATAAGCATCAGGACCCGATCATGTCACGAAGTTCAAGTTACGATGATTAGAATAGACCTACTGTCCTATTTCTTAGACTGTGAGGCCATATCAATCACTATCAACCGAGAATACTTAGATAGCATCAAACCTCATTTGCGGGGGTGATGATTATAAAGATGTGTTCAGGTATTCAGAGGAACATGTAGAGGCATTATGCATCAAGAGCGGGATTTGTCCATCCGCGTGACGGAAAGATACTACAAGGCCCACTCGGAGAAGTTATATCCAATAGCTGCGCAACGTGTGATTTGATCACGGGGATACACTTGTCGAAACGAGTTAAATAGCATTTGTTGGTAACGATATTGAACATGACATGGTGATGTCATTGATTATATCTTAGACAATGCAAGTATCAAGAGACAAAAGGAATATGACTCGACGTTCATGGTTTAGCGATGAAAGATTCTTGGAATACACAGGGGTCATCATGGGCATCCAGGTCCCCCTGATGATCATTGGTACGAGAAGGGTCTCAACCATGTCTGGAGTGTTCCCGAACCGTGGGGTATCACGCTTAAGGGCTTGATGATGCTGAGAGAGCATTTTGGTATCGGCAGAACCACCGAAGAAAAGAAAGCGAGAGAACTAGAAGAGTTTCAGTAAATCCGGAGGATGTACGGAGTGGAGGTGGAAGGAGTTCCATAGCCACGGAGATTGAATAATATGTAAGTAAATATTAAATATTGATTTAATCATTTAATAAAAGAAAAATGAATTAAAAGGTCAAATACCTAATTGAGCCAAAATCCGGAGGGAAAGGGGCCCATGAGGGAAAGACCAAAGGAAAAGAGAGAGAGAGAGAGAGAGAGAGAGAGAGAGGGGTGGCCGTCTAGGCCAAGGGACCCCGCGTGGGGCCCTGGCCGGTGGCGGCCAGCCCCTCCTCCCCTCTTCTTTGTTTAGTCCGACATGGCTAAGGCAATTTACTATGTGGGGTTTTCTCCCCTATATATTGTGAGGTATTTCGACAAATTAAATACACCAATAATCATAAAGGTTTCCTCTCTTTTGGATAGACCTTCAGTTGATAATCTCTCTCTCTCTCTCTCTCTCTCTCTCTCTCTCTCTCTCTCCCGTGACAGTGGTCCCAAGTTTGGATCACGCGAATAGGAGACTTCTTCACCGTGGAGCGTCATCGCGCTGCGGGGTTCGGATCCAGAAGGTCTACTTCCTCAACTGTTGCTAGATCGGAGGAGCGGGAGTCATCGTTAGGCACTAGACGTCTGTAACTCCCTTGGAGATGCAACACTTGGGGCACTAGGAGTCATTGGAGCCGCAGGACTTCAATAGGACCCTGAGGTCGGCGCCGTTACGACTACATCAGCCACGCTCTGTCGAGCGTTGACAACGCTTTTCGGTCTTCAAGGGTAAGTTCATGAAAACTCCCTCCCGTTACTACATTACTAATAGATAGGTCCTGGCATTAGGGTTCTTGGCGTAGGAAAAATTTATTGTTTTCATGCGTGAATCTCTACATTTTTTGTTTTCTATGTTGCGAACCCAACACATATATCTTCAATTTTGGAAGAAAATTTATAGTGCACCTTAAACTGGTCAAACCTGCCCAACTGCCATAACCATCACCGGAAAGAGGGACCTTCGCCGTCGGACTCACCGGAATCTGGTGAAATCCCGCCTGAGTGTTCGGAATCCGCGCATGTCGTTGTCAATTTCACGCTGCTCATCTCGGAATGGGCCAATTTTGGGCCAAATCGCCAAAGACAGCGGCGGCCATGGCGGCCTGCGTGTTGACCTCGCGCATGGCGTTGGCCTCTCGGCCTGGGACGGGGCAAGGCTCGAGCGGCTTCCTTGCGGCCTAGGTGTGGGCTGGGGCGGCGGGGCCGCGACCTGCCCTCGCATGGTGGTGGCCGCGCTGGTGGGTGGCGGTCGTGTGCGTCCAGGCGACGACTGGGCCGGGTGGGTGGTGGCGTGGCCCGGCGGGCGGGCGGCGTGCACGTCGAGGCGGTGGGGCCAGATAGGTGGGGGCGCGCGGTCGAGATGGCGGCGGGCGGTGCGAGAAGGAAGAAGAGCGAAGAAATAAAAAGAGCGGTTGTTGTTCTGTCCGCGTATTTTTTCACACCGTAAAACCGTCTTTTCTTGGTCCATATACGCGTTTTATGGATAGGCCATATAAGGGGTTTGATAGAGATGCTCTTAGATGGCGTCCGTGGGACAGAGGTGTTGATATAGCTTTGGCTTTCTATTCGAGCACCTACAGTGTGTGTCCAAATGTGGTTCTAAGTTCTGGATTTGGCTTTTGGAACTAGTTCCTCACATTACGAGGGTAGTTCTATATTAGCGAGAAGAGAAAACCAAAGCATGCTCCTGCTCCGAATACCAAATTGTGGCAAGGAATAGTTTAATATTTTTTTTCAACTACCAACACTAAAGTATATGCACATGCATAAGGAGAGAAGAGAGAACATCCATTCTCTATGTGACTTTATTCAATTGTGAAACCTGTTGTACAAATATTTAAAACTAGCTATATTGTTGAGCTGTTGTTAAATTTTACACCAATATCAAATAGTACTTTATCAGAATACGGCGACACCGTGGATGCCCTTCTCCAGCCTCTAATCCGTGCACGTCCTAACTCGTGTACCACATGCTAGCTACTCATGTGTATACGTACAATGTGTACATGTATTCTAATAGTTTGATTAGGTTCTCGAAATGTTTTTCGCCGAGTTACAAGAGCTAAGCTAGCTAGCTTTATAGATTTACTAGATTTTAAATCTAAATGAAATACTACTTATTTCAAATCATTATAACATACTTCACGTGATATCTTAAATATTCGTGATTAGCTTAATTAGGTTAGCTTGATGCCTCGGCTTTTAATCTCAATCGAGAGGAATGTTCATAATAATCATGTTAACAAAATTATAAATTATATATGTCTAAATGACTGGAAAGCAGGGACGGATAAGAAGGGAGCAAAACTAAATGAAGACAATTTTGTATTTTTTTTTGTCTTTATGGATTTTTTCCTTCCCTGTTTCTTGGGAAAAGATAACAAACTACGGATGCATAGAAAAACTATTCTATATATAGTATTATACCCCCTCTTTCCTAAATTAGGACGTATAATATGTTTGGTCGAAGTCAATTTTTATAAAGTTTGACCAACTATATGTAAAACATACTAACTTTTGTACTATCAAATGCATATAGTTATAAAAATATAGTTCATGATGATTCTAATAAAATTGTAAATGTTCATACTATTTTTTAGATAGTTAGTCAGAATTTATTAAATGTTGACTTTGACAAAAATTAATATGCGTTCTAATTTAGAAAAGAGGGAGTATATAGGTACATTTTATTAATGAAGCGTTGTTCCCATCTTGGATCACTCCATGTCCCATATCACAACACTATGATAACCATTTTTCCAAAGTATACCCACAATTGGGATAATATTCTGCAATAGGCCTTCCAACTACATTTGCTTCAAAAACGAAAATACATGCTCGTGGTAAAACGCAATCCAAAAGTGCTCATAGGCCCCCACCTTGGATAACTTCACGATTCATGGGGACTTCGGAACGAAGGGGGGATACAGCAGAATTTTGTGATAATGCAAGGCCCCATTACCGTTTGGGTATCCCAGGAAGGAACACGACTACTGTGTCACGTTCTGTACTACTCCCTCCTTCCTCTCGGCACGAAGCCAAAGCACAAGAGGAGCCAGCCAGCCACCGGTGGCTCGAGGGCAGTGCCGCCCGCCCTGCCCCCGTGCGCCGATAGCCACTATCCGGAGGAGGGAGAGAGAGCGGCGGCGTCGGATGGGGGTCCTGGGCGACGGCTCGGGGTGGTGCTTCTGCTCCGGCGGCGGGGCCAAGCTGGAGCGGATCAAATCCACGCTGCTCGCCGCCAAGGGCCCCGCTGTCGCGGCCGTGTCCTTCCCTCGCGGAGGAGAAGGAGGGGGTGGGGGAGGGAAAGGCGGAGACGGGTTCCTCGTCCATCGCGCCCTCCTGCTCACCACGCACGGTACCGTCCCATCGGCCGCCGCGGCGGCCGCCGCCGAGGTCCGGCTCAGCCAGGGCCGCCTCCTGGCCCGCCTGGTGCCTCAGAGGTAACAAACCCTGGAGACATTGCTTGGACTTCTCTGCTTTCTTTCCGCTTGCGGCTGTTGTTGGCTATGCAATGCGGTGCCAAATGGTAGCATTTTAATTTGTGGCTAGTTCGCCCAGGAATATGATTTTGCACAGTGCTCAGTGAAAACATCTGGTTGAGCAACACTTGGGCGATTTCTCTGCGCTGCACTCGTGCTCGGAAATTTCATGTAGTACCGTGGTGGAAGAAGATCTAGTTTCCGTCTTTAAATTTGGGGGGGGGGGGGGGGGGGGGGGGGGGGGGGGGGGGGGCTGATGATAGGTTTCTGTAGCAATTCCCAGTTGCAATGCTATTAGAAATGATTCAAGCTGTTTGCAGATTTCTGGGTCAGTGTCATACTTTAGTTTCTGCATTTGAGCGAAAAGCGAAAGCTTAAGATTTTGGTTGGTGGGGTTGACTTCCTTATGGTCCAGGGAATCATTTGAGCTTCTGATCATGGACCTCGACAATCCTGATGTTATTAATGCTTTCAGTTATTGTAGTAACCGTATCTGCAAGGGAGTATTGAGGATCAAATGCAATCAGGGGGGTAGATAGATTAAATACTGTAGTAGTAACATTATCTGGTGAAAGTGAAGATCTAATACATTTGTGGACAACTTTGAGTTAATCAATCGAACCAAATAAGAACGTTCGCACCTTATGTCAGTCATAGTGGCTTCTTGTCATCTATTGAGGTACAGAGGGTTAAAGTTGATTACATGTACAATGCTACAAGCTAACCGAAAAGCTGGTGTAGCCGCATCACCTCACCTCTCTGTACAAGTAGGCATAAATTCTAGTATTGAATTTTGGACGCTAAGAATCAATGTGAGGTAATATCTGCTGAAAGTGGTCCGTGGTTCCATTTATTCACTCGATTGATGGGCGTAGGACGTGTTGTTTTTAATGCAATCTTTCTCAAAGGTGGGCTCTATCTGGATTTTCAAAAGAGTAGAAAACTTTATTGGCTATAAGAGCTGAACAGTGTATGTAACTTAGTTGTATGAGAAGAAGTGGGAGGTGATATTAATGAACTAGTTCCTGTGGAGAAAAATGTAGCGCGCTCTGCGCATTTGGTTTGCTACTAGATCTGGAATAAGCTTAGCGAGTATTTACTTTGAAGGCACATTTTTACTCTGATGAGCCTTTATTTACATGCCTTTGCTATGACATTATTACCAGTTTTACAAAAAATAAATATTCATTTCAGGTTCTTCATTACTAGTCCCATTCTGGACATTACAATAGTTGGGCTTGATGTCGTGGATGATGGCTCAGATTCGCACGGGCAACAACCTCATTTCCTGAAAACCTGCTTGAACCCCAGCTTGGACCTTAGCAGTACAGTTTTGCTCCTGGGCCACACAGACAGAAGAGATTTGACGGTAGGTGAGGGGAAGGTTGTTATAGCAACAGACAACCTTATAAAGTTCTCAACAGATGAAATCTCTTGGCGTCCTGGATCTGCTGGTTTTGATATGCACGGGAATCTAGCTTTTATGGTCTGTGATCCGATGAAGCTTGCACCTTCTACACCAATGGGGTATGCTTCTGCATCATCATCTGCACTCCTTGCATCGAAGAAGGACGTGCCTATGCAGTTTGGGATCCCCATCCCTGCAGTAGGTGAATGGTTAAAACAACACTGGAGTGGTAGCTTGGAGGATG
This sequence comes from Avena sativa, assembly GCA_916181665.1. Taxonomy (NCBI): domain Eukaryota; kingdom Viridiplantae; phylum Streptophyta; class Magnoliopsida; order Poales; family Poaceae; genus Avena; species Avena sativa. The sequence goes on along the minus strand of OV702290.1, from coordinate 27,580,101 downwards.
TTAGCAAGCCAATGATGCCTCCTGCACGATTAATATCTGCTGGACAACGAAGCGAACCTTCTTCTTTGGGTCATCTTCGTTATGTTAAGACCACTGAGCGAGAGGATGGTGTATTGTCATCATCGCAGATGCCATCAAAGGTGACACAGCAGCATGGATCATGCAGCTCAGCATCTGCCAAGATTTCATATGGTGAAAATGGATCTTCACTCTCTTTTCAAGACCAACGAGATCCAACTTCACAGATGTCCAGGCCTAAGAATGACCAACCAGGTTCACTTATGGATAATAGCTTTCCTCCAGGACATCCAAGATCTATTTGCTTACCACCTCCTCTGAAGCAAATAATGCCTGATGAGAGTAAGATCAAACTGAACTGCTCAGTTCCACATGAATCGCGGCTAGCGAATGCGCGGATCATCTGCGGCTCTCTGCACAATGTTGCTTACCAGGAAAATTGCTGGAGTGAGGGGCAGTCAAGTTCCTCACCTCCGCTGGTATCAGAACAAGGAGACAGGAGGGACGGCTTTAGCAGTGGGGAAGAGACAATGTACTCCGCGGAAACTATGGAAAGCAGAAACATTCCAAGTCCAAAGGAGAAGAGACCTCAGCCAGTTGGCAGATCACAGAGTTTTGCGAATCATAGCAAATGGGAATCACCTAAGAGCGTTGAGTCTTCGAAAGGGCCCCCCTCAAGGTCACATACGTTCATTCCTTTGAGAAAACCGCACTTTCAAGCCGCAGCGATTTCACAGAAAAGCCAAGTTTATTTCAGCCCCACAGTCTCCTCAAACATGAAAAAGAGGAACATGTCCCGTATTCCGATGAAACCTAGGCAAAGTGCTCAGGTTACCTCCAAGTGGATCACCTGATATGCGCCCCCACTTCTCTCCAGACCATACAAAGATGAAAGATATCACATCCTTCGGTTTAGTCAGTTCCACTAAACATCTCTTTTTTGTTTGTAGTCGCATTGTGTAAATGTATACTAGCTGTAAACTACTACGGTGATTCTTTTCAATTTAACATTAGCTATTAGCAATTTTCTTTATGTTTACCCTGTAGGCATAAAATGAATTGGCATGAAAAAATATGGCCTTTTTTTCTTCAGTCAGGTAAGATGTTCAGGATGCTGAGGTGAGGAACCTGTGCAGGGAGTAATTTTCAGGAATTCATCGCCAGAGACAATCAGACCTGCATTTGTCATGAAGCTGTCCACTGTCCAGTAGTGCCACGTTTTCTGAACAGAAGAAGTGAACGCGCCATGTTTTGCCAGCTAGAGGTTTCTGCATCCTGTTCTATTTGCTGGAGTATGTTCAACTCACTACAACCCTCGACTGATTTTCTGGATGATTGCAAGCACATTTCGCTTTGTTTACTCAAAGGTTACATGCGGTCGTTTGGCTCCCGAGTATCTTAGGGGACTGTAATTTTAGAAAGAAAAGGAAAACTTGTACTCCCTTCGTCCGGAAACGAGTGACTTGGAGTTACCAAGATTTATATGTATCTGTAAATTAAAATACGTCTAGATATATGTGAATCTAAACAAATCCAAATCAGTTATTTATAGACAGAGAGGGTGTATTTTCAACTTTCAGAACAAATCTGGGAATAATCCCACACATACATCAGATGTGAGTTACGTATCTGCAAAATTTCTAATATAACTAACTTCATTTGTCTGCTGCAAAATAATGTGTGGATTTATATTAGAAACTGATAACTCCATTATAGATCAACATAGTTGTTTTTCATGTAGTCCGCAATTAAACACCTTTATTCGTAAAAAAAAATACTTGTACGTTGAGATGATGCATATGTGACTGAAATAAACACTTCTGTACTCGGGCGGTGGCCCCCGCCGCCACCCTTCTTCTCCTCTTTCCCTCCCCCCTCTCTCGCCGCCGTCGGGCGAAACCCACGTGGTCGACGGCAGCGGCGGGGCCTCTCCCGCGCGGCTCTCTCCCCGTGCCGGTCTCTGCTCCTCGCGTGGCCGGGTGGTCATCGTCATCGCGGCCCCTCCAGATCCGGCGTCGGTCATCCTCGGCGGCCCCTCCTCGCCTCGCTCTACGCCGCCGGTTGGGACTGGCTGGCGCTGATGGGCTCGTGGCGGATCTTGGTGCTTGGGTCTGGAACCTCCTGGAGGGTTGGTGGCTGGCGTTGACTGTGTGCCTCGATGGTGACCAGCGACGACGGTTCCCCTTCCCTCCCTTCCGTTCTCTTGACGGGAGATGGAGGTGTGTTCCCGGATTTGGGCAGGGTGTCTCGATCTAGTGTTGCCAGGGGGTCTGTGGCTAGGGTTTCGGCTCGGTGGATGTGTGGTGACCCAGCATACCACTACATGATGTAGTACGCTATAGTCGTTGACATAACACTAATAAAACACCGTTCACTAGTATTACATCCCTCAAAATGGCACAACAGAAACATCGTAGGTCCAACACATGTCTTTAGATTACATATATCACTTTACAAAAGATCCAAAGAACTTCCTCGACAGAACGAGGGTTATAATTACAAGAGAGAACCAGAAATAGCAACTCGAAGTCTATTCCAGAAATACCACTACGATAAATCTACGACTTACTATTGCTGCTAAAGCACTACTCTACAGAAGTAGGTTCTAGTACTAGGGATTTATTTATAAAGAACTCCTCCCGAGACTTCAAAACCTTATGATGTAGACACCGACTCTGCGGACCTCCACTAAGTATCTTCAATACTTCAAAGTAGTTCTCCTTCTAAGTTTGCCATTGAGTACTCCAGAATCTAGCAAGGATTAAAAAGATACGGTTGAGTGTGAGCGTACTTAGCAAGTTCACTAAAAAATGAGTGTTTGATGCACTAGCTACAACCACACACCAAAGGTTGTAGGTTATGCAGATTTCATAAACATTTCTTCAAAGGTTACTTTTATTCTGAAAAGCTATGTCAGTCAGTCTTCACATGTTGATTAGAACTTCGTGGAGTTCCTTTCCTGCAGCGCTCGTAGCTTCTTCCCAGAACAGGGATTAACATGTCACACTTTTAAACACTTTGCAGAGGTGCGTTGCTTTACCCTTGAAAGATTCTTATCCATGTTGCATAACTGGGCGTACTTTCCTGTTCACACTTCCGTTGGTGTGAAGCCCAGTATAAGAACCCAAGATGATCATTGCCCTTCTCCACGACCTCAGATGCCAACACGATCCTTCAAACCGCCACATATCTGTTAAGCCCCTTTCGGGAAAGCTACAACTCTGATAGGCCCCTGAAGACTCTGTGAGTCGGTTGTGCCCCTAGCAGGTCCCGTTGAAAAATGGGCCGACCGTACCTCCGGCAACCTCACATGGATAACCTAGACACCTAAACCGTGGGGCCAAAGGGTGCCCACCCATGTTGCTGGATCCACGCAAGGAATCTCAGCGTCGTGTAAAGGTCGTCCTCTTACACACGAAAGTAAGAAGATCCAGCTGACTTCCCTAGAGCCCATATAGATCTCATGGTTAACACGTAATCTACAACGCAAGAATCACTAGTGACATTTGTTGTTAAATCCTAGATGATACAGTCCCGAACATGGTGCTTCCATTGCCAGTCATAATAGATTAGCTGATCACCCTGTATCAGTAACCATTAGTTCACGTTAATCAAGAAAATAGTGTTATGTCATCCTTTTTGAAATGCAGGTGTTAACAGTAATAGTTTGCAAATACTTGACAGAAAATAATCAAAGGATATGAGAAAGTGTGAACTTGCCTTTTTGACTACAAGATTATGTAGTCAAGGTCTTCTAGTAGGTATAAACTCCAATATCTGAAAACAACATCATTGGTCCGGTAAGGACTAATGTTTAAAGAAGCAACATGCTATTATGCACAGATAATGATATGCATTTTGTATAAATCCCGGAGTAAATCCCCATGTTTAAGTATGCATTGAGTTTGGTGATTTATGAAACATTTGTGTTACAATCAAGTTTAATTACAAATAAACACATACTAAGATTCTAAGATGAATTGGTAAGTGATGAAAGTAAAGCACTATAAGAGTTGATGGTAGATGTTGACTAGTAAGTACTCTTAAGGATAAATACATTTCAAGTTGGTGGGTTTGAGCTGAATGGCTAAAGCTTTTGTTTGTAGTGGAAAAAGAATAACTTTCAAAAAATACTCATTACATTAAGTTTAACAATTTGTAGTGTTCTCAGAACATATTTGATGGTTATTTGAATCGCTCTAATGATCTTAAGTTAATGCGCTCCTCGCTGGTTGAGTGACAGACCAAAGTTAACTATGAAATATAACTAGGACTAAGATATAATAATTTTATATTGTGGTCAAGTTCAAAAGTTTTCTTTGATACGATCAATGACGAACTCGTATACATATTGAGTATAGCCCTATGAATATATACCTAGAAAGTTGAGGTTAGGTGAGTTATAGAGTTAGAGCTAATTATGAGATATGGTTATCTCATTTTATAGTTTGCTTAACTTCTATTAGGCTTTATAGTTATGTTAAGTATGGTTAAAGGAATGAGATTATTCATCCCTAATATAAGTGAATGATGTTAAATGTTAAATTGAAGTTATTGGTGATAGTTGATCTCAGATTCTAAAGGGGTATTAAATAATTAGCAATTTACACTTAGGTTTTATTATAAACCATAATCATGGTTTTAGGTTTATTATTATTTTAGACTTCAAGGATTATTTTTAGAAATACGAAATTTTATAGGATCATATGATTATTCTTACTTAGGAAATAATGTTGAAGAGTTAACTTGTGACAAAACAAGTATTTTATTTGAATAAAATAGACAACTAAGGATTTATTACTTTAGAAATCTTTTTTTAGAATAACATGGTTAGCATTTTTCTAGTAAAATGTGCCTTTTCAAGATCTTAAAAGTGTTTTTTTATGTATTTTCCAATCGTACTCTTATTTTAGTAAAATTACATAAAGAAATAAGTGTTTTCAAATACACATTTTACTTTTTTATCAATTTAAAATACAAACTAGTATTTTTCTTACATTAAGTATTTATTTAGGATCTTAAAAATGAATTTTATTTATTTATATTTATTATCCCTATTTTTAGAAAATTCCGTAAAGGAATTGTTGTTTTAAAATAACCAAGTTAATTTTTATCATTCTAAAATACAAATTAGTATTTTATTGAATAGTTTACATTTCTATGAACATTGTGAGATATAATTTGTATTTTAGGATTTTTATTTATTTTCCTAGAGCTAAAATACCATTAGGGGTATTTTTGTAAATCAATATTTTATCCTTTATTTCTTTCCTTTTAAAACCTAGGTCTGACCCGGCCTTGGCTCAACCTAGTGTGTCGGGTTAGACCCACTATGTTTCCCAGGTTGGTCATTCGACCTAGAACTCACACGGTCACTCCCCCCACACGCATTCTTCCCGCTCTCACGATGTTGTGTCTGCCGTCGTCGTCTCCTGCCGATTCCAACGAGCCTCAGCCTCTCCGACCGCCGCCGTAGTGCGAGATGACCTAGTCAACAACAACACGTCAGCGGGTCCAACTTGATTCGTTGTGCGAGCTCTCGCCTGGCTGCGGCATACCCCCTCTAGTGTCTAGGGTTTCTCCCTCCTTTATGTTGTTGTGCTTCGACGACCTCTTGATGCCGCCCTGGTGTTCTGGTGGTGAGATGCACATCGCCGTCCCCGTGCTACTACAGCCGCTAGCGCGGCTCGGCGTGGTGCAGATGCCTACCGTGTCATGGTTATCGATCACGTTGTTTCCTCTTCTTCCTCTTCTAAACTTAGCTAGGACTACGGGTGAGTTCTTCTCCCCTCATATCTCTCTTCCCTCTCTCTGGATTCCTTCCCTAGAATATACTTGCAACCCTAATTAGGGTTTTCCCTTGTTTTAGGGTTTTACCCTTCCTTACTAGCAATCAAACCCCAGTAGCTCTTGGCTAAAACATGTGATATTCATGAATTGTGGATGGATTAACCTTGGTTTAGTTCTGATGGTTGAATTGACTATGAAGTTTGTCTTTGGTTTCTTTTACAATGATGTTGATGTTTGGCCTTATTTATTCAGTATTGCGGTCTATATGATCTAATGATCATTATCTGAGGCTTTGAATTGGGCATATTGATATACTATGATTATTCTGTGTTACTGCTATTGTAATATGGATGATTCTTTCCTCTATTAGTCTCTAAACTCTAGTGTTAATTGCTTATGGGCTTTACCTTCCTGTGCATGATCTATCAGTGATGAAAAGAAAAACTGTGAGATTTGTCTAAAGGAACATACATATATGCTATATGATATAGCTCATTGTTCCTTATGTTTTATCTTCTACTTAAGTAATGATAGATGGACAATATAAATATGATTCCTGGCCTCTTAATTAGGAAAATGATATTATCTTAGTGCATTGTGAACCCAAGCTTAAGGCATTGGTTTGATTCTTGTGGTCAAACCATTCTGGTGTAACTATCTCATGATAGATAGTTAGATACCGATGATTCCTAATGCTTTAAGAAAATGATTTGATTAAGTTCTTTCTGAAGCTTATAATCGTGACTTATTATTTGAGAAACATTTACCAGGCTGGGTTGCTACTGAGGTGCTACCAATACTGGGATGTGCCTAGTAGCAACCAATCCACTGGATTTGCCTTGTTCTAGTTGCTTATTATTTGCTGGCTCTAGATTAGGTCAATGATGCATAGCTTGAGACCTAATCTATGGATTAAAAGTAAGAGCAGATGCTACATATGGTTGTTATACATCTAGTGATGAGCTTACTCTCCACTTGAGTGTATCTCTGAGGTTTAAACTCAAATCCAATAGATCTTGTATTTATATATGATATGAACAAGTACAAGATTTGTATTTGCTTGGAAATCTCCCACCTGTTGTGGTTGTTGATGTTTGTTTCTCTGGTTGTTGCCGGGAAGCTTACCCAGACCCTTCCCGTGGTTAGCTTTCCTTCCCCTCCTTGGCCACCTCCTTGATGTGCTCCTGGCCTACCCTTGATCCACCCCCTCCTCAGGTAACCATTTTGTTTGGTGATCTAGTGGTTTTCTTTGGTGTGTTCTTGATGGATCTGATGGAAATCCACCTAGTGTTTGGTGGTGTTCTAGCTGTGCTATGGTGATGAACTAGTGTGATAGAATAGCTCTGCTAGCACGGCTGTGTGATTTTATCTGTTGGTCCTTTCTCTCTAGTGTCAACAGCTCTTCCTGCTGCATGTGTGACTGTGTTGTGTGCCTGTGTGCTGTGACTATGGATTAGCTCAAGTGGAAATATCTGATTTCTTACCCATTTACTTGTATCTACCTTGGTGAAATTTTCCTCGATGTGGTTAATGATGTTGTTCTGAAACCATTTAAGTAAAATAACAAATACTATACTTTTGGTGAAACTTGCCCCTTACTTGTATTTGCTCATGATGAATCACAATAGTGCAATTCACTATTAAAATCTGAGAGTAATCTACTAACACTAATCATCTTTCCTTTAGTGTTTTTTAAGTTGTTTCCTTGTAGGTACTATCTACTATAGAGAAGATCAAGATGATGTAAATGTAGCACTTATTTAGGAATTAGTATAGGATTTTTCCTTTTATCAATTATTGTAATTTATATTTTTTCTGTAAGGAACAATGTAATATATATTTATTATTCAATAAAATTTACTTTGTCCTTACTTGCAATTGTTCACTTGTATAGGAATTTCTTACTTACTTGTATTCTTCTCCTATTGTAATTATGGAATAAGAAAAGAATAAGATTTTCTAATTATTTCTATAATATATTGAATTTCTTTTACTTGTACACTTATTATATAGGGATTTTTATTTTCGTGCCCTCGGTTTGTTAGTTGTACTCATTTTTCCCTAGCCGCTTAAATTTTCCTCACTTTTGCCCATCTCCTTCTATGAAACTCTCACACGGTCTGAAACTCGCTATCCGTCAGCCTTGCCATTATGTGCTAACAAGTGGGACCCAGTTCAGTCAGTTCCCGTAGTGGACCCTCGCTGTTATGTGCTGACAAGTGGGGTCGCGTTCTATCAGGTACCATAATGGACCCTTGCCGTTACATGCTGACAAGTGGGGCCATGTTCAGTCGGTTCCCGTAGTGGACACCTCTCTCCACTTATCTGGATCTGCATGGGATCCACAGCTTATCCACGTGAGCGCCGGACCCACAGCTTACCCAGGTTGATGTTGCAAGATGGGACCCCAAGCCAGCCCTGCGCCCACGCCCATGCCATTGCCTCCACTTTCTTCTTCTTCTCCGTCGACGGCGACCCTTCTCCAGCGACAACGGGCCTTTGTCTAGATTCACTTAGGCCTCCAGTTCGTCTTGGCCGCAGTATGGTGCCTCCCGTTGACATGTATGAAGGATGACAATGGAAATCATGCGCTTGCTGTGGACAATCAATTGGCACAACTCGGGAGCTCAATTGGGCACGCGCTTGCTGTGGAGAATGCGGGCGGCGAGCCATTACGATGCGGGCACTCGAGTTAATGTCTCGGCTGCAATCAAGTGAATCTATGAGGTGAAAGTCAAACTTTGAGATCTAGGGAGATGGATGTATAAGAAATAAGAGAATGCTATAACTCTTGAACACTTTCAAATTAAAAAAATTATACAACTCTTAATGTAAAAGAGTGTTTATAATTGACACAACTCTTGAACACTTTCAAATTACAATTTGGACATGATAGTGTTGTCCTACAAAAATCTTGAGAGTTTACCATTTTTAGAGCATGAAAAGTGAGCCCTAAACTAAAATCTTTATGCCCCGTGCATATACGAAAATTATACACCTTTGAACACTGTGAAATCGCACTTAGGACATGATAATGTTGTGCTAAGAAAATCTTGAGAGTTTATCGTTTTCATGGAGTGAAATATTATGCATAAACTTAGATATACGAAAATTATACACCTTTGATCACCGTGAAATCGCACTTAATACGTGATAATGATGTGCTAACAAAATCTTGAGAGATTATCATTTTGAAATAGTGAAATGTAATGCATAAACTTGCATATACGAAAATTATACATCTTTGAACTCTTTGAAATCGCACTTAGGACATGATAATGTTGTGCTAATAAAATCCTGATCATTTATCATTTCCATGGAGTGAAATATAATGCATAAACTTGCGTATATGAAAATTATAAACCTTTGAACACACTGTGAAATCGCACTTAATACGTGATAATGATGTGCTAACAAAAATTGAGAGATTATCATTTTCTCCCCCATTTTCATAGTGGAATGTAATGCATAAACTTGCATATACAAAAATTATACCATTTGAGCTCTTTGAAATCGCACTTAATACGTGGTAATGTTGTGCTAAGAAAATCTTGATATATTATCATTTTCATAGAGTGGAATGTAATGCACAAACTTGCATATACAAAAATTATACACCTTTGAACACTTTCCCTTGAAATTATATTCAAAATCATTTGTTTATGGAGTTAAAGTACTGGTGGCAAACTCATTATTTTGTGTGGATAGAGGGGTGCCTCCCGATAGATATAGGGGTTATGTCCGCTAGATCACATAGGATCAACGGTTGGTGGGAACAATCCGTGTGAGAATTGTCTCAACCAATCAGAGCGTAGCAGCCAAGATGAGCACATGTGTGAGAGTTTGTGACTAAGAGAGAGAGAGGAAAAAACTGAGTAGAACTTAAAAACCAAGGGAAAAACTACGTATAACTTAAAAACCAATGAAAAAACTAACAAAGGGATTCAAATATAAAATAGAAAGAGATTAAAAAAAGGAAAATGTGTCTTTTACACAATAAAATACATCTTGGCATACATCAAACTATTTGCAATTCAAATATACATCAGTTTGACAATTATTGCCTCATTCAGACAAACTATGTTCTGGGGAGGGATGTTTTGGGAAGAGGCTTGAGTAGAAAGCCATGAACCTTCATAGATAGTAGGTGTAGTGGTGATTTAGGTTAAACACTATTTCTATACATTTCTTATGGTGGCAGGTCACATAATAAGACTTCATGGGTAGATGCCACTATGTTTTGATCTTTTTGATTTTTTTGTGCATAAAATGACTCAATTAGCTAGCTAAAACCCATTCATTGACTCTCTGTTGAACAGCCACCGGAGGGTAAAACTGAGTATATTGCACACGGCAGTGTTAGTACTAGAGGGCAAAACTAAGTACAACCAAACTGCTAGTGTTATACTCGAGGGTATAACTAAGCACAACTAAGTCACCAGGGTTGGACACGAGGGAAAAAATGTGACGTATGGTACGTGTGTCATGGTGCACGGGGCGGTAGCGGACACGTGTGGCCGTGGACGGTGCAGTAGCGTACGCGGTGCACGGTGGTGCAACGAAACATCCCTTTCCTTCACCTTTATAGAGGCCTTCTCACTCTCACTCATCACTCACTCGCTCACTCACACAACCGTATCCATGTCCCATCACCTTTGCAAACCCCCCAAAAACCAACCATGCCAGCGATGGAGAAGAACAGCGCGATGGACATCGTCGCCTCCAAGGCCGTCAGCGAGAAGGACCCTGTCCCCGTACAGGACCCCGTCGAGGCATCGAAGGCAGCCACCGTAGATGTCCAGACCCTCGTCCCCGCTTCTTCCATAGCCATCGGCAAGGAGGCCCCCGCTGGTCTCGGGAAGATCCCGCTTAGCCGAGACCCCTACGAGGAGGAGGCTTACATCAGGCCAAAGAACCCCTACGACAACAGCATCGCTGACCCATGGTCGAAGGTAACTAGGGTTTTTTCCCCTTCCCTTATTCTTCCTCCATTCCCATCATTGGATGTTAGATTGTATGTTATTAGGGTTCAGCTGTTTGTATTTTTACAGTAGCTAATCCTCTTGTGTTGATCTCGTATTTCGATGAATCCTCCTGTTCGTATTTCAATCTTATTTTATTTGTCCTCCAAGTTGCAGTTAAGGGATTCCCTAGTTAGTACTAGCATTGATCTGTAGTTGGGATCAGTATTCGACTTGGTTTGAGATTTGGGGATTGGGGAATAATCAGAGGATGTCAATCGGTTAATTTATTCAAATAATCAATCCCGATAATCAAGATATCTCAACCATATCCTTATTGCACTCTACTGTTTTTTCCAACAGGAGGATAGCAGCAATGTTTACAGCAACGACGAGTCCAAGGATACCAAGACTCGTTAGGTGCTAAGGAGGCTAAAGTCCGGCCAGTACGACAACTTCTTCATCGGCAACGTCTCCAGGTGCCCCTTCTACACTAGGAAGCTCCACGCCACCGACTTCAACTCCCTCATGAAGCATGCTGAGTACGTGAGGACCTGCATCGAGTCCATGAACATCCAAGGCTTCAGAGCCAAACACTAGGCGCTCGGTCTTCACCTCCGCAACCTCTAGAAGGTGGCCATCAAGGAGGGTCGCATGCCCTGATCAAGCCCAATGCGCCCAAAGTCAAGGGACTGGGCAACAAGAAGTGGAGGAGGCACCAGAGGGAGGAGGCGGAGGCCATGAGGGGCCACTGATCTTGTGCTGCTGTAAAGCAGCTTATTTTATATTGTCTGTGTTGAACTTGTCTACTGCTGCTGCCAAGAAGCCTAATTGTCGAACCTCGTTAAGTACCATACTATATATATCCTATATTAGCTGCTTTATCTACATCTGCTATATATATATATATATCCTATATTAGCTGCTTTATCTACATCTGCTCTATTTAATCAATGTATTTATGGTGCTGGTTAGATTTGCTGCTCTAGATTTGCTACTAGATTGGGAAAAACGAGGGCCAAAAGGAATAATGAATAAAGAGAAAAGCTGCTCTAGATTCGCTACCTTTTTGAAAAAAAAATACAAATGTTAGCAAGAGAGAGGTAAAAGGCGCTCTTAAAAAGCCCAATCATAAAAATAACAAAAAATAAAACTTCCAATTTAGAGACAGGGTACGCGTAACCACCAAACGCGGCCCACATGGTCCCACACCATGTCCCCCATAACGCGTTCCCAACAAATCAGCCCCACGCAGTCCCACATGGCACGGCACCACATGTCAGCATAATGTGTTCCTGACCAAACAACCCCATGTGGTCCCACACCATGCAACCCCACATGTTAGCCAATGGTCAACCTGACAGCAACTGTCGTTCGAGCTCTTTGATGAGTTTCCAAGAAGGAGATGGGCAAAAGTGAGCAAAAGTTAAGCGGCTGGGGAAAACTGAGTACAACTAATGAACTAGAGGCACGGAAATAGAAATCTCTATTATATAATATAATACTAATACTTCACACTAAAATATTTAAATGTTCCTTTGAAACAACAAATTCTAAATACTTTTTGGTTTGAATTATTTCAAAAGTAGATTCAAATTTAAATTATTATCCCAAAATAATACAAAATACCTAGAGATCATGTCAAAGTTTATAACAATCACAAGGATGAGCTAAACCCTAACTCAACATAATGAAAGAAACTCTGATCTCTCTAGGGTTTTAGTTTGCGAAAAAATTATCACAAATTTTCTATGCATGAATGCAAATGCAAAAATTCTCTTCTTTAGCCCCAAATGCTGGGGTATTATAGGACGACTCTTCGTCGTGCAGGTCCAGCCTGATCTGACAAATGTTGGGGCATCCATCCCGATCTCGTCTTCTTAGGAACGGCCAACCATTTGTGCTTTGTGGGGCCTCTGGCTATTTGGCATCGTCGTGAATGACGGTGTGGGCGTTGTTATGGGCGACGTCCTTGGTGGCGCGCAGAGTGGTTCTCGGGGCCGCTGCATGCTTGCCGGGGTAGGCAGCATGTTCTCCCTCTGACCCTCATGGTCATGCTCATCCAAGTGTTGTCGTGCTAGTTGTGGAGCGGTCGTCGTGGTGTCGCCGATCTAGTGTTGTTGGTGGCATTTGGATCCGGGTCTGGTAGGCCTAGCTAACCAACTTTCGTGTTCAGCCTGCGTGTGAATTTAGTTGGGGCTAGTTCATAGTGCGTCTTGGGTTGGTGGGGCGGTAGTGATTTCTATTAGGTCCACTCTGCATCCTCGTGACAGCGACCGTATTTTTTATTTGGATGGATCTCGATGAAAGTTGCGCACGGCTTTGGCTAGTGCCGGTGACGGCGTCACCTCCAGGTGTCCTTCCATTGTTGAAGGTATGCTGATGATGATCCCTTAGTCCAAATTGATGGACTCCGTCCTGATACGTTTTTAACGTATCCATAATTTTTGATGTTCCATGCTTGGTTTTATCTACTTTCCTATGTTTTGCCCACACTTTGGAGTACTTTTGATACACTTTCTTGGACTAACCTATTAACAAGATGCCACAGTGCCAGTTGCCTGTTTTCTACTGTTTTTGGTTCTAGGAAAGTCAGAAAATGAATATTCTCGGAATTGGACAGGACAAAAGCCAGAGTCAGTTTTTCACCCAGGGGGACACGGAGCCAGAATACGAGACGGAGAGGGGCCAGAGGGCCGCCACACCACCTGGCCACGCGGCCAGGCCTGGCCCACGCTAGGGGCTGGTGTGGCCACCTAGGGCACCCCCTCGGCCTCCCCTTTCGCCTATAATATGCCTCCGATACAGAAACCCTAAGTACCCGATCAAAATTCCATGAAAGAGTCTGTAGCCGCTGTCATCTCCATCCCTAGATCGAGAGGGATATGAAGCTCTTCCCGACACCCTGCCAGAGAGGAGAATTCACCCTGGAGGCCTTCTTCATCACCATGCAAGCCTTCGGTGTGATGCATGAGTAGTTCATCCTTGGACTACGGGTCCATGTAGTAGCTAGATGGTTGGTTCTTCTCCTTTGTGCTACCATGTTTTGATCTTGTGAGCTCCATTCATGATCAAGATCATCTATTTGTAATCATATATGTTGTGTTTGCGGGGATCCGATGGATATTGAGATGCTATTTCAGATTGATTATTGATTCTATTATGTCTTTGTTATTTGTGATCTTGCATGCTTTCCATTGTTAGTAGCTATCTTGGCCAAGTAGATGCTAGCAACTCCAAGAGTTAGTATTTATGCTCGATAGTGGGTTCATGCCTCTAGTAATCGGGGGGAGTGACAGAAATCTCTAAGGTACTAGATGTGCTGTTGCTACTAGGGAGAAAACAACAATCTTTTGTTCATAGACAATTGTATTATTTACTTTACACGCAATGCGTAATGCAATTATCTGCTGCTTGCAACTTAATACTGGAGGGGGTTCGGATGATAACCTGAAGGTGGATTATTAGTCATAGATGCAGTTGGATTACGGTCTATGTATAATGTTGTAATGCCCAATCAAATCTCAAAGGAGTCAAGATGATTAGTATATGCATGTATGCTTTCTCGATGTTTGTCAATTGCCCCTCTGTAATTTTTTGACCCAACATGTCATCTATCTTAAGGAGAACTAGCACTAGTGAACTATGGACCCCGGTCCTTTCTTTTATCATCAATCTACAACTGTTTACTATTTTTTGTTTACTTTATGCAAGCAATCACTTTCTTACACACAATACGTTTAATCCTTTGTTTTCAACAAAACCAGTGAGATTGACAACCTCACTATAAGTTGGGGGCAAAGTTCTGTGGTTGTGTTGTGCAGGATTCCAAGTTGGCAACAACACCTTGGAGGTGTTTCTTTCCGCCTACTGGTTCGATAACCTTGGTTTCATAACTGAGAGAAACTTACTACTGTGCTCATCATACCTTCCTCTTGGGGTTCCCCAACGAGCTCGATATCAACCACGAGCCAACTCGTCCCTCCGTCCCAAGTTGTTCCTCTTGGTGTCCTCGCTTCGGGTAAGCCTCTCTTGTAGTGTCATGTGGTCACCCTGTTGAAGGGAATATGCCCGAGAGGCAATAACAAAGTTGTTATTATATTATTCCAAGTATATGATAGATTTTTATTTTGCATGCTACAATTGTATTAATTGGAAACGTTAATACATGAGTGTTTAATAAACAAAATACAAAGTTCCTAGTAATGCCTCTCATATAAACTAGCTCGTTGATTAACAACATGATCAAGGTTTCCTGATCATGGACATTGGATATTGTTAATAACAAGGTCACATCATTGGTGGAATGATGTGATGAACATTCATCCGAATTATAGCAATACGATCAAATTCATTGTGTTTAAATTGCTATAACATCATACGAAGTAATTCTAGTCCTTAGACCATGTCAATCACTAACATTAGAAGAGTAACTTGATAACATCAAATTTCACACCATAACAGGATGACAATAAAGGTGGGTTAAGATACTCGGAAGGTGTTATGTAGAGGCTCATGGATCAAGAGTGGGATTTGTCCGACCCGATGACGGATAGATATACTCTAGGCCCTCTCAATGATATCACATTGAGATAGCTTGCAAAAAAGTGATTACATCACTAGAATGTTATATCACGGGAACAAGAAAAGAGTGCATTTCAGTAATAAGATCAAACTAGGTATGGCGATACTGATGATCGAATATCAGACATGTAATATATCGCGAGACAAAGGGATTTATTTATTAATGTTAAAGGTTCTCATGATCACAGAAGTCATGGTTGAATGTGTAGGATTCAGTATGGATCTCCAGGCCCCGCTGCTGTTTATTGATCGGAGAAGGGTCTCTATCATTTCTGCATGATTCGCAAACTGTAAGGTGACACACTTAAGGGATACCGACACCATTTGTAGAAAATATGTTTCGGAGAAAAGAATTACAAAGCGCTGAAATTATTTCAATTGACACCGGAATTGTTTCGGGTGAAATTGCTGAAATTGGTTCTACATGTGATATTGAAATGTTGTAGGGGGTTTTATGTGAATGTTTGTTAATTAAAGTAATTAATAAAATTCTGAATAAAATAAATAAAATAGTTTTATTAAACGAGAATTTGCATTAAATTTGGTGGAAATTTAATGGAGGTGAGTGGACTTTTGAGTGGAGGCATGTTTATGTGAGTGGGAGCTCCACCCACATGAATGATGGAAGATGTGGGGGCACCACCTTGGCCGCGGCCATGGGAGGGGCATCCCCCTCTTCCCTATAAAAGTCATCCCACTCCTCCTCTCATCTTACACCTCCTCATGAAGGATGTCTCTCCCCCTCTAGAATTATTCCCCCATGGTCTCGGATTAGCGAGATACATGTTCCCGATGGCTTTTGTCTGAAAGGAATTGCTTCTTCCGCTACATCACTGGAGCGAGGATGCGAAAGTTGTTCGATGGGTTGGACATGTGCGCGATCACGGATGTGCTGCTGATTTGCGGTGCCAGACTTCCTCTCGATCTTGAGATTAGCAAGCGTATGACTATATCATCCATGAGTTCAACCTCATAACACTTTGTCGGTCTTCAAGGGTATGTTCTCTATGGATGTATATCCACCCATTGTTTGTATTTAGGTAGATAGGTCTTGGTGCTTAGTAGTTCCCATCGTAGGAAAGTTTTTGTTTTCTATGGTGCGAACCCAACAGTGGTATCAGAGCCTGATCTATGCGTATATGCTTTGCACGGGTAGAACACATAAGAGTATGTGGGCGATGATGATCATGTTATTGCATCTTATATGTATTTTGGATATTGGTGGCATAGTGGGATGAAGCGGCCTAGACTAAATTTACATGTCCTCACACATGAGACCTGTTCCACGCTTGACATGCAACTAGTTTTGCATAAGTGGCTAGCAGGTGCATGTCTCTCCTACTATAGTCAATATCTAATTTACAACAAGTTTCTAATAATTTGGTTATCATCGTTCTGGTTCCATGTTCGTAGGTAAGACCGGTTCTATCTTCAAAAGCCCTAATCCACGTAAAAACATGCAATTGATAAATTAGAATCGTCTAGTTTAGTTGTTGTTGGGCAAGTGTCATGATATGGTAATGTTATAATTTGAAGTATGGTTGATACTCTTAGAAATTATAGCATACCCAATGTGTATGTTCCATAGACCTTGGCCTTACACATTGAGGAATGATAATGATCATACCACGATGCACATGATAGTGATCAAGTGCAAGAACCATATCATTTCACTTTATGCATATGATGTTTGTTTGCATCTTATATTGCTTGTATGGCGCTTTAGTAGCATTAGAAGATGATCCCTCATTTAAATATCAAGATAAAATGTGTTCTTCCTTAAGTATGCACCGTTAAGAAAGTTCCTCGTTTCGAGATACCACGTGGGTGTGATAGACTCTATGTTCCTATATAATGGGTGTTAGACAGTTTTGCACATGCAAATACTAAGGTTCTTACTTGGCGAGCCTAGCATGTATAGACATGGCCTCGGAACATGGACCGAAAGGTTAAGCATGAGTCATATGGTAGATATGATGCCCATATAGATGATCACCTTTGAAGATACACCAACCCACATGATGATCGGACTTGGTGTAGTGGATCTAGTTCATGTAATCGACAAAAAGACACGAGGGATGTTGTTTTTGAGTGGGAGTTCATTTGTAATTTGGATTAGTTGAACTCAATCTATCATAAACATAGTCTAAATAAACTTTACAAATTCCATTGTAGATGGCACCACCTGCTTTTAATTTCAATGTGTTCATGGAGAAAGAGAAACTTGCAATGAATGGTAGCAACTTTACCAACTAGGCCCTGAATCTGAGGATTCTCCTCACTGCTGCACAAAAGCAATATGTGCTAGAAGCGTTGCTAGGCCCCCCACCAGCTCATGATACCCCCGACGAGGAAAAGAATGTCTACTTGACTCATCAGGACGGCCATAATATGGTTCATTGCGGCATACTATATGGGCTAGAGCCAGAACTTCGAAAGCATTTCGAGAATGGCAATGCCTTTGATACCATGGGTGAATTGAAAATGATTTTCGATACCCATGCTACCGTAGAGAGTTATGATGCTTCTGAAAAGTTCTTTAGCTGCATGATTGAGGAGAAAAGCTCCGTTAGTGAGCACGTACTCAAAATGTCTGGGTACGCCGATAAGCTTGTGTCCTTGGGAATAACGATTCTCATTGACTTAGGTATACATTGTGTTATCCAATCTCTGCCAGCTAGCTACAAGAGCTTCGTGATGAACTATAACATGCAGGGCATGAAGAAGTCTCTCCACGAGCTTCTGTCTATGCTTAAGACTGTTGAAGTGGAGATTAGGAAAGAACATCAAGTGTTGATGATCAATAAGACCGCCGGTTTCAAGAAAGATAAGAAGGGTAAATAAAAGGGTAACTTCAAGAAGGGCGGCAAATCTATTGTTGCACCTGAGAAGAAGACCCGGGCTAGCCCTAAGTCTGATACTGAGTGTTATTATTGCAAGGGGACTAGCCACTGGGAGCGCAACTGCCCCAAGTATCTGGCAGATAAGAAGGCTGGCAAGATGAACAAAGGTATATTTGATATACATG
Source organism: Avena sativa (assembly GCA_916181665.1). Taxonomy (NCBI): domain Eukaryota; kingdom Viridiplantae; phylum Streptophyta; class Magnoliopsida; order Poales; family Poaceae; genus Avena; species Avena sativa. The sequence continues at coordinate 27,561,720 of OV702290.1, read as the reverse complement.
TTATTGATGTGTACTTGACTAGTACTCACAGTAGCACATGGGTATTTGATACTGGATCGATTGCTAATATATGTAACTCAAATCAGGGGTTGCGGAACAAGTGACCAGCTAGCAACGGATGATGTCATGATGCGTGTAGGCAATGGATCAAGAGTTGATGTGATCGCCATCGGAACGCTGCCTCTCCATCTACCACCGAGACTAGTTATAAATCTAAATAATTGTTATTTTGTGCCTACGCTGAGCATGAACATTGTATCCAGATCGTGTTTATTGCGAAGTGGTTATTCGTTTAAATCTGAAAACAATGGTTGTTCGATTTATATGGATAATATCTTTTATGGCCATGCACCTGTGATGGATGGTTTATTTCTGTTGAATCTCGATAGTAGTGATACGCATATTCATAATGTTGATGCTAAAAGGATCAAACTTGATAATGATATATCCACATATATGTGGCACTACCGTCTAGGTCATATTGGCGTAAAACACATGAAGAAGCTCCATTCTGATGGGCTTTTGGAATCACTTGATTTTGAATCATTTGATACATGTGATCCATGCCTTATGGGCAAGATGACTAGAACCCTGTTTTTCGGTACAATGGAGCGGGCGATAGATTTATTGGAAATCATACATACTAATGTGTGTGGTCCAATGAGTGTGTCAGCACAAGGTGGATATAGTTATTTTGTTACTTTCATGGATGCTCTGAGTAGATATGGATATATCTATAAACTTGCATATACAAAAATTATACCATGTGAGCTCTTTGAAATCGCACTTAATACGTGGTAATGTTGTGCTAAGAAAATCTTGATAGATTATCATTTTCATAGAGTGGAATGTAATGCACAAACTTGCATATACGAAAATTATACACCTTTGAACACTTTCTCTTAAAATTATATTCAAAATCATTTGTTTATGGAGTTAAAGTACTGGTGGCAAACTCATTATTTTGTGTGGATAGAGGGGTGCCTCCCGATAGATATAGGGGTTATGTCCGCTAGATCACATAGGATCAACGGTTGGTGGGAACGATCCGTGTGAGAATTGTCTCAACCAATCAGAGCATAGCAGCCAAGATGAGCACATGTGTGAGAGTTTGTGACTAAGAGAGAGAGGGGAAAACTGAGTAGAACTTAAAAACCAAGGGAAAAACTACGTATAACTTAAAAACCAATGACAAAACTGACAAAGGGATTCAAATATAAAATAGAAAGAGATTAAAAAAAGGAAAATGTGTCTTTTATACAATAAAATACATCTTGGCATACATCAAACTATTTGCAATTCAAATATACATCAGTTTGACAATTATTGCCTCATTCAGACAAACTATGTTCTGGGGAGGGATGTTTTGGGAAGAGGATTGAGTAGAAAGCCATGAACCTTCATAGATAGTAGGTGATTTGAGAAGTGGTGATTTAGGTTAAACACTATTTCTATAGATTTCTTATGGTGGCAGGTCACATAATAAGACTCCATGGGTAGATGCCACTATGTTTTGATCTTTTTGAATTTGTTGTGCATAAAATGACTCAATTAGCTAGCTAAAACCCATTCGTTGACTCTCTGTTGACCAGCCACCGGAGGGTAAAACTGAGTATATTGCACATGGTAGTGTTAGTACTAGAGGGCAAAACTAAGTACAACCAAACTGCTAGTGTTACACTCAAGGGTATAACTAAGCACAACTAAGTCACCAGGGTTGGACACGAGGGAAAAAATGTGACGTACGGTACGTGTGTCACGGTGCACGGGGCGGTAGCAGACACGTGTGGCCATGGACGGTGCAGTAGTGTATGCAGTTATGCGGTGCACGGTGGTGCAACAAAACATCCCTTTCCTTCACCTTTATAGAGGCCTTCTCACTCTCACTCATCACTCACTCGCTCACTCACACAACCGTCTCCATGTCCCATCACCTTTGCAACCCCCCCAAAAAAGCAACCATGCCAGCGATGGAGAAGAACAGCGTGATGGACATCGTCGCCTCCAAGGCCATCGGCGAGAAGGACCCTGTCCCCGTACATGCCCCCGTCGAGGCATCAAAGGCAGCCACCGTAGATGTCCAGACCCTCGTCCCTGCTTCTGCTGTAGCCATCAGCAAGGAGGCCCCCGCCGGTCTCGGGCAGATCCCGCTCAGCCGAGACCCCTACGAGGAGGAGGCTTATATCAGGCCAAAGAACCCCTATGACACCAGCTTCGCTGACCCATGGTCGAAGGTAACTAGGGTTTTCTCCCCTTCCCTTTTTCTTCCTCCATTCCCATCATTAGATGCTAGATTGTATGTTATTAGGGTTCAGCTGTTTGTATTTTTACAGTAGCTAATCCTCTTGTGTTGATCTTGTATTTCGATGAATCCCCCTGTTCGTATTTCAATCCTATTTTATTTGTCCTCCAAGTTGCAGTTAAGGGATTCCCTAGTTAGTACTAGCGCCGATCTATAGTTGGGATCAGTATTCGACTTGGTTTAAGATTTGGGGATTGGGGAATAATCAGAGGATGTCAATTGGTTAATTTATGCAAATAATCAATCCCGATAATCAAGGTATGTCAACCATGTCCTTATTGCACTCTACTATTTTTTCCAACAGGAGGATAGCAGCAATGTTTGCAGCAACGACGAGTCCAAGGATACCAAGACTCGTTAGGTGCTAAGGAGGCTAAAGTCCGGCCAGTACGACAACTTCTTCATCGACAATGTCTCCAGGTGCCCCTTCTACACTAGGAGGCTCCACGCCACCGACTTCAACTCCCTCATGAAGCATGCTAAGTACGTGAGGACCTGCATCGAGTCTGTGAACATCCAAGGCTTAAGAGCCAAACACCAGGCGCTCGGTCTTCACCTCCGCAACCTCTAGAAGGTGGCCATCAAGGAGGGTAGCATGCCCCGATCAATCCCAATGCACCCAAAGTTAAGGGACTAGGCAACAAGAAGTGGAGGAGGCACCAGAGGGAGGAGGCGGAGGCCATGAGGGGCCACTGATCTTGTGCTGCTGTAAAGCAGCTTCTTTTGTATTGTCTGTGTTGAACTTGTCTGCTGCTGCTGCTACCGAGAAGCCTAATTGTAGAACCTCGTTAAGTACCGTACTATATATATATATATCCTATATTAGCTGCTTTATCTACATCTGCTATATATATCCTATATTAGCTGCTTTATCTACATCTGCTCTGTTTAATCAATGTATTTATGGTGCTGGTTAGATTTGCTTCTCTAGATTTGCTACTAGATTGGGAAAAACGAGGGCCAAAAGGAATAATGAATGAAGAGAAAAGTTGCTCTAGATTTGCTACCTTTTTGGAAAAAAAACATAATTGTTAGCGAGAGAGAGGGAAAAGGCGCTCTTAAAAAGGCCAATCATAAAAATAACAAAAAGTAAAACTTCCAATTTAGAGACAGGGTACGCGTAACCACCAAACGCGGCCCACATGGTCCCACACCATGTCCCCCATAACGCGTTCCCAACAAATCGGCCCCATGCAGTCCCACATGGCACGTCACCACATGTCAGCATAATGTGTTCCTGACCAAACAGCCCCACGTGGTCCCACACCATGCAACCCCACATGTTAGCCAACGGTCAACCTGACAGCAGCTGCCGTTCGAGCTCTTTGATGAGTTTCCGAGAAGGAGATGGGCAAAAGTGAGCAAAAGTTAAGCGGCTAGGGAAAACTGAGTACAACTAATGAACTAGGGGCACGAAAATAGAAATCTCTATTATATAATATAATACTAATACTTCACACTAAAATATTTCAATGTTCCTTTGAAACAACAAATTCTAAATACTTTTTGGTTTGAATTATTTCAAAAGTAGATTCAAATTTAAATTATTATCCCAAAATAATACAAAATACCTAGAGATCATGTCAAAATTTATAACAATCACAAGGATGAGCTAAACCCTAACTCAACATAGTGAAAGAAACACTGATCTCTCTAGGGTTTTAGTTTGCGAAAATATTATCACAAATTTTCTATGCATGAATGCAAATGCAAAAACTCTCTTCTTTAGCCCTAAATGCTAGGGTATTATAGGACGACTCTTCGTCGTGCAGGTCCAGCCTGATCTGACAAATGTTGGGGCATCCCTCCCGATCTCGTCTTCTCAGGAACAGCCAACCATTTGTGCTCTGTGGGGCCTCTGGCTATTTGGCGTCGTCGTGAACGACGGTGTGGGTGTTGTTATGGGCAACGTCTTTGGTGGCGCGCAGAGTGGTTCTCGGGGCCGGTGCATGCTTGCCGGGGTAGGCAGCATGTTCTCCCTCCGACCCTCATGGTCATGCTCATCCAGGTGTTGTCGTGCTAGTTGTGGAGCGGTCGTCGTGGTGTCGCCAATCTAGTGTCGTTGGTGGCATTTGGATCCGGGTCTGGTAGGCCTGGCTAGCCAACTTTCATGTTCAGCCTGCGCGTGAATTTAGTTGGGGCTAGTTCATAGTGCGTCTTAGGTTGGTGGGGCGGTAGTGATTTCTATTAGGTCCACTCTGCATCCTCGTGACAGCGACCGTATTTTTTATTTGGATGGATCTCGATGAAAGTTGCGCACGGCTTTGGCTAGTGCCGGTGAAGGCGTCACCTCCGGGTGTCCTTCCATTGTTGAAGGTATGCTGATGATGATCCCTTAGTCCAAATTGATGGACTCCATCCTGATACGTTTTTAACGTATCCATAATTTTTGATGTTCCATGCTTGGTTTTATCTACTTTCTTATGTTTTGCCCACACTTTGGAGTACTTTTGATACACTTTCTTGGACTAACCTATTAACAAGATGCCACAGTGCTAGTTGCCTGTTTTCTACTGTTTTTGGTTCCAGGAAAGTTAGAAAATGAATATTCTCGGAATTGGACAGGACAAAAGCCAAAGCCAGTTTTTCACCGAGGGGGACACGGAGCCAGAATACGAGACGGAGAGGGGCCAGAGGGCCGCCACACCACCTGGCCACGTGGCCAGGCCTGGCCCGCGCCAGGGGGTGGTGTGGCCTCTTAGGGCACCCCCTCGGCCTCCCCTTTCGCCTATAATATGCCTCCGATATAGAAACCCTAAGTACCCAATCAAAATTCCACGAAAGAGTCTGTAGCCGCCGTCATCTCCATCCCTAGATCGAGAGGGATCTGAAGCTCTTCCCGGCACCCTGCCGGAGAGGAGAATTCACCCTAGAGGCCTTCTTCATCACCATGCAAGCCTCCGGTGTGATGCATGAGTAGTTCATCCTTGGACTACAGGTCCATGTAGTAGCTAGATGGTTGGTTCTTCTCCTTTGTGCTACCATGTTTTGATCTTGTGAGCTCCATTCATGATCAAGATCTTCTATTTGTAATCATACATGTTGTGTTTGCGGGGATCCGATGGATATTGAGATGCTATTTCAGATTGATTATTGATTCTATCATGTCTTTGTTATTTGTGATCTTGCATGCTTTCCATTGTTAGTAGCTATCTTGGCCAAGTAGATGCTAGCAACTCCAAGAGTTAGTATTTATGCTCGATAGTGGGTTCATGCCTCTAGTAATCGGGGGAAGTGACAGCAATCTCTAAGGTACTAGATGTGCTGTTGCTACTAGGGAGAAAACAACAATCCTTTGTTCATAGAACAATCGTATTGTTTACTTTACACGCAATGCAATTATCGGTTGCTTGCAACTTAATACTGGAGGGGGTTCGGATGATAACCTGAAGGTGGATTATTAGTCATAGATGCAGTTGGATTACGGTCTATGTATAATGTTGTAATGCCCAATCAAATCTCAAAGGAGTCAAGATGATTAGTATATGCATGGATGCTTTCTCGATGTTTGCCAATTGCCCCGCTGTAATTTTTTGACCCATCATGTCATCTATCTTAAGGAGAACCACCACTAGTGAACTATGGACCCTGGTCCTTTCTTTTATCATCAATCTACAACTGTTTACTGTTTTTTGTTTACTTTATGCAAGCAATTACTTTCTTACACACAATATGTTTAATCCTTTGTTTTCAACAAAACCAGTGAGATTGACAACCTCACTGTAAGTTGGGGGCAAAGTTCTGTGGTTGTGTTGTGCAGGATTCCAAGTTGGCAACAACACCTTGGAGGTGTTTCTTTCTGCCTACTGGTTCGATAACCTTGGTTTCATAACTGAGAGAAACTTACTACTATGCTCATCATACCTTCCTCTTGGGGTTCCCCAACGAGCTCGATATCAACCACGAGCCAACTCGTCCCTCCGTCCAAAGTTGTTCCTCTTGGTGGCCTCGCTTCGGGTAAGCCTCTCTTGTAGTGTCATGTGGATCACCCTGTTGAAGGGAATATGCCCGAGAGGCAATAATAAAGTTGTTATTATATTATTCCAAGTATATGATAGATATTTATTTTGCATGCTACAATTGTATTAATTGGAAACGTTAATACATGAGTGTTTAATAAACAAAATACAAAGTTCCTAGTAATGCCTCTCATATAAACTAGCTCGTTGATTAACACGATGATCAAGGTTTCCTGATCATGGATATTGGATATTGTTAATAACAAGGTCACATCATTGGTGGAATGATGTGATGAACATTCATCCGAATTATAGCAATACGATCAAATTCATTGTGTTTAAATTGCTATAACATCATACGAAGTAATTCTAGTCCTTAGACCATGTCAATCACTAACATTGGAAGAGTAACTTGATAACATCAAATTTCACACCATAACAGGATGACAATAAAGGTGGGTTAAGATACTCTGAAGGTGTTATGTAGAGGCTCATGGATCAAGAGTGGGATTTGTCCATCCCGATGACAGATAGATATACTCTAGGCCCTCTCGGTGATATCACATTGAGATAGCTTGCAAGCAAGTGATTAGATCACTAGAATGTTATATCACGGGAACAAGAAAAGAGTGCATGTGAGTAATAAGATCAAACTAGGTATGGGGATACTGCTGATCGAATCTCGGACATGTAATATATCGCGAGACAAAGGGATTTATTTATTAATGTTAGAGGTTCTCATGATCACAGAAGTCATCGTTGAATGTGTAGGAGTCAGTATGGATCTCTAGGTCGCGCTGCTGTTTATTGATCGGAGAAGGGTCTCTATCATTTCTGCATGATTCACAAACTGTAAGGTGACACACTTAAGGGATACCGACACCATTTGTAGCAAATAAGTTTCGGAGAAAAGAATTACAAAGCGCTGAAATTATTTCAATTAACACCGGAATTTTTTCGGGTGAAATTGCTGAAATTGGTTCTACATGTGATATTGAAATGTTGTAGGGGGTTTTATGTGAATGTTTGTTAATTAAATTAATTAATAAAATTCTGAATAAAATAAATAAAATAGTTTTATTAAACGAGAGTTTGCATTAAATTTGGTGGAAATTTAATGGAGGTGAGTGGACTTTTGAGTGGAGGCATGTTTATGTGAGTGGGAGCTCCACCCACATGAATGATGGAAGAGGTGGGGGCACCACCTTGGCCGCGGCCATGGGAGGGGCATCCCCCCTCTCCCCTATAAAAGTCATCCCACTCCTCTCATCTTACACCTCCTCGTGAAGGATGGTCTCGGATTAGCGAGATACATGCTCCCGATGGCTTTTGTCTGAAAGGAATTGCTGCTTCCACTACATCACTAGAGTGAGGATGCGAAAGTTGTTCGATGGTTTGGACATGTGCGCGATCACAGATGTGCTACTGATTTGCGGTGCTGGACTTGCTCTCGATCTTGAGATCAGCAAGCGTATGACTACATCATCCATGAGTTCAACCTCATACCACTTTGTCGGTCTTCAAGGGTATGTTCTCTATGGATGTATATCCACCAATTGTTTGTATTTAGGTAGATAGGTCTTGGTGCTTAGTAGTTCCCATCGTAGGAACGTTTTTGTTTTCTATGCTGTGAACCCAACAGTGGTATCAGAGCCCGATCTATGCGTAGATGCTTTGCACGGGTAGAACACATAAGAGTATGTGGGCGATGATGATCATGTTATTGCATCTTATATGTATTTTGGATATTGGTGGCATAGTGGGATGAAGCGGCCTAGACTAACTTTACATGTCCTCACACATGAGACCTGTTCCACGCTTGACATGCAACTAGTTTTGCATAAGTGGCTAGCAGGTGCCTGTCTCTCCTACTAAGGTCAATATCTAATTTACAACGAGTTTCTAATAATTTGGTTATCATCATTCTAGTTCCATGTTCGTAGGTAAGACCGGTTCTATCTCCAAAAGCCCTAATCCACGTAAAAACATGCAATTGATAAATTAGAAGCGTCTAGTTTAGTTGTTGTTGGGCAAGTGTCATGATATGGTAATGTTATAATTTGAAGTATGGTTGATACTCTTAGAAATTATAGCATACCCAATGTGTATGTTCCATAGACCTTGGCCTTACACATTGAGGAATGATAATGATCATACCACCATGCACATGATAGTGATCAAGTGCAAGAACCATATCATTTCACTTTATGCATATGATGTTTGTTTGCATCTTATATTGCTTGTATGGAGCTTTAGTAGCATTATAAGATGATCCCTCATTTAAATATCAAGATAAAATGTGTTCTTCCTTAATTATGCACCGTTAAGAAAGTTCATCGTTTCGAGATACCACGTGGGTGTGATAGACTCTATGTTCCTATATAATGGGTGTTAGACAGTTTTGCACATGCAAATACTAAGGTTCTTACTTGGCGAGCCTAGCATGTATAGACATGGCCTCGGAACATGGACCGAAAGGTTAAGCATGAGTCATATGGTAGATATGATGCCCATATAGATGATCACCTTTGAAGATACACCAACCCACATGATGATCGGACTTGGTGTAGTGGATCTAGTTCATGTAATCACCAAAAAGACACGAGGGATGTTGTTTTTGAGTGGGAGTTCATTTGTAATTTGGATTAGTTGAACTCAATCTATCATAAACTTAGTCTAAATAAACTTTACAAATTCCATTATAGATGGCACCACCTGCTTTTAATTTCAATGTGTTCATGGAGAAAGAGAAACTTGCAATGAATGGTAGCAACTTTACCAACTAGGCCCTGAATCTGAGGATTCTCCTCACTGCTGCACAAAAGCAATATGTGCTAGAAGCGTTGCTAGGCCCCCCACCAGCTCATGATGCCCCTGACGAGGAAAAGAATGTCTACTTGACTCATCAGGACGACCATAATATGGTTCATTGCGGCATACTATATGGGCTAGAGCCAGAACTTCGAAAGCATTTCGAGAATGGCAATGCCTTTGATACCATGGGTGAATTGAAAATGATTTTCGATACCCATGCTGCCATAGAGAGTTATGATGCTTCTGAAAAGTTCTTTAGCTGCATGATTGAGGAGAAAAGCTCCGTTAGTGAGCACGTACTAAAAATGTCTGGGTACGCCGATAAGCTTGTGTCCTTGGGAATAACGATTCCCATTGACTTAGGTATGCATTGTGTTATCCAATCTCTACCACCTAGCTACAAGAGCTTCGTGATGAACTATAACATGCAGGGCATGAAGAAGTCTCTCCACGAGCTTCTGTCTATGCTTAAGACTGTTGAAGTGGAGATTAGGAAAGAACATCAAGTGTTGATGATCAATAAGACCGCCAGTTTCAAGAAAGACAAGAAGGGTAAATAAAAGGGTAACTTCAAGAAGGGCGACAAATCTATTGCTGCACCTGAGAAGAAGACCCAGGCTAGCCGTAAGTCTGATACTGAGTGCTATTATTGCAAGGGGACTAGCCACTGGGAGCGCAACTGCCCCAAGTATCTGGCAGATAAGAAGGCTGGCAAGATGAACAAAGGTATATTTGATATACATGTTATTGATGTGTACTTGACTAGTACTCACAGTAGAACATGGGTATTTGATACTGGATCGATTGCTAATATATGTAACTCAAATCAGGGGTTGCGGAACAAGTGACAGCTAGCAACGGATGATGTCATGATGCGTGTAGGCAATGGATCAAGAGTTGATGTGATCGCCATCGGAACGCTGCCTCTCCATCTACCACCGAGACTAGTTATAAATCTAAATAATTGTTATTTTGTGCCTACGCTAAGCATGAATATTGTATCCAGATCGTGTTTATTGCGAAGTGGTTATTCGTTTAAATCTGAAAACAATGGTTGTTTGATTTATATGGATAATATATTTTATGGCCATGCACCTGTGATGGATGGTTTATTTCTATTCAATCTCGATAGTAGTGATACGCATATTCATAATGTTGATGCTAAAAGGATCAAACTTGATAATGATATATCCACATATATGTGGCACTACCGTCTAGGTCATATTGGCGTTAAACGCATGAAGAATCTCCATTCTGATGGGCTTTTGGAATCACTTGATTTTAAATCATTTGATACATGTGATCCATGCCTTATGGGCAAGATGACTAGAACCCCGTTTTTCGGTACAATGGAGCGGGCGATAGATTTATTGGAAATCATACATACTAATGTATGTGGTCCAATGAGTGTGTCAGCACAAGGTGGATATAGTTATTTTGTTACTTTCATGGATGATTTGAGTAGATATGGATATATCTATTTGATGAAACATAAGTCTAAAACCTTTGAAAAGTTCAAGGAATTTCAGAGTGAACTAGAAAATCATCATAATAGAAAGATTAAATTTGTGCGGTCTAACCGTGGTGGTGAGTATCTAAGTTACGAGTTTGGCACACACATGAGAGAGTGTGGAATAGTTTCACAACTCACGTCTGCTGGAACACCACATCGTAATGGTGTATTGGAGCATCATAATCGTACCTTATTGGATATGGCTCAATCTATGATGTCTCTGACTAACTTTCCACTTTCATTTTGGGGTTATGCACTAGAAACCGCTGCACTCACTTTAAATCGGGCACCTTCTAAATCTGTTGAAACGACATCATCTGAATTGTGGTTTGGAAACAAACCTAAGCTATCATTTCTTAAAGTTTGGGGATGTGATGTTTATGTGAAGAAACTTAAGCCTGATAAACTCGAACCCAAAGCGGAAGAATGCGTCTTCATAGGATACCCTAAAGAAACTATTGGGTAATCCTTCTATCATAGATCTGAGGGCAAGGTTTTCGTTGCCAAGAATGGATCCTTTCTAGAGAAGGAGTTTCTCGTGAAAGGTGTGAGTAGTCGAAAGGTAGAACTTGAAGAGGTTATTAAACCTTCTCTTCATGAAATGGCGAGTGGCGCAACGCTAGAAATAGTTCCGGAGTTAACTTCACCGAATGAAGAAGGAACTAAAGATAATGATCATGAAACTCTGGAACAGGACACTACCAAACCTCGCATGTCAAGCAGGACACGTGCAACTCCTGAACTATACGGAAATCCTGTCGTGAATTTCATGGTAGATGGAATTGATGACTCTGTGACGTATGAAGAAGCGATGATGAGCCTGGATTCCAAAAAATGGCTAGAATCCATGAAATCCGAGATGGGATCCATCTATGAAAACCAGGTTTGGACCTTGGTGGACTTACCTCATGACCGAAAGGCCATTGAGAATAAATGGATTTTCAAGAAGAAAACTGATGTTGATGGTAATGTGACCATCTATAAATCTCGACTTGTCGCAAAAGGGTTTCGACAAATTCAAGGAGTTGACTATGATGAGACTTCCTCTCCCGTAGCAATGCTAAAGTCGGTTAGGATTATGTTAGTAATTGCTACATATTTCGATTATGAAATATGGCAGATGGATGTCAAAACCGCGTTCCTCAATGGTAATATTGAAGAAGAGTTGTATATGATAAAACCAAAGGGTTTTGTCGATCCTAAGGATGCTAATAAGGTTTGCAAGCTTCAGTGATCCATCTATGGACTGAAGCAAGCATCCCGAAGTTGGAATCTTCGCTTTGATGAGGTGATCAAAGAGTTTGGATTTGTCCAAACTTATGGAGAGGCCTGTATTTACAAGAAAGTGAGTGGGAGCAATGTGGCATTTTCTAATATTATGTGTGTATGACATATTATTGATTGGAAATGATACAGATCTTTTATACAGTGTTAAAAGTTATCTAAACAACAATTTTTCGATGAAGGACCTTGGTGAAGCATCATACATATTAGGCATTAAGATCTATAGAGATAGATCAAGATGCCTAATTGGGCTATCACAAAGTACATACCTTGATAAGATTTTAAAGAAGTTTAAAATGGACGGAAGTAAGAAGGGGTTCTTACCTATGTTGCAAAGACTTTGAGTAAGACTCAAAGTTCGGCTACTGCGGAAGAAAGAGAGATAATGGATAAGATCCCCTATTGTTGGGGGGATGACCCCGGGTAGAGTCAAGACAAGGTATAAGGACAAGGTCCACCGAGGCATAAACAGGTCAGAGCATGAGCTAGACGAGATATAAGAGGGTCGGCCGAGTTATGGCCGGGTTACCCTAAGCCGGATAACACCGACAAGACTCGGTGGACATATATGATATGTCAGCATGAGGAATGAGTTGTTTCATCTTTGCAGGTACCAACTTGGCCGAGTTATCCATACTGAGGTTGAGTCAAGAGTTGGCTTACTCAAGAAGGAGAGAGCCAGCCCATGGTCAACACTTTTCTCTCTCTCTAGGAAATCTAGGGAGAGACAAGGGCTAGCTACAAATGCCAGAGGAGCAGAGACAGAACAGATCATCACAGACGCGATAGTTTCTGACCCCAATGGTCAGATAGCGTGTCCTCTAAGACATTGCCATGCAGAGGCTAGCGACATACGAAAGGAGGGCGCCGAACTACTATTTTGGGACAAGCATATTCGTAAAATATCTGGGCCACATAAGCCCTAGTTGTAACCTGTCCACCCCTTTATAAGGTGAGCTAGAGCCTCCAAGGAGAGCGTCGGTTCATTTAGCTAGGGAAAAACCCTAGAGCAAGAAGAGAGCAGGAGCACTGCATCTCCTTCCTCTCCTCGATACAACTCAAGGAGCACTTGTATTAGTTGAGAGATCGTAATATAAGATCTAGAGCAAGAATAGAGGTTTTGTCTCCATAGGAGAGCCTCGAACCAGGGTACATCATGTGTTGAGTTCTTGTTTTCATCGTGTGTAGATTCACTGCACCATCCCTTCCTGGATACCACTAGTGCACATTGGCCCCATCTTTACCATACCCATGTCATCTACCGTGACACCACCATGATAGTTGGTGCCCACTATGGGGCCAGCAGCAGCGCTAGCTGGTGTCAAGATCCGGACGGTAAACTTCATCGCCACTAGAGAGCACGTCGTTTCCGGGCTGGTTCAGCGATTCGACTCGCTGGACTTTGTTAGTGACAATGTGCGCAGCATCGGCAACCGCCCACCTCCGCGAAACAGCCTCTTCGTCAGCCTCAGCGCACACAAGATCTATATCAAGGTCGATGACTCCTGTATGTACCCACAGCGAGTCACTAAGGCGGAAGAACCTCCTCTCAGTGCAGCTCGCGGCCTGCGTATCGCTCGCCCCGCCATCTGTGTTGAGGTGGTGATGACTGCACCGGACACTGGCACGAGCAAAGATCCGGCCGGAGATGGAGAAACTACTCCCAAGGTAACTCGTTCGAGGTTCCCTCCGCTGGAGAGACCACAAAACATACTGCAACAAGCCATAGAGAGTTTGACTACACCAGTAGCTCCCATAGTAGATCCAGCTCAGGCACAGGCCGAGCTAGAGGAAACCCGACAAAAAATGTTAGAGGGGGCCAAAAAGATAGCGGCAGCCCAGCAGGTGTTGAACATCACACTGCGTGAGTATGCTAGGGCAAACAAGATTAACACTAGTCCCACTCGCGTGGATGGTGTAAAGATCAGCAGAAAAAACCTCATCAGTGAAATAGATAAGGAATATTTGCCTAGGACAGGGGATTTGGGTAACCCCATGTCAGCAGGTTTGCCGAGATACATCACCCCGGCAAAGAACCTCAGGGCCGCAGATGCAGCAGCCAAGTTAGATGGTTTGGCCAGCGAGGCCCAGGAGAGGCAACAAGAAAGATTCATAGAGCTGGTGTGCATCATGAACCAGCAAAATGAGGAGATACATAGGTCTAACTAGCAAGGGCAGGGGGTTCCCGCGTGGTTCATTTGGCTGGGGGCGCTCCTACCAAATCAGCCAGGGCAGCATCTTCACCTGGAGCGGATCCAAGGAGAGAAGAGGTCGTAACCTCTGGCAGGAGGAACAAGCAGATGGGACCATATGACCAGGCCGTGGATGGGAAGGGCAAAAAACCATAGGGCAATGGTGACTGAGGAAGTGTTAGCCGAGGTAACGATGGTCACAGAAACCCCGGACAAGGCAATGGGAGTCAAGGAAACGCTGGGCACGGCAATGCTGGACAACATAACTCTACAGGAGTAGGACAATATCCCCCATAGAAGCAACAGTATATACCTCGAAAAGAGCAAAGTGCGGGGCCAGCTATGCAGCAACAATATGCTCATCCGGGGCAAAACAGATACAATGATGGTTACTCGGCTATGGCCAATGTTGGGTTTCCCAGGCCGGTTCATCATATGATGGGAAATTCAATGGGATCAAGGCTGGGTAATAGGAACTGGCAGCCAGATGATGCGAGACTGAAGCTGGACAAAATTTATAGGTCGGAGCTGTTGGAGGGACAATGTCCTCTGGGTCCTGCATGTTTTGGACCTCGGATCATGAGAGAACCACCTGTGCCGAACTTTCAGTTAGCAAGGGGTGTTGGGAATATGCCCTAGAGGCAATCATGTATGATGTTATTCCCAATGTATTCATAAAGTTATTGTCCATGTATGAACTACTGATATGTATCATTGAATATGTGATTCAATTGTGGAGCTACATATTCATATTGTTCATACTAATTGTCCTATGTCGTTGAGGTTGTGCTGGACACACAACTTAGACTAATGTGAAAGTCGGTAGATGACTCGGTTCCACTTTTCATGGGCATGGAGATGCTATTCCGACTTACACGGATTCGGCTAAAGAGTTTAGCGAGTCGGACTGACCCATATTGAGGTACAACGAACAAGTCGTCACTTGTATGTCTCAATCAATGTAATCCTTAGACCTGAGGTTATTGCAAAATCAAAGTTGAGGATCATTGACTTAGGTTCTGTCAAACATTGTTCCGTCACTAGGCACTTATAAAGGCAGAGTTCGGGTCGACTGAGAATCAAGCTGCGTGATGTGAATAATCAAGATGGGATTTTGCCCCTCCGACTGGAGAGATATTCTCTGGGCCCTCTCGGAAGATATGATTCGGAAAGCATGGCCATGCGCGACTCGGTTAAGTGTTAACCGAGGCGATCGACTAAGAGTTAGTCAGATGAATCACTTATCTCGGACCAAGAAAGAGAGTCGAACTATTTAAGGGATGATGGATTATTCGCCTATAGTTCGACAAGGCATATCGTGAGGCAAAAGGGACTTGGACGAAAGTCGCATTGGAAGGTATGTCATGATGACTCTTTGGTACTTGGGAGTCATCATGTTCTGCTAGGAGCTGGTACCGACTGATCGGTCACGAGTGTGACTTGGATCGTGTCTGAGTTCCATGAGCCTGTCGGGTCACACACTTAAGAGCGGGAGCAAGTTTGGGTTAGACCCGAACCAAAAATCTATTTGGGTTGGATCCAAATCAGACATGTACTAAGTCAGTGAGTTAGACTCGCAGTGACTAATATAGGCCTTTTAGTGAATGAGCCACAAGTGAGTGGAGCCCACTTTCTCCCTATATAAGTTGGGGCACAGGTGCTTAGAGCACATGGTTAGGTCACTCCATGTGTTGGAAACCCTAGCCCCAGTCCAGTCCTGTCACCGCCGTACCGGACATAGCAGCCCATCGCCAACGCTCCTCCTCGTATGGGTGGATACTGGCGGAGGTGTTGTACGTTCAACATTTCGACAATCGTGGATCGGAACGGATCGAGAGGACTGCACTGCATCAAGCGACGTGCTTCATCGATTCCGCAACTACGCTTCTAGTGGTAATTCTCGTGGCCTACTACCTTAGCTGGATCTTGGGATCACCGCGTAGGGAAAAAGTTTTGTTTATCTCTACGTGGCCCTAGAAGGGGGACAAAGACATCGATGGTAGCACCAAGCCACAAGATTGGTTGATTGATTATTCCACAGTTGTGCACATTGCACAGGGTAATCTCATATGGGCGGTGAGATATGTACCTCAGATGCTAGAGGGACGAGCAAGGGTCTAGCTGAATAATCTGCCAGCGGGAAGTATCAACTGTTGGTTGGATTTTGAGGAGATGTTCATCAGTAACTTCACTAGCATGTACAAGAGGCCGAATAGGCCACGACACTTGGCAATGTGTAAACAGAGGCCAAATGAGACCGACCGAGAGTTTTTGACTCGGTGGTGCATGTTGCGCAATTCATGTGAAGGTCTGATCGAGTCACAGGCAATTGTGTGGTTTGCACAAGGGTGTATACATGCAAGTGTGCTATGGCAAAGGCTATAGAGGGATATGCCAACTACATTGGCCGAGACGATCAATATTGCAAATTCATATGCATTGGGAGGTACGACCCAACCCCTGCTTATGCCGACTGAGCCGAATGAGGAGTATTACGCTAGGGATGGGGACGGGTCATCTCAGCGGAATGATTTCCGGGGCAAGAGAAGAGATGAAAGGCCAGATTACCGGTACAGTTCGAACCATGTTGCTATAGTGAGCCAAGATCAGCCAGATGCTAGGAGTAACCAACGACAGAAGAACAGTAGCCAACAGTGGACACAAAAGACTGATGGAAAGAAAACTTGGACCAATGAATAGAAAAAGAAGTGGCAAGAAAGAATAGATAGGCCGAAGTATACGTATGAGTCCATGCTGGATCAACCTGCAAGTTCCACATGCCCAATCCGAGTAAACCGGTGAATGATACAACCCAACAATGTGAATGGTTTCAGTGTGTAGGACAAGGTAACATGGGACCTCCTCAGACACCTCGCCAACCATAACTCATAGGAACAAATGATCACCAAGTAATGTTTCCACCACCCCCGCCGAGGTATGAGAACCATGAGAGAAGGGAAGTGCATAGGGTGGAGGACCAGAATCAGGCGAACTATGAATATGCCAGCTGAGGAGGCCGAAATGAGTACAAGGAGCATAATTAGAGCTATTGCGTGTTCACCACAGAGCAAGATGATAGGAAAAGTGTGTAAAGGTGACATATGGAGGTCAATACGGTCATGCCAACAGTGCCGAAGTACATGTACTGGTCAGATTAGGAAATCACATGGAGCATAGAATACCACCCCAAGATCATGCCGAGTCCTGTAGCATACGTTCTGGTACTCGATACGACATTCATTGGGCCAAGTCTGAACATCAAGTTCTCCAAGGTATTGATTGATAATGGTAGCAGTATCAATATACTGTATAAGGACACAATGCATAAGTTGGGAATGTCGAAAAACATGCTCCAAGCGACTAAGACCACATTCCATGGCATTGTGCCAGGGTTGTCATGTGAGCCAATCGGGAAGGTTCAGATAGATGTTTTATTTGGCACAAGAGAGAACTATCAGACAAAAAACATGGAGTTTGAGGTTGTGGTTCTAGAAAGTTGTTACCATGCACTCTTGGGCAGACCATCTATATCCAAGTTTAGGGAAAGTTGTCACATAAGCTATTTGAAGATGAAACTGCTAGGGACGAATGGGATCATCACAGTCACAGGAGATTATAGGTGTTCTATGCAGTGCGCCTGCGATGGATCAAGTCTAGCCGAGTCACTCGTGATAGCACAGGAGAAGAAGAGAATCCATGATGCAATGGCATTGGCTCAGTCGGCGCAACTGAGTATGCTGACACTAGGTAACCCACATGGGAGTGTATCTGCGGTGACCCAGCATACCGCTGCATGATGTAGTACACTATAGTCGTTGACATAACACCAATGAAACATAGTTCACTAGTATTACATCCCTCAGAGTGGTACAACAAAAACATAGCAGGTCCAAGACATGACTATAGATTACAACTCGACTCTTTACAAAAGATCTAGAGAACACTCTAGGTTAAAGAGAGAGAAAGAAACTTCTTACAAAGAAGAACGAGAAATAATAACTCAGAACTATCTGGCTACTAAGACTAGCATCTAAACTATCTGGCTTGTAATTGCTACTCAAGCAATGCTCTATAGAAATAGGTTTTATGGATAGAGTATCTACTCCTATCTAATCAAGAACTTCGTCTTCACTTCGGTTGATGAACATGTTGACTTCATTGACTTTATTAAAGAACTTTAGCTATCGATGATGGTTTCTTGAGCATAAGTTGGTGTTGACGTCGTCTTTAATGGCTTCAGAATCTAGCAAGGGTTAAGAAGGTATGGTTGAGTACGAGCATACTTAGAAGGTTCACTAAAAAGGAGTGTATGATGCACTATCTCTACAGCCACAGACCCAAAGGTCGTAGGCAATGCAGGTTTTCGTAAACATTTCTTCAAAGGTTACTTTTATTCTGAAAACTATGTCCGACAGCCTTCCACAGGTTGACCAGAACCTTTGTGGGGTTCCTTTCCTTCTGTGTTCGTAGCTCCTTCCCGGAGCAGGGAGTAACATGTCACAGTTTTTTACACTCTGCAGAGGTGCATTACTTTACCCATGAGATAACAAATTCTTATTGCACAACCGGACGATCTTTCCCATCCACACTTCCTATGGTGTGGGGCCCAGTAGATGATCCAAGCCAATCACTGCCCCCTTCATGACCCCGCATGTCCCCTTGGTGTACGCCATGCCCACATCTTGAATTATGGCAATGGTTGGTACAGACCGTTCAAATGCCAGAACTATCGTGGGACGTTGAGGGTTGCCACCCATATGCTGCATATCCTCTACGAATTATCAATTAATGCATGCTACAAGGATAACAGCCACGACCTACACATCCAGATACATGCGAGAGGAAGAAGATACAGCTGACTTCTCTGTCCCATTCCAAATCTCATGGTTAACACGTAATATACGACGCTAGAATCACTGGCAACATTGGTTGTTAAGTCCTAGATATTATGTTCCTTTACCACTGGAACTATATTAATAGATTATTACCATTTGGTAAATAATCCATAATCATATTATTATGAAAATAATGTTTTTTGACCTTTTTGAAATGCAGGCGATGACAACATTTGAGGTACAAGTATTTGATAGAAAATAACCAAAGGACATGAGCAAGTGTGAACTTGCCTTTTTGTGATTGCAAGATTATGCAATCACGGTCTTGAGACACTAGAAGATCCAAAATCTATAAATTGTTTAAAGAAGCAATATGTTGTTGCATAAGTAATGTAATGCATTTTGTAAAATCCCAAGATAATTCTCTGATAACGTGAGTGGGTTAAACTTAGGTGATTTCTTTAGGATTTGGTTTATCTTCAAGTTTACTTCACAAGCAAATATATATATACAAGAGACTTAAGACTAACATATATGACACAAAAGTAAGCATAATAACAACACATGATTAAGGTTAATTGATATCATGTAACAATTATGAAATTCCATGTGTTTAGGTTGATAAGAGTTAAAGAACTTATTATGAGTTTGTTGTTTGAAGTAGCAAAACAAATAACTTTTGGAAGAAAGATTTGTTTGATTAATAGAATGTGATTAATGTCATTTGCACTTATTCGGTAAGCTTGGACTTGAGATGCTTTACGTCCTTATTGGAACAGACTAAAGTTAACTATAAAACATATTTAGACTTTAGATATTGTGTTTATAGCTTGGTGGACCAAATTTAACTTTAAAACATGAGTAGACTTGGGTTTGATGTGTTTAAAAGTATTAATAAGTTTTAAATTTTGGAATAAGTATGTTTAAGACTGTGAGATCATTCACTTTCTATATAAGTGAATGATGAGTTTAAATGTGATTTGTTACTATGAGATAGATTTGACTTACTAAAGAAAGCAAATTTGGCTAATATCACTTAATGAGTTGAGTTTTCAAAGTCATGTTAAGAATGGTTGAGTTAAGAGGTAAAGTTCATTTACTTTTATCATAAATGATCGATGCTTAAAACTTAGTTAAAATTGTTGGTTTACTTGGACTTAAGGTTTTAAAAGAGTTTTTATTGGGTTAATAGTTTTCATTTAAGTTTTGAATAGATCCAAGTTATGGTCCTGGAACTAGTATTTGAATGTAAAAGATTTAAGGTTTTATATCAAATTATAATTATTATTTTAATTTAAGAAAGATTTTAAAGAATTTATGAAATAGGTATTTTATAAAATAGATAAAGATTTATTACTTTAAAATCTTAAAAACTTTGGAGCCAACATATGTAGTATTTTCTAGTAAAATCTATTTATTCAAGATCTTAAAAATGAATTTTATTTATTTTTAGGTAATATCCTTATTTTTATAAAATTCAATAAAGTATTAAATAGTTTTAAATATTTGCTTCAAGTTTTATTTGTAAAAAAATAAGCTGGTATTTTTATCAAATAGTAGTTTTATTTTCGTAAGCAAAAATGATTTTTATTCATTTTTAGGATTTTTTCTTAATTTATGAAATTTCACTTAGGATTTAAGGGTGTTAATACTTATTTGCATTTTATTAGACTTAAATAAGTTAAGTTATATTTTTCTTAGGTAGATATTATTTGTGGTGATCATTTTGATATGTTATATGTATTTTTAGGATTTTTCTATATTTTTCTAGGGCTCAAATGAGTTCAGGGTATCTTTGTAATTATTAAATAGAAAACTGATTTTTTTGTGGGGCAATAATTTGGCTATGGCCCAACTGGTGAGGACTGGACCAAGTCCAGTGGATATGCCCATTAGGGCCCAACTTAGTCTGGCCTGGGGTTACCCCCAGCCCGACCCACCTCACCCACACACACGCCATACGCACACATAATCCTCATCTCTCTAGTTCCCCCTTATGCGCGTGATGCCAATGCCGCCAGTTGCCCCTCCGGCCGCCGCCGGCCGTCTCCACCATCACCGCTTGCTGGTGCCATCTCTCCACGGTATTCTCCACCAGTTCCCCTAGTCTCATCGCCAACCTGCTGTTGCACAGGCCTCTGCCCCCGGCTAACCCTAGCTGTGTCGTATGGGTGCACTGGCGCACGCCTCCGGCTTCTTTCTAGGGTCCGACTACTCTCCTCTGCCTCCTAGTACTTCCTTGCTTCGACCACTACCCGCTGTAGCCGCCCTTCCCGAGGTGGCCGGATATAGCGACTGCTGCTGCCTACGCCATGGTTGTCCGCGGCCTCCTGGTTCTCTCCGTCGACCTGGACCTCACCTTCCTCAATTTGACGCTGGCAGGATGGTGTTGCGGTGCAACCCCGACGCCCCGCCTTTCGATTCCAACGCTGGTAGGATGGTGCTATGGACGCAAATCCCAGCATCGGCTCTTCACTACTCCCACGTACGACACTGTGAGTTCTTTCCTGTGACCGGACATTGAGCCGATGACCCTACTCGATGGTCTGTGATGTCGCTTCTGGGCCAATGTATGATCCTGGGTGCAGGCATGTGGTGGTGATGGGTCAGTGATGCTGTCATTAATAATACTTAGGATTTTCCTGAGATATATGAGATACTACTAAGTTCCATGCTTCAGTTTGGATGAATATTCAGCCTCAACATATGTTAGTTAGTGGTATCCAAGCTGTGTTGAATTTGAGTGACTATAGTCCAGTAACTTGATTAGTTCACTTATGATTTTGAAGAAGAACTGGACAGTGTGATACTTGAACCAAAATGATTCCTAAGTTGTTGACTAGGAAAATGATTTATATTCCTATTGGAATTGTTGGTATCTATGGTTTTGGTTCATAGCTTTGTTATTTTTGGAATCCACTATAGTAGTGTTTTTCTTGAAGTGTAAATTCCACTACAGGAATATTTGCTATTCCTATTGGCTGGCTGTGCTATATTCATATATGAGATATATTTAGTGAACTGAACCTATGGTTCAGTGATGATCTTGGTCTATAATTGCATCCCTTTAAATGATTCCTAGCGAAAGATGGCTAGGGAAATGATTTGGAATCTTCTTTAGTTGCTTGCAGATGGTTTTGAATGAGCTATTGATGATCAGATCATGCACAAGCATGACCTTGGACAAATATGAATTGGAATATGGAGAGTAGATTCCTTTTATCTACTTAATAGCTTGATATCTAGATATATGATTCCTAGAGCAGATTTTCTAGGAAAATGATTGGTGTAAGTTCCCTGCATATTTGTAGAGAACCTTACTTTCTTTTTAAATTGGAATACATGGGTTTAATGCCTATAAGGGCTCTGCTGGTTGACCTTGATGGTATGGTGTGTCCACTTGGAGTGTGCATAACAATATGGTTATTCTAGCTTGATCTGCTACCATTGGCTTAATTGAGCTTGATGCGAATAAACATGTTGGGATTGAAGTATGACAGCTTATGCCTTTAATGAGAACATATGTGTTCCTTGATTTCTTAACCATGCCTATGATGCAAAGGCTGAGGCTTAGAAGTGTATGCTAGCTTGTGTGAATAAGGTGATTTTATAAATGATTCCTAGTCTACTTGATTAGGAAGATGATTGAATCTATAGTGTTAGGCTTTATGGTTTATATGTTTGACTCAAGTATGTGTTGACCCTAGTGTCATCTAATGTACTGAGCTGCTGTTGTGGTGCCTCCCTTTCCTGGAGTGTGCACAGCAGTAGCCAGTCAACATGACCTGGTACTGTGCTGTTTCTACTTGTGATTCAGCCCCATGCTTGGGATGTAAAAATTGAGGCCAAACTCTAAATTAGAACAGATATTATTTGATGGCTGATCTT
This sequence comes from Avena sativa, assembly GCA_916181665.1. NCBI lineage: Eukaryota > Viridiplantae > Streptophyta > Magnoliopsida > Poales > Poaceae > Avena > Avena sativa. The sequence goes on along the minus strand of OV702290.1, from coordinate 27,538,933 downwards.
GGTTAGTGAATACAGTGGCTTCTCCTGTTTGAGTTTGCCACTGTGGTACCTCCATTTGGAGTGTGCATAGTGGTGTTTCTTAATAACAGGACATGCTGCTGAATTAGCTAGCTATTGATTAAGATTTGTCTACCAATGATGCACAGTCTGAGGTTTATGATTTATTGATACAAACAGATACTTCATTTGTATTTCTAGCTCAATGATGATACTGGTGTAGCATTTCTTCACCATTCTGAGAGCCCTTTTCCCCCACTAAAAATCATGCTCAAAAATATAAGTGAAAAGAGCAGATGATATTACTACTATAAGTTGGCAACCTGATATGCATAGTAGATAAGCTTGAATTGATGAGGTTGTGGAGAATCTATGGCTGCTCTGGATCTACTGTTTTTGGATCTTGTGGTGGTAGCCTGTTGCTATGTAATAGTTGATGTTTGCTTGGGTGGATCTTGATTGCTTACTTGGTCAGATCTTCTCTTTGTACTCCAGATCTGCACCTCCTACTGCTACACTTGATATTAGTGTCCTGCTCTACTCCTTGCAGCTAAGATTTCTTCTTGGTCTATTTTTCCTGTGGAATTCTCCTTTGTTCCAGCCCCTGGATGGCTTCCCTAAGCAGCTAGGATGCTAGAACTGAGTACATCTTGGGTGCTTGTACTATTTGATATTTTGGTGGGTGCTCTTGTTAATGATTTGATGGGTGGATCTGTGAGATATTGATGTTGAACTACTTGTTCTTGTGCGGTGGTAGATATGATGTTGGTGTGAAGAAATGGATGTGGTGTCACTTTGGAGGTGAGAATGGGGTGTTTGCTATGGCTAGTTGTGGCGCCCCGCAAAAACCAATACTAGAAAATCGCGTTGTTCTTGTGCATTGCATCATCATGACTGCATGCTCATGTCATCATGCCACCTTGCTTTTGAACATTGTCATCACCATGCATCTGTTCGTCTGAAACTATTTTTGAAAAATCTGTTTTTGTTTTCTAAATGCCCCGTCTTTATTCAAACAAAAACCTGGGTCTCCGGATTATTTTGTTTTGTCTACCCACGGGTTTCAAAAGCCCCGTTTTAAATAAATAAAATGTTCAAAAGCCCCGATCCGACCTAGTCGGCCACCCCCGGTACAAAACCTAGATACCTAAACCCTTTCCTACCCCAACCTAATCTACCCACCCTGCCTCCACCTCACCCCACCCAATAGCCACCCGCCACCTCACCACTCCCTTCCCCCTATCCAATCCCAGCCCGCCACCTCAGCCTCGGCCCCACCTCCCACCTCGCTCCTGACCCACCCCGAGACCACCTGCCCACTCCCGTCGCCCAGACCCACCACCTGGGGCAACCCCGAGACCGCCCCACCTCCTCGATGCCCCGGGCCACACGACCCCCGCCCCGCATCTCCCTCCTCCCGCTGCCGCCTCCTCGCTCTGCATCCCGCCGCCATCGCCAGGAGCCCCGCCGCCAAGGACGCCCTCGCCAGTCCTGCTTCCTGGCCCGCCTCCGCTCGGCTTCCCCCGGCTCGGTGGCGCTGCTGCAACGCCCGGCCTCGCCTCGACCAGCACCGGCCTCCTCTGCGCGCGCCTTCCCGTCCTCGATCTGCGGCCGCCGTCGAGCTCTCCGTGGCCCCGAGCGCCTCCCCCGTCCGCGATCCTTGCCGCCCCAACCTCCTCGAGCCCCGCCGCCGGCGTCCCTGCCGCCACCGAGCTCCGTTTCCGCTCGCCCCGGCCGTCCTCGACCTCCGGCCGGATCCCCCGCGTCGCCCCGCCCCGAGCGCCGTGCAGCCCCGCTGCCGTGGGCAGGCCCGCGATCCCCGCCTCTGCAGCCAGTGACGGGTGCCCCTGCGAGGTCAACGCGTCGATGTCCTGTCCCCGTCGCTACCCTCTGCGCCTCGCCGTCCGCCGTCCGCGGGCCGCTCGAGCTCGCCGTCGTGCCCTTCCTCGCCGGTCCTCCACCCCTCCGACGAACCCTCTGCTGGCCAGGCCCGTCGCTTCTGCAGCGCCATGGTCGCGACGACCCCGTACCCTGCAGTCCATGTTTGGTCGTGTGCTGGGCCGTTCGTCCCTATGTAGCTGCCATGATGAAACACTGATGATTGGTGGCTAGCTGTTGGTAAACAATGTTGTGATGATGGTGTGGCACATGTGGGGTATACGTGTGGATGGATGCTTCGAGACTGATAAGATGGTGGAGTCGTGGCCACTTCCTCGGTTCAACCTCTCTGCAAGATCTTCCGGTGCCAAACCCGAAGACCGATCCCGGAGTTCGAAGACCGACCCTGCCGAAGACTGAACCCTGGCGCGCCAAGTTCTTCGACCCCGAGGACCGATCCATAGATGCGTGAAGTACTTCCTCGAGGACGCCAAGTACTTCACCCCGGACACCGAGACCCTGAACGACAAATTCTCCTTCCCGGAAGCATTGACGCCCGTGCGACAAGATCTACTTCCCAGATCCGAAGACCCCGGTACCCGATCTACTCAAGTTCGCCATCGCGAGTCCGAACTTCATCGTTTCCCCGTCGAACCCTGAAACCCGAACCCTCGTTGAACCCCAAGATCGCCATTCGATGTGTGACCCCTATCCGAGACCCCTCATATCTTTTATAATATATGTTATTGATCTTATTGCATATTAAATGAACATGGTTGCATACATATTGTGGGTGTTTGGGGGCATTATGCCGATTCACCTCATAATTAAATATGGGGTCCATATGCGGACTTATCTAGTCTTATATTGGTCCCATTTAAATTTGTGTAGCGAACCGGTGCTCTTTTTTGCCATGTTAAGACAACATTTAAATTGTGGGGTATCTAAACAACTTGAACCACTTAAATATTTGCCAGGACCCCGGTTCCGTTAATATGGCCTAAATGCATCGCACCTTTGCCATGTCATGCATCATACATGCATCATGCCCGATTTTCTACCGTAGTATTAAATAGTCCATCCGGTGTTTCTTCTAGTGCTTTGCTTCTTCACGGATTAGGCCGATGAGTTGATGCGAGTGTCGACCCGATCTTCGGACGAACCTTCGGCAATGTTTTCAGGTGAGCACCTCCCCCTTTCTACCTATATTACTTTTATAGTATTTATTCCCTCCAGTTGATCTATTGCTACCTGTGTTGCGATGCTCTAGTTTTCGTACCCGTGGTATCCCTTGCAGCCTTATATTGCCTTGGACACATCCTATTACCTGTTGTTTGGTAGATAGTTGGACTTGCGCGTCGTAGTCGCTTGCTCAAGTGCTGTTGCGTGTCGTCAAGTACCATAGTTGCTAGAGTAATGCCGCATGTTTAAAGTTGGAGATGATCATGGCTTTAATTATTGTTTAATAACTAAAATTTGAAGTAGGTAAATGCAGAGGCACCGGTGGGTAATAGACAATATTTGGATTTTAACCGCTCACTGGTGTCCCGTAGGACCCCGAGTTCTTGACACTTGTTCCGAGATCGAGCGCGCTAACCACTAGTGGGGTGTGTGGGCACCCCCATCGATTAGTACCTGATTTCAAAGTATTGTACCGGGGGCCACAAGTAGTTTGGGGCTTTATTACTATCCTGTACTTATGCCATGCTTTACTGCTTTATTTAAGATTGTGCGTGGAGCACCTGTACTGTTTAGGGACCCCGTGACACGTTTTCGCTGTATCGACAAGCCCAGTCACACTTTCGGGTTCCCAGTCGTTTACAGCCGTCTACATAAACCCTGAGTCCGTCTCGGAGACCGGCCGACTTTGTTGCGGGTAGCTTAGTGGGGTGGCCCCCATGTACTTGCTTTGGGTCTAGGAAACGTCATGACTTAGGCCCCGCCGACATACCGATGGGTGTATGTTGACTGATCTAGCAAAAAGGGTCGAAGTGCGTGTGGATACTTTGGTGCACCCCTGCAGGGTTAAATCTTTTCGAAAAGCCGTGTCCGCGGTTATGGACGACTTGGAGCACAGTTCTCGATCATAGACAACTATAACTAAAGTTTACTGTTATAATTTGACTTGTATCCGATATGACTAGTAATCAGCTTCACTGCAATGGAATGGCTAAATAAAAGTACCAACAACTGCTGGGTTTGGGATATCTCGTGCTAATTGTATCTGACTAGTAAGTGTTGCAACTACAATGGAATGGTTAACTAAAAGTTCCCACTGCTTATTATATCAGGATGACTATCTGTATTTGACTAGTAATTGCCGCAACTAAAACGGAATGAATAAAACTGCCAACTGTGTGAGTTCCTCGGTTGACTTCCTCGTTTGGTCTCGAGGGGGAAATACCAGGATGGGTATGTTTGGTGGTAGAATCAGGTTGGCTTCCGAATAGGTCTTTCTTATCCCTCTCTGATAGCCGACAGTTATCTCGAGTCTCTATAGGTTGTTTAGTGCATGCAGCCGCCGCTCAGTCCACCATACCTATGTAGGCGAGGACCGCCGAATTCTAGTCTCGCCGTGTACTGGCCTCAGTACTGACCGCTCTCTCTTTTTCCGTTGCCCTTTGTCGACACCCCTTTTGTTTAAGCAGGTTTTGTGATCGACGTCGTTAGCAGGGTTACCCTTCCGGCTTGGCCTGGGCAGGGTTATGGACGCCATTGGTTATTCTTCAGGGCTCTTAGCTCAATTTGCATCTTGTCCGTACTCGGACGCCGTATCGTTTTAAAGGTGATTTGGATCTTTGTACTGTATATCTGTATTCTTGACTCATGGAGTCGTTGTTGTATATATCTGTTCTGTGGGTTCCATCGTGGACTATTGTGTAATGATATTACTACGTTTTCCACCCGCACGCAAGTGCCTGGTGGGCACCTTTGAATCGTTTCTATGCGGGTTTGGCGAGAATCGCTAAAACTTGCATAGGGCCGATTCTGAGGGTGTTACACTAGTTCACTCCCCTTTGTGTACAGGGATTGCCTCCTTCTTAACTGCTTCCTGGGTTTGTTGCTGTGTTGACAGCACACCCACATGCATGGTTGTGTGAGTAGCTTACTTGTGGCCCTTCTCTGTTTCAAGTTACAGGAACTATAACTTGTCTGTTGTGGATGAGATCAGGTGAAAACTTGATGTTTTACCATTTGCCTTGTTATTTGACTTTGGTGAAAATTTCCCCTTAAGCCTGTGATGCTGGACTGAGGCAAAAGCCTGGTAAGAACAGATACGAAATGGCCCCTTTTTAAATACATACTTGACGATGAAGTTAGGCTCTAGCATCTCTAGGCCAAATCTGAGAGCAGAACTAATAAACTAACCCCTGTTTATTATTTATCTTGTTTGTCTATTTCTTTTGCAGGGACAAGGATATTGAAGATATAAAAGATGAAGGAAATAGATAGGATTAGTTTTTTAGGTTCCTTATCCGATTCATGTAATTTATTTTCTCTTTTGAAACTCTATAGTAGTATTCACATATTATACTGTGTATTTATTATTTGTAACTTATAAAATAGTCAATGTAATAAAGAATTCCCTTTTGTCTCATATATTCAGACTTGTACATTACTATTACTATTTATGTAACAAAGAATACCATTACTTATTTATTATTATTTTCCAATTATGGAATTCCTTTATTTATCTAATTAAAAATTTAATTTCATTTCTTGGCATTACTTTACTCTTTAAGTATTCTTTATTCAACATTGGAATATTCTAAATTCCAAGGTATTCAAACTTGAAATTCAAATCTCAATTTCAAATATGATTTGAATTGTTTCCTAAAACATGAAATTACAGTAGTGGTCATGTTGAAATCTGTCGCACCTGTACTGATGTTCCCACTAATACAAGAGAGACCTCAATCCCTCTACAGTTCTTTTAGTTTTGCGTGAAAATTCCCCGGATTTTCTTATGCATGAATGCAATGCACACACCTCATCTCATATTATTTCTAAGCTCTAATGCTGGGATGTTATAGTATCATTCCAGCCGACTAAAGACACCAAGAAAGTTCCAATTGACGACCAGTTCCTAGAGCGCACTGTCACTATTGGGGCGGGCCTGAATGACAAATAGGAAAGCGAGCTCATCAACTTCCTCCGTGCGAATCGGGATATCTTTGATTGGTCCACACAGGACCTGCAAGGTGTGCCAAGGGAGTTGGCTGAGCATTCTTTGCATGTCAGGCCTGATGCAAGGCCGGTGAAGCAACCTCTCCATCGCTTCGCCGAGGATAGGAGAAAGATCATAGGGGATGAGATAGCTCGGCTCCTTGTAGCCGGGTTTATCATGGAAGTGCTTCATCCAGATTGGCTGTCTAATCCAGTGTTGGTGGAGAAGAAAAAAGATGACCCAAACGTGGCAGTAGTATGGCGAATGTGTATTGACTACACGAACTTGAACAAAGCATGTCCAAAGGATCCATTTCCTTTACCGAGGATAGATCAAGTCATTGACTCGACAGCTGGTTGTGAGCTGCTATCATTTGTATATGTGTATTCTGGTTTCCACTAGATAGCATTAAACCCGGCTGATCAAATAAAACTTCCTTTATTACCTGGTATGGGGCTTATTTTTATCACACTATGCCATTTGGTTTACGAAATGGAGGGGCAACGTACCAAAGATGCATGCAAAAGTGCTAGCACGATCAAATTGGCAAAAAATTCCAGGTATATGTCGATGATGTGGTGATAAAAACCAAGAAGAGTAATACTCTCTTAGATGATATTCAACAGACATTCGCGAACTTGAGGAGATTCCGAATGAATCTTAACCCGGGAAAATGCACCTTCAGTGTCCCAGCCAGAAAATTACTCGGTTTCCTCGTCTCCAGCTGAGGTATCAAAGCTAACCCAACTAAAATCTGAGCTATTGAGCGATAGAACAGCCGAAGTGTCTCAATGATCTCCAGAAGTTCACTGGTTGCCTGACATCATTGAGTCGCTTTGTATGTTGGCTAGGAGAAAAGACTTAGCCTCTCTACCAACTAATGAAAAAGTCAGATAAGTTCATCTAGACACCGTAGGCAAATGATGCATTTCATGAGTTAAAAAAGATGCTAGCCTCTACACCTGTGTTAGCCTCACCACTATCCAAAGAGACGGTGTTGCTCTACATAGCAGCGACCAACCGAGTCGTAAGTGTTGTGGTAGTGGTGGAGCGTGACGTAAGTCGGTGCAGAGGTCAGTCTATTACCTAAGTGAGGTAATTTCTGCTTTGAAGAAAAACTATCCCCATTATCAGAAAATGGCATATGGCGTCTATATGGCGGCCCAAAAGCTTAAACATTACTTTGAAGAACACCCCATAAAGGTGATATGTGAAGCACCAATATCCCAGATAACGGGTAACAGAGATGCAAGTGGCCGAATCGCCAAATGGGCAATTGAGTTAGCCTCATATGCTCTGCAATATGATAGGAGAGATGCAATCAAGTCCCAAGCGGTGGTCGACTTTTTTGTGGATCGGGATGAGATGCAGTATGAGCTGCCCTTGCCTGATTCGAATTACTAGAGAATGCACTTTGATGGATCAAAACTGAAGGATGGTTTAGGTGCTGGGGTAGTCCTTACCTCGCCCAAAAAAGACCAACTGAGATATGTGCTGCCAAATATGAGGCACTTGTCCATGGCTTGAAAGTCACGAAGGAGATTGGAATACGTCAAATCCAATGTTTTGGTGATTCGGATTTAGTGATACAACAAGTTTCGGGTCATTGGGATGCTTTGGATGCAAATATGGCATTGTATAGATTTCACGTGCAGAAAATTTGTGGGTACTTTGAAGGATGTAAATTCCATCATGTACCTCGAGCTGAAAATGATGCAGCTGACGTGTTATTGAAAATTGGTTCATCTCGGCAAGCAATCCTGTCGAGTATAGCTCTTGAGCACCTCAGGAAACCATCTATCAAACCATCACCTGGATCCAAGTCAATTTATATCTCGGCCAATCCAGGCTCCGAGGTGGTCCCAATGGACATTGATTGGGGGAACAATTCGAGTAACCCGGGGACTGCCTCGGCAAACCCGAGGACTATCTCATAGAACTCGGGGACTGTTCAGCTCAACCCGGCCGTAGTTATGTCAGCTGACCCAATGGAAGTGGATGAAGTGATTTTCCCAGCACATGTTGTACCAGCATGGGCCTAGCCAATTTTTTGCTTCTTGAAGGATGGGTGTTTTCCGACTAATGAGGTACTCTCCAGGAAAGTTCAGGGAAGGGCAAAGTCCTATACCATAAAAAATGCCAAGTTATATAAGAGAAGTGTCAAAAGTGTCCTTCAACGATGTGTTGATCCTGCAGAAGGGCAGGAAATCCTCCGAGATATACATCAAGGCGAGTGTGGGCATCATGCCTCGTCTAGATCTTTAGCCGCCAAGGCATTTCAGCATGGATTTTACTGGCCCAGTGCTTTACGAGGCTGAGGACCTTGTGAGGTAGTGCAATGGATGTTAGAGGTATTCGAGCAAGATACATATGCCATCCTCTGAGCTCAAAGCTATACCTATCACTTGGCTACTTGCTGTATGGTGCTTGGACATGGTTGGACCATTTAGGCCAACACGAGGTAACATGACTCAGTCATGGTGGAAAAATTTACGAAGTGGATTGAGTTAAAGCCAATCAGAAAATGTGATGGACCCACTGAGGTATCATTCCTCAAGGATATCATCTTGAGATATGGGTATCCACACAATATTATAACAGTTAATGGCACAAACTTTGCCGAGGGAGCATTTGCTCGATTCTTCCAAGATAAGAGAATAAGACTTGATGTCACGTCAGTTGCACACCCCACATCAAATGGGAAAGTGGAGAGATCCAAGGGGCTAATACTATCCGGGATAAAAACTCGGCTCATTGAGCCGCTGTAAAGATCAACAGGGTGTTGGATTGATGAACTCCCGGCAGTACTAAGGATCCACATGACAACTCCAAATTGATCAACTGGTTATACGCCATTATTTCTGATATATGGGCAGAAGCTGTATTACCAGCCAACATAGTGCATGATTCGCCTAGAGTCACCCAATACACAGAAGCCGAAGTGCAAGAAGCCCGGCAAAATGATGTTGATCTGCTAGAAGAGGCAAGAGAGTTGGCATTGTCCTGTTCCGCCATATATCAGCAGAATCTCCGACACTATCATAGCCGGAAAATGAACCCCCATGTTTTTCAAGAAGGGGTTTTGGTGCTTCGGCTTGTGCAACACACTGACGGCATGCATAAACTATCACCTCCTTGGGAAGGACCATTTATCATAGGCACTGCACAATGATGCATACTATCTCACAGATGCTCAACCGCAAGAGAAGAATAAGGCGAACAGGTCAGGAGAAGAATCAAAATATCATGGAATGTAGCACTTCTTCGTCCATTTTACACTTAGCTGAAGTCTATGTATCTCGAACTCTCACATGTCCGGATTATATGTCGGCAATGATATTATTAATGAACCTTGGCACCTCGAGCAGAAACTCGGGGACTGCCTTAGTAGTAATTGTCTTTTTTATGTATTTACATTTTATATGCCGTCTGGCTTAAATTTCCTACCCCTTAGGCCGAGTTAGTAATGTGTCGGCACCAAAGGCTATCTCTTCGATTTGCTGTTGTCTAGAAGATTGGTTTCATGGTAAGTAAGAGAAAAAGCTCGCAAATGCTAGACACATGAAAAACAACTAAGGAAGGGAAAATAATCGAGTCGACATTTGTTTTTCGGACTAACCCCTGCATTTAATTTCTTTAATACTATGCCAAATTACTTTGAGCTAATTCTCATAGTTTTAAGTATTATTAATTGATTTTTTGATCACGGGTTCGTAAGTCGAACAACAAAAAATGGTAGAAGCAAGCCGAGTCATCAGATTGAGCAAACAAGAAAATGAAACTCGGGGACTTCACCCAAAAGGGTTCGACATAAAAGAATAGGGTAGCAAAATAACTTCAATTGTTTTATACATCTGCGCCCGGCATACCGGGGAATTAACCAAGTTAATGTTTATGTGCCTAAGGAGCAGCATCGACTAGGTCATTAGCTGGAGGAGGAACGATAGCTTCGGGGTTGGGAACCTCGGCTCCCTCTTCATCATCCGAGTTAGCTTTGGGATCCTTCGGGTTCTCCTCGTCATCACCCGCATCCTCTTCGACATATTCTTCATCGATCTCATAGAGAAAGCTTGGCCCTTCGTTCCACCTATGGCTATTGACATACTGGATCAGCTGATAGGCTCGAGCTTGGCGGTGCTGAATGTGATCTGGATCAGTTGTCCACCGTGAGCCAGTGCACATGTTTTGAAGAGTATCTATGTTGATACCTTCATACCACGACATCATGAAGGACATAGCTATCTCGGCACCAACACAGGCGGTAGACTCCCTCCACAAATTAAGCCGTGTCTCGCAATCCATCAGTTTTTCAGATAGCAATGCAACTTTCTTGGGAGCAGTGTCTTCTGACCAAAGCACATGGAATGCTCGGATAGTGGCGTATAGAAGCCCAACCCTGAAGACTTTCATGGGTCCGAGGCTGGCAGTGAGGCCAACCAAGGAATCATCAATGTCATACTCTTCGGGGAGAGGACTAGCATCGGCTTTCTTCTCCTGGAACCTGCGGATCGCAGTATCGGCACGAGACTTGGACTAGGGGAAGTCATCTAGGAGGATAAGCAAAAAGAGCAAGTCAAAGAGAACAAAAAGGACAAAGCGGAGACATCAGCAGTAAAGAAAAAAGTTAGCACAGGAAAACTTACAAGCTATAATGCTGTTAATACAGCCAAGTTCAGCCAGCCAAGTAGTTTTCTTCTTCTAGAGATCCTCGAGCGTAGTATTCGCCAACTCGAGCTTGACCTTGGCCACCTGGAGAAGTTCTTTGTTCTTCTCCAGCTGACCAGTGAGTTGGCTTTTCTCGTCGGTGAACTCCTGGTCCAGCTTGTCAAGCTCAGTCTTCTAGAGTTGCTTGAGGTTTTCATTCTCGGAACGGAGCCGAGAGATCTCGTCATCTCTCTCCTTCAACTAAGTTTGATGATGCCCTGCTTGTTTAAGGAAATGAAGCGTCAATTCAGGCATGGATATGCAATCCTGAAGAGACACTTCAAAGATTTTTAACCTGGCAAGAGCCAAGGTATAATTACCAGCCAAACCAAAGGCGCAAAGGACAAGGGGCGAGAGGAAAAATACCTTTTAGCTCGGCCACCTGCTTCTGCAGATCCTTGTTTTGGACCTCCACCTCGGCTGACAAAATCCAAGTAATAAGTTAACTCGGCAAGTCAAGAACAAAAGGAACCGAACTGAAGGCAATGAGGCAAAGACTCACTTTTCTTCTTCAGCTCAAGAAGCAATCTTTTGTGCATGGTGAAGAGGGGCCTGTGGGAGAAAAGGAGTCGCCGAAACTCGACGGTGTGCCTGTTCTTCGAGATCTACAAAGAGATAAAACTTAGTCACTAAGAAATGGATATTCGAAGTTACTCAAGATTCGAACCCAGTAAACTCGATCCGAATCTAGGTGGCTGGATATTCTAAGTTACTCAAGATTCGAACTGAGTAAACTCGATCTGAATCTACTAGATATTCGAAGTTACTCAAGATTCAAACCGAGTAAACTCGATCCAAATCTAGGTGGCTGGATATTCGAAGTTACTCAAGATTCGAACTGAGTAAACTTGATCCGAATCTAGGTGGCTGGATATTCAAAGTTACTCAAGATTTGTATCGAGTAAACTCTATCCGAATCTAGGTGGCTGGATATCTGATCCTAAAGGGATTTTTCACTAAGTTACAATGACTCGGCTGAAATACCTCAGATATGCTAAATCAAATGTTAATTCACTAAGGGATATCCTAGAGGAGCATCCGACTGAGTAATATCTTACTCCCTCAGAGGCTCGGGGACTAATGGGTATGTGTTATCCATTGCAAGTATAAAGGGATAGCCGAAATATTTACCTCCATCATTTTTCCAGCTTCAACAATAGCTTGGATGGCAATAAACATCCGCGCCAGGCCGAATTTCTTAGGAATGTGAGGATTGGAGGAGCTAACCTCGCTGTAATCGGCATTGTTCCAGTTCTCGGCATACTCAGCTAGAGAGCTGAGGCTCTCACCACTAGGCATCCAAGTAAGGACCATGCCTTTCCTAGCAGAGGCCTTCTGAGTAGCCATGGCAACAGCTAGGCTTGTGTGCAGAGCGAGTTATTTGCCAGCAGCCCAGGCAGATGGAGTAGCACCTTTCTGGAGCATAGTCGCAATGGACGGTTGCAAGGATGCTTCAATGACTCTCTTCTTAGTAGCCTTGGTGCCATCTCCAACTTTCTTTGCTTAGCTTGCTGCTGCGAAGCAGCTGGCCGAGGCTCAGTGGCCGAGGTTTGAGGAGGTTGAGATTGCACGATCTGTCGAGGTTTGGCCTGTGGGCTTCGCTAAGGCAGATCTTGTGGCCGAGTCTTGGGAGACTCGGATGAAGCTGCTGGTGGTTGTTGCTACACGGACGAAGTAGCTATAGAAAAGGCTTGCTGTTGTTGTGGGGCTGAGGCTGAGGCAGAAGCTGGTTGTTCTTGAGGCTGAGGATGAGGTTGTACTGGTGCCGGGGTCACCGGCACCTTGGTGGAAATTGGTTCGGCACCAGAACTCCCGGTGTCAGGATCTTCTCTCTCTAGGGAAGAGGAGTCACCCCACTGCTCCGGCATGGCTGCATCCTCTAGGGCATCATCTCCACCCATGCTCACATTTTCATCCTCCCGCCAAGGTGAACCATGATCTGGCACGGGAGGAGTGTTGCCTCAGATAGGGCTAGAAACTCAAGTATCGTCCTGATGTGAGGGAGAAGTCAGCATGGGGATCGGAGAAGCCATAATGGATCCGCTCTAGGGATGTTAATAGGATTACTGCCAAGAAGAAGAATCAAAAGATAAGAATCAGACGAAGTAAAGAGAAACAAGAAACACAAGAGAAAAACAATAAATACAAGGATAAGCCGGAAGAAAGAACTTACGAGTCAACAGAAGGAGGCACCTTTTTCTGGGGAGCCCTCTTGGCGAGTTTCTTATACCTTTTCCCAGCCCGGGGAGGTTTGGCCGGAGGAGCCGAGGTTCCGGCTCGCTTCTTCACCATACCTTGACCACCCATGGCAAGGGGAGGTCCTTCATGCACCTGGCCAGCCGGGTTAGCTGGGGTAAAGTCAGGCAGAAAGGCATATGAGAGTGGCTCCATGTCATATTGATGGCTCTGAAATATAGACAGCCACGTCCACATTTAAACTGGATATTATTCATATTTTTGAGGAAATATCTCTCTAAACCTTGCCACTAATGCGTAATGATCAAAGGGGCATGCAATTCTTTCTTGCTATTTTTCCCTGCGCAAATAATGATGTTTAATGATGGGAATCACTACATTAAAGTCAAAGATATGAGATTTCCAACAACCCAAAGAAACCAGGAGTCGTGAAGTGGAGACAAACGCTTTAACGACCAACTATACGGCAAGAATAAAATTATAGCCGTAGAGTTCTAGTCGTACAGTTGCCATCGACACCGCTAGGTCAAAGAGAATAACTTTCATGAAGGGACCCCTATATAAAGAGGCCTCGGGCGACGAGAAATAGATCCCCTTGCCGATCACCAGCCTCCCCGACATCTCCATCCACAACACACGAAGAGCCGTCGGAGGAATAGACTTAGATCTAATCTCCAAACCATTCTCCACCACCATAGCCATATTCCATCACTTGTAATAGTAGATCGCATCTTCGATTGGCGACATTGTAAGACTATTTGCTATCAATCTCATGATTCCCATTGTAATGTTTATGATCTTTGATTTCATCTCTATGTGTGAGTAATCCTCCTTGGGCTAAGGGCTTCGGCCTAGCCATGTAGCTTTTGTGCATGTTATTTATCATAGATGGGATCATGTATTAGTTTGTATGACATGATGATTATTGTATCCTCTCTTGCCTCAATCCAAGGACTTGTCAAGTACCCAAGACCCCGAGGATTGAGCCAGTTATAGGGAGTATGAGTAATGACTCATCTGTAGGTTGGGAACCCTAGTGACAGAAGGGGTAGTATGGCTGTATGTGAGGGATTTACTTGGGATTAACAGTGACGTCACTATGCATATCATTAGTTCTCTTTCTTCCATGGATGAGACTAGTAGGTTATTGCTATAAGCGGTCGCGGAGGCAATATCAATTATGGATACACTGCCCACATATAATTTATCTTGCTCTAACAATTATATGCATACTTTATTATTATCTTTTATTCCCATCAGATGTTTTGCACCGCTATGGGTGAAACCGAAAGCCCTAGGCCCTCTTTCTCCATCATCGACAACAACAAAATACAGCAAACTCTTGGTCCGGTAAAAACACAAAAGGAATTCTAAAACTCCCAAAGGTCCGTTAAAGTAACTTCACTATGCTTCTGCTTCCCAAGGATTCGATAAACATAGGTCTACTAGGGAAAAAGAGCTATACTACATTCGTAATCTGGATCGAAGGTATCAACCCTTTTTCTGGCGCCATTGCTGGGGAAGCAATAGCTACCCTGGTGAGGTTAGTAGGAACCTTGCTAGTTTTAATTCTTGTTTTTACTTTTTAGTTTGCTTTCAGTCTTGATTTGAAAAACCAAAAAAGTTAGTAGTCTTTAAATTCTTGCTTTTACTATTATAAGTCTTTGTTTAAGAAAACCCAAAAACATAGGAAATATGGCTGAAAATAAGCTTGGGGAGTTTGCTACTCCCAACAATGATTATTTGTGTACTCCTATTACCCAGCCATCAATTGCTGCTGATGATTATGAAATTAAACCCCATAATTTAAGTTTGGTTCAACAAAATCAATTTGGAGGCTCTACTGTTGAGGACGCAGGTATGCACTTGAATACTTTCACTAAAATATGTGATATGATGCGCATATTAGATGTTGACCCCGATGTGGTCAAATTGCACTTATTTCCTTTCTCTCTTAGAGGAAGAGCAAAAGAAGGGTTGCTATATTTGCCTAGAAATACTATTACATCATGGGTGGAATGTACTTCTTTATTTATGACTAAATTTTCCCCACTTGCAAAGACTATGCAACTGAGATCTAATATTACTAGTTTTAGACAAGAAGAGCGTGAGCCACTAGCGCTTACATGGGAGAGGATGAAAGAATGCATGAGAAACTATCCTAGTCATGGGATGGAAGACTAGTTAATTCTCCATTTGTTTTATAATGCTCTTAACCCTGTGTCCAAGTCTATGCTTGATACTGCAGCTGGAGGAACATTTATGGGTAAACATATTACTGAAGCAAAGCAGCTGATAGACAATTTGCAAGACAACCATGCCCAATGGCATGTGGATATATCAAACACGAAGAAGGTGAACTCTGTCTCACCATAATAAAATGAAGAACTCAATGCTAAGTTGGATGAGCGCATATTAGCCATAAAAGGTAAGGAAAGCCAGGTAAGAGCTATTCCTGAATCAAATATTGAAGAAATAGACTTCATACCTCGTAATAATTATAACCCTGCTTATTGGAAGAAGAATTATAATCCTAATTTTCAGAAACATTATTCTAGTCCTGAAGGTAACTGTAATAATAATATGGGAACTAGTAATAGTAGTCTCCAAGAAACACTTAAGTCTTTCATAGACTCACAAAATGAGCAAAACAATATTCTTGTTAAAATAACGGAGAACCATGATGCTATGCTTGGTAAATTATCTAGCCAAGCTATAAGTTTGAGGAATGATTTGCAGGCCCTTCAAGAAAGAACGAGGACTGTTGAGGTACATCTAGGTAAGATAACTGAGAGTCAAACTCTCATTCTATCTAAATTTGTCGGTAAAGCTGAGCCCAATCCTATTAAAGACCTCAAGATGATAAGAATCCAAAGGGAGGAGCCTAAAGAACTTGATTATAGTAATGCTCCTTCACCAAATTACACTGTTGAAGATCTTGTAAAAAGGATCAATGTCAAGATTCCGGTAAGTGAAGGAAATGAGGAAGCTATGTACCAACACTTTGTTAATCATGTAGCAATAAAGGTACGTGAGCTTGAGGAAGAATATAAGCAAATTGCTGAAAAATTACCTGTGAAGCTTGATGATATATTTGAGCCTACTATTAAGATTAAGATTGGGACCAATGAGATAGCTGCACTTTGTGATCTAGGTGAAAGCGTCTCAACAATTCCAAAAAATCTTTTTAATAAGTTAAATCTTGGCTCTTTTGAAATCATCGAGTTAAAATTGCATCTAGCAGATTTTACCTACAAACAAGCTATAGGAATTAAGGACAATACTTTAGTATACATTAAAGGTTGTCCTTCTCTTATTGATTTTGTTATTGTTGACATGCTTGAAGATGCTACTGCTCCTATTATATTAGGCAGTCCATTTTTAAGAACTATTAAGGCTTTGATTAATCTACATGAAGGGAATGTGAAGCTTCAATTGCCTTCATGGGATCCTTTTGTTATTCATTTCCCCAAGAAGAAGAAAGCCAAGCATGATGAAAAGGAGGCGATCACTTTGAAGGCCAACTATTTTGGAGTGGGTGTTCCACTCATCTGTCCTAAGTGAGCAACATTAAGGTCAAGCTATTGACCATAAAAGAGCGCTTCATGGGAGGCAACCCATGAGAAATAAAGGTCTGAGGTAAGTTTTTAAGTTTTAGTTTAAGTTTATGTTTAATAAAGAGTGCTAGAAAGCTCCAATTGAGGATAAGAAGTTCGGTAGTACTAAAAATCATGCTCAATACATGCTGATGTTGGTCGACAATATTTACTGTCATTTTTCTGTAAAAAACAAGGTGTTTCGCTAAGTTTCAGGATAAGAAAGAATTCTCGAACAGATTTTTTGATGTATACAGAAGTTTTAACGACCAACTATACGATAGGAATAAAAATTACATCTGTATAGTTCCCGCCGTATAGATATTGTTGCCATCAACAATTTTTCTTTCATAAGTACTGACGGTTTAATGACCAACTATATGGCGGGAATAAAAATTCCGGATGTATAGTTCTGGTCGTATAGACATCGACGCTTTCGTACAATTTCTTTTACATGTATAGAGGGTTTGATGACCTACTATACGACGGGAACAAATTGTTCCAACCGTATAGTTCTGGTCGTATAGCTGCGCCGCCAGGTGGAAACCCTAAAATTCTGACTGCAGGCCAACTATACGGTAGGAACACATTGTTCTGGCCGTATAGTTCCGCCCGTATAGTTGCGTCCGACCACAAAAACGCCATGGGAAGGTACCTCAAACCCCAAAACTTCAATCATTTTTCTCTCTTCTACCTCCAAACTCGCTCAAAACCTCAAGAGATCTTCATCTCTACTCAATTTCGTTTTATTTCCTCGCACACAAGTGATCTACAGTATGTTTCTCCTCCGATCCTCCAATTACTTTTTGCAAATTCATCTTCGATCTATCGTCATTATCAATCTAGGGTGAGACCTACTATGAACTAATTGCCATGATTCTCTTGCCTAGATTATTATTGGATCAAAAAGTTTTATTTTTGTATTTCTTTATTATTTTAGATGATGAACACAAGGAGCCAAACTCGTGCTTGTGCCGCCGCTAGCGCTTCTCGGGTTATCGCTCATGTCGTTGTATTGGGAACGACAGTACCTAAGCAGGTTAGATAGAGGTGTGGGGACTAGCAGGGAAGATATCGACAGCGTCCGCAGGCGGGATTGGATACAAGCAAGTGTAGCTGGACACAGGAAGTACCCAGGTTCGGAGCCCTCGTGATGAGGTAAAGCTCCTACTCCTGCCGATCTGACTATGAGTGGTATACGAGCTACAATCGCTCCTTGAGCTATATTCTCTAGCTACTGCCTGAAATGCACTCAGACCAACCCCTTCTACTGGAACCTTGCCTCTCCTTATATAGGCAGAGAGGCAACGGTCTTATTGGCCAGTCCGGCTGGCAGGCCCCATAGGTGGGCCCTAGCCGCTGGTCATCTACAGTACTCGGTACACTTACATCCCATCATGGCACAAGCGGTAAGGTCGTCGTGGGTACAGTGAACACCATGCGAGCCCGTCGTCAGCATCTGGCCACTATTCCCACGTCACCCCGCAAAGTCTTCGGTATGGTCGGGTAGTTGTGGGTCTTGTCATTGTACCAGGGCGTACCATGCACTGTGCAACACGTCGCACTGTCCTCTTGAATGAGTCCGGCTATGCTGATGTAGCCGGCTGCTCCTCGCCGTTCTGGCTACCGTGAGGTAGCCGGCTTGACTTGCTCCTGTCCGGCTACGCTCAGCCAGCTGGACGCGATCCGACTGCCGTGATTCTTGTCTGGTTGGGGTATCCGGAGGTCATCCCGCCAACACTAGCCCCTGATACATTGCAAATGTATCTATAATTTTTGATGTTCCATGCTTGGTTTTATCTACTTTCTTATGTTTTGTCCACACTTTGGAGTACTTTTCATATGATTTCTTGGACTAACCTATTAACAAGTGCCACAGTGCCAGTTGCCTGTTTTCTGCTGTTTATGGTTCCAGGAAAGTCAGAAAATGAATATTCTCGGAATTGGACGTGACAAAAGCCAAAGTTACTATTTTCCCGGAAGACTCACGGAGCCAGAAAGAGAGTCGGAGAGGGGCCATAGGGTGGCCACACCCCCCTTGGCACGGGCTAGCCTAGGCCGCGCAAGGGCATGGTGTGGGCCCCCTAGCCGGCCACCGACCTTGCCTCTTTCGCCTATAAGAGCCTCCCGATACCAAAACCCTAGGGAGTCAATCAGAAATCCACGAAAAGTTCTACAGCGCCGCCGCCACCGAAGGGGAGATTCGGGGGACAGAAAGTCTCTGTTCTGGCACCCTGCCGGGACGGGGAAGTGCCCCCGGAGCCATCTCCATCGATCTCCACCACCATCTCCATCACCATTGCTGATTCCCATGATGAGGAGGGAGTAGTTCTCTCTCGAGGCTAAGGGTTCTACCGGTAGCTATGTGTTCATCTCTCTCTATGCATGATCTTATTGAGATCATGAGCTTGTAATCTATAGATCTACCTTGATACTCAAGTGCTTTAATAGATCTCTGCTCTCCCCATTTGTGTGAAAGTGACAGCGTGCACACCATGGTGGCACTTAGGCTAGAGATTACAAATACTTGTTATGAGTTATAGTTGGAGTTAGATGTCTTTATGAAATTGTGGTGTTTGTTGGACTCATCTAGTACTCAAGGTGACAGTGTGGGGTTTTCTAGATGGGAAAGATGAACTTTGAGGTGTGTTGTTATAGCCCTACCATCGATTAGAGTGTTCAACCAGAGAGTAGGTAAGAGTAGTATCATGAAGATAATATATTTATGAGAGAGTGTTCACTAGTGAAAGTATGATCCCTAGGCCTTGTTTCTTAGCATTGAAACACCGTTTGCTACTAGATCTGTTACGTATTTGCTTGCTTCCATCTTTATTTCAGTTTGCCTTTAGTCTCTTCCACACCATCAAGCTATTTTCTATCACCGTTACCACTTATAATTATATATACCACTTGTATTTCACTATATCTTTGTCGAACTAGTGCACCTATACACCTGACAAGTGTATTGGGTGTGTTGGGGACACAAGAGACTTCTTGTATCTTGATTTCAGGGTTGCTTGAGAGGGGATACCTTTGACCACTTCCTCCCTGAGTTCGATAAACCTTGGGTAATCCACTTAAGGGAAAACTTGCTGCTATTCTACAAACCTCTACACTTGGAGGCCCAACAACTGTCTACAAGAATAGAAGTGTGTAGACATTAGGCCCCGAGCGTGTGTAGATTTCGCCCTTAGGTGAAATGTGCACGTGATTCTCTTTCATTTTGAATTTTCTGGCCGGCTACGCCTGGCGGTTGCGCTACCCGTGACGTCAGTGCTGATGCCGTCCACGCGTGCATGCGCATCATTACACTGCGGCGGGCAGCGTAATGTCCCGTCGCACGTCGCCTCAGGAACTGCCGTTTGCCTCTTCGATTTATGCTCTGGGATCATCTGCGCATCCCGTCCCTGCGCAAAGGATCCTGCGCAGTGGAAGAGCGGGGTACGTTTGAGTGGGCACCACGTGGCACCGCGGATTTTCCGCTTCCGGGTCTTTAAAGGGACGCTCGGGGAGAGCTGTTCATCCCTCCGTTCGCTGCTTCCCCAATCTTCTCCTGCACCCTTGCCTTCCTTGCGTCGCCTCGCTCGCTGCTGCTGCTACTGTAGTCCACCACACCGCCAGTTGAGCGTCATCGGCGGTACGGGCCACCGCCACTCTTCAACCGGAGCGCCTCCCCGTGAGCCGGAGATGGATGCTGAACATGGAGCCTGGTGCGGCTCCTCCATGACGGAGGAGCACATCCATAAGTACCGCGCCACCCGTGTGCTACCGCCGGAGACGGAGGTGGAGGTGCGGTTGGCGCCGGAGGGGGAAGAATCATCGCACACGATGGAGGGGGAACGGGTGTTTTTCTGTCGCATCTTGCTCGCGGCTTTGCGCTACCGGTGCATCCCTTCTTCCTCACATTTCTTGCTTTCTTCTACCTCCGCCTCCACCACCTAGGCGCTAACGCCATCGGGACACTAGCGCACTTTGTGGCTTTCTGCGAGAGCTATCTCGGGATCCAGCCGGATCTCGGGCTCTTCTGCCGAATCTTCCGAGTCCGGCTGCAGGTCCAGTTCACCAAGAGGCCGCTGGTGACGTGCGGTGGCGCCTCCATATACTCCCGCACGCAGACCGGCTACCCCAAGTTCTGGCTGCAGGACACGGTGCGATTGTGGCAACAGTCGTACTTCTACGTCCGCAACCTCACCGCCGAGGACCGGATCAACCTGCCGGCTTTCTAGGACGTGGAATCTAGCCGGCAGCAGTGGGATCTGAAGATCTATAGCAATAAGACGGAGTCGGATGCGATGCTCCAGCGCATGCGCGCCCTCGTCACCACCGGCTTGACCGGCCTGGACATCACCCTTAGCTGGATGTCCAGGCTGATGATGCCACTGTAGCACCAAGCGCACAAGATGTGCTTCTACTCTGGCCGGGGGAGGAGTGGTTGTTACCAACGACAACTCCGACGATGAGCCGGGGGAGGAGTGGAGGACGTCGCTGGCCAAGGCGAAGGAGTCACTGGTTGCCAACACCATCAACGACGACGCCTCCTCCGTCGCTTTGCTGGCGGACCTTGCCACCACCCTCGAGCTGGCGGTGAAGGAGATCCGGTTGCTCGAGGCTGCAGCCGGCGGCAACTAGACCCTAGAGCAGAAGCTTGCGGCTGCTAACGGGACCTCGCAGAGTAAGACCTCTCAGCCGGATACTTTGGTCTTTCCTTTTCTTTGTTTTTTTGATAGTCGGCTTTTTGCAACCATCATGGTGTGCGCTCAGCGAGAAATCGATCGCCTGAAGAAGGGGAACGACCGGCTGAGCAAGTCCAATTCTATGCTTCGGCTACAAAATAAGGACTGGCATGCCAAGCTGGACGTCCTAGAGGCCACCGTCAAGGAGCACGACGCCACCCTCGCTAGCCGGGCCCAAGCATTTGACCTCCTCGAGGCCCAGAACAAGGACCAAGAGAAGGAGGTCAAACGGCTGACGGTTCGGGAGAAGGCCCTGGTGGAGGAGCTGATGCAGGTCGGGCACACGTCGAAGGGTAAGTTTTCTCTCCAACTCCCTTCATCTTTCCGGATCCGGTAGCCAGATCTGATGTTCGTTTTTCTGACAGCTTTTTATCCTGGCGTAGACCTACTGGCATATAACCGGCTGCATGAGAACTGGCCAGGGGAGCAGCCGACCACCCAGGAGTTGGTCGTCCTCCTCGGTGAGGAGGCCGCCACGCTTCGCCAGGTGGCTCAGGCTATCTTCATGTTTCTGTGGCCAGATGCTCCGATTCCGGAAACGATGGCGCATCTAGCGGCCAAGGTGGCGGAGGTGCCAGCTACCATCGACCGCCTGAGGGATCTGGCGACACGAGCCGGGGCAGAAATGGCCTTGGCCCTGATGCTTTCTTGGTACAAGGACGCCCATGTCGAGAAGATAGACGGGGGTTTCCGTGCCGGCGCCGACCTCGCCGCCATCCGCTAGGCCCATCCGGAGCTCCGGGCCTCAGCCATCAAGATTGTCGACTACGCGGACATCGACGAGGTCCTCACCGACTCGGAGTCTGCCGGCACTCCGGATGCAGAAGCTTCATTGTAGCCGACCGGTGGGGATGCCGGAGCCAGATCATCCAACGCGCCTCCTCCTCCTCCCGAGACTGCTTCCAGCCAGGATACTCTGCACGGCAAAGGCCCTGCTACCTAGATATGATCCCCGGAATGTCGGGTGTACTTGTTATTTGTCTTGTTCTGTTTGAACCTTATTATCTGTGCGGCTGTCTCTGACGCCAGGTGAACTCATGGGAGCTTTGTCTCCCCCTCTTTTTATATCCAACTGAACTATTTGGCTTGCTTCCAACTTGTGATTTTTGTGTGCTTTGAAGTTTGATATTTCACCGATTGAATTTATACGGCTGACTTCACTTGGCTGAACACCTTTAGCCGGGGGAACTCCAACTCCAGCGGGGGCGCGCTAGCGCACCCACTGGGTGTAGCCCCCGAGATTCAGAGTATCTGGCGTAGCTAGGTGCTTCGAATCCTCTCTTTTCTTCAAGTCTTTAGCTTTGTCCGGCTAGACACCTCTAGCCGATTACTTCCACTGGTTGGATGCCTGCAGCCGGGGGAACTTCCATTCTAGTGGGGGCGCGTCAGTGCACCCACTGGGTGTAGCCCCTGAGATTCGGAGTAGCTGGCGTCGCCAGGTGCTTCGAATCTTCTCATTTCTTCAAGTCTTTAGCTTTGTACGGCTAGACACCTCTAGCTGGTTACTTCCACTGGCTAGACGCTTGCAGCCGGGGGAACTTCCATTCTAGTGGGGGCGCATCAGCGCACCCACTGGGTGTAGCCCCCGAGATTCGGAGTAGCTGGTGTAGCCAGGTGCTTCGAATCTTCTTCTTTTCTTCCTGCCCTTGCCCTCACCTGGGCTCCAAATATCCGGCTAACTCCTTTAGCCGATCGAAAACTACAAGATTCCACTAGAGGCACGCGAGCGCACTCAGTGAGTGTAGCCCCCGAGATTCGGAGCGCTTGATGAAGGCAAGGACTTCGAATCTTCCTTCTTCTTGAATTCCAACTCGACGTAGTCGTACAAAAAACAAACATACATATATTCCCACCCGTCAATAGGTTAGTCGGTTAAGGTAGCGCCTTTTTAGCCGGAAGGCGGATTTGTTTTTCGAAAACTAGCTTGTGCCTCTCTGAACACTTAGCCACTTTCCCGTGTGCTCTGCTATTTACGCTGCGTCCTTGTCGGGCAGCCGGGTTGCGGTTTGCAGCTGGAATCAAAGGGACCTAACAATACATTGCGCACGGTACTGACGGCTTGGTAGCCGGATTGATGGGGATATGCCGAATGGGGTATGCCCGACAGGACATTCCGATTGGGCCAAAAGGTCTCGGGAGTGGGTCTGCGGGACGGCAACTGGAATGCGACTAAAGGGAAGGCCCG
This sequence comes from Avena sativa, assembly GCA_916181665.1. Classification (NCBI taxonomy): domain Eukaryota; kingdom Viridiplantae; phylum Streptophyta; class Magnoliopsida; order Poales; family Poaceae; genus Avena; species Avena sativa. The sequence goes on along the minus strand of OV702290.1, from coordinate 27,515,476 downwards.
ACAACTGGAGACTGGAGTTCCAGGAGCGTACCAGAAGCCCAGTCGGATTAGTTCAAAACCTCTGAATCCTTATCTTGTTCGGTTGAAGCTTGTAAACCCTAGCAAGGTGCCTCATATATAAACCTCCCTAGGGTATCCTGGGGACTTACGTTCCATCATACACCCCCTCAAGCGACTCGTTGCTTAGACGCCGAGCTCGCCACCCCTGTAACTCGCTCTCCAATAATCTAATCTAGCAGGAGTAGGTCTTCACCGTCCGGGGGGCCGAACCTGGGTAAACCCATGTGCATCTGCTCCCATCTCGCACCGCAGATGGCCGCCAGCTCTCGCCCCCGATTCAATCAATCACTGCCTACTGTAGCGACTGCCGTGGCCATTTCCACGACAGTGGCGCCTGATGACCCACAAGTATAGGGGGTGTATCGCAGTTTTTTCGAGGGAAGTGAAACCCAATTTATTGATTCGACACAAGGGGAGCCAAAGAATATTTATCAGCCTTAACAACTGAGTTGTCAATTCAGCTGCACCTAGAAACAATCTTGCTCACAGCAGTTTATCAGTAGCAACAGTTTTGTAGTAATAATAGTAAAGTAACAGCAGTAGCAAAGCAAAGACAGTAGTAACAAAAGCAGTAACAGTGGGATTCGAGTGCGGTAGGTATAGGGATGGATGGACGGGCATTGCATGGACAAGACAATTCACATAGTAATCAGAACATAGGGCAATTGCAGATAAATAAGATAAAGCATCCAAGTACTAGACAATCCTTGGCATGAGTTCCATATATAGTCATACGTGCTCACAATGAGAACTTGCACAACATCTTTTGTCCTGCCAGCCCGTTTGCAGCGGGGCCTCTAGGGAACTACTGGCAATTAAGGTGCTCCTTTTAATAGAGCACCGGAGCAAAGCATTAACACTCCGTGAACACATGTGATCCTCACATCAAAGCCTTTCCCTTCCGGTTATCCCGGTTTCTGTCACTTCGGGGCCATAGGTTCCGGACAACGACGTGTGTATACAACTTGTAGATAAGACCAAGAACAATACTATCATAATGAATCAATAATACGTTTAGATCTGAAATCATGGCACTCGAGCCCTAGTGACAAGCATTAAGCACAATAAGTCACAACAAAGTCATAAAGCACTAATAAAAGATAGTAAGCACCATGCCCTAACAATCTGATGCCATTACATGAATAATCTCCTCCAATCCCTACCATCCCCATAGCCTACAGTGGGGGATTACTCACTCATAGATGGGGTAAACATGGATGGTCGATGGAGAAGCGATGGTGATGATGATGGCGATGATCCTCTCCAATTCCCCGTCCCGGCAGGGTGCCAGAACGGAGTTTCTGGTGCAGTTTCGTGGAATCTGGTGGTGGCGGCGGAGCGGAACTCCTTCTGGAAAAACATCGAACCCCCCTTAGTTTTTAGGTCATAAGGCTCCTTATAGGCGAAGAGAGAGGCCGAGGGGGTGCCTGGGAGGCCCACTCCACCCCCTGGCGCGGCCTGGCTTGGCCCGCGCTAGCAGGTGGTGTGGCCACCCCCTGGCTCTTCTCCGTCTCATATTCTGGCTCCTGGAGTGTTCGGGTGAAATAGGATTTTCTGCATATTTTCCGGGATTTTTCCTGACAGTTGATTTTCTGCACAAAAAGTAGACACCAAGGCAATTCTGCTGAAAACAGCGTCAGTCCGCATTGGTTGCATCCAAATCACACAAGTTTAGAGGAGAAACAATAGCAAAAGTGTTCGGGAAAGTAGATACGTTTTGGACGTATCAACTCCCCCAAGCTTAGCTTATTGCTTGTCCTCAAGCAATTCAGTTGAAAACTGAGTGCGATAAAAGAACTTTCACGAACACATTTGCTTCATATGATGTAAATATTCTCAGCAATGTGATCAACTACTTGGACAATTCATAATAAAGAGTATGCAACCAAGTCTACTTAATAATCATTGCAAGCTATGAAGAGATTCCAACTCAAGAATAATAAGTAGCACGAAGCACGAACATAAGCAACATTACAATGCTCATAGAAAGGTATGATAGAGTGGTATCTTGCTTGCCTTTGATTATGAATGTCAAGGCACCTCTGAAGTTCAAGTGATGACTAGAAGTAAAGATATCAAGGATACAAGCATCAAAGTCATAACACTAATAACCAAGTAATGGAACAAACACAAAGAATGTCAACTATGCTCTCAAGAAGGTGCTCAAAGAATATATGGAGACTCAACAATAGAAGAAAAAGGTTTTGAATAATTTTGAAAGGCTTCCAAATGCTGAAAGTATGGTACTCGTTAGCTTTGAGATCTCATTGCCCCTATCATAGGCATCTTGAATGTGGTTAAGGTGAAAGTGACACAACTAAGAGGATATGCTTGACAAGTTATAAATAGAAGTCTCATGCCCCTTACTTACGAAGACCGATCCTCATGCTACTCCACTTCAGTCACAAGTAAGCTCTTGTCATTGCAGGTATATACGTATCATAGAGAACCGCCAACGGGGTACCCCTTGCACATGACACGGGAGCTATCCCATAATCAAAATACAAGGCAAGCAGACAATGAGCATCTCGGTGATCTTTTTATTTACTATGTGCATAGATTTTTATTGAGGATGCTTCATAGAATGCTCATTATGGTTATGCTGCAAGTTTCCACCATGATTAGGCATGGCTTAGGCTAGCGGCCTAGGCGTTTCTCTAACATACATACAAACTCCATGATCTTACAAGTTCCACTTTTATTTCACACCGCCGGGATCCATAAGCAGAAGAACATGATATCAACTAGGTACAAAGTACCTATGAAGCGTTGAAAGCGGTCCCCATGATACATGGTTCTGCTAACTTCAACTCATAAAGCGCAAGCATATGCGCAATAAAGAAGGACGCAATGGTTCAGGTTTATTAAATGCAAGAAAATAAAGTGTGCCATCAAGTTCGTGAGAGCTTTACTAACTAACTTTCTCATAACAAGCAAACATTTTATTCGGAAGAAAACAAGGCATATTGAATATGCACGGAGGTAGCAAATGATGCTAATGGGTAGGCATGGTGGGCACTTTGGAAATATTTGGTTTAGGGAGTTGGAAACTTGAGTAAAACACTCAGTGGAAGTGAAGGCTAGCAATAGTAAGGGAGCGACAAACAAGAGAGCAATAGCTATCATTATCATGCTTGCAACAAAACAGGACTACTCATGGCATGAAAGTGATTCAAGATCCTCAAGGCAAAATAATTCATCAAGGCTTAAACTGATTATCACAGTCATGTGCATGCGTGAGCATGTGCCAAGTCAATCAAATGAAACATTCAGAGGAGGATACCACGGTGTCATACCAATTTATGAATAGAGTAATGCAAGCAAACATTCATGAGACTTGCTACAAACTATTAGCGAGCTGGAGCTAATCACAAGAAAGCAAGAACTACTAAGCATCCAAAGATAACATACACCCTACATGAACGGACTAAGCAAGCTCACAATGATGAGTATATGTACAAAAATGAAGACAAATAGAGTTTTTTACTAGCCTCTTACCACGCCTCAAGGTGTCATTAATCCTCATTATTGCTCTTCACTTGTATGGCTTGAATAATAATATGAAACCAATAATCCACTATGAACTGCCAAACCCTGCAGCAAACTCGCAAAAACCAAAGAAGAACGACAAATATTTTTGGTGTTTTCAATTTTTAAATAAGAACCAAAAGAGAAAAACAAGCAAAGAAAAATCTTTTTGGGTTTTTCAAATAGTTCAAACAAAGCAAAAAGGTAAAAACAAACCAAGGCAAAAAGAAGAAGCAAACCAAAGAGAAACAACAAAAATATTTTTGGTCTTTTTGTGTTTTTAGAAAGCAAAAGCAAAGAAGAACAAAAACTAAAAAGAGAACCAAAACATGAATATACAAAGTACCGACGCAACATGATATGGTGATGAGTGCGGTGTCGGCGTACCTCCCCCAAGCTTAGGCTTTTGGCCTAAGTGGGAATCAATCCCAAGCTGGCCAGGATGAAGTGTGACCATGGTACGACGAGGAGGTACCCTTGTCCTGGTGCGAGCTCGAGTACGTCCCTCTGTAATGTGCGGAGTAATCATAGGAGGGCACATCCTCCTGGTGCTGCTCGTGGAAACCCAGCAAGCGCAGCTGCTCGTCCACCTCCTCCTTGGAGCGCAACCACGGTCTCCTGTCAACACTAAACAAAGCAGGCTGTGGCAAAAGGATCTCCCTTTCATCCCCGTCAGTGAAAAGCATCCTATATACTAGATTGTTCAAATCGGAGGTAGCAGTGACAAAGTGATGAGTTTTCATGGCAACAAGGTCGAGCCTCTGTGGTGCTAGCATAGCATCATCGGGATCCACTGAAAGACCTAATGCATTGACTACACGCGAGGCAATGATGCCCCCGTAGATAGGCCCCCTAGCAGCTAGGCAGCGAGCAATAAGCGAGCCAAGATTGTACCGAGTATCATTGTTGAGCGCAGCATCAAGGAATGCTAAATGATAGTTTGAGATATTACTAGTGTTCTCCCTACCCAATACACTAGTGGCAAGATAATATGCAAAGTATATAAGAGCAGGGAGTTGGATATTTCGTATCTTTCCGCGCTGCGCCACGCGGTCATCATCATTGGTCACCCCTCGGTAAAGCTCCAACAAATTAGCGGGTCGCCCTTGAATTTTCTTCACGGTCCCTGTCATACGCACACCTACAATACTGGGAAATCTCTCCAAAGGCATGGTGAAGGGCATATCATAGATTTTAAAAGAGACAGTAGATTGATAGGGTGTGTTAGTAAATGAGAAGCTCTCAACAAAAGTTTTGGTGAGCATAGCGTATTGTGCACTCTCATCTTGCATATAAGAGGTTAAGCCAACCCTCTCAATCAGTAGCAAGAAATCATCAAGAATACCTGCAGCTTGCAAGAAAGTAAAACAAGGAAAAGAGGATGGGTGAGCATCCCCATCATCCCTTTCACTACCAATACGAGTTGCAATGAGATCTTCATTGTATGAAGGCCTAGCTTGAGAGGCTGTTCTTGAGGGCCTCGACCTCCTAGGTGCATCACTCTCAAATATCTCTCCAAAAGTATGGTTGTTCATGCTTGGTATTCTGAAATTTAAACACCTATTAAACAAGTGATTGCAAAGTAAATATAATGAAGGATTCTATTCATAGGGACTTGCAAGAAGCCTAAACATGCATCAAAACTATATCTCTAAGCATCAAACAAGCTTACAAGCTCTCATAACCAGTCACCTATAGCAGCAAAATACTCAACATAAAATCCACTAAACACAAATCTACTTGGACAAGGGGAGGAGTCACATACCAAGGAACAAATGCTCCAAATTTCAGCAAGAAAGATGGGCTGAGCAAGGAGATAGAAGAAATCGAGAGCAAGCACAGAAAGAACGCGATTTTGAGCTATGAACTGGAGCTTACTCGGGAGAGAGAAGAGAGGCAGGTGAGAGAGTAAGTGGGGGGCCAGGGGTGGCCCACACCAGGGCATGTCGCTACCCAGGGGTGTGCCTGCCTGGTGGGCCCCCCTAGTACCTACCAGGTACTCCTCTGCCCCATTTTTCACGTTAAAATTTAATATGAATTTTCTAGGATTTTTCGAGACACTTTATTTTTGGGCTTTTTTCAGAAATAGAAGAATGATTTTTCTAATAGACAGATTTTTTTTCTTTTGGAAACATGATGCAAGGACAAAACAAGGCTAGAACTACAGAAGTTCTAGCATGCAAGCAACTAACAACACAAAGAAAACTAAACAAAAGCAAAAACTAAAATGCAAAGGATAGAAATAAACGGAGCTAATCATAGTGAAAACATTGTTTTGTTCAATGCAATCCTTTTGTTAGCAAGGTTGATCAAGTCTTGCTACCAAAACAATTGCATATGAGACAAAACTTTGTATTCCACTAATGATTATGTTACATCAACCTTGATAGCAATGGTCCCAATCATAATAGTTTCAAAATTTTCTCTTGGTATGGGACAATATATTTCTCCAACTTGAATGCCTTCAACATGTTCAATTGAATTCAAACCATAAGTCTTTTCAATCTTCTTGGGGAAATAGACAGTATGTTCCTTGTCATTAACATTGAAGGTAACCTTTCCTTGATTATAATTAATAACAGCTCCTGCAGTATTAAGAAAAGGTCTCCCAAGAATAATAGACATATTATCATCTTCTGGCATTTCAAGCATGACAAAATCAGTTAATATCAAGAAATTCTGAGCCACCTGAATAGGTACATCCTCACATATACCCACAAGAATTATGGTAGATTTATCAGCCATTTGTAAAGATATATTAGTTGGAATCAATTTTTCAAGCTGAAGCCTCTTATAGAGAGAGAAAGGCATAACACTAACTCCAGCTCCCAAATCACACAAAGCAGTTCTAACATAACTGTTCTTAATAGAGCAAGGGATAGTTGGAATCCTTGGGTCTCCAAGTTTCTTAGGAACCTTACCATTGAAGGAATAATTAGCAAGCAAAGTAGAAATTTCTTCATTAGGGATCTTCCTTTTATTCGAGACAATGTCCTTCATATACTTTGAGTAAGGAGGCAATTTAATAGCATCAGTCAAAGGAATTTGCAAGAATAAAGGATTCATCCACTCACAAAACTTATTATAGTGTTCATCTTCTTTTGACTTGTGTTTCTTATCAGGGAAAGGCATAGGTTTTTGGACCCAAGGTTCTCTTTCACTACCATGTTTCTTAGCAATAAAATCTTCTTTAGTTTATTTAGTATACTTATTGTGGTTTTAAAGTTCTTCTTCAACTTTTTCTTCATGAGGCACTTCATTTTCTTCATTACCACTTTCAGTTTCAACATCAGAGATAGATATACTATTAGGATCTATAGCAGGTTTAGAGGGTTCTACAACAGTTTTATGTTTCTTTTTCCTTTTGTTATGAGTAGAACCACTATTTTTAGCTTGTTGAGAATCCTGCTCAATTCTTTTGGGATGCCCCTCAGGATATAGAGGATCCTAGGTAGCAGCACCACTTCTAGTTCTAATTTCATAAGCATATTTTTCTTTAGCAGCATTAACTAGCAAGTTGTTTTGCAGTTTAACAAGTTGATCTATTTGAGTTTGAACCATTTGAAAGTGTTTAACAATCATTTTAACATCATTGGAGGTTCTTTCCACAATATCTTTCAACTCAACAATAGCTCTAGTGTTTTCCATTAGATGATTTTGCACCCTTTTATTAAAGTTATCTTGCTTAACAATAAAGATATCAAATTCTTCTAAGCATTGATCAGGAGGTTTAGAGTAAGGGATATCACCTTCATCAAAGTGTTGGAGAGAGTGTACCTCAATAGTGGGTGAGTAGGGAATAGGCTTACATAATTCTTCTATAGGAGGTAAATTCTTGACATCTGCAGCTTTAATTCCCTGCTCCTTAAGACATTTCTTAGCTTCCTTCATCACTTCATCATTTAATTCAATAACTCCCCTCTTCTTTGATGTTGGAATAGGCACATGAATAGATGGTTCAGGTACAATTACTTCAGGTATAGCTTGTTTAGGAGGAGTCCAATCTTCATAATTCTTGCTTATTTTAGCCATTAATTCCTCAGCTTCCTTTGGAGGCCTATTCCTGAAAACACAATCAGCACAACTATCCAGGTATGTCCTAGATTCTTCGGTTAGTCCATTATAAAATATATCAAGAAGCTCATTCTTAGGTAATGGACTTCCAGCCTGTGCATGAATCAAAGCACAAAACCTTGCCCAAGATTCGGGCAATACCTCTTTTTCTCCCTGTTTAAAATCAAAAAGTTCCTGCAAAATAGCATGTCTAGCACCGGGAGGAAAATATTTCTGCAAGAAAGTACTAATCAAGCACTCAGGGCTATCAATAGATCCAGGAGGTAAATTACTTAAACCAAGTTTTAGCTTCTCCTTTCAGCGAAAAGGGGAAAATCTTAGCAACAAAGTAAGTACGCATCTTAATATCATCAGAAAACAAGCCACCCATGGTAGAAAGTTCATTCATATGTGCTACCGCACTTTCATTCTTAGTCCCACAAATAGGTTCTTTCTCGACAATAGCTATGTAAGATAGATCTAGAGAAAAATCATAATCTTCATCTATAATGTTTATGGGAGAAGCAGCAAACTTAGCATCAAGAGACAATTTGGGTCTAATAGTACGCCTCTCAAGGAGACTCTTAGCAGCGCTCCTATCATGGGTGTTCTTACATTCTTTAATAAACTCATCGGTCATCTCAACATAATCTTCTTCAATATCACAACTCTCACTAGACTCAGGTGAGCTAACAGGTGTAGTAGTGTCTTCATTAGGAGTTTCGATATTTCCAGCTATAGTTCTAGCAATCGTAGCATCTAGGAAAGTACCTAATGAACCACTCTTATCAAGCATATAGAAGCAGCATCATAAGCATCAGAAGTTTCAGATTCAGCAGTTGTAGCAGTGTGTGTAGCATGTGTATGTGGTGGTGTAACGAGCTTACTTATAACAGATGGTGAATCAAGAGCAGCAGAGGTGTTTAGAACCGTACCTCTTCTTGTAGTGGATGGTAAAATAGGAACCTTGCCATCACGAGACTTACCCAGGATGGATGGATAGCAGCGAACAATAGAGAATCCAAGTGAACTTGATAAATAAAGCTATGCTCCCCGGCAACAGCGCCAGAAAATAGTCTTGATGACCCACAAGTATAGGGGGTGTATCGCAGTATTTTTGAGGGAAGTGAAACCCAATTTATTGATTCGACACAAGGGGAGCCAAAGAATATTTATCAGCCTTAACAATTGAGTTGCCAATTCAGCTGCACCTGGAAACAATCTTGCTCACAACAGTTTATCCGTAGCAACAGTTTTGTAGTAAGAATAGTAAAGTAACAGCAGTAGCAAAGCAAAGACAGTAGTAACAAAAGCAGTAACAGTGGGATTCGAGTGCGGTAGGCATAGGGATGGATGGACGGGCGTTGCATGGACAAGACAATTCACATAGCAATCAGAACATAGGGCAATTGCAGATAAATAAGATAAAGCATCCAAGTACTAGACAATCCTAGGCATGTGTTCCATATATAGTCATACGTGCTCGCAATGAGAACTTGCACAACATCTTTTGTCCTGCCAGCCCGTTTGCAGCGGGGCCTCTAGGGAACTACTGGCAATTAAGGTGCTCCCTTTAATAGAGCACCGGATCAAAGCATTAACACTCCATGAACACATGTGATCCTCACATTAAAGCCTTTCCCTTCCGGTTATCCCGATGTCTGTCACTTCGGGGCCATAGGTTCCGGACAACGACGTGTGTATACAACTTGTAGATAAGACCAAGAACAATACTATCATAATGAATCAATAATACATTCAGATCTGAAATCATAGCACTCGGGCCCTAGTGACAAGCATTAAGAACAACAAGTCGCAACAAAGTCATAAAGCACTAATAAAAGATACTAGGCACCATGCCCTAACAATCTGATGCCATTACATGAACAATCTCATCCAATCCCTACCATCCCCATAGCCTACAGCGGGGATTACTCACTCATAGATAGGGGAAACATGGATGGTCGATGGAGAAGCGATGGTGATGATGATGGCGATGATCTCCTCCAATTCCTCGTCCCGGCAGGGTGCCAGAACGGAGTTTCTGGTGTTGTTTCGTGGAATCTGGTGGTGGCGGCGGAGCGGAACTCCTTCTAGAAAAACGTCGAACCCCCTTAGTTTTTAGGTCAGAAGGCTCCTTATAGGCGAAGAGAGAGGCCGAGGGGGTGCCTGGAGGGCCCACACCACCCCCTGGCGCGACCTGGCCTGGCCCGCGCCAGCAGGTGGTGTGGCCACCCCCTGGCTCTTCTCCGTCTCATATTCTGGCTCCTGGAGTCTTCGGGTGAAATAGGATTTTTGGCATATTTTCCGGGATTTCCTGATAGTTGATTTTCTGCGCAAAAAGTAGACACCAAGGCAATTCTGCTGAAAACAGCGTCAGTCCGCATTAGTTGCATCCAAATCACACAAGTTTAGAGGAGAAACAATAGCAAAAGTGTCCGGGAAAGTAGATACGTTTTGGACGTATCAACGCCCACCGTGGGGCTCGAACCCACGACCACACGGATTGTCTCAAGCTAGTTGCAAGGCCGGGATGCCCGATCTGTCGCATCTCCTCCCCGTTTTTCATGTGGGATGCCTCGGGCTTTTGCTCTTGCTAGCCAGACAGCCGGGTTGCGGTCTGTAGTTGAGACGAAGAGTGGGCCTCTGACATCGTCGCACACTACTCAGCAGGTTTGTTGATTTAGCAGGTCGGGTCAGCCGGCGAGCCCCCGGGTAGGGGTTGCCAGAGTCGGAAAAACTGAACCAGAAACAAATACACACCAATTTCTAGCAAGGAGCCCCGAGCATCTCGTAGGGTCCGCATTTTCATTCATAGGGTTTGCGGGATACATACACTGTCTGGTGCCTAGGTGTAAAACGGGTGGAGCAGGGCCGCGTTCCAGGGGCGCTCTGTCTCCTCGTCCGACTTGTCCATATTGTTCTTACGCGGCTACTGCGTGTCGATGAGGTAGTAGGAGTCATTGGGCAACGCCTGACTGATGATGAAGGGACCCTCCCAGGGCGGCGATAGCTTGTGCATGCCCTTCGTGTCTTGCACCAGCCGGAGAACCAGGTCGCCCTCGCGGAATGCGACGGGGCGGATCCGGCTCGAATGGTAGTGGCATAAGCGCTGCTGGTACAGGGCCGATTTGGACAATGCCAGCACGCGGGCCTCCTCGAGGAGGTCCACGCCATCCTCCCGTGCCTCCTAGTTGGCCGTTTCATCGTAGAGGAGCTTGCGCGGTGAGTCGAACTCGATGTCCGTGGAGAGGACGGCTTCCGAGCCGTAAACAAGGAAGAACGGGGTGAAGCTGGTTGACCTATTTGGCGTGGTGCAAAGGCTCCACAGCATAGTCAGAAGTTCTTCAATCCAGCATCCGGGCGACCGCTCCAAGGGCTCGATGAGGCGTGGCTTAATGCCGGCTAGCACTAGGCCGTTTGCCCTTTCGACTTGCCCGTTGGATTGCGGGTGCGCAACGGAAGCGAGGTCCAGCTGGATGCCCTTGTTGCTGCAGAACCGGGCGAAGGCCCCCTTGGCGAAATTCGTGCCGTTGTCGGTGATGATGCTATTGGGGTAGCCGAACCAGTTGATGATGTCAGTGAAGAAGGTGACGACTATCGCCCCGTCCAGCTTCCGGATAGGCTTGGCCTCCATCCACTTTGTAAACTTGTCCACCACCACCAGCAGATGGGTCATGCCTGCGCGCACCCGCTTGAAGGGACTGGCCATGTCAAGGCCCCAGACAGCAAAGGGCCAGGTGATCGGTATGGTCTTGAGTAACATAGTCAGCATATGCCTGAGCTTCCCAAAGCGTTGGCACTCATTGCACACGCGGACTAGCTGCTCGGTGTCCTCGAGGGCGGTGGGCCAATAGAAGTCATGGCAGAACGCCTTGGCGACTATTGCCCTGGATGAAGCGTGATGCCCACACTCGCCCTGGTGGATGGCCTTGAGCAGCCGGTATCCTATGTCCATGTCGACACACCTTTGGAAGATGCCGGATACGCTACGCTTGTACAATTCCTTGTTGATGATGGTGTACGTGTGTGTGCGGCGCCGAATTTGCCTGGCCTCCACCTCGTCATCCGCAATCTCTCCATTGGCGATGTAGTTCATGAAGGGCTGCGCCCAGGATGGTATCTCCCGGATAGTGAAGATGCTTCCGCTCTCCAGTTGAGGGTCGTCGGGGGGTCGTCTGGATGAGGTACCCGGAATGGCAGCCCTCGAGCCGCTTGACGAGTCGGCAGCCCCCGGGTCTTGCGAGCCGGAGGGTACAAGCTTGCCAGAGTTGGTGCGGGCCTTCATCTTTGCAGGTTCTACCAGCTCCGCATCTGCCGTGCCGTCAACCGGAGCGCTCCCTGTCCAAATAATGGAATCCGACTCGAGGGACGAGTTGATGGAGGGCTTGCGCAGGTGCTCCAAGGAGACCCCTGGTGGGATCGCCTGCCTGGTGGATCCGATTCGATCGAGCGAATCGGCTGCCTCGTTGTTGACACGAGGGACGTGATGAAACTCACATCCGTCGAACCAGGCGCTGAGCTTCTGTATGTGGAACCGGTAGAGGGACATGTTTGCATCGCGGGCGTCCTACTCTCTGGATACCTGCTACACCACCAGATCCGAATCTCCGAAGCAAAGGATCCTGTTGACACCAATCTCCCTGGATAGCCGGAGGCCATGTGCCAGCGCCTCGTATTCGGCAACGTTGTTGGAGGCCTTGAAGTGGATCTGGAGGATGTACTCCAGCCGGTCTCCTTTGGGCGAGGTGAGCACGATGCCGGCTCCCAAGCCCCCAAGCTTCTTCGAGTTGTTGAAGTGCATCCTCCAATGGTCCGAATCAGGAACCGGTGGGAGGTACTGGGTCTCGGCCCAGTCGACGAGGAAGTCCGCTAGAGTTTGCGACTTGATCGTGAGCCGAGGCTCGTAGTGGATGGAGTAGGCAACAAGCTCGATGGCCCATTTGGCGACTCGGCCGATGGCGTCCTTGTTGTCGATGATTTCCGAAAGGGGTGTAGTGCACACGACCTTAATTGGATGCTCTTGAAAGTAGTGCTTGAGCTTCTTGCACGCGAGGTACACGCCATAACACATCTTCTGGTAGTGGGGGTGGTTCTGCTTGGAGAGGGAGAGAACCTCGCTGAGGTAGTAGACGGGTCTCTGAACCAGCTGAGCCTTGCGTTCCTCGGGCCGCTCCACCACCACGACGAGACTAACGACCCGGCTGATGGCTGCTATATAGAGCAACATCGGCTCCTTGCTAGCCGGCGTGGCTAGAACCGGCGCTGTGGATAGGATGCGCTTGAGGTCATGAAAAGCGGTGTCGGCCTGCAAGGTCCAGGAGTACTTGTCCATCTTCTTCATCAGCTGGTACAACAGAAGTGCCTTCTCCCCCAACCGGCTGATGAAACGGCTGAGGGGGGCTAGGCATCCGGTGAACTTCAGGACTCCAAGCAAGCTCCTGGGTGGCTGTATCCTCTCGATGGACGCGATCTTCTCCGTATTCGCCTCGATCCCTCGTTGTGAGACGAGGAAACCGAGTAGCTGGCCAGATGGGACTCCGAAGACGCACTTCTCCGGGTTCAGCTTCATTTGATACTGCCGGAGGTTGCCGAATGTCTCTCCCAAGTCCTCGAGGAGGGTACGCTTATCATTGGTCTTGATGACCACATTTTCCACATAGGCATGCATGTTTTGGCCGATCTGTGAGTGCAAGCATTTATGCATACATCGCTGATAGGTAGCGCCTGCATTTTTCAGATCGAAAGGCATGGTTACATAACGGAAAGCCCTGTATGGGGTGATAAACGATGTATTTATCTGGTCAGCCGGATTTAGCTGGATCTGATTGTAACCGGAGTGACAATCCAAGAAGGACAATAAAACGCAGCCGGCCGTGGAATCGATGACTTGATCAATACGGGGCAAGCCGAAGGGGTCCTTCGGGCACGCCTTGTTCAGGCTGGTGTAGTCGATACACATGCGCCATGTCTTGTTCTTCTTCAACACCAGGACTGGGTTAGCCAGCCAGTCCGGGTGGTACACCTCCATGATGAACCCGGATGCAAGGAGCCGGGTGATCTTGTCACCAATAATCTTTCTTTTCTCCTCTGCGAACCGGCGCAGAGGCTGCTTGACCGGCTTGGCATCCGGCCGCACATGAAGTGAGTGCTCGGTGAACTCCCTCGGCACACCTGGCATGTCCTTGGGTGACCATGCGAAGATGTCCTGATTCTCACGAAGGAAGTCAACGAGCGCACCTTCCTATTTGCTGTCCAAGTTGGCACCAATGGTGACGAACTTGGTCAGGTCGGAGGGGTCAAGCAGGATCCTCTTCGTCTCCTTTGACGGCTGGAAAGCTGCTTCGCCAGCCAGCTTGCTGCTAGCTGACATTTCTTGTTGGGCCATGGCCACATTGCGCATCATCACGCGCTTTTCTTCGGCTATGATGAGGGCCTCTACCAGCTTGGAGCCGGCTGAGGCGCACTCCATCGACCGCCTGAAGCAGCTAGAGATGATGATCACACCGTTTGGTCCCGGCATCTTCGTCTTGAGATACGCGTAGTGGGGGACGGCCATGAACTTGGTGAGGGCGGGGCGCCCGAGGAGAGCATGGTAGGAGCTCGTCAGGTTCACCACCTCGAACCATATCAGCTCGCGGTGGAAGTTCTCCTCGGTACCGAAGATGACGTCCAACTGGATTTTACCCAGCGGAGCGCAAGCCGGTCCTGGAAGTACGCCGTGGAACGTTGTGGTAGTCAGGCGTAGGTCGCACTCACGGATGCCTAGCTTCTCCAGCGAAGACCGGTAGAGAAGGTTGAGGCTGCTGCCTCCGTCGATGAGGACGCGCGAGAGGCGGCATGTGCGCTCGTTGGAGACGATGAGGGGGTCAAGCACCATGGCATAACCCCCGGGAATCGGAAGCTGTTCCGGCTGATCCTCCCGGCTCCAGGTGATGGGGGTCTCCGACCAGTTCAGGTACTGGGGGACTGGGGAGACGATGGTGTTGACCTCCTTGGAGCGTCGCCTGCGGCTGTGCTTGTCGTCCATCTCCGTTTCGAATATGTGGTAGGCGGCATACGGCTAGGGGTAGCCGTTGTTGTTGTTGCCGCCGTTACCATCATTACCGGTTCCCCTAGCCGGTGGTGGTGGTCCACCAGGAGGGGGCGGGGGAAGACATTGCTGGTTGCCCTGGTCCTTTAGCTGGCGGGTCTAGCTGTAGTTCTGGGTGGTGTGCGTATTAGGCTTGAAGGGACCGCTATGGCACTTCCACGAGCCGTCAAACATCTGGTCGAAGGTGAGCCGCGGCTTCTGCCTTCTTGCATCATTAGACGACGCGTCGGGCGCGCCCTCTACACCATTGACCTGTCACGCATGGTAGCGGGGCTTCTGATGTCCGGCTTGGCATTCCCCATGGAACCGGTTGTCGTTGCCGTGGCGCCTGGAGGATCCGGCTTCTCCAGCCGGATTGCTCGGACGGTCACGAGCCAGCTCCGTCGGAGTCGAACGCCAGTTAACACTTACTCGGAGGGGTTTCTTCATGGCGGCATCCGCCATAGCATACTAGTATGCAACCGTCATGAGCTCCGCCATGTTTTTCGGCTCATCACACAGTAGCCGGTGGCGAAGCATGGTGCCTTCTCGGCATCCCTCGATGAAGAAGCCGATGGCCTGGCTCTCTAGGATGCCCTCACAGGTGTTGCGCAACTCTGTCCACTTGGCGAGGTACTCGCGGTCCGTCTCGCGGTCGCCCTGGACGCATAGGGCCAGGTCGCGCGGGCGTCCTGGACGCTTGTACATGCCATTGAAGTTGCGGACAAACACCTTTTCAAAGTCTGGTCAGGCGTTGATGCTGTTGGGCGCGAGGCTACTGAGCCATGTCCTCGCTGACCCGATTATCATAAGGGGGGATGTAGCACACAGCTGTGCGCTTGTTCCCATGGGCGATGCCGACTGCCGTGGTGTAGTCGGTCAGCCAATCTTCCGGCTTCCTGCTGCTGTCGTACTTGGGGGTATCCTTGGGCAGGGTGAACTTATCCAGAAACGGCTCGTTTCGGATGTGGGGTCCAAAACAAACCGGTCTGGTGGTGTCAGTGGGATGATCCCCAGGTACCCCAACCGGACAAGAAACCAAGCAATCGGATCGCGTCCGGCTGACCAGATACAGCCGGACAGGGCAAGACAGGCCGGCTACCACATGGTAGCCGGATCAGCAAGAAGTAGCCGGCTACGGCAACATAGCCGGACCCAATCAGTGAGACAGGACGACGTGCGTATCAGTGCACGGTACGCCCTGTACGATGACAAGACTAGCAACCACCTGGCCATACCGAAGACTTTGCGGGGATGACGCAGGAATAGTGGCCAGATGATGACGACAGGCTCGCACGGTGTCCACTGTGCCTACGACAGCCATACCGCTCATACTCCGATGAGACATACCATGCCAGACACTGTAGATGACTAGCCGGTTGGGACCTGCATGTGGGGCCCGCCAGTCGGATTGGCAGGTGAGACCGTTGCCTCTCTGTGTAGGCAGGAGAGGCAAGGCCTCAGTAGAAAGGGTTAGTCTCATTGCATTTAAGACAGTAGCTAGAGAATACAGCTCAAGGAGCACTTGTAGTATCCCTGATAGTCAGATCTGGCAGGAGTAGGGGCTTTACCTCATCACGAGGGCCCCGAACCTGGTACTTCTTGCGTCCAGCTACGCTCGCTTGTATCCAATCCCGCCTGCGGACGCCATCGATAGCTTCTCTGCTAGTCCCCACACCTCTATCTAACCTCCTTAGGTACTGTCGTTCCCAATACAACGACAGTTGGCGCCCACCGTGGGGCAAGATGGCTTCGACCGGAGTCACGTTCCGCACGGGACCCCGCACTTCAGCTGTGGAGCGCGTGGCCTCTAGCCTGGTGCTCACGCTTGGAAAATTCGACTGCGTCATCGACAACGTTTCCTGCTTCGCCGGAACCTCTTTCCAGGCGAACGGCATCGTCCTGCTATTTGGCAACCTCCCTGTCTATGTCGCCACCGTTCCGGAGCGTTTCCCAAGGGAAATCGTCTCTGTCGCGGAGCTGCCGCATCCGGGCGGTGGCGCCTCCGTCGCATCCTGCGGCATGGAGGTCATGATGGCCGGCTCCAGCTCTCACCCCCGCCAGCCGTGGGAGCGAGGCGCGGACAAGGTTGGGACTTCTGCCCCTCCGCAGCCTCGGAACCCGGTGGAGGATGCCATTGATCGGCTCCTGACGCCCGTTAACCTCGGGGATAACCCGGAGGAGAAGGAGGCCAACTTCGCCATGGAGAGACAGATCCTCCTCAAGGAGGCTATGGAGCTAGCAGCAGCCCGCAAGCAACTCGAGATCACCCGGCGGGAGTACGACCGCGCCCACGGCTTCACTCCGGCTACCACGGAGCCGAGCCGGCGTGGCCAGGTGCGGCGCCGGGGCGGCGAGCTAGGCGGTAGGATGGAAAAGGATGGGGAGCCGAATCCCGCACCCGCCCTCATCCGACCCACCTACAGCACGCCCATCAAGAACCTGCGCGCGGCACGGGCCGCGGCAGAGGAACTGCCTAATCTGGAGGGCGAGGAGTGAGCCCGTCAGCACGCTCACGTGCAGGAGCTCCTCCGCATCGCGGACGAGCAGGCCGACGCCAACTGGCAGACAGGAGGACCCCAGCTACTCTAGGGGAAGCAAGCTGCCTGCCAACAGCAGGGGCGCGCCGCGCGACACCCAGCAAGCGTCCTCCCCTCAGCCGGCTAGGGCCCGCAGCAGGCGTCGCAGCTCTAGCAACAGGGGCCAGCCGCACCAGGAGCAGACGGTGAACAGCAACCCGCCGCCTCCCCCTCCACCAACTGGGGCGCCCAGACCCGCCGGCTCCCATCTCTCGGGCCAGGTGGGAGCGCCCAACCCGGATAGTCCAGATGCCCGTGACCGCATCGAGCTCCTCGCTCAAGCGCGCGTCACGGAGGAGGAAGATTCTATCGGCCCGGTTTGTTTCGGACCCTGCATCTGGAACGAGCCGTTTCCGGATAAGTTCGCCCTGCCCAGGGACACCCCCAAGTACGACAGCAGCATGAAACCGGAAGATTGGCTGACCGACTATGCTACGGCAGTCGGCATCGCCCATGGGAACAAGCGCACAGCCATGTGCTACGTCTCCCTCATGCTAACCGGGTTGGCAAGAACGTGGCTCAACAGCCTTGCGCCCAATAGCATCAACGCCTGGCCAGACTTCGAGAAAGTATTCGTCCGCAACTTCAACGGCACGTACAAGCGTCCGGGGCACCCACGCGACCTGGCCTTGTGCGTCCAAGGTGACCGCGAGATCGACCGCAAGTACCTCACCAAGTGGACGGAGCTGCGCAACACTTGTGAGGGCATCCTGGAGAGCCAGGCCATCGGCTTCTTCATTGAGGGTTGCCGAGAAGGCACCATGCTTCGCCACCGGCTACTGTGTGACGAGCCCAAAACCATGGCGGAGCTCATGACGGTTGCGGACCAGTACGGCATGGCGGATGCCGCCATGAAGAAGCCCCTCCGAGTAAATGCTGACGGGCGTCCGACTCCTATGGAGCCGGCTCGCGACCGTCCAGGCAATCCGACTGGCAAAGCCGGATCCTCCAGGCGCCACGGCAACGAGAACCGGTTCCATGGGGACCGCCAAGTCGGGCAACAGAAGCCCCGCTACCACGCGCGGCAGGTCAATGATGTGGAGGGTGCGCCCGACGCACCGGCTAACAATGCAAGGAGGCAGAAGCTACATCTCACCTTCGACCAGATGTTTGACGACCCATGCAAGTGGCATAGTGGTCCCTTCAAACCGGCTACGCACACCACTCGGAATTGCAGCTAGACCCGCCAGCTAAAGGACCAGGACAACCAGCCTCATCTTCCCCCTCCCCCTCCGGGCGGACCCCCACCACCGGCTAGGGGAGCCGGTAATGATGGTAACGGCGGCAACAACAACAACGCCTACCCCTAGCCGCACGCCGCCTACCACATCTTCGAGACGGAGCAGGACGACAAGGACAGCCGCAGGCGACGCTCCAAGGAGGTCAATGCCATCGTCTCTCCGGTCCCCTAGTACCTGAACTGGTCGGAAACCCCCATCACCTGGAGCCGTGCAGATCAGCCGGAGCAGCTGCCGACTCCCGGGGGCTACGCCATGGTGCTCGACCCCCTCATCGTCTCCAACGCGCGTACCTGCCGATTCTCGCGCCTCCTCATCGACGGAGGCAGCAGCCTCAACCTCCTCTACCAGTCCTTGCTGGAGAAGCTGGGCATTCGCGAAAGCGACCTGCGCCCGACTATCACAACGTTCCACGGCGTACTGTCGGGGCCAGCCTGCGCCCCGCTGGGGAAAATCCAACTGGACGTCATCTTCGGGACCGAGGAGAACTTCCACCGCGTACCAATCTGGTTCGAAGTAGTAAACCTGACGAGCTCCTACCATACTCTCCTCGGGCTCCCCGCCCTTGCCAAGTTCATGGACGTCCCCCACTACGCGTACCTCAAGACGAAGATGCCGGGACCCCGTGGCGTGATCACCGTCGTTGGCTGCTTCAGGCGGTCGATGGAGTGCGCCTCAACCGGTTCCAAATTGGCAGAGGCCCTCATCATAGCCGAGGAGAAGCGCGTGATCATGCGCAACGTGGCCATGGCCCAGCAGGACATGCCGGCTAGCAGCAAACCGGCTGGAGAAGGAACTTTCCACCCGGGAAGGGAGGCAAAGAGGATTCTGCTCGACCCCTCCAACCCGACTAAGTTCGTCACCATTGGTGCCAGCTTGGACAGCAAATAGGAAGGCGCGCTCGTCGACTTCCTCCGTGAGAATCGGGACATATTTGTATGGTCCCCCAAGGACATGTCGGGTGTGCCGAGGGAGTTCGCCGAGCACTCACTTCATGTGCGGCCGGACACCAAGCCGGTCAAGCAACCTCTACGCCGGTTCGCGGAGGAGAAGAGGAAGATAATCGGGGACGAGATCACTCGGCTCCTTGCAGCCGGGTTCATCATGGAAGTGTACCACCCGGACTGGTTGGCGAACCCAGTCCTGGTGCTGAAGAAGAACAAGACCTGGCGCATGTGTATCGACTACACCAGCCTGAACAAGGCGTGCCCGAAAGACCCATTCTCCTTGCCCCATATCGATCAAGTTATTGATTCCACGACCGGCTGTGATTTGTTCTCTTTTCTAGATTGCTATTCCGGGTACAATCAGATCCGGCTAAACCCGGCTGATCAGGTTAAGACATCATTTATCACCCCCTACGGGGCTTTCTGCTACGTAACCATGCCTTTCGGTCTAAAGAATGCAGGCGCTACCTATCAGCGCTGCATGCAGAAGTGCTTGCACTCGCAGATAGGCCAAAACGTGCATGCTTATGTGGACGACGTGGTCATCAAGACCAAGGAGAAGCGCACCCTCCTCGAGGATCTGGGAGAAACATTTGGCAACCTCTGCCAGTACCAGATGAAGCTGAACCCGGAGAAGTGCGTCTTCGGAGTACCATCCGGTCAGCTACTTGGTTTCCTCGTATCGCAACGAGGTATCAAGGCGAATTCGGAGAAGATCGTGGCCATCGAGAGGATGCAGCCGCCCAGGAACCTGCTTGGAGTCTAGAAGTTCACCGATGTCTGGCCTCCCTCAGTCGTTTCGTCAGCCGGATGGGGGAGAAGGCACTCCCGTTGTACCAGCTGATGAAGAAGATAGACAAGTTCTCCTGGACTTCGCAAGCCAACACCGCATTTCATGACCTCAAGTGCATGCTATCCACAGCGTCGGTTCTAGCCACGCCGGCTAGCAAGGAGTCGATGTTGCTCTATATAGCAGCCATCAGCTGGGTCGTCAGCATCATCCTGGTGGTGGAGCGCCCCGAGGAAGGCAAGGCTCAGCCGGTTCAGAGGCCCGTCTACTACCTCAGCGAGGCTCTCTCTCTCTCCAAGCGGAACTACCCCCACTACCAGAAGATGTGCTATGGCGTGTACCTGGCATGCAAGAAACTCAAGCACTACTTCCAGGAGCACCCGATTAAGGTCGTGTGCACCGCACCCCTTTCGGAAATCATCGGCAACAAGGATGCCACCGGTCGAGTCGCCAAGTGGGCCATCAAGCTAGCCGCCTACTCCATCCAGTACGAGCCCCGGCTCAGGATCAAGTCGCAGGCATTGGCGGACTTCCTCGTGACTAGGCTGAGACATAGTATCTCCCACCGGTTCCAGATTCGGACCACTAGAAGATGCACTTCGACAGGTCAAAGATGCTCGGGGGCTTGGGAGCCGACATCGTGCTCACCTTGCCCAAGGGAGACCGGCTGGAGTACGTGTTGTAGATCCACTTCAAGGCCTCCAACAACGTAGCTGAATACGAGGCACTGGCGCACGGACTCCGGTTAGCCAAGGAGATCGGTGTCAACCAGATCCTGTGCTTCGGTGATTCCGATCTGGTGGTGCAGCAAGTGTCCGAAGAATGGGACGCCAGAGATGCAAACATGGCCCTCTACTGGTTCCACATCCAGAAGCTCAGCGCCTCCTTCGACGGGTGCGAATTTCACCATGTCCCTCGTGTCAACAACGAGGCAGCCGATTTGCTCGCCAAAATCGGATCCACCAGGCAGCCGATCCCACCAGGGGTATCTTTGGAGCACCTGTGCAAGCCCTCCATCAACCCGTCGCCAGAGTCAGACTCCATCACCTGGGCAGGAAGCGTCCAGGCTGGCGGAACGGCAGAAGCGGAGCTGGCAGAGCCACCAAAGAAGAAGACCCGCACCAATTCCGGCAAGGCAGTGCCCTCCGGCTCGCAAGACCCGGGGGCTGCCGGTTCATCAAGAAGCTCGGACGACCCAGGGGCTAGTGTCAGGGGGATGATCCCCAGGTACCCCAACCGGATAAGAAACCAAGCAATCAGATCGCGTCCGGCTAACCAGATACAGCCGGACAGGGCAAGACAGGCCGGCTACCACATGGTAGCCGGATCAGCAAGAAGTAACCGACTACAGCGACGTAGCCGGACCCAATCAGTGAGACAGGACGACGTGCGTATCGGTGCACGGTATGCCCTGTACGATGACAAGACTGGCAACCACTCGGCCATACCGAAGAGTTTGCGGGAAAGACGCAGGAATAGTGGCCTGATGCTGACGACAGGCTCGCATGGCGTCTACTGTGCCTACGACAGCCATACCGCTCATACTCCGATGAGACATACCATGTCGGACACTGTAGATGACCAGTCGGCTAGGACCCGCATGTGGGGCCCGCTAGTTGGATTGGCAGGTGAGACCGTTGCCTCTCTGCCTATATAAGGATAGGCAAGGCCTCAGTAGAAAGGGTTGGTCTCATTTCATTTAAGACAGTAGCTAGAGAATACAACTCAAGGAGCACTTGTAGTTCGTGTATCCCTGATAGTCAGATCCGGCAAGAGTAGGGGCTTTACGTCATCACGAGGGCCCCGAACCTGGGTACTTCTTGTGTCCAGCTACGCTCTCTTGTATCCAATCCCGCCTGCGGATGCCGTCGATAGCTTCCCTGCTAGTCCCCACACCTCTATCTAACCTCCTTAGGTATTGTCGTTCCCAATACAACGACAGGTGGAGTCTTCCTCTTCCGTGACGCGCGCTTGAGCGAGGCGTTCGATGCGGTCACGGGCATCCGGACGATCCGGGTTGGGCGCTCCTTCCCGGCCTGAGAGACGGGAACCGACAGGTCTTGGCGCTCCGGTTGGTGGAGGGGGAGGCGGTGGGTTGTTGTTCACCATTTGCTCTTGGCGCGGCTGGCCCTTGCTGCCAGAACCACGATGCTTGCTGCGGGCCTTAGCCGGAGGAGAGGACACCCGTTGGGTGTCGTGGGGCACACCCTTGCTATTGGCAGGCGGCCTGCTTCCCTTGGAGCAGCTGGGGTCCTCCTGCATCTGCCGGTTGGCATCAGCATGCTCGTCCGCGATCCGGAGGAGCTCCTGCACCTGAGTGTGCTATCTGGCTCGCTCCTCGCCCTCCAGGTTAGGCAATTCATTTGCTGCGGCTCGCGCCGCACGCAGGTTCTTGATGGGCGTGATGTAGGTGGGCCGGATGAGAGCGGGTGCCAGATCCGGCTCGCCATCCTTCTCCATCCTACTGCCTAGCTCGCCGCCCCGACGTCGCACTTGCCCGCACCGGCTTGGCTCCACGGTAGCCAGAGTGAAGATGTGCGCGCGGTCGTACTCGCGCCGGGTGATCTCGATCTGCTTGCGGGTCACAACCAGCTCCATGGCCTCCTGGAGGAGAAGCTATCTCTCCATGGCGAAGTTGGCCTCCGCCTCCTCCGGGTTCTCCCCGAGGTTAACTGGTGTGAGGAGCCGGTCGATGGCATCCTACACCGGGTTTCAGGACTGTGGCGATGCAGAAGTTCCGCCCACGTCCGCACCCCGCTCCCGCAGCTGGCGGGGGTGAGAGCAGGAGCCGGCCATCATTACCTCAACACCACGAGGATCGACGGAGGCGCTGCTGCCCAGGTGCGGAAGCTACGTGACGAAAATGATCTCCCTAGGGAAACGCTCCAGCACGGTGGCAATGTAGACGGGGAGGTCGCCGAAAAGCAGGATAGAACCGTTTGCCGGAAATGAGGTTCCGGCGAAGCAGGAAGCGTTGTCGATGATGCAATCAAATTTTCCGAGCATGAGCACCAGGCCGGAGGCCACGCGCTCCGGTCGGAACGTGACTCCGGTCGAAGCCATCTATCCCCATGGTGGGCGCCAACTGTCTTGTATTGGGAACATCAGTACCTAAGCAGGTTAGATAGAGGTCTGGGGACTAGCAGGGAAGCTATCGACGGCGTCCGCGGGCGGGATTGGATACAAGCAAGTGTAGCTGGACACAGGAAGTACCCAGGTTCGAAGCCCTCATGATGAGGTAAAGCTCATACTCCTGTTGATCTAACTATGAGTGGTATACGGGATACAATCGCTCCTTGATCTATATTCTCTGGCTACTGCCTTAAATGCACTCAGACCAACCCCTTCTACTGGAACCTTGCCTCTCCTTATATAGGTAGAGAGGCAACGGTCTTACTAGCCAGTCCGGCTGGCGGGCCCCACAAGCAGGCCTGATGACCCACAAGTATAGGGGGTGTATCGCAGTATTTTCGAGGGAAGTGAAACCCAATTTATTGATTCGACACAAGGGGAGCCAAAGAATATTTATCAGCCTTAACAACTGAGTTGTCAATTCAGCTTCACCTGGAAACAATCTTGCTCACAGCAGTTTATCAGTAGCAACAGTTTTGTAGTAGGAATAGTAAAGTAGCAGCAGTAGCAAAGCAAACATAGTAGTAACGAAAGCAGTAACAGTGGGATTCGAGTGTGGTAGGCATAGGGATGGATGGACAGACGTTGCATGGAGAAGAGAATTCACATAGCAATCAGAACATAGGGCAATTGCAGATAAATAAGATAAAGCATCCAAGTACTAGACAATCATAGGCATGTGTTCCATATATAGTCATACGTGCTCGCAATGAGAACTTGCACAACATCTTTTGTCCTGCCAGCACGTTTGCAGTGGGGCCTCTAGGGAACTACTGGCAATTAAGGTACTCCTTTTAATAGAGCACCGGAGCAAAGCATTAACACTCCGTGAACACATGTGATCCTCACATCAAAGCCTTTCCCTTCCGATTATCCCGATTTCTGTCACTTCGGGGCCATAGGTTCCGGACAACAACGTGTGTATACAACTTGTAGATAAGACCATAAACAATACTATCATAATGAATCAATAATACGTTCAGATCTGAAATCATGGCACTCGGGCCCTAGTGACAAGCATTAAGCACAACAAGTCGTAACAAAGTCATAAAGCACTAATAAAAGATACTAGGCACCATGCCCTAACAATCTGATGCCATTAGATGAACGATCTCATCCAATCCCTACCATCCCCATAGCCTACAGCGGGGGATTACTCACTCATAGATGGGGGAAACATGGATGGTCGATGGATATGATGGTGGATATCGATGGAGATGGCTCCGGGGGCACTTCCCCGTCCTAGCAGGGTGCCGGAACAGAGACTTTCTGTCCCCCGAATCTCCCCTTCAGTGGTGACGGCGCTGCGGAACTTTTTCTAGAAAAACGTCGAACCCCCCAAAGTTTTTAGGTCAGGAGGCTTCTTATAGGCGAAGAGGGAGAGCGAGGGGGTGCCTGGGGCCACCACACCATGCCCTGGCGCGGCCAAGCCCAGCCCGCGCCTGGGGGTGGTGTGGCCAGGCCCTGGCCCTCCTCCGTCTCGTATTCTGGCTCCGTGATTCTTCTGGAAAAATAGGCACTTTGGCTTTTGTCCCGTCCAATTCCGAGAATATTCATTTTCTGACTTTCCTAGAACCAAAAACAGCAGAAAACAGGCAGCTGGCACTGTGGCTCTTGTTAATAGGTTAGTCCAAGAAATCATATGAAAAGTACTCCAAAGTGTGGACAAAACACAAGAAAGTGGATAAAACCAAGCATGGAGCATCAAAAATTATAGATACATTTGCAATGTATCAACATCCCCAAGCTTAACTCCTGCTCGTCCTCGAGTAGGTAAGTGATAAAAAGAAAGAATAATTTTTGAGGTGACATGCACCATCAAAGACTTGATCAAAGTATTTGTCAACATTCAAAGCTGGGATCATAGTACTTCAATCATAACATGAAAGTCAAATTTCTAGCAATAAGACAAAGAAACTATGATGCAACATGAAAAGGCACAAACAAAAGATTCATGAATAACAATGCTTTGCAAGACGTTTGTTTGTTTCACATAAAGAAAACATAGCATAGTGGCATTCAGCTTGTCCCTCAATAGAGTAGCAAATATAAATGCATAGGACACCTTCAAAGTTTATAAGAGTGACTAGATACAAAAGTTTAAAACAAGCAATATCAAGTTATGCATCAATCAATTAGTCTTGGGACAATGCACATAGAACTAAGAATGGCCACTATGCTCTCAAGAAAGTGCTCAAAGAATAAGTGGAGACTCAACAAGGAAATGAAAAGGTTTTGAATAGTTTGAAAGGCTTCCAAATGCTGAAAGTATGGTACTCATTAGCTTTGAGCTCTCATTGCCCCTATCATAATCATCTTTAATGTGGTTAAGGTGAAAGTGAGGTCCAATCTGAGTTATATGCTTGACAGACTATAAACTGAAAATACCAAGTCCCTTGAGTACGAGGGCCGCTCCTCATGCTACTCAACTTTAGTTACAGGTAAGTTCTTGTCATCGTAAGTATGGGCATATCATTGAGAACCGCCAACGGGGTACCCCTTGCCCGATGATACGGAAGAATCCCCATATCAAAATGACAAGGCAAGCAGACAATGAGTATCTCAACAATCTTCTTATTTACCATGGGAAAATGGTGCTTTTTTCTCTCTTTCCTCTTTTCATAAATCTCTTTTTTTTTCTCAATAGCTATCTCTCTCTTTTTTATAAGAAGAATGCTTCATAGATATCATTATGGTTACGCTGCAGGTTTCCACCATGTCAGCATGGATTAGACCAGCGGCCCAGGTGTTTCTCTAACACACATACATAACTCCATGGACTTACAAGCTCCCCTTTTATTTCACACCAACGACATCC
Organism: Avena sativa; assembly: GCA_916181665.1. Taxonomy (NCBI): domain Eukaryota; kingdom Viridiplantae; phylum Streptophyta; class Magnoliopsida; order Poales; family Poaceae; genus Avena; species Avena sativa. The sequence continues at coordinate 27,489,259 of OV702290.1, read as the reverse complement.
GCAAATAAAAGAGCAAGGTATCAACTGGGTATATATTTACAAGTGTTGAAAGCGTTCCCCGTGATAACACGGTTCTGCTAATCCCCAGCCTATAATTAGCAAGCATATAACTTTCATGGAGAGTTCACAATGGTTCAGGTTTATTAAGTGCAGGAAATAAAGTGTGCCATCAATTTCGTGAGAGCTTTACTAACTAACTTTCTCAAAACAAGCAAACATTTTATTCGGAAGAAAACACGGGATATTGAATATGCACGGAAGTAGAAAATGATGCTAATAGGTAGGTATGGTGGACACTTTGGCAATATTTTGTTTAAGGGAGTTGGAAATATGAGTAAAACACTCAGTGTAAGTGAAGGCTAGCAATAGTAAGGGAGCGACAAACGAGAGAGCAATAATGGCCATAATCATGCAGAGCGACAAAACATCATTGATCAAAGCATAAAGTGATACTACAAGTTGAAAACTAAAGGATCATAAAGGCTATGGTGACTTGAGATAGTCATAACATGGTGTGAGCATGTGCCAAGTCAACCCAAATAAAGCATCAAAGGAGAATACCACTATACTATGCTTTAATATGCTAAAACAACGCATGATTCATCCAAGGCACATTAAGCAATCTCTATTGTTTATAACAAGTCATGCTACAGCAAAGAATACTAAGCATAAAGCCAAAACAATATCAAGCATGGCATGACAAAGCATGGGCCACGGTCAAAAACAAGCTCTCTTTACCACATAAGCATGAACTTTCCTACTCTTTTCCAAACCAAACCAAACTATTTGCAAAACAATATATGAAAGAGGAGGTCCAACCAATTTATTCAGAAAACTAAGCAAACCACGCAAACTAAAAACCAAAATGAAAACGAAAAAGAAGACGCTCCAAGAACAATACAACTGTGCATGAAACAATAAAAATGAAGTGTTTGGAAGAAACCTGGGATTTTTATTGATGAAGAAGGGGATGCCTTGGGAATCCCCAAGCTTTGACGCTTGTACTTCTTGGATATTTCTTGGGGTGACACGCGTGGCATCCCCAAGCTTGAGCTTTAGTCCATCCTTCATCTCATTACTCATTCCTTGCATACACCTGAAATTTTTCCTTCATACAAAACTTCACACAATCTTTATTAGCAACATTAGTGCACCAAGATAAATAAGTCTTAAGGTTCAGTTCTAACACCAAATAAACTTCCATTAGAACACTAGATACTGTAGCACTTCCCTCAAAAAGCTCAATTCCCCAAAATAACTAAAAAAGGAACCAACAAGAAGCAAATGCAGAAAATGGCAGAAATCTGTCAAAACAGACCAGCAGGTAAAGACGAATTTTTTCGAAGACCTTATGTTGCTCAAATCAAAAAGTGTTGAACTAAGGAAAGTTAGATAACAACCTGGGGCAGAAGCACAAAAATTTACACCTCAAAAAGACGTTCAGAGATTTTACACGAATTTTTACGGTGAAGCACAGAAATCTGTTTCGAGACAGCAACTTTCCCAATCATTACTTCTCTCTCATTAGAGGTTACTCTTGGCACAAAAAGAAAATAAAAAGGATAAGGAGCGGGTATTACAGAAGTAATAACTTCTAAGACTCATCTAAAACTTTTGGGTTATCTCCCAATAAGTACTTTTCTTTAATGCCTTTAAGTTAGGCATAAGCAAAAACTAGAATGGATAGAATAGAAGTAAACAGAAATAATCATAGTGAAAACATTGTTTTGTTCAATGAAATCCTTTTGTTAACAAGGTTGATCAGGTCTTGCTACCAAAACAATTTCATATGAGAGAAAAGTTTGTATTCCACTAATGATTATGTTACCTCAACCTTGATAGAAATGGTCCCAATCATAATAGTTTCAAAATTTTCTCTTGGTATGGGACAATATATTTCTCCAACTTGAATGCCCTCAACATGTTCAATTGAATTCAAGCCATAAGTCCTTTCAATCTTCTTGGGGAAATAGACAATATGTTCCTTGTCATTAACATTGAAGGTCACCTTCCCTTGATTATAATTAATAACAGCTCCTGCAGTATTTAAGAAAAGGTCTCCCAAGAATAATAGACATAATATCATCTTCAGGCATAAAAAGTTTGAGAGGATGCTCTCATAAGAAATAAGAGTTGAAGTAAAAGAGAGCATCAAGAATCAAGATCAAAACACATTTAAGTCTAACCCACATCCTATGCATAGGAATCATGTAAGCAAATAACAAAGTGACAGGCATAGGAAGATGAAACAAGAGTAACTTCAAAACTTTCAGCACATAGAGAGGTGTTTCAATACCAGGAAAACTTCTACCACCATATTTTCCTCTCTCAAAATAATTTTCAGTAGCCTCATGAATAAACTCAACAATATAACTATCACATAAAGCATGCTCTTCATGATCTACAAGCACTAGAGCTTTATTATAAACATTTTCAAAAGAAACCTCGGGAACATAACATTCATCCTCCTTTAGTAAGCATGGAGGACAATCAAATAATGTAAGGGATAAAGAGTTACTCTCATTAGAAGGTAGGCATGGGTAGCTAATCCATTCTTCCTCCTTTTGTTCATCATTCTCCTCCTCTTTTTCATCTAATGAGATTTCAAGTTCATCAATTTCTTCTTCCATAGGATCCTGCAAGGCATTAGTCTCTTCCATAGGGTCCTGCAAGGCATTAGTCTCTTCCATTTGTGGAAAGCATCTATTAAAATATTCAAGGATATAGCTATTTTCATCCTTGTAATTATCAATGCAAAATTTAAGTATACCATAAACCTCATGCTTATAAGGTGAATCATCAATATTTTCAAGCAAACTAGCAAGTTCAAAAGCACCCTTCCAAGCAATAAATTCTTCAATTCGTTCTGCATCATAAAAGTCAAAAATTCCTTTAGCATAGGAAGATATGGTATCATTATCACTATACTCACATTGAAAACGGAGGTGTTTATACCTCTTCCCGCAACAAGACTCATCACAGCAATAAGTAACATTATAAGTAGAGCACACGTCCCCAGCAATGGTATACAATCTATCAATTTGTTCCCATAAGTGTTTCCCTTTTTGTGACAAGCGGTGTTCCTTATAAAAATATTTTTGATCTTCCATGAACCCACCTTGCCAATAAGCTTCAGTTTCAAAGAAACCAACCATTGACAACAAGCATGATAAAGCAAGACAATAACACACCAACGAAAATAACAACTAGAGTAGGAACTAATTTTTTTGTATTTTTGATAAAGAAACAAGCAAACAATGAGAAAATAAACTTAGCTTGAAAAATAGTGAATCCAAGTGGACTTGATAAATAAAGCTATGCTCCCCGGCAACGGCGCCAGAAAATAGTCTTGATGACCCACAAGTATATATTTACAAGTGTTGAAAGCGTTCCCCGTGACAGCACGATCCTGCTAATCCCCAGCCTATAATTAGCAAGCATATAACTTTCATGGAGAGTTCACAATGGTTCAGGTTTATTAAGTGCAGGAAATAAAGTGTGCCATCAAGTTCGTGAGAGCTTTACTAACTAACTTTCTCAAAACAAGCAAACATTTTATTCGGAAGAAAACACGGGATATTGAATATGCACGGAAGTAGCAAATGATGCTAATAGGTAGGTATGGTGGACACTTTGGCAATATTTTGTTTAAGGGAGTTGGAAAGCTGAGTAAAACACTCAGTGTAAGTGAAGGCTAGCAATAGTAAGGGAGCGACAAACGAGAGAGCAATAATGGCCATAATCATGCAGAGCGACAAAACATCATTGATCAAAGCATAAAGTGATACTACAAGTTGAAAACTAAAGGATCATAAAGACTATGGTGACTTGAGATAGTCATAACATGGTGCATGTGCCAAGTCAACCCAAATAAAGCATCAAAGGAGAATACCACTATACTATGCTTTAATATGCTAAAACAACGCATGATTCATCCAAGGCACATTAAGCAATCTCTATTGTTTATAACAAGTCATGCTACAGCAAATAATACTAAGCATAAAGCCAAAACAATATCAAGCATGGCATGACAAAGCATGGGCCACAGTCAAAAACAAGCTCTCTTTACCACATAAGCATGAACTTTCCTACTCTTTTCCAAACCAAACCAAACTATTTGCAAACCAATATATGAAAGAGGAGGTCCAAACAATTTATTCAACAAACTAAGCAAACCACGCAAACTAAAAACCAAAATGAAAACGAAAAAGAAGACGCTCCAAGAACAACACAACTGTGCATGAAACAATAAAAATGAAGTGTTTGGAAGAAACCTGGGAATTTTATTGATGAAGAAGGGGATGCCTTGGGCATCCCCAAGCTTTGACGCTTGTACTTCTTGGATATTTCTTGGGGTGACACGCATGGCATCCCCAAGCTTGAGCTTTAGTCCATCCTTCATCTCATTACTCATTCCTTCCATACACCTGAAATTTTTCCTTCATACAAAACTTCACACAATCTTTATTAGCAACATTAGTGCACCAAGATAAATAAGTCTTAAGGTTCAGTTCTAACACCAAATAAACTTCCATTAGAACACTAGCTACTGTAGAAATTCCCTCAAAAATCTCAATTCCCCAAAAGAACTAAAAAAGGAACCAACAAGAAGCAAATGCAGAAAATGGCAGAAATCTGTCAAAACAGACCAGCAGGTAAAGACGAATTTTTTCGAAGACCTTCTGTTGCTCAAATCAAAAAGTGTTGAACTAAGGAAAGTTAGATAACAACCTGGGCAGAAGCACAAAAATTCACGCCTCAAAAAGACGTTCAGAGATTTTACACGAATTTTTACGGTGAAGCACAGAAATCTGTTTCGGGACAGCAACTTTCCCAATCATTACTTCTCTCTCATTAGAGGTTACTCTTGGCACAAAAAGCAAATAAAAAGGATAAGGAGCAGTTATTACAGAAGTAATAACTTCCAAGACTTATCTAAAACTTTTGGGTTATCTCCCAATAAGTACTTTTCTTTAATGCCTTTAAGTTAGGCATAAGCAAAAACTAGAATGGATAGAATAGAAGTAAACAGAAATAATCATAGTGAAAACATTGTTTTGTTCAATGAAATCCTTTTGTTAACAAGGTTGATCAGGTCTTGCTACCAAAACAATTTCATATAAGACAAAACTTTGTATTCCACTAATAATTATGCTACCTCAACCTTGATAGAAATGGTCCCAATCATAATAGTTTCAAATTTTTCTCTTGGTATGGGACAATATATTTCTCCAACTTGAATTCCCTCAACATGTTCAATTGAATTCAAGCCATAAGTCCTTTCAATCTTTAGCATAGGAAGATATGGTATCATTATCACTATACTCACATTGAAAAGGGAGGTGTTTATACCTCTTCCTGCAACAAGACTCATCACAGCAATAAGTAACATTAGAAGTAGAGCACACGTTCCCAGCAATGGTATACAATCTATCAATTTGTTCCCATAAGTGTTTCCCTTTTTGTGACAAGCGGTGTTCCTTATAAAAATATTTTTGATCTTCTGTGAACCCACCTTGCCAATAAGCTTCAGTTTCAAAGAAACCAACCATTGACAACAAGCATGATAAAGCAAGACAATAACAGACCAATGAAAATAACAACTAGAGTAGGAACTAATTTTTTTATATTTTTGATAAAGAAACAAGCAAACAAGGAGAAAATAAACTTAGCTTGAACAATAGTGAATCCAAGTGGACTTGATAAATAAAGCTATGCTCCCCGGCAACGGCGCCAGAAAATAGTCTTGATGACCCACAAGTATAGGGGGTGTATCGCGGTATTTTCGAGGTAAGTGAAACCCAATTTATTGATTCGACACAAGGGGAGCCAAAGAATATTTATCAGCCTTAACAACTGAGTTGTCAATTCATCTGCACCTAGAAACAATCTTGCTCACAACAGTTTATCGGTAGCAATAGTTTTGTAGTAGGAATAGTAAAGTAGCAGCAGTAGCAAAGAAAAGACAGTAGTAACAAAAGCAGTAATAGTGGGATTCGAGTGCGGTAGGCATAGGGATGGATGGACGGGCGTTTCATGGACAAGACAATTCACATAGCAATCAGAACATAGGGCAATTGCAGATAAATAAGATAAAGCATCCAAGTACTAGACAATCCTAGGCATGTGTTCCACATATAGTCATACGTGCTCGCAATGAGAACTTGCACAACATATTTTGTCCTACCAGCCCGTTTGCAGCGGGGCCTCTAGGGAACTACTGGCAATTAAGGTACTCCTTTTAATAGAGCACCGGAGCAAAGCATTCACACTCCGTGAACACATGTGATCCTCACATCAAAGCCTTTCCCTTCCAGTTATCCCGATTTCTATCACTTCGGGGCCATAGGTTCCGGACAACAACGTGTGTATACAACTTGTAGATAAGACCATAAACAATACTATCATAATAAATCAATAATACGTTCAGATATGAAATCATGGCACTCAGGCCCTAGTGACAAGCATTAAGCACAACAAGTCGCAACAAAGTCATAAAGCACTAATAAAAGATACTAGGCACCATGCCCTAACAATCTGATGCCATTACATGAACGATTTCATCCAATCCTACCATCCCCATAGCCTACAGTGGAGGATTACTCACTCATAGATGGGGGAAACTGTCGTGGTGGTGTCACGGCAGATGCCATGGATAGGCTAAAGGTGGGGACTAATACACGCTAGGGGAATCCAGGGAGGGATAGTGGAGTGATTCTCCACACAGAAGTTTGTATTGCTATATCTCCAAGATTACAAGTGCTCCTTGAGCTGTATTGGCAAGAGGAGGAAGAAGGAGCTCTCTTACTCTTGCCTACTATCTTTCCCTAGAACCCTAGATCAACTCGTGCTTAACCAACTAGAGCTCAACCAACCCCCTCTACCAGAACCCTAGCCCCCCTTATATAGAGGAAGTTTGGTCCTGGCTTAGGGCATACGTGGAGGCATATTCCTAAGAATATGCCCCCTCCCAAAGTGGTAACCCGACCGGGGTGCTTTTCCCCCGCGTCATACATGCTTTAGCGACATAAGCCTCTGCGGCGCCCGCGTCAGATGACATGAGCGTCGTCACCCTTGTCAGCCACGATCCGGTGGTCCTGCCCTTGCTTTCTCCGCTCATGTAGTACGTATCGGACCTTCTTTTTGACCAGAGAGATTCCTTCCTTCTCCCAGAAGCTAAGCGAGGACCCGGATCATAATAGATCCAGCCACACATGTTCCTGCATATAAGTTAGACAAGCACTTCCGACTTACTCCTTAAGTCGGATGAGACAAAGCTAGGCGTCCCCCTGGTCCGGGTTACTCTGTGATCTAGCCTGCCTTGAGGTGACCCGGCCAACATCCGCTTTGACCTTGCCGACCTTCGGCTAACTCGGCCGTTATACCCCGGAGTGACTCTACCCGGGGGTATCCCCCCAACATTAGTCCCTGAAGCTGGTGTGGTCTTAGCTGCTTTGGCCGCTAAGGCCACATCAGGTTCATTTATGTTCGAGCCTCGGACGTTTAATTCCGAGTTAGCTCCTTGTCTCGGATTATATGGATTTACGTTCCCTTCGCACGTTCCAAGTTTTCACTTGCCGGCCGGGCCACCGCTTTGGCTCGGATCCCATGGTTATCATGGTTTGATCCGGGCCCTGTTTCCTTCTCTCATATGCCAACCCACGTGGAGGCTAATCATTACCTCGTCTTATTTTAAGGGCCTGCACAGTAACCGCCGCAGTAATTGTTAGTTATCACTGTGCGTGGGTCACGTCATGCATGACTCCTCGTTTACCGCAACAGTGCGTCGCGTCATGGGATCGCTTCTACTCTGTGGCCCACTGTGTGGCTTTTCTCTGATTGGCTGATGCCGGTGATACACGGCCACACCGTGTGGCTCGTCGGCGCAGCGCGATCCCACTCATCCATCTCTGGGGGTGGTTAAATAGGGGAGGGGTGCATCCCTTAGCGTTTTTCCACCTCTGTGCCCCTCCGCCCGTTGCGTTTTTCTCCTTCATCTTCCCTGTGACCATGTCGCCGCCGGTGTTTCTAGCAGCAGCGTCGCCGCCGCACTCTCCCCGTGCTTCTGCTTCGTAGCCACCGCTACGCAACTGCTTAGCCACGGGTCCTCGCCAATCTAGGCCACAGATCCCCGCCGCTGCTAGCTCCAGCGAGGATAGCGAATACGAGATGACGGAGGAGGAGCTCGTCGTCGCCGAGCAGGAGATGGAGGAGGACGCCGGCACGGCGGACCGCGGCGCGTGGGCCGGTTCGTGCGTCTGTCAAGACGACATGGACTGGCTCTACCAGACCAGGCGTATTCCCGCCGGCGTCGTCGCTCGTCTCCCCTCCGCCGAACTGGCCCCCTCACCCAATCCGGGTGAGTTCGTTGTATTCCTGTCCCACTTCCAACGGGGATTTGGTCTCCCGGTGAGCGATTTCTTCCGGGATTGGGTTAGGACATGCCACCTGCAGCCGCACCATCTCCCAGCAAACGCTATCACCTCTCTTTCTGCCTTTGCCTCTACGATCGAGGGCTACACCGGACTATGGCCCACGAAGGAGCTATGGATTCGGTTCTTCGGCCTTCATCGCAACGTCGTCCCCAATATCCACGTAGAGTCGGAGGATAAGCAGCTCACCCAGTTCGGAGCTGCCTCCATCTTGCCCCGGAGGTTTTTGGTCTTTCCCCGGGTTACCGGGCTCGACTCCTACAAAGGATGGGCCCAGACCTTCTTCTACGTCCGGAACGAGGGTACCGAAGACTTGATTCGGTTGCTGCCCTACGCTCCAGGCCTACCTGACACGGATTTCTGGGAGGAGGTCCCCAAGAAGCCTATAGCTCTGGCCAACCAAGTTAACAAGAGGTTCGTTGAGCTGAAGAAACTCGGATTGCGCAACGAGGATGCTATGATCACGTTCGTGCGCAACCGAATCTCTCCCCTCCAGAGGCGCACCCACAAGTTGTGCCACATGAGCTTCGGCTGCGACCCCAACCGAACCTCCTCCTTTGAGTTGAGCAACACGGAGATCTTTCGCCGGGTTAAGGCTCTTTTCACTACCCACAAGGATTTCTTCGCCGAATGGACGTGGGGAATCGAGCATTACTGCCGTGACAGGCTCCCTCCCACGGTAAGCTTCACGGGGCAAACTTATTTCGGATCGAGTATGTGTCGGTTTTTGTTGTATTTTTGACTCTGCTCTTTGTGCTTTTTCTCAGCTGTTCCTTCAGCAAACTCTCGAGGATGGTACGGACCCGACCCTTAAGTGGGCGCCGGAATGAGAAATCCCGGATGATGAGGAGTCGGACCAGGAGATGTTCCTCCCTATGACCGACGCTACCAAACGACCCAGCGGTAAATTCTCTCCCCTTAGAGATTGGCCCGATGATGAGGATGACTCGGATGTCGACGTGATTGAACCTGTTGAGGCTGTCCCTATTTCTTTTGCCTTTCCGGCATCAACTAAACCCGGTGGGCATATCCACGAGGATCCTCCACTTGCTACGGGTGAGCCGGTTCCGGTGGCATCGAAGAAGAAGCGCGGAGCCGCATCAAGTTCTTCCTCCGAGCCTTCTCAGCCTACAAAAAGGCAAAAGAAGGCCGGAGACAAGACTGCCTCCAAGCGAGCAGGCAAAGCCCCGGCACGGAGGGCCCGGAAACCCAAGGAGGCTGAAACCTCGGATGCGTAAGTCATTTTTCATTGCGCAACTCATTTTTCCTTGCATCGCGGTAATTTCACTCCTGACATTATTCTCTTTTTCAGGCCTCCTGTGGAGGTCCCTCAGAGCGGATCGAGCATCTCTTCTCCCCTTCGGTTTGGCCCTTCTCCTCCTCGTGACGACGAGTCACGCCTACTGAGCCCTATTCCGGAGGGTTCTGCGGCTGCTCCGGGTTTCGCAGTGCCTCGTCGAGAGGAACGCCACCTCGGAGCGGGAGGGGTCGGTCCAACCGAGGCGACGGCGTCCACCACTTCGGCATCGCCGCAACCAGCAACCACCGAGTCTATCACGACACCAGCACCAGCAGCAGCTCCAGTACCAGCGATCGAGCCAGCACCTGTCCCGGCACCAAGGAAACCAACAACAGCTCCAGTGCCAAGTTCTTCTGCCTCGTCCGAGTCATCTCAGCCTCGGCGAGGAACTATCCCAGCAACTTCCAAAGGGAAATCCACCATGGTTACTTCTTCCCAGCAAGCTAAGGGCAAAAAGGCTCCGGATACTGCCAAGTCTACATCCGTCGAGGCCGGGCAGCGAACCCTGTCGTCGATGCTTCCGAAGAAATCACCAGTAGCGACGGATGTTCCTGCCGAGCCAACCGATGCGCAGCAGATGGTTCTGCACACCAGCCCAGCTCTTGCCCTAGTTGAGAGCAAAGAAGCTCATGCGAAGGGTTTGGTGGCACCCCACATGCCCACTGGCGAACGGTACCCTCCGAGCCTTATCGAGTTCGTCATGAACTGGAACAAGGCGGAATTCATCCACAGCGACGATCTCCCGCAAAAGTTCGGCCCCGCAGAATTTTCTGCCCAGATGAATACTGCCGCTAAAGCAATTAACCTCGCGGGGCGAATGATGGAGGTATGTCGTTTCTCCTTTACATGCTGTAGATAATAACCATTAGTCCCCGAGCCTCCGGGGGAGTAGCTTGTTACTCGGCCAGATGCTCATTAGAAAACTAACGTAGCTGCATGTAAACTTCAGATATGCACACACCTAGAGACGGGTTAAGTTCTACTTGGCCCGGATCTTGCACACTTCGAATATGCACACACCTAGAGCCGGGTTAAGTTCCACTTGGCCCGGATCTTGCACACTTCGAATATGCACACACCTAGAGCCGGATTAAGTTCCACTTGGCCCGGATCTTGCACACTTCGAATATGCATACACCTAGAGCCGGGTTAAGTTCCACTTGGCCCAGATCTTGCACACTTCGAATATGCACACACCTAGAGCCGGGTTAAGTTCCACTTGGCCTGGATCTTGCACACTTCTAATATGCATCAAGCTAATTTTACACTTCTGTACTTTTTTCAGGTAACTACCAATCGCCGGAGCGCTGAATTCCAACGCCTGCTTGATACCCACAAGATCCTACGCGCAAAACATGTTGCACTTGGTGCAGAACATGAAAAGAGGGGTAATTTTCTCCCTCGGCACCTCTCCGTTTTTCTTTACTTTTTTTTCCGCCGAACTAACCTCCTCATTCGGTTTCTGCAGCTGGGGTGGAGGCTGAGAACAAAATCATGCAGAAGAACTTGGAGGAAATCTGGGGTAGGTCCTCTTTTGTTCGACCTCGTAGTGTTTTCCATTTCTTCTTCTCCTTGGCTCGGCAAACATTCACTCCTCGGCTCTGCCGGGTCAACATACTATTTCAGCATCGCTTGAGGATAGTGTGCCAGTGCCTGATATGATGCTGCATTTTCTCGAACAAGCAGGGCAGCATCAAGCTGAGCTGAAGAAGAAGAATGATGAGCTTGCCCTCCTCCGGACTAAGGATGACGAGATAGCCAAGCTCAAGGATGATATGGAGAAGATGAAGGCCCAACACAAAACCAAGCTCCAAAAAGTTGGCCAGAACTTCACCGAAGAGCGTGAGCGCCTTACTCTCCAGATCTCTAAGGGCCAGGACCTACTCAGAGAATCCGACGTCCAGCTTGGGTCGGCAAACGCTGAGCTTGAGCAACTTCGCAAAAGACGCGATGCCTGTATCAAGGAGTTAACTCGGATCCATACCCATATTTCTCGTAAGTTACTTTCCCTTGTCCGGCATAATTCTCCGGGTTACCTCATATGTCTTTTCTTTACCTTCTTCATTTGCCTTGTTTCCAGACCACTTTCCAGAGGGTACTGCAATTGCGAGCGCTGCGGTTGCCAAATTTCGCTGAGAGAGGGGTACTCCCATTGCTCTTGATGGTGAGAACATTCCCTTGGACATGGAGGACCTACTGGTCAGCTTGTCCTCTCGCGTGGAGACCATCAAGAATTATGGCAAGGATATCCTCGACATTGCAGTTCGGATTTTCAATATGTTCTGGCCCGGAGAGAGTAGCCCGGAGACCATTGCGACTCTTGTTGAGAAGTTAATGGAAGTTGAGACCCAACATGACCTCTAGAGAGAGTCCGCTGGTCGTGCTGCAGCTGACACCATCCTTCACCATATTCTCACATGGTACGAGAAAATCGACCTCAGCCTCCTTACACGTCGGTGCACCGGATCCAGATGGACCGATGATCCGGAGTGGGTAGCTCGGCGCCAGGCTTGCGCCTACAGCCTCGTCGATTTTCTCTAGTCCATGACTGGGTTGAGGGGCCGAGCTTTCTGGAATCCGGCAAGGAGGAGCAGATGGAGAACGTGGAGGATGGGTCGGGCGATGATGGAGAATATGCTACTTTAGATATTGAAGACAGTGATGATGACACCGAACTTCCTCCTCCTGCCGCTCCTTAGTTTAAAAAAAACTTGAAAATTTATCAGATCCCCGGTATGTCGGGTGCAATTGTATGCTGAATACATGATATTTTGCTACTATGCTTGTATGCCGGATTAACTTGGGCGTAGTCCCCGAGTTTCATTTTCTTGTTCGTCCAATTCTCCGGCTCGATCCGTGTCTACCTTGATTCGGTTTTACGACTTACGAATCCGAGCCTCAAGAATCGTTTTAACAATACTGAGAAACTTTGAGGCTTGGCTCAAAATAATTCAACATAATAGCTTGAAAGTAAATACGGGGTTAGTCCGAAAAAACAAACGTTAGCTGGAATAGGATCGTTTCCTTAGTAGTTTTTCATCTGCTACGCAATTCCAAACTTGTTCCCTTGCTTTCCATGAAGCCAATTCTTGTTGGACAGCAGCAAGTCAAAGGGTTGGGTTTTTGGTGCTCACACATTACTAATCCGGGTTAAGTAGAACGACTTATTCCAGCTACCGCATAAGAAATTATGACAAACATTATTAAGGCAGTCCCCGAGTTACTGCTCGAGGCGCTGCTATTTCATTGATAAGCTCATTGCCGACATACATACCGACATATGAGACGACTCGGATACATACACTTCTTAGCTAAGTGTAGAAGGGACGAAGTAGTGCTACATTCCACGGTCGCTTGGATTCCTCTCCGGACCTGTCCGCCTTGTTCTTTTCCTGTGGCTTTGCATCTATGAGATAGTAAGAATCATTGTGCAATGCTTTGCTCACAATGAATGACCCTTCCCATGGGGGGGATAATTTATGCATGCCAGTAGTACGTTGTACCAACCGGAGCACCAGATCGCCTTCCCGAAAGACTCGGGGGCACACTTTTCGGCTATGATAGCATCGGAGATTTTGCTGATATATGGCGGATCTGGACAGTGCCAGTTCTCTCGCTTCTTCCAGCAGATCAACATCATTTTGCCGGGCTTCTTGCACTTCGGCTTCTGTGTATTGGGTGACCCTAGGCGAATCATGCTCTATGTCAGCTGGTAATACAGCTTCTGCCCTATATACCAGAAAAAATGGCGTATAGCCTGTTGATCGATTCGGAGTTGTTCTTAAGCTCCACAGTACCGCTGGTAGTTCTTCTATCCAGCACCCCGCTGATCTTTGCAGCGGCTCAATGGAGATGATGGTGGAGATCGATGGAGATGGCTCCGGGGGCACTTCCCCGTCTCGGCAGGGTGCCGGAACAGAGACTTTCTGTCCCCTGAATCTCCCCTTCGGTGGTGGCGGCGCTGCGGAACTTTTTCTGGAAAAACGTCGAACCCCCCGAAGTTTTTAGGTCAGAAGGCTTCTTATAGGCGAAGAGGGAGACCAAGGGGTGCCTAGGGCCACCACACCATGCCCTGGCGCGACCAAGCCCAGCCCGTGCCTGGGGGTGGTGTGGCCAGGCCCTGGCCCTCCTCCATCTCGTATTCTGGCTCTGTGATTCTTCTAGAAAAATAGGCACTTTGGCTTTTGTCCCGTCCAATTCCGAGAATATTCATTTTCTGACTTTCCTGGAACCAAAAACAGCAGAAAACAGGCAGCTGGCACTGTGGCTCTTGTTAATAGGTTAGTCCAAGAAATCATATGAAAAGTACTCCAAAGTGTGGACAAAACACAAGAAAGTGGATAAAACCAAGCATGGAGCATCAAAAATTATAGATACATTTGCAATGTATCAGGGCCCTAGCCGGCTGGTCATCTACAATACTCGGTACACTTACATCCCATCAGGGTACAAGCGGTAAGGTCGTCGTGGTTATAGTGAACACCGTGCGAGCCCGTCGTCAACATCTAGCCAATGTTCCCGCGTCACCCCGCAAAGTCTTCGGTATGGTCGGGTAGTTGTGGGTCTTGTCATCGTACCAGGGCGTACAGTGCACTGTGCAGCATGTCGCACTGTCCTCTTGATTGAGTCCGGCTATGCTGATGTAGCCGGCTGCTCCTCGTCATTCCGGCTACCGTGAGGTAGCCGGCTTGACTTGCTTCTGTCTAGCTGCACTCAGCCAGCCGGACGCGATCCGACTGCCATGATTCTTGTCTGGTTGGGATATCCGGAGGTCATCCCCCCGACAGCTCAAGAACACATGGGGATACGGTTCAGGAATGAGCTCCAACATGATCGCTTCAACAAGATCAAGAACCGAGAAGTGAAGGCCACCAAGTGGGCTCGCCCCATTATATTTAACCAACTTGGTATTTCTAATGACTTCAATTTACTTTGCAATAGGTTGGCTTGCAAAACTTTGTATTCAATGATGTGCCTACTTATCGCCGGTTAACTCTTGAATTTTTAAGTTCTTTGCAAAGCACGGTTAAACTATGGCATGGTGAGGACACGATTCCTTTCTCACTTATGAACAACAATTACACTTTATCACTAGATGAATGGTGCGCATGCTTTAATCTTCCAAACAATGATGCTAATGCCATACGCGCATCCTTTACTGGCTTAGACCCTTCCTCGGAACAATATTATAATGGAACGAGCTTCACTTCTAGAGTGAGCAAGGGGAAGAATATTTAACATCCTGCAATTTGCTATTTGTTCTATGTTATTGCTAACACCTTGCAGGCACGAAATGAGTTCACAAGACTCAATGAGGAGGACATCTTAGTCCTTGCAAAAGCTGCTTACAACAACTATGAATTGTCACTCAACTTGGGCGCAATCCTTGTGCGCTACCTGGAGCACCAATCCTCCCAAAGCCAAGGACCAATCACAGATGGAGGCGTCATCACCGTGCTTGCCATTGCCCTAGGCATCGACCTAGGTGAGTTGCAACCTGTGCTAGGTGAGAGACATGTTGGTTTCTCTACTTTAAAGTCGTGTGGAATGCTCACTAAGAGAGGTGGTGTTTATTACTTGCATATTGCTGGAGCTAGGCGTCTCTACCTCGCTCCTATGCCTAACGGTCTTTTCGTTATCAAGGAAGGACATTTGCTATATGACTTGCAGGTTGAGAAACACCAACCTGAGGAGGAGATACTAGATGAGGATGAGGACCAAGAAGAGGAGCAAGAAGTTCCATATCAAGAGGAGCATCCACCAACCCGATTTGCCACATACCAAGACTTCCAAGAACTTGGAGGGACTGTGGAGAGGATGCATAGCCTCTCTTTGAACCTCCGAGGAACAACTAGTAATTTATCAACTCAATTTGCGAACTAGAGTAACAACTTTTTCCCGCCACCACAATGATTTGAAGGGCTTGTAAAAGCCTAAACTTAGGGAAGTTTCCTCATTTATATTTATTTGGCGTTCATTTGCTTTTATTTTGAGGTTATGTTTTTAATTCGAGCTTATAAGCACTCGTGTTGGTTTCCCCAACACTTTATATTTAGTTATTTCTATTTGTTTTCGAGTTTTCTAGCCGAACTTTGTCACCAAATTTCTATTCTTTAATTCCCCCTCTCAAAAACAACAAAAAGATTTTTCCATTTATCTTTATTTTTTCCTCTTTCTTTTTTTTCCGCCTTGAGGTTCTCATGTATTTGCAGGAAGAGTGATTGACTTCGAGTTTCCAAGAAACGAATTAAAAGGGAAGAGAGAAGTGGAACCAAACATGAGAGGTATGCCTTATGACTCCCCACTTTTGAAGTTTGAGAAACCCATGCTAGTTAGTAGTAAATGTGTCGTGGTGGTGTCACGGCAGATGCCATGGATAGGCTAAAGGTGGGAACTAATATGCGCTAGGGGAATCCAGGGAGGGATAGTAGAGTGATTCTCTACACAGAAGCTTGGTATTGATGTTCAATCTCCAAGATTACAAGAGCTCCTCGAGCTGTATTGACAAGAGGAGGAAGAAGAAGCTCTCTTACTCTTGCCTACCAACTAGCCCAAGAACCCTAGATCCACTAGTGCTCAACTAACTAGAATTCTCCTTACTCTGTATCAGAAAAAACCCAACCCCCTTACCAGAACCCCAACCCCCCCTTATATAGAGGTGGTTCGGTCCTGGCCTAGGGCATACGTGGAGGCATATTCCTAAGAATATGCCCCCTCCCAAAGTAGTAACCCGACATGGGTGCTTTTCCCCCGCGTCACACTTGCTTTAGCGACGTAGCCTCTGCGGCGCCCGCGTCAGCCGACGTGAGCATCGTCACCCTTGTCGGCCACGATCTGGTGGTCCTGCCCTTGCTTTATTCGCTCATCCAGTACGCACCGGACCTTCTTTTTTGACCAGAGAGATTCCTTCCTTCTACCAGAAGCCAAGCGAGGATCCGGATCACAGTTGGTCCGGCCACACCTGTTCCTGCATATAAGCTAGACAAGTATTTCCGACTTACTCCTTGAGTCAGACAAGACAATGTTAGGCGACCCGCCTGGTCCGGGTTACTCCGTTATCCGACCTGCCTTGAGGTGACTCGGCCAGCATCCGCTTTGACCTTGCCGAACCTCGGCTAACTCGGCCCTTATACCCAGGAGTGACCCTACCCGGGGTTATCCCCCCAACATTAGTCCCCGAAGCTGGTGCGGCCTTAGCGGCCTTGGTCGCTAGGCCACATCAGGTTCATTCGTATTTAAGCCTTGGACGTTTAGTTTCGAGTTAACTTCTTGTCTCGGATTATATGGATTTACGTTCCCTTCGCACGTTCCAAGTTTTCACTTGCCGGCCGGGTTACCATTGTAGTTCGGATCCGAAGGTCTTACTTTCCCTCTGCACATTTCAAGTTTTCACTTGTCGGCCGGGTTACTATGGAGGCTCGGATCCGAACCTTGCTTCCTTCTCTCATACGCCAACCCACGTAAGGGTTAATCATTGCGTTACATTATTTTAAGGGCCTGCACTGTAACTGCCACAATAACTGTCAGTGATTACTGTGCGCGAGTTACGTCACGCCTGTCTCCTCGTTTACCGTAACTGCACGTCGTATCATGGGATCATATTTACTCTGTGGCCTCCGATGTGGCTTCTCTCTGATTGGCTAATGCCGGTGATACACGACCATAGCGCGTGGCTCTCCAGCGCAGCGCGATCCCACTTGTTGATTACTGGGGGCAGTTAAAAAGGGGAGGGGCGTGCTCCTTAGCGCTTTTCCATCTCCGCGCCCCCTCGCCCATTCCTCTTCTTCCTCGCGACCGCGCTGCCGCCAGTGCCCGTTGTAGCAGCGCCGCCGCCGCACCTTCTCCGTGCCTCCGCACCGCAGCCACCGCTGCACCACTGTTTAGCCACGGGTCCTCGTCAATCTAGACCGCAGAGCCCCGCCACCGCCAGCTCCAGCGAGGACAGCGGAATCGAGATGACGGAGGAGGAGCTCATCATCGTTGAGCAGGAGATGGAGGAGGACGCCGACACGGCGAACCGCGGCGCGTGGGCCGGCTCGTGGGTCTGCCAGGACGACATCGACTGGCTCTACCGGACCCTGCATATTCCCGTCGGCGTCGCCGCTCGTCTCCCCTCCTCGGAATTGGCCCCCTCACCCAATCCGGGTGAGTTCGTTGTTTTCCTATCCCATTTTCAACGGGGATTCGGTCTTCCGGTGAGTGATTTCTTCCGGGACTGGGTCCGGACCTATCACCTGCAACCACATCATCTCCCGGCGAACGCCATCACCTCTTTGTCCGCTTTCGTCTCTTTGATCGAGGGCTACACCGGACTATGGCCCACGAAGGAGCTGTGGATCCGGTTCTTCGGTCTCCGTCGCAACGTCGTCCCCAACATCCACGTCGAGTCGGAGGACAAGCAGCTCACTCAGTTCGGAGCTGCCTCGATCTTGCCCCGGAGGTATTCAATCTTTCCCCGGGTCACCGGGCTTGACTCCTGCAAAGGATGGGCCCGGACCTTCTTCTATGTCCGGAACGAAGGCACCGAAGACTTGATCCGGTTGCTGCCCTACGCTCCGGGTCCCCCGGACACGAATTTCTAGGAGGAGGTCGCCAAAAAACCTACAGCTCTGGCCAACCAAGTCAACAAAAGGTTTGCGGAGCTGAAGAAGCTCGGATTGCGCAACGAGGATGCCATGATCACATTCGTGCGCAACCGAATCTTTCCCCTCCAGTGGCGCACTCACAAGTTGTGCCATATGAGCTTCAGTCGCGACCCCAACCGAACCTCCTCGTTCGAGTTGAGCAATATGGAGATCTTCCGCCGGGTCAAGGCTCTTTTCACCACCCATAAGGATTTTTCCGCCGAATGGACGTGGGGAATCGAGCATTACTGCCGCGACAGGCTCCCTCCCGCGGTAAGCTTCGCGGAGTAAACTTATTTTGGATCAATTACGTGTCGGCTCTTATCGTATTTTTGACTCTACTCCTTGTGCTTTTTTCTCAGTTGTTTCTCCAGCAAGACACGTCCACAGCAACGTAGACCTTGTGTGCACCGAGCTTGACAAAGATGCCGTTGCGCGGAAGGGGGCACGTGCCGAAGCATCCAGCATTGTCGCTGACGTAGTCCAGCGCTCCAAAGCGCTGAACGAGCCCGGAGACAATGCGTTCGCCGGTGCCGATGAAGTTTCCCGTCCGGATCTTCACCCCTGCTAGCGCCGCTATCCCCACGGTGGGCGCCAACTTGACTTTGGAAGCATTGACGACAGATGCCATGGATAGGCTAAAGGTGGGGACTAATATGCGCTAGGGGAATCCAGGGAGGGATAGTAGAGTGATTCTCTACACAGAAGCTTGGTATTGATGTTCGATCTCCAAGATTACAAGAGCTCCTCGAGCTGTATTGACAAGAGGAGGAAGAAGAAGCTCTCTTACTCTTGCCTACCAACTAGCCCAAGAACCCTAGATCCACTAGTGCTCAACTAACTAGAATTCTCCTTGCTCTGTATCAGAAAAAACCCAACCCCCTTACCAGAACCCCAACCCCCCCTTATATAGAGGTGGTTCGGTCCTGGCCTAGGGCATACGTGGAGGCATATTCCTAAGAATATGCCCCCTCCCAAAGTAGTAACCCGACATGGGTGCTTTTCCCCCGCGTCACACTTGCTTTAGCGACGTAGCCTCTGCGACGCCCGCGTCAGCCGACGTGAGCGTCGTCACCCTTGTCAGCCATGATCCGGTGGTCCTGCCTTTGCTTTATTCGCTCATCTAGTACGCACCGGACCTTCTTTTTTTACCAGAGAGATTCCTTCCTTCTCCCAGAAGCCAAGCAAGGATCCGGATCACAGATGATCCGGCCACACCTGTTCCTGCATATAAGCTAGACAAGTATTTCTGACTTACTCCTTGAGTCGGACGAGACAATGTTAGGCGACCCGCCTGGTCCGGGTTACTCCGTGATCCGGCCTGCCTTGAGGTGACTCGGCCAGCATCCGCTTTGACCTTGCCGAACCTCGGCTAACTTGGCCCTTATACCTCGGAGTGACCCTACCCGGGGTTATCCCCCCAACAAAATGTTGAGATATTATATTAGTGGAGTGAGTCTTTATAATGTAGTAAAGTTTTGTTTGCATGGGTATTTAGTTGGGTATGTTTTGTTCTAGCTCTTGTAGTAAACCAAGTCTTGCCTAAAATTTGCTAAACAATTGTAATAAGAAAAATTCTCACAATTGAAGGCTTGGGTGTTGTAGTGTTTAGTCTTGAAGGCTTATTTCTAGAGACACTCAACACCACGGAATATAATTATTGACTTGATAGCTCTCTTTAAAAGGATTTGTTCAATTGAATTAATGTTTAGAGGTTTTTGTGAGCATACCAAAGTTTGACTTGTTAATCATAAGAATGATATAGCTTTATGCGTGTCAAACTTCATGGGATGCCAACAACTCTGCTAGCCTATGAACGACCTTCATGGAGGAAACTCCTAGATTTAGGCTATGAGTTGATTAAACACATGTAGCAGCAATGCTATAGTGGGTAAGATTCTTAGCACTCCCGGGTAGCTGTGTTCATGATGGAATCACACCTCTGGCTAATATGAGTAATCATTGTGCAAAATAAACAAAAACCTTAGTAATGCCACGAGTGTCCATCACAGCCCAATAAACTAAAAAAAATTTGGCATGCTCTCAATTACTTAAGAACTGGAATTCTTGAAGGACAATGAATGGAAAAGTATTGCTTGAAAAGTCTTGATTTATTGATGTGGGAAAATTGAGATACTCTCATGTATATGCTTTTCATGACAACTCTGATGTCTACGCACTTCTATTCTTGTAGACAGTTGTTGGGCCTCCAAGTGTAGAGGTTTGTAGAACAGCAGCAAGTTTCCCTTAAGTGGATTACTCAAGGTTTATAGAACTCAGGGAGGAAGTGGTCAAAGGTATCCCTCTCAAGCAACCCTGCAATCAAGATACAAGAAGTCTCTTGTGTCCCCAACACACCCAATACACTTATCAAGTATATAGGTGCACTAGTTCGACGAGGAGATAGTGAAATACAAGTGGTATGGATAATTATAAGTGGTAATGGTGCCAGAAAAGAGCTTGACGGGTAGGAAGAGACTAAAGGCAATCTGAAATAAAGATGGAAGCAAGCAAACATGTAGCAGATCTAGTTGTAAATGGTGTTTCAATGCTTAGAAACAAGGTCTAGGGATCATACTTTCGCTAGTGAACACTCTCATATAAATATCTTCTCTTCATGATACTACTCTGAACTACTCTCTAGTTAGACACTCTAATCCATGGTAGGGCTATAACAGCACTCCTCAAAGTTCACTTTCCCCATCTAGATAACCCCTCACTATCACCTTGAGCACTAGATGGTTCCAACAAACACCACAATTTCATAGAGACATCCAACTCCAAATATAACTCGTAACAAGTATTTGTAATCTCTAGCCTAAGTGCCACCATGGTGTGCACGCTATCACTTTCACACACGTGGGGATAGCCAGAGATCTATTAAAGCACTTGAGTAGCAAGGTAGATCTATAGATTACAAAGCTCATGATCTCAATAAGATCATGCATAGAGAGAGAGAGAGATGTACACATAGCTACCGGTAGAGCCCTTAGCCTCGAGGAAGAACTACTCCCTCATCATCATGGGAATCAGCAACGGCGATGGAGATGGTGGTGGAGATCGATGGAGATGGCTTCAGGGGCACTTCCTCGTCCCGGCAGGGTACCGGAACAGAGACTTTCTGTCCCCTGAATATCCCCTTTGGTGGCGGCGGTGCTTCGGAACTTTTTGTGGCTGGAGGCTAGATTATTTAGGGTTTTCTCATCGGGAGGCTTTTATAGGCGAAGGGGCAATCTCAGAGGGTGGACTAGGGGCCAACACCACCTGGTGGCACGTCCAGGGGGACCCGCGCCACCACATGCTGTGGCCAGCCCCTGGCCCCTCTCTGTCTCGTCTTCTGGCTCCGTGAGTCCTCCGGTAAAATATTGACTTTGGCTTTTGTCCGGTCCAATTCCGAGAATATTCATTTTCTGGCTTTTCTAGAACCAAAAACAAAAGAAAACAGGCAACTGGCACTGTGGCCTCTTGTTAATAGGTTAGTTCTAGAAAATGTGTGCAAATACTCCAAAGTGTGGAAAATACATAAGAAAGTAGATATAAAACAAGCATGGAACATCAAAAATTATAGATATGTTTCCAACGTATCAAACTCTCACACTCTCAATTTTACATGATCATACTTTATTGTTCAAAGGCAAGCCTATGAGTTGATTACATGACATGGAATAAAGTTTACTCAATTGAATCATCCATGTTAACAATAATTTTGCTGCGCTACAAGGATGCATAAAAACCTGTATGATATGCTTGCCATTACTCTATATATGCTGAAGTTTTTCAGATTTATGAAGTGGAGGAAACATGAGACTACCAAATCATGAGTAAGATCATCATCTCGTTATTTTAGTTTAAATGATGTGTTCCTTTTTGATTTTGGTTTTCTTGCTCGAGGACAATCAAGTTTAAGCTTGGGGAGGTTGATGGCTCTGAAATATAGCCATCTACGTCCACATTTAAACTAGATATTATTCATATTTTTGATGAAATATCTCTCTAAACCCTACCACTAATGCCTAATGATCAAAGGGGTATGCAATCCTTTCTTGCTATTTTTCCCTGCGTAGATAATGATGTTTGATGATGGGAATCACTACATTGAATTCAAATATACGAGATTTCCAACAACCCAAAGAAACCAGGAGTCGTGAAGTGGAGACAGATGCTTTAACGACCAACTATACGGCGGTAATAAAATTCCGGCCGTATAGTTTCGGTCGTATAGTTGCCATCAACACCGCTAGGTCAAACAGAACAACTTTCGTGAAGGGACCCCTATATAAAGAGGCCTCAGGCGACGAGAAATAGAGACCCTTGCCGATCACCAGCCGCCCCTACATCTCCATCCACAACACACGAAGAGCCGCCGGAGGAATAGACTTAGATCTAATCTCCAAACCATTCTCCACCACCATAGCCATATTCCATCACTTGTAATAGTAGATCTCATCTTCGATTGGCGACATTGTAAGACTATTTGCTATCAATCTCATGATTCACATTGCAATGTTTATGATCTTTGATTTCATCTCTATGTGTGAGTAATCCTCCTTGGGCTAAGGGCTTCGGCCTAGCCATGTAGCTTTTGTGCATGTTATTTATCATAGATGTGATCATGTATTAGTTTGTATGACATGATGATTATTGTATCCTCTCTTACCTCAATCCAAGGACTTGTCAGGTACCCAAGACCCCGAGGATTGAGCCAGGCATAGGGAGTGTGAGTATGCATATCATTAGTTCTCTTTATTTCAGGTTGGGAACCCCAGTGACAGAAGGGGTAGTATGGCTGTATGTGAGGGATTTACTTGGGATTAACGGTGACGTCACTATGCATATCATTAGTTCTCTTTATTCCATAGATGAGACTAGTAGGTTATTGCGATAAGTGGTTGCGGAGGCAATAGCAATTATGGATGCATGATACGTCATGAACGTATCTATAATTTTTGATGCTTCGTGCTTGTTTTATATCAACTTTCTTATGTTTTGTTTACACTTTGAGGTATTTTTATACATTTTCTGGAACTAACCTATTAACAAGATGCCGCAGTGCCAGTTGCCTGTTTTCTGCTGTTTTTGGTTTCAGAAAAGCCAGAAAAGAAATATTCTCAGAATTGGATGAAACAAAAGCCGAAGTTCCTATTTTTCCCGACACGACACGGAGTCCAAAGGGGAGACGGAGGGGAGCCAGGGGCAGGCACACCCTAGGGTGGCGCGGGTCACCCCTGGCCGCGCCACCAGGTGTTGTGGCCACCTTGGCCCACCACTAGCATCACCTCTTCTCCTATCTATTCTCCCTGGGACGAAAACCCTAGAGACCAGATAAGAATTCCATGAAAAGTTCCGCAGCGCCGCTGGCACCGAAGAGGAGATTCGGGGGATAGAAGTCTCTGTTCCGGCACCCTACCAGATGGGGAAGTGCCCTCGGATCCATCTCCATCGACTCTACCGCCATCTCCATCGTCGTTGCTGACTCCCATGATGAGGAGGGAGTAGTTCTCTCTCTATGCGTGATCTTATTGAGATCATGAGCTTTGTAATCTAGATCTACTCTGCTACTCAAGTGCTTTAATTAATCTCTGCTTATCCCCACATGTGTGAAGTTGACATTGTGCACACCATGTAGCACTTTGGCTAAGGTTACATAAATACTAATTTGAGTTGGATGTCTCTATGAGATTGTGGTGTTTGTTGGAACCATCTAGCGCTCAAGGTGATAGTGAGGGGTTATCTAGATGGGGAATGTGAACTTTAAGGTGTGTTGTTATAGCCCTACATCGTCCAACTGAAGAGTATTTTAGGGTAGCATCATGAAGAGAAGATAATTATATGAGAGTGTCCACTAGTGAAAGTATGATCCCCAGACCTTGTTTCTAAGCATTGAAACACCGTTTACAATCAGTTCTGTTACATGTTTGCTTGCTGCCACTCTTATTTCAGATTGCAATTACCACTTATAATCATCCATATTACTTGTATTTCACTATCTCTTCGCCGAACTAGTGCACCTATACACCTGCCAAGTGTATTGGGTGTGTTGGGGACACAGGAGACTTCTTGTATCTTGATTGCAAGGTTGCTTGAGAGGGATACCTTTGACCACTTCCTCCCTGAGTTCGATAAACCTTGGGTGATCCACTTAAGGGAAACTTGTTGTTGTTCTACAAACCTCTGCACTTGGAGGTCCAACATTGTCTACAAGAATAGAAGCGTGCGTAGACATCAAGCTATTTTCTAGCATCGTTGCGAGGGAGGTAAGGTAAAAGGTACTCATCTCCTCTGGCTACTAAGCTATCTTCTAGTACTATTGCTAGTGTGTGAGTGCTCGAAGTTAGTTCCTTTAGACTCTGTAATTATATCTTTTTGTTTCTTGTTTTTATTTTCACTAGTTAGGCTTAATGGAAAATAACAAAAAAATAGAGAGCTTTTTAGTATTTTTCCTAAGGTAGAACATAAATGGTTTGAAAAGAAAATTAAAAAACCCATGGAACTTTCTTTGCATGCTAATAGCAATGTTATTAGTATGAATTTTTTGAACACCTTTGTTACTAATGCTATGGAAACATCTAAGCTTGGGGAAGTTAGTTTTTATGAAAATGATCTTTTTAGTTCCCCGGCTTTAAAGAAGAAAATTTGCTCTGATGATACTTTATCTCCCATATGTGGTAATTCTAATGATACTTGTGATATTTTAAATCCACATACTGAAAGCGTCCCTTTTAAAATACCTTTGGAAATTGTTGAATGTGTTATGAATAACTATTATTTTAGAGATGGAACTGCCCATCATGGTGATCATTTACTCTTTATACATGAATTATGCGAGTTGTTCTAGTGTGCAGGTATTTCAATGAACCAAGTTAAGAGGAAGCTATTCCCCCTATCACTTAAGGGCAAAGCAAGGGAGTGGTATGAGCGACTAGATGATCCTCATCATTCGGAGTGGAAGGAACTTGAATCTCTCTTTTACTCTAAATTTTATCCTCCTCGTGAAATTCATAAAGATAGGAATTATATTTATAATTTTCATCCTCATGATGGAGAAAGTATTGCCCAAGCATGGGGGAGATTGAAGTAACTAATGCTCAAATGTCCTATTCATGAGCTCCCTAGTAATATTGTTATTAATAATTTTTATGCAAGGCTTTCAGGACATTACAAGGACTATCTAGATACCTATTTAGAGGGATCCTTCACAAGTAAGGAGGTCAAAGCTAAGTGGGATCTTCTTGAAACAATTCAAAGCAATACCGAAGATTGGGATAACGACAAAGGTAAAGAACCAGGTATAAACTATCAGTATGATTGCATTAAGTATTTTGCTGAAATTGCTGATTTTCAAGAGCTTAGTGCGAAATATGGTCTTGATCCTCAAATTCTTGTTTATTGTTGTAGAGCCTTTGCTTCTCATATTAATGCTCCTAAAGAAAAATGGGACATGTATCATGAGCCTTTTAAACACACTTGCATGAAAAATGAAATTGTTATTAATGATAGCAATAAACATGCGCAAACCTCTAAAAGTACTATTTCTTACAAGCATGTTAATTTTTCTGGAATACATAGACCTTGTGAGAAGAATCAAATTGAAGAAGAATATTGTATCACCCACAGGAATGAAAAAACTAGAACGTGGTATAGGGCTCTAAATGATCTTGGTAAAAAAGTTTGTGCCAGATATCCTTTTATTTGTGAACTTTGCTTTGAAGTGGGTCAATTCAATTTTCAATGCTCAGGCCATAATAATAGCCCTTCTAATCCAATGAGTACTACAAGTTTGTATTGTGATGACATGATCACTCCTAATCAGCATGATGAACTTACATTATTTTTGGGGTGTGAAGAGTTATCAAGAAAAACCTCTTTGGTAGATATGAGTGCTTTTGATATGAATAGCGTCCTGCATGGTTGTCATCTTTATTGTGTTGATAATT
Source organism: Avena sativa (assembly GCA_916181665.1). Lineage (NCBI taxonomy): Eukaryota > Viridiplantae > Streptophyta > Magnoliopsida > Poales > Poaceae > Avena > Avena sativa. The sequence continues at coordinate 27,462,969 of OV702290.1, read as the reverse complement.
GCCACGGAAATACTTACATACAAAATATTATAAAAGATGAGGTTTTACCAAAATATGACAGGACTAATATGTGTTTTGTTCTTATTAATGAAAAGGAGGAATCCTCCAAAGTTTCTTCTATTGTCTCTAACAATAAACCAGGGTATATGGAGAAGCTTCCTTTCAAGCCTCTCCCTCCTAAAGAGAAGAAGAAAAAGAAGAAGAGGAGGAGTAAAAGGAGGGAGGAAACAGTATTTTCCCCTAAGCATGTTGCTCCTATTATAGTTTTTGATGAGTCTGAACTAGATGATGTTCCTATGCCTGTTACCTATAGTAGTGATCATGATTGGGAAAAGCACACTACTTTTGATATTGAAAATCTCTTCGGTAAAAATTCTGAAAATGATGATATTAATAATTGATGTACTATTAGTACTATCCATGTTCCTTCCAATAATGATATGTTTACAAACGAACACACTTTGGAAGAGAACTATTCTATTGCTTATGATGATACTATACCTCCAATATATGATGATTACAATAATGAATATGATATTTTAAGTCCACCTACTATTGCGGAGAAAATTAATTATGATTACAATATGCCTCCTATATTTGTTGATTATGGTGATGAGAATAATAATGATAGCTATTTGGTTGAATTTGCTCCCACTACAATTAATAAGAATGACTATGTTTATGTGGGGAGTATTAATTCTTTTATGCATGTGGCTCATGATAAGAATGTTTTATGTTATAGTTATATTGTTAATTTTATTCATGATGCTACTCAAAGTTATTATGAGAGAGGGAAACATGGTTTTATGTATCTCAACAATATTAAGTTTCCCCTCTTTATGTTGACAATTTTGAAGTTGCACTTGTTTTGCTTTCCTATGCTTGTTGCTTTGTGCTTTCATGACTTGTTTCTTTACAAGATTATTTTTTATAGGAAGTGGGTAAGACTTAAATTTGTTCCATATTTGCTTCTTGATGCTCTCTTTTTACTTCAATTCATATTTCTTATGTGAGAATCATCGAAACTATCATGCCTATCTTAATGGCTATAAAGAAAGAGCTTTTGGGAGACAACCCATTATATTTTTACTTTCAGTTTATTTTTGTTTTGTTGAGTCTTGGAAGTTATTGCCTCTGTAATAACCTCTCCTTATCCTTTTTGTGTGGTTTTTGTGCCAATAATAACCTCTAATGAGAGAGAAGTAAGACTTGGGAAAGTTGTTGTCCCAAAACAGATTTTTGTGCTTCACTATAAAACATCGTGAAAAATCTCTGTACGTCGGATTGAGCTGTAATTTTCTGTGCTTATGCCCCAGGTTATTATCTAACGTTCGTTAGTTTATCACTTTTCGATTTGAGCAACAGAAGGTATTCGAAAAAATGGGTTTTTACCTGCTGGTCTGTTTTGGCAGATTTCTACCATTATTTGCATTTGCCTTTTAATCTCTTTCTCTCTTTGTTCACTTGAGCTTTTAGAAGGAATTGCTATAATAGCTTGTGTTTTAATGGAAGTTTTGCTTGTGTCGAAACTAAACACAAAGACTTATTATCTTGAATAAACTAATGTTTCTAATAAAGATTATGTGAAGTTTTGTATCAAGGAAATTTTCAAGTGTAGGGAAGAATAATGTGATGAGATGAAGTATGGACAAAATCTCAAACTTGGGGATGCCACCCGTGTCACCCCAAGAAATATTCAAGAGGTACAAGCGTCAAAGCTTGGGGATGCCGAAGGCATCCCCTTCTTCATCAATAAAAATCTTAGGGTTTCGCCCAAAACACTTCATTTTTATTGTTTCATGCACAATTGTGTTGTTCTTGGAGCGTCTTTGTTTTTGTTTTTAGTTTTCTTTTGTTTGGTTTGCTTAAATAAGTTGGTTGGATCCCAACACACTTCTTTTGGAGAGAGACACACCCCGTTATTCATTGCCTAGAACACTCTAGTTTTCACTCTTATTGTTCTGTGAGTGTTCTCCTTTGCTAGCACTACGTTTAGCTTTAGTTTTCGATTGGTGTTGGAAAAGAGTAGGAAGTTCATGCTTATAAGTGGTACAAAAGGAGTTTTGTTTTGACTGTGGCCTAGACTTTATCATGTCATGTTTGATATTGCTTTGACTTTATGCTTAGTAATTATTGTTGTAGCATGACTTGTTCCAAACAATTGAGATTGCACAATGTGCCTTGAAAGAATCATGTGTTGTTCTAGCATACAAAAGCATAATATTGTGGTATTCTCCTTCGATGCTTTATTTGGGTTGACTTGGCACATGCTTACACCATGTTAAAACTATGAACCAGTCACCTTAGCCTCTACGATCATTTAGTTTTTTGACTTGTAATATCACTTTATGCTTTAATTAATAATGTTTTGTCGCTTTGCATGATTATGGCCATTATTGCTCTCTTAGTTGGTCACTCCCAGTCTTTTGCTAGCCTCCACATGTACCAAGTATGAGTTCCACTCATGCATCCAACCCCCAAGAAACCAAGTTATTCCATAGAGTCCACTATAAATTCCTATGCATGGTGTGTTACACCATTCCAAGTATATTCATGCTTTTATCTACCTTCCAAATTAAACTTGTTATGTGAAAATTAGTGATTAAAGCTCTCACGAACTTGATGGCACACTTTACTTGCTTGCACTTAATAAACTTGAACCATTGTGTCCATCTATGTTGCGTATATGCTTACACTTGAATTAGCAGAACCCTGCTGTCATGGGGAACGCTTTCAACATTGCACTTATTATTCAGTTGATATCAAGTTCTTTTGTTTATGGATCCCGGTGGTGTGAAATAAAAGGGGAACTTGTAAGCTCATGGTGTCGTTGGATTGATGACAAGTACGACATGAGGGGGTCCTCGAGTCATGCGGAAGAGAGGGGTGTGAGACGTACGGTGTTCTGGGACGGTGAGCACACAAGTTTACCCAGCTTCGAATCCGCCGGCTTTGGACGGATCCTACTCCTGCTAGCAATCCAGTAATACGGCAGAGCCGAAATATGGGTTACAAGGGGTTCGCCTATGCGAGTTGAGGTTGTATACTATTGGGTGCCCTAAAGGTTCTCCCTAGGATGGCTTATATAGACATCCGGCCTAGGATTTACAGGAGAGATCTATCCGGCTACGTCTAAGAGTCGGTTACAGAGTACATGCTGAACTACAAGTAACACTATGGGCCTATGTCGGTAAGTCTTCTAGGCCTTCCCGTAGACGGATTGGACTCCGTCTCTTCTCCCTGACTGGGCCGCCCGTGAAGCAAAGCTCTAACCTGAAGTGGGCCACCCTCGTCAGTGAAGAACTGTGAGGATACCCAAAAAGTATATCCCTAACAGCAGCCCCCAAAAGTCTCTAAGATCCAAAGTCGGATTCATCATCATCTAGCTTGATCTTCGGCTTGCAAAATCTTAAAGGGTTCCTGAAACTTAAAAACAAAAGATACAACCCGGGTCTCAAAATAAGTCGGACCTATAAATACGTTATTTTGATTTCTAGCTCGAAATTCAAACTAAGCCAGAACTTGGTCTCTGACGCCATCTGACACTAGTCATGGTCAAGTCACATCACTGACTGACATTTCCTGTCAGCACGAGCGTTGGTGGGTCCACCTTTCGTGGAACCGAGGCGCCGTTTTAATGCGTGTGTGGAGATTGAGGCAGCGTAATCATCGTGTGGGGGTTTCTCAGTTCTTTCCACGACGCGTGGCATGTGTACTGTGTCATTTGCATGAATCTTGGCGCGTCTTGGCGGTTATAAGGGGTGAGGATTTCCTTTCCTCATCTTCTTCACCTATTCCCAACGTCGTTTCCTTCTCCCCCACTTCTCCCACGCGCACAGAGCTCCCTTGCCTCCAGAAATTCCCAGCGCCGCCCATCCAAGGTCACCGGCTCACCGGAAAAATGGCTTCCACATCATCCTCCAGCGCAGCAGCGACGGCAACAGCGGCGGAAAAGGAGAGCAATCGCGGGGTCTGGATCCCATGCATCCTCGACAACGACAAGCTCCGCGTCGTAGAAGAAGAAGGGCTCCTCCGTGCCGGCGACTGGCAGAGCGGCTTCGGCGAATCCATCCCCGACCCTCGCAGCGGCGAGTGGGTGCACTTCGGCACTCACTTGGACAGAGGTTTATCCTTTCCTCCCTCAGATTTCTTTTCTGAGGTGATAGATCATTACAGTGTTCAACTTCACCATCTCCCCCGAACTCCATCTTAGAGATGAGTGCCTATGCATCTTTGTGGGAGCGGTATCTCAGCATTAGGCCGAGTCTCACTCTTTTCTGGTACTATTTTCATGTCCGGAGAAACTCCATCACCGCCGGTAATCCTTATATTACCGGCACAATTAGTTTTTTGGTTAGACGTGATCGTGTTTATCCTCGGATTTTAGCTAGTGAGTCGGTCAAACAATGGCCGGCTACCTATTTCTATCATAAGGATATTCCCGCTCCCGGCAAAGCTACTGCATTGTCGGCTTTCATCGATGGAGCCGTCATGCCTCAAGCATCTTGGGATGAGGTCGCTCCGGCTCTCAGTGACGATCTGCTTCTCCCCAAGAGGCGGATTGAATATCTGATGAAGCACAAGGGCCTAAGAGGGTCTGACTTGGTCTAGTGCTGGGTTTCTCGCCGGATCCAACCTCTCCGACACCATGGCGACCGACTGATGCATTCCATCACGATGTTGAAAAAAGACTCCCTCCGCATCAGCTCCAAGGCCTTAAAGCCGCAAGATTATATAAGCCAAATCAAGTGGTTGATAAGGGAGTGGATTGAGAGGAAGATCCCGGATCTATCCCTGGACATTCATACAGCGGAAAATCCCGTTGTGTTGGTAAGCTTTAACAACCCTTTTATGTGTTTCACCTTTAAGTTATTTCGCAACATTGAGATACTATCTTCTTTTCAGCTTGCCGACCTCCCCGAGTCAGAATTAGCTCCTATCGAGGGATATCCTCTCGAGTTTTCTCAGGAGGAGGAATTGGTCCCACTGCCGGACGTTGTGTCCAGGAAGCGCAAAGCTTCGACAGTGGCTATCGGCACAAAGGAAGTGCCAGTTGTAAAGAGGTAACTTTCCTCACAACTTCCGCCTTTGTACTTTACTCGTGATTTCTTCCGAGATGTAATGTTCTTCGTTCTATTACCTTCTCAGAGCTAAACAGCTTATCAAGGGCAAGGGGAAGGGAACTTCTTCAAAGCCCCTGCGTCAGATGAAGCTAACTTTGGCTTCTCCTGCCGTGGCTCCTCCAGCTCCTGCCCCTCAACCCTTTGCAGCACCAGAGATTACTCCATCTCCTATCGTTGCAGAAGATCCGGCTATCTCAGCAGAGCCAGCGATCTTTCAGTCGCAGACTGATGTCACCATGGGTGACTCAGGTTTTGATAAGGGTGAACCCTCTTCGGGTAATGATCCCTCGGCAGAAGTTTTCACCGATAACCTCCTGAGCAATCCGGGACTTGCCAAATTTGGCTTATCTCAGAAATCTGCAGAGGAGATCCAACGGTTGGCTAAGGAATGCCTTGAAAACCGAACCATTTCTGCTGAAGAAGAAGCACAAGAAGCGGAGGACATCAAGTACTCCGAACTTCTCAAACAAGTCCGCTTTTGCAACGAGGGACTGAGAGTTGGTGTGTTACCACCTCCACCAGTGATCCCACTCACCCTTGCCGAGAAGGTGACTACTTAAGTGAACATGTGTCTGAGCATGCTCACACATGAACATCATGTAAGTCGGAATTCCAACTCATGTTTTCCTTTATTGTACTTTATATCATATCCTCTAGCCCCCAAGCATAAAGTTGGATAGACAATCCGGGTTTATGCTTCCTTAGGATGCCAAAGAATGAACTAGTGTAGCCCCCAAGGCTCATGCTACAATATTAGCCCGAGTCTTTAGTAGACTTCTGACTCTGGGTATTCTGACTTACAGAAAGTTAATTCATATAACCAGGAATTGTTGAAGAATATCTGTAACAAGCAGAGAGAGATCAAAGCTCTCCGACTTGAAAATGCTGAACTAAAAGTTTCCAAGGATGAGGCCGAAGGTAAACATTCCGAGACTCAAACCTTGTCTTGTGTTTTCATAGTCGAATATTTTTGTTGAACTATTGTTCTTTTGACTTACAACACTGGTAAAGCAGTCATGCGCTATGATTGAAGAAGCCGAGAATCTGAAGACCTTGGTGGTGGAAAACAAAGATCTTTGCGAGAGCTTGACTAGCTCAAGGCGGACCATGAGAAGAGCATTGCTCAAGTTCTCGAATCCTCCTCCATGGCCACCGTGGAGCGTGATCACAAGGTTGCACTCCACGAGAAGAAAATCTCAGATCTTACCAATGACTTGTTCAGAGAGAGGGACATGTCTGAGGCACTCCGGGCTGAACTCCAGAGTCTTCGTGAGGAGAAAACCAAAGTCGATGATGTCATCTTTGGTATGTTTCCATCTTTCTGACTTGTCTACATTCTTCGACTCTTTCAATGTTGGATTTATTTAACCGTTTTGCGTTATATGCATAGGTCCTCTCAACTTGATGGACTCCGCCTCTACCGAGCCTCACACCCACCGGCTTACCAAAGTCGGTGATTTGTTGCATGACTTTCGCCAATCCCTTGAGGATATTGGCGAAGCTCTCAAGATTCCGGATATGCATAGCATGTCCAACTTTCAGGTGCAAGACAAGGCAAAGGAGATGCCGCAGCTTTTCCAGGACTGGAACATGTCCTACGCGCGATCCGCAGCGCAGAACACTCTCATAATAGTCATGAGCCACCCTAGAAGCATGGAAATCTGGCAAGTGACCAGAGGGTATTCTACTTTGGATGAAGACAGCCAGGAGCAAGATATCAAAGCCATCATGGACTCCTACGCCGGATATGGGTGCCACGTAGCTGACTTGACCAGCTACGACACTCCCTTCTTCACCCGCGTGGACACACCGCCTCCGCCTCCCGAAGAAACAGCTGAAGTTTCCGACGATGATCAAACCATATCGGATTTGAACATCTCGGAACGTTATCAAGCCGAGGCCGATGTATCCAACGAGCCGGCAGCTCCTACCTCTCCTCCTGCATCATAGATCATCAGAAAGAACAAATGTGTTATTCTGAAAACATTATGGGTCTATAAATATGTAGTATGATACTTTTGCTAGTGCTAAGTTTTAATTTATCTACTCAGCACTTTTGACTTAAATTTTTGTGTGCCTGAAATGTTTACATAAGCACTTGTACTTTTTTCTACACTTATTGTTTATCTGGCTTTCCGCCTCGTCCCTTTCGTGAGTCGGCTAAACTTTCAGCACGAAAACTTTTCCGAGCAACGGAGCTCAATTGCTAAACCAGTTTAAACTCGGAAACAAAGACGGCTTCCAATACCAACAATTCACTACTCGGAAAATACCCACATCCGGCAATCAAACAAATAACCAAAGTATAGACTAGGAAATTTAGAGTTATACCCGAAGGTAGCAATTTTAGAATCGGAAATCTAAACCAGAACAAACATGAGCATAAAGTACTTTCAAGTATTCTGGGATTTTCGACCTCGTGACATGATCATTTAGAAATAAGATGGTAAAAACTTCTCAGAAAAACTTGAGGCAACCAAAACTTTTATTTCTCACAGAACATGTACACATATATGATTACAAAGAAGGATAAACTAAGAATAAAAGGGACGTAGATGAGCAATATTCCATGGCCTGTCTAACTCATCCAGATTTGTACTACCTCCGGCTCTCTTTCTCTTCTTAGTAGCAGGTCTTTCTTTGACTGGCCTCATATCAGTTAGGTAGTATGAACCATTGTGTAATACTCGACTAACTAAAAATGGCCCTTCCCATACTGGGGAAAGTTTGTGCTTTCTTTGTTACACAAGCCAGAGAACCAAATCGCCTTTATTGAAAGATCTGTTTCTGACTCTCTGGCTATGATACTTGCGTAACTTCTGCTGATAGGCTGTTGATCTCATTTCAGCAACGACACGAACTTCTTCGACTAAGTCGAGATCATTTTGTCAAGAAATCTCGGCATCCTCTTCGATATACACGGACACTCTAGGAGAAGTGTGAATCAAATCACTAGGAAGAACTACTTTTGCGCCATAGACCAAGAAGAAAGGTGTGTATCCAATTGACCTGTTTGGAGTTGTTCGTAAACTCCATATTATAGAAGGTAATTCTTCTGCCTAAGCCCCCGCAGCATGTCGTAGTGGTGCCTCAAGTCTCGGTTTTAGGCCTTGTAGGATTAAACCATTTGCTCTTTCGACTTGTCCATTAGCCTGTGGATGTGCGGCTAACGCAATGTCAAGCCGGATATTTTTTCATTGCAGAATTCGACAAGTTCTCCCATAGAGAAATTACTCCCGTTGTCCGTGATAATATTATGCGGATAACCATACCGGATTATAACATCCTCGACAAATCTTTTGGCTATTGCTCCATCACAACTAGTGACGGGTTTACCTCAATCCATTTGGTGAATTTATCCACCATCACTAAGAGGTGAGTAAATCCACTTGGAGCCCGTTTAAACGGTCCTACCCAGGTCAAGCCCCCAGACCGCGAAAGGCCATGTTATAGGTATTGTTCTCAGCTGCTCAGCCAAAACGTGAGCTTGTTTGGCGTACTTTTGGTAGCCCTTGCACGTCTTGACCAGCCGTTCGGCATATGCCTTGGATGTAAGCCAGAAAAAACCGTGTCGGAAAGCTTTTGCCACTAAATATTTGGCTGCAGCGTGGTGACCACACTCGCCTTCGTGGATTTCTCTTAAGATTTCCACTCCTTCTTCCGGAGATGCGCAGCGCTAAAAGACTCCAGACACACAACGCTTATAGAGCTCACCACTAACTATAGTATAGGCTTTTGCTCGTCGGATGATCTGCCGGCTCAGAACTTCGTCTTCGGGTAATTTGCCATCTACCAAATAGTCAAGGTAGGTTTGAGTCCAGCTGGGAATTACAGCCAGAACTGCTATCAAAGGTGAGTCGGATTTGGTCGGATATTCCTCGTCCACTCCCTTTATTGAGGGAACTTTGAGGTGCTCTAAAAAAGCACCATCCGGGACTTCTTTCCGTGCAGAGCCTATCCAAGATAATGCATCTGCTTCCTCATGTTCTGCTCGAGGGATGTGTTGAACCTCAAACCCTTCAAACGATTTAGATAGATCATCCACGATAGCTTTATATGCTGCCATGTGCTTATTTGCATTACAAATATCTGACACTTGCTAAGCAACAAGATCCGAATCTCCGTAACACATCAATCGTTGGATGTCGATATCCTTAGCAATCCGGATTCCATGCAGCAGTGCTTCATACTCGGCAATATTATTTGTCGCTATGAAGTGGATCTGCAACACGTATAAAGGTTTATCTCCTTGGGGTGATTTGAGCACCACGCCACCCCCCGCGAGCCTTAGACCCATCAAAATATAGGGTCCAATATTCCGACTCAGGGAGGGTCATATTCTCCTTTGTCTCTGCCCAATCAGCAACAAAGTTAGCAAGGATTTGGGATTTGATTGCTGTCCGAGGTTTATACTCAATATGAAAAGCTGAAAATAATTGGATGATTATATCAGCGACGCGTCCTGTGGCATCATTGTTGTTGATTATATCTCTCATGGGAGCTGTGCTCACCACGGTAATTGGATGTTCCTGAAAATAATGTCGTAGCTTACGAGATGCTAAGAACACACCGTAAGCTAACTTTTGATAGTGTAGATACCGCTATTTTGATTCTATTAAGACCTCGCTGCACCAAATGTTCCTAATTTTCCTCCTGTCTATCCACTACCATGACGATATTGACGACTTTGTTTGTCATAGCAAGATAGAACAACATCGGTTCCTATGGTTCCGGGGCTGCAAGGATGGGAGCAGATGAGAGTACTGCTTTCAGGTCTTGCACTGCAGCTTTAGCTTCGTCGGTCCATACAAAATCCTTGGTCTTTTTCAGAAGTTTGTATAATGGTGCGGCTCTTTCACCGAGCTGGCTTACAAACCGACTTACTGTGGAAATGCAACCAGTTAGTCTTTGTACGTCCTTCAGGCGAGTAGGCCTAGAAATATTGAGTATAGCCTTGATTTTGTCACGGTTCACCTCTATGCCTCTTTGAGACACGAAAAAACCTAACAATTTTCTGGCTGGGATTCCAAAGAAACATTTCTTCGGGTTAAGCATTATGTTATATTTTCGTAGATTGGCGAACGTTTCCTCCAAGTCGGAAATCAATGTTTCCTTCTTTTTGGACATCACTGCAATATCATCCACATATGCATGTACATTGCGTCTGATTTGATCGTGGAGGCAACGCTGCATTGTGCGCTGGTACGTAGCTCCTGCGTTTTTCAGCCCAAAGGGCATCATAATGAAACAGAAGGTTCTGAAGGGGGTTATGAATGAAGTTTTGACTTTGTCAGATTCCTTCATCCGGATTTGGTGATAACCAGAATATGCGTCGAGAAAACAGAGGAGTTCCGAGCCTGCCGTAGAATCGATAACTTGATCAATCCTAGGCAGCGCGAACGGATCTTTGGGGCAAGCCTTGTTCAAGGCAGTATAATCAACACACATCCTTAAATCAGTGGTGTCCTTTTTAGGGACCATTACAGGATTGGCCGACCACTCAGTGTGGATGACCTCTTCTATGAATCCAGCTAACTCGAGCCGTGCTAGTTCCTTAGCTATTGCCTTACGCTTTTCGTCGCCAAAACATCGTAGGGACTGTTTAACGGGTTTAGCGTTCGGGTTTACATTTAAAGAGTGCTCGGCAAGTTCCCTAGGTACTCCGGTCATGTCAGATGGCTTCCATGTGAAGATATCTTGATTTGCTTGGAGGAACTTGACGAGCGCGCTTTCCTATGCGCTATCTAGGCCTACGCCTATCTGGGTCACCTTGGAGGGGTCATCATCCTTCAATGGCGTCTTCTTCATCTCTTCAGATGCCTTGAACTCCGGATTCAGCTTTGTCACCTCCTTCTTCGTTGCGGGCATCTCGGACGGATCTATGCTCTTCTTGATCTCCTGGTACTCCTGGGCGTGCAGCACGGCTTCAACAAAGGCGGCATTTCCATCCTCGCACTCTCGCGCTTTCTTCGGGTCTCCCTTGATAGTGATCACGCCGTTGGGACCTGAAATTTTCATCATATTGTAAATGTAACACGGACGAGCCATAAAATCCCAGTAAGCCGGACGTCCGAATATAGCGTGGTACGCGCTCTAGAACGGGACCACTTCGAAGGAAAGTGCTTCCATCCGGTAGTTCTTTGGAGTTCCGAAGGTAACATCCAAAGTGATTTCCCCCAGGGAATTTGCTTGTCTTCCTGGGACAACTCCATGAAAGATCACAGAGCTGTAGTTCAGCTGGGTCTCCGAGATCTTCATCCGGCATAGCATTTCGACATACAGAATATTAATGATGATGCCGCCGTCCATGAGAGTCTTGGAGAAACCGTAGCTGTCAATAAGTGGATTGACGACTAAGGCGTATTTTGCTCGCTTGTGCAACTTAGGCGGATGATCAGCACTGTCAAAGGTGATTGCCACTTCCGACCAGTCCAAGAATTGAGGGACAGCCGGAACTGTTGCATTGAGCTCATGTAGAACTGCTTTCTTGACCTTTGCTGGTTGAGATCTGAGGAAGGTGACGTAAGTGTCTTTCTTGGTCGGAAAATTTTTCTTCCCTTCCGGTTTGGGATTTGAAGCATCAGCTTCCTCCATGTCGGAATCTTCCTTGGTCTTTTTATCCTTTTCGGGATTCTTCTTTCCCTTCTTCCGCTTAGCCCTGTAGCCAGCGGTATCATCTCTCTTAATGTCGTCATTAAAACGACACTCGGCGTTTGTGTGGGAAGAGCCCCCATTGGCGTCTAGGTGATGCACACATGGGTTATTGGCAATGTCGGCACAAGAGTAGGTTTTGTCAGGTTGCTGGTCTCCTCTACCTTGAACTCTTGACGTCCCACGACTGCGTCCGCGGCCACCTCCACGTCCTCCTCGTCCTCCAGACCCGAAAGTAGCAGTGACCACTGCCGTTTCCGCGTTGGTCTTTTCTTCCGAGGTATTCTTGCGCTCCTGAGCTTGTTGCTTTTGTTGTTTTGCCGACTATGGAACAGCTAGGGCGTTAAGTAATCCCTCTGCATCATCATCAGCATATGCATACTTGCTCGTTGTTTCTATCATCTCTCCCAAATCAGTGACCTTGTCACACTTCAAGCAATGACGTAGTAAACCAATTGGGAGACCTGCTGACATGGGTATACCCTACAGGTACTCGAGATTGGTATATACGGCCTAAATACGTAAATGCCCACGGTGTCGCCAAGGCCCAAATGAAGGATTCGAGTAACCTATGGACTCTCGATTGCTTGAAGAACAAGAAGAAGTTAAAGATAGAAAGTTTGAAGGGGAAAACCCTAACTTGTAACCGACTCGACCTGCTACCCGAGACCTAGCCTACCTATATAAAGGCTAGGAGGGGGCGGCGAGGAAGACACACGCAACCCTAGTTTCCACAACCCTCGCCAGATTGCATCTGCGCACCATTGTAATCTTCGATTCCTTCGATAATTCCACGAACAGACAAGCAGGAGTAGGGACCTCTACGAGGCCTGAACCTGGGTAAATCTTTGAGTCCCCTGTGTGCTTGTTTGCTAGCCGATAGATGTCTCCAGCGCTCCCTCCTTCTCCAAAACCCAAGTCCATAACAATGGGCATTGATGAGTTAAACCCTTATCAATTGGCGCCGTCTGTGGGAATTGGGAGTGCTGATGTTGCGGCTTCTTCAGCCCCATCAACCGCGATCCACAACTCTGCAACAGCGGAGATTCGCCAGCTCTTCGGCGCATTCGACTTCACCATCCACACGCCAGCCACTCGCCCGGCCTTCGAGTCCGTAGGCGACGGGATTAGCCTGGCAATAGGGAGCTTCCGCTTCCAAGTTGGTCAGATGGGCACGCTTCGCATGCCTGATCAGCCGACGGCACCGTCGATTGCTCTAGCATCATGGTTCCCCCCATCGATTGGCACACTCAGTGAGCTCAACGCCCCGACAGCAGTCGAAAACACGGTCAGCGACAGTAGTCGCGACTCCGATCTGGGTGACCTGACCACTGAAGAAGGAACCTACGGTTCTGGATCTGAGAGTTGTGGGAGCAGCAGCTTCCCCAATCACTTCATGTGCGCCGTCATCAACACAGGCGACACCTCCGCCAACTGCGACAACACGGGAAATCACGGTAATGGAACCGACCCGCCAAACGGCGGCAATGGCAGCAACGGAGCTAACGGCGGTAACGATGGCGATCGCACCAACGCCAACAATGGAGGAGCAGTCAAACCTCCAACCATAATAAACGAGCAAACCGGCGAATGCATCGTGATCAAGCTCAACGAGCAAGAATGGGCTCACTGCCGCGAGGCTCTACGAGGCACTGCTCTACCCTTCGGATCTCCGCAAGAACTGCTAATGGGCTACCATTGGCTCCTGAAGGAAGAATTCAAGCGCCAAGTGCAAACAATCGCGCAACTCGAGGCGCGCAAAAAAGCAGCAGACGAGTCGAGCCTTCGTCATGCAGGGCTCTCCTCCTACGGAGGATCCTCCTCAAGAGGCAACGAGTACGTTGCCAAAAAGAGGCAATCTCGGATGGCCCATCTCACCAAACAAGAACGCATAGAAGCTGCAAAGGTCCTCGACTTCAGCTCTATGACAGTCGACACATGGGGCAATGTGGTCCCCAAAACGCCACAGATTGCGGTGACAGCAGCCACCATGTACCTCCTTAACAACCAGCCGCCAGCTAGAGATCCCCGAGCCGCCATGCACCGATCTACGATCGCGGGCTTGGGATTAAACGAGGCCGCCCTCGACAAGGAGCCAACACCAGAGCCGAAAAAGGGCAAAGCGCTAGCAAAGCGCTACTCCTCGCCCTCATCTAGCAACGACAGTCACGATCTGTCTCGACGCCGCCGCTCGCGGCGACACGACCGCGACTATGATGTGCGTGACGACCTCACGCAGCACAATATTGACAAATCAAGGGCGCGACGCGCTCGGTCGACTGACTCAGAAGAGGAAGATGTGGAGCTCTACAGCGCCAGATGCTTCAGCAGATCCATTAGGCGGAAGCGAATGCCTAAGGCGTTTAAACTCCCGTCAGAGAACCCGAAGTTCGACGGCCTACAGGACCCAAAAATCTGGCTGGAGGACCACATCTCCTCCGTTAGGCTCCATGGAGGCAGTCGAAGCACGGCCATGCAATGCTTGCAGCTACAGCTGCGAGGCGCCGCCCGAGCATGGCTCAACAACCTCCCACGCGGATCCATTCGCAGCTGGGATGAGCTGGTTTATAGCTTCGTGCGCAATTTCAAGGGCACGTACAAGCGGCCGGCATCAATCAAAGAGCTAAGATACTGCCAGCAACGATCGGGCGAATCGCTACGCTCCTACATCCAAAGGTGGTCCATCATCAAGAACTCCACAAAGAACATCTCGGAGGATCGCACGATTGACGCATTCAACGGCGGCGGCTGCCGGATAGAGCTCAGGGAGGAGCTAGGCCGCTCGAAGCCCAAGACCATCGATCACTTGATGGAAATTGCGAATCGGTGGACTGACGGAGAAGATTCGATGAAAAATCGCGTTCACTCCGACGAGGAGGCAGAACTCGAGCGTAGACGCGACCAACGAGGCAAATGCCGTATGCGCATCTACGATGACCGCGACGACGTAAACATGGTCGCAGCCGGCTACGCCGACAGACGCGACGACAACCGCAACAGCGGATACCGTAACGGTGGATACCGTGACTCCGGGAAGACCACGCAAGTGTGGCAACACCGCGATCGTGAGGAGGCACCCGCAACATCCATTGAAGACAACTTGTTCGGGCCATGTACGGTGCACTTCTACATCGACAAACATGACAGGAAGAAGAAGTCCAGCCACCTCCTCAAGGACTGCCGCGAGTTCCTCAAACTACACGAGGGATTAGCTCGGATGAACCGCAATGCAGTCGAAAGAGGCTACGGAGCCGCCCCAGGCGCCGTGGCACATGGCGCTCCGCCACCACCACCTGGAATGCCCCCAAACGCAGCTGCACCGGACCAGCACCAGGGAGGCGAACCCTACCCAAGGGCCATGGGTACCATGATGATCCAAAAAGGACGTCCCTCCAATCGGGTGCAGAAGGCCATCACTCGCCAAGTCAACTTGGCCACACACTCGCCACCATCTACCACTGAGTACCTCAGTGGAAGCGAGTCATGCATCACCTTCGACAAACGCGACAACCCGCCTCAAGTACCTCGTCTAGGCCATTGTCCCCTCGTACTCGAGGCGCAAATCGGAGGCTTTGACATGAGTCGTGTCTTCATGGATGGCGGAAGCGGCATCAACCACATATTCACGAGTACCTTGCGAGCAATGAGGATCCCTCTAACTTGCCTGGAGGCCTCGGACACAACATTCCACAGCATCGTCCCAGGAAAAGGCGTAAATCCCCTGGGCAAAATCAACCTCGACGTCATCTTCGGCACGCCGAAGAACTTCCGGCGCGAACGCATCGACTTTGAGGTTGTCGACTGGCCCTCACAATACCACTGCATCCTCGGACGTGTCGCGTTCGCTAGGTTCATGGCAGTGCTACACTACGCCTACCTGCAGATGAAAATGCCAGGTCCCAATGGCGTCATCACAATCAACGGGAACTTCGAGAGATCCGACAGCTGCGACAGGGAATTCAACAGAATTTCCTAGTCCTTTGGCATGCAGGAAGAACTCGCAAGACTGAAAGAGTCAACAGACAACATTCTACCCCCCTGAGCTGGCCGAGCTCGCCCGATCTATCCTTCGACTCATCAATGCACACAAAGAAAGTGCAGGTCCACCCATCGGATCCCGCCAAGACGGCCCTCATCGCCAACAACTTGAGTCCCGCATTTCCGTGAGCACTAGGAAATTTTTGCCTGGTGTCCTGCGGACATGCCAGGAGTTCCCAGGGAATTCGCCAAGCATGCACTCAACGTTAACCCCGACGCAAGGCCATTCAAGCAAACAATTTGGCGATTGTCCGAGCCACGAGCGCAGGCAGTTGGCATGGAGATCAACAGACTCCTCGACACCAAATTCATACGCGAGATCAAGGAAAGCACTTGGCTTGCCAACACGGTGCTGGTACCAAAAAAGGACACGGATATCCTATGGATGTGCGTAGACTTCACCTCTTTGAATAAGCACTGCCCAAAGGATCGCTTCCTGTTGCCGCGAATTGACCAGATCATCGACTCCACCGCGGGATGTGAGCGCCTCTGCTTCCTCGACGCCTACTCAGGCTATAATCAGATTCGAATGAAGGAGGAAGACCAAGAGAAAACAGCGTTTACAACGCCCTTCGGTGTGTTCTGCTACAACACAATGCCCTTCGGGCTAAAAAACGCGGGAGCCACCTACCAGCGGTGCATGCAGGCTTGCCTCAAGGAACAACTGGGTCGCAACATTCAAGTCTATGTCGACGACATAGTAATCAAGACTAAGGAAGAAGCCTCCCTAATCGACGATTTGCGCGAAACCTTCGCCAGCCTCGACTGCTACCGGATCAAGCTCAATCTGGACAAATGCGCCTTCAGCGTGCCGTCTGGGCAACTACTCGGGTACCTCATCTCCGCGAAGGGAATCGAGGCAAACCCAAAGAAAATAAAAGCCATACTGGCCATGGAGAAACCGAAAAACATACGGGGCATTCAACAGCTGGTTGGGCGAATCGCAGCCCTCAGTCGATTCATCAGTCGGATGGGTGAAAAGGCGTTGCCCTTCTACCAACTCCTCCACAAAGCTGAAAAGTTTGAGTGGACCAACGAAGCGCAGGAAGCATTCGAAGACCTCAAGCGCTTTCTATCCACCTCGCCAGTACTAGTGACCCCACGGGAAAGGGAACCACTGTTGCTATATATCTCCGCCACCAACCAGGTGGTCAGCATGGTGCTCGTCGTCGAGCGAGCCGAGGAAAACAAGGTCCACAGGGTACAACGCCCAGTATACTACCTCAGCGAGGTCCTCACGCCAACAAAACAGCGGTACCCGCACTACCAGAAGCTGGCGTACGGTGTCTTCATGACTGCCCGGCGACTGCGCCATTACTTCTAGGAACACCCAATCGTGGTGGTCAACGACGCCCCATTGGGGCATATCCTCGATAACCCCGATGCCACGGGACGAGTCGTGCTTTGGGGAATAGAATTGTCTCCACAAGACATCACATATGAAAAGCGCGACGCAATCAAGTCGCAAGTTCTCCCTGACTTCCTCGTGCACTGGATGGAGAACCAGCTCCCGGACAAACCAGATATGTCCTACCTCTGGACAATGCACTTCGATGGGTCCAAGCGGAAGGACGGAGCAGGCGCAGGTGTCATACTGACATCACCTCAAGGGGACACGTTCAAGTATATCCTACGAATGCAGTTCACAGCCTCCAACAACGAGGCTGAATACGAGGCCCTGTTGCACGGGATGAGGATGGCAAAAGCCTGCGGCGCCAAGAGGCTCATCATATACGGCGACTCCAAGATGGTCGTCAACCAAACAATGCATGAGTGCGACGCATTTAATGACAACATGATCGTGTACCGCGACCTCTACGACACACTCGAAGGAGACTTCGACGGTTGCGAGCTGCGGCACATAGGTCGCGAAAGAAACGAAGAGGCGGATGCACTCGCCAACATAGGCTCTACCTGTGCCCCCATACCACCCGGGGTATTTCTCGAGCGCATCTGCGAACGCTCCATGAAGCCAAAGGCCGCAGAGAAGAAAACTAGCGCAGCAACAGACTCGGGGGCTACGTCGCCCAATGAGTCAATGGCACTCGATGACTTGGAGCTGGACATAGGACTCGAGGGACCAATGAGCGTCATGATGATTGAGCAATCTTGGACGCAACCGTACATCACGTACCTCCTCAACAAAAGGCTACCGGACGATCCGACTGACGCACGGCACATCGCGCAGCGATCCAAGGCATTCGCTGTTATCAACGGCGAACTGTACAAACGCAGCATCACAGGAGTACTCCAACGATGCATCTCCACGGCCGATGGAAGAGCTGTTCTCCTCGACATCCATGAGGGGACCTGCGGTCATCACGCCGGCAGTCGCGCCCTCGTCGCCAAAGCTCTACGAGCTGGATTCTATTGGCCTACGGCCATGCGCGATGCCAAGGACATCGTCCAAAAATGCAACGCTTGCCAACGATTCGCGGACAAGCCGCACGCACCGGGCGCAGAGCTCCGACCAATTCCATTGGCCTGGCCCTTCGCGCAATGGGGACTCGACATGGTTGGCAAACTCCCAAGATCTTCACGAGGAGGCTATGTCCACCTCTTGGTCATAGTCGACAAATTCACCAAGTGGATTGAGGCCATGCCAGTGACCAACCAATTAGGACACAACACAGTTAAGTTCTTCGAATCCATCGTTTATCGCTTCGGAGTACCGCACAGCATCATCACCGACAATGGGACGAACTTCACATCCAAGGAGTTCCAAGAATTCTGCGAGAATCTGGGGATCAACATCAGCTATGCCTCTGTCACACATCCACAGACCAACGGTCAGGTGGAAAAAGCAAACGGGCTCGTCTGCGGCGGCATCAAGAAGCGACTCCTCCGGCCACTCGAACAAGCCGTGGGCTGCTGGCCAAACGAACTGCAATATGTACTCTGGAGCCTACGCACAACTCCAAACAGTGTCACGGGCTACATGCCATTCTTTATGGTGCACGGAGCCGAGGCAGTGCTACCCGCCGAGGTACGGTACAAGGCGCCACGCATGGTCACTTACAGCGAACAAGAGTCATCCCTCGCACTCGAAGACTCTATCGATCTCCTTGACGAGGCAAGAGAAATCGCCGTGGAAAGATCAACGATCTACTAGCAGAACCTGCACAACTACCACAGTAGGAGGATACGCCCCAGATCCTTCGTCGAAGGTGACCTGGTCCTGCGACTGAAGCAGCAGGGACATCTCAAACTCGAGTCCCCCTAGGAAGGACCATACGTGATTACAGAAGTAATCCCTGGTGGCGCCTATCGCCTCAAGATTTAGAGACAGGAGTCGCATACTCCAACCCTTGGAACGTCGCACAATTGCGACGCTTCTACCCTTAGTCGTTTTACTTTTGCATCACAAATAAGGCACAGCCAAGGCTACTTAGCCACACATTGTACCTCGTACTGTCTCACAAATAAATAAAGCTAAGTGCCCCAAAACTCTGTATCTTCCTTTATTTTTCCGCAACTTATCCACTCGGGGGCTACGCCACCCTATATACATCTGTTCTATGAACCAAAACGCGATATCCTGAGTAGCTGGCACATCAATCGAAACCCTTGACACAACATCAACCCAGCTGCAATGCACCTGACAGGTTGATAGGGGACTGAGATAAGAGCATGGCCAGGCTAACGAAAAGGACTCGCATAGTGCAACGCACTTCATGCTCACAAAGCTCTTTATACATATTCAACAATAAATTATATACAACATTTATACAAACTTTACAACACGGGTACACTTATGTGCAGGATACAAACTAAGCCACTACTGCAGCAAGAGAATGTTGGTTTGTTCTTCAAAGAAGTCGACGATCTCTTCTGCTGGGCGATCCACAGCCTGGTAGTGCGGCACCATATTCCAGGCAGAACCTGCTGGTGGCGCAGGCAGTCCAGCCGCAATTGCCGCGACATCTATGTCTGGCCTATGCAGTCGCACTAGCGATAGAGCGGCCTTGGCACCAGCCACCAACTGTTGCCTCACACACTCGCGAACCGCGATCAGGTATTGAAACTTGGCAAGAAGGGCTAGCAAGCTCGATGGAGTAACATCCAGTGGAAACATCATCCGATAGATGTTCTTCAAGCATGACTGCGACTTCTTCAGGAAGTGCAGCACTCGCGACGCACGATCCTGCAGGGTCGCCAGTGCAATCGCATGATCATGATCTACCCAGAAGTATCCACTCTCTTGAAGTTGCTCCTGGGTGAGATCATGCATATGAATGGCAATTCTATCCTTCTCATCCTACGGATGACGCGCGCTGACAACTACACGAAGCAGCAACAACAGCATAAGTATAGCGTACCATCGCGAGTGACTACAAGGAAAAGATAAGAGCAAACAAACTAACACTTGAATTGGTCGCCTGATGGCTCAATGCACGGCGCCCAGAAAAGTGTTGATGGCTCGTGGTTGATGTAGAGCTTGTTGGGAACCCCAAAGGAAGGCATGATGAGCATAGCAGCAAGTTTCCCTCAGTTATGAAACCAAGGTTTAATCGAACCAGTAGGAGCAAGGAAACACCCCAAAGGTGTTACTAGCTGAGCTTTGGTAGGGCGCACTACCGGTGCTAGTAGCAATGTGGAGACCTGCACAACACAACCACAGAACTTTGTCCCCAACTTGCGATGAGGTTGTCAATCTCACCGTGTTTTGCGGAAAACAAAGGATTAAACGTATCGAATGGAAAGAAGTAAAAGTTTGTAGAAAGTAACCATAAAGCAGTAAAAGATTGTAGATTGTATGTAAAGTAAAAGGACCGGGATCCATAGTTCACTAGAGGTGGCTCTCCTTAGATAGATAACATGCTGGGTGAACAAATTACAGCGGGGCAATTGACAAACACCGAGAAAGCAATGCATGCATATACTAATCATCTTGACTCCATTGAGACTTGATTAGGCATTACAACATAATACATAGACCGCCATCCAACTGCATCTATGACTAATAATCCACCTTCAGGTTATCATCCAAACCCCCTCCAGTATTAAGTTGCAAGCAACAGATTATTGCTTTACGAACTGCGTGTAAGGTAAACAATACGATTGTTCTATGAACAAAGGATTGTTGTTTTCTCCCTAGTAGCAACAGCACATCTAGTACCTTAGAGATTTCTGTCACTTCCCAGATTACCAGAGGCATGAACCCACTATCGAGCATAAATACTAACTCTTGGAGTTGCTAGCATCTACTTGGCCAAGATAGCTACTAACAACGGAAAGCATGAAAGATCTAAAATAACAAAGACATGATAGAATCAATAATCAATCTGAAATAGCATCTCAATATCCATCGGATCCCCACAAACACAACATGTACGAATTACAAATAGATGATCTTGATCATGAACGGAGCTCACAAGATCTAAACATGAAAGCACAAAGGAGGAGAAACCAGCCATCTAGCTACTACATGGATCCGTAGTCCAAGGATGAACTACTCACGCATCCCACCGGAGGCTTGCATGGTGATGAAGAAGGCCTCCAGGGTGAATTCCCCTCTCTGGCAGGGTGCCGGGAAGAGCTTCAGATCCCTCCTGGTCTAGGGATGGAGATGACGGCGGCTACAGACTCTTTCGTGGATTTTTGATCGGGTACTTAGGGTTTTCGTCCCGAGGGCAACTTATAGGCGGAAGGAGAGGCCGAGGGGGTGCCAGGGCTGGCCTCACCACCCCCTGGCGCGGGCCAGACTGGGTCGCGCGGACAGGTGGTGTGGTGGCCCCCTGGTCCCTCTCCATCTCGTATTCTGCCACTTGATCCCTTCTGGAAAAATAGGCACCTTGGCTTTTGTCCCGTCCAATTCCGAGAATATTCATTTTCTGACTTTCCTAGAACCAATAACAGCAGAAAACAGGCAGCTGGCACTATGGCTCCTGTTAATAGGTTAGTCCAAGAAATCATATGAAAAGTACTCCAAAGTTGGAACAAAACACAAGAAAGTGGATAAAACCAAGCATGGAACATCAAAAATTATAGATACATTTGCAATGTATCAACATCCCCAAGCTTAACTCCTGCTCGTCCTCGAGTAGGTAAGTGATAAAAAGAAAGAATTTTTGAGGTGACATGCACCATCAAAGACTTGATCAAAGTATTTCTAAAACATTCAAAGTTGGGATCATAGTACTTCGATCATAACATGAAAGACAAAGTTCTAGCAATAAGCAAAGAAACTATGATGCAACATGAAAAGGCACAAACAAAAGATTCATGAATAACATGCTTTGCAAGACGTTTGTTTGTTTCACATAAAAAAACATATCATAAGAGTATTCAGCTTGTCCCTCAATAGAGTAGCAAATATAAATGCATAGGACACCTTCAAAGTTCATAAGAGTGACTAGATACAATAGTTTCAAACAAGCAATAACAAGTTATGCATCAATCAACTAGTCTTGGGACAATGCACATAGAACTAAGAATGGCCACTATGCTCTCAAAGTAGGTGCATAAAGATATAAGGTGGAGACGCAATATAATGGTGGAAGAAAGACATTTTGTAAAAGGAAGTAGGGATTCAAGTCTCATAAAGAGCTTCCAAAAATTATGGTACTTAATAGCTTTCAGCTCTCATTGCCCCTATAATAAGCATCTTGAAGTGATTAAGGTTAAAGTGAACAAACTATGGTGTACATGCTTGACGAAGTATAAGTCAGAAATCTCATGTCCCTTGTATACGAGGGCCGCTCCTCATGCTACTCAAGTTTAGTCACTGGTAAGTTCTTGTCATCGTAAGTACATGTGTATCACTGAGAACCGCCAACGGGGTACCCCTTGCCCGATGATACGGAAGAATCCCCATATCAAAATGACAAGGCAAGCAGACAACGAGCATCTCAGCATTCTTCTTATTTACCATGGGAATATGGTGCTTTTTTCTCTCTTTCCCCTTTTCATAGTATCACTTTTTTTCTTTTCTCTTTTTTCTCAATATAGGACTCTTTTTTTTATAAGAAGAATGCTTCATAGACAGCTAATTATGGTTACGCTGCAGGTTTCCACCATGTCAGCATGGATTAGACCAACGGCACAGGCGTTTCTCTAACACATATACATAACTCCATGGACTTACAAGCTCCCCTTTCATTTCACACTGACGACATTCATATACAAAAGAGCATGATATCAACTAGGTACAAGTACCAAGTGCAATGTTGAAAGCGTTCCCCATGAAAGCATGGTTCTGCTAATTCCCAACAAAATAAGTGCAAGCATATACAACATAGAAGACACAATGGTTCAAGTTTATTAAGGGCAAGTAAAGTAAGGTGTGCCTTCAAGTTCATGAGAGCTTTAATCACTAATTTCTCATAACAAGAGGAAGGTAAACAAAAGCATGAATATACTTGGAATAGCATAAGCTAGTAGGTAGGTATGGTGGACTCTTTGGAATAACTTGGTTTAGGGAGTTGGATGCATGAGTGGAACTCATACTTGGTTGTGGAGGCTAGCAAAAGACTGGGAGCGACAAACTAAGAGAGCAATAATGTCCATAATCATGCAGAGCGACAAAACATCATTGATCAAAGCATAAATTGATACTACCAGTTGAAAACTAAAGGATCATAAAGGCTATGGTGACTTGGGATAGTCAATCATGGTGTGAGCATGCGCCAAGTCAACCCAAATAAAGCATCAAAGGAGGATACCACAATACTATGCTTTAATATGCTAAAACAACGCATGATTCATCCAAGGCACATTAAGCAATCTCAATTGTTTATAACAAGTCATGCTACAGCAAAGAATACTAAGCATAAAGCCAAAACAATATCAAGCATGGCATGACAAAGCATAGGCCACAGTCAAAACCGGGCTCTCTTTACCACTTAAGCATGAACTTTCCTACTCTTTTCCAAACCAAACCAAACTATTTGAAAACCAATGTATGAAAGAGGGGGTCCAACAAATTTATTCAGCAAACTGAGCAAACAAAGCAAACGAAAAACCAAAATGAAAACAAAAAAAGAAGACGCTCCAAGAACAACACAATTGTGCATGAAACAACAAAAATGAAGCGTTTGGAAGGAACCTGGGATTTTTGTTGATGAAGGAGGGGATGCCTTGGGCATCCCCAAGCTTTGACGCTTGTACTTCTTGGATATTTCTTAGGGTGAAACGCGTGGCATCCCCAAGCTTGAGATTTATTCCATCCTTCATCTTATTACTCATTCCTTCCATACACCTGAAATTTTTCCTTCATACAAAACTTCACACAATCTTTATTAGCAACATTAGTGCACTCAAGATAATAGGTCTTTAAGGGTCAGTTCTAACACCAATAACACTTCCATTAAAACACTAGCTACTGTAGAACTTCCCTCAAAAATCTCAATTCCCCAAAAGAACTCAAAAAGGAACCAACAAGAAGCAAATGTAGAAAATGGCAGAAATCTGTCAAGACAGACCAGCAGGTAAAGACGAATTTTTTCGAAAAACTTCTGTTGCTCAAATCAAAAAGTGTTGAACTAACGAAAGTTAGATAACAACCTGGGGCAGATGCACAAAAATTCACGCCTCAAAAGGACGTTCAGAGATTTTACACGAATTTTTACAGTGAAGCACAGAAATCTGTTTCGGGACAGCAACTTTCCCAATCATTACTTCTCTCTCATTAGAGGTTACTCTTGGCACAAAACGCAAATAAAAAGGATAAGGAGCGGTTATTACTAAAGTAATAACTTCCAAGACTCATCTAAAACTTTTGGGTTATCTCCCAATAAGTACTTTTCTTTAACGCCTTTAAGTTAGGCATGATAGTTTGAGAAGATGCTCTCATAAAAAATATGAATTGAAGTAAAAGAGAGCATCAAGAAGAAAATTCAAAACACATTTAAGTCTAACCCACTTCCTATGCATAGGAATCTTGTAAAGAAACAAGTCATGAAAGCACAAAGCAACAAGCATAGTAAAGCAAACATGCTGGGTGAACAAATTGTAGCGGGGCAATTGACAAACACCGAGAAAGCAATGCATGCATATACTAATCATCTTGACTCCATTGAGACTTGATTGGGCATTACAACATAATACATAGACTGCCATCCAACTGCATCTATGACTAATAATCCACCTTCAGGTTATCATCCGAACCCCCTCCAGTATTAAGTTGCAAGCAACAGATTATTGCTTTACGAACTGCGTGTAAGGTAAACAATACGATTGTTCTATGAACAAAGGATTGTTGTTTTCTCCCTAGTAGCAACAGCACATCTAGTACCTTAGAGATTTCTATCACTTCCCCAGATTACCAGAGGCATGAACCCACTATCGAGCATAAATACTAACTCTCGGAGTTGCTAGCATCTACTTGGCCAAGATAGCTACTAACAACAGAAAGCATGAAAGATCTCAAATAAAAAAGACATGATAGAATCAATAATCAATCTGAAATAGTATCTCAATATCCATCGGATCCCCGCAAACACAACATGTATGAATTACAAATAGATGATCTTGATCATGAACGGAGCTCACAAGATCTAAACATGAAAGCACAAAGGAGGAGAAACCAGCCATCTAGCTACTACATGGATCCGTAGTCCAAGGATGAACTACTCACGCATCACACCGGAGGCTTGCATGGTGATGAAGAAGGCCTCCAGGGTGAATTCCCCTCTCCGGCAGGGTGCCGGGAAGAGCTTCAGATCCCCTCCCGATCTAGGGATGGAGATAATGGCGGCTACGGACTCTTTCGTGGATTTTTGATCGGGTACTTAGGGTTTTCGTCCCGAGGGCAACTTATAGGCGGAAGGAGAGGCCGAGGGGGTGCCAGGGCTGGCCTCACCACCCCCTGGCGCGGGCCAGGCTGGGCCACGCGGCCAGGTGGTGTGGTGGCCCCCTGGTCCCTCTCCGTCTCGTATTCTGGCACTTGATCCCTTCCGGAAAAATAGGCACTTTGGCTTTTGTCCCGTCCAATTCTGAGAATATTCATTTTCTGACTTTCCTGGAACCAAAAACAGCAGAAAACAGGCAACTGGCACTGTGGCTCTTGTTAATAGGTTATGATAGGGGTAATGAGAGCTGAAAGCTAATAAGTACCATAATTTTTGGAAGCTCTTTATGAAACTTGAAATCCTTGCTTCCCTCTTATGAAGGGCCTTTTTTTTACTTTTATGTTGAGTCTCCATCTTCTATCTTTATGCACCAATTGAGAGAGCATAGTGACCATTCTTAGTTTAATGTGCATTGTCCCAAAACTTGTTGATTGATTCATAACTTTGATATTACTTGTTCTTAAACTATTTGTATCTAGTCACCCTTATGAACTTTGAAGGTGTCCTATGCATTTATGTTTTGCTATACCATGAGGGACAAGCTGAATACCACTTTTATTATGTCTTCTATATGTGAAACAAACAAACGTCTTTCAAAGCATTGTTATTCATGATCTTTTGTTTGTACCTTTTCATGTTAGAACATAGTTGCTATGTCTTATTGTTAAAACTCTATCTTTCATGCTTATGTTTAGAGTACTTTGATCCCAGCTATCAATGTTTTACAAATACCTTGATCAAGATTGTGATGGTGCATGTCACCTCAAAAATTATTCTTTTTATCACTTACCTACTCGAGGGCGAGCAGGAATTAAGCTTGGGGATGTTGATACGTCGTGAACGTATCTATAATTTTTGATGCTCCATGCTTGTTTTATATCAACTTTCTTATGTTTTGTTTACACTTTGAGATATTTTTATACATTTTCTGGAACTAACCTATTAACAAGGTGTTGTAGTGCCAGTTGCCTATTTTCTGCTGTTTTTGGTTTCAGAAAAGCCAGAAAATAAATATTCTCAGAATTGGACGAAATAAAAGCCGAAGTTCCTATTTTTCCGACACGACACAGAGTCCAAAGGGGGGACGGAGGGGAGCCAGGGGCAGGCACACCCTAGGGTGGCGCCGGTCACCCCTGGCCACGCCACCAGGTGGTGTGGCCACCCTGGCCCACCTCTATCATTGCCTCTTCGCCTATATATTCTCCCCGAGATGAAAACCCTAGAGACCAGATCAGAATTCCATGAAAAGTTCCGCAGTGCCGCCGCCACCGAAGAGGATATTCGGGGGACAGAAGTCTCTGTTCTGGCACCCTGTCGGGATGGGGAAGTTCCCCCGGATCCATCTCCATCGACTCCACCACCATCTCCATCGTCGTTGCTGACTCCCATGATGAGGAGGGAGTAGTTCTCTCTCGAGGCTAAGGGCTCTACAAGTAGCTATGTGTTCATCTCTCTCTCTCTCTATGTGTGATCTTATTGAGATCATGAGCTTTGTAATCTAGATCTATTCTGCTACTCAAGTGCTTTAATTAATCTCTACTTATCCCCATGTGTGTGAAGTTGATAGTGTGCACACCGTGTGGCACTTTGGCTAAGGTTACATAAATACTTATCATGAGTATAATTTGAATTGGATGTCTCTATTAGATTGTGGTGTTTGCTGGAACCATCTAGCGCTCAAGGTGATAGTGAGGGGTTATCTAGATGGGGAATGCGAACTTTAAGGTATGCTGCTATAGCCCTACAACGTCCAACCGAAGAGTAGTTTAGGGTAGCATCATGAAGATAAGATAATTATATGAGAGTGTCCACTAGTGAAAGTATGATCCCTAGGCCTTGTTTCTAAGCATTCAAACACCATTTACAATCAGTTTTGTTACATGTTTGCTTGCTGCCACTCTTATTTCAGATTGCAATTACCACTTATAATCATCCATATTACTTGTATTTCACTATATCTTTGCCGAACTAGTGCACCTATACACCTGACAAGTGTATTGGGTGTGTTGGGGACACAAGAGACTTCTTGTATCTTGATTGCAGGGTTGCTTGAGAGGGATACCTTTGACCACTTCCTCCCTGAGTTCGATAAACCTTGGGTGATCCACTTAAGGGAAACTTGCTACTATTCTACAAACCTCTGCACTTGGAGGCCCAACACTGTCTACAAGAATAGAAGGGTGCGTAGACATCAATGCACTGCCCACATATAATTTTTCTTGCTCTAACAATTATATGCATACTTTATTATTATCTTTTATTCCCATCAGATGTTTTGCACAGCTACAAGTGAAACCAAAATCCCTAGGCCCTCTTTCTCCATCATCGACAACAACAAAAGACAACAAACTCTTGGTCCGGTAAAAACACAAAAGGAATTCTAAAACTTCCGAAGGTCCGTTAAAGAATTCAATATGCTTCTGCTACCCGAGGATTCGATAAACCTAGGTCTACTAGGGAAAAAGAGCTATACTAAATCCATAATCCGGATCGAAGGTATCACATACACCTCAAGAATTTCAATGGCATGTTCGTCATCGTCATCCGGCCAGTCCCGTAAGATAGAGGTCTTACCAGAAGATCGACCGGAGCTGGCGTCCGGGATTGGCATAAACTTCTCAGAGTCTGGCTCCTCCGCATCCGAGGTCTCCCGTCCTTGCCCCATTTAAGGGCAGGAGTCGAGGTACCTTTGATGGTTTGCTGGAGGAACTTTTGCATAAGGGGACATAGGGAGATCAATAAAGAAAGTGAGCTGACATAAGGAATATCTCGGCAAGGCTGATCCGAGGAAAGTTACCTGAGGTACAGGCCTATCTCGGCTGAAGGGCTCCATGCCCCACTCCCATTCCTTGGCCATGTCCGTCTTGAAAATGGACTTGATTCGGCGATGGATCTGAGCTTTGGATAGCTCAACCGAGGAAACATGGTTCGGGTCAAGGCGGCCGCTCATATGGAAGACCTTATGGCTGCGCTGTTGGAGAGGGAAAACTCGGCTGCTAATGAAAGTAGCCATCAACTCGTCACCGCTCGATATGGCCTCCATCAGCTCCATGATGTGGGTCTCCACCAAGTTAACTAGGGGATTTCCCTTTTTTGGGTCAAGGTCCTACTTGCGCTTCGCGAGGATGTTGACTAAGAAGGCAGGGAGCCGAATCATATCATTTGGGGTGTTGTTCTTCACGTAGAAGAACATCCTCTCCCATTTCTTGCATGACTCGAGGCTGGTGATTCGGGCAAAAATGGAACTTCTCTGAGGTGTGATGGAGGCAGCCCCACACTGGATCAGAGACTTTGCGTCGGGAGGGAGTTCTTTGTTAGGAATGACATTGGCCCGGATCTGGAAGAACTTGGCCCAGATCTGGACGCTAGGCCAGAGGCCGAGGTATCCTTCGATACTAGAGATAAAGGTAGAAAGAGAAGCAAGCATGTTCACCGGGAGATGATGAGGTTGAAGACCATAAGTATCAAGAAATTCCTTGAAGAATTTGCTAACGGGAAGGCCGAAGCCGTGAGAAAAATGGGCCACAAACACGACGAACTCACCTTCTTCGGTGATGGGGGGGTTGCTCGTTGCTGGGGAGGTGGCATGTGACCCCTGGGGGAATCCACCGTGTATGCACAAGCCACTCAAGCTCCTCCTGCATGACATTGGAACCATCCTAAGCTCCACACTCAAGGATAGCACCGCTCCCCTCTTCGTGCTCATCAACGGTGACCATGTCCCGCGGCATCCCTGGATCTCTCTCCTCTGATGAAGAGCTCGATTCAGGGGAGAGAGGCACGGACTGGTGCGGCCTCGTAGCAGCAACAAAAGGCAATGCCATGGTGAGGTAGAAAGGCAGAGAAAGCAAAGAGGAAGTATGGTCGCTGGAGAAGAGAACAGCGGCGGTAGCACGCAAGGACGAAGAAGAAGAGGAGGCGAGAGCGAGGGAAATGAACCGAGGGTTCCCCCGCTCCCCTATTTAACTGTGCATAGGATCATGGGTAGTGGGATCGGTTACCCCACTAGCCACATGATGTGGGCGTGTATTTCCTTAACTGACGCGTGAGATCGTGCCACACACACGGTTACACGGTGCAGAGGTGTAACGGCGCATCGTGGCCACTACGGGACACGAGGAGGTACACCATGATGGGATGAGCTGCAGTACAAACTGACAGCGTGTGGCAGTAACTGCTGACACGACCCTTAAAATAAGGCAAAGGGGCAATAATTACTGTCCACGTAGGATACGAGGAGGAGTACATAAGAAGATAGGCATCTAAGAGGGATACCCCGGATGCAACACCATGACTCCGCCAACAAGATATATCTCGAATAGAGCCAAGTAAAGTCAAAGCGAATACCAAGTCACCAAGTGGTGCAGCCGAATTAAACTCAGTATAGGCTGACATATATGTATGTCGGCAAGACGGATGGTAATCCGGATGGGTTTGAACCTGTTGTGGCCTTTACAGCTAAGGCTGATAAGACCGCACCAGCTTCGGGGACTAATATTGGGGGGATGACCCCGGGTAGGGTCAAGCCGAGGTATAAGGACAAGGTCCACCGAGGCATAAACAGGTCAAAGCATGAGTTGGCCGAGACATAAGAGGGTAGGCCGAGTTACGGCCAGGTTACCCTAAGCCAGATAGCACTAACAAGACTCGGCAAACATATATGATATGTCGGCACAAGGAATGAGTTGTTTCATCTTTGCAGGTACCAACTTGGCCGAGTTATCAATACTAAGGCCGAGTCAAGAGCTGGCTTGCTCAAGAAGGAGAGAGCCAGCCCAAGGTCGGCGCTTTTCTCTCTCTCTCTCTAGGGAATCTAGGGAGAGACAAGGGCTAGCGACAAATGCCAGAGGAGCAGAGACAGAACAGATCGTCACGGACGTGACAGTGTCTGACCCCAACAGTCTGCAACATCCTCTGAGCCATTGCAATGTAGAGACCGGCAACAGGCAAAAGGAGGGCGCCAAACTAATATTTTGGGACAAGCATATTCATCGAATAACCAGGCCACGTAAGCCCTAGATCTAACCTGGCCACACCTTTATAAGGTGAGCCAGAGCCTCCAAGGAGAGTGTCGGTTCATTTGGCTAAGGTAAAAACCCTATAGCAAGAAGAGAGCAGGAGCACTTCATCTCCTTCCTCTCCTCGATACAGCTCAAGGAGCACTTGTATTAGTCGAGACATCGTAATATAAGATCTAGAGCAGGAATAGAGGTTTTATCTCCATAGGAAAGCCTCAAACCTGGGTACATCGTGTGTTGAGTTCTTGTGTTCTTCGTGTGTAGATTCACTGCACCATCCCTCCTCGGATACCACTAGTGCACATTGGCCCCATCTTTAGCCTACCCATGACATCTGCCGTGACACCACCACGACACCTATGCCTCAGCCATAGGCTCTATAATGTATGCCATGCTATGTACAAGACCAGATGTGGCACATGCTATTAGTTTGACTAGTAGGTACCAATCTGATCTAGGTTCAGAACACTGGATAGCGGTCAAGAATATCCTTAAGTACTTAACAAGGACTAAGGATATGTTTCTCGTGTACGGAGGTGAAGAAGAGATGGTCACTAAGTGTTATGTCGACGCTAGATTTGTCACCGATCCGGATGACTCTAAGTCTCAATCTGGATACGTATTTGTTATGAATGGAGCACCAGTTAGTTGGAGGAGCTCCAAATAACCTGTGGTGGCGGGATCAACAACGAAGGCGACATATGTCGCTGCTTCAGAAGCGGTGCAAGAAGTGGTTTGGATGAAGGAGTTCATAACTGAACTAGGTGTGGTTCCTAGTCTGTTTGACCCAATGGTGATCTACTGTGACAACAATGGAGCCCTAGCCAATGCCAAGGAACCAAGGTCTCACAAGAATTCCAAGCATATCAAGCACCGGTTTTACTCCATCCGCGAGCATGTCAAGGATGGAGATATAAAGATTTATAAAGTACATACGAATCTGAATGTAGCAGGTCCGTTGACTAAAGTTCTCCCTAGGGCAAAACATGATCAACACTAGAGCTCCATGGGTGTTAGATTTATCACTATGTAAACTAGATTATTGTCTCTAGTGCAAGTGGGAGACTGAAGGGAATATGCTCGAGAGGCAATAATAACGTTGTTAGTATATTATTCCAAGATATGATAGATGTTTATTTTGCATGCTATAATAGTATTAATTGGAAACATTAATACATGTGTATTTAATAAACAAAATACAAAGTTCCTAGTAATACCTCTCATATAAACTAGCTCATTGATTAACAAGATAATCAAGGTTTCCTGATCATGGACATTGGATGTTGTTAATAACGAGGTCACGGCATTGGTGGAATGATGTGATGAACATTCATTCGAAGTATAGCAATACGAAAAGTCATTTTGTTTAAATTTCTATAACATCATACGAAGTACTTCTAGTCCTTTAGACCATGAGATTATGTTAATCACTAACACTGGAAGAGTAACTTGATAACATCAAACGTCACACTGTAACAAGGTGACAATAAAGGTGGGTTCAGATACTCCGAAGGTATTATGTAGAGGCTCATGGATCAAGAGTGGGATTTCACCATCCTAATGACGGGTAAATATACTCTGGGCCCTCTCGGTGATATCACATTAAGATAGCTTGCAAGCAAGTGATTAAATCACTAGAATGTTATATCATGGGAACGAGAAAAGAGTGCATGTCGGTAACGAGATCAAACTAGGTATGGGGATACCGATGATCAAATCTCGGACATATAATATATCACGAGACAAAGGGATTTAGTTACTAATGTTAAAGGTTATCATGATCACAGAAGTCATCGTTGAATGTATAGGAGTCAGTACAGATCTCTAGGTCCCGCTGATGATTATTGATCGGAGAAGGGTCTTGATCATGTCTATATTATTTGTGAACCGTATGGTGACACATTTAAGGGGTACCAACACCATCTATAGCAAATATGTTTCAGAGAAAAGAATTACAAAGCGCTGAAATTATTTCAATAGACACCGGAATTGTTTCGGATGAAATTGCTGAAATTGGTTCTGCATGTGATATTGAAATATTCAGGGGGTTTTATGTGAATGTTTATTAATTAAAGTAATTAAAAAATTCTGAATAAAATAAATAATAAAAAATTATTAAATGAGAGTTTGCATTAAATTTTGTGGAAATTTAATAGAGGTGAGTGGACGTTTGAGTGGAGGCATGTTTATGTGAGTGGGAACTCCACCCACATGAATGATGGAAGAGGTGGGGGCACCACCTTGGCCGCCGGCCATGGGAGGGGCAGCCTCCCTCTCCCCTATAAAAGACCTCCCACTCCTCTCATCTTACACCTCCTCGTGAAGGATCTCTCTCCCCCTCTAAAATTATTCTCCCATGGTCTCGGATTAGCGAGATACATGTTCCCGGTGGCTTTCGTCTGAAAGGAGTTGCTGCTTCCGCTGCATCGCTGGAGCGAGGAGGCAGAGGTTGTTCGATGGGCGGACGTGTGTGCGATCACGGATGCGCTTCTGATTTGCGGCGCTGGACTTCCTCTCGGTCTTGAGATCGGCAGGCAAGCGTACAACTACATCATCCACGAGTTCAACCTCGTAACACTTTGTCAGTCTTCAAGGGTATGTTCTCTATGGATGTATATCCACCTATTATTTGTATCTAGGTAGATAGATCTTGGTGCTTAGTAGTTCCCATCGTAGGAATTTTTTTGTTTTCTATGTTGCGAACCCAACACCTGTGACCTCTCGCTGGTGTCGCAACCCTTTCATAACATCGGTATGGCTGCATTTACACGGTTTTGTTGTGGTAGATGACATATTCTCTAGTGCCTTGGGGGGCTCTGCTAGGGTAGCGTCTAGACATAGTTGATACCAGTGTGCTTATCCCATTGCTAGGGAAATACGTTATGTTTTTTGGTCTGGATCTTGCCCGAGCTCCATGGGTCGTGATTTCGGGTCTAGGTGAAAGCTTTGCAGGACCTCGGTCCCTGCCGGCAATGATGACGCGTTCTTGCACCATGTACCTTCTTGGAGGCATCGTCGCAAGACCCCCTCCTTTGGCTCCTCAAGTTCTGCTAGGCTGTCGGCCCGTCGTCAAGTTCTCCTTGGACTACAGCCTTGGTGGGTGGAGGTTTGTTGGTGTGGACATGGTCGTGATTACTCCGGTACAACAGAAGACAAGACTCCCTCATCATGGATCAAGCTCACGCGTCAGCTTGCCATTTTCTGTGCTGTCTTTTGTTGTGGGTTTCGGTGGGCGCTTTGTGTGCGTGTGTATTGTATCTCGTGTTTGTAACTCCTAGCCGGTTGATGGTTTTGTTAATTTAAAATAGAGCTCATTTCGAGCCTTCTTTTTAAAAAAAGTAAACAGTTCTTTTAAAATATTAAGATGTGTTTTCTTAAATTTCTTTGAAAATGGAGCTCTAATAGACCTGAGGACGCACTCACCACTACACACGTGTTAATTGGCGCCAGCGTCCTTCATCTTGGGTCCATTTGATTTGTCACAAACGATTGTGATGACATTGGTGTTTGAATCGGCACAAACAATCATGTTTCTCTACTCCCTCCGTCTGAAAATAAGTGGCTTGATACATGTGAATCTAAACAAATACACGTCACTTATTTCTATACGAAAGGGAGTATTTAGCAACATTTTTTTTTAAATCCATAGAACTAGCAGTGGAACTGAGTTGTCTAGTGTGAACACTTATGTTCATGTTCGGTCCATTTGATTTGTCACAAACGATTGTGATGACATTGGTGTTTGAATCGGCACAAACAATCATGTTTTCTACTCCCTCTGTGACTTGTATTTAAACAAATGCAAGTCACTTATTTCTATACCAAAGGGAGTATTTAGCAACAATGTTTTTCCAAATCCATAGAACTAGCATTGCAACTGAGTTTGTCTAGTGTGAACACTAATGTTCGAGCAAACACTAAAAAAAATAAGTAAAAAAGAGTACATATCTTTACTATTCCCTGCCCCCAAAATGCCGATGTATAATACTCTTTTTGATAATCAATACCACAAATATTCATAGCAATAAATAGTACATGGTAGAGATACATAAATCGTTTTCAACGACTACAAAATAAATTCTAAAAGAAACCGAGCAAATCTCAAAGTAGAAAATTGAAGTTTGATCAAATACATAGAGTGTCAACATTTACAAACAAAATCAATATCGGTAGGTCCATCATGAAATATATTCCTATATTTTAGTACTCCCTTCATGCCGTAATCTACGCATATATCTACACACTAAAACACGTCGAGATAATGTGAATATAAACAAATCTACGATATTTAGTTTAGGACAGAGGAGTATTTGTTAGAAATAGGAATAATTTACCACAAGATTTAATAGATAAAATTAGTAGACAAAACGTGTGGAATATTACATCCATGGATAATTTCATAGAAGAAACTATCCAAACAGATAGATAATAAACCAATACTATAACAAGTAGACTATACAGATAATCTAGAAGACAAAGTATCTCGCAAAAGAACACGTACTATCCATAGGAGGGAGCAGACGAGTTGGTGCCATTGCCAGACATGTCGCCGAGGATGTCGTCGACCTCCGGGAAGAAGTCGTCATCTAGAAAGACGTCGTCGGTGGCCAGAGCGTCCGTGAAGAAGGGGAAGAAGAAGCCAGTAGTTGCACGGTAGTGCTCCCCAAAAACCTTATCGTCCTTCTCTCGTATAGGACATGAAGTAGCACAGTCTCGGTGGCCAACTGTCCCGGCTCGTAGTGCACGCTGCAAGAAGGGATGTGAAAGCACTGGTGGTCTCTCAGTACTCTGGAACTGAAGGCGCTGGTTGTATTGGTGTGTTGTAACGAGAGGAGCAACCTCTCTTATATAGGCACCGGAGGGGAAGGAGAATAGCCAGCGCAGGGAGATGAAGCGAAGAGACAGAATGAACAGGCACCGGGTGCAGACTCCACTCAATTCGTCTTAATAATCCACTCAAAAATATTCTCCACTAAGTTTGTATTAAAAACCTATTAGCGCAGACTGTTCATCTTTCATTCATACGCGGCAAAAAGAAAAGGAGATCTCAGCTCAAGGCATTCCCGCAACCCGCGGCGTGCGCACGCGTCATGACGAGGTGTGGTGTGGTGGGCGGAGGAGGAGGAGCACGCGTGTAGGTCTCCCTCCTTCTCATCCTTTTACCAAGTGATCGAAGAGCCACCCTTAAAAGGTGATAAAACCTTCCTTCAACTAGCAATATGGGACTAAACATTTATCCCACCTATTGCCATGCATGAATGGGCCAAGTGGGCCTCTAGGATTTCAGGAATTGTTGATTAAAGTAAATGGGTTGGGCTAAATTAGGCAGCATTCCAACAATCCCCCACTTGATCCTAGAGGCACACAATATTGCCTATAATTCCAAAGCATTGTTTTATATACCGGTATTATAGTGGAGACTATTAAGTTGAACTTCCACCTAGACTATATGCTACACTAGTTCACAAGTTGTACGGTGGACTATGCCTTGAACTACAAATTTGCTGCAAATCTAGTTTCACATAGATTCTTTACCGATACTGGGCAACCGCAGAACTTCCCACGGGTGGAGCTTATGCGTCATACTCCGTGACCTTTCATAAGTTTATTAGAAAGTACCCAACTCTTATAGACTGTGACATTTAACAGTCAGACTCATATAAGTGTGTTCTTCAAAAGATGTTCTGCCGGACAACATCTCTGCTTTAAGAAATAAGCCACTTAGAACATATTAAGATATAAATCATCCTTCCGTGCAGACTAGAAGAGTGTATTGCATCTTCATGGAGTGGTATTATTCGAAAATTAAGGATACTCTTCTCTCAGTTGACCAAAAGCTTGTCTCCCATTTCTAATTCATGGATCTCCGATCACATAGATTGGGTTACCACTGTGAGCAACTTAAATAATGGATCTCATACCCATCTCCCTCGATGCATTATCTATCACGTTATGAGATAGACCCTTTGTGAAGGGTTTTGCTAGGTTTTTAGATGTTTGGATATAATCCAACGCTATAACTCCGAAGTTTCTCATTTTCCTAACAGATTTCGGTCTCCTCTTCACATATCTTGATGACTTCATATTATCCTTAGAACTGTTTACTTTGAAAATCACAGTTCATAAGGATTGCGGGTATAGTTTTTTCAACCATTGGTAAGTTCATCAAGAGTTCATGAAGCCA
Organism: Avena sativa; assembly: GCA_916181665.1. NCBI lineage: Eukaryota > Viridiplantae > Streptophyta > Magnoliopsida > Poales > Poaceae > Avena > Avena sativa. The sequence goes on along the minus strand of OV702290.1, from coordinate 27,426,164 downwards.
CTCTGCTTCAATAGTGGTTGTGTCTAATGTTGTGAGTTCTGCTTCCATAGTTGACCTTGTTAAGATGGTTTACTTACAATACTTCCAAGAAACAGCGCCACCAGCAAGTGTAAAAACATAACCACTAGTGTCATTTATCTCACGAGCTTCAGATATCCAATTTGAATCACTATAACACTCTAGTACCCTCGGATACCCGGTGTAGTGAATGACATAGCTCGCAGTGCCTATTAGATAGCGCATAAGTCTATCAAGAGCATGCCAATGATCATCTCCCGGATTTGAAACAAATAGACTGAGTTTTCTTACAGTAAAAGCGATGTTAGGCCTTGTAGCACTAGCTAAATACATGAGCGAGCCAATAATTTGAGAGTATCTTAGTTGATCTCTCGCAGTCCCTCGATTCTTTCGAAGAAATACACTAGGATCATACGGTGTTGGAGAAGACTTGCAGTCGTTATACCCAAAATGACTCAAAATCTTTTCCACATAGTGAGACTGAAGCAAAGTGATCCCACCATCATCATCTCTCAACAGCTTGATGTTCAGGATAACATCAGCTACTCCCAGATCCTTCATCTCAAATGAACGAGATAAGAAATCATTGACTTCCTTAATTGCACTAAGGTTGGTTCCAAAAATCAGTATGTCATCAACATACAAATAGAGGATGACTCCCTCGCCCTCACCATGGCGATCATACACACATTTGTCAGCTTCATTTACAATAAAGCCTACAGCAGTTAAAGTTCTTTCAAACTTCTCATGCCACTGCTTAGGGGCTTATTTTAGGCTATATAAAGACTTCAACAACTTGCACGCCTTTCCTTCTTTACCACTTACCACAAAACCATCTGGCTGATCCATATAAATTTCCTCATCCAACTCTCTATTTAGGAAAGTTGTCTTAACGTCCATTTAATGAACGAGAAGACCATGTGAGGCAGCTAATGAAAGTAGTACTTGAATGGTGGTAAATCTGGCAACATGTGAGTAAGTGTTAAAGAAGTCATCACCTTATTTTTGAGTGTAACCCTTGGCCACAAGCCGTTCCTTGTACTTCTCAATAGTACCATCAGGCCTAAGCTTTTTCTTGAACACCCACTTACATCCTACAGGGTTGCACCCATAAGGACGATCAGTGATCTCCCATGTTCCATTCGCTAAGATGGAATCCATCTCACTACGGACGGCTTCCTTCCAGTAGTCAGCATCAGGAGATGCATAGGCTTCTGAAATAGAAGTGGGAGTATCATCCACAAGGTACACAATGAAATCATCACCAAAGGACTTTGCAGTCCTTTGTCACTTTCTCCTTTTAGGAATTTCAATATCATCCTCCTCGGGATTTTCAACATGTTCAATTAGAGTGGTAGGTTCAGAAATTGTAGCAAATTCCTGACTAGATGAACTAGGCATCTCCTAATTTGATGAGCTAGGTATATCCTTCATAGGAAAGATATTATCAAAGAAAGTCGCATCAGTCGACTCCATAATTGTATCGACATGCATGTCAGGTACCTCGGATTTTACTATCAAGAATCTATAACCAGTTCTATGGAAAAGCATAACCCAGAAATACATAGTCAACGGTTTTTGGTCCAAGCTTGCGCTTCTTGGGAATTGGCACATGAACTTTTGCCAAACATCCCCAAGTCTTTAGGTAAGAGAGTTTTAACCTTTTTTCTCCCATTCTTCAAATGGAGTAATTTCTTTGTTCTTTGTGGGAACTCGGTTTAGGACATGACACATAGTCAATAGTGTCTCCCCCACCATTCCTTAGATAGACCCGATGTATCTAACACGGCGTTAAACAAATCTATTAGAGTAGGGTTCTTTCTTTTAGCCATACCATTTGACTAGGGTGAATAGGGAGGTGTCCTCTCATGGATTATACCATGTTCCGCACAAAAGGAAACAAACTCGTTGGAAAAATACTCTCCACCACGATCAAACCTAAGACTCCTAATCTTTCAATCAAGTTGGTTCTCTTCTTCAGCTTTATAGATTTTGAAGAAACTCAAAGCCTCATCTTTTGATTTCTGAAGATACACATGACAATATCTCGTAGAGTCATCGATCAACGTCATGAAATATTTCTTTCCACATCAGCATTCATCTCACAAAGATCATAATGTATGAGCTCTAGTGGTGTTAAATTTCTCACTTCTGCAGTCGTATGGGACTTGCGAGGTTGTTTTGCTTGCACACAGGCTTGGCACTTAGATCCCTTAATCGTAGTAAAAATAGGGATTAAGTTCATTTTGGCTAGCCGCGTCATACAACCAAAATTAATATGATAGAGATGAGAATGTCGGACATTTGATTCAAAATTCGTGCTAATATGATTAACAACTTTATTATAAATGACTGACAATGATAAGAGGAACAAGCCTCCGCACTCATAGCCTTTACCAACAAAGGTACCATACTTAGAAATTACAAATTTATTGGACTCGAATACAATCTTGTAGCCTTCTCGATATAGAAGAGATCCGCTAACAAGATTTTTATTTATTGAGGGAACATGATGCACGTTCTTCAGGTGCACGGTCTTTCCCGAAGTGAACTTAAGATCGACTGTACCAACGCCATGAACAGAAGCATGCGAGCCATTCCCCATCAGCACGGTTTGAGTCCCTCTAATATGATATGAATAAAACATGGAAATATCATAACAAACATGGACATTAGCGCTTGTGTCAGTCCATCAATCAGGAGAATGACATAATGAAAGGACAATAGGTAATATACCATACCCAACATCTTTCATCTCAACGTCGCTCATGACAACATTAGCAGTCTTGCTATCCTTCCCATGTTGGCGCTTGTCAAAGCGGTTGGGACACGCAGGAACCCAATGATCAGGATTACCGCACACATGACAAGCACATTTTCTTCTTATTAGTCTTTCTTTTGAAACTGGTAGACTACGAGGCCTCGTTATTTCCATCGAACTTTCCTTTGCCATCAAAATTGCTCTTGCTATTGAACTTGTGAGACTAGAAGTTCATTTTCTGTACCAGATTGGCATTAGAGCCTCCCTTGGCACCTCGAGCACGTGTGTCTTTTGCTCTCGCCTTCTCTTTCATATCAAGAGTCCCAATGAGATTAGTCACTGAAATATCTTGTCTCTTGTGCTTCAAAGAAGTAGCAAAATTCCTCCATGACGGGGGAAGCTTGGCAATAATGCCTCCGGCAGAAAACTTTTTCGATAACACACATGTGAAGTGCCCGAGCTCCCTAGCGAGTGAATATATTTCATGAGCCTGCTCCACAATGGGGCGGTCTTCAACCATCTTATAGTCATAGAATTGTTTCATGACATATAATTCACTGCCAGCATCGGAGACTCCAAATTTTCTCTTGAACGCATCCCACATATCCTTGCCATTGCTCAATGACACATATGAATCGACAATATTGTCGCCAAGAATGCTAATCAAGGTAGCCTTGAAAGGTATCAAGTTTTTGAAAAGCCTCTTCCTTAGCAGGAGTGAGCTCTCCCTCAGGTGCGCCAGAGATCGCGTTATAGCAGCTCATGGTCTGAAACCAGAGCACTGCCCTCGCACACCATCTCTTGTAATTGACACCTTCAAACACAGGTGGCTTCATAGATGCAACGAAGCCACTTGGGGTAAATTACCTATTATAAGGTTTTTTAATTGTTAGAAATGGGACCAATTTACCACAAGATTTACTAGATAAAAGTAGTAGATAAAACGTGTGGAATATTACATTCATGGATAATTTCACGGAGAAAACTATCCAAACAGACAAATAATAAACCAATACTATAACAAGCAGACTAGACAGATAATCTAGAAGACAGTGTATCTCGTAGAAGAACACGTATTCTCCACAAGAGGGAGCAGACAAGTTGCTGTCGTTGACAGACATGTCGTCGAGGATGTCGTCGACCCCCGAGAAGAAGTCGTTGTCTGGAAAGACTGCGTTCGTGGCCAGAGTGTCCGTGACGAAGGGGAAGAAGAAGCCAGTAGTCGCGCGGTAGCGCTCCTCAAAAAACTTATCATCCTTCTCCCATACGGGACTCGAAGTAGCGCGGTCTCGGAGGCTTATTGTCCTGACTCGTAGTGCACGCTGTAAGACGGGATGGGAAAGAACTGGTGGTCGCTCAGTACTCTAGAACTGAAGGCGCTGGTTGTGTTGGTCTACTGTGCCAAGAGCAACCTCTCTTATATAGGCACTAGAGGGAAAGGCGAACAACCAGCGCAGGGAGATAAAGCAAAGAGACAGAAGGTAAAACGAACAGGCACCGACTGCGGCCTCCACTCAATTCGTCTTAATAAACCACTAAAAATATTCTTCACTGAGTTTGTATTAAAAACCCACTAGCGTAGACTGCTCATCTTCCATTCATGCGCGACAAAAAGAAAAGGAGCTTGAAGCGTTCCCGCGGCGCGCGTGTCATGGCAAGGCGTGGTGGACGGCAGAGGAAGAGCACACGTGTAGGTCTCCCTTCTTCTCATCCTTTTACCGAGTGATGGAAGAGCCCCACTTATAAGTGGTAAAACTTTCCTTCAACTAGCAATGATTGAACATTTGTCCCGCATCTTGCCATTGCATGAATTGGCCAAGTGGCCCTCTAGGGTTTCATGAATTGTTCGTTAAAGTAAATGGGCTAGCTAATTTAGGCAGAATTCCAATGGTATTATGTTGGTGATATTTTTTCTACTCCCTCCGTCTTAAAATATATGTGAAAATTTGTGAAAATTTGAATATATCTATATATACTAAATAGTGTCTAAATTTATCGTTGACAAATTTACGACGACGGAGGGGTAATATAAATTTGAACATACTTGAATTTGACTTAGCTTATGTTTTAGGAAGCAGATGTCTGTCATTAAAATTCTTGTACTCCCTCAGTTTTAAAATAGATGTCGCAAGTTTATTAAAATTCGGAAGATGAAGAGTACAGAAATTTATTAGAATACCGTTTGCGCGACTCACATGGCGCAAACGCATTCCCCTTCCTGCTTTTCGCCCCTCTCCACCGCTGGATCCGAGATCGTGCGGACCACCGCTGGAGCCGGCAGCGTTAGCAGAGGCTGCGAAGACTCCGAGACGCGTGAACCTACTCTCTCCGACCTGCTCGTCCGCGCGGCGCCGGAACAAACTAGCCGCCGGCCGATCGACTCCGCCGCCACCCCGCCGGCGATCAGGTACCTTTCCTCCTCGTTCTCCCAGTTGTCTATCTGCTTGTGTCTCTCTATGTTATGCTTACGTTCAGGGTTATCTCGGCAGTAGAGGGATCCGCCTGCGACCGGGGGACGATGCGGCCGCAACGGGGCCTGGGCAGGGGCGGCGGCCGGAGGGATCCCGGGCTGATGACGAGGGCTGTAGAAAAGGTCTTCCGCTTCGTCCGCCTCGCCGAATTCGAGATCTTCTTCGTCCTCTTCTTCCTCATCGCCTTCATCCTCTTCAAGGATCTGGTAAGCCCACACCCATCAGTTTTCTCCCCCCGTTGAAAATTTCGCATGTACTATCGGGTCGAATTCTGGCGCTGAGCTTTCCTGTAAGAGATCTATCAGGGTGGTCTATGCCCAGTTTGACATCGTTCGCTTGCCTCTGTGATGATTGAATGGTTACAGTGAAAGAATCAATTGAAACCGTAGGGGGTGTGGTAGATAGTTCATAGTTTAATGCTAACACTCTCTACACGACTTGGTAGTTTGATGGTGGTGACGTTGTTGAAGTAATAGAGGTACCGCCATTGCTGTTCCACGGTTACTGCAGGAACTATGTAACTGAAACTGTCAACCTGATAATACAACTTGGAGGTAGAGCTGTTCATTAGCAAATCATGCCCGTATGCGATTTAGTTAACTAGTGTCAACAGGTGCATTTTGGTTCATCTCACTAGCTATATCTGGTATTCTGGAATTTGCCGTCTTCTTATACTAACAACTGGATGATTTTTGTCACAGATGTCACGGCCAGAATACAATCAGATCTTTGTCAAGAAGCCTGATCTAGATGACAGCTGGCCTTAGAGGGTAGAAATTATGAAATGTTCTTATCACAGTGTAATTGTTTTTTCACTATATTGCATCAAGTACATTCCATAGATGCCCCCTTAAACTTCCTACTTGTGACTATTTGAAAATGTTTGCTGACATGTTACTGCCTACAATCTTCTGAAAGAGTCAATTGCTCACCGTTCCTTATGTACTCCCTCCGTCTCAGAATAGATGTCACAAGTTTGTCAAAATTTGGATGAATCTATATACTAAATAGTGTCTAGATTCATCCAATTTTTTAAAAAACTGCGACATCTATTTTGAGACGGGGGGAGTAGTTGTTTTGGTACGAGCCTTCATTTTTCTGTTCTGTACAAGCAAGCTACCGCACTTCGTTAAGTGAGCCTAGTGAAGTTACTAATATTTCTTGTCCACGTCATGTTATTCTCTCCTTTTAGTCCCCATGAGTTCTAAGCGAAGCTTGGTATATGGAATGCATATATGCAGTACTTTCTCTCCATTTCTTGTATGGAATGCATATATGCAGTACTTTGCAGTATACTTTCTTTGGTCGGTATTGTGTGCCGAACATTAACACTGAGGTTTGGACAACTGGCGTTGACGATAATCTTAAATCTTGTTGATTACTCAAGCCCATCTGGCTTCCTAGGCATTCGGAATCTTTAAATCTATAGATATGATTCAACACAAAAGGTATGTGTTTCCATGCATGATCCTATTTTGGTCCTCATTTGATAATGTACCTGTCTTAAATGCTCAAATGGTATTCTTCTTGATCATCATATAACAACTTAAGTTATTGATAGCTCTAGGATGTGAAGAAATGTTGCGTGTGTCTAGAATCGGATAAACGAGTCTGGTGTATGTCATAATATCCAATAAACAGATACATGGGAACATGGTTATTATATTTTTCACCATTGGATGTTTATTATATTGGTCATAAACTGCATTGGGCATCCGCGTGTGCCACAAGACCCAGCGGTTGGTGTTGTCTGAGCTTTGATTTTGCTGATTGCTATACAGAGACTACGGTGCTCTCCAAGAAAAGAAAACTCAATGCCGCTTAACATGTTTACTGGGACAAATGTCGTGCAGCTTGGCGATAAAGAGAATATATTAACATCAAGTTATACCCATTGCACCTGGTCTCTGCAGCAAGATAATGTGGAGACATGATGCACACATCCAAAGAAAAAGAATAAATGTCCTACAAAAGTGATTGACGACTCACCGTAGCTTGAAACTGCTAGTCCCTCAGTCTCAAAATAGATGTCGCAAACTTATCTAAATTTAAATGTTGGAGTACAATATATATCGATCCACAGACTCACAGTTATAAGGCATATGGTAAGAACCGTATTCGCACATCTGCGAGATATCATCTGCTCCTAATCCAAGATCCTCCCTACCGCATCTCTCAACAGTCTCAAACTCGACGAGCAATTGAGATCCTCCAGCCAATCCCTACGATATGTGCGTGTCTCTACTAGAACCATGGCAATGACATGCCCTGGTGCTGATGAAAAGCGTGTTGTCTAGGCTCGCAGCCATCGGAGGGTGTTTCTTAAAATGAACACAATAATTGTTAGAGAAAAATAGTATGATTTCAATTTATTGTACACATATAAATTCATATTACCACTAAACAATTCGGATGTGATAAACCAGTTTGACCTTGTGTGACCTCGAGCAACTTGACGGGGAGGGGCTAGGGTTCTACCTAGGCGCCGCCACCTCTTCCTCTCTTGTCTTCTCTTTGTCTCTCTTATGACCTTGCTCCTCGCCTGCAGCCTGAACTGACACAAATCCATGTGACAGCAGCGGTGGAGGTCAGATAATGGAGGGGTGTGTGACCCCACTCGGTGCTAAATGCACCGACTAACATGACCCGTCCTCCGTCGGTGTCTGGGTCTGCTCTTAGCCTGGCAATGCTTGACGACACCACCGACTCCGACCAGTGTGGTTGGGCTTGCGGACACTGCTGGCTCTGGCCATTCAGCCTGAGCCCACAGGAGTGCGACCCGTGCGGTCGAACAGGGTCCCAAAATTTGGAGGGCCCAAATTCTCGAATTCAGCAGCAGCCCATCAGCATAGGACTTGGACTGGTCTAGAGTAGCGACAGCGACACGAGAGAAACAAGACCCTCCGACCTGTGCGCCTGGAGTAAAGCCAACCTCTCCAAATTCCTAGGCCCATTACAACAAGACGAAAACCAGTAGCGGCAGCCCATCGTTGCTTTATCACGTTTCTTTTCATTCTTTTCCTCCCTGCCGCCCGCCGCCGCCCGCCAAGACCTAGGGTTGCTTCTTCAAATAGACTGAGGATAGAAGAAGGCGTCGACCCCGAGCTATATGGCCGGCCGCAAGGCCAGCGTGAGCAACAACGAGGCATTGGAAAAAGAAGTTAGTCCGCTGTCTCCAATTTCTAATTTTGAATATCTCGTCAGTTGGTTCTTAGGTTATATATCTCCAAATACTGATTATTTTGCACCTTTGGAACTACCGAGGTTATAATTAGATTATTTTGCACCTTTAGATCTACAGAGGAATAATTTAAGAACTGCAAATATAAAAAACCTATCAAGAAATATCCGATTATCAACTTGTAATGTGTTAAATAAGAACTTTAAATTAACTTGAATACATCATGTGTTGCGGATGTTGGGGCAAGGAAGACGATGACTTCATTTCAAAGAAACATTAAAACAATGATGTTGGTCAAATAGACACTATGCAACCCGGAGTTGAACTTATCATTTGTAATATATTCAATTGCTATATAATCCTAAGTAAAATAGTGAGCTGTCCATGACGGTCACGGTGGATCAGATAAAGAGAGCAAACGGTGTTAAGGAAATAAAAGGCAGAGCTTATCAGAAACAAACGGTAGAGCTGATCCTAGAGAAACGCACTTGCATAACACATGTTTGTAACACGGTAGATCTTGCAAAACACACCACAGTAGCTCGTCGGTCGCGATGTACATGTGTGCCGCACCTTTTTAACCCGTGGCCATCAACAAACTACTATTAGACATGCATTGTTGCTTGCGCATGCACATAGAGTCAATTCCTACGTATGCATTTTAGTCTCCAGATGTGCTCAAACCTCTTATATATCCTACTATGCATTGTAAACTCGATAGTTCCAGGAAGCAGGCAGATGCGGGCCTGCCGGAGCCTACCATCCACATTTTTTCTTGTTAATTATTCAATTAAGGAAACAAAACTAATGGAGAGAAAATTTGGTTTGCCTCATACCAGTCGCCTGGATCGCCTGGATCACCTTCTGCCATGGCTTAACCGCTGGGTTGTATCACCGAGAAATCTATATGAACGAGTGAGAATGGTGGCAGTAGATAAGCAGGAGCGAGAATAGGCTATGTGCGCACGAAGCTGTGTGAGTGAGATGTGTTCTTGCACAAAGAAGTTATTATACTAGCGATGTGACCATTGCATGCACCATGAGTCATGTGAAAACTTTTATTTCTCTGGCTCTACATGTTTACACGCGGACATGGATTTGCATGCACCATGGATCATGTGTTTACTTGTAAAGCTACAAACAGGTGCATGTTAAAGACAGTTAACGGCTAGCTGTTTTTGCATGCACCATGGACCATGCTTCACTTGTAAAGCTTCCAAGAGATAAATGTTAGACACAGTAAACCGGATAGCGATGCATGTCCATAGCAATCGATTACTAGCAACTCCATTATTTATACATCACAGCCGTTACCAGCATCAATATGTTAAGGGAGCATGTGCACCACAATCGAAGGGTGAGCATCATATGCATCGTAGCCACCATGGGCAGAAAATCTATGTTGCTAATCCTAATATACTCGATTGATATGTAATATAGTATTATGCCATGTACATGTATACTAGTTTTATTTTCATAGTGGGATAGGGCCACATTTTAGAGTTTGGCACAGGGTCCCGGATTTTGCCAGCTCGGCCCTGCCGGCCATAGGTGTCAAACCGCGACTATGCTTGTCGCCTTATACTAATTCTTTTCCAGTTGCTTCTTGCTGGTTGGCCTGTCATATACAAATCGGTCCCTCAAATGTCACAGTTATTTACATTATATTACTACTCTCCCACCTAAACTACATTGCCTGTTAGTTTTCGTCAAAGACAAACTTTCTAAAGTTTGACATGTGTATGGGAAAAAATATCGACATCCACAATTCATTTTGGTCGCTGAATCCTAAGTTTAGTCCGTGTACTTTATACACATACCTTTGGTGTCTCTGATGTCGAAGTTGACTACATTTGGTCACATCAAGAAAGATTCTATCCAAAGGGGACCATCCTAGCCAAATGACTGGCTCCTCGCGCTGCCATCGATCGCCACCTCCGCTTCCTGATATTGCCCGCTGGTGGAAGATCAAAGCTAGAGCCTGTCCTCCATCCAGTTTGGCAGCGTGATTCACATCTTTGACGACACCGCGACAGGGTTTGTGGAATTAAGGGTGTGTTTGTTAGCTTGGTCCAACCCAGAAAATCCCACCTCGGCCAAGTTTTAGGTGTTTGTTAGCCCAGTTTTGCTCCCTCAGCCCTGCCCACATCGCACGAAACGGCCCTCGGCCCTGCCCGGTTGTGAAGCTGAAAACGAGCTTCGCATGCGGGCAGGGTTGAGCTCGCCCGGAAAGTCGACCCCCGCGCCGCGCATCTGTCCGAAATCAATAGGGGTTAATCACCCCCGTCCCCATTCCCCCCACCAACCCGTCTCCTCGCCCCCTGACGCCCCGCAGCTGACCGAAACCAACCGGTGTTGCCGCCTCCTCGACGAGGGTCGTCGCCTCCTCCTCCTCGACAAGCGCCGGCACCGCCACGGCCGCCTCCTGCCAGGCCTGCCTCGGCCAGGCCCGTGTCCCGCCTGGCCTGCCACGGCCAGCCGCCTCCTCGCGCCTAGCCATGGAAGGTCCTCGTCGCGCCGAACTCCCTCGCGCCCAGCGACCTCGCGCCACCTCGTCTCACCGACGCCAAGCGACCTCGCGCCCAGCTCGTCTCACTGGTGCCCAACTCGATCTCGTCTCCACCAGAGCTCCCTGGCAGCAACTCACCGCCGCAGGACCCGGTTGCTTTTTATTTATGTATATAGGGAGCCGATTGCTTTTTATTTGTGTATACAAGGACCTGAATACTTTTTATTTGTGTATATAGAGACTCGATTGTATTTCATTTGTGTATTGAGGGCCTTTTGTGTATATTTTAGACCTCCTCAAAATATCTCAACACATACAACCCACCAAACAACGAATAAATTTAGAATTTCTCAACAGACACGTGCTACCAAACACATGGCGAAATCTCTACTCAAACATATTGAAGTCAGCTTGGCTCAACCGAGATATTGATTCTCAGGTAGCCCGGGCTACCAAACACACCCTAAGAGTTAACAACAGTGATCGTTTTGGCGGCTCTAGGTGTAAAATTAAGAATGGGAGCCTCGCAGAATTGGATTATGCTGCAGCAGGTATGAACAACTTTTCTGTCTCTTTGTATAGAAAATATATGTACTACAAATAGAGTAAAGATGCAACACGATTTATTGATTTGTCTTGATATTTGAATCTCACAAATTAACATCAATGTATTCTGTCAGTTTTACTTTGAGAGTTAGGTTTAATTCGGAGCGTATGATGTCTCGTTAGTTCGTGAACATGATAGTGCACAACTACGACACTAGTATCTATTGGCTATTCTGGATCGAGCACTCCAAGCACCTCTTGCATAAAGCAAGAGATCGTTTTATGATTTAAAGCAATCTCCAAGACAGTGGTACAAAAGGTTTGATTCATTTATGATCTCACAAGATTTTAAGAGATCTCAATTTGATAGTTGTGTTTATATAAAATTTGTTAATGGATCACCTATACACTTGCTGTTATATGTTGATGATATGTTAATTGTTACCAAGATCATGAAAGAAATCACTACTTTGAAGGCATACCTAAGTAGTGAATTTGAGATGAAAGATCTTGGTGCTGCTAAGAAAATCCTAGGTAGGGAAATTAAATGGCACAGAAAATTTAGGTTGCTATTTCTTAGTCAGCAGAGTTACGTTGAGAAAGTTCTCCAACATTTCAATATGCATAATGCAAAGTTTGTTAGTACTCCTATTAATTGCTCCTCACTTTAAATTGTCAACATTGCAATGTCCTAGTTCTAATGAAGATATTGAGTGCATGTCACGAGTTCCTTATTCTAGTGTTGTTGGTTCCTTGATGTATGCCATGGTTTGGTCTCGCACTGATTTATCATATGCTATGAGTTTGGTGAGTTGTTACATGCCTAATCCTGGTAAAGAACATTGGAAAGTTCTTCAGTAGATTTTCAAGTATCCTCGTGGCACATCAAATGCTTGCTTGAAGTTTGGCAAGACTGGTGAGGGACTCACGGGCTATGTGGATTCATATTTTGCTCCCGACTTAGATAAAAGGAGGTCCCTCAAAGGTTATGTGTTCACGGTAGATGGATGTGTTGTGAGTTGGAAGGCAACGCTGCAACCAGTCATTGCTCTATCTATAACCAAAGCAGAATATATGGCTATTGTTGAAGCTTGCAAAGAGTCTGTTTGGTTAAAAGGTTTGTACGCTAAGCTTTGTCAGGATGATTCTTGCATTAACCTATTATGTGATAGTCAAAGTGTCATATACCTTACTAAGGATCATATGTTCCATGAGAGAACAAAACACATTGATATCAAGTACCATTATGTTCATAACGTTGTTGCACAAGGTATACTAAAGGTATGCAAGATAAGCACTCATGATAATCCTGTTGATATGATGACAAAGTCTGTTCCTATTGCTATTGAGCTATACTGAAGCTTAGTTGGTATAACTGTTTAGCCCAAGTAGTTGTTTGTGTCGAAAGTGTTTTCTTTGTTCGTTCATAGAGACGATTGTTGTTGATGCTACAAGAAGTAATATGTCTCAAGGTGGATTTTGTTGACGTATGATCCAAATTCAATTAAGGAGTCTAACTTCTGACGGAGCAGAGCGAAGCCCGTCGCCGGAGGCTTGGTCCGACTGAGATAAGTTGCATCTGTGAAAATCCCTAGCCCGTAGCGGTATGAATTGTGGAAGATCTAGGTTTCCACCGTAAGCTGGTGGCTGGGATAAGTTGCATCTGTGAAAATTCCCGTTATTGTGTAAACACTCCCCGTTATAGTGAAGTTTCGTTAGCTAGAGCTCGAGGTTTTTTCTCTCTTTGTTGGAGAGGTTTTTTCATGTTAAATATTTTTCCACCTGCTATGATATCATTTTCGTTATTTGTTATTTGCTCGTCGGTGATTCTAACACTGTCCAAGGCGGTGGTCAACTTCAAAGTACCAGCCAAGCATGATTCATGCTCCCTGCACTTCTTCGCTCTGTTGAGAGGACTGGGAGAAGACTCCGTTTTGTTAGCTAACCCTCTTGGCCATGCCACGGTCTATGATGTCGCCTCGCAGTCTGTCACAGTAGTTCCTATGACCAACTTCCGCAAGCCAATAGACTCCATCTCTGTGTGCATGACCCGACCTGGCGACAACAGTATGTGCGTGGAGGAAGAGCACCGCATGTATGTCTTGAGAAAAATGGATGGCTTGTTTGAGGTCTTCAACTACTCTAGACAACTGGTGATTCTGATTCTGATGAGTCACCTTGTGATGTCGACTGGTGTTGGGATCGTCTACCGCCCCCTCCACTGTTCCAGCTCGATTCGAGGCAGATACCTAAAAATGGGAAGGAGCTACGACCTCCCTTCGCCGCGGCGGTGGTCGACGACACGACGATATGCGTGTCGTCCCCGGACTGTACTATGGCACCTACGGCTTTGACACCGAGACGCGCCGGTGGAGTCAAGCTGGAAGCTAGGTGCTCCCCATCCGTGGGGCAGCGGAGTATGTCCCCGAGTTCGACCTCTGGTTTGGCCTTCGTAACACTTCCGACCACCGCATGTGTGCTTTTGACCAAGATCTTCTTGTCCACCTGTAGAGCAGCATTCCTGGGATTATCTTGGCCATCTGCCTCATGATGTGTGGCCTTCATTTTATCACCGCCTGGTGTACCTGGGTTCGAGCAAGTTCTGCATCGCCAATACCTTCCGCGTTGTTGTGAAGCAGCAGCAGACCACCTATAAATCTCCATGGTCGGATGATGACTCCGATTCGACGGAGGAAGAGGAGCTTACGGTCTTGACTAGCGTGGAGGTAGTGCGTCATGGCAATGAGCTCCAGATGATCAAGCACTAAGATCATCTCTAATCCATCCTGAAAGGGCATGTATGCCCCATGTGTGGTTTTGGTAATTAATGACAATTCCTATGGACTAATGTGCAAATCGAGTTTCACTTGTATGTTTGTCCATTGGCATCGCTTGGACCATGTGTTTGTTTTAAGGATGAAAAATAAGAAGCAATGTCCAAGGGCTTTGTGCCTATTGGAATCAAGTAGAAGAAGAATATCAAGTATGTCTTGAAGAAGAAGAAGATGGAGTTCCTCATGGCAATCTTCAAGACATCATCAAGAATTGAAGTGCAAGCTCAAGATGTGTCATCTCTAGAAGATCTCATTCTTGAAGCTTGCCATCCTCGGCAATCCTGGAATGATGAAGACAAGTTCGAAGAAGAGGCTTCCCCATGGAGTATGGGGGAGCATTTCTCAAGACTTCATCAAGCAAGTGCAAGCAAGTGCAATCAAGAAAGGTGTTCCATCTTGAAGGTGACAAGATCGTCTACATCAAGCTCAAGTGGGATGCTCAAGGCAAAGATATGATCATGATAGGGTTTCTATTTTACCGGTCTCTTGTAGTGTTCTTGTAGTGTTGGGAGACCGGGTTTAGGATAGATAGTCGTACTATCAAGAGGGGCTCTCGAGTGGGTGACTCGTTCGTATCTTTCGAAGAGAGCTCAAACCTTTGCATACATAGCATCATCTTTCTTGGTTGTTGTTTGGTTCATGTACATGTGAGGATATAGAGCTTGTGGTTATCTTCATAACAAGCTCTAGTTCGTCAAAAATAGATTTTCCTTGCATATCTTATTGCGTTTTTGATCTTGCGGGTTTTTCGGCTCCACACCTTGGGAGGTATCTGACAAATATATTCATGGTATTTTCTCCCTTGGTGTTACCCAATATTTCATCTTTTTTTGGATTCTACTCTTTATTATCTTTCCAACAAAATTGTTTTCATCCCAATTAGAGTTTCCAAGCTCAACTTCTTGCGTTTTGGGTTCTAGAGGTTTTACCGGTTCATCGCTTCTGAGAGGTCATACCTTTCTCTATTTTATTTTTATCCTCTCTTGTTGTACTATGATGTTTCTTTGCATAATCTTGTAGAGATTTTTGTTCTCTTCAAAACGAGCCCAAGATCATCGAAATCGGAGCCCGGAGTCAAAAATTATTGAAGTTTTCGTGTAATGCTGTCCAACGTTTTTGCTTGAGCGGTAGTACCGGCCCAAGTTCCGGCCAAAGTTCCGGTAAATCTCATTTTTGTTCTGTATCTTGTGTTTCTATTTAGAGGTAGTACCGGTGGGGTACCGGTAGTTTCTGTGGGGCGCGAATCTGGCCCAAACAGGCAGATTTCTCTTGCCCTATTTAAGGGTCCCCTCTTCCCAAAAGTTTCCCCAAGTTTTGAGGTCATTTTTGCTAGCTCTTCCACTCTCTCTCCTCCATTGTTGACCTTCAAAATCTTGCCCTCTTCCCTTCTCCCTCCCATGATTCTTGTATCTCTTTGAGGGATTTGAGAGAGGAGATCTAGATCTACAACCCCCACCAAACCAAATCGCTTCTTGGTGAAGGAATTCTTGGGATCTGGATCTTGGAGAGTTTTGTGTTCTCCTCTTGTGTTCTTCCTCTCTTATTCCCCCAATAGCTTTTGTAGCTTTGGTGGAATTTGAGAGATAAGAACTTGCCTCTTGCATTTGGTGCATAGGTTTGAGTTGTCCTCGGAGATTTGGCGAGTTCAAGCCCCTTGGGCTTGTTACTCTTGGGTTCTTGGAACCCTAGACGATTGTGTGGTTGGAGTGTTGACCTTTTGTGGTCTTGTAGCCTTTTGTGGCCTTGTTGCCTTTTGTGGCTTTGTAGCCTTTGTGGCATTGTTGTTGGGAGCCTCTAATTGAGTTGTGGAGATTGCCCCAACCTTGTATGAGATCGGTGACCGCCCTAAAGTGTCCCATAGTGGAACATGAGTAGGCCTTTGTGGCGAGCTCATGGGAGAATAGGGTGAGCCTTTTGTGGTGTCGGTAGGTTGCGTGCCTTCTCATCTTGGGGTGAGGCCTTGTGTGGCGCTGGGTGAGCATCGAGCCACCACACGTCAAGGTGAGTCACTTATAGCGTTCGAAGTACATTGCGCCCCCGCACCTCTCCAACGGAGACGTAGCTTCTTTGGAAGTGAACTTCGGGAAACAAATCATCATCTCCGCATCCATCGGTTATCTCTCAACCGAGCCCTTTACTTATGCAATTTACTTTATGATAGCCTTCGTGCTTGAAGTATTTTATCGTGCTATCATCTTGTTGCTTGTCTTGCTCAGCATAGGTTGTTGGTGCACTTAGTGTGAAGGGTTTCGCAGCATAGTAAATCAAAATTTTCTACAGAAGCGAACAGAAGGAAAGCCAAGATCTAATCTAGGAGATGCAAACAACGAGAGAGATTGGATTAGATCTTCATACCCTTGAAGATTCGCACAGCGGAACGTTCGTCAGAACGTGGGTGATGTAGTCGTACTCGCTTCTCCTCCTCGCGATCCGATCCGATCTAGCACCACAAGTGGCGGTGCCTCCGTGAGATGCACACGTGCGGCACCTCGACGTCTCCTCCTTCCTCGGACTAGCAAGTATGGTGGAGAGATGGATTGGATCTACAGCACGACGGCGTGGTGTATATGGTGGAGAATTTCTGCTGCAGGGCTTCGCCTACAAACAGTCGGGAGGGAGAGAGGAAGGCAGCAGGGCTACTAGGGCTTGGAGGGAGATGTGTGTGTTGGGGGGGAGGGGGCGCACCAGCCCTCTATATATAGAGGGGGTGGCGGCGGCCAGCCCTAGCCCCTCCTCCAAGCCTATCTCTAGTTTAAACGATTTAAACTCTCCCCTTATCTAGAAATTCTATCCCTAGATTTAAACGAGTTAAATCTATCCAGAATCGGCTGGGCCCTATGGGGCCTTGTGCCCCTGGCCCAATGCGGCCAGGACACTCCCTCATAGTCCCATGCCCCCTCCCGGAAGGTGGGACCACGTTGGCCCCCTTCCGGAAGGTTCTAGAAGCTTCCGGTACAATACCGATTAACCCGGAACAATTCCGAACTCCAAAAACTGCACTGCCTTATATGAATCTTATTCTCCGGACCATTCCGGAACCTCTCATGATGTCCCGGATCCCATCCGAGACTCCGAACAAAAATTAATAAACCAATTATCCAATCTATCCTAGCGTCGAGACACGTTAAGTGTGTGACCCTGCGGGTTCGAGAATATGCAGACATGATCTTCTATCAATAATCAACAGCGGGGTCTGGGCACCCATATTGACTCCCACACATTCATCGATGATCATATCGGATGAACCACGATGCCAGGATTCAATCAATCCCATATATATATTCCCTTCGTCTCGCGATATTTTACTTGCCCGAGATTCGATCGTCGGTATCGTCATACCTAGTTCAATCTCGTTCACAGCAAGTACTTTACTCGTTCCGTAATCCAATATCACTTTGTGATTAACTCCTTAACCACATGCTTGCAAGCGGTGTTGATATCGATTACCGAGTGGGCCCGAAGTATATCTCTCCGGCTTGGGAGGGACAAATTCCATCTCGATACATACAACCCAACAGATACTTTCCAATCACCTGAGAGACACCTTTATGATCACCCTCTCATAGGATGACGTTTGATGACCTCAAAGCTTTCTTTCGATACCAGGGAGTTGCATTATCTCATGGTCTAAGGAATACAATATTTGACATAAGAAAAGCTTCGCAAAGACGAACACGATGACACGATCTAATTGCTTCGCTTAGTTTGGGTCTGTCCACCATATCATTCTCCCAATGATATGATCTCATTATCAATTGACAACTCATGTCTATGGTTAGGAAACCTTAACCATCATTGATCAATGAGCTAGTCCATAGAGGCGTACTAGGGACACGGTGTTGTTCACAAACCACACAAGTATTAATGTTTCCGCTTAATACAATTCTAGCATGGAATATAAACTTTATCATGAACAAGAATTATAATAATAACATCTTTATTATTGCCTCTAGGGCATAATTCCAACATAGTGAACCTAGTGAATATAGGTTTTGGCTTGATAAATTAAACCATAAGTTTTATTCTGCATTTATTAGAGCCTAAGCCGTTGATGTCTACGCACTTCTATTCTTGTAGACAATTGTTGGGCCTCCAATTGTAGAGGTTTGTAGAACAGCAGCAAGTTTTCTCTTAAGTGGATTACCCAAGGTTTATCGAACTCAGGGAGGAAGTGGTCAAAGGTATCCCCTCTCAAGCAACTCTGCAATCAAGATACAAGAAGTCTCTTGTGTCCCCAACACACCCAATACACTTGTCAGGTGTATAGGTGCACTAGTTCGGCGAAGAGATAGTGAAATACAAGTGGTATAGATAATTATAAGTGGTAACGGTGATAGAAGATAGCTTGATGGCGTGTGGTTGACGTGGGAAAAGACTAAATACAAACTGAAATAAAGAAGGAAGCAAGCAAGCATGTAACAGATCTAATAGCAAACGGTGTTTCAGTGCTTAGAAACAAGGCCTAGGGATCATACTTTCACTAGTGAACACTCTCATATAAATATATTCTTCTTTTTGATACTACGCTGAACTACTCTCTGGTTAAACACTCTAATCGATGGTAGGGCTATAACAGCACACCTCAAAGTAAGCCTTTCCCATCTAGATAACCCCACACTATCACCTTGAGCTCTTTATGGTTCCAACAAACACCACAATTTCATAGAAAGATCCAACTCCAAAT
This sequence comes from Avena sativa, assembly GCA_916181665.1. Taxonomy (NCBI): domain Eukaryota; kingdom Viridiplantae; phylum Streptophyta; class Magnoliopsida; order Poales; family Poaceae; genus Avena; species Avena sativa. The sequence continues at coordinate 27,407,160 of OV702290.1, read as the reverse complement.
ATAACTCATAACAAGTATTTGTAATCTCTAGCCTAAGTGCCACCATGGTGTGCACGCTGTCACTTTCACACACATGGGGAGAGCAGAGATCTATTAAAGCACTTGAGTAGCAAGGTAGATCTATAGATTACAAGCTCATGATCTCAATAAGATCATGCATAGAGAGAGAGATGAACACATAGCTACCGGTAGAACCCTTAGCCTCGAGAGAGAACTACTCCCTCCTCATCATGGGAATCATCATGAGAATAATTTTTGAGGTTACATGCACCATCAAAGACTTGATCAAGGTATTTGCAAAACATTCAAAGCTGGGATCATAGTACTTCAATCATAGCATGAAAGACAAAGTTCTAGCAATAAGACAAAGAAACTATGATGCAACATGAAAAGGCACAAACAAAAGATTCATGAATAACAATGCTTTGCAAGACGTTTGTTTGTTTCACATAAAGAAAACATAGCATAATAGTATTCAGCTTGTCCCTCAATAGAGTAGCAAATATAAATGCATAGGACACCTTCAAAGTTCATAAGAGTGACTAGATACAATAGTTTAAAACAAGCAATATCAAAGTATGCGTCAATCAACTAGTCTTGGGACAATGCACATAGAACTAAGAATGGCCACTATGCTCTCAAAGTAGGTGCATAAAGATAGAAGGTGGAGACTCAATATAATGGTGGAAGAAAGGCCTTTGTAAAAGGAAGTAGGGATTCAAGTCTTATAAAGAGCTTCCAAAAATTATGGTACTTGTAGCTTTCAGCTCTCATTGCCCCTATCATAAGCATCTTGAAGTGATTAAGGCTAAAGTGACACAACTAAGAGGATATGCTTGACAAGTTATAAACCGAAATCTCATGCCCCTTACTTACGAAGATCGATCCTCATGCTACTCAACTTCAGTCACGAGTAAGCTCTTGTCATTGTAGTATATGTGTATCATTAAGAACCTCCAACGGGTACCCCTTGCACATGATACGAGATCTTTCCCATAATCAAAATGACAAGGCAAGCAGACAATGAGCATCTCAGCGATCTTTTTATTTGCTATTTGTATAGGTTTTTATTGAGGATGCTTCATAGACTGCTCATTATGGTGATGCTGCAAGTTTCCACCATGATTAGGCATGGCTTAGGCTAGCGGCCCAGGCGTTTCTCTAACACACATACAAACTCCATGATCTTACAAGTTCCACTTTTATTTCATATCGCTGGGATCCGTAAGCAAAAGAACATGATATCAACGGGGTACAAAGTACAAGTGCAATGTTGAAAGCGTTCCCCATGAAACATGGTTCTGCTAATTTCAACTTATAAAGCGCAAGCATATATGCAACAAAGAAGTACCCAATGGTTCAAGTTTATTAGAGGCAAAAAGTAAAGTGTGCCATCAAGTTCGTGAGAGCTTTAATCACTAGGTTTCTCATAACAAGTTTAATTTGGAAGGTAAACAAAATCATGAATATACTTGGAATAGCATAAGCTAGTAGGTAGGTATGGTGGAATCTTTGGAATAACTTGGTTTAGGGAGTTGGATGCATCAGTGGAACTCGTACTTGGTTGTGGATGCGAGCAAAAGACTGGGAGCGACAAACTAAGAGAGCAATAATGGCCATAATCATGCAGAGCGACAAAACAACATTGATCAAAGCATAAAGTGATACTACAAGTTGAAAACTAAAGGATCATAAAGGCTATGGTGACTTGGGATAGTCAATCATGGCGTGAGCATGCGCCAAGTCAACCCAAATAAAGCATCAAAGGAGGATACCACAATACTATGCTTTAATATGCTAAACCAACACATGATTCATCCAAGGCACATTAAGCAATCTCAATTGTTTATAACAAGTCATGCTATAGCAAAGAATACTAAGCATAAAGCCAAAACAATATCAAGCATGGCATGACAAAGCATAGGCCACAGTCAAAACCAGGCTCTCTTTACCACTTAAGCATGAACTTTCCTACTCTTTTCCAAACCAAACCAAACTATTTGAAAACCAATGTATGAAAGAGGGGGTCCAACAAATTTATTCAGCAAACTGAGCAAACAAAGCAAACGAAAAACCAAAACGAAAACAAAAAGAAGACGCTCCAAGAACAACACAATTGTGCATGAAACAATAAAAATGAAGCATTTGGAAGGAACCTAGGATTTTTTTTGATGAAGAAGGGGATGCCTTGGGCATCCCCAAGCTTTGACGCTTGTACTTCTTGGATATTTCTTGGGGTGAAACGCGTGGCATCCCTAAGCTTGAGATTTAGTCCATCCTTCATCTCATTACTCATTCCTTCCATACACCTGAAATTTTTCCTTCATACAAAACTTCACACAATCTTTATTAGCAACATTAGTGCACTCAAGATAATAGGTCTTTAAGGTTCAGTTCTAACACCAATAAAACTTCCATTAAAACACTAGCTACTGTAGAACTTCCCTCGAAAATCTCAATTCCCCAAAAGAACTCAAAAAGGAACCAACAAGAAGCAAATGTAGAAAATGGCAGAAATCTGTCAAGACAGACCAGCAGGTAAAGACGAATTTTTTTGAAGAACTTCTGTTGCTCAAATCAAAAAGTGCTGAACTAACGAAAGATAGATAACAACCTGGGTTAGAAGCACAAAAATTCACGCCTCAAAAGGACGTTCAGAGATTTTACACGAATTTTTACGGTGAAGCGCAGAAATCTGTTTCGGGACAGCAACTTTCCCAATCATTACTTCTCTCTCATTAGAGGTTATTCTTGGCACAAAAAGCAAATAAAAAGTATAAGGAGCAGTTATTACTGAATTAATAACTTCCAAGACTCATCTAAAACTTTTGGGTTATCTCCCAATAAGTACTTTTCTTTAACGCCTTTAAGTTAGGCATGATAGTTTGAGAAGATGCTCTCATAAAAAATATGAATTGAAGTAAAAGAGAGCATCAAGAACAAAATTCAAAACACATTTAAGTCTAACCCACTTCCTATGCATAGGAATCTTGTAAAGAAACAAGTCATGAAAGCACAAAGCAACAAGCATAGTAAAGCAAACAAGTGCAACTTCAAAATTTTCAACATAAAGAGGGGAAACTTAATATTATTGAAACACATAAAACCATGTTTCCCTCTCTCATAATAACTTTCAGTAGAATCATGAATAAAAGTAACAATATAACTATCACAAGAAACATTCTTATCATGAGCCACATGCATAAAAGAATTAATACTCCCCACATAAACATAGTCATTCCTATTGATTGTAGTGGGAGCAAATTCAACAAAATAGCTATCATTTTTATTTTCATCACCATAATCATCAAATATAGGAGGCATATTGTAATCATAATTAATTTCCTCCTCAATAGTAGGTGGACTGAAAATATCATATTCATCATTGCAATCATCATAAATTGGAGGTATAGTATCATCATAAGCAATAGAATAGTTATCCTCCAAAGTGTGTTCATTTGTAAATATATCATCATTGGAAGGATCATGGATAACACTAATAGTATAGCAATTATTAATATCATCATTTTCAGAATTGGTACCGAAGAGATTTTCAATATCAAAAGTAGTGTGCTTTTCCCAATCATGATCACTACTATAGGTAACAGGCATAGGAACATCATCGAGTTCAGACTCATCACAAACTATAATAGGAGCAACATGCTTAGGGGAAAATACCGTTTCCTCTCTCCTTTTACTCCTCCTTTTCTTCTTTTTCTTCTTCTCTTTAGGAGGGAGAGGCTTGAAAGGAAGCTTCTCCATATACCCTGGTTCATTGTTAGAGACAATAGAAGAAACTTTGGAGGATTCCTCCTTTTCATCAATAAGACTAAAACACATATTAGTCATGTCATATTTTGGTAAGATCTCATCTTTTATAATATTTTGTATGTAAGTATTTGTGTGGCAATTATCAACACAATAAAGATGACAACCATGCATGACACTATTCATATCAAAAGCACCCATATCTACCAAAGAGGTTTTTCTTGATAACTCTTCACACCCCAAAAATAATGTAAGTTCATCATGCTGATTAGGAGTGATCATGTCATCACAATACAAACTAGCGGTACTCATTGGATTAGAAGGGCTATTATTATGGCCCGAGCATTGAAAATTGAAATGACCCACTTCAAAGCAAAGTTCACAAATAAAAGGATAGAGGGCACAAACTTTTTTACCAAGATCATTTAGAGCCCTATACCACGTTCTAGTTTTTTCATTCCTGTGGGTGATACAATATTCTTCTTCAATTTGATTATTCTCACAAGGTCTATGTATTCCACAAAAATTAACATGCTTATAAGAAATAGTACTTTCAGAGGTTTGAGCATGTTTATTGCTATCATTAATAACGATTTTATTTTCCATGCAAGTGTCTTTAAAAGGCTCATGATACATGTCCCATTTTTCTTTAGGAGCATTAATATGAGAAGCAAAGGCTCTAAAACAATCAATAAGAATTTGAGGATCAAGACCATATTTAGCACTAAGCTCTTGAAAATCAACAGTTTCAGCGAAAGACTTAATGCAATCATACTCATAGTTTATACCTGGTTCTTTACCTTTGTTGTTATCCCAATCTTCGATATTGCTTTGAATTGTTTCAAGAAGATCCCACTTAGCTTTGACATCCTTACTTGTGAAGGATCCCTCTAAACAAGTATCTAGATAGTCCTTGTAATGTCCCGAAAGCCTTGCATAGAAATTATTAATAAGAATATTACTGGGGAGCTCATGAATGGGACACTTGAGCATTAGTGACTTCAATCTCCCCCATGCTTGGGCAATACTTTCTCCATCATGAGGATGAAAATTATAAATGTAATTCCTATCTTTATGAATTTCATGAGGAGGATAAAATTTAGAGTAAAAGAGATATTCAAGTTCCTTCCACTCCAAATGATGAGGATCATCTAGTAGCTCATACCACTCCCTTGCTTTTCTCTTTAGTGAAATAGGGAATAGCTTCCTCTTAACTTGGTTCATTGAAATACCTGCACACTTGAACAACTCGCATAATTCATGTATAAAGAGTAAATGATCACCAGGATGGACAGTTCCATCTCCAAAATAGCAGTTATTCATAACACGTTCAACAATCTTTATAGGTATTTTAAAAGGGATGCTTTCAGTATGTGGATTTAAAATATCACAAGTATCATCAGAATTACCACATATGGGAGATAAAGTATCATCAGAGCAGATTTTCTTCTTTAAAGATGGGGAACTAAAAAGATCATTTTCATAAAAACCAACTTCCCCAAGTTTAGACGTTTCCATAGTATTAGTAACAATGGTGTTCAAAAGATTCATACTAATAACATTCCTATTAGCATGCAAAGAAAGTTCCATGGGTTTTTTAATTTTCTTTTCAGACAATTCATGTTCTATATGAGGAAAAATACTAAAAAGCTCTCCAATTTTGTTGTTGTTTTCCATTAAGCCTAACTAGTGAAAACAAGAAACAAAAAGACAAAACTACAGAATCTAAAGGAAATAACTTCGAGCACTCACACCGAAGGATGTAAGTACCTTTTACCTTACCTCCCCGGCAACGGCGCCAGAAAATAGCTTGATGTCTACGCACTTCTATTCTTGTAGACAGTTGTTGGGCCTCCAAGTGCAGAGATTTGTAGAACAGCAGCAAGTTTTCCCTTAAGTGGATTACCCAAGGTTTATCGAACTCAGGGAGGAAGTGGTCAAGGTATCCCCTCCCAAGCAACCTTGCAATCAAGATACAAGAAGTCTCTTGTGTCCCAAACACACCCAATACACTTGTCAGGTGTATAGGTGCACTAGTTCGGCGAAGAGATAGTGAAATACAAGTGGTATAGATAATTATAAGTTGTAACAGTGATAGAAGATAGCTTGATGGCGTGTGGTTGATGTGGGAAAAGACTAAAGACAAACTGAAATAAATAAGGAAGCAAGCAAACATGTAACGGATCTAATAGCAAATGGTGTTTCAGTGCTTAGAAATAAGGCCTAGGGATCATACTTTCACTAGTGAACACTCTCATATAAATATATTTTTCTTTATGATACTACGCTGAACTACTCTCCGGTTGAACACTCTAATCGATGGTAGGGTTATAACAGCACACCTCAAAGTAAGCTTTTCCCATCTAGATAACCCCACATCATCACCTTGAGCTCTAGATGGTTCCAACAAACACCACAATTTCATAGAAAGATCCAACTCCAAATATAACTCATAACAAGTTTTGTAATCTCTAGCCTAAGTGCCACCATGGTGTGCACGCTGTCACTTTCACACACATGGGGAGAGCAGAGATCTATTAAAGCACTTGAGTAGCAAGGTAGATCTATAGATTACAAGCTCATGATCTCAATAAGATCATGCATAGAGAGAGAGATGAACACATAGCTACCGGTAGAACCCTTATCCTCGCGAGAGAACTACTCCCTCCTCATCATGGGAATCAACAATGGTGATGGAGATGGTGGTTGAGATCGATGGAGATGGCTCCGGGGGCACTTCCCTGTCCCGGCAGGGTCGAAACAGAGACTTTCTGTCCCCTGAATCTCCCCTTCGGTGGCGGCGGCGCTGCAGAACTTTTCGTGGATTTCTGATTGACGATTTAGGGTTTTTGCCTCGGGAGGAATATATAGGCGAAGGAGGCAAGGTCAGTGGCCGGTCAGGGGGCCCACACCATGCCCTGGCGCGGCCTGGGCTGGCCCGCGCCAAGGGGGGTGTGGCCACCCTGTGGCCCCTCTCCGACTCTCCTTCTAGCTCCGTGAGTCTTCCGGGAAAATAGTAACTTTGGCTTTTGTCCCGTCCAATTCCGAGAATATTCATTTTCTAACTTCCTGGAACCAAAAACAGCAGTAAACAGGCAACTGGCACTGTGGCTCTTGTTAATAGGTTAGTCCAAGAAATCATATGAAAAGTACTCCAAAGTGTGGACAAAACATAAGAAAGTAGATAAAACCAAGCATGGAACATCAAAAATTATAGATACATTTGCAATGTATCAGCCGTAATAATTTTAAAACGCCTATTCACCCCCCCTCTAGGTGACGTCCATTTCCCTTTCAATTGGTATCAGAGCGAGGTCTCTCGCTTGTTAGGCTTCACCGCCTCGAGAGTAAGGATGTCTCCTAGGGGTTTAGTGCACTCTCACACATTTACTTTTGATGGCACGAATTATGATGTTTGGCGCATTCGCATGCTTAGTCATTTCCGGGTCATTGACCCAAATATTGAGCGAATTCTAGATATGGGCTTATCTCCTATGGATCCTCAAAATCTATCTTTGGAGGAGACAAACTCTTATCTCGAAGCTCAAGCATCTAATGTTCTTGTTAATGTTGTGAGCTTTGTAGTTCTTTCCTCAATCATGCCTTTTCGGAATGCTCATGATATTTGGACCAAGCTTCAAGCAAAATATGATGTGTCCAAGCTTAATGAGGACGATTGTGTTCCCTCCACCTCCGGCCGTGGTGATTTCTCATCTTCTTCCACTACACCAACATGTGATTTGTCACAAGGTAATGATATGGTGAGTGGTGATAGAACTTGCAATGAGTATAGTGTGCTTGCCATTCATGATCCTCCATATCTATCTCATTGCAATGTTGTATATTTGGGCATGAACACTTGTAGGACTATTTGTGATTTACATCCTAGTGTTGATTGCCCTTGCATATCTTGTAGAAATGCCTTGAATATATCCCATGATGATATGCTTGCTTTGCCTTGTTGCCATGACAAATGTGCTTCTATTTCCTCTAGTACTTGTGTTGCTAACCATGTAGAGGAAAGTGAAGAATATGTGGGCCAAGGCAAGGTTGTGATTGGAGCTTCATGTGTTCCCCCATCATCACCTTCTCCCAACATTCACTTATGCCTCATGGCTAAGGAATCAAAGGTAACTTCTCCTTTGGACCCCAATGCACCTCATGATGATGTGAATGTTGACTTAGATGTAGGAGATGATGATGTTGCTTCTTTAAAAGAGAAGGGGGAGCTAGTCCTTCATGCTCTTCACAATGATAAACATGCTTGCTCAACTTTCATTGAAATCTTGAACTTTGCCATTAAAAGTAAGCAACTAATTTATGAGCATGAGGACACAATTGACAAAATGAGTAGTCTTGAGCGTGAGTATGCTAATGACATTACAAACCTAAATGAAGCTCTAGAAGAGGAACAAACCACCAAGAAATCTCTTGAGGAGACCTTTGCTCTAGAGCTATCTAGAGTGAAGAAATCTCATGATAGAGAATTTGAGGTGGCAAGTGCCCTCGAAATTAAGAATGATGAGCTTGAAGTTGCTTATGCCAAACTCCTTGAGGATTTTGAGCACCTCAACAATGGCTCTAGGGTCATCAAGGGGGATCTCATCAAACTCACTGAGTCACATGAGCAACTTAAAGCCTCATACACTAAAGATATTTCCAAGTTGCCCTCACCTCTCACTACTATTGATGATGCTTGTGCTACTAACTCTATCTCTTATGAAGCATCTATTGTGAAGGAGAATGTTTAGCTACGTGCTCAACTTGATTTGCTAACTAGCAACTATGGGAAATTGGAAGAGAGTCATGCTAAGCTCTCAAGCTCGCATGAGGACCTTCTAGTTTCCCATGGTAGTCTAAAGTTGGCTCATGAGGCTATTGTATCAAAGGTAACATCTAGTGAGCCTCATGTGGACATTAGCACTACATCTACTCCTTGTGTCATATTGCCATGTGCTAGTCCTTGTAATTCATCCACTCATGCTATTGCTATATCTTGTGATGAATTGCATCCCTTGCCTTGTTGCTCTAACAATGTAGCATCTACTTCCTCTAGTATTGTTGTTGACACTAACCATGTAGAGGAAAACAAGAAGCTCAAGGCCCAAGTCACTTCTTTGAAGAATGACTTGAAGAAGTGTCATGAAGGGAAGACCACTCTCAATAACATCTTGAGTGTGCGAAGATCCCCAAATGATAAGAGTGGGCTTGGATACAACTCCAACATCAAGAACAAGCCCACAAACATGTTGAAGCACAAGGGCAACAAGAAGAATGGCCAAGGTCAAGTGAAGAATCCGGCCAACATTGTGTGCTTCAAGTGCAAGGAAGAAGGACATCATGTGAGATGTTGTCCATTAAAGAAGAAGCAACAAGGGAAGCGGCCTCAAGCTCCACCTCAAGCTAGAAGCGGGCCTCCTCCCAAGACTCAAGCTCTTCCTCACGGGGTGGCATCTTCCAAGAAGAAAGATGGCAAGAGAAGAACTTGCTACATATGCCGCGAGAAGGGGCACCTCTATTCCTCATGCACCATGGGTAACTCCTCATCCAATCCTATCTTGATATATGATGCATATTCTCTTGGTAAGGATGAGGTGGGCAATGTGTTTGCCAAATATGTTGGTGCCCAAAGTGGTGTCAAGAAAAGAACCATTTGGGTGGCCAAGCCTATTGTGACTAACTTCTTAGGACCCAACTTGGTTGGGGACCAACAAGCTAAAACTTGATCAATAGGTGTTATTGGAGGGCATTGGAGGCTTGGCTACATTATGAAGAATTGAGAGGTCTTCATCATTTATTTTTGTCAAGTCAAGCCAATTGGATTATCTTGCCTCTATCTCATATCCAATGTTCCTCTTTGGGGTAACATGTGCTCAACTCCTTTACATTGAAAGTTACTTGCTCCCTTGTGCATATGTTGGTTTTGTACCATTATATGTGTTTGTACATGTTGTGCTTCCCTCATACCTATATTTTGTTGTCTAGTATATTTGTGTATGTTGGTTGACACATCATGTATTCGTGTTCTTATGTTTGAGCCTTTGTTGAATTTATTTGGTATCTTTCTTGGCTCTTGGGAGCGATTAATGGACTATTCCATTTTGGGGGAGTGTTATGCTTGGGCATTCCACAATCCTAAAATATGTGTACATGAGGAATACCACTTAGTGTTGACATTACATGTTTATCTTGTCTCTATGTGGTATGTCATTCTCATGAAGAATTAAAATTCCATAATGTCCATTAATCATCTCCTTTTTGATCTTTTTCCTCTTGTCAAGATTTCTTGGTTTATCACATTATGGGGGAGACATATGCTTTGTGCATATTACAAACCTAGAAAATGTGGATATTTGAGGTAGTGTCACTTAGAATTGATATTGATATTTATCTAGCTCCTAAGTGGCACATTTAGCTCAAACAAGTTCCAATTTCTTTGGATTGATTTTATTGCTCATCTTTTGGATCTTGTTTGTGAGAGTTTTTCTTGATATGTGTTTCCTCATATTTGGACCTCAATATCCTCCATGGAAACCATTTGCTTCAAGTTACCTTAATCTTTATTGATTGTGTGACTTTTTGGAGCTTTCAAGAATCTCTCTCGAAGCATCGAGCATAACTTTTATGTCTTGTTACATGCTTCTTTGTGTGAATATGATCATGATTCCCTTGCAAACTACCTCGGGAAACTTTTTTCCCATAACTCTTGTCCTTGGACAAGTGGCACTCCATATATGGTAGGATTGATTGATCATGTTCACTTTGGCCTTTGCCTTTATTTTTACTATCTTTGGCCAAGAAATTGTTTTATTTTTCTCCCATGTCTTCCTTGCCTATTGTGGATCCCTCTAGTTTATTGGTATTCCCTTGTGTTTTATTTAATCTAGGTAGTAGTGGTGATCTCTTTTGTGTGCATTTTGCATTCAAAAGCAAAATTCAATATAATGCACCATTTATGGGGGAGCTCTCCTATATTATCTATAACACTCCTTTTATGCTTCTTGTGTTGATCCACATAGTGTTTATTGTGCTTGGATGCTTGATCTTTTCTTTTGGTACTTTGTGCCATCATGAAAAGTGTAGAGAGTTTGGTTTATGTGTTGGAACCTTGCTCTATTTGGGAGTTGGATTTGTCTCATTCTTTGTTATTTGTTTTGATATTTAGAATGAGATAAATCTTTGAGCATTGGTGTTGTTGTCTATCTTATGCTCTTTGGCTTTTGCCTTGTTCATTTGTTGAATTGAGGTCCTTTCTTGTGTTGATTTGGCTCTTTGATACAATTTGGACACCTTTTGTCGTGTCACACTCTTGTGTGCGACTTCTTGGTTTACTTGGTGTTTTTGTTCAAATTGTATCACTTTTTTGGTTCTTGAGAGTCTTGTGCATGCATATTTACTACATGTTTATATCTTGGCATGCTTTCTTTCTTGATCCAATATATAGGGGATTCTCCACCAAATCCTATTGGCTAAGATGTGCATGAAATTCAATTTCATATCAATATGCACATGTTTATGCGGAGGGTCTCCTATATATTGTAGTTGCACTAACTACTTTGGACCCAATTTGTTTGGGAACATAGTGTACTTAATTGTGTTTTAGGTACATTGGAAATATATTGGATGCTTGTCTCATCCATTAGGAAGAAGTGGTGCCTACATGTCAATTGGAGGCAAGCTAGGATGATCAACGAATTCATATCCTCTACATCCTACCATTTATATCTCGGTAACAAGTATCTCTCTCATGCATACATATATTGCTTCCAACCTTTTGTAGGTTGCTTGTTGGCATGAGTTTGTGTTTTTGCATATGTTGTGTTTCTTTTGTTGGTCTTTAGGAGTGCTCTCTATTGCAAATGTGAGTTTGTTGAGATGAGTGCATATAGTGGGGACTATACAAAATCATGACCATGATCCACTTATCCCAAATATGTCAATTAGCAATTATATTGCCTATCCTTTCCTCCATTTTCTCTCATGTGCAATAGTGAGTAGTTTGCATCGTTGATTTCTATTTGTGATACTTGTTGCTTTTCTCCATATATTCCAACTATTCCCTTCTTCCCTTGGTAATTTTTGTAATGTATGTTTAGTGTCCGTGTTTGAAGATCATTGATGTACAATAAGATATATTTGAGCCTTTGGCCATTCTTTCAAGCAAAAATCCTATTTGTACATTATATGACTTTCTTTTGTTGTTCATGTGCTTTTTGTGTATCTATTTTGTGTGGGCATGTTTATTTGTGGGCATATGTCTTTGTGATATTTTCCACCTAGAAACTTATACACACAAGAGAAGATAAATCTTTGGTTGTTTGTGTTTTCCTTGGAGACCACCCTTTATTTCTTTTTGACCCTTCGGTGGCTTCCAAATTTATTTTCCTATGTGTGCTTGTCCCATTTGTTTGCATCTCCGGGCACTCATAATTTGATCCCTCTTGCCGTGTATTATTAAATAAGTTTGTAGGAGTGAGGATTCCATGATTATGCACTTTGTTTCCAAATGCAATCATCATAATTGGTGCATAATACTTGGGGAGCTTCTCTAATTCATTTAATGATGCTCATTTGCCTTCGTTCTCATCTTTTGTGTCTTAGATGTTTATGGGGAGTGAGGATTTCATATTTGTGCAAGATGTATTCAAATTAGTTGATTCTATATTGTGCACAAAGATTGGGGAGCTTCCCTATTTCATTTAAACACTCATTTGCTAGTATCATAATATCTTGTGTCTTTCTTTTGGTATCAATTGTTGTTGTCAATTGGTATTTTTGGGTCTTTTGTTTGCTTGCTTCATTTGTTGAAGCTTCTTTCTTTTTTGCAATCTTTGGGTCCTTAATATAGTGTTACTTCCTCCCAAGGATTCATCATTGGATATGTGCACATGCACACCTGTGGAGGAATTCTCACTATATTGGCCATATAGAACTTTTCACCCATTTTGGCAATTGATGCCAATGGGGGAGAAGTTTTAGAGGGTTTAAGGGAAGTTGGTTTATGCTTTGAGTTGGTTCTTAATCATTAGCCTTGCATGCTCTTGCATCTTTGTTGTTGCTTTGCATGTTTAATATATAGAGGAAACTCAACCACCGATAATGGTTGGCAATCTATGCAATGAAATTCAAGTTCATCACACATGCATAGACTGTGGGGGAGTTTGCTCTATATATTGTGGTTGTACCAACATCACATACTTATGTAGTATTTGATGTTGGGGCAACCATTTTGTTCGTTAAATTCCATATTTAAACCCTCTCTAGGGGATTGTCATCAATTACCAAAATGGGGGAGATTGAAAGGGCATGTATGCCCCATGTGTGGTTTTGGTAATTAATGACAATCCCTATGGACTAATGTGCAAATTGAGTTTTACTTGTAGGTTTTTCCATTGGCATCGCTTGGACCATGTGTTGGTTTTAAGGATGAAAAAGAAGAAGCAATGTCCAAGGGCTTTGTGCCTATTGGAATCAAGTAGAAGAAGAAGATCAAGTTGTTGGGTCCGCAGCATAGAAAACAAAAAATTTCCTACGATGAGAACTACACGCCAAGATCTATCTACTAGGTACAAAGCAACGGGTGGACATACATCCAACGAGAACTTACCCTCGAAGACAACGAGTTTTGTTAACGAGTAGGAACTCGTGGTTGATGTAGTCGTACACTTGCCGATCTCAAGATCGAGTGGAAGTCCGAGCGCCGCAAGTCAGTAGCACATCCATACTCGCACACACGTTCAAGCCACCGGACAACCTCCACCTCCTCGCTCCAGCGATCCAGCGGAAGCAGCAACTCCTTCCAGACGAAATTCCACCGGGAACATGTATCTCGCTAATCCGGGACCATGGGGGAATAATTCTAGAGGGGGAGAGAGATCCTTCACAAGGAGGTGTGAGGATGAAGGAGGGAATGTGTGGCTTTTTATAGGAGGAGGGGGTGCCCCTCCTCTCCATGGCCGGCGCATGGGGGGGTGACCCCTCACCTCCCCCATTCATGTGGTGGTAACCCCTCCACATTAAAATGCCTCTTCACATTCCCTTTTAAAGTCTCCACTTTAAATGCATTAAAATTCTCCAAGTTTAATGCTCTCTCATTTAATAAAACTATTTTATTAAATTTATTCAGAATTTTGTTAATTACTTTAATTAACAAACATTCGCATATAGCCCCTTGCAATATTTCAATATCACATGCATAACCACTTTCTGCAATTTCACCCGAAACAATTTCCGGTTTCTATTGAAATAATTCCTGCGCTTTGCAATTCTTTCGTCTGAAACATATGTGCTCCAAAATGGTGTCCGGCAACTCTTAAGTGTGTCACCCTACGGTTCGCGAATAATGCAGACATGATCGAGACCCTTCTCCGATTAATAATCAGCAGCGGGACCTAGAGATCCGTACTGACTCCTACACATTCAACGATGACTTCTATGATCGTGAGAACCTTTAACGCTTGTAACTAAATCCCTTTGTCTCGCAATATATTACATGTCCGATATTCGATCATCGGTATCTCCATACCTAGTTTGATCTCGTTACCAACATGCACTCTTTTCTCGTTCCCGTGATATAACATTCTAGTGATCACATCACTTGCTTGCAAGCTATCTCAATGTGATATCACCGAGAGGGCCCAGAGTATATCTATCCGTCATCAGGATTGACAAATTCCACTCTTGATCCATGAGCCTGAACATAACACCTTCGTAGTACTGAACTCATCTTTATAGTCACCCTATTACGGTGTGACGTTTGATGTTATCAAGATACTCTTCTAGTGTTAGCAATTAACATGATCTCATGGTCTAAGGATAAAGATTACTTTGTATGATGTTATAGCAATATAAACATAATGACTTGATCATAATGCTATACTTCGGATGAATGTTCATCACATCATTCCACCAATGGTGTGACCTTGTTATTAACAACATCCAATGTCCATGATCAGGAAACCTTGATCATCTTGTTAATCAACAAGCTAGTCTATAAGAGAGGCATAACTAGGAACCCTTTTTTTTATTAAACACACATGTATTGATGTTTCCGATCAATACAATTCTAGCATGCAAAATAAACATCTATCATATATAAGGAATACATAATAACAACTTTATTATTGCCTCTCAGGGCATATTTCCTTCAGTCTCCCACTTGCACTAGAGACAATAATCTAGTTCACATAGTGATAAATCTAACACCCATGGAGTTCTAGTGTTGATCATGTTTTTCCCTAGGGAGAACTTTAGTCAACGGATCTGCTACATTTAGGTTCGTGTGTACTTTACAAATCTTTATATCTCCATCCTTGACATGCTCGCGGATGGAGTGAAACCGACGCTTAATATGCTTGGAATTCTTGTGAGACCTCGGTTCCTTTGCGTTGGCTATGGCTCCATTGTTGTCACAATAGATCACCATCGGGTCCAACGCACTAGGAACCACACCTAGTTCCGTAATGAACTCTTTCATCCAAACTGCTTCCTGCGCTGCTTCTGAAGCAGCAACATATTCCGCCTCCGTCGTTGATCCAGTCACCACAGGTTGTTTGGAACTCCTTCAACTAACTGCTGCTCCGTTCAAGAGAAATACGTATCCGAATTGAGACTTAGAGTCATCTGGATCGGTGTCAAAGCTAGCATCGACATAACACTTAGCGACTAGCTCTTCTTCACCTCCGTATATAAGAAACATATCCCTAGTTCTTCTCAAGTACTTGAGGATGTTCTTTACCGCTATCCAGTGTTCCGAACCTGGATCAGATTGGTACCTACTAGTCAAACTAATAGCATGTGCCATATCCGGTCTTGTACATAGCATGTCATACATAATAGAGCCTCTGACCGAGGCATAGGAGATCTTATCCATCATCTCTCTTTCTTCCGCCGTAGCCGGACTTTGAGTCTTACTCAATATCTTGCCTTGCAACATAGGTAAGAACCCCTTCTTACTTTCGTCCATATTAAACTTCTTTAATATCTTATCAAGGTATGTACTCTGCGATAGCCCAATTAGGCGCCTTGATCTATCTCTATAGATTTTAATGCCTAATATATATGACGCTTCACCAAGGTCTTTCATCAAAAATTTGTTGTTTAGATAACTTTTAACACTGTTTAAAAGATCTATATCATTTCCAATCAATAATATGTCATCCACATATAATATCAGAAATGCCACATTGCTCCCACTCACTTTCTTGTAAATACAAGCCTTCCCATAAGTTTGGACAAATCCAACACCCAGATTTGAACTAGGGATAAAGGATTTGCAGTCCCCTGCCTTACCGCTCTTTGATCACCTCATCAAAGCGGAGATTCCAACTCCGGGATGCTTGCTTCAGTCCATAGATGGATCGCTGAAGTTTGCATACCTTATTAGCATCCTTAGGATCGACAAAACCCTTAGGTTGTATCATATACAACTCTTCTTCAATATTACCATTGAGGAACGCATTTTTGACATCCATCTGCCATATTTCATAATTAAAATATGCATCAATTGCTAACATAATCCTAACCGACTTAAGCATCTCTACGGGAGAGAATGTCTCATCGTAGTCAACTCCTTGAATTTTTCGAAACCCCTTCGCGACAAGTCGAGCCTTATAGATGGTCACATTACCATCAGCATCAGTTTTTCTTTTGAAAATCCATTTATTCTCAACGGTCTTTCGATCGTGAGGTAAGTCCACCAAGGTCCAAACTTGGTTCTCGTACATGGATTCCATCTCGGATTTCATGGCTTCTAGCCATTTGTTGGAATCCGGGCTCATCATCGCTTCTTCATACGTCGCAGGGTCATCCATTTCAGCAACCATGAAATTCACAACAGGATTGCCGTACAGTTCAGGAGCTGCACGTATCCTGCTTGACCCGCGAGGTGAAGTCAACTCTGAAACAACTTCCGGTGCTGCGCCACTCGCCATTTCATGAATAGAAGGTTCAATAACCTCTTCGAGTTCTACCTTCCGACTACTCACACCTTTCGCGAGAAACTCCTTCTCAAGAAATGATCCATTCTTGGCAACAAAAACCTTGCCCTCGGATCTGTGATAGAAGGTATACCCAATCGTTTCCTTAGGGTATCCTATGAAGTCGCATTTTTTCGCTTTGGGTTCGAGTTTATCCGGCTGAAGTTTCTTCACATAAACATCGCATCCCCAAACTTTAAGAAATGACAGATTAGGTTTGTTTCCAAACCATAATTCATACGGTATAGTTTCAACGGATTTAGATGGTGCCCGATTTAAAGTGAATGCAGCTGTTTCTAGTGCATAACCCCAAAATGACAGTGGCAAGTCAGTCAGAGACATCATAGATCGAACCATATCTAATAAGGTACGATTACGACGTTCTGACACACCATTACGTTGTGGTGTTCCGGCAGGCGTGAGTTGTGAAACTATTCCACACTCTTTCATGTGTGTGCTAAACTTGTAACTTAGATACTCTCCTCCACGGTCAGACTGTAGAAATTTGATCTTTCTATTACGATGATTTTCCACTTCATTCTGAAATTCCTTGAACTTTTCAAAAGTTTCAGACTTGTGTTTCATCAAATAGATATACCCGTATCTACTCAAATCATCCGTGAAAGTAACAAAATAACGATATCCACCTCGTGCCGACACACTCATTGGTCCACACACATCAGTATGTATGATTTCCAATAGATCTGCTGCCCGTTCCATTGAACCGGAAAACGGTGTTCTAGTCATCTTGCCCATAAGGCATGGCTCACATGTATCAAATGATTCAGAATCAAGTGATTCCAAAAGTCCATCAGAATGGAGTTTCTTCATGCGTTTAACACCAATATGACCTAGACGGCAGTGCCACATATATGCAGATATATCATTATCAAGTTTAATCTTTTTAGCATTAACATTATGAATATGCATAATATTACTATCGAGATCCATCAGAAATAAACCATTCAACATAGGTGCATGACCATAGAAGATATTATTCTTATAAATCGAACAACCATTGTTTTCAAATTTAAAGGAATGACCACTTTGCATCAAACATGATCCGGATACAATGTTCATGCTCAGTGCAGGCACCAAATAACAATTATTTAGGTTTATAACTAATCCCGATGGCATATGGAGAGGTAGCATCCCGACGGCGATCACATCAACTTTTGATCCATTTCTGACCCGCATCCTGACCTCATCCCTTGCTAGTTGTCGCTTGTTCCGCAGCCCCTGAATCGAGTTACATATATTAGCAACCGATCCTGTATCAAATACCCAGGTGCTACTGCGAGTACTAGTCAAGTACACATCAATAACATGTATATCCCATATACCTTTGTTTGCCTTGCCAGACTTCTTGTCCGCCAAATACTTGGGGCAATTGCGCTTCCAGTGGCCAGTCCCCTTGCAATAGTAGCACTCGGTATCGGACTTAGGGCCAGCTCGGGGTTTCTTTTCAGGCGCGGCAACAGACTTGCCACCCTTATTTCCCTTGTGCTTGCCTTTCTTGTCCTTCTTGAAACCGGTGGTCCTATTAATCATCAACACTTGATGTTCTTTCCTAATCTCCACTTCTGCAGTCTTAAGCATTGACAGAAGCTCGGGAAGAGTCTTCTTCATGCCCTGCATATTATAGTTCATCACGAAGCTCTTGTAGCTAGGTGACAGAGATTGGAGAACACGATGTATGCCCAAGTCAATGGGAATCGTTATTCCCAAGGACACAAGCTTATCGGCGTACCCAGACATTTTTAGTACATGCTCACTAACGGAGCTGTTCTCCTCCATCATGCAGCTAAAGAACTTTTCAGTAGCATTAAAACTCTCTACGGTAGCATGGGTATCGAAAATCATTTTCAATTCTCCCATAGTATCAAAGGCATTGCCATTTTCGAAACGCTTTCGAAGTTCTGGCTCTAGCCCATACAGTATGCCGCAATGAACTAAGTTGTGGTCCTCCTGACGAGTCACATAGACATTCTTTTCCTCGTGAGGGGCATCAGGAGCTGGTGGGGGGCCTAGCGGCGCATCTAGCACATATTGCTTTTGTGCAGCAGTGAGGAGAATCCTCAAATTCATAGCCCAGTTGGTGAAGTTGCTACCATTCGCAGCAAGTTTTTCTTTCTCCATGAACACATTGAAATTAAAAGCAGGTGGTGCCATCTACAACAGAATTTGTAAAGTTTATTTTAGACTAAGTTTATGATATATTGAGTTCAACTAATCCAAATTACTAATGAACTCCCACTCAAAAACGACATCCCTCGTGCCTTTTTGGTGATTACATGAACCAAATCCACTACACCAAGTCCGATCATCACGTGAGTCGGTGTAGCTTCAAAGGTGAGCATCTATATGGGCATCATATCAACCATATGACTCATGCTTAACCTTTTGGTCCGTGTTCCGAGGCCATGTCTGTACATGCTAGGCTCGCCAAGTAAGAACCTTAGTATTCGCGTGTGCAAAACTGTCTTACACCCGTTCCTATGAAAGCGTAGATTCGAGTACACCCGATCATCACGTGATGTCTCGAAACACGATCCACAGAACGGTGCATACTCAAGGAAGAACACATTTTTATCTTGATATCTAAATGATGGATCATCTTACAATGCTACCAAAAGCGCCAAACTAGCAGTATAAGATGCTAACATCTAATGTGTAAAGTGAGATGATATGGTCCATGCATTTGATCTCTATCACTTGCATCGTGGTATGATCTCTATCATTCCTTTGTGTGTAAGGCCAAGCTCTATGGAACTTACACGTTGAGTGTGTTGTAAGAGTATCTATCATACATCTACTTACAACAATACCATATCAATACACTAGCCCAGCAACGATCTAAACTAGACGCCTCTAATTTATCAATTGCAAGTTTTACGTGGCTTAGGGCTTTCGAAGATAGAATCGTTCTCACCTACGAACATGAACCACAACGAGGATAACTAAGTTATTAGCAACTCGTTGTAAATCAGATATTGACTATAGTAGGAGAGACAGACACCCGCCAGCCACTTATGCAAAACAAGTTGCATGTCAGTCGTGGAACCGGTCTCATGTACGATGACATGTAAGGTTGGTCCGGGCCGCTTCATTCCACTATGCCACCAATATCCAAAATACATAGAAGATGCAATAACATGATCATCATCGCCCACATATAAACATATGTGTACTACCCGTGCAAAGCACCTACGCATAGATCAGGCTCTGATACCACTGTTGGGTCCGCAGCATAGAAAACAAAAAAATTCCTACGATGAGAACTACACGCCAAGATCTATCTACTAGGTACAAAGAAACGGGTGGACATACATCCAACGAGAACTTACCCTCGAAGACAACGAGTTTTGTTAACGAGTAGGAACTCGTGGTTGATGTAGTCGTACACTTGCCGATCTCAAGATCGAGTGGAAGTCCGAGCGCCGCAAGTCAGCAGCGCATCCGTACTCGCACACACATTCAAGCCACCGGACAACCTCCACCTCCTCGCTCCAGCGATCCAGCGGAAGCAGCAACTCCTTCCAGACAAAATGCCACCGGGAACATGTATCTCGCTAATCCGAGACCATGGGGGAATAATTCTAGAGGGGGAGAGAGATCCTTCACAAGGAGGTGTGAGGATGAAGGAGGGAATGGGTGGCCTTTTATAGGAGGAGGGGGTGCCCCTCCTCTCCATGGCCGGCGCATGGGGGGGTGACCCCTCACCTCCCCCATTCATGTGGTGGTAACCCCTCCACATTAAAATGCCTCTTCACATTCCCTTTTAAAGTCTCCACTTTAAATGCATTAAAATTCTCCAAGTTTAATGCTCTCTCATTTAATAAAACTATTTTATTAAATTTATTCAGAATTTTTTTAATTACTTTAATTAACAAACATTCGCATATAGCCCCTTGAAATATTTCAATATCACATGCAGAACCAATTTCTGCAATTTCACCCGAAACAATTTCCGGTTTCTATTGAAACAATTCCCGCGCTTTGCAATTCTTTCGTCTGAAACATATGTGCTCCAAAATGGTGTCCGGTAACTCTTAAGTGTGTCACCCTACGGTTCGCGAATAATGTAGACATGATCGAGACCCTTCTCCGATCAATAATCAGCAGCGGGACCTAGAGATCCGTACTGACTCCTACACATTCAACGATGACTACTGTGATCGTGAGAACCTTTAACGCTTGTAACTAAATCCCTTTGTCTCGCGATATATTACATGTCCGAGATTCGATCATCGGTATCTCCATACCTAGTTTGATCTCGTTACCGACATGCACTCTTTTCTTGTTCCCGTGATATAACATTCTAGTGATCACATCACTTGCTTGCAAGCTATCTCAATGTGATATCACCGAGAGGGCCCAGAGTATATCTATCCGTCGTCGGGATTGACAAATTCCAATCTTGATCCATGAGCCTCAACATAACACCTCCGTAGTACTGAACCCATCTTTATAGTCACCCTGTTACGGTGTGACGTTTGATGTTATCAAGATACTCTTCGGTGTTAGCAATTAACATGATCTCATGGTCTAAGGATAAAGATTACTTCGTATGATGTTATAGCAATATAAACATAATGACTTGATCGTAATGCTATACTTCGGATGAATGTTCATCACATCATTCCACCAATGGTGTGACCTTGTTATTAACAACATCCAATGTCCATGATCAGGAAACCTTGATCATCTTGTTAATCAACAAGCTAGTCTTAAAGAGAGGCATAACTAGGAACCCTTTTTGTTTATTAAACACACATGTATTGATGTTTCCGATCAATATAATTCTAGCATGCAAAATAAACATCTATCATATATAAGGAATACATAATAACAACTTTATTATTGCCTCTCAGGGCATATTTCCTTCACAAGTATGTCTTGAAGAAGAAGAAGATGGAGTTCCTCATGGCAATCTTCAAGACATCATCAAGAATTGAAGTGCAAGCTCAAGATGCGTCATCTCTAGAAGATCTCATTCTTGAAGCTTGCCATCCTCGGCAATCATGGAATGATGAAGACAAGTTCGAAGAAGAGGCTTCCCCATGGAGTATGGGGAGCATTTCTCAATACTTCATCAAGCAAGTGCAATCAAGAAAGGTGTTCCATCTTGAAGGTGACAAGATCGTCTACATCAAGCTCAAGTGGGATGCTCAAGGCAAAGGTATGATCGTGATAGAGTTTCTATTTTACCGGTCTCTTGTAGTGTTCTTGTAGTGTTGGGAGATTGGGTTTAGGATAGATAGTCGTACTATCAAGAGGGGCTCTCGAGTGGGTGACTCGTTCGTATCTTTCGAAGAGAGCTCAAACCTTTGCATACATAGAATCATCTTTCTTGGTTGTTGTTTGGTTCTTGTCCATGTGAGGATCTAGAGCTTGTGGTTATCTTCATAACAAGCTCTAGTTCGTCAATAACAGATTTTCCTTGCATATCTTATTGCGTTTTTGATCTTGCGGGTTTTTTCGGCTCCACACCTTGGGAGGTATCTGACAAATATATTCATGGTATTTTCTCCCTTGGTGTTACCCAATATTTCATCTTTTGTTGGATTCTACTCTTTATTATCTGTCCAACAAAATTGGTTTCATCCCAATTAGAGTTTCCAAGCTCAACTTCTTGCGTTTTGGGTTCTGGAGGTTTTACCGGTTCATCGCTTCTGAGAGGTCATACCTTTATCCATTTTATTTTTATCTTCTCTTGTTGGACTATGATGTTTATTTGCATAATCTTGTAGAGATTTTTGTTCTCTTCAAAACGAGCCCAAGATCATCGAAATCGGAGTCCGGAGTCAAAAGTTATTGAAGTTTTCGTGCAATGCCGACCAACGTTTTTGCTTGAGCGGTAGTACCGGCCCAAGTTCCAGCCAAAGTTCCGGTAAATCTCGTTTTTGTTCTGTATCTTGTGTTTCTATTTAGAGGTAGTTCCGGTGGGACGCGAATCTGGCCCAAACGGGCAGATTTCTCTTGCCCTATTTAAGGGCCCCCTCTTCCCAAAAGTTTTCCCAAGTTTTGAGGTCATTTTTGCTAGCTCTTCCACTCTCTCTCCTCCATTGTTGACCTTAAAAAGCTTGCCATCTTCCCTTCTCCCTCCCATGATTCTTGCATCTCTTTGAGGGATTTGAGAGAGGAGATCTAGATCTATAACCCCCACCAAACCAAATCCCTTCTTTGTGAAGGAATCCTTGGGTTCTAGATCTTAGAGAGTTTTGTGTTCTCCTCTTGTGTTCTTACTCTCTTATTGCCCCAATAGCTTTTGTAGCTTTGGTGGAATTTGAGAGAGAAGGACTTGCCTCTTGCATTTGGTGCATAGGTTTGAGTTCTCCTTGGAGATTCGGCGAGTTCAAGCCCTTAGGCTTGTTACTCTTGGGTTCTTGGAACCCTAGACGGTTGTGTGGTTGGAGTGTTGACCTTTTGTGGTCTTGTAGCCTTTTGTGGCCTTGTTGCCTTTTGTGGCTTTGTAGCCTTTGTGGCATTGTTGTTGGGAGCCTCCAATTGAGTTGTGGAGATTGCCCCAACCTTGTACGGGATCGATGACCGCCCTCAAGTGTCCCATAGTGGAACATGAGTAGGCCTTTGTGACGAGCTCACGGGAGAATAGGGTGAGCCTTTTGTGGCGTCGATAGGTTGCGTGCCTTCGCATCTAGGGGTGAGGCCTTGTGTGGCGCTGGGTGAGCATCGAGCCACCACACCTCGAGGTGAGTCACTTGTGGCGTTCGAAGTACATTGCGCCCCTGCACCTCTCCAACGGAGACATAGCTTCTTTGGAAGTGAATTCGGGAAATAAATCATCATCTCCGCATCCATCAGTTATCTCTCAACCGAGCCCTTTACTTATGCAATTTACTTTATGATAGCCTTTGTGCTTGAAGTATTTTATCGTGCTATCACCTTGTTGCTTGTCTTGCTCAACATAGGTTGTTGGTGCACTTAGTGAACCTAGTGAATATAGGTTTTGGCTTGATAAATTAAACCATAAGTTTTATTCCGCATTTATTAGAGCCTAAGCCGTAATAATTTTAAAACGCCTATTCACCCTCCCTCTAGGCGACGTCCATTTCCCTTTCACATCCCTTTTTCGCGGCCGCATTCCTTTATTTGCTCCCCTAACCATCGAAGACGGCTCTAACCGAAGCTGCAAAAACGGTTAGAGGAGCAAATATGGGATATCGATTCATATAATCCCCCTCTCTCCCAAATTTACTTGGCCGCCGGCTCGACTCCTAAATTTTCCCCTCCCGTCTCGCTGCCAACCCCTCCCGCCCAAAACCGCTGGAACTCGTCGCCGGCACCGGGATTCTCCCCTCCTCCGGCCAGAATATCACCGGAGCTCGGTTCTGCAGCCTCGCCGAACTTTCCTGCCGACGCGATGCCATCAAAATCGACCCTCGCGACGGCTTTGATGCCACGGAAACGGTTGGGCACCACCGGCGTGGTGCGGTCGATGATAGCGGCTACCAAGACGACCTCCAAGGCCACAAAGACGGTGGGGAAACTCGGTCAGCCGCCCCTTGGGCCGGTGCTGAGCAGGCCGCGGGCGCGGAAGCCGATGGAGGCTATGATAGCCCATTCGTAGGCGGTAGAGGAGAAGAACAAGAGGAAGGTCGTTGCGGCCTCTACACCCAAGCCGGCGACAAAGGGCAGGCCCAAGCCATCCTCCAAGGCCATGCCGTCGTCAACCGAGGTGGGTAAGAAGAATAGCAAGGGCAAGAACACGCCCAAGGCCCCGGGCAAGAGATCCGCTAACTATAGCGAGGAATAAGATGTTACTTTGTGCCACGCTTGGATGAATATCTCACTTGATGCTTCGGTTGGCTCCGATCAATCAAAGGAGAAGTTTTGGGAGAGAATTGAGGATTACTACCACAAGGTGGTCACCGTGCCATCCTACCGTACCCAAGGCTCACTTGGTCATCGTTGGGGCACAATTCTTGAGTGTTGCAATCGTTGGGCCGGCATCGTGGAGTACGTCACCAATGCACCACCGAGTGGGTCATCTCCAACAAGATGTGTACAAACACCGCAACAAGAGAGGTGGCAACAAAGACTTTGCTTTGCACCATTGCTACAAGAAGCTCCAAGACAATGAGAAGTGGATTCGAAAGAATTATGAGACCACACCGAAGAGGGCTAGGCTAAGCCAAAAGGAGGAGGCCTATTATAAATAGGAAGACCTCAACAAGACGTCGGATGGTATCAAGATAGCCAAAGAGAAGAAGAAAATGGGAGGTGTCAGCGCCTACAAGAAAGAGTTTAATGCCATCATCGAGACAAAGAAAGCATTGGCGGCCGAACGGAAGGAGGACAAGGAGGCTAGGTGGAATGAGCTCAAAGTGTTGGAGGGGAAGAAGTGGCGGTCCAAGTTGACGGTGGAGGGGCGAAGGATTGCACTCGAAGAAGAGAGGGTGATAAAGGAGAAGAAGCTAGAGGAGGAACGACTAGCACTTGAGAGAGAGAAGTTGGCCAAGGAGAGACAGGATGCCGACCGCAACATCATGTTCATGAACCCAAGCACATTGGATGACACGGCTAAGGCATATTGGGAGATTGCTCGTGCAAGGATCTTGACCCGAGGGATAGGTGGTGGTGGTGGTGGTGATGGTGGCCGAGATGCTCTTTGTGGTGGCCGAGATGGTGGAAGAGGTGGCCGGGATGGTGAAGACCTCATTTTTGGATCTAACATGATCGATTTAATATATTTTGGATAATATTTATGCATGTTCCTAATATGGATACTTGACATGTGGTGTGGATATTTGAAAATTGTGATGAAATGTAACCTCCACTTAAATCTCACTGTCGGAATTCTTTATTATTTTCGTAATATAATGAAACAAACTTTTGGTACCACGAGGAGTGTAGCATGAAAGAGTTGCACGCAAGGAGTCTTGAGACTGATCCGACGGATCTTGCGCTTGACGAAGTCACCACATGCGCCTCGCTCTCGATAGGAACACTGTCTTCCACTAAAAAATATTTTGCCTTTTTATGACACACCAATGTGTCTAATCTAGGGTTTAAACTCCGGTGGGCTGGGTGTGCTACTGCCCTCCTAGCCATCCAACCACGGGTTGGTTCTCGTAGCACATAAGAGTCTACTTACTCCCTCCATTCGCAAATAAGTGTTCTTCTAGCTTTGTCTTAAGTCAAATCTTTTAAAATTTGACCAACTATTTTGAAAAACGTAACCATATTTATAGTATCACTAGATCCGTTTTGAAGTGAAGTTTTATAATATATCATTTGGATGTAATATACTATATTACTACCGTATGGAATAAAGTTGGTAAAATTATAAAATCTTTGACCTAAGATAATCCACTTATTTGCGACGGAGCGAGTATATGAACACACTAGTGTGTAGTGCGTACGGTATCATAGTTTTTTTTTTGAAAGGGGTACGGTTTCATAGTAAGAATCATTTCACAGAACAAGACCGGAAAAGGTACACGTACCTGCCTGCGTATCGTAGCAGGGATTTGACTGCACGCATTCCAAGTGTGATGCACACATGAGTCAGAGCAACCTTCCGTTGACGGTGCACTCGCTTTCAAGCCAATCGTCGTCAAATAAAAAGGGGAGAAGATCGCATCGCACCACGGTCACCGGTTCACGAGCGCGGGCGCGTCAACGCAGCTCGTGAGGCATCGAATGAACTGAAGCGAGGAAGGAAGGAAGGAAGGAAGGATAAAATCCAAAGAATTGTGTGTGAGAGTGCCGGGGAGTCGGGCAAAGGTCGGCTGAATCCAACCCGACGCAACGGAGCGACGGACGGTGACAACCCGGAGAAGGAGGAGAAAACAAATCAAAACAATAGGCGTCTCCAGCGCCAATAATGGTGCGACCTTGGTTGGTTTGCCTGCAAGTCATCTTTTTCCCTTTTGCAAGTGCCGCGAACACGCCGCATGTACGTCAGCGCACCAAAATATATATGCGCGCGTCCCGGTTCTCTGCACATGCTACGAACGAAAAATAGTGGCTATTTCCTCTGCTGAAGGAAGGATCTTGGACCCGGGCTGGGGAACGTGCTGCGAATCCGACGGGAATTCATACGACGCCCGCCGCGGAAAGAGGAGCCAGCGTCTGGCGTGCGTCACCACGGCCACGGCGGGCGGTGGGTGAGTCATGACTGAGTGGGCAAGTCGCCACGGCGCATTGGCAACACGGCAGAGCCAGAGCGCGGGGCGGGGGAAGCAGAGCAGAGCACACGGGGCGAGGTTGGTTCCGTCAGTGGCCGGTCCACTCCAGCACACGGGCCTGTTTTTAACTCGCCCGTCCACCCCACGCCGCACGCGGGCTGCTCCAACCCCGAGACCCGAGATCCCGCGGCCTACTTTGCCGACGCCCCTCCATCCCCTCCTCCCTCCCCTCGCGCAACTGACCCCCCCTCTCGGCCGATCCGATGCCTGGCCGCGCCTTCGCCCTGCTCCTCCTCGCCCTCGCCGTCTCCGCCCCTCTCGTCGCCTCCGCCGCCGTGGACCAGGTCAGCGCGCCTCCCTTCTCGGCTCTCACCCCACGCTTTTCCCTGTTTACTAGCCCGCCCCTGTAACTCTGGTTCTTGTTTTACTCTCTCTCTCTCTCTCTCTCTCTCTCTCTCTCTCTCTCTCTCTCTCTCTCTCTCTCTCTCTCTCTCTCTCTCTCTCTCTCTCTCTCTCTCTCTCTCTCTCTCCAGGGCGCGGACGATGGCGCCGCCGGCAACGCAACCGTCCGCCTCGACCGCCGCACAAAGGTGAGCTCACACGCCAGGCCATATCCCCTCCTGGGATTTTCTCTTTCTGGGGTCGATTGGGTTGTTGTTAGTCTCTCACACCAAGGCATCCCCCGCCTGCCCTGCTGCGTCGCAGATGTTCGTCCACACGGCAAGGGAGGCCAACGACGGCGCCGCGTGGGCCGAGCAGGAGGCGGAGCTGGGGCTCTTCGACGCCTTCTTCGCCAGCCTCTCCATGATTCTCGTCAGCGAGGTCAGCTAACAATTCCCGGATCCAGATACTCCCTACTCCTGTGACCGTGAATCCCCTCTCCTGCCCGTCTACGCATATGCCGTTTCATCTGCTTACCACGGACTGCTGCCTGTCTATGCCTTGCTGGCTGTAGATTGGCGACGAGACGTTCATCATTGCGGCTCTCATGGCGATGCGGCACCCCAAGTCCATTGTGCTCTCCGGCGCGCTGTCCGCGCTGGTTGTTATGACAGTACGTCAAACTGCAGCTTCTGCACTACTAGCTTTGGTTCGCAAAATTGTAGTAGCTCACTTTAGTCTTGACTACTTACTTCTGCTGTGGCTATGCTGTTTTTTTTAGGTACTGTCGACCGGGCTTGGAAGGATTGTTCCCAACTTGATATCCAGGAAGCACACTAACAGCGCAGCAACTGGTATGGCTAATCTGATTGTTAGCTTACTGTCCATTGGTAGCTTGTAAGCTGGTTTGGGGTTGTGGGAGTAGTAGATTTGAAGTGTTCATCGAAAGAAATGGTGCAGTATGACCATAGATGTTCCAAAAGCATGTATAAATATCTTATAAATCAACATTGTGGAATAATGATCCTTGAGAGTACCTGAAATACCCATTAGATGGTCAGCATTATCAAAAAAATTAATGGTTCAGTTTGATATATTATCATACTGTATTTAAGTTCGGGGGCTACAATCCTTCAGAATTAGTGTCTGTAGAAATACAAGCTGCGCAAATTTTTGTAATGCCGTAACTAGTCATATGCGCCTTTCCACAGTTCACGTGTTGAGTTAGTTCTCTGTCAATCCAAGAGAGCCTCTATATTAAGATAAATAAGTCACATAAGAAACAAACCTCTAATTTATTTCTATCTTGAGCGCAAATATTCCGTACATGTACAAAAATTTGGTAGATCATACCATCATATTTGTGGAAAGAACGTTTGTGACCCTGCTTTATTGATATGTGAGAGTTCAGACTACAAGAGGTATATACAAGTATAATGGAATTGCCAGTCTATGTTACGAAACAGAGCAAAGCAGAACACAGGAAACCAGGACTCACCACTCCCAAGGTCCACTCATTCAAAACCACAGAAGAGGATTCCCCTAACATGGCCACTGTACTTTAGCTTGCTAATCTACCCCTTCCACAATTGTTGCAGTAAACCATAGTGCCCAGCAAGCGGTGGCAAAAGCAAACCACAACATGCAATCAAATAACTCATGCACTGCATTATCATATTCATTACAAAAAAAAATCAAATTATATCCATTGGAGTACATTTTGTTACCATGGAAATATGCCATGATAGTTAGGCTGTTCAAACCTGGGCTCCTGAAGCTGTGCAAAACCATCGACCAAACTCTTTGCCTTTTCATGAAACACGTAGTGTAAAACTAGTGGAACAACTTGAAGTTTGAGGAGATTCAATGACACCAGTTTTACACGAGTTGAGCAGGTCGCAATTTGAAAATTCGTACTAGTGAGCTTCCATCGGTTTTGTCATGCCAATGTATTTTTTTTCGAGAAAATGCAATGACATTACGTTTCATTTCATTGAAAAGATAGAGTTTGCTTGCAGGCCTCCTAGGAGGTCAAAACATGAACAAAAAGAAACTAAAGGACATCCCATGTCGTCATGCCAATGTATTGTTGCTTACACATATATATACTTTTGATCTTAAGTAGTTATTATGTGAAATATATATATTTTGTCTATTTTATCTCACTCGCACACAATTAATTCAACTGTTTGTCTAATATTGAGTACTGACATCCTACATTTGTCTTTGTGCTTCAGTCCTTTACGCCTTCTTTGGGCTACGATTGCTTTACATTGCGTGGAGGTCAGATTCCACGGCATCACAGGAAATAGAAGAAGTATGTGCCTTTTCCACTATTTTTTTGACCTCTACAACTATTTTTTTTTACCTCTGCAATACCACGTGAAACGAAAATCATATGGGATCCTTTTGGATTGCAGTTCAATTTCTCGAAATAGTGAATTAGACTGCTGAAAAATAAACACCAATTCAGGCAGATACACCCTTCCTTTTGTGCCAATAGAGGTTTTAGTATCATTTGGATATGCATACTATGTATTGCTGGCGGCTCTAACAGTCTAACCTATTTTTTAATTGTTTGGTGTGGTAATTTAATCAGCTTACAATTTTAACTGTTTGATATACAGGTACAGGAAAAGCTGGAAGCAGGTCAAGGGAAATCAACATTTAGACGCATCTTCTCAAGGTTCTGTACTCCTATTTTCTTGGAGGTACATTTCCCATCCTATTCTCGCCAATAACCGTGTGTTCTGGATTCTTGCTTGAGATGGAATTATATAGGATTGAGAAATTTTATAGTTGCATTTTGAACCTTGCAAAGTCTATTTCTGTTCACACCAATAGTTAATATACAATGTTTAATAAAATATACCTTCAGTGACGCTGCAATAGTGTGAGTGCAATTGCCTATGAACGGCTTGATGTATGACTTTTTTTTATATGATCCAGTCATTTGTGTTGACCTTCCTGGCTGAGTGGGGTGACCGAAGTCAGATAGCCACAATCGCGGTATGGCCTATTTCCCTTTCGAAACCAACTTCCCAACCTTTCCGTGTCCAATCATATCCATTTTAACTTGTTGCATGTTTCAAAATGCAGCTGGCTACGCACAAGAATGCTGTAGGTGTTGCCGTAGGAGCAACGTTGGGGCACACCATCTGCACATCATTCGCAGTGGTGGGTGGCAGCATGCTGGCGTCGAGGATATCTCAGGGCACAGTAGCCACCATTGGAGGCCTCCTCTTCCTTGGCTTCTCTGTATCATCATACTTCTACCCACCATTGTAACCACACCCTTTAGCTTCCTGCTGCAGTTCATTCGTTTGTTGAAGATCACACTCCCTAACCCCTGTCTCCTATTTACCAGCATATGATGCTTGGCATACAGATTTTTGTTGTACCACTATACACTGATGTATATGTGGAGTAGGGATATGATCCTGCTAATATATATATATATACAGCTTATCACGATTCCGAGAAATGGGTATCCCGAGTCCTGGCTGTTTTTTCAACCTTAACACAGCTTTTCTTCAATTGCAATCTGTATATAACTGGCTGTTCACCACCGCAGGATATCGGTGTTACATTCTAAACTAAACTCTTAACCAACTAGCAGTAATGGCTGGACGGCCGGCGAGCTAGTAGTTAAACCACCATTTCCACCGTCCGATGATCTTGCCGACGTACGGGTGGTCATGTTTCCTGTAGTGGCACATGTATGGGAAGATGCCGAGGATGTGATCGCAGTCTCTGAGCAGCACGTCCCCGACGAGCTTCTTCTCCCGCTTCTGCCGCGGCGCCTCCTTGGTGGCGTGCCTCCCGGTGACGAGGAACATCTGGCCGTCCTGGAACAGGTACCGGCACCCTCCGGCGTCGACGCGGCAGAAGGGCGCGTAGGGGGCGCTGCTGTTGAAGAGGACCACGTCCTGGAGGAAGCTGCCCATGTACCCCCACTTGCAGAGGATGGCGTAGGGGTCTGTCGACGGCTGGAAGTAGGCGTGCTGCGGCTTGTACGGGTCCAGGATGAAGTAGTGGAAGTACTCCCAGTTGCCCGAGAAGGCGGCGCGGCAGCTCAGGATCATCTGCCCGCCGGTCATGGTGCTCAGCAGCCCCACCGTGTGGTTCTGCTCCGGCTTGGTCACCGCCACCTTGGGCTCCTGCGCGTGCGGGGACAGCATGCCCACGAAGATCACGATGGACGGGATGGCCACGAACACGAACGGAATCGAGATGATGGTCAGCCGCCGGAGCAGGTCCTTCTTCTTGTCCTCCATCAATCTCCTATAACTAACTAATTTAGGTTTCTTCTCCCCTCCTCCTCCTCTCTTCTTGGTTGGTAATAATTCCTCCTCTGAGCGAATGTGTGTGGTTGACGAGGCGCTGCAGAATATAGGAACCGCCCTGCACAACAACGTGCAAACGTGATATATTTGTCGATGTTCGTATTTAGGAGAAGAGGGGAATCTATTATTAGGCCATGTGTGCTCGACAAAAAAAAAAGTTGGCTTAAGCGAACATCGCATGATGGGATTCTAAATTCTAATTCAAAGAAAACAATAACAAGTTTAATCGATGACCAAAACGCTCTGTTTCCCCAAATGGTTCGTGATTGTTGAAAGATAGCTGGCGACAACGTCGATTACTTCTCCCAGCTAAGAAAAATATTTCATCTTCCATTGCATCAATGGAGACATGACGATATATGCCAACACGCAATTGATGAAAACTGATGCAAAGAGTATGAAGCATGCATATGCAAACGCGTACCTGCAAATTGGATTTTTGGCCGGAATGGAACACGCACGGCTGGGGCCTGGGGGCTCCTCTTGGTTTGTATGTCTTGCGGCGGAGGACGGAGACAGTGTGGGCTCGCCCGGCTCGGAGGAAGAAATGGGGAATGGAGGCCGAACCGGGAAGAGGAGATGGTTGCTGGCGTTGTTTTGAGGGAGAGGAGGGAATGGGCTGCTTATGGAAGCGTGCATCGCATGGAACAGAAATGGTGGTTATATATGCCGGTGGCTTCGCTGCAACGTGAGCACCACAGTTTGGTCCTTTTCCGAATCCAGCAAACGGGGCGCCCATAACACTATGAAGAGAACATGTTTCACTGTTCGGTTGAATACTGCGCCTCTCTCTTGTGGACGATTTTCGTTGTTTCTTCTTCACAAAGCGGTGTTCGATCTAGGGTTACATGCTAATTAGGACACACAACAAAACAAACTGAGCATAAATGTAGACAATGCATTGTACTCCCTATTCACACCGTGTCCTCGTCCTTCGCGATTTAACTTTGACCAAACATTTATCCAATATTACATGAACGTTATAAAATTTACACCATGAAAAAACCTTTTTTAGACCATGAATTCAATAATATAATTATTTTAGCACAAAAAGACATGCATTATTGGTTAAAACCGATGGTCAAAGTTGAAATTTTGATAAAATGGGATGGTGTGTGTTTTGGCTTGGCATTTGAGCTTTCACGGGATGAAATCCTTCTCCTTCATGTTGCATGATCAAGATGCATTATGGAAAGAAAATACTGACGTTCTTCCTGCGGGCTTTGCAATTTAGGCGACCTGCTCTCCTTTTGGCCACGACGAGCATGGGACGATGATGCCTTCACTGTCTCTGGAACTCTTTTTGCGAGGTCCAACCTTAGATTTAGAGGGGTGGAGGGTGTCGAATGTCAACATTGAGCTTCTGTGGTGGGATATTAGGTTAGGCGCGTTGGTTGCATGGGGACGAGAGGAGGTGGCAAATGCCTAACATGAATGGTGGGGTGGAGGAATGTAGTAGTGATTCCAGATTGTCGAATGTGTAGAAAGTTTGGTGAAGAGTACTAGGGAAAGAGTGTGAGGGGGAAGATAGTGAGGGTGAATGTTCGGTGTGGTAACCACATTAGTAAAGTTGCATCAAAAATACATTAAGAACCATATAGAAACTAACAACCACACACCCTACGGTAGTTCATCTTTACATGATGGAATTCATCCAATTACCAAACCACCCATGTGCCTAGAGAGGACTACTCAGACATTCATGGAGGAGATGACAACATGGTGGCGGATGATGTCATGGTGTCAAATTGTGGTGACGAAATCCCCCTCTTAGGCGTGGAAAGGAGAATCTTGTCTCGAAACACAGATGGGTGGCATTATGGTCTCTGAAATTCCACCGAGTGCGACAAAGGTTTTTGGGGGGATATAAATGGTGGATCGAAGGATTTTGGGGGATCCCATGCCCTTGTTGGTGTGCCCCATCTTCTAGTTGCGGGGAGGGGGAGGGGAGTCGTGGATTCACTATTGGGCCCTAGCAAGTCCCATTGTGGCAAGTGGTTGCATCTTAGATGGAACTCCCCTCTGTATTTTCATTTTATTTTGATAATGGTTTCTTGCATAAACATATAAGGGAGAATACTTCGCTGAAAACAACAATAGTTCCGACAGTTTTAATCCAAGTTAGCAAAATTATGATATAAAAAGTGACCAGAGAAATAAATACATTTTTCGTATCGAACGATGCTTGATGCGAAGATTCGTGTCCCCCCACCTCCCGCCATTGGGGCAACAGACAGAAGGGAGGGATCATCGATCACGAGTGTCGACCGCCCGAAAATGGATGCGGTGGAGATGGGTTTGTGGGGGGGGGGGGGGGGGAGTAGGGGCGTGGCAGCTCGGAGATGGACATATTGGATTTTTTAAAGGGGGAACATACTAGATTTATTGGTAGATTGTTTTGAGTGGACTAGAAGTAGCAAGGTATCAAATGCTAAAGTTTAAACTAAAAGTTAAAAAATAAACTAGAAGTGAGACTTTCATAGTATCCTACTTGTATTCAAGAATTAGATCAAATGGACATTGGCTCGCATGCCTAGGCCGCTGGCACTGTCATACCCCAAGGAGGCGACGATCCAAGCTCACCCTAGGGTTCGCTAGAGAGAGGTGGGATCGGAGATACTTGGGGAGGAAGAAGAAGACAGAGGCAAGAAATTAGTTCTGCATTAATTCATTCATAGTTGTCTCAACGATTATAGTGGCTCTTATAACCTAAGATCATACACACCGGCCTTATCCCAACACAGGAGGCCCACGGCCCACACCGCTATCCGGCCCACAC
This sequence comes from Avena sativa, assembly GCA_916181665.1. Taxonomy (NCBI): domain Eukaryota; kingdom Viridiplantae; phylum Streptophyta; class Magnoliopsida; order Poales; family Poaceae; genus Avena; species Avena sativa. Next base: position 27,372,755 of record OV702290.1, on the reverse strand, counting down.
TCCTTAACCCCTGCACCACTACTCTTCAGAAGACAACACCGATGTTACATTGCCGCCCCCTTCAGAACCAGCTTGTCCCCAAGCTGGTGCCGATGGAAAGCGAGCTCGCAGGACATCATAGTCTTCCCAAGTAGAAGCTTCAGCTGGCAGAGAAGACCATTTCACCTTGATTTGAACGTGTGCTGTGTTGCCCTTCTTGCAAAGACGACGCTCCAGGATGGATTCATGCACCACATCAGCTATATCCAATTCCACTTGCACGGGAAGCTCATTTGACACTGTTGTATAACAGGGTGGAGTGGTTTCAACTAAGAGACGTGGAACACCGGGTGAATCTTGCTCTCAGCTGGCAGCTTCAGTTTGTACGCCACTTCCCCAAACTTTGCTTCAACTAGAAATGGCCCATAAAATCTGTAGGCCAACTTTGGATAAGGACATTTTGCCACTGACGATTGAGCATATGGCTTTAGCTTCAGGTACACTGAATCTCCCACTTGAAACTGCCTATCTGTTCTGTTTTTATCAGCATATTGCTTCATCCTAAGCTGAGCTTTCTCTAGGTGATACTTCAAAAGATCAGAACAGTGATGTCTCTCAGAGAGGAAGTCCTTAACATCTGCATTTGCAATTTCATGCAAATCAGGCAATAATCCATAATGAGGTTCTTCCTTATACAATGACTGGAATGGGGAACAACCAATAGCAGAGTGGTAGGACGTGTTGTACCAGAATTCTGCCAGTGGTAACCAACTGAACCATTTTGTAGGTGTTTCATGAATCCTGTAATATGTCACACCCCAAGGAGGCGATGATCCAAGCTCACCCTAGGGTTCGCAAGAGAGAGGTGGGATCAGAGATACTTGGGGAGGAAGAAGAAGACATAGGCAAGAAATTAGTTCTACATTAATTTATCCATAGCTTTTTTTTTAGCGAAAACGACATGAAGCTTTATTCATCACTTGGTAAAATGTTTACAGGGATCCCTAAACCATTTGGGGCACATAAAACCACACATGTCATCCAGTAGCTAATGAAGTTGCTGATTTTGCTAACCTGTGCGTCTCTTCGTTTGCTTCGCGTCGTTCGTGAATAAACTTAGTCTCCTAGAATCTCTTGCGGCCATCTTCAATCTCTAATAACGATTACAGTGGCTCTTATAACCTGAGCTCATACACACCGGCCTTAGCCCAACACAGGAGGCCCACGGCCCACACTGCTATCCAGCCCACACTCCTTAACCCCTGCACCACTACTCTTCAGAAGACAGCACCGGTGTTACAGGCACCCCTACCGGTCCGGGCCTAGATTGTCTCAAGATCTAGAGGTTTCCAAGCGCGACCAAACCAGCCCGCCGCCTCCGTCCAAACCCCAGCATAAAGTAGTAGCATCAAACATTTCCCCACACAGCCCAAACCCGCCCGCCGCCTCCCTCCTCGACCAGCGAAACCACCTCCTCCCCTTCCTCCTCCACACCCCTCTCAACCTCGTCGCTGCGCCTGCGCCTTCGCCGCCGCTGCTGCTCGGCTCTTACTCCAAGCCCTCTTCCTCGCCGTCTTCCGGTAAGCCTCGTCCCCTTCCCCACGCGATCCCGCTCCGCCGCGTCACTGCTGCGAGCTCGGTTGCTTGAGCCTTGATCGCCGGCGGTGGGGTTCCTCTCTCGGTTCACGAATCCAATCTGCGGCGCCGCCTTTGTGTGGGTGTGTCCCCGCCCGGAATGTTCGATTTCTCCTCGTCTTATCGGTGGAGCTTTTCCTTGTCCTCGGATTCTTTCGCGCTCTCCGTTGTTTTTCCGCCCTAAACTGGGAAATTCGTGTTGCTCGCTACCGGAATGTTCGTGTTCTTCTTATCTTGTTGGTGGGGTTTTATTTTTTTTTTCTCCGTTATTTTCTGCACTTTCAGTTACTTTTCCGCCCTAGGCCGCGAACTTCTTGGTTGTCGTTCGATTTCATCCTGTGGAGTTTTCTTCTCGGCGTGGCTAATTCTCGATGATCGCCTGAATGTTCGGTTCTGTTTCCCTCTTGTAGGAGTTTCTCATGGTTGGATCCTTCATGTTTATTAGCTTGGCTTCCGTTTTTTGGACGGGTTTAAGGACTCATTCTTGTCGTTTCTTGGTTTCCAGGCGGCAGGCGTGATGGGAGAGGAGAAGAGGAAGACGGCGACGGCGGATGAGGGGGCCGAGAACCCGAAGAAATCGCCGCGCCTGGACGCTTCTGCGGCCGAGACGCTGCTGGAGTTGAGCCATCCGCCATCGACAGAGGAAGGGGAGGTGACAACCGGCGACAGTACCTACGACATCGGATCGTGCGACCACTTGTTCAAGGACAGCGAGGAGCTGGATGAGATCGCGCGTGAGCTCAAGCACGCCGACAGGCCTCCGGCGTGCGAGCATGGTCAGTGCAGGACCACCTGGAGGGGAGCTGCTGGGATGATGGTGTGCACCGAGTGTCCCTATTTTTTCTGCACCGGGGAGAAGGGCGACAAGGAACATCCGCAGGGACACGCCGCCTGGCATGCCGCCAGGGACCAGCATTGGGTTGCTCTGTGGTGCGATGATCCGTCTAAGGGGTACTGCTTCGAGTGTCGACGCGTCCTGATGCTCGGTCAGAACAAGGTGGACGAAGATGCTTATGAACTGGTGCCCAGAAATAAAAGGGTGGATGAGTGGGCAGGAATGGTAGCCAGCAATTCAAAGGATGATTGGGCAATGTTGGCTAGAAATGGAAAGGTTGATTGGGCAATGATGGACAGTAGTAATGCAATGGATCCGTGGAGAACGGTGGGCAGCAGTAATGCAATGGATCCGTGGAGAACGGTGGGCAGTAGTAATGCAATGCTGGATCCGTGGGGAATGATGGGCAGTAATGCAGTGGACGACTCCAGAATGGTGGTCGGCGATGATTATGTTATCAAAGGGATGCCAAACCCTTCAGGCACATCATGCTACATGAATGCATCGTTGCAGTGCCTCCTTGCGCTTGGTAAGCTGAGGACAATGTTTCTAAGACCCGATGCTCGGTTGGGAGACATTGGTCTGCACCTGAAGCGGTTGTTTGTAGAGACAGGCATTGCGAATAACGCCACACGCATGCTGGACCCAGACATGATACTGGCATCTATGTGTTCGCTTTATCCGCGTCTATTCCAGCCCGGAGTGATGGCAGACAGCCATGAGTTCCTTGCATCTTTGTGCGATGCTTTGGAAAATGAGGTGGAGCAGCCAAACAATTTGCATATCATGCAAGGGGATGCATTTAGCAATTCCACTTTCAGTTGCAAGCTGCTTGTGACCATTTCCTGCAAAAGTTGTTCACATGATGAAGTTAGACAGGAACCATTCCATGGTATTCTACTGACAGTGCCATCAAAGGACTCTCCAGCCAGAAGCAAGCCTTTGCAAGTTGGTAAGTCTTCAAATAGCAAGAAAGCCTTTGGGATGGCTACATAAAATTGGGCACGATGTTTCAGCAGTCTCAACATGGAAAATGTGTTTGCTATATTGTAGTATTTGGAATTACCACTGGATATAGCTAGGGTGTTGAGTCCTTATCTTCACACAGTAAGTGTTATCCCAATTGGTTGGTTACCTTAAGCATGCACATATATTTGCGAAAACAACAGCTTAGAGTGTGGAGGGTAGATTCTAGATATGCAAAGTATGATGATTTTTTGGTTACATGATCTTGCCAATGAAGATAATGCTAAAGCCCTGTATGCTTGAATCTGCAGATTCTACCGAAGTGAAGGATACTGTACACGGTCGTCTGCAGACTCAGAAGAATGATATCCAAAGAGGGACCATTGAAGTGCCAAAAGCTCTCGATTTCATTCCTGAATTATTTGATGAGGAATCGACAGCAGATTCTCACAATCCAGAAGAGAAGGAGAAAGCTCAGAGCAGTGATGCTGTTCATGATGTGGCAGAACATATGAACTCTCTTCTGTCTATTGAGGACTGCCTGAAACACTTTTCGCATCAACTGACGGTTTGTAAGAACTGTTCCAAGGCTGCTGCTGAGCTTCCCGAAACCAATGGAACTAAGAATGTTGAACCGATAATGGCAAGTGCCAATGTAAATACAGCTGTTGACGGAGACCAGACTGAACTTTCAGGCAGGAAAACATGCCCAAGTGAGCGATCTAGTGACTTAAGCAGCTTGTCCGTAGAATCTCCAAGTAGGCAACCATATCGTTCAGATTCACATCATCAAGTTATACTCTCTGAAGAAGTCACTTCAGGTAAGAGCTGTGGTGAAAAGGACTTAACCTGTTGCAGCACAGCCAATGAAAAAGCTGAAAGTCATGAAGGTATGCAAGAAGCTGCGCCTAGTTGCCTTACAACTGATGAACAGACTGACCTGCTGAGTGCTCAACAACAGGATACCAGCACTAAACAGGGCAGTGGAAAGCAGGTAATGTATGATCGTAGTGCTCAACAAACGGAGGAAAAACAAAATAAGCAGACAGATGGTAATGGTGGTGCAATTCAAACACAATTGATTAGCAAGCTGCCACCTGTATTAACCATTCAACTTGAGAGACAGGCACACAATCTTTCTAAATTGACTGAGCATGTGAGCTTCAAGGAGATTCTTGATGTAGGACCATTCATGGACCCCAGGTACTGATTTCGGACAGTTCTACACAGTAGTATCTAATACCTTTCTTGTATAGTTGTATGCCAGTTCCGTTAAGTTCCTGACATTCAGAAAAACTGTATTTTTTTTGCTTCACAGTTTACTTCTAATAGCTTTAAGAATATTCCTTCATTTAGCAAAGCAAAAGCTTTAAGAACACACAGGCATTGCAGGTCAAAGAACAATTGGGACTGTCCAATTCATTGTGTTCTCACCGTGACTGGATTATTGTGGACTTCTTTTAGAAGGAATTATTGTGATCTATGCGCACATTAATTTTTTTCTAGATTAGTAGATCTATAAAACAAGGCTCTTATGTGCAAATGAATGAATGGCACAAATTGTGGTAATTTCCTGGCATGATCAGCTATAATGGTCCTTTACTATAGAGTTTGGTTTGGCAGCGCCGTTCTTTTTTATATCCTGGCAGACTACCATGATTTATATTAGAGGAAACTAGAAGAATAAACAAACCATTTTTTATAATTATAACACAAACATTTGCTCTTCAGTAGCCCAGTAATTATATATTGCATTCACTGAACGACTGCACGACAGTAAAGTGAGTAGATATTCTAAAGCTGCAGCAGGATAAATTGCATTCCCTCTAATGTGAGGCTAGTATTGAGTAGGTTTTCTTCTGATGGTTTTTCACTTTATCTTGTGCTTTATTATGCTTTCTCCCAAGGTTCAAAGCTATTTATAAGTTTCACTTGATGTTGGTGCTGGGATCTGGTGACTCTTGGTGACTCCTAGTGTGATATCAGGTGGATCATCACAAAAATGTAGTCATATTGAAAAGTTTTAAACATAAAAAATGCGTCAGACAACAAAATGTGCATATGAAAGTTTGTAAAGGATCTTTTAGGCTCAGACTGCATTTTTCTCTAGGTTCAGACTACCATTTCTTACTTCTGAGGACACCATAATTAGAAGCTTAATTGAACTGTATGAAGGTATCATCCAGATACTGTTAATGTATATAAGGAAGGATTTATTTGTTATCTCTTAGAGAAAAGGAAACATGGTGACAATGTAAACGGTCCAATTGTACTGTGCATTTAATTGTGATTTGAGTATTAACCGAATTTGAGTGTTTATTGGCAGCCTGATTTAGACCAGAACCCTGCACCATTAGTCGAAACTCAAGTGTTTTGTACATGATATCATATTTTGATATTTCTCAGATGTACAGGCTGTCTGTCACAAACTCTATTCATTGTAGCAGTGTATCACGACCAAGAAATGGTTATGTTTTAAAATTATCATCTCATATTATGGTACTGTATAACATTTTTGGTCTGTTGGTGGTTAGGTGCCTTGAAATGCCTAACCTGACAGAACTTTTTATTCGGTTAAAGTTGGGATTGTTAATACTGGCTTTATAATTTCACTGTTAGTTGGATTCATGGATATGTAACAAACCTAATATATTCCATTTCCCTGTTGGAAATTAATTGGAGCCTTCATTTCTTGCAATTTCTAATAGTACATAATCAGTCACTTCAGATGCAGCATATTGTTTTTTTATTTGATTCAGTTTTCTTATATTCAGTCTGTTGATTTCAAGAAAGACATGCCATTGTTTGTAGTCCGGCTAATCTTCAGTTTCTTCTTTACTTGAATCCTTGCATCTGGTTTGACTATTTATTTTTCTGTATTCTTCAGTTCTGAGGACAAAGATAACTTGAGCTATCGTCTAGTTGGTGTCATTGAGCACATTGGCGGCGTCGTGAACATAGGGCATTTCATAGCTTATGTGAGGGCAAGTCGTGGGCAGCAGGGCAGTGGCCCTTCCTCATGGGTTTGTGCGAACGATTCCACGGTCCGAAGAGTCTCTCTAGAAGAAGTTCTCAGGTGCGAGGCGTACATCCTTTTCTATGAGAGGATAGATGACTGAGGTTGTACCCACCAGCTAACCAGATGGGCAATGAGAAAGGATGCAGAGGTTTGAGATTAGCAAGCATCGCCAAGTGTACATACTACTGACATAGAGACATGGAGTCGTCATTCGGCTGCAGGATTCTGCATTTGTTGCAGCATTTAGATTGTTGGGTACTCTGCTAGAGAGAATTCAGCCAGTGTTGTTGGCCGGACGATATTGGTCACAGTCCTTCATAGCCATATTTGGTTCCATGAGAACATTGTAAATTTTGTGTGAGAAAGAGCAGTAGAGCACCAACAGAGTTTACTTTTGTTAGAACAAAACTGAATGTGTAGGACACTGGAAAACTTTGAACATATCACTTCGAATATTTCTGTGATGGGCAGCATTCTCCAATTAATATACTATATCCGTTCAAGATCCAGTTAGCTGGCCGACACTGGTGCATGCAAAGCATTTTTTTGTATTTTTGCATCCATTCTGCTGGCTGATGCTAGTCCATCAATACCGGTCGATTGAGTTGTCGGTGGCTCGGTGCCATGCGTGTGGATTATGTTAAACGAACATTACATCGTTGAATAACTGGTAGGCCAAAGGCTAGTTAAGGTGCTCAGCGTTGCTGCCGCTGTTTATGTGGTGATGCTACTGCAGTTTGTCATGGGTATTAACCCTTATACAATTAGAGACCAAACTTGTCTATGTATGTGCAGAACTTTCTTCTTACTGGGAGAAGCACATAGGTCATGACGTATCACAAGGCAAGAGGCTTCAAGAAGAAAACAATAAATATGGGAAATACATGATAGTCCTGTATGTAGCCCAAATAATAAGAACATGACTACACAACGACCATTCTAAGAATTTCAAATCGTGGCGGATCGGACAGGAGCAAAACACGTCGCCACATCCCGCGAGCCAAACCTTCCCATGCAACCGGTGTAGCGTTCATTCCTTTTATCCATGGATTAGCGTGCAAAATCTCTTGTTTTGGATAGGAATAGCACTAAGTACAAAACGCCGAAATACTGATGTCACTAGAATTAAACTCAAATATCTGAAAATTCAAAATGTTTCGTAGCTCAAATCATTTATCCGATTCTAAATCCGTTTTTATCATTGGGCTAGTAGCGACGAGATCTTTAAAACTAGATCCAATGTTAATATGTTCCGATGACTTTTTTCGGATCTAAAAGTTACCCACCGCTAACAAGTAGATTATCCAGGCTATCATACATAAGTTATCCACTGTATGAACAATTAGTTTTGACTCGAAACTAGATAACATTTTTATTGGTTTCTTTTCGATTGTTTCATCTTAGAAGTTACAACCTAGTTAGACTATCACTTTGTAATGGTAATTTATGTTGCAGTAGTGAGTAAAATACATAGTAAAACATGCTACCAACTCCACAAGTACTTGATGATAGTTATATTGTTTTATGACCGTGCTATCCGGTGGACGTCTTGAAAAAAGACGTTCCTGGCGGGCGTTCCGACACAGACAGAGGTTTCGAATTCCCGCGTCCCGCAGCCCGCACCCTCCCGCTCCGGACACGTGACCGAATCCAAAAAGAAAAAGGTGGGCTTTTCCCCCAAAAGAGGGACCATCTTCCTCTCCAAGCCAAAACCAAACGAGTCCCCCAGATCTAGGACTACCCCCCTCCCCCGCGCGCGATTCCGCACATGTCCATGTCGTCTTCAACCTCTAGCCAAAATCGCCATTGGAGCTCCACCTTAACAGTTTGATGCCTAGTGCCCCCTCTCCTGAAAAGTAAAAAACACACACATGATAAAACAACAGGTACTTCCCAATTAAACCCTGAATTCACCAGGATTTTGGTAGCAAAACAAAGAGAAAAACACTAGGACCACTATATGGTTTTGTAGATGAAATTCTACTTCTACACACCATGAATCTAAACAAAAACTGGGCATCTACAACTACTTTGCTCCTCAATCAACAAATTATGGTTCTCTAGATCAATTTTGCCTCTAAATATGTACAATCTTGTTCAAACTTTAACATATCAAACTTTCTAAGCTTCAGTATCAGTTTTTGTTGCTCCCTACATGACAAACAACTAAATTAGGACAACTAACAACAAATACAAACATTAGCAAAAACAGAGAACCGCTCCTGATAATGGTTTTTTTTCTAAATTGACATCCTATAATTGCTACCTAAATTCCTAACATTTTGCATATTTTGGTTGAACAGTGGATACACCATGGATATCGATCTTAATGTCGAACCAGACCAAGAAATAGAAGAGGAGGAACATGCTCATGTTTCGTGCACAGACGCTATTGTGCAAGTTATGAATGAAGGTATGCTGTTTATACACAATCATAGATAGAAAATCACACATGGGGGTATAATCATCAAGTTATCCACCAGTTTATACAATAGTTATCCATGCATATGAGTACAAGTTATCCAACAGCTAACACATCTGTTATCCAGGAATACGAGTACAAGTTATCCACCAGCTAATGCTATAGTTATGCATGCTTATATGTAGAAGTTACCCCACAAATCATCACTAGATATATATCCGACAGTGTTATATGTGATTAGCCAACCGCATTAAAAACTTTATAGTAGGAAGAAAGTAGAAAAGCACAATCATAGATATGAAATCACACATGGAATATAAAAATCAAGTTATCCACCAGTTTATACAGCAGTTATCCAGACATATGTGTACAAGTTATTCAGCAGCTAACACTGCAGTTATCCAGGAATATAAGTACAAATTATCCACCAAGATAACACTATAGTTATTCATGTAGAAATTACACCACAAATCATCACTAGACATATATCCAATAGTGTTGTGTGTGACTAGACAAATGCACTAAAAACTTGACAGTAGGAAGAAAGTAAAAAACACAATCATAGATAGAAAATCACACATGGGGGTATAAAAATCAAGTTATCCGTCAGTTTATATAGCAGTTATCTAGGCATATGTGTACAAGTTATTCAACAGCTAACACTGCAGTTATCCAGGAATATGAGTACAAGTTATCTACCCATCTAACACTATAGTTATCCATGCTAATATGTAGAAATTACACCACAAATCATCACTAGACATATATCCAACAATGTTGTGTGTGACTAGACAAATGCACTAAAAACTTGACAGCAGGAAGAAAGTAAAAAAGCATAATCAGAGATAAGAAATCACACATGGGGTATAAAAATCAAGTTATCCAACAGTTTATACAGCAGTTATCCAGGCATATGTATACAAGTTATCCACCAGTTTATGCAGCAGTTATCTAGGCATATGTATAGAAGTTATCCACCAGTTTATGCAATTGTCGTCAGATTGATGAGAAGTACGCTATGAGGGGGTCCTCGAGGTGTGCAGAAGAGAGGGGTGTGAGACGTACGGTGTTCCGGGACGGTGAGCATACAAGTTTACCCAGGTTCGAATCCGCCGGCTTTGGACGGATCCTATTCCTGCTAGCAATCCAGTAATGTGGTAGAGACGGAATATGGGTTACAAGGGTTCGCCTATGCGAGTTGAGATTGTAGACTATTGAGGGTGCCCTAAAGGCTCTCCCTAGGACGGCTTATATAGATATCCGGCCTAGGATTTACAGGAGAGATCTATCCAGCTACGACTAAGAGTCGGTTACAGAGTACATCTTGAACTACAAGTAACACTATGGGCCTAAGTCGGTAAGTCTTCTGGACCTTCCCGTAGCCAGATTGGACTCCGTCTTTTCTCCCTGACTGGGCCGCCCATGAAGCAAAGCTCTAATCCGAAGTGGGCCACCCTGGTCAGTGAGGAACTGTGAGGATACCCGGAAAGTATATCCCCAACAGCAGCCCCCGAAAGTCTCCAAGATCCAAAGTCGGATTTATCATCGTCTAGCTTGATCTTCGGCTTGCAGAATCTTGAAGGGTTCCTGAAACTTCACAACAAAAAATACGACCCGGGTCTTAAAAATAAGTCGGACCTATAAACATGTTACTCGGATTTTCTAGCTTGATTTCAAACTAAGCCGAAACTTGGTCTCTAACGCCACCTGACACCAGTCATGGTCAAGTCACGTCATCTGACAGACATCCTATCAGCACGACCGTTGGTGGGTCCACAGTTCATGGAACCGAGGCGCCGTTTCAATGCGTACGCGGAGATCGAGGCGACGTAATCATCGCGTGGGTCCTTTCCAGTTCCTTCCATGACGCGTGGCGGTTACACTGTACCATTTGCACGAATCTTGGCGCGGTTAGGTGGATATAAGGGGTGAGGATTCTCCTCCTCCTTTCTTCACCTGTTCCTTTGCCGTTTCTTCTCCTCCAAATCTCCCCTGCGCACAGAGCTCCTCTGCTTTCCAAACTCCCAGTGCCGCCCATCTTAGGTCACCGGTGCACTGGAGAAATGGCTTCGTCTTCATCTTCTGGCTTGGCGGCGGCAGCGGCGACGGCGGAGGCGACAGCAGCAGAGAAGGAAAGCTATCATGGGGTCTGGATCCCCTGCGTGCTGGACGACGAGAAGCTTCGTGACATGGAGACAGAAGGGCTCCTCCGCGCTGGCGACTGGCGGAGCGGCGTCGAGGAGATTGTCCCCAACCCGCGCGCCGGCGAGCGGGTACACTTCGGCACCCACCTCGACAGAGGTTTGTCATTTTCTCCCTCAAAATTCTTTTCTGAGGTGATAGATCACTATAGTGTTCAACTCCACCATCTTCCTCCCAACTCCCTCCTAGAGATGAGCGCATATGCGGCTTTGTGCGAGGGATTTCTCGGCATTAGGCTGAGTCTTACCTTATTCCGGTACTACTTCCATGTCCGGAGAAATTCTATCACTGCCGGTAATCCTTATATTACCGGTACAATTAGCTTTTCACTTAGACGTGAGCGCGATATCCTAAGATTCTAGCTAGTGACTCGGTTAAACAATGGCCAGCCACCTTCTTTTATCACAAGGATGTTTCGGCTCCCGGCAAAGCCACTGCTTTGCCAGCTTTCATCGACGGAGCCACCACAGCCCAACCGTCTTGGGACGAGGCTCCTCCGGCTCTTAGTGACGATCTGATCCTTGCTAAGAGGCGGATCAAATATCTGATTAAACACAAAGGACTGAAGGGATTCGACTTGGTCCAATGTTGGGTGTCACGCCGGATCCAACCCCTTCAGTACCACGGAGACCGACTGATGCACTCCATCATGTCGTCCAAAAAGGATTCCCTCCGCATCAGCCCCAGAGCCTATAACTCGCAAGGTTATATAAGCCAGATTAAATGGCTGATAAGGGAGCGGATCGAGAGGAGGATCCCGGAGGTTTCTCTGGATATGCATACAGCGGAAAACCCCATGGTGCCGGTAAGCTTCTAACAATAAACCTTTTTATGTGTTTCATTCTTTAAGTTATATCGCAATACTGATATGTTTTCTTCCTTTCAGCTTGCTGACCTCCCCGAGTCGGAATTTGCTCCACTCGAGGGATATCCTCCAGAGTTTTCTCAAGAGGCGGAATTGGTCCCATTGCCGGACATTGTGCTCAAGAAGCGCAAGGCTCCGACAGTGGTTGTTGGCACAAAGGAGGTGCCTGTTGTGAAGAGGTAACTTTCAACACAACTTCCGCCTTTGTACCTTACTAGAATTTTCTTCCGAGATGTAATGTTTTTGACTCTATTACATTCTCAGAGCTAAGCAGCTCATCAAGGGCAAGGGGAAGGGAACTTCTTCGAAGCCCCTGCGACAGACGAAGCTTACCATAGCTTCTCCTGTCGTGGCTCCTCCGACTCCTGCCCCTCAACCTTCTGCAACACCGGTGATCACTCCTTCTCCGGCTGTCGCAGAAGATCCGGCTCCTTCAACAGAGCCTGTGATCCTTGAATCGCAAACTGACGTCACCATGAGTGAGTCAGGTATAGATAAGGGTGAACCCTCTTCGGATAATGATCCCTCGGTAGAAACCTTTGCCAAAAACCTTCTCAGCAATCTGGGACTTGCCAAGTTTGGCCTATCTCGAAAATCTGCAAAAGAGACCCAGCGGCTGGCCAGGCAATGCCTGGAGAAAAGAAATCTATCTGCCGAAGAAGAAGCGCAAGAGGTAGAGGACATCAAGTACTCTGACCTTCTTGAATAAGTGTGTCTTTGCAACGAGAGGATAAGGTCCGGTGAGCTTCCAACTGCTCCAGTGACTCCTCTGACTCTCGCCGAGAAGGTTGCAGTTGTTGTGGTGGTGTCACGGCAGATGCCATGGATAGGCTAAAGGTGGGGACTAAATGCACTAGGGGAATCCAGGGAGGGATAGTGTGGTGATTCCACACATAGAAGCTTTATATTTTATTCACGTTCACCGATTACATGTGCTCCTCGAGCTGTATTGGAGAGAGGAGGAAGAAGGAACTCTCTTACTCTCACCACTAGCTAGCTCTCAGTAACTTGCTAGAAGAACCTAACCTCCAAAGACCAATCTCGTAAAACTCAACCCTCTAGCGATCAACCCTTTCTACAGAGGCCCTATCCCTCCTTATATAGGGGTGGCTAGGTCTCCAATTAGGGCATACGTGGAGGCATATTCTAGGGAATATGCCTCCTCCCAAAATAGTAAGCCGACCGGGTCACTTTTCCCCCGTGTCATTCATGCAGTGGCTACGTGAGCCTCTGCGGCGCCCGCGTCATCCTACATAGCCTTTGTCACCTTTGTCGGCCATGCCTCGGTGGTCCTGCCTCTGTCCGCTTCGCTCATGCTCTGCATACAAGGGTCATCTTTGACCAGCGAGATACCTTCCTTCTCCCACAAGCTTGATACAACCCGGATCGTACATAGTTGATCCGGCCACACCTGTTCCTGCATACAAGTTAGATTCCTCTGTCCGACTTACGGCTTAAGTCGGTTGAGACCCAGTTAGGTGGACATCCCCTGATCTGGGTTACCCCATGATTCGGCCTGCCTTGAGGTGACTCGGCCAGCATCCGCTTTGGCCTTGCCGAACCTCGGCTAACTCGGCCTTTATACCCCGGCGTGACCCTACCCGGGGGTATCCCCCCAACATTAGTCCCCGAAGCTGGTGCGGTCTTAGTTGCCTTAGCCGCTAAGGCTACAGCAGATTCAATTTCACCGAGCTTTGTGTTCCTTTTCTGAGTTACCTCTTATCTCGGATCTCATGGGTTTACTTTCCCTTAGCACATTCCAAGTTTTCACTTGCTGGCCGGGTTACCACATTCTTATCCGGGTCATTCTTCCTTCTCTCATACGCTTCCCCACATGGAGGCTAATCATGACTTTGCCTGATTTTAAGGGCCAGCAACAGTAACCGCCGCAGTTATTGTCAGGAGTTACTGTGCACACGTCATGTCACGCCTGCTTCCTTGTTAACTGTATCACTGTGTCACGTCATGGGATCCGCTACGCCCTGTGGTCCTTCGTGTGGCTCATCACTGATTGGTCAATCTGGGCTATACAAGGCCACACCGTGTGGCACACCCGCATAACACGATCCCACTACCCTCTCGAGGGAGTGGTTAAATAGGGGAGGGGCATGCCCCTTGGGTCTTTTCCCCACATCCGTGCCCCTCTGCCTCTTCTTCTTCTTCTTCTTCTTCTTCTTCTTCTTCTTCTTCTTCTTCTGCCGCGACAGCGCCGCCGCCACCGCGCCTGAGTAGAAGCGCCGCCGCCGCACTGCCTCCACGCTCACCAGCGTCGCCGCGCGCATCTCTTCCGCCACGGGTCGCTGCCAGTCTAGGCCACTGCCACCCACCACCGCTAGCGCCAGTGAGGGTAGTGAACTCGAGATGACTGAGGAGGAGCTCGCCGTCGCCGAGCAGGAGATGGAGGAAGATGCCGCGGGCACCGACCGGGGCGCGTGGGCAGGCTCCTGGGTCTGCCAAGATTACCTGGATTGGCTCTACCGCACCAGGCGCATCCCGGAGGGCGTCACCGCACGCCTCGCTTCCTCCGAACTTGCCCCCTCACCCAATCCGGAGCTATGGGACGTGGTCCCCAAGAAGGCCACCGTCTTAGCGAACCAAGTTAACAAGAGGTTCAAGGAGCTAAAGGACCTCGGATTGCGCAACAAGGACGCCATGATCACATTTGTCCGTAACCAGATCTCCCCTCTTCAGAAACGCTCACATAAAGTCTATCACATGAGCTGGGGCCATGACCCCAACCGGACCTTGTCTTTCGAGTTGAGCAACACAGAGATCTATCGCCAGGTCAAGGCCCTCTTCACTACCCACAAGGACTTCTCCTCTGAGTGGACATGGGGAATTGAACACTATTGCCGAGATAGGCTTCCTCCCATGGTAAGCTTCGTGCCACAAACTTTCTCCGAATTAAATCATATGTCAGTCGCTGTTGTATATTTAACTTTGTTGTCTTTTCTTCCCCTTAGCAATTCCTTCAGCAAACTATCGAGGATGGCACCGAGCCCTCCCTCAAATGGGCGCCTGATCGGGATACCTTTGACGAGGAGGAACCGGATTAGGAGATGTTCCTTCCAATGGCCGACGCGACCAAGCGACCCACCGGTAAACTCTCTTCCATTAGAGATTGGCCCGACGATGAAGATGACTCGGATGTTGAGGTGATGGAAGCATTTGACGCTGTCCCCCTTTCTTATGCTTTTTCGGAATCATCTAACCCCGGTGGGCAGATCCATGAGGACCCTCCCCTTGCCGTGGGTGATCCTGTTCCGGTTGCGCCGAAGAAGAAAAGGGGAGCCACATCAACTTCTTCCTTCGGACCTTCTCAGCCAGCCAAAAGGCGAAAGAAGTCCGGGGACAAAACTGCCTCCAAGCCTGCAACCAAGGCCCCAGCACGAAGGGCTCGGAAGCCCAAGGAGCCCCTGACCTTGGATGAGTAAGCCTCTTTTCCTTCTGCCATTTACTTGTTCTTCTATTGTTATAGTTTCTCATCCGACAATGTTTGATTCGGCAGGGCCGCGATGGAGGTCCCACAGAGTGGATCCGGCATTGCCTCCCTGCTCCGACATAGCCCTTCTCCCCCTCATGGCGACGATTCACGCCCGCTGAGCCCAATCCCGGAGGGTTCAGCGGCTGCTCTAGGTTCCAGCCCACCTCGTCAAGAGGAGGGCAACCCTGGAGCGTGGGAGACTGGCTCTGCCGAGGCAGCGGCCACCACTACTTTGGCTCCGCCGCAACCAGCTACCACCGAGGTTACCTCAGCACCTCCACCAAAGAAGAAAACAGCACCAGCACCAACTCAAGCACCAGCAGCAAAAGCAACAGCAGCAGCACCAAGCCCTTCCGCCTCGTCCGAGTCTTCCCAGTCTCGGCGAGAAAGCACCAAGGCAGCTCCCAAGGGTAAATCTGCTGCAACAACTTCCACTTCTCAGCAGCAACCTAAGGGCAAGAAGGCCCCTGACGCCACCAGGGCAACGTCCATCGAGGCTGGACAGCGCACACTCGCGTCCATGCTTTCGAAGAAAACTCCACCACCGAAGGACGCCCTTGCCGAGCCAGCTGACGTGCAACTTGTTTTGCACATCAGCCCGACCCTTGCCCAGGTTGAGAGGAGGGAGGCGCATGCCAAGGGTTTGGTGGCGCCCCATATGCTCAGCGGCGGACGATACCCTCCGACCTTGATCGAGTTCGTGAACAACTGGAACAAGGCGAAGTTCGTCCACAACGATGATCTCCTGGAGAAGTTCGGTCCTACCGAATTTGCTACTCAAATGAACACAGCCGCTAAGGCAATTAACCTTGCGGGCTGGATGATGGAGGTACGTTACTTCACCTTTTCCTTAGCGTGTTGTAGATATTAGTGATATAACCATTAGTCCCCGAGCCTCCGGGGGAGCAACTTGTTACTCGGCCGGATGCTCCTTAGAAAACTAATGTAGTGTAGCATCCCAATTGTCTAACAATTGCAATGCTACTAGCCTAGTCTATATAAATGCTACTTCCTACATATAATTGTTGCATCATAAATATATCATGCTCATGTCATCATGCCACCTTGCATTTGAGCATCATATAAATCCCTTTTTGATTTGGTTCTTCTCTCATATGCATTGTAAATTGTATTTGCCTCTTGATATTGTATTTGGTTCTTGATATATTGTTAAATGCCCAAGTTGAGTTGGGGGCATATCTTTTATTCAACTCCACCACCTTTCTTGTCATCACCCCATCCTTCCACCATTCCACCATATATGAGCATTGCAACTTATTGGTTTTACCTCTAGCTCTTATGTGTTGGTGTGGATCCAATTCTTTTCCACATGCTCTCATCTTGGCATCATGTTGTTTTCACAATATTGGAATATGAGAGCCACATGGCCACCTTTGCATGCCTTGTGAGTGGAACCTTTTCCTAGCTTCCATATGTGTTGTTTTGGGGTTATCATCATGTTGGGATATTTTGTGGGATTATTAAATGCCTAGTGGCACATACACACTAGCAAGTCCCATTTCTATTCAAACATGGCCATCTCCAACTACTCCACATGGGGCATCCTTTCATTTCTTTTGCTTGGCTTTCTTCCACCTTTGGAAATGCAAAAGAACAATGCCATGTAATAATATTGTTTTCACAAGATTCAACATGGCAATAAATATTTTGCATGGGCCATGCAAGTGCCACCTTTTCTAGAAATTGGTTTTTATTTGAATCTTGAGTGGACCATCATATCTCTCTATCTCTATCCCTTCTTTTGGGCTTGATCTATTTTGATCTTGCTTAAACCTCATCTTCATCTCCATCCACCCATCACCACCTCCCTTTTCTTCTCTCTTTTGGCCATTTCTTGCTTGGGCTTGTTTTGGTCTTGATTGATCTTGTCAAAGAGAACCACACCACATCTCTCTCTCTCTCTAAAACCCTAATCTACCATACCCCCATCAAGCCCTACACCTAATCTACCCTTCATCACCATACCCCCATGACCCATCCTAGCTAAACCCTAATCTACACCTAATCCAAACCAAACCCTAAACCTACCTCTCTCTCTCTCGGCCTCTCTCTCTCTCTCACCTAGCTGGCCCCACCGACCACCCTCTCTCCCTGGCCACCTAGCTACCTCCCCTCCCTAACCCGAGCCATACCTAACCCTAACCGAAGCTCCCAACCCTAGCTATCTACCCGAGGCTACCCCCCTCCTCTCTCTCGGCTCTCTCTCTGCATGGGGGCCCCCCCACCGAGCCTACCACCCTTGGCCTTGGCCGTCCACACCTGCCAGCCCCTTGCCCTGCCCTGCCGGCCGAGCACGTGAGGACGAAGGAGGGAAAAAGGTGGCCGAAGCCACCTTTATCTCCAACCACTCCCCCCACGGCACCCCCCTCTCCTCTCCGTCCCTATCCACCTCTCTGCCTCGCCCAGCTACCCCCAGATCCACCCCAGGCGCCTGCCCTCCCCTCCTTCCTTCTTCTCCATCGCCGCCGCTACCCCATCACCGGCCACCGTCGGCCTCCATCTCCTCTACACGAACCAGCCGGTGGCGAGGCGTTCGCTGGTGTCGAGGAAGATCACGACGCTCCCCAACATCGACCTGTACACGGAGCCGAGCAAGAGGAGCCCCAGGACCCCTGCATGCCGACGCGCTCCGCCGGAACCCTAGATCCTCTGGACGTCTGCCTCGCCATCGGACCACTGCTCGCCGACCCGATCAAACATCACCGACGCACTCTCGGTGAGCCCCTGCACCCCCTAGACACGCTACTCATCGCTGCCGTTGCCTGTACCCGCCGATCAAACCGACAAACACCCTCTGTGCGCCGGTGACGCGTTCGCTTCTCCTCGCTGTAGCGTCGCCGAAGCCTACCTAGGCCACGCCCACCTCTTTGACAGCAACCCCGCCCTAGCGCAGTGGCTCCGCCCTCTGACCGCGCGTCCAGGTCGCGAGTTCGAACCCCCCATGCGCAGCGCCTGACGCGATCGGCACCGATCTGTCCGTGAGGAAGATCCACAGTGCCGCGACCTCGTTTTGCAGATACCCCCTTGCGTCTTTTTGATGATTAACCCGCGGTCCGCCTGGCCCACTATTCAGTTGCCGCAGAGTTCTTCCAGAAAACCCCCTGGCTTTTCGTACCCTTAACCCGCGCTCCAGACCAACCCCACCTGTCAGCTCCTGGCCCGCTCGCCTCTGCCGCGTGGACCCGCGTGGACGATGGCCCACCTGTCATTCGCTTAGGCTAGGTCAGCTCGCGGTGAGGAAACCTCCTCTGTGCGCGTTTGGTCCAGTCAGCAGAGAGGCCCACCCGTCAGCGTCAGCGGCTAGGTCAGTCTGGGTATAAAAAGTGTGTCGGCTTTTCTGTCTAAATTCAAATCTTTTTCCAATTTAAATCAAATTCAAATTTAAATTCTGTTTTTAAATAACTTTTAAAATATAAATCCAAATAATACAAATAATATATGGTTTCAAATCAGAAAAATATGAGAAATTCAAATATGGCCTTGAAAATATATTTTGGACATCCAAGATTCCAAGTTGAATTAAATTACAATAAAATGCCCTTTTCCCTTAATAAATTAATAACTTTTGTTTTATAAGTCCAAATTTAACAAATGATAGGTCTAAAATGATTAGCTCGACGAGACCTTTCTATTTATGCATTCCATGGTTTGATTTGAAGCATGCATCATATAAATATAAAGGGGACAGCAACTAATATGAGAATAAAATAGGGCCAAAACTCAATAAAATGATTTAATCTTGTATATCACACCTCACCCATGCCATGCTACTTCATTGCCATGTAAATTGTGCATCATTCATCATGGCATGATTGTTTGCTTGTCGCATTCAATTCATATGCTTGTGCACTTTATTTATGTTGGCCCTTTTTGTTTGGTTCTTCTTCGAATAGACGCTGAGCAGGGGATATACCAAGAGAACCAGGAGCACTACCCAGATCCATCCCTTGCTTCAACTGAGCTGCCAGGCAAGCACTACCACATGCTTGCATACATATAGTACCTAATGCCTCTTTCTTATTCTTGCATCATTGAGTCGCGATTGCATTAAATTGAATCCCAAGTATTGCATAGCCTTTACTTTTGAACCCCACCGAAGCTTGTTCCTCCATCCCATGAGCCATTACTACAGGAGTTGTTTGAGCCATGCGAGTCGTAGAACATCATGTGTAGGGTTTGTGAGTGTCTGATGGATAACGAGGTACCTAAACAACTTAACCTAAGTAGTATGGGATAACTAATGAAAGTGGCACCGGTGAGCAATATCTGTTATTTGGTTTTTCATGCTCACTTGTGTCCCGTAAGATCCCGAGTACTTGATTCCTGTTCCAAGACTATTCGCGCTATCCACATCCGGGAGGCTTATGGACCCCCCTGAGCTAGAGCTTGATTCATTCTTATTTCTTGGGGCCACAAACTAGTTTGAGGTTTTATTTACTATCCTGTACTTATGCCATGCTTTACTGCTTTAATTTAAGATTGTGCGAGGTAATGCACACTGTACTGTTTAGGTCCGTGACCCGTTTACGCTGTATCGACAAGCCCAGTCACACTTTCGGGTTCCCAGTCGTTTACAGCCGGCTCCACAAACCTTGAGACCGTCTCGGAGTCGGCTAACTTCGTTGCGGGTAGCTCAATGGGGTGGCCCCCTGAAATATTTCTGAATCCTGTAATTGCTTTGTCGTGACTGCCTCGTTGGGTTTTGATTTGGTTTTTCCGAGGCATATCGAGTGTGTGTTGCTATTTGTGCACCCCTGCAGGGTAAAACTTTCTGAAAGCCGTGTCCGCGGTTATGGACGACTTGGAGCACAGTTTCTCGATCATAGACAAGCATAACTAAAGTACCGCTTTTAATTTGACTAGACTAGGTACCTGACTAGTAAATAGTGCAACACTCATGGAATGGATAATAAAACTGCCAACGGATGGGGGGTTGTTCGTTCGCTTCCTCGTCGGTAAGCGAGGAGGAGGATGGATCTGTTAAGATTACCGTTATAACTATCATAACTGTTGTTATTAATTCACGGACGTCCGTATATCTATGGTTAGGCGGATGGTTAGCGAGTATCTATAGAATTGTTAGGGTTTATCTTTTGCTGCAATTGCGTCACCCCAGGTTGTGTCCCCTTTAGAGGCATAAAGACTTGCTGAGTACCCCTAGGGTCTCACATGATAAATTATTGGTTCAGATGAACATGTACACTCGCAAGATGGATACTGGGTGGAAGAGACGGACGATGTGGGCAACGATCATTCGGTGTAGAGATTCTGGGAACGGGGATCCGTGAGATCTGTGGGCGGGATCTGCTTATTTATGGGGCATCTTATGCCGATTTGCTTCTTATCCGTACTCGGATTTTGTCTTCCGCTTCCGCTTGATACTCTGTTGATTGATGTATGAGGAGATATCCTAAACTATTATATCTATCTAGGATATTTGGATCTTGCCGTATGGCGTTGCTATATTTCCTTTCTTTTTAGATGGAATGGCTCTGATGTACTGTTGTATGGTGGCTTGCATACATACCCATTTGTGTATGTAGTTGATCCCTTCGCCTGCCGATTACGCCGCCCGTTCTTGTCCCGATGTTTGGAAATGGTTGGGACGGCCGAAAGGTCTACCTGTGAGTGGCATTTGGGCCCCACCGTACTATTTCAACCATTTCTGTTCATCCAGGCTTGAACTAGGAGCGTAATTCACCGAGGTAGTTACAATTGGTATCAGAGCCATCCCGCCCTTCAGGGTCTCAGCCAAATGGTCGTTGTCTGTCTAGCAAATATTTTGGTAGTTATGTATACTAGGGAAAAACAAAACGTGAGAGTAGGACTGCTTCCACTTTTCTTCTTACCCACCCACCACCCTTTTCTGGTAAGGAAGTGTAACGTTTTCAATCCTCTTCTTAAACTTCAAACTAGGATTCACGTGTTCTGGGTTTCCGTAGTACCATAGGTTGTGTATCTCTGTGTGTGTGTGTGTGTGTAATTCCTTGTCCATCTGTTGCATCCAAGTTGTTATCTTTATCGGCCTTTTGGTTATCAACTGTTGGTACATTCCATACTGACAGGCTTTTGAAAACCGGCGCGATCTATCTGACTCCTTGTTAACCGGTGCCATCTTCTTAAGGGTGTCCTTCCTTCTAGCAACTCCTCTTTCTGTGCAAGCATCAGTTGCTAATCCCTATCTGTTAAGTGATTTTGCGCATCTATTGGTATTTTAATGCCGAAAAATGCGGAAATTTTTTCTTTGATACATCTGTGTTTCCACACTTCTTTTTAGTCGTGTGTGAAACCTTATCTATCTCTCTTTTATCAGCATGTCCATGCTAACTCATTCTTTTGTCACCGGCGCTTAATCCTGGAGTTTCTTTTCATCTCCTTATCTCTTGAGCTAATTGCATAACATGTGTCGATCCGATGCTGGTGATTGTAATTTGGCTCTCGACATAGCTATATTCCACTCATGATAAGTGTCGATTGGAATATGGAAAATGCTATCAACCGTCACCATCTGGAGGATAAGGTTATCTCCTGTGATTTTGAGTACACCGTGATCATATCTATGCTTATTTAAGTATCTTTGGCAATCCGGAGTTTCTCTAAGCACTACGGCGGTCTAACATCTGTTTATCATGCTGCACATATTTTTGAACTCCATATCTGCACATCTTTTTCGTCTCTGATAGCTCATACCATAAGCAAAGCTATATCATCGGTTCTTACCAAGATCTCCTCATCTTTGTAACCGGTGATCCGATCGACAATGCGAACCAGGTGACATCTCTTTTTCTTCCGAAGGACCAGATAATCTATTCTTCCAGTGCATCTTCTTCAACATGAACCCGTGCTCTTAATATTGATCTTTCTAAGAGCGTTGAGCTCAGAAAGTGTTTCGAGCATTCGTTCGTTTCCCCCGTCTCTTGAACTTGATATTATGGGAATATCTTGTTAATCTATGGTGGTATATGTTGATAATATGCTTGCCTATTCGATATCAATGGAAGAACATGGAAGATCATCTGTGACTCTTTCTCTCAAGCTCCGTGAGCACTGCCTGTGTGCAAAGTCTCAAAGTGAGAATTCTGACTTCTTGAAGTCACCTATCTCGGCCACGTCCTTCTGCTAAATAGATCGCTTCAATTCTGGAATTAGCAAGTCCATTGTTAATTCCATCCTCCATCTTCAACCAATCCGGAGTTGTTCCTTGTTGGCAAGTTATCATCGTCGTTTCGCTAAAGTTTTTCCTCAAAACCGCTAAATCTCTCTCAATCATTTCAAGAAGAACATGGAGTTCTTTCACCTCAGTCTCGTCAAGTGATCTTTTGAAACCCTCTCGTTCTATCATCTCTGCTCAATCCACCGGAGGCCATGAAGACTTTTCAGATCTTTCGTAATCCTGCTGTTCAAGTTGGTGCTATCTTTTCTGTAGCTGTTGAATCTTGCAGTTCTTCTCCGTAATCTTCCTTCATATCTTTCTGGTGGCTGGTTACTTATGATACGATGACAACATCATCACCCTTATCTATCTTGGATCCGGTGAATCGTTTGCATCAATCCTTGTTTGCTAACGGAGTTCTATGAGTTCTTCTTATCAATACCTTCAGTCTGTTTCGGTAGTTGGGTTGCATGGTTTTCCTATTCATGTGCGGAGTAATGCTTTGAGTGCGGGATGGAGTAGCTACCATACCACTACTCTTATCATTCGCTCTTGTACATTGAATTGGTGAACTAATGTGATTTTACTCATTCCACGGAAGTTAGAAGTGGCCGTTATCCCTTGATACTTTGACTTCCGTCCTTGTTTTACCGGAGTGCTCTCTCGAAGAAAGTAATCTATAATCTCTTGTTGGTGATCTCGCCCTTTCTAGACGGAGCAAAATCCTCAATTATCTGGTGGAAACAAACGCAGACTCTTTTCTATCCTCGTCTTTCTACCGGTGCTCGACATCCCCAAACAAGATGGAAGGAATCTATCTCTCTCTTCGTTTCATCAATTCTTTGCTGTGGTAAAGCCAATTACGGTTGATCCCATCAGCCGCAAATCTATTGCGTTAGCCTCAAGGTTAAAGAAAGCAATAAGTATCTCTACAATAAACTCCAGACCCTCCACAATCTTTGCTTCTCAGGATTCTACCATGATCTAGTTTCACATCCAGCTCTGGAAGTTATATCCGCGCACCTCAATTGCGTGATCCCTTGGTTCTTACCGGCGCAACAAGAATCTAATCCGACAATGGCTAACTAAATCTTTCTGTTCATATCAAGGGACCCTATTGTTTGAAGGCAATATTGTTTCCGAACTTCATTCTCTAATCCGAGAGAAGGTACGATGCTATTATCATAGTGGTTCAAACCTCTCCAATCTAGCTCTTTTCCTTCCGGCGACATAAAGTTTCATCCTCTCTAGTATCAGTAAATCTTTCATCTTATCGGTGTGTCTTTCTTTATTCATGATACATCATCAAGTGGTTCTTTTCTGTTATCATGTTTCTTCAGAAAACCGGAGCTTTGTCCATCCTATCTTTCTTGTCTCATGACAATCCTTCAACTCTTCTAACCCTTGGTGTCTCAAGCAAAACGCAAGACTCGCAACAAGTCTAGCAAGTTTTGCAAGGTGTAGTGGTCGCACCATTCCGTTCTTCATCTTCTTGGGAACGTGAGGGTCACCTTCGTTCAAACACCCGCCTCTCCTTGTGTTGTTTTCTTTTTCCTAGGAATCTCGGGGCGAGATTCTTGTTTAGTGGGGGAGAGTTGTAGCATCCCAATTGTCTAACAATTGCAATGCTACTAGCCTAGTCTATATAAATGCTACTTCCTACATATAATTGTTGCATCATAAATATATCATGCTCATGTCATCATGCCACCTTGCATTTGAGCATCATATAAATCCCTTTTTGATTTGGTTCTTCTCTCATATGCATTGTAAATTGTATTTGCCTCTTGATATTGTATTTGGTTCTTGATATATTGTTAAATGCCCAAGTTGAGTTGGGGGCATATCTTTTATTCAACTCCACCACCTTTCTTGTCATCACCCCATCCTTCCACCATTCCACCATATATGAGCATTGCAACTTATTGGTTTTACCTCTAGCTCTTATGTGTTGGTGTGGATCCAATTCTTTTCCACATGCTCTCATCTTGGCATCATGTTGTTTTCACAATATTGGAATATGAGAGCCACATGGCCACCTTTGCATGCCTTGTGAGTGGAACCTTTTCCTAGCTTCCATATGTGTTGTTTTGGGGTTATCATCATGTTGGGATATTTTGTGGGCTTATTAAATGCCTAGTGGCACATACACACTAGCAAGTCCCATTTCTATTCAAACATGGCCATCTCCAACTACTCCACATGGGGCATCCTTTCATTTCTTTTGCTTGGCTTTCTTCCACCTTTGGAAATGCAAAAGAACAATGCCATGTAATAATATTGTTTTCACAAGATTCAACATGGCAATAAATATTTTGCATGGGCCATGCAAGTGCCACCTTTTCTAGAAATTGGTTTTTATTTGAATCTTGAGTGGACCATCATCTCTCTCTATCTCTATCCCTTCTTTTGGGCTTGATCTATTTTGATCTTGCTTAAACCTCATCTTCATCTCCATCCACCCATCACCACCTCCCTTTTCTTCTCTCTTTTGGCCATTTCTTTCTTGGGCTTGTTTTGGTCTTGCTTGATCTTGTCAAAGAGAACCACACCACATCTCTCTCTCTCTCTAAAACCCTAATCTACCATACCCCCATCAAGCCCTACACCTAATCTACCCTTCATCACCATACCCCCATGACCCATCCTAGCTAAACCCTAATCTACACCTAATCCAAACCAAACCCTAAACCTACCTCTCTCTCTCTCGGCCTCTCTCTCTCTCACCTAGCTGGCCCCACTGGCCACCCTCTCTCCCTGGCCACCTCACCCAAACCCGAGCTGGCCACCTAGCTACCTCCCCTCCCTAACCCGAGCCATACCTAACCCTAACCGAAGCTCCCAACCCTAGCTATCTACCCGAGGCTACCCCCCTCCTCTCTCTCGGCTCTCTCTCTGCATGGGGGCCCCCCCACCGAGCCTACCACCCTTGGCCTTGGCCGTCCCCACCTGCCAGCCCCTTGCCCTGCCCTGCCGGCCGATCACGTGAGGAGGAAGGAGGGAAAAAGGTGGCCGAAGCCACCTTTATCTCCAACCACTCCCCCCACGGAATCCCCTCTCCTCTCCGTCCCTATCCACCTCTCTGCCTCGCCCAGCTACCCCCAGATCCACCCCAGGCGCCTGCCCTCCCCTCCTTCCTTCTTCTCCATCGCCGCCGCTACCCCATCACCGGCCACCGTCGGCCTCCATCTCCTCTACACGAACCAGCCGGTGGCGAGGCGTTCGCTGGTGTCGAGGAAGATCACAACGCTCCCCAACGTCGACCTGTACACGGAGCCGAGCAAGAGGAGCCCCAGGACCCCTGCACGCCGACGCGCTCTGCCGGAACCCTAGATCCTCTGGACGTCTGCCTCGCCGTCGAACCACTGCTCGCCGACCCGATCAAACATCACCGACGCACTCTCGGTGAGCCCCTGCACCCCCTAGACACGCTACTCATCGCTGCCGTTGCCTGTACCCGCTGATCAAACCGACGAACACCCTCTGTGCGCCGGTGACGCGTTCGCTTCTCCTCGCCGTAGCGTCGCCGAAGCCTACCTAGGCCACGCCCACCTCTCTGACAGCAACCCCGCCCTAGCGCAGTGGCTCCGCCCTCTGACCGCGCGTCCAGGTCGCGAGTTCGAACCCCCCACGCGCAGCGCCTGACGCGATCGGCACCGATCTGTCCGTGAGGAAGATCCACAGTGCCGCGACCTCGTTTTGCAGATACCCCCTTGTGTCTTTTTGATGCTTAACCCGCGGTCCGCCTGGCCCACTAGTCAGTCGCCGCAGAGTTCTTCCAGAAAACCCCCTGGCTTTTCGTACCCTTAACCCGTGCTCCAGACCAACCCCACCTGTCAGCTCCTGGCCCGCTTGCCTTTGCCGCGTGGACCCGCGTGGACGATGGCCCACCTGTCATTCGCTTAGGCTGGGTCAGCTCGCGGTGAGGAAACCTCCTCTGTGCGCGTTTGGTCCAGTCAGCAGAGAGGCCCACCCGTCAGCGTCAGGGGCTAGGTCAGTCTGGGTATAAAAAGTGTGTCGGCTTTTCTGTCTAAATTCAAATCTTTTTCCAATTTAAATCAAATTCAAATTTAAATTCTGTTTTTAAATAAATTTTAAAATATAAATCCAAATAATACAAATAATATATGGTTTCAAATCAGAAAAATATGAGGAATTCAAATATGGCCTTCAAAATATATTTTGGACATCCAAGATTCCAAGTTGAATTAAATTACAATAAAATGCCCTTTTCCCTTAATAAATTAATAACTTTTGTTTTATAAGTCCAAATTTAACAAATGATAGGTCTAAAATGATTAGCTCGACGAGACCTTTCTATTTATGCATTCCATGGTTTGATTTGAAGCATGAATCATATAAATATAAATGGGACAGCAACTAATATGAGAATAAAATAGGGCCAAAACTCAATAAAATGATTTAATCTTGTATATCACACCTCACCCATGCCATGCTACTTCATTGCCATGTAAATTGTGCATCATTCATCATGGCATGATTGTTTGCTTGTCGCATTCAATTCATATGCTTGTGCACTTTATTTATGTTGGCCCTTGTTTGTTTGGTTCTTCTTCGAATAGACGCTGAGCAGGGGATATACCAAGAGAACCAGGAGCACTACCCAGATCCATCCCTTGCTTCAACTGAGCTGCCAGGCAAGCACTACCACATGCTTGCATACATATAGTACCTAATGCCTCTTTCTTATTCTTGCATCATTGAGTCGCGATTGCATTAAATTGAATCCCAAGTATTGCATAGCCTTTACTTTTGAACCCCACCAAGCTTGTTCCTCCATCCCATGAGCCATTACTACATGAGTTGTTTTAGCCATGCGAGTCGTAGAACAGCATGTGTAGGGTTTGTGAGTGTCTGATGGATAACGAGGTACCTAAACAACTTAACCTGAGTAGTATGGGATAACTAATGAAAGTGGCACCGGTGAGCAATATCTGTTATTTGGTTTTTCATGCTCACTTGTGTCCCGTAAGACCCCGAGTACTTGATTCCTGTTCCTAGACTATTCGCGCTATCCACATCCGGGAGGCTTATGGACCCTCCTGAGCTAGAGCTTGATTCATTCTTATTTCTTGGGGCCACAAACTAGTTTGAGGTTTTATTTACTATCCTGTACTTATGCCATGCTTTACTGCTTTAATTTAAGATTGTGCGAGGTAATGCACACTGTACTGTTTAGGTCCGTGACCCGTTTACGCTGTATCGACAAGCCCAGTCACACTTTCGGGTTCCCAGTCGTTTACAGCCGGCTCCACAAACCTTGAGACCGTCTCGGAGTCGGCTAACTTCGTTGCGGGTAGCTCAATGGGGTGGCCCCCTGAAATATTTCTGAATCCTGTAATTGCTTTGTCGTGACAGCCTCGTTGGGTTTTGATTTGGTTTTTCCGAGGCATATCGAGTGTGTGTTGCTATTTGTGCACCCCTGCAGGGTAAAACTTTCTGAAAGCCGTGTCCGCGGTTATGGACGACTTGGAGCACAGTTTCTCGATCATAGACAAGCATAACTAAAGTACCGCTTTTAATTTGACTAGACTAGGTACCTGACTAGTAAATAGTGCAACACTCATGGAATGGATAATAAAACTGCCAACAGATGGGGGGTTGTTCGTCCGCTTCCTCGTCGGTAAGCGAGGAGGAGGATGGATCTGTTAAGATTACCGTTATAACTGTCATAACTGTTGTTATTAATTCACGGACGTCCGTCTATCTATGGTTAGGCGGATGGTTAGCGAGTATCTATAGAATTGTTAGGGTTTATCTTTTGCTGCAATTGCGTCACCCCAGGTTGTGTCCCCTTTAGAGGCATAAAGACTTGCTGAGTACCCCTAGGGTCTCACATGATAAATTATTGGTTCAGATGAACATGTACACTCGCAAGATGGATACTGGGTGGAAGAGACGGACGATGTGGGCAACGATCATTCGGTGTAGAGATTCTGGGAACGGGGATCCGTGAGATCTGTGGGCGGGATCTGCTTATTTATGGGGCATCTTATGCCGATTTGCTTCTTATCCGTACTCGGATTTTGTCTTCCGCTTCCGCTTGATACTCTGTTGATTGATGTATGAGGAGATATCCTAAACTATTATATCTATCTAGGATATTTGGATCTTGCCGTATGGCGTTGCTATATTTCCTTTCTTTTTAGATGGAATGGCTCTGATGTACTGTTGTATGGTGGCTTGCATACATACCCATTTGTGTATGTAGTTGATCCCTTCGCCTGCCGATTACGCCACCCGTTCTTGTCCCGATGTTTGGAAATGGTTGGGACGGCCGAAAGGTCTACCTGTGAGTGGCATTTGGGCCCCACCATACTATTTCAACCATTTCTGTTCATCCAGGCTTGAACTAGGAGCGTAATTCACCGAGGTAGTTACACGTAGCTCCTTGATAACTTCAAATATGCACACACCTAGAGCCGGGTTAAGTTCCACTTGGCCCGGATTTTGTATACTTCTAATATGCACACACCTAGAGCCGGGTTAAGTTCCACTTGGCCCGGATTTTGTACACTTCAAATATGCACAAGACTAAGCTATATTTTGCACTCTTTTCAGGTGACCACCAACCGCCAGAGCGCCGAATTTCAGCGTCTCCTGGAAACTCACAAGATGGTGCGTGCAAAGCATAATACACTTCTCGCTGAATACGATAAAAGGGGTAAGCTTGCTCCCTTGGCATGTTTCCGTTTTTCTTCATCCTGTTCCGCCAAACTAATCCACCGTTCGGATTTTGCAGATGAGGTAGAAGCTGAGAACATTATCATGAGGAAAAACCTGGATCAGATCAAGGGTAAGTCGTTTTGGCTCAACTTTGCTATGCTCTCTATCTCCTTTTCTCCTTGGCTCGGTAAACATTCATACCTCGGCTTTGCTGGGTCAACAAACTATTTCAGCATCGCTGGAAGATAGTGTGCCCGTGCCTGATATGATGCTGCATTTTCTCGAACAAGCAGGGCAGCATCAGGCCGAGCTCAAAAAGAAAGATGATGAGCTTGCCCTCCTCCAAACCAAGGATGATGAAATTGCCAAGCTCAAGGCAGATATGAAGAAGTTGAAAGCGCAGCATCAATCTGATCTTCAAAAGGCTGGCCAGGACTATACTGAAGAGCGCGAGCGCCTCAATCTCCAGATTGCCAAGGACCGAGAACTTCTCTAGGAGGCCGACGTCAAACTTGAGTCGGCAAATACTGAACTTGTGCAGCTTCGCAAAAGGCGTGATGACTGTACCAAGGAGTTGAACAGATCCACAACCATATTTTACGTAAGTTCCTTTCCCTCATCTGGCATATTTCTCCGAGTTACTTCACATGTCTTTTCTTTACCTGCTTCTCTTGTCTTGTTTTCAGGCAAATTTCCAGAGGGCAATGCCATTGCGAGCACCGCTGTTGCTAAGTTCCACCGAGAGAGGGGTACCCCCGTTGCTCCTGACGCTGAAGAGATTCCCTATGACATGGAGGACCTGTTGGTCAGCTTGTCTTCTTGCGTGGAAATCGTGAAGAACTATGGCAAGGATATCCTTGACGTTGCAATCCAAATCTTCAACACTTTTTGGCCTGCAAAAGACACTCCGGAGGGAACCGCAGTTCTTGTTGATAAGTTGATGGAATGCGAGACCCAGCTCGACCTTTGGAGGGAATCCGCTGGACGCACCGGAGCTAAGACCGTTCTCCACTATGTGCTCACGTGGTCGAGAAGATCGGCCTCAACCTCCTAGCGCGCATGCGCACCGGATCCAAATGGACCAGTGACCCGGAGTGGGTAGCTCGGCGCAAGGCTTGCGCCCATAGCCTCATCGAATATGCTCCCATTCATGAATGGAATGAGGGTCCAAGCTTCCTTGGTGGCGCGGATGATGAAAACGCTGAGAACGTTGAAGACGGCTCGGATGAGGACGAAGGGGACGATGCCTCGGACATCGAAGACAGCGAAGATGATGCCGAACTTCCTCCTCCTTCTGCTCCTTGAGTGAAAAAACTTTAAAGTTTATGAGATCCCCGGTATGCCGGGTAGAATTGTATCTAGTACACAAGTGATATTTTGCTACTAAGTATTTATGCCGGATTAACTTGGGCGTAGTCCCCGAGTTTCATTTTCTTGTTCATCCAATCTTTTGGCTCGGCTCATGTCTACCTTGATTCGGTTTTACGACTTACGAATCGGAGCTTCGAAAATTGTCTTAACAATACTTGGAAACTTTAGGCTTAGCTCAAAATAATTCAGCATAATAATTCGAAAGTAAACACAAGGTTAGTCCGAAAAACAAACGTCGGCTCGATTAAGTTCTTTTCCTTAGTCGTTTTTCATGTGCTACGCAATTCCAAACTTGTTCTCTTGCTTGCCATGAAGCCAATTCTTATTGGACAGCAGCAAGTCGAAGAGTTGGGTTTTTGGTGCTCACACATTACTAATACAACCTAAGTAGAACAACTTACGCCACCCGACGTATAAATAATAAATACAGAAGACAATTATCATTATTAAGGCAGTCCCCGAGTTACTGCTCGAGGTGCCAACATTTCATTGATAAGCTCATTGCCGGCATACATACCGACATATGAGAGACTCGGATACATACACTTATTTGCTAAGTGTAGAAAGGATGAAGTAGAGCTACATTCCATGGGCGCTTAGATTCCTCGCCGGACCTGTCCGCCTTGTTCTTTTCCTGTGGTTTTGCATCGATAAGATAGTAAGAATCATTGTGCAATGCTTTGCTCACAATGAATGGCCCTTCCCATGGGGGGATAACTTATGCATACCAGCAATACGTTGTACCAACCGGAGTACCAGATCACCTTCCCGGAAGACTCGGGGGTTTACTTTCCGGCTATGACAGTGTCGGAGATTTTGCTGATATATGGCGGATCTGGACAATGCCAATTCTCTCGCTTCTTCCAGCAGATCAACATAATTTTTCCAGGCTTCTTGCACTTCGGCTTCTGTGTATTGGGTGACCCTAGGCGAGTCATGCTCTATGTCGGCTGGTAATACAGCTTCTGCCCCATATACCAGAAAAAATGGCATATAGCCTGTTGATCGATCCAGAGTTGTTCTTAAACTCCACAATACCGCTGGTAGTTCTTCTATCCAGCACCCCGCTGATCTTTGCAGCGGCTCAATGAGCCGGGGTTTTATCCCGGACAGTACTAATCCGTTGGATCTTTCCACTTGTCCGTTTGATGCAGGATGGGCTACCGAGGCAACATCCAGCCGAATCTTCTTATCTCGGCAGAATCGCGCAAATGCTCCTTCAGCAAAATTTGTGCCATTATTAGTTATGATACTGTGAGGATAACCGTATCTCAAGATGATGTCTTTGAGAAATGTCACGGCCGTAGCTCCATCACATTTTCTTATTGGCTTTACTTCAATCCACTTTGTAAATTTATCCACCACGACCAAAATGTGAGTCATATTTCCCCTTGCTAGTTTGAACATGCCAACCATGTCCAAATACCATACGGCAAACGGCCATGTGATTGGTATGGTCTTGAGCTCCGACATTGGCATATGTGTCTTGGTAGCATACCTCTGACAACCATTGCATTTTCTTACCAAATCCTTTGCTTGTTCTAAGGCACTTGGCCAGTAGAATCCATGCCGGAAAGCTTTTGCCACCAAGGCTCGGGACGAGGCATGATGCCCGCACTCCCCTTGATGTATATCTTAGAGGATGTCAAGCCCTTCTTCCGGGTCAACGCATCGCTGGAGGACATTGGTCACACTCCTTTTGTATAGCTCGGAATTGATGATTGTGTATGCCTTTGCTCTCCTCTGAGTTTGCTTGGATAGCACCTCCTCAGTGGGTAAAGTTCCATCTTTCAGGAATTGAAATATAGGTAGTGCCCAAGCTGGTATTTCTCGTATAGGGAACACATCCTCATCAATTTCCATCTGATCCACCGGCATAACTTCAACCGGATCACGCTGAGCAGCCCCGGGTCTTGCGAAGCAGTCCCCGGGTTTGCTGAGGCAGTCCTCGGGTTTGCTGAGGCAGTCCCCGGGTTTCGCGTACCACCTCCCATGTCAATGTCCATGGGCATAGCTCCGGACTCCGGATCCTCCGGGACGTAAATTGAGTCGATTTCTAGGGACGGTCTGATAGATGGTTTTCTGAGGTGTTCTAATGCTACACCCGGTGGAATTGCTTGTCGGGTTGATCCGAGCTTCGACAATACGTCGGCAACCTCATTTTCCACCCGGGGTACATGGCGAAATTTGCATCCCTCAAAATAACCAGATATTTTCTATACATGGAATCTGTATAATGCCATGTTTGGATCAAGAGCGTCCCATAGCCCCGACACTTGCTGAACTACCAAATACGAGTCGCCAAAGCATTGGATCCGACGTATCCCAATTTCTTTTGCCACTTTGAGCCCATGCACAAGTGCTTCATATTCAGCGACATTGTTTGACGCTACGAAATGGATCTGTAGCACATACTTCAACTGGTCATTCTTTGGCGAGGTAAGCACAACTTCGATGCCTAACCCGATTTTTGTTTTTGACCCGTCAAAGTGCATTCTCCAGTAGTTCGGATCTGGTAGCGGTGGTTCATATTGTACCTCGGCCCAGTCCACAAAAAAGTCGGCCACGACCTGAGACTTGATTGCTTCTCTTTTGTCATATTGTGGCGCATAGGGATCTAGTTAAATTGCCCATTTTGCAATTCTGCCACTTGCATCCTTGTTACTCATTATCTCGGAAATTGGGGCTTCACATATTACTTTGATGGGGTTCTCCTCAAAATAATGCTTTAGCTTCTTTGCCGACATGTACACGCCATACTCCACTTTCTGATAGTGCGGATAATTTTGCTTTGAGGCTGATAATACCTCGCTCAGATAATACACTGGCCTTTGCACTGACTTACCCTCTTCGTCGCGCTCTACCACAATTACTGCACTTACAACTCGGTTGGTTGCGGCTATATAGAGCAACATTGGCTCCTTTGATAGTGGAGAGGCTAACACTGGTGCAGTGGCTAACATTTTCTTTAACTGTATAAAGGCTTCATTGGCCTGCGGCGTCCAAATGAACTTGTCCGACTTTTTCATGAGTTGATAGAGAGGCAATGCCTTCTCTCCCAACCGACATACAAACCGACTTAACAATGCCAGGCAACCAGTGAACTTCTGGACATCGTTAAGACACTTCGGCAGTTCCATTCGCTCAATGGCCCGGATTTTAGTTGGATTGACTTCGATACCTCGGCTGGAGACAAGAAACCTGAGTAATTTTCCAGTCGGGACACCGAAGGTACATTTTTCTGGGTTAAGCTTCATCGGGAACCTTCTTAGGTTCGCGAATGCCTGCCTGATATCATCAAGGAGCGTTTTGCTTTCCTTGGTCTTGATAACCACATCATCCACATACACCTGTACATTTTGACCAATTTGGTCGTGCAAACATTTCTGTATACATCTTTGGTACGTTGCCCCTGCATTACGTAAACCAAATGGCATGGTGCGATAGCAATAAGCCCCATACGGGGTGATAAATGCAGTCTTTATTTGATCATCCAGATTCAGAGGTATCTGGTGGAAACCAGAATATGCATCGATGAATGACAAGAGTTCACATCCAGCAGTTGAGTCTATGACATGATCTATCCTTGGCAGTGGAAATGGATCTTTTGGACATGCCTTATTCATGTTCGTGTAATCGACACACATACGCCAAACCACTGCCACATTCGGATCATCCTTCTTCTTCTCCTCCACCAGCACCGGATTAGATAGCCAATCCCGGTAAAGAACTTCCATGATAAATCCTGCAGCTAGTAACCGAGCTATCTCATCTCCAATGACTTTTCTCCTATCTTCGGCGAAGCGGCAGAGAGGTTGCTTCACCGGCCTTGCTCCGGGTCTCACGTTCAAAGAGTGCTCGGCCAACTCCCTCGGAACACCTTGCAAGTCCTGTGTGGACCAAGCAAAAATATCCCGATTCTCACGGAGGAAGCTGACGAGCTCGCTTTCCTATTTATCATTTAACCCGGCACCAATTGTTACGGTGCACTCTAGGAACATGTCATCAACAAGCACTTTGGCTTGGAATGAGACACTACCATGCGGATTACTCAACACTGACATATATTGCTGCGCGGACTGAGCCAACGCCGCCACCTCCTGTATCTTTCTTTTCTCTTGCGCAATCACGAGTGACTCGGCTAGGTTAGACCCGGCTGACGCACACTCAATGGAACGTCGGAAATCTCCAGCAATGGTAATCACTCCATTTGGCCCGGGCAACTTCATCTTCAGATAACTGATGTGGCAACTTGCCATGAACTTATTCAGTGCTGGTCTTCCGAGTAACGTGTGATACACACTTTCTAAGTTCACCACTTCAAACTCCAAATTCTCAGTTCGACAGTTATCTCTCGTGCCGAACAATACGTCAACCCGGACTTTGCCTATGGGCTCACAACAAATGCCTGGCACAATGCCATGGAAAGTTGTCCTTGTAGCTTGGAGCATGTTCTCCGTGATACCCAACTTGCGCATTGTATCCGCATACATGATGTTGATGCTACTGCCATTGTCAATCAGCACCTTGGAGAATCTCACATTGATGTTAGGCCCAATGAATGTCGGGTCCAGCACTAGCGCATATGAACCAGGACTCGACATAAGCTTGGGATGATCTTTGATGCTCTAGGTAATTTCCTGGTCCGACCAAGGCATATACCTCGTCACTGCTGGCATTACCGCATTGACCTCCATATGTCGGTGCTGCAAACTCTTTCTATCTGTTTCCTCAGTGGTAAACACACAGTAACTCTGATGATGCTCTTTGTACTCATTCCTCCCCTCATTTCCGGGGTACCTCTGATCCGGTTGATGCTGGTCTTCCACTTGATGCACTGCATCCCTTCTCTCATGGTTGTCATACCTCGGCGGAGGGGGAGGCAACATTAGCTGTTGCGTGTTCGCTCTGGAGAGCAATTGCTGCCGGGTAACTCCTGCCGAGGTTGATCATTCTGAGGTGCCTAAGCATTCCCCAAACCACCTTGTTCTATTTTATGCATCCACTCACATTGCCTCATTGTATGACCCGCTGGGTTACTCGGATTTGGCGTGTGAAATTTACACGGCTGATCCAACATTGACTCATAAGTATACCTCGGACGGTCCTTCTTTTCCTGCCACTGTTTCTTTTGCTCGGGCGTCCAAGTTTTCTTGCCATCATTTCTCGGTGTCCATTGTTGGCCTCCAGTTTTCTGACGTTGATTTCCCCCTGCTCCGGGCTGATCTTGATTCACAGCAGCAACTTGTTGCGAACTATACCGGTAATCCGGTCTGTCATCTCTTCTTTTACCCCGGTAGTCATTTCTCCGAGATGACCTGGCTCCATCTCTCTGGTAGCACTCCTCGTTTGACTCATTTGACATGAGCCTAGGTTGAGTCGGATCACCCAAAGCATACGAATCAGCAATCCAGATTGTCTCTGCCAACATAGTTGGCATATCCCTTTGCAATCTTTGCCACAACATGCTCGCATACCTGCATCCTTGCGCAAACCATGCTATGGCCTGCGACTCTATCACACCCTCACACGAGTTTCTCACGGTACACCACCGGGTTAAAAACTCCCGGTCTGTCTCGTTCGGTGTCTGCTTACACATAGCTAGGGTCTGTGGCCTATTTTGCCTCTGATACGTACTTGAGAAATTGCTGATAAACATTTCCTCAAAATCGATGCAGCAGTTAATACTTCCGGGTGGCAAATTGTTTAGCCATACCCTTGCTGGCCCCTCCAACATCTAGGGTATGTATCTCACAGCCCATCTCAAGTTGCCTGTAGCAATTTTCATAGCTGTAGCATAGTTTATCAACCAATCTTCCGGCTTTGTACTGCCGTCATACGTCTTTGTGCCTCTAGGTAACTGGAAGTTAGGTACCAGAGGCTCCTTCATGATCCGGGGCCCAAAACATGAAGGACTCGGGGGACCTTGACATTCAATCTGTTCCGACCTATACAGCCGATCCAGTTTCAATCTGGCATCATCAGGCATCAAATCCCTGCTTCCCAATCTTGACCCTATCACATGATAGTCTGGCCTTGGGTATCCTGCGTTCACCATTTCCGAATCTCCATCGTTATACCGGTCTTGCTCTCATGGAGCACCTCTCTGTTGCATACCTCGGCCGGCACTTTGCTCTTGCCTTGGTATATTCCGCTGCTACGGTTGTCCTGCTCCTGCCAAGTTTCGCTGTCCGGCATTGCCATTTACAACATTACCTTGACCGGCATTGCCTTGGTCGCGGTTACCTCGGCCAGCTTCACCTCGGCTCACACTTCGTCGATCGTCATTTCTCTGCACTTCTTTTCCTTTCATTGCCCTTGTTAGGTCATACGGGACTATCTGTTTGTTCCTCCAGGCCGAGGTTACTACCTCTTCTCTCCTAGGACCACCATGAGGAGATGATGCAGCTCCAACGGATTTCTCCTGGTTACCTACCACCGAATGAACGATCTTGGAGGCCCCAGCTCTCTCTGGGTTAGCTCTGAGCAATTCCTCATTTTTCCTGTTCGCGATCCGAACCAACTCATTGACCCTATCTTGCTGTCTCTGACGGGCTTCACCCGTTAGACCTTCTAACTCGGATGCAGTTGCATCTGCTGCCCTGAGGTTTTTCGCCGGGGTACTATACTTTGGCAGCCCCACGGACAAATAGTTCTCCGACTCCTCAATCCTAGTATCACCCTCTTTGTTCATTTCACTCATGAGGTTCCTCCCTTTTACTTTGACAGCATCTACTTTATTTGCCTTTGCATACTCACGCAGCGTCATGTTCAACGACTGCTGAGCCGCGGCTATCTTTTTCGCACCCTCAAGAATTTTTTGCCTAGTTTCCTCTAGCTCGGCCTGTGCCTGAGTCGGATCTACCACTGCTGCTACAGGGTTTGCCAAGCTATCCATCGCTTCCCGCAGCACATTCTCTGGCCTCTCTAGTGGAGGACCTCTACCTTTCCTCGGTGCCTTAGGCGTTACCTCCGGATCTGGTGCCGGATCTTTGCTTGCGCCAGCGCCAGGCGCAGTCATAATCACCTCGGCACGGTCCAAGGAGCGAGTGATACGCGCCCCGTGAACCACGCTAAGGGGTGGCTCGCCTGCCTCGACGACGTGTCGTGGATGAACGCATGACACATCAACAACAACGTAGACCGTGTGTGCGCCGAGCTTGACAAAGAGGCCATTGCACGGAAGAGGGCGCTTGCCGAAGCAGCCAGCGTTGTCGCTGACAAAGTCCAGCGCTCCAAAGCGCTGAACGAGCCCGGAGACGATGCGTTCGCCGGTGCCGATGAGGTTTCCCCGTCCGGATCTTGACCCCTGCTAGCGCTGCTAGCCCCATGGTGGGCGCCAACTATCGTGGTGGTGTCACGGCAGATGCCATGGATAGGCTAAAGGTGGGGACTAAATGCACTAGGGGAATCCAGGGAGGGATAGTGTGGTGATTCCACACACAGAAGCTTTATATTTGATTCACCTTCGTCGATTACAAGTGCTCCTCGAGCTGTATTGGAGAGAGGAGGAAGAAGGAACTCTCTTACTCTCACCACTAGCTAGCTCTCAGTAACTTGCTAGAAGAACCTAACCTCCAAAGACCAATCTCGTAAAACTCAACCCTCTAGCGATCAACCCTTTCTACAAAGGCCCTATCCCTCCTTATATAGGGGTGGCTAGGTCTCAGGGCATACGTGGAGGCATATTCCAGGGAATATGCCTGGAATATGCCTCCTCCCAAAATAGTAAGCCGACCGGGTCACTTTTCCCCCGTGTCATTCATGCAGTGGCTACGTGAGCCTCTGCGGCGCCCACGTCATCCGACATAGGATTTGTCACCTTTGTCGGCCACGCCTCGGTGGTCCTGCCTCTGTCCGCTTCGCTCA
Organism: Avena sativa; assembly: GCA_916181665.1. Lineage (NCBI taxonomy): Eukaryota > Viridiplantae > Streptophyta > Magnoliopsida > Poales > Poaceae > Avena > Avena sativa. The sequence continues at coordinate 27,334,247 of OV702290.1, read as the reverse complement.
TGCTCTGTGTATAGGGGTCACCTTTGACCAGCGAGATACCTTCCTTCTCCCACAAGCTTGATACAACCCGGATCGTACATAGTTGATCCGGCCATACCTGTTCCTGCATACAAGTTAGATTCCTCTGTCCGACTTACGGCTTAAGTCGGTTGAGACCCAGTTAGGTGGACATCCCCTGATCCGGGTTACCCCGTGATTCGGCCTGCCTTGAGGTGACTCGGCCAGCATCCGCTTTTGCCTTGCCGAACCTCGGCTAACTCGGCCTTTATACCCCGGCGTGACCCTACCCGGGGGTATCCCCCCAACAACTGTTGAAATGAATGCGAGTTTGGATAAACTTACTCGTGAACAATATGTAAGTCGGAATTCTAACTCCTGTTTTTCCTTTATTTCATATCATATCCTCTAGCCCCCAAGCATGAAGTAGGATATATAATCCGGGTTTATGCTTCCTTAGGATGCCAAAGAATGAACTAGTGTAGCCCCCAAGGCTCGTGATGATATTAGTAAAAATATTAGCCCGAGTCTTTAGTAGACTTCTGACTTTGGGTATTCTGACTTACAAAAAGTATATTCTATAACCAGGATTTGTTGAAAAATGTCTGCAACAAGCGGAGAGAGATCAGAGCTCTCCGACTTAAGAATGCTGAGCTTAAAGTTGCCAAGGATGAGGCCGAAGGTAAACATTTCGAGACTCAAACCTTGTCTTTCATGTTTTCATAGTCGAATTTTTACTGAACTATTGTCCTTTTTGACTTACAACGCTGGTAAAACAGTCCTACGCTATGATTGAAGAGGCCGAGAACCTCAAAACCTTGGTGGTGGTGAACAAAGAACTTCGCCAAGAGCTGGATAAGCTCAAGGCGGATCATGAGAAGAGCATCGCTCAGGTTCTCGAATCCTCCTCCATGGCTACTAACGAGCGTGATCGTAAGATTGCTGCTCAGGATCAGAAAATCTCGGACCTCAATAACGAGTTGTGCAGAGAGAAGGACCTTTCCGAGGCGCTCCGGGCTGAACTCCGGAGTCTTCGAGAAGAGAAGACCAAAGTTGACGACGTCATCTTCGGTATGTTCCATCTGTCTGATTTGTCTATTTTCTTTGACTTTTTTCAATGTCGGATTTTCTTAACTGTTTTGTGTATAGGTCCTCTGAACTTGACGGACTCCACCTCCGCCGAGCCCCGCACCCACCGGCTTACCCAAGTCGGTGACCTGCTTCATGACTTCCGCCAATCCGTTGAGGATATTAGCAAAGCTCTCAAGATTCCGGACATGCATAGCATGTCGGATTTTCAGGTGCGGGACAAGGCAAAGGAGATGCCACAACTTGTCCAGGATTGGAACATGTCCTATGCGCGATCCGCAGCGCAGAACGCTCTTACTGTGGTCATGAGCCACCATGGAAACGTGGAGATATGGCAAGTGACCAGAGGGTACTGCAAGGTGGATGAAGACGGCCAGGAGCAGGACATCAAGGCCACTATGGACTCCTACGCCGGATATGGGTGTCACGTGGCTGATTTGACTAGCTACGAAACTCCTTTCTTCACCCGCGTGGACACTCCGCCTCCGCCTCCAGAAGAATCAGCAGAAGTTTCCGACGATGACCACACCGTTTCGGATGTGGACATCTCGGAACGATATCAAGGCGATGTATCCAGCAAGCCGGTAGCTCCTTCCTCTCCTCCTGCATCATAGATTGCCAGAAACATTTGTATTATTCTGAGAAACATGATGGGTCTATAAATATGCAGTACTATAGTTTTGCTAGTGCTAAGCTTTTGATCTATTCAGCACTTTTGGCTTTAAATTTTTGTGTGCCTGAAATGTTTACATAAGCACTTTTACTTCTTCGCCTATACTTATCGTTTATCTGGCTTTCCGCCTCATCCCTTTCATGAGCCGGCTAAACCTTCTGCACGAAAACTTTGCCGAGCAACGGAGCTCGATTGCTAGACCAGTTTAAACTCAGAAACAAAGCCGGCTTCCAGTACCAACAATTCACTACTTGGAAAATGCCCGCATCCGGCAATCAGACAAATAACCAAAGTATAGACTAGAAACTTTAGTGTTATACCCGAAGGTAACATTTTTAGAATCGGAAATCTAAACCAGAACAAACATGAGTACAAAGTTCTTTCAAGTGTTCTAGGATTTTCGACTATGACATGATCATTAGGAAATAAGATGGTAAAAACTTCTCAGAAAAAACTTGAGGCAACCAGGACTTTTATTTCTCATAGAACATGTACATATATATATGTTTACAAAGAAGGATAAACTAAGAATAAAAGGGACGTAGCTGAGCAATATTCCACGGTCTGTCTAGCTCATCCAGATTTGTACTACCTCCAGCTCCCTTTCTCTTCTTAGTAGCAGGTCTTTCTTTGACTGGCCTCATGTCAGTTAAGTAGTACGAACCATTGTGCAATACTCGACTAACTAAAAAGGGCCCTTCCCATACTAGGGAAAGTTTGTGCTTTCTTTGTTGCACAAGCCGGAGAATCAAACCGCCTTTATTGAAAGATCTGTTTCTGACTCTCTGGCTATGATACTTGCGTAACTTCTGCTGATAGGCTGTTGATCTCATTTCAGCAACGACACGAACTTCTTCGACCAAGTCGAGATCATTTTGTCGAGAAATCTCGGCATCCTCTTCAATATACGCGGCCACTCTAGGAGAAGTATGAATTAAATCACTAGGAAGAACTGCTTCTGCACCATAGACCAAGAAGAAAGGTGTGTATCCGGTTGACCTGTTCGGAGTCGTTCGTAAACTCCATATTACAGAGGGTAATTTCTCTGCCCAAGCCCCCGCAGCACGTCGTAGTGGTGCTTCGAGTCTCGGTTTTAGGCCTTGTAGGATTAAACCATTTGCTCTTTCGACTTGTCCGTTAGCCTGTGGATGTGCGACTGACGCAATGTCAAGCCGGATATTTTGCTCGTTGCAGAATTCGGCCAATTCTCCCATAGAGAAATTACTCCCGTTGTCCATGATAATGCTATGCGGATAACCATACCGGATTATAACATCCTCGACAAATCTTTTGGCTGTTGCTCCATCACAACTAGTGACAGGTTTAGCCTCAATCCATTTGGTGAATTTATCCACCATCACTAAGAGGGGAGTAAATCCACTTGGAGCTCGTTTAAATGGTTCTACCATATCAAGCCCCCAGACCACAAAAGGCCATGTTATAGGTATTGTTCGCAGCTGATCAGCCGGAACATGAGCTGGTTTGGCGTACTTTTGGCAGCCTTTGCACGTCTTGACTAATCGTTCGGCATCTGCCTGAGCTGTAAGCCAGAAAAATCCGTGTCTAAAAGCTTTTGCCACTAAAGATTTGGCTGCAGCGTGGTGACCACACTCGCCTTCGTGGATTTCTCTTAAGATTTCCACTCCTTCCGGAGATACGCAGCGCTGAAAACCCCCAGAAACACTCCGCTTATAGAGCTCACCTTTAACTATAGTATAGGCTTTCGCTCGTCGGATAATCTGCCGGCTCAGAACCTCGTCTTCGGGTAATTTGCCATCTACCAGATAATCAAGGTAGGGCTGAGTCCAGCTGGGAATTACAGCCAGAACTGCTATTAGAGGTGAGTCGGATTTGGTCGGATATTCCTCATCTACTCCCTTTATTGAGGGGACTCTGAGGTGCTCTAAAAAAGCGCCATCCGGGACCTCTTTCCGTGCAGAGCCTATCCGAGATAATTCATCTGCTTCCTTGTTTTCTGCTCGAGGGATGTGTTGAACCTCAAACCCTTCGAACGATTTAGATAAATCATCCACGACAGCTTTATATGCTGCCATGTGTTTATTTGCATTACAAATATCCGAAACTTGCTGAGCAACAAGATCCGAATCTCCATAACACATCAAACATCGGATGCTGATATCCTTAGCAATCCGGATTCCATGCAGCAGTGCTTCATACTCGGCAATATTATTTGTCGCTGTGAAGTGGATCTGCAATACGTTTAGAAGTTTATCTCCTTGGGGTGATTTGAGTACCACACTAGCCCTCGAGCCCCCTCGAGCCTTAGACCCATCAAAGTAGAATATTCCGACTCAGGGAGGGTCATATTCTCCTTCGTCTCTGTCCAATCAGCGACAAAGTCGGCAAGGATTTGGGATTTGATTATTGTCCAAGGTTTATACTCAATATCAAAAGCTGAAAGCTCTATACCCCATTTGGCGACGCGTCTTGTGGCATCACTGTTGTTAATTATATCTCTCATGGGAGCTGTGCTCACCATGGTAATTGGATGCTCCTGAAAATAGTGTCGTAGCTTACGTGATGCTAGAAAAACACCGTAATCCAACTTTTGATAGTGCGGATACCGTTGTTTTGATTCTGTCAGGACCTCGCTAACAAAGTAAGTCGGATGCTGCACCTGGTGTTCCTGATTTTCCTCTGGTCTCTCCACCACCGTGACGATACTAACGACCTTGTTTGTCGCAGCAAGATAGAGCAACATCGGTTCCTGTGGTTCCGGTGCAGCAAGGATAGGAGCAGATGAGAGTACTTTCTTCAGGTCTTGTAGTGAAGCTTCAGCTTCGTCGGTCCAAACAAAATCCTTGGTCTTTTTCAGGAGTTTGTATAATGGTGCGGCTCTTTCACCAAGCCGGCTTACAAACCGACTGACTGCAGCGATGCAACCAGTTAGTCTTTGTACGTCCTTCAGGCGAGTTGGCCTGGAAATATTGAGTATAGCCTTGATTTTGTCCCGGTTCACCTCTATGCCTCTTTGAGACACGATGAAACCTAACAATTTTCCGGCTGGTATTCCAAAGAAACATTTCTTCGGGTTAAGCATGATGTTGTATTTTCGTAGATTGTCGAATGTTTCCTCCAAGTCGGAAATCAGCGTTTCCTTCTTTTTGGAAATCACCGCAATATCATCCACGTATGCATGTACATTGCGTCCAAGTTGGTCATGGAGGCAACGCTGCATCATGCGCTGGTAGGTAGCTCCTGCGTTTTTCAGCTCAAAGGGCATCGTAACAAAACAGACTGTTCTAAAGGGAGTTATGAATGAAGTTTTGACTTTGTCAGATTCCTTCATCCAGATTTGGTGATAACCGGAATATGCGTCGAGAAAACAGAGGAGTTCCGAGCCTGCCGTAGAATCGATAACTTGATCAATCCTAGGCAGAGCGAACGGATCTTTTGGACAAGCCTTGTTCAAGGCAGTATAATCAACACACATCCTTAAATCAGTGGTGTCCTTTTTAGGGACCATTACAGGATTGGCCGACCACTCAGTGTGGATGACCTCTTCTATGAATCCGGCTAACTCGAGCCGTGCTAGTTCCTTAGCTATTACCTTACGCTTTTCATCGCTGAAACATCGTAAGGACTGTTTGACGGGTTTAGTGTTCGGGTTTACATTTAAAGAGTGCTCGGCAAGTTCCCTAGGTACTCCGGTCATGTCAGATGGCTGCCATGCGAAGATATCTTGATTTGCTTCGAGGAACTTGATGAGCGCGCTTTCCTATGCGCTATCTAGGCCTATGCCTATCTGGGTCACCTTGGAGGGGTCATCATCCTTCAACGCCGTCTTCTTCGTCTCTTCTGATGCCTTGAACTCCGGATTTGGCTTTGTCACCTCCTTCTTCGTTGTGGGCATCTCGGACGGATCTCTGCTCTTCTTGATCTCCTGGTACTCCTGGGCGTGCAGCACGACTTCAGCAAAGGCGGCATTTCCATCCTTGCACTCTCGCGCTTTCTTCGGGTCTCCCCTGATAGTGATCACACTGTTGGGGCCTGGAATTTTCATCATATTGTAAATGTAACACGGACGAGCCATAAAAGCCTAGTAAGCCGGACGTCCGAATATAGCGTGGTACGCGCTCTTGAACGGGACCACTTCGAAGGAAAGTGCCTCCGTCCGATAATTCTTTGGAGTTCCAAAGGTAACATCCAAAGTAATCTCTCCCAGGGAATTAGCTTGTCTTCCTGGGACAACTCCGTGAAAAATCACAGAGCTATGGTTCAGCTGGGTCTCCGAGATCTTCATCCGGGGTAGCGTTTCGACATACAGAATATTGATACTGCTGCCGCCGTCCATGAGGGTCTTGGAGAAACCATAACCGTCAATGAGTGGATGACGATTAATGCGTATTTTCCTCGCCTGTATAGCTTAGGCGGATGATCAGCACGGTCAAATGTGATTGCCACTTCCGACCAGTCCAGGTATTGGGGGACAGCCGGAACTATGGCATTGAGCTCATGTAGAACTGCTTTCTTGACCTTTGCTGGTTGAGATCCGAGGAAGGTGACATAAGTGTCTTTCTTGGTCGGAAAATTTTTCTTCCCTTCCGGCTAGGGATTTGAAGCATCAGCTTCCTCCATGTCGGAATCTTCCTTGGTCTCTTTATCTTTTTCGGGATTCTTCTTTCCCTTCTTCCGCTTAGCTTTGTAGCCCGCGGTGTCATCTCTTTTGATGTCGTCATTGAAATGACATCCGGCGTTGGTGTGGGACGAGCCCCCATTGGCGTCTAAGTGATGCACACATGGGTTATTGGCAATGTCGGCCCAAGAGTAGGTTTTGCCCGGTTGCTGGTCTCCTCTACCTTGGACTCCCGAAGTCCCACGGCCATGCCCGCGGCCTCCGCCGTGTCCTCCTCGTCATCCAGACCCAAAATTAGCAGTGACCACTACCGTTTCCGCGTTGGGTTTTTCTTCCAAGGTATTTTTGCGCTTCTGAGCTTGTTGCTTTGGTTGTTTTGCCGACTATGGCACAGCTAGGGCGTTGAGTAGTCCCTCTGCGTTGTCGTCAGCATCTGCATACTTTCTTGCTGTTTCTATCATATCTCCCAAATCAGTGACCTTGTCGCACTTCAAGCGATGATGCAGTAGACCAATTGGGAGACCTGCAATGAAAGCTTCAATCGCAGTTTGATCATTTACTCCTTCACAGGAGTTCTTGGTGTCGATCCATCGTCCGAGGTAATCCCGGCAAGTTTCTCCGGCCTTCTGGGTGCAACGCTGTAGGTCTCCGACCGTACAGGGCCTCCGGTATGTGCCTTTGAAATTCCGAAAGAACGCACTTTGCATGTCATACTAGTTGTGGATGGTGTTCTCTGGAAGTTCATTAAGCCATGATCATGCCGTCTTCCGCAACATAAGTGGGAGATATCGGGTTGCGACCAGGCTGTTTCCACCTTTGGCGATGTAGCAAGCTTGGAAGAAGTCCTGTAGCCAGGTATCTGGTCGTGCAATGCTGTTGTAGGCTTGGATATGTCGTGAGATAGCAAATCCTTCCGGGAATCTTGTAGCTCTGATGCGTGGTCCGAAGCACTTTGGGCCCACGTAGATATCATCGTTTTCATAGTGCCGCGCCTCTATGTTGGAGTTGATCATGTGCCTTGTGTTGTTCGGGGATAGAGATCGTCCCGAATGTCGGCTGTGGCTATGGTGCCTTGGAGCCGGACTTCGGCTTCTGCCACCACCTCCTCCGCCATGTCGTCTTCCTTGTCCCCCTTGAGAGCCGTTGTGATGACTGCTTGGTGGAGGGCAGCAGGATTGTTTCCGGCTGTTCACCGGCCTCCGTCCGGAGCATCATTATTCCGGTTCCGGGGAGGGTCTTCACTACGACGAGCCCCCTGCCGGCTTGTCCCGACATGGTTTCTGTCGTTCCTTCGTCCGTCGTTCCCACTACGGTGAGGCTCAGCCGAATGGCTTGCATGTCTAGGAGGTGGCATTTTTTGACGATCCTCCTCCCGACGTTTCTCTTTATCTTCTCCCCTTCGATCGCTTGACACTTGTTAGGGAGGATTCCTCGGATATAGTGCATCAATGGCCTCTTGCTCGTCCGCTGGAGCGACGTTGCGCCAGCCACGTGCAGATCTGTGATGCTGGCCTGATGATCCGGCTCTGGAGTGGTTGTCTTCCCGTTGGTCAGAACGGTGATGCTGTTCCGGAACACACTGGGGCCTTATATCATTCCAGGCTGAGTCCGTGTGACATTGGTCGGATTTGGAGACTAGTTTTCCACTTCTGGATTTCGCAGCCCTTTGTTGCTCCAGACCCTTGATGCGTCCATTTTGCATCACTATTCTATGTCATAATTCACTATTATTCATTGATATATTTCGTATTAAGAGGTGATACTTATGTTATTTCATCTGTTTTTGCATGGTTGATGACTTTTGGAGCATGGACCGCTGCAGTCAGGATTCTGATGGAAAAGGTGCTGTTTGGAGGCAAAATTTGTGAAGATCAGAAAATCCGGGAAAATATACGGAAAATCCTATTTTTCCAGAAGACGAAGGAAGCCAGAAGGAGGGCTGGAGATGGGCCACAGGGGGCCCACACCACCCCCTGGCGCGGGTAGCCCTAGGCCGCGCCAGCAGGTGGTGTGGCCGCCCTGGCCCACTCCAGGCTCTCCCCTCTGGCGTATATTATCCTCCCAAAACCCTAAGACTCGGAGAGCGACCACAGAAAGATTCTGCCGCCTCTACGGGGCGGAAAACACCGAGAGAGAAAGATCTCTCCGGCAGACAGATTTCTGCCGGGGGAATTCCTTCCCAGAGAGGGAAGATCGTTGCCATCAACACCACCATCAAGCTGCACTTCATTGGGATCATCATCATCATCACCACCATCATCACCATCAGCACCCTCATCACCATCTCCATATTGTTGTAACAATTGCGTTGAATCTTGCATAGTTCATAGGGGAAACTATCCCGGTGTTGATTACGATTTGTAGTTGATGCTATTGAGTGAACCATTGAATTGTTGTTTATGTTCAGATTGTTATACATCATTATTCCATCTCTGATCATGATCCATATGATGTCTTGTGAGTAGTTCGTTTTGTTCTTGAGGACATGGGAGAAGTCATGTTGTTAGTAGTGGAATTGTGTTGAGAAAAATTCAATAGTTTGATATTTAAGTTGTGGTGTACTTCTTCTAGTGGTGTCATGTGAACGTCGACTACATGACACTTCACCTATATGGGCCTAGGGGAATGCATTGTGTATTTGGATACTAATTGTAGGGGTTGCCGGAGTGACAGAAACCTGAACCCCCGTTAGGAAACCATTGCACAAGGGACGTAAGGGTCTTAGAGTTTAAAGCTGTGGTTAGGTTTCTACATTAATTACTTTCTTGTACTTACGGATGTTTGAAAGGGGTATAATCACAAGTATGTATTAGTCCTAGGAAGGTCGGTACATTAGCACAGGTTCACCCACACAACACTCAGCAAGCTAAAGAAGATTAATCAACTATATGAAGCGACAACACTTAACTATCTTCCCATGTGTCCTCGAGAATGTTTGGTCATCTTAAGTAATACAACCGACTTGTCCTTTGCTGCATAAAGGATTGGGCCACCTACTGCATTTATTCCTATTGTCTTTTATTTACTCGTACTTTGTTTACTTGCTTTATCAAAAACCCCTAAAAATCCGTTTGCTAAGTATTTGCAGAGAATTCCTGATCCATACCACTAGCCAGCACCTTCTGCTCCTCGTTGGGTTCGACACTCTTACTTATCGAAAATACTGCGATACACCCCCTATACTTGTGGGTCATCAAGACTATTTTCTGATGCCGTTGCCAGGGAGTGAAGCGCTATTGGAGAGTGGAACTAGTAAAGGAAACTTCTACTGTGAGTATTGTTTACTTCTGCTAGTTGCTTTATTTTCGTTATGGATAATTCGCTGAGTTTCTTATTTGGTAATGCTACTACCACTGCTAAGGTAGTAGACAAACCACCACCTGCTGAGAATGATGCTTTCAAAATACCTGCAAGAATTATTGATCGTGTTATGGATAACTACTATGTTGGGGATGGAACTGTCCATCCCGGTGATCATTTGCTCTTTATACACGAATTGTGCGGGTTGTTCAATTGTGCAGGTATTACTGCAGATCAAGTTAAAAATAAGTTATTCTCAATATCGCTGAAAGGAAGAGCCGAGGAATGGTATAAGCTGCTGAAGAATGGTCAAGCTCTGGAATGGGAGGAAATAGTGCCTCTCTTTTATTCAAAGTTTTATCCTCCTAGTTGTTGGAATTATGCCCTAGAGGCAATAATAAAGATGTTATTATTATAATTCTTGTTCATGATAAAGTTTATATTCCATGCTAGAATTGTATTAAGCGGAAACTTTAATACTTGTGTAGTTTGTGAACAACACCGTGTCCCTAGTACGCCTCTATGGACTAGCTCATTGATCAATGATGGTTAAGGTTTCCTAACCATAGACATGAGTTGTCAATTGATAATGAGATCATATCATTGGGAGAATGATATGGTGGACAGACCCAAACTAAGCGAAGCAATTAGATCGTGTCATCGTGTTCGTCTTTGCGAAGTTTTTCCTATGTCAAATATTGTATTCCTTAGACCATGAGATAATACAACTCCCTGGTATCGGAAGAAAGCTTTGAGGTCATCAAACGTCATCCTATGAGAGGGTGATCATAAAGGTGTCTCTCAGGTGATCGGAAAGTATCTGTTGGGTTGTATGTATCGAGATGGAATTTGTCCCTCCCAAGTCGGAGAGATATACTTCGGGCCCACTCGGTAATCGATATCAACACCGCTTGCAAGCATGTGGTTAAGGAGTTAATCACAAAGTGATATCGGATTACGGAACGAGTAAAGTACTTGCTGTGAACGAGATTGAACTAGGTATGACGATACCGACGATCGAATCTCGGGCAAGTAAAATATCGCAAGACGAAGGGAATATATATATGGGATTGATTGAATCCTGGCATCGTGGTTCATCCGATATGATCATCGATGAATGTGTGAGAGTCAATATGGGTGCCCAGACCCCGCTGTTGATTATTGATAGAAGATCATGTCTGCATATTCTCGAACCCGCAGGGTCACACACTTAACGTGTCTCGACACTAGGATAGATTGGATAATTGGTTTATGAATTTTTGTTCGGAGTCTCGGATGGGATCCGGGACATCACGAGAGGTTCCGGAATGGTCCGGAGAATAAGATTCATATAAGGCAGTGCAGTTTTTGGAGTTCGGAATTGTTCCGGATTAATCGGTATTGTATCGGAAGCTTCTAGAACCTTCCGGAAGGGGGCCAACGTGGTCCCACCTTCCGGGAGGGGGCATGGGCCTATGAGGGAGTGTCCTGGCCGCATTGGGCCAGGGGCACAAGGCCCCATAGGGCCCAGCCGATCCTAGATAAGTTTAAACTCATTTAAACTAGAGATAGGATTTCTAGATAAGGGAGAATTTAAACTAGAGATAAGATTTCTAGATAAGGGAGAGTTTAAATCGTTTAAACTAGAGATAGGCTTGGAGGAGGGGCTAGGGCTGGCCGCACCCTCCCCCTCTATATATAGAGGGCTGGTGCGCCCCCTTCCCCCCACACACACCTTCCTCCAAACCCTAGTAGCCCTGCTGCCTTCCTCTCTCCCTCCCGACTGTTTGTAGGCAAAGCCCTGCTGCAGAAATTCTCCACCATATACACCACGCCGTCGCGTTGTAGATCCAATCTATCTCTCCACCATACTTGCTGGTCCGAGGAAGGAGGAGACGTCGAGGTGCCGCACGTGTGCATCTCACGGAGGCACCGCCACTTGTGGTGCTAGATCGGATCGGATCGCGAGGAGGAGAAGCGAGTACGACTACATCACCCACGTTCCGACGAACGTTCCGCTGTGCGAATCTTCAAGGGTATGAAGATCTAATCCAATCTCTCTTGTTGTTTGCATCTCATAGATTAGACCTTGGCTTTCCCTCTGTTCGCTTCCGTAGAAAATTTTGATTTACTATGCTGCGAAACCCTTCATTGGTATCAGAGCTAGATCTATGCGTAGATGTGATTCACGAGTAGAACGCAACATGGTTGTTGCGGGCGTTGATGTTTTCTGTTGCAAGCCTCTTGTTTGTGTTCTTCTTATGACGCGGGATAGTGAGATTGAAGCGGTCCAGGCCAACCTTACGCGACGTCGTTCGCGAGACCGGCTCCGCACTTGACGTGTGGCTTGTACCACACATGCGGCTGGTGGATGTCAGTTTATCTCACTATAGTTGTCATGGGATTAACACCGGAGTTTGGCAACCATAATATCACCGTTGTGGCTTTCCGTAGGTAAGAATCGTTCTTAGCATCTACTCCCATGAGCCACGTAAAACATGCAACAACAAAGTAGAGGCGTCTAACTTGTTTTTGCAGGGAGTGTTTTCTGTGATATGGTATGGCCCAAGATGTGATGTGTATATTGTATGCGATGATCATGTTTTGTAATGTTTCACGACTTGCATGTCGATGAGTACACAACCGGCAGGAGCCATATGGTTGTCTTTATAATTGTGTATGACCTGCGAGTCAACTTCTTATACGCCATGTAATAGCTTTACTTTATCGCTAAGTAGTTAGCAATAGTTGTAGTTGCTATTCGTGGTGGAGGCAATCATGGTGGAGTGATGGAGATCATGCCGGAACGCACAAGATGGAGATCATTGCGCGAATATTGGCTATATCATGTCACATAAAGTTATTTGCATGTGATGTTTATCCTTTTATGTATCTTATTATGCTTAGATCGCGACGGTAGCATTATAAGATGATTCCTCACTTAAATATCAAGATAAAAACTGTGTTCTCCCCAAGTATGCACCGTTGCGAAAGTTCGTCGTGTCCAAGCATCACGTGATGATCGGGTGCTATAGACTCTACGCTCACATACAACGGGTGCAAGCCAGTTTTGCACACGCGGAAATACTTGGGTCTAACTTGACGAGCCTAGCATGTACAGACATGGCCTCGGAACACAAGAACCGAAAGGTTAAGCATGAGTCATATGAATGATATGATCGACACTTCGTTGTCCACCATTGAAACCACACCTCTTCTCGTGATGATCGGATTAGGTGTGGTGAATTTGGATCGTGTTCACTAAACAACTTGAGGGATGTTGAATTTAGTGGGAGTTCATCTAGTAATTTGATTAAGTTGAACTATTTATCATGAACATAGTCTAAATTGTACTTGCAAATACTGTAGATCCAATGGCCAAGTCCAACTTCAACTTCAACGTTTTTGCTGAGAAAGAAAAGCTTAGAAACAATGGGTCTAACTTCACCAACTGGTTCCGCAATCTAAGAATCATTCTGTCTGGCGGACAAAAGGACTATGTCCTTGAGAAAGCGTTAGGTAATCCCCCTGCTGCTACTGCGCCGGCTGATGAGAAAGCTGTCTATCAGTCACGCAAAGATGATTATGGTGTGATTAAGAGCACCATGTTGTTTGCTATGGAACCGGAACTTCAAAATCGTTTTGAAGAGTATCCCGGGCCCTTTGAGATTCTCGAGGAGCTGAAAACCATGTTTCAGACTCAGGCCCGTTCTGAGAGATATGAGATCTCCGAGAAGTTCTTTAACTGCAAGATGGAGGAAGGGAGTTCCGTTAGTGAGCACGCCATTAAGATGTCGGGCTATACTCAACGCCTTGAGCAACTGGACTGCAAGATTCCAGAGGAGCTCAAGATTGGCAGGGTTCTGCAATCACTCCCTCCCAGCTACAAAAGTTTTGTAGTGACTCATAATCAGATTGGTTCCACTGATACGATCACCGAGCTCTTCGCAAAGCTGAAGGCTGCGGAGGTGGACATCAAGAAAGATAATCATGTGTTGATGGTCAACAAGCCCTCCTTTAAGAAAGGTAAAGGTGCAAAGAAGCCCTTCAAGAAGGGCGGCGGCAAGCGCAATGCCCCTGCTGAGAAGAAGCTCAGGTCTAGTCCCAAGCCGGACACTGAGTGCTTCTATTGCAAGGACAAGGGTCACTGGAAGCGCAACTGTCCGAAGTACTTACCAGACAAGAAGGCTGGCACCATCAAAGGTATATTTGATATACATGTTATTGATGTTTTCCTTACTAGCCCTCGTTGTAGTGCCTGGGTATTTGATACCGGTTCAGTTGCTAATATTTGTAACTCGAAACAGGAGCTACGGAATAGACGGCGGCTTGCGAGGGATGAGGTGACGATGCGCGTTGGCAACGGATCAAGAGTTGATGTGATGGCCGTCGACACACTCTCCTTAGTTTTACCTTCGGGATTAGTTTTAAACCTTAATAAATGTTATTATGTGCCTGCGTTGAGCATGAACATTATTTCTGGATCGTGTTTATTGCAAGACGGTTATTCATTTAAATCGGAGAATAATGGTTGTTCTATTTATATGAGTAACATCTTTTATGGTCATGCACCTCTTGTGAGTGGTTTATTTCTTCTAAATCTCGAAAGGGATGAAACACACATCCATAACATTGAGGCTAAGAGATGCAAAGTAGATAGTGATAATACTACTTATTTGTGGCATTGTCGTCTAGGTCATATTGGTGTAAAGCGCATGAAGAAACTCCATTCTGATGGACTTTTGGAGTCTCTTGATTTTGAATCATTTGACGCATGCGAACCATGCCTCATGGGCAAGATGATCAAAACCCCGTTCTCCGGTATGATGGAGCGAGCAACGGACTTGTTGGAAATCATACATACCGATGTATGCGGACCGATGAGTGTTTCGACGCGCGGTGGATATCGCTATTTTCTCACTTTTACCGATGACTTAAGTAGATATGGGAATATCTATTTAATGAAACATAAATCTGAAACGTTTGAAAAGTTCAAAGAATTTCAGAATGAAGTGGAGAACCATCGTAACAGAAAGATTAAGTTTCTACGATCCGATCGTGGGGGCGAATATTTGAGTTATGATTTTCTCACGCATCTCAAAGCAAGTGGAATCGTTTCACAACTCATGCCACCCGGAACACCACAGCGCAATGGTGTGTCTGAATGCCGGAATCGAACCCTATTAGATATGGTCCGATCGATGATGTCTCTTACTGATTTGCCGTTATCATTTTGGGGTTATGCATTAGAAACCGCTGCATTCACTTTAAATAGGGCTCCATCTAAATCCGTTGAGACGACACCGTATGAACTGTGGTTTGGTGCTAAACCTAAGTTGTCGTTTCTTAAAGTTTGGGGATGCGAAGCTTACGTCAAGAAGTTGATGCCGGACAAGCTCGAACCCAAAGCGGAGAAATGCGTCTTCATAGGATACCCTAAGGAAACTATTGGGTATACCTTCTATCACAGAACCGAAGGCAAAGTGTTTGTCGCAAAGAACGGTTCCTTTCTTGAGAAGGAGTTTCTCTCGAAAGAAGTGAGTGGGAGGAAAGTAGAGCTAGACGAGGTTATTGAACCTTCTCTTGAATTGGAGAGTAGCGCAGCACCTGAAATTGTTCCAGTGCCGCCTGCACCAACAATAGAGGAAGCTAATGACAAGGATCATGAAGCTTCGGACGATGCTGCTACTGAATGTCGCAGGTCGACAAGGTCGCATGCCCCTCCTGAGTGGTACGGCAACCCTGTCTTGACTGTCTTGTTAGTAGAAGACAGCGAACCTACGAACTATGAGGAAGCGATGATGAGCCCAGACTCTGAGAAATGGCTAGAAGCCATGAAATCCGAATTGGGATCCATGAGCGAAAACCAAGTATGGACTTTGGTGGACCCTCCTAGCGACCGAAAGGCCGTTGAGTGCAAATGGATCTTCAAGAAGAAAACGGACACGGATGGTAATGTTACCGTCTATAAAGCACGGCTTGTTGCGAAAGGTTTTCGACAAGTTCAAGGTGTTGACTACGATGAAACTTTCTCTCCCGTAGCGATGTTTAAGTCCATTCGGATTTTATTAGCAATTGCTGCGTTTCATGATTATGAAATATGGCAAATGGATGTCAAGACTGCATTCCTCAATGGCAACATTGATGAAGAGTTGTATATGATGCAACCCGAAGGTTTTGTCGATCCTAAGGATGCTGATAAAGTATGCAAACTTCAGCGTTCCATTTATGGACTGAAGCAAGCATCTCGGAGTTGGAACCTTTGTTTTGATCAAGTGATCAAGAGCTTTGGATTTGTTCCAAATTGCTACGAAGCTTGCATCTACAAGAAAGTGAGTGGGAGCTCGGTGACGTTTCTGGTACTATATGTGGATGACATATTGATTATTGGAAATGACATCAACATGCTTAACGATGTGAAGAGTTATTTGAACAAGTGTTTTTCAATGAAAGACCTAGGTGAAGCTGCTTATATATCGGGCATCAAAATCTATAGAGATAGACAAAGACGCCTGATAGCTTTAAGCCAGAGTACATATCTAGACAAAGTTCTGAAAAGGTTCAGAATGGATAAGGCATTGAAAGGTTCAGTGCCTATGTTGTCAGGTAAGATATTGAGCAAGGCTCAGTGTCCAGCTACGGTAAATGATAGGGAAGCTATGAGCAAAGTGCCTTATGCCTCGGCCATAGGTTCCATCATGTATGCCATGCTGTGTACTAGACCGGATGTGTCCAATGCTCTTAGTTTGACGAGCAGATATCAAAGTGATCCAGGAGTGGAACACTGGACAGCCGTGAAGAACATCCTAAGGTACCTAAATAGGACTAAAGAAATGTTCTTAGTCTATGGGGGTGATGAACAGCTCGTCGTAAAAGGTTACGTCGATGCTAGTTTCGACACCGACAAGGATGATTCTAAATCTCAGACAGGATACGTGTATATTTTGAATGGAGGAGCTGTGAGCTGGAGAAGCTGCAAGCAAAGCGTGATCGCGGGATCTACAGTAGAAGCGGAATACATGGCTGCTGCAGAAGCGTCAAGTGAAGGAGTTTGGATCAGAAACTTCATCACTGAGCTTGGCGTGGTTCCAAGTGCATTGGACCCACTGGAGATATTGTGTGACAACACTGGCGCCATAGCACTCGCTAAGGAACCAAGATATCATCCAAAGACCAAGCATATCAACCGCAAGTTTCATATAATCCGAGATTGTATAGCAGATGGAGATCTGAAGATCAGCAAAGTGCATACAGATCTGAATGTCGCAGATCCATTGACTAAACCTCTTCCACGTGTAAAACATGATCAGCACCTCAGTGCCATGGGTGTGAGATTGTTGCCAAATGTAAACTAGATTATTGACTCTAGTGCAAGTGGGAGACTGTTGGAATTATGCCCTAGAGGCAATAATAAAGATGTTATTATTATAATTCTTGTTCATGATAAAGTTTATATTCCATGCTAGAATTGTATTAAGCGGAAACTTTAATACTTGTGTGGTTTGTGAACAACACCGTGGCCCTAGTACGCCTCTATGGACTAGCTCATTGATCAATGATGGTTAAGGTTTCCTAACCATAGACATGAGTTGTCAATTGATAATGAGATCATATCATTGGGAGAATGATATGGTGGACAGACCCAAACTAAGCGAAGCAATTAGATCGTGTCATCGTGTTCGTCTTTGCGAAGTTTTTCCTATGTCAAATATTGTATTCCTTAGACCATGAGATAATACAACTCCCTGGTATCGGAAGAAAGCTTTGAGGTCATCAAACGTCATCCTATGAGAGGGTGATCATAAAGGTGTCTCTCAGGTGATCGGAAAGTATCTGTTGGGTTGTATGTATCGAGATGGAATTTGTCCCTCCCAAGTCGGAGAGATATACTTCGGGCCCACTCGGTAATCGATATCAACACCGCTTGCAAGCATGTGGTTAAGGAGTTAATCACAAAGTGATATCGGATTACGGAACGAGTAAAGTACTTGCTGTGAACGAGATTGAACTAGGTATGACGATACCGACGATCGAATCTCGGGCAAGTAAAATATCGCGAGACGAAGGGAATATATATATGGGATTGATTGAATCCTGGCATCGTGGTTCATCCGATATGATCATCGATGAATGTGTGGGAGTCAATATGGGTGCCCAGACCCCGCTGTTGATTATTGATAGAAGATCATGTTTGCATATTCTCGAACCCGCAGGGTCACACACTTAACGTGTCTCGACGCTAGGATAGATTGGATAATTGGTTTATGAATTTTTGTTCGGAGTCTCGGATGGGATCCGGGACATCACGAGAGGTTCCGGAATGGTCCGGAGAATAAGATTCATATAAGGCAGTGCAGTTTTTGGAGTTCGGAATTGTTCCGGATTAATCGGTATTGTACCGGAAGCTTCTAGAACCTTCCGGAAGGGGGCCAACGTGGTCCCACCTTCCGGGAGGGGGCATGGGCCTATGAGGGAGTGTCCTGGCCGCATTGGGCCAGGGGCACAAGGCCCCATAGGGCCCAGCCGATCCTAGATAAGTTTAAACTCGTTTAAACTAGAGATAGGATTTCTAGATAAGGGAGAGTTTAAACTAGAGATAAGATTTCTAGATAAGGGAAAGTTTAAATCGTTTAAACTAGAGATAGGCTTGGAGGAGGGGCTAGGGATGGCCGCACCCTCCCCCTCTATATATAGAGGGCTGGTGCGCCCCCTTCCACCCACACACACCTTCCTCCAAACCCTAGTAGCCCTGCTGCCTTCCTCTCTCCCTCCCGACTGTTTGTAGGCGAAGCCCTGCTGCAGAAATTCTCCACCATATACACCGCGCCGTCGTGTTGTAGATCCAATCTATCTCTCCACCATACTTGCTGGTCCGAGGAAGGAGGAGACGTCGAGGTGCCGCACGTGTGCATCTCACGGAGGCACCGCCACTTGTGGTGCTAGATCGGATCGGATCGCGAGGAGGAGATGCGAGTACGACTACATCACCCACGTTCCGACGAACGTTCCGCTGTGCGAATCTTCAAGGGTATGAAGATCTAATCCAATCTCTCTCGTTGTTTGCATCTCCTAGATTAGATCTTGGCTTTCCCTCTGTTCGCTTCCGTAGAAAATTTTGATTTACTATGCTGCGAAACCCTTCACTAGTGAGATTCATAAAGATCGGAATCAAATATACGACTTTTGGCCTCTTGATGGAGAGAGTATAGCTCAAGCTTGGGGGAGATTGAAGTTACTAATGCTCAAATGTCCCATTCATGAGCTCCCCAACAATATAATTATCAATAACTTTTATGCAGGGCTCCCTCTACATGACAAGGATTTATTGGATGCTTCTTGTGCTAGATCATTCACTCGCATGGAAGAAGAAGCTAAATGGTATCTTTTGGACCGTATTCAAGACAATGCTGAAGCATGGGAGAATAACAAAGGTAGAAAGTCAGGTATAAATTATGATTATGAATGCATTGAATCTTTTATGGGAACTGATGACTTTCAAATTATTAGTAATGCTTATGGTCTTGATTTGCAAGTTATTACGAATTGCTTTAGAGATTTTGCTTCTTATATTGAAATTCCAAAAAGGGGATGGAATAAGTACCATGTACCTTATAAAGATATTGTTGACTGTGTTCATGTTTGGAGCACTGAGTGTTGCATTATTGATCACATCTTACCTGAGCCTTATATCGAGAAGACTCCCTTCCCAGAGAAGGTAAAGGATCATCCCATGATAACTAATGTAATCACTAAAAGTGAAAAGAGAACTGTAAAACCTGATGAACAAATAAACGTTGAACCTGTGGTAGCAATTGTGAAAGACCGTGTCACTAAAAGCATAGAAGATGGACACATAGTCTTTTGTGAGGATGCTTCTAATATTGTTTCACATCCTAATAGAACTAAAAAAGCTAGTGTTCTTGTGCTTTCTGTTAGAATTGTTGATCATTGCTATTATGGTTTATGTGATATTGGTGCAAGTTCCAGTGCTATTCCTTATGAGCTTTACAGAGAAATTATGCATGAAATCAGTCCCTGCGAATTGGAAGAGATTGATGTGGTTATTCACCTTGCTAATAGAGAGACCATCTCTCCAATTGGTATTGTATGAGACGTGGAAGTTCTTTGTGGTAAGATTAAGTATCCTGCTGATTTTCTAGTACTTGGTTCAGCTGCTAGTAAAACTTATCCTATCATTTTTGGTAGACCTTTCTTGAGTACTTGTGGAGCTATTATTGATTGCAAGAGGGAGAAAATCTTGACTAAGTTTGATGGGGAATCTTATGAGTTTAATTTTTCGAAATTTACTAAAGAACCTTGCGAGGAGGAAACCCATAATGAGGATTTTAGAGTTGAACAACTTGCTTCTATCTCTCTTGATCCTAACAATGCTTTGCAGCAATTTATGGAAGATCACGAAAGTGAGATCTTCATGGAAGAAAGGAATGAGATTGACGAGATCCTCCGTTGTCAACCTAAGATGCTAAAGCATGACTTGCCTGTAGAAGACTTGGGTACCACATTGCCTCCTAAAAAGGATCCGGTCTTCGATCTAAAACCTCTCCCTAATGATCTTAAATATGCTTATATTGATGATAAAAAGATATATCCTGTTATTATTAGCTCTAAACTTTTAGGAAAGGAAGAAGAAAGGTTGTTGGAGGTTTTGAAGAAACACCGAGGAGCTATGGGCTATACTCTGGGTGATTTAAAAGGGATTTCACCTACTATATGTCAGCATTCTATCAACATAGAACCAGATGCAAAGCCAGTAGTGGAGCACCAACGACGTTTAAATCCTAAGATGAAGGAAGTGGTAAGGAATGAGGTATTGAAACTCCTTGATGCTGGTATTATTTACCCTATTGCTGATAGTGAATGGGTTAGTCCTGTTCATTGTGTTCCTAAAAAGGGAGGTATTACCGTTGTTCCTAATGATAATGATGAGCTTATTCCTCAAAGAATAGTAGTAGGCTATAGGATGTGCATCGATTTTAGAAAAGTCAATAAAGTTACTAAGAAAGATCACTACCTGCTTCCTTTTATTGATCAAATGTTGGAAAGGTTGTCTAAAAAGACCCATTTTTGTTTTCTTGATGGTTATTCTAGTTTCTCTCAAATTGCTGTTAAACAACAAGATCAAGAAAAAACTACTTTTACTTGCCCTTATGGAACTTATGCTTATAGACGTATGCCTTTTGGTTTATGTAATGCTCCTGCTACTTTTCGAAGGTGCATGTCTGCTATCTTTCATGGTTTTTGTGAGGAAATTGTAGAAGTGTTCATGGAGGACTTATCTGTCTATGGAACTTCTTTTGATAATTGTCTGCACAACCTTGGTAAAGTTTTGTAGAGATGTGAAGAAACTAATCTTGTTCTTAATTGGGAGAAATGTCACTTCATGGTTAATGAAGGGATTGTCCTCGGGCATAAAGTTTCTGAAAGAGGCATAGAAGTTGATAGAGCTAAGGTTGAGGCAATTGAGAAGATGCCATGTCCAAGAGACATCAAAGGTATTCATAGTATCCTTGGTCATGCTGGTTTCTATAGAAGGTTTATTAAAGACTTTTCTAGGATATCAAAACCCCTCACTAATCTTCTTCAAAAAGATGTACCCTTCGTTTTTGATGATGATTGTAAGGAAGCTTTTGAAACACTTAAGAAGGCTTTAACTACAGCCCCTATTGTTCAACCACCTGATTGGAGTTTACCCTTTGAAATAATGTGTGATGCTAGTGATTTTGCTGTAGGTGCTGTCCTTGGGCAACGAATTGATAAAAAGTTAAACGTTATCCATTATGCTAGTAAGACTCTAGACGCTGCTCAAAGGAATTATGCTACTATTGAAAAGGAATTTCTAGCTGTCGTTTTTGCTTGTGATAAGTTTAGGCCCTATATTGTAGACTCAAAAGTCACCATTCATACTGATCATGCTGCTATTAAATATCTTATGACGAAGAAAGACGCTAAGCCTAGGCTTATTAGATGGGTGCTGCTTTTACAAGAGTTTGATCTACATATAGTAGATAGGAAGGGTGCTGAAAACCCTGTAGCTGATAATTTATCTCGATTGGAAAACATCTCTTTTGACCCTATGTCTGTTAATGATAGTTTCCCAAATGAACAGTTAGCTGTAGTAGGGGTAAGCTCGCGAGGGAGCCCTTGGTACGCTGATTATGCTAAATTTATTGTCTCCAAGTATTTGCCTCCAACTTTTATAGCTCAGCAAAGGAGGAAGCTCTTCTATGATTTGAGGCATTATTTTTGGGATGACCCACACTTATACAAAGAGGGGTGGATGGTATTATGCGAAGATGTGTTCCAGAATATGAACAAAAGGAGATATTGCGTAAATGTCATGGTAGTGCTTATGGAGGACATCATGCAGGAAATAGAACTACACAAAAGGTGCTACAATCAGGTTTCTACTGGCCTACCCTTTTTAAAGACGCAAGAAAATTTGTTTTATCTTGTGATGAATGTTAGCGTGTTGGTAATATTTCTAGACACAATGAAATGCCTATGAACTACTCTCTAGTTATTGAACCTTTTGATTGCTGGGGATTTGACTTTATGGGTCCTTTCCCTCCTTCGAAAGGTTACACTCATATTCTTGTTGCCATTGATTATGTTACTAAGTGGGTAGAAGCCATTCCTACAAAGAGTGCTGACGGGGAGACTTCTCTAAAATGCTTAAGGATGTTATCTTTCCTAGGTTTGGAGTGCCTAGGTATCTCATGACTGATGGGGGTTCTCATTTCATTCATGGTGGTTTTAGAAAGACCCTTGCTAAATATGATGTTAATCATAGAATTGCTTCAGCTTATCACCCCCAAACTAGTGGGCAAGTAGAGTTATCAAATAGAGAAATTAAGTCCATCTTGCAAAAGACTGTTAATAGATCTAGAAAAAACTGGGCTAAAAAGTTGAATGATGCTTTATGGGCTTATAGAACTGCTTACAAAAATCCTATGGGGATGTCTCCTTATAAATGGTTTATGGGAAAGCTTGTCACCTACCCTTAGAATTAGAACACAAAGCTTACTGGGCAGTGAAAGAACTAAATAGAGATTGTAAGCTCGCTGGTGAGAAAAGATTATTTGACTTAAGTTCTTTAGATGAATGGAGGAGTGAAGCCTATGAAAATGCTAGGATCTTTAAGGAAAAAGTTAAAAGATGGCATGACAAGCAAATACTTAAGAGAGAATTTCATGTTGGTGAGAAAGTTCTATTGTATAGGTCTCGTCTCAGGTTTTTTGCAGGAAAGCTACTATCAAAATGGGAAGTACCTTTCATTATTGAAGAAGTATACCGTTCAGGAGCAATAAAAATTTCTTCTTTAAAATATGATACTCCACAAGTAGTGAATGGGCAGCGACTCAAGCACTATATTGCTGGAGATTCTTACAATGAAGATGTTGATGCCTTTCAAGTTATAACTCCGGAAAGATTTATCAAGGACCAAATTCAGAGACCTGCAAAGTCCGTTTCCAAATAGGTAACAGTTCTGGTAAGAAAAGTTCCGCAAAAATACTATCCAACTATATTTTTGCAGTTTTTAGTCAATAAGGAAAGTTATGAAGCGAAAAAGGGACGAAAACGGAGCCAGGGTGGCCCACACCACCCTATGGCGTGGGCCCACCCCTGGCCGTGCCACCAGGTGGTGAGGCCACCCCAGACTCCGCCTCCGACCCGTTTTCTCCCAGTACCGTCCTTTTGTTTTGAAACTTCGTAATATATAATCCCCCGGATCTCCCGAGGTTCGTATATCGTGTTTTTGTTTCGATCTGTTTTTGCCAAGACATACTCTTTGATGGTTTAGAAGCACAATGGTGTCCGCCAAGGATAAAGGGAAGGAGCCTATGGAGGAAGACCTCCAAGACCCTAGGAAGGAGAAGGAGATCAAAAGTGAAGATGAAAAGGAGCAAGGCCAACATCCGCACACCGGCACTACCATTGCAAGCATTGGAGTGGTGACAAAACCTGCCAGGGTTAGAAGGACTGCACGGATGCAGGCTGGGGGGAAAGCTCCTCGTCACTGCTTGGCTCCACAGTCACCTTCTCCAAGTACCAAGAGTCCCTTCCATACCTTTATCCATAACCATGCAGGAAAAGAAGACCACAAGGAAGGAGAGCGGAAAAAGAATCACAAAAGCTGGGATCCACAATCTGACATGATCATGCACCGCATCGAGCACAACTCGGAGTTGATTCGTACTCTCACCTTCGAGATTGAGGACTTGGGGAAATTGGTCAAGAAGCTCATCAAGAGGATACCACCACCACCAAAGGAGTAATTCGTCATCAGGTTTGGCATCCCCTTGGTTTGTTCCAAGCTTGGGGGAGTGTCGCGGTATCACATCACTATCTTCTATCTTTTTACCTTTTTTTAGTAGAGTCATATCATGAATAGAGAAGTTATTATGTAGGATGGTTTGCATTATGGAAGTGTACCCTCTCTCGTTAGATATGTATCCCTTGGTGTGAGTTGCCGTTATGGAATATTAATGAGAAGTTCTATCATTTACTCTTTTGCATAGCTTATATTAGTTTTCAATTCGTGGTTATATGATTGATCTTGTTGTTAGTAGTGGTATCACTTTGGGATCATTGAGTTAATTTAGTTGGTTTTGGCAAACCTGGCTCGGTCAGTAGCAACACTATTTTTGTGAGTTGAATGAAAAGATAAAAGTACTCTAAAGAAAAACAATTTCATCATCTTTCTTTCTTGATTTGCTCATAAGTCTAGTATTCTCTAGTTAAGATCTTTTGTGCTTCCAACGAAGATTGCATGTTTGTTTTTATCACTAGTATGTTTGGTTGTTTCCTTCAACTCTTATACTTGCTACCCAGCCTTGCTAGCCAAAAACCTGTACTAAGAGGAAATTCTTCTCGTGCATCCACTCCTTAAAACCAAAACCTCTGCCATTTGTGTCCATCATACCTACCTATTAGCATTATTGCTATTCCAAGTAAATTCTTGTTTTATCTACCTCCCAAATTAAACTTGTTATGTGAAAAGTAGTGATTAAAGCTCTCACGAACTTGATGGCACACTTTACTTTCTTGTATTTAATAAACTTGAACCATTGTGCTCACCTATGTTGCGTATATGCTTGCTCTTTGTAAGTTGTGAATTAGTAGAACCATGTTGTCATGGGGAACGCTTTCAACATTGCAATGGTACTTAGTACCTAGTTGATATCATGTTCTTTTGTCTATGGATGTCGTCGGTGTGAAATGAAAGGGGAGCTTGTAAGTCCATGGAGTTATGCATGTGTGTTAGAGAAACGCCTGGGCCGCTGGTCTAATCCATGCTGACATGGTGGAAACCTGCAGCGTAACCATAATGAGCATCTATGAAGCATTCTTCTTATAAAAAAAGAGTCCAATATTGAAAAAAAAGAGAAAAGAAAAAAAAAGATATTATGAAAAGAGGAAAGAGAGAAAAAAGCACCATATTCCCATGTTAAATAAGAAAATTGTTGAGATGCTTGTTGTTTGCTTGCCTTGTCATTTTGATATGGGGATTCTTCTGTATCATCGGGCAAGGGGTACCTCGTTGGCGGTTCTCTATGATACACATATGCTTACGATGACAAGAACTTACCGGTGACTAAACTTGAGTAGCATGAGGAGCGGCCCTTGTATTCAAGGGACATGATATTCTCAATTTACAACTTGTCAATGCATATCCTCATATTTGATCACTTTAACCTTAATCACCTAAAGATGCCTATGATAGGGGTAATGAGAGCTGAAAGCTAGTAAGTATCATAATTTTTGGGAGCTCTTTATGAGACTTGTAATCCCTGCTTTCCTCTGTGAAGGACATTTCTTTTACTTTGTAGTTGAGTCAGTAAACCTACTCCCTTCTATCTCAGCAAGTATTTTGAGTGGTTGTGTTTCATTCATTCATATGATGATTTATTCAATCATGTTTCTTATGTTCCTTGTTTTGGACATTGCTCTTATCTTGATGTTTACTACTTTGAAAGCTATCATTGAAAACCAGCTATTTGTGAACTCCAGCAAATTATCAACTATTCTTCGACCAAGAGCTAAGTTTGCCATTACCAATTATGATTCACTTTAAGTATCTTTATTGTGTTTCCTTCACTCATTGCAAGTTGAGTTATATAATAGTGAGTTGTCTTCTATTATGATCTATGTATTTGATGAATGTGATGCTTCTTGTCCATATTCTTTTATCGACTCTTCACTTCATAAACCTGAGGCCATGTTTATTGAGCTCAGTTTTGCTTGGGGACAAGCGAAGTCTAAGCTTGGGGGGAGTTGATACGTCCATTTTGCATCACTATTCTATGTCATAATTCACTATTATTCATTGATATATTTCGTATTGAGAGGTGATAATTATGTTATTTCATCTGTTTTTGCATGGTTGATGACTTTTGGAGCATGGACCGCTGCAGTCAGGATTCTGATGGAAAAGGTGTTGTTTGGAGGCAAAATTTGCGAAGATCAGAAAATCCGAGAAAATATACGGAAAATCCTATTTTTCTAGAAGATGAAGGAAGCCAGAAGGGGGGCTGGAGATGGGCCACAGGGGGCCCACACCACCCCCTGGCGCGGGCAGCCCTAGGCCGCGCCAGCAGGTGGTGTGGCTGCCCTGGCCCACTCCAGGCTCTCCCCTCTGGCGTATATTATCCTCCCGAAACCCTAAGACTCGGAGAGCGACCACAGAAAGATTAAGCCGCCTCTGCAGGGTGGAATACATCGAGAGAGAAAGATCTCTTCGGCAGACAGATTTTTGCCGGGGGAATTCCTTCCCAGAGAGGGAAGATCGTCGCCATCAACACCACCATCAAGCTGGACTTCATCGGGATCATCATCATCATCACCACCATCAGCACCATCAGCACCCTCATCACCATCTCCATATTGCTGTAACAATTGCGTTGAATCTTGCATAGTTCATAGGGGAAACTTTCCCGGTGTTGATTACTATTTGTAGTTGATGCTATTGAGTGAACCATTGAATTATTGTTTATGTTCAGATTGTTATACATCATTATTCCATCTCTGATCATGATCCATATGATGTCTTGTGAGTAGTTCGTTTTGTTCTTGAGGACATGGGAGAAGTCATGTTGTTAGTAGTGGAATTGTGTTGAGAAAGATTCAATAGTTTGATATTTAAGTTGTGGTGTACTTCTTCTAGTGGTGTCATGTGAACGTCGACTACATGACACTTCACCTATATGGGCCTAGGGGAATGCATTGTGTATTTGGCTACTAATCGTAGGGGTTGCCGGAGTGACAGAAACCTGAACCCCCATTAGGAAACCATTGCACAAGGGACGTAAGGGTCTTAGAGTTTAAAGCTGTGGTTAGGTTTCTACCTTAATTACTTTCTTGTACTTACGGATGTTTGCAAGGGGTATAATCACAAGTATGTATTAGTCCTAGGAAGGTCGGTACATTAGCACAGGTTCACCCACACAACACTTAGCAAGCTAAAGAAGATTAATCAACTATATGAAGCGAAAGCACTTGACAGTCTTCCCATGTGTCCTCGAGAATGTTTGGTCATCTTAAGTAATACAACCGGCTTGTCCTTTGCTGCATAAAGGATTGGGCCACTTGCTGCATTTATTCCTACTGTCTTTTATTTACTCGTACTTTGTTTACTTGCTTTATCAAAAACCCCTAAAAATCCGTTTGCTAAGTATTTGCAGAGAATCCCTGATCCATACCACTAGTCAGCACCTTCTGCTCCTCGTTGGGTTCGACACTCTTACTTATCGAAAATACTGCAATACAACCGAGAATGTTTGGTCATCTTAAGTAATACAACCGGCTTGTCCTTTGCTGCATAAAGGATTGGGCCACTTGCTGCATTTATTCCTACTGTCTTTTATTTACTCGTACTTTGTTTACTTGCTTTATCAAAAACCCCTAAAAATCCGTTTGCTAAGTATTTGCAGAGAATCCCTGATCCATACCACTAGTCAGCACCTTCTGCTCCTCGTTGGGTTCGACACTCTTACTTATCGAAAATACTGCAATACACCCCCTATACTTGTGGGTCATCAACCCTCGGTGAGTAGCTTGATGCCCAATCGAACCTGTTCTAGGCCTGGGTTATTTGACAGGATATCCCGAGCTGCGACAGTGTTCTGTACCGGTGTTGGGTACACCAGATCTCCTTTGCTGTCGAGGCGAGGCATCCCTGGATATCCTTCAAAGAGAACCTTGTTCACTTCCGGAAATTGACTGTCACGTGTGTAACATTTCCGTGTCTTCTGATGCAACCGAGACATGTAATTCTCCTTAGTTGCCATGCGTTTCTTTTCGTCCTCGATGTTTTTGGCTTCATCCAGGAGTTGCTGACGGCGCGCTTCTAGGGCTTGGGCCCTTTCGTCTAGCTCTTCAGCAGTAAGTTCTGCAGCTGTAGGGATAGGTGTGGTTAATGCATCATCGATGAGTTTACGCGCACCTTCAGTGATCACGTGTCCATCCACCGATTCTTCTTTTTTCGGCCCTTCTGGGATAAGTGCTCCATCCGAGTCTTCCTCATATTCCTCGGCAATCACCTCCTCTATCAGAGGGTCTTTTGCTGGGGTCCTGTTCTTCTTGTTCTTCTTCTTTGCCTTGGCAGCGCCGGTAGCAAAGACGGCTTTGGGTCCGTTTCCGGGAGTCAAGCTCTGATCGGTACTTTCAGACATCTGGACTTCAGGATTATCTCTGACTTCCATGTCATCCTGCGCTTTGGGAGAGTGTCCCCCGGATCCTTCATCCATGGCTTCTCCTTCTTCTGCAGCTTTGGAGTTGTACTCCTCTTCATACTCCGCGGAGAACTTTCGGAAATCTACCGACGTCATCGATTCATCCGAGGATGTGGGTACATTGGCGTTTGTTCCAATTTCCTCCAGCATAGAGTCGGTGTTGTCTCCAGCATCGGCAGAGCCGGATCCGGATCCCACGTATCCGACAAAGTGCGATGCGTTCCTCCTGGGGTACCTGCGGCTCTCGCGATTAGCTTCGTCGAAACTCTTGATGGTCTCGAGAATTGCGTCTACGCCTAAGTTTTGCATTATCATACGTTGCAGGGTGTACCTTAGGAAAGGCCTATCTGTCCCAGCGTCATCAGAGCCGGAATCAGTGTCATTGCTATGCTCCTCCTGGATTTCGACTTCGGCGGGAGGATCGATCTGGGATTCAGCCTCTCCCACGAGATCCACTCCAGATTCGACTTGGGCCGCTAGGTCTTCTTCAGGCTTGGATTTCTCCACTATCTCCGCAATTGGTGTGGGTTGGGTGGGATTAGGGTTTTTTGAGATCTGGAACTCTGCAGCCTCCGCGGACAAAGGGGACCCAGTCTTCTGCCTCTATCATCACCGCTGGGGTGGGTGGGACAGGTACAGCGAAACCGATGTAAACATCAATCTCGCCAAAAGACATGATTGTGTAGGCAGTCACAACATCCCTAGCCGGAATCCAGGTCTCATCGAGAACGATGAGAGGGACGTCGCTGGCATAGAGGATGCGACCGACGGTGATAGTCTTGCCGATTCCGATTCTTGCAGATTCCGCTCGGAACGCAGATCCGAAGCTCACTTGCCCCACGGTGGGCGCCAACTGTCATCGGATTGATGACAAGTACGCCATGAGGGGGTCCTCGAGGTGTGCGGAAGAGAGGGGTGTGAGACGTACCGTGTTTTGGGACGGTGAGCACACAAGTTTACCCAAGTTCGAATCCGCCGGCTTTGGACGGATCCTACTCCTGCTAGCAATCCAGTAATACGGCAGAGCCAAAATATGGGTTACAAGGGTTCGCCTGTGCGAGTTGAGATTGTAGACTATTGAGGGTGCCCTAAAGGCTCTCCCTAGGACGGCTTATATAGATATCCGGCCTAGGGTTTACAGGAGAGATCTATCCGGCTACGACTAAGAGTCGGTTACAGAGTACATCTTGAACTACAAGTAACACTATGGGCCTAAGTCGGTAAGTCTTCTGGGCCTTCCCGTAGCCGGATTGGACTCCGTCTTTTCTCCCTGACTGGGCCACCCGTGAAGCAAAGCTCTAACCCGAAGTGCGCCATCCTGGTCAGTGAGGAACTGTGAGGATATCCGGAAAGTATATCCCCAACAACAATAGTTATCCAGTCATATGTATACAAGTTATCCACCGGTTTATGTGGCAGTTATTCATCCACCAGTTAGCTTGATCTATAGCTAGCAAACAAATACTATGAAAGCGAAGTTTCACTTCGTACACTGATCTATAGCTAGCACTAGAACACACACAAAATCATCTAGCTACTCCTTGAACGAAGCAACGCTTTTTAGCTGCTGCCATAGCGATGCATCCATGTCGAACTAGTTCCTCAAAATTACCAGCAATAACTCACCATCGAGCGCAGAAGAAGGATCCCTTATTGACGGCCTGGGACCAGGATGCCACCGACAACAGAGCTGGGTTGAGCTGAGTGTCCATGGCACTACTCTGCATGCTCTTATCCGTGATGCATCCATAGTCGTCTACAACAACTAGAAAAATAGCCAGAGGATCGGGTAGAGGGTATTGCGACCGTGCCTCTTCCTAGGAGTCCGAGGACAGGCGGGCGGTTGTTGCCATGCCGGAGAAGGAGGCAGAGCCATCGTCGCGCAGCTAGGAGGAGACACGCATCGCCAGATCAGTCGACGAAACCATCGACGTGTGCAACAGAGTTAGGATAGAGCCGAACAACAAGGGATAGAACGGACTGTAGCAGGTAGTTGAGAACGAATCAGGGCGGGGCTCGCCGCCGACCAGAGATGTGCCAGCGTATAGTGAGTAGGCAAGGAACGGATGGTTAGTGGAGCGCACTGACCAGGGATGTTGCGGGGCGGAGCGTGCTGATGTACTTTGAGCAGCAACATGCGCTTTTGGATCCATATCGTGCGACTCTTATTAGTCTGCGGGTTTGGCCAAGTTCAGACCAGTCTGAACATAGATTTCCCGTAACTCGTTATATGATCGGTTGATGACTATACCATGAACACATGGATAACTCTATAGGTATCAGGTTGGTAATTATACCTTAAACACCTGGATAACTCCATGCATACCGTGTTGGTAACTACTCCTCCTTGTTTTATTTACTTCACGTTCTGGGTTTGGTGAAAGTCAATCCTTTTCAAGTTTGACCAAAGTATAGCAAACAATGTTAACATCCATAATACCAAATGCATATAATATGAAATTGTAATTCATAATGATTCTAATACTAGAGATTTTATGTTGTAAATGTTGATATATTTTTCTAAATATTTGGTCACCTTATTAGGTTTGACTTTAACTAAACCTAGAACATGAAGTATTTGTGAACGGAGGGAGTATTAGCAAGAGGACAACAATTACCTAGGACAAGCTAACTACATTGATTTGGTGATGATAACTATATCATAAACACCTGGGTAACTCCATCGGGTATGGGTTGATAACTATTAGTTAGAGAACAAGATAACTATATCGACTTTATATCCCGAGCATCTGGATAACCAATCAGTAATAGGTTTGTAAGTATTAGCAAAGTAGGAGGGTAACTATACCAATTACATGTCGATAACTATGGCTATAATCATTAATTCAATAATTATATAAGACACACCAGTATATTAGGGGTACAATATACAAAATTGTAGCTTCTTTTATGAAATCCAACCGAGTTTTGTAGTCAATTACATAGAAGAGAAAGAAAATATTTAACTAAATTTATGCGCAAGTAAGCTAGAGCCGAGCAATCAGCGAGCGACAGACTGCATATGCTGTTCAGCATCAATATGTACAAAAAATGCTAAAACAAAGAAGTGCTACTGCATGGTCTGTTCCTTCTCTCCTCACCCCGAACTGAACAAGATTTGTCCTGGTAACCTTCACCCTCTTTATATCAGCAAAATGGCAGGCTAATGATGATCAAGTAGCTATCATTGTATATTGTGTTTTCGGTAGTTGCCGGCCCAGGTGCATGTCTCGTCACAATAGTAAAGTCAGTCATCCATGGCTCAAAATTGTGGCTCACAAGTCACGTCGTGTCCTGGACCTTGTCTGAATTTGAATTGCTACATTCTCGTCCATGTGAGATGGGGAGGAACCCTTTCTACATTTGTGGCACATAGATGAGATGTCAGACCACCCCTAGAACCATGCTTCGATGTAGGATGTGTCGACATGTTAAAGCCAGAACCATTGAGCAACTTCCATGTGAGGCGGTCTTTGCTGAAGCAACACTCGAATGCCTGTTGAGCACAAATTCGGTGATCAACAGATTCCTCCGTGACCCAAAATCAACCGCTTTATAATGTGGATCAATTTTTTTGCCATACCTGCCAGTGAGCTTGAATCACCTCTTCAAATTGTGCTGGGGCATACCCACCATGTTTGGTATATGCACAATCTCAGTCTCGTGAAGGCGCTGCGGGTTTGACAGATCGCCTCCTAGGAAATTGACAGCCGTCCCCTCTCGATCCGATGTCGTCGTCATCGCCCCGAGATCATACCGTCGACACCGCCATATATCCTGCTACCAACTGCTCTGGAGCTTGTACATACCTGTCGCCACCAATGCCCCGAGCCTGTCCCCGGTGAGGAGGGCCTGGCCCTGTTCGAGCTCGTCCCCACCGACGGACGACGGCCCTCATGCCACCAAGTCCAAGGCCAGACACCATGCTCCTGGAGGAGTAGATAGAGAGATCGCCATGGCGTGTAAGGGGGCAGAGGTCTGGGGTGAGAACTGGAGGGAGTACACGAGGAGAAGGGAGGTGGAAGAGATAACAGTAAACGCCAGATTCAGATCTCCACCGCGCGTTCGAAATCCAATGACCCACGGGAGCCCGCCGAGTTTGGCAATCCAACGACCGCCCTGAACGTAGATTTCCGGAATAATAATACCCAATGTTTAGACAGACAGTATTAAAATATTAGTATGAAAGTATAACTGTATAAGAGCATGTTTGGTTGGTGTTCTGGTTGGTCTCCTGAGGAAGGAAATGATTGCCTGGCCTGGTTGACCCTATAATGTGATTAGCCTGTACAAATAGGAAAAACAAAGCAAAAGAAATTGCTCTGCACAGGCAGATTGATTAGCCTAGGCCTGTTGTGATGCTGGTACTGCCTAGCACGGATGCCAATACTAAACAATACATCAGCCAGCCGGGGCATGAATCTAATAGAGACACACTAGTAGACATGCTATGTGCTGCGCAAACTGTAAGGTCTTCCCAGGAAAGTCTATAAAAATGCAAATAATTTAGCCCGTCAGGATAAGGTATGCATGTTTTACTGCAGACATTAGACTTGCTGTTCAGAGCTAATCAACATGTGAAAATTTTGTATCGCTAGTTTGAACTAAACAATTCAGACATCTGTTCATAGGTAACATGGAGAGTGTGGAACGCAAAAATGGCGTAACATAAATGATTCAAATAGACATCGTCATGTTCCGTGCCAAGATGCTAGTATCCTCATGATCTTCACATGGGAACGCAAAAATGGCGTAACATAAGGATAGGATGTTTTTCTTGCCCTAAAATCGAAAACAAGCTGCTTCTACTAAGTATCCATCTTGAATCCATTCCCATGTATCCAATGTAATGCACTCCTCCCAGAGTAACCTGAAAGAAAATTCAAAGGCATAAGAAACCACGACTCTAGAATAATAAGCCTCAACAAGAGAATAAAACAACCTCTGATGACTGATGGTAACAAACGACCTACCATGGGAAGAAAAACAGCCTCAACTGTAAAATTGCCGACGAACTGTGATATTATTAGCAATACATCCAAACATAAGCAGCACTCAAAAGTCAAAACTACACTATGTTGAAAACTTAAAAGACTACTTTTCTTACGTTGTCATTCTTCAAGCAAGATAGAAATAAGAATAATTGCATCCTCATAACTAAGCTAATCAGAAAAGGGGCATGGAGCTACACGATTCTAAGTGTTGTTGGTTTTCTAACTCACTGCTCTTGGTTTTCCATCATGGCCAATCCTTCTAAAATAGAGACTATCCTATTTCTGTGCACTTTGCTATGACAATCAACAAAAGTCAGGGGCAATCTCTAAACAAGCACTACTAGGAAACAGCTTATAGGTAGACAAGATATTTTGTGGCACATATGTAAAACCATGCGCCACAGATATGTATCAGTGGCGCACTAGAAAAAATGCGCCACAGAAGTTTGGCACTTCAGTGGCGCACGAAACCAATATGCGCCACAGAAGTCCACATTTCTGTGGCGCATATTTTCGTGTGCGCCACAGAAAGTGATAATTCTGTGGCGCATATAGATGTATACGCCATAGAAAGTTGATGGGACCAAGCACCAAAGAAAAGGGGGAGAAACTTCTGTGGCGCATATGTCCATATGCGCCACAGAAATTGATGTTTCTGTGTCGCATATACGTGTATGCGCCTGTAACACCCTCAGAATCGACCCTATGCAAGTCTTAGCGATTCCCGCCAAACCCGTATAGAAACGATTCAAAGGTGCCCACCAGGCACTTGCGTGCGGGTGGAAAACGAAGTAATATCATTACACAATAGTCCACGATGGAACCCACAGAACAGATATATACAACAACGACTCCATGAGTCAAGAATACGGATATACAGTACAAAGATCCAAATCACCTTGAAAACGATACAGCGTCCGAGTACGGACAAGATGCAAATTGAGCTAAGAGCCCTGAAGAATAACCAATAGCGTCCATAACCCTGCCCAGGCCAAGCCGGAAGGGTAACCCTGCTAACGACGTCGATCTCAAAACCTGCTTAAACAAAAGGGGTGCCGACAAAGGGCAAAGGAAAAAGAAGTACTGAGGCCAGTACACGGCGAGACTAGAATTCGGCGGTCCTCGCCTACATAGGTATGGTGGACTGAGCGGCAGCGCGGCATGCACTAAACAACCTATAGAGACTCGAGATAACTGTTGGCTATCAGAGAGGGATAAGAAAGACCTATTCGGAACCAACCTGATTCTACCACCAAACATACCCATCCTGGTATTTCCCCCTCGAGACCAAACGAGGAAGTCAACCGAGGAACTCACACAGTTGGCAGTTTTATTCATTCTGTTATAGTGGCGGCAATTACTAGTCAAATATAGATAGCATGAGTCATCCTGATATAATAAGCAGTGGGCAGTTTTAGTCAACCATTCCGTTGTAGTTGCAACACTTACTAGTCAGATACGATTAGCATGAGATATCCCAAACCCAGCAGTTATTGGTACTTTTATTTAGCCATTCCGTTGTAGTGGAGCTGATTACTAGTCATATCGGATACAAGTCAATTTATAACAGTAAACTTTAGTTATAGTTGTCTATGATCGAGAACTGTGCTCCAAGTCGTCCATAACCGCGGACACGGCTTTTCGAAAAGATTTAACCCTGCAGGGGTGCACCAAAGTATCCACACGCACGTCGACCCTTTTTGCCAGATCAGTTAACATACACCCATCGGTATGTCGGCGGGGCCTAAGTCATGACGTTTCCAAGACCCAAAGCAAGTACATGGGGGCCACTCCACTAAGCTACCCGCAACGAAGTTGGCCGGCTCCGGAACGGACCCAGGGTTTGCGTCAGTGGCTGTAAACGACTGGGAACCCGAAAGTGTGACTGGGCTTGTCGATACCGCGAAAACACTCTGCAATCCTAAACGGTACAGGTGCTCCACGCACAATCTTAAATAAAGCAGTAAAGCATGGAATAAGTACAGGATAGTAATAAAGCTCCAAACTACTTGTGGCCCCCGGTACAATACTTTGAAATCAGGTAGTAAGCCGATGGGGGTGCCCACACACCCCACCTGTGGTTAGCGCGCTCGATCTCGGAACAGGTGTCAAGAACTCGGGGTCCTACAGGACACCAGTGGGCGGTTAAAAACCAAATATTGTCTATTACCCACCGGTGCCTCTGCATTTACCTACTTTCAGTTTTAGTTATTAAACAATAATTAAAGCCATGATCATCTCCAGCATAAAGCATATGGCAGCCTT
Source organism: Avena sativa (assembly GCA_916181665.1). Classification (NCBI taxonomy): domain Eukaryota; kingdom Viridiplantae; phylum Streptophyta; class Magnoliopsida; order Poales; family Poaceae; genus Avena; species Avena sativa. The sequence goes on along the minus strand of OV702290.1, from coordinate 27,298,601 downwards.
CCAACCGCTGTGGTACTGGACGACACGCAACAGCACTTGAGCAAGCGACTACGACGCGCAAGTCCAACTATCTACCAATCAACAGGTAATAGGATGTGTCCAAGGCAATATAAGGCTGCAAGGGATATCACGGGTACGAAAACTAGAGCATCGCAACACAGATAGCAATAGATCAACAGGAGGGAATAAATACTATAAAAGTAAGATAGGTAGAAAGGGGGAGATTGCTCGCCTGAAAACATTGTCGAAGGTTCATCCGAAGATCGGATCGACACTCGCATCAACTCAACGGCCTTATCCGCGAAGATCCAAAACACTAGTAGAAACACCGGATGCACTATTTATTACTACGGCAAAAGATCGGCATGATGCATGTATGATGTATGACATGGCAAAGGTGCGATGCAACTAGGCCACATTAAGCGGAACCGGGGTCCCGACAATTAAGTATATGGTTATAATTGTTCTAGATACCCCGCAATTTAAATGTTGTATTAACAGGGCAAGATAAGTTACCGGTTCGCTACACAAATTTAAAGGGACCAATATAAGACTAGATTTGCCCGCATATGGATCCCATATTTAATTATTAGGGGAAACGGCAAAACCCCCCAAACCGCATGATATGAGTGCAAGCATGTACAATTTAATATGCAACAATTCATATAGATATCAATTATAAAATAGGGCTCGGATAAAGGGGGTCACACATCGGGGCGAAGATCTTGATGTTCACCGAGAGGGGTTCAACGGATTCGGGTTCGGTCTTCGCATTCCGGTTCCCTGGGTGGTCGGCGAACTTGGATCTAAAGTCGAAGTTTCTCTCGAAGATCTTGGGGTTCCCTCTTGGTTTGCCGATGTCGATCTTGTATTGGACTCGGGTGTTTTGGGGAACATCGCACAAACACATATGGATGCATGTACACTAACGCCACCATGGTACACGACTTGCCATCGGGGTTGTCCATCAACTCTCTTCACATCACACCAGGATGCCCCCAGATTCCAGAGCACCGTGCGCGCGTCCGGGTGCGGCAGCCGTCATACATGAAGTGGGCCTGTGGTGGCGAGCTTGGTCTCGGAAGGCGCAGAACGGCGAGGTGGCCGACAATGTTGGGTCGATGACGGCCGGCAGAGAGGGAAGGGGCACGGCCTGAAGGGAGTCGACAACGTAGCACCACGGCCCCTGCTGGTTGTCGGAGATGAATAGGGCGTTCCGGGAGTTCACGGAGGACATGGGCAGAAGAGATCGAGGGAGGGGTCACCAGCGTCGGCAGGCGAGGAAGCTCGGGTTCATGCGTGGCCGAGGACGGGCGAAGCCGGCAGCGTAGAGGAGGTAGAGAGGCACCGACGACGTTGGTGAAGGGGCGACGAAGCGGGGCCACTGGCCGGCGGCCGGAGGCGAGCCGGGGAGGAGGCGGGCGAGGTCACGCTCGACGGGGCCGAGGTCGAGGGCACGACGGAGGGGCGCGCGGGACGGCGGCGAGGGAGGAGGCGACCCGCGGCTTGCAGGGCGACGAGGAGGGCGGCCGGATCGCAGAGGAGAAGAGGGCCAGCATCGGCGGCGCTCCAAGGAGAGGCAGCGGCGGAGCTACACGGCGTGGCGGCCGCTGGACGCGGTTCGATGGCGAGGTGGCCGAGGTGGTGGCGGACGGGGATCTGGCGGTGCAGACGCAGGAGTCGGCCGGGGATGGCGAGCTGGGCGGCGGCGAGGGTTGACGACGAGGTGGCGCGGGCCGGAGCGGAGGAAGACGCGGGAGGAGGCCGAGATCGTCGCGGCGGCGGTGGCCTGTGGTGGGTGAGCGGGGCCGATGGGGAGCAGAGGGCGGTGGAGGGTGCCGACGTGGGGGAGAGAGAGAGGGGCGGGGCAGGGGAGAAGAGAGCCAGGGGAGAGAGCGGGGTCGGGTGGGGCCAGGTTTGCGCGAGTCTCGAGGGGGGGAAACGTACGTGACGCGGGGCGAAGGGATGGTGGGCCAGGGGAGCGTGCGGCCTGTCCATCACTGGCCAGGAGAGCGGGGCGAGCGGCCCGAGGTGGTCGGGGTGGGGGCGCGCGGTTGGCTGAGGGAAAAAGGCAGGTGAGGTGGAGGGAAAAAGAAGGGGATTGGTCAGGGGGATGAGGTGGCGGGATGCGATTGGCCGGGGTGAGGTGGAGGGGGCTGGGTAGGAAAAAGGGGTAGGGTATTTGGTAGAAAAGATTTGGGTGTTTCTGGGGTAGGTAGGATTTTATCTGGAGGTGGCCGGCTAGGCTTTCGGGCCTGGCTGGCTGCCTCCCAAAATAATTTAAATATTTTATTTATTAAGAACGAGGCTTTTGTAAATTGTTTTTAGACAAAACGAAATAATTCGGAGGCCCGGGGTTTTTGATTTGAAATTAAAGACGGGATATTTAGAAAACAAAAATAGGTTTTTCGAAAATAGTTTAGACAAAACACATGCATGATGATGACGATGCTCAAATGCAATGTGGCATGATGACATGAGCATGCGGTCATGACGATGCAATGCACACAAACAACGCGATTTTCTAGTAGTGGTTTTTGCGGGGCGCCACAATTCGACACCACTAACAATGGATCTCGCCCTCGAGATCCGCCTCATGGTACCGGAAGGAAGGTCGGCGATCTGCGTCTTCTCGCTGCGTGTAGATCCTCGCGACACCACTAACAAGAGGTCGTTGTCCGCGATCGTCGAGAGAACACTCCGGGAACAAAATGTCGAAGGTAGAGGTATCAACAAATAAAGCCACCTCTAGCTTCGATAGAAAGAGGGAACCGATGCATTCTCATCCACTTCAATGTACAAAAGCGAATAGAAGGGGTAGTCGGCATGGGGGCCAATCCATCACGCACCCAAACTATTACTCCGCACAATCAGTAGAAAAGCGTGCAACCATTCTCGGAATCAGACTGAAGATCTCGACAATCGAGGTTCAGAAACAAAGGAGTGATGCAGATTCTGCATCGGATCTGGCGTAGATGATGTCGTCGCGTCGGAAAACACCGGAAGGCACGAGAAGGAACAAAGAGAAGTCCACCAGACGAAGGATTCCTCGGATAGCATGAAGACCGGATGTAGCAACACCGTTACCAAAGGAGGAAGCGAAACCCTGAAGGTACGATGGAACCCAACCACGAGAAATCCTGGACTCGAAGAGAGAGAAGAGAGCGGATTCAAAACACGCAGAGGTGAGAGGAGAGCAGCAGAGGGGTAAGGAGTAAAATCAGACCTAATCAGAACTATCCAACCGATTTGCAAAAATAGTTTTGACACTCTACTTCGGCCGTTAGCTAGGTTATCCTACAGGCTGGACTTGTGGGGTATCGCAACTGCTGAGCTCTGATACCACTCTGTAACACCCTCAGAATCGACCCTATGCAAGTCTTAGCGATTCCCGCCAAACCCGCATAGAAACGATTCAAAGGTGCCCACCAGGCACTTGCGTGCGGGTGGAAAACGAAGTAATATCATTACACAATAGTCCACGATGGAACCCACAGAACAGATATATACAACAACGACTCCATGAGTCAAGAATACGGATATACAGTACAAAGATCCAAATCACCTTGAAAACGATACAGCGTCCGAGTACGGACAAGATGCAAATTGAGCTAAGAGCCCTGAAGAATAACCAATGGCGTCCATAACCCTGCCCAGGCCAAGCCGGAAGGGTAACCCTGCTAACGACGTCGATCTCAAAACCTGCTTAAACAAAAGGGGTGCCGACAAAGGGCAAAGGAAAAAGAAGTACTGAGGCCAGTACACGGCGAGACTAGAATTCGGCGGTCCTCGCCTACATAGGTATGGTGGACTGAGCGGCAGCGCGGCATGCACTAAACAACCTATAGAGACTCGAGATAACTGTCGGCTATCAGAGAGGGATAAGAAAGACCTATTCGGAACCAACCTGATTCTACCACCAAACATACCCATCCTGGTATTTCCCCCTCGAGACCAAACGAGGAAGTCAACCGAGGAACTCACACAGTTGGCAGTTTTATTCATTCTGTTATAGTGGCGGCAATTACTAGTCAAATATAGATAGCATGAGTCATCCTGATATAATAAGCAGTGGGCAGTTTTAGTCAACCATTCCGTTGTAGTTGCAACACTTACTAGTCAGATACGATTAGCATGAGATATCCCAAACCCAGCAGTTGTTGGTACTTTTATTTAGCCATTCCGTTGTAGTGGAGCTGATTACTAGTCATATCGGATACAAGTCAATTTATAACAGTAAACTTTAGTTATAGTTGTCTATGATCGAGAACTGTGCTCCAAGTCGTCCATAACCGCGGACACGGCTTTTCGAAAAGATTTAACCCTGCAGGGGTGCACCAAAGTATTCACACGCACGTCGACCCTTTTTGCCAGATCAGTTAACATACACCCATCGGTATGTCGGCGGGGCCTAAGTCATGACGTTTCCCAGACCCAAAGCAAGTACATGGGGGCCACCCCACTAAGCTACCCGCAACGAAGTTGACTGGCTCCGGAACGGACCCAGGGTTTGCGTCAGTAGCTGTAAACGACTGGGAACCCGAAAGTGTGACTGGGCTTGTCGATACCGCGAAAACACTCCGCAATCCTAAACGGTACAGGTGCTCCACGCACAATCTTAAATAAAGCAGTAAAGCATGGCATAAGTACAGGATAGTAATAAAGCTCCAAACTACTTGTGGCCCCCGGTACAATACTTTGAAATCAGGTAGTAAGCCGATGGGGGTGCCCACACACCCCACCTGTGGTTAGCGCGCTCGATCTCGGAACAGGTGTCAAGAACTCGGGGTCCTACGGGACACCAGTGGGCGGTTAAAAACCAAATATTGTCTATTACCCACCGGTGCCTCTGCATTTACCTACTTTCAGTTTTAGTTATTAAACAATAATTAAAGCCATGATCATCTCCAGCATAAAGCATATGACAGCCTTCCAACCGCTGTGGTACTGGACGACACGCAACAGCACTTGAGCAAGCGACTACGACGCGCAAGTCCAACTATCTACCAATCAACAGGTAATAGGATGTGTCCAAGGCAATATAAGGCTGCAAGGGATATCACGGGTACGAAAACTAGAGCATCGCAACACAGATAGCAATAGATCAACAGGAGGGAATAAATACTATAAAAGTAAGATCGGTAGAAAGGGGGAGATTGCTCGCCTGAAAACATTGTCGAAGGTTCATCCGAAGATCGGATCGACACTCGCATCAACTCAACAGCCTTATCCGCGAAGATCCAAAACACTAGTAGAAACACCGGATGCACTATTTATTACTACGGCAAAAGATCGGCATGATGCATGTATGATGTATGACATGGCAAAGGTGCGATGCAACTAAGCCACATTAAGCGGAACCGGGGTCCCGACAATTAAGTATATGGTTATAGTTGTTCTAGATACCCCGCAATTTAAATGTTGTATTAACAGGGCAAGATAAGTTACCGGTTCGCTACACAAATTTAAATGGGACCAATATAAGACTAGATTTGCCCGCATATGGATCCCATATTTAATTATTAGGGGAAACGGCAAAAACCCCCAAACCGCATGATATGAGTGCAAGCATGTACAATTTAATATGCAACAATTCATATAGATATCAATTATAGAATAGGGCTCGGATAAAGGGGGTCACACATCGGGGCGAAGATCTTGATGTTCACCGAGAGGGGTTCAACGGATTCGGGTTCGGTCTTCACATTCCGGTTCCCTGGGTGGTCGGCGAACTTGGATCTAAAGTCGAAGTTTCTCTCGAAGATCTTGGGGTTCCCTCTTGGTTTGCCGATGTCGATCTTGTATTGGACTCGGGTGTTTTGGGGAACATCGCACAAACACATATGGATGCATGTACACTAACGCCACCATGGTACACGACTTGCCATCGGGGTTGTCCATCAACTCTCTTCACATCACACCAGGATGCCCCCAGATTCCAGAGCACCGTGCGCGCGTCCGGGTGCGGCAGCCGTCATACATGAAGTGGTCCTGTGGTGGCGAGCTTGGTCTCGGAAGGCGCAGAACGGCGAGGTGGCCGACGATGTTGGGTCGATGACGGCCGGCAGAGAGGGAAGGGGCACGGCCTGAAGGGAGTCGACAACGGAGCACCACGGCCCCTGCTGGTTGTCGGTGATGAATAGGGCGTTCCGGGAGTTCGCGGAGGATAGGGGCAGAAGAGATCGAGGGAGGGGTCACCAGCGTCGGCAGGCGAGGAAGCTCGGGTTCAGGCGTGGCCGAGGACGGGCGAAGCCGGCAGCGTAGAGGAGGCAGAGAGGCACCGACGACGTTGGTGAAGGGGCGGCGAAGCGGGGCCACTGGCCGGCGGCCGGAGGCGAGCCGGGGAGGAGGCGGGCGAGGTCACGCTCGACGGGGCCGAGGTCGAGGGCACGACGGAGGGGCGCGCGGGACGGCAGCGAGGGAGGAGGCGACCCGCGGCTTGCAGGGCGACGAGGAGGGCGACCGGATCGCAGAGGAGAAGAGGGCCAGCATCGGCGGCGCTCCAAGGAGAGGCAGCGGCGGAGCTACACGGCGTGGCGGCCGCTGGACGCGGTTCGATGGCGAGGTGGCCGAGGCGGTGGCAGACGGGGATCTGGCGGTGCAGACGCAGGAGGCGGCCGGGGACGGCGAGCTGGGCGACGGCGAGCTGCGCGACGGCGAGGGTTGACGACGAGGTGGCGCGGGCCGGAGCGGAGGAAGACGCGGGAGGAGGCCGAGATCGTCGCGGCGGCGGCGGCCTGTGGTGGGTGAGCGGGGCCGACGGGGAGCAGAGGGCGGTGGAGGGTGCCGACGCGGGGGAGAGAGAGAGGGGCGGGGCAGGGGAGAAGAGAGCCAGGGGAGAGAGCGGGGTCGGGGTGGGGCCAGGTTTGCGTGAGTCTCGAGGGGGGGAAACGTACGTGACGCGGGGCGAAGGGATGGTGGGCCAGGGGAGCGTGCGGCCTGTCCATCGCTGGCCAGGAGAGCGGGGCGAGCGGCCCGAGGTGGTCGGGGTGGGGGCGCGCGGTTGGCTGAGGGAAAAAGGCAGGTGAGGTGGAGGGAAAAAGAAGGGGATTGGTCAGGGGGATGAGGTGGCGGGATGCGATTGGCCGGGGTGAGGTGGAGGGGGCTGGGTAGGAAAAAGGGGTAGGGTATTTGGTAGAAAAGATTTGGGTGTTTCTGGGGTAGGTAGGATTTTATCTGGAGGTGGCCGGCTAGGCTTTCGGGCCTGGCTGGCTGCCTCCCAAAATAATTTAAATATTTTATTTATTAAGAACGAGGCTTTTGTAAATTGTTTTTAGACAAAACGAAATAATTCGGAGGCCCAGGGTTTTTGATTTGAAATTAAAGACGGGATATTTAGAAAACAAAAATAGGTTTTTCGAAAATAGTTTAGACAAAACACATGCATGATGATGACGATGCTCAAATGCAATGTGGCATGATGACATGAGCATGCGGTCATGATGATGCAATGCACACAAACAACGCGATTTTCTAGTAGTGGTTTTTGCGGGGCGCCACAGCACATGCAAAAACAGACCCCCTGTGGATCGCCTTTTCAGTTTTGTAAAAAAATAAACGAAAATGATAAAAACTTCAAAAAAAATTCCTTTGAGATGTAGTTATATTTTAGGATGTAGTTGTAGTGAAAATTGAAAAACATGAATTTCGATGTATTTTGTAAAAATAGGTCATGGCACGGTAAAACGGCTATAACTTTTGCATATGATGTCGGAAAAAAATCTTTAACCTATCAAAATGATCGTCTTGAAATTTCCTACTCAAATTCAAATACGGTCATTCTGGATTTTACAGAATCCTCAAATTCGAAAAGAGTAAAAAGTTATTTAGAATAGAAGATTTTTTACTGAAAAAAAAGGGGGTGAAACTTCGGTGGCGCATTTCTCCCATATGCGCCACAGAAGTCTTGGGCAGGATTCGAAATTTGAATCCCGCCGGCGCCCTTCTCCCTCTCTTTTTCCTATTTCTCCCCCCCACTTCTTCTCCCCTCCACACTTCTCCTCCCCTCCACACTTCTCCACTTCTCCCCTTCTCCTCCCTCCTCCTCCACTCTCCGGCCACCTCCACCTCCTCCGCAACCTCCTCCTCCAGAAACCTCCTCCTCCTCCTCCGGCGAGCTCCTCCTCCTCATCCACCACCACCAACTCCGGCGACCTCCACCACCACCAACTCCGGCGACCTCCACCACCAACTTCGACGACCTCCTCCTCCTCCTCCTCCACCACCAACTCCGGCGACCTCCTCCTCCTCCTCCACCACCAACTCCGGTGACCTCCTCCACCACCAACTCCGGCGACTTCCTCCTCCTCCACCACCAACTCCGGCGACCTTCTCCTAGCCCTCCTCCAGCCACCAGCCACCACCACCACAACCACAACCACCACCTCCGGCCAGATCTAGATCTGGCCCGGGTTTTTTTTTGAAATTTGAAAAAAACTTTTGTGGCACATATTGGCCATATGCGCCACAGAAGTTTGAGATCTGGCCCGCTTTTTTTTTAATTTGGGAAAAATCTTCCGTGACGCATATTGGCCATATGCGCCACAGAAGTTTGAGATTTCTGTGACGCATTTCCATATGCGCCATAGAAGATAGTTATCAGTGGTGAGGTATCAGTGGCGACTAGGAAATGCGCCACGGATAGTGAAAAAAGGTGCGCCACTGATAAGTTGTTTCCTAGTAGTGAAGGTTGGACTATATCTACCTAAACGAGTTTTCACAAACGGACAACTATATATAGCATTCTCAAGAGTGACAAGAAGGGATGGGCTGCGGGTGATGATCAATGACGAAGATAGCAAAGAGGATGATCGTCAAGAACATAGTCAACAAAGGAATTTCCAAAAGACACAGCAAAATGACTCTTTTTCGTATACTGCTACTTTAACTAGATGATGCTACATGCCGTTCAAAAGTATATAATTACACAGAAAAAATAGTCTGCCTTTCACAAGAATTACAACTATAGAGATCAATGACATTCTGCAAAATATATAAAATGGATGTACACAGTGATTTTATATTCATGTGACTTTGCTGGTACATCAACAAATATTCATGTAGCAATATCTATGTGATAAAAAGAAAACTAGTAACACAAAAAAATAACACTCCTTTCTTTTGTTAGAGATGTGCATGTGGTAGAGGGCTAACACTACCGGTGCCAGTGCAAAACCGAAAAAAATTGGAGGGAAAATTAAAAAAGACTCGATTTTATGCATACCAACCACAACATTAAAATATATGTTTCATTATCGTTACTAAGTAAAATTGCAAACTGACTCTAGCCCATTTGCTGAAATTTTAAATGTACCATGGTTTACAGAACACAAGTGCATAAAAAACCCAACTGTAGAACTATTTTTTCAACAACGGACCATTAGGCTGCAAAATCTATGGATCCACCACTGCAAAGTCTATCTCGTCAGACCACTATCAGGCTGCTGATTATATAAGCAAAACAAAACTGCCATGGACCTCACTATACAATCATTGGTGTGTAACCTCTTTAAAGATGTGCATTTTGGCTTGTGGATAAAACCAAACCATCTAAAGGAGAAAATTGCTATACCCAAACAGGAAACAATCCAAAGTATGGCCCTTAAATCTCAATAATACTGTATCCTGCAGGTAGGCAGTCAAAACTCTGACTGAGAATGAATAATATTACCAATTTGGCATCTTTATATATATATAATATGAGCAAACATTTTTTTTTGCTATTGCTACAACCGTAGAGAGCAATTAATTTTCTGAATAACTTGGCAACAAACTAATTCTATTTTGTTGAAGGAGGGAATGGAAAAAGTTATGAGCAATGTATCTAGAAGAAGCTAACACTGAGACTGAATCAAATAAAGAAGATGAGAGGATTTGAAATCTGGAGGTCAGGGCTGATCAGGTTAGTAAGTGCTTGAGGAACTAATTCACTCTGACTGCTTACATTTATAACTGAGGACCCATGATTCAATATATGAAGACAACCAAACTAGTTGACTTGCATTGGGGTGTTATGGTCGCTAAAACTAGTAGCCCAATCTTAATCTCTCGATCCTATCAATCGAGTCGAATATCCAGGAAACAATTTTCTAGGAAAAATACCCCTTGACTAATTTCATTTCACCAGTAACTAACTAAATAAGAAGTTAGACACCCTGTTCTCTGTTGTTTGTCTACACTTACCTAGATGGCATACACAAACTTTGATACATAGCTCAACAATGAAGTACACACAGAGAGAAAATAGTGTGCAAGTGACAAATGAAACTTGTGTTTAGCAATGGATCAAGCTCCATGATGATTTGTGAACAAATGGGGTTTAGATGGCATAGACAGTGTGGAATTCAGATTTAGTGATGCACAAACTAACTGAAAGAGGAAGATACAAGAAACTAACATAGCAAGTACCGTACATGATTATTGGTCATTATCTCCCGACTCCTTATACATAAACTAATTGACAGGGAGATGTAGGGGAAACTAAACCCTACCTCCTTAATCCCTGATCGATCAATCAACAGAGCAAGTGTCTCTCCTTATAATAATCGCTTATTCAAGATGGACAAATGATGATGACTCAGAGCACGCAGTGGATCCTAGCATCTTGAATGTTGTAACGCTGAGACCTATGCTCGATCATCTCGATCCCATCACCACGGTCCACCAGCTCCACGCCGGTCAATAAAGTAAGCTCTTCGTTGGTAACATTCTCCTCTTCGCTTGAAGAAATGTGGATGCAGTGGGTGACTATGCAAAACTTGCCTGAGCCAACGTACACCAGGTGGCGCTCCAAAGTAGCCCACTCATCAGGCAGGTCGTCAAGATAACCCCACTCATACAGGGAAGAAGGACCAGCAGAGGAGTTGAGGTCGAAAGCACATAGGCGGTGCTGGGGGCTGTCGGGACCCTTTACCCCGAACCAGAGGCCAAGCTCAGGAACATACTCCGCTGAGCCCCGGAAGGGCAGGACCCAGCTGCCAGCCTGCCTCCATATACCGGTCGACGTGTCGTAGGCGTAGGTACCATCGCTGGTTGACACGTATATGGTGTTGGTATTGTCAACCACCGCCGCTGCGAAAGGACGACTGACGACGTTTGTCGTCCCACGGTCGCCCAGCCATGGTGGCAGCCGCGGCAGACTAAACCAGTACCAGTTGTTGTCCACAGGCGGGGAGTCGGAGACGCGGGTCCTGCAGTAGTTGAACAACTCGAAGCTGCCGTCCGATCTGCTCATGACGTACAGGGCATGGTCATCTTCATGGCTCAGGGAAGAAGAGTTGGCACAGCGTCGTTTGGGGATGGACAGAGCGATTGAGTTACATGGTTTGCGGAAATTGGCTGGTGGCAGGAGAAGGACGGAACCCATAGCGGAGTCGTAGATCGCGGTGTTGCAGTGAGGGTCGGTGGCCATGACGCAGCCCTCTCCCTGCCCTGGCACAAGGGAGAAGAAGTGGAAGTTGCTGTTGGAGGCGAGACCGGGAGCAGCAGAGAAGCTGATCTCCGACCTGGGCAGGCGCTTGCAGTTCGAGATCGTTGATGGCCATCCGTCTCGCATCTTCTTGGCTTTTGCAACTTGTTGGACTGCTGCTGCTGCTGATTCATAGAAGATATGCTTGTTGAGCTCGATGCGGCACAGCGTGTAGAGTCTACTGCCGTACTTCTGCGACACCATGTTTAGAAACCGCCGACTCATCGTACCCAATGATGAATCTGAAAGGAAATTGATAACATCCAATGGTAACGATTTTCAGACTGAAATATCCGGAACATCAAAAACGACACGACGAAAATTGTAATTTTTCCTGCGAGAACGAGAAGAAATCGAAGAAAAAAAAACATACCTGCAGCAGCAAAATCAAATTCTCGGAGCCTTCGATTCCTACTTTTGCATCTAGCCAGGGTATAGTCGGAGCGCGAATTAACTCAAAATTCTACAATCAAAAAGTCTGTAGTGCAGAGCAGACAAAGATGTGAATCACGCGAGCAAATCTCACGACCCTTTCCTCTAAAAGAATATTAGAAACCAAACCGAATGTAGTGCAGGCCCTTGAACGCCACCGCGAGAAGGAGAGCAAGCGGAAGGAGGTGGCTTGAAGGCGATGAGAAATCGCGTTGGAATGAGGAGAATTGCGGCGGAGCCTTTGTTTTTGAGCAGATGAGTGCGGCGGAGCTGGGAGGGCGGCTGGGATCTAGGGCAAGCCTTGTTATACGTTGAGGCTTATTATTCTTCTCCCCCGGACGAATTAACGGACGCGAGTGCGTTTTATAAATACGTCCCCATGTTTTTCCCGACAAACGCCGGCCTTCCTCTCTTCTTTCCCATGTCCGCATCATCTCGTGTGACGGCTGGCGCTGTGCTCTCGCCGCAACTCGCACTCGCCAAGGCCGCACCCTCCTCCCGTCCACTCCTCCGTCGACGCCGCATCCGCAGCGGGTGGCCTCTCAATTCACGAACCCTAACCATATAGTAAAACTCGAATTTTGTGGACGCAGTCGGAGATTTGTTACGATAATTTTGGGGTCTCAGGTGAGGCGGACACGGTTGGTGAGGCAACTCGATGCGGCAGCGCCGGCCCCGACTTCAACAAGCTACGAGAACAGTGGAGGTTGGTATATTGTTGTGTGTCCTCGTCAGCTACAGGGGTGGTGGAGGCTGGTCCACACTGCTGTCATTGCTCATCTCCTTATTTTCCAATCCGGCGTCGTCGACCTTGTCGGTGAGCTCCCTATCGCCTCTCCTCTACCATATATTTCTCACAAATTCGTGGATTTAGGTAGGGCCGACGGAGGTTACCCGAGAGCAAAGATGGTTTCTTGGTTCCTGAGCTATTGATCAACTCAGGAGGGTTAGTACCTAGGACCAAATATTGACAGTACTAAACAGCGTAGACAAGTGAAAGGAGTAGTTGGTCCATAAAATTCTATTTTGTTACTCCTTGTATTTAAGTTGTAGCATGAACTCAATTGAAAATTTGACTATCCAAACTTCAGCCCTAACCTTTTTTTAATGAGAATAAAAGATGCAAATGATCTCATTGTGCCTGGAATCTTGAATCCAGAGTGTTTGGTCATCTTTTCACTTTGTGTTGCATGATCCGAAGACATACTTGTATTTGTGCATGTTATCTCTTTTAGAAGTTAGTGTAGGTCAGTTAAATATAGGGCACTTGCGCAAAAAAATCTGATCTTCTTTAAAAAGATGTTATGATGATGAATATTGGATAATAAATTATGTGCTGGAGTGGACATTTCAGTTATGCTACTTCCCTTGCCGATGTTATTTCTAATGTTAGTGCTAGTGCTAGTTTACTGAAATAGAAGTGCCCAACAAAATGCCCACTCCACTGCTAGCACTATTATTCCTTGCTACTTCCCTTGCTTATGCTATTTCTCATGTTATAATATTAGTTACACAAACTATATGCTCTTCTAGGTTTATATCAATCTACTAGTGTTGGTTTACTGAAATATAACTAGAAAGGTGAGCTACAGGAATAATGTACAGTATTACAGTGCTAGTGCTAGTGTAGATGATCTTTAGTTTACTGAAAATTCAGTGCTAGTTCTAGTGTTCCTTTGAGTGCTATTGTTCATTTACTAAAATTTCAATACTAGTACAGTATTACAAAGAGTAATTTCTTGATACATGTGTCAGGTTCCATACATAGACGATCGTTTGTTTAATGTACAATATTACAGTGCTAGTGCTAGTGTGGATGATCTTCAGTTTACTGAAATTTCAGTGCTAGTACTAGTACAATATTACATGGCAGATATTTTAGGAGGACTAGCTGAGCTTCTCCTTGGTCGAGCTTCTGCTTGTGTGAGCTTCTCCTTGGGTGAGTTTCTCCTTGGCCAAGCTTTCCCTTGGCCAAGCTTCTCCGGTATTGCATCTTGGAATTCGCCTATCTTGATTTCTCGGATGAGATTAACTTTCTATAAATAGTAAACATAAATTCTATCACTAAAATGCACCAGTTTAGACCTATCCAAACGCAGATAATTTCAAGCAATAACACATTAACATACACTTGTTGACTCGACGCCTTATAGGGACAAGGCTTGATGGGTCCTTCAATCATGTCTAGTATATATTTTTGGGGACCATTAATCATCCACAATTACTTGGGGGTCCTTCCCACATGCTTTTCTCTCCAAGGTCATAGTTGCTGCTATGACTTGTTGCTCATAGTTAGCTATCAGCCCCAAGGTTTTTTATAGAGTTCGCCATCAAAGTTTACGGTGTTAGGGAGCATTCTCTTCCTTTGGAGTTTGTCCTTACCCACAGGGGGTGTTTTGTTTTTGTTTTCTCCTCCTTATTTCATAATCTCCACCAAGACAGACTTCAATGTTATATGAACTTTTGCAAGTTTGTCCACTTCATAGACATTGTAAGCTTGTTCAACAAATTCAATCAGTTCTTTGAGAGTGTCAGGTGTACTCTCAAATACCAAGGACTGTATTGAACCGAACAAGCAAAAGATCTAGTACATTCATGTCAGGTGAATTTGGTGGTTGGTGAGACAGCTTGATATCCATTCCTCTAGCTTTGATGACCGCTATAAAAGTAGGATCATCCGATAGGATATACATTCTAGCATTGTCCTGTTGTATAAATATTGTTCCCTCATGCCCATTGTCAGGCCACAATTTTGCGATAGCTATGACTACTTTTTCACATAGATATTCCCCTGTGACATCTCTAGTAACAATATTGTCTTTAGTTCTATAGTGTCCTTGTCCCTATACTTCGACTTGTACTTAGCTACACTCTTTTTGACAAATGCTCATATTCCTACCTTTTCATCGAAGGTTGTATTTGTTCGCTCATCATGTTTGGGTTTTGCAACCGTAGTTAAGAACATGACCTTGTCGATACTATTCTTGTTCTGAACAGTGCGCAAGGGATCTTATTCTTCTGCAAGGAGGTAATACGTTATGTTTTTATTGGTCATATCAAACCATTTTTTATCAAATATGAATTATGTTCTCCATACTTTTGAATGAAGCATTTCTTTCATTATTATTGTTGTTTCACCAACCATTGAAATGCAGAACTTCAGCCTTTTAATCTTGTTTTCTACAGACTAAAATGACTTGATGCTGCTAGTGTGGTGCCTTATGTCACCCATTTTAACCTTCTGATGAAGGTCGTCCTTCCGACGCTACTCCATCTATTATGCCAAGTCCTCCAGGTGGACCAATGACACGTGCTCGAGCCAAGCTCCTACATGATAAGGTGAATTCGCTTCTCTCTATGTGTGACTTTGACTCTCCTTTGAATGGCCAGCTACTTCATGCCAATATAGCTTGTGTAGACTCAACTATGAACGCCAAGAGAAGGAGCCAAGTACAAACAAGAGGGAGCGACATCTAATTTTTATGCCAGCTCCAGCGGACCAGACTCCTCATCAGAATCGTCGGCGCCAAGACCGACACTGTCGGTCTTACCGTTAGAATCCACCTTTCCGTGCACAGATCTGGGTTTGATGCCCTAGAATATTGCCTTTACCTACCCCTTTGCCCCTAGTACTATAAATATCCCCTATGTATGTCCCTTATTTCTTTAGACATAGATGATAGACTAGAAACCCCCTTAAAGGATAATTTCTAGTTTGCCTCACCACCTTACGAGGGGATCGACTATCATCACCAACCTTGTTGGATTATGCATGGTGCATCCATAGATGTACAAAGACTTCATCTTGCGAGTGCGTGAGTGAAGTTGTCAAGACCCTCTCCAAGGTGTTCTTCCCACTCCGCTTGGGAATGACGGGAGCATGTTGAACAATCGCTCCTTTCAAGGATTCTATCAGATCGGTGGTTGTTAGAGGGAGCAATAGGGCTTGTATAATGTTGTGTTTACGTGTGTTTATCATGTTATTCGCGAGGTGTGTGTTTTCTTTCGCTATCTTCCCCCTTCACCTCGCTTTCCCTATCAATTTGACCACGAGATTCGTGAATATCGGGCCACCCTTGAGGTTAACCCCTATCATATGGCATAAGAGAGCCCAAGTTTCTCACGTTCTTCTCCACCAATGTTTTCTTGAAAATCCAGAAAAATATCCACAAATTCGAGTAGATCTCTTGATACCACCATCATATGGTATCTTGTTGCCACAGATTTCTCATCAATTTGGTCTTTTCCCCATAAATTCAAAAATTCCACCAAAAATAGCCCAATTTCGTGTTTTGGATCGATATGAGATTTGAGTGTGTTTTGCTAGGTTTTGATTCGTGGATTAGAAATTGTTGATCTACCTTCCTGTGCATTATCATAGCTGAATTTCATCATTTTCCCATCAAATTTGGAGTTTTCCATCGTGTTTTCTGCATAAATCACGATTTTCGAGCATCCCGGGCCATTTCGGTGCTAGGTCAATAATTCGCCAATCGTTTTGACGCCAGATCCGTAATTCGGCAATCATTTTGGCGCCAACTCTGGTGGAGCCTGGCAACTTCAAAAATTGACTTCAATATACCATATCAGCACCCGTCAAAATTTCTGGCGGTCGCTGGAACTTCCGCCGGAACTTCCATCCAAATTTGGGGAGCAAGGTGGAATCCAACAATAAAGGGTGAAGATCGACGATGAAAGGTATAAATTCCATGACTTTTCCCCACTTGCATTCCTTTGTGAACCACACTATCCTTGCGACCAACAAACACCTATTGAGAGTAGTTTCTCCTATGATTGCTTGGTATTTGCACATTTGATACCTTGTAGAATTCCGAGAAAATGTTGCGAGCGCTATCTCATATAGTTGTTGGCACAAGAAAGAGGAAAGTTAGAAATAAAAGAAAAAGAGTGAAAAATATATATAGAAAAAATATAGAGAAAGAAATAAACAAGTGCCGCATAGAATAAGAAGCGCAAGCTTGATGACCGTCTTATAGGTGTGGTACTTATTGTGCAAATCTTGTAGCCCACCAATTATATGCAATCGAGCTAGCGTATCTCCTTGCACTTGTGCTACACGAGCTTCTAGTATTCGCTAGGTACTTATTTGGTTCTTAGCTCACTTTTGTCATTGCACAAGTCCCATCTATCTCACCGTGTGAGTTTTCTTGAACATAATTCCTATCTCTTGTTGATTGACTTGTTTTATTTTTGTGATCATCGTGGTTCTTTACTTGCCATTACAATATCTTGATTTCGGAATGTTTTCTTGATGTGCCACTTTTCATACCTATCCACCATAAGATTTGTGTGTGTGTGTGTGTGTGTGTGTGTGTGTGTTCTGTAGTTTGGTTTAGGTTGCTTTGTCACTTCAATTTGATTGGTTTTTATTGCTCTCAAGTGTGGCCGCTTGCACGATACTACATTCCAAGGTAAAGTAAGGTTTGATGTTGTTTGACTAACACCCACTACCATTTCTATATACACCACTTGGTCTTGTGAATCGTGTCTAGGGACTCCGGAACCGAGGAGGATATAAATGAAGAATCCATAATGGGGCACAATGACTATGAGTCTGTAAGTATAGATGACATGATGGAGCACTACATTGACAATGGCTCTGCATGCTTGGAAGACCTGGAGCACTACACCTATGATGACTACACATGTATAAAAGACATGGAGCACGGCATCAACTATGGCTCATCATGCATGGAATACTTGGATCCCTACATCGACAATGGCTCCTCATGCATGGAGGACATGGAGCACTACACCGACAATATCTCCACATGCTTGGGTGATATTGAGTAGTACAACAACAATGACTCCTCAAGCATGGACGACTTCAAGTGCGACATCAATGACGCCTCCCCAAGGATGGAGGACATGGAGAACTTCATCGATTTTGATGGCTCTCCCATGATCCATGAAGAATTCCTCCACCACTTGGAGACGGAAGACTACTACACCATGCAAGCGGAGGCGCATCATCAAAAATCCATGACCTTCAAGGCCAAGCATGCCACACCAAGGGGCACTACTTATTACGATGGACCACCTCCACATCCACAACATGCATGGTCTCCTTAACCACCTCCACGGCCTCAAGTGACACCACCTCCAAGGCGTCAAGCGCAACCACCTCCAAGGCATCAAGCACCACCATCTCCAAGTTGTCAAGCACCACCTCCTCCAAAAAGTGTGGTGCCCCAACACCATCTTCAACAAGCAGCGCCATGAAACAAGAATATTCATCGACATACATCCTATCATTGATCATCGCCAACATAAAGGGTGTGTTTGGTAGCCTGTGTCCACCCAGAATCCCCATCTCCACTCATACATGCTGCCTCTAGACAAGCCCAGTTCTGATTTTGTCCCGTGTTTGGTAGCCTAGGTTTGCCGGAACAAGATGGACTGAGATGTTGTTTGGTGGCTTGTGTGATATTTCCGAAAATTTTACATAGAGGCCCTTGTACATAAAATAAAAAAGCAACCAGGCCCTAAGATAGAAAAATAAAAAAGTAATTAGGTCCTCACATCATGGCGTCATTGGTGCTCTATCGTGAGGCCTCGCGCTGCCGTGAGCTCGCACCACCGGGATCTCATGCCAGCGGGAGCACACGTGCTGCTTCCATGAGCTCGGGTCGTCGGGATCTCGCGGGAAGGAGGGCGTCCTGCAGGAGAGGAGAAGGAAGTCCGACAGGAGACTGGGATGCACCGATAGGAGTGCACCGCCATGAGCTCGTGCACTGCCTACAGAAGGTCGCGCCGCTAGGAGCTCATGTCGGCAGGAGGTTGCGCACCGGGAGCTCGCACGGGAGAAGGGCGGTCTGTGGGAGAGGAGGAGGACGGCCGGCGGAAGGCGAGGATGGCGACCTACTCTCGGTTGCTAGCGCAGAGCCGAGGGAGAGGTCGACCCTGAGGCGGTGGCGAGGGAGTTGACAGGGGAGAGCGCTGTTGGGAGATGGGTCTCCAGGGGAATGGAAAGGATGGAGGCGTGTGGGGCAGTGACCCCTAGCGGTCGGGACCGTTTCTCGGAATGGACTCAACAATGTTGAGTTGTGAAGCTCGATTTGAGCTTCACAACTGGGTAGGGCTGATGGGATGTTTTTTCACAAAGTGGGCAGTGCCAGAGGTTGCCGACTTGGCCCACCAAACAGCAAAATGTGGGTTGAGGTGAGATTTTCTAGGTTGCCCTGGGCTACCAAACACACACACATAGGATACACGATTGTAACACCCTCGAATCGACCCTATGCAAGTTTTAGCCTTTTCCGCCAAACCCGCATAGAAACGATTCAAGGACGCCCACCAGGCACTTTCGTGCGGGTGGAAAACGAAGTAATAACATTACACAACAGTCCTCGATGGGACCCACAAAACAGATATATATACAACAGCAACTCAATGAGTCAAGAATACAGATATAATATACAAAGATCCAAATCACCTTGAAAACGATTAAGCGCCCGACTACGGACAAGATGCAAATGGGGCTAAGAGCCCTGAAGAATAACCAATGGCGTCCATAACCCTGCCCAGGCCAAGCCGGAAGGGTAACCCTGCTAATGACGTCGATCTCAAAACCTGCTTAAACAAAAGGGGTGCCGACAAAGGGCAAAGGAAAAAGAGGAGCGGTCAGTACTGAGGCCAGTACACGGCGAGACTAGAATTCGGCGGTCCTCGCCTACATAGGTATGGTGGACTGAGCGGCAGCGCAGCATGCACTAAACAACCTATAGAGACTCGATATAACTGTCGGCTATCAGAGAGGGATAAGAAAGACCTATTCGGAACCACCTGATGCTACCACCAAACAAACCCATCCTGGTATTCCCCCTCGATACCAACCGAGAAAGTCAACCGAGGAACTCACACAGTTGGCAGTTTTATTTATTCCGTTATAGTTGCGGCAATTACTAGTCAAATGTAGATAGTCATCCTGATAAAATAAGCAGTGGGCAGTTTTATTTAACCATTCCGTTGTAGTTGCGACACTTACTAGTCAGATACAATAGCATGAGATAACCCAAAACCCAGCAGTTATTGGTACTTTTATTTAGCCATTCCGTTGTAGTTGAGCTGATTACTAGTCACATCGGATACAAGTCAAATTATAACAGTAAACTTTAGTTATAGTTGTCTATGATCGAGAACTGTGCTCCAAGTCGTCCATAACCGCGGACACGGCTTTTCGAAAAGATTTAACCCTGCAGGGGTGCACCAAAGTATCCACACGCGATTAGCATGAGATATCCACACGCACTTCGACCCTTTTTGCCAGATCAATTAACATACACCCATCGGTATGTCGGCGGGGCCTAAGTCATGACGTTTCCCAGACCCAAAGTAAGTACATGGGGGCCACCCCACTAAGTCGAACCCGCAACGAAGTCGGCCGGTCTCCGAGACGGACTTAGGGTTTGTGGAGCCGGCTGTAAACGACTGGGAACCCGAAACTCTCGGGCTTGTCGATACAGCGAAAACGGGTCACGATCCTAAACAGTACAGTGTGCTATCCATCGCACAATTTAAATAAAGCAGTAAAACATGGCATAAGTACAGAATAGTAATAAAACCTCAAACTAGTTGTGGCCCCCAGTACAATACTTGGAATCAGGTACTAAATCGATGGGGTGCCCACACATCCCACATGTGGTTAGCGCGCTCGATCTCGGAACAGGTGTCAAGAACTCGGGGTCCTACGGGACACCAGTGAGCGGTCGGAAACCAAATATTGTCTATCACCCACCGGTGCCTCTGCATTACCTACTTCCATTTTAGTTATTAAACAATAATTAAAGGTATAACCATCTCCAACATAAAGCTTATGGCAGCCTTCCAACAACTGTGGTACTTGATGACATGCAACAGCACTTGAGCCAAGCGACTACGACGCGCAAGTCCAACTACCTACCAAACAACAGGTAATAGGATGTGTCCAAGGCAATATAAGGCTGCAAGGGATATCACGGGTACGAAAACTAGAGCATCGCAACACAGATAGCAATAGATCAACAGGAGGGAATAAATACTATAAAAGTAAGATAGGTAGAAAGGGGGAGATGCTCGCCTGAAAACATTGCCGAAGGTTCATCCGAAGATCGGGTCGACTCTCGCATCAACTCATCGGCCTAATCCGTGAAGAAGCAAAGCACTAGAAGAAACACCGGATGCACTATTTAATACTACGGCAGAAGATCGGGCATGATGCATGCATGATGTATGACATGGCAAGATGCGATGCATTTAGGTCATATTAAGCGGAACCGGGGTCCCGACATTTAAATATATGGTTCTAGTTGTTTAGATACCCCGCAATTTAAATGTTGGATTAGTAAGACGAAACATGGCTTCGGTTCGCTACACAAATTTAAATGAAGTCCGGAATAAGACAAAGATATCCCGCATATAGACTCTATATTTAATTATGAGATGAATTGGCATAATGCCCCAACCCACATGATATGCATGCGAGATGAACAATTAATATGCAACAAGATGATAATGTAATATTATAAAAATAGGGTCTCGGATAAGGGTCACACATTAGTGTCGAAGGTCTCGGGGTCCGAGGGGTTCGGGGTCGGTCTCAGGGTTCAGGGTTCGACGGGATCGGTCTTCGAAGGTCGGATACAAGATGAAGAGCTTGGCGTTCCGGGAAGGAGGACTTGGTGTGGCGTCGGGGACGCATCGGATCCGCCCTGGTCGGTGTCGATCTTGTCGTCGATGGCGGACTTGAGTGGATCGGGTACCGGGGTCTTGGGATCCGTGGAGTAGATCTTGTCGCACGGTGCCCGCGAAGTAGTTCTTGTCGTAATGTGTCGGTGATCTTATCGTCGATGGCAAACATGGTTCCCGACTCGAGGGTCTTGTCCATCGAGAGGGTTCGAAGAGCTTGCTGGAGTCTTGTTGACCTTCAATTCGCTTCGCAGACGCATGATAGCATCTCCACAACTCTAGCAGGTAACACCATCTGGCAACATCGAAGCCGAAACATCTTGATGAATAGGAGCAGAACACGCAAATGCAGAACAGATACATGGTGGACACGCGGTACACAGAGAGGCACACACGCGTAGCACGACAAGGAAGCAGCAGGGTCGGCGGTCGTGCTCGAGCGGCCAGAGCAGGGCTGTGCCCGAGGAGAGAGGCCAGAGGGTAGATGACGGTGGAGACTAGGCACCGCGGGGCTTCGAGGCGACGGAGGTGGGCAGGCCGGAGCAGAGGCAAGAGGGACGGCCCCGGCGGGATCTGCGAGGGCGCGGGCTCGAGGCGACCGAGCCCCTGGCGGTGGACGACGGCGCGAGGAGGCGGGCCTGCGCGAGGCAGCAGTTGGCGACGGGGGAAGGCGCGCGACAAGGCACCGTGGGCGGCGGCGGTCGGAACAGCGACAGAGGCGGCGCTCGGCGATGAGAGAGAGGGTGGACGAGGGAGGCGGCCGAGGATGAGGCGCTAGCAGGGAGCAAGGAGATCGGGAGAGAGCGGCGGCGGGGGCAAGCGAGAGTGGCGGCGTCGGCGCCTGGGAGGAGCCCGTCGGGGAGGCGGCGGCTCCGCGGAGGAAGGGCGCGTGCGGGGTGGGTTCCAGGAGGAGCGGGGCGAGTGCGGTAGGTGGGGCCGAGCGGAACAGGGGCAGGTGGGGTCGGGGAGCTGGGCGGGTGTGCGGCTTGTGTGTGTGTTGCGTGTGTGGGTGGGATCGGGGTGGTGTGCGAGTGGAGCGGGGGCAGGGGAATCCCGAGGTGGGGTCAGGTGGTGGCGCGGTGTGGGGAAACGGGCAGGTGGAGGGCAGGTGGTGCTGGGTGGGTTGGTGGTTAGGGGTGATGTGGCAGGCTGGGAGTGGGTGGAGTGAGGAAGGAGAGGTGAGGTGGCGGGTGGTGATTGGTGGGGGAGGGATGAGCGGTGAGGTGGAGGGAGGGGATTGGTCAGGGTGAGGTGGAGGCAGGGTGGGTAGACTAGGACTGGGTAGAAAAGGTTTTAGGACAGGCTGGTTTGTACTGGGGGTGGCCGACTGGGTCGGATCGGCCTGGTACGGCTGCCCCCTAAAAATAAAATAAATAATTTTAATATTTAAAACGGGACTTTTGAAATCCATTGGTAGACGAAACAAAATAATCCGGAGACCCGGGTTCTTAATTTGAAATCAAGACGGGGCGTTTAGAAAACAGAAACATGTTTTGTGAAAATAGTTTTATGCAAACAAGTGCAGGATGACATGACGATGCTCAAATGCAATGTGGCATGATGACATGAGCATGCGGTCATGATGATGCAATGCACAAAACAACGCGATTTTCTAGTAGTGGTTTTGCGGGATGCCACAACGATGTCATCCAAGGGATCTTCTCCATGAAGACGGAGAATATGTATTGAGCATCATCCATAATGCTCAATCAAGCTCAAGAAGGAACCACAATCACAAGAAGAGTGCCAATGCAAATGATCATCTTCATGAGCATCATGTGGATGACCAAGTGCTTCACCAACATAAACCTTCAGCCAGGCATGCCAATGACCTCCGTCGACACAATCACCATAAGGCACCTTCCACTACTAGTGCCACCACCAAAATGGCACCAAGAGCAAGCCTTCTTTCATGCCATCAAGCTTCAACACCAAAACTTCATGTACAAGATGAAGCATCCAACTAAAAGAACTCCAATGCAACTTATTCTTCAAACACTCCAAGAATGTCATACAAGCCAAGTTAGACGAAGCTGTAAAAAATATGAATCCCCATGATATAGAAGAAAACGAGTTGCTTTGCAAACAATTGTATTTAATAACAAAGATGGCTTCAAGGGTCAATAACACGGAGCCTCGTCATATGGCGCCTTCCTCTACAAGTGCCACCACCACAATGGCACCCAAAGTACAAGACGTAAACAAGGTTGAAGATGGTGAGCATGGCACTTTCCCTTCACCAAAGGAGGCACTTGGAGTTGAGAAAACCGAGTCTGTCCCTATATGCTTGAGTGATGATGTGGTACCAATCCAATGTGAATATGAGAGCAATTTAGCCGACTTGAGTGAGAACAAAAGTGACATGAGTAACTCCACCATACATGAGATTGAGTACTTCCACTTGGAGGGAATGAGCGATACATCAAGTGAGTTGAGAGTAGTAATTGCTAGGTCGAGTGTGGCCATTTTGATTTCTAACAACTTACCCTCTACCTCCAATGTGTTTTCTCATGATGTGCTAGATTACGAGAATCAAGAAACCATAAGGTGGTTCACTAATATATTATTTGGAGATGATGAACAAGCCGACCACAAGGAGGTGTCGACTACCACAACACCCACTTCTCATGAGAGGGACTGCAAAGATAAAAATAAGGGTGTTGATGATGAGAGTGTTCCACTAGTGGACTTGCATAATTATGATGATATTGACATAGACATGCCATGTCATAGGCACTTCATTTTTCCCATTGTTGCTTACAATGATGATAAAATTGTTTGTTGTGTTGCGACAAACTTGATGAACACTTTATCTTTCCATATGTTTGTCGGAAACCATGCTATTGCTTAGGACATGCTTTGTCATTACTTCTACAATTTCTCCAATTATTGCTTGCAATAAGTTGAATAATTGTTCTTTCACTTTTTTTGCTTGCAACAATAACTATCATATGGTTTATAATGAGATTTCCCCCATAGATTTCTCAAGTTTTGGAGATTTTGGTAAATGCCATGATAATCATGTTCCCCACTTGCATATTCACCATGTATATAACTTACAATTGATTGAAACTAATGGTGATGTGCATAAGAAAAGATACATCATGATGGATGATGTGTTTATCTACCATGCACACATGTTCTTTCTTTTCTCTATGTTGTTTGTAGGTAACCACACTATAATGTCAACCTCGGTTGAGCACGAGATGACAAAAAGAGATCTTAAGAGCATCCCACATGTGAGTTCAAGATCATGTTGGGTCCGCAGCATAGAAAACACAAAATTTCCTACGATGAGAACTATATGCCAAGATCTATCTACTAGATACAGAGCAACGGGTGGACATACATCCATGGAGAACTTACCCTCGAAGACAACAAGTTTTGTTAACGAGTAGGAAATCGTGGTTGATGTAGTCGTACGCTTGTCGATCTCAAGATCGTGTGGAAGTCCGAGCATCGTAAATCAGCAGCGCATCCGTCCTCGCACACACGTTCAAGCCACCGGACAACCTCCACCTCCTTGCTCCAGCGAATCAGCGGAAGCAGCAACTCCTTCCAGACGCAAGGCCACCGGGAACATGTATCTCGCTAATCCGAGACCATTGGGAATATCTAGAGGGGGAGAGAGATCCTTCACGAGGAGGTGTGTTTTGTGAGGGAGGAGAGGGGGGCCTTTTATAGGAGAGGGGGGATCCTCCCATACCATGGCCAGAGGCCAAGGAGGGTGCCCCCACCTCTTCCTCATTCATGTGGTGGAAGCTCCACTCACATCAATTTTGACTCCACCCAAAATTCCACTCACATGCATTAAATTTCCACCAAATTTAATGCCACTCTCAATTAATAAAACTCTTTTATTTATTTTATTCAGAATTTTGTTAATTACTTTAATTAACAAACATTCACATAAAACCCCTTGCAACATTTCAATATCACATGTAGAACCTCTTTCTGCAATTTCACCTGAAATAATTCTGGTTTCTATCGAAACAATTCCTGTTTCTATCGAAACATTTCCTGCGCTTTGCAAACCTTTTGTATGAAACATATGTGCTCCTAAATGGTGTCCGGCAACCCTTAAGTGTGTCACCCTACGGTTCGCGAATAATACAGACATGATTGATACTCCTCTCAGATCAATAATCAGAAGCGGGACCTGGAGATCAATACTGACTCCTGCACATTCAACGATGACTTCTATGATCATGAGAACCTTTAACGCTAGTAATTTAATCCCTTTGTGTCATGATATAATACATGTCCGCGATTCGATCATGCACTCTTTTCTCGTTCCAAATACCTGGTTTGATCTCGTTACCGACATGCACTCTTTTCTCGTTCCCGTGATATAACATTCTAGTGATCACATCACTTGCTTGCAAGCTATCTTAATGTGATATCACCGAGAGGGCCCAAAGTATATCTATCCGTCATCGGGATTAACAAATTCCACTCTTGATCCATGAGCCTCAACATAACACCTTCATAGCACTAAACCCACCTTTATAGTCACCCTATTATGGTGTGACGTTTGATGTTATCAAGATACTCTTCCGGTGTTAGCAATTAACATGATCTCATGGTCTAAGGACTAAGACTACTTCGTATGATGTTATAGCAATATAAACATAATGACTTGATCGTAATGCTATACTTCGGATGAATGTTCATCACATCATTTCACAAATGCTGTGACCTTGTTATTAACAACATCCAATGTCCATGATCAGGAAACCTTGATCATCTTGTTAATCAACAAGCTAGTCTATAAGAGAGGCATAACTAGGAACCATTTTTATTTATTAAACACACATGTATTGACGTTTCCTATCAATACAATTATAGCATGCAAAATAAACATCTATCATATACAAGGAATACATAATAACAACTTTATTATTGCCTCTCAGGGCATATTTCCTTCAGATCAAACCTGACTCTAATACCTTTTTCATGTTTTGCATATTTCATATTGACAAATTACTCTTTCTTATGGTTTGCTTGCAAGCATGTAGATGGTATTCTTTCACCTTGTGACAACCGTATTTCTTTGCTACTGGATATTGATGCTTTGTGTGTTGAAACAAAAAATGTTGAACAATTTCTCTTTCCGATGTTTTGTGTACAACCATAATGCCATTCAGAGCATGTATTGTCATGAGAGTTTTCATATACCTCATACCATTGGTGCAACATTGACATAAAAAACATGCTCTTTCAAATGATTTGTTTGCACGGATGATGTTATCCTGGATATCCTTCCTCATGTGTTTTTGCCGAATTATCCTATTCTTCATCAAAGATGTTGATCGAAATTTATGTCCAAGGCTTTGAGTGCCACACTAAGACGTTGCATGGATTTTTTGAGTTTCCACATTTGGATGATGTTCAAATAAATTTCTTGCTCATTGACCTTGCATATGCATCCCATTTGCTATACTTGAGTTGTGCTAATAGTGTTGTTAACAAGAATGGACATGTGACAAATGTCATGCTTCTCTATCATGCACAAAAATATTTTGCTTGGTCTTTGTTGTTTGAAGGAACATTGAAGAGTTGCCACATCAAGCTTCTCAAGGACGACTACATGGAGAACCCTAGGATCACGAATGTCTCTCGACCTCCTGTATATGGTGATAAGCATATATAGTCGAGGAAGACTCTTTTCAAAGGGGGGAAGCTAATGCAGACCGTCCTTTTGACGTCACTCCATCTACTACACTAAGTCTCTCAAGTGGACCAATGACCCATGCTCGAGCCAAGCTCCTACATGATAAGGTGAACTCGCTCCTCTCTATGTGTGACTTTGACTCTCCTTTGAATGGTCTGCTACTTCATGCCAATACCTTGTGTAGCCTCAGCTATGAACCCCAAGAAGGAATGTCAAGAGAAGAAGCCAAGTACACACAAGAGGGAGCAGCCGCTAATTTTGGCGCCAGCTCTGGTGGACAAATCCTCACCGGGAACATCAACACCAGCTTCGGCAGACCGTAATCCTTGCTAGAATCGTCAACGCTAGCTTCGGCGGACCAGAATCCTCACTAGAATCATCGGTGCCAAGCCCAACACCGACAGACTTACCGTCGAAATCCATCCGTCTGCGCACAAATATGGGTTTGATGCCCTGAAATATTCCCTTTACCTATACCTTCGCTCCTAGTACTATGAATAGCCCCTATGCCCCTATGTTATTCCCTTAGCTGTAGTATGATAAACTAGAAACCCCCCTTCAAGGATAATTTCTAGTTTACCTCACCCCCTTACGAGGGGATCGGCTATCATCACCAACCTCGTTGGATTATGCATGGTGCATCCATCATTGTACAAGGCCTTCATCTTGCAAGTGCGTGAGTGAAGTTGTCAAGGCCCTCCCTAAGGTGTTCTTCCCTCTCTGCTTGGGATTGACCGATCTCTCCTAGCGGCGATTCTATCGGATTGGTGGCCACTAGAGGGAGCAATAGGCCTTGTATCATGTTGTGTTTGCCTGTGTTCATCGTGTTCTTTGTGAGGTGTGTGTTTCCTTTCTCTATCTTTCCACTTTCCCTCACTTTCTCCATCGATTTGACTACGAGATTCGTGAAGATCGGGCTACCCTTGAGGTTAACCCCTATAGCCTTCTCTATAGTGTACTATAAGGGACATCAAGAGACCTTGCCAGCATCCTTAGTTTACCTCTTTTGTTGAGTGGAACCCGAGGCACTCTTTTAGAGAGATGAAGTTATTTGCTCGACCACAATACCCTTCCTTTTATTTGAAAAATCAACTTATTCTCCCCTTGTATTCCTTTCTATTGCCTTCTTCCAGATCTTTTCAACGTTTCTAACACTTATTTTCAGAAGTTGATCAACAAGTTCTTTATCTGCTTTTTTATTTGGTCTAGATTTGCCAAGTTCTTTCAATGAAATATATGTTGTGAATTTATGACTCTCCGACATATCTATATGTTTCTTCTACGCAATAGTTTCCTCTTCCTCGGGTATCATGTGTGGTTGCGCAACAACTTATTCTTTTTCTTCTTTGGGTATCTAGTGTGGCTACGCAACAGTTTCTTCCTTTTCTAGACTGGCGTTGAGATCCAGGTCCATCCCTCCAATCTCCTCCTGTACCAGTGACATCCAGGTCCTCTTCTAGTCTAATGTTGAGATCTAGGTCCATCCCTCTAACCTCCTCCTCTACTAGTCTAACATTGACATCCATGTTCATCTCTCTATCCTCCTCCTCTAGTCTAACGTTTAGATCCAGGTCCATCCCTTCTATCTTCTTCCTCTTCTAGTCTGACTTAAGGATCTTCCCGCCTCATGTACCTGCATCAATGGGCATTCTTTTTAGAAGATATATCAAAGTACTTATTTCTTTGATTGCACTCTAAGTCTATATCCAAGTACTTATTGCTTTGATTGCACTCCATTTTATATCATTACTACTCCTTGCACAACATCATTTTATAAAAAATCAGATATTTTAGTAAATGCCCGTGTTAGCTATCTGCTAACTAGGTACTGAGTAGAACAAGCATCTAATCTGCCGCAGCATCGGTCCAAAGAAGCACCTAATTTGAATTTTTAGATTTTCTTCTATATTTGATATCTAGTTTAAAAATGGTAGAGATATCCCCACACGAGTAAGTTTTTATTTGTTTGCTCTTATTTAACTTGGACCGAGCTGAGACATGTGAGACTTCTCTTTAAATGTACTGATTGTTTGAGGGTTACTAATTTTATGTTAGTTTCTGTTTATAAACTAGATGGTCAACAATCCAGAAGTTCGGGTTTGTGCTAGTCATTGCACTCCATAGATTATGCATGTTAAGCAGATCATGTAGTAACTTCATCTGAATTTATACTGTCAGTTTATAATCCCAAGTGTAGTTCTAAATTTATTCATCTCATAACCATTGTGCCACTTATCTAAAATATGTATGGATCACTGTAATTCAGGTTTAGAATATGTATGCTTGATGTATTTGCGCATCGCTGTATTTGTCTACAGCTGATCTTGATGTGGTGGCAGTAGACAAAGGGGTTGTTTTTCTATTTCTCCGTGCTTCTCCTTGTGCAGCTCAGCAGCAACCGACGGGGATCCATCCGCCGGTGAGGTAGTCAGGGACGACGAGAGAGGCGACACCAAGGCTTGTCTGCCGCGGTGCGACACAGGTGGCGGCGGCTGCCCGGCATCGGTGCAGGTTGCTAGAGAACGACCGCGTTGCCTGGGGAATCACGACCCTCGGGTCCTGCCTTGAGCTGCCCTTACGAACCTGTCACAGGAGGACGGAGGCACGGGAGCCCAACGACGGTGACCTGGCGCATGAGGATGGAGGCGCGGAAGCCCAACGACGACGAACTGGCACAGGAGGACGAACGTGGATGGTGATGAGTACGGAGACGAAGTGGAAGATCCGAGTTTGAAATTTAAACTGAAGGACCAAATTTGAAACATTTTAATGTATTAGGGAGTTTTTGGCAAATTTGAAATTGCACCGAGGGAGTAATAAGATGACCGGCTTGACCACCTAGTTCCACCCAAGGGATCCCACGGCCCGCCGCCCTCCCACCGCCGCCGCCGCCGCCGCCATTCTCATCCAGTCCAAGCCATCTGGTCCTCCTCGACGCTTTCTGACCGAGGCCGCCCGTCCCCCCCGCTTGTTCCGCTTCTGGTATAGGGGATCGAGGACCTGCACCCCCTTCTGTTTTGTTTGTATAAGATTGCTCGCGTGATTAAAATCTTTGTCTGCACAATGCACTGCAGGGTTTGTGATTGTAAATCTGGGAAGCAATTCTCTCTCCGCCCTAGCTAGGAATCAAAGGCTCTGAGAGTTCAATTTTGCTTCTACAGGTATGAACTTATTTCCGATTTTTCTCATCCTGACTAGAAAAACAACAACTTCCGTAAATTGATGTTTTTCGTATCGAATCAATTTCCTTTCAGAGTCAGGATAGCAGTGGTTGGGTACGATGAGTCGGCGGTTTCTGAACATGGTGGTGCACGAATACGGCACTAGACTCTACACGCTGTGCCGCATCGACCTCAAAAAGCACCTGTTCTGTGAATCAACTGAAGCAGCAGCCTCAGCCCAGCACTTAGCGAAAGCCAAGAAGATGCGAGACGGATGGCCATCAACGGTCTCGAACTGTAAGCGCCCGCCGACGTCGGAAATCAGCTTCTCTGCTCCTCCCAGTATCGCCTCCAACAGCAAATTCCACTTCTTCTCCCTGCTGCCAGGACAGGGCGAGGGCTGCGTCATGGCCACGGACCCTCACGGCAACGCGGCAATCTACGACGCCAGCATGGAGTCCGTCCTTCTCCTGCCCCCAGCCAATTTTCCGAAACCAGCTGACTCCATCTCTCTGCCCCTCACTCTCCCACGCCGCCCCAGCACTCCCACGAGTCATGAAGATGAACACGCCCTCTTGGTCATGAGCAAATGGGATGGCACTTTCGAGTTCTTCAACTACTGCAAGACCGGCGTATACGACTACCCGACCGTGGACAACAAGTGGTACTGGTGTACTCTCCCGCGGCTGCCACCGTGGCTAGGCGACTCGGGGGCAAACGTCGACAACGACAACCGTCCTTTTGCAGCGGCCGTCGTCGATAACACCACCATATACGTGTCATCCAAGGTTGGTACCTACGCCTACGATCTGCGGAAGGGTGTATGGAGACACGCCGGGAACTGGGTGCTGCCCTTCCAGGGCTCAGCGGAGTATGTTCCTGAGCTTGGCATCTGGTTCGGGGTGAAGGGTCCCGACAGCCCCCACCACCGCCTATGTGCTTTCGACCTCAACTCCTCCGACTCTGGTCCTTCATCTCTGTATGATTGGGATTATCTGGACTTTCTTCTGCCCGATGAGTGGTTGCCTTCGGAGGAGCGTCAGCTGGTGAACCTGGGCTCAGGCAAGTTTGTTATTGTTACCTACTGTAGGCACATTTCTTCTACTTCAAGCGACAAGGAGGAGGATTGCACCAAGGTTAACAAGTTCAGCAACAAAGAGCTTACTTTGTTGACCGGTGTGGAGGTGGTGGACCGTGGTGGTGGTGGTGGGATCGAGATGATCAAGCACAAGTCTCAGCGTTACAACATCGACAACACAAAGATCCACTCCGTGCTCTGAGTCAGGATCATTTACCGATCAAGGCCTATACTAATGTGCTCTGTTGATCGGCCAGTGATTATGGAGGTAGGGATTAGTTTACCCTGCCTCTCCCTGTCAGTTAGTTTATGTGCAAGGTAGTCAGGAGATGTAATCATATATGCTCAAGATGGTTTCCTGCATCTCTTTCAGTTTGTTTGTGTATCACTGCGTGATCTTTCTCTGGGTCTGTAAGTCCGAAAATATTGTAGAGTATTATTTCTGTTGTATCCTAATCAACACTATTTTCGGATGGCAGATGGACTATGACCATCTCTTTGTTACTAACTGATTGGTGATTCTGTCAGCCAAGATTATTATTTCCTTGTGCATGGAAAGGATACTGATTGATTCTTCACTTCACCTGAATTATCTTTTCTTCCCCACGTTCTTGCCAAAGTTCAACGACGCGGTCCACCACCTCCTCCAACCATCCTTGCCAAAGTTCAACGTAGTCCTCGTCGGAAGGGGCGTGCCCACTTCAATTCAAGGGTATTCAGCTGAATATCCAAATGTTTTGACAAAATAGTGGTATTTCAATGTTTGATGAGATATATATAAGTAGACTAAACTGTCCAATTTTATAATTCTTTGTGCAGTATCTGAGTTGGGTACTTTTTGGAAGAATACCTTGAATTTTAAGGTCGTGGGTTCAAATCCCACATCTTAATTTTTTTGAAATAATTTTTTTTTGCATCTATTTTGTTATAAAAAACTCATATAGTTTTCTTCTACTCTTATTACAGTTTCATGTTAACTCCATTAACTAGAAATATGTAGAAAGTTACATAGTATTAGATACTCTTATTTCGTTAAATTTATATGTTCTCAAGCACAAGTATCCTTTATTTTGATATTTTCTCAAGAGCATATGAAATAAGTTTGATCCGTAGTTCATAGTCTAATTCTTTTATAAACATTTAATTTAAAACTAAAATAATATATAAAATTTGAATACCCGTACTCAAAGTTCTAGGCCCGCCCCTGCTCATCGAAAATCCCAAGGATACCATCAATAGTGACTGCACCTGGCCGTGGCAGAGACGGCCAGTCTGAGTCACAGACTCCTCCCCTCACCGCCAAGGCGCCAAACATTGTCCCTCCACTTCGGGCCACCCTACCCAGCCTTTGCATCCACACCCTGCAGGTCGCCATCGTCCCTCTGCGGCAACCCCGTCGATAATTAACAGCTTTGACACCTACCTCGATAGCCGCCTCCTTCTTTGTCTTGAGCATCAAAGAGAGAGAGAGAGAGAAATAACTTGATAGTGGGTCTGTGTGCAAAAAGATAACACTTACTACCTCTGCTTCAAAGCTTCAGTTTTTTTTTGAAAAGTCAAGCCGCGGAAAGTTGGATTAAACTTTTAGAAAAGACTATGAAGAACTATAGATTATATAGATACCATGTAAAAATATGTTTCTTGATGTGTCAGAGGGTATGGATTTGCAAATATTAATATTTTTCTCTAAAAACTTGGCTAAACTTTACGTAGTTTGACTTTTGTAAAATTTGACTTTTGTAAAAAATATAAGACAGAGGTAGTATTGTTCAAGTATAGGAAGAAGTCCAAGGGCTGAAAACTGTTGGATTATTAGGCAATTTCCGCATGAAAATAATTACCGAAACGAAGATTATGTAAGTACTAGCAGATCTAAATACATGCAGCCAAACAACCACATCTAATAGATCTGAAAATCTAGCAAGAATTAGTGCATACAAAGAGAGGAATAGCAGTTACAGGTTAACCGGAAAGCTCATCACCACAGCAGCACCTTGGTCTTTGTCGTTGTTGCACATGGTGCTGTTGAGGTCGTCGGTTGATGAAGAAGAACATGAACGGAAGCGAGCAGTCACGCTGAGACGCTCCCCAAAAACCTTATCGCCCGTCTCCCGGTGCAAGATCTCAACGGGCGGGTCGGAGGCATGCTCTCCCGGACGCAGTGCACGCAGCCGCCAGGATGGGGAAGCCTAGAGAGCAACGCAGCAAGAGGAACATGGTGAGAGAGACTGAGAAAGAACATGATAGATCTAGATCTATTCAGTCTCTCCCTCTATAGCCCAGGAGGTGAGCCGACCGAGTCGCCACGCGGTGAAAGACAGGGACACGTGTCAAACATGCACATGAATGTTGACACGTACCCAACAGCTGGTGCACCATGCAAAAATTTAATCTTCCACAAAACGAGTTTCTAACTCGAACTTGATTACGAAACGCGACGCGTGTGCGGGCGAGGCGAGGAGGGCGGTGGAGGAGGAGGAGTGTGCGTGGGCTCCTTCTCTTCTCACTCACTTAGTGGGAGTGAAACAGCTCACTTTATAAGCTGGTCCAACTCTCTTCCAACTAGCAATGTGAGACTAAACTTTTTCTTCCACACAGCTCCCAAGCTGCCATAATAGATGGGTCTTGAGATTTCAGGATTTATTAGACTACATGGGTTACCTTCATGGGCCGCATCCCATATAAATCTAACAACCCCCCACCAGATCTCAGAGGCACATCATATGACTCATTAGTTCCAATCACTATTTAATATACCTGTAGTTTAGTGGAGACTATTAAGTTGAACTTCCACCTAGACAAAGAGATACACTTACTACAACTGAACAATGGACTATGCCTTGAATTGCCAATCTTGCGCAACAAGTTTCACTCAATGCCGTTACCAGTACTTGGCTGCCATAGGCTACCCCTCGAGTGGAGCTTATAAGTCATACTCCTCGGCCTTTCATGAGCTTCCCAGAGATTCACTCAAATCTCATACACTGTGACCAGCAGTGTAGCTCATATAGGTGTGTTCTTTCAAGATCGCTTTGTAAGACAACGTCTTTACTCCCAAGGAGACAGACATAACACATTAAGATGTAATCAACCTTCCTAATAGTTTGCTATGAGAGAATTGCGTCTGCAGCGGAGTGGGAGTATTGTAAGTTTCTCTCAACTCAGTTGTTTCGGTTTGTTTTCCCAGGTCCTAATTCACGGGATCTCCGACCACATAGGTTGGGTTACTCCCTTGATAACTCACGTGGGTCTCAAACCCATCTCCGTCGATGCTTTTTCTATCAAATTTCTTGATAGTCCTTTCGTAAAAGGATCTACCAGATTCTTGGCCGTTTGGACATAATCCAATGATATAACTCCGGAGTTTCTAAGCTTTGTGACAGACTTCAGTCTTCTCTTGACATGTCTTTAACTCTTCATATTATCCTTAGAACTGTTCACTTTGACAATCACAGTTTGGTTGTCGCAATTCATAAGGATTGCCAGTATTGGTTTTCAACCATAGGCAAATATGTTAAGAGTTCATGAAGCCATCTGCTTCGACAATCGCAGTATCTAATGTTGTGAGTTCTGCTTCCATAGTTGACCTTGTTAAGATGGCCTTCTTGCAAGACTTCCATGAAACAATGCCACCACCAAGAGTGAATATATATCCACTTGTGTCCTTTATCTCATCAACATCTGATATCCAATTTGAAACACTATACCCTTCAAGTACTCATGGATACCCGGTATAATGAATTCCATAGCTATGCTAAGCAAGACAAGCAACAAGGTGATAGCAAGATATAATACTTCAAGTACGATGGCTATCACATTGTAAATTTCATAAGTATAGGGCTCGGTTGAGAGATAATCGATGGACATGGAGACGATGATTTGTTTCCCGAAGTTCACTTCCAAAGAAGCTACATCTCCATTGGAGAGGTGCGATGGCGCAATGTACTTCGAACGCCACAGATGGCTCACCTTGAGGTGTGGTGGCTCGATGCTCACCCAACGCCACACAAGGCCTTGCCCCAAGATGCGAAGGCACGCAACACACCGATGCCACAAAAGGCTCACCCTATTCTCCCGTGAGCTCTCCATAAAGGCCTACTTATGTTCCACTATGGGACACTTGAGGGCGGTCACCGAACCCAAACAAGGCTTGGGGCAATCTCCACAACTCAACTGGAGGGCTCCCAAGAAACGCCACAAAGGCTCCACAAGGCCACACCAGGCCACAAGCTTGAGGAAACTCCACAACTCAATTGGAGGCCTCAAGAACACACCACAACTCCACACAACCGTCTAGGGTTCAAAGAACCCAAGAGAAACAAGCCCAAGATCTTGAACTCGTCGAAACTCCGAGGAGAACTCAAACCTATGCACCAAATCCAAGAGGAAAGTCCTTCTCTCTCAAATTCCACCAAAGCTACAAAAGCTATTGGGGGAATAAGAGAGGAAGAACACAAAACTCGCCAAGATCTAGATCCCAAGGGTTCCTTCACAAAGAAGGGATTTGGTTTGGTGGGGGTTGTAGATCTAGATTTCCTCTCTCAAATCCCACAAAAAGATGCAAGAATAATAGGAGGGGGAAGGGGAGAGGGCAAGCTCTTCAAGATCAACAATGGATGAGAGAGATAAGGGCAAGAACCAAGAAAATCAAGTGGACCCATGAAGGGAAAGGGGAGATCCTTTTAAAGGGCTCCCCGATCTGCCCGTTATGCACAGAATCGTGCACGGCCGGTAGTACCGCTGGGTGGGTGGTACTACCGCTGGCACCCTTTCAATGGTCAGAAACGCGATGCAAAAAGGAGAAAAAAATCCTGGCCGGAACTACCGCCGGAAATTACACCAGTACTATCGGCAGCAAAAATGCCCTAGTGGTACTACCGCCTGAACTTTCAACTGAAGTTTCGAAAAATAGCGCACTCCAAAATAGAGAGGGTACTGAAACGAAAACGAGGTGACCGGTAGTGGCTCCGGTACTTCCACCGGTACTATTGGCGGCAAAAATGCCCTAGCGGTACTACCGGTGGCTCGTCGGAACTACTGGTCAGGCAAAAAATCCAGAACCAAAACTGCCATAACTTTTGCATCCGAACTCCAAACGAGATGAAACCAATTTTGTTGGAAATATAAAGACATGTAGAATCCAACAAAAAATGTAGTTGCACTAACTACTTTGGACCTAATTTGTTTGGAGGACCATAGTGTACTTAATGTTGTTTTAGGTATATTGGAGATTTATTGGATGCTTGTATCTTCAACAAGGAAGAAGTGGTGCCTACATGTCAATTGGAGGCAAGCTAGGATGATCAACTAATTCATATCCTCTACATCCTACCAACTTTATCACGGTAACAAGTATCTCTCTCATGCATATATATCTTGTTTCCAACCTTTTGTAGGTTGCTTGTTGGCATGAATTTGTGTGTTTGTAAATCTTGTGGTTCTTGCTTTGGTTTTGGGCTTTATCTATATTGAAAATGTGAGTATGATGAGATGAGTGCATATAATAGGTACTATACAAAATCATGTTCATGATTCACCAATCCCAAATATGTCAATCTAGCAATTATATTGCCTATATTTTCCTCAATTTCTCTCATGTGCAATAGTGAGTATTTTGCAAAGTTGATTTCTATTTGTGATACTTGTTGCCTTTCTCCATATATTCCAACTATTCCCTTTTCCCTTGGTAATTGTTGTAATATATGTAGTGTGTTGGTGTTTGAAGTTCAATGATGTACAATAAGATATATTTGAGCCTTTGGTCATGCTTTCAAGCAAAAATCTTATTGGTATATTCTATGACTTCCTTTTGTTTTTCATGTGATTTCTTGAGTATATATTTTGTGTGTGAATGTTTCTTTGTGGGCATATGTCAAAATATTGGGTATCATCAAGGGAGGAAATATCATGAATATATATGTGAGATATCTCCCAAGGTGTGGATCCGAAAAACTCGCAAGATCAAAAACGCAATAAGATATGCAAGGGAAATCCATTTTTGATGAACTAGAGTGTCGTGGTGGTGTCACGGCAGATGCCATGGATAGGCTAAAGGTGGGGACTAATATGCGCTAGGGGAATCTAGGGAGGGATAGTAGAGTGATTCTCTACACAGGAGCTTTGTATTGATGTTCAATCTCCAAGATTACAAGTGCTCCTTGAGCTGTATTGACAAGAGGAGGAAGAAGAAACTCTCTTACTCTTGCCTACCAACTAGCCCAAGAACCCTAGATCCACTAGTGCTCAACCAACTAGAATTCTCCCAACTCTGTATCAGAAAAAACCCAACCCCCTACCAGAACCCTAACCCCCCCTTATATAGAGGTGGTTCGGTCCTGGCCTAGGGCATACGTGGAGGCATATTCCTAAGAATATGCCCCCTCCCAAAGTAGTAACCCGACAGGGGTGCTTTTCCCCCGCGTCACACTTGCTTTAGCGACGTAGCCTCTACGGCGCCCGCGTCAGCCGACGTGAGCATCGTCACCCTTGTCGGCCACGATCCGGTGGTCCGGCCCTTGCTTTATTCGCTCATCCAGTATGCACCAGACCTTCTTTTTTGACCAGAGAGATTCCTTCCTTCTCCTAGAAGCCAAGCGAGGATCCGGATCACAGTTGATCTGGCCATACCTGTTCCTGCATATAAGCTAGACAAGCATTTCCGACTTACTCCTTAAGTCGGACGAGACAATGTTAGGTGACCCCCTGGTCCGGGTTACTCCGTGATCCGGCCTGCCTTGAGGTGACTCGGCCAGCATCCGCTTTGACCTTGCCGAACCTCGGCTAACTCGGCCCTTATACCCCGGAGTGACCCTACCCGGGGTTATCCCCCCAACATTAGTCCCCGAAGCTGGTGCGGCTTTAGCGGCCTTGGTTGTTAAGGCAACATCAGGTTCATTCGTATTCGAGCCTCGGACGTTTAGTTCCGGGTTAACTTCTTGTCTCAGATTATATGGATTTACATTCCCTTCACACGTTCCAAGTTTTCACTTGCCGGCCGGGTTACCATGGAGGCTCGGATCCGGGCCTTGCTTCCTTCTCTCATACGCCAACCCACGTAAAGGTTAATCATTACGTTGCCTCATTTTAAGGGCCTGCACTGTAACTGTCATAGTAACTATCAGTGATTACTGTGCGTGGGTTACGTCACGTCTGTCTCCTCGTTTACCGCAACGGCACGTCGTGTCATGGGATCATATTTACTCTGTGGCCTCCGCTGTGGCTTCTCTCTGATTGGCTAATACCGGTGATACACGGCCACAGCATGTGGCTCTCCAGCGCAGCGCGATCCCACTTATCGATTACTGGGGGCAGTTAAATAGGGGAGGGGCGCGCCCCTTAGCACTTTTCCAACTCCGCGCCCCTTTGCCCGTTCCTCTTCTTCTTCCTCGCGACCGCGCCGCCGCCAGTGCCCGTTGCAGCAGCGCCGCCGCCGCACCTTCTCCGTGCCTCCGCACCGCAGCCACCGCTGCACCACTGCTTAGCCACGGGTCCTCGTCAATCTAGACCGCAGAGCCCCGCCGCCGCCAGCTCCAGCGAGGACAGCGGATTCGAGATGACGGAGGAGGAGCTCATCGTCGTCGAGCAGGAGATGGAGGAGGACGCCGGCGCGGCGGACCGCGGCGCGTGGGCCGGTTCGTGGGTCTGCCAGGACGACATCGACTGGCTCTACCGGACCTGGCGTATTCCCGCCAGCGTTGCCGCTCGTCTCCCTTCCTCGGAATTGGCCCCCTCACCCAATCCGGGTGAGTTCGTTGTTTTCCTATCCCATTTCCAACGGGGATTTGGTCTTCCGGTGAGTGATTTCTTCCGGGACTGGGTCCGGACCTATCACCTGCAACCACATCATCTCCTGGCAAACGCCATCACCTCTCTGTCCGCTTTCGTCTCTTCGATCGAGGGCTACACCGGACTATGGCCCACGAAGGAGCTGTGGATCCGGTTCTTCGGCCTCCGTCGCAACGTTGTCCCCAACATCCACGTCGAGTCGGAGGACAAGCAGCTCACTCAGTTCGGAGCTGCCTCGATCTTGCCCCGGAGATTTTCAATCTTTCCTCGAGTCACTGGGCTTGACTCCTGCAAAGGATGGGCCTGGACCTTCTTCTACGTCCGGAACGAAGGCACCGAAGACTTGATCCGGTTGCTGCCCTACGCTCCGGGTCCCCCGGACATGGATTTCTGGGAGGAGGTCGCCAAAAAACCTACAGCTCTGGCCAACCAAGTCCACAAAAGGTTCGCGGAGCTGAAGAAGCTCGGATTGCGTAACGAAGATGCCATGATAACATTCGTGCGCAACCGAATCTCTCCCCTCCAGCGGCGCACTCACAAGTTGTGCCATATGAGCTTCAGCCGCGACCCCAACCGAACCTCCTCGTTTGAGTTGAGCAATACGGAGATCTTCGCCGGGTCAAGACTCTTTTCACCACCCATAAGGATTTTTCCGCCGAATGGACGTGGGGAATCGAGCATTACTGCCGTGACAGGCTCCCTCCCGCGGTAAGCTTCGCGGGGTAAACTTATTTTGGATCAATTACGTGTCGGTTCTTATCATATTTTTGACTCTGCTCCTTGTGCTTTTTTCTCAGCTGTTTCTCCAGTAAACCCTCTAGGATGGTACTGATCCAACCCTTAAGTGGGCCCCGGACCGAGAAATCCCGGATGAGGAGGAGCCGGACCAGGAGATGTTCCTCCCCACAACCGACGCCACCAAACGACTCAGCGGTAAATTCTCTTCTCTTAGAGATTGGCCCGACGATGAGGATGACTCGGATATCGACATGATTGAACCCGTTGAGGCTGTCCCTCTTTCTTTTGCCTTCCCGACATCAGCTAACCCTGGTGGGCACATCCACGAGGATCCTCCACTTGCCACGGGAGAGCCTGTTCCGGTGGCGTCGAAGAAGAAGTGTGGATCCGCGTCAAGTTCTTCTTCCGAACCTTCTCAGCCTACCAAAAGGCAAAAGAAGGCCGGAGACAAGACTGCCTCCAAACGGGCAGGCAAAGCCCCGGCACGGAGGGCCCGGAAACCTAAGGAGGCCGAGACCTCGGATGCATAAGTCATTTTTCACTTCGCAACGCACTTCTCCCTGCATCGGGGCAATTTCACTCCTGACATTATTTTCTTTTGCAGGGCTCCTGTGGAGGTCCCTCAGAGCGGATCGAGCATCTCTTCTCCCCTTCGGTCCTTCCCCTCCTCGTGACAACGAGTCACGCCCGCTGAGCCCTATTCCGGAGGGCTCTGCAGCCGCTCCGGGTTCCTCAGTACCTCCTTCAGAGGAACGCGACCTCGGATCGGGAGGGGTCGGATCAGCCGAGGCAACGGCGTCTAGCATTGCTGCAACCAGCAACCACCAAGTCTACTGCAACTCCAGCACCAGCAGCAGCTCCAGCACCAGCCACCGAACCAGCGCCTGTCCCGGCTCCGAAGAAACCAACAGCAGCTCCCAGTCCTGCCACCAAAGCTCCCGTGCCAAGTTCGTCTGCCTCATCCGAGTCATCCCAAGTTCGGCGAGGAACCACTCCAGCGGCTTCCAAGGGCAAATCCACTGTGGTCACATCCTCCCAGCAGGCCAAAGGCAAGTCTACCTCCGTCGAGGCCGGTCAGCGAACCTTGTCGTCAATGCTTCCGAAGAAGTTACCGGTAGCGACGGATCCTCCTGCCGAGCCAACCGACTCGCAGCAGATGGTTCTTCACACTAGCCCAGCTCTTGCCCTGATTGAAAGGAAAGAAGCTCACGCAAAGGGCTTGGTGGCACCCCACATGCCCACTGGCGAACGGTACCCTCCGAGCCTCATCGAGTTCATCATGAACTGGAATAAGGCGGAGTTCGTCTACAACGAAGATCTCCCGGAAAAGTTCGGCCCCGCTGAATTTTCCGCTTAGATGAATACCGCCGCCAAGGCCATTAACCTCGCTGGGCGAATGATGGAGGTACGTCGATAATAACCATGCTGTAGATAATAACCATTAGTCCCCGAGCCTCCGGCGAAGTAACTTGTTACTCGGCCGGATGCTCATTAGAAGATCAACGTAGCTGCATGTAAACTTCAAATATGCACACACCTAGAGCCGGGTTAAGTTCCTCCTGGCCCGGATCTTGCATACTTCGAATATGCACACACCTAGAGCTGGGTTAAGTTCCGCTTGGCCCGGATCTCGTATACTTCGAATATGCACACACCTAGAGCCGGGTTAAGTTCCGCTTGGCCCGGATCTCGTATACTTCGAATAAGCACACACCTAGAGCCGGGTTAAGTTCCGCTTGGCCCGGATCTCGTATACTTTGAATATGCACACACCTAGAGACGGGTTAAGTTCCGCTTGGCCCGGATCTTGTACATTTC
The DNA here is from genome assembly GCA_916181665.1 of Avena sativa. Classification (NCBI taxonomy): domain Eukaryota; kingdom Viridiplantae; phylum Streptophyta; class Magnoliopsida; order Poales; family Poaceae; genus Avena; species Avena sativa. The sequence continues at coordinate 27,256,761 of OV702290.1, read as the reverse complement.
AAATATGCACACATCTAGAGCCGGGTTAAGTTCTGCTTGGCCCGGATCTCGTATACTTCGAATATGCACACACCTAGAGCCGGGTTAAGTTCTGCTTGGCCCGGATCTTGTACAGTTCAAATATGCAACGAACTAATTTTACACGCATGTACCTTTGTCAGGTAACTACCAATCGTCGGAGCGCCGAGTTTCAGCGCCTGCTTGATACCCACAAGATCTTGCGCGCAAAACATGTTGCACTTGGCGCGGAGCATGAAAAGAAGTGTAATTTCCTCTCTTAACAATTCTCCGTTTCATTTGTTTCTGCCGGACTAACCTCCTTATTCGGTTTTTTGCAGCTGGGGTGGAGGCTTAAAACAAAATTATGCGGAAGAACTTGGAGGAAATCCGAGGTATGTCCTCTTTTGGCCAACGTCGTTGTGTTTTCCATTCCTTCTTCTCCTTGGCTCGGCAAACATTCACTCCTCGGCTTTGCCGGGTCAATACACTATTTCAGCATCGCTTGAGGATAGTGTGCCCGTGCCTGATATGATGCTGCATTTTCTCGAACAAGCAGGACAGCATCAAGCCGAGCTGAAGAAGAAGAACGATGAGCTTGCCCTCCTCCGGACCAAGGACGACGAAATAGCCAAACTCAAGGCCGAGATGGAGAAGATGAAGGCCCAACACAAAACCGAACTCCAAAAAGTTGGCCAGAACTTCACCGAAGAGCGTGAGTGCTTTACCCTTCAGATCTCCAAGGACCAGGACCTGCTTAAGGAATCCGAGGTCTAGCTTGGGTCAGCGCTCGCTGAGCTTGAACAACTTCGCCAGAGACGCGACAGTTGTATCAAGGAGTTGACCCGGATCCATCGTCATATCTCACGTAAGTTTCTTCTCCTTGTCCGACATAGTTTTCCGGGTTAGGTCATATTCCTTTGCTTCAGCATCTTCCCTTTCCTTATTTTCAGATAGCTTTCCGGAGGGTACTCCTATCACCAGTGCTGCCGTTGCCAAATTCCGCCGAGAGAGGGGTACTCCCGTCGCTCCTGATGGTGAGAGCATCCCCTTAGACATGGAGGACCTGTTGGTCAGCGTGTCAGCTCGGGTGGAAACCATCAAGAACTATGGGAAAGATCTCCTCGACGTTGCGGTCCGGATCTTCAACACTTTCTAGCCAAGCGAGAGCGCTCCGAAAAGGATCACACTCCTTGCTGAGAAGCTATTGGAAATCGAGACACAACTTGATCTCTGGAGAGAATCCGTCGGGCGTGCCGCAGCAGATACCCTCCTCCATCACATCCTTACATGGTACGAGAAGATCGACCTGAGCCTCCTCACACGCCGGTGCACCGGATCCAAATGGACCGATGATCCGGAGTGGGTAGCTCGGTGCCAGGCTTGCGCCTACAGCCTTGTCGAATATTCTCCCATCCATGGCTGGGTTGAGGGCCGAGCTTTCTGGAATCCGGCAAGGAGGAGCAGATGGAGAACGTGGAGGATGGGTCGGGCGATGATGGAGAAGATGCTACTTCAGATATTGAAGACAGTGATGATGAAGCCGAACTTCCTCCTCCTGCCGCTCCTTAGTGGAAAAAACTTGAAAATTTATCAGATCCCCGGTATGCCGGGTGCAATTGTATGCTGAATACATGATATTTTGCTACTATGCTTGTATGCCGGATTAACTTGGGCGTAGTCCCCGAGTTTCATTTTCTTGTTCGTCCAATTCTCCGGCTCGATCCGTGCCTACCTTGATTCGGTTTTACGACTTACGAATCCGAGCCTCAAGAATCGTTTTAACAATACTGAGAAACTTTGAGGCTTGGCTCAAAATAATTCAACATAATAACTTGAAGTAAATACGGGGTTAGTCCGAAAAAACAAATGTTAGCTGGAATAAGTTCGTTTCCTTAGTGGTTTTTCATGTGCTACGCAATTCCAAAATTGTTCCCTTGCTTGCCATGAAGCCAATTCTTGTTGGACAACAGCAAGTCGAAGGGTTGGGTTTTTGGTGCTCACACATTACTAATCCGGGTTAAGCGAAACGAGTCATTCCAGCTAGCGCATAAAAAGTAACAACTACTGTTTATTAAGGCACTCCCCGAGTTACTGCTCGAGGCTCCGCTATTTCATTGATAAGCTCATTCCCGACATACATACTGACATATGAGACGACTCGGATACATACACTTCTTAGCTAAGTGTAGAAGGGACGAAGTAGTGCTACATTCCACGGTCGCTTGGATTCCTCTCCAGACCTGTCCGCCTTGTTCTTTTCCTGTGGCTTGGCATCTATGAGATAATAAGAGTCATTGTGCAATGCTTTGCTCACAATGAATGGCCCTTCCCATGGGGGGGACAATTTATGCATGCCAGTGGTACGCTGTACCAACCGGAGCACCAGATCGCCTTCCCGGAAGACTCGGGGGCACACTTTCCGGCTATGATAGCGTTGGAGATTTTGCTGATATATGGCGGATCTGGACAGTGCCAGTTCTCTCGCTTCTTCCAGCAGATCAACATTATTTTGCCGGGCTTCTTGCACTTCGGCTTCTGTGTATTGGGTGACCCTAGGAGAATCATGCTCTATGTCGGCTGGTAATACAGCTTCTGCCCCATATACCAGAAAGAACGGCGTGTAGCCTGTTGATCGATTCGGAGTTGTTCTTAAACTCCACAATACCGCTGGTAGTTCTTCTATCCAGCACCCCGTTGATCTTTGCAGCGGCTTAATGAGCCGGGGTTTTATCCCGGATAATACTAATCCGTTGGATCTTTCCACTTGTCCGTTCGATGCGGGGTGGGCTACCGAGGCTATGTCGAGTCGGATTTTCTTGTCTCGGCAAAAGCGCGGAAATGCTCCTTCCGCGAAATTCGTTCCATTGTCAGTTATAATGCTGTGTGGATAACCGTCCCTCAAGATGATGTCTTTGAGAAACATCATGGCCGTAGCTCCATCACATTTTCTTATAGGCTTCACTTCGATCCATTTTGTAAACTTGTCCACCATGACCAGAATGTGTGTCATGTTTCCTCTTGATGGTTTGAACGGGCCAACCATATCCAAGCACCACACAGCAAATGGCCATGTAATTGGTATGGTTTTGAGTTCCGACATAGGCATATGTGTCTTGGTGGCGTATCTTTGACAACCATTGCATTTTATCACCAGATCTTCTGCTTGCTCCAAGGCACTTGTCCAGTAGAATCCATGCCGGAATGCCTTTGCCACTAAGGCCCGGGATGAGGCATGATGCCCGCATTCTCCTTGGTGTATATCTCGGAGGATGTTAAGTCCTTCTTCCAGGTCAACACACCGCTGGAGGACATTGGTTACACTCTGTTTGTACAGCTCGGAATTGATGATTGTGTAAGCTTTGGCTCTCCTCTGAGTTTGTCTGACTAGCACTTCCTCAGTGGGTAACGTTCCATCTTTCAAGAACTGGTATATAGGCAGTGCCCAAGATGGTATTGCTCGCGCAGGGAACATCTCCTCATCAATTTCCATCCGATCCACCGGCATAACTTCAGCCAGATCACGCTGAACAGTCCCCGGGTTTGCCGAGGTAGTCCCCGGGTTCGGCGTGCTACCTCCCATGTCAATGTCCATGGGTTCAGCTCCAGATTCCGCGTTTTCCGGGACATAGATTGAATCGGTTCCTGGGGACGGCCTGATAGATGGTTTTCTGAGGTGCTCCAATGCTACGCCCGGTGGAATTGCCTGTCGGGTCGATCCGAGCTTTGACAGCATGTCGGCAGCTTCGTTTTCCATGCGAGGTACATGGTGAAATTCGCATCCCTCAAAGTAACCCGAGATCTTCTGCACATGAAGTCTGTATAGTGCCATGTTTGGATCCAGGGTGTCCCACACTCCGGACACTTGTTGTATTACTAGATCCGAGTCGCCAAAGCATATTATCCGACGTATGCCAATCTCCTTCGCCACTTTGAGACCATGCACAAGAGCCTTGTACTCAGCGACATTGTTTGATGCCGCGAAATGGATCTGCAATACGTACTTGAGCTGATCCTTCTTTGGCGAGGTAAGCACAACTCCGGCACCTAACCCGGTTTTGGTTTTCGATCCGTCAAAGTGCATCCTCCAGTAGTTCGGATCTGGTGGCGGCGGTTCGTATTGTACCTCGGCCCAATCCACGAAAAAGTCCGCCACAGCCTAGGACTTGATCGCTTCTCTCCTATCATACTGGGGTGCGTAAGGTGCTAGCTCAATTGCCCATTTCGCAATTCTGCCATTCGCATCTTTGTTACCCATTATCTCGGATATGGGGGCTTCGCATATCACTTTGATGGGATGCTCCTCAAAGTAGTGCTTTAACTTCTTTGCCGCCATATAAACACCGTATGCCACCTTTTGAAAATGCGGGTAGTTCTGTTTTGAGGCAGACAACACCTCGCTCAAGTAATACACTGGCCTCTGCACCGACTTACCCTCTTCATCACGCTCCACTACAATCACTGCACTTACAACTTGGTTGGTTGCGGCTATGTAGAGCAACATTGGCTCCTTTGACAGTGGAGAAGCTAACACTGGTGCAGTGGCCAACATCCTTTTCAAGTGGGCAAAAGCTTCATCGGCCTGCGGCGTCCAAATGAATTTATCTGACTTTTTCATGAGTTGGTAGAGAGGCAGTGCCTTTTCCCCTAACCGACATACAAACCGACTCAACGACGCCAGGCATCCAGTGAACTTCTGGACATCGTTGAGACACTTCGGCAGATCCATTCGTCCGATGGCTCGGATCTTAGTTGGGTTAACCTCGATACCTCGGCTAGAGACGAGAAATCCGAGTAATTTCCCAGCCGGGACACCGAAGGTGCATTTCTCCGGGTTAAGCTTCATCCGGAATCTCCTCAAGTTCGCGAATGTTTGCCTTATGTCGTCAAGGAGCATTGCGCTTTCCTTGTTCTTGATAACCACATCATCCACGTAGACTTGTACATTTTGACCTATTTGATCGTGCAAACATTTTTGCATACATCTTTGGTACGTTGCTCCTGCATTTCGTAAACCAAACGGCATAGTGCGATAGCAATAAGCCCCGTACGGGGTAATAAAGGCAGTTTTTATTTGATCATCCAGGTTCAGAGGTATCTGGTGGAAACCAGAATAAGCGTCAATGAATGACAACAGTTCACATCCCGCGGTAGAGTCGATGACCTGATCTATCCTCGGCAGTGGGAATGGATCTTTTGGACACGCCTTGTTCAGGTTCGTGTAATCGATACACATACGCCAAACCACTGCCACGTTCGGATCATCCTTCTTCTTTTCTACCAGCACCGGATTAGAGAGCCAATCCGGATACAGCACTTCCATGATAAATCATGCTGCTCGCAACCGAGCTATCTCTTCACCAATGACCTTTCTCCTATCCTCGGCGAAGCGTCGGAGAGGTTTCTTCGCTGGCCTTGCTCTGGGTCTTACGTTCAAAGAGTGCTCGGCCAACTCCCTCGGAACACCTTGCAAGTCCTGTGTGGACCAAGCAAAAATATCCCGATTTTCACGGAGGAAGTTGACGAGCTCGCTTTCCTATTTGTCAGTTAACCCGGCACCAATTGTTACGGTACGCTCTGGAAACATGTTATCCACTGGAATCTTCTTGGTGTCCTTCGCGGCTTGAAATGAAATGCTTCCATGCGGGTTACTTAACACCGGCATATACTGCTGCGCGGACTGAGCTAATGCTGCCACCTCTTGGATTTTTCTTTTCTCTTGCGCAATCACGAGTGACTCGGCTAGGTTAGACCCGGCTGAGGCGCACTCAATAGAACGTCGGAAATCCCCAGCGATAGTAATTGCTCCATTTGGCCCGGGCAACTTCATCTTCAGATAACTAATGTGGCAACTTGCCATGAATTTGCTCAGTGCTGGTCTCCCGAGTAATGCATGATACGCGCTCTCCAAGTTCACCACCTCAAACTCCAGATTCTCAGTTCGGCAGTTATCTCTCGTACCGAATAGCACGTCGACCCGGACTTTGCCTATGGGCTCACAGGATATGCCTGGTACGATACCATGGAAAGTTTTCGTGTAGCCTAGAGCATGTTCTCCGAGATGCCCAACTTGCACATCGTATCCGCATACATGATGTTAATGCTACTGCCATTGTCGATCAGTACCTTGGAGAACCTCACATTAATGTTTGGTCCAATGAACGTCGGATCTAACACTAGTGCATACGAGCCCGGGCTTGGCATAAGCTTGGGATGATCTTTGACGCTCTAGGTAATTTCCTGGTCCGACCAAGACATGTACCTCGTCACTGCAGGCATAACCGCGTTAACCTCCATATGTCGGCGCTGCAAGCTCTTCCTATCTATTTCCTCTGTTGTGAACACACAATAGCTCTGGTGATGTTCCCTGTACTCATTCCTTCCCTCGTTTCCGGAGTGCCTCTGATCCGGTTGTTGCTGGTTTTCCACCTGATGCACTGCATCCCTGCTCTCACTGTTGTCATACCTCGGTGGAGGGTGAGGCAACATCAGTTGTTGCGTGTTTGTTCCGGAGAGCAGTTGCTGCCGGGGTAACTCCTGCCGAGGTTGATCATTCCGGGGTGCTTGAGCATTCCCCGAACCACCTTGTTCTATCTTACGCATCCACTCACATTGCCTCGTTGTGTGACCCGCCGGACTGTTCGGATTTGGCGTGTGAAATTTACACGGCTGGTCCAACATTGACTCATAGGTATACCTCGGACGATCTTTCTTTTCTTGCCATTGCTTTTTCTGCTCCGGAGTCCACGTTTTCTTGCCATCGTTTCGCGGAGTCCATTGCCCTCCCGTTTTCTGGCGTTGGTTGCTCCTTGCTCCGGGCTGATCTTGATTCACAGCTGCAACTTGTTGCGAACTATACCGATGATCCGGTCTATCATCTCTCCTTTTTCCTCGGTAATCGTTCCTCCGGGATGACCCGGCTCCGTCCCTCGGATAGTACTCCTCATTTGACTCGTTCGACGCGATCCTTGGTTGAGTCGGATCACCCAAAGCATAAGAATCCGCAATCCGGATCATCTCTGCCAACGTGACTGGCATTTTCCTTTGCAATTTCATCCACAACTCGCTGCCATATCTGCACCCTTGTGCGAACCATGCTATAGCCTGTGACTCTATGACTCCCTCACACGAGTTTCTCACGGTACACCACCGGGTCAAGAATTCACGATCCGTTTCGTTAGATCTCTGCTTGCACATCGCCAGGGTCTGTGGTCTATTCGGTCTCTGATATGTACTTGAGAAGTTGCTGATAAACATTTCTTCAAAATCTATCCAGCAATTGATGCTTCCGGCGGCAAATTATTCAGCCACACCCTAGCCGGACCTTCCAACATTTGGGGTACGTATCGTACAGCCCATCTCTAGTTGCCAGTTGCAATTTTCACAGCTGTTGCGTAGTTTATCAGTCAATCCTCCGGCTTTGTACTGCCGTCATACGTCTTCGTGCCCCTGGGTAATTGGAAATTGGGTACTAGCGGTTCCTTCATGATCCGGGGTCCAAAGCACGCTGGACCCAGAGGACCTTGACATTCGATCTGTTCCGACCTATACAGGTGATCCAGCTTTAACCTGGCGTCATCCAGCATCAAATCCCTGCTTCCCAATCTCTACCTTATCACATGATAGTCTGGTCTTGCGTATCCCGCATTCATCATCTCCGAGTCTCCGTCATTGTATCGGTCTTGCTCTCGTTGTGCTCCTCTCTGCTGCATACCACGGCCAGCACTTTGCTCTTGCCTTGGTATATTCCGCTGCTGTGGTTGACCTGCTCCTGCCGAGTTTCGTTGTCCGGCATTGCCGTTGGCAGCATTCCCTTGACCGGCATTGCCTTGGTCGTGGTTACCTCGGCCAGCTTCACCTCGGCTCACACTTCGTCAATCATCGTTTTTCTGCATCTCTTTTTCTTTTCCCGCACGTGTTGGGTCGTACGGAACGATCTGTTTGTTCCGTCTGGCCAAGGTTACTACCTCTTCTCTCCTTGGGCCACCATGAGGCGACGGTGCGGCTCCAGCGGATTTCTCCGGGTTATCCATCACCGAATGGACGATCTTAGAGGCTCCAACTCTCTCCGGGTTACCTCTCAGCAGCTCCTCGTTCTGCCTGTTCGCGATCCGAACTAGCTCGTTAACCCGGTCTTGCTGTCTTTGACGGGCTTCACCCGTCAGACCCTCTAGCTCAGACGCCGCGACATCTGCTGCTCTGAGGTTCTTCGTCGGGGTACTATACTTCGGCAACCCCACGAACAGATAGTTTTCCGACCCTTCTGGTCCATCATCACCTTCTCTGTTCATCTCACTCATGAGATTTTTCCCTTTTACTCTTACTGCATCGACCTCGTTTGCCTTCGCGTACTCACGCAGCGTCATGTTCAACGACTACTGAGCCGCTGCTATTTTCTTTGCGCCCTCCAGTATCTTTTGCCGGGTCTCCTCTAGCTCGGCCTGTGCCTGAGCCGGATCTACCACTGCTACCACCGGGTTTGCCAAGCTATCCATAGCTTCCCTCAGCATGTTCTCAGGCCTCTCTAGTGGAGGACCCCTAGCTTTCCTCAGTGCCTTAGGCGTTACCTCCGGGTCTGGCGCTGGATCCTTGCTCATGCCCATGCCTGGCGCAGTCATCATCACCTCTGCATGGTCCGGGGAGCGAGCGATACGCGCCCCGCGAGCCACAGTGAGGGGTGGTTCTCCTGCATCAACGACGCGACACGGATGAAGGCAAGACACATCCACAGCAACGTAGACCTTGTGCGCACCGAGCTTGACGAAGATGCCGTTGCACGGAAGGGGGCGCGTGCCGAAGCAGCCAGCGTTGTCGCTGACATAGTCCAGCGCTCCAAAGCGCTGAACGAGCCCGGAGACGATGCGTTCGCCGGTGCCGATGAAGTTTCCCGTCCGGATCTTCACCCCTGCTAGCGCCGCTAGCCCCACGGTGGGCGCCAACTATCGTGGTGGTGTCACGGCAGATGCCATGGATAGGCTAAAGGTGGGGACTAATATGTTCTAGGGGAATCCAGGGAGGGATAGTAGAGTGATTCTCTACACAGGAGCTTTGTATTGATGTTCAATCTCCAAGATTACAAGTGCTCCTTGAGCTGTATTGACAAGAGGAGGAAGAAGAAACTCTCTTACTCTTGCCTACCAACTAGCCCAAGAACCCTAGATCCACTATTGCTCAACCAACTAGAATTCTCCCAACTTTGTATCAGAAAAAACCCAACCCCCCTACCAGAACCCTAACCCCCCCTTATATAGAGGTGGTTCGGTCCTGGCCTAGGGCATACATGGAGGCATATTCCTAAGAATATGCCCCCTCCCAAAGTAGTAACCCGACAGGGGTGCTTTTCCCCCGCGTCACACTTGCTTTAGCGACGCAGCCTCTGCGGCGCCCGCGTCAGCCGACGTGAGCGTCGTCACCCTTGTCGGCCACGATCCGGTGGTCCTGCCCTTGCTTTATTCGCTCATCCAGTACGCACCGGACCTTCTTTTTGGACCAGAGAGATTCCTTCCTTCTCCTAGAAGCCAAGCGAGGATCCGGATCACAGTTGATCCGGCCATACCTGTTCCTGCATATAAGCTAGACAAGCATTTCCGACTTACTCCTTAAGTCGGACGAGACAATGTTAGGCGACCCCCCTGGTCCGGGTTACTCCGTGATCCGGCCTGCCTTGAGGTGACTCAGCCAGCATCCGCTTTGACCTTGCCGAACCTCGGCTAACTCGGCCCTTATACCCCGGAGTGACCCTACCCGGGGTTATCCCCCCAACATAGAGCTTGTTATGAAGATAACCACAAGCTCTAGATCCTCACATGGACAAGAACTAAACAACAACCAAGAAAGATAATGCTATGTATGCAAAGGTTTGAGCTCTCTCCAAAAGATACGAACGAGTCACCCACTCGAGAGCCCCTCTTGATAGTACGACTATCTATCCTAAATCCGGTCTCCCAACACTACAAGAGACCAGTAAAATAGAAAACCTATCAAAATCATACCTTTGCCTTGAGCATTCCGCTTGAGCTTGATGTAGACCGTCTTGTCCTTCTCAAGATGGATTGCCTTTCTTAATTGCTCTTGCTTGCTCTTGCTTGATGAAGACTTGAGAAATGCTCCCCCATACTCCATGGGGAAACCTCCTCTTTGAACTTGTCTTCATCACACCATGATCACTAAGGATGGCAAGCTCCAAGCATGAGATCTTCTAGAGATGATGCATCTTGAGCTTGCACTTCATTTCTTGATGATGTCTTGAAGATGGCCATAAGGAACTCCATCTTCTTCTTCAAGACATACTTGATCTTCCTCTTCTTCTTCTTCTTCTTCTTCTTCTTCAACAAGATTCCAATAGGCACAAAGCCCTTGGACATTTCTTCTTCTTTTTCAACCTTGAGACCAACACATGGCCCAAGCGATGCCAATGGACAAACTTATAAGTTAAACTCAATTTACACATTAGTCCATAGAGATTGTCATTAATTACCAAAACCACACATGGGGGAATACATGCCCTTTCAGTTGGAAAAGTAGATACATTTTGGATGTATCAACTCTCCTAGCTCGTTGTTTTCCTCATACAACTCAAACACAACATAGAAGCGATGAAATACTTTGACAAGGACTTTGCTCTATGTAGGCATGATAGTTTAATAATATCAATTATTCATAACATGGATTCTATAATGCCCTCGAATCGCCCCTATGCAAATTATAGCGATTCCCGCCAAACCCGCATAGAATCGATTCGATGACGTCCACCAAGCACTTGCGAGCAGGTGGAAAACTAAGTAATACCATTAAACAATAATCCATGATGGAACCCATAAGAACATATATATATATATACAACAATGACTCAGCGAGTCAAGAATACAGATATAGATTACAAACATCCAAAACATATTGAAAACGATACAACATCCGAGTACGGATAAGATGCAAATTGGACTAAGAGTCCTGAAGAATAACCAATGGTGTCCATAATCTTTCCCAGGACAAGCCGGAAGGGTAACCATGCTAACATCATCAAACTCATACTTGTAAATGCAAAGGAGTGTCGAAAAAGGGCAAAGGAAAAAAGGGAGTAGTCAGTACTGAGGCCAGTACACGGCGAGTCTTAGAATTTGGCGGCTCTCGCATACATAGGTATGGTGGGCTTAGCAGCAACAAAGCAATGCACTAAAACAACCTATAGAGACACGATACAGTTGATGACTATTAGAGAGGGGTAAGAGAGACCTATTTGGAGCCAACCTGATACTCCCCAAACATAACCCATCCTGGAGTTTACCTGTAACATCCCAATTTCAGCAACCCTAATTAGTTGTCCAGAATGCAAAAATCAGGGGGAACAAAACTTTTTCTTGTATTAATGCCGAAGTGTTTGCTTGTTGTTTGATTTTACTTATGCCTATGAAGGTGTGTTGGATGATATACTCCTTACCTCAACACCACTTGGCAAAAGCTACTTCCCAAAACTATCTTGGCTTAATTTCCACATTCTCAAATGTTCTGGCATTTCAAAACCTGAGCCAAGATGCCTTTGCAACCCTAACTATTTTAGAAGCTTCTGTTGACAAAATTATGGAGATCTATAGGATATAATCTCCTTATGTTTTCAAGACAGAACCTTCAACTACTCTTACCTCTAGGATTTCCAAAACCTTTTATGAAGCTTTCGAATTCTACTCCTGGTAGAGATACCAAGGACTCTTGCCTTATTCAAACTCCAACCTCTAAAGATGCCCATCCTTACCTCAAGCTAAGCTTGATGGTAATCTTAGTAGTAGTTGATTTGCTTGTGAGATGAGTTGCCTTGATCTGCTGTCTAATGACTTGCCTTGATCTGCTATCTGACTTGTTTGCTTAGGAAGTGGTATGAGCCACCCTAGGGGCTCATCATTTAGCATACAGCTAATCCAAGAGTTTCAACCCTAAGCAAGTTAACCAAGATGGATCTAATCTCTAGCCACTAGGTGATCATCTAAAACCTTAACCCGATCACTTCTGAAGTTATTCCTTCTAGAAGTTTCCAAATCAAAATAGACAAATATCAAGCATGAATCCTCTCTACTCAATCTACACTTCAGCATCATCCACTTTATGATGCTTTGGTACCTTGCAACCCATCAAAAACACCCCCTCTCATAATCTAGTCAAAAACCCTAAACCTGCCAAATTTGGCTAAGTCTGGAATCTGCTTCAACATCACCTTTTTGAATGCCTCTCTTTCTCAACCCTTGTGCCCTTTTGGTAATGCACTGGAACAATATTGTAGACCATCATAAGGACTACCAAGTCCCACTCTTTCCCTTGGGTATATCACCTGTTAACCCACTTGTTCTTGATGGTTTTGCAGGCAAGAAAATAACATTTTCTACAAATCTTATCAACATGCCTATTTCAGCAGAAGCTCACACCTTCATCCTATCTTCTTTGGACCAACTCTTCACATGTTTGTGATCTACCCATATAGGTCTACCACTACCTACTTCACTTGTTCCAATTGGATCTTGGTACTTCTTAAACCCACAAGGTTTTGAAGGCTAGTTGATAATCTGCTTTGGCAGGCTTATTTTATTCAAAGTTTGAAATCAATTCTTGGAGAACTCAAGCATGATCAAGCTCAACTTCTTGTACCATTGTGATCTACATCACGTGGTCTATCCATCCATATATTCCATGCCCCACGGGGAGCCTTGAGCTCCAAGCTCCAACAAGGTTTTGTTGGTATGAAAACAACATCACCCTAGCTCCTTGTTTCTTCCCAAAATCAAGTTGGATTCTCAACACCAAAGGTTGTAATGAATAGATACACCTTGTATACATCATATACCTTGCTAATAAATATTTATCAAGTATTATCCATAATTATTATGACTCAAAATCTATTAAATTCTTTTAATGGGCAAAAACCCCAAAACTCCCTCCATAAAGGAAAGTTTGGTTTTTGCCAAAACACTTCTCTAAATTAGGTCACTTTTGGTGCCTTTTTATCCTACCCCATCTTCCAACTTCATAATTAAATATTTTTGAAGATCTTTATTATTTATTTTTACCCTTTTTCTTAAATGGCAGAAATGGAATAATAATTGTTTTAAATACTTTTAATCCCCAATAAATCATGCGAAAATTCCTCAAGGTATGGATTCATATCTAAGACCATATCACATCAAAAACCAACCTTATCCAATTGGAAAATACCAAATGAGCCTCTACAAACCATTTCTGCACTATTTGGATAAATGATCTTAAGTGGACTTGAAATCCTTTGAAAAATCTCAAATAAATCCAGGAATATTGTATTAACCTCCTCTATATCCCAGCACCATTTCCTCATCATGTCCAATACGAGTTTCTAGACTTCCTTCATAACCACTACTTTGGCCAAGTTTTGAACTTATTCAAAACATAGAGATAAACCTTATCAAAACCATCTCAAAACTTGTCAAGAACTACTCCACAGCAACCAGCACTCCTCCTCTGATCGAGCACCCCTATAGAAGGGCACTGTTCCCCATGTCCACTAGTGCTTGGAAGGAGAGATAAAAGAGATATGCCCATATCTTTGAAATAAATGTGTAGCAGCCACTCCACTCACTCCCTGCCCCCACCTTGACCCCTAGTGGCCAGACCATGACCACTCCACCACCTCTAAGGCCCTATCAACGAGCAACACCCCTCCCTTCTATTCAAAATGGACATGGTTCATAATGAACCCTCACCCTCAGATATAAGCCCCCAAGGCCACTCTGCCCTCTCTCTTGGCCCTCATTTGCTACCTCCCCTTCCCACTCACTCTCCTCGAGCTCCACTCCCCTTCCCTTGCTCTGGTTTAGCTGAGAGAGGAAGAAAATGGCCTCTCGGCCATTGTTCAAAAGATGAGCTTAGCCTTCTCTCCTCTACTCCTCCCCCTCTGCATGTCATTCTCCCGAGCTTCCCGTTTCTTTTTGCATCTAACCCTCCCTTTCTCCCCTTCCAGGACAGTACCTACCGATGCCACCGTTGAGCTCCGTCGCCCTTCCTTCGGTCTCCGTCGCGGGAGCACTGCTCCGTCGTGGAACAGGTTGATGCCGACCATCCCTGAGATCGCCGTGGTGTACCTCGATGTCCTACGGCCTCCTCTTCGCTAGAGACGGCCCGGTGAGCCCTCCCTCCCTGCCGTCTTTTCCTCGCGCCTACGGTTTCTTCCCGTATGGCTGGGATAGAGGAAGGAGAAGAGTGGGAGCCGTCGATCTACACTAGATCTGCGGCCAGCACCCTCCCTTACCACTTCGCTCACAGAGCCACTGGCGGGCAGGCCCCACGACCGGGGTTTGAACGCACGCCCACGCTCCTCACGTGCCTAGCTCGCCCCGGGTGGGCCGATTCGGCGCTGTGAGGCCCATCTCGGTCAGATCTGGCCCCTTTTCTTTTTTTATAATCCTTTTTCTTTTGTTCCAGATCTGTTGAATGGCTTCTAGAAATAAATACAAGCAAAAATGGAAAACACCTAGTTTTGGCCAGATCAATTTTCCTATGGGTACATGCACTGTTTCTACAACATGCAGAACTAGTACTTTGCCCAAAATAATATTTCTCATTTTCTGGATTTTAATCCAATAAATAGTATCTGTTTTAGTAATCAATATCCACAAGGAGTTCCACATATCCAAATTGTATGATCCAAACTTTATCTGGTAACCCTTGAACATACCTATCTATTTGTTTTGGCCTCGGGCCAAGTGGAGCCTTAGTTTTACTTCATTAAAAATAACAAAACACCCTCAATTATCACTTTAGAAAATTCCTGAAGCAAAACTATAATATGTTTTGAGTTGATTTCAACTCTCTGTGATGTGGTACACTAAGGTCTATCAAAATCCAGAAGATCAAATTTTATTGAGGCTCTGGTTAATTTTGGTGAATTAATCATCTCTGCCTAGGGTAGTTTAGGTAGAAAAATCACTACAGAAGTTTTACAAATCCAAATTGGGTGATTCCAATTCCTACGGAAAGATAATTCAAATACCCATCTTGTGCCTTTGGAAGCATATCAAATTCTTTTGTAGAATTAATCTGGTGAAAAAGAGAAATCAGCTACAGAACTGAGTTTGGGAAATTCCTGAGGGCATTCTGTTAACTATCTTGACATGATTCCAGCTCTCAGTACATCATTACATCAAACTCTACCTAACCATCCAAGGAAATATTTTTTGGACATACATAACATTTTTGGGGAATTATCTCCTAAAACTAGAGTATTTCCCACCAGAAAATTCATTATAAATCAATGGAAATTGATAATTTGGTGAAACCACTTTTGTTGGTTTCATATTATCACTACCTATATAATGGTAGCATTTTTATACAAAGGTATCCTACAGAACTTGTACCTTATATTTAAACCCCTTAATTAAGTAGATTTGGCATCTAAATCATTAAAGAAAACCCACAAAAGCATTTCAAGTAATTCCACTTGTGTAGAAGCCAACCACTCAAAACCTACTGAATTGTAAAATTGTATTGTTCATTGCTTGCTGTATGTATTGATGTTGTATGTCTGGTGTTGATTGTGTCATTTGTTTGCTTGCATGTGATCCATATCGACGATAGAATGCGATTATATCGGAGACCAGAAGAAGTTGGTTATTATATTTGGTTACTATTGTATTCTAAGAAGAAGTCCAGGGACATATATTGCCAGATTGCTGATCTCAGGCAAGCCACCTTCTTGCTCATAAGCCTTGTCCTACTGTTTTACTTATGCATGTTTTATCTACTGTTATTTTTAAACTACATTGTTTTACTATATGTTGATGTATATATATGGTAGTGGTTTGGCTCCTCCGAACTATTAAAATTTTGTACTCTTAAGTACAACCCTCTTGATGACCCTATTTAACCCTAGTAGAATAGATGGTGCATAACAGCATAGCCCTTTGGAGACCCTATTTTAGCCGAAGCAAAGCTAGAGGATGGGAAGACCCCCGAAAAAGTTTTACCAAATGTTTTATGATAAAACCTTGGTGATGTGGGACCTCCCAAGAGATGTTGAGAAAGAAAAAGGTTTTGTTTTACAAAATGCTGAAGGAAAGCTGGAGGAGAAAGGTTTACAAAAACGCACCCGGTTCTTTGCAGTTTTGCTAGAACAATTAACCCATGCAACCACATTACTCTAGAATGGGACAGGGCTAGATTTGATGATTGTTTATTCTGGTATAAGCTACCTCGCAACGACTACAGGGATAAAAATCCCTAGAGGGTGGGCCTTCTCTGGCTGAGTCCATGTAAAACATCGACCGGGAGAAGGAACAAAGGGTCTGCGGGCCTCCACGCGTTACTATGAGCCCCTCACTAAAAGCGCACACTCGGGAAGTGGAAAAAGCGCTCCGGTTGGCTTTGAACTATATAGGGCGTCCCGGTGTTGAGGGGAAAACACTCATAGGGTAGGCACTTATACTGGAGTGGGCTTTCGGAGAGTCTTGATCGGTTACTCGACCCACGATCGGTGTAGATCAGGGCAGGGTAGCCGGATGGTGTGGCCAAAGTGTACAACCTCTGTAGAGTGTAAATCTATTCGAATAGTCGTGTCTGCGGTCATGGACGGTTGGGAAGGTTGTTGTAGAGCGGTGATGGTTTTGTTTTCAAAAAGGTTTTCGGAAAAGCAATGGCTTTGGAAATGTTTTGACCATGGGATGGTCGGAAAGGATACATGTTTTGACCATGGGATGGTCGGAAAGGAAGGAAAGGAGTTTGGTCATGGGATGACCGGATGGAGGAACAAATGGGTGACCTAGTCCTGATGTTTTCCAAAACTTTTCAAAAAGGTTTCCAAAATGTTCTACAAAAGTTTTCAACAAAGATATGTAGTTGCTATATCTATAAGAGAAACTAGCTGAGAAAAGAACCTCTCTTGGAGCCCTCCTACTACCACAGCCATAATGCATATCCTGTTGTTGTTATTACTTTCATCTTAAGGTGGTTTGCGAGTACATTCAAAGTACTCACTAGCATTGTCCCTGGCTATTAACTTGGTCAGATATCGAGAAGAAGGTGAAGTTGACGACTATGCGAGCTAGGACGTTCTCCCAGTCAGTTGCCTGTAGGTTAAGGCATGACTCGGGCTCTACGCTTTATGAAGTTCCACTGATGATGATCGATGTAGCCATAATGGCAAATAAGGTATGACATGTACCATTTAAATAATGGACGTTTACTTTGATACTTGTCGGTTATGTGCCACGACTAACTGATCATGGGATCGTGGTGTATGCATAACAGGGATTCTTGGAGGATTAATCCCGGGGCCCCACATTACCCCTTGAGACCAAACGAAGAAGTCCTTCTGAGAAACACACACAACTGAAAATTTTATTAATCATTCCATTATGGTTTCAATACTTACTAGTAAAATATAGATAGAATAAGACATCCCAATACCACCATTTGTTGGCACTTTTAATTATCCATTCTATTGTAGTGGAGCTGATTACTATTCATGCCAAAGTCAAATTTATAGCACTACTTTAGTTCGGGTTGTCTATGGTCGAGACATTGTGCTCCATGAAAGGAATATGCCTGAGAGGCAATAATAAAGTGGTTATTATATTATATTCCATGTTTATGGTAAATGTTTATTTCTCATGCTATAATTGTGTTAACCAGAAATGTTAATACATGTGTGTTTAATAAACAAAGAAAAGGTTCCTAGTAATGCCTCTCATTAAACTATCTTGTTGATTAACAGATGATCAAGGTTTCTTGATTATGACATTGGATGTTGTTAATAACAAGGTTAAAACATTGGTAGAGTGATGTGTTAAACATTCTCCCAAAGTATAGTAATGCGATCATGCCATTATGTTTACATTGCTATAACGTCATTCGAAGTAACTCTAATCCTTAGACCATGAGATCACGATAATCACTAACTCTGGAAGAGTACTTTGATTCCATCAAACATCACACTGTAACAGGGTGATGATAAAGATGACGTTGAGTACTTGGAAAGTCTTAGTTGAGGCTCGTGGATCAAGAGTGGGATTTATCCATCCTTATGACGGAGAGATATACTTAGGCCCCTCTCGGTGATATCACATTAACATAGATTGCAAGCAAGTGATAAGATCACTAAGAATATTATATCATGAGAACAAGAAAAGAGTACTTGTCGGTAATGAGATCGAACTAGGTATGGATGATACCAAATGATCGAATCTCGTACAAGTAAAATATCACGAGACAAAAGGAATTGGTTACTGCAAAAAAAGGTTCATGCTATCACTAGTTCATCACTGAATTAGTGGGAGTCATTATGGATCTTGAGGTCTCGCTAATGATTATTGATCGGAGATAGTCTCGATCATGTCCACATAATTCACGAGCCTGTAGGGAGACACACTTAAGGGTAGTCGACGCATTTGAGTGGATAGGGAACTCAGAAGAAAATAGAAATCTCGAGTGATTCTGATGCTAGTCTCCAGGAGTTCTGGAGAAGCATAAGCATAGATGTGCCTGAGGATATTCGTAGAGGGAAACTTTCACATATTCAGCATCCTAGGCTTAGATATTTTGTACTATTTCTTGTCAAGGTATTTCTTGCATCGGTCTTGTTTTATACTTATTGAGGTGTTTAAAGGAGGGTAGATATCCTGATTATAATTTGGTTGTGATTCTTGCTAGAACCTTGTCATATGTTGTAGCTCATAACTATCCTGAACCTCTTTTTGTTGGAGCCATAGATACCTTGATTTATAAACATATTAAAGAGGAAAGGAAGTTTAAGGATAGGGGAACTAAAATTATAGAAACTAACTTATTGGATTCCTTTATGATGTGTATGACGAGGGGTTAGCTCATCAATGCCCATGGTTGATGGACTTGGGTTTGGAGAAGAGGGGAGTGCTAGAAGCTTCGTTTGGCTAACAGGCAAGCAAATCGGGGACACAAAGTTTACCCAGGTTCGGGCCCCCGGAGGGAACCTTACTCCTGCTTGTCTGCTCTTAATTAACAATAGAACCAAGGGTTATAGGCGTGCACAGATGTAATCTGGCGGTGTATTAACTATGGTTGCGATGATACTCCTCGTTGCCCCTCCTAGCCTTTATATAGGAAGGTCGGGTCTCAGGATAGCAAAGCAATTCAGTTATAAATTAGGGTTTTCCCCTTTAAACTTTATATCTAATCTTTTGTTGTGTCTTCCAAGGAGTCGCACCTCCACGGGCTTGGGCCACCCGAACCTTCTGGGGCTCCATTTCACCATGGGATTCTCTTGGGCCGGACCGTATAGGCTAAACCTGGGTGCCCGTGGGGCATACCCATGTCAGTAGCCCCCAAGTGTCCATCCGAATCGTATATTCGGAGGGAGACTATGAAGTCTTTGAATATGCACAAATGCTTCTTTTGTCATCTGAACGTTTTATCAGGTATCATTACTTAAGTCATAGGGATAGTTGATATGCATGCCTGATTCATCCGGCGGATTAGGGTCAGTTAACTGCCTTCTGGCAAAACAACGCTATCTACTCAAACTCGAGTCTCTAGACTCGAATTCAGAAAGTTGCTGGCATAATTCGACTCATGTCGTGCAGGCCTTACAGAGTCGAATTCCAGTGTTCTATGTGTCCACTCGACACGTCAGTCGAGGATTTTTCATCATGCCTGTAGGAACGACATGTTTCTGGTAAAGCGTCGTAGGTGTATTACCAGGCCATTGGATTACATCCACATGTCTTATCTTCACGTTGTAAATGCGGCATCCGAATATTTCATCACCGTGGAGGTGATTCGGGTGGCCTAGGAGACATTGTATTTATACAAGGCTATTGTGGTTGGTAAGAGGCGAGGTCACAGAAAGCTTCGATTGCTTGTGATGATATTATGTGGATGTGGTCAACGCACTTTTTCCTGGGGATTTTCTTTCAATTTTCATCTTTTCATAGTGTGCGCGACCAGCGCTCCCTATGGGAGTAGCCCCTGAGTGCCTATTCGAGTCGTAGACTCGAGTGGGGACTTTGAACCTTTTCGACTAGTGTTGATGGCTGTATGTTGTCGAATGTGTGCTTCCAGCAATCCCTATGGGAATAGCGCTCGAGTCTGTAACTGAATCATGAATTTGAAGAACGAATCAAATCATAGTATGCTTATGCCTGCATTTTTATGGCATAACATTTGGCTTGGAAAATCTTCGGGTGCGTGACCAGCTCTCCTGTTAGGAGTAGCCCCCGAGTGTTTGGTCGGGTCGTAGACTCGAGCAAAACTGAGTGAGTCAAAGAGAAGTTACTATTGTACACTTCCATCTCGAGCTGCTGATAGTGTGAATGTTGATAACATCAATGATGATGACTAATGAGCTCAGCCGTTGGTGTGAGCGATGCTGATGGGACTGGACGGATGTGGGCCCCAATGTCTGACCAGGATTTGACCAGTCATGTGTAAATTGGGGTATTTAGCTGTGTCTCCTCGATTTCCGTGCTGAGTGGGGATCATGCGATGACGGTTCATTGTACATCCCGCCACGCGTCTATGCTGATGCATGCGACGCGTTAGAGGAGGGGATTTCTGAATATTGGATGGTATCTCTTTGATGCTTAAGTATCAATCTGCAACAGTAATTTTGGTACTTTGCCTCTACTTCCTCCTTGCATTGCTGCCATTGCTTCTCTTCTCCTCTTCATTGTTCATTGCATGTCCTTTGCACTGGACATGCTTAAAGCATTCCCTAGTTACTTCTTGCGATCTCTTCACCGAAGAAAAATGGGGAAAAAGAAGCCTGGTGCTGCTTGATCTAGCGCCACCGCCACTGCCCCCAAGAAGAAGGGCATTGGGACTCGTCTCACCAATGGATCCTGGCGGTGCTCCACATTGAGGGCCCACGAGCTCCATCCTCTTTTGTAGGCCGGCATTATTCCGGACAAGGAGGCTGATTGCCTAATTCCCGTACCGGAGGTAATCTCTGATCCTCCCACCGGGTTCTATGTTATGTTTCTTGCATTCCTCCTTCGTGGTCTTTCTCTTCCCCTCCACGATTTCGTTCATGGATTGCTTTGTTTCTATGGGATTGTACTTCATCAGTTGACTCCCAATTTTGTTCTTCACATCGCTTGCTCCATCACCCTGTGCGAGTGCTGGCTCGATTACAAGCCACACTTCGGCCTCTTCAAAAAGATTTTTAATGTGAAGAGGCAATCAGGGTCGAAATCCGTAGTGTATGACATTGGTGGATGCGGTATATCTGTGAGTCCCCATGTTCAGTACTTTAGCGTCAACTTCATCGATTCCTCTCAAGGATGGAGGGACAAATGGTTCTACATCCGAGACCAAAAGGTGGGGGAGCAGAGGTTCGGCCTTGCTCCCTTTGACCCGAAGGAGAAGCTGAAGAGGAAGAGATCATGGAAGAACGTGGTTATGCCGGGTGAAGTGGGCGAGGTGGAGATCTTGTACAAGCGGGTGCAGGATCTTAAGTTCATCCAAGGAAAGGAGTTCTCTGGTGTGGACCTCATTCAGACCTGGCTGTGGCGTCATGTACAACCACTACAGGTCAGAGGGTACCTGATGTTCCTCTGGTCTGGCTTGTGAGATCTGACATGCATTTGTGCAGAAGACATGACGTCGGTGGATCTCAAAAAGAAGATTAGGTCGTTGACCAAGCTCATCATGAAAGAAACTCTTCCTACAGAGTCGAAGACCGAGCCATTTCATGCCACCAATCCTGCATTGGTGGTAATGTCTTATCGCACATATTCATTGCTCGTAGGAAATTTTTGGTAGAGACCTGATGGTGTTATCTTGTTTTGCTGTAGGAGTAGAAAGTTGGAGGCACGATGCCTCCCCAACTCGAGGGTGTAGTCCCTCCCAAGGCTAGAGAGGAAGATGAATCGGACTTGACTGTGCCTGTTACAAAGGTACAGGGAGCCCCCGAGTCCAGCGAGGATGGGACTCGCAAGCGAGGGCAGAGCTAAGATTCGGACACCTCCACGCCTAAGACGCCGAAGGATCTTGCTCCTGAGGTAGGTACCACGAGTCTGTTCCCTGCGGTACCCATCCGCGCCATGCCTCCCAAGCCTCAGAAGAAGCAGAAGCGGAAGGAAATTTTTGATCTTGATAGATTCGACGGGTAAGCCTCTACACTTTTGCAATGTTTAGACTACTTTTCTAGTTGTTCTTCTTAGACTGATTATCTTTGCTTTTGCTGAAGTATCATAACGTCATCATCATCTGAAGGTGGTAAGGACCTGAAGGATGAGGGGCTCATGGAATCCAAGGGAAAACGCCCTTCCCACAGACGGAGCCAATTAAGGAGGGGTTAACTCATCAATGCCCATGGTTGATGGACTTGTGTTTGGCAAAGAGGGGAGTGCTGGAAGCTTCGTTTGGCTAACAGGCAAGCAAATCAGGGACACGGAGTATACCCAGGTTCGGGCCCATGGAGGGAACCTTACTCTTGCTTGTCCCCTCTTGATTAACAATGGAACCGATAGTTACAGGGGTGCGCATATGCAATCTGGCGGTGTATGAACTAGGGTTGCGATGATCCTCCTTGATGCCCCCTCCTAGCCTTTATATAGGGAGGCCAGGTCTCGGGATAGCAAAGCAATTCGGTTACAAATTAGGGTTTTCCCTTTAAACTTTCTATCTAATCTTTTGTCGTGTCCTCCAAGGAGTCGCGCCTCCACGGGCTTGGGCCACCCGAACCTTCTTGGGCTCCATTTTCACCGTGGGCTTCTCTTAGGCCAGACTGTGTAGGCTAAACCTGGGTGCCCATGGGGCATACCCATGTCATCCAAACAAAAGGTAAAATCTTTTGTTCTTTCACATCATCCATCCGAATATAGGGTCAACTTTTTGATTGATGCACCTTTTCTTGCGCCAGAGGAAAACAATCAAGTTCTTCGTCGGCTAATCTCTATCGAAAAGAGTCTTAGCGCGACGGAGACCAAGAGGAAGGACGCAAACGAGGCCCTTGAGCGCTATAAGGTGGAGTCAAAATAGCACGAGCAAGACCTGGCAGTGACCGTAGCGGAGAGAGAGAAGGGTTTCGAGACCAGCTCATGACAGCTACCCAGGTCCTCTCCGGTAAGTTTTCTAGAGTGGGTTACTCTTATTTTCCACCTCTTTTTGGATCCTTTCTTCTTGAGCATTAATTATTCTGCTGTTGCAGATGCAGCTGGTCTTGATTTCGATTGACTCACAATGACCTCTTGGTTGGTGCCATAGCTGCAGTCGAAGATCGCAATATCTCTGCCAAGGATGCTCTCCAGGAGGCCAAGGTCGTGGTTGGTCATCTTCACGAGATGTGTCCGAAGGCCAAGGGCATTGAAGATGTCAGCAATGTTCCTGATACCTTCATCAGGGTAGTGCCTGCCGTATTCAAGGAGTTGCACAAAGGAGTGGGTGCTTCCCTCGGTTTGGCGATGGCGCAGGCTTGCAGTGCTGGACTGGACATCAGCAAGATCACCTCCAAGATGTCGGTGACAGCCAAAGGCGAAGAGGTAGTGTTTGCTTCCTTTGCATCACGCTGTAAGAAATACGGTATGCGGCTCATTGAGATGCTTGTGGATTACTCCGTGAAGCAGAAACAACTGGCCACGGCAAGAACCACAATATTGGGGGTCGCCGCGAGCTCTGCAAAGCCTTTGGGTGCCTCTGCATAGGCCATGCTGCACCCTTAATAGTTCCCTTTGATGTATAGTAGTGTTAGGACTTTTTAGAGTGTCCCGAATGCTTTTGTGGGTTTGACCCTTCAGAAATTGTTTAACTTCTATGTATATGTTGGTTGCTTGCTATTTCTCGTGTTTCTTCGACTTGTTGCCTCTTGACATGGGTATGCCCAATAGGCACTTGACTACAGCCTACCTGGTGCGGCTTGACGAAAGGCCCACTCGACGAATTACCAAGGTCCATGATGCCTATGACGGTTCGAGTGGTATCAAGCCCATATGGACACGGACTCCCAAACGCACAAGACAAGGAAAGCTCAAGACTAGAGTTCTAATCCAACTTGTAACCAACTCGTATTGGTACCTGAGACCTAGCCTCCCCATATATAAAGGCTAGGAGGGTCCAACAAGGAGGGCGACCTAAGACCCCAATAGACGAATCGCGACTCCCACAATACACAATAGACAATAGATCTAGACATCAATCTCTCGCACATACGCCAGATCCAATCTGCGCGACACTGCCATCGGTGATATTGTAATCCTTCGGATCATCATCAATCAAGAGCAGACAAGCAGGAGTAGGGTCCTCTACGAGGCCTGAACCTGGGTAAACCTTACGTCCCTGTGTGCTTATTTGCTAGACGATCGAGACTTCCAGTGCGCCCCAATTCCTCGAACCTAAGTCCATAATAATGGGCATTAATGACTGAAACCCTCATCAATTAACGCCGTCTGTGGGAATTGGGCGCGCTGATGTTGCGATCTCGACGGCCCCATCACCAGCGATCTACGATCCATCGGTTTCAGAGGAAAAAATCTGCTATGGCTCCCTCACCATTAATGGCAGATAGGTCGCATCAGGTTGTTCGCGTGCGTTAACGCAGATGACCTCATCTTCACCAAACACGAACTTGGGGGCTAAGTACCCTCACGCGCAACTGCCGGTGCGCCGTCCAAAAACTAACATCCAGAGATTCCGGGGATTGGGAGCCGATCAATCTGGCTCGCTATCAACATCCGCGACATACACGCATGCAGATGGGATGAAAGACAATGGGTGCGCGAAAAAAGCATATAGTATCCCGGATGGATTTCCATATGGCTATCGATCTTATCTTTCAGTTATTATATTCGACCTCATTATTCTCTCTCCAATTGACTGCTCTATCAATTGCTTTTCTATTTTGATCTAACGCCTTTTCTGCATGTTGCTCGTACACGCCTGGAGAATTAATCAATGCATGCAAAATTAGATTGACACATGTTGGCCCGATCAGTCTGTCGGCTCAACGCATGGCGCGACTACATGCATGAAAGCAATCGAATATTACGTATCTGGTCACGGGATCGGATCAAGTTCCAAATCTTGCCTTGAACGAATCAACTCCAAACTACGTGTGGATTGCTTAGCATCGGGACTCATATTAGGTGCTATTTTTCTAATCATCCGTTTCTATTTTTCAAATCTCAAACTACAATATTTTCTACGGTTTGTACAATTTGTATCAGGTGGAGACGGACCCATCCGTTGCGTGGACTACTCGTCACCGCGTGTCGAATCCGTGTCCACCCCGCGACTCCATCCACCATGTCGACTCCGTGTCAATCGCGCCACTCCCTTGGCTGCGGCAACCCGCTGCGGTCTTCGACTCCACCGACCTGCTGAGTCTTCGACTCCATCACGCAACCCACTACAATTTTTGGTCGCGACAACACGCTACCACCATCGCTTTCGGCGACCCGCTGCCGCATTGACTCCGGTTCGCCGCATCGGTTCATGAGCACCGTCTCGACTCCATCAAACACCTCGATGCTACACTTGGGGACTCCTTCAGCTCCAGCGACCCGCTTTGGTTTTCGGATCCAGTGACTTGGGGCTCCCTCGGCATCGGTGACCCGGTGCGGTCTTCAACTCCGGAGACCCGCTGCGATCTTCAGCTCCAGCTACTCGGGGGCTTCCTCCTGTACAGCGACCCTCCGTGTCTTTCGACTCTGGCGACCCTCTGCGGTCTTCAGATGAGGCGACCCGATGTGGTCTTCGACTGTTGTGGCCCGTTACAGTCTTCATATGCGGCAACGCGTCATCACCACGCGACTCTAATCCGCCGCGTCGACTACGTCCGTCGTGTGACTCGCTGCCACGTCAACTATAGTCTTCGACTCTAGTGATTCGCTATGATATTCATCTCCAACGACTCAGGGGCTCCCTCCGCTTTGGTGACCTGTCACGGTCTTCAACTCCGGCGACCCGCTGCGGTCTTCATCTTAGGTGGCTCAGAGGCTCCCTCGACTCCCGCGACCGCGAGCCACTACAATCTTCGACTCCCGTGACTCGCTGATTGCATCGGATCCTGCGACTCGTTCACCTCGACAACTACCAATAAAGCTAAGTTACCCTCTACTTAGAGATTCTTTCTTTATTACTTTAATCGCACTCGAAACACTCGGCGGCTATGCCCTCTTCGAGTAACCTAATGTGTCATCGACTCCACGCACTCGAGCACCTCATACGCGACAGCCCGAGTAGCTGATGCTGCCTGATCATCGAATCCTTGAACTCCGAGCACCTCGGCAAGGTACTGAGACTAAGGGTAATCAGGCTAACGAAAAGTCCTAGCATACGGTGTAAAAGTTCCAACTCGTTTGGCACCAAAATTTTACTTTACAAGACAACAAGCAAATTTTCTCTTTACAAGATATAGATACTTCACAATTCTTTGCATTTTCTACAGCTTACAAGGATGTCGGACTACACCGAGCTATTCTATTGAGTCCTCCAACAGGAGTCGACGAAACAACTGACTGCGCCATACACTCAAAACCCGAGTTGGGTTCCTCCTCGGATGGTTGCATTGCTTGATGCTACAAAGACGCGGTGCTAGCAACGCACCCGACATAAGTGACTGTGTCGAGTCCAACTGCATCATCGATTCAAGCTCCTTATGCGCGACACACTAACTCGATGCACTTCCGGGTCAGTGGTTTCTTCTCACATGATTTTTGACTACCACTGCAAGATACAAGACTTGAGTCTCTGCCCGAGTCTACGACTCCGCCAGACACCCGGGGGCTACTCCAAACTGGAGCACTGGTCGCGCATATACAAGATCCTCGAGTGACACGCTCTGAATCCTCACTCGAATCCACAATTCGACTAAGGACTCAGAGGCTACTCCCATAGGGAGCGCTGGCCGCACACCCGAAAGAATTTTTTATGCAGAAATACAAGCTTCACGAAAACTCTTCACTCAAATCAACGATTTGATTGTGGAATACGGGTTACTCCCATAGGGAGCACTGAAAGCACATTCGACTGAAAAAAGCAACAAAAGACGACAGTAATCGCAAAATGTTTTTAGTCCCCACTCGAGTCTGCGACTCGAATAGGCACTCGGAGGCTACTCCCAATGGGAGCACTGGTCGCGCACCCTATAGAAAACAAAATATTCAAAGTATTGTCCATTGTGTCGACTGCGTCCACAATGTCGACTCGCTTATAGCAATCGAGTGCATTGGCGACTCCGCCTCATATCTTCCCTGCAAAGAGACTACGTCTCCTGGTCCACCCGAATCATCTCCGCGATGACAAAAATTCGGATGTCGTGCTTACAGCGTGAAGATAAGACCTGAATAAGGCCTAGCAACGCATCTGCTGCATTCTACCAGAAATAATCCGTACCTACAGGTACCATGAATAAGCCTTGACGGGCGCGTCGAGTGCTCACATTTACACATTGAGATTCGACTCTATAAGACCTCCGTGCCCTGAATCGAATTACGCCAGCAATTTCCGAATTCGAGTCCGGGGACTCGAATTTGAGTAGGTAGCGTTGTTTTTGCCCTAGAGCAATTAACTGGTCCCGATCCGTCGAGCGCACCAGGCATGTTTACCATCATCCCTATGAACTACTACAAATTTGACTGACCCGATGAACTTCCGGGTGAAGCGCTTCGCACTCGACACAACTGTCGACTTCGACTACCAAATGCAAGACTCAAGACTTCTAAGTCTCCACCCGAATCTACGATTCGCATGGACACTCGGGGGCTACTGACATGGGTATGCCCAATAGGCACTCGACTACAGCCTACCTGGTGCGGCTCGACGGAAGGCCCACTCGACGAATTACCAAGGTCCATGATGCCTATGAAGGTTCGAGTGGTATGAAGCTCCTATGGACACGGACTCCCAAACACACAAGACAAGGAAAGCTCAAGACTAGAGTTCTAATCCAACTTGTAACCAACTCGTATTGGTACCTGAGACCTAGCCTCCCCATATATAAAGGCTAGGAGGGTCCAACAAGGAGGGCGACCTAAGACCCCAATAGACGAATCGCGACTCCCACAATACACAATAGACAATAGATCTAGACATCGATCTCTCGCACATACGCCAGATCCAATCTGCACGACACCGCCATCGGCGATATTGTAATCCTTCGGATCATCATCAATCAAGAGCAGACAAGCAGGAGTAGGGTACTCTACGAGGCTTGAACCTGGGTAAACCTTGCATCTCTATGTGCTTGTTTTATAGCCAATCGAGACTTCTAGTGTGCCCCAATTCCTCGAACCTAAGTCCATAACAGTGGGCATTAATGAGTTAAACCTTCGTCACCTCTTGATCAAGAGTGTTTATCCTTTGATTGCTTTCTTAGCTATGATCCTGTAAGTGGCACACATGATGTGTCATCGTCTTTTGTTCCTTAAGCTCCATGCTTGAGGGTGGAGGAATCGTCTCAGCTCCCTCTTTTGCACGACCGTGTGAAGGATTTGAAAAAAAAATATGTTGATCATCCATGATAGTGCTGACATGTGGAAGTCGAAGGCAGAGAAAGCTTCTGTGCGAGAAAAGTATCTGCTTGGCAAAGCCGCCCAGATCAATGAACAGCTGCGATGTGAGCTTTATTCGACTGATTTGTGATCTTCTTGGCTTGTTATGATGTCGACTAACATGTCCTTGTTTGGTATGTGTAGTTGTGAATATCATTCCATGGGAAGAGAAAGAGTGTGTCAGTATCCAACTCAATTGTCTTACTCAGGCGGAGCTGGAAGCTAGCGGGTTCTTCTGGACCGATTGGAATAGAGAAATAGTGTTGGCGACACTGCTAGATCGCATTGCACATGTGCTGCGTTATTTCAAGAAGGCCCAATCCTCCTTTAAGCATATTTTCAAGGCAATGTTTCCCCTGGATGAAGTCCCTTCGAGCATGTCCACATTGTTGCGGAAGTTCCATGATGTAGGTGTTGTACGCAACTGCATGCACTGGTAGCTTGTTGCAGGTGCAAAGGTTGTGTTGGCCTTCGTTCATATGCAGCGCCTAGATGTGGACCTGAATGTCGTCGCTGAGGGGCCATCGGATGGTATGGCCTGTAACATGCGTCCATGCTATCGGGCAGTTTCCCAACCAGTGAAGGATATCATCCAGCAGTTTGATGAGCGTACCAACACCTTGATTCAGCGACAGTAGCATTATGTTAGCCTGCATAGGATATACAAGTGATGTAAAGCATGTATACTTTTGGTTGGGCATTGCTGCCCTTGTAATTTTCATAAACTTGTAAGTTTGTATATGTGATTATGCGATGCCTTTTCATTAGTCTAACACCTAAAATTATCAGCACCTTGCCAACCTATCAGTTGGGTTGTAACTAGGTTGGAGTTTTCAAGGGTTCGATTGTAAGCGGAGTCAGCTACTTAGGCCATCGCGATGGTGAGTTGTATGTATGACGAGGTTGTCAGGAAGGCACAGCCCCCGAGTGGAAACTTCATAGAAATAAACATAATAAGACTCATAGTTGAGAAACTTAGCTTTATTAATTGGGGAATAGCAGAAGGTACATTGTTCGGCTAAGTAGCCTTATTGGAAAAGTAAAAACATCTAAGGGTAGAAATGTTGTAGCTACGCAATGTTCCATGGGTTGGAGTATGTAACTCCATTCTCTAGGTCCTTGGGGAGATAGTGTCGCGTCTCGCCAACACGGACATCGGGGATGTTGGGCACCCCCTATTTGTTTGGTAGCGGGCACGAAGGCTTTCCAGCCTCAACATCGATGAAGGAACCTGCTGATACGATCACACATCACACACTGAGCACACACAACCATTTTTTACCCAGGTTCGGGCCGCCCTTTGGCTAACAACCCTACATCCTGCTCTGGTGGATTATCTGGGGTGGATCGAGGTACAAGAAGATGATCTCTATGGTGCCAGGGAGACGCTTTCTCTCTAGCTTCTACACTCCCGAGGCTTCCTCTTTCTCCCTTCTCTCACTTTGCTACCTCTCTACCTCTCTCCCAACTCTCGAACCCTTTGATCTCTGAAAACTCCCCTCCGTCTCTCCCTCTAAACCCTCCAAACTCTCTTCTCCAGAACCCCCCTCAAACCTATGGCCAAGTGCCTCCTTTTATACTCTAAGGGGTCACTACAAGGGACAGAGTGGAGCACCGCCAGGGGAGTTCCCGGGCTCAATCGTGGAGTGCCACACGGTCTTCAGGCAGATGGGCAGCGCCTGTGGCCAATGGTTGGCCAAGGGAGGTGCACAAGTGCACTTGATGGCTGAGTGACAGCTCAAGCTCCGAGATGTCACTCTTGTCGGTGGCGCGCTGCAGCGGACTGCAGCGCCATGATGATGTCCAGCAGTGCTGGCGCGTTGCTAGTTCCCATGTCAGGCTCAGTTGACTCTGGTTCTCGGGCCAAGCCTGGCCTAGGAGAAGCATTCCCATGGTCCTTCTGGGGCTCAGTCAAGGTCGCTCCCTGACTTCGATGTCCCCGACCGTGCCCTTACCCTCCTTCTGGGCAGCCCCCGAAAGGAGGGATCGGACCACCTCACATGCTTAATTGTCTTTTTCTCCTTGTCCGTGCTCGACTAGCGGATCGAGGCTCGTCGTGTAGCGTTTGTCTCATCCATAAGCACCTACATCATAGCTAACAGTTAGTCTCCATAGGCTCATCATGCCAAGACCATACCTGCTTGGAGCACATGGTGCTCGCATCCTTTTGAAGCCCTTGTCGGCCAGGACACGCATCCGCTAAGTCACTGACTGGTGGGTCCTGGCCCACGCACTACAACACAATGTGAGGAACCCTTATCCCATTACGCCGATAGATAGGCGCCACCTAGGATCACTTTGGTGACCACGTAGGGTCCTTCCCGTGGAGATTTGAGATTGAGGTGCCCTTTCTACTTTAGTCGCAGGACGAGGTCACCTTCGACGAAGGACCTTGGACATAGCCGTCAGCTATGATAATTGTGGAGGCTCTACTAGTACACAGTTGACAGTTCCGTGGTGATTTCACACGCCTGATTAAGCAGGTCAACGGAGTCCTCGAGTGCAGATGTAGATTCGCCTTCACTGTAAGCGACAACCCATGGGGCCTTGTAGCATACCTTGGTTGGTAGTACCGCTTTAGTGCCATGCACCATGAAGAAAGGTGTGTAGCCCGTAGCCCTGTTTGGGGTTGTTCGTAGGCTCCATAGCACGGAGGGCAACTCGTTTTCCCATGCTCCAACCGCTCGCTTGAGAGGTCGAAGGAGGTGCTTCTTGATGTCGTTGCAGACTAGGCTGTTGGCCTTTTTGACTTGCCCGTTGGTCTAGGGGTGTGCCATAGAAGCATAGCTGATGTTGATGCCCATATTTTCGCATAAATCCTGGAACTCATTCGAGGTGAAGTTTGTCCCGTTGTCGATGATGATGTTGTGCGGCATCCCAAATCTGAAGACGATGGACTTGAAGAACTTGACAGTAGTGGCACTAGTTTGGTTGGTCACAGGCATGGCCTCAATCCACTTGGTGAATATGTCGACTGTGATGAGGAGGAAAATGTATCCTTCTGGTGATGACTTTTGTAGCTTACCGACCATGTCGAGTCCACACTGTGTGAAGGTCCAAGCCATGGATATTAGCCTATGCTCCGCGCCTGGTGCGTGCGGTTTATCCACGAACCTCTGACAGGCGTTTCACCTCTCGACGATGCTTTTGGCGTCACGCATTGCGGTTGGCCAGTAGAAGACAACTCGTAGAGCCTTGGCGGCGAGGGCGCGACTGCCGACGTGATGTCCGCATGTGCCTTCATGTATTTCGAGGAGGATTCCCTTGCCATCACCGTTGGTGACGCATCGTTGGAGGACGCCGGTGATGCTTCGCTTGTACACCTCGCCGTTGATGACGATGAAGGACTTGGAATGCCGAGCGATGTGTTGTGCATCCGTCGGGTCATCTGGTAGCTTCTTGGTGAGCAGGTACGTGAGGTACGCTGAGTCCAGGATGGCTCGATGAGCATGACCTCTATGGGGCCTTCGGGTGGAGGTTCTTATTCTGCCTTAGTGGATCCTTCGGCCCCTTCGGGTGGCATAGCCTCCGAGTGTGTTGCTGCTTCTGGCGGGCCTTTGTTAGGCTTCAGCTTGATGGATCATTCACAGATTTGGCCAAGAATATGCCTCGTGGCAGCTGGGCGCCTGTGGAGCCTATATTGGCGAGCATGTCAGCCTCCTCGTTGCTTTCGTGGCTGACGTGTCACAGTTTGCAGCCATCAAAGTCTCCTTCGAGTGTGTTGTAGAGGTCGTGGCATGCGATCATGTTGTCACTTATGGCGTCGCTCCTGTTCAGGGTCTGTTGCACCATGAGGTTGGAGTCACTGTAAATGACGAGTCGCGTTGCACCGCAAGCTTTGGCCATTCACATTCCGTGGAGCAGAGCCTCGTACTCCGCTTCATTGTTGGATGCATGGAACTTCATCCGTAGTACGTACCAAATTTTGTCACCATCTGGATATGTTAGGATGACACCGGCCCAGGCTCCCTCTCGATGTTTGGATCCGTCGAAGTGCATTGTCCATATACTGGACATATCTGGTGTATCTGGAAGCTGGTTCTCCATCCAATGGACGAGGAAATCCGGCAGTACTTGTGACTTGATCACTGTCCTCCGCGCATAGGTGATGTCTCGTGGAGATAGTTCGATGCCCTAGAGGGCGACCTGACCCGTTGCATCGGGGTTGTTGAGGACATGGTTTAGTGGGGTGTCGTTCACAACAATTATCGGGTGCTCCTGGAAGTAGTGGCGCAACAGCCATGCCATCATGAAGACACAGTAGTCCAACTTTTGGTAATGCGGGTACTGCTTCTTGGTGAGTGTAAGCACCTCGCTGAGGTAGTACATCGGACATTGCACCCCATGGACCTTGTTCTCTTTGGCCTGTTTGACCACAAGTACGATGCTGACCACCTGGTTAGTGTCAACACCCGGATTTTCAATCCTAGATGCCTGTTATGCCATACATCGCAATCCTAGGATTACCATTTTTGCGAGACATAATAGATTGGATATAACAATACATCATCCATTATAAACCATAATAAGGTCTTACACAAATAAAGGATCTCATGATCCAGTCTTAGTACAATCAAGTAGCGGAATAAATAGCATAGCGATGGGGTCCATCTTCAGTGTCACAGGTAATGCTAACGATGGGAGATGATACTAGTTGTCTTAGCCGTCCTGCTATCCTCCTTCACGGTAGTCCTCCTCATAGTCTGGCCATAGGAATAGCCAGGGACAAAGCCATGATTACTCTTTAATTAATCGCAAACTACCACTAACAAGTAAGATAGTTCTAATAGGAATGCTAAGTTCTAAGTTTATTTGTAAAGCTAAGTTTGAAACCTAAGTTGAGTTCATAAACAAAGAAAGATAAAATAAAGTTTAAAAACACCTAAGTGGGAACTTAGTTATCATAGTCACAACTCTGTTGTGGTCAGGTCATGTCACAATTCCTTTCATAAGTCATTTTTGAAAACATCTGACAACGGAACAGTATGGCCACTCCAACTGTCCATAACCGCAGACGCGGCTATTCGAATAGTTTGACACTCTGCAGAGGTGGTACACTTTCACCACAAAATTCGATACATCTGTCAGGGATAACCCTGAATCATCATACTTAGTATGCAGATAATCAAACATAACCTTTCCTTTACACACTCTAGTATAAGCACCTCTCCTATGAGTATGGCCTCCCAGCCATCACAATGTGTCATCCTGGGCACTGCATAGGTGGACAACGTTGAGAGGTAGCCTCAGCTCAAACCTCTCCCGCGAGGGAACTAATACTAATGCATATAAACTTCTGGCTAAGCCTTACCCAATTTAGGTATTATGGTTGTACGGTAAAGTTGGAATGGTATCGCATCCGAACCCAACCATCAGCTTTTATAAAGGGTCTAAGGATCATGCCTCAATATTTTCATCATCACCATAAACCATTTGTGTTTCTCAACACATGTCAAAACATCTCAATAGAATGACTCATCATTCTAAGGTTTTCACAAGTCATTTTCACCAATTATTCCCATCTAAAGTGATCAAGTTTCTGGTTTAGCTGTAAGCTACTAAGTTAAGAGTGTTCACTAATGTGGGATGCTAAGATCAAGCTCATGCCATAGAATGACATATATGTCTAACTAGATAGGTCAAGTTTTATACTCTTTATGCTACCTTCAAACAAAGTAAAGAACTTTGGTAAAGTAAAGGAAGTAAAGCTTGTAAAAAAACTTGGAGTAGGTATAAGTCAAAAGGCATAACCAAAGCATGCCTAAAGCCTTTGCATAGGTTTTCTAGCTTAATTCTAGCTTTCTAACAATAGCTTGCCTTGGTTGGTGCAGTGGTTGAAATTCTCTTCCTCCTCTTTGTAGAACTCCTCCTCCTCCTCGTAGACTTGGTCGGTACTATCATCTATAAATACATACAGAATACACAATCACCAAACAATACTTAACTAGTCTACTTAGCACACTAAGACACACATTTGATGATCTAGTATCATCACAGGGTTTAATGAACTAGCATCATTCTTTTTATTTGAGAAAAGTAATTTCTACTCATTGAAATTAACTAAGATTTAATATTCTCCATTAAAATATGGGATCATGTGGACACATGTCATCACCACATATTCTAACATATGGGAATGTGATTTAAAGGTTGGATCATATTTTAATAAGTTTAAGTTTAATAATTAATGGTTTAAAGTGACTAGAAATGCCTATATAGCATTATTTTGGTATTAGTCCAAAGTCACTTCATGCAAACCTTAATATTATTACATATTCAGATAGGTATGGTTAAATGTGATTTTGGAGAGTTGGAATCAACTCAAAAGCTATTATGGTTGATTTTATAAAAATGTTTGAATGTGCAAAAGCTCCTATCTTGTTATTTTTACTAGGAGAGATCTCTAACTCTAAATGATTTAAATCCAAGGGGCCTGGATAGAGATTTTCATTATCTTTCCAACAAAATTGGAATCACTCAATTTGGATTTGTATAACTCTCTGAATTGATTTTCAAACTAAGGGACAGAATCTAGTTTAAGTCTAAAAAGAAAAATCCTAATTTGAATTAACTAGGTCGCGCGAGAAACTAATTGGGCCGGCCCAGATTCACTCCGCGATGTTGAGGACTGCTGACAGGGGGGTCCGCCTGTCAGTGGCTCATTACATGCGAAGCGGTACGGGGTGATGTGGACCGCAGGATTAGAACTAGATCATCGTCTCATGATCGTCGACGACGAACACGTCGCCGGCGAGACTGAACCCTAGCGGCTCGGTGGGGGTGCAGTGGGGACATACTGGGGCTCCAACTAGTGCGGCGAGGCGGGCAAAGAAACAAGTAGACGATGGCGAGCTCAGGCAAAGTCGCGGTAGAGGCTGAGGTGGACAAAATCAATGGCAGCGTCTCCTCCTCTGCTGCGGCGGTCTCCGGCTCAATTTCGGTGACTGGTTGCTCGAACTGCTCCGGCGAGAGGTGGGGAAGGACTGGTGGAGAGAGGGGAGTTGAATCGTGTGGCGATTGAGGCTGGGGAAGGCCTCCTTATATAGGCTCAAGGAGGGGGCCGAAGGGGCAATGACGAGCTCGTCAGTGACAATGATACAGGGTCCTATCGGCATGTGCAGCGTAGGCAGATGGTGGCTTGCCTCCTGGTGGTCCTCTACAGCTTTATGGCGATGCTAGGGGTGGTGGCTAATGTTCGGGAGCATCATGCGCTCTGGGAGACAGAGGTGGTTCTCGACGCAGTTCACGGCGACTGTGGGTCGAGCGGCGGGTTACGGTCGTGTCTGGCGGGGTGAGGGGGTCAAGGCGGAGCGGCGCACGTGGTCTGGTGTCGAGGCACGGCGTGTGGCATGCTGGCGGTGATGGCGCTCTGGCGTGCTCTGGCGCGGCGCAGAGAGGATAGTGCGGGGCTTGTCTAGGGTGGTCCAGGGCATGCAGTGGTCGTGGGGTGGACCATGGATGGAGGTGAGGTGGCGCCTTGCTTC
This sequence comes from Avena sativa, assembly GCA_916181665.1. NCBI lineage: Eukaryota > Viridiplantae > Streptophyta > Magnoliopsida > Poales > Poaceae > Avena > Avena sativa. The sequence continues at coordinate 27,220,808 of OV702290.1, read as the reverse complement.
CTGGAGGGGCGGAGAGGGGCTGGCGGTCTGCTGTGGCGTTGGCAAGGTTGGCCGGGGATCATCTCCTCGGGGCGGCGTGGCACTGGTGCCAGGGACTAGGGGATGGGCTGGTTGCTGCTTGGTTAGATCAAAGAGGGAGAAAGGGATCAAATGGGGTGCAAATGGGTGGCAAAACCATGTAGAAACAGTGAACCTAAACTAGAGTGTGATCAATGCATGCCAAGTGTTTGATTAAATGGCCGCATGAATTCAAATTTGGAATTTTGAACTGAATTTTGGTGGAGTGGTTTGTCACATGCTTAAGCATCTGTGGTTGCTAGGATTTGTTAAATGGAATTCATTTGAGTGGTTTTTGAAAAAGTGTGATCTAGACATATGAACTAGATTCCATTTTCAAATGTCATTTAAAATTAGAGTTTGAATGTTTTTGGGAGATCACAAAGTGGGACTTGGTACAACACTACTTGTACTAGCAAGGGGTGCAAAGATCCACTTTTGTCTCTGTTGGAAATTGAGTGCTAGGAACACCCAAAGTGGGCTAGGTGATTAAAATGAAGTGACCATTTCCTTTATTTAATTCTTTTTTATTTTTTTCTTTGGTTTTTGCTTGGGAATGATCTAGATGATGTGACAATCATCATAGAACCATTTTACAACCATTAGCACACACAATCATGGCATTTCAAAACAACTCCTATTTAAATGCAACACTCATATGCATGCTTAAAGATCTTAAATAGAAAAAGGTTTTGTTAACCCTAAATTGGGTGATTTGGATCTTGATTAACCTTGATTAAAGATTTGGGATGTTACAAACCTTCCCCCCTTAAACAAAATCTCGTCCCGAGATTTAAGAAAGAAAACTAGGAACTAAAGAGATCTGGGAACTCAGTCCTAATGTAATCTTCTCGCTCCCAAGTGGCTTCTTCGGTATGCTTGCTCCATTGAATCTTGAGATATTTGATACTCCGGGTCCTGGTGGTTCTGTAAGCTTCCTCCAAGATACGGATGGGCACTTCACGATACGTCAGATCCTTGTTGATATCAACAGCTCGGTGATCGATGTTCTTGAAAACTTCAGTCTTCTCCGGCACTTCTAGGCATTTACGAAGTAACGAGATATGGAACACATTGTGAATGGCTAACATCTCCTCTGGCAGTTCCAGTTGATAAGATACTTCTCCTTGACGATTCAGAATCTTGAAGGGTCTGATATATCTGGGGGCTAACTTTCCTTTCAAACTAAAGCGTTGGGTTCCCTACAATGGTGAAACCTTGAGATACACAAAATCTCCGATATTGAAAGTCAGGTCTCTCCTTCTCTTGTCAGCGTAACTCTTCTATCGAGATTGGGTGGTCTTGAGGTGCTCACGGACTTTGTGAACCTTCTCTTCGGCTTCTCGGAGAATGCCGGGTCCAAAAATCTGACTCTCTCCTACTTGCAACCAATTCAAAGGGGTACGACACATTCTTCTGTATAAGAACTCAAATGGGGCCATTTGCAAACTGGCTTGGTAACTGTTGTTGTATGAGAATTCTGCGAAAGGCAGACAATCTTCCCATTTTGATCCATACTCTAACACACAAGCTCTCAACATATCTTCTAGGATTTGGTTGACTCTTTCAGTCTATCCATCGGTTTGCGGGTGATATGCGGTGCTGAAATTCAACTTGGTTCCTAATCCTTCTTGGACTTTCTGCCAAAATCTCGAGGTAAATTGGGTTCCTCGATCTGATACTATGGTCTTGGGAGTTCCATGTAAACTGACGATTCTAGCAATGTACAACTCTGCTAGCTTTGAACTCTGGTAGGTTGTCTTGACAGGTATAAAATGAGCTACCTTGGACAGTCTATCAATGATGACCCAGATTGAGTCATTTCTCCTACTAGAAGTAGGCAAACCGGTGATAAAGTCCATTCCGACGGAATCCCATTTCAATTCCGGAATCTGCAATGGTTGCAACAGTCCTGCGGGTCTCTGATGTTCCGTTTTGACTCTTTGACAGATATCACACTTGGTGATGTAGCTTCCGATTTTTCTCTTCATCTTGTGCCACTAAAATTTCTCCTTTAGATCCTGATACATCTTCGTTCCTCCGGGGTGGATAGAATAGAGAGTATCATGAGCTTCTTGCATGATAACTTGCTTCAGCTCCGAATCTGCTAGCACACAGATACGTCCTTTGTACCATAAAACTCCTTCTTCATCTTCGGTGAATCCAGGTACCTTTCATGTACCAATATAACGCTTGATTCCGTCGATACTTTCATTTCCCTTCTTGAATTCCTTGATTTGGCTAATCAAAGTGGGTTGAAGTTCAATGCTAGCTAAAAATCCTTTGCTAACTAGCTCAGTTCTAAACTGCTCCAACTCCTCATACAAATTTGGTTGCTTCTCCTTGATCATGGTGTTTAGCCTATACGGTAATCTGCTAAGAGCATTCGCTGCCACATTGGCTTTGCCGGGGTGATAGTGAATGTCAAGGTCATAATCCTTGATTAACTCTATCCATCTCCTTTGCCTCATATTCAGCTCCTTCTGAGTGAAAATATACTTCAAGCTCTTGTGATCTGAATAAATCTCACAACGATTACCCATAAGGTAATGATGCCATGTCTTCAGTGCCAAAACTACGGCTGCTAACTCAAGATCATGGGTAGGATAGTTCTGCTCATGCTGCTTTAGTTGTCAAGACAGATATGCGATGACTTTTCCTTCTTGCATCAATACACATCCGAGACCAATCTTGGATGCATCACAATACACATCAAACAGCTTCTTGATATCTGGCATGATCAATATTGGGGCTAAAATCAATCTCTTCTTGAGATCTTGGAAACTGGCTTCACATTTGTCGGTCCATTCAAACTTCTTGTCCTTCTTCAACAATTGGGTCATGGGTCTTCTGATGCTCAAAAATTCTTCAACGAACTTGCGATAATATCCCGCTAATCCGAGAAATGCACGGACTTGGGTTTGAGTGGTTGGGGCTTCCCATTCTTCAACATCCTTGATCTTGGCGGGATCAACAGCAACTCCTCCGGCAGACACTATATGTCCTAGGAATCCTACTTCTTTCAGCCAAAACTCACATTTGCTAAACTTGGCATACAACCGATGCTCTCTAAGGGTTTCAAGAATGATTCTCAGATGTTGCTCATGGTCTTCTTCTGACTTGGAGTAGATAAGTATATCATCGATGAACACAACGACAAACTTATCTAGAAAATTCATAAAGATCTTATTCGTGAGGTTCATGAAATAAGCAGGGGCATTGGTTAATCCAAAAGACATAATCGTATGCTCGTATAATCCATAACGAGTAGTAAAGGCGGTCTTCAGAATATCCGTTGCACGAATCTTAAGTTGGTGATAACCAGTCCTAAGATCAATCTTAGAGAACACATTTGCTCTAGTCAACTGATCAAATAGATCCTCTATTTTTGGCAAGGGGTACTTGTTTTTGATTGTGACGTCATTCAGCTTCCTGTAATCTATGCACAAACAGTTGCCTCCATCTTTCTTGTCGACGAATAACACTGGCGATCTCCATGGTGATGCGCTTGGTTGAATCAAGCCAGTTACCAACATAGCATCCAGCTGCTTCTTCAATTCCACTAACTCTGAGGGGTTCATACTATAGGGTCTCTGGGCTATGGGTCCGGTTCCGGGGATTAGTTCAATAATGAACTCAATATCCCTATCCAGGGGCATACCGAGCAATTCATCTGGGAATACGTCGGGGTATTCACAGACTACTCTGACTTGGTCTATGGTGGGTAGGGCTAGACTCTTGTTGCACTTGAATTGACAGGGCAAGGTTTCAGATATATGCTCTACTGAGATTCCAGAGCTATTGGTCATTGTGATGGCTTTCTTGGCACAGTCAATCAATCCTTTATCCTTTGACATCCAATCCATTCCTAGTACTACTTCCAAACCTTTGGTTCCAAGTACTATTAAGTTGGCATAAAAATCTATCCCATGTATTCTGATAGGCACAACTTTGCAAATTTTTCTAGCTTTTGTAGTTGAACCAGGGATTTGAACTATCATGACATGCTTCAAGTTGGTTGGGTGAATCTTACTAGTGCATGCGAATTCTTCGGTGACAAATGAGTGCGATGCTCCAGAATCAAACAACACTATAGCTAAAACTGAGTTGACAGAAAACATACCTAGCATTACATCTGGCGCTTCTTGGTCTTCCTTGGCGTTCATGTGGAAGAGACGGCCGTTGTGGTTGTGAGGGTTCCCTAGGGCAAATATTCTTCCTGGTTGAACACGACGCTATTGTTGATCTAGAGTATTCACATTGGCAGTGGCGGCAATCTTCTTGGGACACTCATTTGAGTAGTGACCCTTCACGCCACACTCGAAACAAGTAATCTGAGACTTGTATTTTTCTACCATGGGCACAACATTGCTTCCGGTTCTGGGTGCAGTGTTGTTGTTATTATTGTTGTTTTTGTTGTTGTGCTTGGGGGCACACGGTTGAAATTGCTGGAGTTGTCGGGGTGATTGTTGTTTCCTCCGGACTTCACATTTCCTCCGCTGCAGTTAGGGTAACTTGGGTGAGACATTGGGGGTCGATTGTTCCTCGGTGCATATCCTGCAGACGGGTTGGGACGGTACTTCTGGTGACTGTTGGATCCAGCTTGGTGCATCATCCGATGTTTGTGGTTGTCGTTTGCTTGATTAAGCTTCCCTTCCATCTGAATGGCAGAGTCGACTAGCTCTTCAAGATCCTCGAAACGGATGTTGACAAGAACAGTCTGCATCTCATCATGCAGTCTGTTCAGGAATCTCTCCTTCTTCTGGCCTCCGTGTTGATCTCATCAGGTGCATACCTGGCAAGGGACAAGAATCTGTCACGGTACTCCACTACAGTCATTCTGGCTTGCTTCAACTCTCTAAATTCATCCCTCATTCTGGTGACTAGACCCTATGGCACGTGGGTGCGACTGAATTTGACTTTAAAGGCTTCCCATGTCATCACTTGACCATGGTTCATTGTGCGGGTGGTGTTCCACCATGCTCTTGCATCTCCTGCCAAGTAGTGGGTGGCGAAAAGAACTTTCTCGTTGGCATCCACTCCGGCTACTTCTAAGTTGTTCTCCATTGTCTACAACCAGTCATCAGCATCCAGTGGGTTTTTAGACTGGCTAAAGATTGGGGGATTGGTATTCTTGAAGTTTTTGAGTTTGGATCCATGATGATCCTGATTTCCATGGTTCTTATTGTTGTGACCCATCTGGGCGATCTGCTACAGGGTTGCTAGATTATCTTGGCGCTCTGCCCTACTAGCTTCACGGTCTGCAATGAGAGTCTGCAGAATCTGCAACATTGGGTCTTGCGATGAGCTGCTCCCTCCTTGGTTTCCACGAGTCATCTGAAGATTGAGATAGATAAAGGGGGTAAGAGGGAAAGTTCTAAGGTTCATGGTTTTGGTTTCAAAGCTAAAACTTTGAGTTTGACTCGGGTTTTGCAACTAACTTCTTTTCATCCATTCACGCAAAGCACACGATACAAACACACACACACCACAACATCAAAAGGAAAACAGATGGTTTTAAGAACCATTCTGTAAGCTATGATACAATGGGACCGATACTCATCACTCCTACGATAGTGCTCTAGTGCATCTACTCATCATCGATGAAGTCGGAGTCATCATCATCGGTGTAGAAGTCCATGGCATCATCCTCCAGATAGTCATCATCATTGCTAAGGTAGGAGTCAATGTCCCCTTGGATATCTTCACCTTCTTCTTCTTCTTCCTTTGCTGCAAGTTGAGCTTCTTGCTCCTTGATGGTCTTCTCGAGTTTGGCCACCTTCTTGTGGAGACGGTCGATGGTGCGATCCTTCTTTACGCGTTGACGGCAAAGAGACTGACGATCCTTGACTAGCAGTGAGAAAGTCTGGGCCTTCTGGGCAGCAAGGGCGAGGTTGTGGTTGGCGAACTCTCTAGCATTGTCCATTTCCTTCTATCTGTTTTACAATAGGAAGTTGAGGTTCTCCACTTGACGCTTCAATATTGGGTGACTTGGCATCTCTAGCGGCATTCCCATTGAATCACGCCTTGCATAGTGAACAAAGCGGGTTCCTTGGATTAGATTGACACTCTGGGCACACAGACGAGTGAGAGCTTCATGCATTGCCCTGGCCAATCCATCTAGCCAGTTGTTTTCCCTCATGGAGAACTGAATCCTCTCGGACATTGGTGCTTCTATCTTCCTCGAAGATCAGCAGTTACTAGCCATTGTAAATCTCCTCCTGGTGTACCTGGGAGTTGAGCTCCAAGAAATTCCAGATGAGGACACTCCAAGTACTCCGACAGTGAATCTAGATCCCTCTCGAAGATCAGTTGGCCTCCGTTGCCCAACTGGTAGAACTTGCTGTATTGAGTTTCCATCTATAAGAATTTAGGATGAGAAAGTTAGTGAAGTGATCAAGTGTGTCAAAGTTTTATGTAGTAATGTAAGAATTTTGAGGAACATGAATTTTTTGAGAGAAAGAATCCCCAAGGGTAAGAGAGGAAATAGTTTTCACAAATACTCACTTATGTTTTTGAAACTAAGTTTTTATTCGGACGTCCATTCTAACTAGGGTCTCCTATGGTCAGGATGGCTCTGATACCAACTTGTCAACACCCGGATTTTCAATCCCAAATGCCAGTGTTGCCATACATCGCAATCCTAGGATTACCATTTTTGCGAGACATAACAGATTGGATATCACAGTACATCATCCATTATAAACCATAATAAGGTCTTACACAAATAAAGGATCTCATGATCCAGTCTTACTACAATCAAGTAGCGGAATAAAAAGCGTAGCGGTGGGGTCCATCTTCAGTGTCACAGGCAATGCTGACGATGGGAGATGATCCTAGTTGTCTTAGCCGTCCTGCTGTCCTCCTTCAGGGTAGTCCTCCTCATAGTCTGGCCATAGGAATAGCCAGGGACAAAGCCATGAGTACTCTTTAAGTACTCGCAAACTACCACTAACAAGTAAGATAGTTCTAATAGGAATACTAAGTTCTAAGTTTATTTGTAAAGATAAGTTTGAAACCTAAGTTGAGTTCAGAAACAAAGAAAGATAAAATAAAGTTTGAAAACACCTAAGTGGGAACTTAGTTATCATAGTCACAACTCTGTTGTGGTCAGGTCATGTCACAATTCCTTTCATAAGTCATTTTTGAAAACATCTGACAACGGAACAGTATGGCCACTCCAACTGTCCATAACCGCAAACGCGGTTATTCGAATAGCTTGACACTCTGCAGAGGTGGTACACTTTCACCACAAAATTCGATACATCTGTCAGGGATAACCCTGAATCATCATACTTAGTATGCAGATAATCAAACATAACCTTTCCTTTACACACTCTAGTATAAGCACCTCTCCTATGAGTATGGCCTCCCAGCCATGACCATCTGTCATCCTGGGCACTGCATAGGTGGACAACATTGAGAGGTAGCCTTAGCTCAAACCTCTCCCGCGAGGGAACTAATACTAATGCATATAAACTTCCGGCTAAGCCTTACCCAATTCAGGTATTGTGGTTGTACGGTAAAGTTGGAATGGTATCGCATCCGAACCCAACCATCGGTTTTTATAAAGGGGCTAAGGCTCATGCCTCAACATTTTCATCATCATCATAAACCATTTGTGTTTCTCAACACATGTCAAAACATCTCAATAGAATGACTCATCATTCTAAGGTTTTCACAAGTCATTTTCACCAAGTATTCCCATCTAAAGTGATCAATTTTTTGGTTTAGCTCTAGGCTACTAAGTTAAGAGTGTTCACTAATGTTGGATGCTAATATCAATCTCATGCTATAGAATGACATCTATGTCTAACTAGATAGGTCAAGTTTTATACTCTTTATGCTACCTTCAAACAAAGTAAAGAACTTTGGTAAAGTAAAGGAAGTAAAGCTTGTAAAAAAACTTGGAGTAGGTATAAGTCAAAAGGCATAACCAAAGCATGTATAAAGCCTTTGCTTAGGTTTTCTAGCTTAATTCTAGCTTGCTAACAATAGCTTGCCTTGGTTGGTGCAGTGGTTGAAATTCTCTTCCTCCTCCTCTTGGTAGAACTCCTCCTCCTCGTAGACTTGGTCGGTACTATCCTCTATAAATACATACGGAATACACAATCACCAAAAAATACTTAACTAGTCTACTTAGCACACTAAGACACACATTTGATGATCTAGTATCATCACAAGGTTTAATGAACTAGCTTCATTCTTTTTATTTGAGAAAATTAATGTCTACTCATTGAAATTAACTAAGATTTAATATTCTCCATTAAAATATGGGATCATGTGGACACATGTCATCACCACATATTATAACATATGGGAATGTGATTTAAAGGTTGGATCATATTTAATAAGTTTAAGTTTAATAATTAATGATTTAAAGTAACTAGAAATGCCAATATAGCATTATTTTGGTACTAGTCCAAAGTCACTGCATGCAAACCTTAATATTATTACATATTCAGATAGGTATGGTTAAATGTGATTTTTGAGAGTTAGAATCAATTCAAAAGCTATTATGGTTGATTTTATAAAAATGTTTGAATGTGCAAAAGCTTATGTCTTGTTATTTTTACTAGGAGAGATCTCTAACTGTAAATGATTTAAATCCAACGGTCTTGGATAGAGATTTTCATTCTCTTTCCAACAAAATTGGAATCACTCAATTTGGATTTGTATAACTCTCTGAATTGATTTTCAAACTAAGGGGCAGAATCTAGTTTAAGTCTAAAAAGAAAAATCCTAATTTGAATTAACTGGGTCGCGTGGGAAACTAATTGGGCCAGCCCAGATTCACTCCGCGGTGCTGAGGGCTACTGACAGGGTGGGTCCGCTTGTCAGTGGCTCATTACACGCGAAGCGGTATGGGGCGATGTGGACCGTAGGATTAGAACTAGATCAACAGCTCACGGTCGTCGTCGACAACGAACACGTCGCCGGCGAGACTGAACCCTAGCGGCTCGGTGGGGGTGCAGTGGGGATGTACTGGGGCTCCAGCTAGTGCAGCGAGGCGGGCAAACAAATAAGTAGACGATGGCGAGCTCAGGCTAAGTCGCGGTAGAGGCTGAGGTGGATGAAATCAACGGCAGCCTCTTCTCCTCTGCTGCGGTGGTCTCCGGCTCAATTCCGGCGACTGGTTGCTCGAACTACTCCGGCAAGAGGTGGGGAAGGACTGGTGGAGAGATGGGAGTTGAATGGTGTGGCAATTGAGGCTGGGGAAGGCCTCCTTATATAGGATCGAGGAGGGGACCGAAGGGGCGGCGGCGAGCTCGTCGGTGACGACGATACAGGGTGCCATCGGCATGGGCGGCGTAGGCGGACGGTGGCTAGCCTCCTGGCGGTCCTCTTCGGCTTTATGGAAATGCTAGGGGCGGTGGCTAACGATCGGGAGCGTCGTGCGCTCTGGGAGACAGAGGTGGTGCTCGACGCAGTTCCCGGTGGCTGTGGGTCGAGCAGCGGGTTACGGCCGTGTCTGGCGGGGTGAGGGGGTCAAGGCGGAGCGGCGTGCACGGTCTGGTGTCGAGGCGCGGCATGTGGCATGCTGGCGGTGATGGCGCTCTGGCGTGCTCTGGCACGTCGCAGAGAGGATAGTGCGGGGCTTGTCTGGGGTGGTCCAGGGCGTGTCAGTGGTCGTGGGGTGGACCGTGGACGGAGGTGAGGTGGCGCCTTGCTTCATGGAGCGGCGGAGAGGGGCTGGCGGTCTGCTGTGGTGTTGGCAAGGTTGGTTGGTGATCATGTCCTCGGGGCGGCGTGGCACTAGCGCCAGGGACTAGGGGATGGGCTGGTTGCTGCTTGGTTAGATCAAAGAGGGACAAAGGGATTAAATGGGGTGCAAATGGGTGGCAAAACCCTATAGAAATAGTGAACCTAAACTAGAGTGTGATCAGTGCATGCCAAGTGTTTGATTAAATGGCCGCATGAATTAAAATTTGGAATTTTGAACTGAATTTTGGTGGAGTGGTTTGGGAATGATCTAGATGATGTGACAATCATCATAGAACCATTTTACAACCATTAGCACACACAATCATGGCATTTCAAAACAACTCCTATTTAAATGCAACACTCATATGCATGCTTAAAGATCTTAAATAGAAAAAGGTTGTGTTAACCCTAAATTGGGTGATTTGGATCTTGATTAAAGATTTGGGATGTTAAAGTTTGTGGTGGCTATGTATAGTAGCGTTAGCTCCTTTTCCTTGGGTGTCACCAAGATGGGCAAGGTTGAGAAAAGGCGCTTGAGATCTTCGAATGCTTCTTGCGCTTCGTTCGTCCACTCGAATTGGTCTGTCTTGCGGAGGAGTTGGTAGAATGGTAATGCCTTTTCTCCCATCCGACTGATGAATCGGCTGAGCGCCGCGATTCACCTAGCTAGCTGTTAGACGCCCTTGACGTTCTTTGGCTTCTCCATGGCCAGTATAGCCTTTATATTTTTTGGGTTTGCCTTGATTCCCCTTGCGAAGATAAGGTACCCGAGTAATTACCTGGATGGGACGCTGAAGGCACACTTCTCTATACTCAGCTTGATCCTGTATTGATTGAGGTTGTCGAAGGTCTCGCAGACATCATCGATAAGTGTAGATTCCTCCTTTGTCTTGACCACTATGTCATTGACATATACCTGGGTGTTGCGGCCAAGCTGGTTCTTCAGGAAAGACTGCATGCACCATTGGTAGGTGGCACCTATGTTCTTTAGCCCGAAGGGCATCGTGCTGTAGCAATAGACGTTGAAAGCCATGATGAAGGCCTTTTTCTAGGTCCTCCACTTTCATCCGGATCTAGTTATAACCTGAGTAGGCGTCAACGAAGCATAAACTCTCGCATCCCACGGTGGAGTCGATTATTTGATCGATCCGTGGTAATGGGAAGTGATCCTTCGGGCAGTGTTTGTTGAGGCAGGTGAAGTCCATGCACATCCACATGATGTCTGTGTCCTTTTTTGGAACGATAACGGGGTTAGCAACCCAGGTGCTTTCCTTGATCTTGCAGATGAAGTCGGTGTCAAGTAGTTTGTTGACTTCCATGCTGACCGCTTTTGCCCTTGGTTCTGATAGTCGTCGCACCGACTGCTTGACTAGTCTTGCATCTGGGAACATGTTGAGTGCATGCTCGGCGAATTCCCTGGGAACTCCTGGCATGTCCACAGGACACCAGGCAAATATTTCCTAGCACTCATGGAGGAATTTTACAAGTGTGAGTTCGTATGCGGAACTCGGGTTGTTGGCGATGAGGGCCGTCTTGGTCGGGTCTATCGGGTGGACCTGGACCGCCTTGGTGTTCACGGTGGAGTCGAAATCTTGCTCTGGTCCGTTTGGCTTACTCGCGGGAGGAAGACTGTTGTCCGTCGACTTCTTGAGCCTGGCCAGCTCCTCTTGCATGTCGAAAGACTAGGAGATTCTGTTGAATCCCATGTCGCGGTTGTCGCATCTGGTGAAGCTCCCCTCTGCGGTGATGACGTTGTTTGGTCCTGGCATCTTCATAAGGAGGTATGCATTGTGGGGCACTACCAGGAACCTTGTGAATGCTACATGTCCGAGGATGGCATGGTACTGAGATGGCCAATCGACCACCTCGAACTCAAGGCGCTCACATTGGAAGTTTTCGAGTGTGCCGAAGATCATGTCCAACTAGATTTTACCTAGGGGTAGATACACTTCCCTAGTATGATGTCATGGAAGGTCGTCTCTGATGCTTCAAGGCTCGAGATGGGGATTCGCATGGTGCACAGGGTACTGTCGAACATGAGGTTGATGCCACTGTCACCATCCATGAAGACTTTGCTCACCTCGAAGCCGTTGATATGCTCCTCGAGCACCAGGGTAGAATGGCCTGGGCGAGGGACCTGACGCGGTTGATTGGTCCTACCAAAGGTGATGCAGGACTCGTACCCACTAAGGTACTCAGGGGTTGTAGGTGGGGCGGTTACTGCCAAGTTGATTTGGCGCGTGATTATCTTCTGAGCCCTGCTGGAGGGGCGGCCTTTCTGGATCATACCCAAGTTCCCCAGTAGGCGTTGGTATTGTTCTGCCCCGCCGTTCGGCACTGACGCATCCGCAGGCTATGGGGGTCCTCTCGGTGGTGGTGCCCCGTATGCTATGGGGCCAGGTGCGGTTCCATACCCCTGGTTCGTTGCATCGTGATGTAATTGGGTGTACGCTTCTTGGAGATTCTCAAACTGATGAGTCCAAAATTGAAGCATTTTTACCTCTTGTTTTTGCATAAAATATTTTGTATTTCACCGCGCCTACGCGTGCTATTTCGTTCTTGTTTCAACAGAATCCCAAATAATGGAGTCATAGATGAACTTATCAATTAGAGCTATCATATTGTGTAATTATATGATATTTCTAAGTGATAAAAGCCATTTTATGAATTTACCTTGGCACCTGGAAGAATAACAAATAAGGAGGAGGCATCAGCACCGATAACGACAACTGGTACAGGCGGAGACCGCCCGTACCAGGCGCCATCGGGACCGCCTCGTCAAATAGTTTCTCCTGGCAAAGATGAGAAAGAGATCCGACATTCAAAGCCACCAGAAACCACGAAACACCACATCTAAAGGGGGTCTGAAGGAGGAACTTGGCTGGGGTAAAATCCTAGTTGCTTCGTGGATCATCGGAGGACAACACATCATCCCCTTCACCATCAACCGTTGCATCTTCAACTCCACCATTACCCCATCTTTCATCCATTAGATATCTTTGTAATTCTAGATCCAATTATGGTTTGCATTAGATCTCTTTGTAATTACGATATCCATGGGGAAACCCTTAATTGTGGTGGCCTATATGGGTGATTGCTCTTAGGTATCGCAGTGGTTATTTAGAGGTGACCTCACACTTGGCTCAACAAAGTGGCTTCCTACGAGCCTTGTCGTGAATATCTTATTATGGGGCTCTCTCCACACCTGTCATGACATAAGAATTATGCTATCTTGATTACATATAATAATATTACTATGCTAGTGGTGTATCCTACATACCCCGGAACATTTTAGCCCTATTGAGTTCAACCGTGCTTTCGTATAATCTTGTTACTTGTTTTCTTTTACTTGTCTTAATTACTTTTTTGCAAACAACCATAAACCATTCAAACACCCTGTACTTGAGATCAAAGACAACTTACAAGTATTCTTTGGTAGATAGTAACGAGGGGCATAAAGACCTTTACCAATAGATCTTTGTGGGTTCGATATCTTTACTTCGAAACTAGCTACAATTGATCTGTGCACTTGCAATCATCAAGCTATTTTCTGGCACTGTTGCTGGGGAGCTAAGTGCTTTTGGTCTTTGTTCTTAGTTACTCATTTTACTTATTGTTATACTAAAGTTGTTTACTAGTTTCGGGTAATCACCCTTGCCGCACTCAGACTGATTAATCAGATCGATGCTACTAAATACCTCTAGAGATTCAATAGAGGATTAGTGAAAGAATTCCCGAGTGGGAGTGAACCAGAGTACGAGGTTAACCCTCATTTTATCGCTATTATTAAAGAAAAAACTTTTGTAGGAGATGATCCCGATGAGGATCCTTATAATCATTTAATGTACTTTACCGAGCTATGTTGTACTCTAAAGTTGAGAGGCTATTCTGATGATGAATTAAAACTTAAATTGTTTAGCCAATCTCTAACCAACACTGCTTTGGCTTGGTATAGAATTTTCCCTGCAGAGAAAATAGTTACCTGGGAAAAGCTTAAAATAGAATTTGTGTCTCGATTCTTTCCCAAGGTAAAGATCGCTGGGGTAAGAAGGGCAATTACAAATTTTTAAAACCGCCCAGTTGAAGGTTTGGTAAGAGCCTACAAAAGGTATAAGTCTCTACTTCACAAATTCCCCCATCATGATTTACCAGAATGGTATGTATTGCATATTTTTATGGAGGACTTAATCAAGTAATTAAACATGAGCTTGACACGAATTCAGGAGGTTCTTTCATGGACTTATCTATAATAAAAGTTTGGGAACTTTTAGAACGAATTCGTTGTAATAGAGAAACATGGGGATTTGATTTAGGGGGCGAAGGAGGTATAGAAATTGAATATGATTGTCTCAATGCTTATAAAGACTCTAGTAAGGTAAAAGAAATTTCTAATGAACTGCAACTTGATGATGATATTGTCTTGCAAATCCTTCAGTCTTTCATAAAACATATTGAATATCCAAAGAAGGACTGGCTTCATTATACTCCGCCACCTGAGCCAGTCAATGAAGAAGAACCAATAATTATGGCCCCTGTCGAGCCAATGAGGGAGGTGCCTTGGTATGTTGAACCCATTCCTTTTCCAAGGACGATGAGAAAACATATGATGGCTCGGCAACTTGAGGATCAACGCAAAGAGGAAGAATTATTTCTCAAGGAGCTATAAGAAGGAACACTAATAAGGAAAACCAAGGAGGGAAGTGAACAAGAGGCAGAGGCATCAATAAAAGAAGATATTTTGATCATGTTTGCACATTGCAACATAATTGAGCTAGATTCCAAAGCCTCGCAATTTGTTGAAGGAAAGGTAAAAGACAAAGAAATGGGTAAGCCTATCCTTCCCTGCACTTTTGGTGGAACTTCCTATTATGGCCTTTGCGATATAGGTACAGTTGTTAATGTTATTCCTTTTAACTTTTATTTAAAAATTCAAAACAAACTAGCCCCAACTAAAATGGTAGACACGGATATGACTATAATGCTTGTAGATAAACTCCGAGAGTCCCTATGGGAATAATTAGGGATGTACCAATATGTATTGGACCTCACAAATATCCTATTGACTTTGTGCTTATTGATATGCCCACTGACGTTTATTGTCCCATCATCTTTGGAAGGACCTTTTTAAATACCGCAGGTGCAAACATAGACTGCAGGAAGCAAATTGTGTCTCTAAAGTTTGGTGAAGAGAAGATGGATTTTCATTTCTCCAAATTTGACCATAAACCGGCTATCGAAGAAATTGATAATGATGAGTACGAACATGAGGAAGAAGGTAATATCATAAACTTAGCCTCAATAATTATCGAGACTCTAGATGATGATCTATCAAGAAGTCTAGTCAACAATAATAACATTCTTGAGGACATAGAATAAGCTGAAATAGATAACTATCTCGACTCCACATCGGAGGTGGACATCGAGATTAATCAAAATTATGAAGAACCTATAAGAAAAGGAGATGAGGCTCTTCCTCCTCCAACCCTTAAAACTCTACCAAAGGAATTAAAATATAGATTTCTTGATGATACAAACAATTTCCCTATTATTATTAGTGCTAACCTCACAGAGAAAGAGGAGGAACATCCGATGAAGGTTCTTCGCATGCATAGAAACGCTCTTGGGTATTCAATGAGTGACTTAAAGGGGATTAGTCCTTCGATAGCCACCCATAGAATATTTATGGAAGAGGGAGCCCAGCCGGTGGCGGACTTTCAACGACGTCTCAAACCTCAGATGAAAGAGGAGGTAAGGAAAGAAATAATACGTTTATTGGATGCAGGCGTTATCTTTCATGTGGAGGAGAGTGAATGGGTAAGTCCCGTCCATTGTTTTCCAAAGATATGTGGTTTATGGTTATAGAAAATAAACATAACGAAATGGTACCAACTAGAACTGTTGTTGGCCACAGGATGTGCATTAACTATATGATGCTTAATAAGGAAACTAGGAAGGATCATTACCCTTTACCGTTTATAGATCAAACTTTAGAAAGGCTTGCCATGCATTCTCATTTTTGCTACCTAGATGGTTATTCTGGGTTTTCCCAAATTGTTGTACACCCTGATGATCAACTTAAAACAACCTTCATTTGTCCTTATAGTCTCTATGCTTATCATCGTATGCCTTTTGGTATTTGCAATGCTCCTGCCACTTTTCAAAGATGCATGACTGCTATTTTTGCTGATTATGTTGAAAGTATTATGGAGGTGTTCATGGATGATTTCTCTGTTTATGGAACATCCTTTAATCATTGCCTCCATAATCTGCATAAAGTTTTGCAAAGATGCGAAGACGCTAATATAGTTTTGAACTGGGGAGAAATGTCACTTCATGGTCCATGAGGGCATAGTACTCGACCACAAAGTCTCAGGTAAAGGCATAGAAGTCGATAAGGCAAAGATTGAAGCAATAGAAAGATTACCCCCTCCTCTTGATATAAAAGGTATAAGAAGCTTTTTGGGCCATGTAAGGTTTTATAGAAGATTCGTTAAGAACTTTTCGAAAACTGCTATACCATTAACTAACCTTCCCCAAAAGGATGTTTGTTTTAATTTTGATGAAAAATATCTTGTATCTTTCAACATATTAAAACAAGCTCTCCTAAAAGCACCAGTTATTAAACCACCTAATTGGAAGAAACCCTTTGAACTATTTTGTGAAGCTAGCCATGAAGCCGTAGGGGCAATTCTTTGCCAGTATGATGGTGATGATCTAAATATCATTCATCATGCTAGTCGCACCTTAAACGGGGCCCAAAAGAACTATCCTATGGATGAAAAAGAATTCTTCGCTATAGTCTTTTCTTGTGATAAATTTAGATCTTACGTCATGGACTCCAAAGTTAGAGTACGCATCGATCATGTTGGCTTAAAAGAAATCCTAGAAAGGACTGATGTTAAGCCAAGAATGATCCGTTGGACTCTACTTTTGCAGGAATTTGATTTACAGATCCTACAAAGAAAGGAAGAGGTGGAGGAAGCGTTCGTGAATATTCAAGGAGTTCTCCATCCTAAGGAGGTATCATCTGTCTGCATACCTTTGGGAACAACACAACCAAAAAGGAAGCTCCTATTTTCCCTTATAATAGTTTTGGCAATTTTTGCGACCTGTTTTATTCGAAGAAAGGAAGAAAAGAAATTCAAGTGAGACCATATTCCCTCGATGAACATGACTTATGAAATTCTCAACACACCATTGTTCTAGATGATTTTCTGCTATTTCTTTTTGCATATTTGAATTTCTCTCGTTTTTCTGAGTCAACTGTCGGTCTTACGAGATCGGTACGGGCAGACGGTACGGTCGGCTCCGCCCATACCGATGGTCATTAAACCTGCTGACGCCTCATTGTGTTTCTTGCGAAAGCGGTATGACCGTGCGTTACGGGCATACCTCCCCGTACCGCTGGTCGTTATCGGTTCGGTGACTTTCTTCTTCTACTCTTCGTCGTTTATTATGATATAAAAAACTGAAGTTGCGAAGTCGGTACAGACAAGTAGTACGGGTGGAGCCCGCCCGTACCACTTAGTCGGTTGACCTTTTACCGACTTTGTGCCGTATAATTTTTGGAAACGACCCGGTACGGGTGCACCGTACAAGCCTGAATTTTACCCGGTACCACTTAGCTCTGGTCGTTACGCCCGAATTTCCTTATTTTTCACTTATTTGTTTCCTTATTTGTTGGGATTATTTTCTTGGGCGGACTTTTTTCTCCCAGAACGGATTTACTTTACGTCTAACCCTTTATAGGTCTCCTTAGAGATCTACCTCTCTCTTATATCAACTTGCTGCGCTACTCAATTCAAGGAAAGGGCAAGCCTCTAAACCTCATGGCTCGTTCGTGGGATAGTTTCCAAACCTCCTCCATCGAAACCGATGATCGTGAAGCTCAAGGCCTAAGCCTGAAGGACAAGCGGTACACGTATGATTCCGATGATGATTCTGAATATAAAGAGTTCCAGATCTTCATGGAGCAATCGAAGAGGGGGTGGAAGCAACTAGACTACTTAGCAATGGTGAAGCCCGAAGATGAGGAATAAGCCAAGAAACCCCATGGGAAGGGATGCACGGAGTCGCTCAAGCTCATCTCCGCCAACTACTCGTCACCAAAGCATAAGAAGTCTAACAATACCACTGCAGGAACCTATCAGGAGACTATGGCACACCCATCGACTACAAAGGAGATCACCATGAATGCATGTATGAGCATGTAGCCACAGGAGGACTGGGAGTCAAACTTCTGGACGTACCAGTGGGCATGCACGTCCCAGACAATGAACACCGTCTCAACAAGATAGAGAAGTACCAGAAAGAAGAACTCGTTCACAGAGAGATCGTGCATAAGCACCTCTTGGATCTTGAAGGCAAGAAGGAACTCGATGAGATGATGAGCAAAGTCGCCGATGGGATGTTCCTATTGCGTTCGGATCTACAGAAGTGTCTCCAACACATGTCTTCCCTGGATAGGACAAATAAGAAGATCTGAGCGGCACTTTCCAACAATATATCCCCACCATGAAGCACGCCACGATATCAAATAATCATAAGGGATTATTTGCTCCACCCGGCTTGACACCAAACTTGGGGGGATCTATGAGAACCTTGTAATCTACCTACGGTTGTTAGCATGTTTACTTTTCCTGCATGCATTGTTAGGTTTAAATTCCAAATTTTGCATTAGTTGCATCAATTTCTAGTTCCCTTTGTTCAAGAGAAAAATTATATCCATTGAGTTATGAGACTTTATGATAATTGAAGTTGTGTTTGATTCCTGATTATTATATTATATGATTGAACTAGGTTGAGTGTTATGATACTTGTACAACTGTCATAATTTTAGAGACTTCCACACCTTTAGAAGTATTGATTAAGTTATGAGAAGAAGAATTCTAGTAGCATATTATGATTAAGAGTTTTCAAAAGCCATTGAAGTAGTGAGCATAATCAAATAGCTTGCTGAAAAGAAAAGGAGAAAAAGAGAGCAAGGAAAAATATAGACATACAAGTATAGAAAAATAAAAAGAAAGCAACTATCAAAAGAATCAAGCATATAAAAGAGAGGAAGAAGAAAAAGAAAATTATCATGAATCTTCACTATTAAACTTAGAGCTATAAATATGTAAACTCTGTGATTATATGATATGTTGAATCACTAGTAGATTCTTATAATTTCATTAATACTAGAAAAAGGGTGTGGAAGCCTCTAAGTTATGTAATGTGTAGGGGTATGGTAATACCCTCAATGTATCTTTACATCCCATGTTATATTCTTGTTTCAATTTTTGACTCATTTATTGTAGCGTCTCGTGTCTCATGAACATGATGATCTTATCCATAAGCCACCTTCTTGCTCGGGGATGAGCAAGAACCTAGCTTGGGGGAGTTGATGAGCCTAAAATTGAAGCATTTTTACCTCTTGTTTTTTGTATAAATAGAGTAGGGATTTTGTATTTCATTGCACCTACGTGCACTATTTCATTCTTGTTTCAACATGATCCCAAATAATGGAGTCATAGATGAACTTATCAATTGGAGCTGTCATATTGTGTAATTATATGATATTTCTAAGTGATAAAATCCATTTTATGAATTTATCTTCGCACCTGGAAGAATAACAAATAAGGAGGAGGCATCAACACCGATAACGACCACTGGTACGGGCGGATCCCGCCCGTACCATCTGCCCGTACCAGGCGCCATCGGGACCGCCTCATCAAATAGTTTCTCCTGGCAAACACGAGAAAGAGCGACATTCACAGCCACCAGAAAGCACGAAACACCACATCTGAAAGGGACCTGAAGGAGGAACTTGGCTAGGGTAAAATCCTAGCTGCTTCGCGAATCATCAGAGGACAACACATTATCCCCTTCACCATCAACCGCTGCATCTTCATCTCCACCATTACCCCATCTTTCATCTATTAGATCTCTTTGTAATTCTAGATCCAATTGTGGTTTGCATTAGATCTACACCCGTACTTTAATCCATCCATTTGATTATGATGATGTTGTTGATTGCTTCCATGAGTGAGTAGTTCCTTTGTTCTTGGGGAGATGGAGAAACCCTAGCACCACTATGAACTCGTAATTAAGATAATCTATTTTTGTGTCCATATGACTTGCTTGTCTATGATATAATTATGACTTGTGTTTGATTTCTCTCTTTAGATGATATGTGAAGTTGACCATGTATCATTTTCCTTCGGGACAAAAGGGAGGATGAAACCCTTTGGATGTGTTGTGGAAGCATACCCGGAGTGCCCCGTGACAGATTGGCGCCGGCTCATAACCCTCACAGTCAAAGGGGATTAAGAGGGTCTCCCTAAGCTAATTACGATATCCATGGGGAAACCCTTAATTCTGGTGGTCTGTATGGGTGATTGCTCTCAGGCATCGCAGTGCTTATTTAGAGGTGACCTCACACTTGGCTCAACAAAGTGGCTTCCTACAAGCCTTGTCGTGAACATCTTATTATGGGGCTCTCTCCACACTTGTAATGACATAAGAATTATGTTATCTTGATTACATATAATAATAGTGCTATGCTAGTGGTGTATCCTACATCCCCGAGAACATTTTAGCCCTATTGAGTTCAACCATGCTTTCATACAATCTGGTTACTTCTTTTATTTTACTTGTTTTAATTACTTTTCTACAAACAACCATAAACCATTCAAACACCCTCTACTTGAGATCAAAGACAACTTACAAGTATTCTTTGGTAGATAGTAACGAGGGGCATAAATACCTTTACCAATAGCTCTCTATGGGTTCAATATCTTTACTTCGAAACTAGCTACAATTGATCTGTGCACTTGCAGTCATTAGGAACTCACGGCAATCTTTGAGGAAGCGGTTGGATTTCTTTTTAATGTCATGGTTTTCGACATAGAAGTGGACTTTGCAAGGTCCCGAGAGCCTCTCCATTGCGCTAGGTGCGTTATCGCGGGTGCGGTGTTGCCACACTTGTGTTGTCTTGCCGCTGTCACGGTAGCTACTATTGTGGTATCCGCTGTTGCGGTTGTTGTCGTTGCACTTGTCGACGTAGCCGGCAGCGACCATATCGACTTCTTCCCGGTCCTTGTAGCCACGCATCCGATGTTTCCCTTAGCGATCACGTCTATGGCCGAGGTCATCCTCGTCGTCTGAACAAGCACTGTTGTTGTGGATGGAGTCTTCGCCGTCCGCCCATTGGTTCGTGATATTCATTAGGTGGTCAATAGTTTTGGGCTTGGTGCGACCCAACTACACCCTGAGCTCGCGGCAGCGTACACCATCGTTGAACGCATCGATTGCACACTCCTCGGAGATGTCTTCCGCTGAGTTCTTGATGATAGACCACCGCTAGATGTAGCAGCGGAGGGATTCCCTGGGCTTTTGCAGTAGGCATGGAGCTCTTCATTGATGTGGGCCGCTTTTAGGTTCCCTTGAAGTTGCAGAAAAAGCTATATACTTGCTCCTCCCAGTTGCAAACTGAGAGGCGAGGAAGATTGTTGAGCCAGGCTCGGACAACGCCCTTCAGCTGCAGCTGGAGGCACTACATGGTCCTATCCTTGCTCCCGTCATGCAAACTTGACTGAGGAAATGTGGTCGTCTAGCCAAATCTTCGGCTCTTGTCTAAAGGAAGCTTGAACCCTTTCGGCATTCAGGTTTACCGTATGGCTCTACTGAATCAGCTAGCGCCACATAGCTCTGTTTCCTCGTCTTCCGACTCCATTGAGTAGGCACGCTTGGTGCGCATCTTGTCGACCTTGCCGCTGCGTGATTTTGTTAGGGGTGTCATAGTTGTGGCTTCATTGCCGCGTGATGCAGCGTCACCGGCAGTTCATGTTCCTCCTCGCTGGAGGATGGCGAGCGATTCCTCGCAAATGGGTCCTTTGATTTTTTTGCTCCGGCGTTGGCTCTTGAGTGAGCGCGGCTTCGACCAGTCCAAGCCCGGTGATGGCAGATCGATGCACGGCAAATCATGGATCTCCGGCTGGTGGTTGGTTCGTTAGCAGGTACGTGGTAGTTGCTATCACTGCGGCTTGCAGCGTTTTGGGGATCATGTGACCCCGAGAATCCACCGACATGAATGAGAAGTCGAGGGCCTTAGTGGCCTATTCTCGATCTTCGTCGTCGAGGTGGTCGAGCCAAGAGTGCCTTTTGGTGGCTCCAGCACCGTTGCCCTTCGAGGAGGATCCGTTGATGGAGGAGAGTGTTGCCCGTCGGGCACTTGATTCATCGGCTGCTTTCTTGTGTGCCACAAGCTCGTTTACTACCTGTTGGTGGTTAAACTCCTTTATGAGGAGCCAGTGGTAGCCCATCAGCATGTTGCATGATGCGTCTTCTAGAAGGGGGTTACCCCGTAGGGCTTCCCTGACTTGCTCCCACCCTTGTTCCGAAAGGTGGATCTCTAGGCAACCCAATCTGCCTCCGTCGTGGGCGTTGGGCTTGGGGGGTTGGGTTGTTCGCGACTACCATTGGTAGGTCTGTGATTATCGGTTTTGGTAGGGTCGTTGGTGGGGCCTTTGTTACCGGTGTTGCCTTGAGTGCATCCACTGCCATCGGTAATGATGGCGCACATGTAGCGGTTGGGGAAGTTGTTGCTCCCATAGATGTCCGACCTGTAGCTGTAGATGTCATCCTCCAACGATAGATCGCACAGATCAGAGTCGCAACTATTGTTGATATCCGTGCCGTAGGCTGAAGATGAAGCGTTGAGCTCGCTCAGGGTGTCGATCAGTGGTGGAAGCCACAAGGCAGGTGGAATCAAAGGTGCTGGCAAGTGATTGGGGGGAAGTGAAGCATGCCAACCTTGCTGACCTAGAAGCGCAAGCTCCCGATCATCATGTTGGTTCCGTCTCCCATGGACTTGAAGGCCGGGCGAGTCGCCGGTGAGTGGACGGTGAAGTCGAAGGTGCCGAAGAGGAGATGGTTCTTCGTTGTAGCAGAGTTGTCATGGGTGATGGGGCCATCGAAGCCACAACATCAGTGCTCCCAGTGCCCACAGATGGCGCCAATTGACGAGGGGTTAACTCATCAATGCCCATGGTTGATGGACTTGGGATTGGACAAGAGGGGAGTGATGTAAGCTTCGTTCAGCTAATAGGCAAGCAAATCGGGGACACGAAGTTTACCTAGGTTCGGGCCCCTGAAGGGAACCTCACTCCTGCTTGTCTGCTCTTGATTAACAATGGAAATGAGGGCAATAGGGGCAGTGTATGAACTAGGGTTGCAATGATCTTCCTTGCTACCCCTCCTAGCCTTTATATAGGGAGGCCAGGTCTCGAGATAGCAAAGCGAGTCAGTTACAAATTAGGGGTTTTCCCTTTAAACTTTCTATCTAATCTTTTGTTGTGTCCTCCAAGGAGTCGCGCCTCCACGGGCTTCGGCCACCCGAACCTTCCTAGGCTCCATTTTCACCATGGGATTCTCTTGTGTCGGACCGTATAGGCTAAACCTGGGTGCTCGTGGAGCATACCCATGTCAGCGTAACATGGGAATAATGAGGATGTGGAACGATGATGTTATAATGTATCAATTCATGGCTAGGCATGGTAGGTTTGAGTCCACTATGCTCCCTTATCTTGAATATTTTGACAGGTTATCAAAGAAATGGATAGCTCTGATGGACGGGCCTTCATGGGATGATGTTCTTGCACCACCAACATACCGCACATGGGGTGGTGTACTTGCAGCACCTGCGTATCACCCGGGGGAAGGCTCTTCTTCTCTGTTGGTGAATAAGGTCACGCCTGTGGAGTGGGCACCATGGGAGCAGCTGGCGCCCCACTAGGGCGATGGATCGCACGGTTGGGGGCCAAACCCCGACTACACAGGCTACTAGCTTCTACCCAAGCTTGGGGGAGTATGGTTTCCTCCCTTCTTTTTCATTGTATATACCATGCTAGAATTGCTTAAGTTGCTTGAGTGGTAGTTTAGTTGTCCAAAATTTGAAAATCCAAAAGATTTTTACTTTGTAGCCTCTTGCATGTTGTTTACTCTTAGCAAAACCCAAAACCCAAAAATATTTTTATCTTGCTTGCTATTTAGTTAGTTGTCTTTTCCACCCAAAACTGAAAACCACAAAAATATTTTTGTTTTTGAAAAGCACTTAGGAGTGGCAGAAATCTGCATGATTCTATTCACTATTTTATTTTTCATTTTTCTGTAACTCCGATTAGGTTAAATTTATAAAGCAACTGTAACTTTTCATTCTCCACACACACACACATACAAAAATTGGCAAAAATTCATGGGATGTTTAAGTAGGGCAAAACTGGTCTGCATCGTTGTAGTGATTTATTGGCAGATTTTGATTTTCATCACTAAAAGTGGCTAGTTGAACTTGCAAATGATCCCCAATGAGTACTATGGTTATATACGGATCACAACCACTATGAACCACCATTTGATTTTAAAAATGATGAAAAATCCCGTAGTACATTTGATCAAACTGTTAGAAATGATGTCCTAATGAACCAAGGTATACTCTCTTGACTCTATTCTATATGTGAGTGTATTGTGCAGTTCAAGTTGGGAGAGGAAGAACAACAATGATGAATCAACATGTATGAATTAATGAAAGAGGTATGACACCTTTGCTATATTTATGTGTGCAATTTAATAATAGCAAGTACTTGTGCATAGTTTCATCAATACTTCGGCAAGTGGTAATGGATGTTCGTGTATCTTGTTTGTGTTATTCTCTCTATATAATGATGGAAATGAGATGCTATTTAGGAACATTATTTAGACTTGATTGAAAGAGAGTAGCTCTGAACACAGATCTATACATCCGATTGTGTTTGTTATTATGAACATGGCACATATTCAATGATGAATATTTATATTCCTATGTGTCTTTGAAATATGAAGGTCGATGTTTGTATGATAGTCTAGTCTTTAAAATGGCGAATCTCATCGTTGAGTCATATATAAGTCAGTTGATAGTATCTTTAGTTGACCAATCAGCCTCCCACTAGCCTTTGAACCAATTCCACCAACATGGCTATCATTGCGTTGGTGGGAAAATATCCATAAGCCACTATCCTGAAAAGAAAAGGAGAATGAACCCAATGAGCTGGATATTATGATGACATCAAAGAAGTGTCCACCAAAGAAAGGGAAAAACCTAAGAAGTGCCCTCCAAAGAATGGCAAAACCAAAGAAATGCCTATACAAGTGAAGCTGAATGAAAGATACAAATAAAAGCTCAAATCAAGGGGAAAAACCCCTTGCCACTCATATAAGGTGTAGAGCTTATAAGAAAGCACCTATCCTACTTCCACTCCACCATGTTGTTAACTAAACATACTAGCCACTTACTCATGTATGGGTCTTCAATGAGTGTTTAAAGGTTGAAAGACTGGAAGGATATGACATCACCCAAGTATTTAGGTTGCAATGCAAACATGGTGAATTATTAGTCAATAATTGAAAGAATCAAAGGTCTCAAAAACCTTACTCATGATTCAATCAAATTTGATGTGATAACTTTGTTTGTTGCCACTATCAATTAATCATGCCTAAGTAGTGTTGCCATATATTATCTCCTTTGCACCATGTATAAACAATGGAACACTAACATAGTGAACTTTTGTTAACACTTTGCTACTCATTGATAAATCCATGTTCCAAATACTTGCTATGTTAAACCATTATGCATGCATAGAGAAAAGTTCTTTTCAAAATCTTTTGTCGCTTCTACACTGCTTTGAGTTGTATGAGGATAAACAACGAGCTAAGTTTGGGGGAGATGATACATCTCAAATCTATCTACTTTTTCAAGTACTTTGCTCGATGATTTGCTCTGGAATCTCACCATACTTGGATAAAAATGTTGAATCTGATGTTGTTTTTGGCAAAAGTCTTCTTTATGTCTATTTTCACAGGAAGTAAAATCGAGGAAAAATACCACGTAGTTTTTTCACCAAAACAAGGATCCCGTGCTTTGGAATCACACGAGGGGGCCACGAGGCCCAAAATAACATAGGTGGCGCGCTCCCCTCAACTTGCACGCCACCCAGTCCCTTTCAGCCCTAGAGCATCATTTGGGCTAGGGATGGGCGTTCGGTTAGACCGAACCGATCGGTTCGATTCCTCAATCTATTAACAAATTCGATTTTGAGAAATTGGTTATCGATCGGTTCTTGGATTATGTGCTAACCAAATTTAATTGGCACCGAAAATTTGGTTTGGTACTCGGTTTCAACCGAAGAAACCGGTGTGCATAGATCATAAAGAAATATAAGGGATTTGGAAGCATAAATTAGACTAGACTACTGAGTATGAAGTTAGGAGCTTTTGCGTCTGCCATTTTACTCCATGCATGGATCGTCGTCCTACTTCCTCGTCTTCCCGAGCTTGCTAGGTCGGCCATGGTGGCACTAGTCGAGTGGTCGTCGGCCAGGAGCCTAGAAGAAGGGTGATGTCATTGTCAAAGAGGAGAGCCACAGTAACACCCTTGGATTGGCCCTATGCAAATTTTAGCGATTCCCGCTAAACCCGCATAGAAACGATTCAAAGATGCCCACCAGGCACTTGCGTGCGGGTGGAAAACAAAGTAATACCATTACATAATAGTTCACGGTGGAACCCGCAGAAACATATATATACAACAACAACTCCTCGAGTCAATAATACAAATATACAGTACAAAGATCCAACTCACCTTGAAGACGATACAGTATCCATGTAAAGATAAGATGCAAATTGAGCTAAGAGCCCTGAAGAATAACCAATGGTGTCCATAACCCTGCCTAGGTCAAGCCGGAAAGGTAACCCTGCTAACGACATCGAGCTTATACCTGTTAAACAAAAGGGGTGCCAACAAAGGGCAAAGTAAAAAAGGGAGCGGTCAGTACTAATGCCAGTACACGGTGAGTCTTAGAATTCGGTGGCTCTCGCCTACATAGGTATGATGGACTTAAGCGGCAGCGAAAAATGCACTAAAAAACCTATAGAGATTCGATACATCTGTCGGCTATCAGAGAGGGATAATAAAGACCTATTCGGAACCAACCTGATACTAACACTAAACATACCCATCCTGGTATTTCCCCCTCGAGACCAAACGAGAAATTCAATCCGGGGAACTCACACAGTTGGCAGTTTTATTAATCATTCCATTGTAGTTGCAACACTTACTAGTCAGATATATATAGCATAAGACATTCCAATATCACCAACTGTTGGCAGTTTTAATTAACCATTCTATTGCAGTTGCAATACTTACTAGTTAGATATAGGTAGCATGAGACATCCTAATTCCATCAGTTGTAGGCACTTTGATTTATTCATTGCATTTTAGTGGAGCTGACTACTAGTTATGCCAAATTCAAATTTATAGCACTACTTTAGTTATAGTTGTCTATGGTCGAGACTGCTCCAAGTAGTCCATAACCGCAGACACGGCTTTTTGAAAAGATTTACCCTGCAAGGGTGCACAAATAGCAACAAATGCATGATCAACCTTGCGAAAAACCAAATAAAATGCAATGAGGCCTCATGACAAAGCATTCATAGGATTCAAAAATTATTTTGGGGGCCACCCCACTAAGCTACCCGCAACGAAGTTGTCTGGCTCTGAGACATACCCAGGGTTTGTGTCGATGGCTATAAATGACTGGGAACCCAAAAGTGTGACTGGGCTTGTTGATACCATGGAAGCATAGCACAATTCCTAAACAGTATAGGCGATCCACGCGCAATAGTAAATAAAGCAGTAAAGCATGGCATAAGTATAGGATAGTAATAAAGCCTCAAACTAGTTTGTGGCCCCTAACAATAAGATGTGAATCAAGATCGAGCTAAGGGGATTCATGGTCCCACATGCGGATAGTGCGATAGTCAAGGAACAAGCATCAATTACTCAGGATCCTAGGGGACACAAGTGAGCTGGTAAAAACCAAACAACATTTATTCCCCACGGGTGCCTTTGCATTAGTTATATCTATTCCTAGCATTTTAATTGACAAGTTATAATGGAAGTCATGATCATCTCCACCATTAAACATGTGGCAACCTCCCAACAACTGTGGAACATCGACGACATGGCGCAACATCTGAGCAAGCAACTACGACTCACAAGGCCGACTGTCTATCAAATAACAAGCAATAGGAGGTGTCTAAGGCAATATAGGCTGCAAGGGATATAAATTGTGTGGAAACTAAAGCATCGCAACACAGATAGCAATAGATTAACAGGAGGAAGTACAGACTATAAATGCAAAATAGGTAGAAAGGGGGAGAATGCTCGCCTGGATACACCGGTGAATGGTCAAAGCTCGCATCAACTCAATGGCCTAATCCGTGAAGAAGCAAAGCACTAAAAGAAACACCGGATGCACTTATTAATACTACGACATAAGATCGGGCATGATGCATGTATGATGCATGGCATGGCAAAGATGCGATGCGACTAGGCAGTATTAAGCGGAACCGGGGTCCTGACAATTAATTAATAGGTTCTTGTTGCATAGATACCCCTCAATTTAAATGTTGGCTTAAGAAGGCAAAAAATGGCATCAGTTCGCTACACCAATTCAAATGGAGCCAATATAAGACTAGAATATCCACATATAATCTCCATATTTAATTATGAGATGAATCAGCATATTGCCCCCAACCCACAAAAATATGTATGCGACATGAATGATTTAATGCAACAAGATATATAGATGGCAGTTTATAAAAATAGGGCTCAAATCGGGGTGACACGTCGGGGTTCGGCGATCTTGGGGTTCCAAGGGTTCGACGGGGTTCGGGCTCGGCGGGATCGGTCTTCAGACTCGAGGATCAGTCTTCGGGTTCGTGAAGGATACCATGGCGTTCAGGCGTAACTGAATCCATGAAGGAGATGTCTTTGGGTCTCGACCATCGGATCCATGTCAACAATCTTGAATTGGCACAGTTCCGGTCTTCGGATGGCTCACGTTCTCGGGACAACCTCGTGGCGAACTTGGGTAGGCGTCGGCACATGGTACATGCATTCTTGAAAGATCTTGGCGTTTTATTGCACACATGGGTGGACAGAGATCTTGTCGATGCACAGAACAACGGAGTGACAAGGAATGCACACGGTGGATGGTCCAGGGCAATTTTCACTAAAGGGTTTCATAGCAAACAAAGGAAGAACACAGTTGTCTCAAGTAAAAACAGTGACCATGAACTGTGGGCCACCTATGTACACCACTAGAGGCAACAACAACAGACGGAAGTCACCGAGTGGCAGCGCTCAGTGACGGCAGTGTTCGGAGTAGCTCAGCCTCGAGCGAAGGAAGACGACGCGAGGCCCTTGGTGGGCTTGTCTGCTTGGAAGGAGAGGTAGTCGATCATTGTCGAGACTTCAGAGTGCGGCCACGGGGAGACGAGGCGATGACACTCGGTGGCACGACAGGGGTGCATGGGACCGACGCACGTGGGGCTTGCGGGCTCTCGGGGTCGAGGCGGCCAGCAACAGCGAGGGTGGCACCCCTGGTGGTGGCCGGAGCGGAGGAAGGAGGGTGACATGGTAGCACTCCGGTTGAGGTGGCTGATGAGTGCATATTTGCATCATATTTTATATTATTGTTTTGCATTATAGTGGTAGGATCTTGGTATTTTACGGTGTTTGCGCGCATGTTTTATGTCTATATTCACCAGGATCATGACATATGATGGATACAATGGACACAATTCTTGGAGCAGTTGTATTGGGGAGAAAAGGAGTCAAAAACAACGTAAATCGCATATTTGGGAAATATCAATAACACTAGAAGAAAACCCGAAGCGATCAAGGCATACAGACGGTTCAACGACCAACTATACGGCGGGAATAAATTTTCCGGTCGTATAGTTCCGGTCATATAGTTGGCGCCGCCACCGCCTCCTCAAATAGTTTCACCCCGTGCAACTGGATCGGGGAGACAACATACAGAACACCCAGAAATCACTGAAATCTCACCTCCGAAAGGCATCTAGAGGAGGAACTTGCCCAAGGGATCCATCTTCACCCTACGCAGATCTGGGAGGCCAAGGCATCAATCTTCATCTTCATCAACTACTACACAACCATCATCTCCATCCATCCCATCTTCACCCCATCTAGATCTTGTTGTAATTTCCGTACTCGTTGTGGATTTATACAAGAACTATTCATTTACAATTACTTCCATTACCATTGCCATGATGTTGATTGCCTTCATGTCTGAGTAGATCTTTAGTTCTTGGGGAGATGGAGAAACCCTAGCATATGATTAAGATAATATGAGATTATTATGTCATACATCATTATGTGTATGTGTTAATTGTCTTCATCTTGATGTTGGGAATTGTGCAACTCCTTAATATTTGCCTCTTATGGGGACTCGATGAAGGGGATTACTTGTTGGTAGATGGAAGGATGATAACACTTACTATGACTATAAAGTTGTTATCATTATTTATGTACTAAATTGGGGAAACAAGGAGAACTCATAAAGCCATGTTCATGCCACGGGAGAAATCCCTTAATAGCAGAATAATACGATTGATGTCATTTATCTGTTAGCTATGGTTATGAAGGATGATGTGAGCAGTGGTTGCTGCCTATTTATCCATATATGGAGCTCCTCCCACATACATACGTATCATGCGAATATTTTTTATAATAACCTTGATTGCTTAATCTAAATTTCTAGCGGTGTATCCACCACTCCCTGAGAACGCCTTTTCCCTATTGTAGTTCCAAGCTATTTTACACACCTGATTCTTATTTTCTGCATTAAGTTTTACTTTACTTTAAATTGCTTCATTCAATCAAAACCCAAAAACAACTCTACGTTTCTTGCATCTTAAAGTTATTCCTTAAGTACTTCGTTTAGTTTTAGTTAAAAGCATTTTAGTCTTTCGTCTACTGCTTCATGTGGGATCGATATCTTTATTTCGAAACTAGCTACAA
This sequence comes from Avena sativa, assembly GCA_916181665.1. Lineage (NCBI taxonomy): Eukaryota > Viridiplantae > Streptophyta > Magnoliopsida > Poales > Poaceae > Avena > Avena sativa. Next base: position 27,190,144 of record OV702290.1, on the reverse strand, counting down.
ATGATTTGTGCACTTGCAGTCATCAAGCTATTTTCTGGCGCTATTATTGGGTAGCTTAGTGTTATAAGTCACTTTACTTTTAGTTATTTACTCTCGTTGTACTAATTTTTAATTTAAGTTGGAGGATCGCAATAATGGACAACACTCAGCATTTAATCCATCTTGAGGCAGTAAGGAAAATGGGTTCGCCCATGGACGCTTTTATAACTGTCAATAAAAGCATAAATCTGGATGGAATAGAGATCCACCCTTTATTATTTGAACTATTACACGCTAAGAAATTTGCAGGAACCGATGAAGAGAGTCCATATGGACATTTACAATTTTTTGAAGATGTTCTTTGTTCCTTTATATTCGACGACTGTAATCTTGATATGGTTAAAACCCAGTTGTTTAGATAAACTCTCTCTAATAATGTTTGCGACTGGTATAGATCTTTTTGTGCAGAAGAACCAAGGTCTTGGATGGAATTGACAACCAAATTCCTATCAAAATATTACTCAGAAAGCAAAGCTCACAAGATGAGAGGTATTATTGTTAGTTTCAAAAATAGTCCTGATGAGAGTTTGTATGAAGGGTATCTGAGGTACAGAAGATATCTAAATAATTGCCCCCATCATCGTTTGCCTGATTGGTTAATCACTCACACTTTTTATAGAGGACTTAACAATAAAAATAGAGCGAACCTAGACACCGCTTCTAATGGTAGTTTTCTATATTATACCTATGATGAAGCCTAGAAATTAATAATGAAAATGAGGGAGACAACGATTTTTTTAATGAGGATAACATTACGAATAGTTCTTCTCAATATGCTTGTGTTAACGATTTCCTTGCAGATGAAGTGACTTGTGCAATGATTAAAACCCTTAGTATTGATTCTTACACAATGAAGAAAATTATTGAGAATTATGCAGGGCATTTACAGGTACCTACAGAATGGGAACCTCATAAACCCCTTGAAGAAAAGAAGCGTGCAAGAGAAAGTGCGCTAATGGAAGAGTTTTCCTTTGCATCTATTCAAGAGAATATCAAGAAAAAGCAAAAAGAGGAAGATCAAATAAAAAAAGATTAAAGAAACCAGAAAAGAATCCCGAAGCTACCAATATGAATAATGTTATATTGAAGGATCTTATGGAAGCACGAATATTGGATAATGAAGTGGTTATGCTAGACTCTTCTAAACCAGAAAAGAATTCATCAAAGGTAAGGTATGAGGTAACGAAACTTATAAACCTATGTCTCCTATATATTGTGGAGAAACTTTTTTATACGGAATTTGTGAGCCGATTTCCACTATAAACATTATGCCTTCATCTCTTTATGAGGAACTTCGCTACAATTTAAATAATCCAGATGTGGAAACGGTAGACACTACTATTAAATTGTCCAATAGAACTAATATAAAACCGGGAGGATTTATCAGAAATATCTATGTCTTTATTGGATCACGCATGTACCACCTTGATTTTCATATTGTTGATATGCCTCAAGATTCATTTTGTCCTATTCTTTTAGGCAGGCCTTTTGTTTCCAAACAAAAGCTCAAATTAATAATAAGGAGACTATTTCATTGATGTTTGGAGAAGAGAAAATGACATTCCACTTTGCCAAACTAAAGAAGAGGCCATATGAAGTGGATGATATTAAGGAAGAGAAAATGATTGCTGAGTTGGCAGCAATTCATTTCAGTACTCCACAAGATGAATTAGAGAGGAGCCTAATTAATTGGTAGGAACCACAATATGATGAGGAGAGAGAGGACATGGATGATTACCTTGATTCAGTTCCGGAAGCACAAAACCCACATGACTATGAAGAACTAGTAAGAAAAGGAGATGAAGAACCTCCACCAATTGAATTGAAACAACTTCCAGATGATATGAGGCATGAGTTTTTAGATAATGATAATAAATGTCCTGTTATTATTAGTAAAAAATTATCAGAAAATGAAACAAATAAACTCATTTTGGTCTTGATTAAGAATCATGAAGCCTTTGGATATACTCTAAGTGATATTAAAGGAATAGATCGATCTATTATAACACATAAGATTACCATGATTGATGATGTTGAACCTGTAGTTGACACACAAAGAAGGCTTAATCCAAAATGAAAGTAGTAAGAAAAGAGGTTATACGCTTATTAGATGCAAGCATAATATATCCTATTTCTGGTAGTAAGTGGGTTAGCCCAGCTCATTGCATACCAAGACAAGGTGGTCTTGATGCGACTATGAATGAGGATGGTGCGATAGTTCCTGTAAAACCTATTGTTTGATATCGTATGTGCATTGATTTTAGGAAACTAAACCGTGAGGCACGAAAAAATCATAAACATATACCATTTATTGATAAAATTTTAGAAAGACTTAGTAATAATTCTTATTTCTGTTTTCTTGATGGTTATTCTAGATAATCTCAAATTGCTATACAACCGGAAGATCAAGAGAAAACATCTTTTACTTGCTTATAGATTAATTTTGTTTGGCTTATGTAACGCAGCTGCGACTTTTCAAGAATGTGTTTTAAAAATATTTGATGATCTTGTAGAGAAAACCATGGAAGTTCTAACAAATGATTTCGTTGTTTGTGAAACAATATTTGATAATTTCCTCTACAATTTAACCAAAGTTTTGCAGAGATGCAGGCAATCAAATTTAGTTTTGAATTGGGAACGATGTTGTTTCATGGAAAGATAAGGTAAAGTTTTCGGGCATAATGTTACGGAGAAAGGTATAGAAATAGACAAAACTAATATAGATGCTATAGAAAATCTTCAAATACCTCAGGACATAAAAAACTTAAAAATGTTTCTAGGACATGCAGGTTTTTATAAGCGTTTTATAAAAGATTTTGCTAAAATAGCTATGCCTCTCACTAACCTTCTTGAGAAAGAAACTCCATTTTACTTAGATCATGACTGCATTGCAGCTTTTGAGAACCTTAAAAACAAATTAGTTTCAGCACCCATCATGCAATCTCCAAAATGGGATGAACCTTTTGAAATCATGTGTGATGCTAGTGACTATGCTTTAGGGGCTGTGTTAGGTCAGTGAGACGGAAAGAATTTAAATGTTATTTATTTACGCTAGTAGGACTCTTAATAAGATTCAGAAAAATTATGCTACTACAGAAAAAATAATTCCTAGCTATCATTTTGCTTGTGACAAATTTAGATCTTACATCATTAATTCTAAGGTAATAGTTCATACGGATCACCAAGATTTGCGTCACCTCCTTATTAAAAAGGATGCGAATCCTAGGTTGATTAGGTGGGTCTTATTACTACAGGAATATGATTTGCAAATAGTAGATAGGAGGGATAAGGATAATCCGGTAGTAGATCATCTCTCTAGGATGGAGGGAATAATTACTAACCCTGTACCTATAAATGAGTCATTTCCGGAAGAATATTTAGCAAACGTTGAAATTGATGATCCTTGGTTTGCGGATTATGCTAACTATCTCGTAGTAAAATTGATACCTCTTGGTATGATAAGAAATCAAAGGATGAAATTTTTTAATGAACTTAAATATTACTTTTGGGATGATCCGTATTTATATCATCATGGATCTAACGAAATGATTCGGAAGTGTGTTCCTAACCATGAAATGAATGCAATTTTGCAAGCTTGTCATGACAGCCTGTATGGAGGGCATCATGTAGGCAAGTGAACTGCAGCGAACGTACTTCAATCCGGATTCTATTGGCCCATCCTGCTCAAGGACGCACACAGGTATGTAGAACACTGTGATCCTTGCCAAAGAAGAGGTAACATAGGTAGGAGACAAGAGATGGCAATGAATTATAGTCTTATAATCAAACCCTTTGATGTATAGGGAATGGATTACATGTGAACTTTTATAGAATTAAATGGTTACACTCATATTCTTGTTGCCATCGATTATGTTACTAAATGGGCTGAAGCTATTTCAACAAGCCATGTAGATGCAGCCGCCTCAGTGAAGATGATCAAGGATATTATATTCCCCAGGTTTGGAGTTCCTAGATCTTTAATCACTGACGGTGGTTCTCATTTTATAAAAGGAACTTTCAGGAAAATTCTCAGCAAATATGGAGTAACTCACCGCGTTGCTTCACCATATCATCCTCAAACGAGTGGTCAAGTGGAAATCTCCAATATAGAATTAAAGACCATACTTGAGAAGACGGTGGGTAAATCAAGGAAAGTATGGTCATACAAGTTAAATGATACTCTATGAGCATACCGTACTGCGTTTAAAAATCCCATGGGTATGACACCTTCTAAGATGGTATACGGTAAGGCATGCCATTTACCTTTAGAATTGGAACACAAAGCTTTTTGGACAATCAAGAACCTAAACTATGATCTTAAAATAGCGGGAGAAAAACATTTATTAGATATCCATGCTTTTGATGAGTTTAGAAGTGAGGCTTATGAAAATGCTAGATTGTTTAAAGAAAAAGTGAAAAGATGGCATGATAGAAAAATAGAAAATAAGGTCTTTAAAAGTGGAGACAATGTGTTGCTCTATAATTCTCGTCTTAAGTTGTTTCCAGGGAAGCTCAGATCAAAGTGGGAAGGCCCCTATATAGTCGAAGAAGCTTATTCATCGGGAGCAGTGAAGCTCCAGGAAAAAACACCCTCTATTTCATGGGTGGTAAATGGACAATGCTTGAAGCATTATCAAGCAAAAGAAGATATAAGTGCAGTCACCATACAAGTGATCACCCCAGAAGAGATTATTAAGCAAAGATATACAAGGAATGGCAACTAAAAGAATAATAGAATCGAGACGAAATGAGAAACACTATGGTCAAGCTGTTGACCATAAAAGAGCGTTTCATGGGAGGCAACCCATGCAAAATTAAGGTTTGACTAAGTTTTAAAATTTTCAATTAAGTTTTAGTTGAGCTTGTGTAGAATAAGGAACATTTAAAGATTTAGCAAACAAAATGAAGATTGATAATGCTAATATTCGTCGAAAATTTAAGATGTCATTTTTTGGTCAAAATTTGATGTTTCATTAAGTTTCAGATTAATAAAGAACTCTAGGAGAAGCAGGTAATTTTTGGCGGATCCATAAGGTTTAATGACCAACTATACGACGGGAATAAAAATTTCGGCCGTATAGTTGCGGTCGTATAGATGCTTCGACACCACCCCTTCCGTTAACCGAAGGTACAGAAGGTTTAACGACCAACTATACAGTAGGAATAAAAATTCTGGATGTATAGTTGTCATCGTATAGATATCGATGCATTCTTCAATATTCTCTTCTAGGGTACTGATAGTTTAACGACTAACTATACGGCGGGAATAAAAATTCTGGCCGTATAGTTTCCATCATATAGATATCGAACCGTCTCCAGAAATCTTATTCGGAGTACTGAAGGTTTAACAACCAACTATACGGCGGGAATAAAAATTCCCGCCAATATAGTTCCGGATGTATAGTTGGTTCCAACATAGATGGAAATCTATAGTTGGTTCATAGGTATACGGCGGAACCTATACGGGCAGCCCCCGTATAGTTGCTCGTTACGAACGATGGCTAGGGTTTTTGATCTCCCCTTTTAAAACTGATCGCATCTAACCTTTTTCATTAAGTTTTCACAGAGCTACAGTCTCCAGTCTCAAAAATCCTCACCATCCCTATACAAGCCCCTTATAACAACATCCGTGCAGCGAAGCCAGCAGCCCTTCCATGTCAACAAGGTCTGGAGGAAGAAAGAAGAGAAGCCCGTGAAGAGGATCGAAGAAGTAGAACCTAAAGGATCGTCATCTTCCAGCCCGGAGATCAAGCCTCTCCCAAACTGGGAGGACATGTTCCCGCAAAGGATGGAGATGATGAGGCAAGCGGAGTGGGGAAAGAGCAAGGAAGAGTATCTCCATAATCCCTATCATCACAACATAGGATCCTACTATAAACCTCCTTTGGGTCCGTCACCTCTTAAGCCTAAGAAGGTGTGGCAAGATGAGATTCATTATAAGATCTATCAATTAGAAAAAGCTTCAAAAGCATGTGTTGAAACAATTGGAGAAGGGATTGACTCTTACTGTATGATGAGCAAAGACCTTGAGAAAAAGGTCAATGACATTGATGGTAGAGTTGGTTTCTTGATTAAAATTGTTTTTGAGTTGACAGATGAGAAGAAATTCCTCCAGAAGAAAATTTTGAAGCTTCAATACGACATGGCCGAGCTCAGCATTCGCCTCACAAGCATGGCTAAAGTTTGTGACACAAAGGAAGAAGGTAATACTCTTCCTACCCAGGAGGAGGAATAGGTACCAACAAGGAGTTATTTGATCCCGCCTGGCTTGATTCCAAGCTTGGGGAGATCCTTAAGACCTTGTAAATTATCTTATAAGTTTTAGATTACTATTTTCGTTATGCATTAGTTCGAGCTTAGAAATAAAGTTTGCATCAATTGAATTCCCTTAAGGAATAGTCGATCCCATTTGTGAAATTCCAAGTTATTATTATATATGGAGCATTATTGAGTTTGTGTTTGTCTTATTGGATATATATGAATGGCTTGAGTATAATTTTACTTGCACTTGATGATAGCAATAGTAGTCTTCCACACTATTGGTATTAATAGAACATATAAAGATAATTTAAATCGATATGTTGTAAGTTCATGGTTTGATTTACAAAAGTAAAAATAATCTGATTAGTCAAGTTGAGAAAGAAACCTTAAACAAAGGAAAATTAAAAGTGCTATCAAAATAGAGTGAGAACAAGTCGAGGTAGAATCTTCAAGTCATAAAGATGTTTCATATACAATTGGAATTCGGTAATTGATATCGTTAAACTTTGAATTCCTACATGAAGTGGAATGTATGGCTAGCTCCTTTGCACATCACTTAAACAAAAGTGTGAGCATATTAAAAAAGAGAAAATAGAAAAGAAAAAGAGCGAATGTTCAAAGAGCAAATAGGCATATACCACTATATTGTAGTGAGACAAAGAGACATTTTGAGATTTTGAATCCCAAGTGATTATGTTAATCCTAAAACACTTGGGACTACCTCGCTAACTCATTCGGTTGAACCGGATACTTATACATCATACTGAAATTCATCTTTTGTGAACTGTTGATCACTAAGGTGTGGAAGCCTGCTAATACTATTCAGATGGTTTGAGTAAGGTACTATTCATTAACTCATTCTTATGTATCATATAGGATAAACACATGCTGCAATTGCCTCATTTATTTTATCCACTCAGCTTCATGAATATGAGGATCACATTCACTAAGCCAGCCTTGCTCGGGATGAGCGAGAGTCTAAGCTTGGGGAAGTTGATCAGTGCATATTTGCATCATATTTTATATTATTGTTTTGCATTATAATTGACGAGGGTTTAACTCATCAACGCCCATTGTTATGGACTTGGGTTTTGGAGAAGGAGGGAGTGTTGGAGACATCTATCGGGTAGCAAACAAGCACACAAGGGACAAAGGATTTACCCAGGTTCAGGCCTCGTAGAGGTCCCTACTCCTGCTTGTCTGCTCGTGGAATTATCGAAGGAGTCGAAAGTTACAATGGTGCGCAGATGCAATCTGGCGAGGGTTGTGGAAACTAGGGTTGCGTGTGTCCTCCTCGCCGCCCCCTCCTAGACTTTATATAGATAGGCTAGGTCTCGGGTAGCAAGTCGAGTCGGTTACAAGTTAGGGTTTTTCCCTTTCAAACTTTCTATCTCTAGCTTCTTCTTGTTCTTCAAGCAATCGAGAGTCCGTAGGTCACTCGAGTCCTTTCATCCGGGCCTTAGCGACACCGTGGGCCTGTATGTATTTGGACCGTATATACCAAGCTCGAGTACATGTAGGGTATACCCATGTCAGTAGCCCCCGAGTGTCCAGTGGAATCGTAGATTCGACTAGGGACTTTTTGAAGTCTTCGAGTGCTCGATTGAGTACATTTCGACTGCTTTCATTTGTGTCATAGGGATTGTTGATATACGTGCCTGATATAACCGAAGTACCGGTATCAGTTAACCACTTTAGGGTGAAACAACGCAATCTACTCGAACTCGAGTCTCCGGACTCGAATCCGAAAAAGTGCTGGCGTAATTCGACTCAAGCCACGGAGGTCTTACAGGAGTCGAATTCCAGTTATATGGGTGTGAGCACTCGACGCGTCCATCAAGTCATGTTCATCGTGCCTGTAGGCACGGATATATTTCTGGTAGTGCGTAGCTAGATGCGTTGTCAGGCCTTATTCAGGTCTTACCTTCACGCTGTAAGCGCGGCATCCGAATTTTATCATCGCGGAGATGATTCGGGCGACCCAGGAGACGTAGTCTCTTTGTAGGGAAAAATTATGAGGCGGTGTCGCCATGAGCTGCGAGTGCGGATGTTATCCACACACAGTTTTCTGTGCAAATAATCATAGGGTGCGCGACCAGTGCTCCCTATGGGAGTAGCCCCCGAGTGCCTAGTTGAGTCGAAGACTCGGGCAGGGACTAAATAACATTTGTGACTACCATCGTCTTTTGGTTGCTTGTTTCATTCAAAATTTTCTAGCACTCCCTATGGGAGTAACCCATGTCCATAGTCGAATTGTACTACGAATGGTTTTGGTTTGCTTTTGATTGTCCTTGTTCCTGCAAAAAGGAAAGAAAATCGTAGGGTGCACGGCCAGCGCTCCCTATGGGAGTAGCCCCCGAGTGCTTGGTGGAGTCAAAGACTCCAGCAAGGACTAAAGTAGTCGAATTTTTCCACTGTGTAGCTTTGATGACATCAGTACTGACGCTTGTATGACCTTAGTTGCCCGCGTGAGCAAGTTTGACAGGACGTGACGAGTGGTGGGTCCCACTTCCTGACTTTGATTTGACTGGGCGTGCATAATCTTTATTTTAACTGTGCCTCCTCGATTTCCGCGTGTAATGGGAATAGTGGAGGGACGGTTCGCGCTTCCCCTTCTCCACGTGTCCAACACGATGTGTGCCACGCGTCCCGTAGGGTTTTCTGAGCCGTTAGATTGCATCTTCTAGGGGTTAGGTAGCGATGCTACGGCGGTAATTTCCCATCTACGCTCTTTCTTCCTTGCTGCCATCGCCATTGCTACTGCTCTGCTGCTTTTTCTTGAGCTTGTTTCCTCCACAACGCTGGACCACCTCCGCTCGTTTCCGAGCTACTTTCTGCGTTCGCATCGCCGCCGTTCAATGGGGAAGAAGAAAGGAGGCGTTGTTGCTGATTCCGCGGCCATCGTTGCCACGGCGAAAAAGAAGGGTGGCTCCACTGCTGCAGGCACCAGCGTAGCCGCCGGCGGAAAGAAGAAGGTCGCGGGCACCCGTGTGACAAATGGTGCATGGCGCCCTTCCATCATCAAGGCGTCGGATCTCTGTCTTCTTCGCCAAGACAGGGTTATCTCTGCAGTAGTCGCCGATGCGCGCGTCCCCAGCAGTGAGACCATTCCTGCTCCTCCCGCTAGTTTTCGAGTGATGTTTCTTGCATTCGTCATTCACGGTCTTTCCTTGCCTCTCCACCCCTTTCTTAGGGGTCTTCTTTGTTTCTACGGGCTCCAGCTCCATCAGCTGTCCCCAAATTCGATCCTCCACATCACCTGCTTCATCACTCTTTGCGAGTGCTGGCTCGGAATCGAGCCACACTTTGGTCTTTTCAAGCGCATATTTAAATTGAAGCGTCAGTCCGCATCTGGCTCTTTAGTTTATGACGTAGGTGGTTGCGGAATCCACGTCGACCCATCTGCCACCTACTTCGACATCAAGCTCACCAAGTCCATCCAGGGATGGAGGGACAAATGGTTCGATGTCCACGATTAGAAGTCCAAAGATGAGCACTTTGGACTCGCGCCCTTCGATCCCGCGACTCCCTGCAAGAAGATGCGTTCCTGGAAGAATGTAGTTATGACTGGCGAACTCGCGGAGACAGACGTGCTGTATCAATGCGTCTGCGACCTCGAGAGTCGCATAGGTGCAGAAGAGGGAGGTTGCGCCCTTATCCGAACCTGGCTGCGCCGTCGCGTCCAACCCCTTCAAGCCAGAGTTCATCCCATGTTTCAATGGGCTGGCGCTGATGATGCCACTCGCGTGTCTGCCGATGGCATGTCCACGAGTGAGGTGGATAAGAGGGTTCCTCTGGTCACGAAGTACACTGGCAAGGATGTGCTTCCGAATGAGCCAGTTGTTCCTCCTTTTTATGCTTCGAATCCCCCTCCTGAGGTACAGTTGTGCTATGCAGTAGCTCATTTTCTTGATTGCTTTTCTGTTGCTTACTTGTTATTTTTGCTGATCTTCGCTGTCTGTATGCAGGATTGGGCGGTGTCGCCTTGTATGCCTCCTCTTCCTAAGGGGATTATTCCTTGCGAAGCTTTGGAAGAGGACGAGTCTGAGTCAACTGTCCCTTCTGATGTGGAAGAGGAAGCCCCCGAGTCCGAGAGCCCGGATACTCGCAAGCGTTCGCGCAGCAAGGATTCCGACGCATCGTCTCCTTCGACTTCGGAAGGCACGGCTGTTGGCACGGAGTCGCCAATTCCCGCTGTTCCTGTGAGAGCTGTGGCACCATCTTCTCGCAAGAAGATGCGATTGCCTAAGGAGTCTTTGTCGGAGTCGGTGGAGGCCACGTTTGATTTTGACAAGTTTGACTGGTAAATTTTCGAGTTCATTTGTTCTTCTCTATTTTCTTCTTGTTGGCTTTGCCCTGGAGTTTGCCCTTTCTCAATGTGGATTTTGTCTTGTAGTCAAGAGGCATCGTCATCTTCTGGCCACGTCGAGTTTTTGAAGGAATCAGGAGTCGCGACCTCAAGGGCCAAGGAAGAGGTCGAGCGCGCTCCTTCCCCTCCAGTGGCGGCCCACTCCGGGCACAATTCTTAGAGCTCCCCTCACGTAGGGGAGCATCGAATGGTTGCTCGGATGACGGTACAGCAAACCTCTTTGGAGTCGTTGGAGGATCATGTAAGTATATATTTCCTTTTTTTTAGTGTGGCAGTCGACGTTATCCGTTGCTTTCACTGATTCCTTGCTTGTGTGACAGCTCCTTGTAAAGGAAGCCGCGCAAGTGGCAGAGCAGGTGATGGCGATGGGTCGCCAGCATGCAATGCTGGAGACGCATCACCACGTGGTCGAAAGTGAGTGTTCTACACTTATTCTTTTTCGTCTTCTCCTTTTTGGTATAGTCGACTGATAGTCAACTTTTGATTGCCGTGTAGCTGAACATAACGCTTTACTACGCAACGTCGCCACCTTGGAGAAGACGCTTGCCACGGCTGTGAAGGGTCGCAACGAGGCACTCGCAGCTCATGACGAGGCAGAGAAGCGTGAAGAGGATCTGCGTGCCTCCTTTGCGGCCAGGGAGAAGTTGTTCGAAGAACAACTGTTCTCAGTCGCCAAGGCTCTCTCAGGTACCTTTTACTTGTGGATATTGTTGTCCTTCTCTACCCTTAGTGTTTTTTGCTGGTAGCGCTGAAGTTTTTGATCCATGCATGGGTTCATGTGTAGATGCTGGCGATCTGAGCTTTGACCCGCAGGCCCTTTGTCGCGACGATGCTCTGGCAGGCGCGGTGTCTGCAGTCGAGGACCATAGCACCGTTGTCCAAGATACACTTTCCAAGGCCAAGGTCGCCCTCAGTCGCCTCCGGGAAGAGTTGATGCCGAAGGCTGAGCTGATCGATAACATGGACGAGCTGGTGGAGTCATTCGCCGGTGGTGTGCCTTCCGCCTATAAGAACTCCCTCCGCGCGGCTGGTGCGTCCATGACACTCGCAATGGTGCAGGCCCACGGAGCTGATATCGATCCTTCCATGGTGTCAAAGCCAATGCCTGTTGGCGCGGATGGTCAGCAGGTAGTCTTCGCTCCTTTTGCGACTGCCTATGCTAAATATGGCCATCACTTGATAAATACTGTTGCGAAGTACTCGGAGGAGATCCAACGTGCTAAGAAGGCGGCGAAAGCCTCGGCCTCAGGGGCCGGCAGAAAGTCAGTGGCGTCTGACACTGCCACGGACTTGATGAAGCCCCCGAAGCCGTCGAAGTCGAAGAAGCCAGCTGCTCCGTAGTTAGCTTTTGTAATAGTTGATTGATTGCTCTTTTGGTTTAAGAACATGCCTGCTGGCGAGTGTGTCTATGAATACTTATGCCGATCCTGAATGCATCTGTTCCTTTTGCCTTTGTGTTAATTTGTTCACCTTATTTGCCTCTGTCTTGACTTGTGGTAGGGTACATCAAGTGATCCCGTGGGGAGAACCCAGGACTCGCCATCTCTTGATGATACAGTGGCACCACCGCGTTCCTGGGTAGAGGAGCTATCCTTGCTTTCGCGACTTCGTGACCGCGTGAAGCAGCCGGAGCGCGAGTTTCCCGTGATCCGCGGTAGCGCAGACGTGTGGAAGTCGAAGGCGGAAAAAGCCGCCGCCCGCGAGCAATATCTGCTTGGCGAGGTGACGCAGCTGGGCGACCAGTTTAAGTGTTAGTTTGCGTATTCTCATCTTTTCCTTTGTAGTTACTCGCAGTGGTACGTTGTACTTATGCTATTGATGCTGCTTCGTGTAGTTGTTAGCGCGCGCCATCCGCATGAGGAGAAGGATAGAATTGCCATTCGCCTTCATGATCTCACCTAGGAGCAACTTCAAGAGAGTGGATACTTCTGGGTAGATCATGATCGTGCGACTGCGTTGGCGACCCTACAGGATCGCACATCATGAGTGCCGCTCTTCCTGAAGAAGTCGCAATCGTGCTTGAAGAACATTTATCGGGCGATGTTCCCGCTGGACGACACTCCATCAAGCCTGCTGGCTCTTCTTGCCAAGTTTCAAGACCTGTCCGCGGTTCGCGAGTGCGTGAGGCAGCAGTTGGTGGCTGGTGCCAAGGCTTCCCTCTCAATGGTGCGATTGCACAGGCCTGACGTGGATGTTGCCGCCATTGCCTCTGGGCCGCCAGCGCCACCAGCAGGGTCTGCCTGGAATATGGTACCGCACTATCAGGCGGTGGACCGTCTAGCAGAGGAGATCGTCGACTTCTTCGAGGAACAAACCAACGTTCTTCTGTTGCAAGAGTATCCAAATTTGTATCCTACACATAAGTGTACTTGTGTTGTAAAGTTCATATAGATGTTGTAGATAATTTATTGTCGAATGTGTATAAAGAGCTTTGTGAGCGTGAGGTGTGTTACACTATGCGAGTCCTTTTCATTAGCCTGGCCATCTTTTATCTCGGTCCCTTGTCAACCTGCCAGGTGCGTTGCATCTGGGTTGAGTTTGTGTTAAGGGGTTCGATTAATGTGCCAGCTACTCAGGATATCGCGTTTTTTGGTTCGAAGAACAGATGTATGTAGGGTGGCGCAGCCCCCGAGTATAAAAATTGACAAAGTGAAGGAGAAACACAGAGTTTTGGGGCACTTAGCTTTTATTTATTCAAAGAACAGTGGGAGGTACAATGTGCGGCTAAGTAGCCTTGGCTGAGTAGCCTTATTTGCGATGCAAAAGTACAAAACGACTAGGGGTAGAAGCGTCGCAGTTGTGCGACGTTCCAAGGATTGGAGTATGCGACTCCTGTCTCTAAATCTTGAAGGCAATAGGCGCCACTTGAGATTACTTTTGTAATCACGTACGGTCCTTCCCAGGGGGACTCGAGCTTGAGATGCCCCTGCTGCTTCAGTCGCAGGACCAGGTCACCTTCGACGAAGGATCTGGGGCGAAGCCTTCTACTGTGATAGTTGCGCAGGTTCTGCTGGTAGATCGTGGATCTTTCTACGGCGATTTCTCTTGCTTCGTCAAGGAGGTCGACGGAGTCTTCGAGTGCAAGGGATGACTCTTATTCGCTGTAAGCGACCATGCGTGGCGCCTTGTACCGTACTTCGACAGGTAGTATTGCTTCTGCTCCATGCATCATAAAGAATGGCGTGTAGCCCGTGGCGCTGTTTGGAGTTGTACGTAGGCTCCAGAGTACGGATTGCAGCTCATCTGGCCAGCAACCCGCGGCTTGTTCGAGTGGTCGGAGGAGTCGCTTCTTGATGCCGCTGCAGACGAGCCCGTTTGCTTTTTCCACCTGACCGTTGGTTTGTGGATGCGCTACTGAGGCGTAGCTGATGTGATTCCCCAGGTTCTCGCAGAATTCTTGGAACTCCTTGGATGTGAAGTTCGTCCCGTTGTCGGTGATGATGCTGTGCGGCACGCCGAAGCGGTAGACGATGGACTCGAAGAACTTGACTGCACTGTGCCCTGATTGGTTGGTCACCGGCATGGCCTCGATCCACTTGGTGAATTTGTCGACTGCAACCAAGAGGTAGACGTAACCTTCGCGCGAGGACCTTGGAAGCTTGCCAACCATGTCGAGCCCCCACTGTGCGAAGGGCCAGGCCAATGGAATAGGCCGTAGCTCTGTGCCTGGTGCGTGTGGCTTGTCCGCGAATCGCTGGCAAGCATTGCATTTTTGGACTATGTCCTTGGCGTCGTGCATGGCCGTGGGCCAGTAAAATCCAGCTCGTAGAGCTTTGGCAAGGAGGGCGCGACTGCCGGTGTGGTGCCCGCAGGTCCCTTCATGGATGTCGAGGAGAACTTCTCTTCCATCGGCCATGGAGACACATCGTTGTAGCACTCCTGTGATGTTGCGTTTATACAGTTCGCCGTTGATAACGGCGAATGCCTTGGAGCTCTGCGCGATGTGTCGTGCATCTGTCGGGTCGTCCGGTAGTCTCTTGCTGAGGAGGTACGTAATATACGGCTGCGTCCAAGATTGCTCGATCATCATGACGCTCATTGGTCCCTCGAGTCCTATGTCCAGCTCCAAGTCACCGAGTGCCATTGGCTCGTTGGGTGGCATAGCCCCCGAGTCCGTTGCTGCACCTGTTTTCTTCTCTACGGCCTTTGGCTTGATGGAGCGTTCGCATATGTGCTCGGGAAATACCCCAGATGGTATGGGGACGCAGGTAGAGCCTATGTTGGCGAGTGCGCCCGCCTCCTCATTGCTTTCGTGACCTACGTGTCACAACTCACAACCGTCGAAGTCTCCTTCGAGTGTATCGTAGAGGTCACGGTACGCGATCATGTTGTCGTTCAGTGCGTCGCACTTGTGCATTGTTTGGTTGACGACCAACTTGGAGTCGCCTTGAGGTGATGTCAGTATGACACCTGCGCTTGCTCCGTCTTTCCGCTTGGACCCATCGAAGTGCATTGTCCAGAGGTAGGACATATCTGGCTTGTCCGGGAGCTGGTTCTCCATCCAGTGCACGAGAAAGTCAGGGAGCACTTGCGACTTGATTGCATCGCATTTTTCGTATGTGATGTCTTGTGGAGACAGCTCTATTCCCCAAAGCATGACTAGCCCCGTGGCGTCGGGGTTATTGAGGATATGTCCCAACAGGCGTCGTTGACTACCACGATTGGGTGTTCCTGGAAGTAGTGGCGCAGTCGCCGGGCGGTCATAAAGACGTCGTACGCCAGCTTCTGGTAGTGCGGGTACCGCTATTTTGTTGGCGTGAGGACCTCGCTGAGGTAGTATACCGGGCGTTGTACGTCGTGGACCTTGTTTTCCTCAGCTCGCTCGACGACGAGCACTGTGCTGACCACCTGGTTGGTGGCGGAGATGTACAGCAACAGTGGTTCCCTTTCTCGTGGAGTCACCAGTACTGGCGAAGTGGATAGCAGGCGCTTGAGATCTTCGAATGCTTCTTGCGCTTCATTGGTCCACTCAAACTTTTCAGCTTTGCGGAGGAGCTGGTAGAAGGGCAGTGCCTTTTTACCCATCCGACTGATAAATCGACTGAGAGCCGCGATTCGTCCGGCCAGTTGCTGGACGCCTCTTATGTTCTTCGGCTTCTCCATGGCCAGTATGGCTTTTATCTTTTTAGGGTTTGCCTCGATTCCTCTCGCAGAGATGAGATACCCGAGTAGCTGCCCAGATGGTACGCCGAAGGCGCATTTGTCCGGATTGAGCTTGATCCGGTAGTGATCGAGGTTGGCGAAGGTTTCGCGAAAATCGTCAATTAGAGAGGCTTCCTCCTTGGTCTTGATTACTATGTCATCGACATAGACTTGGATGTTGCGACCCAGTTGTTCCTTGAGGCAAGCCTGCATGCACCGCTGGTAGGTGGCTCCCGTGTTGTTTAGCCCGAAGGGCATTGTGTTGTAGCAGAACACACCAAAGGGCGTTGTAAACGTTGTTTTCTCCTGGTCTTCCTCCTTCATTCGAATTTGATTATAGCCTGAGTAGGCATCGAGGAAGCAGAGGCGCTCGCATCCAGCAGTGGAGTCGATGATCTGGTCGATCCGTGGCAGCGGGAAGTGATCTTTTGGGCAGTGCTTGTTTAAAGAAGTGAAGTCCACGCACATCCATAGGATATCCGTGTCCTTTTTTGGTACCAGCACCATATTGGCGAGCCAAGTGCTTTCCTTGATCTCGCGTATGAACTTGGCCTCGAGGAGTCTGTTGATCTCCATTCCGACTGCCTGCGATCGTGGCTCAGACAGTCGCCTGATTGTTTGCTTGACTGGCCTTGCGTCGGGGTTGACGTTGAGTGCGTGCTCGGCGAATTCCCTGGGAACTCCTGCCATGTCCGCAGGACACCAGGCAAAAAAATTCCCAGTGCTCACGGAGGAATTCGACGAGCGCGAGTTCCTATGCGGGACTCAAGTTGTTGGCGATGAGGGCCGTCTTGGTGGGATCCGATGGATGGACCTGCACCTTCTTTGTGTGCACAGATGAGTCGAAGGAGAGGTTAGGTGAGCTTGGCCTACTCAGAGGAGGCAAATTGTTGTCTGTCGTCTCTTTCAGTCTTGCGAGTTCCTCCTGCATGCCGAAGGACTGGGAGATTCTGTTGAATTCCTTGCCGCAACTGTCAGATCGCTCAAAACTCCCATTGATCGTTATGACGCCGTTGGGACCTGGCATTTTCATCTGCAGGTAGGCGTAGTGGGGTACTGCCATGAACCTAGCGAATGCGACGTGCCCAAGGATGCAATGGTATTGTGAGGGCCAGTCGACGACCTCAAAATCGATGCGCTCGCACCGGAATTTCTTCGGCATGCCGAAGATGACGTCGAGGTTGATTTTGCCCAGGGGTATACGCCTTTCCCTGGGACAATGCCGTGGAACATTGTGTCTGATGCCTCCAGACAGGTTAGAGGGATCCTCATTGCTCGCAAGGTACTCGCGAATATGAGGTTGATGCCGCTTCCGCCATCCATGAAGACGCGACTCATGTCGAAACCTCCAATTTGTGCCTCGAGTACAAGGGGGCAATGACCTGGGCGAGGTATCTAAGGCGGGTGGTCGCGTTTGTCGAAGGTGATGCACGACTCGCTGCCACTGAGGTACTCAGTGGTGGATGGTGGCGAGTGCGTGGCCAAGTTGACTTGGCGAGTGATGGCCTTCTACACCCTGTTGGAGGGGCGCCCCTTTTGGATCATCATGGTGCCCATGGCCCGTGGGTACGGTTCGCCCCCGTGGTGCTGGTCCGGTGCGGCTCCGTTCGGGGGTGGCCCAGGTGGTGGTGGTGGTGCGCCATGTGCCACGGCGCCTGGAGTGGCTCCGTAGCCTCTTTTGACTGCATTGCGGTTCATCCGAACCAATCCCTCGTGTAGCTTGAGGAACTCACGGCAGTCCTTGAGGAGGTGGCTGGACTTTCTCTTGCCATCATGCTTGTCGATGTAGAAGTGTACCGTGCATGGCCTGGACAGTTTGTCCTCGATGGAGGTCGCGGGTGCCTCATCGCGAGTGCGGCGTTGCCACACTTGCGTGGTTTTCCCGGAGTCGCGGTATCCGCCGCTACGGTATCCGTTGTTGCGGTTATCATCGCGTCTATCGGCGTAGCCGGCCGCGACCATGTTGACATTGTCACGGTCATCATAGATGCGCATGCGGCGTTTGCCGCGGCGGTCGCGTCTGCGTTCGAGTTCTGCCTCCTCGTCGGAGTGAGCGCGATTCTTCACCGAATCTTCTCCATCGGCCCATCGATTCGCGATCTCCATCAGGTGGTCGATGGTCTGGGGCTTTCAGCGGCCTAGCTCCTCCCTAAGATCTAGGCGGCGGACACCACCGTTGAATGCATCAATCGCGCGGTCTTCTGAGATGTTTTCCACGGGAATTCTTGATGATGGACCACCTTTGGATATAGGAGCGCAGCGATTCGCCAGATCTTTGCTGGCAGCATCTCAGCTCTTTGATTGATGCAGGTCATTTGTACGTGCCCTTAAAGTTGCGCACGAAGCTGTAAACCAGCTCATTCCAACTGCGAATGGATCCGCGTGGGAGGTTATTGAGCCATGCCCGGGTGGCGCCCTGCAGCTGTAGCTGCAAGCATTACATGGCAGTACTTCGACTGCCTCCGTGGAGCCTGACGGAGGAGATGTGGTCCTGTAGCCAGATCTTGGGGTCCTGCAGATCGTCAAATTTCGGGTTCTCTCATGGGAGTTTAAACCCTTTAGGCATTCGCTTCTGCCTAATGAATCTGCTGAAGCATCAGGCGCCGCAGAGCTCCCCATCTTCTTCTTCCGTGTCAGTCGACCGAGCATGTCGTGCCCTTGATTTGTCGATCTTGCGCTGCGAGAGGTCGTCGCGCGCATCGTAGTCACGGTCGTGTCGCCGTGAGCGGCGGCGTCGAGACAGGTCGTGATTGTCATCGCTGGATGAGGGTGAGGAGTGGCGCTTTGCTAGCGCTTTGCCCTTTTTGGGGTCTGGTACTGGCTCCTTGTCGAGGGCGGCCTCGATTAACCCCAAACCCGCGATCGTAGATCGGTGCATGGCAGTTCGGGGATCTCCAGCTGGCGGCTGGTTATTAAGGAGGTACATGGTGGCTGTCGTCACCGTAGCCTGCGGCGTCCTGGGAACCACATTGCCTCTTGTGTCGACTGTCATAGAGCCGAAGTCGAGGACTTTTGCAGCCTCTATGCGCTCTTGTTCGGTGAGGTGAGCCATCCGCGACTGCCTCTTCTTGGCGAGGTGTTCGTTGCCTCTTGAGGAGGATCCTCCGTAGGAGGAGAGCCTAGCACGACGAAGGCTCGATTCATCCGCTGCCTTTTTACGCGCCTCAAGTTGCACGATTGTTTGCAGTTGGCGCTTGAATTCTTCCTTCAGGAGCCAGTGATAGCCCATCAGCAGTTCCTGCGGGGACCCAAAGGGTAGAGGTGTGCCCCGTAGGGCTTTGCGGCAGCGATCCCACTCTTGCTCGTTGAGCTTGATTACAACGCGTTCGCCGGTTTGCTCATTGATTATGCTGGGAGGTTCGACTGCTCCTCCGTTGTTGAAGGGAGCGCGATTGCCGCCATTACCGCCGTTGCCACCGTTGCCGGCGTTGGGTGGATCGGTGCCGTTACCAGTGTTACCACCGTTGTCGCGATTGTCGGAGGTGTCGCCTGCGTTGATGATGGCACACATGAAGTGATTGGGGAAGCTGTTGCTTCCACAACTTTCAGATCCGGAACCGTAGGTTCCATCTTCAGTGGCCAGATCGCTCAGATCGGAATCGCGACTGCTGTCGCTGATCGTATTCTCGACTGCCACCGGGGCGTTGAGCTCGCTGAGGGTGCCGATCGATGGAGGGAACCATGATGCCGGGGCAATCGCCAGTGTTGTCGGCTGATCAGGCATGCGAAGCATGCCCATCTGACCAACTTGGAAGCGGAAGCTCCCAATCGCCAGGCTGATTCTGTCGCCCACAGACTCGAAGGCCGGGCGGGTGGCCGACGTGTGGACGGTGAAGTCGAAGGCGCCGAAGAGCTGGCGAATCTCCGCTGTTGCGGAGTTGTAGATCGCAGTTGATGGGGCCAAAGAAGCCGCAACATCAGCACTCCCAATTCCCACAGACGGCGCCAATTGACGAGGGTTTAACTCATCAATGCCCATTGTTATGGACTTGGGTTTTGGAGGAGGGAGCGCTGGGGACATCTATCGGCTAGCAAACAAGCACAGAGGGGACAAAAGATTTACCCAGGTTCAGGCCTCGTAGAGGTCCCTACTCCTGCTTGTCTGCTCGTGGAATTATCGAAGGAGTCGAAAGTTACAATGGTGCGCAGATGCAATCTGGCGAGGGTTGTGGAAACTAGGTTTGCGTGTGTCCTCCTCGCCGCCCCCTCCTAGCCTTTATATAGATAGGCTAGGTCTCGGGTAGCAGGTCGAGTCGGTTACAAGTTAGGGTTTTTCCCTTTCAAACTTTCTATCTCTAGCTTCTTCTTGTTCTTCAAGCAATCGAGAGTCCGTAGGTCACTCAAGTCCTTTCATCCGGGCCTTGGCGACACCGTGGGCCTGTACGTATTTGGACCGTATATACCAAGCTCGAGTACCTGTAGGGTATACCCATGTCAATAGTGGTAGGATCTTGGTATTTTACGGCGTTCGCGCGCATGTTTTATGTCTATTTTCACCAGGACCAGGACAGATGATGGATACAATGGGCACAATTCTTGGAGCAGTTGTATTGGGAGAAAAGGAGTCAAAAACAACATAAATCATGTATTTGAGAAATATCAATAACACTAGAAGAAAACCCGAAGTGATCGAGGCATACAGACGGTTCAACGACCAACTGTACGGCAGGAATAAATTTTCCGACCGTATAGTTCCGGTCGTATAGTTGGCGCCGCCACCGCCTCCTCAAATATTTTCACCCCGTGCAACTGGATCAGGGAGACGACATACAGAACACCCAGAAATCACCGAAACCTCACCTCCGGAAGGCATCTGGAGGGGGAACTTGCCCAAGGGATCCATCTTTGCGCTACGCAGATCTGGGAGACCAAGGCATCGATCTTCATCTTCATCGACTATTGCACAACCATCATCTCCATCCATCCCATCTTTACCCCATCTAGATCTTGTTGTAATTTTCGTACTCGTTGTGGATTTATACAAGAACTATTCATTTACAATTGCTTCCATTACCATTGCCATGATGTTGATTGCCTCCATGTCTAAGTAGATCTTTAGTTCTTGGGAGATGGAGAAACCCTAGCATATGATTAAGATAAGATAGAGATTATTATGTTATACATCATTATGTGTATGTGTTAATTGTCTTCATCTTGATGTTAGGAGTTGTGCACCTCCTTAATATTTGTCTCTTATGGGGACTCGATGAAGGGGACTACTTGTTGGTAGACAGAGGGATGATAACACTTACTGTGACTATAAAGCTATTGTCATTCTTTACGTACTAACTTGGGAAAATAAGGAGAACTCATAAAGCCATGTCCATGTCGCGTGAGAAATCCCTTAATAGCGGGATAATACAATAGATGTCGTTTATCTGTTAGCTATGGTTATGAAGGATGATGTGAGCAGTGGTTGCTGCCTATTTGTCCATATATGGAGCTCCTCCCACATATATACGTATCATGAGAATATTTATTATAATAATCATGATTGCTTAATCTAAATTGCTAGCGGTGTATCCACCACTCCTGGAGAACGCATTTTCCCCTATTGTAGTTCCAAGCTCTTTTATACACGCGATTCTTATTTTCTGCATTAAGTTTTACTTTACTTTAAATTGCTTCATTCAATCAAAAATCCAAAAACAACTCTACTTTTCTTGCATCTTAAAGTTATTCCTTAAGTACTTCGTTTAGTTTTAGTTAAAAGCATTTTGGTCTTTCACCTACTGCTCTATGTGGGATCGATATCTTTATTTTGAAACTAGCTACAAACGATCTGTGCACTTGCAGTCATCAGTGGCGCTCGGCGTCGAGGACGCTAGGGGGCACCAGGCGGACATGGAGGCAGGGACGAAGCTGGGACGGTGGTGCTCGGGTCGGACTTGGCAGCGTGGGAAGGTGGTGGCGACGAGGACGGCATGACAACAAGCTCAGGATGTGCGTGGCTGCGGGGCCGGTGGCCGAGACATCAACGTTGAGGGCAGGGGATGGCGACGAGGCCAGTTAGGAGGGTGGGGTCACGCACGGGGCATCACGCAGGAGACTGCGATGGCAGAGCTTGGGGATCGAGATGGGGTGAGGGCGAGGTGAGAGGATGGTGGGCAACGCGGGGTGGTTAGTGGTAGGTGGGATGAGGGCGAGGTGCGTCGCGTAGGATGGATGCAGGGTCGGGGTGGTTCGGGTCGGGCCGACAACCTACGTTGCGATGTGAGCAGGGTTGGGGCTACGCTCTTGCGTGCGGGAGCGGTGTACCGCGGGGAGGTTCGGTGTGTTGCTGCGCGTGTTATGCGACCAGTGTTTGTGAGTGCGTGTAGGCATGTAGGAAGGTGTGTGTGTTGGTTGGCGAGTGGGGTGAGGCAGCTGCTAGGTTAGGGTTTGGGTAATCTAGGGTTAGTCTAGAGTTTGGTTAGGTAGATATAGGGTTAGGGTTTGGTACGAAACGGGCTGGGCCAGCCGGGGTAGTAGGTGGCATGGCCTACGGGCTAGGCTGCCTCCCTCGGACAAAAATAGTTTTAATTATTTTATTTTTAAAATCTTTTGCAATAGTTTTTAGACAAATAAAAGATTCGGAAGAGGTCGGGGTTTTGGTTTGAAATAAATGGGAGAGGATTAATGTAGAAAACAAAATAGGGCTTTTAGCAAAATAGTTTTAGAAAAATATATGCGTGATGATGTCATGACAATACTCAAATGCAATGTGACATGATGACATGAGCATGTGATCATGATGATGCACCAAACAAAAACGCCAAGCCATATTATGGTAGTGGGTTTACCGGGGTGCTACAATCGCAGGGAGGAGGGGTCGGCCCGAGCACCAGCCATGGTTGCTAGAGACAGTGTGGCGGCGCACAGTAGGCTGGCGGCTAGGGTTAGGATAGGCATGTGTGTGATGGTGTCCGGTTGGAGTTGGCGCTTGACAGAGAGATGGTGTGTGTGCGATGCAGTCCCTCTGGGAAGTAGAGTTGGGTTCATTTCTTATTAAAGGCACATGGGCTTTTGGGCTGGCCGAGGACTCCGATTTGTTGTCATTTCATTTTTGTTTACTTTGGTTTGTTCGGTCACTTCGGGTGCCTGATGGTCAAAACCGAATTAACCCAACTAAATTTGGTTTTATGGATTCAATGACCGAATTAGGTACTAAAAATATTGGTTTTTGTCTATTCAGGTTCGATCTTGGTTCTTTCATTTCAAGACTTCGATTCTCGGTATGCCCATCCCTAGTCTCGGCCTTTCCTCTGGCGTACCCCCATATATACCTGAAAAACCACCTAGGTATCCAGAAGCACAGACCCTTTTGTCACACAGAGTGCCACCACATCCACGATCTTCATTTCAGGGATTAGATTGGTCCTGCTCTCCACACCGGAGAGGGGGATTTCAAGGTCTTCTCCACCACCATCATCACCAACAATCATGTGCTCACTCTCCATCATCATGTGTGAGTAGTTCTATATAGGCGTGTGAGGTGGAAGGGTATTGGATGAGATTGATCATGTAATCATCCATATGTATCAATATTTTAGGTGTTTTTCTCGAGGATGATCTTCTATGAGTGTTGGTACACCTTTGCTATGTTTAATACTTGTTGTTAGGGCCCGAGTGACATGATTTCAGTACTGAACTTCTATTGTCCCATCATATATATGAGTTTGGTAATTATCTGCAAAGTGTATTACCTATTATTGTGTTGAACATGTGAACCATGAAGTGGCAGTTAGGAAAAACAACGGGAATATATGATAGTTTGAGGATATTGTGTGTCCATGAAGTGTTAATGCTTTGTTCCGGGTTATTCGAAAGGATAGACCTTAATTACCTGTAGTTCCAAGTTGGCCCCGGTGAAATCGGTAGATAGGACAATAGATGTTATGCAAATTATCTTGGTTAGTATGCATACCTATATTTGATCACACACCTACACATAAATAAATTAGAGATGAACATCATGTTGTTAGGATTACATTATATGATCAATATCATTTATGCAACACCCCGATATCACCTCATGTCTACGCTTTTAGCCACTGAAATTTAGACATCACTACTTTCGGTGAAAACTAGAAATCTGCTGCTATTGTTTACTGCTTGTTTTACTGCTATAAATGAACACTTGCTTTGTGAGTTTATTGATATACATGTGTGGTTGAGAGTGACGTCTCAATTTCTAAAGTATTATTGATATACTTGTGTTTCCCTTAATTCGAACTATAAATTTGGATAATACTTCCTCGCGATGAATTAGTTTGACTATTCTCTCGTATAATTTAATCTCTCCATGGTTTGGACTCGAGCAGCGTCTTCCCCCATTCCTTCTAGCCTTGCATGGAGGTCCTTAAATTATTTTCTTACTTCATCGAACATATCGTGGTCCCAACTCAATATGACTCCAGAAAAAGATGAATCTGTGCAGCGCTTCCATCGAAGAGACCCCACCGGTATCCTTCCAAGATCTACTCAACAAAATAATTAAAGTTGAATGAGTCTCCCACATCATCTCATATTTGAAAGATCATTGTCGAGCTCGTCGATTCCCAGGTGGAGGCCTTGGTTTGTGAAATAACATGACCAGACAATGGTTCGATTGAGCAATGGCTAAGTGGATGACTGCATCCTCGAGGAATCGAGCACACCACTCTGAATTTGCTAGAGCACGGTCTAAACAAACACGAGTATATGTGCCCCCTCTGACCTTCTTTTCGAAAGTCCAATCCAGGCATGTGTATCCTAAATCACGTAAGCCACATTTGTCAACATCTTCTATGAACCCACACATTGTCGCCTCACCTTGGTTTCCCATACCAAAAGGTTCTTCTATGCGGAGAACTTCATTGAAGTCACCTAAAAGAGTACATAGGAGATCAGTCTCCAAAGCTAGGAAACATAAGAGCTCCCAAGTTTCATGCCTCTCAAGATGGTTCGCTTCTCCATATATGCTTGTCATCCTCCATTGATCCTCTCACTGACCAGTTTCATGTCAAATATGGTATTGAGAGAAATGTATCAACTTCATATTCAGATCATTATTCTAGTACATCATAGTGAAGCAATTGTCAAAACCAAAAGAACATGCAAGATTCCCCACTCGTGTCTTATGTACTTCTGTCGCGAGTAAACAAAAAAAAGAGGGGGTAAACTTTGTCGCAAGCTTGTGAACTTCTCCAACTGTTGTATCATTGCCTATTCTGTGGCAGTTAAAATTGAGGGTACTCATTGATCCTGATGACACCCCTTGAAGAGGCCCATCGATATGTTCTTTGCATTAGATTAATTCTCAGCATCTGCAAAACTTTCACGACCAAGTTCATTTCCTGTCTTTGACCTCTACGGGTCCCTATTAACGGGAGGGATAGGTGGTACCATCTGAGGGGAGGCAACAATTTCCTTACCGAGTAACGCACTTGCCATTGCCGCCACCATGCCAAAAGGTAGTAGCGTTATTACATTAGCACTATCATTCATCACCCCTCCTTTTCTGGAATTCTCCCCATCAAACATATCAGTGTCAGTGATCAAAACCATCATCATTGAGATCCTTCAAAGGAATCTCGTCGTTCTGGCCATGTCCTCGACCCTAGAACCTTCCTTTTCTTCCTTCTAGCCCCTGGGCGCCAGCTAAACCCAGAACATAGATCCCTGGAAAATTCACTCGAAGGATCATTCACTCCATCCCCATGCTCTTTGGATATGTGACCCAACATTCTGCAAACCAAGAAACAATCTGGTATTCTTTTATAGTTCAGAAGAAAAGGTTGCCCCTCACCACCTATTATGATCAATACCACACTTTTCAGCTATTCCCGCACGTCAATTCTCATGCGACCCTTTAAAAATTTCGAACAAAATCCGTCAATGGTGCTTCTGATGCCACAAAACTCCCCACCTTTTCTCCTAGCATCTTCACCAAACCCTTATACCTGTCCATAAATCATGAATCTGGACCCGTATCAGGATATTATTCAACTCGATCATCGACGGCCTTGTGAACCATCACAAGGAGCAATCAAAACACGCTTCCCTCGAAACACCATGGTCCTCCATCCATGACTTTCTCCCAATCACCCAAACAAGCAAATGGGAACACTCGACCACTCTGATCTTGACTTCCTTAGCGAGATCCCATACCGAGTGCCTATTCTTGAAGAACAAATAATGGCTAAACTCACTCTCGGTATGTTCGTCACCACCAACCATTGAGTAGCTTACTCCGGTTGATGCTCCTCTTCCTTGAAGACCACGTCGTCGAGCTCTTCCTAATTCAAACCCATCTTTGCCATCAT
Source organism: Avena sativa (assembly GCA_916181665.1). Taxonomy (NCBI): domain Eukaryota; kingdom Viridiplantae; phylum Streptophyta; class Magnoliopsida; order Poales; family Poaceae; genus Avena; species Avena sativa. The sequence goes on along the minus strand of OV702290.1, from coordinate 27,164,047 downwards.
GTTGGCTACCACATCCTGGTTTGCCGTCCCAAAGGAAAACGCCGATGTCTCAGTTGCCATCCACCTAACTCCTCCTGCTAGACTAGATTGGAAAACGAAACCCTAACTTGCAAAACCTACCAAACCAGCGACCCAAGGCCGAGCGAGGGTACAAGGACCCCCCCTTGATTAGCCGAGATCCTCCAGCGGCAGTTGCTCGTTGGGATCGATGGTGGAACTCTCTACGTCGGTGTCGCCGGTGAGAGAAAAACTAAACCCTAGCTAGAGGGGGAAAATACTATTCTTGCCGAGAAATAAATTTGCTCCTCTATTTTTTTTAGAGGGACAATGTGCGAGAGCGGTAGTTTAGAGCTCGTCCTCATTGTAGGACTATTTTTTTTTTGAAAATTTCAAATTTACAGATTCAAAAAAATCTGAAAAAAATACTGATGTAGATAATAATTTCTAATACGCTCGTGCAAAAAATCTTGCGAAAATACTTTGTATTCTGGGCTCAGCAACAAAGAGAAAATTTCAGATCTGAGTAAGAACTGTGCAATTTTGAATAGGCCTCTGTTTTCACAGAATTTGTCATATTTCTTTCTTTCTGCACCCGAATTACAAGGTATTTTCTCTTGAAAATTTGCATACTTGTATTTCGTACATATTTTCCGGACACTTTACTCCTTAATTGATAGGTCTTCGAGAACCGAGACTAGGCCCAGCAGGCTTGGGCGGCTGAAACTTGGATCCTCTGAGCCGAGATCTAGAGGATAAGAGCGCGATAAAGGGGCCGAAGCCCCAGCTATTGCACCAGCATTCGGCAAGCACACACCGCCCAAAGCCGCCCGGCGCCACCGTCCCGACCAGTGAAACTGCGAAACCGCCTTCCTTCCTCCCCTCCCCACCGCAATCCCTTCTCGGCCTCGCGCCGGACGCCTCCCCCGGCTGCTCGCCCCTCTGCCTCGCCGTCTCCCGGCAAGTCCCGTCTCCTCCCTCACCCCCAAATCCCGCTCCGCCGGGTTGCTGGATGCGCGCTCGCTTGCTTTTTCTTTATCGCCTGGTGTTTGCGGACTGGTGGTGGGCGGGTTTCTGTCTCGGTCCCCTAATCGAGTCCGCGGCGGCGCTCTCGTGTGTGCTTCCCGCCCAGAACGGTCGATTCTCCTCGTCTTGTCGATGGTTTTTTTTCCTTCGTGTTCTCGGTCGCTTTTCCTCCCTAGGCCGCGTAGTTCGTGATGCACCGGTACCGGAATGTTCGATTTCGTCCTGTCTTGTCATTGGATTTTTTTTCTCTTGTCCTGCGGTTTTTCGGGATTTATGCTTTGGTTGCTTCCTGGCCTTAGAGGAATTCCATGGCGCGGCTCAGTCTTGATGCTCGCTCGGATGTTCGGTTTTGTTGGCTTCTTGATGGATTTGTTCTCTAGATATCTCTAGTCTGGGAAATGTCTTTGATTCAATCTCTAGTCCTTACGGTTCTTGGTCTTGCTTATTTTCTTTAGCGGGAGTTAAGGATTCACTCGACTCATTCTTGTTGTTTCTCGGTTCCCAGGCGGCAGGCTGCAGGCGTGATGGGAGAGGAGGAGAAGAGAAAGAGGGAGGAGAGGACGGTGTCGGCGGCCGACATGGCGCTGAAATCCCCGCGCCTGCACGGGCAGGCTGCGGCGGCGTCTCCATCAGATTCGAGCGAATCGTCAGAGGAGGCGACAAGTAGCAGCAGCGACAGTGCCGGCGACAGCAGGCGGTGCCCCCACATGACCTTGGACAGCGAATCGGTGGATATAGGTGTGTACGATATCAAGAACTCCAAGGAGCTCCCGACGTGCCATTATCCCGGGTGCGGTATCACCTGGAAGGGAGACGGTGAGGACAAGGAAGGGATGATGAAGTGCATAGAATGCCACTATATTTCCTGCGCTGGGCCTATGCCGGCAGACAGGGATAATCCGCTGAAACACGCCCGCTTGCACTCTGCCAACTCCGACCATTTCATTGCTCAGTGGTACGATTTACCGAATTTGGGGTACTGCTTTGAATGATCACGTTATGAAGCTGAGTGACAATCAGGACCAGTGGAGTGAAGATGTGTGGCCAGAGGTGGACAAAAAGGTGGTTGATTTGCCAATGGTAGCCAGCAGTTCAAATGTTGACTGGGCAAGTGTGACCAGGAATGCATGGAATCAGTTGAGAATGGGGGCTGCGTCTGAATATGCTATTGGGAATGGGTATATTATCCTTGCGCTTGGTAAGCTGAGGACAATGATTTTACGTTCGGATGGTCGGCTGGGGGTGCTTGGTCTGCACCTGAAGCAGTTGTTTGTAGAGACAAGCATTGCAAATAATGCCAGACACATGCTTGACCCAAAGATGATAGTGCTATACATGTGGTCGCGTTATCAGGATCGGTTCAAGTTCAAAGAGATGGGGGACAGCCATGAGTTCCTTACATCTTTCCGCAATGCTTTGGATAATGAGGTGGTGCAGCTAAACGGAATCCATGTTATGCAAGGGGGTGATGTGTTCCCTACATTTGGCCTATCCATTTTCGAGGGCGAGCAGATTCATACTGTTTCCTGCAAAAGTTGCTCACATAATTCAGTTAAACCTAGTCATGTCAGTGAACTGATATTGCCACTGACACCAAAGGATCCTACTCCTCCAGCCAGAAGTGATGCTGAATTTGGTAATTCTCAGATTTCTGGTTTAAGATTGGGAGATGGGGCAATAGAGGAAACACCCAAGCCTTTGCAAGTTGGTAAGTCTATGTACCCCTGTACCTAACTTACAAAAACAATGGTGAACAGGCACGCATATATGTCAGGGTGTCTGAGGTCATAGAATTTTTGAGGAAAGAATGCGGAAAGCTGTGGAATTGTGTGATCTACTTTTTTTATATTGTTTTTTAACACAAGCAAATGACACTTTCTGGAACGGATCCCCTGTACTAGCTAAGAGAGAAAATTGGTAAGTACATTTTTCCCATGGATAAAGAAATAGCAGGAAATCCCTTGGGGTGGATAACAAAATCAGCTGGACGTTTCAGCAGTCTTTACATGGCAAAGGTGTTCGCAGCAGTGTAGTAGTTCAAATTGGCCATGGGAAGCACAGGGCCTTGAGTCATTATCATCAGACAGTAACTGTTACTCCAAATGGTTGGTTAACTTGAGTGTGTTTGGATATTTTCGAGAAAAACAGCTTAGAGTTTCGAGGATAAAGATTCTAAAATATGCAAAGGGTGAGGGATTCTGGTTGAATGATCTTGCTAATGCATATAATGTTAAACCCGTATATGCTTGAATCTGCAGATTCTACTGAAGTGAAGGATGTTGTACAAAGTCATTTGGAGACTCAGAAGAATGATGCCCCACGAGATATCATTGAGGTCCCAATAGCTTTGGTTTCCATTCCTAACTTGTTTGATGACACTAAAGGAGTGGAGGAATCAGCAGCAGATTCTCACAATCCAGAAGATAAGGAGAAAGCTCGGAGCAGTGATATTGTCTATGTTGAGACAGGACATATGAACCCTCTTCCGTCGCTTCAGGACTGCCTGACACAGACACTGTTTTCGCATCAATTGAAGAATTGTGAGAACTGTTCCAAGGTTGCTGAGGTGCCGGAAACCAATGGAAGTAAAAATGTTGAACCGATCATGGCAAGTACCAATGTAAATTCCATTGATGGAGACAAGGCTGAACTGTCAGACAGGAAAACATGCCCAAGTAAGCAATCTAGTGACCTCAGCAGCTTGTTGGTAGGGAAGAGCTGTGATGAGAAGGACTTAGCCTCTTGCAGCACAGCCGATGAAAAAGCTGAAAGTCATGAAAGTGCTGCGCCTAGTTTCCTTCCAACTGATGGTAATGGTGGTGCAAACGAAACACAATTGATTAGCAAGCTGCCACCTGTATTAACCATTCAACTGGAGAGATACACACCAGGTCGTTCTAAATTGAAAGGACATGTGAGCTTTAAGGAGATTCTTGATTTAGGACCATTCATGGACAGCAGGTACTGACTTCTAATAATTCTACTCCGTAATATCTAAGACCTTTCTTTTGTGCCAGTTCTATGGTTCCTGATCTTCAGAAATACAGAAGGTATTTTGTTTCACAGTTTGCTTCTCCTAACTATAAGAACATTCCTTTGCTATGCAAAAATAAAGCTTCAAGAAGACACCTGCATTGCAGTTCAAAGAACCATCCAGACTGTCCATCCTCCATTATGTTCTCAACGTGACTGGATAATTCTGTACTATGTGCATATTTGATTTTGTTTATCTTGAATTCTCGGTTACTAGATATCTGAAACAAGCAGGCTCTAGAGTGTGCGAATGAATGATTGTCACACGCGGTGGTAATTACCTGTCACGAGCAGCTAATTATTCCTTACCACAGAGTTAGATTAGGACAACTTCACTCTTGTTTCTCACTGGCAAATTAACATGATCTAGATGTGAATGAACTAAGCCAGTGTTATAATTATCACGTAAACATATGCTGTTCCCACAAATGGGTTATATTAGGAGTATACTGCTTTCACTGAAACTGCAACATCGTAGCAGTAAAAGTGAAGAACAGCCTTTGAACACGATTCAATCACATCTATTTCAGTAACTGGTGAATAACCATTGCTTATTCTGGAGTAAGTTCTTCATGATGAATAACCTTTTCTCATGCAGAGGTGTATCTTTCTGTGCGTATGTGTTCCACCTCTTGTAAATACCAAGGGACAACAGCTGTCCAGTTTTCGTTGCATAGAAAAAGGGAAATATGGTGACAATTTGAACTTTCCAACTGTACCATGGGTTTAATTGCGATGTAGTATCAAATGAATTTTACTCTTCAGTCACAACCTCATTTGGACCAGAACTGTGTGCCATTGGTCGAGACTCTAGTTTTACTGTAGGCGATGTCATTATGTTGGAATATGTATCGGCTGTACAGTGTATCACTGGCAAAGTTATGGTTATGTTCTAAAATTATCATATCATGAAACATTATTGTAACACTTCTTGTCTGTAGGTGTTGGCAACCTTTTTCATTTTCTTAGTGTTTCTATTGTTAAGTATAATTGCGTATTAGTATTTCAATGTTAGATGTATATATGTAATAAACCTAATATATTGCAACGGCCAGTTGAAATTGAAACTAGTACGACGCTTAATTTTTTAGTATTTCGATAAGGACATAATCAGTCACTTCAGATTTACCTGTATTATTTTTTATCTGATACAGTATTCAGTTTGTTGTTTTCAAGAAAGACATGCTATTGTTGCTACTCCAGGTAATCATCGGTTTGTTGTTAACTTAAATCCTTACATCTAGTTTTAAGTATTTTAATTTTCTCTTATGTTCAGTTCTGAGGACAAAGATAACTTGAGCTACCGCCTAGTTGGCGTCATTGTGCACTCTGGCGACACACGGAATGGAGGGCACTACCTTGCTTATGTGCGAGGCATTGGCTCCACCTGGGTTTGTGCAAGCGACGGTGACATCACGGTAGTCTCCCTAGAACAAGTCCTCGGGTGCGAGGCGTACATTCTCTTCTATGAGAGGATGGAAGACCGAGGCATGGCTGGCATTCTACCCACCAACTAATCAAGAGGGCGATGCCAAAAGAAGCAGAGGTGTGCGATTAGCAAGCGTTGTTTTGATGGCCAAGCGTACCAAGTAACAATAGAGTTCTGTCATTGAGTACAGTTTTGTTGGTTTAGCTGAGTCATTGCAGGGTTTTGCAATGGTTGCAGCATGTAGGGTTAGTCACTACGTACTAGTGAGTAGGAGAGAACCATTCTTTCTGTCAGAATAGAGCATTTTTGTCAGAACAACATTTCCTAGGCAGGGGACTCACGGTGTGGATATTTTTGTTGGAACAGCGTTGAAAGTGTAGGAGGAGAGTGAATATTTTTGTGATGGGCAGCATTCTCCAATTGGATATACTTGTGAAAATACAGCTGATTGTTGTGAGCCTCGGTTTTCTGGATGGGCAGCATGCCCTCAGAACTTGCTGCCTTACTGAAGTACTTAGGACGCTGAAGCTGATTTTGTTTTCAGTTAGTAGAGTACCTTTTTTGATCAAGGTAAAGCTGAGAGCTGGTTTCTGTCGCTATTTATGTATTGATGAAAATTGAAATGCTATCCTGCTCAGCGACTAAGCAAGCCTGTGTTGTGTGGGCCGGTTGGTTGCTTCTGGGCCGCAGATGCTACTGCCAGTCTGCCAGTGAATGGTGTCTGGAATGCAAGCAAGAAGACTGGGGTGGATGGCGACTTGGAACTTTCCTCACCCCGCAGCGCCAGCGACAGTGTCGCTGCCTGCTTGGCTGCTTTAACCTTTTTGGCCGCCCTTTTGTTTCTCCCCCCGATCAACAACATAGCCGATGAGATAAGGGCATCTCCACACCCAAACGTGTGACCGATACGTTCGGTTTCTATCCGTTTGGTTCGGTCCGCGGTCACTTTGAGGCCGCGGTATGGTCTGTCCGGACAGCAGCGTCCAGCGGCCCGACCCATCTGTCCGTCTTCCCCCACTGTCACCGCTTGACACCTCGGCGATGAGACGTTAATGCCGACGCGACATCGGCTATATGTGTCGGCGGCTTTCCGCGCGGCCGGCGTTTCCAGCCATTGTTGCTTTCCGTTTCCCGCGCGCACTTTCCGGCCGTTTCCCGCCCTCGCTGCGGTCTATAAAAGACGGCCGCGCGACACGACTGAGACAACAAGTCCAAACGAGAACCATTGTCGGAACACTAGCCTGCCACAGCAAGAATCACAGCCATCCCTCGCCGCAAGCTCGCCAACTGGACCAAGATCAGGGAGCTGTGCCGCACCCGCTACCAGGAGGCTGACAACAACGCTGTCAACCTCCAGGCCACGCTCCTATCCCAACGCATGGCCGACACGGAGGTGGCGGCCAGCCTGCCACAGCAAGAACCACAGCCATCCCTCGCCGCAAGCTCGCCAACTGGACCAAGATCAGGGAGCTGTGCCGCACCCGCTACCAGGAGGCTGACAACAACGCTGTCAACCTCCAGGCCACGCTCCTATCCCAACGCATGGCCGACACGGAGGTGGCGGCCTTCGAGGAGGAAGGCCGTGTGGCCGAGGCGGCCGCATAGGTGGCGGCCCAATGGGCGGTGCACGAGGTTCATCACGTCGCCACCAAGGAGGCGGTGGCTAAGGAGGCAGCATTAGCTGCCCTCTGCGAGATCCGCCACGAGGTGACCATGACCAAGCTCGAGGAGGTGGCCAAGGAGGCGGCCAAGATCGCTGTCCGCGAGCTTCGCCACGCCGTTGCTGCACGCAGTGCGGTGGAAGCGGCAGAGCACGCTGTCGACGTGGCGTCGGAGGAGCTGCTGCGTGGCTACGGCCGCCGAGGAGGTGAGCGAGTGGGCTCTCATCGACGGGGACGAGACAGAGGTGGAGGACGACGAGGAGGAGGAGGGTCAGGTGGTTGCGGAGGAGGGAGAGGAGGTGGGGCGATCGCCGTCCCCTGCAGATCACGCATGCCCTAGGCTTAGGCCCCGACGGAGCTCCGGAGATGGTGGCCCCCTTGGCAGCGAGGGCGGTGACGACGACGGAGCTGGAGGACCAGGAGGCGAGGGACCACTGGGCGGCCGAGATGGAGAAGACCTTGGCCAATCGGGCGGCGGCGGAGCGCGCGAAGGTGGCCGACAAGAAGGAGGCCCGTAGCCAAGTGTGCGACCGTTACTACGATCGCCTCCAGCAAGGAGCCATCTGGACGGCTAGAGCAGCGATTGACGGGGCCAGCGATAGCGGCAACGGTGGCCGCGGCAACGGCGACAAGTAGCCATAGGGACGGTCTCCTCTAGTAGCAACATCAACGGTCCCTCTTTTTTTAATTTTTGAATGTGCATGTTTGTAATGGGGAGGGCCAAATCTAATGAAAAACTAGTTTGATGCTTCACTTCCGTATAAGCCAAACGGCCGACATGTGGAAACACACCCGGACGTACGAATTAGATGCATGAATGGGTTAAGCCGAACAATGGGTCGTGCCGCTGGCGCACGTCACGCGCGGACGGGCCGAGACGGATTGGGTGGACCCCGTAGAGATATCCTAAACCTTTTGGATTGGATCTACCAAGTCGGTCGGCACAAGTCGCAGCCCGCCCCCTCCGCCTCAGAATCGCGATTCGAGCCTGATTCCTCGCAAACTGGACCACAGCACTCGATCAAATCAAGTCAATTTCTCATCAAATTCCCAACTGCACCGATGGATCTCACCGTCCCGGCACGGCACGGCAAGCGTGGCTCGATCCGACACATTGCATCCGGTCTTGCTAGATCCCACGCCTCGCTCTCCCCTCCCTCTACACGTACTGCTGCTGCACAGCAGCCACTGCACTCATCACACGTCCAGTCCAGTAGTCCACTCCCCATCGCTCCGCCTTTATTACTCCCACCACCGTCTGCTTCCTTCCAGACCCGGGGACGAAACCGCGCGTAGCGGAACGCAAAACCCCCCGCGATTCCGCCCCCAAATCGTCCGTCAATTCCCCACCACGCTTCTTCCCGGGCGAGATCCAGACACCCCGCTCCCCTCTCCGCTGATACACACACGCCCACGCGCGCCACGCCGTCGCCGTGTATTAAGAGGCCCGGGACCTGGCTAGCTGCCGCTGCTGATTACAGCAAAGAAAGAATAGGCGCTTCCTTTCCCTCTGTCCTTGTCTCCTTTTCTCCACCTGGGTGCCGTCTCCTCTGGACACAGGCGGCGAGCGGGGGATTTTTTTACTGAGTGATGGAGGGGAGGGTGCTGCGGCGGAGCGTCACGCTGGCGGACCAGCTCGCCGCCGTGGGGCCGGCCGCCTCGCCGACGGGCTCCTGCAACCTCCGCGACCTGCTCAAGCTGCGGGACGAGGACGACGGCCGCCGCGCCGCGGCCGCGGTCACCCTCGCGTCCGCCATGCAGGCCGAGCGCCGGGCCTCCTCGCCGCCCTCTTCTTCGCCGTCGGCCGCGCGGACGCTGCTCGACATCATCCGCGACGACCAGCCCACTCCAACTACAGGCCCGTACAGCGCCCCCGTGGGCGCCGCCGGCGACCCGCTCGTCCGCCGCGCGGTGTCCCTGCCGGCCCCGCAGACTGCCTCCCCGCCCGCGCCGACCGGGGCCGTCCCCCCGCCGCTGCCGCCTCCCGAGGCGTCCCCGCCGACGGATCAGGAGGAGGAGGAGCAGGGGGAGAGGGTGTCCCTCATGGCGCTGCTGGAGCAGACGGAGAGGCAGTGGAGCGCCGTCGCCACGGCGCCGACCGAGCTGGACCCGGCTGCCGCCGCGGAGTCGGAGCCGTCTCCTCCGCAGGACGCGCTGGGGCCGGAGGACGACGCCGAGCAGACGGGTCCGGGGGCCGCGAGCGGCGGGTGCTGCTGCGTGTGCATGGCGCGGGCCAAGGGCGCGGCCTTCATCCCCTGCGGCCACACTTTCTGCAGGGGCTGCGCCCGCGAGCTCCTCGCCGGCCGCGGCCGCTGCCCGCTTGCAACGCCGCCATCGTCGACGTCCTCGACATCTTCTGACCGGACCCCGCCGCCGATCCCCGGTCACCGACAAAACCACCCCATCTGACCGCCTCTCAGCTCGACGCGGATGGCTTCTAGTATGACTTCTCCAGCGAAATGACCTCCTGAACCTGTGATAGGATCCAGTCATCCAGACATAGATAGATCTCTCTGCCAATCTTCTTGCGAAAACTGAAAAAGGATAGTAACGAAATGTTCAGCTCGTAATCATTGTCGGTGCAACTTGCAATAGACCAATTTCAATTCTGCATACCGCATTTCTACATTTTCTCTTCTCGTTCCGATTGCCAAATCCATATGCCGCCCTGTTCTTGCTTCCTGCTGGTAACCAATCAATCAAGGTTGGTGCCTCGGTGGTGCTTGCAGTTGCAGGTTAACCAAGATTACTGTACCAATAATGCTACACCTACGGGATTATTCTTACGGGAACTACTTACGGGCAGACGTGGAGACTAGGAAACACACCCACGTCCCTGAATTCACGGATGGCAAATAGAATTCCACCAACCAGCTGCTTGCATGTCAGCCCGTAGGTTTTATCCCGTAACGCGCTGCCCGTAGATGTAGCATTATTGTTACTGTACTTGGGTTTGACTCGAGATTATTCTGTCGGTGGCAGAATTGGAACTCCCAATAGAGAGCGTCTCGAGGTTAAACTAAGATTACTCCTTGTCCAGCTAGCAAGCACGCGCTGCTTGAAGATCTCGAGATGCCCCCGCCCATATGGAGTTTCAGTTAATTTACTGGCGGAAGTACCTCACGTACGACGTGTTCTGTCCACTCCACTCCACTCCACTGTGCTCTCGGGCATGAACACATTAACTTCTGTGGAGCGCATTTCAGATTCTTCAGATTCAATTCAATGATCGGCAATTACACAACCCGCGAGTACTCAAGTGTGAGACTTAGCTCAAGGGTGGCTAATAAAATGTTAACGACACGTGTGGCAATAATTGACAAAGTAATCTTTTTGAGGAATCTATGGCAGACAATGGCCATTTTGAATTAAAAGGTAGAACCATATACAACACAAGATCTACTCCCTCTGTTGCACAATATAAAGTCTTTTTAGCAAGTTAAAACAGTTTGCTAAAAAAGTTTATATTGTGAAATAGAGAGGGTATAACGTAGCGCACTAACACTAACACAAGAAAGAACGGGAGAAACAAAGAGAAAAGAACCCTGAAAATGAACTATGATCTAGACACCACCACCAAGTCTTACACATAACACATAACACCAGATATAACACAACATACAGAGAAAAGCATGAACTAGTGTTGTTTGCTCAGTCGAAAGGTTTCCTGGTGTCGAGACAAAGCAGAGCAAAACATCACCCGCTTGCCCACTAAGCACTCTGCACCTTGCAGAATTAGGAGTCACAAACGTCATCGTAGGGCATCACACCACCGAGGTCATGTCACGACACTGAACACCAGTCACACCACCGAGGGCAATGTGACACCGAGACGATCACTGCACTTCATCTTATCCTCGAACTCAACAACTATCACCCAAAGTGCAAATCTGAGCACTATGCAAGATGACAAGAACCTCACACGCCATCGGAAGCTGTGGATCAACCGAGACCTCGCCGCCAACACGAATATCTATGTGAGGTAGTCAAACGTCACGACGATGTGGACAAAGCACTTAGCTTAGCATTGTGTCATAGAGTAGATCATGAAGAACGGAGCTTGCCAACGACACCTATGCACGCTGAACCTTAAGCAACACTAGCACGTCCAAGGTGCAAAGCGTAACATCAAGGGAGTGCAGTACCAACATGACGTCTCCATAGAGGGGAACGATGCCCGTCGTTGACTTTCACTCGCAATCCCACATACCACCTTGAGAAGCCCGAAAAACTCCCATGACCCAACGAAGTTGTGGAGGCACCAGGCTCCAATACGAGAGGCAAGAGACGAGGCTATCGGTCAGAGAAGTCCTCAACTCCAAGAGAAAAGAACATTACACCAAAAAAATCAGGTGAAAATTGATATCATTTTGAAAGTTCAATACATAATGACCCCATTTGAGCTTTTCCCCCCCAATCAAACACATTTGTATGATGCCATCGGGTTGGGCATTATGCAAATATGTTAAACTGGAAAAAAAATCTTGAAAAGAGGTCTTTGTGGGAACTTTCAAAAAGAAGTTAGTTTCGTCAATTTAACAAAATTCAGTGCTCTTTTTATTACGAAGAGAGGAGCACTCTTTTTTTTTGACAATCAATAGCATGGTATATTATAATAGCGAATACTACATGGTAGAGATATATAAGTTGTATCCAACAATTACAAAATAAAGTCTAAAAGAAAACGAGCAAATCTTCAAGACCTTCAAACTCTTCTTCTTCACTGATACAATTTTATACTTTTCTCAAGGCAGCCGAGTAAACATGACATAGATGTCAAATCACAAACATGTAAATACCAACGACGGTTTTTCCATACTTTTAGTTTGAGCCACGGCGCCAAGACTACGTGCACGTGCGTGCCATTAGAGTAATAATCAAACAACAGTGGTAAGAGTACCAACACTAGTATTCCATTGAAATGAGACCGGATAGCCTAGTCGACGTTGCTGAAGTGCCAAAAATACGAATCGTCATTGTCAAGGACATAGCAGCCGGGATAAATATTGCAATGATAATTTTCCTCGTGTCAAACAGGAGAAAAAAAAATCCAAAATGATTGGCCAAGTAAAATCTGAAAGATCGTATCTATAGAACTTTAATTTTAAAACGTAACCATTGATGCCGGGGAAAAGATCTTATCATCGATCGAAGGGTCAAACATCACTTATTATGTATGATCCAATCTCCATTGACATAGACGTCAAAAAATATGGATACTAAAATCATAACCTATTCTTTTGAAATCACTACTTTTACTGAAAACTCTATCTATAAATTAGGTTCCCGCCTCCTCCTGACGCCGACAAGTCGGCCGGAGGAGGGGGGATCGATCTATGGAGGAGGCGGAGGCTCGGTCCGAGAGGCCGTGGCTCTGGATCGGTTGTTTCCTGCGTTTCGCGATAAGAGAGGGGCACTCTTTTATTCTAGGGGAAAGTCATGCTGCGCATTTCATTACCCAACAAAATTATATCGTTCAATACAAAGCAAAATGAATTAGAGAGGAGCGCTCCTTCATCGCGGGTGAACCATCAAAGGTGGTCGGTTCACTGACGCCGACCCAATGAACGGAATCGCTTGCGCGCTTTCCTCCGTTAACCTGATGGATGGGGGTCGACGTACGCTCTGGGTTCGACGAGCCGCTCATCAGCTCGACCTGAAACCCTGGCAGGTAGTACGAGGTTGGGTGCGGGACGCGCGCGCTCGCAAAGCCATCGCATCACATGGCAAATCCGATCAGCCGAAAAAGCCGGGCGGATGGATTGGCACACCAACTTGGCCAAGTCTGTTAACAACTGTCTCCCTTTCTTTCCAGTGACTGATCACGTCGTCGGTTGGGGTTTTGTTCGGCCAGGCCAGAGATAGACACAACCACGCGAGAGCCTACTTTGCTGCTAGCTCCTGCATTATCGACGGCTTTTCCTGGGTTAGTGCAGCCGTCACTCAGACGATCTGAGCCAGTTAGTTGGCCAGGCTAACCTTTTATAGCATCTCTCGTTCGTTCACATCGCGACCGCGCTATCCATCCGGTTATGGGTTATCCCCTCCATTTTGGACCCTTTCCACGTTAGGGCTGGGTTGGTCAAGACTCGTGCCAATCAGCAACGCGTGGCCCGAATTTCCGATTTCGTATGCCTGTTAATCATGGATGGGAGGCGGTATTGGTCTTGGACTAGTGGAAAACAGCTCTCCTACTGCTAGGCTTCAAAGAAATTAATCATCAGAGGCGAGCTTATCTGATTGTACTAGTAGTAGTACAGTAGCTTTTGTTGTCGCAGACAGCAACACCACGCGCCGACGTGACGGCCCCGGAAGAAAAGATGGTGGAAAGCGACCGAGCCTCCATGGAATGAAATGGAACGGTGGGGATTTGGCCAGCGCCCGGCGCTGCAGGGACGGAACGTGATGGCACCTGGTTGGTTAGCTGGTCTCCTCTGGGAAATGCGCGGTGCGGCGTGGACAAAAAGCCCCGGAGACGTGCCAGAATCCGTGGACCGTGGATTCCTGGCGTGTGGGAGTTGGGACGGGAGGCGGTGGAGGAATATGGGCGAATACCCCTGCCTAGAAAAAAGTCTAAAACAAACCCTAAACTCGTAGTGGTTCGGCGATTTAAACCCTTAAGTCAAAATCCCTGTCGTTCGTATCCTAAACTATGCAATCCCGGTCTAAATTGAACCTTGGACCTCTTTGGTCAAATTGATTGATGCCACGTGGGCAAAATTTTACAAAAAAACACTAGATAAATTATTTATTCTAATCTATTAGTCCCTCATTCTCTTCCCAGATGACCTCGTCCGACCACCGCAGAGCCTTCTTTATCCACGCCTCCTTTTGCCTCTCGAGCCAAGGCCTGCGCGTGCCGTGCCCGCCGCCGTACGCGACGACCTCCTCCCCACACCCGCACTTGGCCGGAGCTTGCCCCCTGGGTCTCCCTTTCCTCGCGGCGAGGTCCAGGCTTTTCCTCGCTAGAGAAGCCTGTCGTCGGCGCCGTGTCCCACTCGGCGACATGTCCTGAACCCTAAAGCCACGGCGATCTGCGCTGCATCCCACTGATCGGGCGGGAGGCATGACGGGGGAGAAACAAAGAGAAAAGAACCCTGAAAATGAACTATGATCTAGACACCACCACCAAGTCTTACACATAACACATAACACCAGATATAACACAACATACAGAGAAAAGCATGAACTAGTGTTGTTTGCTCAGTCGAAAGGTTTCCTGGTGTCGAGACAAAGCAGAGCAAAACATCACCCGCTTGCCCACTAAGCACTCTGCACCTTGCAGAATTAGGAGTCACAAACGTCATCGTAGGGCATCACACCACCGAGGTCATGTCACGACACTGAACACCAGTCACACCACCGAGGGCAATGTGACACCGAGACGATCACTGCACTTCATCTTATCCTCGAACTCAACAACTATCACCCAAAGTGCAAATCTGAGCACTATGCAAGATGACAAGAACCTCACACGCCATCGGAAGCTGTGGATCAACCGAGACCTCGCCGCCAACACGAATATCTATGTGAGGTAGTCAAACGTCACGACGATGTGGACAAAGCACTTAGCTTAGCATTGTGTCATAGAGTAGATCATGAAGAACGGAGCTTGCCAACGACACCTATGCACGCTGAACCTTAAGCAACACTAGCACGTCCAAGGTGCAAAGCGTAACATCAAGGGAGTGCAGTACCAACATGACGTCTCCATAGAGGGGAACGATGCCCGTCGTTGACTTTCACTCGCAATCCCACATACCACCTTGAGAAGCCCGAAAAACTCCCATGACCCAACGAAGTTGTGGAGGCACCAGGCTCCAATACGAGAGGCAAGAGACGAGGCTATCGGTCAGAGAAGTCCTCAACTCCAAGAGAAAAGAACATTACACCAAAAAAATCAGGTGAAAATTGATATCATTTTGAAAGTTCAATACATAATGACCCCATTTGAGCTTTTCCCCCCCAATCAAACACATTTGTATGATGCCATCGGGTTGGGCATTATGCAAATATGTTAAACTGGAAAAAAAATCTTGAAAAGAGGTCTTTGTGGGAACTTTCAAAAAGAAGTTAGTTTCGTCAATTTAACAAAATTCAGTGCTCTTTTTATTACGAAGAGAGGAGCACTCTTTTTTTTTGACAATCAATAGCATGGTATATTATAATAGCGAATACTACATGGTAGAGATATATAAGTTGTATCCAACAATTACAAAATAAAGTCTAAAAGAAAACGAGCAAATCTTCAAGACCTTCAAACTCTTCTTCTTCACTGATACAATTTTATACTTTTCTCAAGGCAGCCGAGTAAACATGACATAGATGTCAAATCACAAACATGTAAATACCAACGACGGTTTTTCCATACTTTTAGTTTGAGCCACGGCGCCAAGACTACGTGCACGTGCGTGCCATTAGAGTAATAATCAAACAACAGTGGTAAGAGTACCAACACTAGTATTCCATTGAAATGAGACCGGATAGCCTAGTCGACGTTGCTGAAGTGCCAAAAATACGAATCGTCATTGTCAAGGACATAGCAGCCGGGATAAATATTGCAATGATAATTTTCCTCGTGTCAAACAGGAGAAAAAAAAATCCAAAATGATTGGCCAAGTAAAATCTGAAAGATCGTATCTATAGAACTTTAATTTTAAAACGTAACCATTGATGCCGGGGAAAAGATCTTATCATCGATCGAAGGGTCAAACATCACTTATTATGTATGATCCAATCTCCATTGACATAGACGTCAAAAAATATGGATACTAAAATCATAACCTATTCTTTTGAAATCACTACTTTTACTGAAAACTCTATCTATAAATTAGGTTCCCGCCTCCTCCTGACGCCGACAAGTCGGCCGGAGGAGGGGGGATCGATCTATGGAGGAGGCGGAGGCTCGGTCCGAGAGGCCGTGGCTCTGGATCGGTTGTTTCCTGCGTTTCGCGATAAGAGAGGGGCACTCTTTTATTCTAGGGGAAAGTCATGCTGCGCATTTCATTACCCAACAAAATTATATCGTTCAATACAAAGCAAAATGAATTAGAGAGGAGCGCTCCTTCATCGCGGGTGAACCATCAAAGGTGGTCGGTTCACTGACGCCGACCCAATGAACGGAATCGCTTGCGCGCTTTCCTCCGTTAACCTGATGGATGGGGGTCGACGTACGCTCTGGGTTCGACGAGCCGCTCATCAGCTCGACCTGAAACCCTGGCAGGTAGTACGAGGTTGGGTGCGGGACGCGCGCTCGCAAAGCCATCGCATCACATGGCAAATCCGATCAGCCGAAAAAGCCGGGCGGATGGATTGGCACACCAACTTGGCCAAGTCTGTTAACAACTGTCTCCCTTTCTTTCCAGTGACTGATCACGTCGTCGGTTGGGGTTTTGTTCGGCCAGGCCAGAGATAGACACAACCACGCGAGAGCCTACTTTGCTGCTAGCTCCTGCATTATCGACGGCTTTTCCTGGGTTAGTGCAGCCGTCACTCAGACGATCTGAGCCAGTTAGTTGGCCAGGCTAACCTTTTATAGCATCTCTCGTTCGTTCACATCGCGACCGCGCTATCCATCCGGTTATGGGTTATCCCCTCCATTTTGGACCCTTTCCACGTTAGGGCTGGGTTGGTCAAGACTCGTGCCAATCAGCAACGCGTGGCCCGAATTTCCGATTTCGTATGCCTGTTAATCATGGATGGGAGGCGGTATTGGTCTTGGACTAGTGGAAAACAGCTCTCCTACTGCTAGGCTTCAAAGAAATTAATCATCAGAGGCGAGCTTATCTGATTGTACTAGTAGTAGTACAGTAGCTTTTGTTGTCGCAGACAGCAACACCACGCGCCGACGTGACGGCCCCGGAAGAAAAGATGGTGGAAAGCGACCGAGCCTCCATGGAATGAAATGGAACGGTGGGGATTTGGCCAGCGCCCGGCGCTGCAGGGACGGAACGTGATGGCACCTGGTTGGTTAGCTGGTCTCCTCTGGGAAATGCGCGGTGCGGCGTGGACAAAAAGCCCCGGAGACGTGCCAGAATCCGTGGACCGTGGATTCCTGGCGTGTGGGAGTTGGGACGGGAGGCGGTGGAGGAATATGGGCGAATACCCCTGCCTAGAAAAAAGTCTAAAACAAACCCTAAACTCGTAGTGGTTCGGCGATTTAAACCCTTAAGTCAAAATCCCTGTCGTTCGTATCCTAAACTATGCAATCCTGGTCTAAATTGAACCTTGGACCTCTTTGGTCAAATTGATTGATGCCACGTGGGCAAAATTTTACAAAAAAACACTAGATAAATTATTTATTCTAATCTATTAGTCCCTCATTCTCTTCCCAGATGACCTCGTCCGACCACCGCAGAGCCTTCTTTATCCACGCCTCCTTTTGCCTCTCGAGCCAAGGCCTGCGCGTGCCGTGCCCGCCGCCGTACGCGACGACCTCCTCCCCACACCCGCACTTGGCCGGAGCTTGCCCCCTGGGTCTCCCTTTCCTCGCGGCGAGGTCCAGGCTTTTCCTCGCTAGAGAAGCCTGTCGTCGGCGCCGTGTCCCACTCGGCGACATGTCCTGAACCCTAAAGCCACGGCGATCTGCGCTGCATCCCACTGATCGGGCGGGAGGCATGACGGGGGAGAGTGGTGCACGTGAACGGGGGAGATGCGTCGTCGGTGATGCGCAGGTGTTCGTAGTGAGGCGTCGCGGCGACCAGGCCTCGCCTCAAGCCGCCGCTGCCAGGGCCGAGTAGCCGCATATGCTCTTGGCCTCTGCCATGCCTATCGAGCGGTATAGCAGATCGACGGCGTGGCCGCGTGAGGAGTGGATCGATATGCACAGAGAGAAAAAATTGGGGATGAAGCCTCTTACAAGTGGGGTCCACATGTCATCGAGAGTAACTTGTAATCCCGGCCAGGATCGCTGCTTTCCTGGTGCACCAAACAGCTTCAAGGTTTAATTTAGATCGGGATTGCATAGTTTAGGGTACGAACGACAGGGATTTCGACTTGAGGGTTTAAATCGCCGAACCACTACGAGTTCAGGGTTTGTTTTAGACTTTTTTCCCCTACCTAACGTGATGTTTTGGATAGTTCGTCCTTTGATTTTTTTTCCGGGAATTATTCCTGT
This sequence comes from Avena sativa, assembly GCA_916181665.1. Taxonomy (NCBI): domain Eukaryota; kingdom Viridiplantae; phylum Streptophyta; class Magnoliopsida; order Poales; family Poaceae; genus Avena; species Avena sativa. The sequence continues at coordinate 27,145,785 of OV702290.1, read as the reverse complement.
TCAAAACACCACCCGTTTATTTCGTAGGATAGAAAAAATATAGAAATAGAAAAATTATAGGATTAGAATGTTCTATCCAGTTGAATCCTACATAATTTTTTCTTAAGAGTGTTTGAATCGCATGAGAGATAAAGGAATTGTAACAAGAGGTTTGGGTGGATGGAAATTTTCCTCCAGAACACAGTGCAATGCAATTTTATGGAAAAAATTCCTAAAGATCTAATCCTACGAATCAAATCGATCCACAATTTTTTTTCCTAAGGATCAAAATCCTTCAAAATTCCTATAAGATTCCTTTAAATCCCTAGTCTCTACTAGTAAAGCAGCAACGATTTGAGAGCGAAGTACTCCCTCCATCTTAAAAAGAAGGATGCCGCAAGTTTGTCTAAATTTGAATGTATCTAAATACTATTTAGTACTTCCTCCGAAACTAGACAAATCTGAGAATATTAATTTAGATCGGAGAAAGTATATATGTTACATTGAAATTTAAACAATTTGCGACGTCCTTTTTAGTACGGATGTAGTAATACATTTACAGTAAATGTGGAGTATGCTTTATATGAATGTTCTTGTTGAAATTTGGGGTATTTCGGTATCCTTTGGCCCATAACTAATATAAATTATGAAATTCTTTTTAGATCGTTAGGTCAGACAAGGTGTGTTGCACCATCTTATATACTAGAATGTTCTAACACTGACTAATATGTGAGAACATGGAGTAGGTCTCGCGAAATCCTCCGACGCTAATCGTCTCGTCACGGCGCGCACGTGCCGCGGGCTGCGGGAACGAGCTGAGCTCCCGTGTTGGTTTTATTGTTTGGGAATATGTTCGGGAACACTCAAGACGATATCTTTCCTAGATATTTTCCTTTATCGTTTCCGTCCGGAATTTCTCGGCTCTTCCTTGTCCGCTTGCGGCAGGATTCCTCGGCTCTCTCTTGTCATTGTGCGTCCGGATTTTCTCGTCCCTTCTCCCCACGAAGCTTCCTGAGAAATTAAGAGGTCCTTTATAAATAGAGAACAGAGGCACATAAAAGAGATACGAGCACATATACACTTTAAGTTTCACTTTCTTGAGCAGCCGCATTCGTCTTCTCCATCCCGACGTGTACCACAAAACATACAGTAGGCCTCCGGAACCTTGTCTCTCGAGAACTTGTACGAATGAGGGGCGATTAGGTATTTAGAGAGCTCTCAACGCAACTACTGGCAACCACGACGTCGTCCGGCGACGAGTTCTCCGATGATGACTTTTTTCCGGACACCCGACAACATCTTCAGCAACATGGTCGACAACACAAACGATGTTGCTACTCAGGCTGCACCGTACGTACCCCTGAACTTCCTCTTTCAGATTGTTCTACAGTTTCTTGTTGTAGCGTTCGGAGTAGATCTGCTCGATTTATCTTGTATAAATGCATTTGGTTTACTGCTTTGTTAGTTTGCACAATTAATTTAATCATTATTAAGTTAATCATCCTTTACCAGTTTATTCAGATTAAATCGTATAAATTGTGCCTCGTATTTTCAACGGTCCTTTGAATTTAAACGTGGATTAACAAGTGTTTTCGTACCACATGATAAACGAAGGAAATATAACGGTGAGGTTGGAGTAGACGGATTTTTCCCTCCACTTCTGGAGTCCCATCACTTCCAATCCTTGCAGGTGCCCCTGCTGATCAAAGGTGGCTGGGAGTTTTTGAAGACTCACTCCATATGGTTGGTGTAGCTTTTTTTAGGTAAAATATTATATATTAAGTATGCAAGTCGTGTCATTAAAACCTTCCAGTCCTCTTAGGTATCCTAGTAAAAAAAAAGTGCGTCTGAAACTTGCAACCCATCAAAACAATCGTTGCATCGTTTATCAAGTGGTTCAAAAGAAAGATAGATGGCTCATCGATCCAATTACACAAGAGATTATTATGAAAAGAAAATTTAGCTAGCTCGTGAGCTACTATGTTAGCTTCCCTAGTGCTTGAACGAAATACTATCAATAGTCGTCATCATGTCCACACAATCCGCATAGATCGCTGCTGCTTCACTACACCAAATGTCACCTCCATTGCAAGCTTCGATTAGCTCTGTTGAATCAGATTCGGCAATGACATATTTTAGATCCAACATGTTAACTAGGCTTAGCCCTTTTCCATGGCAATAGCCTCGGCCAGAGCTTATAAATGTTCCAAGATGGATCTCTCACGACAAAAATACCCAGTCAGCGAGTCAAGCTTTGTACCTCTTCGACATCTACACATCAGACTGGAGACACCATGGCAATCATCGCCGGCCTCTCCTACTGCTGATATCTCAAGCATCCTCATGATGAATGTCCCGCCTCTTCCTTATGGGTTGTGCCATATTCCTGCCAATTGTTAGCTTAGGGCATCTGCAACAGGACCGCTAGAACGCGCTCGCGCTGAAAAAATTGCCGATTTACCACGTGAGTGACGAAAATGGATGCTCCAGTAGCCATTGTAAACTAATGCTCGGTAAAAAAATTCAGTGCGGCAATTTGCTCTATCGCACGCTACATATCTGGCGCTCGCACTCCAGAACACCAAAAAAATCGGCAACGAGCGCAAAATGTTAACTGCCATTTTATCTCCCTGAAAAAATCCACGCGCATCCGACGACCTCTGTTTTCCCACCTACTCCGGCGCCGTTGCCTCCGATTTCGCGCCGCCACCGCTCCCCGCGAACCCCTTCGGCCGCTACGATGCTCCGGTAGCCACCGCCGACGCACCACCGCGTTAAACCGGGCATCCGAGCCGCTCCGGTATCCGCCGCCAAACCTAGCTGCCGCGACGCTCCGCTGCCGCACCAGTACGCGAGCACCTCCGCCACTCCGCGAACACCTCTGACGGCTAGGCGCACACGCGGTGTTTGACAAATCGCACGCAAGATGTGTATTCGTCGCGACCCTTCTTTTTAGATAGGATTTGTTCATAGATTAAACAATAGTTCAATTTTACATGTTTGTAGATGATCTCTTCGTAGGACTCATCCGACGAAGAATTTGACCTTGAAGAAGAGGATAATTTAGCCATACTCTTGGCTTTGCACGCGAAAAAATACCGAAGCACAGTGGTTCCATTTTCGGTAGGCACAAGTTGTGGAGGAACAAATTAAAGGCCACAACAAGTTGATACAGAGCTATATTGTGGACAATTCAATATACCCCGAGAAGTATTTTCGTTGTTGTTTTAGGATGAGCATCAACTTGTTCAAGCACATTGCCGAGGAGGTGAAGAAGAAAGATCTTTTTTTGAGCCAAGGGGGAATGTCGCCGGAGAACTTGGGCATAGCACTTATAAAAAAGTGACCACCTCCTTGAGTATGATGGCCTACGGTATTCCGGGGGATCTTATCGATGACCACTTGGCAATGAGAGAGAGTCAAGACATCAAGTGTGTGAAGCGTTTTGCAATAGAAATTGTATAATGTTTGGCGCCACATACATGAGAGCCCCCAATGCAGAAGATACAAGTATACTTTTGGATATGAACAAGGATCGGGGGTTTCTAGGTATGCTTGGATCTACTGATTGTATACATTGGAGTTAAAAGAATTGTCCTGCGGCATGGCATGTGCAATTCCAAGGCCACAAAAAGGATTCCACCATAATCCTTGAAGCCGTGGCCGATCAGGAGACTTGGTTTTGGCATGCATTCTTTGGGATTCCTGGTTCTTGCGATGCCATCAATGTGCTTCAATGGTCTCCACTTATGACAAAGATTGTATTGGGTGAAACTCCATTGGTGGAGTTTGTAGAAAACAACCACACATACAACTATGGCTATTATCTTGCTTGCGACATCTACCCAAGGTGGAAAACCTTTGTGAAACCAGTTCACGATCCCAAAGGTAAGAAAAAACTCCAATTTTCACAATGCACAACGACAGCAAGGAAAGATGTGGAGAGAGCATTTGGGATTTTATAAAATCACGAGAGGACTGACTAGATTTTGGGACCAAGAGATCCTTTGGTACATTATGAATGCTTGTGTGATCATGCATAACATGATCATAGAGGATGAACGTGGCCAAGATTTAGACTACTCCAATTATGAATTTTTTTTACCGTGAAACCGTTGGGGAGCCCCCTACGGTAAATTTTTATAAGGGAGGAAAAAACCTCTACTCCTATTATGACTTGATGGGGCTTTCCGTGCAAGTGTGGAGGAAAGAAGAGAGGGTGTCATGTTTCATTGCCTCATATCCTTCCATTCGGTGCGGTGAGGTGCATGATGATCTTCAACTTGATCTCATCGAGGAGTGGTGGAAAGAGAATGAAAAACAAAACAATTAGTGTCTTATATGTTGGTTGTATTATTGATGAACAATTTGTTGTATTGTTGATGCACAATTGTTGTATTGTTTGTTATATTGGTGATAAAAAATTTGTGTTGTAATAATAATTAGACTATTTATTGCTTAATTATTTTGTGTGTTTGATCTTGCTGGATGCTATATTTGTGCAGATTTGATGTTTGTGCTGCGCGCGCTGCAAAATACAGCGTCTGGTGAATCTCTAGGCCCGCGCGCTGCAAAATACAGCGCCTGGTGAGGCGTCATCCACAGATACAGCACGCTGCAAATAGCTTTTACAACGCTAAAATATACTGTGTCTGTTGAAGATGGCCTTAGTTCGTAGCTCGTTTTTCTGATCCTTTCAGAGCCTCTGAAGATTACATAACTATGCAGCTGCCTTTCATAGAGCGTGCCTTTGAACCTTGTTAGAGAAACTCTAACAAAGACTGTAAACACCCTAGAATTGTAAAATAACCTCTCCTTTTCCGTCTCCGCAAAAAAATGTTGCTCAAGCGATACCCGTAAAAGGTGACAAAACCGTAAACAGGTTTATCGTTCGTGGAGAAACTTCTCGTCCAAACCCTACATGAACCGTATGCGAGGCCAAACCAAGTGAACCCTGTATTGCTATAGCCATTCGCGCGGGAGGGATATTTCGCCTTTCTCCTTTCCCGCTTTCACGCCGCCGCAATCGATCCCCCCTCCACTTGCTCTGCGGAACCACCATCCACCGGATCTGGGCTAATGGACCTCATAAAGGTTCTGCTAGCCACTGCCGAGGTCGTGCCACCGCAGCCAGCCCCCACCATAGCTCAATCTGGATCTGGTTCTGACGTGGGGTGATCACGTCAATGCACATGGTTAATGGACTTGGGTTTTGAGGAAGAGCGCATGCTGGAAACTTCGTCGGCTAATAAACAAGCAACACGGGGACACGGTGTTTACCCAGGTTTAGGCCACCGGGGGGAAAACCCTACTCCTACTTGTCTTCTCTTGATTAATGGAGATCCGAAGGATTACAAGGGTGCCGAGATGGCGGTGATGCGCAGATGAGATCTGGCAGGTCTATGGCGAGAGTATTGATTACCCTTCTCGTCACTCCCTCTTGGCCCTTATATGGGGAAGACAGGTCTCGGGATACGTCTGAGTCGGTTACAGAATGAGGGTGAAACCCTGAATATGCCTATCTATTCTTGTCGTGTCCATCAATGAGTCGTGCCTTACATGGGCTTAGATTCACCCGGATCGTCATGGGCTTCATCGTCCTTAGTAGATCGTCACATGGGCCTCCTGCTGGGCCAAACCAGATAGGCCAAAGGTAAGTACCCAACGCATCCATTAGGATTTTCATCACGCCTGTTGGCACGTGATGTCTACGCACTTCTATTCTTGTAGACAGTTGTTGGGCCTCCAAGTGCAGAGGTTTGTAGAACAGCAGCAAGTTTTCCCTTAAGTGAATCACCCAAGGTTTATCGAACTCAGGGAGGAAGTGGTCAAAGGTATCCCTCTCAAGCAACCCTGCAATCAAGATACAAGAAGTCTCTTGTGTCCCCAACACACCCAATACACTTGTCAGGTGTATAGGTGCACTAGTTCGGCGAAGAGATAGTGAAATACAAGTGGTATGGATAAAAGACAACAGTGCCAGAAAATAGCTTGATGGTGTGGAAGAGACTAAAGGCAAACTGAAATAAAGATGGCAACAAGCAAACATGTAACAAATCTAGTTGCAAACGGTGTTTCAATGTTTAGAAACAAGGCCTAGGGATCATACTTTCACTAGTGAACACTCTTATATAAATATCTTCTCTTTATGATACTACTCTGAACTACTCTCTGATTGGACACTCTAATCCATGGTAGGGCTATAACACCACACCTCAAAATCTGCTTTCCCCATCTAGATAACCCCACACTGTCACCTTGAGCACTAGATGGTTCCAACAAATACCACAATTTCATAGAAACATCCAACTCCAAATATAACTCATAACAAGTATTTGTAATCTCTAGCCTAAGTGCCACCATGGTGTACACGCTGTCACTTTCACACACATGGGGAGAGCAGAGATCTATTAAAGCACTTGAGTATCAAAGTAGATCTACTTGATTACAAAGCTCATGATCACAATATGATCACGCATAGAGAGAGATGAACACATAGCTACCGGTAGAACCCTTAGCCTTGAGAGAGATCTACTCCCTCCTCATCATGGGAATCAGCAACGGCGATGGAGATGGCGGTGGAGATCGATGGAGATGGCTCTGGGGGCACTTCCCAGTCCCGGCAGGGTGCCGGAACAGAGACTTTCTGTCCCCCGAATCTCCCTTTCGGTGGCGGCGGCGCTGCGGAACTTTTCATGGCAGGAGGCTTGACAATTTAGAGTTTTCGCATCGGGAGGCATCTTATAGGCGAAGATGCAAGGTCGATGGGCGGCCAGGGGGCCCACACCACCTGGTGGCGTGGCCAGGGCTAGCCCGTGCCACCACATGGTGTGATCGCCCTGTGACCCCTCTCCGTCGCGTCTTCTGGCTCCGTGAGTCTTCCGGTAAAATATCGACTTGGCTTTTGTCTCGTCTAATTCCGAGAATATTCATTTTCTGACTTTCTGGAACCAAAAACAGCAGAAAACAGGCAACTGACTGGCATCTTGTTAATAGGTTAGTTCCAGAAAACATATAAAAATACCTCAAAGTGTGGACAAAACATAAGAAAGTAGATATAAAACAAGCATGGAACATCAAAAATTATAGATACGTTTGCAACGTATCAACATCCTCAAGCTTAACCCCTGCTCGTCCTCGAGTAGGTAAGTGATAAAAAGAAAGAATAATTTTTGAGGTGACATACATCATCATAAACTTGATCAAAGTATTTGTAAAACATTGATAGCTGGGATCATAGTACTTTAACATAGCATGAAAGATAAAGTTCTAACTATAAGACATAACAACTATGTTGTAACATGAAAAGGCACAAACAAAAGACATGAATAACAATGCTTTGCAAGACGTTTGTTTGTTTCATATAAAGAAAACATAGCATAATGGCATTCAGCTTGTCCCTCATAGAGTAGCAAACATAAATGCATAGGACACCTTCAAAGTTCATAAGAGTGACTAGATACAAATAGTTTAAGAACAAGCAATATCAAGTTATGCATCAATCAACAAGTCTTGGGACAATGCACATAGAACTAAGAATGGCCACTATGCTCTCAAAGTAGGTGCATAAAGGTAGAAGGTGGAGACTCAACATAAAAGTAAAAGAAAGGCCTTCATAAAAAGGAAGTAGAGATTCAACTTTCATAAAGAGCTTCCAAAAATTATGGTACTTGTTAGCTTTCAGCTCTCATTGCCCCTATCATAAGCATCTTTAGGTGATTAAGGTTAAAGTGACACAACTAAGAGGATATGCTTGACAAGTTATAAGCCGAAATCTCATGCCCCTTACTTATGAAGACTGAACCTCATGCTACTCAACTTTAGTCACAAGTAAGCTCTTGTCATTGTAAGTACATATGTATCATAGAGAACCGCCAACGGGGTACCCCTTGCACATGATACAGGAGCTATCCCATAATCAAAATGACAAGGCAAGCAAACACTGAGCATCTTAGCGATCTTTTTATTTGCTATTTGCATAGGTTTTTATTGAGGATGCTTCATAGAGTGCTCATTATGATTATGCTGCAAGTTTCCACCATGATTAGGCATGGCTTAGGCTAGCGGCCCAGGCGTTTCTCTAACACAAATACAAACTCCATGATCTTACAAGTTCCCCTTTTATTTCACACCGCCGGGATCCATAAGTAAAAGAACATGATATCAACTAGGTACAATGTACAAGTGCAATGTTGAAAGCGTTCCCCATGATATATGGTTCTACTAATTTCAACTTATAAAGCGCAAACATATACGCAACAAAGATGGACGCAATGGTTCAAGTTTTTATTAAGTGCAAGAAAGTAAAGTGTGCCATCAAGTTCGTGAGAGCTTTAATCACTAGTTTTCTCATAACAAGTTCAATTCGGAAGGTAGATAAAAACATGAATATACTTGTAATAGCAAATGCTAATAGGTAGGTATGGTGGACTCTTTGGAATGTGAGATCCAGGCACATGGCTTAATAGGATTGATAGGATACCCATATCAACAAGTTGCAACTTCTTTTCCAGAAGCTCATTCGAAAAGAACTCTAAGGTCAAGCGTGCTTGGCCTAGAGCAATTCTAGGATGGGTGACCGACCGGGAAGTGGGTAACCGGGTGCGCACGAGTGAGGACAAAGTGCGCAGAAAAAACTAGTGTTGGTCTGTGGGGCCAGTCTAGATATCCTATTAACCTGCCAGGAGTGACACCCCCGGGCCTAGGAGTGGACGGGGTGTTATAAGTGGTATCAGAGCCGACCCTAGCGATTACACGAGTGTGTACGGGTCAGTGGCGGGACATGTAGAGCATGGCGCGTGTGGCCCGGAGTGGACACGGCATGGCACATGTGCCGGCACTAGACGCACAGACGCGTGCCAAGAGGGAGCTGTGCTTGATCGATGAGGGCATCGATCTTCTAAATGGTGGGTGTATGTGAGATCCAGGCACATGGCTTAATAGGATTGATAGGATACCCATATCAACAAGTTGCAACTTCTTTTCCAGAAGCTCATTCGAAAAGAACTCTAAGGTTAAGCGTGCTTGGCCTAGAGCAATTCTAGGATGGGTGACCGGCCGGGAAGTGGGTAACCGGGTGCGCACGAGTGAGGACAAAGTGCGCACAAAAGACTAGTGTTGGTCTGTGGGGCCAGTCTAGATATCCTATTAAGCTGCCAGGAGTGACACCCCCCGGGCCCAGGAGTGGACGGGGTGTTACATGGAATAACTTGGTTTTAGGAGTTGGATGCATGAGTGGAACTCATACTTGGTTACAGAGGCTAGCAAAAGACTAGGAGCGACCAACTAAGAGAGCAATAATGGTCATAATCATGCAGAGCGACAAAACATCATTAATCAAAGCATAAAGTGATACTACAAGTCGAAAACTAAAGGATCATAGAGGCTATGGTGACTTGGTGTAGTCTTAACATGGTGTGAGCATGCGCCAAGTCAACCCAAATAAAGCATCAAAGGAGAATACCACAATACTATGCTTTAATATGCTAAAACAACGCATGATTCTTTCAAGGCACATTAAGCAATCTCAATTGTTTATAACATGTCATGCTACAGCAAAAATCACTAAGCATAAAGCCAAAACAATATCAAGAATGGCATGACAAATCATAGGCCACAGTCAAAAACAAGCTCCTTTTATATCACTTATAAGCATGAACTTTTTCTACTCTTTTCCAATCCAAACCAACTTATTTGAAAACCAATGCATGAAAGAGGGGGTCCAACCAATTTATTCAGCAAACTAAGAAAACCAAGCAAAAGAAAAACCAAAATGAAAACAAAGACGCTCCAAGAACAACACAATTGTGTATGAAACAATAAAAATGAAGTGTTTGGAAGAAACCTGGGATTTTTATTGATGAAGAAGGGGATGCCCAAACCAGCTTTGACGCTTGTACTTCTTGGATATTTCTTGGGGTGACACGCGTGGCATCCCCAAGCTTGAGATTTAGTCCATCCTTCATCTCATTACTCATTCCCTCCATACACCTGAAATTTTCCCTTCATACAAAACTTCACACAATCGTTATTAGCAACATTAGTGCACTCAAGATAATAAGTCTTTAGGTTCAGTTTCAACACCAATAAAACTTCCATTAATACACAATCTACTGTAGCACTTCCCTCAAAAATCTCAATTTCCCAAAAGAACTCAAAAAGGAACCAACAAGAAGCAAATGCAAATAATGGCAGAAATCTGTCAAAACAGACCAGCAGATAAAGACAGATTTTTTCGAAGACCTTCTGTTGCTCAAATCGAATAGTGTTGAACTAATGAAAGTTAGATAACAACTTAGGGCAGAAGCACAAAAATTCACGCCTCAAAAGGACGCACAAAGATTTTACACGAATTTTTACAGTGAAGAACATAAATCTGTTTCAGGATAGCAACTTTCCCAAGCATTACTTCTCTCTCATTAGAGGTTACTCTTGGCACAAAAAAGCAAATAAAACGGATAAGGAGCGGTTATTACAGAAGTAATAACCTCCAAGACTCATCTAAAACTTTTGGGTTTATCGTCGGATTAATGACAAGTACGCCATGAGGGGGTCCTCGAGGCGTGCGGAAGAGAGGGGTGTGAGACGTACGGTGTTCCGGGACGGTGAGCACACAAGTTTACCCAGGTTTGAATCCACCGACTTTGGACGGATCGTACTCCTGCTAGCAATCCAGTAATACGGCAGAGCCGGAATATGGGTTACAAGGGTTCGCCTGTGCGAGTTGAGATTGTAGACTATTGAGGGTGCCCTAAAGACTCTCCCTAGGACGACTTATATAGATATCCGACCTAGGGTTTACAGGAGAGATCTGTCCGGCTACGACTAAGAGTCGGTTACATAGTACATCTTGAACTACAAGTAACACTATGGGAGTAAGTCGGTAAGTCTTCTGGGTCTTCCCGTAGCCGGATTGGACTCCGTCTCTTCTCCCTGACTGGGCCGCCCATGAAGCAAAGCTCTAACCTGAAGTGGGCCACCCTGGTCAGTGAGGAACTGTGAGGATACCCGGAAAGTATATCCCCAACAGCAGCCCCCGGAAGTCTCTAAGATCCAAAGTCGGATTCATCATCGTCTAGCTTGATCTTTGGCTTGCAGAATCTTGAAAGGTTCCTGAAACTTCACAACAAAAAATATGACCCGGGTCTTAAAAATAAGTCGTACCTATCAACATGTTACTCGGACTTACCAGCTTGATTTCAAACTAAGCTGGAACTTGGTCTCTAACGTCATCTGACACTCGTCATGGTCAAGTCACATCATCTGACAAACATCCTGTCAGCACGACTGTTGGTGGGTCCATCGTTCGCGGAAGCGAGGCATCGTTATAATGTGTACACGGAGATCGAGGTGACATAATCATCATGTGGGTCCTTCCAAGTTCCTTCCACGACGTGTGGTGTTTACACAGTGTTATGCGCATGAATCTTGGCGCAGGTAGGTGGTTATAAGGGGTGAGGATTTTCCTTCTCCTCTGTTCACCTGTTCCCTTTTCGTTTCTTCTCCTCCACATCTCCCCAGCGCACAGAGCTCTCCCTCCTCCCAGATTTCCTAGCGCCGCCCATCCAAGGTCACAGGCGCACCGGAGAAATGGCTTCTTCTTCCTCTTCCGGCTTGGCAGCGGCAGCAGCGGCGGTAGTGGCAACGGCTGCGGCAAAGGAGAGCAACCGGGGTGTCTGGATCCCGTGCCTGCTCGATGACGAGAAACTCCAAGGTGTGGAGAATGAAGGTCTCCTCCGCGCCGGCGACTGGCGGAGCGGCTTCGGCGAAACCATCCCCCACTCGCGCGTCGACGAGCGGGTCCACTTCGGCACCCACCTCGACAGAGGTTTGTCCTTTCCTCGAATTCTTTTTCAAGGTGATTGATCACTACGGTCTAGAACTCCACCATCTTCCCCCGAACTCCCTCTTAGAGATGAGTTCTTACGCAACTTTGTGCAAGGGGTATCTCAACATTAGGCCGAGTCTCACTTTGTTTCGTTTCAACTTCCATGTCCGTAGAAACTCCATCACTGCCGGTAATCCTTATATTACCGGCACTATTAGCCTTTCTGTTAGACGCGAGCATAGTTATCCTCCCATTTCTGCCAGTGACTCGGTCAAACAATGGCCGGCCACTTTTTTCTACCATAAGGATATTCCTGCTCCCGACAAAGTGATACATTGCAAATGTATCTATAATTTTTGATGTTCCATGCTTGGTTTTATCCACTTTCTTGTGTTTTGTCCACACTTTGGAGTACTTTTCATATGATCTCTTGGACTAACCTATTAACAAGAGCCACGGTGCCAGCTGCCTGTTTTCTGCTGTTTTTGGTTCCAGGAAAGTCAGGAAATGAATATTCTCGGAATTGGACGGGACAAAAGCCAAAGTGCCTATTTGAGTCATCAGATGCCAGAATACGAGACGGAGAAGAGCCAAGGGCCAGCCACACCACCTAGCCGTGCAGCCAGGCCTAGCCCGTGCCAGGGGGTGGTCTGGCTGACCCCAGCAACCCCTCGGCCTCTCCTTCCGCCTATAAGATGCCCTCTGATGAAAACTCTAAGTACCCGATCAAAAATCCACGAAAGAGTCTGTAGCCGCTGTCATTTCCATCCCTAGATCAGAAGGGATCTGAAGCTCTTCCCAGCACCCCGCCGGAGAGGGGAATTCATCCTGGAGGCCTTCTTCATCACCATGCAAGCCTCCGGTGTGATGCGTGAGTAGTTCATCCTTGGACTACGGATCCATGTAGTAGCTATATGGCCGGTTCTCCTCCTTTGTGCTTTCATGTCTAGATCTTGTGAGCTCCGTTCACGATCAAGATCATCTATTTGTAATTTTGTATGTTGTGTTTGCGGGGATTCGATGGATATTGAGATACTATTTCAGATTGATTATTGATTCTATCATGTCTTTGTTATTTGTGATCTTGCATGCTTTCTGTTGTTAGTAGCTATCTTGGCCAAGTAGATGCTAGCAACTCCAAGAGTTAGTATTTATGCTCGATAGTGGGTTCATGCCTCTGGTAATCTGGGAAGTGACAGAAATCTCTAAGGTACTAGATGTGTTGTTGCTACTAGGGAGAAAACAACAATCATTTGTTCATAGAACAATCATATTGTTTACATTACACGCAGTTCGTAAAGAAATAATCTGTTGCTTGCAACTTAATACTGGAGGGGGTTCGGATGATAACCTGAAGGTGGATTATTAGTCATAGATGCAGTTGGATGGCGGTCTATGTATAATGTTGTAATGCCCAATCAAGTCTCAAAGGAGTCAAGATGATTAGTATATGCATGTATTGCTTTCTCGATGTTTGTCAATTGCCCCGCTATAATTTGTTCACCCAGCATGTTAGCTATCTAAGGAGAGCCACCTCTAGTGAACTATGGATCCTGGTCCTTTTCTTTTACATACAATCTATAAACTGTTTACTGCTTTGTGTTTACTTTCTGCAAACTTTTACTTCTTTCCATTTGATACGTTTAATCCTTTGTTTTCAGCAAAACACGGTGAGATTGAAAACCTCATCGCAAGTTGGGGACAAAGTTTTGTGGTTGTGTTGTGTAGGTCTCCCCGTTTCTACTAGCACCGGTAGTGCACCCTACCAAGGCTCAGCTAGCAACACCTTTGGGGTGTTTCCTTGCTCCTACTGGTTCGATTAAACCTTGGTTTCATAACCGAGGGAAACTTGCTGTTGTGCTCATCATACCTTCCTCTTGGGATTCCCAACGAGCTCTACATCAACACCGAGCCATCAAGCATTTTTCTGGCACCGTTGCCGGGGAGTCAAGGACATCTTCACAAGGGGAGTCCCTCATAACCAATCTCTTTACTTTGTTATTTTTGTTTTGCTTAGTTTCTTTTTGCTTTGTTTGCTTGTTTTGTTATAAAAAACACAAAAAAAATAGTTTTACTAGTTTTCTTTCTTATTTGAAAACACAAAAAAATTAAGTCTCCTTTAGTTGTCACCTCTTCCTTAGCTCACCATGTTGATCCCTAAATTCACCCTAAAAGACCTTTCAATTGGTAGTGGTTCTATAATTGGGAAAGATAATATTGAAGAATTCTTTAATCATGTTAGTAAACATGAGGATACTGAGGATAGATCCCTTGCAGAACTTGCTCCAAACTATGAGATTGCTGCAGCTTCTTTAATTCACATGTTAGAAGCTAGGTTTTTTAACCTCAACCCCTTAATGCAAGTAATGTTTCTTAAGCTTAAAGAAATTGAGGACCCTGAAAAGAGGGATTTTATTCTAGAAACTTTGTTTAAGGAATTATATGATGTTGCCAAAGAAGCTAGAAAAGTCTTTGAACGTTTCAATATGCTAGGCTCATGTGTATATGTTGTTGGTACTAGAAAAAAGATGAACAAAACCGAACCTAATGGGGAGGAACCTAAGATACCAATACCCTTTAAACTAGTAGCAATGCACGAAGCCATAGAAAAGAATTTTGATTGGATCATTCCTGAAAACCCGTTTGATGAAAGTAGTGAACCTAAGATCACTGAGAGAGGATCTTCTAGAACTTATTTGGATGATATACCTTGCCTTGTTGAAGATATTTCTGGTATTAATCTTAATGCTTCTTCATTTGAGAACACTTGATTATTTTTCTTGCTTCTTATGCCTAACTTAAAGACGTTAAAGAAAAGTACTTATTGGGAGATAACCCAAAAGTTTTAGATGAGTCTTGGAAGTTATTACTTCAGTAATAACCGCACCTTATCCTTTTTATTTGCTTTTTGTGCCAAGAGTAACCTCTAATGAGAGAGAAGTAATGATTGGAAAAGTTGCTGTCCCAAAACAGATTTCTGTGCTTCACCGTAAAAATTCGTGTAAAATCTCTGAACGTCTTTTTTAGACGTGAATTTTTGTGCTTCTGCCTAATGTTGTTATCTAACTTTCTTTAGTTCAACATGTTTCGATTTGAGCAACATAAGGTCTTCGAAAAAATTCGTCTTTACCTACTGGTCTGTTTTGACAGATTTCTGCCATTTTCTGTATTTGCTTCTTGTTGGTTCCTTTTTGAGTTCTTTTGGGGAATTGAGCTTTTTGAGGGAAGTACTACAGTAGCTAGTGTTCTAATGGAAGTTTATTTGGTGTTAGAACTGAACATTAAGACTTATTTATCTTGAGTGCACTAATGTTGCTAATAAAGATTGTGTGAAGTTTTGTATGAAGGAAAAAATTCAGGTGTATGGAAGGAATGAGTAATGAGATGAAGGATGGACTAAAGCTCAAGCTTGGGGATGCCACGCGTGTAACCCCAAGAAATATCCAAGAATTACAAGCGTCAAAGCTTGGGGATGCCCAAGGCATCCTCTTCTTCATCAATAAAAATTCCAGGTTTCTTCCAAACGCTTCATTTTTATTATTTCATGCACAGTTGTGTTGTTCTTGGAGCGTCTTCTTTTTCGTTTTTGTTTTGTTTTTTCGTTTGCTTGGTTTGCTTAGTTTTATGAATAAATTGGTTGGACCCCCTCTTTCATACATTGGTTTGCAAATAGTTTGGTTTGGTTTGGAAAAGAGTAGAAAAGTTCATACTTATGTGGTAAAAAGAGCTCGTTTTTAACTGTGGCCTATGCTTTGTCATGTCATGCTTGATATTGTTTTGGCTTTATGCTTAGTATTCTTTGCTGTATCATGACTTGTTATAAACAATTGAGATTGCTTAATGTGCATTGGATGAATCATGCGTTGTTTTAGCATATTAAAGCATAGTATAGTGGTATTCTCCTTTGATGCTTTATTTGGGTTGACTTGGCACATGCTCACACCATGTTATGACTATCACAAGTCACCATAAGCCTTTATGATCCTTTAGTTTTCAACTTGTAGTATCACTTTATGCTTTGATCAATGATTTTTTGTCGCTCTGCATGATTATGGCCATTATTGCTCTCTTAGTTTGTCGCTCCCAGTCTTTTGCTAGCCTCCACAACCAAGTATGAGTTCCACTCATGCATCCAACTCCCTAAACCAAGTTATTCCAAAGAGTCCACCATACCTACCTACTAGCTTATGCTATTCCAAGTATATTCATGCTTTTGTTTACCTTCCACTTGTTATGAGAAAATTAGTGATTAAAGCTCTCACGAACTTGAAGGTACACTTTACTTTACTTGCCCTTAATAAACTTGAACCATTGTGTTGTCTATGTTGTATATGCTTGCACTTATTTGTTGGGAATTAGCAGAACCATGCTTTCACGGGGAACGCTTTCAACATTGCACTTGGTACTTGTACCTAGTTGATATCATGCTCTTTGGTATATGGATGTCGTCGGTGTGAAATGAAAGGGGAGCTTGTAAGTCTATGGAGTTATGTATATGTGTTAGAGAAACGCCTAGGCCGCTGGTCTAATCCATGCTGACATGGTGGAAACCTGCAGCATAACCATAATGAGCTGTATATGAAGTATTCTTCTCATAAAAAAGAGTCCTATATTGAGAAAAAAGGAGAAAAAAAGAGATACTATGAAAAGAGGAAAGAGAGAAAAAAAGCACCATATTCCCATGGTAAATAAGAAGAATGCTGAGATGCTCGTTGCCTGCTTGCCTTGTCATTTTGATATGGGGATTCTTCCGTATCATCGGGCAAGGGGTACCCCGTTGGCGGTTCTTTATGATACACATATACTTACGATGACAAGAACTTACCGGTGACTAAACTTGAGTAGCATGAGGAGCGGCCCTCGTATACAAGGGACATGAGATTTCTGACTTATACTTCGTCAAGCATGTACACCATAGTTTGTTCACTTTAACCTTAATCACTTCAAGATGCTTATGATAGGGGCAATGAGAGATGAAAGCTATTAAGTACCATAATTTTTGGAAGCTCTTTATGAGACTTGAATCCCTACTTCCTTTTACAAAAGGCCTTTCTTCCACCATTATATTGAGTCTCCACCTTGTATCTTTATGCACCTACTTTGAGAGCATAGTGGCCATTCTTAATTCTATGTGCATTGTCCCAAGACTAGTTGATCGATGCATAACTTGTTATTGCTTGTTTTAAACTATTGTATCTAGTCACTCTTATGAACTTTGAAGGTGTCCTATGCATTTGCTACTCTATTGAGGGACAAGCTGAATACTATTATGCTATGTTTTCTGCTGCTGATTATTAATCGGAGAAGGGTCTCGGTCATGTTTGCATTATTCGCGAACCATAGGGTGGCACACTTAAGAGTTACCGGACACCATTTTGGAGCACATATGTTTCAGACGAAAGAATTTCAAAGCACATGAATTGTTTCAATAGAAACCGGAAATTGTTTCGGGTGAAATTGCAGAAGGTGGTTCTTCATGTGATATTGAAATATTGCAAGGGGCTATATGTGAATGTTTGTTAATTAAAGTAATTAACAAAATTATGAATAAATTTAATAAAAAGAGTTTTATTAAATGAGAGAGCATTAAATTTGGAGAAATTTAATGCATTTAAAGTGGAGACTTTAAAAGGGAATGTGAAGAGGCATTTTAATGTGGAGGGGTTACCACCACATGAATGGGGGAGGTGAGGGGTCACCCCCCATGCGCCGGCCATGGAGAGAGGGGGCACCCCCTCCTCCTATAAAAGGCCACCCATTCCCTCCTTCATCCTCACACCTCCTTGTGAAGGATCTCTCTCCCCCTCTAGAATTATTCCCCATGGTCTCGGATTAGCGAGATGCATGTTCCCGGTGTCATTTCGTTTGGAAGGAGTTGCTGCTTCCGCTGGATCGCTGGAGCAAGGAGGTGGAGGTTGTCCGGTGGCTTAAACGTGTGTGCGAGTGCAGATGTGCTGCTGAGTTGCGGCGCTCGGACTTCCTCACGATCTTGAGATCGGCAAGTGTATGACTACATCAACCACGAGTTCCTACTCGTTAACAAAGCTCGTTGTCTACGAGGGTAAGTTCTCGTTGGATGTATGTCCACCCGTTGCTTTGTACCTAGTAGATAGATCTTGGCGTGTAGTTCACACCATAGGAATTTTTTTGTTTTCTATGCTGCGGACCCAACAATGGTATCAGAGCCTGATCTATGCGTAGGTGCTTAGCACGGGTAGTACACATATGTTGATATGTGGGCGATGATGATCATGTTATTGCATCTTCTATCTATTTTGGATATTGGTGGCATAGTGGGATGAAGCGGCCCGGACCAACCTTACATGTCATCGTACATGAGACCGGTTCCACGACTGACATGCAACTTGTTTTGCATAAGTGGCTGGCGTGTGTCTTTCTCTCCTACTATAGTCAATATCTGATTTACAACGAGTTGCTAATAACTTAGTTATCCTCGTTGTGGTTCATGTTTGTAGGTGAGAACGGTTCTATCTCCAAAAGCCCTAAGCCACGTAAAACTTGCAATTGATAAATTAGAGGCGTCTAGTTTAGATCGTTGCTGGGCTAGTGTATTGATATGGTATTGTTGTAAGTAGATGTATGGTAGATACTCTTACAACATAGTCAACGTGTAAGTTCCATAGACCTTGGCCTTACACACAAAGGAATGATAGAGATCATACCACGATGCAAGTGATAGAGATCAAATGCATGGACCATATCATCTCACTTTACACATTAGATGTTAGCATCTTATACTGCTAGTTTGGCGCGTTTGGTAGCATTATAAGATGATCCCTCATTTAGATATCAAGATAAAAATGTGTTCTTCCTTGAGTATGCACCGTTCTATGGATCGTGTTTCGAGACATCACGTGATGATCGGGTGTACTCGAATCTACGCTTTCATAGGAACGGGTGTAAGACAGTTTTACACACGCGAATACTAAGGTTCTTACTTGGCGAGCCTAGCATGTACAGACATGGCCTCGGAACATGGACCGAAAGGTTAAGCATGGGTCATATGGTTGATATGATGCCCATATAGATGCTCGCCTTTGAAGCTATATCAACTCACGTGATGATCGGACTTGGTGTAGTGGATTTGGTTCATGTAATCACCAAAAGGACACGAGGGATGTCGTTTTTGAGTGGAAGTTCATTAGTAATTTGGATTAGTTGAACTCAATCTATCATAAACTTAGTCTAAATAAACTTTACAAATTCTGTTGTAGATGGCACCACCTGCTTTTAATTTCAATGTGTTCATGGAGAAAGAGAAACTTGCTGCGAATGGTAGCAACTTCACCAACTAGGCTATGAATTTGAGGATTCTCCTCACTGCTGCACAAAAGAAATATGTGCTAGATGCGCCGCTAGGTCCCCCACCAGCTCCTGATGCCGCTGACGAGGAAAAGAATGTCTATGTGACTCGTTAGGAGGACCGCAACTTAGTTCATTATGGCATACTGTATGGGCTAGAGCCAGAACTTCGAAAGCATTTCGAAAATGGCAATGCCTTTGATACCATGGGAGAATTGAAAATGATTTTCGATACCCATGCTGCCGTAGAGAGTTATAATGCTACAGAAAGGTTCTTTAGCTGCATGATGGAGGAAAACAGCTCCATTAGTGAGCACGTACTCAAAATGTCTGGGTACGCCGATAAGCTTGTGTCCTTGGGAATAACGATTCCCATTGACTTAGGCATACATCGTGTTCTCCAATCTCTGCCACCTAGCTACAAGAGCTTCGTGATGAACTATAATATGCAGGGCATGAAGAAGTCTCTTCCCGAGCTTCTGTCAATGCTTAAGACTGCAGAAGTGGAGATTAGGAAAGAACATCAAGTGTTGATGATCAATAGGACCACCGGTTTCAAGAAGGACAAGAAAGGCAAGCACAAGGGAAAGAAGGGTGGCAAGTATGTTGCCACGCCTGAAAAGAAACCCTGGGCTGGCCCTAAGTCTGACATCGAGTGCTACTATTGCAAGGGGAATGGCCATTGGAAGCGCAACTGCCCCAAGTATTTGGCGGACAAGAAGGCCAGCAAGGCAAACAAAGGTATATGTGATATACATGTTATTGATGTGTACTTGACTAGTACTCGCAGTAGCACCTGGGTATTTGATACCGGATCGGTTGCTAATATATGTAACTCGGTTCAGGGGCTACGGAACAAGCGAAAACTAGCAAGGGATGAGGTCAGGATGCGGGTCGGCAATGGATCAAGAGTTGATGTGATCGCCGTCAGGACGCTACCTCTCCATTTGCCATCGGGATTAGTTATAAACCTAAATAATTGTTATTTGGTGCCTTCACTGAGCATGAACATTGTATCTGGATCGTGTTTGATGCAAAGTGGTCATTCCTTTAAATCTGAAAACAATGGTTGTTTGATTTATAAGAATGATATCTTTTATGGTCATGCACCTATGTTGAATGGTTTATTTTTGTTGGATCTCGATAGTAATATTACGCACATTCATAATGTTAATGCTAAAAAGATTAAACTTGATGACGATATGTCTACATATATATGGCACTGCCGTCTAGGTCATATTAGTGTTAAACGCATGAAGAAACTCCATTCTGATGGACTTTTGGAATCACTTGATTTTGAATCATTTGATACATGTGAGCCATGCCTTATGGGCAAGATGACTAGAACGCCGTTTTCCGGTTCAATGGAACGGGCGACAGATCTATTGGAAATCATACATACTGATGTGTGTGGACCAATGAGTGTGTCGATGCGAGGTGGATATCGTTATTTTGTTACTTTCACGGATGATTTGAGTAGATACGGGTATATCTATTTGATGAAACACAAGTTTGAAACTTTTGAAAAGTTCAAGGAATTTCAGAATGAAGTGGAAAATCATCGTAATAGAAAGATCAAATTTCTACGGTCTGACCGTGGAGGAGAGTATCTAAGTTACGAGTTTAGCACACACATGAAAGAGTGTGGAATAGTTTCACAACTCACACCTGCCGGAACACCACAAAGTAATGGTGTGTTGGAACGTTGTAATCGTACCTTATTGGATATGGTTCGATCTATGATGTCTCTGACTGACTTACGTCTGTCATTTTGGGGTTATCCACTGGAAACAACTGCATTCACTTTAAATCGGGCACCATCTAAATCCGTTGAAACGACACCGTATGAATTATGGTTTGGAAACAAACCTAAGTTGTCATTTCTTAAGGTTTGGGGATGCGATGTTTATGTGAAGAAACTTCAACCGGATAAACTCGAACCCAAAGCAGAAAAATGCGTCTTCATAGGATACCTAAGAAAATAATTGGGTATACCTTCTATCCCAGATCCGAGGGCAAGGTTTTTGTTGCCAAGAATGGATCCTTTCTTGAGAAGGAGTTTCTCGCGAAAGGTGTGAGTAGTCGGAAGGTAGAACTCGAAGAGGTTATTGAACCTTCTCTTCATGGAATGGTGAGTGGCGCAGCACCGGAAGTTGTTTCGGAGTTGACTTCACCTGATGAAGAGAGAGCTAATGATAATGATCATGAAACTCCGAAAGAGGACACTACCAAACCTCGCAGGTCAAGCAGGACACGTGCAGCTCCTGAACTGTACGGCAATGATGACCCTGTGATGTATGAAGAAGCGATGATGAGCCCGGATTCCAACAAATGGCTAGAAGCCATGAAATCCGAGATGGAATCCATGTACGAGAACCAAGTTTGGAACTTGGTGGACTTACCTCATGACCGAAAGGCCGTTGAGAATAAATGGATTTTCAAAAGAAAAACTGATGCTGATGGTAATGTGACCATCTATAAGGCTCGACTTGTTGCAAAGGGGTTTCGACAAATTTAAGGAGTTGACTACGATGAGACATTCTCTCCTGTAGCGATGCTTAAGTCGGTTAGGATTATGTTAGCAATTGCTGCATATTTCGATTATGAAATATGGCAGATGGATGTCAAAACTGCGTTCCTCAATGGTAAGATTGAAGAAGAGTTGTATATGATACAACCTAAGGGTTTTGTTGATCCTAAGGATGCTAATAAGGTATGCAAACTTCAGCGATCCATCTATGGACGGAAGCAAGCATCACGGAGTTGGAATCTCCGCTTTGATGAGGTGATCAAAGAGTTTGGATTTGTCCAAACTTATGGAGAGGCTTGTATTTACAAGAAAGTGAGTGGGAGCAATGTGGCATTTCTGATATTATATGTGGATGACATATTATTGATTGGAAATGATATAGATCTTTTAAACAGTGTTAAAAGTTATCTAAATAGCAAATTTTCAATGAAAGACCTTGGTGAAGCGTCATATATATTAGGCATTAAAATCTATAGAGATAGATCAAGGCGCCTAATTGGGCCATCGCAGAGTACA
Source organism: Avena sativa (assembly GCA_916181665.1). NCBI lineage: Eukaryota > Viridiplantae > Streptophyta > Magnoliopsida > Poales > Poaceae > Avena > Avena sativa. The sequence goes on along the minus strand of OV702290.1, from coordinate 27,123,610 downwards.
TACCTTGATAAGATATTAAAGAAGTTTAATATGGACGAAAGTAAGAAGGGGTTCTTACCTATGTTGCAAGGCAAGACATTGAGTAAGACTAAAAGTCCGGCTACGGCGGAAGAAAGAGAGATGATGGATAAGATCCCCTATGCCTAGGCCATAGGCTCTATTATGTATGCCATGCTATGTACAAGACCGGATGTGGCACATGCTATTAGTTTGACTAGTAGGTACCAATCTGATCCAGGTTCGGAACACTGGATAGCGGTAAAGAACATCCTCAAGTACTTGAGAAGAACTAAGGATATGTTTCTTATATACGGAGGTGAAGAAGAGCTAGTCGCTAAGTGTTATGTTGATGCTAGCTTTGACACCGATCCGGATGACTCTAAGTCTCAATCCGGATACGTATTTCTCTTGAACGGGGCAACAATTAGTTGGAGGAGTTCCAAACAACCTGTGGTGGCTGGATCAATGACGGAGGCGGAATATGTTGCTACTTCAGAAGCGGCACAGGAAACAGTTTGGATGAAAGAGTTCATTACGGAACTGGGTGTGGTTCCCAGTGCGTTGGACCCGATGGTGATCTATTGTGACAACAATGGAGCCATAGCCAACGCAAAGGAACCGAGGTCTCACAAGAATTCCAAACATATTAAGCGCCGGTTTCACTCCATCCACGAGCATGTCAAGGATGGAGATATAAAGATTTGTAAAGTACACACGGACCTAAATGTAGCAGATCCGTTGACTAAAGTTCTCCCTAGGGAAAAACATGATCAACACCAGAACTCCATGGGTGTTAGATTTATCACTATGTGAACTAGATTATTGTCTCTAGTGCAAGTGGGAGACTGAAGGAAATATGCCCTGAGAGGCAATAATAAAGTTGTTATTATTATATATTCCTTATATGTCGTTGTATTGGGAACGGCAGTACCTGAGGAGGTTAGATAGAGGTGTGGGGACTAGCAGGGAAGCTATCGACGGCGTCCGCATGCGGGATTGGATACAAGCAAGCGTAGCGAGACGCAAGAAGTACCCAGGTTCGGGGCCCTCGTGGTGAGGTAAAGCCCCTACTCCTGCATGATCTGTCTATGTGGGATATACGAACTACAAGTGCTACTTGAGGTGTATTCCTTAGCTACTGCCTTAAATGCACTGAGACCAACCCTTTCTACTGAGGCCTTGCCTCTCCTTATATAGGCAGAGAGGCAACGGTCTCCCTGGCTAGTCCGACTAGCAGGCCCCACAAGCGGGTCCCAGTCGGCTGGTCATCTACAGTACCCGGTATGGTATGTCACATTGGAGTATGAGCGGTATGGCTATCATAGGCATAGTGCACGCCGTGCGAGCCTGTCGTCAGCACATGCCACTGTTCCAGCATCACCCACGCAAAGTCTTCGGTATGGGCAGGTGGTTGCCCGTCTTGTCATCGTACAGGGCGCATCGTGCACTCATACGCACATCGTCCTGTCTCTTTTATTGGGTCTGGCTACGTCGTTGTATCCGGCTGTCTCTTGCTGATTCAGCTACTGGGTGATAGTCGGCCCGTCCTGTCCTGTCCGGCTACATCTGGTCAGCCGGACGCGATCCGACTGTCCTGTTTCTTATTCGGATGGGGTACCCGGGGATCATCCCCCTGACATTATACATGATAGATGTTTATTTTACATGCTAGAATTGTATTGATTCAGAAACATCAATAGTGTGTTTAATAAACAAAAAGGGTTCCTAGTCATGCCTCTCTTATAGACTAGCTTGTTGATTAACAAGATGATCAAGGTTTCCTGATCATGGACATTGGATGTTCTTAATAACAAGGTCACACCATTGGTGGAATGATGTGATGAACATTCATCCGAAGTATAGCATTACGATCAAGTCATTATGTTTATATTGCTATAACATCATACGAAGTAATCTTTATCCTTAGACCATGGGATCATGTTAATTGCTGACACCGGAAGAGTATCTTGATAACATCAAACGTCACACCGTAACAGGGTGACTATAAAGATGGGTTCAGTACTACGAAGGTGTTATGTTGAGGCTCATGGATCAAGAGTGGAATTTGTCAATCCAGATGACGGATAGATATACTCTGGGCCCTCTCGGTGATATCACATTAGGATAGCTTGCAAGCAAGTGATGTGATCACTAGAATGTTATATCACGGGAACGAGAAAAGAGTGCATGTCGGTAACGAGATAAAACTAGGTATGGAGATACCGATGATCGAATCTCGGACATGTATATATCGAGAGACAAAGGGATTTAGTTACAAGCGTTAAAGGTTCTCACGATCACAGAAGTCATCGTTGAATGTGTAGGAGTCAGTACAGATCTCCAGGTCCCGCTGCTGATTATTGATCGGAGAAGGATCTCGATCATGTCTGCATTATTCACGAACCGTAGGGTGGCACACTTAAGATTTACCGGACACCATTTTGGAGCACATATGTTTGAGACGAAAGAATTGCAAAGCGCGGGAATTGTTTCAATAGAAACCGGAAATTGTTTCGGGTGAAATTGCAGAAGGTGGTTCTACATGTGATATTGAAATATTGCAAGGGGCTATATGTGAATGTTTGTTAATTAAAGTAATTAACAAAATTCTGAATAAATTTAATAAAAAGATTTTTATTAAATGAGAGAGCATTAAATTTGGAGAAATTTAATGCATTTAAAGTGGAGACTTTACAAGGGAATGTGAAGAGGCATTTTAATGTGGAGGGGTTACCACCACATGAATGGGGGAGGTGAGGGGTCACCCCCATGCGCCGACCATGGAGAGAGGGGGCACCCCCCTCCTCCTATAAAAGTCCACCCATTCCCTCCTTCATCCTCACACCTCCTTGTGAAGGATCTCTCTCCCCTCTAGAATTATTCCCCATGGTCTCGGATTAGAGAGATACATGTTCCCGGTGGCATTTCGTCTGGAAGGAGTTGATGCTTGCGCTGGATCGCTGGAACGAGGAGGTGGAGGTTGTCCGGTGGCTTGAACGTGTGTGCGAGTGCGGATGCGCTGCTGAGTTGCGGCGCTCGGACTTCCTCACGATCTTGAGATCGGCAAGTGTATGACTACATCAACCACGAGTTTCTACTCGTTAACAAAGCTCGTTGTCTACGAGGGTAAGTTCTCGTTGGATGTATGTCCACCCGTTGCTTTGTACCTAGTAGATAGATCTTGGCGTGTAGCTCACACCGTAGGAAATTTTTTGTTTTCTATGCTGCGGACCCAACACTATGATCCCAGCCTTGAATGTTTTGCAAATACTTTGATCAAGTCTTTGATGGTGCATGTCACCTTAAAAATTATTTCTTTTTATCACTTACCTACTCGAGGACGAGCAGGAGTTAAGCTTGTGGATGTTGATACATTGCAAATGTATCTATAATTTTTGATGTTCCATGCTTGGTTTTATCCACTTTCTTCTGTTGTGTTCCAACTTTGGAGTACTTTTCATATGATTTCTTGGACTAACCTATTAACAAGAGCCACAGTGCCAGCTGCCTGTTTTCTGCTGTTTTCGGTTCCAGGAAAGTCAGAAAATGAATATTCTCAGAATTGGACGGGACATAAGCTAAAGTGCCTATTTTTCCGGAAGGGATCAAGTGCCAGAATACAAGACGGAGAAGGGCCAGGGAGCCACCACACCACCTGGCCGCGCGGCCAGGCCTGGCCCGCACCAGGGGGTGGTGTGGCCGCTCCCGGCACCCCCTCGGCCTTTTCTTCCGCCTATAAGTTTCCCTCAGGACGAAAACCCTAAGTACCCGATCAAAAATCCACAAAAGAGTCTGTAGCCGCCGTCATCTCCATCCCTAGATCGGGAGGGATCTGAAGCTCTTCCTGGCACCCTGCCAGAGAGGGGAATTCACCCTGGAGGCCTTCTTCATCACCATTCAAGCCTCCGGTGTGATGCGTGACTAGTTCATCCTTGGACTACGGATCCATGTAGTAGCTAGATGGCTGGTTTCTCCTCCTTTGTGCTTTCATGTTTAGATCTTGTGAGCTCCGTTCATGATGAAGATCATCTATTTGTAATTCATACATTTGTGTTTGCGGGGATCCGATGGATATTGAGATGCTATTTTAGATTGATTATTGATTCTATCATGTCTTTGTTATTTGAGATCTTGCATGCTTTCCGTTGTTAGTAGCTATCTTGGCCAAGTAGATGCTAGCAACTCCAAGAGTTAGTATTTATGCTCGATAGTGGGTTCATGCCTCTGGTAATCTGGGGAAGTGACAGAAATCTCTAAGGTACTAGATGTGTTGTTGCTACTAGGGAGAAAACAACAATCTTTTGTTCATAGAACAATCATATTGTTTACTTTACACGTAGTTCATAAAGCAATAATCTGTTGCTTGCAACTTAATACTAGAGGGGGTTCGGATGATAACCTGAAGGTGGATTATTAGTCATAGATGCAGTTGGATGGCGGTCTATGTATTATGTTGTATTTCCCAATCAAGTCTTAGAGGAGTCAAGATGATTAGTATATGCATGTATTGCTTTCTCGGTGTTTGTCAATTGCCTTGCTGTAATTTGTTCACCCAGCATGTTATCTATCTAAGGAGAGCCACCTCTAGTGAACTATGGATCCCGATCCTTTTACTTTACATACAATCTACAATCTTTTACTTCTTTGTGTTTACTTTCTGCAAACTATTACTTCTTTCCATTCGATACGTTTAATCCTTTGTTTTCCGCAAAACACGGTGAGATTGACAACCTCATCGCAAGTTGGGGACAAAGTTCTGTGGTTGTGTTGTGCAGGTCTCCATCTTGCTACTAGCACCGGTAGTGCGCCCTGCCAAAGCTCAGCTAGTAACACCTTTGGGGTGTTTCCTTGCTCCTACTGGTTCGATTAAACCTTGGTTTCATAACTGAGGGAAAACTTGCTGCTATATTCATCGTGCCTTCCTCTTGGGGTTGCCAACAAGCTCTATGTCGAAAGTCGAGCGCATCACTAACCTATTAACAAGAGCCACAGTGCCAGCTGTATGTTTTCTGCTGTTTTTGGTTCTAGGAAAGTCAGAAAATAAATATTTTCGGAATTGGACGGGACAAAAGCCAAAGTGCCTATTTTTCCGGAAGTCATCAGATGCCAGAATACGAGACAGAGGAGAGCTGGGGGCCGGCCACACCACCTGGCCGCGCTAGGGAGTGGTCTGGCCGACCCCAGCACCCCTCGGCCTCTCCTTCCGCCTATAAGATGCCCTCGGGACGAAAACCCTAAGTACCCGATCAAAAATCCATGAAAGAGTCTGTAGCCGCCGTCATCTCCATCCCTAGATCGGGAGGGATCTGAAGCTCTTCCCGGCACCCTGCCAGAGAGGGGAATTCACCCTGGAGGCCTGCTTCATCACCATGCAAGCCTCCGGTGTGATGCGTGAGTAGTTCATCCTTGGACTACGGATCCATGTAGTAGCTATATGGCCGGTTCTCCTCCTTTGTGCTTTCATGTCTAGATCTTGTGAGCTCCGTTCATGATCAAGATCATCTATTTGTAATTCTACATGTTGTGTTTGCGGGGATCCGATGGATATTGAGATGCTATTTCAGATTGATTATTGATTCTATCATGTCTTTATTATTTGTGACCTTGCATGCTTTCCGTTGTTAGTAGCTATCTTGGCCAAGTAGATGCTAGCAACTCCAAGAGTTAGTATTTATGCTCGATAGTGGGTTCATGCCTCTAGTAATCTGGGGAAGTTACAGAAATCTCTAAGGTACTAGATGTGTTGTTGCTACTAGGGAGAAAACAACAATCCTTTGTTCATAGAACAATCGTATTGTTTACATTACACGCAATTCGTAAAGCAATAATATGTTGCTTGCAACTTAATACTGGAGGGGGTTCAGATGATAACCTGAAGGTGGATTATTAGTCATAGATGCAGTTGGATGGCGGTCTATGTATAATATTGTAATGCCCAATCAAGTCTCAAAGGAGTCAAGATGATTAGTATATGCATGTATTGCTTTCTCGATGTTTGTCAATTGCCCCGCTGTAATTTGTTCACCCAGCATGTTATCTATCTAAGGAGAGCCACCTCTAGTGAACTATGGATCCCGGTCCTTTTCTTTTACATACAATCTATAAACTGTTTACTGCTTTGTGTTTACTTTCTACAAACTTTTACTTCTTTCCATTCGATACGTTTAATCCTTTGTTTTCAGCAAAACACGGTGAGATTGACAACCTCATCGCAAGTTGGGGACAAAGTTCTGTGGTTGTGTTGTGCAGGTCTCCACGTTGCTACTAGCACCGGTAGTGCGCCCTGCCAAGGCTCAGCTAGCAACACCTTTGGGGTGTTTCCTTGCTCCTACTGGTTTGATTAAACCTTGGTTTCATAACTGAGGGAAACTTGCTGCTGTGCTCATCATACCTTCCTCTTGGGGTTCCCAACGAGCTCTACATCAACACCGAGTCATCACAAAGCTACTGCTTTGCCGACTTTCATTGACTGAGCCGCCATGGCCCAACTTTCTTGGGACGAGGCTCCTTCGGCTCTCAGTGACGATCTGATCCTTGCTAAGAGGCGGATCGAATATCTGATAAAACACAAGGGCTTGAAAGGATCCGACCTAGTCCAATGCTGGGTCGCACGCCGGATCCAGCCTCTCCAACATCACGACGACCGTTTGATGCACTCCATCATGGCGTCAAAGAATGATTCCCTCTGCATCATAGCCACAGGATTACATAAGCCAGATTAAATGGCTGATCAAGGAGCTGATTGAAAGGAAGATTCTGGACCTGTCTCTGGATATGCATACAGCGGAAGACCCTGTGGTTCCGGTAAGCTTCAATGATTAATCCCTTTATGTGTTCCACCCTTTAAATTATTATCGCAATGCTTTGATATCTTTTTTCTTTTCAGCTTGCCGACCTCCCCGAGTCAGAATTTGCTCCACTTGAGGGATATCCTCCAGAGTTTTCTCAGGAGGCGGAACTGGTCCCACTGCCGGACATTGTGCCCAGGAAGCGCAAGGCTCCGACAGTGGCCGTTGGCACAAAGGAGGTGCCAGTCATGAAGAGGTAACTTTCAAAACAACTTCCGCCTTTGTACCTTACTCAAATTCTGCCTCCGAGATGTAATGTTTTTTTACTTTATTACATTCCCAGAGCTAAGCAGCTCATCAAGGGCAAGGGGAAGGGAATTCCTTTGAAGCCTTTGTGGCAGACGAAGCTGACTATCACTTCTCCTGCCGTAGCTCCTCCGACTCCTGCCCCACAACCCTCTACAACGTCGGTGATCACTCCTTTGTCGGTTGTCGCAGAAGATCTGACTCCTCATACGGGGCCAGCGACCCTTGAGTCGCAGACTGACGCCACCATGGGTGGCTCAGGTTTAGATAAGGGTGAACCCTTTTCGGGTAATGATCCCTCGGCAGAGACCTTTGCCGAAAACCTCTGAACAATCTGAGACTTGCCAAATTTGGCTTGTCTCGGAAATCTGTAGAAGAAATCCAGCTTCTGGCCTGGCAATGCCTGGAGAAGAGAAATCTATCTACCGAAGAAGAAGCACAAGAGGTGGAAGACATCAAATACTCCGACCTTCTTGAACAAGTTTACCTTCGCGATGAGGGACTTAGAGCTGGTGTGCTTCCACCACCTCCGGTTATTCCACTCACCCTCGCCGAGAAGGTTGCCACCGAGGTGAACATGTGTTTGAGCAAGCTCACACATGAACATCATGTAAGTCGGAATTCCAACTCACGATTTTCTTTATTGCATTTCATATCATATCCTCTAGCCCCCAAGCATGAAGTAGGATATACGATCTGGGTTTATGCTTCCTTAGGATGCCAAAGAATGAACTAGTGTAGCCCCCAAGGCTCGTGCTGATATTAGTAAAAATATTAGCCCGAGTCTTCAGTAGACTTCTGACTCTGGGTATTCTGACTTACAGAAAGTTAATTCATATAACCAGGATTTGTTGAAGAACATCTGCAACAAGCGGAGAGAGATCAGAGCTCTCCGGCTTGAAAATGCTGAGCTGAAGGTCTCCAAGGATGAGGCCAAAGGCAAACATTCTGAGACTCAAATCTTGCCTTTGTGTTTTCATAGTCGAATATTTTTTACTGAACTGTTGTTCTTTTTGACTTACAGCACTGGTAAAACAGTCCTGCGCTATGATTGAAGAGGCCGAGAACCTCAAAACCTTGGTGGTGGAGAACAAAGAACTTCGCCAAGAGCTGGATAAGCTCAAGGCGGATCATGAGAAGAGCATTGCTCAAGTTCTCGAATCCTCCTCCATGGCTACTGATGAGCGTGATCGTAAGATTGCAGCTCAAGATCAGAGAATCTCGGATCTCAACAACAAACTTTGCAGAGAGAAGGACCTTTCCGAGGTGCTCCGGGCTGAACTCCGGAGTCTTCTAGAAGAGAAGACCAAAGTTGACGACGTCATCTTCGGTATGTTTCCATCTTTCTGACTTGTGTATATTCTTTAACTCTTTTGATGTCGGATTTTACTAACCATTTTTGTGTTATATGTATAGGTCCTCTTAACTTGATGGACTCTGCCTCCACCGAGCCTCGCACCCACCGACTTACCCAAGTCGGTGATTTACTTCATGACTTCCGCCAATCCATCGAGGATATTGGCGAAGCTCTCAGGTTTCCGGACATGCACAACATGTCGGACTTTCAGGTGCGAGACTCGGCGAAGGAGATGCCGCAGCTCGTCCGGAACTGGAACATGTCCTACGCGCGATTCGCGACATAGAACGCTCTCATGATGGTCATGAGCCACCATGGAAACATGGAGATATGGCAAGTGACCAGAGGGTACTACAAGGTGGATGAAGACGACCAGGAACAAGATATCAGTGCTATCATGGACTCCTGTGCCGGATATGGGTGTCACGTGGCTGACTTAACCAGCTACGACACTCCCTTCTTCACTCGCGTGGATACACCGCCCCCGCCTCCAGAAGAAGCAGCTGAACTTTCTGACGATGAACAGACCGTATCGGATCTGAACATCTCGGATCGTTATCAAACTGAGGCTGATGCATCTAGCGAGCCGGTAGCACCTACCTCTTCTCCTGCACCATAGATTACCAGAAACAATTGTATTATTCCGAGAAACATTATGGGTCTGTAAAATATGCAGTACTATAATTTTGCTAGTGCTAAGCTTTTGATCTATTCAGCACTTTTGGCTTTAATCTTTATGTGCCTGAAATGTTTACATAAGCACTTATACTTTTTCGTCTATACTTATCATTTATCTGGCTTTCCGCCTTGTCCCTTTCGCGAGCCGGCTAAACCTTCTACACGGAAACTTTGTCGAGCAACGGAGCTCAATTTCTAAACCAGTTTAAACTCGGAAACAAAGCCGGCTTCGAGTACCAACAATTCACTACTTGGAAAATACCCGCACCCGGCAATCAGACAAATAACCAAAGTATAGACTAGAAACTTTAGAGTTATACCCGAAGGTAGCATTTTTAGAATCAGAAATCTAAACCAGAACAAACATGAGCATAAAGTACTTTCAAGTATTCTAGGATTTTCGATTATGACATGATCATTCGGAAATAAGATGGTAAAAACTTCTCAGAAAAAACTTGAGGCAACCAAGACTTTTATTTCTCACAGAGCATGTACATATGTATGATTACAAAGAAGGATAAACTAAGAATAAAAGAGACGTAGCTGAGCAATATTCCATGGTATGTCTAACTCATCCGGATTTGTACTGCCTCCAGCTCTCTTTCTCTTCTTAGTAGCAGGTCTTTCTTTGACTGGCCTTATGTCAGTTAAGTAGTACGAACCATTATGCAATACTCGACTAACTAAAAAGGGTCCTTCCCATACTGGGGAAAGTTTGTGCTTTCTTTGTTGCACAAGCCGGAGAACCAAATCACCTTTACTAAAAGATCTGTTTCTGACTCTCTGGCTATGATACTTGCGTAAGTTCTGCTGATAGGATGTTGATCTCATTTCAACAACGATGTGAACTTCCTTGACTAAGTCGGGATCATTTTGTCGAGAAATCACGGCATCTTATTTGATATACGCGGCCACTCTAGGAGAAGTGTGAATTAGATCACTAGGAAGAACTTCTTCTGCGCCATAGACCAAGAAAAAAGGTGTGTATCCGGTTGACCTGTTCGGAGTTGTTCGTAAACTCCATATTACAGAGGGTAATTCCTCTGCCCAAGCCCCCGCAGCACATCGTAGTGGTGATTCGAGTCTCGGTTTTAGGCCCTGTAGGATTAAACCATTTGCCCTTTCGACTTGTCCATTAGCTTGTGGATGTGCGACTGACGCAATGTCAAGACGGGTATTTTGTTCATTGCAGAATTCGGCCAATTCTCCCATAGAGAAATTACTCCCATTGTCCGTGATAATACTATGCGGATAACCATACCGAATTATAACATCCTCGACAAATCTTTTGGCTGTTCTTCCATCACAACTAGTGACGGGTTTAGCCTTAATCCATTTGGTGAATTTATCCACCATCAATAAGAGGTGAGTAAATCCACTTGGAGCACGTCTAAATGGTCCTACCATATCAAGCCCCTAGACCGCAAAAGGCCATGTTATAGGTATTGTTCGCAGCTGATCAGCTAGAACGTGAGCTTGCTTGGCATACTTTTGGCAGCCTTTACATGTCTTGACTAGCCGTTCGGCATCTGCCTGAGCTGTAAGCCAGAAAAATCCATGTCTGAAAGCTTTTGCCACTAAAGATTTGGCTGTAGCATGGTGAACACACTCGCCTTCGTGGATTTCTCTTAGGATCTCCACTCCTTCTTCCGGAGATACACAGCGCTGAAACCCCCCAGAAACACTCTGTTTATAGAGCTCAGCTTTAACTATGGTATAGGCTTTCGCTCGTCGGACGATCTGCCGGCTCAGAACCTCGTCTTCGGGTAATTTGCCATCTACCAAATAATCAAGGTAGGGTTGGGTCCAGCTGGGAATTACAGCTAGGACTGCTATTAGAGGTGAGTTGGATTTGGTCTGATATTCCTCATCCACTCCCTTTATTGAGGGAACTTTGAGGTGCTCTAAAAAAGCGCCATCCGGGACCTCTTTCCGTGCAGAGCCTATCCGAGATAGTGCATCTGCTTCCTCGTTTTCTGCTCGAGGGATGTGTTGAACCTCAAACCCTTCGAACGATTTAGATAAATCATCCACGACAGCTTTATATGCTGCCATGTGTTTATTTGTGTTACAAATATCCGACACTTGCTGAGCAACAAGATCTGAATCTCCATAACACATCAAACGTCGGATGCCGATATCCTTAGCAATCCAGATTCCGTGTAGCAATGCTTCATACTCGGCAATATTGTTTGTCACTGTGAAGTGGATCTACAACACATATAGAAGTTTATCTCCTTGGGGTGGTTTGAGCACCACGCTAGCCCGCGAGCCCCCTCGAGTCTTAGACCCATCAAAGTATAGTGTCCAATATTTTGACTCAGGGAGGGTCATATTCTCCTTCGTCTCTGTCCAATCAACAACAAAGTCGGCAAGGATTTGGGATTTGATTGTTGTCCGGGGTTTATACTCAATATCGAAAGCTGAAAGCTCTATGCCCCATTTGGCGACGCATCCTGTGGCGTCACTGTTGTTGATTATATCTCTCATGGGAGTTGTGCTCACCACGGTAATTGGATGCTCCTGAAAATAGTGTCGTAACTTACGAGATGCTAGGAAAACACCGTATGCTAGCTTTTGATAGTGCGGGTACCGATGTTTTGATTCTGTTAGGACCTCGCTAACAAAGTATGTCGGACGCTGCACCAAGTGTTCCTGATATTCCTCGGGTCTTTCCACCACCACGACGATACTAACGACTTTATTTGTCGCAGCAAGATAAAGCAACATCGGTTCCTGTGGTTACAGTGCAGCAAGGATAGGAGCAGATGAGAGTACTTTCTTCAGGTCTTGTAGTGCAGCTTCAGCTTCGTCGGTCCACACAAAATCCTTGGTCTTTTTCAAGAGTTTGTATAATGGTGTGGCTCTTTCACCGAGCCGGCTTACAAACCAACTGACTGCAGCGATGCAACCAGTTAGTCTTTGTACGTCCTTCAGGCGAGTTGGCCTGGAAATATTGAGTATAGCCTTGATTTTGTCCCGGTTCACCTCTATGCCTCTTTGAGACACGATGAAACCTAACAATTTTCCGGCTAGGATTCCAAAGAAGCATTTCTTCGGATTAAGCATGATGTTATATTTTCGTAGATTGGCGAATGTTTCCTCCAAGTCTGAAATCAGCGTTTCCTTCTTTTTGGACATCACCGCAATGTCATCCACGTATACATGTACATTGCGTCCGAGTTGGTCGTGGAGGCAACGCTGCATCGTGCGCTGGTAGGTAGCTCCTGCGTTCTTCAGCCCAAAAGGCATCGTGACAAAACAGAAGGTTCTGAAAGGGGTTATGAATGAGGTTTTGACTTTGTCAGATTCCTTCATCCGGATTTGGTGATAACCGGAATATGCATCGAGAAAACAGAGGAGTTCCGAGCCTGCCGTAAAATCGATAACTTGATCAATCCTAGGCAGAGGGAACGGATCTTTTAGACAAGCCTTGTTCAAGGCAGTATAATCAACACACATCCTTAAATCAGTGGTGTCCTTTTTAGGGACCATTACAGGATTGGCGGACCACTCAGTGTGGATGACCTCTTCTATGAATCTGGCTAACTCGAGCCGCGCTAGTCCTTAGCTATTGCCTTACGCTTTTCATCGCCGAAACGTCGTAAGGACTGTTTGACGGGTTTAGCATTCGGGTTTACATTTAAAGAGTGCTCGGCAAGTTTCCTAGGTACTCCAGTCATGTCAGATGGCTGCCATGCGAAGATATCTTGATTTGCTTTGAGGAACTTGACGAGCGCGCTTTCCTATGTGCTATCTAGGCCTACGCCTATCTAGGTCACCTTGGAGGGGTCCTCATCCTTCAATGGCATATCCTTTGTCTCTTCTGATGCCTTGAACTCCGGATTCGGCTTTGTCACCTCCTTCTTTGTTGCGGGCATCTCGGACGGATCTATGCTCTTCTTGATCTCCTGGTACTCCTGGGTGTGCAGCACGGCTTCAGCAAAGGCGGCATTTCCATCCTCAGACTCTCGCGCTTTATTAGGGTCTCCCTGATGGTGATTACACCGTTGGGACCTGGAATTTTCATCATATTGTAAATGTAACACGGACGAGCCATAAAAGCCCAGTAAGCCGGATGTCCGAATATAGCGTGGTACGCGCTCTTGAACGAGACCACTTCGAAGGAAAGTGCCTCCGTCCGATAATTCCTTGGAGTTCCAAAGGTAACATCCAAAGTGATTTCTCCTAGGGAATTTGCTTGTCTTCCTAGGACAACTCCGTGAAAAATCACAGAGCTATGGTTCAGCTGGGTCTTTGAGATCTTCATCTGGCGTAGCGTTTCGACATAGATAATATTGATACTACTACCACCGTCCATGAGGGTCTTGGAGAAACCATATCCGTCAATAAGTGGATTGACGATTAAGTCATATTTTCCTCGCCTGTGTAGCTTAGTTGGATGATCAGCGCGGTCAAATGTGATTACCACTTCCGACCAGTCCAGGTATTGGGGGACAGCCGGAACTGTTGCATTGAGCTCAGGTAGAACTCCTTTCTTGACCTTTGCTGGTTGAGAACCGAGGAAGGTGACATAAGTGTCTTTTTTGGTCGGAAATTTTTTCTTCCCTTCCGGCTTGGGATTTGAAGCATCAGCTTCCTCCATGTCGGAATCTTCCTTTGTCTCTTTATCCTTTTTGGGATGCTTCTTTCCCTTCTTCCGCTTAGCTCTGTAGCCTGCGGTATCATCTCTTTTAATGTCGTCATTGAAACGACATTCAGCGTTTGTGTGGGACGAGCCCCCATTGGCGTCTAAGTGATGCACACATGGGTTATTGGCAATATCGGCCCAAGTGTAGGTTTTGCCTGGTTGCTGGTCTCCTCTACCTTGAACTCTCGAAGTCCCACGGCCACGCCCGCGGCCTCCGCCCCGCGTCTTTCTCGTCCTCCAGACCCGAAAGTAGCAGTAACCACTGCCGTTTCCGCGCTAGGTTTCTCTTCCGAGGTATTTTTGCGCTTCTGATCTTGTTGCTTTGGTTGTTTTGCCGACTGTGGCACAGCTAGGGCGTTGAGTAATCCCTCTACATCGTCGTTAGCATCTGCATACTTGCTCGCTGTTTCTATCATCTCTCCCAAATCAGTGACTTTGTCGCACTTCAAGCGATGACGTAGCAAACCAATTGGGAGACCTGCAATGAAAGCTTCAATCTTAGTTTGATCATTTACCCCTTCACATGAGTTCTTTGTGTTGATCCATCATCCGAGGTAATCCCGGCAAGTTTCTCCGCCTTTCTGGGTGCAACGTTGTAGGTCTCCGACCGTACAGGGCCTCCGGTATGTGCCTTCGAAATTCCGAAAGAACGCACTTTGCATGTCATACCAGTTATGGATGGTGTTCTCCAGAAGTTCATTGAGCCATGATCTTGCCGTCTTCCGCAACATGAGTGGGAGATATCGGGTTGCGACTAGGCTATTTCCACCTTTGGCAATGCAGCAGGCTTGAAAGAAATCCTGTAGCCAGGTATCTGGCCGAGCAATGCTGTCGTAGGCTTGGATATGTCTTGAGATGGCAAATCGTTCCGGGAATCTTGTGGCTATTATGCGTGGTCCAAAGCACTTTGGTCCCACGTAGATATCATCATTTTCGTAGCGTCGCGCCTCTATGTTGGAGTTGATCTTGTGCCTTGCATCATTCGGGGATAGAGATCGTCCTGAGTGTCGGCTGTGGCTACGGTGCCTTGGAGCCGGACTTCAGCTTCTGCCACCACCTCCTCCACCACGGCGCCCTCCATTGCCTCCCTGGGGGCCGTTGTGATAGCTACTTGGCGGAGAGGGTGGAGTAGCTGGGTTATTTCCGGCTGATCGCCGGCCTCCATCCGGAATGTCATTAGTCCGGTTCCAGGGAGGGTCTTCATTGTGACGAGCCCCCTGCCGGCTTGTCTCGGCACGGTGTCCATCGTTCCTTCGTCCGTCGTCCGGACGGCTTGCATTTCTAGGAGGTGGCATTCTTTGTCGGTCCTCCTCCCGACGTTTCTCTTTATCATCGTCCCTGCGGTCTTTCGACTCTCGCCGGGGCGGGTTCCTCGGATTCAGTTCAGCAATTGCCTCTTGCTCTGCAACTGGGTTGACTTTGCGCCAGTCACGGGCAACTTTGTGGTGCTGTCCTGAAGATTCGGTTCTTGAGTAATTGTCGTCCCTGCGATCGGAACGGTGATGCTGCTCTGGAACGCGCTGGGGTCTTACGTCAGCCCATGCCGGGTCTATGCGACATTGGTCAGAATCAGAGACCAGCTTTTGACTTCCGGACATGGCGACCTTTTGCTGCTCCAGTCCCTTGTTGAGTAGTTTGATTCCCAACCGGATCTCCTTCGGTCCTGGATTAGCCGATAGAATCTCTCGGGCCGCCACGGTATTCTGTACTGGGGTTGGATACACCCAATCCCCTTTGCTATCTTTCTGGGGCTTCCCCATCTCTTCTCCGAAAAGGACGGCGTGAATCTGTGGGAATTGGTTGTCATTAGTATGACACTTCCTGGTCTTCTGGTATTTCCTAGAGTTGTACTTCTCCCAATAAGTACTTTTGTTTAACGCCTTTAAGTTAGGCATGATAGTTTGAGAAGATGCTCACATAAGAAATATGAATTGAAGTAAAAGAGAGCATCAAGAAGCAAATTCAAAACACATTTAAGTCTAACCCACTTCCTATGCATAGGAATCTTGTAAAGAAACAAGTCATGAAAGCACAAAGCAACAAGCGTAGTAAAGCAAAACAAGTGCAACTTCAAGACTTTCAACACAAAGATGGGAAACTTAATATTATTGAGATGCATAAAACCATGTTTCCCTCTCTCATAATAACTTTCAGTAGCATCATGAATAAAATTAACAATATAACTATCACATAAAACATTCTTATCATGATCCACATGCATAAAAGAATTACTACTCCCCACATAAACATAGTCATTTTTATTAATTGTAGTGGGAGTACATTCAAAAAAATAGCTATCATTATTATTCTCATCACCATAATCATCAAATATAGGAGGCATATTGTAATCATAATGAATTTTCTCCTCAATAGTAGGTGGACTGAAAATATCATACTCATCATTGTAATCATCATATATTGGAGGTTTGGTATCATCATAAGCAATAGAATAGCTATCTTCCAAAGTTGGGGAACTAAAAAGATCATTTTCATAAAAACTAGCTTCCCCAAGCTTAGACTTTTCCATAGCATTAGCAATAATGGTGTCCAAAGAATCCATACTAACAACATTGCTATTAGCATGCAAATAAAGTTCCATAGGTTTTTTAATTTTCTCTTCAAACACTTCATGTCCTAACTCAAGATAAATGCTATAAAGCTCTCTAATTTTGTTGTTGTTTTCCATTAAGCCTAACTAGTGAAAACAAGAAACAAATACAAAATTGCAGAATGTAAAGGAAATAACTTCGAGCACTCACACCGGAGGATGTGAGTACCTTTTACCTTACCTCCCCGGCAACAGCGCCAGAAAATAGCTTGATGTCTATGCACTTCTATTCTTGTAGACAGTTGTTGGGCCTCCAAGTGCAGAGGTTTGTAGAAAAGCAGCAAGTTTTACCTTAAGTGTATCTCCCAAGGTTTATCGAACTCAGGGAGGAAGTGGCCAAAGGTATCCCTCTCAAGCAACCCTGCAATCAAGATACAAGAAGTCTCTTGTGTCCCCAACACACCCAATACACTTGTTAGGTGTATAGGTGCACTAGTTCGGTGAAGAGATGGTGAAATACAAGTGGTATGGATAAAAGACAACGGTGCCAGAAAATAGCTTGATGGTGTGGAAGAGACTAAACGCAAACTGAAATAAAGATGGCAACAAGCAAACATGTAACAGATCTAGTTGCAAACGGTGTTTCAATGTTTAGAAACAAGGCCTAGGGATCATACTTTCACTAGTGAACACTCTTATATAAATATATTCTCTTTATGATACTACTCGGAACTACTCTCCGGTTGGACACTCTAATCCATGGTAGGGCTATAACAACACACCTCAAAGTCCGCTTTCCCCATCTAGATAACCCAACACTGTCACGTTGAGGACTATATGGTTCCAACAAACACCACAATTTCATAGAAACATCCAACCCCAAATATAACTCATAAAATGTATTTGTAATCTCTAGCCTAAGTGCCACCATGGTGTACACGCTGTCACTTTCACACACATAGGGAGAGCAAAGATCTATTAAAGAACTTGAGTAGCAAAGTAGATCTACTTGATTACAAAGCTCATGATCACAATATGATCACGCATAGAGAGAGAGATGAACACATAGCTACCGGTAGAACCCTTAGCCTCGAGAGAGGTCTACTCCCTCCTCATCATGGGAATCAGCAACGGCGATGGAGGTAGCGGTGGAGATCGACGGAGATGGCTCCGCGGGCACTTCCCCATCCCGGCAGGGTGCCGGAATAGAGACTTTCTGTCCCCCGAATCTCCCCTTCGGTGGCGGCAGCGCTGCGGAACTTTTCGTGGCTGGAGGCTTGACGATTTAGGGTTTTCGCATCGGAGGCATCTTATATGCGAAGAGGCAAGGTCGGTGGGCGGCCAGGGGACCCACACCACCTGGTGGCGCGGCTAGGGCTAGCCCGTGCCACGACATGGTGTGGCCGCCCTGTGGCCCCTCTCCGTCTCGTCTTCTGGATCCGTGAGTCTTCCGGTAAAATATCGACTTTGGCTTTTGTCCCGTCCAATTCTGAGAATATTCATTTTCTGACTTTCTGGAACCAAAAACAGCAGAAAACAGGCAACTGGCACTATGGCATCTTGTTAATAGGTTAGTTCCAGAAAACATATAAAAATACCTCAAAGTGTGGACAAAACATAAGAAAGTAGATATAAAACAAGCATGGAACATCAAAAATTATAGATACGTTTGCAACGTATCAGCGCGGTATTTAACTGGTAGAGCGGAGCAGGTGCGATTGCCAGACCATCATACTGTGTCTGTAGGTCTTATCTTTGCATCGTACACACATCATCCGAAGGTTTTTCACCACGGAGGTGCTTCGGGTGGACAAGGAGACGCTGGCTCTGAACTTGACATTGCAATGTGTGCAGGCAAAGTCGCCAATAATATTAATTGTCATAGGAGAATTGCGGCTGCAAACGTAGTCCGCACAATCGAATAGTCGGATAATCATTGTGCTTTATAGGGTGTGTGATCAGTGCTCCCTATGGTAGTAGTCCCCGAGTGTCTGTTCGAATCATAGACTCGAGCAGAGACTTATAGTCGTCAATTGCTTCAGATGAATGCCGTTGGCGCCCGCATTTTTTGGATGCGTGAATATATCTCCCTACGGGAGTGACATGGGGTGATCATGTCAATGCCAATTACTATGGACTTGGGTTTTAGGGAAGAGTGGCGCGCTGGAGACTTTGTCGGCTAACAGACAAACAATAGGGGGACACGAGGTTTACCCAGGTTCAGGCCCCCGGAGGGAAAACCCTACACATGCTTGTCTGTTCTTGATTGATGGAGAAACCCAAATTACAATGTTGCCGAGATGGCGGTGGATGCACATATTGGATCTAGCGTATGCTACGGGTGTTTTGTGTTGTTGTCGGATCTCTTGTGGTGGGGGAATCTGTCCTCCTTGGTGGCCCCTCCTAGAATTCATATGAGAGGCTAGGTCTCAGGTACCGTGACCGAGTAGGTTACAAGTTAGATTCAAACTCTAGCCTTGAGCTTTCCTTGTATTGTGCACTTGGAGTCGGTGTCCATCCGGGCTTCGTATCAGACGAACCTTCATGGGCTTTGTGGATCTTGACAGGTCTTCGAGTGGGACTTACACTAGGCCGAGCCAGGTAGGCTATAGTTGAGTGCCTATTGGGCATACCTATGTCAGAGAGTAGCCCCGAGTTCTCAGTTCAATCGTTGATTCGAGTGAGAATATGGGGCGCATCATTCGATGGTTTTCAATTAATAGGTTGTTCACTGGACCCGGAAGTTCATTGGGTGTGTGATCAGCGCTCCTGTGACGAGTAACCTCCGAGTGCTTGTTGTAGTCGTAGAACTGCACGTTCAGCGCTCCAGTTTGGAGTAGCTTCCGAGTGTCTGGACGAACAGAAACTCACTTTGGATGGCTTAGGTATATCGGAAGACTGATTTAATTGATGGCTCTGTTTTGATGAATGTAGTCGAAGGTTCTGTTGCCTTCCATGAAGAGTGGTGTTTGAGTTTGAATTGATGATGACGTCAGGGGTAACGAGAGGTGAGCTCAACTATCAGTAGGAATAGATTGATGAGACGTGGCATAGTGGGTCCTGCTAGAAGGTTGACCGGACTTGACCGCATGACACGTAAAAATGGTCATTAACTATGCCTCCTCGATTTGCAAGCACACTGGGAAAAGTGCGGCGACAGTTTGGTTCTTTGGTTGCCACGTGCGTCCGCTAGATGAAAACCTCTATCCCGCGGTCAGGAATCAATGATGGATATTGTCTGGGCCGCTGTATAATAGGGTAAAATTCCACAGTAACAATTATTACTTCATCTTCTTCCTTGCCATCTCCGTTGTTCTAGTTCTCCTTGATGTTGTTGTTCGTGCCCGCTGTGTTGGACATTCTCTGTGTTTCCCTAGTTCATTTCTGTGGGCCCAGCGGAAGAGGCGAGCCGTGTGACGGGGAAGAGAAAGAAAGCCGTGGGTGCTAGATCAAGTGTTGCCGCTACCCCCAAGAAGAAAATTGTCAGGACGAGGGTCACAAATGGTAGTTGGCGCATTCAACGGTGAAGGCATCATATTTGAAGCCCCTGGGTCAGGCCGGTCTTATCCCTACGAAGGAGAAAGAATGCAAGATCCCCGGTGCGAAGGTGCAAAGGTAATCCCTGACCCTCCCCATTGGGTACCGGGTAATGTTCGTTGCTTTTGTGCTGCAAGGAATCTCTCTTCCCCTCCATGATTTTGTGCGTGGATTGGTTTTCCTCTATGGGATCCAGCTGCACTAACTAAACCCCAATTATATTCTGCACATCACCTCTTCATTACCCTCTGCGACTGTTGGCTCAGGATTGAGCCACACTTTGGGATTTTAAAAAAATTGTATGGGGTGAAGAGGCCATCAGGCTCTGCTGGGGTAGTGACATGGGCGTGACCCTTCGGGTGCCCATCGTTGGTATATATGGTGCATCCCAATGGAAGGCTCACTCGAAGATACATTGAGATCCATTAAGCCAATGACGATTTGGCTGAGACAAAGCCTACAAGGACACAGATTCCTGGCGGAACAAGACAAGGAAAGTCCAAGACTATAACATCCAAGGATTAGCACCTAGAAATAGAGACGACACATGTGTGTGCATTGCATTCATGCATAGAAAATCCGGGGAATTTTCGCGCAAAACTAAAAGAATTATAGAGGGATCGAGATCTCTCTTGTATTGATGGGCACATCAGAGCAAGTGCAATAGATTTTGACATGACCTTTGTAGACTTCTTTGTTTTTATGGGAAAAGTTATTCAAACATGTATTTGAATTTCAAATTTGAATTCAAATGAATTTAGAAAATTGAATTATAAATGGAAAATGAAATACAATAATAAATAAGAATTGAATTCATATTTATAAACCAGATATAAGTATTACAAGATTCAAATTACAAGAATAAGAACACAAAGAAAAATAATCTTTATTATTCATCAACAATAAATTACATTGTTTATACAAGGATCTAAATAGAAAAGGAAATTGCAAATAAAAAACAAAAGATTACAAATAGGATAAAGAAAGATCCGAAACTAATAAATAAACTAATTCTTCATCTTGTATCTTCTTTCTTTCATATTATTGATCCTAATCCCTGCAACAACAAAGGAAAAAGAAAAAAAATAGTAAAGGAAAAGAGGGGGTTATTTTAGTTTAGTACTCTCACAAGTTAATAGTGAAATGCACTATTTATGTTCCCCACTGAGCATAATTTTGAAGGGGGGAGTTTCACCAAATCATAGCAATCTGTTCTTATCAGTTTAGTTGCCTCAGTACAACATCATCGCCATAGGGAAAAGTTTCACCATTTGGAAAGTAAAAAGGATTAGCTATCAGGAAATGGTAATTCTACTTGATCTCGTCCACAAGTAAAATATCTGCAGTCATAGAAACCTGAACCACAGGTCCCACATGTAAGAAGCATATTCACTGCATGCAAGTTGTGTGTTGTCAACACACCAGCAACAACCAAACACATATAAGAGAAGTAACACAACCGTAGCACAGCTGCTAGCTACACTGCCAGATCTTTCTCAAGAACACACATACCACCAAGAACACTTATGGTTCTTCCCAGATTATACACACAAAATCACCCAAGATCACCTAGAGAAAGATCCTAGGCAATCAACAAGGAGAAGAAGGTGATTTAGAAGATAGGGGTAGCTGGAGTGGAGCCAAGAAGGAGGCCAGCAATAGCTTGAGGAAGAGCTAGTCAACAACACTAGGAGGTAAAGGACACAAGATCAAGGAGCAAAGGATCAAGATCCACATAAGGAGTAGTCAGCAACAACAGCTACACCACCACCAACAGGTTAATCTTTAAGATCCTTATTTAGCACCTATTCTTATCAATTAAGAGCAAGAATTGAGCAACTGTAGTTTTACTCTCGAACTAGCATGCAAGTGGCATGTCTAGATCATCACTGAGTTAAAAAAAGGCAACAATAATATCTACTCTTATCAATAGAAAGGGCCTCGGCCTTTGCATCATAGGAATGGCTAAGGAATCAAGGAATGTATCTGTTCTCATTAAAGGCATAAGCTACCATACTTCAATCCATACATGCTTATTCTCATCAAGCTCAATTAAGCCAATAGCAATAGATCATGCTACAAGAAGGGTTGTTGTGCACACTCCAAAAGGAGGCACCATAGCAACAACCTCCAGGTAGCAGAAGCCACCATATAGGGATCTAATAAATCATTCCCAATGTATTATGTCATGTTGACAGTACAAACAAGGCACACTAAATCAATTCAAATCATTTTTCTAGCCAAGCAAGTAGAAATCATCTAAGTTACACATATCACTGTCATTTGACAGATCAAATTCAGTAAGACGGATTCCTACACCCAAAGTTCTAGATCACAACAGGAAGTTATCATAAAATTCAGATAAGCTGAATATTAAACCAATGGTACAGCTACACATTGAATGGTATTTGAAAGTACCCAACAATGATCCCAAATACCAGTGGCGGACGCAGGAAAAAATTAGAGGGTGGGCACACTTATTTTTTTATGCAAGCCTTTGTGGGAGAAAATTTTGCCAAATGAATAATATAATTAGCCAATCGATTCACAATATACACAAAACATTATAGTGCAGTACATTCCAATACAAATAGTCTAAAATATCAATAAAGTCTGGTAGCAAAAAAAACACATTATAGCTCATCATCCACTATTTCTCAAGTTGTTTCTTAGTAGACAAATTGCAGAAAACACTCTTTCAACATTAGTCATCGCCACCGATAAGAGTATTATCAATTTGAGAAGCAAGTAGACTAACTCATAAAAAAAGATATTTTTTGTTTCAACAAGCATAATAGAGAGCTCACCAAGATGATTGAGACAAGCCATTTGTTTAACCAAGAATAAAAAGCATCAATTGAAGATTAACCAAAGTCAAATGATTCCAATTCTTGTCCACTCACTTTTTCGTGAAGGATCATTTCCAATCCTTACGAGGACTTCATTGATTGTGGGATACATACTGTCACACAGCAACCTCGTAAGGGAGCATTGCAACTTCTCTGTACAACCTCCTTAGGTAAGATTGCTTATAGGGATATCATCCAGGAGGAGGACCGTGGAATTAGTTTAAATCACTAGAATTCTTGACGATTTTGACTGGCAAATTGACGTCCAGGTACTACAAATTATAAATGACTCTATTCGTTGACACCATTTCATAGATCTTGCTAATTGAAGTTCAGACTTCCACTTTCTTGGATATTAAGTGTTAATTACATAGCATTAGAACCATCATCCAACATCACGTCATCCATTGGGGAAAAACCAAAAGTAGGTTGTGGCACAAACAACTTATGCTACTCTCTCCATTCCTCCATAATTTCACTGTTCTCCAATACTAGAACGGATTTTCTTTCTCTGTTGACCTTTTCATTTACAATATTATTTCAGATTTGCTCTTTTTACACATGCTACTTAAAAATGTCATATGGACAGACGGATCTAACATGGAACGTAGGGAACCGCGAGACGATCCATATTATGTTTCAACTACTTAGGATGTAAATACAAAATTAAAGAGGTCTGAGAAGATAAGTATCTTAATCACTTTTGTGGTCGGGTTAATTTCCTCGATGTCTAGAAATCAAAATTGTGTTAACTATTCTTTTTTGGGTACAATCGGATTCAAGAAATGGTTTATTTGAATCAACTGTAGTGTCTGCCGTAGTATTATGAACTTTCAGGACCAATGATAAGCCGAATTAAGGGGGACACATGTAGAAGCTAGAGGAAAAAAATTATATGTTGGTCCTTTTCTCCTGCTGAATTGCTATTGTCGGCTGCTACTCGGCCGGTGGGCCCCTAGGGCCTGGGAGCAGCGGGCGGCCGGGGGATTCCGCGAGACAGTGAGGGGATCTGGGTAGCCGGGGGGGCGACGGAGAGGAGGCAACCGCCGGGGAACTAGATATTGAACTAGATATTCTCCCTTTTCCCCATTTGCTGTCCAGGGAATGTACAACGACAATTGGGGCAGGGCATCAGAAAACTACGACTTTTGGGGATCACTTAAAAAATACGAACTTCGGGGCTAGAACTTGCGTAATCGGGCAGTTAGCTAGTTTGATCGCAATTCCGATAGGGCGGTCCCACCTCAGATAATGAGATTCATGACATGAGAGCCCCAAAAGTAATATTTTTTGTAGCCTCCAACCCCAAAATTCGTAGTTTTTCACGTGAGAGCCATGTCAGAATTGCGATCAAACTAGCTAACTGCCCGATTATGCAAAGTTCGTAGTTGTTCGTAGTCTCCAGCCCCAAAGTTCACAGTTTTTTGAAGGGATCCCCAAAAGTCGTAGGTTTTTTAAACCCTAGCCCCAATTGTGGTAGTTATATGCAATTTTCTCAACAATGAAGGAACGCTCAGGTCGATGGACTCGCGTAGATAGAAACTTGGGCTACAAATATTAGGGGTACATGATTTTTTTCCATAACTCTGGGTAGGCCGCGGCCCACCCGGCCCGCCCCTACTTACGCCCATGCCAAATACAACACTTAAGCCTCTGCAAGTAAACTGATTTCCTTTACAAACAATAACCATTATAGGAACGCCCCAACTCCCCCCCCCCCCCCCCCCCCCCCGCTCCTCCCCCTGCTCCCGTGCGGTCGCGCCGGGCCGCACCGGGGCGCCATCGGCCCCTCCCCCAAAAGGCCTCCGCGAGTACTCTCCCTCCCTCCCGCCGCCGCCACCGAGGGCGTCGCGGGGCAAAGCCCTAGTAGCATGGTGGCGGCGGTGGATCTCCTCGGCTGATTTCAATTCGGGGCGATGGCGATCCTGTCCCGCTTGATCTACGGCGATGTGGCGGAGTGGTGGCAGCCAGGTATCGGTGGGTGGCGGCGGGACAGATCAGATCTGGCCCAGTGGGCTCGGACGGTCCTCGATCCCGATCTGTTGCCTGTTGCATCTCCTCAACGACGGCTTTGGCGCACCTGGATTACTTCTGCTGCATGAGGTCGCCTAGGGCAACGGTCCTGGGCATGGTGGCAGCGGCCTCCTTCTTCATTGGAGGTTGTTGGACAGGACTAGTTGTGGTGTTTTTCCACATCTAGTCCCAGCGACGAGTTGGGGTGGTGGTGCTGCCGGTGAAAACCGAGCTTGACTCCGGTCATAGTGGGCGATGGCGGCACATATGTGTCGTTTTCCTTGTTGAAGGCATCGTCAACGCAGCTCTCGTGACCCCCTCGTAGCTACTCCGGGGGAAACCCTCCGGGTCGGGCGATGGCGGCACATCGGTGTCACATTCTCTCTTGGGAGCATTGCTTGTGGAGCAGCACTGGATGGAAGAGGCGGGAGAGGTGGAGCGGCTAGCGCGCAGGGAGGTGGTGCTACTTGGCACCATGGTGTTGTCGGTGGAGAGTTTTCCGTGAGTCTACGCATCGATCTACATGCTGATGACGGGTTGGCGGAAAATATTGAAGGCGGCAACATCCGGAGCATGTGCGTGTGCATTGATCCGTGGATAGGTTGTGCGGTTATGGGGCTCCTTTTGCTTGTGTTCGAGCCGCGGTGCCCAGGCACTCGAGCTTCTCTTGGCGAGTGGCAATAGTGAGAGTGACCTAGGGGCAGGGTCGAAAGAAGCAGCTTGGTGTTTGCTAGATCTTATTGGGGATCTGGCGATATGGTTATCGTTTTTTGCTCGGTGTTTTATTTTGACGGTTCCGGTTTGTATGATCTTTGTAATGGCTTTTGCCAAGCTTTTGTGGTTCTAATAATGAATAAAGGTTGTGTGCATCGCTTGATGCAGAGGCCGGGGCTACGCTCCCCATTTCGAAAAAAAGAAAAAAAAGATATCTTAGATCATTTTCCTAGCTATTCGGCTAGGAATCTATTTCATATGGTTTCACTTTTATATGGACAACACACATATGATATACCATTCCATCCACAAGCAACTCAACAGAGAATTTTTCAAATCATCTTCCTAGTCACCAATCTAGGAATCATTTCATTCCATGTTAAAGCATCAAGCACAAGTTCATTACTGTTATTTGTCCTGCGGTACATGAAGCACATTCATAAGCTAAATAACTTATGTCTAGTAGCAAGCATCACAAATGGGATTCAGCTGACTACACATGCCTAGGATGAACAAGTCGTCCAAATTGAAGCATCATTTCACAGATAAAGCATAGATCAAATAAATTGTAGTACTTATCCACCAACAATATACCAAGCTAACATCATTAATTATACAGTAAATGATCATTGTCTTAATAAAGTTAATCAGTCTATAATTCAATCCACCAAATAATTTTCACTAGAATAAGATAGGCATTCACAACAATACCACACCTTCTCACCATAATATAGAAAGTAAGCCAAAATCTCACCTGCAAGCAATCATTTGTATCAAGTACCAACTCAGTCATGAAACAAACATTAGCACTGTTTTTGCTGAGTCATAGCTTCAACACGGAAGTCACTAATTCAAAAACTTTGGTTCATACAGTAATATCTAGACCAAATCAAACCACTAGAGGATTAAGAGCGTTAAGGATAAAATCATTTGGGCAATACTTCCTCAACATCTTCACAGTAACATTTTCGTGTGAGATTCATATGAACCATAAAGAGAGAATTCCTATGTAGAGTGAAATCTGTAAGGCTAGGGGTAATAGATGATGATGAATAAGCAGGGAGAGGGAAAGGGGTAGTTAGAAGCAGTACCTACCTTGGACGAGTCAAGGCTCATTGAAGAAGGAGCAGAGGCGACATGGCGGCATAGGGAACACGGTGGTGATGCGCCTACACCAAGCCACACCACCAGCACAGCGCCAATACCCGAACATCAACGCCACAGTGAGATTCATCGGGGTTGCGGTCGAGCACCGCCGCCCCGCCGGTGCTTGAGCAGAAGGGGGTTAGGGTTTTGGAGTCGAGAGCGAGAGCATGAGGGCAGGTTAGTCAAATCGAGCGGGATAAAGCGTGGCGGACTGCTAGCAGCGACCATAGCAAGTTGTGCGGCCAGAATCGGGCAGCAGTCGTGGCCGGAGCTAGAGGGGTTCGCGGGCGCGTGTGCGTTGCGTGTATGGGTGTGTGGCGTGCGTGGGTCAGAGAGTGGTCCGGGGTCAAGATGACCCCAAGACAGAACTAATTGGGCCAGGCAGGCCCATATGCCTAACCAAACAGGCCAAATAAAAATAGAATAAGAAAATAAAAATAGAATAAAATAAAGGAATTACCCAAAATGCCCTATGAGTATTTTGACCCTAGGAAAATAAATAAAAATCTTAAAAAACAACTAATATACCTAAATGTACATAAAAACATAAACTATCCAATAAAAATATAAAGTTGTATTCTAGCTTCATAAAAATTAAATTAAGTATTTTAATGTAATACCTACTTTATAGAATTTTCTAAAAATAAAAAAATTACATAAAAATAAATAAAATTTAGTTTTAAGGTTCTATATAAATACTTTATGGAAGAAAAATATTAGTTTGTAATTTTAATCTAATAAAACAATAATATATATTCAAAAACACTTAACAATTTATGGAATTTTAATAAAATAAGGAAATGTCCTCAAAATAAATAAAAATTGTTTTTGTATATATAAATAAATCTATTATTTTATAAAATATTAATAATAAAATCCCAAGTCATTTTAAGATTTATAACAAATAAATTTTATAATTATCTTTAAAATTCGTTTTCTCTTATTAAAATAAAAGAGATGCATTTTCTCTTATCAATTATGAATTAAAATAAATCCATATTAACTTTAATTAATTACTTAGGATTTATTGAAACTTAGAATGTAACTCTTAAAAACTAAAATAGGTAGAACTTATATAAAGTATCTCTTTAGACTAAAGAATTAATTCTTAAGTTTGAATAAATATTTCAAACCCTAACAAATTAATGAAATCATCGAAATATACTTCCATCAATGAGTTATATATTCTTATTTTTAAGAATATAATAACACATCAAATCTCAAACTCATCATTTACTTAAATTGAAAGTGAATGATTCCACATTCATAATTATACTTATCAAAACCCTAAAAGTTGGTAATGTTCTAAACACATTACACCTTAAGATTCACTTCCATTTTTATAGTTAACTTTGGTCTAAACAATCATAAACATCTTATCGTAAGTTTATTCATGATTTTATAGTTAACTTTGGACAGTTATACAACCAACTAAAGTATAATAACTCAACATCATTTGTACCCATCAAAAACTCTAGTGTTAATCTTAACAACCTTAAAGATCGATTAACCTAACCTAAACAATATTTTCTTCAAAAGTTATTCATTTTGCCACTTGAAATAGCAACCCTATAATAAGTCCTTCAACTTTTAACAATCTAAGACATTAACTTCCATCGTAATTACTAGATAGCAATCCACCTCAATCTAGTGTTATTATACTTTACTTATATACTTTGTATGTTAAACTCTTAAATGCTTTGTAGATATATTTACTTGTGAAGTGAACTTGGAAAAAATAACTAAAGCTTAAAAGCGTCACCTAAAATTAACTCATTCACATTATTGGGGAATTATCTCGGGATTTTCTCAAAATGCATTACATTACTTATGCATCATAGCATATTGCTTCTTTGAACATTAGTCCTTAACGGGCCAATGGTGTTGTTTTCAGATATTGGATGTTATATCATCTCGAAGACTGTGATTGCATAATCATGTAATCACAAAAGGCAAGTTCACACTTGCTCATGTC
Organism: Avena sativa; assembly: GCA_916181665.1. Classification (NCBI taxonomy): domain Eukaryota; kingdom Viridiplantae; phylum Streptophyta; class Magnoliopsida; order Poales; family Poaceae; genus Avena; species Avena sativa. The sequence continues at coordinate 27,095,048 of OV702290.1, read as the reverse complement.
CTTTGATTATTTTATATCAAGTATTTGCAAATCAAATGTTGTAATCATCTGTATTTCAAAAAGGTCAGTAAACACTATTTTTGATAATAATGTGAACTATTGGTTACTAATCTAGGGTGATCAGCTAATCTATTAAGTTTGGCAATTGGAATACCATTGCACATAAATATATCATCTAGGACTTAACAACCAATGTCGCTAGTGATTCTTGTGCCGTATAATACGCGTTAACCATGTGATTTGGAATGGGATGGAGAAGTCATCTGGATCTTCTTCCTTTCATGTGCCAACAGACGACCTTATCGTGAAGGTGCAGATTCCTTGCTAAGGATCCAGCACATGGGTGGGACCCCTTAGTGCCCCGCGATATTGGCATCTAGATCATTTGTGCATAGCTGTCTTGGTGGAGGTTCACCATATGTTATGGTGGCTACCAGGGCAGAGCTGCTTACAGAGTCTACAAGGGGATATCGTCACTATTGTCACCCACAATGGGGGCATAGCTGAGGTATTACTGCTTGTAGGGTCGTGTTGTCATGTGGGATCACAGAGAAGGACAACGAATGGCTTCAATATTAGGTTGGGCCTCAAATCATGGAGGTTTGAATGGGGACATACTCCTGGATGTGGGACAAAGCTTAAGGTAAAGTAGCGCACCTCTGCAGAGTGTATAAAATTGTGACATGTTACTCCCTGTTCCGGGAAGGATCTATGAACACGGTAGGAAAGGAACTCCATGAAGTTCTGGTAAACCTGAGAAGGCTGATGGACATAGTTTTTTCAGAATAAAAGTAACCTTTGAAGAAATGTTTATGAAAACCTACAGAGCCTATGACCTATGGTCCACAGCTGTAGTTAGTGCATCAAACGGTCCTTTTTAGTGAACTTGATGAGTATACTTGTACTCAACCGTATCCTCTTAACCCTTGCTAGATCTTGGATAAATCAACGGCGTTCTCAAGAAATGACCTACTTTGGAGAATTGAAGAGATATAGTGGAGATCAACGGAGTCGACGACTACACCAGAAGTTATGGAAGTCAAGCTGAAGCATAGATCATAAATAAATTCCTAGACACTAGAACCTATTTCTGTAGAGAATTGCTATAGCAGCAATGGAAAGCCATAGATATATATGCTAGTAGTACTCCTAAAATAAACTTCAAGTTGTTCTTTCTGGTTTTATTCTATATAATATTACTCATTGTTACGAGGAAGTTCTCTGGATCTTTTGTAATGTACCATGTTATAATCTATAGCCATGCCTTGGATTGCGATGTTTCTGTTGTACCACTCTGTGGGATGTAATACTAATGGGATGGTGTTTCATTGGTGTTATATCAATGACTATAGTGTACTACATCATGTAGTTGCATGCTGGGTCACCGCAAAGACTAGACTAGATACAAACTCTAACTTGTAACCTACTCGTATTGGTACCCGAGACCTAGCCTCCCCATATATAAAGGCTAGGAGGGGCCAACAAGGAGGACATTAGATTACCTGACAATAGATATAGACAACAGACATTAGATACACACGATCCTCTCTCTCTCGGTGAGATCGCATCTAGTCAACTCAACAAGTTTGTACTCTCTAATGATAATATGAGCAGAAAAGTAGAAAGTAGGGTTGCCTCTATAAGGGCCTAAACCTAGGTAAATCGTCTCCCCTGTTTTTCCGGTAAGACGATGAAATCACTAGCGCTCTCTTTTCCACGAAACCCTAAGTCCATAACCATGGGCATTGCCTAGGTTACCCCTTGTTAAGTAGTTTATGAGGTTTGTGGGTGCGGTATTCCCATTTGCCCCAATCAGCAGTACTTCTCCTTCAAGATCGTGGATTTCGTGCAAGGGTGGAGGGCCAAGTGGTTCTGCATTTGTGATCAGAAAGCAGTGAGTCAGAAGTACGGTCTTGATCCTTTTGACACGAGTGCGGAAACAAAGAGAAAATGGTCTTGGAGGAATGTGGTGCCCGCGAGTGAGGAAGATGAAGTCAAGGTGATGTATGACTGGGTGGTGAAGTTGCAGCTTGTCCATGGTCAAGAGATTATTGTCATCGATACCTTACAGACCTTCTTGCAACATTAGTGGCAGCCATTGCAGGCCAGGGTGCACCCGATGTTACTTTATGCGGGTTAGTCATACCCGAGCCGCATCGTGGAGGAGAATTTTTCATCCACAGAGCTGGAGAAAAAGGTGAAGTCTTTGACCAACCATACTATCGACGATGCTATTCCCAAGGAAATGTTGACTGTTCTGTTTGATGCTACTCTGAAGGTAATGTTTGGGTTAGATTATGTCTTGTCGATTTTGTAGCATGAGATTTTGTAGTGATATTGCCATCTTTTGACAGGATCTGAAGGTTAAAGGCATGATGCCTCCTGTTCCGGAAGTTTGGGAGGTGGCGGAGGGTGTGGAGTTGGACGATTCAGAGTCTAGTTTTCTAGCTGTGCAATCCGAGGAAGTGGCTGAGTCTAGTGATGAATGTACTCTAAAGAGGGACCGAAGTGAGGATTCGGATGACTCCTCCCCAGAGACACCCAAAGAGTCTATCTTGCTTCATATCCGGCCGGGCCTATTCCTGCTGTGCCCATCCGAACTGTGCCACCTGCACCACCGGCCAAGAAGAAGAACAAGGAAGTGTTTGATCTTGACTCCTTCAGCTTGTAAGCATTCCTTACTTCTATTGTTGTCATTGGATTTTATCATTAGGAGTTGAAGTACTGTTTGGTTGCTGAACTGCTAGGGAGTCCACTCCGGAGGAAATCACCCGAGAGAGGGTTGATAAGGGAGTCGTCGACTCCAGAGCCACGAGTCCGAAGCGGCTGCTCCATCTCCCAAAGCGATCATCACTGATGATGGTAATTCTTCGAGTTTGTCGAAGATAGACGAGCGCATAATGGTTATCAACCGGACTGCAGCTCAAGACCCACCAGAGTTGTCGAGTGGTCATGTTAGTTACCCTTGCTGTGTTGCTTTCCTTTCTTTAGTCAGGGAGCCCCCGAGTCTTCGAGTGGTCATGTAACATGAATTGTTTTGCAGCCATATCTTTGCAGTATGATGCAGATGGGACAACAGTAGGTGCAGTTGGAAGCTGACTTCAAGTGGCTTCGAGGTGAGTTGGTCTTTTCTTGCTTTTTTGCTTGATCATTGCGTGTGTCGGTTGACGGACATTATGCTATATGGTTTGCCAAAGGAGAATAATTAGGTCCTGCATCGCCTCGAGGTACTCGAAAAGAGTATCAGCAGTGCCGATACAAAAGAAAAGAACGCTATTGAGTCCTTCAAATGCTTGAAGTCAGAGTCGAAGCGGCATGAGGAGGCCTTGTTGCAGCTGCAGCTGCGGCGAAGCGGGAGAAGTATTTGAGTGCTCAACTCATGGAATCTGTACCCAACATAGATTTGTCCCAGTCCCTCTGTTTGGTCATGCATTTTGACTTCTATAGTGTTATGTGCATCTTGTAGATGATGCTGGTGTTGGCTTTGACTGTCAGGCTCTTGATCATGAATATCCTTTAGCTGATGCGGTGGCAGCGATCGAGGACCGCAACATGTATGCCAAGGAGGTGCTCTAGAAGTCCAAGGTCGCACTTGGTCATTTCCATCAGGAGATGTACCCGAAAGCCACCGCCATCGATGACATTGTTGTCCTTGCGGATGCCTTCTCGGGGAGTGCGGACAAGGAGTACAAGCAAGTGTAGAATGCTACGGGTGCCTCTCTAGCACTCGCCATGGAGCATGCAAGCGGCTCGAACCTGGACGTCAGAAAGGCGACCTCCTCGATGCTAGTGATGGCCGACGACAAGGAGTTAGACTTCACTCCTTTTCCAAATGTTCCAAGAGATATGGCCTTCAACTGATTGAATTGCTTGCCAAGTATTCCAAAGAGTAGAATGGCTGGCTGTGGCGAAAGCTAGCACGGACCCCGCAAAGCCTTTAGATACTGATGCGTAGATAGTTTAGCGTTTTTTTACTTAGTGCTTTTGTAGTCTGGACTTTTGGTTGTGCTCTTCATGTCTTTTGATGGTCAACAATCCCAAGTGCTTCCTTTGTGTCATTTGTATGAATAGACATTTCGTTGTTTTGTTGTTTGAATGTCGTCTTTGCTCCCCTATTGTGCAGGTGGTAGTTGATGTGTCTTTGAGTTCTTCTGAGCCTAAGGATGCCTCGACTCAACCATAGTCAACCAGCAAAATTTCCAATATGTCGTTGAATGTGAGGCTACGCGATCAAGTGAAGAGCTTGGAGAAGCAAAACTTAGCACTTAAAGGCCTACTGGACATTTGGAAGTCCAGGGCGGAGAGGGCCGCGAATCGTGAGGAATATTTGTTTGGAGAACTGGAGTATCTCAACGAGTATCTAAAGTGTAAGTACTTGGAGAGTTTGTTGATTCCTTAGTTTTATTCTTATTTTGACGCGTCATTCTTCCTTGCTGCTGTAGTTGTTTGTTAGTCGCGACCCTCAGGAGGAAGAGAATGTTATCAACTCTTGACTGAACTCCCTGAGGGAGGAGGACGTAGAAGTTGGCGGGTCCTTTTGGACGGACAGGAACAAGGCGTACATGCTGGCTAAACTTCATGAGAGGGTTTACTGTGTTGTGAAGTGCATGAAGGGCGCCCGAAAGATATTGTATGCGGTGCACAGTATTATGTTCCCACTGGATCCTGGGCCCACGAGCCTAATGGGATGGATGAGGCGATTTTGTGATCACAACTAAATTTTTGCCTTTGCGCGAGCCCAACTGGTTGCGGGTGCATAGATGTCGCTCCCTTTTGTTCGGATTCTTCACCCATAGATAGACGAGCGGGATGTCGCGAAAGATCTTCCTCCAACACCAGATGGATCCACTAGAGAGATGGCACCACATTCGAAGCTACTTGTGGTCCAGCTGTATGTATAGCTTGCCACATTGATAGGAGTGAGCAATTGTTTCTTCAGAAGCGGCGGGATCACCCGCGTGTATAGCGAGTGTAGATTTTGCGTGAAGCGCGTTTAATTTTAATCTTGTAAAGTTGTACTGGCATGTTGGTCTATGTAAAATGTATTGGCATGTTGGCCCATTGTATCAGTCGTTATTCACGCAAATTTTTATGTGTTGTGCCAAGGTACTCAGGAATCAAGGGTTCGATAGTTGAGTAGGTTCTACTACTAGGGCCTTCACGAAGGGCGCTGAGTAAAGTTAGTTGACAGTATGTCAAAATGTGATCAGGGGCGTAGCCCCCGAGTGCTGTAAGGTGTAGGAGAAAAAGTGATTGATCATCCATAAGTAGAGGAAACTTCCTATATTGATCGTAGGTATCAGGTACAAGTGTTTGGCTAAGTAGCCTGGCCAAGTAGCCTTACTGAAAAGTAGATGCGACTAGGTGTAGAAACGACGCAGTTGCATGTTGTTCCAGGGGTTGGAGTATGTGACTCCGGTTTCCACGTCCTTGAGGCGATAGGCACCACCTAGTATCACCTCGGTGATGATGAAGGGTCTTTATCAAGGGGATTCTAGATTGAGGTGTCCTTTCTGCTTGATATGTAGCACGAGTTCCCCTTTGGAGAAGGACCAGGCCCATAGTGGACGATTGTGGTAATTGCGGAGGCATTGCTGGTACATAGCTGCCCGTGCGGCAGCGATGTCGCGGGCTTCATAGAGGAGGTCGATGTCATCCTCGAGGGAAGCTGTTGATTCAGCTTCATTGTAGGCCACAACCCGAGGGGCGCTGCAGGGCACCTCGGCAGGCAGTACTGCTTCAACACCGTGCACCAGGAAGAATGGTGTGTAGCCCGTAGTGTTATTTGGTGTTGTCCGGAGGCTCCATAGGACCGAGTGTAGCTCGTTGGGACATGCTCTAGCCACTCTTGTGAGAGGTCAAAGGAGCCTCTTTTTGATGCCATTAGAAATGAGGTTGTTGGCCTTTTCAATTTGGTTGTGGGTATGCGGGTACGTCGTAGAGGCATAGCTGATGTTGATCCCCATCTTCTCCCAAAAGCCATGGAATTCCTTCCAGGTGAAGTTTGAGCCGTTGTCAGTGATGATGTTATGCGGCACCCTAAACCTGTAGACGATGGTGAAAGGGCATGTATGCCCCATGTGTGGTTTTGGTAATTAATGACAATCTCTATGGACTAATGTGTAAATTGAGTTTCACTTGTAGGTGTGTCCATTGGCATTGCTTGGACCATATGTTGGTTTCAAGGTTGAAAAATAAGAAGTAATATCCAAGGGCTTTGTGCCTATTGGAATCATGAAGAAGAGCAAGAACAATATCAAGTATGTCTTGAAGAAGAAGAACAAGATGGAATTCCTAATGGATATCTTCAAGACATCATCACGAAATGAAGGGCAAGCTCCAGGTGCACCATCTCTAGAAGATCTCATGCTTGAAGCTTGCCATCCTATCCTTGGCGGTCATGGAGTGATGAAGACAAGTTCAAAGAAGAGATTTCCCCCATGGAGTACGGGGGAGTTATTCGCAAGTCTTCATCAAGCAAGAGAAAGCAAGAGCAATCAAGAAAGGTGATCCATCTTGAGAAGGACAAGATGGTCTACATCAAGCTCAAGTGGAATGCTCAAGGCAAAGGTATGACCTTGATAGGCTTTCTATTTTACCAGTCTCTTGTAGTGTTGGGAGATCGAGTTTAGGATAGATAGCCGTACTATCAAGAGGGGATCTCGAGTGAGTGCTCGATCGTATCTTTCAGTGAGAGCTCAAACCTTTGCATACATTGCATCATCTTTCTTGGTTGTTGTTTGGTTGTCCATGTGAGGATCTAGAGCTTGTGGTTATCTTCTTAACAAGCTCTAGTTCATCAGAAATGGATTTCCCTTGCATATCTTTTTGCGTTCTTAATCTTGCGAGTTTTCCGGCTCCACACCTTGGGAGGTATCTCAAATATATATCCATGATATTTTATCCCTTGGTGATACCCAATATTTCCACACCTTGGGATTCTACACGTTGTTATCTTTTCAACAAAATTGGTTTCATCTCGTTTGGAGTTCGAATGCAAAAGTTATGGTAGGTTTGGTTCTGGAGTTTTTTTCTTGACCGGTAGTTCCGGCAGGCCACCGGAAGTACCGCTTAGGGAATTTTTGCCGCCAGTAGTACCGGTGGAAGTTCTGGCGCCACTTTCGGTCATCCTTGTTTCAGTTTAGTAGGGTCTCTGTTTTGGTGTGTTCTATTTGGCGGAACTTGGGCGGGTACTTGGTCTCTGTTTTGGTGTGTTCTATTCTGGCCCAACTTCTAATCAGGTTTTGCACCCTTCAGTATGCTCTCTGTTTTGGTTGCTTCTATTTGTCGGAACTTCGACCAGAATTTTCGGTAGTAGTTCCGGCTAGGATTATTTCTCTTTTTGCATCGCGTTTCTGACCGTTGAAAGGTTTCTGGCGGTAGTACCACCCACCCAGTAGTACTACCGGCCATGCAAGAATCTATGCATAACAACCAGATCTGGGAGCCCTTTAAAAGGGGCTCCTCATCCCCTTCGTGGGGCCTGCTCTTTTCTTGGTTCTTGCCCTTCTCTCTCCTCCATTGTTGACCTTGAAGAGCTTGCCCTCTCCCCTTCCCCCTCCTATGATTCTTGCATCTTTTTGAGGGTTTTGAGAGAGGAGATCTAGATATACAACCCCACCAAACCAAATCTCTTCTTGGTGAAGGAATCCTTGCAATCTAGATCTTGGAGAGTTTTGTGTTCTCCTCTTGTATTCTTCCTCTCTTATTCCCCCAATAGATTTTGTAGCTTTGGTGGAATTTTAGAGTGAAGGACTTGCCTCTTGCATTTGGTGCATAGGCTTGAGTTCTCCATGGAGTTTCAGCGAGTTCAAGCTCTTGGGCTTGTTTCTCTTGGGTTCTTGGAACCCTAGATGGTTGTGTGGAGTTGTGGTGTGTTCTTGAGGCCTCCAATTGAGTTGTGGAGATTCCTCAAGCTTGTGGCCTGTTGTGGCCTTGTGGAGCCTTTGTGGCGTTTCTTGGGAGCCCTCCAATTGAGTTGTGGACATTGCCCCAAGCCTTGTACGGGTTCGGTGACCGCACTCAAGTGTCCCATAGTGGATCATGAGTAGGCCTTTGTGGCGAGCTCACGGGAGAATAGGGTGAGCCTTTTGTGGCGTCGGTGAGTTGCGTGCCTTCGCATCTTGAGGTGAGACCTTGTGTGGTGTTGGGTGTGCATCGAGCCACCACACCTCAAGGTGAGCCATTTGTGGCATTCGGAGAGCATAGCGCCATCGCAACTCTCCAATAGAGACGTAGCTTCTTTGGAAGTGAACTTCAGGATAACAAATCATCGTCTCCGCGTCCATTAGTTATCTCTCAACCGAGCCGTTTACTTATGCAATTTACATTGTGATAGCCATCGTGCTTGAAGTATTATATCTTGCTATCACCTTGTTGCTTTTCTTGCTTAACATAGGTTGTTGGTGCACTTAGTGAACCTAGTCGTTATAGATTTTGGCTTGATAAATTAAACATTAGTTTTATTCCGCATTTATTAGAGCCTAAACCGTAATAATTTTAAAACACCTATTCACCCCCTCTAGGCGACATCCATTTCCCTTTCATACAGACTCGAAGAACTTGATGGTGGTGGGGCTGGTTTGGTTGGTGACGGGAGTAGACTCTATCCACTTGGTGAACTTGTCGACTGTGACGAGGAGGAAGACATGTCCCTAGGGGAAGATTTCTACAGATTGCTCACCATGTCGAGTCCCCATTGTGCGACGGGAAAGGGCAGTGGTATTGGCCATCGGAGCCTGGTGCATGCGGTTTGTCCGCAAATCTTTGACAGGCATTGCACTTTTCGGCGAAGTCCTTCGCATCTCACATTGTTGTTGGCCAGTAGAAGCTTGCATGTAAATCCTTGGCAACGAGTGAGTGGCTGCCAGCGTGATGCCCGCATGTGCCTTCGTGTATGTCGAGGAGAATGCTCTTGCCGTCAGTGTTGGTGACGCATCGTTGGAGGACGTCGATGATGCTTTGCTTATAGAGCTCACCGTTGACGATGGTGAAAGCCTTCGAGCGACGGACGATATGCCACACGTCAGTTGGGTCATCTAGTAGCTCCTTGCGTAGCAGGTATGTGATGTATGGTTGAGTCCATGCAGGCTCAATGATCATGAATTCCATGGGCACCTCCGGTGAGGGCTCTACTTCTACTTTGGATGTTGTTGTGCCATTGTAAGGTGGCGTAGCTCCCGAGTGAGTTGTAGGTTCATGAACGCTGGCGAGTGACTTGGTTTTGATTGACCACTTGCATATTTGCTCTAGGAATACGCCAGACGGAATGGGTACGCAGGTGGACCTGATGTTGGCCAGCTTGTTAGCCTCTTTTGTTGCTTTCGCGGCCAATGTGTCGTAGCTCATATCCGTCAAAATTTCCTTCTAGGGAGTTATAGAGGTCATGGTAGGCGGTCATGTTGTTGTTGATGGCATCACAACGATTCATCATTTGCTACACCATGAGGTTGGAGTTGCGATAGATGATCAGTCGTGTGGCACTGCACGCCTTTGCCATGTGCATGCCGTGGATGAGGGATTCATACTCTGCCCCGTTGTTTGATGCGCCACTTCATCCATAGGACGTAGTGCATCTTGTAGCGTTGCGGGGATGTCAGCATGACACCACACCCACTCCCTCTTAGCACTTGGATCCATCGAAGTGCATGAACCAGACACCCGACATGTATGGAACCTCAGGTATTTGAAGTTCCATCCATTGAACCATGAAGTCTGGGAGCACCTGAGATTTTATCGCCGTTCGCCTCTCATAGGTGATGTCGTGTGGGGACAGCTCTATGCCCTATAAGGCGACTCTTCCCGTGGATTCGGGGGTTGTTGAGGATGTGTGATAATGGTGCATCATTGACCACCACAATTGAGTGCTCCATGAAGTAGTGTCACAGTCAACAAGATGTCATGAAGAATCCGTACGCCAGCTTATGGTAGTGCGGGTACCACTAGTTGGTTAGAATGAGCACCTTGCTAAGGTAATACATGGGTCATTGGACCCCGTGGATATCGCCATCCTTCGCTTGTTCAACGAAGAGCGCCATGTTAACCACCTAATTGGTGGTTGTGATGTACAACAGCATGGGCTCCTTCTCCTTGGGGTCACCAGAACTGGTGAGGTTGATAGCAGGCGCTTGAGTTCTTCGAATGCCACCTGAGCTTCGGTGGTCCACTCAAACTTATCTATCTTGCGTAGGAGTTGGTAGAAGGGTAATGCTTTTTTGCCCATTCTACTGATGGATCTGTTGAGTGCAGTTATGCGTCCAGCTAGTTGTTGGACGCCCTTAATATTATTTGGCCTCTCCATAGCTAGTATGGCCTTTATCTTCTTCGGGTTAGCGTCAATTACCCTTTTGGAGATGAGGTACCCGAGTAATTGTCCCGATGGGACACTGAACGCACATTTGAGCAGATTCATCTTGATAGCGGTCAAGGTTGTAGAAGGTCTCGCAGAGATCATCGATGAGTGAGGTGCTTTCCTTGGTCTTGACCACCACGTCGTCCACATAGATTTGGACGTTTTTGCCAATTTGGATCTTGAGGCAGGCATGTGATACATTGCAAATGTATCTATAATTTTTGATGTTCCATGCTTGGTTTTATCTACTTTCTTGTGTTTTGTCCACACTTTGGAGTACTTTTCATATAATTTCTTGGACTAACCTATTAACAAGAGCCATAGTGCCAGTTGCCTGTTTTCTGTTGTTTTTGGTTCTAGGAAGTCAGAAAATGAATATTCTCGGAATTGGACGGGACAAAAGCCAAAGTTATTATTTTACCGGGGGACACTTGGAGCCAGAATACGAGACGGAGAAGGGCCAGAGGGCGGCCACACCACCTGGCCGCACGGCCAGGCTTGGCCCGCACCAGGGGTGGTGTGGCCAGCCTAGGCACCCCCTCGGCCTCTTCTTCTGCCTATATATTGCCTCTGATACGGAAACCCTAAGTACCCGATCAAAAATCCACGAAAGAGTCTATAGCCGCCGTCATCTCCATCCTTGGATCGGGAGGGATCTGAAGCTCTTCCCGGCACCCTGCTGGAGAGGGGAATTCACCCTGGAGGCCTTCTTCATCATCATGCAAGCCTCCGGTGTGATGCGTGAGTAGTTCATCTCTGGACTATGGGTCCATGTAGTAGCTAGATGGCTGGTTCTCCTCCTTTGTGCTATCATGTTTAGATCTTGTGAGCTCCGTTCATGATCAAGATCATCTATTTGTAATTCTGCATGTTGTGTTTGCGGGGATCCGATGGATATTGAGATGCTATTTCAGATTGATTATTGATTCTATCATGTCTTTGTTATTTGTGATCTTGCATGCTTTCCGTTGTTAGTAGCTATCTTGGCCAAGTAGATGCTAGCAACTCCAAGAGTTAGTATTTATGCTCGATAGTGGGTTCATGCCTCTGGTAATCTAGGGAACTGACAGAAATCTCTAAGGTACTAGATGTGCCGTTGCTACTAGGGAGAAAACAACAATCCTTTGTTCATAGAACAATCGTATTGTTTACTTTACACGCAATTCGTAATGCAATAATCTGTTGCTTGCAACTTAATACTGGAGGGGGTTCGGATGATAACCTGAAGGTGGATTATTAGTCATAGATGCAGTTGGATGGCGGTCTATGTATAATGTTGTAATGCCCAATCAAGTCTCAAAGGAGTCAAGATGATTAGTATATGCTTGTATGCTTTCTCGATGTTTGTCGATTGCCCCGCTGTAATTTGTTCACCCAACATGTTATCTATCTTAAGGAGAGCCACCTCTAGTGAACTATGGACCTCAGTCCTTTCTTTTACATTCAATCTACAATCAAACTATTTACTGCTTTGTGTTTACTTTCTGCAAACTATTACTTTCTTCCATTCGATACACTTAATCCTTTGTTTTCAGCAAAACTGGTGAGATTGACAACCTCATCGCAAGTTGGGGGCAAAGTTATGTGGTTGTGTTGTGCAGGTCTCCACGTTGCTACTAGCACCGGTAGTGCGCCCTGCCAAGGCTTAGCTAGCAACACCTTTGAGGTGTTTCCTTACTCCTACTGGATTGATAACCTTGGTTTCGTACTGAGGGAAAACTTGCTGCTATGCTCATCATACCTTCCTCTTGGGGTTCCCCAACGAGCTCGATATATTTTGGGTCATCAGCATGCATGCACCATTGATAGGTGGCGCCTGCGTTCTTCATCCCGAAGGTCATAGTGTTGTAACAGTAAACTCTGAATGGCATGATGAAAGTACTTTTATCTTGATCTTCCACCTTCAGTCGAATTTGATTGCAGCCTAAGTAGGCGTCGAGGAACAAGAGTCGTTCACACCCTGCGCTAGAGTCAACGATCTGGTCGATCCGTGGCAAGGGGAAGTGATCCTTCAGACAATTCTTGTTGAGGGACATGTAGTCTACACATGTGCAGAGTATATCAGTGTCTTTCTTGGGTACCAGGACAGGATTGGCTACCCAGGTGCTCTCCTTGATCTCGCGGATGAAGTTAGCATCGAGGATCTACTGACTTTGACGCTGATAGTTTTGGTCTTTTCTTCTGCGAGGCATCACATGGATTGCTTAACGGTCCGTGCATCTGGTTACACGTTGAGGGCATGTTCGGAGAATTCCCTGGGTACTCCTAGCATGTCCGCAGGACACCAGGCGAAGATTTCCCAGCGCTCACAGAGGAATTCTATGAGCACGAGTTCATATGCGGAACTCAGATTGCTTGCAATGAATGAGGTCTTGGTGAGGTCCGTCAGGTCAACCTGGACCTCCTTGGTGTCAACGGTGGAGTCGAATGACTGCTCTAGTGAGTTGCACTGGCTCACCGGAGGAAGAATGTGGTCCGTTGATTCCGTGAGTTTCACCAGTTCTTCATGCATGCCGAAGGATGGGGAGATTCTGTTTAATTCCGTGTCCGAGTTGTCGGACCGTGTGAAGCTTCCGTAGATGGTGATGATACCGCAAGGTCCGGGCATCTTCAACTAGAGGTAAGCGTCATGAATCTGGCGAATGCGACCCGCCCTAGTATGATGTGATACTGGGATGACCAATTGACCACCTCAAAAATGAGCTTCTCCCGCCTGAAGTTCTCGGGTTGGCCGAAGATGACGTCGAGGTAGATTTTTCCCAAGGGGTATATGGGCTTCCCGGGCACGATGTCAGAAAGTTGTCTCGGATGGTTTGAGGCTTGTAAGGTTGATGTTCATCGCTCATAAGGTGCTAGCGAAGATGAGGTTGATGTCGCTGCCACCACCATGAACACTTTGCTCATCTCGAAGCCTCCAATCTACGCCTCGAGAACGAAGGTGGCATGACATGGTCGAGGTACCTGACGTAGGTGGTCAAATCGGTCGTAGGTGATGCAGGATTCTGACCTACTAAGGTACTCGTGAACTTCGGGTGATGGCGATACGGCCAAGCCTACTTAGCGAATAATCGTCTTTTGGACCCAGTTAGAAGGGCACCCCTTCTGGATCATGCCCATGGTTCCACATGGTGGAGGGTACTGATCGCCTCCGTTGTTATGAACCACCGCAGCCACTGGTGGTGGTGCGCTGGCTAGGAGAGGTGGTGGTGGTGGCGCTCCATATGCCACGGGGACAATGGATGTCCCGTAGCCTTGGCTTGTTGCTTCGCGCGGTAGCTGAGCGTAGGTATCCTGGAGTTTCTGGAACTCTTGGCAGTCCTTGAGGAGGTGGCTGGACTTGTGCTTGCCATCTTTGTTGTAGATGTAATAGTGGATGTTGCATGGTCCTAATAACCTTTGCATCGGGGATGACCCCTCCTTGCATTTCCACACCTATGTAGTCTTTCCGATGTTCCTATCATCGCGGTAACTTCCTTCCGATAGCTTCTATTGTTGTTTCCATCATCGCGCCTGTCAGCATATCTAGCCATGACCATATCGACTCTGTCATGGCCATCGTAATCACACATTCGGCGCTTTCCTTGGCAGTCGCATCTGCAGCCTTGGTCCTATTCGTCATCCGACCATGATGTCCATCGGTTCGCGATCTTCCCATTGATTCATGATGTCCATAAGATGGCCGATGGTTCCTGTTTTGTGCTTCCAAGCTCTTCCCTTAATTCGAGCCAGCGAACACTACCGTTGAATGCATTGATCGCCCGCTCTTCGGATGTCCTCCGTAGAGTTTCGAATGATGGACCAATGTTGGATGTAGGAGCGAAGGGACTCGCCGGATCTTTGAGTGCATGCCCACAACTCTTTTGTGGATGCAGGGCGTTTGTACCCGCCTTTGAAGTTTCGGATGAAACTGTATACCAGCTCCTCCCGTGCATGAATAGAACTAGAGGGGACACAATTGAGCCAGGTGCGTGCAGCGCCCCTCAGTTGCAGTTGCAGGCACTGCATGGCTGTGTTCTTGGATCTTCCATGGCATATGACGGATTGGAGATGATCATCCAGCTAGGTTTTTTAGCTCCTAGAGGCCGTCAAACTTCAGGCTGTCCGAGGGCAGCTTGAAGCCCTTCAGCATCGGAATTTTCCATATAGCACGGCTTATGCATCTGGCTTCGCAGAGTTCGATGTATTCATCATCGGAATCAGTTGAGTAGGCGTGCTTGGCGCGCAATTTGTTGACCTTTTGCTGCGTGATCTTGTCACGAGCATCGTAGTCGTGGTCCTTCCGCCGCGGGCTGAAATGTCTCCGTAGAGGATCTTCGTATCGTGAGGGCGAGTAGCTGCTTTTCCTTCACGAGATGCTTTTGGCACCGTAGGTGCTTTCGTTGGTTCTTTGGCGGGCTCTCCCGCAAGTGCTACTTTAGCCAGGCTGAGCCTGTCGATAGCATATCTGTGAAGGCAGATCGTGGATCCCCCGCCTAGGGCGGGTTGGACAGCAGGTAAGTGGTGGCCGTGATGATGGCGTCCTGCAGAGTTTTGGGCACCATATTGCCCTGTGAATCTATTAACATGAACGAGAAGTCGACGTTTTGATTGGTGGCGCGCCTGGCGTCTTCATCCATCAGCTGTGTTCGAGAGCGTATTTGTGCGCTCTCGCGTGATTGTTCCCCTTTGACAAGGATCCACCGGCTGACGAGATCCCTACTCGTCGGGCGCTCGATTCATCGGTGAGTCGCCGCCGTTCTTTGAGATGGGCATTGACCACCTGCTGGCGGAGGAACTCCTTGTCCAGGTACCAATGGTATGCCATTAGCACCTCTTGTGATGAGCCGAGAGGCAAAGGCGCTCCACCCCTCAGGGCATGTTTGACCCTTTCCCACTCATCTGTGAGGTGGATCTGTGGGCGGTCTTTGGTGTTGTTGGGATTGGCCTCTGGTCCGGTGTCGGTGCCGGTGCCGCCATTACCAGCAACACCGTCAGTGTTGGTGTTGATGACGGCGCAATGGTAGTGGTTCATGTAGACGTTGCTTCCGGCTATTTCTGGGTCAGATCCGACGTCATCGGTGGATTCCAGTGGGTTGCTTAGGCCGGAGTCGTCCGGGCCGTAAGCCAAAGAGGAAGCGTTCAGCTCACTGAGGGTCCCCAGTGGTGGTGGGATCCACAAGGCAGGTGCAATCGATGGTGGCACCGACTACTCCGGGACCGAGCGGATCTAGTCCGGAAGGCGTAGTGTGCCGATCTTGTCAAACTAGACATTCAGGTTGCCGAGCGACATCCTGGATCCATCGGCGAGGTAGCTGAAAGATTCACGTGAAGCTGGCGCGTGGATGGTGAAGTCAAAGGATCTGAAGCAGATCTGACCTGCCGAGGCCCACATACGGCGCCAATTGACGTAGGGTGATCATGTCAATGCTCATGGTTAATGGACCTGGGTTTTGAGAAAGTGTGCACACTAGAAACTTCGTCAGCTAACGAACAAGCAACACGGGGACACGGTGTTTATCTAGGTTCAGGCTCCTGGAGGGAAAATCTTACTCCTGCTTGTCTGCTCCTGATTAATGGAGATCTGATGGATTACAAGGGTGCCGAGATGGAGGTGATGCGAAGATGAGTTCTGGTAGGTAGGGATGTAAATGGATCGGATCGGATATTGCTATTTTGACTCATACAGGTTGGTGCGGATAATCGTAGGATGCGGATGCGAATGCGAATGCGAATGCGAATGATTTCGGATTACGGATATGGAGCGTATCCAGGGAGCTCTCGGATCAAAAGAGGATAATCGAAAAAATATGCACATAAATTTCCTGATTTGTTTCTTTTATGCAAACAACACGACTAGAAGGCATATAACACTAGACTATAGCCAAATTTTTATACATGTTGACAACACACTGGACTATAGACTGATAATAGAATGACGCAGCAAATGGAGGAATCATGGATAACTGAGATGGCCTAACTAGCTCGCCTGGATAGTTGTGGTTAGACTAGTTTTATCGGATAATCCTATTTAATGACCTCGGATAATTCGCGAAAAAGTCGAATAATCCATATCCGTCAGATATTATCAATATCGTATCCGCTACCATATCCATCGGGTATCCTCTTGACCAATATCCACATCCACATCCATATTCGGCGGATTCTTAAAAGTGCATACAATATCGTAAAAAATGGATGCGGATGCAGATTTGGAGTGAAAACTATTTGTACCATTTACACCCCTACTGGCAGGTGTATGTCGAGAGTATTGATTAAGCTTCTTGCCGCTCCCTCCTGGCCCTTATATGGGGGGAGTCATGTCTCGGTATACGTCCGAGTCGGTTACAAAACGAGGGTGAAACTGTAAATATGCCTATGTAATCTTGTTGTGTCCGTCAAGGAGTCGTGCCTTACATGGGCTCGGATTCACCCGGATCGTCATGGGCTTCATCGTCCTTAGTGGATCATCACATGGGCCTCCTGCTGGGCCGAACCAGATAGGCCAAAGGTAAGTACCCGTTGTCAAAGCCGTACCCAGCCACCCCGGAGATGACAAAGCTTTGAAGAGGAAGAGGATAGGGATCACCGGCGAGTCGCTAGTTGATGGTGCGCCCAAGAAGCGCGCGCATGCGGTGGTCGGGAAGAAGACCTCCTTGACCAAAGGGTCATTCACTACGCAGGCCTCCCTCCCATGACCGCCCAGCCTCTCGTCGCTGATGCGACCACCAGGTATGACCACCATATTTTCCTCGGCGCTTTGCTCGGAATTACTAGTATCACATGACGCCTGCATCCAACACAGCTCTAATGCTCACGCGGCCCCGAACCCGTCCGTGGATCTTCTCAACGCGAGCGAGGTTGACATCACGGACAACCATCTTCCGTTTGGCAATGATGCCTATGTTAGTGAGGAGGAGGAGGAGGCTGAATTGGGGGAGATCAAGGAGGAGGTCTCCGATGCCGCCCAAGACAATAAGACAAAGAAGAAATGTGTGGTGAACTAAACCGATATCAAAGACACTTTCTTGGTGTGGGCGTGGTCCAAGTGTCCATCGATGCGGTGACCAGAACGGACCAAATCGACAAGTGCTATTGGCAGCGCATTGAAGATAGGTTCTTCCAACTTATGCCTCGTGTTGCACAACCGGTATTGATCATATCGGTCTCTACAAGGCCGATGGGAAGTGACCAAACCGGCTTGTAGCCGTTGGTCCGCATGTATGGAGAAAGTGAGTCTCAATCCTCCAAGTGGTGTCAATGCCGATGAATATGTGAGATCATTTATTCCTCTTTTGTTCATTACCTAGTTGAGCCTATTCCTAGCTTAATTGATCATCACATTGTGCATGTTAGGAACGTTATGACGAGGAGAAGTACAAGACAATGAAGGGATCGAATGGGAATGCTTTCAACCTTGACCATTATTGGTAGTTGCTTGAGCATATTCCGAAATGGACTTTGAGAGATCAAGAAGTGGCTCCGAAGAAGGATAAGATGAAGGAGATGGATGATGCTAGTGATGATGAAGATGGAGGAATGAACAAGAATAAGCCGGAAGGCAACAAGAAGGCAAAGGAGAGGATCAAGCTTGAAGCTGAATCATCATCATTGAGGGATAATATTGATGACATGGTGAAGTAAAAGGAGGTGTTGATGACCAAGACGTTGGAGATGAAGATGATGATGCATCACAAGAACATGGCGATGAAGCATTCAAGGTGGGAAGCAATTCGAAGTGATTCCAAGTACAAGACCGAGCTAGAGGAGAGGAGGCTCAAGATAAAGGAGGCGAAGGCAATGAAGGAGCTCATGGCCGAGGAGAAGGAGATCATGATGATGGACATCACGAAGATGTGTGGAGCACAATTGGAGTTGCATCAATTGATGCTTGCCGACATGTTGGAGAGGAGGAAGCAAGCACGCCTAGGTGAGTCTCCTATGAGTGATGGTGGTGATGGTGGTGGCGATGGTGATGGTCGTGTGCACGATGATGGGCTGGCCGGCTATGATAGGGCTTAATGATATCTTGCATTCATCATGGCGGATGTGTATTTTGGATCGTATGGTTGAACATTGCATGGTTTGATGTAAAAACTATGATGGATTGCATCGTTTGATTGTCCTAGTATTCATCATCGTTGTCTGAAATGCTGATGCAAACACCTTTTTTACCGTTCGAAATGAGCCGACACAAAACAAAGTTTCGTGGCCTGTATCCGCATTTTGCAGTTCACGAGTTTACAGTCTTTGTTAGAGTTGCTCTTAGTGTGACTTTGATGGCTTCATGCAACGGAGCCGGGAGTGGCACTCCCGTTGATCTAAAAATGCATTATTGCATAAAACATCTTCAACTACATTGTTATTATATCTTTTAGTAAGTTACTATAGATCCTCAGCTTTATCAACAAATCTGTGTATGCATTGTACTCCGAAACTGCGCGCAGTTCTGGGTATTTCAAAATTTTGAAATACCAACTTCTGGTGCGCAAAATAGTCTGGAAACAAATACGTGAACAAATACACACATTCCGAATGCTCAATAATTTTTCCAAAAAAATACTACATTGTATTTTGGGAAATACGAAATGATAAATTTCCGACAGAAATGACACTTTTTCCTCCTATATACCGTCAGAAGTTTTTTTCTATAGCCCAAATCAAAATGAGTTTTTTAGGGAAAATTACCAGGGCTATTCAGACCATGTATATGTATTCTCGGGAAAATTCACATTTGTAAGCTCAAAAATACAAATTTTAAAATTTTCAAATATAGAGAGCATTTGTGCTCAAGAGCCACAAATCCTCTATCCATTGTATTGTACTATATATTGTATTGTAAAGTTTACTGTTGAGATTGTATTTGAAATAAGCTTGTAGTGCTTTTTCTTGTGACATACAACTCATATTTTGTTTATTAGATTGATGATATGGATTTGTTTGATTCACATGATTTTTGAAACATAGCAATACGAAAATAAAGTATAAGAGTTGAATCTCATACAGTTAGAAAACTATAATTTTGGATCAAGAAATGTTTAATATGGCAGCAAAAAAAAGGAAAACTAACTATAAGGTTGAAGTGGAATCCTTACGAAAAATCTACTTATTTCAATCCTACAAATCAAATGACTACCATAGGAAAAATCCATAAGGATCCAAATCCATATAAAATATTTTTTAATCAAAGGAGCCTCAGCCTTAAAAGATTACAAATCTATCTTATAAACTGAAAAATCTCGGGTGCCCATTGGATTGAAGGATTTTTAAAGGAATATTGGAGAAATTCAATCCATAGGATTTTTTCCCTAAGGAAGCCCTTGATCAATGGAATGGTACCTCCAAAATTCCTATAGATTACATTCTTACGTAATCCCATAGAAATTTCAACATCCACTCTAACCTCTTTTCTACTCTCATTCGCATAGGATTAAGACAATTTTCCTGTGTTCAATCCAAGTCATTCCTGAAGTTTTCCTCTCTTTTACAATAATTTGTTTTATACTTGCAATCCTATTAAATTTCTGTGTTTTTTCTATCCATCTATTTTGCAATCATGCGACCCAAATATAAAGGGGGAATACGAAGTACTCCCCCTGTCTCAAAATAGATGTCACAAACTTTTCTAAATTTTATGTATCTAAACAATATTTAGTCTAGATACATCTGAATTTAAACAAAATTTTGATATCTATTTTGAGACGAAGAGAGTATACCATCCGTCCTAGTTTATAGGACACATATTGAAAATCATGCAACCCTGAAATCCCCACCTCCTAGACATATAAGCATTTAATTTCAAAGAAAAAGACAATCAGAGAATGTAAGAGCCAAATTAGCTCCAATAAAAGAAAGCCTTGGTCTTAGAGATTTGCTACTTTAAACCGGGATAGAGTAGTACTACATCACTATTATTATTACTAGCCTGAAGACAGAAACGATTGTTTTAGAATGGTCATTGGTCAAAAGGTACAGCTACTACTACTAGCCTAATATAGGCTTAGGCTAGCGTCTAGCGTGGTAGACAAAGCATGGATCTCGAAGGAAAGGTGTCCAGCCTTTTCCTCGAAGTTCTGCGCGCAACCACGCTCCTCCGTTCGTGGATCGATTTTATTTGGACCTTGGTTACATCATTCGTTTCTTCTTTTCTTTTCTGGAGTTGCATTTCTCTTTGAAAGAAAACAACAGCCCAACATAGCGGCATCGGTATCATTGTTCTCTATGTGGTATGCATGCATGGCTGATGGTTCCATCGTGAACACCGGCCGTCTGCTGCCAGCCTGCCATGGGAGCGGCGACATTGCTGCCGTGGAAGATCGAGTACGGTGATCGATCGACGCGTCGCGTCGCGTCACCGACGGCGTTCGTTGCATCTGCTTCTTCTTAAATGGATGGATCATTGGATCGACCGAGCGAGCAGGGGCCCTCGAGTCGTAGCGTACGGGTGCATTCACTTTCTGCTCCGGATCGCCATACTCGATCTATAGCTTTGAACTGGAGAAGAGAGCACAAGGACACGGCGGCATAGGATTCCATGTGCGCTGCCGGCCTCCGAGATCGGCCCATCCCCATCAATGGCATAGCCCATGTCCAATCCCCGCCCTCCTTTGTCGGAGCCCTAGCCTAAGCTACCTGCAGGCTACTACTGCAACCCTAGCTAGTGGAGTACTACTAGTAGTTTATGAAGCTCACCTGCATCACATGCGGAAGAATAATTGCGTTACGTGCAGCGTCATCGTCAGGGCCGGTCCCGAGATTTCAGCGGCCATGGGCGAGATCAAAACTCGGACCCTTATTATATACATCGTCATGGTAGTAATGAATATTGGTTTAGAATATATGTTGTCAATTACACATCAATGCATCTAAGAAACAGTACGCATGCAAATAATATATAAATATTATCTTAAAAATTTCTTCTAACATTCCTAGACGCAAACTCAGTAATGAACTCTGACTCCTGTTAGTGCTAGACTTGAAGATCTTACCACAGAAGCAAAACAGTCTATCAACATTCTTTGAATAAACAAGCCATTTTCTATCATGTTTCTCTTCATTGCTTAAATTTCTGTAATAATGAAAATCTGAAAAATGTCTTGATGCATCGTCATGAGGGTACTCTAATTTTTCCTCTCGCATAGGTCCTTTCTCTACTAAAATGTCTCTTGCTTTATTATCAAGGTTATCCCAATTTCTTGGATTATAGATATCAGAAGTATAAATTGGTTGTTCATCAACACTAGCAGACTGTGGTTGTGCATCCGATGAATTACCTGCATTCGTAGAGCCACTTATATTGTTACCATCATTGTTGGTGTCGATATTTTGCTCTTGATGACCAGATTCAGAATTGTCACTAGTTTGTTGCTTTTCCTCCACGACAACTATCGTCAACTCATTATTTGGGTTTCTCGAAGCACTCGTACCAGCCTTGAAAATTTTGAAAATATCTCCTCTTTGTGATTGTATCAAGGCTGCCACATTTTGTGCTCTTTTCCTTTTAGAGCCACCAGATTCATACTTTCTTGACGACATGATAACACACAAATGCTGAAAAAGTTTACATCAAACGTTAAGTTATACCAAAAGAGATCATGTGTGTGAATATAGAGATTAGGGAATAATATACCTCAGATTGATCAAATAACGATATGTACTATTCTTGCCGTCAAGGGCCTCAAAAATTAAAAATAGCGAGTCGATGACCTAGTGATCAAAAAATAAAAATCAGGACAAATCTAGGAATTTAAAAAGAAGCTAATGCGTGAAATCCTACCGTACTAAGACGGTCATGGAAATGGCTGATCGTCGCGGCCGGGCGCGGCCGGCCGAGATGGATTCGATCTTCCCAGGTCTTCTCAAGAATTCTTTCTCCTGGTCGTCGCGGCCAGGCGCGGGCGGCCGAGGTGGATTCGATCGTCCTGGCGGCGTCTGAAGGACTGGTCCGGAGTCGTTTCAGCTGGCTTGTGCCTAACTATCACTACCGATCGATCGATCAGATTCAGATCAGCTGACTCGGGTCGTAGCTTGGTACGTGCGTGCGGCCGGCCGAGCACAAAGTCTGCTTAGTTTCCACCGGTTTCCATCGTCTCAGCCCATTAAGCCTTTTTTCAATATTTATTTTCAGCTGACTAGTGACCTATATATACGTATATACCTGGAATTTTAAGGCCCCTATAAGTCCGATATCTTGGTTCATACTAGCACGCGAGCAGCATTCAAGAAGGCGTTGGATCTCCGGCCATGCATGGATGATCAGTTCGTTCGAGTGCTGTACGCGAGAAGAGAAAGATCGTGTCGGCCGTGCGATCCGGTCCTCTGCTTCCAGGTACTCTGCAAAGGGGCCGACCTTGACTGCAGCCATTGACGATCCGATAATTCAGTCCCCCTCCCGCCTCGCTCTCGCGGCAGCCTAAACCCTTCCGTGGTCGATCATGACTGCGGGATTTTTTGCGGCTGTCTTCCTCGTTTTTTCTTGGTTGTTGCTCTCAGGGTGGTCGGCACAGCTCTTCGGGTCGCCGACACCGTTCGGATTGCCGGAGCTGCTGGGAAGGAGTAGAAGCGAGGGCGGTGGGCTGAGCTGCTCGGAGGCCGGCAGCGTGGGGCTCTACCCTGCTGACTTGTTTGTTCTTGCTGCGGGCAGGTATGGTCGAGCGGGCTCGGATCTACCGTCGGGTATGGCCAAGCTGATGATATGGCCTCTGATTCTGAGTCAGACAACGATTTAATCCTAAATACTGGCCCTGGTAAGGCTAAGTTAATTAGGTCAAATAATACAATTGCCAAATTGTGCTACCATGTTTTCAGGGCTGAGCTAGTTAAAAAAAAGGGGTAGACCCCCAAAATTAAAAGCCTGATCATGACAGGGTTCTTTCAAATATTAGGGAAATGGAACACCCTGACAAACAAACCTAAGAGAAATGATTAGAGAGGAAGGTTTTTGTTTTATTGGCTTAAGTGAGACCATAAAAAGCAGTTACACCCCTAAGTGTTTTAAGAAAATTGTAGTTAATAGGAATTTTACTTGGCTTCAGGTTGCTCTAGTAGGGAGATTGGGTGGGATTCTCTCCTTGGAGTTGACACTAATCTCCATGAACTTCTAGAATCTGAATTAGGAAACCACTTCATTAGGATGTTGCTTTTGGATAAACATTTCAAGATGAAATGGCATCTAGTGTCTCTCTATGGTCCTGCCCAGCCTGAAGGGTAAGAATTTTTTGTTAGAATTTACACAGTTATGCACTAAGTGTAAGGGAGCTCGTGTGATTGGTGGTGATTTTAATACCACCAGAAGCATTGAGGAAAAAATAAACCATGTACTCTGCCCAGATGGAGCCATACCTTTAATTCCATTACCAAGACTAATGGTTTGAAAGAGGTAAAACTCATTGGCAGAAAGCTTACTTGGGCAAACAATTTGGTTGATCCCACTATTGAAAAGATGGACAGAGTTCTAGTTTCAGCAGAGTAGGACCTTTACTTTCCCTTAGCAGTAGTTATTGGACTGAACGGAGAGATCTATGATGAACATAGCAAATCATTTAGATATGAAAACTGTTGGAGTGGAAAGGGAAGGTTTCCATGACATTGCTAAGAATAGTTGGACAACTCCTACTTTTTATAGACATGACATTGATAAATGGCAAGAGAAGATGAGTAGGCTTGGAAGACATGTAAATGGGTAGCATTTGAATGTGGAAGGGGCATACAAGAAGGAAAATAAGAAGATACTGGAGAAATTGGATGAGCTAGATAAAAAAGAACTTGCAACTTTGCTAGTAGATGAGAGAGAGTTGCAACTCTGCACATTGATGGCTGTGAAAATAGCCATCTTTCTCCGTATTTAAATCTCATTTTTAGTCAAACGAATGACCAAGAATATCTCTAGCCTTACTACTAATGACTAATTATTGCAAAGATGTGCAATCTTATCTTTTTGAATTGTGTTGTGCAGAAAATCACACCTTTAAGGCGAAATCAGGTGCTATTAATGAAGATTATGGGGTTGCCTACAGAGCCAAGCAAACCAGGGTCGAAACCCAGCCTCCATAAGGCTTACTGACCAACAGTATGGGTAAGGTCATACCGCCCGCCCGTACCAGGTGGCAGCGGATTCGTCAAGTCAAACCCTACAACTTTCATGAAGGCGCCTATATATTTCGAGGTCTCATCCGCCACGCAGAGGACCGCCATTCTCAGATTGCATCACAACACCACCAAAAAAGAGATCCACCACCATAGTTCATCCTCTCCATCCTCTATCCTCTCCATAGCCAAAGCTATTAGCTTGTACTTGAGATCTCCTTATGATTCGGTGACCATTGTAAGAATATTTAATTTCAATCTAAGTATTTTGCACAATGTTTTCTATCCTTGATCTTATTGTTACGAGTGAGTAGTCCTTACGTGTTGCGGGTTGGGGTGAAACCTCGCAGTGATATCGTGCATCTAATTCATGGGAGTATTGTGTATTGATTGAATAGAGATTTGTATATTTGTTTCTTTGTCTCTTGTCTCGATATATAGACTTGTAGGTAACCAAGGTCCCACATATTGATAAAGGCTTGAGGTGAGATGCTTGGTGAGCGGCGATCTCGTAGCTAACTCAGTGACAGAAAAGGTGGAGTACGTTCTTCTTTTAGCGATCCATTTGGGAACAATGTCAACATCACTTCTTAAGATTTTGATATGTGTTTTCACTTAATAATTGTTATATCCCGGTTGAAAGTGCATGTGTGCCCCCATGTGTGGTTTTGGTAAGTAATGACAATCTTTATGAACTTATGTTTGCATTGAGTTTTACTGGTAGGATTTATTCATAGGCAATGCATGAACCATATGTTGGCTTCGAGGTTGGGAGAACAAGAAACTGAAGAAGATCAAGTGATGACCAAGGTGTTCAAGGAGTGATCCAAAGATTGGTCATGTGAAAGTTGAGCCTATGGAAAGTGTGTCTTGGAGAATAAGGTGGAGTGATATCTCTTGTGTACCTTCAAGGCACCAACATGATGAAGAAAGAAGAAATGAAGTGCAAGTTCAAGATGAGCCATCTCAAAGAGATCATCTGCTTGAAGCTTATCATCCTATGGTGTTCATGGATATGTGAATATATGCCCAAAAGATAAGCTCTACCATAGTGGAATATGAGGGAGTATTTTGCAAGTCTTCACCAACCTAGCAATCAAGAAAGGTGTTCCATCTTGAGATAGACAAAATCGTCGTCATCAAGCTCAAGTGGAATATGCGCAAGGCAAAGGTATGTTCTTGATAGGGTTTCCTTCTTACCGGTCTCGTGGTGTTAGATTGGAGAGCCCTGTTAATAGGATAGATAGTCATACTATCAAGAGTGGCTCTCGAGTGAGTAACTTGATCATATCCTTCGAAGAGAGCTCAAACCTTTGCATAATTGGCATCATATTTCTTGGTTCTTATTTGGATCTTATCTATGTGATGTTCTAGAGCTTGTGGCAATATTCATAACAAGCTCTAGTTCATCAAAAATGGATTTCCCTTTATATCTTATTGCGCTTTTGCTGTTGGAGGTTTTCTGGTTTCTCACCAAGGGAGGTATCTCACAATAATACATGAAATGTTCTCACTTGGTGGTATCCAATATCTCACAATAATACATGAAATGTTGGGTAGCTCTTGTCGTCCTCTTTCCAACAAAATTGGTTTCGGGTCAATTGGAGTTTCCAAACTCTAGATATCGCTAGTTCAAGTTTTGCCTCTGGCCGGAGTTTGTCCGGAATCTCCGGTGTGAAGTCGCAAGCCGGAATCTTCGGTGTGCAAAGACCGGAGTTTCTGGTGTTCCCAGAACCGGAGTCTCGGCACTCGGTGTGGTTTTTCCCCAACGGGCAGAAAACGGTCTGAAGTGAGTGGGCCTATATAAGGGGCCTTTCTTCTCCAATGGTAAGCTATCTATTCCAGCGAGTCTTCCCATCCATTGTTGACCTTCTTGAGCTTGCTATCCCTTAATCCCTCCTATGATTCTTGCATATTGTCGAGGGATTTGAAAGAGATCAAGATCTACGACCCCACCAATCAATCTCTCCTCTAAGTGAGGGGAAAATCTTGGGATCTAGATCTTGGAGTCTTTTGTGGATTTCCTCCATTGTTCTGTTGGAGATATGCCCTAGAGGCAATAATAAATGTAGTTATTATTATATCTTTGTGTTTATGATAAATGTTTACATTCATGCTATAATAGTATTAACAAGGAAAACATTAATACTTGTGTGATTTGTAAACTTAATTTGAAGTCCCTAGTAAAACCTCTATATAATACTAGCTTGTTGGTTAATAGATGATTGTGGTTTCCCTATCATGAACATTGAGATGTTATTAACAACAAGATCATATCATTAGGAGAATGATATGGTGGACATACTCCTATAGATAAGCGTAGCATAAAGATCAAGTCATTTTAATAGTTCAATTGCTATATGCTTTCTGATACATAGTTATCTAATTCCTTCGACCATGAGATCATGCATATCACCTTTACCGGATGGATGCTTTGATAACATCAAACACCACACCGTAACTGGGTGGCTATAAAGGTGGCATTGAGTGTTCAGAAAGTATTGGTTGAAACACATGGATCAAGAGTGGGATTTGTCCATCCATATGACGTATAGATATACTCTGGGCCCTCTCGGTGAAATGTCATCCAATTAGCTTGCAAGCATGTGACTACCTCAAAAGGGATCACATATCACGGGAACGAGAAAAGAGTACTTATCAGTAACGAGGTTGAACTAGGTATGCAGAGATACCGACGATCATAACCTCGGATAAGTAAACTATCGTGAGACAAAGGGAAATTGATATCGTATGTAAGTGGTTCATTCGATCGCAAAGTAATCGTAGAAATATGTGGGAGCCATATGAATTTCCAGATTCCTCTATTGGTTATTGTTCGGAGAAGTGTCTCGATCATGTCTGCATAATTCACGAACCGTAGGGAGACACACTTAAGGATTCGACGTTGTTTGAGTAGTTATGGAATGATGAGAAAGAGACCGAATGTTGTTCAGAGTCTCGAATGGGATTCGGGATATCACGAGGAGATCCGGAATGGTCCGGAGAATAAGATTCATATAAGGAAAGTCCCGTTTCGGAGTTGGGGAATGGTTCCGGTGTTTTCATCGGGAACATTCTAGAAGGTTCCGGAATGTCCGGCACTCCGGGGGGGAAGGGTACATGAATGTGTCATTGTAAGTTGGAATGATTGCATCATGTACTAGGTGTCCTTGCTGTCCAAAATAAAGGGTTTATTTAAATCCTAAATTGAAAAGTCAAACGGCTAGTTTGAAAGTCAAACGACAAGTTTTGGAAAGAGGAGGAGGAGTGGGAAACCGAGTTGGGGAGGGATTCCCTCCTCCAACCGCCGGCCCACCTCCAAGCCGAGTTGGGGAGGGACTCCCCTCCCCTTGGCCGCGCCTCCCACCTATAAAGGGAGGGGCAGGGCTGCCCCTCCTAGTACACAAGTCCCTCTCCTCTAAACCTAAACCCTAGCCACAGCC
This sequence comes from Avena sativa, assembly GCA_916181665.1. Taxonomy (NCBI): domain Eukaryota; kingdom Viridiplantae; phylum Streptophyta; class Magnoliopsida; order Poales; family Poaceae; genus Avena; species Avena sativa. The sequence continues at coordinate 27,067,193 of OV702290.1, read as the reverse complement.
TAGGGATTCTCCCAAGCCGTCAAGTTAGAGCTTCTAATTGCCCTAGCCTCCAGTTTAGAGCCTTCTAATTGGTGTGTCTAAACCCTAGATCACCAAGAGCTCTCTCACACTCCACCATACTCGCTCCGGCTTAAGGCGAAGCCCTGCGAGATCTCCCCTCTACTTCCGGTACCACGCCGTTGTGCTGCCGGAATCGCGAGGAGAGTGCTACAACCTCCGCTGCCTGCTGGAACAAGTGAGAGGAAGGTCTTCGTCGAGTACCGAACGTGTGACCGACTGCGGGAGCGCTGCCGGAACGCGGCGCCGGAAGGATCGTCTACGCGATCTTGAGATCGGAAAGAGTACGACTACATCACCCACGAGAATCTGCTCTCGTTAAACACTTTGGAATCTTCGAGGGTGAGTTATTCCATCGACTCGTTGCTACAATCTAGTAGATAGATCTTGGCTTGTTTGTTTGTATGCGGTAGAAATTTTTTGTTTTCCATGCTACGAAACCCTACAGTGGTATCAGAGCCGTGTCTATATGTAGATCTGTTGCACGAGTAGAACACAATGGTCATTGTGGGCATTGATGTTTTTATTGTCGATTGCTTCTTGTGTACTTTGCATCTTGCGGGATGTTGGGATGAAGCGGCCTGGGCTAACCTTACATGACATCGTTCATGAGACTTGCTCCACGCTTGACATGCAACTTGTATTGCATAAGTGGCTTTGCGGGTTCCTGTTTCTCCCAGCATAGTGGAGATCCAATTTACAACGGGTGATTAACAATACTAGTATCAATGTTGTGGTTCTTGTTCGTAAGTTAGAACGACACTTATTGAAAGCCCCAAACCACGTAAAATATGCAAAGAAAGTAGAGGCGTCTAACTTTGTTTTGCAGGGGTGTGCAGTGATGTGATATGGCCATGATTGTGATTATATTTGATGTATGCAATGTTCCTTATTGTAAGTTGGCAACCGGCAGGAGCCATATGGTTGTCTTTAATTTATGTTAAGACCCGCGTGTCTATTCAAAGTAGTTGTAATAGTTGAAGCCGGTGGACGACAACCATGAAGAAGCGTCATTGACCTTGATGCAATGCCGGTGATGATGGAGATCATGTTCGTGCTTGAAGATGGAGATCGGAAGCACAAAGAAGAAAGGCCATATCATATCACATATTATGAATTGCATGTGATGTTAATCCTTTATGCATCTTGTATTGCTTAGTAGACGACGGTAGCATTATAAGATGATCCCTCATGCACATAAATTTCAAGTTCTAAAGTGTTCACCCTTAGTATGCACCGTTGCTAAAGCTTGTTGTTTCGAAGCACCACGTGATGATCGGGTGTGTTAGATTCCGCAAGTGAATACAACGTAAGCAAGCCAGTTTTGCTTATGCGGTAGCTAAGGTTTGATCTTGACGAGCCTAGCATGTACAAACATGGTCTCAGGAACACGAATCACCGTAAGGTAAAGCATGAATCATATAGTATATATGATGAACATGTCGATTGTTCGCCATTGAAACTATATCAACTCTCGTGATGATCGGTTTTGATATGGTGGATTTGGTTCGTGTGATCACTAAAACAATGTGAGGGATGTTGTTTTGAGTGGGAGTTCACCTAGATTAAACTTTATTATTAATTTGAACTCAATTTGTCATAAACTTAGTCTAAACTATTGCAAATATGTTGTAGATCAATGGCAGCCCCTACCATCAATTTTAATGCGTTCCTAGAGAAAGAAAAGTTGAAAAACAATGGAAGCAACTTCGCGGATTGGTTCCGCAATTTGAGGATTATCCTCACAGCTGGTAATTTGACCTATGTGCTGGATGCACTGCTGGGTGACCCACCTGCAGCTGATGCTACCGATGAAGTAAAGAATGTTTACCTTGCTCGGAAGAATCAGTACTCCATAGTTCAGTGTGCTATCTTGTATGGTTTAGAATCGGAGCTTCAGAAAAGGTTTGAGAATTCAGACCCACATGATATTGTCCGTGATCTCAAATTGATCTTTGAGACTCACGCGGCGATTGAGAGTTATGAGGCTTCTGAAAAGTTCTTTAACTGCAAGATGGAAGAGGGCAGCTCCATCAGTGAGCATGTGCTTAAGATGTCTGGGCACGCAAACAAACTTCAACGCTTGGGTATAGTGATTCCTAATGCTTTGGGGATTTACCGTGTCCTCCAATCACTACCACCAAGTTACAAGAACTTTGTGATGAACTACAACATGCAGAACATGAACAAGCAGTTGCCAGAACTGTTTGCTATGTTAAAGTCTGCAGAAGTGGAGATCAAGAAAGAGCACCAAGTGTTGTTGGTCAATAAGACCACCAAATTCAAGAAAGGCAAGTCTAAGCAGAAGGGACACTTCAAGAAGGGTGGCAAGAAAGTTGCCACACCGACGAAGAAGACCAAGGTTGGACCCAAGCCTGATACTGAGTGCTTTTACTGCAAAGGAGAAGGTCACTGGAAGCGGAATTGCCCAAAGTACTTGGCGGATTTGAAGAACGGCAACATCAAGAAGAAAGGTATATCTGATATACATGTTATTGATGTGTATCTCACTAGTATTCGTAGTAGTGCCTGGGTATTTGATACTGGTTCGGTTGCTCATATTTGTAACTCGAAACAGGAGCTGCAGAATAAACGGAAGCTAGTGAAGAACGAGGTGACGATGCGCGTGGGAAACGGATCAAAGGTTGATGTGATCGCGGTCAGCACGCTACCCCTTCATCTACCATCGGGATTAGTTTTATACTTAAATAATTGTTATTTGGTGCCTGCGTTGAGCATGAACATTATATCGGGATCTTGTTTATTGCGAGACGGTTACTTGTTTAAATCCGAGAATAATGGTTGTTCGATTTATATGAGTAATATGTTTTATGCACATGCACCTTTGATAGATGGTCTATTCTTGTTGAATCTCGATGGTGGAAATACACATATTAATAACATTGAAGCTAAACGTTTGAAATCAAGCGATAACTCGACCTATATGTGGCACTGTCGCCTTGGTCACATTGGAGTGAAGCGTATGAAGAAACTCCATTCCGATGGACTTCTTGAATCACTTGAAAGATGCGAAGCATGTCTAATGGGAAAAATGACTAAGACTCCATTTTCTGGTATGATGGAGCGAGCTACGGACTTATTGGAAATCATACATACCGATGTGTGTGGTCCAATGAGTGTAGCATCGCGCGGTGGTTATCGTTATGTTCTTACCTTCACAGATGACTTGAGTAGATATGGGTATATCTATTTCATGAAACATAAATCCGAAACTTTCGAGAAGTTTAAGGAATTTCAAAGTGAGGTAGAGAATCAACGTAACAAGAAGATTAAATTTCTACGTTCTGATCGTGGAGGTGAATATCTAAGTTACGAGTTTGGCGAGCATTTGAAGAAATACGGAATACTTTCACAATTGACACCGCCAGGAACACCACAACATAATGGTGTGTCTGAACGTCGTAATCGAACTCTCTTAGATATGGTTCGTTCTATGATGTCACTTACAGATTTACCGCTATCATTTTGGGGTTATGCATTAGAAACAGCCGCATTCACTTTAAATAGGGCACCGTCTAAATCCGTTAAAACGACACCGTATGAATTATGGTTTGGGAAGAAACCTAAATTGTCGTTTCTTAAAGTTTGGGGATGCGAAGCCTATGTAAAGAAGTTACAGCCGGATAAGCTTGAACCCAAAGCGGAAAAATGCGTCTTCATAGGATACCCGAAGGAAACTATTGGGTATACCTTCTATCATAGATCCGAAGGCAAAATCTTCGTTGCTAAGAATGGATCCTTTCTAGAGAAGGAATTTCTCTCGAAAGAAGTGACTGGAAGGAAAGTAGAACTCGACGAGGTTATCGAACCTTCTCTCGAAATTGCGAGTAGCGCAGCGCCGGAAGAAGTTCCTGTGGTGCCTGCACCAATTAGAGAGGAAGCTAATGATGATGATCATGAAACTTTGGTCGAAGTTGCTACAGAGCCTCGCAGGTCAACGAGAACTCGTACCACTCCAGATTGGTATGATCCCGTTATGAGTGTCATGTTGGTGGACAACACCGATGACCCTGAGACATATGAGGAAGCAATGATGAGCCCAGATTCCAATAAATGGCAGGAAGCCATGAAATCCGAGATTGGATCCATGTACGAAAACCAAGTATGGACTTTGGTGGACTTACCGGATGGCCGGAAGGCTGTCGAGAACAAATGGATCTTCAAGAAGAAAACAGATGCTGATGGTAATGTTACTGTCTATAAAGCTCGACTTGTCGCAAAAGGGTTTCGACAAATTCAAGGAGTTGACTACGATGAGACTTTCTCACCAGTAGCGAAGCTAAAGTCTGTGAGGATTATGTTAGCAATCGCTGCATATTACGATTATGAGATATGGCAGATGGATGTCAAAACAGCATTCCTCAATGGTGACATTGATGAAGAGTTGTATATGATGCAACCCAAAGGTTTTGTCGATCCTAAATATGCTAACAAGGTATGCAAACTTCAACGGTCCATCTATGGATTGAAGCAAGCATCCCGAAGTTGGAATCAACGTTTTGATAAGGTAATCAAAAGTTTTGGTTTTATACAAACTTATGGAGAAGCTTGTATTTACAAGAAAGTGAGTGGGAGCTCTGTAGCATTCTTAATACTATATGTAGATGACATATTGTTGATTGGGAATGATGTAGACCTTCTTAATAGTGTCAAGGAATATTTGAATAATAGTTTTTCAATGAAGGATCTTGGCGAAGCAGCTTACATATTAGGCATAAAGATTTATAGAGATAGATCAAAACGCCAAATATCATTGTCACAAAGTACATATTTGGACAAAGTTCTAAAGAGGTTTGGAATGGAAGATAGCAAGAAAGGGTTCTTGCCCATGTTGCCCAATACGACCTTGAGTAAAACTCAGAGTCCGACATCGGCAGAAGATAGAGAAAGGATGAGTAAGACTCCCTATGCCTCAGCCATAGGATCTCTAATGTATGCCATGCTATGTACTAGACCCGACATTGCATATGCTGTTAGTTTAACTAGCAGATATCAAAGTGATCCAGGAGTGGATCATTGGACAGCGGTCAAAAACATCCTTAAGTACTTGAGAAGAACTAAGGATATGGTTCTTTCTTATGGAGGTGATGAACAGCTCGTTGTTAATGGTTACACCGATGCTAGTTGGAACACCGATCCGAATGATTCTAAATCACAATCTGGATACGTATTTATTTTGAATGGTGCAGCAGTTAGCTAGAGGAGTGCAAAGCAAAGCGTTGTGGCAAGATCTTCAACTGAATCGGAATACATGGCTGCTTCGGAGGCTTCACAAGAAGCGATATGGATGAAAGAGTTCATTACAGAGCTGGGTGTGGTTCCTAGTACGCTGGACCCAATGTCTATCTACTGTGATAACATGGGCGCCATAGACAATGCACAAGAACCAAGGTCACACAAGAAGCTGAAGCACATCAAGCTACGTTTTCACGCTATTTGAGAACATATCCAAGATGGGGATATAAAGATTTGCAAAGTACACACAGATCTGAATGTGGCGGATCCGTTGACTAAACCTCTCCCGAGGGCAAAACATGACCAGCACCAAACTGCCATGGGTGTTCGGTATATTACCATGTAATCTAGATTAGATGACTCTAGTGCAAGTGGGAGACTGTTGGAGATATGACCTAGAGGCAATAATAAATGTAGTTATTATTATATCTTTGTGTTTATGATAAATGTTTACATTCATGCTATAATAGTATTAACAAGGAAAACATTAATACTTGTGTGATTTGTAAACTTAATTTGAAGTCCCTAGTAAAGCCTCTATATAATACTAGCTTGTTGGTTAATAGATGATTGTGGTTTCCCTATCATGAACATTGAGATGTTATTAACAACAAGATCATATCATTAGGAGAATGATATGGTGGACATACTCCTATAGATAAGCGTAGCATAAAGATCAAGTCATTTTAATAGTTCAATTGCTATATGCTTTCTGATACATAGTTATCTAATTCCTTCGACCATGAGATCATGCATATCACCTTTACCGGATGGATGCTTTGATAACATCAAACACCACACCGTAACTGGGTGGCTATAAAGGTGGCATTGAGTGTTCAGAAAGTATTGGTTGAAACACATGGATCAAGAGTGGGATTTGTCCATCCATATGACGGATAGATATACTCTGGGCCCTCTCGGTGAAATGTCATCCAATTAGCTTGCAAGCATGTGACTGGCTCATAAGGGATCACATATCACGGGAACGAGAAAAGAGTACTTATCAGTAACAAGGTTGAACTAGGTGTGCAGAGATACCGACGATCATAACCTCGGATAAGTAAACTATCGTGAGACAAAGGGAAATTGGTATCGTATGTAAGTGGTTCATTCGATCGCAAAGTAATCGTAGAAATATGTGGGAGCCATATGAATTTCCAGATTCCTCTATTGGTTATTGTTCGGAGAAGTGTCTCGATCATGTCTGCATAATTCACGAACCGTAGGGAGACACACTTAAGGATTCGACGTTGTTTGAGTAGTTATGGAATGATGAGAAAGAGACCGAATGCTGTTCGGAGTCTCGAATGGGATTCGGGATATCACGAGGAGATCCGGAATGGTCCGGAGAATAAGATTCATATAAGGAAAGTCCCGTTTCAGAGTTGGGGAATGGTTCCGGTGTTTTCATCGGGAACATTCTAGAAGGTTCCGGAATGTCCGGCACTCCAGGGGGGGAAGGGTACATGAATGTGTCATTGTAAGTTGGAATGATTGCATCATGTACTAGGTGTCCTTGCTGTCCAAAATAAAGGGTTTATTTAAATCCTAAATTGAAAAGTCAAACGGCTAGTTTGAAAGTCAAACGGCAAGTTTTGGAAAGAGGAGGAGGAGTGGGAAACCGAGTTGGGGAGGGATTCCCTCCTCCAACCGCCGGCCCACCTCCAAGCCGAGTTGGGGAGGGACTCCCCTCCCCTTGGCCGCGCCACCCACCTATAAAGGGAGGGGCAGGGCTGCCCCTCCTAGTACACAAGTCCCTCTCCTCTAAACCTAAACCCTAGCCACAGCCTAGGGATTTCTCCCAAGCCGTCAAGTTAGAGCTTCTAATTGCCCTAGCCTCCGGTTTAGAGCCTTCTAATTGGTGTGTCTAAACCCTAGATCACCAAGAGCTCTCTCATACTCCACCATACTCGCTCCGGCTTAAGGCGAAGCCCTGCGAGATCTCCCCTCTACTTCCGGTACCACGCCGGTGTGCTGCCGGAATCGCGAGGAGAGTGCTACAACCTCCGCTGCCTGCTGGAACAAGGGAGAGGAAGGTCTTCGTCGAGTACCGAACGTGTGACCGACTGCGGGAGCGCTGCCGGAACGCGGTGCCGGAAGGATCGTCTACGCGATCTTGAGATCGGAAAGAGTACGACTACATCACCCACGAGAATCTGCTCTCGTTAAACACTTTGGAATCTTCGAGGGTGAGTTATTCCATCGACTCGTTGCTACAATCTAGTACATAGATCTTGGCTTGTTTGTTTGTATGCGGTAGAAATTTTTTGTTTTCCATGCTACGAAACCCTACATGTTCTTCCTCTCTTATTCCCCCATAAGCTTTTGTAGCTTTGGTGGAATTTGGGAGTGAAGGACTTGAGCACTTCTTGTGTTCTTGCCATTGCATTTGGTGCATCGGTTTGAGTTCTCGGTGAGAGGATTCAATTGAGTGAAAGGTGAGAAGCTTTTTACTCTTGGGTTCTTGGAACCCTAGACGGTTTAGTTGTATTGCAGGTTTGTGGATTTCTTGGGGCCTCCAATTAAGTTGTGGAGTTTTCCCCAAGCTTGTTTGTTGGGAGCATCCAATTGAGTTGTGGAGAAGTGCCCCAAGCTTTGTGCGAGGTTACGGATTGCCACCGTCAAGTGCACCGATAGTGGAGTGTGGATCGATCCTGTTGGGGCGAGGACTTGTTCAATAATCTTGCAGGACTGCTTCACAAGATCTAGAGCAGTAACAAATAAAGTCGAATAAACATTCGGCTACAATTCAAATAGACTATGAAAATGAAGTCAGAAATGCTTACCTTGTGCTTCATCTTTAGCAACTTTTGTGCATTTTCAAGTCAGAGATATCTGATCTCTCCGCTTGTTGCAGATATTCTTCAATAATTCCTGGTTATAATCATTAACTTTCTGTAAGTTAGAATGGTAACCAGAGTCAGAAATCTACTAATACTCGGGTTAATATTTTAACAAGTTAAATATCAGCACGCGCCTTTGGGGGCTATACTAAGTTCATTCTTTGGCATCCTATAAAAGCATAAACTCGGATTCCTATCCAACTTCATGCTTGGAGGCTAGAGGGTATGATATAACATGTAATAAAAAGAGTTGAAATACGACTTACATAATGTTCATGAGTCAGTTTGTTGAGGCTCATGTTTACTTCAGAAGAAACCTTCTCGGCGAGACCACTGGTGGAGGCGGAATCACATCGGCCTTCAACTTCTCGTCGCGAAGATGAACTTGCTCAAGAAGCTTGACGAGTTTGATGTCCTCGGCTTCTTGCGCCTCCTCCTCAGCTGTGATATTTCGGGTCTCCGGGAAATGGAGATCCAGCTTCCAGATTTCTTCTGCACTCTTCCGAGTGAGGCCAAGTTTGGCGACACCCGGATTTTGCAGAAGATTCTCTGCGAAGGCCTCAGTTGAGGGATCATTACCCTTTGAGGGTTCACCCTTATCAACTACCGAGTCACTCATGGTGACATCGGTTTGCGAACCAAGGTTTGCTGGCTCTATAAATTGAGCTGGAACATCTTCAACACATGGATATGAAGTATCCTCTAGTACTGATGATGGCTTTGGGGTAGGAGTCGGAGGCGGGGCAACAGGCGAAGTCAGAGTCAACTTTTGCTAACGCAAAGTCTTCCCCGTATTTCCTTTTCCCTTGCCCTTAGAGATTGCTTTAGCTCGGGATGGTAACAGAGTAAGATTGTTATAGTTCAGAAAGAATACAAATTAAGACATAAAACTGCGTGAAGGAATTTACCTCTTTACAACTGGCACTTCTTGTGTGCCAACAAATACAGTCGGAGTTTTGCACTTCCGGGTAAGCGCCTCTGGCAATAACTCAAGATCTTCATCCTCTTGAGGAGTCGGATCCTCAGGTGGATATCCCTCGAGAGGATCAAGCTCCGACTCAGGGAGGTCAGCAAGCTGGAAGACAGATTATCTCAGCATTGCAAATAATAAAAATATAGATGAGCAAATCAATGAGTATAAAGGAATCAGTCGGAAATCTTACTAGTGTCAAGGGCTTTTTAGCCATGAACATGTCCAGAGAAATCTCTAGAATCTTCTTCTCCACTCGTTCCTTGATCAACCACTTTATCCGGGTCTCGCGATCCTTGCTAGGGATCGAGGACTTGCTAATCCTTAGGTTGTCCTTTTTGATCTCGGTAATTGTATGCATAAGACGATCATCATGGTACTAGAGGGGTTGAATCTGACATGCCAACCAGCAGTGCACTAGTTCAGATCCCTTTAGGCCTTTGTGTTTCATCAGATATTCAATCCGCCCCTTAGCACGGATCAAATCTTCAGAGAGAGCTGGAGCTTCTATGTCCTAGGATTCTTGGGGAGCGGCGGCACCGTCGATGAAAGCTAGCAAAGCTTCTTGCTTGTCGGGAGCCGGTTTGTCCTTATGGTAAAAGAACATGGACGACCACCTCTTCACCGACTCACTAGCTATAACTTTGGGATAGACTCGGTCTCTCCTAAGGGTCAAGCTCAGTGCCCCAGTAACGTAAGGATTACCAGCGGTGATGGAATTTTTCTAGGTACCTAAGTAGTACCGGACAAAAGTGAGACTCGGTTTTATTCTAAGATAACCCTTGCAAAGGGATGCATGGCCACTAAGCTCTAGAATCGTATTGGGTGGAAGATTTTGGAGTTGAACTCCATAGTAATCGATAACCTCGGAGAAGAACTCCGAGGGAGGAAAAATCAAACCTCGGTCCAAATGGGTGCAGAAGTGGACCCTCTCGTCAGCGTGAGGGGTGGGGATGATTTCGTTCAAGCCACTCTGCCATTCACCGGTGTAGAGGAGGAATTCCTTCTCGACACCGTGCAGTTTCTCATCGTCAAGCACGCAGGGGATCCAGACCCCACGGAAGTTTTCCTTCTACATCGTTGTCGCCACCGTCGTCACCGCCGTTCCAGAAGAAGATGTGTCAGCCATCTGATCGGAGAGGTGACCTTTGGTAGGCGGTGCTGCGGGATTGGAGAAGGAAAGGAGGCAAAGGCGTTGTGTCGTTTGGAGGAAGAAGAGGGCAAAGGCTGATGAGAGGAGAATGAGAGGATCTCAACCCCTTATGAACCACGCCTACACCAAGATTTGTGTGAACGTAACAGTAATTTGTGCCACGCGTCATGGAAGGAACTGGGCAACTTCCTCGAGAAGATTACGCCTCCTCGATCTCCGTGCATGCATCAAACGGCACCTCAGTTCCGCGCGAAGCGAACCCACCAACGGTCACAGTGACAGGAATGTTTTTCAGTGACAAGACTTGACCTTGACTGATGTCAAGTTGCATCAGAGACCAATTTTCTGCTTAGTTTGAAATCAAGATTGGGAAAACCGTAATGGAATATTCACAGGTCCGACTCATTTTTGAGACCCGGATCCTACTTTTGTTTTGGAGTTTCAGGAACCCTTCAAGACTCTAGAGCCAAAGAAAGATCAAGCTAGGAGATGAAATCCGACTTTGGATCTTGGAGGCTTCTGAGGGCTATTGTTGGGGATATACTTTCCGGATATACCCACTGTGACTCGTTGACTAGGGTGGCCTACTTCGGGTTAGAGTCTTGCTTCACGGGCAGCCCAGTCGGGAAGAGAAGAAGGAAGTCCATCCTGCTATGGGAAGGCCCAGAAGACTTACCGACTTAGGTCTGTATCATTACTTGAAGTCCAAGGTGTACTCTGTAACCGACTCTGTATCGTAACCGGATAGGTCCCTCTTGTAACCCTAGGCCGGACATCTATATAATCCTTCCTAGGGACCAGCCTTTAGGGCACCCACAACTTACAACCTCAACTCGCATAGGAGAAACCTCTCTTATAATCTATACTTCTCACTGTCGTATTACTAGATTGCTAGCAGGAGTAGGATCCGTCCACCGTCAGTGGATTCGAACCTGGGTAAAGCTTGTGTGCTCATTGTCCCAGAATACCGTCACCTCACACCCCCTTTATCCACACGCCTCGAGGACCCCTTCTCGGCGTACATGTCTTCAACCGACGATAATAGTCTCTTGAAAAGGGCCTGGACTGGGAGTGACCAATGTCACTTCTGTTGTAAGAAGGAGACTATTGATCATCTCCTCTTCTCCTGCTCTCTTGCCAGGTTCACTTGGCAGGTGATTTTGTGTGCCTTTGGGCATGTCATGCCATCTAATAGCTCCACTAATCTTGCTACGGGCTGGATCAATTCCTTTCCAGAAAACCAGGTGAATCTGGTCTTTGTTGGGAGCGCTGTTTTTTGCTGTGATATCTGGAAAACAAGAAACGACGCATGTTTTACTAGAAAATTTCCAGACGACCCCACCTTTGTAATTTATAGAATTTGTAACATGATCTCTTCTTGGGCGTTGTTGCAGAAAACGCGAGGCAGAAAAAAGAGGGAGTGGAGATCCTGAAGCTGGTGGTGCAAGAAGCATACTCTAAGTCCCATGGGTGGGCTCCAACTACATCGCGGATTGTGATGGCTGATCAATATTGTTCGTTGTAGTCGATTCCTCTCTATTGGCTTTCCCTCTCTAGTGTAGAAGTTTCATTTTTATCCCTTGGGTTGCAGTTATTCTGAACTAAACTATCATGTAAATTATGTTGATTTTGAGTTCTCATACTAAAAACAACACCTCCTCTCTTTTCCTTTTTTCCCCGTTCCCTTCTCCTATTATGTGTTTGTAAGAACTTAGTGGTTTCTTTATATAAAATCGACGACGGATGCCGTTTTGTCAAAAAATAACTAGAGATCAAACCCGTATTTTTAAATGAATATATTAATATTGAGACATTATTAATTACACCCGCTCTCTAGACTAACACGATAACCCGACGGGGGCCGGTTTCACTTACATGTTTCTCTTTTTTTGTAGTGTTTCACCACCTTTATTAAAACTCCAAGTCCATGGGGATACAAGCGCCTTTAGGTGGCATGAACAACCAAACACGGCGACCAAAATCATCTAAATATACACTTCTAGCTAGCCCATGGGTTTCTCTATTCGATATTTTGCTTTCATGGCATAAAACTAGCGCCTCAAAATCTTGCTTGTATTCATTGATCTCGCAGACAATTTTTTCATACGCACACACGCTTCCTTCCGTCAAGCTCTTGATCACATTGCTGCAGTCGCTCGCAACCCAAACTTGATGTCCATTAACATCTCGCGCCAGTGCCACCGCCTCACGGCATGCAAGGCCTTCTAGGGTTTCAATCATAGTCTTTCCAGGGAAGGCCACTACTGAAGTCCCCAAATAATGTCCAGCGACATCTCTAGCCACTGCTGCGACCACTCCGCGCCTGGTATTCTTGCCCACAGCCGCATCAAAATTGATCTTGATCATTCCCTAGGGCGGTGGTATCTAGATTGGAGAGTTCACGTCCGACGTCGCCACCGTATGCCTCTTCCTCGATGGTACCAACCTGAGCTCGGTGATGAAATTTTGAACAAAATAGTGCATGAAGACAGGGTTCTAGTACACGTCCTCGTGGATCACATTACGCCGCGCATGCCAGATTGCCCAGAGGGTAACAAAAAACCCTCACCTAATCCTCATTCTTCAACGTGTCAATCATCGTTGCAATCCATTCTCTCACATCTATTTCCTCCGAGTTCTACTAGTGCTCAGTAATTTCCTTGTCCTCTAAATCCCACACACACACCTTGCCATGCTACAGTCTATGAGCGCATGTTTTTTCGGGTTAACCCAACGACCTTGTTTTATCAGGTTGGGACAGAGACCTAAAGGGTCGACCCAGCTCATTCCCACCCTGACAACCAAATCATAGGGCATGTTTAGTAGTCTGCATGCACTTTCTGGCCCGGCTCGGCAGTGCCAAAGGCAGCACTGCATCCTGAGCCAGGCATCAAACCTGGTTTTGCAGCCCGTTTGGTAGCCTGCATGAGCTACCTGGGTATGGATTGGGAATTTTTGCCCTTTGTGTTTGGTTGCCTGCATCATTGACTTTTGGCCCATTGCATGCAAAAAACACTTGTTTGGTTGCACACATGCTAGCCCTTATGGTCACCCTATTCAAATTCTAGTGTGCTTACCACCACTACAAACACATCCGATCATATGCACCACCCTAGAAGAAGATCAACTTGACGATCACCATAAGAAGAATGACTATGATGAAGTCCTTGAGGCTATCATGTTGGACATGTTATTGTTCTTCATAGCCAACAATGTGCAATTGCTATCTTTCTTCCCCGACGGCAACTTGCACCTACTACTGTTCTTCGTGGGCTGCATTGTCCAGCAGATGTTCTCTATGGTTGATGTTGTTTTCATGGACAAGGTTGTTGTTGTTGTTGTTGTTGTCATAAACAAGGTTGTTGTTGTTGTTGTTGTTTTTGTTGTTGTTCTGCTCAGCTATATACCTGTGGTATGCCGCAAATGCCTCCTCCATGGTGTCAAACCCTTCATGACTGTTGTTGGAGTAACCTAAGACTTGATCATGGTAGTGTCTCCATTTGGCGTACACCCCTGGTTTCCTATCTCTGAACACCACATAGAAGTTTCTCTACAAGGAAGAAGAGTAACATGTCAATGTATTACAACACAAGATCATCATATACATCTACCATCCATAAAAAGTTCATAACACAAATACGCACTAACGGGTGTGTGCATGATCATTTCCAAAAGGGGATCACAGATTCATCCTACACTACATGGTGTTAACCTACCACCACATCAAAAGTGGGTGTCATCCTACCACCACAATCATGTTCAAAACCGCATGAGGGTTTAGTATATACCACCTCATCGATTCATACAAGCCATAGAACTATAGAAGTTTTCGGGTCCTAACTACTGTCGAAATGTACATCACAAAGATCGTAAGTTCATCATCAAAAACACCACTGCCACCATCATGCACACCACCTCTAGGACCGTAGGAGCTGAAGCTCTAGTCGAAGTACTTGGCCAGGAATGTCCTGATCCACACGATCATGTGCGCCTCACGCATGTCGAGGAAGCTTGTGCCCTGCTCCTTGTTGTCGATGAGGTGGCTAAGAGCCGCCATGAGATGGCACTACGCAAAGCCAACAATGTCCATCACTGTCGTGTAGAGGTCAGGGTGCATGGCAGTGGGCTTGTTGTCCCTGATGACCTATGCAACGTACGTCACGACATCGGTCATGCTGTTGAAGGCATGGATCTCGTCGTAAACAAGCACGCCCCTCTTCATCTTGTCGTTAACGGCAGCATCAGCACCTCTTACAGCTATTGTTGCTCCTGCTGCTGCAGCTCGAGCATCGATTGACTTCTTTGTTGTCGCATCAGGGTTCATGGTGTCTAAATCTTGGGTGTCAGGGTCTTCAGGAGTGCCAAGGGGCTCGCATGACCCCATGACATACCTCCCGATGGCAAGGCCGTAGGAGAAGATGGTATGCGTCTGGACATAGTTCAGGATGGGCTTGTTGAGGTAGTCTGTGTCCTTTGGGTGCTCCTACGAGTTGCAAAAGAGTGTGTTAGCGGTGAATGACAATGCTAATGTTTTTAAGAAGAAAGGGCGATAGTGATCATTCGTGCAAACCTGAAATGTCCCTGTAAGTGCTCAGTGCCAAGAATAATAGTGAAGGTGTCCTCATCCCATTACGCGCCACTAAGGTCTCTCAGCTTGCTGAATTTGGATCCAACGCACCCTCCACTTCCTCGGGTGGTTGTACACCTGAGTGCCTGAAACCTCAACACCACAATGCTCGAACAAAGCTTTGGAGCACGCACTGAGATGGATCTCCTTGAACCCCTTCTCAGTACGGACGTCGCTCTTCACTATCTCGTACATCTTGTCCAGCACGAAGGTGGGCATGTAAGGGGGGGCATTTCGTGGTCCCCTTCATCTAATCCTTCTTAAGCTTTGTTGCGACCTTAGCCTCGATGGAGGCGACATAGGCCTGGACAATAGTGTCGGCAGACACGATGCCACTCCCTAGAGTGGGTGACATCGACGAAACCACTTGGTTCTGTGTGAGAGGCTGATTGTCATCCACATAAGAACAGGGGATCTGGGAGTCCCTAATGGGGATCCAAGCCTGGCTAAACTGGTCGCAGAACGAGTCCTACAACGAGGACGCAATAAAGACGCAAATGAATCAAGGTGTGAAGAAGATGGTGTTCTAATGGAGGAAACTAGCATATGCATCAATTTCATAACATTCTCACAATAAGATGGTCTTCTACTACTCTACCTATCTAACAATCATATCAATCTATCGACAGTAATAGTCCATCTACAAGATCGAACTGAACACAACCGAACATTCAGATCCTACGGAGCAAATCCTACAAATCTGGCTCAAACCTACACATGCTATTTGCACAACAATCTAACATGTACTTGAATGAAGCTACGAACTATAGCTCCTAACCCTAGCAGCTCTGCAGATCTAAGGTAACCCTAGGTGGAAGTGGAAATGGGAGGTGGCCGACGCAGATCACTGGTAGAGGAGGAGGAGGTGCTCTTCACGCCGCCGAATCTCACCGAAGAAGAAGAAGCTACTTACCTGGCGCGGATGGAGCGGGGAACGGAGCTCGAACTGGGGGATGGCAGGTGCTGTTCCGGAGTTTGGTGGGGGCGGTAGAAATAGGGGCACTTCCTGCGGGAGAGATGAGCTCACCTCCCGCCCTAGCTTTTCGCTGCAGCCGAAAAGCTCCCGCCATCTGCGTCGTCGGCCGCACTTATGCGGGGGAGCTCCGCTTTTGCATCTGTTGGGCACACGAAGAGGGTGGTTCCCTGGAAACAGCCGAATCAGCCGTAGTCGCTGGGTCTGGCTTTAAGGTTCGCGTCAGGACAGCCCAACCCCCAGTGCAGGCAACCGATCGGCCCGCTTTCTGCGCCAGCGGACCTGCCTGGACCTCATGCAGACTACCAAAGGCGCCCATATAGTTAAGAATCTATTGTATCTGGAACACGATTTCTGCCTAACTTGAAATATCTAGTGTGAAATCTTCGCGCTCCGTATGGATTCTGACACAGCATCTACGAGGTTAGGTCCTGGTACAACTTCCTAGCATTAGCGCTACTTCAAGGGAAATCATGGGAGCCCTTAACGCAACCAGGGACACCAACGGAACAGATTTGATGTTACGTATTCCATGGAACATGCAACGGTTTTTGGACTCTTGCTGCCACTATGCCCAAGCTAGCAGATTCCGAATCGTTGCTGAACTGAAGATTTCCATCAGACAACATTCTCGCTCAAGACAAAGCTTCTCGCAACGCAGGGCATTGCACATAAACTTAATTTCAGGGTTCCACTAATGGGCGGATGGTTAGAGCAGTAAAACCATGTCCCATCAGCAGCAGCTACCAATAGAGATTAGAGAAGCTGCTGCTTTCTGAATCTAGGACGGTCCCTCCACATGCAGAATTGAAGCTCCAAAGTACAGTACGGGTGCACAAACAAAAGTTCCAAGCATGTCATGTGCCGATGGCGGCATGCGAACAGGGTCAGGGTCCTTTCCCCTTCTCTACCCGGAGAATAAAAGGCACTCAATGTTCTGCTCCCTGAGCAACAGTGATCCAACGTTAAGGCACAGATTTACTACTTGTCAAGCAGAACAGGAACATGAGCGGATCTGATCCCCAACAATCACATATGCCACTGTAAATGACATGATTCGATTCCTCCTGTATGAACATTCAGGACTACAATTGCAATCACACGCCGTTTTCTTTGGTAAGAACAGAAACGCCAGGGCTTTGCTGCACGGAAATCCTAGGATTTTATTGGAACACAGTGTCGCTATGGTACACAATTTATCGGCAACAGGAGCTGGATCCGATCGACGAGATCCGTGCGCCACAGTGCCGTCCATTCACTGGTAACCCCCATTCCATGGCCACAAAGCTCGTACGAAGTAGATGAGCTCTTTAATAACGGTGAAGCAAAGATGAATGAGGGCTGTCCCGCTCACTCACTTGGAGAATAAACCGAAGTAGGGATTCTCCATGGCGGATGTGATCTCGACCCCCGCCGCGTTGAGGAGCGCCACGTCGACCTTGCCCCTCGGCATGAACAGGTAGCCGTTGTTCCTCAGCTTCTGGAACCCGCACAGCTCCAGGAACTCCACGCCGCCTTGCAGGTTACCCACCTTGTCCTGTTAAAACAGCAGAGGTTGAGGATGAGGCGGCTCTCTGAATGAACTATAGCTACGTTTAGCGTGTCACAGTTCTCTGGTTTACCTTGAAAACAGGATTGCTTAGCCGGATCCTCCTGAACTTTTCCTCTTCTGGGTTCTTTGCTATGTTGCCGACTATCTTCAGCAATATTTGGAATGCTCTTTTGACTCTACCACTGTCATCCTACAGATAAATAAAGTGGCAAACGAGCACACTTCAATTGGTTTCGGTCATCCCGGTAACACGAGGGGTCATTGCATTGTACAGCTTCATATCATATTGCATGTCTTGCACAAGCGAACTGCTGAATTCTAAAAGGGTGCTGATGGTAGAATGTTACAAAACAAAACGGAAGGGCCAGTCCCAGAATACAAAAGATAGCCTAAAAGAGCACATGATGCAGAATCTGAACAGCCTGGTGTGCGGAAAGACTAGTTTCAGTTAGCTGCATGGACAGAAGTTGCACAGCAACATTTGTGCGGAACAGAAGTCAAGATTATCACGCGGAAGTGGATAGAGGGTTTATTGTGCTATTTGCAGAACATCATATTCAATAATGTTCAAGACAGTTAAAACAATTCAATGGATCATAAATCATATCTGCAGGACGGTCAACTTACCTTGTGATTCCTTTTCAGAGTTCGCAGGCAGTCTCTCAGCTGTTCCGATGTTACAACGGGTTCAGTAGGTTTAACCTGAGCAGTCAAAAAAAGTGAGGAATGCGTTGTCGAGATTTCGCTCATGAGATGTAGTAGTACTATGAGGGGCTCTAGACCTTTTGGGGAGTTACTATCGGTGTTGGTGCTACTGTTGTTTCCTGCGGCAAACCAAGTCCTCTCCTCCTTTCTGCCTGCACAGAGGAAAACTATTTAGGGCTTTTCAGTAGTACAACAAGCAATGTAGTATCACGCTGAAAGTCAGGAAATTTTGGAGAAAAGTAGTGGCAAATGAGTAACACGGGGAATTTCTCAGTCTGAACATGTAAAATATACTAATTATTACACTCTAATGATAATAATGGCATGAGTGGACGGATTTGATCATTGCATGGTAGGCTTGCTCCATTGCAAGGAGACCAAATCTGTTTGGTTGCAATTTGAAGACGTTCACACGCAAAAAAAAGGATATCTTATTGCATGTAGATGTGGGTTTGTGGAGACAAGATATAGGCATATAGCCTTAACTTCATCTATATGGAAATCCAAGAACTATAAGGAGTGCAGGAGATTCACTGACCATTGTCATATAAAACATTGAAATGAAAATAACAGATGGAATGAAATACCGAAGTACCGAAACATTAGTTAGATTAGAATCAGTGGGACCTTATCGGCATCTATACGCTGACGGATTCTCTCTCTTGCTCTTTTCTCCTCCTCTCGATCTGCTTTTCGACTTTCCATCATGCTGCATTAAATAAAAATATCTTCCCCATGAGCACATTTGAGTTGGAAATAGTAAATATATGAGTTCCATACAAAACTGACCGTTTTCTTTGATTTTCTTCAAGAGCCCGTTTTGCTTCCATAAGATCTTTAGCAGCTTGAATTCTCTCCTTCACAAAACAATAAATAATTACACATGAAAGATAATGGTCACACAATATGTAATAGAGCTCAACAGATACTTTTGCAAAAACATCACAATATTAGCACAAAGCCGATCATAGCAGGTTATAATTTCTATCATCCTGTATCATATAACCCTTAGCGCAATGTAGGATGTGTCATAATTGACTCCGTCTGTTGCAAACCAAATTAACTGGTTTTCAGCTGATGCGTCATCATTTTTAACAAACAGTGTTCCTAATAGGCTAATGATACTTCTGTCTGCAGTATGCAACACAGTGAAAGATGGTGGACAAGGGACAGGTTCCAACAAAGAGGGTTCCCACCAGCGGAAGATTTGACATCCCAACAGAGAACACTGCAGGCCAACATGAAGTTTTTCTCCAATGAGGACAACACGAAGTTATTGCATGATAGCTGCTACGGTGAAATATGATAAATAAAACCACAAGGAGCACATTTTTGCTCTTTCCTTTTACATTGTTATATGATCTTTACTTCTTAATAGCATGGAGAAGTTGTCAGACCTCTTGGATTTGATTTCGGGTTCTCCCTCTTGCTATTTCTTCATCATCGCGCTTTGACTTATATAGTGCTAAAATCCTGCAAAGAGGAGCGTTGCAGCCTTGCAGGAAGAGCAAGCAGCTCACCGAACAGAATCTATTCAAAACAAAGTACAAACCTCTTTCTATCCTCTTCCCCATGTTCATCTGCTTTGAGTTCTCTTTCCACCAGTGAAGTCTCCTGATAAAAGAAGTACGGGTGTGACACAAGATTATGAACTACAAAACACTAGCCCGGATAAGGTGAGGCAGAAAACAAAATGCTGCTGAAGTGGCCGGCGGATGCGATGTGGGGATGTGATGTGGCACCTACTAAACATTTGACAAGGGTATTCACATGATGTAAGAACATGAAAACCAGGACAACAGAAAACATGTGCATTTGTATCTTATTTGCAAACGTAATATTTTTAGTTCAATGTGGTATGAGAAATCCTTTATTAAGTCTAGGTTATGCTTAAAGAATGGAGGAAATAAATTGAAATAATTTTCAACGTGTGACTTTTTCCAATAATGGTTATGAAGGTTCTAGTCCTCCATGAATAACTAAAAAGACATCACTTAACCATAACATGTTAACATGATTCAGAACTGAAATATCAAAACGAAGAATGTTTAGATGGCACCTTCTGACTTCCAGCTGCAGTTTGATCCTCTTGTTTTCTCTCCTGTGCATGAGTCCTACAAAAAACCATGCCCAATCCAATGATGCATTTTATAAACAACAGAATAGCAAATGAAAATAAATATCAACCAGTATATGTGTTGAGTTACTTGAGTACGTAAGTTTTTCATGAATATATTATCTCCATCAGTAGTTAGTAAATTGTAATAAGACTCCCTCTGTTTCTTTATGCTTACTCAACAGCATTTTGTGATGATACCATTTTGTGTATGTATAACCCACATTTTATGGAATATAAATGTTGTCAAGCTTGAATTCTCAAATGCATGTTAGCCTTGCATAAAAAGCGGAGGGAGTAAGCATTTTTTTTTTTGCGATCAACATACTAGTAAGCAGAGAGAGTAAGCATTTTTTTGCGATCAACATACTAGTAAGCAGAGGGAGTAAGCATTTAACTCTGATGCATTGAAGACTTGCATAAAAAATCGCAGGAAGTAACCATTTAACTCCGACACATGACTTGCCTTAATCAACATACTAGTGCTAGTTAAGAAAAATACTATACTCAATTGCAACTTCCATTTTTCTAGTGCCTGGCATCAGACTGTTAATGTAGCAAGTGGGCAGGCTTAATGACACATTTTCCCCAAACAGCTATTTTATTTTGTAAAAAGGAAGGATGGTTAGAAAAGCAGTTTGCTCCCTTGAGACATCCCGAACACCACATTTTTTTCCCTTGAGGATGGCATAGCAGGATGGCAAACATAACTGTAAAATGTTGCAGATTGTCAAGTTCAGACTTCCGGATGGTTGGTAGAATAGCCACAGTGCTTAACAACATTTGGTGTCCGCCACAGTTACACTAAAATAATACTTGAATTTTCTACTGAGTTTCATTAAACAACTGGTTCATTCAAACTTCAAAACTCCCACTGGCATCTAGGGTCCTCCAGCCAAGTCTCAGACTCATGGCTGTTCTGGTATCATATTGACATTTTTAGTTTATATAACAACCAGTCCATCCAACAACTTAGGCTCTTGGGAAAATACCAGGAAAATCATCATACTTTATTTTCTATAGCAGTTTGGAAAAGGCTAACCTCATTCCTTGATCGCTGTTTCTCACTTCGTTTGATGTGTCACCACATTCAATGCTGATTTCTCTTGGAACCTAAAACATCCAAGTACCCAGAGGCCAGAAGTCAGAACAAGAGGTTTGAAAAAAATGATATGACAATGCAGAAATGCAGACACAGAATGAAGAAAATATACTGGGATAGAGCATTAGGTTACAGACTGCCACAGACATACACCAACATGTAAGTTGCTTCAGATTTAAGTACTCCCTCCGTCCTATAAATATTGGTTGTAATAACATCTTATATTATGGGATGGAGAGAGTATTTGAAAAAATTAGAAAATGTTGCATGCTGTAATCTCAGAGAAAAGGATTCACAGTTATATATTGAGAGGATAGCTTTGTTGAGAACTATATCAAGTGGGTGCAGAATAATCCACATTACAACAGATCTCTGCTAACAAATAACGATTGCATTTTTAAGCAATGACCTACCAATGGTAGCTGATCAATATCTGGGTCATTTTCATGTTCCAGAAGCCAGTTTATCGCAGATTCAAGATTGGAATTACCTGATAAGGATATTGGATTATTTCCCCAGTTCAATTTAACAAGATATAGAAGAAAAATGAATATTTGCAAGAAATGTGTAGCCATAGCCTTTTCTAATTATATCATTTACTTTACAATTTCAAGAAACATAAACAGTACGATGGTTCAATAGTCAGAACAAATATAATTTGTGAGACCATAGAACCAAATGTCCTGTAGTGATACAGTTCATGAATTGTCAGCCTAACTACGATAGGAAATAGTGTAATACAAGATCTTTACCTTGTAATCTCATTTGAAACACACGTACCAGAATAATGGAGTGCCCTAATTGAACGAACTGCGGGGAATCCCATAAGTTCAAGTTCACCAAGCATTTTCTTGTCAACTTGTGGGACAGCCATGTCTAGAAGTATATGAATAAGAATAAGAGATGACAATTGCAACAAATGCAAAACTAGAGGGGGAGAAAAAGGAAGGAAAATCGACTGATATAGAATATCGGCTCACTTGCCACATAACATTAAATACATAAAACAATCTAGTAAGCACAGACAATTAGGAAAAAAGTTAAAGTGAGTGTCCCCATAGTCTTATATAATTCCTGCTCACTTCGAAGAGATATATATCATAACACTTCTGTTTCATGTCTAGCTGAAGTTATACATTCTGCAATTTAGGATATACAACCTGTTGATATGCTGATCTTAGTCATTCCTCTATTTACCTTACCACTCATACTTAGTAGAACAGATGCACCACACTGCCAGTATAAGCTAGAACTACAGGCCATAATGGCACAATTAGGACAAATTGCACTATTTTGCATCACAGGTAGCAGAGCTAGAAAGCGGGACAATGGAACATGTAGAATCTAAGTAGTTTGAAGAAGTAATTCAGGTTTCAGGATGCATTGAAACTTTGAATACGACAACATGATGAATGATTAACAGAAATTCTTACCTGTCGAAATTTTTTCCTGCACTTAGTAACTTTGGAGCCAAGTTGGTGTACAATCCTCTATAAGTAGGGCATGAAGCAATGCGTTACTGCAAATGGAGGGGCATGGGAAAATTAGGATTAGGCCTTTGCTTCGTCTGTACTTCATTCTTGTCTTGTCTTCCCGAATGGTTTTCAGGAAACTCAGGTGACTTCTTTCTTCTTCCAGTTACTTATACCTTCCTTCCTACTAAGGATTTCCCTCTTGAACCAACACCCTGCTCACAGCTGATCAGTTGCTTCATTTGGACGTGCCTATAGAAGATCAATAATATAAATCAATTAGACAGTAATGAAAATGTAGAATTATAACTTAACTGTACTCTAATCATTTGAGAGTGATTATCAGCATGCAATTAACCTAAGTTTCACATAGAACATGTCAAGTCATGGATACCACTGAATTGCTTATATTGTAGAGTATTTGCAAAAGGTTAATTGAATTTGAGTCCAGGACTGTGATAAAGGAACAATTGGTTTTCCTAAATGTGATCAAGACTACTAGAAAAGGATTTAACTCCTAACAGAACATCTCTTTACCATGTGATTATGGTGGCAACTGTCCTGCCCTCCAGAAGCTAATAGCACATATTCTTTTCTTGGGAAAGATTACGGGAGCTGGATCTGAAACTACTAAGCACATGGACATGCAAAAATCTTAATACTCCGTCCGATCCAAATTAATTGACTCAAGTTTTTCTAGATTCGGATGTATCTAGTACTAAAACATGTCTAGATACATCCGAATGTAGACAAATCTGAGTCAATTAATTTGGATCGGAGGGAGTAACAAATATTGGAGATAAATGGCACAGCATTTGGGCAGTGCTGAGCAGAAGAAGCTGCACTAACAGACAGCTCTGCACAAGTTTAAAGTGGTTGGAGCACTTTTTTGTCTCCAATTTTACAGGAATCTCCGCTGTTTCCAGATTTCCCTTGAAGGTGGCCTATCTCTGCAAAAATAAAAATAACGAATACTCCCTCTATACATCTATAAGACGTGCCAAAACGTCTTATAGAAGTGAACAGAGGTTGTACTAAAGATTAAAGGGGGTGAACCCAGTGCTGAAAGCTCCCACACATTGTGGGGTCTGTGGAAGGGAATACTAAAGATTATATATTAAAAAATATATATAACTCGGACTTTCCTCTTTTTTGGGCGGTGGGAGTGGGGATTGGAATACCATCAGTAGGCACATTGGGAAATATGAGAATCTATGTGGGATTTTTTTTCTATG
The DNA here is from genome assembly GCA_916181665.1 of Avena sativa. Lineage (NCBI taxonomy): Eukaryota > Viridiplantae > Streptophyta > Magnoliopsida > Poales > Poaceae > Avena > Avena sativa. Next base: position 27,043,132 of record OV702290.1, on the reverse strand, counting down.
AGTCATGTTTCATCCAATTTATGTTAGCAGAGGAAAAAGGGATCTCATAGGAAGATTCAAGGCTATGAGCATGGTATTCATGGGGATGCTGCCTCCCAGTTAGAGCTGATACAACGTTGTCCAAAAGAACAGGATATATTAGTACATCTGGTCCGAAATCAACCTACAATATGCATCATCAATCACAGAGTTCCACTTTACTGCATTAACATACTACTAGTACTAGCATGGACAGTGCAGTGCCATCGAACAGAAAAGGTAAGATTTCACAGGAACTTCTGATGTGATTATTACCCCCAGCTAATGGTGGCAATACCTCAAACCTACTATTTGCAAAACATGCGACTAAATGTTGCATTCAATGCTATTTCCAGGTACTCTTGTTGTCATAGATCTCAAGAAGGATTGGAACTATTTTCAAGCGTCAAAATGTACTCATTGATTTGTCGTTGTTGCTCCTCCATAGTCGCTACCATCTCATCAGCAGCCTCATTTATCATTCTTGGAAGGTACTTTTCCATCCGGTCAAACCACTCCCCCAATGTCATAGTCTCCAGGCTGCTTTTACCAGCACGCTTCTCTGGCTTCTCCACATCGTCTACCTCTTCTCCATTGCCAACTGCTTCAGTCTTGTCATCCTTTTCCTCCTCTCCACCACCCTTTATCTCTTCACCTCTGTTGTCAGAAGCAGCACACTGAGCATTGGTCATCCCCTTTAGTGTTCTTTGTGCCTGCTCTCTCCCAGCAACTGGCATGGTCTCCAGGCTGCTTCTCCCAGCATACTCATCCACATTCTCCACATCCCCTACCTTTCCTCCACTGACGATTGCTTCCCTCTTGCCATTCTCTTCCTCTTCTCCAACACCCTTTATATCCTTACGGACATTGTCAGAAGCAGCAAGCCGAGCACTGGTCATCTCCTTTGGCGCTCTTTGTGCCTGCTCTCTCCGAGCAACTGGCATTGTCTCCAGGCCGCTTCTCCCAGCACGCTTCTCTGCCTTCTCCACATCCTCTACCTCTCCTCCATAGCCAACTGCTTCTGTCTTGTCACCCTGTTCCTCTTCTGCACCACCCTTTATCTCCTCACCCCTGTTATCAGAAGCAGTAAACTGAGCATTGGCCGTCCCTGTTGGCGCTCTTCGTGCCTGCTCTCTCCAAGCAACTGGCACTGTCTCCAGGGTGCTTCTCTCAGCATGCTCCTCCAAATTCTCCACATCCCCTACCTTTCCTCCACTGACAATCGCTTCTCTCTTGCCATCCTCTTCCTCTTCTCCACCACCCTTTATCTCCTTACCGACATTGTCAGAAGCAGCACACTGAGCATTGGTCATACCTTTTGGCGCTCTTCGTGCCCGCCCTCTCGGAGCAGCTGACACTTTCTCCAATGCCACCGCAGTCCCTTTCACTTCTCCATTCCCAGCTGCCACCTTATCGTCCTTCTCCTCTCTCGGTGCAGCCACCTCTTCCTTCTCCTCCTCCTCCTCCTCCTCAAGAACAGTCTTCATTGCACAAGCCGGTGTAACCCTTCCCCGAGCCCTTCTGGACCTTGTCATTGGAGGCAGTGGAGGGGCGACCGTCATAGCATCCTCCCCCTCATCTCCCTTCTCCGGTTCAGAGGGCTCAGCATTCTTCCTCCTCGTGCGGCGTGTCACCACCGCTGCCTTCTCCTCTTTCTGTTCCTCCGCCTTCTCTGGTTCAGGGGGCTTCACAGCCTTCTTCTTCCTACCGCGCCGTGTCTCCCCTGCGGCCTCCTCGATCTCTTCCTTACCCGCTTCCTGGGACTCGGCTGCAGCCACCTTATTCCGTTTGCTCCGGCGAGTAACCATCTGGGGGTTCTCTTCCTCCACCACCACTGCCGCTGCGTCCGGCCCTTCCTTCTCAGATTCGGAGGGCTCCGCCGCGGCTCCTGCCTTCTTCCGTGTGCTCCGGCGCATCACTGAAGGGGTCGGATTCTCCTCCACCACCTTCCCCGTCGGCACCACACGGCGCGAGGAGCGCCTAGGGGCGGGCTTCACCTCCGAATCGGGCGCGATGGACACGGCGAGCTTGGTGGACTCACCGAGGACGATTAGGTCCCCGTGGGAGAGCGGGGCGGGGACGGAGGGCTCGAGGCGGGCGCCGTTCAGGAAGGTGCCGTTGGAGGAGCCGAGGTCCGACACGGCCCACCGGGCCGCGGGCGGCGGGAGGAACTCGATAATGAGGTGGCGCTGCGACGCGCCCACGTCGCGCACGGCGAGGTCGTTGCCGGAGACGACGCGGCCGACGCGGAACGCGGCGCCCGCGCGGCACTGCCGGGTCTCTCCTGCGCGCGGGCCCTTCTCCACCGCCAGGGTGAGCACCGGCGGCGGAGCGGCCATTGGGGGAAGTGGGGGACGGCCTTACTGAACTTGCTGCTTGGTACTCGGAAGTACTTTCGGTTCAAAATGCGGAGGTGTTTTTGAATCCAGTGCGAGCGAGATCTCAATTTCGGGGTGCATTTTTGAACGGGAGTTTAATACTAGGGTGTTATCTGTAAATCGTCGCTTCTAGCCCGCTATTGCCTATTGTGCCCACTGCACACCTCCATCGGAGCCACCCAGTCCCAATCGGACGGTGGAGAATTCTACATTTTTGTGAAGTTTGTAAGAATGGAAGAGATGCCAAACAATATTTTACATGACAAGCCAGCCTCGAGTCTATGCATAGTTTTCCAATTTCCTCGATGTTGTGATGCCGTCGTCATCCTTGGTGGTTATGTTTTCCGATGGTCACAACCTCGAGTTTTGGTCTATCGGAACCATCAAGCCTGCGGCTCACTTTCGTCTTTGAGAATATCCAAAGGAATTATAAAGCAAGGTACTTATATGTGGGTGTTTGGAGAGAGATAGTGTCACTCATAAATTGATTCTATAAACTACATCTCCTCCAATGCAAGCACCTCTCTTTATACATTTAGATGGTTTATTGTACTCCCTCCGTCCCGTAAAGGATGTCGGAGGCCCAGTTATAATTCATTTTTACAAAAAGGTCCTGGTACATTGAAAACGTGTCAATATTGGCCTTCACGTATGAATCTCAAACTGGAATCTTTCTCCGTCTCCGTCGTCCTCGACGTCCGGCGTCCGCCGCGGTGGTCGCCCTGCTCCGCCGCGAAGCTTCTGTTCCTGCTCCGACCTAAGCTCCTCCTCCGGTCATCCCTCTTACCTCCTCTACTCCGATCTCGCGGGGTCGCCAGAAGCTCCCGTTCCCGCTGCCGGCCCCAGCCCCTGCTCCATGGAACAGCCCCCGCCCTCCTCCGCTCGACCAGGATCTCTGCCTCGCCGAGAGCTACGCCCTCCATGAGCCACGCTTGTCAGGAAGCCGCGGATTAACAGAATCGAGGCCGTCTCCTCCCACTCTGGTCGCCGCTTCCCCACACGAGCTCGACGCCGTCGCGCCTCCTCAGTCTTCCCCGAGCCGTTCAACAGCTTTTCCCATCTCGCTTGCTTGTTGGATTGTCTCGCCGTCGTGGTCTGCCGCTGGAGCTCGTCACCGTAACTCCTCCGGTGACCAAAAACTGGCGGCAGCAGCATAACCACACTCAAAGACGCTGAAAGTTTTTGAACTGTGTAATAGCTCAAATTCTTTGTGAAAAATCAAATCACATACAAACCGAGGGCAATTTTCAGCTGACAGAGTTTCATCGATCACCTTCTAAACATCAACTTTAGTAGATACAACTATACTGTGACTTCCACCTAGGGCAGCCTAAAAACAGTAATCAGAACATGCAAGTAAATTGATTAGCTGAAGAGAGGCTGCTGATAAAGTTTTAGAGAGCAGTAGACACAAATAGGAACAATCGCACAAGATGGACAATATGGGAAATGGGTAAACCCGTGAGACACCAAGAATATAATCCTTTCTCAGGGTCAGAAGAAACAGTCTGTCCCGGCTACACTTCCACACCTGTACCAAAAATATCAAACAACTGTAACCAATAAGGAAATAATACTTCTCACCTTCAGGCCGTGGAGGAGGGAGTGTAACCAATAAGGAAATGTCAAACAACTGTAACCAACTCATCCCCAACCTCCAGGCTGTGGAGGAGGGAGTGTCGGCAGCTCTCTCACCTTCTCGCCGGCAGCGTGGTGTGCTTCGGCAGCACATCCCCAACCTCCTGGCTGCGCACGCAAAGGACCGAGATGCGGAAGAGAAAGCTGGGACGCGTCCACAGTTTTGGCTTGCACATCGTATTACTCCGCTCTAGCGAGTCTGACAACGAGGAGGAGGTGGCGTACTCAGCCTCTCCACCTTCAACATTGCTGCTGGACACGAGCTCCAGTTGCAGCTCCTCGCTAGACGCGCCGATGCCACGAGCTCTAGCTCGCTAGCACCTGAAGAAAAGGACACAAGAAATTAGCAGATTGTAGGTAAGCCTAATCGTGTCAAATTGTAGCCGAACTGTGCCAGAGATACGATGAGAAGAAATGGGAAGCCAAATTGTAGCCTAATTATTCTGACCAACTTGTTCTTGCACCTGATATTGAACTCTACATGTAGCTCATAGATATATCATAGATTATGCAGTCTAGACAATTATATCATAGATTGGACTCCATTTGTTGCTTTTCAGCACTTAGTAATTTCAACAATTGGACTCCATTTGTTGCTTTTGCTACTGAAGGAAGAGTCTGACTAGTTTCCTATGGGATAATAATGAACACATGAATGGGCCATCTCCAATAAATGCAATTCTTGATCTTGAAAGTCGGTAAAGCATTATGTTAACAATAAGGGAACATGAGAAAGCAGTAAGTAAGGTTCTATCACACAGCCTACCACGCCCAATTCAATGGATGCTTTCCTAGATTCAAAGCTCAAAAAATCTGGTCGGCACACGCGGAGCCGAAGTGCAAACTTTTCTCCTAGCTGGCTCTCCACGGGAAGTTACTCACTGCTGGCTTGCAATATTAGACAGAAGGTTCCCTTATTGCAATATTAGACAGAAGTAACACGAGAAGTTAAACTTGTGAGACATAAGGTTCTGTTCTGATAATTGTACATGTAGACACATAGTGCATGGCAGGTTTTCACCAAATGTGCCCAGGGCCTGAGCAGTCACCACAAACTATGTAATTTCTTCAGCGAATACTGAAACAAATAAGAGCAATATTAGCTTATGTCTATCAGCAAATACTGGGTCCTAGACTAAAAAGAAGGAAAACTAATCTAAGCTTTATACTCTACAAAACAGTGATCAGACTATTGTCAATTACATCAGTTTCATAAGCAGGAAAAGGACTCCTACCAATAGCGGAGTACATTCATTCAGTATCAAAGCTAGAAATCTTGTGACATAGGTGGTAGTTCATGAACTAGTAAATGAAGTTCACGAATCAATGAAGTAAAATGTCTATGAAAGAAAGAGTGTACCTGCATCAATGAGAACTTACATCCATTTCTAACAACTCGATCTCCAGTTCTTCTATAAGGGCATAGGTTTTTTCAAGTAGCTTTGTCGTGATAGATAGAGCTATTGGTAGTCGTCCTTCTGCTTGTCGACGTTCTTTATGATTGTGTGGCATGGCGTAGCCGATGCCTCCTCCAACTTCCATCACCCCAATCATAATATATTGTAGTGTGATGAAACTTCGGGAAAGCGTGTCCACATCGTAGTTGTGGAATTCTTCCTCTACACCCTCTATCAGTTCCTTGATAGTTCCTGGTGCTCTATTATCAGTGAGGGATTCAAGTGACCTGAAGAAGCAAAGGTCCAATACATTCAAGTCCGGACTGTTTGGTGGTTGATTCATCAATTGAATGTCCAAGTCAGTCGCGGCCACGGCCCGTCGAAAAGAGATATCACTAGGGAGAAGATGAGGTTTTGCATTGTCTTGCTGTATCAAGATTGTTCTTCCTATATCCTCATCGGGCCACTAGTCTTGGATTGCTGGAACTACTTTCTCACAAATGAACTCCCTCATGACATTACATGTTACTTTCAATGGTTTCAATTCAATTACCCCTCTAGGTCTGCGTCGACTTTTTTTTAGCTGGCGTCTCTTGGAAAAACTCCCATGTGCCAGTCTTTCCATCGAATGTGACCACTCCTCCTTCACCGTACCTAGGCTTGGCCACAACTGTCAAGAACATCACTTTCCCAATGTTGTTCTTATTATGCACTGTGCGCAATGGTACACTTTCTTCGGGAGTAGGTAGTAGTTATTCTTCACTTTGATCATGTAGAACCACTTTTCATCTATGTGGACGACATTGTCTATTAGCTTGAACATAGGCCTGTTGGGTCCGCAGCATAGAAAACAAAAATTTTCCTACGATGAGAACTATACGCCAAGATTTATCTACTAGATACAGAGCAACAGGTGGACATACATCCATGGAGAACTTACCCTCGAAGACAACGAGTTTTGTTAACGAGTAGGAACTCGTGGTTGATGTAGTCGTACGCTTGCCGATCTCAAGATCGTGTGGAAGTTCGAGCGCTGCAAATCAGCAGTGCATCCGTCCTCGCACACACGTTCAAGCCACTGGACAACCTCCACCTCCTCGCTCCAGCGAATCAGCGGAAGCAGCAACTCCTTCTAGACGCAAGGCCACCGGGAACATGTATCTCGCTAATCCGAGACCATGGGGGGATATCTAGAGGGGGAGAGAGATCCTTCACGAGGAGGTGTGGTTTGTGAGAGGGGAGAGGGGAGCTTTATATAGGAGGGAGGGAGACCCCTCCCCTCCCATAGCCGGCGCATGAGGGGGGGGACTCCTCCCCTCCTTCATTCATGTGGTGAACCTCCACTCACATAAACATGGCCTCCACCCAAAATCCCACTCACATGTATTTAATTTCCACCAAATTAAATGCAACTCTCAATTAATAAAACTCTTTTATTTATTTTATTCAGAATTTTGTTAATTACTTTAATTAACAAACATTCACATAAAACCCCTTGCAACATTTCAATATCACATGCAGAACCACTTTCTGCAATTTCACCCGAAACAATTCCGGTTTTTATTGAAACAATTCTTGTTTCTATCGAAACATTTCCTGCGCTTTGCAAACCTTTTGTCTGGAACATATGTGCTCCTAAATGGTGTCCGGCAACCCTTAAGTGTGTCACCCTACGGTTCGCGAATAATGCCGACATGATTGAGACTCCTCTCAGATTAATAATCAGAAGCGGGACCTGGAGATCCATACTGACTCCTGCATATTCAACGATGACTTCTGTGATCGTGAGAACCTTTAACATCAGCAATTTAATCCCTTTGTCTTATGATATAATACATGTCCGAGATTCAATCATCGGTATCCAAATACCTAGTTTGATCTTGTTACCGATATGCACTCTTTTCTCGTTCCCGTGATATAACATTCTAGTGATCACATCACTTGCTTGCAAGCTATCTTAATGTGATATCACCGAGAGGGCCCAGAATATATCTATCCGTCATCGGGATTGACAAATTTCACTCTTGATCCATGAGCCTCAACATAACACCTTCATAGTACTGAACCCACCTTTATGGTCACCCTGTTACGGTGTGACGTTTGATGTTATCAAGATACTCTTCCGGTGTTAGCAATTAACATGATCTCATGGTCTAAGGACTAAGACTACTTTGTATGATGTTATAGCAATATAAACATAATGACTTGATCATAATGCTATACTTCGGATGAATGTTCATCACATCATTTCACAAATAATGTGACCTTGTTATTAACAACATCCAATGTCCATGATCAGAAAACCTTGATCATCTTGTTAATCAACAAGCTAGTCTATAAGAGAGGCATAACTAGGAACCCTTTTGTTTATTAAACACACATGTATTGATGTTTCCTATCAATACAATTATAGCATGCAAAATAAATATCTATCATATACAAGGAATACATAATAACAACTTTATTATTGCCTCTCAGGGCATATTTCCTTCAAGGCCAAGGACTTGTCAACCAGCCCTCGTCGAGCATCGAGACACAGAACTGTAGTCTCTTAAGCTTGTTTTCTAGTGTCATAGAAGGTTTCAAGCGGCTACTATGGCGTCTCAGAAAACCCAACTTAAACCTCCGGTGTAAGGTTGACCGGCTCACACCCAATGATCTTGCTAAACCTCTAATGGTCCTTCTTTTGTTCAGTGGTACTGTTGCTACACTCGGCAGATCCAGGTCTTTCTTTTTTCTCCCAACATTACCCTTCTTCTGATTTGAAACATCAACTTCTTTCAATTGTACGAACACTTGTATTCACCATAACTGCAATGAGCTCCTTGTCATGCATTTGAATTGAACCATCTCTGCACTTAATCACCTCCAAAGCAAAATACACACCAAACCTTTGCTCATGTGTGAGTTATGATTTTGGGCCAACACCTGCAGGAACATTGCAAGCAAAGGAATTTTAGGAACATTGCAAGCAAAGGAATTTCAGGAACATTGCAAGCAAAATAATTTCAGGAACATTGCAAGCAAAGGAATTTAAGGAACATTGCGAGCATCCGAAATATTACCTTCTTCTTCTTCTAGAGCATCTTCTTCTGGAGCATCCAAATCTAGAGCATCTTCTTCTTAAGGAATCTCATTCAAATTGAGACCTGCTTCTTGAGGATTCTCATCCAAACCGAGACCCGCTTCTTGAGGAATATCATTCAAACCAAGACCCGCTTCTTGAGGAAGCTCATTCAAATTGAGACCCGCTTCTTGGGGAAGCTCTATCAAACCAAGACCCGCTTCTTGAGGAAGCTCATTCAAATTGAGACCTGCTTCCTAGGGAAGCTCTATCAAACCAAGAGCCCCTTCTTCAGGAAGATCATTCAAATTGAGACCCGCTTCTTGAGGTAGCTCATTGAAATTGAGGCTCGCTTCTTCAGGAAGCTCATCCAAACCGAGACCCGCTTCTTCAGGAAGCTCATCCAAACCGAGACCCGCTTCTTCAGGAAGCTCATCCAAACCGATACCCGCTTCTTCGGGAAGCTCGTCCAAACCGAGACCCACTTTGAGATTGTTTCAAGAACAACAAATATATGGTTTCTTTCGAGAACAAGAATGACATGGTTTCTTTCGAGCATAGTAGCTTACCATGTACCAAAGGTTCAGAGAATATGTCCTTTTGATGCATCCTGTTATATTTCCACATATGTTGTGCTTTATAGGGTACTTTCTTCCTCTTTTTAGACAGCTTACATAGATTTTCTCCGCTAATTTGTTTTATCATATACCTGTACAAAGAAAAGATTAAATTTACTTTCATTGTGAATTTGTTCTTGTGATTAGGGCCAATTGAAACTTACACATTAGATAACACTATTTCCTGATCAAATTTCATCATTATGTTTTGTTATCTTGTACACACAGAGGAGCATCAACTGGAGAAGAAGGTTTCAAGTGCCTTTGTTGAGATAACTCATCCACTTCAACATAGCAACATCTTGGTACTATTTACTGTACATACATGTGATGAAATATGGAGTTAGAAAAATCTAGAGTCATATGCTCAAAAACTATTTATTGTACTAAAAACTAAAATAAAATGAAATATGTAAATTAATTTAAAACAGCAAGAAACAAGGCTAGTGCAATGGCTCAATATATTACAATGTCTATCAATTAATCAATGGATACACATTCATCACATAGTGTATTGTAGCTAGCTAGGAGACCAGTCTGAGCATCAAATAAGAAAGGGAAAGCAACATCAAGTTTATAAATGTCCAACAGGCTGCAATCCCAGAATTTCTTCATGGTTAACACTAGGAGTAGCAGTTCTAATAGTTTTAATCGAGCAAAGGTTCAGAGAAATGAAAACCAGTGTATAGAAGTTCAATCAGGATTACTTAACAAGGTTATATACTGACTGCCTCAAGGCACCAAGTAATACAAGTGACACTATCAAATGACATGTTTGTTCCTGCTGTAGGTCATGTTACTTAACAAGGTTCTTTCTCAAGATTACTTAACAAGGTTCTTTCTGTAGGGCATGTTTGTTCCTGCTATAAAAGAGCAAGAACTGAAGAGCAACAAAAGAAGTGGGTACCAATGGCATACAAGTTCTAGAGAATTGGATGCCATGCGCAGACTGAACTTGGGCACGGTTCAAATGTTCAGGGGCTTGAGACAACTACCACATTTGATCCAAATATAGATGAGTTCGTTGTGCACTGCCTGACTCTGACCTCTAGCAAGGTAATGTTTTCTAAACCTATTTTCAGTCTTTCTCCATGTCAACAGCAAGACACATCTTTAGAAATTTCAGTCTTTCTCCATGTCAACAAAAAGACACATCTCTAGAAATTTTAGTCTTTCTCCATGTCAACAGCAAGACATATCTCTAGAAATTTTAGTCTTTCTCCATGTCAACAGCAAGACACAGCTCACATGGCTTCCCAAGAATTAGACATTAAAAGTTACTCCGTAAATTTCATAAATTGCAAGTAACTAATGGATTAAATTTAATTCTGGATTTGGTTACAGATCAGAGAACTATGCATCAAACAGAAGCAAAGAACTATGCATCAAACAAAAATACTAGTAAAAAGGACGAATTTTAGCAGCAAGAGTGCAAGGAGGAGGAGGGAGGCCTCACCGGCTGCAGCGGCGGGTTGGGGAGGTCGACCGGAGGAGAAGCGTGTCGGAGTTGTGACAGGTCGTGGACGGCAGCGGCAGGTCGGGCCGACAAGCATCGGAAGGAGCTTGGACCGGCGAGCACGGGCCTTCAACGCGGACGGGGCCCCCGCCTCGAGCTGCCTCCACCTTCCCGGCGGCTTGTTGAAGTCGGGGACGGCGCCCTCGCCTCAAGCTGCCTCACCGCCGCGTCCGCCTCACCGCCGCGCCGCCTCGAGCTGCCTCACCGCTGCCGACCCGAAATCCCCCAATTTTCGATTTTTACTGCGTCGAGGCGCAGCGGCGTGGCAAGGGTCGATGGGGCGAAGGGGGTGGTGGCCGGCGGGAGCAGACTGGGAGGGGGGTCGTGAGATGCACGGAGGGGGCAAGGGGGTGGTGGCCGGTGAGGGACCGGCCCTGCGCACGGGCGTCCAGGCGGCGACGGGAATGGAGAAGACAATGACGCGGAGGACCGCTGGTTTGGTCGGAATTTTGTCGAGGGTGTTTTTGCAAAAAGGACCCCACGACATTTTTTTCGGAACGGAGGGAGTATATTAATTAGTAGTAATAAAATACATAAGCATATCGTAAGCATGCGTGCCTAATCAATCACTTATCAATTAAAAAATCACAAATACTACATGGTAAAAAGACAATTTTATTTTGCTAACCATTTGCATTGTCCATGCACTAAATGACCAAATTACTCGCAAAAAAATGACCGACGGTCCATTTGGTTTCTTCGTCTTACATACGAAGATAGACATGGCGACATGCCATTTTCACTTAGCATGATAACTGACGAGAGCTTGATACGACCATGCAACCCTAACATGCCCAAGAACAAGAAATGACAGCTTCTGTATCGTTGTACAATCAGCAGCAAAATTATGTGGGACCGGTCCAGCAATAATGCTTTAAAAACATTACTCCACCGGAATACATTGTATTCTTTCGATCGTGGTTCAAATTAAGGGTTAGTTTGCGGTGCTTGTTTTGTAATATGATGTTGAAAATTAGCCACGAAAGTTGCAGAGACAAATGAGGAAAACAGATCAGGATAATCCACCACTGTCAAACGCAGCCTAAAGTAGACATGTATTGTTGTCTTTTGGCTTGCAAGACATGCTCGCGCATCTTCCTTTTGTTTCGAGGGGACCTCATGCCTCTTCCTGCTCACTCAGGATACCACGTGTAAGCACGTGGACAGAAATATCAAAACAACTGAAAGCCAACAGTTAAGAGACAATTTTGGTCAGTTTGATAGTCCAGGGACAAACACGAACTAAAAAGCGGCATCCTGCCCTTGTATGTAGAGTTGCGACACAAGCCTGAGCTGATCTAACCATTTTGCAGGTATGTCCCCAACCCAACGCAGGCAAAAGCTTAAACCGATTTGCTAAGGAAAATGGAGTTTCCAGGACAGGGGGATTCCACCAGTTCCACCTCCACAACATCAGCAGACTTGCACCATACGACAATTATGCAACACCCAGATCCTCCAGCAGTTGGTATGGTATGAATAACTTGGCGATGTTCATCGCTCTACCTTCACTGTCGAGACTAATAAGCAACAACTGGGTCTTCCATACACACGAAACAATCCAAGGCACCAGAAACTGGGATCCATATATTGCAGGTAACCATTAGAGCAGATCTCCTAAGATCATTACAACAACACCACGAGATCACAGAGTTCTATATTTATACACTTGCCTCGATAGATAGAAATCTCCCCCGTAATGGAGTTACTCCGCAGGATGATCATGACGTTAGGCACATCCAAAATCAACAAGTCATCTAGCTAAGCTAACCATGGCTTGACATTTAGCTGGTAGGTGGTGATTTCAAGGACTTCTTTCTCTTGGAAGCCAATGCTGATAGTATCTTTTTCCGTGGGCCCTGCAAGCATAATCAAGTTACCAAATTAATAGGGATGGAAAATCTTCGGGAGAAGACACAATCCAATTGGAGTAACTTGGCGAAGGCAGACGGTAAGCTTTAGGCAAAAGCTTTATAAGCAGAGAACAAGCAAAATGAAAGCTGAACAGCAACTTGCACTTTTTTTCATTAAAGGCTCCTTTGATTCATAGGATTTCTAAAGGATTTGTTAGGATTGATATCCTATAGGAATTTTCCTAAGGAAGCCGTTTGATTCATAGGATCATATCCCATAGGAAATAATCCTATAGGAATCTTGTACTCATAATCAAATTAATTCATAGGAAAAAGCATGAGGTTCATAGGAAAAAATTAATAGGAAAAAAATCAAATTAGTAGTGTAAAGTTCATAGGAAAAAAGCATGAGGTTGCACCTCATGAAAAATTAATTCACCATAATCAAATAGAGTAGCTCTTCCCATAGGATTGAACTAGACATGGCATTCAAATCCTATACACTTCCTATTCTTACACTTTTTCGTATCAAAGGAGCCCTTAAGTTTGATATGATATAACTCGAGATAATGGCTTGCCAAACCTTTATGTAGACTGTGAGCTACTTCGTAATATGACAAGTCTGATACTGAAGCTAAATGTAAAGATAAAATGGAGCTTAAGGTACCTATTATTTAACCAGTTTAATTCATTCTACCAAACCAATGCTGATACTGTACTTGTTAACCCAGGAGTTGGACTTGTATCTTATACACATTAATAACCGAGCTGGCTGGATACAAACTCAACAGGACAAAAATCAGACACAGATACAAGAGTAACCCCACAACGCCCACATGCACATACACACACGCTAAGAACATAATAGGCACACTAAATCACTCGATTGTTACAGTTTCACTTAAATAGCTCTGTCAATCTACATCCAGGGAAGATAAGCATAAAGGGTTATACCAGTTTAGTCGTCAATTGCTCAGAAAGAAAGATTTTGTATTTTAGCAACATAGTTTAAGCACACTTGGAGGGAAAGGGGATAAGCTTCTAAAAGCTGAACGATAAAACAATGTTCAAGTACTTGCAGTACCATTGGAATTCCTAAAGACTTCATATCTTCCTCATTCATGTGAACCAATGCTTTCATATCAACCTGAAAAATGAATATACATCAAGAAAGTTAGTAGCACATCCACAGTTTGAAATTGACACATAAATCAAACATGCCTCTTCAGCCTGGAAATTTACTGAATACTTCTCCAGATCAAGAGACTTCAGCAATCTGTCAAGTGAGGTATCAGCCTGCACATCCGAAACAAACAAGCATTCAAATGAGAATACATAATGATGACATCCTAAAGTAACCAACAAGAATCTAGACGAGAATGACCATATAGCAGTATGGAAAGTTTGGATCCGAACAGGCAAAACAGCCTACAGAAGTAAGGAATTAACATACTCCCTCCGGTCCATATTAATGATGGAGGCCATTAATATAGATAAAGTTGAGGCCATTAATATGGACCGGAGGGAGTACATAGAATATTACACCACACCTAAAGGTACATAGGTCAAACCAAAGGAAGCGTATAGAAAACTTCGTTGTATTCACAGCACAAAATGCTAAATAAAGCAAAACATGGCAATACCCTATTTGCCCATTAGATTAAAACAACGAACAAAATAGTACTAGCTGATAAGGATAAGAGGTTGTAAGAAGATGACATAGAACTGTCCCACCTTTTCCTGGGATTGCTTGGGTGCAGTTAGTGCATTTGCTTTTTGAGTGACAGGAAGGGGAGCAGCAGCAGCAGCAGCAACAGCAACAGCAGGAAGTTCCCTCTTTTGAACCGGTTTAGCACTCTTAGCAATCTCAACTACAGGTTTTGGGGCCTGAATTGTACTATTGAGTTGAGGGCGCCGGACTCCAGATAACTTTTCACGAAGATCTGGAACTGATGATTTCCTCACAACATCGGTGCTCTGCTTTAAATGTGATTTGGGAGTTGCTTGGAGATTTCTGGAAGCAACCACAGCTTAACCATGCACAGCAGAAGAACCAAGATAACAGTAAATCTTCAAAAGGGAAAGTAGAACGAAATGGTATGCTCAAAATTATTCAGACAGTGTTCCTTACATGAACTTTGGGTTCCTACAGAATCCTTGTAGAGCTCACGCCTCCAAGTGCCATCAGCTTGACGAAACCTGTAAAAACACGCAATATGAAAGATGTAAAGCATATAAACCAATCGACAGCAACAACAGTTTCCTCTCTCTGAAGAAGTGCATTAACAATTTGCAGTTCAGAGATCAGGTCAAAACAATGCAGCCATTCAAGACTTTAATAAGCTGAAATATCAACAAGCACACAAGCAGGACAATGACGAGTTGATGCCAACTGGTATCAAGATGGTCAGCCTTGGTTGTTCCATATCGTGCAATGCTGGTGCTCATGGGCATAATGAAACTCTTCCCAATTGTTCTATAACTGATTTGAAATTAATGAAATGCTGAAAGCCCACTGAGGATCACATTTGCAGAAGAAACTATAGCAGATTTCCTCTATGTCTGATTAATGACATCGCCAACAAAATGCATTAACAATTTACAGTTCAGAGATCAGGTGAAAACAATGCAGCCATTCAAGACTTTAATAAGCTGAAATATCAATAAGCACACAAGCAGGCCAATGACTGGTTGATGCCAACTGGTATCAAGATGGCCAACCTTTGTTGTTCCATGTCATGCAATGGTGGTGCGCATGGGCATAATGTCACTCTGCCCAATTGTTCTATAACGTATTTGAAATAAGTGAAATGCCGAAAGCCCACTGAAGAACACATTTGCAGAAGCAAACTGCAACACATTTCCTCCAGGAGTATGTCTGATTAATGACACCGCCAACAAAAATCACTACACACAGTAGCTACTGATCGGATCATATGTTCCATAGCAGCTACACACCGGATCCCAATGCACCTGATCAGACCATCTTACACCGAAAAGGGTACTAAGCTCCGTTAATCAAGCATCAAGCTACCGGTGCCAGGAACTCTCCGATTCCAAGGTCATCTCGACTCGATTACGAATCCCAACCAGGGGTTGCGAGCGTGCAACATCAAGCAGCACAGAAACAGCTAAAGTAGCAGTTATTCGAACCGAGCGAGCAAGCGCACCTTTTCGCGGAGTCAGGCCGCGGGCGAGAGTCGCCGCCGCCGCTTCCCGATCCAAGGCGGTCCCTGACAGAGCGCTTCCGTTTGGAGACCCTGTCGGCGTACATCGCGGCCGCGGGTGGAGGCGAGGACGGCGCGCGACGAGCGCGTAGGGTTTCGTCGGCGAGGAGCGGAGCGGCGGAGAGGCCGGGGACGGAATGGGAATAGGAGAGGCGTGGAGGTGATTTTCGGGAAGTTTCTCAGTCAGGCACCAGTATCATTTTGTTGTCTCGTCGAACGGACAAAAAGGCCGAACTAATTTCTAACTCGGCCCGTTTTGGACTTTTGACCGAGAGAGGAAACAGCCTGTAGGATGGGCTCGAAATTGATCCACTGAAATCGGCCTGGCGAATAAAAGGCCCGAAACATAAGCTCCCGTAGCAAGGTCGTTCCAGAAAAAAACATCATCGATAGGGGATAGCTGGATTTGCAGTTTTGCCGTGAATAAAATGGGAAATTTTATTCTCTGGCCTTGTTTACTTTGGCACTTTACTTTTTGCCCTCATTTACACGGTGCTTTCTTTCTTGCCACAATTTACTTTTGGATGATTTGCCCTTCTAAATCACTTTCTTCAATTCTAAAGATAGAATCAAAATTATCATTGGCCCACGGGCAGGTGGTCTTGCAAATAGGGATGATACCGGATACCGTAACCCGCTGTGTAAAAACTCATTAGCGGTGCAGGTATAAAACAAACAAATTCCCATTGATATGTTAATGGGGAATTCCATTTCCATACCCATCGGGTATATTGAATACAGGTGTGAGATCGTAGAACCCAATATTCTAGCATATTTATTTTTTCTCTGATCATGCATTGATGCTGGCAAGGTCGTGTCGGAATTTCTAGTCCCATGATCGCTCGTAGGTTAGTGAGGATTGCTTCACCTTCCGCCATGTGACTTACGCAGATCATATCTTATATATGTGATCATATTGTGATTCTTTAGCGATAAGTATCGATCTCGTATTTATCCTATTCATTGCAACTTTGCGAGTCGCTGTCAGGATTATCGCTAGACTACCGACACCTCTATTTCAGGTTTGGTCACTGTTTATAATGTGTCAGTGTTTATAATGTCTTATTACTTTTTCTCGTTTCGATGCATTATAAACACAATTATTTTTACCTGCGGGTACCCATTTACCATGTCGGATGACGTGTATGGGAAAAACTTATACAGTTGACAAGTATGGTTATGGGTGACAGGTAAGATCGGAGGTTAAAGGGCATTGATCTCTCTAAGTGTTTTGGTGTTGATGACAACTCCACTTGTGGTTTAATCGTGTGCCTAAGTTATAGGATTTATATATGTGCACATCATTGTTAGTTGACTCATCTCTTGAAAACTCTTGAACATGGCGCTTCTTGTTTTGCATTTCTCTCTGTTTTGTTGTTTTAGGATCCCGTACTATCAAGAGGGGGTCCACCTCGGAAGGATGTGGGGGATCACGTTTCTTGCACAAACCATATTTGCACCTCCACATCCTTCCTAGTTTTCAGCGAGAGAGATCTGTTTGAGGGTTTGAGGTGTTTCTAGTTCTGACCGGAAGAACTGGACATGCACCGGTAGTTCTTCCCGCAAGTTTTTGAGGGGCCGGCATCTGCGGTAGTACTGGCCAAGTTTTGATTCCCCTGAGATGCCTATAGTAAGCTCTCTATTTGGGGGTATTCCTTTACCGGAACTTGGGTCGGAAGTTGACCGGTAGTTCCGGCCTTCTCTGAATGGAACTTCTGGCTGGTACTGCCACATCACTTCCTAGGCCATGTACCTATGGTACCTGCTATCGATACTTTTGACGAGCCACCGGTAGTTCTGTTAGGGGTTTCATGACCCAGAACTTCTGGGCCTAGTTCCGGTCTAGTTCCGGTGAGGCCTGCCCTCAGCTTAGTAACCTCCCTGTTTTGAGAGTGTTATTTAGCGGAACTTGACCGGAAGTTGGCTAGTAGTACCGGTCGGAAGTTCCACTCTCACTCAGGCGGTACTTCCGACTAGTACTCTGAGGCAGCTCCAGCGGCTTTCGATCCATTAGAACGAGCCTGACCGGAAGTTCCGGCTCCCCACCGGTAGTACTGGTGGATTCATGAAATCTGGTAACAGTTCGAATTGAAGGGCCCTATTTAAGGAGCCCTTCTTCCTCCTCCCTACCTAACTCTTTGACTTTCTCTCTCCTCCATTAATACAATATCTCAATCTTCCTAGATCTCTCTCCCTAGCCATCCAAACCTCTTGATATTTTGAGGAGTGAGAGAGGTGACCTAGATCTACACTTCCACAAAAGGAAATTTGATTCCCCCACCCATCCTTTGTGGATCTTGTTACTCTTGGATTCTTGGAACCCTAGACGGTGTAGGACGTCCTCGAAGCTCGGGCATGTGTTGTGAAGCTTCGTCGAATCGATGTGGGCACTCCAATTGAGTTGTGGAGATTACTCTCAACCTTGGTGTAAGTGTTTCGGTTGGCGCCTTCAAGGTCACCGGTTAGTGGAACGTGGGATTGCCTTTGTGGTGAGTTCACCGAAGAATAAGGTGAGGCCTTTGTAGCGCTTGGGTGACCTAGTGTGGCCCCAACACCTCTCCAACATAGACATAGCTTCCTTGTAAGTGAACTACAGGAATTACATCTTTGTCTATCCTCTCTGGTTTAATCGTCCCTCTCCTTTACTACTTGTCCTTACCACTTTGTTACTTGTTGTTGTTATTTCCATATAGGATTGTCCACCAAGCTGCATCTCTAGAGAACTTATTTTTGTGCAAAGCATACAATTGAAGAAAATGATAAAATTTGGTAGTCTCCTATTCACCCCCATCTAGTCGACCTTAGTTGGTCCTTTCAATTGGTATCAGATCCAAGGCTCTTATTTCGAGATTTACCTCCTAAGAGACTATGGCCGACAAAGAGGGTGGTGGTAGTGAAGCCACAAATAATTTGGCCTCCATGGATGGCCTCAAGCGATTGGAGACATCCATGTTGACCAAATTCAAGGAAATGATGAACCTTTTGCATTCATTTAAGCCTAATGCCATGGATACCACTCCCTAAGTCATAAAGCCTCCCCCAAGGCCCTCCCATGGTGGCGGCTACTCACTTTGGTTTGGGATTTGTTCCTCAAACATCAAAGCAACTAAGTGAGAGCTTAGAGGGTCTCGGTGACTCATCCTCCAAAGAGGAAAGTGAGGAAAAGGATTACTAAGATATGCCCCGCCCTTGAAATACACTCTGAAGCCCATTATCCCCATGCCTCATATAATTCCTCAAGGAGCACCACCCATGTTAGATACTTCAAACTTCTCCAATTAGCAATATCTAATGAAGTCTCATATTTCCAGCTCTTCTATTGAGTTAATGATGATTGTGGAAGAAGGATTATCGCCATATGATGCAAAGAAGTTGAATCAAGCTGAAATTGTGGATAAGCAACTCAATGTAATTGCTTTGGTTATGATTCAAAAGGCATTGACTCCTAAGGAATTTGCTCACATTCGCCAATTCTCCACCGCCAAAGAAGCTTGGGATCATCTCACCAAGTTATTTGTGGGGAATGCGAGCATTCAAATCTCCAAGTTTGATGAGGTCAATAATGAGTCAGATGGCTTTGTTATGAAAGATGATGAGACTCTCGAAGACATGTATCGGTGGCTCAAGGTTCTTCGTGTCACCATGAGGGATCTTGGAGATACCTATGTTGATGACAAGTTCATGAAGAGAAAACTTGTCCAAGCTCTTATTCCCTTTGAAGAACAAAAGCTCAACTCCATCAAGGGAAGAAGTAATTATCACATCATGACCTTGCAAGAAGTCTCGAGTGAAGTGATTTCCATGACAATCGCCAAGAAGAATGCGGAATCCGCACGTGCTCAAGCTTATGGATCTCAAAAGGTGAATCTTGCCTTGAAGGCCAAGGTTGTTGAAGTTGATGAAGAAGAAGACACTAGTTAGTGGTCTCAAGAGGACATCAAGTATGCATTAAATGTGTACCTAGCTCTTGCCAAGAGCCTTTTGGAACAATTCAGGCATGAAGTCAAGGTTAAGGGACAACTCAAGATTCAACTCAACTACTAAGGCCCAAAAGTAAGGTTTTGCTACAATTGCAATGACAAGAGTCACTTTGTGGCCGGATGTCCCTTCGATAATATATAAGACAATGGTGGTCATATTATCTACAAGAACAAGCCAAGATCTCCTCATCAATTGAACAAGAACTTCGACAACAACAACATTGACAATAAGGAAAGGAAAATGGTGGTTCATGAAGAATACTTCTTAGGTACGGATGATGATGATAATGAAGTTCGAGGTGGTGAGATTGTGGGAGTTGCTGCTATTGCCATTACGCCTACTCCATCATTGTCTCTCTTCGACTCTCCAAACGAGAACATCATCTTCCCCAACAAAAAGTATCTCATGGCTAAGGCCACCGAGGTAACTGATGACTCCAAGTGCACAAATAGTTTGTAGCTAGTTTCGAAATAAAGATATCGATCCCATAGGGAGCAGTAGGCGAAAGACTAAAATGCTTTTAACTAAAACTAAACAAAGTACTTTAGGATTAACTTTAAGGTGCAAGAAAAGTAGAGTTGTTTTTGGGTTTTTGGTTGAACGAGGCAATTTAAAGTAAAGTAAAACTTAATGCAGAAAGTAAGAATCGCGTGTGTAAAAGAACTTGGAACTACAATAGGGAAAAAGGCATTCTCGGGGAGTAGTGGATACACTGCTAGCAATTTAGACTAAGCAATCAAGATTATTATAACGAATATTCTCATGATATGTATGTATGTGGGAGGAGCTCCATATATGGACAAATAGGCAGCGACCGCTGCTCACATCATCCTTCATAACCACAGCTGATAGATAAACGACATCAATCGTATTATCTCGCTATTAAGGGATTTCTCCCGCGGCATGGACATGGCTTTATGAGTTCTCCTTAATTCCCCAAGTCGGTATGTAAAGAATGACAACATCTTTATAGTCACAGTAAGTGTTATCATCCCTCCATCTACCAACAAGTAATCCCCTTCATCTAGTCCCCATAGGAGGCAAATATTAAGGAGGTGCACAACTCCCAACATCAAGATAAAGACAATTAACACATACACATAATGATGTATAACATAATAATCTCTATCTCATCTCAATCATATGCTAGGGTTTCTCCATCTCCCCAAGAACTAGAGATCTACTCAGACATGGAGGCAATCAACATCATGGCAATAACAATGGAATCTATCATAGATGAATAGTACTTGTATAAATCCACAATGAGTATAGAAATTACAACAAGATCTAGACAAGATGTAGATGGGATGGATGGAGATGGTGGTGATGCAGCGGTTGATGATGAAGATCGATGCCTTAGCCTCCCGGATCTGCGCAAGGAGAAGATGAATCCCTGATGGGCGAGTTCCCCATCCAGATGCCTTCCGGAGGTGAGGTTTCAGCGATTTCTAGGTGTTCTGTATGTCGTCTCCCCGATCTAGTTGCATGGGGTGAAACTATTTGAGGAGGCGGAGGCGGCACCAACTATACGGCCGGAAAATTTATTACTGCCATATAGTTGGTTGTTAAACCGTCTACCTCCTTCGTTCGCTTCCGGTTTTCTTCTGGTATTATTAATATTTCCCAAATAAGCGATTTACGTTGTTTTTGGCTCCTTTTCTCCTCAGTACAACTGCTCCAAGAATTGTGTCCATTGTATCCATCATCTGTCCTGATCCCGGTGAAAACAGACATAAAACATGCGCGCGAACACCGTAAAATACCAAGATCCTACATCTACAGTGCAAAATAATAATATAAAACATGATGCAAATATGCACTCATCAACTTCCCCAATCTTAGACTCTTGTTCGTCTCGAGCAAGTTTAGCTTAATGAATGTGATCCTCATATTCATGAAGTTGAGTCGATAAAATAAATGAGGTAGTTGCAGCATGCGATTATCATATATGATACATAGGAATAAGTTCATGAATAGTACCTTACTCAAACCATCTGAATAGTATTAGCAGGCTTCCACACCTTAGTGATCAATAGTTCACAAGAGATGAATCTCAACATAATGTAAAAGTATTCGGTTCAACCGAATGAGTTAGCGAGGTAGTCCCAAGTGTTTTTGGATTAACATATCCACTTGGGATTTAAAATCTCAAAAGTGTCTCTTTGTCATACTACAATATGGTGGTGTATGCCTATTTTCTCTTTGCACATTCGCTCGTTTCCTTCTTTTCTTTTTTTGTATGTATATGCTCACACTTTTGTTTAAGTGTTGTGCAAAGGAGCTAGTCATACATTCCCTTCATGTAGGAATCCAAAGTTTAACGATCTTAATTATCAAATTCCAATTGTATATGAAGCATTTTTGCGACTTGAAGATTCTACCTCGACTTGATCTCACTCTAATTTGATAGCACATTTTATTTTCCTTTGTTCAAGGTTTCTATTTCAACTTAACTGCAAAGATAATTTCTTTTGTAAATCAAACCGTAGACTTACAACATATTGACCAAATTATCTTTATATGTTCCATTAATACCAATGGTGTGGAAGACCACTATTGCTATCACCAAGTGCAAGTAAAATTATACTCAAGCCATTCATATATCAAATAAGACAAACACAAACTCAATATTGCTCCATATATATAATAATAAACTCGGAATTTCATAAAAGGGATCGACTATTCCTTAATGGAATTCAATTGATGCAGACTTTATTTCTAAGCTTGAACTAATGCAAAACTAAAATAGTAATATAAAATTTATAAGATAATTTACAAGGTCTTAAAGATCTCCCCAAGCTTAGAATCAAGCCAGGCGGGATCAAATAACTCCTTGTTGATACCTATTCCTCCTCCTGGGTAAGAGGAGTATTGCCTTCTTACTTTGTGTTGCAATCTTTAGCCATGCTTGCAAGGCGAATGCTGAGCTCGGCCATGTCATATTGAAGCTTCAAAATTTTCTTCTTGAGGAATTTCTTCTCATCTGTCAACTCAAAAACAGTTTTAATCAAGAAATCAACTCTACCATCGATGTCATTGAGGAGTCGATTCCTTCTCCAGTTGTTTCAACACACGCTTTTGAAGCTTTTTCCAACTCATATATCTTATCATGAATCTCATCTTGCCGCACATTCTTAGGTTTAAGAGGTGACGGACCCAAAGGAGGTTTATAATAAGATCCTATTGTTGGAAATATGCCCTAGAGACAAATAGTAGTAAGGACTATTATCATATTTCATATAGTTTATGATTAAGTTTTATATCATGCTATAACTGTATTGAGTGGAAACATCAATACACGTGTGATATACAAACAACCAGGAGTTCCCAGTGAAACTCTAGTCACTGGTCATTGGTCAATAGATGATCATGTTTCCTGATCATGTGGCATTTATGCCAGTTGGAAATGGAGTCATCTCATTCCGAGAATGATATGATGAACCAATACCCAACCTAAACATCATGACCCAATCATGTCACGAAGTTCAAGTTATGATGATTAGAAATGGATCCTCGTAGACTATTCCTTAGACCGTGAGGCTATATCAATCATTGTCTCCCGAGAGTGCTTTGATAGCATCAAGCGCCACTTGGTAATAAAGTGGTTATAAAGGTGTGTTCAGGTACTCGGAGGAAACCGTTGAGGAAATATATGTCAAGAGCGGGATTTGTCCGTCCATGTGACGGGAAGATACTCGAAGGGCTCACTCGGAGAAGTTATATCCAATAGTTGCGCAGCGTGTGATTTGATCACGGGGATATCACTTGTCGGAACGAGTCAAGTAGCGTTGTTCGGTAACGAGATTGAACACGACATGGTGATGTCATTGATCAGATCTCGGGCAACGCAAGTACCGAGAGACAAAGGGAATAAGACACGACTGTCCCGGTTCAAACGACAAAAGATCTTCGTGGAATGCACAGGGGTCACATGGCCATCCAGGTCCCTATGTCGATCATTGGTGCGGGAGTGTCCCGACCATGTCTGGAGTGTTCCCGAACCATGGGTATCATTCTTAAGGGCTTGATGATGCTTAAAGAGTGTTTATAGGATCGGTAGAATCGCCGAAGATCTATAGGGAGAAAACCAGAAGGGTTTCGGTAAGTCCAGAGGATGTCCGGAGTGGAGGTGGAAGGTGTTCCATAGCCACGGAGATTGAATAATATGTGAATGAATGTTAAATGTTGATTTAATCATTTATTCATAATTATTTAATAAAGAGAAAATAAATTTTAATGGTCAAAGGCTTAATGGGCCAATTTCCGGAGGGAGAGGGCCCATTAGGGGAAAGGAGAGAGGGAGAAGGGGCAAGGGGGTGGCCGGCTGGGCCTAGCCCCCCCCCCCCGCACAGGGCCCACTAGGGTGGCCGGCGGCCAGCCCTCCCTTCCTCCTGTCCTTTAGTCCCACCCCGGGACTTTGAGGGAGGTAGTACCTCCCCTCCCCCTATATATAGTGGGGGTATTTGGCCAAATTAAATACACCAATAATCAATAAAGGTCTTCTCACTTTTGGGAGGACCTCCATTTGATATTTTCTCTCTCCCCCTCTCTCTCTCTCTCTCTCGTGACCGTGGTCCCAAGTCTGGACTGCGCGAGCGAGAGACATCTTCACCACGGAGCGCCGTCGCACCGCGGGATTCGGATCCGGGAGCTCTACTTCCGCAACTGCTGCTGGATTGGGGAAGCGGGAGTCATCGTTAGGCACCGGACGTGTGTAACTCCCTGTGAGGTGTCGCACTTGAGGCACTCAAGTCGTTGGAGCCAAGGAGCGCAAGGACTTCATCACGACCTTGAGGTCGGCTTTGGCTCGTCTACATCAACCACGCTCTCCTGAGCGTTGACAACGCTTTTCGGTCTTCAAGGGTAAGTTTGCGAAAATCCCCTCCCGTTACTGTATTGCTAATAGATAGGTCATGGCAGCTTCAGGGGTTCAGGGGCGTAGAGTAAAATTTATTGTTTTCATACGCGGAACCCCTTCACCTATGTTGTGATGATAAGAATTAGGGAGATACTCATCCTTGCTCTTTCTCCACTCCGCCTGTCTCATCATCTCCATCCTTTGCGAGAACATGTCCTCCCAGTTAGGGAGAGGCTTGATCTCCGGGCTGGATGATGATGATCCTTTAGGTTCTACTTCTTCGATCCTCTTCACGGGCTTCTCTTCTTTCTTCCTCCAGATCTTGTTGACATGGAAGGGCTGCATGGCTTTACTGCACGAATGTTGTTAGAGGATCTTGTATAGGAATGGTGAGGATTTTTTGAGGCTAGAGACTGTAGCTCTGCAAAAACTTAATGAAAAAGGTTAGATGTGATCAGCTTTAAAGGGGAGATCAAAAACCCTAGCAGCCTCTCGTAACGAGCAACTATACGGGCGCAGCCCGTATAGGTCCCACCGTATAGTTATGAACCGAGTATAGATTATATCTATAGTGGAACCAACTATACGGCCGGAACTATACAGGCAAGAATTTTTATTCCCGCTGTATAGTTGGTCGTTAAACTCTCTAGACTCTGAATAAGATTTTTGGAGATGGATCGATATCTATATGACCGCAACTATATGGGTGGAATTTTTATTTTAGCCGTATAGTTGGTCGTTAAACTATCAGCACTAAGAAAAATGGATTTGTCAAAGGTATTGATATCTATACGATGGCAACTATACGGGCGGATTTTTTTAATTTCGACTGTATAGTTGGTCGTTAAACTATCAGTACCTTCCGTGTATGAAAGGGGTGATGTTGAAACAACTATACGACCGCAGCTATACGGCCAGAATTTTTATTCCCGACGTATAGTTGGTCATTAAACCTTCTGTGTCCACCAAAAAATTTCTGCTTCTCCAAGGATTCTTTATTAATCTGAAACTTAACAAAATATCAAGTTTTGACAGAAAAATGTTAGCATAAATTTTCGATCAATTTTGGCATTATCAATCTTCCTTCTTCTTCGCTAAAGCATCAAATGTTCCTTATTTAACACAATGCTCAAATAAAACTTTAATTGAAAATTTAAAAACTTAACTCAAACCTTTACTTCGCATGGGTTGCCTCCCATAAACCGCTCTTTTATGGTCAATAGCTTGACCGTAGTGTTGCTTATTCCGTCTCGAGTTCATTCTTCTTTCAGTTGCCATTCCTTATATATCTTTGCTTAATAAGTTCTTCTGGGGTGATTACTTCTATGGTGATTGCACTTATATCTTCTTTTACTCGATAATGCTTCAAGCGTTATCCATTTACCACCCATGAAAGAGAGGGTGTTTTTTCCCGGAGTTTTACTGCTCCCGATGAATAAGCTTCTTCAACTATATATGGGCCTTCCCACTTTGATCCGAGCTTCCTTGGAAACAACTTAAGACGAGAATTATAGAGCAACACTTTGTCTCCACTTTTAAAGGTCTTATTCTCTATTTTTCCATGCCATCTTTTCACTTTTTCCTTAAACAACCTAGCATTATCATAGGCCTCACTTCTAAACTCATCTGAAGCATGAATATCTAATAAACGTTTTTCTCCTGCTGCTTTAAGATCATAATTTAGGTTCTTGATTGCCCAAAAAGCTTTGTGTTCCAATTCTAAAGGTAAATGGCATGCCTTACCATACACCATATTATAAGGTGTCATACCCATTGGATTTTTAAACACAGTACAGTATGCCCATAGAGTGGCATTTAACTTGTATGACCAATCTTTTCTTGATTTGTCCACCGTCTTCTCAAGTATGGTCTTTAATTCTCTATTGGAGAGTTCCACTTGACCACTTTTTTGAGGATGATATGGTGAAGCAACGTGGTGAGTTACTCCATATTTGCTGAGGATTTTCCTGAAAGTTCCTTTCATAAAATGAGAACCACCGTGAGTGATTAAAAATCTAGGAACTCCAAACCTAGGGAATATTACATCCTTGATCATATTCACTGAGGCAGCTGCATCTGCATGACTTGTTGGAATAGCTTCAACCCATTTAGTAACATAATCAATAGCAACAAGAATATGAGTATAACCATTTGATTCTATAAAAGGTCCCATGTAATCCATTCCCCATACATCAAAAGGTTCAATTATGAGACTATAATGCATTGCCATTTCTTGTCTCCTACCTATATTACTTCTTCTTTGACAAGCATCGCAGTATTCCACATACCTGTGTGCGTCCTTAAGTAAGGTGGGCCAATAGAATCTAGATTGAAGTACATTCACTGCAGTTCGCTTACCTGCATGATGTCCTCCATACAGACTGTCATGACAATCTTGCAATATTGCATTCATTTCATGATTAGGAACACACTTCTGAATCATTTCGTCAGGTCCATGACGATATAGATACAGATCATCCCAAAAGTAATATCTAAGATCATTAAAGAATTTCATCCTTTGATTTCTTGTCATACCGGGAGGTATAAATTTTGCTGCGAGATAATTAGCATAATCTGCATACCATGGATCAGCAATTTCAACATTTGCTAAATATTCTCTCGGAAATGATTCATTTATAGGTACGGGGTTAGTAATTATTCCCTCCATCCTAGAGAGACGATCTGCTACCGGATTATCCTTACCACTCATATCTACTATTTGCAAATCGTATTCCTGTAGTAATAAAACCCACCTAATCAACCTGGGCTTCGCACCTTTTTCATAAGGAGGTGACGCAAAGCTTGGTGATCTTTATGAACTATTACCTTAGTATTAATGATGTAAGATCTAAATTTGTTGCAAGCAAAAATTATAGCTAGGAACTCTTTTTCTGTGGCAGCGTAATGTTTCTGAATCTTATTAAGAGGTCTACTAGCGTAATAAATAACATTTAAATTCTTTCGGTCTCGCTGTCCTAACACAACCCCTAAAGCATAATCACTAGCATCGCACACAATTTCAAAAGGTTCATCCTGTTTTGGAGATTGCATGATAGGTGGTGAAACTAATTTGTTTTTAAGGTTCTCAAAGGCTGCAATGCAGTCATGATCTATGTAGAATGGAGTTTCTTTATCAAGAAGGTTGGTGAGAGGCATAGCTATTTTAGCAAAATCTTTTATAAAACGCTTATAAAAACCTGCATGTCCCAAAAACATTTTTAAGTTCTTAATGTCCTGAGGTATTGGAAGATTTTCTATAGCATTTATATTAGTTTTATCTATTTCTATTCCCTTTCCCGAAACCTTATGTCCAAAAACTTTACCTTCTCTTTCCATAAAACGGCATTGTTCCCAATTCAATACCAAATTTGATTGCCTACATCTCTGCAAGACTTTGGCAAGATTGTAAATGCAATTATCAAAGGTTGTTCCACAAACAACAAAATCATTTGTTAGAACTTCCATAGTATTCTCAACAAAATCATCAAAGATTTTTAGAACACATTCTTGAAAAGTTGCTGCTGCGTTACATAAGCCAAACGAAATTAATATATAAGCATATGTGCCATAAGGGCAAGTGAAAGTTGTTTTCTCTTGATCTTCTGGTTGTATGGCAATTTGAGAATATCCAGAATAACCATCAAGAAAACATAAATAAGAATCATTACTAAGTCTTTCTAAAATTTTATCCATGAATGGTATAGGGTTATGATTCTTTTGTGTCTCGCGGTTTAGCTTCCAAAAATCAATGCACATACGATATCCAACAATAGGTCTTATAGGAAATAGCTCACCATTCTCATTCATAGCAGCATCAAGACCACCTTGTCTTGGTATGCAATGAGCTGGGCTAACCCACTTACTATCAGAAATAGGATGTATTATGCCAGCGTCTAGTAAACGTATAACCTCTTTTCTTACTACTTCCTTCATTTTCGGATTAAGCCTTCTTTGTGTATGTACTACAGGTTCATCATCATCAAGCATGGTAATCTTATGTGTTATAATAGATGGATCTATTCCTTTAATATCACTTAGAGTATATCCAAAGGCTTCACGATGCTTAACCAAGACCGAAATGAGTTTATTTGTTTCACTTTCTGATAAATTTTTGCTAATGATAATAGGACATTTATTTTCATCATATAAAAACTCATACCTCATATCGTCTAGAAGTTGTTTCAATTTAATTGGTGGAGGCTCTTCGTCTCCCTTTCTTACCAGTTCTTCATAGTCATGTGGATTTTGTGCTTCCGGAACTGAATCAAGGTAATCATACATGTCTTCCTTCTCCTCATCATCTGGTGCTTCCTCCTAATTAATTAGGATCCTCTCTAATTCATCTTGTGGAGTACTAAAATGAATTGCGGCCAGCTCAGCAATCGTTTTATCTTTCTTGATATCTTCCACTTCATATGGCATCTTCTTTAGTTTGGCGAAGTAGAATGTCATTTCCTCTTCTCCGAACATCAGTGAAATAGTCTCCTTCTTATTATCAACTCGAGCTTTGGTTATTGAAACAAAAGGCCTGCCTAAAAGAATGGGATAAAAAGAATCTCGTGGCATATCAATAATATGAAAATACATGAGTGATCCAATAAAGACATAGATATTTCTGATTACACCTTCCGGTTTTATATGGGTCCTATTAGACAATTTAATAGTAGTGTCTACCGGTTCCACCTCTGGATTATTTAAATTGTAGCAAAGTTCCTCATAAAATGATGAAGGCATAGTAGTTATAGTGGAAATCGGCTCACAAATTCTGTATAAGAAAGTTTCTACACAGTATATAGGAGTCATAGGTTTAGATGTTTCATTACCTCGTACTTTACTTTCGACGAACTTTGAAGTTTCAAGGTCTAGCATAACCACTTCATCATCCACTATTCGTGCTTCCATAAGATCCTTTAATATAAGATTATTTATATTGGTAGCTTCGGGGTTCTTTTTTGGTTTCTTCGATCTCTTCTTTATTTGTTCTTCCTCTTTTTTCCTTTTCTTGATGATCCCTTGAATAGGTACTGAGGAGAATTCTTCCATTAGCGCTCTTGCACGCTTATTTTCTTCGAGGGGTTTATGGGGTTCCCATTTTGTAGGTACCTGCAAATGCCCTGCATAATTCTCAATAATTTTCTTTACTAAGTAAGAATCAATACCGAGGGTTTTAATCATTGCGCAAGTCCTTTCATCTGCAAGGAAATCATTAACACATGCATATTCAGAAGAACTATTTGTAAGGGTTCTCCTCGTTTTTAAGATTTTCTGTTGCCTCCCTCATTTTTATTATTAGTTTCCAAGCTTCATCATAGGTATAAGATAGAAAACCACCATTAGAAGCAGTGTCTAGATTCATTGTATTTTCAATATTAAGCCCTCCATAAAAGTGTGAGTAATTAACCAATCATGCAAACGATGATGGGTGCAATTATCTAGGTAGCTTTTGTACCTTAGATATCCTTCATACAAACCCTCACCAGGATTATTTTTGAAACTGATAATAATACCTCCTATCCTGTGAGATTTGCTTTCTGAGTAATATTTTGATAGGAATTTGGTTGTCAATTCCGTCCAAGTCCTTGGTGTTTCTGCACAAAAAGATCTATACCAGTCGCAAACATTATTAGAGAGAGTTTGTCTAAACAACTGGGTTTTAACCATATCAAGGTTATAGTCATCGAATATAAAGGAACTGAGAACATCTTCAAAGAATTGTAAGTGTCCATATGGAATCTCTTCATTGGTTCCTGCAAATTTCTTAAAGTGTAGTAATTCAAATAATAAGGGGTGTATCTCAATACCATCCGAATTTATGCTTTTATTGACAGTTATAAAAGCATCCATGGGCGAACCCATATTCCTTACTACCTCAAGCTGGATTAAATGCTGAGTATTATCCATTGTTGCATTCCTGCAACTTAAATAATAAATTAGTACAATGAAAGTAAATAACTAAAAGTAAAGTGACTTATAGTGCTAAGCTCCCCGGCAACAGCGCCAGAAAATAGCTTGATGACTGCAAGTTCATAGATCGTTTGTAGCTAGTTTTGAAATAAAGATATCGATCCCACAGGGAGCAGTAGGCAAAATACTAAAATGCTTTTAACTAAAACTAAATGAAGTACTTTAGGATTAACTTTAAGGTGCAAGAAAAGTAGAGTTGTTTTTGGGCTTTTAGTTGAACGAGGCAATTTAAAGTAAATTAAAACTTAATGCAGAAAGTAAGAATCGTGTGTGTAAAAGAACTTGGAACTGGAATAGTGATGGAGAACAGCAGGCAAAATAAAAGAAAATAAAGCAGAAGTGAAGTACAACACTGACTTCTACACAGTTCTACTCTATTCTACATAATTTGGTACTTTAGTCATATGTGTTGTAGAAGTTTCCAGAGTGTTCTAGCTATGTGTTGAAGTCATGTTGCTTGTATTTATTAATTAGCTTTAAGTAGTGTTCTCTAGAATGTTCCAGCTACAAGTAGAACTAAGTAGTGAAGGCTTATGCAGCTGATGCGCTCGACTATCAACGTAGAGCTCGTTGGGAACCCCAAGAGGAAGGTACGATGAGCACAACAGTAAGTTTTCCCTCAATTATGAAACCAAGGTTTAATCGAACCAGTTGGAGCAAGGAAACACCCCAAAGGTGTTACTAGCTGAGCTTTGGCAGGCCGCACTACCGGTGCTAGTAGCAATGTGGAGACCTGCACAACACAACCATAGAACTTTGTCCCCAACTTGCGATGAGGTTGTCAATCTCACCGTGTTTTGTGGAAAACAAAGGATTAAACATACCGAATGAAAAGAAGTAAAAGTTTGCAGAAAGTAAACACAAAGCAGTAAAAGATTGTAGATTGTATGTAAAAGACAAGGACCGGGATCCATAGTTCACTAAAGGTGGCTCTCCTTAAGATAGATAACATGTTGGGTGAACAAATTACAGCGGGGCAATTGACAAACACCGAGAAAGCAATACATGCATATACTAATCATCTTGACTCCTTTGAGACTTGATTGGGCATTACAACATAATACATAGACCGCCATCCAACTGCATCTATGACTAATAATCCACCTTCAGGTTATCATCCGAACCCCCTCCAGTATTAAGTTGCAAGCAACAGATTATTGCTTTACGAACTGCGTGTAAAGTAAACAATACGATTGTTCTATGAACAAAGGATTGTTGTTTTCTCCCTAGTAGCAACATCACATCTAGTACCTTAGAGATTTCTGTGACTTCCCCAGATTACCAGAGGCATGAACCCACTATCGAGCATAAATACTAACTCTTGGAGTTGCTAGCATCTACTTGGCCAAGATAGCTACTAACAACGGAAATCATGCAAGATCTCAAATAACAAAGACATGATAGAATCAATAATCAATCTGAAATAGCATCTCAATATCCATCGGATCCTCGCAAACACAACACGTATGATTTACAAATAGATGATCTTGATCATGAACGGAGCTCACAAGATCTAAACATGAAAGCACAAAGGAGGAGAAACCAACCATCTAGCTACTACATGGATCCGTAGTCCAAGGATGAACTACTCACGCATCACACCAGAGGCTTGCATGGTGATGAAGAAGGCCTCCAGGGTGAATTCCCCTCTCTGGCAGGGTGCCGGGAAGAGCTTCAGATCCCTCCCGATCTAGGGATGGAGATGACGGCGGCTACAGACTCTTTCGTGGATTTTTGATCGGGTACTTAGGGTTTTCGCCCCGAGGGCAACTTATAGGCGGAAGGAGAGGCCGAGGGGGTGCCGGGAGCGGCCACACCACCCCCTGGCACGGGCCAGACCTGTCCGTGCGGCCAGGTGGTGTGGCTGGCCCCTGGCCCTTCTCCGTCTCGTATTCTAGCACTTGATCCCTTCCAGAAAAATAGGCACTTTGGCTTTTGTCCCGTCCAATTCCGAGAATATTCATTTTCTGACTTTCCTGGAACCAAAAACAGCAGAAAACAGGCAGCTGGCACTGTGGCTCTTGTTAATAGGTTAGTCCAAGAAATCATATGAAAAGTACTCCAAAGTTGGAACAAAACACAAGAAAGTGGATAAAACCAAGCATGGAACATCAAAAATTATAGATACATTTACAATGTATCAGCAACCTATAAATAGAGGAGCACACCTCTAGCTATAGAACCAGACTATGTAACCTTTACCTATCAATAAAGAACTTTGTGTTCCTATTTAAGATCTTGCACTAGATTTTGTGTGTTGAGAGTTTTGTATTGAACTCTTCACAACCCCGCCTCTAGAGCGATATCTAGCTCACGTCCCTAGAGCGATATCTAGTGCAGCACATTGAAGCGGTTCCTTCAACACTTGTGTTGTCCACATTGTAGCAGCAAGGTGGAGCTGCTCCTCCACAACCTTTGTGTTGCATTAGGTGGTATCACAACCCCGCTGATCCGTTCTAGCTGTTGGTTTCCTCATTGAGAGCAAGCTGCAGCAAGAAATGGAGGATTTGGGAAAGAGAGTTGATGCTATAGAACAACAAATCCAAGAGCTATGGGAAGATCTTAACCAGAGGTTCAATCAGCTCGTTGAGATGCCAAAAGGGGTGGTCCTCCTACTGTCGATGAAGAAGATTCATCAAAGGAGATAAGAGATGTTCAACAACAAAGAAGAGGATGTCATCTTCAATCCCAAATACCCCGACGACACACATATCAGCATACCTCGAGAAGGCCAACTTATACGGAAGCTTCTAAAGAGGAAGAATATGATGATGCCCTTGAGGAACCTGATCTCTATACATACCCGAGATCGAGAGTACCCAACTCTACGTATGCAAGAGATACATACAAGGTGAAAGCTAAAATCCCTACTTTCAATGGAAATGTTGATATTGAAGGGTGCCTTGATTGGTTTTATGAGGTCGAGACTTTCTTTGAGGTCATGCATATTCCAAAAGACCGAAGAGTTTCTTTGGTTGCATATAAGCTAAAAGGAGGAGCTGGTGCATGGTGGCATCGCCTTCAAGAAGACCACCGAATAAGAGGAGAACCGCGTGTGATATCTTGGCGACAAATGAAGAATCTTTTGAAAGGGAGGTTTTTGCCTGCAGATTATGATCAGATCCTATTCATCTAGTTTCAGAACCGTGTTCAAGGAAATAGGAGTGTTTTAGAGTACACAGAAGAGTTTCTAAGGCTACAAGTGAGGTGAAACCTCGCTGAAACTGAAGATCAACAAGTTGCAAGATACATCAATGGTCACAATGACATTATCCAAGATCGTTTGGGGATGCAACAGATTTGGTCCATTGACTAAGCACAAGCTCTAGCCTTAAAGGCCGAGAGGTTGGTAAAGACAAGGAAAGCAAGTAAGGCCCCATATTCTCATGCGGACGACTCGGCTAGGAGTCACTCCCACAGGGTGGGAGAGAAGATCACCCAACCTAAGGCTACACAACCTGCCCCAAAGCAAACTGGAGGCAAGGGTAAGGCAAAGTCAGGGATAAAATGCTATAAATGCGGTGAAGATGGACATGTATCTAGCAACTGTCCATTGAGGAAATTTGTCAACACAACAATCCATCATGGTGAAGATGATGAGGGATATGAATCTGAGGAAATAGAAGGACAAGATGTTTGTGAAGAAGAGGGTGAAGAAGTGGTGTTCATGATTCAGTGTCTCTTGTACTCAACACCACAGCCCGACAACACACAACGAAAGAAGATATTTGAGAGCAAATGCATGGTGAATGGCAAGGTATGTAAATTAGTGATTGACAGTTGCAGTTGTGAGAACCTTATCTCCCAAAATTTGGTGAACCATTTAAAGCTTGAGACACATGACCATCCAAATCCCTACACTATTGGGTGGATCAAGAAAGGGGTGAATATGAGGGTCACCAAACAATGCAACCTGCCACTCTCTTTGGGTAAGTACTACCGCTCAAATGTGATGTGTGATGTTGTTGATATGGATGCAAGCCATGTTCTTCTTGGAAGACCTTGGCAGTTTGATGTGGATACGACACATAGAGGAAAAGAAAATTCTTACTCCTTCACTTGGAACAAGAGAAAGATAATCATCCTACCAAACCAATCAAATGTTGATGCCTCTAAGGAGGAGGGGAAAAACATGTTAACTATCTCCCACACCTCTAAG
Organism: Avena sativa; assembly: GCA_916181665.1. NCBI lineage: Eukaryota > Viridiplantae > Streptophyta > Magnoliopsida > Poales > Poaceae > Avena > Avena sativa. The sequence continues at coordinate 27,008,462 of OV702290.1, read as the reverse complement.
GAGTTTATAGAAGACTTGAAGGAGGCAGATATGTGTGCTACACTCATTGTTAAAGGTGAAGAGGAACCAACGGTTGAAATTCCAACAAAGGTACATGGACTACTAGCTGAATTTCAAGGCATTCTTGGAGAACCCCAAGGCCTACCGCCAATGAGAGGAATACAACGTCGAATTGACTTGATCCCAGGAGAAAGTCTTCCTAATCTTCCACACTACTGAATGAGCCCAAAAGAGCATGATATACTAAAGGAAAAGGTGGAGGAGTTATTGCAGAAAGGACACATGCGAGAAAGTATTAGTCCATGTGCTGTACCAGCTTTGATCACGCCAAAGAAAGATGGATCTTAGCGCATGTGTACGGATAGTAGAGCTATCAACAAGATCACCATAAGGTACAAATTCCCTATTCCCCATCTGGATGATATGTTAGATCAGCTCAGCGGTGCTAGGGTGTTCACAAAGCTAGATTTAAAAAGCGGATATCATCAAATTCACATCAGGCCTGGGGATGAATGGAAAACAGCTTTCAAGACAAAGGAAGGGTTGTTTGAATGGTTGGTCATGCCATTTGGACTCTCAAATGCGCCAAGTACCTTTATGCACTTGATGAACCGGGTACTTAGACCCTTCTTATCCCACTTTGTTGTGGTTTATTTTGATGACATCCTAATATATAGCAAGGATGAAGATGAACACTTGGGTCACATTCGTGAGGTGCTACAGATACTAAAGGAAAACAAACTCTATGTCAACTTGAAGAAATGTGTTTTCCTTCAAACTCGACTTGTTTTCTTGGGGTTTATCATCACAAGTGAGGGCATTCACGTTGATGACTCTAAAGTTGAAGCAATCAGAGAATGGCCAACTCCAAAAACTATTTCAGAGGTGAGAAGTTTTCACGGTCTTGCAACTTTCTATAGGCGGTTCGTGAAAAATTTCAGTACCATTATAGCACCAATCACTGAATGCATGAAGAAAGGAAAGTTTCAATGGAATGAATCTGCTGAAGCTAGTTTCAAGGAGATAAAGGAAAAGCTCTCACAAGCTCCCGTCTTCGTATTACCTGATTTTACTAAGATATTTGAGCTAGAATGCGATGCAAGTGGAGTAGGCATTGGGGCTATTCTATATCAAGAACTAAAACCCATTGCTTTCTTCAGTGATAAGCTAAGTGAAGCTAGACAAAACTGGAGTACCTATCAGCAAGAATTGTATGATGTTTTCAGGGCTTTGAAGACTTGGGAAGTCTATTTGCTGCCTAAGGAATTCATTGTTACCACTGACCATCAATCCTTAAAGCATTTTATAAATCAAAAGCATGTGGATCGCATGTTAGCAAGATGGGCATCATACCTAGAGAGGTTTAACTACCTTATCATGCACGATTCTAGAGCAACCAACAAGGTAGCAAATGCTTTGAGTCGGCGTGCATGCCTCTTGACTTCCTTCGAGGCTGAACTTCCAGGTATGGATCAAGTAAAGGAGTTGTAAGTAGAGGATGAAGACTTCGACCATGTTTGGGTAAAGCACTTGAGAGGTCAACCATCAGGTGACGACTATTTGGTGCAAGATGGCTATCTCTTCAAGAATGATCGTTTATGCATTCCAAGAAGTTCTCTACGTGACAAGTTGATCAGAGAGCTCCACTCAAGTGATCTTAGTGGCCATGTTGGACATGACAAGACTATCGCAAACTTGGAGACTCGCTACTTTTGGCCACAACTAAAGAGCGATGTAGGAAAGTTTGTTCAGGGATGCCCCGTCTATCAAACCTGCAAGGGTCAGGTCCAGAACACAGGATTGTACATGCCTTTGCCTATTCCTGATGCTCCATGGGAGGATATATCTATGGACTTCGTCTTGGGTTTACCAAGAACAAGACACGGGTATGACGCAATATTTGTGGTTGTGGACCGATTCTCTAAAATGGCTCATTTCATTCCATGTCGCAAGACAATAGATGCTCATCATGTAGCAAACCTATTCTTTTGAGAAGTGGTCATACTTCACGGGGTCCCAAGGTCAATCATCTCCGACCGTGATAGCAAGTTTCTTGCTGCATTTTGGCTAACTTTGTGGAAGCAATTCAACACCTAATTAAAATTCTCGAGTACTGCTCATCCACAAACAGATGTCCAAATGGAAGCTGTGAACAAGTTTTTGGGCAATCTGATCCGTTGCATTTGTGGAGACAAAAAGGACAATGGGATTTGGCCTTATCTCTTGCTGAATTCTCCTACAACAACTCCAAGCATAGATCAACAAGGAGTCCTTTTTCTATTGTCTACACTAAAGTTCCAACACATGTGGTGGATCTGGTGAAGCTACCATCAAAGGGAAGCTCAAAATCAACATTGTCCTTTGCTGATAACTATACTGAATTATTTGAAGAAATCCGCGATGTACTGGAGGCACAAAATCAGAAGTACAAACAACTAGCTGACTGCAAACGGAGGCCGAAATCATTCCAAGTTGGAGATAAGGTGATGGTATACCTCCGAAAAATCTTCCAGCCGAGATGGGAATATCCAACACATTCAATGTGGCAGACTTGGCTCTCTATCACCCCAAAAAGCACTTTATGAGGATAACTCGAGGTCGAGTTCTAAACAACCAGGGGAGGATGATGGAGAATAGTAGGAAAAATAAAAGAAAATAAAGCAGAAGTCAAGTACAACAATGACTTCTACACAGTTCTACTCTATTCTACATAATTTGGTACTTTAGTCATATGTGTTGTAGCAGTTTCTAGAGTGTTCTAGCTATGTGTTGAAGTCATGTTGCTTGTATTTATTAATTAGCTTTAAGTAGTGTTCTCTAGAATGTTCTAGCTACAAGTAGAACTAAGTAGTGAAGGCTTATGCAAGCTATAAATAGAGGAGAACACCTCTAGCTATAGAACCAGACTATGTAACCTTTACCTATCAATAAAGAACTTTGTGTTCCTATTTTAAGATCTTGCACTAGATCTTGTGTGTTAAGAGTTTTGGATTGAACTCTTCATAGCCCTGCCTCTAGAGCGATATCTAGCTCATGCCCCTAGAGCGATATCTAGTGTAGCACGTTGAAGCGGTTCCTTCAACACTTGCGTTGTCCACATTGTAGCAGCAAGGTGGAGCTGCTCTTCCACAACCTTTGTGCTGCATCAAATAGGGAAAAGGCGTTCTCAGGGAGTAGTGGATACACCGCTAGCAATTTAGACAAAGCAATCAAGATTATTATAACGAATATTCTCATGATATGTATGTATGTGGGAGGAGCTCCATATATGGACAAATAGGCAGCAACCACTGCTCACATCATCCTTCATAACCACAACTGACAGATAAACGACATCAATCGTATTATCCCGCTATGAAGGGATTTCTCCTGCGGCATGGACATGGCTTTATGAGTTCTCCTTAATTCCCCAAGTCGGTACGTAAAGAATGACAACAACTTTATAGTCACAATAAGTGCTATCATCCCTCCGTCTACCAACAAGTAATCCCCTTCATCGAGTCCCCATAAGAGGCAAATATTAAGGAGGTGCACAACTCCCAACATCAAGATGAAGACAATTAACACATACACATAATAATCTCTATCTCATCTCAATCATATGCTAGGGTTTCTCCATCTCCCCAAGAACTAGAGATCTACTAAGATATGGAGGCAATCAACATCATGGCAATAATAATGGAATCTATCATAGATGAATAGTACTTGTATAAATCCACAACGAGTATGGAAATTACAACAAGATCTAGACACGATGTAGATGGGATGGATGGAGATGGTGGTGATGAAGTGGTTGATGATGAAGATCGATGCCTTAGCCTCCCGGATCTACGCAAGGCGAAGATGGATCCCTGATGGGAGAGTTACCCCTCCAGATGCCTTCCGGAGGTTAGGTTTTGGCGATTTATAGGTGTTCTGTATGTCGTCTCCCTGATCCAGTTGCACGGGATGAAACTATTTGAGGAGGCGGAGGCGGTGCCAACTATATGACGGGAACTATACGTCCAGAAAATTTATTCCCGCCTTATAGTTAGTCGTTAAACCGTCTACCTCCTTCGTTCGCTTCGAGTTTTCTTCTGGTATTATTAATATTTCCCAAATAAGCGATTTACGTTGTTTTTGGCTCCTTTTCTCCTCAGTACAACTGCTCCAAGAATTGTGTCCATTGTATCCATCATCTGTCCTGATCCTGGTGAAAACAGACATAGAACATGCGTGCGAACACCATAAAATACCAAGATCCTACATCTATAGTGCAAAATGATAATATAAAGCATGATGCAAATATGCACTCATCGGTAACATCCATATCCAAACCCATCTCAAATGAACCTTCCTTGCATGATCCTGAGGGTCTTGAGATAAATAAAAAAAGGTGAACATGTGTGAGTTCATTGCTAACTTGGATGAAGAAACTAAAACTTGCTTTGATGCTCTTTTGAGTCAACTTGATCATGCTACAGAAATTCTAGATGAAAAGAAGAACTCATTGACTTACTAGGTAAAAATGGAAGGGAGGCCGTCGATGAAATTGCCTCTCTTACTAAAAACCTTAAGGATGAACAAAATCTGAGAATCACTATTGAAGAGTGTACCTAAGATAGTAGAGGATCATAATATCTCCACGTCTTTGATTATTAAAGAACATGATCATGCTCTAGCTTTGGTTAAAGTCCTTAAAAATGAAAAGGTTAAGTTTGGTGTTGGTAATGATAGGAGTCAAGAGGATCTTGAGAAACTCAAAAGGGAACATCACGCCTTAGAGAGTAAATTATCAAGCCTCTTTGAAGCCCATGAGCAACTTCAGACTCAATTGAACAATTAACAATCAAAGTCTTCCGCTATGCATATTGTAGATTTATCTTGTTCTTCTAACCCTTGTTGCAATCATGTGACCCTTTTTGAAGAGAACAAGAAGTTGAAAGATCAACTTACAATAGTGCAAGTTGATAAGAGAGGTGTTGGGTATATTCCTAAGCCCAATAAGTAGAAGAAAAACAACAACAAGAAGAAGAACAAGTGCATTGCTCAAGGACCTCCTTATGGTCCTATCATTATGCAAAGTGACAACTTTGCCGGGAAGAATAACCCATCCTACATTGTCTGCAAATCTTATGATGGCATGTCTATGCAAATTACATTGGCACTTCTTATACTCATGATTATCATTGGACTATTTGGGTACCAAAGTGTTGGAGATATGCCCTAGAGGCAATAATAAATGTAGTTATTATTATATCTTTGTGTTTATGATAAATGTTTACATTCATGCTATAATAGTATTAACAAGGAAACATTAATACTTGTGTGATTTGTAAACTTAATTTGAAGTCCCTAGTAAAGCCTCTATATAATACTAGCTTGTTGGTTAATAGATGATTGTGGTTTCCCTATCATGAACATTGAGATGTTATTAACAACAAGATCATATCGTTAGGAGAATGATATGGTGGACATACTCCTATAGATAAGCGTAGCATAAAGATCAAGTCATTTCAATAGTTCAATTGCTATATGCTTTCTGATACATAGTAACCTAATTCCTTCGACCATGAGATCATGCATATCACCTTTACCGGATGGATGCTTTGATGTCATCAAACACCACACCGTAACAGGGTGGCTATAAAGGTGGCATTGAGTGTTCGGAAAGTATTGGTTGAGACACATGGATCAAGAGTGGGATTTGTCCATCCATATGACGGATAGATATACTCTGGGCCCTCTCGGTGAAATGTCATCCAATTAGCTTGCAAGCATGTGACTGGCTCACAAGGGATCACATATCACGGGAACGAGAAAAGAGTACTTATCGGTAACGAGGTTGAACTAGGTATGCAGAGATACCGACGATCATAACCTCGGATAAGTAAAGTATCGTGAGACAAAGGGAAATTGGTATCGTATGTAAGTGGTTCATTCGATCGCAAAGTAAACGTAGAAATATGTGGGAGCCATATGAATTTCTAGATTCCTCTATTGGTTATTGATTGGAGAAGTGTCTCGATCATGTCCGCATAATTCACGAACCGTAGGGAGACACACTTAAGGATTCGACGTTGTTTGAGTAGTTATGGAATGATGAGAAAGAGACCGAATGTTGTTCGGAGTCTCGGATAGGATTCGGGATATCACGAGGAGATCCGGAATGGTCCGGAGAATAAGATTCATATAAGGAAAGTTTCGTTTCGGAGTTGGGGAATGATTCCGGTGTTTTCATCGGGAATATTCTAGAAGGTTCCAGAATGTCCGGCACTCCGGAGGGGGAAGGGGTACATGAATGTGTCATTACAAGTTGGAATGATTGCATCATGTACTAGGTGTCATCGCTGTCCAAAATAAAGGGTTTATTCAAATCCTAGTTTGAAAAGTCAAACGGCTAGTTTGAAAGTCAAACGGCAGTTTTTGGAAAGTGGAAAAGAGGAGGAGGAGGTGAAACCGAGTTGGGGAGGGAGTCCTCCTCCCCAAGCCGGCGCACCACCCAAGCCGAGTTGGGGAGGGACTCCACTCCCTCCCCTTGGCTGCCGGCCCCTCCACCTATATAAGGAGGGGCAGGGCTCCCTCCTAGGACACACAAGTCCCTCTCCTCTAAACCTAAACCCTAGCCACAGCCTAGGGATTTCTCCCAAGCCGTCAAGTTAGAGCTTCTAATTGCCCTAGCCTCCGGTTTAGAGCCTTCTAATTGGTGTGTCTAAACCCTAGATCACCAAAGCTCTCTCATACTCCACCATACTCGCTCCGGCTTAAGGCGAAGCCCTGCGAGATCTCCCCTCTACTTCCGTTACCACGCCGTTGTGCTGCCGGAATCGCGAGGAGAGTGCTACAACCTCCGCTGCCTGCTGGAACAAGGGAGAGGAAGGTCTTTGTCGAGTACCGAACGTGTGACCGACTGCGGGAGCGCTGCCGGAACGCGGCGCCGGAAGGATCGTCTACGCGATCTTGAGATCGGGAAGAGTACGACTACATCACCCACGAGAATCCGCTCTCGTTAAACACTTTGGAATCTTCGAGGGTGAGTTATTCCATCGACTCGTTGCTACAATCTAGTAGATAGATCTTGGCTTGTTTGTTTGTATGCGGTAGAAAATTTTTGTTTTCCATGCTACGAAACCCTACAGTGGTATCAGAGCCGTGTCTATATGTAGATCTGTTGCACGAGTAGAACACAATGGTCATTGTGGGCGTTGATGCTTTTATTGTCGATTGCTTCTTGTGTACTTTGCATCTTGCGGTATGTTGGGATGAAGCGGCCCGGGCTAACCTTACATGACATCGTTCATGAGACTTGCTCCACGCTTGACATGCAACTTGTATTGCATAAGTGGCTTTGCGGGTGCCTGTTTCTCCTAGCATAGTTAAGATCCAATTTACAACGGGTGATTAACAATACTAGTATCAATGTTGTGGTTCTTGTTCGTAAGTTAGAACGACACTTATTAACAGCCCCAAACCACGTAAAATATGCAAAGAAAGTAGAGACGTCTAACTTTGTTTTGCAGGGGTGTGAAGTGATGTGATATGGCCATGATTGTGATTATATATGATGTATGCATCGTTCCTTATTGTAAGTCGGCAACCGGCAGGAGCCATATGGTTGTCTTTAATTTCTGTTAAGACCCGCGTATCTATTCAAAGTAGTTGTAATAGTTGAAGCTAGTGGACGACAACCATGAAGAAGCGTCATTGACCTTGATGCTATGCCGGTGATGATGGAGATCATGTTCGTGCTTGAAGATGGAGATCGGAAGCACAAAGAAGAAAGGCCATATCATATCACATATTATGAATTGCATGTGATGTTAATCCTTTATGCATCTTGTATTGCTTAGTAGACGACGGTATCATTATAAGATGATCCCTCATGCACATAAATTTCAAGTTCTAAAGTGTTCACCCTTAGTATGCACCGTTGCTAAAGCTTGTTGTTTCGAAGCACCACGTGATGATCGGGTGTGTTAGATTCCGCAAGTGTATACAACGTAAGCAAGCCAGATTTGCTTATGCGGAAGCTAAGGTTTGATCTTGACGAGCCTAGCATGTACAGACATGGTCTCAGGACACGGATCACCGAAAGGTAAAGCATGAATCATATAGTAGATATGATGAACATGTCGATTGTTCGCCATTGAAACTATATCAACTCTCGTGATGATCGGTTTTGATATGGTGGATTTGGTTCGTGTGATCACTAAAACAATGTGAGGGATGTTGTTTTGAGTGGGAGTTCACCTAGATTAATTTTAATGTTAATTTGAACTCAATTTGTCATAAACTTAGTCTAAACTATTGCAAATATGTTGTAGATCAATGGCAGCCCCTACCATCAATTTTAATGCGTTCCTAGAGAAAGAAAAGTTGAAAAACAATGGAAGCAACTTCGCGGATTGGTTCCGCAATTTGAGGATTGTCCTCACAGCTGGTAATTTGACCTATGTGCTGGATGCACCGCTGGGTGACCCACCTGCAGCTGATGCTACCGATGAAGTAAAGAATGTTTACCTCGCTCGGAAGAATCAGTACTCCATAGTTCAGTGTGCTATCTTGTATGGTTTAGAATCGGAGCTTCAGAAAAGGTTTGAGAATTCAGACCCATATGATATTGTCAAGGATCTCAAATTGATTTTTGAGACTCATGCGGCAATTGAAAGCTATGAGGCTTCTGAAAAGTTCTTTAACTGCAAGATGGAAGAGGGCAGCTCCGTCAGTGAGCATGTGCTTAAGATGTCTGGGCATGCAAACAAACTTCAAAGCTTGGGTATAGTGATTCCTAATGCTTTGGGTATTTACCGTGTCCTCCAATCACTACCACCAAGTTACAAGAACTTTGTGATGAACTACAACATGCAGAACATGAACAAGCAGTTGCCAGAACTGTTTGCTATGTTAAAATCTGCAGAAGTGGAGATCAAGAAAGAGCACCAAGTGTTGTTGGTCAATAAGACCACCAAATTCAAGAAAGGCAAGTCTAAGCAGAAGGGACACTTCAAGAAGGGTGGTAAGAAAGTTACCACGCCGATGAAGAAGACCAAGGCTGGACCAAAGCCTGATACTGAGTGCTTTTACTGCAAGGGACAAGGTCACTGGAAGCGGAATTGCCCAAAGTACATGGCGGATTTGAAGAACGGCAACATCAAGAAGAAAGGTATATCTGATATACATGTTATTGATGTGTATCTCACTAGTATTCGTAGTAGTGCCTGGGTATTTGATACTGGTTCGGTTGCTCATATTTGTAACTCGAAACAGGAGCTGCAGAATAAACGGAAACTAGTGAAGAACGAGGTGACGATGCGCGTGGGAAACGGATCAAAGGTTGATGTGATCGCGGTCGGCACGCTACCTCTTCATCTACCATCGGGATTAGTTTTATACTTAAATAATTGTTATTTGGTGCCTGCGTTGAGCATGAACATTATATCGGGATCTTGTTTATTGCGAGACGGTTACTTGTTTAAATCCGAGAATAATGGTTGTTCGATTTATATGAGTAATATGTTTTATGCACATGCACCTTTGATAGATGGTCTATTCTTATTGAATCTCGATAGTGGAAATACACATATTAATAACATTGAGGCTAAACGTTTGAAATTGAGCGATAACTCGACCTATATGTGGCACTGTCGTCTTGGTCACATTGGATTGAAGCGTAGAAAGAAACTCCATTCCGATGGACTTCTTGAATCACTTGATTTCGAATCACTTGAAAGATGCGAAGCATGTCTGATGGGTAAAATGACTAAGACTCCATTTTCTGGTATGATGGAGCGAGCTACGGACTTATTGGAAATCATACATACCGATGTGTGTGGTCCAATGTGTGTAGCATCGCGCGGTGGTTATCGTTATGTTCTTACCTTCACGGATGACTTGAGTAGATATGGGTATATCTATTTCATGAAACATAAGTCCGAAACTTTCGAGAAGTTTAAGGAATTTCAAAGTGAGGTTGAGAATCAACGTAACAAGAAGATTAAATTTCTACGTTCTGATCGTGGAGGTGAATATCTAAGTTACGAGTTTGGCGAGCATTTGAAGAAGTGCGGAATACTTTCACAATTGACACCGCCGGGAACACCACAGCGTAATGGTGTGTCCGAACGTCGTAATCGAACTCTCTTAGATATGGTTCGTTCTATGATGTCACTTACAGATTTACCGCTATCATTTTGGGGTTATGCATTAGAAACAGCCGCATTCACTTTAAATAGGGCACCGTCTAAATCCATTGAAACGACACCGTATGAATTATGGTTTGGGAAGAAACCTAAATTGTCGTTCCTTAAAGTTTGGGGTTGCGAAGCCTATGTAAAGAAGTTACAGCCGGACAAGCTTGAACCCAAAGCGGAAAAATGCATCTTCATAGAATATCCAAAGGAAACTATTGGGTATACCTTCTATCATAGATCCGAAGGCAAAATCTTCGTTGCCAAGAATGGGTCCTTTCTAGAGAAGGAATTTCTCTCGAAAGAAGTGACTGGAAGGAAAGTAGAACTCGACGAGGTTGTCGAACCTTCTCTCGAAATTGCGAGTAGCGCAGCACCAGAAAAAGTTCCTGTGGCGCCTGCACCAGTTAGAGAGGAAGCTAATGATGATGATCATGAAACTTCGGTTGAAGTTGCTACAGAGCCTCGCAGGTCAACGAGAACTCGTACCACTCCAGATTGGTATGATCCCGTTATGAGTGTCATGTTGGTGGATAACACCGATGACCCTGAGACATATGAGGAAGCGATGATGAGCCCAGATTCCAATAAATGGCAAGAAGCCATGAAATCCGAGATTGGATCCATGTACGAAAACCAAGTGTGGACTTTGGTGGACTTACCGGATGGCCGGAAGGCTGTCGAGAACAAATGGATTTTCAAAAGGAAAACAAATGCTGATGGTAATGTTACTGTCTATAAAGCTCGACTTGTCGCAAAAGGGTTTCGACAAATTCAAGGAGTTGACTACGATGAGACTTTCTCACCAGTAGCGAAGCTAAAGTCTGTGAGGATTATGTTAGCAATCACTGCATATTACAATTATGAGATATGGCAGATGGATGTCAAAACAGCATTCCTCAATGGAGACATTGATGAAGAGTTGTATATGATGCAACCCAAAGGTTTTGTCGATCCTAAAGATGCTAACAAGGTATGCAAACTTCAACGGTCCATCTATGGATTGAAGCAAGCATCCCGAAGTTGGAATCAACGTTTTGATAAGGTGATCAAAAGTTTTGGTTTTATACAAACTTATGGAGAAGCTTGTATATATAAGAAAGTGAGTGGGAGCTCTGTAGCATTCTTAATACTATATGTGGATGACATATTATTGATTGGGAATGATGTAGACCTTCTTAATAGTGTCAAGGAATATTTGAATAATAGTTTTTCAATGAAGGATCTTGGCGAAGCAGCTTACATATTAGGCATAAAGATTTATAGAGATAGATCAAGACACCTAATATCATTGTCACAAAGTACATATTTGGACAAAGTTCTAAAGAGGTTTGGAATGGAAGATAGCAAGAAAGGGTTCTTGCCCATGTTGCCCAATACGACCTTGAGTAAAACTCAGAGTCCGACATCGGCAGAAGATAGAGAAAGGATGAGTAAGACTCCCTATGCCTCAGCCATAGGATCTCTAATGTATGCCATGCTATGTACTAGACCCGACATTGCATATGCTGTTAGTTTGACTAGCAGATATCAAAGTGATCCAGGAGTGGATCATTGGACAGCGGTCAAAAACATCCTTAAGTACTTGAGAAGAACTAAGGATATGGTTCTTTCTTATGGAGGTGATGAACAGCTCGTTGTTAATGGTTACACCGACGCTAGTTGGAACACCGATCCGGATGATTCTAAATCACAATCTGGATACGTATTTATTTTGAATGGTGTAGCAGTTAGCTAGAGGAGTGCAAAGCAAAGTGTTGTGGCGAGATCTTCAACTAAATCGGAATACATGGCTGCTTCGGAGGCTTCACAAGAAGCAATATGGATGAAAGAGTTCATTACAGAGCTGGGTGTGGTTCCTAGTGCGCTGGACCCAATGTCTATCTACTGTGATAACATGGGCGCATAGCCAATGCGCAAGAACCAAGGTCACACAAGAAGCTGAAGCACATCAAGCTACGTTTTCACGCTATTCGAGAACATATCCAAGATGGGGATATAAAGATTTGCAAAGTACACACAGATCTGAATGTGGCGGATCCGTTGACTAAACCTCTCCCGAGGACAAAACATGACCAGCACCAAACTGCCATGGGTGTTCGGTATATTACCATGTAATCTAGATTAGATGACTCTAGTGCAAGTGGGAGACTGTTGGAGATATGCCCTAGAGGAAATAATAAATGTAGTTATTATTATATCTTTGTGTTTATGATAAATGTTTACATTCATGCTATAATAGTATTAACAAGGAAACATTAATACTTGTGTGATTTGTAAACTTAATTTGAAGTCCCTAGTAAAGCCTCTATATAATACTACCTTGTTGGTTAATAGATGATTGTGGTTTCCCTATCATGAACATTGAGATGTTATTAACAACAAGATCATATCGTTAGGAGAATGATATGGTGGACATACTCCTATAGATAAGCGTAGCATAAAGATCAAGTCATTTCAATAGTTCAATTGCTATATGCTTTCTGATACATAGTAACCTAATTCCTTCGACCATGAGATCATGCATATCACCTTTACCGGATGGATCCTTTGATGTCATCAAACACCACACCGTAACAGGGTGGCTATAAAGGTGGCATTGAGTGTTCGGAAAGTATTGGTTGAGACACATGGATCAAGAGTGGGATTTGTCCATCCATATGACGGATAGATATACTCTGGGCCCTCTCGGTGAAATGTCATCCAATTAGCTTGTAAGCATGTGACTGGCTCACAAGGGATCACATATCACGGGAACGAGAAAAGAGTACTTATCGGTAACGAGGTTGAACTAGGTATGCAGAGATACCGACGATCATAACCTCGGATAAGTAAAGTATCGTGAGACAAAGGGAAATTGGTATCGTATGTAAGTGGTTCATTCGATCGCAAAGTAATCGTAGAAATATGTGGGAGCCATATGAATTTCCAGATTCCTCTATTGGTTATTGATCGGAGAAGTGTCTCGATCATGTCCGCATAATTCACGAACCGTAGGGAGACACACTTAAGGATTCGGCGTTGTTTGAGTAGTTATGGAATGATGAGAAAGAGACCGAATGCTGTTCGGAGTCTCGGATAGGATTCGGGATATCACGAGGAGATCCGGAATGGTCCGGAGAATAAGATTCATATAAGGAAAGTTCCGTTTCGGAGTTGGGGAATGATTCCGGTGTTTTCATCGGGAATATTCTAGAAGGTTCCGGAATGTCCGGCACTCCGGAGGGGGAAGGGGTACATGAATGTGTCATTACAAGTTGGAATTATTGCATCATGTACTAGGTGTCATCGCTGTCCAAAATAAAGGGTTTATTCAAATCCTAGTTTGAAAAGTCAAACGGCTAGTTTGAAAGTCAAACGGCAGTTTTTGGAAAGTGGAAAAGAGGAGGAGGAGGTGAAACCGAGTTGGGGAGGGAGTCCTCCTCCCCAAGCCGGCGCACCACCCAAGCCGAGTTGGGGAGGGACTCCACTCCCTCCCCTTGGCCGCCGGCCCCTCCACCTATATAAGGAGGGGCAGGGCTCCCTCCTAGGACACATAAGTCCCTCTCCTCTAAACCTAAACCCTAGCCACAGCCTAGGGATTTCTCCCAAGCCGTCAAGTTAGAGCTTCTAATTGCCCTAGCCTCCGGTTTAGAGCCTTCTAATTGGTGTGTCTAAACCCTAGATCACCAAAGCTCTCTCATACTCCACCATACTCGCTCCGGCTTAAGGCGAAGCCCTGCGAGATCTCCCCTCTACTTCCGGTACCACGCCGTTGTGCTGCCGAAATCGCGAGGAGAGTGCTACAACCTCCGCTGCCTGCTGGAACAAGGGAGAGGAAGGTCTTCGTCGAGTACCGAACGTGTGACCGACTGCGGGAGCGCTGCCGGAACGCAGCGCCGGAAGGATCGTCTACGCGATCTTGAGATCGGGAAGAGTACGACTACATCACCCACCAGAATCCGCTCTCGTTAAACACTTTGGAATCTTCGAGAGTGAGTTATTCCATCGACTCGTTGCTACAATCTAGTAGATAGATCTTGGCTTGTTTGTTTGTATGCGGTAGAAATTTTTTGTTTTCCATGCTACGAAACCCTACACAAAGACCCTTGTTGCTAACAAAAAGGGACCCATTGCAAAATGGGTAATGATGCATGTAAAATGCATACATGAACTTTCTAGTCTGTTGATATGAATACCCACGTATTTTCTACATATATGATGTTATATCCATGTTTTACATTGATTTATGGGGATTTACCAATGATCCCCTTTATTTTGGTTATAACTCTGCATGATAGGAAAACTCTGTTTTGTGAATTTTTACCTTTCAGGGACCTAAACAAAGTCAAATGGAGCTAGGATTTTGGGAGCATAAATATTTCTTCAAGAGAAGAACCTAGAGCACTTGGACCTCACTAGGTGGACCATGAAGCCCAAGATGGACCAGGTGGCATGCCACCCAGTCTCTTTTCCTCCTTGGCCACCAATTTTCTTTGATCTTTCATCCACCACCTCCATATGACCTAAAAACCACTATATAAAGGGTCCCTTGGGAGTTCCCTAGGGGAGGCGCCAAAAAAACATCGAAACACCAAAACAGAACTAGAACTAGCAAAGATTGGAGGGGAACTTTGCCAGAGCCGCCGTCGGAGGGATCTCTACCTTCTCCAACGTCTCCACCATCATCACCATGATGAAGAGGGATTAGCCCACCTCTGGACTATGGGTTTGTGGAAGTAGCTTGATCTATTTCTCTCTTGTTCTTTATAGATCTAGTACCATATGAGTTGCCCAACATGATTATGGTCATATATGTAATTCCTATATGGTGGATCTTCAATCTATGATTTGATATATGATATTGGAACCTATTATGTGTAAGATGTATTGATAGATGCATATCATGTACCCCGTTCTTAAGTACTTGTTCTGATCCAACTTGTATGTAAGAGCATGTGTGGGGAGAAGTATGTATTAGATGGAGTAGCATGGTGGTAGTGATTGAATCGTGACAACAAATTTAGGATCTACTTTGGTATTTACCTTTCTTTTGTTTCCTCACTAGGGATAATGTGAATTCATGTTCTATAATTATCTTGTGACAATCTAGGCAATCTTGTTTGGTCAAGGTAGCATATTTGTGATTTAAACATCATGTCAAATTACTTAAGGATATAATCTGTTGATTCAAGTTCAACACACGTGCATGTATTGGGGAGGGGGCTTGCTCTATATATTGTGGGTGTACCAACATCACATACTTGTGTAGTATTTGATGTTGTCACAACCATTTTTGTTCATTAAATTCATTATATAAACCCTCTCAAAGGTATTGTCATCATTTACCAAAATGGGGGAGATTGAAAGTGCATGTGTGCCCCCATATGTGGTTTTGGTAATTAATTTCAATCCCTATGGACTAATTTTTGCATTGAGTTTCATTTATAGGAATTTTCCATTAGCATCACTTGGACCATGTGTTGGCTTGAAGGTTGAAGGGTGAAGAAATGAAGAAGAATAAGCAATAACCAAGGAGATATTCAAGGTGTTGTGAGAACTGAGCCTATTATAATCATGTCTTGAAGAAGAAGATAGTGTGAGTATTCCTGCATCACTACAATACATCATATTGAAGAAATAAGAAGCTTCAAGGTTGATCAAGACAAAGTGAGAATAAAGGCTTCAAGTAGATCTACCTAAAGAAGAAATGAAGAAGTACACGTTCAAGATGCGCCATCTTAAGAAGATCTTATGATTCAAGCTTTCCATCCTTATGGTGATCATGCATAAGTGAAGATATGCCTAAAATAGAGGCTCTCCGATAGTGGAGTATGGGGGGGGGGGGGGGGTAATTTGCAAGTCTTTACCAAGCTAGCGTAATCAAGAAAGTTGTTCCATATTGAAGTGGACAAGAACGTCATCGTAAAGCTCAAGTGGAATATGCGCAATGAAAAGGTATGTTCTTGATGGGTTTCTTTCTTACCGGTATCATGGTGTTAGTTGGGGAGACCGGGTTATAGATTAGATAGTCATACTATCAAGAGGGGATCTCGAGTGAGTAACTTGATCATATCTTTTAGAGAGAGCCCAAACTTTTGCATACTTAGAATCATATTTATTGTTTCTTATTTGGTTCTTATCCATGTGAGGATTTAGAGCTTGTTTTAATCTCTATGACAGGATCAAATTCATTGAAAACGGATTTCATATGCATTCTCTATTGCATTTTCGATTTTGGAGTTTTACTGGTTTGTCCTTTATAGATAGATTAAACCTTTGATCATTTGGTTCTATCCTACATTTCTAGAATATGATGGTGATCTTCATGATTTTGCAGATTTCTTTATTATCTTCGAAACGAGCCCAAGATCATAAAAATCGGAATTTAGATGCTCAAGTTATGATTGTTTTAGTTTTGATGTTTCTGTTAGTTTTCAGGGGCCGGATTATCCGCCCAAATATCAGGCCCCTGTGCTGAGAGCCATGCACCACGCACCGAAAAAGTGCTTAGATATATTTTGGCATGGGTAACCCAAAATATCTAGGTTAGGGGCGGATTATCTAGCATGGGAGGTCCTAATGGTCATATTTTGTTGGGGAGGGCTATAAAAGACCCCCTTCTTCCCCCTTGGGCTGGTAGTTTGCATTCTATCTCCTCCATTGTTTCTACCTTTAAGAGCTTGCAAATCCTATCAATCCCTCCCACATTTTTTGAATCTTTTTGGGGCATTTGAAATAGGAGATCTAGATCTACAACTCCACCAATCTATCTCTCATCTATGTGAGGGGAACATCTTGGGATCTAGATTCCAGGGTTTCTTTTGTGGATTTTCTTTTGTGTTCTTCTCTTAATCATGTAATATATTTCGTAGCTTTGGTGAAATTTGGGAGAGAAGGCTTGAACACTTCTTGTGTTCTTGCCATCGCATTTGGTGCATCGATTTGAGTTCTCGGTGAGGATGGGTGAAAAGTGAGAATCTTTTTACTCTTGGGTTCTTAGAACACTACATGGTTTAGTTGTTTGCAGATTTGTCGTGATCTTGGGAGCCTCAAATTTATTTGTGGATGTGTTACCCAAGCTTGTTGTAAAGGCTCTATTTTCGGCCTTGAAGGATACCGATAGTGGAGAGTGAACTAGGCCTTTCTGTAGGGGTTCCGCGTATGAAAACAATAAATTTTTACCCTACGCCCCTGAACCCCTGATGTTGCCAGGACCTATCTATTAGTAGTGCAGTAATGGGAGGGGCTTTTTGCGAACTTACACTTGAAGACCGAAAAGCGTTGTCAACGCTCAGGAGAGCGTCGTTGATGTAGACGAGCCGAAGCCAACCTCAAGGTCGTGATGAAGTCCTTGCACTCCTATGGCTCCAACGACTTGAGTGCCTTAAGTGTGACACCTCGCGGGGAGTTACACATGTTCGGTGCCTGACGATGACTCCCGCTTCCCCGATTCAGCAGCAGTTGCGAAAGTAGAGCTCCTGGATCCGAATCCCGCAGCGCGACGGTGCTCCACGGTGAAGATGTCTCTCGTTCGCGTAGTCCAAACTTGGGACCACGGTCACGAGAGAGAGAATATCAATTGGAGGTCTCCCCAAAAGTGAGGAAACCTTTATTGAATATTGTGTGTATTTATCTGGCCAAATACCCCCACTATATATAGGGGGAGGGGAGGTACTACCTCCCTCAAAGTCCTGAGGTGGGACTAAAGGAGAGGGAGAGGGGGAGGGGGTGCCGCCGGCCACCCCCTTTCCCCTTGATGACCCACAAGTATAGGGGGTGTATCCCAGTATTTTCGAGCGAAGTGAAACCCAATTTATTGATTCGACACAAGGGAGCCAAAGAATATTTATAAGCCTTAACAACTGAGTTGTCAATTCAGCTACACCTGGAAACAATCTTGCTCACAACAGTTTATCAGTAGCAACAATTTTGTAATAGCAATAGCAAAGTAATAGCAAAGTAATAACAGTAGTAAAAGTAAAGACAGTAGTAACAATTCCAGTAAACGGTAGGATTAAAGCACGGTAGGCATAGGGATGGATGGACGGGCGTTGCATGGACAAGACAATTCATATGAAAATCAAGACATAGGGCATTTGCAGATAAATAAGATAAAGCATCCAAGTACTAAATAATCATAGGCATGTGTTCCATATATAGTCATACGTGCTCGCAATGAGAACTTGCACAACATCTTTTGTCCTGCCAGCCCCTTTGCAGCGGGGCCTCGAGGGAACTATTGGCAATTAAGGTGATCCTTTTAATAGAGCACCGGAGAAATGTAGGGTATTGGTGCGGAAAACAAACATTTTCCTACAACGGAACCCCAGAAACCAGCCTAGGATCTATCTATGTAGTAATGCGGTAACAGCCGGAGCGTAGAGAACACATACCCTTGTAGACCGTACGCGGTTAACGTTCCGCAGGGAACATGGTTGAAGTAGTCGTACTCGAAGCCGACCTCAAGGTTGCAAAGCTCCTCGCAGGTCACCCCTTTCTCCTTGATCTTCATCATCTTCATCGTGCAATAGCTCCGGCTCACGACATTCTAGCACCCCAAGTGTTACGCCTCGTGTCTTCATACACATCCGGTCACCTTCCCCCGCGAGGCCCAGCGCCCGGGTAGGCCGGCCACCTTCCCCCGCGAGGCCCAGCTCGCCAGGCGCCCGGGTGGGATACCGCCCCTTCCCTGGCCTGTTGCCCAGCGCCCGGATGGGCCGCCTGCCCGCCGGCCCGGTGGCCTGGCCGGCTCCCCCGCGAGCCCCACATGGGCCGGGGTCGAGCCAGACCGGCCCCGCGGCTGGTAGCTGGTGCCCGCCCCTGTGTGGCGCGGTTTATCCGTCGCCCACAGGCGGCCTGATAGTGGCGGTGGGTACAAGCTGCTGCCCCCATGCGGCGGCAACTTATCTGCCGCCCACGTGGGCTGTTCCTTTTATCTTTTTCTGCAGATTTTATCTTTAGGCCTTTTCCCTCCGGGGATTTGGCCTAATATAAAAGTTGCCTTTGTAAATCTTTATTAAAATATTATTTAGAATATATTAATTCATAATTAACATATAATAAATATATATTCAATTTCCTATTTATCCGAAAACACTTTTCCAGACTTTTCCTTTATTCTTTCTCCGAACAACTTCGGATCTCTCCGCGGAATGATTCCGGCTTTCTCTATCTCTCTACTATGATTCCATCTTACGAATGATCGCTCTCATCGTATCCTTAAGTGTATCCTCTCGCGGCTCGGGAATGCTCTAGACATGATCTGTATCAATGATCAACAGAGGGACCAGGGATGTCCATGTGACCCCTATGCATTCCCGATGACAATGTCGTTTGAACCGTCTAAATGTAGCATCCTCTTCCTTTTGTTTCTCGATACAACTTGTCTGAGATCCGATCATTGGTATCCCATACCTTGTTCAACCTCGTTCACAACAAGTTCCGTTTTCTTGTTACCATGATATTACATCCCCGTGACCTAGTCACATGTTGCAACATTCATAGATGTAATCTCACCAAGTCGGCCGTATGTATCTTTACCCGTCATGTGGGTGAACAAATCCTGGTCTTGCAGTCACATGTCATCTACTGTTCCTTCGGAATACCCAACGTACACCTTTATGGCCACCGTATTACCGAATGATAGTTGATGCAGTCTAAGCAGCCTAGGGAAACAATGAGTAATATGAGCTCACGGTCTAAGGAGAAGGAGTCTAGGTATAGCTGTTGCAACAATGAACTATATGACTTGATCGAGTTGCAATCCTTCGAGGAATGTCCAATCACATCATTCTCCAATGATATGATCTCGTTGTTAGTCGGCATAAATGCCCCTGATCTTGAAACCCAGATCATCTTTGTGACCAACGAACTAGTATGAATAGAGGCTACTAGGGACTTGGTTGTTTCATACCACACCTGTACCAATGTTTCTACTTGGCACAGTTATAGCACAATATGAAACTATTATAAACTAATTGAGATATGACAATAAAAATTTATTTATTATTTGCCTCTAGGACATATCTCCTTCAGTCTCCCACTTGCACTAGAGTAGAAATAATCTAGCTCGCATTTTACTCATATAAACCATATACCATATGCGTTTACAGATTATGCATGCTCATGGGAAACATCATGTCCATGTTCTGTTTTACCAGATCATTATGTCTTTTGCAAATCGTTAATGTCTTCGTAATCTGACATTCACACCATTATCTTATAATGGGTCAAAGCATTTGTTTGGCAACAAAGTGAGACTTTTGTTTCTAGTGTTTATGATGATGGTCGTTTTCACCGTTGTCATCTAAACTTCAAAACACACTTTGCTATCCTTTGTGTATATACTATAGTCATGGCAGCAGAACAAGGCCGGATTCCAGGAGCTTAAAGTGACATTAGATCAACCCCGAGGGCTTTCTCATGGGCACTAGGCCCTGGGACACATCATTCTACGTTAAAAGCGAACTAGCCCCGCCATAACATTATACATCACATCAGATGCAACCTTTATACTTCTACATCTATGTAGATCCTAGTGCATGAAATGCAACTATGCCACTTACATTGCTTCTTGCCATTTAAGTACAAACTTAATTCTGGTTCAGTGATCAATTCAGGAATCACTTAAGGACATGTTCTTATAGTTAAGACTTTGTCCTACCAAACAGAACCTCGGGTCACATTATGTCGAGTATACAACATGGTTATATAGAAGAACCTATGACTGAGGCATAGGAGATGCAACACATCTCTTTTTTCAACCATAGTTGCAATACTCAATGCTTCATGCAGTAAGAACTTCTTTCTTACCTTGTTCTATTTTGAACTTCTTCAGAATCTTGTCTTAGGACTTTCTGAACATCTTTCAGAATCAAGTCCAGGAAGCATTTGACATTCAGTGTTTATTAAACTCATCAATCTATCCTGATAGATCTCTTTGTTTAATAACTTCAACTTCATCCTTATTTATCTAACTTGAATGTTATTAACACCAATCACATCATTCACATATGTCGTCCACATATTCTAGAATGATTTCACGCTCCCACTCAAATATGACATTCATGTTTGAGATCCAGGGATTTCGCTTAGCTCCCACTCAAATCTAGGTCCTCTCGATAATCTTGGACATTCCAAAATTCTTTGATCATCATCAATTTGAGAATTCCACTAACGAGATTTCAATGACAATTCATTTCTCGTACTTAGGTCCATCACGCTTTCTTTGTATTTCGTAGGTATGTCTTGTTCAAAACATGACAAGTGAATCAATAATATAATTCCACAAACTTGTAGAATATATAGTTGAATCCTACTTTCTTTAGTAAAAGTATTACTGAAACTTTAGGATCATTATCATTGGTTTCTCCTCTATATGTAGAGTTTGGTTTCGCGAAACAAATTCCGCTGCGCCACTCAACAATCCAAAGGTAAGGTCAAATACCTTGTTTTGATCTTTTACTTTCTTCCACATGTATCTTCATCAAGACACATCAACTTTGGACAACAATAGGTTTGCCCCTTTGTGGAAGATGCATTCATAGCTTCTTAAGAATGCTCTACAAAGACTTGTTTATTCGCCACGATTTTGACTTATCGAAATCTCCAGAAACTCGAACTTGCCATAACACTTATGGTGTTGTTTCCACGAATCTTTAAGATGTTCCTTTGTATTTTCAAATGAGTGTTTGCTTATTTCGATCTCTAACTCTAAACGACAACTATAACCCTAGTAAGAGATAATATGTATCTAATACAAAAAGATTATGATGTTTAGACACTTCAAGAAAGTTTGAATTCATCCAATTATCATAATTTGTGAAACATCTTTCACAAGTTCCTTTCATGCTAAACTTAACTTGAATACTTTAGTCATGTCGATCAAATCAAAAAGACTTGTTAATTCAGTTAATTAAATATCCCATTTAGTTATGAACTCATTTGAACAATTCAAATCATTTGAAACTTCATGTTTCATTAAGTAAATACACTTATTCACTTAAGTCCACAATAAATGATTTCCACTACTTGTTGAAAATATGATACATCACTATGTATAAGATTCAATATTTCTTCGCATATCACCGTTTTACCAGAATGCAAAGTTTTAGTCATTTTGCCCAGGAGGCATGGTTTTGCAAAGTCTCTAGATTAAGCATCTAGGACTCCGTTCTTTCATAAAGAACCTGCAATAACCAAAATGACTTAAACTATAGAGTCATTTCATTATTAAACTTTGGATATCTTTTAGCATTCTAATTCTTTATAAATGTTTAAACTATTATCATTAACATAGTGATGAGAATAACTTATTTGTAATCATAATGTGACCATAAGGTATTGTTCATAAGAATAGTACAAACTGGTTTGTAACTTGTTCATATGAACAACCGTCTCGCAAAAAGCAAGACACACAAACTAGGATTAGAAAATTATATTCAAGTCCACTAATCCAAACGATAAACTTTGAGGGAAGAAGTGATGTCGGCCATCAACTGTTTTGCTTGCCGTCATCAAGTCACATTGCCTCAAATCCAACAATTCTCAAGCAGATCATCCTGTTTTCACAAAACAGGACAAGTATGAAATACTTTGCAAACTGCAATGAGTTCTGCAAGAACCACATTTATAATTTGTATATCTTATATATACCTTTTCATTCATGACCTCCATTTGCAATCAAGCCCTTCCAAGAGTTCTTAACTCTAATGCAAGATCGCTGAGTGTTTTTCCAAACATTCCGGAGTCATCGAATTATCTCCTAATGGTTATTGTATCAAGAAGAGAAGATCACCTTTTACGAGGATATCCCTCAGGCGGTGGTATTAATCTATGAAGTTGGACCCTTTTGCTAAGTTCCAAATAAAGCAATATATTCCCATGGTCGCAAAGGACCTCAATGGGATAGGCTAAGATCTAATAAGATATTTGCAAACAGACATCTAGACTAAGTTTATAATAAGAGATCAATTTATAATTGGTCTCCACTAAAACGGTCATCCCCTAGACGATTTTAGTGATCGCATGATCCCTATCCTCTGCACCTCCCCCGATCATCACGGCCATCAGTGCATTATCAAAGGTAGACATTAACTAATGTCAATCACATCATCCATGTGACTCATGCTCGATCTTTTGATCTCTTGTATTCCGAGGCCATGTCTGTACATGCTAGGCTCGCCAAATCTAACTTGTGTGTATTCGCTGTGCAACATGGCTTACACTCACTGTATGCGAACGTAGATATGTCTGACCCCCGATCATCACGGCCGGCTTCATACCGAAGAACTTTCTTGGTGGTGCACACACAAGGGGAACACGGAACATTGGAATTAAATAGGGATTATCTTATTTGCTACTGTTGAGTATCTAAATACTAGCACACAATAAGAAGGAAAAACAGGTATCAACATCATATGTATAATGTGATATGATATGGTCTTTCTTGCGCCTTGATCTCCATCGAGCGCTCTGGCATGATCTCCATCGTGCCCTTGGTTTGACGCCAAGTCCACGACGCCTCCACCAGGTCGTCCATCGGAACGATGACTATTACTATATTACTTAGTAACAGAAAAGTAAACTACTTTACCTTCGCAATGACCAATGCCATATCATAATCACATGCCCCCCCTGCAAAATAAAGTTAGACGCCTCTACTTTATCTATTGCAAGTTTTACGTGGTTGTTAGGGCTTTCGCACTAGAACCGTTTCTAAACTACAAACTTTCCAACCACAACATGGATCTGATAGTTGTCTCTATTACACCCCTTTCGGGGCCCTCCGTTGTAAATGCTATATCAACTATCGAATGAGAGACAGACACCCGCTAGCCACTTATACGGTACAAGCCGTATGTTGAGCGTGGAACCAGTCTCGCGTACGAATATGCATAATGTCGGTCCGGGCCGCTTCATCAAACAATACCGCGATATAAACAAGTACACATTAGAGGGTAACAACTAAGGGATCAATGTCCGCACAAAACTTGTGCGTACTGGCCATATAACACTCCTACGCATAGATCGGCTCTGATACCATTGTAGGGGATCGGTGCGGAAAAATTTTTCCTACAATGGAACCCTAGAAACCAGCCTAGGATCTATCTATGTAGTAATGCGGTAACGGCCAGAGCGTAGAGAATACATACCCTTGTAGACCGTACGCGGTTAACGTTCCGCGGGGAACGTGGTTGAAGTAGTCGTACTCGAAGCCAACCTCAAGGTCACGAAGCTCCTCGCAGGTCACCCCTTGCTCCTTCTTGATCTTCATCATCTTCATCGTGCAACAGCTCCGGCTCACGACATTCTAGCGCCCCAAGTGTTGCGCCTCGTGTCTTTGTACACATCCGGTGCATGATGAGACCTCCGGCTCCCCGATCCTGCCGGGAGTGCGGAAGTTGATATCCGGCTAGGAATCCCTGTAGCGCATTGGCGTACTGCAGGTGTGCCTCGATCGCACAACCCAGACTTGGGGCCATGGTCACGAGGTATAGAGAGAGGGAGGGAGAAAGTCAACCAAAGGACTTCTCAAGTTGTGTGTTTAATCCCACCCATGGGCACCCCTTTATATAGGCGGAGGGGGTCTGCCGTCCCCATCAGGTTAGCCATGTGGGACTAATACTAAAAGAAAAAGGCAGCAGATTTTCGGACTGCCAAATGGGCCAAAAGTACTCAGCCCAATTAGCAAACAGAAAATAAACAAATAAAAAGAAAAGGGAAAAAGCAGCAGTAGCAGCCGGCCAGCCGGGTGGGCCGGCCTGCCCCCATGGCCCAGCGCAGCAGCTACTGCTGCCAGCGCCTGGGTGGGCCGGCCACCTTCCCCCGCGAGGCCCAGCTCGCTAGGTGCCCGGGTGTGCCGCCACCCCTTCCCTGGCTCGTTGGCCAGCGCCCGGGTGGGCCGCCTGCCCGCCGGCCCGGTGGCCTGGCCGGCTCCCCCGCGAGCCCCACATGGGCCGGGGTCGAGCCAGGCCGGCCCCACGGCTGGTAGCTGGCGCCCGCCCCTGTGTGGCGCGGTTTATCCGTCGCCCACAGGAGGCCTGGTAGTGGCGGTGGGTACAAGCTGCTGCCCCCGTGCGGCGGCAACTTATCTGCCGCCCACGTGGGCTGTTCCTTTTATCTTTTTCTGCAGATTTTATCTTTAGGCCTTTTTCCTCCGGGGATTTGGCCTAATATAAAAGTTGCCTTTGTAAATCTTTATTTAAATATTATTTAGAATATATTAATTCATAATTAACATATAATAAATATATATTCAATTTCCTATTTATCCGAAAACACTTTTCCGGACTTTTCCTTTATTCTTTCTCCGAACAACTTCGGATCTCTCCGCGGAACGATTCCGGTTTCTCTCTTTCTCTACTATGATTCCGTCTTACGAATGATCGCTCTCATCATACCCTTAAATGTATCCTCTCATGGCTCAGGAATGCTCTAGACATGATCTGTATCAATAATCAACAGAGGGACCAGGGATGTCCATGTGACCCCTATGTATTCCTGATGACAATGTCGTTTGAACCGTCTAAATGTAGCATCCTCTTCCTTTTGTTTCTCGATACAAATTGTCCGATATCCGATCATTGGTATCCCATACCTTGTTCAACCTCGTTCACAACAAGTTCTGTTTTCTTGTTACCGTGATATTACATCCCCGTGACCTAGTCACATGTTGCAACATTTATAGATGTAATCTCACCAAGTCGGCCGTATGTATCTTTACCCGTCATGTGGGTGAACAAATCCCGGTCTTGCAGTCACATGTCATCTACTTTTCCTTCAGAATACCCAACAAACACCTTTATGGCCATCGTATTATCGAATGACAGTTGATGCAGTCTAAGCAGCCTAGGGAAACAGTGAGTAATATGAGCTCACAGTCTAAGGAGAAGGAGTCTAGGTATAGTTGTTGCAATAATGAACTATATGACTTGATCGAGTTGCAATCCTTCGAGGAATGTCCAATCACATCATTCTCCAATGATATGATCTCGTTGTCAGTCGGCATAAATGCCCATGATCTTGAAACCCAGATCATCTTCGTGACCAACGAACTAGTATGAATAGAGGCTACTAGGGACTTGGTTGTTTCATACCACACCTGTACCAATGTTTCTACTTGGCACAGTTATAGCACAATATGAAACTATTATAAACTAATTGAGATATGACAATAAAAACCTATTTATTATTTGCCTCTAGGGCATATCTCCTTCAAGAAAAGCATTAACACTCCGTGAACACACATGATCCTCACATCAAAGCCATCTCCTCCGGTTATCCCGATTATTGTCACTTCGGGGCCTTTGGTTCTGGACAACAATATGTGTATACAACTTGCAGGTAAGATTATAAACAATACTATCATAATGAATCAATAACATGTTCACATCTGAAATCACGACACTCGGGCCCTAATGACAAGCATTAAGCATAACAAGTTGCAACAAAGTCAAAAAGCACTAATAATAGATACTAGGCACCATGCCCTAATAATCTGATGCCATTACATGAACGATCTCATCCAATCCGTACCATCCCCATAGCCTACAACGGGGGATTACTCACTCATTGATGGGGGAATCATGGATGGTCGATGGAGAAGCAATGGTGATGATGATGGCGATGATCTCCTCCAATTCCCTATCTCGACAGGGTGCCATAACGGAGTTTCTGGTTCTGAATCGCGGAATCTGGTGGTGGCAGCATAGAAAAACTCTTTCTGGAAAAACGTCGAACCCTCCTAGGTTTTTAGGCCAGGAGGCATCTTATAGGCGAAGAGGGAGGCCGAGGGGGTGACCGAGGCGGCCACACCACCCCTTGGCGCGGCCAGGCCTGGCCCGTGCGGCCAGGTGGTCTGGGCCCCTCATGGCCCTCCTCCGTCTCATCCTCTAGCTCCGTGAGTCTTCTCGTGAAATACGATTTTTGGCATATTTTCCGGGATTTTTCCTGATAGTCGATTTTCTACACAAAAACTAGACACCAAGGTAATTCTGCTGAAAATAGCGTCAGTCCGTGTTAGTTGTATCCAAATCACACAAGTTTAGAGGAAAAATAATAGCAAAAGTGTTCGGGAAAGTAGATACGTTTTGGGTGTATCAACTCCCCCAAGCTTAGCTTATTGCTTGTCCTCAAGCAATTTAGTTGAAAACTGAGTGCGATAAAAGAAACTTTCACGAACACATTTGCTTCATAAGATGTATATATTCTTAGCATATGATCAACTACTTAGGCAATTCATAATAAAGAGTATGCAAATAAGTTTACTTAATAGTCATTGCAAGCTATGAAGAGATTCCAACTCAAAAATAATAAATAGCATGAAGCATAAACATAAGCAACATTGCAATGCTCATAAAAAGGTATGATAGAGTGGTATCTCGCTTGCCATTGATTGTAGAGAAAACATGCCAAGGCAGCTCTGAAGTTCAAGTGAAGACTAGAAGTAAAGATATCAAAGATACAAGCATCAAAGCATGACACAATTAATCCAAATTTTGAGACAAACATATTACACTAAGAATGACAACTATGCTCTCAAGAAAGTGCTCATAGAATATGTGGAGACTCAACAAGGAAATGAAAAGGTTTTGAAAAGTTTGAAAGGATTCCAAATGCTGAAAGTATGGTACTCATTAGCTTTGAGATCTCATTGCCCTATCATAAGCATCTTTAAATGGTTAAGGTGAAAGTGAGGTCCAATACGAGTTATATGCTTGACAGACCATAAACTGGAAATCTCATGTCCCTTGAGTACGAGGGTCGCTCCTCATGCTACTCAACTTTAGTTACCGGTAAGTTCTTGTCATTGTAAGTATGTGCGTATCATAGAGAACCTCCAACGGGGTACCCCTTGCCCGATGATACGGAAGAATCCCCATATCAAAATGACAAGGCAAGCAGACAATGAGCATCTCAACAATCTTCTTATTTACCATGGAAAAATGGGGCTTTTTTCTCTCTTTCTTCTTTTCTCATCTTTCTTTTTCTTTTTCTCAATAACTATCTCTCTCTTTTTTTATAAGAAGAATGCTTCCTAGATTGCTCATTATTGTTATGCTGTAGGTTTCCACCATGTTTAGGCATGGATTAGACTAGCCGCCCAGGCGTTTATCTAACACACATACATAACTCCATGGACTTACAAGATCCCCTTTTATTTCACACTGACGACATCCGTAAACAAAAGAGCATGATATCAACTAGGTATATATTTACAGGTGTTGAAAGCGTTCCCCGTGACAGCATGGTTCTGCTAATCCCCAGCCTATAATTTGCAAGCATATAACTTTCATGGACAGTCACAATGGTTTAGGTTTATTAAGTGCAAGAAATTAAGTGTGCCATCAAGTTCGTGAGAGCTTTACTAACTAACTTTCTCATAACAAGCAAACATTTTATTCGGAAGAAAACAAGGCATACTGAAATATGCACGAAATAGCAAATGATGCTAATAGGTAGGTATGGTGGACACTTTTGGAAATATTGGTTTTGGGGAGTTGGAAACACGAGTAGAGCTCATACTCAGTGCATGTGAAGGCTAGCAATAGTAAGGGAGCGACAAACGAGAGATCAATAACTGTCATAATCATGCTTGCAACAAAACATGACTAATCATGGAATGAAAGTGATTCAAGACCCCTGAGGAAAAATAATTCATCGGGGCTTAACTAATTATTGTTTGAGTCATATGCATGCGTGAGCATGTGCCAAGTCAATTCAAGTGAAACATTCAGAGGAGGATACCACAGTGTCATACCAAGTTATGAATAGAACAATGCAAGCAAACATTCATATGACATGCTACAAACCTTTAGCAAGCTGGAGCTAATCATAAGAAAGCAAGAACTACTAAGCATCCATAAATAACATACACCTTACATGAATAGACTCTGCATGCCCACAATGATAAGTATATGTACAAAAATGAAAACAAATAGAGTTCGTTACCAGCCTCTTACCACACCTCAAGTTGTCATTAATCTTCATTATTGCCCTTCACTTGTGTGGCTTGAATAATAACATGAAACCCAACTCCACTGAGGACTACTGAACCCTGCAATGAACTTCACAAAACCAAAGAAGAAGAACAAATATTTTTGGTGTTTTTGATTTTTAAAGGCAAGAGCAAAAAGGAGGAACAAGCAAAGCAAAATCTTTTTGGTTTTTTCGAATAGTCCAAACAAAGCAAAAAGGAAGAGGCAAACCAAGGCAAAAAGAAAAAGAAGCAAACAAAGAGAAACAACAAAAATATTTTTGGTCTTTTTGTGTTTTGGAAAGCAAAAGTAAAGAAAGAACGAAAAACTAAAAAGAGAACGAAGCATGGATATACAAATTACCGACTAAACATGGTAAGGAGATGAGTGTGGTGTCGGTGTACCTCCACCCAAGCTTAGGCTTTTGGCCTAAGTGGGTATCAATCCCAAGCTGGCCAAGATGGAGCGCCTCCGTAGTACGGCGAGGAGGTGCCCTCGTCCTGATACGAGCTCGAGGACGCACCAGCGTAGTGTGCAGAATAGTCGTAAGAGGGCACATCCCCCTGGTGCTGCCCGTGGAAACCAAGCAAGCAGAGCTGCTCATCCACCTCCTCCTTGGAACGTGACCATGGCCTCCTATAAATACTGGACAAAGTGGATTGTGGCAAAGGAATTTCCCTCTCGTCTCCATCAGTAAACAACATCCTGTATACTAAACCCTCCGTACTAGAGTCAGCAGTGACAAAGTGATGCGTATTCATAGCAGCAAGATCAAGCCTTTGTGGTGTCAACACTGTATCATTAGGATCCACAGAAAGTTCTAAAGCAGCAACCATACGTGAGGCAATAATGCCCCCATAAATAGGTCCTCTAGCGGCTAGGCGGCGAGCAATGAGAGAGCCAAGATTATACTTGGTATCATTATTAAGTGTAGCAGCGAGGAAGGCCAAATTATAATTAGAAATATTACTAGTGTTCTCCCTACCAAGAATGCTAGTGGTAATATAATAAGCAAAATATCTAAGAGCTGGGAGTTGAATGTTCCTTATCTTCCCGCGCTGAGCCGCGCGGTCATCGTCATTTGTCACACTTCAGTAGAGCTCCACCAAATCAGCAGGTCGACCTTGGATCTTCTTCACTGTCCCAGTCATGCCTATGCCTACAATGCTGCAAAATCTTTCCAATGGCATGGTAATAGGCAAATTATAAATCTTGAACGAAACAGTTGACTGATAAGGGGTGTTAGTGAAAACGAAACTCTCAACGAAAGTTTTGGTGAGCACGACATATTGCTCACTCTCATCTTCCATATAGGTGGTCATCCCAACCCTCTAAACAAGAAATAAGAACTTATCGAGGATCCCTGCAGCTTGCAAAAAGGTAAAACAAGGGAAGGTAGATGGGTGAGCATCTCCCTCATCTCCTTCATTTCCAAAGTGTGGTGCAATAAGATCTTCATTATGTGATAGCCTAAACTGAGAGGCTCATCTTGAAGGCCTTGCCCTCCTAGGTGTGTCCCTCTCACATATTTCTCCAAAAGTGTGGTTGTTCATCTTTGATATTCTGAAATTTAAACATCCATTATACAAGTGATTGCAAAGTGAATACATAATGAAAGGAACTACTCATAGGGACTTGTAAGAGGCCTAAACATGCATCAAAACAATATCTCTAAACATTGAACAAGCTTACAAGCTCACATAACCTGTGACCTACAACAAAAAAATACTCAAGATATAATCCACTAAACACAAATCTACTTGGACAAGCGGAGGAGTCACATACCGGAGAACAAATGCTCCAAATTTCAGCAACAAAGATGGGCTGAGCAAGGAGATCGAAAAATCATGGACAAGAACAGCAAGAACGCGATTTCGAGCAATGAACCGGTGTTTTCTCGGGAGAGAGAGAAGGAAGTGGCAAGTGAGAGAGTGAGTGGAGGGCCAGGGGTGGCCCACACCATGGCTAGGTGCGCCCCTGGGGTGGCCGCACCACCAGGTGGTGTGCCTGCCTGGTGAGCCCCCTGGTACTCTCCAGGCACTTCTCTGCCCCCTTTTTCATGTAAAAATTTAATATGATTTTTCTGCAATTTTTCGAGACACTTTATTTTTTAGCAATTTTCAGGTATTGATGAATGATTTTCTGACAGAAAGATTTTTCCGGAAAGATGCAAAATCAAAACAAAACTAAAACTTCAGAAGTTCTAAGACACTCTAATATGCAAGCAACTAACAACAGAAAAGTAAACTAAGTGAAAGCAAAAACTAAAATGGATAAAAATAAAAGTAAGCAAAGATAATCATGGTGAAAACATTGTTTTGTTCATTAAAATCCTTTTGTTAACAAGGTTGATCAGGTCTTGTTACCAAAACAATTTTATATGAGACAAAACTTTGTATTCCACTAATGATTATGTTACCTCAACCTTGATAGCAATGGTCCCAATCATAATAGTTTCATATTTTTCTCGTGGTATGGGACAATATATTTCTCCAACTTGGATGCCCTCAACATGTTCAATTGAATTTAAACCATAAGTCCTATCAATCTTCTTGGGGAATTAGACAGTATGATCCTTGTCATTAACATGAAAAGTCACCTTTCCTTGATTACATTTAATAATAGCTCCTGCAGTATTAAGAAAAGGTCTCCCAAGAATAATAGACATATTGTCATCTTCAGGCATTTCAAGCACAACAAAGTCAGTTAATATCAAGCAATTATGAGCAATGATACATTGCAAATGTATCTATAATTTTTGATGCTCCATGCTTGGTTTTATCCACTTTCTTGTGTTTTGTCCACACTTTGGAGTACTTTTCATATGATTTCTTGGACTAACCTATTAACAAGAGCCACAGTGCCAGCTGCCTGTTTTCTACTGTTTTTGGTTCTAGGAAAGTCAGAAAATGAATATTCAAGGAATTGGACGGGACAAAAGCCAAAGTGCCTATTTTTCCAGAAGACTCCAGGAGCCAGAATACGAGACGGAGGAGGGCCAGGGGCTGGCCACACCCCCCCAGGCGCGGGCTAGGCCTGGCCGTGCCAGGGCATGGTGTGGTGGCCCCAGGCACCCCCTCGGTCTCCCTCTTCGCCTATAAGAAGCCTTCTGACCTAAAAACTTTGGGGGGTTCGACGTTTTTCTAGAAAAAGTTCCGCAGTGTCGCCAACACCGAAGGGGAGATTCAGGGGACAGAAAGTCTCTGTTCCGGCACCCTGCCGGGACGGGGAAGTGCCCCCGGAGCCATCTCCATCGATCTCCCCCATCATCTCCATCGACCATCCATGTTTCCTCCATCTATGAGTGAGTAATCCCCCGCTGTAGGCTATGGGGATGGTAGGGATTGGATGAGATCGTTCATGTAATGGCATCAGATTGTTAGGGCATGGTGCCTAGTATCTTTTATTTAGTGCTTTATGACTTTGTTGCGACTTGTTGTGCTTAATGCTTGTCACTAGGGCCCGAGTGCCATGATTTCAGATCTGAAGATGTTATTGATTCATTATGATAGTATTGTTTTTGGTATTATCTGCAAGTTGTATACACAGGTTGTTGTCCGGAACCAATGGCCCCGAAGTGACAGAAAACGGGATAACCGGAAGGGAATGGCTTTGATGTGAGGATCACATGTGTTCACGGAGTGTTAATGCTTTGCTCCGGTGCTCTATTAAAAGGAGCACCTTAATTGCCAGTAGTTCCCTAGAGGCCTCGCTACAAACGGGCTGGCAGGACAAAAGATGTTGTGCAACTTCTCATTGCGAGCACGTATGACTATATATGGAACACATGCCTAGGATTGTCTAGTACTTGGATGCTTTATCTTATTTATCTACAATTTCCCTATGTTCTGATTGCTATGTGAATTGTCTTGTCCATGCAACGCCCATCCATCCATCCCTATGCTTACCGCACTCGAATCCCACTGTTTACTGCTTTTGTTACTGCTGTCTTTGCTTTACTACTGTTGCTACTTTACTATTCCTACTACAAAACTGTTGCTACTGATAAACTGCTGTGAGCAAGATTGTTTCCAGGTGCAGCTGAATTGACAACTCAGTTGTTAAGGCTTATAAATATTCTTTGGCTCCCCTTGTGTCGAATCAATAAATTGGGTTTCACTTCCCTCGAAAATACTGCGATACACCCCCTATACTTGTGGGTCATCAAGACTATTTTCTGGCGCCGTTGCTGGGGAGCATAGCTTTATTTATCAAGGTCACTTGGATTCTCTATTGTTTGCTGCTATCCATCCATCACGGGTAAGTCTCGTGATGGCAAGGTTCCTATTTTACCATCCACTACAAGAAGAGGTACGGTTCTGAACACCTTTGTTGCTCTTGATTCACTGTCTGTTTTGAGTAAGTTCCTTACACCACCACATACACATGCTACACACACTGCTACTACTGCTGAATCTGAAACTTCTGATGCTGATGATGCTGCTTCTACTGTGCTTGATAAGAGTGGTTCATTAGGTCCTTTCCTAGATGCTACGATTGCTAGAACTATAGCTAGAAATACCGAAACTCCTAATGAAGACACTACCACACCTGTTAGCTCACCTGAGTCTAGTGAGAGTTATGATATTGAAGATGGTTATGTTGAGATGACCAATGAGTTTATTATAGAATGTAAAAACACCCATGATAGGAGCGCTTCTAAGAGTCTCCTTGAGAGGCGTACTATTAGACCCAAATTGTCTCCTGATGCTAAGTTTGCTGCTTCTCCCATAAACATTATAGATGAAGATTATGATTTCTCTCTCGATCTATCTTACATAGCTATTGTCGAGAAAGAACCTTTTTGTGGGACTAAGAATGAAAGTGCGGTAGCACATATGAATGAACTTTCTACCATGAGTGGCTTGTTTTCTGATGATATTAAGATGCGTACTTACTTTGTTCCTAAGATTTTTCCCTTTTCACTAAAAGGAGAAGCTAAAACTTGGTTTAGTAATTTACCTCCTGGATCTATTGATAGCCCTGAGTGCTTGATTAGTACTTTCCTGCAGAAATATTTTCCTCCCAGTGCTAGACATGCTATTTTGCAGGAACTTTTTGATTTTAAACAGGGAGAAAAAGAGGTATTGCCCGAATCTTGGGCAAGGTTTTGTGCTTTGATTCATGCACAGGCTGTAAGTCCATTACCTAAGAATGAGCTTCTTGATATATTTTATAATGGACTAACCGAGGAATCTAGGACATACCTAGATAGTTGTGCTGATTGTGTTTTTAGGAAGAGGACTCCTAAGGAAGCTGGGGAATTAATGGCTAAAATAAGCAAGAACTATGAAGATTGGACTCCTCCTAAACAAGCTATACCTGAAGTAATTGTACCTGAACCATCTATTCCTGTGCCTATTCCAACATCAAAGAAGAGGGGAGTTATTGAATTAAATGATGAAGTGATGAAGGAAGCTAAGAAATGTCTTAAGGAGAAGGGAATTAAAGCTGTAGATGTCAAGAATCTACCTCCTATAGAAGAATTGTGTAAGCCTATTCCCTACTCATCCACTATTGAGGTACACTCTCTCCAACACTTTGATGAAGGTGATATCCCTTACTCTAAACCTCCTGATCAATGCTTAGAAGAATTTGATATCTTTATTGTTAAGCAAGATAACTTTAATAAAAGGGTGCAAAATCGTCTAATGGAAAACACTAGAGCTATTGTTGAGTTGAAAGATATTGTGGAAAGAACCTCTAATGATGTTAAAATGATTGTTAAACACTTTAAAATGGTTCAAACTCAAATAGATCAACTCGTTAAAGTGCAAAACGACTTGCTAGTTAATGCTGCTAAAGAAAAACATGCTTATGAAATTAGAACTAGAAGTGGTGCTGCTACCCAGGATCCTCTATATCCCGAGGGGCATCCCAAAAGAATTGAGCAGGATTTTCAACAAGCTGAAAATAGTGGTTCTACTCATAAGAAAAGGAAGAAGAAACATAAAACTGTTGTAGAACCCTCTGAACCTGCTATAGATCCTAATAGTATATCTATCTCTGATGCTGAAACTGAAAGTGGTAATGAAGAAAATGAAGTTCCTAATGAAGAAAAAGTTGAAGAAGAACCTGAAAACCACACTAAGAATACTAAATACACCAAAGAAGATTTTATTGCTAAGAAACATGGTAGTGAAAAAGAGAGCCTTGGGTCCAAAAACCTATGCCATTCCCTGATAAGAAACACAAGTCAAAGGAAGATGAACACTATAATAAGTTTTGTGAGTGGATGAAGCCTTTATTCTTGCAAATTCCTTTGACTGATGCTATTAAAATGCCTCCTTACTCAAAGTATATGAAGGACATTGTCTTGAATAAAAGGAAGATCCCTAATGAAGAAATTTCTACTTTGCTTGCTAATTATTCCTTCAATGGTAAGGTTCCTAAGAAACTTGGAGACCCAAGGATTCTAACTATCCCTTGCTCTATTAAGAACAATTATGTTAGAACTGCTTTGTGTGATTTGGGAGCTGGAGTTAGTGTTATTCCTTTATCTCTCTATAAGAGGCTTTAACTTGAAAAATTAATACCAACTGATATATCTTTGCAAATGGCTGATAAATCTACCACCATTCCTGTGGGTATATGTGAGGATGTACCTGTTCAGGTGGCTCACAATTGCTTGATATTAACTAATTTTGTTGTGCTTGAAATGCCCGAAGATGATAATATGTCTATTATTCTTGGGAGACCTTTTCTTAATACTTCAGGAGCTGTTATTAATTGTAATCAAGGGAAGATGACCTTCAATGTTAATGACAAGGAACATACTATCTATTTCCCCAAGAAGATTGAAAGGACTTATGGTTTGAATTCAATTGAACATGTTGAGGGCATTCAAGTTGGAGAAATATATTGTCCCATACCAAGAGAAAAATTTGAAACTATTATGATTGGGACCATTGCTATCAAGGTTGAGGTAACATAATCATTAGTGGAATACAAAGTTTTTGTCTTATATGAAATTGTTTTGGTAACAAGACCTGATCAACCTTGTTAACAAAAGGATTTCATTGAACAAAACAATGTTTTCACCATGATTATCTCCGCTTACTTCTATTCTATCCATTTTAGTTTTTCCTTATGCCTAACTTAAAGGCGTTAAAGAAAAATACTTATTGGGAAATAACCCAAAAGTTTTAGCTGAGTCTTGGAAGTTATTACTTACTTCAGTAATAACCGCTCCTTATCCTTTTTATTTGCTTTTTGTGCCAAGAGTAACCTCTAATGAGAGAGAAGTAATGATTGGGAAAGTTGCTGTCCCGAAACAGATTTCTGTGCTTCATCGTAAAAATTCGTGTAAAATCTCTGAACGTCTTTTTGAGGCGTGAATTTTTGTGCTTCTGACCCAGGTTGTTATCTAACTTTCGTTAGTTCAACACTTTTTGATTTGAGCATCAGAAGGTCTTCGAAAAAATTCGTCTTTACCTGCTGGTCTGTTTTGATAGATTTCTGCCATTTTCTGCATTTGCTTCTTGTTGGTTCCTTTTTGAGTTCTTTTGGGGAATTGAGCTTTTTTAGAGAAGTGCTACAGCAGCTAGTGTTTTAATGGAAGTTTATTGGTGTTAGAACTGAACCTAAAGACTTATTATCTTGAGTGCACTAATGTTGCTAATAAAGATTGTGTGAAGTTTTGTATGAAGGAAAAATTTCAGGTGTATGGAAGGAATGAGTAATGAGATGAAGGATGGACTAAAGCTCAAGCTTGGGGATGCCACGCGTGTCACCCCAAGAAATATCCAAGAAGTACAAGCGTCAAATCTTGGGGATGCCCAAGGCATCCCCTTCTTCATCAATAAAAATCCCTGGTTTCTTCCAAACACTTCATTTTTATTGTTTCATGCACAGTTGTGTTGTTCTTGGAGCGTCTTCTTTTTTGTTTTTGTTTTTGTTTTTTAGGTTGCATGGTTTGCTTAGTTTGATGAATAAATTGGTTGGACCTCCTCTTTCATGCATTGGTGTTCAAATAGTTTGGTTTGGTTTGGTTTGGAAAAGAGTAGGAAAGCTCATGCTTAAGTGGTAAAGAGAGCTTGTTTTTGACTGTGGCCTATGCTTTGTCATGCCATGCTTGATAACATTTTGGCTTTATGCTTAGTATTCTTTGATGTAGCACGACTTGTTATAAACAATTGAGATTGCTTAATGTGCCTTGGATGAATCATGCGTTGTTTTAGCATATTAAAGCATAGTATAGTGGTATTCTCCTTTGATGCTTTATTTGGGTTGACTTGGCACATGTTCACACCATGTTATGACTATCCCAAGTCACCATAAGCCTTTATGATCCTTTAGTTTTCAACTTGTAGTATCACTTTATGCTTTGATTAATGATGTTTTGTCGCTCTGCATGATTATGGCCATTATTTCTCTCTCGTTTGTCGCTCCCTTACTATTGCTAGCCTTCACTTACACTGAGTATGTTTTACTCAAGTTTCTAACTCCCTAAACCAAATATTTCCAAAGTGTCCACCATACCTACTGATGGCTCAATGCACGGCGCCCAGAAAAGTGTTGATGGCTCGTGGTTGATGTAGAGCTCGTTGGGAACCCCAATAGGAAGGTATGATGAGCACAACAACAAGTTTCCCTCAGTTATGAAACCAAGGTTTAATCGAACCAGTAGGAGCAAGCAACACCCCAAAGGTGTTACTAGCTGAGCTTTGGCAGGGCGCACTACTGGTGCTAGTAGCAACGTGGAGACATGCACAACACAACCACAGAACTTTGTCCCCAACTTGGGATGAGGTTGTCAATCTCACCGTGTTTTGCGGAAAACAAAGGATTAAACGTATCGAATGGAAAGAAGTAAAAGTTTGCAGAAAGTAAACACAAAGAAGTAAACAGTTGAAGATTGTATGTAAAGAGAAAAGGACCGGGATCCATAGTTCACTAGAGGTGGCTCTCCTTAGATAGATAACATGCTGGGTGAACAAATTACAGCGGGGCAATTGACAAACACCGAGAAAGCAATACATGCATATACTAATCATCTTGACTCCTTTGAGACTTGATTGGGCATTACAACATAATACATAGACCGCCATCCAACTGCATCTATGACTAATAATCCACCTTCAGGTTATCATCCGAACCCCCTCCAGTATTAAGTTGCAAGCAACAGATTATTGCTTTACGAACTGCGTGTAAAGTAAACAATACGATTATTCTATGAACAAAGGATTGTTGTTTTCTCCCTAGTAGCAACAACACATCTAGTACCTTAGAGATTTCTGTCACTTCCCCAGATTACCAGAGGCATGAACCCACTATCGAGCATAAATACTAACTCTTGGAGTTGCTAGCATCTACTTGGCCAAGATAGCTACTAACAATAGAAAGCATGCAAGATCTCAAATAACAAAGACATGATAGAATCAATAATCAATCTGAAATAGCATCTCAATATCCATCGGATCCCCGCAAACACAACATGCAAAATTACAAATAGATGATCTTGATCATGAACGGAGCTCACAAGATCTAAACATGAAAGCACAAAGGAGGAGAACCAGCCATCTAGCTACTACATGGATCCGTAGTCCAAGGATGAACTACTCACGCATCACACCGGAGGCTTGCATGGTGATGAAGAAGGCCTCCAGGGTGAATTCCCCTCTCCGGTAGGGTGCCGGGAAGAGCTTCAGATCCCTCCCGATCTAGGGATGGATATGATGGCGGCTACAGACTCTTTCGTGGATTTTTTTATTGGGCCCTTAGGGTTTTTGTCCTAAGGGCAATATATAGGCGGAAGGAGAGGCCGAGGGGATGCCGGGAGCGGCCACACCACCCCCTTGCGTGGGCCAGGCCTGGCCGCGCATCCAGGTGGTGTGGTGGCTCCCTGGCCCTTCTCCGTTTCGTATTCTAGCACTTGATCCCTTCCGGAAAAATAGGCACTTTGGCTTTTG
The DNA here is from genome assembly GCA_916181665.1 of Avena sativa. Lineage (NCBI taxonomy): Eukaryota > Viridiplantae > Streptophyta > Magnoliopsida > Poales > Poaceae > Avena > Avena sativa. Next base: position 26,969,426 of record OV702290.1, on the reverse strand, counting down.
TCCCGTCCAATTCCGAGAATATTCATTTTCTGACTTTCCTGGAACCAAAAACAGCAGAAAACAGGCAGCTGGCACTGTTGCTCTTGTTAATAGGTTAGTCCAAGAAATCATAAGAAAAGTACTCCAAAGTGTGGACAAAACACAAGAAAGTGGATAAAACCAAGCATGGAGCATCAAAAATTATAGATACATTTGCAATGTATCAACATCCCCAAGCTTAACTCCTGCTCGTTCTCGAGTAGGTAAGTGATAAAAAGAAAGAATAATTTTTTGAGGTGACATGCACCATCAAAGACTTGATCAAAGTATTTGCAAAACATTCAAAGCTGGGATCATAGTACTTCAATCATAACATGAAAGACAAAAGTTCTAGCAATAAGCAAAGAGACTATGAGGCAACATGAAAAGGCACAAACAAAAGATTCATGAATAACAATGCTTTGCAAGACGTTTGTTTGTTTCACATAAATAAAACATAGCATACTAGTATTCAGCTTGTCCCTCAATAGAGTAGCAAATATATGCATAGGACACCTTCAAAGTTCATAAAAGTGACTAGATACAATAGTTTAAAACAAGCAATAACAAGTTATGCATCAATCAACTAGTCTTGGGACAATGCACATAGAACTAAGAATGGCCACTATGCTCTCAAAGAAGGTGCATAAAGTTAGAAGGTGGAGACTCAATATAATGGTGGAAGAAAGGCCTTTTGTAAAAGGAAGTAGGGATTCAAGTCTCATAAAGAGCTTCCAAAAATTATAGTACTTATAGCTTTCAGCTCTCATTGCCCCTATCATAAGTGTTGGGAATATGCCCTTGAGGCAATCATGTATGATGTTATTCCCAATGTATTCATAAGGTTTTGGTCCATGTATGAACTACTAATATGTATCATCGAATATGTGATTTGATTGTGGAACTATATATTCATGTCGTTCATACTAATTGTCCTTGGTCATTGAGGTTGTGCTGGACACACAACTTAGACCAATGTGAAAGTCAGCAGATGACTAGGTTCCACTTATCATGGGCATGGAGATGCTATTCCGACTTACACGGATTCGGCTTAAGAGTTTAGCGATTTGGACTGACCCATATTGAGATGCAACGAACAAGTCATCATTTGCATGTCTCAATCAATGTAATCCTTAGACCTGAGGTTATTGCACAATCCGAGTTGAGGATCTCCGACTTAGGTTCTGTCAAACGCCGTTCCATCACTGGGCAGTTATAAAGGAAGAGTTCGGGTCGACTGAGAATCAAGCTACGTGATGTGAATAACCAAGACGGGATTTTGCCCCTCCATTTGGAGAGATATTCTCTGGGCCCTATCGGAAGATATGATTCGGAAAGCATGGCCATGCGCATCTCGGATAAGTGTTAACCGAGGGAGCCGACTAAGAGTTAGTCGGATGGATCACTTATCTCGGATCGAGAAAGAGAGTCAGACTATTTAAGGGATGACGATCATTCGCCTATAGTCCGACAAGGTATATCGTGAGGCAAAAAGGACTCAGACGAAAGTCGCATTGGAAGGTATGTCGTCATGACTTATTGGTACTTGGGAGTTGGCACGTTCTGCTAGGAGCCGCTACCGACTGATCGATTATGAGTGAGACTCGGAATCATGTCCGGGTTACCATGAGCCTGTCGGGTCACACACTTAAGAGCGGGAGCAGTTTGGGTTAGACCCAAAACAGGAAACCTATTTGGGTTGGACCCAAATAGTGACATGGACTTAGTCAGCAAGTGAGACTTGCAGTGGCAAATATAGGCCTTTTAGTGAATGGGCCACCAGTGAGTGGAGCCCACTTTCACTCCCTATATAAGCTGGGGCACAGGTGCTTAGAGCATAAGGTTAGGTCACTCCATGTGTTGGAAACCCTAGCTACAGTCTACTCCTGTCGCCGCCGTACCGGACCTAGCAGTCCATCACCGGCGCTCCTCCTCGTACGTGTGGATACCGGCGGAGGTGCTGTACGTTCAGCACTTCGACGATCATGAAGAAAGAACGGATCGTGGATCGTGGTACCGGAACGGATCGTGAGGACTGCACTGCATCAAGCGACGTGCTTCATCAATTCCGCAACTGTGCGTCTAGTGGTAATCCTCATGGCCTTCTACCTGAGCTGGATCTTGGGATCACCGCGTAGGAAAAAGTTTTGTTTTTCTCTGCGTGGCCCAACTGTGGTATCAGAGCGTTAGCTTCTAGTTTTAGGCTCGAGATCGTGCATATGTGATATGCGGTTGGCGTTAGATTGGATCTAATTGCAGTTTTGGTGGTCGATCTATGAGATAGATTGGTTTTGTACAAAGTTGATTGAATCAACTGTACTCGGGGGAATGGATGATCTGGTTTCCGTGATCTAACTGCTAAGGTCGTGGAACGACATACCCCTACTGGTCGACTTCCGCCATCGGGGTAGACTGTGACACGTAAACCCGGATGCGGTGATCGAAGATCAAAGAGTTTGGTCGAATCGGAGTCCGGATCGGATTTGGGTAAAATTGTTTTATCCGATGACGAAATCCATGTCCGGAATGCAGATGAGATCTGCACTTTTCGAAATCGATCCCCGCCCGCTATCCGGCTAGCGGGACCGCCGGCTTCGCCCTGTCGTAGCACCTTAGATGTCGTTGCGAGTTTCACAACGCCGATAGATATCGTATCTATGCATAACTTGTTTTTGCAGGATGATGTTGTGAATGGTATGGCTTATGTGCATGTGATGTGTGTAATCCATACGTGATCTGCATATCACGGTTTTTGTCAGCCGGCTGGAGCCTAGGTGCTGTCATCTAATTGTATAACGGCCTGCGTGTCGGATTCTCTGTGTAATTTGCATTACTAGCTAGTGTAGCTGTTTGGAGAATCCGGATGGCATGCAAGTCGGTGTACAAGTCGGATACATGGTGTAAGACGGCACGTGACAAGAGTTGACACGAGTCGGATTACAGGCTTTATGGAGATGGAGGTCGCCATGAAGAGAGCCATACCATTTCACATTATAATTGCCTTATTTTGTGTTATTGTTATGTCTCTGTTTTACCTCTATTAGATAGTTGGTAGAAAGTAACCCCTCAAAGAAGGTCTAGTCGGTTTCCCCGCCAGTGCTGCACCATCACAAGTTGGAAATTTTTGGTAGTGGGCTCATAAAATTGAGGTGCTATCAATTCTTTCCGACTAGGTGGGTTCGAGTCGGACTCTTACAGCGGAAGCACTTGGTAATCTAGACGGGTCTATCACAACGGTTGTGGGACTCGGGGAAAAGTCGGATGGGAGCCGGGGCATGCGATGCCACCCATCCAACAGGAGTCGTATGAGATACGATTGACAAGGAGTTGTCTACCTAGATCACTTGCCGGCTAGCAGTGATGCTAAAGCTCACTAGTCGACTTGCTTATTTAGGGTCTTGAATCACTAAGTAACCATCAGAGGGATGTTGGTTCTAGTGGGAGCATAAATATTAAAAGTTTTAATATGCTTGCTCATTTATGGATACATGTCTTAAGTGTTTTGCATATTTTCTGTTGTAGATTAATGGCACCTAGCAGTCTTCCTCAGATTTCTGGTTTTGCTTTGAGAACCATCTTAGAGAAAGATAAGCTGAATGGAACTAACTTCACCAACTGGTATCATAATCTGAGAATTGTTCTCAAACAAGAAAAGAGGGATCGTGTCCTAGACAACCCACTTCCAGCTGAGCCGGATGAGAATGCGACTGTCGCAGCCACCAATGCCTACTGTAGGATTTGTGATGAATCCATGGAGATTAGCTGTCTTATGCTTGCTCACATGGAACCGTACTTGCAGCAGCAGTTCAAGAATGTTGAGGCCTACGATATGATCGAAAGCCTCAAAAGTATGTTCCAGGCTCAGGCAAAGACTGAGAGGTATCAAGTCTCTCAGGCTTTGTTGAGCTGCAAGCTTAAGGATGGCGATCCACTGAGTCCGCATGTGATCAAGATGGTTGGTTACGTGCAGTCTCTGGAAAGACTTGGCTACCCCATTAGCGAAGAGTTCGCTACAGACATAATTCTGAACTCTCTTCCTAGTGCATATGGCCAGTTCATATCGAACTACCACATGCATGGTATGGATAAGAAGCTCACTGAATTACATGGGATGTTCAAGCAGGCTGAGGCGGATCTCAAGAAAGGTGCCAGTCAAGTGTTGATGGTACAAAACAAGGCTAAGTTCAAGAAGAGTTCTTGGACTAAGAAGAAGAAGGCAAAGTCAGGAGGTAAGGCTGAGGACCCAGTCCAAAGTGCTTCCTCAGGGACTAAGCCATCTCCTGTAGCTGGATCCACTTGCTTCTACTACAAGTCGGATGGCCACTGGAAGAGGAATTGCAGCAAGTATCTGGCTGACAAAGCCAAGAGCGGAGGTGTGACTTCCGGCTCAGGTACGCTTGTTTGCAATGTTATAGACATTTATCTTGCTGATGCACCTGGTAGTTCTTGGGTATATGATACCGGATCAGTCATTCACATATGCAACTCGTTGCAGGGACTGGTAAGAACTAGAAGCGTGGCAAGAGGCGAGGTTGACATTCGGGTCGGCAACAAAGCAAGAGTTGCTGCGTTGGAAGTCGGCACGATGCAACTTCATTTACCTTCCGGATTCTTAATGGAGCTGAATAATTGTTATTATGTTCTAGTGCTTAGTCGAAACATTATTTCTGCCTCATGTTTGATGAGACAGGGCTATGAGTCAAATATTAAGAATAATGGTTGTTCTTTATATTTGAATGATATGTTTCACGGCTTTGCACCCGTCCAGGACGGGTTATTTATTTTGAATCTTGAGGGTGAATCTGTCTTTAACAAAAATGTGAAAAGGTTAAAACCAAATGATCTGAATATGACTTACTTTTGGCATTGTCGGCTTGGTCATATAAGTTGGAAACGCATGAAGAAGCTCCATGATGATGGACTCGAGTAGCATGAGGAGCGGCCCTCATATACAAGGGACATGAGATTTCTGACTTATACTTCGTCAAGCATGTACACCATAGTTTGTTCACTTTAACCTTAATCACTTCAAGATGCTTATTGTTGGGCCACGCAGAGAAAAACAAAACTTTTTCCTACGCGGTGATCCCAAGATCCAGCTCAGGTGGAAGGCCACGAGGATTACCACTAGACGCGCAGTTGTGGAATTGATGAAGCACGTCGCTTGATGCAGTGCAGTCCTCGCGATCCGTTCCAGTTCCACGATCCATGATCCGTTCTTTCTTCACGATTGTCGAAGTGCTGAACATACAACACCTCTGCCGGTATCCACACGTACGAGGAGGAGCGCCGGTGATGGACTGCTAGGTCCGGTACGGCGGCGACAGGACTGAACTGGAGCTAGGGTTTCCAACACATGGAGTGACCTAACCTTATGCTCAAAGCACCTGTGCCTCAGCTTATATAGGGAGTGAAAGTGGGCTCCACTCACTTGTGGCCCATTCACTAAAAGGCCTATATTTGCCACTTCAAGTCTCACTTGCTGACTAAGTCCATGTCACTATTTGGGTCCAACCCAAATAGGTTTCCTATTTTGGGTCTAACCCAAACTGCTCCCGCTCTTAAGTGTGTGACCCGACAGGCTCATGGTAACCCGGACATGATTCCGAGTCTCACTCATAATCGATCAGTCGGTAGCGGCTCCTAGCAGAACGTGCCAACTCCCAAGTACCAATAAGTCATGACGACATACCTTCCAATGCGACTTTCGTCTGAGTCCCTTTTGCCTCACGATATACCTTATCGGACTATAGGAGAATGATCGTCATCCCTTAAATAGTCCAACTCTCTCTCTCGATCCGAGATAAGTGATCCATCCGACTAACTCTTAGTCGGTTGCCTCGGTTAACCCTTATCCGAGACGTGCATGGCCATGCTTTCAAAATCATATCTTCCGAGAGGGCCCAGAGAATATCTCTCCGGATGGAGGGGCAAAATCCCATCTTGGTTATTCACATCACGCAGCTTGATTCTCAGTCGACCCAAACTCTGCCTTTATAACTGCCCAGTGACGGAACAGCGTTTGACAGAACCTAAGTCAGAGATCCTCAACTCGGATTGTGCAATAACCTCAGGTCTAAGGATTACATTGATTGAGACATGCAAATTACGACTTGTTCGTTGCATCTCAATATGGGTCAGTCCAACTCGCTAAACTCTTTAGCCGAATCCGTGTAAGTCGGAATAGCATCTCCATGCCCATGACAAGTGGAACCTAGTCATCTGCCGACTTTCACATTGGTCTAAGTTGTGTGTCCAGCACAACCTCAATGACCAAGGACAATTAGTATGAACAACATGAATATATATTTCAACAATCAAATCACATATTCGATGATACATATTAGTAGTTCATACATGGACCAAAACCTTATGAATACATTGGGAATAACATCATACATGATTGCCTCTAGGGCATATTCCCAACAGTCTCCCACTTGCACTAGAGTCAATCATCCGACATCACATGTCTAGGCATCTAATGCCCATAGCTCTCAGGTGCGCCTCATGCTTTGGCTGTGGAAGTGGCTTTGTCAACAGATCCGCAATGTTTGCATCCGTGTGTACCTTGCATAACTTGATATCACCTTGATCCACGAACTGGCGAATAAGGTGGTACCGCATGAGTATATGTTTGTTCTTCTGGTGTTGTCTAGGTTCCTTGGCTTGTGCAATAGCACCATTGTTGTCACAATACACGTCTAACGGATTGGACGAGCCCTGAACCACACCAAGATCCATGAGGAAATTCCTCATCCAAACGGCTTCTTTTGCCGCCTCCGAGGCAGCAATATACTCAGCCTCTGTTGTAGACGCAGACACCGTCTCTTGCTTGGAACTCTTCCAGCTCACAGCCCCTCCGTTTATTACAAACACATATCCGGATTGCGAACGAGAATCATCCGAGTCAGTGAGATAACTCGCATCCGTGTAACCCTTTACACTGAGTTCATCCTCACCTCCATAAACTAGGAACATATCCTTAGTCCTTCTCAAGTACTTTAGGATATTTTTAGCTGCTGCCCAGTGGATTTCTCCAGGGTCAGCCTGGTACCTGCTCACAACACTTAGAGCATAGGAAACATCCGGCCTAGTACAAATCATAGCGTACATGATGGATCCGACTGTAGAAGCATACGAAATCGCACTCATCCGACTTTGCTCATCAGTTGTCGAAGGACACTAAGTCTTGCTAAGTTTTACGCCATGGGACATCGGTAAGAACCCCTTCTTAGACGATTCCATGTTGAACTTCTTCAACACTTTGTCCAAATATGTACTCTGACTCAATCCAATGAGCCGCCTTGATCTATCTCTATAGATCTGGATTCCTAGTATGTAAGTCGCCTCACCCAAGTCTTTCATAGAAAAACTCTTTTCCAATGATTCCTTGGTCTCTTGCAACATCTGGACATCATTTCCAATCAGTAATATGTCATCCACATATAAGATCAGAAAGTTCACTTTGCTCCCACTAAACTTCTTGTATAAATAAGAATCATGATCACTTTTGATGAAGCCAAACGATTTGACTACCTCATCAAAGTGAATGTTCCAACTTCGAGATTCTTGCTTCAACCCATAAATGGATTTCCGAAGCTTGCATACCTTGTCAGCATTAGCCGGATCGACAAAACCCTCGGGCTGTATCATATACACATCCTCGGTTAAATTTCCATTAAGGAAATCCATTTTGACATCCATCTGCCATATCTCATAGTCGAAATAGGCTGCCATAGCTAACATGATCCGAACTGATTTAAGCATCACCACGGGAGAGAAAGTCTCATCATAGTCAACTCCTTGAACTTGTCGAAACCCCTTTGCGACAAGCCGTGCCTTATAGATAGAAACATTTCCATCCATATTAGTTTTCTTCTTAAAGACCCATTTGCACTCGACGGGTCTTGCACCGTCTGGCAGATCAACCAAGTTCCAAACTTGATTTTCATCCATGGACTTTAACTCGGATCTCATGGCTCCAAGCCATGACTCAGAATCAGAACCCACCATCGCTTCCGAATAAGTTGTCGGCTCATCACTGTCCAACAGCATCACATCACGAACACTTCGCAATCTGGCAGATCTTCGCAGTGTCGGTGCAATTTTCGGCTCAGGTACCACGTCCGGCTCAACCTCTAAGGCTTTTGCCGACTCGCTGCTAGCCGGTATTTCTTGAATTTCTTCGAGATGCACCGTACTCCCACTGACTCCCCGACTGAGAAACTCTTTCTCAAGGAAGACACCGTTTCGAGTAACAAGCACTTTGCCCTCTTCTCGGTTGTAGAAGTAGTAACCCAAGGTTTCCCTCGGATACCCCACGAAAATACACTTATCCGACTTAGCTGTAAGCTTGTCTGACTGAAGTCGCTTGACAAAAGCTTCACAACCCCAAATCTTGAGAAAAGACAAACTTGGCTTCTTGCCAGTCCACATCTCATGCGGTGTCTTTTCTACCGAATTTGATGGTACTCTGTTTAGTGTGAACGCCGCAGTTTCTAGACAATATCCCCAAAATGATAAAGGCAGATCTGTTCGACTCATCATTGATCGTACCATGTCCAACAAGGTCCGATTCCTCCTCTCCGATACACCGTTTCTCTGCGGAGTTCCTGGAGGAGTGAGCTGGGGAACTATTCCACAACTCTTTAGATGGTCATCAAACTCATGGCTCATTTACTCGCCTCGTCGGTCCGACCGAAGAAAGTTTATTTTCTTGCCAAGTTGATTTTGTACCTCATTCTGGAATTCCTTGAACTTTTCAAAGACTTCCGACTTATGTTTCATCAAGTATATATATCCATATCTACTTAGATCATCAGTGAAGGTAATGAAGTACTCATAACCACCTCTGGCTGTCGTGCTCATTGGGCCACATACATCACTATGTACTAGTCCCAATAAGTCGGACGCCCTTTCACAACTCTTTGCAAAAGGTGTCTTGGTCATCTTGCCGAGAAGGCAGGATTCGCATGTCTCGAACGACTCCAAGTCGAGCGAAGTTAAGTTTAGTCACCGGTAAGTTCTTGTCATTGTAAGTATATGTGTATCATAGAGAACCGCCAACGGGGTACCCCTTGCCCGATGATACGGAAGAATCCCCATATCAAAATGACAAGGCAAGCAGACAACGAGCATCTCAGCATTCTTCTTATTTACCATGGGAATATGGTGCTTTTTTCTCTCTTTCCTCTTTTCATAGTATCTTTTTTTTCTTTTCTCTTTTTTTCTCAATAAAGGACTCTTTTTTTATAAGAAGAATGCTTCATAGACAGCTCATTATGGTTGCACTGCAGGTTTCCACCATGTCAGCATGGATTAGACCATCGGCCCAGGCATTTCTCTAACACATATACATAACTTCATGGACTTATAAGCTCCCCTTTCATTTCACACCGACAAAATCCATATACAAAAGAGCATGATATCAACTAGGTAAAAGTACCAAGTGCAATGTTGAAAGCGTTCCCCATGAAAGCATGGTTCTGCTAATTCCCAACAAATAAGTGCAAGCATATACAACACAGACGACACAATGGTTCAAGTTTATTAAGGGCAAGTAAAGTAAAGTGTGCCATCAAGTTCGTGAGAGCTTTAATCACTAGTTTTCTCATAACAAGTGGAAGGTAAACAAAAGCATGAATATACTTGGAATAACATAAGCTAGTAGGTAGGTATGTTGGACTCTTTGGAATAACTTGGTTTAGGGAGTTGGATGCATGAGTGGAACTCATACTTTGTTGTGGAGGCTAGCAAAAGACTGGGACCGACAAACTAAGAGAGCAATAATGGCCATAATCATGCAGAGCGACAAAACATCATTGATCAAAGCATAAAGTGATACTACAAGTTGAAAACTAAAGGATCATAAAGGCTATGGTGACTTGAGACAGTCATAACATAGTGTGAGCATGTGCCAAGTCAACCCAAATAAAGCATCAAAGGAGAATACCACTATACTATGCTTTAATATGCTAAAACAACGCATGATTCATCCAAGGCACATTAAGAAATCTCCATTGTTTATAACTAGTCATTCTACAGCAAAGAATACTAAGCATAAAGCCAAAACAATATCAAGCATGGCATGACAAAGCATAGGCCACAGTAAAAAAGAGCTCTTTTTACCACAAAAGTAAGAACTTTCCTACTCTTTTCCAAACCAAACCAAACTATTTGCAAACCAATGTATGAAAGAGGGGGTCCAACCAATTTATTCAGAAAACTAAGAAAACTAAAGCAAACGAAAAACCAAAACGAAAACGAAAAAGAAGACGCTCCAAGAAAAAACACAACTGTGCATGAAACAATAAAAATGAAGCGTTTGGAAGAAACCTGGGATTTTTATTGATGAAGAAGGGGATGCCTTGGGCATCCCCAAGCTTTTAGGCTTGTACTTCTTGGATATTTCTTGGGGTGACACGCGTGGCATCCCCAAGCTTGAGCTTTAGTCCATCCTTCATCTCATTACTCATTCCTTCCATATACCTGAAATTTTTCCTTCATACAAAACTTCACACAATCTCATTAGCAACATTAGTGCACTTAAGATAAATAAGTCTTAAGGTTCAGTTCTAACACCAAATAAACTTCCATTAGAACACTAGATACTGTAGCATTTCCCTCAAAAAGCTCAATTCCCCAAAAGAACTCAAAAAGGAACCCACAAGAAGCAAATGCAGAAAATGGTAGAAATCTGTCAAAACAGACCAGCAGGTAAAGACGAATTTTTTCGAAGACCTTCTGTTGCTCAAATCAAAAGTGTTGAACTAACGAAAGTTAGATAACAACCTGGGGCAGAAGCACAAAAATTCACAGATCAATACGACATACAGATCTCTCTCACGAAGTTTTATGGTGAAGCACAAGAATCTGTTTCGGGACAACAACTTTCCCAATCATTACTTCACTCTCATTAGAGGTTACTCTTAGCACAAAAAGCAAATAAAAAGGATAAGGAGCGGTTATTACTAAAGTAATAACTTCCAAGACTCATCTAAAACTCCTGGGTTATCTCCCAACAAGTACTTTTCTTTAACGCCTTTAAGTTAGGCATAAGAATCAAAGAAAGAATCAAGTGTTCTCAAATGAAGAAGCATTAAGACCAAATTTTGTTTTCATAGGAAAAGCAAAATAAATCTTTTCTCTCTTTTTAGGGAAGTGTTCTATACCTTTCTTGAGTGGAAGTTGATATTTAATGGTGCCTTCTTTCATATCAATGATGGCACCAACAGTTCTAAGAAAATATCTTCCCAAAGTAATAGGACAAGAAGCATTGCATTCAACATCCAAAACATAGAAATCAACGGGGACATAGGAATTGTTAACCATAATAAGAACATCATTAAGACTCCCCATGAGTTTCTTTTTAGCATTATCATCAAGTGGGACATTCAAATAACAATCTTCAAGAGGAGGCAAATCAAGCATATCATAAATCCTTCTAGGCATAATAGAAACACTACTATCAAGATCACACAAAGCTTTGGACAAAGTCATTCACTTTCATATTAATGATGGGTTCCCAACCATCTTCTTGTTTTATAGGAATAGAAGCTTTATGTTTCATCTTTTCTTCTTTAATCTTTATGAGAGCATCAGTAATGTGTTTTGTAAAGGCCATGTTCATAGCACTAGCATTAGGACTTTTAGCAAGTTTTCAGTAGGAACTTAATAACTTCAGAGATGTTGCAACCATCAAGATCAAAATCAACTTTATCATCTAAAGTAGTAGAACTATTACTAGCCTCAACACTAGTGGTGGTAATAGTAGAAACACTAATTTTTCTAGCAATTTCATCTTCTCTTTCCCACTTAGCATGTAATTCAGCTAATAGTCTAACATTTTCATCAATTCTTACTTGTTTGGCATTAGTAGCTGCAAAGGGATTCTCATTAGTTTCAAGTTTAGCAGCCATTTTATTCAAAGAAGATTCAGCTTCAGCCAAAGATGCTATATTTCTTTCAGCATTAGAGAGTTTTTCCTCAATAGTTTTATTGAAAGCAGTTTGTTTACTAATAAACTCTTTAAGCATAACTTCAAGTTTAGGTGGGAAGAAGCATCTTCATTACCAATACCAGAAAATTGCTCTCTTATAACAAGATTGAGTAAAGCAGGTTTTATCTCAAAGAAAGTATTTTCAGCCACAGGAGGAGCAATAGGTGTGCTCATAAAATCATTGTTGTTGGTGCTAGTGAAGTCACACAACTTAGTGTTTTCAAGAGTAGTCATTTTTTTGGGTTTTCAAATAAGAAAGCAAACTAGTAGAACTAATTTTTTTTCTGTTTTTTGAAGAACAAAACAAGCAAACAAAGCAAAAAGAAACTAAGCAAAACAAAAACAACAAAGTAAAGAGATTGGTTATGAGGGACTCCCCTTGTGAAGATGTCCTTGACTCCCCGGCAACGGCGCCAGAAAATCGCTTGATGGCTTAATGCACGGCGCCTAGAAAAGTGTTGATGGCTCGTGGTTGATGTAGAGCTCGTTGGGAACCCCAAGAGGAATATGTATGATAAGCACAACAGCAAATTTCCCTCAGTTATGAAACCAAGGTTTAATCGAACCAGTAGGAGCAAGGAAACACCCCAAAGGTGCTACTAGCTGAGCTTTGGCAGGGCCCACTACCGGTTCTAGTAGCAACGTGGAGACCTGCACAACACAACCACAGAACTTTGTCCCCAACTTGCGATGAGGTTGTCAATCTCATCGTGTTTTGCGGAAAACAAAGGATTAAACGTATCGAATGGAAAGAAGTAAAAGTTTGCAGAAATTAAACACAAAGAAGTAAACAGTTGAAGATTGTATGTAAAGAGAAAAGGACCGGGATCCATAGTTCACTAGAGGTGGCTCTCCTTAGATAGATAACATGCTGGGTGAACAAATTACAGCGGAGCAATTGACAAACACCGAGAAAGCAATACATGCATATACTAATCATCTTGACTCCTTTGAGACTTGATTGGGCATTACAACATAATACATAGACTGCCATCCAACTGCATCTATGACTAATAATCCACCTTCAGGTTATCATCCGAACCCCCTCCAGTATTAAGTTGCAAGTAACAGATTATTGCTTTACGAACTGCGTGTAAAGTAAACAATACGATTGTTCTATGAACAAAGGATTGTTGTTTTCTCCCTAGTAGCAACAGCACATCTAGTACCTTAGAGATTTCTGTCACTTCCCCAGATTACCAGAGGCATGAACCCACTATCGAGCATAAATACTAACTCTTTTGCTAGCATCTACTTGGCCAAGATAGCTACTAACAATGGAAAGCATGCAAGATCTCAAATAACAAAGACATGATAGAATCAATAATCAATCTGAAATAGCATCTCAATATCCATCGGATCCCCGCAAACACAACATGCAGAATTACAAATAGATGATCTTGATCATGAACGGAGCTCACAAGATCTAAACATGAAAGCACAAAGGAGGAGAACCAGCCATCTAGCTAGTACATGGATCCGTAGTCCAAGGATGAACTACTCACGCATCACACTGGAGGCTTGCATGGTGATGAAGAAGGCCTCCAGGGTGAATTCCCCTCTCCGACAGGGTGCTGGGAAGAGCTTCAGATCCCTCCTGATCTAGGGATGGAGATGACGGCGACTACAGGCTCTTTCGTGGATTTTTTGATCGGGCCCTTAGGGTTTTCGTCCTGAGGGCAATATATAGGCGGAAGGAGAGGCTGAGGGGGTGCCGGGAGCGGCCACACCACCCCTGGTGCGGGCCAGGCCTGGCCGCGCGTCCAGGTGGTTTGGTGGCTCCCTGGCCCTTCTCCGTCTCGTATTCTGGCACTTGATCCCTTCCGAAAAAATAGGCACTTTGGCTTTTGTCCCGTCCAATTTCGAGAATATTCATTTTCTGACTTTCCTGGAACCAAAAATAGCAGAAAACAGGCAGCTGGCACTGTGGCTCTTGTTAATAGGTTAGTCCAAGAAATCATATGAAAAGTACTCCAAAGTTGGAAGAAAACACAAGAAAGTGGATAAAACCAAGCATGGAACATAAAAAATTATAGATACATTTGCAATGTATCACCTACCTATTAGCATCATTTGCTACTTCCGTGCATATTCAATATGCCTTGTTTTCTTCCGAATAAAATGTTTGCTTGTTATAGGAAAATTAGTTAGTAAAGCTCTCACGAACTTGATGGCACACTTTATTTCCTGCACTTAATAAACCTGAACCATTGTGAACTCTCCATGAAAGTTACATGCTTGCAAATTATAGGCTGGGGATTAGCAGAACCGTGCTGTCATGGGGAACGCTTTCAACACTTGTAAATATATACCCAGTTGATACCTTGCTCTTTTGTTTGCAGATGTCGTCGGTGTGAAATAAAAGGGGAGCTTGTAAGTCCCTGGAGTTATGTATGGGTGTTAGAGAAACGCCTGGGCCGCTGGTCTAATCCATGTTGACATGGTGGAAACCTGCAGCGTAACCATAATGATATCTATGAAGCATTCTTCTTATAAAAAAGAGAGAGATAGCTATTGATAAAAAAAAGAAAAAAAAGAGATTTATGAAAAGAGGAAAGAGAGAAAAAAGCACCATTTTCCCATGGTAAATAAGAAGATTGCTGAGATACTCATTGTCTGCTTGCCTTGTCATTTTGATATGGGGATTCTTCCGTATCATCGGGCAAGGGGTACCCCGTTGGCGGTTCTCAATGATACGCACATACTTACAATGACAAGAACTTACCGGTAACTAAAGTTGAGTAGCATGAGGAGCAGCCCTCGTACTCAAGGGACTTGGGATTTTCAGTTTATAGTCTGTCAAGCATATAACTCAGATTAGACCTCACTTTCACCTTAACCACATTAAAGATGCTTATGATACGGGAAATGAGAGCTCAAAGCTAATGAGTACCATACTTTCAGCATTTGGAAGCCTTTCAAACTTTTCAAAACCTGTTCATTTTCTTGTTGAGTCTCCACACATTCTATGAGAACTTAATTGAGAGCATAGTGGCTATTCTTAGTTCTATGTGCATTGTCCCAAGACTAGTTGATTGATGCATACCTTGATATTGCTTGTTTTAAACTATTTGTATCTAGTCACTCTTGTAAACTTTGAAGGTGTCCTATGCATTTATGTTTGCTACTCTATGAGAGACAAGCTGAATGCCACTATGCTATGTTTTCTTTATGTGAAACAAACAAACGTCTTGCAAGGCATTGTTATTCATGAATCTTTTGTTTGTGCCTTTTCATGTTGCATCATAGTCTCTTTGTCTTATTGCTAGAACTTTGTCTTTCATGTTATGATTGAAGAACTATGATCCCAGCTTTGAATGTTTTACAAATATTTTGATCAAATCTTTGATGGTGCATGTCACCTCAAAAATTATTCTTTATTTTTATCACTTACCTACTCGAGGACGAGCAGGAGTTAAGCTTGGGGATGTTGATACATTGCAAATGTATCTATAATTTTTGATGCTCCATGCTTGGTTTTATCCACTTTCTTGTGTTTTGTCCACACTTTGGAGTACTTTTCATATGATTTCTTGGACTAACCTATTAACAAGAGCCACAGTGCCAGCTGCCTGTTTTCTGCTGTTTTTGGTTCCAGGAAAGTCAGAAAATGAATATTCTCGGAATTGGACAGGACAAAAGCCAAAGTGCTTATTTTTCCAGAAGACTCCAGGAGCCAGAATACGAGACGGAGGAGGGCCAGGGGCTGGCCACACCCCCCCAGGCATGGGCTGGGCCTAGCCGCGCCAGGGCATGGTGTGGTGGCCCTAGGCACCCCCTCGGCCTCCCTCTTTGCCTATAAGAAGCCTTCTGACCTAAAAACTTCGGGGGGTTCGACGTTTTTCTAGAAAAAGTTCCGCAGCGCCGCCACCACCGAAGGGTAGATTCGGGGGACAGAAAGTCTCTGTTCCGGCACCCTGTCGGGATGGGGAAGTGCCCCCGGAGCCATCTCCATCGATCTCCACCATCATCTCCATCGACCATCCATGTTTCCTCCATCTACGAGTGAGTAATCCCCCGCTGTAGGCTATGGGGATGGTAGGGATTGGATGAGATCGTTCATGTAATGGCATCAGATTGTTAGGGCATGGTGCCTAGTATCTTTTATTTAGTGCTTTATGACTTTGTTGCGACTTGTTGTGCTTAATGCTTGTCACTAGGGCCCGAGTGCCATGATTTCAGATCTAAACATGTTATTGATTCATTATGATAGTATTGTTTTTGGTCTTATCTACAAGTTGTATACACATGTTGTTGTCCGGAACCAATGGCCCCGAAGTGATAGAAATCGGGATAACCGGAAGGGAATGGCTTTGATGTGAGGATCACATATGTTCACAGAGTTTTAATGCTTTGCTCCGGTGCTCTATTAAAAGGAGCACCTTAATTGCCAGTAGTTCCCTAGAGGCCCCGCTGCAAACGGGCTGGCAGGACAAAAGATGTTGTGCAAGTTCTCATTGCGAGCACGTATGACTATATATGGAACACATGCCTAGGATTGTCTAGTACTTGGATGCTTTATCTTATTTATCTGCAATTGCCCTATGTTCTGATTGCTATGTGAATTGTCTTGTCCATGCAACGCCCGTTCATCCATCCCTATGCCTACCACACTCGAATCCCACTATTTACTGCTTTTGTTACTGCTGTCTTTGCTTTACTACTACTGCTACTTTACTATTCCTACTACAAAACTATTGCTACTGATAAACTGCTGTGAGCAAGATTGTTTCCAGGTGCAGCTGAATTGACAACTCAGTTGTTAAGGCTTATAAATATTCTTTGGCTCCCCTTGTGTCGAATCAATAAATTGGGTTTCACTTCCCTCGAAAATACTGCGATACACCCCCTATACTTGTGGGTCATCAAGCAACTTGAACAAGTACATCCTCACATATACCAACAGGAATAGTAGTAGATTTATCAGCCATTTGCAAAGATATATCAGTTGGTATTAGTTTTCCAATTGAAGTCTCTTGTAGAGGGAAAAAGGCATAACACTAACTCTTGCTCCCAAATCACACAAAGCAGTTCTAACATAACTATTTTTAATAGAGCATGGAATAGTTGGAATCCCTGGGTCTCCAAGTTTCTTTGGAACCTTACCATTAAAGGAATAATTAGGAAGCAAAGTAGAAATTTCTTCATTAGGGATCTTCCTTTTATTAGAGACAATATCCTTCATATACTTTGAATAAGGAGGCAATTTAATAGCATCGGTCAAAGGTATTTGCAAAAATAAAGGTTTCATCCACTCACAAAACTTATTATAGTGTTCGTCTTCCTTTGACTTGTGTTTCTTATCAGGGAAAGGCATAGGTTTTTGGACCCAAGGCTCTCTTTCACTACCATGTTTCTTAGCAAAAAAATCTTCTTTAGTGTATTTAGTATTCTTAGTGTGCCTTTCAGATTCTTCTTCAACTTTTTCTTTATCAGGAGCATCATTTTCCTCATTACCACTTTCAGTTTCAGCATCAGCGACAGATATACTATTAGGATCTTTAGCAGGTTCAGATGGTTCTACAATAGTTTTATGTTTCTTTTCCTTTTCTTAGGAGTAGTAGCACTATTTTTAGTTTGTTGAGAATCCTGCTTAATTCTTTTAGGATGCCCCTCAGGATATAGAGGATCCTGGGTAGCAGCACCACTTCTAGTTCTAATTTCATAAGCATGTTTTTCTTTAGCAGCATTAACTAGCAAGTCTTTTTGTACTTTAATAAGCTGATCAATTTGAGTTTGAACCATTTGAAAATGTTTAACAAGCATTTTAACATCATTAGAGGTTCTTTCCACAATATCCTTCAACTCAACAATAGCTCTAGAGTTTTCCATTAGATGATTTTGCACCCTTTTATTAAATTTATCTTGCTTAACAATAAAAATATCAAATTCTTCTAAACATTTATCATGAGGTTTAGAGTAAGGAATATCACCTTCATCAAAATG
Source organism: Avena sativa (assembly GCA_916181665.1). Lineage (NCBI taxonomy): Eukaryota > Viridiplantae > Streptophyta > Magnoliopsida > Poales > Poaceae > Avena > Avena sativa. Next base: position 26,951,464 of record OV702290.1, on the reverse strand, counting down.
TTGGAGAGAGTGTACCTCAATAGTGGACGAGTGGGGGATTGGCTTACATAATTCTTCTATAGGAGGTAAATTCTTCAGGTCTTCAGCTTTAATTCCCTTCTCCTTAAGACATTTCTTAGCTTCCTTCATCACTTCATCATTTAGTTCAATAACTCCCCTCTTCTTTGGTTTTGGTGTTGGTGTTGGCTTAGGCACAATTAACTCAGGTGTAGTTGTCTTAGGTGTAGTTAGCTCAGATGAAGTCCAGTCTTCATAATTCTTGCTTATTTTAGCCATTAATTCCTCAACTTCTTTGGGGGTTCTCTTCCTAAAAACACAATCAGCACAACTATCCAGGTATGTCCTAGATTCTTCAGTTAGTCCATTATAATATATATTAAGAAGCTCATTTTTAGGTAATGGACATCTAGCCTGTGCATGAAACAAAGCACAAAACCTTTCCCATGATTCAGGCAATATCTCTTTCTCTCTCTGCTTAAAATCAAAAACTTCCTGCAAAATAGCATGTCTAGCACTAGGAGGGAAATATTTCTGGAGGAAGGTACTAATCAAGCAATCAGGGCTATCAATAGATCCAGGAGGTAAATTATTAAACCAAGTTTTAGCTTCTCCTTTTAGTGAAAAGGGAAAATTTTAGCAACAAAGTAGGTGCGCATCTTAATATCATCAGAAAATAAACCACTCATGGTAGAAAGCTCAGTCATATGTGCTACAACACTTTCATTCTTAGTTCCACAAAAAGGTTCTTTCTCAGCAATGGTTATGTAAGATAAATCAAGAGAGAAATCATAATCCTTATCTTAATGTTTATGGGAGATGCAACAAACTTAGCATTAGGAGATAATTTAGGTCTAACAATATATTTCTCAAGAAGACTCTTAATAACACTTTTATCATGAGTGTTTTGCCATTCTTTAATAAAATTCATCGGTCATCTCTATATAATCGTCTTTAATATCATAGCTCTCTCTAGACTCAGGTGAGCTGACAGGTGTACTAGTGTCTTCATTAGGTGTTTCAGTATTTCTAGCTATAGTTCTAGCAATCGTAGCATCTAGGAAAGGACCTAATGAACCACTTTTATCAAGCATAGTAGAAGCAGCATCATAAGTATCAGAAGTTTCAGATCCAACAGTAGTAGCAGTGTGTGTAGCATGTGTATGTGGTGGTGTAAGGAGCTTACCCATAACAGTAGGTGAATCAAGAGCAACAGAGGTGTTCAGAACCATACCTCTCCTTGTAGTGGATGGTAAAATAGGGACCTTGCCATCACGAGACTTACCCATGATGGATGGATGTCAGCGAACAATAGTGATTCCAAGTGAACTTGATAAATAGAGCTATGCTCCCTGGCAACGGCGCCAGAAAATAGTCTTGATGACCCACAAGTATAGGGGGTGTGTCGCAGTATTTTCGAGGGAAGTGAAACCCAATTTATTGATTCGACACAGGGGAGCCAAAGAATATTTATAAGCCTTAACAACTAAGTTGTCAATTCAGCTGCACCTGGAAACAATCTTGCCCACAACAGTTTATCAGTAGCAATAGTTTTGTAATAGCAATAGCAAAGTAATAGCAGTAGTAAAAGTAAAGACAGTAGTAACAATTGCAGTAAACAGTAGGATTAAAGCGCTGTAGGCATAGGGATGGATGGACGGGCGTTGCATGGACAAGACAATTCATATGGCAATCAAGACATAGGGCATTTGCAGATAAATAAGATAAAGCATCCAAGTACTAAATAATCATAGGCATGTGTTCCATATATAGTCATACGTGCTCGCAATGAGAACTTGCACAACATCTTTTGTCCTGCCAGCCCGTTTGTAGCGGGGCCTCAAGGGAACTACTGGCAATTAAGGTGCTACTTTTAATAGAGCACCGGAGAAAAGCATTAACACTCCATGAACACACGTGATCCTCACATCAAAGCCATCCCCTCCGGTTATCCCGATTATTGTCACTTCGGGGCCTTTGGTTCCGGACAACAATATGTGTATACAACTTGCAGGTAAGATCATAAACAATACTATCATAATGAATCAATAACATGTTCAGATTTGAAATCATGGCACTCGAGCCCTACTGACAAGCATTAAGCATAACAAGTTGCAACAAACTCAAAAAGCACCAATAATAAATACTAGGAACCATGCCAAAACAATCTGATGCCATTACATGAACGATCTCATCCAATCCCTACCATCCCCATAGCCTACAGAGGGGGATTACTCACTCATGGATGGGGGAATCATGGATGGTCGATGGAGAAGCGATGGTGATGATGATGGCAATGATCTCCTCTAATTCCGCGTCCCGGCAGGGTGCTAGAACGAAGTTTCTGGTTCTGAATCGTGGAATCTGGTGGTGGCGGTGTAGCGGAAATCTTTCTGGAAAAACGTTGACCCCCCTGGGTTTTTAGGTCAGGAGGCATCTTATAGGCAATGAGGGAGGCCGAGGGGGTGACCGAGGTGGCCACACCACCCCTTGGCGCGGCCAAGCCTGGCTCGCGCGGCCAGGTGGTGTGGTCCCCTCGTGGCCCTCCTCCGTCTCGTCTTCTGGCTCCATGAGTCTTCTGGTGAAATAGGATTTTTGGCATATTTTCCGGGATTTTTCCTGATAGTTTTATTTCTGCACAAAAACTATACACCAAGGTAATTCTGCTGAAAACAGCGTCAGTCCGTGTTAGTTGTATCCAAATCACACAAGTTTAGAGGAAAAACAATAGAAAATGTGTTCGGAAAAGTAGATACATTTTGGACGTATCACCCTTCTCCCCTCTTGCCTTTCCCTAATGGCCCCTCCTCCCTCCGGAATTGGCCCATTAAGCCTTTTGACCTTTAAATCGACTTTCTCTTTTATTAAATAATTATGAATAAATGATTAAATCAATATTTAACATTCATTCACATATTATTCAATCTCCGTGGCTATGGAACACCGTCCACCTCCACTCCGGACATCCTCCGGACTTACCGAAACCCTTCTGGTTTTCTCTCTACTCTTCTTTGGCGATTCTACCGATCCTATAAACACTCTCTAAGCATCATCAAACCCTTAAGCGTGATACCCCACGGTTCGGGAACACTCTAGACATGGTCGGGACACTCCCAGACCAATGATCGATAGAGGGACCTGGATGACCATGTGACCCCTGTGTATTCCACGAAGATCTTTTGTCGTTTGAACCAGGACAGTCATTTCTTGTTCCCTTTGTCTCTCGACACTCACATTGCCCGAGATCTGATCAATGACATCACCATGTCGTATTCGATCTCATTACCGAACAATGCTACTTGACTCGTTCCGACAAGTGATATCCCTGTGATCAAATCACACGCTACGCAACTATTGGATATAACTTCTCCGAGTAGGCCCTTGAGTATCTTTCTGTCACGTGGATGGACTAATCCCGCTCTTGGCATATATTGCCTCTACGGTTGCTCCGAATACCTAAACACACCTTTATTGTCATTGTATTACCAAGTGATGTTTGATGATATCTAAGCATTTTCAGGAGACAGTGATTGATATAGCCTCACGGTCTAAGGAATAGTCTACGAGGATCCATTTCTAATCATAGTAACTTGAACTTCGGGACATGATCGGGTCACGATGTTTAGGTTGGGTATTGGTTCATCATCTCATTCTCAGAATAAGTTGACTCCATTTCCAACTGGCATAAATGCCACATGATCAGGAAACCTTGATCATGTGTTGACCAATGAACCAGTGACTAGAGTTTCACTAGAAACCCCTGGTTGTTTATATATCACATGTGTATTGATGTTTCCTCTCAATACAGTTATAGCATGATATAAAACTTAATCATAAACTTTATGAAATATGATAATAATCCTTATTATTATTTGTCTCTAGGGCATATTTCCAACAGTCTCCCACTTGCACTAGAGTACAAATAAACTAGCTGCATTTGTTCTTAATCATTGGCACCATATATTCCGGTACCCTGAACATGCTTGCTCATGGAAGAGGTTTAGTCTTGGGCCTGTACTTTACAGTCCCAAATCCTTTGCCACTTACTAATGTCACCTTGATTGACATTAATACTTTATCATCACATGATAACATCTTTGTGTATGCATTGTCGCTATGGCAGCAGAACGAGGCCGGATTCCAGGAGCCTACAGTGACTTTAGATCAACCTCGAGGGCTTTCTCATGGGCACTGTGCCCTGGGACACATCATTCTACGTTAAAAGTGAACTAGCCCCGCCATAACATTATACAACACTTTAGATGGTACCCTTATCTATTATTATAAATGTAATCATCGAAACTCGAGTGCACTCTGTGCAACTTTCGATGTTTTGTTCACCTCGCTTCCAACTTGACTTTAGTCAGTTTTTACAAGAGTTTCCAACATATAACCTTATAACATAACTCTTTATGCTTTAAGATATGCCATCCTCTATGGATTTGGAAAACATGTCTACAGTTCTCTATTAGACACTGTGGACAAACTTAGCTCAACGTTCCGTGATTCGAACTTAATCACTTTTCAAACGTTCCTTCTTGTTTCATATATTATGTTAAGTTATCATCATGGTTTTCTAAGATAGAACCTATGTCTTAACATAGTGGATGATGGTCATCCTTTTGTTTCTTTCAACCATTGATGTTAAACTTAATATTGTTCCTAACTCGAGTTATTAAGGACCAGTTCCTTAATTAACTTCTATTCTGAAAACCTTTTTAGAATCCTTTAAAGAATACTACATAATATCGTAATACACTTATTATCAACTTCTACCCCTTGTAAATCATTATTTATTGGTATTTGTTCTCTTATTCTTAATGTGTCGTATACACACTTAAGAATCAGTCCTTTAAGCTCCCACTCAAAATATGTTGCCAACATATTTGGGTATGAGTCACTACTCTTACTCAAACTATGTTCCTACATATTTGAATTTGAGACTTATATTGCTCCCACTAAAAAATATGTCATTCACATATTGTTTTAGGAAGACTTTCATAGCTCCCACTCAATTTCATGCAAATTGCATATCCACTCACTATTTTGAACAACTTCAAAATCCTTTGATCAAATATCAAACTTGGAGATTTACTATGAGGTACTAGTACTTTTACTAGTTTTAAATCCTCTAGACATTCGGCACACTTGAATCAAATTCATTTGAATTCATCCAATACTTGAAAAATTGTGCTTTTGTCATTCACCCCTTTTCCACTATGGCTTTGCAGTCATTTGGGAAAATTCAAGTAACTCCTTTACTTTGCAAGATTCAGCAATGAATTGCTTTCTAATCTCAAGGGAATTTTGCTTCTAGGATTTCTCATAATTCTAGTTTACCATTATTTCCCTAGTAGTTCGTAGGTATGTCATATTCCAGTAATCATGACAAATGATTCACAAATGTCTCCATACAAGATATGGGATGCATTTTGAATCATACTTTATGTAGTGAAAACACTAGTAGGGAAAACACAATGATCATTATCGTTGATTCTTTCCTTTGTGAAGAGTTTCGTTCAGGAACGCTCTCTGTTGCACTTCTCAACACTCTGATGCAGGGTTTTGAATCCTCATCATGTTTTTCACTATCTTCCAAATGCTCCATAATCAAGAAATATCACTGAATGTGAACTTTCTCAAGAATGCACCAAAATCCAAGCAATACAAGTTTTGCTTTCCTTTTGGTTCCAGCTATGGATTTTGTATTCAAAGTTTCCAATGAATACTCTACAAGGACTTATTCGCTATTGTTTTGGTTATAGCGAATAACCCCAAAACTTTTACGATGATCCATACTAGATATGGAGCCAATTTCACAAATCCAAATGGTTCACTATATATTCTAATTGAGTGCTAACTATTTCTAATTAATGCTCTCTACGTCTACACTACAATGATTTATTTAGTGCCATCTATTTACCCACTTTTATATCTAATATCACATTTGTGATGCTTTGCATTTTGATGTTTCAAAATGCTTTGCATTCCACAATTCTTTTATGCCAATCTTATAAAGTAGAATTTCATTACTATTGATCAAATCATAGTAATTAGATTCTCATTTAACTTTAATACCATTTGTTGATGAAACACTTTGATCATATCAAATAGTTTCATACTTATGTTTCCTTTGGTAAACTTCTTTACACATTTAAACAATCATATAATGATAATTACCATTTTGTCAAAACACAATACATCGAATATGTATTTACTTTTAACAATTCATTAAAACACTTTGTATTCAAGCAATACACAGTGTTCAAGTTATTTTGCCGAACTTTGGCATGATTTATATGTGATAAGAAATTGAATGTCTTTAACATATTATCAACATAACTTTGAATTCAAAGAATCGTTTCATTCATTAATGAACACATCATTAAGTTGGGTATTTTAAGGCATTTCAATATTTTACAAATGTTCATGCATTATCAATTAGTTTCAAAACAAGGATAATTCACACATAATCGAACAAGATATGAACACGAATAGAGATCATTCATAAAAGTGGAACAACTGTTTCTTACAAGCTCATATGAATAACTGTGTCACAAAGTGTGAGACAAATTAAACATGTTCACAATCTTTTGATTACAATAATCATCCTAAACATAAACTAAGTGATAAATGTCGAGGGAGAGTGTCATTGGCCATCATCATCATGCTCGCCATCAACACGCAACGTCACCTCCTCTCCAGCAAGCACCTCTATGCAGAAGGACCTGTTTTGAGCAAAACAGAACAAGTATTAAACATACTTAACACTACAAAAGTGTTTGCAAGTTTATAACATTTATAAAATTGTATATCAAATATATACCTTTGTCATCGATGACCTTAGCGACAACGGGTTCGACCATCACATCTCTGAAATGTGATATGAACTCGTGGAAATCTCGTGTTTTCGTGTCACCTCTCATAATGCAAATCCTGGCAAGTGCTTGGTAGCTTGGTGGCAGCGATCGCAGCAACACGCCTATTGCAAAAGAGCTTGCGAACCAGTTATCCAGGAAGTATGCAAGACTCATGTATGCATCATATATGCTTAACAAGTGATCGTCCAGTGAGGATTTCTCCTCCATCTTTATGGAGAGGAAATCCCCCATCAGCTTATACTCCCATATGCGCACTTGTTCCACGAAATGTGATCTCAGATGTGCCATAACCGTTCGGGATTAAGACTTCCCACAATCGGCCATAGCCCATCTTCCATCCCGAGGCGCATCGTTACTGATATGAATGTGGCCATCACACGACGACAGCAGCGGTGATCCCACTACTCCTGGGTCTCATGAAGATAGGGTGGATCCAAGTACATCTCATAGATCATGTAGTCGGCCACTTTGTTCTCGCTAAGGAGATCATGAAGGCACATGACCCACGCAGAAAAGTTAGATCCATCTAACTTGAGATTTTCTCCTTTTAACCAATTGTCAATAGGGAAGGTAATCTCGGGGAGAACCATTTTCTACATTTATAATTGCAAAAGGAATTTAGACTAAGTTTATAACTAAATGAGTTAATAATAACTCCACTCAGAAACACCTATCCCCCGAAGGGTTCTAGTGATAACACGACCCCTTTTCCCCATATCTCCCCCGATCATCACGGCCATCAATGTGGGTTCTAGGGTGGACGCTAAACGTCGGTCACATCATTCATGCGACTCGTGCTCGGTCTTTCGACCATCCGTGTTCCGAGGCCACGTCTCTATAATATGCTAGGCTCGCCAACTCAACCTTAGTGTATTCGCTGTGCAACATGGCTTACACCCACTGTATGCGAACGTAGATATGTCTGACACCCACTCATCACGGCCTGCCTCATACCGAAGAACTTTCTTGGTGGTGCACACTAAGGGGGAACACAATCATTGGTAATTTTTAACAGGGATCATCTTATTAGGCTACCATCGAGTATCTAATACTAGCACACAATAAGATATACAAACAATAACATTGAATGTAAATGCGATGTGATATGGTCCTTCACGTCGTGATCTCCATCCGTCGTCACCAGATTCCGGCGCCAGGGTTCCAGCGCCATAGACACTAGTGTACCGGTGTCTTTCCGGCGTGGTAGTCCGTCACTTTCGTGACTATCTACTACTACGTAACACAAGGTAATCACTTTACCTTTGCCACAACCATATCACAAAGCAACACCCCATGCAAAACAAAGTTAGACGCCTCTACTTTATTTTTGCATATTTTACTGGCTGAATGGGCTTTCACACAAGAACCATTCTTACCTACGAACTTTCACCACAACGCTGATCAAGTAGTTGTCTATACTACACCCCTTTCGGGGCCCTCCATTGTAAATGGCATACCAACTAACGCGAGAGAGACAGACACCCCCCAAAGCCACTTTATACGGTACAAGCCGTATGTCAAGCGTGGACCAATCTCGCGAATGAACGCGTAAAGTCAGTTGGGGGTCGCTTCATCAAGCATTACTGCGGTATAGACAAGTACACGTGGGAGGGTAACAACTAAAAGATCAATGCCCACACGCTATATCTCGTGTGTTCTACCTGTACTAGCATTACTACGCATAGATCTAGCTCTGATACCACTGTAGGGGTTCTGAGTATGAAAACAATAATTTTTTACCCTACGCCCTTGAACCCCTAATATTGCCAGGACCTATTTATTAGTAATGCAGTAACGGGAGGGGCTTTTCGCAAACTTACCCTTGAAGACCGAAAAGCGTTGTCAACTCTCAGGAGAGCGTGGTTGATGTAGACGAGCCGAAGCCAACCTCAAGGTCATGATGAAATCCTTGCGCTCCTGTGTCCCCAACGACTTGAGTGCCTCAAGTGTGACACCTCGCGGGGAGTTACACATGTCTGGTGCCTGACGATGACTCCTGCTTCCCCGATCCAGCAGCAGTCATGGAAGTAGAGCTCCTGGATCCGAATCCCGTAGCGCGACGACGCTCCGCGGTGAAGATGTCTCTCGTTTGCGCAGTACGAACTTGGGACCACGGTCACGAGAGAGAGAGAGAGAATATTAATTGGAGGTCTCCACAAAAGTGAGGAAACCTTTATTGAATATTGTGTGTATTTATCTGGCCAAATACCCCCACTATATATAGGGGGAGGGGAGGTACTACCTCCCTCAAAGTCCCGGGGTGGGAATAAAGGAGAGGGAGAGGAGGGGCACCGCTGGCCAGCCCTAGTCGGCCCCGCGCGGGGGGGGGGGGGGGGGAGGGGGGGCTTGGCCTAGCCGGCCACCCCCTTGCCCCTTCTCCCCTCTTGCCTTTCCCTAATGGGCCCTCTTCCCTCCGGAATTGGCCCATTATGCCTTTTGACCTTTAAATTGATTTTCTGTTTTATTAAATAATTATGAATAAATGATTAAATCAATATTTAACATTCATTCACATATTATTCAATCTCTATGGCGATGGAACACCTTCCACCTCCACCCCAGACATCCTCCGGACTTACCGAAACCCTTCTAGTTTTCTCTCTACTCTTCTTCGACGATTTTACCGATCCTATAAACACTCTCTAAGCATCATCAAACCCTTAAGCATGATACCCCACGGTTCGGGAACACTCCAGACATGGTCGGTACACTCCCAAACCAATGATCGACAGAGGGACCTGGATGGCCATGTGACCCTTGTGCATTCCACGAAGATCTTTTGTCGTTTGAACCGGGACAGTCGTTTCTTATTCCCTTTGTCTCTCGACACTCGCATTGCCCGAGATCTGATCAATGACATCACCATGTCGTGTTCGATCTCGTTATTGAACAATGATACTTGACTCGTTCCGACAAGTGATATCCCTGTGATCAAATCACACGTTGCGTAGCTATTGGATATAACTTCTCCAAGTAGGCCCTTGAGTATCTTTCCGTCACGTGGATGGACACATCTTTCTCTTGGCATATATTGCCTCTACGATTCCTCCAAATACCTGAACACACCTTTATTGTCACTGTATTACCATGTGACGTTTGATGCTATCTAAGCATTCTCGGGAGACAGTGATTCATATAGCCTCACGGTCTAAGGAATAGTCTACGAGGATCCATTTCTAATCATCATAACTTGAACTTCATGACATGATCGGATCACGATTTTTAGGTTGGGTATTGGTTCATCATCTCATTCTTAGAATGAGTTGACTCCATTTCCAACTAGCATAAATGCCACATGATCAGGAAACCTTGATCATCTGTTGACCAATGAACCAGTGACTAGGGTTTCACTGGGAACCCCTGGTTGTTTATATATCACACGTGTATTGATGTTTCCTCTCAATACAGTTATAGCATGATATAAAACTTAATCATAAACTTTATGAAATATGATAATAAACCTTATTATTATTTGTCTCTACGGCATATTTCCAACACTTTCGTGGCGAGGTTCAAAGGAGAATAGGGTGAGGCCTCTCAAGGTACTGGGTATCATCACCCACACCCTCCAATGAGACGTACTCCCTTGACGGGAGGAACTCGGTAATACATCATTGTCTCCACATGTCTCAGTTATTTCTATACCCGAGCTATTTACTTATATATTTTTTACTTTGTGATAGCTGTCGCCCTTGAAGTCATATATCTTGCTATCACTTAGTTGCTTGTCTTGTTTAACATAAGTTGCTGGTGCACATAGGTAAACCTGAAGGAGATATGCCCTAGAGGCAAATAATAAATGGGTTTTTATTATCATATCGCAATTAGTTTATAATAGTTTCATATTGTGATATAACTGTATCAAGAGGAAACATTGATACAGGTGTGGTATGAAACAAACCAAGTCCCTAATAGCCTCTATTCATACTAATTCGTTGATCAAGGTTTCCTGATCATGGGGCATTTATGCCAATTGACAATGAGGTCATATAATTGGTGAATGATGTGATGGACATCACCCAAATATTGCGACACGATCAAGTCACGGAGTTCATTATTGCAATAGTTAGAAACGTAGTCTCCTTCTCCTTAGACCGTGGGATCATATTACTCACTATTTCCCGAGGATACTTGACTGCATCAAACGTCACTTGGTGAGACAGTGATCATAAAGGTGTACGCTAAGTATTTAGAGGAACAGTAGTTGGCATATCACTCAAGAGCAGGATTTGTTCACCCACGTGACAGGTAAGATACATACGACCGGCTTGGTGAGATAACATCCATAATGTTGCAACATGTGACTTGGTCACGAGGATGTAATATCACGATAGCAAGTAAAACAAAACTTGTTGGTAACAAGATTGAACAAGGTATGTGATACCAATGATCAAATCTCGGACAAGTCATACTAGAGAAACAAAGGGAATTGGACTCGATGTTTGATACGTCCATTTTGCATCACTATTCTATATCATAATTTACTGTTATTCATTCATATATTTCATATTAAGAGATGATACTTATGTTATTTCATCTGATTTTGCATGGTTGATGGCTTTCAGAGGATGGACTGCTGAAGTCAGGATTCTAATGGAAAAGGCACTGTTTGGAGGCGAAATTCGCGAAGATCAGAAAATCCCAGAAAATACATGGAAAATCCTATTTTTCCAGAAGACGAAGGATGCCAGAAGAAGAAGGATGCCAGAAGGATGGAAAACCCCCTGGCCCACCTCTGGCTCTGCTCTTTGGCGTATATATTCCCCACGAAACCCTAAGACTAGGGGAGCGACCACAGAAAGATTCCGCCACCTCTGCAGGATGGAAAACTGCAGAGAGAGAAAGAGCTCTTCGGTAGGCAGAAATCTGCTGGGGAAATTCCTTCTCAGAGAGGTGAGATTGTCGCCATGAACACCACCATCAAGCTGGACTTCATCAGGATCATCATCATCATCTCCACCAGCACCATCATCACCACTCCATACCGTTGTAACAATTGGGTTGAATCTTGCATAGTTCTTAGGGGAAACTTTCCCAGTATTGATTACTTGTTGTAGCTGATGTTATTGAGTGGAACCTTTGAATTATCGTTCATGTTCAGATTGTTACTTATCATGATTTAATCTCTAATCTTGATCCATATGATGTCTTGTGAGTAGTTCATTTAGTTCTTAAGGACATGGGAGAAGTCATGTTGTTAGTAGTGTCATTGTGTTGAGAAAGATTCAATGGTTTGATAATTAAGTTGTGGTGTTATTCTTCTAGTGGTGTCATGTGAATGTCAACTACATGATACTTAACCTTTATGGGCCTAGGGGAATGCATTATGTATTTGGATACTAATCGTAGGGGTTGCCAGAGTGACAGAAACCTAAACCCCCGTTAGGAAACCTTTGCATAAGGGAGTGTAGGATCTCAGAGTTTAAGGCTGTGGTTAGGTTTTTATCTTAATTACTTTCTTGTAGTTGCAGATGCTTGCAAGGGGTATAATCACAAGTATGTATTAGTCCTAGGAAGGTCAGTACATTAGCACAGGTTCACCCACACAACACTTATCCAACCAAAGAAGATTAATCAACTATATGAAGCGAAAGCACTTGACAATATTCCCATGTGTCCTCGAGAATGTTTGATCATCTTAAGTAATACAACCGGATTGTCCTTTGCTAAAGAAAGGATTGGGCCACTTGCTGCATCTATTATTATTGTCTTTTATTTACTCGCACTTTATTTATCTGCATTATCAAAAACCCCTAAAAATCCGTTTGCTAAGTATTTACAGAGAATTCTTGCTCCAAGCCACTCGTCAACACCTTCTGCTCCTTGTTGGGTTCGACACACTTACATATCGAAAATACTGCGATACACCCCCTATACTTGTGGGTCATGAAGACTATTTTCTGGCGCCGTTGCCGGGGAGTGAAGTGCTATTGGTGAGTGGAACTGGTAAAGGAAAGTTCTACTATGAGTATTGTTTACTTCTGTTAGTTACTTTATTTCAATATGGATAATTCACTTAGTTTCTTATTTCGTAATGCTACTACCACTTCTAAGGTAGTAGATGAACCTCCACCTGTTGAAAATGATACCTTTAATATACCTACAAGAATTATTGATCATGTTATGGATAACTACTATTTTGGAGATAGAACTGTCCATCCCAGTGATCATTTACTCTTTATACATGAATTATGCGGGTTGTTCAAGTGTGCAGGTATTACAACAGATCAAGTCAAGAAGAAGTTATTCTCATTATCACTAAAAGGAAGAGCTGAGGAATGGTACAAGGTGCTGAAGAATGGCCAATCTCTTGAGTGGGAGGAAGTAGTACCTCTATTTTATTCACAATTTTATCCTCCTAGTGAGATTCATAAAGATCAGATCAAATATATAACTTTTGGCCTCGCGATGGAGACAGTACAACTCAAGCTTGGGGGAGATTGAAGCTACTAATGCTCAAATTTCCTATTCATGAGCTCCCCAGCAATATTATTATCAATAACTTTTATTCAAGGCTTTCTCTTCATGATAAGGATCTATTAGATGCTTCTTGTGCTGGATCATTTACACGCATGGAAGAGGAAGTTAAAGGGGATCTTATAGACCGTATTCAAGACAATGCTAAAGCTTGAGAGAATGATAAAGGAAGAAAGTCAGGTATAAATTATGATTATGAATGCATTAAATCTTTTATGGGAACTGATGACTTTCATAATATTAGTAATGCTTATGGTCTTGATTCTCAAAGTATTGCAACTTATTTTAAGGATTTTGCTTCTTATATCGAAATTCCTAAAAATAAATGGAATAAGTATCATGAGCCATATAAAGATGTTGTTAATTGTGTTCCTACAAGAAATACTGAAGTTTATACTACTAATCATGTTTTACCTGAACCTTACATTGAGAAAATTCCTTTCCCAGTTAAGATAAAGGAACATTCTATGATAGCTAGTATGGTTAATGAAAGTACAAATAAAGCTATTGAACCTAATGAACAAATAGCTGTTGAGCCTGTAATAGCAAATGTGAAAGACTTTGTCACTAAATATGTAGAAGATGGACACACAATCCTCTATAAGGATACATCTAATATTGTCTCACAAAGTAGAGTTAGGAGAGCTAGTGTCCCTATTTTTCTGTTAGAATAAGTGATCATTGCTACAATGGCTCATGTGATAGTTATATCGTTAAATTTCATGATACTGGAAGTTATTATGAGAGAGGGAAGATTGTTCTAATGCATCTCAATAATATTAAATTTCCTCGCTTTATGCTGAAAGTCTTTATGTTGCACTTGTTTTGCCTTCCTATGCTAGCAGCCTCTGGTTTCAACAATTTATTTTCTTACAAAATTCCCTTGCATAGGAAGTCGGTTAGACTTAAACATGTGTATTTTTGCCTCTTGATGCTCTCTTTTACTTCAATTCATATTCTTATATGAGCATCATTGAAATTATCATGCCCATCTTAATGGCTTTAAAGAAAGAGCTTTTTGGGAGACAACCCAATATATTTTTGCTTTCAGTTTGTTTTTGTTTATTTGAGTCTTGGAAGTTATTGATTCTGCAATAACCTCTCCTTATCCTTTTGTTTGGTTTTTGTGTCAAGATCAACCTCTAATGAGAGAGAAGTAATATTTGGGGAAGTTGCTGTCCCAAAACAGATTTTTGTGGTTCACTATAAAAAATCGCTGAAAATCCCAGAACGTCGTACTGATCTGTAATTGTTTGTGTGCATGCCCCAGGTTATTATCTAACTTTCGTTAGTTTTGCACTTTTTGATTTGAGCAACATATTATTTTTAAAAAAAATGATCTTTACCTGCCGGTCTGCTTTGACAGATTTTTGCCACTCTTCATTTGCCTCTTAAATCGATTTCCTTTTTAAATTCCTTTTTTGTCTTTCGGAAGGAGTTGCTACAGTAGCTGATGTTTTGATGGATTTCAGTTGAAATTGAACTTAAAAGGTTTATTATCCTGCATACACTAATGTTGCTAATGAGAATTGTGTGAAGTTTTTTGTGAAAGAAATTTCCAGGTTATAGGAGAAAATGGTGTAATAAGATGGTGATGGGTTAAATGACTCAAACAATATGTGTATAATGAAGGAAATATGCCCTGAGAGGCAATAATAAAGTTGTTATTATATATTCCTTATACATGATAGATGTTTATTTTACATGCTAGAATTGTATTGATTCGGAAACATCAATACATGTGTGTTTAATAAACAAAAAGGGTTCCTAGTCATGCCTCTCTTATAGACTAGCTTGTTGATTAACAAGATGATCAAGGTTTCCTGATCATGGACATTAGATGTTGTTAATAACAAGGTCACACCATTGGTGGAATGATGTGATGAACATTCATCCGAAGTATAGCATTACGATCAAGTCATTGTGTTTATATTGCTATAACATCATACGAAGTAATCTTTATCCTTAGACCATGAGATCATGTTAATTGCTGACACCGGAAGAGTATCTTGATAACATCAAACGTCACACCGTAACAGGGTGACTATAAAGATGGGTTCAGTACTATGAAGGTGTTATGTTGAGGCTCATGGATCAAGAGTGGAATTTATCAATCCAGATGACGGATAGATATAATCTGGGCCCTCTCGGTGATATCACATTAGGATAGCTTGCAAGCAAGTGATGTGATCACTAGAATGTTATATCACGGGAACGAGAAAAGAGTGCATGTCGTTAACGAGATCAAACTAGGTATGGAGATACCGATGATCGAATCTCGGACATGTAATATATCGAGAGACAAAGGGATTTAGTTACAAGCATTAAAGGTTCTCACGATCACAGAAGTCATCATTGAATGTGTAGCAGTCAGTACGGATCTCCAGGTCCTGCTGCTGATTATTGATCGGAGAAGGGTCTCGATCATGTCTGCATTATTTGCAAACCGTAGGGTGGCACACTTAAGAGTTACCGGACACCATTTTGGAGCACATATGTTTCAGACGAAAGAATTGCAAAGCGCAGGAATTGTTTCAATAGAAACCGGAAATTGTTTCGGGTGAAATTGTAGAAGGTGGTTCTGCATGTGATATTGAAATATTGCAAGGGGCTATATGTGAATGTTTGTTAATTAAAGTAATTAACAAAATTCTGAATAAATTTAATAAAAAGAGTTTTATTAAATGAGAGAGCATTAAATTTGGAGAAATTTAATGCATTTAAAGTGGAGACTTTAAAAGGGAATGTGAAGAGGCATTTTAATGTGGAGGGGTTACCACCACATGAATGGGGGAGGTGAGGGGTCACCCCCCATGTGCCGGCCATGGAGAGAGGGGGCACCCCCCCTCCTCCTATAAAAGGCCACCCATTCCCTCCTTCATCCTCACACCTCCTTGTGAAGGATCTCTCTCCCCCTCTAGAATTATTCCTCCATGGTCTCGGATTAGCGAGATACATGTTCCCGGTGGCATTTCGTCTAGAAGGAGTTGCTGCTTCCGCTGGATCGCTGGAGCGAGGAGGTGGAGGTTGTCCGGTGGCTTGAACGTGTGTGCGAGTGCGGATGCGCTGCTGAGTTGCGGCGCTCGGACTTCCTCACGATCTTGAGATCGGCAAGTGTACGACTACATCAACCACGAGTTCCTACTCGTTAACAAAGCTCGTTGTCTTCGAGGGTAAGTTCTCTATGGATGTATGTCCACCCGTTTGCTTTGTACCTAGTAGATAGATCTTGGCGTATAGTTCACACCATAGGAAATTTTTGTTTTCTATGTTGCGGACCCAACAGTGGTATCAGAGCCTGATCTATGCATAGGTGCTTTGCACGGGTAGTACACATATGTTTATATGTGGGCGATGATGATCATGTTATTGCATCTTCTATGTACTTTGGATATTGGTGGCATAGTGGGATGAAGCGGCCCGGACCAACCTTACATGTTATCGTACATGAGACCGGTTCCACGACTGACATGCAACTTGTTTTGCATAAGTGGCTGCTGGGTGTCTATCTCTCCTACTATAGTCAATATCTGATTTACAACGAGTTGCTAATAACTTGGTTATCCTCGTTGTGGTTCATGTTCGTAGGTTAGATAGGTTCTATCTCCGAAAGCCCTAAGCCACGTAAAACTTGCAATTGATAAATTAGAGGCGTCTAGTTTAGATCGTTGCTGGGCTAGTGTTTTAATATGGTATTGTTGTAAGTAGATGTATGATAGATACTCTTACAACTCACTTAACGTGTAAGTTCCATAGACCTTTTACACACAAAGGAATGATAGAGATCATACCACGATGCAAATGATAGAGATCAAATGCATGGACCATATCACCTCACTTCACACATTAGATGTTAGCATCTTATATTGCTAGTTTGGCGCGTTTGGTAGCATTATAAGATGATCCCTCATTTAGATATCAAGATAAAATGTGTTCTTCCTTAAGTATGCACCGTTTTGTGGATCGTGTTTTGAGGCATCACGTGATGATCGGGTGTTTTCAACTCTACGCTTTCATACAACGGGTGTAAGACAGTTTTACACACGCAA
The DNA here is from genome assembly GCA_916181665.1 of Avena sativa. Taxonomy (NCBI): domain Eukaryota; kingdom Viridiplantae; phylum Streptophyta; class Magnoliopsida; order Poales; family Poaceae; genus Avena; species Avena sativa. Next base: position 26,934,060 of record OV702290.1, on the reverse strand, counting down.
ATACTAAGGGTCTTACTTGACGAGCCTAGCATGTACAGACATGGCCTCGGAACACGGACCGAAAGGTTAAGCATGAGTCATATAGTTGATATGATGCCCATATAGATGCTCGCCTTTGAAGCTACACCGACTCACGTGATGATCGGACTTGGTGTAGTGGATTTGGTTCATGTAATCACCAAAAGGACACGAGGGATGTCGTTTTTGAGTGGGAGTTCATTAGTAATTTGGATTAGTTGAACTCAATCTATCATAAACTTAGTCTAAATATACTTTACAAATTCTGTTGTAGATGGCACCACCTGCTTTTAATTTCAATGTGTTAATGGAGAAAGAGAAACTTGCTATGAATGGTAGCAACTTCACCAACTGGGCTATGAATTTGAGGATTCTCCTCACTGCTGCACAAAAGCAATATGTGCTAGATGCGCCGCTAGGCCCCCCACCAGCTCCTGATGCCCCTGACAAGGAAAAGAACGTCTATATAACTCGTCAGGAGGACCACAACTTAGTTCATTGCGGCATACTGTATGGGCTAGAGCCAGAACTTCGAAAGCGTTTCGAAAATGGCAATGCCTTTGATACCATGGGAGAATTGAAAATGATTTTCGATACCCATGCTGCCGTAGAGAGTTATAATGCTACAGAAAAGTTCTTTAGCTGCATGATGGAGGAAAACAGCTCTGTTAGTGAGCACGTACTCAAAATGTCTGGGTACGCCGATAAGCTTGTGTCCTTGGGAATAATGATTCCCATTGACTTAGGCATACATCGTGTTCTCCAATCTCTTCCACCTAGCTACAAGAGCTTCGTGATGAACTATAATATGCAGGGCATGAAGAAGTCTCTTCTCGAGCTTATGTCAATGCTTAAGACTACAGAAGTGGAGATTAGGAAAGAACATCAAGTGTTGATGATCAATAGGACCACCGGTTTCAAGAAGTACAAGAAAGGAAAGCACAAGGGAAAGAAGGGAGGCAAGTCTGTTGCCACTCCTGAAAAGAAACCCTGAGCTGGCCCTAAGTCTGACACCGAGTGCTACTATTGCAAGGGGACTGGCCATTAGAAGCGCAACTGCCCCAAGTATTTGGCGGACAAGAAGTTCGGCAAGGCAAACAAAGGTATATGTGATATACATGTTATTGATGTGTACTTGACTAGTACTCGCAGTAGCACCTGGGTATTTGATACGGGATCGGTTGCTAATATATGTAACTCGGTTCAGGGGCTGCGGAACAAGCGACAACTAGCAAGGGATGAGGTCACGATGCGGGTCGGTAATGGATCAAGAGTTGATGTGATCGCCGTCGGAACGCTGCCTCTCCATATGCCATCGGGATTAGTTATAAACCTAAATAATTGTTATTTGGTGCCTGCACTGAGCATGAACATTGTATCCGGATCGTGTTTGATGCAAAGTGGTTATTCATTTAAGTCTAAAAACAATGGTTGTTCGATTTATATGAATAATATCTTTTATGGTCATGCACCTATGTTGAATGGTTTGTTTCTGTTGGATCTCAATAGTAGTATTACGCATATTCATAATGTTGATGCTAAAAGGATTAAACTTGATGATGATATATCTACATATATGTGGCACTGCCGTCTAGGTCATATTGGCGTTAAACGCATGAAGAAACTCCATTCTGATGGACTTTTGGAATCACTTGATTTTGAATCATTTGATACATGTGAGCCATGCCTTATGGGCAAGATGACTAGAACACCGTTTTCCGGTTCAATGGAACTGACGACAGATTTATTGGAAATCATACATACTGATGTGTGTGGACCAATGAGTGTGTCGGCGCGAGGTGGATATCGTTATTTTGTTACTTTCACGGATGATTTGAGTAGATATGGGTATATCTATTTGATGAAACACAAGTCTGAAACTTTTGAAAAGTTCAAAGAATTTCAGAATGAAGTGGAAAATCATCGTAACAGAAAGATCAAATTTCTGCGGTCCGACCGTGGAGGAGAGTATCTTAGTTACGAGTTTAGCACACATATGAAAGACTGTGGAATAGTTTCACAACTCACGCCTGCCGGAACACCACAACGTAATGGTGTGTCAGAACGTCGTAATCGTACTTTATTGGATATGGTTTGATCTATGATGTCTCTGACTGACTTGCCACTATCATTTTGGGGTTATGCACTGGAAACAGCTGCATTCACTTTAAATCGGGCACCATCTAAATCCGTTGAAACGACACCGTATGAATTATGGTTTGGAAACAAACCTAAGCTGTCATTTCTTAAGGTTTGGGGATGCGATGTTTATGTGAAGAACCTTCAACCGGATAAACTCGAACCCAAAGCAGAAAAATGCATCTTCATAGGATACCCTAAGGAAACAATTGGGTATACCTTCTATCACAGATCCGAGGGCAAGGTTTTTGTTGCCAAGAATGGATCCTTTCTTGAGAAGGAGTTTCTCGCGAAAGGTGTGAGTAGTCGGAAGGTAGAACTCGAAGAGGTTATTGAACCTTCTCTTCATGGAATGGCGAGTAGCGCAACTCCAGAAGTTGTTTCGGAGTTGACTTCACCTAATGAAGAGAGAGCTAATGATATTGATCATGAAACTCCGAAAGAGGACACTACGAAACCTCGCAGGTCAAGCAGGACACGTGCAGCTCCTGAACTGTACGACAATCCTGTTGTGAATTTCATGGTTGATGAAATGGATGACCCTGCGACGTATGAAGAAGCGATGATGAGCCCGGATTCCAACAAATGGCTAGAAGCCATGACATCCGAGATGGAATCCATGTACGAAAACCAGGTTTGGACCTTGGTGGACTTACCTCACGACCGAAAGGCCGTTGAGAATAAATGGATTTTCAAAAGAAAAACTGATGCTGATGGTAATGTGACCATCTATAAGGCTCGACTTGTCACAAAGGGGTTTCGACAAATTCAAGGAGTTGACTACGATGAGACATTCTCTCCCGTAGCAATGCTTAAGTCGGTTAGGATTATGTTAGCAATTGCTGCATATTTCGATTATGAAATATGGCAGATGGATGTCAAAACTGCGTTCCTCAATGGTAATATTGAAGAAGAGTTGTATATGATACAACCTAAGGGTTTTGTCAATCCTAAGGATGCTAATAAGGTGTGCAAACTTCAGCGATCCATCTATGGACTGAAGCAAGCATCACGAAGTTGGAATCTCCGCTTTCATGAGGTGATCAAAGAGTTTGGATTTGTCCAAACTTATGGAGAGGCTTGTATTTACAAGAAAGTGAGTGGGAGCAATGTGGCATTTTTGATATTATATGTGGATGACATATTATTGATTGGAAATGATTTAGATCTTTTAAACAGTGTTAAAAGTTATCTAAACAGCAAATTTTCGATGAAGGACCTTGGTGAAGCTTCATATATATTAGGCATTAAAATCTATAGAGATAGATCAAGACGCCTAATTGGGCTATCGCAGAGTACATACCTTGATAAGATATTAAAGAAGTTTAATATGGACGGAAGTAAGAAGGGGTTCTTACCTATGTTGCAAGGCAAGACATTGAGTAAGACTCAAAGTCCGGCTACGGCGGAAGAAAGAGAGATAATGGATAAGATCCCCTATGCCTCAGCCATAGGTTCTATAATGTATGCCATGCTATGTACAAGACCGGATGTGGCACATGCTATTAGTTTGACTAGTAGGTACCAATCTGATCTAGGTTCGGAACACTGGATAGCGGTCAAGAATATCCTTAAGTACTTGAGAAGAACTAAGGATATGTTTCTTATATACGGAGGTGAAGAAGAGCTAGTCGCTAAGTGTTATGTCCATGCTAGCTTTGACACTGATCCGGATGACTCTAAGTCTCAATCCGGATACGTATTTCTCTTGAACAGAGCAGCAGTTAGTTGGAGGAGCTCCAAACAACCTGTGGTGGCTGGATCAACAACGGAGGCGGAATATGTTGCTGCTTCAGAAGCAACACAGGAAGCGGTTTGGATGAAGGAGTTCATAACGGAACTGGGTGTGGTTCCCAGTGCGTTGGACCCGATGGTGATCTATTGTGACAACAATGGAGCCATAGCCAACGCAAAGGAACCAAGGTCTCACAAGAATTCCAAGCATATTAAGCGCCGGTTTCACTCCATCCGCGAGCATGTCAAGGATGGTGATATAAAGATTTGTAAAGTGCACACGGACCTGAATGTAGCAGATCCGTTGACTAAAGTACTCCCTAGGGCAAAACATGATCAACACTAGAACTCCATGGGTGTTAGATTTATCACTATGTGAACTAGATTATTGTCTCTAGTGCAAGTGGGAGACTGAAGGAAATATGCCCTGAGAGGCAATAATAAAGTTGTTATTATGTATTCCTTGTATATGATAGATGTTTATTTTTCATGCTATAATTGTATTGATAGGAAACATCAATACATGTGTGTTTAATAAACAAAAAGGGTTCCTAGTCATGCCTCTCTTATAGACTAGCTTGTCGATTAACAAGATGATCAAGGTTTCCTGATCATGGACATTGGATGTTGTTAATAACAAGGTCACACCATTGGTGGAATGATGTGATGAACATTCATCCGAAGTATAGCATTAAGATCAAGTCATTGTGTTTATATTGCTATAACATCATACGAAGTAATCTTTATCCTTAGACCATGAGATCATGTTAATTGCTAACACCGAAAGAGTATCTTGATAACATCAAACGTCACACCGTAACAGGGTGACTATAAAGATGGGTTCAGTGCAACGAAGGTGTTATGTTGAGGCTCATGGATCAAGAGTGGAATTTTTCAATCCAGATGACGGATAGATATACTCTGGGCCCTCTCGGTGATATCACATTAGGATAGCTTGCAAGCAAGTGATGTGATCACTAGAATGTTATATCACGGGAACGAGAAAAGAGTGCATGTCGGTAACGAGATCAAATTAGGTATGGAGATACCGATGATCAAATCTCGGACATGTAATATATCAAGAGACAAAGGGATTTAGTTACAAGCGTTAAAGGTTCTCACAATCACAGGAGTCATCGTTGAATGTGTAGAAGTCAGTACGGATCTCCAGGTCCCGCTGCTGATTATTGATCGGAGAAGGGTCTCGATCATGTCTGCATTATTCGCGAACCGTAGGGTGGCACACTTAAGAGTTAACGGACACCATTTTGGAGCACATATGTTTCAGATGAAAGAATTGCAAAGCGCAGGAATTATTTCAATAGAAACCGAAAATTGTTTCGGGTGAAATTGTAGAAGGTGGTTCTACATGTGATATTGAAATATTACAAGGGGCTATATGTGAATGTTTGTTAATTAAAGTAATTAACAAAATTCTGAATAAATTTAATAAAAAGAGTTTTATTAAATGAGAGAGCATTAAATTTGGAGAAAATTAATGCATTTAAAGTGGAGACTTTAAAAGGGAATGTGAAGAGGCATTTTAATGTGGAGGAGTTACCACCACATGAATGGGGGAGGTGAGGGGTCACCCCCCCATGCGCCGGCCATGGAGAGAAGGGGCACCCCCCCTCCTCCTATAAAAGGCCACCCATTCCCTACTTCATCCTCACACCTCCTTGTGAAGGATCTCTCTCCCCCTCTAGAATTATTCCCCCATGGTCTCGGATTAGCGAGATACATGTTCCCGGTGGCATTTCGTCTGGAAGGAGTTGCTGCTTCCGCTGGATCGCTGGAGCGAGGAGGTGGAGGTTGTCCGGTGGCTTGAACGTGTGTGCGAGTGCGGATGCGCTGCTGAGTTGCGGCGCTCGGACTTCCTCACGATCTTGAGATCGGCAAGTGTACGACTACATCAACCACGAGTTCCTACTCGTTAACAAAGCTCGTTGTCTTTGAGGGTAAGTTCTCTATGGATGTATGTCCACCCGTTTGCTTTGTACCTAGTAGATAGATCTTGGCGTATAGTTCACACCGTAGGAAATTTTTGTTTTCTATGCTGCGGACCCAACAAGAAGTTCTTACTTGTATGAATCGTTGAGTTAGTCTTAGTATTACAATTATGGTTAAAAGAAATAAAGATGTGTGTTGCATCTCCTATGCCTCAGTCATAGGTTCTTCCATAAAACCGTATTGTATACTCGGCGTAATGTGACCCGAGGTTTTGGTTGGAAGGACAAACTCTTAACTGTAAGAACATGTCTTGAAGTGATTCTTGAGTTAATCAGTGAACCAGAATTAAGTTTGTCCTTAAATGGCAAGAAGCAAAGTTAGGCACATAGTTGCATTTCATGCACTAGGATCTATATAGATATAGAAGTATATTTTTTGGCTAAAGTATAAGGATACTAACTAAAGTGATGTATAATGTTATGGCGGGACAAGTTCGTATTTTCGCAGAAAGTGTGTCCCAGAGCACAATGTCCATGAGAAAATTCGCATTGACTGATCTAACATCATTGCTGGCTCCTGGAAACTGACCTCACTCTGTTGCCATAACTACTATACATACACAAAGGAGTGCGAAGTGTGTTTCAAAGTTTACGTGACAATAGTGAAAGCGACCGTCATTGTAAACACTAGAAACAAAATCTCATTTTGTCGTCAAACGAATACTTCAACCCATTATAAGATAATGGTATGAATGTCAAAATTAGGAAGACATTAACGATTTGCAAAAGACATATTGACATGGGTATACCCTACGGGTACTCGAGTTTGGTATATACGGCCTGGATACAGCAGAAGCCCACGGTGTTGCCAAGGCCCAATATAGAATTCGAGTGGCCCACGGACCGGTTTCTTGCGAGACAAGAAGAGGCTTAAAGATAGAAAGTTCAAAGGGAAAACTCTAATCTGTAACTGACTCGACCTGCTACCCGAGACCTAGCCTATCTATATAAAGGTTAGGAGGGGGCGGCGAGGAGGACACACGCAACCCTAGTTTCCACAACTCTCACCAGATTGCATCTACGTGCCCCTGTAATCTTCGATTCCTTTGTTAATTCCAAGAGCACACAAGCAGGAGTAGGGACTTCTACGAGGCCTGAACCTGGGTAAACCTTGCGTCCTCGTGTGCTTGTTTGCTAGCCGACTGATGCCTCCAGCGCTCCCTCCTTCTCCAAAACCCAAGTCCATAACAATGGGCATTGATGAGTTAAACCCTCGTCAATTGGTGCTGTCTGTGGGAATTGGGAGTGTTGATGTCACGGCTTCTTCGGCCCCATCAACCGTGATCTACAACTCTGCAACAGTGGAGATTCGCTAGCTCTTCGACGTGTTCGACTTCACCATCCACACGCCGGCGACTCGCCCAGCTTTCGAGTCTGTAGGCGATGGAATCAGTCTGGCGATTGGGAGCTTCTGCTTCCAGGTTGGTCAGATGGGCACGCTTTGCATGCCTGACCAGCCAATGGCACCCGCGATTGCTCCAACATCATGGTTCCCGCCACCAATCGGCACCCTCAGCAAGCTCAACACCTCAGCAACAGTTGGGAGCATGGACAACTACATCAGTCGCGGATCCGATATGGGTGACCTAGCGACAGAAGATGGAGCCTACGGCTCCGGATCCGAAAGTTGCTGAAGCAACAACTTCCCCAACCACTTCATGTGCGCCGTCATCAACGCTGGTGACACCACCGCCAATCGCAAAAATGGTGGCAATGGATCTGGCACCGATCCACCCAACAGTGTCATACCTAATGGCGGACCACCCAACGGCGGCCCCACCAATGGTGGCAATGGCGCGCCCGTCAACAATGGAGGGGTAGTCGAACCACCAACCATGGTGGACGAACACACTGGTGAACATGTCGTGATTAAACTCAACAACAACGAGTGGGCCCGTTGCCGAGAAGCTCTGCGAGGCAATCCTCTATCCCCTGGCACGCCGCAGGACATGCTGATGGGCTACCATTGGCTACTAAAGGAGGAGTACAGACACCAGCTACAGGCAATCGCGCAACTCGAGGCGCGTAAAAAGGCGGCGGATGAGTCGAGTCTTCGACAAGCTGGGCTCTCCTCCCACAGAGAATCCTCTTCCAAATGCAATGAGTACGTGGCCAACAAGAGGCGATCTCGGATGTCCCATCTCACCGAGCAAGAACGCATAGAAGCTGCAAAAGTCCTTGACTTCAGCTCTATGACAGTTGACATGCGGGGCAACGTGGTCCGAAAAACACCGCAAGCCGCGGTAACAGCAACCACCATGTACCTCCTCAACAACCAGCCACCAGCTGGAGATCCGCGAGCCGCCATGCACCGATCTATGATTGCATGATTGGGATTAGTCGAGGCCGCCCTCGACAAAGAGCCAACGCTGGAGCCGAAGAAGGGCAAAGCTCTGGCAAAACGCTATTCCTCACCCTCATCCAGCATGACAGTCACGATCTGTCTCGGCATCACCGCTCACAGCGGCATGACCGCGACTATGATGCGCGCGATGACCTCACGCAGCGTAAAATTGACAAATCAAGGGTAAGACGCGCTCGTTCGACTGACTTCAAAGAGGACGAGACTGAACTCTGAGGCGCCAGATGCTTCAGCAGGGCCATCGGGCAGAAGCGTATGACTAAAGGGTTCAAACTCCCGTCGGAGAACCCAAAGTTTGACGGCCTACAAGACCCAAAGATCTGGTTGGAGGACCACATCTCCTCCGTCAGGCTGCATGGCGGGAGTAGAAGCACGGCCATGCAATGCCTGCAGCTACAGCTGCAGGGCGCCGCCCGCGCATGGCTCAACAATCTCCCGCATGGATCCATTCGCAGCTGGGAAGAGCTGGTCTACAGCTTTGTACGCCACTTTAAGGGCACTTACGAAAGGCCCGCATCAATCAAAGAACTGAGGAGCTGCCAGCAAAGGTTGGGGGAATCGCTACGCTCGTACATCTAGAGGTGGTCCATCATAAAAAATTCTGCGGAAAACATCTCGGAAGACCGCACAATCAAAAACGATGCATTCAACGGAGGCGTTCGCCGCATAAAACTCAGTAAGGAGCTGGGCCGCTCGAAGCCCAAAACAATCGACCACCAGATGGAAATTGTGAATCAGTGGGCTGATGGAGAGGATTCGGTGAAAAACTACACCTACTCCGACGACAACGATGACCTCGGGCGCAGATGCGACCGTCGAGGCAAACGGCAAATGCGCGTCTATGATGACCATGACGATGTCAACATGGTCGCAGCCGGCTACATCGACAAACGCAACAACAATCGCAACAGCGGCTATCACAACGGTGGATACCGCGACTCTAGGAAAACCACGCAGGTGTGGCAGCGCCGCACTCGCGAAGAGGCACCCGCAACAACCATCGAGGACAAACTGTCCGGGCCATGCAACATGCACTTCTACATCGACAAGCACGACGGCAAGAAAAAATCCAGCCACCTTCTCAAGGACTACCACGAGTTCCTCAAGCTCCACGAGGGTTTGGCTCGGATGGATCGCGACACAGTCAACAGGGGCTATGGAGTCGCCCCAGGCACTGTGGCACATGGAGCTGCTCCACCACCGCCTAGAATACCACCACCTGCGGCCGCACCGGTCCAGAATCACGGCGGTGAACCATACCCACGACCCGTGGACAACATGGGGATGATCCAAAAGGGGCGTCCCTCAAATCTAGTGCAGAAGGCCATCACTCGCCAAGTCAACTTGGCGATCAACTCACCACCTTCCACCATTGTGTACCTCAGTGGAAGCGACTCCTGCATCACCTTCGACCGGCGTGACCACCCGCGCCAAGTCCCTCGTCCAGGCCATGATACATTGCAAATGTATCTATAATTTTTGATGTTCCATGCTTGGCTTTATCCACTTTCTTGTGTTTTGTCCACACTTTGGAGTACTTTTCATATGATTTCTTGGACTAACCTATTAACAAGAGCCACAGTGTCAGCTGCCTATTTTCTGCTGTTTTTGGTTCCAGGAAAGTCAGAAAATGAATATTCTCAGAATTGGACGGGACAAAAGCCAAAGTGCCTATTTTTCCAGAAGTCATCAAATGCCAGAATATGAGACGGAGAGGGGCCAGAGGCCGGCCACACCACCTGGCCGCACGGCCAGGCTTGGCCCACGCCAGGGGGTGGTGTGGTGGCCCCTGGCACCCCCTCGGCCTCCCCTTCCTCCTATAAGATGCCCTAGGGAAGAAAACCCTAAGGACCCGATCAAAAATCCACGAAAGAGTAGGTAGCCACCGTCATCTCCATCCCTAGATCGGGAGGGATCAGAAGCTCTTCCCGGCACCCTGCCGGAGAGGGGAATTCACCCTGGAGGCCTTCTTCATCACCATGCAAGCCTCCGGTGTGATGCGTGAGTAGTTCATCCTTGGACTATGGATCCATGTAGTAGCTAGATGGTTGGTTCTCCTCCTTTGTGCTTTCATGTCTAGATCTTGTGAGCTCCTTTCATGATCAATATCATCTATTTGTAATTCTGCATGTTGTGTTTGCGGGGATCCGATGGATATTGAGACGCTATTTCAGATTGATTATTGATTCTATCATGTCTTTGTTATTTGAGATCTTGCATGCTTTCTATTGTTAGTAGCTATCTTGGCCAAGTAGATGCTAGCAACTCCAAGAGTTAGTATTTATGCCTAATCATGGTGGAAACTTGTAGCATCACCATGATGAGCACTCTATGAAGCATCCTCAATAAAAACCTATGCAAATAGCAAATAAAAAGATCGCTGAGATGCTCATTGTCTGATTGCCTTGTCATTTTGATTATGGGAAAGCTCCCGTATCATGTGCAAGGGTACCCCGTTGGCGGTTCTTAATGATACACATATACTTACAATGACAAGAGCTTACTCGTGACTGAAGTTGAGTAGCATGAGGATCGGTCTTCGTAAGTAAGGGGCATGAGATTTCGGTTTATAACTTGTCAAGCATATCCTATTAGTTGTGTCACTTTAACCTTAATCACCTTCAAGATGCTTATGATAGGGGCAATGAGAGCTGAAAGCTATAAGTACCATAAATTTTTGGAAGCTCTTTATGAGACTTGAATTCCTACTTCCTTTTACAAAAGGCCTTTCTTCCACCTTTATATTGAGTCTCCATCTTCTATCTTTATGCACTACTTTGAGAGCATAGTGGCCATTCTTAGTTCTATGTGCATTGTCCCAAGACTAGTTGATTGATGCATAACTTGTTATTGCTTGTTTTAAACTATTGTATCTAGTCACTCTTATGAACTTTGAAGGTGTCCTATGCATTTATATTTGCTACTCTATTGAGGGACAAGCTGAATGCTATTATGCTATGTTTTCTTTATGTGAAACAAACAAACGTCTTGCAAAGCATTGTTATTCATGAATCTTTTGTTTGTGCATTTTCATGTTGCATCATAGTTTCTTTGTTTTATTGCTAGAACTTTGTATTTCATGCTATGATTGAAGTACTATGATCCCAGCTTTGAGTGTTTTGCAAATACTTTGATCAAGTCTTTGATGGTGCATGTCACCTCAAAAATTATTTCTTTTTATCACTTACCTACTCGAGGACGAGCAGGAGTTAAGCTTGGGGATGTTGATACATTGCAAATGTATCTATAATTTTTGATGTTCCATGCTTGGTTTTATCCACTTTCTTGTGTTTTGTTCCAACTTTGGATTACTTTTCATATGATTTCTTGGACTAACCTATTAACAAGAGCCACAGTGCCAGCTGCATGTTTTCTGCTATTTTTGGTTCCAGGAAAGTCAGAAAATGAATATTCTCGGAATTGGACGGGACAAAAGCCAAAGTGCCTATGTTTCCGGAAGGGATCAAGTGCCAGAATATGAGACAGAGAAGGGCCAGGGAGCCACCACACCACCTGGTCGCGTGGCCAGGCCTGGCCCGTGCCAGGGGGTGGTGTGGCCGCTCCCGGCACCCCCTCGGCCTCTCCTTCTGCCTATAAGTTGCCCTCGGGACAAAAACCCTAAGTACCCGATCAAAAATCCACGAAAGAGTCTGTAGCCGCCGTCATCTCCATCCCTAGATCGGGAGGGATCTGAAGCTCTTCCCGGCACCCTGCCGGAGAGTGGAATTCACCCTGGAGGCCTTCTTCATCACCATGCAAGCCTCCGGTGTGATGCGTGAGTAGTTCATCCTTGGAATACGGATCCATGTAGTAGCTAGATGGCTGGTTTCTCCTCCTTTGTGCTTTCATGTTTAGATCTTGTGAGCTCCGTTCATGATCAAGATCATCTATTTGTAATCCATACATGTTGTGTTTGCGGGGATCCGATGGATATTGAGATGCTATTTCAGATTGATTATTGATTCTATCATGTCTTTGTTATTTGTGATCTTGCATGCTTTCCGTTGTTAGTAGCTATCTTGGCCAAGTAGATGCTAGCAACTCCAAGAGTTAGTATTTATGCTCGATAGTGGGTTCATGCCTCTGGTAATATGGGGAAGTGACAGAAATCTCTAAGGTACTAGATGTGCTGTTGCTACTAGGGACAAAACAACAATCCTTTGTTCATAGAACAATCGTATTGTTTACTTTACACGCAATTCATAAAGCAATAATCTATTTCTTGCAACTTAATACTGGAGGGGGTTTGGATGATAACCTGAAGGTGGATTATTAGTCATAGATGCAGTTGGATGGCGGTCTATGTATAATGTTGTAACGCCCAATCAAGTTCCAAAGGAGTAAAGATGATTAGTATATGCATGTATTGCTTTCTCGATGTTTGTCAATTGCCCCGCTGTAATTTGTTCACCCAGCATGTTATCTATCTAAGGAGAGCCACCTCTAGTGAACTATGGATCCCGGTCCTTGTCTTTTACATACAATCTATAAACTGTTTACTGCTTTGTTTTTACTTTCTGCAAACTTTTACTTCTTTCCATTCGATACGTTTAATCCTTTGTTTTCCGCCAAAACACGGTGAGATTGATAACCTCATCGCAAGTTGGGGACAAAGTTCTGTGGTTGTGTTTTGCAGGTCTCCACGTTGCTACTAGCACCGGTAGTGCGCCCTGCCAAAGCTCAGCTAGTAACACCTTTGGGATGTTTCCTTGCTCCTACTGGTTCGATTAAACCTTGGTTTCATACTAAGGGAAACTTGCTGCTGTGCTCATCATACCTTCCTCTTGGGGTTCCCAACGAGCTCTACATCAACACCGCTCCAGCATTTTTCTAGCGCCATATACAGAGCCATCAGGCCACTGTCCCCTCGTACTCGAGGCGCAGATTGGGGGCTTCAAATGAGCCATGTCTTCATGGATGGCGGCAGCGGCATTAACCTAATGTTCGTGAGTACCTTGCGTGCAATGAGCATCCCTCTGACGTGTCTGGAAGTTTCAGACATGATGTTCCACGGCATCGTCCCAGGGAAAGGTGTATATCCCCTGGGCAAAATCAACCTCGACGTCATCTTCGGCACGCCACAAAACTTCCGGCGAGAGCGCATAGACTTCGAGATCGTCAACTGGCCTTCACAATATCACTGCATCCTCGGACGCGTTGTGTTCGCATGGTTCATGGCAGTGCCACACTACGCCTACGTGCAGATGAAGATGCCAGGCCCAAATGGTGTAATTACAATCAACAACAACTTTGAAAGGTCTGACAGCTGCGACAGGGAATTCAACAGAATCTCTCAGTCCTTTGGCATGCAGGAGGAACTCGCAAGATTGAAGAAGTCGACAGACAATAGTCTGCCTCCCCTGAGCCAGCCAAGTTCACCCGACATGTCCTTCCACTCGTCGGTGCACATGAAGAAAGTCCAGGTCCACCCAATGGACCCAACGAAAATGACCCTCATCACCAACAACTTGAGTTCCGCGTAGGACCTCGCGCTTGTCAAATTCCTCCATGAGCACTAGGAAATCTTCGCCTGGTGTCCAGTGGAGATGCCAGGGGTTCCTAGGGAATTCGTCGAGCACGCACGCAATGTCAATCCAGACGCAAGGCCAGTCAAGAAGACAATTCGGCGACTGTCTGAACCAAGAGCAAAGGCGGTCATAATGGAGATCAACAGACTCCTCGACACCAAATTCATACGCGAGATCAAGGAAAGCACTTGGATCGCCAACACGGTGCTGGTACCTAAAAAGACACGGATATCCTGCAGATGTGCGTGGACTTCACCTCCCTGAATAAGCACTGCCCAAAGGATCACTTCCCGCTGCCGCGAATCGACCAAATCATCGACTCCACTGCGGGATGTGAGCGTCTCTGCTTCCTCGACGCCTACTCAGGCTATAATCAGATTCGAATGAAGTAGGAAGATCAAGAGAAAACGGCGTTTACAACGCCTTTCGGTGTGTTCTGCTACAACACAATGCCCTTCGGGCTCAAAAATGCAGGAGCCACCTATCAGCGGTGCATGCAGGCTTGCCTCAAGAATCAACTTGGTCGTAGCATCCAAGTCTATGTTGACGACATCGTCACCAAAACCAAAGAGGAAGCCGCGCTAATCGACGATTTACGCGAGACCTTCACCAACCTCGACCGCTACCGGATCAAGCTCAATCTGGACAAATGCGCCTTCGATGTACCATCTGGGCAGCTACTCGGATATATCATCTCCGCGAGGGGGATTGAGGCGAACCCGAAGAAAATAAAAGCCATACTGGCCATGGAGAAGCCGAAGAACGTAAGAGGCGTCCAGCAGCTGGCTGGGCGAATTGCGGCGCTCAGTCGATTCATCAGTCGAATGGGCAAAATAGCTTGATGTTTACGCACTTCTATTCTTGTAGACAGTTTTTGGGCCTCCAAGTGCAGAGGTTTGTAGAACAGCAGCAAGTTTTCCCTTAAGTGGATCACCCAAGGTTTATCGAACTCAGGGAGGAAGTGGTCAAAGGTATCCCCTCTCAAGCAACCTTGCAATCAAGATACAAGAAGTCTCTTGTGTCCCCAACACACCCAATACACTTGTTAGGTGTATAGGTGCACTAGTTTGGCGAAGAGATAGTGAAATACAAGTGGTATGGATAATTATAAGTGGTAATGGTGATACAAAATAGCTTGATGGCGTGGAAAATACTAAATTAAAACTGAACTAAAGATAGAAGCAAGCAAACATGTAATAGATCTAATAGCAAACGGTGTTTCAGTGCTTAGAAACAAGGCCTAGGGATCATACTTTCACTAGTGAACACTCTCATATAAATATATTATCTTCATGATACTACTCTTAACTACTCTCCGGTTGAACACTCTAATCGATGGTAGGGCTATAACAGCACACCTCAAAGTAAGTCTTTCCCATCTAGATAACCCCACACTGTCACCTTGAGTACTACATGGTTCAAACAAACACCACAATTTCATAAAGACATCCAACTCCAAATATAACTCATAACAAGTATTTGTAATCTCTAGCCTAAGTGCCACCATGGTGTGCACGTTGTCACTTTCACACACATGGGGAGAGCAGAGATCTATTAAAGCACTTGAGTAGCAAGGTAGATCTATAGATTACGAGCTCATGATCTCAATAAGATGATGCATAGAGAGAGAGATGAACACATAGCTACCGGTAGAACCCTTAGCCTCGAGAGAGAACTACTCCCTCCTCATTATGGGAATCAGCAATGGTGATGGAGATGGTGGTGGAGATCGATGGAGATGGCTCCGGGGGCATTTCCCCGTCCCGGCAGGGTTCCGGAACAGAGACTTTTTGTCCCTCGAATCTCCCCTTTGATGGTGGTGTTGTTGCGGAACTTTTCGTGGCTGGAGGCTTGACGATTTAGGGTTTATGCATCAGGGAGATATATAGGCGAAAGAGGCAAGGTCGATGGCCGGCCAGGGGCCCACACCACCTGGTGGAGTGGCCAGGGCTAGCCCGCGCCACCATATGGTGTGGCCACCCTGTGGCCCCTCTCCATCTCGTCTTCTGGCTCCGTGAGTCTTCCGATAAAATATCGACTTTGGCTTTTGTCCGGTCCAATTCCCAGAATATTGATTTTCTGACTTTCCTGGAACCAAAAACAACAGAAAACAGGCAACTGGCACTGTGGCACTTGTTAATAGGTTAGTCCAAGAAAGTGTATAGAAAGTACTCCAAAGTTGGAACAAAACACAAGAAAGTAGATAAAACCAAGCATGGAACATAAAAAATTATGGATACGTTAGCAATGTATCAATCCTCAACAACCCCGATGCCACCGGACAGGTCGCGCTTTGGGGAATCAAGTTGTCTCCACGGGACATTACATACGAAAAGTGCGACGCGATCAAGTCGCAAGTCCTCCCTGATTTCCTCATGCACTGGATGGAGAACCAGCTCCCCGAAAAGCCAGATATGTCTTACCTCTGGACAATGCACTTCGATGGATCCAAACGAAAGGACGAGGCTGGCGCAGGTGTCATACTGACATCTCCCCAGGGACACAAGCTGAAATACATTCTATGAATGCAGTTCACTGCCTCCAACAATGAAGCTGAATACGAGGCCCTGCTGCATGGGATGCGGATCGCGAAAGCTTGCGACGCCAAGAGGCTCATCATCTACTGCGACTCCAAACTGGTGGTCAACCAAACGATGCACGAGTGTGACGCGCTGAACGACAATATGATCGCCTACCGCGACCTCTACGACACACTCGAAGGGGACTTCGACGGCTGTGAACTGCGACACGTAGGACGCGAAAGCAATGAACAGGCGGATGCACTCGCCAACATTGGCTCCACCTGCGCCCCCATACCACCTGGGGTATTTCTCGAGCATATCTGCGAATGCTCCATCAAGCCAAAGGCCACAGAGAAGAAAACAAGCGCAACAACGGACTCGGGGGCTACACCACCCAATGATCCAATGGCACTCGACGACCTGGAGCTTGACACAGGACTCGAGGGACCAATGGGTGTCATGATGATCGAGCCATCTTGGACTCAACCCTACATCACATATCTTCTAAGCAAGAGGCTGCCTGACGACCCGACTGACACGCGACACATCACGCGGCGGTCCAATGCATTCTCCGTCATCAACGGTGAACTATACAAGCGCATCATCACAAGAGTACTCCAACGGTGCGTCTCCAACACGGACGAAAGGGCCGTCCTCCTCAACATCCATGAAGGGACTTGCGGGCACCAGGCCAGCAGTCGCGCCCTTGTCGCCAAAGCTCTACGAGCTGGATTCTACTGGCCCATAGCCATGCACGATGCCAAGGACATTGTCCAGCGCTGCAATGCTTGCCAGCGATTCGTAGACAAACCGCACACACCTGGCGCGGAACTCCGGCCAATACCATTGGCTTGGCCCTTTGCGCAATGGGGACTCGACATGGTCGGCAAGCTCCCAAAGTCTTCGCGAGGGGGCTACATCTACCTCCTGGTCGCAGTCAACAAATTCACCAAGTGGATAGAGGCCATGCCGGTGACAAACCAGTCAGGAGCTAGTGCCGTCAAGTTCTTCGAGTCCATTGTATATCGCTTCGGAGTGCCACACAGCATTATCACGGACAATGGAACGAACTTCACCTCCAAGGAGTTCCAGGGTTTCTACGAAAACCTGGGAATCAACATAAGTTATGCCTCCGTAGCTCATCCACAGACCAACGGTCAAGTCGAAAAGGCCAACGGCCTCGTCTGCGGTGGAATCAAGAAGCGACTCCTCCGGCCACTCGAGCAAGTTGCCGGATGTTGGCTAGACGAGCTACAGTCCGTACTTTCGAGCTTGCGCACAACCCCAAACAGCGCCACGGGATATACCCTATTCTTCATGGTGCACGGTGCTGAAGCAGTGCTACCCACAGAAGTACGCTTTAAAGCCCCACGGGTGGTCGCGTACAGCGAGCAAGAGTCAACACTTGCACTCGAAAACTCCGTCGATCTCCTTGATGAGGCATGGGACATCACAGCAGAAAGATCGATGATCTACCAGCAGAACCTGCGCAACTACCACAACAGAAGGCTACGCCCCAGATCCTTCATCGAAGGAGACCTGGTCCTGGGACTGAAGCAGCAAGGGCACCTCAAGCTCGAGTCCCCTTGGGAGGGACCATACGTGATTACAGAAGTAATCCCAGGTGGCGCCTATCGTCTTAAAGATTTCGAGATAGGAGTCGCATACTCCAATCCCTGGAACGTCGCGCAGCTGTGACGCTTCTACCCCTAGTCATTTTTTTACATTACAAATAAGGCTATTCAGCCAGGCTACTTGGCCACACATTATACCTCGTACTGTTCTACGAATAAATAAAGCTAAGTGCCCCAAAACTCTGTGTTCTTCCTCATTTTTCTGGCAATCTTATCACTCGGGGGCTATGCCACCCTTTACATCTTCGTTCTACGAACAAGTCGCAGTATCCCAAGTAGCTGACACAACCTCAATCGAACCCTTGATAAAACACCAACCCAGTTGCAACGCACCTGACAGGTTGGCAAGGTGCTGAGATAAAACAAGTCAGGCTAACGAAAAGGAACTGCAGAGTACAAATACACTCGCAAAATATACAAGCTAACAAGCTCTTTACATATCAATAGAAATTAATTACATCCAGTATATCCATACGAACTTTACAACACTGGTACACTGATGTGCAGGATACATGTTAAACTACTGCAGCAGCAGAAGAACGTTTGTTTGTTCCTCAAAGAAGTCGACAATTTCTTCTGCTGGACGATCCACCGCCTGGTAATGTGGAACCATGTTCCAGGTTGAACCTTCCGGCGGGGTTGGCAGTCTAGCAGCAACAGCTGCAACGTGTACATTAGGCCTATGCAGTCGCACCAGTGACAAAGTAGCCTTGGCACCAACCACTAACTGCTGTCGCATGCACTCGCGAATTGCACTCAAATCCTAGAACTTAGCCAGGAGAGCCAACAGGATCGAAGGGACAACATCAAGTGGAAACATCGTCTGATAGATATTCCTCGGGCACGACTGCGCCTTCTTCAGAAAGTGGAGTACCCGAGAAGCACGATCCTGCAGGGTCGTAAGTGCGATCGCACAATCATGGTCCACCCAAAAATACCCACTCGCCTGAAGCTGTTCCTGGGTTAGGTCATTCATTTGAATGGCGATTCTATCTTTCTCATCCTGCGGATGACAAGCACTGACAACTACACCAAGCAAAAAAAAAGGCAAACTATGAAGACAAGGAACTGTCGCGATTGACTACAAGAAAAGATAAGAGGGCGGGAAGCTAACACTTGAACTGATCGCCCAGACGCGTCACCTCCTCCAATAGATACTACTCTCGGGCGGTAGCCTTCTCCGCCCTCGACTTCCATACATCCGCGTTACCGCAGAGGATGGGCAACTCACGTTCCAGCTGCTTAACGCGATCGCGCAGACGCGAAAGTAGGGACAACTCATCAACCCTTGAACGTGACTGCGCCAAGGTCTCATCGGTGGGTAACGGATCACGAGGATCACTCGAAGGACCACTCAAGGCACCCTATCACGAACCAAACAAAAGAAAAATAAGAGGCTGAAGATACACTAACAAAAGGCTTGCATGCATTCAAACATATCAAAGTCTTGACTGGGGTACCCCCACAAAAGCATCGTTTCACAGACACAAAAGGTTAAACACTAGAGCTATTACATATAAAAAAACTAAGGAGCAGCGTGCTTCTTCGACTTCGACTTCGGCCTCGGGGGCTTCATCGCATCCGTGGCAGTTTCCGACGCCACGGACTTGCTGGTAGTACCCCTAGACGCCGCAGCCTTACCTTGGTGCCGCTCCTCGGAGTACTTGGCGAGTGTATCGATAAGCTGGGGACCATAATTTTTGCATTTACCAGCAAAGGGAGCAAACACTACCTGCTGGCCTCCAGCGTCGACGGGCATCGCCTCAAAGATAGCAGCAGGATCCATCTCTAGACCATGGGCCTGCACCATTGCGAGTGCCATGGTGGCGCCAACGGAGCGCTGCGAGTTCTTGAAGTCAGCAGGGATTCCTCCAGCCAGAGACTCCACCAAATCACCGGGGTTGTCGATCAGTCCGGCCTTGGGAGTTAAGTCCTCACGGATGCGACTGAGCACATCCTTGGCCTTCCCTAGCGTCTCCTAGAGAGATACGCTGCGGCCCTCGACTGTGGCGATGGCACCAGCCAAAGCATCCGCGCGGCGTAGAGATTGGGCATCAAAGCTCAGGCCGCTGGCAATCGAAAGTACAGAAGAGCAAGGCATATCCAGATGAAAAGGAATACCTGAGAGGGACTTGGCAATCGAAAGAAGCTGCTCCTCGAACAACTTCTCCCTCTCAGCAGTGGAGGCAAGGAGATCCTGCTCTCGCTTCCGCGACTCCTCCAAAGCTGCGACCGCCTCGTCGCGATTCTTCGTTGCTGCGGCTAGCGTCTTCTCCAATGTAGCAGCATGGTGAAGTAATTCATTATGCTCAGTTGAAACATACAGGGAGTGTCACCAAATCGAATCAATAATATTCGCAAAAAACAAAGACAAAGTCAAGACTTACTTTCGACAAAGCGATGGCGATTGTCCAGTCGTGCATGTTGTCGACCCATGTTAAGGACCTGCTCCGCCAGGCGGGCGGCTTCCTTCATGATGAGCTGCATCAGAGACATTAAAAGTTCAAGTAAAGCACGCCAAGAATAAATCCGACTGCCAACTACAAGATACCTACATGATCCTCCATAGACTCCGAAGAAGGCTGTTGCACAGTCATACGGGGAACCATCTGATGTTCCCCAGCACGCGGGGAACTCGATGAATTATGCCCGGAGTGGGTCGCCAATGGAGGAGAAGGAGACTGCGAAGCCACCTTCTTAGACTTGGAGTCTGCGACTCCGGACTCCTTCACAAATTGGACGTTGTCAGAAGATGACGTTGCCGCTTGACTGATACACAAATCAAACAAAACCTTCAGGAAAGAGGGCAACTCAAGGAAGAAACCAAAACGAGGTCACGAACATAGAACTTACCAGTCAAATCTATCAAGATCGAAGGACTGCTCCTCCGACTCCGAAGATTCCTTTGGTAGTCGAAGCTTCTTCCAGGCAGGAGGAGCCATGGACCGCACAGGAACAGCGGGAATCGGCTCCTTAGCACCAACAGAAGGGCCTTCTGGAGTCGACGGATACGAAGCATCCGAATCCTTGCTGTGAGAACGCTTGCGAGTGTCTGGATCACTAGACTCGAGGGCTCCCTCCTCCTCTTCAAGTGGGACAGTCGATTCCGACTCGTCCTCTTCATCCACTTCGCGAGGGATAACCCCCTCAGGAAGAGGGGGCAAATTGGGAGACACCTTCCAATCCTGCATTCAGAAAACAATTCATTATACATCAAAAACTCAACGGCAATCGACAAAGAAAGGTACTTCATAGCACAATTCTACATCAGGAGGAGGGTTAGAGGCATCGAAGGAAGGCACGACTGGTTCGCCAGGGAGAACCTCCTTGGCAGTATACTTTGTCACCAGTCACAGCCTCTTATCTACTTCACCTGCGGAAATGCCATCGGCAGATACGCGAGTGGCATCGTCTGCACCAGCCCATTGGAACATGGGGTGGACTCTGGCCTGCAGAGGCTGGACACGATGGAGCAACCATGTGCGAATGAGAGCGGCACCTCCCTCTTCTTTACCTATGCGGCTCTCGAGGTCATAGACGCGCTTGTACAACACTTCTGTCTCCTCGGACTCGCCAGGCATCACTACGTTCTTCCAAGAATGCCTCCTCTTACACAGCATCGTGGGATCAAAGGGCGCGAGTCTGTAGTGCTCTCCGTCGACCTTCTGGTCGCGGATGTAGAACCACTTGTCTCTCCACCCTTGGACGGACGCCATGAGTTTGATATGGAAATAAGTGGCGGAGGAGTTGACATGGATTCCGCATCCTCCTACGTCGTAGACTACAGAACCAGATGCTGACTAGCGCTTCAGCTTAAAAATCCTCTTAAAGAGGCCAAAGTGTGGCTCGACTCCGAGCCAGCACTCGCAAAGAGTAATGTAGCAGGTGATGTGGAGAATAGAATTTGGGGACAGCTGATGTAGCTGGAGCCCGTAGAAGCAAAGGAGCCCCCTGAAGAAAGGATGCAGGAGCAGAGAAAGACCACGGATGATAAACGCAAGGAAAATCACCCGGAAACCAGCAGGAGGACAAGGAATTACCTCGCCACCTGGCACTCGCGACTCATCCTCCACAGGCGACAGAATTCCATCTTGACGCGGGAGGGAGCTCGGAGGATTTGATGATGGATGTGTGCCACACACCATTGGTGACGTGAGTACTGGTGCCAGCCACTCGTCAGAAGTTGGCCTATACTTTGTAGAATTTGGATCAACATATAACAAACTCCACCTTGAGACAAATTCCTCCTTGTAGCATCAACAGCAACCATCTCCCTGAACAAACAAAGCAAATACTTTCGGCGCCAATAGCCACTTGGGCTAATTAGTTAAACCAACTAAGTTCGAGCAAAGCTCAAACTTAGCAACAGGAACAGGTTTAGTCATCATATCAGCAGGATTATCATGAGTGCTGATCTTGCATACCTTTAATTTACCTTGAGCAACAATGTCTCTAACAAAATGGTACTTGACATCAATGTGCTTAGTTCTCTCATGGAACATCTGATCTTTTGTAAGGTATATGGCACTTTGACTGTCACAAAACAAAGTAATGCAAGAATCATCTCCACAAAGCTCAGCAAACAAACCTTTCAACCAAACAGATTCTTTGCAAGCTTCAGCAATAGCCATGTATTCAGCTTCAGTAGTAGATTGTGCAACAACAGCCTGCAATGTAGCCTTCCAGCTAACAGCACAACCTCCAACATTAAACACATAACCTGTGAGGGATCTTCTCTTATCCAAATCGGCAGCAAAATCTGAATCCACATAGCCAACGAGTCCCTCACCGGTCCTGCCAAACTTCAAACAAGCATTGGAAGTGCCAAGAAGGTACCTGAAAACCCACTGAACAGCCTTCCAATGTTCTTTACCAGGATTAGCCATGTATCTACTTATCAAACTCATAGCATATGATAAATCAGGACGAGAACAAACCATGGCATACATCAAAGAACCAACAGCACTAGAATATGGCACCTTTGACATGTACTCAAACTCTTCATCAGTAGTAGGACATTGAGAAACTGACAATTTAAAGTGAGGAGCAATAGGAGTACTAACTGAGTTGGCACCATCCATATTAAAACGATGAAGAACTTTCTTAATGTAACTTTGCTGACTAAGAAATAACAAACCAGATTTTCTATCTCGGGTAATCTCCATACCTAAGATCTTCTTAGCAGCACCAAGATCCTTCATCTCAAACTCACTACTTAGGTGTGCCTTCAAAGTAGTGATTTCTTTCATGCCCTTGGCAGCAATTAACATATCATCAACATATAGCAGCAAGTATATAGGTGACCCATCAACAAACTTGATATAAACACAACTATCATATTTAGACCTCTCAAAACCATGTGAGATCATAAATGAATCAAACCTTTTATACCACTGTCTTGGAGATTGCTTTAAGCCATAAAGAGACTTCTTTAATTTGCACACAAAATCCTCTTTACCAGGCACTATGAACCCTTCTGGTTGGTCCATGTATATTTCCTCATCAAGCTCTCCATGCAGAAAAGCAGTCTTGACATCTAACTGCTCAAGCTCAAGATCACGCATAGCCACAATACTAAAGAAAGTACGAATGGAACTATGCTTCACAACTGGAGAGAACACATCATTGTAATCAATACCTGGAATCTGGCTGAACCCTTTTGCTACTAACCTTGCCTTGTACCTTGAAGGCTCTTTGGGAGATAGACCTTCCTTTTTCTTGAAGATCCACTTGCAGCGGACCGCCTTCTTTTGTTTAGGCAAGCGCACAACATCCCATGTGCCATTTTTCTTAAGCGATTGCATCTCTTCTTGCATAGCAGATACCCACTTCTCGCGGTCAACGGATGCAATGGCTTCATTATATGTAGCAGGTTCAGAATCGTTCTCCACCTGTTCAGCACAACTAAAAGCATAATGTACAAGATTACACTCTTCAATTAAACGACGAGGTGGAACTATGTTACGTCTCGGTCTATCAGCAGCAATAGATTCCTGTGGCTGCTGCAAAACAGTAGGTGAGTGCTGAACAACATCATCATCAATATTTTCCTCATGAGTATCATCAACAACAGCATTATTATCAACAGTTTTCTGCAGGTGCTCCACCTGCACACGAACTCCCTCCTCTCCAATAGCAACAGGAGAGGGATCTGATGGCAAGCTGTCATGATACATAACGGATTCATTGAAAACAACGTTCCTACTCAACAAAATTCTTTTTGTTTCAGGGTTCCATAGTTTATATGCCTTAACTCCTGAACCATAACCAAGGAATATGCACTTGACAGCTCTAGGCTCTAACTTTCCATTATCAACATGAGCATAAGCAATGCAACCAAAAACTCTCAACTGTGAATAATCAGCAGGTGAACCTGACCATACCTCAATAGGAGTTTTCTTCTCAAGTGGAATAGAAGGTGACCTGTTGATGAGGTAACACGCTGTGTTGGCTGCTTCAGCCCAGAAACGCCTATGCATACCTGCATTAGACAACATACAACGAGCCCTCGAGATGATGGTTCTGTTCATGCGTTCTGCCACGCCATTCTGCTGAGGAGTATATGGGATGGTGTGATGCCTGATCATGCCATCGTTACACTCGGCCCAAGCCTCCCGGCGACGGGCCTCGCTCCACTCGTCAGAAGTTGGCCTATACTTTGTAGAATTTGGATCAACATATAACAGTCACAATGAGGTAAATTATTGAGCGATCGTGTAGGCTGCATGCATGAGGTAACTTTAACTGAAATCTGATCTGCGCACCTGGATTGGGTCGGTCAGGCCAGCCGTGGGCACGGAGACGGCGGCGGCGTGCGTGAGACCATGGATTAGGTATTTGCAAAACTTACGCAATTTGAAATCTAATCTGCAGATGTGCACGTAAGTAGATCGGCCAGCCGTACCTGGAGTAGATTGGCCAGTGGTGGGCAGAAGACGGCGGCGTGCGTGCGAGAGTCCATGTATTTTTTTTCCAATTGATGATCGATGAATTAGCCAATGGGTACGAAAATAATTATGTAGGGCATTGGTGGGTAATTTTCTTGAACTCCTATGTCAATAGATTATTTATAAGATATATTGGCTGTAATAGGCTAATTAGTTAAATTGATTTTTGTGGGATTTTTTAGAGTATTTCTCTTTTTTCTGGTTGCCCGTCATGTACTTTTAATATATAATAGATAGATATTAAAATTTAATTTGAAAGAGTATTCCACTAATGGGCCAAATTCCTAGGAAAAAGAGCCCATGAGGGGAAACCACAAGAGGGAAGGGCCAAGGGCCAAGGGCCAAGGGGCCAAGGCCTAGCCACCACATGGGGCCCACCCGACCAGCCTAGGGTTGTGCGCGGGGTGGGGCCCACCCCTGGCCGGCCAACCCATGGTGTCCTAGGGCCCATGGCGCCACCTCCCCCTCTCTCCCTTGTTTAGTCCCACATGGGAAACCCAAAAGGGAGGGCACACCTCCCTCCCCCTATATAAAAGGGTGTCCATGGGTAGGAATAAACACACGACACACCAATAGAGAAGTCCTTTGGTTGAATTTATCTCCTCTCTCTCTTCCTTGTGGCCATGGCCCCATGTATGGGCTATGCGGACAAGGCTTCACTCTGGCGCACCGTTGTACTGCGGGAATTCCTAGCCGGAGATCTACTTCCGCACTCCCGACGGGATCGGAGAGCCGGAGGTCATCATCGTACACCGTATGTGTATGAAACCTCGAGGGTGCCTATATGAGGGCATCTTGGATGTCATGAGCCGGAGCTGCTGCACGATGAAGATGGAGCAAGGGGTAACCTACGAGGAGCTTTGCGACCTTGAGGTCACCTGATGACCCATAAGTATAGGGGGTGTATCGCAGTATTTTCGAGGAAAGTGAAACCCAATTTATTGATTCGACACAAGGGGAGCCAAAGAATATCTATAAGCCTTAACAACTGAGTTGTCAATTCAGCTGCACCTGGAAACAATCTTGCTCACAGCAGTTTATCAGTAGCAATAGTTTTATAGTAGGAATAGTAAAGTAGCAGCAATAGTAAAGTAAAGACAGCAGTAACAATTGCAGTAAACAGTAGGATTCGAGGTAGGCATAGGGATGGATGGACGGGCGTTGCATGGACAAGACAATTCACCTAGCAATCAGATCATGGGGCAATTGCAGATAAATAAGATAAAGCATCCAAGTACTAGATAATCCTAGGCATGTGTCCTATATATAGTCATACGTGCTTGCAATGAGAACTTGCACAACATCTTTTGTCCTGCCAGCCCGTTTGCAGCGGGGCCTCAAGGGAACTACTGGCAATTAAGGTGCTCCTTTTAATAGAGCACCGAAGCAAAGCATTAACACTCCATGAACACATGTGATCCTCACATCAAAGCCATTCCCTCCGGTTATCCCTATTTCTGTCACTTCGGGGCCATTGGTTCCGGACAACAACGTGTGTATACAACTTGTAGATAAGACCAAAAACAATACTATCATAATGAATCAATAACATGTTTAGATCTAAAATCATGGCACTCGGGTCCTAGTGATAAGCATTAAGCACAACAAGTCGCAACAAAGTCATAAAGCACTAATAAAAGATACTAGGCACCATGCCCTAACAGTCTGATGCGATTACATGAACGATCTCATCCAATCCCTACCATCCCCATAGCCTTCAGCGGGGGATTACTCACTCATAGATGGGGGAAACATGGATGGTCGATGGAGAAGCGATGGTGATGATGATGGCGATGATCTCCTCCAATTCCCCGTCCCGGCAGGGTGCCAGAACGGAGTTTCTGGTGCTGTTTCGTGGAATCTGGTGGTGGCGGTGGAGCGGAACTCCTTCTGGAAAAACGTCGAACCCCCCTGAGTTTTTAGGTCAGAAGGCAACTTATAGGCGAAGAGGGAGACCGAGGGAGAGTCTGGGGCGGCCAGACCACCCCCTGACGCGGCCTGGGCTTGCCCGCGCGGCCAGGTGGTGTGGCCTGGGCCCAACCCCCCTCCGTCTCGTATTCTGGCTCCGGGAGTCTTCTGGTGAAATAGGATTTTTGGCATATTTTCTAGGATTTTTCCTGATAGTTGATTTTCTGCACAAAAAGTAGACACGAATACAATTTTGCTGAAAACAGCGTCGGACCGCGTTAGTTGCATCCAAATCACACAAGTTTAGAGGAGAAACAATAGCAAAAGTATTCGGGAAATTAGATACGTTTTGGACGTATCAACTCCCCCCAAGCTTAGCTTATTGCTTGTCCTCAAGCAATTCAGTTGAAAACTGAGTGTGATAAAAGAACTTTCACGAACACATTTGCTTCATATGATGTATATATTCTCAGCATGTGATCAACTACTTAGGCAATTCATAATAAAGAGTATGCTACTGAGTTTACTTAATAGTCATTGCAAGCTATGAAGAGATTCCAACTCAAAAATAATAAGTAGCATGAAACATAAACATAAGCAACATTGCAATGCTCATAACAAGTTATGATAGAGTGGTATCTTGCTTGCCTTTCATTGTGAATGCCAAGGCACCTCTGAAGTTCAGGTGAAGACTAGAAGTAAAGATGTCAAAGATACAAACATCAAAGTCATAACACAAATAGTCAAGTAATGGGACAAGCACAAAGAATGTCAACTATGCTCTCAAGAAGGTGCTCAAAGAATATGTGGAGACTCAACAAGGAAATGAAAAGGTTTTGAATAGTTTGAAAGGCTTCCAAATGCTTAAAGTATGGTACTCATTAGCTTTGAGCTCTCATTGCCCCTATCATAAGCATCTTTAATGCGGTTAAGGTGAAAGTGACACAACTAACAGGATATGCTTGACAAGTTATAAATCAAAGCCTCATGCCCCTTACTTATGAAGACCGATCCTCATGCTACTCAACTTCAGTCACAAGTAAGCTCTTGTCATTGTAAGTATATATGTATCATAGAGAACCGCCAATGGGGTACCCCTTGCACATGACACGGGAGCTATCCCATAATCAAAATGACAAGGCAAGCAGACAATGAGCATCCCAACGATCTTTTTATTTACTATGTGCATAGATTTTTATTGAGGATGCTTCATAGAATGCTCATTATGGTTATGTGAAACATTGCAAATGTATCTATAATTTTTGATGTTCCATGCTTGGCTTTATACACTTTCTTGTGTTTTGTTCCAACTTTGGAGTACTTTTCATATGATTTCTTGGACTAACCTATTAACAAGAGCCACAGTGCCAGCTGCCTGTTTTCTGCTGTTTTTGGTTCCAGGAAAGTCAAAAAATGAATATTCTCGGAATTGGACAGGATAAAAGCCAAAGTGCCTATTTTTCCAGAAGGGATCAAGTGCCAGAATACGAGACGGAGAAGTGCCAGGGAGCCACCACACCACCTGGCCGCGCAGCCAGGCCTGGCCCGCGCCAGGGGGTGGTGTGGCCGCTCCCGGCACCCCCTCGGCCTCTCCTTCCGCCTATAAGTTGCCCTCGGGGCGAAAACCCTAAGTACCCGATCAAAAATCCACGAAAGAGTCTGTAGTCGCCGTCATCTCCATCCCTAGATCGGGAGGGATCTGAAGCTCTTCTCGGCACCCTGCCGGAGAGGGGAATTCACCCTAGAGGCCTTCTTCATCACCATGCAAGCCTCCGGTGTGATGCGTGAGTAGTTCATCCTTGGACTACGGATCCATGTAGTAGCTAGATGGCTGGTTTATCCTCCTTTGTGCTTTCATGTTTAGATCTTGTGAGCTTCGTTCATGATCAAGATCATCTATTTGTAATCCATACATGTTGTGTTTGCGGGGATCCGATGGATATTGAGATGCTATTTCAGATTGATTATTGATTCTATCATGTCTTTTTTATTTGTGATCTTGCATGCTTTCTGTTGTTAGTAGCTATCTTGGCCAAGTACATGCTAGCAACTCCAAGAGTTAGTATTTATGCTTGATAGTGGGTTCATGCCTCTAGTAATCTAGGGAAGTGACAGAAATCTCTAAGGTACTAGATGTGTTGTTGCTACTAGGGAGAAAACAACAATCCTTTGTTCATAGAACAATCATATTGTTTACTTTACACGCAGTTCGTAAAGCAATAATCTGTTGCTTGCAACTTAATACTGGAGGGGGTTCGGATGATAACCTGAAGGTGGATTATTAGTCATATATGCAGTTGGATGGCGGTCTATGTATTATGTTGTAATGCCCAAGAAAGTCTCAAAGGAGTCAAGATGATTAGTATATGCATGTATTGCTTTCTCAGTGTTTGTCAATTGCCTCGCTGTAATTTGTTCACCCAGCATGTTATCTATATTAAGGAGAGCCACCTCTAGTGAACTATGGATCCCGGTCCTTGTCTTTTACATACAATCTACAATCCTTTACTGCTTTGTGTTTACTTTCTGCAAACTTTTACTTCTTTCCATTCGATACGTTTAATCCTTTGTTTTCCACAAAACACGGTGAGATTGACAACCTCATCGCAAGTTGGGGACAAAGTTCTGTGGTTGTGTTGTGCAGGTCTCCACGTTGCTACTAGCACTGGTAGTGCGCCCTGCCAAAGCTCAGCTAGTAACACCTTTGGGGTGTTTCCTTGCTCCTACTGGTTCGATTAAACCTTGGTTTCATAACTGAGGGAAAACTTGTTGCTGTGTTCATCATACCTTCCTCTTGGGATTCCCAATGAGCTCTACGTCGATCGTCGAGCGCATCAAGACGTTTTCTGGCGCCGTTGCTGGGGAGTCAAGAACATCTTCACAAGGGGAGACCCTCATAACCAATCTCTTTACTTTGTTTTTTTGTTTTGCTTAGTTTATTTTTGCTTTGTTTGCTTGCTTTGTTATTCAAAAACACAAAAAAAAATTAGTTTTACAAGTTTGCTTTCTTATTTGAAAACCCAAAAAAATGACTACTTTTGAAAACACTAAGTTGTGTGACTTCACTAGCACCAACAACAATGATTTTATGAGCACACCTATTGCTCCACCTGTGGCTGAAAATACTTTC
The DNA here is from genome assembly GCA_916181665.1 of Avena sativa. Lineage (NCBI taxonomy): Eukaryota > Viridiplantae > Streptophyta > Magnoliopsida > Poales > Poaceae > Avena > Avena sativa. The sequence continues at coordinate 26,904,129 of OV702290.1, read as the reverse complement.
TTTGAGATAAAACCTGCTTTGCTCAATCTTGTTATGAGAGAGCAATTTTCTGGTATTGGTAATGAAGATGGTGCTTCCTATCTAAATAACTTTGTTGAACTTTGTGAGATGCAAAAGCATAGGGATATAGATGGTGATATTATTAAGCTGAAATTGTTTCCTTTCTCTTTGAGAGGAAAAGCTAAAGAGTGGTTGAATTCCTTAACTAGGAATAGTATTGATTCTTGGACTAAGTGCAAAGATGCTTTTATTGGAAAATACTATCCTCCTGCTAAGATTATATCCATGAGAAGTGAAATAATGAAGTTTAAACAACTTGATAATGAGCATGTTGCTCAAGCTTGGGAAAGAATGAAATCTTTGGTAAAGAATTGTCCCACTCATGGACTGACTGCTTGGATGATCATCCAAACTATTTATGTAGGATTGAACTATTCTTCAAGGAACCTATTGGATTCTCCTGCTGGAGGTACCTTTATGACCATCACTTTAGGTGCTGCAACAAAATTTCTGGACAATATGATGGTTAATTATTCTGAATGGCATACTGAGAGAGCTCCACAAGGTAAGAAGGTAAATTCTGTTGAGGAAACCTCCTCCTTGAGTGATAATATTGATATTATTATGTCTATGCTTGTTAATGGGAAAGCCCATATTGATCCAAATAATGTTCCTTTAGCCTCTTTGGTTGCTCAAGAAGAGCAAGTTGATGTGAACTTCATAAGAAATAACAACTTTGGCAACAATGCTTATGGTAATAATGCTTATAGGAACAATTTTGGTAACAACAATTATAAGCCATACCCTCCCAACAATGGTAATGCTTATGGAAATTCTTACAACAATAGTAAGAGTGCTCCCTCTGAACTTGAGATTATGCTGAAAGAGTTCATTAGTAAACAAACTGCTTTCAATAAAACTATTGAGGAAAAACTCTCTAATGCTGAAAGAAATATAGCATATTTGGCTGAAGCTCAATCTTCTTTGAATAAAATGGCTGCTAAACCTGAAACTAATGAGAATCCCTTTGCAGCTACTAATGCCATACAAGAATTGATGAAAATGTTAGACTATTAGCTGAATTACATGCTAAGTTTGAAAGAGAAGATGAAATTGCTAGAAACATTAGTGTTTCTACTATTACCACCACTAGTGTTGAGGCTACTAATAGTTCTACTACCTTAGATGATAAAGTTGATTTTGATCTTGATGGTTGCAAACATCTCTGAAGTTATTAAGTTCCTACAAAAGCTTGCTAAAAGTCCTAATGCTAGTGCTATGAACATGGCTTTTACAAAACACATTACTGATGCTCTCATAAAAATTAAAGAAGAAAAGATGAAACATAAAGCTTCTGTTCCTATAAAAAAAGAAGATGGTTGTGAACCCATCATTAATATGAAAGTGAATGACTTTGATTTCAAAGCTTTGTGTGATCTTGATAGTAGTGTTTCTATTATGCCTAGAAGGATTTATGATATGCTTGATTTGCCTCCTCTTGAAGATTGTTATTTGAATGTCCCACTTGATGATAATGCTAAAAATAAACTCATGGGGAGTCTTAATGATGTTCTTATTATGGTTAACGATTCCTATGTCCCCGTTGATTTCTATGTTTTGGATGTTGAATACAATGCTTCTTGTCCTATTACTTTGGGAAGACCTTTTCTTAGAACTGTTGGTGCCATCATTGATATGAAAGAAGGCACCATTAAATATCAACTCCCACTCATGAAAGGTATAGAACACTTCCCTAAAAAGAGAGAAAAGATTTCTTTTGCTTCTCCTATGAAAACAAAATTTGGTCTTAATGCTTCTTCATTTGAGAATACTTGATTCTTTCTTTGCTTCTTATGCCTAACTTAAAGGCGTTAAAGAAAAGTACTTGTTGGGAGATAACCCAAGAGTTTTAGATGAGTCTTGGAAGTTATTACCTGTAATAACCGCTCCTTATCCTTTTTATTTGCTTTTTGTGCCAAGAGTAACCTCTAATGAGAGTGAAGTAATGATTGGGAAAGTTGCTGTCCCGAAACAGATTTCTGTGCTTCACCGTAAAAATTCCTGAGAGAGCTCTGTACGCCGGATTGAGCTGTACTTTTTTGTGATTCTGCCCCAGGTTGTTATCTAACTTTAGTTAGCTCAACACTTTTTGATTTGAGCAACAGAAGGTCTTCGAAAAAATTCGTCTTTATCTGCTGGTCTGTTTTAACAGATTTCTGCCATTTTCTGCATTTGCTTCTTGTTAGTTCCTTCTTGAGTTCCTTTGGGGAATTGAGCTTTTTGAGGGAAGTGACAGTAGCCAGTGTTCTAATGGAAGTTTATTTGGTGTTAGAACTGAACCTTGAGACTTATTTATCTTAAGTGCACTAATGTTGCTAATGAGATTGTGTGAAGTTTTGTATGAAGGAAAAATTTCAGGTGTATGGAAGGAATGAGTAATGAGATGAAGGATGGACTAAAGCTCAAGCTTGGGGATGCCACGCGTATCACCCCAAGAAATATCCAAGAAGTACAAGCGTCAAATCTTGGGGATGCCCAAGGCATCCCCTTCTTGATCAATAAAAATCCCAGGTTTCTTCCAAACGTTTCATTTTTATTGTTTCATGCACAGTTGTGTTTTTCTTGGAGCGTCTTCTTTTTCATTTTTGTTTTGGTTTTTAGTTTGCTTGGTTTGCTTAGTTTTCTGAATAAGTTGGTTGGACCCCCTCTTTCATACATTGGTTTGCAATTAGTTTGGTTTGGTTTGGAAAAGAGTAGGAAATTCATGCTTATGTGGTAAAAAGAGCTTGTTTTTGACTGTGGCTATGCTTTGTCATGCCATGCTTGGTATTGTTTTGGCTTTATGCTTAGCATTCTTTGCTGTAGCATGACTTGTTATAAACAATTGATATTGCTTAATGTGCCTTGTATGAATCATGCGTTGTTTTAGCATATTAAAGCATAGTATAGTGGTATTCTCCTTTGATGCTTTATTTGGGTTGACTTGGCACATGCTCACACCATGTTATGACTGTCACAAGTCACCATAGCCTTTATGATCCTTTAGTTTTCAACTTGTAGTATCACTTTATGCTTTGATCAATGATGTTTTGTCGCTCTGCATGATTATGGCCATTATTGCTCTCTTAGTTTGTCGCTCCCAGTCTTTTGCTAGCCTCCACCACCAAGTATGAGTTCCACTCATGCATCCAACTCCCTAAACCAAGTTTTTCCAAAGAGTCCACCATACCTACCTACTAGATTATGCTATTCCAAGTATATTCATGCTTTTGTCTACCTTTTACTTGTTATGAGAAAACTAGTGATTAAAGCTCTCACGAACTTGATGGCACACTTTACTTTATTGCCTCTAATAAACTTGAACCATTGGGTCCTTCTTTGTTGCGTATATGCTTGCGCTTTATAAGTTGAAATTAGCAGAACCATGTTTCATGGGGAACGCTTTCAACATTGCACTTGTACTTTGTACCCCACTGATATCATGTTCTTTTGCTTACAGATCCCGGTGGTGTGAAATAAAAGTAGAACTTGTTAGATCAAGGAGTTTGTATGTGTGTTAGAGAAACGCCTGGGCCGCTAGCCTAAGCCATGCCTAATCATGGTGGAAACTTGTAGCATCACCATGATGAGCACTCTATGAAGCATCCTCAATAAAAACCTATGCAAATAGCAAATAAAAAGATCGCTGAGATGCTCATTGTCTGATTGCCTTGTCATTTTGATTATGGGAAAGCTCCCGTATCATGTGCAAGGGTACCCCGTTGGCGGTTCTTAATGATACACATATACTTACAGTGACAAGAGCTTACTCGTGACTGAAGTTGAGTAGCATGAGGATCGGTCTTCGTAAGTAAGGGGCATGAGATTTCGGTTTATAACTTGTCAAGCATATCCTATTAGTTGTGTCACTTTAACCTTAATCACCTTCAAGATGCTTATGATAGGGGCAATGAGAGCTGAAAGCTATAAGTACCATAAATTTTTGGAAGCTCTTTATGAGACTTGAATTCCTACTTCCTTTTACAAAAGGCCTTTCTTCCACCTTTATATTGAGTCTCTACCTTCTATCTTGATGCACCTACTTTGAGAGCATAGTGGCCATTCTTAGTTCTATGTGCATTGTCCCAAGACTAGTTGATTGATGCATAACTTGTTATTGCTTGTTTTAAACTATTGTATCTAGTCACTCTTATGAACTTTGAAGGTGTCCTATGCATTTATATTTGCTACTCTATTGAGGGACAAGCTGAATGCTATTATGCTATGTTTTATTTATGTGAAACAAACAAACGTCTTGCAAAGCATTGTTATTCATGAATCTTTTGTTTGTGCATTTTCATGTTGCATCATAGTTTCTTTGTTTTATTGCTAGAACTTTGTATTTCATGCTATGATTGAAGTACTATGATCCCAGCTTTGAGTGTTTTGCAAATACTTTGATCAAGTCTTTGATGGTGCATGTCACCTCAAAAATTATTTCTTTTTATCACTTACCTACTCGAGGACGAGCAGGAGTTAAGCTTGGGGATGTTGATACATTGCAAATGTATCTATAATTTTTGATGTTCCATGCTTGGTTTTATCCACTTTATTGTGTTTTGTTCCAACTTTGGATTACTTTTCATATGATTTCTTGGACTAACCTATTAATAAGAGCCACAGTGCCAGCTGCATGTTTTCTGCTATTTTTGGTTCCAGGAAAGTCAGAAAATGAATATTCTCGGAATTGGACGGGACAAAAGCCAAAGTGCCTATTTTTCCGGAAGGGATCAAGTGCCAGAATATGAGACAGAGAAGGGCCAGGGAGCCACCACACCACCTGGTCGCGTGGCCAGGCCTGGCCCGCGCCAGGGGGTGGTGTGGCCGCTCCCGGCACCCCCTCGGCCTCTCCTTCCGCCTATAAGTTGCCCTCGGGACGAAAACCCTAAGTACCCGATCAAAAATCCATGAAAGAGTCTGTAGCCGCCGTCATCTCCATCCCTAGATCGGGAGGGATCTGAAGCTCTTCCCGGCACCCTGCCGGAGAGGGGAATTCACCCTGGAGGCCTTCTTCATCACCATGCAAGCCTCCGGTGTGATGCGTGAGTAGTTCATCCTTGGAATACGGATCCATGTAGTAGCTAGATGGCTGGTTTCTCCTCCTTTGTGCTTTCATGTTTAGATCTTGTGAGCTCCGTTCATGATCAAGATCATCTATTTGTAATCCATACATGTTGTGTTTGCGGGGATCCGATGGATATTGAGATGCTATTTCAGATTGATTATTGATTCTATCATGTCTTTGTTATTTGTGATCTTGCATGCTTTCCGTTGTTAGTAGCTATCTTGGCCAAGTAGATGCTAGCAACTCCCAGAGTTAGTATTTATGCTCGATAGTGGGTTCATGCCTCTGGTAATCTGGGGAAGTGATAGAAATCTCTAAGGTACTAGATGTGTTGTTCCTACTAGGGGGAAAACAACAATCCTTTGTTCGTAGAACAATCGTATTGTTTACTTTACACGCAGTTCGTAAAGCAATAATCTGTTGCTTGCAACTTAATACTGGAGGGGGTTCGGATGATAACCTGAAGGTGGATTATTAGTCATGGATGCAGTTGGATGGCGGTCTATGTATTATGTTGTAATGCCCAATCAAGTCTCAAAGGAGTCAAGATGATTAGTATATGCATGTATTGCTTTCTCGGTGTTTGTCAATTGCCCCGCTGTAATTTGTTCACCCAGCATGTTATCGATCTTAAGGAGAGCCACCTCTAGTGAACTATGGATCCCGGTCCTTGTCTTTTACATACAAGCTACAATCCTTTACTGCTTTGTGTTTACTTTCTGCAAACTTTTACTTCTTTCCATTCGATACGTTTAATCCTTTGTTTTCCGCAAAACACGGTGAGATTGACAACCTCGTCGCAAGTTGGGGACAAAGTTCTGTGGTTGTGTTGTGCAGGTCTCCACGTTGCTACTAGCACCGGTAGTGCGCCCTACCAAAGCTCAGCTAGTAACACCTTTGGGGTGTTTCCTTGCTCCTACTGGTTCGATTAAACCTTGGTTTCATAACTGAGGGAAAACTTCCTACTGTGCTCATCATACCTTCCTCTTGGGGTTCCCAACGAGCTCTACGTCGATCGTCGAGCGCATCATTATGCTGCAAGTTTTCACCATGATTAGGAATGGCTTAGGCTAGCGGCCCAGGCGTTTCTCTAACATACATACAAACTCCATGATCTTACAAGTTCCACTTTTATTTCACACCGCCGGGATCCATAAGCAAAAGAACATGATATCAACGAGGTACTAGGTACCAATGAAATGTTGAAAACGTTCCCCATGAAACTTGGTTCTGCTAACTTCAGCTTATAAAGCGCAAGAATATACGTAACAAAGAAGGACGCAATAGTTCAGGTTTATTAAATGCAAGAAAATAAAGTGTGCCATCAAGTTTGTGAGAGCTTTACTAACTAACTTTCTCATAACAAGCAAACATTTTATTCGGAAGAAAACAAGGCATATTGAATATGCGCGGAAGTAGCAAATGATGCTAATAGGTAGGTATGGTGGACACTTTGGAAATATTTGGTTTAGGGAGTTGGAAACTTGAGTAAAACATACTTAGTGTAAGTGAAGGCTAGCAATAGTAAGGGAGCGACAAACGAGAGAGCAGTAGCTGTCATAATCATGCTTGCAACAAAACAGGACTAATCATGGCATGAAAGTGATTCAAGATCCTCAAGGCAAAATAATTCATCGAGACTTAACTGATCATTACAGTCGTGTGCATGCGTGAGCATGTGCCAAGTCAATTAAAATGAAACATTCAGAGGAGGATACCACAGTGTCATACCAAGTTATGAATAGAGTAATGCAAGCAAACATTCATATGACATGCTACAAACTATTAGCAAGCTGGGACTAATCATACGAAAGCAAGAACTACTAAGAATCCAAAGATAACATACACCTCACACGAACAGACTAAGCATGCCCACAATGATGAGTATATGTACAAAAATGAAAACAAATAGAGTTCGTTACCAGCCTCACACCTCAAGTTGTCATTAATCCTCATTATTGCTCTTCACTTGTGTGGCTTGAATAATAATATGAAACTAATATCCACTAAGGACTGCTGAACCCTGCAACAAACTCACAAAGCCAAAGAAGAATAGCAAATATTTTTGGTGTTTTTGATTTTTTAAAGGAAGAACCAAAAAGTAAAAGCAAACAAAGCAAAATCTTTTTGGATTTTTCGAACAGTTCAAACAAAGCAAAAAGGGAAAAACAAACCAAGGCAAAAAGAAGAAGCAAACCAAAGAGAAACAACAGAAATATGTTTGGTCTTTTTGTGTTTTAGAAAGCAAAAGCAAAGAAAGAATGAAAACTAAAAAGAAAACAAAACATGAATATACAAAGTACCAACGCAACATAATAAGGAGATGAGTGTGGTGTTGGCGTACCTCCCCCCAAGCTTAGGCTTTTGGCCTAAGTGGGTATCAATCCCAAGCCGGCCAGGATGACGTGTCGCCGTAGTTTGACGAGGAGGTACCCTTGTCCTGGTGCGAGCTCGAATACGTCCCTCCGTAGTGAGCGGAGTGATCGTAGGAGGGTACATCCTCCTGGTGCTGCTCGTGGAAGCCCAGTAAGCGAAGCTGCTCGTCCACCTCCTCCTTGGAGCGCGACCACGGTCTCCTATGAACACTAAACAAAGAAGACTATGGCAAACGGATCTCTCTCTCATCCCCGTCAGTAAACAACATCCTATATACTAGACTGTCCAAATCAGAAGTAGCAGTGACAAAGTGATGAGTTTTCATAGCAACAAGGTCAAGCCTCTGTGGTGCCAGTACAGTATCATTGGGATCCACTAAAAGACCTAATGCATTGACCATACGCGAGGCAATGATGCCCCCATAGATAGCCCCCCTAGCAGCTAGGCGGCGAGCAATAAGCGAGCCAAGGTTGTACCGAGTATCATTGTTAAGCGCAGCAGCAAGGAAGGCTAAATGATAGTTGGAGATATTACTTGTGTTCTCCCTACCAAGTATGCTAGTAGCAAGATAATATGCGAAGTATCTAAGAGCAGGGAGTTGGATGTTTCTTATCTCCCTCGATAAAGCTCCAGCAAATCAGCGGGTCGCCCTTGAATTTTCTTCACGGTCCCTGTCATGCTTACACCTACAATACTGCAAAATCTCTCTAGTGGCATGGTAAAGGGCAAATTATAAATTTTGAAAGAGACAGTTGACTGATAGGACGTGTTAGTAAATGTGAAGCTCTCAACAAAGGTTTTAGTGAGCATAGTGTATTGCTCACTCTCATCTTGCATATATGAAGTCAAACCAACCCTCTCAACTAGTATCAAGAAATCATCAAGACTCCCTGCAGCTTGTAAGAAAGTAAAACAAGGAAAAGTAGATGGGTGAGCATCCCCATCATCCCTTTCATTACCAATACGAGTTGCAATGAGGTCTTCGTTGTATGATGGCCTAAACTGAGAGACTGATCTTAAGGGCCCCGGCCTCCTAGGTGCATCACTCTCAAATATCTCTCCAAAGGTATGGTTGTTCATGCTTGGTATTCTGAAATTTAAACACATATTAAACAAGTGATTGCAAAGTGAATATAATGAAGGGTACTTCTCATAGGGACTTGTAAGAGGCCTAAACATGCATCAAAACTATATCTCTAAGCATCAAACAAGCTTAGAAGCTCTCATAACCTGTCACCTACAGCAGCAAAATACTCAAGATATAATCCACTAAACACAAATCTACTTGGACAAGGGGAGGAGTCACATACCAGATAACAAGTGCTCCAAATTTCAGCAACAAAGATGGGCTGAGCAAGGAGATCGAAAAAATCGAGAGCAAGCACAGCAAGAACGCGATTTTGAGCAATGAACTGGAGCTTACTCGGGAGATAGAAGAAAGTGGCAGGCGAGAGAGTTAGTGGAGGTCCAAGGGTGGCCCACACCATGGCATGGCGCCACCCAGGGCAGGCCATGCCACCAGGTGGTGAGCCTGCCTAGTGGGTCCCCCTGGCACCTCCCAGGCACTCCTCTGCCCCTTTTTTCACGTAAAAATTTAATATGAATTTTCTGGGATTTTTCGAGACACTTTATTTTTGGGCATTTTTCAGGTATAGAAGAATGATTTTCTAACAGACAGATTTTTTTGGAAATGATGTAATGACAAAACAGGGCTAGAACTACAGAAGTTCTAAGACACTCTAACATGCAAGAAACTAACAACAAAGAAAACTAAACAAAAACAAAAACTAAAATTGATAGCAATAGAAGTGAACGGAGATAATCATAGTGAAAACATTGTTTTGTTCAACGAAATCCTTTTGTTAACAAGGTTGATCAGGTCTTTCTACCAAAACAATTTCATATGAGACAAAACTTGTTTTTGACTAGTGATTATGTTACCTCAATTTTGATAGCAATGGTCCCAATCATAATAGTTTCAAATTTTTCTGTTGGTATGGGACAATATATTTCTCCAACTTGAATGCCCTCAACATGTTCAACTGAATTCAAACCATAAGTCCTTTCAATCTTCTTGGGGAAATAGACAGTATGTTCCTTGTCATTAACATTAAAGGTCGCCTTTCCTTGATTACAATTAATAACAGCTCCTGCAGTATTAAGAAAATGTCTCCCAAGAATAATAGACATATTATCATCTTCAGGCATTTCAAGCACAACAAAATCAGTTAATATCAAGCAATTATGAGCCATTTGAACAGGTACATCCTCGCATATACCAATAAGAATAGTGGTAGATTTATCAGCCATTTGCAAAGATATATCAGTTGGTATCAGTTTTTCTAGTTGAAGCCTCTTATAGAGAGAGAAAGGCATAACACTAACTCCAGCTCCCAAATCACACAAAGCAGTTCTAACATAACTATTTTTAATAGAGCAAGGGATAGTTGGAATCCCTGGGTCTCCATGTTTCTTAGGAACCTTACCACTAAAGGAATAATTAGCAAGCAAAATAGAAATTTCTTCATTAGGGATCTTCCTTTTATTCGAGACAATATCCTTCATATACTTTGAGTAAGGAGGCAATTTAATAGCATTAGTCAAAGGAATTTGCAGGAATAAAGGTTTCATCCACTCACAAAACTTATTATAGTGTTCATCTTCCTTTGACTTGTGTTTCTTATCAGGGAATGGCATAGGTTTTTGGACCCAAGGTTCTCTTTCACTACCATGTTTCTTAGCAATAAAATCTTCTTTAGTGTATTTAGTATTCTTAGTGTGGTTTTCAGGTTCTTCTTCAACTTTTTTTTCATTAGGAACTTCATTTTCTTCATTACCACTTTTAGTTTCAGCATTAGAAATAGATATACTATTAGGATCTATAGCAGGTTCAGAGGGTTCTACAATAGTTTTATGTTTCTTTTTCCTTTTCTTACGAGTAGAGCCACTATTTTCAGCTTGTTGAGAATCCTGCTCAATTCTTTTAGGATGCCCCTCAGGATATAGAGGATCCTGGGTAGCAGCTCCAGTTCTAGTTCTAATTACATAAGCATGTTTTTCTTTAGCGGCATTAATAAGCAAGTATTTTTGCACTTTAATGAGTTGATCTATTTGAGTTTTAACCATTTGAAAGTGTTTAACAATCATTTTAACATCATTAGAGGTCCTTTCCACAATATCTTTCAACTCAACAATAACTCTAGTGTTTTCCATTAGATGATTTTGCACCCTTTTATTAAAATTATCTTGCTTAACAATAAAGATATCGAATTATTCTAAGCATTGATCAGGAGGTTTAGAGTAAGGGATATCACCTTCATCAAAGTGTTGGAGAGAGTGTACCTCAATAGTGGGTGAGTAGGGAATAGGCTTACATAATTCTTCTATAGGAGGTAAATTCTTGACATTTGTAGCTTTAATTCCCTTCTCCTTAAGACATTTCTTAGCTTCCTTCATCACTTCATCATTTAATTCAATAACTCTCCTCTTCTTTGATGTTGGAATAGGCACCGAAATAGTAGGTTCAGGTACAATTACTTCAGGTATAGCTTGTTTAGGAGGAGTCCAATCTTCATAGTTCTTACTTATTTTAGCCATTAATTCCTCAGCTTCCTTAGGAGTCCTATTCCTAAAAACATAATCAGCACAACTATCTAGGTATGTCCTAGATTCTTCAGTTAGTCCATTATAAAATATATCAAGAAGCTCATTCTTAGGTAATGGACTTCCAGCTTATGCATGAATCAAAGCACAAAACCTTCCCCAAGATTCGGGCAATACCTCTTTTTCTCCCTGTTTAAAATCAAAAAGCTCCTGGAAAATAGCATGTCTAGCACTAGGAGGAAAATATTTCTGCAGGAAAGTACTAATCAAGCAATCAGGGCTATCAATAGATCTAGGAGGTAAATTACTAAACCAAGTTTTAGCTTCTCCTTTCAGTGAAAAAGGGAAAATCTTAGCAACAAAGTAAGTACGCATCTTAATATCATCAGAAAACAAACCACTCATGGTAGAAAGTCCATTCATATGTGCTACCGCACTTTCATTTTTAGTCCCACAAAAAGGTTCTTTCTCAACAATAGCTATGTAAGATAGATCGAGAGAGAAATCATAATCTTTATCTATAATGTTTATGGGTGAGGCAACAAACTTAGCAATAGGAGATAATTTGGGTCTAATAGTATGCCTCTCAAGGAGACTCTTAGCAGCGCTCCTATCATGGGTGTTTTTACATTCTTTAATAAATTCATCGGTCATCTCAACATAACCATCTTCAATATCATAACTCTCACTAGACTCAGGTGAACTAATAGGTGTGGTAGTGTCTTCATTAGGAGTTTCAGTATTTCCAGCTATAGTTCTAGCAATCGTAGCATCTAGGAAAGGACCTAATGAACCACTCTTATCAAGCACAGTAGAAGCAGCATCATAAGCATCAGAAGTTTCAGATTCAGCAGTAGTAGCAGTGTGTGTAGCATGTGTATGTGGTGGTGTAACGAGCTTACTCATAACAGATGGTGAATCAAGAGCAATAGCGGTGTTCAGAACCGTATCTCTTCTTGTAGTGGATGGTAAAATAGGAACCTTACCATCACGAGACTTACCCATGATGGATGGATAGCAGCGAACAATAGAGAATCCAAGTGAACTTAATAAATAAAGCTATGGTCCTCGGCAACGGCGCCAGAAAATAGTCTTGATGACCCACAAGTATAGGGGGTGTATCGCAATATTTTCAAGGGAAGTGAAACCCAATTTATTGATTCGACACAAGGGGAGCCAAAGAATATCTATAAGCCTTAACAACTAAGTTGTCAATTCAGCTGCACCTGGAAACAATCTTGCTCACAGCAGTTTATCAGTACCAACCGTTTTATAGTAGGAATAGTAAAGTAAAGACAGAAGTAAAAATTGCAGTAAACAGTAGGATTCGAGTGCGGTAGGCATAGGGATGGATGGACGGGCGTTGCATGGACAAGACAATTCACATAGAAATCAGAACATAGAGCAGATAAATAAGATAAAGCATCCAAGTACTAGACAATCCTAGGCATGTGTCCCATATATAGTCATATGTGCTCGCAATGAGAACTTGCACAACATCTTTTGTCCTGCCAGCCCGTTTGCAGCGGGGCCTCAAGGGAACTACTGGCAATTAAGGTGCTCCTTTTAATAGAGCACCGGAGCAAAGCATTAACACTCCGTGAACACATGTGATCCTCACATCAAAGCCATTCCCTCCGGTTATCCTGATTTCTGTCACTTCGGGGCCATTGGTTCCAGACAATAACGTGTGTATACAACTTGTAGATAAGACCAAAAACAATACTATCATAATGAATCAATAACATGTTCAGATCTGAAACCATGTGATGTCTACGCACTTCTATTCTTGTAGACAGTTGTTGGGCCTCCAAGTGCAGAGGTTTGTAGAACAGCAGCAAGTTTTCCCTTAAGTGGATCACCCAAGGTTTATCGAACTCAGGAAGGAAGTGGTCAAAGGTATTCCCTCTCAAGCAACCCTGCAATCAAGATACAAGAAGTCTCTTGTGTCCCCAACACACCCAATACACTTGTCAGGTGTATAGGTGGACTAGTTCGGCGAAGAGATAGTGAAACACAAGTGGGATGGATAATTATAAGTGGTAACGGTGCAAGAAAAGAGCTTGATGGCATGGAAAATACTAAAGTAAAACTGGAATAAAGACAGAAGCAAGCAAACATGTAATAGATCTAATAGCAAACGGTGTTTCAGTGCTTAGAAAAAAGGCTTAGGGATCATACTTTCACTAGTGAACACTCTCATATAAATATATTCTTCTTTATGATACTACGCTGAACTACTCTCTGATTGGACACTCTAATCAAAGGTAGGGCTATAACAGCACACCTCAAAGTAAGCCTTTCCCATCTAGAAAACCCCACACTGTCACCTTGAGCACTAGATGGTTTCAACAAACACCACAATTTCATAAAGATATCCAACTCCAAATATAACTCATAACAAGTATTTGTAATCTCTAGCCTAAGTGCCACCATGGTGCGCACGCTGTCACTTTCACACACATGGGGAGAGCAGAGATCTATTAAAGCACTTGAGTAGCAAGGTAGATCTATAGATTACAAGCTCATGATCACAATAAGATCATGCATAGAGAGAGAGATGAACACATAGCTACCGGTAGAACCCTTAGCCTCGAGAGAGAACTACTCCCTCCTCATCATGGGAATCAACAATGGTGATAGAGATGGCGGTGGAGATCGATGGAGATGGCTCCGGGGGCACTTCCCCGTCCCGGCAGGGTGCCAGAACAGAGACTTTCTGTCCCCCGAATCTCCCCTTCGGTGGCAGCGGCGCTGCGGAACTTTTCGTGGCTGGAGGCTTGATTATTTAGGGTTTACGCATCGGGAGGCTTCTTATAGGCTAGAGGGCAAGGTCGGTGGGCGGCCAGGGGGCCCACACCATTCGCTGGCACGGCCTAGGTGGACCCGCGCCTAGGGGTGGTGTGGCCACCATGTGGCCCCCCTCTGGCTCTCCTTCTGGCTCCGTGAGTCTTCCGGGAAAATAGTAACTTTGGCTTTTGTCCCATCCAATTCCGAGAATATTCATTTTCTGACTTCCTGGAACCAAAAACAGCAGAAAACAGGCAACTGGCACTGTGGCATCTTGTTAATAGGTTAGTCCAAGAAATCATATGAAAAGTACTCCAAAGTGTGGACAAAACATAAGAAAGTAGATAAAACCAAGCATGGAACATCAAAAATTATAGATACATTTACAATGTATCAACATCCCCAAGCTTAACTCCTGCTCGTCCTCGAGTAGGGAAGTGATAAAAAGAAAGAATAATTTTTGAGGTGACATGCACCATCAAAGACTTGATCAAAGTATTTGCAAAACATTCAAAGCTGGGATCATAGTACTTCAATCATAACATGAAATACAAAGTTCTAGCAATAAGACAAAGAAACTAGGATGCAACATGAAAAGGCACAAACAAAAGATTCATGAATAATAATGCTTTGCAAGACGTTTGTTTATTTCACATAAAGAAAACATAGCATAATAGTATTCAGCTTGTCCCTCATAGAGTACCAAACATAAATGCATAGGACACCTTCAAAGTTCATAAGAGTGACTAGATACAAATAATTTTAAACAAGCAATATCAAAGTTATGCATCAACCAACAAGTCTTGGGACAATGCACATAGAACTAAGAATGGCCACTATGATCTCAAAGTAGGTGCATAAAGATAGAAGGTGGAGACTCGGCATAAAAGTAAAAGAAAGGCCTTCATAGAAGGAAGTAGGGATTCAAGTCTCATAAATAGCTTCCAAAAATTATGGTACTTATAGCTTTCAGCTCTCATTGCCCCTATCATAAGCATCTTGAAGTGATTAAGGTTAAAGTGAACAAACTATGGTGTATATGCTTGACGAAGTATAAATTAGGAATCTCATGTCCCTTGTATACGAGGGTCGCTCCTCATGCTACTCAAGTTTAGTCACCGATAAGTTCTTGTCATTGTAAGTACATGTGTATCATAGAGAACCGCCAACGGGGTACCCCATGCCCGATGATACGGAAGAATCCCCATATCAAAATGACAAGACAAGCAGACAACGAGCATCTCAGCAATCTTCTTATTTACCATGGGAATATGGTGCTTTTTCCTCTCTTTCCTCTTTTCATAATCTCTTTTTTTTCTCTTTTTTTTCTCAATATAGGACTCTTTTTTATATAAGAAGAATGCTTCATAGACAACTCATTATGGTTACGTTGCAGGTTTCCACCATGTCAGCATGGATTAGACCAGTGGCCCAGGCGTTTCTCTAACACATATACATAACTCCATGGACTTACAAGCTCCCCTTTCATTTCACACCGACGACATCCATATACAAAACAACATGATATCAACTAGGTACAAGTACCAAGTGCAATGTTGAAAGCGTTCCCCATGACAGCATGGTTCTGCTAATTCCCAACAAATAAGTGTAAGCATATACAACATAGACGACACAATGGTTCAAGTTTATTAATGGCAAGAAAAGTAAAGTGTGCCATCAAGTTCGTGAGAGCTTTAATCACTAGTTTTCTCATAACAAATTTAATTTGGAAGGTAAACAAAAGCATGAATATACTTGGAATAGCATATGCTAGTAGGTAGGTATGGTGGACTCTTTGGAATAACTTGGTTTAGGGAGTTGGATGCATGAGTGGAACTCATACTTGGTTGTGGAGGCTAGCAAAAGACTGGGAGCGACAAACTAAGAGAGCAATACTGGCCATAATCATGCAGAGCGACAAAACATCATTGATCAAAGCATAAAGTGATACTACAAGTTGAAAATTAAAGGATCATAAAGGCTATGGTGACTTGAGATAGTCATAACATGGTGTGAGCATGTGCCAAGTCAACCCAAATAAAGCATCAAAGGAGAATACCACTATACTATGCTTTAATATGCTAAAACAACGCATGATTCTTCCAAGGCACATTAAGCAATCTCAATTGTTTATAACAAGTCATGCTACAACAAAGAATACTAAGCATAAAGCCAAAACAATATCAAGCATGGCATGACAAAGCATAGGCCACAGTCAAAAACAAGCTCTCTTTGCCACTTAAGCATGAACTTTCCTACTCTTTTCCAATCCAAACCAAACTATTTGAAAACCAATGGATGAAAGAGGGGGTCCAACCAATTTATTCATCAAACTAAGCAAACAAAATCAAACTAAAACCAAAACAAAAACAAAAAAAGAAGACACTCCAAGAAAAACACAATTGTGCATGAAACAATAAAAATGAAGCGTTTGGAAGAAACCTGAGATTTTTATTGATGAAGAAGGGGATGTCTTGGGCATCCCCAAGCTTTGACGCTTGTACTTCTTGGATATTTATTGGGGTGACACACATGACATATCCAAGCTTGAGCTTTAGTCCATCCTTCATCTCATTACTCATTCCTTCCATACACCTGAAAATTTTCCTTCATACAAAACTTCACACAATCTTTATTAGCAACATTAGTGCACTCAAGATAATAGGTCTTTATGTTCAGTTCCAACACCAATAAAACTTCCATTAGAACACTATCTACTGTAGCACTTCCCCCAAAAAGCTCAATTCCCCAAAAGAACTCAAAAAGGAATCAACAAGAAGCAAATGCAGAAAATGGCAGAAAACTGTCAAAACAGACCAGCAGGTAAAGATGATTTTTTTGGAAGACCTTATGTTTCTCAAATCAAAAAGTGTTGAACTAACGAAAGTTATATAACAACCTGGGGCAGAAGCACAAAAGTTCACGGCTCAAAAAGACGTTTAGAGATTTTACACGAATTTTTACGGTGAAGCACAGAAATCTGTTTCGGGACAGCAACTTTCCCAATCATTACTTCTCTCTCATTAGAGGTTACTCTTGGCACAAAAAGCAAATAAAAAGGATAAGGAGCGGTTATTACTGAAGCAATAACTTCCAAGACTCATCTAAAACTTTTGGGTTATCTCCCAATAAGTACTTTTCTTTAACGCCTTTAAGTTAGGCATGATAGTTTGAAAAGATGCTCACATAAGAAATATGAATTGAAGTAAAAGAGAGCATCAAGAAGCAAATTCAAAGAACATTTAAGTCTAACCCACTTCCTATGCATAGGAATCTTGTAAATAAACAAGTCATGAAAGCACAAAGCAACAAGCATAGCAAAGCAAAACAAGTGCAACTTCAAAGTTTTCAACATAAAGAGGAGAAACTTAATATTGTTGAAACACATAAAACCATGTTTCCCTCTCTCATAATAACTTTCAGTAGCATCATGAATAAAAGTAACAATATAACTATCACAAGAAACATTCTTATCATGAGCCACATGCATAAAAGAATTAATACTCCCCACATAAACATAGTCATTCTTATTGATTGTAGTGGGAGCAAATTCAACAAAATAGCTATCATTATTATTCTCATCACCATAATCATCAAATATAGGAGGCATATTGTAATCATAATTAATTTTCTCCTCAATAGTAGGTGGACTGAAAATATCATATTCATCATTGTAATCATCATATATTGGAGGTTTGATATCATCATAAGAAATAGAATAGCTATCTTCCAAAGCTGGGGAACTAAAAAGATTATTTTCATAAAAACTAGCTTCCCCAAGCTTAGACTTCTCCATAGCATTAGCAATAATGGTGTCCAAAGAATTCATACTAACAACATTGCTATTAGCATGCAAATAAAGTTCCATAGGTTTTTTAATTTTCTCTTCAAACACTTCATGTCCTAACTCAACATAAATACTATAAAGCTCTCTAATTTTGTTGTTGTTTTCCATTAAGCCTAACTAGTGAAAACAAGAAACAAAAAGACAAAATTGCAGAATCTAAAGGAAATAACTTCGAGCACTCACACCGGAGGATGTGAGTACCTTTTACCTTACCTCCTCGGCAACGGCGCCAGAAAATAGGCGTTTCCCGTGGGAGGTTCTTCTTCTTTAATCCTCCAGTGTGAATAACTTTTACCTTACCTCCCCGACAACAACGCCAGAAAATAGCTTGATGTTTACGCACTTCTATTCTTGTAGACAGTTGTTGGGCCTCCAAGTGCAGAGGTTTGTAGAACAGCAGCAAGTTTTCCCTTAAGTGGATCACCCAAGGTTTATCGAACTCAGGGAGGTAGTGGTAAAAGGTATTCCCTCTCAAGCAACCCTGCAATCAAGATACAAGAAGTCTCTTGTGTCCCCAACACACCTAATACACTTGTCAGGTGTATAGGTGCACTAGTTCGGCGAAGAGATAGTGAAACACAAGTGGGATGGATAATTATAAGTGGTAACGGTGCAAGAAAAGAGCTTGATGGCGTGGAAAAGACTAAAGTAAAACTAGAATAAAGACAGAAGCAAGCAAACATGTAATAGATCTAATAGCAAACGGTGTTTCAGTGCTTAGAAAAAAGGCTTAGGGATCATACTTTCACTAGTGAACACTCTCATATAAATATATTCTTCTTTATGATACTACGCTGAACTACTCTCTTATTGGACACTCTAATCGAAGGTAGGGCTATAACAGCACACCTCAAAGTAAGCCTTTCCCATCTAGAAAACCCCACACTGTCACCTTGAGCACTAGATGGTTCCAACAAACACCACAATTTCATAAAGATATCCAACTCCAAATATAACTCATAACAAGTATTTGTAATCTCTAGCCTAAGTGCCACCATGGTGCGCACGCTGTCACTTTCACACACATGGGGAGAGCAGAGATCTATTAAAGCACTTGAGTAGCAAGGTAGATCTATAGATTACAAGCTCATGATCACAATAAGATCATGCATAGAGAGAGAGATGAACACATAGCTACCGGTAGAACCCTTAGCCTCGAGAGAGAACTACTCCCTCCTCATCATGGGAATCAACAATGGTGATAGAGATGGCGGTGGAGATCGATGGAGATGGCTCCGGGGGCACTTCCCCGTCCCGGCAGGGTGCCGGAATAGAGACTTTCTGTCCCCCGAATCTCCCCTTCGGTGGCGACGGAGCTGCGGAACTTTTCGTGGCTGGAGGCTTGATTATTTAGGGTTTACGCATTGGGAGGATTCTTATAGGCCAGAGGGCAAGGTCGGTGGGCGGCCAGGGGCCCACACCATGCCCTGGCGTTGCCTAGGTGGACCCGCGCCTAGGGGTGGTGTGGCCACCCTGTGGCCCCCCTCCGGCTCTCCTTCTGGCTCCGTGAGTCTTCCGGGAAAATAGTAACTTTGGCTTTTGTCCCATCCAATTCTAAGAATATTCATTTTCTGACTTCCTGGAACCAAAAACAGCAGAAAACAGGCAACTAGCACTATGGCATCTTGTTAATAGGTTAGTCCAAGAAATCATATGAAAAGTACTCCAAAGTATGGACAAAACATAAGAAAGTAGATAGAACCAAGCATGGAACATCAAAAATTATAGATACATTTACAATGTATCATCATGGCACTCGGGCCCGAGTGACAATCATTAAGCACAACAAGTCGCAACAAAGTCATAAAGCACTAATAAAAGATACTAGGCACCATGCCCTAACAATCTGATGCCATTACATGAACAATCTCATCCAATCCCTACCATCCCCATAGCATACAGCGGGGGATTACTCACTCATAGATGGGGGAAACATGGATGGTTGATGGAGAAGCGATGGTGATGATGATGGCGATGATCTCCTCCAATTCCCTGTCCCGGCAGGGTGCCAGAACGGAGTTTCTGGTGCTGTTTCGTGGAATCTGGTGGTGGCGGTGGAGTGGAACTCCTTCTAGAAAAACGTCGAACCCCCCTGAGTTTTTAGGTCAGAAGGCAACTTATAGGAGAAGAGGGAGACCGAGGGGGAGTCTGGGGCGGCCAGACCACCCCCTGGCGTGGCCTGGTCTTGCCCGCGCGTCCAGGTGGTGTGGCCTAGGCCCAGCCCCCCTCCGTCTCGTATTCTGGCTCCGGGAGTCTTCTGGTGAAATAGGATTTTTGGTATATTTTCCGGGATTTTTCCTGATAGTTGATTTTCTGCACAAAAAGTAGACACCAATGCAATTCGGCTAAAAACAACGACAGTCCGCATTAGCTGCATCCAAATCACACAAGTTTAGAGGAGAAACAATAGCAAAAGTGTTCGGGAAAGTAGATACGTTTTGGATGTATCATCACCTACGAGTTCAACTACTTCAACCATGTTCCCCTCGGAACGTTAACCGCGTGCGGTCTATAAGGGTATGTATTCTATATGCTCCGTTTGTTACTTCATTACTACATAGATAGATCTTGGGCGTTAGGAAGTTCCAACTTAGTAAAATTATTGTTTTCTGCTACAGAACCCTTCAAAACCGTAATATATATAGGTTTTGTTCTTGACAAAGTAAATACTAGTTTTATTCCACATTTCTTAAGCCCATCTCATAAAATTTTTAAACCCCTTATTCATCCCTCTCTAGGCGAAATTTGTGTCCTCTCACCCGTCTCGTAGTTTGTCATCATGGTGGGTCAGCTTGCTGGAGCCCCGTGGTGTTGAGCCACCACCATAGAAAGGTCTAGAGAAAGAGAATGGATACCAGAGGTGGACCCGCGACCTGGTGCGAGCGAAGACATTGATGCACTCGCGGAGGTTAGCGGTGCAGAAGCTGGTAAAGTGCTCGTCTTGGTACATGTCATGGCTCGTCGAGACGGACTGTCATGGCGGTAGCACTGGCGGATCCATCTGTAGGATTGCCATTGACTCAACTGCGAGTCGGTGCTGCAGCACGTGAGATAGGAACAAACATAAAGATTGACTTGATCCAAATCAAATACATCGGAGGGATAGTTTGGTCATTACACTTGAGTTTGTCCTATCAATGGGAAAATCATTGAATGCAAAAGTAAACTATGGCAACAAATAAAGCACCATCTAGGGAAAACGTTAAGTTTCTAAGTAAACAAGGGCAAAAAGTAAAATTCCCCTAACAAAATAGGGAACGATACACTTCACCCGGGGATCGCACGTGACGCGCGCCCGACACGCGTGAGCAACACACGTTCGTGGTCCCACACCCATGTCTTATCTCTCTTATCTCTTTTCTTCCTTGTCTTCTCCCATCCCCATTTAGATGTCTGCTGATGAACTCCATGAAAACTCAAGGCAGTAGCTCCTCACGTCGATGCTCTGTACCAATTCGCCATCATCGTCGCTTGCCGTCCTCTCGGTGTTGCTGCATCACCCCCAATGCTTTTTTTGCTGCACCACCTTTCCCCTATCTCCCCCGCACTTCTTCCCTGAATTTTCCTGGTGCTACTGCTGAGACGTGTGTGGACGGAGAGGTTGATGCATATGAAATGCATACATGAACTTTGTAGTTTATTATGTTAAAATCCATAATATTTTGCAACTTTATTATATTTATTGGGACTAACATACTAATAGTTGCAAAAGTGCACAACCTTTTGGTTTACACTATTGTGTAGGAATTTCAAAAATATGAAAGGAGATCGCTTATTATGGTGAAATTCTGAGTTTGCTGAAATCTATCCCTGCAGAACATTTTCAAAAATTTCCTAGAAATACCGATTACTACGGGGTATAGAAGCAGTTTCGAGATTCCAAAAATTGTGACGTGATTGACTCAAACTCTTTCCGTACTTGAGGGATTCAGTCAATCCACAACTTTATGGACTCATAAAGGACCTAGAGTAATTTTAGGAAGGTTTTAGAGGTGTCCAATGTTCCTTTGATCAAAGGGACATCCATCAGATGGCTTAGATTGCATCTCCACCTCTCTATATTAAGGGAAAACCCTACTTTTGGAGGCATACATCCATAGTGAAAAAATCCTCCCTCTTGCAGCTGCCGAGGATGGGAAAAATCTCCTCCATACCAAAACCATCTCCAAGGAAAAAGAGGTGGCAAGGGGCCTCTGCCCCTAGGGCAGCCGCCTCCACTGACAGGCTGCTGCTGTGCCGCCTCCTTGGCTATGGGCGCCGTGGTCGCTATCTTCATCATCTACATCACCACGGCCCTACTCTTCTTCTTCAAAAATTCACCAACACTTCATCATGGTTCTCCACCATGATAGAGGAGTAGTCCACCTCCTGGACTATGTGGTGGTAACTTATCTCTCTGTATATGATCATTGTAATCTATATTATGTGTCTTGCATGATTATGAATCTATCTATGTACTTCCTATGTTGTATATTGTGGTATGATATGATACTTGTTATGAATCTATCATTGTGTTGGGATTTTATAATTTGTCATGCTCTGGAGATACTTTTATGATACACGTAATGATTTCTATTATAATGCCTTATTTACCCATGCCATGAGGTATTTGACAAACACCAAGTATAGATAGATGGGAGAGATGCGGTAATATGCATAATAAATAAATCATTACACTAGTGTTTGAAGTGTTCACCATTAAGAAGTACGATGTATGTAGGCAATGAGTGGCCAAGTGACAAAAGACATGTGTTGAGCAGCAGCAATACAACCAAATATCCTTTATGTGGGATAAAAAGGGAGAAGTATGTCGTGGTGGAGTGATAATAACCACACGGTGGCCTTACGAGGGTAACACAATAACACATATGGGTACTTTTTTCAAATATGTATTTTAAAACATATAGCCATCATAAAAGTTACCACTAAAACATGACAATTATATGTAAGTATTATTTATAACATGATCGTTACCATAAATGGAGAGAGAGGATTGAGTGAACCCATGATCCAAGTCCATTGTTCCTATAAGAGAGAACCTTTGTCTTATCCTCTTGCATTGAAGAGGATTATAACACTTCTATTTTATTGTTTTGTTGCGTTTTAGTTTCTCGTATAAAATCAACCTCCTTATTTCTATAACTTGTTTGTGCATAAATAACTAAAACTTGTGTCACCTTAGTTGGATAGAATAAATGGCTTTTCCTTCTTACTCCTGCGGATAGATACCCTACTTCCATATTGAGAGGTATTAAAGTGATTCCCTGCTCTTGGGGGTTATCCGAGATCCTTCGATGATGCGCTATTGTAGCAGCGGGTCGATATTGTTGCTAGCCGGCACCGCCGCCATGACACCTCCACAACAAAAGATGTTGCTATAAGGGGCCGATGCTGGAGTTGCAAATGGTGGCCGCTGATGCTACGAGCGCGATCTGACAGTGCTACCAAAGTGGTCTGCGGGTGCTGCGAAGGCAGGCTATTGGTGTTGCTAAGGTAATCCACCGGTGCTGCGAAGGCGAGGCTTTGTTGCTACGAAGGCGAGGCTTTGTTGCTACGAAGGAGGGGCGGTGAAGCTACGAAGTCGAACCGTCGTTGCTACGAAGGTGGGTCGCCTATGCTACGAAGCGCCCTTCACCGCTTTTGGACCACCTACAACGACATGCGCACACTGCGAAGTGTGCTATGCCATTAGGGCACCACTATAGTGCTGCAAGCCGGCCGTTGTGGGTTCCCACCTCCGTGCTGCAAGCCCACCATTGGGCGCTGCCATGATGCTACATGTCGGAGCTGCAAGTGAATATTTCCACCGTCGGGTGGTGCAAGCTGGCCTTTTTCAGCGCACTGTGGTGCTTCTAGCTGGCCATCGGGGTACCGCCACGATGCTAACAACCGTGCTACGTCGAGGTCGACTCGGTGTCGTGTTCAGATTGTACCGGTGTATGGAGGCCTAATCGGACGTAGGGATGGCACCCATCAGGTTCGGGTCAAGGCCCCCCATACCCTCCCCCGATCCATATTCCCCGCCCCGATACCGCTGCCGAGACTTGGGTCGTTGGCATCGAGGACGAGACCAGCCATAGAGGCCGTGGAGGTGCGGTCATCGCTGGTGGGTGGAGGCGAGCGGCGGCGCAGTGAGCTCATGGAGGCCAGTGGCAGAGCGGGGAGCTCATAGAGGACGGGATGGGCTTGCGCGGTCGTGTCGGAGTTGGAGGAGGAGCGACATGAAGGCGGAGGGAGTAGAGCCAGGGCGACAGCGCTAGAAGGAAATCACAAGGACGAGGGTGCCCGGGTGGGTTGATGCGTGCGTGAGTGTCGTGTACGTGTGCGTGGAATGAGGGTGCGGGAACCGCCATGTGCGTCAGAGGTTAGTGGGTTCTTAGATTTAGGATTTAGGAATAGAATTAGGGTATGCCTGTTTGCGGGCATGAGTTTGCCACCTCCGTACCTGTCCCCGCTATACCCGACGGGTCTAGGTTTTTACCGTTAAGAAGATCCACGGATTTTTTTACTTTACCAAACCCTTCCCGTTTAAGGCGGGTACCCATCGGGTTAGCGGATATCGGGTACCCATTGCCATCCCTTATTCAGACGGCTGTAGACCCGGTAGATCAAGCTGGCCAATAAAATGTGTATCACACAAAACCTATGCGAATCGACACTATTCATACAAGATTCCCAGTTTTCAAACAAATCCTGCAAATTAGTCGGTTGATGCGAAAGTTACAGGTTCCTCGGACCAGGCCTGAAATTAATCAGTGCTACTGCATTCATACGGGGCTCGGGTGTCGCGACATTTTCCTCGGTGGTTGCTCTGTAAACCAAACTAACCAAATGCTAGAATGTCAGAAGGGTCTAACGTCGGAAAAAAAAGGGTCAAACAAAGATGCGAGCATCACATCCCACGATGCCAACCTCGATCACCACTTGCCTTCGCATAATCTCCCTGTAAACCTTGACGCTGTCAATTGTATTGTACCCCCTCGATCCGTCCGTACCGCGTAGCGGCGAGAGAGAGGAGACGGTCGCGACTCGCTACGTACCCCTCGATAGGGAATCAGGAACGAGTCGTCACGATCGACCGGTGACGCGGCCGCTGACGCGTGAGCGCAACACTCCACGCGCCAGCCGGCCGACAGCCCCCGTGGTCGAGACACCGTTCGCGCGCGTCGCCGGCTGTGCGCCGTCGCGACGTATGGCGTGGGTGCTGCCGATCGCGAGGGGGGGAAACGGCGTGGCGCTGCGGTGTCAACTGTGTCAGTGGGGGCGGAGGGGTTGGCCTGGATGGTCGTGGACTTGGACGACCGGTGCGGCGATGCCAAGGCAACCTTGCCGGGCCGATCGACCTGCCGAGTGGGAGGTGTGCGGTCAAAGATGTCCAGCGCTTGCTTAGGTTTTTCAAATGGATGGACCGGGCCCCCGGCCAGTTGTGCACTTGGTACGGTGGTGAACGAGCGCGTCAACGGTCTCGGTTTCGAGCCATTTTCTCGGTTTACACCTCGTGGTTTCCTGGTTTTCGCTAACATAATATGTCAGCAGCTCTGTCAGTAGTGGTTTCATTCTGCAGGCAGCATACGATCGATCTGTTCTGGTCACCATCCATTGCGTAAATCTACTGGAAACTAAAACATATGCACGTTGGCCATTCCTCGTTCGCCGTCTCAGCACCATATATACGTGTTGATTGAGATCCAGTCGCTGTCACGCTTGTCCAACACGTACACCTGTACTCGTGTGGCGTACGTGGATGGCTGCGCACACGAAGCCCAGCGTCACGCTCCAGACTTCAAGTACTAATATACTCTAACATACAGACATACAGTACTAATACTTTATCGAAAAATACAATTCTATACATAATAGACAATCTTCAAAAAAATACAGAATAGACAAAGTGCAAACCACACTGATTCCAGGGACGATTACGCAAAAAACGAGAGGAACGAGCTGCGAAGAAAGCAACCAAACCCCCCGGTCCCTGTCCACTTCTCGTAGTTATAATCCCGCGTGCCGGCCTGAGCTGATCAAAAAGGCTCAGCTAGCTACAGGCCACCAGGACCCCGGACAGGAGGAAGAAACAAGCTACCGCATTATATCCCCCTTCCTCCAGGCTCCAGCTGCCAACCTGACCTGAGCCGAGCCACCGTTCCCCGAACTCGATCGCAGAGGACAGCAGACCGCCGTCCGGCCACGCGTGATCAAGATCTCTGAACGAGCTCCGGGAATTGACCGCCGCCACCGCCATGGCTGTAAGTTCCTCTCCCCTCTCTTCCTTCCATGCTCCTCTCAACCTTACTTCGATGTCTCCTCCGATGCTCGTGGTCTTCTTTCATGGCGAATTGTTTCGAGCAGTTTCCGGTAGAACCAACGATCGCAAGCTAGTTCTCATCTTGTTTTTCGTGAGTTCCATGGTGGCTTGATTCTCTCGAGGAGCTCGATTAGCTAGTTTGTGTGCGCGGGTGAACTACCTCGTAGCATCATCTCTGAATGGGCACCGAGTCTGAACTTTTCTGAAGGAAGAACAGGCTGCTGTTTCTTTGTCCTTGCCCGAGTCTGAATTCCCGATTACAAGTTCTTGAGCTCTTGATTTCGGCAGCGAGTTAATTAGAACTGGAAGGGCTCAAAAAATTATCGTGTTGATGAATGAGTGTGAATACTTTTGCTTGCACAGCTAATTTGATTTGCGGTAATCAAGGTCTTAATTTCTTACTAGCCGATGAGGTGTATCTTTCGATCACATTTAAGTTCCGTCATCATCCCACAAGGCACGGTGATGTCCGCAGGCTACCCACTATCGCATGAACATAGTATTTCTTGCTGGCTCCCATCCAGTATGTATTTGCATGAATTAGATTAAATTGTATTGCAGTACTAGTACTAATTAAATTCCCAAAAGTTAAACAGTTGCAGCCAATCGGCGACTCTTGACTTGAATTTTATTTTTCTGTTTTGGAATTCGGAGGAAACTTACATAGGGTGTCGGCAAGGTAGACCTGGCTGGCTACCTTGCGATGTCACTTTAGTTTAGTTTGGTTTGGCCTGCAATTGCAGATTTGTCAAGCCTAGGAACACCAACCGCTGCACTAAACCATCCTGTAGCGTGGCCTCAACTAGTCCAAGTGGCTGTGTCACGGCATGTGATTAGCTTCTGGATTACATAATTTGGAATACTTTCCGTTGATTAAGTCCATGACAGCATGTAAAATGTGCCCAGCAACCAGTCTACTGTATATTTTTCTTGGTCATACGGTCGCATATACTCATCAATCTACCGCAGCTGTACGTGCCAAGTTGACATGGCCCTACCCTCCGTGTTAATAATCTTCTGTTCATGGGCTAATGATCTCGTCACGAATGAAGCTTCCTTTTGGATCCAAGTTGGAGTGCTTGTGTCAGAATATGATGATGTACCCTAGGTTTGTTTCTTTTTATTTTATGTTTTTCTCTAATACCGGGTCCAATCTCTCGTGTTTCTCCCTAGCTACGTTTTGAATGTTTTATTCCTGAGTTGTAGCATCTCTGAGCCTCGCTGGCAAATAATATACGTATTTTTTTTTGAAAAAGAAATGCAAAGCCTCCCCGGCATCTGATCCTCCGACGATGCGCAGAGAATATACTTCCTCTGTTGAAATGTTATTGCAATCAAAGACACACATTTTGTTTGAAATAGACTACTATTTTTTTCTAAAGAAAAATCGTAATTCAAGACTTGCATTTAAATGGATTTTATACATCAGCAAACTAAATGTACAGTCAGCAAGCCTTCCTTAAGAGAGCTTGATAATGGCATGAAAGGTCTTGAAAATCTCATGAGTTTGTGTCACGTAATGTGTTTCTGACCAGTGCAACCGCCATGTTTAGTCGAGTACCGGAGTGTATGAGTCTGGAAATTTCAGTATCGCCGGTGTTAAAACGGAGCAATAGGAAGTTAGGAACGGAAGAGAAAAATGGCGCGCGGCAGTTTCTGAATCTTGGTTTCTCCCCTTTGCATGCGCAATGCAGAAGCAGCAGAAGAACGGCGCGCACGTCCCCAAGTTCGGCAACTGGGACAACGAGGGCAACGTCCCCTACACGCTCTACTTCGACAACGCGCGCAAGGGCAAGGGTGTGGGCGTGGGCGGCAAGCCGATGAACCCCAACGACCCCGTCGAGAACCCGGAGGCCTTCTCCTCCTCCTACGCCGCGCCGTCCCCGAGACGCTCCGGGCCCGAGCATGGCAGGGCGCCGCCGAACCTCCCTCCTCCTTCCCCGCCTCCCGCTCACCGCCACGAACGCCGCCCCAGCGACACGCCGGCGCCCCCGCCGCCGATGTCCCCCAGCCCCTACGGCGGGGCGTCGCCGTACCGCGGGGAGCCGCCCAGAAGAGGCGCCGGACGGGCAGCAGGCGGGTACAGCGTGGAGCAGTCGCCTTCGCCGTCGCCGCTGCACCCGTACAGCCAGTCGCGGGCCGCCGACTACTCCGTCGAGGGCAACGCCTACGGCCTCGTCGCCAACTCCGTCGACCGGCCTAACCGTGCCAGGGGCATCTCGCGCGGCAACGAAACGGTAAACATCTGCTCTGCTATCCTCTGGTGTTCCAGTTAGGCTACATCCCATGATGTGTACGTCTCGTATCTTACCTTGGTTGTCGCTGCGATCGATCGATGACAGCCGACGAGGGGGTCGGCGGTGCCCAAGTTCGGCGACTGGGACTCGAACCCGGCGTCGGCCGACGGCTACACGCACATCTTCAACAAGGTGAGGGAGGAGAAGAGCACCCAGGCCAAGGCGCCGGCGGGGTTCGGCAAGGAGGCCGGCGCGCATGGCAACGGCCCCAGGCAGCACGACGACGGCTACGTCTCATCGGTGAGTTCCACCACCATGCACAACTTCATTTTTTCTGGTCTCGTGGCCATCGGCTTGTCTATGCCGGATCCTC
Source organism: Avena sativa (assembly GCA_916181665.1). Lineage (NCBI taxonomy): Eukaryota > Viridiplantae > Streptophyta > Magnoliopsida > Poales > Poaceae > Avena > Avena sativa. The sequence continues at coordinate 26,875,494 of OV702290.1, read as the reverse complement.
GCTTTCTCATTCCTTGATCGATATAATCCCTGAACTCGAGCTCTAAATACTTCTCTGTTGGTTTCGCTTGCAGAGCCGCTGGTGCTTTGGGTGGTGCAAATAGGAACGTTGGATCGATGATGGAGCAAGGATCAGTGGGAATGTAAATTGTGTGAAATTACCAAGGGTTTTGCCATTGATTCGCTTGGCAACTCCTATAATCCCCATTTTACGGGACATTATTTGGCATTTGGGCATTGAGCAGAGTCTATAATCTCTCTTGGTTGTGAAATCTTCTCTTTCTGGAGTGGAATACAGAGTTATAGTCATGGTTCTTGTAATGCTAGAAATTCTTTGCAGGACATGGAATGCTAGACTGTGTGTTGCAGTTTTGGTTCTCATGTAATGGGTTTACTTTACGATACATGTATGACAGGTCTAAACTTTGAGATTAATATTGTGTTGCTATTGGTCATCTCCCCTTTGACAAAGTTTGGCAAATCTCCTCTCGATCAAATGGGTTCTGTCGTATGTTAATATCGGAAGAGTCGGGCCTTGAGGCAACCGACGTGTGCAGGGTATCGTACAAGACTAGGACTACAGATTACATGTGATCGATACGGTTTGATAAACTGATACTAGTCCTATCGCTAACACCATCTCTTAATCACAACTTTGCAAGTTGAGATTATGTTTAAATTCCTCAAACTGGTGAATTGGTAAAGGCATCGTGATTCCATCAGCAACTTGATCCTTGAAGGAACAAAACAAAATTCCAAGTGCTAATAATGAAATTGTATCTCTATGTGTTTAGCTCTTCTGGTAACGTAGGTAAAAAAAGTAGCATTGGGTCAAGTGGAAGTTTATATGTAAACCAAGATGTAAAGGTGGTTTGGGGGTGAGATGTCTAACAAAATTTAACTTGAGCTTGATGTGCAAATGGTGGTGGGAACTAGAGAAAGAATGGGGTTCTTCGCAAGATTTCATGTGAAAAAATATCTTGGTGAGAAAAGTATCTATTATGCCAAACACAAAGCAAAAAACTCAGCTTTCTAGAATGATAGGTTGCATGTGAAGATCTTATACATGTGTGGTAGAAGCATGATGGTTGTAAATGGACAAAGAACAAGTTTTGGGGGATATTCCTAGTGTGGTCACGCTCCTTTGAGAAGCAAAATCCCTAAAATATTTGATGTTTGCGATGAGCAAGATATATCAATGGCTAATGCAACAAGAAATGGGTGGAGGTTTACTTTGAAAAGGTGGATGTCTCTTGATTTGCAAATTCATATGAATGGTCTGATCAATATTTTGAATAATGATCAGTTATTTGCTGAGATAGGCACACCTTATTGGAAGTGGAACAAGAATGGATTATTCAGTGTCAAATGAGTTTATAATTAATTGTACAGTAATGGGGTTGATAGATCTTTCAAGCACTTCTAGAAAGCAAAAATTCCCTTAAAGATCAAATTCCGGCTCTGCTTGATTTGGCACAACGCAATTGCAACTAAATATAACCTATCAAAGAGAAATTGACAGGGAAATACTAACTGCTAGCTTTTTTTGAAGAAACACCATCCACCTTTTGTTCTTTGGGTGCACTACTGCTAAATATGTGTGGAGCACAATTGGCAGGGCTATTAGTGGTCATAATAGGTCTGGTATTTCTCCCGATTCTTTTGCTGGTTCTGTTGGAAAACACGCTACACAAAGCAAACAAAATTCTAGTGCTTCAAGTGTATCAAGTTATGCGGGAGTGAGGCAACAGATCATACCCTCTAAGATCGATACACCGGATGTTTATCGATGACGAGTTTGACGAAGACATGCGTCGATCCCCGCAATGATACTTATCAAGTCACAATGAGATGCATTACCCCACGAATGGCTCCGATGATCTTGTACTGCACATGTAGCACCTCCACGGTATCCACACGTACAAGATCAGCAACACCGCGTCGAAGTGCGATCAAGTGCACAACTTCGAAGTAGGAGTGTGTCGATGAAGATATAGCAGTGCTTCCGCAATCCGTCTAGATTAAATCTAAATGGAGATGGAACTCGGACAGTTCTCCAACATCGGTGGTGAAGTAGTTCTCCTCATTGGCATCAATGGCGTCAACACGAAGAAGAGAGAGAGGCAACGCTACGAGAGGGCGGCGCGCGGAGGCTAGGAGGGGTGGCGGGGTCAGTGACTTGGGGGTGGCGCATGGCTAGGGTTGGGGCCTCGTGCCCCCTTTCTATTTGTTTGGTGACCGCCGGCCACCCTTGCCGCTTCCACGGGGGGTTGGGGGGAGGGGGGAGGTTGTCGAGTCCTACTAGGACACCCCAAACCGCTATAGAGAGAGAGGGAAAGGGGAGAAAGGGTCGAGTACTACTTGGACTCCCCTTCCCAATCGGAGTTGGGGAGACTCCCCTTGATCTCTTCCACCCATGCGGCCAAGGGGAGGCCCAGCTGACTCGGATAGGGTTTCCCTCCCCTCTCACGTGTTTGTCCTAGTGGAAACATGTGTCTCTCTGGCCCATGGTGCCTAGTAGTTATTTAAATATAAGTTATTTTTATGAGGTCCGGAAAATTTCGGACAACTTCAATTCTTCCAAAAAATTCCTAAATCATTTCTATACCTTTATATTATGCCTAAAACCATTCGTTCACTCTTGATGATACTTAGGACACCTACATCATATCGCAAGACTTCCAAACTTACTTCGGAATTACTTAGAACTCTTCCTGCTCATCGCTCCCCCATTTAAAGTAAACACATAACCCAAACAATACTTGAAATCATCAGGATCAGTAGTAAAGCTAGCATATGTGTAACCTCTTACAATAAGCTCTTTATCACCACCTCCATAGATGAGAAACATATTCTTAGTTCTTTTTAAGTACTTAAGTATATTTTTCACTATTGTGTAGTGAACTGATACGTCTATTTTGCATCACTATTCTATATCATAATTTACTGATATTCATTGATATATTTCATATTAAGGGATGATACTTATGTTATTTCATCTGTTTTTGCATGGTTGATGACTTTTGGAGCATGGACCGCTTCAGTCAGGATTCTGATGGAAAATGTGATGTTTAGAGGCAAAATCCGCGAAGATCAGAAAATCCAGGAAAATACATGGAAAATCCTATTTTTCCAGAAGACGAAGGAAGCCAAAAGGGGAGGCTGAGATGGGCCACAGGGGGCCACACCACCCCCTGGCGCGGGTCAGCCTAGGCCGTGCCACCAGGTGGTGTGGCCGCCCTGGTCCACCCCTGGCTCTCCCCTCTGGCGTATACTATCCTTCTGAAACCCTAAGACTCGGGGAGCGACCATAGAAAGATTCCGCCGCCTCTGCGGGGCGGAAAACACCAAGAGAGAAAGATCTCTCCGGTAGACAGAATTTTGCATGGGGAATTCCTTCCTGGAGAGGGGAGATCATCGCCATCAACACCACCATCAAGCTGGACTTCATCGGGATCATCATCATCATCACCACCATCATCTCCATCGGCACCCTCGTCACCATCACCATACCGCTGTAACAATTGGGTTGAATCTTGCATAGTTCTTAGGGGAAACTTTCCCGGTGTTGATTACTCCTTGTAGTTGATGCTATTGAGTGAACCGTTGAATTATTGTTTATGTTCAGATTGTTATACATCATTATTTCATCTCTGATCATGATCCATATGATGTCTTGTGAGTAGTTCGTTTTGTTCTTGAGGACATGGGAGAAGTCATGTTGTTAGTAGTGTAATTGTGTTGAGAAAGATTCAATAGTTTGATATTTAAGTTATGGTGTACTTCTTCTAGTGGTGTCATGTGAATGTCGACTACATGACACTTCACCTATATGGGCCTAGGGGAATGCATTGTGTATTTGGCTACTAATCGTAGGGGTTGCCAGAGTGACAGAAATCTGAACCCCCGTTACGACCCCATTGCACAAGGGACGTCAGGGCCTTAGAGTTTAAAGCTGTGGTTAGGTTTCTACCTTAATTACTTTCTTGTACTTGCGGATGCTTGCAAGGGGTATAATCACAAGTATGTATTAGTCCTAGGAAGGTCGGTACATTAGCACAGGTTCACCCACACAACACTTAGCAAACTAAAGAAGATTAATCAACTATATGAAGCGAAAGCACTTGATGATATTCCCATATGTCCTCGAGAACGTTTGGTCATCTTAATTAATACAACCGGTTTGTCCTTTGCTGAATAAAGGATTGGGCTACTCGCTGCATTTATTCTTATTGTATTTTATTTACTCGTACTTTATTTACTTGCATTATGAAAAAACCTTAAAAATCCGCTTGCTAAGTATTTGTAGAGAATTCCTGATCCATACCACTAGCCAGCACCTTCTGCTCCTCGTTGGGTTCGACACTCTTACTTATCCAAAATACTGCGATACACCCCCTATACTTGTGGGTCATCATGAACCTTGCCTGGATCACTCTTGTTGGAAATATTCCCTAGAGACAAATAATAAGGATTATTATCATATTTCATAAAGTTTATGATTAAGTTTTATATCATGCTATAACTGTATTGAAAGGAAACGTCAATACACGTGTCATATATAAACTGTTGGAATTATGCCCTAGAGGCAATAATAAAGATGTTATTATTATAATTCTTGTTCATGATAAAGTTTATATTACATGCTAGAATTGTATTAAGCGAAAACATTAATACTTGTGTGGTTTGTGAACAACACCGTGTCCTTAGTACGCCTCTATGGACTAGCTCATTGATCAATGATGGTTAAGGTTTCCTAACCATAGACATGAGTTATCAATTGATAATGAGATCATATCATTGGGAGAATGATATGGTGGACAGACCCAAACTAAGCGAAGCAATTAGATCGTGTCATCGTGTTCGTCTTTGCGAAGCTTTTCTTATGTCAAATATTGTATTCCTTAGACCATGAGATAATGCAACTCCCTGGTATCGGAAGAAAGCTTTGAGGTCATCAAACGTCATCCTATGAGAGGGTGATCATAAAGGTGTCTCTCAGGTGATCGGAAAGTATCTGTTGGGTTGTATGTATCGAGATGGGATTTGTACCTCCCAAGTCGAAGAGATATACTTCGGGCCCACTCGGTAATCGATATCAACACCGCTTGCAAGCATGTGGTTAAGGAGTTAATCACAAAGTGATATTGGATTACGGAACGAGTAAAGTACTTGCTGTGAACGAGATTGAACTAGGTATGACGATACCGACGATCGAATCTCGGGCAAGTAAAATATCGCGAGACGAAGGGAATATATATATGGGATTGATTGAATCCTGGCATCGTGGTTCATCCGATATGATCATCGATGAATGTGTGGGAGTCAATATGGGTGCCCAGACCCCGCTGTTGATTATTGATAGAAGATCATGTCTGCATATTCTCGAACCCGCAGGGTCACACACTTAACGTGTCTCGACGCTAGGATAGATTGGATAATTGGTTTATGAATTTTTGTTCGGAGTCTCGGATGGGATCCGGGACATCACGAGAGGTTCCGGAATGGTCCGGAGAATAAGATTCATATAAGGCAGTGCAGTTTTTTGGAGTTCGGAATTGTTCCGGGTTAATCGGTATTGTACCGGAAGCTTCTAGAACCTTCCGGAAGGGGGCCAACATGGTCCCACCTTCCGGGAGGGAGCATGGGCCTATGAGGGAGTGTCCTGGCCGCATTGGGCCAGGGGCACAAGGCCCCATAGGGCCCAGCCGATCCTAGAGAGTTTAAATCGTTTAAACTAGAGATAAGATAGGGTTTCTAGAAGGGAGAGTTTAAATCGTTTAAACTAGAGATAGGCTTGGAGGATGGGCAAGGGCTGGCCGCACCCCCCCTCTATATATAGAGGGCTGGTGCGCCCCCTCCCCCCCTGACCTACACCTTCCTCCAAGCCCTAGTAGCCCTGCTGCCTTCCTCTCTCCCTCCCGACTGTTTGTAGGCGAAGCCCTGCTGCAGAAATTCTCCACCATATACACCGCGCCGTCGCGTTGTAGATCCAATCTATCTCTCCACCATACTTGCTGGTCCGAGGAAGGAGGAGACGTCGAGGTGCCGCACGTGTGAATCTCACGGAGGCACCGCCACTTGTGGTGCTAGATCGGATCGGATCACGAGGAGGAGAAGCGAGTACGACTACATCACCCACGTTCCGACGAACGTTCCGCTGTGCGAATCTTCAAGGGTATGAAGATCTAATCCAATCTCTCTCGTTGTTTGCATCTCCTAGATTAGATCTTGGCTTTCCTTCTGTTCGCTTCCGCAGAAAATTTTGATTTACTATGCTGCGAAACCCCTTCAGTGGTATCAGAGCTAGATCTATGCGTAGATGTGATTCACGAGTAGAACGCAACATGGTTGTTGCGGGCGTTGATGTTTTCTGTTGCAAGCCTCTTGTTTGTGTTCTTCTTATGACGCGGGATAGTGAGATTGAAGCGGTCCAGGCCAACCTTACGCGACGTCGTTCGCGAGACCGGCTCCGCACTTGATGTGTGGCTTGTACCACACATGCGGCTGGTGGATGTCAGTTTCTCTCACTATAGTTGTCATGGAATTAACACCGGAGTTTGGCAACCATAATATCACCGTTGTGGCTTTCCGTAGGTAAGAATCGTTCTTAGCATCTACTCCCATAAGCCACGTAAAACATGCAACAACAAAGTAGAGGCGTCTAACTTGTTTTTGCAGGGAGTGTTTTCTGTGATATGGTATGGCCCAAGATGTGATGTGTATAATGTATGCGATGATCATTTTTTGTAATGTTTCACGACTTGCATGTCGATGAGTACACAACCGGCAGGAGCCATATGGTTGTCTTTATAATTGTGTATGACCTGCGAGTCAACTTCTTATACGCCATGTAATAGCTTTACTTTATCGCTAAGTAGTTAGCAATAGTTGTAGTTGCTACTCATGGTGGAGGCAATCATGGTGGAGTGATGGAGATCATGCCGGAACGCACAAGATGGAGATCATTGAGCGAAGATTGGCTATACCATGTCACATAAAGTTATATGCATGTGATGTTTATCCTTTTATGTATCTTATTATGCTTAGATCGCGACGGTAGCATTATGATTCCTCACTTAAAGATCAAGATAAAAACTGTGTTCTCCCCGAGTATGCACCGTTGCGAAAGTTCGTCGTGTCCAAGCATCACGTGATGATCGGGTGCTATAGACTCTACGCTCACATACAACGGGTGCAAGCCAGTTTTGCACACGCGAAAATACTTGGGTCTAACTTGACGAGCCTAGCATGTACAGACATGGCCTCAGAACACATGAACCGAAAGGTTAAGCACGAGTCATATGAATGATATGATCGACACTTCGTTGTCCACCATTGAAACCACATCTCTTCTCGTGAAGATCGGATTAGGTGTGGTGAATTTGGATCGTGTTCACTAAACAACTTGAGGGATGTTGAATTTAGTGGGAGTTCATCTAGTAATTTGATTAAAAGTTGAACTAGTTATCATGAACATAGTCTAATTTTGTACTTGCAAATATTGTAGATCACATGGCTAAGTCCAACTTCAACTTCAACGTTTTTGCTGAGAAAGAAAAGCTTAAGAACAATGGGTCTAACTTCACCAATTGGTTCCGCAATCTGAGAATCATTCTGTCTGGAGGACAAAAGGACTATGTCCTTGAGAAAGCGTTAGGTAACCCCCCTGCTGCAACTGCGCCGGCTGATGAGAAAGCTGTCTATCAGTCGCGCAAAGATGATTATGGTGTGATTAAGAGCACCATGTTGTTTGCTACGGAACCGGAACTTCAAAATCGTTTTGAAAACTATCCCGGGCCCTTTGAGATTCTCGAAGAGTTGAAAACCATGTTTCAGACTCAGGCCCGTTCTGAGAGATATGAGATCTCCGAGAAGTTCTTTAACTACAAGATGGAGGAAGGGAGTTCCGTTAGTGAGCACGCCATTAAGATGTCGGGCTACACTCAACGCCTTGAGCAACTGGACTGCAAGATTCCAGAGGAGCTCAAGATTGACAGGGTTCTGCAATCACTCCCTCCCAGCTACAAAAGTTTTGTAGTGACTCATAATCAGATTGGTTCCACTGATACGATCACCGAGCTCTTCGCAAAGCTGAAGGCTGCGGAGGTGGACATCAAGAAGGATAATCATGTGTTGATGGTCAACAAGCCCTCCTTTAAGAAAGGTAAAGGAGCAAAGAAGCCCTTCAAGAAGGGCGGCGACAAGCGCACTGCCCCTACTGAGAAGAAGCTCAAGTCTGGTCCTAAGCCGGACATTGAGTGCTTCTATTGCAAGGACAAGGGTCACTGGAAGCGCAATTGTCCGAAGTACTTAGCGGACAAGAAGGCTGGCACCATCAAAGGTATATTTGATATACATGTTATTGATGTTTTCCTTACTAGCCCTCATTGTAGTTCCTGGGTATTTGATACTGGTTCAGTTGCTAATATTTGTAACTCGAAACAGGAGCTACGGAATAGACGGCGGCTTGCGAGGGATGAGGTGACGATGCGCGTTGGCAACGGATCAAGAGTTGATGTGATGGCCGTCGGCACGCTCTCCTTAGTTTTACCTTCGGGATTAGTTTTAAACCTTAATAAGTGTTATTATGTGCCTGCGTTGAGCATGAACATTATTTCTGGATCTTGTTTATTGCAAGACGGTTATTCATTTAAATCAGAGAATAATGGTTGTTCTATTTACATGAGTAACATCTTTTATGGTCATGCACCTATTGTGAATGGTTTATTTCTTCTAAATCTCGAAAGGGATGAAACACACATCCATAACATTGAGGCTAAGAGATGCAAAGTAGATAGTGATAATACTACTTATTTGTGGCACTGTCGTCTAGGTCATATTGGTGTAAAGCGCATGAAGAAACTCCATTCTGATGGACTTTTGGAATCTCTTGATTTTGAATCATTTGACACATGCGAACCATGCCTCATGGGCAAGATGATCAAAACCCCGTTCTCCGGTATGATGGAGCGAGCAACGGACTTGTTGGAAATCATACATACCGATGTATGCGGACCGATGAGTGTTTCGACGCGCGGTGGATATCGCTATTTTCTCACTTTTACCGATGACTTAAGTAGGTATGGGTATATCTATTTAATGAAACATAAATCTGAAACGTTTGAAAAGTTCAAAGAATTTCAGAATGAAGTGGAGAACCATCGTAACAGAAAGATTAAGTTTCTATGATCCGATCGTGGGGGCGAATATTTGAGTTATGATTTTCTCACGCATCTCAAAGCAAGTGGAATCGTTTCACAACTCACGCCACCCGGAACACCACAGCGCAATGGTGTGTCTGAACGCCAGAATCGAACCCTATTAGATATGGTCCGATCGATGATGTCTCTTACTGATTTGCCGTTATCATTTTGGGGTTATGCATTAGAAACCGCTGCATTCACTTTAAATAGGGCTCCATCTAAATCCGTTGAGACGACACTGTATGAACTGTGGTTTGGTGCTAAACCTAAGTTGTCGTTTCTTAAAGTTTGGGGATGCGAAGCTTACGTCAAGAAGTTGATGCCGGACAAGCTCGAACCCAAACCGGAGAAATGCGTCTTCATAGGATACCCTAAGGAAACTATTGGGTATACCTTCTATCACAGAACCGAAGGCAAAGTGTCTGTCGCAAAGAACGGTTCCTTTCTTGAGAAGGAGTTTCTCTCGAAAGAAGTGAGTGGGAGAAAAGTAGAGCTAGACAAGGTTATTGAACCTTCTCTTGAATTGGAGAGTAGCACAACACCTGAAATTGTTCCAGTGCCGCCTGCACCAACAATAGAGGAAGCTAATGACAAGGATCATGAAGCTTCGGACGATGCTTCTACTGAACGTCGCAGGTCGACAAGGTCGCGTGCCCCTCCTGAGTGGTACGGCAACCCTGTCTTGACTGTCTTGTTAGTAGAAGATAGTGAACCTACGAACTATGAGGAAGCGATGATGAGCCCAGACTCTGAGAAATGGCTAGAAGCCATGAAATCCGAATTGGGATCCATGAGCGAAAACCAAGTATGGACTTTGGTGGACCCTCCTAGCGACCGAAAGGCCGTTGAGTGCAAATGGATCTTCAAGAAGAAAATGGACGCAGATGGTAATGTTACCGTCTATAAAGCACGGCTTGTTGCGAAAGGTTTTCGACAAGTTCAAGGTGTTGACTATGATGAGACTTTCTCTCCCGTAGCGATGTTTAAGTCCATTCGGATTTTATTAGCAATTGCTGTGTTTCATGATTATGAAATATGGCAAATGGATGTCAAGACTGCTTTCCTCAATGGCAACATTGATGAAGAGTTGTATGTGATGCAACCCGAAGGTTTTGTTTGATCCTAAGGATGCTGATAAAGTATGCAAACTTCAGCGTTCCATTTATGGACTGAAGCAAGCATCTCGGAGTTGGAACCTTCGTTTTGATCAAGTGATCAAGAGCTTTGGATTTGTTCCAAATTGCTACGAAGCTTGCATCTACAAGAAAGTGAGTGGGAGCTCGGTGACGTTTCTGGTACTATATGTGGATGACATATTGATTATTGGAAATGACATCAACATGCTTAACGATGTGAAGAGTTATTTGAACAAGTGTTTTTCAATGAAAGACCTAGGTGAAGCTGCTTATATATTGGGCATCAAAATCTATAGAGATAGACAAAGACGCCTGATAGCTTTAAGCCAGAGTACATACCTAGACAAAGTTCTGAAAAGGTTCAGAATGGATAAGGCATTGAAAGGTTCAGTGCCTATGTTGTCAGGAAAGATATTGAGCAAGGCTCAGTGTCCAGCTACGGTAAATGATAGGGAAGCTATGAGCAAAGTGCCTTATGCCTCGGCCATAGGTTCCATCATGTATGCCATGCTGTGTACTAGACCGGATGTGTCCAATGCTCTTAGTTTGACGAGCAGATATCAAAGTGATCCAGGAGTGGAACACTGGACAGCCGTGAAGAACATCCTAAGGTACCTAAATAGGACTAAAAAAATGTTCTTAGTCTATGGGGGTGATGAACAGCTCGTCGTAAAAGGTTACGTCGATGCTAGTTTCGACACCGACAAGGATGATTGTAAATCTCAGACAGGATACGTGTATATTTTGAATGGAGGAGCTGTGAGCTGGAGAAGCTGCAAGCAAAGCGTGATCGCGGGATCTGCAGTAGAAGCGGAATACATGGCTGCTGCAGAAGCGTCAAGTGAAGGAGTTTGGATCAGGAACTTCATCACTGAGCTTGGCGTGGTTCCAAGTGCATTGGACCCACTGGAGATATTGTGTGACAACACTGGCGCCATAGCACTCGCTAAGGAACCAAGATATCATCCAAAGACCAAGCATATCAACCGCAAGTTTCATATAATCCGAGATTATATAGCAGATGGAGATCTGAAGATTAGCAAAGTACATACAGATCTGAATGTCGCAGATCCATTGACTAAACCTCTTCCACGTGTAAAACATGATCAGCACCTCAGTGCCATGGGTGTGAGATTGTTGCCAAATGTAAACTAGATTATTGACTCTAGTGCAAGTGGGAGACTGTTGGAATTATGCCCTAGAGGCAATAATAAAGATGTTATTATTATAATTCTTGTTCATGATAAAGTTTATATTCCATGCTAGAATTGTATTAAGCGGAAACATTAATACTTGTGTGGTTTGTGAACAACACCGTGTCCCTAGTACGCCTCTATGGACTAGCTCATTGATCAATGATGGTTAAGGTTTCCTAACCATAGACATGAGTTGTCAATTGATAATGAGATCATATCATTGGGAGAATGATATGGTGGACAGACCCAAACTAAGCGAAGCAATTAGATCGTGTCATCGTGTTCGTCTTTGCGAAGCTTTTATTATGTCAAATATTGTATTCCTTAGACCATGAGATAATGCAACTCCCTGGTATCGTAAGAAAGCTTTGAGGTCATCAAACGTCATCCTATGAGAGGGTGATCATAAAGGTGTCTCTCAGGTGATCGGAAAGTATCTGTTGGGTTGTATGTATCGAGATGGGATTTGTCCCTCCCAAGTCGGAGAGATATACTTCGGGCCCACTCGGTAATCGATATCAACACCGCTTGCAAGCATGTGGTTAAGGAGTTAATCACAAAGTGATATTGGATTACAGAACGAGTAAAGTACTTGCTGTGAACGAGATTGAACTAGGTATGACGATACCGACGATCGAATCTCGGGCAAGTAAAATTTCGCGAGACGAAGGGAATATATATATGGGATTGATTGAATCCTGGCATCGTGGTTCATCCGATATGATCATCGATGAATGTGTGGGAGTCAATATGGGTGCCCAGACCCCGCTGTTGATTATTGATAGAAGATCATGTCTGCATATTCTCGAACCCGCAGGGTCACACACTTAACGTGTCTCGACGCTAGGATAGATTGGATAATTGGTTTATGAATTTTTGTTCGGAGTCTCGGATGGGATCCGGGACATCACGAGAGGTTCCGGAATGGTCCGGAGAATAAGATTCATATAAGGCAGTGCAGTTTTTTGGAGTTCGGAATTGTTCCGGGTTAATCGGTATTGTACCGGAAGCTTCTAGAACCTTCCGGAAGGGGGCCAACGTGGTCCCACCTTCCGGGAGGGGGCATGGGCCTATGAGGGAGTGTCCTGGCCGCATTGGGCTAGGGGCACAAGGCCCCATAGGGCCCAGCCGATCCTAGAGAGTTTAAATCGTTTAAACTAGAGATAAGATAGGGTTTCTAGAAGGGAGAGTTTAAATCGTTTAAACTAGAGATAGGCTTGGAGGATGGGCAAGGGCTGGCCGCACCCCCCCTCTATATATAGAGGGCTGGTGCGCCCCCTCCCCCCTGACCTACACCTTCCTCCAAGCCCTAGTAGCCCTGCGGCCTTCCTCTCTCCCTCCCGACTGTTTGTAGGCGAAGCCCTGCTGCAGAAATTCTCCACCATATACACCGCGCCGTCGCGTTGTAGATCCAATCTATCTCTCCACCATACTTTCTGGTCCGAGGAAGGAGGAGACGTCGAGGTGCCGCACGTGTGCATCTCACGGAGGCACCGCCACTTGTGGTGCTAGATCGGATCGGATCGCGAGGAGGAGAAGCGAGTACGACTACATCACCCACGTTCTGACGAACGTTCCGCTGTGTGAATCTTCAAGGGTATGAAGATCTGATCCAATCTCTCTCGTTGTTTGCATCTCCTAGATTAGATCTTGGCTTTCCTTCTGTTCGCTTCCGCAGAAAATTTTGATTTACTATGCTGCGAAACCCCTTCATAAACAACTTGGGGTTCTAGGTGAAACTCTAGTCACTGGTTCATTGGTCAACAGATGATCAAGGTTTCCTAATCATGTGGCATTTATGCCAATTGGAAATGGAGTCAACTTATTCTGAGAATGAGATTATGAACCAATACCCAACCTAAACATCATGACCCGATCATATCACCAAGTTCAAGTTATGATGATTAGAATAGACCTCGTAGACTATTCCTTAGACCATGAGGCTATATCAATTGTTGTCTTCCGAGAATGCTTAGATATCATCAAACGTCACTTGGTAATATAGTGACAATAAAGGTGTGTTTAGGTATTCAGAGGAACCGTAGAGACAATATATGTCAATAGAGGGATTTGTCCATCCGTGTGACGGAAAGATACTCAAGGGCCCACTCGGAGAAGTTATATCCAATAGTTGCGCAACGTGTGATTTGATCACAAGGATATCACTTGTCGAAACGAGTCAAGTGGCATTGTTCGGTGACGAGATTAAACACGACATGGTGATGTCATTGATCAGATCTTGGGCAATGCAAGTATCGAGAGACAAAAGGAATAAGACGCGACCGTCCCAGTTCAAACGACAAAAGATCTTCGTGGAATGCACAGGGGTCACATGGCCATCCAGGTCCCTCTGTCGATCATTGGTCCAGGAGTGTCCTGACCATGTCTGGAGTGTTCCCGAACCATGGGGTATCACGCTTAAGGGCTTGATTATGCTTAGGGAGTGTTTACAGGATCAGTAGAATCATAGAATAAGAGGAGAGAAAACCGGAAGGGTTTCGGTAAGTCCGGAGGATGTCCGGAGTGGAGGTGGAAGGTGTTCCATAGCCACGGAGATTGAATAATATGTGAATGAATGTTAAATATTGATTTAATCATTTATTCATAATTATTTAATAAAAGAGAAATCAATTAAAGGTCAAAAAGGCTTAATGGGCCAATTTCGGAGGGAGAAGGGCCCATGAGGGAAAGGCAAGAGGAGAGAGGAGGCAAAGGGGGTGGCCAGCTGGGCCTAGCCCCCCCCCCGTGTGGGGCCCACTAGGTCCGGCCGGCGGCTGCCCCCCTCCCCCCTCCTTTAGTCCCACCTCGGGACTTTGAGGGAGGTAGTACCTCCCCTCCCCCTATATATAGTAGGGTGTTTCGACCTAAAAATACACAACACAATATTCAATAAAGGTTTCCTCTCTTTTGGGGAGACCTCCAATTGATATTCTCTCTCTTTCTCTCTCTCTCTCTCTCTCTCTCTCTCTCTCTCTCTCTCTCTCTCTCTCTCTCTCTCTCTCTCTCTCTCTCTCTCTCTCTCTCTCTCTCTCTCTCTCTCTCTCTCCCGTGACCGTGGTCCCAAGTTCGGACTGCGGGAACGAGAGACATCTTCATCACGGAGCGCCGTCGCGTTGCGGGAGATCCAGGAGCTCTACTTCCACAACTGCTGCTGGATCGGGGAAGCGGGAGTCATCGCTAGGCACCAGATGCATGTAACTCCCCACGAGGTGTCACATTTGAGGCACTCAAGTCGTTGGAGCCGCAGGAGCGCAAGGACTTCATCACGACCTTGAGGTCGGTTTCGGCTCGTCTACATCAACCATGCTCTCCTGAGCGTTGAAAATGATTTTCGGTCTTCAAGGGTAAGTTCAAGAAAAGCCCCTCCTGTTACTGCATTACTAATAGATAGGTCCTAGCAGCATCAGGGGTTTAGGGGCGTAGGGTAAAATTTTATTGTTTTCATACATGCACCCCTTAAGTGGTATTAGAGCTAGATCTATGCGTAGTATTGCTAGTACGGGTAGAACACACAAGATATAGCGTGTGGGCGTTGATCTTTTAGTTGTTACCCTTGATACGTCCATTTTGCATCACTATTCTATGTCATAATTCACTGTTATTCATTGATATATTTCATATTGAGAGGTGATACTTATGTTATTTCATCTGTTTTTGCATGGTTGATGACTTTTGGAGCATGGACCGCTGCAGTCAGGATTCTGATAGAAAAGGTGCTGTTTGGAGGCAAAATTCGCGAAGATCAGAAAATCCGGGAAAATACATGGAAAATCCTATTTTTCCAAAAGACGAAGGAAGCCAGAAGGGGGGCTAGAGATGGGCCACCAGGGGCCCACACCACCCCCTGGCGCGGGCCAGCCTGGGTCGCGCCACCAGGTGGTGTGGCCACCCTGGTCCACCACTGGCACTCCCCTCTGGCGTATATTATCCTCCCGAAACCCTAAGACTGGGAGAGCGACCAAAGAAAGATTCCGCCGCCTCTATGGGGCAGAAAACACTGAGGGAGAAAGATCTCTCCGACAGACAGATTTCTGCCGGAGGAATTCCTTCTCGGAGAGGGGAGATCGTCGCCATCAACACCACCATCAAGCTGGACTTCATCGGGATCATCATCATCACCATCAGCACCCTCATCACCATCTCCATATTTCTGTAACAATTGGGTTGAATCTTGCATAGTTCATAGGGGAAACTTTCTCGGTGTTGATTACTCTTTGTAGTTGATGCTATTGAGTGAACCATTGAATTATTGTTTATGTTCAGATTGTTATACATCATTATTCCATCTTTGATCATGATCCATATGATGTCTTGTGAGTAGTTTGTTTTGTTCTTGAGGACATGGGAGAAGTCATGTTGTTAGTAGTGGAATTATGTTGAGAAAGATTCAATAGTTTGATATTTACGTTGTGGTGTACTTCTTCTAGTGGTGTCATGTGAACGTCGACTACATGACACTTCACCTATATGGGCCTAGGGGAATGCATTGTGTATTTGGCTACTAATCGTAGGGGTTGTCGGAGTAACAGAAACCTGAACCTCCATTAGGAAACCATTGCACAGGGGACGTAAGGGTCTTAGAGTTTAAAGTTGTGGTTAGGTTTCTACCTTAATTACTTTCTTGTACTTACGGATGTTTGCAAGGGGTATAATCACAAGTATGTATTAGTCCTAGGAAGGTCGGTACATTAGCACAGGTTCACCCACACAACACTTAGCAAGCTAAAGAAGATTAATCAGCTATATGAAGTGAAAGCACTTGACAGTCTTCCCATGTGTCCTCGAGAACGTTTGGTCATCTTAAGTAATACAACCGGCTTGTCCTTTGCTGCATAAAGGATTGGGCCACTTGCTGCATTTAGTCATACTGTCTTTTATTTACTCGTACTTTATTTACTTGCTTTATTGAAAACCCCTAAAAATCCGTTTGCTAAGTATTTGCAGAGAATTCCTGATCCATACCACTAGCCAGCACCTTCTGCTCCTCGTTGGGTTCGACACTCTTACTTATCAAAAATACTGCGATACACCCCCTATACTTGTGGGTCATCAAGACTATTTTCTGGCGCCGTTGCCGGGGAGTGAAGCGCTATTGGAGAGTGGAACTGGTAAAGGAAACTTCTACTATGAGTATTGTTTACTTCTGTTAGTTGCTTTATTTTCGTTATGGATAATTCGCTGAGTTTCTTATTTGGTAATGCTACTACCACTGTTAAGGTAGTAGATAAGCCACCACCTGCCGAGAATGATGTTTTTAAAATACCTACAAGAATTATTGATCGTGTTATGGATAACTACTATGTTGGGGATGGAACTGTCCATCCAGGTGATCATTTGCTCTTCATACACGAATTATGCGGGTTGTTCAAGTGTGCAGGTATTACTACAGATCAAGTTAAGAAGAAGTTATTCTCATTATCACTGAAAGGAAGAGCTGAGGAATGGTATAAGCTGCTAAAGAATGGTCAAGCTCTGGAATGGGAGGAAATAGTGCCTCTCTTTTATTCAAAGTTTTATCCTCCTAGTGAGATTCATAAAGATCGGAATCAAATATACAACTTTTGGCCTCTTGATGGAGAGAGTACAACTCAAGCTTGGGGGATATTGAAGTTACTAATGCTCAAATGTCCCAATCATGAGCTCCCCAACAATATTATTATCAATAACTTTTATGCAAGGCTCCCTCTACATGACAAGGATTTATTGGATGCTTCTTGTGTTGGATCATTCACTCGCATGGAACAAGAAGCTAAATGGGATCTTCTGGACCGTATTCAAGACAATGCTGAAGCTTGGGAGAATGACAAAGGTAGAAAGTCAAGTATAAATTATGATTATGAATGCATTGAATCTTTTATGGGAACTGATGACTTTCAAAATATTAAAAATGCTTATGGTCTAGACTCTCAAGCTATTGCTTCTTATTTTAGGGCTTTTGCTTCCTACATTGAAGTGCCTAAAAAGAAGTGGAATAAGTATCATGAACCTTATAAAGATGTTGCTAAGAGTGTTCCTGTAAGAAATACTGAAGTTTATACTGCTAATCATGTTTTACCTGAACCTTATATTGAGAAAATGCCTTTCCCAGTTAAGATAAAGGAACATTCTATGATAGCTAGTATGGTTAATGAAAGTACAAATAAAGCTGTTGAATCTGATAAACAAATGGTTGATGAACCTATAATAGCAAATGTGAAAGACTTTTTTACTAAATATGAAAAAGAGGGACACACTATCCTTTGTAAGGATACCTCTAATATTGTTTCACAAAGTAGTGTTATGAGAACTAGTATTCCTGTGTTTTCTATTAGAATAAGTGATCATTGTTACGATGGCCCTTGTGATAGCTATATTGTTAAGTTTATGCATGATACTGAAAGTTACTATGAGAGAGGGAAAAGTGTTCTTATGTATCTCAATAATCCCAAGTTTCCTCGTTTTATGCTGAAAGTTTTTATGTTGCACTTCTTTTGCCTTCCTATGCTTCTAACCTCTGGTTTCAACAACTTGTTTGTTTACAAAATTCCCTTGCATAGGAAGTGGGTTAGACTTAAATGTGTGTATGTTTGCTTCTTAATGCTCTCCTTCGCTTCAATTCATATTCCTATGAGAGCGTCTTAAAAATTATCATGCCCATCTTAATGGCTATAAGGAAAGAGCTTTTTGAGAGACAACCCAATTTGTTTTTGCTTTCAGCTTGTTTTTGTTTCTTTGAGTATTGGAAGTTATTACTTCGGTAATAACCTCTCCTTACCCTTTTTGTTTTGTTTTTGTGTCAAGATCAACTTCTAATGAGAGAGAAGTAAGATTTGGGGAAGTTGCTGTCCCGAAACAGATTTTTTGTGCTTCACCGTAAAAATTCGTGAGAGATCTCTATATGTCGGATTGAGCTGTAATTTTTTGTGCTTCTGACCCAGGTTTTTATTTAACTTTCGTTAGTTTTGCACTTATTGATTTGAGAAATGGAAGATTTTCAAAAAAAATGATATTTACCTGCTGGTCTGTTTTGACAGATTTTGCCACTCTTGCATTTGCTTCTTTATTCGATTTCCTTTTTAAATTATTTTTGGGTTTTCGGAAGGAGTTGCTACAGTAGCTTATGTTTTGATGGTTTTCAGTTGAAGTTGGACTCAAAAGGTTCTTTCACTTTACTTATACTAATGTTGCTAATGAGAACTGTGTGAAGTTTTGTGTGAAAGAAATTTCCAGGAAGTGGAGATAATGGTGTAATAAGGAAGAGAAAGGTTTTATGACTCAAGTAATAAGTGTATGAAGATGAAGATATCGATGATATTCAAGTGATGATTCCGGAAGAATCTACTAGATACCAAATTCAGAGACCTGCAGAGTCTGTTTTCAAATAGGTAACAGTTCTGGTAAGGAAAGTTCCGTGAAAATACAATCCAACTATATTTTTGCAGTTTTCAGTCAATAAGGGAAGCTACGAAGCGAAAGAGGGACGGAAGTGGAGCCAGGGTGTCTCCCACCACCCTGTGGCATGGGCCCACCCCTGGCCGTGCCACCAGGTGGTGAGTCCACCCCGGACTCCACCTCCGACCCGTTTTCTTCCAGTACCTTCCTTTTGTTATGAAACTTCGTAATATATAACCCCCCGGATCTCCCGAGATTCGTATATCATGTTTTTGTCGTATTTTTGTTTCGATCTGTTTCTGCCAGGACTATTCTTGAAAGCTTAGAAGCACAATGGTGTCCGCCAAGGATAAAGGGAAGGATCCTATGGATGAAGACCTCCAAGACCCCGGGAAGGAGAAGGAGATCTAGAGCGAAGATGAAGAGGAGCAAGGCCAACATCCGCACACCGGCACTACCATTGCAAGCATTGGAGTGGTGACAAAACCTGCCAGGGTTAGAAGGACTGCACGGATGCAGACTGGGGGAAAGCTCCTCGTCACTGCTTGGCTCCACGGTCACTTCCTCCGTGCACCAAGAACCCTTTCCATACCCTTATCCATGAGCATCAATACCAGAATATGCCCAAGGGGAAATTACCCTCCAATTGGGATTTGCCTCGTTCTAGCCATGCAGGAAAAGAAGACTTCAAGGAGGAAGAGTGGGGAAAGAATAGCAAGAGCTGGAATTCTCAACCCGACATGATCATGAGCCGCATTGAGCAAAACTCACAGCTGATTCGTAATCTCACCTTCGAGATTGAGGACTTGGGGAAACTTATCAGAGAGCTCATCGAGAGGATACCACCACCACCAAAAGAGTAATTCGTCATCAGGTTTGGCATCCCCTTGGTTTGTTCCAAGCTTGGGGGAGTGTCGCGGTATCACATCACTATCTTCTATCTTTTTACCTTTTTAGTAGAGTCATATCATGAATAGAGAAGTTATTATGTAGGATGGTTTGCATTATGGAAGTGTCCCCTCTCTCGTTAGATATGTATCCCTTGGTGTGAGTTGCCGTTATGGAATATTAATGAGAAGTTCTATCATTCACTCTTTTTCATAGCTTATATTAGTTTTCAATTCGTGGTTATATGATTGATCTTGTTGTTAGTATTGGTATCACTTTGGGATCATTGAGTTAATTTAGTTGGTTTTGGCAAACCTGGCTCGGTCAGTAGCAACACTTTTTGAGAGTTGAATGAAAAAGATAAAAGTACTCTAAAGAAAAATAATTTCATCATCTTTCTTTCTGGATTTGCTCATAAGTCTAGTATTCTCTAGTTAAGATCTTTTGTGCTTCCAAGGAAGATTACACGTTTGTCTTTATCACTTGTATGTTTGTTTGTTTGCTTCAACTCTTGTACTTGCTACCCAGCCTTGCTAGCCAAAAACCTGTACTGAGAGGGAATTCTTCTCGTGCATCCACTCCTTTAAACCAAAACCTTTGCCATTTGTGTCCACCATACCTTCCTATTAGCATTATTACTATTCCAAGTAAATTCTTGTTTTATCTATCTCCCAAATTAAACTTGTTATGTGAAAATTAGTGATTAAAGCTCTCACGAACTTGATGGCACACTTTACTTTCTTGCATTTAATAAACTTGAACCATTGTGCTCACCTATGTTGCATATATGCTTGCGCTTTGTGAGTTGTGAATTAGCAGGACCATGCTGTCATGGGGAACGTTTTCAACATTGCACTGGTACTTTGTACCAAGTTGATATCATGTTATTTTGTCTATGGATGTCGTCGGTGTGAAATGAAAGGGGAGCTTGTAAGTCCATGGAGTTATGCATGTGTGTTAGAGAAACGCCTGGGCCGCTGGTCTAATCCATGCTGACATGGTGGAAACCTGTAGCGTAACCATAACGAGCATCTATGAAGCATTCTTCTTATAAAAAAAGAGTCTGATATTGAGAAAAAAAGAGAAAAAGAAAAAAAATAGATTATGAAAAGAGGAAAGAGAGAAAAAAGCACCATATTCCCATAGTAAATAAGAAGGTTGCCGAGATGCTTGTTGTTTGTTTGCCTTGTCATTTTGATATGGGGATTCTTCTGTATCATCGGGCAAGGGGTACCCCGTTGGCGGTTCTCTATGATACACATATGCTTACGATGACAAGAACTTACCGGTGACTAAACTTGAGTAGCATGGGGAGCGGCCCTCGTATTCAAGGGACATGAGATTATCAATTTACAACTTGTCAATGCATATCCTAAAGATGCCTATGATAAGGGCAATGAGAGCTGAAAGCTAGTAAGTATCATAATTTTTGGGAGATCTTTATGAGACTTGCAATCCCTGCTTCCCTCTGTGAAGGGCCTTTCTTTTACTTTTTAGTTGAGTCAGTAAACCTATTCCCTTCTATCTCAACAAGTATTTTGAGTTGTTGTCTTTCATTCATTCATATGATGATTTATTCAATCATGTTTCCTATGTTCCTTGTTTTGCACATTGCTCTTATCTTGATGTTTACTACTTTGAAAGCTATCTTTGAAAACCAGTTATTTGTGAACTCCAGCAAATTATCAACTATTCTTCGACCAAGAGCTAAGTTTGCCATTACCAATTATGATTCACTTTATTTATCTTTATTGTGTTTCCTTTACTCATTGCAAGTTGAGTTATATAATAGTGAGTTGTCTTCTATTATGATCTATGTATTTGATGAATGTGATGCTTCTTGTTCGTATTCTTTTATCGACTCTTCACTCCATAAACCTGAGGCCATGTTTATTGAGCTCAGTTTCGCTTGGGGACAAGCGAAGTCTAAGCATGGGGGGTTGATACGTCCATTTTGCATCACTATTCTATGTCATAATTCACTATTATTCATTGATATATTTCATATTGAGAGGTGATACTTATGTTATGTCATCTGTTTTTGCGTGGTTGATGACTTTTGGAGCATGGACCGCTGCAGTCAGGATTCTGATGGAAAATGTGCTGTTTGGAGGCAAAATTCGTGAAGATCAGAAAATCCAGGAAAATACATGGAAAATCCTATTTTTCCAGAAGACGAAGGAAGCCAGAAGGGGGCTGGAGATGGGCCACAGGGGGCCCACACCACCCCTTGGCGCGGGCCAGCCTGGGCCGCGCCACCAGGTGGTGTGGCCACCCTAGTCCACCCCTGGCACTCCCCTCTGGCGTATATTATCCTCCCGAAACCCTAAGACTGGGGGAGCAACCAAAGAAAAATTCCACCGCCTCTACGGGGCGGAAAACACCGAGGGAGAAAGATCTCTCCGACAGACAGATTTCTGCCGGGGGAATTCTTTCCCGGAGAGGGGAGATCGTCGCCATCAACACCACCATCAAGTTGGACTTCATCGGGATCATCATCATCATCATCACCACCATCATCACCATCAGCACCTGATGGGTTCGTAGCATGGAAAACAAAAAATTCTACCGCAAGAACAAACAAAACCCAGATCTAATCTAGATAAAAGCCAAGATCTAATCTATTAGACATGTGCAACGAGATAGATCTGTACTAACCCTTGTAGATCCGAAAGCCTTGTGCGAGGTCGGATCTCGTGGTTGATGTAGACGATCACTTGCCGATCTCAAGATCGAGTAGACGATCCTTCCGGTGCCGCGTTCCGGCAGCGCTTCCGCAGTCGGTCACACGTGCGGAGTCGAAGCAGACCTTCCTCTCCCTGTTCCAGCGAGCAGCGGAGGTAGTAGATCTCTCCATGGAATCCCAGCAGCACGACGGCGTGGTGGTGGTGGTGGAGTAGAGAATTCTGCAGGGCTTCGCCTAAGCCAGAGCAGATGGAAGGAGGAGGAGAGAGGCGGCTAGGGTTTGGAGTAGGGAGGGGCAAGGGGGTGGCGCCTCCACCCCTCTATATATAGAGGGAGGGGTGTGGCCTAGGGTTCCCACCCCTAGGCCCACCCCTTAGGGCCAGCGCACAAGGAGGCTTGGGGGGAGAGTCCTTACCCCCAAGTTTCCTTTACTTACCCTTTAAGTTTCCCCTTATCCTATCTTGGTTTTCAAGTAAACTCCAAAATATCTTCTAGAACCTTCTGGAACATTCCGAAACCTTCTAGAATCCCCATACAAACACTCCGGAACATTTCCTAACTTAGAAAATGATCCCCATTATATGAATCTTATTCCCCGGACAATTCCGGATCTCCTCGTGATGTCCCGGATCCAATCCGAGACTCCGAACAACATTCGGTCTCCAACGCACATTCAATATCTACTTAAAACAACTTTGAACCTTAAGTGTGTCACCCTACGGTTCGTGAATATGTAGACATGATGGAGACACCTCTCCGATCAATAACCATCAGCGGGATCTGGAGATCCATAATGGCTCCCACATACTCAACGATGAATTCGTGATCGATAGAACCATTAACATGCGACACCAATTCCCTTTGTCACGCGATATTCTACTTGTCCGAGGTTTGATCATCGGTATCTCCATACCTAGTTCTACCTCGTTACTGACAAGTACTCTTTACTCGTTCCATGTTATGTCATCCCTTGTGACCTAGTCACATGCTTGCAAGCTAACTAGATGACATTCCACCGAGAGGGCCCAGAGCATATCTATCTCTCATATGGATGGAAAAATCCCAATCTTGGTCCATGCGCTTCAACACATACTTTCAGAATACCCAATGACACCTTTATAACCACCCAGTTACGAAGCGGTGTTTGATGTCATCAAAGTACCCATCCGGTGATGGTGATTAACATAACCTCATGGTCGAAGGATTAGGTTACTATGCATTTGAAAGCTTGTAGCAATACGAACTTAATGACTTGATCTTATGCTATGCTTACTATGGGTGTGTGTCCATCACATCATTCTCCTAATGATATAACCTTGTTATTAATGACATCCAATGTCCATGATCAGGAAACCATGATCATCAATTAATCAATAAGCTAGTTCAACAAGAGGCTTACTAGGGACTCTTTCATGTTTACAAAACACACAAGTATTAGTGTTTCCTAATAATACAATTATAGCATGGGATGTAAACATTCATCATAAACACAAAGATATAATAATAACCACTTTTATTATTGCCTCTTGGGCATATCTCCAACAGTCTCCCACTTGCACTAGAGTCAATAATCTAGATTACATAGTAATATACCTAACACCCATGGCGTTCTGGTGTTGGTCATGCTTTGCTCTAGGGAGAGGTTTAGTCAATGGATCTGCCACATTCAGATCAGTGTGTACTTTGCAAATCTTTATGTCACCATCTCGAACATACTCGCGAATATCATGGAAACGTAGCTTGATGTGCTTCAGCTTGCTATGTGACCTTGGCTCCTGTGCATTAGCTATGGCACCTGTGTTATCACAGTAGATGGCCATCGGGTCCAACGCACTAGGAACCACGCCAAGTTCAGTAATGAACTCCTTCATCCATATGGCTTCTTGTGCAGCCTCCGAAGCAGCTATGTATTCCGATTCAGTTGAAGATTTTGCCACAACGCTTTGCTTGGCGCTCCTCCAGCTCACTGCAGCACCATTCAAAATAAATACGTATCCAGACTGTGACTTCGAGTCATCTGGATTGGTGTTCCAACTAGCATCAGTGTAACTGTTTAGAACAAGCTGTTCATCACCTCCATAAGAAAGAACCATATCCTTAGTTCTATTCAGGTACTTTAGGATATTCTTGACCGATGTCCAGTGCTCCATTCCAGGATCACTTTGATATCTACTAGTCAAACTAACAGCATGTGCTGTATCCGGTCTTGTACATAGCATGGCATACATGATAGAACCTATGGCCGAGGCATAGGGAATATTATTCATCTTCTCTCTATCTTCTGTCGTAGCTGGACTTTGAGTCTTACTCAAGGTCTTACCTGACAACATGGGCACGAACCCTTTCTTGCTCTCTTCCATTCTAAACTTCTTTAGAACTTTGTCTAAGTATGTACTTTGTGAAAGCGCTATTAGGCGTCTTGATCTATCTCTATAAATCTTGATGCCTAGAATATATGCCGCTTCGCCAAGATCCTTCATTGAAAAACTATTATTCAAATAGGCTTTGACCCTATTAAGAAGTTATATATCATTCCCAATCAACAATATGTCATCTACATATAGTACTAGGAATACTACAGAGCTCCCACTCACTTTCTTGTAAATACAAGCTTCTCCATAAGTTTGTATAAATCCAAAGTTTTTGATTACTTTATCAAAACGTTGATTCCAACTCCGGGATGCTTGCTCCAGTCCATAAATGGAGCGCTGAAGTTTGCATACCTTGTCAGCATCTTTAGGATCGACAAAACCCTTGGGTTGTACCATATACAACTCTTCCTCAATGTCACCATTAAGGAACACCATTTTGACATCCATCTGCCAAATCTCATAATCGAAATATGCAGCAATCGCTAACAAAATCCTCACAGACTTTAGCTTCGCTACTGGTGAGAAAGTCTCATCGTAGTCAACTCCTTGAATTTGTCGGAACCCTTTCGCGACAAGTCGAGCTTTATAGACGGTAACATTACCATCAGCATCTGTTTTTCTTTTGAAAATCCATTTGTTCTCGACAGCCTTATGGCCATCCGGTAAGTCCACCAAAGTCCATACTTTGTTTTCGTACATGGATCCCATTTCGGATTTCATGGCTTCTAGCCATTTGTCGGAATCTGGGCTCACCATAGCTTCTTCATACGTCGCAGGGTCATCAGTGTTGTCCACCAACATGACGTTCAAGGCAGGGTCATACCAATCAGGAGTGGTACGAACCCTCGTTGACCTGCGAGGTTCAGTAGCAACTTCGTTCGAAGTTTCATGATCACCATCATGAGCTTCCTCTCCAACTGGTGCAGGCGGCACAAAAACATCTTCCGGTGCTGCACTACTCTCAACTCCGAGAGAAGGTTCAATAACCTCGTCGAGTTCTACTTTCCTTCCAGTCAATTCCTTCGAGAGAAACTCCTTCTCAAGAAAGGATCCATTCTTGGCAATGAAAACTTTGCCTTCGGATCTATGATAGAAGGTATACCCAATTGTTTCTTTAGGGTATCCTATGAAGATGCATTTCTCCGTTTTGGGTTCAAGCTTATCAGGTTGTAACTTCTTTACATACGCTTCGCAACCCCAAACTTTAAGGAACGACAACTTAGGTTTCTTTCAAAACCACAATTCATACGGTGTCATTTCAACGGATTTAGATGGTGCCCTATTTAAAGTGAATGCGGCTGTCTCTAATGCATAGCCCCAAAATGATAGCGGTAAATCTGTAAGAGACATCATAGACTGAACCATATCTAAGAGAGTTCGATTACGACGTTCGGACACACCATTACGCTGTGGTGTTCCCGGCGGTGTCAACTGCGAAAGTATTCCACATTTCTTTAAATGCATGCCAAACTCATAACTTAGATATTCACCTCCGCGGTCAGAACGCAGAAACTTAATCTTCTTGTTACGATGATTTTCCACTTCACTTTGAAATTCCTTAAACTTCTCGAAAGTTTCGGACTTATGTTTCATAAAGTAGACATACCCATATCTACTTAAGTCATCCGTGAAAGTGAGAACATAACGATATCCACCACGCGACGCTACACTCATTGCACCGCACACATCGGTATGTATTATTTGCAATAAGTCTGTAGCTCGCTCCATTATCCCAGAGAATGGAGTCTTAGTCATTTTTCCCATTAGACATGCTTCACATCTTTCAAGTGATTCAAAATCAAGTGATTCAAGAAGTCCATCAGAATGGAGTTTCTTCATACGCTTCACTCCACTGTGACCAAGACGATAGTACCACATGTATGTAGAATTATCATTCAATTTTGTTCCTTTAGCATCTATGTTGTGAACATGTGTATCACTACTATCGAGATTCAGTAAGAATAAACCATTCATCTCAGGTGCATTACCATAAAATATATTACTCATATAAATCGAACAACCTTTATTCTCAGACTTAAAAGAGTAACCGTCTCGCAATAAACAAGATCCAGATATAATGTTCATGCTTAACGTAGGCACCAATTAACAATTATTTAAATTTAAAACTAATCCTGATGGTAGATGTAGAGGGAGCGTGCCGACGGCGATCACATCAACCTTGGATCCATTTCCAACGCGCATCGTCACCTCGTCCCTCGCCAGTCTTCGTTTATTCCGCAGCTCCTGTTTCGAGTTACAAATATGAGCAACCGAACCAGTATCAAATACCCAGGCACTACTACGATTACTAGTAAGATACACATCAATAACATGTATATCGAATATACCTTTCTTCTTGATGTTGCCGTTCTTCAGATCCGCCAGGTACTTGGGGCAGTTACGCTTCCAGTGACCAGCACCCTTGCAGTAGAAACATTCAGTTTGAGGCTTAGGACCAGCCTTGGGCTTCTTAGCAGGTGCGGCATCTTTCTTGCCGTCCTTCTTGAAGTTGCCCTTGTTCTTAGGCTTGCCCTGTTTCTTGAAATTGGTGGTCTTATTGACCATCAACACTTGGTGCTCCTTCTTGATCTCCACTTCAGCAGTTTTTAGCATGGACGATAGTTCAGGTAACGTCTTGTTCATGCAGTGCATATTGTAGTTCATCACAAAGTTCTTATAACTCGGTGGCAGTGATTGGAGGACACGGTGAATCCCTAACTCATTAGGAATCGTTATCCCCAACTCTTGGAGCTTGTTTGCGTGCCCAGACATGGTGAGCATGTTCTCGCTAACGGAGCTACCCTCTTCCATCTTACAGTTAAAGAACTTTTCGGAGGCCTCATAGCTCTCCACGGCCGCGTGAGTCTCAAAAATGAGCTTGAGATCCTTAATGATCTCGAACGGGTCGTGGTGCTCAAAGCGCTTCTGAAGCTCCGTTTCTAAACCGTACAGGATAGCACACTGAACTGTGGAGTAATGATTTTTCCGAGTGGCGTAAACATTCTTTACGTCATCGGTGGCATCTTCTGCAGGTGGGTCACCTAGCGGTGCTTCGAGCACATAGGTCAACTGACCAGCCCTGAGGACAATCTTCAGTCCACGGAGCCAGTCCGTGAAGTTGCTTCCATTGTTTTTAAGCTTTTCTTTCTCTAGGAACGCATTGAAATTGATGGAGAGGTTTGCCATAATCTACAACAAATTTGCAAGTAGTTTAGACTAAGTTTATGATAAATTGAGTTCAATTTTAATTCTTAAATTAACTAGGTGAACTCCCACTGAAAACAACATCCCTCACATTGTCTTAGTGATTACACGAACCAAGTCCACTACACCAAGTCCGATCTTCACGAGAGAAGATGTAGTTTCATCGGCGAACAATCTTCATGTTCATCATATCATTTATATGACTCGTGCTCTACCTTTTGGTATTCCGTGTTCCGAGACCATGTATGTACATGCTAGGCTCGTCAAGATTAACCTTAGTTTCCGCATGTGCAAATCTGGCTTGCACCCGTTGTATGCACACGTAGAATCTATCACATCCGATCATCACGAGATGCTTCAAAACGACGAGTCTTAGCAACGGTGCCAACTAAGGACGAACACTTTATTACTTGATATTTAGTGAGAGGGATCATCTTATAATGCTACCATCACGATCTAAGCAATACAAGATGCATAAAGGATTAACATCACAGGCAATTCATAATTAGTGTGATATGATATGGCCCTTTCTTCTTATGCCTTTGATCTCCATATCCAAAGCACCGACATGATCTCCATCATCACCAGCATTGCGTCAAGGTCAGTGGCGCCGCTTCATGGTTGTCCATCATCACTAGCAACTATTACAACTACTTGGAATAAAGCTATTACAAGATGAATAGACACGCAGGTCTTAACAGAATTAAAGACAACCATTAGGCTCCTGCCGGTTGCCATATTACAACAAGGATCATTGCATACATCAAATATAATCACAATCACATGATGGCCATATCACATCACAAAACCCTTGCAAAAACAAGTTAGACGCCTCTAATTTTCTTTGCATGTTTTACGTGGTTTGGGGCTTTCGAATAAGAACAGATCTTACCTACGAAACTGAACCACAACGTTGATACAAGTGCTATCAAGTACAAAGTGTAAACTGGATCTATACTATGGTGGGAGAGACAGACACCCGCAAAGCCACTTGTGCAAAGCAAGTTACATGTCAAGCGTGGAGCAAGTCTCATGTGCGATGACATGTAAGGTTAGCCTGAGCCGCTTCATCCCACCATACCGCAAGATGCAAATACACAAAGCAAAAGACGGCACGAGCACCAATGCCCACAAAACCATTGTGTTCTACTCGTGCAACAGATCTACACATAGACAAGGCTCTGATACCACTGATGGGTTCGTAGCATGGAAAACAAAAAATTTCTACCGCAAGAACGAACAAAACCCAGATCTAATCTAGATAAAAGCCAAGATCTAATCTATTAGACATGCGCAACAAGATAGATCTGTACTAACCCTTGTAGATCCGAAAGCCTTGTGCGAGATCGGATCTCGTGGTTGATGTAGACGATCACTTGCCGATCTCAAGATCGAGTAGACGATCCTTCCGACGCCGCGTTCCGGCAGCGCTTCCGCAGTCAGTCACACGTGCGGAGTCGAAGCAGACCTTCCTCTCCCCGTTCCAGCGAGCAGCGGAGGTAGTAGATCTCTCCACGGAATCCTAGCAGCACGACGGCGTGGTGGTGGTGGTGGAGTAGAGAATTCTGCAGGGCTTCGCCTAAGCCAGAGCAGATGGAAGGAGGAGGAGAGAGGCGGCTAGGGTTTGGAGTGGGGAGGGGCAAGGGGGTGGCGCCTCCACCCCTCTATATATAGAGGGAGGGGTGCGGCCTAGGGTTCCCACCCCTAGGCCCACCCCTTAGGGACGGCGCACAAGGAGGCTTGGGGGGAGAGTCCTT
This sequence comes from Avena sativa, assembly GCA_916181665.1. Taxonomy (NCBI): domain Eukaryota; kingdom Viridiplantae; phylum Streptophyta; class Magnoliopsida; order Poales; family Poaceae; genus Avena; species Avena sativa. Next base: position 26,845,680 of record OV702290.1, on the reverse strand, counting down.
CCCCCCCAAGTTTCCTTTACTTACCCTTTAAGTTTCCCCTTATCCTATCTTGGTTTTCAAGTAAACTCCAAAATATCTTCTAGAACCTTCCAGAACATTCCGAAACCTTCTAGAATCCCCATACAAACACTCTGGAACATTTCCTAACTTAGAAAATGACCCCCATTATATGAATCTTATTCCCCAGACAATTCCGGATCTCCTCATGATGTCCCGGATCCAATCCGAGACTCCGAACAACATTCGGTCTCCCACGCACATTTAATATCTACTTAAAACAACTTCGAACCTTAAGTGTGTCACCCTACGATTCGTGAATATGTAGACATGATGGAGACACCTCTCCGATCAATAACCATCAGCGGGATCTGGAGATCCATAACGGCTCCCACATACTCAACGATGACTTCGTGATCGATAGAACCATTAACATACGGCACCAATTCCCTTTGTCACGCGATATTCTACTTATCTGAGGTTTGATCGTCGGTATCTCCATACCTATTTCTACCTCGTTACTGACAAGTACTCTTTACTCGTTCCATGTTATGTCATCCCTTGTGACCTAGTCACATGCTTGCAAGCTAACTAGATGACATTCCACCGAGAGGGCCCAGAGCATATCTATCCGTCATATGGATGGAAAAATCCCAATCTTGGTCCATGCGCTTCAACACATACTTTCAGAATACCCAATGACACCTTTATAACCACCCAGTTACGAAGCGGTGTTTGATGTCATCAAAGTACCCATCCGGTGATGGTGATTAACATAACCTCATGGTCGAAGGATTAGGTTACTATGCATTTGAAAGCTTGTAGAAATACGAACTTAATGACTTGATCTTATGCTATGCTTACTATGGGTGTGTGTCCATCACATCATTCTCCTAATGATATAACCTTGTTATTAATGACATCCAATGTCCATGATCAGGAAACCATGATCATCAATTAATCAACAAGCTAGTTCAACAAGAGGCTTACTAGGGACTCTTTCATGTTTACAAAACACACAAGCATTAGTGTTTCCTAATAATACAATTATAGCATGGGATGTAAACATTCATCATAAACACAAAGATATAATAATAACCACTTTTATTATTGCCTCTTGGGCATATCTCCAACAGCACCCTCATCACCATCTCCATATTTCTGTGACAATTGGGTTGAATATTGCATAGTTCATAGGGGAAACTTTCCCGGTGTTGATTACTCTTTGTAGTTGATGCTATTGAGTGAACCATTGAATTATTGTTTATGTTCAGATTGTTATACATCATTATTCCATGTCTGATCATGATCCATATGATGTCTTGTGAGTAGTTCGTTTTTCTCTTGAGGACATGGGAGAAGTCATGTTGTTAGTAGTGGAATTGTGTTGAGAAAGATTCAATAGTTTGATATTTAAGTTGTGGTGTACTTCTTCTAGTGGTGTCATGTGAACGTCGACTACATGACACTTCACCTATATGGGCCTAGGGGAATGCATTGTGTATTTGGCTACTAATCGTAGGGGTTGTCAAAGTGACAGAAACCTGAACCCCTGTTAGGAAACCATTGCACAAGGGACGTAAGGGTCTTAGAGTTTAAAGTTGTGGTTAGGTTTCTACCTTAATTACTTTCTTGTACTTACGGATGTTTGCAAGGGGTATAATCACAAGTATGTATTAGTCCTAGGAAGGTCGGTACATTAGCACAGGTTCACCCACACAACACTTAGCAAGCTAAAGAAGATTAATCAGCTATATGAAGCGAAAGCACTTGACAGTCTTCCCATGTATCCTCGAGAACATTTGGTCATCTTAAGTAATACAATTGGCTTGTCCTTTGCTGCATAAAGGATTGGGCCACTTGCTGCATTTAGTTCTACTGTCTTTTATTTACTCGTACTTTGTTTACTTGCTTTATCCAAAACCCCTAAAAATCCGTTTGCTAAGTATTTGCAGAGAATTCCTGATCCATACCACTAGCCAGCACCTTCTGCTCCTCGTTGGGTTCGACACTCTTACTTATCGAAAATACTGCGATACACCTCCTATACTTGTGGGTCATCAACCCTCCCACGTGTACTTGTGTATACTGCAGTAATGCTTGATGAAGCGGCCCCCAACCGGCTTTACGCGTTCATTCGCGAGACTGGTCCACGCCTGACATACGGCTTGTACCATATAAAGTGGCTTTGGGGGTTGTCTGTCTCTCTCGCATTAGATGGTATGCCATTTGCATCGGAGGGTCCCGAAAGGGGTATAGTATAGACAACTTCTTGATCAGGGTTGAGGTGAAAGTTCATAGGTAAGGACGGTTCTTGTGCAAAAGCCCATTCAACCACGTAAAACATGCAAAGATAAAGTAGAGGCGACTAACTTTTTTTGCAGGGGCCATTGCTTTGTGATATGGTTGTGGCAAAGGTAAAGTAATTACCTTATGTTACGAAGTAGTAGTAGATAGTCACGGAGGTGACGGACTACCATGCCGAAAAGACACCGGTACCCTTGTGTCTACGGCGCCGGAACCCTGGTGCCGGAATCCAGTGACACCAGATGGAGATCACGACGTGAAGGACCATATCACATCGCATTTACATTCAATGTCATTGTTTGTATATCTTATTGTGTGCTAGTATTAGATACTCGCCGGTAGCCTAATAAGATGATCCCTGTTAAATTACCAATGATTGTGTTCCCCCTTAGTGTGCACCACCAAGAAAGTTCTTCCGTATGAGGCAACACCGTGATGATCGGGTGTCAGACATATCTATGTTCGCATACAGTGGGTGTAAGCCATGTTGCACAACAAATACACTAAGGTTGAGTTGGCGAGCCTAGCATGTGTAGACATGGCCTCGGAACATGGATGGTTGAAAGATCGAGCACGAGTCGCATGAATGATGTGACCGACGTTTAGCGCCCACCTTAGAATCCACATTGATGGTCGTGACAATCGGGGGAGATGTGGGGAAAAGCGGTCGTGTTATCACTAGAACCCTTTAGAGGATAAGTGTTTCTTAGTGGAGTTATTATTAACTCATTTAATTATAAACTTAGTCTAAATTCCTTTTTGCAATTATAAATGTAGAAAATGGTGCTCCCCGATGCTACCTTTCCTGTTGACGATTGGTTAGATGGAGAGAAGCTCAGGCTAGACGGACCAAACTTCTCTATGTGGGTTGCACGTCTCCACGTTCTCCTTAGTGAGAATTACGTGGTCGACTATATACTCAACGATATGGATTTGGAGCAGCCCTATTTCTATGAGGCCCTAGAACAGCGGGAGGACTGCTATTATCGTCGTGAGATGTCCACCTTCATATCAGTTACAATGTGCTACGGGATGGTGGATGAGCTATGGCCAGTCGTGGATAATCTTGACCCTCGTGCGACAACGGTACAGCTTATGACACATTTTGTGGAACAAGTACGCATATGGGAGTATGAGTTGATGGGAGATTTCCTCTCCATAAAGATGGAGGAGAACTCCTCACTAGACGATCACTTGTTACGCATATATGATGCATATATGAGTCTTGCATACTTCCTGGACAACTGGTTCGCAAGCTCTTTTGCAATAGGTGTGTTGCTGCGGTCGCTGCCACCAATCTACCAAGCACTTGCCAGGATTTGCATTATGAGAGGCGACGCGGAAACACGGGATTTCCATGAGTTCATGTCACATTTCAGGGATGTGATTGTTGAACTCATTGTCACTGAGGTCATCAATGACAAAGGTATATATTTGATATACAATTTTATAAATATTATAATCTTTCAAACACATGTTGCAGTGTTAAGTATATTTGATACTTGTTCTGTTTTACTAAAAACAGGTCCTTCTGCATGAGAGGTGCTTGCTGGAGAGGTGACGTTGCGTGTTGATGGCGAGCATGATGATGATGGCCAACGACACTCTCCCTCAACATTTATCACTTAGTTTATGTTTTGGATAGTTATTGTAATCAAAAGATTGTGAACTTATTTAGTGTGTCTTACACTTTGTGAGACGGTTATTCATATGAGCTTGTAACAAACAAGTTGTTCCACTTTCATGAATAATTTCTATTCGTGTTCATATCCTTGTTCGATTATATGTGAATTATCCTTGTTGTTGAAACTAATTGATAATGCATGAACACTTGTAAAATATTGAAATGCCTTGAAATTACCCAACTTAATGATATATTCATTAATGAATGAAACCATTGTTTAAATTCAAAGTTATATTGATAATATGTGAAAGACACTTGTATTCTTGTACCATATGAATCATGCCTAAGTTCGGCAAAATAACTTGAACACTGTGTATTGCAAGAATACAAAGTGTTTGATGAATTGTTAAAATAGAATACATATTTGATGTATTGTAGTTTAACAAAAATGGCGATTATCATTATATGATTGTTTAAATTTTGTAAAGAAGTTTACCAAAGGAAACATACGTATGAACTATTTGATATGGTTAAGCATTTCACCGACAAAGGGTATGAAAATAAAAGGGAATCTAATTACTATGATTTGATCAATAGTAATGAAATTTGACTTTATAAGAATGGCATAAAGAAAATTGTGGAATGCAATGCGTTTGAAATGTCAAAATGCAAAGCATCACAATGTGATATTTGATATCAAAGTCGGTGAATAGAAGGCGCCAAATAAATCGTTGTAGTATTGATGTAGAGACTAGTTAGAAATAGTTAGCACTCAATTAGAACATATAGTAAACCATCTGGATTCGTGAGATCGGCTCCATATCTAGCATGGATCGTTGTGGAAGTTTTGGGGTTATTCGATATAACCAAAACAATAGCAAATAAGTCCTTGTAGAGTATTCATTAGAAACCTTTGAATACAAAATCCATAGCTGAAACTAAAAGATGAGCAAAACTAGCATTGCTTGGATATTGGTGCATTCTCGAGAAAGTTCGCATTTTGTGATATTTCTCGATTACGAAGATTTTGGAAGATAGTGAAAAACACGACGAGGATTCAAAACCCTGCATCAGAGTGTTGAGAAGTGCAATAGAAAGCATTTCTAAATGATACTCTTCACAAAGGAAAGAATTAATGATAGTGATCATTGTGTTTTCCCCACTGGTGTTTTCACTACATAAAGTAGGATTTAAAATGCAGCCCATATCTTGTATGGATACATTTATGAATCATTTGTCATGTTTACCGGAATATGACATACCTACGAACTACTAAGGAAATAATGGTAAGCTAAAGATATGAGAAATCCCAAAGCAAAATTCACTTGAGATTAGAAAGCAATTTGTTGCTGAATCTTACAAGTAAAGGAGTTACTTGGATTTCCCAAATGACTGCAAAGCCATAGTGGAAAAGGGGGTGAATGACAAAAGCACAATTTGTCAAGTATTGGACAAATTCAAATGAATTTGATTCAAGTGTGCTGAATGTCTAGTGGATTTTAAACTAGTAATGTACTAGTATCTCATAGTGAATCTCCAAGTTTGATATTTGATCAAAGGATTTTGAAGTCATTCAAAATAGTGAATGGATAGGCAATTTGTATGAAATTGAGTGGGAGCTATGAAATTCTTCCTAAAACAATATGTGAATGACATATTTTTGAGTGGGAGCAATATAAGTCTCAAATTAAAATATGTAGGAACATAGTTTGAGTAAGAGTAGTGACTCATACCCAAACATGTTGGGAACATATTTAAGTGGCAGCTTAGAGGAGTGATTCTTAACTGTGTATAAGAAACATTAAGAATAAAAGCACAAATAACGATAAATAATGATTTATAAGGAGTAGAAGTTGATAATATGTATATTATGATATTATGTAGTATTCCTTAAAGGATTCTGAAAAGATTTTCAGAATAGAAGTTAATTAAGAAACTGATTCTTGATAAATCAAATTAGGAACAAAATTAAGTCTAACATCGATGGTTGAAGGAAAGAAAAGGATGATCATCATCCACTATGTTGATACATAGGTTCTATCTTAGAAAACCATAATGATAACTTAACATAATATATGATCCAAGAAGGAACGTTTGAAAAAATTGATTAAGTTCAAATCACGGAACGTTGAGTTAAATTTGTCCACCATGTCTAATAGAGAATTGTAGACATGTTTTCCAAATCCATAAAGGATGACATATCTTAAAGCATAAAGGGTTATGTTATAAGGGAATATGTTGGAAACTCCTATAATACCGACTAAAGTCAAGTAGGAAGTGAGGTGAACAAAACATCAAAAGTTGCACAGGGTGCACTCATGTTTCGATGATTACATTTATAACAATAGATAAGGGTACCATCTAAAGTGATGTATAATGTTATGGTGAGACTAGTTCGCTTTTAACGTAGAATGATGTGTTCTAGGGCACAATGCCCATGATAAATCCCTCGAGGTTGATCTAAAGTCAATGTAGGCTCCTGGAATCCGGCCTTGTTCTGCTGCCATAGCGACGATGCATACAAAAAGATGTTATCATGTGATGATAAAGTATTAATATCAATCAAGGTGACATTAGTAAGTTGCAAAGGATTTGGGACTGTAAAGTACATGCCCAAGACTCAACCTCTTCCATGAGCAAGCATGTTCATGGTACCGGGATATATGGTGCCAATGATTAAGAACAAATACAGCTAGTTTATTTATACTCTAGTACAAGTGGGAGACGGTTGGAAATATGCCCTAGAGACAAATAATAATAAGGATTATTATCATATTTCATAAAGTTTATGATTAAGTTTTATATCATGCTATAACTGTATTGAAAGGAAACATCAATACACGTGTGATATATAGACAACCAAGGGTTCCCAGTGAAACTCTAGTCACTGGTTCATTGGTCAACAGATGATCAAGGTTTCCTGATCATGTGGCATTTATGCCAGTTAGAAATGGAGTCAACTCATTATGAGAATGAGATGATGAACCAATACCCAACCTAAACATCGTGACCCGATCATGTCACGAAGTTCAAGTTACGATGATTAGAATAGACCTAGTAGACTATTCCTTAGACCGTGAGGCTATATCAATCACTGTCTCCTAAGAATGCTTAGATATCATCAAACGTCACTTGGTAATACAATGACAATAAAGGTGTGTTCAGGTATTCAGAGGAATCATAGAGGTAATATATGTCAAGAGCGGGATTTGTCCATCCGCGTGACGGAAAGATACTCAAGGGCCCACTCGGAGAAGTTATATCCAATAGCTGCACATCGTGTGATTTGATCACAGAGATATTACTTGTCGAAACGAGTCAAGTGGCATTGTTTGGTAACGAGATTGAACACGACATGGTGATGTCACTGATCAGATCTCGGGCAATGCAAGTATCGAGAGACAAAGGAATAAGACACGACTGTCCTGGTTCAAACGACGAAATATCTTCGTGGAATGCACATGGGTCACATTGCCATCCAGGTCCCTCTATCGATCATTGGTTTGGGAGTGTCCCGACCATGTATGGAGTGTTCCCGAACCATGGGGTATCACACTTAAGGGCTTGATGATGCTTAGAGAGTGTTTACAAGATCGGTAGAATCACAGAAGAAGAGAAGAGAGAAAACCGGAAGGGTTTTGGTAAGTCTGGAGGATGTCTAGAGTGGAGGTGGAAGGTGTTTTATAGCCACTAAGATTGAATAATATGTGAATGAATGTTAAATTTTGATTTAATAATTTATTCATAATTATTTAATAAAAGAGAAATCAATTAAAGGTCAAAAAGGCTTAATGGGCCAATTCCGGAGGGAGAAGGGCCCATGAGGGAAAGGCAAGAGGAGAGAGGAGGCAAAGGGGGTGGACGGCTGGGCCTAGCCCTCCCGCGCGGGGCCCACCAGGGCCGGCCGCCGGCTGGCCCCCTCTCCCCCTCCTTTAGTCCCACCCAGGGACTTTGAGGGAGGTAGTACCTCCCCTCGCCCTATATATAGTGGGGTATTTTGACCAGAAAATACACAACACAATATTCAATAAAGGTTTCCTCTCTTTTGGGGAGACCTCCAATTGATATTCTCTCTCTCTCCCATGACCGTGGTCCCAAGTTCGGACTGCGCGAACAAGAGACGTCTTCACTGTGGAGCACCGTCACGCTGCGGGATTCAGATCCAGAAGCTCTACTTCCGCAACCGCTACTGGAACAAGGAAGCGGCAGTCATCACCAAGCACCGGATGCATGTAACTCCCCGCGAGGTGTCACATTTGAGGCACTCAAGTCATTGGAGCCGCAGGAGCGCAAGGACTTCATCACAACCTTGAGGTTGGCTTCGGCTTGTCTACATCAACCATGCTCTCCTGAGCGTTCACAGCGTTTTTCGGTCTTCAAGGGTAAGTTCGCGAAAAGCCCCTCCCGTTACTGCATTACTAATAGATAGGTCCTGGCAGCATCAAGGGTTCAGGGGCGTAGGGTAAAATTTTATTTTTTTCATATGCGACCCCCCTACAACTCTGGTATATGCTTGTAACACTTAAAGCACATGACACGTCAGGTCTTGTACATATCATGCGTACATGATAGAAACAATAGCCGAAGCATATGGAACTTTATTCATATTTTCTCACTCAGCATCTGCCATAGGACATTGCATCTTGCTTAATGGCTTTCCATGCACCATTGAAAGTTTTCCTATCGTGGAATCCTCCATATTGAACATTTTCAATACTTTGTCTAGATATGTATCTTGAGTAAGCCCTATTAGGCACTGGGATCTATCTCTATAGATCTTTATACCCAATATGTAAGCTGCTTTACCCAAATCTATGATTGAAAAGCTACTCTGCTACTCTTCATGATTCTTTTATGGTATTAAGAAAAGTTTTATTGTTTCCAATTAACAATATGTCATCCATATATAAAAATAGAAATGGTATTAACATCCCACTTACTTTCTTGTAAACACAAGCCTCTTCGCCGTTCTTGATGAAGCCAAAACCTTTGACCGCTTCATTAAAGTTGAGATTCCAACTTCATGATGCTTATTTTAGTCCATAGATTGAAAGCTAAAGTTTACATACCTTTCCAGCATTATTTGGAGTGACAAAAACTTTGGATTGTACCATGTACACGTTCTTAGTAAGCATTCCATTAAGGAATGTTGTTTTGACATCCATCTGCCATATCTTGTAGTCAAAATATGCAGCGATAGCTAGAAGTATCTGAACATACTTTAGCATTGCTACAGGAGAGAATGTATCATCGTAGTCAGTTCCTTGAATTTGTCAAAACTGCTTTGCAACAAGTCATGCTTTATAGAAGGTAACATTAACATTCGCTTGTGTTTTCTTCTTACAGGTCCACGATAGGAGGACATACTCTACTATACCTACATGGTTGAACATGTGCTGTAATTTTTGGGGCTACAAATTTTTAGGCCCGAGAGCTTCTGGTGCCATAGCCATACCCAGAACATATTCCGGTGCTACGCTACTTTGCACTTATTGGTCAGGTTCAATAATCTCATCAAGCTCTATTATCCTGCCACTCAAATCTTTATACCATATGTGCCTAATACACTATGATTATGATGTTTGCAGTATATCAATACACTTTGACATATCTAATCAACATAATTTTTGAAACGGTTTTCACAAGTATTTCATGCGCTAATTTTTTAACTCAAATGCCATTCTCTTTTGATCAAATCATAGAGACTTGCCTTTTCTCGTTAATATTATATCCAATTTTAATCCGAAGACATTTGAATGTTTCAAACTATTTTCAAACTCATGCTTTATCAAGTGAATATTGTTGTTCACTTGATTCTGCAATTGTTTCTACAAAATAATGATTTCACGGTATTGATGAATAATACATCATAATGTACAATATCCAACAATATATAAATTATGTATTATAAGAACGTATCAGTTTTGTTCATCTTCGCCTAGAAGGCCTATTATTGTAATATAAAATCCGACGAATTCATGTTTTCATTAACAGGAAATTCTTAAAATACTAATATTACCTGAACTCTAGTGTCATTTATTATTAAGTTTTTGGATATCTTTTAGCTTTGTATTTTATAAATGCATAAGTCATTATCATTACGACTATAATGAGAATAAAATTTTCATAATCCAATAATGTGATTATAATATAAATTATTCATAATAATCGAATAACTGATTTGTTACAAATCTATTATGAATAACCATCTCGAGAGAAGCAAGACATGCTAGTAGGTTCACACTCTCAAATCGATTATAAATCTATTATAATATTAACTAATCCAGACGATAAGTGCAGAAGAAGAATTATCATCGGCCATCAACATCTTGTATGCCATCAACACGCCTTGTCTCCTCATCTTCTCCACGCAACACCCAACAGATGGTCATGCTTTCATAAAACAATAACAAGTATCAATATACTTGGTAAAAATGCAACTGTGTTATGTGAGAAACAAATTTATAAGTTATATATCACATATACCTACTTAGTCGATGATTTCTCCAGCAATGGGTTCTACCTTCATAGTTCTCAACTATGACAGTAATCTATGAAAAGCGAACTATTCCTCTTTTATTCTTCTTTCATAATGAATCCTTTGACAACATGGAAGAGAACGCATCACTCCATCTATTGTGAGATTGTCATCCATCTAGTAGTCCACATCAAACCCGAGCGACTCGTGCAAGTCATACATAATCTCCAAGTGAGTGTCCAGACATGTATTTTCTTTCATATTTTGTGAAAGAAACTTGTCAAGAAGCTCAAACTTCATAAGTCCGATTTGTCCTTCAAATATCACCTTCAACTCGACCATTATCTCATACGATTGAGTGTGCATGAACTACGCACGCAATTCAGGCTATAGGCAGAATTTTGACACGTCTACTCTAAGCAACTCATCACGGAACAGAGATACATGGTTGAACGGCAAAAAATTATTTTCCATGATCTACAAAGATATAAGACTAAGTTCATAATTTGAATTCTAGTTTTATAATCAAGTTATCACCAGAACTCCTACTACAACCATCATCTCTAAAATGATTCTAGCGATCACACGGACCCTTTATACCACATCATCCCGATCATCATGGCCTTTGATGCAGCTGCCATGGTGGACTATATCCGTCGATCATCGTTCATGTGACTGCTGCTTGATCTTTTGATCTATTGTGTTCCGAGGCTATATCTGTACATGCTCACCAATTCAACTATAGTGTATTGGCAGTGCATACATGGCTTGCACCCACCGTATGTAAACGTAGAGATGTCTAGCACCCGATCATCATGACATGCTTCATAACTGCGAACTTTCTTGGTGGTACACACTAATGGGAGAACACTGAAGTTGGTATTACTTAGGAATTATCCTGTTCTACTACCGTCCTGTATCTAATACAACCAAGCAAAATATGATTCATAAAATAACATCACATGCAATTTTATAACTGTGATATGACGTGGTACTTCATGTCGTGTAGCATGATCACCATCATACGCCACCAGTATGATGCTATTTGTGTGGCGCTACCAGCTAATCGTTCTACATGAAGTTTATGACCGCATCACATTACAAGTTCCTCCCCGCAACATAAAAATCCTACTTTATTAGTTGCATATTTTATGTGGCTAATATCGCTATCGAGAAAGAACCGTTCATACCTACAAATATCAATCATAACATTGATCTGATAGTTGTCTTATTACTCCTCTCCCGGGGTCTTCCATTGTAAATGCCATATTAACTATTATGAGAGAGACATACATCCGCTTTCCACTTACATGGTACAATCGGTATGGCCAATTACACGGTCTTGGCCGTTTCATCTCACAATGTCGTAATATGAACAAGTACGTGGGAAGATGAAAACTATGCGATCAATGCCCACATTCAACATGTGGTCTACCAGTACTAGCATAACTACGCATAGATCAGATGCGATACCACTGAAGGGTATTCGCATCACAAAACAAAAATTCTATGTTAGAATAACCCAAACACCCAGATCTATGTACGAGTTCATGCAGTAATGGGATGCAGAGGTTCGGTTACGTATCCTTGTAGACCGAACGCGCTCAACGTCCCGCGAGGAATGTGGTTTGAGTAGTCGAAATTATAGCCGACCTTAAGGTCGCGAAGCTCCACGCTAGTCACCTCCTAGTCCTAGCAAGACAACCCATCGCCACTAATGGTAGCGCTATCCGAGGACTTGCACACATACGGTGTCCAACAACGACTCCCGTTTTTCTTGATCCGGTCGGAATGCGAAAGTAGACCCTCTAGAACCGAGATCCAGCAGCACACGGCGTGCCTTTGATATTAACCCGCTTGTGTGTATTTTTTGTGGAACCGCACTCATGAGAGTCAACAGAGAAACAGGAGGAAAAATGCCCTAAGAAAAATAGTCTTTAGAAAATCTCCTTTTATTTTTGTGTGTCCTTTACTCACAATTTGGACCCTATTATATATGCGAGGAAGTAGAACTCCCTTCCCTCAACTCCCATGTGGGACTAAAGAAAAGAATAGGAGGAGAGGCAACATCTAGCGGTGGCTGGGCCCTGCCCGCGCAAGGCAGCTCGCCTATGGCCTGGTGGCCTGCGTGGCTGTGGCGGTTTTCCGGGTGGGCTTGGCCCGCCAGCGCGTGGCAGCCGAGTGTGGCGTTATCAGTCACCTGGGCCGGCCAGCGGCCTGCAGCCTGCCGGCGCCCGAGCGGTAGCGAGCAATGCGCTGTGCATGCGCGTGCTAGCGCCTGCCTGCGCACCTGAGTGGGCTAGCCGACGGCCCACCAGCTGCGGCTAGCAGCCACGATTTGCCCACTAGGGTGGCCTGCCTCTTGGGCTGACTTCCTCCGAGGATACGACCCATGGGCGGAGGTTGCCCCTTAATAATTAATTTAAATATTTTATTTAGTATATATTAATTCACAATTAACATATATAAATGTATATTTAAATTGTTTACTAATTTGAAAACACCTTTGGATTTATTTCCTTCTTTCGAACAGCTTCGGATCCTCTTCAGAACTGTTTTGGCAATATCTTATTGGGACAATTTCAATACTCTATTTCTCATCGGTGATCCCTTCTTTTCATATCGGTCTCAATACATCGTCAGACTCCTAAGTGTGTTACCCTACGGTTTGGGAATAGCATAGACATGATCGAGATTTCTCTCGATCAATGATCAATAGCCGGATCCGGATGTCCATAATGACCCCCATTTTCATGAGACGTTGTCATGTTCGAACCATAAACTATGTGTCCCTATCTGTTTATTTCTTCGATACATGACTTATCCGAGATTTAATCTATGATATCAACATACCTATCTTGTTATCGATAAGTCCACTTAACTCGTTATCGTGATATTGTATTCCCTGACCTAGTCAATGGCTGCAATCTATTGGATACAGTCTCACCAAGTGGGCCCACTGTATCTCCCGTCACGCGAGGTGGTGGCGACAGCGTGTGAGGCGACGACGAAAGTAGCTCGCGAGGCGGCAATGTAGCAGCGCGCGAGGCGGCGTCGTAGAGAGAGGTGGGGCGGGTCTACGGGTTTGCCACCCCCGGACCTGCCCTATTAGACTTGACGGGTCTAAGTTTTTACCAAACCCGCCCCATTTAAGACGGGTACCTATTGAATTTGCGGGTTTGAGGGCCCATTGTCATCCGGACCAACATCTAATGCCACCTAAAGCGGGCACTAGATGGGCCGACCCATTACCTCGCCAACACTATTGACATGCTGGTACATGTTTCTTCCTCTTCTGTTAATTTTTTCAGTTTTTTCAAATATGAACACATTTTAAATCTGAAAAAAAATAGATATAAAACAATATTCCTTTTTAGGAAAATAAAAGTTTAAAACATGAACTTGTGAAACAATTTCAAAAAATCTTGAACCAATTTTGAAAAATCATGAACCAAATTAAAAAAATCATGAACCAAACTTAAAATTCATAAACCAATTTTAAAATTATGATTTTTTTCCAAAATATAATGAACATTGTTTGAGAAAAAGGAAAGAAAAGTGAAGTATAATAAATAAAAGGAAAACCAGAAAAGAAAACAGAAAAAAGAAAAAGGAAAAAAGTAAAAACCGATGAAAAACTTCAGCGCGTGAAATAGGCTGGCCCAACAGACGGCGCGGGCGGTAGTAATTAGAGTTTCCGCAGGTGGCGATGCTCTTCCAGAACAACAATGCGGGGGAAAAAAAAAGAACCACGCGCGGCCCGCAAACAAAAGTATGGTAACTGTCTCCCGCTCGATGGGATTCCTGGAATTGAGACGCGAAACTCCTAATAATTTGTCGAGAGGGTCGCGCGGCGCTCCGGGCGGCAACCCTAGCTACCCAAGCCGCCCGGTTCGGATTCAAGTAGGAAATCACGCGCGCGGCAAGCTCGATCTTCCCTTTCCGTATATACGTACCACCACTCCAGGCCTTGGCCCGTCTGATTACTTCGCCTTCTCCGCCGCTGCATATTGAGTCCCGGATCTCTAGATTAGGGTTTATCAATAGTTGGGACAGGGGAGCAGATTCCAAAGGGAATGAGTACAATCGGCACTGCGTGCTCAGGGAGCGCAGCACGGGGTGGTTCCATCGGGGACAAAGTCTTGCTGGACCTGAATCGACCTCCTCCCGGTGATGGGGGTGGGGACAGCTGGAACGAGTCCCCGATCGCCGCGGACACGGGGGCCTCGCCGGTCGCCGTGGACTTGGATCGATCTGCCGACGCTGCAGGCGCCTGCGTCGCTTGTGGCGAGGGCAGCCAGAACGAGGCTCCGATCGCTGGCGGCACAAGGGCCTCGCCATCGCCAGTCGTCGTGGACTTGGATCGATCTCCCGTCGCTGTGGGTGGGGGCAGCCAGGACTTGCCCCCGATCGCCGCAGGCACAGAGGCATCGCCCATCGACGTCGAAGCTCTCCCCGACGAGGTGTGTTTGCTCTCTGTTCCCTTGGGTGAATCACCACGATTTTACATCCAGATAACGTTTTCTTTTAATAACAGGGGAGTAGGAACAGGACGGGAACAATGAGAAGACGCGGTCTGGCTTTTGTGGATCTGGAGGTTGGTACGGATCAGCAAGGTGAGTTTATCAATCATACTGCAGGTGCAAATCATGGGTTATATTACTTACTGCAGAATTCTGAGTACTTCGTTTAATTACTGCCTTTTATGTTCATAGTCCAATTAGTGCCAATTTGTTCATTAGATACATGCGAAATTGGAACATCTGATTTTTCTTCTACATAGTGTGGTGTACTCTTCTTCCAAAATATTATATACCAAACTACATACAATGCAAACAAGATGTTTGTAGATGATTGTTACAAGATCCACCGGATCTATATACCAGCAGACTACATATAAACGTTCGTTTTGGTGGGATCTAATTCCATGTTTTCCTTGTGATTCAAGGTGGTGGTGACGATGCTAGAACAACATCTTGCCATCCCAGTGGGAGCAAACGACGGAGGGTTCCACCTGTTATATACATTTCTCCGGATACGCAAAAAAGTGCCACTTATCAGGTTTTATTCTCTTATTTGTTATGAATTAAAGTTTTTGTGCTTTAGAGACTATTGCACTTAGCTTCTTTGCATTATTATTACTATCAAAAATACCCGTGCGTTGCACCGGGATAAAAAACTCTTTGCATGAGTATAAGATGAGATCCTAGCCTTTTTCACCTCTGAATTCCCGTGAATGTCTGAATTCCTGTGAGGAATTTTCTCTATTCTACATGCGGGTTCCCCTTTATTTTCCTTCTCTACCACGACAAGCGAACGAACCAATCATGCCGCCGCAGCCTTGTCGTACTCCACGCCACTTCAGGCGGTATACACAATTCAGGGCTATTCATGCGCCACTCATAATCCATGGATCTTGCGGACGTATATAAACAACTGAGAGGGCCTCACAATCCTATTTTCTATTTATTGACTCGTTAATTTTCTGTTTAAGAGACCAATACGGTACTATTCACCTCGAGGGCTCGGCCAGCGAAGGGAGCGAGACAGCGATGTGTGCCAATGCCGAACTGTTCAGAAAAGAAGGCGACGGTGGAAGGCCTCATTTGCATGTGTTGACGGGCCCACGGCGCAATGTAATCTTTTTCCCGGCTACCTATACCACGTTGAAACGTCCCGATCTACCAAGTGCGTAGGAACCCTAAAAAAAACCATGTACGTACGAGCTATACTTTTGTGTAACGCTTTTAATCTTTTAGCGTGCTACCTAAATACGATGGACACGTTCCAACCTACCAAGTGCCTACGAGTTATTCTTTGGTGAAAAGTTTCTTCCAACTTAGAGGTGTCACGGTGGGTATTATGTGATTTATTGGAAGGGTAAAACCGTCCAAAAAAGTGTAGGAACGGTGAGAAATACTCCTTTTTTTATTATTAGGTATAGATTTTCTTAAAGGGAGATGGCATCTAGCTTTATCCACAAAACTTAGTAGTACTGTTAAAAAGGAAAATCTGTAATTATGCTGCATCTGTGATATGTTTTTCCCTATCTATTTTCAGAATATTCAGGTGGGCACATTTGGTATACATTGTTTCAAATTCTGCAGAGTGCATATTATCTTTCCATGTATTTGTGCAATAGAAATGGAATCACTAACATGAGACTTTGACCTCCATAACTAACATGTTCTGAACACTACACATTTTAGATAATCTTATATTCGCCATTTTCTGCTACTGATAATTTTTAACCATATTCCTTGAGGAAGTATTGATGTGGAACACCCTGATTTTTGGCTAATTTGTGGTTTCTTTGTTCTGTACATGGATCTTGTTAACTAGTATGTCGTAGGTTAACCCGTTTTCACTTGTCACCTTCGCAGCGAAACGCCTTGGTGCCAGTCATTAGATCAATTGTGGATGCTCCTCCAATGGAACCGGTCTTCACCTGCCCGATTTGCCTGAACAAGATGGAGCAGCCATCCGCGACGAGCTGCGGCCACGTCTTCTGTGAGAAGTGCATCAAGGCATCAATCAAGGCCCAGAAGAAATGCCCAAACTGTAGGAAGAAGCTGGGGCCGAAGGGCTTCCACCGCGTTTACCTTCCTACAACTGCCGATCAAGCCTGAGCTTAACTTCCTTCGTTTCTCCAGATTCAGTCTTGTCGTCAGAAGAGCGTAAGGTGATGCTCTGGTAGGCTATGTGCATTGATCGATGCACAGGCATGTGGCACCAACTCCTTTTTCCTAAAAAAACATACAGAGTGATGATCTGTCTTTAGATGATGGTTCATGATTACATATGCCCCTCGAGTGAAGTGTGTTGCAACAGTAGTGGTTTTGCAATTTTTATATGTGTGGTGCTTGTTCTAGTTCAGGTACGTATGATCCACTGCGCTCTTCTGTGTTGTGTTGATGTTCCAATAAGCCTCTAGGATCATCTGTACTGATCGGACCTGGACTAGGCTAGGCACCCTTCTGTTAGCCCTAAGAAAATGACATGCACGCATGCCTGAACCCTGAGAACTATACATTAGCCGATCTGATTTGCCAAAACAGCTGACGCGATCTGATCGACGCCATTCCGGTCAGTCCCAGCTCATGCCAACTTCACGAGCATCTCGCTCTCGCACCAGTAGGATTCGGTGTTTCTTTTGACGAAACATCTTTCAGAGAAGCTCCACTAGGGTTTGTTTCTTTACCTTTATTCTTCCTTGATCAACTTTTTCTTTCAGCACCGGGCACTGAAGAAGTAGCATAATAACAGCAGCACATGACAATATACCTCTTTTTTACCTAAAGAAGGATCATCGAGTCCCTTTGAAAAAGGATCATCAAAGTCCACCTCAATCAGAAAAGCTGAAACGACAGTGTCCCATGTCCGGACCAGATGCCCAACTCAACTGGGTCTCGCTTGGACCTGTCTGGATTTGGACACCCATGTGTACAATGATACCACAGATCAAGATCAAAGCTGATTCGTGACATATCTCCACTCATCATGAGCGCATGAGCTTCAACAGTGAACCCTGAAGGTTGCGCGCAGTGCCATGGAAATCATGAGAATCATGGCGCCTCAAGAACCTTCCATGCTCAGGTCATCAGGCCCCTGGCCGAGTCATGTGTGCTTGGCCCGTTCCTGCCGGATGACGAACCGCTCCTCTCACCAGTCGTCACCGGATGGTTCAGATTTGTGCGTGAGATTTGTCGGACTTCGGTCAAGTATGGCTTGAGTCACTTTTTAGAGTACTCACCTCGCGTTTCTCTAGGTTTAGCTAAAATCAAACATAGTAAAATTTGATCAAATATTTAGAAAATATTATATAAAATATATGATATTAGAATTATTATAAATTATATATTTGGTATTACGAATGTTGATAGTTTTTATATTCTTAGTCAAAATTTACAATGTCAAATCTCGATTTTTTTTACAATGTTTGTCTTTGACTAAATCCAGAAAGGTAAATAAAAATGGAGAGAGTATGTATGGCGCGGTAGCCACCATTTGCTCTCTGATACTCATGCAGGATCTGTTGGAGTTGTTCTCCGCGATTCTAAAGGAGGTTTTATTGCAGCATCAACTGTTTTCTTTTCAAATATTGGATCTTCGATAGTGACGGAAGCCATGGCTATGAGAGAAGATTTAGAGTTGGCTAACCGTATGGGTTGCAGTAATCTGGTTGCTGAATCGGACGCCACAGAAATTATTCACACCTGTACTGGTGAAGAAGCTTGGTGGGACGAGTCTACAGCTGTTTATGCTGATTGCATAGTTCTGGTGACCCTCATTGGTAATGTTAAATTTCAGTATTGTCTGAGGGATACAAATGAGGTGGCACATGAATTAGCTAGGGTTTGCTATTTAGATAAAATTTCCTGTAATTGGGCAGATGACCCTCCTAGCTTTATTATTCCTAAACTCGTAGCTGATGTAACAATTGTTGACTGATGGTCTGCAAGTTCCAGACGCACTCTTTTTCCTTACCAGGGTACCTAAGGGACTAAAACGTTTTAATGAGGCGTCTTGCATGCTTAATATATGATGTTTTACCTCAAAAAAATACTCCCGAAAAACGAGGTGGACATGGGAGGCAGCAACACCAACAATGTCTCTGCATTCTCCTTTCTCAAGAAGGATCTGGATCTATATAAAAGTTTACAAGTCATACAAAGCACTCTGAACATAAAAAACTTACGTCGAGATCCTTAGAACACCTAACAATAACTATTGCTGCCCTAGTGAGCCGTCGACATGTCGTCACCGCTCTGTTACCGAAGTCAGCCTGACTTTGTTGATAACAGTCGGGATAGTCCTCGTCCACATGCCCTAAGTGAAGGAAATATGTCCTGAGAGGCAATAATAAAGTTGTTATTATGTATTCCTTGTATATGATAGATGTTTATTTTGCATGCTATAATCGTATTGATAGGAAACATCAATACATGTGTGTTTAATAAACAAAAGGGTTCCTAGTTATGCCTCTCTTATAGACTAGCTTGTTGATTAACAAGATGATCAAGGTTTCCTGATCATGGACATTGGATGTTGTTAATAACAAGGTCACATCATTTGTGAAATGATGTGATGAACATTCATCCGAAATATAGCATTATGATCAAGTCATTATGTTTATATTGCTATAACATCATACAAAGTAGTCTTAGTCCTTAGACCATGAGATCATGTTAATTGCTAACACCGGAAGAGTATCTTGATAACATCAAACGTCACACCGTAACAGGGTGACCATAAAGGTGGGTTCAGTGCTATGAAGGTGTTATGTTGAGGCTCATGGATCAAGAGTGGAATTTGTCAATCCCGATGACGGATAGATATACTCTGGGCCCTCTCGGTGATATCACATTAAGATAGCTTGCAAGCAAGTGATGTGATCACTAGAATGTTATATCACGGGAACGAGAAAAGAGTGCATGTCGGTAACGAGATCAAACTAGGTATTTGGATACCGATGATCAAATCTCGGACATGTATTATATCATGAGACAAAGGGATTAAATTGCTGACGTTAAAGGTTCTCACGATCACAAAAGTCATCGTTAAATATGCAGGAGTCAGTATGGATCTCCAGGTCCCACATATGTTCTAGACAAAAGGTTTGCAAAGCGCAGGAAATGTTTCGATAGAAACAGGAATTGTTTCGATAGAAACCGGAATTGTTTCGGGTGAAATTGCAGAAAGTGGTTCTGCATGCAATATTGAATGTTGCAAGGGGTTTTATGTGAATGTTTGTTAATTAAAGTAATTAACAAAATTCTGAATAAAATAAATAAAAGAGTTTTATTAATTGAGAGTTGCATTTAATTTGGTGGAAATTAAATACATGTGAGTGGGATTTTGGGTGGAGGCCATGTTTATGTGAGTGGAGGTTCACCACATGAATGAAGGAGGGGAGGAGTCCCCCCCTCATGCGCCGGCTATGGGAGGGGAGGGGTCTCCCTCCCTCCTATATAAAGCCCCCCTCTCCCCTCTCACAAACCACACCTCCTCGTGAAGGATCTCTCTCCCCCTCTAGATATTCCCCCATGGTCTCGGATTAGCGAGATACATGTTCCCGGTGGCCTTGCATCTAGAAGGAGTTGCTGCTTCTGCTGATTCGCTGGAGCGAGGAGGTGGAGGTTGTCCGGTGGCTTGAACGTGTGTGCGAGGACGGATGCGCTGCTGATTTGCGGCGCTCGGACTTCCACACGATCTTGAGATCGGCAAGCGTACGACTACATCAACCACGAGTTCCTACTCGTTAACAAAAATCGTTGTCTTCGAGGGTAAGTTCTCCATGGATGTATGTCCACTCGTTGCTCTGTATCTAGTAGATAGATCTTGACGTATAGTTCTCATCGTAGGAAATTTTTTGTTTTCTATGTTGCGGACCCAACACTAAGAACCATCATCCCTAAGCTAAAGTCGTCACCATTGAACTCTTGAGTCGATCCAAATCTTTTGACACCAAACTTGTAACATACTTGGAACAATCGAGATCCACCACTCCATGGAAGTAGCGGCTAGACAATTTCCCGTTCTCCTTAATGCCACCGGTGAGGTCACCGCTGATGATGTGGATGGGGAGATGGAGAAACCTCTTGTTCTGCACAATGTCATCATGTAATGTCACTAGCAGTTGACTAGACTAACTATAATGACCTTACTCCATTGACAAGCTCATGATCAAGGTCTCCACTCCCTCCTGCCGCTGGATCAGCAAGGTGAGAAGGCAGGGATCTATCGATTCCTGGTCAAAGGCAAGGAATGATGTCGACGACTAGAGTTGAACCGGTAGAAATGGTTCCCTAGAGGCTCCACTTTTTGAATTATATCTGTTTGATGGAACCTTCTACTTATATCCAGTTCATGTTGTTTTGTCCTTAGTCATTTTAGGCTAGGATGGACACCACTCTGGAGACTAATGTGTAAGCTGGAAGATGACAAATTTCCGAGAGTCATGTGCATAGAGATGCTACCCGACTGCATTGGCTAGAAAGAAGAGGTATGCTAGCTAGACCAACCAAAGGGATAGTCGACATGAGTAAGCTGCCATATGTTGACTAGCACAATGAAATCCTTAGAGTTGAGGTGATCACACGATACGGGTTGTGGATTAAACGGGCTTCGAGTCTGTCTTTTGTTGTCTGTAACTAGTAGACATAAGGACGGTCTTGGTACAACCAAGAAGCAAGATGTGTGTCGTGGATCAATCAAGACAAAAAAATCCCTCCATCATGGGGATATATTATCTACGCCCGCTTGTGTGGTATGACTCAGAAGCATGGTCATGCGCTACTCGATCAAGTGTTGATCAAGTTTGTGCGAAAAAAGTTAGAAAGATGGAGATCCAAATGATGTTAGGCGGAAGGAATCACATATCCCTTGAACGAGAAAAGTGAGTTAAGATGGCACTAGGATAGCGGTCACTCCCTTGCAGCTTATCACCAATATCATGAGGCAAAGGGAATCAGATAGACTATCATATTGAGGGCACTTATAAGTATCTAGGAGTCAGTATGTTTTACTAGAAGCCATTACCGACCATCGTCTTTGGGTGAGAGCCGATTGATCGAGTCATGTTTGGCTTACTGTAAGCCTATGTGACGAGGGGTAACCTCGGCAATGCCCATGGTGATGGACTTGGGGTTTCATGGAAAAGAGAATGCTGAGGATTTCGTCGGATGTTCAGGAAAACAATGGAATTAAAGTCGCCTGAATATTGAGTAATCGCACTATTACAAGTTGTCCTCTAGATTTCGTTACCCTCGCTTGGGCTTCTCCCATCCTATATATAATAGGTCGGGTCTCAAAGCTGTATGCGGATAGGTTTCATACACGCGTAATTACAATACCAACATAATGTCGGTTCATAGTCTCTTTCCTAATACAGTCAACGTCTCCGTCGGTTGCTTCCTTGGGCTATCATCTGAAACCTTCACGGCCCGTGAGCCTTTTACCCAATATAGGGTAGCGAACCATAGTCACCCGAGTAATCATACCCATGTCAGTAGCCCCCCGAGACTCTACTTGAACCTTAGTTTTAGGTTGAGTCTCAAAGTTTCTTTTCCTTTATTTTTATCACTTTTTGTGTTCTGTGGGGATTCGGTACAACGAGCCTGATGCTTCCGACGGATCGAGAATCGGTTAATTACTCCTGGGCAAAAACAAGGTTGTCCTATATCAAATTCAAGTCCCCAGGCTCGAATCCGGAATTTGCTACTAGCGTAATTCAGTTTGAGCCGCTGAGGTCTTAACGAATACTGAATTCTAGTTTTCTATTTTTATCGGGTACCCAATGCATCCGTCGGGATTTTTTATCGTATCGTTGATACAGATACTTTACTAGCAGAGCGCATTCTTGTGCGATTACCAGGCCACACAGAACGAATCCTGGGATCTTACCTTCATGTTTCTTAACATGACATTCAGATTTTTGTCGCGTCTGGTGCGATCCGAGAGTTTTTTGATTTGTAGCGGATGAAGATCTTTTCCTTTTTTGCAATTACTCCTAATAGGAGTATCTGTCAATGAATGTTTCCATTGTCTTTCTTTATCAGGTGCGCGTCAGCGCTCCTGATAGGAGTAGCCCCTGAGGCTATGTTTGGATATATGTGTCAAAACATAAGCTCGAAAACTTAAGTTTATAGCGCCAGTACTTCTGTATTTTTTGTCGGGTGCATGACCAGTGCTCCCGATAGGAGTAGCCCCCGAGGCTACAGTCGTAATATTGTATATTTGATTGTAGTCTCAGATCTTTTTCTTGGAGGAATTTACTTCGACTCTGATTTTATTCGGGTCATATATGTTATGGTGAGCCGCAATTTCTGCAACGCCTCTGCTGCGACGTCAGTGATAACGTATCTTATGCTATTGATTTTCATAAGAACATGCCCTGATAGGACGTGTCGAACGTGGGGCCATGTAGCAGTAATGATGACGCGTGATAGCGTATTCAACGGAGATTTTTGACTGCACGTCCCCTATCCGCGTGAAAATCGAGGCGTCATGCGCTGTCCTTCATTTTTACCGCAGCCATAAATTCCGTAAGTTTTTCCTTTACGGAATCCTTGTAACACCTGTCACCATCGTGCGATCTTCTATCGGTTCGTTTTTGCATCGAATGGTTCAGACCTCACGCCTTTGCTCTTTATAAGGGAGAGGAGATATGTTTTACTATTTTACCTCACCTTCCTCTGCTTCATATTCTTCCTTGCGCCCTTGCCCCCTTGCGACCTCCTGTTCTACGCTCGTGTTCCTCTTTCACTGCCATGGGCAAAAGCAAAGCTGGAACTTCTAATGCCGCTGTGAAGGCCACCAGGAAGAGGGCCGTCGGATGGACTCCCACCAAGTGCACGACACGGGAACTCCGTGAGGCATGGAACTCCGGCCATCTGACGGAGGGTTCCTTCAAGCTTCCTGGAGACGAGGCTGCTCCCATCCCTGAGCCTGGCTGGAGGGTAATGTTCCTCTCTTTTCTCTTCCATGGTCTTTCTCTTCCTGTCCACGAATTTCTTCGTGGCCTTTTGTTTGTTTATGGCGTGAAGCTGTATCAGCACACGCCCAATGATACATTGCAAATGTATCTATAATTTTTGATGTTCCATGCTTGGTTTTATCTACTATCTTGTGTTTTGTCCACACTTTGGAGTACTTTTTATATGATTTCTTGGACTAACCTATTAACAAGAGCCATAGTGCCAGTTGCCTGTTTTCTGCTGTTTTTGGTTCTAGGAAGTT
Source organism: Avena sativa (assembly GCA_916181665.1). Taxonomy (NCBI): domain Eukaryota; kingdom Viridiplantae; phylum Streptophyta; class Magnoliopsida; order Poales; family Poaceae; genus Avena; species Avena sativa. The sequence goes on along the minus strand of OV702290.1, from coordinate 26,821,534 downwards.
AGAAAATAAATATTCTCGGAATCAGACGGGACAAAAGCCAAAGTCATTATTTTACCGGGGGACATCTGGAGCCAGAATACGAGACAGAGAGGGGCTGCGGCCTGGCCACACCACCTGGCCGCGCGGCCAGGCCTGGCCCGCACCAGGGGGTGGTTTGGCCGCCTCCAGCACCCCCTCGGCCTCCCCTTCCGCCTATATATTGCCTCTGATACGGAAACCCTAAGTACCCGATCAAAAATCCACGAAAGAGCCTATAGACGCCGTCATCTCCATCCCTAGACCGGGAGGGATCTGAAGACCTTCCCGGCAACCTGCCGGAGAGGGGAATTCACCCTGGAGGCCTTCATCATCATCATGCAAGCCTCCTGTGTGATGCGCGAGTTGTTCATCTCTGGACTATGGGTCCATGTAGTAGCTAGATGGCTGGTTCTCCTCCCTTGTGCTTTCATGTCTAGATCTTGTGAGCTCCGTTCATGATTAAGATCATCTATTTGTAATTCTGCATGTTGTGTTTGTAGGGATCTGATGGATATTGAGATGCTATTTCAGATTGATTATTGATTCTATCATGTCTTTGTTATTTGTGATCTTGCATGCTTTCGGTTGTTAGTAGCTATCTTAGACAAGTAGATGCTAGCAACTCCAAGAGTTAGTATTTATGCTCGATAGTAGGTCCATGCCTCTGGTATTCTGGGGAAGTGACAGAAATCTCTAAGGTACTAGATGTGTTGTTGCTACTAGGGAGAAAACAACAATCCTTTGTTCATAGAACAATCATATTGTTTACTTTACACTCAATTCGTAAAGCAATAATCTGTTGCTTGCAACTTAATACTGGAGGGGGTTCGGATGATAACCTGAAGGTGGATTATTAGTCATAGATGCAGTTGGATGGAGGCCTATGTATAATGTTGTAATGCCTAATCGAATCTCAAAGGCGTCAAGATGAGTAGTATATGCTTGTATGTTTTCTCGATGTTTGTCAATTGCCCCGCTGTAATTTGTTCACCCAACATGTTATCTATCTTAAGGAGAGCCACCTCTAGTGAACTATGGACCCCGATCCTTTATTTTATGTTCAATCTATCAAACTGTTTACTGCTTTGTGTTTACTTTCTACAAACTGCTACTTCCTTCCATTCGATACGTTTAATCCTTTGTTTTCAGCAAAACCGGTGAGATTGACAACCTCATCGCAAGTTGGGGACAAAGTTCTGTGGTTGTGTTGTGTAGGTCTCCACGTTGCTACTAGCACCGGTAGTACGCCCTGCCAAGGCTCAGCTAGCAACACCTTTGGGGTGTTTCCTTGCTCCTACTGGATTGATAACCTTGGTTTCATACTGAGGGAAAACTTGTTGCTGTGCTCATCATACCTTCCTCTTGGGGTTCCCCAACGAGCTCAATATATTTTGGGCCATTAAGCATATTTTCTGGCGCCGTTGCCGGGGAGTCAAAGACATCTTCACAAAGGGAGTCCCTCATAACCAATCTCTTTACTTTGTTATTTTTGTTTTGCTTAGTTTACTTTTGCTTTGTTTGCTTGTTTCTTTATCAAAAACAAAAAAAATTAGTTTTACGAGTTTGCTTTCTTATTTAAAAAACACAAAAAATTAAGTCTCCTTTAGTTTTTGCCTCTTCCTTAGCTCACCATGTTGATCCCTAAATTCACCCTGAAAGACCTTTCAATAGGTAGTGGTTCAATAATTGGAAAAGATAATATTGAAGAATTCTTTAATCATGTTAGTAAACATGAGGATATTGAGGATAGATCCCTTGTAGAACTTGCTGCAAACTATGAGATTGCTGCAGCTTCTTTAGTTCACATGCTGGAAGCTAGGTTTGTTAACCTTAACCCCTTAATGCAAGTAATGTTTGTTAAACTTAAGGAAATTGAGGACCCTGAACAGAGGGATTTTATTCTTGAAACTTTGCTTAAGGAATTCTATGATGTTGCCAAGGAAGCTAGAAAAGTCTTTGAACGTTTCAATATGCTAGGATCATGTGTAGATGTAGTTGGTACACGAGAAAAGATGAGCAAAACTGAGCCTAATGGGGAGGAAACTAAGATACCAATACCCTTTAAACTGGTAGCAATACATGAAGCCATAGAAAAGAATCTTGACTGGATTGTTCCTGAAAACCCTTTTGATGTAAATAGTGAACCTAAGAGCATTGAGAGAGGATCCTCTAGAACCTATTTGGATGAGATACCTTGCCTTGTTGAAGATATTTCTGGTATTAATCTTAATGCTTCTTCATTTTTGAACACTTGATTATTTTTCTTGCTTCTTATGCCTAACTTAAAGGCGTTAAAGAAAAGTACTTATTGGGAGATAACCCAAAAGTTTTAGATGAGTCTTGGAAGTTATTACTTTGGTAATAACCGCTCCTTATCCTTTTTATTTGCTTTTTGTGCCAAGAGTATCCTCTAATGAGAGAGAAGTAATGATTGGGAAAGTTGCTGTCCCAAAACAGATTTATGTGCTTCACCTTAAAAATTCGTGTAAAATCTCTGAACGTCCTTTTGAGGCGTGAATTTTTGTGCTTCTGCCCCAGGTTGTTATCTAACTTTCGTTCATTCAACACTTTTTGATTTGAGCAACAGAAGGTCTTCGAAACAATTCATCTTTACCTACTGGTCTGTTTTGACAGATTTCTGCCATTTTCTGCATTTCCTTCTTGTTGGTTCCTTTTTGAGTTCTTTTGGGGAATTGAGCTTTTTGAGGGAAGTACTACAGTAGCCAGTGTTTTAATGGAAGTTTAATTGGTGTTGGAACTGAACCTAAAGACTTATTATCTTGAGTGCACTAATGTTGCTAATAAAGATTGTGTGAAGTTTTGTATGAAGGAAAATTTTCAGATGTATGGAAGGAATGAGTAAAGAGATGAAGGATGTACTAAAGCTCAAGCTTGGGGATGCCACACGTGTCACCCCAAGAAATATCCAAGAAGTACAAGCGTCAAAGCTTGGGGATGCCCAAGGCATCCCCCTCTTCATCAATAAAAATCCCAGGTTTCTTCCAAACGCTTCATTTTTATTGTTTCATGCACAGTTGTGTTGTTCTTGGAGCATCTTCTTTTTCGTTTTTGTTTTGGTTTTTAGTTTGCTTTTGTTTGCTTAGTTTGCTGAATAAATTGGTTGGACCCCCTCTTTCATACAATGGTTTTCAAATAGTTTGGTTTGGTTTGGAAAAGAGTAGGAAAGTTCATGCTTAAGTGGTAAAGAGAGCTTGTTTTTGACTATGTCCTATGCTTTGTCATTCCATGCTTGATATTGTTTTGGCTTTATGCTTAGTATTCTTTGCTGTAGCATGACTTGTTATAAACAATTGAGATTGCTTAATGTGCCTTGGATGAATCATGCGTTGTTTTAGCATATTAAAGCATAGTATTGTGGTATTCTCCTTTGATGCTTTATTTGGGTTGACTTGGCGCATGCTCACACCATGTTATGACTATCCCAAGTCACCATAAGCCTTTATAATCCTTTAGTTTTTCAACTTGTAGTATCACTTTATGCTTTGATCAATGATGTTTTGTCGCTCTGCATAATTATGGCCATTATTGCTCTCTTAGTTTGTCGCTCCCAGTCTTTTGCTAGCCTCCGCAGCCAAGTATGAGTTCCACTCATGCATCCAACTCCCTAAACCAAGTTATTACAAATAGTCCACCATACCTACCTACTAGGTTAAGCTATTCCAAGTATATTCATGTTTTTGTTTACCTTCCAAATTAAACTTGTTATGAGAAAACTAGTGATTAAAGCTCTCACGAACTTGATGGCACACTTTACTTTTCTTGCCCTTAATAAACTTGGACCATTGTGTCATCTATGTTGTATATGCTTGCACTTATTTGTTGGGGATTAGCAGAACCATGCTATCATGGGGAACGCTTTCAACATTACACTGGTACTTTGTACCTAGTTGATATCATGTTCTTTTGTCTATGGATGTCGTCGGTGTGAAATAAAAGGGGAGCTTGTAAGTCCATGGAGTTATGTATATGTGTTAGATAAAGGCCTGGGCCGCTTGTCTAATCCATGCTGACATGGTGGAAACCTGCATCATAACCATAATGAGCTGTCTATGAAGCATTCTTCTTATAAAAAAAGAGTCGAGAAAAAGAAAAAAAGATATTATGAAAAGAGGAAAGAGAGAAAAAAGAACCATATTCCTATGGTAAATAAGAAGATTGCTGAGATGCTCGTTGTCTGCTTGCCTTGTCATTTTGATATGGGGATTCTTCCGTATCATCGGGCAAGGGGTACCCCGTTGGCGGTTCTCTATGATACACATGTACTTACGATGAAAAGAACTTACCGGTGACTAAACTTGAGTAGCATGAGGAGCGGCCCTCGTATTCAAGGGACATGATATTTCTAACTTATACTTTGTCAAGCATGTACACCATAGTTTGTTCACTTTAACCTTAATCACTTCAAGCTTCTTATGATAGGGGCAATGAGAGCTGAAAGCTATAAGTACCATAATTTTTGGAAGCTCTTTATGAAACTTGAATCACTACTTCCTTCTATGAAGGCCTTTCTTCCACCATTATACTTAGTCTCCACCTTCTACCTTTATGCACCCACTTTGAGAGCATAGTGGCCATTCTTAGTTCTATGTGCATTGTCCCAAGACTAGTTGATTGATACCTTGATATTGCTTGTTTTAAACTATTTGTATCTAGTCACTCTTATGAACTTTGAAGGTGTCCTATGCATTTATATTTGCTACTCTATGAGGGACAAGCTGAATGCTATTATGCTATGTTTTCTTTACGTGAAACAAACAAACGTCTTGGAAAAGCATTGTTATTCATGAATCTTTTGTTTGTGCCTTTTCATGTTGCAACATAGTTTCTTTGTCTTATTGCTAGAACTTTGTCTTTCATGCTATGATTGAAGTACTATGATCCCAGCTTTCTGAAGGAAATATGCCCTGAGAGGCAATAATAAAGTTGTTATTATGTATTCCTTGTATATGATAGATGTTTATTTTGCATGCTATAATTGTATTGATAGGAAACATCAATACATGTGTGTTTAATAAACAAAAGGGTTCCTAGTTATGCCTCTCTTATAGACTAGCTTGTTGATTAACAAGATGATCAAAGTTTCCTGATCATGGACATTGGATGTTGTTAATAACAAGGTCACAGCATTTGTGAAATGATGTGATGAACATTCATCTGAAGTATAGCATTACGATCAAGTCATTATGTTTATATTGCTATAACATCATACAAAGTAGTCTTAGTCCTTAGACCATGAGATCATGTTAATTGCTAACACCGGAAGAGTATCTTGATAACATCAAACGTCACACCATAATAGGGTGACCATAAAGGTGGGTTCAGTGCTATGAAGGTGTTATGTTGAGGCTCATGGATCAAGAGTAGAATTTGTCAATCCCGATGACAGATAGATATACTCTGGGCCCTCTCAGTGATATCACATTAAGATAGCTTGCAAGCAAGTGATGTGATCACTAGAATGTTATATCACGGGAACGAGAAAAGAGTGCATGTCGGTAACGAGATCAAACTAGGTATTTGGATACCGATGATTGAATCTCGGACATGTGTTATATCATGAGACAAAGGGATTAAATTACTGACGTTAAAGGTTCTCACGATCACAGAAGTCATCGTTGAATATGCAGGAGTCAGTATGGATCTCCAGGTCCTGCTTCTGATTATTTATCTGAGAGGAGTCTCAATCATGTCTGCATTATTCATGAACCGTAGGGTGACACACTTAAGGGTTGCCGGACACCATTTAGGAGCACATATGTTCCAGACAAAAGGTTTGCAAAGCGCAGGAAATGTTTCGATAGAAACAGGAATTGTTTCGATAGAAACCGGAATTGTTTCGGGTGAAATTGCAGAAAGTGGTTCTACATGTGATATTGAAATGTTGCAAGGGGTTTTATGTGAATGTTTGTTAATTAAAGTAATTAACAAAATTCTGAATAAAATAAATAAAAGAGTTTTATTAATTGAGAGTTGTATTTAATTTGGTGGAAATTAAATACATGTGAGTGGGATTTTGGGTGGAGGCCATGTTTATGTGAGTGGAGGTTCACCACATGAATGAAGGAGGGGAGAAGTCCCCACCTCATGCGCCAGCTATGGGAGGGGAGGGGTCTCCCTCCCTCCTATATAAACCCCCTCTCCCCTCTCACAAACCACACCTCCTCGTGAAGGATCTCTCTCCCCTCTAGATATTCCCCCATGGTCTCGGATTAGCGAGATACATGTTCCCGGTGGCCTTCCGTATGGAAGGAGTTGTTGCTTCCGCTGCTTCGCTGGTGCGAGGAGGTGGAGGTTGTCTGGTGGCTTGAACATGTGTGCGAGGACGGATGCGCTGCTGATTTGCGGCGCTCGGACTTCCACACGATGTTGAGATCGGCAAGCGTACGACTACATCAACCACGAGTTCCTACTCGTTAACAAAACTCGTTTTCTTCGAGGGTAAGTTCTGCATGGATGTATGTCCACCCGTTGCTCTGTATCTAGTAGATAGATCTTGGCGTATAGTTCTCATCGTAGGAATTTTTTTGTTTTCTATGCTGCGGACCCAACAGTGGTATCAGAGCCTGATCTATGCCTAGGTGCTTTGCACGGGTAGTACACATATGTTTATATGTGGGCGATGATGATCATGTTATTGCATCTTCTATGTACTTTGGATATTGGTGGCATAGTGGGATGAAGCGGCCCGGACCAACCTTACATGTCATCGTACATGAGACCGGTTCCACGACTGACATGCAACTAGTTTTGCATAAGTGGCTAGCGGGTGTCTGTCTCTCCTACTATAGTCAATATCTGATTTACAACGAGTTGCTAATAACTTGGTTATCCTCGTTGTGGTTCATGTTCATAGGTAAGACCGGTTCTATCTCCGAAAGCGCTAAGCCACGTAAAACTTGCAATTGATAAATTAGAGGCGTCTAGTTTAGATCGTTGCTGGGCTAGTGTCTTGATATGGTATTGTTGTAAGTAGATGTATGATAGATACTCTTACAACTCACTTAACGTGTAAGTTCCATAGACCTTGGCCTTACACACAAAGGAATGATAGAGATCATACCACGATGCAAATGATAAAGATCAAATGCATGGACCATATCACCTCACTTCACACATTAGATGTTAGCATCTTATATTGCTAGTTTGGCGCTTTTGGTAGCATTATAAGATGATCCCTCATTTAGATATCAAGATAAAATGTGTTCTTCCTTAAATATGCACCGTTTTGTGGATCGTGTTTTGAGGCATCACGTGATGATCGGGTGTTCTCGACTCTACGCTTTCATACAACGGGTGTAAGACAGTTTTACACACGCGAATACTAAGGTTCTTACTTGACGAGCCTAGCATGTAAAGACATGGCCTCGGAACACGGACCGAAAGGTTAAGCATGAGTCATATAGTTGATATGATGCCCATATAGATGCTCCCCTTTGAAGCTACACCGACTCACGTGATGATCGGACTTGGTGTAGTGGATTTGGTTCATGTAATCACCAAAAGGACACGAGGGATGTCGTTTTTGAGTGGGAGTTTATTAGTAATTTGGATTAGTTGAACTCAATCTATCATAAACTTAGTCTAAATATGTTTTACAAATTCTGTTGTAGATGGCACCACCTGCTTTTAATTTCAATGTGTTCATGGAGAAGAGAAGCTTGCTGCGAATGGTAGCAACTTCACCAACTGGGCTATGAATTTGAGGATTATCCTCACTGCTGCACAAAAGCAATATGTGCTAGAGGTGCCGCTAGGCCCCCGACCAGCTCCTGATGCCCCTGATGAGGAAAAGAACGTCTATATAACTCGTCAGGAGGACCACAACTTAGTTCATTGCGGCATACTGTATGGGCTAGAGCCAGAACTTCGAAAACATTTCGAAAATGGTAATGCCTTTGATACCATGGGAGAATTGAAAATGATTTTCGATACCCATGCTGCCATAGAGAGTTATAATGCTTCTAAAAAGTTCTTTAGCTGCATGATGGAAGAGAACAGCTCCGTTAGTGAGCACGTACTCAAAATGTCTGGGTACGCCGATAAGCTTGTGTCCTTGGGAATAACGATTCCCATTGAGCTTCGTGATGAACTATAATATGCAAGGCATGAAGAAGTCTCTTCCCGAGCTTCTGTCAATGCTTAAGACTGCAGAAGTGGAGATTAGGAAAGAACATCAAGTGTTGATGATCAATAAGACCACCGGTTTCAAGAAGGACAAGAAAGGCAAGCAGAAGGGAAAGAAGGGCGGCAAATCTGTTGCCGCGCCTGAAAAGAAACCCTGAGATGGCCCTAAGTCTAACACCGAGTGCTACTATTGCAAGGGGACTGGCCATTGGAAGCGCAACTGCCCCAAGTATTTGGCGGACAAGAAGGCCGTCAAGGCAAACAAAGGTATATGTGATATACATGTTATTGATGTGTACTTGACTAGTACTCGCAGTAGCACCTGGGTATTTGATACAGGATCAGATGCTAATATATGTAACTTGGTTCAGGGGCTGCGGAACAAGCGACAACTAGCAAGGGATGAGGTCACGATGCGGGTCGGCAATGGATCAAGAGTTGATGTGATCGCCGTCGGAACGCTGCCTCTCCATATGCCGTCGGGATTTGTTATAAACCTGAATAATTGTTATTTGGTGCCTGCACTGAGCATGAACATTGTATCCGGATCGTGTTTGATGCAAAGTGGTTATTCGTTTAAGTCTGAAAACAATGGTTGTTCGATTTATATGAATAATATCTTTTATGGTCATGCACCTGTGTTGAATGGTTTATTTCTGTTGGATCTCGATAGTAGTATTACGCATATTCATAATGTTGATGCTAAAAGGATTAAACTTGATAATGATATATCTGCATATATGTGGCACTGCCGTCTAGGTCATATTGGCGTTAAACGCATGAAGAAACTCCATTCTGATGGACTTTTGGAATCACTTGATTTCGAATCATTTGATACATGTGAGCCATGCCTTATGGGCAAGATGACTAGAACGCCGTTTTCCAGTTCAATGGAACGGGCGACGGATTTATTGGAAATCATACATACTGATGTGTGTGGACCAATGAGTGTGTCGGCGCGAGGTGGATATCGTTATTTTGTTACTTTCACGGATGATTTGAGTAGATACGGGTATATCTATTTGATGAAACATAAGTCTGAAACCTTTGAAAGGTTCAAAGAATTTCAGAATGAAGTGGAAAATCATCGTAACAGAAAGATCAAATTTCTGTGGTCCGACCATGGAGGAGAGTATCTTAGTTACGAGTTTAGCACACATATGAAAGACTATGGAATAGTTTCACAACTCACGCCTGCCTGAACACCACAACGTAATGGTGTGTCAGAACGTCATAATCGTACTTTATTGGATATGGTTCGATCTATGATGTCTCTGACTGACTTGCCACTGTCATTTTGGGGTTATGCACTGGAAACCGCTGCATTCACTTTAAATAGGGCACCATCTAAATCCGTTGAAAAGACACCGTATGAATTATGGTTTGGAAACAAACCTAAGCTGTCATTTCTTGAAGTTTGGGGATGCGATGTTTATGTGAAGAAACTTCAACCGAATAAACTCGAACCCAAAGCGGAAAAATGCGTCTTCATAGGATACCCTAAGGAAACGATTGGGTATACCTTCTATCACAGATCCGAGGGCAAGGTCTTTGTTGCCAAGAATGGATCCGTTCTTGAGAAGGAGTTTCTCGCGAAAGGTGTGAGTAGTCGGAAGGTAGAACTCGAAGAGGTTATTGAACCTTCTCTTCATGAAATGGCGAGTAGCACAGTTCCGGAAGTTGTTTTGGAGTTGACTTCACCTAATGAAGAGAGAGCTAATGATATTGATCATGAAACTCCGAAAGAGGACACTACCAAACCTCACAGGTCAAGCAGGACACGTGTAGCTCCTGAACTGTACGGAAATCCTGTTATGAATTTCATTATTGATGAAATAGATGACCCTGCGACGTATGAAGAAGCGATGATGAGCCCTGATTCCAACAAATGGCTAGAAGCCATGAAATCCGAGATGGAATCCATGTACAAAAACCAGGTTTGGACCGTGGTGGACTTACCTCATGATCGAAAGGCCGTTGAGAATAAATAGATTTTCAAAAGAAAAACTGATGCTGATGGTAATGTAACCATCTATAAGGCTCGACTTGTCGCAAAGGGGTTTCGACAAATTCAAGGAGTTAACTACGATGAGACATTCTCTCCCGTAGAGATGCTTAAGTCGGTTAGGATTATGTTAGCAATTGCTGCATATTTCGATTATGAAATATGGCAGATGGATGTCAAAACTGCATTCCTCAATGGTAATATTTAAGAAGAGTTGTATATGATACAACCTAAGGGTTTTGTCGATCCTAAGGATGCTGATAAGGTGTGCAAACTTCAGCGATCCATCTATGGACTAAAGCAAGCATCCCGGAGTTGGAATCTCCGCTTTGATGAGGTGATCAAAGAGTTTGGATTTGTCCAAACTTATGGAGAGGCTTGTATTTACAAGAAAGTGAGTGGGAGCAATGTGGCATTTCTGATATTATATGTGGATGACATATTATTGATTGGAAATGATATAGATCTTTTAAACAATGTTAAAAGTTATCTAAACAGCAAATTTTCGATGAAGGACCTTGGTGAAGCTTCATATATATTAGGCATTAAAATCTATAGAGATAGATCAAGACGCCTAATTGGGCTATCGCAGAGTACATACCTTGATAAGATATTAAAGAAGTTTAATATGGACGGAAGTAAGAAGGGGTACTTACCTATGTTGCAAGGCAAGACATTGAGTAAGACTCAAAGTCTGGCTACGGCGGAAGAAAGAGAGATAATGGATAAGATCCCCTATGCCTCAACCATAGGCTCTATAATGTATGCCATGCTATGTACAAGACCGGATGTGGCACATGCTATTAGTTTGACTAGTAGGTACCAATCTGATCCAGGTTCAGAACACTAGATAGCGGTCAGGAATATCCTTAAGTACTTGAGAAGAACTAAGGATATGTTTCTTGTGTACGGAGGTGAAGAAGAGCTAGTCGCTAAGTGTTATGTCAATGCTAGCTTTGACACTGATCCGGATGACTCTAAGTATCAATCCGGATACGTATTTCTCTTGAACGGAGCAGCAGTTAGTTGTAGGAGCTCCAAACAACCTGTGGTGGCTGGATCAACGACGGAGGCGGAATATGTTGCTGCTTCAGAAGCAGCGCGGGAAGTGGTTTGGATGAAGAAGTTCATAACGGAACTAGGTGTGGTTCCTAGTGCGTTGGACCCAATGGTGATCTATTGTGACAATAATGGAGCCATAGCCAACGCCAAGGAACCAAGGTCTCACAAGAATTCCAAGCATATTAAGCGCGGTTTCACTCCATCCGCGAGCATGTCAAGGATGGAGATATAAAGATTTGTAAAGTGCACACGGACCTGAATGTAGCAGATCCGTTGACTAAAGTACTCCCTAGGGCAAAACATGATCAACACCAGAACTCCATGGGTGTTAGATTTATCACTATATAAACTAGATTATTGTCTCTAGTGCAAGTGGGAGACTGAAGGAAATATGCCCTAAGAGGCAATAATAAAGTTGTTATTATGTATTCCTTGTATATGATAGATGTTTATTTTGCATGTTATAATTGTATTGATAGGAAACATCAATACATGTGTGTTTAATAAACAAAAGGGTTCCTAGTTATGCCTCTCTTATAGACTAGCTTGTTGATTAACAAGATGATCAAAGGTTCCTGATCAAGGACATTGGATGTTGTTAATAACAAGGTCACAACATTTGTGAAATGATGTGATGAACATATATCCAAAGTATAGCATTATGATCAAGTCATTATGTTTATATTGCTATAACATCATACAAAGTAGTCTTAGTCCTTAGACCATGAGATCATGTTAATTGCTAACACCGGAAGAGTATCTTGATAACATCAAACGTCACACCATAACAGGGTGACCATAAAGGTGGGTTCAGTGGTATGAAGGTGTTATGTTGAGGCTCATGGATCAAGAGTGGAATTTTTCAATCCCGATGACGGATATATATACTCTAGGCCCTCTCGGTGATATCACATTAAGATAGCTTGCAAGCAAGTGATGTGATCACTAGAATGTTATATCACGGGAACAAGAAAAGAGTGCATGTCGGTAACGAGATCAAACTAGGTATTTGGATACCGATGATCGAATCTCGGACATGTATTATATCATGAGACAAAGGGATTAAATTGCTGACGTTAAAGGTTCTCATGATCACATAAGTCATCGTTGAATATGCAGGAGTTAGTATGGATATCCAGGTCCCGCTTCTGATTATTGATTTGAGAGGAGTCTCAATCATGTCTGCATTATTTTTCGAACCGTAGGGTGACACACTTAAGGGTTGCCTGACACCATTTAGGAGCACATATGTTCTAGACAAAAGGTTTGCAAAGCGTAGGAAATGCTTCGATAGAAACAGGAATTGTTTCGATAGAAACCAGAAGTGTTTCGGGTGAAATTGCAGAAAGTGGTTCTGCATGTGATATTGAAATGTTGCAAGGGGTTTTATGTGAATGTTTGTTAATTAAAGTAATTAACAAAATTCTGAATAAAATAAATAAAAGAGTTTTATTAATTGAGAGTTGCATTTAATTTGGTGGAAATTAATACATGTGAATGGGATTTTGGGTGGAGGCCATGTTTATGTGAGTGGAGGTTCACCACATGAATCAAGGAGGGTAGGAGTCCCCCCTCATGTGCCGGCTATGGGAGGGGAGGGGTCTCCCTCCCTCCTATATAAAGCCCCCCTCTCCCCTCTCACAAACCACACCTCCTCGTGAAGGATCTCTCTCCCCCTCTAGATATTCCCCCATGGTCTCGGATTAGCGAGATACATGTTCCCGGTGGCCTTGCGTCTGGAAGGAGTTGCTGCTTCCGCTGATTCACGAGAGCGAGGAGGTGGCGGTTGTCCGGTGGCTTGAACGTGTGTGCGAGGATGGATGCGCTACTGATTTGCGGCGCTCGGATTTCCACACTATCTTGAGACCGGCAAGCGTACGACTACATCAACCACGAGTTCCTACTCGTTAACAAAACTCGTTGTCTTCGAGGGTAAGTTCTCCATGGATGTATGTCCACCCGTTGCACTGTTGTGTTTGCGGGGATCCGATGGATATTGAGATGCTATTTCAGATTGATTATTGATTCTATCATGTCTTTATTATTTGTAATCTTGCATGCTTTCCGTTGTTAGTAGCTATCTTGGCCAAGTAGATGCTAGCAACTCCAAGAGTTAGTATTTATGCTCGATAGTAGGTTCATGCCTTTGGTAATCTAGGGAAGTGAAAAAAATCTCTAAGGTACTAGATGTGCTGTTGCTACTAGGGAGAAAACAACAATCGTTTGTTCATAGAACAATCGTATTGTTTACTTTACACGCAATTCGTAAAGCAATAATCCATTGCTTGCAACTTAATACTGGAGGGGGTTCGGATGATAACCTGAAGGTGGATTATTAGTCATAGATGCAGTTGGATGACGGTCTATGTATAATGTTGTAATGCCCAATCGAATCTCAAAGGAGTCAAGATGAGTAGTATATGCTTGTATGCTTTCTCAATGTTTGTCAATTGCCCCGCTGTAATTTGTTCACCCAGCATGTTATCTATCTTAAGGAGAGCCACCTCTAGTGAACTATGGACCCCGGTCCTTTCTTTTACATTCAATCTATCAAACTATTTACTGCTTTGTGTTTACTTTTTGCAAACTGTTACTTCCTTCCATTCGATACGTTTAATCCTTTGTTTTCAACAAAACCGGTGAGATTGACAACCTCATCGCAAGTTGGGGACAAAGTTCTGTGGTTGTGTTGTGCAGGTCTCCATGTTGCTACTAGCAACACCTTTGGGGTGTTTCCTTGCTCCTACTGGATTGATAACCTTGGTTCGTACTGAGGGAAAACTTGTTGCTGTGCTCATCATACCTTCCTCTTGGGGTTCCCCAACAAGCTCGATATATTTTGGGCCATCACCCAACTCCATTCTCCATGTTGCTTGATTCGTCACTCTTTGTGAGTGTTTCCTTGGGATTCATCCCCATTGGGGCCTTTGGAAGCATTTCTTCTATGTTTGTCGTAACGCCACCGACACCATTGTCCATGACGTTGGTGGCGCCATTTTCTCTGTCGATCCAATGTTGATTACTTGGACTTCAAAATCACTGATTCTGTCCAAGGTTGGAAATCCAAGTGGGTTTTATGTCAAGGATCAACCACTTGAAGGCCAATCTTTTGGGTTAGCCCCCTTTGATCCTAAGAAAACCTGCCGCAAACTTGACTCCTAGGATCATCGTCCTTCTACCGAAGAAATGACGGAAATCCAGCCCTATGTCGATCGTATTTCAAAGTTGCAGCATGAGTTGTGTTTATTTGCCTTTGCCTTCATCTTTTCCTTTCTTCTATATGTAGATGCACTTTTACTCTTCCAAGGACTAGCGTTTTTCCATGTCTTCTGCTTGTGTAGGATCTTGATCATCTGAGCTCACTTCCTCCTCTTCCTAGAAGTTGTGAGCCCCTATCCATCCTTCCACATCCGATGATCTCCCTATGACTGGGACTGCCGCGGATGAGGTGGTGGAGTTTTCTGCATCTGACTCTTCTTCAAAGAGGCAATGTATTCCTTTGGCTGGCTCCGGAGATTTCCATGTGGAGCATGTTGGCGAAAAAGGAAGTGCCCTTATGGTGTGGAAAGGGTCAAAGACTCGGATGACTCGACTGCTTCCAAGCCTTTCGATGCTGCTCCAATTGCGGCTGCTCCCGCCTAGATGAATTTATTCCGCCTTGAGCAGGATGTGTCTTCGTAAGTATTCGACTGCTTCTTTTTCTATTTTACCGGGTAGTTTTACTGCTGATGCTTATTCCAATTGTGCTGTTCTTTTGCAGTGATGATGAAGATCCTCCCGGATCTCCTCTTCGCACATCTGTGGACTGCTCTGCAAAGAAATCTCCTCCACCATCGGTGGAGCCGAAGGAAAAGCCCCTGTGTTCTGTGGAGAAGATTGTCCAAAAAGATGCTGCCACTTCATCCAAACCGCCGATGCAAAAAGGAAGAAAACGGCGGGTAAAGGGGTCGTGATACCAGAAAAGCCTGTTGATGTGGATATGAAAGATGTAAGTCACTTAAGATTTTTTCTACTCATAGCCTTCTTTATTTTGTCCTGGTATTCTTTGCTGTGATGTTCTTCTTCAGCCTTTGATGTGCGAGATGGTCGACATGGCCTCTCGATTTATAAGAATTCGCAACAAAGCCAAAGAAATGAAGGGTATGTCTTGTTAATCTGCAGGATTTCTTTCTGAATGTTGCTTTCCGAGTTTTAGTGATCCGTTTATCCAGCGACCGCAAAGAATTCGAAGTTATTCGGGACCAGGCAATGAAGCATGCCAATGATCTGGAGGCCAAGCTGCGGGTTGCTGAGGAGTCTTTGGAGGAGGCCAGGCAAAAAGCAAAAGCTGATGCCGATGAATTGGCCAAACAGACAGCTATTCGAGATGAGAAACTTTGACAACGCCTAGAGGCCTTGAATGAATCTTTGACCCGTAAGTTTTTGTCTTGTGTGGCTTTACTGTATTTCCTTCCTTCTATCATCAATCGTTTCCCCTGTTTTCCTTTTATGCAGAGTTGACTGGCCAGAACCTGGCGCTGCACGAGGGCAAGAGGGTTGACCCTTTGTCGGATGATGTTAGCACCTTGGAGGCTAACAACATTCGTGGGTGTAGCCTTCTTGTTCGCTCCCGCAGTGCCTTCAAAAGCCTTCATGCCGAAGTATTCCCAACCAAGGAGGTGTCAAACAATTTGAAAGATCTCGTCACTATCTTTGGCGCTAATCCCAGCCCCCTTGTTGGTTATAGCTTGACGTAGTCGAAGAGTGGTGCCAAAACTTCGATGGCACTAGCGATGGTGCACGGCGAGAAGGTCGACTGGGAGAAGGTTATCTCCTCTGTCCCAGTCACCTCCAATGTTCAAGAAATTGACTTGAAGCCTCATATTAAGAGGGCCAGGAAATACTCTCGGTTGCTCCTGGGCCTAATCTCTGGCTTGGAGAAACCAGCTGCCCCTTCTTCGAAGGTCAATCCTTCTTCGGCTACTCCTGCTGCTCCCGTAGCTAATGTCCCTTTTACTAGTGCCACTGTGTCGTTGAAAAAGACGGCTTCGTAGGATTTGTTTTGTAATCTTTATCGTGTCTTCCTTGCTGTTATTGTAATGAACCTTGAATTTGTCTAGCTTCCCCTTGCTTCTTTTTACAAGAAGGCAACTTTTGAATATATGTGTATGAGCTTGCTTTTGTATGCTGAATGTTTCATATCTTTTTGTCTTGCCAGATTTTGAATGATTGCTCAGCTCCTTCTAGATCCGCGCAACTGTCGGATGCTATTCCGTCCTCCTCTATAGTAGGTACGTCCAGTACCGCCATCGTGCATATGGTGGACCCACCGTTGTATACTGAAAAGATATAACAGGTGAAAAAACTTGAAGGAAAACTTCGGGTTGTTTAATCGATGGTGGATGTTTCCCAATCAAAAACACGCTAGGCCCTCAACCATGAGGCTTTTTTCTTGGAAGAAATCTCTAGGGCGAGCGAGAAGCTGTTGTGTAAGTATTTTTGCCTTTTCCTCGGTTGCTTTTTCTGGTTTGCGGGAAATTGATATTGTCTTCCCATCTTGTACGCATTCGATTTTGCGAGAGGGAAGAGACCCAACGGATGCACAACTGAATGCACACTCTTGCATTTGCCTCCCGAAATTCTGAAACGGATTTTTGGACTGATCATCGTCGTGCCCATACTGTGGTGTTGCTTCAGGATCTCGTTTCGGAGTTGGAGCAATTTGTTGAGTGCTACCATAGATCTTTGGCCATTGTTTACAATGCCATGTTTCCTTGGGATCCTCAGCCTCAGACCTTGGCGGAGTTGGTTGTGAAGTTTCTACAAGGTGAAAGAATTCATCATTACGTGAAGCTTCAACTTGTGGCGGGTCCCAAGCTTGCGCTCTTGTGGGTGCATGCTCATCACCCGACGTTAGATCTGGATGTTATATCTTTAGGTTTGCCTCCCCCTTCTGATGGTGACCTTGTTTATATGGCACCTCATTACGCTGCCGCTTGTTGATACGTTGTAAATGTATCTATAATATTTTATGTTCCATGCTTGTTTTATATCTACTTTCTTATGTTTTGTCCACACTTTGGAGTATTATTACACATTTTCTAGAACTAACCTATTAACAAGATGCCATAGTGCCAATTGCCTGTTTTCTGCTGTTTTTGGTTTCAAAAAAGCTAGTAAGGAAATATTCTCGGAATTGGACCGGACAAAAGCCAAAGTCAATATTTTACCCGAAGCAACACAGAGTCCGGAGGGGAGACAAAGTGGCGCACCAGGGCGATCACACCTGGTGGCGGCGTGGCCTAGGGGGCACCACCAGGGGGTGTGGGCCCCCTGGTGCTCCACCGACCTTGCCCCTTCGCCTATAAAAGCCTCCCGGACGAAAACCCTAAGTAGCCAATCAAAATTCCATGAAAGAGTGTGTAGCCGCTGTCATCTCCATCCCTATATCGGGAGGGATCTGAAGCTCTTCCCGGCACCCTACCGGAGGGGATAGATCACCCTGGAGGCCTTCTTCATCACCATGAATGCCTCCGGTGTGATGCATAAGTAGCTCATCCCTGGACTACGGGTCCATGTTTTAGTATCTAGATGGTTGGTTCTCCTCCTTTGTGCTACCATGTTTAGATCTTGTGAGCTCCGTTCATGATCAAGATAATCTATTTGTAATCTTACATGTTGTGTTTGCGGGGATCTGATGGATATTGAGATGCTATTTTAGATTGATTATTGATTCTATCATGTCTATGTTATTTGTGATCATGCATGCTTTCCATTGTTAGTAGCTATATTGGCCAAGTAGATGCTAGCAACTCCAAGAGGGAGTATTTATGCTCGATAGTGGGTTCATGCCTCTAGTAATCTGGGGAAGTGACAGAAATCTCTAAGGTACTAGATGTGATGTTGCTACTAGGGAGAAAACAACAATCCTTTGTCCATGGGGCGATCATATTGTTTACTTTACACACTTTGCTTAATGAAATTATCTGTTGCTTGCAACTTAATACTAGAGGGGGTTCGGATGATAACCTGAAGGTGGATTATTAGTCATAGATGCGGTTGGATTACGGTCTATGTATAATGTTGTAATGACCAATCAAATTTCATAGGAGTCAAGATGATTAGTATATGCATGCATGCTTTCTCGGTGTTTGTCAATTGCCCCGCTGTAATTTGTTCACCCAACATGTCATCTATCTTAAGGAGAATCACGTCTAGTGAACTATGGACCCCGGTCCATTCTTTTACCATCAATCTACCATCTATTTACTGTTTACTTTCTGCAAGCAATTACTATATTCCACACAATACGTTTAATCCTTTGTTTTCAGCAAAACCGGTGAGATTGAGAACCTCACTGTAAGTTGGGGCAAAGTTCTGTGGTTGTGTTGTGCAGGATTCCAAGTTGGAACCAACACCTTGAAGGTGTTTCCTTGCTCCTACTGGTTCGATAACCTTGGTTTCATAACTAAGAGAAAACTTGCTGCTGTGCTCATCACACCTTCCTCTTGGGGTTCCCCAACAAGCTCGATATATTTTGAGCCATCACTCATCGACCCGCCATTAGGATTGTGCGGAGATGCTTAGAAGCAGACGAATAATTTTTTGCTAATTTTGAGATCTGACTGCTTGCTTGTGCAGCCTTGTACTTCATAGACGAAATATTGTATAGATATTTATCAAAAATGCCGTATGTTTTATACGAGATTTTGATTGTATGTTGTATTGTTTTGTTTGAGGACCCGACGAACTAATGTTCGTGCGCCATAGAAGTTTGTAAGTCATGGAATATTTTCTTCTTTTATTGATACGCATGTATGGAAGTACATTGTGAGGGCGTGATCGCCTGGCTGTTTGGCCTTTTATTGAATATAAAGTACGTCTAGGTGAAGATTTTCGTAAGGAACTTTAGCTTCTGTTCTTGGGGTTCTTCATCATGCTTCGCATCGTGGTGCTCTCGTCTTGTCGATCAATGGGCCTTCCTACAGGGCATGTTCGTCTGCGGTACCAAAGTTCACAGGCCAGCGCATGGCGGTACCTAAGTTGCCTGAAATTACCGCGTTTTGGAAAGTTGGGCCGCCAACTACTGAGAGGGGCCATTTTGAGGCAAACTCATCTCACCCTGCCAAATTCAAATATTCCGTTAAACCGCCCCGTGAAGTAGATGGTCGGGACCCTCATGTCAGTCATTTGTCCGTGACGCGAGCGCTAACGTGGCAACCTCTTAGGAAAATTGAGGAACTAAGTGGATTGGATGCGTTGACCAATTTCACAAATCCATTCCCACCTTTCCCCTAGCACCGGCAGCGTCGGAATCCACCCTCCAGGAAGGACAGTCCCTTCAGACATTTGACTTCCGGCGCCAAGTTGCTGTGCCCAGCCGCTGATCCCGAGATCCAATGGCGCATGCCGTAGCCGTTGTTGCGAGGCTCTAGCCCGCCTCCGTCGCGGAAGAGCCGAGCAGCTCGGAGGATAGCAGATCCTACTACCAAGGAAGAAGAAGTTCTGGCTACAAGCGGGTGAGCTACCCTTCTCTTTGCTATTTGCACTAATTATAACTACTAGCTGGCTACTGAACCTCAAATCGTTTGTTAGCCCAACGCTGACAAACATATTTTGTCCATAGTTTTCTGTCAAGTGGGATCTCTGCGGACCACCATTACCTGGTTACGGTAAGCCTCTTCAGGTACGACTCTAAGGGAAAATGGTATGGAGACCATTGTATCACGATGGAAGAAGCGCCTACGCAGATCTGCACTATATCTGGTATGGTTGCTACTCTGCGTAATCATGATGAATTATGGCCGAAGCAGTCTACAAAGTTCAGATTCATGGATGAACGTGGCATCATGGTTCCTCTAACGTGTGACAATCAGCTAATTGGGTTGATGAAAAGGTATGCTTAGGCTTGCATGTTTGAGCTGAAATGTGATGTACTGGATGTGGAAGCTGCTGCAACTGGGAGTCACCCTTCTATTCTTGGATAGGGTGGTTGCTCGAACCCAATTAGCTCTTGGTAAGCAAAAGTCTCTTGGGGTTCGCATGTTTGTGCTGAATTGTAAGTTTTGTTTTATTTACTCTGTAGATATTGGGCAGTTATGCAACAGTCCTGTTTCTTTGACAGGAAGCACCATAAGGTTAGAAACATGACTGTCGGGTCAGTCATTTTGCTGCCCGAAGAAATTAAAAACGAGTGGAAAGATGATGCTGGACACGATTCTGGTGCCCATTGTCCCGTCGATGCAGAGTACGTGAAGCTAAGAAAATTGGCACCGAGGAAGAGGAAGAAGGCAAGAAATGAAGAAGCCAGTGGACGTGAAGGCTTGGCACCCAGGCTACGGAAGAAGGCTGCTGGCAATGAAGATGCATAGTAACGTGTTGAACTTGAATCTATATATGTAATTCGGTTAAATTCTGGAGCTCTGTGTGTGGTATTTTGTTGGGCGAAACAATCTACCCACGTTCTCTGAGTAAAATGTACCGCGACTTAGGGTTTGGAAACGCCCGAGTCAGTAGTTGAATCCGAAAATGTGATTGTGCCACTGCTATTTGAAAAGACGCAGCACCGGTTCCACGATTGCTGAGGGACAGCAGGTCTCCAAATACGATGGAATGTAAGTGGCACAGAAATAAATAATTTAAGCTGCTACACTCCACGAAGCAGCAACTTATTTCAGCTGCTGCACACAACGACATGGCAACATAAACAACAATGGCAACCGATAATGCCCAGATGAGGAGGAAATTGGTACCACTTTTTGGCCTAATCTTGAGCCCGTCTATCTCACCGCCTCTCTGCTCCTGCATCCCCTGCATCTGGCGAAGCTCCTGGATCTCTAGTAACCAGGTGTACGTGCTTCCACTTCATAAATTGTGGTTGTGCCATTTGCATGCGGCACAATCCACGTAGATTACGTTTAAACAAACCACCAATGTCAGAATACACTAGTAGAAAAGGGGTCTTTGGTCCACGGTCACGTTCCTAATCCGGGGCAGAGATCTAAATCAAGGCAGAAATTGATCCAAATCACAAATTCTTTCACAAATTAATCGAGACAGAGATCTAAACCGAGGCATTTCATTAATTCAACCACAAATTCTTCTAAATAAAGGTGCGATTTCACATCCTACATTAATTCAACCACTAGTCAACAATTTCACTTCTGCTGCCGCTGTCCTCCGAGCCGACGGCTTCCTCGTCGTCGTCGGACGGAACCTCCATGATTTCCTCATTGTTCGCGAGACGGAGCACCTCTTCGCAGCGAGCGGCGGTGATGACGGTGTACTTGGTCCGTCCAGGGACGGACCAGAACCTCTCCCGCCCTTCTCGGTTGCGGAAATCACGGTGCACCACACGCCCGTAAACGGTGCGGTTGCCAATCTTGGCCTTCCGCTCCTTCTTGAACAGAGTCGGCCAGTACGGGTTGGCCGCCGTGTACCGGGGCAGCGCCCTCTTCCACGTGAGCATCTGGCGGCGGCGCGCCGCAATTTCGCTCTCCATCGCGGCTCCGCCGAGGACGAGGAGCGGAGCCACCGGCACCCCCGCATAGCTGATGCGCCATCCGTGGGGCACCATCGCGGCCGGTGGCGTGAGGATGTCGAAGTGCGTGAACATCACCGCCTTGTAGAAGTTCAGCGAGGGCATCTCCATGGCGGCACGGTGGAGATTGGAGAGGGAGCGAGGGGATGGACAACGAAGCGACAACACGGTGGAGATTGGAGAGGACGAGGGGATGGACGATGAAGGGACGCGATGTGGCGCCTCCTATTTTTACACGAGGACGACGAAGCGACGAGCGGAATATCCAAGGGGCATTGGTCAGACAAAAGGAAGTGATGCAGGGTTAAGACAAACTAACGGGAGAGCAATTTTTTTCCTCCCAGGACTCCAGGACCACTAGTTCAGACCGCTAGGTCAACAAGTACTACTATTACAACTTAAAAATGCACGGAGCTCAAGCTAAATACTAGAACTAGTTATCACACATCTCCTTGATCTTCCTAATCTTAGCCCGATGCGCATCTTCCTGCGAGAGCAAGGATCGAATCGGCTGTTCCTTCCTTTTAGCATCTTCCTTGCACAGCTTCAATTGTTTCTCTGCTTTTTTCCTCATGCACTTGTCAATACTCGTAGTTGTGAACTGTAGGACTTTGGCCTAGTGAAGATCATTCCTTGCTTGAGTCAGTTCTTGCTCTGCTTTAGCCTTCAGGGCCAACGCCACATCCCTCTCCTTCTCGACTTTGCTAACCTTGTCTTGCACCCTCCTGAGATCTCGGTTAAGCTTGGTCATGTCAACTGGGCCCCATAGCTTCATCTCAACACTGTCAAGAAGAGAGATGACTATGGATTCTTTCAACTCAACAGTCATATCCCATTGTTTGTCCAGCGTTTTCTGCATTGATTTGGGCCACTCTGGGTCTACCCATTTGACAACACCGCAACTTCCGCCTTGCATCATTGCACGATGTCCTTGACACCGTAGAAACCTCCTGCCTGCGTTTCGTCCTTCAAACGCTACAAATTTAGCGGGCACATGTCCATGTTTACATATCATAGGACTGTCTTCATCCCCTAAATCATGATAGTCGGAGTCATACATCGTCTGGTTGGTCTTACACATCATACGCACATGAGTAAATAGAGTAGATCTAGCTCAAAAAATAGATAACTGGCCACAGATGATAGAGATAGAGATGATACAACTCACATCGAAATAACCGTCCCTGTCGTCACAGCGTGTTTCCTCGCCGTCTCCCCTTGAACCCATGGCGAGAGGGGAGGGGGGTGGCTGCCGGAGAGGGGATTGGGATGGAGGTGCCATCGGCTTGCGGCTACGGCGGGATGGGAGTGAAGTGGGGAAAGTGGCTTCGAGGGGAAGGAAGAGAAGTACGGGGAGGAAGAGAAGTAATGGGGACGTGACACTGGGATGTGACCCACTAAACTCGTGAGACGTGACACTCGCAACAGGGGAGCGCCCGGTGTTGCCAGTTCGTCCAAAGCAAGCGTGGCCAATCATGCCGCAGAACAGCCTACTCGCGGATCGCTCTCATGAAGACCATCCCAATCGTCCAAGCGCCCCGATCGAACGGTATGTAACAATCGTCAAGCAGAACAACTGTGTTAGGCCGTGCCTTCTAGAACACTCGGTGTAACGGCCACCCATGCAATGACACTGGTGTATCCATGTGTGGTTTGTGAAAAGAACAGACATGCAATCACACTAGGTGGATCCATGTGTGGTTTATTTACAGGAACACACATACAATCACACTGGGTGTGGTTCATGAAAAGAACACACATGCAATGACACTTGTGGATCCATGTGTGGTTTGTGAAGAGAACAGACATGCAATGACACTGGTGGATCCCTGGTGTGGTTCATGAAAAGAACAGACATGCAATCACACTAGGTGGATCCATGTGTGGTTTGTTTAGAGGAACAGACATGCAATGACACTAGGTGGATCCATGTGTGGTTTGTTTAGAAGAACAGACATGCAAAGACTCTAGTTGTGGTTCATGAAAAGAACACACATGGAATGACACTAGTGGATCCATGTGTGGTTCATGAAAAGAATAGACATGCAATGACACTGGGTGGATCCATGTGTGGTTTGTTTGGAGGAACATATATGCAATGACACTAGGTGGATCGATGTGTGGTTTGTTTAGAAGAACATACATGCAATGACTCTAGTCGTGGTTCATGAAAAGAACACACATGCAATGACACTGGTGGATCCATGTGCGGTTTGTGAGAAGAACAGACATGCAATGACACTGGGTGGATC
Source organism: Avena sativa (assembly GCA_916181665.1). Classification (NCBI taxonomy): domain Eukaryota; kingdom Viridiplantae; phylum Streptophyta; class Magnoliopsida; order Poales; family Poaceae; genus Avena; species Avena sativa. Next base: position 26,797,533 of record OV702290.1, on the reverse strand, counting down.
CATGTGTGGTTTGTTTAGAGGAACAGACATGCAATGACACTGGTGGATCCATGTGTGGTTTGTTTAGAAGAACATACAGGCAATGACACTGGCTGTGGTTCCATGTGTGGTTTGTTTAGAGGAATAGACATGCAATCACACTGGGTGTGGTTCATGAAAAGAAGATACATGCAATGACACTGGTGGATCCATATGTGGTTTGTGGAAGGAACAGACATGCAATGACTCTAGCTGTGGTTCATGAAAAGAACAGACATGCATGAAAAGAACATACATGCAATCACACTAGGTGGATCCATGTGTGGTTTGTTTAGAAGAACACACATGCAATGACTCTAGTTGTGTTTCATGAGAAGAACACACATGCAATGACACTGATGGATCCATATGTGGTTCATGAAAAGAACAGACATGCAATCACACTAGGTGGATCCATGTGTGGTTTGTGAAAATAACAGACATGCAATGACACTAGGTGGATCCATGTGTGGTTTGTTTAGAGGAACAGACATGCAATGACACTGGGTGGATACATGTGTGGTTTGTTTAGAAGAACACACATGCAATGACTCTAGTTGTGGGTCATGAGAAGAACACACATGCAATTACACTGGTGGATCCATGTGTGGTTCTTGAGAAGAACATACATGCAATCACACTAGGTGGCTCCATGTGTGGTTCATGAAAAGAACACACATGCAATGACACTGGGTGGATCCATGTGAGGTTTGTGAAAAGAACAGACATGCAATGACACTGGGTGGATCCATGTGTGGTTTGTTTAGAGGAACAGACATGCAATGACACTGGGTGTGGTTCATGAGAAGAACAGAACTGCAATCACACTAGGTGGATCCATGTGTGGTTTGTTTAGAAGAACAGACATGCAATGACTCTAGCTGTGGTTCATGAAAAGAACACACAAGCAATGACACTGGTGGATCCATGTGTGGTTTGTGAGAACAACATACATGCAATGACACTGGCTGTGTTTCATGAGAAGAACACACATGCAATGACACTGGTGGATCCATGTGTGGTTCATGAGAAGAACAGACATGCAATGACACTGGGTGGATCCATGTGTGGTCTGTTTAGAGGAACAAAAATGCAATCACACTGGGTGTGGTTCATGAAAAGAACAGACATGCAATGACACTGGTGGATCCATATGTGGTTTGTGGAAGGAACAAACATGCAATGACTCTTGCTGTCGTTCACGAAAAGATCAGACATGCAATAACACTGGTGGATCCATGTGTGGTTCATGAGAAGAACACACATCCAATGAAACTGGTGGATCCATGTGTGGTTCATGAAAAGAACACACATGCAATGATACTGGGTGGATCCATGTGTGGTTTGTGAAAAGAACATACATGCGATCACACTAGGTGGATCCATGTGTGGTTTGTTAGAGGAACAGACATGCAATCACACTAGGTGGATGCATGTGTGGTTTGATTAGAAGAGCACACATGCAATGACTCTAGTTGTGGTTCATGAGAAGAACACACATGCAATGACACTGGTGGATCCATGTGTCGTTCATGAAAAGAACAGACATGCAACAACACTAGGTGGATCCATGTGTGGTTTGTGAAAAAAAATACATGCAATGACACTAGGTGGATCCATGTGTGGTTTGTTTAGAGGAACAGACATGCAATGACACTGGGTGGATCCATGTGTGGTTTGTTTAGAGGAACAGACATGCAATGACACTGGGTGTGGTTCTTGAGAAGAACACACATGCAATGACACTGGTGGATCCATGTGTGGTTCATGAAATGAACAGACATGCAATCACACTAGGTGGATCCATGTGTGGTTTGTGAAAGAAACAGACATGCAATGACACTAGGTGGATCCATGTGTGGTTTTTTTAGAGGAACAGACATGCAATGACACTGGGTGGATCTATGTGTGGTTTGTTTAGAGGAACAGACATACAATGACACTGGGTGTGGTTCATGAGAAGAACACACATGCAATGACACTGGTGGATCCTTGTGTGGTTTGTGAGAAGAATATACATGCAATCACACTGGTTGTGGTTCATGAGAAGAACACACATACAATGACACTGGTGGATCCATGTGTGGTTTGTTTAGAGGAACAGACATGCAATCACACTGCGTGTGGTTCATGAGAAGAACAAACATGCCATTACACTAGTGGATCCATATGTGGTTCGTGGAAGAAACAGACATGCAATGACTCTAGTTGTGGTTCATGAAAAGAACAGATATGCAATCACACTAGGTGGATCCATGTGTGGTTCATGAAAAGAACAGACATGCAATGACACTGGGTGGATCCATGTGTGGTCTGTGAAAAGAGCAGACATGCAATCACACTAGGTGGATCCATGTGTGGTTTGTCAGAGGAACAAACATGCAATCACACTAGGTGGATCCATGTGTGGTTTGTTTAGAAGAACAGACATGCAATGACACTAGCTGTGTTTCATGAGAAGAACACACATGCAATGACACTGTGGGATCCGTGTGTGGTTCATGAAAAGAACAGACATGCAATCACACTAGGTGGATCCATGTGTGGTTTGTGAAAAGAACAAACACGCAATGACACTAGGTGGATCCATATGTGGTTTGTTTAGAGGAACAGAGATGCAATGACACTGGGTGGATCCATGAGTAGAACAGACATGCAATCACACTAGGTGGATCCATGTGTGGTTTGTTTAGAAGAACAGACATGTAATGACTCAGCTATGGTTCATGAAAAGAACACACATGCAATGATACTGGTGGATCCATGTGTGGTTTGTGAGAACAACATACATGCAATGACACTGGCTGTGGTTCATGAGAAGAACACAAATGCAATGACACTGGTGGATCCATGTGTGGTTCATGAGAAGAACAGACATGCAATGACACTGGGTGGATCCATGTGTGGTTTGTTTAGAGGAACAAACATGCAATCACACTGGTTGTGGTTCATGAAAAGAACAGACATGCAATGACACCGGTGGATCCATATGTGGTTTATGGAAGGAACATACATGCAATGACTCTAGCTATTGTTCATGAAAAGAACAAACATGCAATAACACTAGTGGATCCATGTGTGGTTCATGAGAAGAACACACATCCAATGACACTGGTGGATCCATGTGTGGTTCATTAAAAGAACACACATACAATGACACTGGGTGGATCCATGTGTGGTTTGTGAAAAGAACAGACATGCGATCATACTAGGTGGATCCATGTGTGGTTTGTTAGAGGAATAGACATGCAATCACACTAGGTGGATCCATGTGTGGTTTGTTTAGAAGAACACACATGCAATGACTCTAGTTGCGGTTTGTGAGAAGAACACACATGCAATGACACTAGTGGATCCATGTGTGGTTCATGAGAAGAACAAACATGCAATCACACTAGGTGGATCCATATGTGGTTTGTGAAAAGAACAGACATGCGATCACACCAGGTGGATCCATGTGTGGTTTGTTAGAGGAACACACATGCAATCACACTGGGTGTGGTTCATGTGTGGTTTGTTTAGAGGAACATACATGCTATGACACTGGGTGTGGTTGATGAGAAGAACACACACGCAATGACACTAGTGGATCCTTGTGTTGTTTGTGAGTAGAACATACATGCAATCACAGTGGTTGTGGTTCATGAGAAGATAACACATGCAATGACACTGGTGGATCCATGTGTGGTTTGTTTAGAGGAACAGATATGCAATCATACTGGGTGTGGTTCATGAGAAGAACAGACATGCAATGACACTGGTGGATCCATATGTGGTTTGTGGAAGGGCAGACATGCAATGACTCTAGCTGTGGTTCATGAAAAGAACAAACATGCAATCACACTAGGTGGATCCATGTGTGGTTCATGAAAAGAACAGACATTCAATGACACTAGGTGGATCCATGTGTGGTTTGTGAAAAGAACAGACATGGGATCACACTAGGTGGATCCATGTGTGGTTTGTTAGAGGAACAGACATGCATTCACACTAGATGTGGTTCATGTGTGGTTTGTTTAGAGGAACAGACATGCAATGACACTGGGTGTGGTTCATGAGAAGAAAACACACGCAATGACACTGGTGGATCCATATGTGGTTTGTGGAAGGGCAGACATGCAATGACTCTAGCTGTGGTTCATGAAAAGAACAAACATGCAATCACACTAGGTGGATCCATGTGTGGTTCATGAAAAGAACAGACATTCAATGACACTAGGTGGATCCATGTGTGGTTTGTGAAAAGAACAGACATGCGATCACACTAGGTGGATCCATGTGTGGTTTGTTAGAGGAACAGACATGCAATCACACTAGGTGGATCCATGTGTGGTTTGTTTAGAAGAAAACACATGCATTGAATCTAGTTGTGGTTCATGAGAAGAACACACATGCAATGACACTTGTGGATCCATGTGTGGTTCATGAAAAGAACAGACATGCAATCACACTAGGTGGATCTATGTGTGGTTTGTGAAAAGAACGGACATGCAATGACACTAGGTGGATCCATGTGTGGTTTGCTTAGAGGAACAGACATGCAATGGCACTGGGTGGATCCATGTGTGGTTTATTTAGAGGAACATACATGTAATGACACTAGTTGTGGTTCATGAGAAGACCACACATGCAATGACACTGGTGGATCCATGTGTGGTTCATGAAAAGAACAGACATGCAATCACACTAGGTGGATCCATGTGTGGTTTGTGAAAAGAACAGACATGCAATGACACTAGGTGGATCCATGTGTGGTTTGTTTAGAGGAACAGGCATGCAATGACACTGGGTGGATCAATGTGTGGTTTGTTTAGAGGAACAGACATGCAATGACACGAGGTGTGGTTCATGAGAAGAACACACATGCAATGACACTTGTGGATCCTTGTGTGGTTTGTGAGAAGAACATACATGAAATCACACTGGTTGTGGTTCATGAGAAGAGCACAGATGCAATGACACTGGTGAATCCATGTGTGGTTTGATTAGAGGAACATACATGCAATCACACTGGGTGTGGTTCATGAGAAGAACAGACATGCAATGACACTGGTGGATCCATATGTGATTTGTGGAAAGAACAGACATGCAATGACTCTAGCTGTGGTTCATGAAAAGAACAGAAATGCAATCACACTTGGTGGATCCATGTGTGGTTCATGAAAAGAACAGACATGCAATGACACTGGGTGGATCCATGTGTGGTTTGTGAAAAGAACAGATATGCGATCACACTAGGTGGATCCATGTGTGGTTTGTTTAGAAGAACACACATGCAATGACTCTAGTTGTGTTCCAGGAGAAGAACACACATGCAATGACACTGGTGGATCCATGTGTGGTTCATGAAAAGAACAGACATGCAATGACACTAGGTGGATCCATGTGTGGTTTGTGAAAAGAACAGACATGCAATCTCACTAGGAGGATCCGTGTGTGATTTGTTTAGAGGAACAGACATGCAATGACACTGGGTGGATCCATGAGAAGAACAGACATGCAATCACACTAGGTGGAGCCATGTGTAGTTTGTTTACAAGAAGAGACATGCAATGACTCTAGCTGTGGTTCATGAAAAGAACACACATGCAATGACACTGGTGGATCCATGTGTGGTTTGTGAGAACAACATACATGCAATGACACTGGCAGTGGTTCATGAGAAGAACACACATGCAATGACACTAGTGGATCCATGTGTGGTTCATGAGAAGAACAGACATGCAATGACACTGGGTGGATCCATGTGTGGTTTATTTATAGGAACAAACATGCAATCACACTGGGTGTGGTTCATGAAAAGAACAAACATGCAATGACACTGGTGGATTCATATGGGGTTTGTGGAAGGAACAGACATGCAATTACTCTAGATGTGGTTCACGAAAAGAACAGACATGCAATAACACTGGTGGAGATCCATGTGTGGTTCATGAAAAGAACACACATACAATGACACTGGGTGGATCCATGTGCTGTTTGTGAAAAGAACAGACATGCGATCACACTAGGTGGATCCTGGTTTGTTAGAGGAACAAACATGCAATCACACTAGGTGGATCCATGTGTTTTTTTTAGAAGAACACACATGCAATGACTCTAGTTGTGGTTCATGAGAAGAACACACATGCAATGACACTGGTGGATCCACGTGTGGTTCATGAAAAGAACAGACATGCAATCACACTAGGTGGATCCATCTGTGGTTTGTGAAAAGAACAGACATGCGATCACACTAGGTTGATCCATGTGTGGTTTGTTAGAGGAACATACATGCAATCACACTGGATGTGGTTCATGTGTGGTTTGTTTAGAGGAACAGACATGCAATGACACTGGGTGTGGTTCATGAGAAGAACACACATGCAATGACACTGGTGGATCCTTGTGTGGTTTGTGAGAAGAACATACATGCAATCACACTGGCTGTGGTTCATGAGAAGAACACACATGCAATGACACTGGTGGATCCATCTGTGGTTTGTTTAGAGGAACAAACAAGCAATGACACTAGTTGTGTTTCATGAGAAGAACACACATGCAATGACACTGTGGGATCCATGTGTGGTTCATGAAAAGAACATACATGCAATCACACTAGGTGGATCCATGTGTGGTTTGCGAAAAGAACAGACACGCAATGACACTAGGTGGATCCATATGTGGTTTGTTTAGAGGAACAGAGATGCAATGACACTGTGTGGATCCATGAGTAGAACAGACATGCAATCACACTAGGTGGATCCATGTGTGGTTTGTTTAGAAGAACAGACATGTAATGACTCAGCTGTGGTTCATGAAAAGAACACACATGCAATGACACTGGTGGATCCATGTGTGGTTTGTGCGAACAACATACATGCAATGACACTGGCTGTGGTTCATGAGAAGAACACACATGCAATGACACTGGTGGATCCATGTGTTGTTCATGAGAAGAATAGACATGCAATGACACTGGGTGGATCCATGTGTGGTTTGTTTAGAGGAACAGACATGCAATCACACTGGTTGTGGTTCATGAAAAGAATAGACATGCAATGACGCTGGTGGATCCATATGTGGTTTGTGGAAGGAACATACATGCAATGACTCTAGCTGTTGTTCATGAAAAGAACAAAAATGCAATAACACTAGTGGATCCATGTATGGTTCATGAGAAGAACACACAACCAATGACACTGGTGGATCCATGTGTGGTTCATGAAAAGAACACACATACAATGACATTGGGTGGATCCATGTGTGGTTTGTGAAAAGAACAGACATGCGATCATACTAGGTGGATCCATGTGTGGTTTGTTAGAGGAATAGACATGCAATCACACTAGGTGGATCCATGTGTGGTTTGTTTAGAAGAACACACATGCAATGACTCTAGTTGCGGTTCATGAGAAGAACACACATGCAATGACTCTAGTTGCGGTTCATGAGAAGAACACACATGCAATAACACTAGTGGATCCATGTGTGGTTCATGAGAAGAACAAACATGCAATCACACTAGGTGGATCCATATGTGGTTTGTGAAAAGAACAGACATGCGATCACACCAGGTGGATCCATGTTGGTTTGTTAGAGGAACACACATGCAATCAAACTGGGTGTGGTTCATGTGTGGTTTGTTTAGAGGAACATCTATGCTATGACACTGGGTGTGGTTCATGAGAAGAACACACATGCAATGACACTGGTGGATCCTTGTGTGGTTTGTGAGAAGAACATACATGCAATCACAGTGGTTGTGGTTCATGAGAAGATAACACATGCAATGACACTGGTGGATCCATGTGTGGTTTGTTTAGAGGAACAAACATGCAATCACACTGGGTGTGGTTCATGAGAAGAACAGACATGCAATGACACTGGTGGATCCATATGTGGTTTGTGGAAGGGCAGACATGGAATGACTCTAGCTGTGGTTCTTGAAAAGAACAAACATGCAATCACACTAGGTGGATCCATGTGTGGTTCATGAAAAGAACAGACATGCAATGACACTGGGTGGATCCATGTGTGGTTTGTGAAAAGAACACACATGTGATCACACTAGGTTGATCCATGTGTGGTTTGTTAGAGGAATATACATGCAATGACACTAGATGTGGTTCATGTGTGGTTTGTTTAGAGGAACAGACATGCAATGACACTGGGTGTGGTTTATGAGAATAACACACATGCAATGACACTGGTGGATCCTTGTGTGGTTTGTTAGAGGAACAAACATGCAATCACACTAGGTGGATCCATGTGTGGTTTGTTTATAAGAACGCACATGCAATGACTAGTTGTGTTTCATGAGAAGAACACACATGCAATGACACTGGTGGATCCATGTGTGGTTCATTAAAATAACAGACATTCAATGACACTAGGTGGATCCATGTGTGGTTTGTGAAAAGAACAGACATGGGATCACACTAGGTGGATCCATGTGTGGTTTGTTAGAGGAACAGACATGCAATCACACTAGGTGGATCCATGTGTGGTTTGTTTAGAAGAAAACACATGATTTGAATCTAGTTGTGGTTCATGAGAAGAACACACATGCAATGACACTTGTGGATCCATGTGTGGTTCATGAAAAGAACAGACATGCAATCACACTAGGTGGATCTATGTGTGGTTTGTGAAAATAACGGACATGCAATGACACTAGGTGGATCCATGTGTGGTTTGCTTAGAGGAACAGACATGCAATGGCACAGGGTGGATCCATGTGTGGTTTATTTAGAGGAACATACATGTAATGACACTAGTTGTGGTTCATGAGAAGACCACACATGCAATGACACTGGTGGATCCATGTGTGGTTCATGAAAAGAACAGACATGCAATCACACTAGGTGGATCCATGTGTGGTTTGTGAAAAGAACAGACATGCAATGACACTAGGTGGATCCATGTGTGGTTTGTTTAGAGGAACAGGCATGCAATGACACTGGGTGGATCAATGTGTGGTTTGTTTAGAGGAACAGACATGCAATGACACGAGGTGTGGTTCATGAGAAGAACACACATGCAATGACACTTGTGGATCCTTGTGTGGTTTGTGAGAAGAACATACATGAAATCACACTGGTTGTGGTTCATGAGAAGAGCACACATGCAATGACACTGGTGAATCCATGTGTGGTTTGATTAGAGGAACATACATGCAATCACACTGGGTGTGGTTCATGAGAAGAACAGACATGCAATGACACTGGTGGATCCATATGTGATTTGTGGAAAGAACAGACATGCAATGACTCTAGCCGTGGTTCATGAAAAGAACAGACATGCAATCACACTTGGTGGATCCATGTGTGGTTCATGAAAAGAACAGACATGCAATGACACTGGGTGGATCCATGTGTGGTTTGTGAAAAGAACAGATATGCGATCACACTAGGTGGATCCATGTGTGGTTTATTAGAGGAACAAACATGCAATCACACTAGGTGGATCCATGTGTGGTTTGTTTAGAAGAACACACATGCAATGACTCTAGTTGTGTTTCAGGAGAAGAGCACACATGCAATGACACTGGTGGATCCATGTGTGGTTCATGAAAAGAACAGACATGCAATGACACTAGGTGGATCCATGTGTGCTTTGTGAAAAGAACAGACATGCAATCTCACTAGGAGGATCCATGTGTGATTTGTTTAGAGGAACAGACATGCAATGACACTGGGTGGATCCATGAGAAGAACAGACATGCAATCACACTAGGTGGAGCCATGTGTGGTTTGTTTAGAAGAAGAGACATGCAATGACTCTAGTTGTGGTTCATGAAAAGAACACACATGCAATGACACTGGTGGATCCATGTGTGGTTTGTGAGAACAACATACATGCAATGACACTGGCAGTGGTTCATGAGAAGAACACACATGCAATGACACTAGTGGATCCATGTGTGGTTCATGAGAAGAACAGACATGCAATGACACTGGGTGGATCCATGTGTGGTTTATTTAGAGGAACAAACATGCAATCACACTGGGTGTGGTTCATGAAAAGAACAAACATGCAATGACACTGGTGGATCCATATGGGGTTTGTGGAAGGAACAGACATGCAATTACTCTAGTTGTGGTTCATGAAAAGAACAGACATGCAATAACACTGGTGGAGATCCATGTGTGGTTCATGAAAAGAACACACATACAATGACACCATGTGTGGTTTGTGAAAAGAACAGACATGCGATCACACTAGGTGGATCCTGGTTTGTCAGAGGAACAGACATGCAATCACACTAGGTGGATCCATGTGTTTTTTTTTAGAAGAACACACATGCAATGACTCTAGTTGTGGTTCATGAGAAGAACACACATGCAATGACACTGGTGGATCCACGTGTGGTTCATGATAAGAATAGACATGCAATCACACTAGGTGGATCCATCTGTGGTTTGTGAAAAGAACAGACATGCGATCACACTAGGTTGATCCATGTGTGGTTTGTTAGAGGAACATACATGCAATCACACTGGATGTGGTTCATGTGTGGTTTGTTTAGAGGAACAAACATGCAATGACACTGGGTGTGGTTCATGAGAAGAACACACATGCAATGACACTGGTGGATCCTTGTGTGGTTTGTGAGAAGAACATACATGCAATCACACTGGCTGTGGTTCATGAGAAGAACACAGATGCAATGACACTGGTGGATCCATCTGTGGTTTGTTTAGAGGAACAAACAAGCAATGACACTGGTTGTGTTTCATGAGAAGAACACACATGCAATGACACTGTGGGATCCGTGTGTGGTTCATGAAAAGAACAGACATGCAATCACACTAGGTGGATCCATGTGTGGTTTGCGAAAAGAACAAACACGCAATGACACTAGGTGGATCCATATGTGGTTTGTTTAGAGGAACATAGATGCAATGACACTGGGTGGATCCATGAGTAGAACAGACATGCAATTACACTAGGTGGATCCATGTGTGGTTTGTGAGAACAACATACATGCAATGACACTGGCTGTGGTTCATGAGAAGAACACACATGCAATGACACTGGTGGATCCATGTGTTGTTCATGAGAAGAACAGACATGCAATGACACTGGGTGGATCCATGTGTGGTTTGTTTAGAGGAACAGACATGCAATCACACTGGTTGTGGTTCATGAAAAGAACAGACATGCAATGACACTGGTGGATCCATATGTGGTTTGTGGAAGGAACATACATGCAATGAATCTAGCTGTTGTTCATGAAAAGAACAAAAATGCAATAACACTAGTGGATCCATGTATGGTTCATGAGAAGAACACACATCCAATGACACTGGTGGATCCATGTGTGGTTCATGAAAAGAACACACATACAATGACACTGGGTGGATCCATGTGTGGTTTGTGAAAAGAACAGACATGCGATCATACTAGGTGGATCCATGTGTGGTTTGTTAGAGGAACAGACATGCAATCACACTAGGTGGATCCATGTGTGGTTTGTTTAGAAGAACACACATGCAATGACTCTAGTTGCGGTTCATGAGAAGAACACACATGCAATGACTCTAGTTTCGGTTCATGATAAGAACACACATGCAATGACACTAGTGGATCCATGTGTGGTTCATGAGAATAACAAACATGCAATCACACTAGGTTGATCCATATGTGGTTTGTGAAAAGAACAGACATGCGATCACACTAGGTGGATCCATGTGTGGTTTGTTAGAGGAACAGACATGCAATCACACTGGGTGTGATTCATGTGTGGTTTGTTTAGAGGAACATACATGCTATGACACTGGGTGTGGTTCATGAGAAGAACACACATGCAATGACACTGGTGGATCCTTGTGTGGTTTGTGAGAAGAACATACATGCAATCACAGTGGTTGTGGTTCATGAGAAGATAACACATGCAATGACACTGGTGGATCCATGTGTGGTTTGTTTAGAGGAACATACATGCAATCACACTGGGTGTGGTTCATGAGAAGAACAGACATGCAATGACACTGGTGGATCCATATATGGTTTGTGGAAGGGTAGACATGCAATGACTCTAGCTGTGGTTCATGAAAAGAACAAACATGCAATAACACTAGGTGGATCCAAGTGTGGTTCATGAAAATAACACACATTCAGTGACACTAGGTGGATCCATGTGTGGTTTGTGAAAAGAACAGACATGGGATCACACTAGGTGGATCCATGTGTGGTTTGTTAGAGGAACAGACATGCAATCACACTAGGTGGATCCATGTGTGGTTTGTTTAGAGGAAAACACATGCATTGAATCTAGTTGTGGTTCATGAGAAGAACACACATGCAATGACACTTGTGGATCCATGTGTGGTTCATGAAAAGAACAGACATGCAATCACACTAGGTGGATCTATGTGTGGTTTGTGAAAAGAACGGACATGCAATGACACTAGGTGGATCCATGTGTGGTTTGCTTAGAGGAACAGACATGCAATGGCACTGGGTGGATCCATGTGTGGTTTATTTAGAGGAACATACATGTAATGACACTAGTTGTGGTTCATGAGAAGACCACACATGCAATGACACTGGTGGATCCATGTGTGGTTCATGAAAAGAACAGACATGCAATCACACTAGGTGGATCCATGTGTGGTTTGTGAAAAGAACAGGCATGCAATGACACTAGGTGGATCCATGTGTGGTTTGTTTAGAGGAACAGGCATGCAATGACACTGGGTGGATCCATGTGTGGTTTGTTTAGAGGAACAGACATGCAATGACACGAGGTGTGGTTCATGAGAAGAACACACATGCAATGACACTTGTGGATCCTTGTGTGGTTTGTGAGAAGAACATACATGAAATCACACTGGTTGTGGTTCATGAGAAGAGCACACATGCAATGACACTGGTGAATCAATGTGTGATTTGATTAGAGGAACATACATGCAATCACACTGGGTGTGGTTCATGAGAAGAACATACATGCAATGACACGGGTGGATCCATATGTGATTTGTGGAAAGAACAGACATGCAATGACTCTAGCTGTGGTTCATGAAAAGAACAGACATGCAATCACACTTGGTGGATCCATGTGTGGTTCATGAAAAGAACAGACATGCAATGACACTGGGTGGATCCATGTGTGGTTTGTGAAAAGAACAGATATGCGATCACACTAGGTGGATCCATGTGTGGTTTGTTAGAGGAACAAAACATGCAATCACACTAGGTGGATCCATGTGTGGTTTATTTAGAAGAACACACATGCAATGACTCTAGTTGTGTTTCAGGAGAAGAACACACATGCAATGACACTGGTGGATCCATGTGTGGTTCATGAAAAGAACATACATGCAATGACACTAGGTGGATCCATGTGTGGTTTGTGAAAAGAACAGACATGCAATCTCACTAGGAGGATCCGTGTGTGATTTGTTTAGAGGAACAGACATGCAATGACACTGGGTGGATCCATGAGAAGAACAGACATGCAATCACACTAGGTGGAGCCATGTGTGGTTTGTTTAGAAGAAGAGACATGCAATGACTCTAGCTGTGGTTCATGAAAAGAACACACATGCAATGACACTGGTGGATCCATGTGTGGTTTGTGAGAACAACATACATGCAATGACACTGGCAGTGGTTCATGAGAAGAACACACATGCAATGACACTAGTGGATCCATGTGTGGTTTGTGAAAAGAACAGACATGCAATCTCACTAGGAGGATCCGTGTGTGATTTGTTTAGAGGAACAGACATGCAATGACACTGGGTGGATCCATGAGAAGAACAGACATGCAATCACACTAGGTGGAGCCATGTGTGGTTTGTTTAGAAGAACAGACATGCAATGACTCTAGCTGTGGTTCATGAAAAGAACACACATGCAATGACACTGGTGGATCCATGTGTGGTTTGTGAGAACAACATACATTCAATGACACTGGCAGTGGTTCATGAGAAGAACACACATGCAATGACACTAGTGGATCCATGTGTGGTCCATGAGAAGAACAGACATGCAATGACACTGGGTGGATCCATGTGTGGTTTATTTAGAGGAACACACATGCAATCACACTAGGTGTGGTTCATGAAAAGAACAAACATGCAATGACACTGGTGGATCCATATGGGGTTTGTGGAAGGAACAGACATGCAAATTACTCTAGCTGTGGTTCATGAAAAGAACAGACATGCAATAACACTGGTGGAGATCCATGTGTGGTTCAGGAAAAGAACACACATACAATGACACTGGGGGGATCCATGTGTGGTTTGTGAAAAGAACAGACATGCGATCACACTAGGTGGATCCTGGTTTGTTAGAGGAACAGACATGCAATCACACTAGGTGGATCCATGTGTGTTTTTTTAGAAGAACACACATGCAATGACTCTAGTTGTGGTTCATGAGAAGAACACACATGCAATGACACTGGTGGATCCACGTGTGGTTCATGATAAGAATAGACATGCAATCACACTAGGTGGATCCATCTGTGGTTTGTGAAAAGAACAGACATGCGATCACACTAGGTTGATCCATGTGTGGTTTGTTAGAGGAACATACATGCAATCACACTGGATGTGGTTCATGTGTGGTTTGTTTAGAGGAACAGACATGCAATTACACTGGGTGTGGTTCATGAGAAGAACACACATGCAATGACACTGGTGGATCCTTGTGTGGTTTGTGAGAAGAACATACATGCAATCACACTGGCTGTGGTTCATGAGAAGAACACACATGCAATGACACTGGTGGATCCATGTGTGGTTTGTTTAGAGGAATAAACAAGCAATGACACTAGTTGTGTTTCATGAGAAGAACACACATGCAATGACACTGTGGGATCCGTGTGTGGTTCATGAAAAGAACAGACATGCAATCACACTAGGTGGATCCATGTGTGGTTTGCGAAAAGAACAAACACGCAATGACACTAGGTGGATCCATATGTGGTTTGTTTAGAGGAACAGAGATGCAATGACACCGGGTGGATCCATGAGTAGAACAGACATGCAATCACACTAGGTGGATCCATGTGTGGTTTGTTTATAAGAACATACATGTAATGACTCAGTTGTGGTTCATGAAAAGAACACACATGCAATGACACTGGTGGATCCATGTGTGGTTTGTGAGAACAACATACATGCAATGACACTGGCTGTGGTTCATGAGAAGAACACACATGCAATGACACTGGTGGATCCATGTGTTGTTCATGAGAAGAACAGACATGCAATGACACTGGGTGGATCCATGTGTGGTTTGTTTAGAGGAACAGACATGCAATCACACTGGTTGTGGTTCATGAAAAGAACAGACATGCAATGACACTGGTGGATCATATGTGGTTTGTGGAAGGAACATACATGCAATGACTCTAGCTGTTGTTCATGAAAATAATAAAAATGCAATAACACTAGTGGATCCATGTATGGTTCATGAGAAGAACACACATCCAATGACACTGGTGGATCCATGTGTGGTTCATGAAAAGAACACACATACAATGACACTGGGTGGATCCATGTGTGGTTTGTGAAAAGAACATACATGCGATCATACTAGGTGGATCCATGTGTGGTTTGTTAGAGGAACAGACATGCAATCACACTAGGTGGATCCATGTGTGGTTTGTTTAGAAGAACACACATGCAATGACTCTAGTTGCGGTTCATGAGAAGAACACACATGCAATGACTCTAGTTGCGGTTCATGAGAAGAACACACATGCAATGACACTAGTGGATCCATGTGTGGTTCATGAGAAGAACAAACATGCAATCACACTAGGTGGATCCATATGTGGTTTGTGAAAAGAACAGACATGCGATCACACCAGGTGGATCCATGTGTGGTTTGTTAGAGGAACAGACATGCAATCACACTGGGTGTGGTTCATGTGTGGTTTGTTTAGAGGAACATACATGCTATGACACTGGGTGTGGTTCATGAGAAGAACACACATGCAATGACACTGGTGGATCCTTGTGTGGTTTGTGAGAAGAACATACATGCAATCACAGTGGTTGTGGTTCATGAGAAGATAACACATGCAATGACACTGGTGGATCCATGTGTGGTTTGTTTAGAGGAACAGACATGCAATCACATTGGGTGTGGCATGAGAAGAACAGACATGCAATGACACTGGTGTTTCCATATATGGTTTGTGGAAGGGCAGACATGCAACGACTCTAGCTGTGGTTCATGAAAAGAACAAACATGCAATCACACTAGGTGGATCCATGTGTGGTTCATGAAAAGAACAGACATTCAATGACACTAGGTGGATCCATGTGTGGTTTGTGAAAAGAATAGACATGGGATCACACTAGGTGGATCCATGTGTGCTTTGTTAGAGGAACAGACATGCAATCACACTAGGTGGATCCACGTGTGGTTTGTTTAGAAGAAAACACATGCATTGAATCTAGTTGTGGTTCATGAGAAGAACACACATGCAATGACACTTGTGGATCCATGTGTGGTTCATGAAAAGAACAGACATGCAATCACACTAGGTGGATCTATGTGTGGTTTGTGAAAAGAACGGACATGCAATGACACTAGGTGGATCCATGTGTGGTTTGCTTAGAGGAACAGACATGCAATGGCACTGGGTGGATCCATGTGTGGTTTATTTAGAGGAACATACATGTAATGACACTAGTTGTGGTTCATGAGAAGAACACACATCCAATGACACTGGTGGATCCATGTGTGGTTCATGAAAAGAACAGACATGCAATCACACTAGGTGGAGCCATGTGTGGTTTGTGAAAAGAACAGACATGCAATGACACTAGGTGGATCCATGTGTGGTTTGTTTACAGGAACAAGCATGCAATGACACTGGGTGGATCCATGTGTGGTTTGTTTAGAGGAACAGACATGCAATGACACGAGGTGTGGTTCATGATTAGAACACACATGCAATGACACTTGTGGATCCTTGTGTGGTTTGTGAGAAGAACATACATGAAATCACAGTGGTTGTGGTTCATGAGAAGAGCACACATGCAATGACACTAGTGAATCCATGTGTGGTTTGATTAGAGGAACATACATGCAATCACACTGGGTGTGGTTCATGAGAAGAACAGACATGCAATGACACTGGTGGATCCATATGTGATTTCTGGAAAGAACAGACATGCAATGACTCTAGCTGTGGTTCATGAAAAGAACAGACATGCAATCACACTTGGTGGATCCATGTGTGGTTCATGAAAAGAACAGACATGCAATGACACTGGGTGGATCCATGTGTGGTTTGTGAAAAGAACAAATATGCGATGACACTAGGTGGATCCATGTGTGGTTTGTTAGAGGAACAAACATGCAATCACACTAGGTGGATCCATGTGTGGTTTGTTTAGAAGAACACACATGCAATGACTCTAGTTGTGTTTCAGGAGAAGAACACACATGCAATGACACTGGTGGATCCATGTGTGGTTCATGAGAAGAACAGACATGCAATGAAACTGGGTGGATCCATGTGTGGTTCATGAGAAGAACAGACATGCAATGACACTGGGTGGATCCATGTGTGGTTTATTTAGAGGAACAGACATGCAATCACACTGGGCGTGGTTCATGAAAAGAACAAACATGCAATGACACAGGTGGATCCATATGGGGTTTGTGGAAGGAACAGACATGCAATTACTCTAGCTGTGGTTCATGAAAAGAACAGACATGCAATAACACTGGTGGAGATCCATGTGTGGTTCATGAAAAGAACACACATACAATGACACTGGGGGGATCCATGTGTGGTTTGTGAAAAGAACAGACATGCGATCAGACTAGGTGGATCCTGGTTTGTTAGAGGAACATACATGCAATCTCACTAGGTGGATCCATGTGTGTTTTTTAGAAGAACACACATGCAATGACTCTAGTTGTGGTTCATGAGAAGAACACACATGCAATGACACTGGTGGATCCACGTGTGGTTCATGATAAGAATAGACATGCAATCACACTAGGTGGATCCATCTGTGGTTTGTGAAAAGAACAGACATGCGATCACACTAGGTTGATCCATGTGTGGTTTGTTAGAGGAACATACATGCAATCACACTAGATGTGGTTCATGTGTGGTTTGTTTAGAGGAACAGACATGCAATGACACTGGGTGTGGTTCATGAGAAGAACACACATGCAATGACACTGGTGGATCCTTGTGTGGTTTGTGAGAAGAACATACATGCAATCACACTGGCCGTGGTTCATGAGAAGAACACACATGCAATGACACTGGTGGATCCATGTGTGGTTTGTTTAGAGGAACAAACAAGCAATGACACTAGTTGTGTTTCATGAGAAGAACACACATGCAATAACACTGTGGGATCCGTGTGTGGTTCATGAAAAGAACAGACAATCAATCACACTAGGTGGATCCATGTGTGGTTTGCGAAAAGAACAAACACGCAATGACACTAGGTGGATCCATATGTGGTTTGTTTAGAGGAACAGAGATGCAATGACACTGGGTGGATCCATGAGTAGAACAGACATGCAATCACACTAGGTGGATCCATGTGTGGTTTGTTTAGAAGAACATACATGTAATGACTCAGCTGTGGTTCATGAAAAGAACACACATGCAATGACACTGGTGGATCCATGTGTGGTTTGTGAGAACAACATACATGCAATGACACTGGCTGTGGTTCATGAGAAGAACACACATGCAATGACACTGGTGGATCCATGTGTTGTTCATGAGAAGAACAGACATGCAATGACACTGGGTGGATCCATGTGTGGTTTGTTTAGAGGAACAGACATGCAATCACACTGGTTGTGGTTCATGAAAAGAACAGACATGCAATGACACTGGTGGATCCATATGTGGTTTGTGGAACGAACATACATGCAATGACTCTAGCTGTTGTTCATGAAAAGAACAAAAATGCAATAACACTAGTGGATCCATGTATGGTTCATGAGAAGAACACACATCCAATGACACTGGTGGATCCATGTGTGGTTCATGAAAAGAACACACATACAATGACACTGGGTGGATCCATGTGTGGTTTGTGAAAAGAACAGACATGCGATCATACTAGGTGGATCCATGTGTGGTTTGTTAGAGGAACAGACATGCAATCACACTAGGTGGATCCATGTGTGGTTTGTTTAGAAGAACACACATGCAATGACTCTAGTGGCGGTTCATGAGAAGAACACACATGCAATGACTCTAGTTGCGGTTCATGAGAAGAACACACATGCAATGACACTAGTGGATCCATGTGTAGGTCATGAGAAGAACAAACATGCAATCACACTAGGTGGATCCATATGTGGTTTTTGAAAAGAACAGACATGCGATCACACCAGGTGGATCCATGTGTGGTTTGTTAGAGGAACAGACATGCAATGACACTGGGTGTGGTTCATGTGTGGTTTGTTTAGAGGAACATACATGCTATGACACTGGGTGTGGTTCATGAGAAGAAGACACATGCAATGACACTGGTGGATCCTTGGGTGGTTTGTGAGAAGAACATACATGCAATCAGAGTGGTTGTGGTTCATGAGATGATAACACATGCAATGACACTGGTGGATCCATGTGTGGTTTGTTTAGAGGAACAGACATGCAATCACACTGGGTGTGGTTCATGAGAAGAAAAGACATGCAATGACACTGGTGGATCCATATCTGGTTTGTGGAAGGGCAGACATGCAATGACTCTAGCTGTGGTTCATGAAAAGAACAAACATGCAATCACACTAGGTGGATCCATGTGTGGTTCATGAAAAGAGCAGACATGCAATGACACTGGGTGGATCCATGTGTGGTTTGTGAAAAGAACAGATATGCGATCACACTAGGTGGATCCATGTCTGGTTTGTTAGAGGAACAAGCATGCAATCACACTAGGTGGATCCATGTGTGGTTTGTTTAGAAGAACACACATGCAATGACTCTAGTTGTGTTTCAGGAGAAGAACACACATGCAATGACACTGGTGGATCAATGTGTGGTTCATGAAAAGAACAGACATGCAATGACACTAGGTGGATCCATGTGTGGTTTGTGAAAAGAATAGACATGCAATCTCACTAGGAGGATCCGTGTGTGATTTGTTTAGAGGAACAGACATGCAATGACACTGGGTGGATCCATGAGAAGAACAGACATGCAATCACACTAGGTGGAGCCATGTGTGGTTTGTTTAGAAGAAGAGACATGCAATGACTCTAGCTGTGGTTCATGAAAAGAACACACATGCAATGACACTGGTGGATCCATGTGTGGTTTGTGAGAACAACATACATGCAATGACACTGGCAGTGGTTCATGAGAAGAACACACATGCAATGACACTAGTGGATCCATGTGTGGTTCATGAGAAGAACAGACATGCAATGACACTGGGTGGATCCATGTGTGGTTTATTTAGAGGAACAGACATGCAATCACACTGGGTGTGGTTCACGTGTGGTTTGTTTAGAGGAACATACATGCTATGACACTGGGTGTGGTTCATGAGAAGAACACACATGCAATGACACTGGTGGATCCTTGTGTGGTTTGTGAGAAGAACATACATGCAATCACAGTGGTTGTGGTTCATGAGAAGATAACACATGCAATGACACTGGTGGATCCATGTGTGGTTTGTTTAGAGGAACAGACATGCAATCACACTGGGTGTGGTTCATGAGAAGAACAGACATGCAATGACACTGGTGGATCCATATATGGTTTGTGGAAGGGCAGACATGGAATGACTCTAGCTGTGGTTCATGAAAAGAACAAACATGCAATCACACTAGGTGGATCCATGTGTGGTTCATGAAAAGAACAGACATTCAATGACACTAGGTGGATCCATGTGTGGTTTGTGAAAAGAATAGACATGGGATCACACTAGGTGGATCCATGTGTGGTTTGTTAGAGGAACAGACATGCAATCACACTAGGTGGATCCATGTGTGGTTTGTTTAGAAGAAAACACATGCATTGAATCTAGTTGTGGTTCATGAGAAGAACACACATGCAATGACACTTGTGGATCCATGTGTGGTTCATGAAAAGAACAGACATGCAATCACACTAGGTGGATCTATGTGTGGTTTGTGAAAAGAACGGACATGCAATGACACTAGGTGGATCCATGTGTGGTTTGCTTAGAGGAATAGACATGCAATGGCACTGGGTGGATCCATGTGTGGTTTATTTAGAGGAACATACATGTAATGACACTAGTTGTGGTTCATGAGAAGAACACACATGCAATGACACTGGTGGATCCATGTGTGGTTCATGAAAAGAACAGACATGCAATCACACTAGGTGGAGCCATGTGTGGTTTGTGAAAAGAACAGACATGCAATGACACTAGGTGGATCCATGTGTGGTTTGTTTAGAGGAACAGGCATGCAATGACACTGGGTGGATCCATGTGTGGTTTGTTTAGAGGAACAGACATGCAATGACACGAGGTGTGGTTCATGAGAAGAACACACATGCAATGACACTTGTGGATCCTTGTGTGGTTTGTGAGAAGAACATACATGAAATCACACTGGTTGTGGTTCATGAGAAGAGCACACATGCAATGACACTGGTGAATCCATGTGTGGTTTGATTAGAGGAACATACATGCAATCACACTGGGTGTGGTTCATGAGAAGAACAGACATGCAATGACACTGGTGGATCCATATGTGATTTCTGGAAAGAACAAACATGCAATGACTCTAGCTGTGGTTCATGAAAAGAACAGACATGCAATCACACTTGGTGGATCCATGTGTGGTTCATGAAAAGAACAGACATGCAATGACACTGGGTGGATCCATGTGTGGTTTGTGAAAAGAACAGATATGCGATCACACTAGGTGGATCCATGTGTGGTTTGTTAGTGGAACAAACATGCAATCACACTAGGTGGATCCATGTGTGGTTTGTTTAGAAGAACACACATGCAATGACTCTAGTTGTGTTTCAGGAGAAGAACACACATGCAATGACACTGGTGGATCAATGTGTGGTTCATGAAAAGAACAGACATGCAATGACACTAGGTGGATCCATGTGTGGTTTGTGAAAAGAACAGACATGCAATCTCACTAGGAGGATCCGTGTGTGATATGTTTAGAGGAACAGACATGCAATGACACTGGGTGGATCCATGAGAAGAACAGACATGCAATCACACTAGGTGGAGCCATGTGTGGTTTGTTTAGAAGAAGAGACATGCAATGACTCTAGCTGTGGTTCATGAAAAGAACACACATGCAATGACACTGGTGGATCCATGTGTGGTTTGTGAGAACAACATACATTCAATGACACTGGCAGTGGTTCATGAGAAGAACACACATGCAATGACACTAGTGGATCCATGTGTGGTTTGTGAAAAGAACAGACATGCAATCTCACTAGGAGGATCCGTGTGTGATTTGTTTAGAGGAACAGACATGCAATGACACTGGGTGGATCCATGAGAAGAACAGACATGCAATCACACTAGGTGGAGCCATGTGTGGTTTGTTTAGAAGAACAGACATGCAATGACTCTAGCTGTGGTTCATGAAAAGAACAGACATGCAATAACACTGGTGGAGATCCATGTGTGGTTCATGAGAAGAACACACATACAATGACACTGGGGGGATCCATGTGTGGTTTGTGAAAAGAACAGACATGCGATCACACTAGGTGGATCCTGGTTTGTTAGAGGAACAGACATGCAATCTCACTAGGTGGATCCATGTGTGTTTTTAGAAGAACACACATGCAATGACTCTAGTTGTGGTTCATGAGAAGAACACACATGCAATGACACTGGTGGATCCACGTGTGGTTCATGATAAGAATACACATGCAATCACACTAGGTGGATCCATCTGTGGTTTGTGAAAAGAACAGACATGCGATCACACTAGGTTGATCCATGTGTGGTTTGTTAGAGGAGCATACATGCAATCACACTGGATGTGGTTCATGTGTGGTTTGTTTAGAGGAACAGACATGCAATGACACTGGGTGTGGTTCATGAGAAGAACAGACATGCAATGACACTGGTAGATCCTTGTGTGGTTTGTGAGAAGAACATACATGCAATCACACTGGCTGTGGTTCATGAGAAGAACACACATGCAATGATGGTGGATCCATGTGTGGTTTGTTTAGAGGAACAAACAAGCAATGACACTAGTTGTGTTTCTTGAGAAGAACACACATGCAATGACACTGTGGGATCCGTGTGTGGTTCATGAAAAGAACAGACATGCAATCACACTAGGTGGATCCATGTGTGGTTTGCGAAAAGAACAAACACGCAATGACACTAGGTGGATCCATATGTGGTTTGTTTAGAGGAACAGAGATGCAATGACACTGGGTGGATCCATGAGTAGAACAGACATGCAATCACACTAGGTGGATCCATGTGTGGTTTGTTTATAAGAACAGACATGTAATGACTCAGCTGTGGTTCATGAAAAGAACAGACATGCAATGACACTGGTGGATCCATGTGTGGTTTGTGGAAGGAACATACATGCACTGACTCTAGCTGTTGTTCATGAAAAGAACAAAAATGCAATAACACTAGTGGATCCATGTATGGTTCATGAGAAGAACACACATCCAATGACACTGGTGGATCCATGTGTGGTTCATAAAAAGAACACACATACAATGACACTGGGTGGATCCATGTGTGGTTTGTGAAAAGAACAGACATGCGATCATACTAGGTGGATCCATGTGTGGTTTGTTAGAGGAACGGACATGCAATCACACTAGGTGGATCCATGTGTGGTTTGTTTAGAAGAACACACATGCAATGACTCTAGTTGCGGTTCATGAGAAGAACACACATGCAATGACTCTAGTTGCGGTTCATGAGAAGAACACACATGCAATGACACTAGTGGATCCATGTGTGGGTCATGAGAAGAACAAACATGCAATCACACTAGGTGGATCCATATGTGGTTTGTGAAAAGAACAGACATGCGATCACACCAGGTGGATCCATGTGTGGTTTGTTAGAGGAACAGACATGAAATCACACTGGGTGTGGTTCATGTGTGGTTTGTTTAGAGGAACATACATGCTATGACACTGGGTGTGGTTCATGAGAAGAACACACATGCAATGACACTGGTGGATCCTTGGGTGGTTTGTGAGAAGAACATACATGCAATCACAGTGGTTGTGGTTCATGAGAAGATAACACATGCAATGACACTGGTGGATCCATGTGTGGTTTGTTTAGAGGAACAGACATGCAATCACACTGGGTGTGGTTCATGAGAAGAAAAGACATGCAATGACACTGGTGGATCCATATCTGGTTTTTGGAAGGGCAGACATGCAATGACTCTAGCTGTGGTTCATGAAAAGAACAAACATGCAATCACACTAGGTGGATCCATGTGTGGTTCATGAAAAGAGCAGACATGCAATGACACTGGGTGGATCCATGTGTGGTTTGTGAAAAGAACACACATGCGATCACACTAGGTTGATCCATGTGTGCTTTGTTAGAGGAACAAATGTTTAGAAGAACACACATGCAATGACTCTAGTTGTGTTTCTTGAGAAGAACACACATGCAATGACACTGGTGGATCCATGTGTGGTTCATGAAAAAAACAGCCAAGCAATGACACTAGGTGGATCCATGTGTGGTTTGTGAAAAGAATAGACATGCGATCACACTAGGTGGATCCATGTTTGGTTTGTTAGAGGAACAGACATGCAATCACACTAGGTGGATCCATGTGTGTTTTATTTAGAAGAACACACATGCAATGACTCTAGTTGTGGTTCATGAGAAGAACACACATGCAATGACACTGGTGGACCCATGTGTGGTTCATGAAATGAACAGACATGCAATCACACTTGGTGGATCCATGTGTGGTCTGTGAAAAGAACAGACATGCAATGACACTAGGTGGATCCATGTGTGGTTTGTTTAGAGGAACAAACATGAATGACACTGGGTGGATCCATGTGTGGTTTGTTTAGAGGAACAGACATGCAATGACACTGGGTGTGGTTCATGAGAAGAACACACATGCAATGACACTGGTGGACCCATGTGTGGTTCATGAAAAGAATAGACATGCAATCGCACTAGGTGGATCCATGTGTGGTTTGTGAAAAGAACAGACATGCAATGACACTAGGTGGATCCATGTGTGGTTTGTTTAGAGGAACAAACATGCAATGACACTGGGTGGATCCATGTGTGGTTTGTTTAGAGAAACAAACATGCAATCACCCTGGGTGTGGTTCATGAGAAGAACAGACATGCAATGACACTGGTGGATCCATATGTGGTTTGTGGAAGGGCAGACATGCAATGACTCTAGCTGTGATTCATGAAAAGAACAAACATGCAATCACACTAGGTGGATCCATGTGTGGTTCATGAAAAGAACAGACATGCAATGACACTGGGTGGATCCATGTGTAGTTTGTGAAAAGAACACACATGCGATCACTCTAGGTTGATCCATGTGTGGTTTGTTAGAGGAATATACATGCAATCACACTAGATGTGGTTCATGTGTGGTTTGTTTAGAGGAACAGACATGCAATGACACTGGGTGTTGTTCATGAGAAGAACACACATGCAATGACACTGGTGGATCCTTGTGTGGTTTGTTAGAGGAACAAACATCCAATCACACTAGGTGGATCCATGTGTGGTTTGTTTAGAAGAACGCACATGCAATGACTAGTTGTGTTTCATGAGAAGAACACACATGCAATGACACTGGTGGATCCATGTGTGGTTCATTAAAAGAACAGACATGCAGTGACACTAGGTGGATCCATGTGTGGTTTGTGAAAAGAACAGACATGCAATCATACTAGGTGGATCCATGTGTGGATTGTTAGAGGAACAGACATGCAATCACACTAGGTGGATCCATGTGTGGTTTGTTTAGAAGAGAACACATGCATTGAATCTAGTTGTGGTTCATGAGAATAACACACATGCAATGACACTTGTGGATCCATGTGTGGTTCATGAAAAGAACAGAAATGCAATCACACTAGGTGGATCTATGTGTGGTTTGTGAAAAGAACAGACATGCAATGACACTAGGTGGATCCATGTGTTGTTTGCTTAGAGGAACAGACATGCAATGGCACTGGGTGGATCCATGTGTGGTTTATTTAGAGGAACATACATGTAATGACACTAGTTGTGGTTCATGAGAAGAACACACATGCAATAACACTGGTGGATCCATGTGTGCTTCGGGAAAAGAATAGACATGCAATCACACTAGGTGGATCCATGTGTGGTTTGTGAAAAGAACAGACATGCAATGACACTAGGTGGATCGATGTGTGGTTTTTTTAGAGGAACAAACATGCAATGACACTGGGTGGATCCATGTGTGGTTTGTTTAGAGGAACAGACATGCAATGACACTAGGTGTGGTTCATGAGAAGAACACACATGCAATGACACTTGTGGATCCTTGTGTGGTTTTTGAGAAGAACATACATGAAATCACACTGGTTGTGTTCCATGAGAAGAGCACACATGCAATGACACTGGTGAATCCATGGGTGGTTTGATTAGAGGAACATACATGCAATCACACTGGGTATGGTTCATGAGAAGAACAGACATGCAATGACACTGGTGGATCCATATGTGATTTGTGGAAGGAACAGACATGCAATGACTCTAGTTGTGGTTCATGAAAAGAACTAACATGCAATCACACTTGGTGGATCCATGTGTGGTTCATGAAAAGAACATACATGCAATGACACTGGGTGGATCCATGTGTGGTTTGTGAAAAGAACAGACATGCGATCACACTAGGTGGATCCATGTGTGGTTTGTTAGAGGAACAAACATGCAATCACACTAGGTGGATCCCTGTGTGGTTTGTTTAGAAGAACACACATGCAATGACACTGGTGGATCTATGTGTGGTTCATGAAAAGAACAGACATGCAATGACACTAGGTGGATCCATGTGTGGTTTGTGAAATGAACAGACATGCAATCACACTAGGTGGATCCATGTGTGGTTTGTTTAGAGGAACAGACATGCAATGACACTGGGTGGATCCATGAGAAGAACAGACATGCAATCACACTAGGTGGAGCCATGTGTGGTTTGTTTAGAAGAACAGACATGCAATGACTCTAGCTGTGGTTCATGAAAATAACACACATGCAATGACACTGGTGGATCCATGTGTGGTTTGTGAGAACAACATACATGCAATGACACTGGCAGTGGTTCATGAGAAGAACACACATGCAATGACACTGGTGGATCCATGTGTGGTTCATGAGAAGAACAGACATGCAATGATACTGGGCGGATCCATGTGTGGTTTATTTAGAGGAACAGAGATGCAATCACACTGGGTGTGGTTCATGAAAATAACAAACATGCAATGACACTGGTCGATCCATATGGGGTTTGTGGAAAGAACAAACATGCAATTACTCTAGCTGTGGTTCATGAAAAGAACAGACATGCAATAACAAAGGTGGATCCATGTGTGGTTCATGAGAAGAACACACATCCAATGACACTGGTGGATCCATGTGTGGTTCATGAAAAGAACACACATACAATGACACTGGGTGGATCTATGTGTGGTTTGTGAAAATAACAGACATGCGATCACACTAGGTGGATCCTGGTTTCTTAGAGGAACAGACATGCAATGACTCTAGTTGTGGTTCATGAGAAGAACACACATGCAATGACACTGGTGGATCCATGTGTGGTTCATGAGAAGAATAGACATGCAATCACACTAGGTGGATCCATCTGTGGTTTGTGAAAAGAACAGACATGCGATCACACTAAGTTGATCCATGTGTGGTTTGTTAGAGGAACATACATGCAATCACACTGGATGTGGTTCATGTGTGGTTTGTTTAGAGGAACAGACATGCAATGACACTGGGTGTGGTTCATGAGAAGAACACACATGCAATGACACTGGTGGATCCTTGTGTGGTTTGTGAGAAGAACATACATGCAATCACACTGGCTGTGGTTCATGAGAAGAACACACATGCAATGACACTGGTGGATCCATGTGTGGTTTGTTTAGAGGAACAAACAAGCAATCACACTTGGTGTGGTTCATGATAAGAACAGGCATGCAATGACACTGGTGGATTCATATGTGGTTTGTGGAAGGAACAAACATGTAATGACTCTAGCTGTGGTTCATGAAAAGAACACATATGCAATCACACTAGGTGGATCCATGTGTGGTTCATGAAAAGAACAGACATGCAATGACACTGGGTGGATCCATGTGTGGTTTGTGAAAAGAACAAACATGCAATCACACTAGGTGGATCCATGTGTGGTTTGTTAGAGGAACAAATGTTTAGAAGAACACACATGTAATGACTCTAGTTGTGTTTCATGAGAAGAACACACATGCAATGACACTGGTGGATCCATGTGTGGTTCATGAAAAGAACAGACATGCAATGACACTAGGTGGATCCATGTGTGGTTTGTGAAAAGAATAGACATGCGATCACACTAGGTGGATCCATGTTTGGTTTGTTAGAGGAACAAACATGCAATCACACTAGGTGGATCCATGTGTGGTTTGTTTAGAAGAACACACATGCAATGACTCTAGTTGTGGTTCATGAGAAGAACACACATGCAATGACACTGGTGGATCCATGTGTGGTTCATGAAAAGAACAGACATGCAATCACACTTGGTGGATCCATGTGTAGTTTGTGAAAAGAATAGACATGCAATGACACTAGGTGGATCCATGTGTGGTTTGTTTAGAGGAACAAAAATGAATGACACTGGGTGGATCCATGTGTGGTTTGTTTAGAGGAACAGACATGCAATGACACTGCGTGTGGTTCATGAGAAGAACACACATGCAATGACACTGGTGGATCCATGTGTGGTTCATGAAAAGAACTGACATGCAATCACACTAGGTGGATCCATGTGTGGTTTGTGAAAAGAACAGACATGCAATGACACTAGGTGGATCCATGTGTGGTTTGTTTAGAGGAACAAACATGCAATGGCACTAGGTGGATCCATGTGTGGTTTGTTTAGAGGAACAGACATGCAATGACACTGGGTGGATCCATGTGTGGTTTGTTTAGAGGAACAAACATGCAATGACACTGGGTGTGGTTCATGAGAAGAACACACATGCAATGACACTGGTGGATCCTTGTGTGGTTTGTGAGAAGAACATACATGCAATCACACTGGCTATGGTTCATGAGAAGAACACACATTCAATGACACTAGTGGATCCTTGTGTGGTTTGTTTAGAGGAACATACATGCAATCACACTGGGTGTGGTTCATGAGAAGAACAGACATGCAATGGCACTAGTGGATCCATATGTGGTTTGTGGAAGGAATAGACATGCAATGACTCTAGGTGTGGTTCATGAAAAGAACAGACATGCAATCACACTAGGTGGATCCATGTGTGGTTCATGAAAAGAACAGACATGCAATGACACTAGGTGGATCCATGTGTGGTTTGTGAAAAGAACAGACATGCGATCACACTAGGTAGATCCATGTGTGGTTTGTTAGAGGAACAGACATGCAATCACACTAGGTGGATCCATGTGTAGTTCATGAAAGAACACACATGCAATGACACTGGTGGATCCATGTGTGGTTTGTTTAGAAGAACAGACATGCAATGACTCTAGCTATGGTTCATGAAAACAACACACATGCAATGACACTGGTGGATCCATGTGTGGTTTGTGAAAAGAACAGACATGTAATCACACTAGGTGGATCCATGTGTGGTTTGTTTAGAGGAACAAACATGCAATGACACTGGGTGTGGTTCATGAAAAGAACAGACATGCAATGACACTGGTGGATCCATGTGTGGTTTGTGAAAAGAACAGACATGCAATCACACTAGGTGGTTCCTTGAACAATTTGTGGAAAGAACAGACATGCAATGACTCTGGCTGTGGTTCATGAGAAGAACACACATGCAATGGCACTAGTGGATACATGTGTGGTTTGTTTAGAAGTACAGACATGCAATGACTCTAGCTGTTGTTCTTGAAGAGAACACAAATGCAATGACACTGGTGGATCCATGTGTGGTTTGTGAAAAGAACAGACATGTAATCACACAAGGTGGATCCATGTGTGGTTTGTTTAGAAGAACAAACATGCAATGACACTTGGTGTGGTTCATGAAAATTACAGACATGCAATGACACTGGTGGATCCATGTGTGGTTTGTGAAAAGAACAGACATGCAATCACACTAGGTGGATCCTTGAACAATTTGTGGAAAGTACAAACATGCAATGACTCTGGTTGTGGTTCATGAGAAGAACACACATGCAATGACAATGGTGGATCCATGTGTGGTTTGTGAAAAGAACAGACATGCAATCACACTAGGTGGATCCATGTGTGGTTTGTTTAGAAGAACACACATGCAATGACTCTAGATGTGGTTTGTTGAGAGGAACATACATGCAATGACACTAGGTGGCTCCATGTGTGGTTTGTGAAAAGAACATACGTGTAATCACACTAGGCGGATCCAGGTGTGGTTTTTTTAGAGGAACAAACATGCAATGACACTGGGTGTGGTTCATGAAAAGAACAGACATGCAATGACACTGGTGGATCCATGTGTGGTTTGCGAAAATAACAAGCATGCAATCACACTAGGTGGATCCTTGAACAATTTGTGGAAAGAATAGACATGCAATGACTCTGGCTGTGGTTCATGAGAAGAACACACATGCAATGACACTGGTGGATCCATGTGTGGTTCATGAGAAGAACAGACATGCAATGATACTGGTGGATCCATATGAGGTTTGTGGAAATAATAGTCATGCAATGACTCTGGCTGTGGTTCATGAGAAGAACACACATGCAATGACACTGGGTGCATCCATGTGGGTTTTTTTTAGAAGAACACACATGCAATGACACTGGTGGATCCTTATGTGGTTTGTGAGAAGAACACACATGCAATGACACTGGGTGTGGTTCATGAGAAGAACAGACATGCAATGACACTGGGTGTGGTTCACGAAAAGAACATACATGCAATGACACTGGTGGATCCTTGAACAATTTGTGGAAACAATAAACATGCAATAACTCTAACTGTGGTTCATGAAAAGAATAGACATGCAATGACACTGGGTGGATCCATGTGTGGTTTGTTTAGAAGAACAAACATGCAATGACACTGGGTGGATCCATTTGTGGTTTGTGAAAAGAACAGACATGCAATCACACTAGGTGTATCCATGTGTGGTTTTTTTAGAGGAACAAACATGCAATGACACTGGGTGTGGTTCATGAAAAGAACAGACACGCAATGACACTGGTGGATCCATGTGTGGTTTGTGAAAAGAACAGACATGCAATCACACTAGGTGGATCCTTGAACAATTTGTGGAAAGTACAGACATGCAATGACTCTGGTTGTGGTTCATGAGAAGAACACACATGCAATGACAATGGTGGATCCATGTGTGGTTTGTGAAAAGAACAGACATGCAATCACACTAGGTGGATCCTTGAACAATTTGTGGAAAGTACAAACATGCAATGACTCTGGTTGTGGTTCATGAGAAGAACACACATGCAATGACAATGGTGGATCCATGTGTGGTTTGTGAAAAGAACAGACATGCAATCACACTAGGTGGATCCATGTGTGGTTTGTTTAGAAGAACACACATGCAATGACTCTAGATGTGGTTTGTTTAGAGGAACAGACATGCAATGACACTGGGTGGCTCCATGTGTTGTTTGAGAAAAGAACAGACGTGTAATCACACTAGGTGGATCCATGTGTTGTTTGTTTAGAGGAACAAACATGCAATGACATTGGGTGTGGTTCATGAAAAGAACAGATATGCAATGACACTGGTGGATCCATGTGTGGTTTGTGAAAAGAACAAACATGCAATCACACTAGGTGGATCCTTGAACAATTTGTGGAAAGAATAGACATGCAATGACTCTGGCTGTGGTTCATGAGAAGAACACACATGCAATGACACTGGTGGATCCATGTGTGGTTCATGAGAAGAACAGACATGCAATGACACTGGTGGATCCATATGTGGTTTGTGAGAAGAATAGACATGCAATGACTCTGGCTGTGGTTCATGAGAAGAACACACATGCAATGACACTGGGTGGATCCATGTGTGGTTTGTTTAGAAGAACACACATGCAATGACACTAGTGGATCCTTATGTGGTTTGTGAGAAGAACACACATGCAATGACACTGGGTGTGGTTCATGAGAAGACCAGACAAGCAATGACACTGGGTGTGGTTCATGAAAAGAACATACATGCAATGACACTGGTCGATCCATATTTGGTTTGTGGAAAGCACAAACATGCAATGCCTCTAGCCGTGGTTCATGAAAAGAGCAGACATGCAATGACACTGGGTGGATCCATTTGTGGTTTGTGAAAAGAACAGACGTGCAATCACACTTGGTGGATCCATGTGTGGTTTTTTAGAGGAAAAATCATGCAATGACACTGGGTGTGGTTCATTAAAAGAACATACATGCAATGACACTGGTGGATCCATGTGTGGTTTGTGAAAAGAACAGACATGCAATCACACTAGGTGGTTCCTTGAACAATTTGTGGAAAGAATAGACATGCAATGAGTCTAGCTGTGGTTCATGAGAAGAACACACATGCAATGACACTGGTGGATCCATGTGTGGTTTGTGAAAAGAACAAACATGCAATGACACTGGTGGATCCATGTGTGGTTTGTGAAAAGAACAGACATGCGATCATACTAGGTGGATCCATGTGTGGTTTGTTAGAGGAACAAACATGCAATCACACTAGGTGGATCCATGTGTGGTTTGTTTAGAAGAACACACATGCAATGACTCTAGTTGCGGTTCATGAGAAGAACACACATGCAATGACTCTAGTTGCGGTTCATGAGAAGAACACACATGCAATGACACTAGTGGATCCATGTGTGGTTCATGAGAAGAACAAACATGCAATCACACTAGGTGGATCCATATGTGGTTTGTGAAAAGAACAGACATGCGATCACACCAGGTGGATCCATGTGTGGTTTGTTAGAGGAACAGACATGCAATCACACTGGGTGTGGTTCATGTGTGGTTTTTTTAGAGGAACATACATGCTATGACACTGGGTGGATCCATGTGTGGTTTGTTTAGAGAAACAAACATGCAATCACCCTGGGTGTGGTTCATGAGAAGAACAGACATGCAATAACACTGGTGGATCCATATGTGGTTTGTGGAAGGGCAGACATGCAATGACTCTAGCTGTGGTTCATGAAAAGAACAAACATGCAATCACACTAGGTGGATCCATGTGTGGTTCATGAAAAGAACAGACATGCAATGACACTGGGTGGATCCATGTGTAGTTTGTGAAAAGAACACACATGCGATCACTCTAGGTTGATCCATGTGTGGTTTGTTAGAGGAATATACATGCAATCACACTAGATGTGGTTCATGTGTGGTTTGTTTAGAGGAACAGACATGCAATGACACTGGGTGTTGTTCATGAGAAGAACACACGTGCAATGACACTGGTGGATCCTTGTGTGGTTTGTGAGAAGAACATACATGCAATCACAGTGGTTGTGGTTCATGAGAAGATAACACATGCAATGACACTGGTGGATCCATGTGTGGTTTGTTTAGAGGAACAGACATGCAATCACACTGGGTGTGGTTCATGAGAAGAACAGACATGCAATGACACTGGTGGATCCATATGTGGTTTGTGGAAGGGCAGACATGCAATGACTCTAGCTGTGGTTCATGAAAAGAACAAACATGCAATCACACTAGGTGGATCCATGTGTGGTTCATGAAAAGAACAGACATGCAATGACACTGGGTGGATCCATGTGTGGGTTGTGAAAAGAACACACATGCGATCACACTAGGTTGATCCATGTGTGGTTTGTTAGAGGAACAAATGTTTAGAAGAACACACATGCAATGACTCTAGTTGTGTTTCATGAGAAGAACACACATGCAATGACACTGGTGGACCCATGTGTGGTTAATGAAAAGAACAGCCAAGCAATGACACTAGGTGGATCCATGTGTGGTTTGTGAAAAGAATAGACATGCGATCACACTAGGTGGATCCATGTTTGGTTTGTTAGAGGAACAGACATGCAATCACACTAGGTGGATCCATGTGTGGTTTATTTAGAAGAACACACATGCAATGACTCTAGTTGTGGTTCATGAGAAGAACACACATGCAATGACACTGGTGGACCCATGTGTGGTTCATGAAAAGAACAGACATGCAATCACACTTGGTCGATCCATGTGTGGTTTGTGAAAAGAACAGATATGCAATGACACTAGGTGGATCCATGTGTGGTTTGTTTAGAGGAACAAACATGAATGACACTGGGTGGATCCATGTGTGGTTTGTTTAGAGGAACAGACATGCAATGACACTGGGTGTGGTTCATGAGAAGAACACACATGCAATGACACTGGTGGACCCATGTGTGGTTCATGAAAAGAACAGACATGCAATCGCACTAGGTGGATCCATGTGTGGTTTGTAAAAAGAACAGACATGCAATGACACTAGGTGGATCCATGTGTGGTTTGTTTAGAGGAACAAACATGCAATGACACTGGGTGGATCCATGTGTGGTTTGTTTAGAGAAACAAACATGCAATCACACTGGGTGTGGTTCATGAGAAGAACAGACACGCAATGACACTGGTGGATCCATATGTGGTTTGTGGAAGGGCAAACATGCAATGACTCTAGCTGTGGTTCATGAAAAGAACAAACATGCAATCACACTAGGTGGATCCATGTGTGGTTCATGAAAAGAACAGACATGCAATGACACTGGGTGGATCCATGTGTAGTTTGTGAAAAGAACACACATGCGATCACACTAGGTTGATCCATGTGTGGTTTGTTAGAGGAATATACATGCAATCACACTAGATGTGGTTCATGTGTGGTTTGTTTAGAGGAACAGACATGCAATGACACTGGGTGTTGTTCATGAGAAGAACACACATGCAATGACACTGGTGGATCCTTGTGTGGTTTGTTAGAGGAACAAACATGCAATCACACTAGGTGGATCCATGTGTGGTTTGTTTAGAAGAACGCACATCCAATGACTAGTTGTGTTTCATGAGAAGAACACACATGCAATGACACTGGTGGATCCATGTGTGGTTCATTAAAAGAACAGACATGCAGTGACACTAGGTGAATCCATGTGTGGTTTGTGAAAAGAACAGACATGCGATCATACTAGGTGGATCCATGTGTGGTTTGTTAGAGGAACAGACATGCAATCACACTAGGTGGATCCATGTGTGGTTTGTTTAGAAGAAAACACATGCATTGAATCTAGTTGTGGTTCATGAGAAGAACACACATGCAATGACACTTGTGGATCCATGTGTGGTTCATGAAAAGAACAGAAATGCAATCACACTAGGTGGATCTATGTGTGGTTTGTGAAAAGAACAGACATGCAATGACACTAGGTGGATCCATGTGTTGTTTGCTTAGAGGAACAGACATGCAATGGCACTGGGTGGATCCATGTGTGGTTTATTTAGAGGAACATACATGTAATGACACTAGTTGTGGTTCACGAGAAGAATACACATGCAATAACACTGGTGGATCCATGTGTGCTTCAGGAAAAGAATAGACATGCAATCACACTAGGTGGATCCATGTGTGGTTTGTGAAAAGAACAGACATGCAATGACACTAGGTGGATCGATGTGTGGTTTGTTTAGAGGAACAAACATGCAATGACACCGGGTGGATCCATGTGTGGTTTGTTTAGAGGAACAGACATGCAATGACACTAGGTGTGGTTCATGAGAAGAACACACATACAATGACACTTGTGGATCCTTGTGTGGTTTTTGAGAAGAACATACATGAAATCACACTGGTTGTGGTCCATGAGAAGAGCACACATGGAATGACACTGGTGAATCCATGGGTGGTTTGATTAGAGGAACATACATGCAATCACACTGGGTATGGTTCATGAGAAGAACAGACATGCAATGACACTGGTGGATCCATATGTGATTTGTGGAAGGAACAGACATGCAATGACTCTAGCTGTGGTTCATGAAAAGAACTGACATGCAATCACACTTGGTGGATCCATGTGTGGTTCATGAAAAGAACATACATGCAATGACACTGGGTGGATCCATGTGTGGTTTGTGAAAAGAACAGACATGCGATCACACTAGGTGGATCCATGTGTGGTTTGTTAGAGGAACAAACATGCAATCACACTAGGTGGATCCATGTGTGGTTTGTTTAGAAGAACACACATGCAATGACTCTAGTTGTGTTTCAGGAGAAGAACACACATGCAATGACACTGGTGGATCCATGTGTGGTTCATGAAAATAACAGACATGCAATGACACTAGGTGGATCCATGTGTGGTTTGTGAAATGAACAGACATGCAATCACACTAGGTGGATCCATGTGTGGTTTGTTTAGAGGAACAGACATGCAATGACACTGGGTGGATCCATGAGAAGAACAGACATGCAATCACACTAGGTGGAGCCATGTGTGGTTTATTTAGAAGAACAGACATGCAATGACTCTAGCTGTGGTTCATGAAAATAACACACATGCAATGACACTGGTGGATCCATGTGTGGTTTGTGAGAACAACATACATGCAATGACACTGGCAGTGGTTCATGAGAAGAACACACATGCAATGACACTGGTGGATCCATGTGTGGTTCATGAGAAGAACAGACATGCAATGATACTGGGTGGATCCATGTGTGGTTTATTTAGAGGAACAGACATGCAATCACACTGGGTGTGGTTCATGAAAAGAACAAACATGCAATGACACTGGTGGATCCATATGGGGTTTGTGGAAGGAACAAACATGCAATTACTCTAGCTGTGGTTCATGAAAAGAACAGACATGCAATAACAAGGGTGGATCCATGTGTGGTTCATGAGAAGTACACACATCCAATGACACTGGTGGATCCATGTGTGGTTCATGAAAAGAACACACATACAATGACACTGGGTGGATCCATGTGTGGTTTGTGAAAATAACAGACATGCGATCACACTAGGTGGATCCTGGTTTGTTAGAGGAACAGACATGCAATGACTCTAGTTGTGGTTCATGAGAAGAACACACATGCAATGACACTGGTGGATCCATGTGTGGTTCATGAGAAGAATAGACATGCAATCACACTAGGTGGATCCATCTGTGGTTTGTGAAAAGAACAGACATGCGATCACACTAGGTTGATCCATGTGTGGTTTGTTAGAGGAACATACATGCAATCACACTGGATGTGGTTCATGTGTGGTTTGTTTAGAGGAACAGACATGCAATGACACTGGGTTTGGTTCATGAGAAGAACACACATGCAATGACACTGGTGGATCCTTGTGTGGTTTGTGAGAAGAACATACATGCAATCACACTGGCTGTGGTTCATGAGAAGAACACACATGCAATGACACTGGTGGATCAATGTGTGGTTTGTTTAGAGGAACAAACAAGCAATCACACTTGGCGTGGTTCATGATAAGAACAGGCATGCAATGACACTAGTGGATCCATATGTGGTTTGTGGAAGGAACAAACATGTAATGACTCTAGCTGTGGTTCATGAAAAGAACACATATGCAATCACACTAGGTGGATCCATGTGTGGTTCATGAAAAGAACAGACATGCAATGACACTGGGTGGATCCATGTGTGGTTTGTGAAAAGAACAAACATGCAATCACACTAGGTGGATCCATGTGTGGTTTGTTAGAGGAACAAATGTTTAGAAGAACACACATGTAATGACTCTAGTTGCGTTTCATGAGAAGAACACACATGCAATGACACTGGTGGATCCATGTGTGGTTCATGAAAAGAACAGACATGCAATGACACTAGGTGGATCCATGTCTGGTTTGTGAAAAGAATAGACATGCGATCACACTAGGTGGATCCATGTTTGGTTTGTTAGAAGAACAGACATGCAATCACACTAGGTGGATCCATGTGTGGTTTGTTTAGAAGAACACACATGCAATGACTCTAGTTGTGGTTCATGAGAAGAACACACATGCAATGACACTGGTGGATCCATGTGTGGTTCATGAAAAGAACAGACATGCAATCACACTTGGTGGATCCATGTGTGGTTTGTGAAAATAATAGACATGCAATGACACTAGGTGGATCCATGTGTGGTTTGTTTAGAGGAAAAAAATGAATGACAATGGGTGGATCCATGTGTGGTTTGTTTAGAGGAACAGACATGCAATGACACTGGGTGTGGTTCATGAGAAGAACACACATGCAATGACACTGGTGTATCCATGTGTGGTTCATGAAAAGAACAGACATGCAATCACACTAGGTGGATCCATGTGTGGTTTGTGAAAAGAACAAACATGCAATGACACTAGGTGGATCCATGTGTGGTTTGTTTAGAGGAACAAACATGCAATGGCACTAGGTGGATCCATGTGTGGTTTGTTTAGAGGAACAGACATGCAATGACACTGGGTGGATCCATGTGTGGTTTGTTTAGAGGAACAAACATGCAATGACACTGGCTGTGGTTCATGAGAAGAACACACATGCAATGACACTGGTGGATCCTTGTGTGGTTTGTGAGAAGAACATACATGCAATCACATTGGCTATGGTTCATGAGAAGAACACACATTCAATGACACTAGTGGATCCTTGTGTGGTTTGTTTAGAGGAACATACATGCAATCACACTGGGTGTGGTTCATGAGAATAACAGACATGCAATGGCACTAGTGGATCCATATGTGGTTTGTTGAAGGAACAGACATGCAACGACTCTAGGTGTGGTTCATGAAAAGAACAGTCATGCAATCACACTAGGTGGATCCATGTGTGGTTCATGAAAAGAACAGACATGCAATGACACTAGGTGGATCCATGTGTGGTTTGTGAAAAGAACAGACATGCGATCACACTAGGTAGATCCATGTGTGGTTTGTTAGAGGAACAGACATGCAATCACACTAGGTGGAACCATGTGTAGTTCATGAAAGAACACACATGCAATGACACTGGTGGATCCATGTGTGGTTTGTTTAGAAGAACAGACATGCAATGACTCTAGCTGTGGTTCATGAAAACAACACACATGCAATGACACTGGTGGATCCATGTGTGGTTTGTGAAAAGAACAGACATGTAATCACACTAGGTGGATCCATGTGTGGTTTGTTTAGAGGAACAAACATGCAATGACACTGGGTGTGGTTCATGAAAAGAACAGACATGCAATGACACTGGTGGATCCATGTGTGGTTTGTGAAAAGAACAGACATGCAATCACACTAGGTGGTTCCTTGACCAATTTGTGGAAAGAACAGACATGCAATGACTCTGGCTGTGGTTCATGAGAAGAACACACATGCAATGACACTAGTGGATACATGTGTGGTTTGTTTAGAAGTACAGACATGCAATGACTCTAGCTATTGTTCTTGAAGAGAACACAAATGCAATGACACTGGTGGATCCATGTGTGGTTTGTGAAAAGAACAGACATGTAATCACACAAGGTGGATCCATGTGTGGTTTGTTTAGAAGAACAAACATGCAATGACACTTGGTGTGGTTCATGAAAATTACAGACATGCAATGACACTGGTGGATCCATGTGTGGTTTGTGAAAAGAACAGACATGCAATCACACTAGGTGGATCCTTGAACAATTTGTGGAAAGTACAGACATGCAATGACTCTGGTTGTGGTTCATGAGAAGAACACACATGCAATGACAATGGTGGATCCATGTGTGGTTTGTGAAAATAACAGACATGCAATCACACTAGGTGGATCCATGTGTGGTTTGTTTAGAAGAACACACATGCAATGACTCTAGATGTGGTTTGTTGAGAG
Organism: Avena sativa; assembly: GCA_916181665.1. Lineage (NCBI taxonomy): Eukaryota > Viridiplantae > Streptophyta > Magnoliopsida > Poales > Poaceae > Avena > Avena sativa. The sequence goes on along the minus strand of OV702290.1, from coordinate 26,757,517 downwards.
GAACATACATGCAATGACACTGGGTGGCTCCATGTGTGGTTTGTGAAAAGAACATACGTGTAATCACACTAGGCAGATCCATGTGTGGTTTTTTTAGAGGAACAAACATGCAATGACACTGGTTGTGCTTCCTGAAAAGAACAGACATGCAATGACACTGGTGGATCCATGTGTGGTTTGCGAAAATAACGAGCATGCAATCACAGTAGGTGGATCCTTGAACAATTTGTGGAAAGAATAGACATGCAATGACTCTGGCTGTGGTTCATGAGAAGAACACACATGCAATGACACTGGTGGATCCATGTGTGGTTCATGAGAAGAACAGACATGCAATGATACTAGTGGATCCATATGTGGTTTGTGGAAATAATAGTCATGCAATGACTCTGGCTGTGGTTCATGAGAAGAACACACATGCAATGACACTGGGTGCATCCATGTGGGGTTTGTTTAGAAGAACACACATGCAATGACACTGGTGGATCCTTATGTGGTTTGTGAGAAGAACACACATGCAATGACACTGGGTGTGGTTCATGAGAAGAACAGACATGCAATGACACTTGGTGTGGTTCATGAAAAGAACATACATGAAATGACACTGGTGGATCCTTGAACAATTTGTGGAAACAATAAACATGCAATAACTCTAACTGTGGTTCATGAAAAGAACAGACATGCAATGACACTGGGTGGATCCATGTGTGGTTTGTTTAGAAGAACAGACATGCAATGACACTGGGTGGATCCATTTGTGGTTTGTGAAAAGAACAGACATGCAATCACACTAGGTGTATCCATGTGTGGTTTTTTTAGAGGAACAAACATGCAATGACACTGGGTGTGGTTCATGAAAAGAACAGACACGCAATGACACTGGTGGATCCATGTGTGGTTTGTGAAAAGAACAGACAAGCAATCACACTAGGTGGATCCTTGAACAATTTGTGGAAAGTACAAACATGCAATGACTCTGGTTGTGGTTCATGAGAAGAACACACATGCAATGACAATGGTGGATCCATGTGTGGTGTGTGAAAAGAACAGACATGCAATCACACTAGGTGGATCCATGTGTGGTTTGTTCAGAAGAACACACATGCAATGACTCTAGATGTGGTTTGTTTAGAGGAACTAACATGCAATGACACTGGGTGGCTCCATGTGTTGTTTGTGAAAAGAACAGACGTGTAATCACACTAGGTGGATCCATGTGTTGTTTGTTTAGAGGAACAAACATGCAATGACATTGGTTGTGGTTCATGAAAAGAACAGATATGCAATGACACTGGTGGATCCATGTGTGGTTTGTGAAAAGAACAAACATGCAATCACACTAGGTGGATCCTTGAACAATTTGTGGAAAGAATAGACATGCAATGACTCTGGCTGTGGTTCATGAGAAGAACACACATGCAATGACACTGGTGGATCCATGTGTGGTTCATGAGAAGAACATACATGCAATGACACTGGTGGATCCATATGTGGTTTGTGAGAAGAATAGACATGCAATGACTCTGGCTGTGGTTCATGAGAAGAACACACATGCAATGACACTGGGTGGATCCATGTGTGGTTTGTTTCGAAGAACACACATGCAATGACACTGGTGGATCCTTATGTGGTTTGTGAGAAGAACACACATGCAATGACACTGGGTGTGGTTCATGAGAAGAACAGACATGCAATGACACTAGGTGTGGTTCATGAAAAGAACATACATGCAATGACACTGGTCGATCCATATTTGGTTTGTGGAAAGCACAAACATGCAATGCCTCTAGCCGTGGTTCATGAAAAGAACAGACATGCAATGACACTGGGTGGATCCATTTGTGGTTTGTGAAAAGAACAGACGTGCAATCACACTTGGTGGATCCATGTGTGGTTTTTTAGAGGAACAAACATGCAATGACACTGGGTGTGGTTCATGAAAAGAACATACATGCAATGACACTGGTGGATCCATGTGTGGTTTGTGAAAAGAACAGACATGCAATCACACTAGGTGGATCCTTGAACAATTTGTGGAAAGAATAGACATGCAATGAGTCTAGCTGTGGTTCATGAGAAGAACACACATGCAATGACACTGGTGGATCCATGTGTGGTTTGTGTAAAGAACAAACATGCAATGACACTGGTGGATCCATGTGTGGTTTGTGGAAAGAATAGACATGCAATGACTCTGGCTATGGTTCATGAGAAGAACACACATGCAATGACACTAGGTGGATCCATGTGTGGTTTGTTTAGAAGAACACACATGCAATGACACTGGTGGATCCTTATGTAGTTTGTGAGAAGAACACACATGCAATGACACTAGGTGTGGTTCATGAGAAGAACAGACATGCAATGACACTGGGTGTGGTTCATGAAAAGAACATACATGCAATGACACTGGTGGATCCATGTGTGGTTTGTGGAAAGCACAAACATGCAATGACTCTAGCTGTGGTTCATGAAAAGAACAGATATGCAATGACACTGGGTGGATCCATGTGTGGTTTGTTTAGAAGAACAGACATGCAATGACACTGGGTGGATCCATTTGTGGTTTGTGAAAAGAACAGACATGCAATCACACTAGGTGGATCCATGTGTGTTTTTTTAGAGGAACAAACATGCAATGACACTGGGTGTGGTTCATGAAAAGAACAGACATGCAATGACACTGGTGGATCCATGTGTGGTTTGTGAAAAGAACAGACATGCAATCACACTAGGTGGATCCTTGAACAATTTGTGGAAACAATAGACATACAATGACTCTAGCTATGGTTCATGAGAAGAACACACATGCAATGACACTAGTGGATCCATGTGTGGTTTATTTAGAAGTACATACATGCAATGACTCTAGCTGTGGTTCATGAAGCGAACACAAATGCAATGACACTGGTGGATCCATGTGTGGTTTGTGAAAAGAATAGACATGTAATCACACTAGGTGGATCCATGTGTGGTTTGTTTAGAGGAACAAACATGCAATGACACTGGGTGTGGTTCATGAAAATTACAGACACGCAATGACACTGGTGGATCCATGTGTGGTTTGTGAAAAGAACAGACATGCAATCACACAAGGTGGATCCTTGAACAATTTGTGGAAAGTACAGACATGCAATGACTCTGGTTGTGGTTCATGAGAAGAACACACATGCAATGACAATGGTGGACCCATGTGTGGTTTGTGAAAAGAACAGACATGCAATCACACTAGGTGGATCCCTGTGTGGTTTGTTTAGAAGAACACACATGCAATGACTCTAGATGTGGTTTGTTTAGAGGAACATACATGCAATGACACTGGGTGGCTCCATGTGTGGTTTGTGAAAAGAATAGACATGTAATCAAACTAGGTGGATCCATGTGTGGTTTGTTTAGAGGAACAAACATGCAATGACATTGGGTGTGGTTCATGAAAGAACAGACATGCAATGACACTGGTGGATCCATGTGTGGTTTGTGAAAAGAACAAACATGCAATCACACTAGGTGGATCCTTGAACAATTTGTGGAAAGAATAGACATGCAATGACTCTGGCTGTGGTTCATGAGAAGAACACACATGCAATGACACTCGTGGATCCATGTGTGGTTCATGAGAAGAACAGACATGCAATGACACTGGTGGATCCATATGTGGTTTGTGGAAAGAATAGACATGCAATGACTCTGGCTGTAGTTCATGAGAAGAACACACATGCAATGACAGTGGGTGGATCCATGTGTGGTTTGTTTAGAAGAACACACATGCAATGACACTGGTGGATCCTTATGTGGTTTGTGAGAAGAACACACATGCAATGACACTGGGTGTGGTTCATGAGAAGAACAGACATGCAATGACACTAGGTGTGGTTCATGAAAAGAACATACATGCAATGACACTGGTGGATCCATATGTGGTTTTTGGAAAGCACAAACATGCAATGACTCTAGCTGTGGTTCATGAAAAGAACAGACATCCAATGACACTGGGTGGATCCATGGGTGGTTTGTTTAGAAGAACAGACATGCAATGACACTGGGTGGATCCATTTATGGTTTGTGAAAACAACAGACATCCAATCACACTAGGTGGATCCATGTGTTTTTTCAGAGGAACAAACATCCAATGACACTGGTGTGGTTCATGAAAATAACAGACATGCAATGACACTGGTGGATCCATGTGTGGTTTGTGAAAAGAACAGACATGCAATCACACTAGGTGGATCCTTGAACAATTTGTGGAAAGAATAGACATGCAATGACTCTAGCTGTGGTTCATGAGAAGAACACACATGCAATGACACTGGTGGATCATGTGTGGTTTGTGGAAAGAACAGTCATGCAATCACTCTGGCTATGGTTCATGACAAGAACACACATGAAGTGACACTGGGTGGATCCATGTGTGGTTTGTTTAGAAGAACACACATGCAATGACACTGGTGGATCCTTATGTGGTTTGTGAGAAGAACACACATGCAATGACACCGGGTGTGGTTCATGAGAAGAACAAACATGCAATGACACTGGGTGTGGTTCATGAAAAGAACGGACATGCAATGGCACTAGTGGATCCATATGTGGTTTGTGGAAAGCATAGACATGCAATGACTCTAGCTATGGTTCATGAAAAGAAAAAACATGCAATGACACTGGGTGGACCCATGTGTGGTTTGTTCAGAAGAACATACATGCAATGACACTAGGTGGATCCATGTGTTGTTTGTGAAAAGAACAGACGTGTAATCACACTAGGTGGATCCATGTGTTGTTTGTTTAGAGGAACAAACATGCCATGACATTGGGTGTGGTTCATGAAAAGAACAGATATGCAATGACACTGGTGGATCCATGTATGGTTTGTGAAAAGAATAAACATGCAATCACACTAGGTGGATCCTTGAACAATTTGTGGAAAGAATAGACATGCAATGACTCTGGCTGTGGTTCATGAGAAGAACACACATCCAATGACACTGGTGGATCCATGTGTGGTTCATGAAAAGAACACACATACAATGACACTGGGTGGATCCATGTGTGGTTTGTGAAAATAACAGACATGCGATCACACTAGGTGGATCCTGGTTTGTTAGAGGAACAGACATGCAATGACTCTAGTTGTGGTTCATGAGAAGAACACACATGCAATGACACTGGTGGATCCATGTGTGGTTCATGAGAAGAATAGACATGCAATCACACTAGGTGGATCCATCTGTGGTTTGTGAAAAGAACAGACATGCGATCACACTAGGTTGATCCATGTGTGGTTTGTTAGAGGAACATACATGCAATCACACTGGATGTGGTTCATGTGTGGTTTGTTTAGAGGAACAGACATGCAATGACACTGGGTGTGGTTCATGAGAAGAACACACATGCAATGACACTGGTGGATCCTTGTGTGGTTTGTGAGAAGAACATACATGCAATCACACTGGCTGTGGTTCATGAGAAGAACACACATGCAATGACACTGGTGGATCAATGTGTGGTTTGTTTAGAGGAACAAACAAGCAATCACACTTGGCGTGGTTCATGATAAGAACAGGCATGCAATGACACTGGTGGATCCATATGTGGTTTGTGGAAGGAACAAACATGTAATGACTCTAGCTGTGGTTCATGAAAAGAACACATATGCAATCACACTAGGTGGATCCATGTGTGGTTCATGAAAAGAACAGACATGCAATGACACTGGGTGGATCCATGTGTGGTTTGTGAAAAGAACAAACATGCAATCACACTAGGTAGATCCATGTGTGGTTTGTTAGAGGAACACATGTTTAGAAGAACACACATGTAATGACTCTAGTTGCGTTTCATGAGAAGAACACACATGCAATGACACTGGTGGATCCATGTGTGGTTCATGAAAAGAACAGACATGCAATGACACTAGGTGGATCCATGTCTGGTTTGTGAAAAGAATAGACATGCGATCACACTAGGTGGATCCATGTTTGGTTTGTTAGAAGAACAGACATGCAATCACACTAGGTGGATCCATGTGTGGTTTGTTTAGAAGAACACACATGCAATGACTCTAGTTGTGGTTCATGAGAAGAACACACATGCAATGACACTGGTGGATCCATGTGTGGTTCATGAAAAGAACAAACATGCAATCACACTTGGTGGATCCATGTGTGGTTTGTGAAAAGAATAGACATGCAATGACACTAGGTGGATCCATGTGTGGTTTGTTTAGAGGAAAAAAATGAATGACAATGGGTGGATCCATGTGTGGTTTGTTTAGAGGAACAGACATGCAATGACACTGGGTGTGGTTCATGAGAAGAACACACATGCAATGACACTGGTGTATCCATGTGTGGTTCATGAAAAGAACAGACATGCAATCACACTAGGTGGATCCATGTGTGGTTTGTGAAAAGAACAAACATGCAATGACACTAGGTGGATCCATGTGTGGTTTGTTTAGAGGAACAAACATGCAATGGCACTAGGTGGATCCATGTGTGGTTTGTTTAGAGGAACAGAAATGCAATGACACTGGGTGGATCCATGTGTGGTTTGTTTAGAGGAACAAACATGCAATGACACTGGCTGTGGTTCATGAGAAGAACACACATGCAATGACACTGGTGGATCCTTGTGTGGTTTGTGAGAAGAACATACATGCAATCACACTGGCTATGGTTCATGAGAAGAACACACATTCAATGACACTAGTGGATCCTTGTGTGGTTTGTTTAGAGGAACATACATGCAATCACACTGGGTGTGGTTCATGAGAAGAACAGACATGCAATGGCACTAGTGGATCCATATGTGGTTTGTGGAAGGAACAGACATGCAACGACTCTAGGTGTGGTTCATGAAAAGAACAGTCATGCAATCACACTAGGTGGATCCATGTGTGGTTCATGAAAAGAACAAACATGCAATGACACTAGGTGGATCCATGTGTGGTTTGTGAAAAGAACAGACATGCGATCACACTAGGTAGATCCATGTGTGGTTTGTTAGAGGAACAGACATGCAATCACACTAGGTGGAACCATGTGTAGTTCATGAAAGAACACACATGCAATGACACTGGTGGATCCATGTGTGGTTTGTTTAGAAGAACAGACATGCAATGACTCTAGCTGTGGTTCATGAAAACAACACACATGCAATGACACTGGTGGATCCATGTGTGGTTTGTGAAAAGAACAGACATGTAATCACACTAGGTGGATCCATGTGTGGTTTGTTTAGAGGAACAAACATGCAATGACACTGGGTGTGGTTCATGAAAAGAACAGACATGCAATGACACTGGTGGATCCATGTGTGGTTTGTGAAAAGAACAGACATGCAATCACACTAGGTGGTTCCTTGACCAATTTGTGGAAAGTACAGACATGCAATGACTCTGGCTGTGGTTCATGAGAAGAACACGCATGCAATGACACTAGTGGATACATGTGTGGTTTGTTTAGAAGTACAGACATGCAATGACTCTAGCTATTGTTCTTGAAGAGAACACAAATGCAATGACACTGGTGGATCCATGTGTGGTTTGTGAAAAGAACAGACATGTAATCACACAAGGTGGATCCATGTGTGGTTTGTTTAGAAGAACAAACATGCAATGACACTTGGTGTGGTTCATGAAAATTACAGACATGCAATGACACTGGTGGATCCATGTGTGGTTTGTGAAAAGAACAGACATGCAATCACACTAGGTGGATCCTTGAACAATTTGTGGAAAGTACAGACATGCAATGACTCTGGTTGTGGTTCATGAGAAGAACACACATGCAATGACAATGGTGGATCCATGTGTGGTTTGTGAAAATAACAGACATGCAATCACACTAGGTGGATCCATGTGTGGTTTGTTTAGAAGAACACACATGCAATGACTCTAGATGTGGTTTGTTGAGAGGAACATACATGCAATGACACTGGGTGGCTCCATGTGTGGTTTGTGAAAAGAACATACGTGTAATCACACTAGGCAGATCCATGTGTGGTTTTTTTAGAGGAACAAACATGCAATGACACTGGTTGTGCTTCCTGAAAAGAACAGACATGCAATGACACTGGTGGATCCATGTGTGGTTTGCGAAAATAACGAGCATGCAATCACAGTAGGTGGATCCTTGAACAATTTGTGGAAAGAATAGACATGCAATGACTCTGGCTGTGGTTCATGAGAAGAACACACATGCAATGACACTGGTGGATCCATGTGTGGTTCATGAGAAGAACAGACATGCAATGATACTGGTGGATCCATATGTGGTTTGTGGAAATAATAGTCATGCAATGACTCTGGCTGTGGTTCATGAGAAGAACACACATGCAATGACACTGGGTGCATCCATGTGGGGTTTGTTTAGAAGAACACACATGCAATGACACTGGTGGATCCTTATGTGGTTTGTGAGAAGAACACACATGCAATGACACTGGGTGTGGTTCATGAGAAGAACAGACATGCAATGACACTGGGTGTGGTTCATGAAAAGAACATACATGCAATGACACTGGTGGATCCTTGAACAATTTGTGGAAACAATAAACATGCAATAACTCTAACTGTGGTTCGTGAAAAGAACAGACATGCAATGACACTGGGTGGATCCATGTGTGGTTTGTTTAGAAGAACAGACATGCAATGACACTGGGTGGATCCATTTGTGGTCTGTGAAAAGAACAGACATGCAATCACACTAGGTGTATCCATGTGTGGTTTTTTTAGAGGAACAAACATGCAATGACACTGGGTGTGGTTCATGAAAAGAACAGACACGCAATGACACTGGTGGATCCATGTGTGGTTTGTGAAAAGAACAGACAAGCAATCACACTAGGTGGATCCTTGAACAATTTGTGGAAAGTACAGACATGCAATGACTCTGGTTGTGGTTCATGAGAAGAACACACATGCAATGACAATGGTGGATCCATGTGTGGTTTGTGAAAAGAACAGACATGCAATCACACTAGGTGGAACCATGTGTGGCAGAAGAACACACATGCAATGACTCTAGATGTGGTTTGTTTAGAGGAACAGACATGCAATGACACTGGGTGGCTCCATGTGTTGTTTGTGAAAAGAACAGACGTGTAATCACACTAGGTGGATCCATGTGTTGTTTGTTTAGAGGAACAAACATGCAATGACATTGGTTGTGGTTCATGAAAAGAACAGATATGCAATGACACTGGTGGATCCATGTGTGGTTTGTGAAAAGAACAAACATGCAATCACACTAGGTGGATCCTTGAACAATTTGTGGAAAGAATAGACATGCAATGACTCTGGCTGTGGTTCATGAGAAGAACACACATGCAATGACACTGGTGGATCCATGTGTGGTTCATGAGAAGAACATACATGCAATGACACTGGTGGATCCATATGTGGTTTGTGAGAAGAATAGACATGCAATGACTCTGGCTGTGGTTCATGAGAAGAACACACATGCAATGACACTGGGTGGATCCATGTGTGGTTTGTTTCGAAGAACACACATGCAATGACACTGGTGGATCCTTATGTGGTTTGTGAGAAAAACACACATGCAATGACACTGGGTGTGGTTCATGAGAAGAACAGACATGCAATGACACTAGGTGTGGTTCATGAAAAGAACATACATGCAATGACACTGGTCGATCCATATTTGGTTTGTGGAAAGCACAAACATGCAATGCCTCTAGCCGTGGTTCATGAAAAGAACAGACATGCAATGACACTAGGTGGATCCATTTGTGGTTTGTGAAAAGAACAGACGTGCAATCACACTTGGTGGATCCATGTGTGGTTTTTTAGAGGAAGAAACATGCAATGACACTGGGTGTGGTTCATGAAAAGAACATACATGCAATGACACTGGTGGATCCATGTGTGGTTTGTGAAAAGAACAGACATGCAATCACACTAGGTGGATCCTTGAACAATTTGTGGAAAGAATAGGCATGCAATGAGTCTAGCCGTGGTTCATGAGAAGAACACACATGCAATGACACTGGTGGATCCATGTGTGGTTTGTGGAAAGAACAAACATGCAATGACACTGGTGGATCCATGTGTGGTTTGTGGAAAGAACAGACATGCAATGACTCTGGCTATGGTTCATGAGAAGAACACACATGCAATGACACTAGGTGGATCCATGTGTGGTTTGTTTAGAAGAACACACATGCAATGACACTGGTGGATCCTTATGTAGTTTGTGAGAAGAACACACATGCAATGACACTAGGTGTGGTTCATGAGAAGAACAGACATGCAATGACACTGGGTGTGGTTCATGAAAAGAACATACATGCAATGACACTGGTGGATCCATATGTGGTTTGTGGAAAGCACAAACATGCAATGACTCTAGCTGTGGTTCATGAAAAGAATAGATATGCAATGACACTGGGTGGATCCATGTGTGGTTTGTTTAGAAGAACAGACATGCAATGACACTGGGTGGATCCATTTGTGGTTTGTGAAAAGAACAGACATGCAATCACACTAGGTGGATCCATGTGTGTTTTTTTAGAGGAACAAACATGCAATGACACTGGGTGTGGTTCATGAAAAGAACAGACATGCAATGACACTGGTGGATCCATGTGTGGTTTGTGAAAAGAACAGACATGCAATCACACTAGGTGGATCCTTGAACAATTTGTGGAAATAATAGACATACAATGACTCTAGCTATGGTTCATGAGAAGAACACACATGCAATGACACTCGTGGATCCATGTGTGGTTTATTTAGAAGTACATACATGCAATGACTCTAGCTGTGGTTCATGAAGAGAACACAAATGCAATGACACTGGTGGATCCATGTGTGGTTTGTGAAAAGAACAGACATGTAATCACACTAGGTGGATCCATGTGTGGTTTGTTTAGAGGAACAAACATGCAATGCCACTGGGTGTGGTTCATGAAAATTACAGACACGCAATGACACTGGTGGATCCATGTGTGGTTTGTGAAAAGAACAGACATGCAATCACACAAGGTGGATCCTTGAACAATTTGTGGAAAGTACAGACATGCAATGACTCTGGTTGTGGTTCATGAGAAGAACACACATGCAATGACAATGGTGGATCCATGTGTGGTTTGTGAAAAGAACAGACATGCAATCACACTAGGTGGATCCCTGTGTGGTTTGTTTAGAAGAACACACATGCAATGACTCTAGATGTGGTTTGTTTAGAGGAACATACATGCAATGACACTGGGTGGCTCCATGTGTGGTTTGTTAAAAGAATAGACATGTAATCAAACTAGGTGGATCCATGTGTGGTTTGTTTAGAGGAACAAACATGCAATGACATTGCGTGTGGTTCATGAAAGAACAGACATGCAATGACACTGGTGGATCCATGTGTGGTTTGTGAAAAGAACAAACATGCAATCACACTAGGTGGATCCTTGAACAATTTGTGGAAAGAATAGACATGCAATGACTCTGGCTGTGGTTCATGAGAAGAACACACATGCAACGACACTCGTGGATCCATGTGTGGTTCATGAGAAGAACAGACATGCAATGACACTGGTGGATCCATATGTGGTTTGTGGAAAGAATAGACATGCAATGACTCTGGCTGTAGTTCATGAGAAGAAAACACATGCAATGACAGTGGGTGGATCCATGTGTGGTTTGTTTAGAAGAACACACATGCAATGACACTGGTGGATCCTTATGTGGTTTGTGAGAAGAACACACATGCAATGACACTGGGTGTGGTTCATGAGAAGAACAGACATGCAATGACACTAGGTGTGGTTCATGAAAAGAACATACATGCAATGACACTGGTGGATCCATATGTGGTTTTTGGAAAGCACAAACATGCAATGACTCTAGCTGTGGTTCATGAAAAGAACAGACATCCAATGACACTGGGTGGATCCATGGGTGGTTTGTTTAGAAGAACAGACATGCAATGACACTGGGTGGATCCATTTATGGTTTGTGAAAACAACAGACATCCAATCACACTAGGTGGATCCATGTGTTTTTTCAGAGGAACAAACATCCAATGACACTGGTGTGGTTCATGAAAATAACAGACATGCAATGACACTGGTGGATCCATGTGTGGTTTGTGAAAAGAACAGACATGCAATCACACTAGGTGGATCCTTGAACAATTTGTGGAAAGAATAGACATGCAATGACTCTGGCTGTGGTTCATGAGAAGAACACACATGCAATGACACTGGTGGATCATGTGTGGTTTGTGGAAAGAACAGTCATGCAATCACTCTGGCTATGGTTCATGACAAGAACACACATGAAGTGACACTGGGTGGATCCATGTGTGGTTTGTTTAGAAGAACACACATGCAATGACACTGGTGGATCCTTATGTGGTTTGTGAGAAGAACACACATGCAATGACACCGGGTGTGGTTCATGAGAAGAACAAACATGCAATGACACTGGGTGTGGTTCATGAAAAGAACGGACATGCAATGGCACTAGTGGATCCATATGTGGTTTGTGGAAAGAATAGACATGCAATGACTCTAGCTATGGTTCATGAAAAGAAAAAACATGCAATGACACTGGGTGGACCCATGTGTGGTTTGTTCAGAAGAACATACATGCAATGACACTAGGTGGATCCATGTGTTGTTTGTGAAAAGAACAGACGTGTAATCACACTAGGTGGATCCATGTGTTGTTTGTTTAGAGGAACAAACATGCAATGACATTGGGTGTGGTTCATGAAAAGAACAGATATGCAATGACACTGGTGGATCCATGTGTGGTTTGTGAAAAGAACAAACATGCAATCACACTAGGTGGATCCTTGAACAATTTGTGGAAAGAATAGACATGCAATGACTCTGGCTGTGGTTCATGAGAAGAACACACATGCAATGACACTGGTGGATCCATGTGTGGTTCATGAGAAGAACATACATGCAATGACACTGGTGGATCCATATGTGGTTTGTGAGAAGAATAGACATGCAATGACTCTGGCTGTGGCTCATGAGAAGAACACACATGCAATGACACTGGGTGGATCCATGTGTGGTTTGTTTAGAAGAACACACATGCAATGACACTAGTGGATCCTTATGTGGTTTGTGAGAATAACACACATGCAATGACACTGGGTGTGGTTCATGAGAAGAACAGACATGCAATGACACTGGGTGTGGTTCATGAAAAGAACATACATGCAATGACACTGGTCGATCCATATTTGGTTTCTGGAAAGCACAAACATGCAATGCCTCTAGCCGTGGTTCATGAAAAGAGCAGACATGCAATGACACTGGGTGGATCCATTTGTGGTTTGTGAAAAGAACAGACGTGCAATCACACTTGGTGGATCCATGTGTGGTTTTTTAGAGGAACAATCATGCAATGACACTAGGTGTGGTTCATGAAAAGAACATACATGCAATGACACTGGTGGATCCATGTGTGGTTTGTGAAAAGAACAAACATGCAATCACACTAGGTGGATCCTTGAACAATTTGTGGAAAGAATAGACATGCAATGAGTCTAGCTGTGGTTCATGAGAAGAACACACATGCAATGACACTGGTGGATCCATGTGTGGTTTGTGAAAAGAACAAACATGCAATGACACTGGTGGATCCATGTGTGGTTTGTGAAAAGAACAGACATGCGATCATACTAGGTGGATCCATGTGTGGTTTGTTAGAGGAACAGACATGCAATCACACTAGGTGGATCCATGTGTGGTTTGTTTAGAAGAACACACATGCAATGACTCTAGTTGCGGTTCATGAGAAGAACACACATGCAATGACTCTAGTTGCGGTTCATGAGAAGAACACACATGCAATGACACTAGTGGATCCATGTGTGGTTCATGAGAAGAACAAACATGCAATCACACTAGGTGGATCCATATGTGGTTTGTGAAAAGAACAGACATGCGATCACACCAGGTGGATCCATGTGTGGTTTGTTAGAGGAACAGACATGCAATCACACTGGGTGTGGTTCATGTGTGGTTTGTTTAGAGGAACATACATGCTATGACACTGGGTGTGGTTCATGAGAAGAACACACATGCAATGACACTGGTGGATCCTGTGTGGTTTGTGAGAAGAACATACATGCAATCACAGTGGTTGTGGTTCATGAGAAGATAACACATGCAATGACACTGGTGGATCCATGTGTGGTTTGTTTAGAGGAACAGACATGCAATCACACTGGGTGTGGTTCATGAGAAGAACAGACATGCAATGACACTGGTGGATCCATATGTGGTTTGTGGAAGGGCAGACATGCAATGACTCTAGCTGTGGTTCATGAAAAGAACAAACATGCAATAACACTAGGTGGATCCATGTGTGGTTCATGAAAAGAACAGACATGCAATGACACTGGGTGGATCCATGTGTGGTTTGTGAAAAGAACACACATGCGATCACACTAGGTTGATCCATGTGTGGTTTGTTAGAGGAACAAATGTTTAGAAGAACACACATGCAATGACTAGTTGTGTTTCATGAGAAGAACACACATGCAATGACACTGGTGGACCCATGTGTGGTTCATGAAAAGAACAGCCAAGCAATGACACTAGGTGGATCCATGTGTGGTTTGTGAAAAGAATAGACATGCGATCATACTAGGTGGATCCATGTTTGGTTTGTTAGAGGAACAGACATGCAATCACACTAGGTGGATCCATGTGTGGTTTATTTAGAAGAACACACATGCAATGACTCTAGTTGTGGTTCATGAGAAGAACACACATGCAATGACACTGGTGGACCCATGTGTGGTTCATGAAAAGAACAGACATGCAATCACACTTGGTGGATCCATGTGTGGTTTGTGAAAAGAACAGACATGCAATGACACTAGGTGGATCCATGTGTGGTTTGTTTAGAGGAACAAACATGAATGACACTGGGTGGATCCATGTGTGGTTTGTTTAGAGGAACAGACATGCAATGACACTAGGTGTGGTTCATGAGAAGAACACACATGCAATGACACTGGTGGACCCATGTGTGGTTCATGAAAAGAACAGACATGCAATCGCACTAGGTGGATCCATGTGTGGTTTGTAAAAAGAACAGACATGCAATGACACTAGGTGGATCCATGTGTGGTTTGTTTAGAGGACCAAACATGCAATGACACTGGGTGGATCCATGTGTGGTTTGTTTAGAGAAACAAACATGCAATCACACTGGGTGTGGTTCATGAGAAGAACAGACATACAATGACACTGGTGGATCCATATGTGGTTTGTGGAAGGGCAAACATGCAATGACTCTAGCTGTGGTTCATGAAAAGAACAAACATGCAATCACACTAGGTGGATCCATGTGTGGTTCATGAAAAGAACAGACATGCAATGACACTGGGTGGATCCATGTGTAGTTTGTGAAAAGAACACACATGCGATCACACTAGGTTGATCCATGTGTGGTTTGTTAGAGGAATATACATGCAATCACACTAGATGTGGTTCATGTGTGGTTTGTTTAGAGGAACAGACATGCAATGACACTGGGTGTTGTTCATGAGAAGAACACACATGCAATGACACTGGTGGATCCTTGTGTGGTTTGTTAGAGGAACAAACATGCAATCACACTAGGTGGATCCATGTGTGGTTTGTTTAGAAGAACGCACATCCAATGACTAGTTGTGTTTCATGAGAAGAACACACATGCAATGACACTGGTGGATCCATGTGTGGTTCATTAAAAGAACAGACATGCAGTGACACTAGGTGGATCCATGTGTGGTTTGTGAAAAGAACATACATGCGATCATACTAGGTGGATCCATGTGTGGTTTGTTAGAGGAATAGACATGCAATCACACTAGGTGGATCCATGTGTGGTTTGTTTAGAAGAAAACACATGCATTGAATCTAGTTGTGGTTCATGAGAAGAACACACATGCAATGACACTTGTGGATCCATGTGTGGTTCATGAAAAGAACAGAAATGCAATCACACTAGGTGGATCTATGTGTGGTTTGTGAAAATAACAGACATGCAATGACACTAGGTGGATCCATGTGTTGTTTGCTTAGAGGAACAGACATGCAATGGCACTGGGTGGATCCATGTGTGGTTTATTTAGAGGAACATACATGTAATGACACTAGTTGTGGTTCACGAGAAGAATACACATGCAATAACACTGGTGGATCCATGTGTGCTTCAGGAAAAGAATAGACATGCAATCACACTAGGTGGATCCATGTGTGGTTTGTGAAAAGAACAGACATGCAATCTCACTAGGAGGATCCGTGTGTGATTTGTTTAGAGGAACAGACATGCAATGACACTGGGTGGATCCATGTGT
The DNA here is from genome assembly GCA_916181665.1 of Avena sativa. NCBI lineage: Eukaryota > Viridiplantae > Streptophyta > Magnoliopsida > Poales > Poaceae > Avena > Avena sativa. The sequence goes on along the minus strand of OV702290.1, from coordinate 26,741,186 downwards.
GGTTTGTTTAGAGGAACAGACATGCAATGACACTAGGTGTGGTTCATGAGAAGAACACACATGCAATGACACTTGTGGATCCTTGTGTGGTTTTTGAGAAGAACATACATGAAATCACACTGGTTGTGGTCCATGAGAAGAGCACACATGCAATGACACTGGTGAATCCATGGGTGGTTTGATTAGAGGAACATACATGCAATCACACTGGGTATGGTTCATGAGAAGAACAGACATGCAATGACACTGGTGGATCCATATGTGATTTGTGGAAGGAACAGACATGCAATGACTCTAGCTGTGGTTCATGACAAGAACTGACATGCAATCACACTTGGTGGATCCATGTGTGGTTCATGAAAAGAACATACATGCAATGACACTAGGTGGATCCATGTGTGGTTTGTGAAAAGAACAGACATGCGATCACACTAGGTGGATCCATGTGTGGTTTGTTAGAGGAACAAACATGCAATCACACTAGGTGGATCCATGTGTGGTTTGTTTAGAAGAACACACATGCAATGACTCTAGTTGTGTTTCAGGAGAAGAACACACATGCAATGACACTGGTGGATCCATGTGTGGTTCATGAAAAGAACAGACATGCAATGACACTAGGTGGATCCATGTGTGGTTTGTGAAATGAACAGACATGCAATCACACTAGGTGGATCCATGTGTGGTTTGTTTAGAGGAACAGACATGCAATGACACTGGGTGGATCCATGAGAAGAACAGACATGCAATCACACTAGGTGGAGCCATGTGTGGTTTGTTTAGAAGAACAGACATGCAATGACTCTAGCTGTGGTTCATGAAAATAACACACATGCAATGACACTGGTGGATCCATGTGTGGTTTGTGAGAACAACATACATGCAATGACACTGGCAGTGGTTCATGAGAATAACACACATGCAATGACACTGGTGGATCCATGTGTGGTTCATGAGAAGAACAGACATGCAATGATACTGGGTGGATCCATGTGTGGTTTATTTAGAGGAACAGACATGCAATCACACTGGGTGTGGTTCATGAAAAGAACAAACATGCAATGACACTGGTGGATCCATATGGGGTTTGTGGAAGGAACAAACATGCAATTACTCTAGCTGTGGTTCATGAAAAGAACAGACATGCAATAACAAGGGTGGATCCATGTGTGGTTCATGAGAAGACACACATCCAATGACACTGGTGGATCCATGTGTGGTTCATGAAAAGAACACACATACAATGACACTGGGTGGATCCATGTGTGGTTTGTGAAAATAACAGACATGCGATCACACTAGGTGGATCCTGGTTTGTTAGAGGAACAGACATGCAATGACTCTAGTTGTGGTTCATGAGAAGAACACACATGCAATGACACAGGTGGATCCATGTGTGGTTCATGAGAAGAATAGACATGCAATCACACTAGGTGGATCCATCTGTGGTTTGTGAAAAGAACAGACATGCGATCACACTAGGTTGATCCATGAGTGGTTTTTTAGAGGAACATACATGCAATCACACTGGATGTGGTTCATGTGTGGTTTGTTTAGAGGAACAGACATGCAATGACACTGGGTGTGGTTCATGAGAAGAACACACATGCAATGACACTGGTGGATCCTTGTGTGGTTTGTGAGAAGAACATACATGCAATCACACTGGCTGTGGTTCATGAGAAGAACACACATGCAATGACACTGGTGGATCCATGTGTGGTTTGTTTAGAGGAACAAACAAGCAATCACACTTGGCGTGGTTCATGATAAGAACAGGCATGCAATGACACTGGTGGATCCATATGTGGTTTGTGGAAGGAACAAACATGTAATGACTCTAGCTGTGGTTCATGAAAAGAATATATATGCAATCACACTAGGTGGATCCATGTGTGGTTCATGAAAAGAACAGACATGCAATGACACTGGGTGGATCCATGTGTGGTTTGTGAAAAGAACAAACATGCAATCACACTAGGTGGATCCATGTGTGGTTTGTTAGAGGAACAAATGTTTAGAAGAACACACATGTAATGACTCTAGTTGCGTTTCATGAGAAGAACACACATGCAATGACACTGGTGGATCCATGTGTGGTTCATGAAAAGAACAGACATGCAATGACACTAGGTGGATCCATGTCTGGTTTGTGAAAAGAATAGACATGCGATCACACTAGGTGGATCCATGTTTGGTTTGTTAGAAGAACAGACATGCAATCACACTAGGTGGATCCATGTGTGGTTTGTTTAGAAGAACACACATGCAATGACTCTAGTTGTGGTTCATGAGAAGAACACACATGCAATGACACTGGTGGATCCATGTGTGGTTCATGAAAAGAACAGACATGCAATCACACTTGGTGGATCCATGTGTGGTTTGTGAAAAGAATAGACATGCAATGACACTAGGTGGATCCATGTGTGGTTTGTTTAGAGGAAAAAAATGAATGACAATGGGTGGATCCATGTGTGGTTTGTTTAGAGGAACAGACATGCAATGACACTGGGTGTGGTTCATGAGAAGAACACACATGCAATGACACTAGTGTATCCATGTGTGGTTCATGAAAAGAACAGACATGCAATCACACTAGGTGGATCCATGTGTGGTTTGTGAAAAGAACAGACATGCAATGACACTAGGTGGATCCATGTGTGGTTTGTTTAGAGGAACAAACATGCAATGGCACTAGGTGGATCCATGTGTGGTTTGTTTAGAGGAACAGACATGCAATGACACTGGGTGGATCCATGTGTGGTTTGTTTAGAGGAACAAACATGCAATGACACTTGTGGTTCATGAGAAGAACACACATGCAATGACACTGGTGGATCCTTGTGTGGTTGTGAGAAGAACATACATGCAATAACACTGGCTATGGTTCATGAGAAGAACACATATTCAATGACACTAGTGGATCCTTGTGTGGTTTGTTTAGAGGAACGTACATGCAAACACACTGGGTGTGGTTCATGAGAAGAACAGACATGCAATGGCACTAGTGGATCTATATGTGGTTTGTGGAAGGAACAGACATGCAATGACTCTAGGTATGGTTCATGAAAACAACAGTCATGCAATCACACTAGGTGGATCCATGTGTGGTTCATGAAAAGAACAGACATGCAATGACACTAGGTGGATCCATGTGTGGTTTGTGAAAAGAACAGACATGCGATCACACTAGGTAGATGCATGTGTGGTTTGTTAGAGGAACAGACATGCAATCACACTAGGTGGATCCATGTGTAGTTCATGAAAGAACACACATGCAATGACACTGGTGGATACATGTGTGGTTTGTTTAGAAGTACAGACATGCAATGACTCTAGCTGTTGTTCTTTAAGAGAACACAAATGCAATGACACTGGTGGATCCATGTGTGGTTTGTGAAAAGAACAGACATGTAATCACACAAGGTGGATCCATGTGTGGTTTGTTTAGAAGAACAAACATGCAATGACACTTGGTGTGGTTCATGAAAATTACAGACATGCAATGACACTGGTGGATCCATGTGTGGTTTGTGAAAAGAACAGACATGCAATCACACTAGGTGGATCCTTGAACAATTTGTGGAAAGTACAGACATGCAATGACTCTGGCTGTGGTTCATGAGAAGAACACACATGCAATGACAATGGTGGATCCATGTGTGGTTTGTGAAAAGAACAGACATGCAATCACACTAGGTGGATCCATGTGTGGTTTGTTTAGAAGAACACACATGCAATGACTCTAGATGTGGTTTGTTGAGAGGAACATACATGCAATGACACTGGGTGGCTCCATGTGTGGTTTGTGAAAAGAACATACGTGTAATCACACTAGGCAGATCCATGTGTGGTTTTTTTAGAGGAACAGACATGCAATGACACTGGGTGTGGTTCATGAAAAGAACAAACATGCAATGACACTGGTGGATCCATGTGTGGTTTGCGAAAATAACGAGCATGCAATCACACTAGGTGGATCCTTGAACAATTTGTGGAAAGAATAGACATGCAATGACTCTGGCTGTGGTTCATGAGAAGAACACACATGCAATGACACTGGTGGATCCATGTGTGGTTCATGAGAAGAACAGACATGCAATGATACTGGTGGATCCATATGTGGTTTGTGGAAATAATAGTCATGCAATGACTCTGGCTGTGGTTCATGAGAAGAACACACATGCAATGACACTGGGTGCATCCATGTGGGGTTTGTTTAGAATAACACACATGCAATGACACTGGTGGATCCTTATGTGGTTTGTGAGAAGAACACACATGCAATGACACTGGGTGTGGTTCATGAGAAGAACAGACATGCAATGACACTGGGTGTGGTTCATGAAAAGAACATACATGCAATGACACTGGTGGATCCTTGAACAATTTGTGGAAACAATAAACATGCAATAACTCTAACTGTGGTTCATGAAAAGAACAGACATGCAATGACACTGGGTGGATCCATGTGTGGTTTGTTTAGAAGAACAGACATGCAATGACACTGGGTGGATCCATTTGTGGTTTGTGAAAAGAACAGACATGCAATCACACTAGGTGTATCCATGTGTGGTTTTTTTAGAGGAACAAACATGCAATGACAATAGGTGTGGTTCATGAAAAGAACAGACACGCAATGACACTGGTGGATCCATGTGTGGTTTGTTAAAAGAACAGACAAGAAATCACACTAGGTGGATCCTTGAACAATTTGTGGAAAGTACAGACATGCAATGACTCTGGTTGTGGTTCATGAGAAGAACACACATGCAATGACAATGGTGGATCCATGTGTGGTTTGTGAAAAGAACAGACATGCAATCACACTAGGTGGATCCATGTGTGGTTTGTTCAGAAGAACACACATGCAATGACTCTAGATGTGGTTTGTTTAGAGGAACACACATGCAATGACACTGGGTGGCTCCATGTGTTGTTTGTGAAAAGAACAGACGTGTAATCACACTAGGTGGATCCATGTGTTGTTTGTTTAGAGGAACAAACATGCAATGACATTGGTTGTGGTTCATGAAAAGAACAGATATGCAATGACACTGGTGGATCCATGTGTGGTTTGTGAAAAGAACAAACATGCAATCACACTAGGTGGATCCTTGAACAATTTGTGGAAAGAATAGACATGCAATGACTCTGGCTGTGGTTCATGAGAAGAACACACATGCAATGACACTGGTGGATCCATGTGTGGTTCATGAGAAGAACATACATGCAATGACACTGGTGGATCCATATGTGGTTTGTGAGAAGAATAGACATGCAATGACTCTGGCTGTGGTTCATGAGAAGAACACACATGCAATGACACTGGGTGGATCCATGTGTGGTTTGTTTCGAAGAACGCACATGCAATGACACTGGTGGATCCTTATGTGGTTTGTGAGAAGAACACACATGCAATGACACTGGGTGTGGTTCATGAGAAGAACAGACATGCAATGACACTAGGTGTGGTTCATGAAAAGAACATACATGCAATGACACTGGTCGATCCATATTTGGTTTGTGGAAAGCACAAACATGCAATGCCTCTAGCCGTGGTTCATGAAAAGAACAGACATGCAATGACACTGGGTGGATCCATTTGTGGTTTGTGAAAAGAACAGACGTGCAATCACACTTGGTGGATCCATGTGTGGTTTTTTAGAGGAACAAACATGCAATGACACTGGGTGTGGTTCATGAAAAGAACATACATGCAATGACACTGGTGGATCCATGTGTGGTTTGTGAAAAGAACAGACATGCAATCACACTAGGTGGATCCTTGAACAATTTGTGGAAAGAATAGACATGCAATGAGTCTAGCTGTGGTTCATGAGAAGAACACGCATGCAATGACACTGGTGGATCCATGTGTGGTTTGTGGAAAGAACAAACATGCAATGACACTAGTGGATCCATGTGTGGTTTGTGGAAAGAACAGACATGCAATGACTCTGGCTATGGTTCATGAGAAGAACACACATGCAATGACACTAGGTGGATCCATGTGTGGTTTGTTTAGAAGAACACACATGCAATGACACTGGTGGATCCTTATGTAGTTTGTGAGAAGAACACACATGCAATGACACTAGGTGTGGTTCATGAGAAGAACAGACATGCAATGACACTGGGTGTGGTTCATGAAAAGAACATACATGCAATGACACTATTGGATCCATATGTGGTTTGTGGAAAGCACAAACATGCAATGACTCTAGCTGTGGTTCATGAAAAGAATAGATATGCAATGACACTGGGTGGATCCATGTGTGGTTTGTTTAGAAGAACAGACATGCAATGACACTGGGTGGATCCATTTGTGGTTTGTGAAAAGAACAGACATGCAATCACACTAGGTGGATCCATGTGTTTTTTTAGAGGAACAAACATGCAATGACACTGGGTGTGGTTCATGAAAAGAACAGACATGCAATGACACTGGTGGATCCATGTGTGGTTTGTGAAAAGAACAGACATGCAATCACACTAGGTGGATCCTTGAACAATTTGTGGAAAGAATAGACATACAATGACTCTAGCTATGGTTCATGAGAAGAACACACATGCAATGACACTGGTGGATCCATGTGTGGTTTATTTAGAAGTACATACATGCAATGACTCTAGCTGTCGTTCATGAAGAGAACACAAATGCAATGACACTGGTGGATCCATGTGTGGTTTGTGAAAAGAACAGACATGTAATCACACTAGGTGGATCCATGTGTGGTTTGTTTAGAGGAACAAACATGCAATGACACTGGGTGTGGTTCATGAAAATTACAGACACGCAATGACACTGGTGGATCCATGTGTGGTTTGTGAAAAGAACAGACATGCAATCACACAAAGTGGATCCTTGAACAATTTGTGGAAAGTACAGACATGCAATGACTCTGGTTGTGGTTCATGAGAAGAACACACATGCAATGACAATGGTGGATCCATGTGTGGTTTGTGAAAAGAACAGACATGCAATCACACTAGGTGGATCCATGTGTGGTTTGTTTAGAAGAACACGCATGCAATGACTCTAGATGTGGTTTGTTTAGAGGAACATACATGCAATGACACTGGGTGGCTCCATGTGTGGTTTGTGAAAAGAATAGACATGTAATCAAACTAGGTGGATCCATGTGTGGTTTGTTTAGAGGAACAAACATGCAATGACATTGGGTGTGGTTCATGAAAGAACAGACATGCAATGACACTGGTGGATCCATGTGTGGTTTGTGAAAAGAACAAACATGCAATCACACTAGGTGGATCCTTGAACAATTTGTGGAAAGAATAGACATGCAATGACTCTGGCTGTGGTTCATGAGAAGAACACACATGCAATGACACTCGTGGATCCATGTGTGGTTCATGAGAAGAACAGACATGCAATGACACTGGTGGATCCATATGTGGTTTGTGGAAAGAATAGACATGCAATGACTCTGGCTGTAGTTCATGAGAAGAACACACATGCAATGACAGTGGGTGGATCCATGTGTGGTTTGTTTAGAAGAACACACATGCAATGACACTGGTGGATCCTTATGTGGTTTGTGAGAAGAACACACATGCAATGACACTGGGTGTGGTTCATGATAAGAACAGACATGCAATGACACTGGGTGTGGTTCATGAAAAGAACATACATGCAATGACACTGGTCGATCCATATTTGGTTTGTGGAAAGCACAAACATGCAATGCCTCTAGCCGTGGTTCATGAAAAGAGCAGACATGCAATGACACTGGGTGGATCCATTTGTGGTTTGTGAAAAGAACAGACGTGCAATCACACTTGGTGGATCCATGTGTGGTTTTTTAGAGGAACAATCATGCAATGACACTGGGTGTGGTTCATGAAAAGAACATACATGCAATGACACTGGTGGATCCATGTGTGGTTTGTGAAAAGAACAGACATGCAATCACACTAGGTGGATCCTTGAACAATTTGTGGAAAGAATAGACATGCAATGAGTCTAGCTGTGGTTCATGAGAAGAACACACATGCAATGACACTGGTGGATCCATGTGTGGTTTGTGAAAAGAACAAACATGCAATGACACTGTTGGATCCATGTGTGGTTTGTGAAAAGAACAGACATGCGATCATACTAGGTGGATCCATGTGTGGTTTGTTAGAGGAACAGACATGCAATCACACTAGGTGGATCCATGTGTGGTTTGTTTAGAAGAACACACATGCAATGACTCTAGTTGCGGTTCATGAGAAGAACACACATGCAATGACTCTAGTTGCGGTTCATGAGAAGAACACACATGCAATGACAATAGTGGATCCATGTGTGGTTCATGAGAAGAACAAACATGCAATCACACTAGGTGGATCCATATGTGGTTTGTGAAAAGAACAGACATGCGATCACACCAGGTGGATCCATGTGTGGTTTGTTAGAGGAACAGACATGCAATCACACTGGGTGTGGTTCATGTGTGGTTTGTTTAGAGGAACATACATGCTATGACACTGGGTGTGGTTCATGAGAAGAACACACATGCAATGACACTGGTGGATCCTTGTGTGGTTTGTGAGAAGAACATACATGCAATCACAGTGGTTGTGGTTCATGAGAAGATAACACATGCAATGACACTGGTGGATCCATGTGTGGTTTGTTTAGAGAAACAGACATGCAATCACACTGGGTGTGGTTCATGAGAAGAACAGACATGCAATGACACTAGTGGATCCATATGTGGTTTGTGGAAGGGCAGACATGCAATGACTCTAGCTGTGGTTCATGAAAAGAACAAACATGCAATCACACTAGGTGGATCCATGTGTGGTTCATGAAAAGAACAGACATGCAATGACACTGGGTGGATCCATGTGTGGTTTGTGAAAAGAACACACATGCGATCACACTAGGTTGATCCATGTGTGGTTTGTTAGAGGAACAAATGTTTAGAAGAACACACATGCAATGACTCTAGTTGTGTTTCATGAGAAGAACACACATGCAATGACACTGGTGGACCCATGTGTGGTTCATGAAAAGAACAGCCAAGCAATGACACTAGATGGATCCATGTGTGGTTTGTGAAAAGAATAGACATGCGATCACACTAGGTGGATCCATGTTTGGTTTGTTAGAGGAACAGACATGCAATCACACTAGGTGGATCCATGTGTGGTTTATTTAGAAGAACACACATGCAATGACTCTAGTTGTGGTTCATGAGAAGAACACACATGCAATGACACTGGTGGACCCATGTGTGGTTCATGAAAAGAACAGACATGCAATCACACTTGGTGGATCCATGTGTGGTTTGTGAAAAGAACAGACATGCAATGACACTAGGTGGATCCATGTGTGGTTTGTTTAGAGGAACAAACATGAATGACACTGGGTGGATCCATGTGTGGTTTGTTTAGAGGAAAAGACATGCAATGACACTGGGTGTGGTTCATGAGAAGAACACACATGCAATGACACTGGTGGACCCATGTGTGGTTCATGAAAAGAACAGACATGCAATCGCACTAGGTGGATCCATGTGTGGTTTGTAAAAAGAACAGACATGCAATGACACTAGGTGGATCCATGTGTGGTTTGTTTAGAGGAACAAACATGCAATGACACTGGGTGGATCCATGTGTGGTTTGTTTAGAGAAACAAACATGCAATCACACTGGGTGTGGTTCATGAGAAGAACAGACATGCAATGACACTGGTGGATCCATATGTGGTTTGTGGAAGGGCAAACATGCAATGACTCTAGCTGTGGTTCATGAAAAGAACAAACATGCAATCACACTAGGTGGATCCATGTGTGGTTCATGAAAAGAACAGACATGCAATGACACTGGGTGGATCCATGTGTAGTTTGTGAAAAGAACACACATGCGATCACACTAGGTTGATCCATGTGTGGTTTGTTAGAGGAATATACATGCAATCACACTAGATGTGGTTCATGTGTGGTTTGTTTAGAGGAATAGACATGCAATGACACTGGGTGTTGTTCATGAGAAGAACACACATGCAATGACACTGGTGGATCGTTGTGTGGTTTGTTAGAGGAACAAACATGCAATCACACTAGGTGGATCCATGTGTGGTTTGTTTAGAAGAACGCACATCCAATGACTAGTTGTGTTTCATGAGAAGAACACACATGCAATGACACTGGTGGATCCATGTGTGGTTCATTAAAAGAACAGACATGCAGTGACACTAGGTGGATCCATGTGTGGTTTGTGAAAAGAACAGACATGCGATCATACTAGGTGGATCCATGTGTGGTTTGTTAGAGGAACAGACATGCAATCACACTAGGTGGATCCATGTGTGGTTTGTTTAGAAGAAAACACATGCATTGAATCTAGTTGTGGTTCAGGAGAAGAACACACATGCAATGACACTTGTGGATCCATGTGTGGTTCATGAAAAGAACAGAAATGCAATCACACTAGGTGGATCTATGTGTGGTTTGTGAAAAGAACAGACATGCAATGACACTAGGTGGATCCATGTGTTGTTTGCTTAGAGGAACAGACATGCAATGGCACTGGGTGGATCCATGTGTGGTTTATTTAGAGGAACATACATGTAATGACACTAGTTGTGGTTCACGAGAAGAATACACATGCAATAACACTGGTGGATCCATGTGTGCTTCAGGAAAAGAATAGACATGCAATCACACTAGGTGGATCCATGTGTGGTTTGTGAAAAGAACAGACATGCAATGACACTAGGTGGATCGATGTGTGGTTTGTTTAGAGGAACAAACATGCAATGACACTGGGTGGATCCATGTGTGGTTTGTTTAGAGGAACATCCATGCAATGACACTAGGTGTGGTTCATGAGAAGAACACACATGCAATGACACTTGTGGATCCTTGTGTGGTTTTTGAGAAGAACATACATGAAATCACACTGGTTGTGGTCCATGAGAAGAGCACACATGCAATGACACTGGTGAGTCCATGGGTGGTTTGATTAGAGGAACATACATGCAATCACACTGGGTATGGTTCATGAGAAGAACAGACATGCAATGACACTGGTGGATCCATATGTGATTTGTGGAAGGAACAGACATGCAATGACTCTAGCTATGGTTCATGAAAAGAACTGACATGCAATCACACTTGGTGGATCCATGTGTGGTTCATGAAAAGAACATACATGCAATGACACTGGGTGGATCCATGTGTGGTTTGTGAAAAGAACAGACATGCGATCACACTAGGTGGATCCATGTGTGGTTTGTTAGAGGAACAAACATGCAATCACACTAGGTGGATACATGTGTGGTTTGTTTAGAAGAACACACATGCAATGACTCTAGTTGTGTTTCAGGAGAAGAACACACATGCAATGACACTGGTGGATCCATGTGTGGTTCATGAAAAGAACAGACATGCAATGACACTAGGTGGATCCATGTGTGGTTTGTGAAATGAACAGACATGCAATCACACTAGGTGGATCCATGTGTGGTTTGTTTAGAGGAACAGACATGCAATGACACTAGGTGGATCCATGAGAAGAACAGACATGCAATCACACTAGGTGGAGCCATGTGTGGTTTGTTTAGAAGAACAGACATGCAATGACTCTAGTTGTGGTTCATGAAAATAACACACATCCAATGACACTGGTGGATCCATGTGTGGTTTGTGAGAACAACATACATGCAATGACACTGGCAGTGGTTCATGAGAAGAACACACATGCAACGACACTGGTGGATCCATGTGTGGTTCATGAGAAGAACAGACATGCAATGATACTGGGTGGATCCATGTGTGGTTTATTTAGAGGAACAGACATGCAATCACACTGGGTGTGGTTCATGAAAAGAACAAACATGCAATGACACTGGTGGATCCATATGGGGTTTGTGGAAGGAACAAACATGCAATTACTCTAGCTGTGGTTCATGAAAAGAACAGACATGCAATAACAAGGGTGGATCCATGTGTGGTTCATGAGAAGAACACACATCCAATGACACTGGTGGATCCATGTGTGGTTGATGAAAAGAACACACATACAATGACACTGGGTGGATCCATGTGTGGTTTGTGAAAATAATAGACATGCGATCACACTAGGTGGATCCTGGTTTGTTAGAGGAACAGACATGCAATGACTCTAGTTGTGGTTCATGAGAAGCACACACATGCAATGACACTGGTGGATCCATGTGTGGTTCATGAGAAGAATAGACATGCAATCACACTAGGTGGATCCATCTGTGGTTTGTGAAAAGAACAGACATGCGATCACACTAGGTTGATCCATGTGTGGTTTGTTAGAGGAACATACATGCAATCACACTGGATGTGGTTCATGTGTGGTTTGTTTAGAGGAACAGACATGCAATGACACTGGGTGTGGTTCATGAGAAGAACACACATGCAATGACACTGGTGGATCCTTGTGTGGTTTGTGAGAAGAACAGACATGCAATCACACTGGCTGTGGTTCATGAGAAGAACACACATGCAATGACACTGGTGGATCCATGTGTGGTTTGTTTAGAGGAACAAACAAGCAATCACACTTGGCGTGGTTCATGATAAGAACAGGCATGCAATGACACTGGTGGATCCATATGTGGTTTGTGGAAGGAACAAACATGTAATGACTCTAGCTGTGGTTCATGAAAAGAACACATATGCAATCACACTAGGTGGATCCATGTGTGGTTCATGAAAAGAACAGACATGCAATGACACTGGGTGGATCCATGTGTGGTTTGTGAAAAGAACAAACATGCAATCACACTAGGTGGATCCATGTGTGGTTTGTTAGAGGAACAAATGTTTAGAAGAACACACATGTAATGACTCTAGTTGCGTTTCATGAGAAGAACACACATGCAATGACACTGGTGGATCCATGTGTGGTTCATGAAAAGAACAGACATGCAATGACACTAGGTGGATCCATGTCTGGTTTGTGAAAAGAATAGACATGCGATCACACTAGGTGGATCCATGTTTGGTTTGTTAGAAGAACAGACATGCAATCACACTAGGTGGATCCATGTGTGGTTTGTTTAGAAGAACACACATGCAATGACTCTAGTTGTGGTTCATGAGAAGAACACACATGCAATGACACTGGTGGATCCATGTGTGGTTCATGAAAAGAACAGACATGCAATCACACTTGGTGGATCCATGTGTGGTTTGTGAAAAGAATAGACATGCAATGACACTAGGTGGATCCATGTGTGGTTTGTTTAGAGGAAAAAAATGAATGACAATGGGTGGATCCATGTGTGGTTTGTTTAGAGGAACAGACATGCAATGACACTGGGTGTGGTTCATGAGAAGAACACACATGCAATGACACTGGTGTATCCATGTGTGGTTCATGAAAAGAACAGACATGCAATCACACTAGGTGGATCCATGTGTGGTTTGTGAAAAGAACAGACATGCAATGACACTAGGTGGATCCATGTGTGGTTTGTTTAGAGGAACAAACATGCTATGGCACTAGGTGGATCCATGTGTGGTTTGTTTAGAGGAACAGACATGCAATGACACTGGGTGGATCCATGTGTGGTTTGTTTAGAGGAACAAACATGCAATGACGCTGGGTGTGGTTCATGAGAAGAACACACATGCAATGACACTGGTGGATCCTTGTGTGGTTTGTGAGAAGAACATACATGCAATCACACTGGCTATGGTTCATGAGAAGAACACACATTCAATGACACTAGTCGATCCTTGTGTGGTTTGTTTAGAGGAACATACATGCAATCACACTGGGTGTGGTTCATGAGAAGAACAGACATGCAATGACACTAGTGGATCCATATGTGGTTTGTGGAAGGAACAGACATGCAATGACTCTAGGTGTGGTTCATGAAAAGAACAGTCATGCAATCACACTAGGTGGATCCATGTGTGGTTCATGAAAAGAACAGACATGCAATGACACTAGGTGGATCCATGTGTGGTTTGTGAAAAGAACAGACATGCGATCACACTAGGTAGATCCATGTGTGGTTTGTTAGAGGAACAGACATGCAATCACACTAGGTGGATCCATGTGTAGTTCATGAAAGAACACACATGCAATGACACTGGTGGATCCATGTGTGGTTTGTTTAGAAGAACAGACATGCAATGACTCTAGCTGTGGTTCATGAAAACAACACACATGCAATGACACTGGTGGATCCATGTGTGGTTTGTGAAAAGAACAGACATGTAATCACACTAGGTGGATCCATGTGTGGTTTGTTTAGAGGAACAAACATGCAATGACACTGGGTGTGGTTCATGAAAAGAACATACATGCAATGACACTGGTGGATCCATGTGTGGTTTGTCAAAAGAACAGACATGCAATCACACTAGGTGGTTCCTTGAACAATTTGTGGAAAGAACAGACATGCAATGACTCTGGCTGTGGTTCATGAGAAGAACACACATGCAATGACACTAGTGGATACATGTGTGGTTTGTTTAGAAGTACAGACATGCAATGACTCTAGCTGTTGTTCTTGAAGAGAACACAAATGCAATGACACTGGTGGATCCATGTGTGGTTTGTGAAAAGAACAGACATGTAATCACACAAGGTGGATCCATGTGTGGTTTGTTTAGAAGAACAAACATGCAATGACACTTGGTGTGGTTCATGAAAATTACAGACGTGCAATGACACTGGTGGATCCATGTGTGGTTTGTGAAAAGAACAGACATGCAATCACACTAGGTGGATCCTTGAACAATTTGTGGAAAGTACAGACATGCGATGACTCTGGTTGTGGTTCATGAGAAGAACACACATGCAATGACAATGGTGGATCCATGTGTGGTTTGTGAAAAGAACAGACATGCAATCACACTAGGTGGATCCATGTGTGGTTTGTTTAGAAGAACACACATGCAATGACTCTAGATGTGGTTTGTTGAGAGGAACATACATGCAATGACACTGGGTGGCTCCATGTGTGGTTTGTGAAAAGAACATACGTGTAATCACACTAGGCAGATCCATGTGTGGTTTTTTTAGAGGAACAAACATGCAATGACACTGGGTGTGGTTCATGAAAAGAACAGACATGCAATGACACTGGTGGATCCATGTGTGGTTTGCGAAAATAACGAGCATGCAATCACACTAGGTGGATCCTTGAACAATTTGTGGAAAGAATAGACATGCAATGACTCTGGCTGTGGTTCATGAGAAGAACACACATGCAATGACACTGGTGGATCCATGTGTGGTTCATGAGAAGAACAGACATGCAATGATACTGGTGGATCCATATGTGGTTTGTGGAAATAATAGTCATGCAATGACTCTGGCTGTGGTTCATGAGAAGAACACACATGCAATGACACTGGGTGCATCCATGTGGGGTTTGTTTAGAATAACACACATGCAATGACACTGGTGGATCCTTATGTGGTTTGTGAGAAGAACACACATGCAATGACACTGGGTGTGGTTCATGAGAAGAACAGACATGCAATGACACTGGGTGTGGTTCATGAAAAGAACATACATGCAATGACACTGGTGGATCCTTGAACAATTTGTGGAAACAATAAACATGCAATAACTCTAACTGTGGTTCATGAAAAGAATAGACATGCAATGACACTGGGTGGATCCATGTGTGGTTTGTTTAGAAGAACAGACATGCAATGACACTCGGTAGATCCATTTTTGGTTTGTGAAAAGAACAGACATGCAATCACACTAGGTGTATCCATGTGTGGTTTTTTTAGAGGAACAAACATGCAATGACACTGGGTGTGGTTCATGAAAAGAACAGACACGCAATGACACTGGTGGATCCATGTGTGGTTTGTGAAAAGAACAGACAAGCAATAACACTAGGTGGATCCTTGAACAATTTGTGGAAAGTACAGACATGCAATGACTCTGGTTGTGGTTCATGAGAAGAACACACATGCAATGACAATGGTGGATCCATGTGTGGTTTGTGAAAAGAACAGACATGCAATCACACTAGGTGGATCCATGTGTGGTTTGTTCAGAAGAACACACATGCAATGACTCTAGATGTGGTTTGTTTAGAGGAACAGACATGCAATGACACTGGGTGGCTCCATGTGTTGTTTGTGAAAAGAACAGACGTGTAATCACACTAGGTGGATCCATGTGTTGTTTGTTTAGAGGAACAAACATGCAATGACATTGGTTGTGGTTCATGAAAAGAACAGATATGCAATGACACTGGTGGATCCATGTGTGGTTTGTGAAAAGAACAAACATGCAATCACACTAGGTGGATCCTTGAACAATTTGTGGAAAGAATAGACATGCAATGACTCTGGCTGTGGTTCATGAGAAGAACACACATGAAATGACACTGGTGGATCCATGTGTGGTTCATGAGAAGAACATACATGCAATGACACTGGTGGATCCATATGTGGTTTGTGAGAAGAATAGACATGCAATGACTCTGGCTGTGGTTCATGAGAAGAACACACATGCAATGACACTGGGTGGATCCATGTGTGGTTTGTTTCGAAGAACACACATGCAATGACACTGGTGGATCCTTATGTGGTTTGTGAGAAGAACACACATGCAATGACACTGGGTGTGGTTCATGAGAAGAACAGACATGCAATGACACTAGGTGTGGTTCATGAAAAGAACATACATGCAATGACACTGGTCGATCCATATTTGGTTTGTGGAAAGCACAAACATGCAATGCCTCTAGTCGTGGTTCATGAAAAGAACAGACATGCAATGACACTGGGTGGATCCATTTGTGGTTTGTGAAAAGAACAGACGTGCAATCACACTTGGTGGATCCATGTGTGGTTTTTTAGAGGAACAAACATGCAATGACACTGGGTGTGGTTTATGAAAAGAACATACATGCAATGACACTGGTGGATCCATGTGTGGTTTGTGAAAAGAACAGACATGCAATCACACTAGGTGGATCCTTGAACAATTTGTGGAAAGAATAGACATGCAATGAGTCTAGCTGTGGTTCATGAGAAGAACACACATGCAATGACACTGGTGGATCCATGTGTGGTTTGTGGAAAGAACAAACATGCAATGACACTGGTGGATCCATGTGTGGTTTGTGGAAAGAACAGACATGCAATGACTCTGGCTATGGTTCATGAGAAGAACACACATGCGATGACACTAGGTGGATCCATGTGTGGTTTGTTTAGAAGAACACACATGCAATGACACTGGTGGATCCTTATGTAGTTTTTGAGAAGAACACACATGCAATGACACTAGGTGTGGTTCATGAGAAGAACAGACATGCAATGACACTGGGTGTGGTTCATGAAAAGAACATACATGCAATGACACTGGTGGATCCATATGTGGTTTGTGGAAAGCACAAACATGCAATGACTCTAGCTGTGGTTCATGAAAAGAACAGATATGCAATGACACTGGGTGGATCCATGTCTGGTTTGTTTAGAAGAACAGACATGCAATGACACTGGGTGGATCCATTTGTGGTTTGTGAAAACAACAGACATGCAATCACACTAGGTGGATCCATGTGTGTTTTTTTAGAGGAACAAACATGCAATGACACTGGGTGTGGTTCATGAAAAGAACAAACATGCAATGACACTGGTGGATCCATGTGTGGTTTGTGAAAAGAACAGACATGCAATCACACTAGGTGGATCCTTGAACAATTTGTGGAAAGAATAGACATACAATGACTCTAGCTATGGTTCATGAGAAGAACACACATGCAATGACACTGGTGGATCCATGTGTGGTTTATTTAGAAGTACATACATGCAATGACTCTAGCTGTGGTTCATGAAGAGAACACAAATGCAATGACACTAGTGGATCCATGTGTGGTTTGTGAAAAGAACAGACATGTAATCACACTAGGTGGATCCATGTGTGGTTTGTTTAGAGGAACAAACATGCAATGACACTGCGTGTGGTTCATGAAAATTACAGACACGCAATGACACTGGTGGATCCATGTGTGGTTTGTGAAAAGAACAGACATGCAATCACACAAGGTGGATCCTTGAACAATTTGTGGAAAGTACAGACATGCAATGACTCTGGTTGTGGTTCATGAGAAGAACACACATGCAATGACAATGGTGGATCCAGGTGTGGTTTGTGAAAAGAACAGACATGCAATCACACTAGGTGGATCCATGTGTGGTTTGTTTAGAACAACACACATGCAATGACTCTAGATGTGGTTTGTTTAGAGGAACATACATGCAATGACACTGGGTGGCTCCATGTGTGGTTTGTGAAAAGAATAGACATGTAATCAAACTAGGTGGATCCATGTGTGGTTTGTTTAGAGGAACAAACATGCAATGACATTGGGTGTGGTTCATGAGAAGAACACACATGCAATGACACTGGGTGGATCCATGTGTGGTTTGTTTCGAAGAACACACATGCAATGACACTGGTGGATCCTTATGTGGTTTGTGAGAAGAACACACATGCAATGACACTGGGTGTGGTTCATGAGAAGAACAGACATGCAATGACACTAGGTGTGGTTCATGAAAAGAACATACATGCAATGACACTGGTCGATCCATATTTGGTTTGTGGAAAGCACAAACATGCAATGCCTCTAGTCGTGGTTCATGAAAAGAACAGACATGCAATGACACTGGGTGGATCCATTTGTGGTTTGTGAAAAGAACAGACGTGCAATCACACTTGGTGGATCCATGTGTGGTTTTTTAGAGGAACAAACATGCAATGACACTGGGTGTGGTTTATGAAAAGAACATACATGCAATGACACTGGTGGATCCATGTGTGGTTTGTGAAAAGAACAGACATGCAATCACACTAGGTGGATCCATCTGTGGTTTGTGAAAAAAACAGACATGCGATCACACTAGGTTGATCCATGTGTGGTTTGTGAAAAGAACATACATGCAATCACACTGGATGTGGTTCATGTGTGGTTTGTTTAGAGGAACAGACATGCAATGACACTGGGTGTGGTTCATGAGAAGAACACACATGCAATGACACTGGTGGATCCTTGTGTGGTTTGTGAGAAGAACATACATGCAATCACACTGGCTGTGGTTCATGAGAAGAACACACATGCAATGACACTGGTGGATCCATCTGTGGTTTGTTTAGAGGAACAAACAAGCAATGACACTAGTTGTGTTTCATGAGAAGAACACACATGCAATGACACTGTGGGATCCATGTGTGGTTTGTGAAAAGAACAGACGTGCAATCACACTTGGTGGATCCATGTGTGGTTTTTTAGAGGAACAATCATGCAATGACACTGGGTGTGGTTCATGAAAAGAACATACATGCAATGACACTGGTGGATCCATGTGTGGTTTGTGAAAAGAACAGACATGCAATCACACTAGGTGGATCCATCTGTGGTTTGTGAAAAGAACAGACATGCGATCACACTAGGTTGATCCATGTGTGGTTTGTTAGAGGAACATACATGCAATCACACTGGATGTGGTTCATGTGTGGTTTGTTTAGAGGAACAGACATGCAATGACACTGGGTGTGGTTCATGAGAAGAACACACATGCAATGACACTGGTGGATCCATGTGTGGTTTGTGGAAAGAACAAACATGCAATGACACTGGTGGATCCATGTGTGGTTTGTGGAAAGAACAGACATGCAATGACTCTGGCTATGGTTCATGAGAAGAACACACATGCAATGACACTAGGTGGATCCATGTGTGGTTTGTTTAGAAGAACACACATGCAATGACACTGGTGGATCCTTATGTAGTTTGTGAGAAGAACACACATGCAATGACACTAGGTGTGGTTCATGAGAAGAACAGACATGCAATGACACTGGGTGTGGTTCATGAAAAGAACATACATGCAATGACAGTGGTGGATCCATATGTGGTTTGTGGAAAGCACAAACATGCAATGACTCTAGCTGTGGTTCATGAAAAGAACAGATATGCAATGACACTGGGTGGATCCATGTGTGGTTTGTTTAGAAGAACAGACATGCAATGACACTGGGTGGATCCATTTGTGGTTTGTGAAAAGAACAGACATGCAATCACACTAGGTGGATCCATGTGTGTTTTTTTAGAGGAACAAACATGCAATGACACTGGGTGTGGTTCATGAAAAGAACAGACATGCAATGACACTGGTGGATCCATGTGTGGTTTGTGAAAAGAACAGACATGCAATCACACTAGGTGGATCCTTGAACAATTTGTGGAAAGAATAGACATACAATGACTCTAGCTATGGTTCATGAGAAGAACACACATGCAATGACACTGGTGGATCCATGTGTGGTTTATTTAGAAGTACATACATGCAATGACTCTAGCTGTGGTTCATGAAGAGAACACAAATGCAATGACACTAGTGGATCCATGTGTGGTTTGTGAAAAGAACAGACATGTAATCACACTAGGTGGATCCATGTGTGGTTTGTTTAGAGGAACAAACATGCAATGACACTGCGTGTGGTTCATGAAAATTACAGACACGCAATGACACTGGTGGATCCATGTGTGGTTTGTGAAAAGAACAGACATGCAATCACACAAGGTGGATCCTTGAACAATTTGTGGAAAGTACAGACATGCAATGACTCTGGTTGTGGTTCATGAGAAGAACACACATGCAATGACAATGGTGGATCCAGGTGTGGTTTGTGAAAAGAACAGACATGCAATCACACTAGGTGGATCCATGTGTGGTTTGTTTAGAAGAACACGCATGCAATGACTCTAGATGTGGTTTGTTTAGAGGAACATACATGCAATGACACTGGGTGGCTCCATGTGTGGTTTGTGAAAAGAATAGACATGTAATCAAACTAGGTGGATCCATGTGTGGTTTGTTTAGAGGAACAAACATGCAATGACATTGGGTGTGGTTCATGAAAGAACAGACATGCAATGACACTGGTGGATCCATGTGTGGTTTGTGAAAAGAACAAACATGCAATCACACTAGGTGGATCCTTGAACAATTTGTGGAAAGAATAGACATGCAATGACTCTGGCTGTGGTTCATGAGAAGAACACACATGCAATGACACTCGTGGATCCATGTGTGGTTCATGAGAAGAACAGACATGCAATGACACTGGTGGATCCATATGTGGTTTGTGGAAAGAATAGACATGCAATGACTCTGGCTGTAGTTCATGAGAAGAACACACATGCAATGACAGTGGGTGGATCCATGTGTGGTTTGTTTAGAAGAACACACATGCAATGACACTGGTGGATCCTTATGTGGTTTGTGAGAAGAACACACATGCAATGACACTGGGTGTGGTTCATGATAAGAACAGACATGCAATGACACTGCGTGTGGTTCATGAAAAGAACATACATGCAATGACACTGGTCGATCCATATTTGGTTTGTGGAAAGCACAAACATGCAATGCCTCTAGCCGTGGTTCATGAAAAGAGCAGACATGCAATGACACTGGGTGGATCCATTTGTGGTTTGTGAAAATAACAGACGTGCAATCACACTTGGTGGATCCATGTGTGGTTTTTTAGAGGAACAATCATGCAATGACACTGGGTGTGGTTCATGAAAAGAACATACATGCAATGACACTGGTGGATCCATGTGTGGTTTCTGAAAAGAACAGACATGCAATCACACTAGGTGGATCCTTGAACAATTTGTGGAAAGAATAGACATGCAATGAGTCTAGCTGTGGTTCATGAGAAGAACACACATGCAATGACACTGGTGGATCCATGTGTGGTTTGTGAAAAGAACAAACATGCAATGACACTGTTGGATCCATGTGTGGTTTGTGAAAAGAACAGACATGCGATCATACTAGGTGGATCCATGTGTGGTTTGTTAGAGGAACAGACATGCAATCACACTAGGTGGATCCATGTGTGGTTTGTTTAGAAGAACACACATGCAATGACTCTAGTTGCGGTTCATGAGAAGAACACACATGCAATGACTCTAGTTGCGGTTCATGAGAAGAACACACATGCAATGACAGTACTGGATCCATGTGTGGTTCATGAGAAGAACAAACATGCAATCACACTAGGTGGATCCATATGTGGTTTGTGAAAAGAACAGACATGCGATCACACCAGGTGGATCCATGTGTGGTTTGTTAGAGGAACAGACATGCAATCACACTGGGTGTGGTTCATGTGTGGTTTGTTTAGAGGAACATACATGCTATGACACTGGGTGTGGTTCATGAGAAGAACACACATGCAATGACACTGGTGGATCCTTGTGTGGTTTGTGAGAAGAACATACATGCAATCACAGTGGTTGTGGTTCATGAGAAGATAACACATGCAATGACACTGGTGGATCCATGTGTGGTTTGTTTAGAGAAACAGACATGCAATCACACTGGGTGTGGTTCATGAGAAGAACAGACATGCAATGACACTAGTGGATCCATATGTGGTTTGTGGAAGGGCAGACATGCAATGACTCTAGCTGTGGTTCATGAAAAGAACAAACATGCAATCACACTAGGTGGATCCATGTGTGGTTCATGAAAAGAACAGACATGCAATGACACTGGGTGGATCCATGTGTGGTTTGTGAAAAGAACACACATGCGATCACACTAGGTTGATCCATGTGTGGTTTGTTAGAGGAACAAATGTTTAGAAGAACACACATGCAATGACTCTAGTTGTGTTTCATGAGAAGAACACACATGCAATGACACTGGTGGACCCATGTGTGGTTCATGAAAAGAACAGCCAAGCAATGACACTAGATGGATCCATGTGTGGTTTGTGAAAAGAATAGACATGCGATCACACTAGGTGGATCCATGTTTGGTTTGTTAGAGGAACAGACATGCAATCACACTAGGTGGATCCATGTGTGGTTTATTTAGAAGAACACACATGCAATGACTCTAGTTGTGGTTCATGAGAAGAACACACATGCAATGACACTGGTGGACCCATGTGTGGTTCATGAAAAGAACAGACATGCAATCACACTTGGTGGATCCATGTGTGGTTTGTGAAAAGAACAGACATGCAATGACACTAGGTGGATCCATGTGTGGTTTGTTTAGAGGAACAAACATGAATGACACTGGGTGGATCCATGTGTGGTTTGTTTAGAGGAAAAGACATGCAATGACACTGGGTGTGGTTCATGAGAAGAACACACATGCAATGACACTGGTGGACCCATGTGTGGTTCATGAAAAGAACAGACATGCAATCGCACTAGGTGGATCCATGTGTGGTTTGTAAAAAGAACAGACATGCAATGACACTAGGTGGATCCATGTGTGGTTTGTTTAGAGGAACAAACATGCAATGACACTGGGTGGATCCATGTGTGGTTTGTTTAGAGAAACAAACATGCAATCACACTGGGTGTGGTTCATGAGAAGAACAGACATGCAATGACACTGGTGGATCCATATGTGGTTTGTGGAAGGGCAAACATGCAATGACTCTAGCTGTGGTTCATGAAAAGAACAAACATGCAATCACACTAGGTGGATCCATGTGTGGTTCATGAAAAGAACAGACATGCAATGACACTGGGTGGATCCATGTGTAGTTTGTGAAAAGAACACACATGCGATCACACTAGGTTGATCCATGTGTGGTTTGTTAGAGGAATATACATGCAATCACACTAGATGTGGTTCATGTGTGGTTTGTTTAGAGGAATAGACATGCAATGACACTGGGTGTTGTTCATGAGAAGAACACACATGCAATGACACTGGTGGATCGTTGTGTGGTTTGTTAGAGGAACAAACATGCAATCACACTAGGTGGATCCATGTGTGGTTTGTTTAGAAGAACGCACATCCAATGACTAGTTGTGTTTCATGAGAAGAACACACATGCAATGACACTGGTGGATCCATGTGTGGTTCATTAAAAGAACAGACATGCAGTGACACTAGGTGGATCCATGTGTGGTTTGTGAAAAGAACAGACATGCGATCATACTAGGTGGATCCATGTGTAGTTTGTTAGAGGAACAGACATGCAATCACACTAGGTGGATCCATGTGTGGTTTGTTTAGAAGAAAACACATGCATTGAATCTAGTTGTGGTTCAGGAGAAGAACACACATGCAATGACACTTGTGGATCCATGTGTGGTTCATGAAAAGAACAGAAATGCAATCACACTAGGTGGATCTATGTGTGGTTTGTGAAAAGAACAGACATGCAATGACACTAGGTGGATCCATGTGTTGTTTGCTTAGAGGAACAGACATGCAATGGCACTGGGTGGATCCATGTGTGGTTTATTTAGAGGAACATACATGTAATGACACTAGTTGTGGTTCACGAGAAGAATACACATGCAATAACACTGGTGGATCCATGTGTGCTTCAGGAAAAGAATAGACATGCAATCACACTAGGTGGATCCATGTGTGCTTTGTGAAAAGAACAGACATGCAATGACACTAGGTGGATCGATGTGTGGTTTGTTTAGAGGAACAAACATGCAATGACACTGGGTGGATCCATGTGTGGTTTGTTTAGAGGAACAGCCATGCAATGACACTAGGTGTGGTTCATGAGAAGAACACACATGCAATGACACTTGTGGATCCTTGTGTGGTTTTTGAGAAGAACATACATGAAATCACACTGGTTGTGGTCCATGAGAAGAGCACACATGCAATGACACTGGTGAGTCCATGGGTGGTTTGATTAGAGGAACATACATGCAATCACACTGGGTATGGTTCATGAGAAGAACAGACATGCAATGACACTGGTGGATCCATATGTGATTTGTGGAAGGAACAGACATGCAATGACTCTAGCTATGGTTCATGAAAAGAACTGACATGCAATCACACTTGGTGGATCCATGTGTGGTTCATGAAAAGAACATACATGCAATGACACTGGGTGGATCCATGTGTGGTTTGTGAAAAGAACAGACATGCGATCACACTAGGTGGATCCATGTGTGGTTTGTTAGAGGAACAAACATGCAATCACACTAGGTGGATACATGTGTGGTTTGTTTAGAAGAACACACATGCAATGACTCTAGTTGTGTTTCAGGAGAAGAACACACATGCAATGACACTGGTGGATCCATGTGTGGTTCATGAAAAGAACAGACATGCAATGACACTAGGTGGATCCATGTGTGGTTTGTGAAATGAACAGACATGCAATCACACTAGGTGGATCCATGTGTGGTTTGTTTAGAGGAACAGACATGCAATGACACTGGGTGGATCCATGAGAAGAACAGACATGCAATCACACTAGGTGGAGCCATGTGTGGTTTGTTTAGAAGAACAGACATGCAATGACTCTAGTTGTGGTTCATGAAAATAACACACATCCAATGACACTGGTGGATCCATGTGTGGTTTGTGAGAACAACATACATGCAATGACACTGGCAGTGGTTCATGAGAAGAACACACATGCAACGACACTGGTGGATCCATGTGTGGTTCATGAGAAGAACAGACATGCAATGATACTGGGTGGATCCATGTGTGGTTTATTTAGAGGAACAGACATGCAATCACACTGGGTGTGGTTCATGAAAAGAACAAACATGCAATGACACTGGTGGATCCATATGGGGTTTGTGGAAGGAACAAACATGCAATTACTCTAGCTGTGGTTCATGAAAAGAACAGACATGCAATAACAAGGGTGGATCCATGTGTGGTTCATGAGAAGAACACACATCCAATGACACTGGTGGATCCATGTGTGGTTGATGAAAAGAACACACATACAATGACACTGGGTGGATCCATGTGTGGTTTGTGAAAATAATAGACATGCGATCACACTAGGTGGATCCTGGTTTGTTAGAGGAACAGACATGCAATGACTCTAGTTGTGGTTCATGAGAAGCACACACATGCAATGACACTGGTGGATCCATGTGTGGTTCATGAGAAGAATAGACATGCAATCACACTAGGTGGATCCATCTGTGGTTTGTGAAAAGAACAGACATGCGATCACACTAGGTTGATCCATGTGTGGTTTGTTAGAGGAACATACATGCAATCACACTGGATGTGGTTCATGTGTGGTTTGTTTAGAGGAACAGACATGCAATGACACTGGGTGTGGTTCATGAGAAGAACACACATGCAATGACACTGGTGGATCCTTGTGTGGTTTGTGAGAAGAACAGACATGCAATCACACTGGCTGTGGTTCATGAGAAGAACACACATGCAATGACACTGGTGGATCCATGTGTGGTTTGTTTAGAGGAACAAACAAGCAATCACACTTGGCGTGGTTCATGATAAGAACAGGCATGCAATGACACTGGTGGATCCATATGTGGTTTGTGGAAGGAACAAACATGTAATGACTCTAGCTGTGGTTCATGAAAAGAACACATATGCAATCACACTAGGTGGATCCATGTGTGGTTCATGAAAAGAACAGACATGCAATGACACTGGGTGGATCCATGTGTGGTTTGTGAAAAGAACAAACATGCAATCACACTAGGTGGATCCATGTGTGGTTTGTTAGAGGAACAAATGTTTAGAAGAACACACATGTAATGACTATAGTTGCGTTTCATGAGAAGAACACACATGCAATGACACTGGTGGATCCATGTGTGGTTCATGAAAAGAACAGACATGCAATGACACTAGGTGGATCCATGTCTGGTTTGTGAAAAGAATAGACATGCGATCACACTAGGTGGATCCATGTTTGGTTTGTTAGAAGAACAGACATGCAATCACACTAGGTGGATCCATGTGTGGTTTGTTTAGAAGAACACACATGCAATGACTCTAGTTGTGGTTCATGAGAAGAACACACATGCAATGACACTGGTGGATCCATGTGTGGTTCATGAAAAGAACAGACATGCAATCACACTTGGTGGATCCATGTGTGGTTTGTGAAAAGAATAGACATGCAATGACACTAGGTGGATCCATGTGTGGTTTGTTTAGAGGAAAAAAATGAATGACAATGGGTGGATCCATGTGTGGTTTGTTTAGAGGAACAGACATGCAATGACACTGGGTGTGGTTCATGAGAAGAACACACATGCAATGACACT
Source organism: Avena sativa (assembly GCA_916181665.1). Lineage (NCBI taxonomy): Eukaryota > Viridiplantae > Streptophyta > Magnoliopsida > Poales > Poaceae > Avena > Avena sativa. The sequence goes on along the minus strand of OV702290.1, from coordinate 26,714,122 downwards.
GGTGTATCCATGTGTGGTTCATGAAAAGAACAGACATGCAATCACACTAGGTGGATCCATGTGTGGTTTGTGAAAAGAACAGACATGCAATGACACTAGGTGGATCCATGTGTGGTTTGTTTAGAGGAACAAACATGCTATGGCACTAGGTGGATCCATGTGTGGTTTGTTTAGAGGAACAGACATGCAATGACACTGGGTGGATCCATGTGTGGTTTGTTTAGAGGAACAAACATGCAATGACGCTGGGTGTGGTTCATGAGAAGAACACACATGCAATGACACTGGTGGATCCTTGTGTGGTTTGTGAGAAGAACATACATGCAATCACACTGGCTATGGTTCATGAGAAGAACACACATTCAATGACACTAGTCGATCCTTGTGTGGTTTGTTTAGAGGAACATACATGCAATCACACTGGGTGTGGTTCATGAGAAGAACAGACATGCAATGACACTAGTGGATCCATATGTGGTTTGTGGAAGGAACAGACATGCAATGACTCTAGGTGTGGTTCATGAAAAGAACAGTCATGCAATCACACTAGGTGGATCCATGTGTGGTTCATGAAAAGAACAGACATGCAATGACACTAGGTGGATCCATGTGTGGTTTGTGAAAAGAACAGACATGCGATCACACTAGGTAGATCCATGTGTGGTTTGTTAGAGGAACAGACATGCAATCACACTAGGTGGATCCATGTGTAGTTCATGAAAGAACACACATGCAATGACACTGGTGGATCCATGTGTGGTTTGTTTAGAAGAACAGACATGCAATGACTCTAGCTGTGGTTCATGAAAACAACACACATGCAATGACACTGGTGGATCCATGTGTGGTTTGTGAAAAGAACAGACATGTAATCACACTAGGTGGATCCATGTGTGGTTTGTTTAGAGGAACAAACATGCAATGACACTGGGTGTGGTTCATGAAAAGAACATACATGCAATGACACTGGTGGATCCATGTGTGGTTTGTCAAAAGAACAGACATGCAATCACACTAGGTGGTTCCTTGAACAATTTGTGGAAAGAACAGACATGCAATGACTCTGGCTGTGGTTCATGAGAAGAACACACATGCAATGACACTAGTGGATACATGTGTGGTTTGTTTAGAAGTACAGACATGCAATGACTCTAGCTGTTGTTCTTGAAGAGAACACAAATGCAATGACACTGGTGGATCCATGTGTGGTTTGTGAAAAGAACAGACATGTAATCACACAAGGTGGATCCATGTGTGGTTTGTTTAGAAGAACAAACATGCAATGACACTTGGTGTGGTTCATGAAAATTACAGACGTGCAATGACACTGGTGGATCCATGTGTGGTTTGTGAAAAGAACAGACATGCAATCACACTAGGTGGATCCTTGAACAATTTGTGGAAAGTACAGACATGCGATGACTCTGGTTGTGGTTCATGAGAAGAACACACATGCAATGACAATGGTGGATCCATGTGTGGTTTGTGAAAAGAACAGACATGCAATCACACTAGGTGGATCCATGTGTGGTTTGTTTAGAAGAACACACATGCAATGACTCTAGATGTGGTTTGTTGAGAGGAACATACATGCAATGACACTGGGTGGCTCCATGTGTGGTTTGTGAAAAGAACATACGTGTAATCACACTAGGCAGATCCATGTGTGGTTTTTTTAGAGGAACAAACATGCAATGACACTGGGTGTGGTTCATGAAAAGAACAGACATGCAATGACACTGGTGGATCCATGTGTGGTTTGCGAAAATAACGAGCATGCAATCACACTAGGTGGATCCTTGAACAATTTGTGGAAAGAATAGACATGCAATGACTCTGGCTGTGGTTCATGAGAAGAACACACATGCAATGACACTGGTGGATCCATGTGTGGTTCATGAGAAGAACAGACATGAAATGATACTGGTGGATCCATATGTGGTTTGTGGAAATAATAGTCATGCAATGACTCTGGCTGTGGTTCATGAGAAGAACACACATGCAATGACACTGGGTGCATCCATGTGGGGTTTGTTTAGAATAACACACATGCAATGACACTGGTGGATCCTTATGTGGTTTGTGAGAAGAACACACATGCAATGACACTGGGTGTGGTTCATGAGAAGAACAGACATGCAATGACACTGGGTGTGGTTCATGAAAAGAACATACATGCAATGACACTGGTGGATCCTTGAACAATTTGTGGAAACAATAAACATGCAATAACTCTAACTGTGGTTCATGAAAAGAATAGACATGCAATGACACTGGGTGGATCCATGTGTGGTTTGTTTAGAAGAACAGACATGCAATGACACTCGGTAGATCCATTTTTGGTTTGTGAAAAGAACAGACATGCAATCACACTAGGTGTATCCATGTGTGGTTTTTTTAGAGGAACAAACATGCAATGACACTGGGTGTGGTTCATGAAAAGAACAGACACGCAATGACACTGGTGGATCCATGTGTGGTTTGTGAAAAGAACAGACAAGCAATCACACTAGGTGGATCCTTGAACAATTTGTGGAAAGTACAGACATGCAATGACTCTGGTTGTGGTTCATGAGAAGAACACACATGCAATGACAATGGTGGATCCATGTGTGGTTTGTGAAAAGAACAGACATGCAATCACACTAGGTGGATCCATGTGTGGTTTGTTCAGAAGAACACACATGCAATGACTCTAGATGTGGTTTGTTTAGAGGAACAGACATGCAATGACACTGGGTGGCTCCATGTGTTGTTTGTGAAAAGAACAGACGTGTAATCACACTAGGTGGATCCATGTGTTGTTTGTTTAGAGGAACAAACATGCAATGACATTGGTTGTGGTTCATGAAAAGAACAGATATGCAATGACACTGGTGGATCCATGTGTGGTTTGTGAAAAGAACAAACATGCAATCACACTAGGTGGATCCTTGAACAATTTGTGGAAAGAATAGACATGCAATGACTCTGGCTGTGGTTCATGAGAAGAACACACATGAAATGACACTGGTGGATCCATGTGTGGTTCATGAGAAGAACATACATGCAATGACACTGGTGGATCCATATGTGGTTTGTGAGAAGAATAGACATGCAATGACTCTGGCTGTGGTTCATGAGAAGAACACACATGCAATGACACTGGGTGGATCCATGTGTGGTTTGTTTCGAAGAACACACATGCAATGACACTGGTGGATCCTTATGTGGTTTGTGAGAAGAACACACATGCAATGACACTGGGTGTGGTTCATGAGAAGAACAGACATGCAATGACACTAGGTGTGGTTCATGAAAAGAACATACATGCAATGACACTGGTCGATCCATATTTGGTTTGTGGAAAGCACAAACATGCAATGCCTCTAGTCGTGGTTCATGAAAAGAACAGACATGCAATGACACTGGGTGGATCCATTTGTGGTTTGTGAAAAGAACAGACGTGCAATCACACTTGGTGGATCCATGTGTGGTTTTTTAGAGGAACAAACATGCAATGACACTGGGTGTGGTTTATGAAAAGAACATACATGCAATGACACTGGTGGATCCATGTGTGGTTTGTGAAAAGAACAGACATGCAATCACACTAGGTGGATCCTTGAACAATTTGTGGAAAGAATAGACATGCAATGAGTCTAGCTGTGGTTCATGAGAAGAACACACATGCAATGACACTGGTGGATCCATGTGTGGTTTGTGGAAAGAACAAACATGCAATGACACTGGTGGATCCATGTGTGGTTTGTGGAAAGAACAGACATGCAATGACTCTGGCTATGGTTCATGAGAAGAACACACATGCGATGACACTAGGTGGATCCATGTGTGGTTTGTTTAGAAGAACACACATGCAATGACACTGGTGGATCCTTATGTAGTTTGTGAGAAGAACACACATGCAATGACACTAGGTGTGGTTCATGAGAAGAACAGACATGCAATGACACTGGGTGTGGTTCATGAAAAGAACATACATGCAATGACACTGGTGGATCCATATGTGGTTTGTGGAAAGCACAAACATGCAATGACTCTAGCTGTGGTTCATGAAAAGAACAGATATGCAATGACACTGGGTGGATCCATGTCTGGTTTGTTTAGAAGAACAGACATGCAATGACACTGGGTGGATCCATTTGTGGTTTGTGAAAACAACAGACATGCAATCACACTAGGTGGATCCATGTGTGTTTTTTTAGAGGAACAAACATGCAATGACACTGGGTGTGGTTCATGAAAAGAACAAACATGCAATGACACTGGTGGATCCATGTGTGGTTTGTGAAAAGAACAGACATGCAATCACACTAGGTGGATCCTTGAACAATTTGTGGAAAGAATAGACATACAATGACTCTAGCTATGGTTCATGAGAAGAACACACATGCAATGACACTGGTGGATCCATGTGTGGTTTATTTAGAAGTACATACATGCAATGACTCTAGCTGTGGTTCATGAAGAGAACACAAATGCAATGACACTAGTGGATCCATGTGTGGTTTGTGAAAAGAACAGACATGTAATCACACTAGGTGGATCCATGTGTGGTTTGTTTAGAGGAACAAACATGCAATGACACTGCGTGTGGTTCATGAAAATTACAGACACGCAATGACACTGGTGGATCCATGTGTGGTTTGTGAAAAGAACAGACATGCAATCACACAAGGTGGATCCTTGAACAATTTGTGGAAAGTACAGACATGCAATGACTCTGGTTGTGGTTCATGAGAAGAACACACATGCAATGACAATGGTGGATCCAGGTGTGGTTTGTGAAAAGAACAGACATGCAATCACACTAGGTGGATCCATGTGTGGTTTGTTTAGAACAACACACATGCAATGACTCTAGATGTGGTTTGTTTAGAGGAACATACATGCAATGACACTGGGTGGCTCCATGTGTGGTTTGTGAAAAGAATAGACATGTAATCAAACTAGGTGGATCCATGTGTGGTTTGTTTAGAGGAACAAACATGCAATGACATTGGGTGTGGTTCATGAGAAGAACACACATGCAATGACACTGGGTGGATCCATGTGTGGTTTGTTTCGAAGAACACACATGCAATGACATTGGTGGATCCTTATGTGGTTTGTGAGAAGAACACACATGCAATGACACTGGGTGTGGTTCATGAGAAGAACAGACATGCAATGACACTAGGTGTGGTTCATGAAAAGAACATACATGCAATGACACTGGTCGATCCATATTTGGTTTGTGGAAAGCACAAACATTCAATGCCTCTAGTCGTGGTTGATGAAAAGAACAGACATGCAATGACACTGGGTGGATCCATTTGTGGTTTGTGAAAAGAACAGACGTGCAATCACACTTGGTGGATCCATGTGTGGTTTTTTAGAGGAACAAACATGCAATGACACTGGCTGTGGTTTATGTAAAGAACATACATGCAATGACACTGGTGGATCCATGTGTGGTTTGTGAAAAGAACAGACATGCAATCACACTAGGTGGATCCATCTGTGGTTTGTGAAAAGAACAGACATGCGATCACACTAGGTTGATCCATGTGTGGTTTGTGAAAAGAACATACATGCAATCACACTGGATGTGGTTCATGTGTGGTTTGTTTAGAGGAACAGACATGCAATGACACTGGGTGTGGTTCATGAGAAGAACACACATGCAATGACACTGGTGGATCCTTGTGTGGTTTGTGAGAAGAACATACATGCAATCACACTGGCTGTGGTTCATGAGAAGAACACACATGCAATGACACTGGTGGATCCATCTGTGGTTTGTTTAGAGGAACAAACAAGCAATGACACTAGTTGTGTTTCATGAGAAGAACACACATGCAATGACACTGTGGGATCCATGTGTGGTTTGTGAAAAGAACAGACGTGCAATCACACTTGGTGGATCCATGTGTGGTTTTTTAGAGGAACAATCATGCAATGACACTGGGTGTGGTTCATGAAAAGAACATACATGCAATGACACTGGTGGATCCATGTGTGGTTTGTGAAAAGAACAGACATGCAATCACACTAGGTGGATCCATCTGTGGTTTGTGAAAAGAACAGACATGCGATCACACTAGGTTGATCCATGTGTGGTTTGTTAGAGGAACATACATGCAATCACACTGGATGTGGTTCATGTGTGGTTTGTTTAGAGGAACAGACATGCAATGACACTGGGTGTGGTTCATGAGAAGAACACACATGCAATGACACTGGTGGATCCATGTGTGGTTTGTGGAAAGAACAAACATGCAATGACACTGGTGGATCCATGTGTGGTTTGTGGAAAGAACAGACATGCAATGACTCTGGCTATGGTTCATGAGAAGAACACACATGCAATGACACTAGGTGGATCCATGTGTGGTTTGTTTAGAAGAACACACATGCAATGACACTGGTGGATCCTTATGTAGTTTGTGAGAAGAACACACATGCAATGACACTAGGTGTGGTTCATGAGAAGAACAGACATGCAATGACACTGGGTGTGGTTCATGAAAAGAACATACATGCAATGACAGTGGTGGATCCATATGTGGTTTGTGGAAAGCACAAACATGCAATGACTCTAGCTGTGGTTCATGAAAAGAACAGATATGCAATGACACTGGGTGGATCCATGTGTGGTTTGTTTAGAAGAACAGACATGCAATGACACTGGGTGGATCCATTTGTGGTTTGTGAAAAGAACAGACATGCAATCACACTAGGTGGATCCATGTGTGTTTTTTTAGAGGAACAAACATGCAATGACACTGGGTGTGGTTCATGAAAAGAACAGACATGCAATGACACTGGTGGATCCATGTGTGGTTTGTGAAAAGAACAGACATGCAATCACACTAGGTGGATCCTTGAACAATTTGTGGAAAGAATAGACATACAATGACTCTAGCTATGGTTCATGAGAAGAACACACATGCAATGACACTGGTGGATCCATGTGTGGTTTATTTAGAAGTACATACATGCAATGACTCTAGCTGTGGTTCATGAAGAGAACACAAATGCAATGACACTAGTGGATCCATGTGTGGTTTGTGAAAAGAACAGACATGTAATCACACTAGGTGGATCCATGTGTGGTTTGTTTAGAGGAACAAACATGCAATGACACTGCGTGTGGTTCATGAAAATTACAGACACGCAATGACACTGGTGGATCCATGTGTGGTTTGTGAAAAGAACAGACATGCAATCACACAAGGTGGATCCTTGAACAATTTGTGGAAAGTACAGACATGCAATGACTCTGGTTGTGGTTCATGAGAAGAACACACATGCAATGACAATGGTGGATCCAGGTGTGGTTTGTGAAAAGAACAGACATGCAATCACACTAGGTGGATCCATGTGTGGTTTGTTTAGAAGAACACGCATGCAATGACTCTAGATGTGGTTTGTTTAGAGGAACATACATGCAATGACACTGGGTGGCTCCATGTGTGGTTTGTGAAAAGAATAGACATGTAATCAAACTAGGTGGATCCATGTGTGGTTTGTTTAGAGGAACAAACATGCAATGACATTGGGTGTGGTTCATGAGAAGAACACACATGCAATGACACTGGGTGGATCCATGTGTGGTTTGTTTCGAAGAACACACATGCAATGACACTGGTGGATCCTTATGTGGTTTGTGAGAAGAACACACATGCAATGACACTGGGTGTGGTTCATGAGAAGAACAGACATGCAATGACACTAGGTGTGGTTCATGAAAAGAACATACATGCAATGACACTGGTCGATCCATATTTGGTTTGTGGAAAGCACAAACATGCAATGCCTCTAGTCGTGGTTCATGAAAAGAACAGACATGCAATGACACTGGGTGGATCCATTTGTGGTTTGTGAAAAGAACAGACGTGTAATCACACTTGGTGGATCCATGTGTGGTTTTTTAGAGGAACAAACATGCAATGACACTGGGTGTGGTTTATGAAAAGAACATACATGCAATGACACTGGTGGATCCATGTGTGGTTTGTGAAAAGAACAGACATGCAATCACACTAGGTGGATCCATCTGTGGTTTGTGAAAAGAACAGACATGCGATCACACTAGGTTGATCCATGTGTGGTTTGTGAAAAGAACATACATGCAATCACACTGGATGTGGTTCATGTGTGGTTTGTTTAGAGGAACAGACATGCAATGACACTGGGTGTTGTTCATGAGAAGAACACACATGCAATGACACTGGTGGATCCTTGTGTGGTTTGTGAGAAGAACATACATGCAATCACACTGGCTGTGGTTCATGAGAAGAACACACATGCAATGACACTGGTGGATCCATCTGTGGTTTGTTTAGAGGAACAAACAAGCAATGACACTAGTTGTGTTTCATGAGAAGAACACACATGCAATGACACTGTGGGATCCATGTGTGGTTTGTGAAAAGAACAGACGTGCAATCACACTTGGTGGATCCATGTGTGGTTTTTTAGAGGAACAATCATGCAATGACACTGGGTGTGGTTCATGAAAAGAACATACATGCAATGACACTGGTGGATCCATGTGTGGTTTGTGAAAAGAACAGACATGCAATCACACTAGGTGGATCCATCTGTGGTTTGTGAAAAGAACAGACATGCGATCACACTAGGTTGATCCATGTGTGGTTTGTTAGAGGAACATACATGCAATCACACTGGATGTGGTTCATGTGTGGTTTGTTTAGAGGAACATACATGCAATGACACTGGGTGTGGTTCATGAGAAGAACACACATGCAATGACACTGGTGGATCCATGTGTGGTTTGTGGAAAGAACAAACATGCAATGACACTGGTGGATCCATGTGTGGTTTGTGGAAAGAACAGACATGCAATGACTCTGGCTATGGTTCATGAGAAGAACACACATGCAATGACACTAGGTGGATCCATGTGTGGTTTGTTTAGAAGAACACACATGCAATGACACTGGTGGATCCTTATGTAGTTTGTGAGAAGAACACACATGCAATGACACTAGGTGTGGTTCATGAGAAGAACAGACATGCAATGACACTGGGTGTGGTTCATGAAAAGAACATACATGCAATGACACTGGTGGATCCATATGTGGTTTGTGGAAAGCACAAACATGCAATGACTCTAGCTGTGGTTCATGAAAAGAACAGATATGCAATGACACTGGGTGGATCCATGTGTGGTTTGTTTAGAAGAACAGACATGCAATGACACTGGGTGGATCCATTTGTGGTTTGTGAAAAGAACAGACATGCAATCACACTAGGTGGATCCATGTGTGTTTTTTTAGAGGAACAAACATGCAATGACACTGGGTGTGGTTCATGAAAAGAACAGACATGCAATGACACTGGTGGATCCATGTGTGGTTTGTGAAAAGAACAGACATGCAATCACACTAGGTGGATCCTTGAACAATTTGTGGAAAGAATAGACATACAATGACTCTAGCTATGGTTCATGAGAAGAACACACATGCAATGACACTGGTGGATCCATGTGTGGTTTATTTAGAAGTACATACATGCAATGACTCTAGCTGTGGTTCATGAAGAGAACACAAATGCAATGACACTAGTGGATCCATGTGTGGTTTGTGAAAAGAACAGACATGTAATCACACTAGGTGGATCCATGTGTGGTTTGTTTAGAGGAACAAACATGCAATGACACTGCGTGTGGTTCATGAAAATTACAGACACGCAATGACACTGGTGGATCCATGTTTGGTTTGTGAAAAGAACAGACATGCAATCACACAAGGTGGATCCTTGAACAATTTGTGGAAAGTACAGACATGCAATGACTCTGGTTGTGGTTCATGAGAAGAACACACATGCAATGACAATGGTGGATCCATGTGTGGTTTGTGAAAAGAACAGACATGCAATCACACTAGGTGGATCCATGTGTGGTTTGTTTAGAAGAACACACATGCAATGACTCTAGATGTGGTTTGTTTAGAGGAACATACATGCAATGACACTGGGTGGCTCCATGTGTGGTTTGTGAAAAGAATAGACATGTAATCAAACTAGGTGGATCCATGTGTGGTTTGTTTAGAGGAACAAACATGCAATGACATTGGGTGTGGTTCATGAAAGAACAGACATGCAATGACACTGGTGGATCCATGTGTGGTTTGTGAAAAGAACAAACATGCAATCACACTAGGTGGATCCTTGAACAATTTGTGGAAAGAATAGACATGCAATGACTCTGGCTGTGGTTCATGAGAAGAACACACATGCAATGACACTCGTGGATCCATGTGTGGTTCATGAGAAGAACAGACATGCAATGACACTGGTGGATCCATATGTGGTTTGTGGAAATAATAGACATGCAATGACTCTGGCTGTAGTTCATGAGAAGAACACACATGCAATGACAGTGGGTGGATCCATGTGTGGTTTGTTTAAAAGAACACACATGCAATGACACTGGTGGATCCTTATGTGGTTTGTGAGAAGGACACACATGCAATGACACTGGGTGTGGTTCATGAGAAGAACAGACATGCAATGACACTGGGTGTGGTTCATGAAAAGAACATACATGCAATGACACTGGTCGATCCATATTTGGTTTGTGGAAAGCACAAACATGCAATGCCTCTAGCCGTGGTTCATGAAAAGAGCAGACATGCAATGACACTGGGTGGATCCATTTGTGGTTTGTGAAAAGAACAGACGTGCAATCACACTTGGTGGATCCATGTGTGGTTTTTTAGAGGAACAATCATGCAATGACACTGGGTGTGGTTCATGAAAAGAACATACATGCAATGACACTGGTGGATCCATGTGTGGTTTGTGAAAAGAACAGACATGCAATCACACTAGGTGGATCCTTGAACAATTTGTGGAAAGAATAGACATGCAATGAGTCTAGCTGTGGTTCATGAGAAGAACACACATGCAATGACACTGGTGGATCCATGTGTGGTTTGTGAAAAGAACAAACATGCAATGACACTGGTGGATCCATGTGTGGTTTGTGAAAAGAACAGACATGCGATCATACTAGGTGGATCCATGTGTGGTTTGTTAGAGGAACATACATGCAATCACACTAGGTGGATCCATGTGTGGTTTGTTTAGAAGAACACACATGCAATGACTCTAGTTGCGGTTCATGAGAAGAACACACATGCAATGACTCTAGTTGCGGTTCATGAGAAGAACACACATGCAATGACAGTAGTGGATCCATGTGTGGTTCATGAGAAGAACAAACATGCAATCACACTAGGTGGATCCATATGTGGTTTGTGAAAAGAACAGACATGCGATCACACCAGGTGGATCCATGTGTGGTTTGTTAGAGGAACAGACATGCAATCACACTGGGTGTGGTTCATGTGTGGTTTGTTTAGAGGAACATACATGCTATGACACTGGGTGTGGTTCATGAGAAGAACACACATGCAATGACACTGGTGGATCCTTGTGTGGTTTGTGATAAGAACATACATGCAATCACAGTGGTTGTGGTTCATGAGAAGATAACACATGCAATGACACTGGTGGATCCATGCGTGGTTTGTTTAGAGGAACAGACATGCAATCACACTGGGTGTGGTTCATGAGAAGAACAGACATGCAATGACACTGGTGGATCCATATGTGGTTTGTGGAAGGGCATACATGCAATGACTCTAGCTGTGGTTCATGAAAAGAACAAACATGCAATCACACTAGGTGGATCCATGTGTGGTTCATGAAAAGAACAGACATGCAATGACACTGGGTGGATCCATGTGTGGTTTGTGAAAAGAACACACATGCGATCACACTAGGTTGATCCATGTGTGGTTTGTTAGAGGAACAAATGTTTAGAAGAACACACATGCAATGACTCTAGTTGTGTTTCATGAGAAGAACACACATGCAATGACACTGGTGGACCCATGTGTGGTTCATGAAAAGAACAGCCAAGCAATGACACTAGGTGGATCCATGTGTGGTTTGTGAAAAGAATAGACATGCGATCACACTAGGTGGATCCATGTTTGGTTTGTTAGAGGAACAGACATCCAATCACACTAGGTGGATCCATGTGTGGTTTATTTAGAAGAACACACATGCAATGACTCTAGTTGTGGTTCATGAGAAGAACACACATGCAATGACACTGGTGGACCCATGTGTGGTTCATGAAAAGAACAGACATGCAATCACACTTGGTGGATCCATGTGTGGTTTGTGAAAAGAACATACATGCAATGACACTAGGTGGATCCATGTGTGGTTTGTTTAGAGGAACAAACATGAATGACACTGGGTGGATCCATGTGTGGTTTGTTTAGAGGAACAGACATGCAATGACACTGGGCGTGGTTCATGAGAAGAACACACATGCAATGACACTGGTGGACCCATGTGTGGTTCATGAAAAGAACAGACATGCAATCGCACTAGGTGGATCCATGTGTGGTTTGTAAAAAGAACAGACATGCAATGACACTAGGTGGATCCATGTGTGGTTTGTTTAGAGGAACAAACATGCAATGACACTGGGTGGATCCATGTGTGGTTTGTTTAGAGAAACAAACATGCAATCACACTGGGTGTGGTTCATGAGAAGAACAGATATGCAATGACACTGGTGGATCCATATGTGGTTTGTGGAAGGGCAAACATGCAATGACTCTAGCTGTGGTTCATGAAAAGAACAAACATGCAATCACACTAGGTGGATCCATGTGTGGTACATGAAAAGAACAGACATGCAATGACACTGGGTGGATCCATGTGTAGTATGTGAAAAGAACACACATGCGATCACACTAGGTTGATCCATGTGTGGTTTGTTAGAGGAATATACATGCAATCACACTAGATGTGGTTCATGTGTGGTTTGTTTAGAGGAACAGACATGTAATGACACTGGGTGTTGTTCATGAGAAGAACACACATGCAATGACACTGGTGGATCCTTGTGTGGTTTGTTAGAGGAACAAACATGCAATCACACTAGGTGGATCCATGTGTGGTTTGTTTAGAAGAACGCACATCAAATGACTAGTTGTGTTTCATGAGAAGAACACACATGCAATGACACTGGTGGATCCATGTGTGGTTCATTAAAAGAACAGACATGCAGTGACACTAGGTGGATCCATGTGTGGTTTGTGAAAAGAACAGACATGCGATCATACTAGGTGGATCCATGTGTGGTTTGTTAGAGGAACAGACATGCAATCACACTAGGTGGATCCATGTGTGGTTTGTTTAGAAGAAAACACATGCATTGAATCTAGTTGTGGTTCATGAGAAGAACACACATGCAATGACACTTGTGGATCCATGTGTGGTTCATGAAAAGAACAGAAATGCAATCACACTAGGTGGATCTATGTGTGGTTTGTGAAAAGAACAGACATGCAATGACACTAGGTGGATCCATGTGTTGTTTGCTTAGAGGAACAGACATGCAATGGCACTGGGTGGATCCATGTGTGGTTTATTTAGAGGAACATACATGTAATGACACTAGTTGTGGTTCACGAGAAGAATACACATGCAATAACACTGGTGGATCCATGTGTGCTTCAGGAAAAGAACAGACATGCAATCACACTAGGTGGATCCATGTGTGGTTTGTGAAAAGAACAGACATGCAATGACACTAGGTGGATCGATGTGTGGTTTGTTTAGAGGAACAAACATGCAATGACACTGGGTGGATCCATGTGTGGTTTGTTTAGAGGAACATACATGCAATGACACTAGGTGTGGTTCATGAGAAGAACACACATGCAATGACACTTATGGATCCTTGTGTGGTTTTTGAGAAGAACATACATGAAATCACACTGGTTGTAGTCCATGAGAAGAGCACACATGCAATGACACTGGTGAATCCATGGGTGGTTTGATTAGAGGAACATACATGCAATCACACTGGGTATGGTTCATGAGAAGAACAGACATGCAATGACACTGGTGGATCCATATGTGATTTGTGGAAGGAACAGACATGCAATGACTCTAGCTGTGGTTCATGAAAAGAACTGACATGCAATCACACTTGGTGGATCCATGTGTGGTTCATGAAAAGAACATACATGCAATGACACTGGGTGGATCCATGTGTGGTTTGTGAAAAGAACAGACATGCGATCACACTAGGTGGATCCATGTGTGGTTTGTTAGAGGAACAAACATGCAATCACACTAGGTGGATCCATGTGTGGTTTGTTTAGAAGAACACACATGCAATGACTCTAGTTGTGTTTCAGGAGAAGAACACACATGCAATGACACTGGTGGATCCATGTGTGGTTCATGAAAAGAACAGACATGCAATGACACTAGGTGGATCCATGTGTGGTTTGTGAAATGAACAGACATGCAATCACACTAGGTGGATCCATGTGTGGTTTGTTTAGAGGAACAAACATGCAATGACACTGGGTGGATCCATGAGAAGAACAGACATGCAATCACACTAGGTGGAGCCATGTGTGGTTTGTTTAGAAGAACAGACATGCAATGACTCTAGCTGTGGTTCATGAAAATAACACACATGCAATGACACTGGTGGATCCATGTGTGGTTTGTGAGAACAACATACATGCAATGACACTGACAGTGGTTCATGAGAAGAACACACATGCAATGACACTGGTGGATCCATGTGTGGTTCATGAGAAGAACAGACATGCAATGATACTGGGTGGATCCATGTGTGGTTTATTTAGAGGAACAGACATGCAATCACACTGGGTGTGGTTCATGAAAAGAACAAACATGCAATGACACTGGTGGATCCATATGGGGTTTGTGGAAGGAACAAACATGCAATTACTCTAGCTGTGGTTCCTGAAAAGAACAGACATGCAATAACAAGGGTGGATCCATGTGTGGTTCATGAGAAGAACACACATCCAATGACACTGGTGGATCCATGTGTGGTTCATGAAAAGAACACACATACAATGACACTGGGTGGATCCGTGTGTGGTTTGTGAAAATAACAGACATGCGATCACACTAGGTGGATCCTGGTTTGTTAGAGGAACAGACATGCAATGACTCTAGTTGTGGTTCATGAGAAGAACACACATGCAATGACACTGGTGGATCCATGTGTGGTTCATGAGAAGAATAGACATGCAATCACACTAGGTGGATCCATCTGTGGTTTGTGAAAAGAATAGACATGCGATCACACTAGGTTGATCCATGTGTGGTTTGTTAGAGGAACATACATGCAATCACACTGGATGTGGTTCATGTGTGGTTTGTTTAGAGGAACAGACATGCAATGACACTGGGTGTGGTTCATGAGAAGAACACACATGCAATGACACTGGTGGATCCTTGTGTGGTTTGTGAGAAGAACATACATGCAATCACACTGGCTGTGGTTCATGAGAAGAACACACATGCAATGACACTGGTGGATCCATGTGTGGTTTGTTTGGAGGAACAAACAAGCAATCACACTTGGCGTGGTTCATGATAAGAACAGGCATGCAATGACACTGGTGGATCCATATGTGGTTTGTGGAAGGAACAAACATGTAATGACTCTAGCTGTGGTTCATGGAAAGAACACATATGCAATCACACTAGGTGGATCCATGTGTGGTTCATGAAAAGAACAGACATGCAATGACACTGGGTGGATCCATGTGTGGTTTGTGAAAAGAACAAACATGCAATCACACTAGGTGGATCCATGTGTGGTTTGTTAGAGGAACAAATGTTTAGAAGAACACACATGTAATGACTCTAGTTGCGTTTCATGAGAAGAACACACATGCAATGACACTGGTGGATCCATGTGTGGTTCATGAAAAGAACAGACATGCAATGACACTAGGTGGATCCATGTATGGTTTGTGAAAAGAATAGACATGCGATCACACTAGGTGGATCCATGTTTGGTTTGTTAGAAGAACAGACATGCAATCACACTAGGTGGATCCATGTGTGGTTTGTTTAGAAGAACACACATGCAATGACTCTAGTTGTGGTTCATGAGAAGAACACACATGCAATGACACTGGTGGATCCATGTGTGGTTCATGAAAAGAACAGACATGCAATCACACTTGGTGGATCCATGTGTGGTTTGTGAAAAGAATAGACATGCAATGACACTAGGTGGATCCATGTGTGGTTTGTTTAGAGGAAAAAAATGAATGACAATGGGTGGATCCATGTGTGGTTTGTTTAGAGGAACAGACATGCAATGACACTGGGTGTGGTTCATGAGAAGAACACACATGCAATGACACTGGTGTATCCATGTGTGGTTCATGAAAAGAACAGACATGCAATCACACTAGGTGGATCCATGTGTGGTTTGTGAAAAGAACAGACATGCAATGACACTAGGTGGATCCATGTGTGGTTTGTTTAGAGGAACAAACATGCAATGGCACTAGGTGGATCCATGTGTGGTTTGTTTAGACGAACAGACATGCAATGACACTGGGTGGATCCATGTGTGGTTTGTTTAGAGGAACAAACATGCAATGACACTGGGTGTGGTTCATGAGAAGAACACACATGCAATGACACTGGTGGATCCTTGTGTGGTCTGTGAGAAGAACATACATGCAATCACACTGGCTATGGTTCATGAGAAGAACACACATTCAATGACACTAGTGGATCCTTGTGTGGTTTGTTTAGAGGAACATACATGCAATCACACTGGGTGTGGTTCATGAGAAGAACAGACATGCAATGGCACTAGTGGATCCATATGTGGTTTGTGGAAGGAACAGACATGCAATGACTCTAGGTGTGGTTCATGAAAAGAACAGTCATGCAATCACACTAGGTGGATCCATGTGTGGTTCATGAAAAGAACAGACATGCAATGACACTAGGTGGATCCATGTGTGGTTTGTGAAAAGAACAGACATGCGATCACACTAGGTAGATCCATGTGTGGTTTGTTAGAGGAACAGACATGCAATCACACTAGGTGGATCCATGTGTAGTTCATGAAAGAACACACATGCAATGACACTGGTGGATCCATGTGTGGTTTGTTTAGAAGAACAGACATGCAATGACTCTAGCTGTGGTTCATGAAAACAACACACATGCAATGACACTGGTGGATCCATGTGTGGTTTGTGAAAAGAACAGACATGTAATCACACTAGGTGGATCCATGTGTGGTTTGTTTAGAGGAACAAACATGCAATGACACTGGGTGTGGTTCATGAAAAGAACAGACATGCAATGACACTGGTGGATCCATGTGTGGTTTGTGAAAAGAACAGACATGCAATCACACTAGGTGGTTCCTTGAACAATTTGTGGAAAGAACAGACATGCAATGACTCTGGCTGTGGTTCATGAGAAGAACACACATGCAATGACACTAGTGGATACATGTGTGGTTTGTTTAGAAGTACAGACATGCAATGACTCTAGCTGTTGTTCTTGAAGAGAACACAAATGCAATGACACTGGTGGATCCATGTGTGGTTTGTGAAAAGAACAGACATGTAATCACACAAGGTGGATCCATGTGTGGTTTGTTTAGAAGAACAAACATGCAATGACACTTGGTGTGGTTCATGAAAATTACAGACATGCAATGACACTGGTGCATCCATGTGTGGTTTGGAACAGACATGCAATCACACTAGGTGGATCCTTGAACAATTTGTGGAAAGTACAGACATGCAATGACTCTGGTTGTGGTTCATGAGAAGAACACACATGCAATGACAATGGTGGATTCATGTGTGGTTTGTGAAAAGAACAGACATGCAATCACACTAGGTGGATCCATGTGTGGTTTGTTTAGAAGAACACACATGCAATGACTCTAGATGTGGTTTGTTGAGAGGAACATACATGCAATGACACTGGGTGGCTCCATGTGTGGTTTGTGAAAAGAACATACGTGTAATCACACTAGGCAGATCCATGTGTGGTTTTTTTAGAGGAACAAACATGCAATGACACTGGGTGTGGTTCATGAAAAGAACAGACATGCAATGACACTGGTGGATCCATGTGTGGTTTGCGAAAATAACGAGCATGCAATCACACTAGGTGGATCCTTGAACAATTTGTGGAAAGAATAGACATGCAATGACTCTGGCTGTGGTTCATGAGAAGAACACACATGCAATGACACTGGTGGATCCATGTGTGGTTCATGAGAAGAACAGACATGCAATGATACTGGTGGATCCATATGTGGTTTGTGGAAATAATAGTCATGCAGTGACTCTGGTTGTGGTTCATGAGAAGAACACACATGCAATGACACTGGGTGCATCCATGTGGGGTTTGTTTAGAAGAACACACATGCAATGACACTGGTGGATCCTTATGTGGTTTGTGAGAAGAACACACATGCAATGACACTGGGTGTGGTTCATGAGAAGAACAGACATGCAATGACACTGGGTGTGGTTCATGAAAAGAACATACATGCAATGACACTGGTGGATCCTTGAACAATTTGTGGAAACAATAAACATGCAATAACTCTAACTGTGGTTCATGAAAAGAACAGACATGCAATGACACTGGGTGGATCCATGTGTGGTTTGTTTAGAAGAACAGACATGCAATGACACTGGGTGGATCCATTTGTGGTTTGTGAAAAGAACAGACATGCAATCACACTAGGTGTATCCATGTGTGGTTTTTTTAGAGGAACAAACATGCAATGACACTGGGTGTGGTTCATGAAAAGAACAGACACGCAATGACCCTGGTGGATCCATGTGTGGTTTGTGAAAAGAACAGACATGCAATCACACAAGGTGGATCCTTGAACAATTTGTGGAAAGTACAGACATGTAATGACTCTGGTTGTGGTTCATGAGAAGAACACACATGCAATGACAATGGTGGATCCACGTGTGGTTTGTGAAAAGAACAGACATGCAATCACACTATGTGGATCCATGTGTGGTTTGTTTAGAAGAACATACATGCAATGACTCTAGATGTGGTTTGTTTAGAGGAACATACATGCAATGACACTGGGTGGCTCCATGTGTGGTTTGTGAAAAGAATAGACATGTAATCAAACTAGGTGGATCCATGTGTGGTTTGTTTAGAGGAACAAACATGCAATGACATTGGGTGTGGTTCATGAAAGAACAGACATGCAATGACACTGGTGGATCCATGTGTGGTTTGTGAAAAGAACAAACATGCAATTACACTAGGTGGATCCTTGAACAATTTGTGGAAAGAATAGACATGCAATGACTCTGGCTGTGGTTCATGAGAAGAACACACATGCAATGACACTCGTGGATCCATGTGTGGTTCATGAGAAGAACAGACATGCAATGACACTGGTGGATCCATATGTGGTTTGTGGAAAGAATAGACATGCAATGACTCTGGCTGTAGTTCATGAGAAGAACACACATGCAATGACAGTGGGTGGATCCATGTGTGGTTTGTTTAGAAGAACACACATGCAATGACACTGGTGGATCCTTATGTGGTTTGTGAGAAGAACACACATGCAATGACACTGGGTGTGGTTCATGAGAAGAACAGACATGCAATGACACTAGGTGTGGTTCATGAAAAGAAAATACATGCAATGACACTGCTGGATCCATATGTGGTTTTTGGAAAGCACAAACATGCAATGACTCTAGCTGTGGTTCATGAAAAGAACAGACATCCAATGACACTGGGTGGATCCATGGGTGGTTTGTTTAGAAGAACAGACATGCCATGACACTGGGTGGATCCATTTATGGTTTGTGAAAACAACAGACATCCAATCACACTAGGTGGATCCATGTGTTTTTTCAGAGGAACAAACATCCAATGACACTGGTGTGGTTCATGAAAATAACAGACATGCAATGACACTGGTGGATCCATGTGTGGTTTGTGAAAAGAACAGACATGCAATCACACTAGGTGGATCCTTGAACAATTTGTGGAAAGAATAGGCATGCAATGACTCTAGCTGTGGTTCATGAGAAGAACACACATGCAATGACACTGGTGGATCATGTGTGGTTTGTGGAAAGAACAGTCATGCAATCACTCTGGCTATGGTTCATGACAAGAACACACATGAAGTGACACTGGGTGGATCCATGTGTGGTTTGTTTAGAAGAACACACATGCAATGACACTGGTGGATCCTTATGTGGTTTGTGAGAAGAACACACATGCAATGACACCGGGTGTGGTTCATGAGAAGAACAAACATGCAATGACACTGGGTGTGGTTCATGAAAAGAACGGACATGCAATGGCACTAGTGGATCCATATGTGGTTTGTGGAAAGCATAAACATGCAATGACTCTAGCTATGGTTCATGAAAAGAAAAAACATGCAATGACACTAGGTGGACCCATGTGTGGTTTGTTCAGAAGAACATACATGCAATGACACTAGGTGGATCCATGTGTGGTTTGTGAAAAGAACAGACATGCAATGACACTGGTGGATCCTTATGTGGTTTGGGAGAAGAACTGGCATGCAATGACTCTAGCTATGGTTCATGAAAAGAACACACATGCAATGACACTGGTGGATCCATGTGTGGTTGGATCCATGTGTGGTTTGTGAAAAGAACAGACATGTAATCACACTAGGTGGATCCATGTGTGGTTTCTTTAGAGGAACAAACATGCAATGACACTGGGTGTGGTTCATGAAAAGGACAGACAGGCAATGACACTGGGTGTGGTTCATGAAAAGAACATACATGCAATGACACTGGTGGATCCATGTGTGGTCTGTGAAAAGAACAGACATGCAATCACACTAGGTGGATCCTTGAACAATTTGTGGAAAGAATAGACATGCAATGACTCTGGCTGTTGTTCATGAGAAGAACACACATGCAATGACACTGGTGGATCCATGTGTGGTTTGTGAAAAGAACATACATGCAATGACACGAGTGGATCCATTTGTGGTTTGTGGAAAGAACAGACATGCAATGCCATTGGTTGATCCATGTATTTCATTGTACAAGACACTCACTTTCCATTTTTATACTACTCAGTTTTGCCCCCTCTCTCTATCTTTCGTAGAAGCCCAAACATGTGCTCACTCTGTCTGCTACTCCCTGATTGGTTGTCATAGTTGTCACGTGGATCATGCGCACTGATGGCTCAGTGTCGGCGCCAGAAAAATGCTGGTGCGATGTTGATGTAGAGCTCGTTGGGAACCCCAAGAGGAAGGTATGATGAGCACAACAGCAAGTTTCCCTCAGTTATGAAACCAAGGTTTAATCGAACCAGTAGTAGCAAGGAAACACCCCAAAGGTGTTGCTAGCCGAGCCTTGGCAGGGCGCACTACCGGTGCTAGTAGCAACGTGGAGACCTGCACAACACAACCATAGAACTTTGTCCCCAACTTGCGATGAGGTTGTCAATCTCACCGTGTTTTGCTGAAAACAAAGGATTAAACGTATCGAAAGGAAAGATGTAAAAGTTTGCAGAAAGTAAACACAAAGAAGTGAACAGTTTATAGATTGTATGTGAAAGAAAAGAGGACCGGGATCCATAGTTCACTAGAGGTGGCTCTCCTTGATAGATAACATGCTGGGTGAACAAATTACAGCGGGGCAATTGACAAACATCAAGAAAACAATACATGCATATACTAATCATCTTGACTCCTTTGGAACTTGATTGGGCATTACAACATTATACATAGACCGCCATCCAACTGCATCTATGACTAATAATCCACCTTCAGGTTACCATCCGAACCCCCTCCAGTATTAAGTTGCAAGCAACAGATTATTGCTTTACGAACTGCGTGTAAAGTAAATAATACGATTGTTCTATGAACAAAGGATTGTTGTTTTCTCCCTAGTAGTAACAGCACATCTAGTACCTTAGAGATTTCTATCACTTCCCCAGATTACCAGAGGCATGAACCCACTATCGAGCATAAATACTAACTCTTGGAGTTGCTAGCATCTACTTGGCCAAGATAGCTACTAACAACGGAAAACATGCAAGATCACAAATAACAAAGACATGATAGAATCAATAATCAATCTGAAATAGCATCTCAATATCCATCGAATCCCCGCAAACACAACATGCAAAATTACAAATAGATGATCTTGATCATGAACGGAGCTCACAAGATCTAAACATGAAAGCACGAAGGAGGAGAACCAGCCATCTAGCTACTACATGGACCCGTAGTCCAAGGATGAACTACTCACGCATCACACCAGAGGCTTGCATGGTGATGAAGAAGGCCTCCAGGGTGAAATCGCCTCTCCGGCAGGGTGCCGGGAAGAGCTTCAGATCCCTCCCGGTCTAGGGATGGAGATGACGGCGGCTATAGACTCTTTCGTGGATTTTTGATCGGGTACTTAGGGTTTTCGTCCTGAGGGCATCTTATAGGCGGAAGGGGAGGCCGAGGGGGTGCCGGAGGCGGCCAGACCACCCCTGGAGCGGGCCAGGCTGCGCCGCATGGCCAGGTGGTGTGGTGGCCCCCTGGCCCCTCTTCGTCTCGTATTCTGGCATCTGATGACTTCCGGCAATATTCATTTCTCACTTTCCTGGAACCAAAAACAGCAGAAAACAGGCAGCTGGCACTGTGGCTCTTGTTAATAGGTTAGTCCAAGAAATCATATGAAAAGTACTCCAAATTGTGGACAAAACACAAGAAAGTGGATAAAACCAAGCATGGAACATCAAAAATTATAGATACATTTGCAATGTATCACGCACGAACCGTTGATTCTGTGTGATCCAATGATGATCGTTGCACACGTCGTGCCCTTCACAGTATAGCGTGAGACAGCACGAACGTCTCCCTCAACGAGACTTCTACAAGAAGGAACACGATGTCGTCCATGGAAAAAAGTCGTCGAGCGGTCATGTCACGTTTAATCAAGTCATGTCAGCGAGACTTCTACTGCTACTACTGCTACGCCACAACGCATGCGTCATCGAGTGCATGGTCATCGATGGACAGCTGCAATTTATTGCTACTTGATTTTAATAAGACACATCCCATTTTTTACGCAGCAACTCTTAATCTCACTTCCAACTGGGTCCCACCGTAAGAAGCTTGCACGCGCTAGTCGAAGGCGGAACAGCTGAGCTCGACGAGACCTAACGTCTCCGGCTTCATCGAGTCACTCGCAGCCATCAACACATCCGTTTACCCGATATATCACAACCCCACAAATCTCGCTGTACAACCACCTACTTTCCCCTCTACATTTCCACTTTTAACTATCGCCAATTTTAGGGCCGTGTCAAACTTTGTACATAGAAATTGTGTTTGCGCCCTTTGCATGCGACTCAATACAGAACTGCCATGCATGGCCCGGGAAAAAAACGTGACGTACCATGCGCGTGTCGCGGTGCACGGTGCAGTAGACTGCGCGGTGCGTTGCACGGTGGTGCAACGAAACGTGCCTTGCTTCCATCCACCTTAACTATAGAGCCCCTCTCCTCACACCCACTCCTACTCTCGCTCACTCTCCCCATGCAACCCTCTCCACCGTCCCATCAGCATCTGCAAACTCCCGAGAATACCCCATCCGCGCCGGCAATGGCCGAGGAGGAAAAGGTGGGCATCGTCGCCTCCGAGGCCGGCGGCGAGGAGGCCCCCGTCTCCTTGCCGATCCCCCTCGACGCGTTGAGAGCAGCCGGTGTCCCTGTCCAGGCCCCAGTCGAGGCCCCAATCGGTCACAAGCAGATCAAGCACTTCTTGGGCACCTACGATCCAGATAAGTACATCGCTCCGCTGAACCCCTACGACACCGGCATCGACGACCCATGGTCGGAGGTAACTAGGGTTTGCTCCCCTCCCCTGGTTCTTCTACCGTTCCCATTGTTGGATGCTAGATCTTGGTTTATTAGGATTCGCTTGTTCGCATTTCGATTGCTCGATCTTCTTACATCATCTACTACCCCATTTTCCTTTTCTTCCAATAGGTTTCCGGCAGCGACGTCTGCAGTGATGACGAGTCCATTCACACCAAGGCTCGTCAGGTGCTGAGGAGGCTGCGGGCCGGCCAGTACGACGCCTTCCTCAGTCGCAGCGACTACAACTGCCCCTTCTGCAAGGGGATCACCTACTGCTTGACGAGTCACGCTGGTGGCATCGACTTGAACACCTTACTGAAGCATGCAGAGGCCGCAGGCTCCGGCATCCACAAAGGCGGCAAGCACGAGACCATGAACATCAACGCATACATCACTGAATGTCGGGCTCTCGGCATTCACCTCTGAAACCTCCAGCAGGTGGCCATCAAAGAGGGTCGCATGCCTCCAATCAGGCCCAAGGCCCCCAAGATCAAGGGACTGGGCAGCAAGAAGTGGAGGAAGCGCCGGGGGGAGGAGGCGGAGGCATGGGCGCTTGCAGGATGTGCCTGCAGCTGTGGCGGCTGCTGCTGCTAAGCAGCTTCTTTCTAGCTATATCCTATTTTCGGCTAAATGCATCGAACCTCGTTAAGCAACCTAATTTCTATCGCTATATCCTATTTAGCTACGCACAACTATATCTACATTTGTTTTGTTTTCTGAATGAATGTATTATGCCAGGTGTGATTTGCTGCTCTAGATTTGCTACCTGATCGGAGGCAAAAAGAGGTCCAAAAGGGAACGAATTATCGAAGTGAGAATCTTCTCTAGGTTTGCTACCGATTTGGGAAAAATGAAACATATATGTTTAGCGAGAGAGGAAAAGGGCACTCTTTTAAACTGCCAGTTAACAAGCTACCATCTTGACAAGCTACAAGACACATACATAAACATAACTCAACGAGGGTTAAATTTATTTTACTAGTATCACTTGAGGCACTAGACATCTTGACAAGCTAACTGAGTTCCACAAAACAGAAACAGAACACTGACAAGTAAAATTTAATTCACTTCTCATCAGACCACTTGAGGCGCTTTCCATCGTTCCTAGGCGACAAACTGCGACCATTCCAGGTACTCCATAGCTCACGAAATGCTTCGTCCCACCTGGGATCTGACTTGGCTTCCCTATCTTCAGTGTCCTACGACACAATTAGCGGTGCATCACAGGCCTGATTGTTGTCGCTAGAAGATGCTGCCTCTCTATTTGCTGCTTTAGCTGCAGCCTCTCTGTCAGCTGCTTCAGCTTCAGCTGCAAGCTCTCTTTCAGCTGCTTCTGCAGCTGCTTCAGATGCAGCCATTTTCTTTGTATATGCAGCTTCAAACTCAGCTATTCTGCATTTTCTACAAAAGGCTCCCCTAAGCTCGTCTTCCCTCTTGAAAATAGGGCAAAACACGAGGTAACGTAGAAAAAAATGGAACTTCTTGTACAGCTGGTAGGTCACGTAAGCATCTATGGCTGCATACTTCAGGTTTATATCAGACAACGGCCCCTCGTCCCAGAAATCATGCCTATCCATAGGGAAATCTTCCTTCATTTTGTCGTACGACTCATCAAGGATTCTAGTTGCGAGTGATGCCATTCCATCCTTCCTCGAGCCCCCTAGGATCTTGACAAGACTCTGAATATCGATCCAGTTGTGCACAAGAAAATTATAATTCCCTCTTGATTAAGTTTCAAAAAATCAGTTGTTTTGTCGACAGTGTAGAAAACAATTCCCTTTTCTACAAGGAACTGGCACAGCGCTGGACAATTCCCGTCAGTCCTGAAAGTATGTAGTTTGTCATCACTAAAATTTGTAACTACAAATATTTTGTCAATGCAAGATCATCATCTGAATATAATTTTGAAAAGTTTAGTAAATGCAAGATCAAGACTCTCAACATTGTCTTGTCATAATTTATTTGGTCCTAAATAAAATCCAGTAGTTGCAAGATGAGCAAGTGGATAAAGAACAAGAGGAGAAAATCCTAAAAGCGGTTAGCTACAGAGAGCAGATCTATAAACCGGGAGAGGTGGTAGATGAGGATGTCTTTCCGCATGGCCAGTTGAACGACGACGACTTCACTCCCTTCATATGGGTGCTCCGGGGTGTACTCGAGGTCCAATCCCACAAACTTGTCCTCGTCTATCCCAAGACAACCCTCGTACATCCCCAGGACACGCACCACTGTCTCCTCCTCGTTGGTGTAGACAACGTCTATCTTCTTACTGTCATGGGTAGTGAAGCTTGTCTCTAGAGTGCGACGACCTTCCATGGCGGCAAGGAGAAGACGGGAAGAAGACAGATGACAGGAAGAAGATGAGTGGTTTCTGCGAGGCAGGGGAATGGTGGAACCGTCAATGCGCTTTTAAGGTAGTGGTTAACAACGGGGACGGAAGTCCAAGGAGAGACGTGTGGCGGTGGCTGTTCTAGCTTCCGAGTAAACAAAAAATAATTATGACGCCGATACATGTGGCCTGTTTTGTCACGTCAATACACTAGGCAGGGGGTGGGCAGGGGGTGTTGTCCTATCCACTGTGCCAACACTGCAAGCTATGTGACAGCCACCCCGCCTAAGTGACGGGAGCGACATAACAGCGAGAACTGACAGGGGGGCAACTTGACGGCCGTTAGCCTGATTTTTTGTATTGAAACGTGAAGTTGAATTCGTGCCGAAAAAGACCCTCTGAGTATTTGGCACACCAACTGTAGTCATCCGGGCTGATTTCAGGGAACTTGGGTACCGCGTTGCCTGGACACCCCAACTTTCGGGCCACAAAATGATATTCTCCTTCCTACACGGGACCTGTATTGGAGGCCGCATATGTTGCTTTTGCGAGACCGTTGCGTGCTTACTCTTCTAATGTTTTCTTTTTGCGGGTGTGCCCTTCGTGTATCGGCTCCTCGTCCACTATTTTTAGCTGTCCAAGTCCTGCCTCCATCCCGAAAGATTCCGAGATTTTCTTGAATTCCCGATCGCAGCTGTCTGCGTGACTGAAGCTTCCTTTAACTATTATGACCCTATTGGGGGCTGGCATTTTTAGCACTAGATACGCGTAGTGAGGTACTGCCATGAATCTAGCGGAAGCTGGTTGTCCCAGGATCGTGTGGTATTGAGATGGACAGTCGATGACTTCAAATTCTAGCTTTTCTCATCTGAAGTTGTTCTTTGACCTGAAGACTACATCGAGATGGACTTTACCCAATGGAATTTCGGCTTTTCCTGGAACTATCCCATGGAAAGTCGTGTCTGTGGGTACTAGATTCGTCATCGACCAATTCATGGCCCATAGAGTTTTGGCGTAAATCAGGTTTATGCTGCTCGTGCATCCAAGAAAACCTTGCTCATATCGAACCCGCCGATTTGCGCTTCAACTATTAGTGCCGATTGGCCTGGTCATATCGAACTCGCTCATATCGAACCCGCTCATATCGTTGAAGGTGTTGATTGCTCTTTCGTCAGATATAGCTTCAGCCGAATTTTTTATGATGTTCTACCATTGGACGAAAGCCCGTATTGACTCTCCCAGTTTTTGCTTGCAGGCCCACAATTGTTCCAAAGACGTGGGTCGCTTGAATGTGGACTAGAAATTCCTGATAAACTTGTCCTCAAGATCGTTCCAGCTGCTGATAGAATCTTCGGGTAGTTGTTTTAGCCAGGAGCGAGCCACACCAGTTAGGTGCAGCTGCAAGCTTTGCATTGTTGTAGCTTTGGATCCGCCATATAGTCTGACGGTTGCTAGATAATCTGTAAGCCAAGCTTCAGGTTCTTGGAGGCCATTGTACTTTTGGTGATCTTGGGGTAACTTAAAATCTTTTGGTACCAGAGTCTTGTGAACCCGTCGGGTAAAGCAATTGGCTCCGCATAGTTCTTGTTCTTCCTCGCTTTCACCATCATGGTATCTTCGGGTGTTGCGCTCTTCTCTGGATCGGTCGATCTGTCGTTGGGTGATGTCGTTTCTTGTGTCGTTTCGCGGTTCTGATTCTGAAAAGTGGACCCGATGTGGTGATTGTGATCGGCGGGTATGACCTCTGTGCCGAGGGCTGCTGCGACGATGTGGGGATCTGTCGGGTTGCCACGTGGTTCCTTTATCTGCTTGTGCGAGAGATTCTCCTACCATGCCGAGATTCATTAGGGCGGAGCGGTGAAGAGCCACGCGAGGATCGTCGGGTGCGGGTTGCGTTGTAATTATACATGTTTGCGCGGCCACAATGGCTGCCTGAGATGTTTTTGCCTTGATATTCCCAACTTGGTCTATGGAAATAAATGACAGATCAAGGTCTTGGATTAGTCCGATCCTCTCATTCTCTAGGGATATTGATGCACTCGACGATCGATGTAGAGCTCGTTGGGAACCCCAAGAGGAAGGTATGATGAGCACAGCAGAAAGTTTTCCCTCAATTATGAAACCAAGGTTTAATCGAACCAGTAGGATCAAGGAAACACCCCAAAGGTGTTACTAACTGAGCTTTGGCAGGGCGCACTACCGGTGCTAGTAGAAACGTGGAGACCTGCACAACACAACCACAGAACTTTGTCCCCAACTTGTGATGAGGTTGTCAATCTCACCGTGTTTTGCGGAAAACAAAGGATTAAACGTATCGAATGGAAAGAAGTAAAAGTTTGTAGAAAGTAAACACAAAGCAGTAAACAGTTGTAGATTGTATGTAAAGAAAAAGGACCGGGATCCATAGTTCACTAGAGGTGGCTCTCCTTAGATAGATAACATGCTGGGTGAACAAATTACAGCGGGGCAATTGACAAACACCGAGAAAGCAATACATGCATATACTAATCATCTTGACTCCTTTGAGACTTGATTGGGATTACAACATAATACATAGACCGCCATCCAACTGCATCTATGACTAATAATCCACCTTCAGGTTATCATCCGAAACCCCTCTAGTATTAAGTTGCAAGCAACAGATTATTGCTTTACGAACTGCGTGTAAAGTAAACAATACAATTGTTCTATGAACAAAGGGTCGTTGTTTTCTCCCTAGTAGCAACAGCACATCTAGTACCTTAGAGATTTCTGTCACTTCCCCAGATTACCAGAGGCATGAACCCACTATCGAGCATAAATACTAACTCTTGGAGTTGCTAGCATCTACTTGGCCAAGATAGCTACTAACAACAGAAAGCATGCAAGATCTCAAATAACAAAGACATGATAGAATCAATAATCAATCTGAAATAGCATCTCAATATCCATCGGATCCCCGCAAACACAACATGTATGGATTATAAATAGATGATCTTGATCATGAACTGAGCTCACAAGATATAAAGATGAAAGCACAAAGGAGGCGAACCAGCCATCTAGCTACTACATGGATCCGTAGTCCAAAGATGAACTACTCACGCATCACACTGGAGGCTTGCATGGTGATGAAGAAGGCCTCTAGGGTGAATTCCCCTCTCCGGCAGGGTGCCGGGAAGAGCTTCAGATCCCTCCTGATCTAGGGATGGAGATGACCGCGGCTACAGACTCTTTCGTGGATTTTTGATCGGGTCCTTAGGGTTTTCGTCCCGAGGGCAACTTATAGGCGGAAGGAGAGGCCGAGGGGTTGCTGGGGTCGGCCAGACCACCCCTGGCGTGGGCCAAGCCTGGCCGCGTGGCCAGGTGGTGTGGCCCGCCCCTGGCCCCTCTCCGTCTCGTATTCTGGCACTTGATCCCTTCCGGAAAAATAGGCACTTTGGCTTTTGTCCCGTCCAATTCCGAGAATATTCATTTTCTGACTTTCTTGGAACCAAAATCAGCAGAAAACAGGCAGCTGGCACTGTGGCTCTTTGTTGGGGGATAACCCAGGGTAGGTCACTCCGGGGTATAAAGGCCGAGTTAGCCGAGGTTCGGCAAGGCGAAAGTGGATGCTGGCTAGGTCACCTCCAGGCAGGCCGGATCACGGAGTAACCCGGACCAGGGGGGTCGCCTAACATTATATCAGCCGACTTAAGGAGTAAGTTGGAAGTGCTTGTCTAACTTGTATGCAGGAACAGGTATGACCGGATCTACCATGATCCGGGTCCCGTTTAGCTTCTGGGAGAAGGAAGGAATCTCTCTGTAAAAAAGAAGGCCCAGTACGCACTGCATGAGCGAAGCAAGCAAGGGCAGGACCACCGGGTCATGGCCGACAAGGGTGACGACGCCCGTGTCGGATGACGCGGGCGCCGCAGAGGCTCACGTAGCTAAAGCATGTGTGACGCTGGGGAAAAGCACCCCGGTCAGGTTACTACTTTGAGAGGAGGCATATTCTTAGGAATATGCCTCCACGTATGCCCTAGGCAGAGACCAGGCCGCCTCTATATAAGGGAAGCTAGGGTTTCAGTAGAGGGGGTTGGGTTTTCTTCGATACCGATTTGGCTAAGGTTCTAGGGGTGAACTGTGGGTGAGAGTAAGAGAGCTTGTTCTTCCTCCTCTCGCCAATACAGCTCTAGGAGCACTTGTAATCTTGAAAGGAAAGTAATACAATCTTCTGTGTGGAGAATCACTCCACTATCCCTCCCTGGATTCCCCTAGCGTGTATTAGTCCCCACCTTTAGCCTATCCCACGGTGGGCGCTAGATGGGGTGAAGATCCGGACGGGAAACCTCATCGGCACCGGCGAACGCATCGTCTCCGGGCACGTTCAGCGCTTTGGAGCACTGGACTTCGTCAGCGACAACGCTGGCTGCTTCAGCACGCGCCCACTTCCGCGCAACGACCTCTTCGTCAAGTTGGGTGCGCACAAGGTGTACGTTGCTATGGACGTATCATGCGTTCATCTGTGGCGCGTCGTCGAGGCAGGGAAACCACCCCTTAGCGTGGTTCACGAGGCGCGTATCACTCGCTCCCCAGACCGTGCTGAAGTGATGATGACTGCGTCGGGTGCAGGCGCAAGCAAGGATCCAGCACCGGACCCAGAGGTAACACCTAAGGCACCGAGGAAATGTAGAGGACCCCCACTAGAGAGGCGTGAGAATGTACCGAGAGAAGATATGGATAGCTTGGCAAACCCGGTAGCAGCAGTGGTAGATCCGGCTCAGGCATAGGCCGAGCTAGAGGAAACTAGGCAAAAAATACTAGAAGGCGCAAAGAAAATAGCCGCGGCTCAGCAGTCGTTGAACATGACGCTACGTGAGTATGCAAAAGCAAACAAAGTTGATACGGTAAAAGTAAAAGGGAGAAATCTCATAAGCGAGATGAACAGAGAAGGTGATAATGGAGCCGAGGAATCGGAAAACTGTTTGTCCGTGGGGTTGCCAAAGTATAGTACCCTGGCGAAGAACCTCAGAGCAGCGGATGCGGCTGCATCTGAGTTAGAGGGTCTGATGGGTGAGGCCCGTCAAAGACAACAATATAGGGTTAACGAGTTAGTTCGGATCGCGAACAGACAGAACGAAGAGCTACTCAGAGCTAACCCGGAGAGAGCTGGAGCTTCCAAAATCGTCCATTCAGCGATGGGTAACCCGGAGAAATCCGCCGGAGCCGCATCGTCTCCTCATGGTGGTCCAAGGAGAGAAGAGGTAGTAACCTCGGCCAGACGGAACAAACAGATCGTCCCGTATGACCCGACGCGGGCAGGAAAAGCAAAAGAAGCACGGAAAAATGACAATCGACGAAGTGTGAGCTGAGGTAACCACGACCAAGGCAATGCCGGTCAAGGGAACGTTGTCAATGGCAATGCCGGACAGCGAAACTCGGCAGGAGCAGGACAACCGCAGCAACGGAATATACCAAGGCAAGAGCAAAGCGTCGGCCGAGGTATGCAACAGAGAGTTGCACCACAGGAGCAAAACCGGTACAACGACGGTGATTCAGAGATGGTGAATGCGGGGTACCCAAGACCGGACTATCATGTGATAGGGTCAAGATTGGGAAGCAGGGATTTGATGCCGGATGACACTAGATTGAAACTGGATCGCCTGTATAGGTCGGAACAGATTGAATGTCAAGGTCCACCGGGTCCAGCGTGCTTTGGACCCCGGATCATGAAGGAGCCACCGGTACCTAACTTCCAGCTGCCCAGGGGCACGAAGACGTATGACGGCAGTACCAAGCCAGAGGATTGGCTGATAAACTATGCTACGGCTGTGAAAATTGCCACTGGCAACTTGAGATAGGCTATACGATACGTACCCCAGATGTTAGAAGGTCCGGCCAGAGTATGGTGCAACAATTTGCCACCCGGAAGCATCAACTGCTGGATAGATTTTGAAGAAATGTTTACCAGCAACTTCTCAAGTACGTATCAGAGGCCGAATAGGCCGCAGACCCTAGCAATGTGCAAGAAAAGACCTAATGAGACAGACCGTGAATTCTTGACCCGGTGGTGTCCCGTGAGAAACTCGTGTGAGGTTGTCATAGAGTCATAGGCCATAGCGTGGTTTGCGCAAGGGTGCAGATATGGCAGCGAGTTGTGGATGAAGTTGCAAAGGAAAATGCCAATTACGTTGGCAGAGATGATCCGGATTGCCGATTCGTATGCTTTGGGTGATCCGACTCAACTTAGGCTCGCGTCAAACGAGTCAAACGAGGAATACCATCAGAGGGATGGAGCCGGGTCATCTCGGAGGAATGACTACAGAGGAAAAAAGAAGAGATGATAGACCAGATCATCGCTACGGTTCGCAACAAGTTGCAGCTGTGAATCAAGATCTACCCGGAGCAGGGAGCAACCAGCGCCAGAAAACTGGAAGGCAATGGACTCCAAGAAACGATGGCAAGAAAACATGGACACCGGAGCAAAAGAAATAATGGCAAGAAAAGAAAGACCATCCGAGGTATACCTATGAGTCGATGTTGGACCAGCCGTGTAAGTTTCACACGCCAAATCCGAATAGCCCGGCAGGTCACACAACGAGGCAATGTGAGTGGATGCGTAAGATAGAACAAGGTGGTTCGGGGAATGCTCATGCACCCCAGAATGATCAACCTCGGCAGGAGTTACCCCGGCAGCAATTTCTCTCTGAAGCAAACACGCAACAGCTAATGTTGCCTTCCCCTCCACCGAGGTATGACAACAATGAGAGAAGGGATGCAGTGCATCAGGTGGAATATCAGCACCAGCCGGATCAGAGGTACCCTGGAAATGAGGGGAGGAATGAGTACAGAGAACATCATCAAAGCTATTGTGTGTTCACAACTGAGGAAACCGATAGAAAGAGCTTGCAGCACCGACATATGGAGGTCAATGCGGTAATGCCAGCAGTGACGAGGTACATGCCTTGGTCGGACCAGGAAATCACCTGGAACATCAAAGATCATCCCAAGCTTATGCCGAGTCTAGGTTCGTATGCGCTAGTGCTGGACCCGACATTCATTGGGCCGAACATCAATGTGAGGTTCTCCAAGGTACTGATTGACAATGGCAGTAGCATTAACATCATGTATGCGGATACAATGCGCAAGTTGGGTATCTCGGAGAACATGCTCCAGGATACAAGGACAACTTTCCATGGTATTGTACCAGACATTTCTTGTGAGCCCATAGGCAAAGTCCAGGTTGGCGTGCTATTCAGCACGAGAGATAATTGCCGAACTGAGAATCTGGAGTTTGAGGTGGTGAACTTGGAAAGTGCGTATCACGCGTTACTCGGAAGACCAGCATTGAACAAGTTCATGGCAAGCTGCCACATCAGTTATCTGAAGATGAAATTGCCCGGGCCAAATGGATTGATTACCATTGCTGGATATTTCCGACGTTCCATTGAGTGTGCCTTAGCTGGGTCTAACCTAGCCGAGTCACTCGTGATTGCGCAAGAGAAAAGAAAAGTCCAAGAGGTGGCGGCATTAGCTCAGTCCGCGCAGCAGTATATGCCGGCGTTGAGTAACCCGCATGGTAGCGTTTCATTCCAAGACGCAAAGGATACCAAGAAGGTTCCAGTTGATGACATGTTCCTAGAGCGCACCGTAACAATTGGTGTCGGGTTAACTGATAAATAGGAAAGCGAGCTCGTCAACTTCCCCGTGAGAATTGGGACATTTTTTGCTTGGTCCACACAGGATTTGCAAGGTGTTCCGAGGGAGTTGGCCGAGCACTCTTTGAACGTAAGACCCGGAGCAAGGCCGGTGAAGCAACCTCTCCGCCGCTTCGCCGAGGATAGGAGAAAAGTCATTGGAGACGAGATAGCTCGGTTGCTAGCAGCAGGATTTATCATGGAAGTACTGTATCCGGATTGGCTCTCTAATCCGGTGCTGGTAGAAAAGAAGAAGGATGATCCGAACGTGGCAGTGGTTTGGCGTATGTGTATCGATTACACGAACCCGAATAAGGCGTGTCCAAAAGATCCATTTCCACTGCCGAGGATAGATCAGGTCATAGACTCAACAGCGGGATGTGAACTGTTGTCATTCATTGATGCATATTCTGGTTTCCACCAGATACCTCTAAATCCGGATGATCAAATAAAGACCGCGTTTATCACCCCGTACGGGGCTTATTGCTATCGCACTATGCCGTTTGGTTTACGTAATGCAGGTGCCACGTATTAAAGATGTATGCAAAAATGTTTGCACGACCAAATAGGTCAAAACGTACAAGTATACGTAGATGATGTGGTTATCAAGACCAAGGAAAGCAAAACGCTCCTTGACAACATCAGACAGACATTCGCGAACTTGAGAAGGTTCCGGATGAAGCTTAACCTGGAAAAATGTACCTTCGGTGTCCCGGCTGGAAAATTACTCGGATTTCTCGTCTCCAGCCGAGGTATCAAAGTTAATCCAACTAAGATTCGGGCCATTGGACGAATGGAGCTGCGAAGTGTCTTAACGATGTCCATAAGTTCACTGGGTGCCTAGCATCGTTGAGTCGGTTTGTATGTCGGTTGGGAGAAAAGGCATTACCTCTCTACCAACTCATGAAAAAGTCGGATAAGTTCGTTTGGACACCATAGGCCGATGAAGCCTTTGCCCACTTAAAAAAAGATGTTGGCCACTGCACCAGTGTTAGCCTCTCCACTATCAAAGGAGCCAATGTTGCTCTACATAGCCGCAACCAACCGAGTTGTAAGTGCAGTGATTGTAGTAGAGCGCAATGAAGAGGGTAAGTTGGTGCAGAGGCCAGTGTATTACTTGAGCGAGGTATTATCTGCCTCAAAACAGAACTACCCGCACTTTCAAAAGGTGGCATATGGTGTCTATATGGTGGCAAAGAAGTTAAATCATTACTTTGAGTAGCACCCCATCAAAGTGATATGTGAAGCTCCCATATCCGAGATAATGGGTAACAAGGATGCGAGTGGTAGAATTGCAAAATGGGCAATTGAGCTAGCTCCTTATGCGCCTCAATACGATAGAAGAGAAGCAATCAAGTCTCAGGCTATGGCAGACTTTTTTGTAGATTGTGCCGAGGTACAATACGAACCACCGCCGCCAGATCCGAACTACTGGAGGATGCACTTTGACGGGTCGAAAACCAAAACCGGATTAGGCACCGGGGTTGTGCTTACCTCGCCAAAGAAGGACCAGCTAAAATACGTATTACAGATCCATTTCACGGCATCAAACAATGTCGCTGAGTACGAGGCTCTTGTGCATGGGCTCAAAGTGGCAAAAGAGATTGGCATACGTCGGATAATATGCTTTGGCGACTCGGATTTGGTGGTGCAGCAAGTGTCCGGAGTGTGGGACGCCCTGGATCCAAACATGGCACTATACAGGTTTCATGTGCAGAAGATATCTGGTTACTTTGAGGGGTATGAATTTCACCATGTACCCCGAGTGGAAAACGAGGCTGCCGACATGCTATCGAAGCTCGGATCAACCCGACAGGCAATTCCACCGGGTGTAGCATTGGAACACCTCAGAAAACCATCTATCAGGCCGTCCCCAGGAACCGACTCGATCTATGTCCCGGAAGATACAGAATCCGGAGATGAGCCCATGGACACTGACATGGGAGGTAGTACGCGAGACCCAGGGACTGCATCAGCAAACCCAGGGACTGCCTCGCTCGACCCAGGGACTGCTCAGCGTGATCCGGCTGAAGTTATGCCGGTAGATCAGATGGAAATTGATGAGGACATGTTCCCTGCACGAGCAATACCAGCTTGGGCACTGCCTATATTCCAATTCCTGAAAGATGGAACGTTACCCACTGAGGAGGTGTTAGCCAGGCAAACTCAGAGGAGAGCAAAAGCATACACAATTATCAATTCCGAGCTGTACAAACGGAGTGTAACCAATGTCCTCCAGCGATGCGTTGACCCGGAAGAAGGGCTTGACATCCTCCGAGATATACACCAAGGAGAATGCGGGCATCATGCTTCATCCAGAGCCTTGGTGGCACAAGCATTCCGGCATGGGTTCTACTGGCCAAGTGCCTTAGAACAAGAAGAAGATCTGGTGAGAAAATGCAATGGTTGTCAAAGATATGCTACTAAGACACATATGCCAATGTCGGAACTCAAGACCATACCAATTACGTGGCCATTTGCCGTATGGTGCTTGGATATGGTTGGCCCGTTCAAACCAGCAAGGGGAAACATGACACACATTTTGGTCATGGTGGATAAGTTTACAAAATGGATTGAAGTGAAGCCTGTAAGAAAATGTGATGGAGCTACGGCCGTAACATTTCCCAAAGACATTATCTTGAGATACGGTTATCCTCACAGTATCATAACTGACAATGGCACAAATTTTGCGGAAGGAGCATTTGCGCGCTTCTGCCGGGACAAGAAGATCCGACTCGACGTAGCCTCGGTAGCTCACCCCGCGTCGAACGGACAAGTGGAAAGATCCAACGGATTAGTATTATCTAGGATAAAACCTCGTCTCATTGAGGCGCTGCAAAGATCAGCTGGGTGCTGGATAGAAGAACTACCAGCGGTACTGTGGAGTTTAAGAACAACTCCGAATCGATCAACAGTCTATACGCCGTTTTTTCTGGTATACGGGGCAGAAGCTGTATTACCAGCCGACATAGAGCATGATTCGCCTAGGGTCACCCAATACACAGAAGCCAAAGTGCAAGAAGTCCGGAAAAATGACGTTGATCTGCTAGAAGAAGCGAGAGAACTGGCACTGTCCAGATCCGCCATATATCAGCAAAATCTCCGACGCTACCATAGCCGGAAAGTGTGCCCCCGAGTCTTTCGGGAAGGCGATCTGGTGCTCCGGTTGGTACAACGTACTACTGGCATGCATAAATTATCCCCCCCATGGGAAGGGCCATTCATTGTGAGCAAAGCATTGCACAATGATTCTTACTATCTTATAGATGCAAAGACGCAGGAAAAGAACAAGGCGGACATGTCCGGAGAGGAATCTAAGCGATCGTGGAATGTAGCACTACTTCGTCCTTTCTACACTTAGCTAAGAAGTGTATGTATCTGAGTCGTCTCATATGTCGGTATGTATGTCGGCAATGAGCTTATCAATGAAATAGTAGCGCCTCGAGCAGTAACTCGGGGACTGCCTTAATAATTATTAATGTTGTCTCTTGTGCGTTAGCTGGAATAAGTTGTTCTACCTAACCCGGATTAGTAATGTGTGAGCACCAAAAATCCAACTCTTCGACTTGCTGCTGTCCAACAAGAATTGGCTTCATGGCAAGCAAGAGAACAAGTTTGGAATTGCGTAGCACATGAAAAGCGACTAAGGAAACGAATTTATTCGAGCTAACGTTTGTTTTTCGGACTAACCCTGTATTTATTTCAAGTTATTATGCAGCTTTATTTTTTGAGCTAAGTCTGAAAGTTTCTTAGTATTGTTAAGACGATTTTTGAAGCTCGGATTCGTAAGTCATAAAACCGAATCAAGGTAGACACGATCCGAGCCAAAAGATTGGACGAACAAGAAAAAGAAACTCGGGGACTACGCCCAAGTTAACCCGACATAAGAACTTAGTAGCAAAATATCACATATACACAGCATACAGTTCCACCCGGCATACCGGGGATCTGATAAATTTTCAAGTTTTTTGACCTAAGGAGCAGCAGGAGGAGGAAGTTCGACGTCGTCTTCGTTGTCTTCAATATCTGAGGCATCGCCTTCTTCGTCCTCATCCGACCCGTCTTCAGCGTTCTCAGCATTCTCGTCCCCAGCGGATTCCAGGAAGCTCGGTCCTTCAACCCATTCATGGATAGGAGAATATTCGATGAGCCTGTAGGCGCAAGCCTGGCGCCGAGCTACCCACTCCGGGTCATTAGTCCATCTGGATCCGGTGCGCCGGCGTGTAAGGAGGCTAAGGTCCATCTTCTCATACCATGTGAGTATGTGGTGAAGGATAGTATCAGCAGCGACACGCCCAGCGGACTCCCTCCAGAGGTCGAGCTGGGTCTCGATATCCGACAGCTTTTCAGCAAGAAGTGTGATTCTCTTTGGAGCACTCTCACCGGACCAGAACGTGTTGAAAACTCGGACTGAAATGTCGAGGAGATCCTTGCCGTAGTTCTTGATGATTTCCACGTGAGATGACAGGCTGACCAATAGGTCCTCCATGTCTAAGGGAATGCTCTCACCGTCAAGAGCGACGGGAGTACCCCTCTCTCAGCGGAAATTGGCAACAGCAGCGGTCGCAATAGGAGTACCCTCTGGAAAGTGGCCTGGAAACAAGGCAAAGGAAGAAGCTGAAGAAAAGACATATGAAGTAACCTGGAGAATTATGTCGGATAAGGGAAAGGAACTTACGTGAAATGTGGCTGTGAATCCGGGTCAACTCCTTGATGCAGTCATCGCGTCTCTTGTGAAGTTGCTCAAGCTCAGCGTTTGACGATCCAAGCTGGATGTCGGATTCTTTGAGTAGGTCCTGGTCCTTGGAGATCTGGAGAGTAAGGTGCTCGCGCTCTTCTGTGAAGTTCTGGCCAATCTTTTGGAGCTCGGTTTGGTGCTAGGCCTTCATCTTTTCCATCTCAGCCTTGAGCCTGGCAATCTCATTGTCCTTGGTCCGGAGGAGAGCGAGCTCATCATCTTTTTTCTTCAGCTCGGCTTGATGCTGCCCTGCTTGTTCGAGAAAATGCAGCATCATATCAGGCATGGGCACACTATCCACAAGCGATGTTGAAATAGTATGTTGACCCGGCAGAGCCGAGGAATGAATGTTTACCGAGCCAAGGAGAAAAGGAAATGGAAAACACTACAAGGTCGGACAAAAAGGACATACCCTTGATTTGCTCCAAGTTCTTCCGCATGATCTTGTTCTCAGCCTCCACCCCAGCTGCAGAAACCGAATGAGGAGATTAATTCGGCAGAAGAAGATGAAGAGAAACGGAAAAGCGCCAAGGGAGAAACTTACCCCTTTTTTCATGTTCCGTGATAAGTGCAACGTGCTTTGCACATAGCATCTTGTGGGTATCCAGCAGGCGTTGGAATTCAGCACTCCGGCGATTGGTGGTCACCTGGAAAATGTACAAAAGCATAAATTAGCTTGGTGTACAAGATCCGGGCCAAGTGAAAATTAGCCTGGCTCTAGGTGTGTGCATATTCGAAGTGTACAAGATCCAAGCCAAGTGGAACTTAACCCGGCTCTAGGTGTGTGCATATTCGAAATGTACAAGATCCGGGCCAAGTGGAACTTAACCCGGCTCTAGGTGTGTGCATATTCGAAGTGTACAAGATCCGGGCCAGGTGGAACCTAACCCGGCTCTAGGTGTGTGCATATTCGAAGTGTACAAGATCCGGGCCAAGTGGAACTTAACCCGGCTCTAGGTGTGTGCATATTCGAAGTGTACAAGATCCAGGCCAGGTGGAACCTAACCCGGCTCTAGGTGTGTGCATATTCGAAGTGTACAAGATCCGGGTCAAGTGGAACTTAACCCGGCTCTAGGTGTGTGCATATTCGAAGTGTACAAGATCCGGGCCAAGTGGAACTTAACCCGGCTCTAGGTGTGTGCATATTCGAAGTGTACAAGATCCGGGCCAAGTGG
Source organism: Avena sativa (assembly GCA_916181665.1). Lineage (NCBI taxonomy): Eukaryota > Viridiplantae > Streptophyta > Magnoliopsida > Poales > Poaceae > Avena > Avena sativa. The sequence goes on along the minus strand of OV702290.1, from coordinate 26,674,453 downwards.
AACTTAACCCGGCTCTAGGTGTGTGCATATTCGAAGTGTACAGAGCTCCGGGCCAAGTGGAACTTAACCCGGCTCTAGGTGTGTGCATATTCGAAGTTCACATGGAGCTACGTTAGTTTTCTAATGAGCATCCGGCCGAGTAACAAGTTACTCCACCGGAGGCTCGGGGACTAATGGTTATTATCTACAGCATGTAAAGGAGAAACGACAAACCTCCATCATCCGCCCCACGAGGTTAATTGCCTTGGCGGTTGTGTTCATTTGGGCGGAAAATTCTGCGGGGCCGAACTTTTTTGGGAGATCGTCATTGTGGACGAACTCCGCCTTGTTCCAGTTCATGACGAACTCAATCAGGCTCGGAGGATACCGCTCACCGGTGAGCATATGGGGTGCCACCAAGCCCTTCACATGCGCTTATTTCCTCTCAACCAAAGCAAGGGCTAGGCTAGTATGCAGAACCATTTGATGCGCGTCAGTTGGCTCGGCAGGGGCATCCTTCGATGCTGGAGCTTTCTTGGAAAGCATCGACGCTAGGGTTCGTTGCCCAGCCTCGACGAATGCTGACTTGGTAGCATTCGGAGCCTTTTTGCCCTTGGCTTGCTGGGAAGAAGTAACTGCAGCGGATTTCCCCTTAGGAGATGCTGGGGTAGTTCCTCGCCAAGGTTGAGATGACTCAGACGGGGCAGAAGAACTTGGTGCAATTGTTGATTTTCTTGGTGCCGGAACGGGTGCTGGTGCTGATTCGGTCGCTGGTACTGGAACTGCTGCCGGTACTAGGGGCGGTGCTGGTGTTGAGGTAGACTCGGTGGCTGCTGGTTGCGGCGATGCCGAAGTTGTGGACATCGTCGCCTCAGCTGGACCGATCCCTCCCGCCCCGAGGTTGAACTCCTCTTGACGAGGTAGTGTGGAATCCGGAGCAGCCGCGGAACCCTCTGGAATAGGGCTCAGCGGACGTGACTCGTCGTCACGAAGGGGAGAAGGGCTAGATCGGAGCGGTGAAGAGATGCTAGATCCGCTCTGAGGGACCTCCACCGGAGCCCTGCAGAAGAGAATAATGTCATAAGAGGAATTACAACAATGCAAGGAAAAGCGGGTTACGGAAAGAAAAATGACTTATGCATCCGAGGTTTGGGCCTCCTTGGGTTTCCGAGCCCTTCGTGCCGGGGCTTTGCCTGCCGGCTTGGAGGCAGCTTTGTCTCCGGCCTTCTTTCGGCTTTTTGCGGGCTGAGAAGGTCCGAAGGAGGAACTCGGTGCGGCTCCGTGTTTCTTCTTCGGTGCCACCGGAACCGATTCGTCCGTAGCAAGCGGAGGATCCTCATGGATATGCCCACCAGGGTTAGATGATGTCGGAAAGGCAAAAGAAAGAGGGACAACCTCAACAGGTTCAATCACGTCAACATCCTCATCATCCTCATCATCGGGCCAGTCTCTAAGAGAAGAGAATTTACCGCTGGGTCGTTTTGTAGCGTCGGTCATAGGGAGAAACATCTCCTGGTCCGGCTCCTCCTCATCCGGGGTTTCTCGGTCCGGCGCCCACTTAAGGGTCGTATCCATGCCGTCCTCAAGGGTTTGCTGAAGGAATAGCTGAGAAATGGAATGAAGAACAAAGTCAAAAATACAACAAAAACTGACATATATTTAATCCGAAGTAAGTTTGCCCCGCGAAGCTTACCGCGGGCGGGAGCCTGTCACGACAAAAGTGCTCAATTCCCCACGTCCATTCAATGGAGAAATCCTTGTGGGTGGTGAAGAGAGCCTTAACCCGGCGAAAAATCTCCGTGTTGCTCAGCTCGAAGGAGGAGGTTCGGTTGGGGTCGCGGCCGAAACTCATGTGGCACACCTTGTGGGTGCTCTTCTAGAGGGGAGAGATTCGGTTGCGCACGAACGTGATCATAGCATCCTCGTTGCGCAATCCGAGTTTCTTCAGTTCCGCGAACCTCTTGTTAACCTGGTTGGCCAGAGCCGTGGGCTTCTTGGAGATCTCCTCCCAAAATTCCGGGTTAGGTGGACCCGGAGTATAGGGGAGCAACCGAATCAAATCTTTAGTGCCCGCGTTCCGGACATAGAAGAAGGTCCGGGCCCATCCTTTGCAGGAGTCAAGCCCGGTGACCCGGGGGAAAACGAAAGTCCTCCGGGGTGAGATGGACGCAGCTCCGAATTGGGTGAGCTGCTTATCCTCCGACTCAACTTGGATGTTGGGGATGACGTTACGACGAAGGCCGAAAAACCGGATCCACAGCTCCTTCGTGGGCCACAGTCCGGTGTAGCCCTCGATCGTAGAAGCAAAAGCAGAGAGAGAAGTGATAGCGTTGGCTAGAAGGTGGTGCGGCTGCAAGTGGTAGGTGCTAAGCCAATCCCGGAAGAAGTCGCTCACCGGCAAGCCGAACCCCCGTTGGAAGTGGGATAAGAACACGACGAACTCACCCGAATTGGGTGAGGGGGCCAGTTCGGCGGAGGGGAGACAAGCGACGATGCCGGTAGGGATGCGTCTGGTCCTGTAGAGTCAGTCAAGGTCATCTTGACAGACCCATGACCCGGCCCACGCGCCACGGTCCGCCACAGTGGCGTCCTCCTCCATTTCTTGCTTGGCGACGACGAGCTCCTCCTCCGTCTCGTACTCGCTACCCTCGCTGGCGCTAGCGGCGGCGGGGATCAGAGGCCTGGATTGGCGAGGAACCGTGGCGAGAGAGTTGCACAGCGGTGGCTGCGACGCCGAGGCACGGGGAAAAGTGCGGCGGCGGCGCTGCTGCTAGGAGCACTGGCGGTGGCGCGGTCGCGAGGAAGATGAAGAAGAAGAGCAACGGGAAGAGGGGCGCAGAAGAGGAAAAACTCCTAAGGGGTGCGCCCCTTCGCTATTTAACCACCCCCTAAAAGGGTGAGTGGGATCGTGCCCTGCAAATGAGCCACATGGTGTGGCCGTGTATCAACTGCCTCAGCCAATCAGTGAGGAGCCACACGGAGGGCCACAGGGCAGAGGCGATCCCATGACTTGACGTACTGATGCGGTAAACGAGGAGGCAGGCGTGACGTGACCCTCGCACAGTGATAACTGACAATTACTGCGGCGGTTACTGTGCAGGCCCTTAAAATAAGACAACGTAATGATTAGCCTCCACATGGGTTGGCGTATGAAAGAAGGAAACAAGGCCCGGATAGAGCCATGGTAGCCCGGACAGCAGGTAAAAACTTAGAATGTGCAGAGGGAACGTAAATCCATGAGATCCGAGTCAAAGTGGTAACCCGGCCGACAAGTGAAAACTTGGAACGCGCGAAGGGAACGTAAATCCACATAATCCGAGATAAAGAGCTAAATCGGAAATAACGTCCAAGGCTCGAACATAAATGAACCTGATGTGGCCTTAGCGGCCAAGGCGGCTAAGACCGCACCAGCTTCGGGGACTAATGTTGGGGGGATAACCCCGGGTAGGGTCACTCCAGGGTATAAAGGCCGAGTTAGCCGAGGTTCGGCAAGGCCAAAGCGGATGCTGGCCGGGTCACCTCCAGGCAGGCCGGATCACGGAGTAACCCGGACCAGGGGGGTCACTTAACATTATATCAGCCGACTTAAGGAGTAAGTCGGAAGTGCTTGTCTAACTTGTATGCAGGAACAGGTATGGCCGGATCTACCATGATCCGGGTCCCGTTTAGCTTCTGGGAGAAGGAAGGAATCTCTCTGGTCAAAAAGAAGGCCCGGTACGCACTGCATGAGCGAAGCAAGCAAGGGCAGGACCACCGGGTCATGGCCGACAAGGGTGACGACGCCCGTGTCGGCTGACGCAGGCGCCGCAGAGGCTCACGTAGCTAAAGCATGTGTGACGCGGGGGAAAAGCACCCCGGTCGGGTTATCACTTTGAGAGGAGGCATATTCTTAGGAATAGGCATATTCTTAGGAATAGGCATATTCTTAGGAATATGCCTCCACGTATGCCCTAGGCAGAGACCAGGCCGCCTCTATATAAGGGAAGCTAGGGTTTCAGTAGAGGGGGTTGGGTTTTCTTCGATACCGATTTGGCTAAGGTTCTAGGGGTGAACTGTGGGTGAGAGTAAGAGAGCTCCTTCTTCCTCCTCTCGCCAATACAGCTCTAGGAGCACTTGTAATCTTGAAAGGAAAGCAATACAATCTTCTGTGTGGAGAATCACTCCACTATCCCTCCCTGGATTCCCCTAGCGTGTATTAGTCCCCACCTTTAGCCTATCCATGGCATCTGCCGTGACACCACCACGACACTCTTGTTAATAGGTTAGTCCAAGAAATCATAATAAAAGTACTCCAAAGTTGGAACAAAACACAAGAAAGTGGATAAAACCAAGCATGGAACATCAACAATTATAGATACATTTGCAATGTATCAGATATCCCGCAACCTAGACGTTCCTCTCCTTGGCGATGCTCCTCCTGTTACGCTCCTTGATCCTCGGGTGCAGCTTAACTGTGCTCGCCGTAGGCTAGATTCGTCGGCTACCCTTTTCCTTTCGTCGAGTTGCCTCTGCATCCTGAGTAGGTCTCTCTTTTTGTGATGAAGCAGATACTGGTATGCCAACAGGTCTTCGTGAGTAGCATCCGTTGTCATTGGAACTGCACCCGAAATTGCTACTCTTGCTTTCTCCCATGCACTGGCTGGTAAGCTGAGAGTTTGCCTTTCGCCTCCGTGTGGTTGTTCTTCTTCCCAATTTACACGGTTGACTATTGGGTCTCCCCCGTTTCCTCGGATTCCTTCATTGTCGTGACTTCCTGCATTATGGCTCGAAAGAATATCATCGGGATTAAAAATTGGGTTACACTTGGAGTCTTGCTGGGTCGTGGCGTCTCTGATGATCACGCATATTTGGTGTTGAGTGACATATGGACTGGTGATGTCATCGTTTGCACCGATGGAGACGCTGTCGGATGAGCCAGTGAAGTCCATTAGTTTTTGTTCTGGATATATTTCTGCCATCCGAATTATTAAGTCAATGCTTTCACTGCTTTCTTTGGGTTCCGAGTTTACTGTGCTTGCCTCGCATGGTGGGGTGGACTATGGATCTGATCCGAAGGAGAGATTGTCGTAAATACCATCAAGGTCTCCGAGATCCATCTCGATTTTCTCGCTTTCGTCGCCTGCTTCGATCTGTGCTATGACTTCCATGGAGGATCTGACGGAAGATACCGGTACCTTCATAGGCGTAGCTTTTTCCACCGACGGTTCTGATGTGATCAGGGCCGAAGGGTGTGATTCTTGTGGGTTGTTGATACATTGCAAATGTATCTATAATTTTTGATGCTCCATGCTTGGTTTTATCCACTTTCTTGTGTTTTGTCCACACTTTGGAGTACTTTTCTTATGATTTCTTGGACTAACCTATTAACAAGAGCCACAGTGCCAGCTGCCTGTTTTCTGCTGTTTTTGGTTCCAGGAAAGTCAGAAAATGAATATTCTCGGAATTGGATGGGACAAAAGCCAAAGTGCCTATTTTTCCAGAAGACTCACGGAGCCAAAATACAAGACGGATGAGGGCCAGGGCCTGGCCACACCACCCCAGGCGCGGGCTGGGCCTGGCCGCGCCAGGGCATGGTGTGGTGGCCCCAGGAACCCCCTCGGTCTCCCTCTTCGCCTATAAGAAGCCTTCTGACCTAAAAACTTCAGGGGGTTCGACGTTTTTCCATGAAAAGTTCTGCTCCACCGCCACCACCAGATTCCACGAAACAGCACCAGAAACTCCGTTCTGGCACCCTGCAGGGACGGGGAATTGCAGGAGATCATCGCCATCATCATCACCATCGCTTCTCCATCGACCATCCATGTTTCCCCCTCTATGGGTGAGTAATCCCCCGCTGTAGGCTATGGGGATGGTAGGGATTGGATGAGATCGTTCATGTAATGGCATCAGATTGTTAGGGCATGGTGCCTAGTATCTTTTATTAGTGCTTTATGACTTTATTGTGACTTGTTGTGCTTAATGCTTGTCACTAGGGCCCGAGTGCCATGATTTCAGATCTGAACTTACTATTGATTCATTATGATAGTATTGTTCTTGGTCCTATCTGCAAGTTGTATACACACGTTGTTGTCCGGAACCTATGGCCCCGAAGTGACAGACATTGGGATAACCGGAAAGGAAAGGCTTTGATGTGAGGATCACATGTGTTCACGGAGTGTTAATGCTTTGCTCCGGTGCTCTATTAAAAGGAGCACCTTAATTGCCAGTAGTTCCCTAGAGGCCCCGCTGCAAACGGGCTGGCAGGACAAAAGATGTTGTGCAAGTTCTCATTGCGAGCACGTATGACTATATATGGAACACATGCCTAGGATTGTCTAGTACTTGGATGCTTTATCTTATTTATCTGCAATTGCCCTATGTTCTGATTGCTATGTGAATTTTCTTGTCCATGCAACGCCCGTCCATCCATCCCTATGCCTACCGCACTCGAATCCCACTGTTTACTGCTTTTGTTACTACTGTCTTTGCTTTACTACTGCCGTTACTTTACTATTCCTACTACAAAGTTGTTGCTACTGATAAACTGTTGTGAGCAAGATTGTTTCCAGGTGCAGCTGAATTGACAACTCAGTTGTTAAGGCTGATAAATATTCTTTGGCTCCCCTTGTGTTGAATCAATAAATTGGGTTTCGCTTCCCTCGAAAATACTGCGATACACCCCCTATACTTGTGGGTCATCAAGACTATTTTCTGGCGCCGTTGCCGGGGAGCATAGCTTTATTTATCAAGTTCACTTGGATTCACTATTGTTCAAGCTAAGTTTATCTTTCTCCTTGTTTGCTTGTTTCTTTATCAAAAATACAAAAAAATAGTTCCTACTCTAGTTGTTATTTTTGTTTGTCTTGCCTTATCATGCTTGTTGTCAATGGTTGGTTTCTTTGAAACTGAAGCTTATTGGCAAGGTGGGTTCACGGAAGATCAAAAATATTATTATAAGGAACACCGCTTGTCACAAAAAGGGAAACACTTATGGGAACAAATTTATAGATTGTATACCATTGATAGAAACGTGTGCTCTACTTATAATGTTACTTATTGCTATGATGAGTCTTGTTGCAGAAAGAGGTATAAACACCTCCCTTTTCAATGTGAGTATAGTGATAATAATACCATATCTTCCTATGCTAAAGGAATTTATGACTTTTATGATGCGGAACAAATTGAAGAATTTATTGCTTGGAAGGGTGCTTTTGAACTTGCTAGTTTGCTTGAAAATATTGATGATTCTTATAAGTATGAGGTTTATGGTATACTTAAATTTTGCTTTGATAATTATAAGGAAGAAAACAACTATATTCTTGAATATATGAATAGATGCTTTCCACAATTGGAAGAGACTAATGCCTTGCAGGATCCCATGGAAGAAGAAATTGATGAACCTAAAATCTCATTAGATGAAAAAGAGGAGGAGAGTGATGAACAAAAGGAGGAAGAATGGATTAGCTACCCATGCCTACCTTCTAATGAGAGTAACTCTTTATCCCTTACATTATTTGATTGTCCTCCATGCTTACCAAAGGAGGATGAATGTTATGTTCCTGAGGATTCTTTTGAAAATGTTTATAATAAAGCTCTAGTGCTTGTAGATCATGAAGAGTATGCTTTATGTGATAGTTATATTGTTGAGTTTCTTCATGAGGCTACTGAAAATTATTATGAGAGAGGAAAATATGGTTGTAGAAGTTTTCATAGTATTGAAACACCTCTCTATGTGCTGAAAGTTTTGAAGTTACTCTTGTTTTATCTTCCTATGCCTGTCACTTTGTTATTTTCTTACAAAATTCCTATGCATAGGAAGTGGGTTAGACTTAAATGTGTTTTGAATTTGCTCCTTGTTGCTCTCTTTTACTTCAACTCATATTCCTTATGAGAGCATCCTCTCAAACTTTTATGCCTGAAGATGATAATATGTCTATTATTCTTGGGAGACCTTTTCTTAATACTGCTGGAGCTGTTATTAATTGTAATCAAGGAAAGGTGACCTTCAATGTTAATGACAAGGAACATACTGTGTATTTCCCCAAGAATATTGAAAGGACTTATGGTTTGAATTCAATTGAACATGTTGAAGGCATTCAAGTTGGAGAAATATATTGTCCCATACCAAGAGAAAATTTTGAAACTATTATGATTGGGACCATTGCTATCAAGGTTGAGGTAACATAATCATTAGTGGAATACAAAGTTTTGTCTCATATGCAATTGTTTTGGTAGAAAGACTTGATCAACCTTGTTAACAAAAGGATTCCATTGAACAAAACAATGTTTTCATTATAATTATCTCCGCTTACTTCTATTCTATCCATTTTAGTTTTTGCTTATGCCTAACTTAAAGGCGTTAAAGAAAAGTACTTATTGGAAGATAACCCAAAAGTTTTAGATGAGTCTTGGAAGTTATTACCTCAGTAATAACCGCTCCTTATCCTTTTTATTTGCTTTTTGTGCCAAGAGTAACATCTAATGAGAGAGAAGTAATGATTGGGAAAGTTGCTGTCCCGAAACAGATTTCTGTGCTTCACCGTAAAAAATCGTGAGAGATCTCTGTATGTCGGATTGAGTTGTAATTGTTTTTTCTTATGCCCCAGGTTGTTATCTAACTTTAGTTAGTTCAACACTTTTTGATTTGAGGAACAGAAGGTCTTCGCAAAAATTCGTCTTTACCTGCTGGTCTGTTTTGACAGATTTCTGCCATTTTCTGCATTTGCTTCTTGTTGGTTCCTTTTTGAGTTCTTTTGGGGAATTGAGCTTTTTGAAGGAAGTGCTACAGTAGCTAGTGTTCTAATGGAAGTTTATTTGGTGTTAGAACTGAACCTTAAGACTTATTTATCTTGAAGTGCACTAATGTTGCTAATGAGATTGTGTGAAGTTATGTATGAAGGAAAATTTTCAGGTGTATGGAAGGAATGAGTAATGAGATGAAGGATGGACTAGAGCTCAATCTTGGGGATGCCACGCGTGTCACCCCAAGAAGTATCCAAGAAGTACAAGCGTCAAAGCTTGGGGATGCCCAAGGCATCCCCTTCTTCATCAATAAAAATCCCAGGTTTCTTCCAAACACTTCATTTTTATTGTTTCATGCATAGTTGTGTTGTTCTTGGAGCGTCTTCTTTTTCGTTTTTGTTTTGGTTTTTTAGTTTGCGTGGTTTGCTTAGTTTGCTGAATAAATTGGTTGGACCTCTTCTTTCATATATTGGTGTTCAAATAGTTTGGTTTGGTTTGGTTTGGAAAAGAGTAGGAAAGCTCATGCTTAAGTGGTAAAGAGAGCTTGTTTTTGACTGTGGCCTATGCTTTGTCATGCCATGCTTGATATTGTTTTGGCTTTATGCTTAGTATTCTTTGCTGTAGCATGACTTGTTATAAACAATTGAGATTGCTTAATTTGCCTTGGATCAATCATGCGTTGTTTTAGCATATTAAAGCATAGTATAGTGGTATTGTCCTTTGATGCTTTATTTGGGTTGACTTGGCACAAGCTCACACCATGTTATGACTATCTCAAGTCACCATAAGCCTTTATGATCCTTTAGTTTTCAACTTGTAGTATCACTTTATGCTTTGATCAATGATGTTTTGTCGCTCTGCATGATTATGTCCATTATTGCTCTCTCGTTTGTTGCTCCCTTACTATTGCTAGCCTTCACTTCCACTGAGTATTTTACTCAAGTTTCCAACTCCCTAAACCAAATATTTCCAAAGTGTCCACCATACCTACCTATTAGCATCATTTGCTACTTCCGTGCGTATTCAATATGCCTTGTTTTCTTCCGAATAAAATGTTTTCTTGTTATGGGAAAACTAGTTAGTAAAGCTCTCACGAACTTGATGGCACACTTTATTTCCTGCACTTAATAAACCTGAACCATTGTGAACTCTCTATAAAAGTTATATGCTTGCAAATGATAGGCTGGAGATTAGTAGAACCGTGCTGTCAAGAGGAACGCTTTCAACACTTGTAAATATATACCCAGTTGATACCTTGCTCTTTTGTTTGCGGATGTCGTCGGTGTGAAATAAAAGGGGAGCTTGTAAGTCCATGGAGTCATGTATGTGTGTTAGAGAAACGCCTGGGCCGCTAGTCTAATCCATGCTGACATGGTGGAAACCTGCAGCGTAACCACAATGATATCTATGAAGCATTCTTCTTATAAAAAAGAGAAAGATAGCTATTGAGAGAAAGAAGAAAAAAGAGATTTATGAAAAGAGGAAAGAGAGAAAAAAGCACCATTTTCCCATGGTAAATAAGAAGATTGCTGAGATACTCATTGTCTGCTTGCCTTGTCATTTTGATATGGGGATTCTTCCATATCATCAGGCCAGGGGTACCCTGTTGGCGGTTCTCAATGATAAGCACATACTTACGATGACAAGAACTTACCGGTAACTAAAGTTGAGTAGCATGAGGAGCGGCCCTCGTACTCAAGGGACTTGGGATTTTCAGTTTATAGTATGTTAAGCATATAACTCAGATTGGACCTCACTTTCACCTTAACCACATTAAAGATGCTTATGATGGGGGCAATGAGAGCTCAAAGCTAATGAGTACCATACTTTCAGCATTTGGAAGCCTTTCAAACAATTCAAAACCTTTTCATTTCCTTCTTGAGTCTCCACATATTCTTTGAGCACTTTCTTGAGAGAATAGTGACCATTCTTAGTTCTATGTGCATTCTCCCAAGACTTGTTGATTGATGCATACCTTGATAATGCTTGTTTTAAACTATTTGTATCTAGTCACTCTTGTAAACTTTGAAGGTGTCCTTTGCATTTATGTTTGCTACTCTATGAGGGACAAGCTGAATGCCACTATGCTATGTTTTCTTTATGTGAAACAAACAAACGTCTTGCAAAGCATTGTTATTCATGAATCTTTTGTTTGTGCCTTTTCATGTTGCAACATAGTTTCTTTGTCTTATTGCTAGAACTTTGTCTTTCATGTTATGATTGAAGTACTATGATCCCAACTTTGAATGTTTTACAAATACTATGGTCAAGTCTTTGATGGTGCATGTCACCTCAAAAATTATTCTTTCTTTTTATCACTTACCTACTCGGGGATGAGCAGGAGTTAAGCTTGGGGATGTTGATACATTGCAAATGTATCTATAATTTTTGATGCTCCATGCTTGGTTTTATCCACTTTCTTGTGTTTTGTCCACACTTTGGAGTACTTTTCTTATGATTTCTTGGACTAACCTATTAACAAGAGCCACAGTGCCAGCTGCCTGTTTTCTGCTGTTTTTGGTTCTAGGAAAGTCAGAAAATGAATATTCTCGGAATTGGACGGGACAAAAGCCAAAGTGCCTATTTTTCCAGAAGACTCACGGAGCTAGAATACGAGACGGAGGAGGGTCAGGGCCTGGCCACACCACCCCCAGGCGCGGGCTGGGCCTGGCCGCGCCAGGGCATGGTGTGGTGGCCCCAGGCACCCCCTCGGTCTCCCTCTTCGCCTATAAGAAGCCTTCTGACCTAAAAACTTTGGAGGGGTCGATGTTTTTCCACGAAAAGTTCTGCTCCGCTGCCAGCACCAGATTCCACGAAATAGCACCAGAAACTCCGTTCTGGCGCCCTGCCAGGACGGGGAATTGGAGGAGATCATCGCCATCATCATCACCATCGCTTCTCCATTGACCATCCATGTTTCCCCCATCTATGAGTGAGTAATCCCCCACTGTAGGCTATGGGGATGGTAGGGATTGGATGAGATCGTTCATGTAATGGCATCAGATTGTTAGTGCATGGTGCCTAGTATCTTTTATTAGTGCTTTATGACTTTGTTGCGACTTGTTGTGCTTAATGCTTGTCACTAGGGCCTGAGTGCCATGATTTCAGATCTGAACTTATTATTGATTCATTATGATAGTATTGTTCTTGGTCCTATCTGCAAGTTGTATACACATGTCGTTGTCTGGAACCTATGGCCTTGAAGTGACAGAAATCGGGATAACCGGAAGGGAAAGGCTTTGATGTGAGGATCACATGTGTTCACAGAGTGTTAATGCTTTGCTCCGGTGCTCTATTAAAAGGAGCACCTTAATTGCTAGTAGTTCCCTAGAGGCCCCGCTGCAAACGGGCTGGCAGGACAAAAGATGTTGTGCAAGTTCTCATTGCGAGCACGTATGACTATATATGGAACACATGCCTAGGATTGTCTAGTACTTGGATGCTTTATCTTATTTATCTGCAATTGCCCTATGTTCTGATTGCTATGTGAATTGTCTTGTCCATGCAACGCCCGTCCATCCATCCCTATGCCTACGGCACTCGAATCCCACTGTTTACTGCTTTTGTTACTACTGTCTTTGTTTTACTACTGTCGTTACTTTACTATTCCTACTACAAAGCTGTTGCTACTGATAAACTGTTGTGAGCAAGATTGTTTCTAGGTGCAGCTGAATTGACAACTCAGTTGTTAAGGCGGATAAATATTCTTTGGCTCCCCTTGTGTCGAATCAATAAATTGGGTTTCACTTCCCTCGAAAATACTGTGATACACCCCCTATACTTGTGGGTCATCAGTTGTATACTTGGAAGTGAAAGCTTCCAATGATTAGATCGGATCCGCCGTAGAAATCGGCGGGTACCAATACAGGGGTGGGTGGGCGTGGATCTGCTTTCGTCGAGTTGATGCTTGGTGGAGAGCGGTCTGCCGAATCTGTGGTTCCAGCTTTCAGGTTTCCCACAGACGGCGCCAATTGACGAGGGTTAACCTCGACAATGCCCATGGTGATGGACTTGGGGTTTCGCGGAAAAGAGAATGCTGGGGATTTCGTCGGATGTTCAGGGAAACAATGGAATCGAAGTCGCCTGAATATTGAGTAATCGCACTATTACAAGTTGTCCTCTAGATTTCGATACCCTCGCTTGGGCTTCTCCCGTCCTATATATAATAGGTCGGGTCTCAAAGCTGTATGCGGATAGGTTTCATACATGCGTAATTACAATACGAACATAATGTCAGTCCATACTCTCTTTCCCAATACAATCAACATCTTTGTCGGTTGTTTCCTTGGGCTATCATCTGAAACCTTCACGGGTCGTGAGCCTTTTACCCAATATAGGGTAGCGAACCATAGTCACCCGAGTAATCATACCCATGTCACTATGGGATTGCACGCTTAAGAGAGTGGCGCTATTCGTATGAGGATCCGACTACCGCAAGCTGATGAGTTGGACACATACGGATAGGGACACATGTCAATGGTTGTACCCACTTTGACTTGGGTTAGGGTTATGGACCGATGGAAACTCGGTGTTGCCTCACCTACTCCCTATACAAAAGAAGTTGGGGAGGCAGCGTACAGATAGCCATACGGATATTCCACAAGGCCGAGATTTGGGCCTCACTCCCACCTTCTTCTATCGTGACGACAGAATCAAGGCTAGCACCTCACCATCGCTACTTCACTTTGTATGTGTGTGAGCCAGCAGAGGGGTCACATCTGAGACGTTCGTACGCGTCAGGTGGCGAAGGAATTTACTAGAGCTAATGGAGAATGTCCCAAGATCGACGAGCTCACAGGAGCTGGAGCAGTTGATGAGGAACAAGGACTGCACCACTGACGCACTTCCTCAACTTCCGCATCTACACCTATAGGGATAACTTTCCATGACCATCTCCCTTAGCCGATTCTTGGCGTGTCTCGCTGGAGTCTAGCCAGGCAAAATTTTGTTTTTCAGCCTAGTTCTACTTGTGACCCAATATTGGTATCAGAACATCGACTCTAGATTTTTGTCCTAGTTCTCGCGCATGCAATGAGAAGGTGACTAAGATTGGATATTTTTCACCAGTTTTTGGTTGGTTTTTTAATCAGTTTTAGTCTTAGGTAGTGGTAGGTGATGGCTCAATGCAATGCTCCTAGAAAAATGCTTGATGGCGGAGTTGATGTAGAGCTCATTGGGAACCCCAAGAGGAAGGTATGATGAGCACAGCAGCAAGTTTCCCTTAGTTATGAAACCAAGGTTCAATCGAACCAGTAGGAGCAAGGAAACACCCCAAAGGTGTTACTAGCTGAGCTTTGGCAGGGCGCACTACCGGTGCTAGTAGCAACGTGGAGACCTGCACAACACAACCACAGAACTTTGTCCCCAACTTGCGATGAGGTTGTCAATCTCACCGTGTTTTGCGGAAAACAAAGGATTAAACGTATCAAATGGAAAGAAGTAAAAGTTTGCAGAAAGTAAACACAAAGCAGTAAATAGTTTATAGATTTTATGTAAAAGACAAGGACCGGGATCCATAGTTCACTAGAGGTGGCTCTCCTTACATAGATAACATGCTGGGTGAACAAATTACAGCGGGGCAATTGACAAACATCGAGAAAGCAATACATGCATATACTAATCATCTTGACTCCTTTGAGACTTGATTGGGAATTACAACATAATACATAGACCACCATCCAACTGCATTTATGACTAATAATCCACCTTCAGGTTATCATCTGAACCCCCTCCAGTATTAAGTTGCAAGCAATAGATTATTGCTTTACGAACTGCGTGTAAAGTAAACAATACGATTGTTCTATGAACAAAGGGTTGTTGTTTTCTCCCTAGTAGCAACAACACATCTAGTACCTTAGAGATTTCTGTCACTTCCCCAGATTACCAGAGGCATGAACCCACTATCGAGCATAAATACTAACTCTTGGAGTTGCTAGCATCTACTTGTCCAAGATAGCTACTAACAACGGAAAGCATGCAAGATCACAAATAACAAAGACATGATAGAATCAATAATCAATGTGAAATAGCATCTCGATATCCATCGGATCCCCGCAAACACAACATGCAGAAATACAAATAGATGATCTTGATCATGAACGGATCTCACAAGATCTAAACATGAAAGCACAAAGGAGGAGAACCAGCCATCTAGCTACTACATGGATCCGTAGTCTAAGGATGAACTACTCAAGCATCACACCGGAGGCTTGCATGGTGATGAAGAAGGCCTCCAGGGTGAATTCCCCTCTCTGGCAGGGTGCCGGGAAGAGCTTCAGTAGGGATGGAGATGACGGCGGCTACAGACTCTTTCGTGGATTTTTGATCGGGCCCTTAGGGTTTTCGTACTGGGGGCATCTTATAGACGGAAGGGGAGACCGAGGGGGTGCCAGGGGCCACCACACCACCCCCTGGCGTGGGCCCAGCCTGGCCGCGCGGCTAGGTGGTGTAGCCGGCCTCTGGCCCCTCTCCGTCTCGTATTCTGGCACTTGATGACTTCCGGAAAAATAGGCACTTTGGCTTTTGTCCCGTCCAATTCCGAGAATATTCATTTTCTGACTTTCCTAGAACCAAAAACAGCAAAAAAACAGGCAGCTGGCACTGTGGCTCTTGTTAATAGGTTAGTCCAAGATATCATATGAAAAGTACTCCAAAGTTGGAACAAAACACAAGAAAGTGGATAAAACCAAGCATGGAACATCAAAAGTTATAGATACATTTGCAATGTATCAACATCCCCAAGCTTAACTCTCGCTCGTCCTCGAGTAGGTAAGTGATAAAAAAGAAAGAATAATTTTTGAGGTGGCATGCACCATCAAAGACTTGATCAAAGTATTTGTAAAACATTCAAAGCTGGGATCATAGTACTTCAATCATAACATGAAAGACAAAGTTCTAGCAATAAGCAAAGAAACTATGATGCAACATGAAAAGGCACAAACAAAAGATTCATGAATAACAATGCTTTGCAAGACATTTGTTTGTTTCACATAAAGAAAACATAGCATAATAGTATTCAGCTTGTCCCTCAATAGAGTAGAAAATATAAATGCATAGGACACCTTCAAAGTTCATAAGAGTGACTAGATACAATAGTCTAAAACAAGCAATATCAAGTTATGCATCAATCAACTAGTCTTGGGCAATGCACATAGAACTAAGAATGGCCACTATGCTCTCAAAGTAGGTGCATAAAGGTAGAAGATGGAGACTCAATATAATGGTGGCAGAAAGGCCTTTATAAAAGGAAGTAGGAATTCAAGTCTCATAAAGAGCTTCCAAAAATTATGGTACTTATAGCTTTCAGCTCTCATTGCCCCTATCATAAGCATCTTGAAGTGATTAAGGTTAAAGTGAATAAACAATGGTGTACATGCTTGACGAAGTATAAGTCAGAAATCTCATGTCCCTTGTATACGAGGGCCGCTCCTCATGCTACTCAAGTTTAGTCACCGGTAAGTTCTTGTCATCGTAAGTATATGTGTATCATTGAGAACCGCCAACGGGGTACCCCTTGCATGATGATACGGAAGAATCCCCATATCAAAATGACAAGGCAAGAAGACAATGAGCATCTCAGCATTCTTCTTATTTACCAAGGGAATATGGTGCTTTTTTCTCTCTTTCCTCTTTTCATAATCTCTTTTTTTCTCTTTTCTCCTTTTTTTCAATATAGGACTCTTTTTTTATAAGAACAATGCTTCATAGACAGCTCATTATGGTTACGCTGTAGGTTTCCACCATGTCAGCATGGATTAGACCAACGGCCTACGCGTTTCTCTAACACATATACATAACTCCATGGACTTACAAGCTCCCCTTTCATTTCACACCGACGACATCCATATACAAAAGAGCATGATATCAACTAGATATAAGTACCAAGTGCAATGTTGAAAGCGTTCCCCATGAAAGCATGGTTCTGCTAATTCCCAACAAATAAGTGCAAGCATATACAACATAGAAGACACAATGGTTCAAGTTTATTAAGGGCAAGAAAAGTAAAGTGTGCCATCAAGTTCGTCAGAGCTTTAATCACTAGTTTTCTCATAACAAGTTTAATTTGGAAGGTAAACAAAAGCATGAATTTACTTGGAATAGCATAAGCTAGTAGGTAGGTATGGTGGACTCTTTGGAATAACTTGGTTTAGGGAGTTGGATGCATGAGTGGAACTCATACTTTGTTGTGGAGGCTAGCAAAACACTGGGAGCGACAAACTAAGAGAGCAGTAATGGCCATAATCATGCAGAGCGACAAAACACCATTGATCAAAGCATAAAGTGATACTACAAGTTGAAAACTAAATGATCATAAAGGCTATGGTGACTTGAGATAGTCATAACATGGTGTGAGTGTAACTACCTCGGACACTACGCTCTAAGTTGCATGCCTGGATGAGCGAAAGTGGTTAAAATAGTATAGTGGGGGCCCAGGGGCCACCCACAGGTAGACCCGTCGTCCGTCCTAACCACTTCCAGAACATCGGGACAAGAACGAGCGGCGTAGTCAGCAGGTGAAGGGATCAACTACATACACAAGTGAGTATGTATGCAAGCCACCATACAACTATTCTTAGAGCCATACCATCTAAAAGAAATAGAAATATTGCAACACCATATGGCAAGATCCAAATATCCTAGATAGAGATAATAGTTTAGGATAGCTCCTCATACATCAATCATCACAGTATCAGGCGGAAGCCGAAAACAAGATTCGAGTACGGATAAGAAGCAAATCGGCATAAGATGCCACATAAATAAACACATCCCGCCCACAGATCTCGCGGATCCCCATCCCCGAAATCTCTACACCGAGTGATCATGGCCAACATCATCTGTCTCCTCCACCCAGTATCCATCTTGCGAATACACCTGTTCATCTGAATCAAACAATTTATCGTGTGAGACCCTAGGGGTACTCAGCAAGTCTTTATGCCTCTAAAGGGGACATATACCTGGGGTGACACAATTGCAGAAAAATATAATAGCTAAAAGTCTATAGATACTCGCTAACCATCTGCCTAACCAATGATAGACGGATGTCCGTTAATTAGTAACAACAGTTATAACAGTATAATTAACAGATCCATCCTCCTTCTCGCTTACCAATGAGAAAGCGGACGAACAACCCATCCGTTGGCAGTTTTATTAACCATTCCATGAGTATTGCACTATCTACTAGTCAGTTACTTAGTCAAATTAAAAGCGGTACTTTAGTTATACTTGTCTATGATCGAGAAACTGTGCTCCAAGTCGTCCATAACCGCGGACACGACTTTCAGAAAGATTTACCCTGCAGGGGTGCACAAATAGCAACACACACTCGATCAACCTCGGAAAAACCAAATCAAAACCCAACGAGGCATTCATGACAAAGCGATCACAGGATTCATAAGATATTTCAGGGGGCCACCCCACTAAGCTACCCGCAACAAAGTTGGCCGGCTCCGGAACGGACCCAGGGTTTGTGTGGATGGCGGTAACGACTGGGAACCCGAAAATGTGACTGGGCTTGTCGATACAGCGAAAACGTGTCACGATTCAAAACAGTACAGGTGCTCCACGCACAATCGTAAATAAAGCAGTAAAGCATGGCATACGTACATGATAGTAATAAAACCCCAAACTAGTTTGTGGCCCCAAGAAATAGAAATGAATCAAGCTCTGGCTCAGGGGGGTCCATAAGGCCTCCCGAATGTGGATAGTGCGAATAGTCAAGGAACAGGAATCAAGTACTCGGGGTCCTACGGGACACAAGTGAGCATGAAAAACCAAATAGCAGATATTGCCCACCAGTGCCTCTTTCATTAGTTATCCCATTACTACTCAGGTTAAGTTGTTTAGGTACCTCATTATCCATCAGACACTCACATACCCTACACATGCTTTTCTACGACCCGCATGGCTCAAACAACTCCTGTAGTAATGGCTCATGGGATGGAGGAACAAGCTCGGTGGGGTTTAAAAATAAAGACTATGCAGTATTTGGGATTCAATTTAATGCAATCGCGACTCAATGATGCAAGAATAAGATAGAGGCAATAGGTACTATATGTATGCAAGCATGTGGTAGTGCTTGCCTGGCAGCTCAGTTGAAGCGAGAGCCGGATCTGGGTAGTACTCCTGGGATTTCTGATATTTCCCCTGCTCGGCGTCTATTCGAAGAAGAACCAAACAAACAAGGGCCAACATAAATAAAGTGCACAAGCATATGATTTAAAATGCGATAAGCAAACAAGCATGCCAAGATGAATGATGCACAATTTGCATGGCAATAATGTAGCATGGCAGGGGTGAGGTGTGGGGTACAAGAATAAAGCATTTATTAAGTTTTTGGTCACATTTTAACCCCAAATAAGTTGCTGTATATTTTATATTTATATGATGCATGCTGCAATTCTGAACATGGAATGCATAGTTAGAACGGGCTCGTCTCGCTGATCGATTTAGACATATTATTTGTCGAATTTGGAGTTGTAGATTTAAAGTTATTAATTATTTAAGAATAGGCATTTTTATTGCATTTAAACAATTTCGAAAATTTAATTTGCCCAAATGATATTTTGAATGGCATATTTAAAATCCTCACATTTTTCTGATTCTGAAACATATATTATTTGTATTATTTGGATTTACAAATTAAAAGTTATTAAAAATAGAATTAAATTCATATTTAAACATTTCTAGAAAACATTTTATTTAAACAGAAAAACATACAGACTTTTCATACCCAGAGGCAGCTAGCCCCAGACGCTGACGGGTGGGACCAGTGCTGACTGGGCGGAACTGTGCGCGCCAGGGCTTTTCTCAACGTGGGGGAAGTGAGCCGCAGTGACTGACTGGTGGACCCGACGCTCTGACGGGCCCACGTGCCAGCGAGGGAGTGGGGGTTGGCCACGCGGCGAAGCTAGGGACCGCGGGTTGAGAACCACAAAGTAGCGGTGCCTTTTTGTAAACCGCACAGAGGCAGACAGGTGGGGTCGGCAGGAGCGCAGGTTGAGGAAAACAAAACGGGAGGGGGTTTTCTGAGAAAAAGCCACGGCTACTGTTTTTCTTCTACCGTGTTTCTGACGAAACTGTCGGTGACAGCGCGTGCGGCGCAGTGGGGATCGAACTCGCGACCGATCTCTCGCGCGCAGGCGACATCGACCAACGCGGCTCGGAGGGGTTGCTGGTAGGGGAGGGTCGCGCGGCTAGATATGCTTCTGCGACGCCACGGCGAGGAGAACCGACCGCGACACCGGCGCACAGAGGGCGTTCGTTGGAGTGACCAACGCGTATAGGAAACAACGGCGAAAAGGATGGTGTCGGGGGGAAACAGGGGCTCACCGCGGACTCGTCGGAGGGCTCGGATCGGGACAGGGAGCAGCAGGCCGACGGCGATGCAGAGGCCGGCGGATCTAGGGTTTTCTCGTTGGTGTCTGCGTCCAGCGGCTAGCGGGGACCGTCTCCTCCTCACTGGCGTGCACAGGGTGACGCCGGGGCCTCGCTGAGCTTCCTCGTCAACCCAACAACCATGCCCGCCTCCTGATCTGTGGTGGACACCGACGGCCGACGGTGGTGGCCGGAGTTGGAAGAATAAAGGGGTAGCAGGGGGTAGCTGGGGTAGGCCGCGGCACAGGGGCCTTAGGGTCGACGCTAGGCACAGGGGAGGGAGTAGATAAGCATGAGGGGGAGAGGGGATGTCGTGGGGAAGGCTCGGGAGAAAAAGTGGCCTCCACGCCACCTTTCTCTCCTCCTCCCTCACGTGCTCGGCCTGGGGGTGGTGTGGCTGCAGGTAGGCCAGGCAGAGAGGAAGGGGAGCTCGGGTGGGACCTGGTGGCAGCGAGAGAGAGAGGGGAACCGAGAGGGGAGGGGTAGATGGCATGGGGCTCGGTCTAGGGTTAGGGTAGCGGGTGGTGGCTCGGCTAGCTAGAGAGAAGGGGGTGGGGTAGATGGTTCGGTTGGAGAGGGGAAAGGGGCTGGACCGATCCAAGGGAAAAGAGAGGAGGGGATGGTGAGGGTGGTAGGTGATTAGGTTTAGCTTAGTGTTTTGCATACCCACATGATCAAGCAAGGTGGAGGGGTGTGGTGATGGATAAGGAGAGTGAGATGAGAGAAGAGGTGGTGAGAGGGTTTTTGAGATGAGCTAACAAGATCATGCAAGAGATGAAAGGAGATTGTGGTGAGGGTGAGGCTTGTAATGCACATGGCAAGGAGAGGAAAAACATGATAAGGAGGATTGAGAGAAAAGAGAGCTCAAAAGAGAAGATCCACTCAAAAATCAAAGTAAAAACCAAAAGAATGGAATGGTGAGGCTTGTTGCATGGCCCATGCATGGGCATTAAATGCCATGTCTAATCTTGTGAAAACAAAATAATAATCATGGCATTTATACACATGCATTCCAAAATATGGAGCTAAGGCCAGGCCCCAAAAGAATTAAAATGGAATTAAAATGGATGTTCCATGTGGAGTAGATGGAGATGCTCAAATTTGAATATACTTTGGACTCGATAGTGTGTATGTTCCACTAGATGTGTAATAGTCTCAAAAATATTCCAACATGAGCAAATATTCCAAGACAACCCATATGGAAGCTAGAAAAGGGGTACCCTCACAAAGCATGCAAAGGTGGCTTCACATATCAATAATGTGAAAACAACATGATGCTAGTGTGGGAGAATGTAGAATAGTAAGAGGATCCATCCCAACCCATATGAGCTAGAGGTAAACTCAAATAAGATGCAAAGCTCACATATGGTGGAATGGTGGAATGGTGGAATTATGGGGTGGTGACAAGAAAGGTGGTGGACTTAATAAAATATATGCCCCCAAATCAACTTGGGCATCAAGCATTTATCAAGAACCAAATACAATATATCAAGAGATAAATACAATTAATAATGCATATGGGATAAGAACCAAATGAAAAGGGTTTTATATGATGCTCAAATGCAATGTGGCATGATGACATCAGCATGATATAATTATGATGCAACAATTATATGTAGGAAGTAGCAATTATATTACTAGACCATATAGCATTACATATGTTAGAAAGATGGGATGCTACAGTGAGCATGTGCCAAGTCAACCCAAATAAAGCATCAAAGGAGAATACCACTATACTATGCTTTAATATGCTAAAGCAACGCATGATTCATCCAAGGCACATTAAACAATCTCAATTGTTTATAACAAGTCATGCTACAGCAAAGAATACTAAGCATAAAGCCAAAACAATATCAAGCATGGCATGACAAAGCATAGGCCACAGTCAAAAACAAGCTCTTTTTACCACATAAGCATGAACTTTCCTTCTCTTTTCCAAACCAAACCAAACTATTTGCAAACCAATGTATGAAAGAGGGGGTCCAGCCAATTTTTTCAGCAAACTAAGAAAACCAAGCAAACGAAAAACCAAAACGAAAACGAAAAAGAAGATGCTCCAAGAAAAACACAACTATGCATGAAGCAATAAAAATGAAGCGTTTGAAAGAAACCTGGGATTTTTATTGATGAACAAGGGGATGCCTTGGGCATCCCCAAGCTTTGACGCTTGTACTTCTTGCATATTTCTTGGGGTGACACGCGTGGCATCCCCAAGCTTGAGCTTTAGTCCATCCTTCATCTCATTACTCATTCCTTCCATACATCTGAATTTTTCCTTCATACAAAACTTCACACAATCTTTATTAGCAACATTAGTGCACTTCAAGATAAATAAGTCTTAAGGTTCAGTTCTAACACCAAATAAACTTCCATTAGAACACTAGCTACTGTAGCACTTCCCTCAAAAAGCTCAATTCCCCAAAATAACTCAAAAAGGAACCAACAAGAAGCAAATGCAGAAAATTGCAGAAATCTGTCAAAACAGACCAGCAGGTAAAGACGAATTTTTTCATAAACCTTCTGTTGCTGAAATCAAGAAGTGTTGAACTAACGAAAGTTAGATAACAACCTGGGGCAGAAGCACAAAACCTTACAGCTCAATCCGACATACAGAGCTCTCTCACGAATTTTTACGGTGAAGCAAAAAATCTGTTTCGGGATAACAGCTTTCCCAATCATTACTTCACTCTCATTAGAGGTTACCCTTGGCACAAAAAGCAAATAAAAAGGATAAGGAGCGGTTATTACTGAGGTAATAACTTCCAAGACTCATCTAAAACTTTTGGGTTATCTCCCAATAAGTAATTTTCTTTAACGCCTTTAAGTTAGGCATAAGAAGCAAAGAAAGAATCAAGTGTTCTCAAATGAAGAAGCATTAAGGTTAATACCAGAAATATTTTCAACAAGGCAAGGTATATCATCCAAATAAGTTCGAGAGGATCCTCTCTCAATGCTCTTAGGTTCACTATTCTCATCAAAAGGGTTTGCAGGAACAATCCAATCAAGATTCTTTTCTATGGCATCATGTATTGCTACTAGTTTAAAGGGTATTGGTATCTTAGGTTCCTCCCCATTAGGTTCGGTTTTGTTCATCTTTTCTCGTGTACAAACAACATCTACACATGAGCCTAGCATATTGAAACGTTCAAATACTTTCCTAGCTTCCTTGGCAACATCATAGAACTCCTTAAACAAAGTTTCTAGAATAAAATCCCTCTTTTTAGGGTCCTCAATTTCTTTAAGCTTAAGAAACATTACTTGCATTAAGGGGTTGATGTTAACAAACCTAGCTTCTAACATGTGGATTAAAGAAGCTGCAGCAATCTCATATTTTGGAGCAAGTTCTGCAAGGGATCTATCCTCAGTATCCTCATGTTTACTAACATGATTAAAGAATTCCTCAATATTATCTTTCCCAATTATAGGACCACTACCAATTGAAAGGTCTTTTAGGGTGCATTTGGGGATCAACATGGTATTCTAAGGAAGAGGTGACAACTAAAGGAGACTTAATTTTTTTGTGTTTTTGAAAAGAAAGCAAACTAGTAAAACTAATTTTTTTGTGTTTTTGAAATAAGAAAGCAAACTAGTAATATTTTTTTTGCGTTTTTGAATAACAAAACAAGCAAACAAAGCAAAAAGAAAACTAAGAAAAACAAAAACAACAAAGTAAAGACATTGGTTATGAGGGACTCCCCTTGTGAAGATGTCCTTGACTCCCCGGCAACGGCGCCAGAAAAATGCTTGATGGCTCAATGCACGGCGCCCAGAAAAATGCTTGATGGCGATGTTGATGTAGAGCTCGTTGGGAACCCTAAGTGGAAGGTATGATGAGCACAGCAGCAAGTTTCCCTCAGTTATGAAACCAAGGTTTAATCGAACCAGTAGGAGCAAGGAAACACCCCAAAGGTGTTACTAGCTGAGCTTTGGCAAGACGCACTACCGGTGCTAGTAGCAACATGGAGACCTGCACAACACAACCACAGAACTTTGTCCCCAACTTGCGATGAGGTTGTCAATCTCACTGTGTTTTGCGGAAAACAAAGGATTAAACGTATCGAATGGAAAGAAGTAAAAGTTTGCAGAAAGTAAACACAAAGCAGTAACAGTTTATAGATTGTATGTAAAAGAAAAGGACCGGGATCCATAGTTCACTAGAGGTGGCTCTCCTTAAGATAGATAACATGATGGGTGAACAAATTACAGCAGGGCAATTGACAAACATCGAGAAAGCAATACATGCATATACTAATCATCTTGACTCCTCTGAGACTTGATTGGGCATTACAACATTATACATAGACCGCCATCCAACTGCATCTATGACTAATAATCCACCTTCAGGTTATCATCCGAACCTCCTCCAGTATTAAGTTGCAAGCAACAGATTATTGCTTTACGAACTGCGTGTAAAGTAAACAATACGATTGTTCTATGAACAAAGGATTGTTGTTTTCTCCCTAGTAGCAACAGCACATCTAGTACCTTAGAGATTTCGGTCACTTCCCCAGATTACCAGAGGCATGAACACACTATCGAGCATAAATACTAACTCTTGGAGTTACTAGCATCTACTTGGCCAAGATAGCTACTAACAACGGAAAGCATGCAAGATCACAAATAACAAAGACATGATAGAATCAATAATCAATCTGAAATATCATCTCAATATCCATCGGATCCCCGCAAACACAACATGCAGAATTACAAATAGATGATCTTGATCATGAACGGAGCTCACAAGATCTAAACATGAAAGCACAAAGGAGGAGAACCAACCATCTAGCTACTACATGGATCCGTAGTCCAAGGATGAACTACTCACGCATCACACCAGAGGCTTGCATGGTGATGAAGAAGGCCTCCAGGGTGAATTCTCCTCTTCGGCAGGGTGCCAGGAAGAGCTTCAGATCCCTCCCGATCTAGGGATGGAGATGACGGCGGCTACAGACTCTTTCGTGGATTTTTGATCGGGCTCTTAGGTTTTTCGTCCCGAGGGCATCTTATAGGCGGAAGGGGCGACCGAGGGGGTGCCAGGGGCCACCACACCACCCCTGGCGTGGGCCCAGCCTGGCCGCGTGGCCAGGTGGTGTGGCTGGCCTCTGGCCCCTCTCCGTCTCGTATTCTGGCACTTGATGACTTTCGGAAAATAGGCACTTTGGCTTTTGTCCCGTCCAATTCCGAGAATATTCATTTTCTGACTTTCCTGGAACCAAAAACAGCAAAAACAACAGGCAGCTGGCACTGTGGCTCTTGTTAATAGGTTAGTCTAAGAAATCATATGAAAAGTACTCCAAAGTTGGAACAAAACACAAGAAAGTGGATAAAACCAAGCATGGAACATCAAAAATTATAGATACATTTGCAATGTATCAGTAGGATAGGGTTTGGCTTGGCCAAGGAGTTGGTTAAATCCAGATCAGATCTAGTGACGAGGTCACGTTGATGAGATCATCAATACACTCACCAAAATTGGGTTTTCTTGCTAGACAATAAATGGACAGATGTACCATGTCACTTTCCTCCTAAGTGTTAGATAGAGTAATTCATAATAGTTCCTTCTTGTAGTTTTATTTGCTTCTTGTTCTCTCGAAGAAGGTCTAGTCGGTTACGCCACCTTGTACTGCATCAATACAAGTTGAACATTTTGTGTTAGTGGGCTCATAAAATTAGGGAACTACCAATTCTCTCTAATTAAGTGTGAGTGAGTTGGACCCTCTCAGGATGACACTTGGTAATAAGCCAGTCGGAGCTATCACAACGGTTGCAGGCTTCAGGGTAAGGCGGGTTATTAGACCACTCAACAGGAGTTGCATGGTGATGTGATTAGCAAGGAGTTGCTTACTCGAATAATTACTCGGCTAGTAGTGATGTTAAATCTCACTAGTCAGATAGTTATCCAGGATCCTGAATCATTGTAAACTGTCGGTCGGATATCAGTCTTAGCAGAGTGTGCATGATTAAAGTTTTTAGTTCGCCTTATCCTTTATAGATACATTGAATTAAGTGTTTTGCATTCTTCCATTTGTAGATATCATGTACTGCTACCACCCTCTAGAATTCATGTTTTGCTTTGCGTTCGATCCTTGAGAAAGATGAGTTGAATGGAACAAACTTTACCAACTGGTATCATAATCTGAGTATTATTCTTAGACAAGAGAAGAAGGAACATGTCCTAAATAATCCTATTCCTAGTGACCCAACTGATGATGATCTTGTTGTAGCAAGATCATCCTATCGTCGTGCTCGTGATGAGTCGACGGAGATCAGCTGCCTCATGCTTGCTCACATGGAGCCACGACTGCAACAACAGTTCGACGATGTTAAGACATACAATATGATCGTTTCCCTCAAGATCATGTTTGAGACTCAGGCTAAGAGGGAAATGTACAATGTCTCTTGAATCTTACTCGGATACAAGATGAAAGACGACGACCCACTAGGGATGGACATGGTCAAGATGGTCGGATATGTGTAGTCCTTGGATCGGTTGGGTTTTATCTTCAGCGAAGAGTTCTGACTGGAATTCTCCTGAATTCTCTTCCTAGTTCTTATGGTCCATTCATTTTGAACTACCTTAAGGTATCTTTAAAAAGCTGACATAACATCAAAGGTGCTCAATACGACAGTGGTGAACATCAAGAGAGGTGGCATCAATCAATTGTTGATGGTGCATAACACCTCCAAGATTAAGAAGTCTTGGTCGAACTAGAAGACCGAGTCAAAGGGAGACGACATGTTGGATCCAAGTCCCAGCGACTACTCAGTGACAGGCAAGCTGACAAAGTGCTCTGGAACAATATGCTTTATTGTAAGGATGAGGGCCACTCAAAAGGGAACTGTAGCAAGTACCAGGCGGATAAATCCAAGAGTGGAAGCACACTTGTTGTGAATATTATAGATATTTATCTTGTCGACTCTCCTAGCAGTTCCTGCACAAGCTGACTGTCCCTCGCGATCCCATGCTCCGCGCTCTCTCGCTCCCAGCGACCTCCCACTGCCTTGCCCCTGATCCGTGCGACCTCCCGCCGCCTCGCCCTTGCTTTGTGAGACCCCGACTGTCCGCCGCGGCCCCGTAAACCCATCACCCCTACTCCCAACAATGCGTGCTTTGGTCGCAGAAGAGAGAGATCCTGCCGACCGCGGAGGAGAGAGCTCGTGACGGTCGTAGGGAAGAGGTCGATGACCTCTCCTCCCCCACCGTCCGCTCTGCCTCTCTCGCTGGAGAGACGAGCTTGCCTCGGCCGCCTCCTGATTTCGCCGATCGCCCCTCTTTCGGTTCAACGTCGACACGCCAGGCTCTAGATTCACCAAAATTTCGACACACCAGGCTGATTTCCGACAATTCTCTTCCTAATGCTTATGGTCCATTCATTTTGAACTACCATATGGTCGGAAATCGGCCGAAAAGAACTTCTCCACTAGAAAAGCGGCTAAATTTTGGGGCGGTGTTGGGTAGTTGGCCAGATTCCGACGAATCCCACGCAGAAGGGCACCGACGCGTCCCGAAACTTTCCTCCCTCCAACCTTGACTGGTTTAGAGGGCACTAGCAGAAACTAGAAACACAAGGTACTCATGCGTGGATCATGGTGCCCTTTAAAAAAACTATGTGTCAGCGGGGTTTTACGGGATCTAGAATGGATAACAAAACCTTAAAAAATAGTCATTTTAAGAGTTTAACCTTTTTAGCGGATCTGTTAGAGGTCGTTTGGTATGCATCATTTGGGTCTGAAATCCTGAAATTCATTTTACAATTCCATCCCTATGTTGTTTGGTTGACACGGAATTGGGCTGTCATTTCATTTGGCAAATCCATCGAAATATCCTCATGTTTAAACCCAGTTCATATCTCAGACCCGTTATTTGCAAATTCCTATGACAACCAAACATGTGGATGATTTTAGAAATGAATCCATGTAGTTTTTTTAGTGGTGGGAGTAACCGTATCGCTACGTTCAAACTTAGCGCGTCGTTTCAAACTTAGCGCGTCGTTTCAAACTTAGCGCGTCGTTTCTCTTTTCCTAGTTGTTTTCATACGGGACAGAAACTAATGAAGATGATACTACCTCTCGTTCTAAATTAATTAACACGTTTTTTAATCAAGAGACACGCTAAAACACAAACGTATCTACTCCCTCTGTCTATAAATAAGTGATTTGATTTTATCTAAATTCACATATATCTATATACTAAAATAGTCTAAATATATGTGAAAATCCAAATCACTTATTTTTAGAAAGGGAGTGGATAAAGCTGGTCAACTAATTTAACACGGATGGACTAGTAATGAATGATAAACCGGGGTGATCAGGCACGATTGTACGAATCTGCTTAGTATAGTTTTAAACTCGACCTAGTGTAGGATGGGCGATTGACTGGCCGAGAGGCCGCGCGGCGACAAACATCCCGTGAGGTTTTACTTTGTGCCTGAAACAAAGCGCGTCATCTCTGGATCTTCTCTGACCCGCTGTCTGTAGGTCACCCTTCTAGCCATTGATGACGAGACAGCCAGGGCGCGTCAGCGGCCGGCACTCAAGGAACCTCTCGTTTTTTCTTTCTCTACTAATACTAGTACCAGTACTTTTTTCTAAACATGAGCAGGGTATCCAATACTCCTACATAATCACGTGACACGACCCTACTGGCTCCGATCCAGAGCCGACGATCCGCGCGTGCATGCACCACCGGCAGCGCGGCCTCCCCAAGAACAGTGTACGCCGCGTGAAGCCTGATTGCCCATGCCGACGGGCGCGGCGCGGCGCCGCGCGCCCACGTGAGGAGTTTCGTTCGAACCCACGTCACGGCGCGCACGGGCTGGGTCGATCCAGGCATCCAGCTCGTGTCGCCTTGATCGTGTCACGGTTGCCACCGGCGACACACCGACGCACTGCATTGAGTTCTTCTGCCTGCCTACTAAGTATGTCGAGCGACCCACCTATCCATTTTCCACCAGGAGGGCTTCCTCTCCCCACGCACGAATAGAGAGGCAGTTCCTTCCCTATTTTGAGAGTCGTCCTAGGTCTGCGAGCACCCCTCTCTCTCTCTCTTTGCCGGTGGCGCCGCCGCTTGGGGAAGGGAGGATAGGGCTGCTCGCCTTGTACAGAGTAGATTTAGGTTTGGCCTCGTGCCGGAGGTGGGCTATATGCCCGGTAGTTGGGGACGCCCTCTGAATCTTTGCAGCCAGATCCAGAGGATTCTAGGTTCTTCCTCGCTGCGGCGTGGCTTCTGCGGCTGAAGCCCGAGGCAGGGGTAGGGCGCCGTCTCCCTCCATAAATCTGCTGCTCCTAGTTCTTGTGCGATGCTGATGGCGCTGTCTCCCCTGGCCGGCCGTGGTGGCAGGGATGGGAGGCTCGTCGTCGAGTGCGGAGGGGCTTCCGCTCCAGATCTCCTTCTGGCCCGCCGTGGAGGCGGGGGGAAGTGGTCCTGGAGCCAGTCTTCTGCGGCATCGGCGAGACCTGGGCGCTCGTACGCTCTGGCGCTCCGTCGCGGTGCTGGGCGGTCCCCATCCTCCATCCTTTGGGCGGGGAATGGGGCGGGCGGTTCAATCAAGCGGCGCTGGCCTTGGCTGTCTTTGTGGGCATCCTACTCCTCCTCCTCCTCTGGGCCTCCCGTGGTGGCGAGGTGGGAGGGAGGGAGTCTGTTCGATGCGTATGTGCGGCGAGGCCCTCTCGAAGCTGCATCCTCTGTTTCTTCTTCGCAGTGGCTCATTGGTAGCAGGGCTACCGAGCTGCTGCCTGTTCTGGCCGAATGGCGGCCATGGGATTCTACCTCCAGAGGAGGCCCTGATCTGAAGCGTGCGGCTGGATCTCAACAGCTCGTTTTTGGCAAGTGGTTTGTCTCCGCCGAATGCGAGATGGCCGGCGGCGTCGCTACCTCTCCGGCTTGTGGGGCGTCATGGGCAAGAGACCCCCTTGACCTCGCCGGCGGCTAGAGGTCATCGGAGGGAGGTGGTGGAGACACTCAAGGGCTCGATTGCTTTTTAGATTTTAGTCCGAGGGTGTTTGTTGTAATTTGGAGGCCTTTTTCTGTTTTGCTAGCTTGGCTAGGATGCTTTGTGCAAAAGGCCTCCTGTCCAACTGTACCTGCCACTTCTTTTATGCAGCTTCTTTGGTCTTCTAGGTCCAGTCCCTTTTCAAAAAAAAAAGTATGTCGAGCGAGCCTCGGCTCGACTCGACTGTCGACAGTTTCATCGTGTTACAATATGCCACGGCCCGTGGGAATGCGCATGCATTGTTGTGTAGAATTGCGTGTGACTCGAGACATCGACGAGTTGATGAACTCCATTGATTTGCACCTTTTGGTCGGGGTACTTTAGCCTGTTGGGAGATATTTACTTTTTGTCTATCTTGCTCACCAAGTGTCCATTGGGGTTTCCTTTTGCCTGAAAATCGGAAAGGTGAATCACAGGCCGCAAATGCTCACGAAATCTAAGACCGACGAAACCATGCTCGGAAGTCCCAAGGCCACTTTCGGTTCTTTCGTTCCCCACGTCTTTGCAAACCGTAGCTCAGGTCGGTGCTCAGCGCCTGGGGTTAGGGTTGAAAACGATAATAAAACTTTCCGTTTCGAAAAAAAAATAGAAAGTAAAAATAGAAACGGTATTTTACGAAAAAAATGAGAAAATATTCTAAACTGAAACGGAAAAGTAAATGGGAAGTTATTTCTGACGGAAACAGAAACGAAAACGGTAAGAAAATTCCGAATAAACAAACACGAAAACTTTTCAGAAATATAACAATAATTTCCATGTACGAAATAATATTTTGAGTTAGTTATTTTTTTTGATCTTGCTAAATCATGGAATATATGAAGGGTCTGCGTAATATATAGAACCAGCCAGGCAACATATTAATCAAGTGGTGTGTTAACGTTTATGTAAAACTATTTATGTGAACTAATGTGTTTGTCGAAGTGTTAAATTATGTGTGTTACTTTATGTTCAATTCGTTTTTCGAAGTTGTGACATATTTTTTGTCTGCTATATGCTACTTTTAGTGTACACATCATGAAATTACAGCACTATTATATTCCGACAAATGCCCGTTTTCGCATCGTAACCGTCTCGTATCCATTCCATATTTGTTTCCGATGATTTCCGATTCCATGTTAGTTTTTTGAGTTTTTCGTTTCATTTCCGATTCCGACGACACAGGAGAAAACGAAAATGATGATATACATGTTCATCCATTTTCGTTCCGTTTTCAACCCTTGGGGTGGAGAGAGCTTCCTGGTGACAAAATCACACTCCCTGTAGTAATGGGTATAAACTTCACCCATACCCGTATGCGACGTTACCGGTAGCGATTGGCTATCCGGCCGGTAGTATACAAGTTAATCAAAATTTTACTTTCATCAATAGTATACTTGACAAAAATAATAATTATCTCTACTTAATAGTTGGTAAACAAGTACATAACAATTATCGAAATTTAGAAGTCGCATACTCGTCCCCTAGACTCCATATAGGTGGAAACTCTATAGGTTAGTTTTATATGTTATTTTAAATAGGTAGGGTATAGGTATACCCATATGTACAAGTCTATACTCGTCCCAGTACCCGTGACTTAATAGGTAGGATATGTATATTAGCCATGGGTATAAAATTTTGCATATACCCTGCCTATGCAAGCACGATACCTGTGAGTACCTGTAACAATAAATAAAATTGTCATCCTTAATCAAACTTAAGCCACTTAGCCGACCCAATGACAACCCCCATTTACCACATGCAAAACATCTTTTTTTGTCCGAAATGGGGCGTCGTCTACTGGTCTGGCCCCTTAACCTCCCATAGGGCATCTCCAGCATGTTGGGCTGATGCAAACTGGCGATCCAAACCATCCGTTTTGGTTCGGATGGGTCACCCCACGGAGAAATTTGGGTCGTGGTCCGGTCTGCATGGCCAGTGCGCGCAGCAGGGCGACCCATCCTGTCCGACATGGGCAGATTTGGCAATTAATGTGGCCACCAGTGCCGATGTCGCTGTGTTTCCAGCGTCTTCCCGCTGCCCCGCTGTTTCCCGCCCTTGTTTCGTGCCATTTCCAGATACAGGTAATAAAAGGAGAGGCCAGTGGCGGTGGATTTCCCACATCCTCCCAACAACCACCATGCATGACCTCTGTCTTCCTGCCACTGGTGCTCGCAACCACGGCCGAGGAGAGACAGGGGTTGCCGGTGCCGGACCAGCGGGCGAAACAGTCGCAGGGCGGGCATGAGCGTTTGAGGTGCCACACAACAGGACCACCGACGAGCGATTCTCACGCGACGTCCACGACAACATCATGTTGCCAGAGTTCCAACGACGGCAAGCACTCGAACAAGAGCTTGTTGAGGTCATGGAAGCGGCACTCGACAATCCCGGCGATGCGGCCTTGCGTGCCCGCCTCGCCCAAGATGTGGAGGATCTAGAGACATAGAGGGTGATCTACCGCTCTTTCCAGGAGAAGAGGGGTCTTGTTTCCCCAACGCCACCGCTGCCAGCATCATACACAAGTTTAGATTGTTGCATCTCGTTCGACCGCCTATAATATGCCAACTAGTAATGGAAGTTTTTCATTGCAATGGACGTTGTCGCATTTGTTTGATCATAGCAAACAAGTTGCATACATAGTTCGAACATATTGAGCAAAAATATGCGAAAAAACACAAGATAAACTTGGAGACAATGGCCTTCTTCCTATCCTCATCTACTCATCGGAGTCAGAATGGTAGTGGCGACGACATGCTATCATCGAAGACGCTAGTGGTGAGGATGGCTCCACCGTCGTACTTGAAGACGAGGACGTGCCTGACTTCGATTAGGTGTGCGCGGGCGAACTCCTTCCAACCATTTGAGAGGTACATCTGGCTGTAGCGGCCGAACAACACCTCCACAGAGCATTGGCAGGTCGCGCCGCCAGACACCCATAGCACAATGTGGTAGGGATCTTGCCCGTCTAAGACCGACGCGAACTTCTAGGGGAGGCGCAGCCTATCCCTGTTCATGCCCAAGTGGATGGTCACATTGAACTGGAAACTATCAAGGTTGATGGTGATGGGATCGAGCTTGGGTGACGACTGCGGTGGCGACGGAGGTGATGGTAGTGAACTGCTCTGACCGTGCCCCCCACGCCTTCCTGGACCGCCTCGGTTACGACCATTGCTCCGTGGTCATCCATGACGCCCTATCCTCGATCCCATGCCACCGGCCATGGATTGCTAGCGTGGTGTGTTTGGTGGTGCTGACGACTGGAGGATGGGAGGGAGGACGAGTGTGTGGAAGAAGATGGCCATAGGTGTCCTATTAAAATGCTACGACATTGGATGCCGGCCCGGAGGCCACAACGACGACATTGATGTGGACGTGGAAGGAGTGCAGGCATCGGGCGGCGTGGCCAACACAGGAGGGAAGGCGTCAGCAGCGTGGCCAGCCTTGGTGCAGCCTCCCTTCCTCCATTGATGGTTAGTAGAAGGCAATTGGGTCGCTGCCATGCAGGTCCTCAGCCCACGCGGGAGGACATGGAAGGACGTGCCTGTTGTTCGCCCATACACAATCGTTGCCCTATAACATCTCAGGATTAGAGGCTAGAAATAGGAGAGACCACAGGTGTGTGCATTGCTTTTATGCATAGAAAATTCAGAGAATTTTCGTGCAAACTAAAAGAGGTGTAGAGAGAGTCTCTATTGTTCTGATGGAAATATAAGGGCAAGTGCGACAGATATTGGCATGACCTCTAATGTATCTTTGTGTTTGTGGGAAAAACATTTCAAATTTGAATAATCAAATATATATTTGAAATTAAAAATAATTTGAATTTGAAATATAAGTAGAATTACAATAATATAAATAAAGAACTGAATTCTTATTTCTTAATAAGATATAATATTCACAAATAAATAATCAAGAAAAAGAATATCTTTATTATTACTAAAAAATATTACATTGTTTGTTACAATATCTTTACAGGAGATTCAAAAGGAATAAAAAGAAAGTTTCAAGAGAAATTTGAAATTGAATTATATATGTAAATATTGACAAGATTCAAATTACAAACAGAAAGGAAGTGTAATATTACATATATTACATTGTTTTTACAAATGAATAAAAAAATATTACAAAATAATAAAACAAAACGCTAAACTACATTTCCTAAACTAAATCTTGTATCTTCCCATCTTCTTGTGCAATCTTGTACCTGTAAGCAAACAAAGATATAAAAAGGAAATAAATGGGTAGTGTTAATAAAGTTGCACTCAATTATAAAGAGTGCGATGCACTGTTAAAAATGCATCACTGAGCAAAATAGAAAAAGGGGCAAGTTTCACAATATGGAGTTAAAAGGGACTGAGTAAAAGTAGAAACTTTTACTCGAGTTGATCCATCTATCACAACAAGAAAGTAAGCACACATCTCACACACATGCAAACTTGTGTGACATCAACACAGGAGACAGACGCCAAGGGATAAGATAAGTACACAGCCGTAGAAGAGATAGTTCTCTCTCTGCTGAACATTCTAACCACAACAAGAACAGTAAGAACACATCATAGTTTTATCACTGGTATTTACCATATCAACCATATAATCCACCACAGAAACAGCCAACAAAACCATCAATCATGGTCACCTAAGGAGGAGGTGGTGTTGGAGTTGAGCTAAGGCCAAGCTAGGAGTAGATCAAGGGGGAGAAGGACAAGGCAGGAGTAGATCAAGGGGGAGGAGGCCAATTTTATCACAGGAGAGAGAGAGCTAGAACAAGCTCCACGGCTAGAAGGAGGAACCAGTCAGTTATTCCATAGCATCAACCTCAAAGACAGGTTCATCATCTCCACAACATCATACCAAGTATAAGATCTTGTTATTTTCTCAAGCATGAATCGTTGGGAGTAAGATTATCCTCAGAGTTACACCCAAATGGGGTGTACACTCTAACGGGATGGTAAAAGGGCCACTAGTAGTATTTGTTCTTTATCCATGAACCAAACTAGATCTCAAACTTTGCATCACTGACCTATAGATAGATAAGAAATAGTAATTAGAATAGAAGCCAAGCTTGTGGTAGGTTGTTGTTGGGCACATTCCAATTACTGGAAGCACCACAACAACAACCTAGCCTTACAAGGGCCACATGGGCCAATACTATTAAATCAAACTCCATCTTTACAATTTAAGAAACTACAGATAAACAATAACGCATCACTTTCCTAACTACCAAGCTAGGAATCAGTATATGAATTCTTCATTGTTATCATAGTAGTGAGATCGTTAGTAAGATATGGTTCAAGCACAACAGCCAGCAAGGACCAAGTCCTTATCTGACATGGACAGTGAACCATTTCAGCAATTACTTTACATGACAGCAAGTAAAAATCTCTATGCATCATAGAGTTATTCTCTTAAGTAAGTCACAAGCAAAATCATCACAAATAGTTCATCAACCATGCTTAGTATTAATATCCAGAGCATTTGCCTCAAGTCTAGATATAATCAAATGTTACCAAACACATATAGGCATCTGGTGGAGTGCAAGTAATAAGCATGTGTAGCATAGCATCTAGGGCATCAACATAACTGAGAGATGAACATGAAATAATTTAACAGTACAATATAGCCATCAATAGTGAACAAGCTACTGAGTCTAATCCATCAAGGAATCATGTGTATAACATTTTACCAACATGATATTATTAGAACTAGGGATATCAGTAGAAGGTATAAGAACCCTAGAACAGAGGCAAACCCTAATTAGGGTTACAACCATACTACAGTGAAGGATTTAGAGTGAGGCAGAGAGAAGAGGGGGAGAGGAAAGACAAACTTACCTGCAATCCTTGTTAGGTTCTAGAAGAGGAAGTAGAGTTGATGATAGCCACAACATGGCGGCACGGTAGGCACCGTGCCGAGATGTGCCAGCAGCTGCAGCAGCACGAGGAAGGCGGTGCAGGCGAGAACCACATCGCCAGATCACCAGGGTAACAGCGTATAGTCGCCGGAGCACAACACCGCAGGGAGGGAGGGGGTGGTGAAACCCTGGTCGCCAGTATAGGGTCACTGCAGCCACATGTTCGTGCACGTGGCGAATCAATTAGGACCAGTTGACGTGGCATTGTCGACTGAGTCAGCAAGTGCGGTGATGGCGGACGAGGCGGCTAGAGTCAGACAGAATTGAAGGATGTGGCGGCATCACAGAATCACTAGAGGAGGAACAAGAATGAAAGGAGAGAGCGTGTGAAGGGGGCTTATTCGTCTGCGGTACCAAAGTTCGCAGGCCAGCGCATGGCGGTACCTAAGTTGCCTGAAATTACCGCGTTTCGAAAAGTTGGGCCGCCAACAACTGAGAGGGGCCATTTCGAGGAACTCATCTCACCCCTGCCAAATTCAAACATTCCGTTAAACCGCCCCATGAAGTAGACAGTCGGGACCCACATGTCGGTCATCTGTCCGTGACGCGGGCGCCAACGAGGCAACCTCTTAGGCAAATCGAGCAGCTAAGTGGATTGGATGCGTTGACCAATTTCACAAATCCATTCCCAGCTTTCCCCTAGCACCGATAGTGTCGGAATCCACCCTCTAGGCAGGACGATCTCTTCGGACATTTGACTTCCGGGGCCAAGTTGCTGCGCCTAGTTGCTGCGCCCAGTCGCTGATACCGAGCTCCAATGGCGCATGTCGTAGTCGCCGTTGCGAGGCTCTAGCCCGCCTTCGCCGCCGACGAGCCGAGCATTGCAGAGGATGGCAGATCCTACTATCAAGGAAGAAGAATTTTTGGCTACAAGCGGGTGAGCTACCCTTCTCTTTGCTATTCGCAATAATTATAACTGCTAGCTGGCTACTGAACCTCAAATTGTTTGTTAGCCCAACGCTGACAAACATATTTTGTCCACAGTTTTCTGTCAAGTGGGATCTGCGCGGACCCTCCTTACTTGGTTATGGTAGTCCTCTACATGTACGACTCTAAGGGCAAGTGGTATGGAAGCCATTATTTTACGATGGAAGAAGCGCATGCCCAGATCTACACTATATCTGGTATGGTTGCTGCTCTGCGTAATCATGTTGAATTATGGCCGAAGCAGACAGCAAAGTTCAGCTTCATGGATGAATGTGGCATCATGGTTTCTATAACGTGTGACAGTCAGCTAATTGGGTTGATGAAAACATATGCTTCGGCTGCCATGTTTGACCTGAAATGTCATGTACTGGATGTGGAAGCTGCTGCAACTGGGAGTCGCCCTTCTATTCTTGGACAGGGTGGTTGCTCGAACCCAATTAGCTCCTGGTAATCAAAGGTCGCTTGGGGTTCGCATGTTTGTGCTGAATTATAATTTTTGTTTTATTTACTCTGTAGATATTGGGCAGTTATGCAACAGTCTTGTTTCTTTGACAGAAAGCGCCGCAAGGTTAGAAACATGACTGCCGGGTCAGTCATTTTGCTGCCCAAAGAAATTAAAAACAAGTGGAAAGATGATGATGGACACGATTCTGGTGCCCATTGTCCTGGCGATGCAGAGTACGTGAAGCTAAGAAAATTGGCGCCGGAGAAGAGGAAGAAGACAGGAAATGAAGAAGCCAGTGGACGTGAAGGCTTGGCACCCAGGCTGCGGAAGAAGGCTGCTGGCAATAAATATGCATAGTAATGTGTTGAACTTGAACCTATATATGTAATTCTGTTAAATTCTGAAGCTCTGTGTGTTGCATGTTGCTGGGCGAAACAATCTACCCACGTTCTCTGAGTAAAATGTACCGCGATTTAGGGTTTGGAAACGACCGAGTCAATAGTTGAATCCGAAATTGTGATTGTGCCACTGCTATCTGAAAATAAGGATACACCGGTTCCAC
Source organism: Avena sativa (assembly GCA_916181665.1). Taxonomy (NCBI): domain Eukaryota; kingdom Viridiplantae; phylum Streptophyta; class Magnoliopsida; order Poales; family Poaceae; genus Avena; species Avena sativa. Next base: position 26,636,564 of record OV702290.1, on the reverse strand, counting down.
GATTGCTGAGGGGCAAGAGGTCTCCAAATACGACGGAATGTAAGTGGCACAGAAATAAATTATTTAAGATGCCACACTCCACGAAGTAGCAACTTATTTCAGATGTTGCACAACGACGTGGCAACATAAACAACAATGTTCTCACTAATAATCACCAGATGAGGAGGAAATCGGTACCACTTTCTGGCCTAATCTTGAGCCCGTCTATCTCACCGCCTCTCTGCTGCTGCATCCCCTGCATCTGGCGAAGCTCCCGGATCTCCAGTAACCGGGTGTACGTGCTTCCACTTTATAAATTTTGGTTGTGTCATTTGCATGCGACCAAATCCACGTAGATTACGTTTAAACAAACCACCAATGTCAGAATACACTAATAGAAAAGGGGTCTTTGGTCCACGGTCACGTTCCCAATCCAGGACAGAGATCTAAATTGAGGCAGAAATTGATCTAAATAACAAATTCTTCCACAAATTAATCGAGACAGAGATCTAAATCGAGGCATTTCATTAATTCAACCACAAATTCTTTTAAACAAAGGTGCGATTTCACATCCTACATTAATTCAACCACTAGTCAACAATTTCACTTTCGCTGCCGCTATCCTCCGAGCCGCCGGCTTTTCCTCGTCGTCGTCGGACGGAACCTCCACGATTTCCGTATTGTTCGCGAGACGGAGCACCTCTTCGCCGCGAACGACGGCGATGACGGTGAACTTGGTCCGTCCAGGGACGGACCAGAACCTCTCCCGCCCTTCTCGGTTGCGGAGATCCTGGTGCACCACGCGCCCATAAACGATCCAGTTGCCAATCTTGTCCTTTCGCTCCTTCTTGAACAGCGCCGGCCTGTACGGGCTGACCGCCGCGTACCGGGACAGCGCCCTCTTCCACGCGGGCATCTGGCGGAGGCGCGCCGTGATTTCGCTCTCCATCACGGCTCTACCAGGGACGAGGAGCGGAGCCACCGGCACCCCCGCATAGCTGATGCGCCATCCGTGGGGCACCATCGCGGCCAGCAGCGTGAGGATGTCGAAGTGCGCGAACATCACCGCCTCGTAGAAGTTTAGCGAGGGCATCTCCATGGCGGCATGGTGGATATTAGAGAGGGAGCGAGGGGGTGGACAACGAAGCGACGACACGGTGGAGATTGGAGAGGGCAAGGGAATGGGTGACGAAGCGACGCGCTGTGTCGCCTCCTATTTGTACATGAGGACGACGAAGCAACAGGCGGAATATCCAAGAGGCATTGGTCGGACAAAAGGAAGTAATGCAGGGTTAAGACAGATTAACGGGCAACCAATTTTTTACTCCCAGGACTCTGGGGCCAATAGTTCAGACCGCTAGGTCAACAAGTACAACTATTACAACTTAAAAAAGGCACGGAGCTTAAGCTAAATAGAACTAGTTATCACACATCTCCTTGATCTTCCTAATCGTAGCCCGATGTGGATCTTCCTACGAGAGAAAGGATCGAATCGTCTGCTCCTTCCTTTTAGCATCTTCCTTGCACAGCTTCAATTGTTTCTCTGCATCTTTCCTCATGCACTTGTCAATACTCGTAGTTGTGAACTATAGGACTTTGGCCTGGTGAAGATCCTTCCTTGCTTGAGTCAGTTCTTGCTCTACTTTAGCCTTCAGGGCCAACGCCGCGTCCCTCTCCTTCTCGACTTTGCTAACCTTCTCTTCCACCCACCTGAGATCTCGCTTATGCTTGGTCGTGTCAACTGGTTCCCATAGCTTCATCTCAACACTGTCAAGAAGTGAGATGAATGTGGATTCTTTCAACTCAAATGTCATTTCCCATAGTTTGTCCAGCGTTTTCTGCATCGATTTGGGCCACTCTGGATCTACCCATTTGACAACACCACAACTTCCGCCTCGCATCATTGCACGATGTCCTTGACACCGTAGAAACCTCCTGCCTGCGTTTCGTCCTTCGAACGCTACAAATTTAGTAGGCACATATCCATGTTTACATACCAGAGGACTGTCTTCATCCACTAAACCATGATAGTCGGCGTCATACATCATCTGGTTGGCCTAACACATCATACGCGCATGAGTAAACGGAGTAGATCTGGCTCAAAAAATAGATAACTGGCCACGGATGATAGAGATAGAGATGAGACGACTCACATCGAAATCACCGTTCCTGTCGTCACGACGCATTTCCTCGCTGTCTCCCCTTGAACCCATGGTGAGAGGGGAGGGGGGTGGCTTCCGGATAGGGGATTGGGATGGAGGCGTCGTCGGCTTGCGGCTACGGCAGGATGGGAGTGAAGTGGGGAAAGTGGCTTCGAGGGGAAGGAAGAGAAGTACGAGGAGGAAGAGAAGTAATTGGGACGTGACATTGGGATATGGCCAACTCAACTCGTGAGTCGTGACACTCACAACAGGGGAGCCCCCGGTGTTGCCAGTTTGTCCAGAGCAAGCGTGGCCAATCATGCTGTAGAACATACTACTCGTGGATCGATCTCACGAAAACCATCCCAATCGTCCAAGCGCCCCAATCGAACGGTATGTAACAAACATCAAGCAGAACAACTATGTTAGGGTGTGCCTTCTAGAAGACTCGGTCTAACGCTAAGGTTAGGGCTCTCCTAAGGTTAATTAGGATCCATATGTGGTTTATGAAAAGAACATGCATCCAATGACACTGGTGGATCCATATGTGGTTTATGAGAAGAACACACATGCAATGACACTGGTGGATCCATGTGTGGTTTATGAGAGGAACACACATGCAATGACACTGGTGATATGTGGTTTGTGAAAAGAATAGACATGCAATGACACTAGGTGTGGTTCATGGGAAGAACACACATGCAATGACACTGGTGGATCCATGTGTGGTTAATGAGAAGAACACACATGCAATGACACTAGGTGTGGTTCATGATATGGTTTGTGAGAAGAACACACATGCAATGACTCTATCTGTGGTTCATGAGAAGAACACACACGCAATGACTCTAACTGTGGTTCATGAACAGAGCAGACATGCGATGACACCGGTGGATCCATGTGTGGTCTATGAGAGGAACACACATGCAATGACAACGGTGGATCCATACGTGGTCTGTGAAAAGAACACACATGCAATGACACTGGTGGATATGTGGTCTGTGAAAAGAACACACATGCAATGACACTGGTGGATCCATAAGTGGTTTGTGAGAAGGACACGCATGCAATGACATTGGTGGATCCATGTGTGGTCTGTGGGAAGAACACACATGCAATGAAACTGGTGATATGTGGTTTGGGAAAAGAACAGACAGACAATAACTCTAACTGTGGTTCATGAAAAGAGCAGACATGCAATGACACTGGTGGATCCATGTGTGGTTAATGAGAAGAAAACACATGCAATGACACTGGGTGTGGTTCATGATATGGTTTGTGAGAAGAACACACATGCAAGGACTCTAGCTGTGGTTCATGATAAGAACACACATGCAATGACTCTAACTGTGGTTCATGAAAAGAGCAGACATGCGATGACACTGGTGGATCCATGTGTGGTCTATGAGAGGAACACACATCCAATGACACTGGTGGATCCTTACGTGGTCTGTGAGAAGAACACACATGCAATGACACTGGATCCATATGTGGTCTGTGAAAAGAACACACATGCAATGACACTGGTGGATCCATCTGTGGTTCATGGGAAGGACACACATGCAATGACACTGGTGGATCCATGTGTGGTCTGTGAGAAGAACACACATGCAATGACACTGGTGATATGTGGTTTGTGAAAGGAACAGACATGCAATGACTCTAACTGTGGTTCATGAAAAGAGCAGACATGCAATGACACTGGTGGATCCATGTGTGGTTAATGAGAAGAACACACATGCAATGAAACTGGGTGTGGTTCATGATTTGTTTTGTGAGAAGAACACACATGCAATGACTCTAGCTGTGGTTCATGAGAAGAACACACATGAAATGACTCTAACTGTGGTTCATGAAAAGAGCAGACATGCGATGACACCGGTGGATCCATGTGTGGTCTATGAGAGGAACACACATCCAATGACACTGGTGGATCCTTACGTGGTCGGTGAGAAGAACACACATGCAATGACACTGGATCCATATGTGGTCTATGAAAAGAACACACATGCAATGACACTGGTGGATCCATCTATGGTTCATGGGAAGGACACACATGCAATGACACTGGTGGATCCATGTGTGGTCTGTGAGAAGAACACACATGCAATGACACTGGTGATATGTGGTTTGTGAAAGGAACAGACATGCAATGACTCTAACTGTGGTTCATGAAAAGAGCAGACATGCAATGCCACTGGTGGATCCATGTGTGGTTAATGAGAAGTACACACATGCAATGACACTGGGTGTGGTTCATGATATGGTTTGTGAGAAGAACACACATGCAATGACTCTAGCTGTGGTTCATGAGAAGAACACACATGCAATGACTCTAATTGTGGTTCATGAAAAGAGAAGACATGCGATGACACCGGTAGATCCATGTGTGGTCTATGAGAGGAACAGATATGTAATGACTCTAACTATTGTTCATGAAAAGAGCAGACATGCAATGACACTGGTGGATCCATGTGTGGTTAATGAGAAAACACACATGCAATGACGCTGGGTGCGGTTCATGATATGGTTTGTGAGAAGAACACACATGCAAGGACTCTAGCTGTGGTTCATGAGAAGAAACACACATGCAATGACTCTAACTGTGGTTCATGAAAAGAGTAGGCATGCGATGACACCGGTGGATCCATGTGTGGTCTATGAGAGGAACACACATGCAATGACACCGGTAGATCATTACATGGTCTATGAAAAGAACACACATGCAATGACACTAGTGGATCCATATGTGGTTTGTGAGAAGGACACACATGCAATGACACTGGTGGATCCATGTGTGGTATGTGAGAAGAACACACATGCAATGACACTGGTGACATGTGGTTTGTGAAAGGAACAGACATGCAATGACTCTAACTATGGTTCATGAAAAGAGCAGACATGCAATGACACTGGTGGATCCATGTGTGGTTAATGAGAAGAACACACATGCAATGACTGTTGGGTCCGCAGCATAGAAAACAAAAAAATCCTACGGTGTGAACTACACGCCAAGATCTATCTACTAGGTACAAAGCAACGGGTGGACATACATCCAACGAGAACTTACCCTCGTAGACAACGAGCTTTGTTAACGAGTAGGAACTCATGGTTGATGTAGTCGTACACTTGCCGATCTCAAGATCGTGATGAAGTCCAGCAGGTCCGGCTCCAGCACGTCCATCAGATCCAGATCCAGCACCACCAAGTCTAGCACCACAAAGCAGCGGTGCATCCGTGATCGCACACACGTCCGGTACCCCGACAACCTCCGTCCCTCGCTCTAGCAAAGCAACGGAAGCAGCAACTCCTTTCCAGATAAAGCCACCGGGAACATGTATCTCGCTAATCCAAGACCATGGGGAAATAATACTAGAGGGGGAGAGAGATCCTTCACAAGGAGGTGTGGTTTGTGAGGAGGAGAGGGGGGCCTTTTATAGGGGAGAGGGGGGAACCCAAGGGCCATGGTGTGGCAGCCATGGTGGTGCCCCCACCTCTTCCACATTCATGTGGGTGGAGCTCCCACTCCCATAAAAAGCCTCCACTCAAAATTCCACTCACACATGCATTAAATTTCCACCAAATTTAATGCAAGCTCTCATTAAATAAAACTATTTCATTTATTTTATTCAGAATTTTGTCAATTACATTAATTAACAAACATTCACATAAAACCCCTTGCAACATTTAAATATCACATGCAGAACCACTTTCTGCAATTTCACCCGAAACAATTCCGGTTTCTATCGAAACAATTCCTGTTTCTATCGAAACATTTCCTGCGCTTTGCAAAGCTTTTGTCTGGAACATATGTGATCCTAAATGGTGTCAGTATCCCTTAAGTGTGTCACCCTACGGTTCGCGAATAATGAAGACATGATCGAGACCCCTCTCCGATCAATAATCATCAGCGGGACCTGGAGATCTATACTGACTCCTACACATTCAACGATGACTTCTGTGATCGTGAGAACCTTTAACGCTAGTAACTAAATCCCTTTGTCCCGCGATATATTACATGTCCGAGATTCGATCATCGATATCTCCATACCTAGTTTGATCTCGTTACCGACATGCACTCTTTTCTTGTTCCCGTGATATAACATTCTAGTGATCACATCACTTGCTTGCAAGCTATTTCAATGTGATATCACCGAGAGGGCCCAGAGTATATCTATCCGTCATCGGGATGGACAAATCCCACTCTTGATCCATGAGCCTCAACATAACACCTTCGTAGCACTGAACCCACCTTTATAGTCACCCTGTTACGGTGTGACGTTTGCTGTTATCAAGATACTCTTCCGGTGTTAGCAATTAACATGATCGCATGGTCTAAGGATAAAGATTACTTCGTATGATGTTATAGAAATATAAACATAATGACTTTGATCATAATGCTATACTTCGGATGAATGTTCATCACATCATTCCACCAATGGTGTGACCTTGTTATTAACAACATCCAATGTCCATGATCAGGAAACCTTGACCATCTTGTTAATCAACGAGCTAGTCTATAAGAGAGGCATGACTAGGAACCTTTTATTTGTTTATTAAACACACATGTATTGACGTTTCCTATCAATATAATTATAGCATGCAAAATAAACATTTATCATAAACAAGGAATAAGATAATAACCACTTTATTATTGCCTCTCGGGCATATTCCCTTCAGTCTCCCACTTGCACTAGAGTCAATAATCTAGTTTGAAAAACTTTGCGTACTGAACACCTATGGCTTTCTAGTGTTGCATATACGCGATTGCTAGTGGTTAACATAATCTCCAGATCTGACAGTTTCAGGTCCGTGTGTATTTGCATGTCTTTGCGTCTCTACGCATCACTCATTCTCAAATGAGATGGCATTGTATAAATTTGGTCCTTTGGTGAGACCTTCGGTTCGGTCGGGTTTAAAATATGTTGATATTATTGTCATACAATATATCTTCATAGTATTAGCCCACTTTGAACCACACCTAGTTTGATAACAAACTACTTAACACAAATGCCCTCCTTTGCTGCTACTATAGCAGTCATATACTTAGCCTTTTGTTGTAGTATCCGTCACAATGTCTCAACTTTGGAACTCATCCAAATCCATCATGGAACATCCTTTCCATTACATTGTGCCACCCATAGTCTAAATTGAGATAAATTTAATTTGTATCTTATGACAAAACTAGTATCAATGTAACACTTTACAATGAACTACCTTTAACTATTTGTCACTTATACATGATATATTCTTAGTGCTTCCAAAGCTCATAAGAATACCTTTACTATCGTCCAATGATGATCTTATGAATCATTCTAGTATGTGTTCATAACGTTTAGAGCATAGGACATATCTGGATATATACATATCACGGTATAATCGATCAAAATATTCATGTGATTTTACTCACCAAGTGTTGAAACACTTGAATCTTGATACAATCCTTTCCATGCAGCAAGAACCTTTCTTGTTGTTTCCATATTGAACCCTTTCAATATCTCATATATGTACGTCTGGCATAACCATATTAGCGCCTCAATCTATCCATATAGAAATTGATGCCAAATATTTCGGTTTTGCCCAAGTCTTTCATCGAAATCCTATTTTAATGAAATTCTTAACTTATGTCAATACAAGATACATCATTTCCAATCAACACCATGTCCTCTACATAATGTATTAGAAATATGTCTCAGCGCTCCCACTTAATTTCTTGCAAATGCAAGCATCTTCATCATCTCCGATGAAATTAAACTCTTTTAACATTTTCATCATGGTGAAGATTCCAACTCCGCTATGCTCACTTCAACAATTGAAGTTTGTATGCCCTTTTAGCACCCTTTGAATTAACAAAACCCTTCGGACCATGTCATGTACATGTCCTAGGTTACCGTTCTATTAGAAGAACCTTGTTTTGTTTATTCAACTACCATATACCAAATTATATGTAGTGGTTGCTACATTAATCCGTCAAGACTATATATCGCTATGAAAGATCAAATCTTGTCATAGTCAACTCCTTGAACATTGTCGTAAACTTCTTTCTGACATGTCGACTATTTCATAGATGTTAAACATCCATGTCTTATTTCTTTATAGATCCAAACACGACCGATAGGCTTCACATCTTTCCGGAGGGTCTTCCAAGTTCAGAAACTTGTTTTCTCGTGTATGGATACTATCACGGATTCTATGACTTCTAGTCATTTTATGGAGTCAGGGCCCATCATCGCTTCTTTGCATGTAGTCGGTTCATCATTGTCAAAACAATAACGACTTGCTTATCAAATCTTACTATTTGATTCTTACCGACCCACACGGTTTTATAGGAACTCTAATCTCCGAGATCACACCTTTTGTAATCACGAGAGCCATGAGCATTGTGGCCGCCACCAGGAAACTTTCCGGCGCTACGCTACTTAGCACATATAGCTAAGGTTCAACAACCTTATCAAAGTTCTATTGTCCTCCCACTTAACTTTTCACGAAAAATTCCTTCTCAAGAAACTTGACGTTCCAAGTAACAAACTCTTTTGTCCTCGGTGTTATGGAGAAATTCCCAACAAATTCTTTGGGATAACCTACAAAGACGTGCTTATCCGACTTTGGTTGTAAACATTTTACTTATGCATAGCATACCAAAATTTAAGAAAAGACAATTCGGGTTTTATCCCAAACCATAACTCATATGGTGTCATTTCAATGGATCACGATGGTGCTCTTTTCAGTGTAAAAGCGGTAGTCTCTAAAGCTTCAATCCTTAAAACATAATGGCAGTTTTATAAATGACACCCTTGATCTTACCATGTCAAACATGGTTTGATTTTATCTCTCGAATATGCCATACTCCTATGGTTTATCGGGAAACACAAATCATGGAACAATTCCTCAAGTCTTAGGTGTTTTTGCTAAACATGTAACTCAAATATCTTCCTTTATGATCGAATAATAAACTCTTTATTTTCTTGTTACAATGATTTTCCACTTCATCTTGAAAGTCTTTGAACAATTTTCAAATGTTTCATACTTCTTCCTTATTAAGTAAATATACAGATATATTCACTCAAATTTTCGGAGGAAGCATATGAAGCAAAAAGATCCATCGCATATGGCTACACATAATGGACTATGCACATCAACATGCACAATTTCCAATAAGCTAGTCATCCGTTCCTCTCTGGTCTATGGACGGAGTTTCAATTATATCGAGGAAAGTCTCACATGCGTCAATTGATCAAAATCAAAGACTCCAAAAATCCATCAACATGGAGTTTCTTCATGTTTTCTTTCAAATATAATTTAAACAGCGATGTCACTTCATAAGTGATCTTTCAATCATTTGTCTTGCGACATTTTAGCAATAGTGTTTATGGATGTGATTTCTCCAACTAGACTTGTAAAAGTTCATCCATCCTTTATGGAATACGGTAATTATTTGAACAACCATTTTTCTCATGATACCGGAACAAAATAATAATTATTTAAACAAATCTTGAAGGCTTGGTTTGATGACAACGAAAAACACAATAACACTTTATTTGTTTTTGATGAACATCATCACTCATTCTCTTGCTGGTTACTTAGGCCATTGTAGTTCATGAATTGTGTTGTCCTGTATGACACTTCATACCAACCAATTCGGTATCCAATACCGGTATCCAATACCTAAGAACCACATTGTTTAACAAGCAAGGAATATAGCCATAACATGTATATCTTCTATATACCTAAGTTGGACATCTCCAACCTTTTATTTTCTGCCAAATATTTTATAGATTCTCTTTCAGCAATTCCTTTTCTTTTAAAAGAATCTATCAACATCAATAGTGGTGTCATCAACATGACACATGGTACAAAGCGTATATAGTCAAATACTAATACCTTTGGACTTGCACTTTGAAGTGGATCACCATCATCAAATGTTTGGTGTTCTTTCAAAAATCCATTCTTTAATAATCTATTAGTGTAGTAAACATTTTACTTATATCTTCTATTCATCCTTATCATGACAACTTTCATGATCAAGCTACTATAGCCTATAAGGAAGAATCGCGAGTATAATATCAGTTCCCAAAACCTTTTTGGTAGATTCGGATGCCTAGCATCTCCATCCTTCACAAATTCTCATACAATATGAGAACATGTATTTTGCTAAATTATACTCTATCATAATGCAACCAAAAACATTGTTTCAGATATCACAATATCTTTCACACATGATGGTTCCTTAAACAATTCTTTCAGCTCCTAGATAACCTTGATATTAAAACAACTTTTGAATATCAATAATCATGGAGGCAAACATGATACTTTAGATACTAACATTGGAATTCTTACTCTTGATTTAATACTACTTATTAAACTTCATGGAGTAAATAGAGTTTGTTGAAAGTTTGCCATAGGACTTATAAGCTTTAAATTGACATTCAAAACAATACGATACCAGTTCGTAAAGTAAATATCCAGAATTCTATAGTTCTATTATCTCAAATAAAAACTAAGCATAAGGTAGAAAACGAATGCCAATGACTATAACAAACTATGCAAATTCACTTTGATTTAATTTATGACAAATTTTGTTCAACTAATCCAAATTAGAAATGAACTCCCACTCAAAAACGACATCCCTCGTGCCTTTTTGGTGATTACATGAACCAAATCCACTACACCAAGTCCGATCATCACGTGAGTTGATGTAGCTTCAAAGGCAAGCATGTATATGAGCATCATATCAACTATATGACTCATGCTTAACCTTTCGGGCCGTGTTCCGAGGCCATGTCTGTACATGCTAGGCTCGCCAAGTAAGAACCTTAGTACTCGCATGTGAAAAACTGTCTTACACCCGTTTGTATGAAAGCGTAGAGTCGAGTACACCCGATCATCACGTGATGTCTCGAAATACGATCCACAAAACGGTGCATACTTAAGGAAGAACACATTTTTATCTTGATATCTAAAAGAGGGATCATCTTACAATGCTACAGAAAGCGCCAAACTAGCAGTATAAGATGCTAACATCTAATGTGTAAAGTGAGATGATATGGTCCATGCATTTGATATCTATCACTTGCATCGTGGTATGATCTCTATCATTCCTTTGTGTGTAAGGCCAAGGTCTATGGAACTTACACATTGAGTGTGTTGTAAGAGTATCTATCATACATCTACTTACAACAATACCATATCAATACACTAGCCTAGCAACGATCTAAACTAGATGCCTCTAATTTATCAATTGCAAGTTTTACATGGCTTAGGGCTTTCGGAGATAGAACCGTTCTTACCTACGAACATGAACCAAAACGAGGATAACTAAGCTATTAGCAACTCGTTGTAAATCAGATATTGACTATAGTAGGAGAGACAGACACCCGCCAGCCACTTATGCAAAACAAGTTGCATGTCAGTCGTGGAACCGGTCTCATGTACGATGACATGTAAGGTTGGTCTGGGCCGCTTCATCCCATTATGCCACCAATATCCAAAATACATAGAAGATGCAATAACATGATCATCATCGCCCACATATCAACATATGTGTACTACCCGTGCTAAGCACCTACGCATAGATCAGGCTCTGATACCACTGTTGGGTCCGCAGCATAGAAAACAAAAAATTTCCTACGGTGTGAACTACATGCCAAGATCTATCTACTAGGTACAAAGCAACGGGTGGACATACATCCAACGAGAACTTACCCTCGTAGACAACGAGCTTTGTTAACAAGTAGGAACTCGTGGTTGATGTAGTCGTACACTTGCCGATCTCAAGATCGTGATGAAGTCCAGCAGGTCCGGCTCCAGCACGTCCATCAGATCCAGCTCCAGCACCACCAAGTCCAGCACCACAAAGCAGCGGTGCATCCGTGATCGCACACACGTCCGGTACCCCGACAACCTCCATCCCTCGCTCCAGCAAAGCGGCAGAAGCAGCAACTCCTTTCCAGATAAAGCCACCGGGAACATGTATCTCGCTAATCCGAGACCATGGGGAAATAATACTAGAGGAGGAGAGATCCTTCACAAGGAGGTGTGGTTTGTGAGTAGGAGAGGTGGGCCTTTTATAGGGGAGAGGGGGGCACCCAAGGGCCATGGCATGGAAGCCATGGTGGTGCCCCCACCTCTTCCACATTCATGTGGGTGGAGCTCCCACTCCCATAAAAAGCCTCCACTCAAAATTCCACTCACACATGCATTAAATTTCCACCAAATTTAATGCAAGCTCTCATTAAATAAAAATATTTCATTTATTTTATTCAGAATTTTGTCAATTACATTAATTAACAAACATTCACATAAAACCCCTTGCAACATTTCAATATCACATGCAGAACCACTTTCTGCAATTTCACCCGGAACAATTCCGGTTTCTATCGAAACAATTCCTGTTTCTATCGAAACATTTCCTACGCTTTGCAAACCTTTTGTCTGGAACATATGTGCTCCTAAATGGTGTCAGTATCCCTTAAGTGTGTCACCCTACAATTCGCGAATAATGCAGACATGATCGAGACCCCTCTCCGATCAATAATCAGCAGCGGGACCTGGAGATCCATACTGACTCCTACACATTCAACGATGACTTCTGTGATCGTGAGAACCTTTAACGCTAGTAACTAAATCCCTTTCTCCCGCGATATATTACATGTCCGAGATTCGATCATCGGTATCTCCATACCTAGTTTGATCTCGTTACCGACATGCACTCTTTTCTCGTTCCCGTGATATAACATTCTAGTGATCACATCACTTGCTTGCAAGCTATTTCAATGTGATATCACCGAGAGGGCCCAGAGTATATCTATCTGTCATCGGGATGGACAAATCCCACTCTTAATCCATGAGCCTCAACATAACACCTTCGTAGCACTGAACCCACCTTTATAGTCACCATGTTACGCTGTGACGTTTGATGTTATCAAGATACTCTTCCGGTGTTAGCAATTAACATGATCTCATGGTCTAAGGATAAAGATTACTTCATATGATGTTATAGCAATATAAACATAATGACTTTGATCGTAATGCTATACTTCGGATGAATGTTCATCACATCATTCTACCAATGGTGTGACCTTGTTATTAACAACATCCAATGTCCATGATCAGGAAACCTTGATCATCTTGTTAATCAACGAGCTAGTCTATAAGAGAGGCATGACTAGGAACCTTTTATTTGTTTATTAAACACACATGTATTGACGTTTCCTATCAATACAATTATAGCATGCAAAATAAACACTAGTAGGAAACAGCCTATAGATAGACAACATGTTCAGTGGCGCATCAGCCAATCTATGCGCCACAGGAAGACATCAGTGGCGCATTTTCCAGAGCATGCGCCACAGAAGATTGGTGGGACCCGCTGGCGGGGGGGATGATCCAAGTTCTATGGCGCATTCTGTAATATGCGCCACAGAACATGGAGGGGGGGCCCACCACGGAATCTAATTCACCCAAGTTCTGTGGCGCATGTTGAAATATGCGCCACAGATGTGTTTCACTTCTGTGGCGCATATCCTATCATGCGCCACAGAACTTGGGGGTGGGCCCCACAGAGGGAATCTTATTCACCCACTTCTGTGGCGCACATGGTAGAAATGCGCCACAGAAGTTTCATCATCTGTGGCGCATTTCCTCCATATGCGCCACAGATGAGGGCGTCCAGATCCATATGTTAAAAAGGTGTGACATGAGCTAGATTTCTTATCTATCTATCCCACCACCACCCATTTCACATCTCTACCTCCTCCCAACTCGTCTTCCTCCTCCCTCACACCCCATCTTGCCCATAGTTTCTCCATTTTCTTATATCTAAACCTACTTTAATCCATAAATTGGTAAGTAGAAGCTTCGCTCCAACTTCTAGATCTAAAAGTTCCTTACTTTTCCCTCTCACATCTCTCTATTTGTTTACTAATTTCCTCTCCACCAACTTGCATTGTAGATCTATTTGTCCATACTCTCTCATCGCGCGGTCTCGTCTCGCTATTATTGTGTCTACTATAGCTAGGTGAGTACTTGGCCATCATGAACATGTAGGTGAAGCTTGTCGCGCGGGCGGTGTGTGTGTGCGATCCATGGCGAGACGATATGCTTGTGTGTGGTGCATGAATGTTTGCAATGGGAGGAAGTTTTTTGTTGTTTTCTTGTTGTTGTCGGGCCCGACCGGTGTGGTTGCATCGATGTTTGCCGAAATGTTGATTCATTTCCATTTCGGCAAATTTTTGCACTACCCATATGTCCTAATTTTAGGAAAGGTCATGCCGAAATTTTTCTGGCTAGCATTCATGCATGTGTGTGTTCATATGGTGTGGTTCTCACCTATATTCTCTATTTTGACCGCTCAGGCAACCATGGTCCTCACGATGAGCGAAGGTCGAATTGCTAGGTACAAGAAAGGCGCGAAGGAGGACATGATTCTGAACAACAAGACCATGATAAGATGTCCATGTCGAACATGCAAACTACAGCGCTGGATCGACCCTAAATCTGGACAATATGAGGGTCACCTGCTTAGGCGCGGTTTCATGCGCGACCTCAATGAGGCGCCGACAGGACATGGTGGTGGTCACGAAGACGTGGGCGAGCGAGAAGACGAAGAGTCTACCGGGCATGATCATCATGACGAAGGAGATGCCAGCGGGCATGATCATCATGACGAAGGAGATGCCGGCGGGCATGATCGGCATGGAGAAGGAGATGACGATGGGCATGATCATGAAGAAGGAGAAGACGCGAACACACAGACGCTACTAACTTCGATCTTGCAGGACCCTCATGTTCAAGAACTGCTCCTCAAGGATACGAGCAACGACAAAGCTGCAGCCAGAGAGAAAGCCAAGCTGGCCCAAATAGAGGTAGACGGGATGACTCCATTGTATCCTGGGTGTCGCCCCGAGGATACACGTTTGAGTGTAACGCTCAAGGCTCTAGAGATGAATGCCAAACACAAATGGACCGATGTGAGCTTCAATGCGAACATGGAATACTGGCACGACCGACTTCCTAAGGGGAACACATTGCCAACAAGTATCGAGGAGGCCAAGAAAATTGTGTGCCCTCTCGACCTACCACACATTAAATACCATGCATGCATCAATTATTGTGCACTTTATCGGAACGAGTACGCGGATAGAACCACTTGTCCGGTGTGTGGCCAAGGACGGTACAAGAGAGGGAACAAGAAAGTTCCTCGAAAAGTGGTATGGTACTTTCCTATCACCCCTCGTCTGCAGCGATATTTCGTAGATCCTAAGGAAGCAAAGCTCATGCAATGGCACGCGGAAAGAGAGAAACCCGAAGATGATCTAGAGAAGGGCAAGATCCTGACACACCCTTCAGACGCTAGCCAGTGGAATGCATTAGACATCGAGTTCGAAGAGTTCGGGAGCGATGCAAGGAACGTCAGGCTGGATATGAGCACCGATGGACTCAATTCTTTTGGAAACCAGAGTAGCACGCATAGCACCTGGCCCGTGTTTGTATGGCCATACAACCTCCCCCCGTGGCTATGCACGAAGCAAAGGTATGTACACATGAGCATTCTTATTCAGGGGCCGAAACAACCACGTATCGATATGCATCTGTATCTCGGGCTATTGAGAGAGGAGTTAGCCAGCTTGTGGGAGACGCCGGCCCGTACGTGGGACGCCTACACTAAAGAATATTTCCATCTGAGAGCCGCGTTGCTCACGACCGTGCAGGACTATCCTGGTTACGCATATGTATCGGCCCAGGTGAACCACGGACACAATGCATGCGTCAAGTGCATGGATGAGACACCACATCTCCAGCTACCAAGGTATCCCGGGTCTTCGAAAACCGTGTTCGAAGGTACTCGAAAGTGGCTCCACATGGATCACCCGTGGAGAAAACGTGGTGACCTGTTCAATGGTAAGGACGATCTCAAAAGAGCCCCGCGTACGAGGAGTGGCAAAGAAATCGAGGAGCTTTTGAATAATTGGGTAGATTGCCCTGCGCCTGGAAAAAAACGACCGAGGACAAAGCCGCTGCTGGGTGTATGAAAAGCAAGGTCTGTTTTCTGGGACCTGCCGTATTGGAAGGTCCTTCACACTCCCCATAGCCTCGATGTAATGCACATCACGAAGAATATTACCGAGATTCTGCTTGGCACTCTACTAAACATGCCGGAGAGGACCAAGGATGGGCCGAAAGCAAGAAAGGGCCTTAAATTGCTTGGCATAAAGAAAGATCTTCAGTACCCTAATAGTGATGATGATGATGAATCATCATCATCAGGAAGGGACTCAAGGTTGCCGCAAAAGAGTTAAGAAGAATGAGGTGGTGCTTCGCGCTGCCTGCTTCACTCTAAGTCTGGAGGAGCTCGAGCAGTTTTTCAGGTGCCTCTTAGGAGTGAAAGTTCCTCACGGTTACTCGGGGAAGATAAGCAGATATCTGGACGTGGCGAAGAAGAGGTTCAGCGGTATGAAGTCTCACGACTGTCACGTGCTGATGACGCAGATACTCCCTGTTGCGATCCGTGGGATAATGGACGAGCATGTCCGTGAGACGTTGTTTGGCCTCTGTAACTTTTTCGACGTCATATCTAGGAAGTCGATCGGTGTGAAGCAGCTCGACAGGCTACAGGAAGAGATCGTGATGATACTATGCGAGCTTGAGATTTACTTCCCGCCCGCATTCTTCGACATCATGGTGCATCTGCTTGTACATGTCGTGGACGACATCATCCAGCTCGGGCCGACATTCCTGCACAACATGATGCCATTTGAAAGGCTAAACGGTGTCATCAAAGGATTCATTCGCAACAGGTCTTGTCCAGATGGAAGCATAGCCAAGGGCTTTCTGATCTACGAGTGCATCTCCTTCTTCCAGAATTATCTAACCACCGAGAATGAGGATGTTGGAATACCCACAAAGAAGCACCTCGGTAGGCTCGGTGGATATGGTCACCGTGAGGGCTGCCGCTCACTACATGTCGGCATTGATGGTCGACGCACTGATTTTGAAAGGGCACACCGAGTCGCGCTACAACACATTGAAGTGGTCGGCCCTTGGGTCGAAGATCACAGAAGCTTAATCGAGCAGGAGTACGTCGACCAGGGTCGGCCGAGGAAGAAGGGAGACGTAACCAGAGAGCACAACTCTAGCTTCACGGGTTGGTTCAAGAAAAGGCAACTAGACAATCCCCCACAGACGCCTTCTACGGAAGATCAAAAACTCATATTCTCCTTGTCGCAGGGCCCAGGGCACAACCTAAGGACCTATCAGTCATACGACATAAACGGTTATAGATTCTACACCGAGGAAAAGGACAAGAATAGTGAATATCAAAACTCAGGAGTAACTATGTTATCCTTCGCTGATGACGAGACTACTGTGATGGAAAGATTCTATGGAAGGATCGAGGAGATATGGGAGCTCGACTACTGTGGAGAGATCGTACCGATGTTCCGTGTTAGATGGGCCAAGAACATAGAAAAAGAAGGACGCTATTTCACCACAATGGTTATACCAGATGCCAAATCAACAAAGAACGCCTCCGCAAAAAATGAGCCTTGGGTACTCGCTAGCCAAGTTGATCAATGCTTTTTTATTACCGACCCGTCAAAGCCCAACCGTGTTGTAGTTAGGAGGGGCAAGAGGAGCATCATCGGAATGGAAGGAGCCGCCAACGAGCAAAACTTCGACAAAAACGGCGACCCAAAGATCGAAGAGGAATTCGACAAGTACTTCGACATGCCTACTACTACTAAAGTAAGAAGGAAGACCGCACTGCCTACTAAAGGTTGTCCATTCACAAGAAGAAATCTCAAACTGCACGGGCTAAAGTATTCAACCATGGCGAAAAAGGGCAAGAAGATTGTGAAGAGACACTAGCAATTATGTGACCTTTTGGTGTATTAATTCATGTGGGTATAATGTGATATTAGTGTGACTTTTTTGTGTATTAATTAGAGACTAAAACATACACGTGATATTCGTGTGGGTATACAAATTCACATTTGTGTGTGACAAGCACATATATATATATATGATTTGGGCGGTTTTTTTGATAAGTATGCATGTGTATATGTTCTTGCTTTTTTGAATAAATATGCATATGTGTGTATAGGGTCTTGCTTTTTTTGAATAAATAAAATATTTTTTTTAAAAAGGAAAAAAAGTCTGAGACAACCAGGATTCGAACCTAGCTGCCCCAGGTTGAAAGCTGGCGAGCAAGACCACTAGGACATGTAGCTGATCTTGTCAAACTACGATGCCGCTTTGTTTTGGACTATGGCCAAAAGTTTGTGGCGCATATCATAGTAATGCGCCACAGAAGTTGTAAGTTCAGTGGCGCATTTTAGAGGAATGCGCCACAGAACTTTCACACTTAGCCAAATAAATGGTTCGGCCTCCCCTGCTACCTTCTCCATTTCTTTCCCTCATCTCGCCCGCACGCAAACCCTAGCTAATCGCCCTCGCCGCCGAAGCCGCCGTGGAGGAGAGCCCGTGGAGGAGGAGAGCCGTCGTGGAGGAGGAGAGCCGTCGTGGAGGAGGAGGCCCGCCCCACCCCACCACCGCCGCTCCTAGAGCCTGCGACCTAGGAGGAGGAGGCCCTCCACCGCCGCTCCGGAGCCCGTGGAGGAGGAGGCCCGCCCCGCCTCGCCTACGACCTAGGAGGACCACCGCAGGAGCACCACCGCCACCCTCGTCGACGACCACCTCCCCATCCGCAGGTACACTTCCCGCTCTCTTCTTCAATTTCCCATTCACCCCATGGCTGAGGCCTCCGTTTAGTACGCATGTACACTTGATCGTCTAGTTCATGACACTTTGACCATCGTCTAGTTCATGGCTGAGGCCTCCGTTTGTAGATTCTTATACAGTGTACTAGTAAAGCACTTGACCATCGACTTGATCAGATTCACAGCTCCTAATTTACAATACACACTTTGCATATTCAACAGAGGTTATGCCTTTCTGCTAGCACTTATGCTATTATTATTATTATCAACTAACAGTAGCTTATATATATACACCCATAATCATATCATTTTATTTAGACTACCGTAGCTAAATAAGTAGCACTTTGCATAACCATAATCATAATCATATCAATAGAGGTTATGCCTTTCTGCTAGCACTTTGCATATATATATACACCCAGTAGCTAAATAAGTAGTGTTGTTAAACACTTTCTTTAGACTACCGTAGCTACGCCGTGACCCAACCCAACAGTGATTATTCTGAGAATAAATACCTGAAGAAATGGTGATATTGTAGTTTCTGATAATTAAGGAATTGGAGGCTGGTCGTTGCTACTATGGACCTCTAATGGATTCCTGGTGTATTTCATCCATAGAGGCCCCAATTTGCATTGACTAACAAATGTATGCTACTGAATATCCAGTATTACTATCTAGGTACATATCCACTTTTTTCTTTTCCATATGCATGTGTAAGTGTGTGTCCTAGCTAGTTCTTCACTTCTCTGCTCAGTGGCAAGTGGCAGCTGCCCATGCATGTACAAATTAGCCCAATTTGTGGACACTTAAACTGCTTCTGTGTCACTGTTAATTGCCTTTAAATCTATTGATGAGGTACTTAAGTAGTACTAAACTGTTTCTGCTCATGTAATACATAGGTACTTAATGTACACTTGGCATAATTATACATAGGTACTTAATATATTAGCTCTGGGCCATTCATGCATCTTTCTGCTCATGTAATATTAAGTATTAGCTTTAAAGAAGAATACTGACCTTTTCGTTAGTAACTTATACAAGATTTCAGTTTCAGCAATTGGAAGCATGTGTCCATAAATAATCATCTTTGAAATTTCTGTTGTTTATAGTCTTATTATCTGAGAAGCAATATATTTGCATGAAGTTTTCTCAAGTTAATTACTAAGCTTATCCTCGGTTACAGAATATATCTGCTGTTTATAGTTCTTATCTTTGTATTGGCATTTTTATAGTTACAGAATATATCTGCTGTTTATAGTTACAGAATATATCTGCTGTTTATAGTGCTAATACCAGGTGCAACATAAGAAGTTTTATTGGCATTTTTCCTCTGCCAATAATGTTTCAGGTTATATTATGTTCTATATGCTTCAGGTTTGGCTAAAATTTCCCTTTTATTTGGTATATATGGTGCTGGGATTATTTGGTACTATATGGTGCTGGGATTATTTGGTACTATATGGTGCTGGGATTATATGGTGGGATTATTTGGTACTATATGGTGCTATTTGATTCGATGGGGCTATGGATGGGGGCTGTGGATGGGGCTATTTTCTAGTGTGTGAATGTTGCAGGGATTTTATTTGAGTTGCCCATTTCTCCCGAAGTGTCGATTCACTTCCGTTTCGGTTGAGAAATGGGCACTCCTAGGTCAAAAAATTAGCAAAGGTCATGCCGAATTTTTCGACAGAGATTTGTGCTAACATTTTGCCTCTTTTAAATAGAGTAGTGCAAACATGTCGGGCAACAAGGAGTCTGGACCTTCTAAGCACATGATCAACGTCGAAGAACAAGCTAGACAGGCCAACCAGTCATTCTGGCAGGGGTCCCAACAGGAGGAGGAGGAGGAGGAGGTGGCGATGAGGATGACACCACCACCGGAGGAGGAGGCGACCATCGCCAGAGCTGCTGGGGCCAATGAGGGCGGAGATCCTGATTACGAGGGGGACGAAGACGACTACGATGGAACTAGTGAAGGCGGCAGCGAAGAGGATGACACCACCGATGGCGGCGCCCGAACCGATGGCGGCGAGAGGATGGATGGCGGTAGCGGCAACCCGGCCGCTTCTCAGAAGAAGAAGAAGAAGGAACAGAAGGAGCGGAAGGTGCCAGTGCTCGCCACTGTCAGTGATGAGTTCACTGAGGTCACAGAAAGTGGCCAACCCATTGCGCCAGAGGCGATTGCTAAAGGGTACGGCCTGCAACTCGGGTGCATCGTCCGGGAAAGCATGTCGATCAACATGAAGTACATCAGACATGCTGACCATGCAGCTTTGGTCGATAACCTCCTTAAGAAGCTTCACAAGCGATACAGATTCCCAGAGCAGTTTAGAAACCTCGAGAGAAAGAACCCGGTGAACAGACTAGCCCTTACGAAGATGAGCAACGCCTTGAGCAGCTGGAAAACCCGGGTGAAGAATAGCATTGACAAAGGTGAAAGCTGGGAGGTTATTAGTAAGAAAAATCCGATGCTCGACGAAGAGGAGTTTAGGATATTCAAGGCGGATATAGCTACCGCTGACGCTATAAAATGGACTCAATGGGGAAGGAGTATGCGGGAACAGAACATAGGTAACCACCAACTTGGAAGCGGCGGTTACAGGGGGAAACAGGCCATTTGGGACAAGGAGGACGCCGAGCTTGAACGCCTTGCTAAAGACAACCCTTGGCTTAAAATCACGGACTTGCAGCTTAGGCAATTTGTTCGGGCCCGCTACTACCTGGACAAGGAAACGGGGGAGTTCATCACCGATGATCCGGAGGTGAAGGAATTCGAGAAGAATCTGGTAAGGAATTTATCGCCGATCTCAAGTCTATTGCGTTCTAATTAAGATAATGAAGCCAAGAATCTAAATGGGTTCACCTTTCCTTGTCTCTGCAGGAGGAGGAACTGAACGCTACTGCCACAGAGTCATCCCAGGATTCGACGGAGCCGTGGGACACGGTTTTCAACAGGGCGACCAATGCTTACAAGAAGAGGGACAAGGGGTTGCCGCCGTCCTCAGCTAGCCGTGTGTCCGGCTTCGGTACGAGCATGAAGTTCAAGGAGTTCTACAAAGAGGATGCCAGGAACGGAAGGGACAGGAAGAACCAGGATAAAGCCGCTGTTGCAGAGCTGAAGATGAAGGTGCAGACACCAGAGGAGAAGGCGGTGGACCAGAAAACAGTGGACAAGTTAGTGGAAGAGAAGCTCCGCTCGATGATCCCCCCTAAGTTTTTCGAGGGGCTTACTACTTGGAATGCGGGAGATCGATAGGGGCCGATACATCTGCCCAGCTTAAGCGGCAGCAACTCGGGCATCAATGTTACCGTGTCGCCGGACCTGGTAACCCCGCCGGCCGTCAACGTCAGGACGCAGCCCCTCGTTTTGGTCACACCGACGCCCCCTCCCGCGAAAGATACCAATAAGGCGCAGCCGACGGTGGCGGTGCTTTGTGAGGCACCCGAGCAGGAGATTGCAGATGATGATCATAGGCCAGCCGCCGGCATCCGCCGTGTCTCTACATTAGCCGAGATCCACGCCATCACCAAGGTAATTATTTGGTTAGTGCACGTCATCTCCTTTATGCCTTTGATGCATGATTGTTGCCATCTCATGACGCCCAACAACATGTTTTTGCCTCAGGACACTTCTTGCGTGCTCCTGCTTAAAGATGTCGGCGGTGAGTTGAAGGATGTTGCCAAGGGCACTCTTATAGAACCGGTGAGCCGCACGATGCACAACAATCCAATGGATGATGACGTGATGAAGGTCAGGTTGGCTCGGGTGTTGCCAGGGTGCGACGACATGGACCCCCCATTTAACCTCAGGGAGCCGACGAACACAAGACCCTTGGGGAATGCTACAACTGGCCCTTGACATGGCCGAAGACCCAGATTCGTCTTGCGGGGGGGAGCACCAGCGCCACCTCTCGACCGATCATCGCCCGGCCACCACATCGGAAGCCAGTAGCCGCCATTGTCGCCACCACCATCCGTCACGATCAACTCTTGGCAGCGTGTGCACCGCCACATGGCAAAGACGTTGTGCCGCAACCGCCGTCGCCCCTGCTACCACCACCACATGATGGCACCCATGAAGATGATGATGAATTGGTCAACGTTGACGACTTCATCAACACCGCCGCCGCCAAAGGATTGTATATGCCTTCTGTGGATGAAGAACCCTTCGCAGCTCGCGACGACCATCAAGCTGGTCGGCCCAATACATGCACGCAGCGCCTGGTCTTCCATGGTCTTTCTCAAGAGACGCCTCCGGCCGCCGATCCACCACAAGAGAAACCGGGATTGGTTTTCAGCCCCAACCCACTCCAAAAGGCGACTGATGAGCAGATGGCAATGGCTGACACTGTTGTGAAGAAGAAGCACTACAAGAAGAGAGGTAATAATAATAAGAAGGGTGCGAGCCAGCCTCTTCCGAAGAGGATCCGGGGGCAGGACGCCGTCGTCATACCATCCACACAATTTGGCTTGCCCCGAGTGCATGTAGCTGGTGATCCGATATTGACTCCGGATATGATCCACATTGCGGTTGGAGCCATGTTAACTTTGCACGAGGGTGTCAAGACACTAGAGGCCCTCCTTCTTAAAGAGGACGATCCAAATTACCCGGTTTTCACGGCCAAGGTGCCATTGGACGTCGGCTTCGTCGATGAACCCCCCGCGGATATATTCTTCATAGCATTCGAGGACATATTCAAGCTGTTTCTCACGAAATGGCTGGACTATAACTTGGTCCGCCTATACGCGCTCAATCTGGCGCTCACGATCAAGAGAGAAAGTACCCCGGAAATCGCGATAGTGGATCCCTACTACATGCGGGACAGCCAGTTGGTCGAAGGATCAGAGACACGGACCAAGGCGACGGCATACCTCGAGAAGTTCATGGTGGACAACAAGAGGAAGGGCACACTTCTTTTGCCTTTCTTTCCCGAGTAAGTATACACACTCGCTCATCGTCACCGTAACTTATGCATTTCTTACAGATTTCTTTCCTTTGCTCTTTTTCCAACATTCCGTTCCAATTGTGTTGCGCAGAGACAAATACTGCACGCTCATCGTCCTTGCCCCGAGGTATTCGCTAGCCACGTATTTCGACTTGGGGAGTTTGACGAAGAAGAAAGACTACACTAGAATAAGGGGTGTTCTCAATGAGGCTCTTGAGGGCTACACCAAGAAGGGATGCACCTTCGTAGATAGGGGGGAATGTATCAAGGATGGCAAACACGTGTTCAAGCACGTGCTCGACTTCCCCTGCATCAAGCAGTCGACTGCTGGTGCCAAGGAGGCCTTCTACGTCCTCCATCTAGTCTCCAAGGATGGGCCGAAACTTTGGCGAAAATCGATGATGCTGATCTTAGAGAAGACTTCCATCGCATTCAGATGAAGTTGTCGCAAATCATCATTGAAGATGTCAACACAAGGGGCGGTGCCCTACAACAAGCCAGAGGGTTGAGTAAGAGGGAGATCGAAGAACGCCTCCGTAAGCAGGGTGACACAAGGACATGGATGACGAAAGAGGGCTATCTACCGTTCTCGAAGCCATGCCAGAAGAGGAAGTCTTCATCGTGATCGATGTGTGCCTCTAGCATGATCCAGTGTGTGTATATTCTTGATGGACGCCTGCTGTATTAGTGTGTGTGTGTCATAAACTTTACTATCTCGATCGTGGTCGAAATGGTCATTGTTGTTAGACTTAAACTACCTTGTGGTCGTGCTGTCGTTGAACTTATTGCTTCTATGATGATCTAACTTTTAGGTTTATGGATCCTTTGTTTTATATTCTATGAACATATATATATATGGATGTGAACCCTTTATTCATTCTTTTCGTTGTATTTTTACTAATATGCCTTGTCGTCTATAGAGATGGCGACGAGGTGGTATGTGGTGTACATGGGTAGGGTTCCAGGAGTCTACGAGGAGTGGGAGGATTGCCACAAACAAGTGAACAAGTTCAGCGGCAACATCTACAAAGGATACACGACTAGAGAGGAGGCGATAGCCAAGTGGAGAAACCACTTGTGGAAGAAGAACCGGATGAAGATATTGGTCGGGCTAATGCTCTTGCTCACCATTATCACAGTTGTATTCTATTTGATCCTAGTGTAGGCGGCGGTGGCCACTTCATATTGGTAATGTGAGATGATATGAACTTTGTATTCGGCGCTTGTGTAAAAATTTGGCACTTGACACTATATATCTATCTCGATCGGGCTCTAAGTGTTTGTATTATATATATGTCAGTTTTCATGCATCTACTACTTGTGCAATGTATTTTATACTCATCTGTATAAATCCTGTATAAATACCTGATTATACACCAGGAAAGTATTTTACTTCGAATACATGTTACACAATCAGTGGCGCATATAATTATATAGTTAGTGGCGCATGGCATATCTGTGGCGCATACACGTAAATGCGCCAGAGAAGTTCTTCCTGTGGCGCATATGAAGGAATGCGCCACAGAAGTCTGGAACTTCTGTGGCGCATATCCATATGCACCACAGGAAGTAGTTATCAGTGGCGAGGTAACAGTGGCGACAAAGATATGTGCCACAGAAGTCCCCTTTTGATGCGCCACAGATAGGTTGTTTCCTAGTAGTGAAACATTTATCATAAACAAGGAATAAGATAATAACCACTTTATTATTGCCTCTCGGGCATATTCCCTTCAGTCTCCCACTTGCACTAGAGTCAATAATCTATTTTGAAAAACTTTGCGTATTGAACACATATGGCTTTCTGGTGTTGCATATACGCGATTGCTAGTGGTTAACATAATCTCCAGATCTGACAGTTTCAGGTCCGTGTGTATTTGCATGTCTTTGCGTCTCTACGCTTCACTCATTCTCAAATGAGATGGCATTGTATAAATTTGGTCCTTTGGTGAGACCTTCGGTTCGTTCGGGTTTAAAATATGTTGATATTATTGTCATACAATATATCTTCATAGTATTAGCCCACTTTGAACCACACCTAGTTTGATAACAAACTACTTAACACAAATGCCCTCCTTTGCTGCTACTATAGCAGTCATATACTTAGCCTTTTGTTGTAGTATCCGTCACAATGTCTCAACTTTGGAACTCATCCAAATCCATCATGGAACATCCTTTCCATTACATTGTGCCACCCATAGTCTAAATTGAGATAAATTTAATTTGTATCTTATGACAAATCTAGTATCAATGTAACACTTTACAATGAACTACCTTTAACTATTTGTCACTTATACATGATATATTCTTAGTGCTTCCAAAGCTCATAAGAATACCTTTACTATCGTCCAATGATGATCTTATGAATCATTCTAGTATGTGCTCATAACGTTTAGAGCATAGGACATATCTGGATATATACATATCACGGTATAATCGATCAAAATATTCATGTGATTTTACTCACCAAGTGTTGAAACACTTGAATCTTGATACAATCCTTTCCATGCAGCAAGAACCTTTCTTGTTGTTTCCATATTGAACCCTTTCAATATCTCATATATGTACGTCTGGCATAACCATATTAGCGCCTCAATCTATCCATATAGAAATTGATGCCAAATATTCCGGTTTTGCCCAAGTCTTTCATCAAAATCCTATTTTAATGAAATTCTTAACTTATGTCAATACAAGATACATCATTTCCAATCAACACCATGTCCTCTACATAATGTATTAGAAATATGTCTCAGCGCTCCCACTTAATTTCTTGCAAATGCAAGCATCTTCATCATCTCCGATGAAATTAAACTCTTTTAACATTTTCATCATGGTGAAGATTCCAACTCCGCTATGCTCACTTCAACAATTGAAGTTTGCATGCCCTTTTAGCACCCTTTGAATTAACAAAACCCTTCGGACCATGTCATGTACATGTCCTAGGTTACCGTTCTATTAGAAGAACCTTGTTTTGTTTATTCAACTACCATATACCAAATTATATGTAGTGGTTTCTACATTAATCCGTCAAGACTATATATCGCTATGAAAGATCAAATCTTGTCATAGTCAACTCCTTGAACATTGTCGTAAACTTCTTTCCGACATGGCGACTATTTCATAGATATTAAACATCCATGTCTTATTTCTTTATAGATCCAAACACGACCGATAGGCTTCACGCCTTTCTGGAGGGTCTTCCGAGTTCAGAAACTTGTTTTCTCGTGTATGGATACTATCACGGATTCTATGACTTCTAGTCATTTTATGGAGTCAGGGCCCATCATCGCTTCTTTGCATGTAGTCGGTTCATCATTGTCAAAACAATAGCGACTTGCTTATCAAATCTTACTATTTGATTCTTACCGACCCACACGGTTCTATAGGAACTCTAATCTCCGAGATCACACCTTTTGTAATCACGAGAGCCATGAGCATTGTGGCCGCCACCAGGACACTTTCCGGCGCTACGCTACTTAGCACATATAGCTAAGGTTCAACAACCTTATCAAAGTTCTATTGTCCTCCCACTTAACTTTTCACGAAAAATTCCTTCTCAAGAAACTTGACGTTCCAAGTAACAAACTCTTTTGTCCTCGGTGTTATGGAGAAATTCCCAACAAATTCTTTGGGATAACCTACAAAGACGTGCTTATCCGACTTTGGTTGTAAACATTTTACTTATGCATAGCATACCAAAATTTAAGAAAAGACAATTCGGGTTTTATCCCAAACCATAACTCATATGGTGTCATTTCAATGGATCACGATGGTGCTCTTTTCAGTGTAAAAGTGGTAGTCTCTAAAGCTTCAATCCTTAAAACATAATGGCAGTTTTATAAATGACACCCTTGATCTTACCATGTCAAACATGGTTTGATTTTATCTCTCGAATATGCCATACTCCTATGGTTTATCGGGAAACACAAATCATGGAACAATTCCTCAAGTCTTAGGTGTTTTTGCTAAACATGTAACTCAAATATCTTCCTTTATGATCGAATAATAAACTCTTTATTTTCTTGTTACAATGATTTTCCACTTCATCTTGAAAGTCTTTGAACAATTTTCAAATGTTTCATACTTCTTCCTTATTAAGTAAATATACAGATATATTCACTCAAATTTTCGGAGGAAGCATATGAAGCAAAAAGATCCATCGCATATGGCTACACATAATGGACTATGCACATCAACATGCACAATTTCCAATAAGCTAGTCATCTGTTCCTCTCTGGTCTATGGACGGAGTTTCAATTATCTCGAGGAAAGTCTCACATGCGTCAATTGATCAAAATCAAAGACTCCAAAAATCCATCAACATGGCGTTTCTTCATGTTTTCTTTCAAATATAATTTAAACAGCGATGTCACTTCATAAGTGATCTTTCAATCATTTGTCTTGCGACATTTTAGCAATAGTGTTTATGGATGTGATTTCTCCAACTAGACTTGTAAAAGTTCATCCATCCTTTATGGAATACGGTAATTATTTGAACAGCCATTGTTCTCATGATACCGGAACAAAATAACAATTATTTAAACAAATCTTGAAGGCTTGGTTTGATGACAACGAAAAACACAATAACACTTTATTTGTTTTCGATGAACATCATCACTCATTCTCTTGCTGGTTACTTAGGCCATTGTAGTTCATGAATTGTGTTGTCCTGTATGACACTTCATACCAACCAATTCGGTATCCAATACCTAAGAACCACATTGTTTAACAAGCAAGCAATATAGCCATAACATGTATATCTTCTATATACCTAAGTTGGACATCTCTAACCTTTTATTTTCTGCCAAATATTTTATAGATTCTCTTTCAGCAATTCCTTTTCCTTTTCTTTTCAACATGACACATGGTACAGTATATAGTCAAATTCTAATACCTTTGGACTTGCACTTTGAAGTGGATCACCATCATCAAATGTTTGGTGTTCTTTCAAAAATCCATTCTTTAATAATCTATTAGTGTAGTAAACATTTTACTTACATCTTCTATTCATCCTTTATCATGACAACTTTCATGATCAAGCTACTATAGCCTATAAGGAAGAATCGCGAGTATAATATCAGTTCCCAAAACCTTTTTGGTAGATTCGGATGCCTAGCATCTCCATCCTTCAAAAATTCTCATACAATATGAGAACACATATTTTGCTAAATTATACTCTATCATAATGCAACCAAAAACATTGTTTCAGATATCACAATATCTTTCACACATGATGGTTCCTTAAACAATTCTTTCAGCTCCTAGATAACCTTGATATTAAAACAACTTTTGAATATCAATAATCATGGAGGCAAACATGATACTTTAGATACTAACATTGGAATTCTTACTCTTGATTTAATACTACTTATTAAACTTCATGGAGTAAATAGAGTTTGTTGAAAGTTTGCCATAGGACTTATAAGCTTTAAATTGACATTCAAAACAATACGATACCAGTTCGTAAAGTAAATATCCAGAATTCTATAGTTCTATTATCTCAAATAAAAACTAAGCATAAGGTAGAAAACGAATGCCAATGACTATAACAAACTATGCAAATTCACTTTGATTTAATTTATGACAAATTTGGTTCAACTAATCCAAATTAGAAATGAACTCCCACTCAAAAACGACATCCCTCGTGCTTTTTTGGTGATTACATGAACCAAATCCACTACACCAAGTCCGATCATCACGTGAGTTGATGTAGCTTCAAAGGCGAGCATCTATATGGGCATCATATCAAGTATATGACTCATGCTTAACCTTTCGGTCCGTGTTCCGAGGCCATGTCTGTACATGCTAGGCTCGCCAAGTAAGAACCTTAGTACTCGCATGTGTAAAACTGTCTTACACCCGTTTGTATGAAAGTGTAGAGTCGAGTACACCCGATCATCACGTGATGTCTCGAAATACGATCCACAAAACGGTGCATACTTAAGGAAGAACACATTTTTATCTTGATATCTAAAAGAGGGATCATCTTACAATGCTACAGAAAGCGCCAAACTAGCAGTATAAGATGCTAACATCTAATGTGTAAAGTGAGATGATATGGTCCATGCATTTGATCTCTATCACTTGCATCGTGGTATGATCTCTATCATTCCTTTGTGTGTAAGGCCAAGGTCTATGGAACTTACACGTTGAGTGTGTTGTAAGAGTATGTATCATACATATACTTACAACAATACCATATCAATACACTAGCCCAGCAACGATCTAAACTAGACGCCTCTAATTTATCAATTGCAAGTTTTACATGGCTTAGGGCTTTCGGAGATAGAACCATTCTTACCTACGAACATGAACCAAAAGGAGGATAACTAAGTTATTAGCAACTCATTGTAAATCAGATATTGACTAAAGTAGGAGAGACAGACACCCGCCAGCCACTTATGCAAAACAAGTTGCATGTCAGTCGTGGAACCGGTCTCATGTACGATGACATGTAAGGTTGGTCCGGGCCGCTTCATCCCATTATGCCACCAATATCCAAAATACATAGAAGATGCAATGACATGATCATCATCGCCCACATATCAACATATGTGTACTACCCGTGCTCAGCACCTACGCATAGATCAGGCTCTGATACCACTGTTGGGTCCGCAGCATAGAAAACAAAAAATTTCCTACGGTGTGAACTACACGCCAAGATCTATCTACTAGGTACAAAGCAACGGGTGGACATACATCCAACTAGAACTTACCCTTGTAGACAACGAGCTTTGTTAACAAGTAGGAACTCGTGGTTGATGTAGTTGTACACTTGCCGATCTCAAGATCGTGATAAAGTCCAGCAGGTCTGGCTCCAGCACGTCCATCAGATCCAGCTCCGGCACCACCAAGTCCAGCACCACAAAGCAGCGGTGCATCCGTGATCGCACACATGTCTGGTACCCCGACAACCTCCGTCCCTCGCTCCAGCAAAGCAGCGGAAGCAGCAACTCCTTTCCAGATAAAGCCACCAGGAACATGTATCTCGCTAATCCGAGACCATGGGGAAATAATACTAGAGGGGGAGAGAGATCCTTCACAAGGAGGTGTGGTTTGTGAGGAGGAGAGGGGGGCCTTTTATAGGGGAGAGGGGGGCACCAAAGGGCCATGGCGTGGCAGCCATGGTGGTGCCCCCACCTCTTCCACATTCATGTGGGTGGAGATCCCACTCCCATAAAAAGCCTCCACTCAAAATTCCACTCACACATGCATTAAATTTCCACCAAATTTAATGCAAGCTCTCATTAAATAAAACTATTTCATTTATTTTATTCAGAATTTTTTCAATTACATTAATTAACAAACATTCACATAAAACCCCTTGCAACATTTCAATATCACATGCAGAACCACTTTCTGCAATTTCACCCGAAACAATTCCGGTTTCTATCGAAAAAATTCTTGTTTCTATCGAAACATTTCCTACGCTTTGCAAACCTTTTGTCTGGAACATATGTGCTCCTAAACATAACACCTTGATCCATGAGCCTCAACATAACACCTTCGTAGCACTGAACCCACCTTTATAGTCACCCTGTTACGGTGTGACGTTTGATGTTATCAAGATACTCTTCCGGTGTTAGCAATTAACATGATCTCATGGTCTAAGGATAAAGATTACTTTGTATGATGTTATAGCAATATAAAAATAATGACTTTGATCGTAATGCTATACTTCGGATGAATGTTCATCACATCATTCCACCAATGGTGTGACCTTGTTATTAACCACATCCAATGTCCATGATCAGGAAACCTTGATCATCTTGTTAATCAACGAGCTAGTCTATAAGAGAGGCATGACTAGGAACCTTTTATTTGTTTATTAAACACACATGTATTGACGTTTCCTATCAATACAATTATAGCATGCAAAATAAACATTTATCATAAACAAGGAATAAGATAATAACCACTTTATTATTGCCTCTCGGGCATATTCCCTTCAATGACACTGGGTGTGGTTCATGATATGGTTTGTGAGAAGAACACACATGCAATGACTCTAGATGTGGTTCATGATAAGAACACACATGCAATGACACTGGTGTATCCTTATGTGGTTTGTGAAAAGAACACACATGCAAGGACACTAGCTGTGGTTCATGGAAAGAACACACATCCAACGACTCTAGCTGTGGTTCATGAGAAGAATACACATCCAATGACACTGGTGGGTCCATGTGTGGTCTATGAGAGGATCACACATGCAATGACTCTAACTGTGGTTCATGAAAAGAGCAGACATGCAATGACACTGGTGGATCCATGTGTGGTTAATGAGAAGAACACACATGCAATGACACTGGGTGTGGTTTATGATATGGTTTGTGAGAAGAACACACATGCAATGACTCTAGTGGATCTATCTTGGCATAATTTGATGTATGCCATGATGTATTTCATTGTACAAGACACTCACTTTCCATTTTTATACTACTCAGTTTTTCCCTTGGTTTTATGTGGTACTACTTAGTTTTGCCCCCTCTCTCTATCTTTCGTAGAAGCACAAACCTGTGCTGACCCTGTCTTCTACTCCCCGATTGGTTGTCGCAGTTGTCACGCGAATCGTGTGCACCAACCGTTGATTCTGTGCGATCTAATGATGATCGTTGCACACGTCGTGCCCTTCACAGTACAGCATGAGACAACACGGACGTCTCCCTCAGCGAGACTTCTACAAGAAGGAACACGATGTCGTCCATGGAAAAAGTCATTGAGCGGTCATGTCATGTTTAATAAAGTCTGAAAAGCCTACTACTGCTACTACTACGCCACAACGCATGTGTCATCGAGTACACGGTCGTCGATGGACAGCTGCAATTTATTGCCACTTGATTTTAATAAGACATATCCCATTTTTTACATAGCGGCTCTCAATCGCCAATTTTAGGGCCGTGTCAAACTTCGTACATAGAAATTGTGTATGCGCCCTTTGCATGCGGCTCAATACAGAACTGCCATGCATGGCCCGGGAAAAACGTGATGTACCGTGCACGTGTCGCGGTGCATGGTGCAGTAGACTGCACGGCGCGTTGCACGGTGGTGCAACGAAACGTGCCTTGCTTCCATCCACCTTAACTATAGCGCCCCTCTCCACACACCCACTCCCACTCTCGCTCACTATCCCCACGCAACCCTCTCCACTGTCCCACCAGCATCCGTAAACTCCCGATAATACCCCGTCCGCGCCGGCGATGGCCGAGGAGGATAAGGTGGCCATCGTCGCCTCCGTGGCTACCGGCGAGGAGGCCCCCGTCTCCTCGCCGGTCCCCCTCGACGCGTTGAAAGTAGCCGCCGTCCCTGTCTAGGCCCTAGTCGAGGCATCGATGGCATCCGCCGCTCCCGTCCAGGCCCCCGTCCCCGCTACCGATGGAGCCGCCGAAGAGGAGCCCCCTGCCGGTGAGGAGGCCCCCGCCGGTCACAAGCAGATCAAGCACTTCTTGGGCACCTACGATCCAGATAAGTACATCGCTCCGCTAAACCCCTATGACATCGGCATCGATGACCCATGGTCGGAGGTAATTAGGGTTTGCTCCCTTCCCCTAGTTATTCTACCGTTCCCATCGTTGGATGCTAGATCTTGGTTTATTAGGAATCGCTTGTTCGCATTTCGATTGCTCGATCTTCTTACATCATCTATTCCCCCATTTCCTTTTCTTCCAATAGGTTTCCGTCAGCGACGTCTGTAGCGATGACGAGTCCATACACACCAAGACTCGTCAGGTGCTGAGGAGGCTGCGGGCCGGCCAGTACGACGCCTTCTTCAGGGGCGGCCCCTGGCGCTGCCCCTTACGCAAGGGGATCAACTTCTGCTGTGTGACTCTCACCGGCGGCACCGACTTCATCTCCTTAATGAAGCATGCAGAGCCTGCGGGCTCTAGCATCAACAAAGACGGCAAGCGCGAGACCGTGAAAATCAACGCCTATATCGCTGAACACCGGGCTCTCAGCATTCACCTCCGAAACCTCCAGCGGTTGGCCATCAAAGAGGGTCGCATTCCTCCAATCAGGCCCAAGCCCCCCAGGATCAAGGGACTGGGCAGCAAGAAGTGGCAGAAGCGCCGGAGGGAGGCGGAGGCGCTGGCGAATGAACGGGTCGGATGTCTCCCTGAATGTACCTGCTGGTACAGCGGCTGCTGCTGCTAAGCAGCTTCTTTTGATTTTCTATATTTTGCTTGCATCCTATTTCTGACTGAATGCATCGAACCTCATTAAGCAACCTACTTTCTATCACTATATCCTATTTAGCTCCGCATAGCTATATCTACATTTGTTTTGTTTTCTGAATGAATGTATTCTGCCTGGTGTGATTTGCTGCTCTAGATTTGCTACCTGATCGGAGGCAAAAAGAGGTCCAAAAGGGAACGAATTATCGAAGAGAGAATCTTCTCTAGATTTGCTACCAATTTGGGCAAAATGAAACATATTTGTTTAGCGAGAGAGGAAAAGGGTACTCTTTCAAACTGCCAGTTAACGAGCTACCATCTTGACGAGGCCCCATCTTGACGTCTCCCTCTACAAGAAGGAACACGATGCCGTCCATGGAAAAAGTCGTCGAGCGGTCATGTCACGTTTAATCAAGTCTAAAAATCCTACTACTGCTACTACTACGCCACAACACATGCGTCATCGAGTGCACGGTCGTCGATGGACAGCTGCAATTTATTGCCACTTGATTTTAATAAGACACATCCCATTTTTTCCGCAGCGGCTCTCAATCTCACTTCCAACTAGGGCCCACCGTAAGAAGCTTGCACGCGCTAGCCGGAGGCCGAACAGCTGAGCTCGACGAGACCTAACGTCTCCGGCTTCATCGAGTCACTCGCAGCCATCAACACATCCCTTTACCCGATGGATGGTCGATGGAGAAGCGATGGTGATGATGATGGAGATGATCTCCTCCAATTCCCCGTCCTGATAGGGTGCTAGGACGGAGTTTCTAGTGCTGTTTCATGGAATCTGGTGGTGGCGGCGGAGCGGAACTCCTTCTGGAAAAATGTCAACCCCCCCGAAGTTTTTAGGTCAGAAGGCTTCTTATAGGCGAAGAGAGAGGCCGAGGGGGTGCCTGGGGGCCCCACACCACCCCCTGGCGCGGCTTGGCCTGGCCCGCGCCACCAGGTGGTGTGGCCACCCCATGGCTCCTCTCCTTTTCGTATTCTGGCTCCTGGAGTCTTCAGGTGAAATAGGATTTTTGGCATATTTTCCAGGATTTTTCCTGATAGTTGGTTTTCTGCACAAAAAGTAGACACCAAGGCAATTCTGCTGAAAACAGCGTCAGTTCGCATTAGTTGCATCCAAATCACACAGTATAGAGGAGAAACAATAGCAAAAGTGTTCGAGAAAGTACATACGTTTTGGACGTATCACAGGACGCTGGAGATAGGGAAGCCAAGTCAGATCCCAGGTGGGACGAAGCATTTCGTGAGTTGTGGAGTACCTGGAATGGTCGCAGTTTGTCGCCTAGGAACGATGGCAAGCGCCTCAAGTGGTCTGATGAGAAGTGAATTAAATTTTACTTGTCAGTGTTATGTTTATGTTTTGTGGAACTCAGTTAGCTTGTCAGGTGATACTAGTAAAATAAATTTAACCCTCATTGTGTTATGTTTATGTATGTGTCTTGTAGATTGTCAAGATGGTAGCTTGTTAACTGGCAGTTTGAAAGAGTTCCCTTTTACTCTCTCGCTAAATAGATATGTTTCATTTTTCCCAAATTCGTAGCAAATATAGAGAAGATTCTCACTTTGATAATTTGTTCCCTTTTGGACCTCTTTTTGCCACCGATCAGGTAGCAAATCTAGAACAACAAATCACACCAGGCAGAATACATTCATTCAGAAAACAAAACAAATGTAGATATAGCTGTGCGCAGCTAAATATGATATAGCGATAGAAAGTAAGTTGCTTAACGAGGTTCGATGCATTCAGCCAGAAATAGGATATAGCTAGAAAGAAGCCGCTTAGCGACAGCAGCAGCCGCCGTAGCTGCAGGCACATCCTACAAGCGCCCGCGCCTCCGCCTCCTCCCTCCGGCGCTTCCTCCACTTCTTGCTGCCCAGTCCCTTGATCTTGGGGGCCTTGGGCCTGTTTGGAGGCATGCGACCCTCTTTGATGACCACCCACTGGAGGTTTCGGAGGTGAATGCCGAGAGCCCGGTGTTCAACGATGTAGGCATTGATGTTCATGGTCTCGTGCTTGCCGCCTTTGTGGATGTTGGAGCCCGCGGCCTCTACATGCTTCAGTAAGGTGTTCAAGTCGGTGCCGCCGGCGTGACTCGTCAAGCAGTAGGTGATCCCCTTGCGGAAGGGGCAGCTGTAGTCGCCGCGCCTGAGGAAGGCGTCGTACTGGCCGGCCCGCGGCCTCCTCAGCACCTGACGAGCCTTTGTGTGAATGGACTCGTCATCGCTGCAGATGTCGCTGCCGGAACCTATTGGAAGAAAAGGAAAATGGGGGAGTAGATGATGTAAGAAGATCGAGCAATCGAAATGCGAACAAGCGAATCCTAATAAACTAAGATCTAGCATCCAACAATGGGAACTGTAGAAGAACCAGGGGAGGGGAGCAAACCCTAGTTATCTTCGACCATGGGTCATCGATGCCGGTGTCGTAGGGGTTCAGCAGAGCGATGTACTTATCTGGATCGTAGGTGCCCAAGAAGTGCTTGATCTGCTTGTGACCGGCGGGGGGCTCCTCGCCGGCGGGGGGCTCCTCTTTAGCGGCTCCGTCAGTAGCGGGGACGGGGGCCTAGACGGGAATGGTGGCTGCCATCGATGCCTCGACTAGGGCCTGGACAGGGACGGTGGCTGCTTTCAACGTGTCGAGGGGGACCAGTGAGGAGACGGGGGCCTCCTCGCTGGCGGCCACGGAGGCGACGATGGCCACCTTATCCTCCTCGGCCATCGCCGGTATGGACAGGGTTTTCTCGGGAGTTTGCAAATGCTAGTGGGACAATGGAGAGGGTTGCGTGGGGACAGTGAGCGAGAGTGGGAGTGGGTGTGCGGAGATGGGCTCTATAGTTAAGGTGGATGGAAGCAAGGCACGTTTCGTTGCACCACCATGCAACGCGCCGCGCAGTCTACTGCACCGTGCACCGCGACACGCGCACGGTACGTCGCGTTTTTTTCCCGGGCCATGCATGGCAGTTTTGTATTGAGCCGCATGCAAAGGGCTCACACACAATTTCTATGTACGAAGTTTGACACGGCCCTAAAATTGGTGATAGTTAAAAGTGGAAATGTAGAGGGGAGGTAGGTGGCTGTACGGCGAGATTTGTGGGGTTGTGATAGTGTTTCCCCCATCTATGAGTGAGTAAACCCTCGCTGTAGGCTATGGGGATGGTAGGGATTGGATGAGATCGTTCATGTAATAGCATCCGATTGGTAGGGCATGGTGCCTAGTTGCTTTCATTAGTGCTTTATGACTTTGTTGCGACTTGTTGTGCTTAATGCTTGTCACTAGGGCCCGAGTGCCATGATTTCAGATCTGAACTTATTATTGATTCATTATGATAGTATTGTTCTTGGTCTTATCTGCAAGTTGTATACACACGTCGCTGTCCGGAACCTATGGCCCCGAAGTGACAGAAATCGGGATAACCGGAAGGGAAAGGCTTTGATGTGAGGATCACATGTGTTCACGGAGTGTTAACGCTTTGCTCTGGTGCTCTACTAAAAGGAGCACCTTAATTGCCAGTAGTTCCCTAGAGGCCCCGCTGCAAATGGGCTGGCAGGACAAAAGATGTTGTGCAAGTTCTCATTGCGAGCACATGCCTAGGATTGTCTAGTACTTGGATGCTTTATCTTATTTATCTGCAATTGCCCTATGTTCTGATTGCTATGTGAATTGTCTTGTCCATGCAACGCCCGTCCATCCATCCCTATGCCTACCGCACTCGAATCCCACTATTACTGCTTTTGTTACTACTGTCTTTGCTTTACTACTACTGCTACTCTGCTATTGCTACTACAAAACTTTTGCTACTGATAAACTGATGTGAGCAAGATTGTTTCCAGGTGCAGCTGAATTGACAACTCAGTTGTTAAGGCTGATAAATATTCTTTGGCTCCCCTTGTGTCTAATCAATAAATTGGGTTTCACTTCCCTCGAAAATACTGCGATACACCCCCTATACTTGTGGGTCATCAAGACTATTTTCTGGCGCCGTTGCCGGGGACCATAGCTTTATTTATCAAGTTCACTTGGATTCTCTATTGTTCGCTGCTATCCATCCATCATGGGCAAGTCTCGTGATGGCAAGGTTCCTATTTTACCATCCACTACAAGAAGAGGTACGGTTCTGAACACCTCTGTTGCTCTTGATTCACCATCTGTTATAAGTAAGCTCGTTACACCACCACATACACATGCTACACACACTGCTACTACTGCTGAATCTGAAACTTTTGATGCTTATGATGCTGTTTCTACTGTTCTTGATAAGAGTGGTTCATTAGGTCCTTTCCTAGATGCTACGATTGCTAGAACTATAGCTGGAAATACTGAAACTCCTAATGAAGACACTACCACACATGTTAGCTCACCTGAGTCTAGTGACAGTTATGATATTGGAGATGGTTATGTTGAGATGACCGATGAGTTTATTAAAGAATGTAAGAACACCCATGATAGGAGTGCTACTAAGAGTCTCCTTGAGAGGCGTACTATTAGACCCAAATTATCTCCTGCTGCTAAGTTTGCTGCTTCTCCCATAAACATTATAGATGAAGATTATGATTTCTCTCCCGATCTATCTTACATAGCTATTGTCGAGAAAGAACCTTTTTGTGGGACTAAGAATGAAAGTGCGGTACCACATATGAATGAACTTTCTACCATGAGTGGCTTGTTTTCTGATGATATTAAGATGCGTACTTACTTTGTTGCTAAGATTTTCCCCTTTTCGCTAAGAGGAGAAGATAAAACTTGGTTTAGTAATTTACCTCCTGGATCTATTGATAGCCCTGAGTGCTTGATTAGTACTTTCCTGCAGAAATATTTTCCTCCCAGTGCTAGACATGCTATTTTGCAAGAACTTTTTGATTTTAAACAGGGAGAAAAAGAGGTATTGCCCGAATCTTGGGCAAGGTTTTGTGCTTTGATTCATGCACTGGCTGGAAGTCCATTACCTAAGAATGAGCTTCTTGATATATTTTATAATGGACTAACCGAGGAATCTAGGACATACCTAGACAGTTGTGCTAATTGTGTTTTCAGGAATAGGACTCCTAAGGAAGCTGAGGAATTAATGGCTAAAATAAGCAAGCATTATGAAGATTGGACTCCTCCTAAACAAGCTATACCTGAAGTAATTGTATCTGAGCCATCTATTCCTGTGCCTATTCCAACATCAAAGAAGAGGGGAGTTATTGAATTAAATGATGAAGTGATGAAGGAAGCTAAGAAATGTCTTAAGGAGAAGGGAACTAAAGCTGCAGATGTCAAGAATTTACCTCCTATAGAAGAATTATGTAAGCCTATTCCCTACTCATCCACTATTGAGGTACACTCTCTCCAACACTTTGATGAAGGTGATATCCCTTACTCTAAACCTCCTGATCAATGCTTAGAAGAATTTGATATCTTTATTGTTAAGCAAGATAACTTTAATAAAGGGGTGCAAAATCATCTAATGGAAAACACTAGAGCTATTGTTGAGTTGAAAGATATTGTGGAAAGAACCTCTAATGATGTTAAAATGATTGTTAAACACTTTCAAATGGTTCAAACTCAAATAGATCAACTCGTTAAAGTGCAAAAAGACTTGCTAGTTAATGCTGCTAAAGAAAAACATGCTTATGAAATTAGAACTAGAAGTGGAGCTGCTACCCAGGATCCTCTATATCCTGAGGGGCATCCCAAAAGAATTGAGAAGGATTATCAACAAGCTGAAAATAGTGGTTCTACTCGTAAGAAAAGGAAAAAGAAACATAAAACTGTTGTAGAACCCTCTAAACCTGCTATAGATCCTAATAGTATATCTATCTCTGATGCTGAAACTGAAAATGGTAATGAAGAAAAAGTTGAAGAAGAACCTAAAAACCACACTAAGAATACTAAATACACCAAAGAAGATTGTATTGCTAAGAAAAATGGTAGTGAAAGAGAACCTTGGGTCCAAAAACCTATGCCTTTCCCAGATAAGAAACACAAGTCAAAGGAAGATGAACACTATAATAAGTTTTGTGAGTGGATGAAGCCTTTATTCTTGCAAATTCCTTTGACTGATGCTATTAAATTGCCTCCTTACTCAAAGTATATGAAGGACATTGTCTCGAATAAAAGGAAGATCCCTAATGAAGAAATTTCTACTTTGCTTGCTAATTATTCCTTCAATGGTAAGGTTCCTAAGAAACTTGGAGACCCAGGGATTCCAACTATCCCTTGCTCTATTAAGAACAATTATGTTAGAACTGCTTTGTGTGATTTGGGAGCTGGAGTTAGTGTTATGCCTTTCTCTCTCTATAAGAGGCTTCAACTTGAAAAATTAATACCAACTGATATATCTTTGCAAATGGCTGATAAATCTACCACTATTCCTGTGGATATATGTGAGGATGTACCTGTTCAGGTGGCTCACAATTGCTTGATACTAACTGATTTTGTTGTGCTTGAAATGCCTGAATATGATAATATGTCTATTATTCTTGGGAGACCTTTTCTTAATACTGCAGGAGGTGTTATTAATTGTAATCAAGGAAAGGTGACCTTCAATGTTAATGACAAGGAACATACTGTCTATTTCCCCAAGAAGATTGAAAGGAATTATGGTTTGAATTCAATTGAACATGTTGAAGGCATTCAAGTTGGAGAAATATATTGTCCCATACCAAGAGAAAAATTTGAAACTATTATGATTGGGACCATTGCTATCAAGGTCAAGGTAACATAATCATTAGTGGAGTACAAAGTTTTGTCTCATATGCAATTGTTTTGGTAGCAAGACTTGATCAACCTTGCTAACAAAAGGATTCCATTGAACAAAACAATGTTTTCATTATGATTATCTCCGTTTATTTCTATCCTTTGCATTTTAGTTTTTGCTTTTGTTTAGTTTTCCTTTTGTAGTTAGTTGCTTGCATGCTAGAACTTCTGTAGTTCTAGCCTTGTTTTGTCCTTGCATCATGTTTCCAAAAGAAAAAAAATCTGTCTGTCATAAAAATCATTCTTCTATTTCTGAAAATTGCCCAAAAATAAAGTGTCTCGAAAAATTCTAGAAAATTTATATTAAATTTTTACGTGAAAAAAGGGGCATAGGAGTACCTAGTAGGTACCAGGGGTCCCCACCAGGTAGGTACACCATGTGGTGGCGCGGCCAGCCCTGGGTGGCGCCATGCCTTGGTGTGGGCCACCCCTGGCCCCCCACTACTTCTCTCACCTGCCACTTTCTTCTCTCTGTCGAGTAAGATCCAGTTCATAGCTCAAAATCGCATTCTTTCTATGCTTGCTCTCGATTTCTTCGATCTCCTTGCTCAGCCCATATTTCTTGCCGAAATTTTGAGCAATTGTTCCTTGGTATGTGACTCCTCCCCTTGTCCAAGTAGATTTGTGTTTAGTGGATTATATGTTGAGTATTTTGCTGCTGTAGGTGACTGGTTATGAGATCTTGTAAGCTTGTTTGATGCTTAGAGATATAGTTTTGATGCATGTTTAGGCCTCTTGCAAGTCCCTATGAGTAGAATCCTTCATTATATTTACTTTGCAATCACTTGTTTAATAGGTGTTTAAATTTCAGAATACCAAGCATGAACAACCATACTTTTGGAGAGATATTTGAGAGTGATGCACCTAGGAGGTCGAGGCCCTCAAGAACAGCCTCTCAAGCTAGGCCATCATACAATGAAGACCTCATTGCAACACGTATTGGCAGTGAAAGGGATGATGGAGACGCTCACCCATCCTCTTTTCCTTGTTTTACTTTCTTGCAAGCTGCAGGTATTCTTGATGATTTCTTGCTACTGATTGAGAGGGTTGGCTTGACCTCTTATATGCAAGATGAGAGTGCACAATACGCTATGCTCACCAAAACTTTTGTTGAGAGCTTCTCATTTACTAACACACCCTATCAATCTACTGTCTCTTTTAAAATCTATAATATGCCCTTCACCATGCCTTTGGGGAGATTTTGCAGTATTGTAGGTGTGCGTATGACGGGGACCGTGAAGAAAATTCAAGGACGACCCGCTGATTTGTTGGAGCTTTACCGAGGTGTGACCAATGATGATGACCGCGTGGCGCAGCGCAGAAAGATAAGAAATATCCAACTCCCTGCTCTTAGATACTTTGCATACTATCTTGCCACTAGTGTATTGGGTAGGGAGAACACTAGTAATATCTCCAACTATCACTTAGCTTTCCTTGCTGCTGCGCTCAATAATGATACTCGGTACAATCTTGGCTTGCTTATTGCTCGCCGCCTAGCTGTTAGGGGGCCTATCTATGGGGGCATCATTGCCTCGCGTGTAGTCAATGCATTAGGTCTTTCAGTGGATCCCGATGATGCTATGCTAGCACCACAGAGGCTCGACCTTGTTGCCTTGAAAACTCATCACTTTGTCACTGCTACCTCTGATTTGAACAATCTAGTATATAGGATGCTTTTCACTGACGGGGATGAAAGGGAGATCCTTTTGCCACAGCCTACTTTGTTTAGTGTTGACAGGAGACCATGGTCGCGCTCCAAGGACGAGGTGGACGAGCAGCTTCGCTTGTTGGGTTTCCACGAGCAGCACCAGGAGGATGCACCCTCCTATGATTACTCTGCACATTACGGAGGGGCGTACTCGAGCTCACACCAGGACGAGGGTACCTCCTCGTCGTACCCCGGTGGCACTTCATCCTGGCCAGCTTGGGATTGATACCCCACTTAGGCCAAAATACTAAGCTTGGGG
This sequence comes from Avena sativa, assembly GCA_916181665.1. Lineage (NCBI taxonomy): Eukaryota > Viridiplantae > Streptophyta > Magnoliopsida > Poales > Poaceae > Avena > Avena sativa. Next base: position 26,593,896 of record OV702290.1, on the reverse strand, counting down.
GGAGGTACGCCGACACCGCACTCATCCTCATATCATGTTGCGTCGGTACTCTGTATATTCATGTTTTCGTTCTCTTTTTAGTTTTCGCTCTTCTTTGCTTTTGCTTTCTAAAAACACAAAAAGACCAAAAATATTTTTTGTTGTTTCTCTTTGGTTTGCTTCTTATTTTTGCCTTGGTTTGCTTTTCCCTTTTTGCTTTGTTTGAACTATTCGAAAAACCCAAAAAGATTTTGCTTTGCTTGTTTTTCTCTTTTCATTCTTGTTTAAAAATCGAAAAACACCAAAAATATTTGTCGTTCTTCTTTGGTTTTTGCGAGTTTGCTATAGGGTTCGGCAGTTCTCAGTGGACTATTGGTTTCATATTATTATTAAGGCCACACAAGTGAAGAGAAATAATGAGGATTAATGACAACTTGAGGCTTGGTAAGAGGCTGGTAACAAACTCTATTTGCCTTCATTTTTGTACATATACTCATCATTATGAGCTTGCTTAGTCCATTCATGTAGGGTGTATGTTATCTTTGAATGCTTAGTAGTTTTTTCTTTCTTGTGATTAGCTCCAGCCCGCTAATAGTTTGTAGCATGTCTCATAAATGTTTGCTTGCATTACTCTATTCATAAATTGGTATGACACTGTGGTATCCTCCTTTGAATGTTTCATTTGATTGACTTGGCACGTGCTCACGCATGCACATGACTGTAATAATCAGTTAAGCCTCGATGAATGATTTTGCCTTGAGGATCTTGAATCACTTTCATGCCATGAGTAGTCCTGTTTTGTTGCAAGCATGATAATGACAGCTATTGCTCTCTCGTTTGTCGCTCCCTTACTATTGCTAGCCTTCACTTCCACTGAGTATTTTACTCAAGTTTCCAACTCCCTAAACCAAATATTTCCAAAGTGTCCACCATACCTACCTATTAGCATCATTTGCTACTCCCGTGCATATTCAATGTGCCTTGTTTTCTTCCGAATAAAATGTTTGCTTGTTATGGGAAAATTAGTTAGTAAAGCTCTCACGAACTTGATGGCACACTTTATTTCCTGCACTTAATAAACCTGAACCATTGTGAACTCTGCATGAAAGTTATATGCTTGCAAATTATAGGCTGGGGATTAGCAGAACCGTGCTGTCATGGGGAACGCTTTCAACACTTGTAGATATATACCCACTTGATACCTTGCTCTTTTGTTTGCGGATGTCGTCGGTGTGAAATAAAAGGGGAGCTTGTAAGTCCATGGAGTTATGTATGTGTGTTAGAGAAACGCCTGGGCCGCTGGTCTAATCCATGCTGACATGGTGGAAACCTATAGCGTAACCATAATGATATCTATGAAACATTCTTCTTATAAAAAAGAGAGAGATAGCTATTGAGAAAAAGAAAAAAAAGGAGATTTATGAAAAGAGGAAAGAGAGAAAAAAGCACCATTTTCCCATGGTAAATAAGAAGATTGTTGAGATACTCATTGTCTGCTTGCCTTGTCATTTTGATATGGGGATTCTTCCGTATCATCAGGCAAGGGGTACCCCGTTGGCGGTTCTCAATGATACGCACATACTTACGATGACAATAACTTACCGGTAACTAAAGTTGAGTAGCATGAGGAGCGGCCCTCGTACTCAAGGGACTTGGGATTTTCAGTTTATAGTTTGTCAAGCATATAACTCAGATTGGACCTCACTTTCACCTTAACCACATTAAAGATGCTTATGATAGGGGCAATGAGCGCTCAAAGCTAACGAGTACCATACTTTCAGCATTTGGAAGCCTTTCAAAATTATTCAAAACCTTTTTCTTCCACTCGTTGAGTCTCCATATATTCTTTGAGCACTTTCTTGAGAGCATAGTTGTCATTCTTTGTGTTTGTTCCATTACTTGATTATTTGTGTTATGACTTTGATGCTTGTATCCTTGATATCTTTACTTCTAGTCATCACTTGAACTTCAGAGGTGCCTTGATATTCATAATCAAAGGGCAAGCGAGATACCACTCTATCATACCTTTTTATGAGCATTGAAATGTTGCTTATGTTTGTGCTTCATGCTACTTATTATTCTTGAGTTGGAATCTCTTCATAGTTTGCAATGACTATTAAGTAGACCCAGTTGCATACTCTTTATTATGAATTGTCTAAGTAGTTGATCGCATTGCTGAGAATATTTACATCATATGAAGCAAATGTGTTCGTGAAAGTTCTTTTATCGCACTCAGTTTTCAACTGAATTGCTTGAGGACAAGCAATAAGCTAAGCTTGGAGGGAGTTGATACGTCCAAAACGTATCTACTTTCCCGAACACTTTTGCTATTGTTTCTCCTCTATACTTGTGTGATTTGGATGCAACTAATGCAAACTAATGTTGTTTTCAGCAGAATTACCTTGGTGTCTAATTTTTGTGCAGAAAATCAACTATCAGGAAAAATCCCGGAAAATATGCCAAAAATCCAATTTCACCCGAAGACTCCAGGAGCCAGAATACGAGACGGAGAGGAGCTAGGGGTGGCCACACCACCTGGTGGTGCGGGCTAGGCCAGGACGCGCCAGGGGGTGGTGCGGGCCCCCCAGGCACCCCCTCGGCCTCTCTCTTCGCCTATAAGAAGCCTTCTAGCCTAAAAACTTCGGGGGGGTCGACGTTTTTCCAGAAGGAGTTCCGCTCCGCCGCCACCACCAGATTCCACGAAACAACACGAGAAACTCTGTTCTGGCACCCTGCCGGGACGGGGAATTGGAGGAGATCATCGCCATCATCATCACCATCGCTTCTCCATCGACCATCCATGTTTCGCCCATCTATGAGTGAGTAATCCCCCGATGTAGGCTATGGGGATGGTAGGGATTGGATGAGATCGTTCATGTAATAGCATCAGATTGTTAGGGCATGGTTCCTAGTATCTTTCATTAGTGCTTTATGACTTTGTTGCAACTTGTTGTGCTTAATGCTTGTCACTAGGGCCCGAGTGCCATGATTTCAGATCTAAACTTATTATTGATTCATTATGATAGTATTGTTCTTGGTCTTATCTGCAAGTTGTATACACACGTCGCGGTTCAGAACCTATGGCCCCGAAGTGACAGAAATCGGGATAAATGGAAGGGAAAGGCTTTGATGTGAGGATCACATGTGTTCACGGAGTGTTAACGCTTTGCTCCGGTGATCTATTAAAAGGAGCACCTTAATTGCCAGTAGTTCCCTAGAGGCCCCGCTGCAAATGGGCTGGCAGGACAAAAGATGTTGTGCAAGTTCTCATTGCGAGCACGTATGACTATATACGGAAACACATGCCTAGGATTGTCTAGTACTTGGATGCTTTATCTTATTTATCTGCAGTTGCCCTATGTTATGATTGCTATGTGAATTGTCTTGTCCATGCAACGCCCGTCGATCCATCCCTATGCCTACCGCACTCGAATCCCACTGTTACTGCTTTTATTACAACTGTCTTTGCTTTACTACTGCTGCTACTCTTCTATTCCTACTACAAAACTGTTGCTACTGATAAACTGATGTGAGCAAGATTGTTTCCAGGTGCAGCTGAATTGACAACTCAGTTGTTAAGGCTGATAAATATTCTTTGGCTCCGTTGTGTCGAATCAATAAATTGGTTTTCACTTCCCTCGAAAATACTGCGATACACCCCCTATACTTGTGGGTCATCATCCTATGGCACAATTAGCGGTGCATCACAGGCCTGATTGTTGCCGCTAGAAGATGCTGCCTCTTTGTTTGCTGCTTCAGCTGCAGCCTCTCTGTCAGCTACTTCTGCTTTAGCTACAAGCTCTCTTTCAGCTGCTTCTGCAGCCTCTCTGTCAGCTGCTTTAGATGCAACCATTTTCTTTGCATATGCAGCTTCAAACTCAGCTATTCTGCATTTTCTACAAAGGGCTCCCCTAAGCTCGTCTTCCCTCTTTCAAATAGGGTAAAACACGAGGTAACATAGAAAAAAATGGATCTTCTTGTACAGCTGGTAGGTCACGTAAGCATCTATGGCTACATACTTCAGGTTTATATCAGAGAACGGCCACTCGTCCCAGAAATCGTGCCTATCCGTAGGGAAATCTTCCTTCATTTTGTCGTACGACTTATCGAGGATTCTAGTTGCGAGTGATGCCATTCCATCCTTCCTCGAGCCCCCCAGGATCTTGACACGACGCTGAATATCGATCCAGTTGTGCGCAGGAATTATAATTTCCTCTTGATAAAATTTCGAAAAATCAGTTGTTTTGTTGATAGTGCAGAAAACAATTCCCTTTTCTACAAGGAACTGGTGCAGCGCCGGATATTTCTTGTCAGTCCTGAAAGTATGTAGTTTGTCATCACCAAAATTTGTAACTACCAATATTTTGTCAATGCAAGATCATCATCTCAATATAATTTTGAAAAGTTTAGTAAATGCAAGATCAAGACTCTCAACATTGTCTTGTCATAATTTATTTAGTTTTGCTATTTCTCAGTCGACTGAACAAGTTGCACATTTCTTTTAACTATGGTTGCACTTTTCTTAGGTGATTGAGACTAAAGAAAATCTCAGTCGATTGAGACATAGGCAAACCCTAATTTATTTGGTCCTAAATAAAATCCAGTAGTTGCAAGATGAGCAAGTGGATAAAGAACAAGAGGAGAAAAGTGGTTAGCTACAGAGAGCAGATCTACAAACCGGGAGAGGTGGTAGACAAGGACGTGTTTCCGCATGGACAGTTGAATGACGACGACTTCACTCCCTTCATATGGGTGCTCCGGGGTGTACTCGAGGTCCAATCCCACAAGCTTGTCCTCGTCTATCCCAAGCCAACCCTCATACATCCTCAGGACACGCACCACTGTCTCCTCCTTGTTGGTGTAGACAACGTCTATCTTCTTATTATCATGGGTAGTGAAGCTTGTCTCTAGAGTGCGTAGATCTTCCATGGCGGCAAGGAGAAGACGGGAAGAAGATAGATAAAAGGAAGAAGAAGAGTGGTTTTTGCGAGGCAGGGGAACGGTGGAACCGTCAATGTGCTTTTAAGGTAGTGGTTAATGATTGGGACGGAAGTCCAAGGAGAGACGCGTGGCGGTGGCTATTCCAGCTTCTGAGTAAACAAAAAATAATTATAACGCTGATACATGTGCCCTGTTTTGTCACATCAATACACTGGGTAGGGGGTGGGCAGGGGGTGTTGTCCTATCCACTGTGCCAACGCTGCAAGCCTACGTGACAGCCACCCTGCCTAAGCGACGGGAGCGACATAACGGCGAGAACTGACAGGGGTCCCAACTTGACGGCCGTTAGCCTGATTTTTTGTATTGAAACATAAAGTTGAATTCGTGCCGAAAAAGACCCTGTGAGTATTTGGCACACCAACTGTAGCCATCCCGGCTGATTTCAGGGAACTTGGGTACCGCGTTGCCTGTACACCCCAACTTTCGGGCCACAAAATGATATTCTCGTGTGAAGGGTATGGGTTGGTCGACCGACCCAGTGGTCTATGGTGGGCTTGTCCAACCCATTGGGCTGAGCCAGGGCTGGGCAGGCCCATGGGCCAGTTCTAGGATTTGAAAGTTTAATAGAAATTAAAGAAATAGCAAATTCCCACAATACCCCTGAAGGTATTTAGGCCCTAGGAAAATAAAGAAAAATCCTAAAAATACATGTGATACCTCTAAATGTTCACAAAAATATAAGCTATCTAATAAAAATATTAACTTGTCTTTTGAAATGGTAAAACTTAAATTGTTTATTTAAAATCAATAATTCTTTATGGAATTTTATGAAAATGAAGATAATAATTAAAAATAAATAAAAATCATTTTTAAGATCTTAGATAAGTATTAGAAAATAGTAAGTATATTAGTGCAAAGGGTATTAACATTTCTGAAGTAATAAATCCTTATTTACCTATTTTATTAAAATAAAATACTTGTTTTATCCTATGTTAATTTTTAAAAATTATTTCCTTAGAAAGTAATAATCATATGCCCTTATAAATATTGCAATCTTAAAAAAGAATATTTTAACTCTAAATGCTAAACCTAAAACCATAATTTATGGTTTATAATAAATTTAAGTGTAAACTGCTAGCTATATAAATTTCCTTTATAAAATTAAATCAATTTTTAACCAATAACTCCAAAACTAACCTTATGCATCATTCACTTATATTGAGGGTGAATGATCTCATCTCTGCAACCATATTTAACATGATTTTTAAGCTTAATAGGAATCAAGCAAACAATAAAATGAGATCACCATATCTCATAATTAGCTTTAACTTTATAACTAACCTATCATCTACTTGCTAGCTTTAGATTCGTAGAGACCCAATACCTATACGATTCTGTCATCTATTATATCAAGGAAACCACTTGAACTTGAAGGCAATTTAAATCTACTATATCTTAACTCAAATAACTTTTATAGTTAACTTGGGTCTAATATACAATAAACTAGAAGTATAATAACTCAAGATCATTCGTACTTTATCAAGAACAATAGTTTTAATCCTAATAATCTTTCGAATTGATTAACTTAATATAAAAATATTTTCTTCGGAAGTTATTCTTTTTGCCACTACAATCTAAAACATGAGCTTCCATAAAAATTACAATCAATTGCTATCATATGTTATTATTGTAATTTATTGTTATTATATTGTATATTAAGACTTAAGTTCCTTACAGATATATTTTCTTATGAAGTAAACTTGAAGAAAAACCAAATCTTAAAGAAATCACCTAAGTTAAACTCATTCATAATATTGGGTATTACTTTGAGATTTTACAAAATGCATACCATTACTTATGCATAATACAAAATTGCTTCTTTAAACATTAGTCCTTACCAGACTAATGATGTTGTTTTCAGATATTGGATCTTATATTGTCTCGAATACCGTGATTGCATAATCTTGTAATCACAAAGGCAAGTTCATACTTGCTCATGTCCTTTGGTTATTTTCTATCAAGTATTTGCAATCTATTAATGTTACCACCTACATTTCAAAAAAAGATGACAGAGAACACTATTTTTGATAATAATGTGAACTATTGTTTACTAATCCAGGGTGATTAGTTAATCTATTATGACCGGCAATGGAACTGCCATTGCTCGGAAATGTATCATTTAGGATTTAATAATCAATGTTGTCAGTGATTCTTGTGTCGTACATTACAAATTAATATGAGATCGATCTATATGGGATTTGGGGAAGTTAGCTGGATCTTCTTACTTTCAGGTGCCAACAAACGACCTTATCGTGAAGCTGAGATTCCTTGCAGAGGATCCATCACAAGGGTGAGATCCCTTAGTGCCCCGTCATATTGGTGTCTATATTATCCGTGAGGGGCTATCGGAGGTAGGTCAGCCACTTTAGTGGAGGCTACTAGGGACATGATCTACTTATAGAGTCTTCAAGAGGCTACAAGAGTTATATCTACCTACATGGGGGTTAACAGAGGTAGATCTACTTGGGGGGTCGTGTTGTCATGTGGGGTCATAGATAAGGGCAGTGATCGGCTTGTATCTTAGACTGGGCCCCACACGAAGGAAGTGTGGATGAGAATGCAACTCGGATGTGCAACAAAGCTAAGGTCTCCCATGGGTAAAGCAAGACACCTATGCAGAGTGTATAAAATTGTGACATGTTACTCCCTATTCCGAGAAGGATCTCTGAACACTGCAGGAAAGGAACTCCACGAAGTTCTAATCAACCTGTGAAGAGCGACAGACATAGCTTTTTAGAATAGAATCAACCTTTGGAGAAATGTTTACGAAAACCTGCATATCCTACGACCAATGGTCTACGACTATAGATAGTGCATCAAACATCCATTTTAGTGAACTTGCTAAGTACGCTCGTACTCAACCATACCTTCTTAACCCTTGCTAGATCTCAGAGCAATCAATAACATCTTCCAGAGGTGGTCTACTTTGAAGAAGGTGAAGATATCTAGGAGGATCAACAAAGTCGACGACGACATCAGTGGCAATAGAAAAGAAGCTGAAGAGTGGAGTACATATAAATCCTTAGATACCAAAACTTACTTTTGTAGAGTTTTGCAACAGAAGCAATCACAGGCCATAGATAAGTATATTAGTAGTGGTGTTATGTCTAGAATAGACTTCGAGTTGCCATTTCTGGTTTTCTTATTTATATTGTTTTCCTCACTGTTTCGAGGAAGTTTTATGGATCTTTTGTAAAGAATTGAGTTTTAATCTATAGTCATGTATTGGACCCGCGATGTTTTAGTTGTACCACTCTGAGGGATGTAATACTAGTGGAAAAGTGTTTCATTGGTGTTATGTCGACGACTATAGTGTACTACATAATGCAGTGGTATGTTGGGTCACCGCACCCAAATATGTAGGGGCATGCCCACCGACCGCGTCTGGTCAGACCGGTTCAGACGCGACAAGACCATTTTTTGTCGTGTCGCTAGAGATGCCCTTACTCCCTTGCCCACACAAGGGGGAAGAGAGAATCCCACATCGAAGGCCAGGCAAGCGACCTCGGGCGGGTGATGTGGAGACCTCGGATAGGTGGCGCGGTTACCTCAGGCAGTGAGTGCATCAAAGTGTGGCGCACACCGAGGGACACCTCACAGAGGTCGGATTCCGCGTTATTTCCCCTAGTTGTCTTCGATGGAGAATATGGTCACCATGAAGAGCTCTAGAACCTTCAGCTTCCCAAGCCGCGAGATTAGGCTTGGATGTAGTAGTTCTCACACAAGTGGAGGTACTTGAGCTGGCTTAGGTTGCCTAGCTCCATCGTTAGTGCAAAGATCCGGTTCTTCGATAGGTTGAGGAACCCTAGGTTCAGAGGCCAGGAGACGGGCAAGCGGCCTCGGACAGTCGACGCAGCTACCTTAGGCATGTGGCAGGAGGGTGGCACATGGAGACGGGCAGCCACCACCGACAGCACACGAGGAGGAGGAGCCTCACAGGGAGAAGGGCGATTTTTGCAGGGAGAGAGAGAGAAGAGGAGATGAGAGGAGAGGATATGAGAGGATAGGAAAGTAAACATGTGTTGGGTCAGAGGCCAGTGGGCCAGACCGGACGCACGAGGGCAAGCAGTCAGTCTTGGTCTTGCGGATAGTTTGCGATGTCCTATTGGGGGCTATTTATGGGCCTTTTTCCGCGGAAGCCTAATTTGCTCCCCACCATTGCGATGGCCTTATAACATCTCCACCCATGTCCTCCAAACCGTCCTCCAATGGCTTTGGGTCACACCACGCAGAAAAACGCGCCTGGTCGCGTGCCCCAAAGGTGTTTTCGATTCGACGTGGCTCGAAAGTGTGTATAGCGCACCGAGTCCATCCCTAGACCATAAGGGATGTTGCGGGATCCCCGAACACAACCCGTTGCATCACGACGAGTGGTGGGCCAACCTTGTCAGTGATACAACAACGGTAAGTCTTCGTCATTAACTCATGTCGCCAAACTAGGTGGTCAGTGCGAATAACTGACACATGGGAGGCCACATCGCTTCATCTCGTTGTCTGTCTACGCGCAGGCATGAGTCACGTCATCGCTACCGTGACTCCGTTGCATGGAGTTGATGACTACAAGAGAACATGCACAATACAACTAGTTTTCGAAGTAAGTATCATATTTGGTTAAGGTAGTAATGCCCCTCGTCACTATCTATCAACGAATACTTGTAAGCTTCCCTTGATCTCAAGTAAGAGTGTTTAAAGAGGGTTGTTTTGTTTATAAAGTGAGGACTAAAGAGTAAAGAAACAAGGAGACAAACTGATGACTATAAGTGCACAGACAATTTGTAGCTAGTTTCGAAATAAAGATATCGATCCCACATGGAGCAGGAGTCTGAAGTATAATAACTCTTGAATTAAATACTACAATAGAAATGCTAAATAAAGTTCTAAGTAACAAGATAAAATGCGAGTATTGTGTAAAAAGGTGTTTTGGTGTTTTTGGTATAAGAGAACAATAAGTAAAGTAAAAAAACTGAATACAGAAAGTAAGTATCGCGTATGTAGAAGAGATTTGAAACTGCAATGGTAAAAAGGCGTTCTCAGGGAGTAGCGGATACACCTCTAGCATTATAACGAACTAAGGTAAAGATTATTATCATGAATATTCTTAACTATGTATGTGTGGGAGGAACTCCGTATTTAGACAAATAGGCAGTAACCACTGCTCACATCATCCTCATAACCACAACAAACAACAATCGACATCAATCGAATTACTGCGCTATTAAGGGACTTAATCCTGTAGGACGTATCCCATGGCATGGATAGTATTCCATGAGTTTCCTCGGTTCCCAAGTTGATACGTAAGGGGTGCTAATAGCTTTATAGCCACTGTAAGTGCTAACACACCTCCGTCTACCAATAAATAGTTCCCTCTATCAAGTCCCCACAAGAGGCAAATATTGAGAGGTCGACTTCTCCCAACATCAAGATGAATACAATCTAACGCATGGTCACCGTGATGAATATTATAATAAACTTTATCTTATTTCACTCTCATACTAAGATTTCTCCATATCCCCAAGAACTAATGATCTACTCAAACATGGAGGCAAATCAACAGCATGGCAATAACAATGGAATCTATCATAGATGAATAGTACTTTTATAAATCCACAACGAGTACGGAAATTACAACAAGATCTAGACAAGATGTAGATGAGATGGATGGAGATGGTGGTGATGCAGTGGTTGGTGATGAAGATCGATGTCTCAGCCTCCCGTATCTACGTAGGGCGAAGATGGATCCCCAATGGACGAGTTCCCCCTCTAGATGCCTTTCGGAGGTGAGGTGTCGGCAATTTCTGGTTGTTCTGTATGTTGTCTCTCTGATCCAATTGCACGGGGTGAAACTATTTGAGAAGACGGTGGCGGCGCCAACTATACGACGAGAACTATATGGCCGGAAAATTAATTCCCGCCGTATAGTTGGTCGTTAAACCTTCTGGATGCCTCGATCACTTCGGATTTTCTTCTGGTGTTATTGATATTTCCCAAATAAGCGATTTACATTATTTTTGACTCCTTTTCTCCCCAATACAACTGCTCCAAAAATTGTGTCCATTGTATCCATCATCTATCCTGATCCTGGTGAAAATAGACATAAAATGTGTGTGCGAACGCCGTAAAATACCAAGATCCTACAACTACAATGCAAAATAATAATATAAAACATGATGTAAATATGCACTCATCACAAATGTGATGTAAAAGGTAATGAAATTGCAATACGGTGAAGTATTCTCACGGATTGTAGGATCCACCTCTAGTATTGGTACTAATCATGATTAGGATAAATCTATCTCTTCCTTCATGACATGTGTGGGGAGAGCTCCATAAATTAATGATTATAGAAAATCTATCTATTATTTCATCCCTAATAACTACTGCAGTTATCGTAAGCAAGCCACTCTGATCCCTCAGAATTAAGGATTTTTCCATGGATATTGATATGAGATTAGTGAATCTCTCCTTATTCCCCTTGACCATATAAATAGCAGGTCAGCACGTTATGTTACTTAGCATCATACATACTACCATATACCTAATGCAATTCCCTCTCTAGTCCCGAAGGTAGATATTACATGGTCGACACATAATCATAAACCAAAGTTATAGATCATAGTTATTTTATATCATAATATTTCTAGGGTTTCTCCATATCCTCAAGAACGAGGTAAACTACTCACTCATGGAGGAAATCAACATATCATCATGGATATATGAAATGAATACAAGTAGATAGATGATAACAAGTGCAAATTCACAATAGCAATTGGAATTACAACAAGATGAGACTGAATGAGAGGGAATGGTGATGGTGATGAAGATGCAACAGTTGATGATCATGAATATGATGCCTTGGCTTTCGATGATCTGTGTAGTAATAAGGATGATGCCCTCTGCAAGTTACCCCTCCAGATCCCTTATGGAGGTGAGGTTTTCTGTGTTTTCTGGTGTCTCTGAATGTCGGATCTCAGATCCGTCTGCACTAGACAAGAGTATGTGACGAGACAAAGCAGCCACCACATGGTACTGGCATACGTTACAGGAGGGGTCTTCCCATACCGACGCTCGTTAAACCGTCGCTCCCCTTCACGATGCCTTTTCTCCCGGGTGTGTGGTAAATCATAATAATGACCTTTATTACTTCAAAATATCATATTTTAATCCAATATGATAGTTCAAAGTGAAATGTTCATCAATGCCTCAATATTTTGGGATCCTGTGGAAACATTCATAAAAGATGCACACAAACGTCGTAAAATAAAAACTTCTACCACTACTAATGCAAAAAATATATGGTAAATATGCTTCGAAAATGCACTCATCAACTTCCCTAATATTAGACTCTTGCTCATCCCCGAGAAAGATGGGAACTTCAAAGAAAAATGTCATCATGTTCATGAAGCTCGAGTCATTAAAATACATGAGCTACTTGAAACAAAAATTATAATATCGGATATAGATTAAGATCGCAAGGTCTATCACACTTCCACATCTCAAATGACTTAGGGGATTCCACACCTTAGTACTAATAGTTTATATGAAGATCAATGGCTAGCATATCATAAATCATCAAGTTCAACTAATGAACAAGTCTGTGAGGTGACCACAGACATGATTAGGATTTCACAACATCCACTTGGGATTCAAAACTATGAATGGTTTCTTTCGTTTCCTCTCATGGTCACCTATATGTCTATTACCCTTTGAACATATTTAACTGCATATTTGTTGTTTTTATTTTTATTTCTTGTGTGTGCAAAGAAGCTAGACATATTTTCTTATTATCATGAGAAGACTCAAAATATATCAATACATGGTACTAACTTCCAAGCCGAGCATGAAGTAATTCATGGTTGTGGTATAAGTATCTACCTAAACTTGTACTCACTCTATAATTCTTTCTTGATATCACAACTTATTTATTTTTTATTAGTTTCATAATTCTTTTAATTTTAATATTGTTTTCCTTTTGCAATTAAACAAATGATTATAACATGGTATCAAAAAATATTCTCATATTCTATCAGTATTGTTGGTGTGGATGTAGGGTTCCATAGCAGAAAACAAAAAATTCTAACAACGAGAATGATAATAGCCAAGATCTATTCTATGCATATGTAAGGTAACTGAGGAATTCTATGTTCATACCCTTTAAGACTGAAAAGCGTTGATGTTCGAACCAACCTTGATGATGTTTTCATATGGTGATGCTGACCTCAAGGTCGTGCAGATGTACAAGTGACGAGTGCCAAAATTGGAAGCACCTCCGCAGTTCTACACTCCAAGTCCTTTATTGCGTATTTTTCTTAAGATAATCTCTCATAAACTCTCCCAAGGCTTCCTATTCCTCTTATATCTTCATATCCAATCTAGACGATTCTCTGCCTAGTTCCAGGAAAAGAAAAACCTCTCGGCCTCATGGCTCCTTCGTGGGATAGCTTCCAAACCTCATCCCTTGAAGCTGACAACCGTGAAGCTGAAGGCCTTAGTCCCAAGAACTAGGATCCCTCATATGACTAGTACTGCTCGGATGATGATGAAGCTTTTGAGATCTTCATGCATCAAGCTGTTCATGGATGGAAGCAGCCGGAGCACCTCGCCAGGGAAGCTAACTCATACCACTCGGATGAAGATGAGGAAGAATCCAAGAAACCGCACAAGAAGGGACGTGTGGAGTCACTCAAACTCATTGCCACCAACTACTCTACACCAAAGCGTAAGAGATCTCCACTAGATGATGTAGGTACTTATGAGGAGACTACTGTGAAGACCTCGACAACCAAGAAGGTCATCATGAACGCCCACATCAAGGTGAAGCCACGGGAGGATTGGGGATTCAACTTTCAGAATGAGCCAAGTACCCCAAGAAGGCCGCTCTCAAGGACCAAGAAGCGCATCAGTACCCTGTAAGCCTACCAGAAGGAAGAGCTTGACCACCGAAAATTGTGCATAGGCGCCTTTTGAATCTGGAAAGGAAGGAAGAGCTCAACACTATGACAGAAAGGTTTGTAGATGCAATAAAAACTACACGTGCTAACTTGCATAAATCACTCTGTCACATCTTCTCCTTGGAAGGGACCAACATGAAGCATTGTGCCGCCGTCGTCCACGCCATCCCACCACCATCAAAGGATCATCGTGCTATCAAATAATTGCAAGGTATTATTTGATCTCACCTGGCTTGATTCCAAGCTTGGGGAGATCTATAACACCTTGTAATCTATCTTAAAGTTTTTAGCATGTTTACTTTTCCCGCTTGAATATTAGTTAAATTTAAAGGCTTTGCATTAGTTACATGATCAACTCCCTTGGAGAAGGAAGGATTTGTTATCCAATGAATTTTCTAGCTTTTACGATAACTGGAGTATTCTCAGTTTTATGATTATTGTATTAGATGTATGAATTAGGATGAGTACTAATATACTTATACTTTGCGATGATTTTAGGGTCTTCCACACCAATACTACTAATAGAATATGAGAAGAATTCTTGTTAGCATGTTATAGTCATTTGTTTGGTTTCAAAAGAAGTATTCAAAGCTTAAAGAACTATGAATTAAACGAGTATGAAAAAATAATTCTATCAAGAGAACTATTAGAATGAGTACAAGTCGAGGTAGATACTCAAACACACCTATGAATCACTTCATACTTGGCTTGGGATATTGTATCTCGTATTGATCTATTTTGAGTCTTTTCATGAGAATAAGAATGTGTCTATCTCCTTTGCACAAGCATTATAAGAAAAAGAAAGAGAAAATAAATAAGCAGCTAGCTTAGTGCAAAGAGTAATAGACATGTGCATGATCATTGGAGGAATTGAAATAGACCATTCATGGTTTTGAACCCAAGTGGATGTGTGAAAGCCTAAACATGCTTGAGGTCACCTCACAAACTCGTTTAGTCAAACTTGATGATTGTATGATATGTTAATAATTAATCTTCATATGAGCTGTTAGCACAAAATCTGTGTAAGCCTCTAAGTAATTTTATTTGTGAGAGTGTAATAAAGCCCATGTTGTGATTATATATTAGATACTATAATTGTTGCATCAAATGCCTCATGTATTTTACCGACTCGTACTTCATGAACACAATGACTTTGTCCTTGCTTGGGGACGAGCAAGAGTCTAAACTTGGAGAATTTGATGAGTGCATATTTGAAGCATTTGTACCTACTGTTTTTGCATGTGTAGTAGGATTTTGATATTTTACCGTGCTCACGCGCACCTTTTATGCTTGTTTCCGCAGGATCCCGAAATACTAAGTCAATGATGAACATATCAATAAAAACGATCATATTATGTTTGAGTATGATATTTTGATGTGATAAAAGTCATCTAAATAATTTTCCATGCAACTGGGTAAAATGAGGACGCGAGGAGAAGCATCTGAGACCATAACAAGCATCGGTACAGGCAAATCCCGTCCATACCACGCGCCTGTATGGACCTCCAACGGCCTCGCCTCGTCAAATACTTTCACCTAGCGCACATAGATTTGAGATCCAACATTCGCAGACACCAGAAACACCGAAACATCACCTCTGGAAGGGATGCAGAGGAGGAACTCACATGAAGGCATCATCGTCGCTGCTACACGGATCATTGGAGGACAAGACATCATCCCCTTTATCATCAACCGCGCATCTCCATCACCTACATCATCCTCCCATCTTGTCTATCCCTATTAGTTGTAATTGCATTTGATATTGTGGATTTGTACCCGAATTTATCCATACACTTTTATTCCCTCCGCATGATTATGATGATATTGTTGATTGCTTCCATGTGTGAGTAGTTTACCTTGTCCCTGAGGAGATGGAGAAACCCTAACAATATTATAATATGAAATAAAGACGATCTATATAACTTTGTGCTATAAACACGTGTTAGTTCTCTCTCTAGATATTATATGAAGTCGATCTTGTAATATTTGCCTCCGGGACTAGAGAGGGATTTATCCTTGGAGGTATGGGATTGTGTACGGCATGAAGTGACATACCGTGTTCGATGCTTTACCATATGGAGAAATAGGATAAGGAGGATTTACTAAGCTCATATCGATATCTAACCTTTAATTTCAATGGATCCATAGGTGGTTGCCGAAAATCGTTGCAGTGTTTATTTGGAGATGTGAGGATCGATATATTTTCTGGGCACATCTTATTATGGAGCTCTCCTCACACATATCATAACAAAAGATATAGATTTATCCTACTTGTAGTTAATATCAATGATATCCCGAGAACATTTCATCTTACTGAAGTTCTATTACAGTTCTCACCCCACTTGTTTACTTTACTGCATTCTTTACTCTTTTGTAATCAAGCCAAACTCTCTTTAAAAACTCTTACTTCAGATCAAGGACATCTCTAAGTATCCTTTGATAGATAGCGTCGACATAAATACCCTAATGAAATAGCTATTTGTGATTTGATACTCTTACTTATAATGAGTCTATTGATATCAATTTGTTATCAGTTTGCTATTTCTCAGTTGACTGAGATTTTCTTAAGTCTCAGTCACTCAAAAAAGTGCAACCGGTTGTTCAAAAAAAAATACAACCGATTTTAGTTGCACTTTTCTGGCAGAAAAATATAATTACACTTTTATGCGAGAAAAGTGCAACCGGAAGGAATTACAATTCTTCTAACTACGGTTGCACTTTTCTTGTTGACACTTAATGAAACACAAACTCATTTGTTATTATAGTAGACCTTTGTATTTTTATACATATTTATGGTCAAACCTTGAAAGCAATGACTCTTTATTTTATTTTATACGCCACTTTGTCTAGGACGGAGGGAGTATTGTATCAGCTTGATACGACCATGATGCGCTTTATGAAAGCTTATTATATATTATAAAAAAACAAAACGAAGAAGAGAAATTCCACGTTCGTGGTAGCAGAGAAAGACTCGAGTCCTCGCGAGTCCAACCCAAAGACTCAGTGGGAGAAAACGGGGGAACTATTATTTTAGCAGTACTAGCAAACCTCTATGGCTCTATGCGTTGATTGGGTGGCCACTGCCTGGCAAAGCAGATAAAAACACTCCCTTCTCCTTCCCGAGTCCCGACACACGAGTGACACAAGCGCAGCCCACAGTAAACGTCGGTCGACCGGCGATTCTGGCGACCCAAGCACAACTGCTTTTGGAGCTAAACGAAGTAGCAGCAAACAAATCAAGCAAAGCCGCGTCCTGAATCCCCAGGTCCCCTCTGCCTTATTATAGCCCACTCTCACTCACTCACTCACTCTCACTCTCACCAGCTCGATTCCAGCTCCACTCGCTTCGACGCGCGCCCACCCGGAGCTAAGCCGTACCGTACGTGAGCCCGTGAGCCTGCAGAGTACGGAGTAAATGCCGCACCCATCGTCGTCGTCGGCCAATTTGGACGCGGCCGCAAAGGGCGTCAAGCTCGATCGGTACGCGAGCGGCAGCGCGCTGCTGATGCGGAGGGCGACGAGCGCAAAGATCGTCTCGGCGTCCTCCCACCTCCTCTTCCGCGCCACCGTACTCGCCACGCTCGCGCTCGTCTGCCTCTTCGCCGTGCACTACCCCTCCCTCCTCTCCCACTCTTTCCGCCTCTCCGCCGCCGCTTCTTCCTCATCCCCCACGCGGCCGGCGACGCGGCATCGGAACCTGCTCGGGTCATCGTCGGCGTACGGGGGCGCCGCGTGGGAACGGGAAGTGCGGCGGAGCGCCACGCCGCGGCGAGACGGGGGCATGTCGGTGCTGGTGACAGGCGCCGCGGGGTTCGTGGGCGCGCACTGCGCGCTGGCGCTCAGGGCGCGGGGCGACGGCGTGCTCGGCCTCGACAACTTCAACGCCTACTACGACCCGGCCCTGAAACGCGCGCGGCAGCGGCTGCTCGCCTCCCGCGAGGTGGTGGTGCTCAGCGCGGACATCAACGACGCTGCCTTGCTCGAGCGGCTCTTCGCGGCGGTCCCCTTCACGCACGTCCTGCACCTCGCCGCGCAGGCAGGCGTGCGCTACGCGATGCGGGCGCCCCAGACGTACGTGGCCTCCAACGTCGCCGGCCTCGTCAGCGTCTTCGAGGCCGCCGCCAGGCACGCCGACCCGCAGCCAGCGATCGTGTGGGCGTCGTCGTCCTCGGTGTACGGGCTCAACACCGACGCGCCTTTCTCCGAGGAGCACCGCACGGACCGGCCCGCGTCGCTGTACGCGGCCACCAAGAAGGCCGGCGAGGCCATCGCGCACGCCTACAACCACATCTACGGCCTCTCCATCACCGGCCTCCGGTTCTTCACGGTGTACGGCCCGTGGGGACGCCCCGACATGGCCTACTTCTCCTTCGCCCAAAGCATCGTCGCCGGCAAGCCCATCACTCTCTTCCGCGCAGCCGACGGCACCGAAGTCCGCCGCGACTTCACCTACATCGACGACGTCGTCCAGGGCTGCCTTGGCGCGCTCGACACGGCCGGCAAGAGCACGGGCTCCAAGTCCGGCAAGAAGCGCGGGCCGGCGCCCCTCCGCGTCTACAACCTCGGCAACACCTCGCCGGTGCCCGTCACCCGCATGGTCGGCATCCTCGAGAAGCTCCTCGGCAAGAAGGCGAACAAGCGAGTCGTCACGATGCCGAGCAACGGCGACGTGCCGTTCACGCACGCCAACGTCAGCCACGCCGCGCGGGACTTCGGCTACCACCCCACCACCTCCCTCGACGCGGGCCTCCGCCAATTCGTCCAGTGGTTCATCCAGTACTACAAGATCGACCCCGCAAAGCTCCCCAAGGGGGGCAGAGTCAGTGCCGGCGGCAGCGGCAAGCATGCCAAGAAGAAATCCATGGGCGCCATGTCCGCGTCGTCGTGAGGTGAACGCGCGCGCCGCGTGTCCCCAGCCCGGCAGTACATCCACCAAGTGTGTATTCTGTTCTCCTCGGAGGCTGCTGGCAGTTGTCTTGCACAACTTTGCAGGTGCATTCCCATTGTTTAAGCCATTGTTGCTGCTCTTTTTTCTTCATGATGCAACCATGCTAGAGCTTAGTGGGAAGGGAATCATGCAGGTGGCAAGGGAAAGGGTACGGATTCTTTCTTCATAGCATAAGCAAACTAAACTATTTAGAGAAAAAGAGATTGGGGGGGTATAGGTAAGATGACATGAGCCAAAGAAAAGTGCCAGGAGACAAGAAAGATGAAGTCACTGGCTTCCATTTGGTTCAGAAGATTGTTTTTTTTCCTCAATTTTACATACTCCTGTACAAAATCAGCAAATACTTATCATGGATCAAGTACTAAATCAGCGGCACTTATTATGGATCGAGGGGAGTACTTTTTATCAATCACCATCTTGTTCTTGCTCATTGGGTGAATTAGTCTTGTGATTTATGAAATGTGAATGATTATGTATTCATGTCAAGAACACAAAGATGCTGTCGTGGATGTAAGTTCAAGCAACTGCAGATTTCCAGACTGCCAAAAATATACTGTATGCTTTAAATCTTGTCGGTGGACTTGGTGCAATTTATTTCTGCATATGTATAAACCTGACCAATTCTCTGAACCAAACCATCTTGCTGCATGTGGAGTGTCTGTGACTTTTTCGTATTTTTGCGTCTGATTTATGTACGTGAGGTACTGAGGTTGGTGGCAGGTGCGGGAGGGAATTAATTTGTTTCAGCCTTGGACTTGGTGCTGCTTCTTTCCAGTAGCATCACCGTCACACCAGCCTTTCGTACAGCGATGTTTCTTGCTGTCTACAAGGCAGCGTCATGTTCCAGGAACAAAGTTTCGCTGAATACAGTGAAATCTGTAGGAACGGTGTCTGAACCTGAACTAATACAGATTCTAGTTTGTCAAACCGTCTGAATCTTTTTGTCAACAGGAATGATCTAACTGATGGAACTATCAAGCTGCATCAGTAGAGATGTGAACTAGAATTCCTGCTAAACTCAATTCATATATGAAATTCATGCGCTAGCATATCCATCCATGTGCCCACTCTGATGCCTAGCATGGTGCTTCAAGGACGATTTCTGTCCTCACTTGCCTAACCTTCTCTCCTTGGAAGGGCCATTCGATCTAGATAAGCCTGCATTTCATGCCATGCTACTGCAAAGCCTGTATGAAAGTTGGAAAAGAAAAGCAGTGCAATGTACCATGGCTAATCTAGTAGGACCACACGCAGGTGAGAATACAGTCCAGCTGCACACATACAGACATACAGTATATATGAAGAACACAACAAAGAGGGCCTCAGTTACCCTGAATTCAGAATAGTGTTGATGGAGAATGAAGAATAAGACCTCCCTGTCAGCTCACATTTTTCAGCAAAGAGACAGCCATTCATGATGAGCAGGGCATGGGGGAAATCTGAAATTCCGGATCTGAATACCCTGAATCTTGACTTCTTGCAAATTTTGGGGCTGTGCATTCTTCCTTGTACGCTTGCGCTGCTGCAGGGCTCTAGGCCAATGCCTTTATCAGTTCAACTAATTGAAGAATATTGTTCTCAACTGCCTGTCTGCTACTCATGTCAAAAAGCTATAGTTGTTAATACACCATTACTATCTGAAGTTACTAGTACAAGCACTCCTATCCAACTAATAAATTACGTACTCAGTGAGGGAAAAGACTGGTTAATGTGAAACTTGTGCTACCACTTGAGCTGCATTGCTCAATGCCCCAGTACAGGAGTACTCCAACTTGTCTTTGCCTGTTGCAGCTGGCTGCTGCTACTACTGCACCAAAAGCTTGGTCCCCAAGGACAACCGTGAGCTGGAAAAGCTAGCAGTCTTTGACTTGCATCTAGGACAAGGACAGGCAGAAATTGACCTCACCCTGACCTAGGGCCCCTTGTCACCTTGTGCCTCTGCCACTTGCACAAGTTCTGGCTTGAGGTGAGTAAGTGAGTGAGCTCCTTTGCTACTCTTCACCTGCACAAGAGTAAATGGATGCAGCTGGACCTGTACGATCGCGTGAGATGAGACTGCAATCTGAACAAGGACTATGTTGTTTCTTGTACATCTATGAAGTTTCATCCAAAAAATATGACAATACGTGACATGCACAAAAAAATGATGTGTGAATAGTAAGGCATGTGTATGGGCTAAGCACGTGACCCGATGCTTTTTCATAACTGACCCGTCCAAGCCCAGACATGTTGTCGTGACTCGTGAGGAGAGGCAAAATGACTGTATCGAAATGGATGGAGTCTCCCACGAGGATGAATTCGACCAATACGACAACCAAAAACTGGATGATGACAATGACGATAAGGCATACAACCACAAGAAGAAGTAGGACAACACTACTCAAGTCAAGTCTTCCGTTCAAAAGAAGAAGTCATGATGCAGAGATAAATTATTCAATAGCGACCAAAAAAAGACAAGAAGATTGTCAACCGCTGAAAAACACGATGATGTGTGCAATGTAGGCGACAAAAACTATTATTATATATATATCTTTTGTATAACTACATACTTGATTAACTATACGATGCAATATATATGCACTAAAAGAGTGATTTATAGATGTTTATCTCTTTTGTTTAAATTGTACAGCGCTAAATTATACTAAAAGAATTTCAAAAAGTCAAAAAAATGGATTTACAATATTGTAGTATGCAAGGATTTGAACCCTTAATTCCCATATCAAAGCAGCACACCAACCATTAGAGTTATATTCTATTTCTATCAATAAACATGCCTGGTATTAATTAGGCCTAACCTAGAATACTGGGTACTCCACCAGTAAGTTACTCGTGGCGTACCAGAGGTTTGGTACGGCCACCAATAAGTTACTCGTGGCTTACCCGAGGGTGGTACGGCACCAGTAAGTTATCAGGGACTTAGTGATGAGTGCATATTTTTATCATGTTTTATACTATTATTTTGCATTATAAATGTAGGATCTTGGTATTTTACGGCGCTCGCGCGCACATTTTATATCTGTTTTTACCAGGATCAGGACAGATGATGGATCCAATGGATACAATTCTTGGAGCAGTTGTACTAAGGAGAAAAGGAGTAAAAAACAACGTAAATCCCTTATTTGGGAAATATTAATAATACCAGAAGAAAACCCAAAGCGATCGAAGGAGACAGAGGGTTCAATGACCAACTATACGACTGGAATAAATTTTTCGGCCATATAGTTCCGACCGTATAGTTGGCGCCGCCACCGCCTCCTTAAATAGTTTCACTCCGTGCAACTAGATTAGAGAGACGACATACAGAACACCCAGAAATCGCAGAAACCTCACCTCCGGATGGCATCTGGAGGGGGAACTCGTCCATCGGGGATCCATCTTCGCCCTGCGCAGATCCAGGAGGCTAAGGCATCGATATTCATCATCCACCGCTGCATCACCACCATCTCCATCCACCCCATCTACATCTTGTCTAGATCTTGTTGTAATTTCCGTAATCGTTGTGAATTTATGCAAGTACTATTCATCTATGATAGATCCCATTGTCATTGTAATGATGTTGATTGCCTCCATGTCTGAGTAGATCATTAGTTCTTGGGGAGATGGAGAAACCCTAGTATGAGATTGAAATAAGATAAAGTCTATTATGATATTCATCATTGTGACCATGTGCTAGATTGTCTTCATCTTGATGTTGAGAGAAGTCGACCTCTCAATATTTGCCTCTCATGGGGACTTGATGATGGAGGGAACTACTTGTTGGTAGACGGAGGTGTGCTAGCACTTATAGTGACTATAAAGATGTTGGCACTCCTTAAACCGAGGAAACTCACGGAACACTATCCATGCCATGGGATAAGTCCTACGAGATTACGTCCCTTAATATCGCAGTAATTCGATTGATGTCAATTGCTGACTGCTGTGGTTATGAGGATGATGTGAGAAGCGGTTGCTGCCTATTTATCCAAATACTGAGTTCCTCCCACACATACATAGTTGAGAATGTTTATGATAATAATGTTTATCTTAGCTCCTTATAATGCTAGTGGTGTATTCGCTACTCCCTAAGAACGCATTTTCCCTATTGCAGTTCCAATCTCTCTTACATACGCGATACTTACTTTCTGTGTTCAGTTGTTTTACTTTATTTTATTGTTGCTCTTATACCTAAAACCCCAAAACACCGTTTTACACAATACTCGCATTTTATCTTGTCACTTAGAAATTTATTTAGCATTTCTATTATAATATTTATTTCAAGAGTTATTAGACTTCAGTCTCCTGCTCCCTGTGGGTTCGATATCTTTATTTCGAAACTAGCTACAAACGATCTGTGCACTTACAGTCATCAAGCTATTTTCTAGCGCTGTTGCCGAGGAGCTAAGTGATGTAGATCTTTTAGTTTTTGCTTATTTTATTTTTGTCTTGCTAAGTTTTGTTTTGAGTTATAGGTTTCCATCAACATGATGGAGTCTGAGCATATGACTAGTGCTAACCCACTCAACCACTTTAGGAAGCCCTATGATATTTATAAAAGAGACAACTCCAATAAGAAGACTAGGGGGTTTGAAATAAATCCTCTACTACTCGGTATTTTATATAAGAGAAATTTACTGGAGATGAAGAAGATCCTGATCCATATGAGCATATTGCATGTTTCAAAGATATATGTGGCACTTTTCAATTGACGGGATATACCGCTGATGAGGTAAGGGTTAAACTTTTTAGTTAGACTTTGACTAGTACAGCTCTCTCATGGTATAGATCTCTACCCCCTGAAGCCACTACTACTTGGGATAATCTAGCCTGTGAATTTCTAGCAAAATATTATCCATTATCAAGATCTTTTGGAATCAGGCGTCTTATAATGACTTGGAGGAACTGTTCTAATCAAGGACTAGTAAGAGCTTATATCAGATTTAAAGATTTACTACTTCTATGTCCTCATCATGATTTACCAGAATGGTATTTATTGCATATCTTTTATGGCGGTTTAATTGAACATAATAAAATTGAACTAGACTCTTTCACAGAAGGAGCCTTTATGAATCTTCCTATAACTAAAGCTTGGGCTTTACTTAATAGAATTTGCGATCATAGAGTTTCATGAAATTTTGGTCTAAGAAGTGAAGGAGGTGTAGAAATCGAACACGATTATATTCATGACTATAATAAAAAGGGCCATGTTAAAGAATTATCTAAAGAATTTTATTTGGATTCAGATCTTGTGTTGCAAGTTGTTAAAGCTTTTAAAGAATATATCGGAGCTTTGATATGTTCTTTAAAAGCTTATTTTCCCTAAAAAAAGCTTTTAAAGAACATATCAAAGCTCCGAAAGAGGGTGCGGTCAAGTATGATCCACCACCCAAACCTGAAAAGAAAAGAGAAGATAAAGCAACACTGGCCTCCCTAGAACCAATACATGAGATGCCTTTCCCTAACACTGCACAAAAGCATATTCTTGAATATGAATAGGTCAAAGCAGTACAGGAGAAGAAGGAAGAAGAAAGTATGCCAGAAGTCATGGAACATATGGAAGAAACCAAAGATGAAGAGGTAACCAAGGAAGCAATTATGGCTATGTACGCACATTGTAACATAGTTGAACTTGATGAAGGGACTTTCGTATTGGTTGAAGGTAAAACAAAGGTAAAAGATGTGGGTAAGCCTATTCTTCCCTGCATATTTAAAGAAACCTCGCACTATGGTTTATGTGATCTTGGCACCGAAGTTAATGTTATATCTTATGATTTCTATTTAGAAATAAAAGAAGAGATAGAACCGGCTACAATTGAAAATACTGATATGACAATTATGCTAGCCAATAAAAATCTTAGAATTCCAATGGGAGTAATCGAAGATGCAACTGTCACAATTAGCAACAAAAACTTTCCTATCGATTTTGTAGTTGTTGATATGCCAGCTGACACTCTTTGCCCGATTATATTTGGAAGAAACTTTTTGAGTGATATAGTTGCCTATGTTGATTTCAAAAAGGAGATTGTGTCTCTTAAGCTTGGGAGAGCAGAAAAGGAATTCCACTTTTCCAAATTTAAAGACAGGCCTCCACAAATACAAGAATAAAAGGAAGAGATAACTATTGAGGAAATGACAGCTCTTTTCTTTAGTAATCAAGAAAAAGAAATAAATGAAGATCCAAATTATGAAGAAATAGTTATGGAGGACAAGTCCCTTGGAGAACTAGAAGATGAATTCAATTCACTTCCCATTATGGGACCTACAACTGATGAGGCTTATGAAGAGCCAGAAAAGAGAGGGGACGAGGAATTACCACCCCCAGAGTTGAAGACTCTACCAGATAATCTTAAATACAGGTTTTTAGATGATACGAATAAATTTCCTGTTATTATTAGTGCTAAAATTTTAGGAGAAGAAGAAGAACTCATGAAGATACTTAAGGAGCATCACAAAGCCTTTGGATACTCAATGGATGGTTTGAAGGGAATTAGTCCCATGATAACCGTCCATCGGATATTCATGGAAGAAGGTGCTAAACCAGTTGAAAAATTTAATAGAAGATTGAAACCTGAAATAAAGGAAGTGGTAAGAAAATAAATTATACGCCTACTGGACGCAAGTATAATCTATCCTGTTAAAGAAAGTGAATGGGTAAGTCTTGTTCATTGTGTCCCTAAGAAGGGGCGATTTTACTGTTGTTCCTAATGAAAACAATGAATTGATACCTACTAGAACTATCGTTGGACATAGGATGTGCATAGACTTCAGGAAATTAAACAAAGAAACTAGGAAAGATCACTATCCTTTACTGTTCATAGACCAAACTTTAGAAAGGTTAGCAAACCACACTCATTTTTCTTACTTGGACGAATACTTTGGTTTTTTCCAAATAGCTATTCATCCGGATGACCAACTTAAAACAACTTTCATTAGTCCTTATGGTTTACATGCTTACCGACATATGCCTTTTGGTTTATGTAATGCTCGAGCTACTTTTCAAAGATGCATGACTGCTATTTTTGCGGATTTTATAGAACTTATAATGGAAGTATTTATGGATGACTTTTCTGTATATGGAACTTCGTTTACTAGTTGCTTGGATAATATCAAAAGAGTTTTGCAGCGTTGCGAAGAAACCGATCTTGTTCTAAACTAGGAGAAGTGCCATTTTATGGTCAAATTAGGTATAGTCCTTAGACACAAGGTATCAGGTAAGGGAATTGAAGTGGATAGAGCTAATGTTGAGGCAATATAGAGAATGCCACAACCTAGGGATATTAAAGGTATAAGAAGTTTCCTTGGTCATGTGGGTTTTTATAGAAGGTTCATTAGAAATTTCTCTGGAATATCTAAACCTTTGACTAACCTCCTGCAAAAGGGAGTAAGATTTAATTTTGATGATAAATGTCTTGAAGCCTTTGATAAACTCAAAAATGCTTTATCCCGTGCTCCTATCATTAAACCACCCATCCGGGATACAACATTTGACTTAATATGTAAAGCTAGTGATGATGTTGTAGGAGTAACTCTGGGACAACACATTGGTCGCATATTTAATATTATACATCATGCTAGTAGAACTCTAAATGGTGCTCAAAAGAATTACCCTAAGGAAGAAATGTAACTTTTTGTTGTATTTTTCTCTTGTGATAAATTTTGTTCTTACATAGTTGATGCAAAGGTAAGAGTTCATACGGATCATGATGTTTTAAAAGAACTCCTTGAGAGGAAAGACCATAAGCCAAGACTGATCCGTTGGATTCTTTCACTTCAAGAATTTGAGTTGTAGATTATGTAGAGGCAAGAAATAAAGATGTTGGATGTAGTGTCCATGTTTGCCCAACAAGACACCAATCTTATTGAGAGGAACTTTAGTCCTAGTGATTTTCGTTTACAAGAATTATTCAATGAACTAAGGTTAATTCCTCCAAAAGAGAAGAAGTCTTTGGTGTTGGAGGAGTTTTTCATCCCCGAATAAGAAAATGGTAAGCACAAGGTAAGTGTTCTTACCCAAATAAGTGATTTGTCTTCACAGATTTTAATTCTGAAAATTTTGCCTTTGAATTCCTTGTGTTTTTCTGAAGTTTTAGAGGGTTTTTACCAACTTTACGGGCAGAACTATACAACCGGAGAGGAAGCTCCCGCCATATAGTTGGTCGTTAAACTCTCTGTATCATCTTCGTGAAATTGTTCTCGATATCTAAGCCTATACGGTCGCAACTATATGACCGGAGCCAAAATTCTGGCCGTATAGTTGGTCGTTAAACTCTCAGACACTTTTGATTTTTGATGTTTGTATCTATATGGTCGCAAATATACGACCGGAGCCAAAATTCTGTCTGTATAGTTGGTCGTTAAACTCTCAGACACTTTTGATTTTTGATGTCTGTATCTATGCGGTCGCAACTATACGACTGGAGCCAAAATCCGTCCGTATAGTTGGTCGTTAAACTCTCAGACACTTTTCATTTGTCTTTTCATTTTTATTCAAAAAAACGTTGTTGTCAGTTACGAGTCGTGATTTAATCGACCTGGACTTGAGATATTTTAAAATATCTGCCCGAAACCAACTATACGGCCGGAGCTATACGGGCCGCACCCATATAGTTGGTCGTTACGCGGCAGGACACTTCCAAATCTGTGATTTCTTTCCCTATTTTGTTAAGATTCTTTTCTTGGGCGACAATTTGGTGTTTCTCACGAGTTTTACCGACCTCTGACCCCCCTTATATACTGCCATTGTCTCTCTCTCTAATCATAATATCCAGAAACCAATCCACCTTATTTTACACGTGAGGACACGCACCAAGGGATAGAAGCAATGAAGCAAGGCTCCTATGGAGATCGGGAGCAATAGCGAGCAAGGTAAGGAGATCAAGGCTATCCCTTTGGAGTTCCTCGACGCTGACCATGGGTGTCGGAAGAGGTATTTGAAGGCCCTCGAGCTGAAGATTGACGAGTTGGACAAGGAGACGCCAGGGACACCCAAATATCTTTGGTTGCTACGACTTTATCTTGACCAGGTTTGCTCTTTCAAATCCTTGGTTCGCTCCTCGAAGTCGACATGCTTTGCGCGCTGACCCTCGTGGTGACCCCATCCAGCGATCCTCCCAGGATGCTTGTTGAATGGCAGATCGATAGGGGTCTCGGTTTATAGAAAGTTCGAGCCGAAAGAGATGTGCTCTTCAGCCAGGAAGCCGTTTTCTATGATTCCATCTAGACGGGACATGTTACAAACGTATCCCTTGATGTGTCCATTCATCCTTTCGAATGACATCATGCTTCACAGAAACGGAGGCCCGAGTTGGACGATATCCTCCACGACATGGAGCAGCAGATGAAGCATGACATCGAAGAATGCGGGAGGAAAGTAGATCTCGAGCTTGCATATTATCACCATGATCTCCTCATGTAGCCTCGTGAGCTACTTAATGCCTATCCACTTCCGAGAGATAATGTTGAAAAATTTGTAGAGGCCAAACAATGTTTCACGGACGTGCTTGTCCATTATCCCTCGGATGGCAACCAGAAGTACCTGCGTCATCAGCACGGCGACATCGTGAGACTTCATCCCGCTGAAGCGCTGCTTCACCTCATCTAGTCATCTGCTTATCTTCCCCGCATAGCCGTTCAAAAATTTGACTCCGAGGAGACAGTCCATAAACTGTGTGGCCTCCGCCTTGATTAGAGTGAAGCATGCGGCCTTGAGCTTAACTTCAACCTTCTTGACCTTTTTGCCCTTGCAACGACGACTATTCTGCGTTTCCGTCTCCTCCTCCTTTGACTGATCATTGGCTTCATCGTCACTAGGTGGTGGTTGAAGGTCCTTCCTGATGCCCATATGCTTCAAGTCGTTCCTTGCCTTCGGCCCATCCTTGGTCTTGTCAGTGTTAAGGATGGTGGGAAGCAGACTCTCCCCCACGTTCTTCGTGATATGCATGAGATCAAGGCTATGAGGCACGCGGAGGATCTTCCAGTATGGCAAGTCCCAGAAAATAGACCTCGCCTTCCAAACCCTCAACAGTGGCTCTGGCTTCTTTTGGTTCTTTCCTAGCGCAGGGCACTCATTCCAGTTTTTCAAGAGCTCATCAATTTCTGTGCTGCTCCTCTGGTATGGCATTCCTTGGAGCTCGACTGTCCCATCAAACAGATGGGACAACTTTCTCCAGGCATGATTCTTCGGAAGCCACCTTCGAGACCCCTGGAACACGGTTTTCCTGGACCCGGGATCTTTCTATAGCTGGCGATACATTGTATTATCCTTGCACCTAACACACGCAAAGAATCATTGGATCACCTGCCCCACGAAGTATCCATAACTAGGATAGTCTTGCACCGTCGTGATCACCGCCGCTCTCATATCGAAATATTCTTGTGTGGCGGCATCCCACGTACGGGCTCCATCTTCCCATAGCATGGAAAACTCCTCTTTCAACAGCGTGAGATACAGATTGATGTATGTATCGGGCTGTTTTGGCCCTTGAACTAGCATACTCATGGTTACGTACTTATTCTTCATGCACAACCAGGAGGGAGGTTATAGATCCATACAAACACGGGCCAGGTGCTATGTGTGCTGCTCTGGCTTCCGAACGGATTGAGTCCGTCGGTGCTCATGCCCAGCCTGAGGTTCTTGACACTTTCCCGAACCGTTGGTAATATTCGAGGTCCAACGCCTTCCACTGGCTAGCATCTGAAGGGTGCCTTAGCATTTCCTCCCTTTCTAGATCTTCGTCTTCTGGCCTCTTTCTTTCCGCGTGCCAGCGCATGAGCTGTGCTTCCTTAGGGTCCACGAAATACCGCTTCAGATGAGGAGTTAGAGGAAAGTACCACACCACTTTTCTAGGAGCTTTCTTGGTCTCTCTCTTGTATCGAGAGGTCTTGAACATCCGACATGTGGTCTTCTCCGTGTCCTCGCCCTGGTAGATCATGCAATCATTTACGCAGACATGGTATTTCTGTTGGGCCACGCAGAGAAAAACAAAACTTTTTCCTACGCGGTGAACCCAAGATCTAGCTGAGGTAGTAGGACACGAGAATTACCACTAGACGCGCAGTTGCGGAATCGGTGAAGCACGTCGCTTGATGCAGTGCAGTCCTCACGATCTGTTTCGATCCATGATCGTCTAAGTGCTGAACGTACAACACCTCCGCCAGTATCCACACGTACGAGGAGGAGCGCCGGCAATGGACTGCTAGGTCCGGTATGGCGGCGACAGGATAGAACTGGACTAGAGCTAGGGTTTCCAACACATGGAGTGACCTAACCGTATGCTCTAAGCACTTGCGCCCCAGCTTATATAGGGAGTGAAAGTAGGCTCCACTCACTTGTGGCCCATTCACTAAAAGGCCTATATTAGTCACTACGAGTCGAACTAACTGACTCTGTGCATTTCCTTTTTGGGTCCAACCCAAATATGCTCCCGCTCTTAAGTGTGTGACCCGACAGGCTCATGGTGACCTGGACACGATCCGAGTCTCACTCGTGACCGATCAGTTGGTAGCGGATCCTAGCAGAATGTGCCAACCCCCAAGTACCAAAGAGTCATGACGACATACCTTCCAATGCGACTTTCGTCTGAGTCCCTTTTGCCTCACGATATACCTTGTCGAACTATAGGCGAATAATCGTCATCCCTTAAATAGTTCGACTCTCTTTCTCGATCCGAGATAAGTGATTCATCCGACTAACTCTTAGTCGGTCGCCTCGGTTAACACTTAACCGAGTCACGCATGACCATGCTTTCCGAATCATATCTTCCGAGAGGGCCCAGAGAATATCTCTCCAGACGAAGGGGCAAAATCCCATCTCGGTTATTCACATCATGCAGCTTGATTCTCAGTCGCCCTGAACTCCGCCTTTATAACTGCCTAGTGACGGAACATTGTTTGACAGAACCTAAGTCGGTGATCCTCAACTCGGATTGTGCAATAACCTCGGGTATAAGGATTACATTGATTGAGATATACAAATGACGACTTATTCGTTGTATCTCAATATGGGTCAGTCCGACTCGCTAAACTCTTTAGCCGAATCCGTGTAAGTCGTAATAGCATCTCTTTGCCCATGACAAGTGGAACCGAGTCATCAACCGACTTTCACATTAGTCTAAGTTGTGTGTCCAGCACAACCTCAACGACCAAGGACAATCAGTATAAACAACATGAATATATAGTTCCACATTCGAATCACATATTCAATGATATATATCAGTAGTTAATACATGGACAATAACTTTATGAATACATTGGAAATAACATCATACATGATTGCCTCTAGGGCATATTCCCAACAGTCTCCCACTTGCACTAGAGTCAATCATCCGACATCACATGTCTAGGCATCTAATGCCCATAGTTCTTAGGTGCGCCTCATGTTTCGGCTCTGGAAGTGGCTTTGTCAATGGATCCACAATGTTTGCATCCGTGTGTACCTTGCATAACTTGATATCACCTTGATCCATGAACTGGCAAATAAGGTGGTACCGCATGAGTATATGTTTGTTCTTCTAGTGTTGTCTAGGTTCCTTGGCTTGTGCAATAGCACCATTGTTGTCACAATACACGTCTAACAGATTAGACGAGCCCTGAACCACACCAAGATCCATGAGGAAATTCCTCATCCAAACAACTTCCTTTGCCACCTCTCAGGCAGCAATATACTCAGCATCTGTCGTAGACGCAGACACCGTCTCTTGCTTGGAACTCTTCCAGCTCACATCCCCTCCGTTTATTACAAACACATATCCGGATTGCGAACGAGAATCATCCGAGTCAGTGAGATAACTCGCATCCGTGTAACCCCTTACACTGAGTTCATCCTCACCTCCATAAACCAGGAACATATCCTTAGTCCTTCTCAAGTACTTGAGGATATTTTTAGCTGCTGCCCAGTGGATTTCTCCAAGGTCAGCCTGGTACCTGATCACAACACTTAGAGCATAGGAAACATCCGGCCTAATACAAATCATAGCGTACATGATGGATCCGACTGCAGAAGCATACGGAATCGCACTCATCCGACTTCGCTCATCAATTGTCGAAGGACACTGAGTCTTGCTAAGTTTCACGCCATGGGACATCGGTAAGAAACCCTTCTTAGACGATTCCATGTTGAACTTCTTCAATACTTTGTCCAAATATGTACTTTGACTCAATCCAATGAGCCGCTTTGATCTATCTCTATAGATCCGGATTCCTAGTATGTAAGTCGCCTCACCCAAGTCTTTCATCGAAAAACTCTTTTCCAATGATTCCTTGGTCTCTTGCAACATCTAGACATCATTTCCAATCAGTAATATGTCATCCACATATAAGATCAGAAAGTTTACTTTGCTCGCACTAAAATTCTTGTATAAACAAGAATCATGATCATTCTTGATGAAGCCAAACGATTTGACTACCTCATCAAAGCGAATGTTCCAACTCCGAGATGCTTGCTTCAACCCATAATGGATTTCTGAAGTTTGCATACCTTGTCAGCATTAGACGGATCGACAAAACCCTCGGGCTGTATCATATACACGTCCTCGGTTAAATTTCCATTAAGGAAAGCCGTCTTGACATCCATCTGCCATATCTCATAGTCGAAATAGGCTGCTATAGCTAACATGATCCGAACTGATTTAAGCATCGCCATGGGAGAGAAAGTCTCATCATAGTCAACTTGTTGAACTTGTCGGAACCCCTTCGCGACAAGCCGTTCCTTATAGATAGAAACATTTCCATCCATATCAGTTTTCTTCTTAAAGACCCATTTGCACTCGACGGGTCTTGCACCGTCTGGCAGATCAACCAAGTTCCAAACTTGATTTTCATCCATGGACTTTAACTCGGCTCTCATGGCTCCAAGCCATGACTCAGAATCAGAACCCACCATCGCCTCCAAATAAGTTGCCGGCTCATCATTGTCTAACAGTAACACATCACGAATGCTTCGCAATCTGGCCGATCTTCGTAGTGTCGGTGCTATTTCCGGCTTAGGTACCACAACCGGCTCAACCTCCAAGGCTTTTGCCGACTCGCTACTAGCCGGTACCTCTCGAATTTCTTCGAGTTGCACCGTGCTCCCACTGACTCCCCGATTGAGAAACTCTTTCTCAAGGAATACACCGTTTCGAGCGACAAACACTTTGCCCTCTTATCGTTTGTAGAAGTAGTAACCCAAGGTTTCCCTCTGATATCCTACGAAAATACACTTATCTGACTTAGCTGTAAGCTTGTCCGATTGAAGTAGCTTGACAAAAACTTCACAACCCCAAATATTAAGAAAAGATAAAATCGGCTTCTTGCCAGTCCACATCTCATGCGGTGTCTTCTCTACCGACTTTGATGGTACTCTGTTTAGTGTGAACGCTGTAGTTTCTAGACAATAACCCCAAAATGATAAAGGCAGATCTGTCCGACTCATCATTGATCGTACCATGTCCAATAAGGTCCGATTTCTCCTTTCTGACACACCGTTTCTCTGCGGCGTTCCTAGAGGAGTGAGCTGGGGAACTATTCCACAACTCTTCAGATGGTCCTCAAACTCATGGCTCATGTACTCGCCTCCTCTGTCCGACCGAATAAAATTTATTTTCTTGTCGAGTTGATTCTGTACCTCATTCTAGAATTCCTTGAACTTTTCAAAGGCATCTGACTTATGTTTCATCAAGTAGATATATCCATACCTACTCAAATCATCAGTGAATGTAATGAAGTACTCATAATCACCTCTAGATGTCGTGCTCATCGGGCCACATACATCACTATGTACTAGTCCCAATAAGTCGGATGCCCTTTCACAACTCTTTGCAAACGGTGTCTTGGTAATCTTGCCGAGTAGGCAGGATTCACATGTCTCGAATGACTCCAAGTCAAACGAAGTTAGGAGTCCATCATCATGGAGCTTCTTCATGCGTTTCCAGCTTATATGACCAAGCCGACAATGCCAAAAGTAAGTCATATTCAGATCATTTGGTTTCAACCTTTTCACATTTATGTTATAGACATATCCACCTTCAAGATTCAAAATAAATAACCCGTCCTGGACGGGTGCAAAGCCGTGAAACATATCATTCAAATACAAAGAACACCCATTATTCTTAATATTCGACTCATAGCCTTGTCTCATCAAACATGAGGCAGAAATAATGTTTCGACTAAGCACTGGAACATAATAACAATTATTCAGCTCCATTAAGAATCCAGAAGGTAAATGAAGTTGCATTGTGCTGACTTCCAATGCA
Source organism: Avena sativa (assembly GCA_916181665.1). Classification (NCBI taxonomy): domain Eukaryota; kingdom Viridiplantae; phylum Streptophyta; class Magnoliopsida; order Poales; family Poaceae; genus Avena; species Avena sativa. The sequence continues at coordinate 26,559,814 of OV702290.1, read as the reverse complement.
GCGACTCTCGCTTTGTTGCCGACTCGAATGTAAACCTCGCCTCTCGCCACGCTCCTAGTTCTTACCATTCCCTGCAACAAGTTGCAGATGTGAATAACTGATCTGGTATCATATACCCAAGAACTACTAGGTGCATCAGCAAGATAAATGTCTATAACATTGCAAACAAGTGTACCTAAGCCGGAAGTCATACCTCCACTCTTGGCTTTGTTAGCCAGATACTTGCTGCAATTCCTCTTCCAGTGGCCATCCGCCTTGTAGTAGAAGCAAGTGGATCTGGCTGCAGGAGATGGCTTAGTCCCTGAGGAAGCACTTTGGACCGGGTCCTCAGCCTTACCTCCCGACTTAGCCTTCTTCTTCTTAGTCCAAGAACTCTTCTTGAACTTAGCCTTATTCTGTACCATCAACACTTGTCTGGCACCTTTCTTGAGATCCGCCTTAGCCTGCTTGAGCATCCCATGTAATTCAGTGAGCTTCTTATCCATACCATGCATGTGGTAGTTCGATATGAGTTGACCATACACACTAGGAAGAGAGTTTAGAATTATGTCCATAGCAAACTCTTCGCTAATGGGGTAGCCCAGCCTTTCCAGAGAGTGCACGTAACCAACCATCTTGATCACATGCGGACTCAGTGGATCACCATCCTTAAGCTTGCAGCTCAACAAGGCCTGAGAGACTTGATACCTCTTAGTCTTTGTCTAAGCCTGGAACATACTTTTGAGGCTTTCGATCATATCATAGGCCTCAACATTCTCGAACTGCTGCTGCAAGTCCAGTTCCATGTGAGCAAGCATAAGACAGCTAATCTCCGTGGATTCATCACAAATCCGACGGTAGGCATTGGTGGCTGCGATAGTCGCATTCTCATTCGACTCATCTGGAAGTGGGTTGTCTAGGACATGGTCCCTCTTTTCTTGCTTGAGAACAATTCTCAGATTATGATACCAGTTGGTGAAGTTAGTTCCATTTTTCTTATCTTTCTCTAAGATGGTTCTCAAAGCAAAACTGGAAATCTGAGGGAGACTGCTAGGTGCTATTGATCTACAACAGAAAAATATGCAAAACACTTAAGACATGTATCCATAAAAGAGAAAGCATATTAAACACTTCAATACTTATGCTCCCACTAGAACCAACACCCCTCCGATGGTTACTTAGTGATTTAGGACCCTAAATAAGCAAGTCGACTAGTGAGCTTTAGCATCACCGCTAGCCGTCAAGTGATGTAGGTAGATAACTCCTTGTCAATCGTATCTCATACGACTCCTGTTGGATGGGTGGCATCACATGCCCCAGCTCCCATCCGACTTTTCCCCGAGTCCCACAACCATTGTGATAGACCCGTCTAGATTACCGAGTGCTTCCGCTGTAAGAGTCCGACTCGAACCCACCTAGTCGGAAAGAATTGATAGTACCTCAATTTTATGAGCCCACTACCAAAAATGTCCAACTTGTGATGGTGCAGCACTGGCGGGGAAACCGACTAGACCTTCTTTGAGGGATTACTTTCTACCAACTATCTAATAGGGGTAAAACAGAGACATAACAATAACACAAAATAAAGCAATTATAATGTGAAATGGTATGGCTCTCTTCATGGCGATCTCCATCTCCACAAAACCTGTAATCCGACTCGTGTCAACTCTTGTCACGTGCCGTCTTACTCCATGTAGCCGACTTGTACACCGACTTGCATGCCATCCTTATTCTCCAAACAACTACACTAGCTTGCAATTTTAAATTACATAGAGAATCCGACACGCGGGTCGTTATACAATAAAGTGACAGCACCTAGGCTCTAGCCGGCTGACAAAAACCGTGATACGCAGATCACGTATGGATTACACACATCACATGCATATAAGCCATACCATTCACAACATCATCCTGCAAAAACAAGTTATACATAGATACGATATCTACCGGCATTGTGAAACTCGCAACGACATCTAAGGCGCTACGACAGGGTGAAGCTAGCGGTCCGATCCGGACATGGATTTCGGACATGGATTTCGTCATCGGATAAAACAATTTTACCCAAATCCGATCCGGACTCTGATTCGACCAAACTCTTTGATCTTTGATCACCGCATCCGGGTTTACGTGTCACAATCTACCCCGTTGGCGGAAGCCGACTGGTAGGGGTATGTCATTCCACGACCTTAGCAGTTAGATCATGGCAACCAAATCATCCATTCCCCTGAGTACAGTTGATCCAATCAACTTTGTACAAAACCGATCCATCTCATAGATCAACCAACCAAACTGCAATTAGATCCAATCTAACGCCAACCGCATATCACATATGCACGATCTCGAGCCTAAAACCAGAATCTAACGCTCTAATACCACTGTTGGGCCATGCGGAGAAAAACAAAACTTTTTCCTACGTGGTGAACCCAAGATCTAGCTGTAGTAGGCCACGAGAATTACCACTAGACGCACGGTTGCGGAATCAGTGAAGCACGTCGCTTGATGCAGTGCAGTCCTCACAATCTGTTCCGATCCACGATCGTCGAAGTGCTGAATGTACAGCACCTCCGCCAGTATCCACACGTATGACGAGGAGCGCCGGCGATGGACTGCTAGGTCCGGTACGGCGGCGACGGTACATGACTGGACTGGAGCTAGGGTTTCCAACACATGGAGTGACCTAACCGTATGCTCTAAGAACCTGCGCCCCAGCTTATATAGGGAGTGAAAGTGGGCTCCACTCACTTGTGGCCAATTCACTAAAAGGACTATATTAGTCACTGCGAGTCCAACTCACTGACTCTGTCCATTTTCTTTTTGGGTCCAACCCAAATATGCTCCCGCTCTTAAGTGTGTGACCTGACAGGCTCATGGTGACCTAGACATGATCCAAGTCTCACTCGTGACCGATCAGTTGGTAGCAGCTCCTAGCAGAACGTGCCAACTCCCAAGTACCAAAGAGTCATGACGACATACCTTCCAATGCGACTTTCGTCTAAGTCCCTTTTGCCTCACGATATACCTTGTTGAACTATAGGTGAATAATCGTCATCCCTTAAATAGTTCGACTCTCTTTCTCGATCTGAGATAAGTGATTCATCCGACTAACTCTTAGTCGGTCGCCTCGGTTAACACTTAACTGAGTCACGCATGGCCATGCTTTCCAAATCATATCTGCTGAGAGGGCCCAGAGAATATCTCTCCAGACGAAGGGGCAAAATCCCATCTCGGTTATTCACATCACGCAACTTGATTCTCAGTCGACCCGAACTCCGCCTTTATAACTTCCAAGTGACGGAACTGCGTTTGACAGAACCTAAGTCGGTGATCCTCAACTCGGATTGTGCAATAACCTCAGGTCTAAGGATTACATTGATTGAGATATACAAATGACGACTTATTTGTTGTATCTCAATATGGGTCAGTCCGACTCGCTAAACTCTTTAGCCGAATCCGTGTAAGTCAGAATAGCATCTCTATGCCCATGACAAGTGGTACCGAGTCATCAGCCGACTTTCACATTAGTCTAAGTTGTGTGTCCAACACAACCTCAACGACCAAGGACAATCAGTATAAACAACATGAATATATAGTTCCACAATCGAATCTTATATTCAATGATATATATCAGTAGTTAATACATGGACAATAACTTTATGAATACATTAGAAATAACACCATACATGATTGCCTCTAGGGCATATTCCCAACAATTTCATGTGCGGTAGATCGAGAGGGCACACGACTTTCTTGGCCTCAGCGATACTAGTCGGACATGTGTTCCCCTTGGGAAGACGATCATGCCAGAATTACATGTTGTCACTGGAGCATTCGTCAATCATTTTGTGTTTCGCCTTCATCTCTAGAGCCCTGAGCGTTACATTCAGACGGGTATCCATGTCGTTGCATCCATCAAACAGTGGAGTAACCGCGTCTTTCTCGATTTTCTCTAGCTTAGCTTTCTCTAGCGGTGGCTTTGGCATTACTCGTCTCCTTGAGAAGAAGCTCTTGGTAATGAGGGTCTTGCAATCATCTTGAATCATGCCCGACACCTTGATCTTCATGTTGCTGCCCAGCGCCACCTTGATAATTATCTTCATGTTCATGTCTAGCCCTATCTCCTTGATCTTCATCATGTTCATGCCTGGCTCCACCTTGTTCTTCATGATCACCTGCCCTGCCGGTATCTTGATCTTCATCTTCACCATTATTGACATCCTCGTCATCATCTTCGTCTTCACGTATCCACCAAGTGTATCCATCCATGAAACCTCGCATAAGCAGGTGTGACTCCAGCCTTCTGCAATCATGCTTTATCAAATACATCAGTTTGCAGTCATGACATGGACATGTTATCTCTGTCATATTTGTCCGTGCCATGTCGGCCCTCGCGCATCTCATCCACCTATCCACGAGGGGTGTGCTTAGTGGTCGGACCATGGTCGCTTGCGTGGTATACAAATAGCAAAAGAATAATTAGAGCATGGACATCGAAATCACCGGAAAAATCGGCATGACCTCCCCTAAAAAGAGGACATCCGTCGGGTGCTAGAAATTCACCGGAAAGGAAATGAATCGACATTTTGGTGAAACATTGGCAACCCAAAATGAAATCCCTACACAAGACAAAGTAAGCACACAACACAAACTAGTCGGTGTCACCGACAACGCGAATACATGCAACAACGCCTTCACGCTTCCTCCAACGACGACTAGGAGTACGAGAGCCAGAGAAGTAAAGTGAGATCTTATAGATCTAGAAGTGCAAGAACTTTCACTTACATATATGTCTGTCAACCAATAGAGGTTTGGCAAAGCTTCTAGGTGAAACAATGGAGAAAATGAGGTGGGAAGGAGGAGGGGGCGGCCAGATCTATCTTTGTGTGGAGGAGAAAACAACAAGTGAGAGAGAGAAGTGAGTGGGGTGCATGTGCATGTGCAAAAAAGGTGGCGAGATTACTCGAGGCGCATCCCACATAGTATGCCCCTTGTATACATAGAATATCTAAGGCACATTTACCAGATGCGCCTCGAGTGTCTGGCTTCTGCCACCCCACAGGCCCACATTATTTACACGGGGCGCATCTCTAAGTAATGCGCCTCCAATACTGAAAACTACTAGGCGCATGTCATTAGGTGCGCCTCCTATATTGTCGCACCTACCACCATTGGGCCTGCGCACTTTACTCGAGGCGCATCTGCCCAATATGTGCCTCAAGTAGTTAAACTACTCGAGGCGCATATCGAGTAGATGCGCCTCAAGTGGGGGCAGCTAGATCTGGTCCGTACATACAATATAGGAGACGCATCCCTGAAGAATGCGCCTCTAGTATTAGAATATAGGTGTCGGGGGGATGACCCCCGGATAGGCTAAGACTGGACCAACCGGTCGGCTCCAAAGAGCTCTGGCCGTCTGGACCCAAGACTAGGAGCCACAGCTGGATGTAACTCTCCACCCGGTCCGCATCCAAGTTTCCCCTGCTGGCCCATCTAGCCGGGTGGCCAGAAGAACCGGCTGAGCAGCTGCTCCTAGCCGGCCGCCTCGGATCCACTAGCCATGGTACGGTAGGGGTGACACTCCTTGCTGAGCGCACCTCTGACCGAACAGGCTAGCTAGCCCGGTCGGCGCTACCGGACAACTATGCCAAAGCTAGATGCTGACGAGCAAAGAAAGGGCTGACGAGTAAATCTCCGGCTTACGGAGAAAGAGCCGGCTGACGGAGAAAGAGCTGGCTAACGAGTAAAGCAAAGGCGCTGTACATTGTAGCGCTGTCCTCCCCTATACTGGAGGCTTAACTGGACCCGGGCCTACCATTCGGGCCCATCCAGCTGACCCACTTTGTAAGCCAAGATCCAAACAGTAAACCCTAGAACCCATTCTATAAGCTACCTCCCCAACCAGTATATAAGGAGGGGTAGTGCTAGGGTTCTAGGTAGACAATGACAAGTTAGAAGTTCTCTAGATTGGACAAGTAGAGTGGTTCCTCTTCTTCTTCTAGCAAGGAGTAGCCAAGAAAACAGCTCAAAGAGCATCTGTATTGGGCGTTCGCCCTTGATAGTAGATCCTTGCAGGAGTAGGAGCATTACCTCGCCAAGAGGGCTCCGAACTTGGGTACATCGCTGGGTCTGTAGTATCTGTGCCCAACCCGTTGTGAGTAGCCACCGATAGCATCCTGATTGTCCCCTCTCATGCCATCCCCGATGGTACTGTCGTGTTCCACACCATGACAGTTGGCGCCCACCGTGGGGCACAAGGCTTCGGCTGGGATCATCTTTTGCACGGGACTTCCGCTCATCACCGGTGAGTGAGTCACCTCTGGCCTCGTCCCCACCTTCGGCTCCTTCGACTGCGTCCTCAACAACGCATCCTGCTTCACTGGGGGAACCTTCCCGAGCGACGGCTCCATCATGCACTTTGGCGAGCACCGCATCTACGTCGCCACCATCGCCGAGACCTTTCCTCGCGAGGTTGTCACCGTTTCTGGCACGCCTCCTAGTTTCTCCGCTGTGCGCGTCGCCAGTGGCATCGTCGAGGTCATGATGGCGGGTTCGGGCGAGAACCGCCGCCCACCTCTGGAGCGCAACGGGGATGGCCGCGCTGCTAACTCATGCCTCACGAACCAAGACCTACTCACCACGTCCATCGAGCACCTCCGCAACCCCATCAACCCCATCGAGGCAGATCCGGCAGCAGCTGCAGCAGCACTAGAAGCTACTCGCCAGAGCCTCCTGGAGGAAGCTAGCAAGGTGGCAACCGCCCAACGGCGGATGAACGTGACTATGCACGAGTACAACATCGTGCATGTTTTTGCCTGTTTGCCCGGCGCCAGCCGCCCGGCCCAGCCCCAAGGCCGAAACCTCAGCTCAGAGATGGATCGTGCTGCTGATCCGCGTACACCAACGGTGCAGCTGGTCTACAGCACTCCCACCAAAAACATGAGGGCCACGGAGGCAGCAATCGCTGAACTAAGCCACCTGGAGGGCGATGAGCTACTCCGTCAGCAGGCGCATGTCCAGCTCCTCGTGGTCACGGCAAACAAATAGCAGGTTGAGACATAGCTTAGCATGGGTGGCAACAGCAAGACCCAACCGGCTCGCCGGATGGCGGATCCGGCCGCAAGTGCTAGCAAAGCCTCTACCCCAAACGGTGCAAGGCCAAGCAACCGTCCATGCAGCGGATCAGCAGGCCGTGGGCACAACATCCACGATGCTGCGGCTATCACCAGCCAGAACCGCGAGCCGGCCGATGAAGCCGGAAAAGGCCAAGCGCTGCCCAAGTCCTGCCTATCCGGCCGGCTAGGACCGCTCGAGCCGGAAGAACCGCAAGACGCGCGCGCACGCATCGACCTGCTGGTCCAGTCGCGCGTGCTGGAAGAAGAAAGCCTAGCTGGTCCAAGGTGCTTTGGGCCGCGAATCCGGAATGAACCGTTTCCAAAGGGATTTTCGCTCCCAAGGGACACGCCAAAGTACAACGGCTCGGTCAAGCCAGATGACTGGCTGGTGGACTACACCACCGCAGTAGGCATCACGAACGGCAACCGCTAGGTTGCTATGTGCTATGCCCCCTCATGCTCCTCGACTCGGCCAGGACATGGCTCAATAGCCTCCCCGACAATAGCATCAACGCTTGGATTGATTTCGAGCAGGCGTTCATCCACAACTTCACCGACACCTACAAGCGCCCAGGTCGACCTGGTGAGCTCGCCCTTTGCGTGCAGGGTCCGGACGAATCTGATCGCTCCTACATCACCCGGTGGACGAGCATGCACAACTCCTGCGAGGGGGTACGCGAGCACCAGGTGGTCGACTTCTTTGTCAACGGCTGCAGAGACAGCACTATGCTCAAGCACAAGCTTTGCCGGGTGGAGCCTACCACCATGGCGTAGACCATGGCCATCACAGACAAGTATGCCACCGCCGACGCGGCAATGAAAAGATCCGTTCGGGTAGATGACCAGGGGCAAATCATCATCGACGTTGCTGTGGATCGGCGCCAGCCGGAGGGAAATGGCCACATCTCCAGGCGGCATGACAACAACTACGTCAAGAGAAAGGACGACCAGCCGGATAACCAATATGGTTTCAGGCAGGTGGCGGCGATGCAGGAGGATCCGGTTGCTGGCGGAAGTCAGAGACAGAATCCTGATGACTGGCCTCCAAGGCCCAAGTACACCATCGAGTCAATGCTTGATGGGCCATGTAATTTCCACAGCGGAGGCAACAAACCGGATACACATACCACACGCTAGTGCACCTGGACAAAGAAGATGGCGGAGATTGATGGCGTGCTGGCTGTGCAGGCACCACCACCCACAGCCGGTGGGCTGCTAGGCGACCGCAATAACCAGCACCTGAGGGAGAATGATGATGACAACTATCCCCGCCAGGTGGGAAACTACCACATCTTCACGACGGAGCCAGAGACCAAGCATGGCAAGAGACGCCGCGAGGTGGAGGTTAACGCCATCGTTCCTCCTGTCCCCCAGTACCTCAACAGGTCGGAGCAAGAAATTGCATGGAGCCGGAAGGACCAGCCAGCTGTGCTGCCTCACCTAGGCACTTACGTGATGGTCTTGGATCCCATCATTGTATCCAGGAAGCATTCCTATAGATTCCCCCGCATCCTCATAGACGGTGTGAAAGTGCATGTGTGCCCCCATGTGTGGTTTTGGTAATTAATGAAAACCTTTATGGACTTATGTTTGCATTGAGTTTTACCTGTAGGATTTGTCCATAGGCAATGCTTGAACCATATGTTGGCTTCAAGGTTGGGAGAAGAAGAAAGTGAAGAAAATTAAGTGTTGACCAAGGTTTCAATGAGTGATCTGGAGATTGGTCAAGTGAGAGTTGATCCTATAGCAAGTGTGTCTTGAAGACTAAAGTTGGAGTGATATCTCTTATGTACCTTCAAGACACCAACATAATGAAGAAAGAATAAATGATGTGCAAGTTCAAGATGAGCCTTCTCGAAGAGATCATTTGCTTGAAGCTTGTCATCCTATGGTGATCATGGATATGGGAAGATGGTATGCCCAAATGAGAAGCTCTACCATAGTGGAGTATGGGGAGCAATTTGCAAGTCTTCACCAAGCTAGCGTAATCAAGAAAGGTGTTCCATATTGAGGTGGACAAGATCGCTACCGTCAAGATCAAGTGGAATATGATCAAGGCAAAGGTATGTTCTTTATAGGTTTTCTTTCTTACCGGTCTCATGGTGTTAGTTGGGGAGACCGGTTTATAGGATAGATAGCCGTACTATCAAGAGGGGCTCTCAAGTGAGTAACTTGATCATATCCTTCGGAGAGAGCTCAAACCTTTGCATACGTGGCATTATCTTTCTTGGTTTTTATTTGGATATTATCCATGTGAGGTCCTTGAGCTTGTGGTAATATTCATAACAAGCTCTAGTTCATCAAAAATGGATTTCATATGCATTCTCTATTGCGTTTTAGATATTGGAGGTTTTACCGGTTTGTCTTTTAGAGATTGGTAAAACCTTACAATATTTGGTTCTTATCCATGAGAGGATTTAGAGCTTGTGTTAATCTTCATGACAAGCCCAAGTTCATCGAAAATGGATTTCGTATACATTCTCTATTGCGTTTTTGATGATTGGAGGTTTTACCAGTTTGTCTTTTTGAGAGAGGTCAAACCTTTCGTCATTTGGTTCTATCCTTCGTTTCTGGACTATGATGGTTCTCTACATGATCTTGTAGAGTTTGTTGTCCTCTTTAAAATGAGCCCAAGATCATCAAAATTGGAGTCCGGATGCAAAAGTTATGGTTGTTTTCGTATTGGTCTTTCTGCTAGTTTTTGTAAGACTGGAGATTCCAGACTAAATCTCCGGTCCATCTCCGGACCACTTACTGATTGTCCCCTAGTTTGAACCTGTTTGTCCTGGGTACACCAGAGACTCTGGTCCTAGTCCGGAGACTCTGGATCGGGCGATTCCTGGGCCTAACGGTTAGATTTCTAGGGACCTATTTAAGGGGCCCTTCTTCCCCAATGGTTCCCCAACCTTCCTTGCAAGTTCTCCCCTCCATTGCTGACCTTCTTGAGCTTGCTATTCCTCAATCCCTCCATTGATTCTTGCATATTCTTGAGGGATTTGAAATAGGATATCTAGATCTACAACCCCACCAATCAATCTCTACTCTAAGTGAGGGGAACATCTTGGGATCTAGATCTTGGAGTCTTTTGTGGATTTCCTCCATTGTTCTTCCTCTCTTATTCCCCCATAAGCTTTTGTAGCTTTGGTGGAATTTGGGAGATAAGAACTTGAGAACTTCTTATGTTCTTGCCATTACATTTGGTGCATCGGTTTGAGTTCTTGGTGAGAATTCGATTGGGTGAAAGGTGAGAAGCTTTTTACTCTTGGGTTCATTGGAACCCTAGACAGTTTGGTGGTTGTGCAGGTTTGTGGATTACTTGGGGCCTCCAATTAAGTTGTGGAGCTTTCCCCAAGCTTTTTTGTTGGGAGCCTCCAATTGAGTTGTGGAGAATGCCCCAACCTTGTGAGAGGTTCCGGATTGCCACCGACAAGTGCATCGATAGTGGAAGTGTGGATCGATCCCATTGGGGTGAGATTCACAGGAGAACAAGGGAGGCCTTTTGTGGCGTTGCTGGTTTGATACCACCCCCTCTCCAAACGAGACGTACTCCATGTTGGGAGGAACTCGGTAAAATATCGTCGTCTCCGCGTGCCTCGGTTATCTCTATATCCGAGCTCTTACTTATGCACTTTACTTTGTGATAGCCTTCGTGCTTGAAGTATATATATATCTTGATATCACATAGTTGCTTGTCTTGCTTAGCATAAGTTGTTGGTGCAAATAGGTGAACCCTAGTTGTTCTAGGTTTTGTGCTTAATAAATTAAACTCTAGTTTAATTCCGCCTTTGTTGGGCCACTCTCGGAAAAGTTTTTAACCGCCTATTCACCCCCTCTAGGCAGCATCTGTATCCTTTCAATTGGTATCAGAGCCCGGTCTCTCATTTTAGGCTTCACCGCCTTGAGAGTAAAGATGTCGGCTAGGGGATTAGTGCACAATGAAATGTTCATATTTTATGGCACTAATTATGATATATGGAAAACTCATATGCTTATTCATTTTAGGGACATGGACCCAAATTTGGAGCGTATTGTAGATATAGGTTTTTCTCCTCCTATGGATTTCGAAAATCTATCTTGTGAGGATGAGAAAAACTTATATCTTGATGCTCAAGCTTCTAATGTGCTTGTTAATGCTTTGAGCTTTGTAGTTACTTCTTCAATCATTCCTTTTTGGAGTGCTCATGAGTTATGGACAAAACTTCAAGATAAATATGATGTGTCCAACATTGTTGAGGATGATTGTATTGCTTCCACTTCTGGCCATGATGAGTTCTCATCTTCTTCCACTTCACCAAAGTGTGGCAAGACACGAGGTAATGATATGGTGAGTGGTTATGAATATTGCAATGTTGATAGTAAGCTTACTCTTGATGATCCTTCATCTCTATCTCATTGCAATGCTTCATCTTTAGACTTGAACACGTCTAGCAATATATATGATTTACATGCTAGTGTTGATAGTCCTTGCATATCATGTATAAATTGCCTCAATAGATCTCATGATGATATGCTCTCTTTGCCTTGTTGCCATAATATAAATGCTTCTATTTCCTCGAATTGTTATGTGTCTAATAGTGTAGAGGAAACCGAAGATTCTATTGGTAAATACACGATTTTGAATGGAGCTTCAATTAATTCATCATCATCATCATCTCACGGTTCCCACCTATGCCTTATGGCTAGGGATTCAAATGTAACTCCTACTTTGGAACCCAATACCTCTTGTGATGATGAGGATGAGGATAATGAGGTATAAGAGTTGAATGTTGATGATTTATATGAAACGAATGAGATGGTTTATCATGCTCTTGTTAAGAATAATATTGCTTACTCTAACTTCGTTGAAATCTTAGACTTTGCTATTAAGATCAAAGAACATATTGATAAGTTAGAAGCACAAATTTAGGAGCATGAGAACACCATTGATAAAATGAGTAGCCTTGAGCATGAGTATGCTAATCAAATTGCACATCTAAATGAAGATCTTGAAGAGGAACAAACCACTAAGGAATCTCTTGAGGAGACATTTGCTCTAGAGTTGTCTAGAGTGAAGGAATATCATGATAGAGGTCCTAAGGTGTCTAGTGGTCTCATAAGTAAAAATGATGAGCTTCAAGTTGCTTATGCTAAACTCCTTGAAGATTTTGAGCACCTCAAAAATGGCTCTAGGGTCATCAAGGGTGAGCTCATCAAACTCACCGAGTCACATGAGCAACTTAAAACCTCTTACTCAAAAGAGCTTTTGAAGTTCCCCTCACCTCTTGCAATTAATTATGATGCTTGTGCTACTAACTCTATTTCTTGTGAAGCATATATTTTGAAGGAAAATGTTGAGCTAAAGACTCAACTTGCTTTGCTAATTAGCAACTATGGGAAATTAGAAGAAAGTCATGTCAAGCTCTCAAGCTCGCATGAGGATCTTCTAGTATCCCATGGTAGGCTAAAGTTAGCTCATGAGGCCATCGTGTCAAAGGTAACATCTAGTGGGCCTCATGTGGACATTAGCACTATATCTACTCCAAATGTTATATTGCCATGTGCTAGTCCTTGTAATTCATCCTCTCACAACCATGCTATATCTCGTGATGAATTACATTCCGTGCCTTGTTGCTCTAACAATGTAGCATGTACTTCCTCTAGTACTTTTGTTGAAACTAACCATGTAGAGGAAATCAAAGATCTCAAGGCTCAAGTCACTTCTTTGAAGAATGACTTGAAAAAGGGTCATCAAGGGAAAGACACACTCAACAAAATCTTGAGTGTGCAAAAATCCCTCAATGACAAGAGTGGGCTTGGATTCAACTCCAATGTCAAGAACAAGTCCACTATCAATTTGAAGCACAAGGACAACAAGAAGAATGGCCAATATCAAGTCAAGAATCCAGCAAACATTGTTTGCTTCAAGTGAAAGGAAGAAGGGCATCATGTTAGATCTTGCCCATTGAAGAAGAAGCCTCTTAGTGTGAAGCAACAAGGGAAGCGCCCTCAAGCTCCACCTCAAGTCATTGACAGGCCTCTTCCAAAGAGGACTACTCGAGCTCTTCCTCGAGTTGTGGCATCACCGAAGAAGAAATATGGCAAGAGAAGAACTTGATACATATGCCGTGAGAAGGGGCATATTTCTTCCTCATGCACTATTGGTATCTCCTCATCCAACCCTATAATTATTGATGATGCTTATTCTCTTTGTAAGGATGAGGTTGGCAACGTGTTTGCCAAATTTGTTGGTCCTCAATGTGGGTTCAAGAAAAGAACCATTTGGGTTGCCAAGCCTATTGCGACTAACCTCTTAGGACCCAACTTGGTTGGGGACCAAAAAGCTAAAACTTGATCAATATGTATTGTTGGAGGACATTGGAGACTTGGCTACATCATGAAGACTTGAGGGATCTTCATCTAGTATATTAGTCAAATCAAGTCATGTGGATTATATTGCCGCTATCATATTTCCAATGACCCTCCTTGTGGTAACATGTGCTAAACTATTTACATTGAAAGTTACTCGCCCCTTATGCATGTGTTGGTTTTGTATCTTCCATGTTCTTGTATATGTTGTGCTCTCCACTTAATTAGATTGAGTTATCAAGTACGTTTGTGTATGATTAGGTGGCACACCATGTACATTTGTGTTCTTGTGTTTGAGCCTTTCTTGATTATATTTGATATCTTATTTGGCTCTTGTGAGAGATTAATGGACTATCCCATTTTGGGGGAGTGTTATGTTTGGGCATTCCACAATCCTAAAAGTGTGTGTACATTAGGAATACCACCTAGTATTTATATTGGAATATTATCTAGTCTCTATGTGGTATGATTCTCATGAGAAACTTAAGCTCTATAATGTCCATTAATTATCTCTATTTGGATCCTTTTGCCTCGTGTTGAGTTTTATGGTAGTATCACATTATGGGGGAGTCATATTCTTAGTGCATATAACAATCCTATAAAATGTGAAAATTCGAGGTTGTGTCACTTTGAACTGATATTGATAATTATCTAGCTCCTTTGTGACACATTTGCTCATTCAAGTTCCAATTTGCTTGAATGCCTTATTGCTCTTCTTTTGGATCTTGTTTGTGAGAGTGTTTCTTGGTATATGTTTCCTCAGATTTGAATCTATATATCCTCATGGAATTCATTAGCTTCAAGTTACTCTAATCACTAGTGATTGTGTGACTATTGGAAGCTACCAAGAATCTCTTTTGAAGCATCAAGCTTAATTCTTATATTTGTTATATGCTTCTTGGTGTGAATATGATCTTGGATATCCGTATGAACTACCTCTAGAAGATTATTCCAAATACTTCTTGTCCTTGGACAATTAGTACTATATATATGATAGAATTTATTGATCATCTCCATTTTTTCCTTTGCTGAATTTTGTCCTTCCTTGGCCAAGAAAATGTTTTGTGTTGCTCCCATGTATTCCTTGCTTCTCTTGAATCTTCTCATTTTATTGGTATCCTCTTGTGTTTTATTTAATGTAGGTAGTAGTGATGATCTCATTTGTGTGCATTTTGCACTCAAAAGCAAAATTCTATATAATGTACTACTTATGGGTGAGCTCTCCTATATTATCTAGAACAATCCTTTTATGCTTCTTTGTTTGATTCATATTGGGTCTTATGTAGTTTGGAGTTCGATCTTTTCGTTTTGGTATTTTGTGCCATCATGAAAAGTTTGGAGAGTTTGGTTTCTTGTTGGAACCTTGCTCTTTTTGGGAGTTGGTTTTGTCTCATTCCTTGTTTGATGTTTTTACCATTTTAGAATGAGATAAATCCTTGAGCATTTGTGTTTTTATCTATCTTTTGCTCTTTGATTTTTGCCTTGTTCACTTGTTGAACTTGGGGTCTATATATTGATTTGGTCTTTGATATAATTTGGACAATCGATTAGTCGTGTCACACTTTGGTGTGCCTTCTGGGTTTTACTGATGTTTTGTTCAAACTATATCTCCTTTTGGTTCTTGAAAGTCTTGTGCATGCATATTTACTAAATGTATATATTATGGTATGCTTGCTTTCTTCGATCCAATATATAGGGGAAACTCCACCAAATCCTACTGGCTAAGTTGTGCATGAAATTCAGTTTCATATCAATATGCACATATTTATGTGGAGTCTTTCCTATGTATTGTAGTTTATCTAACTACTTTGGACCTAATGAGTTTTGGGACCATTATGTACTTGAATGTGTTTTAGGTACACTGGAGATACATTGGATGCTTGTCTCAATAATAAGAAGATGTGGTGACTAAATTATAATTGGAGGCAAGCTAGGATGATCAACAAACGCATATCTACTACATCCTACCAATGGTATCTCGGTAACAAGTATCCATCTCATGCATACTTTTCTAGCATCCAACCATTGTGGTTGCATCATGGCATGATTTCCTTTAGTTGCTTTTATTGTGGTTCTTGCAAGAATTTTATTGTATCATCCTTTTTGTAGTATGAGTAAGTTGAGATGAATGCATATTTTGGGGAGTATATAAAAATCATGTTGATGATTCACCAATCCCATATATGCTAATCTAGCAATTATATTGTCAATCTTTTCCTCAATTTCTCTCATGTGCAATATGGATGAATTTGCAAGGTTTATTTGCTCTTTATGATACTTGTTGCCTTTCCCAATGCATTCCAACTATCTCTTGTTCTCTTGTGATAGTTGTGATGTATTTGTTGGTGTTTGAAGGTCTTTGATGTTCAATAAGATAAATTTGAGCCTTTGGCCATGCTTTCTAGCAAAAATCTTATTGGCATTATCTATGATTTTTGTTTGGATATCTTGTTCATTCTTGAGTATCCATTTTGCATGTACATGTTTCTTTGTGGATGTATATCTTGGTTATTGTTGTCTACCTAGAAACTTATACACATGATTATGGCTAAACCTCTAGTTGATATCCTTTTTGCTTTGGAGACCACCTTGTGCTCCTTCTTTATTCTTTGGTGGCTCCAAAAGTTTTTCTTTGAGTGCTTGCCATTTTCATTTGCATCTTTTGGCACTCGTTGGTGTTAAGAAAGTTTATATCTCATGCCTTGAGTTGTTATTTAAGTTTGTGGGAGCAAGGATACCATGTTTATGCACTTTGCACTCAAAGCAATTAACACACTTGGTGCATAAACCTTGGGGAGCTTTCCTAACCTACCTAAGAACACACATTTTCTTTCTTGTTCTTGTTTGGTATTTTGTTTGATTATGGGGAGTTAGGATTCCATAATTGTGCACTTTGTTATGCATGAACCTTGGGGATCTTCCTATTTTCATCTAAACACTCATGTTCTCTCATCATAATATCTTCTCTCTTGCTCGTGCTCGTGGTTTAAATGATATAGAGGGAATGAGGATGCCATGTTTGTGCATATAGTATTCAAACGCAAATTATAATTTGTGCACAAACCTTGGGGAGTCTTCTCATATTATTTAGATCACTCTCTTTTCAACCTTATCATAATATCTATCTTTCTTTTGGTATCTTCCTTTTGTGAAGTGCTTCTTTCAATCTTTTGGTTGCTTGCTTCATTCGTTGATGCTTCTTCACCATTTTATTTCTTTGCAATCTTTGGATCCTCAGTTTAGTTTGATTTCCTCTTGGTATTCGTCATTAGATACGTGCATTTAACTCTACTCATAGTATGAGAAATTCACACCATATGGAAGAACTCTCACTAAATTGGCCTTCTAAAGTTTTTCACCCATTTCGGCAATCGATGCCAATGGGGGAGAGGTTTTAGAGGGTTTTAGGGAATTTGGTTGTATGTTGTGAGTTTTGTACTTAAACACTTGCCTCGTGTGCTTTGCATCTTAGTGTGTTGCATGACATCTTGAATATATAGAGAAAACTCCACAACCGGTAGTGGTTGGCAATATATGCAATGAAATTCAAGTTCATCCACACGTGCATAGATTATGGGGGAGTTTTCTCTATATTGTGGTTATACTAACATCACATACGTGTGTTGTATTTGATGTTAGCACATCATTTTTTATGATTAATTCCTTATATAAACCCTCTCAAAGGGATTGTCATCAATTACCAAAATGGGGGAGATTGAAAGTGCATGTGTGCCCCCATGTGAGGTTTTGGTAATTAATGACAATCTTTATGGACTTATGTTTGCATTGAGTTTTACCTGTAGGATTTGTCCATAGGAAATGCTTGAACCATATGTTGGCTTCAAGATTGGGAGAAGAAGAAAGTGAAGAAAATTAAGTGTTGACCAAGGTTTCAATGAGTGATCTGGAGATTGGTCAAGTGAGACTTGATCCTATAGCAAGTGTGTCTTGAAGACTAAAGTTGGAGTGATATCTCTTATGTACCTTCAAGACACCAACATAATGAAGAAAGAATAAATGATGTGCAAGTTCAAGATGAGCCTTCTCGAAGAGATCATTTGCTTGAAGCTTGCCATCATATGGTGATCACAGATATGGGAAGATGGTATGCCCAAATGAGAAGCTCTACCATAGTGGAGTATGGGGAGCAATTTGCAAGTCTTCACCAAGCTAGCGTAATCAAGAAAGGTGTTCCATCTTGAGGTGGACAAGATCGCTACCATCAATCTCAAGTGGAATATGCTCAAGGCAAAGGTATGTTCTTTATAGGGTTTCTTTCTTACCGGTCTCATGGTGTTAGTTGGGGAGACCGGTTTATAGGATAAATAGCCGTACTATCAAGAGAGGCTCTCGAGTGAGTAACTTGATCATATCCTTCAGAGAGAGCTCAAACCTTTGCATACATGGCATCATATTTCTTGGTTGTTATTTGGATCTTATCCATGTGAGGTTCTTAAGCTTGTGGTAATATTCATAACAAGCTCTAGTTCATCGAAAACGGATTTCATATGCATTCTCTATTGCGTTTTCGATATTGGAGGTTTTACCGGTTTGTCTTTTAGAGATTGGTAAAACCTTACATTATTTGGTTCTTATCCATGCGAGGATTTAGAGCTTGTGTTAATCTTCATGACAAGCCCAAGTTCATCGAAAACGGATTTCGTATACATTCTCTATTGCGTTTTCGATGATTGGAGGTTTTTACCGGTTTGTCTTTTTGAGAGAGGTCAAACCTTTCATCATTTGGTTCTATCCTTCGTTTCTGTACTAGGATGGTTCTCTACATGATCTTGTAGAGTTTGTTGTCCTCTTTAAAACGAGCCCAAGATCATCAAAATTGGAGTTCAGATGCAAAAGTTATGGTTGTTTTCGTATTGGTCTTTCTACCAGTTTTTGTAAGACTGGAGATTCCGAACTAAATCTCCGGTCCATCTCCGGACCGCGTACTGATTGTCCCCCAGTTTGACCCTGTTTGGCCTGGGTACACTAGAGACTCCAGTCCTAGTCCGGAGACTCCGGACCGGGCGATTCCTGGGCCTAATGGTTGGATTTCTAGGGACCTATTTAAGGAGCCCTTCTTCCCCAATGGTTCCCCAACCTTCCTTGCAAGTTCTCCCCTCCATTGCTGACCTTCTTGAGCTTGCTATTCCTCAATCCCTCCATTGATTCTTGCATATTCTTGAGGGATTTGAAAGAGGAGATCTAGTGTTGGGCCACGCAGAGAAAAACAAAACTTTTTCCTACGCGGTGATCCCAAGATCTAGGTGAGGTAGTAGGCCACGAGAATTACCACTAGACGCACGGTTGCGGAATCGATGAAGCACGTCGCTTGATGTAGTGGAGTCCTCACGATCTGTTCCGATTCACGATCGTCGAAGTGCTGAACGTACAACACCTCCGCCAGTATCCACACGTACGAGGAGGAGCGTCGGCGATGGACTGCTAGGTCCGGTACGGCGGTGACAGGACAGGACTGGACTGGAGCTAGGGTTTCCAACACATGGAGTGACCTAACCCTCTGCTCTAAGCACCTGCTCCCCAGCTTATATAGGGAGTGAAAGTAGGCTCCACTCACTTGTGGCCCATTCACTAAAAGGCCTATATTAGTCACTGCGAGTCCAACTCACGGACTCTGCCGTTTCCTTTTTGGGTCCAACCCAAATATGCTCCCGCTCTTAAGTGTGTAACCCGACAGGCTCATGGTGACCCGGACACGATCCGATTCTCACTCGTGACCGATCAATTGGTAGCGGATCCTAGCAGAACGTGCCAACTCCCAAGTACCGAAGAGTCATGACGACATACCTTCCAATGCGACTTTTGTCTAAGTCCCTTTTGCCTCACGATATACCTTGTCGGACTATAGGCGAATGATCGTCATCCCTTGAATAGTCCAACTCTCTTTCTCGATCCGAGATAATTGATTCATCCGACTAACTCTTAGTCGGTTGCCTCGGTTAACACTTAACCGAGTCACGCATGGCCATGCTTCCCGAATCATATCTTCCAAGAGGGCCCAGAGAATATCTCTCCAGATGGAGGGGCAAAATCCCATTTCGGTTATTCACATCACGCAGCTTGATTCTCAATCGACCCGAACTCCGCCTTTATAACTATCCAGTGACGGAATAACGTTTGACAGAACCTAAGTCGGTGATCCTCAACTCGGATTGTGCAATAACCTCAGGTCTAAGGATTACATTGATTGAAACATGCAAATTACGACTTGTTCGTTGCATCTCAATATGGGTCAGTCCGACTCGCTAAACTCTTTAGCCGAATCCATGTAAGTCGGAATAGCATCTCCATGCCCATGGCAAGTGGAACCTAGTCATCTGCCGATTTTCACATTGGTCTAAGTTGCGTGTCCAGCACAACCTCAATGACCAAGGACAATTAGTATGAACAACATGAATATATAGTTCCACAATCAAATCACATATTCGATGATACATATCAGCAGTTCATACATGGACCATAAGCTTATGAATACATTGGGAATAACATCATACATGATTGCCTCTAGGGCATATTCCCAACATCTAGATCTACAACCCCACCAATCAATCTCTCCTCTAAGTGAGGGGAACATCTTGGGATCTAGATCTTGGAGTCTTTTGTGGATTTCCTCCATTGTTCTTCCTCTGTTATTCCCCCATAAGCTTTTGTAGCTTTTGTGGAATTTGGGAGAGAAGAACTTGAGAACTTCTTGTGTTCTTGCCATTGCATTTGGTGCATCTGTTTGAGTTCTCGGTGAGGATTCGATTGGGTGAAAGGTGAGAAGATTTTTACTCTTGGGTTCATTGGAACCCTAGACGGTTTGGTGGTTGTGTAGGTTTGTGGATTACTTGGGGCCTCCAATTAAGTTGTGGAGCTTTCCCCAAGCTTGTTTGTTGGGAGCCTCCAATTTAGTTGTGGAGAAGTGCCCCAACCTTGTGAGAGGTTCCGGATTGCCACCGACAAGTGCACCAATAGTGGAAGTGTGGATCGATCCCGTTGGGGTGAGATTCACAGGAGAACAAGGGAGGCCTTTTGTGGTGTTGGTGGTTTGATACCACCCCCTCTCCAAACGATACGTACTCCATGTTGGGAGGAACTCGGTAAAATATCGTCGTCTCCGTGTGCCTCGGTTATCTCTATATCCGAGCTCTTACTTATGCACTTTACTTTGTGATAGCCTTCGTGCTTGAAGTATATATATATATATATCTTGCTATCACATAGTTGCTTGTCTTGCTTAGCATAAGTTGTTGGTGCAAATAGGTGAACCCTAGTTGTTCTAGGTTTTGTGCTTAACAAAGTAAACGCTAGTTTAATTCCATGTTTGTTGGGCCACTCTCGGAAAAGTTTTTAACCGCCTATTCACCCCCCTCTAGGCGGCATCTGTATCCTTTCACGGTGGGAGCAGCATCAACCTCCTGTACCGCATGTCACTAGACCGGCTTGATATCAGCGAGTCGCAGCTGGAGCCATCAAGCACCTTCTTCCATGGGGCCGTTCCGGGCCCGTCGCATTCGCCCATCGGAAAGATCCGGCTAGACGTCATCTTTGGCATGGAGGATAACTTCCGCCACGAGCCTATCTAGTTTGAGGTGGTTAACCTCTCTAGTGCATACCACGCAAACCTGGGGCGCCTGACGCTCACCAAGTTCATGGCGGTACCACACTATGCGTACCTCAACATGAAGCTCCCAGGGACAAAGGGTGTCATCATCGTGGCGTGCTACTACGTCTGTGGAGTGCGCCACAGATGAATCCAAGCTAGCGGAGGCCATGATCATCGCGGAAGAGAAGCGCATTATCATGTAAAACATGGCGGCCCTACAAAAGGACATGCCGGCTGGCGAGCCCAAGCCGGCCAGGGAAGCGCAATTCAAGCCATCCAAGGGCACGAAAAAGATCCTGCTAGATGAGGCCGAGCCGGACAAGTTCGTCCTGGTCGGAGACGGCCTTGACAACAAATAGGAAAGCGTGCTCGTCAACTTCCTCTGTGAGAATCAGGATATCTTTGCATGGTCCCCCAAGGACATGCTAGGTGTTCCGAGGGAGCTCACCGAGGACTCTTTACATGTCAGGCCGGATGCAAAGCCGGTCAAACAGTCACTACGCTGCTTCATAGAAGAGAAAAGAAGAACCACTGGTGAAGAAATCACCCGGCTGCTCGCAGCCAGATTCATCATGGAGGTTTTTCACCCGGAATGGCTAGCAAACCCCGTGCTGGTGCTGAAGAAGAACAAGACTTGGCGCATGTGTGTTGACTACACCAGCCTCAACAAAGCATGTCCCAAAGGTCCATTCACCCTGCCAAGGATAGACCAAGTGATCGATTCCATGGCCGGTTGCGAGCTATTGTCGTTTCTGGATGCGTATTCTGGCTACCACCAGATTCGGCTGAACCCCACTGATTAAATAAAGACAGCATTCATTACTCCTTATGGAGCCTACTGCTACACCACCATGCCATTTGGACTGAAGAACGCTGGGGCAACGTACCAGTGCTGCATGCAGAAATGCCTGTAGACTCAGATCGGCAGAAATGTACACGCCTACGTCGATTTTGTAGTGGTCAAGACCAAGGAGCGCCAAACACTCCTTGAAGATCTGAAGGAAACATTCACTAACCTCCACCGGTTCCAGATGAAGCTGAACCCAGAGAAGTGCATGTTTGGCATCCCAGCTGGCCAGCTCCTCGATTTTCTCGTATTAGAGCAAGGAATCGAGGCGAACCCGGAGAAGATAGGCGCAATCGAATGCATGTAGCCACCTAAGAATTTGCGGGACATCCAGAAGTTCATCGGATGCCTGGCCTCCCTCAACCGGTTCATCAGTCGGCTGGGCGAGAAAGCACTCCCGCTATACCAACTCATGAAGAAGACAGGCAAATTCATCTGGATATCGCAGGCGGATGAAGCTTTCCGCGACCTCAAGCGCATGCTCACCTCACCGCCTATACTAGCAGCACCAGCAGCAAAGGAGCCCATGCTGATGTACATCGCAGCCACCAACCGGGTCGTTAGTGTGGTGCTAGTGGTGGAGAGGCCGGAAGAATGAAAGGCGCGGCCGATGCAACGACCGGTGTACTATTTGAGTGAGGTACTCTCGCCCTCGAAGCAGGACTAACCCCATTACCAGAAGCTGGTGTATGGCGTGTACATGGCCGCCAAAAAGTTGAAGCACTACTTCCAAGAACACTCCATCCGGGTGGTGGCGCTAGCGCCATTTTCGGAGATCATCAGCAACAGAGATGCTACAGGCCGGGTGGCGAAATGGGCCATAGAGCTTTCCACCCACAACATACAATACGAGCCAAGAACAGCGATAAAGTCTCAGGCTTGGCAGATTTCCTTGTTGATTGGGCAAAAACGCAATACCTGCCGCCTTGCCCTGACTCCATGCATTGGAAGCTGCATTTTAACGGCTCCAAGATGTACGGGGGGCTCGGAGCCGGAGTGGTCATCACCTCCCCCAAGGGAGACCAGCTAGAGTACATGCTGCAGATCCACTTCCGTGCATCCAACAACGTCGCTGAGTACGAGGCGCTCGTCCACGGCCTCAAAATGGCAAAAGAGATCGGCATCCGACGCATCCTATGCTTTGGCGACTCGGACTTGGTGGTGCAGCAAGTGTCAGGCGATTGGGACGCTAGGGACGCAAACATGGCTCTATATCGCTTCTTCGTACAACAACTGTATGCCTGTTTCGAAGGATGCGAGTTCCACCATGTCCCTAGAATAAACAACGAGGCCGCGGACACGCCCGCCCGCATCGGGTCAACAAGACAGGCAATTCCGCCTGGAGTCTCCCTCGAGCACCTACGCAAGCCATCAATCACGCTGTCTCCAGAATCCGACTCCATCATACTGGACGCGGACCCGGGGACTACCGGCTCCAAGACAAGATAAGTTGCCATGAAGGACCTGGGGACTGCCAACTCCAAGACCTCCACGACTGCTTCACCACACCCAAGGACTGTTTCGCTGCACCTGGTGACTGCTTCGCCGCACCCGAGGACTGCTTCACCGCACTCGGGGACTGCTTCGCCGAACCTGGGGACCGCTTCACCGTGCCTGGGGACTGCCGCGTCCAGCCTGGAAGCTGTCGGCTTCGCTACTCTACCGGGTCGACCACCAGATGAGCCCGGCCATCCGGGCAGAGGTAAACCTGCTCATGCAGGTGGTATGTGCCATCCGGGAGACTCCCACATGTGCCAAGCCGTTCATGGATTTCTTGGCTAAAGGAGAGCTGCCCGAAGAGGAGGTAGAGGAAAGGCAGGTGAAGCGCTGGGCCAACGCGTACACTATCATCAACAACGAGCTCTACAAGCGCAACGTTAGGGGCATTTATCAGCGGTGCGTGAGCCAGGAGGAAGGAATCTGGCTGCTGATCGACATTCACCAGGGCGAGCGTAGCCACCACGCGTCATCACGGGCTATAGTGGCAAAAGCATTTCGCCATGGGTTCTATTGGCCCACGGCACTGGAAGATGCCGAACAAATAGTCAAGTCATGCAACGGTTGCCAGCAGTTCAGCTAGCAGAAGCACACTTCATCTGCGGCACTCAAGAAAATTCCCATCACTTGGCCCTTCGCCATCTGGGGGCTAGAGATGGTCGGCCCTTTCAAAACAGCCTGATTCGGCATGACGCACCTGCTGGTGGCAGTGAACAAATTCACCAAGTGGATCGAGGCAAAACCAATAAAGAAGCTAGATGGGCCAACAGTGGTCAAGTTTTTCACGGATATAATCACACGCTTCGACTACCCCAACAACATCATAACGGACAACGACATGAATTTCGCCAAAGGGGCTTTCGCGCGCTTCTACGGAGACAAGGGCATCCGTCTGGACCTGGCATCCGTGGCACACCCCCAATCCAACGGGCAATGCGAGCGAGCAAGTGGTCTAGTCCTAGACGGAATCAAACCCCGACTGATCGAACCACAAATGCGATCCCCTGCCTGCTGGATAGAGGAGCTACCGGCTGTGCTTTGGAGCCTCCGCACCATGCCAAACCGGTCCACCGGTTACACCCCTTTCTTCCTCATCTACGGGCGGAGGCGGTCTTGCCAACAGACATCGAGTTCGACACACCCCGCAAGCTGCTATACTCAGAGAAGCAAGCCAAGGAAGCACGTGAGGACAACGTCGACCTCCTTGAAGAAGCACGCGAGCTGGCCTTGTCCAGATCCGCCATCTACCAGCAAAACTTGCACCATTACCACGCCAGTCGGATCCGCAGCGTCTCATTCCGCGAAGGCAACCTCGTACTGAGGCTGGTACAGGACACCAAGGGGGTGCACAAGTTATCTGCACCTTGGGAGGGCCCATTCATCATCATCCGGGCATTGCAGAACAACGCATACTACCTCATCGACGCCTACCAGCCGGAAAAGAACAGGATGAACCATTCGGGTGAAGAAACCGAATGCCCATGGAACGCGAGCCTGCTTCACCACATTTACACTTGAACAAGAAGTGTATGTCTCTTACCTTTATGTAATGAACAAGCATGGGAGCCTCGACACAGTCTTGGGTACTACGCAATAAATTAGCAAGTCATGCTGCATAGATTGTTTTTTTTGGCTGCATTATTCTAACCCCGGAGCCAGTGATCTCCGCCGGGGACTCGTCGGTTGGCCCAGACAGTCGCGCAATCCACGCGGTAAAGTACTATACATGGATCTAAGGGATCCCTCTTCGATTCCGGCTGCAGACCGCAAACCGGCTGACAAACCCGGCAAGAGCAGAGTGCTTGAAGACCCTTACACGAAAAAGCCTCGAGGAAAACAAAAGCGTCTGGACATTCTGGTTGCGCTCGCTCGCCCAAGGCTAATGACCAAAACCCGAAGTATCGTGCAGTACACCTACTAGCTACCCCTTCGACTCCGGCTCACGACCGGCAAGGGCACAACATTAAATTGGCCAATGCTCACTGAGAAAAGGGCAAAGTTATGCGAGGCAGCACAATTTCAAGACTAGCTCAGTTCAGATTGCAATCCCATTTACGTCTGTTTAACTAGGCAAACAACTTGTTTGTTTTTTCATCTTTGCATGAGCCAAAGTTCCATGACAAACACCCGAGACAGACGATGGTCGCTTCCCAGGCGGTAGAAGAGCAGCTCAAGGAGTTTCACCCCGGCTGTATCCTTCAGCCGGCACGAACCTCGTGGACTACAACCTGTGGGTGCGCTCGCCCACCCCCACACAAAAACCTACAACAGACAACAACATAAAGGAGCTTCGACCTGGTTGTATCCTCCAGCCGGCCTCAACCTCGGGGACCCCACACAGAAACAAGCATGCAACAAATGCAAAACAGAAAATTCAGATACAAAGCACGAAAAAGTCCAAGGGGAGGTGATGCTCCCACCAGAACTCAGTATAGAACAAAAACAGTTGTTCGCCAACACAAAATAACAAGGTCCTTCACCAAAAAATACTCCCGACATACCGGGGATCAAGCTTGCTGACTGGCAGAAGGGCAGGAGGCATCATATGGGGCTTGGCTACTGGAGGGGACGTCGGTCGAGGCGGTCTCTGGCGCAGCCGGGGCTTCAGTGTGTGCCACATCCGGACTGTAGTGATACGGCTCCGTGCTAGCCGGGTCACTGAAATCCCGGTCCAGCTGGACGAAGCTCCCAATCTTCACCCCACAAGAGCGGATATCAGGAACCTCGACACGAAGCTTCTCATAGCTGGTCCCTTGGCAAAATCCGCGAGAGAGGCTCCACAGATCCACGTCCGGGTACCAGGACTTCAGTAGGGCCAGCACCATCTCCGTGCCACCGCGTGCCGCCCACTCCCGAGCCATGTCCATGAGGTCAGGGGCGCCCAAGAGCTTCTCGGCCAGAGTGTACATGGTGGCCGACTGGTCGGTGTCAGGCGAGACATAGTCGTAGACCTCGAGGGCAGCAATGCACATCCGCTTCGCCTCCTTGCTGACAACAGCCACCAACTCCTCCGGGTGGAGGTCGTGCCCGGTGTCCGCCTTGGGGATGTGCGCCAGAGCCTAGTCAGTCACCTCAGGATAATGAGTTGCACCCGGGAAAAGGGATAACGATCAACGATGGTTGTGGAAGACAAATGGCAATGCTGGTCTAGTTTGAGGATACTTAGTGACGATCATCTCAGCGATCTGGCAAAGCTCCCCCAGCAACGCCATCTCCTTGGTCTGGGAGACCTTGAGAGCATCCGCCTGAGTGGCGTGGAGCTTCTCCAGGTTCTTCAGCGCCTCGGTCCGTATGTCCACCACCTTCTTGGCTTGGCCGACCTTGATCTCCATCTGCTGCTGATGTGCAGCCAGCTGGACGATCTGGTCCTGGCGAGCTTTGTTGGACTCCTCCAGTCGGGCAACCTCCCCCTTCAGCCTAGCTACCTCCCGATCTCGGTCCGCCAACTGAGCTGTAGGAGGGTACCCAATGGTCAACAAGAAGTGCGAGAAGTCAAGCAATCTGGAGGACACGGCAGAGCAAGCAGTCTTACGGCCCAGATCCTGTGAAGCCTTGGCAGCATCGGCAAGAGCCCTCTGCATGAGAGAAGGAAGTAAGAACCAAAGGAACCAGCTAAAGAGAAAGACGACGAAAGTGGAAAATGAATACATACCTTGAACGAGGCCCCCAATGCTTTGGCCTGGCCAAGCCCCTGCTCTAGCACCTCAACAAGATGGCAGGCCTAGCCGATAGCCATGGGCGACATCTCCGAAAGCGACGCCAAGGCGGGATCTAGTGACGGTGTAGCTCGGGCTGGCGTCTAGCCAGTGACCTAGAGGTCATCGTCGCTGCCCACGCCCGTGGAGGGACCACCCGCCGGCTCTGCGAAGACCTCTAGCGGTGGCACCTCCACCGGCTCCTCCACCCAGTAGGCATCGGAGCCAGCCCCCGCCGTTAGGCTAAGGGGAGGCGCGGTCGCACCGCTGCACCAAGGCAGGAGCACTTCGGCAAGCCGGGAGACGGTGCTGGCCCGGTGCAGCATCACGGGCGCAGCCGGTGGCACCACCTCCGCCGTGTCTGTGTCGGCCCTTGCAGGCGCAGCCTCGGAGGTTGCAACCGGCGTGCTGGAGTCCCCAGCCTCGGCAGGCGGAGGGGCGGACGCGGTGGCGATGGTAGTGGAGCCGAGCAAGGCCATCGCCTCACTACAGGAAAGACAAGGACGCAATAAGAAAATGCAAGCCCACCACTACAAACAAGGGGTACATGAGCACATACCCGGTGATGCTCGGCGTGATGGCCGCGACTCTGGGGTGGCGGCTTTTCTTGGCGCCACCTCCAGCCGGTGCGGCGCTGGTTGAGGCGGCCCGCTTCCCCCTAGCCCTGGGCGTGGTGACTTCAGCCGGATCCACATCCTCGCCATGCGCGGCTGCTCCAACACACAAGGGAAATATCACGTTTACGGCTAAACGAAGTGGAAGCAAGGCAATAAAGGACAAGGAAAAATTTCTCACCGGGTGGGAACTCGCAGCCCTCGTCAGCTCGGGTGGGGAATCGCTCCAGCTTTGTTTGTGGGTACTTCGCGGGCTTGTAGTCCGCAGATAAGAGGGGGAGCTCACCATCCCCATGCCGTCCTCCGCTAGCTACGGCCGTAAAAAGCTACTCAACAGGGGAAGATAAGAGGCACGAAACAAAGATACCTCAGGAAAACTCCACCCGGAGAAGGGAAGGAAAGGCCTACCTTCAGCGAAGCCGGCCGCGGTGGTACGGCCGGCGGGAGAACTCCCAGTCCTCCGCTAGTGCCTCCTTCGAGATGGCGGCGAGCCACTCATGGAGGGCCACGTATGGCATGTCCAGCTGGGAAACCCCGGTGGGATCCAGATGGCCGGAGAGGTGGCACATCTTGTGCGACCGTTGCTGTTGCGGGAGCACACGACTCGCCATCCAGGACAGCAGAATGTCCCAGGCAGTGAGGCGCTCCTTCTCCACTAGCACCGCTAGCCGACCGTTCATCCAGTCAATGTTCGCCTAGGCGCCCAAGTTCTGGACGCTCCAGGCCTTCCGGGTGGAGGGGACGTTTGAGAAGATCAGAATTTTAATCCAATCTACCTCGGTGGCATTGCACACATAGAAGTATGAGCGCTGCCACACCTTGACGGTGTCCGGGAGCTCCAGCTGCGGCATCACCGTCAAGGGCCGCGGGTAGATGGCGCAGCAGCCCGTCTCCGTCAGCGGACCGCCCTTCCCCACCACTTAAACCTTGAAGTACAAGAACTTCAAAAAATTTGCCGCGTCGGGGCGAACACCGAGGTAGGCCTCGCAGCAGGCCGCGTGATGCGCCAGCATCGCCATGACGTTGGGTCCAAGATGGTGGAGCTGAAGGTTGAAGGAAACAAGCAGCTCTAGGACGAATCTGCTTAGCGGCAACCCGAGGCCGCGGGCGAAGTGGGTGAGGAAGACAACGGCCTCGCCGGGCCGAGGGTTGGGCACCTGCTCGTCCTCCTACGCGAGGCGGTGCTTCACCAAGCGTTCCGATGGCAGGAACTTCCCCCGCTGGTACTTCCGCACTAGCTCCTCGGTGACATAGGAGCCACACCACCCGCCGACGCTCTCCGGCAGTATGTCGTCGGTGAAGGTGGCCGTGTTGGAAGCACGTGGGCTCGTCGTCACGGAAGAAGAAGAGCGACGCTGGTGACCAAGAGGCGGTGGCACAAGCAATTAGAGGGAGGATAGGACGTGAAGGAGAGCAGAGGCAACAGGCGCAGGAAGATGAAGTGAGGAAGCCCGCTCCTTTGCATCCCTATTTTATCGGGGCAGAAGAAATGCGCTAGTTACCGTCCCACCCCACCACTTGGCAGGCAACTGACCCACTTCCACACAAAGGTTCGGGATGGATTGCGTGCGCCAGCGCAACCCACACAGAAGATCCCGCAGGAGTTACCGCGGGAGGTAAAACGTGCCCATGATCCCCAAGAAAACCGCAATGATGAAGACGTGCGCACAGTTATCCAAAAACTGCCGCGGCAGACCAAGAGGTCAAACTGATGCGACACGCACCAGAAATGGCAGGCGTGGCTGACACGAGCAACGACGATAGCAAACTAACGATCCCTCTCCCGGCCGGATGCCGTAGCCGGTCCATGAGATCACTGCTCACACCCTGTGGGTGGGGCCATCGGCTCCGTAGCCGGTAAGCCCCAGCCGAGAAACAACGAAGAATCTCAATCCGGTAGAAGACAAGAACTACAAGACAAAAGAAAATAACAAAGTCTCTGCATCACCAATCATTTCCAACTCGACCAATGAGCATGCAAGAACTTCTCCGCGGGGCGAAGTCCTAAGACGCTCGAGGACTAGTGTCGAGGGGATGACCCCCGGATAGGCCAAGACTGGACCAACTGGCCGGCTCCAAAGAGCTCTGGCCGTCTGGACCCAAGACAAGGAGCCACAACCAGATGGAACTCTCCACCCAGTCCGCATCCAAGTTTCCCTAGCTGGCCCTTCTAGCCGGGTGGCCAGAAGAACCGGCTGAGAGGCTTCTCCTAGCCGGCCGCCTCGGATCCGCTGGCCATGGTACGGTAGGGGTGACGCTCTTTGCTGAGCACTCCTTTGGCCGGACAGGCTGGCTAGCCCGGTCAACGCTACCGGACAACTGTGCGAAAGCTGGAAGCTGACGAGCAAAGCAAGGGCTGACGAGTAAAGCTCTGGCTTATGGATAAAGAGTCGGATGACGAGTAAAACAAAGGCGCTGGACACTGTAGCATTGTCCTCCCCTGTACTGGAGGCTTGACTAGACCCGAGCCTACAGTTCGGGCCCATCCAGCCGGCCAACTTTGTAAGCCCAGATCCAAACAGTAAACCCTAGAACCCATTCTATAAGCTACCTCCCAAACCAGTATATAAGGAGGGGTAGTGCTAGGGTTCTAGGTAGACAATGACAAGATAGAAGTTCTCTAGATTGGACAAGTAGAGTGGCTCCTCTTCTTCTTCTAGCAAGGAGTAGCCAAGAAAACAGCTCAAAGAGCATCTGTATTGGGCGTTCGCCCCTTGATAGTAGATCCTTGCAGGAGTAGGAGCATTACCTTGCCAAGAAGTATCCGAACCTGGGTACATCGCTGTGTCTGCAGTATCTGTGCCCAACCTATTACGAGTAGCCACCGATATCATCCTGATTGTCCCCTCTCATACCATCCCCGATGGTACTGCCGTGTTCCACACCATGACAATAGGAGTCGAACCATTTAGTAATGCGCCTTGTATATATAGTGGAGGTGCATATTTTAGGGATGCGCCTCCTATAAGCATATCTCCGATAGGCTTTTCCCTAGTAATGCCTGATTATTTATATATCACATGTGTATTGACGTTTCCTTTCAATACAGTTATAGCATGATATAAAACTTAATCATAAACTTTATGAAATATGATAATAATCCTTATTACTATGTGTCTGTAGGGCATATTTCCAACAGTCTTGCCATGATTTCTTCCCTCTCAAAAAGTTCACAGAGATCACGCTCTACGTCCTTCGCCTTACTAGCATCGTCATCCCATTGGACCATTCTGAAATATTTCAATCATCGTTCAAAGTTTGCGAGTTTTTCATCCCATAGAGCCTAAGGTGTCCCTACTCCACTGGCCCAACAAGGAAGCCACTCGCTCGATATACGCCCCCGAAAATTGCTCTCGTTCTCCTCCTGTTTTGAGAGTCACGCAAAGAATACTGGGACGCTCCCGTGCCCTCTCCGGCGGCACCGCCGGCCGGAGATGGTGGGGGAGGGGCGCCGGAGTAGATAGGTTAGGTAGCTGTTCTTTTAGGTTGTCTGTCATTGTGCTACAGTATGGGAGTAGAGAAGCAGGTGGATCTGGCCCTACCTGGTTCGTCCGATCTAGCCCATGGCTGCTCTGTGTTCGGTGGTGGGGAGAGGCAGTGGTAGGGGTATATCCTTGGATCTCCTTCAATAAGGCTGGTTTGCCTCTTCTTCCCCATGTTGGTGCTTTGCTTGCTCCCCCTCTTCCGACCGGGCATGGCAGCGAGGGGAAGAGGGGATCGGGCGAGGCTGTGATTGTGGGAGGAGGAGACAGGAGACCTTGTCTCCTGGCGCATCCGCGCGGTGGCAGGAGGCCGTGGTGGGTGCTTATCCAAGCGGATCTTCGACATAAGTCTGTGATTGGTTCTCAGGCCAGCTTGGATGCCCGCTGCTCTTCCATGATCCTCTTGGCCGGCCATGGCGACGAGGGGAGGGGGGAGGGGGGAGGTCGTGGATGGCAGCGAGCGGAAGGAGTGGCCAGGGCTCTCGGGGGAGTTTCGATCTTTCCCCTTCTGGTGGATTTTTCCTTGCTACTCTGAGCACCTCTGCCCGCCTTCGTCCACCTGTGGTAGGAGGGTTGTGCTGGAGTGCGGGTCACTCGTCTTCGACAGAGCTAGTGAAGATTCTTGCATTGGGGATTTCCGGAGCTTGGAAGCGACATCGACGGGCATCATCTTGACGACTGCATGCTATCTGTCAAAGCCGGTGAGCTTCGGCATCTTTTCAACCTCCATCGTAGGGGATTGTTTGTTTGCGGCCCGAAAGTTCCTGGGCGAGTGCATGGCGGTACCTAAGTTCCCTGTAATTGCCGCGTTTCGTAAAGTTGGGCTGCCAACTACTGAGAGGGGCCATTTCGAGACAAACTCATATCACCCTACCAAATTCAAACATTTCGTTAAACTTCCCCGTGAAGTAGACGGTCGGGACCCACATGTCGGTCATCTGTCCGTGACGCAAGCGCCAACGCGGCAACCTCTTAGGCAAATCGAGGAACTAAGTGAATTGGATGCGTTGACCAATTTCACAAATCCATTCCCTCCTTTCCCCTAGCACAGGCAGCATCGAAATCCACCCTCCAGGCAGGACGATCCCTTCGGACATTTGACTTCTGGCGCCATGTTGCTGCGCCCAATCGCTGATCCCGAGCTCCAATGGCGCATGCCATAGCCGTTGTTGTGAGGCTCTAGACCGCCTCTGCCACCGACGAGCCGAGCAGCTCGAAGGATGGCAGATCCTACTACCAAGGAGGAAGAAGTTCTGGCTACATGCGGGTGAGCTACCCTTCTCTTTGCTATTCGCACTAATTATAGCTGCTAGCTGGCTACTAAACCTAAAATTGTTTGTTAGCCCAACGCTGACAAACATATTTTGTCCACAGTTTCTGTCAAGTGGGATCTCTGCGGACCACCCTTACCTGGTTACGATAGTCCTATTTAGGTACGACTCTAAATCAGCAAGGGTGAAGGGCAAGTGGTATGGACACCATTATATCATGATGGAAGAAGCGTCTACGTAGATCTGCACTATATCTGGTATGGTTGCTGCTCTACATAATCATGATGAATTATGGCCAAAGCAGACTACAAAGTTTAGCTTCATGGATAAACGTGGCATCATGGTTCCTCTAACATGTGATAGTCAGATAATTGGGTTGATGAAAAGGTATGCTTTGGCTTGCATGTTTAAGCTGAACTGTGATGTACTGGATGTGAAAGCTGCTGCAACTGGGAGTCGACCTTCTATTCTTGGAAAGGGTGGTCGCTCGAATCCAATTAGCTCCTGGTAAGCAAAAGTCTCTTGGGGTTCGCATGTTTGTGCTGAATTGTAAATTTTGCAAGTATTTACTCTGTAGATATTGGGCAGTTATGCAACAGTCATGTTTCTTTGATAGGAAGCGCCGCAAGGTTAGAAACATGACTGCCGAGTCAGTCATTTTGCTGCCCGAAGAAGGAAAAAACGAGTGGAAAGATGATGCTGGACAAGATTCTGGTTCTGATTGTCCCGACGATGCAGAGTACGTGAAGCTAAGAAAATTTGCACCGAGGAAGAGGAATAAGGCAGGAAATGAAGAAGCTAGTGGACGTGAAGGCTTGGCACCCAAGCTGCGGAAGAAGGCTGCTGGCAATGAAGATGCATAGTAATGTGTTGAACTTGAAACTATATATGTGATTCGGTTAAATTCTGGAGCTCTGTGTGTGGAACTTTTCTGGGAGAAACAATCTACCCACGTTCTCTGAGTAAAATGTACCGCGACTTAGGGTTTGGAAACGCCCGAGTCAATAGTTGAATCCGAAATTGTGATTGTGCCACTCAGCACCGGTTCCATGATTGCTGAGGGGCAGGATGTCTCCAAATTCGATGGAATGTAAGTGGCATAGAAATAAATTATTTAAGCTGCTACACTCCACAAAGCAGCAACTTATTTCAGCTGCTGCACAACTACATGGCAACATAAACAACAATGGCAACCGAGATGAGGAGGAAATCGGTGCCACTTTGTGGCCTAATCTTGAGCCCGTCTATCTCACTGCCTCCTTGCTCCTGCATCCCCTGCATCTAGCGAAACTCCCTGATCTCAAGTAACCGGGTGTGTGTGCTTCCACTTTATAAATTGTGGTTGTGCCATTTGCATGCGGAACAATCCACGTAGATTATGTTTAAACAAACTACCAATGTTAGAATACCACCATGATCAGACAAAAGGAAGTAATGTAGTGTTAAGACAGATTAACGGGCGACCAGTTTTTTTCCTACAAGGACTCCGGGACCACTAGTTCAGCCGCTAGGTCAACAAGTACTACTACAACTTAAAAAGGCACGGAGCTCAAGCTAAATAGAACTAGTTATCACACATCTCCTTGATCTTCCTAATCTTAGCCCGATGAGCATCTTCCTACGAGAGCAAGGATCGAATCGTCTGCTCCTTCCTTTTAGCATCTTCCTTGCACAGCTTCAATTGTTTCTCTGCATTTTTCCTCATGCACTTGTCAATACTCGTAGTTGTGAACTGCAGGACTTTGGCTTGGTGAAGATCATTCCTTGCTTGAGTCGATTCTTGCTCTGCTTTAGCCTTCATGGCCAACGCTACGTCCCTCTCCTTCTCGACTTTGCTAACTTTGTCTTGCACCCTCCTGAGATCTTGGTTAAGCTTGCTCGTGTCATCTGGTTCCCATAGCTTCATCTCAACACTGTCAAGAAGTGAGCTGAATACGGATTCTTTCAACTCAACAGTCATTTCCCATAGTTTGTCCAGCATTTTCTGCATCGATTTGGGCCACTCTGGATCTTCCCATTTGACAACACCGCAACTTCCGCCTTGCATCATTGCACGATGTCCTTGACACCGTAAAAACCTCCTGCCTACATTTTGTCCTTCAAACGCTACAAATTTAGCGGGCACATATCCATGCTTACATAGCAGAGGACTGTCTTCATCCGCTAAACCATGATAGTCAGAGTCATACAGCGTCTGGTTGGCCTAACAGATCATACGCGCATGAGTAAACAGAGTAGATCTAGCTCAAAATAGATAACTGGCCACATATGACATAGATAGAGATAGAGATAGAGATGAGATGACTCACATCGAAATCACCGTCCTTGTTGTCACGACGTGTTTCCTCACCGTCTCCCCTTGAACCCATGGTGAGAGAGGGGGTGGCTACCAGAGAGATAGCTGGAGTCGTCGTTGGATTGCGGCTACGGCAGGATGGGAGAGAAGTGGAGAAGTGGCTTAGAGGGGAAGGAAGAGAAGTACGGGGAGGAGGATAAGTAATGGGTACATGAAACTGGCATATGGCCCACTAAACTCGTGAGTCGTGACACTCGCAAAAGGGGAGCGCCCGGTGTTGCTAGTTTGTCTAGAGCAAGCGGGCATCAAGCATGGCCAATCATGCCGCAGAATAGCCTACTCGCGTATCTCTCTCACGAAGACCATCCCAATTGTCCAAGCACCCCGATCGAACGGTATGTAACAATCATCATGCAGAACAACTGTGTTAGGCGTGCCTTCTAGAAGACTCGGTCTAACGGCCACCATTGGGGGGCTTAGGTTAGGGCTCTCCTAAGGTTAGGATCCATATGTGGTTTATGAGAAGAACACACATGCAATGACACTGGTGATATGTGGTTTGTGAAAAGAACACACATGCAATGACTCTAGATGTGGTTTGTGAGAAGAACACACATGCAATGCCACTGGTGGATCCATATGTGGTTTGTGAGAAGAAGACACATCCAATGACACTGGTGGATCCATATGTGGTTTGTGAGAAGAACACACATGCAATAACACTGGTTGTGGTTCATGAAAAGAACACACATGCAATGACATTGGTGGATCCTTATGTGGTTTGTGAAAAGAACACACATGCAATGACACTGGTGGATCCATGTGTGGTTTGTGAGAAGAACACATATGCAATGACTCTAGCTGTGTTTTGTGAGAAGAACACACATGCAATGACTGTAGCCGTGGATTGTAAAATGAATAGGCAATACAATTACTCTCGTGGATCCATGGGTGGTTTGTGAAAGAACATACATTCACTAACTCTAGTTGTGGTTCATGAAAAGAACACACATGCAATGACTCTAGATGTGGTTTGTGAGAAGAACACACATGCAATGACACTGGTGGATCCATGTGGTTTGTGAAAAGAACTGACATCTAATGACTCTAGCTATGGTTAATAAAAAGAACACACGTGCAATGACACTGGTGGATCCATATGTGGTTTATGAAAGGAACACACATGCAATGAACTCTGGTGGATCCATATGTGGTTTGTGAGAAGAACACACATGCTCATGTGGTTTTTGAGAAGAACACACACCCAATGACAAAAGTGGATCCTTATGTGGTTCATGAAAATAACACACATGCAATCACATTGGTGGCTACATATGTGGTTTGTGAAAAGAACAGATATGCAATGACTCTAGCTATGGTTTGTGAAAAGAACACACATGCAATGACACTGGTGGATCCATATGTGGTTTGTGAGAAGAACACACATGCAATGATACTGGGTGTGGTTCATGAAAAGAACACACATCCAATCAACTTTGGTGGATCCATATGTGGTTTGTGAGAAGAACACACATGCAATGACTCTAGCTGTGGTTTGTGAAAAGAACACACATGCAATGACACTGGTGGATCCATATGTGGTTTGTGAGAAGAACACACATCCAATGACTCTGGTGGATCCATGTGTGTGGTTTGTTTGAAGAACACACATGCAATGACACTGGGTGTGGTTCATGAAAAGAACACACATCCAATGACACTGGTGGATCCTTATGTGGTTTGTGAAAAGAACACACATGCAATGACACTGGTTGTGATTTGTGAGAAGAACACACATGCAATGACACTGATGGATCCATATGTGGTCTGTGAGAAGAACATACATGCAATGATACTAGCGGTGGTTAATGAAAAGAACATACATGCAATCACACTAGGTGTGGTTCATGAAAAGAACACACATCCAATGACACTGGTGGATCCTTATGTGGTTTGTGAAAAGAACACACATGCAATGACTCTAGATGTGGTTTGTGAAAAGAGCACACATGCAACGACACTGGTGGCTCAATGTGGTTTGTGAGAATAACAGACATGCAATGAAATCTGGTGGTTCCATGTGTGGTTTGTGAGAAGAACACACAGGCAATGACACTGGGTGTGGTTCATGAAAAGAACACACATCCAATGAACTATGTTGGATCCATATGTGGTTTGTGAGAAGAACACACATGCAATGACTCTAGCTGTGGTTCATGAGAAGAACACACATGCAATCACACTGGTGGATCCATATGTGGTTTGTGAGAAGAACACACATCCAATGACACTGGTGGATCCATATGTGGTTTGTGAGAAGAACACACATGCAATGACACTGGGTGTGGTTCATGAAAAGAACACACATCCAATGACACTGGTGAATCCTTATGTGGTTTGTGAGAAGAACACACATGCAATGACTCTAGATGTGGTTTGTGAAAATAACACACATGCAATGACACTGGTGGATCCATATGTGGTTTGTGAGAAAATCACACATCCAATGCCACTGGTGTATCCATGTGTGGTTTGTGAGAAGAACACGCATGCAATGACACTGGGTGTGGTTCATGAAAAGAACACACATCCAATGAACTCTGGTGGATCCATATGTGGTTTGTGAGAAGAATACACATGCAATGACTCTAGCTGTGGTTCATGAGAACAACACACATGCAATCACACTGGTGGATCCATATGTGGTTTGTGAGAAGAACACACATGCCATGACACTGGTGGATCCTTATGTGGTTTGTTTAGAGGAACAGACATGCAATCACACCGGTGGATCCACGTGTGGTTTATGAGAAGAACACACATCCAATGACACTGGTGGATCCTTATGTGGTTTGTGAAAAGAACACACATGCAATGACACTGGGTGTGGTTTGTGAGAAGAAGACACATGCAATGACATTGGTGGATCCATATGTTGTTTTTGAGAAGAACACACATCCAATGACACTTCCATATGTGGTTTGTGAGAAGAACACACATGCAGTGACTCTGGGTGTGGTTCATGAAAAGAACACACATCCAATAAACTCTGGTGGATCCATATGTGGTTTGTGCACACATGCAATGACTCTAGCTGTGGTTCATGAGAAGAACACGCATGCAATCACACTAGTGGATCCATATGTGGTTTGTGAGAAGAACACATATCCAATGACATTGGTGGATCCATGTGTGGTTTGTGAGAAGAACACACATGCAAAACACACATGCAATGACACTTGTGGATCCATATATGGTCTGTGGAAAGAATAGACATGCAATGACACTAGCTATGGTTAATGAAAAGAGCAGGCATGCAATGACTCTGATGGATCCATATGTGGTTTGTGAAAATAACAAACATGCAATGACTCTAGCCGTGGTCAATGAAAAACACACACATGAAATGACACTGTTGGAGCCATATGTGGTTTGTGAAAAGAACACACATGCAATGAATCTAGATATGGTTAATGAAAAGAACACACATGCAATGACACTGTTGGATCCATATGTGGTTTGTGAAAAGAACAAACATGCAATGACACTGGTGGATCCATATGTGGTTTGTGAGAAGAACACACATGCAATGACTCTAGCTATGGTTTGTGAGAAGAACACGCATGCAATGACTCTGGTGGATCCATGTGTGGTTTGTGAGAAGAACACACATGCATTGACTCTAGCTGTGGTTTGTGAGAAGAACACACATGCAATCACACTAGTGGATCCATATGTGTTTTGTGAGAAGAACACACATCCAATGACACTGGTGGATCCATGTGTGGTTTGTGAGAAGAAAACACATGCAAAACACATATGCAATGACACTGGTGGATCCATATGTGGTCTGTACAAAGAACAGACATGCAATGACACTAGCTGTGGTTAATGAAAAGAACAAACATGCAATTACTCTAGCTGTGGTTAATGAAAAGAACACACATGCAATGACACTGTTGGATCCATATGTGGTTTGTGAAAAGAACAGACATGCAATGACTCTAGCTATGGTTAATGAAAAGAACACACATGCAATGACACTATTGGATCCATATGTGGTTTGTGAAAAGAGCACACATCCAATGACACTGGTGGATCCTTATGTGGTTTGTGAGAAGAACACACATGCAATGACTCTGGATGTGGTTTGTGAAAAGAACACACATGTAATGACACTGGTGGATCCATATGTGGTTTGTGAGAAGAACACACATCCAATGACACTGGTGGATCCATGTGTGCTTTGTGAGAAGAACACACATGCAATGACACTGGGTGTGGTTCGTGAAAAGAATAGACATACAATCAACTCTGGTGGATCCATACGTGGTTTATGAGAAAAACACACTTGCAATGACTCTAGTTGTGGTTCATGAGAGAACACACATGCAATCACACTGGTGGATCCATATGTGGTTTGTTAGAAGAACACACATACAATTACACTGGTGGATCCATGTGTGGTTTGTAACTAGAACACACATGCAATGACACTGGGCGTGGTTCATGAAAAAGAACACACATCCAATGAAACGAGTGGATCCTTATGTGGTTTATGAAAAGAACACGCATGCAATGACACTCGGTGTGGTTTGTGAGAAGAACACACTTCCAATGACACTGGTGGATCCATATGTCGTTTGTGAAAAGAACACACATGCAATGACACTGGTGGATCCATGTGTGGTTTGTGAGAAGAACACACATGCAATGACTCTAGCTGTGGTTTGTGAGAAGAACACACATGCAATGACTCTAGCCATGGATTGTGAAAAGAACAGGCAATACAATTACTCTCGTGGATCCATGGGTGGTTTGTGAAAGAACATACATTCACTAACTCTAGTTGTGGTTCATGAAAAGAACAGACGTGCAATGACTCTAGATGTGGTTTGTGAGAAGAACACACATGCAATGACACTGGTGGATCCATGTGGTTTGTGAAAAAAATTGACATCTAATGACTCTAGCTATGGTTAATAAAAAGAACACACATGCAATGACACTGGTGGATCCATATGTGGTTTATGAAAGGAACACACATCCAATGAACTCTGGTGGATCCATATGTGGTTTGTGAGAAGAACACACATGCTCATGTGGTTTGTGAGCAGAACACACATCCAATGACACTAGTGGATCCTTATGTGGTTCATGAAAATAACACACATGCAATCACACTGGTGGATACATATGTGGTTTGTGAAAAGAACAGATATGTAATGACTCTAGCTATGGTTTGTGAAAAGAACACACATGCAATGACACTGGTGGATCCATATATGGTTTGTGAGAAGAACACACATGCAATGACACTGGGTGTGGTTCATGAAAAGAACACACATCCAATGAACTTTGGTGGATCCATAGGTGGTTTGTGAGAAGAACACGCATGCAATGAATCTAGCTGTGGTTTGTGAAAAGAACACACATGCAATGACACTGGTGGATCCATATGTGGTTTGTGAGAAGAACACACATCCAATGACTCTGGTGGATCCATGTGTGTGGTTTGTTTGAAGAACACACATGCAATGACACTGGGTGTGGTTCATGAAAAGAACACACATCCAATGACACTAGTGGATCCTTATGTGGTTTGTGAAAAGAACACACATGCAATGACACTGGTTGTGATTTGTGAGAAGAACACACATGCAATGACACTGATGGATCCATATGTGGTCTGTGAGAAGAACAAACATGCAATGATACTAGCCGTGGTTAATGAAAAGAACATACATGCAGTGACACTAGGTGTGGTTCATGAAATTAACACACATCCAATGACACTAGTGGATCCTTATGTGGCTTGTGAAAAGAACACACATGCAATGACTCTAGATGTGGTTTGTGAAAAGAGCACACATGCAATGACACTGGTGGCTCAATGTGGTTTGTGAGAATAACAGGCATGCAATGAACTCTGGTGGATCCATGTGTGGTTTGTGAGAAGAACACATAGACAATGACACTGGGTGTGGTTCATGAAAAGAACACACATCCAATGAACTCTGGTGGATCCATATGTGGTTTGTGAGAAGAACACACATGCAATGACTCTAGCTGTGGTTCATGAGAAGAACACACATGCAATCACACTGGTGGATCCATATGTGGTTTGTGAGAAGAACACACATCCAATGACATTGGTGTATCCATATGTGGTTTGTGAGAAGAACACACATGCAATGACACTGGTTGTGGTTCATGAAAAGAACACACATGCAATGACACTGGTGGATCAATGTGGTTTGTGTGAATAACAGACATGCAATGAACTCTAGTGGATCCATGCGTGGTTTGTGAGAAGAACAGACATGCAATGACACTGGGTGTGGTTCATGAAAAGAACACACATCCAATGAACTCTGGTGGATCCATATGTGGTTTGTGACAAGAACACACATGCAATGACTCTAGCCGTGGTTCCTGAGAAGAACACTCATGCAATCACACTGGTGGATCCATATGTGGTTTGTGAGAAGAACACACATCCAACAACACTGGTGGATCGATATGTGGTTTGTGAGAAGAACACACATGCAATGACACTAGGTGTGGTTCATGAAAAGAACACACATCCAATGACACTGGTGAATCCTTATGTGGTTTGTGAGAAGAACACACATGCAATGACTCTAGATGTGGTTTGTGAAAATAACACACATGCAATGACACTGGTGGATCCATATGTGGTTTGTGAGAAAAACACACATCCAATGCCACTGGTGTATCCATGTGTGGTTTGTGAGAAGAACACGCATGCAATGACACTAGGTGTGGTTCATGAAAAGAACACACATCCAATGAACTCTGGTGGATCCATATGTGGTTTGTGAGAAGAACACACATGCAATGACTCTAGTTGTGGTTCATGAGAAGAACACACATGCAATGACACCGGTGGATCCACGCGTGGTTCATGAGAAGAACACACATCCAATGACACTGGTGGATCCTTATGTGGTTTGTGAAAAGAACACACATGCAATGACACTGGGTGTGGTTTGTGAGAAGAACACACATGCAATGACATTGGTGGATCCATATGTTGTTTCTGAGAAGAACACACATCCAATGACACTTACATATTTGGTTTGTGAGAAGAACACACATGAAGTGACTCTGGGTGTGGTTCATCAAAAGAACACACATCCAATGAACTCTGGTGGATCCATATGTGGTTTGTGCACACATGCAATGACTCTAGCTGCGGTTCATGAGAAGAACACACATGCAATCACACTAGTGGATCCATATGTGGTTTTTGAGAAGAACACACATCCAATGACATTGGTGGATCCATGTGTGGTTTGTGAGAAGAACACACATGCAAAACGCACATGCAATGACACTTGTGGATCCATATATGGTCTGTGGAAAGAATAGACATGCAATGAAACTAGCTATGGTTAATGAAAAGAGCAGGCATGCAATGACTCTGATGGATCCATATGTGGTTTGCGAAAATAACACACATGCAATGACTCTATCCGTGGTCAATTAAAAACACACACATGAAATGACACTGTTGGACCCATATGTGGTTTGTGAAAAGAACACACATGCAATGACTCTAGATATGGTTAATGAAAAGAACCCACATGCGATGACACTATTGGATCCATATGTGGTTTATGAAAAGAACAGACATGCAATGACACTTGTGGATCCATATGTGGTTTGTGAGAAGAACACACATGAAAAACACACATGCAATGAAACTAGTGGATCCATATGTGGTATGTGGAAAGAACAGACAGGCAATGACACTAGCTGTGGTTAATGAAAAGAACAAACATGCAATGACTATGATGGATCCATATGTGGTTTGTGAAAAGAACACAGATGCAATGACTCTAGCTGTGGTTAATGAAAAGAACACACGTGCAATGGAACTGTTGGATCCATATGTGGTTTGTGAAAATAACACACATGCAATGACTCTAGCTATGGTTATTGAAAAGAACACACATGCAATGACACTGTTGGATCCATATGTGGTTTGTGAAAAGAACACACATACAATGTCACTGGTGGATCCATATGTGGTTTGTGAGAAGAACACACATGCAATGACACTGGTTGTGGTTCATGAAAAGAACACACATGCAATGACACTGGTGGATCCTTATGTGGTTCGTGAAAAGAACAGGCATGCAATGACTCTGGTGGATCCATGTGTGGTGTGTGAGAAGAACACACATGCAATGACTCTAGCTGTGGTTTGTGAGAAGAACACACATGCAATCACACTAGTGGATCCATATGTGTTTTGTGAGAAGAACACACATCCAATGACACTGGTGGATCCATGTGTGGTTTGTGAGAAGAAAACACATGCAAACACACATGCAATGACACTGGTGGATCCATATGTGGTCTGTAGAAAGAACAGACATGCAATGAAATTAGCTGTGGTTAATGAAAAGAACAAACATGCAATGACTCTAGCTATGGTTAATGAAAAGAACACACATGCAATGACACTGTTAGATCCATATGTGGTTTGTGAAAAGAACAGACATGCAATGACTCTAGCTATGGTTAATGAAAAGAATACACATGCAATGACACTATTGGATCCATATGTGGTTTGTGAAAAGAGCACACATCCAATGACACTGGTGGATCCTTATGTGGTTTGTGAGAAGAACACACATGTAATGACTCTGGATGTGCTTTGTGAAAAGAACACACATGCAATGACACTGGTGGATCCATATGTGGTTTGTGAGAAGAACACACATCCAGTGACACTGGTGGATCTATGTGTGGTTTGTGAGAAGAACACACATGCAATGACACTGGTGTGGTTCATGAAAAGAACACACATGCAATGACCCGGGTGGATCCTTATGTGATTTGTGAAAAGAAGACGCATGCAATGACTCTGGTGGATCCATGTGTGGTTTGTGAGAAGAACACACATGCAATGACTCTAGCTTTGGTTCATGAGAAGAACACACATGCAATCACACTGGTGGATCCATATGTGGTTTGTGAGAAGAACACACATGCAATGACACTAGTGGATCCTTATGTGGTTTGTTTAGAGGAACAGACATGGAATGACACCGGTGGATCCACGCATGGTTCATGAGAAGAACACACATCCAATGACACTGGTGGATCCTTATGTGGTTTGTGAAAAGAACACACATGCAATGACACTAGGTGTGGTTTGTGAGAAGAACACACATGCAATGACATTGGAGGATCCATATGTTGTTTCTGAGAAGAACACACATCCAATGACACTTCCATATGTGGTTTGTGAGAAGAACACACATGCAGTGACACTGGGTGTGGTTCATGAAAAGAACACACATCCAATGAACTCTGGTGGATCCATATGTGGTTTGTGCACACATCCAATGACTCTAGCTGTGGTTCATGAGAAGAACACACATGCAATCACACTAGTGGATCCATATGTGGTTTGTGAGAAGAACACACATCCAATGACATTGGTGGATCCATGTG
This sequence comes from Avena sativa, assembly GCA_916181665.1. Taxonomy (NCBI): domain Eukaryota; kingdom Viridiplantae; phylum Streptophyta; class Magnoliopsida; order Poales; family Poaceae; genus Avena; species Avena sativa. Next base: position 26,515,581 of record OV702290.1, on the reverse strand, counting down.
TGGTTTGTGAGAATAACACACATGCAAAACACACATGCAATGACACTTGTGGATCCATATATGGTCTGTGGAAAGAATAGACATGCAATGACACTAGCTATGGTTAATGAAAAGAGCAGGCATGCAATGACTCTGATGGATCCATATGTGGTTTGCGAAAATAACACACATGCAATGACTCTAGCCGTGGTCAATGAAAAATACACACATGAAATGACACTGTTGGACCCATATGTGGTTTGTGAAAAGAACACACATGCAATGACTCTAGATATGGTTAATGAAAAGAACACACATGCGATGACACTATTGGATCCATGTGTGGTTTGTGAAAAGAACATACATGCAATAACACTTGTGGATCCATATGTGGTTTGTGAGAAGAACACACATGCAATGACACTAGTGGATCCATATGTGGTCTATGGAAAGAACAGACAGGCAATGCCACTAGTTGTGGTTAATGAAAAGAACAAACATGCAATGACTATGATGGATCCATATGTGGTTTGTGAAAAGAACACACATGCAATGACTCTAGGTGTGGTTAATGAAAAGAACACACATGCAATGACACTATTGGATCCATATGTGGTTTGTGAAAATAACACACATGCAATGACTCTAGCTATGGTTAATGAAAAGAACACACATGCAATGACACTGTTGGATCCATATGTGGTTTGTGAAAAGAACACACATACAATGGTACTAGTGGATCCATATGTGGTTTGTGAGAAGAACACACATGCAATGACACTGGTTGTGGTTCATGAAAAGAACACACATGCAATGACACTGGTGGATCCTTATGTGGTTTGTGAAAAGAACACGCATGCAATGACTCTGGTGGATCCATGTGTGGTTTGTGAGAAGAACACACATGCAATGACTCTAGCTGTGGTTTGTGAGAATAACACACATGCAATCACACTAGTGGATCCATATGTGTTTTGTGAGAAGAACACACATCCAATGACACTGGTGGATCCCTGTGTGGTTTGTGAGAAGAAAACACATGCAAAACACACATTAAATGACACTGGTGGATCCATATGTGGTCTGTAGAAAGAACAAACATGCAATGACACTAGCTGTGGTTAATGAAAAGAACACACATGCAATGACTCTAGGTGTGGTTAATGAAAAGAACACACATGCAATGACACTGTTGGATCCATATGTGGTTTGTGAAAAGAACAGACATGCAATGACTCTAGCTATGGTTAATGAAAAGAACACACATGCAATGACACTATTGGATCCATATGTGGTTTGTGAAAAGAGCACACATCCAATGACACTGGTGGATCCTTATGTGGTTTGTGAGAAGAACACACATGCAATGACTCTGGATGTGGTTTGTGAAAAGAACACACATGCAATGACACTGGTGGATCCATATGTGGTTTGTGAGAAGAACACACATCCAATGACACTGGTGGATCTATGTGTGGTTTGTGAGAAGAACACACATGCAATGACACTGGTGTGGTTCATGAAAAGAACACACATGCAATGACACTGGTGGATCCTTATGTGGTTTGTGAAAAGAACACGCATGCAATGACTCTGGTGGATCCATGTGTGGTTTGTGAGAAGAACACACATGCAATGACTCTAGCTGTGGTTTGTGAGAAGAAGACACATGCAATCACACTAGTGGATCCATATGTGCTTTGTGAGAAGAACACACATCAATGACACTGGTGGATCCATGTGTGGTTTGTGAGAAGATAACACATGCAAAACACACATGCAATGACACTGGTGGATCCATATGTGGTCTGTAGAAAGAACAGACATGCAATGACACTAGCTGTGGTTAATGAAAAGAACAAACATGCAATGACTCTAGCTATGGTTAATGAAAAGAACACACATGCAATGACACTGTTGGATCCATATGTGGTTTGTGAAAATAATAGACATGCAATGACTCTAGCTATGGTTAATGAAAAGAACACACATGCAATGACACTATTGTATCCATATGTGGTTTGTGAAAAGAGCACACATCCAATGACACTGGTGGATCCTTATGTGGTTTGTGAGAAGAACACACATGTAATGATTCTGGATGTGGTTTGTGAAAAGAACACACATGCAATGACATTGGTGGATCCATATGTGGTTTGTGAGAAGACTACACATCCAATGAACTCTGGTGGATCCATACGTGGTTTATGAGAAAAACACACATGCAATGACTCTAGTTGTGGTTCATGAGAAGAACACACATGCAATCACACTGGTGGATCCATATGTGGTTTGTTAGAAGAACACACATACAATGACACTGGTGGATCCATGTGTGGTTTGTAAGAAGAACACACATGCAATGACACTAGGTGTGGTTCATTAAAAAGAACAAACATCCAATGCAACGAGTGGATCCTTATGTGGTTTGTGAAAAGAACACGCATGCAATGACACTCGGTGTGGTTTGTGAGAAGAACACACTTCCAATGACACTGGTGGATCCATATGTGGTTTGTGAGAAGAACACACTTCCAATGACACTGGTGGTTCCATATGTGGTTTGTGAGAAGAAAACACATGCAAAACACACATGCAATGACACTAGGTGTGGTTCATTAAAAAGAACAAACATCCAATGAAACGAGTGGATCCTTATGTGGTTTGTGAAAAGAACACACATGCAATGACACTAGGTGTGGTTCATGAAAAGAACACACATCCAATGAACTCTTGTGGATCCATATGTGGTTTGTGAGAAGAACACACATGCAATGACTCTAGCTGTGATTTATGAGAAGAACACACATGCAATCACACTGTTGGATCCATATGTGGTTTGTGAGAAGAACACACGATCCATGTGTGGTTTGTGAGAAGAACACACATGCAAAACACACATGCATTGACACTGATGGATACATATGTGGTTTGTGAAAAGAACAGACATGCAATGACACTAGCTGTGGTTAATTAAAAGAATAGACATGCAATGACTTTGATGGATCCATTGTGGTTTGTGAAAAGAACACACATGCAATGACTCTAGCTGTGGGTAATGAAAAGAACACACATGCAATGACACTGTTGGATCAATATGTGGTTTGTGAAAAGAACACACATGCAATGACTCTAGCTATGGTTAATGAAAATAACGCACATGCAATGACACTGTTGGATCCATATGTGGTTTGTGAAAAGAACACACAAGCAATGACACTGGTGGATCCATTTGTGGTTTGTGAGAAGAACACATATGCAATGACACTAGTTGTGGTTCATTAAAAGAACACGCATGCAATGACACTGGTGGATCCTTATGTGGTTTGTGAAAAGAACACACATGCAATGACACTGGTGGATCTATGTGTGGTTTGTGAGAAGAACACACATGCAATGACTCTGGTGGATCCATATGTGGTTTGTGAGAAGAACACACATGCAATGACTCTAGCTATGGTTTGTGAGAAGAACACACATGCAATCACACTGGTGGATCCATATGCGGTTTGTGAGAAGAACACACATCCAATGACACTAGTGGATCCATGTGTGGTTTGTGAGAAGAACACACACGCAAAACACACATGCAATAATATTGGTGGATCCATATGTGGTCTGTGGAAAGAACAAACATGCGATGACACTAGCTGGGGTTAATGAAAAGAACAGACATGCAATCACTCTAATGGATCCATATGTGGTTTGTGAAAAGAACACACATGCAATTACTCTGGCTGTGGTTAATGAAAAGAACACACATGCAATGACACTGTTGGATCCATATGTGGTTTGTGAAAAGAACACACATGCAATGACTCTAGCTATGGTTAATGAAAAGAACACACATGCAATGACACTGTTGGATCCATATGTGGTTTGTGAAAAGAACACACATCCAATGACACTAGTGGATCCATATGTGGTTTGTGAGAAGAACACACATGCAATGACACTACTTGTGGTTCATTAAAAGAACACACATACATTGACACTGGTGGATCCTTATGTGGTTTGTGAAAAGAACACACATGCAATGACTCTGGTGGATCCATGTGTGGTTTGTGCGAAGAACACACATGCAATGACTCTAGATGTGGTTTTTGAGAAGAACGCACATGTAATCACACTGGTGGATCCATATGTGGTTTGTGAGAAGAACACACATCCAATGACACTGGTGGATCCATGTGTGGTTTGTGAGAAGAACACACGTGCAAAACACACATGGAATGACATTGGTGGATCCATATGTGGTCTACGGAAAGAATAGACACACTAGCTGTGGTTAATCAAAAGAATAGACATGCAATGACTCTGATGGATCCATATGTGGTTTGTGAAAAGAACACACATGCAATGACTCTAGATGTGGTTAATGAAAAGAACACACATGCAATGACACTGTTGGATCCATATGTGGTTTGTGAAAAGAACGGACATGCAATGACACTGGTGGATGCATATGTGGTTTGTGAGAAGAACACACATGCAATGACATTGGTTGTGGTTCATGAAGAGAAAACGCATACAATGACTCTGGTGGATCCATATGTGGTTTATGAGAAGAACACACATGCAATGACTCTAGCTATGGTTTCTAAGAAGAACACACATGCAATCACACTGGTGGATCCATATGTGGTTCGTGAGAATAACATACATCCAATGACACTCGTGGATCCCTGTGTGGTTTTTGAGAAGAACACACATGCAAAACACGCAGGCAATGACACTAGTGGATCCATATGTGGTCTGTGGAAAGAACAGACATGCAATGACACTAGCTGTGGTTAATGAAAAGAATATACATGCAATGACTCTAGCTGTGATTAGTAAAAAGAACACACATGCAATGAAACTGTTGGATCCATATGTGGTTTGTGAAAAGAACACACATGCAATGACTCTAGCTATGGTTAATGAAAAGAACACACATGCAATGACACTGTTGGATCCATATGTGGTTTGTGAAAATAACACACATCCAATGACACTGGTGGATCCTTATGTGGTTTGTGAGAAGAACACACATGGAATGACTCTGGATGTGGTTTGTGAAAAGAACACACATGCAATGACACCGGTGGATCCATTTGTGGTTTGTGATAAGAACACACATCCAATGACACTGGTGGATCCATGTGTGGTTTGTGAGAAGAACACACATGCAATGACACTGGGTGTGGTTCGTGAAAAAAACACACATCCAATGAATTCTGGTGGATCCATACGTGTTCTGTTAGAAGAACACACATGCAATGACTCTAGTTGTGGTTCATGAGAAGAACACACATGTAATCACACTGGTGGATCCATATGTGGTTTGTTAGAAGAACACACATACAATGACTCAGGTGGATCCATGTGTGGTTTGTAAGAAGAACACACATGCAATGACACTGGGTGTGGTTCCTGAAAAAGAACACACATCCAATGAAACTAGTGGATCCTTATGTGGTTTATGAAAAGAACACGCATGCAATGACATTGGGTGTGGTATGTGAGAAGAACACACATGCAATGACACTGGTGGATCCATATGTGGTTTGTGAGAAGAACACACTTCCAATGACACTGGTGGATCCATATGTGGTTTGTGAGAAGAACACACATGCAATGACTCTGGGTGTGGTTCATGAAAAGAACACACATCCAATGAACTTTGGTGGATCCATATGTGGTTTGTGAGAAGAACACACATACAATGACTCTAGCTGTGGTTTAGGAGAAGAACACACATGCAATCACACTGGTGGATCCATATGTGGTTTGTGAGAAGAACACACACCCAATGACACTAGTGGATCCATGTGTTGTTTATGAGAAGAACACACATGCAAAACACACATGCATTGACACTGGTGGATACATATTTGGTTGGAAAGAACAGACATGCAATGACACTAGCTATGGTTAATGAAAAGAATATACATGCAATGACTCTGATGGATCCATTGTGGTTTGTGAAAAGAACACACATGCAATGACTCTAGCTGTGGGTAATGAAAAGAACACACATGCAATGACACTGTTGGATCCATATGTGGTTTGTGAAAAGAACACACATGCAATGACTCTAGCTATGGTTAATGAAAAGAACACACATGCAATGACACTGTTGGATCCATATGTGGTTTGTGAAAAGAACACACATCCAATGACACTAGTGGATCCATATGTGGTTTGTGAGAAGAACACACATGCAATGACACTACTTGTGGTTCATTAAAAGAACACACATACATTGACACTGGTGGATCCTTATGTGGTTTGTGAAAAGAACACACATGCAATGACTCTGGTGGATCCATGTGTGGTTTGTGCGAAGAACACACATGCAATGACTCTAGATGTGGTTTTTGAGAAGAACGCACATGTAATCACACTGGTGGATCCATATGTGGTTTGTGAGAAGAACACACATCCAATGACACTGGTGGATCCATGTGTGGTTTGTGAGAAGAACACACGTGCAAAACACACATGGAATGACATTGGTGGATCCATATGTGGTCTACGGAAAGAATAGACACACTAGCTGTGGTTAATCAAAAGAACAGACATGCAATGACTCTGATGGATCCATATGTGGTTTGTGAAAAGAACACACATGCAATGACTCTAGATGTGGTTAATGAAAAGAACACACATGCAATGACACTGTTGGATCCATATGTGGTTTGTGAAAAGAACGGACATGCAATGACACTGGTGGATGCATATGTGGTTTGTGAGAAGAACACACATGCAATGACATTGGTTGTGGTTCATGAAGAGAAAACGCATACAATGACTCTGGTGGATCCATATGTGGTTTATGAGAAGAACACACATGCAATGACTCTAGCTATGGTTTCTAAGAAGAACACACATGCAATCACACTGGTGGATCCATATGTGGTTCGTGAGAATAACATACATCCAATGACACTCGTGGATCCCTGTGTGGTTTTTGAGAAGAACACACATGCAAAACACGCAGGCAATGACACTAGTGGATCCATATGTGGTCTGTGGAAAGAACAGACATGCAATGACACTAGCTGTGGTTAATGAAAAGAATATACATGCAATGACTCTAGCTGTGATTAGTAAAAAGAACACACATGCAATGAAACTGTTGGATCCATATGTGGTTTGTGAAAAGAACACACATGCAATGACTCTAGCTATGGTTAATGAAAAGAACACACATGCAATGACACTGTTGGATCCATATGTGGTTTGTGTAAATAACACACATCCAATGACACTGGTGGATCCTTATGTGGTTTGTGAGAAGAACACACATGGAATGACTCTGGATGTGGTTTGTGAAAAGAACACACATGCAATGACACCGGTGGATCCATTTGTGGTTTGTGATAAGAACACACATCCAATGACACTGGTGGATCCATGTGTGGTTTGTGAGAAGAACACACATGCAATGACACTGGGTGTGGTTCGTGAAAAAAACACACATCCAATGAATTCTGGTGGATCCATACGTGTTCTGTTAGAAGAACACACATGCAATGACTCTAGTTGTGGTTCATGAGAAGAACACACATGTAATCACACTGGTGGATCCATATGTGGTTTGTTAGAAGAACACACATACAATGACTCGGGTGGATCCATGTGTGGTTTGTAAGAAGAACACACATGCAATGACACTGGGTGTGGTTCCTGAAAAAGAACACACATCCAATGAAACTAGTGGATCCTTATGTGGTTTATGAAAAGAACACGCATGCAATGACATTGGGTGTGGTATGTGAGAAGAACACACATGCAATGACACTGGTGGATCCATATGTGGTTTGTGAGAAGAACACACTTCCAATGACACTGGTGGATCCATATGTGGTTTGTGAGAAGAACACACATGCAATGACTCTGGGTGTGGTTCATGAAAAGAACACACATCCAATGAACTTTGGTGGATCCATATGTGGTTTGTGAGAAGAACACACATACAATGACTCTAGCTGTGGTTTAGGAGAAGAACACACATGCAATCACACTGGTGGATCCATATGTGGTTTGTGAGAAGAACACACACCCAATGACACTAGTGGATCCATGTGTTGTTTATGAGAAGAACACACATGCAAAACACACATGCATTGACACTGGTGGATACATATTTGGTTGGAAAGAACAGACATGCAATGACACTAGCTGTGGTTAATGAAAAGAATATACATGCAATGACTCTGATGGATCCATTGTGGTTTGTGAAAAGAACACACATGCAATGACTCTAGCTGTGGGTAATGAAAAGAACACACATGCAATGACACTGTTGGATCCATATGTGGTTTGTGAAAAGAACACACATGCAATGACTCTGGCTATGGTTAATGAAAAGAACACACATGCAATGACACTGTTGGATCCATATGTGGTTTGTGAAAAGAACAGACATGCAATGACACTGGTGGATCCATTTGTGGTTTGTGAGAAGAAAGCACATGCAATGACACTAGTTGTGGTTCAATAAAAGAACACACATGCAATGACACTAGTGGATCCTTATGTGGTTTGTGAAAAGAACACACATGCAATGACTCTGGTGAATCCATATGTGGTTTGTGAGAAGAACACACATGCAATGACTCTAGCTATGGTTTGTGAGAAGAACACGCATGCAATCACACTGGTGGATCCATATGTGGTTTGTGAGAAGAACACACATCCAATGACACTAGTGGATCCATGTGTGGTTTGTGAGAAGAACACACATGCAATAACATTGGTGGATCCATATGTGGTCTATGGAAAGAACAGACATGCAATGACACTAGCTATGGTTAATGAAAAGAATAGACAAGCAATCACTCTAATGGATCCATATGTGGTTTGTGTAAAGAACACATATGCAATTACTCTGGCTATGGTTAATCAAAAGAACACACATCCAATGACACTGTTGGATCCATATGTGGTTTGTGAAAAGAACACACATGCAATGACTCTAGCTATGGTTAATGAAAAGAACACACATGCCATGACACTATTGGATCCATATGTGGTTTGTCATCAGAACATACATCCAATGACACTGGTGGATCCATATGTGGTTTGTGAGAAGAACACACATGCAATGACACTGGTTGTGGTTCATGAAAAGAACACACATGCAATGACACTGGTGGATCCTTATGTGGTTTGTGAAAAGAACACACATGTAATGACTCTGGTGGATCCATGTGTGGTTTGTGCGAAGAAAACACATGCAATGACTCTAGATGTGGTTTTTGAGAAGAACACACATGCAATCACACTGGTGGATCCATATGTGGTTTGTGAGAAGAACACACATCCATTGACACTGGTGGATCCACGTGTGGTTTGTGAGAAGAACACACATGGAATGACATTAGTGGATCCATATGTGGTCTGTGGAAAGAACAGACATGCAATGACACTAACTGTGGTTAATGAAAAGAACAGACATGCAATGACTCTGATGGATCCATATGTGGTTTGTGAAAAGAACACACATGCAATGACTCTAGATGTGGTCAATGAAAAGAACACACATGCAATGACACTGTTGGATCCATATGTGGTTTGTGAAAAGAACAGACATGCAATGACACTGGTGGATCCATATGTGGTTTGTGAGAAGAACACACAGGCAATGACACTGGCTGTGGTTCATGAAAAGAACACACATGCAATGACTCTGGTGGATCCATATGTGGTTTGTGAGAAAAACACACATGCAATGACTCTAGTTGTGGTTTGTGAGGAGAACACACATGCAATCACACTGGTGGATCCATATGTGGTTTGTGAGAATAACACACATCCAATGACACTAGTGGATCTGTGTGTGGTTTGTGAGAAGAACACACATGTAAAACACACATGCAATGACACTAGTGGATCCATATGTGGTCTGTGGAAAGAATATACATGCAATGACACTAGCTGTGGTTAATGAAAAGAACATAAATGCAATGACTCTGATGGATCCATATGTGGTTTGTGAAAAGAACACACATGCAATGACACTGATGGATCGATGTGTTTTGTGAGAATAACAGACATGCAATGAACTCAGGTGGATCCATGTGTGGTTTGTTAGAAGAACACACATGCAATGACACTGGGTGTGGTTCATGAAAAGAACACACATCCAATGAACTCTAGTGGATCCATATGTGGTTTGTGAGAAGAACACATATGCAATGACTCTGGATGTGGTTTGTCAAAAGAACACACATGCAATGACATTGATGGATCCATATGTTGTTTGTGAGAAGAACACACATCTAATGACACTAGTGGATCCATCTGTGGTTTGTGAGAAGAACACACATGCAATGACACTAGGTGTGGTTCATGAAAAGAACACACATCCAATGACACTGGTGGATCCTTATGTGGTTTGTGAAAAGAACACACATGCAATGACTCTACATGTGGTTTGTGAGAAGAACACACATGCAATGACACTAGTGGATCCATATGTGGTTTGTGAGAAGAACACACATCCAATGACACTGGTGGATCCATATTTGGTTTGTGAGAATAACACACATGCAATGACACTGTGCGTGGTTCTTGAAAAGAATACAGATCCAATGAACTCTGGTGGATCCATATGTCATTTGTGAGAAGAACACACATGCAATGACTCTAGCTGTAGTTCATGAGAAGAACACACATGCAATCACACTAGTGGATCCATATGTGGTTTGTGAGAAGAACACACATCCAATGACACTGGTGGATCCATGTGTGGTTTGTGAGGAGAACACACATGCAATGAGACCGGGTGTGGTTCATGAAAATAACACACATCCAATGACACTAGTGGATCCTTATGTGATTTGTGTAAAGAACACACATGCAATGACACTGGGAGTGGTTCATGAGAAGAACACACATGCAATGACACTGGTTGATCCACATGTGGTTTGTGAGAAGAACACACATCCAATGACACTGGTGGATCCATATGTGGTTTGTGAGAAGAACACACATGCAATGACACTGGGTGTGGTTCAGGAAAAGAACACACATCCAATGACACTGGTGGATCCTTGTGTGGTTTGTGAAAAGAACACACATGCAATGACACAGGTGGATTCATATGTGTTTTGTGAGAAGAACACACATCCAATGACATTGGTGGATCCATATGTGGTTTGTGAGAAGAACACACATGCAATGACTCTAGGTGTGGTTCATCAAAAGAACACACATCCAATGAACTCTGGTGGATCCATGTGTGGTTTCTGAGAAGAACACACATGCAATGACTCTAGCTGTGGTTCATGAGAAGAACACACATGCAATCACACTAGTTGATCCATATGTAGTTTGTGAGAAGAACACACAACCAATGACACTGGTGGATCCATGTGTGGTTTGTGAGAAGAATACACATCCAATGACACTAGCTATGGTTAATGAAAAGAACACACATGCAATGACTCAAGCTATGGTTAATGAAAAGAACACACATGCAATGACACTATTGGATCAATATGTGGTTTGTGAAAAGAACAAACATGCAATGACACTGGTGGATCCATATGTGGTTTGTGAGAATAACACACATTCAATGACACTGGTTGTGGTTCATGAAAAGAACACACATGCAATGACACTAGTGGATCCTTATGTGGTTTGTGAAAAGACCACACATGCAATGACTGTGGTGGATCCATATGTGGTGTGTGTAAAGAACACACATGCAATGACTCTAGTTGTGGTTTGTGAGAAGAACAGACATGCAATGACTCTTATGGATCCATGTGTGGTTTGTGAAAAGAACACACATGCAATGACTCTAGTTGTGGTTAATGAAAAGAACACACATGCAATGACACAGTTGGATCCATATGTGGTTTGTGAAAAGAACACACATGCAATGACTCTAGCTATGGTTAATGAAAAGAACACACATGCCATGACACTATTGGATCCATATGTGGTTTGTGAAAAGAACAGACATGCAATAACACTAGTGGATCCATATGTGGTTTGTGAGAAGAACACACATACAATGACATTGGTTGTGGTTCATGAAAAGAACACACATGCAATGACACTGGTGGATCCTTATGTGGTTCATGAAAAGAACACACATGCAATGACTCTGGTGGATCCATATGTGGTTTGTGAGAAGAACACACATGCAATGACACTAGCTGTGGTTTGTGAGAAGAACAGACATGCAATCACACTGGTGGATCCATATGTGGTTTGTGAGAATAACACACATCCAATTACACTGGTGGATCCGTGTGTGGTTTGTGAGAAGAACACACATGCAAAACACACATGCAATGACACTAGTGGATCCGTATGTGGTCTGTGTAAAGAACACACATGCAATGACACTAGCTGTGGTGAATGAAAAGAACATACATGCAATGACTCTGATGGATCCAGATGTGGTTTGTGAAAAGAACACACATGCAATGACACTGGTGGATCAATGTGGTTTGTGAGAATAACAGACATGCAATGAAATCTGTTGGATCCATGTGTGGTTTGTTACAAGAACACACATGCAATGACACTGGGTATGTCTCATGAAAAGAAAACACATCCAATGAACTCTGGTGGATCCATATGTGGTTTGTGAGAAGAACACACATGTAAGGACTCTAGATGTGGTTTGTGAAAAGAACACACATGCAATGACACTGATGGATCCATATGTGGTTTCTGAGAAGAACACACATCCAATGACACTGGTGGATCCATTTGTGGTTTGTGAGAAGAACACACATGCAATGACACTAGGTGTGGTTCATCAAAAGAACACACATCCAATGACACTGGTGGATCCTTATGTGGTTTGTGAAAAGAACACATATGCAATGACTCTAGATCTGGTTTGTGAGAAGAACACACATGCAATGACACTAGTGGATCCATATGTGGTTTGTGAGAAGAACACACTTCCAATGACACTAGTGGATCCATATGTGGTTTGTGAGAAGAACATACAGGCAATGACACTGGGTGTGGTTCATGAAAATAGCACACATCCAATGACACTGGTGGATCCTTATGTGGTTTGTGAAAAGAACACACATGCAATGACACTGGGTGTGCGTTGTGAGAAGAACACACATCCAACGACATTGGTTGATCCATATGTTGTTTGTGAGAAGAACACACATCCAATGACACTGGTGGATCCATGTGTGGTTTGTGAGAAGAACTCACATGCAATGACACTGGATGTGGTTCAGGAAAAGAATACACATCCAATGACACTGGTGGAGCCTTATGTGGTTTGTGAAAAGAACACACATGCAACAACACTGGGTTTGGTTTGTGAGAAGAACACACATGCAATGACACTGGTGGATTCATATGTGGTTTGTGAGAAGAACACACATCCAATGACAGTGGTGGATCCATATGTGGTTTGTGAGAAGAACACACATGCAATGACTCTAGGTGTGGTTCTTCAAAAGAACACACATCCAATGAACTCTGGTGGATCCATATGTGGTTTGTGAGAAGAACACACATGCAATGACTCTAGCTATGGTTCATGAGAAGAACACACATGCAATCACACTAGTGGATCCATATGTAGTTTGTGAGAAGAACACGCATCTAATGACACTGGTGGATCCATGTGTGGTTTGCGAGAAGAATACACATCCAATGACACTAGATGTCGTTAATGAAAAGAACACACATGCAATGACTCTAACTATGGTTAATGAAAAGAACACACATGCAATGACACTGTTAGATCCATATGTGGTTTGTGAAAAGAACAAACATGCAATGACATTGGTGGATCCATATGTGGTTTGTGAGAATAACACACATTCAATGACACTTGTTGTGGTTCATGAAAAGAACACACATGCAATGACACCAGTGGATCCTTATGTGGTTTGTGAAAAGAACACACATGCAATGACTCTGGTGGATCCATATGTGGTGTGTGGAAAGAACACACATGCAATGACTCTAGCTATGGTTTGTGAGAAGAACAAACATGCAATGACTCTGATGGATCCATGTGTTGTTGGGGGGATACCCCCGGGTAGGGTCACGCTGGGGTATAAAGGCCGAGTTAGCCGAGGGTCGGCAAGGCTAAAGCGGATGCTGACCGAGTCACCTCAGGGCAGGCCGAATCACGGGGTTACCCGGACCAGGGGGCGTCCACCTAACTTGGTCTCAACCGACTTAAGACGTAAGTCGAAATGGCGTATTTAACTTGAATGCAGGAACGGGTGTGGCCGGATCAATTGTGATCCGGGTCATACCTAGCTTCTAGGAGAAGGAAGGAATCTCGCTGGTCAAAAGAAGCCCCGGTACGCACTGCATGAGTGAAGCAAAAGAGGGCAAGACCACCCAAGCGTGGCCGACAGAGGTGACGACGCCCGTGTCGGTTGACGCAGGCGCCATAGAGGCTCACGTAGCCTCTGCATGGGTGACGTGGAGGAAAAGTACCCCGGTCGGTTTGCTATTTTGTGAGAAGAACACACATCCAATGACACTGGTGGATCCATGTGTGGTTTGTGAGAAGAACTCACATGCAATGACACTGGATGTGGTTCAGGAAAAGAATACACATCCAATGACACTGGTGGAGCCTTATGTGGTTTGTGAAAAGAACACACATGCAACAACACTGGGTTTGGTTTGTGAGAAGAACACACATGCAATGACACTGGTGGATTCATATGTGGTTTGTGAGAAGAACACACATCCAATGACAGTGGTGGATCCATATGTGGTTTGTGAGAAGAACACACATGCAATGACTCTAGGTGTGGTTCTTCAAAAGAACACACATCCAATGAACTCTGGTGGATCCATATGTGGTTTGTGAGAAGAACACACATGCAATGACTCTAGCTATGGTTCATGAGAAGAACACACATGCAATCACACTAGTGGATCCATATGTAGTTTGTGAGAAGAACACGCATCCAATGACACTGGTGGATCCATGTGTGGTTTGTGAGAAGAATACACATCCAATGACACTAGCTGTCGTTAATGAAAAGAACACACATGCAATGACTCTAACTATGGTTAATGAAAAGAACACACATGCAATGACACTGTTAGATCCATATGTGGTTTGTGAAAAGAACAAACATGCAATGACATTGGTGGATCCATATGTGGTTTGTGAGAATAACACACATTCAATGACACTTGTTGTGGTTCATGAAAATAACACACATGCAATGACACCAGTGGATCCTTATGTGGTTTGTGAAAAGAACACACATGCAATGACTCTGGTGGATCCATATGTGGTGTGTGGAAAGAACACACATGCAATGACTCTAGCTATGGTTTGTGAGAAGAACAAACATGCAATGACTCTGATGGATCCATGTGTTGTTGGGGGGATACCCCCGGGTAGGGTCACGCTGGGGTATAAAGGCCGAGTTAGCCGAGGGTCGGCAAGGCTAAAGCGGATGCTGACCGAGTCACCTCAGGGGAGGCCGAATCACGGGGTTACCCGGACCAGGGGGCGTCCACCTAACTTGGTCTCAACCGACTTAAGACGTAAGTCGAAATGGCGTATTTAACTTGAATGCAGGAACGGGTGTGGCCGGATCAATTGTGATCCGGGTCATACCTAGCTTCTAGGAGAAGGAAGGAATCTCGCTGGTCAAAAGAAGCCCCGGTACGCACTCCATGAGTGAAGCAAAAGAGGGCAAGACCACCCAGGCGTGGCCGACAGAGGTGACGACGCCCGTGTCGGTTGACGCAGGCGCCACAGAGGCTCACGTAGCCTCTGCATGGGTGACGTGGAGGAAAAGTACCCCGCTCGGTTTGATATTTTGGGAGGACACGTATGCCCTAAGTGGAGACCTAGCCACTCTTATATAAGGAGGGCTAGGGCCTCTGTAGAAGGGGTTCCTCTATTCTGAAAGGTTCTAGGTACTAAGGGTCTTGTACGGGTTAACTGTGGGTGAGAGTAAGAGAGCTCCTTCTTCCTCCTCTTGCCAATACAGCTCTAGGAGCACTTGTAATCTGTGAACTGAATCGAATACAAAGCTTCTGTGTGGGGAGTAACCTCACTATCCCTCCCTGGATTCCCCTAGTGCTATTAGTCCCCACCTTTAGCCTATCCATGGCATCTGCCGTGACACCACCACGACATGTGTGGTTTGTGAAAAGAACACACATGCAATGAATCTGATGGGATGTGTGGTTTGTGAGAAGAACACACATGCAATCACACCCGTGGAACTGGGTGTGGTTTGTGAGAAGAACACACATGCAATGACACTAGTGGATCCATGTGTGGATTGTGAGAAGAACACACATGCAATGACACGGGTGGATCCATATGTGGTCTATGGAAAGAATATACATGCAATGACACTACCTGTGGTTCATGAAAAGAACAGACATGCAATGACTCTGATGGATCCATATGTGGTTTGTGAAAAGAACACACATGCAATGACTCTAGATGTGGTTAATGAAAAGAACACACATGCAATGACACTGTTGGATCCATATGTGGTTTGTGAAAAGAACACATATGCAATGACTCTAGCTATGGTTAATGAAAAGAACACACATACAATGACACTGTTGGATCCATATGTGGTTTGTGAAAAGAACATACATGCAATGACACTGGTGGATCCATATGTGGTTTGTGAGAAGAAAACACATGCAATGACACTGGTTGTGGTTCATGAAAAGAACACACATGCGATGACACTGGTGATCCTTATGTGGTTTGTGAAAAGAACATACATGCAATGACTCTGGTGGATCCATGTGTGGTTTGTGAGAAGAACACACATGCGATGACTCTAGCTGTGGTTTGTGAGAAGAACACACATGCAAATCACACTAGTGGATCCGTATGTGGTTTGTGAGAAGAACACATCCAATGACACTGGTGGATCCATGTGAGGTTTGTGAGAATAACACACATGCAAAACACACATGCAATGACACTGGTGGATCCATATGTAGTCTATGGAAAGAACAGACATGCAATGACACTAGTTATGCTTAATGAAAAGAACAGACATGCAATGACTCTGATGGATCCATATGTGGTTGGTGAAAAGAACACACATGCAATGACACTGGTGGATCAATGTGGTTTGTGAGAATAACAGACATGCCATGAACTCTAGTGGATCCATGTGTGGTTTGTGAGAAGGACACACATGCAATGACACTGGGTGTGGTTCATGAAAAGAACACACATCCAATGAACTCTAGTGGATCCATATGTGGTTTGTGAGAAGAACACACATGCAATGACTCTAGATGTGGTTTGTGAAAAGAACACACATACAATGACACTGATGGATCCATATGTGGTTTGTGAGAAGAA
Source organism: Avena sativa (assembly GCA_916181665.1). Taxonomy (NCBI): domain Eukaryota; kingdom Viridiplantae; phylum Streptophyta; class Magnoliopsida; order Poales; family Poaceae; genus Avena; species Avena sativa. Next base: position 26,498,285 of record OV702290.1, on the reverse strand, counting down.
CACACATCCAATAACACAGGTGGATCCATGTGTGATTTGTGAGAAGAACACACCTGCAATGACACTGGGTGTGGTTCATGAAAAGAACACACATCCAATGACACTGGTGGATCCTTATGTGTTTTGTGAAAAGAACACACATGCAATGACTCGGATATGGTTTGTGAGAAGAACACACATGCAATCACACTGGTGGATCCATATGTGGTTTGTGAGAAGAACACACATCCAATGACACTGGTGGATCCATATGTGGTTTGTGAGAAGAACACACATGCAATGACACTGGGTGTGGTTCATGAAAATAACACACATACAATGAACTCTAGTAGATCCATATGTGGTTTGTGAGAAGAACACACATGCAATGACTCTAGCTGTGGTTTGTGAGAAGAACACACATGCAATGACTCTAGTTGTGGTTCGTGAGAAGAACACACATGCAATCACACTGGTGGATCCATATGTGGTTTGTTAGAAGAACACACATCCAATGACACCGGTGGATCCATATGTGGTTTGTGAGAAGAACTCACATGCATTTACACTGGGTGTGGTTCATGAAAAGAACACACATCCAATGACACTGGTGGATCCTTATGTGGTTTGTGAAAAGAACACACATGCAATGACACTGGGTGTGGTTTGTGAGAAGAAGACACATGTAATGGGGCTTGTTCTTCTGCGGTACCAAAGTTCGCAGGCCTGCGCATGGCGGTACCTAAGTTGCCTGAAATTACCGCGTTTCGAAAAGTTGGGACGCCAACTACTGAGAGGGGCCATTTCGAGGCAAACTCATCTCACCCCTGCCAAATTCAAACATTCCGTTAAACTGCCCCGTGAAGTAGACGGTCGGGACCCTCATGTCGGGCATCTGTCTGTGACATGGGAGCCAACGCGGCAACCTCTTAGGCAAATCGAGCAGCTAAGTGGATTGTATGCATTGACCAATTTCATAAATCCATTCCCAGCTTTCCCCTAGCACCGGCAGCGTCGGAATCCACCCTCCAGGCAGGATGATCCCTTCGGACATTTGACTTCTGGCGCCAAGTTGTTGCGCCCAGTTGCTACGCCCAGTCGCTGATCCCGAGCTCCAATGGCGCATGCCGTAGCCGCCGTTGCGAGGCTCTAGCCCTCTTCCGCCGCCGACGAGCCGAGCAGCTCGGAGGATGGCAAATCCTACTATCAAGAAAGAAGAAGTTCTGTCTACAAGCGGGTGATCTACCCTTCACTTTGCTATTCGCACTAGTTACAACTGCTAGCTGGCTACTGAACCTCAAATTGTTTGTTAGCCCAACGCTGACAAACATATTTTGTCCATAGTTTTCTGTCAAGTGGGATCTACGCGGACCCCCTTACCTGGTTACGGTAGTCCTCTATAGGTACGACTCTAAGGGCAAGAGGTATGGACAACATTGTTTCACGGTGGAAGAAGCGCCTGCGCATATCTGCACTATATCTGGTATGGTTACTGCTCTGTGTAATCATGTTGAATTATGGACGAAGCAGACTGCAAAGTTCAGCTTCATGGATGAACGTGGCATCATGGTTCCTATAACGTGTGACAGTCAGCTAATTGGGTTGATGAAAAGGTATGCCTCGGCTGCCATGTTTGAGCTAAAATGTGATGTACTGGATGTGGAAGCTGCTGCAACCGGGAGTCACCCTTCTATTCTTGGACAGGGTGGTTGCTCGAACCCAATTAGCTCCTGGTAAGCAAAGGTCTCTTGGGGTTCGCATGTTTGTGCTGAATTGTAATTTTTGTTTTATTTACTCTGCAGATATTGGGAAGTTATGCAACAGTCTTGTTTCTTTGATAGGAAGCGCCGCAAGGTTAGAAACATGACTGCCGAGTCAGTTATTTTGCTGCCCGAAGAAATTAAAAACGAGTGGAAAGATGTCATTTTGCTGCCCGAAGAAATTAAAAACGAGTGAAAAGATGATGCTGGACACGATTCTGGTGCCCATTGTCCCGGTATGCAAAGTACGTGAAGCTAAGAAAATTGGCACCAAGGAAGAGGAAGAAGGCAGGAAATGAAGAAGCCATTGGACGTGAAGGCTTGGCACCCAGTCTGCGGATGAAGGCTGCTGGCAATGAAGATGCATAGTAATGTGTTGAACTTGAACCTATATATGTAATTCTGTTAAATTCTGATCGCTCTGTGTGTGGCACGTTGCTGGGCGAAACAATCTACCCATGTTCTCTGAGTAAAATGTACCGCGACTTAGGGTTTGGAAATGCCCGAGTCAGTAGTTGAATCCAAAATTGTGATTGTGCCACTGCTATCTGAAAACAAGGATCCACCGGTTCCACGATTGCTGAGAGGCAGGAGGTCTCCAAATACGACGGAATGTAAGTGGGCACATAAATAAATTATTTAAGCTGCCACACTGCATGAAGCAGCAACTTATTTCAGATGCTGCACAACGACGTGGCAACATAAACAACAATGTTCTCACCGATAATGCCCAGATGAGGAGGAAATGGGTACCACTTTCTGGCCTAATCTTGAGCCCATCTATCTCACCGCCTCTCTGCTCCTGCATCCCCTGCATCTGGCCTAATCAGATGCATAGTATGAGCGCTGCCACACCTTGACGGTGTCCGGGAGCTCCAGCTGCGGCATCACCGTTAAGGGCCGCGGGTAGATGGCGCAGCAGCTCGTCTCCGTCAGCAGACCGCCCTTCCCCACCACTTAAACCTTGAAGTATAAGAACTTCAAAAAATTCGCCGCGTCGGGGCGAACACCGAGGTAGGCCTCGCAGCAGGCCGCGTGATGCGCCAGCATCGCCACGACGTTGGCTCCAAGATGGTGGAGCTGAAGGTTGAAGGAAACAAGCAGCTCTAGGACAAATTTGCTCTGCGGCAACCCGAGGCCGCGGGCGAAGTGGGTGAGGAAGACAACGGCCTCGCCGGGCCGAGGGTTGGGCACCTGCTCGTCCTCCTGCGCGAGGCGGTGCTTCACCAAGCGTTCCGATGGCAGGAACTTCCCCCGCCGGTACTTCCGCACTAGCTCCTCGGTGACATAGGAGCCACACCACCCGCCGACGCTCTCCGGCAGTATGTCGTCGGTGAAGGTGGCCGTGTTGGAAGCACGTGGGCTCGTCGTCGCGGAAGAAGAAGAGCGACGCTGGTGACCAAGAGGCGGTGGCACAAGCAATTAGAGGGAGGATAGGACGTGAAGGAGAGCAGAGGCAACAGGCGCAGGAAGATGAAGTGAGGAAGCCCGCTCCTTTGCATCCCTATTTATCGGGGCAGAAGAAATGCGCTAGTTGCCCTCCCACCCCACCACTTGGCAGGCAACTGACCCACTTCCACACAAAGGTTCGGGATGGATTGCGTGCGCCAGCGCAACCCACACAGAAGATCCCGCAGGAGTTACTGCGGGAGGTAAAACGTGCCCATGATCCCCAAGAAAACCGCAATGATGAAGACGTGCGCACAGTTATCCAAAAACTGCCGCGGCAGACCAAGAGGTCAAACCGATGCGACACGCACCAGAAATGGCAGGCGTGGCTAACACGAGCAACGACGATAGCAAACTGACGATCCCTCTCCCGGGCGGATGCCGCAGCAGGTCCATGAGATCACTGCTCACACCCTGTGGGTGGGGCCATCGGCTTCGTAGCCGGTAAGCCCCAGCCGAGAAACAACGAAGAATCTCAAGCCGGTAGAAGACAAGAACTACAAGACAAAAGAAAATGACAAAGTCTCTGCATCACCAATCATTTCAAACTCGACCAATGAGCATGCAAGAACTTCTCCGCGGGGCGAAGTCCTAACATGCTCGAGGACTAGTGTCGAGGGGATGACCCCTGGATAGGCCAAGACTGGACCAACCGGCCGGCTCCAAAGAGCTCTGGCCGTCTGGACCCAAGACAAGGAGCCACAACCAGATGGAACTCTCCACCCAGTCCGCATCCAAGTTTCCCTAGCTGGCCCATCTAGCCGGGTGGCCAGAAGAACCGGCTGAGAGGCTGCTCCTAGCCGGCCGCCTCGGATCCGCTGGCCATGGTACGGTAGGGGTGACGCTCTTTGCTGAGCACTCCTCTGGCCGGACAGGCTGGCTAGCCCGGTCAATGCTACCGGACAACTGTGCCAAAGCTGGAAGCTGACGAGCAAAGCAAGGGCTGACGAGTAAAGCTCTGGCTTATGGATAAAGAGTCGGATGACGAGTAAAACAAAGGCGCTGGACACTGTAGCATTGTCCTCCCCTGTACTGGAGGCTTGACTAGACCCGGGCCTATAGTTCGGGCCCATCCAGCCGGCCAACTTTGTAAGCCCAGATCCAAACAGTAAACCCTAGAACCCATTCTATAAGCTACCTCCCCAACCAGTATATAAGGAGGGGTAGTGCTAGGGTTCTAGGTAGACAATGACAAGTTAGAAGTTCTCTAGATTGGACAAGTAGAGTGGCTCCTCTTCTTCTTCTAGCAAGGAGTAGCCAAGAAAACAGCTCAAAGAGCATCTGTATTGGGCGTTCGCCCCTTGATAGTAGATCCTTGCAGGAGTAGGAGCATTACCTTGCCAAGAAGTATCCGAACCTGGGTACATCGCTGTGTCTGCAGTATCTGTGCCCAACCTATTACGAGTAGCCACCGATATCATCCTGATTGTCCCCTCTCATACCATCCCCGATGGTACTGCCGTGTTCCACACCATGACAATAGGAGTCGAACCATTTAGTAATGCGCCTTGTATATATAGTGGAGGTGCATATTTTAGGGATGCGCCTCCTATAAGCATATCTCCGATAGGCTTTTCCCTAGTAGTGCCTGATTATTTATATATCACATGTGTATTGACGTTTCCTTTCAATACAGTTATAGCATGATATAAAACTTAATCATAAACTTTATGAAATATGATAATAATCCTTATTACTATGTGTCTCTAGGGCATATTTCCAACAGTCTTGCCATGATTTCTTCCCTCTCAAAAAGTTCACAGAGATCACGCTCTACGTCCTTCGCCTTACTAGCATCGTCATCCCATTGGACCATTCTGAAATATTTCAATCATCGTTCAAAGTTTGCGAGTTTTTCATCCCATAGAGCCTAAGGTGTCCCTACTCCACTGGCCCAACAAGGAAGCCACTCGCTCGATATACGCCCCCGAAAATTGCTCTCGTTCTCCTCCTGTTTTGAGAGTCACGCAAAGAATACTGGGACGCTCCCGTGCCCTCTCCGGCGGCACCGCCGGCCGGAGATGGTGGGGGAGGGGCGCCTGAGTAGATAGGTTAGGTAGCTGTTCTTTTAGGTTGTCTGTCATTGTGCTACAGTATGGGAGTAGAGAAGCAGGTGGATCTGGCCCGACCTGGTTCGTCCGATCTGGCCCATGGCTGCTCTGTGTTCGGTGGTGGGGAGAGGCAGTGGTAGGGGTATATCCTTGGATCTCCTTCAATAAGGATGGTTTGCCTCTTCTTCCCCATGTTGGTGCTTTGCTTGCTCCCCCTCTTCCGACCGGGCATGGCAGCGAGGGGAAGAGGGGATCGGGCGAGGCTGTGATTGTGGGAGGAGGAGACAGGAGATCTTGTCTCCTGGCGCATCCGCGCGGTGGCAGGAGGCCGTGGTGGGTGCTTCTCCAAGCGGATCTTCGACATAAGTCTGTGATTGGTTCTCAGGCCAGCTTGGATGCCCGCTGCTCTTCCATGATCCTCTTGGCCGGCCATGGCGACGGGGGGGGGGAGGTCGTGGATGGCAGCGAGCGGAAGGAGTGGCCAGGGCTCTCGGGGGAGTTTCGATCTTTCCCCTTCTGGTGGATTTTTCCTCGCTACTCCGAGCACCTCTGCCCGCCTTCGTCCACCTGTGGTAGGAGGGTTGTGATGGAGTGCGGGTCGCTCGTCTTCGACAGAGCTAGTGAAGATTCTTGCATCGGGGATTTCCGGAGCTTGGAAGCGACATCGGCGGGAATCATCTTGACGACTGCATGCTATCCGTCAAAGCCGGTGAGCTTTGGCATCTTTTCAACCTCCATCGTAGGGGATTGTTTGTTTGCGGCCCGAAAGTTCCTGGGCGAGTTCATGGCGGTACCCAAGTTCCCTATAATTGCCGCGTTTCGTAAAGTTGGGCTGCCAACTACTGAGAGGGGCCATTTCGAGGCAAACTCATATCACCCTACCAAATTCAAACATTTCGTTAAACTTCCCCGTGAAGTAGACGGTCGGGACCCACATGTCGGTCATCTGTCCGTGACGCAAGCGCCAACGCGGCAACCTCTTAGGCAAATCAAGGAACTAAGTGAATTGGATGCGTTGACCAATTTCACAAATCCATTCCCTCCTTTCCCCTAGCACAGGCAGCATCGAAATCCACCCTCCAGGCAGGACGATCCCTTCGGACATTTGACTTCTGGCGCCATGTTGATGCAACCAATCGCTGATCCCGAGCTCCAATGGCGCATGCCATAGCCGTTGTTGTGAGGCTCTAGCCCGCCTCTGCCACCGACGAGCCGAGCAGCTCGAAGGATGGCAGATCCTACTACCAAGGAGGAAGAAGTTCTGGCTACATGCGGGTGAGCTACCCTTCTCTTTGCTATTCGCACTAATTATAGCTGCTAGCTGGCTACTGAACCTAAAATTGTTTGTTAGCCCAACGCTGACAAACATATTTTGTCCACAGTTTCTGTCAAGTGGGATCTCTGCGGACCACCCTTACCTGGTTACGGTAGTCCTATTTAGGTACGACTCTAAATCAGCAAGGGTGAAGGGCAAGTGGTATGGACACCATTATATCATGATGGAAGAAGCGCCTACGTAGATCTGCACTATATCTGGTATGGTTGCTGCTCTACATAATCATGATGAATTATGGCCAAAGCAGACTACAAAGTTTAGCTTCATGGATAAACGTGGCATCATGGTTCCTCTAACATGTGATAGTCAGATAATTGGGTTGATGAAAAGGTATGCTTTGGCTTGCATGTTTGAGCTGAACTATGATGTACTGGATGTGAAAGCTGCTGCAACTGGGAGTCAACCTTCTATTCTTGGAAAGGGTGGTCGCTCGAACCCAATTAGCTCCTGGTAAGCAAAAGTCTCTTGGGGTTCGCATGTTTGTGCTGAATTGTAATTTTTGCAAGTATATACTCTGTAGATATTGGGCAGTTATGCAACAGTCATGTTTCTTTGACAGGAAGCGCCGCAAGGTTAGAAACATGACTGCCGAGTCAGTCATTTTGCTGCCCGAAGAAGGAAAAAACGAGTGGAAAGATGATGCTGGACACGATTCTGGTTCTGATTGTCCCGATGATGCAGAGTACGTGAAGCTAAGAAAATTTGCACCGAGGAAGAGGAATAAGGCAGGAAATGAAGAAGCTAGTGGACGTGAAGGCTTGGCACCCAAGCTGCGGAAGAAGGCTGCTGGCAATGAAGATGCATAGTAATGTGTTGAACTTGAAACTATATATGTGATTCGGTTAAATTCTGGAGCTCTGTGTGTGGAACTTTTCTGGGCGAAACAATCTACCCACGTTCTCTGAGTAAAATGTACCGCAACTTAGGGTTTGGAAACGCCCGAGTCAATAGTTGAATCCGAAATTGTGATTGTGCCACTCAGCACCGGTTCCATGATTGCTGAGGGGCAGGATGTCTCCAAATTCGATGGAATGTAAGTGGCATAGAAATAAATTATTTAAGCTGCTACACTCCACAAAGCAGCAACTTATTTCAGCTGCTGCACAACTACATGGCAACATAAACAACAATGGCAACCGAGATGAGGAGGAAATCGGTGCCACTTTGTGGCCTAATCTTGAGCCCGTCTATCTCACTACCTCCTTGCTCCTGCATCCCCTGCATCTAGCGAAACTCCCTGATCTCAAGTAACCGGGTGTGTGTGCTTCCACTTTATAAATTGTAGTTGTGCCATTTGCATGCGGCACAATCCACGTAGATTATGTTTAAACAAACTACCAATGTTAGAATACCACCATGATCAGACAAAAGGAAGTAATGTAGTGTTAAGACAGATTAACGGGCGACCAGTTTTTTTCCTACAAGGACTCCGGGACCACTAGTTCAGTCGCTAGGTCAACAAGTACTACTATTACAACTTAAAAAGGCACGGAGCTCAAGCTAAATAGAACTAGTTATCACACATCTCCTTGATCTTCCTAATCTTAGCCCGATGAGCATCTTCCTACGAGAGCAAGGATCGAATCGTCTGCTCCTTCCTTTTAGCATCTCCCTTGCACAGCTTCAATTGTTTCTCTGCATTTTTCCTCATGCACTTGTCAATACTCGTAGTTGTGAACTGCAGGACTTTGGCTTGGTGAAGATCATTCCTTGCTTGAGTCGATTCTTGCTCTGCTTTAGCCTTCATGGCCAACGCTACGTCCCTCTCCTTCTCGACTTTGCTAACTTTGTCTTGCACCCTCCTGAGATCTTGGTTAAGCTTGCTCGTGTCATCTGGTTCCCATAGCTTCATCTCAACACTGTCAAGAAGTGAGCTGAATACGGATTCTTTCAACTCAACAGTCATTTCCCATAGTTTGTCCAGCGTTTTCTGCATCGATTTGGGCCACTCTGGATCTACCCATTTGACAACACCGCAACTTCCGCCTTGCATCATTGCACGATGTCCTTGACACCGTAAAAACCTCCTGCCTACATTTTGTGCTTCGAACGCTACAAATTTAGCGGGCACATATCCATGCTTACATAGCAGAGGACTGTCTTCATCCGCTAAACCATGATAGTCAGAGTCATACAGCGTCTGGTTGGCCTAATAGATCATACGCGCATGAGTAAACAGAGTAGATCTAGCTCAAAATAGATAACTGGCCACATATGACAGAGATAGAGATAGAGATGAGATGACTCACATCGAAATCACCGTCCCTGTTGTCACGACGTGTTTCCTCACCGTCTCCCCTTGAACCCATGGTGAGAGAGGGGGTGGCTACCAGAGAGATAGCTGGAGTCATCGTTGGATTGCGGCTACGGCAGGATGGGAGAGAAGTGGAGAAGTGGCTTAGAGGGGAAGGAAGAGAAGTACGGGGAGGAGGATAAGTAATGGGGACATGAAACTGGCATATGGCCCACTAAACTCGTGAGTCGTGACACTCGCAAAAGGGGAGCGCCCGGTGTTGCTAGTTTGTCTAGAGCAAGCGGGCATCAAGCATGGCCAATCATGCCGCTGAATAGCCTACTCGTGTATCGCTCTCACGAAGACCATCCCAATTGTCCAAGCACCCCGATCGAACGGTATGTAACAATCATCATGTAGAACAACTGTGTTAGGCGTGCCTTCTAGAAGACTCGGTCTAACGGCCACCATTGGGGGGCTTAGGTTAGGGCTCTCCTAAGGTTAGGATCCATATGTGGTTTATGAGAAGAACACACATGCAATGACATTGGTGATATGTGGTTTGTGAAAAGAACACACATGCAATGACTCTAGATGTGGTTTGTGAGAAGAACACACATGCAATGCCACTAGTGGATCCATATGTGGTTTGTGAGAAGAAGACACATCCAATGACACTGGTGGATCCATATGTGGTTTGTGAGAAGAACACACATGCAATGACACTGGTTGTGGTTCATGAAAAGAACACACATGCAATGACATTGGTGGATCCTTATGTGGTTTGTGAAAAGAACACACATGCAATGACACTGGTGGATCCATGTGTGGTTTGTGAGAAGAACACACATGCAATGACTCTAGCTGTGTTTTGTGAGAAGAACACACATGCAATGACTCTAGCCGTGGATTGTAAAATGAATAGGCAATACAATTACTCTCGTGGATCCATGGGTGGTTTGTGAAAGAACATACATTCACTAACTCTAGTTGTGGTTCATGAAAAGAACACACGTGCAATGACTCTAGATGTGGTTTGTGAGAAGAACACACATGCAATGACACTGGTGGATCCATGTGGTTTGTGAAAAGAACTGACATCTAATGACTCTATCTATGGTTAATAAAAAGAACACACGTGCAATGACACTGGTGGATCCATATATGGTTTATGAAAGGAACACACATGCAATGAACTCTGGTGGATCCAGATGTGGTTTGTGAGAAGAACACACATGCTCATGTGGTTTGTGAGAAGAACACACACCCAATGACAAAAGTGGATCCTTATGTGGTTCATGAAAATAACACACATGCAATCACATTGGTGGATACATATGTGGTTTGTGAAAAGAACAGATATGCAATGACTCAAGCTATGGTTTGTGAAAAGAACACACATGCAATGACACTGGTGGATCCATATGTGGTTTGTGAGAAGAACACACATGCAATGACACTGGGTGTGGTTCATGAAAAGAACACACATCCAATCAACTTTGGTGGATCCATATGTGGTTTGTGAGAAGAACACGCATGCAATGACTCTAGCTGTGGTTTGTGAAAAGAACACACATGCAATGACACTGGTGGATCCATATGTGGTTTGTGAGAAGAACACACATCCAATGACTCTGGTGGATCCATGTGTGTGGTTTGTTTGAAGAACACACATGCAATGACACTGGGTGTGGTTCATGAAAAGAACACACATCCAATGACACTGGTGGATCCTTATGTGGTTTGTGAAAAGAACACACATGCAATGACACTGGTTGTGATTTGTGAGAAGAACACACATGCAATGACACTGATGGATCCATATGTGGTCTGTGAGAAGAACATACATGCAATGATACTAGCGGTGGTTAATGAAAAGAACATACATGCAATCACACTAGGTGTGGTTCATGAAAAGAACACACATCCAATGACACTGGTGGATCCTTATGTGGCTTGTGAAAATAACACACATGCAATGACTCTAGATGTGGTTTGTGAAAAGAGCACACATGCAACGACACTGGTGGCTCAATGTGGTTTGTGAGAATAACAGACATGCAATGAACTCTGGTGGATCCATGTGTGGTTTGTGAGAAGAACACACAGGCAATGACACTGGGTGTGGTTCATGAAAAGAACACACATCTAATGAACTCTGGTGGATCCATATGTGGTTTGTGAGAAGAACACACATGCAATGACTCTAGCTGTGGTTCCTGAGAAGAACACACATGCAATCACACTGGTGGATCCATATGTGGTTTGTGAGAAGAACACACATCCAATGACACTGGTGGATCCATATGTGGTTTGTGAGAAGAACACACATGCAATGACACTGGGTGTGGTTCATGAAAAGAACACACATCCAATGACACTGGTGAATCCTTATGTGGTTTATGAGAAGAACACACATGCAATGACTCTAGATGTGGTTTGTGAAAATGACACACATGCAATGACACTGGTGGATCCATATGTGGTTTGTGAGAAAATCACACATCCAATGCCACTGGTGTATCCATGTGTGGTTTGTGAGAAGAACACGCATGCAATGACACTGGGTGTGGTTCATGAAAAGAACACACATCCAATGAACTCTCGTGGATCCATATGTGGTTTGTGAGAAGAATACACATGCAATGACTCTAGCTGTGGTTCATGAGAAGAACACACATGCAATCACACTGGTGGATCCATATGTGGTTTGTGAGAAGAACACACATGCCATGACACTGGTGGATCCTTATGTGGTTTGTTTAGAGGAACAGACATGCAATCACACCGGTGGATCCACGTGTGGTTCATGAGAAGAACACACATCCAATGACACTGGTGGATCCTTATGTGGTTTGTGAAAAGAACACACATGCAATGACACTGGGTGTGGTTTGTGAGAAGAAGACACATGCAATGACATTGGTGGATCCATATGTTGTTTCTGAGAAGAACACACATCCAATGACACTTCCATCTGTGGTTTGTGAGAAGAACACACATGCAGTGACTCTGGGTGTGGTTCATGAAAAGAACACACATCCAATGAACTCTGGTGGATCCATATGTGGTTTGTGCACACATGCAATGACTCTAGCTGTGGTTCATGAGAAGAACACGCATGCAATCACACTAGTGGATCCATATGTGGTTTGTGAGAAGAACACACATCCAATGACATTGGTGGATCCATGTGTGGTTTGTGAGAAGAACACACATGCAAAACACACATGCAATGACACTTGTGGATCCATATATGGTCTGTGGAAAGAATAGACATGCAATGACACTAGCTATGGTTAATGAAAAGAGCAGGCATGCAATGACTCTGATGGATCCATATGTGGTTTGTGAAAATAACACACATGCAATGACTCTAGCCGTGGTCAATGAAAAACACACACATGAAATGACACTGTTGGACCCATATGTGGTTTGTGAAAAGAACACACATGCAATGACTCTAGATATGGTTAATGAAAAGAACACACATGCAATGACACTGTTAGATCCATATGTGGTTTGTGAAAAGAACAGACATGCAATGACACTGGTGGATCCATATGTGGTTTGTGAGAAGAACACACATGCAATGACTCTAGCTATGGTTTGTGAGAAGAACACACATGCAATCACACTTGTGGATCCATATGTGGTTTGTGAGAAGAACACACATGAAAAACACACATGCAATGACACTAGTGGATCCATATGTGGTATGTGGAAAGAACAGACAGGCAATGACACTAGCTGTGGTTAATGAAAAGAATAAACATGCAATGACTCTGGTGGATCCATGTGTGGTTTGTGAGAAGAACACACAGGCAATGACACTGGGTGTGGTTCATGAAAAGAACACACATCCAATGAACTATGTTGGATCCATATGTGGTTTGTGAGAAGAACACACATGCAATGACTCTAGCTGTGGTTCATGAGAAGAACACACATGCAATCACACTGGTGGATCCATATGTGGTTTGTGAGAAGAACACACATCCAATGACACTGGTGGATCCATATGTGGTTTGTGAGAAGAACACACATGCAATGACACTGGGTGTGGTTCATGAAAAGAACACACATCCAATGACACTGGTGAATCCTTATGTGGTTTGTGAGAAGAACACACATGCAATGACTCTAGATGTGGTTTGTGAAAATAACACTCATGCAATGACACTGGTGGATCCATATGTGGTTTAAGAGAAAATCACACATCCAATGCCACTGGTGTATCCATGTGTGGTTTGTGAGAAGAACACGCATGCAATGACACTAGGTGTGGTTCATGAAAAGAACACACATCCAATGAACTCTGGTGGATCCATATGTGGTTTGTGAGAAGAATGCACATGCAATGACTCTAGCTGTGGTTCATGAGAAGAACACACATGCAATCACACTGGTGGATCCATATGTGGTTTGTGAGAAGAACACACATGCCATGACACTGGTGGATCCTTATGTGGTTTCTTTAGAGGAACAGACATGCAATCACACCGGTGGATCCACGTGTGGTTTATGAGAAGAACACACATCCAATGACACTGGTGGATCCTTATGTGGTTTGTGAAAAGAACACACATGCAATGACACTGGGTGTGGTTTGTGATAAGAAGACACATGCAATGACATTGGTGGATCCATATGTTGTTTCTGAGAAGAACACACATCCAATGACACTTCCATATGTGGATTGTGAGAAAAACACACATGCAGTGACTCTGGGTGTGGTTCATGAAAAGAACACACATACAATAAACTCTGGTGGATCCATATGTGGTTTGTGCACACATGCAATGACTCTAGCTGTGGTTCATGAGAAGAACACGCATGCAATCACACTAGTGGATCCATATGTGGTTTGTGAGAAGAACACATATCCAATGACATTGGTGGATCCATGTGTGGTTTGTGAGAAGAACACACATGCAAAACACACATGCAATGACACTTGTGGATCCATATATGGTCTATGGAAAGAATAGACATGCAATGACACTAGCTATGGTTAATGAAAAGAGCAGGCATGCAATGACTCTGATGGATCCATATGTGGTTTGTGAAAATAACACACATGCAATGACTCTAGCCGTGGTCAATGAAAAACACACACATGAAATGACACTGTTGGACCCATATGTGGTTTGTGAAAAGAACACACATGCAATGACTCTAGATATGGTTAATGAAAAGAACACACATGCAATGACACTGTTGGATCCATATGTGGTTTGTGAAAAGAACAAACATGCAATGACACTGGTGGATCCATATGTGGTTTGTGAGAAGAACACACATGCAATGACTCTAGCTATGGTTTTTGAGAAGAACACACATGCAATGACTCTAGCTATGGTTTGTGAGAAGAACACGCTTGCAATGACTCTGGTGGATCCATGTGTGGTTTGTGAGAAGAACACACATGCATTGACTCTAGCTGTGGTTTTTGAGAAGAACACACATGCAATCACACTAGTGGATCCATATGTGTTTTGTGAGAAGAACACACATCCAATAACACTGGTGGATCCATGTGTGGTTTATGAGAAGAAAACACATGCAAAACACACATGCAATGACACTGGTGGATCCATATGTGGTCTGTAGAAAGAACAGACATGCAATGACACTAGCTGTGGTTAATGAAAAGAACAAACATGCAATGACTCTAGCTGTGGTTAATGAAAAGAACACACATGCAATGACACTGTTGGATCCATATGTGGTTTGTGAAAAGAACAGACATGCAATGACTCTAGCTATGGTTAATGAAAAGAACACACATGCAATGACACTATTGGATCCATATGTGGGTTGTGAAAAGAGCACACATCCAATGACTGGTGGATCCTTATGTGGTTTGTGAGAAGAACACACATGCAATGACTCTGGATGTGGTTTGTGAAAAGAACACACATGTAATGACACTGGTGGATCCATATGTGGTTTGTGAGAAGAACACACATCCACTGACACTGGTGGATCCATGTGTGCTTTGTGAGAAGAACACACATGCAATGACAGTGGGTGTGGTTCGTGAAAAGAATAGACATATAATCAACTCTGGTGGATCCATACGTGGTTTATGAGAAAAACACACATGCAATGACTCTAGTTGTGGTTCATGAGAAGAACACACATGCAATCACACTGGTGGATCCATATGTGGTTTGTTAGAAGAACACACATACAATGACACTGGTGGATCCATGTGTGGTTTGTAAGAAGAACACACATGCAATGACACTGGGCGTGGTTCATGAAAAAGAACACACATCCAATGAAACGAGTGGATCCTTATGTGGTTTATGAAAAGAACACGCATGCAATGACACTCGGTGTGGTTTGTGAGAAGAACACACTTCCAATGACACTGGTGGATCCATATGTGGTTTGTGAAAATAACACACATGCAATGACACTGGTGGATCCATGTGTGGTTTGTGAGAAGAACACACATGCAATGACTCTAGTTGTGGTTTGTGAGAAGAACACACATGCAATGACTCTAGCCATGGATTGTGAAAAGAACAGGCAATACAATTACTCTCGTGGATCCATGGGTGGTTTGTGAAAGAACATACATTCACTAACTCTAGTTGTGGTTCATGAAAAGAACACACGTGCAATGACTCTAGATGTGGTTTGTGAGAAGAACACACATGCAGTGACACTGGTGGATCCATGTGGTTTGTGAAAAGAATTGACATCTAATGACTCTAGCTATGGTTAATAAAAAGAACACACGTGCAATGACACTGGTGGATCCATATGTGGTTTATGAAAGGAACACACATCCAATGAACTCTGGTGGATCCATATGTGGTTTGTGAGAAGAACACACATGCTCATGTGGTTTGTGAGCAGAACACACATCCAATGACACTAGTGGATCCTTATGTGGTTCATGAAAATAACACACATGCAATCACACTGGTGGATACATATGTGGTTTGTGAAAAGAACAGATATGCAATGACTCTAGCTATGGTTTGTGAAAAGAACACACATGCAATGACACTGGTGGATCCATATGTGGTTTGTGAGAAGAACACACATGCAATGACACTGGGAGTGGTTCATGAAAAGAACACACATCCAATGAACTTTGGTGGATCCATATGTGGTTTGTGAGAAGAACACGCATGCAATGACTCTAGCTGTGGTTTGTGAAAAGAACACACATGCAATGACACTGGTGGATCCATATGTGGTTTGTGAGAACACACATCCAATTACTCTGGTGGATCCATGTGTGTGGTTTGTTTGAAGAACACACATGCAATGACACTGGGTGTGGTTCATGAAAAGAACACACATCCAATGACACTAGTGGATCCTTATGTGGTTTGTGAAAAGAACACACATGCAATGACACTGGTTGTGATTTGTGAGAAGAACACACATGCAATGACACTGATGGATCCATATGTGGTCTATGAGAAGAACAAACATGCAATGATACTACCCGTGGTTAATGAAAAGAACATACATGCAGTGACACTAGGTGTGGTTCATGAAATTAACACACATCCGATGACACTAGTGGATCCTTATGTGGCTTGTGAAAAGAACACACATGCAATGACTCTAGATGTGGTTTGTGAAAAGAGCACACATGCAATGACACTGGTGGCTCAATGTGGTTTGTGAGAATAACAGGCATGCAATGAACTCTGGTGGATCCATGTGTGGTTTGTGAGAAGAACACATAGGCAATGACACTAGGTGTGGTTCATGAAAAGAACACACATCCAATGAACTCTGGTGGATCCATATGTGGTTTGTGAGAAGAACACACATGCAATGACTCTAGCTATGGTTCATGAGAAGAACACACATGCAATCACACTGGTGGATCCATATGTGGTTTGTGAGAAGAACACACATCCAATGACACTGGTGGATCCATATGTGGTTTGTGAGAAGAACACACATGCAATGACACTGGTTGTGGTTCATGAAAAGAACACACATGCAATGACACTGGTGGATCAATGTGGTTTGTGTGAATAACAGACATGCAATGAACTCTAGTGGATCCATGCGTGGTTTGTGAGAAGAACAGACATGCAATGACACTGGGTGTGGTTCATGAAAAGAACACACATCCAATGAACTCTGGTGGATCCATATCTGGTTTGTGATAAGAACACACATGCAATGACTCTAGCCGTGGTTCACGAGAAGAACACTCATGCAATCACACTGGTGGATCCATATGTGGTTTGTGAGAAGAACACACATCCAACAACACTGGTGGATCGATATGTGGTTTGTGAGAAGAACACACATGCAATGACACTAGGTGTGGTTCATGAAAAGAACACACATCCAATGACACTGGTGAATCCTTATGTGGTTTGTGAGAAGAACACACATGCAATGACTCTAGATGTGGTTTGTGAAAATAACACACATGCAATGACACTGGTGGATCCATATGTGGTTTGTGAGAAAAACACACATCCAATGCCACTGGTGTATCCATGTGTGGTTTGTGAGAAGAACACGCATGCAATGACACTAGGTGTGGTTCATGAAAAGAACACACATCCAATGAACTCTGGTGGATCCATATGTGGTTTGTGAGAAGAACACACATGCAATGACTCTAGCTATGGTTCATGAGAAGAACACACATGCAATCACACTGGTGGATCCATATGTGGTTTGTGAGAAGAACACACATGCAATGACACTGGTGGATCCTTATGTGGTATTTTTAGAGGAACAGACATGGAATGACACCGGTGGATCCACGCGTGGTTCATGAGAAGAACACACATCCAATGACACTGGTGGATCCTTATGTGGTTTGTGAAAAGAACACACATGCAATGACACTGGGTGTGGTTTGTGAGAAGAACACACATGCAATGACATTGGTGGATCCATATGTTGTTTCTGAGAAGAACACACATCCAATGACACTTCCATATTTGGTTTGTGAGAAGAACACACATGCAGTGACTCTAGGTGTGGTTCATCAAAAGAACACACATCCAATGAACTCTGGTGGATCCATATGTGGTTTGTGCACACATGCAATGACTCTAGCTGTGGTTCATGAGAAGAACACACATGCAATCACACTAGTGGATCCATATGTGGTTTGTGAGAAGAACACACATCCAATGACATTGGTGGATCCATGTGTGGTTTGTGAGAAGAACACACATGCAATGACACTTGTGGATCCATATATGGTATGTGGAAAGAATAGACATGCAATGAAACTAGCTATGGTTAATGAAAAGAGCAGGCATGCAATGACTCTGATGGATCCATATGTGGTTTGCGAAAATAACACACATGCAATGACTCTAGCCGTGGTCAATGAAAAACACACACATGAAATGACACTGTTGGACCCATATGTGGTTTGTGAAAAGAACACACATGCAATGACTCTAGATATGGTTAATGAAAAGAACACACATGCGATGACACTATTGGATCCATATGTGGTTTGTGAAAAGAACAGACATGCAATGACACTTGTGGATCCATATGTGGTTTGTGAGAAGAACACACATGAAAAACACACATGCAATGACACTAGTGGATCCATATGTGGTATGTGGAAAGAACAGACAGGCAATGACACTAGCTGTGGTTAATGAAAAGAACAAACATGCAATGACTATGATGGATCCATATGTGGTTTGTGAAAAGAACACACATGCAATGACTCTAGCTGTGGTTAATGAAAAGAACACACGTGCAATGACACTGTTGGATCCATATGTGGTTTGTGAAAATAACACACATGCAATGACTCTAGCTATGGTTATTGAAAAGAACACACATGCAATGACACTGTTGGATCCATATGTGGTTGGTGAAAAGAACACACATACAATGTCACTGGTGGATCCATATGTGGTTTGTGAGAAGAACACACATGCAATGACACTGGTTGTGGTTCATGAAAAGAACACACATGCAATGACACTGGTGGATCCTTATGTGGTTTGTGAAAAGAACACGCATGCAATGACTCTGGTGGATCCATGTGTGGTTTGTGAGAAGAACACACATGCAATGACTCTAGCTGTGGTTTGTGAGAAGAACACACATGCAATCACACTAGTGGATCCATATGTGTTTTGTGAGAAGAACACACTTCCAATGACACTGGTGGATCCATGTGTGGTTTGTGAGAAGAAAACACATGCAAAACACACATGCAATGACACAGGTGGATCCATATGTGGTCTATAGAAAGAACAGACATGCAATGACATTAGCTGTGGTTAATGAAAAGAACAAACATGCAATGACTCTAGCTATGGTTAATGAAAAGAACACACATGCAATGACACTGTTAGATCCATATGTGGTTTGTGAAAAGAACAGACATGCAATGACTCTAGCTATGGTTAATGAAAAGAACACACATGCAATGACACTATTGGATCCATATGTGGTTTGTGAAAAGAGCACACATCCAATGACACTGGTGGATCCTTATGTGGTTTGTGAGAAGAACACACATGCAATGACTCTGGATGTGCTTTGTGAAAAGAACACACATGCAATGACACTGGTGGATCCATATGTGGTTAGTGAGAAGAACACACATCCAGTGACACTGGTGGATCTATGTGTGGTTTGTGAGAAGAACACACATGCAATGACACTGGTGTGGTTCATGAAAAGAACACACATGCAATGACCCTGGTGGATCCTTATGTGATTTGTGAAAAGAACACGCATGCAATGACTCTGGTGGATCCATGTGTGGTTTGTGAGAAGAACACCCATGCAATGACTCTAGCTGTGGTTCATGAGAAGAACACACATGCAATCACACTGGTGGATCCATATGTGGTTTGTGAGAAGAACACACATGCAATGACACTGGTGGATCCTTATGTGGTTTGTTTAGAGGAACAGACATGGAATGACACCGGTGGATCCACGCGTGGTTCATGAGAAGAACACACATCCAATGACACTGGTGGATCCTTATGTCGTTTGTGAAAAGAACACACATGCAATGACACTAGGTGTGGTTTGTGAGAAGAACACACATGCAATGACATTGGTGGATCCATATGTTGTTTCTGAGAAGAACACACATCCAATGACACTTCCATATGTGGTTTGTGAGAAGAACACACATGCAGTGACACTGGGTGTGGTTCATGAAAAGAACACACATCCAATGAACTCTGGTGGATCCATATGTGGTTTGTGCCACATGCAATGACTCTAGCTGTGGTTCATGAGAAGAACACACATGCAATCACACTAGTAGATCCATATGTGATTTGTGAGAAGAACACACATCCAATGACATTGGTGGATCCATGTGTGGTTTGTGAGAATAACACACATGCAATGACACTTGTGGATCCATATATGGTCTGTGGAAAGAATAGACATGCAATGACACTAGCTATGGTTAATGAAAAGAGCAGGCATGCAATGACTCTGATTGATCCATATGTGGTTTGCGAAAATAACACACATGCAATGACTCTAGCCGTGGTCAATGAAAAATACACACATGAAATGACACTGTTGGACCCATATGTGGTTTGTGAAAAGAACACACATGCAATGACTCTAGATATGGTTAATGAAAAGAACACACATGCGATGACACTATTGGATCCATATGTGGTTTGTGAAAAGAACAGACATGCAATGACACTTGTGGATCCATATGTGGTTTGTGAGAAGAACACACATGAAAAACACACATGCAATGACACTAGTGGATCCATATGTGGTCTAAGGAAAGAACAGACAGGAAATGCCACTAGCTGTGGTTAATGAAAAGAACAAACATGCAATGACTATGATGGATCCATATGTGGTTTGTGAAAAGAACACACATGCAATGACTCTAGGTGTGGTTAATGAAAAGAACACACATGCAATGACACTGTTGGATCCATATGTGGTTTGTGAAAATAACACACATGCAATGACTCTAGCTATGGTTAATGAAAAGAACACACATGCAATGACTCTAGATATGGTTAATGAAAAGAACACACATGCGATGACACTATTGGATCCATATGTGGTTTGTGAAAAGAACAGACATGCAATGACACTTGTGGATCCATATGTGGTTTGTGAGAAGAACACACATGAAAAACACACATGCAATGACACTAGTGGATCCATATGTGGTATGTGGAAAGAACAGACAGGCAATGACACTAGCTGTGGTTAATGAAAAGAACAAACATGCAATGACTATGATGGATCCATATGTGGTTTGTGAAAAGAACACACATGCAATGACTCTAGCTGTGGTTAATGAAAAGAACACACGTGCAATGACACTGTTGGATCCATATGTGGTTTGTGAAAATAACACACATGCAATGACTCTAGCTATGGTTATTGAAAAGAACACACATGCAATGACACTGTTGGATCCATATGTGGTTGGTGAAAAGAACACACATACAATGTCACTGGTGGATCCATATGTGGTTTGTGAGAAGAACACACATGCAATGACACTGGTTGTGGTTCATGAAAAGAACACACATGCAATGACACTGGTGGATCCTTATGTGGTTTGTGAAAAGAACACGCATGCAATGACTCTGGTGGATCCATGTGTGGTTTGTGAGAAGAACACACATGCAATGACTCTAGCTGTGGTTTGTGAGAAGAACACACATGCAATCACACTAGTGGATCCATATGTGTTTTGTGAGAAGAACACACATCCAATGACACTGGTGGATCCATGTGTGGTTTGTGAGAAGAATACACATCCAATGACACTAGCTGTCGTTAATGAAAAGAACACACATGCAGTGACTCTAACTATGGTTAATGAAAAGAACACACATGCAATGACATTGGTGGATCCATATTTTGTTTCCGAGAAGAACACACATCCAATGACACTTCCATATGTGGATTGTGAGAAAAACACACATGCAGTGACTCTGGGTGTGGTTCATGAAAAGAACACACATCCAATAAACTCTGGTGGATCCATATGTGGTTTGTGCACACATGCAATGACTCTAGCTGTGGTTCATGAGAAGAACACGCATGCAATCACACTAGTGGATCCAGATGTGGTTTGTGAGAAGAACACATATCCAATGACATTGGTGGATCCATGTGTGGTTTGTGAGAAGAACACATATGCAAAACACACATGCAATGACACTTGTGGATCCATATATGGTCTATGGAAAGAATAGACATGCAATGACACTAGCTATGGTTAATGAAAAGAGCAGGCATGCAATGACTCTGATGGATCCATATGTGGTTTGTGAAAATAACACACATGCAATGACTCTAGCCGTGGTCAATGAAAAACACACACATGAAATGACACTGTTGGACCCATATGTGGTTTGTGAAAAGAACACACATGCAATGACTCTAGATATGGTTCATGAAAAGAACACACATGCAATGACACTGTTGGATCCATATGTGGTTTGTGAAAAGAACAAACATGCAATGACACTGGTGGATCCATATGTGGTTTGTGAGAAGAACACACATGCAATGACTCTAGCTATGGTTTTTGAGAAGAACACACATGCAATGACTCTAGCTATGGTTTGTGAGAAGAACACGCTTGCAATGACTCTGGTGGATCCATGTGTGGTTTGTGAGAAGAACACACATGCATTGACTCTAGCTGTGGTTTTTGAGAAGAACACACATGCAATCACACTAGTGGATCCATATGTGTTTTGTGAGAAGAACACACATCCAATGACACTGGTGGATCCATGTGTGGTTTATGAGAAGAAAACACATGCAAAACACACATGCAATGACACTGGTGGATCCATATGTGGTTTGTGAGAAGAACACACATGCAATGACTCTAGCTATGGTTTTTGAGAAGAACACACATGCAATGACTCTAGCTATGGTTTGTGAGAAGAACACGCTTGCAATGACTCTGGTGGATCCATGTGTGGTTTGTGAGAAGAACACACATGCATTGACTCTAGCTGTGGTTTTTGAGAAGAACACACATGCAATCACACTAGTGGATCCATATGTGTTTTGTGAGAAGAACACACATCCAATGACACTGGTGGATCCATGTGTGGTTTGTGAGAAGAAAACACATGCAATGACACTGGTGGATCCATATGTGGTCTGTAGAAAGAACAGACATGCAATGACACTAGCTGTGGTTAATGAAAAGAACAAACATGCAATGACTCTAGCTGTGGTTAATGAAAAGAACACACATGCAATGACACTGTTGGATCCATATGTGGTTTGTGAAAAGAACAGACATGCAATGACTCTAGCTATGGTTAATGAAAAGAACACACATGCAATGACACTATTGGATCCATATGTGGTTTGTGAAAAGAGCACACATCCAATGACTGGTGGATCCTTATGTGGTTTGTGAGAAGAACACACATGCAATGACTCTGGATGTGGTTTGTGAAAAGAACACACATGTAATGACACTGGTGGATCCATATGTGGTTTGTGAGAAGAACACACATCCACTGACACTGGTGGATCCATGTGTGCTTTGTGAGAAGAACACACATGCAATGACAGTGGGTGTGGTTCGTGAAAAGAATAGACATATAATCAACTCTGGTGGATCCATACGTGGTTTATGAGAAAAACACACATGCAATGACTCTAGTTGTGGTTCATGAGAAGAACACACATGCAATCACACTGGTGGATCCATATGTGGTTTGTTAGAAGAACACACATACAATGACACTGGTGGATCCATGTGTGGTTTGTAAGAAGAACACACATGCAATGACACTGGGCGTGGTTCATGAAAAAGAACACACATCCAATGAAACGAGTGGATCCTTATGTGGTTTATGAAAAGAACACGCATGCAATGACACTCGGTGTGGTTTGTGAGAAGAACACACTTCCAATGACACTGGTGGATCCATATGTGGTTTGTGAAAATAACACACATGCAATGACACTGGTGGATCCATGTGTGGTTTGTGAGAAGAACACACATGCAATGACTCTAGTTGTGGTTTGTGAGAAGAACACACATGCAATGACTCTAGCCATGGATTGTGAAAAGAACAGGCAATACAATTACTCTCGTGGATCCATGGGTGGTTTGTGAAAGAACATACATTCACTAACTCTAGTTGTGGTTCATGAAAAGAACACACGTGCAATGACTCTAGATGTGGTTTGTGAGAAGAACACACATGCAGTGACACTGGTGGATCCATGTGGTTTGTGAAAAGAATTGACATCTAATGACTCTAGCTATGGTTAATAAAAAGAACACACGTGCAATGACACTGGTGGATCCATATGTGGTTTATGAAAGGAACACACATCCAATGAACTCTGGTGGATCCATATGTGGTTTGTGAGAAGAACACACATGCTCATGTGGTTTGTGAGCAGAACACACATCCAATGACACTAGTGGATCCTTATGTGGTTCATGAAAATAACACACATGCAATCACACTGGTGGATACATATGTGGTTTGTGAAAAGAACAGATATGCAATGACTCTAGCTATGGTTTGTGAAAAGAACACACATGCAATGACACTGGTGGATCCATATGTGGTTTGTGAGAAGAACACACATGCAATGACACTGGGAGTGGTTCATGAAAAGAACACACATCCAATGAACTTTGGTGGATCCATATGTGGTTTGTGAGAAGAACACGCATGCAATGACTCTAGCTGTGGTTTGTGAAAAGAACACACATGCAATGACACTGGTGGATCCATATGTGGTTTGTGAGAACACACATCCAATTACTCTGGTGGATCCATGTGTGTGGTTTGTTTGAAGAACACACATGCAATGACACTGGGTGTGGTTCATGAAAAGAACACACATCCAATGACACTAGTGGATCCTTATGTGGTTTGTGAAAAGAACACACATGCAATGACACTGGTTGTGATTTGTGAGAAGAACACACATGCAATGACACTGATGGATCCATATGTGGTCTATGAGAAGAACAAACATGCAATGATACTACCCGTGGTTAATGAAAAGAACATACATGCAGTGACACTAGGTGTGGTTCATGAAATTAACACACATCCGATGACACTAGTGGATCCTTATGTGGCTTGTGAAAAGAACACACATGCAATGACTCTAGATGTGGTTTGTGAAAAGAGCACACATGCAATGACACTGGTGGCTCAATGTGGTTTGTGAGAATAACAGGCATGCAATGAACTCTGGTGGATCCATGTGTGGTTTGTGAGAAGAACACATAGGCAATGACACTGGGTGTGGTTCATGAAAAGAACACACATCCAATGAACTCTGGTGGATCCATATGTGGTTTGTGAGAAGAACACACATGCAATGACTCTAGCTATGGTTCATGAGAAGAACACACATGCAATCACACTGGTGGATCCATACGTGGTTTGTGAGAAGAACACACATCCAATGACACTGGTGGATCCATATGTGGTTTGTGAGAAGAACACACATGCAATGACACTGGTTGTGGTTCATGAAAAGAACACACATGCAATGACACTGGTGGATCAATGTGGTTTGTGTGAATAACAGACATGCAATGAACTCTAGTGGATCCATGCGTGGTTTGTGAGAAGAACAGACATGCAATGACACTGGGTGTGGTTCATGAAAAGAACACACATCCAATGAACTCTGGTGGATCCATATCTGGTTTGTGATAAGAACACACATGCAATGACTCTAGCCGTGGTTCACGAGAAGAACACTCATGCAATCACACTGGTGGATCCATATGTGGTTTGTGAGAAGAACACACATCCAACAACACTGGTGGATCGATATGTGGTTTGTGAGAAGAACACACATGCAATGACACTAGGTGTGGTTCATGAAAAGAACACACATCCAATGACACTGGTGAATCCTTATGTGGTTTGTGAGAAGAACACACATGCAATGACTCTAGATGTGGTTTGTGAAAATAACACACATGCAATGACACTGGTGGATCCATATGTGGTTTGTGAGAAAAACACACATCCAATGCCACTGGTGTATCCATGTGTGGTTTGTGAGAAGAACACGCATGCAATGACACTAGGTGTGGTTCATGAAAAGAACACACATCCAATGAACTCTGGTGGATCCATATGTGGTTTGTGAGAAGAACACACATGCAATGACTCTAGCTGTGGTTCATGAGAAGAACACACATGCAATCACACTGGTGGATCCATATGTGGTTTGTGAGAAGAACACACATGCAATGACACTGGTGGATCCTTATGTGGTATTTTTAGAGGAACAGACAAGGAATGACACCGGTGGATCCACGCGTGGTTCATGAGAAGAACACACATCCAATGACACTGGTGGATCCTTATGTGGTTTGTGAAAAGAACACACATGCAATGACACTGGGTGTGGTTTGTGAGAAGAACACACATGCAATGACATTGGTGGATCCATATGTTGTTTCTGAGAAGAACACACATCCAATGACACTTCCATATTTGGTTTGTGAGAAGAACACACATGCAGTGACTCTAGGTGTGGTTCATCAAAAGAACACACATCCAATGAACTCTGGTGGATCCATATGTGGTTTGTGCACACATGCAATGACTCTAGCTGCGGTTCATGAGAAGAACACACATGCAATCACACTAGTGGATCCATATGTGGTTTGTGAGAAGAACACACATCCAATGACATTGGTGGATCCATGTGTGGTTTGTGAGAAGAACACACATGCAAAACACACATGCAATGACACTTGTGGATCCATATATGGTATGTGGAAAGAATAGACATGCAATGAAACTAGCTATGGTTAATGAAAAGAGCAGGCATGCAATGACTCTGATGGATCCATATGTGGTTTGCGAAAATAACACACATGCAATGACTCTAGCCGTGGTCAATGAAAAACACACACATGAAATGACACTGTTGGACCCATATGTGGTTTGTGAAAAGAACACACATGCAATGACTCTAGATATGGTTAATGAAAAGAACACACATGCGATGACACTATTGGATCCATATGTGGTTTGTGAAAAGAACAGACATGCAATGACACTTGTGGATCCATATGTGGTTTGTGAGAAGAACACACATGAAAGACACACATGCAATGACACTAGTGGATCCATATGTGGTATGTGGAAAGAACAGACAGGCAATGACACTAGCTGTGGTTAATGAAAAGAACAAACATGCAATGACTATGATGGATCCATATGTGGTTTGTGAAAAGAACACACATGCAATGACTCTAGCTGTGGTTAATGAAAAGAACACACGTGCAATGACACTGTTGGATCCATATGTGGTTTGTGAAAATAACACACATGCAATGACTCTAGCTATGGTTATTGAAAAGAACACACATGCAATGACACTGTTGGATCCATATGTGGTTGGTGAAAAGAACACACATACAATGTCACTGGTGGATCCATATGTGGTTTGTGAGAAGAACACACATGCAATGACACTGGTTGTGGTTCATGAAAAGAACACACATGCAATGACACTGGTGGATCCTTATGTGGTTTGTGAAAAGAACACGCATGCAATGACTCTGGTGGATCTATGTGTGGTTTGTGAGAAGAACACACATGCAATGACTCTAGCTGTGGTTTGTGAGAAGAACACACATGCAATCACACTAGTGGATCCATATGTGTTTTGTGAGAAGAACACACTTCCAATGACACTGGTGGATCCATGTGTGGTTTGTGAGAAGAAAACACATGCAAAACACACATGCAATGACACAGGTGGATCCATATGTGGTCTATAGAAAGAACAGACATGCAATGACATTAGCTGTGGTTAATGAAAAGAACAAACATGCAATGACTCTAGCTATGGTTAATGAAAAGAACACACATGCAATGACACTGTTAGATCCATATGTGGTTTGTGAAAAGAACAGACATGCAATGACTCTAGCTATGGTTAATGAAAAGAACACACATGCAATGACACTATTGCATCCATATGTGGTTTGTGAAAAGAGGACACATCCAATGACACTGGTGGATCCTTATGTGGTTTGTGAGAAGAACACACATGTAATGACCCTGGATGTGCTTTGTGAAAAGAACACACATGCAATGACACTGGTGGATCCATATGTGGTTTGTGAGAAGAACACACATCCAGTGACACTGGTGGATCTATGTGTGGTTTGTGAGAAGAACACACATGCAATGACACTGGTGTGGTTCATGAAAAGAACACACATGCAATGACCCTGGTGGATCCTTATGTGATTTGTGAAAAGAACACCCATGCAATGACTCTGGTGGATCCATGTGTGGTTTGTGAGAAGAACACCCATGCAATGACTCTAGGTGTGGTTCATGAGAAGAACACACATGCAATCACACTGGTGGATCCATATGTGGTTTGTGAGAAGAACACACATGCAATGACACTGGTGGATCCTTATGTGGTTTGTTTAGAGGAACAGACATGGAATGACACCGGTGGATCCACGCGTGGTTCATGAGAAGAACACACATCCAATGACACTGGTGGATCCTTATGTCGTTTGTGAAAAGGACACACATGCAATGACACTAGGTGTGGTTTGTAAGAAGAACACACATGCAATGACATTGGTGGATCCATATGTTGTTTCTGAGAAGAACACACATCCAATGACACTTCCATATGTGGTTTGTGAGAAGAACACACATGCAGTGACACTGGGTGTGGTTCATGAAAAGAACACACATCCAATGAACTCTGGTGGATCCATATGTGGTTTGTGCACACATGCAATGACTCTAGCTGTGGTTCATGAGAAGAACACACATGCAATCACACTAGTAGATCCATATGTGATTTGTGAGAAGAACACACATCCAATGACATTGGTGGATCCATGTGTGGTTTGTGAGAATAACACACATGCAATGACACTTGTGGATCCATATATGGTCTGTGGAAAGAATAGACATGCAATGACACTAGCTATGGTTAATGAAAAGAGCAGGCATGTAATGACTCTGATTGATCCATATGTGGTTTGCGAAAATAACACACATGCAATGACTCTAGCCGTGGTCAATGAAAAATACACACATGAAATGACACTGTTGGACCCATATGTGGTTTGTGAAAAGAACACACATGCAATGACTCTAGATATGGTTAATGAAAAGAACACACATGCGATGACACTATTGGATCCATATGTGGTTTGTGAAAAGAACAGACATGCAATGACACTTGTGGATCCATATGTGGTTTGTGAGAAGAACACACATGAAAAACACACATGCAATGACACTAGTGGATCCATATGTGGTCTAAGGAAAGAACAAACAGGAAATGCCACTAGCTGTGGTTAATGAAAAGAACAAACATGCAATGACTATGATGGATCCATATGTGGTTTGTGAAAAGAACACACATGCAATGACTCTAGGTGTGGTTAATGAAAAGAACACACATGCAATGACACTGTTGGATCCATATGTGGTTTGTGAAAATAACACACATGCAATGACTCTAGCTATGGTTAATGAAAAGAACACACATGCAATGACACTGTTGGATCCATATGTGGTTTGTGAAAAGAACACACATACAATGGTACTGGTGGATCCATATGTGGTTTGTGAGAAGAACACACATGAAATGACACTGGGTGTGGTTCATGAAAAGAACACACATCCAATGAACTCTGGTGGATCCATATGTGGTTTGTGAGAAGAACACACATGCAATGACTCTAGCTGTGATTTATGAGAAGAACACACATGTAATCACACTGTTGGATCCATATGTGGTTTGTGAGAAGAACACACACCCAATGACACTGGTGGATCCATGTGTGGTTTGTGAGAAGAACACAAATGCAAAACACACATGCATTGACACTGGTGGATACATATGTGGTTTGTGGAAAGAACAGACATGCAATGACACTAGCTGTGGTTAATTAAAAGAATAGACATGCAATGACTTTGATGGATCCATTGTGGTTTGTGAAAAGAACACACATGCAATGACACTGTTGGATCAATATGTGGTCTGTGAAAAGAACACACATGCAATGACTCTGGCTATGGTTAATGAAAATAACGCACATGCAATGACACTGTTGGATCCATATGTGGTTTGTGAAAAGAACACACAAGCAATGACACTGGTGGATCCATTTGTGGTTTGTGAGAAGAACACATATGCAATGACACTAGTTGTGGTTCATTAAAAGAACACGCATACAATGACACTGGTGGATCCTTATGTGGTTTGTGAAAAGAACACACATGCAATGACTCTGGTGGATCCATATGTGGTTTGTGAGAAGAACACACATGCAATGACTCTAGCTATGGTTTGTGAGAAGAACACACATGCAATCACACTGGTGGATCCATATGCGGTTTGTGAGAAGAACACACATCCAATGACACTAGTGGATCCATGTGTGGTTTGTGAGAAGAACACACACGCAAAACACACATGCAATAATATTGGTGGATCCATATGTGGTCTGTGGAAAGAACAGACATGCAATGACACTAGCTGGGGTTAATGAAAAGAACAGACATGCAATCACTCTAATGGATCCATATGTGGTTTGTGAAAAGAACACACATGCAATTACTCTGGCTGTGGTTAAAGAAAAGAACACACATGCAATGACACTGTTGGATCCATATGTGATTTGTGAAAAGAACACACATGCAATGACTCTAGCTATGGTTAATGAAAAGAACACACATGCAATGACACTGTTGGATCCATATGTGGGTTGTGAAAAGAACACACATCCAATGACACTATTGGATCCATATGTGGTTTGTGAGAAGAACACACATGCAATGACACTACTTGTGGTTCATTAAAAGAACACACATACAATGACTCTGGTGGATCCTTATGTGGTTTGTGAAAAGAACACACATGCAATGACTCTGGTGGATCCATGTGTGGTTTGTGCGAAGAACACACATGCAATGACTCTAGATGTGGTTTTTGAGAAGAACGCACTTCCAATGACACTGGTGGATCCATATGTGGTTTGTGAGAAGAACACACATGCAATGACTCTGGGTGTGGTTCATGAAAAGAACACACATCCAATGAACTCTGGTGGATCCATATGTGGTTTGTGAGAAGAACCCACATACAATGACTCTAGCTGTGGTTTATGAGAAGAACACACATGCAATCACACTGGTGGATCCATATGTGGTTTGTGAGAAGACCACACACCCAATGACACTGGTGGATCCATGTGTTGTTTATGAGAAGAACACACAGGCATTGACACTGGTGGATACATATTTGGTTCGAAAGAACAGACATGCAATGACACTAGCTGTGGTTAATGAAAAGAATATACATGCAATGACTCTGATGGATCCATTGTGGTTTGTGAAAATAACACACATGCAATGACTCTAGCTGTGGGTAATAAAAAGAACACACATGCAATGACACTGTTGGATCCATATGTGGTTTGTGGAAAGAACACACATGCAATGACTCTGGCTATGGTTAATGAAAAGAACACACATGCAATGACACTGTTGGATCCATATGTGGTTTGTGAAAAGAACAGACATGCAATGACACTGGTGGATCCATTTGTGGTTTGTGAGAAGAAAACACATGCAATGACACTAGTCGTGGTTCAATAAAAGAACACACATGCAATGACACTAGTTGATCCTTATGTGGTTTGTGAAAAGAACACACATGCAATGACTCTGGTGAATCCATATGTGGTTTGTGAGAAGAACACACATGCAATGACTCTAGCTATGGTTTGTGAGAAGAACACGCATGCAATCACACTGGTGGATCCATATGTGTTTTGTGAGAAGAACACACATCCAATGACACTAGTGGATCCATGTGTGGTTTGTGAGAAGAACACACATGCAATAACATTGGTGGATCCATATGTGGTCTATGGAAAGAACAGACATGCAATGACACTAGCTGTGGTTAATGAAAAGAACAGACAAGCAATCACTCTAATGGATCCATATGTGGTTTGTGAAAAGAACACATATGCAATTACTCTGGTTGTGGTTAATCAAAAGAACACACATGCAATGACACTGTTGGATCCATATGTGGTTTGTGAAAAGAACACACATGCAATGACTCTAGCTATGGTTAATGAAAAGAACACACATGCAATGACACTGTTGGATCCATATGTGGGTTGTGAAAAGAAGACACATCCAATGACACTAGTGGATCCATATGTGGTTTGTGAGAAGAACACACATGCAATGACACTACTTGTGGTTCATTAAAAGAACACACATACAATGACTCTGGTGGATCCTTATGTGGTTTGTGAAAAGAACACACATGCAATGACTCTGGTGGATCCATGTGTGGTTTGTGCGAAGAACACACATGCAATGACTCTAGATGTGGTTTTTGAGAAGAACGCACTTCCAATGACACTGGTGGATCCATATGTGGTTTGTGAGAAGAACACACATGCAATGACTCTGGGTGTGGTTCATGAAAAGAACACACATCCAATGAACTCTGGTGGATCCATATGTGGTTTGTGA
This sequence comes from Avena sativa, assembly GCA_916181665.1. NCBI lineage: Eukaryota > Viridiplantae > Streptophyta > Magnoliopsida > Poales > Poaceae > Avena > Avena sativa. The sequence continues at coordinate 26,465,952 of OV702290.1, read as the reverse complement.
GAAGAACACACATACAATGACTCTAGCTGTGGTTTATGAGAAGAACACACATGCAATCACACTGGTGGATCCATATGTGGTTTGTGAGAAGAACACACACCCAATGACACTGGTGGATCCATGTGTTGTTTATGAGAAGAACACACATGCATTGACACTGGTGGATACATATTTGGTTCGAAAGAACAGACATGCAATGACACTAGCTGTGGTTAATGAAAAGAATATACATGCAATGACTCTGATGGATCCATTGTGGTTTGTGAAAAGAACACACATGCAATGACTCTAGCTGTGGGTAATAAAAAGAACACACATGCAATGACACTGTTGGATCCATATGTGGTTTGTGAAAAGAACACACATGCAATGACTCTGGCTATGGTTAATGAAAAGAACACACATGCAATGACACTGTTGGATCCATATGTGGTTTGTGAAAAGAACAGACATGCAATGACACTGGTGGATCCATTTGTGGTTTGTGAGAAGAAAACACATGCAATGACACTAGTTGTGGTTCAATAAAAGAACACACATGAAATGACACTAGTGGATCCTTATGTGGTTTGTGAAAATAACACACATGCAATGACTCTGGTGAATCCATATGTGGTTTGTGAGAAGAACACACATGCAATGAATCTAGCTATGGTTTGTGAGAAGAACACGCATGCAATCACACTGGTGGATCCATATGTGTTTTGTGAGAAGAACACACATCCAATAACACTAGTGGATCCATGTGTGGTTTGTCAGAAGAACACACATGCAATAACATTGGTGGATCCATATGTGGTCTATGGAAAGAACAGACATGCAATGACACTAGCTGTGGTTAATGAAAAGAACAGACAAGCAATCACTCTAATGGATCCATATGTGGTTTGTGAAAAGAACACATATGCAATTACTCTGGTTGTGGTTAATCAAAAGAACACACATGCAATGACACTGTTTGATCCATATGTGGTTTGTGAAAAGAACACACATGCAATGACTCTAGCTATGGTTAATGAAAAGAACACACATGCAATGACACTGTTGGATCCATATGTGGGTTGTGAAAAGAACACACATCCAATGACACTAGTGGATCCAAATGTGGTTTGTGAGAAGAACACACATGCAATGACACTACTTGTGGTTCATTAAAAGAACACACATACAATGACTCTGGTGGATCCTTATGTGGTTTGTGAAAAGAACACACATGCAATGACTCTGGTGGATCCATGTGTGGTTTGTGCGAAGAACACACATGCAATGACTCTAGATGTGGTTTTTGAGAAGAACGCACTTCCAATGACACTGGTGGATCCATATGTGGTTTGTGAGAAGAACACACATGCAATGACTCTGGGTGTGGTTCATGAAAAGAACACACATCCAATGAACTCTGGTGGATCCATATGTGGTTTGTGAGAAGAACACACATACAATGACTCTAGCTGTGGTTTATGAGAAGAACACACATGCAATCACACTGGTGGATCCATATGTGGTTTGTGAGAAGAACACACACCCAATGACACTGGTGGATCCATGTGTTGTTTATGAGAAGAACACACATGCATTGACACTGGTGGATACATATTTGGTTCGAAAGAACAGACATGCAATGACACTAGCTGTGGTTAATGAAAAGAATATACATGCAATGACTCTGATGGATCCATTGTGGTTTGTGAAAAGAACACACATGCAATGACTCTAGCTGTGGGTAATAAAAAGAACACACATGCAATGACACTGTTGGATCCATATGTGGTTTGTGAAAAGAACACACATGCAATGACTCTGGCTATGGTTAATGAAAAGAACACACATGCAATGACACTGTTGGATCCATATGTGGTTTGTGAAAAGAACAGACATGCAATGACACTGGTGGATCCATTTGTGGTTTGTGAGAAGAAAACACATGCAATGACACTAGTTGTGGTTCAATAAAAGAACACACATGAAATGACACTAGTGGATCCTTATGTGGTTTGTGAAAATAACACACATGCAATGACTCTGGTGAATCCATATGTGGTTTGTGAGAAGAACACACATGCAATGAATCTAGCTATGGTTTGTGAGAAGAACACGCATGCAATCACACTGGTGGATCCATATGTGTTTTGTGAGAAGAACACACATCCAATAACACTAGTGGATCCATGTGTGGTTTGTCAGAAGAACACACATGCAATAACATTGGTGGATCCATATGTGGTCTATGGAAAGAACAGACATGCAATGACACTAGCTGTGGTTAATGAAAAGAACAGACAAGCAATCACTCTAATGGATCCATATGTGGTTTGTGAAAAGAACACATATGCAATTACTCTGGTTGTGGTTAATCAAAAGAACACACATGCAATGACACTGTTTGATCCATATGTGGTTTGTGAAAAGAACACACATGCAATGACTCTAGCTATGGTTAATGAAAAGAACACACATGCAATGACACTGTTGGATCCATATGTGGGTTGTGAAAAGAACACACATCCAATGACACTAGTGGATCCAAATGTGGTTTGTGAGAAGAACACACATGCAATGACACTACTTGTGGTTCATTAAAAGAACACACATACAATGACTCTGGTGGATCCTTATGTGGTTTGTGAAAAGAACACACATGCAATGACTCTGGTGGATCCATGTGTGGTTTGTGCGAAGAACACACATGCAATGACTCTCGATGTGGTTTTTGATAAGAACGCACTTCCAATGACACTGGTGGATCCATATGTGGTTTGTGAGAAGAACACACATGCAATGACTCTGGGTGTGGTTCATGAAAAGAACACACATCCAATGAACTCTGGTGGATCCATATGTGGTTTGTGAGAAGAACACACATACAATGACTCTAGCTGTGGTTTATGAGAAGAACACACATGCAATCACACTGGTGGATCCATATGTGGTTTGTGAGAATAACACACACCCAATGACACTGGTGGATCCATGTGTTGTTTATGAGAAGAACACACATGCAAAACACACATGCATTGACACTGGTGGATACATATTTGGTTCGAAAGAACAGACATGCAATGACACTAGCTGTGGTTAATGAAAAGAATATACATGCAATGACTCTGATGGATCCATTGTGGTTTGTGAAAAGAACACACATGCAATGACTCTAGCTGTGGGTAATAAAAAGAACACACATGCAATGACACTGTTGGATCCATATGTGGTTTGTGAAAAGAACACACATGCAATGACTCTGGCTATGGTTAATGAAAAGAACACACATGCAATGACACTGTTGGATCCATATGTGGTTTGTGAAAAGAACAGACATGCAATGACACTGGTGGATCCATTTGTGGTTTGTGAGAAGAAAACACATGCAATGACACTAGTTGTGGTTCAATAAAAGAACACACATGCAATGACACTAGTGGATCCTTATGTGGTTTGTGAAAAGAACACACATGCAATGACTCTGGTGAATCCATATGTGGTTTGTGAGAAGAACACACATGCAATGACTCTAGCTATGGTTTGTGAGAAGAACACGCATGCAATCACACTGGTGGATCCATATGTGTTTTGTGAGAAGAACACACATCCAATGACACTAGTGGATCCATGTGTGGTTTGTGAGAAGAACACACATGCAATAACATTGGTGGATCCATATGTGGTCTATGGAAAGAATAGACATGCAATGACACTAGCTGTGGTTAATGAAAAGAACAGACAAGCAATCATTCTAATGGATCCATATGTGGTTTGTGAAAAGAACACATATGCAATTACTCTGGTTGTGGTTAATCAAAAGAACACACATGCAATGACACTGTTGGATCCATATGTGGTTTGTGAAAAGAACACACATGCAATGACTCTAGCTATGGTTAATGAAAAGAACACACATGCCATGACACTATTGGATCCATATGTGGTTTGTCATAAGAACACACATCCAATGACACTGGTGGATCCATATGTGGTTTGTGAGAAGAACACAGATGCAATGACACTGGTTGTGGTTCATGAAAAGAACACACATGCAATGACACTGGTGGATCCTTATGTGGTTTGTGAAAAGAACACACATGTAATGACTCTAGTGGATCCATGTGTGGTTTGTGCGAAGAAAACACATGCAATGACTCTAGATGTGGTTTTTGAGAAGAACACGCATGCAATCACACTGGTGGATCCATATGTGGTTTGTGAGAAGAACACACATCCATTGACACTGGTGGATCCACGTGTGGTTTGTGAGAAGAACACACATGGAATGACATTAGTGGATCCATATGTGGTCTGTGGAAAGAACAGACATGCAATGACACTAACTGTGGTTAATGAAAAGAACAGACATGCAATGACTCTGATGGATCCATATGTGGTTTGTGAAAATAACACACATGCAATGACTCTAGATGTGGTCAATGAAAAGAACACACATGCAATGACATTGTTGGATCCATATGTGGTTTGTGAAAAGAACAGACATGCAATGACACTGGTGGATCCATATGTGGTTTGTGAGAAGAACACACAGGCAACGACACTGGCTGTGGTTCATGAAAAGAACACACATGCAATGACTCTGGTGGATCCATATGTGGTTTGTGAGAAAAACACACATGCAATGACTCTAGTTGTGGTTTGTGAGAAGAACACACATGCAATCACACTGCTGGATCCATATGTGGTTTGTGAGAATAACACACATCCAATGACACTAGTGGATCTGTGTGTGGTTTGTGAGAAGAACACACATGTAAAACACACATGCAATGACACTAGTGGATCCATATGTGGTCTGTGGAAAGAACATACATGCAATGACACTAGCTGTGGTTAATGAAAAGAACATAAATGCAATGACTCTGATGGATCCATATGTGGTTTGTGAAAAGAACACACATGCAATGACACTGATGGATCAATGTGTTTTGTGAGAATAACAGACATGCAATGAACTCAGGTGGATCCATGTGTGGTTTGTTAGAAGAACACACATGCAATGACACTGGGTGTGGTTCATGAAAAGAACACACATCCAATGAACTCTAGTGGATCCATATGTGGTTTGTGAGAAGAACACATATGCAATGACTCTGGATGTGGTTTGTCAAAAGAACACACATGCAATGACATTGATGGATCCATATGTGGTTTGTGAGAAGAACACACATCCAATGACACTAGTGGATCCATCTGTGGTTTGTTAGAAGAACACACATGCAATGACACTAGGTGTGGTTCATGAAAAGAACACACATCCAATGACACTGGTGGATCCTTATGTGGTTTGTGAAAAGAACACACATGCAATGACTCTAGATGTGGTTTGTGAGAAGAACACACATGCAATGACACTAGTGGATCCATATGTGGTTTGTGAGAAGAACACACATCCAATGACACTGGTGGATCCATATTTGGTTTGTGAGAATAACACACATGCAATGACACTGGGCGTGGTTCTTGAAAAGAATACAGATCCAATGAACTCTGGTGGATCCATATGTCGTTTGTGAGAAGAACACACATGCAATGACTCTAGCTGTAGTTCATGAGAAGAACACACATGCAATCACACTAGCGGATCCATATGTGGTTTGTGAGAAGAACACACATCCAATGACACTGGTGGATCCATGTGTGGTTTGTGAGGAGAACACACATGCAATGAGACCGGGTGTGGTTCATGAAAATAACACACATCCAATGACACTAGTGGATCCTTATGTGGTTTGTGTAAAGAACACACATGCAATGACACTGGGAGTGGTTCGTGAGAAGAACACACATGCAATGACACTGGTTGATCCACATGTGGTTTGTGAGAAGAACACACATCCAATGACACTGGTGGATCCATATGTGGTTTGTGAGAAGAACACACATGCAATGACACTGGGTGTGGTTCAGGAAAAGAACACACATCCAATGACACTGGTGGATCCTTGTGTGGTTTGTGAAAAGAACACACATGCAATGACACAGGTGGATTCATATGTGGTTTGTGAGAAGAACACACATCCAATGACATTGGTGGATCCATATGTGGTTTGTGAGAAGAACACACATGCAATGACTCTGGGTGTGGTTCATCAAAAGAACACACATCCAATGAACTCTGGTGGATCCATGTGTGGTTTGTGAGAAGAACACACATCCAATGACACTGGTGGATCCATGTGTGGTTTGTGAGGAGAACACACATGCAATGAGACCGGGTGTGGTTCATGAAAATAACACACATCCAATGACACTAGTGGATCCTTATGTGGTTTGTGTAAAGAACACACATGCAATGACACTGGGAGTGGTTCGTGAGAAGAACACACATGCAATGACACTGGTTGATCCACATGTGGTTTGTGAGAAGAACACACATCCAATGACACTGGTGGATCCATATGTGGTTTGTGAGAAGAACATACATGCAATGACACTGGGTGTGGTTCAGGAAAAGAACACACATCCAATGACACTGGTGGATCCTTGTGTGGTTTGTGAAAAGAACACACATGCAATGACACAGGTGGATTCATATGTGGTTTGTGAGAAGAACACACATCCAATGACATTGGTGGATCCATATGTGGTTTGTGAGAAGAACACACATGCAATGACTCTGGGTGTGGTTCATCAAAAGAACACACATCCAATGAACTCTGGTGGATCCATGTGTGGTTTGTGAGAAGAACACACATCCAATGACACTGGTGGATCCATGTGTGGTTTGTGAGGAGAACACACATGCAATGAGGCCGGGTGTGGTTCATGAAAATAACACACATCCAATGACACTAGTGGATCCTTATGTGGTTTATGTAAAGAACACACATGCAATGACACTGGGAGTGGTTCGTGAGAAGAACACACATGCAATGACACTGGTTGATCCACATGTGGTTTGTGAGAAGAACACACATCCAATGACACTGGTGGATCCATATGTGGTTTGTGAGAAGAACATACATGCAATGACACTGGGTGTGGTTCAGGAAAAGAACACACATCCAATGACACTGGTGGATCCTTGTGTGGTTTGTGAAAAGAACACACATGCAATGACACAGGTGGATTCATATGTGGTTTGTGAGAAGAACACACATCCAATGACATTGGTTGATCCATATGTGGTTTGTGAGAAGAACACACATGCAATGACTCTGGGTGTGGTTCATCAAAAGAACACACATCCAATGAACTCTGGTGGATCCATGTGTGGTTTGTGAGAAGAACACACATCCAATGACACTGGTGGATCCATGTGTGGTTTGTGAGGAGAACACACATGCAATGAGGCCGGGTGTGGTTCATGAAAATAACACACATCCAATGACACTAGTGGATCCTTATGTGGTTTATGTAAAGAACACACATGCAATGACACTGGGAGTGGTTCGTGAGAAGAACACACATGCAATGACACTGGTTGATCCACATGTGGTTTGTGAGAAGAACACACATCCAATGACACTGGTGGATCCATATGTGGTTTGTGAGAAGAACATACATGCAATGACACTGGGTGTGGTTCAGGAAAAGAACACACATCCAATGACACTGGTGGATCCTTGTGTGGTTTGTGAAAAGAACACACATGCAATGACACAGGTGGATTCATATGTGGTTTGTGAGAAGAACACACATCCAATGACATTGGTTGATCCATATGTGGTTTGTGAGAAGAACACACATGCAATGACTCTGGGTGTGGTTCATCAAAAGAACACACATCCAATGAACTCTGGTGGATCCATGTGTGGTTTGTGAGAAGAACACACATGCAATGACTCTAGCTGTGGTTCATGAGAAGAACACACATGCAATTACAGTAGTTGATCCATATGTAGTTTGTGAGAAGAACACACATCCAATGACACTGGTGGATCCATGTGTGGTTTGTGAGAAGAATACACATCCAATGACACTAGCTGTGGTTAATGAAAAGAACACACATGCAATGACTCAAGCTATGGTTAATGAAAAGAACACACATGCAATGACACTATTGGATCAATATGTGGTTTGTGAAAAGAACAAACATGCAATGACACTGGTGGATCCATATGTGGTTTGTGACAATAACAAACATTCAATGACACTGGTTGTGGTTCATGAAAAGAACACACATGCAATGACACTAGTGGATCCTTATGTGGTTTGTGAAAAGACCACACATGCAATGACTCTGGTGGATCCATATGTGGTGTGTGGAAATAACACACATGCAATGACTCTAGTTGTGGTTTGTGAGAAGAACAGACATGCAATGACTCTTATGGATCCATGTGTGGTTTGTGAAAAGAACACACATGCAATGACTCTAGTTGTGGTTAATGAAAAGAACACACATGCAATGACACAGTTGGATCCATATGTGGTTTGTGAAAAGGACACACATGCAATGACTCTACTATGGTTAATGAAAAGTACACATATGCCATGACACTATTGGATCCATATGTGGTTTGTGAAAAGAACAGACATGCAATAACACTAGTGGATCCATATGTGGTTTGTGAGAAGAACACACATACAATGACATTGGTTGTGGTTCATGAAAAGAACACACATGCAATGACACTGGTGGATCCTTATGTGGTTCATGAAAAGAACACACATGCAATGACTCTGGTGGATCCATATGTGGTTTGTGAGAAGAACACACATAAAATGACACTAGCTGTGGTTTGTGAGAAGAACAAACATGCAATCACACTGGTGGATCCATATGTGGTTTGTGAGAATAACACACATCCAATTACACTGGTGGATCCGTGTGTGGTTTGTGAGAAGAACACACATGCAATGACACTAGTGGATCCATATGTGGTCTGTGTAAAGAACACACATGCAATCACACTAGCTGTGGTGAATGAAAAAAACATACATGCAATGACTCTGATGGATCCAGATGTGGTTTGTGAAAAGAACACACATGCAATGACACTGGTGGATCAATGTGGTTTGTGAGAATAACAGACATGCAATGAACTCTGTTGGATCCATGTGTGGTTTGTTACAAGAACACACATGCAATGACACTGGGTATGTCTCATGAAAAGAAAACACATCCAATGAACTCTGGTGGATCCATATGTGGTTTGTGAGAAGAACACACATGTAATGACTCTAGATGTGGTTTGTGAAAAGAACACACATGCAATGACACTGATGGATCCATATGTGGTTTCTGAGAAGAACACACATCCAATGACACTGGTGGATCCATTTGTGGTTTGTGAGAAGAACACACATGTAATGACACTAGGTGTGGTTCATGAAAAGAACACACATCCAATCACACTGGTGGATCCTTATGTGGTTTGTGAAAAGAACACACATGCAATGACTCTAGATCTGGTTTGTGAGAAGAACACACATGCAATGACACTAGTAGATCCATATGTGGTTTGTGAGAAGAACACACTTCCAATGACACTAGTGGATCCATATGTGGTTTGTGAGAAGAACATACATGCAATGACACTGGGTGTGGTTCATGAAAATAGCACACATCCAATGACACTGGTGGATCCTTATGTGGTTTGTGAAAAGAACACACATGCAATGACACTGGGTGTGCTTTGTGAGAAGAACACACATCCAACGATATTGGTTGATCCATATGTTGTTTGTGAGAAGAACACACATCCAATGACACTGGTGGATCCATGTGTGGTTTGTGAGAAGAACACACATGCAATGACACTGGGTGTGGTTCAGGAAAAGAACACACATCCAATGACACTGGTGGAGCCTTATGTGGTTTGTGAAAAGAACACACATGCAACAACACTGGGTTTGGTTTGTGAGAAGAACACACATGCAATGACACTAGTGGATTCATATGTGGTTTATGAGAAGAACACACATCCAATGATAGTGGTGGATCCATATGTGGTTTGTGAGAAGAACACACATGCAATGACTCTAGGTGTGGTTCTTCAAAGGAACACACATCCAATGAACTCTGGTTGATCCATATGTGGTTTGTGAGAAGAACACACATGCAATGACTCTAGCTATGGTTCATGAGAAGAACACACATGCAATCACACTAGTGGATCCATATGTAGTTTGTGAGAAGAACACAGATCCAATGACACTGGTGGATCCATGTGTGGTTTGTGAGAAGAATACACATCCAATGACACTAGCTGTCGTTAATGAAAAGAACACACATGCAATGACTCTAACTATGGGTAATGAAAAGAACACACATGCAATGACACTGTTAGATCCATATGTGGTTTGTGAAAAGAACAAACATGCAATGACATTGGTGGATCCATATGTGGTTTGTGAGAATAATACACATTCAATGACACTTGTTGTGGTTCATGAAAAGAACACACATGCAATGACACCAGTGGATCCTTATGTGGTTTGTGAAAAGAACACACATGCAATGACTCTGGTGGATCCATATGTGGTGTGTGGAAATAACACACATGCAATGACTCTAGCTATGGTTTGTGAGAAGAACAAACATGCAATGACTCTGATGGATCCATGTGTTGTTGGGGGGATACCCCCGGGTAGGGTCACGCCGGGGTATAAAGGCCGGGTTAGCCGAGGGTCGGCAAGGCTAAAGCGGATGCTGACCGAGTCACCTCAGGGCAGGCCGAATCACGGGGTAACCCGGACCAGGGGGCGTCCACCTAACTTGGTCTCAACCGACTTAAGACGTAAGTCGAAATGGCGTATTTAACTTGTATGCAGGAACGGGTGTGGCCGGATCAATTGTGATCCGGGTCATACCTAGATTCTAGGAGAAGGAAGGAATCTCGCTGGTCAAAAGAAGCCCCGGTACGCACTGCATGAGTGAAGCAAAAGAGGGCAAGACCACCCAGGTGTGGCCGACAGAGGTGACGACGCCCGTGTCGGTTGACGCAGGCGCCGCAGAGGCTCACGTAGCCTCTGCATGGGTGACGTGGAGGAAAAGTACCCCAGTCGGTTTGCTATTTTGGGAGGAGGCATATTCCCTGGAATATGCCTCCACATATGCCCTAAGTGGAGACCTAGCCACTCTTATATAAGGAGGGCTAGGGCCTCTGTAGAAGGGGTTCCTCTATTCTAAAAGGTTCTAGGTACTAAGGGTCTTGTACGGGTTAACTGTGGGTGAGAGTAAGAGAGCTCCTTCTTCCTCCTCTTGCCAATACAGTTCTTGGAGCACTTGTAATCTGTGAACTGAATCGAATACAAAGCTTCTGTGTGGGGAGTCACCTCACTATCCCTCCCTGGATTCCCCTAGTGCTATTAGTCCCCACCTTTAGCCTATCCATGGCATCTGCCGTGACACCACCACGACATGTGTGGTTTGTGAAAAGAACACACATGCAATGAATCTGATGGGATGTGTGGTTTGTGAGAAGAACACACATGCAATCACACCGGTGGAACTGGGTGTGGTTTGTGAGAAGAACACACATGCAATGACACTAGTGGATCCATGTGTGGATTGTGAGAAGAACACACATGCAGAACACACATGCAATGACACGGGTGGATCCATATGTGGTCTATGGAAAGAATAGACATGCAATGACACTAGCTGTGGTTGATGAAAAGAACAGACATGCAATGACTCTGATGGATCCATATGTGGTTTGTGAAAAGAACACACATGCAATGACTCTAGATGTGGTTAATGAAAAGAACACACATGCAATGACACTGTTGGATCCATATGTGGTTTGTGAAAAGAACACATATGCAATGACTCTAGCTTTGGTTAATGAAAAGAACACACATACAATGACACTGTTGGATCCATATGTGGTTTGTGAAAAGAACATACATGCAATGACACTGGTGGATCCATATGTGGTTTGTGAGAAGAACACACATGCAATGACACTGGTTGTGGTTCATGAAAAGAACACACATGCGATGACACTGGTGGATCCTTATGTGGTTTGTGAAAAGAACATACATGCAATGACTCTGGTGGATCCATGTGTGGTTTGTGAGAAGAATACACATGCAATGACTCTAGCTGTGGTTTGTGAGAAGAACACACATGCAAATCACACTGGTGGATCCGTATGTGGTTTGTGAGAAGAACACATCCAATGACACTGGTGGATCCATGTGAGGTTTGTGAGAATAACACACATGCAAAACACAGATGCAATGACACTGGTGGATCCATATGTAGTCTGTGGAAAGAACAGACATGCAATGACACTAGTTATGCTTAATGAAAAGACCAGACATGCAATGACTCTGATGGATCCATATGTGGTTGGTGAAAAGAACACACATGCAATGACACTGGTGGATCAATGTGGTTTGTGAGAATAACAGACATGCCATGAACTCTAGTGGATCCATGTCTAGTTTGTGAGAAGGACACACATGCAATGACACTGGGTGTGGTTCATGAAAAGAACACACATCCAATGAACTCTAGTGGATCCATATGTGGTTTGTGAGAAGAACACACATGCAATGACTCTAGATGTGGTTTGTGAAAAGAACACACATACAATAACACTGATGGATCCATATGTGGTTTGTGAGAAGAACACACATCCAATAACACAGGTGGATCCATGTGTGATTTGTGAGAAGAACACACCTGCAATGACACTAGGTGTGATTCATGAAAAGAACACACATCCAATGACACTGGTGGATCCTTATGTGTTTTGTGAAAAGAACACACATGCAATGACTCGGATATGGTTTGTGAGAAGAACACACATGCAATCACACTGGTGGATCCATATGTGGTTTGTGAGAAGAACACACATGCAATGACACTGGGTGTGGTTCATGAAAATAACACACATCCAATGAACTCTGGTAGATCCATATGTGGTTTGTGAGAAGAACACACATGCAATGACTCTAGCTATGGTTCGTGAGAAGAACACACATGCAATCACACTGGTGGATCCATATGTGGTTTGTTAGAAGAACACACATCCAATGACACCGGTGGATCCATATGTGGTTTGTGAGAAGAACACACATGCAATTACACTGGGTGTGGTTCATGAAAAGAACACACATCCAATGACACTGGTGGATCCTTATGTGGTTTGTGAAAAGAACACACATGCAATGACACTGGGTGTGGTTTGTGAGAAGAAGACACATGTAATGGGGCTTGTTCGTCTGCGGTACCAAAGTTCGCAGGCCTGCGCATGGCGGTACCTAAGTTGCCTGAAATTACCGCGTTTCGAAAAGTTGGGACGCCAACTACTGAGAGGGGCCATTTCGAGGCAAACTCATCTCACCCCTGCCAAATTCAAACATTCCGTTAAACTGCCCCGTGAAGTAGACGGTCAGGACCCTCATGTCGGGCATCTGTCTGTGACATGGGAGCCAACACAGCAACCTCTTAGGCAAATCGAGCAGCTAAGTGGATTGTATGCATTGACCAATTTCATAAATCCATTCCCAGCTTTCCCCTAGCACCGGCAGCGTCGGATTCCACCCTCCAGGCAGGATGATCCCTTCAGACATTTGACTTCTGGCGCCAAGTTGCTGCGCCCAGTCGCTGATCCCGAGCTCCAATGGCGCATGCCGTTGCCGCCGTTGCGAGGCTCTAGCCCGCTTCCGCCGCCGACGAGCCGAGCAGCTCGGAGGATGGCAAATCCTACTATCAAGAAAGAAGAAGTTCTGTCTACAAGCGGGTGATCTACCCTTCACTTTGCTATTCGCACTAGTTACAACTGCTAGCTGGCTACTGAACCTCAAATTGTTTGTTAGCCCAACGCTGACAAACATATTTTGTCCATAGTTTTCTGTCAAGTGGGATCTACGTGGACCCCCTTACCTGGTTACGGTAGTCCTCTATAGGTACGACTCTAAGGGCAAGAGGTATGGACAACATTGTTTCACGGTGGAAGAAGCGCCTGCGCATATCTGCACTATATCTGGTATGGTTACTGCTCTGTGTAATCATGTTGAATTATGGACGAAGCAGACTGCAAAGTTCAGCTTCATGGATGAACGTGGCATCATGGTTCCTATAACGTGTGACAGTCAACTAATTGGGTTGATGAAAAGGTATGCCTCGGCTGCCATGTTTGAGCTAAAATGTGATGTACTGGATGTGGAAGCTGCTGCAACCGGGAGTCACCCTTCTATTCTTGGACAGGGTGGTTGCGCGAACCCAATTAGCTCCTGGTAAGCAAAGGTCTCTTGGGGTTCGCATGTTTGTGCTGAATTGTAATTTTTGTTTTATTTACTCTGTAGATATTGGGAAGTTATGCAACAGTCTTGTTTCTTTGACAGGAAGCGCCGCAAGGTTAGAAACATGACTGCCGAGTCAGTTATTTTGCTGCCCGAAGAAATTAAAAACGAGTGGAAAGATGTCATTTTGCTGCCCGAAGAAATTAAAAACGAGTGAAAAGATGATGCTGGACACGATTCTGGTGCCCATTGTCCCGGTATGCAGAGTACGTGAAGTTAAGAAAATTGGCACCGAGGAAGAGGAAGAAGGCAGGAAATGAAGAAGCCATTGGACGTGAAGGCTTGGCACCCAGTCTGCGGATGAAGGCTGCTGGCAATGAAGATGCATAGTAATGTGTTGAACTTGAACCTATATATGTAATTCTGTTAAATTCTGATTGCTCTGTGTGTGGCACGTTGTTGGGCGAAACAATCTACCCATGTTCTCTGAGTAAAATGTACCGCGACTTAGGGTTTGGAAATGCCCGAGTCAGTAGTTGAATCCAAAATTGTGATTGTGCCACTGCTATCTGAAAACAAGGATCCACCGGTTCCACGATTGCTGAGAGGCAGGAGGTCTCCAAATACGACGGAATGTAAGTGGCACATAAATAAATTATTTAAGCTGCCACATTGTACGAAGCAGCAACTTATTTCAGATGCTGCACAACGACGTGGCAACATAAACAACAATGTTCTCACCGATAATGCCTAGATGAGGAGGAAATGGGTACCACTTTCTGGTCTAATCTTGAGCCCGTCTATCTCACCGCCTCTCTGCTCCTGCATCCCCTGCATCTGGCGAAGCTCCCGGATCTCCAGTAACCGGGTGTACGTGCTTCCACTTTATAAATTGTGGTTGTGCCATTTGCATGCGGCACAATCCACGTAGATTACGTTTAAACAAACCACCAATGTCAGAATACACTAGTAGAAAAGGTATCTTTGGTCCACGGCCACGTTCCCAATCCGGGACATAGATCTAAATCGAGGCAGAAATTGATCTAAATCACAAATTCTTCCACAAATTAATCGAGACAGAGATCTAAATCGAGGCATTTCATTACTTCAACCACAAATTCTTCTAAACAAAGGTGCGTTTTCACATCCTACATTAATTCAACCACTAGTCAACAATTTCACTTCCGTTGCCACTGTCCTCCGAGCCGCCGGCTTCCTCGTTGCTATCGAACGGAACCTCCACGATGTCCGCATTGTTCGCGAGACGGAGCACCTCTTCGCGTTGAGCGGTGGCGATGACGGTGTACTTGGTCCGTCCAGGGACGGACCAGAACCTCTCCTGCCCTTCTCGGTTGCGGAGATCCCGGTGCACCACGCGCCCGTCAACGACGCGGTTGCCAATCTTGGCCTTTCGCTCCTTCTTGAACATCGCCGGCCAGTACGGGCTGGCTGCCGCGTACCGGGGCAACGCCCTCTTCCACGTGGGCATCTGGCGGCAGCGCACCATGATTTCGCTCTCCATCTCGGCTTGGCCAGGTAGCGGAGCCACCGACACCCCCGCAGAGCTGATGCGCCATCCGTGGGGCACCTTCGCGGCTGGAGGCGCGAGGATGTCGAAGTTCACGAACATCACGGCCTCGTACAAGTTCAGATCAGGCATCTCCATGGCGGCGCGGTGGAGATTGGAGAGGACGAGGGGATGGACGACGAAGACGCGCTGTGGAGCCTCCTATTTGTACACGAGGATGACGAAGCGACGGTCTGACAAAAGAAGTAATGCGGGGTCAGACAAAAGAAGTAATGTAGGGTCAGAGCAATTTTTTTCCTCCCTGGAATCCGGGACGAATAGTTCAGACCACTAGGTCAAGAAGTACAAATGTTACAACTTAAAAAGGCACGGAGCTTAAGCTAAATAGAACTAGTTATCACATATCTCCTTGATCTTTCTAATCTTGGCCCGATGCGCATCTTCCTGCGAGAGCAGGGATCGAATTGTCTGCTCCTTCCTTTTAGCATCTTCCTTGCACAGCTTCAATTGTTTCTCTGCATTTTTCCTCATGCACTTGTCTATACTCGTAGTTGTGTACTGCAGGACTTTGGCCTGGTGGAGATCATTCCTTGCTTCAGCCAGTTCTTGCTCTGCTTTAGCCTTCAGGGCCAACGCCGCGTCCCTCTCTTTCTCGACCTTGATAACCTTGTCTTGCACCCACCTGAGATCTCGCTTATGCTTGGTTGTGTCAACTGGTTCCCATAGCTTCGTCTCAACACTGTCAAGAAGTGAGCTGAATACGGATTCTTTCAACTCGACAGTCATTTCCCATAGTTTGTCCAGCGTTTTCTGCATCGATTTGGGCCACTCTGGATCTACCCATTTGACAACACCGCAACTTCCGCCTTGCATCATTGCACGATGTCCTTGACACCGTAGAAACCTCCTGCCTGCGTTTCGTCCTTCGAAGGCTACAAATTTAGCGGGCACATATCCATGTTTACATACCAGAGGAATGTCTTCATCCTCTAAACCGTGATAGTCGGAGTCATACATCGTCTGGTTATCCTAAAACATCATACGCGCATGAGTAAACAGATTAGATCTAGCTCAAAAAATAGATAACTGGCCACACATGATAGAAATAGAGATGAGACGACTCACATCAAAATCACCGTCCTTGTCGTCATGATGCGTTTCCTCACCGTCTCCCTTGAACCCATGGCGAGAGGGGAGGGGGTGGCTGCCGGAGAGGGGATTGGGATGGAGGCACCGTCGGCTTGTGGCTACGACAGGATGGGAGTGAAGTGGGGAAAGTGGCTTCGAGGGTAAGGAAGAGAAGTACGGGGAGGAAGAGAAGTAATGGGGACATGACACTGGGATGTGGCCCACTAAACTCGTGAGACATGACACTCGCAACAGGGGAGCGCCCGGTGTTGCCAGTTTGTCCAGAGCAAGCGTGGCCAATCATGCCGCAGAACAGCCTACTTGCGGATCGCTCTCACGAAACCATCCCAATCATCCATGAGCCCCAATCGAACGGTATCTAACAATCGTCAAGCAGAACAACTATGTTAGGGTGTGCCTTCTAGAAGACTCGGTCTAACGGCTACCCATACAATGACACTAGTGTATCCATGTGTGGTTTGTGAAAAGAACAGACATGCAATCACACTAGGTGGATCCATATTTGGTTTATGGAAGTAACAGACATGCAATGACTCTAGCTGTGATTCATGAAAAGAACAGACATGCAATGACACTGGTGGATCCATGTGTGGTTCATGGGAAGAACACACATCCAATGACACTGGTGGACTCTAGTTGTGGTTCATGAAAAGGACAGACATGCAATGACACTAGTGGATCCATATGTGGTTTGTCAGGAGAGCACACATGCAATGACACTGGGTGTGGTTCATGAAAAGAACAGACATGCAATGACACTGGTGGATCCTTATGTGTGGTTCATGAAAAGAACACACATGCAATGACACTGGTGGATCCTTATGTGGTTCATGAAAAGAACTGACATGCAATGACTCTAGCTGTGATTCATGAAAAGAAAAGACATGCAATGACACTGGTAGATCCATATGTGGTTCATGAAAAGGACAGACATGCAATGACACTGGTGGATCCTTATGTGGTTCATGAAAAGAACAGACATGCAATGACATTGGTAGATCCTTATGTGGTTAGTCAGGAGAACACACATGCAATGACATTGGGTGTGGTTCATGAAAAGAACAGACATGCAATGACAATATTGGATCCTTATGTGGTTTGTTTAGAAGAACACACATGCAATGACACTGGGTGTGGTTCATGAAAAGAACAGACATGCAATGACACTAGTGGATCCTTATGTGGTTTGTGGAACAGACATGCAATGACACTGGGTGTGGTTCATGAAAAGAACAGACATGCAATCACACTGGTGGATCCTTATGAGGTTTGTTTAGAGGAACAGACATGCAATGACACCGGTGGATCCACGTGTGGTTCATGAGAAGAACACACATCCAATGACACTGGGTGGATCCTTATGTGGTTCATCAAAAGAACTGACATGCAGTGACACTAGGTGTGGTTCATGAAAAGAACACACATGCAATGACATCGGTGGGTCCATGTGTGGTTTATGGAAGTAACAGACATGCAATGACTCTAGTCGTGGTTAATGAAAAGAACACGCATGCAATGACACTGGGTGTGGTTCATGAAAAGAACAAACATGCAATGACACTGGTGGATCCTTATGTGGTTTGTTTAGAGGAACATACATGCAATGACACCAGTGGATCCATGTGAGGTTTATGAGAAGAACACACATCCAATGACACTGGTGGATCCTTACGTGGTTTATTTAGAGGAACAAACATGCAATGACACCGGTGGATCCTTATGTGGTCTGTCTAGAGGAACACATAGGCAATGACACCAGGTGTGGCTCATGAAAAGAACAAACATGCAATGACTTATGTGGTTTGTTTAGAAGAACACACATGTAATTACACTGGGTGTGGTTCATGAAAAGAACTGACAGGCAATGACACTGGTGGATCCTTATGTGGTTTGTTTAGAAGAACACACATGCAATGACACTGGGTGTGGTTCACGAAAAGAACAGACACGCAATGACACTGGTGGATCCTTACGTGGTTTGTTTAGAGGAACAGACATGCAATGACACCGGTGGATCCACGTGTGGTTCATGAGAAGAACATAGATCCAATGACACTCGTAGATCCTTATGTGGTTCATGAAAAGAACTGACATGCAGCGACACTGGGTGTGGTTCATGAAAAGAACAGACATGCACTGACACTAGGTGTGGTTCATGAAAAGAACAGACATGCAATGACACTGGTGGATCCTTATGTGGTTCATGAAAAGAACATACATGCAATGACACTGGTGTATCCTTATGTGGTTTGGTTAGAAGAACACACATGCAATGACACTGGGTGTGGTTCATGAAAAGAACACACATCCAATGACACTAGTGGATCCTTATGTGGTTTGTTGAGAGGAACAGACATGCTATGACACCGGTGGATGCATGTGTGGTTCATGAGAAGAACACACATCCAATGAAACTGGTAGATCCTTATGTGGTTCATGAAAATAACAGACATGCAGCTACACTGGGTGTGGTTCATGAAAAGAATAGACATGCACTGACACTGGGTGTGGTTCATGAAAAGAACAGACAAGCAATGACACTGGTGCATCCTTATGTGGTTTGTTTAGAAGAACACACATGTAATGACATTAGGTGTGGTTCATGAAAAGAGCAGACATGCAATGACACTAGTGGATCCTTATGTGGTTTGTGGAACAGACATGCAATGCCACCAGTGGATCGATGGGTGGTTCATGAGAAGAACACACATCTAATGACACTGGTAGATCCTTATGTGGTTCATGAAAAGAAGAGACATGCAATGACACTGGTGGATCCTTATGTGGTTCAGGAAAAGAACAGACATGCAATGACACTGGTGGATCCTTATGTATGGTTCATGAAAAGAACAGACATGCAATGACACCGGTGGATCCACGTGTGGTTCATGACAAGAACACACATCCAATGACACTGGTGGATCCTTATGTGGTTCATGAAAAGAACTTACATGCAGTGACACCGGGTGTGGTTCATGAAAAGAACAGACATGCAATGACACTGGTGGATCCTTATGTGGTTTATTTAGAAGAACAGACATGCAATGACACTGGGTATGGTTCATGAAAAGAACACACATCCAATGACACTGGTGGATCCTTAGGTGGTTTGTTTAGACGAACAGACATGCAATGACACCGGTGGATCCACGTGTGGTTCATGAGATGAACACACATCTAATGACACTGGTAGATCCTTATGTGGTTCATGAAAAGAACAGACATGCAGTGACATCGGGTGTGTTTCATGAAAAGAACAGACATGTAGTGACACTGGGTGTGGTTCATGAAAAGAACATACATGCAATGACACTGGTGGATCCTTTTGTGGTTCATGAAAAGAACAGACATGCAATGACACTAGTGGATCCTTATGTGGTTCATAAAAATAACAGACATGCAATGACACTGGTAGATCCTTATGTGGTTCATGAAAAGAACACACATGCATTGACATTGAGTGTGGTTCGTGAAAAGAACAGACATGCAATGACACTAGTGGATCCTTATGTGGTTCATAAAAAGAACAGACATGCAATGACACTGGTAGATCCTTATGTGGTTCATGAAAAGAACACACATGCAATGACATTGAGTGTGGTTCGTGAAAAGAACAGACATGCAATGGCACTGGTGGATCCTTATGTGGTTCATGAAAAGGATAGACATGCAACGACACTGGTGGATCCTTATGTCGTTCATGAAAAGAACAGACATGCAATGACATTGGTAGATCCTTATGTGGTTTGTCAGGAGAACACACATGCAATGACATTGGGTATGGTTCATGAAAAGAACAGACATGCAATGACAATGGTGGACCCTTATGTGGTTTGTTTAGAAGAACACACATGCAATGACACTGGGTGTGGTTCATGAAAAGAACAGACATGCAATCACACTAGTGGATCCTTTATGTGGTTTGTTTAGAGGAACAGACATGCAATGACACCGGTGGATCCACGTGTGGTTCATGAGAAGAACACACATCCAATGACACTGGGTGGATCCTTATGTGGTTCACGAAAAGAACTGACATGCAGTGACACTGGGTGTGGTTCATGAAAAGAACAGACATGCAATGACATCGGTGGATCCATGTGTGGTTTATGGAAGTACCAGACATGCAATGACTCTAGCCGTGGTTAATGAAAAGAACACGCATGCAATGACACTGGGTGTGCTTCATGAAAAGAACAGACATGCAATGACACTGGTGTATCCTTATGTGGTTTGTTTAGAAGAACATACATGCAATGACACCGGTGGATCCATGTGTGGTTCATGAGAAGAACACACATCCAATGACACTGGTGGATCCTTATGATGTTTGTTTAGAGGAACAGACATGCAATGACACCGGTGGATCCTTATGTGGTCTGTCTAGAGGAACACATAGGCAATGACACCAGGTGTGGTTCATGAAAAGAACAGACATATAATGACTTATGTGGTTTGTTTAGAAGAACACACATGTAATTACACTGGGTGTGGTTCATGAAAAGAACTGACAGGCAATGACACTGGTGGATCCTTATGTGGTTTGTTTAGAAGAACACACATGCAATGACACTTGGTGTGGTTCATGAAATGAACAGACACGCAATGACACTGGTGGATCCTTACGTGGTTTGTTTAGAGGAACAGACATGCAATGACACCGGTGGATCCACGTGTGGTTCATGAGAAGAACATAGATCCACTGACACTTGTAGATCCTTATGTGGTTCATGAAAAGAACTGACATGCAGCGACACTGGGTGTGGTTCATGAAAAGAACAGACATGCACTGACACTAGGTGTGGTTCATGAAAAGAACAGATGCAGTGACACAGGTGGATCCTTATGTGGTTCATGAAAAGAACAGACATGCAATGACACTGGTGTATCCTTATGTGGTTTGTTTAGAAGAACACACATGCAATGACACTGGGTGTGGTTCATGAAAAGAACACACATCCAATGACACTGGTGGATCCTTATGTGGTTTGTTGAGAGGAACAGACATGCAATGACACCGGTGGATGCATGTGTGGTTCATGAGAAGAACACACATCCAATGAAACTGGTAGATCCTTATGTGGTTCATGAAAATAACAGACATGCAGCTACACTGGGTGTGGTTCAAGAAAAGAATAGACATGCACTGACATTGGGTGTGGTTCATGAAAAGAACAGACAAGAAATGACACTGGTGGATCCTTATGTGGTTTGTTTAGAAGAACACACATGCAATGACATTAGGTGTGGTTCATGAAAAGAACAGACATGAATGACACTAGTGGATCCTTACGTGGTTTGTGGAACAGACATGCAATGCCACCAGTGGATCGACGGGTGGTTCATGAGAAGAACACACATCTAATGACACTGGTAGATCCTTATGTGGTTCATGAAAATAACAGACATGCAGTGACAACGGGTGTGTTTCATGAAAAGAACATACATGCAATGACACTGGGTGTGGTTCATGAAAAGAACAGATATGCAATGACACTGGTGGATCCTTATGTGGTTCATGAAAAGAATAGACATGCAATGACACTGGTGGATCCTTATGTGGTTCATGCAAAGAAGAGACATGCAATGACACTGGTGGATCCTTATGTGGTTCAGGAAAAGAACAGACATGCAATGACACTTGTGGATCCTTATGTATGGTTCATGAAAAGAACAGACATGCAATGACACCGGTGGATCCACGTGTGGTTCATGACAAGAACACACATCCAATGACACTGGTGGATCCTTATGTGGTTCATGAAAAGAACTTACATGCAGTGACACCGGGTGTGGTTCATGAAAAGAACAGACATGCAATGACACTGGTGGATCCTTATGTGGTTTATTTAGAAGAACAGACATGCAATGACACTGGGTATGGTTCATGAAAAGAACACACATCCAATGACACTGGTGGATCCTTAGGTGGTTTGTTTAGACGAACAGACATGCAATGACACCGGTGGATCCACGTGTGGTTCATGAGATGAACACACATCTAATGACACTGGTAGATCCTTATGTGGTTCACGAAAAGAACAGACATGCAGTGACACCGGGTGTGTTTCATGAAAAGAACAGACATGTAGTGACACTGGGTGTGGTTCATGAAAAGAACAGACATGCAATGACACTAGTGGATCCTTATGTGGTTCATAAAAATAACAGACATGCAATAACACTGGTAGATCCTTATGTGGTTCATGAAGAGAACACACATGCAATGAAATTGAATGTGGTTCGTGAAAAGAACAGACATGCAATGACACTAGTGGATCGTTATGTGGTTCATAAAAAGAACAGACATGCAATGACACTGGTAGATCCTTATGTGGTTCATGAAAAGAACACACATGCAATGACATTGAGTGTGGTTCGTGAAAAGAACAGACATGCAATGGCACTGGTGGATCCTTATGTGGTTCATAAAAAGGATAGACATGCAACGACACTGGTGGATCCTTATGTGGTTCATGAAAAGAACAGACATGCAATGACATTGGTAGATCCTTATGTGGTTTGTCAGGAGAACACACATGCAATGACATTGGGTGTGGTTCATGAAAAGAACAGACATGCAATGACAATGGTGGATCCTTATGTGGTTTGTTTAGAAGAACACACACGCAATGACACTGGGTGTGGTTCATGAAAAGAACAGGCATGCAATCACACTGGTGGATCCTTTATGTGGTTTGTTTAGAGGAACAGACATGCAATGACACCGGTGGATCCACGTGTGGTTCATGAGAAGAACACACATCCAATGACACTGGGTGGATCCTTATGTGGTTCACAAAAAGAACTGACATGCAGTGACACTGGGTGTGGTTCATGAAAAGAACAGACATGCAATGACATCGGTGGATCCATGTGTGGTTTATGGAAGTACCAGACATGCAATGACTCTAGCCGTGGTTAATGAAAAGAACACGCATGCAATGACACTGGGTGTGCTTCATGAAAAGAACAGACATGCAATGACACTGGTGGATGCTTTTGTGGTTTGTTTAGAGGAACATACATGCAATGACACCAGTGGATCCATGTGTGGTTCATGAGAAGAACACACATCCAATGACACTGGTGGATCCTTATGATGTTTGTTTAGAGGAACAGACATGCAATGACACCGGTGGATCCTTATGTGGTCTGTCTAGAGGAACACATAGGCAATGACACCAGGTGTGGCTCATGAAAAGAACAAACATGTAATGACTTATGTGGTTTGTTTAGAAGAACACACATGTAATTACACTGGGTGTGGTTCATGAAAAGAACTGACAGGCAATGACACTGGTGGATCCTTATGTGGTTTGTTTAGAAGAACACACATGCAATGACACTGGGTGTGGTTCATGAAAAGAACAGACACGCAATGACACTGGTGGATCCTTACGTGGTTTGTTTAGAGGAACAGACATGCTATGACACCGGTGGATGCATGTGTGGTTCATGAGAAGAACACACATCCAATGAAACTGGTAGATCCTTATGTGGTTCATGAAAATAACAGACATGCAGCTACACTGGGTGTGGTTCATGAAAAGAATAGACATGCACTGACACTGGGTGTGGTTCATGAAAAGAACAGACAAGCAATGACACTGGTGCATCCTTATGTGGTTTCTTTAGAAGAACACACATGCAATGACATTAGGTATGGTTCATGAATAGAACAGACATGCAATGACACTAGTGGATCCTTATGTGGTTTGTGGAACAGACATGCAATGCCACCAGTGGATCGATGGGTGGTTCATGAGAAGAACACACATCTAATGACACTGGTAGATCCTTATGTGGTTCATGAAAAGAACAGACATGCAGTGACAACGGGTGTGTTTCATGAAAAGAACATACATGCAATGACACTGGTGTGGTTCATGAAAAGAACAGATATGCAATGACACTGGTGGATCCTTATGTAGTTCATGAAAAGAATAGACATGCAATGACACTGGTGGATCCTTATGTGGTTCATGAAAAGAACAGACATGCAATGACACTGGTGGATCCTTATGTGTGGTTCATGAAAAGAACAGACATGCATTGACACCGGTGGATCCACGTGTGGTTCATGAGATGAACACACATCCAATGACACTGGTGGATCCTTATGTGGTTCATGAAAAGAACTTACATGCAGTGACACCGGGTGTGGTTCATGAAAAGAACAGACATGCAATGACACTGGTGGATCCTTATGTGGTTTGTTTAGAAGAACACACATGCAATGACACTGGGTATGGTTCATGAAAAGAACACACATCCAATGACACTGGTGGATCCTTATATGGTTTGTTTAGAGGAACAGACATGCAATGACACCGGTGGATCCACGTGTGGTTCATGAGATGAACACACATCTAATGACACTGGTAGATCCTTATGTGGTTCATGAAAAGAACAGACATGCAGTGACACCGGGTGTGTTTCATGAAAAGAACAGACATGCAGTGACACTAGGTGTGGTTCATGAAAAGAACATACATGCAATGACACTGATGGATCCTTATGTGGTTCATGAAAAGAACAGACATGCAATGACACTAGTGGATCCTTATGTGGTTCATAAAAAGAACAGACACGCAATGACATTGGTAGATCCTTATGTGGTTCAAGAACACACATGCAATGACATTGAGTGTGGTTCGTGAAAAGAACAGACATGCAATGGCACTGGTGGATCCTTATGTGTGGTTCATGAAAAGAACTGACAGGCAATGACACTGGTGGATCCTTATGTGGTTTGTTTAGAAGAACACACATGCAATGACACTGGGTGTGGTTCATGAAAAGAACAGACACGCAATGACACTGGTGGATCCTTACGTGGTTTGTTTAGAGGAACAGACATGCTATGACACCGGTGGATGCATGTGTGGTTCATGAGAAGAACACACATCCAATGAAACTGGTAGATCCTTATGTGGTTCATGAAAATAACAGACATGCAGCTACACTGGGTGTGGTTCATGAAAAGAATAGACATGCACTGACACTGGGTGTGGTTCATGAAAAGAACAGACAAGCAATGACACTGGTGCATCCTTATGTGGCTTGTTTAGAAGAACACACATGCAATGACATTAGGTGTGGTTCATGAAAAGAACATACATGCAATGACACTAGTGGATCCTTATGTGGTTCATAAAAAGAACAGACACGCAATGACACTGGTAGATCCTTATGTGGTTCAAGAACACACATGCAATGACATTGAGTGTGGTTCGTGAAAAGAACAGACATGCAATGGCACTGGTGGATCCTTATGTGTGGTTCATCAAAAGAACAGACATGCAATGACACTGGTGATCCTTATGTGGTTTGTTTAGAATAACACACATGCAATGACACTGGCTATGGTTCATGAAAAGAACATACATGCAATGACACTGGTGGATCCTTATGTGGTTTGTTTAGAGGAAAAGACATGCAATGACACCGGTGGATCCACGTGTGGTTCATGAGAAGAACACACATCCAATGACACTGGGTGGATCCTTATGTGGTTCATGAAAAGAACTGACATGCAGTAACACTGGGTGTGGTTCATGAAAAGAACAGACATGCAATGACATCGGTGGATCCATGTGTTGTTTATGGAAGTAACAGACATGCAATGACTCTAGCCGTGGTTAATGAAAAGAACACGCATGCAATGACACTGGGTGTGGTTCATGAAAAGAACAAACATGCAATGGCACTGGTGGATCCTTATGTAGTTTGTTTAGAGGAACATACATGCAATGACACCGGTGGATCCATGTGAGGTTCATGATAAGAACACACATCCAATGACACTGGTGGATCCTTATGTGGTTTGTTTAGAGGAACAGACATGCAATGACACCGGTGGATCCTTATGTGGTCTGTCTAGAGGAACACATAGGCAATGACACCAGGTGTGGTTCATGAAAAGAACAGACATATAATGACTTATGTGGTTTGTTTAGAAGAACACACATGTAATTACACTGGGTGTGGTTCATGAAAAGAACTGACAGACAATGACACTGGTGGATCCTTATGTGGTTTGTTTAGAAGAACACACATGCAATGACACTGGTGTGGTTCATGAAATGAACAGACACGCAATGACACTGGTGGATCCTTACGTGGTTTGTTTAGAGGAACAGACATGCAATGACACCGGTGGATCCACGTGTGGTTCATGAGAAGAACATAGATCCACTGACACTGGTAGATCCTTATGTGGTTCATGAAAAGAACTGACATGCAGCGACACTGGGTGTGGTTCATGAAAAGAACAGACATGCACTGACACTAGGTGTGGTTCATGAAAAGAACAGATACAGTGACACAGGTGGATCCTTATGTGGTTCATGAAAAGAACAGACATGCAATGACACGGGTGTATCCTTATGTGGTTTGTTTAGAAGAACACACATGCAATGACACTAGGTGTGGTTCATGAAAAGAACACACATCCAATGACACTGGTGGATCCTTATGTGGTTTGTTGAGAGGAACAGACATGCAATGACACCGGTAGATGCATGTGTGGTTCATGAGAAGAACACACATCCAATGAAACTGGTAGATCCTTATGTGGTTCATGAAAATAACATACATGCAGCTACACTGGGTGTGGTTCATGAAAAGAATAGACATGCACTGACACTGGGTGTGGTTCATGAAAAGAACAGACAGGCAATGACACTGGTGGATCCTTATGTGGTTTGTTTAGAAGAACACACATGCAATGACATTAGGTGTGGTTCATGAAAAGAACAGACATGCAATGACACTAGTGGATCCTTATGTGGTTTGTGGAACAGACATGCAATGCCACCAGTGGATCGACGGGTGGTTCATGAGAAGAACACACATCTAATGACACTGGTAGATCCTTATGTGGTTCATGAAAAGGACAGACATGCAGTGACAACGGGTGTGTTTCATGAAAAGAACATACATGCAATGACACTGGGTGTGGTTCATGAAAAGAACAGATATGCAATGACACTGGTGGATCCTTATGTGGTTCATGAAAAGAATAGACATGCAATGACACTGGTGGATCCTTATGTGGTTCATGAAAAGAAGAGACATGCAATGACACTGGTGGATCCTTATGTGGTTCAGGAAAAGAACAGACATGCAATGACACTGGTGGATCCTTATGTATGGTTCATGAAAAGAACAGACATGCAATGACACCAGTGGATCCACGTGTGGTTCATGACAAGAACACACATCCAATGACACTGGTGGATCCTTATGTGGTTCATGAAAAGAACTTACATGCAGTGACACCGGGTGTGGTTCATGAAAAGAACAGACATGCAATGACACTGGTGGATCCTTATGTGGTTTATTTAGAAGAACAGACATGCAATGACACTGGGTATGGTTCATGAAAAGAACACACATCCAATGACACTGGTGGATCCTTAGGTGGTTTGATTAGACGAACAGACATGCAATGACACCGGTGGATCCACGTGTGGTTCATGAGATGAACACACATCTAATGACACTGGTAGATCCTTATGTGGTTCATGAAAAGAACAGACATGCAGTGACACCGGGTGTGTTTCATGAAAAGAACAGACATGTAGTGACACTGGGTGTGGTTCATGAAAAGAACATACATGCAATGACACTGGTGGATCCTTTTGTGGTTCATGAAAAGAACAGACATGCAATGACACTAGTGGATCCTTATGTGGTTCATAAAAATAACAGACATGCAATGACACTGGTAGATCCTTATGTGGTTCATGAAAAGAACACACATGCAATGACATTGAGTGTGGTTCGTGAAAAGAACAGACATGCAATGACACTAGTGGATCCTTATGTGGTTCATAAAAAGAACAGACATGCAATGACACTGGTAGATCCTTATGTGTTTCATGAAAAGAACACACATGCAATGACATTGAGTGTGGTTCGTGAAAAGAACAGACATGCAATGGCACTGGTGGATCCTTATGTGGTTCATGAAAAGGATAGACATGCAACGACACTGGTGGATCCTTATGTGGTTCATGAAAAGAACAGACATGCAATGACATTGGTAGATCCTTATGTGGTTTGTCAGGAGAACACACATGCAATGACATTGGGTGTGGTTCATGAAAAGAACAGACATGCAATGACAATGGTGGATACTTATGTGGTTTGTTTAGAAGAACACACATGCAATGACACTGGGTGTGGTTCATGAAAAGAACAGACATGCAATCACACTGGTGGATCCTTTATGTGGTTTGTTTAGAGGAACAGACATGCAATGACACCGGTGGATCCACGTGTGGTTCATGAGAAGAACACACATCCAATGACACTGGGTGGATCCTTATGTGGTTCACGAAAAGAACTGACATGAAGTGACACTGGGTGTGGCTCATGAAAAGAACAGACATGCAATGACATCGGTGGATCCATGTGTGGTTTATGGAAGTACCAGACATGCAATGACTCTAGCCGTGGTTAATGGAAAGAACACGCATGCAATGACACTAGGTGTGCTTCATGAAAAGAACAGACATGCAATGACACTGGTGGATCCTTATGTGGTTTGTTTAGAGGAACATACATGCAATGACACCGGTGGATCCATGTGTGGTTCATGAGAAGAACACACATCCAATGACACTGGTGGATCCTTATGATGTTTGTTTAGAGGAACAGACATGCAATGACACCGGTGGATCCTTATGTGGTCTGTCTAGAGGAACACATAGGCAATGACACCAGGTGTGGTTCATGAAAAGAACAGACATATAATGACTTATGTGGTTTGTTTAGAAGAACACACATGTAATTACACTGGGTGTGGTTCATGAAAAGAACTGACAGGCAATGACACTGGTGGATCCTTATGTGGTTTGTTTAGAAGAACACGCATGCAATGACACTGGGTGTGGTTCATGAAATGAACAGACACACAATGACACTGGTGGATCCTTACGTGGTTTGTTTAGAGGAACAGACATGCAATGACACCGGTGGATCCACGTGTGGTTCATGAGAAGAACATAGATCCACTGACACTGGTAGATCCTTATGTGGTTCATGAAAAGAACTGACATGCAGCGACACTGGGTGTGGTTCATGAAAAGAACAGACATGCACTGACACTAGGTGTGGTTCATGAAAAGAACAGATGCAGTGACACAGGTGGATCCTTATGTGGTTCATGAAAAGAACAGACATGCAATGACACTGGTGTATCCTTATGTGGTTTGTTTAGAAGAACACACATGCAATGACACTGGGTGTGGTTCATGAAAAGAACACACATCCAATGACACTGGTGGATCCTTATGTGGTTTGTTGAGAGGAACAGACATGCAATGACACCGGTGGATGCATGTGTGGTTCATGAGAAGAACACACATCCAATGAAACTGGTAGATCCTTATGTGGTTCATGAAAATAACAGACATGCAGCTACACTGGGTGTGGTTCATGAAAAGAATAGACATGCACTGACACTGGGGGTGGTTTATGAAAAGAACAGACAAGAAATGACACTGGTGGATCCTTATGTGGTTTGTTTATAAGAACACACATGCAATGACATTAGGTGTGGTTCATGAAAAGAACAGACATGCAATGACACTAGTGGATCCTTACGTGGTTTGTGGAACAGACATGCAATGCCACCAGTGGATCGACGGGTGGTTCATGAGAAGAACACACATCTAATGACACTGGTAGATCCTTATGTGGTTCATGAAAAGAACAGACATGCAGTGACAACGGGTGTGTTTCATGAAAAGAACATACATGCAATGACACTGGGTGTGGTTCATGAAAAGAACAGATATGCAATGACACTGGTGGATCCTTATGTGGTTCATGAAAAGAATAGACATGCAATGACACTGGTGGATCCTTATGTGGTTCATGAAAAGAAGAGACATGCAATGACACTGGTGGATCCTTATGTGGTTCAGGAAAAGAACAGACATGCAATGACACTGGTGCATCCTTATGTATGGTTCATGAAAAGAACAGACATGCAATGACACCGGTGGATCCACGTGTGGTTCATGACAAGAACACACATCCAATGACACTGGTGGATCCTTATGTGGTTCATGAAAAGAACTTACATGCAGTGACACCGGGTGTGGTTCATGAAAAGAACAGACATGCAATGACACTGGTGGATCCTTATGTGGTTTATTTAGAAGAACAGAATGCAATGACACTGGGTATGGTTCATGAAAAGAACACACATCCAATGACACTGGTGGATCCTTAGGTGGTTTGTTTAGACGAACAGACATGCAATGACACCGGTGGATCCACGTGTGGTTCATGAGATGAACACACATCTAATGACACTGGTAGATCCTTATGTGGTTCATGAAAAGAACAGACATGCAGTGACACCGGGTGTGTTTCATGAAAAGAACAGACATGTAGTGACACTGGGTGTGGTTCATGAAAAGAACATACATGCAATGACACTGGTGGATCCTTTGTGGTTCATGAAAAGAACAGACATGCAATGACACTAGTGGATCCTTATGTGGTTCATAAAAATAACAGACATGCAATGACACTGGTAGATCCTTATGTTGTTCATGAAAAGAACACACATGCAATGACATTGAGTGTGGTTCGTGAAAAGAACAGACATGCAATGACACTAGTGGATCCTTATGTGGTTCATAAAAAGAACAGACATGAAATGACACTGGTAGATCCTTATGTGGTTCATGAAAACAACACACATGCAATGACATTGAGTGTGGTTCGTGAAAAGAACAGACATGCAATGGCACTGGTGGATCCTTATGTGGTTCATGAAAAGGATAGACATGCAACGA
Organism: Avena sativa; assembly: GCA_916181665.1. Lineage (NCBI taxonomy): Eukaryota > Viridiplantae > Streptophyta > Magnoliopsida > Poales > Poaceae > Avena > Avena sativa. Next base: position 26,434,305 of record OV702290.1, on the reverse strand, counting down.
CACTGGTGGATCCTTATGTGGTTCATGAAAAGAACAGACATGCAATGACATTGGTAGATCCTTATGTGGTTTGTCAGGAGAACACACATGCAATGACATTGGGTGTGGTTCATGAATAGAACAGACATGCAATGACAATGGTGGATCCTTATGTGGTTTGTTTAGAAGAACACACATGCAATGACACTGGGTGTGGTTCATGAAAAGAACAGACATGCAATCACACTGGTGGATCCTTTATGTGGTTTGTTTAGAGGAACAGACATGCAATGACACCGGTGGATCCACGTGTGGTTCATGAGAAGAACACACATCCAATGACACTGGGTGGATCCTTATGTGGTTCACGAAAAGAACTGACATGAAGTGACACTGGGTGTGGTTCATGAAAAGAACAGACATGCAATGACATCGGTGGATCCATGTGTGGTTTATGGAAGTACCAGGCATGCATTGACTCTAGCCGTGGTTAATGGAAAGAACACGCATGCAATGACACTGGGTGTGCTTCATGAAAAGAACAGACATGCAATGACACTGGTGGATCCTTATGTGGTTTGTTTAGAGGAACATACATGCAATGACACCGGTGGATCCATGTGTGGTTCATGAGAAGAACACACATCCAATGACACCGGTGGATCCTTATGATGTTTGTTTAGAGGAACAGACATGCAATGACACCGGTGGATCCTTATGTGGTCTGTCTAGAGGAACACATAGGCAATGACACCAGGTGTGGTTCATGAAAAGAACAGACATATAATGACTTATGTGGTTTGTTTAGAAGAACACACATGTAATTACACTGGGTGTGGTTCATGAAAAGAACTGACAGGCAATGACACTGGTGGATCCTTATGTGGTTTGTTTAGAAGAACACGCATGCAATGACACTGGGTGTGGTTCATGAAATGAACAGACACACAATGACACTGGTGGATCCTTACGTGGTTTGTTTAGAGGAACAGACATGCAATGACACCGGTGGATCCACGTGTGGTTCATGAGAAGAACATAGATCCACTGACACTGGTAGATCCTTATGTGGTTCATGAAAAGAACTGACATGCAGCGACACTGGGTGTGGTTCATGAAAAGAACATACATGCACTGACACTAGGTGTGGTTCATGAAAAGAACAGATGCAGTGACACAGGTGGATCCTTATGTGGTTCATGAAAAGAACAGACATGCAATGACACTGGTGTATCCTTATGTGGTTTGTTTAGAAGAACACACATGCAATGACACTGGGTGTGGTTCATGAAAAGAACACACATCCAATGACACTGGTGGATCCTTATGTGGTTTGTTGAGAGGAACAGACATGCAATGACACCGGTGGATGCATGTGTGTTTCATGAGAAGAACACAGATGCAATGAAACTGGTAGATCCTTATGTGGTTCATGAAAATAACAGACATGCAGCTACACTGGGTGTGGTTCATGAAAAGAATAGACATGCACTGACACTGGGGGTGGTTCATGAAAAGAACAGACAAGAAATGACACTGGTGGATCCTTATGTGGTTTGTTTAGAAGAACACACATGCAATGACATTAGGTGTGGTTCATGAAAAGAACAGACATGCAATGACACTAGTGGATCCTTACGTGGTTTGTGGAACAGACATGCAATGCCACCAGTGGATCGACGGGTGGTTCATGAGAAGAACACACATCTAATGACACTGGTAGATCCTTATGTGGTTCATGAAAAGAACAGACATGCAGTGACAACGGGTGTGTTTCATGAAAAGAACATACATGCAATGACACTGGGTGTGGTTCATGAAAAGAACAGATATGCAATGACACTAGTGGATCCTTATGTGGTTCATGAAAAGAATAGACATGCAATGACACTGGTGGATCCTTATGTGGTTCATGAAAAGAAGAGACATGCAATGACACTGGTGGATCCTTATGTGGTTCAGGAAAAGAACAGACATGCAATGACACTGGTGCATCCTTATGTATGGTTCATGAAAAGAACAGACATGCAATGACACCGGTGGATCCACGTGTGGTTCATGACAAGAACACACATCCAATGACACTGGTGGATCCTTATGTGGTTCATGAAAAGAACTTACATGCAGTGACACCGGGTGTGGTTCATGAAAAGAACAGACATGCAATGACACTGGTGGATCCTTATGTGGTTTATTTAGAAGAACAGACATGCAATGACACTGGGTATGGTTCATGAAAAGAACACACATCCAATGACACTGGTGGATCCTTAGGTGGTTTGTTTAGACGAACAGACATGCAATGACACCGGTGGATCCACGTGTGGTTCATGAGATGAACACACATCTAATGACACTGGTAGATCCTTATGTGGTTCATGAAAAGAACAGACATGCAGTGACACCGGGTGTGTTTCATGAAAAGAACAGACATGTAGTGACACTGGGTGTGGTTCATGAAAAGAACATACATGCAATGACACTGGTGGATCCTTTTGTGGTTCATGAAAAGAACAGACATGCAATGACACTAGTGGATCCTTATGTGGTTCATAAAAATAACAGACATGCAATGACACTGGTAGATCCTTATGTGGTTCATGAAAAGAACACACATGCAATGACATTGAGTGTGGTTCGTGAAAAGAACAGACATGCAATGACACTAGTGGATCCTTATGTCGTTCATAAAAAGAACAGACATGAAATGACACTGGTAGATCCTTATGTGGTTCATGAAAAGAACACACATGCAATGACATTGAGTGTGGTTCGTGAAAAGAACAGACATGCAATGGCACTGGTGGATCCTTATGTGGTTCATGAAAAGGATAGACATGCAACGACACTGGTGGATCCTTATGTGGTTCATGAAAAGAACAGACATGCAATGACATTGGTAGATCCTTATGTGGTTTGTCAGGAGAACACACATGCAATGACATTGGGTGTGGTTCATGAAAAGAACATACATGCAATGACAATGGTGGATCCTTATGTGGTTTGTTTAGAAGAACACACATGCATTGACACTGGGTGTGGTTCATGAAAAGAACAGACATGCAATCACACTGGTGGATCCTTTATGTGGTTTGTTTAGAGGAACAGACATGCAATGACACCGGTGGATCCACATGTGGTTAATGAGAAGAACACACATCCAATGACACTGGGTGGATCCTTATGTGGTTCACGAAAAGAACTGACATGCAGTGACACTGGGTGTGGTTCATGAAAAGAACAGACATGGAATGACATCGGTGGATCCATGTGTGGTTTATGGAAGTACCAGACATGCAATGACTCTAGCCGTGGTTAATGAAAAGAACACGCATGCAATGACACTGGGTGTGCTTCATGAAAAGAACAGACATGCAATGACACTGGTGGATCCTTATGTGGTTTGTTTAGAGGAACATACATGCAATGGCACCGGTGGATCCATGTGTGGTTCATGAGAAGAACACAGATCCAATGACACTGGTGGATCCTTATGATGTTTGTTTAGAGGAGCAGACATGCATTGACACCGGTGGATCCTTATGTGGTCTGTCTAGAGGAACACATAGGCAATGACACCAGGTGTGGTTCATGAAAAGAACAGACATATAATGACTTATGTGGTTTGTTTAGAAGAACACACATGTAATTACACTGGGAGTGGTTCATGAAAAGAACTGACAGGCAATGACACTGGTGGATCCTTATGTGGTTTGTTTAGAAGAACACACATGCAATGACACTGCGTGTGGTTCATGAAATGAACAGACACGCAATGACACTGGTGGATCCTTATGTGGTTTGTTGAGAGGAACAGACATGCAATGACACCGGTGGATGCATGTGTGTTTCATGAGAAGAACACAGATGCAATGAAACTGGTAGATCCTTATGTGGTTCATGAAAATAACAGACATGCAGCTACACTGGGTGTGGTTCATGAAAAGAATAGACATGCACTGACACTGGGGGTGGTTCATGAAAAGAACAGACAAGAAATGACACTGGTGGATCCTTATGTGGTTTGTTTAGAAGAACACACATGCAATGACATTAGGTGTGGTTCATGAAAAGAACAGACATGCAATGACACTAGTGGATCCTTACGTGGTTTGTGGAACAGACATGCAATGCCACCAGTGGATCGACGGGTGGTTCATGAGAAGAACACACATCTAATGACACTGGTAGATCCTTATGTGGTTCATGAAAAGAACAGACATGCAGTGACAACGGGTGTGTTTCATGAAAAGAACATACATGCAATGACACTGGGTGTGGTTCATGAAAAGAACAGATATGCAATGACACTAGTGGATCCTTATGTGGTTCATGAAAAGAATAGACATGCAATGACACTGGTGGATCCTTATGTGGTTCATGAAAAGAAGAGACATGCAATGACACTGGTGGATCCTTATGTGGTTCAGGAAAAGAACAGACATGCAATGACACTGGTGCATCCTTATGTATGGTTCATGAAAAGAACAGACATGCAATGACACCGGTGGATCCACGTGTGGTTCATGACAAGAACACACATCCAATGACACTGGTGGATCCTTATGTGGTTCATGAAAAGAACTTACATGCAGTGACACCGGGTGTGGTTCATGAAAAGAACAGACATGCAATGACACTGGTGGATCCTTATGTGGTTTATTTAGAAGAACAGACATGCAATGACACTGGGTATGGTTCATGAAAAGAACACACATCCAATGACACTGATGGATCCTTAGGTGGTTTGTTTAGACGAACAGACATGCAATGACACCGGTGGATCCACGTGTGGTTCATGAGATGAACACACATCTAATGACACTGGTAGATCCTTATGTGGTTCATGAAAAGAACAGACATGCAGTGACACCGGGTGTGTTTCATGAAAAGAACAGACATGTAGTGACACTGGGTGTGGTTCATGAAAAGAACATACATGCAATGACACTGGTGGATCCTTTTGTGGTTCATGAAAAGAACAGACATGCAATGACACTAGTGGATCCTTATGTGGTTCATAAAAATAACAGACATGCAATGACACTGGTAGATCCTTATGTGGTTCATGAAAAGAACACACATGCAATGACATTGAGTGTGGTTCGTGAAAAGAACAGACATGCAATGACACTAGTGGATCCTTATGTCGTTCATAAAAAGAACAGACATGAAATGACACTGGTAGATCCTTATGTGGTTCATGAAAAGAACACACATGCAATGACATTGAGTGTGGTTCGTGAAAAGAACAGACATGCAATGGCACTGGTGGATCCTTATGTGGTTCATGAAAAGGATAGACATGCAACGACACTGGTGGATCCTTATGTGGTTCATGAAAAGAACAGACATGCAATGACATTGGTAGATCCTTATGTGGTTTGTCAGGAGAACACACATGCAATGACATTGGGTGTGGTTCATGAAAAGAACATACATGCAATGACAATGGTGGATCCTTATGTGGTTTGTTTAGAAGAACACACATGCATTGACACTGGGTGTGGTTCATGAAAAGAACAGACATGCAATCACACTGGTGTATCCTTTATGTGGTTTGTTTAGAGGAATAGACATGCAATGACACCGGTGGATCCACGTGTGGTTCATGAGAAGAACACACATCCAATGACACTGGGTGGATCCTTATGTGGTTCACGAAAAGAACTGACATGCAGTGACACTGGGTGTGGTTCATGAAAAGAACAGACATGCAATGACATCGGTGGATCCATGTGTGGTTTATGGAAGTACCAGACATGCAATGACTCTAGCCGTGGTTAATGAAAAGAACACGCATGCAATGACACTGGGTGTGCTTCATGAAAAGAACAGACATGCAATGACACTGGTGGATCCTTATGTGGTTTGTTTAGAGGAACATACATGCAATGACCCCGGTGGATCCATGTGTGGTTCATGAGAAGAACACACATCCAATGACACTGGTGGATCCTTATGATGTTTGTTTAGAGGAACAGACATGCAATGACATCGGTGGATCCTTATGTGGTCTGTCTAGAGGAACACACAGGCAATGACACCAGGTGTGGTTCATGAAAAGAACAGACATGCAATGACTTATGTGGTTTGTTTAGAAGAACACACATGTAATTACACTGGGTGTGGTTCATGAAAAGAACAGACAGGCAATGACACTGGTGGATCCTTATGTGGTTTGTTTAGAAGAACACACATGCAATGACACTGGGTGTGGTTCATGAAAAGAAAAGACACACAATGACACTAGTGGATCCTTATGTGGTTTGTTTAGAGGAACAAACATGCAATGACACCGGTGGATCCATGTTTGGTTCATGAGAAGAACACAGATCCAATGACACTGGTAGATCCTTATGTGGTTCATGAAAAGAACTGACATGCAGCGACACTGGGTGTGGTTCATGAAAAGAACAGACATGCACTGACACTGGGTGTGGTTCATGAAAAGAACAGACATGCAATGACACTTGTGGATCCTTATGTCGTTCATGAAAAGAACAGACATGCAATGACACTGGTGTATCCTGATGTGGTTTGTTTAGAAGAACACACATGCAATGACACTGGGTGTGGTTCATGAAAAGAACACACATCCAATGACACTGGTGGATCCTTATGTGGTTTGTTGAGAGGAACAGACATGCAATGACACCGGTGGATGCATGTGTGGTCCATGAGAAGAACACACACCCAATGAAACTTGTAGATACTTATGTGGTTCATGAAAATAACAGACATGCAGCTACAGTGGGTGTGGGTCATGAAAAGAATAGACATGCACTGACACTGGGTGTGGTTCATGAAAAGAATAGATAGGCAATGACACTGGTGGATCCTTATGTGGTTTGTTTAGAAGAACACACATGCAGTGACACCGGTGGATCCATGTGTGGTTCATGAGAAGAACACACATCCAATGACACTGGTGGATCCTTATGTGGTTTGTTTAGAGGAACAAACATGCAATGACACCGGTGGATCCTTATGTGGTCTGTCTAGAGGAACACACATGCAATGACACCGGGTGTGGTTCATGAAAAGAACAGACATGCAATGACTTATGTGGTTTGTTTAGAAGAACACACATGCAGTGAAACTGGGTGTGGTTCATGAAAAGAACAGACAGGCAATGACACTGGTGGATCCTTATGTGGTTTGTTTAGAAGAACACACATGTAATGACACTGGGTGTGGTTTATGAAAAGAACAGACACGCAATGACAATGGTGGATCCTTATGTGGTTTGTTTAGAGGAACAGACTTGCAATGCCACCGGTGGATCCACGTGTGGTTCACGAGAAGAACACACATCCAATGACACTGGTAGATCCTTATGTGGTTCATGAAAAGAACAGACATGCAATGACACCAGGTGTGTTTCATGAAAAGAACAGACATGCAATGACACTGGGTGTGGTTCATGAAAATAACAGACATGTAATGACACTGGTGGATCCTTATGTGGTTCATGAAAAGAACATTCATGCAATGACACTGGTGGATCCTTATGTGGTTTGTTTAGAACAACACGCATGCAATGACACTGGGTGTGGTTCATGAAAAGAACACACATCCAATGACACCGGTGGATCGTTATGTGGTTTGTTTAGAGGAACAGACATGCAATGACACCGGTGGATCCACCTGTGGTTCATGAGAAGAAAACACATCCAATGACACTGGTAGATCCTTATGTGGTTCATGAAAAGAACTGACATGCAGTGACACTGCGTGTGGTTCATGGAAAGAACAGACATGCAATGACATCGGTGGATCCATGTGTGGTTTATGGAAGTAACAAACATGCAATGACTCTAGACGTGGTTAATGAAAAGAACACGCATGCAATGACACTAGGTGTGGTTCATGAAAAGAATAGACATGCAATGACACTGGTGGATCCTGATGTGGTCTGTTTAGAGGAACATACATGGAATGACACCGGTGGATCCATGTGTGGTTCATGAGAAGAACACACATCCAATGAAACTAGTGGATCCTTATGTGGTTTGTTTAGAGGAACAGACATGCAATGACACCGGTGGATCCTTATGTGGTCTCTCTAGAGGAACACACATGGAATGACACCGGGTGTGGTTCATGAAAAGAACAGACATGCAATGACTTATGTAGTTTGTTTAGAAGAACACACGTGCAACGACACTGGGTGTGGTTCATGAAAAGAACACACAGGCAATGACACTGGTGCATTCTTATGTGGTTTGTTTAGAAGAACACACATACAATGACACTGGGTGTGGTTCATGAAAAGAATCGACACGCAATGACACTGTTGGATGCTTATGTGATTTGTTTAGAGGAACAAACATGCAATGACACTGGTGGATCCACGTGTGGTTCATGAGAAGAACACACATCCAATGACACTGGTATATCCTTCTGTGGTTCTTGAAAAGAACAGACATGCAGTGACACCGGGTGTGTTTCATGAAAAGAACAGACATGCAATGACACTGGGTGTGGTTCATGAAAAGAACAGACATGCAATGACACTGGTGGATCCTTATGTGGTTCATGAAAATAACAGACATGCAATGACACTGGTGGATCCTTATGTGGTTTGTTTAGAAGAACACGCATGCAATGACACTGGGTGTGGTTCATGAAAAGAACACACATCCAATGACACTGGTGGATCCTTATGTGGTTTGTTTAGAGGAACAGACATGCAATGACACCGGTGGATCCACGTGTGGTTCATGAGAAGAACACACATCCAATGACACTGGTAGATCCTTATGTGGTTCATGAAAAGAACTAACATGCAGTGACACTGGGTGTGGTTCATGAAAAGAATAGACATGCATTGACACGGGGTGTGGTTCATGAAAAGAACAGACAGGCAATGACACTGGTGGATCCTTATGTGCTTTGTTTAGAATAACACACATGCAATGACACTGGGTGTGGTTCATGAAAAGAACAGACATGCAATGGCACTGGTGGATCCTTATGTGGTTTGTTTAGAGGAACAGACATGCAATGACACCGGTGGATCCACATGTGGTTCATGAGAAGAACACACATCCAATGACACAGGTAGATCCTTATGTGGTTTATGAAAAGAACAGACATGCAGTGACACCGGGTGTGTTTCATGAAAATAACAGACATGCAATGACACTGGGTGTGGTTCATGAAAAGAACAGACATGCAATGACACTGGTGGATCCTTATGTGGTTCATGAAAAGAACAGACATGCAATGACACTGGTGGATCCTAATGTGGTTCATGAAAAGGACACACATGCGATGACATTGGTGGATCCTTATGTGTGGTTCAGGAAAAGAACATACATGCAATGACACCGGTGGATCCACGTGTGGTTCATGAGAAGAACACACATCCAATGAGACTGGGTGGATCCTTATGTAGTTCATGAAAAGAACTAACGTGCAGTGACACTGGGTGTGGTTCATGAAAAGAACAGACATGCAATGACATCGGTAGATCCATGTGTGGTTTATGGAAGTAACAAACATGCAATGACTCTAGCCGTGGTTAATGAAAAGAACACGCATGCAATGACACTAGGTGTGGTTCATGAAAAGAACAGACATGCAATGACACTGGTGGATCCTGATGTGGTTTGTTTAGAGGAACATACATGGAATGACACCGATGGATCCATGTGTGGTTCATGAGAAGAACACACAACCAATAAAACTAGTGGATCCTTCTGTGGTTTGTTTAGAGGAACAGACATCCAATGACACCGGTGGATCCTTATGTGGTCTCTCTAGAGGAACACACATGGAATGACACCGGGTGTGGTTCATGAAAAGAACAGACATGCAATGACTTATGTAGTTTGTTTAGAAGAACACACGTGCAACGACACTGGGTGTGGTTCATGAAAAGAACAGACAGGCAATGACACTGGTGCATTCTTATGTGGTTTGTTTAGAAGAACACACATGCAATGACACTGGGTGTGGTTCATGAAAAGAACAGACACGCAATGACACTGGTGGATGCTTATGTGATTTGTTTAGAGGAACAAACATGCAATGACACCGGTGGATCCACGTGTGGTTCATGAGAAGAACACACATGCAATGACACTGGTAGATCCTTCTGTGGTTCTTGAAAAGAACAGACATGCAGTGACACCGGGTGTGTTTCATGAAAAGAACAGACATGCAATGACACTTGGTGTGGTTCATGAAAAGAAAAGACATGCAATAACACTGGTGGATCCTTATGTGGTTCATGAAAAGAACAAACATGCAATGTCACTGGTGGATCCTTATGTGGTTTGTTTAGAAGAACACGCATGCAATGACACTGGGTGTGGTTCATGAAAAGAACACACATCCAATGACACTGGTGGATCCTTATGTGGTTTGTTCAGAGGAACAGACATGCAATGACACCGGTGGATCCACGTGTGGTTCATGAGAAGAACACACATCCAATGACACTGGTAGATCCTTATGTGGTTCATGAGAAGATCTCACATGCTGTGACACTGGGTGTGGTTCATGAAAAGAATAGACATGCACTGACACTGGGTGTGGTTCATAAAAAGAACAGACAGGCAATGACACTGGTGGATCCTTATGTGGTTTGTTTAGAAGAACACACATGCAATGACACTAGGTGTGGTTCATGAAAAGAACAGACATGCAATGGCACTGGTGGATCCTTATGTGGTTTGTTTAGAGGAACAGACATGCAATGACACCGGTGGATCCACATATGGTTCATGAGAAGAACACACATCCAATGACACTGGTAGATCCTTATGTGGTTTATGAAAAGAACAGACATGCAGTGACACCGGGTGTGTTTCATGAAAAGAACAGACATGCAATGACACTAGGTGTGGTTCATGAAAAGAACAGACATGCAATGACACTGGTGGATCCTTATGTGGTTCATGAAAAGAACAGACATGCAGTGACACTGGTGGATCCTTATGTGGTTCATGAAAAGGACAAACATGCGATGACATTGGTGGATCGTTATGTGTGGTTCATGAAAAGAACAGACATGCAATGACACCGGTGGATCCACGTGTGGTTCATGAGAAGAACACACATCTAATGAGACTGGGTGGATCCTTATGTGGTTCATGAAAAGAACTCACATGCAGTGACACTGGGTGTGGTTCATGAAAAGAACAGACCTGCAATGACATCGGTGCATCCATGTGTGGTTTATGGAAGTAACAAACATGCAATGACTCTAGCCGTGGTTAATGAAAAGAACACGCATGCAATGACACTAAGTGTGGTTCATGAAAAGAACAGACATGCAATGACACTAGTGGATCCTGATGTGGTTTGTTTAGAGGAACATACATGGAATGACACCGGTGGATCCATGTGTGGTTCATGAGAAGAACACACATCCAATGAAACTAGTGGATCCTTATGTGGTTTGTTTAGAGGAACAGACATGCAATGACACCGGTGGATCCTTATGTGGTTTCTCTAGAGGAATACACATGGAATGACACCGGGTGTGGTTCATGAAAAGAACAGACATGCAATGACTTATGTAGTTTGTTTAGAAGAACACGCGTGCAACGACACTGGGTGAGGTTCATGAAAAGAACAGACAGGCAATGACACTAGTGCATTATTATGTGGTTTGTTTAGAAGAACACACATGCAATGACACTGGATGTGGTTCATGAAAAGAACAGACACGCAATGACACTGGTGGATGCTTATGTGATTTGTTTAGAGGAACAAACATGCAATGACACCGGTGGATCCACGTGTGGTTCATGAGAAGAACACACATCCAATGACACTGGTAGATCCGTCTGTGGTTCTTGAAAAGAACAGACATGCAGTGACACCGGGTGTGTTTCATGAAAAGAACAGACATGCAATGACACTGGGTGTGGTTCCTGAAAAGAACAGACGTGCAATGACACTGGTGGATCCTTATGTGGTTCATGAAAAGAACAGACATGCAATGACACTGGTGGATCCTTATGTGGTTTGTTTAGAAAAACACGCATGCAATGACACTGGGTGTGGTTCATGAAAAGAACACACATCCAATGACACTGGTGGATCCTTATGTGGTTTGTTTAGAGGACAGACATGCAATGACACTGGTGGATCCACGTGTGGTTCATGAGAAGAACACACATCCAATGACACTGGTAGATCCTTATGTGGTTCATGAAAAGAACTAACAAGCAGTAACACTGGGTGTGGTTCATGAAAAGAATAGACATGCACTGACACTGGGTGTGGTTCATGAAAAGAACAGACAGGCAATGACACTGGTGGATCCTTATGTGGTTTGTTTAGAAGAACACACATGCAATGACACTGGGTGTGGTTCATGAAAAGAACAGACATGCAATGGCACTGGTGGATCCTTATGTGGTTTGTTTAGAGGAACAGACATGCAATGACACCAGTGGATCCACATGTGGTTCATGAGAAGAACACACATCCAATGACACTGGTAGATCCTTATGTGGTTTATGAAAAGAACAGACATGTAGTGACACCGGGTGTGTTTCATGAAAAGAACAGACATGCAATGACACTGGGTGTGGTTCATGAAAAGAACAGACATGCAATGACACTGGTGGGTCCTTATGTGGTTCATGAAAAGAACAGACATGCAATGACACTGGTGGATCCTTATGTGGTTCATGAAAAGGACAAACATGCGATGACATTGGGGGATCCTTATGTGTGGTTCATGAAAAGAACAGACATGCAATGACACCGGTGGATCCACGTGTGGTTCATGAGAAGAACACACATCCAATGACACTGGTGGATCCTTATGTGGTTCATGAAAAGAAATTACATGCAGTGACACCGGGTGCGGTTCATGAAAAGAACAAACATGCAATGACACTGGTGGATCCTTATGTGGTTTGTTTAGAAGAGCACACATGCAATGACACTGGGTATGGTTCATGAAAAGAACACACATCGAATGACACTAGTGGATCCTTATGTGGTTTGTTTAGAGGAACAGACATGCAATGACACAGGTGGATCCACATGTGGTTCATGAGATGAACACACATCCAATGACACTGGTAGATCCTTATGTGGTTCATGAAAAGAATAGACATGCAGTGACACTGGGTGTGTTTCAGGAAAAGAACAAACATGCAATGACAATGGGTGTGGTTCATGAAAAGAACAGACATGCAATGACACTGGTGGATCCTTATGTGGTTCATGAAAAGAACAGACATGCAATGAGACTGGTGGATCCTTATGTGGTTCATGAAAACAACAGACATGAAATGACACTGGTAGATCCTTATGTGGTTCATGAAAAGAACACACATGCAATGACATTGGGTGTGGTTCATGAAAAGAACAGACATGCAATGACACTGGTGGATTCTTATGTGTGGTTCATGAAAAGAACAGACATGCAATGACACTGGTGGATCCTTATGTGGTTTGTTTAGAAGAACACACATGCAATGACACTGGGTGTGGTTCATGAAAAGAACAGACATGCAATGACACTGGTGGATCCTTATGTGGTTTGTTTAGAAGAACACACATGCAATGACACTGAGTGTGGTTCATGAAAAGAACAGACATGCAATGACACTGGTGGATCCTTATGTGGCTTGTTTAGAGGAACAGACATGCAATGAAACCGATGGATCCACGTGTGGTTCATGAGAAGAACACACATCCAATGACACTGGTAGATCCTTATGTGGTTCATGAAAAGAACAGACATGCAGTGACACCGGGTGTGTTTCATGAAAAGAACAGACATGCAATGAAACTGGGCGTGGTTCATGAAAAGAACAGACATGCAATGACACTGGTGGATCGTTATGTGGTTCATGAAAAGAACAAACAGGCAATGACACTGGTGGATCCTTATGTGGTTCATGAAAAGAACAGACATGCAATGACACTGGTGGATCCTTATGTGGTTTGTTTAGAGGAACAGACATGCAATGACACCAGTGGATCCACATGTGGTTCATGAGAAGAACACACATCCAATGACACTGGTAGATCCTTATGTGGTTTATGAAAAGAACAGACATGTAGTGACACCGGGTGTGTTTCATGAAAAGAACAGACATGCAATGACACTGGGTGTGGTTCATGAAAAGAACAGACATGCAATGACACTGGTGGATCCTTATGTGGTTCATGAAAAGAACAGACATGCAATGACACTGGTGGATCCTTATGTGGTTCATGAAAAGGACAAACATGCGATGACATTGGGGGATCCTTATGTGTGGTTCATGAAAAGAACAAACATGCAATGACACCGGTGGATCCACGTGTGGTTCATGAGAAGAACACACATCCAATGACACTGGTGGATCCTTATGTGGTTCATGAAAAGAAATTACATGCAGTGACACCGGGTGCGGTTCATGAAAAGAACAAACATGCAATGACACTGGTGGATCCTTATGTGGTTTGTTTAGAAGAACACACATGCAATGACACTGGGTATGGTTCATGAAAAGAACACACATCGAATGACACTAGTGGATCCTTATGTGGTTTGTTTAGAGGAACAGACATGCAATGACACCAGTGGATCCACATGTGGTTCATGAGATGAACACACATCCAATGACACTGGTAGATCCTTATGTGGTTCATGAAAAGAATAGACATGCAGTGACACTGGGTGTGTTTCAGGAAAAGAACAAACATGCAATGACAATGGGTGTGGTTCATGAAAAGAACAGACATGCAATGACACTGGTGGATCCTTATGTGGTTCATGAAAAGAACAGACATGCAATGAGACTGGTGGATCCTTATGTGGTTCATGAAAACAACAGACATGAAATGACACTGGTAGATCCTTATGTGGTTCATGAAAAGAACACACATGCAATGACATTGGGTGTGGTTCATGAAAAGAACAGACATGCAATGACACTGGTGGATTCTTATGTGTGGTTCATGAAAAGAACAGACATGCAATGACACTGGTGGATCCTTATGTGGTTTGTTTAGAAGAACACACATGCAATGACACTGGGTGTGGTTCATGAAAAGAACAGACATGCAATGACACTGGTGGATCCTTATGTGGTTTGTTTAGAAGAACACACATGCAATGACACTGAGTGTGGTTCATGAAAAGAACAGACATGCAATGACACTGGTGGATCCTTATGTGGCTTGTTTAGAGGAACAGACATGCAATGAAACCGATGGATCCACGTGTGGTTCATGAGAAGAACACACATCCAATGACACTGGTAGATCCTTATGTGGTTCATGAAAAGAACAGACATGCAGTGACACCGGGTGTGTTTCATGAAAAGAACAGACATGCAATGAAACTGGGTGTGGTTCATGAAAAGAACAGACATGCAATGACACTGGTGGATCGTTATGTGGTTCATGAAAAGAACAAACAGGCAATGACACTGGTGGATCCTTATGTGGTTCATGAAAAGAACAGACATGCAATGACACTGGTGGATCCTTATGTGGTTTGTTTAGAGGAACAGACATGCAATGACACCAGTGGATCCACATGTGGTTCATGAGAAGAACACACATCCAATGACACTGGTAGATCCTTATGTGGTTTATGAAAAGAACAGACATGTAGTGACACCGGGTGTGTTTCATGAAAAGAACAGACATGCAATGACACTGGGTGTGGTTCATGAAAAGAACAGACATGCAATGACACTGGTGGATCCTTATGTGGTTCATGAAAAGAACAGACATGCAATGACACTGGTGGATCCTTATGTGGTTCATGAAAAGGACAAACATGCGATGACATTGGGGGATCCTTATGTGTGGTTCATGAAAAGAACAAACATGCAATGACACCGGTGGATCCACGTGTGGTTCATGAGAAGAACACACATCCAATGACACTGGTGGATCCTTATGTGGTTCATGAAAAGAAATTACATGCAGTGACACCGGGTGCGGTTCATGAAAAGAACAAACATGCAATGACACTGGTGGATCCTTATGTGGTTTGTTTAGAAGAACACACATGCAATGACACTGGGTATGGTTCATGAAAAGAACACACATCGAATGACACTAGTGGATCCTTATGTGGTTTGTTTAGAGGAACAAACATGCAATGACACCAGTGGATCCACATGTGGTTCATGAGATGAACACACATCCAATGACACTGGTAGATCCTTATGTGGTTCATGAAAAGAATAGACATGCAGTGACACTGGGTGTGTTTCAGGAAAAGAACAAACATGCAATGACAATGGGTGTGGTTCATGAAAAGAACAGACATGCAATGACACTGGTGGATCCTTATGTGGTTCATGAAAAGAACAGACATGCAATGAGACTGGTGGATCCTTATGTGGTTCATGAAAACAACAGACATGAAATGACACTGGTAGATCCTTATGTGGTTCATGAAAAGAACACACATGCAATGACATTGGGTGTGGTTCATGAAAAGAACAGACATGCAATGACACTGGTGGATTCTTATGTGTGGTTCATGAAAAGAACAGACATGCAATGACACTGGTGGATCCTTATGTGGTTTGTTTAGAAGAACACACATGCAATGACACTGGGTGTGGTTCATGAAAAGAACAGACATGCAATGGCACTGGTGGATCCTTATGTGGTTTGTTTAGAGGAACAGACATGCAATGACACCGGTGGATCCACATATGGTTCATGAGAAGAACACACATCCAATGACACTGGTAGATCCTTATGTGGTTTATGAAAAGAACAGACATGCAGTGACACCGGGTGTGTTTCATGAAAAGAACAGACATGCAATGACACTAGGTGTGGTTCATGAAAAGAACAGACATGCAATGACACTGGTGGATCCTTATGTGGTTCATGAAAAGAACAGACATGCAGTGACACTGGTGGATCCTTATGTGGTTCATGAAAAGGACAAACATGCGATGACATTGGTGGATCGTTATGTGTGGTCCATGAAAAGAACAGACATGCAATGACACCGGTGGATCCACGTGTGGTTCATGAGAAGAACACACATCTAATGAGACTGGGTGGATCCTTATGTGGTTCATGAAAAGAACTCACATGCAGTGACACTGGGTGTGGTTCATGAAAAGAACAGACCTGCAATGACATCAGTGCATCCATGTGTGGTTTATGGAAGTAACAAACATGCAATGACTCTAGCCGTGGTTAATGAAAAGAACACGCATGCAATGACACTAAGTGTGGTTCATGAAAAGAACAGACATGCAATGACACTAGTGGATCCTGATGTGGTTTGTTTAGAGGAACATACATGGAATGACACCGGTGGATCCATGTGTGGTTCATGAGAAGAACACACATCCAATGAAACTAGTGGATCCTTATGTGGTTTGTTTAGAGGAACAGACATGCAATGACACCGGTGGATCCTTATGTGGTTTCTCTAGAGGAATACACATGGAATGACACCGGGTGTGGTTCATGAAAAGAACAGACATGCAATGACTTATGTAGTTTGTTTAGAAGAACACGCGTGCAACGACACTGGGTGAGGTTCATGAAAAGAACAGACAGGCAATGACACTAGTGCATTATTATGTGGTTTGTTTAGAAGAACACACATGCAATGACACTGGATGTGGTTCATGAAAAGAACAGACACGCAATGACACTGGTGGATGCTTATGTGATTTGTTTAGAGGAACAAACATGCAATGACACCGGTGGATCCACGTGTGGTTCATGAGAAGAACACACATCCAATGACACTGGTAGATCCGTCTGTGGTTCTTGAAAAGAACAGACATGCAGTGACACCGGGTGTGTTTCATGAAAAGAACAGACATGCAATGACACTGGGTGTGGTTCCTGAAAAGAACAGACGTGCAATGACACTGGTGGATCCTTATGTGGTTCATGAAAAGAACAGACATGCAATGACACTGGTGGATCCTTATGTGGTTTGTTTAGAAAAACACGCATGCAATGACACTGGGTGTGGTTCATGAAAAGAACACACATCCAATGACACTGGTGGATCCTTATGTGGTTTGTTTAGAGGACAGACATGCAATGACACTGGTGGATCCACGTGTGGTTCATGAGAAGAACACACATCCAATGACACTGGTAGATCCTTATGTGGTTCATGAAAAGAACTGACAAGCAGTAACACTGGGTGTGGTTCATGAAAAGAATAGACATGCACTGACACTGGGTGTGGTTCATGAAAAGAACAGACAGGCAATGACACTGGTGGATCCTTATGTGGTTTGTTTAGAAGAACACACATGCAATGACACTGGGTGTGGTTCATGAAAAGAACAGACATGCAATGGCACTGGTGGATCCTTATGTGGTTTGTTTAGAGGAACAGACATGCAATGACACCAGTGGATCCACATGTGGTTCATGAGAAGAACACACATCCAATGACACTGGTATATCCTTATGTGGTTTATGAAAAGAACAGACATGTAGTGACACCGGGTGTGTTTCATGAAAAGAACAGACATGCAATGACACTGGGTGTGGTTCATGAAAAGAACAGACATGCAATGACACTGGTGGGTCCTTATGTGGTTCATGAAAAGAACAGACATGCAATGACACTGGTGGATCCTTATGTGGTTCATGAAAAGGACAAACATGCGATGACATTGGGGGATCCTTATGTGTGGTTCATGAAAAGAACAGACATGCAATGACACCGGTGGATCCACGTGTGGTTCATGAGAAGAACACACATCCAATGACACTGGTGGATCCTTATGTGGTTCATGAAAAGAAATTACATGCAGTGACACCGGGTGCGGTTCATGAAAAGAACAAACATGCAATGACACTGGTGGATCCTTATGTGGTTTGTTTAGAAGAGCACACATGCAATGACACTGGGTATGGTTCATGAAAAGAACACACATCGAATGACACTAGTGGATCCTTATGTGGTTTGTTTAGAGGAACAGACATGCAATGACACAGGTGGATCCACATGTGGTTCATGAGATGAACACACATCCAATGACACTGGTAGATCCTTATGTGGTTCATGAAAAGAATAGACATGCAGTGACACTGGGTGTGTTTCAGGAAAAGAACAAACATGCAATGACAATGGGTGTGGTTCATGAAAAGAACAGACATGCAATGACACTGGTGGATCCTTATGTGGTTCATGAAAAGAACAGACATGCAATGAGACTGGTGGATCCTTATGTGGTTCATGAAAACAACAGACATGAAATGACACTGGTAGATCCTTATGTGGTTCATGAAAAGAACACACATGCAATGACATTGGGTGTGGTTCATGAAAAGAACAGACATGCAATGACACTGGTGGATTCTTATGTGTGGTTCATGAAAAGAACAGACATGCAATGACACTGGTGGATCCTTATGTGGTTTGTTTAGAAGAACACACATGCAATGACACTAGGTGTGGTTCATGAAAAGAACAGACATGCAATGACACTGGTGGATCCTTATGTGGTTTGTTTAGAAGAACACACATGCAATGACACTGAGTGTGGTTCATGAAAAGAACAGACATGCAATGACACTGGTGGATCCTTATGTGGCTTGTTTAGAGGAACAGACATGCAATGAAACCGATGGATCCACGTGTGGTTCATGAGAAGAACACACATCCAATGACACTGGTAGATCCTTATGTGGTTCATGAAAAGAACAGACATGCAGTGACACCGGGTGTGTTTCATGAAAAGAACAGACATGCAATGAAACTGGGTGTGGTTCATGAAAAGAACAGACATGCAATGACACTGGTGGATCGTTATGTGGTTCATGAAAAGAACAAATAGGCAATGACACTGGTGGATCCTTATGTGGTTCATGAAAAGAACAGACATGCAATGACACTGGTGGATCCTTATGTGGTTTGTTTAGAGGAACAGACATGCAATGACACCAGTGGATCCACATGTGGTTCATGAGAAGAACACACATCCAATGACACTGGTAGATCCTTATGTGGTTTATGAAAAGAACAGACATGTAGTGACACCGGGTGTGTTTCATGAAAAGAACAGACATGCAATGACACTGGGTGTGGTTCATGAAAAGAACAGACATGCAATGACACTGGTGGATCCTTATGTGGTTCATGAAAAGAACAGACATGCAATGACACTGGTGGATCCTTATGTGGTTCATGAAAAGGACAAACATGCGATGACATTGGGGGATCCTTATGTGTGGTTCATGAAAAGAACAAACATGCAATGACACCGGTGGATCCACGTGTGGTTCATGAGAAGAACACACATCCAATGACACTGGTGGATCCTTATGTGGTTCATGAAAAGAAATTACATGCAGTGACACCGGGTGCGGTTCATGAAAAGAACAAACATGCAATGACACTGGTGGATCCTTATGTGGTTTGTTTAGAAGAACACACATGCAATGACACTGGGTATGGTTCATGAAAAGAACACACATCGAATGACACTAGTGGATCCTTATGTGGTTTGTTTAGAGGAACAGACATGCAATGACACCAGTGGATCCACATGTGGTTCATGAGATGAACACACATCCAATGACACTGGTAGATCCTTATGTGGTTCATGAAAAGAATAGACATGCAGTGACACTGGGTGTGTTTCAGGAAAAGAACAAACATGCAATGACAATGGGTGTGGTTCATGAAAAGAACAGACATGCAATGACACTGGTGGATCCTTATGTGGTTCATGAAAAGAACAGACATGCAATGAGACTGGTGGATCCTTATGTGGTTCATGAAAACAACAGACATGAAATGACACTGGTAGATCCTTATGTGGTTCATGAAAAGAACACACATGCAATGACATTGGGTGTGGTTCATGAAAAGAACAGACATGCAATGACACTGGTGGATTCTTATGTGTGGTTCATGAAAAGAACAGACATGCAATGACACTGGTGGATCCTTATGTGGTTTGTTTAGAAGAACACACATGCAATGACACTGGGTGTGGTTCATGAAAAGAACAGACATGCAATGACACTGGTGGATCCTTATGTGGTTTGTTTAGAAGAACACACATGCAATGACACTGAGTGTGGTTCATGAAAAGAACAGACATGCAATGACACTGGTGGATCCTTATGTGGCTTGTTTAGAGGAACAGACATGCAATGAAACCGATGGATCCACGTGTGGTTCATGAGAAGAACACACATCCAATGACACTGGTAGATCCTTATGTGGTTCATGAAAAGAACAGACATGCAGTGACACCGGGTGTGTTTCATGAAAAGAACAGACATGCAATGAAACTGGGTGTGGTTCATGAAAAGAACAGACATGCAATGACACTGGTGGATCGTTATGTGGTTCATGAAAAGAACAAACAGGCAATGACACTGGTGGATCCTTATGTGGTTCATGAAAAGAACAGACATGCAATGACACTGGTGGATCCTTATGTGGTTTGTTTAGAGGAACAGACATGCAATGACACCAGTGGATCCACATGTGGTTCATGAGAAGAACACACATCCAATGACACTGGTAGATCCTTATGTGGTTTATGAAAAGAACAGACATGTAGTGACACCGGGTGTGTTTCATGAAAAGAACAGACATGCAATGACACTGGGTGTGGTTCATGAAAAGAACAGACATGCAATGACACTGGTGGATCCTTATGTGGTTCATGAAAAGAACAGACATGCAATGACACTGGTGGATCCTTATGTGGTTCATGAAAAGGACAAACATGCGATGACATTGGGGGATCCTTATGTGTGGTTCATGAAAAGAACAAACATGCAATGACACCGGTGGATCCACGTGTGGTTCATGAGAAGAACACACATCCAATGACACTGGTGGATCCTTATGTGGTTCATGAAAAGAAATTATATGCAGTGACACCGGGTGCGGTTCATGAAAAGAACAAACATGCAATGACACTGGTGGATCCTTATGTGGTTTGTTTAGAAGAACACACATGCAATGACACTGGGTATGGTTCATGAAAAGAACACACATCGAATGACACTAGTGGATCCTTATGTGGTTTGTTTAGAGGAACAGACATGCAATGACACCAGTGGATCCACATGTGGTTCATGAGATGAACACACATCCAATGACACTGGTAGATCCTTATGTGGTTCATGAAAAGAATAGACATGCAGTGACACTGGGTGTGTTTCAGGAAAAGAACAAACATGCAATGACAATGGGTGTGGTTCATGAAAAGAACAGACATGCAATGACACTGGTGGATCCTTATGTGGTTCATGAAAAGAACAGACATGCAATGAGACTGGTGGATCCTTATGTGGTTCATGAAAACAACAGACATGAAATGACACTGGTAGATCCTTATGTGGTTCATGAAAAGAACACACATGCAATGACATTGGGTGTGGTTCATGAAAAGAACAGACATGCAATGACACTGGTGGATTCTTATGTGTGGTTCATGAAAAGAACAGACATGCAATGACACTGGTGGATCCTTATGTGGTTTGTTTAGAAGAACACACATGCAATGACACTGGGTGTGGTTCATGAAAAGAACAGACATGCAATGACACTGGTGGATCCTTATGTGGTTTGTTTAGAAGAACACACATGCAATGACACTGAGTGTGGTTCATGAAAAGAACAGACATGCAATGACACTGGTGGATCCTTATGTGGCTTGTTTAGAGGAACAGACATGCAATGAAACCGATGGATCCACGTGTGGTTCATGAGAAGAACACACATCCAATGACACTGGTAGATCCTTATGTGGTTCATGAAAAGAACAGACATGCAGTGACACCGGGTGTGTTTCATGAAAAGAACAGACATGCAATGAAACTGGGTGTGGTTCATGAAAAGAACAGACATGCAATGACACTGGTGGATCGTTATGTGGTTCATGAAAAGAACAAACAGGCAATGACACTGGTGGATCCTTATGTGGTTCATGAAAAGAACAGACATGCAATGACACTGGTGGATCCTTATGTGGTTTGTTTAGAGGAACAGACATGCAATGACACCAGTGGATCCACATGTGGTTCATGAGAAGAACACACATCCAATGACACTGGTAGATCCTTATGTGGTTTATGAAAAGAACAGACATGTAGTGACACCGGGTGTGTTTCATGAAAAGAACAGACATGCAATGACACTGGGTGTGGTTCATGAAAAGAACAGACATGCAATGACACTGGTGGATCCTTATGTGGTTCATGAAAAGAACAGACATGCAATGACACTGGTGGATCCTTATGTGGTTCATGAAAAGGACAAACATGCGATGACATTGGGGGATCCTTATGTGTGGTTCATGAAAAGAACAGACATGCAATGACACCGGTGGATCCACGTGTGGTTCATGAGAAGAACACACATCCAATGACACTGGTGGATCCTTATGTGGTTCATGAAAAGAAATTACATGCAGTGACACCGGGTGCGGTTCATGAAAAGAACAAACATGCAATGACACTGGTGGATCCTTATGTGGTTTGTTTAGAAGAACACACATGCAATGACACTGGGTATGGTTCATGAAAAGAACACACATCGAATGACACTAGTGGATCCTTATGTGGTTTGTTTAGAGGAACAGACATGCAATGACACCAGTGGATCCACATGTGGTTCATGAGATGAACACACATCCAATGACACTGGTAGATCCTTATGTGGTTCATGAAAAGAATAGACATGCAGTGACACTGGGTGTGTTTCAGGAAAAGAACAAACATGCAATGACAATGGGTGTGGTTCATGAAAAGAACAGACATGCAATGCCACTGGTGGATCCTTATGTGGTTCATGAAAAGAACAGACATGCAATGAGACTGGTGGATCCTTATGTGGTTCATGAAAACAACAGACATGCAATGACACTGGTAGATCCTTATGTGGTTCATGAAAAGAACACACATGCAATGACATTGGGTGTGGTTCATGAAAAGAACAGACATGCAATGACACTGGTGGATCCTTATGTGTGGTTCATGAAAAGAACAGACATGCAATGACACTGGTGGATCCTTATGTGGTTTGTTTAGAAGAACACACATGCAATGACACTGGGTGTGGTTCATGAAAAGAACAGACATGCAATGACACTGGTGGATCCTTATGTGGTTTGTTTAGAAGAACACACATGCAATGACACTGAGTGTGGTTCATGAAAAGAACAGACATGCAATGACACTGGTGGATCCTTATGTGGCTTGTTTAGAGGAACAGACATGCAATGAAACCGATGGATCCACGTGTGGTTCATGAGAAGAACACACATCCAATGACACTGGTAGATCCTTATGTGGTTCATGAAAAGAACAGACATGCAGTGACACCGGGTGTGTTTCATGAAAAGAACAGACATGCAATGAAACTGGGTGTGGTTCATGAAAAGAACAGACATGCAATGACACTGGTGGATCGTTATGTGGTTCATGAAAAGAACAAACAGGCAATGACACTGGTGGATCCTTATGTGGTTCATGAAAAGAACAGACATGCAATGACACTGGTGGATCCTTATGTGGTTCATGAAAAGAACAGACATGCAATGACACTAGTGGATCCTTATGTGGTTCATGAAAAGAACAGACATGCAATGACACTGGTAGATCCTTATGTGGCTCATGAAAAGAACACACATGCAATGACATTGAGTGTGGTTCATGAATAGAACAGACATGCAATGACACTGGTGGATCCTTATGTGTGGTTCATGAAAAGAATAGACATGCAATGACACTGGTGATCCTTATGTGGTTTGTTTAGAAGAACACACATGCAATGTCACTGGGTGTGGTTCATGAAAAGAACAGACATGCAATGAAACTGGTGGATCCTTATGTGGTTTGTTTAGAGGAACAGACATGCAATGACACTGGTGGATCCACGTGTGGTTCATGAGAAGAACACACATCCAATGATACTGGTAGATCCTTATGTGGTTCATGAAAAGAACTAGCATGCAGTGACACTGGTGTGGTTCATGAAAAGAATAGACATGCACTGACACTGGGTGTGGTTCATGAAAAGAACAGACAGGCAATGACACTGGTGGATCCTTATGTGGTTTGTTTAGAAGAACACACATGCAATGACACCGGGTGCGGTTCATGAAAAGAACAAACATGCAATGACACTAGTGGATCCTTATGTGGTTTGTTTAGAAGAACACACATGCAATGACACTTGGTATGGTTCATGAAAAGAACACACATCGAATGACACTAGTGGATCCTTATGTGGTTTGTTTAGAGGAACAGACATGCAATGACACAGGTGGATCCACATGTGGTTCATGAGATGAACACACATCCAATGACACTGGTAGATCCTTATGTGGTTCATGAAAAGAATAGACATGCAGTGACACTGGGTGTGTTTCAGGAAAAGAACAAACATGCAATGACAATGGGTGTGGTTCATGAAAAGAACAGACATGCAATGACACTGGTGGATCCTTATGTGGTTCATGAAAAGAACAGACATGCAATGAGACTGGTGGATCCTTATGTGGTTCATGAAAACAACAGACATGCAATGACACTGGTAGATCCTTATGTGGTTCATGAAAAGAACACACATGCAATGACATTGGGTGTGGTTCATGAAAAGAACAGACATGCAATGACACTGGTGGATCCTTATGTGTGGTTCATGAAAAGAACAGACATGCAATGACACTGGTGGATCCTTATGTGGTTTGTTTAGAAGAACACACATGCAATGACACTGGGTGTGGTTCATGAAAAGAATAGACACGCAATGACACTGTTGGATGCTTATGTGATTTGTTTAGAGGAACAAACATGCAATGACACCGGTGGATCCACGTGTGGTTCATGAGAAGAACACACATCCAATGACACTGGTAGATCCCTCTGTGGTTCTTGAAAAGAACAGACATGTAGTGACACCGGGTGTGTTTCCTGAAAAGAACAGACATGCAATGACACTGGGTGTGGTTCATGAAAAGAACAGACATGCAATGACACTGGTGGATCCTTATGTGGTTTGTTTAGAAGAACACACATGCAATGACACTGGGTGTGGTTCGTGAAAAGAACAGACATGCAATGGCACTAGTGGATCCTTATGTGGTTTGTTTAGAGGAACAGACATGCAATGACACCGGTGGATCCACATGTGGTTCATGAGAAGAACACACATCCAATGACACTGGTAGATCCTTATGTGGTTTATGAAAAGAAGAGACATGCAGTGACACCGGGTGTGTTTCAGGAAATGAACAGACATGCAATGACACTGGCTTTCGTTCATGAAAAGAACAGACATGCAATGACACTGGTGGATCCTTATGTGGTTCATGAAAAGAACAGACTTGCAATGACACTGGTGGATCCTTATGTGGTTCATGAAAAGGACAAAGATGCGATGACATTGGTGGATCCTTATGTGTGGTTCATGAAAAGAACAGTAATGCAATGACACCGGTGGATCCACGTGTGGTTCATGAGAAGAACACACATCCAATGAGACTGGGTGGATCCTTATGTGGTTCATGAAAAGAACTGACATGCAGTGACACTGGGTGTGGTTCATGAAAAGAACGGACATGCAATGACATCGGTGGATCCATGTGTGGTTTATGGAAGTAACAAACATGCAATGACTTTAGCCGTGGTTAATGAAAAGAACACGCATGCAATGACACTAGGTGTGGTTCATGAAAAGAACAGACATGCAATGACACTGGTGGATCCTGATGTGGTTTGTTTAGAGGAACATACATGGAATGACACCGATGGATCCATGTGTGGTTCATGAGAAGAACACACAACCAATGAAAGTAGTGGATCCTTATGTGGTTTGTTTAGAGGAACAGACATGCAATGACACCGGTGGATCCTTATGTGGTCTCTCTAGAGGAACACACATGGAATGACACCGGGTGTGGTTCATGAAAAGAACAGACATGCAATGACTTATGTAGTTTGTTTAGAAGAACACACGTGCAACGACACTGGGTGTGGTTCATGAAAAGAACAGACAAGCAATGACACTGGTGCATTCTTATGTGGTTTGTTTAGAAGAACACACATGGAATGACACTGGGTGTGGTTCATGAAAAGAACAGACACGCAATGACACTGGTGGATGCTTATGTGAATTGTTTAGAGGAACAAACATGCAATGACACCGGTGGATCCACGTGTGGTTCATGAGAAGAACACACATCCAATGACACTGGTAGATCCTTCTATGGTTCTTGAAAAGAACAAACATTCAGTGCCACCGGGTGTGTTTCATGAAAAGAACAAACATGCAATGACACTGGGTGTGGTTCATGAAAAGAACAGACATGCAATGACACTGGTGGATCCTTATGTGGTTCATGAAAAGAACAGACATGCAATGACACTGGTGGATCCTTATGTGGTTTGTTTAGAACAACACGCATGCAATGACACTGGGTGTGGTTCATGAAAAGAACACACATCCAATGACACCGGTGGATCCTTATGTGGTTTGTTTAGAGGAACAGACATGCAATGACACCGGTGGATCCACGTGTGGTTCATGAGAAGAACACACATCCAATGACACTGGTAGATCCTTATGTGGTTGATGAAAAGAACTGACATGCAGTGACACTGGGTGTGGTTCATGAAAAGAACAGACATGCAATTACATCGGTGGATCCATGTGTGGTTTATGGAAGTAACAAACATGCAATGACTCTAGCCGTGGTTAATGAAAAGAACATGCATGCAATGACACTAGGTGTGGCTCATGAAAAGAACAGACATGCAATGGCACTGGTGGATCCTGATGTGGTTTATTTAGAGGAACATACATGGAATGACACCGGTGGATCCATGTGTGGTTCATGAGAAGAACACACATCCAATGAAACTAGTGGATCCTTATGTGGTTTGTTGAGAGGAACAGACATGCAATGACATCGGTGGATCCTTATGTGGTCTCTCTAAAGGAACACACATGGAATGACACCGGGTGTGGTTCATCAAAAGAACAGACATGGAATGACTTATGTAGTTTGTTTAGAAGAACACACGTGCAACGACACTGGGTGTGGTTCATGAAAAGAACAAACATGCAATGACACTGGTGCATTCTTATGTGGTTTGTTTAGAAGAACACACATGCAATGACACTGGGTGTGGTTCATGAAAAGAATAGACACGCAATGACACTGTTGGATGCTTATGTGATTGTTTTAGAGGAACAAACATGCAATGACACCGGTGGATCCACGTGTGGTTCTTGAGAAGAACACACATCCAATGACACTGGTAGATCCTTCTGTGGTTCTTGAAAAGAACAGACATGCAGTGACACTGGGTGTGTTTCATGAAAAGAACAGACATCCAATGACACTGGGTGTGGTTCATGAAAAGAACAGACATGCAATGACACTGGTGGATCCTTATGTGGTTCATGAAAATAATAGACATGCAATGACACTGGTGGATCCTTATGTGGTTTGTTTAGAAGAACACACATGCAATGACACTGGGTGTGGTTCATGAAAAGAACACACATCCAATGACACTGGTGGATCCTTATGTGGTTTGTTTAGAGGAACATACATGCAATGACATCAGTGGATCCACGTGTGGTTCATGAGAAGAACACACATCCAATGACACTGGTAGATCCTTATGTGGTTCATGAAAAGAACTAACATGCAGTGACACTGGGTGTGGTTCATGAAAAGAATAGACATGCAGTGACACCGGGTGTGTTTCATGAAAAGAACAGACATGCAATGACACTGGGTGTGGTTCATGAAAAGAACAGACATGCAATGACACTGGTGGATCCTTATGTGGTTCATGAAAAGAACAGACATGCAATGACACTGGTGGATCCTTATGTGGTTCATGAAAAGGACAAACATGCGATAACATTGGTGGATCCTTATGTGTGGTTCATGAAAAGAACAAACATGCAATGACACCGGTGGATCCACGTGTGGTTCATGAGAAGAACACACATCCAATGAGACTGGGTGGATCCACGTGTGGTTCATGAGAAGAACACACATCCAATGAGACTGGGTGGATCCTTATGTGGTTCATGAAAAGAACTGACATGCAGTGACACTAGGTGTGGTTCATGAAAAGAACAGACATGCAATGACATCGGTGGATCCATGTGTGGTTTATGGAAGTAACAAACATGCAATGACTCTAGCCGTGGTTAATGAAAAGAACACACATGCAATGACACTAGGTGTGGTTCATGAAAAGAAGAGACATGCAATGACACTGGTGGATCCTGATGTGGTTTGTTTAGAGGAACATACATGGAATGACACCGGTGGATCCATGTGTGGTTCATGAGAAGAACACACATCCAATGAAACTAGTGGATCCTTATGTGGTTTCTTTAGATGAACAGACATGTAATGACACCGGTGGATCCTTATGTGGTCTCTCTAAAGGAACACACATGGAATGACACCGGGTGTGGTTCATGAAAAGAACAGACATGCAATGACTTATGTAGTTTGTTTCGAAGAACACGCGTGCAACGACACTGGGTGTGGTTCATGAAAAGACCAGACAGGCAATGACACTGGTGCATTCTTATGTGGTTTGTTTAGAAGAACACACATGCAATGACACTGGGTGTGGTTCATGAAAAGAACAGACATGCAATGACACTGGTGGATCCTTGTGTGGTTTGTTTAGAGGAACATACATGCAATGACACCGGTGGATCCACGTGTGGTTCATGAGAAGAACGCACATCCAATGACACTGGTAGATCCTTATGTGGTTCATGAAAAGAACAGACATGCAGTGACACCGGGTGTGTTTCATGAAAAGAACAGACATGCAATTACACTGGGTGTGGTTCATGAAAAGAACAGACATGCCATGACACTGGTGGATCCTTTTTTGGTTCATGAAAGGAACAGACATGCAATGACACTGGTGGATCCTTATGTGTTTCATGAAAAGAAAAGCCATGCAATGACACTGGTGGATCCTTATGAGTGGTTTATGAAAAGAACAGACATGCAATGACACCGGTGGATCCACGTGTGGTTCATGAGAAGAACACACATCCAATGACACAAGTGGATCCTTATGTGGTTCATGAAAAGAAATTACATGCAGTGACACCGGGTGTGGTTCATGAAAGGAACATACATGCAATGAAACTGGTGGATCCTTATGTGGTGTGTTTAGAAGAACACACATGCAATGACACTGGGTATGGTTCATGAAAAGAACACACATCGAATGGCACTAGTGGATCCTTATGTGGTTTTCTTAGAGGAACATACATGCAATGACACCGGTGGATCCACGTGTGGTTCATGAGAAGAACACACATCCAATGACACTGGTAGATCCTTCTGTGCTTCTTGAAAAGAACAGACATGAAGTGACACCGGGTGTGTTTCATGAAAAGAACAGACATGCAATGACACTGGGTGTGGTTGATGAAAAGAACAGACATGCAATGACACTGGTGGATCCTTATGTGGTTCATGAAAATAACAGACATGCAATGACACTGGTGGATCCTTATGTGGTTTGTTTAGAAGAACACGCATGCAATGACACTCGGTGTGGTTCATGAAAAGAACACACATCCAATGACACTGGTGGATCCTTATGTGGTTTGTTTAGAGGAACAGACATGCAATGACACCGGTGGATCCACGTGTGGTTCATGAGAAGAACACACATCCAATGACACTGGTAGATCCTTATGTGGTTCATGAAAAGAACTGACAAGCAGTCACACTGGGTGTGGTTCATGAAAAGAATAGACATGCACTGACACTGGGTGTGGTTCATGAAAATAACAGACAGACAATGACACTGGTGGATCCTTATGTGGTTTGTTTAGAAGAACACACATGCAATGACACTGGGTGTGGTTCATGAAAAGAACAGACATGCAATGGCACTGGTGGATCCTTATGTGATTTGTTTAGAGGAACAGACATGCAATGACACCGGTGGATCCACATGTGGTTCATGAGAAGAACACACATCCAATGACACTGGTAGATCCTTATGTGGTTTATGAAAAGAACAGACATGTAGTGACACCGGATGTGTTTCATTAAAAGAACATACATGCAATGACACTGGGTGTGGTTCATGAAAAGAACAGACATGCAATGACACTGGTGGATCCTTATGTGGTTCATGAAAAGAACAGACATGCAATGACACTGGTGGATCCTTATGTGGTTCATGAAAAGGACAAACATGCGATGACATTGGGGGATCCTTATGTGTGGTTCATGAAAAGAACAGACATGCAATAACACCGGTGGATCCACGTGTGGTTCATGAGAAGAACACACATCCAATGACACTGGTGGATCCTTATGTGGTTCATGAAAAGAAATTACATGCAGTGACACCGGGTGCGGTTCATGAAAAGAACAAACATGCAATGACACTGGTGGATCCTTATGTGGTTTGTTTAGAGGAACAAACATGCAATGACACCGGTGGATCCACGTGTGGTTCATGAGAAGAACACACATCCAATGACACTGGCAGATCCTTATGTGGTTCATGAAAAGAACTGACATGCAGTGACACTGGGTGTGGTTCATGAAAAGAATAGACATGAACTGACACTGGGTGTGGTTCATAAAAAGAACAGACAGGCAATGACACTGGTGGATCCTTATGTGGTTTGTTTAGAAGAACACACATGCAATGACACTAGGTGTGGTTCATGAAAAGAACAGACATGCAATGGCACTGGTGGATCCTTATGTGGTTTGTTTAGAGGAACAGACATGCAATGACACCGGTGGATCCACATATGGTTCATGAGAAGAACACACATCCGATGACACTGGTAGATCCTTATGTGGTTTATGAAAAGAACAGACATGCAGTGACACCGGGTGTGTTTCATGAAAAGAACAGACATGCAATGACACTGGGTGTGGTTCATGAAAAGAACAGACATGCAATGACACTGGTGGATCCTTATGTGGTTCATGAAAAGAACAGACATGCAATGACACTGGTGGATCCTTATGTGGTTCATGAAAAGGACAAACATGCGATGACATTGGTGGATCCTTATGTGTGGTTCATGAAAAGAACAAACATGCAATGACACCGGTGGATCCACGTGTGGTTCATGAGAAGAACACACATCCAATGAGACTGGGTGGATCCTTATGTGGTTCATGAAAAGAACTGACATGCAGTGACACTAGGTGTGGTTCATGAAAAGAACAGACATGCAATGACATCGGTGGATCCATGTGTGGTTTATGGAAGTAACAAACATGCAATGACTCTAGCCGTGGTTAATGAAAAGAACACACATGCAATGACACTAGGTGTGGTTCATGAAAAGAAGAGACATGCAATGACACTGGTGGATCCTGATGTGGTTTGTTTAGAGGAACATACATGGAATGACATCGGTGGATCCATGTGTGGTTCATGAGAAGAACACACATCCAATGAAACTAGTGGATCCTTATGTGGTTTCTTTAGATGAACAGACATGCAATGACACCGGTGGATCCTTATGTGGTCTCTCTAAAGGAACACACATGGAATGACACCGGGTGTGGTTCATGAAAAGAACAGACATGCAATGACTTATGTAGTTTGTTTCGAAGAACACGCGTGCAACGACACTGGGTGTGGTTCATCAAAAGACCAGACAGGCAATGACACTGGTGCATTCTTATGTGGTTTGTTTAGAAGAACACACATGCAATGACACTGGGTGTGGTTCATGAAAAGAACAGACATGCAATGACACTGGTGGATCCTTGTGTGGTTTGTTTAGAGGAACATACATGCAATGACACCGGTGGATCCACGTGTGGTTCATGAGATGAACACACATCCAATGACACTGGTAGATCCTTATGTGGTTCATGAAAAGAACAGACATGCAGTGACACCCGGTGTGTTTCATGAAAAGAACAGACATGCAATGACACTGGGTGTGGTTCATGAAAAGAACAGACATGCAATGACACTGGTGGATCCTTTTGTGGTTCATGAAAGGAACAGACATGCAATGACACTGGTGGATCCTTATGTGTTTCATGAAAAGAAAAGCCATGCAATGACACTGGTGGATCCTTATGAGTGGTTCATGAAAAGAACAGACATGCAATGACACCGGTGGATCCACGTGTGGTTCATGAGAAGAACACACATCCAATGACACAAGTGGATCCTTATGTGGTTCATGAAAAGAAATTACATGCAGTGACACCGGGTGTGGTTCATGAAAGGAACATACATGCAATGAAACTGGTGGATCCTTATGTGGTTTGTTTAGAAGAACACACATGCAATGACACTGGGTATGGTTCATGAAAATAACACACATCGAATGGCACTGGTGGATCCTTATGTGGTTTTCTTAGAGGAACAGACATGCAATGACACCGGTGGATCCACGTGTGGTTCATGAGAAGAACACACATCCAATGACACTGGTAGATCCTTCTGTGCTTCTTGAAAAGAACAGACATGAAGTGACACCGAGTGTGTTTCATGAAAAGAACAGACATGCAATGACACTGGGTGTGGTTGATGAAAAGAACAGACATGCAATGACACTGGTGGATCCTTATGTGGTTCATGAAAAGGACAAACATGCGATGACATTGGTGGATCCTTATGTGTGGTTCATGAAAAGAACAAACATGCAATGACACCGGTGGATCCACGTGTGGTTCATGAGAAGAACACACATCCAATGAGACTGGGTGGATCCTTATGTGGTTCATGAAAAGAACTGACATGCAGTGACACTAGGTGTGGTTCATGAAAAGAACAGACATGCAATGACATCGGTGGATCCATGTGTGGTTTATGGAAGTAACAAACATGCAATGACTCTAGCCGTGGTTAAGGAAAAGAACACACATGCAATGACACTAGGTGTGGTTCATGAAAAGAAGAGACATGCAATGACACTGGTGGATCCTGATGTGGTTTGTTTAGAGGAACATACATGTAATGACATCGGTGGATCCATGTGTGGTTCATGAGAAGAACACACATCCAATGAAACTAGTGGATCCTTATGTGGTTTCTTTAGATGAACAGACATGCAATCACACCGGTGGATCCTTATGTGGTCTCTCTAAAGGAACACACATGGAATGACACCGGGTGTGGTTCATGAAAAGAACAGACATGCAATGACTTATGTAGTTTGTTTAGAAGAACACGCGTGCAACGACACTGGGTGTGGTTCATGAAAAGACCAGACAGGCAATGACACTGGTGCATTCTTATGTGGTTTGTTTAGAAGAATACACATGCAATGACAATGGATGTGGTCCATGAAAAGAACAGAAACGCAATGACACTGGTGGATGCTTATGTGATTTGTTTAGAGGAACAAACATGCAATGACACCGGTGGATCCACGTGTGGTTCATGAGAAGAACACACATCCAATGACACTGGTAGATCCTTCTGTGCTTCTTGAAAAGAATAGACATGCAGTGACACCGGGTGTGTTTCATGAAAAGAACAGACATGCAATGACACTGGGTGTGGTTCATGAAAAGAACAGACATGCAATGACACTGGTGGATCCTTATGTGGTTCATGAAAAGAACAGACATGCAATGAAACTGGGTGTGGTTCATGAAAAGAACAGACATGCAATGACACTGGTGGATCCTTATGTGGTTCATGAAAAGAACAAACAGGCAATGACACTGGTGGATCCTTATGTGGTTCATGACAAGAACAGACATGCAATGACACTGGTGGATCCTTATGTGTGTTTCATGAAAAGAACAGACATGCAATGACACCGGTGGATCCACATGTGCTTCATGAGAAGAACACACATCAAATGACACTGGTGGATCCTTATGTGGTTCATGAAAAGAACTTACATGTAGTGACACCGGGTGTGGTTCATGAAAAGAACATACATGCAATGACACTGGGTTTGGTTTATGAAAAGAATAGACATCCAATGACTCTAGCTGTGGTTCATGAAAAGAACACACATGCAATGACACTGAATGTGGTTCATGAAAAGAATAGACATGCAATGACACTGGTGGATCCTTATGTGTGGTTCATGAAAAGAACAGACATGCAATGGCACTGGTGGATCCTTATGTGGTTTGTTTAGAGGAACAAACATGCAATGACACTAGTGGATCCATGTGTGGTTCATGAGAAGAACACACATCCAATGACACTGGTGGATCCTTATGTGGTTTCTTTAGAGGAACAGACATGCAATCACACTAGGTGGATCCATATGTGGTTTATGGAAGTAACGGACATGCAATGACTCTAGCTATGATTCATGAAAAGAACACACATGCAATGACACTGGTGGATCCATGGGTGGTTCATGGGAAGAACACACATCCAATGACACTGGTGGACTCTAGCTGTGGTTCATGAAAAGAACAGACATGCAATAACACTGGTGGATCCATATGTGGTTTGTCAGGAGAACACACATGCAATGACATTGGGTGTGGTTCATGAAAAGAACAGACATGCAATTACACTGGTGGATCCTTATGTGGTTCATGAAAAGAACAGACATGCAATGACACTGGTGGATCCTTATGTGGTTTGTTTAGAAGAATACACATGCAATGACACTGGTGTGGTTAATGAAAAGAACACACATCCAATGACACTGGTGGATCCTTATGTGGTTTGTTTAGAAGAACAGACATGCAATGACACTGGTGGATCCACGTGTGGTTCACGAGAAGAACACACATCCAATGACACTGGTAGATCCTTATGTGGTTCATGAAAAGAACTGACATGCAGTGACACTGGGTGTGGTTCATGAAAAGAATAGACATGCACTGACACTGGGTGTGGTTCATGAAAAGAACAGACAGGCAATGACACTGGTGGATCCTTATGTGGTTTGTTTAGAAGAACACAAATGCAATGACACTTAGTGTGGTTCATGAAAAGAACAGACATGCAATTACACTGGTGGATCCTTATGTGGATTGTTTAGAGGAACAGACATGCAATGAAACAGATGGATCCACGTGTGGTTCATGAGAAGAACACACATCCAATGACACTGGTAGATCCTTATGTGGTTCATGAAAACAACAGACATGCAGTGACACCGGGTGTGTTTCATGAAAAGAATAGACATGCAATGAAACTGGGTGTGGTTCATGAAAAGAACAGACATGCAATGACACTGGTGGATCCTTATGTGGTTCATGAAAAGAACAAACAGGCAATGACACTGGTGAATCCTTATGTGGTTCATGACAAGAACAGACATGCAATGACACTGGTGGATCCTTATGTGTGTTTCATGAAAAGAACAGACATGCAATGACACCGGTGGATCCACATGTGCTTCATGAGAAGAACACACATCAAATGACACTGGTGGATCCTTATGTGGTTCATGAAAAGAACTTACATGTAGTGACACCGGGTGTGGTTCATGAAAAGAACATACATGCAATGACACTGGGTTTGGTTCATGAAAAGAATAGACATCCAATGACTCTAGCTGTGGTTCATGAAAAGAACACACATGCAATGACACTGAATGTGGTTCATGAAAAGAATAGACATGCAATGACACTGGTGGATCCTTATGTGTGGTTCATGAAAAGAACAGGCATGCAATGGCACTGGTGGATCCTTATGTGGTTTGTTTAGAGGAACAAACATGCAATGACACTAGTGGATCCATGTGTGGTTCATGAGAAGAACACACATCCAATGACACTGGTGGATCCTTATGTGGTTTGTTTAGAGGAACAGACATGCAATCAGACTAGGTGGATCCATATGTGGTTTATGGAAGTAACGGACATGCAATGACTCTAGCTATGATTCATGAAAAGAACACACATGCAATGACACTGGTGGATCCATGGGTGGTTCATGGGAAGAACACACATCCAATGACACTGGTGGACTCTAGCTGTGGTTCATGAAAAGAACAGACATGCAATAACACTGGTGGATCCATATGTGGTTTGTCAGGAGAACACACATGCAATGACATTGGGTGTGGTTCATGAAAAGAACAGACATGCAATGACACTGGTGGATCCCTACGTGGTTCATGAAAAGAACAGACATGCAATGACACTGGTGGATCCTTATCTGGTTTGTTTAGAAGAATACACATGCAATGACACTGGTGTGGTTCATGAAAAGAACACACATCCAATGACACTGGTGGATCCTTATGTGGTTTGTTTAGAAGAACAGACATGCAATGACACCGGTGGATCCACGTGTGGTTCATGAGAAGAACACACATCCAATGACACTGGTAGATCCTTATGTGGTTCATGAAAAGAACTGACATGCAGTGACACTGGGTGTGGTTCATGAAAAGAATAGACATGCACTGACACTGGGTGTGGTTCATGAAAAGAACAGACAGGCAATGACACTGGTGGATCCTTATGTGGTTTGTTTAGAAGAACACAAATGCAATGACACTTAGTGTGGTTCATGAAAAGAACAGACATCCAATGACACTGGTGGATCCTTATGTGGTTTGTTTAGAGGAACAGACATGCAATGGCATCGGTGGATCCACGTGTGGTTCATGAGAAGAACACACATCCAATGACACTGGTAGACCCTTATGTGGTTCATGAAAACAACAGACATGCAGTGACACCGGGTGTGTTTCATGAAAAGAACAGACATGCAATGAAACTGGGTGTGGTTCATGAAAAGAACAGACATGCAATGACACTGGTGGATCCTTATGTGGTTCATTAAAAGAACAAATAGGCAATGACACTGGTGAATCCTTATGTGGTTCATGACAAGAACAGACATGCAATGACACTGGTGGATCCTTATGTGTGTTTCATGAAAAGAACAGACATGCAATGACACCGGTGGATCCACATGTGCTTCATGAGAAGAACACACATCAAATGACACTGGTGGATCCTTATGTGGTTCATGAAAAGAACTTACATGTAGTGACACCGGGTGTGGTTCATGAAAAGAACATACATGCAATGACACTGGGTTTGGTCCATGAAAAGAATAGACATCCAATGACTCTAGCTGTGGTTCATGAAAAGAACACACATGCAATGACACTGAATGTGGTTCATGAAAAGAATAGACATGCAATGACACTGGTGGATCCTTATGTGTGGTTCATGAAAAGAACAGACATGCAATGGCACTGGTGGATCCTTATGTGGTTTGTTTAGAGGAACAAACATGCAATGACACTAGTGGATCCATGTGTGGTTCATGAGAAGAACACACATCCAATGACACTGGTGGATCCTTATGTGGTTTGTTTAGAGGAACAGACATGCAATCACACTAGGTGGATCCATATGTGGTTTATGGAAGTAACGGACATGCAATGACTCTAGCTATGATTCATGAAAAGAACACACATGCAATGACACTGGTGGATCCATGGGTGGTTCATGGTAAGAACACACATCCAATGACACTGGTGGACTCTAGCTGTGGTTCATGAAAAGAACATACATGCAATAACACTGGTGGATCCATATGTGGATTGTCAGGAGAACACACATGCAATGACATTGGGTGTGGTTCATGAAAAGAACAGACATTCAATGACACTGGTGGATCCTTATGTGTGGTTCATGAAAAGAATAGACATGCAATGACACTGGTGGATCCTTATGGGGTTTGTTTAGAAGAACACACATGCAATGACACTGGGTGTGGTTCATGAAAACAATAGACATGCAATGACACTGGTGGATCCTTATGTGGTTTGTTTAGAGGAACAAACATGCAATGCCACCAGTGGATCCACCTGTGGTTCATGAGAAGAACACACATCCAATTTCACTGGGTGGATCCTTATGTGGTTCATGAAAAGAACTGACATGCAGTGACACTGGGCGCGGTTCTTGAAAAGAACAGACATGCAATAACATCGGTGGATCCATGTGTGGTTTATGGAAGTAACAGACATGCAATGACTCTAGCTGTTGTTAATGAAAAGAACACGCCTGCAATGACACTGGGTGTGGTTCATGAAAAGAACAGACATGCAATGACACTGGTGGATCCTTATGTGGTTTGTTTAGAGGAACATACATGCAATGACACCGGTGGATCCATGTGTGGTTCATGTTGAACACACATCCAATGACACTGGTGGATCCTTATGTGGTTTGTTTAGAGGAACAGACATGCAATGACACCGGTTGATCCTTATGTGGTATTCTAGAGGAACACACATGCAATGACGCCGGGTGTGGTTCATGAAAAGAACAGACATGCAATGACTTATGTGGTTTGTTTAGAAGAACACACATGCAATGACACTGGGTGTGGTTCATGAAAAGAACACACAGGCAATGGCACTAGTGGATCCTTATGTGGTTTATTTAGAAGAACACACATGCAATGATACTGGTGGATCCTTACGTGTGGTTCATGAAAAGAACAAACATGCAATGACACTGGTGGATCGTTATGTGTGGTTCATGAAAAGAACAGACATGCAATGACACTGGTGGATCCTTATGTGTGGTTCATGAAAAGAACACACATGCAATGACACTGGTGGATCCTTATGTGGTTTGTTTAGAAGAATACACATGCAATGACACTGCATGTGGTTCATGAAAGGAACATAGACACAATGACACTTGTGGATCCTTATGTGGTTTGTTTAGAGGAACAGACATGCAATGACACTGGTGGATCCACGTGTGGTTCATGAGAAGAACACACATCCAATGACACTGGTAGACCGTTATGTGGTTCATGGAAAGAACTGACATGTAGTGACACTGGGTGTGGTTCACGAAAAGAACAGACATGCAATGACACTGGGTGTGGTTCATGAAAAGAGCAGACATGCAATGACACTGGTGGATCCTTACGTGTGGTTCATGAAAAGAATAGACATGCAATGACACCGGTGGATCCACATGTGGTTCATGAGAAGAACACACATCCAATGACACTGGTGGATCCTTATGTGGTTCATGAAAAGAACAGACATGCAATGACATCGGGTGTGGTTCATGAAAAGAACAGACATGCAATGACACTGGTGGATCCTTATGTGGTTTGTTTAGAAGAACACACATGCAATGACACTAGGTGTGGTTCATGAAAAGAACACACATCCAATGACACTGGTGGATCCTTATGTGGTTTGTTTAGAGGAACAGACATGCAATGACATCGGTGGATCCACGTGTGGTTCATGAGAAGAACACACATCCAATGACACTGGTAGATCCTTATGTGGTTCATGAAAAGAACAGACATGCAGTGACACCGGGTGTGTTTCATGAAAAGAACAGAAATGCAATGACACTAGGTGTGGTTCATGAAAAGAACAGACATGCAATGACACTGGTGGATCCTTATGTGGTTCATGAAAAGAATAGACATGCAATGGCACTGGTGGATCCTTATGTGGTTCATGAAAAGAACAGACATGCAATGACACTGGTGGATCCTTATGTGGTTTGTTTAGAGGAACATACATGCAATGACACCGGTGGATCCATGTGTGGTTCATGTTGAACACACATCCAATGACACTGGTGGATCCTTATGTGGTTTGTTTAGAGGAACAGACATGCAGTGACACCGGTTGATCCTTATGTGGTATGTCTAGAGGAACACACATGCAATGACGCCGGGTGTGGTTCATGAAAAGAACAGACATGCAATGACTTATGTGGTTTGTTTAGAAGAACACACATGCAATGACACTGGGTGTGGTTCATGAAAAGAACACACAGGCAATGGCACTAGTGGATCCTTCTGTGGTTTTTTTAGAAGAACACACATGCAATGATACTGGTGGATCCTTACGTGTGGTTCATGAAAAGAACAAACATGCAATGACACTGGTGGATCCTTATGTGTGGTTCATGAAAAGAACAGACATGCAATGACACTAGTGGATCCTTATGTGTGGTTCATGAAAAGAACACACATGCAATGACACTGGTGGATCCTTATGTGGTTTGTTTAGAAGAACACACATGCAATGACACTGCGTGTGGTTCATGAAAGGAACATAGACACAATGACACTTGTGGATCCTTATGTGGTTTGTTTAGAGGAACAGACATGCAATGACACTGGTCGATCCACGTGTGGTTCATGAGAAGAACACACATCCAATGACACTGGTAGATCGTTATGTGGTTCATGGAAAGAACTAACATGTAGTGACACTGGGTGTGGTTCATGAAAAGAACAGACATGCAATGACACTGGGTGTGGTTCATGAAAAGAGCAGACATGCAATGACACTGGTGGATCCTTACGTGTGGTTCATGAAAAGAACAAACATGCAATGACACCGGTGGATCCACGTGTGGTTCATGAGAAGAACACACATCCAATGACATTGGTGGATCCTTATGTGGTTCATGAAAAGAATAGACATGCAATGACATCAGGTGTGGTTCATGAAAAGAACAGACATGCAATGACACTGGTGGATCCTTATGTGGTTTGTTTAGAAGAACACACATGCAATGACACTAGGTGTGGTTCATGAAAAGAACACACATCCAATGACACTAGTGGATCCTTATGTGGTTTGTTTAGAGGAACAGACATGCAATGACATCGGTGGATCCACGTGTGGTTCATGAGAAGAACACACATCCAATGACACTGGTAGATCCTTATGTGGTTCATGAAAAGAACAGACATGCAGTGACACCGGGTGTGTTTCATGAAAAGAACAGACATGCAATGACACTAGGTGTGGTTCATGAAAAGAACAGACATGCAATGACACTGGTGGATCCTTATGTGGTTCATGAAAAGAATAGACATGCAATGACACTGGTGGATCCTTATGTGGTTCATGTAAAGAACAGACATGCAATGACACTCGTAGATACTTATGTGGTTCAGGCAAAGAACACACATGCAATGACATTGGGTGTGGTTCATGAAAAGAACAGACATGCAATGACACTAGTGGATCCTTATGTGTGGTTCATGAAAAGAACAGACATGCAATGACACTAGTGGATTCTTATGTGGTTTGTTTAGAAGAACACACATGCAAGGACATTGGGTGTGGTTCATGGAAAGAACAGACATGCAATGACACTGGTGGATCCTTATGTGTGGTTCATGAAAAGAATAGACATGCAATCAGACCGGTGGATCCTTATGTGGTTTGTTTAGAAGAACACACATGCAATGACACTGGGTGTGGTTCATGAAAAGAACCGACATGCAATGACACTGGTGGATCCTTATGTGGTTTGTTTAGCGGAACAGACATGCAATGACACCGGTGGATCCACGTGTGGTTCATGAGAAGAACACACATCCAATGAGACTGGGTGGATCCTTATGTGGTTCATGAAAAGAACTGACATGCAGTGACACTGGGTGCGGTTCATGAAAAGAACAGACATGCAATGACATCGGTGGATCCATGTGTGGTTTATGGAAGTAACAGAAATGCAATGACTCTCGCCGTGGTTAATGAAAAGAACACGCATGCAATGACACTGGGTGTGGTTCATGAAAATAACAGACATGCAATGACACTGGTGGATCCTTATGTGGTTTGTTTAGAGGAACATACATGCAATGACACTGGTGGATCCATGTGTGGTTCATGTTGAACACACATCCAATGACACTGGTGGATCCTTATGTGGATTGTTTAGAGGAACAAACGTGCAATGACACCGGTGGATCCTTGTGTGGTATGTCTAGAGGAACACACATGCAATGACACCTGGTGTGGTTCATGAAAAGTACAGACATGCAATGACTTATGTGGTTTGTTTAGAAGCACACACATGCAATGACACTGGGTGTGGTTCATGAAAAGAACAGATAGGCAATGACACTGGTGGATCCTTATGTGGTTTGTCTAGAAGAACACACATGCAATGATACTGGTGGATCCTTATGTGTGGTTCATGAAAAGAATAGACATGCAATGACACCGGTGGATCCTTATGTGTGGTTCATGAAAAGAATAGACATGCAATGACACTGGTGGATCCTTATGTGTGGTTCATGAAAATAACAGACATGCA
The DNA here is from genome assembly GCA_916181665.1 of Avena sativa. Taxonomy (NCBI): domain Eukaryota; kingdom Viridiplantae; phylum Streptophyta; class Magnoliopsida; order Poales; family Poaceae; genus Avena; species Avena sativa. The sequence continues at coordinate 26,391,358 of OV702290.1, read as the reverse complement.
ATGACACTGGTGGATCCTTATGTGGTTTGTTTAGAAGAACACACATGCAATGACACTGGGTGTGGTTCATGAAAAGAACATACACGCAATGACACTGGTGGGTTCTTATGTGGTTTGTTTAGAGGAACATACATGCAATGACACTGGTGGATCCACGTGTGGTTCATGAGAAGAACACACATCCAATGACACTGGTAGATCCTTATGTGGTTCATGAAAAGAACTGACATGTAGTGACACTGGGTGTGGTTCATAAAAAGAACAGACATGCAATGACACTGGTGTGGTTCATGAAAAGAACAGACATGCAATGACACTGGTGGATCCTTATGTAGTTTGTTTAGAAGAACACACATGCAATGACACTGGTGGATCCATGTGTGGTTTATGAGAAGAACACACATCTAATGAACTCTAGTGGATCTATCTTGGCATAATTTGATGTATTCCACAATGTATTTCATTGTACAAGACACTTTCCATTTTTATACTTCTCAGTTTTGCCCTTGGTTTTATGTGGTACTACTTAGTTTTATGCCCCCCTCTCTATCTTTCGTAGAAGCCCAAACCTGTGCTCACCCTGTCTGCTACTCCTTGATTGGTTGTCACAGTTGTCACGCGGATCGTGCGCACCAACAGTTGATTCTGTGCGATCCAACGATGATCGTTGCACACGTCGTGCCCTTCACAGTATAGCGTGAGACAGCACAGACGTCTCCCTCCACGAGACTTCTACAGGAAGGAACACGATGCCGTCCATGGAAAAAGTCGTCGAGCGGTCATGTCAAGTTTAATCAAGTCTGAAAAGCCTACTACTGCTACTACAACTCATGCACAGGACAACGGGGTCATCGAGTGCACGGTTGTCAACGAGACAATGCAATTTATTGGCACTTGATTTTAATCATACATATCCCATTTTTACGCAGCGCTCTCAATCTTACTTCCAACTGGGCCCTACCGCTAGTAAATTCCATGAGTCAAGGGCCCCCCTCGAGTAGATCTAACGTTGCTAGAAATTAGTTCTGTGCCACTTGCATGCAGTGGAATCGAGGTCTGCCATGAGCGTGTTTTCAATGCAGCTCTAAAGTGGAGACCGTGGCTGTTTCAAAAAAAAGGAATAAAAAAATGGTGGAGATCGTGGTAGCCCCCCGTCCCCCGCCCACCACATGTGTCCACTCGAGGACTACGAACGGTCCGGTGTTTATAGCCCCCCTCGACCTTCTTCTTCAATGAGCTCGTGTCATTTCCCCCTAGTCTGTCTAGTCCCAAGACCCCAATCTACACCTGCCGCGCACGCCGAAGCTCCCTCGTTTGCACTACCTCCTTCCCTTAGTGCGCCATGAAGCGTACGCGTGGAGACGATCCGGAGGTGAAGCCAGTTGAAGGTGCAGCAGCAGATGGCTCGGTCGCTGCTAAGCATGCGGATGCGTCTTCTCCGGGCACGAACACCGCTTGTCGCCGCGCCGTCAAGGGTGCGAACTCATCCGTCCAGCCAGTAGCCATCGTCGCCGAGCAGTAGGTGGTAGCCGTTGCCACCGAGCAACAGTTGGTAGCCGTCGCCGCCGAGCAACAGGTGGTAGCCATCACCGCCGAGCAGCAGGTAGTAGTCGTCGCCGCCGAGCAGCAGGTGGCCGACAACGTCGTGGCCGACAACATCGTGGTGCCAGCGGCAGATCTGGATGGGGGGCAAGTGGCAGGTGGCAGGCGAAGGAAATCCGGTGATCTACATCGACGACCCCATCACCTTTCAAGAAATCTTCGACGCAATCGTGGAGAATGATGAGTTCGAGGAGGAGGTCCCTGATGAGGAGTCTGGGGTACTACATTGCTAGCTTCTCTAGTCGCAGCCGCAGTTTTCACTGTTCATACATAGGATTTGCTCAATCATATACAGATTCTTTTGCTCTTGAAGTAGGGTATAATATATATGATTTGATCGGTTGATTAATGCATCTTCCATCTAGTCACAAAACCCTAATCCGTCTAGTCACAAAACCCCAATCTGCTCATCTGCCATCTAGTTGAGTTTGCTAGTTCAGTGTTGATTTCGATACACAGCAGGCCTATAACATTACATTTCTATTCCTTACCGAGCCCAATGATTCAATTTTGCCCCAAAATAGTGCAAGGGCATCTGATGGTCTTGTTTTCTTAGGGATGGTTAGTGGCCCTGAGGCAGCAATGCACGTAAACAATATAGGTTGTGTTGTTGGTATTTTGGTTCTCCGACACCATCGCTGGAAAAAATGAGGCCCTAATTTTTTCTCTCATATGGAACCTAAATATATAATATTTGTATTGTTTCTGATCTATGAATGCATTGTATGATGCATTTGTATATCCCTGAATATTGTTTTATATGATTACATTTCAATTTCTTATTGTGGACAATGATTCAAATTTGCCCCAAAGAGAGGCAGACACATTGGTGTCAGATTTTTACAGGGGTGCGTGAGCGAACCTGGGGCCATGTACAAGATCAATATAAGTTGTGCAATTGTTACTTGGTTCGCTTACGCCATCTCTATAGAAACTTATGAGGCTGCAATCTTTATTCTACATTCATAGAACTATGATATTTGATTATCTATTCCATGCATTCATAGTGTATAAGAATTACATTTTAGTTTGTCACCGAGGCCAATGATTGAAATTTTCCCCAAAAGAGTTCAAGGGGAGACACGTATGATGGTGTCGTGTTTTAGGGATGGGTTGGTAAACCTGAGGCAGCAATGCACACAAACAATATAGGCTGTGCTGTTGGTACTTTGGTTCTCCAACTCCATCTCTGAAACAAATTATGAGGCCCTCGATTTATTCTCATATGGAACTACATATATGATCCTTGAATTTTTTCTGATCTTTTAATGATTGGTATGATGCATATGTATATGAATGGTTTTGATCATAAGTATTTTTAACATGTACCTAAAGATTGACTGTTTGGTTTTTTATTTACAATTACAATATTTAGGCTTGTTTTTGTACCTGACTATGTATATCCCTGAATAATGTTTTGTACGATTATATTTCAATTTCTTATTATGGCCAATGATTCAAATTTGCCCCAAAAGAGAGGCAGACACATTGGTGTCAGATTTTTTCAGGGACGAGTTAGTGAACCTGGGGCGATGTACAATAACAATATAGGCTGTGCAATTGTTACTTGGTTCACTCACACCGTCCCTGAATAAACTTATGAGGACGCAATCTTTATTCTACAATCATAGAACTATGGTATTCGAATTATCTATTCCATGCATTCATAGTGTATAAGAATTACATTTTAGTTTGTCGCCGAGGCCGATGATTGAAATTAGCCCCAAAAGAGTTCAAGGGGAGACACGTATGATGGTGTCGTGTTTTAGGGATGAGTTGGTGAACCTGAGGCAGCAATGCACACAAACAATATAGGTTGTGTTGTTGGTACTTTGGTTCGCCAACTCCATCTCTGAAACAAATTATGAGGCCCTAGATTTATTCTCATATGGAACCACATATATGATCCTTGAATTGTTTCTGATCTTTTAATGATTGGTATGATGCATATGTATATGAATGGTTTTGATCATAAGTATTTTTAACATGCACCTGAAGATTAATTGTTTGGTTTTTTATTTATAATTACAATATTGAGGCTTGTTTTTGTACCTGACTATGTATATCCCTGAATAATATTTTATATGATTATATTTCAATTTCTTATTGTGGCCAATGATTCAAATTTGTCCCAAAAGAGAGGCAGACATATTGGTGTCAGATTTTTTCAAGGATGAGTTAGTGAACCTGGGGTGGTGTACAACAACATTACAGGTTGTGCAATTGTTACTTGGTTCGCTGACTCCATCCCTGAAGAAACTTATGAGGCTGCAATCTTTATCCTACATTCACTCTGATGCAATTATTTGTCATTGTGTTGAGATGAAATGATATATGAACCGATCAAACTATTGCTGAGATGCTTTATCTTTGATATCCACGGATATATTGTCTTACATATACATGTTGTCAATTCTTGAGTTGTAATACAATTCAATCATATGTATGAGTTCTAAGTTATGTTCTTAAAAATCAACAGGAGGATGATGATGAAGTGGACGATAGCAAGGTATCCAGGGACAACAAGAGCCGCTACGTGCTGAGGCAGTTATGGTGTGGGATAATCTGTTTCCACCATAGGGGGAGACTGTTTTGCCCATTCTATGGCAGAGCAATCAACGTGGACCTCAACAGCATGATCCAGCATGCGGAGGGCATTGGCAGAGGCGGAGGCAGAAGCCATAGGCTGATTACCTTGGCACGGCACGCAGCCTACGGCAAATTCCTCTGGGAGTATGTCAGGACTGGCCTGTATCTCATCGACTAGGCTGTCGCTACCTCCTGCTGATAAACCCTGCCCTGCTAGGCGTCTCCATGTCCCGGCCTCCTGCTGCAGCCCTTGCTTTTATTTTGTTCTAGTTAATTATTACCTGTGTGTGGCATGTAAGACAATATATCCGTGGTGTCTCTGGTGAACCTTTTATATTAATCTACTCCTTTATATGGAGTGCCTTAAAGTTTCTAGTGTTCAATTATAATTACTGATCATGCTCATGCACACTACAAAATATTTCTAGTGCTCGATTATATTATAATTGTCAATAAATACATCAACAAGTTAAATTGGTCGAAATTTTGTATTGAAGTAACTAAATGTATCACACACATAATAAACTAAATGTATCACACACATATTGATCATGTATTGAAGTAACTAAATCTAGTTCAAATGCATAATGTATCACCACCACTTGTTGTCGTCCTTGACTTGCTTCCCCTTCAGCCGCTTGATGTCGCCACCGTCCCAAGATCCCTGCTCGTCCTGAAACCGCTTTTTGTCCTCCTCGCGCTTCTTCTCCTGGGCTAGCTTGCAACCAGGGCATAGCTCTCTCATGAAAAACCCCGCCTTAACCATCCCATCTTTCATGGTAATGATCTTACTATACAACTCGTACGCCATGTAGGCGTCTCTGGCTGCATACTCGAGGCGCACCTGGCTCATCGGCTTCCACTCCCAGTAGTCGTGATCGAGTCACTTCAATTTCTTCAGTTTTTCATAGGATTTATGGATGATTTCCGTTGCCAGATCACCCATGCCATCCTTCGCTGGGTATGATTTGATCTTGTATAGATTTTGGATGTCGATGTGGTGCCCCTCTGGGATTTTTATCAACGCACGAGAAAGCATAATTGTGTCATTTGTGATATCCACGCTAGTGAAAGTTATCCATTTCCTACACAAGAACTCGACCAGAGCCGGACAACGCATCTCGGTTGGTTTACTCCTGCACTTAGATGGTTCTAGGGATGTAAGGGAACAAGGGATGCAGAAGTGGTGATCTCAAATTTAAATTTCACATACCTGCAGAAGTGGTAAATGAGGACCTCCTCATGTATGGCGATTTGCACGACAGCGACTCTTGTGGAGGATTTTTTCTCTTATTTGCACAGGTGTACTCCAAGTCTAGCCCCACAAACTTGTGCTTCTCTTTCTCAAGCAATTGCTCAAACCTGGCGAGAGTTGTCTCTATAGTCGCTTCATCATTTGTGTACACCACTGTCAAAGTCGTGGTGCCATGGGCAGGGACCAAGTGGGTCTCTGTTGTGCATTTCCCATCGTCCATGCTTGCAAGGAAATGGGTGAAAGGAAATGCCTGCAAGGAATTGCCTGCGAGAGGAAGAAGAAGATGAACCGACGGTTCTAGAACAGAGGAAGAAGAAGCGCCCAGGAAAAACTACAGAGGAATGACTACAGAAGAAACGTGGTAACTATAACTTTCAGTTTGAGAACTCACCATGGTTACGTGGAGATCGTGGCAGTGCCGCCGGTTCAATAAGTGGGGCCAGTTCCTACGAGAATATGAAATTAGCTGTGCATTTTTCTATGCGAGAAATTGAGAGAAGTCATTTATATTTTGTCTTTCATAATTAAACACAATGAAGTTGGTACATCCCATGAGATTTGAACAAAAGAGATTTGCTAGCTTAACATACAACAACACTTACAGGCCCAACATGGCAGAACTTGGAGAGCCCCAGAACTTGAGCTACCACAGAGACCTCGGCAGAGGTGGTAGAATTGGTGCGCGTGCAACCACGGCGACGGTGAGCTCGGATTCTAGAGGAGGAAAACAGAACCGAGCATGGTCGACAAGGTGATAGATCTCATCAGGAACCAATTCTCGTCCCCGACCGTGCCATGGGTGCGTCCATGGTGAGGGCGAGCTCCGACTCAGGATGGGGAGGAGAGCGGGGCCAAGCAGCTTCGTCACTTCCCAGCTCTGCACCATGGCCGCGACCACAGATTGCTGCTCTAGGTAAGAAGACGCGTAATGGATGCAGGCGCCAACGCTGCAAGCCTACATGGAGGAGAGCTGGGCCGAGCAGGTTCGTCCACGTCCCAGCTCCGCGCCATGGCTGCGACGCCCCACAAATTGCCGCTCCGGGGAAGAAGAAGACGCGTAATGGATGCAGGCGCCAACACTGCAAGCCTAATTGACACTAATGTCTACGCACTTCTATTCTTGTAGACAGTTGTTGGGCCTCCAAGTGCAGAGGTTTGTAGAACAGCAGCAAGTTTTCTCTTAAGTGGATCACCCAAGGTTATCGAACTCAGGGAGGAAGTGGTCAAAGGTATCCCCTCTCAAGCAACCCTACAATCAAGATACAAGAAGTCTCTTGTGTCCCCAACACACCCAATACACTTGTCAGGTGTATAGGTGCACTAGTTCGGTGAAGAGATAGTAAAATACAAGTGGTATGGATAATTATAAGTGGTAACGGTGATAGAGAATAGCTTGGTGGCGTGGAAAAGACTAAAGGAAAACTAAAATAAAGAAAGAAACAAGCAAGCATGCAACAGATCTAATAGCAAACTGTGTATCAATGCTTAGAAACAAGGCCTAGGGATCATACTTTCACTAGTGAACACTCTCTCATAAATATATTATCTTTATGATACTACTCTTAACTACTCTCCGGTTGGACACTCTAATCCATGGTAGGGCATAACAGCACACCTCAAAGTCCATCTTTCCCATCTAGAAAACCCCACACTGTCACCTTGAGTACTAGATGAGTCCAACAAACACCACAATTTCATAAAGATATCCAACTCCAAATATAACTCATAACAAGTATTTGAGAACTCTAGCCTAAGTGCCACCATGGTGTGCACGCTGTCACTTTCACACACATGGGGAGAGCAGAGATCTAATAAAGCACTTGAGTAGCAAGGTAGATCTACTAGATTACAAAGCTCATGATCACAATATGATCATGCATAGAGAGAGAGATGAACACATAGCTACCGGTAGAACCCGTAGCCTCGAGAGAGAACTACTCCCTCCTCATCATGGGAATCAGCAACGGTGATGGAGATCGATGGAGATGGCTCCGGGGGCACTTCCCCGTCCCAGCAGGGTGCCGGAACAGAGACTTTCTGTCCCCCGAATCTCCCCTTCGGTGGCAGCGGCGCTACGGAACTTTTCGTGGATTTCTGATTTACGATCTAGGGTTTATGCATCAGGAAGCTTCTTATAGGCGAAGAGGCAAGGTCGGTGGAGTGCTAGGGGGCCCACACCACCTGGTGGCGTGGCCTGGCCCTCCTCCGTCTCTGCTTCTGGCTCCGCGAGTCTTTCGGTAAAATAGGAACTTTGGCTTTTGTCCCGTCCAATTCCGAGAATATTGATTTTCTGACTTTCCTGGAACCAAAAACAGCAGAAAACAGGCAGCTGGCACTGTGGCTCTTCTTAATAGGTTAGTCCAAGAAATCATATGAAAAGTACTCCAAAGTGTGGACAAAACACAAGAAAGTAGATAAAACCAAGCATGGAACATCAAAAATTATAGATACATTTGCAATGTATCAACATCCCCAAGCTTAACTCCTGCTCGTCCTCGAGTAGGTAAGTGATAAAAAGAAAGAATAATTTTTGAGGTTACATGCACCATCATAAACTTGATCCAAGTACTTGTAAAACATTCAAAGCTGGGATCATAGTACTTCAATCATAACATGAAAGACAAAGTTCTAGCAATAAGATAAAGAAACTATGATGCAACATGAAAAGGCACAAACAAAAGATTCATGAATAACAATGCCTTGCAAGACGTTTGCTTGTTTCGCATAAAGAAAACATACCATAATAGTATTCAGCTTGTCCCTCAATAGAGTAGCAAATATAAATGCATAGGACACCTTCAAAGTTCATAAGAGTGACTAGATACAATAGTTTAAAACAAGCAATATCAAGTTATGCATCAATCAACTAGTCTTGGGACAATGCACATAGAACTAAGAATGGCCACTATGCTCTCAAAGTAGGTGCATAAAGATAGAAGATGGAGACTCAATATAAAAGTAAAAGAAAGGCCTTCATAGAAGGAAGCAGAGATTCAAGTTTCATAAAGAGCTTCCAAAAATTATGGTACTTATTAGCTTTCAGCTCTCATTGCCCCTATCATAAGCATCTTGAAGTGATTAAGGTTAAAGTGAACAAACTATGGTGTACATGCTTGACGAAGTATAAGTTAGGAATCTCATGTCCCTTGTATACGAGGGCAGCTCCTCATGCTACTCAAGTTTAGTCACCGGTAAGTTCTTGTCATCGTAAGTATATGTGTATCATAGAGAACTGCCAACTGGGTACCCCTTGCCCGATGATACGGAAGAATCCCCATATCAAAATGACAAGGCAAGCAGACAACGAGCATCTCAGCAATCTTCTTATTTACCATGGGAATATGGTGCTTTTTTCTCTCTTTCCTATTTTCATAATCTTTTTTTTTCTTTTTCTCAACATCTGACTCTTTTTTATAAGAAGATTGCTTCATAGACAACTCATTATGGTTACGCTGCAGGTTTCCACCATGTCAGCATGGATTAGACCAGCGTCCCAGGCGTTTCTCTAACACATATACATAACTCAATGGACTTACAAGCTCCCCTTTCATTTCACACCAACGACATCCATATACAAAAGAGCATGGTATCAGCTAGGTACAAGTACCAAGTGCAATGTTGAAAGCGTTCCCCATGAAAGCATGGTTCTGCTAATTCCCAACAAATAAGTGCAAGCATATACAACATAGAAGACACAATGGTTCAAGTTTATTAAGGGCAAGTAAAGTAAAGTGTGCCATCAAGTTCATGAGAGCTTTAATCACTAGTTTTCTCATAACAAGTTTAATTTGGAAGGTAAACAAAAGCATGAATATACTTGGAATAGCATAAGCTAATAGGTAGGTATGGTGGACTCTTTGGAATAACTTGGTTTAGGGAGTTGGATGCATGAGTGGAACTCATACTTTGTTGTGGAGGCTAGCAAAAGACTGGGAGTGACAAACTAAGAGAGAAATAATGGCCATAATCATGTAGAGCGACAAAACATCATTGATCAAAGCATAAAGTGATACTACAAGTTGAAAACTAAAGGACATAAAGGCTATGGTGACTTGAGATAGTCATAACATGGTGTGAGCATGTGCCAAGTCAACCCAAATAAAGCATCAAAGGAGAATACGACTATACTATGCTTTAATATGCTAAAACAACGCATGATTCATCCAAGGCACATTAAGAAATCTCAATTGTTTATAACAAGCCATGCTAAAGCAAAGAATACTAAGCATAAAGCCAAAACAATATCAAGCATGGCATGACAAAGCATAGGCCACAGTCAAAAACGAGCTCTTTTTACCACATAAGCATGAACTTTCCTACTCTTTTCCAAGCCAAACCAAACTATTTGCAAACCAATGTATGAAAGAGGGGGTCCAACCAATTTATTCATAAAACTAAGCAAACCAAAGCAAACGAAAAACCAAAACGAAAACGAAAAAGAATACGCTCCAAGAAAAACACAACTGTGCATGAAACAATAAAAATGAAGCGTTTGGAAGAAACCTAGGATTTTTATTGATGAAGAAGGGGATGCCTTGGGCATCCCCAAGCTTTGACGCTTGTACTTCTTGGATATTTCTTGGGGTGACATGCGTGGCATCCCCAAGCTTGAGCTTTAGTCCATCCTTCATCTCATTACTCATTCCTTCCATACACCTGAAATTTTTCCTTCATACAAAACTTCACACAATCTTTATTAGCAACATTAGTGCACTCAAGGTAAATAAGTCTTAAGGTTCAGTTTTAACACCAAATAAACTTCCATTAGAACACTAGCTACTGTAGAACTTCCCTCAAAAATCTCAATTCCCCAAAAGAACTCAAAAAGGAACCAACAAGAAGCAAATGCAAAAAATGGCAGAAATCTGTCAAAACAGACCATCAGGTAAAGACGAATTTTTTCGAAGACCTTCTGTTGCTCAAATCAAAAAGTGTTGAACTAAAGAAAGTTAGATAATAACATGGGACAGAGTCACAAAAATTCACGCCTCAAAAGGACGTACAGAGATTTTACACGAATTTTTATGGTGAAGCACAGAAATCTGTTTCGGGACAACAACTTTCCCAATCATTACTTCTCGCTCATTAGAGGTTACTCTTGGCACCAAAAGCAAATAAAAAGGATAAGGAGCGGTTATTACTGAGGTAATAACTTCCAAGACTCATCTAAACTTTTGGGTTATCTCCCAATAAGTACTTTTCTTTAATGCCTTTAAGTTAGGCACGATAGTTTGAGAAGATGCTCACATAAGAAATATGAATTGAAGTAAAAAAGAGCATCAAGAAGCAAATTCAAAGCATATTTAAGTCTAACACACATCCTATGCATAGGAATCTTGTAAATAAATAAGTCATGAAGGCACAAAGCAAAAAGCATAGGAAAGCAAAACAAGTGCAACTTCAAAATTTTCAACATAAAGAGGGGAAACTTAATATTGTTGAGATACATAAAACCATGTTTCCCTCCCTCATAATAACTTTCAGTAGAATCATGAATACAATTAACAATATAACTATCACATAAAACTCTCTTATCATGAGACACATGCATAAAAGAATTAATACTCCCCTCGTAAACTAGTCATTCTTATTAATTATAGTGGGAGCAAATTCAACAAAATAGCTATCATTATTATTCTCATCACCATAATCATCAAATATAGGAGGCATGTTGTAATCATTAATTTTCTCCTCAATAGTAGGTGGACTGAAAATATCATATTCATCATTGTAATCATGATATATTGGAGGTTTGGTATCATCATAAGCAATAGAATAGCTATCTTCCAAAGCTGGGGAACTAAAAAGATCATTTTCATAAAAACTAGCTTCCCAAAGCTTAGACTTTTCCATAACATTAGCAATAATGGTGTCCACAGAATTCATACTAACAACATTGCTATTAGCATGCAAATAAAGTTCCATAGGTTTTTTAATTTTCTCTTCAAACACTTCATGTCCTAACTCAAGATAAATACTATAAAGCTCTCTAATTTTTTTGTTTTTTTCCATTAAGCCTAACTAGTGAAATCAAGAAACAAAAAGACAAAATTGCAGAATCTAAAGGAAATAACTTCGAGCACTCACACCGGAGGATGTGAGTACCTTTTACCTTAGCTCCCCGGCAACGGCGCCAGAAAATAGCTTGATGTCTACGCACTTCTATTCTTGTAGACAGTTGTTGGGCCTCTAAGTGCAGAGGTTTGTAGAATAGCATAAAGTTTTCCCTTAAGTGGATCACCCAAGGTTTATTGAACTTAGGGAGTAAGTGGTTAAAGGTATCCCCTCTCAAGCAATCCTGCAATCAAGATACAAGAAGTCTCTTGTGTCCCCAACACACCCAATACACTTGTCAGGTGTATAGGTGCACTAGTTCGGCGAAGAGATAGTAAAATACAAGTGGTATGGATAATTATAAGTGGTAACAGTGATAGAGAATAGCTTGGTGGCGTGGAAAAGACTAAAGGCAAACTGAAATAAAGATAGAAACAAGCAAGCATGCAACATATCTAATAGCAGACGGTGTATCAATGCTTAGAAACAAGGCCTAGGGATCATACTTTCACTAGTGAACACTCTCTCATAAATATATTATCTTTATGATACTACTCTTAACTACTCTCCGGTTGGACACTCTAATCCATGGTAGGGCTCTAACAGCACACCTCAAAGTCCATCTTTCCCATCTAGAAAACCCCACACTTTCACCTTGAGTACTAGATGAGTCCAACAAACACCACAATTTCATAAAGATATCCAACTCCAAATATAACTCATAACAAGTATTTGAGAACTCTAGCCTAAGTGCCACCATAGTGTGCACGTTGTCACTTTCACACACATGGGGAGAGCAGAGATCTAATAAAGCACTTGAGTAGCAAGGTAGATCTACTAGATTACAAAGCTCATGATCACAATATGATCATGCATAGAGAGAGAGATGAACACATAGCTACCGGTAGAACCCTTAGCCTCGAGAGAGAACTACTCCCTCCTCATCATGGGAATTAGCAACGGTGATGGAGATGGTGGTGGAGATCGATGGAGATGGCTCCGGGGGCACTTCCCCGTCCCGGCAGGGTGCCGGAACAGAGACTTTCTGTCCCCCGAATCTTCCCTTTGGTGGCGGCGGCGCTACAGAACTTTTCGTGGATTTCTGATTTATGATCTAGGGTTTATGGATCAGGAGGCTTCTTATAGGCGAAGAGGCAAGGTCGGTGGAGTGCTAGGGGGCTCACACCACCTGGTGGCATAGCCAGGGATAGCCCGCACCACCATATGGTGTGGCCAGGCCCTGGCCCTCCTCCGTCTCTGCTTCTGGCTCCGTGAGTCTTCCAGTAAAATAGGAACTTTCGCTTTTGTCCCGTCCAATTCCGAGAATATTGATTTTCTGACTTTCCTGGTACCAAAAACAGCAGAAAAGAGGCAGCTGGCACTGTGGCTCTTCTTAATAGGTTAGTCCAAGAAATCATATAAAAAGTACTCCAAAGTGTGGATAAAACACAAGAAAGTAGATAAAACCAAGCATGGAACATCAAAAATTATAGATACATTTGCAATGTATCAGACACCTAAGCGACGGGAGCGACAGGAGCGACATAACAACAAGAACTGACAGGACGGGCCCAACTTGACGGCCGTTAGCCTGATTTTTTGTATTGAAACTTAAAGTTGAATTCGTGCCGAAAAAGACCCTCTAAGTATTTGGCACACCAACTGTAGTCATCGCGGATGATTCCAGGGAACTTGGGAACAGCGTTGCCTGGAACCCCAACTTTTAGGCCGCAAAATGATATTCTCCATGCAATGACACTGGTTGATCCATATGTGGTTTGTGAGAAGAAAACACATCCAATGACACTGGTCGATCCATATGTGGTTTGTGAGAAGAACACACATGCAATGACACTGGGTGTGGTTCATGAAAAGGACACACATCCAATGACACTGGTGAATCCTTATGTGGTTTGTGAAAAGAACACACATGCATTGACTCTAGATGTGGTTTGTGAGAAGAACACACATGCAATGACACTGGTGGATCCATATGTGGTTTGTGCGAAGAACACACATTTAATGACACTGGTGGATCCATAAGTGGTTTGTGAGAATAACACACATGCAATGACACTGGGTGTGGTTCATGAAAAGAACACACATCCAAGGAACTCTGGTGGATCCATATGTGGTTTGTGAGAAGAACACACATGCAATGACTCTAGCTGTGGTTCATGAGAAGAACACACATGCAATCACATTGGTGGATCGATATGTGGTTTGTGAGAAGAACACACATCCAATGACACTGGTGGATCCAAGTATGGTTTGTGAGAAGAACACACATGCAATGACACTTGGTGTGGTTTATGAAAAGAACACACATCCAATGGCACTGGTGGATCCTTATGTGGTTTGTGAAAAGAACACACATGCAATGACACTCGGTGTGGTTTGTGAGAACAACACACATGCAATGACACTGGTTGATCCATATGTGGTTTGTGAGAAGAACACACATCCAATGACACTTCTGGATCCATATGTGGTTTGTGAGAAGAACACACATGCAATGACACTGGGTGTGGTTCATGAAAAGAACACACATCTAATGACACTGGTGGATCCTTATGTGGTTTGTGAAAAGAAAACACATGCAATGACACTAGGTGTGGTTTGTGAGAAGAACACACATGCAATGACACTGGTGGATCCATATGTAGTTTGTGAGAAGAACACACATCGAATGACACTGGTGGATCCATATGTGGTTTGTGAGAAGAACACACATGCAATGACTCTGGGTGTGGTTCATGAAAAGAACACACATACAATGAACTCTAGTGGAAACATATGTGGTTTGTGAGAAGAACACACATGCAATGACTCTAGCTATGGTTCATGAGAAGAACACACATGCAATCACACTGGTGGATCCATATGTGGTTTGTGAGAAGAACACACATCCAATGACACTGGTGGATCCATGTGTGGTTTGCGAGAAGAACACACATCCAATGAGTCTAGCTATGGTTAATGAAAAGAACACACATGCAATGACACTGTTGTATCCATATGTGGTTTGTGAAAAAAACAGACATGCAATGACACTGGTGGATCCATATGTGGTTTGTGAGTAGAACACACATGCAATGACACTGGTGGATCCTAATGTGGTTTGTGAAAAGAACACACATGCAATGACTCTGGGGGATCCATATGTGGTTTGTGGAAAGAACACACATGCAATGACTCTAGCCGTCGTTTGTGAGAAGAATAGACATGCAATGACTCTGATGGATCCATGTGTGGTTTTTGAAAAGAACACACATGCAATGACTCTAGCTATGATTAATGAAAAGACCACACATGCAATGACACTGTTGGATCCATATGTGGTTTGTGAAAAGAATAGACATGCAATGACACTAGTGGATCCATATGTTGTTTGTGAGAAGAACACACATGCAATGACACTTGTTGTGGTTCGTGAAAAGAACACACATGCAATGACACTGTTGGATCCTTATGTGGTTGATGAAAAGAACACACATCCAATGACACTGGTGGATCCATATGTGGTTTGTGAGAAGAACACACATGCAATCACACTGGTGGATCCATATGTGGTTTGTGAGAAGAACACACATGCAATCACACTGGTGGATCTATATGTGGTTTGTGACAAGAACACACATCCAATGACACTGGTGGATCCATGTGTGGTTTGTGAGAAGAACACACATGCAAAACAGACATGCAATGACACTAGTGGATCCATATGTGGTATGTGGAAAGAATCGACATGCAATGACACTAGCTATGGTTGATGAAAAGAACAGACATGCAATGACTCTTATGGATCCATATGTGGTTTGTGAAAAGAACACACATGCAATGACTAGATGTGGTTAATGAAAAGAATACACATGCAATGACACTATTGGATCCATATGTGGTTTCTGAAAAGAACACACATGCAATGACTCTAGCTATGGTTAATGAAAAGAACACACATGCAATGACACTGTTGGATCCATATGTGGTTTGTGAAAAGAACAAACATGCAATGACACTGGTGGATCCATGTGTGGTTTGTGAGAAGAACACACATGCAATGACACTAGTTGTGGTTCATGAAAATAACACACATGCAATGACACTGGTGGATCGTTATGTGGTTTGTGAAAAGAACACACATGCAATGACTTTGGTGGATCCACATGTGGTTTGTGAGAAGAACACACATGCAATGACTCTAGCTGTGGTTTGTGAGAAGAACACACATGCAATCACACTTGTGGATCCATATGTGGTTTGTGAGAAGAACACACATGTAATCACACTGGTGGATCCATATGTGGTTTGTGAGAAGAACACACATGCAATCACACTGGTGGATCCATTTGTGGTTTATGAGAAGAACACACATCTAATGACACTAGTGGATCCATGTGTGGTTTGTGAGAAGAACACACATGCAAAACACACATGCAATGATACTGGTGGAACCATATGTGGTCTATGGAAAGAATGGACATGCAATGACACTAGTTGTGGTTGATGAAAATAACACACATGCAATGACACTGTTGGATCCATATGTGGTTTGTGAAAAGAACACACATGCAATGACTCTAGCTATGGTTAATGAAAAGAACACACATGCAATGACACTGTTGGATCCATATGTGGTTTGTGAAAAGAACAGACATGCTTTGACTCTGGTGGATCCATATGTGGTTTGTGAGAAGAACACACATGCAATTACTCTAGTTGTGGTTTGTGAGAAGAACACACATGCAATCGCACTAGTGGATCCATATGTTGTTTGTGAGAAGAACACCCATTCAATAACACTGGTGGATCCATGTGTGGTTTGTGAGAAGAACACACATGCAATGACACTAGTGGATCCATATGTGGTCTGTGGAAAGAACATACATGCATTGAAACTAGCTAGGGTTAATGAAAAGAACAGACATGCAAGGACTCTCATGGATCCAGAACACACATGCAATGACACTGGTGGATCAATGCGATTTGTGAGAATAACTGACATGCAATGAATTCTGGTGGATCCATGTGTGGTTTATAAGAAGAACACACATGCAAGGACACTAGGTGTGGTTCATGAAAAGAACACACATCCAATGAACTCTGGTGGATCCATATGTGGTTTGTGAGAAGAACACACATGCAATGACTCTAGATGTGGTTTGTAAAAAGAACACACATGCAATGACACAGGTGGATCCATATGTGGTTTGTGATAATAACACACATCCAATGACACTGGTGGATCCGTGTGTGGTTTGTGAGAAGAACACACATGCAATGACACTGGGTGTGGTTCATGAAAAGAACACACATCCAATGACACTAGTGGATCCTTATGTGGTTTGTGAAAAGAACACACATGCAATGACTATAGATGTGGTTTGTGAGAAGAACACACATGCAATGACAATGGTGGATCCATATGTGGTTTGTGAGAATAACACACATCCAATGACACCGGTGGATCCATATGTGGTTTGTGAGAAGAAGACACATGCAATGACACTGGGTGTGGTTCATGAAAAGAACAGACATCCAATGAACTGTGGTGGATCCATATGTGGTTTATGAGAATAACATACATCCAATGACACCGGTGGATCCATATGTGGTTAGTGAGAAGAAGACACATGCAATGACACTGGGTGTGGTTCATGAAAAGAACAGACATCCAATGAACTGTGGTGGGTCCATATGTGGTTTGTGAGAAGAACAATCATGGAATGACTCTTGCTATGGTTCATGAGAAGAACACTCATGCAATCACACTGGTGGATCCATATGTGGTTTGTGAGAAGAACACACATCCAATGACACTGGTGGATCCATGTGTGGTTTGTGAGAAGAACACACATGCAATGACACTACTGTGGTTCATGAAAAGAACACACATCCAATGACACTGGTGGATCCTTATGTGGTTTGTGAAAAGAACACACATGCAGTGACACTGGGTGTGGTTTGTGCGAAGATCACACATGCAATCAAACTGGTGGATCCATCTGTGGTTTGTGAGAAGAACACACATCCAATGACACTAGTGGATCCATGTGTGGTTTGTGAGAAGAACACACATGCAAAACACACAAGAAATGACACTGGTGGATCCATATGTGGTCTGTGGAAAGAATAGACATGCAATGACACTAGATGTGGTTAATGAAAAGAACATACATGCAATAACTCTGATGGATCCATATGTGGTTTGTGAAAAGAACACACATGCAATGACACTGGTGGATCAATGTGGTTTGTGAGAATAACAGACATGCAATGAACTATGGTGGATCCATGTGTGGTTTGTGAGAAGAACACACATGCAATGACTCTGGTGGATCCACATGTCGTTTGTGAAAAGAACACATATGCAATGATACTGGTGGATCAATGTGGTTTGTGAGAATAACAGACATGCAATGAACTCTGGTGGATCTATGTGTGGTTTGTGAGAAGAACACACATGCAATGACATTGGGTGTGGTTCATGAAAATAACAAACATCCAATGACTCTATTGGATGCTTATGTGGTTTGTGAGAAGAACACACATGCAGTGACTCTAGATGTGGTTCATGAAAATAACACACATGCAATGACACTGGTGGATCCATATGTGGTTTGTGAGAAGAACACACATCCAATGACACTGGTGGATCCATGTGTGGTTTGTGAGAAGAACCCACATGCAATGACACTGGGTGTGGTCAATGAAAAGAACATACATCCAATGACACTGATGGATCCTTATTTGGATTGTGAAAAGAACACACATGCAATGACTCTAGATGTGGTTCGTGAGAAAAACACACATGCAATGACACTGGTGGATCCATATGTGGTTTGTGAGAAGAACACACATCCAATGAAACCGGTGGATTCATATGTGGTTTGTGAGAAGATCACACATGCAATGACACTGGGTGTGGTTCATGAAAAGAACACACATCTAATGAACTCTGGTGTATCCATATGTGGTTTGTGAGAAGAACACTCATGGAATGACTCTAGCTGTGGTTCATGAGAAGAACACTCATGCAATCACACTGGTGGATCCATGTGTGGTTTGTGAGAAGAACACACATGCAATCACATTGGTGGATCCGTACGTGGTGTGTGAGAAGAACACACATCCAATGACACTGGTGGATCCATGTGTGGTTTGTGAGAAGAACACACATGCAATGACACTGGGTGTGGTTCATGAAAAGAACACACATGCAATGACACTGGTGGATCCTTATGTAGTTTGTGAAAAGAACACACATGCAATGACTATAGATGTGGTTTGTGAGAAGAACACACAGGTAATGCCACTGTTGGATCCATATGCGGTTTGTGAGAAGAAGACACATCCAATGATACTGGGTGTTGTTCATGAAAATAACACACATCCAATGACACTGGTGGATCCTTATGTGGTTTGTAAAAACAACACACATGCAATGACACTGGGTGTGGTTTGTGAGAAGAACACACATGCAATGACACTGGTTGATCCATATGTGGTTTGTGAGAAGAGCACACATCCAATGACACTGGTGGATCCATATGTGGTTTGTGCAAAGAACAGACATGCAATGACACTAGTGGATCCATATGTGGTTTGTGAGAAGAACACACATGCAATGACACCGGTTGTGGTTCACGAAAAGAACACACATGCAATGACACTGGTGGATCCTTATGTGGTTCATGAAAAGAACACACATGCAATGACTCTAGTGGATCCATATGTGGTTTGTGAGAAGAACACACATGTAATCACACTGGTGGATCCATATGTGGTTTGTGAGAATAACACACATGCAATCACACTGGTGGATCCATATGTGGTTTGTGACAAGAACACACATCCAATGACACTCGTGGATCCATGTGTGGTTTTTGAGAAGAACACACATGCAAAACACACATGCAATGACACTGGTGGATCCATATATGGTATGTGGAAAGAACAGACATGCAATGACACAGCTGTGGTTGATGAAAAGAACAAATATGCAATGACTCTAATGGATCCATATGTGGTTTGTGAAAAGAACACACATGGAATGACTCTAGATGTGGTTAATGAAAAGAATACACATGCAATGACACTCTTGGATCCATATGTGGTTTGTGATAAGAATACACATGCAATGACTCTAGCTATGGTTAATGAAAAGAACACACATGCAATGACACTATTGGATCCATATGTGGTTTGTGAAAAGAAAAGACATGCAATGATACTGGTGGATCCATATGTTGTGTGTGAGAAGAAGACACAGGCAATGATACTGGTTGTGGTTCATGAAAAGAACACACATGCAATGACACTAGTGGATCGTTATGTGGTTTGTGAAAAGAACACACATGCAATGACTTTGGTGGATCCATATGTGGTTTGTGAGAAGAACACACATGCAATGACTCTAGCTGTGGTTTGTGAGAAGAACACACATGCAATCACACTGGTGGATCCATATGTGGTTTGTGAGAAGAACACACATCCAATGACACTGGTGGATCCATGTCTGGTTTGTGAGAAGAACACACATGCAAAACACACATGCAATGACACTGGTGGATCCATATGTGGTCTATGGAAAGAACATACATGCAATGACACTAGCTGTGGTTGATGAAAAGAACAGACATGGAATGACTCTGATGGATCCATATGTGGTTTGTGAAATGAACACACATGCAATGACTCTAGATGTGGTTAATGAAAAGAACACACATGCAATGACACTATTGGATCCATATGTGGTTTGTGAAAATAACACACATGCAATGACTCTAGCTATGGTTAATGAAAAGAACAAACATGCAATAACACTGTTGGATCCATATGTGGTTTGTGAAAAGAAAAGACATGCAATGACACTAGTGGATCCATATGTGGTTTGTGAGAAGAACACACATGCAATGACACTGGTTGTGGTTCATGAAAAGAACACACATGCAATGACACTGGTGGATCCTTATGTGGTTTGCGAAAAGAACACACATTCAATGACTATGGTGGATCCATATGTTGTTTGTGAGAAGAACACACATGCAATTACTATAGCTGTGGTTTGTGAGAAGAACACACATGCAATCACAATTGTGGATCCATATGTGGTTTGTGAGAAGAACACCCATCCAATAACACTGGTGGATCCATGTGTGGTTTGTGAGAAGAACACACATGCAAAACACACATGCAATGACACTGGTGGATCCATATGTGGTATGTGGAAAGAATAGAAATCCAATGACACTATCTATGGTTAATGAAAAGAACAGACATGCAATGAATCTGATGGATCCATATGTGGTTTCTGAAAAGAACACACATGCAATGATACTGGTTTATCAATGTGGTTTGTGAGAATAACAGACATGCAATGAACTCTGGTGGATCCATGTGTGGTTTGTGAGAAGAACACACATGCAATGACACTGGGTGTGGATCATGATAATAACACACATCCAATGACTCTGTTCGATCCTTATGTGGTTTGTGAGAAGAACACACATGCAATGACTCTAGATGTGGTTCATGAGAAGAACACACATGCAATGACACTGGTGGATCCATATGTGGTTTGTGAGAAGAACACACATCCAATGACACTGGTGGATCCATGTGTGGTTTGTGAGAAGAACACACATGCAATGACACTGGGTGTGGTTCTTGAAAAGGACACACATCCAATGACACTGATGGATCCTTATGTGGTTTGTGAAAAGAACACACATGCAATGACTCTAGATGTGGTTTGTGAGAAGAACACACATGCAATGACACTGGTGGATCCATATGTGGTTTGTGAGAAGAACACACATCCAATGACACCGGTGGATCCATATGTGGTTTGTGAGAAGAACACACATGCAATGACACTGGGTGTGGTTCATGAAAAGAACACACATCTAATGAACTCTAGTGTATCCATATGTGGTTTGTGAGAAGAACAATCATGGAATGACTCTTGCTATGGTTCATGAGAAGAACACTCATGCAATCACACTGGTGGATCCATGTGTGGTTTGTGAGAAGAACACACATGCAATGACACTAGGTGTGGTTCATGAAAAGAACACACATCAGATGACACAGGTGGATCCTTATGTGGTTTGTGAAAAGAACACACAAGCAATGACTCTAGATGTGGTTTGTGAGAAGAACACACATGCAATGCCACTGGTGGATCCATATGCGGTTTGTGAGAAGAAGACACATCTAATTACACTGGTGGATCCATATGTGGTTTGTGAGAATAACACACATGCAATGACACTGGGTGTTGTTCATGAAAATAACACACATCCAATGAACTCTGGTGGATCCATATGTGGTTTGTGAGAAGAACACACATGCAATGACTCTACCTGTGGTACATGAGAAGAACTCACATGCAATCACACTGGTGGATCCATATGTGGTTTGTGAGAAGAACACACATCCAATGACACCGGTGGATCGATACGTGGTTTGTGAGAAACACACATGCAATTACACTGGGTGTGGTTCATGAAAAGAACATACATCCCATGACACTAGTGGATCCTTATGTGGTTTGTGAAAAGAACACACATGCGATGACACTAGGTGTGGTTTGTGAGAAGAACACACATGCAATGACACTGGTAGATCCATATGTGGTTTGTGAGAAGAACACACATCCAATGACACTGGTGGATCCATATGTGGTTTGTGAGAAGAACACACATGCAATGACACTGGGTGTGGTTCATGAAAAGAACACACATCCAATGACACTGGTGGATCCTTATGTGGTTTGTGAAAAGAACACACATGCAATGAATCTAGATGTGGTTTTTGAGAAGAACACACATGCAATGACACTGGTGGATCCATATGTGGTTTGTGAGAAGAAGACACATCCAATGACACTGGTGGATCCACATGTGGTTTGTGAGAATAACACACATGCAATGACAGTAGGTGTGGTTCATGAAAAGAACACACATCCAACAAACTCTGGTGGATCCATATGTGGTTTGTGGGAAGAACACACATGCAACGACTCTATCTTGGTTCATGAGAAGAATACACATGCGATCACACTGGTGGATCCATATGTGGTTTGTGAGAAGAACACACACCCAATGACACTGGTGGATCCATTTGTGGTTTGTGAGAAGAACACACATGCAATGACACATGGTGTGGTTCATGAAAAGAACACACATCCAATGACACTGGTGGATCCTTATGTGGTTTGTGAAAAGAACACACATGCAATGACACTGGGTGTGGTTTGTGAGAAGAATACACATTCAATGCCACTGGTTGATCCATATGTGGTTTGCGAAAAGAACACACATTCAATGACTCTGGTGGATCCATATGTGGTTTGTGAGAACAACACACATGCAATTACTATAGCTGTGGTTTGTGAGAAGAACACACATGAAATCACAATTGTGGATCCATATGTGGTTTTTGAGAAGAACACCCATATAATAACACTGGTGGATCCATGTGTGGTTTGTGAGAAGAACACACATGCAAAACACACATGCAATGACACTGGTGGATCCATATGTGGTATGTGGAAAGAATAGAAATCCAATGACACTATCTATGGTTAATGAAAAGAACAGACATGCAATGACTCTGATGGATCCATATGTGGTTTCTGAAAAGAACACACATGCAATGATACTGGTTTATCAATGTGGTTTGTGAGAATAACAGACATGCAATGAACTCTGGTGGATCCATGTGTGGTTTGTGAGAAGAACACACATGCAATGACACTGGGTGTGGATCATGATAATAACACACATCCAATGACTCTGTTGGATCCTTATGTGGTTTCTGAGAAGAAGACACATGCAATGACTCTAGATGTGGTTCATGAGAAGAACACACATGCAATGACACTGGTGGATCCATATGTGGTTTGTGAGAAGAACACACATCCAATGACACTGGTGGATCCATGTGTGGTTTGTGAGAAGAACACACATGCAATGACACTGGGTGTGGTTCTTGAAAAGGACACACATCCAATGACACTGATGGATCCTTATGTGGTTTGTGAAAAGAACACACATGAAATGACTCTAGATGTGGTTTGTGAGAAGAACACACATGCAATGACACTGGTGGATCCATATGTGGTTTGTGAGAAGAACACACATCCAATGACACCGGTGGATCCATATGTGGTTTGTGAGAAGAACACACATGCAATGACACTGGGTGTGGTTCATGAAAAGAACACACATCTAATGAACTCTAGTGTATCCATATGTGGTTTGTGAGAAGAACAATCATGGAATGACTCTTGCTGTGGTTCATGAGAAGAACACTCATGCAATCACACTGGTGGATCCATGTGTGGTTTGTGAGAAGAACACACATGCAATGACACTAGGTGTGGTTCATGAAAAGAACACACATCAGATGACACAGGTGGATCCTTATGTGGTTTGTGAAAAGAACACACAAGCAATGACTCTAGATGTGGTTTGTGAGAAGAACACACATGCAATGCCACTGGTGGATCCATATGCGGTTTGTGAGAAGAAGACACATCCAATTACACTGGTGGATCCATATGTGGTTTGTGAGAATAACACACATGCAATGACACTGGGTGTTGTTCATGAAAATAACACACATCCAATGAACTCTGGTGGATCCATATGTGGTTTGTGAGAAGAACACACATGCAATGACTCTACCTGTGGTACATGAGAAGAACTCACATGCAATCACACTGGTGGATCCATATGTGGTTTGTGAGGAGGACACACATCCAATGACACCGGTGGATCGATATGTGGTTTATGAGAAACACACATGCAATTACACTGGGTGTGGTTCATGAAAAGAACATACATCCCATGACACTAGTGGATCCTTATGTGGTTTGTGAAAAGAACACACATGCGATGACACTAGGTGTGGTTTGTGAGAAGAACACACATGCAATGACACTGGTAGATCCATATGTGGTTTGTGAAAAGAACACACATCCAATGACACTGGTGGATCCATATGTGGTTTGTGAGAAGAACACACATGCAATGAGAAAAAACACACATCCAATGACACTGGTGGATCCTTATGTGGTTTGTGAAAAGAACACACATGCAATGACTCTAGATGTGGTTTTTGAGAAGAACACACATGCAATGACACTGGTGGATCCATATGTGGTTTGTGAGAAGAACACACATGCAATGACTCTAGATGTGGTTTGTAAAAAGAACACACATGCAATGACACAGGTGGATCCATATGTGGTTTGTGATAATAACACACATCCAATGACACTGGTGGATCCGTGTGTGGTTTGTGAGAAGAACACACATGCAATGACACTAGGTGTGGTTCATGAAAAGAACACACATCCAATGACACTGGTGGATCCTTATGTGGTTTGTGAAAAGAACACACATGCAATGACTATAGATGTGGTTTGTGAGAAGAACACACATGCAATGACAATGGTGGATCCATATGTGGTTTGTGAGAATAACACACATCCAATGACACCGGTGGATCCATATGTGGTTTGTGAGAAGAAGACACATGCAATGACACTGGGTGTGGTTCATGAAAAGAACAGACATCCAATGAACTGTGGTGGATCCATATGTGGTTTATGAGAATAACATACATCCAATGACACCGGTGGATCCATATGTGGTTAGTGAGAAGAAGACACATGCAATGACACTGGGTGTGGTTCATGAAAAGAACAGACATCCAATGAACTGTGGTGGGTCCATATGTGGTTTGTGAGAAGAACAATCATGGAATGACTCTTGCTATGGTTCATGAGAAGAACACTCATGCAATCACACTGGTGGATCCATATGTGGTTTGTGAGAAGAACACACATCCAATGACACTGGTGGATCCATGTGTGGTTTGTGAGAAGAACACACATGCAATGACACTACTGTGGTTCATGAAAAGAACACACATCCAATGACACTGGTGGATCCTTATGTGGTTTGTGAAAAGAACACACATGCAGTGACACTGGGTGTGGTTTGTGCGAAGATCACACATGCAATCAAACTGGTGGATCCATCTGTGGTTTGTGAGAAGAACACACATCCAATGACACTAGTGGATCCATGTGTGGTTTGTGAGAAGAACACACATGCAAAACACACAAGAAATGACACTGGTGGATCCATATGTGGTCTGTGGAAAGAATAGACATGCAATGACACTAGATGTGGTTAATGAAAAGAACATACATGCAATAACTCTGATGGATCCATATGTGGTTTGTGAAAAGAACACACATGCAATGACACTGGTGGATCAATGTGGTTTGTGAGAATAACAGACATGCAATGAACTATGGTGGATCCATGTGTGGTTTGTGAGAAGAACACACATGCAATGACTCTGGTGGATCCACATGTCGTTTGTGAAAAGAACACATATGCAATGATACTGGTGGATCAATGTGGTTTGTGAGAATAACAGACATGCAATGAACTCTGGTGGATCTATGTGTGGTTTGTGAGAAGAACACACATGCAATGACATTGGGTGTGGTTCATGAAAATAACAAACATCCAATGACTCTATTGGATGCTTATGTGGTTTGTGAGAAGAACACACATGCAGTGACTCTAGATGTGGTTCATGAAAATAACACACATGCAATGACACTGGTGGATCCATATGTGGTTTGTGAGAAGAACACACATCCAATGACACTGGTGGATCCATGTGTGGTTTGTGAGAAGAACCCACATGCAATGACACTGGGTGTGGTCAATGAAAAGAACATACATCCAATGACACTGATGGATCCTTATTTGGATTGTGAAAAGAACACACATGCAATGACTCTAGATGTGGTTCGTGAGAAAAACACACATGCAATGACACTGGTGGATCCATATGTGGTTTGTGAGAAGAACACACATCCAATGAAACCGGTGGATTCATATGTGGTTTGTGAGAAGATCACACATGCAATGACACTGGGTGTGGTTCATGAAAAGAACACACATCTAATGAACTCTGGTGTATCCATATGTGGTTTGTGAGAAGAACACTCATGGAATGACTCTAGCTGTGGTTCATGAGAAGAACACTCATGCAATCACACTGGTGGATCCATGTGTGGTTTGTGAGAAGAACACACATGCAATCACATTGGTGGATCCGTACGTGGTGTGTGAGAAGAACACACATCCAATGACACTGGTGGATCCATGTGTGGTTTGTGAGAAGAACACACATGCAATGACACTGGGTGTGGTTCATGAAAAGAACACACATGCAATGACACTGGTGGATCCTTATGTAGTTTGTGAAAAGAACACACATGCAATGACTATAGATGTGGTTTGTGAGAAGAACACACAGGTAATGCCACTGTTGGATCCATATGCGGTTTGTGAGAAGAAGACACATCCAATGATACTGGGTGTTGTTCATGAAAATAACACACATCCAATGACACTGGTGGATCCTTATGTGGTTTGTAAAAACAACACACATGCAATGACACTGGGTGTGGTTTGTGAGAAGAACACACATGCAATGACACTGGTTGATCCATATGTGGTTTGTGAGAAGAGCACACATCCAATGACACTGGTGGATCCATATGTGGTTTGTGCAAAGAACAGACATGCAATGACACTAGTGGATCCATATGTGGTTTGTGAGAAGAACACACATGCAATGACACCGGTTGTGGTTCACGAAAAGAACACACATGCAATGACACTGGTGGATCCTTATGTGGTTCATGAAAAGAACACACATGCAATGACTCTAGTGGATCCATATGTGGTTTGTGAGAAGAACACACATGTAATCACACTGGTGGATCCATATGTGGTTTGTGAGAATAACACACATGCAATCACACTGGTGGATCCATATGTGGTTTGTGACAAGAACACACATCCAATGACACTCGTGGATCCATGTGTGGTTTTTGAGAAGAACACACATGCAAAACACACATGCAATGACACTGGTGGATCCATATATGGTATGTGGAAAGAACAGACATGCAATGACACAGCTGTGGTTGATGAAAAGAACAAATATGCAATGACTCTAATGGATCCATATGTGGTTTGTGAAAAGAACACACATGGAATGACTCTAGATGTGGTTAATGAAAAGAATACACATGCAATGACACTCTTGGATCCATATGTGGTTTGTGATAAGAATACACATGCAATGACTCTAGCTATGGTTAATGAAAAGAACACACATGCAATGACACTATTGGATCCATATGTGGTTTGTGAAAAGAAAAGACATGCAATGATACTGGTGGGTCCATATGTTGTGTGTGAGAAGAAGACACAGGCAATGATACTGGTTGTGGTTCATGAAAAGAACACACATGCAATGACACTAGTGGATCGTTATGTGGTTTGTGAAAAGAACACACATGCAATGACTTTGGTGGATCCATATGTGGTTTGTGAGAAGAACACACATGCAATGACTCTAGCTGTGGTTTGTGAGAAGAACACACATGCAATCACACTGGTGGATCCATATGTGGTTTGTGAGAAGAACACACATCCAATGACACTGGTGGATCCATGTCTGGTTTGTGAGAAGAACACACATGCAAAACACACATGCAATGACACTGGTGGATCCATATGTGGTCTATGGAAAGAACATACATGCAATGACACTAGCTGTGGTTGATGAAAAGAACAGACATGGAATGACTCTGATGGATCCATATGTGGTTTGTGAAATGAACACACATGCAATGACTCTAGATGTGGTTAATGAAAAGAACACACATGCAATGACACTATTGGATCCATATGTGGTTTGTGAAAATAACACACATGCAATGACTCTAGCTATGGTTAATGAAAAGAACAAACATGCAATAACACTGTTGGATCCATATGTGGTTTGTGAAAAGAAAAGACATGCAATGACACTAGTGGATCCATATGTGGTTTGTGAGAAGAACACACATGCAATGACACTGGTTGTGGTTCATGAAAAGAACACACATGCAATGACACTGGTGGATCCTTATGTGGTTTGCGAAAAGAACACACATTCAATGACTATGGTGGATCCATATGTTGTTTGTGAGAAGAACACACATGCAATTACTATAGCTGTGGTTTGTGAGAAGAACACACATGCAATCACAATTGTGGATCCATATGTGGTTTGTGAGAAGAACACCCATCCAATAACACTGGTGGATCCATGTGTGGTTTGTGAGAAGAACACACATGCAAAACACACATGCAATGACACTGGTGGATCCATATGTGGTATGTGGAAAGAATAGAAATCCAATGACACTATCTATGGTTAATGAAAAGAACAGACATGCAATGAATCTGATGGATCCATATGTGGTTTCTGAAAAGAACACACATGCAATGATACTGGTTTATCAATGTGGTTTGTGAGAATAACAGACATGCAATGAACTCTGGTGGATCCATGTGTGGTTTGTGAGAAGAACACACATGCAATGACACTGGGTGTGGATCATGATAATAACACACATCCAATGACTCTGTTCGATCCTTATGTGGTTTGTGAGAAGAACACACATGCAATGACTCTAGATGTGGTTCATGAGAAGAACACACATGCAATGACACTGGTGGATCCATATGTGGTTTGTGAGAAGAACACACATCCAATGACACTGGTGGATCCATGTGTGGTTTGTGAGAAGAACACACATGCAATGACACTGGGTGTGGTTCTTGAAAAGGACACACATCCAATGACACTGATGGATCCTTATGTGGTTTGTGAAAAGAACACACATGCAATGACTCTAGATGTGGTTTGTGAGAAGAACACACATGCAATGACACTGGTGGATCCATATGTGGTTTGTGAGAAGAACACACATCCAATGACACCGGTGGATCCATATGTGGTTTGTGAGAAGAACACACATGCAATGACACTGGGTGTGGTTCATGAAAAGAACACACATCTAATGAACTCTAGTGTATCCATATGTGGTTTGTGAGAAGAACAATCATGGAATGACTCTTGCTATGGTTCATGAGAAGAACACTCATGCAATCACACTGGTGGATCCATGTGTGGTTTGTGAGAAGAACACACATGCAATGACACTAGGTGTGGTTCATGAAAAGAACACACATCAGATGACACAGGTGGATCCTTATGTGGTTTGTGAAAAGAACACACAAGCAATGACTCTAGATGTGGTTTGTGAGAAGAACACACATGCAATGCCACTGGTGGATCCATATGCGGTTTGTGAGAAGAAGACACATCCAATTACACTGGTGGATCCATATGTGGTTTGTGAGAATAACACACATGCAATGACACTGGGTGTTGTTCATGAAAGTAACACACATCCAATGAACTCTGGTGGATCCATATGTGGTTTGTGAGAAGAACACACATGCAATGACTCTACCTGTGGTACATGAGAAGAACTCACATGCAATCACACTGGTGGATCCATATGTGGTTTGTGAGAAGAACACACATCCAATGACACCGGTGGATCGATACGTGGTTTGTGAGAAACACACATGCAATTACACTGGGTGTGGTTCATGAAAAGAACATACATCCCATGACACTAGTGGATCCTTATGTGGTTTGTGAAAAGAACACACATGCGATGACACTAGGTGTGGTTTGTGAGAAGAACACACATGCAATGACACTGGTAGATCCATATGTGGTTTGTGAGAAGAACACACATCCAATGACACTGGTGGATCCATATGTGGTTTGTGAGAAGAACACACATGCAATGACACTGGGTGTGGTTCATGAAAAGAACACACATCCAATGACACTGGTGGATCCTTATGTGGTTTGTGAAAAGAACACACATGCAATGAATCTAGATGTGGTTTTTGAGAAGAACACACATGCAATGACACTGGTGGATCCATATGTGGTTTGTGAGAAGAACACACATCCAATGACACTGGTGGATCCACATGTGGTTTGTGAGAATAACACACATGCAATGACAGTAGGTGTGGTTCATGAAAAGAACACACATCCAACAAACTCTGGTGGATCCATATGTGGTTTGTGGGAAGAACACACATGCAACGACTCTATCTTGGTTCATGAGAAGAATACACATGCGATCACACTGGTGGATCCATATGTGGTTTGTGAGAAGAACACACACCCAATGACACTGGTGGATCCATGTGTGGTTTGTGAGAAGAACACACATGCAATGACACATGGTGTGGTTCATGAAAAGAACACACATCCAATGACACTGGTGGATCCTTATGTGGTTTGTGAAAAGAACACACATGCAATGACACTGGGTGTGGTTTGTGAGAAGAATACACATTCAATGCCACTGGTTGATCCATATGTGGTTTGCGAAAAGAACACACATTCAATGACTCTGGTGGATCCATATGTGGTTTGTGAGAACAACACACATGCAATTACTATAGCTGTGGTTTGTGAGAAGAACACACATGAAATCACAATTGTGGATCCATATGTGGTTTGTGAGAAGAACACCCATATAATAACACTGGTGGATCCATGTGTGGTTTGTGAGAAGAACACACATGCAAAACACACATGCAATGACACTGGTGGATCCATATGTGGTATGTGGAAAGAATAGAAATCCAATGACACTATCTATGGTTAATGAAAAGAACAGACATGCAATGACTCTGATGGATCCATATGTGGTTTCTGAAAAGAACACACATGCAATGATACTGGTTTATCAATGTGGTTTGTGAGAATAACAGACATGCAATGAACTCTGGTGGATCCATGTGTGGTTTGTGAGAAGAACACACATGCAATGACACTGGGTGTGGATCATGATAATAACACACATCCAATGACTCTGTTGGATCCTTATGTGGTTTCTGAGAAGAAGACACATGCAATGACTCTAGATGTGGTTCATGAGAAGAACACACATGCAATGACACTGGTGGATCCATATGTGGTTTGTGAGAAGAACACACATCCAATGACACTGGTGGATCCATGTGTGGTTTGTGAGAAGAACACACATGCAATGACACTGGGTGTGGTTCTCGAAAAGGACACACATCCAATGACACTGATGGATCCTTATGTGGTTTGTGAAAAGAACACACATGAAATGACTCTAGATGTGGTTTGTGAGAAGAACACACATGCAATGACACTGGTGGATCCATATGTGGTTTGTGAGAAGAACACACATCCAATGACACCGGTGGATCCATATGTGGTTTGTGAGAAGAACACACATGCAATGACACTGGGTGTGGTTCATGAAAAGAACACACATCTAATGAACTCTAGTGTATCCATATGTGGTTTGTGAGAAGAACAATCATGGAATGACTCTTGCTGTGGTTCATGAGAAGAACACTCATGCAATCACACTGGTGGATCCATGTGTGGTTTGTGAGAAGAACACACATGCAATGACACTAGGTGTGGTTCATGAAAAGAACACACATCAGATGACACAGGTGGATCCTTATGTGGTTTGTGAAAAGAACACACAAGCAATGACTCTAGATGTGGTTTGTGAGAAGAACACACATGCAATGCCACTGGTGGATCCATATGCGGTTTGTGAGAAGAAGACACATCCAATTACACTGGTGGATCCATATGTGGTTTGTGAGAATAACACACATGCAATGACACTGGGTGTTGTTCATGAAAATAACACACATCCAATGAACTCTGGTGGATCCATATGTGGTTTGTGAGAAGAACACACATGCAATGACTCTACCTGTGGTACATGAGAAGAACTCACATGCAATCACACTGGTGGATCCATATGTGGTTTGTGAGGAGGACACACATCCAATGACACCGGTGGATCGATATGTGGTTTATGAGAAACACACATGCAATTACACTGGGTGTGGTTCATGAAAAGAACATACATCCCATGACACTAGTGGATCCTTATGTGGTTTGTGAAAAGAACACACATGCGATGACACTAGGTGTGGTTTGTGAGAAGAACACACATGCAATGACACTGGTAGATCCATATGTGGTTTGTGAAAAGAACACACATCCAATGACACTGGTGGATCCATATGTGGTTTGTGAGAAGAACACACATGCAATGAGAAAAAACACACATCCAATGACACTGGTGGATCCTTATGTGGTTTGTGAAAAGAACACACATGCAATGACTCTAGATGTGGTTTTTGAGAAGAACACACATGCAATGACACTGGTGGATCCATATGTGGTTTGTGAGAAGAACACACATCCAATGACACTGGTGGATCCACATGTGGTTTGTGAGAATAACACACATGCAATGACAGTAAGTGTGGTTCATGAAAAGAACACACATCCAACAAACTCTGGTGGATCCAGATGTGGTTTGTGAGAAGAACACACATGCAACGACTCTATCTTGGTTCATGAGAAGAATACACATGCGATCACACTGGTGGATCCATATGTGGTTTGTGAGAAGAACACACACCCAATGACACTGGTGGATCCATGTGTGGTTTGTGAGAAGAACACACATGCAATGACACTTGGTGTGGTTCATGAAAAGAACACACATCCAATGACACTGGTGGATCCTTATGTGGTTTCTGAAAAGAACACACATGCAATGACACTGGGTGTGGTTTGTGAGAAGAATACACATTCAATGCCACTGGTTGATCCATATGTGGTTTGCGAAAAGAACACACATTCAATGACTCTGGTGGATCCATATGTGGTTTGTGAGAAGAACACACATGCAATTACTATAGCTGTGGTTTGTGAGAAGAACACACATGCAATCACAATTGTGGATCCATATGTGGTTTGTGAGAAGAACACCCATATAATAACACTGGTGGATCCATGTGTGGTTTGTGGGAAGAACACACATGCAAAACACACATGCAATGACACTGGTGGATCCATATGTGGTATGTGGAAAGAATAGAAATCCAATGACACTATCTATGGTTAATGAAAAGAACAGACATGCAATGACTCTGATGGATCCATATGTGGTTTCTGAAAAGAACACACATGCAATGTTACTGGTTTATCAATGTGGTTTGTGAGAATAACAGACATGCAATGAACTCTGGTGGATCCATGTGTGGTTTGTGAGAAGAACACACATGCAATGACACTGGGTGTGGATCATGATAATAACACACATCCAATGACTCTGTTGGGTCCTTATGTGGTTTGTGAGAAGAACACACATGCAATGACTCTACATGTGGTTCATGAGAAGAACACACATGCAATGACACTGGTGGATCCATATGTGGCTTGTGAGAAGAACACACATCCAATGACACTGGTGGATCCATGTGTGGTTTGTGAGAAGAGCACACATGCAATGACACCGGGTGTGGTTCTTGAAAAGGACACACATCCAATGACACTGATGGATCCTTATGTGGTTTGTGAAAAGAACACACATGCAATGACTCTAGATGTGGTTTGTGAGAAGAACACACATGCAATGACACTGGTGGATCCATATGTGGTTTGTGAGAAGAACACACATCCAATGACACCGGTGGATCCATATGTGGTTTGTGAGAATAACACATATGCAATGACACTGGGTGTGGTTCATGAAAAGAACACACATCTAATGAACTCTAGTGTATCCATATGTGGTTTGTGAGAAGAACAATCATGGAATGACTCTTGCTGTGGTTCATGAGAAGAACACTCATGCAATCACACTGGTGGATCCATGTGTGGTTTGTGAGAAGAACACACATGCAATGACACTAGGTGTGGTTCATGAAAAGAACACACATCAGATGACACAGGTGGATCCTTATGTGTTTTGTGAAAAGAACACACAAGCAATGACTCTAGATGTGGTTTGCGAGAAGAACACACATGCAATGCCACTGGTGGAACCATATGCGGTTTGTGAGAAGAAGACACATCCAATTACACTCGTGGATCCATATGTGGTTTGTGAGAATAACACACATGTAATGACACTGGGTGTTGTTCATGAAAATAACACACATCCAATGAACTCTGGTGGATCCATATGTGGTTTGTGAGAAGAACACACATGCAATGACTCTACCTGTGGTACATGAGAAGAACTCACATGCAATCACACTGGTGGATCCATATGTGGTTTGTGAGAAGAACACACATCCAATGACACCGGTGGATCGATATGTGGTTTGTGAGAAACACACATGCAATTACACTGGGTGTGGTTCATGAAAAGAACATACATCCCATGACACTAGTGGATCCTTATGTGGTTTGTGAAAAGAACACACATGCGATGACACTAGGTGTGGTTTGTGAGAAGAACACACATGCAATGACACTGGTAGATCCATATGTGGTTTGTGAGAAGAACACACATCCAATGACATTGGTGGATCCATATGAGGTTTGTGAGAAGAACACACATGCAATGACACTGGGTGTGGTTCATGAAAAAACACACATCCAATGACACTAGTGGATCCTTATGTGGTTTGTGAAAAGAACACACATGCAATGACTCTAGATGTGGTTTTTGAGAAGAACACACATGCAATGACACTGGTGGATCCATATGTGGTTTGTGAGAAGAACACACATCCAATGACACTGGTGGATCCACATGTGGTTTGTGAGAATAACACACATGCAATGACAGTAGGTGTGGTTCATGAAAAGAACACATATCCAACAAACTCTGGTGGATCCATATGTGGTTTGTGAGAAGAACACACATGCAACGACTCTATCTCGGTTCATGAGAAGAATACACATGCGATCACACTGGTGGATCCATATGTGGTTTGTGAGAAGAACACACACCCAATGACACTGGTGGATCCATGTGTGGTTTGTGAGAATAACACACATGCAATGACACTTGGTGTGGTTCATGAAATGAACACACATCCAATGACACTGGTGGATCCTTATGTGGTTTGTGAAAAGAACACACATGCAATGACACTGGGTGTGGTTTGTGATAAGAACACACATTCAATGCCACTGGTTGATCCATATGTGGTTTGTGAGAAGAACATACATCCAATGACACTGGTGGATCCATATGTGGTTTGTGAGAAGAACACACATGCAATGGCACTGGGTGTGGTTCATGAAAAGAACACACATCCAATGACACTGGTGGATCCTTATGTGGTTTGTGGAAAGAACACACATGCAATGACACTAGGTGTGGTTTGTGAGAAGAACACACAAGCAATGACACTAGTGGATCCATATGTGGTTTATGAGAAGGACACACATCGAGTGACACTGGTGGATCCATATGTGGTTTGTGAGAAGAACACACGTGCAATGACTCTGGGTGTGGTTCATGAAAAGAACACACATCCAATGAACTCTGGTGGATCCATATGTGGTTTGTGAGAAGAACACACATGCAATGACTCTAGCTATGGTTCATGAGAAGAACACACATGCAATAACACTGGTGGATCCATATGTGGTTTGTGAGAAGAACACACATCCAATGACACCGGTGGATCCATGTGTGGTTTGTGAGAAGAAAACACATCCAATGACTCTAGCTCTGGTTAATGAAAAGACCACACATCTAATGACTCTAGTTATGGTTAATGAAAAGAACACGCATGCAATGACACTGTTGGATCCATATGTGGTTCGTGAAAATAATAGACATGCAATGACACGGGTAGATCCATATGTGGTTTGTGAGAAGAACACACATGCAATGACACTAGTTGTGGTTCATGAAAAGAACACATATGCAATGACACTGGTGGATCCTTATGTTGTTTTTGAAAAGAACACACATGCAATGACTCTGGTGGATCCATATGTGGTCTGTGGAAAGAACACACATGCAATGACTCTAGCTGTGGTTTGTGAGAAGAACATACATGCAATGACTCTGATGGATCCATGTGTGGTTTTTGAAAAGGACACACATGCAATGACTCTAGCTGTGGTTAATGAAAAGAACACACATGCAATGACACTGTTAGATCCATATGTGGTTTGTGAAAAGAACACACATGCAATGACTCTAGCTATGGTTAACGAAAAGAACATACATGCAATGACACTGTTGGATCCATATGTGGTTTGTGAAAAGAACAGACATGCAATGACACTAGTGGATCCATATGTGGTTTGTGAGAAGAACACACATGCAATGACACTGGTTGTGGTTCATGAAAAGAACACACATGCAATGACACTGATGGATCCTTATGTGGTTTGTGAAAAGAACACACATGCAATGACTCTAGATGTGGTTTGTGAGAAGAACACACATGCAATGACACTGGTGGATCCATATGTGGTTTGTGAGAAGAACACACATCCAATGACACTGGTGGATCCATATGTGGTTTGTGAGAAGAACACACATGCAATGATACTGGGTGTGGTTCATGAAAAGAACACACATCTAATGAACTCTAGTGTATCCATATGTGGTTTGTGAGAAGAACAATCATGGAATGACTCTTGCTGTGGTTCATGAGAAGAACACTCATGCAATCACACTGGTGGATCCATGTGTGGTTTGTGAGAAGAACACACATGCAATGACACTAGGTGTGGTTCATGAAAAGAACACACATCAGATGACACAAGTGGATCCTTATGTGGTTTGTGAAAAGAACACACAAGCAATGACTCTAGATGTGGTTTGTGAGAAGAACACACATGCAATGCCACTGGTGGATCCATATGCGGTTTGTGAGAAGAAGACACATCCAATTACACTGGTGGATCCATATATGGTTTGTGAGAATAACACACATGCAATGACACTGGGTGTTGTTCATGAAAATAACACACATCCAATGAACTCTGGTGGATCCATATGTGGTTTGTGAGAAGAACACACATGCAATGACTCTACCTGTGGTACATGAGAAGAACTCACATGCAATCACACTGGTGGATCCATATGTGGTTTGTGAGGAGGACACACATCCAATGACACCGGTGGATCGATATGTGGTTTATGAGAAACACACATGCAATTACACTGGGTGTGGTTCATGAAAAGAACATACATCCCATGACACTAGTGGATCCTTATGTGGTTTGTGAAAAGAACACACATGCGATGACACTAGGTGTGGTTTGTGAGAAGAACACACATGCAATGACACTGGTAGATCCATATGTGGTTTGTGAAAAGAACACACATCCAATGACACTGGTGGATCCATATGTGGTTTGTGAGAAGAACACACATGCAATGAGAAAAAACACACATCCAATGACACTGGTGGATCCTTATGTGGTTTGTGAAAAGAACACACATGCAATGACTCTAGATGTGGTTTTTGAGAAGAACACACATGCAATGACACTGGTGGATCCATATGTGGTTTGTGAGAAGAACACACATCCAATGACACTGGTGGATCCACATGTGGTTTGTGAGAATAACACACATGCAATGACAGTAAGTGTGGTTCATGAAAAGAACACACATCCAACAAACTCTGGTGGATCCAGATGTGGTTTGTGAGAAGAACACACATGCAACGACTCTATCTTGGTTCATGAGAAGAATACACATGCGATCACACTGGTGGATCCATATGTGGTTTGTGAGAAGAACACACACCCAATGACACTGGTGGATCCATGTGTGGTTTGTGAGAAGAACACACATGCAATGACACTTGGTGTGGTTCATGAAAAGAACACACATCCAATGACACTGGTGGATCCTTATGTGGTTTCTGAAAAGAACACACATGCAATGACACTGGGTGTGGTTTGTGAGAAGAATACACATTCAATGCCACTGGTTGATCCATATGTGGTTTGCGAAAAGAACACACATTCAATGACTCTGGTGGATCCATATGTGGTTTGTGAGAAGAACACACATGCAATTACTATAGCTGTGGTTTGTGAGAAGAACACACATGCAATCACAATTGTGGATCCATATGTGGTTTGTGAGAAGAACACCCATATAATAACACTGGTGGATCCATGTGTGGTTTGTGGGAAGAACACACATGCAAAACACACATGCAATGACACTGGTGGATCCATATGTGGTATGTGGAAAGAATAGAAATCCAATGACACTATCTATGGTTAATGAAAAGAACAGACATGCAATGACTCTGATGGATCCATATGTGGTTTCTGAAAAGAACACACATGCAATGTTACTGGTTTATCAATGTGGTTTGTGAGAATAACAGACATGCAATGAACTCTGGTGGATCCATGTGTGGTTTGTGAGAAGAACACACATGCAATGACACTGGGTGTGGATCATGATAATAACACACATCCAATGACTCTGTTGGGTCCTTATGTGGTTTGTGAGAAGAACACACATGCAATGACTCTACATGTGGTTCATGAGAAGAACACACATGCAATGACACTGGTGGATCCATATGTGGCTTGTGAGAAGAACACACATCCAATGACACTGGTGGATCCATGTGTGGTTTGTGAGAAGAGCACACATGCAATGACACCGGGTGTGGTTCTTGAAAAGGACACACATCCAATGACACTGATGGATCCTTATGTGGTTTGTGAAAAGAACACACATGCAATGACTCTAGATGTGGTTTGTGAGAAGAACACACATGCAATGACACTGGTGGATCCATATGTGGTTTGTGAGAAGAACACACATCCAATGACACCGGTGGATCCATATGTGGTTTGTGAGAATAACACATATGCAATGACACTGGGTGTGGTTCATGAAAAGAACACACATCTAATGAACTCTAGTGTATCCATATGTGGTTTGTGAGAAGAACAATCATGGAATGACTCTTGCTGTGGTTCATGAGAAGAACACTCATGCAATCACACTGGTGGATCCATGTGTGGTTTTTGAGAAGAACACACATGCAATGACACTAGGTGTGGTTCATGAAAAGAACACACATCAGATGACACAGGTGGATCCTTATGTGTTTTGTGAAAAGAACACACAAGCAATGACTCTAGATGTGGTTTGCGAGAAGAACACACATGCAATGCCACTGGTGGAACCATATGCGGTTTGTGAGAAGAAGACACATCCAATTACACTGGTGGATCCATATGTGGTTTGTGAGAATAACACACATGTAATGACACTGGGTGTTGTTCATGAAAATAACACACATCCAATGAACTCTGGTGGATCCATATGTGGTTTGTGAGAAGAACACACATGCAATGACTCTACCTGTGGTACATGAGAAGAACTCACATGCAATCACACTGGTGGATCCATATGTGGTTTGTGAGAAGAACACACATCCAATGACACCGGTGGATCGATATGTGGTTTGTGAGAAACACACATGCAATTACACTGGGTGTGGTTCATGAAAAGAACATACATCCCATGACACTAGTGGATCCTTATGTGGTTTGTGAAAAGAACACACATGCGATGACACTAGGTGTGGTTTGTGAGAAGAACACACATGCAATGACACTGGTAGATCCATATGTGGTTTGTGAGAAGAACACACATCCAATGACATTGGTGGATCCATATGAGGTTTGTGAGAAGAACACACATGCAATGACACTGGGTGTGGTTCATGAAAAAACACACATCCAATGACACTAGTGGATCCTTATGTGGTTTGTGAAAAGAACACACATGCAATGACTCTAGATGTGGTTTTTGAGAAGAACACACATGCAATGACACTGGTGGATCCATATGTGGTTTGTGAGAAGAACACACATCCAATGACACTGGTGGATCCACATGTGGTTTGTGAGAATAACACACATGCAATGACAGTAGGTGTGGTTCATGAAAAGAACACATATCCAACAAACTCTGGTGGATCCATATGTGGTTTGTGAGAAGAACACACATGCAACGACTCTATCTCGGTTCATGAGAAGAATACACATGCGATCACACTGGTGGATCCATATGTGGTTTGTGAGAAGAACACACACCCAATGACACTGGTGGATCCATGTGTGGTTTGTGAGAATAACACACATGCAATGACACTTGGTGTGGTTCATGAAATGAACACACATCCAATGACACTGGTGGATCCTTATGTGGTTTGTGAAAAGAACACACATGCAATGACACTGGGTGTGGTTTGTGAGAAGAACACACATTCAATGCCACTGGTTGATCCATATGTGGTTTGTGAGAAGAACACACATCCAATGACACTGGTGGATCCATATGTGGTTTGTGAGAAGAACACACATGCAATGGCACTGGGTGTGGTTCATGAAAAGAACACACATCCAATGACACTGGTGGATCCTTATGTGGTTTGTGGAAAGAACACACATGCAATGACTCTGGTGGATCCATATGTGGTCTGTGGAAAGAACACACATGCAATGACTCTAGCTGTGGTTTGTGAGAAGAACAGACATGCAATGACTCTGATGGATCCATGTGTGGTTTTTGAAAAGAACACACATGCAATGACTCTAGCTGTGGTTAATGAAAAGAACACACATGCAATGACACTGTTAGATCCATATGTGGTTTGTGAAAAGAACACACATGCAATGACTCTAGCTATGGTTAACGAAAAGAACATACATGCAATGACACTGTTGGATCCATATGTGGTTTGTGAAAAGAACAGACATGCAATGACACTGGTGGATCCATATGTGGTTTGTGAGAAGAACACACATGCAATGACACTGGTTGTGGTTCATGAAAAGAACACACATGCAATGACACTGGTGGATCCTTATGTGGTTCATGAAAAGAACACACATGCAATGACTCTGGTGGATCCATATGTGGTTTGTGAGAAGAACACACATGCAATGACTCTAGCTGTGGTTTGTGAGAAGAACACACATGCAATCACACTTGTGGATCCATATGTGGTTTGTGAGAAGAACACACATCCAATGACACTGGTGGATCCATGTGTGGTTTGTGAGAAGAACACACATGCAAAACACACATGCAATGACACTGGTAGATCCATATGTGGTCTGTGGAAAGAATAGACATGCAATGACACTAGCTGTGGTTGATGAAAAGAACAGACATGCAATGACTCTGATGGATCCATATGTGGTTTGTGAAAAGAACACACATGCAATGACTCTAGACGTGGGTAATGAAAAGAACACACATGCAATGATACTGTTGGATCCATATGTGGTTTGTGAAAAGAACACACATGCAATGACTCTAGCTATGGTTAATGAAAAGAACACACATGCAATGACACTGTTGGATCCATATGTGGTTTGTGAAAAGAAAAGACATTCAATGACACTGGTGGATACATATGTCGTGTGTGAGAAGAACACACATGCAATGACACTGGTTGTGGTTCATGAAAAAAACACACATGCAATGACATTAGTGGATCCTTATGTGGTTTGTGAAAAGAACACACATGCAATGACTTTGGTGGATCCATATGTGGTTTGTGAGAAGAACACACATGCAATGACTCTAGCTGTGGTTTGTGAGAAGAACACACATGCAATCACACTAGTGGATCCATATGTGGTTTGTGAGAAGAACACACATCCGACGACACTGGTGGATCCATTCGTTGATTGTGAGAAGAACACACATGCAAAACACACATGCAATGACACTGGTGGATCCATATGTGGTCTATGGAAAGAATAGACATGCAATGACACTAGCTGTGGTTGATGAAAAGAACAGACATGCGATGACTCTGATGGATCCATATGTGGTTTGTGAAAAGAACACACATGTAATGACTCTAGATGTGGTGAATGAAAATAACACACATGCAATGACACTATTGGATCCATATGTGGTTTGTGAAAAGAACACACATGCAATGACTCTTGCTATGGTTAATGAAAAGAACATACATACAATGACACTGTTGGATCGATAGGTGGTTTGTGAAAAGAATAGACATGCAATGACACTGGTGGATCCATATGTGGTTTCTGAGAAGAACACACATGCAATGACACTGGTTGTGGTTCATGAAAAGAACACACATGCAATGAAACTGGTGGATCCTTATGTGGTTTGTGAAAAGAACACACATTCAATGACTCTGGTGGATCCATATGTGGTTTGTGAGAAGAACACACATGCAATGACTCTAGCTGTGGTTTGTGAGAAGAACACACATGCAATCACACTGGTGGATCCATATATTGTTTGTGAGAAGAACACACATCCAATGACACTAGTGGATCCATTCGTTGATTGTGAGAAGAACACACATGCAAAACACACATGCAATGACACTGGTGGATCCATATGTGGTCTGTGGAAAGAA
Organism: Avena sativa; assembly: GCA_916181665.1. Classification (NCBI taxonomy): domain Eukaryota; kingdom Viridiplantae; phylum Streptophyta; class Magnoliopsida; order Poales; family Poaceae; genus Avena; species Avena sativa. Next base: position 26,348,647 of record OV702290.1, on the reverse strand, counting down.
CATACATGCAATGACACTAGCTATGGATAATGAAAAGAACACACATGCAATGACTCTGATGGATCCATATGTGGTTTGTGAAAAGAACACACATCCAATGACTCTAGATGTGGTGAATGAAAAGAACACACATGCAATGACACTGTTGGATCCATATGTGGTTTGTGAAAAGAACACACATGCAATGACTCTAGCTATGGTTAATGAAAAGAACACACATACAATGACACTGTTGGATCGATAGGTGGTTCGTGAAAAGAATAGACATGCAATGACACTAGTGGATCCATATGTGGTTTCTGAACAGAACACACATGCAATGATACTGGTTGTGGTTCATGAAAAGAACACACATGCAATGAAACTGGTGGATCCTTATGTGTTTTGTGAAAAGAACACACATTCAATGACTCTGGTGGATCCATATGTGGTTTGTGAGAAGAACACACATGCAATGACTCTAGCTGTGGTTTGTGAGAAGAACACACATGTAATCACACTGGTGGATCCATATATTGTTTGTGAGAAGAACACACATCCAAGGACACTAGTGGATCCATTTGTGGTTTGTGAGAAGAACACACATGCAAATCACACATGCAATGACACTGGTGGATCCATATGTGGTCTGTGTAAAGAACATACATGCAATGACACTAGCTATGGATAATGAAAAGAACACACATGCAATGACTCTGATGGATCCATATGTGGTTTCTGAAAAGAACACACATGCAATGACACTAGTGGATCAATGCGGTTTGTGAGAATAACTGACATGCAATGAATTCTGGTGGATCCATGTATGGTTTGTGAGAAGAACACACATGCAATGACACTGGGTGTGGTTCATGAAAAGAACACACATCCAATGAACTCTCGTGGATCCATATGTGGTTTGTGAGAAGAACACACATGCAATGACTCTAGATGTGGTTTGTGAAAAGAACACACATGCAATGACACAGGTGGATCCAAATGTGGTCTATGGAAAGAACACACATGCAATGACTCTAGCTGTGGTTTGTGAGAAGAACAGACATGCAATGACTCTGATGGATCCATGTGTGGTTTTTGAAAATAACACACATGCAATGACTCTAGCTGTGGTTAATGAAAAGAACACACATGCAATGACACTGTTAGATCCATATGTGGTTTGTGAAAAGAACACACATGCAATGACTCTAGCTATGGTTAACGAAAAGAACATACATGCAATGACACTGTTGGATCCATATGTGGTTTGTGAAAAGAACAGACATGCAATGACACTGGTGGATCCATATGTGGTTTGTGAGAAGAACACACATGCAATGACACTGGTTGTGGTTCATGAAAAGAACACACATGCAATGACACTGGTGGATCCTTATATGGTTCATGAAAAGAACACACATGCAATGACTCTGGTGGATCCATATGTGGTTTGTGAGAAGAACACACATGCAATGACTCTAGCTGTGGTTTGTGAGAAGAACACACATGCAATCACACTTGTGGATCCATATGTGGTTTGTGAGAAGAACACACATCCAATGACACTGGCGGATCCATGTGTGGTTTGTGAGAAGAACACACATGCAAAAAACACATGCAATGACACTGGTGGATCCATATGTGGTCTGTGGAAAGAATAGACATGCAATGACACTAGCTGTGGTTGATGAAAAGAACAGACATGCAATGACTCTGATGGATCCATATGTGGTTTGTGAAAAGAACACACATGCAATGACTCTAGATGTGGGTAATGAAAAGAACACACATGCAATGACACTGTTGAATCTATATGTGGTTTGTGAAAAGAAAAGACATGCAATGACACTGGTGGATCCATATGTCGTGTGTGAGAAGAACACACATGCAATGACACTGGTTGTGGTTCATGAAAAGAACACACATGCAATGACACTGGTGGATCCTTATGTGGTTTGTGAAAAGAACACACATGCAATGACTTTGGTGGATCCATATGTGGTTTGTGAGAAGAACACACATGCAATGACTCTAGCTGTGGTTTGTGAGAAGAACACACATGCAATCACACTGGTGGATCCATATGTGGTTTGTGAGAAGAACACACATCCGATGACACTGGTGGATCCATTCGTTGATTGTGAGAAGAACACACATGCAATGACACTGGTGGATCCATATGTGGTCTATGGAAAGAATAGACATGCAATGACACTAGCTGTGGTTGATGAAAAGAACAGACATGCAATGACTCTGATGGATCCATATGTGGTTTGTGAAAAGAACACACATGTAATGACTCTAGATGTGGTGAATGAAAAGAACACACATGCAATGACACTTTTGGATCCATATGTGGTTTGTGAAAACAACACACATGCAATGACTCTAGCTATGGTTAATGAAAAGAACACACATACAATGACACTGTTGGATCGATAGGTGGTTTGTGAAAAGAATAGACATGCAATGACACTAGTGGATCCATATGTGGTTTCTTAGAAGAAAACACATGCAATGACACTGGTTGTGGTTCATGAAAAGAACACACATGCAATGAAACTGGTGGATCCTTATGTGTTTTGTGAAAAGAACACACATTCAATGACTCTGGTGGATCCATAGGTGGTTTGTGAGAAGAACACACATGCAATGACTCTAGCTGTCGTTTGTGAGAAGAACACACATGCAATCACACTGGTGAATCCATATATTGTTTGTGAGAAGAACACACATCCAAGGACACTAGTGGATCCATTTGTGGTTTGTGAGAAGAACACACATGCAAAACACACATGCAATGACACTGGTGGATCCATATGTGGTCTATGGAAAGAACATACATGCAATGACACTAGCTATGGATAATGAAACGAACACACATGCAATGACTCTGATGGATCCATATGTGGTTTCTGAAAAGAACAAACATGCAATGACACTAGTGGATCAATGCGGTTTGTGAGAATAACTGACATGCAATGAATTCTGGTGGATCCATGTGTGGTTTGTGAGAAGAACACACATGCAATGACACTGGGTGTGGTTCATGCAAAGAACACACATCCAATGAACTCTCGTGGATCCATATGTGGTTTGTGAGAAGAACACACATGCAATGACTCTAGATGTGGTTTGTGAAAAGAACACACATGCAATGACACAGGTGGATCCATATGTGGTTTGTGAGAAGAACACACATCCAATGATACTGGTGGATCCATGTGTGGTTTGTGAGAAGAACACACATGCAATGACACTAGGTGTGGTTCATGAAAAGAACACACATCCAATGACACTGGTGGATCCTTATGTTTGTGAAAAGAACACACATGCAATGACTCTAGATGTGGTTTGTGAGAAGAACACACATGAAATCACACTTGTGGATCCATATGTGATTTGTGAGAAGATCACACATCCAATGATACTGGTGGATCCATGTGTGGTTTGTGAGAAGAACACACATGCAATGACACTAGGTGTGGTTCCTGAAAAGAACGCACATCCAATGACACTGGTGGATCCTTATGTTTGTGAAAAGAACACACATGCAATGACTCTTGATGTGGTTTGTGAGAAGAACACAAATGCAATGACACAGGTGGATCCATATGTGATTTGTGAGAAGAACACACATCCAATGAAACCGGTGGATTCATATGTGGTTTGTGAGAAGAACACACATGCAATGACACTGGGTGTGGTTCATGAAAAGAAGACACATCCAATGAACTGTGGTGGATCCATATGTGGTTTGTGAGAAGAACACACATGCAATGACTCTAGCTGTGGTTCATGAGAAGAACACACATGCAATCACACTGGTGGATCCATATGTGGTTTGTGAGCAGAACACACATCCAATGACACTGGTGGATCCATGTGTGGTTTGTGAGAAGAACACACATGCAATGACACTGGTGTGGTTCATGAAAAGAACACACATCCAATGACACTGCTGGATCCTTGTGTGGTTTGTGAAAAGAACACACATGCAATGACACTGGGTGTGGTTTGTGAGAAGAACACACATGCAATGACTCTAGCCGTGGTTTGTGAGAAGCACACACATGCAATCAAACTGGTGGATCCATATGTGGTTTGTGAGAAGAACACGCATCCAATGACACTGGTGGATCCATGTGTGGTTTGTGAGAAGAACACACGTGCAAAACACACAAGCAATGACACTGGTGGATCCATATGTGGTCTGTGGAAAGAATAGACATGCAATGACACTAGGTGTGGTTAATGAAAAGAATATACATGCAATGACTCTAATGGATCCATATGTGGTTTGTGAAAAGAACATACATGAAGTGACACTGGTGGATCAATGTGGTTTGTGAGAATAACAGACATGCAATGAACTCTGGTGGATCCATGTGTGTTTTGTGAGAAGAACACGCACGCAATGACTCTGGTGGATCCACACATGGTTTGTGAAAAGAACACACATGCAATGATTCTGGTGGATCAATGTGGTTTGTGAGAATAACAAACATGCAATGAACTCTAGTGGATCCATGTGTGGTTTGTGAGAAGAACAGATATGCAAACACTTGGTGCGATTCATGCAAATAACACACATCCAATGACTCTGGAGGATCCTTATGTGGTTTGTGAGAAGAACACACATGCAGTGACTCTAGATGTGGTTCATGAGAAGAAAACACATGCAATGACACTGTTAGATCCATATGTGGTTTGTGAAAAGAACACACATGCAATGACTCTAGCTATGGTTAATGAAAAGAACACACATACAATGACACTGTTGGATCTATATGTGGTTTGTGAAATGAAGAGACATGCAATGACACTTTTTAGTGGTTCCTGAAAAGAACAGACATGCAATGAAACTGGTGGATCCTTATGTGGTTTGTGAAAAGAACACACATTCAATGACTCTGGTGGATCCATATGTGGTTTGTGAGAAGAACACACATGCAATGACTCTAGCTGTGGTTTGTGAGAAGAACACACATGCAATCACACTGGTGGATCCATATATTGTTTGTGAGAAGAACACACATCCAATGACACTAGTGGATCCGTGTGTGGTTTGTGAGAACAACACACATGCAAAACACACATGCAATGACACTGGTGGATCCATATGTGGTCTGTGGAAAGAACATACATGCAATGACACTAGCTATGGATAATGAAAAGAACAGACATGCAATGACTCTGATGGAACCATATGTTGTTTCTGAAAAGAACACACATGCAATGACACTGGTGGATCAATGCATTTTGTGAGAATAACTGACATGCAATGAATTCTGGTGGATCCATGTGTGGTTTGTGAGAAGAACACACATGCAATGACACTGGGTGTGGTTCATGAAAAGAAAACACATCCAATGAACTCTGGTGGATCAATATGTGGTTTGTGAGAAGAACACACATGCAATGACTCTAGATGTGGTATGTGAAAAGAACACACATGCAATGACACTGGTGGATCCATGTGTGGTTTGTGAGAAGAACACACATGAAATGACACTGGGTGTGGTTCATGACAAGAACACACATCCAATGACACTGGTGGATCCTTATGTCGTTTGTGAAAAGAACACACATGCAATGACTCTAGATGTGGTTTGTGAGAAGAACACACATGCAATCACAATGGTGGCTCCATATGTGGTTTGTGATAAGAACACACATCCAATGACACCGGTGGATCCATATGTGGTTTGTGAGAAGAACACACATGCAATGACACTGGGTGTGGTTCATGAAAAGAACACATATCCAATGAACTGTGGTGGATCCATATGTGGTTTGTGATAAGAACACACATGCAATGACTCTAGCTATGGTTCATGAGAAGAACACACATCAAAATCACACTGGTGGATACATATGTGGTTTGTGAGAAGAACACACATCCAATGACACTGGTGGATCCATGTGTGGTTTGTGAGAAGAACACACATGCAATGACACTGGTGTGGTTCATGAAAAGAACACACATCCAATGACACTGGTGGATCCTTATGTGGTTTCTGAAAAGAACGCACATGCAATGACACTGGGTGTGGTTTGTGAGAAGAACACACATGCAATGACTCTAGCTGTGGTTTGTGAGAAGAACACACATGCAATAAAACTAGTGGATCCATATGTGGTTTGTGAGAAGAACACACATCCAATGACACTGGTGGATCCATGTGTAGTTTGTGAGAAGAAGAAACGTGCAAAACACACAAGCAATGACACTGGTGGATCCATATGTGGTCTGTGGAAAGAATAGACATGCAATGACACTAGGTGTGGTTAATGAAAAGAAGATACATGCAATAAATCTGATGGATCCATATGTGGTTTGTGAAAAGAACATACATGCAATGACACTGGTGGATCAATGTGGTTTGTGAGAATAACAGACATGCAATGAACTCTGGTGGATCCATGTGTGTTTTGTGAGAAGAACACACACACAATGGCTCTGGTGGATCCACACATGGTTTGTGAAAAGAACACACATGCAACGATACTGGTGGATCAATGTGGTTTGTGAGAATAACAAACATGCAATGAACTCTAGTGGATCGATGTGTGGTTTGTGAGAAGAACACACATGCAGACACTTGGTGTGATTCATGAAAATAACACACATCCAATGACTCTGGAGGATCCTTATGTGGTTTGTGAGAAGAACACACATGCAGTGACTCTAGATGTGGTTCATGAGAAGAACACACATGCCATGACACTGCTAGATCCATATGTGGTTTGTGAAAAGAACACACATGCAATGACTCTAGCTATGGTTAATGAAAAGAACACACATACAATGACACTGTTGGATCTATATGTGGTTTGTGAAATGAACAGACATGCAATGACACTTGTTGTGGTTCATGAAAAGAACACACATGCAATGAAACTGGTGGATCCTTATGTGGTTTGTGAAAACAACACACATTCAATGACTCTGGTGGATCCATATGTGGTTTGTGAGAAGAACACACATGCAATGACTCTAGCTGTGGTTTGTGAGAAGAACACACATGCAATCACACTGGTGGATCCATATATTGTTTGTGAGAAGAACACACATCCAATGACACTAGTGGATCCGTGTGTGGTTTGTGAGAAGAACACACATGCAAAACACACATGCAATGACACTGGTGGATCCATATGTGGTCTGTGGAAAGAACATACATGCAATGACACTAGCTATGGATAATGAAAAGAACAGACATGCAATGACTCTGGTGGATCCATATGTTGTTTATTAAAAGAACACACATGTAATGACACTGGTGGATCAATGCGTTTTGTGAGAATAACTGACATGCAATGAATTCCGGTGGATCCATGTGTGGTTTGTGAGAAGAACACACATGCAATGACACTGGGTGTGGTTCATGAAAAGAAAGCACATCCAATGAACTCTGGTGGATCAATATGTGGTTTGTGAAAAGAACACACATGCAATGACTCTAGATGTGGTTTGTGAAAAGAACACACATGCAATGACACACGTGGATCCATATGTGGTTTGTGATAAGAACACACATCCAATGACACTGGTGGATCCATGTGTGGTTTGTGAGAAGAACACACATGAAATGACACTGGGTGTGGTTCATGACAAGAACACACATCCAATGACACTAGTGGATCCTTATATCGTTTGTGAAAAGAACACACATGCAATGACTCTAGATGTGGTTTGTGAGAAGAACACACAGGCAATCACAATGGTGGATCCATATGTCGTTTGTGATAAGAACACACATCCAATGACACCGGTGGATCCATATGTGGTTTATGAGAAGAACACACATCCAATGACACTGGGTGTGGTTCATGAAAAGAACACATATCCAATGAACTGTGGTGGATCCATATGTGGTTTGTGATAAGAACACACATGCAATGACTCTAGCTATGGTTCATGAGAAGAACACACATCAAAATCACACTGGTGGATCCATATGTGGTTTGTGACAAGAACACACATCCAATGACACTGGTGGATCCATGTGTTGTTTGTGAGAAGAACACACATGCAATGACACTGGTGTGGTTCATGAAAAGAACACACATCCAATGACACTGGTGGATCCTTATGTGGTTTCTGAAAAGAACGCACATGCAATGACACTGGGTGTGGTTTGTGAGAAGAACACACATGCAATGACTCTAGCTGTGGTTTGTGAGAAGAACACACATGCAATAAAACTAGTGGATCCATATGTGGTTTGTGAGAAGAACACACATCCAATGACACTGGTGGATCCATGTGTGGTTTGTGAGAAGAACACACGTGCAAAACACACAAGCAATGACACTGGTGGATCCATATGTGGTCTGTGGAAAGAATAGACATGCAATGACACTAGGTGTGGTTAATGAAAAGAACATACATGCAATAAATCTGATGGATCCATATGTGGTTTGTGAAAAGAACATACATGCAATGACACTGGTGGATCAATGTGGTTTGTGAGAATAACAGACATGCAATGAACTCTGGTGGATCCATGTGTGTTTTGTGAGAAGAACACACACACAATGACTCTGGTGGATCCACACATGGTTTGTGAAAAGAACACACATGCAACGATACTGGTGGATCAATGTGGTTTGTGAGAATAACAAACATGCAATGAACTCTAGTGGATCCATGTGTGGTTTGTGAGAAGAACACACATGCAGACACTTGGTATGATTCATGAAAATAACACACATCCAATGACTCTGGAGGATCCTTATGTGGTTTGTGAGAAGAACACACATGCAGTGACTCTAGATGTGGTTCATGAGAAGAACACACATGCAATGACACTGTTAGATCCATATGTGGTTTGTGAAAAGAACACACATGCAATGACTCTAGCTATGGTTAATGAAAAGAACACACATACAATGACACTGTTGGATCTATATGTGGTTTGTGAAATGAACAGACATGCAATGACACTTGTTGTGGTTCATGAAAAGAACACACATGCAATGAAACTGGTGGATCCTTATGTGGTTTGTGAAAAGAACACACATTCAATGACTCTGGTGGATCCATATGTGGTTTGTGAGAAGAACACACATGCAATGACTCTAGCCGTGGTTTGTGAGAAGAACACACATGCAATCACACTAGTGGATCCATATATTGTTTGTGAGAAGAACACACATCTAATGACACTAGTGGATCCGTGTGTGGTTTGTGAGAAGAACACACATGCAAAACACACATGCAATGACACTGGTGGATCCATATGTGGTCTGTGGAAAGAACATACATGCAATGACACTAGCTATGGATAATGAAAAGAACATACATGCAATGACTCTGATGGATCCATATGTGGTTTGTGAAAAGAACATACATGCAATGACACTGGTGGATCAATGTGGTTTGTGAGAATAACAGACATGTAATGAACTCTGGTGGATCCATGTGTGTTTTGTGAGAAGAACACACACACAATGACTCTGGTGGATCCACACATGGTTTGTGAAAAGAACACACCTGCAACGATACTGGTGGATCAATGTGGTTTGTGAGAATAACAAACATGCAATGAACTCTAGTGGATCCATTTGTGGTTTGTGAGAAGAACACACATGCAGACACTTGGTATGATTCATGAAAATAACACACATCCAATGACTCTGGAGGATCCTTATGTGGTTTGTGAGAAGAGCACACATGCAATGACTCTAGATGTGGTTCATGAGAAGAACACACATGCAATGACACTGTTAGATCCATATGTGGTTTGTGAAAAGAACACACATGCAATGACTCTAGCTATGGTTAATGAAAAGAACACACATACAATGACACTGTTGGATCTATATGTGGTTTGTGAAATGAACAGACATGCAATGACACTTGTTGTGGTTCATGAAAAGAACACACATGCAATGAAACTGGTGGATCCTTATGTGGTTTGTGAAAAGAACACACATTCAATGACTCTGGTGGATCCATATGTGGTTTGTGAGAAGAACACACATGCAATGACTCTAGCTGTGGTTTGTGAGAAGAACACACATGCAATCACACTGGTGGATCCATATATTGTTTGTGAGAAGAACACACATCCAATGACACTAGTGGATCCGTGTGTGGTTTGTGAGAAGAACACACATGCAAAACACACATGCAATCACACTGGTGGATCCATATGTGGTCTGTGGAAAGAACATACATGCAATGACACTAGCTATGGATAATGAAAAGAACAGACATGCAATGACACTGGTGGATCAATGCGTTTTGTGAGAATAACTGACATGCAATGAATTCTGGTGGATCCATGTGTGGTTTGTGAGAAGAACACACATGCAATGACACTGGGTGTGGTTCATGAAAACAAAACACATCCAATGAACTCTGGTGGATCAATATGTGGTTTGTGAAAAGAACACACATGCAACGACTCTAGATGTGATTTGTGAAAAGAACACACATGCAATGACACAGGTCGATCCATATGTGGTTTGTGAGAAGAACACACATCCAATGACACTGGTGGATCCATGTGTGGTTTGTGAGAAGAACACACATGAAATGACACTGGGTGTGGTTCATGACAAGAACACACATCCAATGACACTAGTGGATCCTTTTGTCGTTTGTGAAAAGAACACACATGCAATGACTCTAGATGTGGTTTGTGAGAAGAACACACATGCAATCACAATGGTGGATCCATATGTGGTTTGTGATAAGAACACACATCCAATGACACCGGTGGATCCATATGTGGTTTGTGAGAAGAACACACATGCAATGACACTGGGTGTGGTTCATGAAAAGAACACATATCCAATGAACTGTGGTGGATCCATATGTGGTTTGTGATAAGAACACACATGCAATGACTCTAGCTATGGTTCATGAGAAGAACACACATCAAAATCACACTGGTGGATCCATATGTGGTTTGTGAGAAGAACACACATCCAATGACACTGGTGGATCATTATATGGTTTCTGAAAAGAACGCACATGCAATGACACTGGGTGTGGTTTGTGAGAAGAACACACATGCAATGACTCTAGCTGTGGTTTGTGAGAAGAACACACATGCAATAAAACTAGTGGATCCATATGTGATTTGTGAGAAGAACACACATCCGATGACACCGGTGGATCCATGTGTGGTTTGTGAGAAGAACACACATGCAAAACACACAAGCAATGACACTGGTGGATCCATATGTGGTCTGTGGAAATAATAGACATGCAATGACACTAGGTGTGGTTAATGAAATGAACATACATGCAATAACTCTGATGGATCCATATGTGGTTTGTGAAAAGAACACACATGCAATGACACTGGTGGATCAATGTGGTTTGTGAGAATAACATACATGCAATGAACTCTGCTGGATCCATGTGTGGTTTGTGAGAAGAACACACATGCAATAACACTGGGTGTGGTTCACGAAAATAAGAAACATGCAATGACACTTGTGGATCCTTATGTGGTTTGTTGAAAGAACACACATGCAATGACTCTGGTGGATCCATATGTGGTCTGTGGAAAGAACACACATGCAATGACTCTAGCTGTGGTTTGTGAGAAGAACAGACATGCAATGACTCTGATGGATCCATGTGTTTTTTTTGAAAATAACACACATGCAATGACTCTAGCTGTGGTTAATGAAAAGAACACACATGCAATGACACTGTTGGATCCATATGTGGTTTGTGAAAAGAACACACATGCAATGACTCTAGCTATGGTTAATGAAAAGAACACACATGCAATGACACTGATGGATCCATATGTTGTTTGTGAAAAGAAAAGACATGCAATGACACTAGTGGATCCATATGTCGTGTGTGAGAAGAACACACATGCAATGATACTGGTTGTTGTTCATGAAAAGAACACACATGCAATGACATTGGTGGATCCTTATGTGGTTTGTGAAAAGAACACACATGCAATGTCTTTGGTGGATCCATATGTGGTTTGTGAGAAGAAGACACATGCAATGACTCTAGCTGTGGTTTGTGAGAAGAACACACATGCAATCACACTTGTGGATCCATATGTGGTTTGTGAGAAGAACACATATCCAATGACAAGGTGGATCCATGTGTGGTTTGTGAGAAGAACACACATGCATAACACACATGAAATGACACTGGTGGATCCATATGTGGTCTGTGGAAACAACAGAGATGCAATGACACTAGTTGTGGTTGATGAAAAGAACAAACATGCAATGACTCTGATGGATCCATATGTGGTTTGTGAAATGAACACACATGCAATGACTCTAGATGTGGTTAATGAAAAGAACACACGTGCAATGACACTGTTGGATCCATATGTGGTTTGTGAAAAGAACATACATGCAATGACTCTAGCTATGGTTAATGAAAAGAACACACATACAATGACACTGTTGGATCCATATGTGGTTTGTGAAAAGAAAAGACATGCAATGCACTAGTGGATCCATATGTTGTGTGTGAGAAGAACACACATCCAATGACACTGGTTCTGGTTCATGAAAAGAACACACATGCAATGACACTGGTGGATCCTTATGTGATTTGTGAAAATAACACACATGTGGTTTGTGAAAAGAACACACATGCAATGATACTGGTGGATCAATGTGGGTTGTGAGAATAACAAACATGCAATGAACTCTAGTGGATCCATGTGTGGTTTGTGAGAAGAACACACATGCAGAGACTTGGTGTGATTCATGAAAATAACACACATCCAATGACTCTGGAGGATCCTTATGTGGTTTGTGAGAAGAACACACATGCAGTGACTGTAGATGTGGTTCATGAGAAGAACACACATGCAATGACACTGTTAGATCCATATGTGGTTTGTGAAAAGAACACACATGCAATGAACTCTAGCTATGGTTAACGAAAAGAACATACATGCAATGACTCTAGCTGTGGTTTGTGAGAAGAACAGACATGCAATGACTCTGATGGATCCATGTGTGGTTTTTGAAAAGAACACACATGCAATGACTCTAGCTGTGGTTAATGAAAAGAACACACATGCAATGACACTGTTAGATCCATATGTGGTTTGTGAAAAGAACACACATGCAATGACTCTAGCTCTGGTTAACGAAAAGAACATACATGCAATGACACTGTTGGATCCATATGTGGTTTGTGAAAAGAACAGACATGCAATGACACTGGTGGATCCATATGTGTTTTGTGAGAAGAACACACATGCAATGACACTAGTTGTGGTTCATGAAAAGAACACACATGCAATGACAATGGTGGATCCTTATATGGTTCATGAAAAGAACACACATGCAATGACTCTGGTGGATCCATATGTGGTTTGTGAGAAGAACACACATGCAATGACTCTAGCTGTGGTTTGTGAGAAGAACGCACATGCAATCACACTTGTGGATCCATATGTGGTTTGTGAGAAGAACACACATCCAATGACACTGGTGGATCCATGTGTGGTTTGTGAGAAGAACACACATGCAAAACACACATGCAATGACACTGGTGGATCCATATGTGGTCTGTGGAAAGAATAGACATGCAATGACACTAGCTGTGGTTGATGAAAAGAATAGACATGCAATGACTCTGATGGATCCATATGTGGTTTGTGAAAAGAACACACATGCAATGACTCTAGATGTGGGTAATGAAAAGAACACACATGCAATGACACTGCTGGATCTATATGTGGTTTGTGAAAAGAACACACATGTAGTGACTCTAGCTATGGTTAATGAAAAGAACACACATGCAATGGCACTATTGGATCCATATGTGGTTTGTGAAAAGAAAAGACATGCAATGACACTGGTGGATCGATATGTCGTGTGTGAGAAGAACACACATGCAATGACACTGGTTGTGGTTGATGAAAAGAACACACATGCAATGACACTGGTGGATCCTTATGTGGTTTGTGAAAAGAACCCACATGCCATGACTTTGGTGGATCCATATGTGGTTTGTGAGAAGAACACACATGCAATGACTCTAGCTGTGGTTTGTGAGAAGAACACACATGCAATCACACTGGTGGATCCATATGTGGTTTGTGAGAAGAACACACATCCGATGACACCGGTGGATCCATGTGTGGTTTGTGAGAAGAACACACATGCAAAACACACAAGCAATGACACTGGTGGATCCATATGTGGTCTGTGGAAATAATAGACATGCAATGACACTAGGTGTGGTTAATGAAATGAACATACATGCAATAACTCTGATGGATCCATATGTGGTTTGTGAAAAGAACACACATGCAATGACACTGGTGGATCAATGTGGTTTGTGACAATAACATACATGCAATGAACTCTGCTGGATCCATGTGTGGTTTGTGAGAAGAACACACATGCAATAACACTGGGTGTGGTTCACGAAAATAACAAACATCCAATGACTCTATTGGATCCTGATGTGGTTTGTGAGAAGAACACACATGCAGTGACTCTAGATGTGGTTCATGAGAAGAACACACATGCAATGATACTGGTGGATCCATATGTGGTTTGTGAGAAGAACAGACATCCAATGACACGGGTGGATCCATGTGTGGTTTGTGAGAAGAACACACATGCAATGTCACTGGGTGTGGTTCATGAAAAGAACACACATCCAATGACACTGGTGGGTCCTTATGTGGTTTGTGAAAAGAACACACATGCAATGACTCTAGATGTGGTTTCTGAGAAGAACACACATGCGATGCCACTGGTGGATCCATATGCGGTTTGTGAGAAGAAGACACATCCAATGACACTGGTGGATCCATGTGTGGTTTGTGAGAAGAACACACATCCAGTGAGTCTAGCTGTGGATAATTAAAAGAACACACATCTAATGACTCTAGCTATGGTTAATGAAAAGAACACACATGCAATGACACTGTTGGATCCATATGTGGTTCGTGAAATTAATAGACATGCAATGACACTGGTAGATCCATGTGTGGTTTGTGAGAAGAACACACATGCAATGACACTGGTTGTGGTTCATGAAAAGAACACAGATGCAATGACACTTGTGGATCCTTATGTGGTTTGTTGAAAGAACACACATGCAATGACTCTGGTGGATCCATATGTGGTCTGTGGAAAGAACACACATGCAATGACTCTAGCTGTGGTCTGTGAGAAGAACAGACATGCAATGACTCTGATGGATCCATGTGTTTTTTTTGAAAAGAACACACATGCAATGACTCTAGTTGTGGTTAATGAAAAGAACACACATGCAATGACACTGTTAGATCCATATGTGGTTTGTGAAAAGATTACATATGCAATGACTCTAGCTATGGTTAATGAAAAGAACATCCATGCAATGACACTGTTGGATCCATATGTGGTTTGTGAAAAGAACAGGCATGCAATGACACTGGTGGATCCATATGTGGTTTCTGAGAAGAACACGCATGCAATGACACTGGTTGTGGTTCATGAAAAGAACACACATGCAATGAAACTTTTGGATCCTTATATGGTTCATGAAAAGAACACACATGCAATGACTCTGGTGGATCCATATGTGGTTTCTGAGAAGAAGACACATGCAATGACTCTAGCTGTGGTTTGTGAGAAGAACACACATGCAATCACACTTGTGGATCCATATGTGGTTTGTGAGAAGAACACATATCCAATGACAAGGTGGATCCATGTGTGGTTTGTGAGAAGAACACACATGCATAACACACATGAAATGACACTGGTGGATCCATATGTGGTCTGTGGAAAGAACAGAGATGCAATGACACTAGTTGTGGTTGATGAAAAGAACAAACATGCAATGACTCTGATGGATCCATATGTGGTTTGTGAAAAGAACACACATGCAATGACTCTAGATGTGGTTAATGAAAAGAACACACGTGCAATGACACTGTTGGATCCATATGTGGTTTGTGAAAAGAACATACATGCAATGACTCTAGCTATGGTTAATGAAAAGAACACACATACAATGACACTGTTGGATCCATATGTGGTTTGTGAAAAGAAAAGACATGCAATGCACTAGTGGATCCATATGTTGTGTGTGAGAAGAACACACATCCAATGACACTGGTTCTGGTTCATGAAAAGAACACACATGCAATGACACTGGTGGATCCTTATGTGATTTGTGAAAATAACACACATGTGGTTTGTGAAAAGAACACACATGCAATGATACTGGTGGATCAATGTGGGTTGTGAGAATAACAAACATGCAATGAACTCTAGTGGATCCATGTGTGGTTTGTGAGAAGAACACACATGCAGACACTTGGTGTGATTCATGAAAATAACACACATCCAATGACTCTGGAGGATCCTTATGTGGTTTGTGAGAAGAACACGCATGCAGTGACTCTAGATGTGGTTCATGAGAAGAACACACATGCAATGACACTGTTAGATCCATATGTGGTTTGTGAAAAGAACACACATGCAATGACCTCTAGCTATGGTTAACGAAAAGAACATACATGCAATGACTCTAGCTGTGGTTTGTGAGAAGAACAGACATGCAATGGCTCTGATGGATCCATGTGTGGTTTTTGAAAAGAACACACATGCAATGACTCTAGCTGTGGTTAATGAAAAGAACACACATGCAATGACACTGTTAGATCCATATGTGGTTTGTGAAAAGAACACACATGCAATGACTCTAGCTATGGTTAACGAAAAGAACATACATGCAATGACACTGTTG
The DNA here is from genome assembly GCA_916181665.1 of Avena sativa. NCBI lineage: Eukaryota > Viridiplantae > Streptophyta > Magnoliopsida > Poales > Poaceae > Avena > Avena sativa. The sequence continues at coordinate 26,331,951 of OV702290.1, read as the reverse complement.
GATCCATATGTGGTTTGTGAAAAGAACAGACATGCAATGACACTGGTGGATCCATATGTGTTTTGTGAGAAGAACACACATGCAATGACACTAGTTGTGGTTCATGAAAAGAACACACATGCAATGACAATGGTGGATCCTTATATGGTTCATGAAAAGAACACACATGCAATGACTCTGGTGGATCCATATGTGGTTTGTGAGAAGAACACACATGCAATGACTCTAGCTGTGGTTTGTGAGAAGAACGCACATGCAATCACACTTGTGGATCCATATGTGGTTTGTGAGAAGAACACACATCCAATGACACTGGTGGATCCATGTGTGGTTTGTGAGAAGAACACACATGCAAAACACAAATGCAATGACACTGGTGGATCCATATGTGGTCTGTGGAAAGAATAGACATGCAATGACACTAGCTGTGGTTGATGAAAAGAATAGACATGCAATGACTCTGATGGATCCATATGTGGTTTGTGAAAAGAACACACATGCAATGACTCTAGATGTGGGTAATGAAAAGAACACACATGCAATGACACTGCTGGATCTATATGTGGTTTGTGAAAAGAACACACATGCAGTGACTCTAGCTATGGTTAATGAAAAGAACACACATGCAATGGCACTGTTGGATCCATATGTGGTTTGTGAAAAGAAAAGACATGCAATGACACTGGTGGATCGATATGTCGTGTGTGAGAAGAACACACATGCAATGACACTGGTTGTGGTTGATGAAAAGAACACACATGCAATGACACTGGTGGATCCTTATGTGGTTTGTGAAAAGAACCCACATGCCATGACTTTGGTGGATCCATATGTGGTTTGTGAGAAGAACACACATGCAATGACTCTAGTTGTGGTTTGTGAGAAGAACACACATGCAATCACACTGGTGGATCCATATGTGGTTTGTGAGAAGAACACACATCCGATGACACTGGTGGATCCATTCGTTGATTGTGAGAAGAACACACATGCAAAACACACATGCAATGATACTGGTGGATCCATATGTGGTCTATGGAAAGAATAGACATGCAATGACACTAGCTGTGGTTGATGAAAAGAACAGACATGCAATGACTCTGATGGATCCATATGTGGTTTGTGAAAAGAACACACATGTAATGACTCTAGATGTGGTGAATGAAAAGAACACACATGCAATGACACTGTTGGATCCATATGTGGTTTGTGAAAACAACACACATGCAATGACTCTAGCTATGGTTAATGAAAAGAACACACATACAATGACACTGTTGGATCGATAGGTGGTTTGTGAAAAGAATAGACATGCAATGACACTAGTGGATCCATATGTGGTTTCTGAGAAGAACACACATGCAATGACACTGGTTGTGGTTCATGAAAAGAACACACATGCAATGAAACTGGTGGATCCTTATGTGTTTTGTGAAAAGAACACACATTCAATGACTCTGGTGGATCCATAGGTGGTTTGTGAGAAGAACACACATGCAATGACTCTAGCTGTGGTTTGTGAGAAGAACACACATGCAATCACACTGGTGGATCCATATATTGTTTGTGAGAAGAACACACATCCAAGGACACTAGTGGATCCATTTGTGGTTTGTGAGAAGAACACACATGAAAAACACACATGCAATGACACTGGTGGATCCATATGTGGTCTATGGAAAGAACATACATGCAATGACACTAGCTATGGATAATGAAAAGAACACACATGCAATGACACTAGTGGATCAATGCGGTTTGTGAGAATAACTGACATGCAATGAATTCTGGTGGATCCATGTGTGGTTTGTAAGAAGAACACACATGCAATGACACTGGGTGTGGTTCATGCAAAGAACACACATCCAATGAACTCTCGTGGATCCATATGTGGTTTGTGAGAAGAACACACATGCAATGACTCTAGATGTGGTTTGTGAAAAGAACACACATGCAATGACACAGGTGGATCCATATGTGGTTTGCGAGAAGAACACACATCCAATGATACTGGTGGATCCATGTGTGGTTTGTGAGAAGAACACACATGCAATGACACTAGGTGTGGTTCATGAAAAGAACACACATCCACTGACACTGGTGGATCCTTATGTTTGTGAAAAGAACACACATGCAATGACTCTAGATGTGGTTCATGAGAAGAACACACATGAAATCACACTTGTGGATCCATATGTGGTTTGTGAGAAGATCACACATCCAATGATACTGGTGGATCCATGTGTGGTTTGTGAGAAGAACACACATGCAATGACACTAGGTGTGGTTCCTGAAAAGAACACACATCCAATGACACTGGTGGATCCTTATGTTTGTGAAAAGAACACACATGCAATGACTCTAGATGTGGTTTCTGAGAAGAACACAAATGCAATGACATAGGTGGATCCATATGTGGTTTGTGAAAAGAACATACATGCAATGACACTGGTGGATCAATGTGGTTTGTGAGAATAACAGACATGCAACGAACTCTGGTGGATCCATGTGTGTTTTGTGAGAAGAACACACACGCAATGACTCTGGTGGATCCACACATGGTTTGTAAAAAGAACACACATGCAATGATACTGGTGGATCAATGTGGTTTGTGAGAATAACAAACATGCAATGAACTCCAGTGGATCCATGTGTGGTTTGTGAGAAGAACACACATGCAGGTGTGATTCATGAAAATAACACACATCCAATGACTCTGGAGGATCCTTATGTGGTTTGTGAGAAGAACACACATGCAGTGACTCTAGATGTGGTTCATGAGAAGAACACACATGCAATGACACTGTTAGATCCATATGTGGTTTGTGAAAAGAACACACATGCAATGACTCTAGCTATGGTTAATGAAAAGAACACACATACAATGACACTGTTTGATCTATATGTGGTTTGTGAAATGAATAGACATGCAATGACACTTGTTGTGGTTCATGAAAAGAACCCACATGCAATGAAACTGGTGGATCCTTATGTGGTTTGTGAAAAGAACACACATTCAATGACTCTGGTGGATCCATATGTGGTTTGTGACAAGAACACGCATGCAATGACTCTAGCTGTGGTTTGTGAGAAGAACACACATGCAATCACACTGGTGGATCCATATATTGTTTGTGAGAAGAACACACATCCAATGACACTAGTGGATCCGTGTGTGGTTTGTGAGAAGAACACACATGCAAAACACACATGCAATGACACCGGTGGATCCATATGTGGTCTGTGGAAAGAACATACATGCAATGACACTAGCTATGGATATTGAAAAGAACAGACATGCAATGACTCAGATGGATCCATATGTTGTTTCTGAAAAGAACACACATGCAATGACACTTGTGGATCAATGCGTTCTGTGAGAATAACTGACATGCAATGAATTCTGGTGGATCCATGTGTGGTTTGTGAGAAGAACACACATGCAATGACACTGGGTGTGGTTCATGAAAAGAAAACACATCCAATGAACTCTGGTGGATCAATATGTGGTTTGTGAGAAGAACACACATGCAATGACTCTAGATGTGGTTTGTGAAAAGAACACACATGCAATGACACACGTGGATCCATATGCAGTTTGTGAGAAGAACACACATCCAATGACACTGGTGGATCCATGTGTGGTTTGTGAGAAGAAAACACATGAAAAGACACTGGGTGTGGTTCATGACAAGAACACACATCCAATGACACTGGTGGATCCTTATGTCGTTTGTGAAGAGAACACACATGCAATGACTCTAGATGTGGTTTGTGAGAAGAACACACATGCTATCACAATGGTGGATCCATATGTGGTTTGTGATAAGAACACACATCCAATGACACTGGTGGATCCATATGTGGTTTGTGAGAAGAACACACATGCAATGACTCTGGTGGATCCATATGTGGTTTGTGAGAAGAACACACATGCAATGACTCTAGCTGTGGTTTGTGAGAAGAACGCACATGCAATCACACTTGTGGATCCATATGTGGTTTGTGAGAAGAACACACATCCAATGACACTGGTGGATCCATGTGTGGTTTGTGAGAAGAACACACATGAAAAACACACATGCAATGACACTGGTGGATCCATATGTGGTCTGTGGAAAGAATAGACATGCAATGACACTAGCTGTGGTTGATGAAAAGAACAGACATGCAATGACTCTGATGGATCCATATGTGGTTTGTGAAAAGAACACACATGCAATGACTCTAGATGTGGGTAATGAAAAGAACACACATGCAATGACACTGTTGGATCTATATGTGGTTTGTGAAAAGAACACACAATGAGTGACTCTAGCCATGGTTAATGAAAAGAACACACATGCAATGACACTGTTGGATCCATATGTGGTTTGTGAAAAGAAAAGACATGCAATGACACTGGTGGATCCATATGTCGTGTGTGAGAAGAACACACATGCAATGACACTGGTTGTGGTTGATGAAAAGAACACACATGCAATGAGACTGGTTGTGGTTGATGAAAAGAACACACATGCAATGACACTGGTGGATCCTTATGTGGTTTGTGAAAAGAACACACATGCAATGACTTTGGTGGATCCATATGTGGTTTGTGAGAAGAACACACATGCAATGACTCTAGCTGTGGTTTGTGAGAAGAACACACATGCAATCACACTGGTGGATCCATATGTGGTTTGTGAGAAGAACACACATCCGATGACACTGGTGGATCCATTCGTTGATTGTGAGAAGAACACACATGCAAATCACACATGCAATGACACTGGTGGATCCATATGTGGTCTATGGAAAGAATAGACATGCAATGACACTAGTTGTGGATGATGAAAAGAACAGACATGCAATGACTCTGATGGATCCATATGTGGTTTGTGAAAAGAACACACATGTAATGACTCTAGATGTGGTGAATGAAAAGAACACACATGCAATGACACTGTTGGATCCATATGTGGTTTGTGAAAACAACACACATGAAATGACTCTAGCTATGGTTAATGAAAAGAACACACATACAATGACACTGTTGGATCGATAGGTGGTTTGTGAAAAGAATAGACATGCAATGACACTAGTGGATCCATATGTGGTTTCTGAGAAGAACACACATGCAATGACACTGGTTGTGGTTCATGAAAAGAACACACATGCAATGAAACTGGTGGATCCTTATGTGTTTTGTGAAAAGAACACACATTCAATGACTCTGGTGGATCCATAGGTGGTTTGTGAGAAGAACACACATGCAATGACTCTAGCTGTGGTTTGTGAGAAGAACACACATGCAATCACACTGGTGGATCCATATATTGTTTGTGAGAAGAACACACATCCAAGGACACTAGTGGATCCATTTGTGGTTTGTGAGAAGAACACACATGCAAAACACACATGGAATGACACTGGTGGATCCATATGTGGTCTATGGAAAGAACATACATGCAATGACACTAGCTATGGATAATGAAAAGAACACACATGCAATGACTCTAATGGATCCATATGTGGTTTCTGAAAAGAACACACATGCAATGACACTAGTGGATCAATGCGGTTTGTGAGAATAACTGACATGCAATGAATTCTGGTGGATCCATGTGTGGTTTGTGAGAAGAACACACATGCAATGACACTGGGTGTGGTTCATGCAAAGAACACACATCCAATGAACTCTCGTGGATCCATATGTGGTTTGTGAGAAGAACACACATGCAATGACTCTAGATGTGGTTTGTGAAAAGAACACACATGCAATGACACAGGTGGATCCATATGTGGTTTGTGAGAAGAACACACATCCAATGATACTGGTTGATCCATGTGTGGTTTGTGAGAAGAACACACATGCAATGACACTAGGTGTGGTTCATGAAAAGAACACACATCCAATGACACTGGTGGATCCTTATGTTTGTGAAAAGAACACACATGCAATGACTCTAGATGCGGTTTGTGAGAAGAACACACATGAAATCACACTTGTGGATCCATATGTGGTTTGTGAGAAGATCACACATCCAATGATACTGGTGGATCCATGTGTGGTTTGTGAGAAGAACACACATGCAATGACACTAGGTGTGGTTCCTGAAAAGAACACACAAGCAATGACACTGGTGGATCCATATGTGGTCTGTGGAAAGAATAGACATGCAATGACACTAGGTGTGGTTAATGAAAATAACATACATGCAATGACTCTGATGGATCCATATGTGGTTTGTGAAAAGAACATACATGCAATGACACTGGTGGATCAATGTGGTTTGTGAGAATAACAGACATGCAACGAACTCTGGTGGATCCATGTGTGTTTTGTGAGAAGAACACACACGCAATGACTCTGGTGGATCCACACATGGTTTGTGAAAAGAACACACATGCAATGATACTGGTGGATCAATGTGGTTTGTGAGAATAAAAAACATGCAATGAACTCCAGTGGATCCATGTGTGGTTTGTGAGAAGAACACACATGCAGACACTTGGTGTGATTCATGAAAATAGCACACATCCAATGACTCTGGAGGATCCTTATGTGGTTTGTGAGAAGAACACACATGCAGTGACTCTAGATGTGGTTCATGAGAAGAACACACATGCAATGACACTGTTAGATCCATATGTGGTTTGTGAAAAGAACACACATGCAATGACTCTAGCTATTGTTAATGAAAAGAACACACATACAATGACACTGTTAGATCTATATGTGGTTTGTGAAATGAACAGACATGCAATGACACTTGTTGTAGTTCATGAAAAGAACACACATGCAATGAAACTGGTGGATCCTTATGTGGTTTGTGAAAAGAACACACATTCAATGACTCTGGTGGATCCATATGTGGTTTGTGAGAAGAACACACATGCAATCACACTGGTGGATCCATATATTGGTTGTGAGAAGAAGACACATCCAATGACACTAGTGGATCCGTGTGTGGTTTGTGAGAAGAACACACATGCAAAACACACATTCAATGACACCGGTGGATCCATATGTGGTCTGTGGAAAGAACATACATGCAATGACACTAGCTATGGATAATGAAAAGAACAGACATGCAATGACTCAGATGGATCCATATGTTGTTTCTGAAAAGAACACACATGCAATGACACTGGTGGATCAATGCATTTTGTGAGAATAACTGACATGCAATGAATTCTGGTGGATCCATGTGTGGTTTGTGAGAAGAACAAACATGCAATGAAACTGGGTGTGGTTCATGAAAAGAAAACACATCCAATGAACTCTGGTGGATCAATATGTGGTTTGTGAGAAGAACACACATGCAATGACTCTAGATGTGGTTTGTGAAAAGAACACACATGCAATGACACACGTGGATCCATATGTGGTTTGTGAGAAGAACACACATCCAATGACACTGGTGGATCCATGTGTGGTTTGTGAGAAGAACACACATGAAATGATACTGGGTGTGGTTCATGACAAGAACACACATCCAATGACACTGGTGGATCCTTATTTCGTTTGTGAAAAGAACACACATGCAATGACTCTAGATGTGGTTTGTGAGAAGAACACACATGCAATCACAATGGTGGATCCATATGTGGTTTGTGATAAGAACACACATCCAATGACACCGGTGGATCCATATGTGGTTTGTGAGCAGAACACACATGCAATGACACTGGGTGTGGTTCATGAAAAGAACACATATCCAATGAACTGTGGTGGATCCATATGTGGTTTGTGATAAGAACACACATGCAATGACTGTAGCTATGTTTCATGAGAAGAACACACATCAAAATCACACTGGTGGATCCATATGTGGTTTGTGAGAAGAACACACATCCAATGACACTGGTGGATCCATGTGTTGTTTGTGAGAAGAACACACATGCAATGACACTGGTGTGGTTCATGAAAAGAACACACATGCAATGACACTGGTGGATCCTTATGTGGTTTCTGAAAAGAATGCACGTGCAATGACACTGGGTGTGGTTTGTGAGAAGAACACACATGCAATGACTCTAGCTGTGGTTTGTGAGAAGAACACACATGAAATAAAACTAGTGCATCCATATGTGGTTTGTGAGAAGAACACACATCCCATGACACTGGTGGATCCATGTGTGGTTTGTGAGAAGAACACACGTGCAAAACACACAAGCAATGACACTGGTGGATCCATATGTGGTCTGTGGAAAGAATAGACATGCAATTACACTAGGTGTGGTTAATTAAAAGAACATACATGCAATGACTCTGATGGATCCATATGTGGTTTGTGAAAAGAACATACATGCAATGACACTGGTGGATCAATGTGGTTTGTGAGAATAACAGACATGCAATGAACTCTGGTGGATCCATGTGTGTTTTGTGAGAAGAACACACACGCAATGACTCTGGTGGATCCACACAAGGTTTGTGAAAAGAACACACATGCAATGATACTGGTGGATCAATGTGGTTTGTGAGAATAACAAACATGCAATGAACTCTAGTGGATCCATGTGTAGTTTGTGAGAAGAACACACATGCAGACACTTGGTGTGATTCATGAAAATAACACACATCCAATGACTCTGGAGGATCCTTATGTGGTTTGTGAGAAGAACACACATGCAGTGACTCTAGATGTGGTTCATGAGAAGAACACACATGCAATGACACTGTTAGATCCATATGTGGTTTGTGAAAAGAACACACATGCAATGACTCTAGCTATGGTTAATGAAAAGAACACACATACAATGACACTGTTGGATATATATGTGGTTTGTGAAATGAACAGACATGCAATGACACTTGTTGTGGTTCATGAAAAGAACACACATGCAATGAAACTGGTGGATCCTTATGTGGTTTGTGAAAAGAACACACATTCAATGACTCTGGTGGATACATATATGGTTTGTGAGAAGAACACACATGCAATGACTCTAGTTGTGGTTTGTGAGAAGAACACACATTCAATCACACTGGTGGATCCATATATTGTTTGTGAGAAGAACACACATCCAATGACACTAGTGGATCCGTGTGTGGTTTGTGAGAAGAACACACATGCAAAACACACATGCAATGACACTGGTGGATCCATATGTGGTCTGTGGAAAGAACATACATGCAATGACACTAGCTATGGATAATGAAAAGAACAGACATGCAATGACTCTGATGGATCCATATGTTGTTTCTGAAAAGAACACACATGCAATGACACTGGTGGATCAATGCGTTTTGTGAGAATAACTGACATGCAATGAATTCTGGTGGATCCATGTGTGGTTTGTGAGAAGAACACACATGCAATGACACTGGGTGTGGTTCATGAAAAGAAAACACATCCAATGAACTCTGGTGGATCAATATGTGGTTTGTGAAAAGAACACACATGCAATGACTCTAGATGTGGTTTGTGAAAAGAACACACATGCAATGACACAGGTGGATCCATATGTGGTTTGTGAGAAGAACACACATCCAATGACACTGGTGGATCCATGTGTGGTTTGTGAGAAGAACACACATGAAATGACACTGGGTGTGGTTCATGACAAGGACACACATCCAATGACACTCGTGGATCCTTATGTCGTTTGTGAAAAGAACACACATGCAATGACTCCAGATGTGGTTTGTGAGAAGAACACACATGCAATCACAATGGTGGATCCATATGTGGTTTGTGATAAGAACACACATCCAATGACACCGGTGGATCCATATGTGGTTTGTGAGAAGAACACACATGCAATGACACTGGGTGTGGTTCATGAAAAGAACACATATCCAATGAACTGTGGTGGATCCATATGTGGTTTGTGATAAGCACACACATGCAAAGACTCTAGCTATGGTTCATGAGAAGAACACACATCAAAATCACACTGGTGGATCCATATGTGGTTTGTGAGAAGAACACACATCCAATGACACTGGTGGATCCATGTGTGGTTTGTGAGAAGAACACACATGCAATGACACTGGTGTGGTTCATGAAAAGAACACACATCCAATGACACTGGTGGATCCTTATGCCGTTTCTGAAAAGAACGCACATGCAATGACACTGGGTGTGGTTTGTGAGAAGAACACACATGCAATGACTCTAGCTGTGGTTTGTGAGAAGAACACACATGCAATAAAACTAGTTGATCCATATGTGGTTTGTGAGAAGAACAAACATCCAATGACACTGGTGGATCCATGTGTGGTTTGTGAGAAGAACACACATGCAAAACACACAAGCAATGATACTGGTGGATCCATATGTGGTCTGTAGAAATAATAGACATGCAATGACACTAGGTGTGGTTAATGAAATGAACATACATGCAATAACTCTGATGGATCCATATGTGGTTCGTGAAAAGAACACACATGCAATGACACTGGTGGATCAATGTGGTTTGTGAGAATAACATACATGCAATGAACTTTGGTGGATCCATGTGTGGTTTGTGGGAAGAACACACATGCAATGACTCTGGTGGAACCACATGTGGTTTGTGAAAAGAACACACATGCAATGATACTGGTGGATCAATGTGGTTTGAGAAAATAACAGACATGCAATGAACTCTGCTGGATCCATGTGTGGTCTGTGAGAAGAACACACATGCAATAACACTGGGTGTGGTTCATGAAAATACAAACATCTAATGACTCTATTGGATCCTGATGTGGTTTGTGAGAAGAACACACATGCAGTGACTCTAGATGTGGTTCATGAGAAGAACACACATGCAATGATACTGGTGGATCCATATGTGGTTTGTGAGAAGAACAGACATCCAATGACACTGGTGGATCCATGTGTGGATTGTGAGAAGAACACACATGCAATGTCACTGGGTGTGGTTCATGAAAAGAACACACATCCAATGACACTGGTGGGTCCTTATGTGGTTTGTGAAAAGAACACACATGCAATGACTCTAGATGTGGTTTGTGAGAAGAACACACATGCGATGCCACTAGTGGATCCATATGCGGTTTGTGAGAAGAAGACACATCCAATGACACTGGTGGATCCATGTGTGGTTTGTGAGAAGAACACACATCCAATGACTCTAGCTGTGGATAATGAAAAGAACACACATCTAATGACTCTAGCTATGGTTAATGAAAAGAACACACATGCAGTGACACTGTTGGATCCATATGTGGTTCGTGAAATTAATAGACATGCAATGACACTGGTAGATCCATGTGTGGTTTGTGAGAAGAACACACATGGAATGACACTGGTTGTGGTTCATGAAAAGAACACAGATGCAATGACACTTGTGGATCCTTATGTGGTTTGTGAAAAGAACACACATGCAATGACTCTGGTGGATCCATATGTGGTCTGTGGAAAGAACACACATGCAATGACTCTAGCTGTGGTTTGTGAGAAGAACAGACATGCAATGACTCTGATGGATCCATGTGTTTTTTTTGAAAAGAACACACATGCAATGACTCTAGCTGTGGTTAATGAAAAGAACATACATGCAATGACACTGTTAGATCCATATGTGGTTTGTGAAAAGAACACATATGCAATGACTCTAGCTATGGTTAATGAAAAGAACATACATGCAATGACACTGTTGGATCCATATGTGGTTTGTGAGAAGAACACGCATGCAATGACACTGGTTGTGGTTCATGAAAAGAACACACATGCAATGACACTTTTGGATCCTTATATGGTTCATGAAAAGAACACACATGCAATGACTCTGGTGGATCCATATGTGGTTTCTGAGAAGAAGACACATGCAATGACTCTAGCTGTGGTTTGTGAGAAGAACACACATGCAATCACACTTGTGGATCCATATGTGGTGTGTGAGAAGAACACATATAAAATGACACTGGTGGATCCTTATGTGGTTTGTGAAAAGAACACACATGCAATGACTTTGGTGGATCCATATGTGGTTTGTGAGAAGAACACACATGCAATGACTCTAGCTGTGGTTTGTGAGAAGAACACACATGCAATCACACTGGTGGATCCATATGTGGTTTGTGAGAAGAACACACATCCGATGACACTGGTGGATCCATTCGTTGATTGTGAGAAGAACACACATGCAAAACACACATGCAATGACACTGGTGGATCCATATGTGGTCTATGGAAAGAATAGACATGCAATGACACTAGCTGTGGATGATGAAAAGAACAGACATGCAATGACTCTGATGGATCCATATGTGGTTTGTGAAAAGTACACACATGTAATGACTCTAGATGTGGTGAATGAAAAGAACACACATGCAATGACACTGTTGGATCCATATGTGGTTTGTGAAAACAACACACATGAAATGACTCTAGCTATGGTTAATGAAAAGAACACACATACAATGACACTGTTGGATCGATAGGTGGTTTGTGAAAAGAATAGACATGCAATGACACTAGTGGATCTATATGTGGTTTCTGAGAAGAACACACATGCAATGACACTGGTTGTGGTTCATGAAAAGAACACACATGCAATGAAACTGGTGGATCCTTATGTGTTTTGTGAAAAGAACACACATTCAATGACTCTGGTGGATCCATAGGTGGTTTGTGAGAAGAACACACATGCAATGACTCTAGTTGTGGTTTGTGAGAAGAACACACATGCAATCACACTGGTGGATCCATATATTGTTTGTGAGAAGAACACACATCCAAGGACACTAGTGGATCCATTTGTGGTTTGTGAGAAGAACACACATGCAAAACACACATGGAATGACACTGGTGGATCCATATGTGGTCTATGGAAAGAACATACATGCAATGACACTATCTATGGATAATGAAAAGAACACACATGCAATGACTCTGATGGATACATATGTGGTTTCTGAAAATAACACACATGCAATGACACTAGTGGATCATTGCGGTTTGTGAGAATAACTGACATGCAATGAATTCTGGTGGATCCATGTGTGGTTTGTGAGAAGAACACACATGCAATGACACTGGGTGTGGTTCATGCAAAGAACACACATCCAATGAACTCTCGTGGATCCATATGTGGTTTGTGAGAAGAACACACATGCAATGACTCTAGATGTGGTTTGTGAAAAGAACACACATGCAATGACATAGGTGGATCCATATGTGGTTTGTGAGAAGAACACACATCCAATGATACTAGTGGATCCATGTGTGGTTTGTGAGAAGAACACACATGCAATGACACTAGGTGTGGTTCATGAAAAGAACACACATCCAATGACACTGGTGGATCCTTATGTTTGTGAAAAGAACACACATGCAATGACTCTAGATGCGGTTTGTGAGAAGAACACACATGAAATCACACTTGTGGATCCATATGTGGTTTGTGAGAAGATCACACATCCAATGATACTGGTGGATCCATGTGTGGTTTGTGAGAAGAACACACATGCAATGACACTAGGTGTGGTTCCTGAAAAGAACACACAAGCAATGACACTGGTGGATCCATATGTGGTCTGTGGAAAGAATAGACATGCAATGACACTAGGTGTGGTTAATGAAAATAACATACATGCAATGACTCTGATGGATCCATATGTGGTTTGTGAAAACAACATACATGCAATGACACTGGTGGATCAATGTGGTTTGTGAGAATAACAGACATGCAACGAACTCTGGTGGATCCATGTGTGTTTTGTGAGAAGAACACACACGCAATGACTCTGGTGGATCCACACATGGTTTGTGAAAAGAACACACATGCAATGATACTGGTGGATCAATGTGGTTTGTGAGAATAAAAAACATGCAATGAACTCCAGTAGATCCATGTGTGGTTTGTGAGAAGAACACACATGCAGACACTTGGTGTGATTCATGAAAATAGCACACATCCAATGACTCTGGAGTATCCTTATGTGGTTTGTGAGAAGAACACACATGCAGTGACTCTAGATGTGGTTCATGAGAAGAACACACATGCAATGACACTGTTAGATCCATATGTGGTTTGTGAAAAGAACACACATGCAATGACTCTAGCTATGGTTAATGAAAAGAACACACATACAATGACACTGTTAGATCTATATGTGGTTTGTGAAATGAACAGACATGCAATGACACTTGTTGTGGTTCATGAAAAGAACACACATGCAATGAAACTGGTGGATCCTTATGTGGTTTGTGAAAAGAACACACATTCAATGACTCTGGTGGATCCATATGTGGTTTGTGAGAAGAACACACATGCAATGACTCTAGCTGTGGTTTGTGAGAAGAACACACATGCAATCACACTGGTGGATCCATATATTGGTTGTGAGAAGAAGACACATCCAATGACACTAGTGGATCCGTGTGTGGTTTGTGAGAAGAACACACATGCAAAACACACATGCAATGACACCGGTGGATCCATATGTGGTATGTGGAAAGAACATACATGCAATGACACTAGCTATGGATAATGAAAAGAACAGACATGCAATGACTCAGATGGATCCATATGTTGTTTCTGAAAAGAACACACATGCAATGACACTGGTGGATCAATGCGTTTTGTGAGAATAACTGACATGCAATGAATTCTGGTGGATCCATGTGTGGTTTGTGAGAAGAACAAACATGCAATGACACTGGGTGTGGTTCATGAAAAGAAAACACATCCAATGAACTCTGGTGGATCAATATGTGGTTTGTGAGAAGAACACACATGCAATGACTCTAGATGTGGTTTGTGAAAAGAACACACATGCAATGACACACGTGGATCCATATGTGGTTTGTGAGAAGAACACACATCCAATGACACTGGTGGATCCATGTGTCGTTTGTGAGAAGAACACACATGAAATGACACTGGGTGTGGTTCATGACAAGAACACACATCCAATGACACTGGTGGATCCTTATGTCGTTTGTGAAAAGAACACACATGCAATGACTCTAGATGTGGTTTGTGAGAAGAACACACATGCAATCACAATGGTGGATCCATATGTGGTTTGTGATAAGAACACACATCCAATGACACCGGTGGATCCATATGTGGTTTGTGAGCAGAACACACATGCAATGACACTGGGTGTGGTTCATGAAAAGAAGACATATCCAATGAACTGTGGTGGATCCATATGTGGTTTATGATAAGAACACACATGCAATGACTGTAGCTATGGTTCATGAGAAGAACACACATCAAAATCACACTGGTGGATCCATATGTGGTTTGTGAGAAGAACACACATCCAATGACACTGGTGGATCCATGTGTTGTTTGTGAGAAGAACACACATGCAATGACACTGGTGTGGTTCATGAAAAGAACACACATGCAATGACACTGGTGGATCCTTATGTGGTTTCTAAAAAGAACGCACGTGCAATGACACTGGGTGTGGTTTGTGAGAAGAACACACATGCAATGACTCTAGCTGTGGTTTGTGAGAAGAACACACATGAAATAAAACTAGTGCATCCATATGTGGTTTGTGAGAAGAACACACATCCAATGACACTGGTGGATCCATGTGTGGTTTGTGAGAAGAACACACGTGCAAAACACACAAGCAATGACACTGGTGGATCCATATGTGTTCTGTGGAAAGAATAGACATGCAATGACACTAGGTGTGGTTAATTAAAAGAACATACATGCAATGACTCTGATGGATCCATATGTGGTTTGTGAAAAGAACATACATGCAATGACACTGGTGGATCAATGTGGTTTGTGAGAATAACAGACATGCAATGAACTCTGGTGGATCCATGTGTGTTTTGTGAGAAGAACACACACGCAATGACTCTGGTGGATCCACACAAGGTTTGTGAAAAGAACACACATGCAATGATACTGGTGGATCAATGTGGTTTGTGAGAATAACAAACATGCAATGAACTCTAGTGGATCCATGTGTGGTTTGTGAGAAGAACACACATGCAGACACTTGGTGTGATTCATGAAAATAACACACATCCAATGACTCTGGAGGATCCTTATGTGGTTTGTGAGAAGAACACACATGCAGTGACTCTAGATGTGGTTCATGAGAAGAACACACATGCAATGACACTGTTAGAATCATATGTGGTTTGTGAAAAGAACACACATGCAATGACTCTAGCTATGGTTAATGAAAAGAACACACATACAATGACACTGTTGGATCTATATGTGGTTTGTGAAATGAACAGACATGCAATGACACTTGTTGTGGTTCATGAAAAGAACACACATGCAATGAAACTGGTGGATCCTTATGTGGTTTGTGAAAAGAACACACATTCAATGACTCTGGTGGATACATATGTGGTTTGTGAGAAGAACACACATGCAATGACTCTAGTTGTGGTTTGTGAGAAGAACACACATGCAATCACACTGGTGGATCCATATATTGTTTGTGAGAATAACACACATCCAATGACACTAGTGGATCCGTGTGTGGTTTGTGAGAAGAACACACATGCAAAACACACATGCAATGACACTGGTGGATCCATATGTGGTCTGTGGAAAGAACATACATGCAATGACACTAGCTATGGATAATGAAAAGAACAGACATGCAATGACTCTGATGGATCCATATGTTGTTTCTGAAAAGAACACACATGCAATGACACTGGTGGATCAATGCGTTTTGTGAGAATAACTGACATGCAATGAATTCTGGTGGATCCATGTGTGGTTTGTGAGAAGAACACACATGCAATGACACTGGGTGTGGTTCATGAAAAGAAAACACATCCAATGAACTCTGGTGGATCAATATGTGGTTTGTGAAAAGAACACGCATGCAATGACTCTAGATGTGGTTTGTGAAAAGAACACACATGCAATGACACAGGTGGATCCATATGTGGTTTGTGAGAAGAACACACATCCAATGACACTGGTGGATCCATGTGTGGTTTGTGAGAAGTACACACATGAAATGACACTGGGTGTGGTTCATGACAAGGACACACATCCAATGACACTCGTGGATCCTTATGTCGTTTGTGAAAAGAACACACATGCAATGACTCCAGATGTGGTTTGTGAGAAGAACACACATGCAATCACAATGGTGGATCCATATGTGGTTTGTGATAAGAACACACATCCAATGACACCGGTGGATCCATATGTGGTTTGTGAGAAGAACACACATGCAATGACACTGGGTGTGGTTCATGAAAAGAACACATATCCAATGAACTGTGGTGGATCCATATGTGGTTTGTGATAAGATCACACATGCAAAGACTCTAGCTATGGTTCATGAGAAGAACACACATCAAAATCACACTGGTGGATCCATATGTGGTTTGTGAGAAGAACACACATCTAATGACACTGGTGGATCCATGTGTGGTTTGTGAGAAGAACACACATGCAATGACACTGGTGTGGTTCATGAAAAGAACACACATCCAATGACACTGGTGGATCCTTATGCCGTTTCTGAAAAGAACGCACATGCAATGACACTGGGTGTGGTTTGTGAGAAGAGCACACATGCAATGACTCTAGATGTGGTTTGTGAGAAGAACACACATGCAATAAAACTAGTTGATCCATATGTGATTTGTGAGAAGAACAAACATCCAATGACACTGGTGGATCCATGTGTGGTTTGTGGGAAGAACACACATGCAATGACTCTGGTGGAACCACATGTGGTTTGTGAAAAGAACACACATGCAATGATACTGGTGGATCAATGTGGTTTGTGAAAATAATAGACATGCAATGAACTCTGCTGGATCCATGTGTGGTCTGTGAGAAGAACACACATGCAATAACACTGGGTGTGGTTCATGAAAATACAAACATCCAATGACTCTATTGGATCCTGATGTGGTTTGTGAGAAGAACACACATGCAGTGACTCTAGATGTGGTTCATGAGAAGAACACACATGCAATGATACTGGTGGATCCATATGTGGTTTGTGAGAAGAACAGACATCCAATGACACTGGTGGATCCATGTGTGGATTGTGAGAAGAACACACATGCAATGTCACTGGGTGTGGTTCATGAAAAGAACACACATCCAATGACACTGGTGGGTCCTTATGTGGTTTGTGAAAAGAACACACATGCAATGACTCTAGATGTGGTTTGTGAGAAGAACACACATGCGATGCCACTGGTGGATCCATATGCGGTTTGTGAGAAGAAGACACATCCAATGACACTGGTGGATCCATGTGTGGTTTGTGAGAAGAACACACATCTAATGACTCTAGCTGTGGATAATGAAAAGAACACACATCTAATGACTCTAGCTATGGTTAATGAAAAGAACACACATGCAGTGACACTGTTGGATCCATATGTGGTTCGTGAAATTAATAGACATGCAATGACACTGGTAGATCCATGTGTGGTTTGTGAGAAGAACACACATGGAATGACACTGGTTGTGGTTCATGAAAAGAACACAGATGCAATGACACTTGTGGATCCTTATGTGGTTTGTGAAAAGAACACACATGCAATGACTCTGGTGGATCCATATGTGGTCTGTGGAAAGAACACACATGCAATGACTCTAGCTGTGGTTTGTGAGAAGAACAGACATGCAATGACTCTGATGGATCCATGTGTTTTTTGAAAAGAACACACATGCAATGACTCTAGCTGTGGTTAATGAAAAGAACACACATGCAATGACACTGTTAGATCCATATGTGGTTTGTGAAAAGAACACATATGCAATGACTCTAGCTATGGTTAATGAAAAGAACATACATGCAATGACACTGTTGGATCCATATGTGGTTTGTGAAAAGAACAGACATGCAATGACACTGGTGGATCCATATGTGGTTTGTGAGAAGAACACGCATGCAATGACACTGGTTGTGGTTCATGAAAAGAACACACATGCAATGACACTTTTGGATCCTTATATGGTTCATGAAAAGAACACACATGCAATGACTCTGGTGGATCCATATGTGGTTTCTGAGAAGAAGACACATGCAATGACTCTAGCTGTGGTTTGTGAGAAGAACACACATGCAATCACACTTGTGGATCCATATGTGGTGTGTGAGAAGAACACATATCCAATGACACTGGTGGATCCATGTGTGGTTTGTGAGAAGAACACACATGCATAACACACATGCAATGACACTGGTGGATCCATATGTGGTCTGTGGAAAGAATAGACATGCAATGACACTAGTTGTGGTTGATGAAAAGAACAAACATGCAATGACTCTGATGGATCCATATGTGGTTTGTGAAAAGAACACACATGCAATGACTCTAGATGTGGTTAATGAAAAGAACAAACATGCAATGACACTGTTGGATCCATACGTGGTTTGTGAAAAGAACATACATGCAATGACTCTAGCTATGGTTAATGAAAAGAACACACATACAATGACACTGTTGGATCCATATGTGGTTTGTGAAAAGAAAAGACATGCAATGACACTAGTGGATCCATATGTTGTGTGTGAGGAGAACACACATGCAATGACACTGGTTCTAGTTCATGAAAATAACACACATGCAATGACACTGGTGGATCCTTATGTGATTTGTGAAAATAACACACATGCAATGACTTTGATGGATCCATATGTGGTTTGTGAGAAGAACACACATGCAATGACTCTAGCTGTGGTTTGTGAGAAGAACACACATGTAATCACACTGGTGGATCCATATGTGGTTTGTGAGAAGAACACACATCCAATGACACAAGTGGATCCATGTGTGGATTGTGAGAAGAACACACATGCAGAACACACATGCAATGACACTGGTGGATCCATATGTGGTCTATGGAAACAATAGACATGGAATGACACTAGTTGTGGTTGAGGAAAAGAATAGACATGCATTGACTCTGATGGATCCATATGTGGTTTGTTAAAAGAACACACATGCAATGACTCTAGATGTGGTTAATGAAAAGAACACACATGCAATGACACTGTTGGATCCATATGTGGTTTGTGAAAAGAACACACATGCAATGACTCTGGTGGATCCACATGTGGTTTGTGAAAAGAACACACATGCAATGATACTGGTGGATCAATGTGGTTTGTGAGAATAACAGACATGCAATGAACTCTGGTGGATCCATGCGTGGTTTGTGAGAAGAACACACATGCAATGACACTGGGTGTGGTTCATGAAAAGAACACACATCTAATGAACTCTGGTGTATCCTTATGTGGTTTGTGAATAGAACAGACATGCGATGACACTGGGTGTGGTTTGTGAGAAGAACACACATGCAATGACACTTGTGGATCCATATGTGGTTTGTGAGAAGAACACACATCCAATGACACTGGTGGATCCATGTGTGGTTTGTGAGAAGAACACACATGAATAACACACATGCAATGACACTGGTGGACCCGGTCTGTGGAAAGAACAGACATGCAATGACACTAGTTGTGGTTGATGAAAAGAACAAACATGCAATGACTCTGATGGATCCATATGTGGTTTGTGAGAAGAACACGCATGCAATGACTCTAGCTATGGTTAATGAAAAGAACGCACATGCAATGACACTGTTGGATCCATATGTGGTTCGTGAAATTAATAGACATGCAATGACACTGGTATATCCATATGTCGATTGTGAGAAGAACACACATGCAATGACACTGGTTGTGGTTCATGAAAAGAACACATATGCAATGACACTTGTGGATCCTTATGTGGTTTGTGAAAAGAACACCCATGCAATGACTCTGGTGGATCCATATGTGGTCTGTGGAAAGAACACACATGCAATGACTCTAGCTGTGGTTTGTGAGAAGAACAGACATGCAATGACTCTGATGGATCCATGTGTGGTTTTTGAAAAGAACACACATGCAATGACTCTAGCTGTGGTTAATGAAAAGAACACACATGCAATGACACTGTTAGATCCATATGTGGTTTGTGAAAAGAACACATATGCAATGACTCTAGCTATGGTTAATGAAAAGAACATACATGCAATGACACTGTTGGATCCATATGTGGTTTGTGAAAAGAACAGACATGCAATGACACTGGTGGATCCATATGTGGTTTGTGAGAAGAACACGCATGCAATGACAATGGTTGTGGTTCATGAAAAGAACACACATGCAATGACACTGGTGGATCCTTATATGGTTCATGAAAAGAACACACATGCAATGACTCTGGTGGAACCATATGTGGTTTGTGAGAAGAAGACACATGCAATGACTCTAGCTATGGTTTGTGAGAAGAACACACATGCAATCACACTTGTGAATCCATATGTGGTTTGTGAGAAGAACACACATCCAATGACACTAGTGGATCCATGTGTGGTTTGTGAGAAGAACACACATGAATAACACACATGCAATGACACTGGTGGATCCGGTCTGTGGAAAGAACAGACATGCAATGACACTAGTTGTGGTTGATGAAAAGAACAAACATGCAATGACTCTGATGGATCCATATGTGGTTTGTGAAAAGAACACACATGCAATGACTCTAGATGTGGTTAATGAAAAGAACACACATGCAATGACACTGTTGGATCCATACGTGGTTTGTGAAAAGAACATACATGCAATGACTCTATCTATGGTTAATGAAAAGAACACACATACAATGACACTGTTGGATCCATATGTGGTTTGTGAAAAGAAAAGACATGCAATGACACTAGTGGATCCATATGTTGTGTGTGAGGAGAACACACATGCAATGACACTGGTTCTGGTTCATGAAAAGAACACACATGCAATGACACTGATGGATCCTTATGTGATTTGTGAAAATAACACACATGCAATGACACTGGTGGATCCATATGCGGTTTGTGAGAAGAAGACACATCCAATGACACCGGTGGATCCATATGTGGTTTGTGAGAAGAACACACATGCAATGACACTGGGTGTTGTTCATGAAAATAACACACATCAAATGACACTGATGGATCCTTATGTGGGTTGTGAGAAGAACACACATGCAATGACTCTAGATGTGATTTGTGAGAAGAACACACATGCAATGACACGGGTGGATCCATATGTGGTTTGTGAGAAGAACACACATCCAATGACACCGGTGGATCCATATGTGGTTTGTGAGAAGAACACACATGCAATGACACTTGGTGTGGTTCATGAAAAGAACACACATCTAATGAACTCTGGTGTATCCTTATGTGGTTTGTGAATAGAACAGACATGCGATGACACTGGGTGTGGTTTGTGAGAAGAACACACATGCAATCACACTTGTGGATCCATATGTGGTTTGTGAGAAGAACACACATCCAATGACACTGGTGGATCCATGTGTGGTTTGTGAGAAGAACACACATGAATAACACACATGCAATGACACTGGTGGACCCGGTCTGTGGAAAGAACAGACATGCAATGACACTAGTTGTGGTTGATGAAAAGAACAAACATGCAATGACTCTGATGGATCCATATGTGGTTTGTGAGAAGAACACGCATGCAATGACACTGGTTGTGGTTCATGAAAAGAACACACATACAATGACACTGTTGGATCCATATGTGGTTTGTGAAAAGAAAAGACATGCAATGACACTAGTGGATCCATATGTTGTGTGTGAGAAGAACACACATGCAATGACACTGGTTCTGGTTCATGAAAAGAACACACATGCAATGACACTGGTGGATCCTTATGTGATTTGTGAAAATAACACACATGCAATGACTCTAGCTGTGGTTTGTGAGAAGAACACACATGCAATGACTCTAGCTGTGGTTTGTGAGAAGAACACACATGCAATCACACTGGTGGATCCATATGTGGTTTGTGAGAAGAACACACATCCAATGACACTAGTGGATCCATGTGTGGATTGTGAGAAGAACACACATGCAGAACACACATGTAATGACACTGGTGGATCCATATGTGGTCTATGGAAACAATAGACATGGGATGACACTAGTTGTGGTTGATGAAAAGAATAGACATGCATTGACTCTGATGGATCCATATGTGGTTTGTGAAAAGAACACACATGCAATGACTCTAGATGTGGTTAATGAAAAGAACACACATGCAATGACACTGTTGGATCCATATGTGGTTTGTGAAAAGAACACATATGCAATTACTCTAGCTATGGTTAATGAAAAGAACACACATATAATGACATGGTTGGATCCATTTGTGGTTTGTGAAAAGAACAGATATGCAATGACACTCGTGGATCCATATGTGGTTTGTGAGAAGAACACACATGCAATGACACTAGTTGTGGTTCATGAAAAGAACACACATGCAATGAAACTGGTGGATCCTTATGTGGTTTGTGAAAAGAACACACATTCAATGACTCCGGTGGATCCATATGTGGTTTGTGAGAAGAACACACACGCAATGACTCTAGCTGTGGTTTGTGAGAAGAACACACATGCAATCACACTGGTGGATCCATATGTGGTTTGTGAGAAGAACACACACCCAATGACACTGGTGGATCCATGTGTGGTTTGTGAGAAGAACACACAAACAAAACACACATGCAATGACACTGGTGGATCCATATGCGGTCTATGGAAAGAACATACATGCAATGACACTAGCTATGGATAATGAAAAGAACAGAAATGCAATGACTCTGATGGATCCATATGTGGTTTCTGAAAAGAACACACATGAAATGACACTAGTGGATCAATGTGGTTTCTGAGAATAACAGACATGCAATGAACTCTGGTGGATCCATGTGTGGTTTGTGAGAAGAACACACATGCAATGACTCTGGTGGATCCACATGTGGTTTGTGAAAAGAACACACATGCAATGATACTGGTGGATCAATGTGGTTTGTGAGAATAACAGACATGCAATGAACTCTGGTGGATCCATGCGTGGTTTGTGAGAAGAACACACATGCAATGACACTGGGTGTGGTTCATGAAAATAAAACACATCCAATGACTCTGTTGGATCCTTGTGTGGTTTGTGAGAAGAACACACATGAAGTGACTCTAGATGTGGTTCATGAGAAGAACACACATGCAATGACACTGGTGGATCCATATGCGGTTTGTGAGAAGAAGACACATCCAATGACACCGGTGGATCCATATGTGGTTTGTGAGAAGAACACACATGCAATGACACTGGGTGTTGTTCATGAAAATAACACACATCAAATGACACTGATGGATCCATATGTGGGTTGTGAGAAGAACACACATGCAATGACTCTAGATGTGATTTGTGAGAAGAACACACATCCAATGACACGGGTGGATCCATATGTGGTTTGTGAGAAGAACACACATCCAATGACACCGGTGGATCCATATGTGGTTTGTGAGAAGAACACACATGCAATGACACTTGGTGTGGTTCATGAAAAGAACACACATCGAATGAACTCTGGTGTATCCTTATGTGGTTTGTGAATAGAACACACATGCGATGACACTGGGTGTGGTTTGTGAGAAGAACACACATGCAATGACACTGGTTGATCCATATGTGGTTTGTGAGAAGAACACACATCCAATGACACTGGTGTATCCATATATGGTTTGTGAGAAGAACACACATGCAATGACACTGGGTGTGGTTCATGAAAAGAACACACATCCAATGACACTGGTGGATCCTTATGTGGTTTGTGAAAAGAACACACATGCAATGACTCTAGATGTGGTTTGTGAGAAGAACACACATGCAATGACACTGGTGGATCCATATGTGGTTTGTGAGAAGAACACACATCCAATCACACTTGTGGATCCACATGTGGTTTGTGAGAATAACACACATGCAATGACACTAGGTGTGGTTCATGAAAAGAACACACATCCAGCAAAATCTGGTGGATCCATATGTGGTTTGTGAGAAGAACACAAATGCAATGACTCTAGCTGTGGTTCATGAGAAGAACACACATGCGATCACACTGGTGGATTCATATGTGGTTTGTGAGCAGAAAAACATCCAAAGACACGGGTGGATCCATGTGTGGTTTGTGAGAAGAACACACATGAAATGACACTTGGCATGGTTCATGAAAAGAACACACATCCAATGACACTGGTGGATCCATATGCGGTTTGTGAGAAGAAGACACATCCAATGACACCGGTGGATCCATATGTGGTTTGTGAGAAGAACACACATGCAATGACACTAGGTGTTGTTCATGAAAATAACACACATCCAATGAACTCTGGTGGATCCATATGTGGTTTGTGAGAAGAACACACATGCAATGACTCTACCTGTGGTTCATGAGAAGAACTCACATGCAATCACACTGGTGGATCCATATGTGGTTTGTGAGAAGAACACACATCCAATGACACTGGTGGATCCATATGTGGTTTGTGAGAAGAACACACATGCAATTCCACTGGGTGTGGTTCATGAAAAGAACACACATCCAATGACACTAGTGGATCCTTATGTGGTTTGTGAAAAGAACACACATGCGATGACACTGGGTGTGGTTTGTGAGAAGAACACACATGCAATGACACTAGTTGATCCATATGTGGTTTGTGAGAAGAACACACATCCAATGACACTGGTGGATCCATATGTGGTTTGTGAGAAGAACACACATGCAATGACACTGGGTGTGGTTCATGAAAAGAACACACATCCAATGACCCTGGTGGATCCTTATGTGGTTTGTGAAAAGAACACACATGCAATGACTCTAGATGTGGTTTGTGAGAAGAACACACATGCAATGACACTGGTGGATCCATATGTGGTTTGTGAGAAGAACACACATCCAATCACACTTGTGGATCCACATGTGGTTTGTGAGAATAACACACATGCAATGACACTAGGTGTGGTTCATGAAAAGAACACACATCCAGCGAACTCTGGTGGATCCATATGTGGTTTGTGAGAAGAACACGAATGCAACGACTCTAGCTGTGGTTCATGAGAAGAACACACATGCGATCACACTGGTGGATCCATATGTGGTTTGTGAGAAGAACACACATCCAATGACACTGGTGGATCCATGTGTGGTTTGTGAGAAGAACAGACATGAAATGACACTTGGCGTGGTTCATGAAAAGAACACACTATAACATCCCAAAAAAATCATATTTCAAAACTCATTCATATCATTCTTTGCATCATTCTTTCATTTAGGGTTTTTCTCAAAATCATTTAGAAGCATACACTTTGGCTATGATTTCATGTGGGCAATTTATCTCAAATGGCCATCACCCTTTGGGATTTGTTTGTTTAGGTACTTGTTTGCTTGCCTCCATGGTTGGAAAGACTAGGTGAA
This sequence comes from Avena sativa, assembly GCA_916181665.1. Lineage (NCBI taxonomy): Eukaryota > Viridiplantae > Streptophyta > Magnoliopsida > Poales > Poaceae > Avena > Avena sativa. The sequence goes on along the minus strand of OV702290.1, from coordinate 26,305,695 downwards.
GCTTTTTACCCAAGATTCAAAATTTAGAAATATTTTCTAAACCCTATTTCAAACTAGAGACAAAGAGACAAAGTCTCTGTTTATTTCAAAAACCTAAGCTTGACCAAGCCCTTGCTAGTAACCACATGGTCATCTGACTCATTTTTGAACCCACAGAACCCTGCAAAAATCCCCAAAACAGTTTGAATTCAAAAGGATTTGAATTCATATCAAAATCAATCCAGAAAATGAATTTAGAAAAAGAAAAGGAATTCTCAAAAGAAAAGGGCCGAGCGGCCAGAATCTGGCCCAGCAACGGATCAAGCCCAGCAAGCCCACCCGGGGATCTCCTTTTTCTTCTCTCAAGCGCGAGCGCACGCGTTAAGTCGCTGACAGACAGACCCCACCGCCACCTCGCACTCTTCGCTGACGAGCGGGCCCGGTCCACGTCGCCCTCGTCTTCCCCAGACCGCGCCTGCGACCACGTCGCTGCAGCAGTGATGGCCGGTAATGGCGCGGCGTAAATGGACATTTAACCGCGAGCGTTTCCTGTCGATTCCCCGGCTATAAGATCCTCTCTGCCTCGCGATCTTTTTCCCCCAAACACCTCGCTCACTCCGCCACCAGGCTGTCCTCAATCCTCCGCGCACCGCCGTGGACAGAGCCTCTCCGGCGATCGATTCCGGTGAGCCTAGTGTTCCCCTCTGCCTCTTGTTCTTACAATCTGACTCAGAGTGTCTTGGCGCATCTCCTGACCTCACTAGTCTGTCTTGTACTGCCCCAGGTCGCCGGTTCCACTTGACACCGCGAGCACCGACGGCGACATCAACTCCGACGAGTTTTCCCGGTAGGTACAGACCGCCCCTCGCCTTCCCGTTCATGATCACGACTTCCCCTTGACCCTGTGAACCTAACCGTGTCACTATATTGCCTTGGGGTGATTCACAGCAACGTCCACGACGACCACCCGACGCACTCGACGCCGCCACGAACTCCGGTGAGCAATCGCAGCCGTGCCCGAGCGCCCCTTGACCAACCACGAGTACGACGAGCATCGCCGTGACCCCCTGAGCCCGGTGAGCTACTCCTCCTTCTCCCTCGCCGTCTGCATCATCGGCAACGTCATTGACTGACGGTTCCGCCGCCGGTAGCCACCGCTCCGCCGCCAGTTTCTGGCCAGGTCGATAGGAACCGTTAGATCTGCATCTGATGGCTTAGATAGAATGACTAATCGAAGGGGTACGCGTTGATCTGAGCCGCACCTGCCCCTTTAGATCCAGCGGTCTGTATCGCTCAATCCAGACGAACCGGTACGGGCGAATAAGAACATGACGCGTGGCTAGGTTAGATCTGAAAATAGAATTTAAAACCAGAAATTTGATCCAAATTCAAATGCCTATATCTTTTGAATTCCACGTTGGAATTTTGCAAATTTTATACCGTTGGATTCAGAAAAACATGACCTTTCTGCCTATCCTTTTTGTTTAGCAGATAGTAACCATTAGTTTGGCTTAAATTACAGAAACTTGTTTGAGGCCTTTTGAGTATAGATTTAGTTTAGTATTTTGTTTTAGGGTTATTTAAGATTATCTTGGCTATTTTGTGACTTGTTTAGTTTCTGTATTCATGCACTTGCTTGGTTGAGTTTTTCAAAAATCATCACTTGGTAGATTCATGCATGCATGCATTCATAATATTTTTGTTTGTATATATTTGTGTGTAATTGTGTGCTATAACTTTGTGTGTAGATTTTGCTAGTGATTGTGATTGTGACGAGTGATACTCTCCACACTACCAAGGCAAGTGATATCTTCATGAATATTCCATACCTATATTTTATACTTGCATTAGATATATTTTGTTAGGACTTGCATGCTACTTTTGTCAATTGATGTTGGGAAATCCTATTTAGAATAGAATGCTAGAGTTGCTAGGAAATTCCCTAAGGATAAGTTACCATGCCATGCTTAGCCTAGCTACTAGAAAACAAGGGTGGTTTATATATACACTATGGAAAAATTATTCTAAGTCTGAGGACTTGAGTTTTATTTAACAAAACAACTAAGTTAATGAATCTCCTGGGTGGAATGGGTCTTGCTTGGTGGTTTTTGGTTGAGTGGTTCACAAGGCCCATGTTTATGGTTTACCTTAGTGTATCTCACTTGTGGATGGCCACCCAGGAAACAAAGAGATTTGAGTTGTCAAATGTTGAGAAGCTTCAAGTGCAACCACTTGGCATTATGGGCTTTGCCATGATCTTAGGATGCTAGAACTTAGTCTTTTGGACAGTTGGTGGTAGATGGGTTGATAGGTTGGAACGCGTCCATTTGACTAAGGAAAGGCTACTGAAGGATCATGTCTTGGGAAACCAAGGCTTGTGGGGAAAGTGCACCACCTCTGCAGAGTGTAAAACCTAAGTACTTAGCCATGTACCTGGTAAAGGACAATTTGAGCATCAAGACATGGAAACTTCAAGAATCTCATCACTCCAATTTCTAAATAAAACTTGTGGGTGAACAAGGGTTAAAAGGATCTTCAGTCATTGATTGGTAGATGCCCTGAGTGGATCTGGAGTCTTTGATTGATAGATGCCTTGGGAGTTTTGTGCCTTACAAAAACTTAGTGTTTTCAAAAATTTAAGGAAAAATCTATTTTGAGCAATGCAAGCCTAAGCTCCACCAGCCAAATGCATATAGTATTTTAGTCCACTTAAAATATACTAAGGTATCACTTGCCAATACTATTCCAAAGTATTGACCCTCTGTGGCTGTAACTTATGATGTTGCAGGTTACTCTGATGATGATTAGGAGTCATGAGTCTACACTCAACATGCTTGCCTGTGGCACATGAAGATGAAGACTTATGTTTATTTACATATTCCATAAACTCTTGTATTAGGCCTTTGGCCATGAGTTGTAAAAGACTATGTTTTATCTCTGGAATGACTGTAATAAACGACCTTTGTATCTGTGTACTTCATCTTAAACTGTGGATGCTAGCATTGATCCCGGGACTAGCATTGCAATCACAGGGATCTTTTCCTTTACAAAGGAGGGATCTTACAGATGGTATCAGAGCACTGTGTTGCCTGTAGGATTATGACCCTAGGATTGGAAACCACTAAGGAAAATTTTTACTTCTTCTACACTTGTCTATTCTTCTCGTAAACTTTTCTAATCTTCTCATTCTCATCTCTATTTGTAGATGAACTCCGTCAACAAAGCCGTGAAGAAAGGACCACTCATGACCATGACCTTGGAGTGTGAGACTGAGTTTCCCAAGATTCTCAAGGACCTCATGGAGACCATGGGAGTACATGGTGCAGCAGTGTACAAGGGCTTTCCAGTAATGGAGGAAGGAATGGAGTATTGGTGGGTGCAACTTCACTTGTACAAGAATAAGGAATACAACCACAAAGAAAAAGGCTTCTGCATGTACACCAACACTTTTATGCACACCACATTCTTTGAGTCAGCAAAAGAAGCAGCTTGGAAGACTATCAAAGAACTAAGTGCTAGAGTCAAGTGCAAGATGCTCAACCTCCAAAAAGACTTAGAGAAAGAGAAGGAACATACCCAAGAGTTGGAAGTCACCAACCAATCCTTAAGAGGAGATATTATAGACTTAGTGATAGAAGCATGTGAACAAGATAGGGTGATTGCCACTAGGAACATTGTGTTAGCCACCAGATCCAATGAGATAGGATTGTAAGTTTGAACCTTGGTTGATGTAATGGATTTATGTATGCATGACTTGTGTGATTTTGTGGTTATGCTTGAATGTTTGTCTTGTTTAATTTAAATTTGTGTTGTTCTAACTTTTCAATCTTATAAATAGATGCCTATTGCCATCAGCACTGTTGAGGAGTTCCAGGCTACCCGTTTTGGTCCTCGTATCGTAGAGCTTACTACTTTACTCGATCTCCCTCTTCCTATCATTACGGTGCACCCACTCACCAAGTTTGAGAGGAAACCTTTGGGGCTTCAAGGTGAACCAGCCAGGACGCCAGACAGAGCCTACTACGGAGGCCATCGTCTTCAAGCTTATGCACGATGACAGGGAGAGAGGCATGGAGGTTGTCATGCAGGATCTGATAGGACGACTGTTAGGACGTCACTCCCGACAGGTTAGAGGCACTCACTTCCACGCCTTCGGAAGGCGTGATGATGATGGAGAGTCCATTGACTTTGAGGACGACTCGAGGGTCACAGCAGAGCCGATACGCCTGTACCTCCAGGACTTAGAGACTCTTATTAGGCACGTGGATACCGATAGGACCAACGTCATGCTTAGTAATGACGAGCTCCAGGTGCAGCTTCGCGAGAAGGACAAGCTCTTCGCGCAGCAGGACGAGATAGCCAAGGAGATGGAGGCGAAGTTCGAGACCCAAGACCGTAAGTTCAAGAGTCAAGAGAAGCGTGTCCAGGATAGGAACAAGAGGATTCGTGATATGACCGAGGAACTGCAGTCCAAGGACTTCGAGTTAGAGCAGCAGCAGACAGTGATTGAGAGGCTTCGTTCCCAGAAGAGGGCTCTCAAGGCCAAGATCGACTCTTTGACCACTACCATCAAGGAGAACAAGACCGCAATGGAGAACGCAGGTCTTACCTTTGTCGAGGAGGAGATTGAGGCTGACGAGTAGATTTGACTACTCAGTTATCTTTATCTACCGCACTTGTTATTTGTGAACTTAATGTTTGGACCATCCGACATGTGGATGGCTTGCCACTTGTATGTTTGTACTTTGAGACTTTTTGTTATCTTGTTGTTTAGCTTTTATCCTAGTGTTGTTTGCTATGTGTTGCTTGTGTAATGTATTGTGCATAATTCATGTAAGGGTATCTCATTCTTATCTCTATATAAATAAACCATAGATGCCTCCCCGTCGCGCAAACACCAACCCCAACCCCAACATTACCCCGGAAATGCAACAAATGATGAATGCGCAGACACAGCTTATGCAAATGATGACGACCTTCATCCAGAACCAGAACAACAACAACCCCAATAACAACAACAACAATAACAACAACAACAACAACCCTCCAGGTTTTGATATGCTTACCAGATTTCTGCGTCTGAGGCCAGCTAAGTTTTTGGGAACGACTGATCCCATGGTGGCCAATGATTGGCTACGTTCTGTGAACAAAGACTTAGTGACCGTGGGATGCACAGATGCTGAAAAGGTCAGGTTCGCAGCACATCTGTTGGAAGGACCAGCCGCCGCATGGTGGGACAACTTCCAGATTACCACGCCTATTGATGAGGTGACTTGGGCTATCTTTGAAGATGGATTTCGTACTACTCATATCTCACCAGGTATGATGAGCCTGAAAAAGAAGGAATTTCACAACCTGAAGCAGCGCCAACACAGCGTGGCTGAATATATTGAAGAGTTCAACAATCTGGCACGCTATGCACCGGATGAGGTTGACACTGATGCCAAAAGGAAGGAAAAGTTTCTGGAAGGCTTGAATGACAAACTGAATCTGCAGCTGTCTGTAGCATATGTTCCAACTTATCAGTCGTTGTGTGACAAGGATGTTATTGTGGAGAATAAAATGAAGCAAGTCGAGAGTAGAAAGAGGAAACACTCCGACAAGCACAGCTCGGGATCTTCTCATAAACGATCTCACTATGATGATAGTGTCAGCTCAGGATCCCACAAGCATGGGAAGTTTAACAAGCACCACAACCACAACTGTCATGACAACAAGCGTCATCGCAGTCATGACAATGATAAGTATAAGAATCACAAGAGTGGACATAAGAACCACCACAGTGGAAGTGGAAGTCAGTCTAAGAGGGACATCAGTCAGGTTGAATGCTTCAAATGCAAGAAGCTGGGGCATTATGCTAATGAGTGCACTGAGAAGAAAGTTGAAGGACCTAACAAGCCCAATCCTTTTCAGAAAGGACAGGTTAACCACATCAATGTGGATGAGGTCTTTGAAGAGCCTGATGCTGTTGCTGGTAAGTTCAGACTCAATTCCATCTCAGCATTTGTACTCTTTGACACTGGTGCATCTCATTCATTCATATCAAAAGCATTTGCCGAAAGAAATGAACTACCGGTAGAAACCATTGGGTGTCCTATAAAAGTAAGTTCTCCTGGTGGAGAAATGATAGTAAACTCAGGATGTCATGATTTAGTCATAGAGTTTGGAAAACATAAGTTTCCAGTAAACCTAATAATCCTGAATTCCCAAGGATTGGATGTGATTTTGGGAATGGATTGGATGTCTAAATATGAGGGAGTACTAGATTGTGCCAATCGTACAGTTTCACTCACAACCCCTGAAGGTAAGAGGATAAAATTCAAGACCAATTTTAAATCTAAAGGAAGTAAGCTGAATTCTCTTAAGGGGGTTAGCATGGACACGGTGCCAATTGTGTGTGAATATCCGGATGTGTTTCCGGAAGAATTACCAGGAATGCCACCAGATAGAGATGTGGAGTTTATAATAGATTTGGTACCAGGTTCTGGACCAAGAGCAAAGAGGCCTTATAAAATGTCAGTTGACGAACTTAAGGAACTCAAGAAACAACTTGGAGAACAATTGCAGAAAGGATTCATCCAGCCAAGTTCTTCATCTTGGGGAGCTCCAGTTTTGTTCGTAGAAAAGAGAGACAGAACTCAAAGGTTATGCATAGATTACCGTTCTCTTAACGAGGTGACCATCAAGAACAAATATCCTTTGCCAAGAATAAATGACTTGTTTGATCAGCTAGAAGGAGCTTGTGTGTTCTCGAAGATTGATCTTCGGTCAGGCTATTTTCAACTCAAGATAAGAGAGCAAGACATACCTAAAACAGCATTCACCACAAGGTATGGATTATATGAGTACACTGTGATGCCTTTTGGTTTAACCAACGCTCCAGCATACTTCATGAATATGATGAACAAAGTGTTCATGGAATTTCTCGACAAGTTCGTTGTCGTTTTCATCGATGACATCTTAGTCTACTCCAAGAGCAAGGAAGAACATGAAAGACATCTACGCTTGATACTTGAGAAACTAAGGGAACATAAGCTATATGCCAAGTTCAGCAAGTGTGAGTTTTGGTTAGAGGAAGTTGGATTTCTTGGTCATGTTATGACAAAAGATGGTGTAGCAGTTGATCCTGCTAAAGTTTCGGCTGTGACAGAATGGGAATCTCCTAAGAACGTAAAAGAGGTTCGTAGTTTCCTTGGTTTAGCAGGTTACTACAGAAGATTCATTGAAAATTTTTCTAAGGTTGCTAAACCAATGACAGAATTGTTAAGGAAAGATAAGAAATTTGCTTGGTCTGAAGGATGTGAACTCAGCTTTCAAGAACTAAAGAAGAGACTTGTGACAGCACCAGTACTGTTCCTACCAGATTTGGAAAAAGATTTCCAAGTGTATTGTGATGCTTCGCATCAAGGATTAGGAGCCGTACTTATGCAAAGCGGAAAAGTTGTGGCTTATGCCTCGAGACAACTCAAAACTCATGAAGTAAATTATCCTACTCATGATTTAGAGTTAGCCGCTATTGTCCATGCACTCAAAACATGGAGACATTACCTTTTGGGAAAACGTTGTGAAGTATTCACCGATCATAAGAGTTTGAAGTATATCTTCACCCAGAAGGAGATCAATATGAGACAAAGAAGATGGCTAGAACTTATCAAGGATTACGACTTGAATTTGCAATACCACCCCGGTAAAGCAAATGTAGTAGCAGATGCTCTAAGTCGTAAAGCGTTTGTAAATGGCCTTACCAAAGGTGAATTGCCAGATGACTTGTGTAAGCAATTCAAGGAACTTAGGTTGGAGATTGTGCCAGAAGGACATCTCATGTCTTTGGATGTTCAACCCACTCTGTTGGATAAGATTAAAGAAGACCAAAAGACGGATAAAGAAATCGAAGAGATCAAGGAAAGAATTAGCCAAGGGAAGGCTAAAAGTTTCCATATGGACGAACAAGGTACTTTATGGCACGGGAAACGTATTTGTGTTCCACAAGATCCAGAAATGCGGAAACTGATTTTACAAGAAGCCCATAACTCTCCATATTCTATTCACCCGGGAAACACCAAAATGTACATGGATATGAAAGAAAGATTTTGGTGGAACAATCTCAAAAGGGACATCGCCGAACACATTGCTTTGTGTGATGTGTGTAGTAGAGTGAAAGCGGAACATCAGAAACCAGCAGGTTTGCTTCAACCAATGCCTATTCCTGAATGGAAGTGGGAAAATATTGGTATGGATTTCATTACCGGGTTACCAAGGACCAGGTCAGGGTATGATTCCATATGGGTAGTAGTGGATCGCCTAACTAAAGTGGCTCATTTTATACCCGTAAAGACAACTTATACAAGTGCCAAGTTAGCCAAAATCTACATGAGCAGAATTGTATGCCTTCACGGAGTACCTAAGAGTATTGTATCTGATAGAGGAACTCAGTTCACTTCTCACTTTTGGAGACAGCTTCATGAATCTCTAGGAACGAGGTTGGAATTCAGCACTGCTTTTCATCCTCAAACTGATGGACAAACAGAAAGGACTAACCAAATTCTTGAATACATGTTGAGGGCATGTGCCCTAGACTATGGAGCAAGTTGGGATGAAAGTCTGCCTTACGCAGAGTTCTCTTACAACAACAGTCACCAATCTAGTATTGGGATGGCACCATTTGAGTTTCTATACGGAAGAAAGTGTACCACCCCATTGCTATGGAATGGTGTAGGAGAAAGAAGTTTGTTTGGACCAGATCTTATCAAAGACGCCGAAGAAAAGGTCAAATTGGTTAGAGACAGATTGAAGATAGCACAGTCTCGACAGAAAAGCTACGCAGATGCTAAGCGTAGAGAAGTCACTTACGAAGTTGGGGATAGAGCTTATCTTAGAGTATCACCACTTCGTGGAGTAAAAAGATTTGGAGTCAAAGGAAAGTTAGCACCAAGATATGTTGGACCATTCAACATTCTAAGTCGCAAGGGAGAAGCTGCATATGAAATCGAACTTCCAGCATCTTTATTAGCAGTCCATAATGTTTTTCATGTGAGTCAGCTTAAGAAATGTCACCCGGAGATGGAAGAAACATCTTTGAAAGATACCATATCTTTGGAGGAAGTTCAACTAGAAAGTGACCTCACCTATGAAGAAAATCCTATCAAGATACTTGAGACCGCAGAAAGAGTCACAAGGACAAAGACTATCAAATTTTGCAAAGTACAATGGAATCATCATTCCGAAGAGGAAGCAACTTGGGAAAGAGAAGATGATCTTCGGAAAGACCACCCTCACCTATTTGCTAGCCAATCCGAATCTCGAGGGCGAGATTCATTTTAAGGGGGTTAGATTTGTAACATCCCAAAAAAATCATATTTCAAAACTCATTCATATCATTCTTTGCATCATTCTTTCATTTAGGGTTTTTCTCAAAATCATTTAGAAGCATACACTTTGGCTATGATTTCATGTGGGCAATTTATCTCAAATGGCCATCACCCTTTGGGATTTGTTTGTTTAGGTACTTGTTTGCTTGCCTCCATGGTTGGAAAGACTAGGTGAAGCTTTTTACCCAAGATTCAAAATTTAGAAATATTTTCTAAACCCTATTTCAAACTAGAGGCAAAGAGACAAAGTCTCTGTTTATTTCAAAAACCTAAGCTTGACCAAGCCCTTGCTAGTCACCACATGGTCATCTGACTCATTTTTGAACCCACAGAACCCTGCAAAAATCCCCAAAACAGTTTGAATTCAAAAGGATTTGAATTCATATCAAAATCAATCCAGAAAATGAATTTAGAAAAAGAAAAGGAATTCTCAAAAGAAAAGGGCCGAGCGGCTAGAATCTGGCCCAGCAACGGATCAAGCCCAGCAAGCCCACCCGGGGATCTCCTTTTTCTTCTCTCACGCGCGAGCGCACGCGTTAAGTCGCTGACAGACAGACCCCACCACCACCTCGCACTCTTCGCTGACGAGCGGGCCCGGTCCACGTCGCCCTCGTCTTCCCCAGACCGCGCCTGCGACCACGTCGCTGCAGCAGTGATGGCCGGTAATGGCGCGGCGTAAATGGACATTTAACCGCGAGCGTTTCCTGTCGATTCCCCGGCTATAATATCCTCTCTGCCTCGCGATCTTTTTCCCCCAAACACCTCGCTCACTCCGCCACCAGGCTGTCCTCAATCCTCCGCGCACCGCCATGGACAGAGCCTCTCCGGCGATCGATTCCGGTGAGCCTAGTGTTCCCCTCTGCCTCTTGTTCTTACAATCTGACTCAGAGTGTCTTGGCGCATCTCCTGACCTCACTAGTCTGTCTTGTACTGCCCCAGGCCGCCGGTTCCACTTGACACCGCGAGCGCCGACGGCGACATACGAGTTTTCCCGGTAGGTACAGACCGCCCCTCGCCTTCCCGTTCATGCTCACGACTTCCCCTTGACCCTGTGAACCTAACCGTGTCACTATCTTGCCTTGGGGTGATTCACAGCAACGTCCACGACGACCACCCGACGCACCCGACGCCGCCACGAACTCCGGTGAGCAATCGCAGCCGTGCCCGAGCGCCCCTTGACCAACCACGAGTACGACGAGCATCGCCGTGACCCCCTGAGCCCGGTGAGCTACTCCTCCTTCTCCCTCGCCGTCTGCATCATCGGCAACGTCATCGACCGACGGTTCCGCCGCCGGTAGCCACCGCTCCGCCGCCAGTTTCTGGCCAGGTCGATAGGAACCGTTAGATCTGCATCTGATGGCTTAGATAGAATGACTAATCGAAGGGGTACGCGTTGATCTGAGCCGCACCTGCCCCTTTAGATCCAGCGGTCTGTATCGCTCGATCCAGACGAACCGGTACGGGCGAATAAGAACATGACGCGTGGCTAGGTTAGATCTGAAAATAGAATTTAAAACCAGAAATTTGATCCAAATTCAAATGCCTATATCTTTTGATATCCACGTTGGAATTTTGCAAATTTTATACCGTTGGATTCAGAAAAACAAGACCTTTCTGCCTATCCTTTTTTGTTTAGCAGATAGTAACCATTAGTTTGGCTTAAATTACAGAAACTTGTTTGAGGCCTTTTGAGTATAGATTTAGTTTAGTATTTTGTTTTAGGGTTATTTAAGATTATCTTGGCTATTTTGTGACTTGTTTAGTTTCTGTATTCATGCACTTGCTTGGTTGAGTTTTTCAAAAATCATCACTTGGTAGATTCATGCATGCATGCATTCATAATATTTTTGTTTGTATATATTTGTGTGTAATTGTGTGCTATAACTTTGTGTGTAGATTTTGCTAGTGATTGTGATTGTGACGAGTGCTACTCTCCACACTACCAAGGCAAGTGATATCTTCATGAATATTCCATACCTATATTTTATACTTGCATTAGATATATTTTGTTAGGACTTGCATGCTACTTTTGTCAATTGATGTTGGGAAATCCTATTTAGAATAGAATGCTAGAGTTGCTAGGAAATTCCCTAAGGATAAGTTACCATGCCATGCTTAGCCTAGCTACTAGAAAACAAGGGTGGTTTATATATACACTATGGAAAAATTATTCTAAGTCTGAGGACTTGAGTTTTATTTAACAAAACAACTAAGTTAATGAATCTCCTGGGTGGAATGGGTCTTGCTTGGTGGTTTTTGGTTGAGTGGTTCACAAGGCCCATGTTTATGGTTTACCTTAGTGTATCTCACTTGTGGATGGCAACCCAGGAAACAAAGAGATTTGAGTTGTCAAATGTTGAGAAGCTTCAAGTGCAACCACTTGGCATTATGGGCTCTACCATGATCTTAGGATGCTAGAACTTAGTCTTTTGGACAGTTGGTGGTAGATGGGTTGATAGGTTGGAACGCGTCCATTTGACTAAGGAAAGGCTACTGAAGGATCATGTCTTGGGAAACCAAGGCTTGTGGGGAAAGTGCACCACCTCTGCAGAGTGTAAAACCTAAGTACTTAGCCATGTCCCTGGTAAAGGACAATTTGAGCATCAAGACATGGAAACTTCAAGAATCTCATCACTCCAATTTCTAAATAAAACTTGTGGGTGAACAAGGGTTAAAAGGATCTTCAGTCATTGATTGGTAGATGCCCTGAGTGGATCTGGAGTCTTTGATTGATAGATGCCTTGGGAGTTTTGTGCCTTACAAAAACTTAGTGTTTTCAAAAATTTAAGGAAAAATCTATTTTGAGCAATGCAAGCCTAAGCTCCACCAGCCAAATGCATATAGTATTTTAGTCCACTTAAAATATACTAAGGTATCACTTGCCAATACTATTCCAAAGTATTGACCCTCTGTGGCTGTAACTTATGATGTTGCAGGTTACTCTGATGATGATTAGGAGTCATGAGTCTACACTCAACATGCTTGCCTGTGGCACATGAAGATGAAGACTTATGTTTATTTACATATTCCATAAACTCTTGTATTAGGCCTTTGGCCATGAGTTGTAAAAGACTATGTTTTATCTCTGGAATGACTATAATAAACGACCTTTGTATCTGTGTACTTCATCTTAAACTGTGGATGCTAGCATTGATCCAGGGACTAGCATTGCAATCACAGGGATCTTTTCCTTTACAAAGGAGGGATCTTACACACACATCCAATGACACTGGTGGATCCTTATGTGGTTTGTGAAAAGAACACACATGCAATGACACTAGGTGTGGTTTGTGAGAAGAACACACATTCAATACCACTGGTTGATCCATATGTGGTTTGTGAGAAGAACACACATCCAATGACACTGGTGGATCCATATGTGGTTTGTGAGAAGAACACACCTGCAATGACACTGGGTGTGGTTCATGAAAAGAACACACATCCAATGAAACTGGTGGATCCTTATGTGGTTTGTGGAAAGAACACACATCCAATGACACTAGGTGTGGTTTGTGAGAAGAACACACAAGCAATGACACTGGTGGATCCATGTGTGGTTTGTGAGAAGAACACACATACAATGACTCTAGTTGTGGTTCATGAAAAGAACACACATCTAATGACTCTAGCTATGGTTAATGAAAAGAACACACATGCAATGACACTGTTGGATCCATATGTGGTTCGTGAAAATAGTAGACATGCAATGACACTGGTGGATCCACATGTGGTTTGTGAGAATAACACACATGCAATGACACTAGGTGTGGTTCATGAAAAGAACACACATCCAACGAACTCTGGTGGATCCATATGTGGTTTGTGAGAAGAACACGAATGCAACGACTCTAGCTGTGGTTCATGAGAAGAACACACATGCGATCACACTGGTGGATCCATATGTGGTTTGTGAGAAGAACACACATCCAATGACACTGGTAGATCCATGTGTGGTTTGTGAGAAGAACACACATGAAATGACACTTGGTGTGGTTCATGAAAAGAACACACATCCAATGACACAGGTGGATCCTTATGTGGTTTGTGAAAAGAACACACATGCAATGACACTAGGTGTGGTCTGTGAGAAGAACACACATTCAATACCACTGGTTGATCCATACGTGGTTTGTGAGAAGAACACACATCCAATGACACTGGTGGATCCATATATGGTTTGTGCGAAGAACACACATGCAATGACACTGGGTGTGGTTCATGAAAAGAACACACATCCAATGAAACTGGTGGATCCTTATGTGGTTTGTGGAAAGAACACACATCCAATGACACTAGGTGTGGTTTGTGAGAAGAACACACAAGCAATGACACTGGTGGATCCATGTGTGGTTTGTGAGAAGAACACACATCCAATGACTCTAGTTGTGGTTCATGAAAAGAACACACATCTAATAACTCTAGCTATGGTTAATGAAAAGAACACACATGCAATGACACTGTTGGATCCATATGTGGTTCGTGAAAATAATAGACATGCAATGACACTAGTAAATCCATATGTGGTTTGTGAGAAGAACACACATGCAATGACACTGGTTGTGGTTCATGAAAAGAACACACATGCAATGACACTGGTGGATCCTTATGTGGTTTTTGAAAAGAACACACATGCAATGACTCTGGTGGATCCATATGTCGTCTGTGGAAAGAACACACATGCAATGACTCTAGTTGTGGTTTGTGAGAAGAACAGACATGCAATGACTCTGATGGATCCATGTGTGGTTTTGAAAAGAACACACATGCAATGACTCTAGCTATAGTTAATGAAAAGAAAACACATGCAATGACACTGTTAGATCCATATGTGGTTTGTGAAAAGAACACACATGCAATGACGCTAGCTATGGTTAATGAAAAGAACATACATGCAATGACACTGTTGGATCCATATGTGGTTTGTGAAAAGAACAGACATGCAATCACACTGGTGGATCCATATGTGGTTTGTGAGAAGAACACACATGCAATGACACTGGTTGTGGTTCATGAAAAGAACACACATGCAATGACACTGGTGGATCCTTATATGGTTCATGAAAACAACACACATGCAATGACTCTGGTGGATCCATATGTGGTTTGTGAGAAGAACACACATGCAATGACTCTAGCTGTGGTTTGTGAGAAGAACACACATGAAATCACACTTGTGGATCCATATGTGGTTTGTGAGAAGAACACACATCCAATGACACTGGTGGATCCATGTGTGGTTTGTGAGAAGAACACACATGCAATGACACTTGGTGTGGTTCATGAAAAGAACACAGATCCAATGACACTTGTGGATCCTTATGTGGTTTGTGAAAAGAACACACATGAAATGACACTAGGTGTGGTTTGTGAGAAGAACACACATTCAATGCCACTGGTTGATCCATATGTGGTTTGTGAGAAGAACACACATCCAATGCCACTAGTGGATCCATATGTGGTTTGTGAGAAGAACACACATGCAATGACACTGGTTGTGGTTCATGAAAAGAACACACATCCAATGACACTGGTGGATCCTTATGTGGTTTGTGGAAAGAACACACATGCAATGACACTATGTGTGGTTTGTGAGAAGAACACACAAGCAATGACACTGGTGGATCCATATGTGGTTTCTGAGAAGAACACAATCCAATGACACTGGTGGATCCATATGTGGTTTGTGAGAAGAACACACATGCAATGACTCTGGGTGTGGTTCATGAAAAGAACACACATCCATTGAACTCTGGTGGATCCATATGTGGTTTGTGAGAAGAACACACATGCAATGACTCTAGCTATGGTTCATGAGAAGAACACATATGCAATCACACTGGTGGATCCATATGTGGTTTGTGAGAAGAACACACATCCAATGACACTGGTGGATCCATGTGTGGTTTGTGAGAAGAACACACATCCGATGACTCTAGTTGTGGTTAATGAAAAGAACACACATCTAATGCATGTAGCTATGGTTAATGAAAAGAACACACATGCGATGACATTGTTGGATCCATATGTGGTTCATGAATATAATAGACATGCAATGACACTGGTAGATCCATATGTGGTTTGTGAGAAGAACACACATGCAATGGCACTTGTTGTGGTTCATGAAAAGAATACACATGCAAAGACACTGGTGGATTCTTATGTTGTTTTTGAAAAGAACACACATGCAATGACTCTGCTGGATCCATATGTGGGAAGTCAGGACTTCCTTGATAAAGTATATCTTCGTTCCATTGGAATGATCTTTTTTTTTCTTTTTCAGGTGCTCCCCCTCCCAATCAACTTCCAGCCCGACTCCAGAGGAACAAATCCTGGACCCAGCCGAGAATGCTCCAGATTGGCCAGCCGAAATTTCCCCGGCGAGTTCCTTTTTATTTGATCTCTCTCCTCGTCAAATACACTCTCTCTGAAGGCTAAATCCCCTCGTATCTCATATCCAGCTCATAGGTCTCCTTAATGGGACTGATCTTGACTACTGGTGGTCTCTGTGATGAAGCTTCCTTCACTAACTCAGGACTTGTTTTCTTCTGCTGCTTTTTATCCTTCTCCATATCCGTTGGGATGCCATCACCTTTCTTCATCATTCATCATCAGTGTTTGCTGTGACTGGTCCTGTTCCTTCTCTATTTTTTCTAAAATCAGGGTAGGATTTCCTACATTTACATTTTGATCTACGTTGATGATATTATCGTTACATGCAATGACTCTGGGTGTGGTTCATGAAAAGAACACACATCCAATGAACTCTGTTGGATCCATATGTGGTTTGTGAGAAGAACACACATGCAATGACTCTAGCTGTAGTTAATGAAAATAAAACACATGCAATGACACTGTTAGATCCATATGTGGTTTGTGAAAAGAACACACATGCAATGACTCTAGCTATGGTTAATGAAAAGAACATACATGCAATGGCACTGTTGGATCCATATGTGGTTTGTGAAAAGAATAGACATGCAATGACACTGGTGGATCCATATGTGGTTTGTGAGAAGAACACACATGCAACTACACTAGTTGTGGTTCACGAAAAGAACACACATGCAATGACACTGGTGGATCCTTATATGGTTCATGAAAACAACACACATGCAATGACTCTGGTGGATCCATATTTGGTTTGTGAGAAGAACACACATGAAATGACTCTAGCTGTGGTTTGTGAGAAGAACACACATGAAATCACACTTGTGGATCCTTATATGGTTCATGAAAACAACACACATCCAATGACACTGGTGGATCCTTATGTGGTTTGTGGAAAGAACACACATGCAATGACACTAGGTGTGGTTTGTGAGAAGAACACACAAGCAATGACACTGGTGGATCCATATGTGGTTTGTGAGAAGAACACACATCCAATGACACTGGTGGATCCATATGTGGTTTGTGATAAGAACACACATGCAATGACTCTCGGTGTGGTTCATGAAATGAAAACACATCCAATGAACTTTGGTGGATCCATATGTGGTTTGTAAGAAGAACACACATGCAATGACTCTTGCTATGGTTCATGAGAAGAACACACATGAAATCACACTGGTGGATCCATATGTGTTCTGTGAGAAGAACACACATCCAATAACACTGGTGGATCCATATGTGATTTGTGAGAAGAACACACATGCAATTACTCGGGGTGTGGTTCATGAAAAGAACACACATCCAATGAACTCTGGTGGATCCATATGTGGTTTGTGAGAAGAACACACATGCAATGACTCTAGCTATGGTTCATGAGAAGAACACACATGCAATCACATTGGTGGATCCATATGCGGTTTGTGAGAAGAACACACATCCAATGACACTGGTGGATCCATGTGTGGTTTGTGAGAAGAACACACATCCAATGACCCTAGTTGTGGTTAATGAAAAGAACACACATCTAATGACTCTAGCTATGGTTAATGAAAAGAACACATCTAATGACTCTAGCTATGGTTAATGAAAAGAACACACATGCAATGACACTGTTGGATCCATATGTGGTTCGTGAAAATAATAGACATGCAATGACACTGGTAGATCCATATGTGTTTTGTGAGAAGAACACACATGCAATGACACTGGTTGTGGTTCATGAAAAGAACACACATGCAATGATACTGGTGGGTCCTTATGTGGTTTTTGAAAAGAACACAGATGCAATGACTCTTGTGGATCCATATGTCGTCTGTGCAAAGAACACACATGCAATGACTCAGGCTGTGGTTTGTGAGAAGAATAGACATGCAATGACTCTGATGGATCCATGTGTGGTTTTTGAAAATAACACACATGCAATTTAGCTGTAGTTAATTAAAAGAAAACACATGCAATGACACTGTTAGATCCATATGTGGTTTGTGAAAAGAACATACATGCAATGACTCTAGCTATGGTTAATGAAAAGAACATTCATGCAATGACACTGTTGGATCCATATGTGGTTTGTGAAAAGAACAGACATGCAATGACAGTGGTGGATCCATCTGTGGTTTGTGAGAAGAACACACATGCAATGACACTGGTTGTGGTTCATGAAAAGAACACACATGCAATGACACTTGTGGATCCTTATATGGTTCACGAAAAAAACACACATGCAATGACTCTGGTGGATCCATATGTGGTTTGTGAGAAGAACACACATGCAATGACTCTAGCTGTGGTTTGTGAGGAGAACACACATGAAATCACACTTGTGGATCCATATGTGGTTTGTGAGAAGAACACACATCCAATGACACTGGTGGATCCATGTGTGGTTTGTGAGAAGAACACACATGCAATGACACTTGGTGTGGTTCATGAAAAGAACACACATCCAATGACACTGGTGGATCCTTATGTGGTTTGTGAAAAGAACACACATGCAATGACACTGGGTGTGGTTTGTGAGAAGAACACACATTCAATGCCACTGGTTGATCCAAATGTGGTTTGTGAGAAGAACACACATCCAATGCAACTAGTGGATCCATATGTGGTTTGTGAGAAGAACACACATGCAATGACACTGGGTGTGGTTCGTGAAAAGAACACACATCCAATGACACTGGTGGATCCTTATGTGGTTTGTGGAAAGAACGCACATGCAATGACACTAGGTGTGGTTTGTGAGAAGAACACACATTCAATGACACTGGTGGACCATATGTGGTTTCTGAGAAGAACACACATCGAGTGACACTGGTGGATCCATATTTGGTTTGTGAGAAGAACACACCTGCAATGACTCTAGGTGTGGTTCATGAAAAGAACACACATCCAATGAACTCTAGTGGATCCATATGTGGTTTGTGAGAAGAACACGCATGCAATGACACTAGGTGTGGTCCATGAAAAGAACACACATCCAATGACACTGGTGGATCCTTATGTGGTTTGTGGAAAGAACACACATGCAATGACACTAGGTGTGGTTTGAGAGAAGAACACACAAGCAATGACACTGGTGGATCCATATGTGGTTTCTGAGAAGAACACACATCCAATGACAATGGTGGATCCATATGTGATTTGTGAGAAGAACACACATGCAATTACTCTGGGTGTGGTTCATGAAAAGAACACACATCCAATGAAATCTGGTGGATCCATATGTGGTTTGTGAGAAGAACACACATGCAATGACTCTAGCTATGGTTCATGAGAAGAACACACATGCAATCACATTGGTGGATCCATATGTGGTTTGTGAGAAGAACACACATGCAATGACTCTAGCTGTGGTTTGTGAGGAGAACACACATGAAATCACACTTGTGGATCCATATGTGGTTTGTGAGAAGAACACACATCCAATGACACTGGTGGATCCATGTGTGGTTTGTGAGAAGAACACACATGCAATGACACTTGGTGTGGTTCATGAAAAGAACACACATCCAATGACACTGGTGGATCCTTATGTGGTTTGTGAAAAGAACACACATGCAATGACACTGGGTGTGGTTTGTGAGAAGAACACACATTCAATGCCACTGGTTGATCCATATGTGGTTTGTGAGAAGAACACACATCCAATGCAACTAGTGGATCCATATGTGGTTTGTGAGAAGAACACACATGCAATGACACTGGGTGTGGTTCGTGAAAAGAACACACATCCAATGACACTGGTGGATCCTTATGTGGTTTGTGGAAAGAACGCACATGCAATGACACTAGGTGTGGTTTGTGAGAAGAACACACATTCAATGACACCGGTGGACCATATGTGGTTTCTGAGAAGAACACACATCGAGTGACACTGGTGGATCCATATTTGGTTTGTGAGAAGAACACACCTGCAATGACTCTAGGTGTGGTTCATGAAAAGAACACACATCCAATGAACTCTAGTGGATCCATATGTGGTTTGTGAGAAGAACACGCATGCAATGACACTAGGTGTGGTCCATGAAAAGAACACACATCCAATGACACTGGTGGATCCTTATGTGGTTTGTGGAAAGAACACACATGCAATGACACTAGGTGTGGTTTGAGAGAAGAACACACAAGCAATGACACTGGTGGATCCATATGTGGTTTCTGAGAAGAACACACATCCAATGACAATGGTGGATCCATATGTGATTTGTGAGAAGAACACACATGCAATTACTCTGGGTGTGGTTCATGAAAAGAACACACATCCAATGAAATCTGGTGGATCCATATGTGGTTTGTGAGAAGAACACACATGCAATGACTCTAGCTATGGTTCATGAGAAGAACACACATGCAATCACATTGGTGGATCCATATGTGGTTTGTGAGAAGAACACACATCCAATGACACTGGTGGATCCATGTGTGGTTTGTGAGAAGAACACACATCCAATGACTCTAGTTGTGGTTAATGAAAAGAACACACATCTAATGACTCTAGCTATGGTTAATGAAAAGAACACACATGCAATGACACTGTTGGATCCATATGTGGTTCGTGAATATAATAGACATGCAATGACACTGGTAGATCCATATGTGGGTTGTGAGAAGAACACACATGCAATGACACTGGTTGTGGTTCATGAAAAGAACACACCTGCAATGACACTGGTGGATCCTTATAAGGTTCATGAAAAGAACACGCATGCAATGACTCTGGTGGATCCATATGTGGTTTGTGAGAAGAACACACATCCAATGACACCGGTGGATCCATGTGTGGTTTGTGAGAAGAACACACATGCAATGACACTTGGTGTGGTTCATGAAAAGAACACACATCCAATGACACTGGTGGATCCTTATGTGGTTTGTGAAAAGAACACACATGCAATGACACTGGGTGTGGTTTGTGAGAAGAACACACATTCGATGCCACTGGTTGATCCATATGTGGTTTGTAAGAACACACATCCAATGACACTGGTGGATCCATATGTGGTTTGTGAGAAGAACACACATGCAATGACACTAGGTGTAGTTCATGAAAAGAACACACATCCAATGGCACTGTTGGATCCATATGTGGTTTGTGAAAAGAACACACATGCAATGACTCTAGCTATGGTTAATGAAAAGAACATACATGCAATGGCACTGTTGGATCCATATGTGGTTTGTGAAAAGAATAGACATGCAATGACACTGGTGGATCCATATGTGGTTTGTGAGAAGAACACACATGCAACTACACTAGTTGTGGTTCACGAAAAGAACACACATGCAATGACACTGGTGGATCCTTATATGGTTCATGAAAACAACACACATGCAATGACTCTGGTGGATCCATATTTGGTTTGTGAGAAGAACACACATGAAATGACTCTAGCTGTGGTTTGTGAGAAGAACACACATGAAATCACACTTGTGGATCCTTATATGGTTCATGAAAACAACACACATCCAATGACACTGGTGGATCCTTATGTGGTTTGTGGAAAGAACACACATGCAATGACACTAGGTGTGGTTTGTGAGAAGAACACACAAGCAATGACACTGGTGGATCCATATGTGGTTTGTGAGAAGAACACACATCCAATGACACTGGTGGATCCATATGTGGTTTGTGATAAGAACACACATGCAATGACTCTCGGTGTGGTTCATGAAATGAAAACACATCCAATGAACTTTGGTGGATCCATATGTGGTTTGTAAGAAGAACACACATGCAATGACTCTTGCTATGGTTCATGAGAAGAACACACATGAAATCACACTGGTGGATCCATATGTGGTTTGTGAGAAGAACACACATCCAATAACACTGGTGGATCCATATGTGATTTGTGAGAAGAACACACATGCAATTACTCTGGGTGTGGTTCATGAAAAGAACACACATCCAATGAACTCTGGTGGATCCATATGTGGTTTGTGAGAAGAACACACATGCAATGACTCTAGCTATGGTTCATGAGAAGAACACACATGCAATCACATTGGTGGATCCATATGCGGTTTGTGAGAAGAACACACATCCAATGACACTGGTGGATCCATGTGTGGTTTGTGAGAAGAACACACATCCAATGACCCTAGTTGTGGTTAATGAAAAGAACACACATCTAATGACTCTACCTATGGTTAATGAAAAGAACACATCTAATGACTCTAGCTATGGTTAATGAAAAGAACACACATGCAATGACACTGTTGGATCCATATGTGGTTCGTGAAAATAATAGACATGCAATGACACTGGTAGATCCATATGTGTTTTGTGAGAAGAAAACACATGCAATGACACTGGTTGTGGTTCATGAAAAGAACACACATGCAATGATACTGGTGGGTCCTTATGTGGTTTTTGAAAAGAACACAGATGCAATGACTCTTGTGGATCCATATGTCGTCTGTGGAAAGAACACACATGCAATGACACTAGGTGTGGTTTGTGAGAAGAACACACAAGCAATGACACTGGTGGATCCATATGTGGTTTCTGAGAAGAACACACATCCAATGACAATGGTGGATCCATATGTGATTTGTGAGAAGAACACACATGCAATTACTCTGGGTGTGGTTCATGAAAAGAACACACATCCAATGAAATCTGGTGGATCCATATGTGGTTTGTGAGAAGAACACACATGCAATGACTCTAGCTATGGTTCATGAGAAGAACACACATGCAATCACATTGGTGGATCCATATGTGGTTTGTGAGAAGAACACACATCCAATGACACTGGTGGATCCATGTGTGGTTTGTGAGAAGAACACACATCCAATGACTCTAGTTGTGGTTAATGAAAGGAACACACATCTAATGACTCTAGCTATGGTTAATGAAAAGAACACACATGCAATGACACTGTTGGATCCATATGTGGTTCGTGAATATAATAGACATGCAATGACACTGGTAGATCCATATGTGGGTTGTGAGAAGAACACACATGCAATGACACTGGTTGTGGTTCATGAAAAGAACACACCTGCAATGACACTGGTGGATCCTTATAAGGTTCATGAAAAGAACACACATGCAATGACTCTGGTGGATCCATATGTGGTTTGTGAGAAGAACACACATCCAATGACACCGGTGGATCCATGTGTGGTTTGTGAGAAGAACACACATGCAATGACACTTGGTGTGGTTCATGAAAAGAACACACATCCAATGACACTGGTGGATCCTTATGTGGTTTGTGAAAAGAACACACATGCAATGACACTGGGTGTGGTTTGTGAGAAGAACACACATTCGATGCCACTGGTTGATCCATATGTGGTTTGTAAGAACACACATCCAATGACACTGGTGGATCCATATGTGGTTTGTGAGAAGAACACACATGCAATGACACTAGGTGTAGTTCATGAAAAGAACACACATCCAATGGCACTGGTGGATCCTTATGTGGTTTGTGGAAAGAAAACACGTGCAATGACACTAGGTGTGGTTTCTGAGAAGAACACACAACAATGACACTGGTGGATCCATATGTGGTTTCTGAGAAGAACACACATCCAATGACACTGGTGGATCCATATGTGGTTTGTGACAAGAACACACATGCAATCACTCTGGGTGTGGTTCATGAAAAGAACACACATCCAATGCACTCTAGTGGATCCATATGTGGTTTGTGAGAAGAACACGCATGCAATGACACTAGGTGTGGTCCATGAAAAGAACACACATCCAATGACACTGGTGGATCCTTATGTGGTTTGTGGAAAGAACACACATGCAATGACACTAGGTGTGGTTTGAGAGAAGAACACACAAGCAATGACACTGGTGGATCCATATGTGGTTTCTGAGAAGAACACACATCCAATGACAATGGTGGATCCATATGTGATTTGTGAGAAGAACACACATGCAATTACTCTGGGTGTGGTTCATGAAAAGAGCACACATCCAATGAAATCTGGTGGATCCATATGTGGTTTGTGAGAAGAACACACATGCAATGACTCTAGCTATGGTTCATGAGAAGAACACACATGCAATCACATTGGTGGATCCATATGTGGTTTGTGAGAAGAACACACATCCAATGACACTGGTGGATCCATGTGTGGTTTGTGAGAAGAACACACATGCAATGACACTTGGTGTGGTTCATGAAAAGAACACACATCCAATGACACTGGTGGATCCTTATGTGGTTTGTGAAAAGAACACACATGCAATGACACTGGGTGTGGTTTGTGAGAAGAACACACATTCAATGCCACTGGTTGATCCATATGTGGTTTGTGAGAAGAACACACATCCAATGCAACTAGTGGATCCATATGTGGTTTGTGAGAAGAACACACATGCAATGACACTGGATGTGGTTCGTGAAAAGAACACACATCCAATGACACTGGTGGATCCTTATGTGGTTTGTGGAAAGAACGCACATGCAATGACACTAGGTGTGGTTTGTGAGAAGAACACACATTCAATGACACTGGTGGACCATATGTGGTTTCTGAGAAGAACACACATCGAGTGACACTGGTGGATCCATATTTGGTTTGTGAGAAGAACACACCTGCAATGACTCTAGGTGTGGTTCATGAAAAGAACACACATCCAATGAACTCTAGTGGATCCATATGTGGTTTGTGAGAAGAACACGCATGCAATGACACTAGGTGTGGTCCATGAAAAGAACACACATCCAATGACACTGGTGGATCCTTATGTGGTTTTTGGAAAGAACACACATGCAATGACACTAGGTGTGGTTTGAGAGAAGAACACACATGCAATGACACTGGTGGATCCATATGTGGTTTCTGAGAAGAACACACATCCAATGACAATGGTGGATCCATATGTGATTTGTGAGAAGAACACACATGCAATTACTCTGGGTGTGGTTCATGAAAAGAACACACATCCATTGAAATCTGGTGGATCCATATGTAGTTTGTGAGAAGAACACACATGCAATGACTCTAGCTATGGTTCATGAGAAGAACACACATGCAATCACATTGGTGGATCCATATGTGGTTTGTGAGAAGAACACACATCCAATGACACTGGTGGATCCATGTGTGGTTTGTGAGAAGAACACACATCCAATGACTCTAGTTGTGGTTAATGAAAAGAACACACATCTAATGACTCTAGCTATGGTTAATGAAAAGAACACACATGCAATGACACTGTTGGATCCATATGTGGTTCGTGAATATAATAGACATGCAATGACACTGGTAGATCCATATGTGGGTTGTGAGAAGAACACACATGCAATGACACTGGTTGTGGTTCATGAAAAGAACACACCTGCAATGACACTGGTGGATCCATGTGTGGTTTGTGAGAAGAACACACATGCAATGACACTTGTTGTGGTTCATGAAAAGAACACACATCCAATGACACTGGTGGATCCTTATGTGGTTTGTGAAAAGAACACACATGCAATGACACTGGGTGTGGTTTGTGAGAAGAACACACATTCAATGCCACTGGTTGATCCATATGTGGTTTGTGAGAAGAACACACATCCAATGCAACTAGTGGATCCATATGTGGTTTGTGAGAAGAACACACATGCAATGACACTGGGTGTGGTTCGTGAAAAGAACACACATCCAATGACACTGGTGGATCCTTATGTGGTTTGTGGAAAGAACGCACATGCAATGACACTAGGTGTGGTTTGTGAGAAGAACACACATTCAATGACACCGGTGGACCATATGTGGTTTCTGAGAAGAACACACATCGAGTGACACTGGTGGATCCATATTTGGTTTGTGAGAAGAACACACCTGCAATGACTCTAGGTGTGGTTCATGAAAAGAACACACATCCAATGAACTCTAGTGGATCCATATGTGGTTTGTGAGAAGAACACGCATGCAATGACACTAGGTGTGGTCCATGAAAAGAACACACATCCAATGACACTGGTGGATCCTTATGTGGTTTGTGGAAAGAACACACATGCAATGACACTAGGTGTGGTTTGAGAGAAGAACACACAAGCAATGACACTGGTGGATCCATATGTGGTTTCTGAGAAGAACACACATCCAATGACAATGGTGGATCCATATGTGATTTGTGAGAAGAACACACATGCAATTACTCTGGGTGTGGTTCATGAAAAGAACACACATCCAATGAAATCTGGTGGATCCATATGTGGTTTGTGAGAAGAACACACATGCAATGACTCTAGCTATGGTTCATGAGAAGAACACACATGCAATCACATTGGTGGATCCATATGTGGTTTGTGAGAAGAACACACATCCAATGACACTGGTGGATCCATGTGTGGTTTGTGAGAAGAACACACATCCAATGACTCTAGTTGTGGTTAATGAAAAGAACACACATCTAATGACTCTAGCTATGGTTAATGAAATGAACACACATGCAATGACACTGTTGGATCCATATGTGGTTCGTGAATATAATAGACATGCAATGACACTGGTAGATCCATATGTGGGTTGTGAGAAGAACACACATGCAATGACACTGGTTGTGGTTCATGAAAAGAACACACTTGCAATGACACTGGTGGATCCTTATAAGGTTCATGAAAAGAACACGCATGCAATGACTCTGGTGGATCCATATGTGGTTTGTGAGAAGAACACACATCCAATGACACCGGTGGATCCATGTGTGGTTTGTGAGAAGAACACACATGCAATGACACTTGGTGTGGTTCATGAAAAGAACACACATCCAATGACACTGGTGGATCCTTATGTGGTTTGTGAAAAGAACACACATGCAATGACACTGGGTGTGGTTTGTGAGAAGAACACACATTCGATGCCACTGGTTGATCCATATGTGGTTTGTAAGAACACACATCCAATGACACTGGTGGATCCATATGTGGTTTGTGAGAAGAACACACATGCAATGACACTAGGTGTAGTTCATGAAAAGAACACACATCCAATGGCACTGTTGGATCCATATGTGGTTTGTGAAAAGAACACACATGCAATGACTCTAGCTATGGTTAATGAAAAGAACATACATGCAATGGCACTGTTGGATCCATATGTGGTTTGTGAAAAGAATAGACATGCAATGACACTGGTGGATCCATATGTGGTTTGTGAGAAGAACACACATGCAACTACACTAGTTGTGGTTCACGAAAAGAACACACATGAAATGACACTGGTGGATCCTTATATGGTTCATGAAAACAACACACATGCAATGACTCTGGTGGATCCATATTTGGTTTGTGAGAAGAACACACATGAAATGACTCTAGCTGTGGTTTGTGAGAAGAACACACATGAAATCACACTTGTGGATCCTTATATGGTTCATGAAAACAACACACATCCAATGACACTGGTGGATCCTTATGTGGTTTGTGGAAAGAACACACATGCAATCACACTAGGTGTGGTTTGTGAGAAGAACACACAAGCAATGACACTGGTGGATCCATATGTGGTTTGTGAGAAGAACACACATCCAATGACACTGGTGGATCCATATGTGGTTTGTGATAAGAACACACATGCAATGACTCTCGGTGTGGTTCATGAAATGAAAACACATCCAATGAACTTTGGTGGATCCATATGTGGTTTGTAAGAAGAACACACATGCAATGACTCTTGCTATGGTTCATGAGAAGAACACACATGAAATCACACTGGTGGATCCATATGTGGTTTGTGAGAAGAACACACATCCAATAACACTGGTGGATCCATATGTGATTTGTGAGAAGAACACACATGCAATTACTCTGGGTGTGGTTCATGAAAAGAACACACATCCAATGAACTCTGGTGGATCCATATGTGGTTTGTGAGAAGAACACACATGCAATGACTCTAGCTATGGTTCATGAGAAGAACACACATGCAATCACATTGGTGGATCCATATGCGGTTTGTGAGAAGAACACACATCCAATGACACTGGTGGATCCATGTGTGGTTTGTGAGAAGAACACACATCCAATGACCCTAGTTGTGGTTAATGAAAAGAACACACATCTAATGACTCTAGCTATGGTTAATGAAAAGAACACATCTAATGACTCTAGCTATGGTTAATGAAAAGAACACACATGCAATGACACTGTTGGATCCATATGTGGTTCGTGAAAATAATAGACATGCAATGACACTGGTAGATCCATATGTGTTTTGTGAGAAGAAAACACATGCAATGACACTGGTTGTGGTTCATGAAAAGAACACACATGCAATGATACTGGTGGGTCCTTATGTGGTTTTTGAAAAGAACACAGATGCAATGACTCTTGTGGATCCATATGTCGTCTGTGGAAAGAACACACATGCAATGACACTAGGTGTGGTTTGTGAGAAGAACACACAAGCAATGACATTGGTGGATCCATATGTGGTTTCTGAGAAGAACACACATCCAATGACAATGGTGGATCCATATGTGATTTGTGAGAAGAACACACATGCAATTACTCTGGGTGTGGTTCATGAAAAGAACACACATCCAATGAAATCTGGTGGATCCATATGTGGTTTGTGAGAAGAACACACATGCAATGACTCTAGCTATGGTTCATGAGAAGAACACACATGCAATCACATTGGTGGATCCATATGTGGTTTGTGAGAAGAACACACATCCAATGACACTGGTGGATCCATGTGTGGTTTGTGAGAAGAACACACATCCAATGACTCTAGTTGTGGTTAATGAAAAGAACACACATCTAATGACTCTAGCTATGGTTAATGAAAAGAACACACATGCAATGACACTGTTGGATCCATATGTGGTTCGTGAATATAATAGACATGCAATGACACTGGTAGATCCATATGTGGGTTGTGAGAAGAGAACACATGCAATGACACTGGTTGTGGTTCATGAAAAGAACACACCTGCAATGACACTGGTGGATCCTTATAAGGTTCATGAAAAGAACACACATGCAATGACTCTGGTGGATCCATATGTGGTTTGTGAGAAGAACACACATCCAATGACATCGGTGGATCCATGTGTGGTTTGTGAGAAGAACACACATGCAATGACACTTGGTGTGGTTCATGAAAAGAACACACATCCAATGACACTGGTGGATCCTTATGTGGTTTGTGAAAAGAACACACATGCAATGACACTGGGTGTGGTTTGTGAGAAGAACACACATTCGATGCCACTGGTTGATCCATATGTGGTTTGTAAGAACACACATCCAATGACACTGGTGGATCCATATGTGGTTTGTGAGAAGAACACACATGCAATGACACTAGGTGTAGTTCATGAAAAGAACACACATCCAATGGCACTGGTGGATCCTTATGTGGTTTGTGGAAAGAAAACACATGCAATGACACTAGGTGTGGTTTCTGAGAAGAACACACAACAATGACACTGGTGGATCCATATGTGGTTTCTGAGAAGAACACACATCCAATGACACTAGTGGATCCATATGTGGTTTGTGAGAAGAACACACATGCAATCACTCTGGGTGTGGTTCATGAAAAGAACACACATCCAATGAACTCTAGTGGATCCATATGTGGTTTGTGAGAAGAACACGCATGCAATGACACTAGGTGTGGTCCATGAAAAGAACACACATCCAATGACACTGGTGGATCCTTATGTGGTTTGTGGAAAGAACACACATGCAATGACACTAGGTGTGGTTTGAGAGAAGAACACACAAGCAATGACACTGGTGGATCCATATGTGGTTTCTGAGAAGAACACACATCCAATGACAATGGTGGATCCATATGTGATTTGTGAGAAGAACACACATGCAATTACTCTGGGTGTGGTTCATGAAAAGAGCACACATCCAATGAAATCTGGTGGATCCATATGTGGTTTGTGAGAAGAACACACATGCAATGACTCTAGCTATGGTTCATGAGAAGAACACACATGCAATCACATTGGTGGATCCATATGTGGTTTGTGAGAAGAACACACATCCAATGACACTGGTGGATCCATGTGTGGTTTGTGAGAAGAACACACATGCAATGACACTTGGTGTGGTTCATGAAAAGAACACACATCCAATGACACTGGTGGATCCTTATGTGGTTTGTGAAAAGAACACACATGCAATGACACTGGGTGTGGTTTGTGAGAAGAACACACATTCAATGCCACTGGTTGATCCATATGTGGTTTGTGAGAAGAACACACATCCAATGCAACTAGTGGATACATATGTGGTTTGTGAGAAGAACACACATGCAATGACACTGGACGTGGTTCGTGAAAAGAACACACATCCAATGACACTGGTGGATCCTTATGTGGTTTGTGGAAAGAACGCACATGCAATGACACTAGGTGTGGTTTGTGAGAAGAACACACATTCAATGACACCGGTGGACCATATGTGGTTTCTGAGAAGAACACACATCGAGTGACACTGGTGGATCCATATTTGGTTTGTGAGAAGAACACACCTGCAATGACTCTAGGTGTGGTTCATGAAAAGAACACACATCCAATGAACTCTAGTGGATCCATATGTGGTTTGTGAGAAGAACACGCATGCAATGACACTAGGTGTGGTCCATGAAAAGAACACACATCCAATGACACTGGTGGATCCTTATGTGGTTTGTGGAAAGAACACACATGCAATGACACTAGGTGTGGTTTGAGAGAAGAACACACAAGCAATGACACTGGTGGATCCATATGTGGTTTCTGAGAAGAACACACATCCAATGACAATGGTGGATCCATATGTGATTTGTGAGAAGAACACACATGCAATTACTCTGGGTGTGGTTCATGAAAAGAACACACATCCAATGAAATCTGGTGGATCCATATGTGGTTTGTGAGAAGAACACACATGCAATGACTCTCGCTATGGTTCATGAGAAGAACACACATGCAATCACATTGGTGGATCCATATGTGGTTTGTGAGAAGAACACACATCCAATGACACTGGTGGATCCATGTGTGGTTTGTGAGAAGAACACACATCCAATGACTCTAGTTGTGGTTAATGAAAAGAACACACATCTAATGACTCTAGCTATGGTTAATGAAAAGAACACACATGCAATGACACTGTTGGATCCATATGTGGTTCGTGAATATAATAGACATGCAATGACACTGGTAGATCCATATGTGGGTTGTGAGAAGAACACACATGCAATGACACTGGTTGTGGTTCATGAAAAGAACACACTTGCAATGACACTGGTGGATCCTTATAAGGTTCATGAAAAGAACACGCATGCAATGACTCTGGTGGATCCATATGTGGTTTGTGAGAAGAACACACATCCAATGACACCGGTGGATCCATGTGTGGTTTGTGAGAAGAACACACATGCAATGACACTTGGTGTGGTTCATGAAAAGAACACACATCCAATGACACTGGTGGATCCTTATGTGGTTTGTGAAAAGAACACACATGCAATGACACTGGGTGTGGTTTGTGAGAAGAACACACATTCGATGCCACTGGTTGATCCATATGTGGTTTGTAAGAACACACATCCAATGACACTGGTGGATCCATATGTGGTTTGTGAGAAGAACACACATGCAATGACACTAGGTGTAGTTCATGAAAAGAACACACATCCAATGGCACTGTTGGATCCATATGTGGTTTGTGAAAAGAACACACATGCAATGACTCTAGCTATGGTTAATGAAAAGAACATACATGCAATGGCACTGTTGGATCCATATGTGGTTTGTGAAAAGAATAGACATGCAATGACACTGGTGGATCCATATGTGGTTTGTGAGAAGAACACACATGCAACTACACTAGTTGTGGTTCACGAAAAGAACACACATGAAATGACACTGGTGGATCCTTATATGGTTCATGAAAACAACACACATGCAATGACTCTGGTGGATCCATATTTGGTTTGTGAGAAGAACACACATGAAATGACTCTAGCTGTGGTTTGTGAGAAGAACACACATGAAATCACACTTGTGGATCCTTATATGGTTCATGAAAACAACACACATCCAATGACACTGGTGGATCCTTATGTGGTTTGTGGAAAGAACACACATGCAATGACACTAGGTGTGGTTTGTGAGAAGAACACACAAGCAATGACACTGGTGGATCCATATGTGGTTTGTGAGAAGAACACACATCCAATGACACTGGTGGATCCATATGTGGTTTGTGATAAGAACACACATGCAATGACTCTCGGTGTGGTTCATGAAATGAAAACACATCCAATGAACTTTGGTGGATCCATATGTGGTTTGTAAGAAGAACACACATGCAATGACTCTTGCTATGGTTCATGAGAAGAACACACATGAAATCACACTGGTGGATCCATATGTGGTTTGTGAGAAGAACACACATCCAATAACACTGGTGGATCCATATGTGATTTGTGAGAAGAACACACATGCAATTACTCTGGGTGTGGTTCATGAAAAGAACACACATCCAATGAACTCTGGTGGATCCATATGTGGTTTGTGAGAAGAACACACATGCAATGACTCTAGCTATGGTTCATGAGAAGAACACACATGCAATCACATTGGTGGATCCATATGCGGTTTGTGAGAAGAACACACATCCAATGACACTGGTGGATCCATGTGTGGTTTGTGAGAAGAACACACATCCAATGACCCTAGTTGTGGTTAATGAAAAGAACACACATCTAATGACTCTAGCTATGGTTAATGAAAAGAACACATCTAATGACTCTAGCTATGGTTAATGAAAAGAACACACATGCAATGACACTGTTGGATCCATATGTGGTTCGTGAAAATAATAGACATGCAATGACACTGGTAGATCCATATGTGTTTTGTGAGAAGAAAACACATGCAATGACACTGGTTGTGGTTCATGAAAAGAACACACATGCAATGATACTGGTGGGTCCTTATGTGGTTTTTGAAAAGAACACAGATGCAATGACTCTTGTGGATCCATATGTCGTCTGTGGAAAGAACACACATGCAATGACACTAGGTGTGGTTTGTGAGAAGAACACACAAGCAATGACATTGGTGGATCCATATGTGGTTTCTGAGAAGAACACACATCCAATGACAATGGTGGATCCATATGTGATTTGTGAGAAGAACACACATGCAATTACTCTGGGTGTGGTTCATGAAAAGAACACACATCCAATGAAATCTGGTGGATCCATATGTGGTTTGTGAGAAGAACACACATGCAATGACTCTAGCTATGGTTCATGAGAAGAACACACATGCAATCACATTGGTGGATCCATATGTGGTTTGTGAGAAGAACACACATCCAATGACACTGGTGGATCCATGTGTGGTTTGTGAGAAGAACACACATCCAATGACTCTAGTTGTGGTTAATGAAAAGAACACACATCTAATGACTCTAGCTATGGTTAATGAAAAGAACACACATGCAATGACACTGTTGGATCCATATGTGGTTCGTGAATATAATAGACATGCAATGACACTGGTAGATCCATATGTGGGTTGTGAGAAGAGAACACATGCAATGACACTGGTTGTGGTTCATGAAAAGAACACACCTGCAATGACACTGGTGGATCCTTATAAGGTTCATGAAAAGAACACACATGCAATGACTCTGGTGGATCCATATGTGGTTTGTGAGAAGAACACACATCCAATGACATCGGTGGATCCATGTGTGGTTTGTGAGAAGAACACACATGCAATGACACTTGGTGTGGTTCATGAAAAGAACACACATCCAATGACACTGGTGGATCCTTATGTGGTTTGTGAAAAGAACACACATGCAATGACACTGGGTGTGGTTTGTGAGAAGAACACACATTTGATGCCACTGGTTGATCCATATGTGGTTTGTAAGAGCACACATCCAATGACACTGGTGGATCCATATGTGGTTTGTGAGAAGAACACACATGCAATGACACTAGGTGTAGTTCATGAAAAGAACACACATCCAATGGCACTGGTGGATCCTTATGTGGTTTGTGGAAAGAAAACACATGCAATGACACTAGGTGTGGTTTCTGAGAAGAACACACAACAACGACACTGGTGGATCCATATGTGGTTTCTGAGAAGAACACACATCCAATGACACTGGTGGATCCATATGTGGTTTGTGAGAAGAACACACATGCAATCACTCTGGGTGTGGTTCATGAAAAGAACACACATCCAATGAACTCTAGTGGATCCATATGTGGTTTGTGAGAAGAACACGCATGCAATGACACTAGGTGTGGTCCATGAAAAGAACACACATCCAATGACACTGGTGGATCCTTATGTGGTTTGTGGAAAGAACACACATGCAATGACACTAGGTGTGGTTTGAGAGAAGAACACACAAGCAATGACACTGGTGGATCCATATGTGGTTTCTGAGAAGAACACACATCCAATGACAATGGTGGATCCATATGTGATTTGTGAGAAGAACACACATGCAATTACTCTGGGTGTGGTTCATGAAAAGAGCACACATCCAATGAAATCTGGTGGATCCATATGTGGTTTGTGAGAAGAACACACATGCAATGACTCTAGCTATGGTTCATGAGAAGAACACACATGCAATCACATTGGTGGATCCATATGTGGTTTGTAAGAAGAACACACATCCAATGACACTGGTGGATCCATGTGTGGTTTGTGAGAAGAACACACATGCAATGACACTTGGTGTGGTTCATGAAAAGAACACACATCCAATGACACTGGTGGATCCTTATGTGGTTTGTGAAAAGAACACACATGCAATGACACTGGGTGTGGTTTGTGAGAAGAACACACATTCAATGCCACTGGTTGATCCATATGTGGTTTGTGAGAAGAACACACATCCAATGCAACTAGTGGATCCATATGTGGTTTGTGAGAAGAACACACATGCAATGACACTGGACGTGGTTCGTGAAAAGAACACACATCCAATGACACTGGTGGATCCTTATGTGGTTTGTGGAAAGAACGCACATGCAATGACACTAGGTGTGGTTTGTGAGAAGAACACACATTCAATGACACTGGTGGACCATATGTGGTTTCTGAGAAGAACACACATCGAGTGACACTGGTGGATCCATATTTGGTTTGTGAGAAGAACACACCTGCAATGACTCTAGGTGTGGTTCATGAAAAGAACACACATCCAATGAACTCTAGTGGATCCATATGTGGTTTGTGAGAAGAACACGCATGCAATGACACTAGGTGTGGTCCATGAAAAGAACACACATCCAATGACACTGGTGGATCCTTATGTAGTTTGTGGAAAGAACACACATGCAATGACACTAGGTGTGGTTTGAGAGAAGAACACACATGCAATGACACTGGTGGATCCATATGTGGTTTCTGAGAAGAACACACATCCAATGACAATGGTGGATCCATATGTGATTTGTGAGAAGAACACACATGCAATTACTCTGGGTGTGGTTCATGAAAAGAACACACATCCATTGAAATCTGGTGGATCCATATGTGGTTTGTGAGAAGAACACACATGCAATGACTCTAGCTATGGTTCATGACAAGAACACACATGCAATCACATTGGTGGATCCATATGTGGTTTGTGAGAAGAACACACATCCAATGACACTGGTGGATCCATGTGTGGTTTGTGAGAAGAACACACATCCAATGACTCTAGTTGTGGTTAATGAAAAGAACACACATCTAATGACTCTATCTATGGTTAATGAAAAGAACACACATGCAATGACACTGTTGGATCCATATGTGGTTCGTGAATATAATAGACATGCAATGACACTGGTAGATCCATATGTGGGTTGTGAGAAGAACACACATGCAATGACACTGGTTGTGGTTCATGAAAAGAACACACCTGCAATGACACTGGTGGATCCTTATAAGGTTCATGAAAAGAACACGCATGCAATGACTCTGGTGGATCCATATGTGGTTTGTGAGAAGAACACACATCCAATGACACCGGTGGATCCATGTGTGGTTTGTGAGAAGAACACACATGCAATGACACTTGGTGTGGTTCATGAAAAGAACACACATCCAATGACACTGGTGGATCCTTATGTGGTTTGTGAAAAGAACACACATGCAATGACACTGGGTGTGGTTTGTGAGAAGAACACACATTCGATGCCACTGGTTGATCCATATGTGGTTTGTAAGAACACACATCCAATGACACTGGTGGATCCATATGTGGTTTGTGAGAAGAACACACATGCAATGACACTAGGTGTAGTTCATGAAAAGAACACACATCCAATGGCACTGTTGGATCCATATGTGGTTTGTGAAAAGAACACACATGCAATGACTCTAGCTATGGTTAATGAAAAGAACATACATGCAATGGCACTGTTGGATCCATATGTGGTTTGTGAAAAGAATAGACATGCAATGACACTGGTGGATCCATATGTGGTTTGTGAGAAGAACACACATGCAACTACACTAGTTGTGGTTCACGAAAAGAACACACATGCAATGACACTAGTGGATCCTTATATGGTTCATGAAAACAACACACATGCAATGACTCTGGTGGATCCATATTTGGTTTGTGAGAAGAACACACATGAAATGACTCTAGCTGTGGTTTGTGAGAAGAACACACATGAAATCACACTTGTGCATCCTTATATGGTTCATGAAAACAACACACATCCAATGACACTGGTGGATCCTTATGTGGTTTGTGGAAAGAACACACATGCAATGACACTAGGTGTGGTTTGTGAGAAGAACACACAAGCAATGACACTGGTGGATCCATATGTGGTTTGTGAGAAGAACACACATCCAATGACACTGGTGGATCCATATGTGGTTTGTGATAAGAACACACATGCAATGACTCTCGGTGTGGTTCATGAAATGAAAACACATCCAATGAACTTTGGTGGATCCATATGTGGTTTGTAAGAAGAACACACATGCAATGACTCTTGCTATGGTTCATGAGAAGAACACACATGAAATCACACTGGTGGATCCATATGTGGTTATTGAGAAGAACACACATCCAATAACACTGGTGGATCCATATGTGATTTGTGAGAAGAACACACATGCAATTACTCTGGGTGTGGTTCATGAAAAGAACACACATCCAATGAACTCTGGTGGATCCATATGTGGTTTGTGAGAAGAACACACATGCAATGACTCTAGCTATGGTTCATGAGAAGAACACACATGCAATCACATTGGTGGATCCATATGCGGTTTGTGAGAAGAACACACATCCAATGACACTGGTGGATCCATGTGTGGTTTGTGAGAAGAACACACATCCAATGACCCTAGTTGTGGTTAATGAAAAGAACACACATCTAATGACTCTAGCTATGGTTAATGAAAAGAACACATCTAATGACTCTAGCTATGGTTAATGAAAAGAACACACATGCAATGACACTGTTGGATCCATATGTGGTTCGTGAAAATAATAGACATGCAATGACACTGGTAGATCCATATGTGTTTTGTGAGAAGAAAACACATGCAATGACACTGGTTGTGCTTCATGAAAAGAACACACATGCAATGATACTGGTGGGTCCTTATGTGGTTTTTGAAAAGAACACAGATGCAATGACTCTTGTGGATCCATATGTCGTCTGTGGAAAGAACACACATGCAATGACACTAGGTGTGGTTTGTGAGAAGAACACACAAGCAATGACACTGGTGGATCCATATGTG
Source organism: Avena sativa (assembly GCA_916181665.1). Lineage (NCBI taxonomy): Eukaryota > Viridiplantae > Streptophyta > Magnoliopsida > Poales > Poaceae > Avena > Avena sativa. The sequence goes on along the minus strand of OV702290.1, from coordinate 26,268,237 downwards.
GTTTCTGAGAAGAACACACATACAATGACAATGGTGGATCCATATGTGATTTGTGAGAAGAACACACATGCAATTACTCTGGGTGTGGTTCATGAAAAGAACACACATCCAATGAAATCTGGTGGATCCATATGTGGTTTGTGAGAAGAACACACATGCAATGACTCTAGCTATGGTTCATGAGAAGAACACACATGCAATCACATTGGTGGATCCATATGTGGTTTGTGAGAAGAACACACATCCAATGACACTGGTGGATCCATGTGTGGTTTGTGAGAAGAACACACATCCAATGACTCTAGTTGTGGTTAATGAAAAGAACACACATCTAATGACTCTAGCTATGGTTAATGAAAAGAACACACATGCAATGACACTGTTGGATCCATATGTGGTTCGTGAATATAATAGACATGCAATGACACTGGTAGATCCATATGTGGGTTGTGAGAAGAACACACCTGCAATGACACTGGTGGATCCTTATAAGGTTCATGAAAAGAACACACATGCAATGACTCTGGTGGATCCATATGTGGTTTGTGAGAAGAACACACATCCAATGACACCGGTGGATCCATGTGTGGTTTGTGAGAAGAACACACATGCAATGACACTTGGTGTGGTTCATGAAAAGAACACACATCCAATGACACGGGTGGATCCTTATGTGGTTTGTGAAAAGAACACACATGCAATGACACTGGGTGTGGTTTGTGAGAAGAACACACATTCGATGCCACTGGTTGATCCATATGTGGTTTGTAAGAACACACATCCAATGACACTGGTGGATCCATATGTGGTTTGTGAGAAGAAAACACATGCAATGACACTAGGTGTAGTTCATGAAAAGAACACACATACAATGGCACTGGTGGATCCTTATGTGGTTTGTGGAAAGAAAACACATGCAATGACACTAGGTGTGGTTTCTGAGAAGAACACACAACAATGACACTGGTGGATCCATATGTGGTTTCTGAGAAGAACACACATCCAATGACACTGGTGGATCCATATGTGGTTTGTGAGAAGAACACACATGCAATGACTCTGGGTGTGGTTCATGAAAAGAACACACATCCAATGAACTCTAGTGGATCCATATGTGGTTTGTGAGAAGAACACACATGCAATGACTCTAGCTATGGTTCATGAGAAGAACACACACGCAATCACATTGGTGGATCCATATGTGGTTTGTGAGAGGAACACACATCCAATGACACTGGTGGATCCATGTGTGGTTTGTGAGAAGGACACACATCCAATGACTCTAGTTGTGGTTAATGAAAAGAACACACATCTAATGACTCTAGCTATGGTTAATGAAAAGAACACACATGCAATGACACTTTTGGATCCATATGTGGTTCGTGAATATAATAGACATGCAATGACACTAGTAGATCCATATGTGGTTTATGAGAAGAACACACATGCAATGACACTAGTTGTGGTTCATGAAAAGAACACACATGCAATGACACTAGTGGATCCTTATGTGGTTTTTGAAAAGAACCCACATGCAATGACTCTGGTGGATCCATATGTGGTTTGTGAGAAGAACACACATGCAATGACTCAAGCTGTGGTTTGTGAGAAGAACACACATGAAATCAGACTTGTGGATCCATATGTGGTTTGTGAGAAGAACACACATCCAATGACACTGGTGGATCCATGTGTGGTTTGTGAGAAGAACACACATGCAATGACACTTGGTGTGGTTCATGAAAAGAACACACATCCAATGACACTGGTGGATCCTTATGTGGTTTGTGAAAAGAACACACATGCAATGACACTGGGTGTGGTTTGTGAGAAGAACACACATTCAATGCCACTGGTTGATCCATATGTGGTTTGTGAGAAGAACACACATCCAATGACACTGGTGGATCCATATGTGGTTTGTGATAAGAACACGCATGCAATGACACTAGGTGTGGTTCATGAAAAGAACACACATCCAATGACACTGGTGGATCCTTATGTGGTTTGTGGAAAGAACACACATGCAATGACACTAGGTGTGGTTTGTGAGAAGAACACACATTCAATGACACTGGTGGACCATATGTGGTTTCTGAGAAGAACACACATCAAGTGACACTGGTGGATCCATATGTGGTTTGTGAGAAGAACACACATGCAATGACTCTGGGTGTGGTTCATGTAAAGAACACACATCCAATGAACTCTGGTGGATCCATATGTGGTTTGTGAGAAGAACACACATGCAATGACTCTAGATATGGTTCATGAGAAGAACACACATGCAATCACACTGGTGGACCCATATGTGGTTTGTGAGAAGAACACACATCCAATGACACTGGTGGATCCATGTGTGGTTTCTGAGAAGAACACACATCCAATGACTCTATTTGTGGTTAAGAAAAAGAACACACATCTAATGACTCTACTATGGTTAATGAAAAGAACACACATGCAATGACACTATTGGATCCATATGTGGTTCGTGAAAATAATAGACATGCAATGACACTAGTAGATCCATATGTGGTTTGTGAGAAGAACACACATGCAATGACACTGGTTGTGGTTCATGAAAAGAACACACATGCAATGACACTGGTGGATCCTTATGTGGTTTTTGAAAAGAACCCACATGCAATGACTCTGGTGGATCCATATGTGGTATGTGGAAAGAACACACATGCAATGACTGTGATGGATCCATGTGTGGTTTTTGAAAAGAACACACATGCAATGACTCTAGCTATAGTTAATGAAAAGAAAACACATGCAATGACACTGTTAGATCCATATGTGTTTTGCGAAAAGAACACACATGCAATGACTCTAGTTAAGATTAATGAAAAGAACATACATGCAATGACACTGTTGGATCCATCGTGGTTTGCGAAAAGAACATACATGCAATGACACTCGTGGATCCATATGTGGTTTGAGAAGAACACACATGCAATGACACTGGGTGTGGTTTGTGAGAAGAACACACATGCAATGACACTGGTGGATCCTTATGTGGTTTTTGAAAAGAACCCACATGCAATGACTCTGGTGGATCCATATGTGGTATGTGGAAAGAACACACATGCAATGACTGTGATGGATCCATGTGTGGTTTTTGAAAAGAACACACATGCAATGACTCTAGCTATAGTTAATGAAAAGAAAACACATGCAATGACACTGTTAGATCCATATGTGTTTTGCGAAAAGAACACACATGCAATGACTCTAGTTATGATTAATGAAAAGAACATACATGCAATGACACTGTTGGATCCATTGTGGTTTGCGAAAAGAACATACATGCAATGACACTCGTGGATCCATATGTGGTTTGAGAAGAACACACATGCAATGACACTGGATTTGGTTCATGAAAAGAACACACATGCAATGATACTGGTGGCTCCTTATATGGTTCATGAAAACAACACACATGCAATGACTCTGGTGGATCCATATGTGGTTTGTGAGAAGAACACACATGCAATGACTCAAGCTGTGGTTTGTGAGAACAACACACATGAAATCAGACTTGTGGATCCATATGTGGTTTGTGAGAAGAACACACATCCAATGACACTGGTGGATCCATGTGCGGTTTGTGAGAAGAACACACATGCAATGACACTTGGTGTGGTTCATGAAAAGAACACACATCCAATGACACTGGTGGATCCTTATGTGGTTTGTGAAAAGAACACACATGTAATGACACTGGGTGTGGTTTGTGAGAAGAACACACATTCCTGCTTGATCCATATGTGGTTTGTGAGAAGAACACACATCCAATGACACTAGTGGATCCATATGTGGTTTGTGATAAGAACACACATGCAATGACACTAGGTGTGGTTCATGAACAGAACACACATCCAATGACACTGGTGGATCCTTATGTGGTTTGTGGAAAGAACACACATCCAATGACACTAGGTGTAGTTTGTGAGAAGAACACACAAGCAATGACACTGGTGGATCCATATGTGGTTTCTAAGAAGAACACACATGCAATCACACTGGTGGACCCATATGTGGTTTGTGAGAAGAACACACATCCAATGACACTGGTGGATCCATGTGTGGTTTGTGAGAAGAAAACACATCCAATGACTCTAGTTGTGGTTAATGAAAAGAACACACATCCAATGACTCTACTATGGTTAATGAAAAGAACACACATGCAATGACACTATTGGATCCATATGTGGTTCGTGAAAATAATAGACATGCAATGACACTAGTAGATCCATATGTGGTTTGTGAGAAGAACACACATGCAATGACACTAGTTGTGGTTCATGAAAAGAACACACATGCAATGACACTAGTGGATCCTTATGTGGTTTTTGAAAAGAACACACATGCAATGACTCTGGTGGATCCATATGTCGTTTGTGGAAAGAACACACATGCAATGACTCTAGCTGTGGTTTGTGAGAAGAACAGACATGCAATGACTCTGATGGATCCATGTGTGGTTTTTGAAAGGAACACACATGCAATGACCATAGCTATAGTTAATGAAAAGAAAACACATGCAATGACACTGTTAGATCCATATGTGGTTTGTCAAAAGAACACACATGCAATGACACTGGTGGATCCATATGTGGTTTGTGAGAAGAACACACATGCAATGACACTGGTTGTGGTTCATGAAAACAAAACACATGAAATGACACTGGTGGATCCTTATATGGTTCATGAAAACAACACACATGCAATGACTCTGGTGGATCCATATGTGGTTTTTGAGAAGAACACACATGAAATGACTCTAGCTGTGGTTTGTGAGAAGAACACACATGAAATCACACTTGTGGATCCATATGTGGTTTGTGAGAAGAACACACATTCAATGACACTGGTGGATCCATGTGTGGTTTGTGAGAAGAACATACATGCAATGACACTTGGTGTGGTTCATGAAAAGAACACACATCCAATGACACTGGTGGATCCTTATGTGGTTTGTGAAAAGAACACACATGCAATGACACTAGGTGTGGTTTGTGAGAAGAACACACATTCAATGCCACTGGTTGATCCATATGTGTTTTGTGAGAAGAACACACATCCAATGCCACTGGTGGATCCATATGTGGTTTGTGAGAAGAACACACATGCAATGACACTGGGTGTGGTTCATGAAAAGAACACACATCCAATGACACTGGTGGATCCTTATGTGGTTTGTGGAAAGAACACACATCCAATGACACTAGGTGTAGTTTGTGAGAAGAACACACAAGCAATGACACTGGTGGATCCATATGTGGTTTCTAAGAAGAACACACATCTAGTGACACTGGTGGATCCATATGTGGTTTGTGAGAACAAAACACATGCAATGACTCTAGCTATGGTTCATGAGAAGAACACACATCCAATGACACTGGTGGATCCATGTGTGGTTTGTGAGAAGAACACACATCCAATGACTCTAGTTGTGGTTAATGAAAAGAACACACATCCAATGACTCTACTATGGTTAATGAAAAGAACACATATGCAATGACACTATTGGATCCATATGTGGTTCGTGAAAATAATAGACATGCAATGACACTAGTAGATCCATATGTGGTTTGTGAGAAGAACACACATGCAATGACACTAGTTGTGGTTCATGAAAAGAACACACATGCAATGACACTAGTGGATCCTTATGTGGTTTTTGAAAAGAACACACATGCAATGACTCTAGTGGATCCATATGTCGTCTGTGGAAAGAACACACATGCAATGACTCTAGCTGTGGTTTGTGAGAAGAACAGACATGCAATGACTCTGATGGATCCATGTGTGGTTTTGGAAAAGAACACACATGCAATGACCATAGCTGTAGTTAATGAAAAGAAAACACATGCAGTGACACTGTTAGATCCATATGTGGTTTGTGAAAAGAACACACATGCAATGACACTGGTGGATCCATATGTGGCTTGTGAGAAGAACACACATGCAATGACACTTGGTGTGGTTCATTAAAAGAACACACATCCAATGACACTGGTAGATCAATATGTGGTTTGTGAGAAGAACACACATGCAATGACTCTGGTGGATCCATATGTGGTTTTTGAGAAGAACTCACATGCAATGACTCTAGCTGTGGTTTCTGAGAAGAACACACATGAAATCACACTTGTGGATCCATATGTGGTTTGTGAGAAGAACACACATCCAATGACACTGGTGGATCCATGTGTGGTTTGTGAGAAGAACATACATGCAATGACACTTGGTGTGGTTCATGAAAAGAACACACATCCAATGACACTGGTGGATCCTTATGTGGTTTGTGAAAAGAACACACATGCAATGACACTGGGTGTGGTTTGTGAGAAGAACACACATTCAATGCCACTGGTTGATCCATATGTGTTTTGTGAGAAGAACACACATCCAATGCCACTGGTGGATCCATATGTGGTTTGTGAGAAGAACACACATGCAATGACACTGGGTGTGGTTCATGAAAAGAACACACATCCAATGACACTGGTGGATCCTTATGTGGTTTGTGGAAAGAACACACATGCAATGACACTAGGTGTGGTTTGTGAGAAGAACACACATGCAATCGCACTGGTGGATCCATATGTGGTTTGTGAGAAGAACACACATCCAGTGACACTGGTGGATCCATGTGTGGTTTGTGAGAAGAACACACATCCAATGACTCTAGTTGTGGTTAATGAAAAGAACACACATCTAATGACTCTAGCTATTGTTAATGAAAAGAACACACACGCAATGACACTGTTGGATCCATATGTGGTTCGTGAAAATAATAGACATGCAATGACACTGGTAGATCCATATGTGGTTTGTGAGAAGAACACACATGCAATGACACTGGTTGTGGTTCATGAAAAGAACACACATGCAATGACACTGGTGGATCCTTATGTGGTTTTTGAAAAGAACACACATGCAATGACTCTGGTGGATCCATATGTCGTCTGTGGAAAGAACACACATGCAATGACTCTAGCAGTGGTTTGTGAGAAGAACAGACATGCAATGACTCTGATGGATCCATGTGTGGTTTTTGAAAAGAACACACATGCAATGGCTCTAGCTATAGTTAATGAAAAGAAAACACATGCAATGACACTATTAGATCCATATGTGGTTTGTGAAAAGAACACACATGCAATGACTCTAGCTGTGGTTAATGAAAAGAACATACATGCAATGACACTGTTGGATCCATATGTGGTTTGTGAAAAGAACATACATGCAATGACACTGGTGGATCCATATGTGGTTTGTGAAAAGAACACACATGCAATGACACTGGTTGTGGTTCATGAAAAGAACACACATGCAATGACACTGGTGGATCCTTATATGGTTCATGAAAACAACACACATGCAATGACTCTGGTGGATCCATATGTGGTTTGTGAGAAGAACACACATGCAATGACTCTAGCTGTGGTTTGTGAGAAGAACACACATGAAATCACACTTGTGGATCCATATGTGGTTTGTGAGAAGAACACACAATCAATGACACTGGTGGATCCATGTCTGGTTTGTGAGATGAACACACATGCAATGAAACTTGGTGTGGTTCATGAAAAGAACACACATCCAATGACACTGGTGGATCCTTATGTGGTTTGTGGAAAGAACACACATGCAATGACACTAGGTGTGGTTTGTGAGAAGAACACACATGCAATCGCACTGGTGGATCCATATGTGGTTTGTGAGAAGAACACACATCCAGTGACACTGGTGGATCCATGTGTGGTTTGTGAGAAGAACACACATCCAATGACTCTAGTTGTGGTTAATGAAAAGAACACACATCTAATGACTCTAGCTATTGTTAATGAAAAGAACACACACGCAATGACACTGTTGGATCCATATGTGGTTCGTGAAAATAATAGACATGCAATGACACTGGTAGATCCATATGTGGTTTGTGAGAAGAACACACATGCAATGACACTGGTTGTGGTTCATGAAAAGAACACACATGCAATGACACTGGTGGATCCTTATGTGGTTTTTGAAAAGAACACACATGCAATGACTCTGGTGGATCCATATGTCGTCTGTGGAAAGAACACACATGCAATGACTCTAGCAGTGGTTTGTGAGAAGAACAGACATGCAATGACTCTGATGGATCCATGTGTGGTTTTTGAAAAGAACACACATGCAATGGCTCTAGCTATAGTTAATGAAAAGAAAACACATGCAATGACACTATTAGATCCATATGTGGTTTGTGAAAAGAACACACATGCAATGACTCTAGCTATGGTTAATGAAAAGAACAGACATGCAATGACACTGGTGGATCCATATGTGGTTTGTGAAAAGAACACACATGCAATGACACTGGTTGTGGTTCATGAAAAGAACACACATGCAATGACACTGGTGGATCCTTATATGGTTCATGAAAACAACACACATGCAATGACTCTGGTGGATCCATATGTGGTTTGTGAGAAGAACACACATGCAATGACTCTAGCTGTGGTTTGTGAGAAGAACACACATGAAATCACACTTGTGGATCCATATGTGGTTTGTGAGAAGAACACACAATCAATGACACTGGTGGATCCATGTCTGGTTTGTGAGAAGAACACACATGCAATGAAACTTGGTGTGGTTCATGAAAAGAACACACATCCAATGACACTGGTGGATCCTTATGTGGTTTGTGAAAAGAACACACATGCAAGGACTCTGGTGGATCCATATGTTGTTTGTGGAAAGAACACACATGCAATGACTCTAGCTGTGGTTTGTGAGAAGAACAGACATGCAATGACTCTGATGGATCCATGTGTGGTTTTTGAAAAGAACACACATGCAATGACTCTAGCTGTAGTTAATGAAAAGAAAACACATGCAATGACACTATTATATCCATATATGGTTTTTGAAAAGAACACACATGCAATGACTCTAGCTATGGTTAATGAAAAGAACATACATGCAATGACACTGTTGGATCCATATGTGGTTTGTGAAAAGAACAGACATGCAATGACACTGGTGGATCCATATGTGGTTTGTGAGAAGAACACACATGCAACGACACTGGTTGTGGTTTATGAAAAGAACACACATGCAATGACACTGGTGGATCCTTATATGGTTCATGAAAAGACCACACATGCAATGACTCTGGTGGATCCATATGTGGTTTGTGACAAGAACACACATGCAATGACTCTAGCTGTGGTTTGTGAGAAGAACACACATGATATCACACTTGTGGATCCATATGTGGTTTGTGAGAAGAACACACATCCAATGACACTAGTGGATCCATGTGTGGTTTGTGAGAAGAACACACATGCAAAACACACATGCAATGACACTGGTGGATCCATATGTGGTATGTGGAAAGAATAGACATGCAATGACACTAGCTATGGTTGATGAAAAGAACAAACATGCAATGACTCTGATGGATCCGCATGTGGTTTGTGAAAAGAACACACATGCAATGACTCTAGATGTGGTTAATGAAAAGAACACACATGCAATGACACTGTTGGATCCATATGTGGTTTGTGAAAAGAACACACGTGCAATGACACTGTTGGATCCATATGTGGTTTGTGAAAAGAAAAGACATGCAATGACACTGGTGGATCCATATGTCGTGTGTGAGAAGAACACACATGCAATGATACTGGTTGTGGTTCATGAAAAGAACACACATGCAATGACATTGGTGGATCCTTATGTGGTTTGTGAAAAGAACACACGTGCAATGACTTTGGTGGATCCATATGTGGTTTGTGAGAAGAACACACATGCAATGACACTGGGTGTGGTTCATGAAAAGAACACACATCCAATGACACTGGTGGATCCTTATGTGGTTTGTGGAAAGAACACACATGCAATGACACTAGGTGTGGTTTGTGAGAAGAACACACATGCAATCGCACTGGTGGATCCATATGTGGTTTGTGAGAAGAACACACATCCAGTGACACTGGTGGATCCATGTGTGGTTTGTGAGAAGAACACACATCCAATGACTCTAGTTGTGGTTAATGAAAAGAACACACATCTAATGACTCTAGCTATTGTTAAGAAAAAGAACACACACGCAATAAAACTGTTGGATCCATATGTGGTTCGTGAAAATAATAGACATGCAATGACACTGGTAGATCCATATGTGGTTTGTGAGAAGAACACACATGCAATGACACTGGTTGTGGTTCATGAAAAGAACACACATGCAATGACACTGGTGGATCCTTATGTGGTTTTTGAAAAGAACACACATGCAATGACTCTGGTGGATCCATATGTCGTCTGTGGAAAGAACACACATGCAATGACTCTAGCAGTGGTTTGTGAGAAGAACAGACATGCAATGACTCTGATGGATCCATGTGTGGTTTTTGAAAAGAACACACATACAATGGCTCTAGCTATAGTTAATGAAAAGAAAACACATGCAATGAAACTATTAGATCCATATGTGGTTTGTGAAAAGAACACACATGCAATGACTCTAGCTATGGTTAATGAAAAGAACATACATGCAATGACACTGTTGGATCCATATGTGGTTTGTGAAAAGAACAGACATGCAATGACACTGGTGGATCCATATGTGGTTTGTGAAAAGAACACACATGCAATGACACTGGTTGTGGTTCATGAAAAGAACACACATGCAATGACACTGGTGGATCCTTATATGGTTCATGAAAACAACACACATGCAATGACTCTGGTGGATCCATATGTGGTTTGTGAGAAGAACACACATGCAATGACTCTAGCTGTGGTTTGTGAGAAGAACACACATGAAATCACACTTGTGGATCCATATGTGGTTTGTGAGAAGAACACACAATCAATGACACTGGTGGATCCATGTCTGGTTTGTGAGAAGAACACACATGCAATGAAACTTGGTGTGGTTCATGAAAGCAACACACATCCAATGACACTGGTGGATCCTTATGTGGTTTGTGAAAAGAACACACATGCAAGGACTCTGGTGGATCCATATGTTGTTTGTGGAAAGAACACACATGCAATGACTCTAGATGTGGTTTGTGAGAAGAACAGACATGCAATGACTCTGATGGATCCATGTGTGGTTTTTGAAAACAACACACATGCAATGACTCTAGCTGTAGTTAATGAAAAGAAAACACATGCAATGACACTATTATATCCATATATGGTTTTTGAAAAGAACACACATGCAATGACTCTAGCTATGGTTAATGAAAAGAACATACATGCAATGACACTGTTGGATCCATATGTGGTTTGTGAAAAGAACAGACATGCAATGACACTGGTGGATCCATATGTGGTTTGTGAGAAGAACACACATGCAATGACACTGGTTGTGGTTTATGAAAAGAACACACATGCAATGACACTGGTGGATCCTTATATGGTTCATGAAAAGACCACACATGCAATGACTCTGGTGGATCCATATGTGGTTTGTGACAAGAACACACATGCAATGACTCTAGCTGTGGTTTGTGAGAAGAACACACATGAAATCACACTTGTGGATCCATATGTGGTTTGTGAGAAGAACACACATCCAATGACACTAGTGGATCCATGTGTGGTTTGTGAGAAGAACACACATGCAAAACACACATGCAATGACACTGGTGGATCCATATGTGGTATGTGGAAAGAATAGACATGCAATGACACTAGCTATGGTTGATGAAAAGAACAAACATGCAATGACTCTGATGGATCCATATGTGGTTTGTGAAAAGAACACACATGCAATGACTCTAGATGTGGTTAATGAAAAGAACACACATGCAATGACACTGTTGGATCCATATGTGGTTTGTGAAAAGAACACACGTGCAATGACACTGTTGGATCCATATGTGGTTTGTGAAAAGAAAAGACATGCAATGACACTAGTAGATCCATATGTGGTTTGTGAGAAGAACACACATGCAATGACACTAGTTGTGGTTCATGAAAAGAACACACATGCAATGACATTGGTGGATCCTTATGTGGTTTGTGAAAAGAACACATGTGCAATGACTTTGGTGGATCCATATGTGGTTTGTGAGAAGAACACACATGCAATGACTCTAGATGTGGTTTGTGAGAAGAACACACATGCAATCACACTGTTGGATCCATATGTGGTTTGTGAGAAGAACACACATCCGATGACAATGGTGAATCCATGTGTGAATTGTGAGAAGAACACACATGAAAAACACACATGCAATGACACTGGTGGATCCATATGTGGTCTATGGAAAGAATAGACATGCAATGACACTAGCTGCGGTTGATGAAAAGAACAGACATGTAATGACTCTGATGGATCCATATGTGGTTTGTGAAAAGAACACACATGCAATGACTCTAGATGTGGTTAATGAAAAGAACACTCATGCAATGACACTGTTGGATCCATATGTGGTTTGTGAAGAGAAGACACATGCAATGACTCTATCTATGGTTAATGAAAAGAACACACATACAATGACACTGTTGGATCCATATATGGTTTGTGAAAAGAACAGACATGCAATGACACTGGTGGATCCATATGTGGTTTGTGAGAAGAACACACATGCAATGACACTGGTTGTGGTTCATGAAAAGAACACACATGCAATGAAACTGGTGGATCCTTATGTGGTTTGTGAAAAGAACACACATTCAATGACTCTGGTGGATACATATGTGGTTCGTGAAAATAATAGACATGCAATGCCACTAGTAGATCCATATGTGGTTTGTGAGAAGAACACACATGAATGACACTGGTTGTGGTTCGTGAAAAGAACACACATGCATTGACACTGGTGGATCCTTATGTGGTGTTTGAAAAGAACACACATGCAATGACTCTGGTGGATCCATATGTCGTCTGTGGAAAGAACACACATGCAATGACTCTAGCTGTGGTTTGTGAGAAGAACAGACATGCAATGACTCTGATGGATCCATGTGTGGTTTTTGAAAAGAACACACATGCAATGACTCTAGATGTAGTTAATGAAAAGAAAACACATGCAATGACACTGTTAGATCCATATGTGGTTTGTTAAAAGAACACACATGCAATGACTCTAGCTATGGTTAATGAAAAGAACATACATGCAATGACACTATTGGATCCATATGTGGTTTGTGAAAAGAACAGACATGCAATGACACTAGTGGATCCATATGTGGTTTGTGAGAAGAACACACATGCAATGACACTGGTTGTGGTTCTTGAAAAGAATACACATGCAATGACACTGGTGGATCCTTATATGGTTCATGAAAACAACACACATGCAATGACTCTGGTGGATCCATATGTGGTTTGTGAGAAGAACACACATGCAATGACTCTAGCTGTGGTTTGTGAGAAGAACACACATGAAATCACACTTGTGGATCCATATGTGGTTTGTGAGAATAACACACATCCAATGACACTGGTGGATCCATGTGTGGTTTGTGAGAAGAACACACATGCAATGAAACATGGTGTGGTTCATGAAAAGAACACACATCCAATGACACTGGTGGAACCTTTTGTGGTTTGTGAAAAGAACACACATGCAATGACTCTGGTGGATCCATATGTGGTCTGTGGAAAGAACACACATGCAATGACTCTAGCTGTGGTTTGTGAGAAGAATAGACATGCAATGAGTCTGATGGATCCATGTGTGGTTTTTGAAAAGAACACACATGCAATGACTCTAGCTATAGTTAATGAAAAGAAAACACATGCAATGACACTGTTAGATCCATTTTTTGTTTTAGAAAAGAACACACATGCAATGACTCTAGTTATTGTTAATGAAAAGATCATACATGCAATGACACTGTTGGATCCATATGTGGTTTGTAAAAAGAACAGACATGCAATGACACTGGTGGATCCATATGTGGTTTGTGACAAGAACACACATGCAATGACACTGGTTGTGGATCATGAAAAGAACACACATGCAATGACACTGGTGGATGCTTATATGGTTCATGAAAAGACCACACATGCAATGTCTCTGGTGGATCCATATGTGGTTTGTGACAAGAACACACATGCAATGACTCTAGCTGTGGTTTGTGAGAAGAACACACATGAAATCACACTTGTGGATCCATATGTGGTTTGTGACAAGAACACACATCCAATGACACTAGTGAATCCATGTGTGGTTTGTGAGAAGAACACACATGCAATGACACTGGTGGATCCATATGTGGTATGTGGAAAGAATAGACATGCAATGACACTAGCTGTGGTTGATGAAAAGAACAAACATGAAATGACTCTGATGGATCCATATGTGGTTTGTGAAAAGAACACACATGCAATGACTCTATATGTGGTTAATGAAAAGAACACACATGCAATGACACTGTTGGATCCATATGTGGTTTGTGAAAAGAACACACATGCAATGACTCTAGCTATGGTTAATGAAAAGAACACACATGCAATGACACTGTTGGATCCATATGTGGTTTGTGAAAAGAAAAGACATGCAATGACACTGGTGGATCCATATGTCGTGTGTCAGAACAACACACATGCAATGATACTGGTTGTGGTTCATAAAAAGAACACACATGCAATGACATTGGTGGATCCTTATGTGGTTTGTGAAAAGAACACACATGCAATGACTTTGGTGGATCCATATGTGGTTTGTGAGAAGAACACACATGCAATGACTCTAGCTGTGGTTTGTGAGAAGAACACACATGCAATCACACTGGTGGATCCACATGTGGTTTGTGAGAAGAACACACATCCGATGACAATGGTGGATCCATGTGTGGATTGTGAGAAGAACACACATGAAAAACACACATTCAATGACACTTGTGGATCCATATGTGGTCTATGGAAAGAATAGACATGCAATGACACTAGTTATGGCTGATGAAAAGAACATACATGCAATGACTCTGATGGATCCATATGTGGGTTGTGAAAAGAACACACATGCAATGACTCTAGTTGTGGTTAATGAAAAGAACACACATGCAATGACACTATTGGATCCATATGTGGTTTGTGAAAAGAACACACATGCAATGACTCTAGCTATGGTTAATGAAAAGAACACACATGCAATGACACTGATGGATCCATATGTTGTTTGTGAAAAGAAAAGACATGCAATGACACTGGTGGATCCATATGTCGTGTGTGAGAAGAATACACATGCAATGATACTGGTTGTTGTTCATGAAAAGAACACACATGCAATGACATTGGTGGATCCTTATGTGGTTTGTGAAAAGAACACACATGCAATGACTTTGGTGGATCCATATGTGGTTTGTGAGAAGAACACACATGCAATGACACTAGCTGTGGTTTGTGAGAAGAACACACATGCAATCACACTGGTGGATCCACATGTGGTTTGTGAGAAGAACACACATCCGATGACAATGGTGGATCCATGTGTGGATTGTGAGAAGAACACACATGAAAAACACACATGCAATGACACTGGTGGATCCATATGTTGTCTATGGAAAGAATATACATGCAATGACACTAGATGTGGTTGATGAAAAGAACAGACATGCAATGACTCTGATGGATCCATATGTGGTTTGTCAAAAGAACACACATGCAATGACTCTAGATGTGGTTAATGAAAAGAACACACATGCAATGACACTGTTGGATCCATATGTGGTTTGTGAAAGGAACACACATGCAATGACTCTAGCTATGATTAATGAAAAGAACACACATACAATGACACTGTTGGATCCATATATGGTTTGTGAAAAGAACAGACATGCAATGACACTGGTGGATCCATATGTGGTTCATGAAAAGAACACACATGCAATGACACTAGTGGATCCTTATGTGGTTTTTGAAAAGAACACACATGCAATGACTCTGGTGGATCCATATGTCGTCTGTGGAAAGAACACAGATGCAATGACTCTAGCTGTGGTTTGTGAGAAGAACAGACATGGAATGACTCTGATGGATCCATGTGTGGTTTTTGAAAAGAACACACATGCAATGACCATAGCTGTAGTTAATGAAAAGAAAACACATGCAATGACACTGTTAGATCCATATGTGGTTTGTGAAAAGGACACACATGCAATGACACTGGTGGATCCATATGTGGTTTGTGAGAAGAACACACATGCAATGACACTGGTTGTGGTTCATGAAAAGAAAACACATGCAATGACACTGGTGGATCCTTATATGGTTCATGAAAACAACACACATGCAATGACTCTGGTGGATCCATATGTGGTTTTTGAGAAGAACACACATGCAATGACTCTAGCTGTGGTTTGTGAGAAGAACACACATGAAATCACACTTGTGGATCCATATGTGGTTTGTGAGAAGAACACACATCCAATGACACTGGTGGATCCATGTGTGGTTTGTGAGAAGAACATACATGCAATGACACTTGGTGTGGTTCATGAAAAGAACACACATCCAATGACACTGGTGGATCCTTATATGGTTTGTGAAAAGAACACACATGCAATGACACTGGGTGTGGTTTGTGAGAAGAACACACATTCAATGCCACTGGTTGATCCATATGTGTTTTGTGAGAAGAACACACATCCAATGCCACTGGTGAATCCATATGTGGTTTGTGAGAAGAACACACATGCAATGACACTGGGTGTGGTTCATGAAAAGAACACACATCAAATGACACTGGTGGATCCTTATGTGGTTTGTGGAAAGAACACACATGCAATGACACTAGGTGTGGTTTGTGAGAAGAACACACATGCAATCGCACTGGTGGATCCATATGTGGTTTGTGAGAAGAACACACATCCAGTGACACTGGTGGATCCATGTGTGGTTTGTGAGAAGAACACACATCCAATGACTCTAGTTGTGGTTAATGAAAAGAACACACATCTAATGACTCTAGCTATTGTTAATGAAAAGAACACACACGCAATGACACTGTTGGATCCATATGTGGTTCGTGAAAATAATAGACATGCAATGACACTGGTAGATCCATATGTGGTTTGTGAGAAGAACACACATGCAATGACACTGGTTGTGGTTCATGAAAAGAACACACATGCAATGACTCTGGTGGATCCATATGTCGTCTGTGGAAAGAACACACATGCAATGACTCTAGCTGTGGTTTATGAGAATAACTGACATGCAATGACTCTGATGGATCCATGTGTGGTTTTTGAAAAGAACACACATGCAATGACCATAGCTGTAGTTAATGAAAAGAAAACACATGCAATGACACTGTTAGATCCATATGTGGTTTGTGAAAAGAACACACATGCAATGACACTGGTGGATCCATATGTGGTTTGTGAGAAGAACACACATGCAATGACACTGGTTGTGGTTCATGAAAAGAAAACACATGCAATGACACTGGTGGATCCTTATATGGTTCATGAAAACAACACACATGCAATGACTCTGGTTGATCCATATGTGGTTTTTGAGAAGAACACACATACAATGACTCTAGCTGTGGTTTGTGAGAAGAACACACATGAAATCACACTTGTGGATCCATATGTGGTTTGTGAGAAGAACACACATCCAATGACACTGGTGGATCCATGTGTGGTTTGTGAGAAGAACATACATGCAATGACACTTGGTGTGGTTCATGAAAAGAACACACATCCAATGACACTGGTGGATCCTTATGTGGTTTGTGAAAAGAACACACATGCAATGACACTGGGTGTGGTTTGTGAGAAGAACACACATTCAATGCCACTGGTTGATCCATATGTGTTTTGTGAGAAGAACACACATCCAATGCCACTGGTGGATCCATATGTGGTTTGTGAGAAGAACACACATGCAATGACACTGGGTGTGGTTCATGAAAAGAACACACATCCAATGACACTGGTGGATCCTTATGTGGTTTGTGGAAAGAACACACATGCAATGACACTAGGTGTGGTTTGTGAGAAGAACACACATGCAATCGCACTGGTGGATCCATATGTGGTTTGTGAGAAGAACACACATCCAGTGACACTGGTGGATCCATGTGTGGTTTTTGAGAAGAACACACATCCAATGACTCTAGTTGTGGTTAATGAAAAGAACACACATCTAATGACTCTAGCTATTGTTAATGAAAAGAACACACACGCAATGACACTGTTGGATCCATATGTGGTTCGTGAAAATAATAGACATGCAATGACACTGTTAGATCCATATGTGGTTTGTGAGAAGAACACACATGCAATGACACTGGTTGTGGTTCATGAAAAGAACACACATGCAATGACACTGGTGGATCCTTATGTGGTTTTTGAAAAGAACACACATGCAATGACTCTGGTGGTTCCATATGTCGTCTGTGGAAAGAACACACATGCAATGACTCTAGCAGTGGTTTGTGAGAAGAACAGACATGCAATGACTCTGATGGATCCATGTGTGGTTTTTGAAAAGAACACACATGGAATGACTCTAGCTATAGTTAATGAAAAGAAAACACATGCAATGACTATTAGATCCATATGTGGTTTGTGAAAAGAACACACATGCAATGACTCTAGCTATGGTTAATGAAAAGAACATACATGCAATGACACTGTTGGATCCATATGTGGTTTGTGAAAAGAACAGACATGCAATGACACTGGTGGATCCATATGTCGTTTGTGAAAAGAACACACATGCAATGACACTGGTTGTGGTTCATGAAAAGAACATACATGCAATGACACTGTTGGATCCATATGTCGTTTGTGAGAAGAACACACATGCAATGACTCTAGCTGTGGTTTGTGAGAAGAACACACATGAAATCACACTTGTGGATCCATATGTGGTTTGTGAGAAGAACACACAATCAATGACACTGGTGGATCCATGTCTGGTTTGTGAGAAGAACACACATGCAATGAAACTTGGTGTGGTTCATGAAAAGAACACACATCCAATGACACTGGTGGATCCTTATGTGGTTTGTGGAAAGAACACACATGCAATGACTCTAGCTGTGGTTTGTGAGAAGAACAGACATGCAATGACTCTGATGGATCCATGTGTGGTTTTTGAAAAGAACACACATGCAATGACTCTAGCTGTAGTTAATGAAAAGAAAACACATGCAATGACACTATTATATCCATATATGGTTTTTGAAAAGAACACACATGCAATGACTCTAGCTATGGTTAATGAAAAGAACATACATGCAATGACACTGTTGGATCCATATGTGGTTTGTGAAAAGAACAGACATGCAATGACACTGGTGGATCCATATGTGGTTTGTGAGAAGAACACACATGCAATGACACTGGTTGTGGTTTATGAAAAGAACACACATGCAATGACACTGGTGGATCCTTATATGGTTCATGAAAAGACCACACATGCAATGACTCTGGTGGATCCATATGTGGTTTGTGACAAGAACACACATGCAATGACTCTACCTGTGGTTTGTGAGAAGAACACACATGAAATCACACTTGTGGATCCATATGTGGTTTTTGAGAAGAACACACATCCAATGACTCTAGTTGTGGTTAATGAAAAGAACACACATCTAATGACTCTAGCTATTGTTAATGAAAAGAACACACACGCAATGACACTGTTGGATCCATATGTGGTTCGTGAAAATAATAGACATGCAATGACACTGTTAGATCCATATGTGGTTTGTGAGAAGAACACACATGCAATGACACTGGTTGTGGTTCATGAAAAGAACACACATGCAATGACTCTGGTGGATCCATATGTCGTCTGTGGAAAGAACACACATGCAATGACTCTAGCTGTGGTTTATGAGAATAACTAACATGCAATGACTCTGATGGATCCATGTGTGGTTTTTGAAAAGAACACACATGCAATGACCATAGCTGTGGTTAATGAAAAGAAAACACATGCAATGACACTGTTAGATCCATATGTGGTTTGTGAAAAGAACACACATGCAATGACACTGGTGGATCCATATGTGGTTTGTGAGAAGAACACACATGCAATGACACTGGTTGTGGTTCATGAAAATAAAACACATGCAATGACACTGGTGGATCCTTATATGGTTCATGAAAACAACACACATGCAATGACTCTGGTGGATCCATATGTGGTTTTTGAGAAGAACACACATGCAATGACTCTAGCTTTGGTTTGTGAGAAGAACACACATGAAATCACACTTGTGGATCCATATGTGGTTTGTGAGAAGAACACACATCCAATGACACTGGAGGATCCATGTGTGGTTTGTGAGAAGAACATACATGCAATGACACTTGGTGTGGTTGATGAAAAGAACACACATCCAATGACACTGGTGGATCCTTATGTGGTTTGCGAAAAGAACACACATGCAATGACACTGGGTGTGGTTTGTGAGAATAACACACATTCAATGCCACTGGTTGATCCATATGTGTTTTGTGAGAAGAACACACATCCAATGCCACTGGTGGATCCATATGTTGTTTGTGCGAAGAACACACATGCAATGACACTGGGTGTGGTTCATGAAAAGAACACACATCCAATGACACTGGTGGATCCTTATGTGGTTTGTGGAAAGAACACACATGCAATGACACTAGGTGTGGTTTGTGAGAAGAACACACATGCAATCGCACTGGTGGATCCATATGTGGTTTGTGAGAAGAACACACATCCAGTGACACTGGTGGATCCATGTGTGGTTTGTGAGAAGAACACACATCCAATGACTCTAGTTGTGGTTAATGAAAAGAACACACATCTAATGACTCTATCTATTGTTAATGAAAAGAACACACACGCAATGACACTGTTGGATCCATATGTGGTTCGTGAAAATAATAGACATGCAATGACACTGGTAGATCCATATGTGGTTTGTGAGAAGAACACACATGCAATGACACTGGTTGTGGTTCATGAAAAGAACACACATGCAATGACTCTGGTGGATCCATATGTCGTATGTGGAAAGAACACACATGCAATGACTCTAGCTGTGGTTTATGAGAATAACTGACATGCAATGACTCTGATGGATCCATGTGTGGTTTTTGAAAAGAACACACATGCAATGACCATAGCTGTAGTTAATGAAAAGAAAACACATGCAATGACACTGTTAGATCCATATGTGGTTTGTGAAAAGAACACACATGCAATGACACTGGTGGATCCATATGTGGTTTGTGAGAAGAACACACATGCAATGACACTGGTTGTGGTTCATGAAAAGAAAACACATGCAATGACACTGGTGGATCCTTATATGGTTCATGAAAACAACACACATGCAATGACTCTGGTGGATCCATATGTGGTTTTTGAGAAGAACACACATGCAATGACTCTAGCTGTGGTTTGTGAGAATAACACACATGAAATCACACTTGTGGATCCATATGTGGTTTGTGAGAAGAACACACATCCAATGACACTGGTGGATCCATGTGTGGTTTGTGAGAAGAACATACATGCAATGACACTTGGTGTGGTTCATGAAAAGAACACACATCCAATGACACTGGTGGATCCTTATGTGGTTTGTGAAAAGAACACACATGCAATGACACTGGGTGTGGTTTGTGAGAAGAACACACATTCAATGCAACTGGTTGATCCATATGTGTTTTGTGAGAAGAACACACATCCAATGCCACTGGTGGATCCATATGTGGTTTGTGAGAAGAACACACATGCAATGACACTGGGTGTGGTTCATGAAAAGAACACACATCCAATGACACTGGTGGATCCTTATGTGGTTTGTGGAAAGAACACACATGCAATGACACTAGGTGTGGTTTGTGAGAAGAACACACATGCAATGACACTGGTGGTTCCATATGTGGTTTGTGAGAAGAACACACATCCAGTGACACTGGTGGATCCATGCGTGGTTTGTGAGAAGAACACACATCCAATGACTCTAGTTGTGGTTAATGAAAAGAACACACATCTAATGACTCTAGCTATTGTTAATGAAAAGAACACACACGCAATGACACTGTTGGATCCATATGTGGTTCGTGAAAATAATAGACATACAATGACACTGGTAGATCCATATGTGGTTTGTGAGAAGAACAGACATGCAATGACACTGGTTGTGGTTCATGAAAAGAACACACATGCAATGACACTGGTGGATCCTTATGTGGTTTTTGAAAAGAACACACATGCAATGACTCTGGTGGATCCATATGTCGTCTGTGGAAAGAACACACATGCAATGACTCTAGTAGTGGTTTGTGAGAAGAACAGACATGCAATGACTCTGATGGATCCATGTGTGGTTTTTGAAAAGAACACACATGCAATGACTCTAGCTATAGTTAATGAAAAGAAAACACATGCAATGACACTATTAGATCCATATGTGGTTTGTGAAAAGAACACACATGCAATGACTCTAGCTATGGTTAATGAAAATAACATACATGCAATGACACTGTTGGATCCATATGTGGTTTGTGAAAAGAACAGACATGCAATGACACTGGTGGATCCATATGTGGTTTGTGAAAAGAACACACATGCAATGACACTGGTTGTGGTTCATGAAAATAACACACATACAATGACACTGGTGGATCCTTATATGGTTCATGAAAACAACACACATGCAATGACTCTGGTGGATCCATATGTGGTTTATGAGAAGAACACACATGCAATGACTCTAGCTGTGGTTTGTGAGAAGAACACACATGAAATCACACTTGTGGATCCATATGTGGTTTGTGACAAGAACACACATCCAATGACACTGGTGGATCCATGTCTGGTTTGTGAGAAGAACACACATGCAATGAAACTTGGTGTGGTTCATGAAAAGAACACACATCCAATGACACTGGTGGATCCTTATGTGGTCTGTGAAAAGAACACACATGCAAGGACTCTGGTGGATCCATATGTTGTTTGTGGAAAGAACACACATGCAATGACTCTAGCTGTGGTTTGTGAGAAGAACAGACATGCAATGACTCTGATGGATCCATGTGTGGTTTTTGAAAAGAACACACATGCAATGACCCTAGCTGTAGTTAATGGAAAGAAAACACATGCAATGACACTATTAGATCCATATATGGTTTTTGAAAAGAACACACATGCAATGACTCTACCTATGGTTAATGAAAAGAACATACATGCAATGACACTGTTGGATCCATATGTGGTTTGTGAAAAGAACAGACATGCAATGACACTGGTGGATCAATATGTGGTTTGTGAAAAGAACACACATGCAATGACACTGGTTGTGGTTTATGAAATGAACACACATGCAATGACACTGGTGGATCCTTATATGGTTCATGAAAAGACCACACATGCAATGACTCTGGTGGATCCATATGTGGTTTGTGACAAGAACACACATGCAATGACTCTAGCTGTGGTTTGTGAGAAGAACACACATGAAATCACACTTGTGGATCCATATGTGGTTTGTGAGAAGAACACACATCCAATGACACTAGTGGATCCATGTGTGGTTTGTGAGAAGAACACACATGCAAAACACACATGCAATGACACTGGTGGATCCATATGTGGTATGTGGAAAGAATAGACATGCAATGACACTAGCTATGGTTGATGAAAAGAACAAACGTGCAATGACTCTGATGGATCCATATGTGGTTTGTGAAAAGAACACACATGCAATGACTCTAGATGTGGTTAATGAAAAGAACACACATGCAATGACACTGTTGGATCCATATGTGGTTTGTGAAAAGAACACACGTGCAATGACTCTAGCTATGGTTAATGAAAAGAACACACATGCAATGACACTGTTGGATCCATATGTGGTTTGTGAAAAGAAAAGACATGCAATGACATTGGTGGATCCATATGTCGTTTGTGAGAAGAACACACATGCAATGATACTGGTTGTGGTTCATGAAAAGAACACACATGCAATGACATTGGTGGATCCTTATGTGGTTTGTGAAAAGAACACACGTGCAATGACTTTGGTGGATCCATATGTGGTTTGTGAGAAGAACACACATGCAATGACTCTAGCTGTGGTTTCTGAGAAGAACACACATGCAATCACACTGTTGGATGCATATGTGGTTTGTGAGAAGAACACACATCCGATGACAATGGTGAATCCATGTGTGAATTGTGAGAAGAACACACATGAAAAACACACATGCAATGACACTGGTGGATCCATATGTGGTCTATGGAAAGAATAGACATGCAATGACACTAGCTGCGGTTGATGAAAAGAACAGACATGTAATGACTCTGATGGATCCATATGTGGTTTGTGAAAAGAACACACATGCAATGACTCTAGATGTGGTTAATGAAAAGAACACTCATGCAATGACACTGTTGGATCCATATGCGGTTTGTGAAGAGTGTAGGGGTTCGTAGCATGGAAAACAAAAATTTTCTATCGCATACAAACAAACAAGCCAAGATCTATCTACTAGATTGCAGCAACGAGTCGATAGTGGAACTCACCCTCGAAGATTCCAAAGCGGTTAACGAGAGCAGATTCTCGTGGGTGATGTAGTCGTACTCTTTCCGATCTCAAGATCGCGTAGACGATCCTTCCAGCGCCGCGTTCCCGCAGCGCTTCCGCAGTCGGTCACACGTTCGGTACTCGACGAAGACCTTCCTCTCCCTTGTTCCAGCAGGCAGCGGAGGTTGTAGCACTCTCCTCGCGATTCCGGCAGCACAACGGCGTGGTACCGGAAGTAGAGGGGAGATCCCGCAGGGCTTCGCCTTAAGCCGGTGCGAGTATGGTGGAGCTTATGAGAGAGGCTATTAGTGGTCTAGTAATTAGACACACCAATTAGAGGGCTCTAAACCAATTAGAAGGCTCTAAACCGAAATAGCTCTAAACCGGGGTTTAGATCTAGGGTTTAGGTCTAGAGGATAGGAAGTAGTGTTGTCTTGTGTTGTGTTGGGAGGGGAGCCCTGCCCCTCCCTTTATAGGTGGGAGGGCTGGCGCGCTAGGGGAGGGAGGGAGTCCCTCCCCAACTCGGCCTAGGGCTGGCCGCCGGCTTGGGGAGGAGGACTCCTCCCCCAATTCGGTTTCCTCCTCTCCTCCCACTTCCCAAAAACTGCCGTTTGACTTTCAAACTAGCCGTTTGACTTTTTCAATTTAGGATTCAATTTAATCCTTTATTTGGGACAGCAAGAACACTTAGTACATGATGCAATCATTCCAACATGCAATGACACATTCATGTACCCCTTCCCCCCCGGAGTGCCGGACAATCCGGGACCTTCTAGAATGTTCCCGATGGAAACACCGGAATCATTCCCGAACTCCGAAACGGGACTTTCCTTATATGAATCTTATTCTCCGGACCATTCCGGATCACCTCGTGATATCCCGGATCCCATCCGAGACTCCGAACAACATTCGGTCTCTTTCTCATAATACCATAACTACTCAAACAACGTCGAATCCTTAAGTGTGTCTCCCTACGGTTCGTGAATTATGCGGACATGATCGAGACACTTCTTCGAACAATAACCAATAGAGGAATCTGGAAATTCATATGGCTCCCACATATTTCTACGATTACTTTGCGATCGAATGAACCACTTACATACGATACCAATTTCCCTTTGTCTCACGATATGTTACTTATCCGAGGTTATGATCGTCGGTATCTCTGCATACCTAGTTCAACCTCGTTACTGATAAGTACTCTTTTCTCGTTCCCGTGATATGTGATCCCTTGTGACCAAGTCACATGCTTGCAAGCTAATTGGATGACATTTCACCGAGAGGGCCCAGAGAATATCTATCCGTCATGTGGATGGACAAATCCCACTCTTGATCCATGTGTTTCAACCAATACTTTCTGAACACCCAATGCCACTTTTATAGCCACCCTGTTACGGTGTGGTGTTTGATGACATCAAAGCATCCATCCAGTAAAGGCAATATGCATGATCTCATGGTCGAAGGAATTAGGTTACTATGTATCAGAAAGCATATAGCAATTGAACTATTGAAATGACTTGATCTTTATGCTACGCTTGTCTATAGGAGTATGTCCATCACATCATTCTCCTAATGATATGATCCTGTTGTTAATAACATCTCTATGTTCATGATCAGGAAACCATGATCATATATTAACCAACAAGCTAGTTTAACAAGAGGCTTTACTAGGGACTCTTATTTTAGTTTACAAATCACACAAGTATTAATGTTTCCGTTTAATACAATTATAGCATGGTATGTAAACATTTATCATAAGTGTGAAGATATGATAATAACCACTTTATTATTGCCTCTTGGGCATATCTCCAACAGTCTCCCACTTGCACTAGAGTCAATAATCTAGTTTCGAACCTTTGTGTATTCAACACCTATGGCTTTACGGTGTTGTATGTACACGATTGCTAGTGGTCAACTGATCTCCGGATCTGACACTTCCAGGTCCGTGTGTAATTGCATGTCTTTGCGTCTCTACGCATCACTCATTCTCTAATGAGATGGCTTTGTATAAATTTGGTATTTCGGTGTGACCTTTAGCTCTTTAGGGTTAAAACATGTTGATAATATTGTCGCACAATATATCTTCATAGTATTATCCCACTGAGAACTACACCTAGTTTGATAACAAACTTCTTGACACAAATGCCCTCTTTTGCTGCTATAATAGCAGTCATATACTTAGCCTTTTGTTGTAGTATCTGTCACAATGTCTTAACTTTGGAAATCATCCAAATCCATTATGGAACTCACTTTCCATTATATTGTGCCACCCTTAGTTTAGATTGAGATAAACTTAATTTGTACTTTGTGACAAAGCTAGTATCAATGTAGTACTTTTACAATGAACTAACCATCTATTTGTCACTTCTACAAATATTATACTCTTAGTTCTTTCAGAAGATCATAAGAATATCCTTACTATTGTCCAATGATCATCTTACGAATCATTCTGGTATATGCTCTCAACATTTAGAGCATAGGACATATCTGGATTTGTACATATCACAGTATGATTGATATAAATACTCTTTGTGATTTCATACATCAAGTATCAATCTATACTTGATTATTTGTTTCACTTTACCAAATGTCAATACACTTGAATATATCATCAACATTGAACTCATTCAATCCTTTCTGTGCGACAAGAACCTTCTCTTGTAGTTTCTATATTGAACTCATTCAATATCTTATCTATGTACTTCTGGCACAACCATATTAGCGTCTATTGATGCCAAATATTTGGGTTTTGCCTAAGTCTTTCATCGGGATGAAATTCTTAATATGTGTTAATAAAAGATACATTATTTCCAATCAACAATATGTCTTCCACATAATGTATTAGAAACATGTCTTAGCGCTCCCACTTAATTTCTTGCAAATGCAAGCATCTTCATTGTCTCTGATGAAATTAAACCCTTTTAACAGTTTCATCATAGTGAAGATTCCAACTCCGCTATGCTCACTCTAACCATTGAAGTTTGCATATGCTTTTAGCATCCTTTGAATTAACAAAACCCTATGGACCGTGTTATGCACATGTCCTAGGTAACGATTCTATTAGAAGAACTTGTTTTGTTTATTCAACTTCCATATAACAAATTATATGTAGTGGTTGCTACATTAATCCGTCTAGACTAAATATCACTATGAAAGATCAAATCTTGTCATAGTCAACCTTTGAACATTGTTGTGAACTCTTTCCCAACATGTCGACTATTTCATAGATGTAAAACATCCATGTCTATTTCTTTATAGATCCAGACACAACTGTAAGGTCTTACACCTTTCTCGAGGGTCCTTCAAGTTCAAAACTTGATTTCTCGTGTATGGAACTATCACGGATTTTATGGCTTCAAGCCATTTTACGGAGTCAGGGCCCATCATCGCTTCTCTGCATGTAGTCGGTTCATTATTCTCAAATAATGATTCAACCCTCAAATCTTGGTATTTGATTGTTCATCCGACCTACTTGTTTCAATAGGAACTTGGATCTCCGTGACCACAACCTTTGAGGTACGTGAACCATGAGCATTGTTGCTGCCTCCGAAACACTTTTCGGCGCTGCGCAACTCTGCACATACAGCTAAGGTTCTTTTAACCTTATCAAAGTTTCTATTGTCCTCCCACTTAACTTTTCACGAAAAATTCCTTCTCAAAGAAACTTGACGTTTTAAGTGACAAACACTTTTGTCTCCGATGTTATGGAGGAGTACTTAACAGTTATTCGAAATAACATACAAAGACAGGTTCATCCGACTTTGGTTGCAAACATCTTTCTTATGCATAGCATACCAATGTTTAAGAAAGGACAACTTGGGTTTTATCCCAAACCATAACCTTATATGGTGTCATTTCAACGGATTATGATGGAGCTCTTTTCAGTGGAAAAACGGTAATCTCTAAAGCTTTTAATCTTTAAAATACAATGGCAGTTTTATGAATTACACCTTTCGATCTTACCATGTCAAACAAGGTTTAATTACATATCTCGAACGCTCCATACACTTATGGTGTTTCGGGAAAATGCAAATCCACGGAACGATTCCTTAAATCTTAGGTATTATGCTAAACTTGTAACTCAAATATCTTCCTTTATGATCTTTATCATAAACTGTTTATATTCTTGTTACAATGATTTTGCACTTCATCTTGAAAGTCTCTGAACTTTTCAAATGTTTCATACTTCATCCTTATTAAGTAAATATTCATATATTCACTCAAATTTTCGGAGAAAGCATATGAAGTTGAAATCCATCGCTCTTGACTACACATAACGGACTTCGTACAACAATATGTACAAGTTCCAATAAGCTAGTCATTCGTTCCCTTTTGGCCTATGAACGAAGTTTTAATTATCTCTAGGAAAGTTTCACAAGCGTCATATGATCAAAAATCAGAAGACTCCAAAATTCCATCAACATGGAGTTTCTTCATGTTTTCTTTCAAATATAATTTAAACGGCGATGTCACTTCCTAAGTGATCTTTCAATCAATTTGTCTTTTGACATTTTAGCACTAGTTTTATGGATGTGATTTCTCCAACGAGATTTGTGAATCATCCATCTTTTATGGATTACGGCAATTATTTGAACAACCCTTTTGTTCTCATAATACCTGATAAAACAAATCTTGAAGGCAAGCTTTGATGTTTAACAAGCAACACAATAACCCTTTATTTTGTTCTCGATGAACATCATCACATATTCTTTTGCTAGTTACTTAGGCCATTGTAGTTCATGAATTGTGTTGTTTCGTATGACGATTCACACCAACAAATTCAGTATCAAATACTTAAGAACCACATTGTTTAACAAGCAAAGAATATAGCCATAACATGTATATCATCTATATACTTAAACTGAACGATTCTAGTCTTTTCTTTTCTGCCATATATTTATGAGATTCTCTTTCAGTATTTCCTTTTCAGTTTGAAAGAATCTATCAACATGAATAGTGGAGTCATACATATGACACATAATCCAAAGCGTGTATAGTTAAATACCAATGTCATTGGACTTGCACTTTGAAGTAGATCACCATCATCAAATGTTTGGTGTTCTTTCAAATTCCTTTCTTTAGTAATCTCTTGGTGTAGTAAACATTTTACCTACATCAAATATTCACCCTTATCATGGAATTGTCCATGATCAAGCTACTGTTAGCTTGTAACGATGAATTCATGAGTATAATGTTGCTATCCAAAAACCTTTTGGAGGATTAGGACAACAAGTGTCTCCAACCTTTTTGCAAATTCTCATCAAATATGAGAACATGACTTTTGCCATATTATACTCTATCATGTTGCAACCAAAACTTCGTTTCAGATATCACAATATCTTCCACACATCATGGTTTCTGAAACAACTCTTTCAGATCCTAGATAACCTTGATATTAAGGGAATCCTTTGAATATCAAGAATCATGGATACAAACATGATACTTATATACTAACACTTGGAATTGTTACTCTTGATTTAATACTAATTATTAAACTTCATGGAGTAACCGGAACTTACTTGAAAGTTTGCAATAGGACTTTTAAACTTTAGATTAACACTTCAAAACAATACGATACCAGTTCGTAAAGTAACTAACCAGAATTCTATAGTTCTATCATCTCAATTATAACTAAGCGCAAGGTGGTAAACGGATGCCAATGACTACAACAACTATGCAATTTCACTTTGATTTAGTTTATGATAAATTGAGTTCTAATTAATAATTAAATTAATCTAGGTGAACTCCCACTCAAAACAATATCCCTCACATTGTTTTAGTGATCACACGAACCAAATCCACCACATCAAAACCGATCATCACGAGAGTTGATATAGTTTCAATGGCGAACAATCGACATGTTCATCATATCTACTATATGATTCATGCTTTACCTTTCGGCGATCCGTGTTCCTGAGGCCATGTCTGTACATGCTAGGCTCGTCAAGACAAACCTTAGCTTCCGCATAAGCAAATCTGGCTTGCTTACGTTGTAGTCACCCGCGGAATCAAAGACACCCGATCATCACGTGGTGTTTCGAAGCAGCAAGCTTTGGCAACGGTGCATACTAAGGGTGAACACTTTAGAACTTGAAATTTATGTGTATGAGGGATCATCTTATAATGCTACCGTTGTCTACTAAGCAATACAAGATGCATAAAGGATTAACATCACATGCAATTCATAATATGTGATATGATATGGCCTTTCTTCTTTGTGCTTCCGATCTCCATCTTCAAGCACGAACATGATCTCCATCATCACCGGCATAGCATCAAGGTCAATGACGCTTCTTCATGGTTGTCGTCCACCAGCTTCAACTATTACAACTATTTTGAATAGACACGCAGGTCTTAACAGAAATTAAAGACAACCATATGGCTCCTGCCGGTTGCCAACTTACAATAAGGAACATTGCATACATCAAATATAATCACAATCATGGCCATATCACATCACTGCACACCCCTGCAAAACAAAGTTAGACGCCTCTACTTTCTTTGCATATTTTACGTGGTTTGGGGCTTTCAATAAGTGTCGTTCTAACTTACGAACAAGAACCACAACATTGATACTAGCATTGTTGATCACCCGTTGTAAATTGGATCTTTACTATGCTAGGAGAAACAGGCACCCGCAAAGCCACTTATGCAATACAAGTTGCATGTTAAGCGTGGAGCAAGTCTCATGAACGATGTCATGTAAGGTTAGCCCGGGCCGCTTCATCCCAACATACCGCAAGATGCAAAGTACACAAAAAGCAATCGACAATAAAAGCATCAACGCCCACAATGACCATTGTGTTCTACTCGTGCAACAGATCTACATATAGACACGGCTCTGATACCACTGTAGGGGTTCGTAGCATGGAAAACAAAAATTTTCTATCGCATACAAACAAACAAGCCAAGATCTATCTACTAGATTGCAGCAACGAGTCGATAGTGGAACTCACCCTCGAAGATTCCAAAGCGGTTAACGAGAGCAGATTCTCGTGGGTGATGTAGTCGTACTCTTTCCGATCTCAAGATCGCGTAGACGATCCTTCCAGCGCCGCGTTCCCGCAGCGCTTCCGCAGTCGGTCACACGTTCGGTACTCGACGAAGACCTTCCTCTCCCTTGTTCCAGCAGGCAGCGGAGGTTGTAGCACTCTCCTCGCGATTCCGGCAGCACAACGGCGTGGTACCGGAAGTAGAGGGGAGATCCCGCAGGGCTTCGCCTTAAGCCGGTGCGAGTATGGTGGAGCTTATGAGAGAGGCTATTAGTGGTCTAGTAATTAGACACACCAATTAGAGGGCTCTAAACCAATTAGAAGGCTCTAAACCGAAATAGCTCTAAACCGGGGTTTAGATCTAGGGTTTAGGTCTAGAGGATAGGAAGTAGTGTTGTCTTGTGTTGTGTTGGGAGGGGAGCCCTGCCCCTCCCTTTATAGGTGGGAGGGCTGGCGCGCTAGGGGAGGGAGGGAGTCCCTCCCCAACTCGGCCTAGGGCTGGCCGCCGGCTTGGGGAGGAGGACTCCTCCCCCAATTCGGTTTCCTCCTCTCCTCCCACTTCCCAAAAACTGCCGTTTGACTTTCAAACTAGCCGTTTGACTTTTTCAATTTAGGATTCAATTTAATCCTTTATTTGGGACAGCAAGAACACTTAGTACATGATGCAATCATTCCAACATGCAATGACACATTCATGTACCCCTTCCCCCCCGGAGTGCCGGACAATCCGGGACCTTCTAGAATGTTCCCGATGGAAACACCGGAATCATTCCCGAACTCCGAAACGGGACTTTCCTTATATGAATCTTATTCTCCGGACCATTCCGGATCACCTCGTGATATCCCGGATCCCATCCGAGACTCCGAACAACATTCGGTCTCTTTCTCATAATACCATAACTACTCAAACAACGTCGAATCCTTAAGTGTGTCTCCCTACGGTTCGTGAATTATGCGGACATGATCGAGACACTTCTTCGAACAATAACCAATAGAGGAATCTGGAAATTCATATGGCTCCCACATATTTCTACGATTACTTTGCGATCGAATGAACCACTTACATACGATACCAATTTCCCTTTGTCTCACGATATGTTACTTATCCGAGGTTATGATCGTCGGTATCTCTGCATACCTAGTTCAACCTCGTTACTGATAAGTACTCTTTTCTCGTTCCCGTGATATGTGATCCCTTGTGACCAAGTCACATGCTTGCAAGCTAATTGGATGACATTTCACCGAGAGGGCCCAGAGAATATCTATCCGTCATGTGGATGGACAAATCCCACTCTTGATCCATGTGTTTCAACCAATACTTTCTGAACACCCAATGCCACTTTTATAGCCACCCTGTTACGGTGTGGTGTTTGATGACATCAAAGCATCCATCCAGTAAAGGCAATATGCATGATCTCATGGTCGAAGGAATTAGGTTACTATGTATCAGAAAGCATATAGCAATTGAACTATTGAAATGACTTGATCTTTATGCTACGCTTGTCTATAGGAGTATGTCCATCACATCATTCTCCTAATGATATGATCCTGTTGTTAATAACATCTCTATGTTCATGATCAGGAAACCATGATCATATATTAACCAACAAGCTAGTTTAACAAGAGGCTTTACTAGGGACTCTTATTTTAGTTTACAAATCACACAAGTATTAATGTTTCCGTTTAATACAATTATAGCATGGTATGTAAACATTTATCATAAGTGTGAAGATATGATAATAACCACTTTATTATTGCCTCTTGGGCATATCTCCAACAAAGAGAACACACATGCAATGACTCTATCTATGGTTAATGAAAAGAACACACATACAATGACACTGTTGGATCCATATATGGTTTGTGAAAAGAACAGACATGCAATGACACTGGTGGATCCATATGTGGTTTGTGAGAAGAACACACATGCAATGACACTGGTTGTGGTTCATGAAAAGAACACACATGCAATGAAACTGGTGGATCCTTATGTGGTTTGTGAAAAGAACACACATTCAATGACTCTGGTGGATACATATGTGGTTCGTGAAAATAATAGACATGCAATGCCACTGGTAGATCCATATGTGGTTTGTGAGAAGAACACACATGCAATGACACTGGTTGTGGTTCATGAAAAGAACACACATGCATTGACACTGGTGGATCCTTATGTGGTGTTTGAAAAAAAAACACATGCAATGACTCTGGTGGATCCATATGTCGTCTGTGGAAAGAACACACATGCAATGACTCTAGCTATGGTTTGTGAGAAGAACAGACATGCAATGACTCTGATGGATCCATGTGTGGTTTTTGAAAAGAACACACATGCAATGACTCTAGCTGTAGTTAATGAAAATAAAACACATGCAATGACACTGTTAGATCCATATGTGGTTTGTTAAAAGAACACACATGCAATGACTCTAGCTATGGTTAATGAAAAGAACATACATGCAATGACACTATTGGATCCATATGTGGTTTGTGAAAAGAACAGACATGCAATGACACTGGTGGATCCATATGTGGTTTGTGAGAAGAACACACATGCAATGACACTGGTTGTGGTTCTTGAAAAGAATACACATGCAATGACACTGGTGGATCCTTATATGGTTCATGAAAACAACACACATGGAATGACTCTGGTGGATCCATATGTAGTTTGTGAGAAGAACACACATGCAATGACTCTAGATATGGTTTGTGAGAAGAACACACATGAAATCACACTTGTGGATCCATATGTGGTTTGTGAGAAGAACACACATCCAATGAAACTGGTGGATCCATGTGTGGTTTGTGAGAAGAACACACATGCAATGAAACATGGTGTGGTTCATGAAAAGAACACACATCCAATGACACTGGTGGATCCTTATGTGGTTTGTGAAAAGAACACACATGCAATGACTCTGGTGGATCCATATGTGGTCTGTGGAAAGAACACACATGCAATGACTCTAGCTGTGGTTTGTGAGAAGAATAGACATGCAATGAGTCTGATGGATCCATGTGTGGTTTTTGAAAAGAACACACATGCAATGACTCTAGCTATAGTTAATGAAAAGAAAACACATGCAATGACACTGTTAGATCCATTTTTTGTGTTTGAAAAGAACACACATGCAATGACTCTAGTTATTGTTAATGAAAAGATCATACATGCAATGACACTGTTGGATCCATATGTGGTTTGTAAAAAGAACAGACATGCAATGACACTGGTGGATCCATATGTGGTTTGTGACAAGAACACACATGCAATGACACTGGTTGTGGATCATGAAAAGAACACACATGCAATGACACTGGTGGATCCTTATATGTTTCATGAAAAGACCACACATGTAATGTCTCTGGTGGATCCATATGTGGTTTGTGACAAGAACACACATGCAATGACTCTAGCTGTGGTTTGTGAGAAGAACACACATGAAATCACACTTGTGGATCCATATGTGGTTTGTGACAAGAACACACATCCAATGACACTAGTGGATCCATGTGTGGTTTGTGAGAAGAACACACATGCAATGACACTGGTGGATCCATATGTGGTATGTGGAAAGAATAGACATGCAATGACACCAGCTGTGGTTGATGAAAAGAACAAACATGCAATGACTCTGATGGATCCATATGTGGTTTGTGAAAACAACACACATGCAATGACTCTAGATGTGGTTAATGAAAAGAACACACATGCAATGACACTGTTGGATCCATATGTGGTTTGTGAAAAGAACACACATGCAATGACTCTAGCTATGGTTAATGAAAAGAACATACATGCAATGACACTGTTGGATCCATATGTGGTTTGTGAAAAGAAAAGACATGCATTGACACTGGTGGATCCATATGTCGTGTGTGAGAACAACACACATGCAATGATACTGGTTGTGGTTCATAAAAAGAACACACATGCAATGACATTGGTGGATTCTTATGTGGTTTGTTAAAAGAACACACATGCAATGACTTTGGTGGATCCATATGTGGTTTGTGAGAAGAACACACATGCAATGACTCTAGCTGTGGTTTGTGAGAAGAACACACATGCAATCACACTGGTGGATCCACATGTGGTTTGTGAGAAGAACACACATCCGATGACAATGGTGGATCCATGTGTGGATTTTGAGAAGAAGACACATGAAAAACACACATTCAATGACACTTGTGGATCCATATGTGGTCTATGGAAAGAATAGACATGCAATGACACTAGCTATGGTTGATGAAAAGAACATACATGCAATGACTCTGATGGATCCATATGTGGTTTGTGAAAAGAACACACATGCAATGACTCTAGTTGTGGTTAATGAAAAGAATACACATGCAATGACACTGTTGGATCCATATGTGGTTTGTGAAAAGAACACACATGCAATGACTCTAGCTATGGTTAATGAAAAGAACACACATGCAATGACACTGATGGATCCATATGTTGTTTGTGAAAAGAAAAGACATGCAATGACACTGGTGGATCCATATGTCGTGTGTGAGAAGAACACACATGCAATGATACTGGTTGTTGTTCATGAAAAGAACACACATGCAATGACATTGGTGGATCCTTATGTGGTTTGTGAAAAGAACACACATGCAATGACTTTGGTGGATCCATATGTGGTTTGTGAGAAGAACACACATGCAATGACTCTAGCTGTGGTTTGGAGAAGAATACACATGCAATCACACTGGTGGATCCACATGTGGTTTGTGAGAAGAACACACATCCGATGACAATGGTGGATCCATGTGTGGATTGTGAGAAGAACACACATGAAAAACACACATGCAATGACACTGGTGGATCCATATGTTGTCTATGGAAAGAATAGACATGCAATGACACTAGATGTGGTTGATGAAAAGAACAGACATGCAATGACTCTGATGGATCCATATGTGGTTTGTGAAAAGAACACACATGCAATGACTCCAGATGTGGTTAATGAAAAGAACACACAGGCAATGACACTGTTGGATCCATATGTGGTTTGTGAAAAGAACACACATGCAATGACTCTAGCTATGATTAATGAAAAGAACACACATACAATGACACTGTTGGATCCATATATGGTTTGTGAAAAGAACAGACATGCAATGACACTGGTGGATCCATATGTGGTTTGTGAGAAGAACACACATGCAATGACACTGGTTGTGGTTCATGAAAAGAAGACACATGCAATGAAACTGGTGGATCCTTATGTGGTTTGTGAAAAGAACACACATTCAATGACTCTGCTGGATTCATATGTGGTTTGTGAGAAGAACACACATCCAATGACACTAGTGGATCCATGTGTGGTTTGTGAGAAGAACACACATGCAAAACACACATGCAATGACACTGGTGGATCCATATGTGGTATGTGGAAAGAATAGGCATGCAATGGCACTAGCTATGGTTGATGAAAAGAACAAACATGCAATGACTCTGATGGATCCATATGTGGTTTGTGAAAAGAACACACATGCAATGACTCTAGATGTGGTTAATGCAAAGAACACACATGCAATGACACTGTTGGATCCATATGTGGTTTGTGAAAAGAATACACATGCAGTGACTCTAGATATGGGTAATGAAAAGAACACACATGCAATGACACTGTTGGATCCATATGTGGTTTGTGAAGAGAAAAGATATGCAATGACACTAGTGGATCCATATGTCGTGTGTGAGAAGAACACACATGCAATGATACTGGTTGTGGTTCATGAAAAGAACACACATGCAATGACATTGGTGGATCCTTATGTGGTTTCTGAAAAGAACACACGTGCAATGACTTTGGTGGATCCATATGTGGTTTGTGAGAAGAACACACATGCAATGACTCTAGCTGTGGTTTGTGAGAAGAACACACATGCAATCACACTGTTGGATCCATATGTGGTTTGTGAGAAGAACACACATCCGATGACAATGGTGGATCCATGTGTGGATTGTGAGAAGAACACACATGCAATGACTCTAGATGTGGTTAATGAAAAGAACACACATGCAATGACACTGTTGGATCCATATGTGGTTTGTGGAAAGAACACATATGCAATTACTCTAGCTATGGTTAATGAAAACAACACACATACAATGACATGGTTGGATCCATTTGTGGTTTGTGAAAATAATAGACATGCAATGACACTGGTGGATCCATATGTGGTTTGTGAGAAGAACACACATGCAATGACACTAGTTGTGGTTCATGAAAAGAACACACATGCAATGAAACTGGTGGATCCTTATGTGGTTTGTGAAAAGAACACACATTCAATGACTCCGGTGGATCCATATGTGGTTTGTGAGAAGAACACACACGCAATGACTCTAGCTGTGGTTTGTGAGAAGAACACACATGCAATCACACTGGTGGATCCATATGTGGTTTGTGAGAAGAACACACACCTAATGACACTGGTGGATCCATGTGTGGTTTGTGAGAAGAGCACACAAACAAAACACACATGCAATGACACTGGTGGATCCATATGCGGTCTATGGAAAGAACATACATGCAATGACACTAGCTATGGATAATGAAAAGAACAGAAATGCAATGACTCTGATGGATCCATATGTGGTTTCTGAAAAGAACACACATGAAATGACACTAGTGGATCAATGTGGTTTGTGAGAATAATATACATGCAATGAACTCTGGTGGATCCATGTGTGGTTTGTGAGAAGAACACACATGCAATGACTCTGGTGGATCCGCATGTGGTTTGTGAAAAGAACACACATGCAATGATACTGGTGGATCAATGTGGTTTGTGAGAATAACAAACATGCAATGAACTCTGGTGGATCCATGCGTGGTTTGTGAGAAGAACACACATGCAATGACACTAGGTGTGGTTCATGAAAATAAAACACATCCAATGACTCTGTTGGATCCTTATGTGGTTTGTGAGAAGAACACACATGCAGTGACTCTAGATGTGGTTCATGAGAAGAACACACATGCAATGACACTGGTGGATCCATATGCGGTTTGTGAGAAGAAGACACATCCAATGACACCGGTGGATCCATATGTGGTTTGTGAGAAGAACACACATGCAATGACACTGGGTGTTGTTCATGAAAATAACACACATCAAATGACACTGATGGATCCTTATGTGGGTTGTGAGAAGAACACACATGCAATGACTCTAGATGTGATTTGTGAGAAGAACACACATGCAATGACACGGGTGGATCCATATGTGGTTTGTGAGAAGAACACACATCCAATGACACCGGTGGATCCATATGTGGTTTGTGAGAAGAACACACATGCAATGACACTTGGTGTGGTTCATGAAAAGAATACACATCTAATGAACTCTGGTGTATCCTTATGTGGTTTGTGAAAAGAACACACATGCGATGACACTGGGTGTGGTTTGTGAGAAGAACACACATGCAATGACACTGGTTGATCCATATGTGGTTTGTGAGAAGAACACACATCCAATGACACTAGTGGATCCATGTGTGGTTTGTGAGAAGAACACACATGCAATGACACTGGGTGTGGTTCATGAAAATAAAACACATCCAATGACTCTATTGGATCCTTATGTGGTTTGTGAGAAGAACACACATGCAGTGACTCTAGATGTGGTTCATGAGAAGAACACACATGCAATGACACTGGTGGATCCATATGCGGTTTGTGAGAAGAAGACACATCCAATGACACCGGTGGATCCATATGTGGTTTGTGAGAAGAACACACATGCAATGACACTGGGTGTTGTTCATGAAAATAACACACATCAAATGACACTGATGGATCCTTATGTGGGTTGTGAGAAGAACACACATGCCATGACTCTAGATGTGATTTGTGAGAAGAACACACATGCAATGACACGGGTGGATCCATATGTGGTTTGTGAGAAGAACACACATCCAATGACACCGGTGGATCCATATGTGGTTTGTGAGAAGAACACACATGCAATGACACTTGGTGTGGTTCATGAAAAGAACACACATCTAATGAACTCTGGTGTATCCTTATGTGGTTTGTGAAAAGAACACACATGCAATGACTCTAGTTGTGGTTAATGAAAAGAACACACATGCAATGACACTGTTGGATCCATATGTGGTTTGTGAAAAGAACACACATGCAATGACTCTAGCTATGGTTAATGAAAAGAACACACATGCAATGACACTGATGGATCCATATGTTGTTTGTGAAAAGAAAAGACATGCAATGACACTAGTGGATCCATATGTCGTGTGTGAGAAGAACACACATGCAATGATACTGGTTGTTGTTCATGAAAAGAACACACATGCAATGACATTGGTGGATCCTTATGTGGTTTGTGAAAAGAACACACATGCAATGTCTTTGGTGGATCCATATGTGGTTTGTGAAAAGAACACACATGCAATGACTCTAGCTGTGGTTTGTGAGAAGAACACACATGCAATCACACTGGTGGATCCACATGTGGTTTGTGAGAAGAACACACATCCGATGACAATGGTGGATCCATGTGTGGATTGTGAGAAGAACACACATGAAAAACACACATGCAATGACACTGGTGGATCCATATGTTGTCTATGGAAAGAATAGACATGCAATGACACTAGATGTGGTTGATGAAAAGAACAGATATGCAATGACTCTGATGGATCCATATGTGGTTTGTGAAAAGAACACACATGCAATGACTCAAGATGTGGTTAATGAAAAGAACACACATGCAATGACACTGTTGGATCCATATGTGGTTTGTGAAAAGAACACACATGCAATGACTCTAGCTATGATTAATGAAAAGAACACACATAGAATGACACTGTAGGATCCATATATGGTTTGTGAAAATAACAGACATGCAATGACACTGGTGGATCCATATGTGGTTTGTGAAAAGAACACACATGCAATGACACTGGTTGTGGTTCATGAAAAGAAGACACATGCAATGAAACTGGTGGATCCTTATGTGGTTTGTGAAAAGAACACACATTCAATGACTCTGCTGGATTCATATGTGGTTTGTGAGAAGAACACACATCCAATGACACTAGTGGATCCATGTGTGGTTTGTGAGAAGAACACACATGCAAAACACACATGCAATGACACTGGTGGATCCATATGTGGTATGTGGAAAGAATAGACATGCAATGGCACTAGCTATGGTTGATGAAAAGAACAAACATGCAATGACTCTGATGGATCCATATGTGGTTTGTGAAAAGAACACACATGCAATGACTCTAGATGTGGTTAATGAAAAGAACACACATGGAATGACACTGTTGGATCCATATGTGGTTTGTGAAAAGAACACACATGCAATGACTCAAGATATGGTTAATGAAAAGAACACACATGCAATGACACTGTTGGATCCATATGTGCTTTGTGAAGAGAAAAGATATGCAATGACACTGGTGGATCCATATGTCGTGTGTGATAAGAACACACATGCAATGTACTGGTTGTGGTTCATGAAAAGAACACACATGCAATGACATTGGTGGATCCTTATGTGGTTTGTGAAAAGAACACACGTGCAATGACTTTGGTGGATCCATATGTGGTTTGTGAGAAGAACACACATGCAATGACTCTAGCTGTGGTTTGTGAGAAGAACACACATGCAATCACACTGTTGGATCCATATGTGGTTTGTGAGAAGAACACACATCCGATGACAATGGTGGATCCATGTGTGGATTGTGAGAAGAACACACATGCAATGACTGTAGATGTGGTTAATGAAAAGAACACACATGCAATGACACTGTTGGA
Organism: Avena sativa; assembly: GCA_916181665.1. NCBI lineage: Eukaryota > Viridiplantae > Streptophyta > Magnoliopsida > Poales > Poaceae > Avena > Avena sativa. The sequence continues at coordinate 26,226,915 of OV702290.1, read as the reverse complement.
TCCATATGTGGTTTGTGAAAAGAACATACATGCAATGACTCTAGCTATGATTAATGAAAAGAACACACATACAATGACACTGTTGGATCCATATGTGGTTTGTGAAAAGAAAAGACATGCAATGAAACTAGTGGATCCATATGTTGTGTGTGAGAAGAACACACATGCAATGACACTGGTTCTGGTTCATGAAAAGAACACACATGCAATGACACTGGTGGATCCTTATGTGATTTGTGAAAATAACACACATGCAATGACTTTGATGGATCCATATGTGGTTTGTGAGAAGAACACACATGCAATGACTCTAGCTGTGGTTTGTGAGAAGAACACACATGCAATCACACTGGTGGATCCATATGTGGTTTGTGAGAAGAACACACATGCAATGACACTAGTGGATCCACATGTGGTTTGTGAAAAGAACACACATGCAATGATACTGGTGGATCAATGTGGTTTGTGAGAATAACAAACATGCAATGAACTCTGGTGGATCCATGCGTGGTTTGTGAGAAGAACACACATGCAATGACACTGGGTGTGGTTCATGAAAATAAAACACATCCAATGACTCTGTTGGATCCTTATGTGGTTTGTGAGAAGAACACACATGCAGTGACTCTAGATGTGGTTCATGAGAAGAACACACATGCAATGACACTGGTGGATCCATATGCGGTTTGTGAGAAGAAGACACATCCAATGACACCGGTGGATCCATATGTGGTTTGTGAGAAGAACACACATGCAATGACACTGGGTGTTGTTCATGAAAATAGCACACATCAAATGACACTGATGGATCCTTATGTGGGTTGTGAGAAGAACACACATGCAATGACTCTAGATGTGATTTGTGAGAAGAACACACATGCAATGACACGGGTGGATCCATATGTGGTTTGTGAGAAGAACACACATCCAATGACACCGGTGGATCCATATGTGGTTTGTGAGAAGAACACACATGCAATGACACTTGGTGTGGTTCATGAAAAGAACACACATCTAATGAACTCTGGTGTATCCTTATGTGGTTTGTGAAAAGAACACACATGCGATGACACTGGGTGTGGTTTGTGAGAAGAACACACATGCAATGACACTGGTTGATCCATATGTGGTTTGTGAGAAGAACACACATCCAATGACACTAGTGGATCCATATGTGGTTTGTGAGAAGAACACACATGCAATGACACTGGGTGTGGTTCATGAAAAGACACACATCCAATGACACTGGTGGATCCTTATGTGGTTTGTGAAAAGAACACACATGCAATGACTCTAGATGTGGTTTGTGAGAAGAACACACATGCAATGACACTGGTGGATCCATATGTGGTTTGTGAGAAGAACACACATCCAATCACACTTGTGGATCCACATGTGGTTTGTGAGAATAACACACATGCAATGACACTAGGTGTGGTTCATGAAAAGAACACACATCCAACGAACTCTGGTGGATCCATATGTGGTTTGTGAGAAGAACACACATGCAATAACACTGGGTGTGGTTCATGAAAATAACAAACATCCAATGACTCTATTGGATCCTGATGTGGTTTGTGAGAAGAACACACATGCAGTGACTCTAGATGTGGTTCATGAGAAGAACACACATGCAATGATACTGGTGGATCCATATGTGGTTTGTGAGAAGAACAGACATCCAATGACACTGGTGGATCCATGTGTGGTTTGTGAGAAGAACACACATGCAATGTCACTGGGTGTGGTTCATGAAAAGAACACACATCCAATGACACTGGTGGGTCCTTATGTGGTTTGTGAAAAGAACACACATGCAAGGACTCTGGTGGATCCATATGTTGTTTGTGGAAAGAACACACATGCAATGACTCTAGATGTGGTTTGTGAGAAGAACAGACATGCAATGACTCTGATGGATCCATGTGTGGTTTTTGAAAACAACACACATGCAATGACTCTAGCTGTAGTTAATGAAAAGAAAACACATGCAATGACACTATTATATCCATATATGGTTTTGTGTTGCCTGTAGGATTTGTAAACCTAGGATTGGACAAGCCCCTTAGAAAAATAGGAGTTATATTTGTTCCAAAACTTATTTACAAACAATCTTGTAAACTCTTTCCTTAACCATTTTGGTTTTGATTCTACATCTCTTCTATTTCAAACTTGATGGACAAAACCTACCCCATGACCAAAGACTTCACCATGTGCAAAGGACTTCATCAACTCTAATGACTTCAACATCTTTAGCATTTGCACCAAGGACTTCAACCTTGGATATCACTAAAGACTACAAGTGAGACAAGAAATGTTACTCAAGACTTGAAGACTAAGGAAAAACAACTTAGAAGGAACCATGACCACCTTTGAAGTTTTGTGACCAAGACACAAGAATTATCCAAGGGTACAAAGATCTTGTTCAAGAAGAATCAACCAAGAAGGATGGAAAGATCACAAGTGAACCATATAGATGGACCACCATATTAAGTATAGATCAAACACACCAACTTATGTGGTGTAACAAAAATATTTTTGGTTGCCTAAAGTTATGCTTGAAACTTGTTGTTTGAGTGGAATGATTGTTTGTGATGGCATGCACATTGCTTGTGTGAATTGTGATGTATGTGATTAGGATTGACTCCTAAGAAATATTTTGCCTATTATAGTCCCAATCCAACCCAAACAGATGACTTCTCCAAGAAACTCCAACATCAAGGTTGATGACAACAACACCAACCAAGCTGACAGCATGAGAGAACTTATAGCAACCCAAAACCAGTTGAGCCAAGAGACAACTCAGCTTTTAGCCAACAACAATGGACTAGACCCAGCCATACAAAGGATTTTGAAACTTCAATCCCAATTGTTGCAAAGATTGGTCACTCAAATGATCAACATGGGAGAAAACTTTTCCCAAAGAGCTATAGACAACAAGGATGACAAAGATGTTATTCTAGAGAAAACCCAAGCTTGCAGTATCTATGAAGTCAAGGATCATGCACCCAAGGAACATGAAGATCAATGCCCCAAGAAGAGAGAAAGATCTCCCACTCATGAAGAACATGAACTAGAAGAACTCCTAGCTTTGGAGAGACCCAAAAAGAAGAAGAAGAAATGCCCCAACACTAGCAAGAAGGATATTACACAAGTGCAATGTTTCAAATGCAAAGAGATGGGACATTATGCCAATGAATGCCTAGAAAAGAAGAAGAACCAAGGAAACAAACAAGAGGCAATAATACCAAAAGTAAAGAAAGATACCAGCCAAGTGATGTGTTTCAATTGCAAAGAACCAGGACATTATGCAAGCAATTGTCCAGAAAAGATGAAGCACAGGATAAACAAGCCTATGAAGGATCTCAGCCTAGTCACATGTTTCAAGTGTGGAAACAAAGGACACCATGCAGATGTTTGCCCAGAGAGATTTCAATAAGATCCCAAGCAAGCCAAGATGTAATCTAGATGGAAAAATTTTAAGGGTGGTAGTACCCTGGTTGTTTTGAGCCAACTTGTAACCCCTAGCCTTCCCAAATCTCGGGACGAGATTTATTTTAAGGGTGGTAGCCTGTCACATCCCAAGATTTTCCAAATCTTGTTATGTGAAAAATAAATGAATAAAATAAAACTTTTTTTGTTTTTCAAGGCCAGAAGAAACTTTTTGAATTCCAATAGGAATCTTCAAACCTATTTTGAACAATTAAATCCTAAAGGGATTTAACAAGTTAAAGAATTTAAAGGAAAATAAAATATTTTGGAAATACTATTGTGGATCCTTAAGTAAAGAGTTTTGGTTTTCAAAAGAGAAGGTGGATTTATAAATAAAGATTATATTTTAAAGAGCCAAATGAATTTTGGCCAAGCTTTTATAATAAAATATTTTGTTTTGATAAAAAGAGTAAAGGTTTGTTTAAATAAAATAATAAGGATTTGATATCCAAATTTTATTAAAGTAAAGGCTTTTCCCATTTTAAATAAAACACTAAAACTTATTTATTTATTTTAAATAAGTTTTCCAAAGGTTTTTGAATAAAACCTACTGAAAAGGTTTTTGGTTTGGTTTATATTTCAAATAGAGTTTTAAAAATAAATTAAACCCTATTTTGAAAATAAAGACTAAAGTCTTTTTATTTAATTATTAATAGATCCTAAAAAGGATAAAAATTATTTTGTTTTTGACTTTGGTTTTATATTCTCAAATAAACTTACTGAAGTGTTTTGGTTTTATTTTGGATTTCAAAATAAATATTCTAATAAAACAAATCTTATTTGAAGTATATGAATAAGACCCATTTTATTTAATTATTAATGGACCCTATAGCAAAAATGTTATTTTGTTTTAAACAAGCTTTCCAAGTATTCCTTATTTTCAAATACAACCTACTGATTTGGTTTTGAAAATATTTGGATTTCAAATGGAGATTCTATTAATTAAATCAAACCCTATTTTATTAAATAACTAATGAACCATTTTTAAATGAATGGTCTTAAAAAGAATAAAAATATTATTTTGTTTTGGAATGTTGGTTGATGTTGATAAACAGAACCAAAAACTCATTATAAGTTTGAATTGTTTGATTGGTTTGAGTGACAGAATAATTGATTGAAATTCAAAACAGGAAAATAGAATAGAAAAAGAAAGATGTTTTAGACAGAAAAAAATAGTGCAAAGGACCCAGCCCAACAAGGCCCAGCAACCAGCCCAGTTTCCTCCCCGAAAGAAAACGTTTCGCACCCAGATTCTGACCCGCGCAGAGACTGACCGGTGGACCTCTCCCTCCTTTCTTTTCCCACTGACTAGTAGGGCCACTGTCCCCTGTTCATCCTCCTCACCCGCCACTGACAGAGCCCCCCTCTCTGGCCATTACTGCCGTTGAATGCCGGCGTGAATCCGCTTTATTGGCCGAGTAACCCCCATCGGTGACCACTCCCTCTTAACCACCTCTCCCTCCTCTCTCGTTCCCCTCTGTCTCCTCCCCCAAGAACGCCCCTAGGCTGCCGTATTTCGCCAGACACTCCCTCTGTCTCCGATGACCCTTCTCGCCGATTCCGGCCAGCACACGCCCCCTCCTACCTCCTCGAGCACGCAGCGGTGCTCAGCATTCTCCAGCGGACCCTTCTGCAGCCACAGTTCACCCGCGGGTGCCCTGTAACCTCGGCTTCAACGACGACCTGCAGCACCGCCGTCTGCCTCTTTCTCCGACGACGCCCACAGGTAGATTCCGACCACCCCGTGTCTCCTCGATCACGCAAACATCTTTGACATGGACTTGCGCAGCTAACCCAGTCCTCCGTTTATCTTCTCGTGGACCACAGCACCGTCCCCTACCACGTCCAGAGCCGTCTGTCGCTGTAGCAAGCTCCGGCGAGGAATTGCAGCGGACCCCGAGCGCCCCTTGACCCAAGAAAATCACGTCGAGCTTCCTGAGGCCCTTGCGAACGTGGTGAGCACTTTTCCCTCCTCCCTCGTTTCCTATTTCACCATCGCCGCCGCCGTTTGCCCGTCACCGCCGCGCACAGCCGTCAGCGCCGCTCAGTTTAGGTCAAACACGCAGCTACCGTTAGATGCAGATCCATTGGCTAGGATATAGTCACTTATCGAAGGGGTATGAGAGCATCTGCGCCGTAAGATTTGCTTTAGATCCAGCGGCCCACGTTGGTGATCCACACCGAACCGGTACCGACGAATGATATTAGGACGCGTGGCACCAGACGTTTGAGAATAGAGTTTGAAATCAGATTTAAATGCCATTTTCAAACCCTTATAACTTTGGATCCACACGTCCAAAAATTACAAATTTTATGTCGTTGGATTCAGGAGAGCAAGACCTAGCCAACCATGCCCTTGTTTTAGCAAATAGTATCTGTTAGTTTGCTTGTTTTTGCAGATTCTTTTATGAGCTTGTTTACAGTAGAAAAATTGTTTAAAATGATTTTAGGGTTAAAACCTTTGCAAAATGGTTTGTTGTGACCTTACTGACCCTAGGAACCAACCCATGGTTTGGAAAATGAATTTGGAAAAGTTTAGAATGGATTAATTAGTTTAGTCCATTTCTAGCCAAATAAAACTATTGATTTGTTTATGAAAATGGTTTTGAATGGAAAAATTTGGAGGAAATGTGTTGAACCAAACCTACTAACATTGGGAACCACTTTGTGGATTCAAAAATGATTTTGGTGAAACAAAATAAGGATTCCTTGATTTAAAACCATTTCTAGTCAAATAGAAATGTGGTTTAATTATTAAAAATGGTTTTTGAAGAAAACTTTTTCGGAAATGTTTTGTCTTAAAACCTCTAACCCTAAACACCAAGTTTTGTGATTTGAAAACATATTGGGTGAACCCTATAGGATAATGCCATAGTAAAAATATTTCTACACCACATAAAATGATACTTTGTTTTGAAAATGGTTTTTGTAGTGAAACCTTTTGCAAATGACTTTGCCACTTTACAAAATGACCAATAGGTGTTATCAAATGTTTATGACCCATTAGGAACCACTTTTTCAAACAAAACAAAGCTTGGCATGCTTGCATGCATTACACTGACTTTGTCATTTTATGTGATTTTGCTTGATTGGTAGATTGAGTTTGTGCCTTGCTTGATTGATTTGTAGTGACTTGAAGAGTGTGATTGTTGCAAGGACAAGGAGTGAACCTATACCCTCTACCAAAAAGGCAAGTGATGCTTCTTACTTTTTCCCATTATTTTCACTATGCATTAGTGATTTTTCTAAGTAAAACTTGCATGGATTTTTTTTGCTAAGTATAAACCTTGCTATGGGAAAACCTAGTAGATGAAACCTTAGTAAAATTTCCTAAGTTAAGACTCCTACTACTATCATGCTTAGCTTAGCTAGTAGAAAACAAGGGTGGAATATATACTCATGCTATGGAAAAATTTCTAAGTCTGAGGACTTGTGTTTTGTTTAATAAAACAACTAAGTGAATGAATCACCTGGGTGGAAAGGGACTTGCTTGGTGGTTTTTGGTTGAGTGGTTACACAAGGCCCATTTCTATGGTTTACCTTGTGTATCTCACTTGTGGATGGCCACCCAGGAACAAAGAGATAAGAGATGTCAAATGTTGAGAAGCTTCAAGTGCAGCCACTTGGCATTATGGGCTCTGCCTAGATCACATAGATTGCTAGAACTTAGCCATTTGGACAGTTGGTGGTAGTGGGATGATAGGTTGGAACGCGTCCATTTGGTCTAAGGAAAGGCTTCTGAAAGATCTTGTCTTGGTGAAACCAAGTCTTGTGGGGAGAGTGCACCACCTCTGCAGAGTGTAAAACCTAAGTACTTAGCCATGTCCCTGGTAAAGGACAATTTGAGCATCAAGACATGGAAGCTATCAAGAATCTCCTCATCCCAATTTCTAAGTTAAAAACTTGTGGGTGAACAAGGGTTAAAGGATCACCAATTTCTATTGGGAGATACCTTGGGTGTTTTTGTCAAGCAAAAGCTTAGTGTTTTCAAATGATAAGGAAAAATCTATTTTGAGCAATGCAAGCCTAAGCTCCACTTAGCCAAATGCATATAGATGATAGACTCCACTATACTACCATAGTATCACTTGCCAATACAATTCAAATTTATTGACCCTTGTGGCTGTAACTTGTTATGTTGCAGGTTTGTTTGATATTAGTGAAGTTTATTGATTAGGATTACAAGTTTACAACCAACATGTCTGCCTGTGGCACTTTGAAGATGAAGGACTCCATGCTTATTAGATTTTCTGCTGCAATGTATTGTAATAGCCAAATGAGCTATGTAAGATGTAATAAATTATTTTATTCCTGGTTATAAAGTTGTATTATGACCTTTGTTTCTTGATATTACATCTTAACTGTGGATGCTAGCTATTGATCCAGGGACTAGCATTGTAAACACAGGGATCTCTACCTTATTAAAGGTTAGGAACTCTACAAGATGGTATCAGAGCATTGTGTTGCCTGTAGGATTTGTAAACCTAGGATTGGACAAGCCCCTTAGAAAAATAGGAGTTATATTTGTTCCAAAACTTATTTACAAACAATCTTGTAAACTCTTTCCTTAACCATTTTGGTTTTGATTCTACATCTCTTCTATTTCAAACTTGATGGACAAAACCTACCCCATGACCAAAGACTTCACCATGTGCAAAGGACTTCATCAACTCTAATGACTTCAACATCTTTAGCATTTGCACCAAGGACTTCAACCTTGGATATCACTAAAGACTACAAGTGAGACAAGAAATGTTACTCAAGACTTGAAGACTAAGGAAAAACAACTTAGAAGGAACCATGACCACCTTTGAAGTTTTGTGACCAAGACACAAGAATTATCCAAGGGTACAAAGATCTTGTTCAAGAAGAATCAACCAAGAAGGATGGAAAGATCACAAGTGAACCATATAGATGGACCACCATATTAAGTATAGATCAAACACACCAACTTATGTGGTGTAACAAAAATATTTTTGGTTGCCTAAAGTTATGCTTGAAACTTGTTGTTTGAGTGGAATGATTGTTTGTGATGGCATGCACATTGCTTGTGTGAATTGTGATGTATGTGATTATGATTGACTCCTAAGAAATATTTTGCCTATTATAGTCCCAATCCAACCCAAACAGATGACTTCTCCAAGAAACTCCAACATCAAGGTTGATGACAACAACACCAACCAAGCTGACAGCATGAGAGAACTTATAGCAACCCAAAACCAGTTGAGCCAAGAGACAACTCAGCTTTTAGCCAACAACAATGGACTAGACCCAGCCATACAAAGGATTTTGAAACTTCAATCCCAATTGTTGCAAAGATTGGTCACTCAAATGATCAACATGGGAGAAAACTTTTCCCAAAGAGCTATAGACAACAAGGATGACAAAGATGTTATTCTAGAGAAAACCCAAGCTTGCAGTATCTATGAAGTCAAGGATCATGCACCCAAGGAACATGAAGATCAATGCCCCAAGAAGAGAGAAAGATCTCCCACTCATGAAGAACATGAACTAGAAGAACTCCTAGCTTTGGAGAGACCCAAAAAGAAGAAGAAGAAATGCCCCAACACTAGCAAGAAGGATATTACACAAGTGCAATGTTTCAAATGCAAAGAGATGGGACATTATGCCAATGAATGCCTAGAAAAGAAGAAGAACCAAGGAAACAAACAAGAGGCAATAATACCAAAAGTAAAGAAAGATACCAGCCAAGTGATGTGTTTCAATTGCAAAGAACCAGGACATTATGCAAGCAATTGTCCAGAAAAGATGAAGCACAGGATAAACAAGCCTATGAAGGATCTCAGCCTAGTCACATGTTTCAAGTGTGGAAACAAAGGACACCATGCAGATGTTTGCCCAGAGAGATTTCAATAAGATCCCAAGCAAGCCAAGATGTAATCTAGATGGAAAAATTTTAAGGGTGGTAGTACCCTGGTTGTTTTGAGCCAACTTGTAACCCCTAGCCTTCCCAAATCTCGGGACGAGATTTATTTTAAGGGTGGTAGCCTGTCACATCCCAAGATTTTCCAAATCTTGTTATGTGAAAAATAAATGAATAAAATAAAACTTTTTTTGTTTTTCAAGGCCAGAAGAAACTTTTTGAATTCCAATAGGAATCTTCAAACCTATTTTGAACAATTAAATCCTAAAGGGATTTAACAAGTTAAAGAATTTAAAGGAAAATAAAATATTTTGGAAATACTATTGTGGATCCTTAAGTAAAGAGTTTTGGTTTTCAAAAGAGAAGGTGGATTTATAAATAAAGATTATATTTTAAAGAGCCAAATTAATTTTGGCCAAGCTTTTATAAAAAAATATTTTGTTTTGATAAAAAGAGCAAAGGTTTGTTTAAATAAAATAATAAGGATTTGATATCCAAATTTTATTAAAGTAAAGGCTTTTCCCATTTTAAATAAAACACTAAAACTTATTTATTTATTTTAAATAAGTTTTCCAAAGGTTTTTGAATAAAACCTACTGAAAAGGTTTTTGGTTTGGTTTATATTTCAAATAGAGTTTTAAAAATAAATTAAACCCTATTTTGAAAATAAAGACTAAAGTCTTTTTATTTAATTATTAATAGATCCTAAAAAGGATAAAAATTATTTTGTTTTTGACTTTGGTTTTATATTCTCAAATAAACTTACTGAAGTGTTTTGGTTTTATTTTGGATTTCAAAATAAATATTCTAATAAAACAAATCTTATTTGAACTAAATGAATAAGGCCCATTTTATTTAATTATTAATGGACCCTATAGCAAAAATGTTATTTTGTTTTAAACAAGCTTTCCAAGTATTCCTTATTTTGGTTTTGAAAATATTTGGATTTCCAAATACAACCTACTGATTTGGTTTTGAAAATATTTGGATTTCAAATGGAGATTCTATTAATTAAATCAAACCCTATTTTATTAAATAACTAATGAACCATTTTTAAATGAATGGTCTTAAAAAGAATAAAAATATTATTTTGTTTTGGAATGTTGGTTGATGTTGATAAACAGAACCAAAAACTCATTATAAGTTTGAATTGTTTGATTGGTTTGAGTGAATGAATAATTGATTGAAATTCAAAACAGGAAAATAGAATAGAAAAAGAAAAATGTTTTAGACAGAAAAAATAGTGCAAAGGACCCAGCCCAACAAGGCCCAGCAACCAGCCCAGTTTCCTCCCCGAAAGAAAACGTTTCGCACCCAGATTCTGACCCGCGCAGAGACTGACCGGTGGACCTCTCCCTCCTTTCTTTTCCCACTGACCAGTAGGGCCACTCTCCCCTGTTCATCCTCCTCACCCGCCACTGACAGAGCCCCCCCTCTCTGGCCATTACTGTCGTTGAATGCCGGCGTGAATCCGCTTTATTGGCCGAGTAACCCCCATCGGTGACCACTCCCTCTTAACCACCTCTCCCTCCTCTCTCGTTCCCCTCTGTCTCCTCCCCCAAGCACGCCCCCAGGCTGCCGTATTTCGCCAGACACTCCCTCTGTCTCCGACGACCCTTCTCGCTGATTCCGGCCAGCACACGCCCCCTCCTGCCTCCTCGAGCACGCAGCGGTGCTCAGCATTCCCCAGTGGACCCTTCTGCAGCCACAGTTCACCCGCGGGTGCCCTGTAACCTCGGCTTCGACGATGACCTGCAGCACCGCCGTCTGCCTCTTTCTCCGACGACGCCCACAGGTAGATTCCGACCACCCCGTGTCTCCTCGATCACACAAACATCTTTGACATGACCTTGCGCAGCTAACCCAGTCCTCCGTTTATCTTCTCGTGGACCACAGCACCGTCCCCGACCACGTCCAGAGCCGTCTGTCGCTGTAGCAAGCTCCGGCGAGGAATTGCAGCGGACCCCGAGCGCCCCTTGACCCAAGAAAATCACGTCGAGCTTCCTCAGGCCCTTGCGAACGTGGTGAGCACTTTTCCCTCCTCCCTCGTTTCCTATTTCACCATCGCCGCCGCCGTCTGCCCGTCGCCGCCGCGCACAGCCGTCAGCGCCGCTCAGTTTAGGTCAAACACGCAGCTACCGTTAGATGCAGATCCATTGGCTAGGATAGAGTCACTTATCGAAGGGGTATGAGAGCATCTGCGCCGTAAGATTTGCTTTAGATCCAGCGGCCCACGTTGGTGATCCACACCGAACCGGTACCGACGAATGATATTAGGACGCGTGGCACCAGACGTTTGAGAATAGAGTTTGAAATCAGATTTAAATGTCATTTTCAAACCCTTATAACTTTGGATCCACACGTCCAAAAATTACAAATTTTATGTCGTTGGATTCAGGAGAGCAAGACCTAGCCAACCATGCCCTTGTTTTAGCAAATAGTATCTGTTAGTTTGCTTGTTTTTGCAGATTCTTTTATGAGCTTGTTTAGAGTAGAAAAATTGTTTAAAAATGATTTTAGGGTTAAAACCTTTGCAAAATGGTTTGTTGTGACCTTACTGACCCTAGGAACCAACCCATGGTTTGGAAAATGAATTTGGAAAAGTTTAGAATGGATTAATTAGTTTAGTCCATTTCTAGCCAACTAAAACTATTGATTTGTTTATGAAAATGGTTTTGAATGGAAAACTTTGGAGGAAATGTGTTGAACCAAACCTACTAACATTGGGAACCACTTTGTGAACTCTGGTGGATCCTTATGTGGGTTGTGAGAAGAACACACATGCAATGACTCTAGATGTTATTTGTGAGAAGAACACACATCCAATGACACGGGTGGATCCATATGTGGTTTGTGAGAAGAACACACATCCAATGACACTGGTGGATCCATATGTGGTTTGTGAGAAGAACACACATGCAATGACACTTGGTGTGGTTCATGAAAAGAACACACATCTAATGAACTCTGGTGTATCCTTATGTGGTTTGTGAATAGAACACACATGCGATGACACTGGGTGTGGTTTGTGAGAAGAACACACATGCAATGACACTGGTTGATCCATATGTGGTTTGTGAGAAGAACACACATCCAATGACACTGGTGGATCCATATATGGTTTGTGAGAAGAACACACATGCAATGACACTGGGTGTGGTTCATGAAAAGAACACACATCCAATGACACTGGTGGATCCTTATGTGGTTTGTGAAAAGAACACACATGCAATGACTCTAGATGTGGTTTGTGAGAAGAACACACATGCAATGACACTGGTGGATCCATATGTGGTTTGTGAGAAGAACACACATCAAATCACACTTGTGGATCCACATGTGGTTTGTGAGAATAACACACATGCAATGACACTAGGTGTGGTTCATGAAAAGAACACACATCTAGCAAACTCTGGTGGATCCATATGTGGTTTGTGAGAAGAACACGAATGCAATGACTCTAGCTGTGGTTCATGAGAAGAACACACATGCGATCACACTGGTGGATCCATATGTGGTTTGGGAGAAGAACAAACATCCAAAGACACGGGTGGATCCATGTGTGGTTTGTGAGAAGAACACACATGAAATGACACTTGGCGTGGTTCATGAAAAGAACACACATCCAATGACACTGGTGGATCCATATGCGGTTTGTGAGAAGAAGACACATCCAATGACACCCGTGGATCCATATGTGGTTTGTGAGAAGAACACACATGCAATGACACTAGGTGTTGTTCATGAAAATAGCACACATCCAATGAACTCTGGTGGATCCATATGTGGTTTGTGAGAAGAACACACATGCAATGACTCTACCTGTGGTTCATGCGAAGAACTCACATGCAATCACACTGGTGGATCCATATGTGGTTTGTGAGAAGAACACACATCCAATGACACTGGTGGATCCATATGTGGTTTGTGAGAAGAACACACATGCAATTCCACTGGGTGTGGTTCATGAAAAGAACACACATCCAATGACACTAGTGGATCCTTATGTGGTTTGTGAAAAGAACACACATGCGATGACACTGGGTGTGGTTTGTGAGAAGAACACACATGCAATGGCACTAGTTGATCCATATGTGGTTTGTGAGAAGAACACACATCCAATGACACTGGTGGATCCATATGTGGTTTGTGATAAGAACACACATGCAATGACACTGGGTGTGGTTCATGAAAAGAACACACATCCAATGACACTGGTGGATCCTTATGTGGTTTGTGAAAAGAACACACATGCAATGACTCTAGATGTGGTTTGTGAGAAGAACACACATGCAATGACACTGGTGGATCCATATGTGGTTTGTGAGAAGAACACACATCCAATCACACTTGTGGATCCACATGTGGTTTGTGAGAATAACACACATGCAATGACACTAGGTGTGGTTCATGAAAAGAACACACATCCAGCGAACTCTGGTGGATCCATATGTGGTTTGTGAGAAGAACACGAATGCAACGACTCTAGCTGTGGTTCATGAGAAGAACACACATGCGATCACACTGGTGGATCCATATGTGGTTTGTGAGAAGAACACACATCCAATGACACTGGTGGATCCATGTGTGGTTTGTGAGAAGAACAAACATGAAATGACACTTGGCGTGGTTCATGAAAAGAACACACTGTAACATCCCAAAAAAATCATATTTCAAAACTCATTCATATCATTCTTTGCATCATTCTTTCATTTAGGGTTTTTCTCAAAATCATTTAGAAGCATACACTTTGGCTATGATTTCATGTGGGCAATTTATCTCAAATGGCCATCACCCTTTGGGATTTGTTTGTTTAGGTACTTGTTTGCTTGCCTCCATGGTTGGAAAGACTAGGTGAAGCTTTTTACCCAAGATTCAAAATTTAGAAATATTTTCTAAACCCTATTTCAAACTAGAGACAAAGAGACAAAGTCTCTGTTTATTTCAAAAAACTAAGCTTGACCAAGCCCTTGCTAGTAACCACATGGTCATCTGACTCATTTTTGAACCCACAGAACCCTGCAAAAATCCCCAAAACAGTTTGAATTCAAAAGGATTTGAATTCATATCAAAATCAATCCAGAAAATGAATTTAGAAAAAGAAAAGGAATTCTCAAAAGAAAAGGGCCGAGCGGCCAGAATCTGGCCCAGCAACGGATCAAGCCCAGCAAGCCCACCCGGGGATCTCCTTTTTCTTCTCTCACGCGCGAGCGCACGCGTTAAGTCGCTGACAGACAGACCCCACCGCCACCTCGCACTCTTCGCTGACGAGCAGGCCCGGTCCACGTCGCCCTCGTCTTCCCCAGACCGCGCCTGCGACCACGTCGCTGCAGCAGTGATGGCCGGTAATGGCGCGGCGTAAATGGACATTTAACCACGAGCGTTTCCTGTCGATTCCCCGGCTATAAGATCCTCTCTGCCTCGCGATCTTTTTCCCCCAAACACCTCGCTCACTCCGCCACCAGGCTGTCCTCAATCCTCCGCGCACCGCCGTGGACAGAGCCTCTCCGGCGATCGATTCCGTGAGCCTAGTGTTCCCCTCTGCCTCTTGTTCTTAAAATCTGACTCAGAGTGTCTTGGCGCATCTCCTGACCTCACTAGTCTGTCTTGTACTGCCCCAGGTCGCCGGTTCCACTTGACACCGCGAGCACCGACGGCGACATCAACTCCGACGAGTTTTCCCGGTAGGTACAGACCGCCCCTCGCCTTCCCGTTCATGATCACGACTTCCCCTTGACCCTGTGAACCTAACCGTGTCACTATCTTGCCTTGGGGTGATTCACAGCAACGTCCACGACGACCACCCGACGCACCCGACGCCGCCACGAACTCCGGTGAGCAATTGCAGCCGTGCCCGAGCGCCCCTTGACCAACCACGAGTACGACGAGCATCGCCGTGACCCCCTGAGCCCGGTGAGCTACTCCTCCTTCTCCCTCGCCGTCTGCATCATCGGCAACATCATCGACCGACGGTTCCGCCGCCGGTAGCCACCGCTCCGCCGCCAGTTTCTGGCCAGGTCGATAGGAACCGTTAGATCTGCATCTGATGGCTTAGATAGAATGACTAATCGAAGGGGTACGCGTTGATCTGAGCCGCACCTGCCCCTTTAGAACCAGCGGTCTGTATCGCTCGATCCAGACGAACCGGTACGGGCGAATAAGAACATGACGCGTGGCTAGGTTAGATCTGAAAATAGAATTTAAAACCAGAAATTTGATCCAAATTCAAATGCCTATATCTTTTGAATTCCACGTTGGAATTTTGCAAATTTTATACCGTTGGATTCAGAAAAACAAGACCTTTCTGCCTATCCATTTTGTTTAGCAGATAGTAACCATTAGTTTGGCTTAAATTACAGAAACTTGTTTGAGGCCTTTTGAGTATAGATTTAGTTTAGTATTTTGTTTTAGGGTTATTTAAGATTATCTTGGCTATTTTGTGACTTGTTTAGTTTCTGTATTCATGCACTTGCTTGGTTGAGTTTTTCAAAAATCATCACTTGGTAGATTCATGCATGCATGCATTCATAATATTTTTGTTTGTATATATTTGTGTGTAATTGTGTGCTATAACTTTGTGTGTAGATTTTGCTAGTGATTGTGATTGTGACGAGTGCTACTCTCCACACTACCAAGGCAAGTGATATCTTCATGAATATTCCATACCTATATTTTATACTTGCATTAGATATATTTTGTTAGGACTTGCATGCTACTTTTGTCAATTGATGTTGGGAAATCCTATTTAGAATAGAATGCTAGAGTTGCTAGGAAATTCCCTAAGGATAAGTTACCATGCCATGCTTAGCCTAGCTACTAGAAAACAAGGGTGGTTTATATATACACTATGGAAAAATTATTCTAAGTCTGAGGACTTGAGTTTTATTTAACAAAACAACTAAGTTAATGAATCTCCTGGGTGGAATGGGTCTTGCTTGGTGGTTTTTGGTTGAGTGGTTCACAAGGCCCATGTTTATGGTTTACCTTAGTGTATCTCACTTGTGGATGGCCACCCAGGAAACAAAGAGATTTGAGTTGTCAAATGTTGAGAAGCTTCAAGTGCAACCACTTGGCATTATGGGCTCTGCCATGATCTTAGGATGCTAGAACTTAGTCTTTTGGACAGTTGGTGGTAGATGGGTTGATAGGTTGGAACGCGTCCATTTGACTAAGGAAAGGCTACTGAAGGATCATGTCTTGGGAAACCAAGGCTTGTGGGGAAAGTGCACCACCTCTGCAGAGTGTAAAACCTAAGTACTTAGCCATGTCCCTGGTAAAGGACAATTTGAGCATCAAGACATGGAAACTTCAAGAATCTCATCACTCCAATTTCTAAATAAAACTTGTGGGTGAACAAGGGTTAAAAGGATCTTCAGTCATTGATTGGTAGATGCCCTGAGTGGATCTGGAGTCTTTGATTGATAGATGCCTTGGGAGTTTTGTGCCTTACAAAAACTTAGTGTTTTCAAAAATTTAAGGAAAAATCTATTTTGAGCAATGCAAGCCTAAGCTCCACCAGCCAAATGCATATAGTATTTTAGTCCACTTAAAATATACTAAGGTATCACTTGCCAATACTATTCCAAAGTATTGACCCTCTGTGGCTGTAACTTATGATGTTGCAGGTTACTCTGATGATGATTAGGAGTCATGAGTCTACACTCAACATGCTTGCCTATGGCACATGAAGATGAAGACTTATGTTTATTTACATATTCCATAAACTCTTGTATTAGGCCTTTGGCCATGAGTTGTAAAAGACTATGTTTTATCTCTGGAATGACTATAATAAACGACCTTTGTATCTGTGTACTTCATCTTAAACTGTGGATGCTAGCATTGATCCAGGGACTAGCATTGCAATCACAGGGATCTTTTCCTTTACAAAGGAGGGATCTTACAGATGGTATCAGAGCACTGTGTTGCCTGTAGGATTATGACCCTAGGATTGGAAACCACTAAGGAAAATTTTTACTTCTTCTACACTTGTCTATTCTTCTCGTAAACTTTTCTAATCTTCTCATTCTCATCTCTATTTGTAGATGAACTCCGTCAACGAAGCCGTGAAGAAAGGACCACTCATGACCATGACCTTGGAGTGTGAGACTGAGTTTCCCAAATTTCTCAAGGACCTCATGGAGACCATGGGAGTACATGGTGCAGCAGTGTACAAGGGCTTTCCAGTAATGGAGGAAGGAATGGAGTATTGGTGGGTGCAACTTCACTTGTACAAGAATAAGGAAGACAACCACAAAGAAAAAGGCTTCTGCATGTACACCAACACTTTTATGCACACCACATTCTTTGAGTCAGCAAAAGAAGCAGCTTGGAAGACTATCAAAGAACTAAGTGCTAGAGTCAAGTGCAAGATGCTCAACCTCCAAAAAGACTTAGAGAAAGAGAAGGAACATACCCAAGAGTTGGAAGTCACCAACCAATCCTTAAGAGGAGATATTATAGACTTAGTGATAGAAGCATGTGAACAAGATAGGGTGATTGCCACTAGGAACATTGTGTTAGCCACCAGATCCAATGAGATAGGATTGTAAGTTTGAACCTTGGTTGATGTAATGGATTTATGTATGCATGACTTGTGTGATTTTGTGGTTATGCTTGAATGTTTGTCTTGTTTAATTTAAATTTGTGTTGTTCTAACTTTTCAATCTTATAAATAGATGCCTATTGCCATCAGCACTGTTGAGGAGTTCCAGGCTACCCGTTTTGGTCCTCGTATCGTAGAGCTTACTACTTTACTCGATCTCCCTCTTCCTATCATTACGGTGCACCCACTCACCAAGTTTGAGAGGAAGGACCTTTGGGGCTTCAAGGTGAACCAGCCAGGACGCCAGACAGAGCCTACTACGGAGGCCATCGTCTTCAAGCTTATGCACGATGACAGGGAGAGAGGCATGGAGGTTGTCATGCAGGATCTGATAGGACGACTGTTAGGACGTCACTCCCGACAGGTTAGAGGCACTCACTTCCACGCCTTCGGAAGGCGTGATGATGATGGAGAGTCCATTGACTTTGAGGACGACTCGAGGGTCACAGCAGAGCCGATACGCCTGTACCTCCAGGACTTAGAGACTCTTATTAGGCACGTGGATACCGATAGGACCAACGTCATGCTTAGTAATGACGAGCTCCAGGTGCAGCTTCGCGAGAAGGACAAGCTCTTCGCGCAGCAGGACGAGATAGTCAAGGAGATGGAGGCGAAGTTCGAGACCCAAGACCGTAAGTTCAAGAGTCAAGAGAAGCGTGTCCAGGATAGGAACAAGAGGATTCGTGATATGACCGAGGAACTGCAGTCCAAGGACTTCGAGTTAGAGCAGCAGCAGACAGTGATTGAGAGGCTTCGTTCCCAGAAGAGGGCTCTCAAGGCCAAGATCGACTCTTTGACCACTACCATCGAGGAGAACAAGACCGCAATGGAGAATGCAGGTCTTACCTTTGTCGAGGAGGAGATTGAGGCTGACGAGTAGATTTGACTACTCAGTTATCTTTATCTACCGCACTTGTTATTTGTGAACTTAATGTTTGGACCATCCGACATGTGGATGGCTTGCCACTTGTATGTTTGTACTTTGAGACTTTTTGTTATCTTGTTGTTTAGCTTTTATCCTAGTGTTGTTTGCTATGTGTTGCGTGTGTAATGTATTGTGCATAATTCATGTAAGGGTATCTCATTCTTATCTCTATATAAATAAACCACAGATGCCTCCCCGTCGCGCAAACACCAACCCCAACCCCAACATTACCCCGGAAATGCAACAAATGATGAATGCGCAGACACAGCTTATGCAAATGATGACGACGTTCATCCAGAACCAGAACAACAACAACCCCAATAACAACAACAACAATAACAACAACAACAACAACAACCCTCCAGGTTTTGATATGCTTACCAGATTTCTGCGTCTGAGGCCAGCTAAGTTTTCGGGAACGACTGATCCCATGGTGGCCAATGATTGGCTACGTTCTGTGAACAAAGACTTAGTGGCCGTGGGATGCACAGATGCTGAAAAGGTCAGGTTCGCAGCACATATGTTGGAAGGACCAGCCGCCGCATGGTGGGACAACTTCCAGATTACCACGCCTATTGATCAGGTGACTTGGGCTATCTTTGAAGATGGATTTCGTACTACTCATATCTCACCAGGTATGATGAGCCTGAAAAAGAAGGAATTTCACAACCTGAAGCAGCGCCAACACAGTGTGGCTGAATATATTGAAGAGTTCAACAATCTGGCACGCTATGCACCGGATGAGGTTGACACTGATGCCAAAAGGAAGGAAAAGTTTCTGGAAGGCTTGAATGACGAACTGAATCTGCAGCTGTCTATAGCATATGTTCCAACTTATCAGTCGCTGTGTGACAAGGCTGTTATTGTGGAGAATAAAATGAAGCAAGTCGAGAGTAGAAAGAGGAAACACTCCGACAAGCACAGCTCGGGATCGTCTCATAAACGATCTCACTATGATGATAGTGTCAGCTCAGGATCCCACAAGCATGGGAAGTTTAACAAGCACCACAACCACAACCGTCATGACAACAAGTGTCATCGCAGTCATGACAATGATAAGTATAAGAATCACAAGAGTGGACATAAGAACCACCACAGTGGAAGTGGAAGTCAGTCTAAGAGGGACATCAGTCAGGTTGAATGCTTCAAATGCAAGAAGCTGGGGCATTATGCTAATGAGTGCACTGAGAAGAAAGTTGAAGGACCTAACAAGCCCAATCCTTTTCAGAAAGGACAGGTTAACCACATCAATGTGGATGAGGTCTTTGAAGAGCCTGATGCTGTTGCTGGTAAGTTCAGACTCAATTCCATCTCAGCATTTGTACTCTTTGACACTGGTGCATCTCATTCATTCATATCAAAAGCATTTGTCGAAAGAAATGAACTACCGGTAGAAACCATTGGGTGTCCTATAAAAGTAAGTTCTCCTGGTGGAGAAATGATAGTAAACTCAGGATGTCATGATTTAGTCATAGAGTTTGGAAAACATAAGTTTCCAGTAAACCTAATAATCCTGAATTCCCAAGGATTTTATGTGATTTTGGGAATGGATTGGATGTCTAAATATGAGGGAGTACTAGATTGTGCCAATCGTACAGTTTCACTCACAACCCCTGAAGGTAAGAGGATAAAATTCAAGACCAATTTTAAATCTAAAGGAAGTAAGCTGAATTCTCTTAAGGGGGTTAGCATGGACACGGTGCCAATTGTGTGTGAATATCCGGATGTGTTTCCGGAAGAATTACCAGGAATGCCACCAGATAGAGATGTGGAGTTTATAATAGATTTGGTACCAGGTTCTGGACCAAGAGCAAAGAGGCCTTATAAAATGTCAGTTGACGAACTTAAGGAACTCAAGAAACAACTTGGAGAACAATTGCAGAAAGGATTCATCCAGCCAAGTTCTTCATCTTGGGGAGCTCCAGTTTTGCTCGTAGAAAAGAGAGACAGAACTCAAAGGTTATGCATAGATTACCGTTCTCTTAACGAGGTGACCATCAAGAACAAATATCCTTTGCCAAGAATAAATGACTTGTTTGATCAGCTAGAAGGAGCTTGTGTGTTCTCGAAGATTGATCTTCGGTCAGGCTATTTTCAACTCAAGATAAGAGAGCAAGACATACCTAAAACAACATTCACCACAAGGTATGGATTGTATGAGTACACTGTGATGCCTTTTGGTTTAACCAACGCTCCAGCATACTTCATGAATATGATGAACAAAGTGTTCATGGAATTTCTCGACAAGTTCGTTGTCGTTTTCATCGATGACATCTTAGTCTACTCCAAGAGCAAGGAAGAACATGAAAGACATCTACGCTTGATACTTGAGAAACTAAGGGAACATAAGCTATATGCCAAGTTCAGCAAGTGTGAGTTTTGGTTAGAGGAAGTTGGATTTCTTGGTCATGTTATGACAAAAGATGGTGTAGCAGTTGATCCTGCTAAAGTTTCGGCTGTGACAGAATGGGAATCTCCTAAGAACGTAAAAGAGGTTCGTAGTTTCCTTGGTTTAGCAGGTTACTACAGAAGATTCATTGAAAAAATTTCTAAGGTTGCTAAACCAATGACAGAATTGTTAAGGAAAGATAAGAAATTTGCTTGGTCTGAAGGATGTGAACTCAGCTTTCAAGAACTAAAGAAGAGACTTGTGACAGCACCAGTACTGTGCCTACCAGATTTGGAAAAAGATTTCCAAGTGTATTGTGATGCTTCGCATCAAGGATTAGGATCCATACTTATGCAAAGCGGAAAAGTTGTGGCTTATGCCTCGAGACAACTCAAAACTCATGAAGTAAATTATCCTACTCATGATTTAGAGTTAGCCGCTGTTGTCCATGCACTCAAAACATGGAGACATTACCTTTTGGGAAAACGTTGTGAAGTATTCACCGATCATAAGAGTTTGAAGTATATCTTCACCCAGAAGGAGATCAATATGAGACAAAGAAGATGGCTAGAACTTATCAAGGATTACGACTTGAATTTGCAATACCACCCCGGTAAAGCAAATGTAGTAGCAGATGCTCTAAGTCGTAAAGCGTTTGTAAATGGCCTTACCAAAGGTGAATTGCCAGATGACTTGTGTAAGCAATTCAAGGAACTCGGGTTGGAGATTGTGCCAGAAGGACATCTCATGTCTTTGGATGTTCAACCCACTCTGTTGGATAAGATTAAATAAGCCCAAAAGACGGATAAAGAAATCGAAGAGATCAAGGAAAGAATTAGCCAAGGGAAGGCTAAAAGTTTCCATATGGACGAACAAGGTACTTTATGGCACGGGAAACGTATTTGTGTTCCACAAGATCCGGAAATGCGGAAACTGATTTTACAAGAAGCCCATAACTCTCCAAATTCTATTCACCCGGGAAACACCAAAATGTACATGGATATGAAAGAAAGATTTTGGTGGAACAATCTCAAAAGGGACATCGCCGAACACATTGCTTTGTGTGATGTGTGTAGTAGAGTGAAAGCGGAACATCAGAAACCAGCAGGTTTGCTTCAACCAATGCCTATTCCTGAATGGAAGTGGGAAAATATTGGTATGGATTTCATTACCGGGTTACCAAGGACCAGGTCAGGGTATGATTCCATATGGGTAGTAGTGGATCGCCTAACTAAAGTGGCTCATTTTATACCCGTAAAGACAACTTATACAAGTGCCAAGTTAGCCAAAATCTACATGAGCAGAATTGTATGCCTTCACGGAGTACCTAAGAGTATTGTATCTGATAGAGGAACTCAGTTCACTTCTCACTTTTGGAGACAGCTTCATGAATCTCTAGGAACGAGGTTGGAATTCAGCACTGCTTTTCATCCTCAAACTGATGGACAAATAGAAAGGACTAATCAAATTCTTGAAGACATGTTGAGGGCATGTGCCCTAGACTATGGAGCAAGTTGGGATGAAAGTCTGCCTTACGCAGAGTTCTCTTACAACAACAGTCACCAATCTAGTATTGGGATGGCACCATTTGAGTTTCTATACGGAAGAAAGTGTACCACCCCATTGCTATGGAATGGTGTAGGAGAAAGAAGTTTGTTTGGACCAGATCTTATCAAAGACGCCGAAGAAAAGGTCAAATTGGTTAGAGACAGATTGAAGATAGCACAGTCTCGACAGAAAAGCTACGCAGATGCTAAGCGTAGAGAAGTCACTTACGAAGTTGGGGATAGAGCTTATCTTAGAGTATCACCACTTCGTGGAGTAAAAAGATTTGGAGTCAAAGGAAAGTTAGCACCAAGATATGTTGGACCATTCAACATTCTAAGTCGCAAGGGAGAAGCTGCATATGAAATCGAACTTCCAGCATCTTTATTAGCAGTCCATAATGTTTTTCATGTGAGTCAGCTTAAGAAATGTGACCCGGAGATGGAAGAAACATCTTTGAAAGATACCATATCTTTGGAGGAAGTTCAACTAGAAAGTGACCTCACCTATGAAGAAAAGCCTATCAAGATACTTGAGACCGCAGAAAGAGTCACAAGGACAAAGACTATCAAATTTTGCAAAGTACAATGGAATCATCATTCCGAAGAGGAAGCAACTTGGGAAAGAGAAGATGATCTTCGGAAAGACCACCCTCACCTATTTGCTAGCCAATCCGAATCTCGAGGGCGAGATTCATTTTAAGGGGATTAGATTTGTAACATCCCAAAAAAATCAAAACTCATTCATATCATTCTTTGCATCATTCTTTCATTTAGGGTTTTTCTCAAAATCATTCAGAAGCATACACTTTGGCTATTATTTCATGTGGGCAATTTATCTCAAATGGCCATCACCCTTTGGGATTTGTTTGTTTAGGTACTTGTTTGCTTGCCTCCATGGTTGGAAAGACTAGGTGAAGCTTTTTACCCAAGATTCAAAATTTAGAAATATTTTCTAAACCCTATTTCAAACTAGAGACAAAGAGACAAAGTCTCTGTTTATTTCAAAAACCTAAGCTTGACCAAGCCCTTGCTAGTAACCACATGGTCATCTGACTCATTTTTGAACCCACAGAACCCTGCAAAAATCCCCAAAACAGTTTGAATTCAAAAGGATTTGAATTCATATCAAAATCAATCCAGAAAATGAATTTAGAAAAAGAAAAGGAATTCTCAAAAGAAAAGGGCCGAGCGGCCAGAATCTGGCCCAGCAACGGATCAAGCCCAGCAAGCCCACCCGGGGATCTCCTTTTTCTTCTCTCACGCGCGAGCGCACGCGTTAAGTCGCTGACAGACAGACCCCACCGCCACCTCGCACTCTTCGCTGACGAGCGGGCCCGGTCCACGTCGCCCTCGTCTTCCCCAGACCGCGCCTGCGACCACGTCGCTGCAGCAGTGATGGCCGGTAATGGCGCGGCGTAAATGGACATTTAACCGCGAGCGTTTCCTGTCGATTCCCCGGCTATAAGATCCTCTCTGCCCCGCGATCTTTTTCCCCCAAACACCTCGCTCACTCCGCCACCAGGCTGTCCTCAATCCTCCGCGCACCGCCGTGGACAGAGCCTCTCCGGCGATCGATTCCGGTGAGCCTAGTGTTCCCCTCTGCCTCTTGTTCTTACAATCTGACTCAGACTGTCTTGGCGCATCTCCTGACCTCACTAGTCTGTCTTGTACTGCCCCAGGTCGCCGGTTCCACTTGACACCGCGAGCACCGACGGCGACATCAACTCCGACGAGTTTTCCCGGTAGGTACAGACCGCCCCTCGCCTTCCCGTTCATGCTCACGACTTCCCCTTGACCCTGTGAACCTAACCGTGTCACTATCTTGCCTTGGGGTGATTCACAGCAACGTCCACGACGACCACCCGACGCACCCGACGCCGCCACGAACTCCGGTGAGCAATCGCAGCCGTGCCCGAGCGCCCCTTGACCAACCACGAGTACGACGAGCATCGCCGTGACCCCCTGAGCCCGGTGAGCTACTGCTCCTTCTCCCTCGCCGTCTGCATCATCGGCAACGTCATCGACCGACGGTTCCGCCGCCGGTAGCCACCGCTCCGCCGCCAGTTTCTGGCCAGGTCGATAGGAACCGTTAGATCTGCATCTGATGGCTTAGATAGAATGACTAATCGAAGGGATACGCGTTGATCTGAGCCGCACCTGCCCCTTTAGATCCAGCGGTCTGTATCGCTCGATCCAGACGAACCGGTACGGGCGAATAAGAACATGACGCGTGGCTAGGTTAGATCTAAAAATAGAATTTAAAACCAGAAATTTGATCCAAATTCAAATGCCTATATCTTTTGAATTCCACGTTGGAATTTTGCAAATTTTATACCGTTGGATTCAGAAAAACAAGACCTTTCTGCCTATCCTTTTTGTTTAGCAGATAGTAACCATTAGTTTGGCTTAAATTACAGAAACTTGTTTGAGGCCTTTTGAGTATAGATTTAGTTTAGTATTTTGTTTTAGGGTTATTTAAGATTATCTTGGCTATTTTGTGACTTGTTTAGTTTCTGTATTCATGCACTTGCTTGGTTGAGTTTTTCAAAAATCATCACTTGGTAGATTCATGCATGCATGCATTCATAATATTTTTGTTTGTATATATTTGTGTGTAATTGTGTGCTATAACTTTGTGTGTAGATTTTGCTAGTGATTGTGATTGTGACGAGTGCTACTCTCCACACTACCAAGGCAAGTGATATCTTCATGAATATTCCATACCTATATTTTATACTTGCATTAGATATATTTTGTTAGGACTTGCATGCTACTTTTGTCAATTGATGTTGGGAAATCCTATTTAGAATAGAATGCTAGAGTTGCTAGGAAATTCCCTAAGGATAAGTTACCATGCCATGCTTAGCCTAGCTACTAGAAAACAAGGGTGGTTTATATATACACTATGGAAAAATTATTCTAAGTCTGAGGACTTGAGTTTTATTTAACAAAACAACTAAGTTAATGAATCTCCTGGGTGGAATGGGTCTTGCTTGGTGGTTTTTGGTTGAGTGGTTCACAAGGCCCATGTTTATGGTTTACCTTAGTGTATCTCACTTGTGGATGGCCACCCAGGAAACAAAGAGATTTGAGTTGTCAAATGTTGAGAAGCTTCAAGTGCAACCACTTGGCATTATGGGCTCTGCCATGATCTTAGGATGCTAGAACTTAGTCTTTTGGACAGTTGGTGGTAGATGGGTTGATAGGTTGGAACGCGTCCATTTGACTAAGGAAAGGCTACTGAAGGATCATGTCTTGGGAAACCAAGGCTTGTGGGGAAAGTGCACCACCTCTGCAGAGTGTAAAACCTAAGTACTTAGCCATGTCCCTGGTAAAGGACAATTTGAGCATCAAGACATGGAAACTTCAAGAATCTCATCACTCCAATTTCTAAATAAAACTTGTGGGTGAACAAGGGTTAAAAGGATCTTCAGTCATTGATTGGTAGATGCCCTGAGTGGATCTGGAGTCTTTGATTGATAGATGCCTTGGGAGTTTTGTGCCTTACAAAAACTTAGTGTTTTCAAAAATTTAAGGAAAAATCTATTTTGAGCAATGCAAGCCTAAGCTCCACCAGCCAAATGCATATAGTATTTTAGTCCACTTAAAATATACTAAGGTATCACTTGCCAATACTATTCCAAAGTATTGACCCTCTGTGGCTGTAACTTATGATGTTGCAGGTTACTCTGATGATGATTAGGAGTCATGAGTCTACACTCAACATGCTTGCCTGTGGCACATGAAGATGAAGACTTATGTTTATTTACATATTCCATAAACTCTTGTATTAGGCCTTTGGCCATGAGTTGTAAAAGACAATGTTTTATCTCTGGAATGACTATAATAAACGACCTTTGTATCTGTGTACTTCATCTTAAACTGTGGATGCTAGCATTGATCCAGGGACTAGCATTGCAATCACAGGGATCTTTTCCTTTACAAAGGAGGGATCTTACACACACATCCAATGACACTGGTGGATCCTTATGTGGTTTGTGAAAAGAACACACATGCAATGACACTAGGTGTGGTTTGTGAGAAGAACACACATTCAATACCACTGGTTGATCCATATGTGGTTTGTGAGAAGAACACACATCCAATGACACTGGTGGATCCATATGTGGTTTGTGAGAAGAACACACCTGCAATGACACTGGGTGTGGTTCATGAAAAGAACACACATCCAATGACACTGGTGGATCCTTATGTGGTTTGTGGAAAGAACACACATCCAATGACACTAGGTGTGGTTTGTGAGAAGAACACACAAGCAATGACACTGGTGGATCCATGTGTGGTTTGTGAGAAGAACACACATACAATGACTCTAGTTGTGGTTCATGAAAAGAACACACATCTAATGACTCTAGCTATGGTTAATGAAAAGAACACACTTGCAATGACACTGTTGGATCCATATGTGGTTCGTGAAAATAATAGACATGCAATGACACTGGTAGATCCATATGTGGTTTGTGAGAAGAACACACATGCAATGACACTGGTTGTGGTTCATGAAAAGAACACACATCCAATGAAACTGGTGGATCCTTATGTGGTTTGTGGAAAGAACACACATCCAATGACACTAGGTGTGGTTTGTGAGAAGAACACACAAGCAATGACACTGGTGGATCCATGTGTGGTTTGTGAGAAGAACACACATCCAATGACTCTAGTTGTGGTTCATGAAAAGAACACACATCTAATGACTCTAGCTGTGGTTAATGAAAAGAACACACATGCAATGACACATGTTGGATCCATATGTGGTTCGTGAAAATAATAGACATGCAATGACACTGGTAGATCCATATGTGGTTTGTGAGAAGAACACACATCCAATCACACTTGTGGATCCACATGTGGTTTGTGAGAATAACACACATGCAATGACACTAGGTGTGGTTCATGAAAAGAACACACATCCAGCGAACTCTGGTGGATCCATATGTGGTTTCTGAGAAGAACACGAATGCAACGACTCTAGCTGTGGTTCATGAGAAGAACACACATGCGATCACACTGGTGGATCCATATGTGGTTTGTGAGAAGAACACACATCCAATGACACTGGTAGATCCATGTGTGGTTTGTGAGAAGAACACACATGAAATGACACTTGGTGTGGTTCATGAAAAGAACACACATCCAATGACACTGGTGGATCCTTATGTGGTTTGTGAAAAGAACACACATGCAATGACACTAGGTGTGGTTTGTGAGAAGAACACACATTCAATACCACTGGTTGATCTATATGTGGTTTGTGAGAAGAACACACATCCAATGACACTGGTGGATCCATATGTGGTTTGTGCGAAGAACACACATGCAATGACACTGGGTGTGGTTCATGAAAAGAACACACATCCAATGAAACTGGTGGATCCTTATGTGGTTTGTGGAAAGAACACACATCCAATGACACTAGGTGTGGTTTGTGAGAAGAACACACATCCAGTGACACTGGTGGATCCATGTGTGGTTTGTGAGAAGAACACACATCCAATGACTCTAGTTGTGGTTAATGAAAAGAACACACATCTAATGACTCTAGCTATTGTTAATGAAAAGAACACACACGAATGACACTGTTGGATCCATATGTGGTTCGTGAAAATAATAGACATGCAATGACACTGGTAGATCCATATGTGGTTTGTGAGAAGAACACACATGCAATGACACTGGTTGTGGTTCATGAAAAGAACACACATGCAATGACACTGGTGGATCCTTATGTGGTTTTTGAAAAGAACACACATGCAATGACTCTGGTGGATCCATATGTCGTCTGTGGAAAGAACATACATAGAATGACTCTAGCAGTGGTTTGTGAGAAGAACAGACATGCAATGACTCTGATGGATCCATGTGTGGTTGTTGAAAAGAACACACATGCAATGACTCTAGCTGTAGTTAATGAAAAGAAAACACATGCAATGACACTATTAGATCCATATGTGGTTTGTGAAAAGAACACACATGCAATGACTCTAGCTATGGTTAATGAAAAGAACATACATGCAATGACACTGTTAGATCCATATGTGGTTTGTGAAAAGAACAGACATGCAATGACACTGGTGGATCCATATGTGGTTTGTGAAAAGAACACACATGCAATGACACTGGTTGTGGTTCATGAAAAGAACACACATGCAATGACACTGGTGGATCCTTATATGGTTCATGAAAACAACACACATGCAATGACTCTGGTGGATCCATATGTGGTTTGTGAGAAGAACACACATGCAATGACTCTAGCTGTGGTTTGTGAGAAGAACACACATGAAATCACACTTGTGGATCCATATGTGGTTTGTGAGAAGAACACACATCTAATGACACTGGTGGATCCATGTCTGGTTTGTGAGAAGAACACACATGCAATGACACTTGGTGTGGTTCATGAAAAGAACACACATCCAATGACACTGGTGGATCCTTATGTGGTTTGTGAAAAGAACACACATGCAAGGACTCTGGTGGATCCATATGTGGTTTGTGGAAAGAACACACATGCAATGACTCTAGCTGTGGTTTGTGAGAAGAACAGACATGCAATGACTCTGATGGATCCATGTGTGGATTTTGAAAAGAACACGCATGCAATGACTCTAGCTGTAGTTTGTGAGAAGAACAGACATGCAATGACTCTGATGGATCCATGTGTGGTTTTTGAAAAGAACACACATGCAATGACCATAGCTGTAGTTAATGAAAAGAAAACACATGCAATGACACTGTTAGATCCATATGTGGTTTGTGAAAAGAACACACATGCAATGACACTGGTGGATCCATATGTGGTTTGTGAGAAGAACACACATGCAATGACACTGGTTGTGGTTCATGAAAAGAAAACACATGCAATGACACTGGTGGATCCTTATATGGTTCATGAAAACAACACACATGCAATGACTCTGGTGGATCCATATGTGGTTTTTGAGAAGAACACACATGCAATGACTCTAGCTGTGGTTTGTGAGAAGAACACACATGAAATCACACTTGTGGATCCATATGTGGTTTGTGAGAAGAACACACATCCAATGACACTGGTGGATCCATGTGTGGTTTGTGAGAAGAACACACATGCAATGACACTTGGTGTGGTTCATGAAAAGAACACACATCCAATGACACTGGTGGATCCTTATGTGGTTTGTGAAAAGAACACACATGCAATGACACTGGGTGTGGTTTGTGAGAAGAACACACATTCAATGCCACTGGTTGATCCATATGTGTTTTGTGAGAAGAACACACATCCAATGCCACTGGTGGATCCATATGTGGTTTGTGAGAAGAACACACATGCAATGACACTGGGTGTGGTTCATGAAAAGAACACACATCCAATGACACTAGTGGATCCTTATGTGGTTTGTGGAAAGAACACACATGCAATGACACTAGGTGTGGTTTGTGAGAAGAACACACATGCAATCGCACTGGTGGATCCATATGTGGTTTGTGAGAAGAACACACATCCAGTGACACTGGTGGATCCATGTGTGGTTTGTGAGAAGAACACACATCAAATGACTCTAGTTGTGGTTAATGAAAAGAACACACATCTAATGACTCTAGCTATTGTTAATGAAAAGAACACACACGAATGACACTGTTGGATCCATATGTGGTTCGTGAAAATAATAGACATGCAATGACACTGGTAGATCCATATGTGGTTTGTGAGAAGAACACACATGCAATGACACTGGTTGTGGTTCATGAAAAGAACACACATGCAATGACACTGGTGGATCCTTATGTGGTTTTTGAAAAGAACACACATGCAATGACTCTGGTGGATCCATATGTCGTCTGTGGAAAGAACATACATAGAATGACTCTAGCAGTGGTTTGTGAGAAGAACAGACATGCAATGACTCTGATGGATCCATGTGTGGTTGTTGAAAAGAACACACATGCAATGACTCTAGCTGTAGTTAATGAAAAGAAAACACATGCAATGACACTATTAGATCCATATGTGGTTTGTGAAAAGAACACACATGCAATGACTCTAGCTATGGTTAATGAAAAGAACATACATGCAATGACACTGTTAGATCCATATGTGGTTTGTGAAAAGAACAGACATGCAATGACACTGGTGGATCCATATGTGGTTTGTGAAAAGAACACACATGCAATGACACTGGTTGTGGTTCATGAAAAGAACACACATGCAATGACACTGGTGGATCCTTATATGGTTCATGAAAACAACACACATGCAATGACTCTGGTGGATCCATATGTGGTTTGTGAGAAGAACACACATGCAATGACTCTAGCTGTGGTTTGTGAGAAGAACACACATGAAATCACACTTGTGGATCCATATGTGGTTTGTGAGAAGAACACACATCTAATGACACTGGTGGATCCATGTCTGGTTTGTGAGAAGAACACACATGCAATGACACTTGGTGTGGTTCATGAAAAGAACACACATCCAATGACACTGGTGGATCCTTATGTGGTTTGTGAAAAGAACACACATGCAAGGACTCTGGTGGATCCATATGTGGTTTGTGGAAAGAACACACATGCAATGACTCTAGCTATGGTTCATGAGAAGCACACACATGCAATCACACTGGTGGACCCATATGTGGTTTGTGAGAAGAACACACATCCAATGACACTGGTGGATCCATGTGTGGTTTGTGAGAAGAACACACATCCAATGACTCTAGTTGTGGTTAATGAAAAGAACACACATCTGATGACTCTACTATGGTTAATGAAAAGAACACACATGCAATGACACTATTGGATCCGTATGTGGTTCGTGAAAATAATAGACATGCAATGACACTAGTAGATCCATATGTGGTTTGTGAGAAGAACACACATGCAATGACACTAGTTGTGGTTCATGAAAAGAACACACATGCAATGACACTGGTGGATCCTTATGTGGTTTTTTAAAAGAACACACATGCAATGACTCTGGTGGATCCATATGT
This sequence comes from Avena sativa, assembly GCA_916181665.1. Taxonomy (NCBI): domain Eukaryota; kingdom Viridiplantae; phylum Streptophyta; class Magnoliopsida; order Poales; family Poaceae; genus Avena; species Avena sativa. Next base: position 26,195,074 of record OV702290.1, on the reverse strand, counting down.
CGTCTGTGGAAAGAACACACATGCAATGACTCTAGCTGTGGTTTGTGAGAAGAACAGACATGCAATGACTCTGATGGATCCATGTGTGGTTTTTGAAAAGAACACACATGCAATGACCATAGCTGTAGTTAATGAAAAGAAAACACATGCAATGACACTGTTAGATCCATATGTGGTTTGTGAAAAGAACACACATGCAATGACACTGGTGGATCCATATGTGGTTTGTGAAAAGAACACACATGCAATGACACTGGTTGTGGTTCATGAAAAGAACACACATGCAATGACACTGGTGGATCCTTATATGGTTCATGAAAACAACACACATGCAATGACTCTGGTGGATCCATATGTGGTTTGTGAGAAGAACACACATGCAATGACTCTAGCTGTGGTTTGTGAGAAGAACACACATGAAATCACACTTGTGGATCCATATGTGGTTTGTGAGAAGAACACACATCCAATGACACTGGTGGATCCATGTGTGGTTTGTGAGAAGAACACACATGCAATGACACTTGGTGTGGTTCATGAAAAGAACACACATCCAATGACACTGGTGGATCCTTATGTGGTTTGTGAAAAGAACACACATGCAATGACACTGGGTGTGGTTTGTGAGAAGAACACACATTCAATGCCACTGGTTGATCCATATGTGTTTTGTGAGAAGAACACACATCCAATGCCACTGGTGGATCCATATGTGGTTTGTGAGAAGAACACACATGCAATGACACTGGGTGTGGTTCATGAAAAGAACACACATCCAATGACACTAGTGGATCCTTATGTGGTTTGTGGAAAGAACACACATGCAATGACACTAGGTGTGGTTTGTGAGAAGAACACACATGCAATCGCACTGGTGGATCCATATGTGGTTTGTGAGAAGAACACACATCCAGTGACACTGGTGGATCCATGTGTGGTTTGTGAGAAGAACACACATCCAATGACTCTAGTTGTGGTTAATGAAAAGAACACACATCTAATGACTCTAGCTATTGTTAATGAAAAGAACACACACGAATGACACTGTTGGATCCATATGTGGTTCGTGAAAATAATAGACATGCAATGACACTGGTAGATCCATATGTGGTTTGTGAGAAGAACACACATGCAATGACACTGGTTGTGGTTCATGAAAAGAACACACATGCAATGACACTGGTGGATCCTTATGTGGTTTTTGAAAAGAACACACATGCAATGACTCTGGTGGATCCATATGTCGTCTGTGGAAAGAACATACATAGAATGACTCTAGCAGTGGTTTGTGAGAAGAACAGACATGCAATGACTCTGATGGATCCATGTGTGGTTGTTGAAAAGAACACACATGCAATGACTCTAGCTGTAGTTAATGAAAAGAAAACACATGCAATGACACTATTAGATCCATATGTGGTTTGTGAAAAGAACACACATGCAATGACTCTAGCTATGGTTAATGAAAAGAACATACATGCAATGACACTGTTAGATCCATATGTGGTTTGTGAAAAGAACAGACATGCAATGACACTGGTGGATCCATATGTGGTTTGTGAAAAGAACACACATGCAATGACACTGGTTGTGGTTCATGAAAAGAACACACATGCAATGACACTGGTGGATCCTTATATGGTTCATGAAAACAACACACATGCAATGACTCTGGTGGATCCATATGTGGTTTGTGAGAAGAACACACATGCAATGACTCTAGCTGTGGTTTGTGAGAAGAACACACATGAAATCACACTTGTGGATCCATATGTGGTTTGTGAGAAGAACACACATCTAATGACACTGGTGGATCCATGTCTGGTTTGTGAGAAGAACACACATGCAATGACACTTGGTGTGGTTCATGAAAAGAACACACATCCAATGACACTGGTGGATCCTTATGTGGTTTGTGAAAAGAACACACATGCAAGGACTCTGGTGGATCCATATGTGGTTTGTGGAAAGAACACACATGCAATGACTCTAGCTGTGGTTTGTGAGAAGAACAGACATGCAATGACTCTGATGGATCCATGTGTGGATTTTGAAAAGAACACGCATGCAATGACTCTAGCTGTAGTTAATGAAAAGAAAACACATGCAATGACACTATTAGATCCATATATGGTTTTTGAAAAGAACACACATGCAATGACTCTAGCTATGGTTAATGAAAAGAACATACATGCAATGACACTGTTGGATCCATATGTGGTTTGTGAAAAGAACAGACATGCAATGACACTGGTGGATCCATATGTGGTTTGTGAGAAGAACACACATGCAATGACACTGGTTGTGGTTTATGAAAAGAACACACATGCAATGACACTGGTGGATCCTTATATGGTTCATGAAAAGACCACACATGCAATGACTGTAGAGTTCCCAACCTTTAATAAGGTAGAGATCCCTGTGTTTACAATGCTAGTCCCTGGATCAATAGCTAGCATCCACAGTTAAGATGTAATATCAAGAAACAAAGGTCATAATACAACTTTATAACCAGGAATAAAATAATTTATTACATCTTACATAGCTCATTTGGCTATTACAATACATTGCAGCAGAAAATCTAATAAGCATGGAGTCCTTCATCTTCAAAGTGCCACAGGCAGACATGTTGGTTGTAGACTTGTAATCCTAATCAATAAACTTCACTAATATCAAACAAACCTGCAACATAACAAGTTACAGCCACAAGGGTCAATACATTTGAATTGTATTGGCAAGTGATACTATGGTAGTATAGTGGAGTCTATCATCTATATGCATTTGGCTAAGTGGAGCTTAGGCTTGCATTGCTCAAAATAGATTTTTCCTTATCATTTGAAAACACTAAGCTTTTGCTTGACAAAAACACCCAAGGTATCTCCCAATAGAAATTGGTGATCCTTTAACCCTTGTTCACCCACAAGTTTTTAACTTAGAAATTGGGATGAGGAGATTCTTGATAGCTTCCATGTCTTGATGCTCAAATTGTCCTTTACCAGGGACATGGCTAAGTACTTAGGTTTTACACTCTGCAGAGGTGGTGCACTTTCCCCACAAGACTTGGTTTCACCAAGACAAGATCTTTCAGAAGCCTTTCCTTAGACCAAATGGACGCGTTCCAACCTATCATCCCACTACCACCAACTGTCCAAATGGCTAAGTTCTAGCAACCTATGTGATCCAGGCAGAGGCCATAATGCCAAGTGGCTGCACTTGAAGCTTCTCAACATTTGACATCTCAAATCTCTTTGTTCCTTGGTGGCCATCCACAAGTGAGATACACAAGGTAAACCATAGAAATGGGCCTTGTGTAACCACTCAACCAAAAACCACCAAGCAAGTCCCTTTCCACCCAGGTGATTCATTCACTTAGTTGTTTTATTAAACAAAACACAAGTCCTCAGAGTTAGAAATTTTTCCATAGCATGAGTATATATTCCACCCTTGTTTTCTACTAGCTAAGCTAAGCATGATAGTAGTAGGAGTCTTAACTTAGGAAATTTTACTAAGGTTTCATCTACTAGGTTTTCCCATAGCAAGGTTTATACCTAGCAAAAAAATCCATGCAAGTTTTACTTAGAAAAATCACTAATGCATAGTGAAAATAATGGGACAAAGTATGAAGCATCACTTGCCTTTTTGGTAGAGGGTATAGGTTCACTCCTTGTCCTTGCAACAATCACACTCTTCAAGTCACTACAAATCAATCAAGCAAGGCACAAACTCAATCTACCAATCAAGCAAAATCACATAAAATGACAAAGTCAAAGTAATGCATGCAAGCATGCCAAGCTTTGTTTTGTTTGAAAAAGTGGTTCCTAATGGGTCATAAACATTTGATAACACCTATTGGTCATTTTGTAAAGTGGCAAAGTCATTTGCAAAAGGTTTCACTACAAAAACCATTTTAAAAACAAAGTATCATTTTATGTGGTGTAGAAATATTTTTACTAAGGCATTAGCCTATAGGGTTCACCCAATATGTTTTCAAATCACAAAACTTGGTGTTTAGGGTCAGAGGTTTTAAGACAAAACATTTCCCAAAAAGTTTTCTTCAAAAACCATTTTTAATAATTAAACCACATTTCTATTTGACTAGAAATGGTTTTAAATCAAGGAATCCTTATTTTGTTTCACCAAATTCATTTTTTAATCCACGAAGTGGTTCCCAATGTTAGTATGTTTGGTTCAACACATTTCCTCCAAAGTTTTCCATTCAAAACCATTTTCATAAACAAATCAATAGTTTTATTTGGCTAGAAATGGACTAAACTAATTAATCCATTCTAAACTTTTCCAAATTCATTTTCCAAACCATGGGTTGGTTCCTAGGGTCAGTAAGGTCACAACAAACCATTTTGCAAAGGTTTTAACCCTAAAATCATTTTTAAACAATTTTTCTACTCTAAACAAGCTCATAAAAGAATCTGCAAAAACAAGCAAACTAACAGATACTATTTGCTAAAACAAGGGCATGGTTGGCTAGGTCTTGCTCTCCTGAATCCAACGACATAAAATTTGTAATTTTTGGACGTGTGGATCCAAAGTTATAAGGGTTTGAAAATGGCATTTAAATCTGATTTCAAACTCTATTCTCAAACGTCTGGTGCCACGCGTCCTAATATCATTCGTCGGTACCGGTTCAGTGTGGATCACCAACGTGGGCCGCTGGATCTAAAGCAAATCTTACGGCGCAGATGCTCTCATACCCCTTCGATAAGTGACTCTATCCTAGCAATGGATCTGCATCTAACGGTAGCTGCGTGTTTGACCTAAACTGAGCGGCGCTGACGGCTGTGCGCGGCGGCGATGGGCAGACGGCGGCGGCGATGGTGGAATAGGAAACGAGGGAGGAGGGAAAAGTGCTCACCACGTTCGCAAGGGCCTGAGGAAGCTCGACGTGATTTTCTTGGGTCAAGGGGCGCTCGGGGTCCGCTACAATTCCTCGCCGGAGCTTGCTACAGCGACAGACGGCTCTGGACGTGGTCGGGGACGGTGTTGTGGTCCACGAGAAGATAAAGGGAGGACTGGGTTAGCTGCGCAAGGCCATGTCAAAGATGTTTGCGTGATTGAGGAGACACGGGGTGGTCGGAATCTACCTGTGGGCGTCGTCGGAGAAAGAGGCAGACGGCGGTGCTGCAGGTCGTTGTCGAAGCCGAGGTTACAGGGCACCCGCGGGTGAACTACGGCTGCAGAAGGGTCCGCTGGGGAATGCTGAGCACCGCTGCGTGCTCGAGGAGGCAGGAGGGGGCGTGTGCTGGCCGGAATCGGCGAGAAGGGTCGTCGGAGACAGAGGGAGTGTCTGGCGAAATACGGCAGCCTGGGGGCGTGCTTGGGGGAGGAGACAGAGGGGAACGAGAGAGGAGGGAGAGGTGGTTAAGAGGGAGTGGTCACCGATGGGGGTTACTCGGCCAATAAATCGGATTCACGCCGGCATTCAACGGCAGTAATGGCCAGAGAGGGGGGGCTCGGTCAGTGGCGGGTTAGGAGGATGAACAGGGGAGAGTGGGCCTACTGGTCAGTGGGAAAAGAAAGGAGGGAGAGGTCCACCGGTCAGTCTCTGCGCGGGTCAGAATCTAGGTGCGAAACATTTTCTTTCGGGGAGGAAACTGGGCTGGTTGCTGGGCCTTGTTGGGCTGGGTCCTTTGCACTATTTTTTTCTGTCTAAAAGATTTTTCTTTTTCTATTCTATTTTCATGTTTTGAATTTCAATCAATTATTCATTCACTCAAACCAATCAAACAATTCAAACTTATAATGGGTTTTTGGTTCTGTTTATCAACATCAACCAACATTCCAAAACAAAATAATATTTTTATTCTTTTTAAGACCATTCATTTAAAAATGGTTCATTAGTTATTTAATAAAATAGGGTTTGATTTAATTAATAGAATCTCCATTTGAAATCCAAATATTTTCAAAACCAAATCAGTAGGTTGTATTTGAAAATAAGGAATACTTGGAAAGCTTGTTTAAAACAAAATAACATTTTTGCTATAGGGTCCATTAATAATTAAATAAAATGGGCCTTATTCATTTACTTCAAATAAGATTTGTTTTATTAGAATATTTATTTTGAAATCCAAAATAAAACCAAAACACTTCAGTAAGTTTATTTGAGAGTATAAAACCAAAGTCAAAAACAAAATAATTTTTATCCTTTTTAGGATCTATTAATAATTAAATAAAAAGACTTTAGTCTTTATTTTCAAAATAGGGTTTAATTTATTTTTAAAACTCTATTTGAAATATAAACCAAACCAAAAACCTTTTCAGTAGGTTTTATTCAAAAACCTTTGGAAAACTTATTTAAAATAAATAAATAAGTTTTAGTGTTTTATTTAAAATGGGAAAAGCCTTTACTTTAATAAAATTTGGATATCAAATCCTTATTATTTTATTTAAACAAACCTTTACTCTTTTTATCAAAACAAAATATTTTATTATAAAAGCTTGGCCAAAATTAATTTGGCTCTTTAAAATATAATCTTTATTTATAAATCCACCTTCTCTTTTGAAAACCAAAACTCTTTACTTAAAGATCCACAATAGTATTTCCAAAATATTTTATTTTCCTTTAAATGCTTTAACTTGTTAAATCCCTTTAGGATTTAATTGTTCAAAATAAGTTTGAAGATTCCTATTGGAATTCAAAAAGTTTTTTCTGGCCTTGAAAAACAAACAAAGTTTTATTTTATTCATTTATTTTTCACATAACAAGATTTGGAAAATCTTGGGATGTGACAATGACTCTGGTGGATCCATATGTGGTTTGTGACAAGAACACACATGCAATGACTCTAGCTGTGGTTTATGAGAAGAACACACATGAAATCACACTTGTGGATCCATATGTGGTTTGTGAGAAGAACACACATCCAATGACACTAGTGGATCCATGTGTTGTTTGTGAGAAGAACACACATGCAAAACACACATGCAATGACATTGGTGGATCCATATGTGGTATGTGGAAAGAATAGACATGCAATGACACTAGCTATGGTTGATGAAAAGAACAAACATGCAATGACTCTGATGGATCCATATGTGGTTTGTGAAAAGAACACACATGCAATGACTCTAGATGTGGTTAATGAAAAGAACACACATGCAATGACACTGTTGGATCCATATGTGGTTTGTGAAAAGAACACACGTGCAATGACTCTAGCTATGGTTAATGAAAAGAACACACATGCAATGACACTGTTGGATCCATATGTGGTTTGTGAAAAGAAAAGACATGTAATGACACTGGTGGATCCATATGTCGTGTGTGAGAAGAACACACATGCAATGATACTGGTTGTGGTTCATGAAAAGAACACACATGCAATGACATTGGTGCATCCTTATGTGGTTTGTGAAAAGAACACACGTGCAACGACTTTGGTGGATCCATATGTGGTTTGTGAGAAGAACACACATGCAATGACTCTAGTTGTGGTTTGTGAGAAGAACACACATGAAATCACACTTGTGGATCCATATGTGGTTTGTGAGAAGAACACACATCCAATGACACTAGTGGATCCATGTGTGGTTTGTGAGAAGAACACACATGCAAAACACACATGCAATGACATTGGTGGATCCATATGTGGTATGTGGAAAGAATAGACATGCAATGACACTAGCTATGGTTGATGAAAAGAACAAACATGCAATGACTCTGATGGATCAATATGTGGTTTGTGAAAAGGACACGCATGCAATGACTCTAGATGTGGTTAATGAAAAGAACACACATGCAATGACACTGTTGGATCCATATGTGGTTTGTGAAAAGAACACACGTGCAATGACTCTATCTATGGTTAATGAAAAGAACACACATACAATGACACTGTTGGATCCATATATGGTTTGTGAAAAGAACAGACATGCAATGACACTGGTGGATCCATATGTGGTTTGTGAGAAGAACACACATGCAATGACACTGGTTGTGGTTCATGAAAAGAACACACATGCAATGAAACTGGTGGATCCTTATGTGGTTTGTGAAAAGAACACACATTCAATGACTCTGGTGGATACATATGTGGTTCGTGAAAATAATAGACATGCAATGCCACTGGTAGATCCATATGTGGTTTGTGAGAAGAACACACATGCAATGACACTGGTTGTGGTTCATGAAAAGAACACACATGCATTGACACTGGTGGATCCTTATGTGGTGTTTGAAAAGAACACACATGCAATGACTCTGGTGGATCCATATGTCGTCTGTGGAAAGAACACACATGCAATGACTCTACCTGTGGTTTGTGAGAAGAACAGACATGCAATGACTCTGATGGATCCATGTGTGGTTTTTGAAAAGAACACACATGCAATGACTCTAGCTGTAGTTAATGAAAAGAAAACACATGCAATGACACTGTTAGATCCATATGTGGTTTGTTAAAATAACACACATGCAATGACTCTAGCTATTGTTAATGAAAAGAACATACATGCAATGACACTATTGGATCCATATGTGGTTTGTGAAAAGAACAGACATGCAATGACACTAGTGGATCCATATGTGGTTTGTGAGAAGAACACACATGCAATGACACTGGTTGTGGTTCTTGAAAAGAATACACATGCAATGACACTGGTGGATCCTTATATGGTTCATGAAAACAACACACATGCAATGACTCTGGTGGATCCATATGTGGTTTGTGAGAAGAACACACATGCAATGACTCTAGCTGTGGTTTGTGAGAAGAACACACATGAAATCACACTTGTGGATCCATATGTGGTTTTTGAGAAGAACACACATCCAATGACACTGGTGGATCCATGTGTGGTTTGTGAGAAGAACACACATGCAATGAAACATGGTGTGGTTCATGAAAAGAACACACATCCAATGACACTGGTGGATCCTTATGTGGTTTGTGAAAAGAACACACATGCAATGACTCTGGTGGATCCATATGTGGTCTGTGGAAAGAACACACATGCAATGACCCTAGCTATGGTTTGTGAGAAGAATAGACATGCAATGACTCTGATGGATCCATGTGTGGTTTTTGAAAAGAACACACATGCAATGACTCTAGCTGTAGTTAATGAAAATAAAACACATGCAATGACACTGCTAGATCCATATGTGGTTTGTGAAAAGAACACACATGCAATGACTCTTGCTATGGTTAATGAAAAGAACATACATGCAATGGCACTGTTGGATCCATATGTGGTTTGTGAAAAGAATAGACATGCAATGACACTGGTGGATCCATATGTGGTTTGTGAGAAGAACACACATGCAATTACACTAGTTGTGGTTCACGAAAAGAACACACATGCAATGACACTGGTGGATCCTTATATGGTTCATGAAAACAACACACATGCAATGACTCTGGTGGATCCATATTTGGTTTGTGAGAAGAACACACATGAAATGACTCTAGCTGTGGTTTGTGAGAAGAACACACATGAAATCACACTTGTGGATCCTTATATGGTTCATGAAAACAACACACATCCAATGACACTGGTGGATCCTTATGTGGTTTGTGGAAAGAACACACATGCAATGACACTAGGTGTGGTTTGTGAGAAGAACACACAAGCAATGACACTGGTGGATCCATATGTGGTTTGTGAGAAGAACACACATCCAATGACACTGGTGGATCCATATGTGGTTTGTGATAAGAACACACATGCAATGACCCTCGGTGTGGTTCATGAAATCAACACACATCCAATGAACTTTGGTGGATCCATATGTGGTTTGTAAGAATAACACACATGCAATGACTCTAGCTATGGTTCATGAGAAGAACACACATGAAATCACACTGGTGGATCCATATGTGGTTTTTGAGAAGAACACACATCCAATAACACTGGTGGATCCATATGTGATTTGTGAGAAGAACACACATGCAATTACTCTGGGTGTGGTTCATGAAAAGAACACACATCCAATGAACTCTGGTGGATCCATATGTGGTTTGTGAGAAGAACACACATGCAATGACTCTAGCTATGGTTCATGAGAAGAACACACATGCAATCACATTGGCGGATCCACATGCGGTTTGTGAGAAGAACACACATCCAATGACACTGGTGGATCCATGTGTGGTTTGTGAGAAGAACACACATCCAATGACCCTAGTTGTGGTTAATGAAAAGAACACACATCTAATGACTCTAGCTATGGTTAATGAAAAGAACACACATGCAATGACACTGTTGGATCCATATGTGGTTCGTGAAAATAATAGACATGCAATGACACTGGTAGATCCATATGTGGTTTGTGAGAAGAACACACATGCAATGACACTGGTTGTGGTTCATGAAAAGAACACACATGCAATGATACTGGTGGATCCTTATGTGGTTTTTGAAAAGAACACAGATGCAATGACTCTGGTGGATCCATATGTCATCTGTGGAAAGAACACACATGCAATGACTCAGGCTGTGGTTTGTGAGAAGAACAGACATGCAATGACTCTGATGGATCCATGTGTGGTTTTTGAAAAGAACACACATGCAATTTAGCTGTAGTTAATTAAAAGAAAACACATGTAGTGACACTGTTAGATCCATATGTGGTTTGTGAAAAGAACATACATGCAATGACTCTAGCTATGGTTAATGAAAAGAACAATAATGCAATGACACAGTTGGATCCATATGTGGTTTGTGAAAAGAACAGACATGCAATGACAGTGGTGGATCCATATGTGGTTTGTGAGAAGAACACACATGCAATGACACTGGTTGTGGTTCATGAAAAGAACACACATGCAATGACACTGGTGGATCCTTATATGGTTCATGAAAAAAACACACATGCAATGACTCTGGTGGGTCCATATGTGGTTTGTGAGAAGAACACACATGCAATGACTCTAGCTGTGGTTTGTGAGGAGAACACACATGAAATCACACTTGTGGATCCATATGTGGTTTGTGAGAAGAACAAACATCCAATGACACTGGTGGATCCATGTGTGGTTTGTGAGAAGAACAGACATGCAATGACACTTGGTTTGGTTCATGAAAAGAACACACATCCAATGACACTGGTGGATCCTTATGTGGTTTGTGAAAAGAACACACATGCAATGACACTGGGTGTGGTTTGTGAGAAGAACACACATTCGATGCCACTGGTTGATCCATATGTGGTTTGTAAGAACACACATCCAATGACACTGGTGGATCCATATGTGGTTTGTGAGAAGAACACACATGCAATGACACTAGGTGTAGTTCATGAAAAGAACACACATCCAATGACACTGGTGGATCCTTATGTTGTTTGTGGAAAGAAAACACATGCAATGACACTAGGTGTGGTTTCTGAGAAGAACACACAACAATGACACTGGTGGATCCATATGTGGTTTCTGAGAAGAACACACATCCAATGACACTGGTGGATCCATATGTGGTTTGTGAGAAGAACACACATGCAATGACTCTGGGTGTGGTTCATGAAAAGAACACACATCCAATGAACTCTAGTGGATCCATATGTGGTTTGTGAGAAGAACACACATGCAATGGCTCTAGCTATGGTTCAAGAGAAGAACACACACGCAATCACATTGGTGGATCCATATGTGGTTTGTGAGAAGAACACACATCCAATGACAGTGGTGTATCCATGTGTGGTTTGTGAGAAGGACACACATCCAATGACTCTAGTTGTGGTTAATGAAAAGAACACACATCTAATGACTCTAGCTATGGTTAATGAAAATAACACACATGCAATGACACTTTTGGATCCATATGTGGTTCGTGAATATAATAGACATGCAATGACACTAGTAGATCCATATGTGGTTTATGAGAAGAACACACATGCAATGACACTGGTTGTGGTTCATGAAAAGAACACACATGCAATGACACTAGTGGATCCTTATGTGGTTTTTGAAAAGAACCCACATGCAATGACTCTGGTGGATCCATATGTGGTCTGTGGAAAGAACACACATGCAATGACTCTAGCTGTGGTTTGTGAGAAGAACAGACATGCAATGACTGTGATGGATCCATGTGTGGTTTTTGAAAAGAACACACATGCAATGACTCTAGTTGTAGTTAATGAAAAGAAAACACATGCAATGACACTATTAGATCCATATGTGGTTTGTGACAAGAACACACATGCAATGACTCTAGCTATGGTTAATGAAAAGAACATACATGCAATGACACTGTTGGATCCATATGTGGTTTGCGAAAAGAAAAGGCATGCAATGACACTGGTGAATCCATATGTGGTTTGTGAGAAGAACACACATGCAATGACACTGGTTGTGGTTCATGAAAAGAACACTCATGCAATGATACTGGTGGATCCTTATATGGTTCATGAAAACAACTCACATGCAATGACTCTGGTGGATCCATATGTGGTTTGTGAGAAGAACACACATGCAATGACTCAAGCTGTGGTTTGTGAGAAGAACACACATGAAATCAGACTTGTGGATCCATATGTGGTTTGTGAGAAGAACACACATCCAATGACACTGGTGGATCCATGTGTGGTTTTTGAGAAGAACACACATGCAATGACACTTGGTGTGGTTCATGAAAAGAACACACATCCAATGACACTGGTGGATCCATATGTGGTTTGTGGAAAGAACAAACATGCAATGACACTAGGTGTGGTTTGTGAGAAGAACACACATCCAATGACACTGGTGGATCCATATGTGGTTTGTGATAAGAACACATATGCAATGACACTAGGTGTGGTTCATGAAAAGAACACACATCCAAAGACACTGGGGGATCCATATGTGGTTTGTGAGAAGAACACACATCCAATGACACTAGGTGTGGTTCATGAAAAGAACACACATCCAATGACACTGGTGGATCCATATGTGGTTTCTAAGAAGAACACACATCTAGTGACACTGGTGGATCCATATGTGGTTTGTGAGAACAACACACATGCAATGACTCTGGCTGTGGTTCATGAAAAGAACACACATCCAATGAACTCTGGTGGATCCATGTGTGGTTTGTGAGAAGAACACACATGCAATGACACTTGGTGTGGTTCATGAAAAGAACACACATCCAATGACACTGGTGGATCCTTATGTGGTTTGTGAAAAGAACACAAATGCAATGACACTGGGTGTGGTTTGTGAGAAGAACACACATTCAATGCCACTGGTTGATCCATATGTGGTTTGTGAGAAGATCACACATCCAATGACACTGGTGGATCCATATGTGGTTTGTGATAAGAACACACATGCAATGACACTAGGTGTGGTTCATGAAAAGAACACACATCCAATGACACTGGTGGATCCATATGTGGTTTGTGGAAAGAACAAACATGCAATGACACTAGGTGTGGTTTGTGAGAAGAACACACATTCAATGACACTGGTGGACCATATGTGGTTTCTGAGAAGAACACACATCAAGTGACACTGGTGGATCCATATGTGGTTTGTGAGAACAACACACATGCAATGACTCTGGGTGTGGTTCATGAGAAGAACACACATGCAATCACACTGGTGGACCCATATGTGGTTTGTGAGAAGAACACACATCCAATGACACTGGTGGATCCATCTGTGGTTTGTGAGAAGAACACACATCCAATGACTCTAGTTGTGATTAAGAAAAAGAACACACATCTAATGAGTCTACTATGGTTAATAAAAAGAACACACATGCAATGACACTATTGGATCCATATGTGGTTCGTGAAAATAATAGACATGCAATGACACTAGTAGATCCATATGTGGTTTGTGAGAAGAACACACATGCAATGACACTGGTTGTGGTTCATGAAAAGAACACACATGCAATGACACTGGTGGATCCTTATGTGGTTTTTGAAAAGAACCCACATGCAATGAATCTGGTGGATCCATATGTGGTCTGTGGAAAGAACACACATGCAATGACTCTAGCTGTGGTTTGTGAGAAGAACAAACATGCAATGACTGTGATGGATCCATGTGTGGTTTTTGAAAAGAACAAATAATGCAATGACTCTAGCTATAGTTAATGAAAAGAAAACACATGCAATGACACTGTTAGATCCATATGTGTTTTGTGAAAAGAAGACACATGCAATGACTCTAGCTATGATTAATGAAAAGAACATACATGCAATGACACTGTTGGATCCATATGTGGTTTGAGAAGAACACACATGCAATGACACTGGTTGTGGTTCATGAAAAGAACACACATGCAATGATACTGGTGGCTCCTTATATGGTTCATGAAAACAACACACATGCAATGACTCTGGTGGATCCATATGTGGTTTGTGAGAAGAACACACATGCAATGACTCAAGGTGTGGTTTGTGAGAAGAACACACATGATATCAGACTTGTGGATCCATATGTGGTTTGTGAGAAGAACACACATCCAATGACACTGGTGGATCCATGTGTGGTTTGTGAGAAGAACACACCAATGACACTTGGTGTGGTTCATGAAAAAAAACACATCCAATGACACTGGTGGATCCTTATGTGGTTTGTGAAAAGAACACACATGCAATGACACTGGGTGTGGTTTGTGAGAAGAACACACATTCAATGCAACTGCTTGATCCATACGTGGTTTGTGAGAAGAACACACATCCAATGACACTAGTGGATCCATATGTGGTTTGTGATAAGAACACACATGCAATGACACTAGGTGTGGTTCATGAAAAGAACACACATCCAATGACACTGGTGGATCCTTATGTGGTTTGTGGAAAGAACACACATCCAATGACACTAGGTGTAGTTTGTGAGAAGAACACACAAGCAATGACACTGGTGGATCCATATGTGGTTTCTAAGAAGAACACACATCTAGTGACACTGGTGGATCCATATGTGGTTTGTGAGAACAACACACATGCAATGACTCTGGCTGTGGTTCATGAAAAGAACACACATCCAATGAACTCTGGTGGATCCATATGTGGTTTGTGAGAAGAATACACATGCAATGACTCTAGCTATGGTTCATGAGAAGAACACACATGCAATCACACTGGTGGACCCATATGTGGTTTGTGAGAAGAACACACATCCAATGACACTGGTGGATCCATGTGTGGTTTGTGAGAAGAACACACATCCAATGACTCTAGTTGTGGTTAATGAAAAGAACACACATCTAATGACTCTACTATGGTTAATGAAAAGAACACACA
The DNA here is from genome assembly GCA_916181665.1 of Avena sativa. Lineage (NCBI taxonomy): Eukaryota > Viridiplantae > Streptophyta > Magnoliopsida > Poales > Poaceae > Avena > Avena sativa. Next base: position 26,179,872 of record OV702290.1, on the reverse strand, counting down.
TGCAATGACACTATTGGATCCATATGTGGTTCGTGAAAATAATAGACATGCAATGACACTAGTAGATCCATATGTGGTTTGTGAGAAGAACACACATGCAATGACACTAGTTGTGGTTCATGAAAAGAACACACATGCAATGACACTGGTGGATCGTTATGTGGTTTTTAAAAGAACACACATGCAATGACTCTGGTGGATCCATATGTCGTCTGTGGAAAGAACACACATGCAATGACTCTAGCTGTGGTTTGTGAGAAGAACAGACATGCAATGACTCTGATGGATCCATGTGTGGTTTTTGAAAAGAACACACATGCAATGACCATAGCTGTAGTTAATGAAAAGAAAACACATGCAATGACACTGTTAGATCCATATGTGGTTTGTGAAAAGAACACACATGCAATGACACTGGTGGATCCATATGTGGTTTGTGAGAAGAACACACATGCAATGACACTGGTTGTGGTTCATGAAAAGAAAACACATGCAATGACACTGGTGGATCCTTATATGGTTCATGAAAACAACACACATGCAATGACTCTGGTGGATCCAAATGTGGTTTTTGAGAAGAACACACATGCAATGACTCTAGCTGTGGTTTGTGAGAAGAACACACATGAAATCACACTTGTGGATCCATATGTGGTTTGTGAGAAGAACACACATCCAATGACACTGGTGGATCCATGTGTGGTTTGTGAGAAGAACACACATGCAATGACACTTGGTGTGGTTCATGAAAATAACACACATCCAATGACACTGGTGGATCCTTATGTGGTTTGTGAAAAGAACACACATGCAATGACACTGGGTGTGGTTTGTGAGAAGAACACACATTCAATGCCACTGGTTGATCCATATGTGGTTTGTGAGAAGAACACACATGCAATGACACTGGGTGTGGTTCATGAAAAGAACACACATCCAATGAAACTGGTGGATCCTTATGTGGTTTGTGGAAAGAACACACATGCAATGACACTAGGTGTGGTTTGTGAGAAGAACACACATGCAATCGCACTGGTGGATCCATATGTGGTTTGTGATAAGAACACACATCCAGTGACACTGGTGGATCCATGTGTGGTTTGTGAGAAGAACACACATCCAATGACTCTAGTCATGGTTAATGAAAAGAACACACATCTAATGACTCTAGCCATTGTTAATGAAAAGAACACACACGCAATGACACTGTTGGATCCATATGTGGTTCGTGAAAATAATAGACATGCAATGACACTGGTAGATCCATATGTGGTTTGTGAGAAGAACACACATGCGATGACACTGGTTGTGGTTCATGAAAAGAACACACATGCAATGACACTGGTGGATCCTTATGTGGTTTTTGAAAAGAACACACATGCAATGACTCTGGTGGATCCATATGTCGTCTGTGGAAAGAACACACATGCAATGACTCTAGCAGTGGTTTGTGAGAAGAACAGACATGCGATGACTCTGATGGATCCATGTGTGGTTTTTGAAAAGAACACACATGAAATGACTCTAGCTATAGTTAATGAAAAGAAAACACATGCAATGACACTATTAGATCCATATGTGGTTTGTGAAAAGAACACACATGCAATGACTCTAGCTATGGTTAATGAAAACAACATACATGCAATGACACTGGTGGATCCATTTGTGGTTTGTGAAAAGAACACACATGCAATGACACTGGTTGTGGTTCATGAAAAGAACACACATGCAATGACACTGGTGGATCCTTATATGGTTCATGAAAACAACACACATGCAATGACTCTGGTGGATCCATATGTGGTTTGTGAGAAGAACACACATGCAATGACTCTAGCTGTGGTTTGTGAGAAGAACACACATGAAATCACACTTGTGGATCCATATGTGGTTTGTGAGAAGAACACACATCCAATGACACTGGTGGATCCATGTCTGGTTTGTGAGAAGAACACACATGCAATGACACTTGGTGTGGTTCATGAAAAGAACACACATCCAATGACACTGGTGGATCCTTATGTGGTTTGTGAAAAGAACACACATGCAAGGACTCTGGTGGATCCATATGTGGTTTGTGGAAAGAACACACATGCAATGACTCTAGCTGTGGTTTGTGAGAAGATTAGACACGCAATGACTCTGATGGATCCATGTGTGGTTTTTGAAAAGAACACACATGCAATGACTCTAGCTGTTGTTAATGAAAAGAAAACAAATGCAATGACAGTATTAGATCCATATATGGTTTTTGAAAAGAACACACATGCAATGCCTCTAGATATGGTTAATGAAAAGAACATACATGCAATGACAGTGTTGGATCCATATGTGGTTTATGAAAAGAACAGACATGCAATGACACTGGTGGATCCATATGTGGTTTGTGAGAAGAACACATGCAATGACACTGGTTGTGGTTTATGAAAAGAACACACATGCAATGACACTGGTGGATCCTTATATGGTTCATGAAAAGACCACACATGCAATGACTCTGGTGGATCCATATGTGGTTTGTGACAAGAACACACATGCAATGACTCTAGCTGTGGTTTATGAGAAGAACACACATGAAATCACACTTGTGGATCCATATGTGGTTTGTGAGAAGAACACACATCCAATGACACTAGTGGATCCATGTGTGGTTTGTGAGAAGAACATACATGCAAAACACACATGCAATGACACTGGTGGATCCATATGTGGTATGTGGAAAGAATAGACATGCAATGGCACTAGCTATGGTTGATGAAAAGAACAAAAATGCAATGACTCTGATGGATCCATATGTGGTTTGTGAAAAGAACACACATGCAATGACTCTAGATGTGGTTAATGAAAAGAACACACATGCAATGACACTGTTGGATCCATATGTGGTTTGTGAAAAGAACACACGTGCAATGACTCTAGCTATGGTTAATGAAAAGAACACACATGCAATGACACTGTTGGATCCATATGTGGTTTGTGAAAAGAAAAGACATGCAATGACACTGGTGGATCCATATGTCATGTGTGAGAAGAACACCCATGCAATGATACTGGTTGTGGTTCATGAAAAGAACACACATGCAATGACATTGGTGGATCCTTATGTGGTTTGTGAAAAGAACACACGTGCAATGACTTTGGTGGATCCATATGTGGTTTGTGAGAAGAACACACATGCAATGACTCTAGCTGTAGTTTGTGAGAAGAACACACATGCAATCACACTGTTGGATCCATATGTGGTTTGTGAGAAGAACACACATCCGATGACAATGGTGAATCCATGTGTGAATTGTGAGAAGAACACACATGAAAAACACACATGCAATGACACTAGTGGATCCATATGTGGTCTATGGAAAGAATAGACATGCAATGACACTAGCTGCGGTTGATGAAAAGAACAGACATGTAATGACTCTGATGGATCCATATGTGGTTTGTGAAAAGAACACACATGAAATGACTCTAGATGTGGTTAATGAAAAGAACACTCATGCAATGACACTGTTGGATCCATATGTGGTTTGTGAAGAGAACACACATGCAATGACTCTATCTATGGTTAATGAAAAGAACACACATACAATGACACTGTTGGATCCATATATGGTTTGTGAAAAGAAGAGACATGCAATGACACTGGTGGATCCATATGTGGTTTGTGAGAAGAACACACATCCAATGAAACTGGTGGATCCTTATGTGGTTTGTGAAAAGAACACACATTCAATGACTCTGGTGGATACATATGTGGTTCGTGAAATTAATAGACATGCAATGCCACTAGTAGATCCATATGTGGTTTGTGAGAAGAACACACATGCAATGACACTGGTTGTGGTTCATGAAAAGAACACACATGCATTGACACTGGTGGATCCTTATGTGGTGTTTGAAAAGAACACACATGCAATGACTCTGGTGGATCCATATGTCGTCTGTGGAAAGAACACACATGCAATGACTCTAGGTGTGGTTTGTGAGAAGAACAGACATGCAATGACTCTGATGGATCCATGTGTGGGTTTTGAAGAGAACACACATGCAATGACTCTAGTTGTAGTTAATGAAAAGAAAACACATGCAATGACACTGTTAGATCCATATGTGGTTTGTTAAAAGAACACACATGCAATGACTCTAGCTATGGTTAATGAAAAGAACATACATGCAATGACACTATTGGATCCATATGTGGTTTCTGAAAACAACAGAAATGCAATGACACTGGTGGATCCATATGTGGTTTGTGAGAAGAACACACATGCAATGACACTCTTTGTGGTTCTTGAAAAGAATACACATGCAATGACACTGGTGGATCCTTATATGGTTCATGAAAACAACACACATGCAATGACTCTGGTGGATCCATATGTGGTTTGTGAGAAGAACACACATGCAATGACTCTAGCTGTGGTTTGTGAGAAGAACACACATGAAATCACACTTGTGCATCCATATGTGGTTTGTGAGAAGAACACACATCCAATGACACTGGTGGATCCATGTGTGGTTTGTGAGAAGAACACACATGCAATGAAACATGGTGTGGTTCATGAAAAGAACACACATCCAATGACGCTGGTGGATCCTTATGTGGTTTGTGAAAACAACACACATGCAATGACTCTGGTGCATCCATATGTGGTCTGTGGAAAGAACACACATGCAATGACTCTAGCTGTGGTTTGTGAGAAGAATAGACATGCAATGACTCTGATGGATCCATGTGTGGTTTTTGAAAAGAACACACATGCAATGACTCTAGCTATAGTTAATGAAAAGAAAACACATGCAATGACACTGTTAGATCCATTTTTTGTTTTTGAAAAGAACACACATGCAATGACTCTAGTTATTGTTAATGAAAAGATCATACATGCAATGACACTGTTGGATCCATATGTGGTTTGTAAAAAGAACTGACATGCAATGACACTGGTGGATCCATATGTGGTTTGTGAGAAGAACACACATGCAATGACACTGGTTGTGGATCATGAAAAGAACACACATGCAATGACACTGGTGGATCCTTATATGGTTCATGAAAAGACCACACATGCAATGTATCTGGTGGATCCATATGTGGTTTGTCACAAGAACACACATGCAATGACTCTAGCTGTGGTTTGTGAGAAGAACACACATGAAATCACACTTGTGGATCCATATGTGGTTTGTGACAAGAACACACATCCAATGACACTACTGGATCCATGTGTGGTTTGTGAGAAGAACACACATGCAATGACACTGGTGGATCCATATGTGGTATGTGGAAAGAATAGACATGCAATGACACTAGCTGTGGTTGATGAAAAGAACAAACATGCAATGACTCTGATGGATCCATATGTGGTTTGTGAAAAGAACACACATGCAATGACTCTAGATGTGGTTAATGAAAAGAACACACATGCAATGACACTGTTGGATCCATATGTGGTTTGTGAAAAGAACACACATGCAATGACTCTAGCTATGGTTAATGAAAAGAACACACATGCAATGACACTGTTGGATCCATATGTGGTTTGTGAAAAGAAAAGACATGCAATGACACTGGTGAATCCATATGTCGTGTGTGAGAACAACACACATGCAATGATACTGGTTGTGGTTCATGAAAAGAACACAGATGCAATGACATTGGTGGATCCTTATGTGGTTTGTGAAAAGAACACACATGCAATGACTTTGGTGGATCCATATGTGGTTTGTGAGAAGAACACACATGCAATGACTCTAGCTGTGTTTTGTGAGAAGAACACACATGCAATCACACTAGTGGATCCACATGTGGTTTGTGAGAAGAACACACATCCGATGACAATGGTGGATCTATGTGTGGATTGTGAGAAGAACACACATGAAAAACACACATTCAATGACACTTGTGGATCCATATGTGGTCTATGGAAAGAATAGACATGCAATGACACTAGCTATGGTTGATGAAAAGAACATACATGCAATGACTCTGATGGATCAATATGTGGTTTGTGAAAAAAACACACATGCAATGACTCTAGATGTGGTTAATGAACAGAACACACATGCAATGACACTGTTGGATCCATATGTGGTTTGTTAAAAGAACACACATGCAATGACTCTAGCTATGGTTAATGAAAAGAACACACATGCAATGACACTGTTGGATCCATATGTTGTTTGTGAAAAGAAAAGACATGCAATGACACTGGTGGATCCATATGTCGTGTGTGAGAAGAACACACATGCAATGATACTGCTTGTTGTTCATGAAAAGAACACACATGCAATGACATTGGTGGATCCTTATGTGGTTTGTGAAAAGAACACACATGCAATGACTTTGGTGGATCCATATGTGGTTTGTGAGAAGAACACACATGCAATGACTCTAGCTGTGGTTTGTGAGAAGAACACACATGCAATCACACTGGTGGATCCACATGTGGTTTGTGAGAAGAACACACATCCGATGACAATGGCAGATCCATGTGTGGATTGTGAGAAGAACACACATGAAAAACACACATGCAATGACACTGGTGGATCCATATGTTGTCTATGGAAAGAATAGACATGCAATGACACTAGATGTGGTTGATGAAAAGAACAGACATGCAATGACTCTGATGGATCCATATGTGGTTTGTGAAAAGAACACACATGCAATGACTCTAGATGTGGTTAATGAAAAGAACACACATGCAATGACACTGTTGGATCCATATGTGGTTTGTGAAAAGAACACACATGCAATGACTCTAGCTATGGTTAATGAAAAGAACACACATACAATGACACTGTTGGATCCATATATTGTTTGTGAAAAGAACAGACATGCAATGACACTGGTGGATCCATATGTGGTTTGTGAGAAGAACACACATGCAATGACACTGGTTGTGGTTCATGAAAAGAAGACACATGCAATGAAACTGGTGGATCCTTATGTGGTTTGTGAAAATAACACACATTCAATGACTCTGCTGGATTCATATGTGGTTTGTGAGAAGAACACACATCCAATGACACTAGTGGATCCATGTGTGGTTTGTGAGAAGAACACACATGCAAAACACACATGCAATGACACTGGTGGATCCATATGTGGTATGTGGAAAGAATAGACATGCAATGGCACTAGCTATGGTTGATGAAAAGAACAAACATGCAATGACTCTGATGGATCCATATGTGGTTTGTGAAAAGAACACACATGCAATGACTCTAGATGTGGTTAATGAGAAGAACACACATGCAATGACACTATTGGATCCATATGTGGTTTGTGAAAAGAACACACATGCAATGACTCTAGATATGGTTAATGAAAAGAACACACATGCAATGACACTGTCGGATCCATATGTGGTTTGTGAAAAGAAAAGATATGCAATGACACTGGTGGATCCATATGTCGTGTGTGAGAAGAACACACATGCAATGATATTGGTTGTGGTTCATGAAAAGAACACACATGCAATGAAATTGGTGCATCCTTATGTGGTTTGTGAAAAGAACACACGTGCAATGACTTTGGTGGATCCATATGTGGTTTGTGAGAAGAACACACATGCAATGACTCTAGCTATGGTTTGTGAGAAGAACACACATGCAATCACACTGTTGGATCCATATGTGGTTTGTGAGAAGAACACACATCCGATGACAATGGTGGATCCATGTGTGGATTGTGAGAAGAACACAAATGAAAAACACACATGCAATGACACTGGTGGATCCATATGTGGTCTATGGAAAGAATAGACATGCAATGACACTAGCTGTGGTTGATGAAAAGAACAGACATGCAATGACTCTGATGGATCCATATGTGGTTTGTGAAAAGAACACACATGCAATGACTCTAGATGTGGTTAATGAAAAGAACAGACATGCAATGACACTGTTGGATCCATATGTGGTTTATGAAAAGAACACACATGCAATGACTCTATCTATGGTTAATGAAAAGAACACACATACAATGACACTGTTGGATCCATATATGGTTTCTGAAAAGAACATACATCCAATGACACTGGTGGATCCATATGTGGTTTGTGAGAAGAACACACATGCAATGACACTGGTTGTGGTTCATGAAAAGAACACACATGCAATGAAACTGGTGGATCCTTATGTGGTTTGTGAAAAGAACATACATTCAATGACTCTGGTGGATACATATGTGGTTCGTGAAAATAATAGACATGCAATGCCACTGGTAGATCCATATGTGGTTTGTGAGAAGAACACACATCCAATGACACTAGTGGATCCATGTGTGGTTTGTGAGAAGAACACACATGCAATGACACTGGTGGATCCATATGTGGTATGTGGAAAGAATAAACATGCAATGACACTAGCTGTGGTTGATGAAAAGAACAGACATGCAATGACTCTGATGGATCCATATGTGGTTTGTGAAAAGAACACACATGCAATGACTCTAGATGTGGTTAATGAAAAGAACACACATGCAATGACACTGTTGGATCCATATGTGGTTTGTGAAAAGAACACACATGCAATGACTCTAGCTATGGTTAATGAAAAGAACACACATGCAATGACACTGTTGGATCCATATGTGGTTTGTGAAAAGAAAAGACATGCAATGACACTGGTGGATCCATATGTGGTGTGTGAGAACAACACACATGCAATGATACTGGTTGTGGTTCATGAAAAGAACACACATGCAATGACATTGGTGGATCCTTATGTGGTTTGTGAAAAGAACACACATTCAATGACTCTGGTGGATCCATATGTGGTTTGTGAGAAGAACACACATGCAATGACTCTAGGTGTGGTTTGTGAGAAGAACACACATGCAATCACAATGGTGGATCCATATATTGTTTGTGAGAAGAACATACATCCAATGACACTAGTGGATCCATGTGTGGTTTGTGAGAAGAACACACATGCAAAACACACATGCAATGACACTAGTGGATCCATATGTGTTCTGTGGAAAGAACATACATGCAATGACACTAGCTATGGATAATGAAAAGAACATACATGCAATGACTCTGATGGATCCATATGTGGTTTCTGAAAAGAACACACATGCAATGACACTGGTGGATCAATGCGGTTTGTGAGAATAACTGACATGCAATGAATTCTGGTGGATCCATGTGTGGTTTGTGAGAAGAACACACATGCAATGGCACTAGGTGTGGTTCATGAAAAGAACACACATCCAATGAACTCTGGTGGATCCATATGTGGTTTGTGAGAAGAACATACATCTAATGACTCTAGATGTGGTTTGTGAAAAGAAAACACGTGCAATGACACAGGTGGATCCATATGTGGTTTGTGAGAACAACACACATCCAATGACACTGGTGGATGCATGTGTGGTTTGTGAGAAGAACACACATGCAATGACACTAGGTGTGGTTCATGAAAAGAACACACATCCAATGACACTGGTGGATCCTTATGTTTGTGAAAAGAACACACATGCAATAACTCTAGATGTGGTTTGTGAGAAGAACACACATGCAATGACACTGGTGGATCCATATGTGATTTGTGAGAATAACACACATCCAATGACACCGGTAGATTCATATGTGGTTTGTGAGAAGAACACACATGCAATGACACTGGGTGTGGTTCATGAAAAGAACACACATCCAATGAACTGTGGTGGATCCATATGTGGTTCGTGAGAAGAACACACATGCAATGACTCTAGATGTGGTTCATGAGAAGAACACACATGCAATCACACCGGTGGATCCATATGTGTGGTTTGTGAGAAGAACACACATCCAATGACACTGGTGGATCCATGTGTGGTTTCTGAGAAGAACAGACATGCAATGACACTGGTGTGGTTCATGAAAAGAAAACACATGCAATGACACTGGTGGATCCTTATGTGGTTTGTGAAAAGAACACACATGCAATGACACTAGGTGTGGTTTGTGAGAAGAACACACATGCAATGATTCTAGCTGTGGTTTGTGAGAAGAACACAAATGCAATCAAACTGGTGGATCCATATGTGGTTTGTGAGAAGAACACACATCCAACTGGTGGATCCATGTGTGGTTTGTGAGAAGAACACACGTGCAAAACACACAAGCAATGACACTGGTGGATCCATATGTGGTCTGTGGAAAGAATAGACATGCAATGACACTAGGTGTGGTTAATGAAAAGAACATACATGCAATGACTCTGATGGATCCATATGTGGTTTGTGAAAATAACATATAGGCAATGACACTGGTGGATCAATGTGGTTTGTGAGAATAATAGACATGCAATGAACTCTGGTGGATCCATGTGTGTTTTGTGAGAAGAACACACATGCAATGACTCTCGTGGATCCACAAATGGTTTGTGAAAAGAACACACATGCAATGATACTGGTGGATCAATGTGGTTTGTGAAAATAACAGACATGCAATGAACTCTGCTGGATCCATGTGTTGTTTGTGAGAAGAACACACATGCAATGACACTTGGTGTCGTTCATGAAAATAACACACATCCAATGACACTAGAGAATCCTTATGTGGTTTATGAGAAGAACACGCATGCAGTGACTCTAGATGTGGTTCATGAGAAGAAAACACATGCAATGACACTGGTGGATCCATATGTGGTTTGTGAAAAGAACACACATGCAATGATTCTAGCTATGGTTACTGAAAAGAACAAACATACAATGCCACTATTGGATCTATATGTGGTTTGTGAAATGAACAGACATGCAATGACACTGGTGGATCCATATGTGGTTTGTGAGAAGAACACACATGCATTGACACTGGTTCTGGTTCATAAAATAACACACATGCAATGAAACTGGTGGATCCTTATGTGGTTTGTGAGAAGAACACACATGCAATGACTCTAGCTGTGGTTCATGAGAAGAACACACATGCAATGACTCTAGTTGTGGTTTGTGAGAAGAACACACATGCAATCACACTGGTGGATCCACATGTGGTTTGTGAGAAGAACACACATCCGATGACAATGGTGGATCCATGTGTGGATTGTGATAAGAACACACATCAAAAACACACATGCAATGACACTGGTGGATCCATATGTGGTCTATGGAAAGAATAGACACGCAATGACACTAGCTGTGGTTGATGAAAAGAACAGACATGCAATGACTCTGATGGATCCATATGTGGTTTGTGGAAAGAACACACATGCAATGACTCTAGATGTGGTTAATGAAAAGAACACACATGCAATGACACTGTTGGATCCATATGTGGTTTGTGAAAAGAACACACATGCAATGACTCTAGCTATGGTTAATGAAAAGAACACACATGCAATGACACTGTTGGATCCATATGTGGTTTGTTAAAAGAAAAGACATGCAATGACACTGGTGGATCCATATGTCATGTGTGAGAAGAACACACATGCAATGATACTGGTTGTGGTTCATGAAAAGAACACACATGCAATGACATTGGTGGATCCATATGTGGTTTGTGAGAAGAACACACATGCAATGACTCTAGCTGTGGTTTGTGAGAAGAACACACATGCAATCACACTGGTGGATCCACATGTGGTTTGTGAGAAGAACACACATCCGATGACAATGGTGGATCCATGTGTGGATTGTGAGAAGAACACACATGAAAAACACACATGCAATGACACTTGTATATCCATATGTGGTCTACGGAAAGAATAGACATGCAATGACACTAGCTGTGGTTGATGAAAAGAACATACATGCAATGACTCTGATGGATCCATATGTTGTCTATGGAAAGAATAGACATGCAATGACACTAGCTGTGGTTGATGAAAAGAACAGACATGCAATGACTCTGAGGGATCCATATGTGGTTTGTGAAAAGAACACACATGCAATGACTCTAGATGTGGTTAATGAAAAGAACACACATGCAATGACACTGTTGGATCCATATGTGGTTTGTGAAAAGAACACACATGCAATGACTCTAGCTATGGTTAATGAAAATAACACACATACAATGACACTGTTGGATCCATATATGGTTTGTGAAAAGAACAGACATGCAATGACACTGGTGGATCCATATGTGGTTTGTGAGAAGAACACACATGCAATGACACTGGTTGTGGTTCATGAAAAGAACACACATGCAATGAAACTGGTGGATCCTTATGTGGTTTGTGAAAAGAACACACATTCAATGACTCTGGTGGATCCATATGTGGTTTGTGAGAAGAACACACATGCAATGACTCTAGGTGTGGTTTGTGAGAAGAACACACATGCAATCACAATGGTGGATCCATATATTGTTTGTGAGAAGAACACACATCCAATGACACTAGTGGATCCATGTGTGGTTTGTGAGAAGAACACACATGCAAAACACACATGCAATGACACTAGTGGATCCATATGTGTACTGTGGAAAGAACATACATGCAATGACACTAGATATGGATAATGAAAAGAACATACATGCAATGACTCTGATGGATCCATATGTGGTTTCTGAAAAGAACACACATGCAATGACACTGGTGGATCAATGCGGTTTGTGAGAATAACTGACATGCAATGAATTCTGGTGGATCCATGTGTGGTTTGTGAGAAGAACACACATGCAATGGCATTAGGTGTGGTTCATGAAAAGAACACACGTCCAATGAACTCTGGTGGATCCATATGTGGTTTGTGAGAAGAACATACATGCAATGACTCTAGATGTGGTTTGTGAAAAGAACACACGTGCAATGACACAGGTGGATCCATATGTGGTTTGTGAGAACAACACACATCCAATGACACTGGTGGATCCATGTGTGGTTTGTGAGAAGAACACACATGCAATGACACTAGGTGTGGTTCATGAAAAGAACACACATCCAATGACAATGGTGGATCCTTATGTTTGTGAAAAGAACACACATGCAATAACTCTAGATGTGGTTTGTGAGAAGAACACACATGCAATGACACTGGTGGGTCCATATGTGATTTGTGAGAATAACACACATCCAATGACACCGGTAGATTCATATGTGGTTTGTGAGAACAACACACATGCAATGACACTGGGTGTGGTTCATGAAAAGAACACACATCCAATGAACTGTGGTGGATCCATATGTGGTTCGTGAGAAGAACACACATGCAATGACTCTAGATGTGGTTCATGAGAAGAACACACATGCAATCACACCGGTGGATCCATATGTGTGGTTTGTGAGAAGAACACACATCCAATGACACTGGTGGATCCATGTGTGGTTTGTGAGAAGAACATACATGCAATGACACTGGTGTGGTTCATGAAAAGAACACACATCCAATGACACTGGTGGATCCTTATGTGGTTTGTGAAAAGAACACACATGCAATGACACTAGGTGTGGTTTGTGAGAAGAACACACATGCAATGATTCTAGCTGTGGTTTGTGAGAAGAACACACATGCAATCAAACTGGTGGATCCATATGTGGTTTGTGAGAAGAACACACATCCAACTGGTGGATCCGTGTGTGGTTTGTGAGAAGAACACACGTGCAAAACACACAAGCAATGACACTGGTGGATCCATATGTGGTCTGTGGAAAGAATAGACATGCAATGACACTAGGTGTCGTTAATGAAAAGAACATACATGCAATGACTCTGATGGATCCATACGTGGTTTGTGAAAAGAACATATAGGCAATGACACTGGTGGATCAATGTGGTTTGTGAGAAAAATAGACATGCAATGAACTCTGGTGGATCCATGTGTGTTTTGTGGGAAGACACACATGCAATGACTCTCGTGGATCCACACATGGTTTGTGAAAAGAACACACATGCAATGATACTGGTGGATCAATGTGGTTTGTGAAAATAACAGACATGCAATGAACTCTGGTGGATCCATGTGTTGTTTGTGATAAGAACACACATGCAATGACACTTGGTGTCGTTCATGAAAATAACACACACTCAATGACACTAGAGAATCCTTATGTGGTTTATGAGAAGAACACGCATGCAGTGACTCTAGATGTGGTTCATGAGAAGAAAACACATGCAATGACACTGGTGGATCCATATGTGGTTTGTGAAAAGAACACACATGCAATGATTCTAGCTATGGTTAATGAAAAGAACACACATACAATGCCACTATTGGATCTATATGTGTTTTGTGAAATGAACAGACATGCAATGACACTGGTGGATCCATATGTGGTTTGTGAGAAGAACACACATGCATTGACACTGGTTGTGGTTCATGAAATAACACACATGCAATGAAACTGGCGGATCCTTATGTGGTTTGTGAGAAGAAGACACATGCAATGACTCTAGCTGTGGTTCATGAGAAGAACATACATGCAATGACTCTAGTTGTGGTTTGTGAGAAGAACACACATGCAATCACATTGGTGGATCCACATGTGGTTTGTGAGAAGAAAACACATCCGATGACAATGGTGGATCCATGTGTGGATTGTGAGAAGAACACACATGAAAAACACACATGCAATGACACTGGTGGAACCATATGTGGTCTATGCAAAGAATAGACATGCAATGACTCTGATGGATCCATATGTGGTTTGTGAAAAGAACACACATGCAATGACTCTAGATGTGGTTAATGAAAAGAACACACATGCAATGACATTGTTGGATCCATATGTGGTTTGTGAAAAGAACACACATGCAATGACTCTAGCTATGGTTAATGAAAAGAACACACATACAATGACATTGTTGGATCCATACATGGTTTGTGAAAAGAACAGACATGCAATGACACTGGTGGATCCTTATGTGGGTTGTGAGAAGAACACACATGAAGTGACACTGGTTGTGGTTCATGAAAAGAACACACATGGAATGAAACTAGTGGATCCTTATGTGGTTTGTGAAAATAACACACATTCAATGACTCTGGTGGATCCATATGTGGTTTGTGAGAAGAACACACATGCAATGACTCTAGCTGTGGTTTGTGAGAAGAACACACATGCAATCACACTGGGGGATCCATATATTTTTTATGAGAAGAACACACATCCAATGACACTAGTGGATCCATGTGTGGTTTGTGACAAGAACACACATGCAAAACACACATGCAATGACACTAGTGGATCCATATGTGGACTGTGGAAAGAACATACATGCAATGACACTAGCTATGGATAATGAAAAGAACATACATGCAATGACTCTGATGGATCCATATGTGGTTTCTGAAAAGAACACCCATGCAATGACACTGGTGGATCAATGCGGTTTGTGAGAATAACTGACATGGAATGAATTCTGGTGGATCCATGTGTGGTTTGTGAGAAGAACACACATGCAATGACACCGGGTGTGGTTCATGAAAAGAACACACATCCAATGAACTCTGGTGGATCCATATGTTGTTTGTGAGAAGAACACACATGCAATGACTCTAGATGTGGTTTGTGAAAAGAACACACATGCAATGACACAGGTGGATCCATATGTGGTTTGTGAGAACAACACACATCCAATGATACTGGTGGATCCATGTGTGGTTTGTGAGGAGAACACACATGCAATGGCACTAGGTGTGGTTCATGAAAAGAACACACATCCGATGACACAGGTGGATCCTTATATTTGTGAAAAGAACACACATGCAATAACTCTAGATGTGGTTTGTGAGAAGAACACTATAGGGTCCCCAACCTTTAATAAGGTAGAGCCCCCTGTGTTTACAATGCTAGTCCCTGGATCAATAGCTAGCATCCACAGTTTAGATGTAATATCAAGAAACAAAGGTCATAATATAACTTTATAACCAGGAATAACATAATTTTATTACATCATACATAGCTCATTTGGCTATTACATTACATTGCAGCGGAATAACTATAGTCATGGGGTCCTTCATCTTCAAAGTGCCACAGGAAGATGTTGGTTGTAGACTTTGTAATCCTAATCAATCAATCTTCACTAAAACAATCAAACCTGCAACATTACAAGTTACAGCCACAAGGGTCAATACATTTGAATTGTATTGGCAAGTGATACTATGGTAGTACAGTGGAGTCTAACATCTATATGCATTTGGCTAAGTGGAGTTGAGGCTTGCATTGCTCAAAATAGATTTTTCCTTAACCTTTGAAAATACTAAGTTTTTGCTTTGACAAAATCGTTTCCTCAATCAAAGATTGGAGATCCTTTACAAGGCATCTCTCAATCAAAGATTGAAGATTTCAAACAACCCTTGTTCAACCACAAATTTTTACTTAGAAATTTGAATGATGAGATTCTTGATTGCTTCCATGTCTTGATGCTCAAATTGTCCTTTACCAGGGACATGGCTAAGTACTTAGGTTTTACACTCTGCAGAGGTGGTGCACTTTCCCCACAAGACTTGGTTTCCCAAGACAAGATCTTTCAGAAGCCTTCCCTTAGACCAACATGGACGCGCTCGAACCTATCAAACACTACCACCCACTGTCCATATGGCTAAGTTCTTGCAACCTATATGATCATGGCAGAGCCCATATTGCCAGGTGGTTGCACTTGAAGCTTCTCAACATTTGACATCTCAAATCTCTTTGTTCCTGGGTGGCCATCCACAAGTGAGATACACAAGCCAAGTCCATGGCCTTGTGAACCACTCAACATAAACCAATCCTTCCATTCCACCCAGGGGATTCATTAACTTAGTTGTTTTATTAAACAAAGAACCAAGTCCTCATACTTAGAATATTTTTCCATAGTGTGAATATATTTTCCACCCATGTTTTCTATTAGCTAGGCTAAGCTTGATAGTAATAGGATTCTTAACTTAGGAAAATCCATCTACTAGGTTTTACTATAGTAGGGTTTATACTTAGCAAAATCCATGCAAGTTTTACTTAGCAAAATCACTAATGCATAGAGAAAGTAATGGGACAAAAGATATGAAGCATCACTTGCCTTTTTGGTAGAGGGTATAAGTTCACTCCTTGTGCTTGCAACAATCACACTCTTAAAGTCACTATAATTCAATCAAGCAAGGCACAAACTCAATCTACCAAACAAGCAAAAACAACACATAAAATAACAAAGTCAAAGTAATGCATGCAAGCATGCCAAGCTTTGTTTTGTTTGAAAAAGTGGTTCCTAGTGGGTCATAGACATTTGGGTACACCTAATGGTCATTTTGTAAAGTGGCAAAAGTCACTTGCAAGAGGTTTCACTTCCTAAACCATTTTCAAAACAAAGTATCATTTTATGTGGTGTAGAAATATTTTTACTAAGGCATTAACCTATAGGGTTTACCAAATATGTTTTCAAATCACAAAACTTGGGGTTTGGGGTCAGTGAGTTTAAAACAAAACATTTTCCAAAAGTTTTCTTCCAAAACCATTTTTACTAAATAAACCACATTTCTATTTGACTAGAAATGGTTTTAAATCAAGAATCATTATTTTGTTTCACCAAATGAGTTCCTATTTCAAAACTTGGTGTTTTGGGTCAGTAGGTTTGGTCCAAACCATTTCCCCAAAGTTTTTTTTACTCAAAAACATTTTCATAAACAAAACAATAGTTTTATTTAGCTAGAAATGGACTAAACCAATTAATCCATTCTAATCTTTTCCAAATTAATTTTCAAAACCATGGGTTGGTTACTAGGGTCAGTAAGGTCACAACAATCCATTTTGCAAAGGTGGTCCACAAATTTTTATTTTATTTTAAATAAACCTCAAAGCAAAACCTTTTGGTTTTACACTCTTGGCCAAGGTTTAATTTGGCTTAATAAAATAATCTTTATTTATAATATTTCTTTTCATTTTGAAAACCAAAACCTTTTATAAAAAGATTTCAAAGTAGTAATAAAATACATGGAAAACTTATTTAAAATAAATAAATAAGTTTTAGTGTTCATTTAAAATGGGAAAAGCCTTTACTTAAATAAAATTTGGATATTACATCCTTATTATTTTATTTAAATAAACCTTTACTCATTTTATCAAAACAAAATATTTTATTATAAAAGCTTGGCCAAAATTAATTTGGCTCTTTAAAATATAATCTTTATTTTATAAATCCACCTTTTCATTTGAAAACAAAGTCTTTTCTTAAAAGATCCAAAATAGTGTTTCCAAAATATTTTATTTTCCTTTATTAAATGTTCATCTTTATAAATCCCTTTAGGATTTAATTGTTCAAAAAAGGTTTGAAGATTCCCAATTGGACTCAAAAGTTTCTTCTGGCCTTGAAAATCAAACAAAGTTTTATTTTATTCATTTATTTTTCACATTACAAGATTTGGAAAATCTTGGGATGTGACAGGCTACCACCCTTAAAATAAATCTCGTCCCGAGATTTGGGAAGGCTAGGGGTTACAAGTTGGCTCAAAGCATCTAGGGTACTACCACCCTTACAAAATTTTAAACAAAAATTACACATTGTCCTTCTTGGGATCCTGGGAAAACTTCTCTGGGCAACCATTTGGGTAGTGTCCTTTATTTCCATACTTGACTCATGGGCCAAGGTTGAGTTTCTCCATAGGCTTGTTCAACTTGTTCTTCATCTTTCTAGACAGTTGCTTGCATAATGTCCTGGATTCTTGTAGTTGAAACAATGGATGTCCTTGAGTTCTTTACGTGGCTCTTGTGGACAAGTTGCTACATAGTGGCCTAGTTCTTTGCAATTGTTGCACACTACTTGGCCGATCTCTTTATTCTTCGGGTTCTCTGGGCATCCACTGGGGTAGTGTCCCATTTCCTTACATTTACGACATTGCACAAGGCTCATGTCCTGTCTTGTTTTCTTGGGTTTCTTTGATCCTTTGAATTGGGTTGTCTTGTTTGGAGGTATAAGTGGTCCTTTTCCTTTGCCATCAACATTTTTGGCATAATTGGATCCTTCTTGTTTCCTTTGTTCAACAATGGCATAGATGGGGCATGGGATAGAGACATGGTCGTTTCCCTCACAAAGGTAACAAGTAGCTTGAGAGGTAGGACATTGTCCAATAGGATGTTTCTCTTCACAGTTAGGACATTGATCTTCATGCTCCTTGGAAGTATGGTCCTTGTCTCCACAAATAATGCAAGCTGGGTCTCCATCTAGAATAACATTCTTGTCATCCTTGTTGTCATACACTCTTTTGGGATAGTTTTCTTCCATGCTGATCATTTGATTAGTCACCTTAAGCATCAGTTGGGATTGTTCTTCCAAAAACTTTTGCAAGGTAGGGTCTTTATCACTATTGTTGGCTATGAACTGAGCTGTCAGTTGGTTCAACTGGTGTTGGGTTGCTATGAGTTCTCTCATGTTGTCCTCTTGGTTGTTGTTGTCAACCTTGATGTTGGAGTCTCTTGGAGTAGTCATCTGTTTGGGTTGGATTGGGATTAGAATAGGCAAAATATTTTCTAAGGAATCAATTCTAATCACACACATCACAATTCACACAAGCAATGTGCAAGCAATCACAAACATAACATTCCACTCAAACAACAAGTTTCAAGCATAACTTTAGGCAACCAAAAATATTTTTGTTACACCACATAAGTTGGTGTGTTTGACTTAACTAAATTATGGTGGTCCATCTATATGGTTCACTTGAAATTTTTCCTTCCTTCTTGGTTCTTCTTGTAGGAGATCATGGTTTCCTTGAGAAAAACTCTTGGTTGCAATACTTCAAATGATGTAGGCTCCTTCTAACTTTTGCATTCCCTAAGTCTCTAAATATTGAGCAAGTTTTCCTTGTCTCACTTGTAGTCCTTAGTGGTATCCAAGATTGTAAGTCCTTGGTGAATATGCTGATGATGTTGAAGTCATTAGAGTTGAAGAAGTTGAAGTCATTAGAGTTGAAGAATTTGAAGTCATTAGAGTTGATGAAGTCCTTTGCACATGGTGTAGTCTTTGGTCATGGAAAGGCTTTGTCCATCAAGTTTGAAATAGAAGAGATGTAGAGTTGAAACCAAAATGGTTGAGGAAAGAGTTTACAAGATTGTTTGTAAATAAGTTTTTGTAACAAACACAACTCCTATTTTTCTAAGGGGTTTTGTCCAATCCTAGGGTTACAAATCCTACAGGCAACACAATGCTCTGATACCATCCTATAGGGTCCCCAACCTTTAATAAGGTAGAGCCCCCTGTGTTTACAATGCTAGTCCCTAGATCAACAGCTAGCATCCACAGTTTAGATGTAATATCAAGAAACCAAGGTCATAATATAACTTTATAACCAGGAATAACATAATTTTATTACATCATACATAGCTCATTTGGATATTACATTACATTGCAGCGGAATAACTATAGTCATGGGTTCCTTCATCTTCAAAGTGCCACAGGAAGATGTTGGTTGTAGACTTTGTAATCCTAATCAATCAATCTTCACTAAAACAATCAAACCTGCAACATTACAAGTTACAGCCACAAGGGTCAATACATTTGAATTGTATTGGCAAGTGATACTATGGTAGTATAGTGGAGTCTAACATCGATATGCATTTGGCTAAGTGGAGTTGAGGCTTGCATTGCTCAAAATAGATTTTTCCTTAACCTTTGAAAATACTAAGTTTTTGCTTTGACAAAATCATTTCCTCAATCAAAGATTGGAGATCCTTTACAAGGCATCTCTCAATCAAAGATTGAACATTTCAAACAACCCTTGTTCAACCACAAATTTTTACTTAGAAATTTGAATGATGAGATTCTTGATTGCTTCCATGTCTTGATGCTCAAATTGTCCTTTACCAGGGACATGGCTAAGTACTTAGGTTTTACACTCTGCAGAGGTGGTGCACTTTCCCCACAAGACTTGGTTTCCCAAGACAAGATCTTTCAGAAGCCTTCCCTTAGACCAACATGGACGCGCTCCAACCTATCAAACACTACCACCCACTGTCCATATGGCTAAGTTCTTGCAACCTATATGATCATGGCAGAGCCCATATTGCCAGGTGGTTGCACTTGAAGCTTCTCAACATTTGACATCTCAAATCTCTTTGTTCCTGGGTGGCCATCCACAAGTGAGATACACAAGCCAAGTCCATGGCCTTGTGAACCACTCAACATAAACCAATCCTTCCATTCCACCCAGGGGATTCATTAACTTAGTTGTTTTATTAAACAAAGAACCAAGTCCTCAGACTTAGAATATTTTTCCATAGTGTGAATATATTTTCCACCCATGTTTTCTATTAGATAGGCTAAGCTTGATTGTAATAGGATTCTTAACTTAGGAAAATCCTACTAAGGTTTCATCTACTAGGTTTTACTATAGTAGGGTTTATACTTAGCAAAATCCATGCAAGTTTTACTTAGCAAAATCACTAATGCATAGAGAAAGTAATGGGACAAAAGATATGAAGCATCACTTGCCTTTTTGGTAGAGGGTATAAGTTCACTCCTTGTCCTTGCAACAATCACACTCTTAAAGTCACTATAATTCAATCAAGCAAGGCACAAACTCAATCTACCAAACAAGCAAAAACAACACATAAAATAACAAAGTCAAAGTAATGCATGCAAGCATGCCAAGCTTTGTTTTGTTTGAAAAAGTGGTTCCTAGTGGGTCATAGACATTTGGGTACACCTAATGGTCATTTTGTAAAGTGGCAAAAGTCACTTGCAAGAGGTTTCACTTCCTAAACCATTTTCAAAACAAAGTATCATTTTATGTGGTGTAGAAATATTTTTACTAAGGCATTAACCTATAGGGTTTACCAAATATGTTTTCAAATCACAAAACTTGGGGTTTGGGGTCAGTGAGTTTAAAAAAAAACATTTTCCAAAAGTTTTCTTCCAAAACCATTTTTACTAAATAAACCACATTTCTATTTGACTAGAAATGGTTTTAAATCAAGAATCATTATTTTGTTTCACCAAATGAGTTCCTATTTCAAAACTTGGTGTTTTGGGTCAGTAGGTTTGGTCCAAACCATTTCCCCAAAGTTTTTTTTACTCAAAAACATTTTCATAAACAAAACAATAGTTTTATTTAGCTAGAAATGGACTAAACCAATTAATCCATTCTAATCTTTTCCAAATTAATTTTCAAAACCATGGGTTGGTTACTAGGGTCAGTAAGGTCACAACAATCCATTTTGCAAAGGTTTTAACCCTAAAATCATTTTTAAATAATTTTTCTAATCTAAACAAGCTCACAAAAGAATCTGCAAAAACAAGCAAACTAATAGATACTATTTGCTAAACTAAGGGCATGGTTGGCTAGGGCTTGCTATCTTGAATCCAACGACATAAAATTTGTAATTTTTGGACATGTGGATCCAAAGTTACAAGGGTTTGAAGTTTGCAAAATATTCTGTTTTCAAATCTGTTTTTAAACAGAATAGGTGACACGCGGTGTGCTTTCATTGGACGGTACCGCTTCACGCGGATCGCGCTCTGTAGGCCCTAGGATCTCATTTAGATCGAGCGGCACAGGGACATTCGATACCTCTTCGTTTATGTTCTATTACAGCCTTACGATCTAGATCTAACGGATGCAATCAATCAAACCACTAACTGGCGGCGCTGCGGTGGCTACCGGCGGCGGAGCTGTCGGTCGACCACGGTGCCGATGCTACAGGAGGTGAGGGTGAAAGGGGAGATGCTCACCAGGCTCAGGAGAACACGGCGAAGCTCAAGGTACTCGCGGTTGGTCAAGGGGCGCTCGGGGTCTGCGGCAATTCCTCACTGGAGCTTGCTACAGCGACAGACGGCTCTGGACGTGGTCGGGGACGGTGCTGTGGTCCACGAGAAGATAAACGGAGGACTGGGTTAGCTGCGCAAGGTCATGGCAAAGATGTTTGCGTGATCGAGGAGACACGGGGTGGTCAGAATCTACCTGTGGGCGTCGTCGGAGAAAGAGGGCAGACGGCGGTGCTGCAGGTCGTCGTCGAAGCCGAGGCTAATGGTCACGAAAAGACAAACAGAGGTCAGGGTTAGTTGCACAAGACCGAGGCGAGTGAGGGAGTGTGAACGAGGAGGCTCGGGGCGGTCGGAAACTACTTGGGTGCTTGCCGGAGTTGAAGACAGACGCGGCGGCGTTCGGAAGCTGGTCGTTGCCGACGCTCTGGGGCGCCCGCGGTTGAACAGATGGTACAAGCAGATGCGTCTAGGTATGGGGAATGTGCGAGCTTGGTCGGGGAGGCAAGGCCGTGGCTGGGCTCGCCAGAATTGAGGAGGAACGGTGGTCGGAGCAGTGAGGGTGCGACTTCAATTGAGGGCAGCCTGGAGGCTCTCGTGCTGCAGTGTTTGAGGGGAAAGGAGGGGAAGGCGCTGGCGTTTAAATGGGCGTGATCGCAGGAGGATTTAACTGCGGTGTTAACTCGAATTGATGCTCGCGAATTCATTGCAGAAACGGAAGATAGGAACTGGTCTGCGGGGGAGGGGTGAAGGAGACGATGATGTGGCGTGGGGTCGTCTTGTCAGCGATAGAGAAGGAAAGGGGGTTGGGTCCACCAATCAGTGAGGGTGCGGGTTTCTTTCGCGGTCAATAACGGTTCGCTTCGTGAGAGAGAGAGGTGGGGTCCACCGGTCAGTGGGAAAAGAAACGAGGAGGAGGTCCACCGGTCATTGTCTTTGTGGGTCAGAATCTGGGTGCGAAACGTTTTTTGTTCGGGGAGAATAACTGGGCTGCTTCTGGGCCTTAGTGGGCTGCTGGGTTGGGTTGACCCTTTTCTTATTTTTTTTTCTGTCTGAAACATTTTTCCTTTTCTATTTCTATTTTTTTGTTTTGAATTTCAATCAATTATTCATTCACTCAAAACATTCAAACAATTCAAACAAACACCACACTTCACAACATTGAACTTGGTTCTGTTTATCAACATAAACCAAATCTTAAAATAAAATATTATTTTTATTCATTTTAGGATCCATTCAATAATTAAATAAAATGGATCTTTAGTTATTTAATAAAATAGGGTTTGATTTAATTAATAAAAAATTTCCATTTGAAATCCCAATATTTTCAAAACCAAATCAGTAGGTTTTATTTGGAAATAAAAGAATACTTGAAAACTTGTTTAAAACAAAATAACCTTTTTGCTATAGGGTCCATTAATAATTAAATAAAATGGACCTTAGTTAATAAATCAAATAGGATTAGTTTATTTAAAAACTTTATTTTGAAATTTAAAATAGAACCAAAACACTTCAGTAGGTTTTATTTGAGAAAACAAAATACTTGGAAAGCTTATTTTAAAAGAATAAATAAGTTTTGATTTTTTGAAAGTAGTAAAACCTTTATTAATAAAGCTTGGATATTTAAATCCTTTTTATTTTATTTTAAATAAACCTCAAAGCAAAACCTTTTGTTTCAAAATCTTGGCCAAGGTTTAATTTGGCTTAATAAAATAATCTTTATTTATAATATTTCTTTTCATTTTGAAAACCAAAACCTTTTATAAAAAGATTTCAATGTAGTAATAAAATACTTGGAAAACTTATTTAAAATAAATAAATAAGTTTTAGTGTTCATTTAAAATGGGAAAAGCCTTTACTTAAATAAAATTTGGATATTACATCCTTATTATTTTATTTAAATAAACCTTTACTCATTTTATCAAAACAAAATATTTTATTATAAAAGCTTGGCCAAAATTAATTTGGCTCTTTAAAATATAATCTTTATTTTATAAATCCACCTTTTCATTTGAAAACAAAGTCTTTTCTTAAAAGATCCAAAATAGTGTTTCCAAAATATTTTATTTTCCTTTATTAAATGTTCATCTTTATAAATCCCTTTAGGATTTAATTGTTCAAAAAAGGTTTGAAGATTCCCAATTGGATTCAAAAGTTTCTTCTGGCCTTGAAAATCAAACAAATTTTTATTTTATTCATTTATTTTTCACATTACAAGATTTGGAAAATCTTGGGATGTGACAAACACACATGCAATGACACTGGTGGACCCATATGTGATTTGTGAGAAGAACACACATCCAATGACACCGGTGGATACATATGTGGTTTGTGAGAAGAACACACATGCAATGACACTAGGTGTGGTTCATGAAAAGAACACACATCCAATGAACTGTGGTGGATCCATATGTGGTTTGTGAGAAAAACACACATGCAATGACTTTAGCTGTGGTTCATGAGAAGAACACACATGCAATCACACTGGTGGATCCATATGTGGTTTGTGAGAAGAACACACATCCAATGACATTGGTGGATCCATGTGTGGTTTGTGAGAAGAACACACATGCAATGACACTGGTGTGGTTCATGAAAAGAACACACATCCAATGACACTGGTGCATCCTTGTGTGGTTTGTGAAAAGAACACACATGCAACGACACTGGGTGTGGTTTGTGAGAAGAAGACACATGCAATGACTCTAGCTGTGGTTTGTGAGAAGAACACACATGCAATCAAACTGGTGGATCCATATGTGGTTTGTGAGAAGAACACACATCTAATGACACTGGTGGATCCATGTGTGGTTTGTGAGAAGAATACACATGCAAAACACACAAGCAATGACACTGGTGGATCCATATGTGGTCTGTGGAAAGAATAGACATGCAATGACACTAGGTGTGGTTAATGAAAAGAAAATACATGCAATGACTCTGATGGATCCATATGTGTTTTGTGAAAAGAACATACATGCAATGACACTGACGGATCAATGTGGTTTGTGAGAATAATAGACATGCAATGAACTCTGGTGGATCCATGTGTGTTTTGTGAGAAGAACACACATGCAATGACTCTGGTGGATCCACACATGGTTTGTGAAAAGAACACGCATGCATTGATACTAGTGGATCAATGTGGTTTGTGAAAATAACAGACATGCAATGAACTCTGGTGGATCCATGTGTTGTTTGTGAGAAGAACACACATGCAATGACACTTGGTGTAGTTCATGAAAATAACACACATCCAATGACTCTGGAGGATCCTTTTGTAGTTTGTGAGAAGAACACGCATGCAGTGACTCTAGATGTGGTTCATGAGAAGAACACACATGCAATGACACTGGTGGATCCATATGTGGTTTGTGAAAAGAACACACATGCAATGACTCTAGCTATGGTTAATGAAAAGAACACACATACAATGACACTATTGGATCTATATGTGGTTTGTGAAATGAATAGACATGCAATGACACTGGTGGATCCATATCTGGTTTGTGAGAAGAACAGACATGCATTGACACTGGTTGTGGTTCATGAAATAACACACATGCAATGAAACTGGTGGATCCTTATGTGGTTTGTGAAAAGAACACACATTCAATGACACTACTGGATCCATGTGTGGCTTGTGAGAAGAACAGACATGCAAAACACATATGCAATGACACTGGTGGATCCATATGTGGTCTGTGGAAAGAACATACATGCAATGACACTAGCTATGGATAATGAAAAGAACAGACATGCAATGAGATGGATCCATATGTGGTTTCTGAAAGGAACACACATGCAATGATGTTGGTGGATCAATGCGGTTTGTGAGAATAACTGACATGCAATGAATTCTGGTGGATCCATGTGTAGTTTGTGAGAAGAACACACATGCAATGACACTGGGTGTGGTTCATGAAAAGAACACACATCCAATGAACTCTGGTGGATCCATATGTGGTTTGTGAGAAGAACACACATGCAATCACTCTAGATGTGGTTTGTGAAAAGAACACACATGCAATGACACTGGGTGTGGTTCATGAAAAGAACACACATCCAATGAACTCGGGTGGATCCATATGTGGTTTGTGAGAAGAACACACATGCAATCACTCTAGATGTGGTTTGTGAAAAGAACACACATGCAATGACACAGGTGGATCCATATGTGCTTTGTGAGAAGAACACACATCCAATGACACTGGTGGATCCATGTGTGGTTTGTGAGAAGAACACACATGCAATGACACTGGGTGTGGTTCATGAAAAGAACACACATCCAATGACACTAGTGGATACTTATGTGGTTTGTGAAAAGAACACACATGCAATGACTCTAGATGTGGTTTGTGAGAAGAACAGACATGCAATCACAATGGTGGATCCATATGTGGTTTGTGAGAAGAACACACATCCAATGACACTAGTGGATCCATATGTGGTTTGTGAGAACAACACATGCAATGACACTTGGTGTGGTTCATGAAAAGAACACACATCCAATGAACTGTGGTGGATCCATATGTGGTTTGTGATAAGAACACACATGCAATGACTCTAGCTGTGGTTCATGAGAAGAACACACATGAAATCACACGGGTGGATCCATATGTGGTTTGTGAGAAGAACACACATCCAATGACACTGGTGGATCCATGTGTGGTTTGTGAGAAGAACACACATGCAAAACACATATGCAATGACACTGGTGGATCCATATGTGGTCTGTGGAAAGAACATACATGCAATGACACTAGCTATGGATAATGAAAAGAACAGACATACAATGAGATGGATCCATATGTGGTTTCTGAAAAGAACACACATGCAATGATGTTGGTGGATCAATGCGGTTTGTGAGAATAACTGACATGCAATGAATTCTGGTGGATCCATGTGTAGTTTGTGAGAAGAACACACATGCAATGACACTGGGTGTGGTTCATGAAAAGAACACACATCCAATGAACTCTGGTGGATCCATATGTGGTTTGTGAGAAGAACACACATGCAATCACTCTAGATGTGGTTTGTGAAAAGAACACACATGCACTGACACTGGTGGATCCTTATGTGGTTCATGAAAAAACACACATGCAACGACACTGGGTGTGGTTTGTGAGAAGAACACACATGCAATGACTCTTGTTGTGGTTTGTGAGAAGAACACACATGCAATACAAATTGGTGAATCCATATGTGGTTTCTGAGAAGAACACACATCCAATGACACTGGTGGATCCATGTGTGGTTTGTGAGAAGAACACACGTGCAAAACACACAAGCAATGACACTGGTGGATCCATATGTGGTCTGTGGAAAAATAGACATGCAATGACACTAGGTGTGGTTAATGAAAAGAACATACATGCAATGACTCTGATGGATCCATATGTGGTTTGTGAAAAGAACATACATGCAATGACACTGGGTGTGGTTCATGAAAAGAACACACATCCAATGAACTCGGGTGGATCCATATGTGGTTTGTGAGAAGAACACACATGCAATCACTCTAGATGTGGTTTGTGAAAAGAACACACATGCAATGACACAGGTGGATCCATATGTGGTTTGTGAGAAGAACACACATCCAATGACACTGGTGGATCCATGTGTGGTTTGTGAGAAGAACACACATGCAATGACACTGGGTGTGGTTCATGAAAAGAACACACATCCAATGACACTAGTGGATACTTATGTGGTTTGTGAAAAGAACACACATGCAATGACTCTAGATGTGGTTTGTGAGAAGAACAGACATGCAATCACAATGGTGGATCCATATGTGGTTTGTGAGAAGAACACACATCCAATGACACCAGTGGATCCATATGTGGTTTGTGAGAAGAACACACATGCAATGACACTTGGTGTGGTTCATGAAAAGAACACACATCCAATGAACTGTGGTGGATCCATATGTGGTTTGTGATAAGAACACACATGCAATGACTCTAGCTGTGGTTCATGAGAAGAACACACATGAAATCACACGGGTGGATCCATATGTGGTTTGTGAGAAGAACACACATCCAATTACACTGGTGGATCCATGTGTGGTTTGTGAGAAGAACACACATGCAAAACACATATGCAATGACACTGGTGGATCCATATGTGGTCTGTGGAAAGAACATACATGCAATGACACTAGCTATGGATAATGAAAAGAACAGACATACAATGAGATGGATACATATGTGGTTTCTGAAAAGAACACACATGCAATGATGTTGGTGGATCAATGCGGTTTGTGAGAATAACTGACATGCAATGAATTCTGGTGGATCCATGTGTAGTTTGTGAGAAGAACACACATGCAATGACACTGGGTGTGGTTCATGAAAAGAACACATATCCAATGAACTCTGGTGGATCCATATGTGGTTTGTGAGAAGAACACACATGCAATCACTCTAGATGTGGTTTGTGAAAAGAACACACATGCACTGACACTGGTGGATCCTTATGTGGTTCATGAAAAAATACACATGCAACGACACTGGGTGTGGTTTGTGAGAAGAACACACATGCAATGACTCTTGTTGTGGTTTGTGAGAAGAACACACATGCAATACAAATTGGTGAATCCATATGTGGTTTCTGAGAAGAACACACATCCAATGACACTGGTGGATCCATGTGTGGTTTGTGAGAAGAACACACGTGCAAAACACACAAGCAATGACACTGGTGGATCCATATGTGGTCTGTGGAAAAATAGACATGCAATGACACTAGGTGTGGTTAATGAAAAGAACATACATGCAATGACTCTGATGGATCCATATGTGGTTTGTGAAAAGAACATACATGCAATGACACTGGTGGATCAATGTGGTTTGTGAGAATAATAGACGTGCAATGAACTCTCGTGGATCCATGTGTGTTTTGTGAGAAGAACACACATGCAATGACTCTGGTGGATCCACACATGGTTTTTGAAAATAACACACATGCAATGATACTGGTGGATCAATGTGGTTTGTGAAAATAACAGACATGCAATGAACTCTGGTCGATCCATGTGTGGTTTGTGAGAAGAACACACATGCAGTGACTCTAGATATGGTTCATGAGAAGAACACACATGCAATGACACTGGTGGATCCATATGTGGTTTGTCAAAAGAACACACATGCAATGACTCTAGATATGGTTAATGAAAAGAACACACATATAATGACACTATTGGATCTATATGTGGTTTGTGAAATGAACAGAAATGCAATGACACTAGTGGATCCATATGTGGTTTGTGAGAAGAACACCCATGCATTGACACTGGTTGTGGTTCATGAAATAACACACATGCAATGAAACTGCTAGATCCTTATGTGGTTTGTGAAAAGAACACACATTGAATGACTCTGGTGGATCCATATGTGGTTTGTGAGAAGAACACACATGCCATGACTCTAGCTATGGTTTGTGAGAAGAACACACATGCAATCACACTGGTGCATCCATATATTGTTTGGGAGAAGAACACACATCCAACGACACTACTGGATCCATGTGTGGTTTCTGAGCAGAACACACATGCAAAACACACATGCAGTGACACTGTGGATCCATATGTGGTCTGTGGAAAGAACATACATGCAATGACACTAGATATGGATAATAAAAATAACATACATGCAATGACTGTGATGGATCCATATGTGGTTTCTGAAAAGAACGCACATGCAATGACACTGGTGGATCAATGCGGTTTGTGAGAATAACTGACATACTATGAATTATGGTGGATCGATGTATGGTTTGTGAGAAGAACACACATGCAATGACAGTTGTGGTTCATGAAAAGAACACACATCCAATGAACTCTGGTGGATCCATATGTGGTTTGTGAGAAGAACACACATGCAATGACTCTAGATGTGGTTTGTGAAAAGAACACACATGCAATGACACAGGTGGATCCATATGTGGTTTGTGAGAAGAACACACATCCAATGACACTGGTGGATCCATGTGTGGTTTGTGAGAAGAACACACATGCAATGACACTGGGTGTGGTTCATGAAAAGAACACACATCTAATGACATGGTGGATCCTTATGTGGTTTGTGAAAAGAACACACATGCAATGACTCTAGATGTTGTTTGTGAGAAGAACACACATGCAATCACAATGGTGGATCCATATGTGGTTTGTGAGAAGAACACACATCCATTGACACTGGTGGATCCATATGTGGTTTGTGAGAAGAACACACATGCAATGACACTGGGTGTGGTTCATGAAAAGAACACACATCCAATGAACTATGGTGGATCCATATGTAGTTTGTGAGAAGAACACACATGCAATGACTCTAGTTGTGGTTCATGAGAAGAACACACATGAAATCACACTGGTGGATCCATATGTGGTTCGTGAGAAGAACAGACATCCAATGACACTGGTGGATCCATGTGTGGTTTGTGAGAAGAACACACATGCAATGACACTGGTGTGGTTCATGAAAAGAACACACATCAATTGACACTGGTGGATCCTTATGTGGTTTGTGAAAAGACCACACATGAAATGACACTGGGTGTGGTTTGTGAGAAGAACACACATGCAATGACTCTAGCTGTGGTTTGTGAAAAGAACACACATGCAATAAAACTAATGGATCCATATGTGGTTTATGAGAAGAACACACATCCAATGACACTGGTGGATCCATGTGTGGTTTGTGAGAAGAACACACATGCAAAACACACAAGCAATGACACTGGTGGATCCATATGTGGTCTGTGGAAAGAATAGACATGCAATGACACTAGGTGTGGTTAATGAAATGAACATACATGTAATAACTCTGATGGATCCATATGTGGTTTGTGAAAAGAACACACATGCAATGACACTGGTGGATCAATGTGGTTTGTGAGAATAACGACATGCAATTAACTCTGGTGGATCCATGTGTGGTTTGTGAGAAGAACGCACATGCAATGACCCTGGTGGATCCACATGTGGTTTGTGAAAAGAACACACATGCAATCATACTGGTGGATGAATATGGTTTGTGAGAATAAGAGACATGCAATGAACTCTGGTGGATACATCTATGGTTTGTGAGAAGAACACACATGCAATGACACTGGGTGTGGTTCATGAAAATAACACACATCCAATGACTCTATTGGATCCTTATGTGGTTTGTGAGAAGAACACACATGCAGTGACTCTAGATGTGGTTCATGAGAAGAACACACATGCAATGACACTGGTTGATCCATATGTGGTTTGTGAGAAGAACACACATCCAATGAGAGAGGTGGATGCATGTGTGGTTTGTGAGAAGAACACACATGCAATGACACCGGGTGTGGTTCATGAAAAGAACACACATCGAATGACACTGATGGATCCTTATGTGGTTAGTGAGAAGAACACACATGCAATGACTCTAGATGTGGTTTGTGAGAAGAACACACATGCAATGAGACGGGTGGATCTATAAGTGGTTTGTGAGAAGAACACACATCCAATGACACCGGTGGATCCATATGTGGTTTGTGAGAAGAACACACATGCAATGACACTGGGTGTGGTTCATGAAAAGAACACTCATGCAATCACACTGGTGGATCCATGTGTGGTTTGTGAGAAGAACACACATGCAATGACACTAGGTGGGGTTCATGAAAAGAACACATATCCACTGACACTGGTGGGTCCTTATGTGGTTTGTGAAAAGAACACACATGCAATGACTCTAGATGTGGTTTGTGAGAAGAACACACATGCGATGCCACTGGTGGATCCATATGCGGTTTGTGAGAAGAAGACACATCCAATGACACTGGTGGATCCATATGTAGTTTGTGAGAAGAACACACATGCAATGACACTGGGTGTTGTTCATGAAAATAACATACATCCAATGAACTCTGGTGGATCCATATGTGGTTTGCGAGAGGAACACACATGCAATGACTCTACCTCTGGTTCATGAGAAGAACTCACATGCAATCACACTGGTGGATCCATATGTGGTTTCTGAGAAGAACACACATCCAATGACACCGGTGGATCCATATGTGGTTTGTGAGAAGAACACACATGCAATTACACTGGGTATGGTTCATGAAAAGAACACACATCCAATGACACTAGTGGATCCTTATGTGGTTTGGTTCATGAAAAGAACACTAATCCAATGACACTGGTGGATCCTTATGTGGTTTGTGAAAAGAACACACATGCAATGACTCTAGATGTGGTTTGTGAGAAGAACACACATGCAATGACACTGGTGGATCTATATGTGGTTTGGGAGAAGAACACACATCCGATGACACTGCTGGATCCACATGTGGTTTGTGAGAATAACACACATGCAATGACACTAGCTGTGGTTCATGAAAAGAACACACATCCAATGAACTCTGGTGGATCCATATGTAGTTGGTGAGAAGAACACACATGCAACGACTCTAGATGTGGTTTATGAGAAGAAAACACATGCGATCACACTAGTGGATCCATATGTGGTTTGTGAGAAGAACGCACATCCAATGACACTGGTGGATCCATGTGTGGTTTGTGACAAGAACACACATGCAATGACACTTGGTGTGGTTCATGAAAAGAACACACATCCAATGACACTGGTGGATCCTTATGTGGTTTGTGAAAAGAACACACATGCAATGAAACTGGGTGTGGTTTGTGACAAGAACACACATTCAATGCCACTGGTTGATCCATATGTGGTTTGTGAAAAGAACACACATCCAATGACACTGGTGGATCCATATGTGGTTTGTGAAAGAACACACATGTAATGACACTGGGTGTGGTTCATGAAAAATGACACTGGTGGATCCTTATGTGGTTTGTGGAAAGAACACACATGCAATGACACTAGGTGTGGTTTGTGAGAAGAACACACAAGCAATGACACTGGTGGATCCATATGTGGTTTGTGAGAAGAACACACATCCAATGACACTGGTGGATCCATATGTGGTTTGTGATAAGAACACATATGCAATGACTCTCGGCGTGGTTCATGAAATGAACACACATCCAATGAACTTTGGTGGATCCATATGTGGTTTGTAAGAAGAACACACATGCAATGACTCTAGCTATGGTTCATGAGAAGAACACACATGAAATCACACTGGTGGATCCATATGTGGTTTGTGAGAAGAACACACATCCAATGACACTGGTGGATCCATGTGTGGTTTGTGAGAAGAACACACATCCAATGACTCTAGCTGTGGTTAATGAAAAGAACACACATGCAATGACACTGTTGGATCCATATGTGGTTCGTGAAAAGAACACACATGCAAAGACTCTAGCTATGGTTAATGAAAACAACACACATGCAATGACACTGGTGGATCCTTATGTGGTTCATGAAAAGAACACACATGCAATGACTCTGGTGGATCCATATGTGGTTTGTGAGAAGAACACACATGCAATGACTCTAGGTGTGGTTTGTGAGAAGAACACACATGCAATCACACTGGTGGATCCATATGTGGTTTGTGAAAAGAACACACATGTAATGACTCTAGATGTGGTTAATGAAAAGAACACACATGCAATGACACTGTTGGATCCATATGTGGTTTGTGACAAGAACACACATGCAAAGACTCTAGCTATGGTTAATGAAAATAACACACATGCAATGACACTGGTGGATCCTTATGTGGTTCATGAAAAGAACACACATGCAATGACTCTGGTGGATCCATATGTGGTTTGTGAGAAGAATACACATGCAATGACTCTAGCTGTGGTTCATGAAAAGAACACACATGCAATCACACTAGTGGATCCATATGTGGTTTGTGAATTGTGAAAAGAACACACATTCAATGACTCTGGTGGATCCATATGTGGTTTGTGAGAAGAACACACGTGCAATGACTCTAGCTGTGGTTTGTGAGAAGAACACACATGCAATCACACTGGTGGATCCATATGTGGTTTGTGAGAAGAACACACATCTAATGACACTGGTGGATCCATTGTGGTTTGTGAGAAGAACACACATCCAATGACACTGGTGGATCCATTGTGGTTTGTGAGAAGAACACACATACAAAACACACATGCAATGACACTGGTGGATCCTTATGTAGTCTATGGAAAGAACATACATGCAATGACACTAGCTATGGATAATGAAAACAACAGACATGCAATGACACTGATGGATCCATATGTGGTTTCTGAAAAGAACACACATGAAATGACACTGGTGGATCAATGTGGTTTGTGAGAATAACATACATGCAATGAACTCTGGTGGATTCATGTGTGGTTTGTGAGAAGAAGACACATGCAATGACACTGGGTGTGGTTCATGAAAAGAGAACACATCCAATGAACTCTGGTGGTTCCATATGTGGTTTGTGAGAAGCACACACATGCAATGACTCTAGATGTTTTTTGGTGAAAAGAACACACATGCAATGACATAGGTGGATCCATATGTGGTTTGTGAGAAGAACACACATGCAATGACTCTAGCTATGGTTCGTGAGAAGAACACACATGAAATCACACTGGTGGATCCATATGTGGTTTGTGAGAAGAACACACATCCAATGACACTAGTGGATCCATGTGTGGTTTGTGAGAAGAACACACATCCAATGACTCTAGCTGTGGTTAATGAAAAGAACACACATCTAATGACTCTAGCTATGGTTAATGAAAAGAATACACATGCAATGACACTGTTGGATCGATATGTGGTTCATGAAAATAATAGACATGCAATGACACTGGTAGATCCATATGTGGTTTGTGAGAAGAACACACATGCAATGACACTGGTTGTGGTTCATGAAAAGAACACACATGCAATGACACTGGTTGTGGTTCATGAAAAGAACACACATGCAATGACTCGGATGGATCCATGTGTGGTATTTGAAAAGAACACACATGCAATGACTCTAGCTCTGGTTAATGAAAAGAACACATATGCAATGACACTGTTAGATCCATATGTGGTTTGTGAAAAGAACATACATGCAATGACTCTAGCTATGGTTAATGAAAAGAACATACATGCAATGACACTATTGGATCCATATGTGGTTTGTGAACAGAACACACATGCAATGACACTGGTTGTGCTTCATGAAAAGAACACACATGCAATGACACTGGTGGATCTTTATGTGGTTCATGAAAAGAACACACATGCAATGACTCTGGTGGATCCATATGTGGTTTGTGAGAAGACCACACATGCAATGACTCTAGCTATGGTTTGTGAGAAGAACACACATGCAATCAAACTTGTGGATCCATATGTGGTTTGTGAGAAGAACACACATCCAATGACACTGGTGGATCCATGCGTGGTTTGTGAGAAGAACACACATGCAAAACACACATGCAATGACACTGGTGGATCCATATGTGGTATGTCGAAAGAACAGACATGCAATGACTCTGATGGATCCATATGTGGTTTGTGAAAAGAACACACATGCAATGACTCTAGATGTGGTTAATGAAAAGAACACACATGCAATGACACTGTTGGATCCATATGTGGTTTGTGAAAAGAACAAACATGCAAAGACTCTAGCTATGGTTAATGAAAAGAACACACATGCAATGACACTATTGGATCCATATGTGGTTTGTGAAAAGAAAAGACATGCAATGACACTGGTGGATCCATATGTCGTGTGTGAGAAGAACACACATGCAATGACACTGGTTATGGTTCATGAAAAGAACACACATGCAATGACACTGGTTGTGGTTTATGAAAAGAACACACATGCATTGACACTGGTGGATCCTTATGTGGTTTGTGAAAATAACACACATGCAATGACTTTGGTGGATCCATATGTGGTTTGTGACAAGAACACACATGCAATGAATCTAGCTATGGTTTGTGAGAAGAACACACATGCAATCACACTGGTGGATCCATATGTGGTTTGTGAGAAGAACACACATCCAATGACACTAGTGGATCCATGTGTGGATTGTGAGAACAACACACATGCAGAACACACATGCAATAACACTGGTGGATCCATATGTGGTCTATGGAAAGAATAGACATGCAATGACACTAGTCGTGATTGATGAAAAGAACAGACATGCAATGACTCTGATGGATCCATATGTGGTTTGTGAAAAGAACACACATGCAATGACTCTAGATGTGGTTAATGAAAAGAACACACACACAATGACACTGTTGGATCCATATGTGGTTTGTGAAAAGAACAGACATGCAATGACACTGGTGGATCCATATGTGGTTTGTGAGAAGAACACACATGCAATGACACTGGTTGTGGTTCATGAAAAGAACACACATGCAATGAAACTGGTGGATCCTTATGTGGTTTGTGAAAAGAACACACATTCAATGACTCTGGTGGATCCATATGTGGTTTGTGAGCAGAACACACATGCAATGACTCTAGCTATGTTTTGTGAGAAGAACACACATGCAATCAAACTGGTGGATCCATATGTGGTTTGTGAGAAGAACACACATCCAATGAGACTGGTGGATCCATGTGTGGTTTGTGAGAAGAACACACATACAAAACACACATGCAATGACACTGGTGGATCCATATGTGTTCTATGGAAAGAACATACATGCAATGACACTAGCTATGGATAATGAAAAGAACAGACATGCAATGACTCTGATGGATCCATATGTGGTTTTTGAGAAGAACACACATGAAATGACACTGGTGGATCAATGTGGTTTGTGAGAATAATAGACATGCAATGAACTCTGGTGGATCCATGTGTGGTTTGTGAGAAGAAGACACATGCAATGACACTGGGTGAACTTGTGGTTCAAAAGCTTCGCAATGGACGTCGGGATGGAAGGCTTTGGTTCATGAATAGAACAGACATCCGATGAACTCTGGTGGATCCATATGTGGTTTGTGAGAAGAACACACATGCAATGACTCTAGATGTGTTTTGTGAAAAGAACACACATGCAATGACACAGGTGGATCCATATGTGGTTTGTGAGAAGAACACACCTCCAATGACACTGGTGGATCCATGTGTGGTTTGTGAGAAGAACACACATGCAATGACTCTAGATGTGGTTTGTGAGAAGAACACACATGCAATCACAATGGTGGATCCATATGTGGTTTGTGAGAAGAACACACATCCATTGACACCGGTGGATCCATATCTGGTTTGTGAGAAGAACACACATGCAATGACACTGGGTGTGGTTCATGAAAAGAACACACATCCAATGAACTGTGGTGGATCCATATGTGGTTTGTGAGAAGAACACACATGCAATGACTCTAGCTGTGGTTCATGAGAAGAACACAAATGAAATCACACTAGTGGATCCATATGTGGTTTGTGAGAAGAACACACATCCAATGACACTGGTGGATCCATGTGTGGTTTGTGAGAAGAACACACATGCAATGACACTGGTGTGGTTCATGAAAAGAACACACATCAATTGACACTGGTGGATCCTTATGTGGTTTGTGAAAAGAACACACATGCAATGACACTAGGTGTGGTTTGTGAGAAGAACACACATGCAACGACTCTAGCTGTGGTTTGTGAAAAGAACACACATGCAATAAAACTAGTGGATCCAGATGTGGTTTGTGAGAAGAACACACATCCAATGACACTGGTGGATCCATGTGTGGTTTGTGAGAAGAACACACATGCAAAACACACAAGCAATGACACTGGTGGATCCATATGTGGTCTGTGGAAAGAATAGACATGCAATGACACTAGGTGTGGTTAATGAAATGAACATACATGCAATAACTCTGATGTATCCATATGTGGTTTTTGAAAAGAACACACATGCAATGACACTGGTGGATCAATGTGGTTTGTGAGAATAACGACATGGAATGACTCTGGTGGATCCATGTGTGGTTTGTGAAAAGAACACACATGCAATCATACTGGTGGATGAATGTGGTTTGTGAGAATAACAGACATGCAATGAACTCTGGTGGATCCATCTATGGTTTGTGAGAAGAACACACATGCAATGACACTGGGTGTGGTTCATGAAAATAACACACATCCAATGACTCTATTGGATCCTTATGTTGTTTGTGAGAAGAACACACATGTAGTGACTCTAGATGTGGTTCATGAGAAGAACGCACATGCAATGACACTGGTTGATCCATATGTGGTTTGTGAGAAGAACACACATCCAATGACACTGGTGGATGCATGTGTGGTTTCTGAGAAGAACACACATGTAATGACACCGGGTGTGGTTCATGAAAAGAACACACATCCAATGACACTGATGGATCCTTATGTGGTTTGTGAAAAGAACACGCATGCAATGACTGTAGATGTGTTTTGTGAGAAGAACACACATGCAATGAGACTGGTGGTTCCATATGTGGTTTGTGAGAAGAACACACATGCAATGACACCGGTGGATCCATATGTGGTTTGTGAACAGAACACACATGTAATGACACTGGGTGTGGTTCATGAAAAGAACACACATCCAATGAACTCTGGTGTATCCATATGTGGTTTGTGAGAAGAACAATCATGGAATGACTCTAACTATGGTTCATGAGAAGAACACTCATGCAATCACACTGGTGGATCCATGTGTGGTTTGTGAGAAGAACACACATGCAATGACACTGGGTGTGGTTCATGAAAAGAACACACATCCAATGACACTGGTGGATCCTTATGTGGTTTGTGAAAATAACACACATGCAATGACTCTAGATGTGGTTTGTGAGAAGAACACACATGTGATGCCACTGGTGGATCCATATGTGGTTTGTGAGAAGAACACACATGTAATGACACCGGGTGTGGTTCATGAAAAGAACACACATCCAATGACACTGATGGATCCTTATGTGGTTTGTGAAAAGAACACGCATGCAATGACTGTAGATGTGTTTTGTGAGAAGAACACACATGCAATGAGACTGGTGGTTCCATATGTGGTTTGTGAGAAGAACACACATGCAATGAAACCGGTGGATCCATATGTGGTTTGTGAACAGAACACACATGTAATGACACTGGGTGTGGTTCATGAAAAGAACACACATCCAATGAACTCTGGTGTATCCATATGTGGTTTGTGAGAAGAACAATCATGGAATGACTCTAACTATGGTTCATGAGAAGAACACTCATGCAATCACACTGCTGGATCCATGTGTGGTTTGTGAGAAGAACACACATGCAATGACACTGGGTGTGGTTCATGAAAAGAACACACATCCAATGACACTGGTGGATCCTTATGTGGTTTGTGAAAAGAACACACATGCAATGACTCTAGATGTGGTTTGTGAGAAGAACACACATGTGATGCCACTGGTGGATCCATATGTGGTTTGTGAGAAGAACACACATGAAATGACACTTGGTGTTATTCATGAAAATAACATACATCCAATGAACTCTGGTGGATCCATATGTGGTTTGTGAGAGGAACACACATGCAATGACTCTACCTTTGGTTCATGAGAAGAACTCACATGCAATCACACTGGTGGATCCATATGTGGTTTGTGAGAAGAACACACATCCAATGACACCGGTGGATCCATATGTGTTTTGTGAGAAGAACACAAATGCAATTACACTGGGTGTGGTTCATGAAAAGAACACACATCCAATGACACTAGTGGATCCTTATGTGGTTTGTGAAAAGAACACACATGCGATGACACTAGGGGTGGTTTGTGAGAAGAACACACATGCAATGACACTAGGTTTGGTTCATGAAAAGAACACACATCCAATGACACTGGTGGATCCTTATGTGGTTTGTGAAAAGAACACACATGCAATGACTCTAGATGTGGTTTGTGAGAAGAACACACATGCAATGACACTGCTGGATCTATATGTGGTTTGGGAGAAGAACACACATCCGATGACACTGATGGATCCACATGTGGTTTGTGAAAAGAACACATATGCAATGACACTGTTAGATCCATATGTGGTTTGTGAAAAGAACACACATGCAATGACTCTAGCTATGGTTAATGAAAAGAACATACATGCAATGACACTGTTGGATCCATATGTGGTTTGTGAACAGAACACACATGCAATGACAGTGGTTGTGCTTCATGAAAAGAACACACATGCAATGACACTGGTGGATCCTTATGTGGTTCATGAAAAGAACACACATGCAATGACTCTGGTGGATCCATATGTGGTTTGTGAGAAGAACACACATGCAATGACTCTAGCTATGGTTTGTGAGAAGAACACACATGCAATCACACTTGTGGATCCATATGTGGTTTGTGAGAAGAACACACATCCAATGACACTGGTGGATCCATGTGTGGTTTGTGAGAAGAACACACATGCAAAACACACATGCAATGACACTGGTGGATCCATATGTGGTATGTCGAAAGAACAGACATGCAATGACTCTAGATGTGGTTAATGAAAAGAACACACATGCAATGACACTGTTGGATCCATATGTGGTTTGTGAAAAGAACACACATGCAAAGACTCTAGCTATGGTTAATGAAAAGAACACACATGCAATGACACTGTTGGATCCATATGTGGTTTGTGAAAAGAAAAGACATGCAATGACACTGGTGGATCCATATGTCGTGTGTGAGAAGAACACACATGCAATGACACTGGTTGTGGTTCATGAAAAGAACACACATGCAATGACACTGGTTGTGGTTCATGAAAAGAACACACATGCAATGACACTGGTGGATCCTTATGTGGTTTGTGAAAATAACACACATGCAATGACTTTGGTGGATCCATATGTGGTTTGTGAGAAGAACACACATGCAATCACACTGGTGGATCCATATGTGATTTGTGAGAAGAACACACATCCAATGACACTAGTGGATCCATGTGTGGATTGTGAGAACAACACACATGCAGAACACACATGCAATGACACTGGTGGATCCATATGTGGTCTATGGAAAGAATAGACATGCAATGACACTAGTCGTGGTTGATGAAAAGAACAGACATGCAATGACTCTGATGGATCCATATGTGGTTTGTGAAAAGAACACACATGCAATGACTCTAGATGTGGTTAATGAAAAGAACACACATGCAATGACACTGTTGGATCCATATGTGGTTTGTGAAAAAGAACACATATGCAACGACTCTAGCTATGGTTAATGAAAAGAACACACACACAATGACACTGTTGGATCCAGATGTGGTTTGTGAAAAGAACAGACATGCAATGACACTGGTGGATCCATATGTGGTTTGTGAGAAGAACACACATGCAATGACACTGGTTGTGGTTTATGAAAAGAACACACATGCAATGAAACTGGTGGATCCTTATGTGGTTTGTGAAAAGAACACACATTCAATGACTCTGGTGGATCCATATGTGGTTTGTGAGCAGAACACACATGCAATGACTCTAGCTGTGGTTGGTGAGAAGAACACACATGCAATCACACTGGTGGATCCATATGTGGTTTGTGAGAAGAACACACATCCAATGACACTGGTGGATCCATGTGTGGTTTGTGAGAAGAACACACATACAAAACACACATGCAATGACACTGGTGGATCCATATGTGTTCTATGGAAAGAACATACATGCAATGACACTAGCTATCGATGATGAAAAGAACAGACATGCAATGACTCTGATGGATCCATATGTGGTTTCTGAGAAGAACACACATGAAATGACACTGGTGGATCAATGTGGTTTGTGAGAATAATAGACATGCAATGAACTCTGGTCGATCCATGTGTGGTTTGTGAGAAGAAGACACATGCAATGACACTGGGTGTGGTTCATGAAAAGAACAGACCTCCAATGAACTCTGGTGGATCCATATGTGGTTTGTGAGAAGAACACACATGCAATGACTCTAGATGTGTTTTGTGAAAAGAACACACATGCAATGACACAGGTGGATCCATATGTGGTTTGTGAGAAGAACACACATCCAATGACACTGGTGGATCCATGTGTGGTTTGTGAGAAGAACACACATGCAATGACTCTATATGTGGTTTGTGAGAAGAACACACATGCAATCACAATGGTGGATCCATATGTGGTTTGTGAGAAGAACACACATCCATTGACACCGATGGATCCATATGTGGTTTGTGAGAAGAACACACATGGAATGACACTGGGTGTGGTTCATGAAAAGAACACACATCCAATGAACTCTGGTGGATCCATATGTGGTTTGTGAGAAGAACACACATGCAATGACTCTAGCTGTGGTTCATGAGAAGAACACAAATGAAATCACACTGGTGGATCCATATGTGGTTTGTGAGAAGAACACACATCCAATGACACTGGTGTATCCATGTGTGGTTTGTGAGAAGAACACACATGCAATGACACTGGTGTGGTTCATGAAAAGAACACACATCAATTGACACTGGTGGATCCTTATGTGGTTTGTGAAAAGAACACACATGCAATGACACTGGGTGTGGTTTGTGAGAAGAACACACATGCAATGACTCTAGCTGTGGTTTGTGAAAAGAACACACATGCAATAAAACTAGTGGATCCATATGTGGTTTGTGAGAAGAACACACATCCAATGACACTGGTGGATCCATGTGTGGTTTGTGAGAAGAACACACATGCAAAACACACAAGCAATGACACTGGTGGATCCATATGTGGTCTGTGGAAAGAATAGACATGCAATGACACTAGGTGTGGTTAATGAAATGAACATACATGCAATAACTCTGATGGATCCACATGTGGTTTTTGAAAAGAACACACATGCAATGACACTGGTGGATAAATGTGGTTTGTGAGAATGACGACATGCAATGAACTCTGGTGGATCCATGTGTGGTTTGTGAGAAGAACGCACATGCAATGACTCTGGTGGATCCACATGTGGTTTGTCAAAAGAACACACATGCAATCATACTGGTGGATGAATGTGGTTTGTGAGAATAACAGACATGCATTGAACTCTGGTGGATCCATCTATGGTTTGTGAGAAGAACACACATGCAATGACACTGGGTGTGGTTCATGAAAATAACACACATCCAATGACTCTATTGGATCCTTATGTGGTTTGTGAGAAGAACACACATGTAGTGACTCTAGATGTGGTTCATGAGAAGAACGCACATGCAATGACACTGGTTGATCCATATGTGGTTTGTGAGAAGAACACACATCCAATGACACT
The DNA here is from genome assembly GCA_916181665.1 of Avena sativa. NCBI lineage: Eukaryota > Viridiplantae > Streptophyta > Magnoliopsida > Poales > Poaceae > Avena > Avena sativa. Next base: position 26,136,023 of record OV702290.1, on the reverse strand, counting down.
GGTGGATGCATGTGTGGTTTGTGAGAAGAACACACATGTAATGACACCGGGTGTGGTTCATGAAAAGAACACACATCCAATGACACTGATGGATCCTTATGTGGTTTGTGAAAAGAACACACATGCAATGACTCTAGATGTGTTTTGCGAGAAGAACACACATGCAATGAGACTTGTGGATCCATATGTGGTTTGTGAGAAGAACACACATCCAATGACACTGGTGGATCCATATGTGGTTTGTGAGAAGAACACACATGCAATGACACTGGGTGTGGTTCATGAAAAGAACACACATCCAATGAACTCTGGTGTATCCATATGTGGTTTGTGAGAAGAACAATCATGGAATGACTCTAGCTGCGGTTCATGAGAAGAACACTCATGCAATCACACTGGTGGATCCGTGTGTGGTTTGTGAGAAGAACGCACATGCAATGACACTGGGTGTGGTTCATGAAAAGAACACACATCCAATGACACTGGTGGATCCTTATGTGGTTTGTGAAAAGAACACACATGCAATGACTTTAGATGTGGTTTGTGAGAAGAACACACATGTGATGCCACTGGTGGATCCATATGCGGTTTGTGAGAAGAAGACACATCCAATGCCACTGGTGGATCCATATGTGGTTTGTGAGAAGAACACACATGCAATGACACTTGGTGTTGTTCATGAAAATAACATACATCCAATGAACTCTGGTGGATCCATATGTGGTTTGTGAGAGGAACACACATGCAATGACTCTACCTTTGGTTCATGAGAAGAACTCACATGCAATCACACTGGTGGATCCATATGTGGTTTGTGAGAAGAACACACATCCAATGACACCGGTGGATCCATATGTGGTTTGTGAGAAGAACACAGATGCAATTACACTGGGTGTGGTTCATGAAAAGAACACACATCCAATGACACTAGTGGATCCTTATGTGGTTTGTGAAAAGAACACACATGTGATGACACTAGGGGTGGTTTGTGAGAAGAACACACATGCAATGACACTAGGTTTGGTTCATGAAAAGAACACACATCCAATGACACTGATGGATCCTTATGTGGTTTTTGAAAAGAACACACATGCAATGACTCTAGATGTGGTTTGCAAGAAGAACACACATGCAATGACACTGGTGGATCTATATGTGGTTTGGGAGAAGAACACACATCCGATGACACTGGTGGATCCACATGTGGTTTGTGAGAATTACACACATGCAATGACACTAGCTGTGGTTCATGAAAAGAACACACATCCAATGAACTCTGGTGGATCCATATGTGGTTGGTGAGAAGAACACCCATGCAACGACTCTAGATGTGGTTTATGAGAAGAACAAACATGCGATCACATTGGTGGATCCATATGTGGTTTGTGAGAAGAACACACATCGAATGACACCATTGTGGATCCATGTGTGGTTTGTGACAAGAACACACATGCAATGACACTTGGTGTGGTTCATGAAAAGAACACGCATCCAATGACACTGGTGGATCCTTATGTGGTTTGTGAAAAGAACACACATGCAATGACACTGGGTGTGGTTTGTGACAAGAACACACATTCAATGCCACTGGTTGATCCATATGTGGTTTGTGAAAAGAACACACATCCAATGACACTGGTGGATCCATATGTGGTTTGTGAGAAGAACACACATGCAATGACACTGGGTGTGGTTCATGAAAAGAACACACATCCAATGACACTGGTGGATCCTTATGTGGTTTGTGGAAAGAACACGCATGCAATGACACTAGGTGTGGTTTGTGAGAAGAACACACAAGCAATGACATTGGTGGATCCATATGTGGTTTGTGAGAAGAACACACATCCAATGACACTGGTGGATCCATATGTGGTTTGTGATAAGAACACACATGCAATGACTCTCGGTGTGGTTCATGAAAAGAACACACATCCAATGACACTGGTGGATCCTTATGTGGTTTGTGGAAAGAACACACATCCAATGAACTCTGGTGGATCCATATGTGGTTTGTGAGAAGAACACACATGCAATGACTCTGGCCATGGTTCATGAGAAGAACACACATGAAATCACACTGGTGGATCCATATGTGGTTTGTGAGAAGAACACACATCCAATGACACTAGTGGATCCATGTGTGGTTTGTGAGAAGAACACACATCCAATGACTCTAGCTGTGGTTAATGAAAAGAACACACATGCAATGACACTGTTGGATCCATATGTGGTTCGTGAAAAGAACACACATGCAAAGACTCTAGCTATGGGTAATGAAAATAACACACATGCAATGACACTGGTGGATCCTTATGTGGTTCATGAAAAGAACACACATGCAATGACTCTGGTGGATCCATATGTGGTTTGTGAGAAGACCACACATGCAATGACTCTAGTTGTGGTTTGTGAGAAGAACACACATGCAATCACACTGGTGGATCCATATGTGGTTTGTGAAAAGAACACACATGCAATGACTCTAGATGTGGTTAATGAAAAGAACACACATGCAATGAAACTATTGGATCCATATGTGGTTTGTGAAAAGAACACACATGCAAAGACTCTAGCTATGGTTAATGAAAATAACACACATGCAATGACACTGGTGGATCCTTATGTGGTTCATAAAAAGAACACACATGCAATGACTCTGGTGGATCCATATGTGGTTTGTGAGAAGAACACACATGCAATGACTCTAGCTGTGGTTTGTGAGAAGAACACACATGCAATCACACTGGTGGATCCATATGTGGTTTGTCAAAAGAACACATATTCAATGACTCTGGTGGATCCATATGTGGTTTGTGAGAAGAACACACATGCAATGACTCTAGTTGTGGTTTGTGAGAAGAACACACATGCAATCACACTGGTGGATCCATATGTGGTTTGTGAGAAGAACACACATCCAATGACACGGGTGGATCCATTGTGGTTTGTGAGAAGAACACACATGGGTGGATCCATATGTTGTTTGTGAGAAGTACACACATCCAATGACACTGGTGGATCCATATGTGGTTTGTGAGAGGAACACACATGCAAAACACACATGCAATGACACTGTGGATCCATATGTGGTATGTGGAAAGAACATACATGCAATGACACTAGCTATGGATAATGAAAAGAACAGACATGCAATGACTCTGATGGATCCATATGTGGTTTCTGAAAAGAACACACATGCAATGACACTGGTGGATCAATGTGGTTTGTGAGAATAACAAACATGCAATGAGCTCTGGTGGATCCATGTGTGGTTTGTGAGAAGAACACACATGCAATGACACTGTTGGATCCATATGTGGTTCGTGAAAAGAACACACATGCAAAGACTCTAGCTATGGGTAATGAAAATAACACACATGCAATGACACTGGTGGATCCTTATGTGGTTCATGAAAAGAACACACATGCAATGACTCTGGTGGATCCATATGTGGTTTGTGAGAAGAACACACATGCAATGACTCTAGTTGTGGTTTGTGAGAAGAACACACATGCAATCACACTGGTGGATCCATATGTGGTTTGTGAAAAGAACACACATGCAATGACTCTAGATGTGGTTAATGAAAAGAACACACATGCAATGAAACTATTGGATCCATATGTGGTTTGTGAAAAGAACACACATGCAAAGACTCTAGCTATGGTTAATGAAAATAACACACATGCAATGACACTGGTGGATCCTTATGTGGTTCATAAAAAGAACACACATGCAATGACTCTGGTGGATCCATATGTGGTTTGTGAGAAGAACACACATGCAATGACTCTAGCTGTGGTTTGTGAGAAGAACACACATGCAATCACACTGGTGGATCCATATGTGGTTTGTCAAAAGAACACATATTCAATGACTCTGGTGGATCCATATGTGGTTTGTGAGAAGAACACACATGCAATGACTCTAGTTGTGGTTTGTGAGAAGAACACACATGCAATCACACTGGTGGATCCATATGTGGTTTGTGAGAAGAACACACATCCAATGACACGGGTGGATCCATTGTGGTTTGTGAGAAGAACACACATGGGTGGATCCATATGTTGTTTGTGAGAAGTACACACATCCAATGACACTGGTGGATCCATGTGTGGTTTGTGAGAGGAACACACATGCAAAACACACATGCAATGACACTGTGGATCCATATGTGGTATGTGGAAAGAACATACATGCAATGACACTAGCTATGGATAATGAAAAGAACAGACATGCAATGACTCTGATGGATCCATATGTGGTTTCTGAAAAGAACACACATGCAATGACACTGGTGGATCAATGTGGTTTGTGAGAATAACAAACATGCAATGAGCTCTGGTGGATCCATGTGTGGTTTGTGAGAAGAACACACATGCAATGACACTAGATGTGGTTCATGAAAAGAACACACATCCAGTGAACTCTGGTGGATCCATATGTGGTTTGCGAGAAGAACACACATGCAATGACTCTAGATGTGATTTGTGAAAAGAACACACATGCAATGACACAGGTGGATCCATATGTGGTTTGTGAGAAGAACAAACATCCAATGACACTGGTGGATCCATGTGTGGTTTGTGAGAAGAACACACATGCAATGACTCTGGTGGATCCACACGTGGTTTGTATAAAGAACACACATGCAATGATACTGGTGGATCAATGTGGTTTGTAAGAATAAGATACATGCAATGTACTCTAGTGGATCCATGTGTGGTTTGTGAGAAGAACACACATGCAATGACACTGGGTGTGGTTCACGAAAATAACACACATACAATGACTCTGGTGGATCCTTATGTGGTTTGTGAAAAGAACACAAATGCAATGACTCTAGCTATGGTTAATGAAAAGAACACACATACAATGACACTGTTGGATCTATATGTGGTTTGTGAAATGAACAGACATGCAATGACACTGGTGGATCCATATGTGGTATGTGAGAAGAACACACATGCAATGACACCGGTAGTGGTTCATGAAAAGAACACACATGCAATGAAACTAGTGGATCCTTATGTGATTCATGAAAATAACACACATTCAATGACTCTGGTGGATCCATATGTGGTTTTTGAGAAGAACACACATGCAATGACTCTAGCTGTGGTTTGTGAGAAGAACACACATGCAATCACACTGGTGGATCCATATGTTGTTTGTGAGAAGAACACACATCCAATGACACTGGTGGATCCATGTTTGGTTTGTGAGAAGAACACACATGCAAAACACACATGCAATGACACTGGTGGATCCATATGTGGTCTGTGGAAAGAACATACATGCAATGACACTAGCTATGGATAATGAAAAGAACAGACATGCAATGACTCTGATGGATCCATATGTGGTTTCTGAAAAGAACACATATGCAATGACACTGGTGGATCAATGTGGTTTGTGAGAATAACAGACATGCAATGAACTCTGGTGGATCCATGTGTGGTTTGTGAGAAGAGCACACATGCAATGACACTGGGTGTGGTTCGTGAAAAGAACATACATCCAATGAACTCTGGTGGATCCACATGTGGTTTGTGAGAAGAACACACATGCAATGACTCTAGATGTGGTTTGTGAAAAGAACACACATGCAATGACAGAGGTGGATCCATATGTGGTTTGTGAGAAGAACACACATCCAATGACACTGGTGGATCCATGTGTAGTTTGTGAGAAGAACACACATGCAATGACACTAGGTGTGGTTCATGAAAAGAACACACATCTAGTGACACTGGTAGATCCATATGTGGTTTGTGAGAAGAACACACATCCAATGACTCTTGCTGTGGTTAATGAAAAGAACACACATGCAATGACACTGGTGGATCCATATGTGGTTCGTGAAAAGAACACACATGCAAAGACTCTAGCTATGGTTAATGAAAATAACACACATGCAATGACACTGGTGGATCCTTATGTGGTTCATGAAAAGAACACGCATGCAATGACTCTAGTGGATCCATATGTGGTTTGTGAGAAGAACACACATGCAATGACTCTAGTTGTGGTTTGTGAGAAGAACACACATGCAATCACACTGGTGGATCCATATGTGGTTTGTGAAAAGAACACACATGCAATGACACTAGGTGTGGTTAATGAAAAGAACACACATGCAATGAATCTAGCTATGGTTCATGAGAAGAACACACATGAAATCACACTGGTGGATCCATATGTGGTTTGTGAGAAGAACACACATCGAATGACATTGGTGGATCCATGTGTGGTTTGTGAGAAGAACACACATCCAATGAATCTAGCTGTGGTTAATGGAAAGAACACACATGCAATGACACTGTTGGATCCATATGTGGTTCGTGAAAAGAACACACATGCAAAGACTCTAGCTATGGTTAATGAAAATAACACACATGCAATGACACTGGTGGATCCTTATGTGGTTCATGAAAAGAACATGCATGCAATGACTCTGGTGGATCCACATCTGGTTTGTGAGAAGAACACACATGCAATGACTCTAGATGTGGTTTGTCAAAAGAACACACATGCAATCACACTGGTGGATCAATATGTGGTTTGTGAAAAGAACACACATCCAATGACACTGGTGGATCCATGTGTAGTTTGTGAGAATAACAGACATGCAATGACTCTGGTGGATCCATATGTGGTTTGTGAGAAGAACACACATGCAATGACTCTAGCTGTGGTTTGTGAGAAGAACACACATGCAATCACACTGGTGGATCCATATGTGGTTTGTCAAAAGAACACATATTCAATGACTCTGGTGGATCCATATGTGGTTTGTGAGAAGAACACACATGCAATGACTCTAGTTGTGGTTTGTGAGAAGAACACACATGCAATCACACTGGTGGATCCATATGTGGTTTGTGAGAAGAACACACATCCAATGACACGGGTGGATCCATTGTGGTTTGTGAGAAGAACACACATGGGTGGATCCATATGTTGTTTGTGAGAAGTACACACATCCAATGACACTGGTGGATCCATGTGTGGTTTGTGAGAGGAACACACATGCAAAACACACATGCAATGACACTGTGTATCCATATGTGGTATGTGGAAAGAACATACATGCAATGACACTAGCTATGGATAATGAAAAGAACAGACATGCAATGACTCTGATGGATCCATATGTGGTTTCTGAAAAGAACACACATGCAATGACACTGGTGGATCAATGTGGTTTGTGAGAATAACAAACATGCAATGAACTCTGGTGGATCCATGTGTGGTTTGTGAGAAGAACACACATGCAATGACACTAGATGTGGTTCATGAAAAGAACACACATCCAGTGAACTCTGGTGGATCCATATGTGGTTTGCGAGAAGAACACACATGCAATGACTCTAGATGTGATTTGTGAAAAGAACACACATGCAATGACACAGGTGGATCCATATGTGGTTTGTGAGAAGAACAAACATCCAATGACACTGGTGGATCCATGTGTGGTTTGTGAGAAGAACACACATGCAATGACTCTGGTGGATCCACACGTGGTTTGTATAAAGAACACACATGCATTGATACTGGTGGATCAATGTGGTTTGTAAGAATAAGATACATGCAATGTACTCTAGTGGATCCATGTGTGGTTTGTGAGAAGAACACACATGCAATGACACTGGGTGTGGTTCATGAAAATAACACACATCCAATGACTCTGGTGGATCCTTATGTGGTTTGTGAAAAGAACACAAATGCAATGACTCTAGCTATGGTTAATGAAAAGAACACACATACAATGACACTATTGGATCTATATGTGGTTTGTGAAATGAACAGACATGCAATGACACTGGTGGATCCATATGTGGTATGTGAGAAGAACACACATGCAATGACACTGGTAGTGGTTCATGAAAAGAACACACATGCAATGAAACTAGTGGATCCTTATGTGGTTCATGAAAATAACACACATTCAATGACTCTGGTGGATCCATATGTGGTTTTTGAGAAGAACACACATGCAATGACTCTAGCTGTGGTTTGTGAGAAGAACACACATGCAATCACACTGGTGGATCCATATGTTGTTTGTGAGAAGACCACACATCCAATGACACTGGTGGATCCATGTTTGGTTTGTGAGAAGAACACACATGCAAAACACACATGCAATGACACTGGTGGATCCATATGTGGTCTGTGGAAAGAACATACATGCAATGACACTAGCTATGGATAATGAAAAGAACAGACATGCAATGACTCTGATGGATCCATATGTGGTTTCTGAAAAGAACACACATGCAATGACACTGGTGGATCAATGTGGTTTGTGAGAATAACAGACATGCAATGAACTCTGGTGGATCCATGTGTGGTTTGTGAGAAGAGCACACATGCAATGACACTGGGTGTGGTTCGTGAAAAGAACATACATCCAATGAACTCTGGTGGATCCACATGTGGTTTGTGAGAAGAACACACATGCAATGACTCTAGATGTGGTTTGTGAAAAGAACACACATGCAATGACACAGGTGGATCCATATGTGGTTTGTGAGAAGAACACACATCCAATGACACTGGTGGATCCATGTGTAGTTTGTGAGAAGAACACACATGCAATGACACTAGGTGTGGTTCATGAAAAGAACACACATCTAGTGACACTGGTAGATCCATATGTGGTTTGTGAGAAGAACACACATCCAATGACTCTTGCTGTGGTTAATGAAAAGAACACACATGCAATGACACTGGTGGATCCATATGTGGTTCGTGAAAAGAACACACATGCAAAGACTCTAGCTATGGTTAATGAAAATAACACACATGCAATGACACTAGTGGATCCTTATGTGGTTCATGAAAAGAACACGCATGCAATGACTCTAGTGGATCCATATGTGGTTTGTGAGAAGAACACACATGCAATGACTCTAGTTGTGGTTTGTGAGAAGAACACACATGCAATCACACTGGTGGATCCATATGTGGTTTGTGAAAAGAACACACATGCAATGACACTAGGTGTGGTTAATGAAAAGAACACACATGCAATGACTCTAGCTATGGTTCATGAGAAGAACACACATGAAATCACACTGGTGGATCCATATGTGGTTTGTGAGAAGAACACACATCCAATGACATTGGTGGATCCATGTGTGGTTTATGAGAAGAACACACATCCAATGAATCTAGCTGTGGTTAATGGAAAGAACACACATGCAATGACACTGTTGGATCCATATGTGGTTCGTGAAAAGAACACACATGCAAAGACTCTAGCTATGGTTAATGAAAATAACACACATGCAATGACACTGGTGGATCCTTATGTGGTTCATGAAAAGAACACGCATGCAATGACTCTAGTGGATCCACATCTGGTTTGTGAGAAGAACACACATGCAATGACTCTAGATGTGGTTTGTCAAAAGAACACACATGCAATCACACTGGTGGATCAATATGTGGTTTGTGAAAAGAACACACATCCAATGACACTGGTGGATCCATGTGTAGTTTGTGAGAAGAACACACATTCAATGACTCTGGTGGATCCATATGTGGTTTGTGAGAAGAACACACATGCAATGACTCCAGTTGTGGTTTGTGAGAAGAACACACATTCAATGACTCTGGTGGATCCATATGTGGTTTTTGAAAAGAACACACATGCAATTACTCTAGATGTGGTTAATGAAAAGAACACACATGCAATGACACTGTTGGATCCATATGTGGTTTGTGAAAAGAACACACATGCAAAGACTGTAGCTATGGTTAATGAAAATAACACACATGCAATGACACTGGTGGATCCTTATGTGGTTCATGAAAAGAACACACATGCAATGACTCTGGTGGATCCATATGTGGTTTGTGAGAAGAACACACATGCAATGACTCTAGCTGTGGTTTGTGAGAAGAACACACATGCAATCACACTGGTGGATCCATATGTGGTTTGTGAAAAGAACACACATTCAATGACTCTGGTGGATCCATATATGGTTTGTGAGAAGAACACACATGCAATGACTCTAGCTGTGGTTTGTGAGAAGAACACACATGCAATCACACTGGTGGATCCATATGTGGTTTGTGAGAAGAACACACATCCAATGACACTGGTGGATCCATTGTGGTTTGTGAGAAGAACACACATACAAAACACACATGCAATGACACTGGTGGATCCATATGTAGTCTATGGAAAGAACATACATGCAATGACACTAGGTATGGATAATGAAAAGAACAGACATGCAATGACACTGATGGATCCATATGTGGTTTCTGAAAAGAACACACATGAAATGACACTGGTGCATCAAGGTGGTTTGTGAGAATAATAGACATGCAATGAACTCTGGTGGATCCATGTCTGGTTTGTGAGAAGAAGACACATGCAATGACACTGGGTGTGGTTCATGAAAAGAACACACATCCAATGAACTCTGGTGGATCCATATGTGGTTTGTGAGAAGAACATACATGCAATGACTCTAGATGTTTTTTGGTGAAAATAACACACATGCAATGACACAGGTGGATCCATATGTGGTTTGTGAGAAGAACACACATGCAATGAATCTAGCTATGGTTCATGAGAAGAACACACATGAAATCACACTGGTGCATCCATATGTGGTTTGTGAGAAGAACACACATCCAATGACACTGGTGGATCCATGTGTGGTTTGTGAGAAGAACACACATCCAATGACTCTAGCCGTGGTTAATGAAAAGAACACACATCTAATGACTCTAGCTATGGTTAATGAAAAGAATACACATGCAATGACACTGCTGGATCGATATGTGGTTCATGAAAATAATAGACATGCACTGACACTGGTAGATCCATATGTGGTTTGTGAGAAGAACACACATGCAATGACACTGGTTGTGGTTCATGAAAAGAACACAGATGCAATGACACTGGTGGATCCTTATGTGGTTTGTGAAAATAACACACATGCAATGACCTTGGTGGATCCATATGTGGTCTGTGGAAGGAACACACATGCAATGACTCTAGCTGTGGTTTGTGAGAAGAACAGACATGCAATGATCCATGTGGGGTTTGAAAAGAACACACATGCAATGACTCTAGCTGTGGTTAATGAAAAGAACACATATGCAATGAGACTGTTAGATCCATATATGGTTTGTGAAAAGAACACACATGCAATGACTCTAGCTATGGTTAATGAAAAGAACATACATGCAATGACACTGTTGGATCCATATGTGGTTTGTGAAAAGAACACACATGCAATGACACTGGTTGTGCTTCATGAAAAGAACACACATGCAATGACAATGGTGGATCCTTATGTGGTTCATGGAAAGAACACACATGCAACGCCTCTGGTGGATCCATATGTGGTTTGTGAGAAGAACACACATGCAATGACTCTAGCTATGGTTTGTGAGAAGAACACACATGCAATCACACTTGTGGATCCATATGTGGTTTGTGAGAAGAACACACATCCAATGACACTGGTGGATCCATGTGTGGTTTGTGACAAGAACACACATCCAATGACTCTAGATGTGTTTTGGGAAAAGAACACACATGCAATGACACAGGTGGATCCGTATGTGGTTTGTGAGAAGAACACACATGCAATGACTCTAGCTATGGTTCATGAGAAGAACACACATGAAATCACATTGGTGGATCCATATGTGGTTTGTGAGAAGAACACACATCCAATGACACTGGTGGATCCATGTGTGGTTTGTGAGAAGAACACACATCCAATGACTCTAGCTGTGGTTAATGAAAAGAACACACTTCTAATGACTCTAGCTATGGTTAATGAAAAGAATACACATGCAATGACACTGCTGGATCGATATGTGGTTCATGAAAATAATAGATATGCACTGACACTGGTAGATCCATATGTGGTTTGTGAGAAGAACACACATGCAATGACACTGGTTGTGGTTCATGAAAAGAACACACATGCAATGAAACTAGTGGATCCTTCTGTGGTTCATGAAAAGAAACACATTGAATGACTCTGGTGGATCCATATGTGGTTTGTGAGAAGAACACACATGCAATGACTCTAGCTGTGGTTTGTGAGAAGAACACACATGCAATCACACTGGTGGATCCATATGTTGTTTGTGAGAAGAACACACATCCAATGACACTGGTGGATCCATGTTTGGTTTGTGAGAAGAACACACATGCAAAACACACATGCAATGACACTGGTGGATCCATATGTGGTCTGTGGAAAGAACATACATGCAATGACACTAGCTATGGATAATGAAAAGAACATACATGCAATGACTCTGATGGATCCATATGTGGTTTCTGAAAAGAACACACATGCAATGACACTGGTGGATCAATGTGGTTTGTGAGAATAACAGACATGCAATGAACTCTGGTGGATCCATGTGTGGTCTGTGAGAAGAGCACACATGCAATGACACTGGGTGTGGTTCGTGAAAAGAACATACATCCAATGAACTCTGGTGGATCCACATGTGGTTTGTGAGAAGAACACACATGCAATGACTCTAGATGTGGTTTGTGAAAAGAACACACATGCAATGACACAGGTGGATCCATATGTGGTTTGTGAGAAGAACACACATCCAATGACACTGGTGGATCCATGTGTAGTTTGTGAGAAGAACACACATGCAATGACACTAGGTGTGGTTCATGAAAAGAACACACATCTAGTGACACTGGTAGATCCATATGTGGTTTGTGAGAAGAACACACATCCAATGACTCTTGCTGTGGTTAATGAAAAGAACACACATGCAATGACACTGTTGGATCCATATGTGGTTCGTGAAAAGAACACACATGCAAAGACTCTAGCTATGGTTAATGAAAATAACACACATGCAATGACACTGGTGGATCCTTATGTGGTTCATGAAAAGAACACGCATGCAATGACTCTAGTGGATCCATTTGTGGTTTGTGAGAAGAACACACATGCAATGACTCTAGTTGTGGTTTGTGAGAAGAACACACATGCAATCACACTGGTGGATCCATATGTGGTTTGTGAAAAGAACACACATGCAATGACACTAGGTGTGGTTCATGAAAAGAACACACATGCAATGACTCTAGCTATGGTTCATGAGAAGAACACATGAAATCACACTGGTGGATCCATATGTGGTTTGTGAGAAGAACACGCATCCAATGACATAGGTGGATCCATGTGTGGTTTGTGAGAAGAACACACATCCAATGAATCTAGCTGTGGTTAATGAAAAGAACACACATGCAATGACACTGTTGGATCCATATGTGGTTCGTGAAAACAACACACATGCAAAGACTCTAGCTATGGTTAATGAAAATAACACACATGCAATGACACTGGTGCATCCTTATGTGGTTCATTAAAAGAACACGCATGCAATGACTCTGGTGGATCCACATCTGGTTTGTGAGAAGAACACACATGCAATGATTCTAGATGTGGTATGTCAAAAGAACACACATGCAATCACACTGGTGGATCAATATGTGGATTGTGAAAATAACACACATCCAATGACACTGGTGGATCCATGTGTAGTTTGTGAGAATAACAGACATGCAATGAACTCTGGTGGATCCATGTGTGGTCTGTGAGAAGAGCACACATGCAATGACACTGGGTGTGGTTCGTGAAAAGAACATACATCCAATGAACTCTGGTGGATCCACATGTGGTTTGTGAGAAGAACACACATGCAATGACTCTAGATGTGGTTTGTGAAAAGAACACACATGCAATGACACAGGTGGATCCATATGTGGTTTGTGAGAAGAACACACATCCAATGACACTGGTGGATCCATGTGTAGTTTGTGAGAAGAACACACATGCAATGACACTAGGTGTGGTTCATGAAAAGAACACACATCTAGTGACACTGGTAGATCCATATGTGGTTTGTGAGAAGAACACACATCCAATGACTCTTGCTGTGGTTAATGAAAAGAACACACATGCAATGACACTGTTGGATCCATATGTGGTTCGTGAAAAGAACACACATGCAAAGACTCTAGCTATGGTTAATGAAAATAACACACATGCAATGACACTGGTGGATCCTTATGTGGTTCATGAAAAGAAAACGCATGCAATGACTCTAGTGGATCCATATGTGGTTTGTGAGAAGAACACACATGCAATCACACTGGTGGATCCATATGTGGTTTGTGAAAAGAACACACATGCATTGACACTAGGTGTGGTTCATGAAAAGAACACACATGCAATGACTCTAGCTATGGTTCATGAGAAGAACACACATGAAATCACACTGGTGGATCCATATGTGGTTTGTGAGAAGAACACACATCCAATGACATTGGTGGATCCATGTGTGGTTTGTGAGAAGAACACACATCCAATGAATCTAGCTGTGGTTAATGAAAAGAACACACATGCAATGACACTGTTGGATCCATATGTGGTTCGTGAAAAGAACACACATGCAAAGACTCTAGCTATGGTTAATGAAAATAACACACATGCAATGACACTGGTGGATCCTTATGTGGTTCATGAAAAGAACACACATGCAATGACTCTGGTGGATCCACATCTCGTTTGTGAGAAGAACACACATGCAATGACTCTAGATGTGGTTTGTCAAAAGAACACACATGCAATCACACTAGTGGATCAATATGTGGTTTGTGAAAAGAACACACATCCAATGACACTGGTGGATCCATGTGTAGTTTGTGAGAAGAACACACATTCAATGACTCTGGTGGATCCATATGTGGTTTGTGAGAAGAACACACATGCAATGACTCCAGTTGTGGTTTGTGAGAAGAACACACATGCAATCACACTGGTGGATCCATATGTGGTTTGTGAAAAGAACACACATGCAATTACTCTAGATGTGGTTAATGAAAATAACACAGATGCAATGACACTGTTGGATCCATATGTGGTTTGTGAAAAGAACACACATGCAAAGACTGTAGCTATGGTTAATGAAAATAACACACATGCAATGACACTGGTGGATCCTTATGTGGTTCATGAAAAGAACACACATGCAATGACTCTGGTGGATCCATATGTGGTTTGTGAGAAGAACACACATGCAATGACTCTAGCTGTGGTTTGTGAGAAGAACACACATGCAATCACACTGGTGGATCCATATGTGGTTTGTGAAAAGAACACACATTCAATGACTCTGGTGGATCCATATATGGTTTGTGAGAAGAACACAGATGCAATGACTCTAGCTGTGGTTTGTGAGAAGAACACACATGCAATCACACTGGTGGATCCATATGTGGTTTGTGAGAAGAACACACATCCAATGACACTGGTGGATCCATTGTGGTTTGTGAGAAGAACACACATACAAAACACACATGCAATGACACTGGTGGATCCATATGTAGTCTATGGAAAGAACATACATGCAATGACACTAGCTATGGATAATGAAAAGAACAGACATGCAATGACACTGATGGATCCATATGTGGTTTCTGAAAAGAACACACATGAAATGACACTGGTGCATCAATGTGGTTTGTGAGAATAATAGACATGCAATGAACTCTGGTGGATCCATGTGTGGTTTGTGAGAAGAAGACACATGCAATGACACTGGGTGTGGTTCATGAAAAGAACACACATCCAATGAACTCTGGTGGATCCATATGTGGTTTGTGAGAAGAACACACATGCAATGACTCTAGATGTGTTTGGTGAAAAGAACACACATGCAGTGACAAAGGTGGATCCATATGTGGTTTGTGAGAAGAACACACATGCAATGACTCTAGCTATGGTTCATGAGAAGAACACACATGAAATCACACTGGTGGATCCATATGTGGTTTGTGAGAAGAACACACATCCAATGACACTGGTGGATCCATGTGTGGTTTGTGAGAAGAACACACATCCAATGAATCTAGCTGTGGTTAATGAAAAGAACACACATCTAATGACTCTAGCTATGGTTAATGAAAAGAATACACATGCAATGACACTGCTGGATCGATATGTGGTTCATGAAAATAATAGACATGCACTGACACTGGTAGATCCATATGTGGTTTGTGAGAAGAACACACATGCAATGACACTGGTTGTGGTTCATGAAAAGAACACAGATGCAATGACACTGGTGGATCCTTATGTGGTTTGTGAAAATAACACACATGCAATGACCTTGGTGGATCCATATGTGGTCTGTGGAAAGAACACACATGCAATGACTCTAGCCGTGGTTTGTGAGAAGAACAGACATGCAATGATCCATGTGGGGTTTGAAAAGAACACACATGCAATGACTCTAGCTATGGTTAATGAAAAGAACACATATGCAATGAGACTGTTAGATCCATATATGGTTTGTGAAAAGAACACACATGCAATGACTCTAGCTATGGTTAATGAAAAGAACATACATGCAATGACACTGTTGGATCCATATGTGGTTTGTGAAAAGAACACACATGCAATGACACTGGTTGTGCTTCATGAAAAGAACACACATGCAATGACACTGGTGGATCCTTATGTGGTTCATGGAAAGAACACACATGCAATGCCTCTGGTGGATCCATATGTGGTTTGTGAGAAGAACACACATGCAATGACTCTAGCTATGGTTTGTGAGAAGAACACACATGCAATCACACTTGTGGATCCATATGTGGTTTGTGAGAAGAACACACATACAATGACACTGGTGGATCCATGTGTGGTTTGTGAGAAGAACACACATGCAATGACTCTAGATGTGTTTTGTGAAAAGAACACACATGCAATGACACAGGTGGATCCATATGTGGTTTGTGAGAAGAACACACATGCAATGACACTGGTTGTGGTTCATGAAAAGAACACACATGCAATGACACTGGTGGATCCTTATATGGTTCATGAAAAGAACACACATGCAATGACTCTGGTGGATCCATGTGTAGTTTGTGAGAAGAACACACATTCAATGACTCTGGTGGATCCATATGTGGTTTGTGAGAAGAACACACATGCAATGACTCCAGTTGTGGTTTGTGAGAAGAACACACATGCAATCACACTGGTGGATCCATATGTGGTTTGTGAAAAGAACAAACATGCAATTACTCTAGATGTGGTTAATGAAAAGAACACACATGCAATGACACTGTTGGATCCATATGTGGTTTGTGAAAAGAACACACATGCAAAGACTGTAGCTATGGTTAATGAAAATAACACACATGCAATGACACTGGTGGATCCTTATGTGGTTCATGAAAAGAACACACATGCAATGACTCTGGTGGATCCATATGTGGTTTGTGAGAAGAACACACATGCAATGACTCTAGCTGTGGTTTGTGAGAAGAACACACATGCAATCACACTGGTGAATCCATATGTGGTTTGTGAAAAGAACACACATTCAATGACTCTGGTGGATCCATATGTAACATCCCAAAAAAATCATATTTCAAAACTCATTCATATCATTCTTTGCATCATTCTTTCATTTAGGGTTTTTCTCAAAATCATTTAGAAGCATACACTTTGGCTATGATTTCATGTGGGCAATTTATCTCAAATGGCCATCACCCTTTGGGATTTGTTTGTTTAGGTACTTGTTTGCTTGCCCCCATGGTTGGAAAGACTAGGTGAAGCTTTTTACCCAAGATTCAAAATTTAGAAATATTTTCTAAACCCTATTTCAAACTAGAGGCAAAGAGACAAAGTCTCTGTTTATTTCAAAAACCTAAGCTTGACCAAGCCCTTGCTAGTAACCACATGGTCATCTGACTCATTTTTGAACCCACAGAACCCTGCAAAAATCCCCAAAACAGTTTGAATTCAAAAGGATTTGAATTCATATCAAAATCAATCCAGAAAATGAATTTAGAAAAAGAAAAGGAATTCTCAAAAGAAAAGGGCCGAGCGGCCAGAATCTGGCCCAGCAACGGATCAAGCCCAGCAAGCCCACCCGGGGATCTCCTTTTTCTTCTCTCACGCGCGAGCGCACGCGTTAAGTCGCTGACAGACAGACCCCACCGCCACCTCGCACTCTTCGCTGACGAGCGGGCCCGGTCCACGTCGCCCTCGTCTTCCCCAGACCGCGCCTGCGACCACGTCGCTGCAGCAGTGATGGCCGGTAATGGCGCGGCGTAAATGGACATTTAACCGCGAGCGTTTCCTGTCGATTCCCCGGCTATAAGATCCTCTCTGCCTCGCGATCTTTTCCCCCAAACACCTCGCTCACTCCGCCACCAGGCTGTCCTCAATCCTCCGCGCACCGCCATGGACAGAGCCTCTCCGGCGATCGATTCCGGTGAGCCTAGTGTTCCCCTCTGCCTCTTGTTCTTACAATCTGACTCAGAGTGTCTTGGCGCATCTCCTGACCTCACTAGTCTGTCTTGTACTGCCCCAGGTCGCCGGTTCCACTTGACACCGCGAGCACCGACGGCGACATCAACTCCGACGAGTTTTCCCGGTAGGTACAGACCGCCCCTCGCCTTCCCGTTCATGCTCACGACTTCCCCTTGACCCTGTGAACCTAACCGTGTCACTATCTTGCCTTGGGGTGATTCACAGCAACGTCCACGACGACCACCCGACGCACCCGACGCCGCCACGAACTCCGGTGAGCAATCGCAGCCGTGCCCGAGCGCCCCTTGACCAACCACGAGTACGACGAGCATCGCCGTGACCCCCTGAGCCCGGTGAGCTACTCCTCCTTCTCCCTCGCCGTCTGCATCATCGGCAACGTCATCGACCGACGGTTCCGCCGCCGGTAGCCACCGCTCCGCCGCCAGTTTCTGGCCAGGTCGATAGGAACCGTTAGATCTGCATCTGATGGCTTAGATAGAATTACTAATCGAAGGGGTACGCGTTGATCTGAGCCGCACCTGCCCCTTTAGATCCAGCGGTCTGTATCGCTCGATCCAGACGAACCGGTACGGGCGAATAAGAACATGACGCGTGGCTAGGTTAGATCTAAAAATAGAATTTAAAACCAGAAATTTGATCCAAATTCAAATGCCTATATCTTTTGAATTCCACGTTGGAATTTTGCAAATTTTATACCGTTGGATTCAGAAAAACAAGACCTTTCTGCCTATCCTTTTTGTTTAGCAGATAGTAACCATTAGTTTGGCTTAAATTACAGAAACTTGTTTGAGTCCTTTTGAGTATAGATTTAGTTTAGTATTTTGTTTTAGGGTTATTTAAGATTATCTTGGCTATTTTGTGACTTGTTTAGTTTCTGTATTCATGCACTTGCTTGGTTGAGTTTTTCAAAAAATCATCACTTGGTAGATTCATGCATGCATGCATTCATAATATTTTTGTTTGTATATATTTGTGTGTAATTGTGTGCTATAACTTTGTGTGTAGATTTTGCTAGTGATTGTGATTGTGACGAGTGCTACTCTCCACACTACCAAGGAAAGTGATATCTTCATGAATATTCCATACCTATATTTTATACTTGCATTAGATATATTTTGTTAGGACTTGCATGCTACTTTTGTCAATTGATGTTGGGAAATCCTATTTAGAATAGAATGCTAGAGTTGCTAGGAAATTCCCTAAGGATAAGTTACCATGCCATGCTTAGCCTAGCTACTAGAAAACAAGGGTGGTTTATATATACACTATGGAAAAATTATTCTAAGTCTGAGGACTTGAGTTTTATTTAACAAAACAACTAAGTTAATGAATCTCCTGGGTGGAATGGGTCTTGCTTGGTGGTTTTTGGTTGAGTGTTTCACAAGGCCCATGTTTATGGTTTACCTTAGTGTATCTCACTTGTGGATGGCCACCCAGGAAACAAAGAGATTTGAGTTGTCAAATGTTGAGAAGCTTCAAGTGCAACCACTTGGCATTATGGGCTATGCCATGATCTTAGGATGCTAGAACTTAGTCTTTTGGACAGTTGGTGGTAGATGGGTTGATAGGTTGGAACGCGTCCATTTGACTAAGGAAAGGCTACTGAAGGATCATGTCTTGGGAAACCAAGGCTTGTGGGGAAAGTGCACCACCTCTGCAGAGTGTAAAACCTAAGTACTTAGCCATGTCCCTGGTAAAGGACAATTTGAGCATCAAGACATGGAAACTTCAAGAATCTCATCACTCCAATTTCTAAATAAAACTTGTGGGTGAACAAGGGTTAAAAGGATCTTCAGTCATTGATTGGTAGATGCCCTGAGTGGATCTGGAGTCTTTGATTGATAGATGCCTTGGGAGTTTTGTGCCTTACAAAAACTTAGTGTTTTCAAAAATTTAAGGAAAAATCTATTTTGAGCAATGCAAGCCTAAGCTCCACCAGCCAAATGCATATAGTATTTTAGTCCACTTAAAATATACTAAGGTATCACTTGCCAATACTATTCCAAAGTATTGACCCTCTGTGGCTGTAACTTATGATGTTGCAGGTTACTCTGATGATGATTAGGAGTCATGAGTCTACACTCAACATGCTTGCCTGTGGCACATGAAGATGAAGACTTATGTTTATTTACATATTCCATAAACTCTTGTATTAGGCCTTTGGCCATGAGTTGTAAAAGACTATGTTTTATCTCTGGAATGACTGTAATAAACGACCTTTGTATCTGTGTACTTCATCTTAAACTGTGGATGCTAGCATTGATCCAGGGACTAGCATTGCAATCACAGGGATCTTTTCCTTTACAAAGGAGGGATCTTACAGATGGTATCAGAGCACTGTGTTGCCTGTAGGATTATGACCCTAGGATTGGAAACCACTAAGGAAAATTTTTACTTTTTCTACACTTGTCTATTCTTCTCGTAAAATTTTCTAATCTTCTCATTCTCATCTCTATTTGTAGATGAACTCCGTCAACGAAGCCGTGAAGAAAGGACCACTCATGACCATGACCTTGGAGTGTGAGACTGAGTTTCCCAAGATTCTCAAGGACCTCATGGAGACCATGGGAGTACATGGTGCAGCAGTGTACAAGGGCTTTCCAGTAATGGAGGAAGGAATGGAGTATTGGTGGGTGCAACTTAACTTGTACAAGAATAAGGAAGACAACCACAAAGAAAAAGGCTTCTGCATGTACACCAACACTTTTATGCACACCACATTCTTTGAGTCAGCAAAAGAAGCAGCTTGGAAGACTATCAAAGAACTAAGTGCTAGAGTCAAGTGCAAGATGCTCAACCTCCAAAAAGACTTAGAGAAAGAGAAGGAACATACCCAAGAGTTGGAAGTCACCAACCAATCCTTAAGAGGAGATATTATAGACTTAGTGATAGAAGCATGTGAACAAGATAGGGTGATTGCCACTAGGAACATTGTGTTAGCCACCAGATCCAATGAGATAGGATTGTAAGTTTGAACCTTGGTTGATGTAATGGATTTATGTATGCATGACTTGTGTGATTTTGTGGTTATGCTTGAATGTTTGTCTTGTTTAATTTAAATTTGTGTTGTTCTAACTTTTCAATCTTATAAATAGATGCCTATTGCCATCAGCACTGTTGAGGAGTTCCAGGCTACCCGTTTTGGTCCTCGTATCGTAGAGCTTACTACTTTACTCGGTCTCCCTCTTCCTATCATTACGGTGCACCCACTCACCAAGTTTGAGAGGAAGGACCTTTGGGGCTTCAAGGTGAACCAGCCAGGACGCCAGACAGAGCCTACTACGGAGGCCATCGTCTTCAAGCTTATGCACGATGACAGGGAGAGAGGCATGGAGGTTGTCATGCAGGATCTGATAGGACGACTGTTAGGACGTCACTCCCGACAGGTTAGAGGCACTCACTTCCACGCCTTCGGAAGGCGTGATGATGATGGAGAGTCCATTGACTTTGAGGACGACTCGAGGGTCACAGCAGAGCCGATACGCCTGTACCTCTAGGACTTAGAGACTCTTATTAGGCACATGGATACCGATAGGACCAACGTCATGCTTAGTAATGACGAGCTCCAGGTGCAGCTTCGCGAGAAGGACAAGCTCTTCGCGCAGCAGGACGAGATAGTCAAGGAGATGGAGGCGAAGTTCGAGACCCAAGACCGTAAGTTCAAGAGTCAAGAGAAGCGTGTCCAGGATAGGAACAAGAGGATTCGTGATATGACCGAGGAACTGCAGTCCAAGGACTTCGAGTTAGAGCAGCAGCAGACAGTGATTGAGAGGCTTCGTTCCCAGAAGAGGGCTCTCAAGGCCAAGATCGACTCTTTGACCACTACCATCGAGGAGAACAAGACCGCAATGGAGAACGCAGGTCTTACCTTTGTCGAGGAGGAGATTGAGGCTGACGAGTAGATTTGACTACTCAGTTATCTTTATCTACCGCACTTGTTATTTGTGAACTTAATGTTTGGACCATCCGACATGTGGATGGCTTGCCACTTGTATGTTTGTACTTTGAGACTTTTTGTTATCTTGTTGTTTAGCTTTTATCCTAGTGTTGCTTGCTATGTGTTGCTTGTGTAATGTATTGTGCATAATTCATGTAAGGGTATCTCATTCTTATCTCTATATAAATAAACCACAGATGCCTCCCCGTCGCGCAAACACCAACCCCAACCCCAACATTACCCCAGAAATGCAACAAATGATGAATGCGCAGACACAGCTTATGCAAATGATGACGACGTTCATCCAGAACCAGAACAACAACAACCCCAATAACAACAACAACAACAATAACAACAACAACAACAACAACAACCCTCCAGGTTTTGATATGCTTACCAGATTTCTGCGTCTAAGGCCAGCTAAGTTTTCGGGAACGACTGATCCCATGGTGGCCAATGATTGGCTACGTTCTGTGAACAAAGACTTAGTGACCGTGGGATGCACAGATGCTGAAAAGGTCAGGTTCGTACTACTCATATCTCACCAGGTATGATGAGCCTGAAAAAGAAGGAATTTCACAACCTGAAGCAGCGCCAACACAGCGTGGCTGAATATATTGAAGAGTTCAACAATCTGGCACGCTATGCACCGGATGAGGTTGACACTGATGCCAAAAGGAAGGAAAAGTTTCTGGAAGGCTTGAATGACGAACTGAATCTGCAGCTGTCTGTAGCATATGTTCCAACTTATCAGTCGCTGTGTGACAAGGCTGTTATTGTGGAGAATAAAATGAAGCAAGTCGAGAGTAGAAAGAGGAAACACTTCGACAAGCACAGCTCGGGATCGTCTCATAAACGATCTCACTATGATGATAGTGTCAGCTCAGGATCCCACAAGCATGGGAAGTTTAACAAGCACCACAACCACAACCGTCATGACAACAAGCATCATCGCAGTCATGACAATGATAAGTATAAGAATCACAAGAGTGGACATAAGAACCACCACAGTGGAAGTGGAAGTGGAAGTCAGTCTAAGAGGGACATCAGTCAGGTTGAATGCTTCAAATGCAAGAAGCTGGGGCATTATGCTAATGAGTGCACTGAGAAGAAAGTTGAAGGACCTAACAAGCCCAATCCTTTTCAGAAAGGACAGGTTAACCACATCAATGTGGATGAGGTCTTTGAAGAGCCTGATGCTGTTGCTGGTAAGTTCAGACTCAATTCCATCTCAGCATTTGTACTCTTTGACACTGGTGCGTCTCATTCATTCATATCAAAAGCATTTGTCGAAAGAAATGAACTACCGGTAGAAACCATTGGGTGTCCTATAAAAGTAAGTTCTCCTGGTGGAGAAATGATAGTAAACTCAGGATGTCATGATTTAGTCATAGAGTTTGGAAAACATAAGTTTCCAGTAAACCTAATAATCCTGAATTCCCAAGGATTGGATGTGATTTTGGGAATGGATTGGATGTCTAAATATGAGGGAGTACTAGATTGTGCCAATCGTACAGTTTCACTCACAACCCCTGAAGGTAAGAGGATAAAATTCAAGACCAATTTTAAATCTAAAGGAAGTAAGCTGAATTCTCTTAAGGGGGTTAGCATGGACACGGTGCCAATTGTGTGTGAATATCCGGATGTGTTTCCGGAAGAATTACCAGGAATGCCACCAGATAGAGATGTGGAGTTTATAATAGATTTGGTACCAGGTTCTGGACCAAGAGCAAAGAGGCCTTATAAAATGTCAGTTGACGAACTTAAGGAACTCAAGAAACAACTTGGAGAACAATTGCAGAAAGGATTCATCCAGCCAAGTTCTTCATCTTGGGGAGCTCCAGTTTTGTTCGTAGAAAAGAGAGACAGAACTCAAAGGTTATGCATAGATTACCGTTCTCTTAACGAGGTGACCATCAAGAACAAATATCCTTTGCCAAGAATAAATGACTTGTTTGATCAGCTAGAAGGAGCTTGTGTGTTCTCGAAGATTGATCTTCGGTCAGGCTATTTTCAACTCAAGATAAGAGAGCAAGACATACCTAAAATAGCATTCACCACAAGGTATGGATTGTATGAGTACACTGTGATGCCTTTTGGTTTAACCAACGCTCCAGCATACTTCATGAATATGATGAACAAAGTGTTCATGGAATTTCTCGACAAGTTCGTTGTCGTTTTCATCGATGACATCTTAGTCTACTCCAAGAGCAAGGAAGAACATGAAAGACATCTACGCTTGATACTTGAGAAACTAAGGGAACATAAGCTATATGCCAAGTTCAGCAAGTGTGAGTTTTGGTTAAAGGAAGTTGGATTTCTTGGTCATGTTATGACAAAAGATGGTGTAGCAGTTGATCCTGCTAAAGTTTCGGCTGTGACAGAATGGGAATCTCCTAAGTACGTAAAAGAGGTTCGTAGTTTCCTTGGTTTAGCAGGTTACTACAGAAGATTCATTGAAAATTTTTCTAAGGTTGCTAAACCAATGACAGAATTGTTAAAGAAAGATAAGAAATTTGCTTGGTCTGAAGGATGTGAACTCAGCTTTCAAGAACTAAAGAAGAGACTTGTGACAGCACCAGTACTGTGCCTACCAGATTTGGAAAAAGATTTCCAAGTGTATTGTGATGCTTCGCATCAAGGATTAGGAGCCGTACTTATGCAAAGCGGAAAAGTTGTGGCTTATGCCTCGAGACAACTCAAAACTCATGAAGTAAATTATCCTACTCATGATTTAGAGTTAGCCGCTGTTGTCCATGCACTCAAAACATGGAGACATTACCTTTTGGGAAAACGTTGTGAAGTATTCACCGATCATAAGAGTTTGAAGTATATCTTCACCCAGAAGGAGATCAATATGAGACAAAGAAGATGGCTAGAACTTATCAAGGATTACGACTTGAATTTGCAATACCACCCCGGTAAAGCAAATGTAGTAGCAGATGCTCTAAGTCGTAAAGCGTTTGTAAATGGCCTTACCAAAGGTGAATTGCCAGATGACTTGTGTAAGCAATTCAAGGAACTCAGGTTGGAGATTGTGCCAGAAGGACATCTCATGTCTTTGGATGTTCAACCCACTCTGTTGGATAAGATTAAAGAAGCCCAAAAGACGGATAAAGAAATCGAAGAGATCAAGGAAAGAATTAGCCAAGGGAAGGCTAAAAGTTTCCATATGGACGAACAAGGTACTTTATGGCACGGGAAACGTATTTGTGTTCCACAAGAACGGAAATGCGGAAACTGATTTTACAAGAAGCCCATAACTCTCCATATTCTATTCACCCGGGAAACACCAAAATGTACATGGATATGAAAGAAAGATTTTGGTGGAACAATCTCAAAAGGGACATCGCCGAACACATTGCTTTGTGTGATGTGTGTAGTAGAGTGAAAGCGGAACATCAGAAACCAGCAGGTTTGCTTCAACCAATGCCTATTCCTGAATGGAAGTGGGAAAATATCGGTATGGATTTCATTACCGGGTTACCAAGGACCAGGTCAGGGTATGATTCCATATGGGTAGTAGTGGATCGCCTAACTAAAGTGGCTCATTTTATACCCGTAAAGACAACTTATACAAGTGCCAAGTTAGCCAAAATCTACATGAGCAGAATTGTATGCCTTCACGGAGTACCTAAGAGTATTGTATCTGATAGAGGAACTCAGTTCACTTCTCACTTTTGGAGACAGCTTCATGAATCTCTAGGAACGAGGTTGGAATTCAGCACTGCTTTTCATCCTCAAACTGATGGACAAACAGAAAGGACTAATCAAATTCTTGAAGACATGTTGAGGGCATGTGCCCTAGACTATGGAGCAAGTTGGGATGAAAGTCTGCCTTACGCAGAGTTCTCTTACAACAACAGTCACCAATCTAGTATTGGGATGGCACCATTTGAGTTTCTATACGGAAGAAAGTGTACCACCCCATTGCTATGGAATGGTGTAGGAGAAAGAAGTTTGTTTGGACCAGATCTTATCAAAGACGCCGAAGAAAAGGTCAAATTGGTTAGAGACAGATTGAAGATAGCACAGTCTCGACAGAAAAGCTACGCAGATGCTAAGCGTAGAGAAGTCACTTACGAAGTTGGGGATAGAGCTTATCTTAGAGTATCACCACTTCGTGGAGTAAAAAGATTTGGAGTCAAAGGAAAGTTAACACCAAGATATGTTGGACCATTCAACATTCTAAGTCGCAAGGGAGAAGCTGCATATGAAATCGAACTTCCAGCATCTTTATTAGCAGTCCATAATGTTTTTCATGTGAGTCAGCTTAAGAAATGTCACCCGGAGATGGAAGAAACATCTTTGAAAGATACCATATCTTTGGAGGAAGTTCAACTAGAAAGTGACCTCACCTATGAAGAAAAGCCTATCAAGATACTTGAGACCGCAGAAAGAGTCACAAGGACAAAGACTATCAAATTTTGCAAAGTACAATGGAATCATCATTCCGAAGAGGAAGCAACTTGGGAAAGAGAAGATGATCTTCAGAAAGACCACCCTCACCTATTTGCTAGCCAATCCGAATCTCGAGGGCGAGATTCATTTTAAGGGGGTTAGATTTGTAACATCCCAAAAAAATCATATTTCAAAACTCATTCATATCATTCTTTGCATCATTCTTTCATTTAGGGTTTTTCTCAAAATCATTTAGAAGCATACACTTTGGCTATGATTTCATGTGGGCAATTTATCTCAAATGGCCATCACCCTTTGGGATTTGTTTGTTTAGGTACTTGTTTGCTTGCCTCCATGGTTGGAAAGACTAGGTGAAGCTTTTTACCCAAGATTCAAAATTTAGAAATATTTTCTAAACCCTATTTCAAACTAGAGGCAAAGAGACAAAGTCTCTGTTTATTTCAAAAACCTAAGCTTGACCAAGCCCTTGCTAGTAACCACATGGTCATCTGACTCATTTTTGAACCCACAGAACCCTGCAAAAATCCCCAAAACAGTTTGAATTCAAAAGGATTTGAATTCATATCAAAATCAATCCAGAAAATGAATTTAGAAAAAGAAAAGGAATTCTCAAAAGAAAAGGGCCGAGCGGCCAGAATCTGGCCCAGCAACGGATCAAGCCCAGCAAGCCCACCCGGGGATCTCCTTTTTCTTCTCTCACGCGCGAGCGCACGCGTTAAGTCGCTGACAGACAGACCCCACCGCCACCTCGCACTCTTCGCTGACGAGCGGGCCCGGTCCACGTCGCCCTCGTCTTCCCCAGACCGCGCCTGCGACCACGTCGCTGCAGCAGTGATGGCTGGTAATGGCGCGGCGTAAATGGACATTTAACCGCGAGCGTTTCCTGTCGATTCCCCGGCTATAAGATCCTCTCTGCCTCGCGATCTTTTTCCCCCAAACACCTCGCTCACTCCGCCACCAGGCTGTCCTCAATCCTCCGCGCACCGCCATGGACAGAGCCTCTCCGGCGATCGATTCCGGTGATTCTAGTGTTCCCCTCTGCCTCTTGTTCTTACAATCTGACTCAGAGTGTCTTGGCGCATCTCCTGACCTCACTAGTCTGTCTTGTACTGCCCCAGGTCGCCGGTTCCACTTGACACCGCGAGCACCGACGGCGACATCAACTCCGACGAGTTTTCCCGGTAGGTACAGACCGCCCCTCGCCTTCCCGTTCATGCTCACGACTTCCCCTTGACCCTGTGAACCTAACCGTGTCACTATCTTGCCTTGGGGTGATTCACAGCAACGTCCACGACGACCACCCGACGCACCCGACGCCGCCACGAACTCCGGTGAGCAATCGCAGCCGTGCCCGAGCGCCCCTTGACCAACCACGAGTACGACGAGCATTGTCGTGACCCCCTGAGCCCGGTGAGCTACTCCTCCTTCTCCCTCGCCGTCTGCATCATCGGAAACGTCATCGACCGAAGGTTCCGCCGCCGGTAGCCACCGCTCCGCCGCCAGTTTCTGGCCAGGTCGATAGGAACCGTTAGATCTGCATCTGATGGCTTAGATAGAATGACTAATCGAAGGGGTACGCGTTGATCTGAGCCGCACCTGCCCCTTTAGATCCAGCGGTCTGTATCGCTCGATCCAGACGAACCGGTACGGGCGAATAAGAACATGACGCGTGGCTAGGTTAGATCTGAAAATAGAATTTAAAACCAGAAATTTGATCCAAATTCAAATGCCTATATCTTTTGAATTCCACGTTGGAATTTTGCAAATTTTATACCGTTGGATTCAGAAAAACAAGACCTTTCTGCCTATCCTTTTTGTTTAGCAGATAGTAACCATTAGTTTGGCTTAAATTACAGAAACTTGTTTGAGGCCTTTTGAGTATAGATTTAGTTTAATATTTTGTTTTAGGGTTATTTAAGATTATCTTGGCTATTTTGTGACTTGTTTAGTTTCTGTATTCATGCACTTGCTTGGTTGAGTTTTTCAAAAAATCATCACTTGGTAGATTCATGCATGCATGCATTCATAATATTTTTGTTTGTATATATTTGTGTGTAATTGTGTGCTATAACTTTGTGTGTAGATTTTGCTAGTGATTGTGATTGTGACGAGTGCTACTCTCCACACTACTAAGGCAAGTGATATCTTCATGAATATTCCATACCTATATTTTATACTTGCATTAGATATATTTTGTTAGGACTTGCATGCTACTTTTGTCAATTGATGTTGGGAAATCCTATTTAGAATAGAATGCTAGAGTTGCTAGGAAATTCCCTAAGGATAAGTTACCATGCCATGCTTAGCCTAGCTACTAGAAAACAAGGGTGGTTTATATATACACTATGGAAAAATTATTCTAAGTCTGAGGACTTGAGTTTTATTTAACAAAACAACTAAGTTAATGAATCTCCTGGGTGGAATGGGTCTTGCTTGGTGGTTTTTGGTTGAGTGGTTCACAAGGCCCATGTTTATGGTTTACCTTAGTGTATCTCACTTGTGGATGGCCACCCAGGAAACAAAGAGATCTGAGTTATCAAATGTTGAGAAGCTTCAAGTGCAACCACTTGGCATTATGGGCTCTGCCATGATCTTAGGATGCTAGAACTTAGTCTTTTGGACAGTTGGTGGTAGATGGGTTGATAGGTTGGAACGCGTCCATTTGACTAAGGAAAGGCTACTGAAGGATCATGTCTTGGGAAACCAAGGCTTGTGGGGAAAGTGCACCACCTCTGCAGAGTGTAAAACCTAAGTACTTAGCCATGTCCCTGGTAAAGGACAATTTGAGCATCAAGACATGGAAACTTCAAGAATCTCATCACTCCAATTTCTAAATAAAACTTGTGGGTGAACAAGGGTTAAAAGGATCTTCAGTCATTGATTGGTAGATGCCCTGAGTGGATCTGGAGTCTTTGATTGATAGATGCCTTGGGAGTTTTGTGCCTTACAAAAACTTAGTGTTTTCAAAAATTTAAGGAAAAATCTATTTTGAGCAATGCAAGCCTAAGCTCCACCAGCCAAATGCATATAGTATTATAGTCCACTTAAAATATACTAAGGTATCACTTGCCAATACTATTCCAAAGTATTGACCCTCTGTGGCTGTAACTTATGATGTTGCAGGTTACTCTGATGATGATTAGGATTCATGAGTCTACACTCAACATGCTTGCCTGTGGCACATGAAGATGAAGACTTATATTTATTTACATATTCCATAAACTCTTGTATTAGGCCTTTGGCCATGAGTTGTAAAAGACTATGTTTTATCTCTGGAATGACTGTAATAAACGACCTTTGTATCTGTGTACTTCATCTTAAACTGTGGATGCTAGCATTGATCCAGGGACTAGCATTGCAATCACAGGGATCTTTTCCTTTACAAAGGAGGGATCTTACACCATATATGGTTTGTGAGAAGAACACACATGCAATGACTCTAGCTGTGGTTTGTGAGAAGAACACACATGCAATCACACTGGTGAATCCATATGTGGTTTGTGAGAAGAACACACATCCAATGACACTGGTGGATCCATTGTGGTTTGTGAGAAGAACACACATAAAAAACACACATGCAATGACACTGGTGGATCCATATGTAGTCTATGGAAAGAACATACATGCAATGACACTAGCTATGGATAATGAAAAGAACAGACATGCAATGACACTGATGGATCCATATGTGGTTTCTGAAAAGAACACACATGAAATGACACTGGTGCATCAATGTGGTTTGTGAGAATAACAGACATGCAATGAACTCTGGTGGATCCATGTGTGGTTTGTGAGAAGAAGACACATGCAATGACACTGGGTGTGGTTCATGAAAAGAACACACATCCAATGAACTCTGGTGGATCCATATGTGGTTTGTGAGAAGAACACACATGCAATGACTCTAGATGTTTTTTGGTGAAAAGAACACACATGCAATGACAAAGGTGGATCCATATGTGGTTTGTGAGAAGAACACACATGCAATGACTCTAGCTCTTGTTCATGAGAAGAACACACATGAAATCACACTGGTGGATCCATATGTGGTTTGTGAGAAGAACACACATCCAATGACACTGGTGGATCCATGTGTGGTTTGTGAGAAGAACACACATCCAATGACTCTAGCTGTGGTTAATGAAAAGAACACACATCTAATGACTCTAGCTATGGTTAATGAAAATAATACACATGCAATGACACTGCTGGATCGATATGTGGTTCATGAAAATAATAGACATGCACTGACACTGGTAGATTTATATGTGATTTGTGAGAAGAACACACATGCAATGACACTGGTTGTGGTTCATGAAAAGAACACAGATGCAATGACAGTGGTGGATCCTTATCTGGTTTGTGAAAATAACACACATGCAATGACCTTGGTGGATCCATATGTGGTTTGTGGAAAGAACACACATGCAATAACCCTAGCTGTGGTTTGTGAGAAGAACAGACATGCAATGATCCATGTGGGGTTTGAAAAGAACACACATGCAATGACTCTAGCTGTGGTTAATGAAAAGAACACATATGCAATGAGACTGTTAGATCCATATATGGTTTGTGAAAAGAACACACATGCAATGACTCTAGCTATGGTTAATGAAAAGAACATACATGCAATGACACTGTTGGATCCATATGTGGTTTGGGAAAAGAACACACATGCAATGACACTGGTTGTGCTTCATGAAAAGAACACACATGCAATGACACTGGTGGATCCTTATGTGGTTCATGGAAAGAACACACATGCAATGCCTCTGGTGGATCCATATGTGGTTTGTGAGAAGAACACACATGCAATGACTCTAGCTATGGTTTGTGAGAAGAACACACATGCAATCACACTTGTGGATCCATATGTGGTTTGTGAGAAGAACACACATCCAATGACACTGGTGGATCCATGTGTGGTTTGTGAGAAGAACACACATGCAATGACTCTAGATGTGTTTTGTGAAAAGAACACACATGCAATGACACAGGTGGATCCATATGTGGTTTGTGAGAAGAACACACATGCAATGACTATAGCTATGGTTCATGAGAAGAACACACATGAAATCACATTGGTGGATCCTTATGTGGTTTGTGAGAAGAACACACATCCAATGACACTGGTGGATCCATGTGTGGTTTGTGAGAAGAACACACATCCAATGACTCTAGCTGTGGTTAATGAAAAGAACACACTTCTAATGACTCTAGCTATGGTTAATGAAAAGAATACACATGCAATGACACTGCTGGATCGATATGTGGTTCATGAAAATAATAGACATGCACTGACACTGGTAGATCCATATGTGGTTTGTGAGAAGAACACACATGCAATGACACTGGTTGTGGTTCATTAAAAGAACACAGATGCAATGACACTGGTGGATCCTTATGTGGTTTGTGAAAATAACACAC
Source organism: Avena sativa (assembly GCA_916181665.1). NCBI lineage: Eukaryota > Viridiplantae > Streptophyta > Magnoliopsida > Poales > Poaceae > Avena > Avena sativa. The sequence goes on along the minus strand of OV702290.1, from coordinate 26,103,853 downwards.
ATGCAATGACCTTGGTGGATCCATATGTGGTCTGTGGAAAGAACACACATGCAATGAGTCTAGCTATGGTTTGTGAGAAGAACAGACATGCAATGATCCATGTGGGGTTTGAAAAGAACACACATGCAATGACTCTAGCTGTGGTTAATGAAAAGAACACATATGCAATGAAACTAGTGGATCCTTATGTGGTTCATGAAAAGAACAGACATTCAATGACTCTGGTGGATCCATATGTGGTTTGTGAGAAGAACACACATGCAATGACTCTAGCTGTGGTTTGTGAGAAGAACACACATGCAATCACACTGGTGGATCCATATGTTGTTTGTGAGAAGAACACACATCCAATGACACTAGTGGATCCATGTTTGGTTTGTGAGAAGAACACACATGCAAAACACACATGCAATGACACTGGTGGATCCATATGTGGTCTGTGGAAAGAACATACATGCAATGACACTAGCTATAGATAATGAAAAGAACAGACATGCAATGACTCTGATGGATCCATATGTGGTTTCTGAAAAGAACACACATGCAATGACACTGGTGGATCAATGTGGTTTGTGAGAATAACAGACATGCAATGAACTCTGGTGGATCCATGTGTGGTTTGTGAGAAGAGCACACATGCAATGACACTGGGTGTGGTTCGTGAAAAAAACATACATCCAATGAACTCTGGTGGATCCACATGTGGTTTGTGAGAAGAACACACATGCAATGACTCTAGATGTGGTTTGTGAAAAGAACACACATGCAATGACACAGGTGGATCCATATGTGGTTTGTGAGAAGAACACACATCCAATGACACTGGTGTATCCATGTGTAGTTTGTGAGAAGAACACACATACAATGACACTAGGTGTTGTTCATGAAAAGAACACACATCTAGTGACACTGGTAGATCCATATGTGGTTTGTGAGAAGAACACACATCCAATGACTCTTGCTGTGGTTAATGAAAAGAACACACATGCAATGACACTGTTGGATCCATATGTGGTTCGTGAAAAGAACACACATGCAAAGACTCTAGCTATGGTTAATTAAAATAACACACATGCAATGACACTGGTGGATCCTTATGTGGTTCATGAAAAGAACACGCATGCAATGATTCTAGTGGATCCATATGTGGTTTGTGAGAAGAACACACATGCAATGACTCTAGTTGTGGTTTGTGACAAGAACACACATGCAATCACACTGGTGGATCCATATTTGGTTTGTGAAAAGAACACACATGCAATGACACTAGGTGTGGTTCATGAAAAGAACACACATGCAATGACTCTAGCTATGGTTCATGAGAAGAACACACATGAAATCACACTGGTGGATCCATATGTGGTTTGTGAGAAGAACACACATCCAATGACATTGGTGGATCCATGTGTGGTTTGTGAGAAGAACACACATCCAATGAATCTAGCTGTGGTTAATGAAAAGAACACACATGCAATGACACTGTTGGATCCATATGTGGTTCGTGAAAAGAACACACATGCAAAGACTCTAGCTATGGTTAATGAAAATAACACACATGCAATGACACTGGTGGATCCTTATGTGGTTCATGAAAAGAACACGCATGAACTGACTCTGGTGGATCCACATGTGGTTTGTGAGAATAACACACATGCAATGACTCTAGATGTGGTTTGTCAAAAGAACACACATGCAATCACACTGGTGGATCAATATGTGGTTTGTGAAAAGAACACACATCCAATGACACTAGTGGATCCATGTGTAGTTTGTGAGAAGAACACACATTCAATGACTCTGGTGGATCCATATGTGGTTTGTGAGAAGAACACACATGCAATGACTCCAGTTGTGGTTTGTGAGAAGAACACACATGCAATCACACTGGTGGATCCATATGTGGTTTGTGAAAAGAACACACATGCAATTACTCTAGATGTGGTTAATGAAAAGAACACACATGCGATGACACTGTTGGATCCATATGTGGTTTGTGAAAAGAACACACATGCAAAGACTCTAGCTATGGTTAATGAAAATAACACACATGCAATGACACTGGTGGATCCTTATGTGGTTCATGAAAAGAACACACATGCAATGACTCTGGTGGGTCCATATGTGGTTTGTGAGAAGAACACACATGCAATGACTCTAGCTGTGGTTTGTGAGAAGAACACACATGCAATCACACTGGTGGATCCATATGTGGTTTGTGAAAAGAACACACATTCAATGACTCTGGTGGATCCATATATGGTTTGTGAGAAGAACACACATGCAATGACTCTAGCTGTGGTTTGTGAGAAGAACACACATGCAATCACACTGGTGGATCCATATGTGGTTTGTGAGAAGAACACACATCCAATGACACTGGTGGATCCATTGTGATTTGTGAGAAGAACACACATACAAAACACACATGCAATGACACTGGTGGATCCATATGTAGTCTATGGAAAGATCATACATGCAATGACACTAGCTATGGATAATGAAAAGAACAGACATGCAATGACACTGATGGATCCATATGTGGTTTCTGAAAAGAACACACATGAAATGACACTGGTGCATCAATGTGGTTTGTGAGAATAACAGACATGCAATGAACTCTGGTGGATCCATGTGTGGTTTGTGAGAAGAAGACACATGCAATGACACTGGGTGTGGTTCATGAAAAGAACACACATCCAATGAACTCTGGTGGATCCATATGTGGTTTGTGAGAAGAACACACATGCAATGACTCTAGATGTTTTTGGTGAAAAGAACACACATGCAATGACACAGGTGGATCCATATGTGGTTTGTGAGAAGAACACACATGCAATGCCTCTAGCTATGGTTCATGATAAGAACACACATGAAATCACACTGGTGGATCCATATGTGGTTTGTGAGAAGAACACACATCCAATGACACTGGTGGATCCATGTGTGGTTTGTGAGAAGAACACACATCCAATGACTCTAGCTGTGGTTAATGAAAAGAACACACATCTAATGACTCTAGCTATGGTTAATGAAAAGAATACACATGCAATGACACTGCTGGATCGATATGTGGTTCATGAAAATAATAGACATGCACTGACACTGGTAGATCCATCTGTGGTTTGTGAGAAGAACACACATGCAATGACACTAGTTGTGGTTCATGAAAAGAACACAGATGCAATGACACTGGTGGATCCTTATGTGGTTTGTGAAAATAACACACATGCAATGACCTTGGTGGATCCATATGTGGTCTATGGAAAGAACACACATGCAATGACTCTAGCTGTGGTTTGTGAGAAGAACAGACATGCAATGATCCATGTGGGGTTTGAAAAGAACACACATGCAATGACTCTAGCTGTGGTTAATGAAAAGAACACATATGCAATGAGACTGTTAGATCCATATATGGTTTGTGAAAAGAACACACATGCAATGACTCTAGCTATGGTTAATGAAAAGAACATACATGCAATGACACTGTTGGATCCATATGTGGTTTGTGAGAATAACACACATGCAATGACTCTAGCTATGGTTCATGAGAAGAACACACATGAAATCACACTGGTGAATCCATATGTGGTTTGTGAGAAGAACACACATCCAATGACACTGGTGGATCCATTGTGGTTTGTGAGAAGAACACACATAAAAAACACACATGCAATGACACTGGTGGATCCATATGTAGTCTATGGAAAGAACATACATGCAATGACACTAGCTATGGATAATGAAAAGAACAGACATGCAATGACACTGATGGATCCATATGTGGTTTCTGAAAAGAACACACATGAAATGACACTGGTGCATCAATGTGGTTTGTGAGAATAACAGACATGCAATGAACTCTGGTGGATCCATGTGTGGTTTGTGAGAAGAAGACACATGCAATGACACTGGGTGTGGTTCATGAAAAGAACACACATCCAATGAACTCTGGTGGATCCATATGTGGTTTGTGAGAAGAACACACATGCAATGACTCTAGATGTTTTTTGGTGAAAAGAACACACATGCAATGACAAAGGTGGATCCATATGTGGTTTGTGAGAAGAACACACATGCAATGACTCTAGCTCTTGTTCATGATAAGAACACACATGAAATCACACTGGTGGATCCATATGTGGTTTGTGAGAAGAACACACATCCAATGACACTGGTGGATCCATGTGTGGTTTGTGAGAAGAACACACATCCAATGACTCTAGCTGTGGTTAATGAAAAGAACACACATCTAATGACTCTAGCTATGGTTAATGAAAATAATACACATGCAATGACACTGCTGGATCGATATGTGGTTCATGAAAATAATAGACATGCACTGACACTGGTAGATTTATATGTGGTTTGTGAGAAGAACACACATGCAATGACACTGGTTGTGGTTCATGAAAAGAACACAGATGCAATGACACTGGTGGATCCTTATCTGGTTTGTGAAAATAACACACATGCAATGACCTTGGTGGATCCATATGTGGTCTGTGGAAAGAACACACATGCAATGACTCTAGCTGTGGTTTGTGAGAAGAACAGACATGCAATGATCCATGTGGGGTTTGAAAAGAACACACATGCAATGACTCTAGCTCTGGTTAATGAAAAGAACACATATGCAATGAGACTGTTAGATCCATATATGGTTTGTGAAAAGAACACACATGCAATGACTCTAGCTATGGTTAATGAAAAGAACATACATGCAATGACACTGTTGGATCCATATGTGGTTTGGGAAAAGAACACACATGCAATGACACTGGTTGTGCTTCATGAAAAGAACACACATGCAATGACACTGGTGGATCCTTATGTGGTTCATGGAAAGAACACACATGCAATGCCTCTGGTGGATCCATATGTGGTTTGTGAGAAGAACACACATGCAATGACTCTAGCTATGGTTTGTGAGAAGAACACACATGCAATCACACTTGTGGATCCATATGTGGTTTGTGAGAAGAACACACATCCAATGACACTGGTGGATCCATGTGTGGTTTGTGAGAAGAACACACATGCAATGACTCTAGATGTGTTTTGTGAAAAGAACACACATGCAATGACACAGGTGGATCCATATGTGGTTTGTGAGAAGAACACACATGCAATGACTATAGCTATGGTTCATGAGAAGAACACACATGAAATCACATTGGTGGATCCTTATGTGGTTTGTGAGAAGAACACACATCCAATGACACTGGTGGATCCATGTGTGGTTTGTGAGAAGAACACACATCCAATGACTCTAGCTGTGGTTAATGAAAAGAACACACTTCTAATGACTCTAGCTATGGTTAATGAAAAGAATACACATGCAATGACACTGCTGGATCGATATGTGGTTCATGAAAATAATAGACATGCACTGACATTGGTAGATCCATATGTGGTTTGTGAGAAGAACACACATGCAATGACACTGGTTGTGGTTCATGAAAAGAACACAGATGCAATGACACTGGTGGATCCTTATGTGGTTTGTGAAAATAACACACATGCAATGACCTTGGTGGATCCATATGTGGTCTGTGGAAAGAACACACATGCAATGACTCTAGCTGTGGTTTGTGAGAAGAACAGACATGCCATGATCCATGTGGGGTTTGAAAAGAACACACATGCAATGACTCTAGCTGTGGTTAATGAAAAGAACACATATGCAATGAAACTAGTGGATCCTTATGTGGTTCATGAAAAGAACAGACATTCAATGACTCTGGTGGATCCATATGTGGTTTGTGAGAAGAACACACATGCAATGACTCTAGCTGTGGTTTGTGAGAAGAACACACATGCAATCACACTGGTGGATCCATATGTTGTTTGTGAGAAGAACACACATCCAATGACACTAGTGGATCCATGTTTGGTTTGTGAGAAGAACACACATGCAAAACACACATGCAATGACACTGGTGGATCCATATGTGGTCTGTGGAAAGAACATACATGCAATGACACTAGCTATGGATAATGAAAAGAACAGACATGCAATGACTCTGATGGATCCATATGTGGTTTCTGAAAAGAACACACATGCAATGACACTGGTGGATCAATGTGGTTTGTGAGAATAACAGACATGCAATGAACTCTGGTGGATCCATGTGTGGTTTGTGAGAAGAGCACACATGCAATGACACTGGGTGTGGTTCGTGAAAAAAACATACATCCAATGAACTCTGGTGGATCCACATGTGGTTTGTGAGAAGAACACACATGCAATGACTCTAGATGTGGTTTGTGAAAAGAACACACATGCAATGACACAGGTGGATCCATATGTGGTTTGTGAGAAGAACACACATCCAATGACACTGGTGGATCCATGTGTAGTTTGTGAGAAGAACACACATGCAATGACACTAGGTGTTGTTCATGAAAAGAACACACATCTAGTGACACTGGTAGATCCATATGTGGTTTGTGAGAAGAACACACATCCAATGACACTTGCTGTGGTTAATGAAAAGAACACACATGCAATGACACTGTTGGATCCATATGTGGTTCGTGAAAAGAACACACATGCAAAGACTCTAGCTATGGTTAATGAAAATAACACACATGCAATGACACTGGTGGATCCTTATGTGGTTCATGAAAAGAACACGCATGCAATGATTCTAGTGGATCCATATGTGGTTTGTGAGAAGAACACACATGCAATGACTCTAGTTGTGGTTTGTGACAAGAACACACATGCAATCACACTGGTGGATCCATATTTGGTTTGTGAAAAGAACACACATGCAATGACACTAGGTGTGGTTCATGAAAAGAACACACATGCAATGACTCTAGCTATGGTTCATGAGAAGAACACACATGAAATCACACTGGTGGATCCATATGTGGTTTGTGAGAAGAACACACATCCAATGACATTGGTGGATCCATGTGTGGTTTGTGAGAAGAACACACATCCAATGAATCTAGCTGTGGTTAATGAAAAGAACACACATGCAATGACACTGTTGGATCCATATGTGGTTCGTGAAAAGAACACACATGCAAAGACTCTAGCTATGGTTAATGAAAATAACACACATGCAATGACACTGGTGGATCCTTATGTGGTTCATGAAAAGAACACGCATGAAATGACTCTGGTGGATCCACATCTGGTTTGTGAGAATAACACACATGCAATGACTCTAGATGTGGTTTGTCAAAAGAACACACATGCAATCACACTGGTGGATCAATATGTGGTTTGTGAAAAGAACACACATCCAATGACACTGGTGGATCCATGTGTAGTTTGTGAGAAGAACACACATTCAATGACTCTGGTGGATCCATATGTGGTTTGTGAGAAGAACACACATGCAATGACTCCAGTTGTGGTTTGTGAGAAGAACACACATGCAATCACACTGGTGGATCCATATGTGGTTTGTGAAAAGAACACACATGCAATTACTCTAGATGTGGTTAATGAAAAGAACACACATGCGATGACACTGTTGGATCCATATGTGGTTTGTGAAAAGAACACACATGCAAAGACTCTAGCTATGGTTAATGAAAATAACACACATGCAATGACACTGGTGGATCCTTATGTGGTTCATGAAAAGAACACACATGCAATGACTCTGGTGGGTCCATATGTGGTTTGTGAGAAGAACACACATGCAATGACTCTAGCTGTGGTTTGTGAGAAGAACACACATGCAATCACACTGGTGGATCCATATGTGGTTTGTGAAAAGAACACACATTCAATGACTCTGGTGGATCCATATATGGTTTGTGAGAAGAACACACATGCAATGACTCTAGCTGTGGTTTGTGAGAAGAACACACATGCAATCACACTGGTGGATCCATATGTGGTTTGTGAGAAGAACACACATCCAATGACACTGGTGGATCCATTGTGGTTTGTGAGAAGAACACACATACAAAACACACATGCAATGACACTGGTGGATCCATATGTAGTCTATGGAAAGAACATACATGCAATGACACTAGCTATGGATAATGAAAAGAACAGACATGCAATGACACTGATGGATCCATATGTGGTTTCTGAAAAGAACACACATGAAATGACACTGGTGCATCAATGTGGTTTGTGAGAATAACAGACATGCAATGAACTCTGGTGGATCCATGTGTGGTTTGTGAGAAGAAGACACATGCAATGACACTGGGTGTGGTTCATGAAAAGAACACACATCCAATGAACTCTGGTGTATCCATATGTGGTTTGTGAGAAGAACACACATGCAATGACTCTAGATGTTTTTTGGTGAAAAGAACACACATGCAATGACACAGGTGGATCCATATGTGGTTTGTGAGAAGAACACACATGCAATGCCTCTAGCTATGGTTCATGATAAGAACACACATGAAATCACACTGGTGGATCCATATGTGGTTTGTGAGAAGAACACACATCCAATGACACTGGTGGATCCATGTGTGGTTTGTGAGAAGAACACACATCCAATGACTCTAGCTATGGTTAATGAAAAGAACACACATCTAATGACTCTAGCTATGGTTAATGAAAAGAATACACATGCAATGACACTGCTGGATCGATATGTGGTTCATGAAAATAATAGACATGCACTGACACTGGTAGATCCATATGTGGTTTGTGAGAAGAACACACATGCAATGACACTAGTTGTGGTTCATGAAAAGAACACAGATGCAATGACACTGGTGGATCCTTATGTTGTTTGTGAAAATAACACACATGCAATGACCTTGGTGGATCCATATGTGGTCTATGGAAAGAACACACATGCAATGACTCTAGCTGTGGTTTGTGAGAAGAACAGACATGCAATGATCCATGTGGGGTTTGAAAAGAACACACATGCAATGACTCTAGCTGTGGTTAATGAAAAGAACACATATGCAATGAGACTGTTAGATCCATATATGGTTTGTGAAAAGAACACACATGCAATGACTCTAGCTATGGTTAATGAAAAGAACATACATGCAATGACACTGTTGGATCCATATGTGGTTTGTGAAAAGAACACACATGCAATGACACTGGTTGTGCTTCATGAAAAGAACACACATGCAATGACACTGGTGGATCCTTATGTGGTTCATGGAAAGAACACACGTGCAATACCTCTAGTGCATCCATATGTGGTTTGTGAGAAGAACACACATGCAATGACTCTAGCTATGGTTTGTGAGAAGAACACACATGCAATCACACTTGTGGATCCATATGTGGTTTGTGAGAAGAACACACATCCAATGACACTGGTGGATCCATGTGTGGTTTGTGAGAAGAACACACATGCAATGACTCTAGATGTGTTTTGTGAAAAGAACACACATGCAATGACACAGGTGGATCCATATGTGGTTTGTGAGAAGAACACACATGCAATGACTCTAGCTATGGTTCATGAGAAGAACACACATAAAATCACATTGGTGGATCCATATGTGGTTTGTGAGAAGAACACACATCCAATGACACTGGTGGATCCATGTGTGGTTTGTGAGAAGAACACACATCCAATGACTCTAGCTGTGGTTAATGAAAAGAACACACTTCTAATGACTCTAGCTATGGTTAATGAAAAGAATACACATGCAATGACACTGCTGGATCGATATGTGGTTCATGAAAATAATAGACCTGCACTGACACTGGTAGATCCATATGTGGTTTGTGAGAAGAACACACATGCAATGACACTGGTTGTGGTTCATGAAAAGAACACAGATGCAATGACACTGGTGGATCATTATGTCTTTTGTGAAAATAACACACATGCAATGTTCTTGGTGGATCCATATGTGGTCTGTGGAAAGAACACACATGCAATGACTCTAGCTGTGGTTTGTGAGAAGAACAGACATGCAATGATCCATGTGTGGTTTGAAAAGAACACACATGGAACGACTCTAGCTGTGGTTAATGAAAAGAACACATATGTAATGAGACTGTTAGATCCATATGTGGTTTGTGAAAAGAACACACATGCAATGACTCTAGCTATGGTTAATGAAAAGAACATACATGCAATGACACTGTTGGATCCATATGTGGTTTGTGAAAAGAACACACATGCAATGACACTGGTTGTGCTTCATGAAAAGAACACACATGCAATGACACTGGTGGATCCTTATGTGGTTCATGAAAAGAACACACATGCAATGACTCTGGTGGATCCATATGTGGTTTGTGAGAATAACACACATGCAATGACTCTAGCTATGGTTTGTGAGAAGAACACACATGCAATCACACTTGTGGATCCATATGTGGTTTGTGAGAAGAACACACATCCAATGACACTGGTGGATCCATGTGTGGTTTGTGAGAAGAACACACATGCAAAACACAATGCAATGACACTGTTGGATCCATATGTGGTCTGTGGAAAGAACAGACATGCAATTACACTAGCTATGGTTGATGAAAAGAACAGACATGCAATGACTCTGATGGATCCATATGTGGTTTGTGAAAAGAACACACATGCAATGACTCTAGATGTGGTTAATGAAAAGAACACACATGGAATGACACTGTTGGATCCATATGTGGTTTGTGAAAAGAACACACATGCAAAGACTCTAGCTATGGTTAATGAAAAGAACACACATCCAATTACACCGGTGGATTCATATGTGGTTTGTGAGAAGAACACACATATAATGACACTGGGTGTGGTTCATGAAAAGAACACACATACAATGAACTGTACTTGATCCATATGTGGTTTGTGAGAAGAACACACATGCAATGACTCTAGCTGCAGTTAATGAGAAGAACACACATGCAATCACATTGGTGGATCCATATGTGGTTTGTGAGAAGAACACACATCCAATGACACTGGTGGATCCATGTGTGGTTTGTGACAAGAACACACATGGTGTAATTCATGAAAAGAACACACATCCAATGACACTGGTGGATCCTTATGTGGTTTGTGAAAACAACACACATGCAATGCCACTGGGTGTGGTTTGTGAGAAGAACACACATGCAATGACTCTAGCTGTGTTTTGTGAGAAGAACACACATGCAATCAAACTGGTGGATCCATATGTGGTTTGTGAGAAGAACACACATCCAATGACACTGGTGGATCCATGTGTGGTTTGTGAGAAGAACACACTTGCCAAACACAAAACCAATGACACTGGTGGATCCATATGTGGTCTGTGGAAAGAATAGACATGCAATGATAGTAGGCGTGGTTAATGAAAAGAACATACATGCAGTGACTCTGATGGATCCATATGTGGTTTGTGAAAAGAACATACATGCAATGACACTGGTGGATCAATGGGGTTTGTGAGAATAATAGACATGCAATGAACTATGGTGGATCCATGTGTGGTTTGTGAGAAGAACACACTTGTAATGACTCTGGTGGATCCACATGTGGTTTGTGAAAAGAACATACATGCAATGATACTGGTGGATCAATGTGGTTTGTGAGAATAACATACATGCAATGAACTCTGGTGGATACATGTGTGGTTTGTGAGAAGAACACACAAGCAATGACACTGGGTGTGGTTCATAAAAATAACACACATCCAATGACTCTGGTGGATCCTTTTGTGGTTTGTGAGAAGAACTAACATGTAGTGACTCTAGATGTGGTTCATGAGAAGAACACACATGCAATGACACTGGTGGATCCATATGTGGTTTGCGAAAAGAACACACATGGAATGACTCTAGCTATGGTTAATGAAAAGAACACATATACAATGACACTGTTGGATCCATATGTGGTTTGTGAAAACAACATACATGCAATGACACTGGTGGATCCATATGTGGTTTGTGAGAAGAACACACATGCAATGACACTGGTTGTGGTTCATGAAAAGAACACACATGCAATGAAACTAGTGGATCCTTATGTGGTTTGTGAGAAGAACACACATTCAATGACTCTGGTGGATCCATATGTGGTTTGTGAGAAGAACACACATGCAATGACTCTAGCCGTGGTTTGTGAGAACAACACACATGCAATCACACTGGTGGATCCATATGTTGTTTGTGAGAAGTACACACATCCAATGACACTGGTGGATTCATGTGTGGTTTGTGAGAGGAACACACATGCAATGACACTGTGGATCCATATGTGGTATGTGGAAAGAACATACATGCAATGACACTAGCTATGGATAATGAAAAGAACAGACATGCAATGACTCTGATGGATCCATATGTGGTTTCTGAAAGAACACACATGCAATGACACTGGTGGATCAATGTGGTTTGTGAGAATAACACACATGCAATGTACTCTGGTTGATCCATGTGTGGTTTGTAAGAAGAACACACATGCAACGACTCTAGATGTGGTTCATGAGAAGAACACACATGAAATCACATGGGTGGATCCATATGTTGTTTGTGAGAAGTACACACATCCAATGACACTGGTGGATCCATGTGTGGTTTGTGATAGGAACACACATGCAAAACACACATGCAATGACACTGTGGATCCATATGTGGTATGTGGAAAGAACATACATGCAATGACACTAGCTATGGATAATGAAAAGAACAGACATGCAATGACTCTGATGGATCCATATGTGGTTTCTGAAAAGAACACACATGCAATGACACTGGTGGATCAATGTGGTTTGTGAGAATAACAAACATGCAATGAACTCTGGTGGATCCATGTGTGGTTTGTGAGAAGAACACACATGCAATGAAACTAGATGTGGTTCATGAAAAGAACACACATCCAATGAACTCTGGTGGATCCATATGTGGTTTGCGAGAAGAACACACATGCAATGACTCTAGATGTGATTTGTGAAAAGAACACACATGCAATGACACAGGTGGATCCATATGTGGTTTGTGAGAAGAACAAACATCCAATGACACTGGTGGATCCATGTGTGGTTTGTGAGAAGAACACACATGCAATGACTCTGGTGGATCCACACGTGGTTTGTATAAAGAACACACATGCAATGATACTGGTGGATCAATGTGGTTTGTCAGAATAAGATACATGCAATGTACTCTAGTGGATCCATGTGTGGTTTGTGAGAACAACACACATGCAATGACACTGGGTGTGATTCATGAAAATAACACACATCCAATGACTCTGGTGGATCCTTATGTGGTTTGTGAAAAGAACACAAATGCAATGACTCTAGATATGGTTAATGAAAAGAACACACATACAATGACACTATTGGATCTATATGTGGTTTGTGAAATGAACAGACATGCAATGACACTGGTGGATCCATATGTGGTATGTGAGAAGAACACACATGCAATGACACTGGTAGTGGTTCATGAAAAGAACACACATGCAATGAAACTAGTGGATCCTTATGTGGTTCATGAAAAGAACACACATTCAATGACCTTGGTGGATCCATATGTGGTTTGTGAGAAGAACACACATGCAATGACTCTAGCTGTGGTTTGTGAGAAGAACACACATGCAATCACACTGGTGGATCCATATGTTGTTTGTGAGAAGAACACACATCCAGTTGTTGGAGATATGCCCTAGAGGCAATAATAAATGTAGTTATTATTATATCTTTGTGTTTATGATAAATGTTTACATTCATGCTATAATAGTATTAACAAGGAAACATTAATACTTGTGTGATTTGTAAACTTATTTTGAAGTCCCTAGTAAAGCCTCTATATAATACTAGCTTGTTGGTTAATAGATGATTGTGGTTTCCCTATCATGAACATTGAGATGTTATTAACAACAAGATCATATCGTTAGGAGAATGATATGGTGGACATACTCCTATAGATAAGCGTAGCATAAATATCAAGTCATTTTAATAGTTCAATTGCTATATGCTTTCTGATACATAGTTATCTAATTCCTTCGACCATGAGATCATGCATATCACCTTTACCGGATGGATGCTTTGATGACATCAAACACCACACCGTAACTGGGTGGCTATAAAGGTGGTATTGAGTGTTCAGAAAGTATTGGTTGAAACACATGGATCAAGAGTGGGATTTGTCCATCCATATGACGGATAGATATACTCTGGGCCCTCTCGGTGAAATGTCATCCAATTAGCTTGCAAGCATGTGACTGGCTCACAAGGGATCACATATCACGGGAACGAGAAAAGAGTACTTATCAGTAACGAGGTTGAACTAGGTATGCAGAGATACCGACGATCATAACCTCGGATAAGTAAACTATCGTGAGATAAAGGGAAATTGATATCGTATGTAAGTGGTTCATTCGATCGCAAAGTAATCGTAGAAATATGTGGGAGCCATATGAATTTCCAGATTCCTCTATTGGTTATTGTTCGGAGAAGTGTCTCGATCATGTCTGCATAATTCACGAACCGTAGGGAGACACACTTAAGGATTCGACGTTGTTTGAGTAGTTATGGAATGATGAGAAAGAGTCCGAATGTTGTTCGGAGTCTCGAATGGGATTCGGGATATCACGAGGAGATCCGGAATGGTCCGGAGAATAAGATTCATATAAAGAAAGTCCCGTTTCGGAGTTGGGGAATGGTTCCGGTGTTTTCATCGGGAATGTTCTAGAATGTTCCGGAATGTCCGGCACTCCGGGAGGGGGAAGGGTACATGAATGTGTCATTGTAAGTTGGAATGATTGCATCATGTACTAGGTGTATTTGCTGTCCAAAATAAAGGGTTTATTTAAAACCTAATTTGAAAAGTCAAACGGCTAGTTTGAAAGTCAAACGGCAAGTTTTGGAAAGAGGAGGAGGAGTGGGAAACCGAGTTGGGGAGGGATTCCCTCCTCCAACCGCCGGCCCACCTCCAAGCCGAGTTGGGGAGGGACTCCCCTCCCATTGGCCGCGCCTCCCACCTATAAAGGGAGGGGCAGGGCTGCCCCTCCTAGCACACAAGTACCTCTCCTCCAAAACCCTAGATTGGCGCCACCACCTCCTGCTGCTGCCGCCACCTCCCAGGGTTGCCCTAGCCGCCGACTTGGGGTGCCCCAACCCTAGCCGCCAGCTCTAGCACCTCCTCCTTGGTGTGTCTAAAACCTAGGTCGCCGAGGAGCCCTCTCATACTCCACCATACTCGCTCCGGCTTAAGGCGAAGCCCTGCGAGATCTCCCCTCTACTTCCGGTACCACGCCGTTGTGCTGCCGAAATCGCGAGGAGAGTGCTACAATCTCCGCTGCCTGCTGGAACAAGGGAGAGGAAGGTCTTCGTCGAGTACCGAACGTGTGACCGACTGCTGGAGTGCTGCCAGAACGCAGCGCCGGAAGGATCGTCTACGCGATCTTGAGATCGGAAAGAGTACGACTACATTACCCACGAGAATCCGCTCTTGTTAAACACTTTGGAATCTTCGAGGGTGAGTTATTCCATCAACTCGTTGCTACAATCTAGTAGATAGATCTTGGCTTGTTTGTTTGTATGCGGTAGAATTTTTTTGTTTTCCATGCTACGAAACCCTACACCAGTGACACTGGTGGATCCATGTTTGGTTTGTGAGAAGAACACACATGCAATGACACTGGTGGATCCATGTGTGGTCTGTGGAAAGAACATACATGCAATGACACTAGCTATGAATAATGAAAAGAACAGACATGCAATGACTCTGATGGATCCATATGTGGTTTCTGAAAAGAACACACATGCAATGACACTGGTGGATCAATGTGGTTTGTGAGAATAACAGACATACAATGAACTCTGGTGGATCCATGTGTGGTTTGTGAGAAGAGCACACATGCAATGACACTGGGTGTGGTTCGTGAAAAGAACATACATCCAATGAACTCTGGTGGATCCAAATGTGGTTTGTGAGAAGAACACACATGCAATGACTCTAGATGTGGTTTGTGAAAAGAACACACATGCAATGACACAGGTGGATCCATATGTGGTTTGTGAGAAGAACACACATCCAATGACACTGGTGGATCCATGTGTAGTTTGTGAGAAGAACACACATGCAATGACACTAGGTGTGGTTCATGAAAAGAACACACATCTAGTGACACTGGTAGATCCATATGTGGTTTGTGAGAAGAACACACATCCAATGACTCTTGCTGTGGTTAATGAAAAGAACACACATGCAATGACACTGTTGGGTCCATATGTGGTTCGTGAAAAGAACACACATGCAAAGACTCTAGCTATGGTTAATGAAAATAACACACATGCAATGACACTGGTGGATCCTTATGTGGTTCATGAAAAGAACACGCATGCAATGACTCTAGTGGATCCATATGTGGTTTGTGAGAAGGACACACATGCAATGACTCTAGTTGTGGTTTGTGAGAAGAACACACATGCAATCACACTGGTGGATCCATATGTGGTTTGTGAAAAGAACACACATGCAATGACACTAGGTGTGGTTCATGAAAAGAACACACATGCAATGAGTCTAGCTATGGTTCATGAGAAGAACACACATGAAATCACACTGGTGGATCCATATGTGGTTTGTGAGAAGAACACACATCCAATGACACTGGTGGATCCATGTGTGGTTTGTGAGAAGAACACACATCCAATGACTCTAGCTGTGGTTAATGAAAAGACCATACATGCAATGACTGTAGCATCCCCTGCCTTTAATAAGGTAGGGTCCCCTGTGTTTACAATGCTAGTCCCTGGATCAATAGATAGCATCCACAGTTCAAATGTAATATCAAGAAACAAAGGTCATAATACAACTTTATAACCAGGAATAAAATAGTTTTATTACATCAAACTAGCTCATTGGCTAATTACATTACATTGCAGCGGAATAACTATAGTCTTGGGTCCTTCATCTTCAAAGTGCCACAGGCAGATGTTGGTTGTAGACTTTGTAATCCTAATCAATCAATCTTCACTAAAATCAATCAAACCTGCAACATTACAAGTTATAGCCACAAGGGTCAATACATTTTGAATTGTATTGGCAAGTGATACTTTGGTAATATAGTGGAGTCTATCATCTATATGCATTTTGGCTAAGTGGAGTTGAGGCTTGCATTGCTCAAAATAGATTTTTTTTCCTCTCATTTTGAAAATACTAAGTTTTGTTTGGCAAAAGCTTTCCCAAGGCATCTACCAATCAAAGACTAAAGATCCACTCAGGGCATCTACCAATCAAAGACTGAAGATTTACTTGGCAAAACATTTTCCCTCAATCCAAGATTTCAAGATCCTTGTATCAAGCCATCACTCCATCAAAGATTGAAGAATTTCACACAACCCTTGTTCACCCACACATTTTATTTAGAAATTGGAGTGATGAGATTCTTGAAGTTTCCATGTCTTGATGCTCAATTTGTCCTTTACCAGGGACATGGCTAAGTACTTAGGTTTTACACTCTGCAGAGGTGGTGCACTTTCCCCGCAAGACTTGGTTTCCCAAGACACGATCCTTCAGAAGCCTTTCCTTAGTCTAATGGACGCGCTCCAACCTATCAAACACTACCACCCACTGTCCATGTGGCTAAGTTCTTGCAACCTATATGATCATGGCAGAGCCCATATTGCCAAGTGGTTGCACTTGAAGCTTCTCAACATTTGACATCTCAAATCTCTTTGTTTCCTGGGTGGCCATCCACAAGTGAGATACAGAAGCCAAGTCCATGGCCTTGTGAACCACTCAACATAAACCATTCCTTCCATTTCCACCCAGGTGATTCATTAACTTAGTTGTTTTATTAATAAAAAAAACATAAGTCCTCAGACTTAGAGATTTTTCCATAGTGAATATATACCACCCAAGTTTTCTATTAGCTAGGCTAAGCTTGGTAGTAATAGGATTCTTAACTTAGGAAAATCCTACTAGGGATTCATCTACAAAGTTTCCTATAGCAAAGTCTATACTTAGCTAAATAAAAACCATGCAAGTTTTACTTAACAAAAACACTAATGCATAGGGAAAATAATGGGACATAAGATATGAAGCATCACTTGCCTTCTTGGTAGAGGGTATAGGTTTACTTCCTTGTCCTTGCAACAATCACACTCCTCAAGTCACTACAAACAATCAAGCAAGGCACAAACTCAATCTACCAATCAAGCAAAACAACACACACAAAACAACAAAGTCAAAGAAATGCATGCAAGCATGCCAAGCTTTGCTTTGTTTGAAAAAGTGGTTCCTAGTGGGTCATAGACATTTGGGTACATCTAAGTCATGCATAAGCATGCAAAGGTTGGTTCTATTGTAAGGATGGTCTTCACTAGGCTTCTAAACTTTGTAAGTTCCAAATTGGTCATTTACCAAAATGGCAAAGTCATTTGCAAAAGGTTTCACTAAGGCATTAACCTATAGGGTTCACCAAGTATGTTTTCAAAACCACAAAACTTGGGGTTTGGGTTAGTGAACTTAAAACAAAACATTTTCCAAAGGTTTCCTTTCAAAATCATCTTTGATAAAATACCACATTTCTATTTGACTAGAAATGGTTTTAAATCAAAGATTCCTTATTTTGTTTCACCAATTGAGTTGCTATTGCAAAACTTGGTGTTTTGGGTCAGTAGGTTTGGTCTAAACCATTTTCTCCAAAGTTTTCTTTATGAAATCATTTTCATAAACAAAACAATGGTTTTTAATTAGCTAGAAATGGACTAAACCAATTAATCCATTCTAAACTTTTCAAAAATCATTTTCCAAACTATGGGTTGGTTCCTAGGGTCAGTAAGGTCACAACAAACCAATTGGGAAAGGTTTGATATCAAAAATCATTTTTAAACAATTTTTCTAATGTTAGCCAGCACAAAAAAGAATCTGCAAAAACAAACAAGTTAACAGATACTATTTGCTAAACTAAGGGTAGGGTTGGTTAGGTCTTGTCTTGCTGATTCCAACGACATCAAATTTGTAATTTTTGGACGTGTGGATCCAAAGATACATGGGTTTGAAAATGGCAAAAGTTTCTGTTTTCAAATCTCTTTTAAACAGATCTAGTGCCACGCGTCGTAATATTATTCGCCCGTACCGGTTCGGTGTGGATCAGCGTTGCGGGGCGTTAGATCAAGTTAAATTGTGCGGTCTAGAGGACATACCTCTTCGCGACTAAGTGGATCTATCTAGTGCGTCCGATCCAGATCGAACGGCTGCGGCAGGCTCGACCTAAAGCTAGCGGCGCTGCGGTGGCTACCGGCAGCGGAGCGGTCGGTCGACGATGGAGGCGACGTCACAGGGGGTGAGGCAGAAGGAGGAGTTTCTCACCGGGCTCAGGGGGTCACGGTGATGCTCGGGGAGGTGTTGGTCGGACGAGGGGCATTCTGGCGCGACAGCGATTGCTCGCCGGAGTGGAGGACGGCGCCGGGTGCGTTGGGTGGTCGTCGTGGACGTCGCTGTGGATCACCCCAAGGCAAAGGAGAGGCACGGTTAGGTGCGCACGAGGGTCGCAAGTAAGAGAGCATCAAAAAGGGGGCGAGGGGAAGTATGTGCTCACCGAGAAAGCTTGCCGGAGTCGAGGCCGACGGCGGTGGCGAGTCGAGCTTGTCCTTGCCGACGCTATGAGGCTCGCGCGAGTGAACTGGATGCACTAGTAGGTGCGCCTGGAGGTGGAGAAGCTACTGGGGTGCTTAGGGATGCAAGGGGCGGTGGGGTTTCGTCGGAATCGTCACCGGAACATCGTCGGAGCAGCGGTGGTACAGAGAGAATTTGGGGCGGCCTGGAGGCAGAGTGGAGGCGATGTCTGGGGGAAATGACAGAGGAGAGGGAGGCGGTTAAATGGGCGTTGTCACGGCGAGGTTTAATGCACGGATTAACGCGGATTGATGGAGCTCTCAACGGGCAGAAACGGCCGCGCGGTGAGGGGGAGACGGGGTCGCGCGGGTGAGGACGAAGCACAGTGGTGTGGGACCCGTCTGTCAGCGAAAGAGAAAAAGTGGGTGTGGGTCCGGGCTGTCATCGACTGTGTGGGTTCGTTATTTGGTTCGAATCGTTTTCTTCAGGGAGACAACTGGCTGGGTGGGGTCATCTCATCAGTGAGTGAGGGGAGGAGGAGTGGGTCCTGGTTTTCATTGACTTAGTGGGTCAGTATCTGGGTGTAAAATGTTTTCCTTCGGGGAGGGAGTACTGGGCTGGACTGGGCCTTAGTGGGTTGCTGGGATGGGCTGTCCTTTTCCTATTTTTTTCTGTCTGCTTCTTTTTCCTTTTTCTATTTCTTTTTTGTTTTGAATTTTCAAACAATTTTCAAACAATTCAAACAAACACTCAACTTTGTACTTTGAATTTGGTTCTGTTTTTCAACTTATTCCAAATCTCAAAATAATATTTTTATTTAATTTAGGATCCATTTATTAATTAAATAAAATGGATCTTTAGTTTATTAATAGTGTTTGATTTATTTAATAAAATTTCCAAAACAATTTATTTTTCCTTTATTAAATGTTTATCTTTATAAATCCCTATAGGATTATAATTGTTCACCAATTGGTATGGCTTTTGGTAAGGGCTTTATTGGCTTTGGAAATTCAATTTCCTTATCTTATTATATTCACAAGATTTTGTTTATAGTTCCAACTAAGTGAAACCAATTTCTAAGGTCTTACTTGATCCTTTGTGATTATTTATTGGTCAAATTTGGTATGGATCAAATCCATAGATTTGGAGATAACTTGGGAAATGATTTCCTTCCATTAGGGTTTAGGGATTTGGATTTATGTTCCAAGTGTTTAATTTCCAGATACATTCATTGAGGAATGCATTTCCCTTGATTTGGATTTTTGTTGAATTCAAACTTTAGCCAAAGTTTGTTCAAGATGGGATTTCAGTTTCTTTTTAGAAACAAAAGTTTCTTTTCACCCTGATTTTCAACAAAGAATTATTTTGTTTATTTACTTTTTCACATTACAAGATTTGGAAAATCTTGGGATGTGACAGGCTACCACCCTTAAAAGAAATCTCGTCCCGAGATTTGGGGAGGCTAGGGTTACAAGTTGGCTCAAACAGCTAGGGTACTACCACCCTTAAAAATTTTCCAACTAAACTAGATGTTGGCCTTCTTGGGATCCTGGAAAACTTCTTCTTGGAAAACTTCTGCATAGTGCCCTTGTTTTCCCACTTGACTCATGGGCCAAGGTTGAGATCCTTCATAGGCTTGTTTATCTTGTTCTTCATCTTTTCTGGACAATTGCTTACATAGTTTCCTGGTTCCTTGCAATTGAAACAGTGGATATCTTGGAGTTCTTTACGTTGCTCTTGTGGACAAGTTGCTACGTAGTGGCCTGGTTCCTTGCAGTTGTTGCACACTACTTGGCCGATCTCTTTATTCTTCGGGTTCTCTGGGCATCCACTGGGGTAGTGTCCCATTTCCTTACATTTACGACATTGCACAAGGCTCTTGTCTTGCTTTGGTTTCTTGGGCTTCTTTGGTCCTTTGAATTGGGTTGTCTTGTTTGGAGGTATGAGTGGTCCTTTTCCTTTGTCATCAACATTATTGGCATACTTGGATCCTTCTTGTTTCCTTTGTTCAACAATGGCATAGATGGGGCATTGAGTAGGTACATGGTCGTTTCCTTCACAAAGGTAACAAGTAACTTGAGATGTGGGGCATTGGCGAACTGGATGTTCCTCTTCACAACTGGGGCATTGATCTTCATGCTCCTTGGAAGTGTGATCCTTGTCTCCACAAATAATGCAAGCTGGGGCTCCATCTAGAATAATATTCTTGTCATCCTTGTTGTCATACACTCTTTTGGGATAGTTTTCTTCCATGCTGATCATTTGATTAGTCACCTTAAGCATCAGTTGGGATTGTTCTTCCAAAAACTTTTGCAAGGTAGGGTCTTTATCACTATTGTTGGCTATGAACTGAGTTGTTAGTTGGTTCAACTGGTGTTGGGTTGCTAGGAGTTCTCTCATGTTGACCTCTTGGTTGTTGTTGATGTCATCATCCTTGATGCTGGAGTCTCTTGGAGTAGTCATCTGTTTGGGTTGGGGGGATTAGAATAGGCAAAAGATTTTTCTAAGGAATCAATTTTATTCACACACATCACAAATCACACAAGTAATGTGCAAGCAATCACAAACAAACACTCCACTCAAACAACAGTTTCAAGCACATACTTAGGCAACAAAATATTTTGTTACACCACATAAGTTGGTGGGTTTGACTTAACTAAAATATGGTGGTCCATCTATATGGTTCACTTGTGATCTTTCCATCCTTCTTGGTTGATTCTTCTTAATTGAGATCTTTGTATCCTTGGAGAATTCTTGTGTCTTGGTCACAAATCTTCAAAAGTGTTCATGGTTTCTTCTAAGTTGTGTTTCCTTAGTCTTCAAGTCTTGAGTAACATTTCTTGTCTCACTTGTAGTCTTTAGTGGTTTCCAAGTTGGATGTCCTTGGTGTTTATGTTGAAGATGTTGAAGTCGTTTGAAGAAGTTGAAGTCATTAGAGTTGAAAGTGTTGAAGAAGTCCTTTGCACATAGTGTAGTCTTTGGTCATGGGGTAGGCTTTTCCATCAAGTTTTGAATTAGAAGAGAAGTAGAGTTGAAAACAAAAATGGTTGAGGAAAGAGTTTACAAGATTGTTTTGTAAATAAGTTTTTGAACAAATACAATTCCTATTTTTCTAAGGGTTTTTGTCCAATCCTAGGGTTACAAATCCTACAGGCAACACAATGCTCTGATACCATCTGTAGCATCCCCTGCCTTTAATAAGGTAGGGTCCCCTGTGTTTACAATGCTAGTCCCTGGATCAATAGCTAGCATCCACAGTTCAGATGTAATATCAAGAAACAAAGGTCATAATACAACTTTATAACCAGGAATAAAATAGTTTTATTACATCAAACTTAGCTCATTGGCTAATTACATTACATTGCAGCGGAATAACTATAGTCTTGGGTCCTTCATCTTCAAAGTGCCACAGGCAGATGTTGGTTGTAGACTTTGTAATCCTAATCAATCAATCTTCACTAAAATCAATCAAACCTGCAACATTACAAGTTACAGCCACAAGGGTCAATACATTTTGAATTGTATTGGCAAGTGATACTTTGGTCATATAGTGGAGTCTATCATCTATATGCATTTTGGCTAAGTGGAGTTGAGGCTTGCATTGCTCAAAATAGATTTTTTTTCCTATCATTTTGAAAATACTAAGTTTTGTTTGGCAAAAACTTTCCCAAGGCATCTACCAATCAAAGACTGAAGATCCACTCAGGGCATCTACCAATCAAAGACTGACGATTTACTTGGCAAAACATTTTCCCTCAATCCAAGATTTCAAGATCCTTGTATCAAGCCATCTCTCCATCAAAGATTGAAGAATTTCACACAACCCTTGTTCACCCACAAATTTTATTTAGAAATTGGAGTGATGATATTCTTGAAGTTTCCATGTCTTGATGCTCAATTTGTCCTTTACCAGGGACATGGCTAAGTACTTAGGTTTTACACTCTGCAGAGGTGGTGCACTTTCCCCACAAGACTTGGTTTCCCAAGACAAGATCCTTCAGAAGCCTTTCCTTAGTCAAATGGACGCGCTCCAACCTATCAAACACTACCACCCACTGTCCATGTGGCTAAGTTCTTGCAACCTATATGATCATGGAAGAGCCCATATTGCCAAGTGGTTGCACTTGAAGCTTCTCAACATTTGACATCTCAAATCTCTTTGTTTCCTGGGTGGCCATCCACAAGTGAGATACAGAAGCCAAGTCCATGGCCTTGTGAACCACTCAACATAAACCATTCCTTCCATTTCCACCCAGGTGATTCACTAACTTAGTTGTTTTATTAATAAAAAAAAACATAAGTCCTCAGACTTAGAGATTTTTCCATAGTGAATATATACCACCCAAGTTTTCTATTAGCTAGGCTAAGCTTGGTAGTAATAGGACTCTTAACTTAGGAAAATCCTACTAGGGATTCATCTACAAAGTTTCCTATAGCAAAGTCTATACTTAGCTAAATAAAAACCATGCAAGTTTTACTTAACAAAAACACTAATGCATAGGGAAAATAATGGGACATAAGATATGAAGCATCACTTGCCTTCTTGGTAGAGGGTATAGGTTTACTTCCTTGTCCTTGCAACAATCACACTCTTCAAGTCACTACAAACAATCAAGCAAGGCACAAACTCAATCTACCAATCAAGCAAAACAACACACACAAAACAACAAAGTCAAAGAAATGCATGCAAGCATGCCAAGCTTTGCTTTGTTTGAAAAAGTGGTTCCTAGTGGGTCATAGACATTTGGGTACATCTAAGTCATGCATAAGCATGCAAAGGTTGGTTCTATTGTAAGGATGGTCTTCACTAGGCTTCTAAACTTTGTAAGTTCCAAATTGGTCATTTACCAAAATGGCAAAGTCATTTGCAAAAGGTTTCACTAAGGCATTAACCTATAGGGTTCACCAAGTATGTTTTCAAAACCACAAAACTTGGGGTTTGGGTTAGTGAACTTAAAACAAAACATTTTCCAAAGGTTTCCTTTCAAAATCATCTTTGATAAAATACCACATTTCTATTTGACTAGAAATGGTTTTAAATCAAAGATTCCTTATTTTGTTTCACCAATTGAGTTGCTATTGCAAAACTTGGTGTTTTGGGTCAGTAGGTTTGGTCTAAACCATTTTCTCCAAAGTTTTCTTTATGAAAGCATTTTCATAAACAAAACAATGGTTTTTAATTAGCTAGAAATGGACTAAACAAATTAATCCATTCTAAACTTTTCAAAAATCATTTTCCAAACTATGGGTTGGTTCCTAGGGTCAGTAAGGTCACAACAAACCAATTGGGAAAGGTTTGATATCAAAAATCATTTTTAAACAATTTTTCTAATGTTAGCCAGCACAAAAAAGAATCTGCAAAAACAAACAAGTTAACAGATACTATTTGCTAAACTAAGGGTAGGGTTGGTTAGGTCTTGTCTTGCTGATTCCAACGACATCAAATTTGTAATTTTTGGACGTGTGGATCCAAAGATACATGGGTTTGAAAATGGCAAAAGTTTCTGTTTTCAAATCTCTTTTAAACAGATCTAGTGCCACGCGTCGTAATATTATTCGCCCGTACCGGTTCGGTGTGGATCAGCGTTGCGGGGCGTTAGATCAAGTTAAATTGTGCGGTCTAGAGGACATACCTCTTCGCGACTAAGTGGATCTATCTAGTGCGTCCGATCCAGATCGAACGGCTGCGGCAGGCTCGACCTAAAGCTAGCGGCGCTGCGGTGGCTACCGGCAGCGGAGCGGTCGGTCGACGACGGAGGCGACGTCACAGGGGGTGAGGCCGAAGGAGGAGTTTCTCACCGGGCTCAGGGGGTCACGGTGATGCTCGGGGAGGTGTTGGTCGGACGAGGGGCATTCTGGCGCGACAGCGATTGCTCGCCGGAGTGGAGGACGGCGCCGGGTGCGTCGGGTGGTCGTCGTGGACGTCGCTGTGGATCACCCCAAGGCAAAGGAGAGGCACGGTTAGGTGCGCACGAGGGTCGCAAGTAAGAGAGAATCAAAAAGGGGGCGAGGGGAAGTCTGTGCTCACCGAGAAAGCTTGCCGGAGTCGAGGCCGACGGCGGTGGCGAGTCGAGCTTGTCCTTGCCGACGCTGTGAGGCTCGCGCGAGTGAACTGGATGCACTAGTAGGTGCGCCTGGAGGTGGAGAAGCTGCTGGGGTGCTTAGGGATGCAAGGGGCGGTGGGGTTTCGTCGGAATCGTCACCGGAACATCGTCGGAGCAGCGGTGGTACAGAGAGAATTTGGGGCGGCCTGGAGGCAGAGTGGAGGCGATGTCTGGGGGAAATGACAGAGGAGAGGGAGGCGGTTAAATGGGCGTTGTCACGGCGAGGTTTAATGCACGGATTAACGCGGATTGATGGAGCTCTCAACGGGCAGAAACGGCCGCGCGGTGAGGGGGAGACGGGGTCGCGCGGGTGAGGACGAAGCACAGTGGTGTGGGACCCGTCTGTCAGCGAAAGAGAAAAAGTGGGTGTGGGTCCGGGCTGTCATCGACTGTGTGGGTTCGTTATTTGGTTCGAATCGTTTTCTTCAGGGAGACAACTGGCTGGGTGGGGTCATCTCATCAGCGAGTGAGGGGAGGAGGAGTGGGTCCTGGTTTTCATTGACTTAGTGGGTCAGTATCTGGGTGTAAAATGTTTTCCTTCGGGGAGGGAGTACCGGGCTGGACTGGGCCTTAGTGGGTTGCTGGGCTGGGCTGTCCTTTTCCTATTTTTTTCTGTCTCCTTCTTTTTCCTTTTTCTATTTCTTTTCTGTTTTGAATTTTCAAACAATTTTCAAACAATTCAAACAAACACTCAACTTTGTACTTTGAATTTGGTTCTGTTTTTCAACATATTCCAAATCTCAAAATAATATTTTTATTTAATTTAGGATCCATTTATTAATTAAATAAAATGGATCTTTAGTTTATTAATAGTGTTTGATTTATTTAATAAAATTTCCAAAACAATTTATTTTTCCTTTATTAAATGTTTATCTTTATAAATCCCTTTAGGATTATAATTGTTCACCAATTGGTATGGCTTTTGGTAAGGGCTTTATTGGCTTTGGAAATTCAATTTCCTTATCTTATTATATTCACAAGATTTTGTTTATAGTTCCAACTAAGTGAAACCAATTTCTAAGGTCTTACTTGATCCTTTGTGATTATTTATTGGTCAAATTTGGTATGGATCAAATCCATAGATTTGGAGATAACTTGGGAAATGATTTCCTTCCCTTAGGGTTTAGGGATTTGGATTTATGTTCCAAGTGTTTAATTTCCAGATACATTCATTGAGGAATGCATTTCCCTTGATTTGGATTTTTGTTGAATTCAAACTTTAGCCAAAGTTTGTTCAAGATGGGATTTCAGTTTCTTTTTAGAAACAAAAGTTTCTTTTCACCCTGATTTTCAACAAAGAATTATTTTGTTTATTTAATTTTCACATTACAAGATTTGGAAAATCTTGGGATGTGACAATGACACTGTTGGATCCATATGTGGTTCGTGAAAAGAACACACATGCAAAGACTCTAGCTATGGTTAATGAAAATAACACACATGCAATGACACTGGTGGATCCTTATGTGGTTCATGAAAAGAACACGCATGCAATGACTCTGGTGGATCCACATGTGGTTTGTGAGAAGAACACACATGCAATGACTAAAGATGTGGTTTGTCAAAAGAACACACATGCAATCACACTGGTGGATCCATATGTGGTTTGTGAAAAGAACACACATCCAATGACACTGGTGGATCCATGTGTATTTTGTGAGAAGAACACACATGCAATGACTCTGGTGGATCCATATGTGGTTTGTGAGAAGAACACACATGCAATGACTCTAGTTGTGGTTTGTGAGAAGAACACACATGCAATCACACTGGTGGATCCATATGTGGTTTGTGAAAAGAACACACATGCAATTACTCTAGATGTGGTTAA
Source organism: Avena sativa (assembly GCA_916181665.1). NCBI lineage: Eukaryota > Viridiplantae > Streptophyta > Magnoliopsida > Poales > Poaceae > Avena > Avena sativa. The sequence goes on along the minus strand of OV702290.1, from coordinate 26,076,453 downwards.
TGAAAAGAACACACATGCAATGACACTGTTGGATCCATACGTGGTTTGTGAAAAGAACACACATGCAAAGACTTTAGCTATGGTTAATGAAAATAACACACATGCAATGACACTGGTGGATCCTTATGTGGTTCATGAAAAGAACACACATGCAATGACTCTGGTGGATCCATATGTGGTTTGCGAGAAGAACACACATGCAATGACTCTAGCTTTGGTTTGTGAGAAGAACACACATGCAATCACACTGGTGGATCCATATGTGGTTTGTGAAAAGAACACACATTTAATGACTCTGGTGGATCCATATATGGTTTGTGAGAAGAACACACATGCAATGACTCTAGATGTGGTTTGTGAGAAGAACACATATCCAATCATGCTGGTGGATCCATATGTGGTTTGTGAGAAGAACACACATCCAATGACACTAGTGGATCCATTGTGGTTTGTGAGAAGAACACACATACAAAACACACATGCAATGACACTGGTGGATCCATATGTAGTCTATGGAAAGAACATACATGCAATGACACTAGCTATGGATAATGAAAAGAACAGACATGCAATGACACTGATGGATCCATATGTGGTTTCTGAAAAGAACACACATGAAATGACACTGGTGCATCAATGTGGTTTGTGAGAATAACAGACATGCAATGAACTCTGGTGGATCCATGTGTGGTTTGTGAGAAGAAGACACATGCAATGACACTGGGTGTTTTTTGGTGAAACGAACACACATGCAATGACACAGGTGGATCCATATGTGGTTTGTGAGAAGAACACACATGCAATGACTCTAGCTATGGTTCATGAGAAGAACACAAATGAAATCACACTGCTGGATCCATATGTGGTTTGTGAGAAGAACACACATCCAATGACACTGGTGGATCCATGTGTGGTTTGTGAGAAGAACACACATCCAATGACTCTAGCTGTGGTTAATGAAAAGAACACACATCTAATGACTCTAGATATGGTTAATGAAAAGAATACACATGCAATGACACTGCTGGATAGATATGTGGTTCATGAAAATAATAGACATGCACTGACACTGGTAGATCCACATGTGGTTTGTGAGAAGAACACACATGCAATGACACTGGTTGTGGTTCATGAAAAGAACATAGATGCAATGACACTGGTGGATCCTTATGTGGTTTGTGAAAATAACACACATGCAATGACCTTGGTGGATCCATATGTGGTCTGTGGAAAGAACACACATGCAATGACTCTAGCTATGGTTTGTGAGAAGAACAGACATGCAATGATCCATGTGGGGTTTGAAAAGAACACACATGCAATGACTCTAGCTATGGTTAATGAAAAGAACACATATGCAATGAGACTGTTAGATCCATATGTGGTTTGTGAAAAGAACACACATGCAATGACTCTAGATATGGTTAATTAAAAGAACATACATGCAATGACACTGTTGGATCCATATGTGGTTTGTGAAAAGAACACACATGCAATGACACTGGTTGTGCTTCATGAAAAGAACACACATGCAATGACACTGGTGGATCCTTATGTGGTTCATGAAAAGAACACACATGCAATGCCTCTGGTGGATCCATATGTGGTTTGTGAGAAGAACACACATGCAATGACTCTAGCTATGGTTTGTGAGAAGAACACACATGCAATCACACTTGTGGATCCATATGTGGTTTGTGAGAAGAACACACATCCAATGACACTGGTGGACCCATGTGTGGTTTGTGAGAAGAACACACATGCAAAACACACATGCAATGACACTGGTGGATCCATATGTGGTCTGTGGAAAGAACAGACATGCAATGACACTAGCTGTGGTTGATGAAAAGAACAGACATGCAATGACTCTGATGGATCCATATGTGGTTTGTGAAAAGAACACACATGCAATGAGTCTAGATGTGGTTAATGAAAAGAACACACATGCAATGACACTGTTGGATCCATATGTGGTTTGTGAAAAGAACACACATGCAAAGACTCTAGCTATGGTTAATGAAAAGAACACACATCCAATGACACCGGTGGATTCATATGTGGTTTGTGAGAACAACACACATGCAATGACACTGGGTGTGGTTCATGAAAAGAACACACATCCAATGAACTGTACTTGATCAATATGTGGTTTGTGAGAAGAACACACATGCAATGATTCTAGCTGCGGTTAATGAGAAGAACACACATGCAATCACATTGGTGGATCCATATGTGGTTTCTGAGAAGAACACACATCCAATGACACTGGTGGATCCATGTGTGGTTTGTGACAAGAACACACATGGTGTGATTCATGAAAAGAACACACATCCAATGACACTGGTGGATCCTTATGTGGTTTGTGAAAAGAACACACATGCAATGCCACTGGGTGTGGTTTGTGAGAAGAACACACATGCAATGAGTCTAGCTGTGTTTTGTGAGAAGAACACACATGCAATCAAACTGGTGCATCCATATGTGGTTTGTGAGAAGAACACACATCCAATGACACTGGTGGATCCATGTGTGGTTTGTGAGAAGAACACACATGCAAAACACAAAAGCAATGACACTGGTGGATCCATATGTGGTCTGTGGAAAGAATAGACATGCAATGATAGTAGGTGTGGTTAATGAAAAGAACATACATGCAGTGACTTTGATGGATGCATATGTGGTTTGTGAAAAGAACATACATGCAATGACACTGGTGGATCAATGGGGTTTGTGAGAAGAACACACATGTAATGACTCTGGTGGATCCACATGTGGTTTGTGAAAAGAACACACATGCAATGATATTGGTGGATCAATGTGATTTGTGAGAATAACATACATGCAATGAACTCTGGTGGATACATGTGTGGTTTGTGAGAAGAACACACACGCAATGACACTGGGTGTGGTTCATAAAAATAACACACATCCAATGACTCTGGTGGATCCTTTTGTGGTTTGTCAGAAGAACTAACATGTAGTGACTCTAGATGTGGTTCATGAGAAGAACACACATGCAATGACACTGGTGGATCCATATGTGGTTTGCGAAAAGAACACACATGCAATGACGCTAGCTATGGTTAATGAAAAGAACACACATACAATGACACTGTTGGATCCATATGTGGTTTGTGAAAACAACATACATGCAATGACACTGGTGGATCCATATGTGGTTTGTGAGAAGAACACACATGCAATGACACTGGTTGTGGTTCATGAAAAGAACACACATGCAATGAAACTGGTGGATCCTTATGTGGTTTGTGAAAAGAACACACATTCAATGACCCTGGTGGATCCATATGTGGTTTGTGAGAAGAACACACATGCAATGACTCTAGCCGTGGTTTGTGAGAAGAACACACATGCAATCACACTAGTGGATCCATATGTTGTTTGTGAGAAGTACACACATCCAATGACAGTGGTGGATCCATGTGTGGTTTGTGAGAGGAACACACATGCAATGACACTGTGGATCCATATGTGGTCTGTGGAAAGAACATACATGAAATGACACTAGCTATGGATAATGAAAAGAACAGACATGCAATGACTCTGATGGATCCATATGTGGTTTCTGAAAGAACACACATGCAATGACACTGGTGGATCAATGTGGTTTGTGAGAATAACACACATGCAATGAACTCTGGTGGATCCATGTGTGGTTTGTGAGAAGAACACACATGCAACGACTCTAGTTGTGGTTCATGAGAAGAACACACATGAAATCATATGGGTGGATCCATATGTTGTTTGTGAGAAGTACACACATCCAATGACACTGGTGGATCCATGTGTGGTTTGTGAGAGGAACACACATGCAAAACACACATGCAATGACACTGTGGATCCATATGTGGTCTGTGGAAAGAACATACATGCAATGACACTAGCTATGGATAATGAAAAGAACAGACATGCAATGACTCTGATGGATCCATATATGGTTTGTGAAAAGAACACACATGCAATGACACTGGTGGATCAATGTGGTTTGTGAGAATAACAAACATGCAATGAACTCTGGTGGATCCATGTGTGGTTGGTGAGAAGAACACACATGCAATGACACTAGATGTGGTTCATGAAAACAAAACACATCCAATGAACTCTGGTGGATCCATATGTGGTTTGTGAGAAGAACACACATGCATTGACTCTAGATGTGATCTGTGAAAAGAACACACATGCAATGACACATGTGGATCCATATGTGGTTTTTGAGAAGAACACACATCCAATGACACTGGTGGATCCATGTGTGGTTTGTGAGAAGAACACACATGCAATGACTCTGGTGGATCCACACGTGGTTTGTGAAAAGAACACACATGCAATGATACTGGTGGATCAATGTGGTTTGTAAGAATTAGATACATGCAATGTACTCTAGTGGATCCATGTGTGGTTTGTGAGAAGAACACACATGCAATGACACTTGGTGTGGTTCATGAAAATAACACACATCCAATGACTCTAGTGGATCCTTATGTGGTTTGTGAAAAGAACACAAATGCAATGACTCTAGCTATGGTTAATGAAAAGAACACACATACAATGACACTGTTGGATCTATATGTGGTTTGCGAAATGAACAGACAAGTAATGACACTGGTGGATCCATATGTGGTATGTGAGAAGAACACACATGCAATGACACTGGTTGTGGTTCATGAAAAGAACACACATGCAATGACTCTATCTGTGGTTTGTGAGAAGAACACACATGCAATCACACTGGTGGATCCAGATGTTGTTTGTGAGAAGAACACACATCCGATGACACTGGTGGATCCATGTTTGGTTTGTGAGAAGAACACACATGCAAAACACACATGCAATGACACTGGTGGATCCATATGTGGTCTGTGGAAAGAACATACATGCAATGACACTAGCTATGGATAATGAAAAGAACAGACATGCACTGACTCTGATGGATCCATATGTGGTTTCTAAAAAGAACACACATGCAATGACACTGGTGGATCAATGTGGTTTGTGAGAATAACAGACATGCAATGAACTCTGGTGGATCCATGTGTGGTTTGTGAGAAGAGCACACATGCAATGACACTGGGTGTGGTTCGTGAAAAGAACACACATCCAATGAACTCTGGTGGATCCACATGTGGTTTGTGAGAAGAACACACATGCAATGACTCTAGATGTGGTTTGTGAAAAGAACACACATGTAATGACACAGGTGGATCCATATGTGGTTTGTGAGAAGAACACACATCCAATGACACTGGTGGATCCATGTGTAGTTTGTGAGAAGAACACACATGCAATGACACTAGGTGTGGTTCATGAAAAGAACACACATCTAATGACACTGGTGGATACTTATGTTTATGAAAAGAACACACATGCAATGACTCTAGATGTGGTTTGTGAGAAGAACACACATGCAATGACACTGTTGGATCCATATGTGGCTTGTGAGAAGAACACACATTCAATGACACCGGTGGATTCATATGTGGTTTGTGGGAAGAACACACATGCAATGACACTGGGTGTGGTTCATGAAAAGAACACACATCCAATGAACTGTGGTGGATCCATATGTGGTTTGTGAGAAGAACACACAAGCAATGACTCTAGCTGTGGTTCATGAGAAGAACACACATGAAATCACACTGGTGGATCCATATGTGGTTTGTGAGAAGAACACACATCCAATGACACTGGTGGATCCATGTGTGGTTTGTGAGAAGAACACACATGCAATGACACTGGTGTGGTTCATGAAAATAACACACATCCAATGACACTGGTGGATCCTTATGAACACACATTCAATGACTGGTGGATCCATATGTGGTCTGTGGAAAGAATAGACATGTAATGACACTAGGTGTGGTTAATGAAAATAACATACATGTAATGACTCTGGTGGATCCACATGTGGTTTGTGAAAAGAACACACATGCAATGACACTGGTGGATCAATGTGGTTTGTGAGAATAACTGACATGCAATGAACTCTGGTGGATCCATGTGTGGTTTGTGAGAAGAACACACATGTAATGACTCTGGTGGATCCACATGTGGTTTGTGAAAAGAACACACATGCAATGATACTGGTGGATCAATGTGGTTTGTGAGAATAACTGACATGCAATGAACTCTGGTGGATCCATGTGTGGTTTGTGAGAAGAACACACATATAATGACTCTGGTGGATCCACAAGTGGTTTGTGAAAAGAACACACATGCAATGATACTGGTGGATCAATGTGGTTTGTGAGAATAACACACATGCAATGAACTTTGGTGGATCCATGTGTGGTTTGTGAGAAGAACACACAAGCAATGACACTGGGTGTGGTTCATAAAAATAACACACATCCTATGACTCTGGTGGATCCTGATGTGGTTTGTGAGAAGAACACACATGCAGTGACTCTAGATGTGGTTCATGAGAAGAACACACATGCAATGGCACTGGTGGATCCATATGTGGTTTGTGAAAAGAACACACATGCAATGACTCTAGCTATGGTTAATGAAAAGAACACACATACAATGACACTGTTTGATCCATATGTGGTTTGTGAAAAGAACACACATTCAATGACACTGGTGGATCCATGTGTGGTTTGTGAGAAGAACACACATGCAATGACTCTGGTGGATCCACATGTGGTTTGTGAAAAGAACACACGTGCAATGATACTGGTGGATCAATGTGGTTTGTGAGAATAACAGACATGCAATGAACTCTGGTGGATCCATGTGTGGTTTGTGAGAAGAACACACAAGCAATGACACTGGGTGTGGTTCATAAAAATAACACACATCCAATGACTCTAGTGGATCCTTATGTGGTTTGTGGAAAGAACACACATGCAATGACACAAGGTGTGGTTTGTGAGAAGAACACACAAGCAATGACACTAGTGGATCCATATGTGGTTTCTGAGAAGAACACACATCCAATGACACTGGTGGATCCATATGTGGTTTGTGAGAAGAACACACATGCTATGACTCTGGGTATGGTTCATGAAAAGAACACACATCCAATGAACTCTGGTGGATCCATATGTGGTTTGTGAGAAGAACACACATGCAATGACTCTAGCCGTGGTTTGTGAGAAGAACACACATACAATCACACTGGTGGAACCATATGTTGTTTGTGAGAAGAACACACATCCAATGACACTGGTGGATCCATGTGTGGATTGTGAGAAGAACACACATGCAAAACACAAATGCAATGACACTGGTGGATTCATATGTGGTCTATGGAAAGAACATACATGCAATGACACTAGCTATGGATAATGAAAAGAACAGACATGCAATGACTCCGATGGATCCATATGTGGTTTCTGAGAAGAACACACATGCAATGACACTGGTGGATCAATGTGGATTGTGAGAATTACAAACATGCAATGAAATCTGGTGGATCCATATGTGGTTTGTGAGAAGAACACACATGCAATGACACTGGGTGTGGTTCATGAAAAGAACATACATCGAATGAACTCTGGTGGATCCATATGTGGTTTGTGAGAAGAACACACATGCAATGACTCTAGATGTGATTTGTGTAAAGAACACACATGCAATGACACTAGTGGATCCATATGTGGTTTGTGAGAATAACAGACATGCAATGACACTGGTGGATCCATGTGTGGTTTGTGAGAAGAACACACATGCAATGACTCTGGTGGATCCACATGTGGTTTGTGAATAGAACACACATGCAATGATACTGGTGGATCAATGTGGTTTGTGAGAATAACAGACATGCAATGAACTCTGGTGGATCCATGTGTGGTTTGTGAGAAGAACACACACAAGCAATCACACTAGGTGTGGTTCATAAAAATAACACACATCCAATGACTCTAGTGGATCCTTATGTGGTTTGTTAGAAGAACACACATGCAGTGACTCTAGATGTGGTTCATGAGAAGAACACACATGCAATGACACTGGTGGATCCATATGTGGTTTGTGAAAGGAACACACATGCAATGACTCTAGCTATGGTTAATGAAAAGAACACACATACAATGACACTGTTGGATCCGTATGTGGTTTGTGAAAAGAACAGACATGCAATGATACTGGTGGATCCATATGTGGTTTGTCAGAAGAACACACATGCAATGACACTGGTTGTGGTTCATGAAAAGAACACACATGCAATGAAACTGGTGTCTCCATATGTGGTTTGTGAGAAGAACACACATTCAATGACTCTGGTGGATCCATATGTGGTTTGTGAGAAGAACACACATGCAATGACTCTAGCTGTGGTTTGTGAGAAGAACACACATGCAATCACACTGGCGGATCCATATGTTGTTTGTGAGAAGAACACACATCCAATGACACTGGTGGATCATGTGTGGTTTGTGAGAAGAACACACATGCAAAACACACATGCAATGACACTGGTGGATCCATATGTGTGTTGGGTCCGCAGCATAGAAAACAAAAAAATTCTATGATGAGAACTATACGCCAAGATCTATCTACTAGATACAGAGCAACGGGTGGACATAGATCCATGGAGAACTTACCCTCGAAGACAACGAGTTTTGTTAACGAGTAGGAACTCGTGGTTGATGTAGTCATACACTTGCCGATCTCAAGATCGTGAGGAAGTCCGAGCGCCGCAACTCAGCAGCACATCCGTACTCGCACACACGTTCAAGCCACCGGACAACCTCCACCTCCTCGCTCCAGCGATCCAGCGGAAGCAGCAACTCCTTCCAGACGAAATGCCACCGGGAACATGTATCTCGCTAATCCGAGACCATGGGGAAATAATTCTAGAGGGGGAGAGAGATCCTTCACAAGGAGGTGTGAGGATGAAGGAGGGAATGGGTGGCCTTTTATAGGAGGAGGGGGTGACCCTCTCTCCCTGGCCGGCGCATGGGGGGTGACCCCTCACCTCCCCCATTCATGTGGTGGTAACCCCTCCACATTAAAATGCCACTTCACATTCCCTTTTAAAGTCTCCACTTTAAATGCATTAAATTTCTCCAAATTTAATGCTCTCTCATTTAATAAAACTCTTTTTATTAAATTTATTCAGAATTTTGTTAATTACTTTAATTAACAAACATTCACATATAGCCCCTTGCAATATTTCAATATCACATGCAGAACCACCTTCTGCAATTTCACCCGAAACAATTTCCGGTTTCAATTGAAACAATTCCCGCGCTTTGCAATTCTTTCGTCTGAAACATATGTGCTCCAAAATGGTGTCCGGTAACTCTTAAGTGTGCCACCCTACGGTTCGCGAATAATGCAGACATGATCGAGACCCTTCTCCGATCAATAATCAGCAGCGGGACCTGGAGATCCGTACTGACTCCTACACATTCAACGATGACTCCTGTGATCGTGAGAACCTTTAACGCTTGTAACTAAATCCCTTTGTCTCTCGATATATTACATGTCCGAGATTCGATCATAGGTATCTCCATACCAAGTTTGATCTCGTTACAGACATGCACTCTTTTCTCGTTCCCGTGATATAACATTCTAGTGATCACATCACTTGCTTGCAAGCTATCCTAATGTGATATCACCGAGAGGGCCCAGAGTATATATATCCGTCATCTGGATTGACAAATTCCACTCTTGATCCATGAGCCTCAACATAACACCTTCGTAGTACTGAACCCATCTTTATAGTCACCCTGTTACGGTGTGACGTTTGATGTTATCAAGATACTCTTCCGGTGTTAGCAATTAACATGATCTCATGGTCTAAGGATAAAGATTACTTCGTATGATGTTATAGCAATATAAACATAATGACTTGATCGTAATGCTATACTTCGGATGAATGTTCATCACATCATTTCACAAATGCTGTGACCTTGTTATTAACAACATCCAATGTCCATGATCAGGAAACCTTGATCATCTTGTTAATCAACAAGCTAGTCTATAAGAGAGGCATAACTAGGAACCCTTTTTGTTTATTAAACACACATGTATTGATGTTTCCTATCAATACAATTATAGCATGCAAAATAAACATCTATCATATACAAGGAATACATAATAACAACTTAACTATTGCCTCTCAGGGCATATTTCCTTCAGTCTCCCACTTGCACTAGAGACAATAATCTAGTTTATATAGTGATAAATCTAACACCCATGGATTTCTGTTGTTGATCATGTTTTGCCCTAGGGAGTACTTTAGTCAACGGATCTGCTACATTTAGGTCCGTGTGCACTTTACAAATCTTTATATCTCCATCGTTGACATGCTCGCGGATGGAGTGAAACCGGCACTTAATATGCTTGGAATTCTTGTGAGACCTTGGTTCCTTGGCGTTGGCTATGGCTCCATTATTGTCACAATAGATCACCATTGGGTCCAACACACTAGGAACCACACCTAGTTCCGTTATGAACACCTTCATCCAAACCGCTTCCTGCGCTGCTTCTGAAGCAGCAACATATTCTGCCTCCGTCGTTGATCCAGCCACCACAGGTTGTTTGGAGCTCCTCCATCTAACTGCTGCTCCGTTCAAGAGAAATACGTATCCGGATTGAGACTTAGAGTCATCCGGATTAGTGTCAAAGCTAGCATCGACATAACACTTAGCGACTAGCTCTTCTTCACCTCCGTATACAAGAAACATATCCTTAGTTCTTCTCAAGTACTTAAGGATATTCTTGACCGCTATCCAGTGTTCCGAACCTGGATCAGATTGGTACCTACTAGTCAAACTAATAGCATGTGCCACATCCGGTCTTGTACATAGCATGACATACATTATAGAGCCTATGGCTAAGGCATAGGGGATCTTATCCATTATCTCTCTTTCTTCCGCCGTAGCCGGACATTGAGTCTTACTCAATGTCTTGCCTTGCAACATAGGTAAGTACCCCTTCTTACTTCCGTCCATATTAAACTTCTTTAATATCTCATCAAGGTATGTACTCTGTGATATCCCAATTAGGCGTCTTGATCTATCTCTATAGATTTTAATGCCTAATATATATGAAGCTTCACCAAGGTCCTTCATCGAAAATTTGCTGTTTAGATAACTTTTAACACTGTTAAAAGATCTATATCATTTCCAATCAATAATATGTCATCCACATATAATATCAGAAATGCCACATTGCTCCCACTCACTTTCTTGTAAATACAAGCCTCTCCATAAGTTTGGACAAATCCAAACTCTTTGATCACCTCATCAAAGCAGAGATTCCAACTCCGGGATGCTTGCTTCAGTCCATAGATGGACCGCTGAAGTTTGCACACCTTATCAGCATCCTTAGGATCGACAAAACCCTTAGGTTGTATCATATACAACTCTTCTTCAATATTACCATTGCGGAACGCAGTTTTGACATCCATCTGCCATATTTCATAACCGAAATATGCAGCAATTGCTAACATAATCCTAACCGACTTAAGCATCGCTACGGGAGAGAATGTCTCATCGTAGTCAACTCCTTGAATTTGTCAAAACCCCTTTGTGACAAGTCGAGCCTTATAGATGGTTAGATTACCATCAGCATCAGTTTTTCTTTTGAAAATCCATTTATTCTCAATGGCCTTTCGATCGTGAGGTAAGTCCACCAAGGTCCAAACCTGGTTTTCATACATGGATTCCATCTCGGATTTCATGGCTTCTAGCCATTTTTTGGAATCAGGGCTCATCATCGCTTCTTCATACGTCGCAGGGTCATCTATTTCATCAATCATGAAATTCATAACAGGATTGCCGTACAGTTCAGGAGCTGCACATGTCCTGCTTGACCTGCGAGGTTCGGTAGTGTCCTCTTTCGGAGTTTCATGATCAATATCATTAGCTCTCTCTTCATTAGGTGAAGTCAACTCCGAAACAACTTCTGGAGCTGCGCTACTCGGCATTTCATGAAGAGAAGGTTCAATAACCTCTTCAAGTTCTACCTTCCGACTACTCACACCTTTCGCGAGAAACTCCTTCTCAAGAAAGGATCCATTCTTGGCAACAAAGACCTTGCCCTCGGATCTGTGATAGAAGGTATACCTAATCGTTTCCTTAGGGTATCCTATGAAGACGCATTTTTCCGCTTTGGGTTCGAGTTTATCCAGTTGAAGTTTCTTCACATAAACATCGCATCCCCAAACTTTAAGAAATGACAGCTTAGGTTTGTTTCCAAACCATAATTCATACAGTGTCTTTTCAACGGATTTAGATGGTGCCCTATTTAAAGTGAATGCAGCGGTTTCCAGTGCATAACCCTAAAATGACAGTGGCAAGTCAGTCAGAGACATCATAGATCAAACCATATCCAATAAAGTACGATTACGACGTTCGGACACACCATTACGTTGTGGTGTTCCGGCAGGCGTGAGTTGTGAAACTATTCCACAGTCTTTCATATGTGTGCTAAACTCGTAACTAAGATACTCTCCTCCATGGTCGGACCGCAGAAATTTGATCTTTCTGTTATGATGATTTTCCACTTCATTCTGAAATTGTTTGAACCTTTCAATGGTTTCAGACTTATGTTTCATCAAATAGATATACCCGTATCTACTCAAACCATCCGTGAAAGTAACAAAATAACGATATCCACCTCGCGCCGACACACTCATTGGTCCACACACATCAGTATGTATGATTTCCAATAAATCTGTCGCCCGTTACATTGAATCGGAAAACGGCGTTCTAGTCATCTTGCCCATAAGGCATGGCTCACATGTATCAAATGATTCAAAATCAAGTGATTCCAAAAGTCCATCAGAATGGAGTTTCTTCATGCGTTTAATGCCAATATGACCTAGACGGCAGTGCCACATATATGTAGATATATCATTATCAAGTTTAATCCTTTTAGCATCAACATTATGAATATGCGTAATACTACTATCGAGATCCAATAGAAATAAACCATTCAACACAGGTGCATGACCATAAAAGATATTATTCATATAAATCGAACAACTATTGTTTTCAGACTTAAACGAATAACCACTTTGCATCAAACACGATCCGGATACAATGTTCATGCTCAGTGCAGGCACCAAATAACAATTATCCAGGTTTATAACTAATCCCGACGGCATGTGGAGAGGCAGCGTTCCGACGGTGATCACATCAACTCTTGATCCATTGCCGACCCGCATCGTGACCTCATCCCTTGCTAGTTGTCGCTTGTTCCACAGCCCCTAAACCGAGTTACATATATTAGCAACCGATCCCATATCAAATACCCAGGTGCTACTACGAGTACTAGTCAAGTACACATCAATAACATGTATATCACATATACCTTTGTTTACCTTGCCGGCCTTCTTGTCCGCCAAATACTTGGGGCAGTTGCGCTTCCAATGGCCAGTCCCCTTGCAATAGTAGCACTCAGTGTCAGACTTAGGGCCAGCTCGGGGTTTCTTTTCAGGCGTGGCAACAGATTTGCCGCCCTTCTTTCCCTTCTGCTTGCTTTTCTTGTCCTTCTTGAAACCGGTGGTCTTATTGATCATCAACACTTGATGTTCTTTCCTAATCTCCACTTCTGCAGTCTTAAGCATTGACAGAAGCTCGGGAAGAGACTTCTTCATGCCCTGCATATTATAGTTCATCATGAAGCTCTTGTAGCTAGGTGGAAGAGATTGGAGAACACGATGTATGCCTAAGTCAATGGGAATCGTTATTCCCAAGGACACAAGCTTATCGGCGTACCCAGACATTTTGAGTACGTGCTCACTAACGGAGCTGTTCTCTTCCATCATGCAGCTAAAGAACTTTTCAGAAGCATTATAACTCTCTATGGCAGCATGGGTATCGAAAATCATTTTCAATTCTCCCATGGTATCAAAGGCATTGCCATTTTCGAAATGTTTTCGAAGTTCTGGCTCTAGCCCATACAGTATGCCGCAATGAACTAAGTTGTGGTCCTCCTGACGAGTTATATAGACATTCTTTTCCTCGTCAGGGGGAATCAGGATCTGGTGGGGGGCCTAGCGGCGCCTCTAGCACATATTGCTTTTGTGCAGTAGTGAGGAGAATCCTCAAATTCATAGCCTAGTTGGTGAATTTGCTACCATTCATAGCAAGCTTCTCTTTCTCCATGAACACATTAAAATTAAAAGCAGGTGGTGCCATCTATAACAGAATTTGTAAAATATATTTAGACTAAGTTTATGATAGATTGAGTTCAACTAATCCAAATTACTAATGAACTCCCACTAAAAAACGACATCCCTCGTGTCCTTTTGGTGATTACATGAACCAAATCCACTACACCAAGTCCGATCATCACGTGAGTCGGTGTAGCTTCAAAGGCGAGCATCTATATGGGCATCATATCAACTATATGACTCATGCTTAACCTTTCAGTCCGTGTTCCGAGGCCATGTCCGTACATGCTAGGCTCGTCAAGTAAGAACCTTAGTATTTGCGTGTGTAAAACTGTCTTACACCCGTTGTATGAAAGCGTAGAGTCGAGAACACCCGATCATCACGTGATGCCTCAAAACACGATCTACAAAACGGTGCATACTTAAGGAAGAACACATTTTATCTTGATATCTAAATGAGGGATCATCTTATAATGCTACCAAAAGCGCCAAACTAGCAATATAAGATGCTAATGTGTGAAGTGAGGTGATATGGTCCATGCATTTGATCTCTATCATTTGCATCCTGGTATGATCTCTATCATTCCTTTGTGTGTAAGGCCAAGGTCTATGGAACTTACACGTTAAGTGAGTTGTAAGAGTATCTATCATACATCTACTTACAACAATACCATATCAATACACTAGCCCAGCAACGATCTAAACTAGACGCCTCTAATTTATCAATTGCAAGTTTTACGTGGCTTAGGGCTTTCGGAAATAGAACCGGTCTAACCTACGAACATGAACCACAACGAGGATAACCAAGTTATTAGCAACTCGTTGTAAATCAGATATTGACTATAGTAGGAGAGACAGACACCCGCTAGCCACTTATGCAAAACTAGTTGCATGTCAGTCGTGGAACCGGTCTCATGTATGATGACATGTAAGGTTGGTCCGGGCCGCTTCATCCCACTATGCCACCAATATCCAAAGTACATAGAAGATGCAATAACATGATCATCATCGCCCACATATAAACATATGTGTACTACCCGTGCAAAGCACCTACGCATAGATCAGGCTCTGATACCACTGTTGGGTCCGCAGCATAGAAAACAAAAAATTTCCTACGATGAGAACTATACGCCAAGATCTATCTACTAGATACAGAGCAACGGGTGGACATACATCCATGGAGAACTTACCCTCAAAGACAACGAGTTTTGTTAACGAGTAGGAACTCGTGGTTGATGTAGTCGTACACTTGCCGATCTCAAGATCGTGAGGAAGTCCGAGCGCCGCAACTCAGCAGCGCATCCATACTCGCACACACGTTCAAGCCACCGGACAACCTCCACCTCCTCGCTCCAGCGATCCAGCGGAAGCAGCAACTCCTTCCAGAAGAAATGCCACCGGGAACATGTATCTCGCTAATCCGAGACCATGGGGAAATAACTCTAGAGGGGGAGAGAGATCCTTCACAAGGAGGTGTGAGGATGAAGGAGGGAATGGGTGGCCTTTTATAGGAGGAGGGGGCGTGCCCCTCTCTCCATGGCCGGCGCATGGGGGGTGACCCCTCACCTCCCCCATTCATGTGGTGGTAACCCCTCCACATTAAAATGCCTCTTCACATTCCCTTTTAAAGTCTCCACTT
Organism: Avena sativa; assembly: GCA_916181665.1. Taxonomy (NCBI): domain Eukaryota; kingdom Viridiplantae; phylum Streptophyta; class Magnoliopsida; order Poales; family Poaceae; genus Avena; species Avena sativa. The sequence goes on along the minus strand of OV702290.1, from coordinate 26,060,716 downwards.
TAAATGCATTAAATTTCTCCAAATTTAATGCTCTCTCATTTAATAAAACTCTTTTTATTAAATTTATTCAGAATTTTGTTAATTACTTTAATTAACAAACATTCACATATAGCCCCTTGCAATATTTCAATATCACATGCAGAACCACCTTCTGCAATTTCACCCGAAACAATTTCCGGTTTCTATTGAAACAATTCCTGTGCTTTGCAATTCTTTCGTTTCAAACATATGTGCTCCAAAATGGTGTCCGGTAACTCTTAAGTGTGCCACCCTATGGTTCGCGAATAATGCAGACATGATCGAGACACTTCTTCGATCAATAATCAGGAGCGGGACCTGGAGATCCGTACTGACTCCTACACATTCAACGATGACTCCTGTGATCGTGAGAAACTTTAACGCTTGTAACTAAATCCCTTTGTCTCTCGATATATTACATGTCCGATATTCTATCATCGGTATCTCCATACCTAGTTTGATCTCGTTACCGACATGCACTCTTTTCTCGTTCCCGTGATATAAAATTCTAGTGATCACATCACTTGCTTGCAAGCTATCCTAATGTGATATCACCGAGAGGGCCCAGAGTATATCTATCCGTCATCTGGATTGACAAATTCCACTCTTGATCCATGAGCCTCAACATAACACCTTCGTAGTACTAAACCCATCTTTATAGTCACCCTGTTACGGTGTGACGTTTGATGTTATCAAGATACTCTTCCGGTGTTAGCAATTAACATGATCTCATGGTCTAAGGATAAAGATTACTTCGTAGATGTTATAGCAATATAAACATAATGACTTGATCGTAATGCTATACTTCAGATGAATGTTCATCACATCATTTCACAAATGTTGTGACCTTGTTATTAACAACATCCAATGTCTATGATCAGGAAACCTTGATCATCTTGTTAATCAACAAGATAGTCTATAAGAGAGGCATAACTAGGAACCCTTTTTGTTTATTAAACACACATGTATTGATGTTTCCTATCAATACAATTATAGCATGCAAAATAAACATCTATCATATACAAGGAATACCTAATAACAACTTTATTATTGCCTCTCAGGGCATATTTCCTTCAATGTGGTCTATGGAAAGAACATACATGCAATGACACTAGCTATGGATAATGAAAAGAACAGACATGCAATGACTCCGATGGATCCATATGTCGTTTCTGAAAAGAACACACATGCAATGACACTGGTGGATCAATGTGGTTTGTGAGAGTAACAGACATGCAATGAACTCTGGTGGATCCATGTGTGGTTTGTGAGAAGAACACACATGCAATGACACTGGGTGTGGTTCATGAAAAGAACACACATCCAATGAACTCTGGTGGATCCATATGTGGTTTGTGAGAAGAACACACATGCAGTGACTCTAGATGTGGTTTGTGAAAAGAACAGACATGCAATGACACAGGTGGATCCATATGTGGTTTGTGAGAAGAACACACATCCAATGACACTGGTGGATCCATATGTGGTTTGTGAGAACAACACACATCAAATGACACCGGTGCATCCATATGTGGTTTGTGAGAAGAACACACATGCAATGACACTGGGTGTGGTTCATGAAAAGAATGCACATCCAATGAACTGTGGTGGATCCATATGTGGTTTGTGAGAAGAACACACATGCAATGACTCTAGCTATGGTTCATGAGAAGAACACACATGCAATCACACTGGTGGATCCATATGTGGTTTGTGAGAAGAACACACATCCAATGACACTGGTGGATCAATGTGTGGTTTGTGAGAAGAACACACATGCACTGACACTGGTGTGGTTCATGAAAAGAACACACATCCAATGACACTGGTGGATCCTTATGTGGTTTGTGAAAAGAACACACATGCAATGAAACTAGGTGTGGTTTGTGAGAAGAACACACATGCAATGACTCTACCTGTGGTTTGTGAGAAGAACACACATGCAATCAAAGTGGTGGATCCATATGTGGTTTGTGAGAAGAACACACATCCAATGACACTGGTGGATCCATGTGTGGTTTGTGAGAAGTACACACATGCAAAACACACAAAACAATGACACTGGTGGATCCATATGTGGTCTGTGGAAAGAATAGACATGCAATGGCACTAGGTGTGGTTAATGAAAAGAACATACATGCAATGACTCTGATGGATCCATATGTGGTTTCAGAAAAGAACACACATGCAATGATACTGGTGGATCAATGTGGTTTGTGAGAATAACAGACATGCAATGAACTCTGGTGGATCCATGTGTGGTTTGTGAGAAGAACACACATGCAATGACTCTGGTGGATCCACATGTGGTTTGTGAAAAGAACACACATGCAATGATACTGGTGGATCAATGTGGGTTGTGAGAATAACAGACATGCAATGAACTCTAGTGGATCCATGTGTGGTTTGTGAGAAGAACACACATGCAATGACACTTGGTGTGGTTCATGAAAATAACACACATCCAATGACTCTGGTGGATCCTTATGTAGTTTGTGAGAAGAACACACATGCAGTGACTAGATGTGGTTCATGAGAAGAACACACATGCAATGAAACTAGTGGATCCATATGTGGTTTGTCATAAGAACACACATCCAATGACACTGGTGGATCCATGTGTGGTTTGTGAGAAGAACACACATGCAATGACACTGGGTGTGGTTCATGAAAAGAACACACATCCAATGACACTGGTGGATCCTTATGTGGTTTGTGAAAAGAACACACATGCAATGACTCTAGATGTGGTTTGTGAGAAGAATAGACATTCAATGACACTGGTGGATCCATATGTGGTTTGTGAGAAGAACACACATCCAATGACACCGGTGGATCCAGATGTGGTTTGTGAGAAGAACACACATGCAATGACACTGGGTGTGGTTCACGAAAAGAACACACATCCAATGAACTTTGGTGGATCCATATGTGGTTTGTGAGAAAACACTCATGGAATGACTCTAGCTGTGGTTCATGAGAAGAACACACATGCAATCACACTGGTGGATCCATATGTGGTTTGTGAGAAGAACACACATCCAATGACACTAGTGGATCCATGTGTGGTTTGTGAGAAGAACACACATGCAATGACACTAGGTGTGGTTCATCAAAAGAACACACATCCAATGACACTGGTGGATCCTTATGTTTGTGAAAAGAACACATATGCAATGACTCTAGATGTGGTTTGTGAGAAGAACACACATGCAATGACACTGGGTGTGGTTCATGAAAAGAAAACACATCCAATGAACTCTGGTGGATCCATATGTGGTTTGTGAGAAGAACACTCATGGAATGACTCTAGCTGTGGTTCATGAGAATAACACACATGCAATCACACTGGTGGATAAATATGTGGTTTGTGAGAAGAACACGCATCCAATGACACTGGCGGATCCATGTGTGGTTTGTGAGAAGAACACACATGCAATGACACTAGGTGTGGTTCATGAAAAGAACACTCATCCAATGGCACTAGTGGATCCTTATGTGGTTTGTGAAAAGAACACACGTGCATTGACACTGGGTGTGGTTTATTAGAAGAACAGACATGCAATGACTCTAGCTGTGGTTTGTGAGAAGAACACACATGCAATCAAACTGGTGGATCCATATGTGGTTTGTGAGAAGAGACACATGCAATGACACTGGTGGATCCATGTGTGGTTTGTGAGAAGAACACACATGCAAAACACACATGCAATGACACTGGTGGATCCATGTTTGGTTTGTGAGAAGAACACACATGCAAAACACACATGCTATGACACTGGTGGATCCATATGTGGTCTGTGGAAAGAAGAGACATGCAATGACACTAGGTGTGATTAATGGAAAGAGCACACATGCAATGACTCTGGTAGATCCACATGTGGTTTGTGAAAAGAACACACATGTAATGACACTGGTGGATCAATGTGGTTTGTGAGAATAACTGACATGCAACGAACTCTGGTGGATCCATGTGTGGTTTGTGAGAAGAACACACATGCAATGACACTGGGTGTGGTTCATGAAAATAACACACATCCAATGACTCTGGTGGATCCATGTGTGGTTTGTGAGAAGTACACACATGCAAAACACACAAAACAATGACACTGGTGGATCCATATGTGGTCTGTGGAAAGAATAGACATGCAATGGCACTAGGTGTGGTTAATGAAAAGAACATACATGCAATGACTCTGATGGATCCATATGTGGTTTCAGAAAAGAACACACATGCAATGACACTGGTGGATCAATGTGGTTTGTGAGAATAACAGACATGCAATGAACTCTGGTGGATCCATGTGTGGTTTGTGAGAACAACACACATGCAATGACTCTGGTGGATCCACATGTGGTTTGTGAAAAGAACACACATGCAATGATACTGGTGGATCAATGTGGGTTGTGAGAATAACAGACATGCAATGAACTCTAGTGGATCCATGTGTGGTTTGTGAGAAGAACACACATGCAATGACACTTGGTGTGGTTCATGAAAATAACACACATCCAATGACTCTGGTGGATCCTTATGTAGTTTGTGAGAAGAATACACATGCAGTGACTAGATGTGGTTCATGAGAAAAACACACATGCAATGAAACTGGTGGATCCATATGTGGTTTGTCAGAAGAACACATATCCCATGACACTGGTGGATCCATGTGTGGTTTGTGAGAAGAACACACATGCAATGACACTGGGTGTGGTTCATGAAAAGAACACACATCCAATGACACTGGTGGATCCTTATCTGGTTTGTGAAAAGAACACACATGCAATGACTCTAGATGTGGTTTGTGAGAAGAATAGACATGCAATGACACTGGTGGATCCATACGTGGTTTGTGAGAAGAACACACATCCAATGACACCGGTGGATCCAGATGTGGTTTGTGAGAAAAACACACATGTAATGACACTGGGTGTGGTTCACGAAAAGAACACACATCCAATGAACTCTGGTGGATCCATATGTGGTTTGTGAGAAGAACACTCATGGAATGACTCTAGCTGTGGTTCATGAGAAGAACACACATGCAATCACACTGGTGGATCCATATGTGGTTTGTGAGAAGAACACACATCCAATGACACCGGTGGATCCATGTGTGGTTTGTGAGAAGAACCCACATGCAATGACACTAGGTGTGGTTCATCAAAAGAACACACATCCAATGACACTAGTGGATCCTTATGTTTGTCAAAAGAACACATATGCAATGACTCTAGATGTGGTTTGTGAGAAGAACACACATGCAATGACACTGGGTGTGCTTCATGAAAAGAACACACATCCAATGAACTCTGGTGGATCCATATGTGGTTTGTGAGAAGAACACTCATGGAATGACTCTAGCTGTGGTTCATGAGAAGAACACACATGCAATCACACTGGTGGATCAATATGTGGTTTGTGAGAAGAACACGCATCCAATGACACTGGCGGATCCATGTGTGGTTTGTGAGAAGAACACACATGCAATGACACTAGGTGTGGTTCATGAAAAGAACACACATCCAATGGCACTGGTGGATCCTTATGTGGTTTGTGAAAAGAACACACGTGCATTGACACTGGGTGTGGTTTATGAAAAGAACACACATCCAATGACACTTGTGGATTGATATGTGGTCTGGGGAAAGAACATACATGCAATGGCACTAGCTATGGATAATGAAAAAACAGACATGCAATGACCCTGATGGATCCATACGTGGTTACAGAAAAGAACACACATGCAATGACACTGGTGGATCAATGTAGTTTGTAAGAATAACAGACATGCAATGAACTCTGGTGGATCCATGTGTGGTTTGTGAGAAGAACACACATGCAATGACACTGGGTGTGGTTCATGAAAAGAACACACATCCAGTGAACTCTGGTGGATCCATATGTGGTTTGTGAGAAGAACACGCATGCAATGACTCTAGATGTGGTTTGTGAAAAGAACACACATGCAATGACACAGGTGGATCCATATGTGGTATGTGAGAAGAACACACATCCAATGACACTGGTGGATCCATGTGTGGTTTGTGAGAAGAACACACATGCAATGACACTAGGTGTGGTTCATCAAAAGAACACACATCCAATGACACTGGTGGATCCTTATGTTTGTGAAAATAACACATATGCAATGACTCTAGATGTGGTTTGTGAGAAGAACACACATGCAATGACACTGGTGGATCCATATGTGGTTTGTGAGAAGAACACACATCCAATGCCACCGGTGGATCCATATGTGGTTTGTGAGAAGAACACACATGTAATGACACTGGGTGTGGTTCATGAAAAGAACACACATCCAATGAACTGTGGTGGATCCATATGTGGTTTGTGAGAAGAACACACATGCAATGAATCTAGCTGTGGTTCCTGAGAAGAACACACATGCCATCACAGTGGTGGATCCATATGTGGTTTGTGAGAAGAACACACGTCCAATGACACTGGTGGATCCATGTGTGGTTTGTGAGAAGAACACACATGCAATGACACTAGGTGTGGTTCCTGAAAAGAACACACATCCAATGGCACTAGTGGATCCTTATGTGGTTTGTGAAAAGAACACACATGCATTGACACTGGGTGTGGTTTATGAGAAGATCACACATGCAATGACTCTAGCTGTGGTTTGTGAGACGAACGCACATGCAATCAAACTGGTGGATCCATATGTGGTTTGTGAGAAGAAGACACATGCAATGACACTGGTGGATCCATGTGTGGTTTGTGAGAAGAACACACATGCAAAACACACATGCAATGACACTGGTGGATCCATATGTGGTATGTGGAAAGAACATACATGCAATGACACTAGGTGTGATTAATGGAAAGAGCACACATGCAATGACTCTGGAGGATCCACATGTGGTTTGTGAAAAGAACACACATGTAATGACACTGGTGGATCAATGTGGTTTGTGAGAATAACAGACATGCAACGAACTCTGGTGGATCCATGTGTGGTTTGTGAGAAGAACACACATGCAATGACACTGGGTGTGGTTCATGAAAATAACACACATCCAATGACTCTGGTGGATCCTTATGTGGTTTGTGAGAAGAACACACATGTAGTGACTCTAGATGTGGTTCATGAAAAGAACACACATGCAATGACACTGGTGGATCCATATGTGGTTTGTGAGAAGAACACACATCCAATGACACTGGTGGATCCATGTGTTGTTTGTGAGAAGAACACACATACAATGACACTGGGTGTGGTTCATGAAAAGAACACACATGCACTGACACTGGTGGATCCTTGTGTGGTTTGTGAAAAGAACACACATGCAATGACTCTAGATGTGGTTTGTGAGAATAATAGACATGCAATGACACTGGTGGATCCATATGTGGTTTGTCATAAGAACACACATCCAATGACACCGGTGGATCCATATGTGGTTTGTGAGAAGAACACACATGCAATGACACTGGGTGTGGTTCATGAAAAGAACACACATCCAATGAACTCTGGTGGATCCATATGTGGTTTGTGAGATGAACACTCATGGAATGACTCTAGTTGTGGTTCATGAGAAGAACACACATGCAATCACACTGGTGGATCCATATGTGGTTTTGAGAAGAACACACATCCAATGACACTGGTGGATCCATGTGTGGTTTGTGAGAAGAACACACATGCAATGACATTGGGTGTGGTTTATGAAAAGAACACACGTCCAATGACACTGGTGGATCCATATGTGGTCTGTGGAAAAAACATACATGCAATGACACTAGCTATGGATAATGAAAAAAAACAGACATGCAATGACTCTGATGGATCCATACGTGGTTACTGAAAAGAACACACATGCAATGACACTGGTGGATCAATGTGGTTTGTAAGAATAACAAACATGCAATGAACTCTGGTGGATCCATGTGTTGTTTGTGAGAAGAACACACATGCAATGACACTGGGTGTGGTTCATGAAAAGAACACACATCCAGTGAACTCGGGTGGATCCATATGTGGTTTGTGAGAAGAACACGCATGCAATGACTCTAGATGTGGTTTGTGAAAAGAACACACATGCAATGACACAGGTGGATCCATATGTGGTCTGTGAGAAGAACACACATCCAATGACACTGGTGGATCCATGTGTGGTTTGTGAGAAGAACACACATGGAATGACACTGGGTGTGGTTCATGAAAAGAACACACATCCAATGACACTGGTGGATCCTTATGTGGTTTGTGAAAAGAACACACATTCAATGACTCTAGATGTGGTTTGTGAGAAGAATAGACATGCAATGACACTGGTGGATTCATATGTTGTTTGTGAGAAGAACACACATCCAATGACACCGGTGGATCCATATGTGGTTTGTGAGAGGAACACACATGCAATGACACTGGGTGTGGTTCATGAAAAGAACACACATCCAATGAACTCTGGTGGATCCATATGTGGTTTGTGAGAAGAACACACAAGCAATGACTCTAGCTGTGGTTCATGAGAAGAACACACATGAAATCACACTGGTGGATCCATATGTGGTTTGTGAGAAGAACACACATCCAATGACACTAGTGGATCCATGTGTGGTTTGTGAGAAGAACACACATGCAATGACACTAGGTGTGGTTCATGAAAAGAACACACATCCAGTGACACTGTGGATCCTTATGTGGTTTGTGAAAAGAACACACATGCAATGACTCAAGATGTGGTTTGTGAGAAGAATAGACATGCAATGACACTGGTGGATCCATATGTGGTTTGTGAGAAGAACACACATCCAATGGCACCGGTGGATCCATATGTGGTTTGTGAGAAGAACACACATGCAATGACACTGGGTGTGGTTCATGAAAAGAACACACATCCAGTGAACTCTGGTGGATCCATATGTGGTTTGTGAGAAGAACACTCATGGAATGACTCTAGCTGTGGTTCATGAGAAGAACACACATGCAATGACTCTAGTTATTGTTAATGAAAAGATCATACATGCAATGACACTGTTGGATCCATATGTGGTTTGTAAAAAGAACAGACATGCAATGACACTGGTGGATCCATATGTGGTTTGTGAGAAGAAGACACATGCAATGACACTGGTGGATCCATGTGTGGTTTGTGAGAAGAACACACATGCAAAACACACATGCAATGACACTGGTGGATCCATATGTGGTATGTGGAAAGAACAGACATGCAATGACACTAGGTGTGATTAATGGAAAGAGCACACATGCAATGACTCTGGAGGATCCACATGTGGTTTGTGAAAAGAACACACATGTAATGACACTGGTGGATCAATGTGGTTTGTGAGAATAACAGACATGCAACGAACTCTGGTGGATCCATGTGTGGTTTGTGAGAAGAACACACATGCAATGACACTGGGTGTGGTTCATGAAAATAACACACATCCAATGACTCTGGTGGATCCTTATGTGGTTTGTGATAAGAACACACATGTAGTGACTCTAGATGTGGTTCATGAAAAGAACACACATGCAATGACACTGGTGGATCCATATGTGGTTTGTGAGAAGAACACACATCCAATGACACTGGTGGATCCATGTGTTGTTTGTGAGAAGAACACACATACAATGACACTGGGTGTGGTTCATGAAAAGAACACACATGCACTGACACTGGTGGATCCTTGTGTGGTTTGTGAAAAGAACACACATGCAATGACTCTAGATGTGGTTTGTGAGAATAATAGACATGCAATGACACTGGTGGATCCATATGTGGTTTGTCATAAGAACACACATCCAATGACACCGGTGGATCCATATGTGGTTTGTGAGAAGAACACACATGCAATGACACTGGGTGTGGTTCATGAAAAGAACACACATCCAATGAACTCTGGTGGATCCATATGTGGTTTGTGAGATGAACACTCATGGAATGACTCTAGCTGTGGTTCATGAGAAGAACACACATGCAATCACACTGGTGGATCCATATGTGGTTTTGAGAAGAACACACATCCAATGACACTGGTGGATCCATGTGTGGTTTGTGAGAAGAACACACATGCAATGACATTGGGTGTGGTTTATGAAAAGAACACACATCCAATGACACTGGTGGATCCATATGTGGTCTGTGGAAAAAACATACATGCAATGACACTAGCTATGGATAATGAAAAAAACAGACATGCAATGACTCTGATGGATCCATACGTGGTTACTGAAAAGAACACACATGCAATGACACTGGTGGATCAATGTGGTTTGTAAGAATAACAGACATGCAATGAACTCTGGTGGATCCATGTGTTGTTTGTGAGAAGAACACACATGCAATGACACTGGGTGTGGTTCATGAAAAGAACACACATCCAGTGAACTCGGGTGGATCCATATGTGGTTTGTGAGAAGAACACGCATGCAATGACTCTAGATGTGGTTTGTGAAAAGAACACACATGCAATGACACAGGTGGATCCATATGTGGTCTGTGAGAAGAACACACATCCAATGACACTGGTGGATCCATGTGTGGTTTGTGAGAAGAACACACATGGAATGACACTGGGTGTGGTTCATGAAAAGAACACACATCCAATGACACTGGTGGATCCTTATGTGGTTTGTGAAAAGAACACACATTCAATGACTCTAGATGTGGTTTGTGAGAAGAATAGACATGCAATGACACTGGTGGATTCATATGTTGTTTGTGAGAAGAACACACATCCAATGACACCGGTGGATCCATATGTGGTTTGTGAGAGGAACACACATGCAATGACACTGGGTGTGGTTCATGAAAAGAACACACATCCAATGAACTCTGGTGGATCCATATGTGGTTTGTGAGAAGAACACACAAGCAATGACTCTAGCTGTGGTTCATGAGAAGAACACACATGAAATCACACTGGTGGATCCATATGTGGTTTGTGAGAAGAACACACATCCAATGACACTAGTGGATCCATGTGTGGTTTGTGAGAAGAACACACATGCAATGACACTAGGTGTGGTTCATGAAAAGAACACACATCCAATGACACTGGTGGATCCTTATGTGGTTTGTGAAAAGAACACACATGCAATGACTCAAGATGTGGTTTGTGAGAAGAATAGACATGCAATGACACTGGTGGATCCATATGTGGTTTGTGAGAAGAACACACATCCAATGACACCGGTGGATCCATATGTGGTTTGTGAGAAGAACACACATGCAATGACACTGGGTGTGGTTCATGAAAAGAACACACATCCAATGAACTCTGGTGGATCCATATGTGGTTTGTGAGAAGAACACTCATGGAATGACTCTAGCTGTGGTTCATGAGAAGAAGAGACATGCAATCACACTGGTGGATCCATATGTGGTTTGTGAGAAGAACATACATCCAATGACACTGGTGGATCCATGTGTGGTCTGTGAGAACAACACACATGCAATGACACTAGGTTTGGTTCATCAAAAGAACACACATCCAATGACACTGGTGGATCGTTATTTTTGTGAAAAGAACACATATGCAATGACTCTAGATGTGGTTTGTGAGAAGAACACACATGCAATGACACTGGGTGTGGTTCATGAAAAGAACACACATCCAATGAACTCTGGTGGATCCATATGTGGTTTGTGAGAAGAACACTCATGGAATGACTCTAGCTGTGGTTCATGAGAATAACACACATGCAATCACACTGGTGGATCCATATGTGGTTTGTGAGAAGAACACACATCCAATGACAGTGGCGGATCCATGTGTGGTTTGTGAGAAGAACACACATGCAATGACACTAGGTGTGGTTCATCAAAAGAACACACATCCAATGGCACTAGTGGATCCTTATGTGGTTTGTGAAAAGAACACACATGCATTGACACTGGGTGTGGTTTATTAGAAGAACAGACATGCAATGACTCTAGCTGTGGTTTGTGAGAAGAACACACATGCAATCAAACTGGTGGATCCATATGTGGTTTGTGAGAAGAAGACACATGCAATGACACTGGTGGGTCCATGTGTGGTTTGTGAGAAGAACACACATGCAAAACACACATGCAATGACACTGGTGGATCCATATGTGGTCTGTGGAAAGAACAGACATGCAATGACACTAGGTGTCATTAATGGAAAGAGCACACATGCAATGACTCTGGTGGATCCACATGTGGTTTGTGAAAAGAACACACATGTAATGACACTAGTGGATCAATGTGGTTTGTGAGAATAACAGACATGCAACGAACTCTGGTGGATCCATGTGTGGTTTGTGAGAAGAACACACATGCAATGACACTTGGTGTGGTTCATGAAAATAACACACATCCAATGACTCTGGTGGATCCTTATGTGGTTTGTGAGAAGAACACACATGTAGTGACTCTAGATGTGGTTCATGAAAAGAACACAGATGCAATGACACTGGTGGATCCATATGTGGTTTGTGAGAAGAACACACATCCAATGACACTGGTGGATCGATGTGTGGTTTGTGAGAAGAACACACATGCAATGACACTGGTGTGGTTCATGAAAATAACACACATCCAATGACACTGGTGGATCCTTATGTGGTTTGTGAAAAGAACACACATGCAATGACACCGGTGGATCCATATGTGGTTTGTGAGAAGAACACACATGCAATGACACTGGGTGTGGTTCATGAAAAGAACACACATCCAATGAACTCTGGTGGATCCATATGTGGTTTGTGAGAAGAACACTCATGGAATGACTCTAGCTGTGGTTCATGAGAAGAACACACATGAAATCACACTGGTGGATCCATATGTGGTTTGTGAGAAGAACATACATCCAATGACACTGGTGGATCCATGTGTGGTCTGTGAGAACAACACACATGCAATGACACTAGGTTTGGTTCATCAAAAGAACACACATCCAATGACACTGGTGGATCGTTATTTTTGTGAAAAGAACACATATGCAATGACTCTAGATGTGGTTTGTGAGAAGAACACACATGCAATGACACTGGGTGTGGTTCATGAAAAGAACACACATCCAATGAACTCTGGTGGATCCATATGTGGTTTGTGAGAAGAACACTCATGGAATGACTCTAGCTGTGGTTCATGAGAAGAACACACATGCAATCACACTGGTGGATCCATATGTGGTTTGTGAGAAGAACATACATCCAATGACACTGGTGGATCCATGTGTGGTCTGTGAGAACAACACACATGCAATGACACTAGGTTTGGTTCATCAAAAGAACACACATCCAATGACACTGGTGGATCGTTATTTTTGTGAAAAGAACACATATGCAATGACTCTAGATGTGGTTTGTGAGAAGAACACACATGCAATGACACTGGGTGTGGTTCATGAAAAGAACACACATCCAATGAACTCTGGTGGATCCATATGTGGTTTGTGAGAAGAACACTCATGGAATGACTCTAGCTGTGGTTCATGAGAATAACACACATGCAATCATACTGGTGGATCCATATGTGGTTTGTGAGAAGAACACACATCCAATGACAGTGGCGGATCCATGTGTGGTTTGTGAGAAGAACACACATGCAATGACACTAGGTGTGGTTCATCAAAAGAACACACATCCAATGGCACTAGTGGATCCTTATGTGGTTTGTGAAAAGAACACACATGCATTGACACTGGGTGTGGTTTATTAGAAGAACAGACATGCAATGACTCTAGCTGTGGTTTGTGAGAAGAACACACATGCAATCAAACTGGTGGATCCATATGTGGTTTGTGAGAAGAAGACACATGCAATGACACTGGTGGGTCCATGTGTGGTTTGTGAGAAGAACACACATGCAAAACACACATGCAATGACACTGGTGGATCCATATGTGGTCTGTGGAAAGAACAGACATGCAATGACACTAGGTGTCATTAATGGAAAGAGCACACATGCAATGACTCTGGTGGATCCACATGTGGTTTGTGAAAAGAACACACATGTAATGACACTAGTGGATCAATGTGGTTTGTGAGAATAATAGACATGCAACAAACTCTGGTGGATCCATGTGTGGTTTGTGAGAAGAACACACATGCAATGACACTGGGTGTGGTTCATGAAAATAACACACATCCAATGACTCTGGTGGATCCTTATGTGGTTTGTGAGAAGAACACACATGTAGTGACTCTAGATGTGGTTCATGAAAAGAACACAGATGCAATGACACTGGTGGATCCATATGTGGTTTGTGAGAAGAACACACATCCAATGACACTGGTGGATCGATGTGTGGTTTGTGAGAAGAACACACATGCAATGACACTGGTGTGGTTCATGAAAATAACACACATCCAATGACACTGGTGGATCCTTATGTGGTTTGTGAAAAGAACACACATGCAATGACACTAGGTGTGGTTTGTGAGAAGAACACACATGCAATGACTCTACCTGTGGTTTGTGAGAAGAACACACGTGCAATCAAACTGGTGGATCCATATGTGGTTTGTGAGAAGAACACACATCCAATGACACTGGTGGATCCATGTGTGGTTTGTGAGAAGTACACACATGCAAAACACACAAAACAATGACACTGGTGGATCCATATGTGGTCTGTGGAAAGAATAGACATGCAATGGCACTAGGTGTGGTTAATGAAAAGACCATACGCGCAATGACTCTGATGGATCCATATGTGGTTTCAGAAAAGAACACACATGGAATGACACTGGTGGATCAATGTGGTTTGTGAGAATAACAGACATGCAATGAACTCTGGTGGATCCATGTGTGGTTTGTGAGAAGAATACACATGCAATGACTCTGGTGGATCCACATGTGGTTTGTGAAAAGAACAAACATGCAATGATACTGGTGGATCAATGTGGGTTGTGAGAATAACAGACATGCAACGAATTCTGGTGGATCCATGTGTGGTTTGTGAGAAGAACACACACGCAATGACACTTGGTGTGGTTCATGAAAATAACACACATCCAATGACTCTGGTGGATCCTTATGTAGTCTGTGAGAAGAACACACATGCAGTGAGTAGATGTGGTTCATGAGAAGAACACACATGCAATGACACTGGTGGATCCATATGTGGTTTGTGAGAAGAACACACATCCAATGACACTGGTGGATCCATGTGTGGTTTGTGAGAAGAACACACATGGAATGACACTGGGTGTGGTTCATGAAAAGAACACACATCCAATGACACTGGTGGATCCTTATGTGGTTTGTGAAAAGAACACACATGCAATGACTCTAGATGTGGTTTGTGAGAAGAATAGACATGCAATGACACTGGTGGATTCATATGTTGTTTGTGAGAAGAACACACATCCAATGACACCGGTGGATCCATATGTGGTTTGTGAGAGGAACACACATGCAATGACACTGGGTGTGGTTCATGAAAAGAACACACATCCAATGAACTCTGGTGGATCCATATGTGGTTTGTGAGAAGAACACACAAGCAATGACTCTAGCTGTGGTTCATGAGAAGAACACACATGAAATCACACTGGTGGATCCATATGTGGTTTGTGAGAAGAACACACATCCAATGACACTAGTGGATCCATGTGTGGTTTGTGAGAAGAACACACATGCAATGACACTAGGTGTGGTTCATGAAAAGAACACACATCCAATGACACTGGTGGATCCTTATGTGGTTTGTGAAAAGAACACACATGCAATGACTCAAGATGTGGTTTGTGAGAAGAATAGACATGCAATGACACTGGTGGATCCATATGTGGTTTGTGAGAAGAACACACATCCAATGACACCGGTGGATCCATATGTGGTTTGTGAGAAGAACACACATGCAATGACACTGGGTGTGGTTCATGAAAAGAACACACATCCAATGAACTCTGGTGGATCCATATGTGGTTTGTGAGAAGAACACTCATGGAATGACTCTAGCTGTGGTTCATGAGAAGAACACACATGCAATCACACTGGTGGATCCATATGTGGTTTGTGAGAAGAACATACATCCAATGACACTGGTGGATCCATGTGTGGTCTGTGAGAACAACGCACATGCAATGACACTAGGTTTGGTTCATCAAAAGAACACACATCCAATGACACTGGTGGATCATTATTTTTGTGAAAAGAACACATATGCAATGACTCTAGATGTGGTTTGTGAGAAGAACACACATGCAATGACACTAGGTGTGGTTCATGAAAAGAACACACATCCAATGTACTCTGGTGGATCCATATGTGGTTTGTGAGAAGAACACTCATGGAATGACTCTAGCTGTGGTTCATGAGAAGAACACACATGCAATCACACTGGTGGATCCATATGTGGTTTGTGAGAAGAACACACATACAATGACAGTGGCGGATCCATGTGTGGTTTGTGAGAAGAACACACATGCAATGACACTAGGTGTGGTTCATCAAAAGAACACACATCCAATGGCACTAGTGGATCCTTATGTGGTTTGTGAAAAGAACACACATGCATTGACACTGGGTGTGGTTTATTAGAAGAACAGACATGCAATGACTCTAGCTGTGGTTTGTGAGAAGAACACACATGCAATCAAACTGGTGGATCCATATGTGGTTTGTGAGAAGAAGACACATGCAATGACACTGGTGGGTCCATGTGTGGTTTGTGAGAAGAACACACATGCAAAACACACATGCAATGACACTGGTGGATCCATATGTGGTCTGTGGAAAGAACAGACATGCAATGACACTAGGTGTGATTAATGGAAAGAGCACACATGCAATGACTCTGGTGGATCCACATGTGGTTTGTGAAAAGAACACACATGTAATGACACTAGTGGATCAATGTGGTTTGTGAGAATAACAGACATGCAACGAACTCTGGTGGATCCATGTGTGGTTTGTGAGAAGAACACACATGCAATGACACTGGGTGTGGTTCATGAAAATAACACACATCCAATGACTCTGGTGGATCCTTATGTGGTTTGTGAGAAGAACACACATGTAGTGACTCTAGATGTGGTTCATGAAAAGAACACAGATGCAATGACACTGGTGGATCCATATGTGGTTTGTGAGAAGAACACACATCCAATGACACTGGTGGATCGATGTGTATTTTGTGAGAAGAACACACATGCAATGACACTGGTGTGGTTCATGAAAATAACACACATCCAATGACACTGGTGGATCCTTATGTGGTTTGTGAAAAGAACACACATGCAATGACACTAGGTGTGGTTTGTGAGAAGAACACACATGCAATGACTCTACCTGTGGTTTGTGAGAAGAACACACATGCAATCAAACTGGTGGATCCATATGTGGTTTGTGAGAAGAACACACATCCAATGACACTGGTGGATCCATGTGTGGTTTGTGAGAAGTACACACATGCAAAACACACAAAACAATGACACTGGTGGATCCATATGTGGTCTGTGGAAAGAATAGACATGCAATGGCACTAGGTGTGGTTAATGAAAAGACCATACGCGCAATGACTCTGATGGATCCATATGTGGTTTCAGAAAAGAACACACATGGAATGACACTGGTGGATCAATGTGGTTTGTGAGAATAACAGACATGCAATGAACTCTGGTGGATCCATGTGTGGTTTGTGAGAAGAATACACATGCAATGACTCTGGTGGATCCACATGTGGTTTGTGAAAAGAACAAACATGCAATGATACTGGTGGATCAATGTGGGTTGTGAGAATAACAGACATGCAACGAACTCTGGTGGATCCATGTGTGGTTTGTGAGAAGAACACACACGCAATGACACTTGGTGTGGTTCATGAAAATAACACACATCCAATGACTCTGGTGGATCCTTATGTAGTCTGTGAGAAGAACACACATGCAGTGAGTAGATGTGGTTCATGAGAAGAACACACATGCAATGACACTGGTGGATCCATATGTGGTTTGTGAGAAGAACACACATCCAATGACACTGGTGGATCCATGTGTGGTTTGTGAGAAGAACACACATGGAATGACACTGGGTGTGGTTCATGAAAAGAACACACATCCAATGACACTGGTGGATCCTTATGTGGTTTGTGAAAAGAACACACATGCAATGACTCTAGATGTGGTTTGTGAGAAGAATAGACATGCAATGACACTGGTGGATTCATATGTTGTTTGTGAGAAGAACACCCTTCCAATGACACCGGTGGATCCATATGTGGTTTGTGAGAGGAACACACATGCAATGACACTGGGTGTGGTTCATGAAAAGAACACACATCCAATGAACTCTGGTGGATCCATATGTGGTTTGTGAGAAGAACACTCATGGAATGACTCTACCTGTGGTTTGTGAGAAGAACACACATGCAATCACACTGGTGGATCCATATGTGGTTTGTGAGAAGAACACACATCCAATGACACTGGTGGATCCATGTGTGGTTTGTGAGAAGAACACACATGCAATGACACTGGGTGTGGTTTATGAAAAGAATACACATCCAATGACACTTGTGGATCCATATGTGGTCTGTGGAAAGAACATACATGCAATGACACTAGCTATGGATAATGAAAAAAACAGACATGCAATGACTCTGATGGATCCATACGTGGTTACTGAAAAGAACACACATGCAATGACACTGGTGGATCAAGGTGGTTTGTAAGAATAACGGACATGCAATGAACTCTGGTGGATCCATGTGTGGTTTGTGAGAAGAACACACATGCAATGACACTGGGTGTGGTTCATGAAAAGAACACACATCCAGTGAACTCTGGTGGATCCATATGTGGTTTGTGAGAAGAACACGCATGCAATGACTCTAGATGTGGTTTGTGAAAAGAACACACATGCAATGACACAGGTGGATCCATATGTGGTCTGTGAGAAGAACACACATCCAATGACACTGGTGGATCCATGTGTGGTTTGTGAGAAGAAGACACATGCAATGACACTAGGTGTGGTTCATCAAAAGAACACACATCCAATGACACTGGTGGATCCTTATGTTTGTGAAAAGAACACATATGCAATGACTCTATATGTGGTTTGCGAGAAGAACACACATGCAATGACACTGGTGGATCCATATGTGGTTTTGAAAAGAACACACATGCAATGACACTGGGTGTGGTTCATGAAAATAACACACATATAATGACTCTGGTGGATCCTTATGTGGTTTGTGAGAAGAACACACATCCAGTGACTCTAGATGTGGTTCATGAAAAGAACACACATGCAATGACACTGGTGGATCCATATGCGGTTTGTGAGAAGAACACACATCCAATGACACTGGTGGATCCATGTGTGGTTTGTGAGAAGAACACACATGCAATGACACTGGTGTGGTTCATGAAAAGAACACACATCCAATGACACTGGTGGATGCTTATGTGGTTTGTGAAAATAACACACATGCAATGACACTAGGTGTGGTTTGTGAGAAGAACACACATGCAATGACTCTACCTGTGGTTTGTGAGAAGAACACACATGCAATCAAACTGGTGGATCCATATGTGGTTTGTGAGAAGAACACACATCCAATGACACTGGTGGATCCATGTGTGGTTTGTGAGAAGTACACACATGCAAAACACACAAAACAATGACACTGGTGGATCCATATGTGGACTGTGGAAAGAATAGACATGCAATGGCACTAGGTGTGGTTTATGAAAAGAACATACATGCAATGACTCTGATGGATCCATATGTGGTTTCAGAAAAGAACACACATGGAATGACACTGGTGGATCAATATGGTTTGTGAGAATAACAGACATGGAATGAACTCTGGTGGATCCATGTGTGGTTTGTGAGAAGAACACACATGCAATGAATCTGGTGGATCCACATGTGGTTTGTGAAAAGAACACACATGCAATGATACTAGTGTGTCAATGTGGGTTGTGAGAATAACAGACATGCAATGAAATCTAGTGGATCCATGTGTGGTTTGTGAGAAGAACACACATGCAATGACACTTGGTGTGGTTCATGAAAATAACACACATCCAATGACTCTGGTGGATCCTAATGTAGTTTGTGAGAAGAACACACATGCAGTGACTAGATGTGGTTCATGACAAGAACACACATGCAATGACACTGGTGGATCCATATATGGTTTGTCAGAAGAACACACATCCAATGACACTGGTGGATCCATGTGTGGTTTGTGAGAAGAACACACATGCAATGACACTGGGTGTGGTTCATGAAAAGAACACACATCCAATGACACTGGTGGATCCTTATGTGGTTTGTGAAAAGAACACACATGCAATGACTCTAGATGTGGTTTGTGAGAAGAATAGACATGCAATGACACTGGTGGATCCATATGTGGTTTGTGAGAATAACACACATCCAATGACACCGGTGGATCCATATGTGGTTTGTGAGAGGAACACACATGCAATAACACTGGGTGTGGTTCATGAAAAGAACACACATCCAATGAAATCTGGTGGATCCATATGTGGTTTGTGAGAAGAACACCCATGGAATGACTCTAGCTGTGGTTCATGAGAAGAACACACATGCAATCACACTGGTGGATCCATATGTGGTTTGTGAGAAGAACACACATCCAATGACACTGGTGGATCCATGTGTGGTTTGTGAGAAGAACACACATGCAATGACACTGGGTGTGGTTTATGAAAAGAACACACATCCAATGACACTTGTGGATCCATATGTGGTTTGTGGAAAGAACATACATGCAATAACACTAGCTATGGATAATGAAAAAACAGACATGCAATGACTCTGATGGATCCATACGTGGTTTCTGAAAAGAACACACATGCAATGACACTGGTGGATCAATATGGTTTGTAAGAATAACAGACATGCAATGAACTCTAGTGGATCCATGTGTGGTTTGTGAGAAGAACACACATGCAATGACACTGGGTGTGGTTCATGAAAAGAACACACATCCATTGAACTCTGGTGGATCCATATGTGGTTTGTGAGAAGAACACGCATGCAATGACTCTAGATGTGGTTTGTGAAAAGAACACACATGCAATGACACAGGTGGATCCATATGTGGTCTATGAGAAGAACACACATCCAATGAAACTGGTGGATCCATGTGTGGTTTGTGAGAAGAACACACATGCAATGACACTAAGTGTGGTTCATCAAAAGAACACACATCCAATGACACTGGTGGATCCTTATGTTTGTGAAAAGAACACATATGCAATGACTCTATGTGGTTTGTGAGAAGAACACACATGCAATGACACTGGTGGATCCATATGTGGTTTGTGAGAACAACACACATCCAATGCCATCGGTGGATCCATATGTGGTTTGTGAGAAGAACACACATGTAATGACACAGGGTATGGTTCATGAAAAGAACACACATCCAATGAACTGTGGTGGATCCATATGTGGTTTGTGAGAAGAACACACATGCAATGAATCTAGCTGTGGTTCATGAGAAGAACACACATGCAATCACACTAGTGGATCCATATGTGGTTTGTGAGAAGAACACACATCCAATGACACTGGCGGATCCATGTGTGGTTTGTGAGAAGAACACACATGCAATGACACTAGGTGTGGTTCATGAAAAGAACACACATCCAATGGCAGTAGTGGATCCTTATGTGGTTTGTGAAAAGAACACGCATGCATTGACACTGGGTGTGGTTTATGAGAAGAACACACATGCAATGACTCTAGTTGTGGTTTGTGAGAAGAATGCACATGCAATCAAACTGGTGGATCCATATGTGGTTTATGAGAAGAAGGCACATGCAATGACACTGGTGGATCCATGTGTGGTTTGTGAGAAGAACACACATGCAAAACACACATGCAATGACACTGGTGGATCCATATGTGGTATGTGGAAAGAACAGACATGCAATGACACTAGGTGTGATTAATGGAAAGAGCACACATGCAATGACTCTGGTGGATCCACATGTGGTTTGTGAAAAGAACACACATGTAATGACACTGGTGGATCAATGTGGTTTGTGAGAATAATAGACATGCAATGAACTCTGGTGGATCCATGTGTGGTTTGTGAGAAGAACACACATGCAATGACACTTGGTGTGGTTCATGAAAATAACACACATCCAATGACTCTGGTGGTTCCTTATGTGGTTTGTGAGAAGAACACACATGCAGTGACTCTAGATGTGGTTCATGAAAAGAACACACATACAATGACACAGGTGGATCCATATGTGGTTTGTGAGAAGAACACACATCCAATGACACTGGTGGATCCATGTGTGGTTTGTGAGAAGAACACACATGCAATGACACTGGGTGTGGTTCATGAAAAGAACACACATCCAATGACACTGGTGGATCCTTATGTGGTTTGTGAAAAGAACACACATGCAATGACTCTAGATGTGGTTTGTGAGAAGAATAGACATGCAATGACACTGGTGGATCCATATGTGGTTTGTGAGAAGAACACACATCCAATGACACCGGTGGATCCATATGTGGTTTGTGAGAAGAACACACATGCAATGACGCTGGGTGTGGTTCATGAAAAGAACACACATCCAATGAACTCTGGTGGATCCATATGTGGTTTGTGAGAAGAACACTCATGGAATGACTCTAGCTGTGGTTCATGAGAAGAACACACATGCAATCACACTGGTGGATCCATATGTGGTTTGTGAGAAGAACACACATCCAATGACACAGGTGTGGTTCATCAAAAGAACACACATCCAATGACACTAGGTGTGGTTCATCAAAAGAACACACATCCAATGACACTGGTGGATCCTTATGTTTGTGAAAAGAACACATATGCAATGACTCTAGATGTGGTTTGTGAGAAGAACACACATGCAATGACACTGGGTGTGGTTCATGAAAAGAACACACATCCAATGAACTCTGGTGGATCCATATGTGGTTTGTGAGAAGAACACTCATGGAATGACTCTAGCTGTGGTTCATGAGAAGAACACACATGCAATCACACTGGTGGATCCATACGTGGTTTGTGAGAAGAACACACATCCAATGACACTGGCGGATCCATGTCTGGTTTGTGAGAAGAACACACATGCAATGACACTAGGTGTGATTCATTTAAAGAACACACATCCAATGGCACTAGTGGATCCTGATGAGGTTTGTGGAAAGAACACACATGCAATGAAACTGGGTGTGGTTTATGAGAAGAACACACATGCAATGACTCTAGCTGTGGTCTGTGAGAAGACCACACATGCAATGACTCTAGATGTGGTTTGTGAGAAGAACACACATGCAATCAAACTAGTGGATCCATATGTGGTTTGTGAGAAGAAGACACATGCAATGACACTGGTGGATCCATGTGTGGTTTGTGAGAAAAACACACATCCAAAACACACATGCAATGACACTGGTGGATCCATATGTGGTGTGTGGAAAGAACAGACATGCAATGACACTAGGTGTGATTAATGGAAAGAGCACACATGCAATGACTCTGGTGGATCCACATGTGGTTTGTGAAAAGAACACACATGTAATGACACTGGTGGATCAATGTGGTTTGTGAGAATAACAGACATGCAACGAACTCTGGTGGATCCTTGTGTGGTTTGTGAGAAGAACACACATGCAATGACACTGGGTGTGGTTCATGAAAATAACACACATCCAATGACTCTCGTGGATCCTTATGTGGTTTGTGAGAAGAACACACATGCAGTGACTCTAGATGTGGTTCATGAAAAGAACACACATGCAATGACACTGGTGGATCCATATGTGGTTTGTGAGAAGAACACACATCCAATGACACTGGTGGATCCATGTGTGGTTTGTGAGAAGAACACACATGCTATGACACTGGGTGTGGTTCATGAAAAGAACACACATCCAATGACACTGGTGGATCCTTATGTGGTTTGTGAAAAGAACACACATGCAATGACTCTAGATGTGGTTTGTGAGAAGAATAGACATGCAATGACACTGCTGGATCCATATGTGGTTTGTGAGAAGAACACACATCCAATGACACCGGTGGATCCATATGTGGTTTGTGAGAAGAACACACATGCAATGACATTAGGTGTGGTTCATGAAAAGAACACACATCCAATGAACTCTGGTGGATCCATATGTGGTTTGTGAGAAGAACACTCATGAAATGACTCTAGTTGTGGTTCATGAGAAGAACACACATGCAAACACACTGGTGGATCCATATGTGGTTTTGAGAAGAACACACATCCAATGACACTGGTGGATCCATGTGTGGTTTGTGAGAAGAACACACATGCAATGACACTGGGTGTGGTTTATGAAAAGAACACACATCCAATGACACTGGTGGATCCATATGTGGTCTGTGGAAAGAACCTACATGCAATGACACTAGCTATGGATAATGAAAAAACAGACATGCAATGACTCTGATATATCCATACGTGGTTACTGAAAAGAACACACATGCAATTACACTGGTGGATCAATGTGGTTTGTGAGAATAATAGACATAAAATGAACTCTGGTGGATCCATGTGTGGTTTGTGAGAAGAACACACATGCAATGACACTGGGTGTGGTTCATGAAAAGAACACACATCCAATGAACTCTGGTGGATCCATATGTGGTTTGTGAGAAGAACACGCATGCATTGACTCTAGATGTGGTTTGTGAAAAGAAGACACATGCAATGACACAGGTGGTTCCATATGTGGTCTGTGAGAAGAACACACATCCAATGACACTGGTGGATCCATGTGTGGTTTGTGAGAAGAACACACGTGCAATGACACTAGGTGTGGTTCATCAAAAGAACACACATCCAATGACACTGGTGGATCCTTATATTTGTGAAAAGAACACATATGCAATGACTCTAGATGTGGTTTGTGAGAAGAACACCCATGCAATGACACGGGTGGATCCATATGTGGTTTGTGAGAAGAACACACATCCAATGCCACCGGTGGATCCATGTGTGGTTTGTGAGAACACACATGCAATGACACTGGTGGATCAATGTGGGTTGTGAGAATAATACACATGAAATGAACTCTGGTGGATCCATGTGTGGTTTGTGAGAAGAACACACATGCAATGACACTGGGTGTGGTTCATGAAAATAACACACATCCAATGACTCTGGTTGATCCTTATATGGTTTGTGAGAAGAACACACATGAAGTGACTCTAGATGTGGTTCATGAGAAGAACACACATGCAATGACACTGGTGGATCCATATGTGGTTTGTGAGAAGAACACACATCCAATGACACTGGTGGATCCATGTGTGGTTTCTGAGAAGAACACACATGCAATGACACTAGGTGTGGTTCATGAAAAGAACACACATCCAATGACACTGGTGGATCCTTATGTGGTTTGTGAAAAGAACACACATGCAATAAATCTAGATGTGGTTTGTGAGAAAAACACACATGCAATGACACTGGTGGTTCCATATGTGGTTTGTGAGAAGAACACACATCCAATGACACCGGTGGATCCATATGTGGTTTGTGAGAAGAACAGACATGCAATGGCACTGGGTGTGGTTCATGAAAAGAACACACATCCAATGAACTCTGGTGGATCCATATGTGGTTTGTAAGAAGAACTCTCATGTAATGACTCTAGCTATGGTTCACGAGAAGAACACACATGCAATCACATTGGTGGATCCATATGTGGTTTGTGAGAAGAACACACATCCAATGACACTGGTGGATCCATGTGTGGTTTGTGAGAAGAACACACATGCAATGACACTGGGTGTGGTTCATGAAAAGAACACACATCCAATGACACTAGTGGATCCATATGTGGTCTGTGGAAAGAATATACATGCAATGACACTAGTGGATCCATATGTGGTCTGTGGAAAGAATATACATGCAATGACACTAGCTATGGATAATGAAAAGAACAGACATGCAATGACTCTGATGGATCCAAATGTGGTTTCTGAAAAGAACACACATGCAATGACACTGGTGGATTAATGTGGTTTGTGAGAATAACAGACATGCAATAAACTCGGGTGGATCCATGTGTGGTTTGTGAGAAGAACACACATGCAATGACACTGGGTGTGGTTCATGAAAAGAACACACATCCAATGAACTTTGGTGGATCCATATGTGGTTTGTGCGAAGAACACACATGCAATGACTCTAGATGTGGTTTGTGAAAAGAACACACATGCAATGACACAGGTGGATCCATATGTGGTTTGTGAGAAGAACACACATCGAATGACACTGGTGGATCCATGTGTGGTTTGTGAGAAGAACACACATCCAATGACACTGGTGGATCCATGTGTGGTTTGTGAGAAGAAAACACATGCAATGACACTAGGTGTGGTTCATGAAAAGAACACACATCCAATGACACTGGTGGATCCTTATGTTTGTGAAAAGAACACACATGCAATGACTCTAGATGTTGTTTGTGAGAAGAACAGACATGCAATGACACTGGTGGATCCAAATGTGGTTCGTGAGAAGAACACATATCCAATGACACTGGTGCATCCATATGTGTTTTGTGAGAAGAACACACATGCAATGACACTGGGTGTGGTTCATGAAAAGAACACACATCCAATGAACTGTGGTGGATCCATATGTGGTTTGTGAGAAGAACACACATCCAATGACACTGGTGGATCCATGTGTGGTTTGTGAGAAGAAGACACATGCAAACTGGGTGCGGTTCATGAAAAGAACACACATCCAATGACACTGGTGGTACCTTATGTGGTTTGTGAAAAGAACACACATGCAATGACTCTAGATGTGGTTTGTGAGAAGAACACACATGCAATGACACTGGTGGATCCATATGTGGTTTGTGAGAAGAACACACATCCAATGACACTGGTGGATCCATGTGTGGTTTGTGAGAAGAACACACATGCAATGACACTCGGTATGGTTCCCGAGAAGAACACACATCCAATGACACTAGTGGATCCATATGTGGTCTGTGGAAAGAACATACATGCAATGACACTAGGATAATGAAAAGAACAGACATGCAATGACTCTGATGGATCCATATGTGGTTTCTGAACAGTACACACATGCAATGACAATGGTGGATCAATGTGGTTTGTGAGAAGAAAACACATGCAATGACTCTAGATGTGGTTTGTGTAAAGAACTGACATGCAATGACACCGGTGGATCCATATGTGGTTTGTGAGAAGAACACACATCCAATGACACTGGTGGATCCATGTGTGGTTTGTGAGAAGAACACACATGCAATGACACTAGGCGTGGTTCATGAAAAGAACACACATCCAATGACACTGGTGGATCCTTATGTTTGTGAAAAGAACACACATGCAATGACTCTAGATGTGGTTTGTGAGAAGAACACACATGCAATGACACTGGTGGATCCATATGTGGTTTGTGAAAAGAACACACATCCAATGACACCGGTGCATCCATATGTGTTATGTGAGAAGAACACACATGCAATGACACTGGGTGTGGTTCATGAAAAGAACACACATCCAATGAACTGTGCTGGATCCATATGTGGTTTGTGAGAAGAACACACATGCAGTGACTCTAGCTGTGGTTCATGAGAAGAACACACATGCAATCACACGGGTGGATCCATATGTGTTTTGTGAGAAGAACACACATCCAATGACACTGGTGGATCCATGTGTGGTTTGTGAGAAGAACACACATGCAATGACACTAGTGTGGTTCATGAAAAGAACAAACATCTAATGACACTGGTGGATCCTTATGTGTTTTGTGAAAAGAACACACATGCAATGACACTGGGTGTGGTTTGTGAGAAGAACACAGATGCAATGACTCTAGTTGTGGTTTGTGAGAATAACACACATGCAATCATAGTGGTGGATCCATATGTGGTTCATGAGAAGAACACACATCCAATGACACTGGTGGATCCATGTGTGGTTTTCGAGAAGAACACATATGCAAAACACACAAACAATGACACTGGTGGATCCATATGTGGTTTGTGGAAAGAATAGACATGTAATGACACTAGGTGTGGTTAATGAAAAGAACACACATGCAATGACACTGGTGGATCAATGTGGTTTCTGAGAATAACTGACATGCAATGAACTCTAGTGGATCCATGTGTGGTTTCTGAGAAGAACACACATGTAATGACTCTGGTGGATCTACATGTGGTTTGTGAAAAGAACACACATGCAATGATACTGGTGGATCAACGTGGTTTGTGAGAATAACACACATGCAATGAACTCTGTTGGATCCATGTCTGGTTTGTGAGAAGAACACACAAGCAATGACACTGGGTGTGGTTCATAAAAATAACACACATCCAATGACTCTGGTGGATCCATATGTGGTTTGTGAAAAGAACACACATGCAATGACTCTAGCTATGGTTAATGAAAAGATCACAAATACAATGACACTGTTGGATCCATATTTGGTTTGTGAAAAGAACATACATGCAATGACACTGGTGGATCCATATGTGGTTTGTGAGAAGAACACACATGCAATGACACTAGTTGTGGTTCATGAAAAGAACACACATGCAATGAAACTGGTGGATCCTTATGTGGTTTGTGAAAAGAACACACATTCAATGACTCTGGTGGATCCCTATGTGGTTTGTGAGAAGAACACACATGCAATGACTCTAGCCGTGGTTTGTGAGAAGAACACACATGCAAAACACACATGCAATGACACCGGTGGATCCATATGTGGTCTGTGGAAAGAACAGCCATGCAATGACACTAGCTGTGATTGATGGAAAGAGCACACATGCAATGACTCTGGTGGATCCACATGTGGTTTGTGAAAAGAACACACATGTAATGACACTGGTGGATCAATGTGGTTTGTGAGAATAACAGACATGCAACGAACTCTGGTGGATCCTTGTGTGGTTTGTGAGAAGAACACACATGCAATGACACTGGGTGTGGTTCATGAAAATAACACACATCCAATGACTCTGGTGGATCCTTATGTGGTTTGTGAGAAGAACACACATGCAGTGACTCTAGATGTGGTTCATGAAAAGAACACACATGCAATGACACTGGTGGATCCATATGTGGTTTGTGAGGAGAACACACATCCAATGACACTGGTGGATCCATGTGTGGTTTGTGAGAAGAACACACATGCTATGACACTGAGTGTGGTTCATGAAAAGAACACACATCCAATGACACTGGTGGATCCTTATGTGGTTTGTGAAAAGAACACACATGCAATGGCACTGGGTGTGGTTTGTGAGAAGAACACAGATGCAATGACTCTACTTGTGGTTTGTGAGAATAACACACATGCAATCAAACTGGTGGATCCATATGTGGTTCATGAGAAGAACACACATCCAATGACACTGGTGGATCCATGTGTGGTTTTTGAGAAGAAGACACATGCAAAACACACAAACAATGACACTGGTGGATCCATATGTGGTTTGTGGAAAGAATAGACATGTAATGACACTAGGTGTGGTTAATGAAAAGAAAACACATGCAATGACACTGGTGGATCAATGTGGTTTGCGAGAATAACTGACATGCAATGAACTCTAGTGGATCCATGTGTGGTTTCTGAGAAGAACACACATGTAATGACTCTGGTGGATCTACATGTGGTTTGTCAGAAGAACACACATGCAATGACACTAGTGGATCCATATGTGGTTTGCGAGAAGAACACACATCCAATGACACCGGTGCATCCATATGTGGTTTGTGAGAAGAACACACATGCAATGACACTGGGTGTGGTTCATGAAAAGAACACACATCCAATGAACTATGGTGGATCCATATGTGGTTTGTGAGAAGAACACACATGCAATGACTCTAGCTATGGTTAATGAAAAGATCACAAATACAATGACACTGTTGGATCCATATTTGGTTTGTGAAAAGAACAGACATGCAATGACACTGGTGGATCCATATGTGGTTTGTGAGAAGAACACACATGCAATGACACTGGTTGTGGTTCATGAAAAGAACACACATGCAATGAAACTGGTGGATCCTTATGTGGTTTGTGAAAAGAACACACATTCAATGACTCTGGTGGATCCCTATGTGGTTTGTGAGAAGAACACACATGCAATGACTCTAGCTGTGGTTTGTGAGAAGAACACACATGCAAAACACACATGCAATGACACTGGTGGATCCATATGTGGTCTGTGGAAAGAACAGACATGCAATGAGACTAGGTGTGATTAATGGAAAGAGCACACATGCAATGACTCTGGTGGATCCACATGTGGTTTGTGAAAAGAACACACATGTAATGACACTGGTGGATCAATGTGGTTTGTGAGAATAACAGACATGCAATGAACTCTGGTGGATCCTTGTGTGGTTTGTGAGAAGAACACACATGCAATGACACTGGGTGTGGTTCATGAAAATAACACACATCCAATGACTCTGGTGGATCCTTATGTGGTTTGTGAGAAGAACACACATGCAGTGACTCTAGATGTGGTTCATGAAAAGAACACACATGCAATGACACTGGTGGATCCATATGTGGTTTGTGAGAAGAACACACATCCAATGACACTGGTGGATCCATGTGTGGTTTGTGAGAAGAACACACATGCTATGACACTGGGTGTGGTTCATGAAAATAACACACATCCAATGACACTGGTGGATCCTTATGTGGTTTGTGAAAAGAACACACATGCAATGACTCTAGATGTGGTTTGTGAGAAGAATAGACATGCAATGACACTGCTGGATCCATATGTGGTTTGTGAGAAGAACACACATCCAATGACACCGGTGGATCCATATGTGGTTTGTGAGAAGAACACACATGCAATGACATTAGGTGTGGTTCATGAAAAGAACACACATCCAATGAACTCTGGTGGATCCATATGTGGTTTGTGAGAAGAACACTCATGGAATGACTCTAGTTGTGGTTCATGAGAAGAACACACATGCAAACACACTGGTGGATCCATATGTGGTTTGTGAGAAGAACACACATCCAATGACACTGGTGGATCCATGTGTGGTTTGTGAGAAGAACACACATGCAATGACACTCGGTATGGTTCCCGAGAAGAACACACATCCAATGACACTAGTGGATCCATATGTGGTCTGTGGAAAGAACATACATGCAATGACACTAGGATAATGAAAAGAACAGACATGCAATGACTCTGATGGATCCATATGTGGTTTCTGAACAGTACACACATGCAATGACAATGGTGGATCAATGTGGTTTGTGAGAAGAAAACACATGCAATGACTCTAGATGTGGTTTGTGTAAAGAACTGACATGCAATGACACCGGTGGATCCATATGTGGTTTGTGAGAAGAACACACATCCAATGACACTGGTGGATCCATGTGTGGTTTGTGAGAAGAACACACATGCAATGACACTAGGCGTGGTTCATGAAAAGAACACACATCCAATGACACTGGTGGATCCTTATGTTTGTGAAAAGAACACACATGCAATGACTCTAGATGTGGTTTGTGAGAAGAACACACATGCAATGACACTGGTGGATCCATATGTGGTTTGTGAAAAGAACACACATCCAATGACACCGGTGCATCCATATGTGTTATGTGAGAAGAACACACATGCAATGACACTGGGTGTGGTTCATGAAAAGAACACACATCCAATGAACTGTGCTGGATCCATATGTGGTTTGTGAGAAGAACACACATGCAGTGACTCTAGCTGTGGTTCATGAGAAGAACACACATGCAATCACACGGGTGGATCCATATGTGTTTTGTGAGAAGAACACACATCCAATGACACTGGTGGATCCATGTGTGGTTTGTGAGAAGAACACACATGCAATGACACTAGTGTGGTTCATGAAAAGAACAAACATCTAATGACACTGGTGGATCCTTATGTGTTTTGTGAAAAGAACACACATGCAATGACACTGGGTGTGGTTTGTGAGAAGAACACAGATGCAATGACTCTAGTTGTGGTTTGTGAGAATAACACACATGCAATCATAGTGGTGGATCCATATGTGGTTCATGAGAAGAACACACATCCAATGACACTGGTGGATCCATGTGTGGTTTTCGAGAAGAACACATATGCAAAACACACAAACAATGACACTGGTGGATCCATATGTGGTTTGTGGAAAGAATAGACATGTAATGACACTAGGTGTGGTTAATGAAAAGAACACACATGCAATGACACTGGTGGATCAATGTGGTTTCTGAGAATAACTGACATGCAATGAACTCTAGTGGATCCATGTGTGGTTTCTGAGAAGAACACACATGTAATGACTCTGGTGGATCTACATGTGGTTTGTGAAAAGAACACACATGCAATGATACTGGTGGATCAACGTGGTTTGTGAGAATAACACACATGCAATGAACTCTGTTGGATCCATGTCTGGTTTGTGAGAAGAACACACAAGCAATGACACTGGGTGTGGTTCATAAAAATAACACACATCCAATGACTCTGGTGGATCCATATGTGGTTTGTGAAAAGAACACACATGCAATGACTCTAGCTATGGTTAATGAAAAGATCACAAATACAATGACACTGTTGGATCCATATTTGGTTTGTGAAAAGAACATACATGCAATGACACTGGTGGATCCATATGTGGTTTGTGAGAAGAACACACATGCAATGACACTAGTTGTGGTTCATGAAAAGAACACACATGCAATGAAACTGGTGGATCCTTATGTGGTTTGTGAAAAGAACACACATTCAATGACTCTGGTGGATCCCTATGTGGTTTGTGAGAAGAACACACATGCAATGACTCTAGCCGTGGTTTGTGAGAAGAACACACATGCAAAACACACATGCAATGACACCGGTGGATCCATATGTGGTCTGTGGAAAGAACAGCCATGCAATGACACTAGCTGTGATTGATGGAAAGAGCACACATGCAATGACTCTGGTGGATCCACATGTGGTTTGTGAAAAGAACACACATGTAATGACACTGGTGGATCAATGTGGTTTGTGAGAATAACAGACATGCAACGAACTCTGGTGGATCCTTGTGTGGTTTGTGAGAAGAACACACATGCAATGACACTGGGTGTGGTTCATGAAAATAACACACATCCAATGACTCTGGTGGATCCTTATGTGGTTTGTGAGAAGAACACACATGCAGTGACTCTAGATGTGGTTCATGAAAAGAACACACATGCAATGACACTGGTGGATCCATATGTGGTTTGTGAGGAGAACACACATCCAATGACACTGGTGGATCCATGTGTGGTTTGTGAGAAGAACACACATGCTATGACACTGAGTGTGGTTCATGAAAAGAACACACATCCAATGACACTGGTGGATCCTTATGTGGTTTGTGAAAAGAACACACATGCAATGGCACTGGGTGTGGTTTGTGAGAAGAACACAGATGCAATGACTCTACTTGTGGTTTGTGAGAATAACACACATGCAATCAAACTGGTGGATCCATATGTGGTTCATGAGAAGAACACACATCCAATGACACTGGTGGATCCATGTGTGGTTTTTGAGAAGAAGACACATGCAAAACACACAAACAATGACACTGGTGGATCCATATGTGGTTTGTGGAAAGAATAGACATGTAATGACACTAGGTGTGGTTAATGAAAAGAAAACACATGCAATGACACTGGTGGATCAATGTGGTTTGCGAGAATAACTGACATGCAATGAACTCTAGTGGATCCATGTGTGGTTTCTGAGAAGAACACACATGTAATGACTCTGGTGGATCTACATGTGGTTTGTCAGAAGAACACACATGCAATGACACTAGTGGATCCATATGTGGTTTGCGAGAAGAACACACATCCAATGACACCGGTGCATCCATATGTGGTTTGTGAGAAGAACACACATGCAATGACACTGGGTGTGGTTCATGAAAAGAACACACATCCAATGAACTATGGTGGATCCATATGTGGTTTGTGAGAAGAACACACATGCAATGACTCTAGCTATGGTTAATGAAAAGATCACAAATACAATGACACTGTTGGATCCATATTTGGTTTGTGAAAAGAACAGACATGCAATGACACTGGTGGATCCATATGTGGTTTGTGAGAAGAACACACATGCAATGACACTGGTTGTGGTTCATGAAAAGAACACACATGCAATGAAACTGGTGGATCCTTATGTGGTTTGTGAAAAGAACACACATTCAATGACTCTGGTGGATCCCTATGTGGTTTGTGAGAAGAACACACATGCAATGACTCTAGCTGTGGTTTGTGAGAAGAACACACATGCAAAACACACATGCAATGACACTGGTGGATCCATATGTGGTCTGTGGAAAGAACAGACATGCAATGAGACTAGGTGTGATTAATGGAAAGAGCACACATGCAATGACTCTGGTGGATCCACATGTGGTTTGTGAAAAGAACACACATGTAATGACACTGGTGGATCAATGTGGTTTGTGAGAATAACAGACATGCAATGAACTCTGGTGGATCCTTGTGTGGTTTGTGAGAAGAACACACATGCAATGACACTGGGTGTGGTTCATGAAAATAACACACATCCAATGACTCTGGTGGATCCTTATGTGGTTTGTGAGAAGAACACACATGCAGTGACTCTAGATGTGGTTCATGAAAAGAACACACATGCAATGACACTGGTGGATCCATATGTGGTTTGTGAGAAGAACACACATCCAATGACACTGGTGGATCCATGTGTGGTTTGTGAGAAGAACACACATGCTATGACACTGGGTGTGGTTCATGAAAATAACACACATCCAATGACACTGGTGGATCCTTATGTGGTTTGTGAAAAGAACACACATGCAATGACTCTAGATGTGGTTTGTGAGAAGAATAGACATGCAATGACACTGCTGGATCCATATGTGGTTTGTGAGAAGAACACACATCCAATGACACCGGTGGATCCATATGTGGTTTGTGAGAAGAACACACATGCAATGACATTAGGTGTGGTTCATGAAAAGAACACACATCCAATGAACTCTGGTGGATCCATATGTGGTTTGTGAGAAGAACACTCATGGAATGACTCTAGTTGTGGTTCATGAGAAGAACACACATGCAAACACACTGGTGGATCCATATGTGGTTTTGAGAAGAACACACATCCAATGACACTGGTGGATGCATGTGTGGTTTGTGAGAAGAACACACATGCAATGACACTGGTGTGGTTTTTGAAAAGAACACACATCCAATGACACTGGTGGATCCATATGTGGTCTGTGGAAAGAACCTACATGCAATGACACTAGCTATGGATAATGAAAAAAACAGACATGCAATGACTCTGATAGATCCATACGTGGTTACTGAAAAGAACACACATGCAATGACACTGGTGGATCAATGTGGTTTGTGAGAATAACAGACATAAAATGAACTCTGGTGGATCCATGTGTGGTTTGTGAGAAGAACACACATGCAATGACACTGGGTGTGGTTCATGAAAAGAACACACATCCAATGAACTCTGGTGGATCCATATGTGGTTTGTGAGAAGAACACACATGCAATGACTCTAGATGTGGTTTGTGAAAAGAACACACATGCAATGACACAGGTGGTTCCATATGTGGTCTGTGAGAAGAACACACATCCAATCACACTGGTGGATCCATGTGTGGTTTGTGAGAAGAACACACGTGCAATGACACTAGGTGTGGTTCATCAAAAGAACACACATCCAATGACACTGGTGGATCCTTTTGTTTGTGAAAAGAACACATATGCAATGACTCTAGATGTGGTTTGTGAGAGGAACACACATGCAATGACACTGGTGGATCCATATGTGGTTTGTGAGAAGAACACACATCCAATGCCACCGGTGGATCCATGTGTGGTTTGTGAGAAGAACACACATGCAATGACACTGGTGGATCAATGTGGGTTGTGAGAATAATACACATGAAATGAACTCTGGTGGATCCATGTGTGATTTGTGATAAGAACACACATGCAATGACACTGGGTGTGGTTCATGAAAATAACACACATCCAATGACTATGGTTGATCCTTATATGGTTTGTGAGAAGAACACACATGAAGTAACTCTAGATGTGGTTCATGAGAAGAACACACATGCAATGACACTCGGTATGGTTCCCGAGAAGAACACACATCCAATGACACTAGTGGATCCATATGTGGTCTGTGGAAAGAACATACATGCAATGACACTAGCTATGGATAACGAAAAGAACAGACATGCAATGACTCTGATGGATCCATATGTGGTTTCTGAACAGTACACACATGCAATGACACTGGTGGATCAATGTGGTTTGTGAGAAGAACACACATGCAATGACTCTAGATGTGGTTTGTGTAAAGAACAGACATGCAATGACACCGGTGGATCCATATGTGGTTTGTGAGAAGAACACACATCCAATGACACTGGTGGATCCATGTGTGGTTTGTGAGAAGAACACACATGCAATGACACTAGGCGTGGTTCATGAAAAGAACACACATCCAATGACACTGGTGGATCCTAATGTTTGTGAAAAGAACACACATGCAATGACTCTAGATGTGGTTTGTGAGAAGAACACACATGCAATGACACTGGTGGATCCATATGTGGTTTGTGAGAAGAACACACATCCAATGACACCGGTGCATCCATATGTGTTATGTGAGAAGAACACACATGCAATGACACTGGGTGTGGTTTGTGAGAAGAATAGACATGCAATGAACTGTTTTCGATCCATATGTGGTTTGTGAGAAGAACACACATGCAGTGACTCTAGCTGTGGTTCATGAGAAGAACACACATGCAATCACACGGGTGGATCCATATGTGTTTTGTGAGAAGAACACACATCCAATGACACTGGTGGATCCATGTGTGGTTTGTGAGAAGAACACACTTGCAATGACACTAGTGTGGTTCATGAAAAGAACAAACATCTAATGACACTGGTGGATCCTTATGTGGTTTGTGAAAAGAACACACATGCCATGACACTGGGTGTGGTTTGTGAGAAGAACACAGATGCAATGACTCTAGTTGTGGTTTGTGAGAATAAAACACATGCAATCAAACTGGTGGATCCATATGTGGTTCATTAGAAGAACACACATCCAATGACACTGGTGGATCCATGTGTGGTTTTTGAGAAGAACACACATGCAAAACACACAAACAATGACACTGGTGGATCCATATGTGGTTTGTGGAAAGAATAGACATGTAATGACACTAGGTGTGGTTAATGAAAAGAACACACATGCAATGACACTGGTGGATCAATGTGGTTTCTGAGAATAACTGACATGCAATGAACTCTAGTGGATCCATGTGTGGTTTCTGAGAAGAACACACATGTAATGACTCTGGTGGATCTACATGTGGTTTGTGAAAAGAACACACATGCAATGATACTGGTGGATCAACGTGGTTTGTGAGAATAACACACATGCAATGAACTCTGTTGGATCCATGTCTGGTTTGTGAGAAGAACACACAAGCAATGACACTGGGTGTGGTTCATAAAAATAACACACATCCAATGACTCTGGTGGATCCATATGTGGTTTGTGAAAAGAACACACATGCAATGACTCTAGCTATGGTTAATGAAAAGATCACAAATACAATGACACTGTTGGATCCATATTTGGTTTGTGAAAAGAACATACATGCAATGACACTGGTGGATCCATATGTGGTTTGTGAGAAGAACACACATGCAATGACACTAGTTGTGGTTCATGAAAAGAACACACATGCAATGAAACTGGTGGATCCTTATGTGGTTTGTGAAAAGAACACACATTCAATGACTCTGGTGGATCCCTATGTGGTTTGTGAGAAGAACACACATGCAATGACTCTAGCCGTGGTTTGTGAGAAGAACACACATGCAAAACACACATGCAATGACACCGGTGGATCCATATGTGGTCTGTGGAAAGAACAGCCATGCAATGACACTAGCTGTGATTGATGGAAAGAGCACACA
Organism: Avena sativa; assembly: GCA_916181665.1. Lineage (NCBI taxonomy): Eukaryota > Viridiplantae > Streptophyta > Magnoliopsida > Poales > Poaceae > Avena > Avena sativa. The sequence continues at coordinate 26,022,667 of OV702290.1, read as the reverse complement.
TGCAATGACTCTGGTGGATCCACATGTGGTTTGTGAAAAGAACACACATGTAATGACACTGGTGGATCAATGTGGTTTGTGAGAATAACAGACATGCAACGAACTCTGGTGGATCCTTGTGTGGTTTGTGAGAAGAACACACATGCAATGAAACTGGGTGTGGTTCATGAAAATAACACACATCCAATGACTCTGGTGGATCCTTATGTGGTTTGTGAGAAGAACACACATGCAGTGACTCTAGATGTGGTTCATGAAAAGAACACACATGCAATGACACTGGTGGATCCATATGTGGTTTGTGAGGAGAACACACATCCAATGACACTGGTGGATCCATGTGTGGTTTGTGAGAAGAACACACATGCTATGACACTGAGTGTGGTTCATGAAAAGAACACACATCCAATGACACTGGTGGATCCTTATGTGGTTTGTGAAAAGAACACACATGCAATGACACTGGGTGTGGTTTGTGAGAAGAACACAGATGCAATGACTCTACTTGTGGTTTGTGAGAATAACACACATGCAATCAAACTGGTGGATCCATATGTGGTTCATGAGAAGAACACACATCCAATGACACTGGTGGATCCATGTGTGGTTTTTGAGAAGAAGACACATGCAAAACACACAAACAATGACACTGGTGGATCCATATGTGGTTTGTGGAAAGAATAGACATGTAATGACACTAGGTGTGGTTAATGAAAAGAAAACACATGCAATGACACTGGTGGATCAATGTGGTTTGCGAGAATAACTGACATGCAATGAACTCTAGTGGATCCATGTGTGGTTTCTGAGAAGAACACACATGTAATGACTCTGGTGGATCTACATGTGGTTTGTCAGAAGAACACACATGCAATGACACTAGTGGATCCATATGTGGTTTGCGAGAAGAACACACATCCAATGACACCGGTGCATCCATATGTGGTTTGTGAGAAGAACACACATGCAATGACACTGGGTGTGGTTCATGAAAAGAACACACATCCAATGAACTATGGTGGATCCATATGTGGTTTGTGAGAAGAACACACATGCAATGACTCTAGCTATGGTTAATGAAAAGATCACAAATACAATGACACTGTTGGATCCATATTTGGTTTGTGAAAAGAACAGACATGCAATGACACTGGTGGATCCATATGTGGTTTGTGAGAAGAACACACATGCAATGACACTGGTTGTGGTTCATGAAAAGAACACACATGCAATGAAACTGGTGGATCCTTATGTGGTTTGTGAAAAGAACACACATTCAATGACTCTGGTGGATCCCTATGTGGTTTGTGAGAAGAACACACATGCAATGACTCTAGCTGTGGTTTGTGAGAAGAACACACATGCAAAACACACATGCAATGACACTGGTGGATCCATATGTGGTCTGTGGAAAGAACAGACATGCAATGAGACTAGGTGTGATTAATGGAAAGAGCACACATGCAATGACTCTGGTGGATCCACATGTGGTTTGTGAAAAGAACACACATGTAATGACACTGGTGGATCAATGTGGTTTGTGAGAATAACAGACATGCAATGAACTCTGGTGGATCCTTGTGTGGTTTGTGAGAAGAACACACATGCAATGACACTGGGTGTGGTTCATGAAAATAACACACATCCAATGACTCTGGTGGATCCTTATGTGGTTTGTGAGAAGAACACACATGCAGTGACTCTAGATGTGGTTCATGAAAAGAACACACATGCAATGACACTGGTGGATCCATATGTTGTTTGTGAGAAGAACACACATCCAATGACACTGGTGGATCCATGTGTGGTTTGTGAGAAGAACACACATGCTATGACACTGGGTGTGGTTCATGAAAAGAACACACATCCAATGACACTGGTGGATCCTTATGTGGTTTGTGAAAAGAACACACATGCAATGACTCTAGATGTGGTTTGTGAGAAGAATAGACATGCAATGACACTGCTGGATCCATATGTGGTTTGTGAGAAGAACACACATCCAATGACACCGGTGGATCCATATGTGGTTTGTGAGAAGAACACACATGCAATGACATTAGGTGTGGTTCATGAAAAGAACACACATCCAATGAACTCTGGTGGATCCATATGTGGTTTGTGAGAAGAACACTCATGGAATGACTCTAGTTGTGGTTCATGAGAAGAACACACATGCAAACACACTGGTGGATCCATATGTGGTTTTGAGAAGAACACACATCCAATGACACTGGTGGATGCATGTGTGGTTTGTGAGAAGAACACACATGCAATGACACTGGTGTGGTTTATGAAAAGAACACACATCCAATGACACTGGTGGATCCATATGTGGTCTGTGGAAAGAACCTACATGCAATGACACTAGCTATGGATAATGAAAAAAACAGACATGCAATGACTCTGATAGATCCATACGTGGTTACTGAAAAGAACACACATGCAATGACACTGGTGGATCAATGTGGTTTGTGAGAATAACAGACATAAAATGAACTCTGGTGGATCCATGTGTGGTTTGTGAGAAGAACACACATGCAATGACACTGGGTGTGGTTCATGAAAAGAACACACATCCAATGAACTCTGGTGGATCCATATGTGGTTTGTGAGAAGAACACACATGCAATGACTCTAGATGTGGTTTGTGAAAAGAACACACATGCAATGACACAGGTGGTTCCATATGTGGTCTGTGAGAAGAACACACATCCAATCACACTGGTGGATCCATGTGTGGTTTGTGAGAAGAACACACGTGCAATGACACTAGGTGTGGTTCATCAAAAGAACACACATCCAATGACACTGGTGGATCCTTTTGTTTGTGAAAAGAACACATATGCAATGACTCTAGATGTGGTTTGTGAGAGGAACACACATGCAATGACACTGGTGGATCCATATGTGGTTTGTGAGAAGAACACACATCCAATGCCACCGGTGGATCCATGTGTGGTTTGTGAGAAGAACACACATGCAATGACACTGGTGGATCAATGTGGGTTGTGAGAATAATACACATGAAATGAACTCTGGTGGATCCATGTGTGATTTGTGATAAGAACACACATGCAATGACACTGGGTGTGGTTCATGAAAATAACACACATCCAATGACTATGGTTGATCCTTATATGGTTTGTGAGAAGAACACACATGAAGTAACTCTAGATGTGGTTCATGAGAAGAACACACATGCAATGACACTCGGTATGGTTCCCGAGAAGAACACACATCCAATGACACTAGTGGATCCATATGTGGTCTGTGGAAAGAACATACATGCAATGACACTAGTTATGGATAACGAAAAGAACAGACATGCAATGACTCTGATGGATCCATATGTGGTTTCTGAGCAGTACACACATGCAATGACACTGGTGGATCAATGTGGTTTGTGAGAAGAACACACATGCAATGACTCTAGATGTGGTTTGTGTAAAGAACAGACATGCAATGACACCGGTGGATCCATATGTGGTTTGTGAGAAGAACACACATCCAATGACACTGGTGGATCCATGTGTGGTTTGTGAGAAGAACACACATGCAATGACACTAGGCGTGGTTCATGAAAAGAACACACATCCAATGACACTGGTGGATCCTAATGTTTGTGAAAAGAACACACATGCAATGAATCTAGATGTGGTTTGTGAGAAGAACACACATGCAATGACACTGGTGGATCCATATGTGGTTTGTGAGAAGAACACACATCCAATGACACCGGTGCATCCATATGTGTTATGTGAGAAGAACACACATGCAATGACACTGGGTGTGGTTTGTGAGAAGAATAGACATGCAATGAACTGTTTTCGATCCATATGTGGTTTGTGAGAAGAACACACATGCAGTGACTCTAGCTGTGGTTCATGAGAAGAACACACATGCAATCACACGGGTGGATCCATATGTGTTTTGTGAGAAGAACACACATCCAATGACACTGGTGGATCCATGTGTGGTTTGTGAGAAGAACACACTTGCAATGACACTAGTGTGGTTCATGAAAAGAACAAACATCTAATGACACTGGTGGATCCTTATGTGGTTTGTGAAAAGAACACACATGCCATGACACTGGGTGTGGTTTGTGAGAAGAACACAGATGCAATGACTCTAGTTGTGGTTTGTGAGAATAACACACATGCAATCAAACTGGTGGATCCATATGTGGTTCATTAGAAGAACACACATCCAATGACACTGGTGGATCCATGTGTGGTTTTTGAGAAGAACACACATGCAAAACACACAAACAATGACACTGGTGGATCCATATGTGGTTTGTGGAAAGAATAGACATGTAATGACACTAGGTGTGGTTTCTGAGAAGAACACACATGTAATGACTCTGGTGGATCTACATGTGGTTTGTGAAAAGAACACACATGCAATGATACTGGTGGATCAACGTGGTTTGTGAGAATAACACACATGCAATGAACTCTGCTGGATCCATGTGTGGTTTGTGAGAAGAACACACAAGCAATGACACTGGGTGTGGTTCATAAAAATAACACACATCCAATGACTCTGGTGGATCCATATGTGGTTTGTGAAAAGAACACACATGCAATGACTCAAGCTATGGTTAATGAAAAGATCACAAATACAATGACACTGTTGGATCCATATTTGGTTTGTGAAAAGAACAGACATGCAATGACACTGGTGGATCCATATGTGGTTTGTGAGAAGAACACACATGCAATGACACTGGTTGTGGTTCATGAAAAGAACACACATGCAATGAAACTGGTGGATCCTTATGTGGTTTGTGAAAAGAACACACATTCAATGACTCTGGTGGATCCATATGTGGTTTGTGAGAAGAACACACATGCAATGACTCTAGCCGTGGTTTGTGAGAAGAACACACATGCAATGACACTGGTGGATCCATATGTGGTCCGTGGAAAGAACATACATGCAATGACACTAGCTAAGGATAATGAAAAGAACAGACATGCAATGACTCTGATGGTTCCATATGTGGTTTCTGAAAAGAACACACATGTAATGACACTGGTGGATCAATGTGGTTTGTGAGAATAACAAACATGTAATGAACTCTGGTGGATCCATGTGTGGTTTGTGAGAAGAACACACATGCAATGACACTGGGTGTGGTTCATGAAAAGAACACACATCCAATGAACTCTGGTGGATCCATATGTGGTTTGTGAGAAGAACACACATGCAATGACTCTAGATGTGATTTGTGAAAAGAACACACATGCAATGACACTGGTGGATCCATATGTGGTTTGTCAGAATAACAAACATGCAATGACACTGGTGGATCCATGTGTGGTTTGTGAGAAGAACACACATGCAATGACTCGAGTGGATCCACATGTGGTTTGTGAAAAGAACACACATGCAATGATACTGGTGGATCAATGTGGTTTGTGAGAATAACAGACATGCAATCAACTCTGGTGGATCCATGTGTAGTTTGTGAGAAGAACACACAAGCAATTACACTGGGTGTGGTTCATAAAAATAACACACATCCAATGACTCTGGTGGATCCTTATGTGGTTTGTGAGAACAACACACATGGAGTGACTCTAGATGTGGTTCATGAGAAGAACACACATGCAATGACACTCGTGGATCCATATGTGGTTTGTGAAAAGAACACACATGCAATGACTCTAGCTATGCTTAATGAAAAGAACACACATACAATGACACTGTTGGATCCATATGTGGTTTGTGAGAAGAACACACATGCAATGACATTGGTTGTGGTTCATGAAAAGAACACACATGCAATCAAACTGGTGGATCCTTATGTGGTTTGTGAAAGAACACACATTCAATGACTCTCGTGGATCCATATGTGGTTTGTGAGAAGAACACACATGCAATGACTCTAGCTGTGGTTTGTGAGAAGAACACACATGCAATCACACTGGTGGATCCATATGTTGTTTGTGAGAAGAACACACATCCAATGACACTGGTGGATCGTGTGTGGTTTGTGATCAGAACACACATGCAAAACACACATGCAATGACACTGGTGGATCCATATGTGGTCTGTGGAAAGAACATACATGCAATGACACTAGCTATGGATAATGAAAAGAACAGACATGCAATAACTCTGATGGATCCATATGTGGTTTCTGAAAAGAACACACATGCAATGACACTGGTGGATCAATGTGGTTTGTGAGAATAACAAACATGCAATGAACTCTAGTGGATCCATGTGTGGTTTGTGAGAAGAACACACATGCAATGACACTGGGTGTGGTTCACGAAAAGAACACACATCCAATGAACTCTGGTGGATCCATATGTGGTTTGTGAGAAGAACACACATGCAATGACTCTAGATGTGATTTGTGAAAAGAACACACATGCAATGACACAGGTGGATCCATATGTGGTTTGTGAGAAGAACACACATCCCATGACACTGGTGGATCCATGTGTGGTTTGTGAGAAGAACACACATGCAATGACACCAGGTGTGGTTCATGAAAAGAACACACATCCAATGACACTGGTGGATCCTTATGTTTGTGAATAGAACACACATGCAATGACTCTAGATGTGGTTTGTCAGAAGAACACACATGCAATGACACTAGTGGATCCATATGTGGTTTGCGAGAAGAACACACATCCAATGACACCGGTGCATCCATATGTGGTTTGTGAGAAGAACACACATGCAATGACACTGGGTGTGGTTCATGAAAAGAACACACATCCAATGAACTATGGTGGATCCATATGTGGTTTGTGAGAAGAACACACATGCAATGACTCTAGCTATGGTTCATGAGAAGAACACACATGCAATCACACAGGTGGATCTATATGGGGTTTGTGAGAAGAACACACATCCAATTACACTAGTGGATCAATGTGTGGTTTGTGAGAAGAACACACATGCAATGACACTGGTGTGGTTCATGAAAAGAACACACATCCAATGACACTGGTGGATCCTTATGTGGTTTGTGAAAAAAACACACATGCAGTGACACTAGGTGTGCTTTGTGAGAAGAACACACATGCAATGACTCTACCTGTGGTTTGTGAGAAGAACACACATGCAATCAAACTTGTGGATCCATATGTGGTTTGTGAGAAGAACACACATCCAATGACACCGGTGGATCCATGTGTGGTTTGTGAAAAGTACACACATGCAAAACACACAAAACATTGACACTAGTGGATCCATATGTGGTCTGTGGAAAGAATAGACATGCAATGACACTAGGTGTGGTTAATGAAAAGAACATAAATGCAATGACTCTGATGGATCCATATGTGGTTTCAGAAAAGAACACACAGGCAATGACACTGGTGGAGCAACGTGGTTTGTGAGAATAACAAACATGCAATGAACTCTGGTGGATCCATGTGTGGTTTGTGAGAAGAACAGACATGCAATGACTCTGATGGATCCGTACGTGGTTACTGAAAAGAACACACATGCAATAACACTGGTGGATCAATGTGGTTTGTGAGAATAACAGACATGCAATGAACTCTGGTGGATCCATGTGTTGTTTGTGAGAAGAACACACATGCAATGGCACTGGGTGTGGTTCATGAAAATAACACACCTCCAATGACTCTGGTGGATCCTTATGTGGTTTGTGAGAAGAACACACATGCAGTGACTCTAGATGTGGTTCATGAGAAGAACACACATGCAATGACACTGGTGGATCCATATGTGGTTTGTGAGAAGAACACACATCCAATGACACTGGTGGATCCATGTGTGGTTTGTGAGAAGAACACACATGCAATGACACTAGGTGTGGTTCATGAAAAGAACACACATCCAATGACACTGGTGGATCCTTAAGTGGTTTGTGAAAAGAACACACATGCAATGACTCTAGATGTGGTTTGTGAGAAGAACACACATGCAATGACAACAGGTGGATCCATATGTGGTTTGTGAGAAGAACACATCTAATGACACTGGTGGATCCATATGTGGTTTGTGAGAAGAATACACATGCAATGACACTGGGTGTGGTTCATGAAAAGAACACACATCCAATGAACTCTGGTGGATCCGTATGTGGTTTGTGAGAAGAACACTCATGTAATGACTCTAGCTGTGGTTCATGAGAAGAACACACATGCAATCACACTGGTGGATCCATATGTGGTTTGTGAGCAGAACACACATCCAATGACACTGGTGGATCCATGTGTGGTTTGTGAGAAGAACACACATGCAATGACACTGGGTGTGGTTCATGAAAAGAACACACATCCAATGACACTACTGGATCCTTATGTGGTTTGTGAAAAGAACACACATGCATTGGCACTGGCTGTGGTTTATGAGAAGAACACACATGTAATGACTCTAGCTGTGGTTTGTGAGAAGAACACACATGCAATCAAACTGGTGGATCCATATGTGGTTTATGAGAAGAACACACATGCAATGACACTGGTGGATCCATATGTGGTCTGTGGAAAGAACAGACATGCAATGACACTAGGTGTGGTTAATGAAAAGAACACACATGCAATGACTCTGGTGGATCCACATGTGGTTTGTGAAAAGAACACACATGTAATGACACTGGTGAATCAATGTGGTTTGTGAGAATAACAGACATGCAATGAACTCTGGTGGATCCATGTGTGCTTTGTGAGAAGAACACACATGCAATGACACTGGGTGTGGTTCATGAAAATAACACACATCCAATGACTCTGGTGGATCCTTATGTGGTTTGTGAGAAGAACACACATGCAGTGACTCTAGATGTGGTTCATGAGAAGAACACACATGCAATAACACTGGTGGATCCATATGTGGTTTGTGAGAAGAACACACATCCAATGACACTGGTGGATCCATGTGTGGTTTGTGAGAAGAACACACATGCAATGACACTGGGTGTGGTTCATGAGAAGAACACACATCCAATAACACTGGTGGATCCTTATGTGGTTTGTGAAAAGAACACACATGCAATGACTCTATATGTGGTTTGTGAGAAGAACACACATGCAATGACACTGGTGGATCCATATGTGGTTTGTGAGAAGAACACACATCCAATGACACTGGTGGATCCATATGTGGTTTGTGAGAAGAACACACATGCAATACACACATGCAATGACACTGGTGGATCAATGTGGTTTGTGAGAATAACAGACATGCAATGAACTCTGGTGGATCCATGTGTTGTTTGTGAGAAGAACACACATGCAATGGCACTGGGTGTGGTTCATGAAAATAACACACATCCAATGACTCTGGTGGATCCTTATGTGGTTTGTGAGAAGAACACACATGCAGTGACTCTAGATGTGGTTCATGAGAAGAACACACATGCAATGACACTGGTGGATCCATATGTGGTTTGTGAGAAGAACACACATCCAATGACACTGGTGGATCCATGTGTGGTTTGTGAGAAGAACACACATGCAATGACACTAGGTGTGGTTCATGAAAAGAACACACATCCAATGACACTGGTGGATCCTTAAGTGGTTTGTGAAAAGAACACACATGCAATGACTCTAGATGTGGTTTGTGAGAAGAACACACATGCAATGACACTGGTGGATCCATATGTGGTTTGTGAGAAGAACACATCTAATGACACTGGTGGATCCATATGTGGTTTGTGAGAAGAATACACATGCAATGACACTGGGTGTGGTTCATGAAAAGAACACACATCCAATGAACTCTGGTGGATCCGTATGTGGTTTGTGAGAAGAACACTCATGTAATGACTCTAGCTGTGGTTCATGAGAAGAACACACATGCAATCACACTGGTGGATCCATATGTGGTTTGTGAGCAGAACACACATCCAATGACACTGGTGGATCCATGTGTGGTTTGTGAGAAGAACACACATGCAATGACACTGGGTGTGGTTCATGAAAAGAACACACATCCAATGACACTACTGGATCCTTATGTGGTTTGTGAAAAGAACACACATGCATTGGCACTGGCTGTGGTTTATGAGAAGAACACACATGTAATGACTCTAGCTGTGGTTTGTGAGAAGAACACACATGCAATCAAACTGGTGGATCCATATGTGGTTTATGAGAAGAACACACATGCAATGACACTGGTGGATCCATATGTGGTATGTGGAAAGAACAGACATGCAATGACACTAGGTGTGGTTAATGAAAAGAACACACATGCAATGACTCTGGTGGATCCACATGTGGTTTGTGAAAAGAACACACATGTAATGACACTGGTGTATCAATGTGGTTTGTGAGAATAACAGACATGCAATGAACTCTGGTGGATCCATGTGTGCTTTGTGAGAAGAACACACATGCAATGACACTGGGTGTGGTTCATGAAAATAACACACATCCAATGACTCTGGTGGATCCTTATGTGGTTTGTGAGAAGAACACACATGCAGTGACTCTAGATGTGGTTCATGAGAAGAACACACATGCAATAACACTAGTGGATCCATATGTGGTTTGTGAGAAGAACACACATCCAATGACACTGGTGGATCCATGTGTGGTTTGTGAGAAGAACACACATGCAATGACACTGGGTGTGGTTCATGAGAAGAACACACATCCAATAACACTGGTGGATCCTTATGTGGTTTGTGAAAAGAACACACATGCAATGACTCTAGATGTGGTTTGTGAGAAGAACACACATGCAATGACACTGGTGGATCCATATGTGGTTTGTGAGAAGAACACACATCCAATGACACTGGTGGATCCATATGTGGTTTGTGAGAAGAACACACATGCAATACACACATGCAATGACACTGGTGGATCCATATGTGGTCTGTGGAAAGAACAGACATGCAATGACACTAGCTCTGGTTAATGAAAAGAACAGACATGCAATGACTCTGATGGATCCATATGTGGTTTGTGAAAAGAACACACATGCAATGACTCTAGTTGTGGTTAATGAAAAGAACACACATTCAATGACTCTGGTGGATCCATGTGGTTTGTGAAAAGAACACACATGCAATGATACTGGTTGTGGTTCATGAAAAGAACGCACATCCAATGACAATGGTGGATCCATACGTGGTTCATGACAATAACACACATGCAATGAACTCTAGTGGATCCATGTGGTTTATGAGAAGAACATGCATCCAATGAACTCTAGTGGATTTATCTTGGCATAATTTGATGTATGCCATGATGTATTTCATTGTACAAGACACTCACTTTCCATTTTTATACTACTCAGCTCTGCCCTTGGTTTTTTGATACTAATCAGTTTTGCTTCCTCTCTCTCTCTTTTGTAGAAGCCCAAACCTGTGCCCATTCTGTCTGCTACACCCTGATTGGTTGTCACAGTTGTCACGCGGATTGTGCGCACCAACCATTGATCCTATGTGATCCAATGAGGCTCGTTGCACACGTCGTGCCATTCACAGTATAACGTGAGACCGCACAGACGTCTCCCTCTACAAGAAGGAACACGAAGCCGTCCATGGAAAAAGTCATCGACTGGTCATGTCATGTTTAATCAAGTCTGAAAAGCCTACTACTACTACTACTACTATGCCACAACACATGCGTCATCGAGTGCACGGTCATCGATGGGCAGCTGCAATTTATTGCCACTTGATTTTAATAAGACATATCCCATTTTTTATGCAGCGACTCTCAATCTCACTTCCAACTGGGCCCCACTGTAAGAAACTTCCACGCGCTAGCCGGAGGCCGAAGAGCTGAGCACAACCCCACAAATCTCGATGTACAGCCACCTACCTTCCCCTCTATATTTCCCCTTTTAATTATCGCCAATTTTATGGCCGTGTCAAACTTCGTACATAGAAATTGTGTATGCGCCCTTTGCATGCGGCTCAATACATGACTGCCATGCATGGCCCGTGAAAAAAACGTGACGTACCGTGCATGTGTCGCGGTGCACGGTGCAGTAGCCTACGCGGCGTGTTGCACGGTAGTGCGACAAAACGTGCCTTGCTTCCATTCACCTTAGCTATAGAGCCCCTCTCCGCACACCCACTCTCACTCTTGCTCACTCTCCTCACGCAACCCTCTCCATTGTCCCACTAGCATCTGCAAACTCCCGAGAAAACCTCGTCCGTGCCAGCGATGACGGAGGAGGATACGGTGGCCATCGTCGCCTCCGAGGCCGCCAGCGAGGAGGCCCCCGTCTCCTCACTGGTCCCCCTTGACGCGTTGAAAGCAGCCGCCGTCCTTGTCCGGGCCCCCATCGAGGCATCGATGGCAGCCGCCGTTCTCGTCCAGCCCCCCGTCCCCGCTACCAACGTAGCCTCTGGTGAGGAGCCCCCGCTTGCGAGGAGGCTCCTGCTGGTCACGAGCAGATCCAACTATTCAGGGACACCTATGATCCAGATGAGTACATCGCTCCGGTGAACCCCTATGACACCAGCATCTATGACCCATGGTCGGAGGTAACTAGGGTTTGCTCCCCTTCCCTGGTTCTTCTCCCGTTCCCATCGTTGGATGCTAGATCTTGGTTTATTAGGATTCGCTTGTTCGCATTTCGATTGCTCGATCTTCTTACATCATCTACTCCCCCATTTTCCTTTTCTTCCAATAGGGTTACGGCATCGACGTCTACAGCGATGACGAGTCCAGGCACACCAATACTCGTCAGGTGCTAAGGAGGCTGCAGGCCGGCCAGTATGATGCCTTCTTTGCTAGCGGCGTCTATAGTTTCCCCTTCTGCAAGGGGATCTCCTTCTGCAGGACGAGTCTCGCCGACACCGACTTCAACTGCCTTCTGATGCATGCAGAGGGCCCAAGCTCCGGCATCCCCAATGGCGACCAGATCGTGAACGTCAATGCCTACATCGCTGAACACCAGGCTCTCGACATTCACCTCTGAAACCTCCAGCGGGTGGCCATCGAAGGGTCGCATGCCTCCAATCAAGCCCAAGGCCCCCAAGATCAAGGGACTGGGCAGCAAGAAGTGGAGGAAGTGCCAGAGGGAGGAGGCGGAGGCGCAGGTGCATGCAAGGAGGGGTTGAACGTGTCTACTGCTGCTGCTAAGCAGCTTCTTTTGATTTTCTATATTTTGCTTGCATCCTATTTCTGCATACAAGGAAGGGGTTGAATGCATCGAACTTCGTTAAGCAACCTACTTTCTATCGCTATATCCTATTTAGCTGCGCACAACTATATCTACATTTGTTTTGTTTTCTGAATGAATGTATTTTGCCTGGTGTGATTTGCTACTCTAGATTTGCTACCAGATCGGAGGCAAAAAGAGGTCCAAAAGGGAACAAATTATCGAAGAGAGAATCTTCTCTAGATTTGCTACCAATTTGGCCAAAATGAAACATATCTGTTTAGCGAGAGAGGAAAAAGGTACTCTTTCAAACTGCCAGTTAACGAGCTACCATTGATGGCTCTGTGTATGGCGCCCAGAAAAGTGCTAGTGCGTGGTTGATTTAGAGCTCTTTGGGAACCCCAAGAGGAAGGTATGATGAGCATAGCAGCAAGTTTCCCTCAGTTATGAAACCAAGGTTTAATCGAACCAGTAGGATCAAGGAAACACCCCAAAGGTGTTACTAGCTGAGCTTTGGCAGGGCGCACTACCGGTGCTAGTAGCAACGTGGAGACCTGCACAACACAACCACAGAACTTTGTCCCCAACTTGCTATGAGGTTGTCAATCTCATCGTGTTTTGCAGAAAACAAAGGATTAAACGTATCAAATGGAAAGAAGTAAAAATTTGCAGAAAGTAAACACAAAACAGAAACAGTTTATAGATTGTATGTAAAAGACAAGGACCGGGATCCATAGTTCACTAGAGGTGGCTCTCCTTAAGATAGATAACATGCTGGGTGAACAAATTACAGCGGGGCAATTGACAAACATTGAGAAAGCAGTACATGCATATACTAATCATCTTGACTCCTTTGGGACTTGATTGGGCATTACAACATAATACATAGACCGCCATCCAACTGCATCTATGACTAATAATCCACCTTTAGGTTATCATCCGAACCCCCTCCAGTATTAAGTTGCAAGCAACAGATTATTGCTTTACGAATTGCGTGTAAAGTAAACAATACGATTGTTCTATGAACAAAGGATTGTTGTTTTCTCCCTAGTAGCAACAGCACATCTAGTACCTTAGAGATTTCTGTCACTTCCCCAGATTACCAGAGGCATGAACCCACTACCGAGCATAAATACTAACTCTTGGAGTTGCTAGCATCTACTTGGCCAAGATAGCTACTAACAACGAAAAGCATGCAAGATCACAAATAACAAAGACATGATAGAATCAATAATCAATCTGAAATAGAATCTCAATATCCATCGGATCCCCGCAAACACAACATGTATGAATACAAATAGATGATCTTGATCATGAACGGAGCTCACAAGATCTAAACATGAAAGCACAAAGGAGGAGAACCAGCCATCTAGCTACTACATGGATCTGTAGTCCAAGGATGAACTACTCACGCATCACACCGGAGGCTTGCATGGTGATGAAGAAGGCCTCCAGGGTGAATTCCCCTCTCCGGCAGGGTGCTGGGAAGAGCTTAAGATCCCTCCCGACCTAGGGATGGAGACAACAGCGGCTACAGACTCTTTCGTGGATTTTTGATCGGGCACTTAGGGTTTACGTCCCGAGGGCATCTTATAGTCGGAAGGGGAGGCCAAGGGGGTGCCGGTAGCGGCCACACCACCCCCTGGCACGGGCCAGGCCTGGTCACGCGGCTAGGTGGTGTGGTGGCTCCCTGACCCTTCTCCGTCTCGTATTCTGGCACTTGATCCCTTCCAGAAAAATAGGAACTTTGTCTTTTGTCCCGTCCAATTCCGAGAATATTCATTTTCTGACTTTCCTGGAACCAAAAACAGCAGAAAACAGGCAGCTCGCACTGTGGCTCTTGTTAATAGGTTATTCCAAGAAATCATATGAAAAGTACTCCAAAGTTGGAACATAACACAAGAAAGTGGATAAAACCAAGCATGGAACATCAAAAATTATAGATACATTTGCAATGTATCAACATCCCCAAGATTAACTCCTGCTCGTCCTCGAGTAGGTAAGTGATAAAAAGAAAGAATAATTTTTGAGGTGACATGCACCATCAAAGACTTGATCAAAGTATTTGCAAAACATTCAAAGCTGGGATCATAGTACTTCAATCATAACATGAAAGACAAGGTTCTAGCAATAAGACAAAGAAACTAAGATGCAACATGAAAAGGCACAAACAAAAGATTCATGAATAACATGCTTTGCAAGACGTTTGTTTGTTTCACATAAAGAAAACAAAGCATAAAAGTATTCATCTTGTCCTTCATAGAGTAGCAAATATAAATGCATAGGACACCTTCAAAGTTCATAAGAGTGACTAGATACAATAGTTTAAAACAAGCAATATCAAGTTATGCATCAATCAACTAGTCTTGGGACAATGCACATAGAACTAAGAATGATCACTATGCTCTCAAAGTAGGTGCATAAAGATAGAAGGTGGAGACTCAATATAATGGTGGAAGAAAGGCCTTTGTAAAAGGAAGTAGGGGAGGGACTCCCCTCCCCTTGGCCGCGCCTCCCACCTATAAAGGGAGGGGCAGGGCTGCCCCTCCTAGCACACAAGT
Source organism: Avena sativa (assembly GCA_916181665.1). NCBI lineage: Eukaryota > Viridiplantae > Streptophyta > Magnoliopsida > Poales > Poaceae > Avena > Avena sativa. The sequence goes on along the minus strand of OV702290.1, from coordinate 26,007,031 downwards.
ACCTCTCCTCCAAAACCCTAGATTGGCGCCACCACCTCCTGCTGCTGCCGCCACCTCCCAGGGTTGCCCTAGCCGCCGACTTGGGGTGCCCCAAACCCTAGCCGCCGGCTCTAGCACCTCCTCCTTGGTGTGTCTAAAACCTAGATCGCCGAGGAGCCCTCTCATACTCCACCATACTCGCTTCGGCTTAAGGCAAAGCCCTGCGAGATCTCCCCTCTACTTCCGGTACCACGCCGTTGTGCTGCCGGAATTGCGAGGAGAGTGCTACAACCTCCGCTGCCTGCTGGAACAAGGGAGAGGAAGGTCTTCGTCGAGTACCGAATGTGTGACCGACTGCGGGAGCGCTGCCGGAACGCAGCGCCGGAAGGATCGTCTACGCGATCTTGAGATCGGAAAGAGTACGACTACATCACCCACGAAAATCCGCTCTCGTTAAACACTTTGGAATCTTCGAGGGTGAGTTATTCCATCAACTTGTTGCTACAATCTAGTAGATAGATCTTGGCTTGTTTGTTTGTATGCGGTAGAAATTTTTTGTTTTCCATGCTACGAAACCCTACAGTGGTATCAGAGTCGTGTCTATATGTAGATCTGTTGCACGAGTAGAACACAATGGTCATTGTGGGCATTGATGCTTTTATTGTCAATTGCTTCTTGTGTACTTTGCATCTTGCAGGATGTTGGGATGAAGCGGCCCGGGCTAACCTTACATGACATCGTTCATGAGACTTGCTCCACGCTTGACATGCAACTTGTATTGCATAAGTGGCTTGGCGGGTGCCTGTTTCTCCCAGCATAGTGGAGATCCAATTTACAACGGGTGATTAACAATACTAGTATCAATGTTGTGGTTCTTGTTCGTAAGTTAGAACGACACTTATTGAAAGCCCCAAACCACGTAAAATATGCAAAGAAAGTAGAGGCGTCTAACTTTGTTTTGCAGGGGTGTGCAGTGATGTGATATGGCCATGATTGTGATTATATTTGATTTATGCAATGTTCCTTATTGTAAGTTGGCAACCGGCAGGAGCCATATGGTTGTCTTTAATTTATGTTAAGATCCGCGTATCTATTCAAAGTAGTTGTAATAGTTGAAGCCGGTGGACGACAACCATGGAGAAGTGTCATTGACCTTGATGCAATGCCGGTGATGATGGAGATCATGTTCGTGCTTGAAGATGGAGATCGGAAGCACAAAGAAGAAAGGCCATATCATATCACATATTATGAATTGCATGTGATGTTAATCCTTTATGCATCTTGTATTGCTTAGTAAACGACGGTAGCATTATAAGATTATCCCTCATGCACATAAATTTCAAGTTCTAAAGTGTTCACCCTTAGTATGCACCGTTGCTAAAGCTTGTTGTTTCGAAGCACCACGTGATGATCGGGTGTGTTAGATTCCGCAAGTGTATACAACATAAGCAAGCCAGATTTGCTTATGCGGAAGCTAAGGTTTGATCTTGACGAGCCTAGCATGTACAGACATGGTCTCAGGAACACGGATCACCGAAAGGTAAAGCATGAGTCATATAGTAGATATGATGAACATGTCGATTGTTCGCCATTGAAACTATATCAACTCTCGTGATGATCGGTTTTGATATGGTGGATTTGGTTCGTGTGATCACTAAAACAATGTGAGGGATGTTGTTTTGAGTGGGAGTTCACCTAGATTAAACTTTACTATTAATTAGAACTCAATTTGTCATAAACTTAGTCTAAACTATTGCAAATATGTTGTAGATCAATGGCAGCCCCTACCATCAATTTTAATGCGTTCCTAGAGAAAGAAAAAGTTGAAAAACAATGGAAGCAACTTCGCGGATTGGTTCCGCAATTTTAGGATTGTCCTCACAGCTGGTAATTTGACCTATGTGCTGGATGCACGGCTGGGTGACCCACCTGCAGCTGATGCTACCGATGAAGTAAAGAATGTTTACCTTGCTCGGAAGAATCAGTACTCCATAGTTCAATGTGCTATCTTGTATGGTTTAGAATCGGAGCTTCAGAAAAGGTTTGAGAATTCAGACCCACATGATATTGTCCGTGACCTCAAATTGATCTTTGAGACTCATGCGGCAATTGAGAGCTATGACGCTTCTGAAAAGTTCTTTAACTGCAAGATGGAAGAGGGCAGCTCCGTCAGTGAGCATGTGCTTAAGATGTCTAGGCACGCAAACAAACTTCAAAGTTTGGGTATAGTGATTCCTAATGCTTTGGGGATTTACCATGTCCTCCAATCACTACCACCAAGTTACAAGAACTTTGTGATGAACTACAACATGCAGAACATGAACAAGCAGTTGCCAGAACTGTTTGCTATGTTAAAATCTGCAGAAGTGGAGATCAAGAAAGAGCACCAAGTGTTGTTGGTCAATAAGACCACCAAATTCAAGAAAGTCAAGTCTAAGAAGAAGGGACACTTCAAGAAGGGTGGCAAGAAAGTTGCCACACCGACGAAGAAGACCAAGGCTGGACCCAAGCCTGATACTGAGTGCTTTTACTGCAAAGGAGAAGGTCACTGGAAGCGGAATTGCCCAAAGTACTTGGCGGATTTGAAGAACGGCAACATCAAGAAGAAAGGTATATCTGATATACATGTTATTGATGTGTATCTCACTAGTATTCGTAGTAGTGCCTGGGTATTTGATACTGGTTCGGTTGCTCATATTTATAACTCAAAACAGGAGCTACAGAATAAACGGAAGCTAGTGAAGAACGAGGTGACGATGCGCGTGGGAAACGGATCAAAGGTTGATGTGATCGCGGTCGGCACGCTACCCCTTCATCTACCATCGGGATTAGTTTTATACTTAAATAATTGTTATTTGGTGCCTGCGTTGAGCATGAACATTATATCGGGATCTTGTTTATTGCGAGATGGTTACTTGTTTAAATCCGAGAATAATGGTTGTTCGATTTATATGAGTAATATGTTTTATGCACATGCACCTTTGATAGATGGTCTATTCTTGTTGAATCTCGATAGTGGAAATACACATATTAATAACATTGAGGCTAAACGTTTGAAATCGAGCGATAACTCGACCTATATGTGGCACTATCGTCTTGGTCACATTGGAGTGAAGCGTATGAAGAAACTCCATTCCGATGGACTTCTTGAATCACTTGATTTTGAATCACTTGAAAGATGCGAAGCATGTCTGATGGGTAAAATGACTAAGACTCCATTTTCTGGTATGATGGAGCGATCTACGGACTTATTGGAAATCATACATACCGATGTGTGTGGTCCAATGAGTGTAGCATCGCGCGGTGGTTATCGTTATGTTCTTACCTTCACGGATGACTTGAGTAGATATGGGTATATCTATTTCATGAAACATAAGTCCGAAACTTTCGAGAAGTTTAAGGAATTTCAAAGTGAGGTAGAGAATCAACGTAACAAGAAGATTAAATTTCTACGTTCTGATCGTGGAGGTGAATATCTAAGTTACGAGTTTGGTGAGCATTTGAAGAAATGCGGAATACTTTCACAATTGACACCGCCGGGAACACCACAGCGTAATGGTGTGTTTGAACGTCGTAATCGAACTCTCTTAGATATGGTTCGTTCTATGATGTCACTTACAGATTTACCGCTATCATTTTGGGGTTATGCATTAGAAACAGCCGCATTCACTTTAAATAGGGCACCGTCCAAATCCGTTGAAACGACACCGTATGAATTATGGTTTGGGAAGAAACCTAAATTGTCGTTCCTTAAAGTTTGGGGATGCGAAGCCTATGTAAAGAAGTTACAGACGGACAAGCTTGAACCCAAAGCGGAAAAATGCGTCTTCATAGGATACCCGAAGGAAACTATTGGGTATACTTTCTATCATAGATCCGAAGGCAAAATCTTCGTTGCCAAGAATGGATCCTTTCTAGAGAAGGAATTTCTCTCGAAAGAAGTGACTGGAAGGAAAGTAGAACTCGACGAGGTTGACGAACCTTCTCTCGAAATTGCGAGTAGCGCAGCGCTGGAAGAAGTTCCTGTGGTGCCTACACAAATTAGAGAGGAAGCTAATGATGATGATCATGAAACTTCGGTCGAAGTTGCTACAGAGCCTCGCAGGTCAACGAGAACTCGTACCACTCCAGATTGGTATGATCCCGTTATGAGTGTCATGTTGGTGGACAACACCGATGACCCTGAGACATATGAGGAAGCGATGATGAGCCCAGATTCCAATAAATGGCAGGAAGCCATGAAATCCGAGATTGGATCCATGTACGAAAACCAAGTATGGACTTTGGTGGACTTACCGGATGGCCGGAAGGCTGTCGAGAACAAATGGATTTTCAAGAAGAAAACAGATGCTGATGGTAATGTTACTGTCTATAAAGCTCGACTTGTCGCAAAAGGGTTTCGACAAATTCAAGGAGTTGACTACGATGAGACTTTCTCACCAGTAGCGAAGCTAAAGTCTGTGAGGATTATGTTAGCAATCGCTGCATATTACGATTATGAGATATGGCAGATGGATGTCAAAATAGCATTCCTCAATGGTGACATTGATGAAGAGTTGTATATGATGCAACCCAAAGGTTTTGTCGATCCTAAAGATGTTAACAAGGTATGCAAACTTCAACGGTCCATCTATGGATTGAAGCAAGCATCCCGAAGTTGGAATCAACGTTTTGATAAGGTAATCAAAAGTTTTGGTTTTATACAAACTTATGGAGAAGCTTGTATTTACAAGAAAGTGAGTGGGAGCTCTGTAGCATTCTTAATACTATATGTGGATGACATATTATTGATTGGGAATGATGTAGACCTTCTTAATAGTGTCAAAGAATATTTGAATAATAGTTTTTCAATGAAGGATCTTGGCGAAGCAGCTTACATATTAGGCATAAAGATTTATAGAGATAGATCAAAACGCCAAATATCATTGTCACAAAGTACATATTTGGACAAAGTTCTAAAGAGGTTTGGAATGGAAGATAGCAAGAAAGGGTTCTTGCCCATGTTGCCCAATACGACCTTGAGTAAAACTCAGAGTCCGACATCGGCAGAAGATAGAGAAAGGATGAGTAAGACTCCCTGTGCCTCAGCCATAGGATCTCTAATGTATGGCATGCTATGTACTAGACCCGACATTGCATATGTTGTTAGTTTGACTAGCAGATACCAAAGTGATCCAGGAGTGGATCATTGGACAGCGGTCAAAAACATCCTTAAGTACTTGAGAAGAACTAAGGATATGGTTCTTTCTTATGGAGGTGATGAACAGCTCGTTGTTAATGGTTACACCAACGCTAGTTGGAACACCGATCCGGATGATTCTAAATCACAATCTGGATACGTATTTATTTTGAATGGTGTAGCAGTTAGCTGGAGGAGTGCAAAGCAAAGCGTTGTGGCGAGATCTTCAACTGAATCGGAATACATGGCTGCTTCGGAGGCTTCACAAGAAGCAATATGGATGAAAGAGGTCATTACAGAGCTGGGTGTGGTTCCTAGTGCGCTGGACCCAATGTCTATCTACTGTGATAACATGGGCGCCATAGCCAATGCGCAAGAACCAAGGTCACACAAGAAGCTGAAGCACATCAAGCTACGTTTTCACAATATTCGAGAACATATCCAAGATGGGGATATAAAGATTTGCAAAGTACACACAGATCTGAATGTGGCGGATCCGTTGACTAAACCTCTCTCGAGGGCAAAACATGACCAACACCAAACTGCCATGGGTGTTCGGTATATTACCATGTAATCTAGATTAGATGACTCTAGTGCAAGTGGGAGACTGTTGGAGATATGCCCTAGAGGCAATAATAAATGTAGTTATTATTATATCTTTGTGTTTATGATAAATGTTTACATTCATGCTATAATAGTATTAACAAGGAAACATTAATACTTGTGTGATTTGTAAACTTATTTTGAAGTCCCTAGTAAAGCCTCTATATAATACTAGCTTGTTGGTTAATAGATGATTGTGGTTTCCCTATCATGAACATTGAGATGTTATTAACAACAAGATCATATCGTTAGGAGAATGATATGGTGGACATACTCCTATAGATAAGCGTAGCATAAAGATCAAGTCATTTTAATAGTTCAATTGCTATATGCTTTCTGATACATAGTTATCTAATTCCTTCGACCATGAGATCATGCATATCACCTTTACCGGATGGATGCTTTGATGACATCAAACACCACACCGTAACTGGGTGGCTATAAAGGTGGTATTGAGTGTTCAGAAAGTATTGGTTGAAACACATGGATCAAGAGTGGGATTTGTCATCCATATGACGGATAGATATACTCTGGGCCCTCTCGGTGAAATGTCATCCAATTAGCTTGCAAGCATGTGACTGGCTCACAAGGGATCACATATCACGGGAACGAGAAAAGAGTACTTATCAGTAACGAGGTTGAACTAGGTATGCAGAGATACCGACGATCATAACCTCGGATAAGTAAACTATCGTGAGATAAAGGGAAATTGATATCGTATGTAAGTGGTTCATTCGATCGCAAAGTAATCGTAGAAATATGTGGGAGCCATATGAATTTCCAGATTCCTCTATTGGTTATTGTTCGGAGAAGTGTCTCGATCATGTCTGCATAATTCACGAACCGTAGGGAGACACACTTAAGGATTCGACGTTGTTTGAGTAGTTATGGAATGATGAGAAAGAGTCCGAATGTTGTTCGGAGTCTCGAATGGGATTCAGGATATCACGAGGAGATCCGGAATGGTCCGGAGAATAAGATTCATATAAAGAAAGTCCCGTTTCGGAGTTGGGGAATGGTTCCGGTGTTTTCATCGGGAATGTTCTAGAATGTTCCGGAATGTCCGGCACTCCGGGAGGGGGAAGGGTACATGAATGTGTCATTGTAAGTTGGAATGATTGCATCATGTACTAGGTGTATTTTCTGTCCAAAATAAAGGGTTTATTTAAAACCTAATTTGAAAAGTCAAACGGCTAGTTTGAAAGTCAAACGGCAAGTTTTGGAAAGAGGAGGAGGAGTGGGAAACCGAGTTGGGGAGGGATTCCCTCCTCCAACCGCCGGCCCACCTCCAAGCCGAGTTGGGGAGGGACTCCCCTCCCCTTGGCCGCGCCTCCCACCTATAAAGGGAGGGGCAGGGCTGCCCCTCCTAGCACACAAGTACCTCTCCTCCAAAACCCTAGATTGGCGCCACCACCTCCTGCTGCTGCCGCCACCTCCCAGGGTTTCCCTAGCCGCCGACTTGGGGTGCCCCAAACCCTAGCCTCCGGCTCTAGCACCTCCTCCTTGGTGTGTCTAAAACCTAGATCTCCGAGGAGCCCTCTCATACTCCACCATACTCGCTCCGGCTTAAGGCGAAGCCCTGCGAGATCTCCCCTCTACTTCCGGTACCACGCCGTTGTGCTGCCGGAATCGCGAGGAGAGTGCTACAACATCCGCTGCCTACTGGAACAAGGGAGAGGTAGGTCTTCGTCGAGTACCGAACGTGTGACCGACTGCGGGAGCGTTGCCGTAACGCAGCGCCGGAAGGATCGTCTACGCGATCTTGAGATCGGAAAGAGTACGACTACATCACCCACGAGAATCCGCTCTCGTTAAACACTTTGGAATCTTCGAGGGTGAGTTATTCCATCAACTCGTTGCTACAACATACATGCAATGACACTAGCTATGGATAATGAAAAGACCAGACATGCAATGACTCTGATGGATCCATATGTGGTTTCTGAAAAGAACACACATGCAATGACACTGGTGGATCAATGTGGTTTGTGAGAATAACAGACATACAATGAACTCTGGTGGATCCATGTGTGGTTTGTGAGAAGAGCACACATGCAATGACACTGGGTGTGGTTCGTGAAAAGAACATACATCCAATGAACTCTGGTGGATCCACATGTGGTTTGTGAGAAGAACACACATGAAATGACTCTAGATGTGGTTTGTGAAAAGAACACACATGCAATGACACAGGTGGATCCATATGTGGTTTGTGAGAAGAACACACATCCAATGACACTGGTGGATCCATGTGTAGTTTGTGAGAAGAACACACATGCAATGACACTAGGTGTGGTTCATGAAAAGAACACACATCTAGTGACACTGGTAGAATCATATGTGGTTTGTGAGAAGAACACACATCCAATGACTCTTGCTGTGGTTAATGAAAAGAACACACATGCAATGACACTGTTGGATCCATATGTGGTTCGTGAAAAGAACACACATGCAAAGACTCTAGCTATGGTTAATGAAAATAACACACATGCAATGACACTGGTGGATCCTTATGTGGTTCATGAAAAGAACACGCATGCAATGACTCTAGTGGATCCATATGTGGTTTGTGAGAAGGACACACATGCAATGACTCTAGTTGTGGTTTGTGAGAAGAACACACATGCAATCACACTGGTGGATCCATATGTGGTTTGTGAAAAGAACACACATGCAATGACACTAGGTGTGGTTCATGAAAAGAACACACATGCAATGAGTCTAGCTATGGTTCATGAGAAGAACACACATGAAATCACACTGGTGGATCCATATGTGGTTTGTGAGAAGAACACACATCCAATGACACTGGTGGATCCATGTGTGGTTTGTGAGAAGAACACACATCCAATGACTCTAGCTGTGGTTAATGAAAAGAACACACATGCAATGACACTGTTGGATCCATATGTGGTTCGTGAAAAGAACACACATGCAAAGACTCTAGCTATGGTTGATGAAAATAACACACATGCAATGACACTGGTGGATCCTTATGTGGTTCATGAAAAGAACACGCATGCAATGACTCTGGTGGATCCACATGTGGTTTGTGAGAAGAACACACATGCAATGACTAAAGATGTGGTTTGTCAAAAGAACACACATGCAATCACACTGGTGGATCCATATGTGGTTTGTGAAAAGAACACACATCCAATGACACTGGTGGATCCATGTGTAGTTTGTGAGAAGAACACACATGCAATGACTGGTGGATCCATATGTGGTTTGTGAGAAGAACACACATGCAATGACTCTAGTTGTGGTTTGTGAGAAGAACACACATGCAATCACACTAGTGGATCCATATGTGGTTTGTGAAAAGAACACACATGCAATTACTCTAGATGTGGTTAATGAAAAGAACACACATGCAATGACACTGTTGGATCCATATGTGGTTTGTGAAAAGAACACACATGCAAAGACTCTAGCTATGGTTAATGAAAATAACACACATGCAATGACACTGGTGGATCCTTATGTGGTTCATGAAAAGAACACACATGCAATGACTCTGGTGGATCCATATGTGGTTTGTGAGAAGAACACACATGCAATGACTCTAGCTTTGGTTTGTGAGAAGAACACACATGCAATCACACTGGTGGATCCATATGTGGTTTGTGAAAAGAACACACATTCAATGACTCTGGTGGATCCATATATGGTTTGTGAGAAGAACACACATGCAATGACTCTAGCTGTGGTTTGTGAGAAGAACACACATGCAATCACACTGGTGGATCCGTATGTGGTTTGTGAGAAGAACACACATCCAATGACACTAGTGGATCCATTGTGGTTTGTGAGAAGAACACACATACAAAACACACATGCAATGACACTGGTGGATCCATATGTAGTCTATGGAAAGAACATACATGCAATGACACTAGCTATGGATAATGAAAAGAACAGACATGCAATGACACTGATGGATCCATGTGTGGTTTCTGAAAAGAACACACATGAAATGACACTAGTGCATCAATGTGGTTTGTGAGAATAACAGACATGCAATGAACTCTGGTGGATCCATGTGTGGTTTGTGAGAAGAAGACACATGCAATGACACTGGGTGTGGTTCATGAAAAGAACACACATCCAATGAACTCTGGTGGATCCATATGTGGTTTGTGAGTGGAACACACATGCAATGACTCTAGATGTTTTTTTGTGAAAAGAACACACATGCAATGACACAGGTGGATCCATATGTGGTTTGTGAGAAGAACACACATGCAATGACTCTAGCTATGGTTCATGAGAAGAACACACATGAAATCACACTGGTGGATCCATATGTGGTTTCTGAGAAGAACACACATCCAATGACACTGGTGGATCCATGTGTGGTTTGTGAGAAGAACACACATCCAATGACTCTAGCTGTGGTTAATGAAAAGAACACACATCTAATGACTCTAGCTATGGTTAATGAAAAGAATACACATGCAATGACACTGCTGGGTCGATATGTGGTTCATGAAAATAATAGACACGCACTGACACTGGTAGATCCATATGTGGTTTGTGAGAAGAACACACATGCAATGACACTGGTTGTGGTTCATGAAAAGAACACAGATGCAATGACACTGGTGGATCCTTATGTGGTTTGTGAAAATAACACACATGCAATGACCTTGGTGGATCCATATGTGGTCTGTGGAAAGAACACACATGCAATGACTCTAGCTGTGGTTTGTGAAAAGAACAGACATGCAATGATCCATGTGGGGTTTGAAAAGAACACACATGCAATGACTCTAGCTGTGGTTAATGAAAAGAACACATATGCAATGAGACTGTTAGATCCATATGTGGTTTGTGAAAAGAACACACATGCAATGACTCTAGCTATGGTTAATGAAAAGAACATACATGCAATGACACTGTTGGATCCATATGTGGTTTGTGAAAAGAACACACATACAATGACACTGGTTGTGCTTCATGAAAAGAACACACATGCAATGACACTGGTGGATCCTTATGAGGTTCATGAAAAGAACACACATGCAATGCCTCTGGTGGATCCATATGTGGTTTGTGAGAAGAACACACATGCAATGACTCTAGCTATGGTTGGTGAGAAGAACACACATGCAATCACACTTGTGGATCCATATGTGGTTTGTGAGAAGAACACACATCCAATGACACTGGTGGATCCATGTGTTGTTTGTGAGAAGAACACACATGCAAAACACACATGCAATGACACTGGTGGATCCATATGTGGTCTGTGGAAAGAACAGACATGCAATGACACTAGCTGTGGTTGATGAAAAGAACAGACATGCAATGACTCTGATGGATCCATATGTGGTTTGTGAAAATAACACACATGCAATGATTCTAGATGTGGTTAATGAAAAGAACACACATGCAATGACACTGTTGGATCCATATGTGGTTTGTGAAAAGAACACACATGCAAAGACTCTAGCTATGGTTAATGAAAAGAACACACATCCAATGACACAGGTGGATTCATATGTGGTTTGTGAGAACAACACACATGCAATGACACTGGGTGTGGTTCATGAAAAGAACACACATCCAATGAACTGTACTTGATCCATATGTGGTTTGTGAGAAGAACACACATGCAATGACTCTAGTTGCGGTTAATGAGAAGAACACACATGCAATCACATTGGTGGATCCATATGTGGTTTGTGAGAAGAACACACATCCAATGACACTGGTGGATCCATGTGTGGTTTGTGACAAGAACACACATGGTGTGATTCATGAAAAGAACACACATCCAATGACACTGGTGGATCCTTATGGGGTTTGTGAAAATAACACACATGCAATGCCACTGGGTGTGGTTTGTGAGAAGAACACACATGCAATGAGTCTAGCTGTGTTTTGTGAGAAGAACACACATGCAATCAAACTGGTGGATCCATATGTGGTTTGTGAGAAGAACACACATCCAATGACACTGGTGGATCCATGTGTGGTTTGTGAGAAGAACACACATGCAAAACACAAAAGCAATGACACTGGTGGATCCATATGTGGTCTGTGGAAAGAATAGACATGCAATGATAGTACGTGTGGTTAATGAAAAGAACATACCTGCAGTGACTTTGATGGATCCATATGTGGTTTGTGAAAAGAACATACATGCAATGACACTGGTGCATCAATGGGGTTTGTGAGAAGAACACACATGTAATGACTCTGGTGGATCCACATGTTGTTTGCGAAAAGAACAAACATGCAATGATATTGGTGGATCAATGTGATTTGTGAGAATAACATACATGCAATGAACTCTGGTGGATACATGTGTGGTTTGTGAGAAGAACACACAAGCAATGACACTGGGTGTGGTTCATAAAAATAACACACATCCAATGACTCTGGTGGATCCTTTTGTGGTTTGTGAGAAGAACTAACATGTAGTGACTCTAGATGTGGTTCATGAGAAGAACACACATGCAATGACACTGGTGGATCCATATGTGGTTTGCGAAAAGAACACACATGCAATGACTCTAGCTATGGTTAATGAAAAGAACACACATACAATGACACTGTTGGATCCATATGTGGTTTGTGAAAACAACATACATGCAATGACACTGGTGGATCCATATGTGGTTTGTGAGAAGAACAAACATGCAATGACACTGGTTGTGGTTCATGAAAAGAACACACATGCAATGAAACTGGTGGATCCTTATGTGGTTTGTGAAAAGAACACACATTCAATGACTCTGGTGGATCCATATGTGGTTTGTGAGAAGAACACACATGCAATGACTCTAGCCGTGGTTTGTGAGAAGAACACACATGCAATCACACTGGTGGATCCATATGTTGTTTGTGAGAAGTACACACATCCAATGACAGTGGTGGATCCATGTGTGGTTTGTGAGAGGAACACACATGCAATGACACTGTGGATCCATATGTGGTCTGTGGAAAGAACATACATGAAATGACACTAGCTATGGATAATGAAAAGAACAGACATGCAATGACTCTGATGGATCCATATGTGGTTTCTGAAAGAACACACATGCAATGACACTCGTGGATCAATGTGGTTTGTGAGAATAACACACATGCAATGAACTCTGGTGGATCCATGTGGGGTTTGTGAGAAGAACACACATGCAACGACTCTAGCTGTGGTTCATGAGAAGAACACACATGAAATCATATGGGTGGATCCATATGTTGTTTGTGAGAAGTACACACATCCAATGACACTGGTGGATCCATGTGTGGTTTGTGAGAGGAACACACATGCAAAACACACATGCAATGACACTGTGGATCCATATGTGGTCTGTGGAAAGAACATACATGCAATGACACTAGCTATGGATAATGAAAAGAACAGACATGCAATGACTCTGATGGATCCATATGTGGTTTGTGAAAAGAACACACATGCAATGACACTGGTGGATCAATGTGGTTTGTGAGAATAACAAACATGCAATGAACTCTGGTGGATCCATGTGTGGTTGGTGAGAAGAACACACATGCAATGGCACTAGATGTGGTTCATGAAAAGAAAACACATCCAATGAACTCTGGTGGATCCATATGTGGTTTGTGAGAAGAACACACATGCAATGACTCTAGATGTGATCTGTGAAAAGAACACACATGCAATGACACAGGTGGATCCATATGTGGTTTGTGAGAAGAACACACATCCAATGACACTGGTGGATCCATGTGTGGTTTGTGAGAAGAACACACATGCAATGACTCTGGTGGATCCACACGTGGTTTGTGAAAAGAACACACATGCAATGATACTGGTGGATCAATGTGGTTTGTAAGAATTAGATACATGCAATGTACTCTAGTGGATCCATGTGTGGTTTGTGAGAAGAACACACATGCAATGACACTTGGTGTGGTTCATGAAAATAACACACATCCAATGACTCTGGTGGATCCTTATGTGGTTTGTGAAAAGAACACAAATGCAATGACTCTAGCTATGGTTAATGAAAAGAACACACATACAATGACACTGTTGGATCTATATGTGGTTTGTGAAATGAACAGACAAGCAATGACACTGGTGGATCCATATGTGGTATGTGAGAAGAACACACATGCAATGACACTGGTTGTGGTTCATGAAAAGAACACACATGCAATGACTCTATCTGTGGTTTGTGAGAAGAACACACATGCAATCACACTGGTGGATCGAGATGTTGTTTGTGACAAGAACACACATCCAATGACACTGGTGGATCCATGTTTGGTTTGTGAGAAGAACACACATGCAAAACACACATGCAATGACACTGGTGGATCCATATGTGGTCTGTGGAAAGAACATACATGCAATGACACTAGCTATGGATAATGAAAAGACCAGACATGCAATGACTCTGATGGATCCATATGTGGTTTCTGAAAAGAACACACATGCAATGACACTGGTGGATCAATGTGGTTTGTGAGAATAACAGACATGCAATGAACTCTGGTGGATCCATGTGTGGTTTGTGAGAAGAGCACACATGCAATGACACTGGGTGTGCTTCATGAAAAGAACACACATCCAATGAACTCTGGTGGATCCACATGTGGTTTGTGAGAAGAACACACATGCAATGAATCTAGATGTGGTTTGTGAAAAGAACACACATGCAATGACACTGGTGGATCCATGTGTAGTTTGTGAGAAGAACACACATGCAATGACACTAGGTGTGGTTCATGAAAAGAACACACATCTAATGACACTGGTGGATACTTATGTTTATGAAAAGAACACACATGCAATGACTCGATGTGGTTTGTGAGAAGAACACACATGCAATGACACTGTTGGATCCATATGTGGCTTGTGAGAAGAACACACATCCAATGACACCGGTGGATTCATATGTGGTTTGTGGGAAGAACACACATGCAATGACACTGGGTGTGGTTCATGAAAAGAACACACATCCAATGAACTGTGGTGGATCCATATGTGGTTTGTGAGAAGAACACACAAGCAATGACTCTAGCTGTGGTTCATGAGAAGAACACACATGAAATCACACTAGTGGATCCATATGTGGTTCGTGAGAAGAACACACATCCAATGACACTGGTGGATCCATGTGTGGTTTGTGAGAAGAACACACATGCAATGACACTGGTGTGGTTCATGAAAAGAACACACATCCAATGACACTGGTGGATCCTTATGAACACACATTCAATGACTGGTGGATCCATATCTGGTCTGTGGAAAGAATAGACATGTAATGACACTAGGTGTGGTTAATGAAAAGAACATACATGCAATGACTCTGATGGATCCATATGTGGTTTGTGAAAAGAACACACATGCAATGACACTGGTGGATCAATGTGGTTTGTGAGAATAACTGACATGCAATGAACTCTGGTGGATCCATGTGTGGTTTGTGAGAAGAACACACATGTAATGACTCTGGTGGATCCACATGTGGTTTGTGAAAAGAACACACATGCAATGATACTGGTGGATCAATGTGGTTTGTGAGAATAACTGACATGGAATGAACTCTGGTGGATCCATGTGTGGTTTGTGAGAAGAACACACATGTAATGACTCTGGTGGATCCACATGTGGTTTGTGAAAAGAACACACATGCAATGATACTGGTGGATCAATGTGGTTTGTGAGAATAACACACATGCAATAAACTTTGGTGGATCCATGTGTGGTTTGTGAGAAGAACACACAAGCAATGACACTGGGTGTGGTTCATAAAAATAACACACATCCTATGACTCTGGTGGATCCTGATGTGGTTTGTGAGAAGAACACACATGCAGTGACTCTAGATGAGGTTCATGAGAAGAACACACATGCAATGACACTGGTGGATCCATATGTGGTTTGTGAAAAGAACACACATGCAATGACTCTAGCTATGGTTAATGAAAAGAACACACATACAATGACACTGTTTGATCCATATGTGGTTTGTGAAAAGTACACACATTCAATGACACTGGTGGATCCATGTGTGGTTTGTGAGAAGAACACACATGCAATGACTCTGGTGGATCCACATGTGGTTTGTGAAAAGAACACACGTGCAATGATACTGGTGGATCAATGTGGTTTGTGAGAATAACAGACATGCAATGAACTCTGGTGGATCCATGTGTGGTTTGTGAGAAGAACACACAAGCAATGACACTGGGTGTGGTTCATAAAAATAACACACATCCAATGACTCTAGTGGATCCTTATGTGGTTTGTGGAAAGAACACACATGCAATGACACAAGGTGTGGTTTGTGAGAAGAACACACAAGCAATGACACTGGTGGATCCATATGTGGTTTCTGAGAAGAACACACATCCAATGACACTGGTGGATCCATATGTGGTTTGTGAGAAGAACACACATGCAATGACTCTGGGTGTGGTTCATGAAAAGAACACACATCCAATGAACTCTGGTGGATCCATATGTGGTTTGTGAGAAGAACACACATGCAATGACTCTAGCCGTGGTTTGTGAGAAGAACACACATGCAATCACACTGGTGGAACCATATGTTGTTTGTGAGAAGAACACACATCCAATGACACTGGTGGATCCATGTGTGGATTGTGAGAAGAACACACATGCAAAACACAAATGCAATGACACTGGTGGATTCATATGTGGTCTATGGAAAGAACATACATGCAATGACACTAGCTATGGATAATGAAAAGAACAGACATGCAATGACTCCGATGGATCCATATGTGGTTTCTGAGAAGAACACACATGCAATGACACTGGTGGATCAATGTGGTTTGTGAGAATAACAAACATGCAATGAAATCTGTTGGATCCATGTGTGGTTTGTGAGAAGAACACACATGCAATGACACTGGGTGTGGTTCATGAAAATAACATACATCCAATGAACTCTGGTGGATCCATATGTGGTTTGTGAGAAGAACACACATGCAATGACTCTAGATGTGATTTGTGTAAAGAACACACATGCAAAGACACTAGTGGATCCATATGTGGTTTGTGAGAATAACAGACATGCAATGACACTGGTGGATCCATGTGTGGTTTGTGAGAAGAACACACAAACAATGACTCTGGTGGATACACATGTGGTTTGTGAATAGAACACACATGCAATGATACTGGTGGATCAATGTGGTTTGTGAGAATAACAGACATGCAATGAACTCTGGTGGATCCATGTGTGGTTTGTGAGAAGAACACACACAAGCAATCACACTGGGTGTGGTTCATAAAAATAACACACATCCAATGACTCTGGTGGATCCTTATGTGGTTTGTTAGAAGAACACACATGCAGTGACTCTAGATGTGGTTCATGAGAAGAACACACATGCAATGACACTGGTGGATCCATATGTGGTTTGTGAAAAGAACACACATGCAATGACTCTAGCTATGGTTAATGAAAAGAACACACATACAATGACACTGTTGGATCCGTATGTGGTTTGTGAAAAGAACAGACATGCAATGACACTGGTGGATCCATATGTGGTTTGTGAGAAGAACACACATGCAATGACACTGGTTGTGGTTCATGAAAAGAACACACATGCAATGAAACTGGTGTCTCCTTATGTGGTTTGTGAGAAGAACACACATTCAATGACTTTGGTGGATCCATATGTGGTTTGTGAGAAGAACACACATGCAATGACTCTAGCTGTGGTTTGTGAGAAGAACACACATGCAATCACACTGGTGGATCCATATGTTGTTCGTGAGAAGAACACACATCCAATGACACTGGTGGATCATGTGTGTTTTGTGAGAAGAACACACATGCAAAACACACATGCAATGACACTGGTGGATCCATATGTGTGTTGGGTCCGGAGCATAGAAAACAAAAAATTTCTACGATGAGAACTATACGCCAGGATCTATCTACTAGATCCATGGAGAACTTACCCTCGAAGACAACGAGTTTTGTTAACGAGTAGGAACTCGTGGTTGAAGTAGTCATACACTTGCCGATCTCAAGATCGTGAGGAAGTCCGAGCGCCGCAACTCAGCAGCACATCCGTACTCACACACACGTTCAAGCCACCGGACAACCTCCACCTCCTCGCTCCAGCGATCCAGCGGAAGCAGCAACTCCTTCCAGACGAAATGCCACCGGGAACATGTATCTCGCTAATCCGAGACCATGGGGAAATAATTCTAGAGGGGGAGAGAGATCCTTCACAAGGAGGTGTGAGGATGAAGGAGGGAATGGGTGGCCTTTTATAGGAGGAGGGGGTTCCCCTCTCTCCATGGCCGGCGCATGGGGGGTGACCCCTCACCTCCCCCATTCATGTGGTGGTAACCCCTCCACAATAAAATGCCTCTTCACATTCCCTTTTAAAGTCTCCACTTTAAATGCATTAAATTTCTCCAAATTTAATGCTCTCTCATTTAATAAAACTCTTTTTATTAAATTTATTCAGAATTTTGTTAATTAATTTAATTAACAAACATTCACACATAGCCCCTTGCAATATTTCAATATCACATGCAGAACCACCTTCTGCAATTTCACCCGAAACAATTTCCGGTTTCAATTGAAACAATTCCTGCGCTTTGCAATTCTTTCGTCTGAAACATATGTGCTCCAAAATGGTGTCCGGTAACTCTTAAGTGTGCCACCCTACGGTTCGCGAATAATGCAGACATGATCGAGACCCTTCTCCGATCAATAATCAGCAGCGGGACCTGGAGATCCGTACTGACTCCTACACATTCAACGATGACTCCTGTGATCGTGAGAACCTTTAACGCTTGTAACTAAATCCCTTTGTCTCTCGATATATTACATGTCTGAGATTCGATCATAGGTATCTCCATACCTAGTTTGATCTCGTTACCGACATGCACTCTTTTCTCGTTCCCGTGATATAACATTCTAGTGATCACATCACTTGCTTGCAAGCTATCCTAATGTGATATCACCGAGAGGGCCCAGAGTATATCTATCCGTCATCTGGATTGACAAATTCCACTCTTGATCCATGAGCCTCAACATAACACCTTCGTAGTACTGAACCCATCTTTATAGTCACCCTGTTACGGTGTGACGTTTGATGTTATCAAGATACTCTTCCGGTGTTAGCAATTAACATGATCTCATGGTCTAAGGATAAAGATTACTTCGTATGATGTTATAGCAATATAAACATAATGACTTGATCGTAATGCTATACTTCGGATGCATGTTCATCACATCATTTCACAAATGCTGTGACCTTGTTATTAACAACATCCAATGTCCATGATCAGGAAACCTTGATCATCTTGTTAATCAACAAGCTAGTCTATAAGAGAGGCATAACTAGGAACCCTTTTTGTTTATTAAACACACATGTATTGATGTTTCCTATCAATACAATTATAGCATGCAAAATAAACATCTATCATATACAAGGAATACATAATAACAACTTTATTATTGCCTCTCAGGGCATATTTCCTTCAGTCTCCCACTTGCACTAGAGACAATAATCTAGTTTATATAGTGATAAATCTAACACCCATGGATTTCTGTTGTTGATCATGTTTTGCCCTAGGGAGTACTTTAGTCAACGGATCTGCTACATTTAGGTCCGTGTGCACTTTACAAATCTTTATATCTCCATCGTTGACATGCTCGCGGATGGAGTGAACCGGCGCTTAATATGCTTGGAATTCTTGTGAGACCTTGGTTCCTTGGCGTTGGCTATGGCTCCATTATTGTCACAATAGATCACCATTGGGTCCAACACACTAGGAACCACACCTAGTTCCGTTATGAACTCCTTCATCCAAACCGCTTCCTGTGTTGCTTCTGAAGCAGCAACATATTCCGCCTCCGTCGTTGATCCAGCCACCACAGGTTGTTTGGAGCTCCTCCATCTAACTGCTGCTCCGTTCAAGAGAAATACGTATCCGGATTGAGACTTAGAGTCATCCGGATTAGTGTCAAAGCTAGCATCGACATAACACTTAGCGACTAGCTCTTCTTCACCTCCGTATACAAGAAACATATCCTTAGTTCTTCTCAAGTACTTAAGGATATATTGACCGCTATCCAGTGTTCCGAACCTGGATCAGATTGGTACCTACTAGTCAAACTAATAGCATGTGCCACATCCGGTCTTGTACATAGCATGGCATACATTATAGAGCCTATGGCTAAGGAATAGGGGATCTTATCCATTATCTCTCTTTCTTCCGCCGTAGCCGGACATTGAGTCTTACTCAATGTCTTGCCTTGCAACATAGGTAAGTACCCCTTCTTACTTCCGTCCATATTAAACTTCTTTAATATCTTATCAAGGTATGTACTCTGCGATAGCCCAATTAGGCGTCTTGATCTATCTCTATAGATTTTAATGCCTAATATATATGAAGCTTCACCAAGGTCCTTCATCGAAAATTTGCTGTTTAGATAACTTTTAACACTGTTTAAAAGATCTATATCATTTCCAATCAATAATATGTCATCCACATATAATATCAGAAATGCCACATTACTCCCACTCACTTTCTTGTAAATACAAGCCTCTCCATAAGTTTGGACAAATCCAAACTCTTTGATCACCTCATCAAAGCGGAGATTCCAACTCCGGGATGCTTGCTTCAGTCCATAGATGGACCGCTGAAGTTTGCACACCTTATCAGCATCCTTAGGATCGAAAAAACCCTTAGGTTGTATCATATACAACTCTTCTTCAATATTACCATTGCGGAACACAGTTTTGACATCCATCTGCCATATTTCATAATCGAAATATGTAGCAATTGCTAACATAATCCTAACCGACTTAAGCATCGCTACGGGAGAGAATGTCTCATCGTAGTCAACTCCTTGAATTTGTCAAAACCCCTTTGCGACAAGTCGAGCCTTATAGATGGTTAGATTACCATCAGCATCAGTTTTTCTTTTGAAAATCCATTTATTCTCTATGGCCTTTCGATCGTGAGGTAAGTCCACCAAGGTCCAAACCTGGTTTTCATACATGGATTCCATCTCGGATTTCATGGCTTCTAGCCATTTGTTGGAATCAGGGCTCATCATCGCTTCTTCATACGTCGTAGGGTCATCTATTTCATCAATCATGAAATTCATAGCAGGATTGCAGTACAGTTCAGGAGCTGCACATGTCCTGCTTGACCTGCGAGGTTCGGTAGTGTCCTCTTTCGGAGTTTCATGATCAATATCATTAGCTCTCTCTTCATTAGGTGAAGTCAACTCCGAAACAACTTCTGGAGCTGCGCTACTCGGCATTTCATGAAGAGAAGGTTCAATAACCTCTTCAAGTTCTACCTTCCGACTACTCACACCTTTCGCGAGAAACTCCTTCTCAAGAAAGGATCCATTATTGGCAACAAAGACCTTGCCCTCGGATCTGTGATAGAAGGTATACCCAATCGTTTCCTTAGGGTATCCTATGAAGACGCATTTTTCCGCTTTGGGTTCGAGTTTATCCGGTTGAAGTTTCTTCACATAAACATCGCATCCCCAAACTTTAAGAAATGACAGCTTAGGTTTGTTTCCAAACCATAATTCATACAGTATCTTTTCAACGGATTTAGATGGTGCCCTATTTAAAGTGAATGCAGCGGTTTCCAGTGCATAACCCTAAAATGACAGTGGCAAGTCAGTCAGAGACATCATAGATCAAACCATATCCAATAAAGTACGATTACGACGTTCTGACACACCATTACGTTGTGGTGTTCCGGCAGGCGTGAGTTGTGAAACTATTCCACAGTCTTTCATATGTGTGCTAAACTCGTAACTAAGATACTCTCCTCCATGGTCGGACCGCAGAAATTTGATCTTTCTGTTATGATGATTTTCCACTTCATTCTGAAATTGTTTGAACCTTTCAATGGTTTCAGACTTATGTTTCATCAAATAGATATACCCGTATCTACTCAAACCATCCGTGAAAGTAACAAAATAACGATATCCACCTCGCGCCGACACACTCATTGGTCCACACACATCAGTATGTATGATTTCCAATAAATCTGTCGCCCGTTACATTGAATCGGAAAACGGCGTTCTAGTCATCTTGCCCATAAGGCATGGCTCACATGTATCAAATGATTCAAAATCAAGTGATTCCAAAAGTCCATCAGAATGGAGTTTCTTCATGCGTTTAATGCCAATATGACCTAGACGGCAGTGCCACATATATGTAGATATATCATTATCAAGTTTAATCCTTTTAGCATCAACATTATGAATATGTGTAATACTACTATCGAGATCCAATAGAAATAAACCATTCAACACAGGTGCATGACCATAAAAGATATTATTCATATAAATCGAACAACTATTGTTTTCAGACTTAAACGAATAACCACTTTGCATCAAACACGATCCGGATACAATGTTCATGCTCAGTGCAGGCACCAAATAACAATTATCCAGGTTTATAACTAATCCCGACGGCATGTGGAGAGGCAGCATTCCGACGGTGATCACATCAACTCTTGATCCATTGCCGACCCGCATCGTGACCTCATCCCTTGCTAGTTGTCGCTTGTTCCACAGCCCCTGAACCGAGTTACATATATTAGCAACCGATCCCGTATCAAATACCCAGGTGCTACTGCGAGTACTAGTCAAGTACACATCAATAACATGTATATCACATATACCTTTGTTTACCTTGCCGGCCTTCTTGTCCGCCAAATACTTGGGGCAGTTGCGCTTCCAATGGCCAGTCCCCTTGCAATAGTAGCACTCAGTGTCAGACTTAGGGCCAGCTCGGGGTTTCTTTTCAGGTGCGGCAACAGATTTGCCGCCCTTCTTTCCCTTCTGCTTGCTTTTCTTGTCCTTCTTGAAACCGGTGGTCTTATTGATAATCAACACTTGATGTTCTTTCCTAATCTCCACTTCTGCAGTCTTAAGCATTGGCAGAAGCTCGGGAAGAGACTTCTTCATGCCCTGCATATTATAGTTCATCACGAAGCTCTTGTAGCTAGGTGGCAGAGATTGGAGAACACGATGTATGCCTAAGTCAATGGGAATCGTTATTCCCAAGGACACAAGCTTATCAGCGTACCCAGACATTTTGAGTACGTGCTCACTAACGGAGCTTTTCTCTTCCATCATGCAGCTAAAGAACTTTTCAGAAGCATTATAACTCTCTACGGCAGCATGGGTATCGAAAATCATTTTCAATTCTCCCATGGTATCAAAGGCATTGCCATTTTCGAAATGTTTTCGAAGTTCTGGCTCTAGCCCATACAGTATGCCGCAATGAACTAAGTTGTGGTCCTCCCGACGAGTTATATAGACATTCTTTTCCTCGTTAGGGGCATTAGGATCTGGTGGGGGGCCTAGCGGCGCCTCTAGCACATATTGCTTTTGTGCAGCAGTGAGGAGAATCCTCAAATTCATAGCCTAGTTGGTGAATTTGCTACCATTCGTAGCAAGCTTCTCTTTCTCCATGAACACATTAAAATTAAAAGCAGGTGGTGCCATCTATAACAGAATTTGTAAAATATATTTAGACTAAGTTTATGATAGATTGAGTTCAACTAATCCAAATTACTAATGAACTCCCACTCAAAAACGACATCCCTCGTGTCCTTTTGGTGATTACATGAACCAAATCCACTACACCAAGTCCGATCATCACGTGAGTCGGTGTAGCTTCAAAGGCGAGCATCTATATGGGCATCATATCAACTATATGACTCATGCTTAACCTTTCGGTCCGTGTTCCGAGGCCATGTCCGTACATGCTAGGCTCGTCAAGTAAGAACCTTAGTATTTGCGTGTGTAAAACTGTCTTACACCCGTTGTATGAAAGCGTAGAGTCGAGAACACCCGATCATCACGTGATGCCTCAAAACACGATCTACAAAACGGTGCATACTTAAGGAAGAACACATTTTATCTTGATATCTAAATGAGGGATCCTCTTATAATGCTACCAAAAGCGCCAAACTAGCAATATAAGATGCTACTGTGTGAACTGAGGTGATATGGTCCATGCATTTGATCTCTATCATTTGCATCCTGGTATGATCTCTATCATTCCTTTGTGTGTAAGGCCAAGGTCTATGGAACTTACACGTTAAGTGAGTTGTAAGAGTATCTATCATACATCTACTTACAACAATACCATATCAATACACTAGCCCAGCAACGATCTAAACTAGACGCCTCTAATTTATCAATTGCAAGTTTTATGTGGCTTAGGGCTTTCGGAAATAGAACCGGTCTAACCTACGAACATGAACCACAACAAGGATAACCAAGTTATTAGCAACTCGTTGTAAATCAGATATTGACTATAGTAGGAGAGACAGACACCCGCTAGCCACTTATGCAAAACTAGTTGCATGTCAGTCGTGGAACCGGTCTCATGTATGATGACATGTAAGGTTGGTCCGGGCCGCTTCATCCCACTATGCCACCAATATCCAAAGTACATAGAAGATGCAATAACATGATCATCATCGCCCACATATAAACATATGTGTACTACCCGTGCAAAGCACCTACGCATAGATCAGGCTCTGATACCACTGTTGGGTCCGCAGCATAGAAAACAAAAAATTTCCTACGATGAGAACTATACGCCAAGATCTATCTACTAGATACAGAGCAACGGGTGGACATACATCCATGGAGAACTTACCCTCAAAGACAACGAGTTTTGTTAACGAGTAGGAACTCGTGGTTGATGTAGTCGTACACTTGCCGATCTCAAGATCGTGAGGAAGTCCGAGCGCCGCAACTCAGCAGGGCATCCATACTCGCACACACGTTCAAGCCACCGGACAACCTCCACCTCCTCGCTCCAGCGATCCAGCGGAAGCAGCAACTCCTTCCAGATGAAATGCCACCGGGAAGATGTATCTCGCTAATCCGAGACCATGGGGAAATAATTCTAGAGGGGGAGAGAGATCCTTCACAAGGAGGTGTGAGGATGAAGGAGGGAATGGGTGGCCTTGTATAGGAGGAGGGGGCGTGCCCCTCTCTCCATGGCCGGCGCATGGGGGGTGACCCCTCACCTCCCCCATTCATGTGGTGGTAACCCCTTTTAAAGTCTCCACTTTAAATGCATTAAATTTCTCCAAATTTAATGCTCTCTCATTTAATAAAACTCTTTTTATTAAATTTATTCAGAATTTTGTTAATTACTTTAATTAACAAACATTCACATATAGCCCCTTGCAATATTTCAATATCACATGCAGAACCACCTTCTGCAATTTCACCCGAAACAATTTCCGGTTTCTATTGAAACAATTCCTGTGCTTTGCAATTCTTTCGTTTGAAACATATGTGCTCCAAAATGGTGTCCGGTAACTCTTAAGTGTGCCACCCTATGGTTCGCGAATAATGCAGACATGATCGAGACACTTCTTCGATCAATAATCCGCAGCGGGACCTGGAGATCCGTACTGACTCCTACACATTCAACGATGACTCCTGTGATCGTGAGAAACTTTAACGCTTGTAACTAAATCCCTTTGTCTCTCGATATATTACATGTCCGATATTCTATCATCGGTATCTCCATACCTAGTTTGATCTCGTTACTGACATGCACTCTTTTCTCGTTCCCGGGATATAAAATTCTAGTGATCACATCACTTGCTTGCAAGCTATCGTAATGTGATATCACCAAGAGGGCCCAGAGTATATCTATCCGTCATCTGGATTGACAAATTCCACTCTTGATCCATGAGCCTCAACATAACACCTTCGTAGTACTAAACCCATCTTTATAGTCACCCTGTTACGGTGTGACGTTTGATGTTATCAAGATACTCTTCCGGTGTTAGCAATTAACATGATCTCATGGTCTAAGGATAAAGATTACTTCGTATGATGTTTTAGCAATATAAACATAATGACTTGATCGTAATGCTATACTTCAGATGAATGTTCATCACATCATTTCACAAATGTTGTGACCTTGTTATTAACAACATCCAATGTCCATGATCAGGAAACCTTGATCATCTTGTTAATCAACAAGCTAGTCTATAAGAGAGGCATAACTAGGAACCCTTTTTGTTTATTAAACACACATGTATTGATGTTTCCTATCAATACAGTTATATCATGCAAAATAAACATCTATCATATACAAGGAATACCTAATAACAACTTTATTATTGCCTCTCAGGGCATATTTCCTACAATGTGGTCTATGGAAAGAACATACATGCAATGACACTAGCTATGGATAATGAAAAGAACAGACATGCAATGACTCTGATGGATCCATATGTGGTTTCTGAAAAGAACACACATGCAATGACACTGGTGGATCAATGTGGTTTGTGAGAGTAACAGACATGCAATGAACTCTGGTGGATCCATGTGTGGTTTGTGAGAAGAACACACATGCAATGACACTGGGTGTGGTACATGAAAAGAACACACATCCAATGAACTCTGGTGGATCCATATGTGGTTTGTGAGAAGAACACACATGCAGTGACTCTAGATGTGGTTTGTGAAAAGAACAGACATGCAATGACACAGGTGGATCCATATGTGGTTTGTGAGAAGAACACACATCCAATGACACTGGTGGATCCATATGTGGTTTGTGAGAACAACACACATCCAATGACACCGGTGCATCCATATGTGGTTTGTGAGAAGAACACACATGCAATGACACTGGGTGTGGTTCATGAAAAGAACGCACATCCAATGAACTGTGGTGGATCCATATGTGGTTTGTGAGAAGAACACACATGCAATGACTCTAGCTATGGTTCATGAGAAGAACACACATGCAATCACACTGGTGGATCCGTATGTGGTTTGTGAGAAGAACACACATCCAATGACACTGGTGGATCAATGTGTGGTTTGTGAGAAGAACACACATGCAATGACACTGGTGTGGTTTATGAAAAGAACACACATCCAATGACACTGGTGGATCCTTATGTGGTTTGTGAAAAGAACACACATGCAATGACACTAGGTGTGGTTTGTGAGAAGAACACACATGCAATGACTCTACCTGTGGTTTGTGAGAAGAACACACATGCAATCAAACTGGTGGATCCATATGTGGTTTGTGAGAAGAACACACATGCAAAACACACATGCAATGACACTGGTGGATCCATATGTGGTCTGTGGAAAGAACAGACATGCAATGACAGTAGGTGTGATTAATGGAAAGAGCACACATGCAATGACTCTGGTGGATCCACATGTGGTTTGTGAAAAGAACACACATGTAATGACACTGGTGGATCAATGTGGTTTGTGAGAATAATAGACATGTCATGAACTCTGGTGGATCCATGTGTGGTTTGTGTGAAGAACACACATGCAATGACACTGGGTGTGGTTCATGAAAATAACACACATCCAATGACTCTGGTGGATCCTTATGTGGTTTGTGAGAAGAACACACATGAAGTGACTCTAGATGTGGTTCATGAAAAGAACACACATACAATGACACTGGTGGATCCTTATGTGGTTTGTGAGAAGAACACACATCCAATGACACTGGTGGATCCATGTGTGGTTTGTGAGAAGAACACACATGCAATGACACTGGGTGTGGTTCATGAAAAGAACACACATCCAATGACACTGGTGGATCCTTATGTGGTTTGTGAAAAGAACACACATGCAATGACTCTAGATGTGGTTTGTGAGAAGAATAGATATGCAATGACACTGGTGGATCCATATGTGGTTTGTGAGAAGAACACACATCCAATGACACTGGTGGATCCATGTGTGGTTTGTGAGAAGTACACACATGCAAAACACACAAAACAATGACACTGGTGGATCCATATGTGGTCTGTGGAAAGAATAGACATGCAATGGCACTAGGTGTGGTTAATGAAAAGAACATACATGCAATGACTCTGATGGATCCAAATGTGGTTTCAGAAAAGAACACACATGCAATGACACTGGTGGATCAATGTGGTTTGTGAGAATAACAGACATGCAATGAACTCTGGTGGATCCATGTGTGGTTTGTGAGAAGAACACACATGCAATGACTCTGGTGGATCCACATGTGGTTTGTGAAAAGAACACACATGCAATGATACTGGTGGATCAATGTGGGTTGTGAAAATAACAGACATGCAATGAACTCTAGTGGATCCATGTGTGGTTTGTGAGAAGAACACACATGCAATGACACTTGGTGTGGTTCATGAAAATAACACACATCCAATGACTCTGGTGGATCCATGTAGTTTGTGAGAAGAACACACATGCAGTGACTAGATGTGGTTCATGAGAAGAACACACATGCAATGAAACTGGTGGATCCATATGTGGTTTGTCAGAAGAACACACATCCAATGACACTGGTGGATCCATGTGTGGTTTGTGAGAAGAACACACATGCAATGACACTGGGTGTGGTTCATGAAAAGAACACACATCCAATGACACTGGTGGATCCTTATGTGGTTTGTGAAAAGAACACACATGCAATGACTCTAGATGTGGTTTGTGAGAAGAATAGACATGCAATGACACTGGTGGATCCATATGTGGTTTGTGAGAAGAACACACATCCAATGACACTAGTGGATCCAGATGTGGTTTGTGAGAAGAACACACATGCAATGACACTGGGTGTGGTTCACGAAAAGAACACACATCCAATGAACTTTGGTGGATCCATATGTGGTTTGTGAGAAGAACACTCATGGAATGACTCTACCTGTGGTTCATGAGAAGAACACACATGCAATCACACTAGTGGATCCATATGTGGTTTGTGAGAAGAACACACATCCAATGACACTGGTGGATCCATGTGTGGTTTGTGAGAAGAACACACATGCAATGACACTAGGTGTGGTTCATCAAAAGAACACACATCCAATGACACTGGTGGATCCTTATGTTTGTGAAAAGAACACATATGCAATGACTCTAGATGTGGTTTGTGAGAAGAACACACATGCAATGACACTGGGTGTGGTTCATGAAAAGAACTGTCACATCCCAAGAATTTCCAAATCTTGTAATGTGAAAATTAAATAAACAAAATAAATCTTTGTTGAAAATCAGGGTGAAAAGAAACTTTTGTTTCTAAAAAGAAACTGAAATCCCATCTTGAACAAACTTTGGCTAAAGTTTGAATTCAACAAAAATCCAAATCAAGGGAAATGCATTCCTCAATGAATGTATCTGGAAATTAAACACTTGGAACATAAATCCAAATCCCTAAACCCTAATGGAAGGAAATCATTTCCCAAGTTATCTCCAAATCTATGGATTTGATCCATACCAAATTTGACCAATAAATAATCACAAAGGATCAAGTAAGACCTTAGAAATTGGTTTCACTTAGTTGGAACTATAAACAAAATCTTGTGAATATAATAAGATAAGGAAATTGAATTTCCAAAGCCAATAAAGCCCTTACCAAAACCATACCAATTGGTGAACAATTATAATCCTAAAGGGATTTATAAAGATAAACATTTAATAAAGGAAAAATAAATTGTTTTGGAAATTTTATTAAATAAATCAAACACTATTAATAAACTAAAGATCCATTTTATTTAATTAATAAATGGATCCTAAATTAAATAAAAATATTATTTTGAGATTTGGAATATGTTGAAAAACAGAACCAAATTCAAAGTACAAAGTTGAGTGTTTGTTTGAATTGTTTGAAAATTCAAAACAGAAAAGAAATAGAAAAAGGAAAAAGAAGCAGACAGAAAAAAAATAGGAAAAGGACAGCCCAGCCCAGCAACCCACTAAGGCCCAGTCCAGCCCGGTACTCCCTCCCCGAAGGAAAACATTTTACACCCAGATACTGACCCACTAAGTCAATGAAAACCAGGACCCACTCCTCCTCCCCTCACTCGCTGATGAGATGACCCCACCCAGCCAGTTGTCTCCCTGAAGAAAACGATTCGAACCAAATAACGAACCCACACAGTCGATGACAGCCCGGACCCACACCCACTTTTTCTCTTTCGCTGACAGACGGGTCCCACACCACTATGCTTCGTCCTCACCCGCGCGACCCCGTCTCCCCCTCACCGCGTGGCCGTTTCTGCCCGTTGAGAGCTCCATCAATCCGCGTTAATCCGTGCATTAAACCTCGCCGTGACAACGCCCATTTAACCGCCTCCCTCTCCTCTGTCATTTCCCCCAGACATCGCCTCCACTCTGCCTCCAGGCCGCCCCAAATTCTCTCTGTACCACCGCTGCTCCGACGATGTTCCGGTGACGATTCCGACGAAACCCCACCGCCCCTTGCATCCCTAAGCACCCCAGCAGCTTCTCCACCTCCAGGCGCACCTACTAGTGCATCCAGTTCACTCGCGCGAGCCTCAAAGCGTTGGCAAGGACAAGCTCGACTCGCCACCGCCGTCGGCCTCGACTCCGGCAAGCTTTCTCGGTGAGCACAGACTTCCCCTCGCCCCCTTTTTGATGCTCTCTTACTTGCGACCCTCGTGCGCACCTAACCGTGCCTCTCCTTTGCCTTGGGGTGATCCACAGCGACGTCCACGATGACCACCCGACGCACCCGGCGCCGTCCTCCACTCCGGCGAGCAATCGCAGTCGCGCCAGAACGCCCCTCGTCCGACCAACACCTCCCCGAGCATCGCCGTGACCCCCTGAGCCCGGTGAGCAACTCCTCCTTCTCCCTCACCCCCTGTGAAGTCGCCTCCGTCGTCGACCGACCGCTCCGCCGCCGGTAGCCACCGCAGCGCCGCTAGCTTTAGGTCGAGCCTGCCGCAGCCGTTCGATCTGGATCGGACGCACTAGATATATCCAGTTAGTCGCGAAGAGGTATGTCCTCTGGACCGCACGATTTAACTTGATCTAACGCCCCGCAACACTGATCCACACCGAACCGGTACGGGCGAATAATATTATGACGCGTGGCACTAGATCTGTTTAAAAGAGATTTGAAAACAGAAACTTTTGCCATTTTCAAACCCATGTATCTTTGGATCCACACGTCCAAAAATTACAAATTTGATGTCGTTGGAATCAGCAAGACAAGACCTAACCAACCCTACCCTTAGTTTAGCAAATAGTATCTGTTAACTTGTTTGTTTTTGCAGATTCTTTTGTGTGCTTGCTAACATTAGAAAAATTGTTTAAAAATGATTTTTGAGGTCAAACCTTTGCCAATTGGTTTGTTGTGACCTTACCGACCCTAGGAACCAACCCATAGTTTGGAAAATTATTTTTGAAAAGTTTAGAATGGATTAATTGGTTTAGTCCATTTCTAGCTAATTAAAAACCATTGTTTTGTTTATGAAAATGCTTTCATAAAGAAAACTTTGGAGAAAATGGTTTAGACCAAACCTACTGACCCAAAACACCAAGTTTTGCAATAGCAACTCAATTGGTGAAACAAAATAAGGAATCTTTGATTTAAAACCATTTCTAGTCAAATAGAAATGTGGTATTTTATCAAAGATGATTCTGAAAGGAAACCTTTGGAAAATGTTTTGTTTTAAGTTCACTAACCCCAAACCCCAAGTTTTGTGTTTTTGAAAACATACTTGGTGAACCCTATAGGTTAATGCCTTAGTGAAACCTTTTGCAAATGACTTTGCCATTTTGGTAAATGACCAATTTGGAACTTACAAAGTTTAGAAGCCTAGTGAAGACCATCCTTACAATAGAACCAACCTTTGCATGCTTATGCATGAATTAGATGTACCCAAATATCTATGACCCACTAGGAACCACTTTTTCAAACAAAGCAAAGCTTGGCATGCTTGGATGCGTTTCTTTGACTTTGTTGTTTTGTGTGTGTTGTTTTGCTTGATTGGTAGATTGAGTTTGTGCCTTGCTTGATTGTTTGTAGTGACCTGAAGAGTGTGATTGTTGCAAGGACAAGGAAGTAAACCTATACCCTCTACCAAGAAGGCAAGTGATGCTTCATATCTTATGTCCCATTATTTTCCCTATGCATTAGTGTTTTTGTTAAGTAAAACATGCATGGTTTTTATTTAGCTAAGTATAGACTTTGCTATAGGCTACTTTGTAGATGAATCCCTAGTAGGATTTTCCTAAGTTAAGAATCCTATTACTACCAAGCTTAGCCTAGCTAATAGAAAACTTGGGTGGTATATATTCACTATGGAAAAATCTCTAAGTCTGAGGACTTATGTTTTTTTATTAATAAAACAACTAAGTTAATGAATCACCTGGGTGGAAATGGAAGGAATGGTTTATGTTGAGTGGTTCACAAGGCCATGGACTTGGCTTGTGTATCTCACTTGTGGATGGCCACCCAGGAAACAAAGAGATTTGAGATGTCAAATGTTGAGAAGCTTCAAGTGCAACCACTTGGCAATATGGGCTCTTCCATGATCATATAGGTTGCAAGAACTTAGCCACATGGACAATGGGTGGTAGTGTTTGATAGGTTGGAGCGCGTCCATTTGACTAAGGAAAGGCTTCTGAAGGATCTTGTCTTGGGAAACCAAGTCTTGTGGGGAAAGTGCACCACCTATGCAGAGTGTAAAACCTAAGTACTTAGCCATGTCCCTGGTAAAGGACAAATTGAGCATCAAGACATGGAAACTTCAAGAATATCATCACTCCAATTTCTAAATAAAATTTGTGGGTGAACAAGGGTTGTGTGAAATTCTTCAATCTTTGATGGAGAGATGGCTTGATACAAGGATCTTGAAATCTTGGATTGAGGGAAAATGTTTTGCCAAGTAAATCTTCAGTCTTTGATTGGTAGATGCCCTGAGTGGATCTTCAGTCTTTGATTGGTAGATGCCTTGGAAAAGTTTTTGCCAAACAAAACTTAGTATTTTCAAAATGATAGGAAAAAAAATCTATTTTGAGCAATGCAAGCCTCAACTCCACTTAGCCAAAATGCATATATATGATAGACTCCACTATATTACCAAAGTATCACTTGCCAATACAATTCAAAATGTATTGACCCTTGTGGCTATCACTTGTAATGTTGTAGGTTTGATTGATTTTAGTGAAGATTGATTGATTAGGATTACAAAGTCTACAACCAACATCTGCTTGTGGCACTTTGAAGATGAAGGACCCAAGACTATAGTTATTCCGCTGCAATGTAATGTAATTAGCCAATGAGCTAAGTTTGATGTAATAAAACTATTTTATTCCTGGTTATAAAGTTGTATTATGACCTTTGTTTCTTGATATTACATCTGAACTGTGGATGCTAGCTATTGATCCAGGGACTAGCATTGTAAACACAGGGGACCCTACCTTATTAAAGGTAGGGGATGCTACAGATGGTATCAGAGCATTGTGTTGCCTGTAGGATTTGTAACCCTAGGATTGGACAAAAACCCTTAGAAAAATAGGAATTGTATTTGTTCAAAAACTTATTTACAAAACAATCTTGTAAACTCTTTCCTCAACCATTTTTGTTTTCAACTCTACTTCTCTTCTACTTCAAAACTTGATGGAAAAGCCTACCCCATGACCAAAGACTACACTATGTGCAAAGGACTTCTTCAACACTTTCAACTCTAATGACTTCAACTTCTTCAAACGACTTCAACATCTTCAGCATAAACACCAAGGACATCCAACTTGGAAACCACTAAAGACTACAAGTGAGACAAGAAATGTTACTCAAGACTTGAAGACTAAGGAAACACAACTTAGAAGAAACCATGAACACTTTTGAAGATTTGTGACCAAGACACAAGAATTCTCCAAGGATACAAAGATCTCAATTAAGAAGAATCAACCAAGAAGGATGGAAAGATCACAAGTGAACCATATAGATGGACCACCATATTTTAGTTAAGTCAAACCCACCAACTTATGTGGTGTAACAAAATATTTTGTTGCCTAAGTATGTGCTTGAAACTGTTGTTTGAGTGGAGTGTTTGTTTGTGATTGCTTGCACATTACTTGTGTGATTTGTGATGTGTGTGAATAAAATTGATTCCTTAGAAAAATCTTTTGCCTATTCTAATCCCCCCAACCCAAACAGATGACTACTCCAAGAGACTCCAGCATCAAGGATGATGACATCAACAACAACCAAGAGGTCAACATGAGAGAACTCCTAGCAACCCAACACCAGTTGAACCAACTAACAACTCAGTTCATAGCCAACAATAGTGATAAAGACCCTACCTTGCAAAAGTTTTTGGAAGAACAATCCCAACTGATGCTTAAGGTGACTAATCAAATGATCAGCATGGAAGAAAACTATCCCAAAAGAGTGTATGACAAAAAGGATGACAAGAATATTATTCTAGATGGAGCCCCAGCTTGCATTATTTGTGGAGACAAGGATCACACTTCCAAGGAGCATGAAGATCAATGCCCCAATTGTGAAGAGGAACATCCAGTTGGCCAATGCCCCACATCTCAAGTTACTTGTTACCTTTGTGAAGGAAACGACCATGTACCTACTCAATGCCCCATCTATGCCATTGTTGAACAAAGGAAACAAGAAGGATCCAAGTATGCCAAGAATGTTGATGACAAAGGAAAAGGACCACTCATACCTCCAAACAAGACAACCCAATTCAAAGGATCAAAGAAGCCCAAGAAACCAAAGCAAGACAAGAGCCTTGTGCAATGTCGTAAATGTAAGGAAATGGGACCCTACCCAGTGGATGTCCAGAGAACCCGAAGAATAAAGAGATCGGCCAAGTAGTGTGCAACAACTGCAAGGAACCAGGCCACTACGTAGCAACTTGTCCACAAGAGCAACGTAAAGAACTCCAAGATATCCACTGTTTCAATTGCAAGGAACCAGGACACTATGTAAGCAATTGTCCAGAAAAGATGAAGAACAAGATAAACAAGCCTATGAAGGATCTCAACCTTGGCCCATGAGTCAAGTGGGAAAACAAGGGCACTATGCAGAAATTTTCCAAGAAGAAGTTTTCCAGGATCCCAAGAAGGCCAACATCTAGTTTAGTTGGAAAATTTTTAAGGGTGGTAGTACCCTAGCTGTTTGAGCCAACTTGTAACCCTAGCCTCCCCAAATCTCGGGACGAGATTTCTTTTAAGGGTGGTAGCCTGTCACATCCCAAGATTTTCCAAATCTTGTAATGTGCAAATTAAATAAACAAAATAAATCTTTGTTGAAAATCAGGGTGAAAAGAAACTTTTGTTTCTAAAAAGAAACTGAAATCCCATCTTGAACAAACTTTGGCTAAAGTTTGAATTCAACAAAAATCCAAATCAAGGGAAATGCATTCCTCAATGAATGTATCTGGAAATTAAACACTTGGAACATAAATCCAAATCCCTAAACCCTAATGGAAGGAAATCATTTCCCAAGTTATCTCCAAATCTATGGATTTGATCCATACCAAATTTGACCAATAAATAATCACAAAGGATCAAGTAAGACCTTAGAAATTGGTTTCCCTTAGTTGGAACTATAAACAAAATCTTGTGAATATAATAAGATAAGGAAATTGAATTTCCAAAGCCAATAAAGCCCTTACCAAAAGCCATACCAATTGGTGAACAATTATAATCATAAAGGGATTTATAAAGATAAACATTTAATAAAGGAAAAATAAATTGTTTTGGAAATTTTATTAAATAAATGAAACACTATTAATAAACTAAAGATCCATTTTATTTAATTAATAAATGGATCCTAAATTAAATAAAAATATTATTTTGAGATTTGGAATATGTTGAAAAACAGAACCAAATTCAAAGTACAAAGTTGAGTGTTTGTTTGAATTGTTTGAAAATTCAAAACAGAAAAGAAATAGAAAAAGGAAAAAGAAGCAGACAGAAAAAAATAGGAAAAGGACAGCCCAGCCCAGCAACCCACTAAGGCCCAGTCCAGCCCAGTACTCCCTCCCCGAAGGAAAACATTTTACACCCACATAATGACCCACTAAGTCAATGAAAACCAGGACCCACTCCTCCTCCCCTCACTCGCTGATGAGATGACCCCACCTAGCCAGTTGTCTCCCTGAAGAAAACGATTCGAACCAAATAACGAACCCACACAGTCGATGACAGCCCGGACCCACACCCACTTTTTCTCTTTCGCTGACAGACGGGTCCCACACCACTGTGCTTCGTCCTCACCCGCGTGACCCCGTCTCCCCCTCACCGCGCGGCCGTTTCTGCCCCTTGAGAGCTCCATCAATCCGCGTTAATCCGTGCATTAAACCTCGCCGTGACAACGCCCATTTAACCGCCTCCCTCTCCTCTGTCATTTCCCCTAGACATCGCCTCCACTCTGCCTCCAGGCCGCCCCAAATTCTCTCTGTACCACCGCTGCTCCGACGATGTTCCGGTGACGATTCCGACGAAACCCCACCGCCCCTTGCATCCCTAAGCACCCCAGCAGCTTCTCCACCTCCAGGCGCACCTACTAGTGCATCTAGTTCACTCGCGCGAGCCTCACAGCATCGGCAAGGACAAGCTCGACTCGCCACTGCCGTCGGCCTCGACTCTGGCAAGCTTTCTCGGTGAGCACAGACTTCCCCTCGCCCCCTTTTTGATGCTCTCTTACTTGCGACCCTCGTGTGCACCTAACCGTGCCTCTCCTTTGCCTTGGGGTGATCCACAACGACGTCCACGACGACCACCCGACGCACCCGGCGCCGTCCTCCACTCCGGCGAGCAATTGTAGTCGCGCTAGAACGCCCCTCGTCCGACCAACACCTCCCCGAGCATCGCCGTGACCCCTTGAGCCCGGTGAGCAACTCCTCCTTCTCCCTCACCCCCTGTGACGTCGCCTCCGTCGTCGACCGACCGCTCCGCCGCCGGTAGCCACCGCAGCGCCGCTAGCTTTAGGTCGAGCCTGCTGCAGCCGTTCGATCTGGATCGGACGCACTAGATAGATCCACTTAGTCGCGAAGAGGTATGTCCTCTGGACCGCACGATTTAACTTGATCTAACGCCCCGCAACGCTGATCCACACCGAACCGGTACGGGCGAATAATATTACGACGCGTGGCTCTAGATCTGTTTAAAAGAGATTTGAAAACAGAAACTTTTGCCATTTTCAAACCCATGTATCTTTGGATCCACACGTCCAAAAATTACAAATTTGATGTCGTTGGAATCAGCAAGACAAGACCTAACCAACCCTACCCTTAGTTTAGCAAATAGTATCTGTTAACTTGTTTGTTTTTGCAGATTCTTTTGTGTGCTTGCTAACATTAGAAAAATTGTTTAAAAATGATTTTTGAGATCAAACCTTTGCCAATTGGTTTGTTGTGACCTTACTGACCCTAGGAACCAACCCATAGTTTGGAAAATGATTTTTGAAAAGTTTAGAATGGATTAATTGGTTTAGTCCATTTCTAGCTAATTAAAAACCATTGTTTTGTTTATGAAAATGCTTTCATAAAGAAAACTTTGGAGAAAATGGTTTAGACCAAACCTACTGACCCAAAACACCAAGTTTTGCAATAGAAACTCAATTGGTGAAACAAAATAAGGAATCTTTGATTTAAAACCATTTCTAGTCAAATAGAAATGTGGTATTTTATCAAAGATGATTCTGAAAGGAAACCTTTGGAAAATGTTTTGTTTTAAGTTCACTAACCCCAAACCCCAAGTTTTGTGTTTTTGAAAACATACTTGGTGAACCCTATAGGTTAATGCCTTAGTGAAACCTTTTGCAAATGACTTTGCCATTTTGGTAAATGACCAATTTGGAACTTACAAAGTTTAGAAGCCTAGTGAAGACCATCCTTACAATAGAACCAACCTTTGCATGCTTATGCATGACTTAGATGTACCCAAATGTCTATGACCCACTAGGAACCACTTTTTCAAACAAAGCAAAGCTTGGCATGCTTGCATGCATTTCTTTGACTTTGTTGTTTTGTGTGTGTTGTTTTGCTTGATTGGTAGATTGAGTTTGTGCCTTGCTTGATTGTTTGTAGTGACTTGAAGAGTGTGATTGTTGCAAGGACAAGGAAGTAAACCTATACCCTCTACCAAGAAGGCAAGTGATGCTTCATATCTTATGTCCCATTATTTTCCCTATGCATTAGTGTTTTTGTTAAGTAAAACTTGCATGGTTTTTATTTAGCTAAGTATAGACTTTGCTATAGGAAACTTTGTAGATGAATCCCTAGTAGGATTTTCCTAAGTTAAGAATCCTATTACTACCAAACTTAGCCTAGCTAATAGAAAACTTGGGTGGTATATATTCACTATGGAAAAATCTCTAAGTCTGAGGACTTATGTTTTTTTTTAATTAATAAAACAACTAAGTTAATGAATCACCTGGGTGGAAATGGAAGGAATGGTTTATGTTGAGTGGTTCACAAGGCCATGGACTTGGCTTGTGTATCTCACTTGTGGATGGCCACCCTGGAAACAAAGAGATTTGAGATGTCAAATGTTGAGAAGCTTCAAGTGCAACCACTTGGCAATATGGGCTCTGCCATGATCATATAGGTTGCAAGAACTTAGCCACATGGACAGTGGGTGGTAGTGTTTGATAGGTTGGAGCGCGTCCATTTGACTAAGGAAAGGCTTCTGAAGGATCTTGTCTTGGGAAACCAAGTCTTGTGGGGAAAGTGCACCACCTCTGCAGAGTGTAAAACCTAAGTACTTAGCCATGTCCCTGGTAAAGGACAAATTGAGCATCAAGACATGGAAACTTCAAGAATATCATCACTCCAATTTCTAAATAAAATTTGTGGGTGAACAAGGGTTGTGTGAAATTCTTCAATCTTTGATGGAGAGATGGCTTGATACAAGGATCTTGGAATCTTGGATTGAGGGAAAATGTTTTGCCAAGTAAATCTTTAGTCTTTGATTGGTAGATGCCCTGAGTGGATCTTCAGTCTTTGATTGGTAGATGCCTTGGGAAAGTTTTTGCCAAACAAAACTTAGTATTTTCAAAATGATAGGAAAAAAAATCTATTTTGAGCAATGCAAGCCTCAACTCCACTTAGCCAAAATGCATATAGATGATAGACTCCACTATATTACCAAAGTATCACTTGCCAATACAATTCAAAATGTATTGACCCTTGTGGCTGTAACTTGTAATGTTGCAGGTTTGATTGATTTTAGTGAAGATTGATTGATTAGGATTACAAAGTCTACAACCAACATCTGCCTGTGGCACTTTGAAGATGAAGGACCCAAGACTATAGTTATTCCGCTGCAATGTAATGTAATTAGCCAATGAGCTAAGTTTGATGTAATAAAACTATTTTATTCCTGGTTATAAAGTTGTATTATGACCTTTGTTTCTTGATATTACATCTGAACTGTGGATGCTAGCTATTGATCCAGGGACTAGCATTATAAACACAGGGGACCCTACCTTATTAAAGGCAGGGGATGCTACAAGAACACACATCCAATGAACTCTGGTGGATCCATATGTGGTTTGTGAGAAGAACACTCATGGAATGACTCTAGCTGTGGTTCATGAGAAGAACACACATGCAATCACACTGGTGGATAAATATGTGGTTTGTGAGAAGAACACGCATCCAATGACACTGGCGGATCCATGTGTGGTTTGTGAGAAGAACACACATGCAATGACACTAGGTGTGGTTCATGAAAAGAACACACATCCAATCGCACTAGTGGATCCTTATGTGGTTTGTGAAAAGAACAGACGTGCATTGACACTGGGTGTGGTTTATTAGAAGAACAGACATGCAATGACTCTAGCTGTGGTTTGTGAGAAGAACACACATGCAATCAAACTGGTGGATCCATATGTGGTTTGTGAGAAGAAACACATGCAATGACACTGGTGGATCCATGTGTGGTTTGTGAGAAGAACACACATGCAAAACACACATGCAATGACACTGGTGGATCCATATGTGGTCTGTGGAAAGAACAGACATGCAAGGACACTAGGTGTGATTAATGGAAAGAGCACACATCCAATGACTCTGTTGGATCCACATGTGGTTTGTGAAAAGAACACACATGTAATGACACTGGTGGATCAATGTGGTTTGTGAGAATAACTGACATGCAACGAACTCTGGTGGATCCATGTGTGGTTTGTGAGAAGAACACACATGCAATGACACTGGGTGTGGTTCATGAAAATAACACACATCCAATGACTCTGGTGGATCCATGTGTGGTTTGTGAGAAGTACACACATGCAAAACACACAAAACAATGACACTGGTGGATCCATATGTGGTATGTGGAAAGAATAGACATGCAATGGCACTAGGTGTGGTTAATGAAAAGAACATACATGCAATGACTCTGATGGATCCATATGTGGTTTCAGAAAAGAACACACATGCAATGACACTGGTGGATCAATGTGGTTTGTGAGAATAACAGACATGCAATGAACTCTGGTGGATCCATGTGTGGTTTGTGAGAAGAACACACATGCAATGACTCTGGTGGATCCACATGTGGTTTGTGAAAAGAACACACATGCAATGATACTGGTGGATCAATGTGGGTTGTGAGAATAACAGACATGCAATGAACTCTAGTGGATCCATGTGTGGTTTGTGAGAAGAACACACATGCAATGACACTTGGTGTGGTTCATGAAAATAACACACATCCAATGACTCTGGTGGATCCTTTTGTAGTTTGTGAGAAGAACACACATGCAGTGACTAGATGTGGTTCATGAGAAGAACACACATGCAATGAAACTGGTGGATCCATATGTGGTTTGTCAAAAGAACACACATCCAATGACACTGGTGGATCCATGTGTGGTTTGTGAGAAGAACACACATGCAATGACACTGGGTGTGGTTCATGAAAAGAACACACATCCAATGACACTGGTGGATCCCTATGTGGTTTGTGAAAAGAACACACATGCAATGACTCTAGATGTGGTTTGTGAGAAGAATATACATGAAATGACACTGGTGGATCCATACGTGGTTTGTGAGAAGAACACACATCCAATGACACCAGTGGATCCAGATGTGGTTTGTGAGAAGAACACACATGTAATGACACTGGGTGTGGTTCACGAAAAGAACACACATCCAATGAACTCTGGTGGATCCATATGTGGTTTGTGAGAAGAACACTCACGGAATGACTCTAGTTGTGGTTCATGAGAAGAACACACATGCAATCACACTGGTGGATCCATATGTGGTTTGTGAGAAGAACACACATCCAATGACACTGGTGGATCCATGTGTGGTTTGTGAGAAGAACACACATGCAATGACACTGGGTGTGGTTCATGAAAATAACACACATCCAATGACACTGGTGGATCCTTATGTGGTTTGTGAAAAGAACACACATGCAATGACTCTAGATGTGGTTTGTGAGAAGAATAGACATGCAATGACACTGGTGGATCCATACGTGGTTTGTGAGAAGAACACACATCCAATGACACCAGTGGATCCAGATGTGGTTTGTGAGAAGAACACACATGTAATGACACTGGGTGTGGTTCACGAAAAGAACACACATCCAATGAACTCTGGTGGATCCATATGTGGTTTGTGAGAAGAACACTAATGGAATGACTCTAGCTGTGGTTCATGAGAAGAACACACATGCAATCACACTGGTGGATCCATATGTGGTTTGTGAGAAGAACACACATCCAATGACACTGGTGGATCCATGTGTGGTTTGTGAGAAGAACACACATGCAATGACACTAGGTGTGGTTCATCAAAAGAACACACATCCAATGACACTGGTGGATCCTTATGTTTGTGAAAAGAACACATATGCAATGACTCTAGATGTGGTTTGTGAGAAGAACACACATGCAATGACACTGGGTGTGGTTCATGAAAAGAACACACATCCAATGAACTCTGGTGGATCCATATGTGGTTTGTGAGAAGAACACTCATGGAATGACTCTAGCTGTGGTTCATGAGAAGAACACACATGCAATCACACTGGTGGATCAATATGTGGTTTGTGATAAGAACACGCATCCAATGACACTGGCGGATCCATGTGTGGTTTGTGAGAAGAACACACATGCAATGACACTATGTGTGGTTCATGAAAAGAACACACGTCCAATGGCACTAGTGGATCCTTATGTGGTTTGTGAAAAGAACACACGTGCATTGACACTGGGTGTGGTTTATGAAAAGAACACACATCCAATGACACTTGTGGATCGATATGTGGTCTGTGGAAAGAACATACATGCAATGGCACTAGCTATGGATAATGAAAAAACAGACATGCAATGACCCTGATGGATCCATACGTGGTTACAGAAAAGAACACACATGCAATGACACTGATGGATCAATGTAGTTCGTAAGAATAACAGACATGCAATGAACTCTGGTGGATCCATGTGTGGTTTGTGAGAAGAACACACATGCAATGACACTGGGTGTGGTTCATGAAAAGAACACACATCTAGTGAACTCTGGTGGATCCATATGTGGTTTGTGAGAAGAACACGCATGCAATGACTCTAGATGTGGTTTGTGAAAAGAACACACATGCAATGACAC
This sequence comes from Avena sativa, assembly GCA_916181665.1. Classification (NCBI taxonomy): domain Eukaryota; kingdom Viridiplantae; phylum Streptophyta; class Magnoliopsida; order Poales; family Poaceae; genus Avena; species Avena sativa. Next base: position 25,964,861 of record OV702290.1, on the reverse strand, counting down.
AGGTGGATCCATATGTGGTATGTGAGAAGAACACACATCCAATGACACTGGTGGATCCATGTGTGGTTTGTGAGAAGAACACACATGCAATGACACTAGGTGTGGTTCATCAAAAGAACACACATCCAATGACACTGGTGGATCCTTATGTTTGTGAAAAGAACACATATGCAATGACTCTAGATGTGGTTTGTGAGAAGAACACACATGCAATGACACTGGTGGATCCATATGTGGTTTGTGAGAAGAACACACATCCAATGCCACCGGTGGATCCATATGTGGTTTGTGAGAAGAACACACATGTAATGACACTAGGTGTGGTTCATGAAAAGAACACACATCCAATGAACTGGTGGATCCATATGTGGTTTGTGAGAAGAACACACATGCAATGAATCTAGCTGTGGTTCATGAGAAGAACACACATGCCATCACAGTGGTGGATCCATATGTGGTTTGAGAGAAGAACACACATCGAATGACACTGGTGGATCCTTATGTGGTTTGTGAAAAGAACACACATGCATTGACACTAGGTGTGGTTTATGAGAAGATCACACATGCAATGACTCTAGCTGTGGTTTGTGAGACGAACGCACATGCAATCAAACTGGTGGATCCATATGTGGTTTGTGAGAAGAAGACACATGCAATGACACTGGTGGATCCATGTGTGGTTTGTGAGAAGAACACACATGCAAAACACACATGCAATGACACTGGTGGATCCTTATGTGGTATGTGGAAAGAACATACATGCAATGACACTAGGTGTGATTAATGGAAAGAGCACACATGCAATGACTCTGGTGGATCCACATGTGGTTTGTGAAAAGAACACACATGTAATGACACTGGTGGATCCTTATGTTTGTGAAAAGAACACATATGCAATGACTCTAGATGTGGTTTGTGAGAAGAACACATATGCAATCACACTGGGTGTGGTTCATGAAAAGAACACACATCCAATGAACTCTGGTGGATCCATATGTGGTTTGTGAGAAGAACACTCATGGAATGACTCTAGATGTGGTTCATGAGAAGAACACACATGCAATCACACTGGTGGATCCATATGTGGTTTGTGAGAAGAACACACATCCAATGACACTGGCGGATCCGTGTGTGGTTTGTGAGAAGAACACACATGCAATGACACTAGGTGAGGTTCATTTAAAGAACACACATCCAATGGCACTAGTGTATCCTTATGTGGTTTGTGAAAAGAACACACATGCAATGACACTGGTTGTGGTTTATGAGAAGAACACACATGCAATGACTCTAGCTGTGGTTTGTGAGAAGAACACACATGCAATGACTCTAGCTGTGGTTTGTGAGAAGAACACACATGCAATCAAACTGGTGGATCCATATGTGGTTTGTGAGAAGAAGACACATGCAATGACACTGGTGGATCCATGTGTGGTTTGTGAGAAGAACACACATGCAAAACACACATGCAATGACACTGGTGGATCCATATGTGGTCTGTGGAAAGAACAGACATGCAATGACACTAGGTGTGATTAATGGAAAGAGCACACATGCAATGACTCTGGTGGATCCACATGTGGTTTGTGAAAAGAACACACATGTAATGACACTGGTGGATCAATGTGGTTTGTGAGAATAACAGACATGCAACGAACTCTGGTGGATCCATGTGTGGTTTGTGAGAAGAACACACATGCAATGACACTGGGTGTGGTTCATGAAAATAACACACATCCAATGACTCTGGTGGATCCTTATGTGGTTTGTGAGAAGAACACACATGCAGTGACTCTAGATGTGGTTCATGAAAAGAAAACACATGCAATCACACTGGTGGGTCCATATGTGGTTTGTGAGAAGAACACACATCCAATGACACTAGTGGATCCATGTGTGGTTTGTGAGAAGAACACACATACAATGACACTGGGTGTGGTTCATGAAAAGAACACACATGCACTGACACTGGTGGATCCTTATGTGGTTTGTGAAAAGAACACACATGCAATGACTCTAGATGTGGTTTGTGAGAATAATAGACATGCAATGACACTGGTGGATCCATATGTGGTTTGTCATAAGAACACACATCCAATGACACCGGTGGATCCATATGTGGTTTGTGAGAAGAACACACATGCAATGACACTGGGTGTGGTTCATGAAAAGAACACACATCCAATGAACTCTAGTGGATCCATATGTGGTTTGTGAGAAGAACACTCATGGAATGACTCTAGCTGTGGTTCATGAGAAGAACACACATGCAATCACGCTGGTGGATCCATATGTGGTTTTGAGAAGAACACACATCCAATGACACTGGTGGATCCATGTGTGGTTTGTGAGAAGAACACACATGCAATGACACTGGGTGTGGTTTATGAAAAGAACACACATCCAATGACACTGGTGGATCCATATGTGGTCTGTGGAAAAAACATACATGCAATGACACTAGCTATGGATAATGAAAAAAACAGACATGCAATGAGACTGATGGATCCATACGTGGTTACTGAAAAGAACACACATGCAATGACACTGGTGGATAAATGTGGTTTGTAAGAATAACAGACATGCAATGAACTCTGGTGGATCCATGTGTGGTTTGTGAGAAGAACACACATGCAATGACACTGGGTGTGGTTCATGAAAAGTACACACATACAGTGAACTCTGGTGGATCCATATGTGGTTTGTGAGAAGAACACGCATGCAATGACTCTAGATGTGGTTTGTGAAAAGAACACACATGCAATGACACAGGTGGATCCATATGTGGTCTGTGAGAAGAACACACATCCAATGACACTGGTGGATCCATGTGTGGTTTGTGAGAAGAACACACATGCAATGACACTAGGTGTGGTTCATCAAAAGAACACACATCCAATGACACTGGTGGATCCTTATGTTTGTGAAAAGAACCCATATGCAATGACTCTAGATGTGGTTTGTGAGAAGAACACACATCCAATGCCACCGGTGGATCCATATGTGGTTTGTGAGAAGAACACACATGTAATGACACTGGGTGTGGTTCATGAAAAGAACACACATCCAATGAACTGTGGTGGATCCATGTGTGGTTTGTGAGAAGAACACACATGAAATGACACTGGGTGTGGTTCATGAAAATAACACACATCCAATGACTCTGGTGGATCCTTATGTGGTTTGTGAGAAGAACACACATGCAGTGACTCTAGATGTGGTTCATGAAAAGAACACACATGCAATGACACTGGTGGGTCCATATGTGGTTTGTGAGAAGAACACACATCCAATGACACTGGTGGATCCATGTGTGGTTTGTGAGAAGAACACACATACAATGACACTGGGTGTGGTTCATGAAAAGAACACACATGCACTGACACTGGTGGATCCTTATGTGGTTTGTGAAAAGAACACACATGCAATGACTCTACATGTGGTTTGTGAGAATAATAGACATGCAATGACACTGGTGGATCCATATGTGGTTTGTCATAAGAACACACATCCAATGACACCGGTGGATCCATATGTGGTTTGTGAGAAGAACACACATGCAATGACACTGGGTGTGGTTCATGAAAAGAACACACATCCAATGAACTCTAGTGGATCCATATGTGGTTTGTGAGAAGAACACTCATGGAATGACTCTAGCTGTGGTTCATGAGAAGAACACACATGCAATCACGCTGGTGGATCCATACGTGGTTTTGAGAAGAACACACATCCAATGACACTGGTGGATCCATGTGTGGTTTGTGAGAAGAACACACATGCAATGACACCGGGTGTGGTTTATGAAAAGAACACACATCCAATGACACTGGTGGATCCATATGTGGTCTGTGGAAAAAACATACATGCAATGACACTAGCTATGGATAATGAAAAAAATAGACATGCAATGACTCTGATGGATCCATACGTGGTTACTGAAAAGAACACACATGCAATGACACTGGTGGATAAATGTGGTTTGTAAGAATAACAGACATGCAATGAACCCTGGTGGATCCATGTGTGGTTTGTGAGAAGAACACACATGCAATGACACTGGGTGTGGTTCATGAAAAGAACACACATCCAGTGAACTCTGGTGGATCCATATGTGGTTTGTGAGAAGAACACGCATGCAATGACTCTAGATGTGGTTTGTGAAAAGAACACACATGCAATGACACAGGTGGATCCATATGTGGTCTGTGAGAAGAACACACATCCAATGACACTGGTGGATCCATGTGTGGTTTGTGAGAAGAACACACATGCAATGACACTAGGTGTGGTTCATCAAAAGAACACACATCCAATGACACTGGTGGATCCTTATGTTTGTGAAAAGAACCCATATGCAATGACTCTAGATGTGGTTTGTGAGAAGAACACACATGCAATGACACTGGTGGATCCATATGTGGTTTGTGAGAAGAACACACATCCAATGCCACCGGTGGATCCATATGTGGTTTGTGAGAAGAACACACATGTAATGACACTGGGTGTGGTTCATGAAAATAACACACATCCAATGAACTGTGGTGGATCCATATGTGGTTTGTGAGAAGAACACACATGCAATGAATCTAGCTGTGGTTCATGAGAAGAACACACATGCATTCACAGTGGTGGATCCATATGTGGTTTGTGAGAAGAACACACATCCAATGACACTGGTGGATCCATGTGTGGTTTGTGAGAAGAACACACATGCAATGACACTAGGTGTGGTTCATGAAAAGAACACACATCCAATGACACTGGTGGATCCTTATGTGGTTTGTGAAAAGAACACACATGCAATGACTTAAGATGTGGTTTGTGAGAAGAATAGACATGCAATGACACTGGTGGATCCATATGTGGTTTGTGAGAACAGCACACATCCAATGACACCGGTGGATCCATATGTGGTTTGTGAGAAGAACACACATGCAATGACACTGGGTGTGGTTCATGAAAAGAACACACATCCAATGAACTCTGGTGGATCCATATGTGGTTTGTGAGAAGAACACTCATGGAATGACTCTAGCTGTGGTTCATGAGAAGAACACACATGCAATCACACTGGTGGATCCATATGTGGTTTTGAGAAGAACACACATCCAATGACACTGGTGGATCCATGTGTGGTTTGTGAGAAGAACACACATGCAATGACACTGGGTGTGGTTTATGAAAAGAACACACATCCAATGACACTGGTGGATCCATATGTGGTCTGTGGAAAAAACATACATGCAATGACACTAGCTATGGATAATGAAAAAAACAGACATGCAATGAGACTGATGGATCCATACGTGGTTACTGAAAAGAACACACATGCAATGACACTGGTGGATAAATGTGGTTTGTAAGAATAACAGACATGCAATGAACTCTGGTGGATCCATGTGTGGTTTGTGAGAAGAACACACATGCAATGACACTGGGTGTGGTTCATGAAAAGTACACACATATAGTGAACTCTGGTGGATCCATATGTGGTTTGTGAGAAGAACACGCATGCAATGACTCTAGATGTGGTTTGTGAAAAGAACACACATGCAATGACACAGGTGGATCCATATGTGGTCTGTGAGAAGAACACACATCCAATGACACTGGTGGATCCATGTGTGGTTTGTGAGAAGAACACACATGCAATGACACTAGGTGTGGTTCATCAAAAGAACACACATCCAATGACACTGGTGGATCCTTATGTTTGTGAAAAGAACCCATATGCAATGACTCTAGATGTGGTTTGTGAGAAGAACACACATCCAATGCCACCGGTGGATCCATATGTGGTTTGTGAGAAGAACACACATGTAATGACACTGGGTGTGGTTCATGAAAAGAACACACATCCAATGAACTGTGGTGGATCCATGTGTGGTTTGTGAGAAGAACACACATGAAATGACACTGGGTGTGGTTCATGAAAATAACACACATCCAATGACTCTGGTGGATCCTTATGTGGTTTGTGAGAAGAACACACATGCAGTGACTCTAGATGTGGTTCATGAAAAGAACACACATGCAATGACACTGGTGGGTCCATATGTGGTTTGTGAGAAGAACACACATCCAATGACACTGGTGGATCCATGTGTGGTTTGTGAGAAGAACACACATACAATGACACTGGGTGTGGTTCATGAAAAGAACACACATGCACTGACACTGGTGGATCCTTATGTGGTTTGTGAAAAGAACACACATGCAATGACTCTACATGTGGTTTGTGAGAATAATAGACATGCAATGACACTGGTGGATCCATATGTGGTTTGTCATAAGAACACACATCCAATGACACCGGTGGATCCATATGTGGTTTGTGAGAAGAACACACATGCAATGACACTGGGTGTGGTTCATGAAAAGAACACACATCCAATGAACTCTAGTGGATCCATATGTGGTTTGTGAGAAGAACACTCATGGAATGACTCTAGCTGTGGTTCATGAGAAGAACACACATGCAATCACGCTGGTGGATCCATACGTGGTTTTGAGAAGAACACACATCCAATGACACTGGTGGATCCATGTGTGGTTTGTGAGAAGAACACACATGCAATGACACCGGGTGTGGTTTATGAAAAGAACACACATCCAATGACACTAGTGGATCCATATGTGGTCTGTGGAAAAAACATACATGCAATGACACTAGCTATGGATAATGAAAAAAATAGACATGCAATGACTCTGATGGATCCATACGTGGTTACTGAAAAGAACACACATGCAATGACACTGGTGGATAAATGTGGTTTGTAAGAATAACAGACATGCAATGAACCCTGGTGGATCCATGTGTGGTTTGTGAGAAGAACACACATGCAATGACACTGGGTGTGGTTCATGAAAAGAACACACATCCAGTGAACTCTGGTGGATCCATATGTGGTTTGTGAGAAGAACACGCATGCAATGACTCTAGATGTGGTTTGTGAAAAGAACACACATGCAATGACACAGGTGGATCCATATGTGGTCTGTGAGAAGAACACACATCCAATGACACTGGTGGATCCATGTGTGGTTTGTGAGAAGAACACACATGCAATGACACTAGGTGTGGTTCATCAAAAGAACACACATCCAATGACACTGGTGGATCCTTATGTTTGTGAAAAGAACCCATATGCAATGACTCTAGATGTGGTTTGTGAGAAGAACACACATGCAATGACACTGGTGGATCCATATGTGGTTTGTGAGAAGAACACACATCCAATGCCACCGGTGGATCCATATGTGGTTTGTGAGAAGAACACACATGTAATGACACTGGGTGTGGTTCATGAAAATAACACACATCCAATGAACTGTGGTGGATCCATATGTGGTTTGTGAGAAGAACACACATGCAATGAATCTAGCTGTGGTTCATGAGAAGAACACACATGCATTCACAGTGGTGGATCCATATGTGGTTTGTGAGAAGAACACACATCCAATGACACTGGTGGATCCATGTGTGGTTTGTGAGAAGAACACACATGCAATGACACTAGGTGTGGTTCATGAAAAGAACACACATCCAATGACACTGGTGGATCCTTATGTGGTTTGTGAAAAGAACACACATGCAATGACTTAAGATGTGGTTTGTGAGAAGAATAGACATGCAATGACACTGGTGGATCCATATGTGGTTTGTGTGAACATCACACATCCAATGACACCGGTGGATCCATATGTGGTTTGTGAGAAGAACACACATGCAAATACACTGGGTGTGGTTCATGAAAAGAACACACATCCAATGAACTCTGGTGGATCCATATGTGGTTTGTGAGAAGAACACTCATGGAATGACTCTAGCTGTGGTTCATGAGAAGAACACACATGCAATCACACTGGTGGATCCATATGTGGTTTTGAGAAGAACACACATCCAATGACACTGGTGGATCCATGTGTGGTTTGTGAGAAGAACACACATGCAATGACACTGGGTGTGGTTTATGAAAAGAACACACATCCAATGACACTGGTGGATCCATATGTGGTCTGTGGAAAAAACATACATGCAATGACACTAGCTATGGATAATGAAAAAAACAGACATGCAATGACTCTGATGGATCCATACGTGGTTACTGAAAAGAACACACATGCAATGACACTGGTGGATAAATGTGGTTTGTAAGAATAACAGACATGCAATGAACTCTGGTGGATCCATGTGTGGTTTGTGAGAAGAACACACATGCAATGACACTGGGTGTGGTTCATGAAAAGAACACACATACAGTGAACTCTGGTGGATCCATATGTGGTTTGTGAGAAGAACACGCATGCAATGACTCTAGATGTGGTTTGTGAAAAGAACACACATGCAATGACACAGGTGGATCCATATGTGGTCTGTGAGAAGAACACACATCCAATGACACTGGTGGATCCATGTGTGGTTTGTGAGAAGAACACACATGCAATGACACTAGGTGTGGTTCATCAAAAGAACACACATCCAATGACACTGGTGGATCCTTATGTTTGTGAAAAGAACCCATATGCAATGACTCTATATGTGGTTTGTGAGAAGAACACACATGCAATGACACTGGTGGATCCATATGTGGTTTGTGAGAAGAACACACATCCAATGCCACCGGTGGATCCATATGTGGTTTGTGAGAAGAACACACATGTAATGACACTGGGTGTGGTTCATGAAAAGAACACACATCCAATGAACTGTGGTGGATCCATGTGTGGTTTGTGAGAAGAACACACATGCAATGACACTGGGTGTGGTTCATGAAAATAACACACATCCAATGACTCTGGTGGATCCTTATGTGGTTTGTGAGAAGAACACACATGCAGTGACTCTAGATGTGGTTCATGAAAAGAACACACATGCAATGACACTGGTGGGTCCATATGTGGTTTGTGAGAAGAACACACATCCAATGACACTGGTGGATCCATGTGTGGTTTGTGAGAAGAACACACATACAATGACACTGGGTGTGGTTCATGAAAAGAACACACATGCACTGACACTGGTGGATCCTTATGTGGTTTGTGAAAAGAACACACATGCAATGACTCTAGATGTGGTTTGTGAGAATAATAGACATGCAATGACACTGGTGGATCCATATGTGGTTTGTCATAAGAACACACATCCAATGACACCGGTGGATCCATATGTGGTTTGTGAGAAGAACACACATGCAATGACACTAGGTGTGGTTCATGAAAAGAACACACATCCAATGAACTCTAGTGGATCCATATGTGGTTTGTGAGAAGAACACTCATGGAATGACTCTAGCTGTGGTTCATGAGAAGAACACACATGCAATCACGCTGGTGGATCCATACGTGGTTTTGAGAAGAACACACATCCAATGACACTGGTGGATCCATGTGTGGTTTGTGAGAAGAACACACATGCAATGACACTGGGTGTGGTTTATGAAAAGAACACACATCCAATGACACTGGTGGATCCATATGTGGTCTGTGGAAAAAACATACATGCAATGACACTAGCTATGGATAATGAAAAAAACAGACATGCAATGACTCTGATGGATCCATACGTGGTTACTGAAAAGAACACACATGCAATGACACTGGTGGATAAATGTGGTTTGTAAGAATAACAGACATGCAATGAACTCTGGTGGATCCATGTGTGGTTTGTGAGAAGAACACACATGCAATGACACTGGGTGTGGTTCATGAAAAGAACACACATCCAGTGAACTCTGGTGGATCCATATGTGGTTTGTGAGAAGAACACGCATGCAATGACTCTGGATGTGGTTTGTGAAAAGAACACACATGCAATGACACAGGTGGATCCATATGTGGTCTGTGAGAAGAACACACATCCAATGACACTGGTGGATCCATGTGTGGTTTGTGAGAAGAACACACATGCAATGACACTAGGTGTGGTTCATCAAAAGAACACACATCCAATGACACTGGTGGATCCTTATGTTTGTGAAAAGAACCCATATGCAATGACTCTAGATGTGGTTTGTGAGAAGAACACACATGCAATGACACTGGTGGATCCATATGTGGTTTGTGAGAAGAACACACATCCAATGCCACCGGTGGATCCATATGTGGTTTGTGAGAAGAACACACATGTAATGACACTGGGTGTGGTTCATGAAAATAACACACATCCAATGAACTGTGGTGGATCCATATGTGGTTTGTGAGAAGAACACACATGCAATGAATCTAGCTGTGGTTCATGAGAAGAACACACATGCATTCACAGTGGTGGATCCATATGTGGTTTGTGAGAAGAACACACATCCAATGACACTGGTGGATCCATGTGTGGTTTGTGACAAGAACACACATGCAATGACACTAGGTGTGGTTCATGAAAAGAACACACATCCAATGACACTGGTGGATCCTTATGTGGTTTGTGAAAAGAACACACATGCAATGACTTAAGATGTGGTTTGTGAGAAGAATAGACATGCAATGACACTGGTGGATCCATATGTGGTTTGTGAGAAGAGCACACATCCAATGACACCGGTGGATCCATATGTGGTTTGTGAGAAGAACACACATGCAATGACACTGGGTGTGGTTCATGAAAAGAACACACATCCAATGAACTCTGGTGGATCCATATGTGGTTTGTGAGAAGAACACTCATGGAATGCCTCTAGCTGTGGTTCATGAGAAGAACACACATGCAATCACACTGGTGGATCCATATGTGGTTTTGAGAAGAACACACATCCAATGACACTGGTGGATCCATGTGTGGTTTGTGAGAAGAACACACATGCAATGACACTGGGTGTGGTTTATGAAAAGAACACACATCCAATGACACTGGTGGATCCATATGTGGTCTGTGGAAAAAACATACATGCAATGACACTAGCTATGGATAATGAAAAAAACAGACATGCAATGACTCTGATGGATCCATACGTGGTTACTGAAAAGAACACACATGCAATGACACTGGTGGATAAATGTGGTTTGTAAGAATAACAGACATGCAATGAACTCTGGTGGATCCATGTGTGGTTTGTGAGAAGAACACACATGCAATGACACTGGGTGTGGTTCATGAAAAGAACACACATCCAGTGAACTCTGGTGGATCCATATGTGGTTTGTGAGAAGAACACGCATGCAATGACTCTAGATGTGGTTTGTGAAAAGAACACACATGCAATGACACAGGTGGATCCATATGTGGTCTGTGAGAAGAACACACATCCAATGACACTGGTGGATCCATGTGTGGTTTGTGAGAAGAACACACATGCAATGACACTAGGTGTGGTTCATCAAAAGAACACACATCCAATGACACTGGTGGATCCTTATGTTTGTGAAAAGAACCCATATGCAATGACTCTAGATGTGGTTTGTGAGAAGAACACACATGCAATGACACTGGTGGATCCATATGTGGTTTGTGAGAAGAACACACATCCAATGCCACCGGTGGATCCATATGTGGTTTGTGAGAAGAACACACATGTAATGACACTGGGTGTGGTTCATGAAAAGAACACACATCCAATGAACTGTGGTGGATCCATATGTGGTTTGTGAGAAGAACACACATGCAATGAATCTAGCTGTGGTTCATGAGAAGAACACACATGCATTCACAGTGGTGGATCCATATGTGGTTTGTGAGAAGAACACACATCCAATGACACTGGTGGATCCATGTGTGGTTTGTGAGAAGAACACACATGCAATGACACTAGGTGTGGTTCATGAAAAGAACACACATCCAATGACACTGGTGGATCCTTATGTGGTTTGTGAAAAGAACACACATGCAATGACTTAAGATGTGGTTTGTGAGAAGAATAGACATGCAATGACACTGGTGGATCCATATGTGGTTTGTGAGAAGAGCACACATCCAATGACACCGGTGGATCCATATGTGGTTTGTGAGAAGAACACACATGCAATGACACTGGGTGTGGTTCATGAAAAGAACACACATCCAATGAACTCTGGTGGATCCATATGTGGTTTGTGAGAAGAACACTCATGGAATGACTCTAGCTGTGGTTCATGAGAAGAACACACATGCAATCACACTGGTGGATCCATATGTGGTTTGTGAGAAGAACATACATCCAATGACACTGGTGGATCCATGTGTGGTTTGTGAGAACAACCCACATGCAATGACACTATGTGTGGTTCATCAAAAGAACACACATCCAATGACACTGGTGGATCGTTATTATTGTGAAAAGAACACATATGCAATGACTCTAGATGTGGTTTGTGAGAAGAACACACATGCAATGACACTGGGTGTGGTTCATGAAAAGAACACACATCTAATGAACTCGGGTGGATCCATATGCGTTTTGTGAGAAGAACACACATGCAATGACACTGGGTGTGGTTCATGAAAAGAACACACATCCAATGAACTCTGGTGGATCCATATGTGGTTTGTAAGAAGAACACTCATCCAATGACTCTGGTGGATCCATGTGTGGTTTGTGAGAAGAACACACATGCAATGACACTAGGTGTGGTTCATCAAAAGAACACACATCCAATGGCACTAGTGGATCCTTATGTGGTTTGTGAAAAGAACACACATGCATTGATACTGGGTGTGGTTTATTAGAAGAACAGACATGCAATGACTCTAGCTGTGGTTTGTGAGAAGAACACACATGCAATCAAACTGGTGGATCCATATGTGGTTTGTGAGAAGAAGACACATGCAATGACACTGGTGGATCCATGTGTGGTTTGTGGGAAGAACACACATGCAAAACACACATGCAATGACACTGGTGGATCCATATGTGGTGTGGAAAGAACAGACATGCAATGACACTAGGTGTGATTAATGGAAAGAGGACACATGCAATGACTCTGGTGGATCCACATGTGGTTTGTGAAAAGAACACACATGTAATGACACTAGTGGATCAATGTGGTTTGTGAGAATAACAAACATGCAACGAACTCTGGTGGATCCATGTGTGGTTTGTGAGAAGAACACACATGCAATGACACTGGGTGTGGTTCATGAAAATAACACACATCCAATGACTCTGGTGGATCCATATGTGGTTTTGAGAAGAACACACATGCAATGACACTGGGTGTGGTTCATGAAAATAACACACATATAATGACTCTGGTGGATCCTTATGTGGTTTGTGAGAAGAACACACATGCAGTGACTCTAGATGTGGTTCATGAAAAGAACACACATGCAATGACACTGGTGGATCCATATGCGGTTTGTGTGAAGAACACACATCCAATGACACTGGTGGATCCATGTGTGGTTTGTGAGAAGAACACACATGCAATGACACTGGTGTGGTTCATGAAAAGAACACACATCCAATGACACTGGTGGATCCTTATGTGGTTTGTGAAAAGAACACACATGCAATGACACTAGCTGTGGTTCATGAGAAGAACACACATGCAATCAAACTGGTGGATCCATATGTGGTTTGTGAGAAGAACACACATCCAATGACACTGGTGGATCCATGTGTGGTTTGTGAGAAGTACACACATGCAAAACACACAAAACAATGACACTGGTGGATCCATATGTGGTCTGTGGAAAGAATAGACATGCAATGGCACTAGGTGTGGTTAATGAAAAGACCATACGCGCAATGACTCTGATGGATCCATATGTGGTTTCAAAAAAGAACACACATGGAATGACACTGGTGGATCAATGTGGTTTGTGAGAATAACAGACATGCAATGAACTCTGGTGGATCCATGTGTGGTTTGTGAGAAGAACACACATGCAGTGACTCTGGTGGATCCACATGTGGTTTGTGAAAAGAACACACATGCAATGATACTGGTGGATCAATGTGGGTTGTGAGAATAACATACATGCAATGAACTCTAGTGGATCCATGTGTGGTTTGTGAGAAGAACACACATGCAATGACACTTGGTGTGGTTCATGAAAATAACACACATCCAATGACTCTTGTGGATCCTTATGTAGTCTGTGAGAAGAACACACATGCAGTGACTAGATGTGGTTCATGAGAAGAACACACATGCAATGACACTGGTGGATCCATATGTGGTTTGTCAGAAGAACACACATCCAATGACACTGGTGTATCCATGTGTGGTTTGTGAGAAGAACACACATGGAATGAGACTGGGTGTGGTTCATGAAAAGAACACACATCCAATGACACCGGTGGATCCTTATGTGGTTTGTGAAAAGAACACACATGCAATGACTCTAGATGTGGTTTGTGAGAAGAATAGACATGCAATGACACTGGTGGATTCATATGTTGTTTGTGAGAAGAACACACATCCAATGACACCGGTGGATCCATATGTGATTTGTGAGAGGAACACACATGCAATGACACTGGGTGTGGTTCATGAAAAGAACACACATCCAATGAACTCTGGCGGATCCATATGTGGTTTGTGAGAAGAACACTCATGGAATGACTCTAGCTGTGGTTCATGAGAAGAACACACATGCAATCACACTGGTGGATCCATATGTGGTTTGTGAGAAGAACACACATCCAATGACACTGGTGGATCCATGTGTGGTTTGTGAGAAGAACACACATGCAATGACACTGGGTGTGGTTTATGAAAAGAACACACATCCAATGACACTTGTGGATCCATAGGTGGTCTGTGGAAAGAACATACATGCAATGACACTAGCTATGGATAATGAAAAAAACAGACATGCAATGACTCTGATGGATCCATACATGGTTACTGAAAAGAACACACATGCAATGACACTGGTGGATCAATGTGGTTTGTAAGAATAACGGACATGCAATGAACTCTGGTGGATCCATGTGTGGTTTGTGAGAAGAACACACATGCAATGACACTGGGTGTGGTTCATGAAAAGAACACACATCCGGTGAACTCTGGTGGATCCATATGTGGTTTGTGAGAAGAACACACACGCAATGACTCTAGATGTGGTTTGTGAAAAGAACAGACATGCAATGACACAGGTGGATCCATATGTGGTCTGTGAGAAGAAAACACATCCAATGACACTGGTGGATCCATGTGTGGTTTGTGAGAAGAACACACATGCAATGACACTAGGTGTGGTTCATCAAAAGAACACACATCCAATGACACTGATGGATCCATATGTTTGTGAAAAGAACACATATGCAATGACTCTATATGTGGTTTGTGAGAAGAACACACATGCAATGACACTGGTGGATCCATATGTGGTTTGTGAGAAGAACACACATCCAATGCCACCGGTGGATCCATATGTGGTTTGTGAGAAGAACACACATGTAATGACACTGGGTGTGGTTCATGAAAAGAACACACATCCAATGAACTGTGGTGGATCCATATGTGGTTTGTGAGAAGAACACACATGCAATCAATCTAGCTGTGGTTCATGAGAAGAACACACATGCAATCACACTATTTGATCCATATGTGGTTTGTGAGAAGAACACACATCCAATGACACTGGCGGATCCATGTGTGGTTTGTGAGAAGAACACACATGCAATGACACTAGGTGTGGTTCATGAAAAGAACACACATCCAATGGCACTAGTGGATCCTTATGTGATTTGTGAAAAGAACACACATGCATTGACACTGGGTGTGGTTTATGAGAAGAACACACATGCAATGACTCTAGCTGTGGTTTGTGAGAAGAACGCACATGCAATCAAACTGGTGGATCCTTATGTGGTTTATGAGAAGAAGACACATGCAATGACACTGGTGGATCCATGTGTGGTTTGTGAGAAGAACACACATGCAAAACACACATGCAATGACACTGGTGGATCCATATGTGGTCTGTGGAAAGAACAGACATGCAATGACACTAGGTGTGATTAATGGAAAGAGCACACATGCAATGACTCTGGTGGATCCACATGTGGTTTGTGAAAAGAACACACATGTAATGACACTGGTGGATCAATGTGGTTTGTGAGAATAATAGACATGTCATGAACTCTGGTGGATCCATGTGTGGTTTGTGTGAAGAACACACATGCAATGACACTGGGTGTGGTTCATGAAAATAACACACATCCAATGACTCGGGTGGATCCTTATGTGGTTTGTGAGAAGAACACACATGCAGTGACTCTAGATGTGGTTCATGAAAAGAACACACATACAATGACACTGGTGGATCCTTATGTGGTTTGTGAGAAGAACACACATCCAATGACACTGCTGGATCCATGTGTGGTTTGTGAGAAGAACACACATGCAATGACACTGGGTGTGGTTCATGAAAAGAACACACATCCAATGACAGTGGTGGATCCTTATGTGGTTTGTGAAAAGAACACACATGCAATGACTCTAGATGTGGTTTGTGAGAAGAATAGATATGCAATGACACTGGTGGATCCATATGTGGTTTGTGAGAAGAACACACATCCAATGACACCGGTGGATCCATATGTGGTTTGTGAGAAGAACACACATGCAATGACACTGGGTGTGGTTCATGAAAAGAACACACATCCAATGAACTCTGGTGGATCCATATGTGTTTTGTGAGAAGAACACTCATGGAATGACTCTAGCTGTGGTTCATGAGAAGAACACACATGCAATCACACTGGTGGATCCATATGTGGTTTGTGAGAAGAACACACATGCAATGACACTAGGTGTGGTTCATCAAAAGAACACACATCCAATGACACTGGTGGATCCTTATGTTTGTGAAAAGAACACATATGCAATGACACTAGATGTGGTTTGTGAGAAGAACACACATGCAATGACACTGGGTGTGGTTCGTGAAAAGAACACACATCCAATGAACTCTGATGGATCCATATGTGGTTTGTGAGAAGAACACTCATGGAATGACTCTAGCTGTGGTTCATGAGAAGAACACACATGCAATCACACTGGTGGATCCATATGTGGTTTGTGAGAAGAACACACATCCAATGACACTGGCGGATCCATCTCTGGTTTGTGAGAAGAACACACATGCAATGACACTAGGTGTGATTCATTTAAAGAACACACATCCAATGGCACTAGTGGATCCTTATGTGGTTCGTGAAAAGAACACACATGCAATGACACTGGGTGTGGTTTATGAGAAGAACACACATGCATTCACAGTGGTGGATCCATATGTGGTTTGTGAGAAGAACACACATCCAATGACATTGGTGGATCCATGTGTGGTTTGTGAGAAGAACACACATGCAATGACACTAGGTGTGGTTCATGAAAAGAACACACATCCAATGACACTAGTGGATCCTTATGTGGTTTGTGAAAAGAACACACATGCAATGACTTAAGATGTGGTTTGTGAGAAGAATAGACATGCAATGACACTGGTGGATCCATATGTGGTTTGTGAGAAGAGCACACATCCAATGACACCGGTGGATCCATATGTGGTTTGTGAGAAGAACACACATGCAATGACACTGGGTGTGGTTCATGAAAAGAACACACATCCAATGAACTCTGGTGGATCCATATGTGGTTTGTGAGAAGAACACTCATGGAATGACTCTAGCTGTGGGTCATGAGAAGAACACACATGCAATCACACTGGTGGATCCATATGTGGTTTGTGAGAAGAACATACATCCAATGACACTAGTGGATCCATGTGTGGTTTGTGAGAACAACACACATGCAATGACACTATGTGTGGTTCATCAAAAGAACACACATCCAATGACACTGGTGGATCGTTATTTTTGTGAAAAGAACACATATGCAATGACTCTAGATGTGGTTTGTGAGAAGAACACACATGCAATGACACTGTGTGTGGTTCATGAAAAGAACACACATCCAATGAACTCTGGTGGATCCATATCTGGTTTGTGAGAAGAACACTCATGGAATGAATCTAGCTGTGGTTCATGAGAAGAACACACATGCAATCACACTGGTGGATCCATATGTGGTTTGTGAGAAGAACACACATCCAATAACACTGGCGTATCCATGTGTGGTTTGTGAGAAGAACACACATGCAATGACACTAGGTGTGGTTCATCAAAAGAACACACATCCAATGGCACTAGTGGATCCTTATGTGGTTTGTGAAAAGAACACACATGCATTGATACTGGGTGTGGTTTATTAGAAGAACAGACATGCAATGACTCTAGCTGTGGTTTGTGAGAAGAACACACATGCAATCAAACTGGTGGATCCATATGTGGTTTGTGAGAAGAAGACACATGCAATGACACTGGTGGATCCATGTGTGGTTTGTGAGAAGAACACACATGCAAAACACACATGCAATGACACTGGTGGATCCATATGTGGTGTGGAAAGAACAGACATGCAATGACACTAGGTGTGATTAATGGAAAGAGGACACATGCAATGACTCTGGTGGATCCACATGTGGTTTGTGAAAAGAACACACATGTAATGACACTAGTGGATCAATGTGGTTTGTGAGAATAACAAACATGCAACGAACTCTGGTGGATCCATGTGTGGTTTGTGAGAAGAACACACATGCAATGACACTGGGTGTGGTTCATGAAAATAACACACATCCAATGACTCTGGTGGATCCATATGTGGTTTTGAGAAGAACACACATGCAATGACACTGGGTGTGGTTCATGAAAATAACACACATATAATGACTCTGGTGGATCCTTATGTGGTTTGTGAGAAGAACACACATGCAGTGACTCTAGATGTGGTTCATGAAAAGAACACACATGCAATGACACTGGTGGATCCATATGCGGTTTGTGAGAAGAACACACATCCAATGACACTGGTGGATCCATGTGTGGTTTGTGAGAAGAACACACATTCAATGACACTGGTGTGGTTCATGAAAAGAACACACATCCAATGACACTGGTGGATCCTTATGTGGTTTGTGAAAAGAACACACATGCAATGACACTAGGTGTGGTTTGTGAGAAGAACACACATGCAATGACTCTACCTGTGGTTTGTGAGAAGAAAACACATGCAATCAAACTGGTGGATCCATATGTGGTTTGTGAGAAGAACACACATCCAATGACACTGGTGGATCCATGTGTGGTTTGTGAGAAGTACACACATGCAAAACACACAAAACAATGACACTGGTGGATCCATATGTGGTCTGTGGAAAGAATAGACATGCAATGGCACTAGGTGTGGTTAATGAAAAGACCATACGCGCAATGACTCTGATGGATCCATATGTGGTTTCACAAAAAGAACACACATGGAATGACACTGGTGGATCAATGTGGTTTGTGAGAATAACAGACATGCAATGAACTCTGGTGGATCCATGTGTGGTTTGTGAGAAGAACACACATGCAGTGACTCTGGTGGATCCACATGTGGTTTGTGAAAAGAACACACATGCAATGATACTGGTGGATCAATGTGGGTTGTGAGAATAATAGACATGCAATGAACTCTAGTGGATCCATGTGTGGTTTGTGAGAAGAACACACATGCAATGACACTTGGTGTGGTTCATGAAAAAAAACACATCCAATGACTCTTGTGGATCCTTATGTAGTCTGTGAGAAGAACACACATGCAGTGACTAGATGTGGTTCATGAGAAGAACACACATGCAATGACACTGGTGGATCCATATGTGGTTTGTCAGAAGAACACACATCCAATGACACTGGTGTATCCATGTGTGGTTTGTGAGAAGAACACACATGGAATGAGACTGGGTGTGGTTCATGAAAAGAACACACATCCAATGACACCGGTGGATCCTTATGTGGTTTGTGAAAAGAACACACATGCAATGACTCTAGATGTGGTTTGTGAGAAGAATAGACATGCAATGACACTGGTGGATTCATATGTTGTTTGTGAGAAGAACACACATCCAATGACACCGGTGGATCCATATGTGGTTTGTGAGAGGAACACACATGCAATGACACTGGGTGTGGTTCATGAAAAGAACACACATCCAATGACACTTGTGGATCCATAGGTGGTCTGTGGAAAGAACATACATGCAATGACACTAGCTATGGATAATGAAAAAAACAGACATGCAATGACTCTGATGGATCCATACATGGTTACTGAAAAGAACACACATGCAATGACACTGGTGGATCAATGTGGTTTGTAAGAATAACGGACATGCAATGAACTCTGGTGGATCCATGTGTGGTTTGTGAGAAGAACACACATGCAATGACACTGGGTGTGGTTCATGAAAAGAACACACATCCAGTGAATTCTGGTGGATCCATATGTGGTTTGTGAGAAGAACACGCACGCAATGACTCTAGATGTGGTTTGTGAAAAGAACACACATGCAATGACACAGGTGGATCCATATGTGGTCTGTGAGAAGAAAACACATCCAATGACACTGGTGGATCCATGTGTGGTTTGTGAGAAGAACACACATGCAATGACACTAGGTGTGGTTCATCAAAAGAACACACATCCAATGACACTGGTGGATCCATATGTTTGTGAAAAGAACACATATGCAATGACTCTATATGTGGTTTGTGAGAAGAACACACATGCAATGACACTGGTGGATCCATATGTGGTTTGTGAGAAGAACACACATCCAATGCCACCGGTGGATCCATATGTGGTTTGTGAGAAGAACACACATGTAATGACACTGGGTGTGGTTCATGAAAAGAACACACATCCAATGAACTGTGGTGGATCCATATGTGATTTGTGAGAAGAACACACATGCAATCAATCTAGCTGTGGTTCATGAAAAGAACACACATGCAATCACACTATTTGATCCATATGTGGTTTGTGAGAAGAACACACATCCAATGACACTGGCGGATCCATGTGTGGTTTGTGAGAAGAACACACATGCAATGACACTAGGTGTGGTTCATGAAAAGAACACACATCCAATGGCACTAGTGAATGATTATGTGATTTGTGAAAAGAACACACATGCATTGACACTGGGTGTGGTTTATGAGAAGAACACACATGCAATGACTCTAGCTGTGGTTTGTGAGAAGAACGCACATGCAATCAAACTGGTGGATCCTTATGTGGTTTATGAGAAGAAGACACATGCAATGACACTGGTGGATCCATGTGTGGTTTGTGAGAAGAACACACATGCAAAACACACATGCAATGACACTGGTGGATCCATATGTGGTCTGTGGAAAGAACAGACATGCAATGACACTAGGTGTGATTAATGGAAAGAGCACACATGCAATGACTCTGGTGGATCCACATGTGGTTTGTGAAAAGAACACACATGTAATGACACTGGTGGATCAATGTGGTTTGTGAGAATAATAGACATGTCATGAACTCTGGTGGATCCATGTGTGGTTTGTGTGAAGAACACACATGCAATGACACTGGGTGTGGTTCATGAAAATAACACACATCCAATGACTCTGGTGGATCCTTATGTGGTTTGTGAGAAGAACACACATGCAGTGACTCTAGATGTGGTTCATGAAAAGAACACACATACAATGACACTGGTGGATCCTTATGTGGTTTGTGAGAAGAACACACATCCAATGACACTGGTGGATCCATGTGTGGTTTGTGAGAAGAACACACATGCAATGACACTGGGTGTGGTTCATGAAAAGAACACACATCCAATGACACTGGTGGATCCTTATGTGGTTTGTGAAAAGAACACACATGCAATGACTCTAGATGTGGTTTGTGAGAAGAATAGACATGCAATGACACTGGTGGATCCATATGTGGTTTGTGAGAAGAACACACATCCAATGACACCGGTGGATCCATATGTGGTTTGTGAGAAGAACACACATGCAATGACACTGGGTGTGGTTCATGAAAAGAACACACATCCAATGAACTCTAGTGGATCCATATGTGTTTTGTGAGAAGAACACTCATGGAATGACTCTAGCTGTGGTTCATGAGAAGAACACACATGCAATCACACTGGTGGATCCATATGTGGTTTGTGAGAAGAACACACATGCAATGACACTAGGTGTGGTTCATCAAAAGAACACACATCCAATGACACTGGTGGATCCTTATGTTTGTGAAAAGAACACATATGCAATGACTCTAGATGTGGTTTGTGAGAAGAACACACATGCAATGACACTGGGTGTGGTTCGTGAAAAGAACACACATCCAATGAACTCTGATGGATCCATATGTGGTTTGTGAGAAGAACACTCATGGAATGAATCTAGCTGTGGTTCATGAGAAGAACACACATGCAATCACACTGGTGGATCCATATGTGGTTTGTGAGAAGAACACACATCCAATGACACTGGCGGATCCATCTCTGGTTTGTGAGAAGAACACACATGCAATGACACTAGGTGTGATTCATTTAAAGAACACACATCCAATGGCACTAGTGGATCCTTATGTGGTTCGTGAAAAGAACACACATGCAATGACACTGGGTGTGGTTTATGAGAAGAACACACATGCAATGACTCTAGCTGTGGTTTGTGAGAAGAACACACATGCAATGACTCTAGCTGTGGTTTTGAGAAGAACACACATTCAATGACTCTGGTGGATCCATATGTGGTTTGTGAGAAGAACACGCACGCAATGACTCTAGATGTGGTTTGTGAAAAGAACACACATGCAATGACACAGGTGGATCCATATGTGGTCTGTGAGAAGAACACACATCCAATGACACTGGTGGATCCATGTGTGGTTTGTGAGAAGAACACACATGCAATGACACTAGGTGTGGTTCATCAAAAGAACACACATCCAATGACACTGGTGGATCCTTATGTTTGTGAAAAGAACACATATGCAATGACTCTATATGTGGTTTGTGAGAAGAACACACATGCAATGACACTGGTGGATCCATATGTGGTTTGTGAGAAGAACACACATCCAATGCCACCGGTGGATCCATATGTGGTTTGTGAGAAGAACACACATGTAATGACACTGGGTGTGGTTCATGAAAAGAACACACATCCAATGAACTGTGGTGGATCCATATGTGGTTTGTGAGAAGAACACACATGCAATGAATCTAGTGTGGTTCATGGGAAGAACACACATGCAAGCACACTATTTGATCCATATGTGGTTTGTGAGAAGAACACACATCCAATGACACTGGCGGATCCATGTGTGGTTTGTGACAAGAACACATGTGCAATGACACTAGGTGTGGTTCATGAAAAGAACACACATCCAATGGCACTAGTGGATCCTTATGTGATTTGTGAAAAGAACACACATGCATTGACACTGGGTGTGGTTTATGAGAAGAACACACATGCAATGACTCTAGCTGTGGTTTGTGAGAAGAACGCACATGCAATCAAACTGGTGGATCCATATGTGGTTTATGAGAAGAAGTCACATGCAATGACACTGGTGGATCCATGTGTGGTTTGTGAGAAGAACACACATGCAATGACACTGGTGGATCCATATGTGGTCTGTGGAAAGAACAGACATGCAATGACACTAGGTGTGATTAATGGAAAGAGCACACATGCAATGACTCTGGTGGATCCACATGTGGTTTGTGAAAAGAACACACATGTAATGACACTGGTGGATCAATGTGGTTTGTGAGAATAATAGACATGCCATGAACTCTGGTGGATCCATGTGTGGTTTGTGTGAAGAACACACATGCAATGACACTGGGTGTGGTTCATGAAAATAACACACATCCAATGACTCTGGTGGATCCTTATGTGGTTTGTGAGAAGAACACACATGCAGTGACTCTAGATGTGGTTCATGAACAGAACACACATACAATGACACTGGTGGATCCATATGTGGTTTGTGAGAAGAACACACATCCAATGACACTGGTGGATCCATGTGTGGTTTGTGAGAAGAACACACATGCAATGACACTGGGTGTGGTTCATGAAAAGAACACACATCCAATGACACTGGTGGATCCTTATGTGGTTTGTGAAAAGAACACACATGCAATGACTCTAGATGTGGTTTGTGAGAAGAATAGACATGCAATGACACTGGTGGATTCATATGTGGTTTGTGAGAAGAACACACATCCAATGACACCGGTGGATCAATATGTGGTTTGTGAGAAGAACACACATGCAATGACACTGGGTGTGGTTCATGAAAAGAACACACATCCAATGAACTCTGGTGGATCCATATGTGTTTTGTGAGAAGAACACACATGCAATCACACTGGTGGATCCATATGTGGTTTGTGAGAAGAACACACATCCAATGACACTAGGTGTGGTTCATCAAAATAACACACATCCAATGACACTGGTGGATCCTTATGTTTGTGAAAAGAACACATATGCAATGACTCTAGATGTGGTTTGTGAGAAGAACACACATGCAATGACACTGGGTGTGGTTCGTGAAAAGAACACACATCCAATGAACTCTGATGGATCCATATGTGGTTTGTGAGAACAACACTCATGGAATGACTCTAGCTGTTGTTCATGAGAAGAACACACATGCAATCACACTGGTGGATCCATATGTGGTTTGTGAGAAGAACACACATCCAATGACACTGGCGGATCCATCTCTGGTTTGTGAGAAGAACACACATGCAATGACACTAGGTGCGATTCATTTAAAGAACACACATCCAATGGCACTAGTGGATCCTTATGTGGTTTGTGAAAAGAACACACATGCAATGACACTGGGTGTGGTTTATGAGAAGAACACACATGCAATGACTCTAGCTGTGGTTTGTGAGAAGAGCACACATGCAATGACTCTAGCTGTGGTTTGTGAGAAGAACACACATGCAATCAAACTGGTGGATCCAAATGTGGTTTGTGAGAAGAAGACACATGCAATGACACTAGTGGATCCATGTGTGGTTTGTGAGAAGAACACACATCCAAAACACACATGCAATGACACTGGTGGATCCATATGTGGTCTGTGGAAAGAACAGACATGCAATGACACTAGGTGTGATTAATGGAAAGAACACACATGCAATGACTCTGGTGGATCCACATGTGGTTTGTGAAAAGAACACACATGTAATGACACTAGTGGATCAATGTGGTTTGTGAGAATAACACACATGCAACGAACTCTGGTGGATCCTTGTGTGGTTTGCGAGAAGAACACACACGCAATGACACTTGGTGTGGTTCATGAAAATAACACACATCCAATGACTCTGGTGGATCCTTATGTGGTTTGTGAGAAGAACACACTTGCAGTGACTCTAGATGTGGTTCATGAAAAGAACACACATGCAATGACACTGGTGGATCCATATGTGGTTTGTGAGAAGAACACACATCCAATGACACTGGTGGATCCATGTGTGGTTTGTGAGAAGAACGCACATGCAATGACACTAGGTGTGGTTCATCAAAAGACAACACATCCAATGACACTGGTGGATACTTATGTGGTTTGTGAAAAGACCACACATGCAATGACTCTAGATGTGGTTTGTGAGAAGAATAGACATGCAATGACACTGCTGGATCCATATGTGGTTTGTGAGAAGAACACACATCCAATGACACCGGTGGATCCATATGTGGTTTGTGAGAAGAACACACATGCAATGACATTAGGTGTGGTTCATGAGAAGAACACACATGCGATCACACTGGTGGATCCATATGTGGTTTGTGAGCAGAACACACATCCAATGACACTGGTGGATCCATGTGTGGCTTGTGAGAAGAACACACATGCAATGACAAAGGTGTGGTTTATGAAAAGAACACACATCCAATGACACTTGTGGATCCATATGTGGTCTGTGGAAAGAACATACATGCAATGACACTAGCTATGGATAATGAAAAAAATAGACATGCAATGACTCTGATGGATCCGTACGTGGTTACTGAAAAGAACACACATGCAATGACACTGGTGGATCAATGTGGTTTGTAAGAATAACATACATGCAATGAACTCTGGTGGATCCATGTGTGGTTTGTGAGAAGAACACACATGCAATGACACTGGGTGTGGTTCATGAAAAGAACACACATCCAGTGAACTCTGGTGGATCCATATGTGGTTTGTGAGAAGAACACGGATGCAATGACTCTGGTGGATCCATATGTGGTTTTGAGAAGAACACACATGCAATGACACTGGGTGTGGTTCATGAAAATAACACACATATAATGACTCTGGTGGATCCTTATGTGGTTTGTGAGAAGAACACACATGCAGTGACTCTAGATGTGGTTCATGAAAAGAACACACATGCAATGACACTGGTGGATCCATATGCGGTTTGTGAGAAGAACACACATCCAATGACACTGGTGGATCCATGTGTGGTTTGTGAGAAGAACACACATGCAATGACACTGGTGTGGTTCATGAAAAGAACACACATCCAATGACACTGGTGGATCCTTATGTGGTTTGTGAAAAGAACACACATGCAATGACACTAGGTGTGGTTTGTGAGAAGAACACACATGCAATGACTCTACCTGTGGTTTGTGAGAAGAACACACATGCAATCAAACTGGTGGATCCATATGTGGTTTGTGAGAAGAACACACATCCAATGACACTGGTGGATCCATGTGTGGTTTGTGAGAAGTACACACATGCAAAACACACAAAACAATGACACTGGTGGATCCATATGTGGACTGTGGAAAGAATAGACATGCAATGGCACTAGGTGTGGTTAATGAAAAGAACATACATGCAATGACTCTGATGGATCCATATGTGGTTTCAGAAAAGAACACACATGGAATGACACTGGTGGATCAATGTGGTTTGTGAGAATAACAGACATGGAATGAACTCTGGTGGATCCATGTGTGGTTTGTGAGAAGAACACACATGCAATGACTCTGGTGGATCCACATGTGGTTTGTGAAAAGAACACACATGAAATGATACTGGTGGATCAATGTGGGTTGTGAGAATAACAGACATGCAATGAAATCTAGTGGATCCATGTGTGGTTTGTGAGAAGAACACACATGCAATGACACTTGGTGTGGTTCATGAAAATAACACACATCCAATGACTCTGGTGGATCCTTATGTAGTTTGTGAGAAGAATACACATGTAGTGACTAGATGTGGTTCATGAGAAGAACACACATGCAATGACACTGGTGGATCCATATATGGTTTGTCAGAAGAACACACATCCACTGACACTGGTGGATCCATGTGTGGTTTGTGAGAAGAACACACATGCAATGACACTAGGTGTGGTTCATGAAAAGAACACACTTCCAATGACACTGGTGGATCCTTATGTGGTTTGTGAAAAGAACACACATGCAATGACTCTAGATGTGGTTTGTGAGAAGAATAGACATGCAATGACACTGGTGGATCCATATGTGGTTTGTGAGAAGAACACACATCCAATGACACCGGTGGATCCATATGTGGTTTGTGAGAGGAACACACATGCAATGACACTGGGTGTGGTTCATGAAAAGAACACACATCCAATGAAATCTGGTGGATCCATATGTGGTTTGTGAGAAGAACACTCATGGAATGACTCTAGTTCTGGTTCATGAGAAGAACACACATGCAATCACACTGGTGGATCCATATGTGGTTTGTGAGAAGAACACACATCCAATGACACTGGTGGATCCATGTGTGGTTTGTGAGAAGAACACACATGCAATGACACTGGGTGTGGTTTATGAAAAGAACACACATCCAATGACACTTGTGGATCCATATGTGGTCTGTGGAAAGAACATACATGCAATGACACTAGCTATGGATAATGAAAAAACAGACATGCAATGACTCTGATGGATCCATACGTGGTTACTGAAAAGAACACACATGCAATGACACTGGTGGATCAATGTGGTTTGTAAGAATAACAGACATGCAATGAACTCTAGTGGATCCATGTGTGGTTTGTGAGAAGAACACACATGCAATGACACTTGGTGTGGTTCATGAAAAGAACACACATCCAGTGAACTCTGGTGGATCCATATGTGGTTTGTGAGAAGAACACGCATGCAATGACTCTAGATGTGGTTTGTGAAAAGAACACACATGCAATGACACAGGTGGATCCATATGTGGTCTATGAGAAGAACACACATCCAATGACACTGGTGGATCCATGTGTGGTTTGTGAGAAGAACACACATGCAATGACACTAAGTGTGGTTCATCAAAAGAACACGCATCCAATGACACTGGTGGATCCTTATGTTTGTGAAAAGAACACATATGCAATGACTCTATATGTGGTTTGTGAGAAGAACACACATGCAATGACACTGGTGGATCCATATGTGGTTTGTGAGAAGAACACACATCCAATGCCATCGGTGGATCCATATGTGGTTTGTGAGAAGAACACACATCCAATGCCATCGGTGGATCCATATGTGGTTTGTGAGAAGAACACACATGTAATGACACTGGGTGTGGTTCATGAAAAGAACACACATCCAATGAACTGTGGTGGATCCATATGTGGTTTGTGAGAAGAACACACATGCAATGAATCTAGTTGTGGTTCATGAGAAGAACACACATGCAATCACACTAGTGGATCCATATGTGGTTTGTGAGAAGAACACACATCCAATGACACTGGCGGATCCATGTGTGGTTTGTGAGAAGAACACACATGCAATGACACTAGGTGTGGTTCATGAAAAGAACACACATCCAATGGCACTAGTGGATCCTTATGTGGTTTGTGAAAAGAACACACATGCATTGACACTGGGTGTGGTTTATGAGAAGAACACACATGCGATGACTCTAGTTGTGGTTTGTGAGAAGAACGCACATGCAATCAAACTGGTGGATCCATATGTGGTTTATGAGAAGAAGACACATGCAATGACACTGGTGGATCCATGTGTGGTTTGTGAGAATAATAGACATGCAATGAACTCTGGTGGATCCATGTGTGGTTTGTGAGAACACACATGCAATGACACTTGGTGTGGTTCATGAAAATAACACACATCCAATGACTCTGGTGGATCCTTATGTGGTTTGTGAGAAGAACCCACATGCAGTGACTCTAGATGTGGTTCATGAAAAGAACACACATACAATGACACTGGTGGATCCATATGTGGTTTGTGAGAAGAACACACATCCAATGACACTGGTGGATCCATGTGTGGTTTGTGAGAAGAACACACATGCAATAACACTGGGTGTGGTTCATGAAAAGAACACACAACCAATGACACTGGTGGATCCTTATGTTGTTTGTGAAAAGAACACACATGCAATGACTCTAGATGTGGTTTGTGAGAAGAATAGACATGCAAAGACACTGGTGGATCCATATGTGGTTTGTGAGAAGAACACACATCCAATGACACCGGTGGATCCATATGTGGTTTGTGAGAAGAACACACATGCAATGACACTGGGTGTGGTTCATGAAAAGAACACACATCCAATGAACTCTGGTGGATCCATATGTGGTTTGTGAGAAGAACACTCATGGAATGACTCTAACTGTGGTTCATGAGAAGAACACACATGCAATCACACTGGTGGATCCATATGTGGTTTGTGAGAAGAACACACATCCAATGACATTAGGTGTGGTTCATCAAAAGAACACACATCCAATGACACTGGTGGATCCTTATGTTTGTGAAAAGAACACATATGCAATGACTCTAGATGTGGTTTGTGAGAAGAACACACATGCAATGACACTGGGTGTGGTTCATGAAAAGAACACACATCCAATGAACTCTGGTGGATCCATAGGTGGTTTGTGAGAAGAACACTCATGGAATGACTCTAGCTGTGGTTCATGAGAAGAACACACATGCAATTACACTGGTGGATCCATATGTGGTTTGTGAGAAGAACACACATCCAATGACACTGGCGGATCCATGTCTGGTTTGTGAGAAGAACACACATGCAATGACACTAGGTGTGATTCATTTAAAGAACACACATCCAATGGCACTAGTGGATCCTTATGAGGTTTGTGGAAAGAACACACATGCAATGACACTGGGTGTGGTTTATGAGAAGAACACACATGCAATGTCTCTAGCTGTGGTTTGTGAGAAGAACACACATGCAATGACTCTAGATGTGGTTTGTGAGAATAACACACATGCAATCAAACTAGTGGATCCATATGTGGTTTGTGAGAAGAAGACACATGCAATGACACTGGTGGATCCATGTGTGGTTTGTGAGAAAAACACACATGCAATGACACTGGTGGATCCATATGTGGTCTGTGGAAAGAACATACAGGCAATGACACTAGGTGTGATTAATGGAAAGAGCACACATGCAATGACTCTGGTGGATCCACATGTGGTTTGTGAAAACAACACACATGTAATGACACTGGTGGATCAATGTGGTTTGTGAGAATAATAGACATGTCATGAACTCTGGTGGATCCATGTGTGGTTTGTGAGAAGAACACACATGCAATGACACTGGGTGTGGTTCATGAAAATAACACACATCCAATGACTCTGGTGGATCCTTATGTGGTTTGTGAGAAGAACACACATGCAGTGACTCTAGATGTGGTTCATGAAAAGAACACACATGCAATGACACTGGTGGATCCATATGTGGTTTGTGAGAAGAACACACATCCAATGACACTGGTGGATCCATGTGTGGTTTGTGAGAAGAACACACATGCTATGACACTGGGTGTGGTTCATGAAAAGAACACACATCCAATGACACTGGTGGATCCTTATGTGGTTTGTGAAAAGAACACACATGCAATGACTCTAGATGTGGTTTGTGAGAAGAATAGACATGCAATGACACTGCTGGATCCATATGTGGTTTGTGAGAAGAACACACATCCAATGACACCGGTGGATCCATATGTGGTTTGTGAGAAGAACACACATGCAATGACATTAGGTGTGGTTCATGAAAAGAACACGCATCCAATGAACTCTGGTGGATCCATATGTGGTTTGTGAGAAGAACACTCATGGAATGACTCTAGTTGTGGTTCATGAGAATAACACACATGCAAACACACTGGTGGATCCATATGTGGTTTTGAGAAGAACACACATCCAATGACACTGGTGGATGCATGTGTGGTTTGTGAGAAGAACACACATGCAATGACACTGGGTGTGGTTCATGAAAAGAACACACATCCAATGAACTCTGGTGGATCCATAGGTGGTTTGTGAGAAGAACACTCATGGAATGACTCTAGCTGTGGTTCATGAGAAGAACACACATGCAATTACACTGGTGGATCCATATGTGGTTTGTGAGAAGAACACACATCCAATGACACTGGCGGATCCATGTCTGGTTTGTGAGAAGAACACACATGCAATGACACTAGGT
This sequence comes from Avena sativa, assembly GCA_916181665.1. Taxonomy (NCBI): domain Eukaryota; kingdom Viridiplantae; phylum Streptophyta; class Magnoliopsida; order Poales; family Poaceae; genus Avena; species Avena sativa. The sequence continues at coordinate 25,933,547 of OV702290.1, read as the reverse complement.
GTGATTCATTTAAAGAACACACATCGAATGGCACTAGTGGATCCTTATGAGGTTTGTGGAAAGAACACACATGCAATGACACTGGGTGTGGTTTATGAGAAGAACACACATGCAATGTCTCTAGCTGTGGTTTGTGAGAAGAACACACATGCAATGACTCTAGATGTGGTTTGTGAGAATAACACACATGCAATCAAACTAGTGGATCCATATGTGGTTTGTGAGAAGAAGACACATGCAATGACACTGGTGGATCCATGTGTGGTTTGTGAGAAAAACACACATCCAAAACACACATGCAATGACACTGGTGGATCCATATGTGGTCTGTGGAAAGAACATACATGCAATGACACTAGGTGTGATTAATGGAAAGAGCACACATGCAATGACTCTGGTGGATCCACATGTGGTTTGTGAAAAGAACACACATGTAATGACACTGGTGGATCAATGTGGTTTGTGAGAATAACAGACGTGCAACGAACTCTGGTGGATCCTTGTGTGGTTTGTGAGAAGAACACACATGCAATGACACTGGGTGTGGTTCATGAAAATAACACACATCCAATGACTCTGGTGGATCCTTATGTGGTTTGTGAGAAGAACACACATGCAGTGACTCTAGATGTGGTTCATGAAAAGAACACACATGCAATGACACTGGTGGATCCATATGTGGTTTGTGAGAAGAACACACATCCAATGACACTGGTGGATCCATGTGTGGTTTGTGAGAAGAACACACATGCTATGACACTGGGTGTGGTTCATGAAAAGAACACACATCCAATGACACTGGTGGATCCTTATGTGGTTTGTGAAAAGAACACACATGCAATGACTCTAGATGTGGTTTGTGAGAAGAATAGACATGCAATGACACTGCTGGGTCCATATGTGGTTTGTGAGAAGAACACACATCCAATGACACCGGTGGATCCATATGTGGTTTGTGAGAAGAACACACATGCAATGACATTAGGTGTGGTTCATGAAAAGAACACGCATCCAATGAACTCTGGTGGATCCATATGTGGTTTGTGAGAAGAACACTCATGGAATGACTCTAGTTGTGGTTCATGAGAATAACACATATGCAAACACACTGGTGGATCCATATGTGGTTTTGAGAAGAACACACATCCAATGACACTGGTGGATCCATGTGTGGTTTATGAGAAGAACACACATGCAATGACACTGGGTGTGGTTTATCAAAAGAACACACATCCAATGACACTGGTGGATCCATATGTGGTCTATGGAAAGAACCTACATGCAATGACACTAGCTATGGATAATGAAAAAACAGACATGCAATGACTCTGATAGATCCATACGTGGTTACTGAAAAGAACACACATGCAATGACACTGGTGGATCAATGTGGTTTGTGAGAATAACAGACATGCAATAAACTCGGGTGGATCCATGTGTGGTTTGTGAGAAGAACACACATGCAATGACACTGGGTGTGGTTCATGAAAAGAACACACATCCAATGAACTTTGGTGGATCCATATGTGGTTTGTGCGAAGAACACACATGCAATGATTCTAGATGTGGTTTGTGAAAAGAACACACATGCAATGCCACAGGTGGATCCATATGTGGTTTGTGAGAAGAACACACATCGAATGACACTGGTGGATCCATGTGTGGTTTGTGAGAAGAACACACATCCAATGACACTGGTGGATCCATGTGTGGTTTGTGAGAAGAAAACACATGCAATGACACTAGGTGTGGTTCATGAAAAGAACACACATCCAATGACACTGGTGGATCCTTATGTTTGTGAAAAGAACACACATGCAATGACTCTAGATGTGGTTTGTGAGAAGAACACACATGCAATGACACTGGTGGATCCATATGTGGTTCGTGAGAAGAACACATATCCAATGACACTGGTGCATCCATATGTGTTTTGTGAGAAGAACACACATGCAATGACACTGGGTGTGGTTCATGAAAAGAACACACATCCAATGAACTGTGGTGGATCCATATGTGGTTTGTGAGAAGAACACACATCGAATGACACTGGTGGATCCATGTGTGGTTTGTGAGAAGAAGACACATGCAATGACACTGGGTGTGGTTCATGAAAAGAACACACATCCAATGACACTGGTGGTACCTTACGTGGTTTGTGAAAAGAACACACATGCAATGACTCTAGATGTGGTTTGTGAGAAGAACACACATGCAATGACACTGGTGGATCCATATGTGGTTTGTGAGAAGAACACACATCCAATGACACTGGTGGATCCATGTGTGGTTTGTGAGAAGAACACACATGCAATGACACTCGGTATGGTTCCCGAGAAGAACACACATCCAATGACACTAGTGGATCCATATGTGGTCTGTGGAAAGAACATACATGCAATGACACTAGCTATGGATAATGAAAAGAACAGACATGCAATGACTCTGATGGATCCATATGTGGTTTCTGAACAGTACACACATGCAATGACACTGGTGGATCAATGTGGTTTGTGAGAAGAACACACATGCAATGACTCTAGATGTGGTTTGTGAAAAGAACAGACATGCAATGACACCGGTGGATCCATATGTGGTTTGTGAGAAGAACACACATCCAATGACACTGGTGGATCCATGTGTGGTTTGTGAGAAGAACACACATGCAATGACACTAGGCGTGTTTCATGAAAAGAACACACATCCAATGACACTGGTGGATCCTTATGTTTGTGAAAAGAACACACATGCAATGACTCTAGATGTGGTTTGTGAGAAGAACACACATGCAATGACTCTAGCTGTGGTTTGTGAGAAGAACACACATGCAATCACACTGGTGGATCCATATGTGGTTTGTGAGAAGAACACACATCCAATGACACTGGTGGTACCTTATGTGTTATGTGAGAAGAACACACATGCAATGACACTGGGTGTGGTTCATGAAAAGAACACACATCCAATGAACTATGCTGGATCTATATGTGGTTTGTGAGAAGAACACACATGCAGTGACTCTAGCTGTGGTTCATGAGAAGAACACACATGCAATCACACGGGTGGATCCATATGTGTTTTCTGAGAAGAACACACATCCAATGACACTGGTGGATCCATGTGTGGTTTGTGAGAAGAACACACATGCAATGACACTAGTGTGGTTCATGAAAAGAACAAACATCTAATGACACTGGTGGATCCTGATGTGGTTTGTGAAAAGAACACACATTCAATGACACTGGGTGTGGTTTGTGAGAAGAACACAGATGCAATGACTCTAGTTGTGGTTTGTGAGAATAACACACATGCAATCAAACTGGTGGATCCATATGTGGTTCATGAGAAGAACACACATCCAATGACACTGGTGGATCCATGTGTGGTTTTTGAGAAGAACACACATGCAAAACACACAAACAATGACACTGGTGGATCCATATGTGGTTTGTGGAAAGAATAGACATGTAATGACACTAGGTGTGGTTAATGAAAAGAACACACATGCAATGACACTGGTGGATCAATGTGGTTTGTGAGAATAACTGACATGAAATGAACTCTAGGGGATCCATGTGTGGTTTCTGAGAAGAACACACATGTAATGACTCTGGTGGATCTACATGTGGTTTGTGAAAAGAACACACATGCAATGATACTGGTGGATCAACGTGGTTTGTGAGAATAACACACATGCAATGAACTCTGTTGGATCCATGTGTGGTTTGTGAGAAGAACACACAAGCAATGACACTGGGTGTGGTTCATAAAAATAACACACATAGAATGACTCTGGTGGATCCATATGTGGTTTGTGAAAAGAACACACATGCAATGACTCTAGCTATGGTTAATGAAAAGATCACAAATACAATGACACTATTGGATCCATATTTGGTTTGTGAAAAGAACAGACATGCAATGACACTGGTGGATCCATATGTGGTTTGTGAGAAGAACACACATGCAATGACACTGGTTGTGGTTCATGAAAAGAACACACATGCAATGAAACTGGTGGATCCATATGTGGTTTGTGAGAAGAACACACATGCAATGACTCTAGTCGTGGTTTGTGAGAAGAACACACATGCAATCATACTGGTGGATCCATATGTTGTTTGTGAGAAGAACACACATCCCATGACACTGGTGCATCCATGTGTGGATTGAGAGAAGAACACACGTGCAAAACACACATGCAATGACACTGGTGGATCCAGATGTGGTCCGTGGAAAGAACATACATGCAATGACACTAGCTAAGGATAATGAAAAGAACAGACATGCAATGACTCTGATGGTTCCATATGTGGTTTCTGAAAAGAACACACATGTAATGACACTGGTGGATCAATGTGGTTTGTGAGAATAACAAACATGTAATGAACTCTGGTGGATCCATGTGTGGTTTGTGAGAAGAACACACATGCAATGACACTGGGTGTGGTTCATGAAAAGAACACACATCCAATGAACTCTGGTGGATCCATATGTGGTTTGTGTGAAGAACACACATGCAATGACTCTAGATGTGATTTGTGAAAAGAACACACATGCAATGACACTGGTGGATCCATATGTGGTTTGTCAGAATAACAAACATGCAATGACACTAGTGGATCCATGTGTGGTTTGTGAGAAGAACACACATGCAATGACTCTAGTGGATCCACATGTGGTTTGTGAAAAGAACACACATGCAATGATAATGGTGGATCAATGTGGTTTGTGAGAATAACAGACATGCAATCAACTCTGGTGGATCCATGTGTGGTTTGTGAGAAGAACACACAAGCAATGACACTGGGTGTGGTTCATAAAAAGAACACACATCCAATGACTCTGGTGGATCCTTATGTGGTTTGTGAGAACAACACACATGGAGTGACTCTAGATGTGGTTCATGAGAAGAACACACATGCAATGACACTGGTGGATCCATATGTGGTTTGTGAAAAGAACACACATGCAATGACTCTAGCTATGCTTAATGAAAACAACACACATACAATGACACTGTTGGATCCATATGTGGTTTGTGAGAAGAACACACATGCAATGACACTGGTTGTGGTTCATGAAAAGAACACACATGCAATCAAACTGGTGGATCCTTATGTGGTTTGTGAAAAGAACACATATTCAATGACTCTCGTGGATCCATATGTGGTTTGTGAGAAGAACACACATGCAATGACTCTAGCTGTGGTTTGTGAGAAGAACACACATGCAATCACACTGGTGGATCCATATGTTGTTTGTGAGAAGAACACACATCCAATGACACTGGTGGATCATGTGTGGTTTGTGATCAGAACACACATGCAAAACACACATGCAATGACACTGGTGGATCCATATGTGGTCTGTGGAAAGAACATACATGCAATGACACTAGCTATGGATAATGAAAAGAACAGACATGCAATAACTCTGATGGATCCATATGTGGTTTCTGAAAAGAACACACATGCAATGACACTGGTGGATCAATGTGGTTTGTGAGAATAACAGACATGCAATGAACTCTAGTGGATCCATGTGTGGTTTGTGAGAAGAACACACATGCAATGACACTGGGTGTGGTTCATGAAAAGAACACACATCCAATGAACTCTGGTGGATCCATATGTGGTTTGTGAGAAGAACACACATGCAATGACTCTAGATGTGATTTGTGAAAAGAACACACATGCAATGACACAGGTGGTTCCATATGTGGTTTGTGAGAAGAACACACATCCCATGACACTGGTGGATCCATGTGTGGTTTGTGAGAAGAACACACATGCAATGACACCAGGTGTGGTTCATGAAAAGAACACACATCCAATGACACTGGTGGATCCTTATGTTTGTGAAAAGAACACACATGCAATGACTCTAGATGTGGTTTGTGAGAAGAACACACATGCAATGGCACCGGTGCATCCATATGTGGTTTGTGAGAAGAACACACATGCAATGACACTGGGTGTGGTTCATGAAAAGAACACACATCCAATGAACTATGGTGGATCCATATGTGGTTTGTGAGAAGAACACACATGCAATGACTCTAGCTATGGTTCATGAGAAGAACACACATGCAATCACACTGGTGGATCTATATGTGGTTTGTGAGAAGAACACACTTCCAATTACACTAGTGGATCAATGTGTGGTTTGTGAGAAGAACACACATGCAATGACACTGGTGTGGTTCATGAAAAGAACACACATCCAATGACACTGGTGGATCCTTATGTGGTTTGTGAAAAGAACACACATGCAGTGACACTAGGTGTGCTTTGTGAGAAGAACACACATGCAATGACTCTACCTGTGGTTTGTGAGAAGAACACACATGCAATCAAACTTGTGGATCCATATGTGGTTTGTGAGAAGAACACACATCCAATGACACCGGTGGATCCATGTATGGTTTGTGAAAAGTACACACATGCAAAACACTCAAAACAATGACACTAGTGGATCCATATGTGGTCTGTGGAAAGAATAGACATGCAATGACACTAGGTGTGGTTAATGAAAAGAACATAAATGCAATGACTCTGATGGATCCATATGTGGTTTCAGAAAAGAACACACAGGCAATGACACTGGTGGATCAATGTGGTTTGTGAGAATAACAAACATGCAATGAACTCTGGTGGATCCATGTGTGGTTTGTGAGAAGAACACACATGCAATGACTCTAGTGGATCCACATGTGGTTTGTGAAAAGAACACACATGCAATGATACTGGTGGATCAATGTGGGTTGTGAGAATAACAGACATGCAATGAACTCTAGTGGATCCATGTGTGGTTTGTGAGAAGAACACACATGCAATGACACTGGGTGTGGTTCATGAAAATAACACACATCCATTGACTCTGGTGGATCCTTATGTAGTTTGTGAGAAGAAAACACATGTGGTGACTAGATGTGGTTCATGAGAAGAATACACATGCAATGACACCGGTGGATACATATGTGGTTTGTCAGAAGAACACGCATCCAATGACACTGGTGGATCCATGTGTGGTTTGTGAGAAGAACACACATGCAATGACACTAGGTGTGGTTCATGAAAAGAACAAACATCCAATGAAACTGGAGGATCCTTATGTGGTTTGTGAAAAGAACACACATGCAATTACTCTAGATGTGGTTTGTGAGAAGAACACACATGCAATGACACTAGTGGATCCATATGTGGTTTGTGAGAAGAACACACATCCAATGACACTGGTGGATCCATATGTGGTTTGTGAGAAGAACACACATGCAATGACACTAGGTGTGGTTCATGAAAAGAACACACATCCAATGAACTCTGGTGGATCCATATGTGGTTTGTGAGAAGATACTCATGTAATGACTCTAGCTGTGGTTCATGAGAAGAACACACATGCAATCACACTGGTGGATCCATATGTGGTTTGTGAGAAGAACACACATCCAATGACACTGGTGGATCCATGTGTGGTTTGTGATAAGAACACACATGCAATGCCACTGGGTGTGGTTTATGAAAAGAACACACATCCAATGACACTTGTGGATCCATATGTGGTCTGTGGAAAGAACATACATGCAATGACACTAGCTATGGATAATGAAAAAAACAGACATGTAATGACTCTAATGGATCCATACGTGGTTTCTGAAAAGAACACACATGCAATGACACTGGTGGATCAATGTGGTTTGTGAGAATAACTGACATGCAATGAACTCTGGTGGATCCATGTGTGGTTTGTGAGAAGAACACACATGCAATGACACTGGGTGTGGTTAATGAAAAGAACACACATCTAATGAACTCGGGTGGATCCATATGTGGTTTATGAGAAGAACACGCATGCAATGACTCTAGATGTGGTTTGTGAAAAGAACACACATGCAATGACACAGGTGGATCCATATGTGGTTTGTGAGAAGAACACACATCCAATGACACTGGTGGATCCATGTGTGGTTTGTGAGCATAACACACATGCAATGACACTAGGTGTGGTTCATCAAAAGAACACACATCCAATGACACTGGTGGATGCTTATGTTTGTGAAAAGAACACATATGCAATGACTCTAGATGTGGTTTGTGAGAAGAACACACATCCAATGACACTGGTGGATCCATGTGTGGTTTGTGAGAATAACACACATGCAATCACAGTGGTGGATCCATATGTGGTTTGTGAAAAGAACACACAGCCAATGAACTGTGGTGGATCCATATGTGGTTTGTGAGAAGAACACACATGCAATGAATCTAGCTGTGGTTCATGAGAAGAACACACATGCAATCACAGTGGTGGATCCATATGTGGTTTGTGAAAAGAATACACATCCAATGACACTGGTGGATCCATGTGTGGTTTGTGAGAAGAACACACATGCAATGACACTAGGTGTGGTTCATGAAAAGAACACACATCCAATGACACTGGTAGATCCTTATGTTTGTGAAAAGAACACACATGCAACGACTCTGTATGTGGTTTGTGAGAAGAACACACATGCAATGACTCTAGCTGTGGTTTGTGAGAAGAACACACATGCAATCAAACTGGTGGATCCATATGTGGTTTGTGAGAAGAACACACATCCAATGACACTAGTGGATGCATGTGTGGTTTGTGAGAATAACACACGTGTAAAACACACAAGAAATGACACTGGTGGATCCATATGTGGTCTGTGGAAAGAATAGACATGCAACGAAACTAGGTGTGGTTAATGAAAAGAACATACATGCAATGACTCTAATGGATCCATATGTGGTCTGTGAAAAGAACACACATGCAATGACACTGGTGGATCAATGTGGTTTGTGAGAATAATAGACATGCAATAAACTCTGGTGGATCCATGTGTGGTTTGTGAGAAGAACACACATGCAATGACACTGGTGGATCCACATGTGGTTTGTGAAAAGAACACACATGCAATGATACTGGTGGATCAATGTGGGTTGTGAGAATAAGAGACATGCAATGAACTCTGGTGGATCCATGTGTGGTTTGTGAGAAGAACACACATGCAATGACACTGGTGGATCCATGTGTGGCTTGTGAGAAGAACACACACGCAATGACACTAGGTGTGGTTTATGAAAAGAAGACACATCCAATGACACTAGTGGATCCATATGTGGTCTGTGGAAAGAACATACATGCAATGACACTAGCTATGGATAATGAAAAGAACACACATGCAATGACTCTGATGGATCCATATGTGGTTTCTGAAAAGAACACACATGCAATGACACTGGTGGATCAATGTGGTTTGTGAGAATAACAGACATGCAATAAACTCTGGTGGATCCATATGTGATTTGTTAGAAGAACACACATGCAATGCCACTGGGTGTGGTTTATGAAAAGAACACACATCCAATGACACTGGTGGAACCATATGTGGTCTGTGGAAAGAACATACATGCAATGACACTAGCTATGGATAATGAAAAAAACAGACATGCAATGACTCTAATGGATCCATACGTGGTTTCTGAAAAGAACACACATGCAATGACACTGGTGGATCAATGTGGTCTGTGAGAATAACTGACATGCAATGAACTCTGTTGGATCCATGTGTGGTTTGTGAGAAGAACACACATGCAATGACACTGGTGGATCAATGTGGTTTGTGAGAATAATAGACATGCAATAAACTCTGGTGGATCCATATGTGGTTTGTTAGAAGAACACACATGCAATGCCACTGGGTGTGGTTTATGAAAAGAACACACATCCAATGACACTGGTGGATCCATATGTGGTCTGTGGAAAGAACATACATTCAATGACACTAGCTATGGATAATGAAAAAAACAGACATGCAATGACTCTAATGGATCCATACGTGGTTTCTGAAAAGAACACACATGCAATGACACTGGTGGATCAATGTGGTCTGTGAGAATAACTGACATGCAATGAACTTTGTTGGATCCATGTGTGGTTTGTGAGAAGAACACACATGCAATGACACTGGTGGATCAATGTGGTTTGTGAGAATAATAGACATGCAATAAACTCTGGTGGATCCATATGTGGTTTGTTAGAAGAACACACATGCAATGCCACTGGGTGTGGTTTATGAAAAGAACACACATCCAATGACACTGGTGGATCCATATGTGGTCTGTGGAAAGAACATACATTCAATGACACTAGCTATGGATAATGAAAAAAACAGACATGCAATGACTCTAATGGATCCATACGTGGTTTCTGAAAAGAACACACATGCAGTGACACTGCTGGATCAATGTGGTCTGTGAGAATAACTGACATGCAATGAACTCTGTTGGATCCATGTGTGGTTTGTGAGAAGAACACACATCCAATGACACCGGTGCATCCATATGTGTTTTGTGAGAAGAACACACATGCAATGACACTGGGTGTGGTTCATGAAAAGAACACACATCCAATGAACTCTTATGGATCCATATGTGGTTTGTAAGAAGAACACTCATCCAATGACTCTGGTGGATCCATGTGTGGTTTGTGAGAAGAACACACATCCAATGACACTAGGTGTGGTTCATCAAAAGAACACACATCCAATGACACTGGTGGATCCTTATGTTTGTGAAAATAACACATATGCAATGACTCTAGATGTGGTTTGTGAGAAGCACACACATCCAATGACACTGGTGGATCCATGTGTGGTTTGTGAGAAGAACACACATGTAATGACACTAGGTGTGGTTCATGAAAAGAACACACATCCAATGAACTGTGGTGGATCCATATGTGGTTTATGAGAAGAACACACATGCAATGAATCTAGCTGTGGTTCATGAGAAGAACACACATGCAATCACAGTGGTGGATCCATATGTGGTTTGTGAAAACAATACACATCCAATGACACTGGTGGATCCATGTGTGGTTTGTGAGAAGAACACACATGCAATGACACTAGGTGTGGTTCATGAAAAGAACACACATCCAATGACACTGGTAGATCCTTATGTTTGTGAAAAGAACACACATGCAACGACTCTATATGTGGTTTGTGAGAAGAACACACATGCAATGACTCTAGCTGTGGTTTGTGAGAAGAACACACATGCAATCAAACTGGTGGATCCATATGTGGTTTGTGAGAAGAACACACATCCAATGACACTGTTGGATGCATGTGTGGTTTGTGAGAAGAACACACATGTAAAACACACAAGAAATGACACTGGTGGACCCATATGTGGTCTGTGGAAAGAATAGACATGCAATGAAACTAGGTGTGATTAATGAAAAGAACATACATGGAATGACTCTAATGGATCCATATGTGGTCTGTGAAAAGAACACACATGCAATGACACTGGTGGATCAATGTGGTTTGTGAGAATAACAGACATGTAATAAACTCTGGTGGATCCATGTGTGGTTTGTGAGAAGAACACACATGCAATGACTCTGGTGGATCCACGTATGGTTTGTGAAAAGAACACACATGCAATGATACTGGTGGATCAATGTGGGTTGTGAGAATAAGAGACATGCAATGAACTCTGGTGGATCCATGTGTGGTTTGTGAGAAGAACACACATGCAATGACACTGGGTGTGGTTCATGAAAATAACACACATCTAATGACTCTGGTGGATCCTTATATGATTTGTGAGAAGAACACACATGAAGTGACTCTAGATGTGGTTCATGAGAAGAACACACATGCAATGATACTGGTGGATCCGTATGTGGTTTGTGAGAAGAACACACATCCAATGACACTGCTGGATCCAAGTGTGGTTTGTGAGAAGAACACACATGCAATGACACTGGGTGTGGTTCATGAAAAGAACACACATCCAATGACACTGGTGGATCCTTATGTGGTTTGTGAAAAGAACACACATGCCATGACTCTAGATGTGGTTTGTGAGAAGAACAGACATGCAATGACACGGGTGGTTCCATATGTGGTTTGTGAGAAGAACACACATCCAATGACACCGGTGGATCCATATGTGGTTTGTTTGAAGAACACACATGCAATGACACTGGGTGTGGTTCATGAAACGAACACACATCGAATGAACTCTGGTGGATCCATATGTGGTTTGTAAGAAGAACACTCATCTAATGACTATAGCTGTGGTTCACGAGAAGAACACACATGCAATCACATTGGTGGATCCATATGTGGTTTGTGAGAAGAACACACATCCAATGACACTGGTGGATCCATGTGTGGCTTGTGAGAAGAACACACACGCAATGACACTAGGCGTGGTTCATGAAAAGAAGACACATCCAATGACACTAGTGGATCCATATGTGGTCTGTGGAAAGAACATACATGCAATGACACTAGCTATGGATAATGAAAAGAACAGACATGCAATGACTCTGATGGATCCATATGTGGTTTCTGAAAAGAACACACATGCAATGACACTGGTGGATCAATGTGGTTTGTGAGAATAACAGACATGCAATAAACTCTGGTGGATCCATATGTGGTTTGTTAGAAGAACACACATGCAATGACACTAGGTGTGGTTCATGAAAAGAACACAGATCCAATGAACTCTGGTGGATCCATATGTGGTTTGTGAGAAGAACACACATGCAATGACTCTAGATGTGGTTTGTGAAAAGGACACACATGCAATGACACAGGTGGTTCCATATGTGGTTTGTGATAAGAACACACATCCAATGAGGCTGGTGGATCCATGTGTGGTTTGTGAGAAGACAACACATGCAATGACACTAGGTGTGGTTCATGAAAAGAACACACATCCAATGACACTGGTGGATCCTTATGTTTGTGAAAAGAACACACATGCAATGACTCTAGATGTGGTTTGTGAGAAGAACACACATCCAATGACACTGGTGGATCCATATGTGGTTTGTGAGAAGAACACACATCCAATGACACCGGTGCATCCATATGTGTTTTGTGAGAAGAACACACATGCAATGACACTGGGTGTGGTTCATGAAAAGAACACACATCCAATGAACTCTTATGGATCCATATGTGGTTTGTAAGAAGAACACTCATCCAATGACTCTGGTGGATCCATGTGTGGTTTGTGAGAAGAACACACATCCAATGACACTAGGTGTGGTTCATCAAAAGAACACACATCCAATGACACTGGTGGATCCTTATGTTTGTGAAAATAACACATATGCAATGACTCTAGATGTGGTTTGTGAGAAGAACACACATCCAATGACACTGGTGGATCCATGTGTGGTTTGTGAGAAGAACACACATGTAATGACACTAGGTGTGGTTCATGAAAAGAACACACATCCAATGAACTGTGGTGGATCCATATGTGGTTTATGAGAATAACACACATGCAAAGAATCTTGCTGTGGTTCATGAGAAGAACACACATGCAATCACAATGGTGGATCCATATGTGGTTTGTGAAAAGAATACACATCCAATGACACTGGTGGATCCATGTGTGGTTTGTGAGAAGAATACACATGCAATGACACTAGGTGTGGTTCATGAAAAGAACACACATCCAATGACACTGGTAGATCCTTATGTTTGTGAAAAGAACACACATGCAACGACTCTATATGTGGTTTGTGAGAAGAACACACATGCAATGACTCTAGCTGTGGTTTGTGAGAAGAACACACATGCAATCAAACTGGTGGATCCATATGTGGTTTGTGAGAAGAACACACATCCAATGACACTGTTGGATGCATGTGTGGTTTGTGAGAAGAACACACATGTAAAACACACAAGAAATGACACTGGTGGATCCATATGTGGTCTGTGGAAAGAATAGACATGCAATGAAACTAGGTGTGGTTAATGAAAAGAACATACATGGAATGACTCTAATGGATCCATATGTGGTCTGTGAAAAGAACACACATGCAACGACACTGGTGGATCAATGTGGTTTGTGAGAATAACAGACATGTAATAAACTCTGGTGGATCCATGTGTGGTTTGTGAGAAGAACACACATGCAATGACTCTGGTGGATCCACGTATGGTTTGTGAAAAGAACACACATGCAATGATACTGGTGGATCAATGTGGGTTGTGAGAATAAGAGACATGCAATGAACTCTGGTGGATCCATGTGTGGTTTGTGAGAAGAACACACATGCAATGACACTGGGTGTGGTTCATGAAAATAACACACATCCAATGACTCTGGTGGATCCTTATATGATTTGTGAGAAGAACACACATGAAGTGACTCTAGATGTGGTTCATGAGAAGAACACACATGCAATGATACTGGTGGATCCATATGTGGTTTGTGAGAAGAACACACATCCAATGACACTGCTGGATCCAAGTGTGGTTTGTGAGAAGAACACACATGCAATGACACTGGGTGTGTTTCATGAAAAGAACACACATCCAATGACACTGGTGGATCCTTATGTGGTTTGTGAAAAGAACACACATGCCATGACTCTAGATGTGGTTTGTGAGAAGAACAGACATGCAATGACACGGGTGGTTCCGTATGTGGTTTGTGAGAAGAACACACATCCAATGACACCGGTGGATCCATATGTGGTTTGCTTGAAGAACACACATGCAATGACACTGGGTGTGGTTCATGAAACGAACACACGTCGAATGAACTCTGGTGGATCCATATGTGGTTTGTAAGAAGAACACTCATCTAATGACTATAGCTGTGGTTCACGAGAAGAACACACATGTAATCACATTGGTGGATCCATATGTGGTTTGTGAGAAGAACACACATCCAATGACACTGGTGGATCCATGTGTGGCTTGTGAGAAGAACACACACGCAATGACACTAGGTGTGGTTCATAAAAAGAAGACACATCCAATGACACTAGTGGATCCATATGTGGTCTGTGGAAAGAACATACATGCAATGACACTAGCTATGGATAATGAAAAGAACAGACATGCAATGACTCTGATGGATCCATATGTGGTTTCTGAAAAGAACACACATGCAATGACACTGGTGGATCAATGTGGTTTGTGAGAATAACAGACATGCAATAAACTCTGGTGGATCCGTATGTGGTTTGTTAGAAGAACACACATGCAATGACACTAGGTGTGGTTCATGAAAAGAACACAGATCCAATGAACTCTGGTGGATCCATATGTGGTTTGTGAGAAGAACACACATGCAATGACTCTAGATGTGGTTTGTGAAAAGGACACACATGCAATGACACAGGTGGTTCCATATGTGGTTTGTGAGAAGAACACACATCCAATGACACTGGTGGATCCATGTGTGGTTTGTGAGAAGACAACACATGCAATGACACTAGGTGTGGTTCATGAAAAGAACACACATCCAATGACACTGGTGGATCCTTATGTTTGTGAAAAGAACACACATGCAATGACTCTAGATGTGGTTTGTGAGAAGAACACACATCCAATGACACTGGTGGATCCATATGTGGTTTGTGAGAAGAACACACATCCAATGACACCGGTGCATCCATATGTGTTTTGTGAGAAGAACACACATGCAATGACACTGGGTGTGGTTCATGAAAAGAACACACATCCAATGAACTCTTATGGATCCATATGTGGTTTGTAAGAAGAACACTCATCCAATGACTCTGGTGGATCCATGTGTTGTTTGTGAGAAGAACACACATCCAA
This sequence comes from Avena sativa, assembly GCA_916181665.1. Lineage (NCBI taxonomy): Eukaryota > Viridiplantae > Streptophyta > Magnoliopsida > Poales > Poaceae > Avena > Avena sativa. The sequence continues at coordinate 25,917,904 of OV702290.1, read as the reverse complement.
TGACACTAGGTGTGGTTCATCAAAAGAACACACATCCAATGACACTGGTGGATCCTTATGTTTGTGAAAATAACACATATGCAATGATTCTAGATGTGGTTTGTGAGAAGAACACACATCCAATGACACTGGTGGATCCATGTGTGGTTTGTGAGAAGAACACACATGTAATGACACTAGGTGTGGTTCATGAAAAGAACACACATCCAATGAACTGTGGTGGATCCATATGTGGTTTATGAGAAGAACACACATGCAATGAATCTAGCTATGGTTCATGAGAAGAACACACATGCAATCACAGTGGTGGATCCATATGTGGTTTGTGAAAAGAATACACATCCAATGACACTGGTGGATCCATGTGTGGTTTATGAGAAGAACACACATGCAATGACACTAGGTGTGGTTCATGAAAACAACACACATCCAATGACACTGGTAGATCCTTATGTTTGTGAAAAGAACACACATGCAACGACTCTATATGTGGTTTGTGAGAAGAACACACATGCAATGACTCTAGCTAGGGTTTGTCAGAAGAACACACATGCAATCAAACTGGTGGATCCATATGTGGTTTGTGAGAAGAACACACATCCAATGACACTGGTGGATGCATGTGTGGTTTGTGAGAAGAACACACATGTAAAACACACAAGAAATGACACTGGTGGATCCATATGTGGTCTGTGGAAAGAATAGACATGCAATGAAACTAGGTGTGGTTAATGAAAAGAACATACATGCAATGACTCTAATGGATCCATATGTGGTCTGTGAAAAGAACACACATGCAATGACACTGGTGGATCAATGTGGTTTGTGAGAATAATAGACATGCAATAAACTCTGGTGGATCCATGTGTGGTTTGTGAGAAGAACACACATGCAATGACTCTGGTGGATCCACATGTGGTTTGTGAAAAGAACACACATGCAATGATACTGGTGGATCAATGTGGGTTGTGAGAATAATAGACATGCAATGAACTCTGGTGGATCCATGTGTGGTTTGTGAGAAGAACACACATGCAATGACACTGTGTGTGGTTCATGAAATTAACACACATCCAATGACTCTGGTGGATCCTTATATGATTTGTGAGAAGAACACACATGAAGTGACTCTAGATTTGGTTCATGACAAGAACACACATGCAATGATACTGGTGGATCCATATGTGGTTTGTGAGAAGAACACACATCCAATGACACTGCTGGATCCAAGTGTGGTTTGTGAGAAGAACACACATGCAATGACACTGGGTGTGGTTCATGAAAAGAACACACATCCAATGACACTGGTGGATCCTTATGTGGTTTGTGAAGAGAACACACATGCAATAACACGGGTGGTTCCATATGTGGTTTGTGAGAAGAACAGACATCCAATGACACCGGGGGATCCATATGTGGTCTGTTTGAAGAACACACATGCAATGACACTTGGTGTGGTTCATGAAACGAACACACATCGAATGAACTCTGGTGGATCCATATGTGGTTTGTAAGAAGAACACTCATCTAATGACTCTAGCTGTGGTTCACGAGAAGAACACACATGCAATCACATTGGTGGATCCATATGTGGTTTGTGAGAAGAACACACATCCAATGACACTGGTGGATCCATGTGTGGCTTGTGAGAAGAACACACATGCAATGACACTAGGTGTGGTTCATGAAAAGAAGACACATCCAATGACACTAGTGGATCCATATGTGGTCTGTGGAAAGAACATACATGCAATGACACTAGCTATGAATAATGAAAAGAACAGACATGCAATGACTCTGATGGATCCATATGTGGTTTCTGAAAAGAACACACATGCAATGACACTGGTGGATCAATGTGGTTTGTGAGAATAACAGACATGCAATAAACTCTGGTGGATCCATATGTGGTTTGTTAGAAGAACACACATGCAATGACACTAGGTGTGGTTCATGAAAAGAACACACATCCAATGAACTCTGGTGGATCCATATGTGGTTTGTGAGAAGAACACACATGCAATGACTCTAGATGTGGTTTGTGAAAAGGACACACATGCAATGACACAGGTGGTTCCATATGTGGTTTGTGAGAAGAACACACATCCAATGACACTGGTGGATCCATGTGTGGTTTGTGAGAAGATAACACATGCAATGACACTAGGTGTGGTTCATGAAAAGAACACACATCCAATGACACTGGTGGATCCTTATGTTTGTTAAAAGAACACACATGCAATGACTCTAGATGTGGTTTGTGAGAAGAACACACATCCAATGATACTGGTGCATCCATATGTGGTTTGTGAGAAGAACACACATCCAATGACACCGGCTCATCCATATGTGTTTTGTGAGAAGAACACACATGCAATGACACTAGGTGTGGTTCATGAAAAGAACACACATCCAATGAACTCTGGTGGATCCATATGTGGTTTGTAAGAAGAACACTCATGTAATGACTCTATCTGTGGTTCACGAGAAGAACACACATGCAATCACATTGGTGGATCCATATGTGGTTTGTGAAAAGAACACACATCCAATGACACTGGTGGATCCATGTGTGGTTTGTGAGAAGAACACACATGCAATGACACTGGGTGTGGTTCATGAAAAGAAAACACATCCAATGACACTAGTGGATCCATATGTGGTCTATGGAAAGAACATACATGCAATGACACTAGCTATGGATAATGAAAAGAATAGACATGCAATGACTCTGATGGATCCATATGTGGTTTCTGAAAAGAACACACATGCAATGACACTGGTGGATCAATGGGTTTGTGAGAATAACAGACATGTAATAAACTCTGGTGGATCCATATGTGGTTTGTGAGAAGAACACACATGCAATGACACTGGGTGTGGTTCATGAAAAGAACACACATCCAATGAACTCTGGTGGATCCATAAGTGGTTTGTGAGAAGAACACACATGCAATGAGTCTAGATGTGGTTTGTGAAAAGGACACACATGCAATGACACAGGTGGTTCCATATGTGGCTTGTGAAAAGAACACACATCCAATGACACTGGTGGATCCATGTGTGGTTTGTGAGAAGAACACACATGCAATGACACTAGGTGTGGTTCATCAAAAGAACACACATCCAATGACACTGGTGGATCCTAATGTTTGTGAAAAGAAAACACATGCAATGACTCTAGATGTGGTTTCTGAGAAGAACACACATGCAATGACTCTAGCTGTGGTTTGTGAGAAGAACACACATGCAATCAAACTTGTGGATCCATATGCGGTTTGTGAGAAGAACACACATCCAATGACACTGGTGGATCCATATGTGGTTTGTGAGATGAACACACATGCAATGACACTAGGTGTGGTTCATGAAAAGAACACACATCCAATGACACTGGTGGATCCTTATGTTTGTGAAAAGAACACACATGCAATGACTCTAGATGTGGTTTGTGAGAAGAACACACATGCAATGACACTGGTGGATCCATATGTGGTTTGTGAGAAGAACACACATCGAATGACACCGGTGCATCCATATGTGTTTTGTGAGAAGAACACACATGCAATGACACTGGGTGTGGTTCATGAAAAGAACACCCATCCAATGAACTATGGTGGATCCATATGTGGTTTGTGAGAAGAACACACATGCAATGACTCTAGCTGTGGTTCATGAGAAGAACACACATGCAATCACACTGGTGGAACCATATGTGGTTTGTAAGAAGAACACACATCCAATGACACTGGTGGATCCATGTGTGGTTTGTGAGAAGAACACACATGCAATGACACTCGTGTGGTTCTTGAAAAGAACACACATCCAATGACACTGGTGGATCCTTATGTGGTTTGGGAAAAGAACACACATGCAATGACACTGGTGTGGTTTGTGAAAAGAACACGCATGCAATGACTCTAGCTGTGGTTTGTGAGAAGAACACACATGCAATCAAACTGGTGGATCCATATGTGGTTTGTGAGAAGAACACATATCCAATGACACTGGTGGATCCATGTGTGGTTTGTGAGAAGTACACACTTGCAAAACACACAAAACAATGGCACTGATGGATCCGGATGTGGTCTTTGGAAAGAATAGACATGCAATGACACTAGGTGTGGTTAATGAAAAGAACATACATGCAATGACTCTGATGGATCCATATGTGGTTTGTGAAAAGAACACACATGCAATGACACTGGTGGATCAATGTGGTTTGTGAGAATAACAGACATGCAATGAACTCTGGTGGATCCATGTGTGGTTTGTGAGAATAACACACATGCAATGACTCTGGTGGATCCACATGTGGTTTGTGAAAAGAACACACATGCAATGATACTGGTGGATCAATGTGGTTTGTGAGAATAACAGACATGCAATGAACTCTGGTGGATCCATGTGTTGTTTGTGAGAAGAACACACATGCAATGGCACTGGGTGTGGTTCATGAAAATAACACACATCCAATGACTCTGGTGGATCCTTATGTGGTTTGTGAGAAGAACACACATGCAGTGACTCTAGATGTGGTTCATGAGAAGAACACACATGCAATGACACTGGTGGATCCATATGTGGTTTGTGAGAAGAACACACATCCAAGGACACTGGTGGATCCATGTGTGGTTTGTGAGAAGAACACACATGCAATGACACTGGGTGTGGTTCATGAAAAGAACACACATCCAATGACACTGGTGGATCCTTAAGTGGTTTGTGAAAAGAACACACATGCAATGACTCTAGATGTGGTTTGTGAGAAGAACACACATGCAATGACACTGGTGGATCCATATGTGGTTTGTGAGAAGAACACAAATCTAATGACACTGGTGGATCCATATGTGGTTTGTGAGAAGAATACACATGCAATGACACTGGGTGTGGTTCATGAAAAGAACACACATCCAATGAACTCTGGTGGATCCGTATGTGGTTTGTGAGAAGAACACTCATGTAATGACTCTAGCTGTGGTTCATGAGAAGAACACACATGCAATCACACTGGTGGATCCATATGTGGTTTGTGAGCAGAACACACATCCAATGACACTGGTGGATCCATGTGTGGTTTGTGACAAGAACACACATGCAATGACACTAGGCGTGGTTCATGAAAAGAACACACATCCAATGACACTACTGGATCCTTATGTGGTTTGTGAAAAGAACACACATGCATTGGCACAGGCTGTGGATTATGAGAAGAACACACATGTAATGACTCTAGCTGTGGTTTGTGAGAAGAACACACATGCAATCAAACTGGTGGATCCATATGTGGTTTGTGAGAAGAACACACATGCAATGACACTGGTGGATCCATATGTGGTCTGTGGAAAGAACAGACATGCAATGACACTAGGTGTGGTTAATGAAAAGAACACACATGCAATGACTCTGGTGGATCCACATGTGGTTTGTGAAAAGAACACACATGTAATGACACTGGTGAATCAATGTGGTTTGTGAGAATAATGAACTCTGGTGGATCCATGTGTGCTTTGTGAGAAGAACACACATGCAATGACACTGGGTGTGGTTCATGAAAATAACACACATCCAATGACTCTGGTGGATCCTTATGTGGTTCGTGAGAAGAACACACATGCAGTGACTCTAGATGTGGTTCATGAGAAGAACACACATGCAATGACACTGGTGGATCCATATGTGGTTTGTGAGAAGAACACACATCCAATGACACTGGTGGATCCATGTGTGGTTTGTGAGAAGAACACACATGCAATGACACTGGGTGTGGTTCATGAGAAGAACACACATCCAATAACACTGGTGGATCCTTATGTGGTTTGTGAAAAGAACACACATGCAATGACTCTAGATGTGGTTTGTGAGAAGAACACACATGCAATGACACTGGTGGATCCATATGTGGTTTGTGAGAAGAACACACATCCAATGACACTGGTGGATCCATATGTGGTTTGTGAGAAGAACACACATGCAATACACACATGCAATGACACTGGTGGATCCATATGTGGTCTGTGGAAAGAAAAGACATGCAATGACACTAGCTCTGGTTAATGAAAAGAACAGACATGCAATGACTCTGATGGATCCATATGTGGTTTGTGAAAAGAACACACATGCAATGACTCTAGTTGTGGTTAATGAAAAGAACACACATTCAATGACTGGTGGATCCATGTGGTTTGTGAAAATAACACACATGCAATGATACTGGTTGTGGTTCATGAAAAGAACGCACATCCAATGACAATGGTGGATCCATACGTGGTTCATGACAATAACACACATGCAATGAACTCTAGTGGATCCATGTGGTTTATGAGAAGAACATGCATCCAATGAACTCTAGTGGATTTATCTTGGCATAATTTGATGTATGCCATGATGTATTTCATTGTACGAGACACTCACTTTCCATTTTTATACTACTCAGCTCTGCCCTTGGTTTTTTGATACTAATCAGTTTTGCTTCCTCTCTCTCTCTTTCGTAGAAGCCCAAACCTGTGCCCATTCTGTCTGCTACACCCTGATTGGTTGTCACAGTTGCCACGCGGATCGTGCGCACCAACCATTGATCCTATGTGATCCAATGAGGCTCGTTGCACACGTCGTGCCATTCACAGTATAGCGTGAGACCGCACAGACGTCTCCCTCTACAAGAAGGAACACGAAGCCGTCCATGGAAAAAGTCATCGACTGGTCATGTCATGTTTAATCAAGTCTGAAAAGCCTACTACTGCTACTACTACGCCACAACACATGCGTCATCGAGTGCACGGTCGTCGATGGGCAGCTGCAATTGATTGCCACTTGATTTTAATAAGACATATCCCATTTTTTATGCAGCGACTCTCAATCTCACTTCCAACTGGGCCCCACCGTAAGAAACTTCCACGCGCTAGCCGGAGGCCGAAGAGCTGAGCACAACCCCACAAATCTCGATGTACAGCCACCTACCTTCCCCTCTATATTTCCCCTTTTAATTATCGCCAATTTTATGGCCGTGTCAAACTTCGTACATAGAAATTGTGTATGCGCCCTTTGCATGCGGCTCAATACATGACTGCCATGCATGGCCCGAGAAAAAAACGTGACGTACCGTGCACGTGTCGTGGTGCACGGTGCAGTAGCCTACGCGGCGTGTTGCACGGTAGTGCGACAAAACGTGCCTTGCTTCCATTCACCTTAGCTATAGAGCCCCTCTCCGCACACCCACTCTCACTCTTGCTCACTTTCCTCACGCAACCCTCTCCATTGTCCCACTAACATCTGCAAACTCCCGAGAAAACCCCGTCCGTGTCGGCGATGGCGGAGGAGGATACGGTGGCCATCGTCGCCTCCGAGGCCGCCGGCGAGGAGGCCCCCGTCTCCTCACTGGTCCCCCTTGACGTGTTGAAAGCAGCCGTCGTCCTTGTCTGGGACCCCATCGAGGCATCGATGGCAGCCGCCGTTCTCGTCCAGCCCCCCGTCCCCGCTACCAACGTAGCCTCTGGTGAGGAGCCCCCGCCGGCGAGGAGGCTCCTGCTGGTCACGAGCAGATCCAACTCTTCCGGGACACCTATGATCCAGATGAGTACATTGCTCCGGTGAACCCCTACGACACCAGCATCTATGACCCATGGTCGGAGGTAACTAGTGTTTGCTCCCGTTCCCTGGTTCTTCTCCCGTTCCCATCGTTGGATGCTAGATCTTGGTTTATTAGGATTCACTTGTTCGCATTTCGATTACTCGATCTTCTTACATCATCTACTCCCCCATTTTCCTTTTCTTCCAATAGGGTTACGGCATCGACGTCTACAGCGATGACGAGTCCAGGCACACCAATACTCGTCAGGTGCTGAGGAGGCTGCAGGCCGGCCAGTACGACGCCTTCTTTGCTAGCGGCGTCTATAGTTTCCCCTTCTGCAAGGGGATCTCCTTCTGCAGGACGAGTCTCGCCGACACCGACTTCAACTGCCTTCTGATGCATGCAGAGGGCCCGAGCTCCGGCACCCCCAATGGCGACCAGATCGTGAACGTCAATGCCTACATCGCTGAACACCAGGCTCTCGACATTCACCTCTGAAACCTCCAGCCGGTGGCCATCGAAGGGTCGCATGCCTCCAATCAAGCCCAAGGCCCCCAAGATCAAGGGACTGGGCAGCAAGAAGTGGAGGAAGTGCCAGAGGGAGGAGGCGGAGGCGCAGGTGCATGCAAGGAGGGGTTGAACGTGTCTACTGCTGCTGCTAAGCAGCTTCTTTTGATTTTCTATATTTTGCTTGCATCCTATTTCTGCATACAAGGAAGGGGTTGAATGCATCGAACTTCGTTAAGCAACCTACTTTCTATCGCTATATCCTATTTAGCTGCGCACAACTATATCTACATTTGTTTTGTTTTCTGAATGAATGTATTTTGCCTGGTGTGATTTGCTACTCTAGATTTGCTACCAGATCGGAGGCAAAAAGAGGTCCAAAAGGGAACAAATTATCGAAGAGAGAATCTTCTCTAGATTTGCTACCAATTTGGCCAAAATGAAACATATCTGTTTAGCGAGAGAGGAAAAAGGTACTCTTTCAAACTGCCAGTTAACGAGCTACCATTGATGGCTCTGTGTATGGCGCCCAGAAAAGTGCTACTGCGTGGTTGATTTAGAGCTCTTTGGGAACCCCAAGAGGAAGGTATGATGAGCATAGCAGCAAGTTTCCCTCAGTTATGAAACCAAGGTTTAATCGAACCAGCAGGAGCAAGGAAACACCCCAAAGGTGTTACTAGCTGAGCTTTGGCAGGGCGCACTACCGGTGCTAGTAGCAACGTGGAGACCTGCACAACACAACCACAGAACTTTGTCCCCAACTTGCTATGAGGTTGTCAATCTCATCGTGTTTTGCAGAAAACAAAGGATTAAACGTATCAAATGGAAAGAAGTAAAAATTTGCAGAAAGTAAACACAAAACAGAAACAGTTTATAGATTGTATGTAAAAGACAAGGACCGGGATCCATAGTTCACTAGAGGTGGCTCTCCTTCAGATAGATAACATGCTGGGTGAACAAATTACAGCGGGGCAATTGACAAACATTGAGAAAGCAATACATGCATATACTAATCATCTTGACTCCTTTGAGACTTGATTGGGCATTACAACATAATACATAGACCGCCATCCAACTGCATCTATGACTAATAATCCACCTTTAGGTTATCATCCGAACCCCCTCCAGTATTAAGTTGCAAGCAACAGATTATTGCTTTACGAAGTGCGTGTAAAGTAAACAATACGATTGTTCTATGAACAAAGGATTGTTGTTTTCTCCCTAGTAGAAACAGCACATCTAGTACCTTAGAGATTTCTGTCACTTCCCCAGATTACCAGAGGCATGAACCCACTACCGAGTATAAATACTAACTCTTGGAGTTGCTAGCATCTACTTGGCCAAGATAGCTACTAACAACGGAAAGCATGGAAGATCACAAATAACAAAGACATGATAGAATCAATAATCAATCTGAAATAGAATCTCAATATCCATCGGATCCCCGCAAACACAACATGTATGAATACAAATAGATGATCTTGATCATGAACGGAGCTCACAAGATCTAAACATGAAAGCACAAAGGAGGAGAACCAGCCATCTAGCTACTACATGGATCTGTAGTCCAAGGATGAACTACTCACGCATCACACCGGAGGCTTGCATGGTGATGAAGAAGGCCTCCAGGGTGAATTCCCCTCTCCGGCAGGGTGCCGGGAAGAGCTTAAGATCCCTCCTGACCTAGGGATGGAGACAACAGCGGCTACAGAATCTTTCGTGGATTTTTGATCGGGCACTTAGGGTTTACGTCCCGAGGGCATCTTATAGTCGGAAGGGGAGGCCAAGGGGGTGCCGGGAGCGGCCACACCATCCCCTGGCACGGGCCAGGCCTGGTCGCACGGCTAGGTGGTGTGGTGGCTCCCTGACCCTTCTCTGTCTCGTATTCTGGCACTTGATCGCTTCCGGAAAAATAGGAACTTTGTCTTTTGTCCCGTCCAATTCCGAGAATATTCATTTTTTGACTTTCCTGGAACCAAAAACAGCAGAAAACAGGTAGCTGGCACTATGGCTCTTGTTAATAGGTTATTCCAAGAAATCATATGAAAAGTACTCCAAAGTTGGAACATAACACAAGAAAGTGGATAAAACCAAGCATGGAACATCAAAAATTATAGATACATTTGCAATGTATCAACCATCTTGACAAGCTACAAGACACATACAGAAACATAACACAAAGAAGTAAAATTTATTTTACTACTCTCACTTGAGGCGCTAGCCATCTTGACAAGATAATTGAGTTCCACAAAATAGAAACATAACACAAAGGAGTAAAATTTAATTCACTTCTCATCAGACCACTTGAGGCGCTTGCCATCATTCCTAGGCGACCAACTGCCATCATTCCTAGGCGACCAACTGCTATCATTCCAGGTGGATCTTACATTATTGGCACTCCACAGCTCATGAAATGCAAGGTCCCACCTGGGATATGACTTGGCTTCCCTATCTTTAGCATCCTATGGCACAATTAGCGGTGCATCACATGCCTGATTGTTGTCGCTAGAAGATGATGCCTCTCTATTTGCTGCTTCAGCTGCAGCCTCTCTGTCAGCTGCTTCTGCTTCTGCTGCAAGCTCTCTTTCAGCTGCTTCTGTAGCCTCTCTGTCAACTGCTTCAGATGCAGCCATTTTCTTTGCATATGCAACTTCAAACTCAGCTATTCTGCATTTTCTACAAAGGGATCCCCTAAGCTCGTCTTCCCTCTTGCAAATAGGGCAAAACACGAGGTAACATAGAAAGAAATGGATCTTCTTGTACAACTAGTAGGTCACGTAAGCATCTATGGCTGCATACTTCAGTTTTATATCAGACAATGACCACTCCTCCCAGAAATCGTGCCTATCCGTTGGGAAATCTTCCTTCATTCAGTCGTAGGACTCATCGAGGATTCTAGTTGCGAGTGATGCCATTCCATCCTTCTTCGAGCCTCCTAGGATCTTGACAAGACTCTGAATATCGATCCAGTTGTGCGCATGAATTGTAATTCCCTCTTGATGAAATTTCAAAAAATCAGTTGTATTGTCGACAGTGCAGAAAAACAATTCCTTTTTCTACAAGGAACTGGCGCTGCGCCGGACAATTCCTGTCAATCCTGAAAGTATGTAGTTTGTCATCACCAAAATTTATAACTACAAATATTTTTTTAATGCAAGATCATCATCTGAATATAATTTTTAAAAGTTTAGTAAATGCAAGATCAAGACTCTCAACATTGTCTTGTCATATTTTATTTGGTCCTAAATAAAATCCACTAGTTGCAAGATGAGCAAATGGATAAAGAACAATAGGAGAAAACCCTAAAAGCGGTTAACTAGAAAGAGCAGATCTACAAACTGGGAGAAGTGGTAGACGAGGACGTGTTTCCTCATGGCCAGTTGAATGACGGAGACTTCACTCCCTTCATATGGGTCCTTCGGGGTGTACTCGAGGTCCAATCCCACAAACTTGTCCTCGTCTTTCTCAAGCCAACCCTCGTACATCCTTAGGACTCACACCACGGTCTCCTCCTCGTTGGTGTAGACGACGTCTATCTTATTATTGTCATGGGTAATGAAGCTTGTCTCTAGAGTGCGATGACCTTCCATGGCGGCAAGGAGAAGACAGGAAGAAGACATATGACAGGAAGAAGAAGAGTGGTTTCTGCGAGACAGGGGAATGGTGGAACCATGAATGCGCTTTTAAGGTAGTGGTTAACGACGGAGAAGGAAGTCCAAAGGAGAGACGCGTGACGGTGGCCGTTCCAGCTTCTGAGTAAACAAAAAATAATTATAACGATGATATATGTGTCCTGTTTTGTCACGTCAATACACTGGGCCGGTCGTGTTGTCCTATCCACTGTACCAGCGCCGCAAGCCTACGTGACAGCCACCAGGCCTAAGCGACGGGAGCGACATAACGACGAGAACTGATAGGGGGGCAACTTGACGGCCGTTAGCCTGATATTTTGTATTGAAACATAAAGTTGAATTCGTGCCAAAACAGACCCTCTAAGTATTTGGCACACCAACTGTAGTCATCGCGGATGATTACAGGCAACTTGGGTACCGCGTTGCCTGGCCACCCCAACTTTCGGGCCAAAAAATGATATTCTCCCATCGAAGGCCCTCTTACTGGTCAGCGGCCGCGTTCAATGTCGGCACTGAAGCAAGTGGTTCCGTCCCCGCGGCGGTGCAGCTAGCCTTCGGCTCGGCGACGGAGATAGGGAGGGACCTGATTGCATCTCAAATTTTTCAGCGGGGTTTTCTCCACATAAAATGGGGACCTATGTGTTATTTTTTCTTCTTATGGTGTCTTCTGTAATATTGTCCACCTTCACAGTTTGTGACTAGTACAAAGCTTCCAGGCCCTTCGAGGCTCTCCTCGTTCAAAAAAAACGAGGAAGCCACTCGGTTGAGTGTGGCCCAAGTCGACCGCAACAATGATGGGCCATGGGATCCATATTTCTAGGCCCGCCAAAGAACCTGGATGTAGTCCGGCGAGCGCAGCCAGGTAGCCTCGAATTTAAAGCCCACTTGCATTGATTTTGGTTCAGGAGGTTCATTTAAGTTGCTCAAGCTAATGCAAACGACATAGTGGTCAGAGGTAGTTGTTATCACATTTTCAACCACACAATCATCGAATAAGCTAGTGAACGCACCATTCGCCACAACACGATCTTGTCCGACCCATATACTTCGGCCATTGTCCTATTTGTTCGACAACTTGAACATAGGACCAATAAATCCCATATCAGATAATGCACAATCATTCAAACACTCCTAGAATAATTGTATCTGAGTATCCGATTGATCATTAGAGCCATAATGCTCATCCTGACTAAGGGCCTCGTTGAAGTCAGCACGGCAAATCCAGGGACCAGTCCACTGTGTACTCAATTGACGCATAAGATAAAAGAACTCATGCCGCTTCTCCCTTCGAGGCTCACCATAGACAAAGGTTGCACTCCATTTGTCATTTGCTTCAGCTGAGACAACCATGGCGATACAATTCTTGTCACACTCCTTTAGCTCCATAGTATATGGATGTTTCCAGAACAGGACCAGGCCGCCGCTTTGAACCTCACTGCTCATACCAAGGATATCATTATAGCCAATTGACCACATAAATTTCTTTGCTCTTGACTCCTTAATCTTCGTTTCCAAAAGAAAAAGTAACGCCTATTGGTATTGCTTGAAAATCCACCTGAGCTCGCCTACTATGGAGTCCGACCTCAAACCTCAACAGTTCCACATGAAAAGACTCATTGCGTAGGGCGAGGCTGGTCCACAGCTCTCGCCAGATCCACCAATCTATTAGTTGCTGAAGTACCGCTATTTTTCTGCTTTTTATTTGATTCTTCACTCAGAGTGTGCCTTCCTCCACACCCGCAGCAGCTCCCACAATAGTATCAACATGCTCTTGTGAATCATTTTCAGCGAAGTTGGTAATCGTAAGAGTCGGGGATACCTTGGCCACATAAACATGTTTCTGTTTCTGACCCGCCGATTTCTAACCATCACCAACACTTGGCTGCATTTTGGGAGCAGCATTTTTCTTCCGCGCAGAAGATTTATGAGATTTTGCTGGAGACGTAACCTCTCCATCCTTCTTCGCCGCCGCAGACGGTCGGTTGCTAGACCCCTGGCCAGATGAGGATCTCTGGTCCTTCTTCCATGGTTCTAGAACACATATCCACTCGCTGCACCATGGCAGCTTTCCCTCCTCGTCTCTGCTAGTGGGATTCGAACAGACCAAGGAGGAATTTCCAATTAGACCGGACAAGAAACGGTACAACAAAGGCTTTTCATACCTGACATCAAAATACACATCAAAATTAATCCGAACACGAAGGTAATCAGCCCACGCCCTTCTATTCTCATCCACTTCCATCTGCACCACCTCGCCAATGTTGCTAGCAAGAGGAGCCCCTCTCTCTCTCTCTATTCATCAGAGGAAACGAAAGTTTATGAATACGAACCCACAACAGTAGTTATCAAACACCACATCAGAAGGCTGGACCCTGGGATTAATGTTCTTTAACAGGATAGCATTCTTCCCTAGAACCCACGGCGAACCACTGATCACTCTCGCTCGGTTTGCCTATGATTCAAACTCTACCAGAAAAAGGATAGGTCCCATAGATCGCACATTCATACCTTTGGGATTCCCCCATGGAGCTCCGAGAACCAATTTGATCGTCTCGACATGTAAGGTATGGGGCACGAGCACCTTCCCCATGAGAGCCCACCCGGGGCCATCAAAACATCCTGATTCAGATCATCCAGGACAAAAACCTTCGCCTCTTTGGTCGTGAGTTTGAGGCACCCCATCATTGCCGCCATGCTGTTGCCAGCATCTGGTTCGGACGCCAAGGCCTTCCCCGCGTCGGTCCGATCCCTCATAGGATCCGCCCCTGCCACTACGCCACCGATCGCTGTCCCGATTCCCGAATCCGCCATCCAAGCCCAAACTCAAAACCGATCTCGCACACCGCCAAGGATGGGAAACAAACTTGGTTTACCCGTGGGTTACCCCAAACGTGTGTGAAACCAGTAGAGAGAGAGAGAAGTAAACGAGGAGGGGAGAGAACCGTGTACCAGCGATCACAAGACCGGAGATGCACCGCCGAGAGGAGTCACGGGGTACCAAACCAAGCCACGAAACCCTAAGATCGCCTAGTCTCCAGAGCAACAGGGAACCCTAAGAAATCTGGCACACCCCTTTACTATGCTCGTTGTGTATGGAGAGCGGATTCACCGCAAGTAGGTTGATCCCCCCCCCCCCTCCCCCCCGCATCGTACGTGCCCTATGATTGTTGGAGATTCATGCAAAATCCACGAAGTCAACGACCGCCGTACATTTACACTTAAGCCCCCTTAGAAAGTTGGAAAGAATCTGAGCTCCACCCGACAATGAAACTTGTATGTTTCTTGACTGGACCTGCTGAAATTTGTATGTATCTTGAAATTTTGGTTATTTTTCTAATTTTGTACTATTAATTTGGTTGTTTTTAAATTTATTCTATGGTTGCTATTGAATTGTGTATGTGTCTGCAAGATTCAAAGCAGTTTCAGATCTCTAATAAATTTAGTATAATCTAGACTGAGGTGAAAAGGTCTTCCTGCAAAATAGTTTGCACAAATCTCTAACAAATCAATGTTAATAATGATGCTGGTGACCAACACACTTGCGGTGTTACATTTTCGGTGTGTATGTGCGTGCATGTTTTCCATGACATGCATGGCGGTTTATACATTCCATTCTTTCTGGGGGAAGCAGCGTGGGTTGGTAAGGTGTGTACTAATCAGATGACTGATGAGTGTGAAAGCCGCGTGTTTGGTAGCAGTCGAGTAGTTAATTAGCATATCAGACAGTGGCGTGCATATTCTCCGCGTGAGATATGAACACCGCGTGCTGGCCTGTAGGCTGCAGTCAGTGCGTAGGGCGCGCAACCTTATATACTCTGGACTGGATCCGTGGCGACGTACATACAGCAACAGTTGCTAGCTAGGCTACACTCCATCGATGGCGCACCGCCGAACCATCTCATCATCACTCTGCACGGAAGCAGCAGTCATAGCGGCAGCGGCACTCCTAGTAGCGTTTCCCGCTCTCTCCGCCGCCGGTGGAGCACCTCCGTCTCCGGCGGCACCGGTGATAGGGAAGCCCGGCTGCAACACCAGGTGCGGCGACGTGGACGTGCCGTATCCGTTCGGCTTCGGCCAGGCCAGCTGCTCCGTGCCAGGGTTCAACCTCACCTGCGACAACACTACCCGCCCTGGCCGGCCCCGGCTTCTCCTCGGCGACGATGGCATCTTCGAGGTGAAGGAGATACGGGTGAAAGATCAAAGGATGCGCGTCGTCAGGCCACCGATCTTCAGTGACGTCAGGAACATCAACAGCTCCGGCTGGTGGGGTGACCGGAGCCTCGGCCGGCAGCACTCCATCGCCGGCGACTCCGAGCTGGTGGTCACGGGGTGCAATGTGCAGGCGACGCTGCTCACCAAGACCCACTACGGGGATAGCCTCTCGGTCGGCTGCTCCCCGTACTGCGACGACCGTCGTGTCCTCAACGCTGGAGATGTTCGGAGTTACAAAGGCGGCTTCTGCAGCGTTCGCGTCAACACCGTCGAGATGTCCTATAGCGTGGAGCTGATCAGACGGCTGGGCAAGGGCAACGGCAACGGCACCAACTCCAAGGGCGGCGCCAACGACGATCTACCCGTGTACGTGCTCATCGCCGAAGAGGGCTGGTTTCTAGCGGACATGACCGTCGATCTGATGAATCTGGAGAAACCGCCGGGCGCGAGGCATGGCAGGCCCAAGGCCGATCTGCCGGTTCCCGTGATGTTCGACTGGGCGTGCCTCAACGATGGATCCTGCAACGCCACCGTCGACACAACTCACGGCAATTGCGGCACGGCCAACGGAGAAGACCTCTTTTGGTGCCAATGCAATGCGGGCTGCGAGGGTAATCCTTACCTCACCGCCGGATGCCAAGGTACCTAGCTAGTCCACCTACATATATACTCCCTCCGTTTTCAAAATATAACCTATGTACTAAAAAAAAGTCTATTCACAAAACTAAAACATTTTGTATTTTAAAACGGAGGGAGTATACTTTTAGTGGATATACTGTTTGGCGGGCAGTTTTCTTTATACTCCTAGAACATATGCATAAAACATATTGACGGTGATAATCATAGGTACTCCCTCCGTTCATAAGTAAAAGACGTTTTAGCTTTGTCAATCGTATGTTTCTAAATGTCTTTTAGTGTATAGGTTCGTAGAGATTCAGAGTGAATCTATACACTAGAAAGCGTCTAGATACATTCATTTCACAAAGTTAAATGTCTTATATTTCTGAAAGGAGTATGTTTTTATGCAAACCTATCCAGGACCATGCCCCCCTAGTGTTGATCTCAAACGTCTGAGAACTTCTTATATCTTAGTAATCCGACTATCTGTGTTAATTCTCAGTTGCAACCTATAAAATTTGTACTAATTCTCAGTTGCATCTATTTTATTAAATTCTCAGCTACAACCTAACCCCATATTGCACGAATCGCGGTGTAAATCCAATGATGAGAGAGGTGACTGAGATATAACAAATTCTCGAGCGGCGCAGAACTAGCAAATCCGATAATCATAAGTTTCTGACTTCTTAGAACTTCATCTAATAAAAAACAAGTTATTTTGATCATGATGTTTGAACAAAAATAAACAAATAAAACAACAAATATATCGCTCTTAAAGCTCAACACAAATACATCCACATGCATGTACAATGATTTTATTTTAGCAAATGATGTATAATTTTAAAACATTATATTAAGAACAAAAAAATCGGAATAAAGTGCTTAGATATTTTAGTATAATAAATTTAGTTGATGTAAATGTTTTCTTATATATCCAACATATGCAAATACCAACTTTTGATTTGAATATGTTAGGAAAGACTCTTTGTTTCCTTTGTTGGGACCCCAATAGGGCGTGGCAAGTTAGGGGGTGGCCCAATGCTGATTTTTCTACGTTGCAAGCTGAAAAATCTAAGTTTTCATCTTTCCATTGCTGAAAAAAAACTAGGCTGGCGTTGCATTTTGTTGGGATGCTAGCATAGGAATATGGCCGCGATATAATTTTCTTTTTTTCCCAAAAAGGAGGTTGAGACCAGGCTTCTTCATCGAAATATGTATACAACCATTACTATAACGGTCAATGACAGTTAAACTGGTAACTAAAGTGCAAACACAAAAATACTAACTGAATCAATCGAGAGGAACATCGTATAGATATGTGTTATTTGGAACAAAATGGATCAATGATTTTTAAACGATGATGTGGAAGCACGCATGTGCACAGACATAGCTATTTATTGATGAAGTGGGGTTTATGTATTTAAGATATATAGGAATACGATGCACATATGAATTCTATTAAAAAAAACCCAAAGATAATAATTTTGAGACACCATGTATGGCTATATCTTGCATTTGGCTAATAGTTTCTCACCGTCAAATTTGTGTATGTCATATTTGGAGTTTTGACTAATCTTTGCTTGTTTTATGTATACGTAGATATCGACGAGTGCAAGCATCCCGAACGCCATGGATGTTTTGGTGAGTGCCACAATACACATGGGTCGTTCGATTGTTGGTGCCCACATGGATCCACTGGAAATGCCAGCATACTTAATAGATGCATCAAATCCCTAAACAATACCGGTGAGAATCATGTGTTGCCAAACTTTTTTAAGCCAATATATTATACAATGCTCAAGAGGTTTATGAAAATGTAAAATTTACCCGTCACTAGAAATACTCTCTCTCATTAACCATCTATGTATTTTTAGGAATAAGGGCCGCCATTATAGGAGTCGCATGTGGGACTGGTCTAGTACTTTCAGTTCTCATTTCATTCGTTGTTTCCAACAAAGTAAAGCAACGGAGGGCTGAAATGCTAAAATATAAGTTCTTCGAGAAAAATCGGGGACAATTGTTGCGTCAGTTGGTATCTCAGAAAGGCGGTATTGGAGAAAGAATGATTATAAGTTTAGAAGAGATAAAGAAGGCAACACACAATTTTGATAAAGATCTAGAGGTTGGTGGTGGTGGACATGGTACCGTCTACAAAGGGATTTTATCAAACCAGCATATTGTAGCCATCAAGAAACCAAAGAAGATGTCCCAGAAGGAAATTGATGAGTTTATAAATGAGGTTGCTATACTATCACAGATCAACCACAAAAATGTAGTAAAACTCTATGGTTGTTGCCTTGAAACTGAAGTCCCAATGTTGGTATATGAGTTCATATCCAATGGAACCCTTTATGAGCATCTTCATGTGGAAGGACCAAGATCGTTGCCATGGGACGACAGGCTGAGGATAGCGATTGAAACAGTCAAAGCTCTGTCATATCTTCACTACCCAACTGCTTCAATGCTTATCATCCATAGAGATGTCAAGTCTGCTAACATACTTTTAGATGATACTCTCACGGCTAAGGTTGCAGACTTTGGAGCTTCAAAATACATTTCAATGGATAAATCTGGGTTAACAACAAGGGCACAAGGTACAAGAGGATACTGGGATCCTATGTACTTCTACACTGGACGGCTCACGGAGAAAAGCGATGTTTATAGCTTTGGGGTTGTCCTTGTAGAATTGCTCACCTGGAAGAAACCATTCTCGTATTTGTCCTCGGATGATGAGAGTCTTGTTGTACATTTTGTAACCTTGTTTGCAGAAGGGAATTTGCCTCAGATATTGGATCAACAAGTTATGGAGGAAGGGGGTCCAGAAGTTGAAGAAGTGGCTGCTGTCGCAGTTGCATGCGTGAAAATAAGAGGTGAGGATCGACCGACCATGAGACAGGTGGAGTCGACACTAGCCAGACTGCGTACATCTGAGGAGCATGATTTGGATGTGGCAAAGAAAGTCACCAGTATTGATATTCTTCCATCTACTAAAGTTATAAGTAATGAGGAATTCAACAGGCGGTACAGCATGGAAGAAGAGTTCATATTATCTGCAAGATATCCACGGTAGTTTGGTAACTGATCTCAATGAAGACAAGGTGTTCGGTGTCCGGAACATCTGACTGTGTTGATCCGTCTATGATGGCCTGCATGTTTTGGTTTCAAGCTGCGCTATAGATAGCTTGTATTTCTTTGAACCTTGCTATTAGTTAAAATCTATATTTCATTGCACCAAGAGCATGAACAGGCACCGATGCCATAAATTTTAACTGAGCCTGAGCTAGCATAGATTCTAATGTGTCAAGTTATCTGAATCCTCTAGTGACCAGGGATGATCTAACATGGTGCATCAGAGGTAACATGAACTCGAGATTCCTGCTAAACCCAATTCGCATCCATGCTCAGTAGTATCCATATGCACACTCCCATGCGTTATGCTTTAAGGACGGTTTCTCTCAATTTCATTTTTTCTTCGAAATGAAGGGTGCGAACCCCCGGCCTCTACATCGAAGAGATGCATATGGCATTTATTGCTTTATTAATAAAACGTTCAACAAAGAATGGACACATATCATACATCATAAAACCCGAAGCCACCGCACAACACCTACAAACCTGACAATGGTGAAAATCATGTCAACGGGGTCTTGTGCCCAGAAAACAACAAAATCCATCTATCAGCTAGGAATCGGGAAAATATTGCATACCTTGAGAGCCCTCTAGGAGAAACGAGTGCGCTAATCCAGTTTAGCAGACTCTTAGCGAGCACCTCATGCACATGCCATAGGAGCCATCACCGTCATTGAACCACCGAGCAATCTTTATGGTTAAGATTTGCATAAACTTTGTCGATCTTGCCAACGACGCCAGACAATGACTTCCGCCCTGTGCGAGGCCATCATCACACCCGCCGCCGACACCCCGCTGCACCTTGCTATTAGTTAAAATCTATATTTAGTTGCACCAAGTGCATGAACAGGCACCGATGCCATAAATTTTAACTGAACCTGAGCCAGCATAGATTCTAGTGTGTCAAGTTATCTGAATCCTCTAGTGACCAGGGATGATCTAACTTATCTAACTGCTGGAACTGTGCATCAGCGGTAACATGAACTTGAGATTCCTGCTAAACGCAATTCACCTCCATGGCCAATAGTATCCATCCGCCCACTCCCATGCATTATGCTTCAAGGACGGTTTCTCTCCTTAATTACATATCCTTCTCTCCTGATAAACCTGCATTTGATGTCATGATGCTGCATATTCCCTGTGTCGGGGGTATGATCCCTGGGTAGGCTACGCCAGGCCTAACTGGCCGGCTCCAGGAGTGTCTGGCCGGATGGACGCAAGACAGAGGACTGTAACCGGGTGGGCCGCTCCAAGCGGTCCGCCCTCAAGATTCCCTGGCCGGCCCGTCTAGCCGGATGGCCAGAAGAATCGGCTGGGTGGCCGCTTCCACCCGGCCGACTCGGATTCGGTGGCAAGGCTACGGAGGGGGTGACGCTGCTTGCTGAGCGTGCCCCTGACTCCTTGCATCATCAAACAAGCTGGCACGCCGTCCCTGTCAGTGCTACAAGACAACTGTGTCAAAGCACCAAAGCGAGAAGCTAGCAAGGCACTGTCGGCTGACCGCTAAAGCTCCAGCTGACCGTTAAAGCACCAGGTGACGACCAAAGCACCAACGCTAGGACACTGTAGCGCTGCCCCTGTACCGGAGGCTTGACTAGGTCCTGGCCCACTGACTGGACCCCGCCAGCCGGCCCGATTTGTAAACCCAAAGCCCAAATAGTAAACCCTAGAACCCACGTTGTAACCTACCCCTCCCAGCCAGTATATAAGGGAGGGTAGAGATAGGGTTCTAGGTAAGCTTAAGTTCATTCTAATAGTTCACTAGTTCATCTTCTTGGTCTAGCTACGGATAGCAGCTAGGGAAACAGCTCAAGGAGCACTTGTACTGGAGTTCGCCTCCAATATAGTAGATCCTTGCAGGAGTAGGAGTGTTACCTCGCCAAGAGGGCTCCGACCCTGGTTACATCACTGTGTCTGCAGTATCTGTGCCCAACCCGTTGCGAGTAACCACCGATAACATCCGGATTGTCCCCTCTCATGCCATCCCTGATGGCACTGCCATGTTCCACACCATGACAGTTGGCGCCCACCATGGGGCACAACGCTTTGGCTAGGGTCATCTTTCGCACGGGACTTCCGCACGTCGACGGTGAGCAAGTTGCCTCTGGCCTCGTCCTCACTCTCGGCTCCTTCGACTGTGTCATCGACAGCGCATCATGCTTCACCGGGGAGACTTTCCCTAGTGGCGGCCCCGTCATGCACTTCAGCGACCATCGCGTCTACGTCGCCACCATCGCCGAGGCTTTCCCTCGCGGATTCGTCATTGTCTCTGGCGCACCGCCCGACTTCGTCGCCCCGCGCACCGCTAGTGGCAGCGTCGAGGTCATGATGGCCGGCTCAGGCGAAGGCCGAGTTCCGCCTCTGGAGCGCAACGTGGGAAGCAACGGCTCCACCTCGCGTGGGCTAGACCAAGACTTGCTGATTGCCTCCACAGTTTCGTCCGCCTGCCCGGTGCTAACCGTAAGCTCAACCCCAGGGCCGAAACCTTGGTTCCGAGTTGGACCATGCTGCTGACCCACGTACTCCCGCGGTTCAGCCGATTTAAAATACTCCCGCCAAGAACATGAGGGCTGCAGAGGCAGCCGCCGCTGAGCTAAGCCACCTCGAAGGCGATAAGCTACGCCACCAGCAGGCACGCGTCCAGCTCCTCGTGGCCATGACCAACAAGCAGCAGGTCAAGGCAGGTGCAAGCCTAGCAGGGAATAGCAAGAGCCAGCCACCTCGCTGGACGGTGTATCCGGTAGCTGGCGGCAGCAAGGCCTCCTCTCCAAATAGAACAAGGCAGAACAGCCATCCACACGGCGGATCGGCTGGCCGCGAACATCACCCGCATGATGACGACGCGGTTACCAGCAGGAACCGTCCTCCGGCTGACGGAGCCAGACAAGGGAAACGTCACCATCCGGCTAACGAAGCCGAATGAAGCTTCGCGTCGCCCAAGTCCCGCCTGATGGGGCGACTCGGCCCAAGCCAGTCGAAAGCACGCAACGCGCACGCACACATTGACCTCCTAATACAATCGCACATGCTGGAGGAGGAAAGTCCAGCCGGTCCAAGATGTTTCGAACCACGCATCCGGAACGAACTGTTCGAAAGGGATTTTTGCTCCCAAGGGACACACCAAAGTACGACGGGTCAGTCAATCCAGAAGACTGGCTGGTGGATTACGTCACCGTCGTGGGCATAGCCACCGACAACCGGAGAGTGGCGGTGCGCTACGTCCCCCTCATGCTCCTCGACTCGGCCAGAACCTGGCTGAACAGTCTCCCCGACAACAACATCAACACCTGGGTCGACTTCGAGGAAGCATTCATCCGCAACTTCACTGGCACCTACAGGCAGCCTGGGTGGCCCCGCGAGCTCGCCCTCTGCATCCAGGGCAAGGACGAGTCTGACCGCTCCTACCTCACCCAGCGGACAAGCATGCACAACTCCTGCGAGGGGGTGCGCGAGCACCAGGCAATCGACTTCTTCACTAACGGGATGGCACCATGCTCAAGCATAAGATCAACCGGGTGGAACCCCAAACCATGGCTCAGGCCATGGCCATTGTGGACAAGTATGCCACCACTGACGCGGTGAGGAAGAAGGCTATCGTGGTGGATGACCAAGGGCAGATCATCGTGGACAACTCCATGGACCGGCGCCATCCAGGTGAACATCACCATAACTCAAAGCAGCATGGCCACGACAACTGCCAAGGCAAAAGAAAAGATGACTAGCTGGATAACCGACACGGTTTCAAGAAAGTGGCAGTCATCCAATAGGATCCGGCTGCGGGCGACAGCCGGAGGCAGAAGCCCGGTGACCGGCCGCCACGACCCAAGTACACCATCGAATCGATGCATGATGGCCCCGCAAGTTCCACAGTGGCGGCAACAAGCCATCTACGCACATGACTTGCCAGTGCACCTAGACTAAGAAGATAGCCGAGGTTTGCGGATTACCATAGGCACCACCACCTTCGCTAGCCGGTGGACCACAGGAAAACCGCTAGGATGATGATGATGGTGACAACCCTCGCCAGGTTGGCAATTACCACATTTTCACCACCGAACCGGAGACCAAGCATAGCAAGAGGCGCCATGAGGCGGAGGTGAACGCAATCATTCCCCCCGTCCTCAGTACCTAAACAGGTCTTAGCAAGAGATCACGTGGAGCAGGAAGGACCAGCCGACTGTACTGCCATACCCGAGCACTTACGCAATGGTCCTGGATCCCATCATCGTATCCAAGAAGCACTCATGCAGGTTTTCACGCGTCCTCGTGGATGGAGGCTGCAGCATCAACCTCCTATACCACAGCTTGTTGAACCGGCCCGGCATCAGCGAGTCTCAGCTAGAGCCCTCTAGCACCTCCTTCCACGGAGCCATCTCGGATCCATCACATTCACCCATCGGCAAGATCCGGCTGGACTTCATTTTCGGCACTGAGGGTAACTTCCGCCGCGAGCCTATCTGGTTTGAGGTGGTCAACCTCTCCAGCGCATACCACGCCATCCTCGGATGCCTAGCGCTCACAAAGTTCATGGCGATGCCGCACTACGCATACCTCAAGATGATGCTCCCCGGGCCCAAGGGAGTAATCACCATCGCCGGCTACTACAAGCGATCAGTGGAATGGGCCACAGATGACTCCAAGCTAGCCGAGGCCATGATCATCACGAAGGAGAAGCGCATCATCATGTAGAATGTGGTGGCCCTATAGGCGGAAATGTCGGCTAGCGAGACAAAGCTAGCGGGAGAGGCACAATTCAAGCCATCCAAGGGCCCCAAAAATATTTTGCTCAATGAGGCTGAGCCGGACAAGTTCGTCCTGGTCAGAGATGGATTTGATAGCAAATAGGAAAGCGCGCTTGTCGACTTCCTCCATGGGAATCGAGATATCTTCGCATGGTCCCCCCCAAGGACATGCCTGCTGTTCCGAGGGAGCTCGCCAAGCACTCTTTAGATGTCAGGCCAGATACAAAACCGGTCAAGCAATCTCTACGTAGCTTCACAGAAGAAAAGAGGAGAACGATTGGTGAATAAATCATGCGGCTCCTTGCAACCGGATTCATCATGGAAGTGTACCACCCGGAATGGTTGGTGTCAACACCCGGATTTTTAATCCCAGATGCCCGTTATGTCATACATCGCAATCCTAGGATTACCATTTTTGCGAGACATAATGGATTGGATATCACAGTACATCATCCATTACAAACCATACATAAGGTCTTACACAAATAAGGATCTCATGATCCAGTCTTAATACAACAAGCAGCGAATAAATAATAAGTGTAGCGGTGGGGTCCATCTTCAGGGGCACAGGCAATGCTGATGAAGGCAGATAGTCCAAGTTATCATAGTCGTCCTACTGGCCATCATCTTGGTAGTCTGCTTCATAGTCTGGCCATGAGAATAGCCAGGGACAAAAGCCATGAGTACTCTTTAAGTACTCGCAAACTACCACTAACAATTAGTATAGTTCTAATGTAAAGTGCTAACTCTAAGTTTAACTATGAGATTAAGTTTGAAACCTAAGCGGAGTTCAGAAACAAAGAAAGATAAAATAAAGTTCTAGAAACACTTAAGTTGGGAAGCTAGTGTCATAGTCACAACCCTGTTGTGGTCAAGTCAAGATTCATCATTCATCTCATAAGTTATTTTGAAAACATCTGACAACAAAACCTTATGGCCACTCCAACTGTCCATAACCGCGGACGCGGCTATTCGAATAGTTTGACACTCTGCGAGTAGTAAAGGCGGTCTTCGGAATATCCGTTCCATGAATCTTAAGTTGGTGATAACCAGTCCTAAGATCAATCTTTGAGAATACCTGGGCTCCAGTCAACTGATCAAATAGATCCTCTATCTTGGGCAAGGGGTACTTGTTCTTGATGGTGACGTCATTTAGTTTCATGTAATCTCTGCACAGACGGTTGCCTCCATCTTTCTTGTCAACGAATAACACTGGTGATCTCCATGGTGATGCGCTTGGTTGAATCAAGCCTGTTGCTAACATGGCATCCAACTACTTCTTCAGTTCCACTAACTCTGAGGGGTTCATGCTATATTGTCTCTGGGCTATGGGTCTGGTCCCAGGGATTAGTTCGATAATGAACTCAATATCCCTATCTGGGGGCATACCTGGCAATTCATCTGGGAATACGTCGGGATATTCATAGACTACTCTGACCTGGTCTATGGTGGGTAGGGCTAGACTCTTGTTGCACTTGAATTGACGGGGTAAGGTTTCAGATATATGCTCTACGGTTATTCCAGAGCTACTGGTCATGGTGATGGCTTTCTTAGCACAGTCTATCAGTCCTTTATGCCTTGACATCCAGTCCATACCTAGTACTACTTCCAATCCTTTGGTTCCGAGTATGATTAGGTTGGCATAAAAATCTATCCCATGTATTCTGATAGGCACAACTTTGCAAATTTTTCTAGCTTTTGTAGTTGATCCGGGGATTTGAACTATCATGACATGCTTCAAGTTGGTTGGGTGAATCTTACTAGTGCATGCAAATTCTTCGGTGACAAATGAATGCGATGCTCCCGAATCAAACAATACCCTTGCTAAAACTGAGTTGACAAAAACATACCTAGCACTATGTCTGACGTTTCTTGAGCTTCCTCGGCGTTCATGTGGAAGAGACGGCCGTTGCGGTTGTGAGGGTTCCTTGGGGCAAATCTTCTCCCTGGTTGAACACGACACTGCTGTTGAGCTAGGGCATTCACATTGGCAGTGGCGGCAGTCTTCTTGGGACACTCATTGGAATAGTGACCCTTCACTCCACACTCGAAACAAGTGATCTGGGACTTGTCTTTTGCTGTGACAGGCACAACATTGCTGCCAGTTCTGGGTGCAGTGTTGTTGTTGTTGCTCTTGGGAGGGGCACGGTTGAAATTGTTGGTGTTACCAGAGTGGTTGTTGTTTCCTCCGGACTTCACATTGCCTCCGCTACGGTTGGGGTAGCTTGGGCGAGACATTGGGGGTCGATTGTTCCTTGGTGCATATCCTGGTGAGGGGTTGGGACGGTACTTCTAGTGACTGCTGGATCCCGATTGCTGCATCATATGACGTTTGCGGTTGTCGTTTTCCTGGTTAATCTTCCCTTCCATCTGAATGGCATAGTCGACTAGATCTTCAAGATCCTCGAAGCGGATGTTGACGAGGACAGTCTGCATCTCATCATGTAGTCCGTTCAGGAATCTCTTCTTCTTCTTGGCCTCCGTGTTGATCTCATCAGGTGCATATCTGGCAAGTGACAGGAATCTGTCACGGTACTCTACCACAGTCATTATGCCTTGCTTCAACTCTCTGAATTCATCCCTCATTCTGGTGACTAAGCCCTGCGGCACGTGGGTGCGGCTGAACTTGATTTTGAAGGCCTCCCATGTCATCACTTGACCATGGTTCATCAGGCGGATACTGCTCCACCAGGCTCTTGCGTCTCCTGCCAAGTAGTGGGTGGCAAAGAGAACTTCCTCGTTGTCATCAACTCTGGCTACTTCTAAATTGTTCTCCATTGTCTGCAACTAGTCATCTACATCTAATGGGTTCTCTAAAGTGCTAAAGATTGGGGGATTGGTATTCTGGAAGTTCTTCAGCTTGGATCCTTGATGATCCTGATTTCCATGCCCTTGGTTGTTGAGAGCCATCTGGGCGATTTGTTGCAGCGTTGCTAGGTTAGCTTGGCGCTCTGCCCTGCTTGCTTCTCTGTCTACGATGAGATTCTGCAAGATCTGCAGCATTGGGTCTTGCGACGAGCTGCTCCCTCCTTGGTTTCCACGAGTCATCTGAAGATTGAGGTAGATAAAGGGGTAAGAGGGAAAGTTCTAAGGCTCATGGTTTTGATTCCAAAGCTAAAACTTTGAGTTTGACTCAGGTTTTTCAACTAACTTCATTTCATTCATGCAAACAAGCACACGATACAAACACACACCACAACAAAAAAGGGAAACGGATGGTTAGAAGAACCATTCTATAAGCTACGATACAGTGGGACCGATACATCTCATGCTACAACAGTGCTCTAGTGCATCTACTCATCGTCGATGAAGTTGGAGTCCCCATCATCAGTGTAGAAGTCCACGGCATCCTCCTCTAGAAAGTCATCATCATTGCTGAGGTAAGAATCCATGTCTCCCTGGATGTCTTCACCCTCCTCTTCTTGTTCCTTGGCTGTAAGATGAGCTTCTTGCTCCTTGACGGTCTTCTCGGGGTCGGCCACCTTCTTGCGAAGACGAGCGATGGTGCGACCCTTCTTCTCGTGCTAGAGGCAAAGAGACTGACGGTCCTTGACAAGAAGCGAGAAATTCTTGGCCTTCTGGGCGGCAATAGCACGGTTGTGGTTGGAGAACTCCCTAGCATTGTCCAATTCCTTCTGGCAATCGTACAACAGGAAGTCAAGGTTCTCCACTTGACGCTTCAGCTCCGGGTGACTGGGCATCTCCATCGGCATTCCCATGAAGTCACGTCTTGCATAATGAGCAAAACGGGTTCCTTGGGTTTGGTTGACGCTAAGGGCACATAGACGTGCGAGAGCTTCATGCATTGCCCTGGCTAATCCATCTGGCTAGTTGTTCTCTCGGACGAAGAACTGGATTCTCCCGGATGTTGGGGCTTCTATGCTTCCTCGAAGATCAGCGGTGACCAGCCACTGTAAATCTCCTCCTGGGGGTCCTAGAAGTTGAGCTCCAAGAAACTCTTGATGCGGGCGTCCCAGTAACTCTAACAGTGAATGTAGGTCCCTTTCGAAGATCAGCTGACCTCCGTTTCCCAATTGGTAGAACTTGCTGAATTGAGTCTCCATCTACAAGAATTAAGGATAATGAAATTAGTGAAGTGATCAAGTGTGTCAGATTTTATGTAGTAATGTAAGAATTTGAGGAACATGAATTTTTGAGAAAGAATGAATTCCCAAGGATAAGAGAGGAAATAGTTTTTCATAAATACTCACTTTGGTTTTGAAATTAAGTTTTTGTTCGGACGTCTATTCTAACTAGGGTCTCCTATGGTCAGGATGGATCTGATACCAACTTGTCAACACCCGGATTTTTAATCCCAGATGCCCGTTATGTCATACATCGCAATCCCAGGATTACCATTTTTGCGAGACATAACGTATTGGATATCAGAGTACATCATCCATTAATAACCATACATAAGGTCTTACACAAATAAGGATCTCATGATCTAGTCTAAATACAACAAGTAGCGGAATAAATAATAAGCGTAGCGGTGGGGTCCATCTTCAGGGGCACAGGCAATGCTGACGAAGGCAGATAGTCCTAGTTATCATAGCCGTCCTGCTGGCCATCATCTTGGTAGGCTCCTTCATAGTCTGGCCATGAGAATAGCCAGGGACAAAATCCATGAGTACTCTTTAAGTACTCGCAAACTACCACTAACAATTAGTATAGTTCTAATGTAAAGTGCTAACTCTAAGTTTAACTATGAGATTAAGTTTGAAAACTAAGCGGAGTTCAGAAACAAAGAAAGATAAAATAAAGTTCTAGAATCACTTAAGTTGGGAAGCTAGTGTCATAGTCACAACCCTGTTGTGGTCAAGTCAAGATTCATCATTCATCTCATAAGTTATTTTGAAAACATATGACAACGAAACAGTATGGCCACTCCAACTGTCCATAACCGCGGACGCGATTATTCGAATAGTTTGACACTCTGCAGAGGTGGTACACTTTCACCACAAGATTCGATACATCTGTCAGGGATAACCCTGAATCATCATACTTAGTATGCAGATAATCAAACATAACCTTTCCTTTACACACCCTAGTATAAGCACCTCTCCTATGAGCATGGCCTCCCAACCATGACCATCTGTCATCTTGGGCACTACATAGGTGGACAACATCGAGAGGTAGCCTCAACTCAAATCTCTCCCGCGAGGGAACTAATACTAATGCATATAAACTTCCAGCTAAGCCTTACCCAATTCAGGTATTGTGGTTGTACGGTAAATTTGGAATGGTATCGCCATCCAAATCCAACCATCAGTTTTGTAAAAGGGTTAAGGCTCATGCCTCAATATTTTCATCATCATAAACCATTTGTGTTTCTCAACGCATGTCAAAACATCTCAATAGAATGACTCATCATTCCAAGGTTTTCACAATTCATTTTCACCAAATGTTCCCATCTAAAGTGAATCAAGTTTTAGTTTAGCTCTAAACTACTAAGTTAAGAGTGTTCACTAAGGTGGAAAGATGGGATCAATCTCATGCCATAAAATGACATCTAAAGTTATCTAGATAGGTCAAGTTTTATACTCTTTATGCTACCTTCAAAACAAGTAAGGGACTTTGGTAAGGTAAAAGGAAGTAAAGCTTGGGAATAATATTTGGGGTAAGTAATAGTCAAAGTGGTATAACTCAAGCATGCCTAAAGCCTCTTTGCTCAAAACATCTAGTTTAATTCTAGCTTGCTAAGCATTATACTTGCAAGTGTTAGCTTGCATTGTTAATGATGGATTGCCTTGTGCAGTGCTGTGGTTGAAGTTTTCTTCCTTCTCCTCTTGGTAGAACTCCTCCTCCTCGAAAGCTTGGTCGGTACTATCGTCTATAAATACATACGGAGTACACACTCACCAAACAATGCTTAACTAGTCTACTTAGCACTCTAGGGAACACATTTGATGATCTATTATCATCACAAGCATCACAAGATTTTATTAACTAGTTTCATTCTTTTTATTTAAGAAAAGTAATTTCTACTCATTGAAAATAACTAAGATTTAATATTCACCACTTAAAATATGGGATCATGTGGACACATGTCCTCACCACATATTCTAACATGTGGGAATGTGATTTAAGGGTTGGATCACATTTACTTTGGTTTAAGTTTAAATTTAATGATTTAAAGTGACTAGAAATGCCTATATAGCATTATTTTGGTACTAGTCCAAAGTCACTGCATGTAAACCTTAATATTATTACATATTCAGATAAATATGGTGAAATGTGATTTTTGAGAGTTGGAATAAACTCAAAAGCTAACATGGTTGATTTTATAAAAATGTTTGAATGTGCAAATGCTTCTGTCTTGTTATTTTTACTAGGAGAGGTCTCTAACTCTAATTGAATTAAATCCAACGGGCTTGGATAGATCTTTTCAGTATCTTTCTAACACAATTTGAATCACTCCATTTGGATTTGTAAATCTCTCTGAAATGATTTTCAAACTAGGGGACAGAACTAAGTTCAAATCTAAATAGAAAAATCTAATTTTGAAATGCTGGGCTAGCGCAGGAAGGAAAACGGGCCGGCCCAGTGGCGTTCCGCGGCATAGAGAACAGTTGAAAGGGGGGTCCACCGGTCTACGGCTCTTTACACGTGAAGCTGTAAGGGGCGATGTGGGCCGTTAGATTAAAAGTGGGATCTACGGCTGAGGAGTGTCGTCTCCGGCGAACAGTTCGCCGGCGAGAACTAACCCTAGCGGCTCAGTGGGGGTGCTCAGGGGGCATACTAGGGCTCCAACTACTGCGGCGATGGGGGCGATAGAACGTGCTGTCGACGGCGGACTCAGGGGTGGTCGCGGCAGCTCCTGGGGTGGACGAAATCGACGGCACCTTCTCCTCCTCTACAGCGGGCTCCTCCGATAAATTCCAGCGAACCAAGGCTCGAGCGGCTCTGGCGAGAGGTGGGGAAGGATCAGTGAGGAGAGGGGAGTGGAATGGTGTGAGTGGTTTGTGCTGGGGAGGGCTCCTTTTATAGGGCGATGAGGGGACCGAGCGGTACGACGGCGAGCTCACCGGTGACGCTGATACAGGCAGATAGAGGCATGGGCGGCGTAGGCGGATGGTGGCCTGCCTCCTGGAGGTCATCTACGGCTTGACTGCACGGCTAGGGGCGATGGCGTTTGGTCAGGAGCGTCCCGCGCTCTGGGAGACAGAGGCGGTGCTCGACGCAGTGCACGGCAACTGTGGGTCGCGCGGCGGCGCACGGCCATGTCTGGCGGGGTGCTGTGGTCGAGGCGGAGCGGCGTGCGGGACCTTATGTCTAGTGGCGGTCTGCAGCATGCTGGCGACGATCGCGCTCTGGCGCGTGCTGAGCACGGCGTAGAGAGAATGGGCGGCGGCGCTGGGGTGTGGTCTAGGGCCTGGGTGTGAGCGAGGGATGGACAGGGAGCGGCGGTAGGGTTGGGCGGAGCTAGTGGTGGCGCTGGAATGGTGCTGTGCGGTCTGGGGCGCTCTGTCCATGCTCGGCCGACGGTGACCACAAAATGGCGGCGCTCCACTGCTGCTCTAGGCCGGTTAGTAGCTTAGTTAGGGGCTGGTTAGAGTTAGAGGGGACAAGGGGACCAAATGGAGCCCAATTACTCGACAATGCAATGATCATTGAATAGTAATAGTTAGGCAGAATTTTTGTGCATGCCACTTGTTCGACACAATGGCCGCACGGACTAAAGTTTTGAATTTTTGGATGATTTTTGGTGGAGTTGCTAGACACATGCTTAAGCCTCTGTGGTTGCTTGGCTTTTGAAAATGGGGCTCATTCGAGTGGTTTTTGAATAAGTGGGATCTTCCCATATGAACTACATTCAATTTTCAAATGCCATTACAATTAGTGTTTGAAAGTTTTTGGCAGATCACAAAGTGGGCCTTGGTACACTATTACATGTACTTGCAAGGGGTGCAAAGATCCATATTTGTTTCTGTTAAGTATTGAGTTCTAGGAATAGCCAAAGTAGGCATGGTAGTTAAAATGGCACAAATGACCATTTCTTTCTTTTATTCATTTTGATTGGTTTTTCTTTGGGATTTGTTTGGGAATGATCTAGATGATGTTTATTTCACCTAAGAATCATTTGACAAGCAATGGATCACTTAATCATGGCAATTCAAAACAACTCCTATTTAAATGCACACACATATGAAGGCTTTAATAATTTTAATTGGAAAAGTTTTTGTTAACTCTAATTTTGATGATTTGGATCTTAATAACCTTGGATTGAAGTTTTGGGATGTTACAGTTGGCGAAACCGATGCTGGTGCTGAAGAAGAACAAGACCTGGTGCATGTGCGTCGATTACACTAGCCTTAACAAGGCTTGCCCCAAAGATCCATTCGCCCTGCCAAGGATAGATCAAGTGATCGACTCCACAACCGGCTACGAATTGTTGTCATTTTTGGATGCATATTCAGGTTACCACCAGATCCGGCTGAATCCCACCGATCAAATAAATACAACATTCATCACCCCATATGGAGCTTACTGTTATATGACCATGCCATTTGGACTAAAAAATACAGGGGCAACGTATCAGTGTTGTATGCAGAAATTCCTGCAATCGTAGATCGGTAGAAACATGTATGCCTACATCGATGATGTGGTGGTCAAGACGAAGGAACAACGAACACTCCTCGAGGACCTGAAGGAAACATTCGCCAACCTTCGCCTGTTCTAGATGAAGCTGAACCTAGAGAAGTGCCTGTTCGGCGTTCCAGCCGACCAGCTCCTCGGTTTTCTCGTCTCAGAACGAGGAATCGAGTCCAATCTGGAGAAGATAGGCGCAATCAAGCACATGCAGCTGCCGCAGAACCTGCGTGACATGTAGAAGTTCACTAGATGCCTGGCCTCCCTCAGCCAGTTTGTCAGCCGGCTGGGCGAGAAGGAACTCCCACTGTACCAGCTCATGAAGAAAATGAACAAGTTCGTATGGACAGCGCAGGCGGACGAGGCCTTCCGTGACCTCAAGCGCATGCTCTCCTCCCCACCAATACTGGCGGCCCCTGCTGCAAAGGAGCTGATGCTAATGTACATCACAGCTACCAACCGGGTCGTTAGTGTCGTGCTTGTGGTTGAGAGGCCGAAGAAGGAAAGGCGCAGCCGCTCCAGCGCCCGATGTACTACCTGAGTGAGGTACTCTCACTCTCGAAGAATAAATACCCTCACTACCAGAAGCTGGTGTACATGGCCGCCAAGAAACTAAAGCACTACTTCCAAGAGCACTCCATCAGGGTGGTGGCGTTAGCACCACTTTCGGAGATCATTGGAAATAGGGACGCCATAGGACGGGTGGCGAAATGGGCAATAGAGCTTGCCGCCCACAACATCAAGTACAAGCCAAGAACGGCGATCAAGTCTCAAGCCCTGGCAAACTTCCTTGTTGATAGGGCAGAAACCTAATACCTGTTGTCGTGCCCTGACTCCATGCACTAGAAACTACACTTCGATGGTTCCAAGATGTATGGGGGACTCGGAGCCGGAGTCGTCATCACCTCTCCGAAAGGAGACCGACTGGAGTACATGATACAGATCCACTTACGCGCATCCAACAACGTCATCGAGTATGAAGCGCTTGTCCATGGCCTCAGAATGGCAAAATAAATCGACATCCGACACATCCTCTGCTTCGTCGATTAGGACCTAGTGGTGCAACAAGTATCAGGCGATTGGGATGCCAAGGATGCGAACATGGCCCTGTACCACTTCTTCGTGCAATAGCTATGCGCCTGCTTCGAGGGGTGTGAATTCCACCATGTTCCTCGGGTCAACAACAAGGCCACCGACGCAGTCGCTCGTGTCGGCTCCACAAGGCAAACAATTCCGCTTGGAGTTTCTCTCGAGCACCTGTGTAAGCCATCCATCACGCCATCTCTGGAATCCGACTCCATCATCCTGGACGCGGACCCGGGGACTGCCGGCTCCAAGCGACCATAAGCTATCACAAAGCTCCTGGGGACCGCCACGTCAAACCCAGGGACTATGGCACCAATCCCGAGGACTACTGGGTCAGAGGCCCCGACACCCCCAACCGGCTCCAGCAGCCCGGGGACTACTGACACTGCCCTTCCACCCGGTAGGCCGCCCGATGAACCCGACCCGGCCGTGCACGAGGAAATCAACCTGATCATGCAGATAATGTACGCCATCTAGGAGCCTCCTACATGGGCCAAGCCATTCATGAACTTCCTGTCCAAGGGAGAAGTTCCCGACGAGGAGGTCGAGGCAAGGAAAGTAAAGCGTAGAGCAAGTGCATACACCATCATCCAAATGAGCTGTACAAACAATAACATCCTAGCATTTAGGACTAAACGAAGGGTAGATTTAGGATTTTGTCCATAAGTAAGGAAATGGTACAGAAACAATTGTCACATAATCAAAAGAACTTTATTGAATAAACACTTATTACAATGTCTATATAGAAGTCAAAATAAAAGATTACAAAGGTAATTAAATAAAAACCCTAGACTAATATCTAACTATTCCTAATCTAATTTCTTGTTCATCAAGGCTTCTATACCTGCAAAACAAAGAAACACAAAGAAATATAAATGAAGAGTTGTGTTAGTATTGCTCTCAGTGGTGAACGGTGAAGTGCATTGTTCAAGGTATATCATTGAGAAATTCAAATAAACGGGGCAAATTTCACCAAAAGAGTACATGTTCTTATCAGTACATTATGCCTCAGTACAACCTCATATGCAATAATACCCAACAAAAGATCTAGTTTTTACTTGATCTGGTCCAAAAAAGGAGAGCTACAGTGAAGTAGCTTAGTCCCCTAAATGCATGTTGTGTGCTGTAGATAGCAGGAAGGAGAGAAAGGGAATCAAAACCACATCACACACACGGCCAAACTGGTTTTGCTTACCACTTCACAAACACAGCCTCAGTTCTACATCTCTAGAACATAGACACTGATTCATTTCCAGATCACTTTAGTCCACCACAACTACACCATCAGCACCTGGTTGATTGGAAAAGCCATCCATGGGCTTAAGGAGGAGTTTTAGTAGCTAATCAAGGGCAAGAAGAAGATTTGCACCAGTAAGGAGGAGTTGGCCATCAAGAAGGAGAAGTAATCAGGACCAGAAGAACAAACCATAGATGGTCAAGATCTCCGACGGGCAATAGATCACACACCAACATCAGGTAGATGTCCATCAGGGCATAAATCAGATCATGCAGTACTTGTTCTTATTAGTTTGTATCATTCAGATCAAAGGGCAATAAAGGGAAGGACCAAACATGATACATCCAAATACCCTTCAACTAGACCTGGTCTAGGAGGTTGAGAAGTAATATTTTCTCTCAGACTTGCATAGAGATGCTATGCAAAACTCATCATAGAGAAATTAGCCAAATAAAAGCAATTGTCCTTATAGATCCAAAATAGTGCCTCAGCCTTTGCATCATAGGCCAGGCTAAGAAGCAAGCCACAGGCTACCACATCAAATCTAGCATCAGGGTGTTTCTCAAAACTCCAAATCTATCCATTAAATCATTTTACAATATCTATTTCATGCAAGGGCGTGATATACTGGTCATATAACCCAGTAGATAAGGGACAACAAGTAAAGGACCTTTGTCCTTAGTAAGCTTGATCTCAGACCAGCATCACTGACCATTTTATCTAGCCTAAGCTAGATATTAGAGCATATAAGCACACATGGCACATTCCCAAGAGAGGGTAGCACCTCTATATCTAATGGATCATTGCCAACTTCAGTACAATTCCAAGCACATCTATTTAGGGAAATAAATAAATCATCTTCCTAAATGTTTTAGGAATCATTCTTTCTTCTCAGACCATCACAAGAATTAAACATAGAGAATATATTAGGTATGCTTAACCATAGTTTCTGCACAGCATCAGGATTACATCTTGAGTAAGGCAATTAAACCACAGGGGTTCTTCATAAACAAGTTATCAGACCAAATAACCAACACATGGTTTCAGTAGTGGAGCATTCAGCCTTTAATTCAATAAGGGTATACTAATCAAAGGTAATAACCTTTGCATTAACACTAAACCAATTGGGCAACCAGAGAATTGTCTACTAATAGTGAACAGATACCAGGAACCTAACCAAGTGATCTTCATCAGCATATAATACAGGCCATCAATACAGATACTTCACAGGAAATGAATCCAAGTGACACTGTTAACCATAACCATAGGGGATGAACCCTAAAATTAGGGATGAACCCTAATTGAGGATTAAGTATAGTAGTCGCCTAGAAGGGAGCAGAGAGAACGGAGAGCACGAGGGAAGGAAGGAATAGACTTACTCAAGGTCCTCGCTAAGAAACTAGAAGAGGAAGGAGTGGCCGGTGTCGAGGAAGAACACGACGACATGGGGAGCACCCAGGGGGCTGCAACCCACACCAATCTGCGTCCATGGCGACTACCGAATGGAGGGCGGAACCACATCGTCGCTAGGGCACCAGGGGAATACCGGAGAGGCGTTTGAGCGCCAAGTCACAGGCGAGGTCCAAGCCCTAGGCACTAGTGAGGTGGTGGCACCGCTAGCAGAAGGCACGAGCGGCAGATCGAATAGGTTAGAGCGATGCAGCGGGGTCGACATCATCACCTTGCACCGCGGTAGTGGCCGATAAGGTCTAGGGCGACCAGAATCGAGTGGCAACAGTGGGGCGGCTCGTAGTTTCCTGAGCGAGAGAGAGGGAGACGAGATGATGAGGCAGAACGAGAGAGAGCCGCATTGGGCCAGTGAGCCGGTACAGTGTGGTGCTGGGTGGGTTTGGCCCAACCTAGTGGGCCAGGTCGGGCCGGGCCAGCCCAGTGGGCCAGGTCGAGCCGAGCCAGTCCAGTGGGCCACACCCAACTTTTAAAATAAGATCTATTATAAATACTTAATTACAAATATACCCCTGAAGTTAAAAGACCACAAAAATATATATAATATATCAAAAAGACCACACAAATAATATCTACCTAAGGAAACTATAACCTTACTTGTTTAAGTTAAATAAAATACAAATAAATATTAAGGACACTGAAACTCTAATTGAAAGTTAATAAAATAAGGAGAAGTCCTAAAAATGAATAAAATCATTTTTGCATAAAAAAATAAATCCACTATTTTATAAAAAATACTAGCTAGATTTGTTTACAAATAAAACTTGAAACTAATATCTAAGAAGATTTAATTCTTTGTGGATTTTTATAAAAATAAGAAAACTTCTTAAAAATAAATAAAAACCATTTTTAAGAACTTGAATAATTATATTTTACTAGGAAAACACTAAATTATATTTTGATTTGATAACTTTAAAATGAATGACTAAGAACATGTATTCTTACATGGAATTTTCTAAAAATAATGATAATACCTAAAAATAAATAGAATCTACTTCTATGATTCTAAATAAATTTTAAGTATAAGAAAAATACTAGTTTCTATTTTAGTCAAGGAAAATAAGCTAGATATTTCCAAACACGTATTCTTATAAGGAATTTTCCAAAGATCAAAATAATATTTGAAAATAAATAAACAACCATCTTTAAGATCTTTACTAGGTTTACTTTAGTAGAAATATACAAGATGTATCATTTGAAAAGGATTTCAAATTATAAAGTAACAAATTCCTATTTATCTATTTTATAGAAACTCTTATTTAAACTTATAACTTCATAAAATACTTTAGTCTTGAATAATCCATTAAGTCTAAAAATACTAAAATTAAAACCATAATTATGGTCTATAATAAAACCTAAGTATAAATCATTAATACTCCTTTAGAGTCTTAAATCAATTATAACTAATAACTTCACATTAACATTTAGCATCATTCACTTATAGTAATGGTGAATGATCTCATATCTCAAACCTTACCTAAAATGAATTTTAAGTTTAATAGGAATTCAACAAACCCTAGAATGAGATCACCATATCTCATAATTATCTTTAACTCTACAATCTCCTTAGCATCGATTTTCTAAGCTTAGATTCATAAAGTTATACTTATACCTATACAGATCTGTCTTTGATCTTATCGAAGAAGTTCTTAAACTTGACCATGTTATAAAAATACTACATTCTAATCCAAGTTATCCTTTATAGTTAACTTTGGTATGTGATTTAATCAACTAAAAGCACATTAACTTAAAATTGTTGAAGTGATCCAGATAGCCATCAATTGTAATCTAAGAACACCACAAATTACTTAACTGGATATCATAAGTAAACTCTTCAAAAATTATTCTTTTTGCCACTTCAAAAGAAACACTATACTAGTTATTTTAAGTCATAACAACTTTAAACATGATCCTTGTAATAATTACAAGATACCACTCAACCTAAATCATATATTAAGATTATACTTCACCATTTATGTCGTGTATGTTAGTCTTAGAATTTTGAAACTACACTCTTTTGTGAAGTAAACTTGAAGATAAATAAAATCGTAAACAAATCATCTAAACCCTACTCACTTGTAACGTTGGGGAATTACTTGGGATTTTACAACATGCATCTCATTACTTATGCATAATAGTATATTGCTTCTTTAAACATTGTCCTTACCGGGTAATGATGGTATTTTGTAGAACCCGAGGTCCAGGGTCAAGTCAAAGCATTTGACTATAATACTTAGCTATATCAAGGTAAGTTCACACTTGCTCATGTACTTTGATTATTTTCCATGAAGTATTTGCAAACTTTTGTGTTAGCACCTGCATTTCAAAAAAGGTCAAAAACACTATTTTCATGATTAAATATGAACTAATGGTTACTAGTCCAGGGTGATCAGTTAATCTATTTAAGGCCGGCAATGAAAACCACATTGTACGGGAATATATCATCTAGGACTAACAACCAAAGTCGCCAGTGATTCTTGCACCGTAAATTACGCGTTAACCGTAAGATCTACAATGGCTTTGGGAAGTCAGCTGTATCTTCTCCCTCTCATATGCCAATGGACGACCGGGTCATGGCTATAATTCTAGGAAAGGATTGATAGCAAGGTGGGATCCCTCAACATCCCACGGCATCTGGTGTCTATGAGGGTTGTCTGTTTCAGGCCGTAATTGGAAACAAGATTTATCCTGGGTCTGGCGTGCAATCCAACTGGTATATGGGGCTCGAGGAGAGGGACAGTGGTTGGCTTGGGTTCTTATACTGGGTCTCATACCAAAGGAAGTGTGAATGGGAAGGTACGCCCGAATGTGCAACATGGATAAGAATCTCTTATGGGTAAAGCAACGCACCTCTGTAGAGTGTATAAAAGTGTGACATGTTACTCCCTGTTCCGGGAAGGAGCTGCGAATGTTGTAGGAAAGGAACTCCACAAAGTTCTAATAAACCTGTGAAGGCTGACGGACATAGTTTTTTCAGAATAAAAGAAACCTTTGAAGAAATGTTTACAAAAACCTGCATAACCTATGACCAAAACCGTCTGTGGTTGTAGTTAGTGCATCAATAACTCCTTTTTAGTGAACTTGCTGAGTACACTCATACTCAACCGTACCTTCTTAACCCTTCCTAGATTCTGAAGAAATTGTTGACCAAGAAGGTGGAATACTCTATACAGCTAAAGACCAAACAGAATTCTGCTATGAGGAGCCAGAGTTATCCGGAAGCATCGAAGGAAACAACTACAAAAGTATCTATGGAATGGAGGCTGAAGAGTCTGAAGCATAGATACATCAGAGATAGATTATTAGGTCTAGTAGTATAGATCTCCATCCTCTAGATAGTAATCTCGTATTATAGTAAGGTTTAGTTTGCTTCTTTATCTTATTCTCAAGTTATTATAGTTTAGCTTTGAGTCATCGGGATTCCCCTATGGACCTAGGAGGATCTCAAAGTTGTTGTGTACTTTCTGATTGTAATAATGATAATGTATGTTTGTGGACTCGCTTTGTTTCTGTTGTACCACTCCGAGGATGTAATATTTGTGGAATGGTGTTCCCTTTGTGTTATGTCCATGACTATAGTATACTACAACATGAAGTGGTATGCTGGGTCACCGCACAAACACAGCGTTGGAGGAATTTATCAGCGATGTGTGAGCCAAGAAGAAGGAATCAGGCTGCTGGTGGACATTCACCAAGGCGAGTGTGGCCACCACGCATCATCACGAGCTATAGTGGCCAAGGCATTCTGCCACGGTTTCTATTGTCCTTCTACGTTAGAAGACGACGAGCAAATGGTGAGAGCATGCAATGGGTGCCAATGTTTTAGCCAACAAAAGCACACTCCGGCTGCGGCCCTCAAGACAATCCCTGTAACCTGACCGTTTGTGTTCTGGGGGATGGACATGGTTGGCCCCTTCAAGACACCATGATCCAGCATGACGCACCCGCTGGTGGCAGTGGACAAGTTCACCAAGCGGATTTAGGCCAAGCCCATCAAGAAGCTGGATGGACCAATGGTGATCAAGTTCTTTACAGACATCATCACACGCTTCGGCTACCGCAACAACATCATCACCGACAATGGCACGAACTTCGCCAAAGGGGCCTTCGTGTGTTTCTGTGGAGAAAAGGGCATCCGCCTGGACCTCGCTTCCGTCGTGCACCCCTAGTCAAATGGGCAGTGTGACCGAGCAAATGACTTGGTACTAGCCAGAATCAAGGCCCGGCTGATCGAACCATTGATGAGATCCCCCGAATGCTGGATAGAAGAGCTGCCGGCTGTGCTGTGGAGCCTACGCACCACGCCAAACCGCTCCACTGGCTACACACCCTTATTCCTCGTCTACAGAGCGGAGGCGGTCCTGCCAATTGACATCGAGTTCGATGCACCTCGCAAGCTGTTATACATAGAGCAACATGCCAAGGAAGCGCATGAAGATAGCATCGACCTCCTCAAAGAGGCGTGCGAGCTAGCGTTGTCTAGATCCTCCATCTACCAGCAGAACTTGTGCCGCTATCACGATAGCCGGATACGCCACGTCTCGTTCCGAGAGGGCGACCTTGTGCTGCGGCTGGTTTAGAACACCAAGGGAATGCACAAGCTGTCTCCCCCTTGGGAGGGGCCATTCATCATCAGTTAGGCGCTGCAGAACAACTTATATGCCCGACAGCCGGCAAAAAACAAGATGGACCGTTCTAACAAAGAAACTAAGCATCCATGGAACACGAACCTGCTTCGACCATTTTACAC
The DNA here is from genome assembly GCA_916181665.1 of Avena sativa. NCBI lineage: Eukaryota > Viridiplantae > Streptophyta > Magnoliopsida > Poales > Poaceae > Avena > Avena sativa. The sequence continues at coordinate 25,876,359 of OV702290.1, read as the reverse complement.
TTAAGAAGAAGTGTATGTATCTTAATTTTATGTAATGAACAAGTTGAGGAGCCTTAACACAGTCTAGGGGACTCCGTAACCATTTGAAATTTCTTGCTGCATCATTTGACATTTCTTGCTACATTATTTTTGCCATGGCTCTGACGTTGTCTCCCGGGGACTCGCCAGCTAGCCCAGATGGCCGCGCATTCCAAATGGCGAAGTACTATATGCGACTCAAAGGGCTCACTCTTTGGTTCCATCTACAGACCTCAATCCGGCTGCAAGTTCGGCAACAGCAAAAAGTTCGAGGACCCTTACACGAAAAATCATAAGGAAAAAAGCATCTCGACGTTCCGGTTGTGCTCACTCGCTCGACACCCATAACAGAAATCTGAAGTACCGCAGTACGCCCACTAGCTACCCCTTTAGTTCTAGCTGTAGACCACAACCCGGCTCATGGTCGTCAAGGACACGGCTTAAACGGTCAACGCTCACTGAGAAAAGGACAAAGTTGTTGGCCTGGCACGAAACAGCAAAGGTTCCAACCTTAACGAATGAACTACAAACTACATTCTCCTCATGCATGTGTAACGCAGAAACTACCATTTATGTTTGTTTTCTGAACTATTCAAAACCACGCCAAGTACTAGGGCCAGGTGCTGATCACCACCTGCAGATGACAGGGGCAGAAAGGAGCTTTAAACCGGCTGGATTCTCCAGCCGGCCTGAACCTCAGGGACTACACCCAGTGGGTGCACTCCCGCGCCCCACACAGAATCCTGCAAGCGACGAAAGAATATCAAACAATCAGAAAGTGTAAACTCAAGAGCATAATACAATAGTATAACACAAAGGAGATACGAAGCTCCCAACAATATTCAGCATACCACAAGGATAAAGTTGTTCACACACACAAGACAAAATACAAGTTTTAGGCAGTACAAATACACTTGGCATTCCAAGGATCAACCCTACGGCTCAGCAGAAGGATCAGAGGCGTCCATAGAAGGCCGGCTGCAGGAGGCAAGGTCGGTGATGGTCGGGTTGAAGTCTGGCGCAGCCGGGGGAGAAGCTTGCAATGGAGCCGGAGTTGGGGTCTAGCTGAACCGCTCTGCCCCAGCCGGGTCACTGTAGGCCCAGTCCAGCTAGACGAAGCTCGAAATCTTGACACCGCAAGAGCGGATATCAGGAACCTCAGCGTGAAGCTGGTCGTAGTTGGTCCCTTGCCGGAATCCTCGAGATAGGCTCCGAAGATCCACACCCGGATACCAGGACTTGAGTAGCGCAAGCACCATCTCCGAGCCCCCACGTGAAGCCCACTCCTGTGATGCCTTGATGAGATCAGCGGTAGTCCCGAGCTGGGCAGCCAGTGCGTTGATGGTGGAGGGCATGGCGGCGTCGGGCCAGAGGTAGGCGAAGATGTCCAGGCCGGCTTGGTGCAGCCGTTTGGCCTCCTTGCTGACCACCACAACAAGCTCCTCGGGATATAGGTCGAGTTCGGCCTGCGCGTCAGGCACGTGAGCAAGAGCTTGATCAGTTGCCCTAGGATAATGAGCTGCACTCGGGCAGATAGCAACTATTACAAACGGGCTATAGCAGGCAGAAGGAATTCAGCAAAGAAAAAGGACAACTTACTAATGATGATCTCAGGGATCTTCCTCAGCTCCGCTTGCATAGACTTTGCCTCCTTCATCCCCTCCTCCTGCTTTTTATAAAGGGCTTCAAGGTTCTTGAGAGCATCGATGCGGATGTCGACGGTCTTCTTGGCTTGGTCGGCTGAGATCTCCATTTTCTTTTGAAACTCCACCAGGTCATTGATTTGGCCCTAACATGTATTGTTGGAGTTCTGCAGTCGGGTCACCTCTGCCTTCAGCCGATCCACCTCCCGCTCCATGTCCACTATCATGGCTGCAGGAGGGTACCCGATAGTCAACAAAAACTGCGAAAATTCGGGCAATTGGGAAGACGTGGCAGAACAAACAATATTACACTCCAGGTCTTGCGTATTTTTCGTCATCTCGGCAAAACCTTTGTATGGAGAAAGGAAAGAAATGAAAAAGAGAACAAGCAAAACAACTAAGGCAAAGGAGAAAAATCCCGAGAAGGCGCTTACCCCTAGAAAAAACGCCCAGCGATTTGGCCTCGCCAAGCCCCTGCTCCATCACCTCAACCAGGTGGCACGCCCGGTCGAGGTAGACAAGTGCCGACTCGGAGAGTTGGGCGAGAACGGTACCCAGCATTAGCACGGCTGGGGCCGGCTTGTAGCCGGTCACCAGTACCTCCTCGTCATTGTCAGCAACGACTTGCAAAACCCCCGCCACGATCAACTCGGCCCCGCCACCCATGCACCAACACCGTAGCTGGACATCACCGCCCACTCGTCGCTGCCCACCGCCGGCTATGAGGAAGCATCCGGCACTGCCTCCACCGGCTCCTCAACCTAGTAGGGGACCGGGGCCGTCTTAGCATCGGTTGAGACCAGGTCTGCGCCCTCCTCCAGCCGGGATGGAGGAATGGAGGTGTCGTGCCCAGCCACAAGGATCGGAGCGAGCTTAGCGCCGGCTGGGGCAAAGTGCAGGGCGACTGGCACAGCCCGCGGTGGTGTCCCTCACGCGGTCGTGGCGGCAGCTGCAGCCGGAGCCGGGGTAGATGTGGTGGCAACGATGCCAAAGCCGTGAAATGACATCGCCTAGCTGAAATAAAAAGAATTAACAAAGAGGACAAGTCAATAGAACAAAAAGGGTCAAAGAGATCAGCAAAGCGCGTACCCAGTGACGGTCGGTGCGATCGCCGTGGACCTTGGCCGGCAAAGCTTCTTCGCACCACCAGCGGTTGGAGCGGTGCTAGATGACACCGCCCGTTTCCCCCTGGCCCTCATCACGGCCCTAGGAGCAGAAGGTTCGTCATTACTATGCGCAGCTACATGAATATAAGTGAAATATTAGCATCCGGCTGAGGAAACAGGCGAGCAAACACAAGGAGAAAACACCCACCGGGTGGATCCTCACATCCCTCGTCGGCCCGGGTGGGGAAGCGCTCCGGCTCCATCGGAGTGTACTTTAGCTGCTTGAGGTTGGCCGAGAAGTTGGGGAGCTCATGATCACCCATACCCTCATCCGATGGTTGTGCCATAAAAAGCTACTCAAAAGGGGTGGATAAGAGACGAGAAGAAACCCTTCAGGAAGAACCCACCCGACAAGAAGAGAAGACTAACCTTAGGTGGCAGGCGACCCCGATGATATGGCTAGCAGGAGTAGCACCATCCCTCCTCTAGGGCCTCCTTCGAGATGGTGGCGAGACAGTCTCAAAGGGCCTCGTATGGCACCTCCAGCCGGGAAACCTATGTGGGGTCATTGGGGCCAAACAGGTGGAACATCTTGTGCGACCGCTTCTACAGCGGGAGCACCCGGTGAGCCATCCAGGACAAGGTGATGTCCTAGCCGTCAGCCGCTCCCTGTCCACCAGATCCTTCACCCGGGCGACCATCCGGTCGATGTCCGCCTGGGCGCCCGACCCCCTCGCGGTCTAGGCCTTTCGGGTGGAGGCAATGTTGGCGAAGATGGGAAGCCAGATCCAGTCGACCTCGGTGGCATTATGCACATAAAAGTATGAGAGCTGCCACAACTTCACTGTGTCGGGGATCTTGAGCCGCGACATCATAGATGATGACCACAGGTGTTGGGGATATACTTTCTGGGTATCCTCACAGTTCTTCACTGACCAGGGTGGCCCACTTAGGGTTAGAGCTATGCTTCACGGGCGGCCCAGTCAGGGAGAAGAGACGGAGTCCAATCCGGCTACAGAAGGCCTAGAAGACTTATCGACATAGGCCCATAGTGTTACTTGTAGTTCAAGATGTACTCTGTAACCGACTCTTAGTCGTAGCCAGATAGATCTCTCTTGTAAACCCTAGGCCGGATATCTATATAAGCCGTCCTAGGGAGAGCCTTTAGGGCACCCCTTACAATCACAATCTCAACTCACATAGGCAAACCCTTGTAACCCATATTCTGGCTCTGCCGTATTACTGGATTGCTAGCAGGAGTAGGATCCGTCCAAAGCCGGCGGATTCGAACCTGGGTAAACTTGTGTGCTCACCGTCCTGGAACACCGTACGTCTCACACCCCTATCTTCCGCACGCCTCGAGGACCCCTCATGGCGTACTTGTCATCAATCTGACGACAGTTGGTGCCCACCATGGGGCAAGTGAGCTTCGGATGTGCGTTCCGAGCGGAATCTACAAGAATCGGAATCAGCGAGACTATCGCCGTCGGTCGCATCCTCTATGCCAGCGACGTCCTTCTCATCATTCTCGACAAGACCTGGATTCTGGCTAAGGAGGCTGTGACTACCTACACCATCATGTCTTTTGGCGAGATCGATGTCTACATCGGCTTTGCTGAACCTGCCCCACCCACCCCAGCGGTGATGATAGAGGCAGAAGAAACTTCTGGGTCCCCTTTGTCCGCAGAGGCGGCAGAGTTCTGGGTCTCAGAAAAACCTAATCCCACCTAGCCTGCACCAATCGTGGAGATAGTGGAGAAATCCGAGCCTGAAGCAGACCTGGCGGTCCAAGTTGAATCTGGAATGGATCTCCCTGGAGAGGCCGAATCCTAGATCGACCCACCCGCTAAAGTCAAAATCCAGGAGGAACATAGCAACAACACTGGTTCCGGCTCTGATGACGCCGGGACAAACAGGCCTTTCCTGAGATACACACTAAGACGCATGATGATGCAAAACTCAGGCGTAGATGAAATCTTCGAAACCATCAAACGTTTCGATGAAGCCTACTATGAAGACCGCAATTATCTTAGGAGGGGCGCATCGCACTTTGTCGGATACGTGAGATCTGGATCCGGCTCTGCCGATGCTGGAGAGAACACCGACTCTGTGCTGGAGGCGATCGGAACAAACGCCGACGTACCCGCATCCTCGGATGAGTCGATGACGTCAGCAGATTTCTGAAAGTTTTCTGCCAAATATGAAGAGGAGTATAACTCCAAAGCTACGAAGGAAGAAGAAGCCATGGATGAAGGATCTGGGGAAAACTCTCCCAAAACGCAGGATGACATGGATATCGGAGATAATCCCGAGGTACAGATGTCCAAAAGTACTGATCAGAGCTTGATTCCGGGAAATTGACCCAAAGCCATCTTTGCTACCGGTGCTACCAAGAAGGCAAAGAAGAACAAAACCCCGGCGAAAGACCCTCCAGCAGAGGAGGTGATTGCCGAGGAATACGAAGAGGTCTCGGATGGAGCACTTATCCCAAACGATCCCAAAGAAGAGTCGGTGGACGGACACGTGATCACTGAAGGTGCACCTAAACTCATCGATGCTGCATTAACCACTCCTATTCCTACAGCTGCAGAACTTACTGCTGAAGAGCTGGACGAGAGGGCCTAGGCCCTAGAAGCGCATCGCCAAGTACTCCTCGATGAAGCCAAAAACATTGAGGAGGAAAAGAAACGCATGGCAACTGCGGAGAAGTACAACTCCAGACAACATCAGAAGACCAGAAAACGTCATACTAATGATGACCAATTCCTGCAGATTCACAAAGTCCTTTTCGGAGGAGAACTTGGGATGCCTCGACGCAACAGCAACAGGGATTGGGTGTATCCAACGCCAGTACAGAACACCGTTGCGGCTCGGGTATTCCTATCAGCTAATCCAGGCCCAGAGCAGATCCGGTTGGGGATCAAATTACTCAACAAAGGACTAGAGCAGCAAAAGATCGCCCTGTCCGGAAGTCAAAAACTGGTCTCCGATTCTGACCAATGTCGCACAGATCCGGCGTGGTCTAACGTAAGACCCCAACGTGTTTCGGAACAGCAACACCGTTCCGACCGTCGGGAAGACAACTACTCAAGAACCGGATCTTCAGGACAGCACCACAAAGCTGCGCGTGACTGGCGTAATGTTAACCCAGTTGTAGAGCAAGAGGCAATCGCTGCACTCAATCCGAGGAATCCTCCCTGGCGAGATTCGAAAGATCGCATGGAAGAAGATAAAGAGAAACATTGGGAGGAGGACCGACAAAGAATGCCACCTCCTAGACATGCAAGCCGTCCGGATGACGGGCGAAGGAACAACAGACACCGTGCCGAGTCAAACCGACAGGGGGTTCGTCACAATGAAGATCCTCCTCGGTATCAGAATAATGACGCTCCGGACGGAGGCCGGCATTCAGCCGGAAATAACCCAGCTGCTCCACCCTCTCCACCAAGTAGCCATCATAATGGCTCCCAAGGAGGCCAAGGAGGGCGTCATGGCGGAGGAGGTGGTGGCAGAAGCCGAAGTCCGGCTCCAAGGCACCGAAGCCATAGCCGTCACTCAGGACGATCTCTATCCCCAAATGACGCAAGGCACAAGATCAACTCCAATATAGAGGTGCGACGCTATGAAAATGATGACATATATGTGGGCCCAAAGTGCTTCGGACCACGCATAATAGGTACAAGATTCCCAGAAGGATTTTCTATCTCAAGACATATTCAAGCCTACGACAGCATAGCGCGGCCAGATACTTGGCTACAGGATTTTTTCCAAGCTTGCTGCATCGCCAAAGGCGGAAACAGCCTGGTCGCAACACAATATCTCCCACTTATGTTGCGGAAGACAGCACAATCATGGCTCAATGAACTTCCGGAGAACACCATCCACAACTGGTATGAAATGCAAAGTGGGTTCTTTCGGAATTTTGAAGGCACATATCGGAGGCCCTATACGGTCGGAGACCTACATCGTTGCACCCAGAAAGTCGGAGAAACTTGCTGGGACTATCTCGGACGATGGATCGACACCAAGAACTCATGTGAAGGAGTAAATGACCAAACTGTGATTGAAGCTTTCATTGCAGGTCTCCCAATTGGTTTACTACATCATCGCTTGAAGTGTGACAAAGTCACTGATTTGGGAGAGATGATAGAAACATCAAGCAAATATGTAGATGCTGACGACGATGCAGAGGGATTACTTAACGCCCTGGCTGTGCCATAGTCGGCAAAACAACCAAAGCAACAAGCTCAAAAGCGCAAGAATACCTCGGAAGAAAAACCCAATGCGGAAATGGCAGTGGTCACTGCTACTTTTGGGTCTGGAGGATGAGGAGGACATGGCGGTGGCCACGGACGCGGTCGTGGGACGTCAAGTGTCCAAGGTAGAGGAGACCAGCAACCCAGAAAAACCTACTCTTTGGCCGACATTGCCAATAACCCATGTGTGCATCACTTAGACGCCAATGGGGGCTCGTCCCACACAAACACCGAGTGTCGTTTCAATGATGACATTAAAAGAGATGATACCACTGGCTACAAAGCTAATCGGAAGAAAGGAAAGAAGAATCCCGAAAAGGATAAAGAGACCAAGGAAGATTCCTACATGGAGGAAGCTGACGCTTCAAATCCCAAGCCGAAAGGGAAGAAAAAATTTGTGACCAAGAAAGACACTTATGTCACCTTCCTCGGATCTCAACCAGCAAAGGTCAAAAAGGTAGTTCTACATGAGCTCAATGCAACAGTTCCGGCTGTCCCCCAATTCTTGGACTGGTCGGAAGTGGCAATCACATTTGACCATGCTGATGATCCGCCTAAGTTGCACAGGCGAGGAAAATACGCCTTAATCATCAATCCACTTATTGACGGTTATGGTTTCTCCAAGACTCTCATGGACGGTGGCAGCAGTATTAATATTCTGTATGTCGAAACGCTACGCCAGATGAAGATCTTGGAGACCCAGCTGAACCATAGCTCTGTGATCTTTCACGGGGTTGTCCTAGGAAGACAAGCAAATTCCCTGGGAGAAATCACTTTGGGTGTTACCTTTGGAACTCCAAAGAACTATCAGACGGAGGCACTTTCTTTCGAAGTGGTCCCGTTCAAGTGCACGTACCACGCTATATTCGGACGTCCAGCTTACTGGGCTTTTATGGCTCGTCCGTGTTACATTTACAATATGATAAAAATTCCAGGTCCCAACGGCGTGATCACCATCAAGGGAGACCCGAAGAAAGCGCGAGAGTGCGAGGATGGAAATGTCGCCTTTGCTGAAGCCGTGCTGCACACCCAGGAGTACCAGGAGATCAAGAAGAGCATAGATCCGTCCGAGATGCCCGCAACAAAGAAGGAGGTGACAAAGCCGAATCTGGAGTTCAAGGCATGAGAAGAGACGAAGAAGACGCCGTTGAAGGATGATGACCCCTCCAAGGTGACCCAGATAGGCGTAGGCCTAGATAGCACATAGGAAAGCATGCTCGTCAAGTTCCTCAAAGCAAATCAAGATATCTTCGCATGGCAGCCATCTGACATGACCGGAGTACCTAGGGAACTTGCCGAGCACTCTTTAAATGTAGACCCGAACGCTAAACCCGTCAAACAGTCCTTACAACGTTTCGGCGATGAAAACCGTAAGGCAATAGCTAAGGAACTAGCACGGCTCGAGTTAGCCGGATTCATAGAAGAGGTCATCCACACTGAGTGGTCAGCCAATCCTGTAATGGTCCCTAAAAAGGACACCACTGATTTAAGGATGTGTGTTGATTATACTGCCTTAAATAATGCTTGTCCCAAAGATCCGTTTGCTCTGTCTAGGATTGATCAAGTTATCGATTCTACGACAGGCTCGGAACTCCTCTGTTTTCTCGACGCATATTCTGGTTATCACCAAATCCGGATGAAGGAGTCTGACAAAGTAAAAACTTCATTCATAACCCCCTTCAGAACCTTATGTTTTGTTACGATGCCCTTTGGGCTGAAGAACATAGGAGCTACATACCAGCGCACAATGCAGCATTGCCTCCACGATCAAATCAGACGCAATGTGCATACATATGTGGATGATATTGCGGGGATGTCCAAAAAGAAGGAAACATTGATTTCCGACTTGGAGGAAACATTCGCTAATCTATGAAAATACAACATAATGCTTAATCCGAAGAAATGCTTCTTTGGAATCCCAGCCGAAAAATTGTTAGGTTTCATCGTATCTCAAAGAGGCATACAGGTGAACCGAGACAAAATCAAGGATATACTCAATATTTCCAGGCCAACTTGCCTAAAGGACATATAAAGACTAACTGGTTGCATCGCTGTAGTCAGTCGGTTTGTAAGCCGGCTCGGTGAAAGAGCCGCACCATTATACAAATTCCTGAAAAAGACCAAGGATTTTGTGTGGACCGACGAAGGTGAAGCTGCACTAGAAGACCTGAAAACAGTACTCTCATCTGCTCCTATCCTTGCTGCACCGGAACCACAGGAACCGATGTTGCTCTATCTTGCTGCGACAAACAAAGTCGTAAGTATCATTATGGTAGTGGAGAGACCAGAGGAAAATCAGGAACACTTGGTGCAGCGTCCAACTTACTTTGTCAGCGAAGTCTTGACAGAATCGAAACAGCGGTATCCGCACTATCAAAAGCTAGCTTATGGTGTGTTCTTAGCATCTCGTAAGATACAACATTATTTTCAGAAGCATCCAATTACCATGGTGACCACAGCTCCCATGAGAGATATAATCAATAACAGTGACACCATAGGACGCCTCACCAAATGGGGCATAGAGCTCTCAGCTTTCGATATTGAGTATAAACCTCGGCCAGCAATCAAGTCCCAAATCCTTGCCGACTTTGTTGCTGATTGGACAAAGACGAAGGAGAATATGACCCTCCCTGAGTCGGAATATTGGACCCTATATTTTGATGGGTCTAAGGCTCGTCTGGGCTCAGGGGCTGGCGTGGTACTCAAATCACCCCAAGGAGACAAACTTCTATACGTGTTGCAGATCCACTTCACAGCGACAAATAATATTGCCGAGTATGAAGCACTGCTGCATGGAATCCAGATTGCTAAGGATATCAGCATCCGAAGTTTGATGTGTTACGGAGATTCGGATCTTGTTGGTCAACAAGTGTCGGATATTTGTAACGAAAATAAACACATGGCAGCATATAAAGCTGTCGTGGATGATCTATCTAAATCGTTCGAAGGGTTTGCGGTTCAACACATCCCTCAAGCAGAAAATGAGGAAGCAGATGCATTACCTCAGATAGGCTCTGCACGGAAAGAGGTCCTGGATGGCGCTTTTTTAGAGCACCTCAAAGTTCCCTCAATAAAGGGAGTGGACGAGGAATATCTGACCAAATCTGACTCACCTCTAGTAGCAGTTCTGGCTATAATTCCCAGATGGACTCAACCCTACCTTGACTATTTGGTAGATGGCAAATTACCCGAAGACGAAGTTCTGAGCCAACAGATTGTCCGACGAGCAAAATCATATACAGTAGTTAGTGGTGAGTTGTATAAGCGGAGTGTATCTGGGGTCTTTCAGCGCTGTGTATCTCCGGAAGAAGGAGTGGAAATCCTAAGATAAATCCACGAAGGCGAGTGTGGTCACCATGCTACAGCCAAATCTTTAGTGGCAAAAGCTTTCAGACACGGTTTTTTCTGGCTTACAACTAAGGCAGATGCCGAGCGGCTAGTCAAAACATGCAAGGGCTTCCAAAAGTACGCCAAACAAGCTCATGTTCCGGCTGATCAGCTGCGAACAATACCTATAACATGGCCTTTCGTGGTTTGGGGGCTTGATATGGTAGGACCATTTAAACGGGCTCCAAGTGGATTTACTCACCTCTTAGTGATGGTGGATAAATTCACCAAATGGATTGAGGCTAAACCCGTCACTAGTTGTGATGGAGCAACAACCAAAAGATTTGTTGAGGATGTTATAATCTGGTATGGTTATCCGCATAGTATTATCACGGACAACGGGAGTAATTTTTCTATGGGAGAACTGGCCGAATTCTGCAATGAACAAAATATCCGGCTTGACATTGCATCAGTCGCACATCCATAGGCTAATGGACAAGTTGAAAGAGCAAATGGTTTAATCCTACAAGGCCTAAAACCGAGACTTGAAGCACCACTACGACGTGATGTGGGGGCTTGGGCAGAGGAATTACCTTCTGTAATATGGAGTCTACGAACAACTCCGAACAGGTCAACTAGATACACACCTTTCTTCTTGGTCTATGGCGTAGAAGCAGTTCTTCCTAGTGATTTGATTCACACTTCTCCTAGAGTGGCCGTGTATATCGAAGAGGATGCCGAGATTTCTCGACAAAATGATCTCGACTTAGTCAAAGAAGTTCGCGTCGTTGCTGAAATGAGATCAACAGCCTATCAGCAGAAGTTACGCAAGTACCATAGCCAAAGAGTCAGAAACAAATCTTTCAATAAAGGTGATTTGGTTCTCCGGCTTGTGCAACAAAGAAAGCACAAACTTTCCCCAGTATGGGAAGGGCCATTTTTAGTTAGCCGAGTATTGCACAATGGTTCATACTACCTAACTGATATGTGGCCAGTCAAAGAAAGACCTGCTACTAAGAAGAGAAAGAGAGCTGGAGGCAGTACAAATCCGGATGAGTTAGACAGACCATGGAATATTGCTCAGCTACGTCCCTTTTATTCTTAGTTTATCCATCTTTGTAATCATATATATGTACATGTTCTGAGAGAAATAAAAGTTTTGGTTGCCTTAAAGTTTTCTCTGAGAAGTTTTTACCATCTTATTTCCGAATGATCATGTCACAGTCGAAAATCCTAGAATACTTGAAAGTGCTTTATGCTCATGTTTGTTCTGGTTTAGATTTCCGATTCTAAATATTCTACCCTCGGGTATAACTCTAAAATTTCTAGTCTATACTTTGGTTATTTGTCTGATTACCGGATGCTGGTATTTTCCGAGTAGTGAATTGTTGGTATTGGAAGCCGGCTTTTTTTCCGAGTTTAAACTAGTTTAGTAATTGAGCTCCGTTGCTCGGCAAAGTTTCCGAGCTGAAAGTTTAGCCGGCTCAAGAAAGGGACGAGGCGGAAAGCCAGATAAACGATAAGTGTAGACAAAAATGTATAAGTGCTTATGTAAACATTTCAGGCACAAAAAAAAATCAAAAAGTGTTGAATAGATTAAAACTTAGCACTAGCAAAAGTATAATACTACATATTTATATACCCATAATATTTTCAGAATAACACATTTGTCTCTGATAATCTATGATGCAGGAGAAGAGGTAGGAGCTACCGGCTCGCTGGATGCATCGGCCTCGGCTTGATAATGATCCGAGATGTGCAAATCTGATATGGTTTGTCCATCATCGAAAACTTCGGCTGCTTCTTCCGGAGGCGGAGGCGGCGTGTCCATGCGGTTGAAGAAAGGAGTGTCGTAGTTGGTCAAGTCAGCTACGCGGCACCCATATCCGGTGCAGGAGTCCATGATGGCTTTGATATCTTGCTCCTGGCCGTCTTCGTCCACAGTAGAGTACCCTCTGGTCACTTGCCAGATTTCCATGCTTCCATGGTGGCTCATGACCATTGTGAGAGCGTTCTATGCTGCGGATCGCACATAGGACATGTTCCAGTCCTAGACAAGCTGTGGCATCTCCTTTCCCTTGTCTCACACCTGAAAGTCGGACATGTTGTGCATGTCCGGAACCCTGAGAACTTCGCCAATGTCCTCGATGGATTGGTGGAAGTCATGAAGCAAATCACCGACTTGGGTAAGCCGGTGGGTGCGAGGCTCAGCAGAGGTGGAGTCCGTCAAGTTCAGAGGACCTATGCATATAACGCAAAAACAGTTAAATAAATCCAACATCGAAAATGTCGAAGAATGTAAACAAGTCAGAAAGATGGAAACATACCAAAGATGACGTCATCAACTTTGGTTTTCTCTTCACGAAGACTCCGGAGTTCAGCCCAGAGCGCCTCGGAAAGGTCCTTCTCTCTGCAAAGCTCGTCATTGAGATCCGATATTTTCTGTTCGTGAAGTGTAATCTTGCGATCACGCTCCACGGTGGCCATGGAGGAGGATTCAAGAACTTGAGCAATGCTCTTCTCATGATCCGCCTTAAGCTAGTTTAGCTCTCGGCGGAGATCCTTGTTTTCCACCACCAGGGTCTTAAGATTCTCGGCCTCTTCGATCATAGCACAGGACTGCTTTATCAGTGCTGTAAGTCAAAAAGAACAACAGCTCAGCAAAAATATTCGACTATGAAAATGCAAGACAAGGTTTGAGTCTCGGAATGTTTACCATCGACCTCATCCTTGGAAACTTTAAGCTCAGCATTTTTAAGTCGGAGAGCTTTGATCTCTCTTCGCTTATTGCAGACATTCTTCAACAATTCCTAGTTATATGAATTAACTTTCTGTAAGTCAGAATACCCAGAGTCAGAGGTCTAGTAAAGACTCGAGCTAATATTGTAGCTAATATCAGCACGAGCCTTGGGGGCTATACTAGTTCATTCTTTGGCATCCTAATGAAGCATAAACCCGGATTGTTTATCCAACTTCATGCTTGGGGGATAGAGGATATGATATAAAATACAATAAAGAAAAGCGCGAGTTGGAATTCTGACTTACATGATGTTCATGTGTGAGCTTGCTCAAGCACATGTTCACCTTAGTGGTAACCTTCTCGGCGAGGGTGAGTGGAATAACCGGAGGTGGTGGAAGCACACCAGCTTTTAGTCCCTCATCGTGAAGGCGGGCTCGATCGATAAGATCGGAGTACTTAATGTCCTCTACTTCTTGTGCTTCTTCTTCGGCGGAGAGATTTCGGCTTTCCAGGCATTGCCGGGCCAGCAGCTGGATTTCCTCCGCAGATTTCCGAGACAAGCCAAATTTGGCAAGTCCCAGATTGTTCAGGAGATTTTCTGCGAAGGTCTCTACCGAGGGATCATTACCCGAAGAGGGTTCACCCTTATCAAAACTTGAGTCACCCATGGTGACATCATTCTGCGACTCAAGGGTTGCTGGCCCTATTGAAGGAGCCGGATCTTCTGCGACGACCGGGGATGGAGTAATCACAGGCACTGCAGAAGGTTGAGGGGCAGAAGTCGGAGGAGCTGCGGCAGGAGAAGCCATGGTTAGCTTCGTCTGACGCAGGGGCTTTGAGATATTCCCCTTCCTCTTTCCCATGACGAGCTGCTTAGCTCTAAGAATGTAATAGAATGAAGAACATTATATCTCGGAAGGAATCATGAAGTAAAGTACAAAGGCGGAAGTTGTGTGGAAAGTTACCTCTTCACAACTGGCACTTCCTTTGTGCCGATGGCCACTGTCGGAGCTTTGCGCTTCCTGGGCACAACGTCTGGCAGTGGAACCAATTCCTCCTCCTGAGAGAACTTGGGAGGATATCCCTCGATAGGAGCAAATTCTGACTCGGGGAGGTCGGCAAGCTGAAAAGAAGATAATATCTCAGTATTGCGAAATGAATTAAAGGTGAAACATATAAAAAGGGTTTATTGCTGAAGCTTACCGGCACTACAGGGTCTTCCGCTGTATGCATGTCTAGGGACAAATCCGGGATCTTTCTCTCGATCCGCTCCTTAATCAGCCATTTAATATGGCGTATGTAATCCTGTGGCTTTAAAACCTTGGGACTGATGCGGAGGGAGTCATTTTTCGACACCATGATGGAATGCATCAGTCGGTTGCCGTGGTGCTGGAGAGGCTGGATCCGGCATGCGACCCAACATTGGACCAAGTCGGACCCTCTCAGGCCCTTGTGCTTCATCAGATACTCGATCCGTCTCTTGGCGAGAATCAGATCGTCACTGAGAGCCGGAGCGGCCTCGTCCCAAGACGCTCGGGGCGTGGCGGCTCCATCGACGAAAGCCGACAAAGCAGTGGCTTTGCCGGGAGCAGGAATATCCTTATGATAAAAGAAGGTAGCCGGCCACTGTTTGACCGACTCACTAGCTAAAATCCTAGGATAGACGCGCTCACATCTAACTGAAAGACTAATTGTGCCGGTAATGTAAGGATTGCCAGCGGTGATAGAGTTTCTCCGGACATGAAAATAAAACCGGAAGAGAATGAGACTCAGCCTAATGCCGAGATACCCCTCACACAAGGACGCATAGGCGCTCATCTCTAAAAGGGATTTTGGCGGGAGATGGTGAAGCTGAACACCATAGTGATCTATCACCTCGGAAAAGAATTTCGAGGGAGGGAAAGACAAACCTTTGTCGAGGTAGGTGCCGAAGTGCACCGCTCGTCGGCGTGTGGGTTGGGGATGGTTTCACTGAAACCGCTCCGCCAGTCGCCGACACGGAGGAGTCCTTCATTCTCCACGCCGGTGAGCTTGGCGTCATCGAGGACGCACGGGATCTAGATCCCGCGGTTGCTTTCTTTCTCTACTGTTGCCGCCACCGTCGCCACCGATGCTGCCGTAGCCAAGCCGGATGATGAGAATGAAGCCATTCTTCCGGTGCGCCGGTGACCTTGGGTGGGCGGCGCTGGGAATCTGGAGGCAAAGGAGTTCTGTGCGTGTGGGAGAAGTGGAGGAGAAGGAAACGGCACGGGGAATAGGTGAAGAAGATGAGGAAAAGGGAATCCTCACCCCTTATAACCACCAAACCGTGCCAAGATTCGTGCAAATGGCACAGTAAGTACGCCACGCGTCATGGAACAAACTAGGAAGTTCCCACGTGATGATTACGTCGCCTCGATCTCCACGCACGCATTGAAATGGCGCCTCGGTTCTGCGAACGACAGACCCACAAACAGTCGTGCTGACAGGATGTTTGTCAGTGACGTGACTTGACTGTGACTAGTGTCAGATGACGTTAAAGTCCAAGATCCGGCTTAGTTTGAAAATCAAGCTAGAAATCCGAATAACATATTGATAGGTCTAACTTACTTTTGAGACCCGGATTGTATTTTTTGTTTTGAAGTTTCACGAACCCTTCAAGATTCCGCAAGCCAAAGATCAAGCTAGACGATGATGAATCCGACTTTGGATCTTGAAGACTTCTGGGGGCTGCTGTTGGGGATATACTTTCCGGGTATCCTCACAGTTCCTCACTGACCAAGGTGGCCCACTTCGGGTTAGAGCTTTGCTTCACGGGCGGCCCAGTCAGGGAGAAGAGACGGAGTCCAGTCCGGCTACGGGAAGGCCCAGAAGACTTACCGACATAGGCCCATAGTGTTACTTGTAGTTCAAGATGTACTCTGTAACTGACTCTTAGTCGTATCCGGATAGATCTCTCTTGTAAACCCTTGGCCGGATATCTATATAAGCCGTCCTAGGGAGAGCCTTTAGGGCACCCCTTACAATCACAATCTCAACTCGCACAGGCGAACCCTTGTAACCCATATTCCGGCTCTGCCGTATTACTGGATTGCTAGCAGGAGTAGGATCCGTCCAAAGCCAGCGGATTCGAACCTGGGTAAACTTGTGTGCTCACCATTTTGGAACACCGTATGTCTCACACCCCTCTCTTCCGCACGCCTCGAGGACCCCCTCATGGCGTACTTGTCATCAATCCGACGACAACAGGTAGATCGTGCAGCCGTCCTCCACCAACAGCCCGTACTTCTGAAGGGTCTGGGTCTTGAAGTTGAAAAACTTAAGGAAGTTCACCATGTTCGGGCGAACCCTCAAGTAGAACTCGCAGCAGGCCGCATGGTGTGATAGCTTCCCGATGGCGTTTGCCCCTAGATGATGTAGCTGGAGGTCGAACATGCCGAAGAGCTCGAGGAGGAAGTTGCTCGCCGACAAGCCGAAGCCACGGGCAAAGTGCGCAAGGAAGACGACAACCTCGTCGGGCTAGGGGTTAGGGATGCACTCCCCTCTGGGGCAAGGCGATGCTTCACCACCCGCTCCGACGGGAGGAACCTCCCCCATCGGTACTTGTGGATGAGTTCCTTGGTGACATAAGAACCGCACCACCCTCCGCCCTATTTCGGAAGAATCTCCTCCTCTGTGGCGATCATAGCGGAAAATCGAGGTCCCGTCGTCGCGAGGAGACGCGGCAGTGTGAGCAACCAAAATCTGGTGGCGGAGAGCAAGAAGGAAGCACGAGGCGTGCAAGAGCAGAGAGGAAGCACGAGGTGCGCAAAAGCAAGAGGAGCAAAGAGTAGGAGGAAGACGAAATGGGGAAAACCCCATCCCCGCGGCCCTATTTATCACCGCGGGTCGAGCGCACCCCATGTGCTCCCTTCCACCACATGGCGGGCAACCGCTCCACCTCTCACATGATGGTTTAGCGGCAGATCAAGTGTGCCAGCATTCCTCATAGAAGATCCCGCATGCGTTACTGTGGGAGGCGAGGCGTGCACACGATCCCCAAGAAATTACAGCGGCAAGACGTGCACGCGGTTACCAAAAACTATCATTGCAGAAGCAAGTGGTCAAGGTGACGCGCTGTGCACCAGAACCGCTAGGCGTGGCTGGTGTAAGCACTGATCTCAGCGACCAGGCGATTCATCTCCCTTTTCCAGCTGCGGCAGCCAGTCGATACAATCGCCGCTCACACCCACTGGGTGGGCCACCGATCTCGTAGCCGGTAAACTCCAGCCAGGAAACAACAAGCATCTCGAGCCAGAAAACGACTAACATCTCAAGTTAAATCTACAACAAATTTTTTATCACTAACTTTTTCAGTTCGATCAATGAGCACGCAAGAACTTCTCTGCAAGGCAAAGTCCCAACGCGCTCGGGGACTAGTGTCTGGGGGATGACCCCCCGGGTAGACTATGCCAGGCCTAACTGGACGGTTCCGGGAGTTCCTGGACGGATGGCTGCAAGACAGAGGACCATAACCGGGTGGACCGTTCCAACCAGTCCGACCTCAAGATTCCCCGGCTAGCCCATCTAGCTGGATGGCCAAAAGAACCGGCTGGGTGGCTGCTTCCACCTGGCCACCCCAGATTTGGTGGCAAGGATACGGAGGGGGTGACGCTCCTTGCTGAGCGTGCCCCTGACTCCTTGCACCATCAAACAGGTTGGCGCGCCGCCCCTGCCGGCACTACAAGACAACTGCGCCAAAGCACCAAAGTGGGAAGCTGAGCGAGGCGCAATCGACTGACTGCTAAAGCTCTAGGTGACCATTAAAGCACCGGCACTGGGACACTATAAAGCTGCCCCCTGTACTAGAGGCTTGACTGTGTCCTGGCCCACCAGATGGACCTCGCCTGCCGGCCCACTTTGAAAACCCAAAGCACAAACAGTAAACCCTAGAACCCACATTGTAACCTACCTGTCCCTGCCAGTATACAAGGAAGGGTAGAGCTAGGGTTCTAGGTAAGCTCAAGTCTATTATGATAGTTCACTAGTTCATCTTCTTCCTCTAGCTACCGATAGCAGCTAGGGAAACAGCTCAAGGAGCACTTGTACTGGATGTTCGCCCCCAATATAGTAGATCCTAGGAGTGTTACCTTGCCAAGAGGGCTCCGAACATGGGTACATCGCTGTGTTTGCAGTATCTGTGCCCAACCCGGTGCGATTAGCCACCGATAGCATCCTGATTGTCCCTCTCATGCCATCCCCGATGGCACTACCGTGTTCCACACCACGACACCCTGTGTAGAATGTACGCCAGGGTCCGGCTCTACCCCATGCCTTGCCCGCGCGATTGTAAAACATCCTCCCTCTTTGTTACTTTTCGCATCATTTTTATTTTTCTTCTTCCTCACCGCTGCTTAGCTTCGACGACACGCCGTCCTTTAGATATCTAGGCTCGAACACCTGAATGACAACATAGCTCTATCCTTTTGAAAAGTGACGCTTTGCGTCTTCGCTTCCGAGGGTTAGGGTATAGGCCGTTTCGAGCAAGCTTTCGCTTTTTCTCTCGGGCATTTTCTCTCCTAAGTAGTAGTAGAAGGCTTAGTATCTGACTTGATCCAATAGAGTCAGAACACACAGTAGATCTAGATTCCACACCTTGTTGTGGATTGGGTAGAGAGCAGCTCTACGAAGCTGGGCGTTCTTCGACACGTTTTGCGTGTCGGAGTGGTTGATCTTAGGCGGAGTGGCGCTATAACTGAGAGCTCACCGACGTAAAATGCACCAATAGGAGAGCCATATGTGCTTAGAAATTTAGATATAGCTTTTAGGCGAAGTGGGATCGCGAGCTAAACCTTACTGATGTTTACTGCATCGATAGGATAACTATTCAGATTCAGGCGTTGGGTAGCTTAGCTATACCGCCGTATAGGTGCTAACGATGTGTTGAGCATGTTCGGATCCCTACGTACGTCTGGTGACTTTGCGTCCACCCCTGTGTCGATGCCTCTCCGTCCAGCCAGTGATATTTCCTGGTCTGTCGGCGGCTCTCGGCATGGTAAAGTACGACAACGATGTTTCTTTTTATGCGCGATAAACGCTCTCGCACCCTTATCTTCGTTTTTCTTTATATCCTTTTTAGATTTTATTTCGTTTTCTCACTGTTCTTGCTTTTTTAGCATTTATGCATCTTGCGTCTACAAGGATGACTGCTTCTCCTTTAATCGCCGGTAAGTCCTTCTCTCGGTCGTACTATTTTCACATTTTGCATTATGCTCATGAATCTTTTTGTGGCTAAATGTGTTTTTCATCGCTTATGATCGCAGATGCTCGAGTTCCGGTTGCGACCATAGGTAACCACACTAGAGTGGACAGACAATGTTGCCGTGATGAACACACAAGTCCCGTCGTTACTTTGTGCGGCGCATCGTGGACATCTGCTAGAGACGGAAGTGATCGTTGTGGCCCCATGAGCAGAGCAGTTGCATCGTCGTAGCCTTAGTTGGAAAGTGCTTCACGGCGTATAGGCTTCTCTAGGACTTTGTTTCCTTTTCAGATTGCTTTTAGGTTTGTCACAAATTGTTCATTTGTACTACTTTGTTTTGTCAGACAAAATGTTAATAAAAACATGGTCATCCTTTCATATGTTATACGCATGTGGTCTTATATATATATTCGTGTTTGTTCCTTTTTTCTATCTTTGGAAAGTAGTTCTAATGGTTTTTCTACTACATGCATCAACCAACATGCACTACAACAAAACCCTTTTGATCTCCTTAGCTTTCTAACCGTTTTCATCGGAGTAACCGTGATTACTAACGATATCATGTACCAAGCGTGTTAGTTAACAACTAATAGCCACTCCACGAAACTGATTACCAT
Source organism: Avena sativa (assembly GCA_916181665.1). Lineage (NCBI taxonomy): Eukaryota > Viridiplantae > Streptophyta > Magnoliopsida > Poales > Poaceae > Avena > Avena sativa. The sequence goes on along the minus strand of OV702290.1, from coordinate 25,856,432 downwards.
CGCTAAGAGGACATTTCTTCTTTTTTGTATCTTGGTTTGGATGTATCGGTACGTGTTATGCTCGAAAGCTTTCCAGACGCGTTGCATGTGTACATGGTCTTAAGCTCATACGGTAGGAGATGATCAAGCTCATCAAGAAGGAGAAGTAATCAGTACCAGAAGAACAAACCATAAATGGTCAAGATCTCCAACAGGCAATAAATCACACACCAACATCAGTTAGATGTCCATCAGGGCATAAATCAGATCATGCAGTACTTGTTCTTATTAGTTTGTATCATTCAGATCAAAGGGCAATAAAGGAAGCACCAAACATGATACATCCAAATACCCTTCAACTAGACCTTATCAAGCACAGTAGAAGCAGCATCATAAGTATCAGAAGTTTCAGCTTCAGCAGTAGTAGCAGTGTGTGTAGCATGTGTATGTGGTGGTGTGAGGAACTTACTCATAATAGATGGTGAATCAAGAGCAACAGAGATGTTCAGAACTGTACCTCTTCTTGTAGTGGATGGTATTATAGGGACCTTGCCATCACGAGACTTACCCATGATGGATGGATGGCAGCGAACAATAGTGATTCCACGTGAACTTGATAAGTTGAGCTATGCTCCACAACAAGGGTGCCAGAAAATAGTCTGATGACCCACAAGTATAGGGGGTGTATCGAAGTATTTTGGATGGAAGTGAAACCCAATTTATTAATTCGACACAAGGGGAGCCAAAGAATATTTATAAGCCTTAACAACTGAGTTGTCAATTCAGCTGCACCTGGAAACAATCTTTCTCACAGCAGTTTATCAGTAGCAACAGTTTTGTAATAGCAATAGCAAAGTAATAGCAGTAGTAAAAGTAAAGACAATAGTAACAATTGCAGTAAACAGTAGGATTAAAACACGGTAGGCATAGGGATGGATGGACGGGCGTTGCATGGACAAGACAATTCATATAGCAATCAAGATGTAGGGCATTTGTAGATAAATAAGGTAAAGCATCCAAGTACTAAATAATCCTAGGCATTTGTTCCATATATAGTCATACGTGCTCGCAATGAGAACTTGCACAACATCTTTTGTCCTGCCAATCTGTTTGCAGCGGGGCCTCAAGGGAACTACTGACAATTAAGGTGCTCCTTTTAATAAAGCACCGGAGCAAAGCATTAACACTCCGTGAACACATGTGATCCTCACATCAAAGCCATCCCCTCCAGTTATCCCGATTGCTGTCACTTCGGGGCCTTTGGTTCCGGACAACAATATGTGTATACAACTTGCAAGTAAGACCATAAACAATACTATCATAATGAATCAATAACATGTTCAGATCTGAAATCATGGCACTCGGGCCCTAGTGACAAGCATTAAGCATAACAACTTGCAACAAAGTCAAAAAGCACTAATAATAGATACTAAGCACCATGCCCTAACAATCCGATGCCATTACATGAACGATCTCATCCAATCCCTACCATCCCCATAGCCTACAGTGGGGGGTTACTCATTCATAGATGGGGAAACATGGATGGTCGATGGAGAAGCGGTGGTGATGATGATGGCGATGATCTCCTCTAATTCCCCATCCCGGCAGGGTGCCAGAACGGAGTTTCTGGTTCCGAATCGCGGAATCTGGTGGTGGCGGTGCAGTGGGACTCTTTCTGGAAAAACGTCGAACCCCCCTTGGTTTTTAGGTCAAGAGGCAACTTATAGGCGAAGAGGGAGACCGAGGGGGTGCATGGGACGACCAGACCACCCCCAGGCACGGCCAGGTGGTGTGGCCAGGCCCCAGCCCGTCTCCGTCTCGTATTCTGGCTCCTTGAGTCTTCTGGTGAAATAGGATTTTTGGCATATTTTCCAGGATTTTTCCTGATAGTTGATTTTCTGCACAAAAACTAGACACCAAGGTAATTCTGCTGAAAACAGCGCCAGTCCGTGTTAGTTGTATCCAAATCACACAAGTTTAGAGGAAAAACAATAGCAAAAGTGTTTGGGAAAGTACATACGTTTTGGACGTATCAACTCCCCCAAGCTTAGCTTATTGCTTAACTGAGTGCAATAAAAGAAACTTTCACGAACACATTTGCTTCATATGATGTATATATTCTCAGCATGTGATCAACTACTTAGGCAATTCACAATAGAGAGTATGCAACTACGTTTACTTACAAGTCATTGCGAGTTATGAAGAGATTCCAGCTCAAAAATAATAAGTAGCATGAAACATAAACATAAGCAACATTATAATGTTCATAAAAAGGTATGATAGAGTGGTATCTCGCTTGCCTTTGATTGTAGAGCAAACATAAATGCCAAGGCACCTCTGAAGTTCAAGTGAAGACTAGAAGTAAAGATATCAAAGATACAAGCATCAAAGTCATAACACAAATAATCAAGTTTTGAAAAAAGCATATTACACTAAGAATGACAACTATGCTCCCAAGAAAGTGCTCATAGAATATGTGGAGACTCAACAAAGAAATGAAAAGGTTTTGAATAGTTTGAAAGGCTTCCAAATGCTGAAAGTATGGTACTCATTAGCTTTGAGCTCTCATTGCCCCTATCATAAGCATCTTTAAATGGTTAAGTTTAAAGTGACACAACTAAGAGGATATGCTTGACAAGTTATAAGTGAAAATCTCATGCCCCTTACTTACGAGTACCGGACCTCATGCTACTCAACTTCAATCACAAGTAAGCTCTTGTCATTGTATGTACATATGTATCATAGAGAACCGCCAACGGGGTACCCCTTGCACATGCTACAGGAGCTATCCCATAATCAAAATGATAAGGCAAGCAGACAATGAGCATCTCAGTGATCTTTTTTATTTGCTATTTGCATAGGTTTTTATTGAGGATGCTTCATAGAATGCTCATTATGGTTATGCTGCAATTTTCCACCATGATTAGGCATGGCTTAGGCTAGCAGCCCAGGCGTTTCTCTAACACATATATAGACTCCATGATCTCACAAGTTCCCCTTTTATTTCACATCACCGGGATCCATAAGCAAAAGAATCGTGATATCAACGAGGTACAAAGTATCCATGCAATGTTGAAAGCGTTCCCCATGATACATGGTTCTGCTAACTTCAACTTATAAAGCGCAAGCTGATGACCCACAAGTATAGGGGGTGTATCGCAGTATTTTCGATAAGTAAGAGGGTCGAACCCAATGAGGAGCAGAAGGTGCTGGCTAGTGGTATGGATCAGGAATTCTCTACAAATACTTAGCAAATGGATTTTTAGGGGTTTTTGACAATCCAAGTAAATAAAGTACGAGTAAATAAAAGATAATAAGAACAAATGTAGCAAGTGGCCCAATTCTTTATGCATCAAAGGACAAGCCGGTTGTATTACCTAAGATGACCAAATGTTCTCGAGGACACATGGGAAGACTGTCAAGTGCTTTCGCTTCATATAGTTGATTAATCTTCTTTAGTTTGCTAAGTCTTGTGTGGGTGAACCTATGCTAATGTACCGACCTTCCTAGGACTAATACATACTTGTGATTATACCCATTGCAAACATCTGTAAGTACAAGAAAGTAATTAAGGTAGAAACCTAACCACAACTTTAAACTCTAAGACCCTGACGTCCCATGTGCTGGTTTCCTAACGGGGGTTCAGGATTCTGTCACTCCGGCAACCCCTACGATTAGTAGCCAAATACACAATGCATTCCCCTAGGCCCATATAGGTGAAGTCTCATGTAGTCGACGTTCACATGACACCACTAGAAGAAGTACACCACAACTTAAATATCAAACTATTGAATCTTTCTCAACACAATTCCACTACGAACAACATGACTTCTCCCATGTCCTCAAGGACAAAACGAACTACTCACAAGACATCATATGGATCATGATAAGAGATGGAATAATGATGTATAACAATCTGAACATAAACGATAATTCAATGGTTCACTCAATAGCATCAACTACAAAGAGTAATCAACACCGGGAAAGTTTCCCCTAAGAACTATGCAAGATTCAACCCAATTGTTACAACAATATGGAGATGGAGATGATGGTGATGATGGTGATGATGGTGGTGATGATGACGATGATCCCGATGAAGTCTAGCTTGATGGTGGTGTTGATGGCGACGATCTCCCCTCTCTAGGAAGGAATTCCCCTAGTAGAAATCTGTCTACCGGAGAGATCTTTCTCTCTCGGTATTTTCTGCCCCGTAGAGGCGGCAGAATCTTTTTGTGGTTCCTCCCCTAGTATTAGGGTTTCGGGAGGATTATATACGCCAGAGGGGAGAGCCATAGGTGGGCCAGGACGGCCACACCACCTGGTGGCGCGGTCTAGGGTGGCCCGCGCCAGGGGGTGGTGTGGGCCCCTGTGGCCCATCTCCACTCCTCCTTATGGCAGCTTTCGTCTTTTGGAAAAATAGGATTTTCCGTATATTTCCCGGATTTTCTGATCTTCGCAAAATTTGCCTCCAAACAGCACCTTTTCCATCAGAATCCTGACTGCATCGGTCCATGCTCCAAAAGTCATGAACCATGCAAAACAGATGAAATAACATAAGTATCATCTCTTAATATGAAATATATAAATGAATAACAGTAAATTATGATATAGAATAGTGATGCAAAATGGACGTATCAACTCCCCCAAGCTTACACTTCGCTTGTCCCCAAGCAAAACTGGGCTCAATAAACATGACCTCAGGTTTATGGAGTGAAGAGTCGATAAAAGAATACGGACAAGAAGCATCACATTCATCAATACATAGATCATAATAGAAGAAAACTCACTATTATATAACTTAACTTGTAATAATTAAAGGAAACACAATAAAGATACATGAAGTGAATCATAATTTGTAATGGCAAACTTAGCTCTTGGTCAAAGAATAGTTGATAATTTGCTGGAGTTCACAAATAACTGGTTTTCAGTGCTAGCTTTCAAAGTAGTAACCACTAAGATAAGAGCAATGTGCAAAACAAGGAACATAAGAAACATGATTGAATAAATCATCATATGAATGAATGAAACACAACAACTCAAAATACTTGCTGAGATAGAAGGGAATAGGTTTGTTGATTCAACTAAAAAGTAAGAGAAAGGACCTTCGCAGAGGGAAGTAGGGATTTCAAGTTTCATAAAGAGCTCCCAAAAATTATGATACTTATTAGCTTTCAGCTCTCATTGCCCCTATCATAGGCATCTTTTAGGTGATTAAGGTTAAAGTGATCAAATATGAGGATATGCTTGACAAGTTGTAAATTGAGAATCTCATGTCCCTTGAATACGAGCGTCGCTCCTCATGCTACTCAAGTTTAGTCACCGGTAAGTTCTTGTCATCGTAAGCACATGTGTATCATGGAGAACCGCCAACGGGGTACCTCTTTCCCAATGATACGGAAGAATCCCCTTATCAAAATGACAAGGCAAGCAGACAACAAGTATCTCAGCAATCTTCTTATTTACCATGGGAATATGGTGCTTTTTTGTCTCTTTCCTCTTTTCATAATCTTTTTTTTCTTTTTCTCAATATCGGACTCTTTTTTTATAAGAAGAATGCTTCATAGATACTCATTATGGTTACGTTGTAGGTTTCCACCATGTCAGCATGGATTAGACCAGCGGCCCAGGCGTTTCTCTAACACACATGCATAACTCCATGGACTTACAAGATCCCCTTTCATTTCACACCGACGACATCCATAGACAAAAGAACATGATATCAACTAGGTACAAAGTACCAGTGCAATGTGAAAGCGTTCCCCATGACAACATGGTACTGCTAATTCTCAACTCACAAAGCGCAAGCATATACGCAACAAATATGGGCACAATGGTTCAAGTTTATTAAGTGCAAGAAAGTAAAGTGTGCCATCAAGTTCGTGAGAGCTTTAATCACTAAATTTCACATAACAAGTTTAATTTGGAAGGTAGATAAAAACATGAATTTACTTGGAATAGCAATAATGCTAATAGGTAGGTATGGTGGACGCAAATGGCATAGGTTTGGTTTAAAGGAAGTGGATGCACGAGAAGAATTCCCTCTCAGTACAGGTTTTTGGCTAGCAAGGCTGGGTAGCAAGTATAAGAGTTGAAGGAAACAAACAAACATACAAGTGATAAATACAAACATGCAATCTTCCTTGGAAGCACAAAAGATCTTAACTAGAGAATACTAAACTTATGAGCAAATCAAGAAAGAAAGATGATGAAATTATATTTTTTTAGAGTACCTTTATCTTTTCATTCAACACTTAAAAATAGTGTTGCTACTGACTGAGCCAGGTTTGCCAAAACCAACTAAATTAACTCAATGATCCCAAAGTGATACCAATACTAACAACAAGATCAATCATATAACCACGAATTGAAAACTAGTATAAGCTACGCAAAAGAGTAAATGATAGAACTTCTCATTAATATTCCATAAAGGCAACTCACACTAAGGGATACATATCTAACAAGAGAGGGGACACTTCCATAATGCAAACCATCCTACACGATAACTTCTCTATTCATGATATGACTCTACTAAAAAGGTAAAAAGATAGAAGATAGTGATGTGATACCGCGACACTCCCCCAAGCTTGGAGAAAACCAAGGGGATGCCAAACCTGATGACGAATTACTCCTTCGGTGGTGGTGGTATTCACTTGATGAGCCCTTTGATCAGTTTCCCCAAGTCCTCAATCTCAAAGGTGAGATTGTGAATAAGCTGTGAGTTTTGCTCAATGCGGCTCATTATCATGTCGAGTTGCGAATTCCAGCTCTTGTGATTCTTTCCCCACTCTTCCTCCTTGAAGTCTTCTTTTCTTGCATGGCTAGAATGAGGCAAATCCCAATTGGAGGGTAATTTCTCCTTGGGCATATTCTGGTATTGATACTCATGGATAAGGATATGGAAAGGATTCTTGGCGCGTGGGGGAAGTGACCAGGGATCTGAACGGTGATGAGGAGGCTTCCCTCCAATTGACATAGTCCCGGTAGGGTTTGCTACCACTCCAATGCTTGCAATGGTAGTGCCGGTGTGCTTTGCCTCCTCTTCATCTTCCCTCTTGATCTCCTTCTCCTTCCCGGGGTCTTGGAGATCTTCCTCCATAGGATCCTTTCCTTTATCCTTGGTGGACACCATTGTGCTTCTAAGCTTTCAAAGATAATTCCTGGTAGAAACAGATCGAAACAAAAACACGACGAAAACACGATATACGAACCTCGAGAGATCCGTGGGGTTATATATTACAAAGTTTCACAACAAAAGGAAGGTACTGGGAGAAAACGAGTCGGAGGCGGAGTTCGGAGTGGCCACACCACCTGGTGGCGCGGCCAGGGGTGGGCCCGCACCACAGGGTGGTGTGAGCCACCCTGGCTTCGTTTTCGTCCCTCTTTCGCTTCATATCTTTCCTTATTGACTAAAAACTGCAAAAATATAATTGGATAGTATTTTCACAGAACTTTTCTTACCATAACTGTTACCTATTTGAAAACGGATTCTGCAGGTCTTTGAATTTGGTCCTTGATAAATTTTTCCGGAGTTATAACTTGAAAGGCATCAACATCTTCACTGTAAGAATCTCCAGTAATATAGTGCTTGAGTCGCTGCCCATTCACTATTTGTGTAGTATTATCTTTTAAAGAAGAAATTTTTATTGCTCCCGGACGGTACACTTCTTCAATAATGAAAGGTCCTTCCCATTCTGATAGTAGTTTTCCTGCAAAAAATCTGAGACGAGACCTATACAATAGAACTTTCTCACCAACATGAACTTTGTCATGCCATCTTTTAACTTTTTCCTTAAAGAGCCTAGAATTTTCATAGGCTTCACTCCTCCATTCATCTAAAGAACTTAAGTGAAATAATCTTTTCTCACCAGCGAGCTTACAATCTCTATTTAATTCTTTAACTGCCCAGTAAGCTTTGTGTTCTAATTCTAAAGGTAGGTGACAAGCTTTCCCATAAACCATTTTATAAGGAGATATCCCCATAGGGTTTTTGTAGGCAGTCCTATAAGCCCATAAAACATCATTCAACTTTTTAGCCCAGTTTTTTCTAGATCTATTAACAGTCTTTTGCAAGATGGATTTAATTTCTCTATTTGATAACTATACTTGCCCACTAGTTTGGGGGTGATAAGCTGATGCAATTCTATGATTAACATCATATTTAGCAAGGGTAAATAATGCTAGCATCAAGGAGTTTCAATACCTCATTTCTTACCACTTACTTCATCTTAGGATTTAAACGTCGTTGGTGCTCTACTACTGGCTTTGCATCTGGTTCTATATTGTTAGCATGCTGACATATAGTAGGTGAAATCCCTTTTAAATCATCCAGAGTATAGCCCATAGCCCCTCGGTGTTTCTTTAAAACCTCCAATAACCTTTCTTCCTCCTTCCCTGAAAGTTTAGAGCTAATAATAACAGGATATATCTTTTTATCATCAATGTAAACATATTTAAGATCGTCAGGGAGAGGTTTTAGATCGAAGACCAGATCCTTTTTAGGTGGCAACGTAGTACCCAAGTCTTCTACAGGAAAGTTATGCTTAAGCATCTTAGGCTGATTACGAAGAATCTCATCAATCTCATTCCTTTCTTCCATGAAGATTTCACTTTCATGATCTTCCATAAATTGCTGCAAAGCATTGTTAGGAGCAAGAGAAATAGAAGCAAGTTGTTCGACTCTAAAATCCTTATTATGGGGTTCCTCTTCACAAGGTTCTTTAGTAAATTTCGAAAAATTAAACTCATAAGATTCGCCATCAAACTTAGTCAAGATTTTCTCCCTTTTGCAATCTATAATAGCTCCAAAAGTACTCAAGAAAGGTCTACCAAAAATGATAGGATAAGTTTTACTAGCAGCTGAACCAAGTACTAGAAAATTAGCAGGATACTTCCACGTCTCGTACAATACCAATTGGAGAGATGGTCTCTCTATTAGCAAGGTGAATAACCACATCAATCTCTTCCAATTCATAGGGACTGATTTCATGCATAATTTATCTGTAAAGCTCATAAGGAATAGCACTGGAACTTGCACCAATATCACATAAACCATAATAGCAATGATCACCAATTCTAACGGATAGCATAGGCACTAGCCTTTTTAGTTCTATTAGGGTGTGAAACAATATTAGAAGCATCCTCACAAAAGACTATGTGTCCATCTTCTACGCTTTTAGTGACAAGGTCTTTCACAATTGCTACAACAGGTTCAATGTTTATTTGTTCATCAGGTTTTATAGTTCTCTTTGCACTTTTAGTGATTACACTAGTTATCATAGGATGGTCCTTTACCTTATCAGGGAAGGGTTTCTCGATATAAAGTTCAGGTAAGATGTGATCAATAGTGTAAAACTCAGTACTCCCAACAGGTACACAGTCAGCAATATCTTTATAAGGCGCATGGTACTTGCTCCATCCCCTTTTGGGGATTTCAATATAAGAAGCAAAAGCCTTAAAGCAATTTGTAATAACTTGTAAATCAAGACCATAAGTATTATTAATATTTTGAAAGTCATCAGTTCCCATAAAAGATTCAATGCATTCATAATCATAATTTATACCTGACTTTCTACCTAGGACGATAAAACTTTGATTCAGATCTTTGTGAATCACACTAGGATGATAAAACTTTGAATAAAAGAGAGGTACTATTTCCTCCCATTCCAGAGCTTGACCATTCTTCAGCAGCTTATACCATTCCTCAGCTCTTCCTTTCAGTGATAATGAGAATAACTTCTTCTTAACTTGATCTATAGTAATATGTGCACACTTGAACAACCCGCATAATTCGTGTATAAAGAGTAAATGATCACTGGGATGGACAGTTCCATCCCCAACATAGTAGTTATCCATAACACGATCAACAATTCTTGTAGGTATTTTGAAAGCATCATTCTCAGCAGGTGGTGGTTCATCTACTACCTTAGTAGTGGTAGTAGCATTACCAAATAAGAAACTCAGTGAATTATCCATAACGAAAATAAAGCAACTAACAGAAGTAAACAATACTCACGGTAGAAGTTTCCGTTACCAGTTCCACTCTCCAATAGCGCTTCACTCCCCGGCAACGGCACCAGAAAATAGTCTTGATGACCCACAAGTATAGGGGGTGTATCATAGTATTTTCGATAAGTAAGAGTGTCGAACCCAACTAGGAGCAGAAGGTGCTGGCTAGTGGTATGGATCGGGAATTCTCTGCAAATACTTAGCAAACGGATTTTTAGGGTTTTTTGATAGTGCAAGTAAATAAAGTACGAGTAAATAAAAGACAATAAGAACAAATACAGCAAGTGGCCCAATCCTTTATGCAGCAAAGGACAAGCCGGTTGTATTACTTAAGATGACCAAACGTTCTCGAGGACACATGGGCAGACTGTCAAGTGCTTTCGCTTCATATAGTTGATTAATATTCTTTAGTTTGCTAAGTGTTGTGTGGGTGAACCTGTGATAATGTACCGACCTTCCTAGGACTAATACATACTTGTGATTATACCCCTTGCAAACATCCGTAAGTACAAGAAAGTAATTAAGGTAGAAACCTAACCACAACTTTAAACTCTAAGACCCTGACGTCCCTTGTGCAATGGTTTCCTAACGGGGGTGCATATTTCTGTCACTCTGGCAACCCCTACGATTAGTAGCCAAATACACAATGCATTCCCCTAGGCCCATATAGGTGAAGTGTCATGTAGTCGATGTTCACATGACACCACTAGAAGAAGTACACTACAACTTAAATATCAAACTATTGAATCTTTCTCAACACAATTCCACTACTAACAACATGACTTCTCCCATGTCCTCAAGAACAAAACTAACTACTCACAAGACATCATATGGATCATGATAAGAGATGGAATAATGATGTATAACAATCTTAACATAAACGATAATTCAATGGTTCACTCAATAGCATCAACTACAAAGAGTAATCAACACCGGGAAAGTTTCCCCTAAGAACTATGCAAGATTGAACCCAATTGTTATAGCAATATGGAGATGGAGATGATGATGATGATGGTGGTGATGATGATGATGATGATGATGATGATGATGATGATCCCGATGAAGTCCAGCTTGATGGTGGTGTTGATGGCGACGATCTCCCCTCTCCGGGAAGGAATTCCCTCGATAGAAATCTGTATGCCGAAGAGATCTCTCTCTCTCGGTGTTTTCCACCCCACAGAGGCGGCGGATTCTTTTTGTGGTCACTCCCCCAGTATTAGGGTTTCGGGAGGATTATATACACTAGAGGGGAGAGCCGGAGGTGGGCCAAGGCGGCCACACCACCTGGTGGCGCGGCCTAGGGTGGCCCACACCAGGGGGTGGTGTGGGCCCCCCTGTGGCCCATCTCCACTCCTCCTTCTGGCAGCCTTCGTCTTCTAGAAAAATAGGATTTTTAGTATATTTTCCTGGATTTTCTGATCTTCGCGAATTTTGCCTCCAAACAGCACCTTTTCCATCAGAATCCTGACTGCAGCGGTCCATGCTCCAAAAGTCATCAACCATGCAAAAACAGATGAAATAACATAAGTATCATCTCTTAATATGAAATATATCAATGAATAACAGTAAATTATGATATAGAATAGTGATGCAAAATAGACGTATCACAAGCACATACGCAACAAAGATGGACGCAATGGTTCAAGATTATTAAATGCAAGAAAGTAAAGTGTGGCATCAATTTCGTGAGAGCTTTACTAACTAACTTTCTCATAACAAGCAAACATTTTATTCAGAAGAAAACATGGCATACTAAGCATGCACGGAATAGCAAATGATGCTAAAAGGTAGGTATGGTGGACACTTTTGGCAATATTTGGTTTTAGGGAGTTGGAAACACGAGTAAAGCTTATACTTAGTGCAGGTGAAGGCTAGCAATAGTAAGGGAGCGACAAACGAGAGAGCAATAACTGTCATAATCATGCTTGTAACAAAACAGGACTAATCATGGCATAAAAGTGATTCAAGACCCCTGAGAAAAAATAATTCATCGAGGCTTAACTGATTATTGTTTCAGTCATATGCATGCATAAGCATGTGCCAAGTTAATTCAAGTGAAACATTCAGAGGAGGATACCACAGTGTCATACCAAGTTATGAATAGAGCAATGCAAGCAAACATTCATATGAAATGCTATAAATTATTAGCGAGCTGGAGCTAATCATAAGAAAGAAAGAACTACTATGCATCCATAAATAACATACACCCTACATGAACAGGCTAAGCATGCCCACAATGATGAGTATCTGTACAAAAATGAAAACAAATAGAGTTCGTTACCAGCCTCTTACCACACCTCAAGATGTCATTAATCCTCATTATTGCCCTTCACTTATGTAGCTTGAATAATAACATGAAACCAAATTCCACTGAGGACTGCTGAACCCTGCAACAAACTCACAAAACCAAAGAAGACCAACAAATATTTTTGGTGTTTTCGATTTTTAAAAACAAGAACCAAAAAAGGAAGAACAAGCAAAGCAAAATCTTTTTGGGTTTTTCGAATAGTTCAAACAAAGAAAAAAGGGAAAATCAAACCAAGGAAAAAGAAGAAGAAGCAAATAAAGAGAAACAACAGAAATATTTTTTGGTCTTTTTGTGTTTTAGAAAGCAAAACCAGAGAGAGAACAAAAACTAAAAAGAGAACGAAACACGAATATACAAAGTACCGACGAAACATGATATGGAGATGAGTGTGATGTCGGTGTACCTCCCTTCAAGCTTAGGCTTTTGGCCTAAGTGGGTATCAATCCAAATGCGAATAAGGGTTCCAAGCAGGCGGGTCATTGTAAGAATGATCGTGGTTAGGCCCTTGGGAAGAGGAAGAAGCTCCCCAATCATAGGTATGCTGCCGATATGAAGATTCCCCCTCATATGAGGGCTGGACCGAATCATCTATAACCTCCCTTCTAGTATCCTGCTCCGGTTGGGAGAGCTCTCCCATGTACGTATCAAGCTCCTCCTCAGTGAGTGACCATCCGACCCTGGTATCAAGGTTAAACAGAACAAATCGCTCGGTCTTATTCCTTCTCCAACCAGCCTTGAGAAAGGTTATTTCATAAGACAACTCACTCAAATTAGCCCAGGAAGAAACAAATTTATGTTGTATCATGGAATTAAGGTCAAGCCTCGGTATGGGAAACTGTAGGTCTAGATGATGAGGCACTAAACCATGCAATGCTAATAAACAAGAGGCAATGAGGCCTCCACAAATTCCACCTTTCTCGCGGTTAGCAGCAAGACGGAAATCTATCAAGGCACCCAAGTTATAAGTCCTATCTCGTTTTAAAGCAGCTGAGATGAATGCTAGATCATATTGGGACAACTTATTAGCAGTTTTCCTAGCAAGAACACACTTGACAATAAAGTAAGCAAAGTAGCGAATAGATGGGAGATGAATGTTACGGATTTTCCCACTCTCCTTTGAGAAGTTGATCCCTCGGCAAATCTCCGCATACAAGTCCATGAGTGGTGCAGGTCGCTCTTTAATCCTTTCACATGATCCCCACTGAGGCACCTTAATAGCTGCACAAAATTCATCAAGAGGAAGGTCGACAGCTATATTGTAAATTTTGTAGTGGACCATGGGGTTAGGCAAAGAGTAACTAAATCGAAAGTCCTGCACTATAGACATAGTTAGTTTCACAAATTGACAAGGTTCATCCTCCACAAAGTGCTCCAATCCTGCATTAACAACCAAAGTATGGAAGTCCTGGGAGATTCCTGCGGCCCTCATGAATTCGGAGCATGGATAGACGAAAGGAAAAACTTCCTCCTCTCGGTGAATCTTCATAACCTCGGGCACCCTCAGTTCATGTTGGTTGAGTTGATGCTCATCCATCTTCTATTCTGAAATTTAAACATCCATTACACAAGTGATTGCAAAGTGAATATATAATGAAGGGAACTACTCATAGGGACTTGTAAGAGGCCTAAACATGCATTAAAACAATATCTCTAAGCATTGAACAAGCTCTCATAACCTATAGCAGCAAAATACTCAAGATATAAACCACTAAATACAAATCTACTTGGCCAAGCGGAGGAGTCACATACCGGTGAACAAATGCTCCAAAATTCAACAGCAAAGATGGGCTAAGCAAGGAGATCAAAAAATCATGGGCAAGAACAGAAAGAACGCGATTTTGAGCAATGAACTGATGTTTTCTCGGGAGAGAGAAGAAAGTGGGAAGTGAGAGAGTGAGTGGAGGGCCAGGGGTGGCCCCCACCATGGCCAGGCGCGCCCCTGTGCTGGCCGCACCACCAGGTGGTGTGCCTACTGGGTGGGCCCCCTGGTACTATCTAGGCACTCCTCTGCCCCTTTTTTCACGTAAAAATTTAATGTGAATTTTCTGGAATTTTTCGAGACACTTTATTTTTGAGCATTTTTCAGGTATAGATGAATGATTTTCTTACATAAAAATGTTTTTGGAATGATGCAATGACAAAACAAAACTAAACTTTAGAAGTTCTAAGACACCCTAAAATGCAAGCACAGTAGAAGCAGCCTCATAAGTATTAGAAGTTTCAGATTCAGCAGTAGTAGCAGTGTGTGTAGCATGTGTATGTGGTGGTGTAAGGAGCTTACTCATAACAGACGGTGAATCAAGAGCAACAGAGGTGTTCAGAACTGTACCTCTTCTTGTAGTGGATGGTAAAATAGGAAACTTGCCATCACGAGACTTACCCATGATGGATGGATGGCAGTGAACAATAGTGATTCTAAGTGGACTTGATAAATAAAGCTATGCTCCCCGGTAACAGCGCCAGAAAATAGTCTTGATGACCCACAAGTATAGGGGGTGTATCGCACTATTTTCGAGGAAAGGGAAATCCAATTTATTGATTCGACACAAGGGGAGCCAAAGAATATTTATAAGCCTTAACAACTGAGTTGTCAATTCAGCTGCACCTGCAAACAATCTTGCTCACAGCAGTTTATCAGTAGCAACAGTTTGTAGTCGCAATAGTAAAGTAATAGAAGTAGTAAACGTAAAGACAGTAGTAACAATTGTTGCAGCGAATAGTAGGATTAAAGCGCGGTAGGCACAAGGATGGATGGACGGGCATTGCATGGACAAGACAATTCATATAGCAATCAGAACATAGGGCATTTGCAGATAAATAAGATAAAACATCCAAGTACTAAATAATCCTAGGCATGTGTTCCATATATAGTCATACGTGCTCGCAATGAGAACTTGACAACATCTTTTGTCCTGCCAATCTGTTTGCAGCGGGGCCTCAAGGGAACTACTGGCAATTAAGGTGCTCCTTTTAATAGAGCACCAGAGCAAAGCATTAACACTCCATGAACACATGTGATCCTCACATGAAAGCCATCCCCTCCGGTTATCCCGATTGCTGTCACTTCGGGGCCTTTGGTTTCGAACAACAATATGTGTATACAACTTGCAGGTAAGACCAGAAACAAAAGTATCATAATGAATCAATAACATGTTCAGATCCGAAATCATGGCACTCGGGCCCTAGTGACAAGCATTAAGCATAACAAGTTGCAACAAAGTCAAAAGGCACTAATAATAGATACTAAGAACCATTCCCTAACAATCCGATGCCATTACATGAACGATCTCATCCAATCCCTACCATCCCCATAGCCTACAGTGGGGGATTACTCACTCATATATGCGGGAAACATTAATGGTCGATGGAGAAGC
Organism: Avena sativa; assembly: GCA_916181665.1. Lineage (NCBI taxonomy): Eukaryota > Viridiplantae > Streptophyta > Magnoliopsida > Poales > Poaceae > Avena > Avena sativa. The sequence goes on along the minus strand of OV702290.1, from coordinate 25,840,766 downwards.
GATGGTGATGATGATGGCGATGATCTCCTCCAATTCCCCATCCCGGGAGGGTGCCAGAACAGAGTTTCTGGTTCCGAATCGCAGAATCTAGTGGTGGCGACGTAGCAGAACTCTTTCTGGAAAAACATCGAACCCCCCTTGGTTTTTAGGTCAAGAGGCAACTTATAGGCGAAGAGGGAGACCGAGCGGGTGCCTAGGGTGGCCAGACCACCCCCAGGCGCGACCAGGCCTAGCCTGCGCAGCCAGGTCGTGTGGCCAGGGCCCAGCCCCTCTCCGTCTCATATTCTGGCTCCTTGAGTCTTCTGGTGAAATAGGATTTTTGGCATATTTTTGGGGATTTTCCTGATAGTTGTATCCAAATCACACAAGTTTAGAGGAAAAACAATAGAAAAAGTGTTCGGGAAAGTAGATACATTTTGGACGTATTAAATAAAAACCCTAGACTAATACCTAACTATTCCTAATCTAATTTCTTGTTCATCAAGGCTTCTATACCTACAAAACAAAGAAACACAAAGAAATATAAATGAAGAGTTGTGTTAGTATTGCTCTCCGTGGTGAACGGTGAAGTGCACTATTCAAGGTACATCATTGAGAAATTCAAATAAACGAGGAAAATTTCCAATAGGCAATAGATCACACACCAATAGATCACACGACCAAAAGAGTATTTGTTCTTATCAATACATTATGCCTCAGTACAACCTCATAGGCAAAGGGGAAAATTTCACCAATTTAGAAAGGGGTAAGAGGTAAAACAATAATACCCAGCAAAAGATCTAGTTTTTACTTGATCTGGTCCAAAAAAGGAGAGCTGCAGTGAAGCAGCTTAGTCCGCTAAATGCATGCTGTGTGCTGTAGATAGTAGGAAGGAGAGAAAGGGAATAAAAACCACATCACACACATGGCCAAACTGGTTTTGCTTACCACTTCACAAACACAGCCTCAGTTCTACATCTCTAGAACATAGACACTAATTCATTTCTAGATCACTTTAGTGCACCACAACTACACCATCAGCACCTGGTTGATTGGAAAAGCCATCTAGGGGCTTAAGGAGGAGTTTCAGTAGCTAATCAAGAGCAAGAAGAAGATTTGCACTAGCAAGGAGGAGTTGGACATCAAGAAGGAGAAGTAATCAGGACCATAAGAACAAACCATAGATGGTCAAGATCTCCAATAGGCAATAGATCACACACCAACATCAGGTAGATGTCCATCAGGGCATAAATCGGATCATGCAGTACTTGTTCTTATTAGTTTGTATCATTCAGATCAAAGGGCAATAAAGGGAAGCACCAAACATGATACATCCAAATACCCTTCAACTAGACCTGGTCTAGGAGGTTGAGAAGTAATATTTTCTCTCAGACTTGCATAGAGCTGCTATGCAAAACTCATCATAGAGAATTTAGCCAAATAAAAGTAATTGTCCTTATAGATCCAAAATAGTGCCTCAGCCTTTGCATCATAGGCCAGGCTAAGAAGCAAGCCATAGGCTACCACATCAAATCTAGCATTAGGGTATTCTTAAAACTCCAAATCTATCCATTAAATCATTTTACAATATCTATTTCATGCAAGGGCATGATATACTGGTCATATAACCCAGTAGATAAGGGACAGCAAGTAAAGAACCTTTGTCCTTAGTAAGCATGGTCTCAGACCAGCATCATTGACCACTTTATCTAGCCTAAGCTAGATAGTTATATATTAGAGCATATAAGCACACATGGCACATTCCCAAGAGAGGGTAGCACCTCTATATCTAATGGATCATTGCCAACTTCAGTACAATTCCAAGCACATCTATTCAGGGAAATAAATAAATCATCTTCCTAAATGTTTTAGGAATCATTCTTTCTTCTCAGACCATCACAAGAATTAAACATAGAGAATAGATTAGGTATGCTTAACCATAGTTTCTGCACAGCATCAGGATTACATCTTGAGTAAGGCAATTAGACCACAGGGGTTCTTCATAAACAAGTTATCAGACCAAATAACCAACACATGGTTTCAGTAGTGGAGCATTCAGCCTTTAATTCAATAAGGGTATACCAATCAAAGGTAATAACCTTTGCATTAACACTAAACCAATTGGGCAACCAGAGAATTGTCTACTAATAGTGAATAAATACCAGGAACCTAACCAAGTGATCTTCAGCGTCATATAATATAGTCCATCAATACAGATACTTCACAGGAAACGAATCCAAGTGACACTGTTAACCATAACCATAGGGGATGAACCCTAATTGAGGATTCAGTATAGTAGTCGCCTAGAAGGGAGCAGAGAGAAACAAAGAGCAAGAGGGAAGGAAGGAATAAACTTACTCAAGGCCCTTGCTAAGAAACTATAAGAGGAAGGAGTGGCCGGTGTCGAGGAAGAACATGACGGCACGGGGAGCACCTATGGGGCGCTGCAACCCGCACCAATCCACGTCCATGGCGACTACCGAATGGAGGGCGGAACCACATCATCGCTAGGGCACCAGGGGAATACCGGAGAGGCATCTGAGCGCCAAGTCACTGGCGAGGTCCAAGCCCTAGGCACTAGGTAGGTGGCGGCACCGCTAGCAGAAGGCACGAGCAGCAAATCGAAGAGGTTAGAGCGATGCAGCGGGGTCGACATCATCACCTTGCACTGTGGTAGTGGCCGAAAAGGTCAAGTGCGGCCAGAATCGATCGGCAACAGCGGGGCGGCTCGTAGTTGCCTGAGCGAGAGAGAGGGAGACGAGATGATGAGGCAGAACGAGAGAGAGCCACACTAGGCCAGTGAGCCGGTACAGTGTGGTGCTGGGTGGGTTTGGCCCAACCCAGTGGGCCGGGTTGGGCCGGGCCAGCAGTGGGCCAGGTCGGGCCGAGCCAGCCCAGTGGGCCACACCCAACTTTTAAAAGAACATCTATTATAAGTACTTAATTACAAATATACCCCTGAAGTTAAAAGAGCTCTACAAAGTATAAAAAATCTTAAAAATATATATAATATATCAAAAAGACCACAAAAATAATATCTACCTAAGGAAAATATAACCTTACTTATTTAAGTTAAATAAAATACAAATAAATATTAAGGACACTAAAACTCTAATTGAAAGTTAATAAAATAAGGAGAAGTCCTGAAAATGAATAAAATCATTTTTGCATAAAAAAATAAATCCACTATTTTATAAAAATACTAGATAGAGTTGTTTACAAATAAAACTTGAAACTAATATCTAGGAAGATTTAATTCTTTGTGGATTTTTATAAAAATAAGAAAACTTCTTAAAAATAAATAAAAACCATTTTTAAGAACTTGAATAATTATATTTTACTAGGAAAACACTAAATTATATTTTGATTTGATAACTTTAAAATGAATGACTAAGAACATGTATTGTTACATGGAATTTTCTAAAAATAATGATAATACCTAAAAATAAATAGAATCTACTTCTGTGATTCTAAATAAATTTTAAGTATAAGAAAAATACTAGTTTCTATTTTAGTCAAGCAAAATAAGCTAGATGTTTCCAAACACTTATTCTTATAAGGAATTTTCCACAGATCAAAATAATATTTGAAAATAAATAAACAACCAGCTTTAAGATCTTTACTAGGTTTACTTTAGTAGAAATATACAAGATGTATCATTTGAAAAGTTTCAAATTATAAAGTAAGAAATTCCTATTTATCTATTTTATAGAAACTCTTATTTAAACTTATAACTTCATAAAATACTTTAGTCTTGAATAATCCATTAAGTCTAAAAATACTACACTTAAAACCATAATTATGGTCTATAATAAAACCTAAGTATAAATTATTAATACTCCTTTAGAGTCTTAAATCAATTATAACTAATAACTTCACATTAACTTCTAGCATCATTAACTTATATTAATGGTGAATGATCTCATATCTCAAACCTTACCTAAAATGACTTTAAAGTTTAATAGGAGTTCAACAAACCCTATAATGAGATCACTATATCTCATAATTATCTTTAACTCTACAATCTCCTTAGCATCGATTTTCTAAGCTTAGATTCATAAAGTTATACTTATACCTATATAGATCTATCTTTGATCTTATCGAAGAAGTTCTTAAACTTGACCATGTTATAAAAATACTACATTCCAATCCAAGTTATCCTTTATAGTTAACTTTGGTCTATGATTTAATCAACTAAAAGCACATTAACTTAAATTTGCTGAAGCGATCCAGATAGCCATCAATTGTAATCTAAGAACACCACAAATTACATAACTAGATATCATAAGTAAACTCTTCAAAAATTATTCCTTTTGCCACTTCAAAAGAAACACTATACTAGTTATTTTAAGTCATAACAACTTTAAACATGATCCTTGTAATAATTACAAGATACCACTCAACCTAAATCATATATTAAGATTATACTTCACCATTTATGTCGTGTATGTTAGTCTTAGAGTTTTGAAACTACACTCTTTTGTGAAGTAAACTTGAAGATAAATAAAATCGTAAACAAATCATCTAAACCCTACTCACTTGTAATGTTGGAGAATTACTTGGGATTTTACAACATGCATCTCATTACTTATGCATAACAATATATTGCTTCTTTAAACATTGTCCTTACCAGGCAATGATGGTATTTTGCAGAACCCGAGGTTCAGGGTCAAGTCAAAGCATTTGACTATAATACTTCGCTATATCAAGGCAAGTTCACACTTTATCATGTACTTTGATTATTTTCCATGAAGTATTTGCAAACTATTGTGTTAGCACCTGCATTTCAAAAAAGGTCAAAAAACACTATTTTCATGATTAAATATGAACTAATGGTTACTAGTCCAGGGTGATCTGTTAAACTATTTAAGGCCGGCAATGGAAACCACATTGTACGGGAATATATCATCTAGGACTAACAACCAATGTCGCCAGTGATTCTTGCACCGTAAATTACGTGTTAACCATAAGATCTACAATGGCTCTGGGAAGTCAGCTGTATCTTCTCCCTCTCATATGCCAACGGACGACCGGGTCATGGCTATAATTCTAGGAAAGGATTGACAGCAAGGTGGGATCCCTCAACATCCCACGACATCTGGTGTCTATGAGGGTTGTGTGTTTCAGGCCGTAATTGGAAACAAGATTTATCCTAAGGTCTGGCATGCAATCCAACTGGTATATGGGGCTCGAGGAGAGCGACAGTGGTTGGCTTGGGTTCTTATACTGGGCCTCATACCAAAGGAAGTGTGAATACGCCCGAATGTGCAACATGGATAAGAATTTCTTATGGGTAAAGCAACGTACCTCTGCAGAGTGTATAAAAGTGTGACATGCTACTCCCTGTTCCAGGAAGGAGCTGCGAATGCTGTAGGAAAGGAACTTCACGAAGTTCTAATAAACCTGTGAAGGCTGACGGACATAGTTTTTTCAAAATAAAAGAAACCTTTGAAGAAATGTTTACAAAAACCTGCATAACCTATGACCTTTTGGTCTGTGGTTGTAGTTAGTGCATCAATAACTCCTTTTTAGTGAACTTGCTGAGTACACTCATACTCAACCGTACCTTCTTAACCCTTCCTAGATTCTGAAGAAATTGTTGACCAAGAAGGTGGAATACTCTATACAGCTGAAGACCAAACAGAATTCTACTATGTGGAGCCAGAGTTATCCGGAAGCATCGAAGGAAACAACTACAAAAGCATCAATGGAATGGAGGCTGAAGAGTCTGAAGCATAGATACATCAGAGATAGATTATTAGGTCTAGTAGTATAGATCTCCATCCTCTAGATAGTAATCTCGTATTATAGTAAGGTTTAGTTTGCTTCTTTATCTTATTCTCAAGTTATTATAGTTTAGCTTTGAGTCATCGGGATTCCTCTATGGACCTAGGAGGATCTCAAAGTTGTTGTGTACTTTCTGATTGTAATAATGATCATGTATGTTTGTGGACTCGCTTTGTTTCTGTTCTACCACTCCGAGGATGTAATATTTGCGGAATGGTGTTCCGTTTGTGTTGTGTCCACGACAATAGTATACTACAACATGAAGTGGTATGCTGGGCCACCGCACAAACACAATGTTGGAGGAATTTATCAGCGATCTGTGAGCCAAGACGAAAGAATCCGGGTGCTGGTGGACATTCACCAAGGCGAGTGTGGCCACCACGCATCATCATGATCTATAGTGTCCAAGGCATTCTGCCACGGTTTCTATTGTCCTTCTACATTAGAAGATGCCGAGAAAATGGTGAGAGCATGCAATGGGTGCCAATGTTTCAGCCAACAAAAGCACACTCCGGCTGCGGCCCTCAAGACAATCCCCATAACCTGACCGTTTGTGTTTTGGGGGCTGGACATGGTCGGCCCCTTCAAGACAGCACGATCCGGCATGATGCACCCGCCGGTGGCAATGGACAAGTTCACTAAGTGGATTGAGGCCAAGCCCATCAAGAAGCTGGATGGACCAATGGTGATCAAGTTCTTTACAGACATCATCACACGCTTCGGCTACCACAACAGCATCATCACCGACAATGGCACGAACTTCGCTAAAGGGGCCTTTGCGCGTTTCTACCGAGAAAAGGGCATCCACCTAGACCTCACTTCCGTCATGCACCCCTAGTCAAATGGGCAGTGTGACCGAGCAAATGATTTGGTCCTAGCCAGAATCAAGGCCCGGCTGATCGAACCACTGATGAGATCCCCCGAATGTTGGATAGAAGAGATGTCGGCTGTGCTGTGGAGCCTACGCACCACGCCAAACCGCTCCACTGGCTACACACCCTTCTTCCTCATCTATGGAGCGGAGGCGGTCCTGCCAAATGACATCGAGTTCGATGCACCTCGCAAGTTGTTATACATAGAGAAACATGCCAAGGAAGCACGTGAAGATAGCGTCGACCTCCTCAAAGAGGCGTGCGAGCTGGCCTTGTCTAGATCCTCCATCTACCAGCAGATCGTATGCCGCTATCACGATATCCGGATACGCCACATCTCGTTTCGAGAGGGCGACCTTGTCTTGCGGCTGGTATAGAACACCAAGAGAATGCACAAGCTGTCTCCCCCTTCGGAGGGGCCATTCATCATCAGTTGGGCGCTGCAGAACAACTCATATGCCCGACAACCGACAAAAAACAAGATGGACCATTCTAACAAAGAAACTAAGCATCCATGGAACGCGAACCTTCTTCGACCATTTTACACTTAAGAAGAAGTGTATGTATCTTAATTTTATGTAATGAACAAGTTGAGGAGCCTTAACACAGTCTCGGGGACTCCGTAACCATTTGACATTTCTTGCTGCATCATTTGACATTTCTTGCTACATTATTTTTTCCCTGGCTCTGGCGTTCTCTCCCGGGGACTCGCTATGTAGCCCAGATGGCAGCGCATTCCAAATGGCGAAGTACTATATGCGACTCAAAGGGCTCACTCTTCGGTTCCATCTACAGACCGCAATCCAGCTGCCAGTTCGGCAACAGCAAAAAGTTCGAGGACCCTTACACGAAAAATCATAATGAAAAAAACATCTCGATGTTCCGGTTGTGCTCGCTCGCTCGTCACCCATAACAGAAATCTGAAGTGCCGTGTAGTACGCCCACTAGCTACCCCTTTAGTTCTGGCTGCAGACCGCAACCCGGATCGTGGCCGTCAAGGACACGGCTTAAACAGTCAACGCTCACTGAGAAAAGGACAAAGTTGTTGGCCTAGCGCGAAACAACAAAGTTTCCAACCTTAATGAATGAACTACAAACTACAATGTCCTCATGCATGTCTAACACAGAAACTACCATTTATGTTTGTTTTTGCACTAGTCAAAACCACTCCAAGTACTAGGGCCAGGTGCTGATCACCACCTGCAGATGGCAGGGGGTAGAAAGGAGCTTCAAACTGGCTCGATTCTCCAGCCGGCCCGAACCTCAGGGACTACACCTAGTGGGTGCACTCCTGCGCCCCCACATAGAAACCTGCAAGCGACGAAAAAATATCAAACAATCAGAAAGTGTAAACTCAAGAGCACAATACAATAGTATAACACAAAGGACATACGAAGCTCCCAACAATATTCAGCATACCATAAGGATAAAGTTGTTCACACACACAAGACAAAAGACAAGTTTTAGGCAGTACAAATACACTTGGCATTCCAAGGATCAAGCCTAGGGCTCAGCAGAAGGATCAGAGGCGTCCGTTGAAAGCCGGCTGCAGGAGGCAAGGTTGGTGATGGTCGGGTCGAAGTCTGGTGCAGCCGGGGGAGAAGCTTGCAATGGAGCCGGAGTCGGGGTCTAGCTGAACTACTCTGCCCCAGCCGGGTCACTGTAGTCCCAGTCCAGCTAGGCGAAGCTCGAAATCTTGACACTGCAAGAGCGGATATCAGGAACCTCGGCGTGAAGCTGGTCGTAGTTGGTCCCTTGCCAGAATCCTTGGGAAAGGCTCCAAAGATCCGCACCCGGATACCAGGACTTGAGTAGCGCAAGCACCATCTCCGAGCCCCCACGTGAAGCCCACTCCCACGATGCCTTGATGAGATCAGCGGCAGTCCCGAGCTGGGCAGCCAGTGCGTTGATGGTAGAGGGCACGGCGGTGTCAGGCCAGAGGTACGCAAAGATGTCTAGGCCGGCTTGGCGTAGCCGTTTAGCCTCCTCCCTCACCACCGCAACAAGCTCCTCGGGACATAGGTCGAGTCCGGCCTCCGCCTCAGGCACGCGAGCAAGAGCTTGATCAGTCGCCTCAGGATAATGAGCTACACTCGGGCAGATAACAACTATTAAAAACCGGCTATAGCGGGAAGAAGGAATTCAGCAAAGAAAAAGGACAACTTACTAATGACGATCTCAGCGATCTGCCTCAGCTCCGCTTGCGCAGCCTTTGCCTCCTTCAGCCCCTCCTCCTGCTTTTTATAAAGGGCTTCAAGGTTCTTGAGAGCATCGATGCGGATGTCGGTGGTCTTCTTGGCTTGGCCGGCTGAGATCTCCATTTTCTTTTGATACTCCACCAGGTCATTGATTTGGCCCTGGCATTTATCGTTGGAGTTCTGCAGTCGGGTCACCTCTGCCTTCAGTCGATCCACCTCCCGCTCCATGTCCACTATCATGGCTACAGGAGGGTACCCGATAGTCAACAAAAACCGCGAAAATTCACGCGATTGGGAAGACATGGCAGAACGAGCAATCTTACACTCCAGGTCTTGCGTATTTTTCATCATCTCGGCAAAACCTTTGTATGGAGAAAGGAAATAAATGAAAAAGAGAACAAGCAAAACAACTACGGCAAAGGAGAAAAATCCTGAGAAGGCGCTTACTGATACATTGCAAATGTATCTATAATTTTTGATGTTCCATGCTTGGTTTTATCCACTTTCTTGTGTTTTGTTCCAACTTTGGAGTACTTTTCATATGATTTCTTGGACTAACCTATTAACAAGAGCCACAGTGCCAGCTCAACTTTGGAGTACTTTTCATATGATTTCTTGGACTAACCTATTAACAAGAGCCATAGTACCAGCTGCCTGTTTTCTGCTGTTTTTGGTTCCAGGAAAGTCAGAAAATGAATATTCTCGGAATTGGACGGGACAAAAGCCAAAGTGCCTATTTTTTCGGAAGGGATCAAGTGCCAGAATACGAGACGGAGAAGGGCCAGGGAGCCACCACACCACCTGGCCGCGCGGCCAGGCCTGGCCCACGCCAGGGGGTGGTGTGGCCGCTCTCGGCACCCCCTCGGCCTCTCCTTCCGCCTATATATTGCCTCAGGACGAAAACCCTAAGTGCCCGATCCAAAATCCACGAAAGAGTCTGTAGCCACCGTCATCTCCATCCCTAGATCAGGAGGGATCTGAAGCTCTTACTGGCACCCTGCCAGAGAGGGGAATTCACCCTGGAGGCCTTCTTCATCACCATGCAAGCCTTCGGTGTGATGCGTGAGTAGTTCATCCTTGGACTACGGATCCATGTAGTAGCTAGATGGCTGGTTCTCCTCCTTTGTGCTTTCATGCTTAGATCTTGTGAGCTCCTTTCATGATCAAGATCATCTATTTGTATCCATACATGTTGTGTTTGCGAGGATCCGATGCATATTGAGATGCTATTTCAGATTGATTATTGATTCTATCATGTCTTTGTTATTTAAGATCTTGCATGCTTTCCGTTGTTAGTAGCTATCTTGGCCAAGTAGATGCTAACAACTCCAAGAGTTAGTATTTATGCTCGATAGTGGGTTCATGCCTCTGGTAATCTGGGGAAGTGACAGAAATCTCTAAGGTACTAGATGTGTTGTTGCTACTAGGGAGAAAACAACAATCCTTTATTCATAGAACAATAGTATTGTTTACTTTACACGTAGTTCGTAAAGCAATAATCTGTTGCTTGCAACTTAATACTGGAGGGGGTTCGGATGATAACCTAAAGGTGGATTATTAGTCATAGATGCAGTTGGATGGCGGTCTATGTATTATGTTGTAATGCACAATCAAGTCTCAAAGGAGTCAATATGATTAGTACATGCATGTATTGCTTTCTCGATGTTTGTCAATTGCTCCGCTATAATTTGTTCACCCAGCATGTTATCTATCTAAGGAGAGCCACCTCTAGTGAACTATGGATCCCGGTCCTTGTCTTTTACATACAATCTACAATCTTTTACTGTTTGTGTTTATTTTCTGCAAACTTTTACTTCTTTCTATTCGATATGTTTAATCCTTTGTTTTCCGCAAAACACGGTGAGATTGACAACCTCATCGCAAGTTGGGGACAAAGTTCTATGGTTGTGTTGTGCAGGTCTCCACGTTGCTACTAGCACCGGTAGTGCGCCCTGCCAAAGCTCAGCTAGTAACACCTTTGAGGTGTTTCCTTGCTCCTACTGGTTCGATTAAACCTTGGTTTCATAACTGAGGGAAACTTGTTGCTGTTCTCATCATACCTTCCTCTTGGGGTTCCCAACGAGCTCTACATCAACCACGCACCAAGCACTTTTCTGGGCGCCGTGCATTGAGCCATCACTTACCCCTAGAGAAATGCCCAGCGATTTGGCCTCGCCAAGCCCTGCTCCATCACCTCCACCAGGTGGCACGCCCGGTCGAGGGAGACAAGTGCCGACTCGGAGAGCTGGGCGAGAACGGTACCCAGCATCAGCACGGCTGGGGCCAGCTTGTAGCCGGTCACCAGTACCTCCTTGTCATTGTCAGCAGCGGCTTGTGAAACCCCCGCCACGAACAACTCGGCCCCACCACCCATGCCACCAACACCGTAGCTGGACATCGCCGCCTGCTCGTCGCTGCCCGCCGCCGGCTGCACGGAAGCATCCGGTGCTGCCTCCACAGGCTCCTCGACTTAGTAGGAGACCGGGCCCGTCTGAGCATCGCTTGAGACCAGGTTTGCGCCCTCCGCAAGCCAGGATGGAGGAATGGCGGTGCTGCGCCCAGCCACAAGAATCGGAGCGAGCGTGGAGGCGGCTGGGGCAAAGTGTAGGGCCACTAGCACAGCCGGCAGTGGCATCCCTCACGCGGTCGCGGCGGCAGCTCCAGCCGGCCCGGCGGAGGAGGGCATAGCCAGCTCAGTTGGCCCCTCAGCTGCAGCCGGAGCCGGGGTGGATGCGGTGGCGACGATGCCAAAGCCATGCAATGACATCGCCTCACTAAAAGAAAAAGAATTAACAAAGAGGACAAGTCAACAGAACAAAAAGGGTCAAAGAGATCAGCGAAGCGCGTACCCGGTGACGGTCGGCGCGATCGCCGTGGACCTCGGCCAGCGAAGCTTCTTCGCACCACCAGCGGTTGGAGCTGCGCTGGACAACGCCGCCCGTTTCCCCCTGGACCTCATCGTAGCCTCGGAAGCAGAAGGTTCATCGTTACTTTGTGCAGCTACGCGAATATACGTGAAATATCAGCATCCGGCTGAGGAAACAGGCGAGCAAACACAAGGAGAAAACACCCACCGGGTGGATCCTCACATCCCTCGTCGGCCCGGGTGGGGAAGCGCTCCGGCTCCATCGGAGTGTACTTTAGCTGCTTGAGGTTGGCCAAGAAGTTGGGGAGCTCATGATCACCCATACCGTCCTCCGATGGTTGTGCCATAAAAAGCTACTCAAAAGGGGCAGATAAGAGATGAGAAGAAACCCTTTGGGAAGAACCCACCTGACAAGAAGAGAAGACTAACCTTAGGTGGCAGGCAGCCCTAGTGATATGGCTAGCAGGAGTAGCATCATCCCTCCTCTAGGGCCTCCTTCGAGATGGTGGCGAGCCAGTCTCAAAGGGCCTCGTATGGCATCCACCCGGGAAACCTATGTGGGGTCATTGGGGCCGAACAGGTGGCACATCTTGTGCGACCACTTCTGCAGCGGGAGCACCAGGTGAGCCATCCAGGACAAGGTGATGTCCCAGCCGTCAGCCGCTCCCTGTCCACCAAATCCTTCACCCGAGCAGCCATCCGGTCGATGTCCGCCTGGGCACCCGACCCCCTCGCGGTCCAGGCCTTCCGGGTGGAGGCAATATTGATGAAGATGGGAAGCCGGATCCAATCGACCTCGGTGGCATTGTGCACATAAAAGTATGAGAGATGCCACAACTTTACTATGTCGGGGATCTTGAGCCGCGGCATCACAGATGATGACCACAGGTAGATCATGCAGCAGCCGTCCTCCACCAACGCCCGTACTTCTACAGCGTCTGGGCCTTGTAGTTCAAAAACTTAAGGAAGTTCGCCACGTCCGGGCAAACCCTCAAGTAGGACTCGCAGCAGGCCGCATGGTGTGACAACTTCCAGATGACATTCGCCCCCAGATGATGTAGCTGGAGGTCGAACATGCCGAAGAGCTCGAGGAGGAAGTTGCTCGCCGACAAGCCGAAGCCACGGGCGAAGTGCGCAAGGAAGACAACGACCTCGCCGGGCTAGGGGTTAGGGATGCACTCCCCCTTCGGGGCGAGGCGATGCTTCACCACCCGGGAAGACTATGCCAGGCCTAACTGGACGGCTCCGAGAGTTCCTGGCCGGATGGCTGCAAGACAGAGGACCATAACCGGGTGGTTCCAACCGGTCCGTCCTCAAGATTCCCCGGCTAGCCCATCTAGCTGGATGGCCAAAAGAACCGACTGGGTGGCTGCTTCCAGCCGGCCACCTCGGATTTGGTGGCAAGGCTACGGGGGGGTGACGCTCCTTGCTGAGCGCGCCCCTGACTCCTTGCATCATCAAACAGGCTGGCGTGCCGCCCCTGCCGGCACTACAAGACAACTATGCCAAAGCACCAAAGTGGGAAGCTGAGTGAGGCACTGTCGACTGACCGCTAAAGCTCTAGGTGACCATTAAAGCACCGGGTGATGACCAAAGCACCAGTGCTGGGACACTATAACGATGCCCCGTGTACTAGAGGCTTGACTGTGTCCTAGCCCACCGGCTGGACCTCGCCTCCCGGCCCACTTTGTAAACCCAAAGCAGAAACAGTAAACCCTAGAACCCACGTTGTAACCTACCTCTCCCCGCCAGTATATACGGAAGGGTAGAGCAAGGGTTCTAGGTAAGCTCAAGTCTATTCTGATAGTTCACTAGTTCATCTTCTTCCTCTAGCTACCGATAGCAGCTAGGGAAACAGCTCAAGGAGCACTTGTACTAGGTGTTCGCCCCCAATATAGTAGATCCTAGGAGTGTTACCTTGCCAAGAGGGCTCCGAACATGGGTACATTGCTGCATCTGCAATATTTGTGCCCAACCCGTGGCGAGTAGCCACCGATAGCATCCTGATTGTCCCTCTCATGCCATCCCCGATGGCACTACCGTGTTCCACACCACGACACCCTGTGTAGAATGTACGCCAGGGTCCGGCTCTACCCCATGCCTTGCCCGCGCGATTATAAAACATCCTCCCTCTTTGTTACTTTCTGCATCATTTTTATTTTTCCTCTTCCTCACCACTCCTTAGCTTCGACGGCACGCCGTCCTTTAGAAGTCTAGGCTCGAACACCTGAACGACAACATAGCTCTATCCTTTTGAAAAGTGACGCTTTGCGTCTTTGCTTCTGAGGGTTAGGGTATAGGCCGTTTCGAGCAAGCTTTCGCTTTTTCTCCCGGGTATTTTCTCTCCTAAGTAGTAGTAGAAGGCTTAGTATCTGACTTGATCACAAAGAGTCAGAACACATAGTAGATCCAGATTCCACACCTGGCTGTGGACTGGGGAGAGAGCAGCTCTGTGAAGCTGGGCATTCGCCGACACGTTTTGCGTGTCGGCATGGTTGATTTTAGGCGGAGTGGCGCTACAACCGAGAGCTCACGGACGTAAAATGCACCAATAGGAGAGCCAGATGTGCTTAGAAATTTAGATATAGCTTTTAGGCGAAGTGGCATCGCGAGCTAAACCTTACCGATGTTTACTGCATCGATAGGATAACTATTCAGATTCGGGCGTTGGGTAGCTTAGCTATACCACCGTATAGGTGCTAACGATGTGTTGAGAATGTTCGGTTTCCTACGTACGTCTGGTGATTTTTCGTTCACCGCTGTGTCGACGCCTCTCCGTCCGGCCAGTGATATTTCCTAGTCTGTCGGCAGCTCTCGGCATGGTGAAGTACGACAAAGATGTTTCTTTCTATGCGCGGTAAACGCTCTCGCACCCTTATCTTCGTTTTTCTTTATATCCTTTTTAGATTTTATTTCATTTTCTCACTGTTCTTGCTTTTTTAGCGTTTATGCATCTTGCGTCTATGAGGATGACTGCTTCTCCTTTAATCGCCGGTAAGTCCTTCTCTCGGTCGTACTATTTTCACATTTTGCATTATGCTCATGAACCTTTTTTGTGGCTAAATGTGCTTTTCATCGCTTATGATCGTAGATGCTCGAGTTCCGGTTGCCACACTAGAGTGGACAGACAATGTTGCCGTGATGAACACACAAGTCTCGTCGTTACTTTGTGCGGTGCATCGTGGACATATGCTAGAGACAAAAGTGATCGTTGTGGCCCCATGAGCAGAGCAGTTGCATCGTCGTAGCCTTAGTTGGAAAGTGCTTCATGCATATAGGCTTCTCTAGGACTTTGTTTCCTTTTTAGATTGCTTTTAGGTTTATCACAAATTATTCATTTGTACTACTTTGTTTTGTAAGACCAAATGTTAATAATAACATGGTCATCCTTTAATATGTTATACGCATGCGGTCTTATATATATTCGTGTTTGTTCCATTTTTCTATCTTTGGGAAGTAGTTCTAATGGTTTTTCTTCTACATGCGTCAACCGACATGCACTGCAACAAATCCCTTTTGATCACCTTAGCTTTCTAACCGTTTTTGTTGCAGTAATGTGATTACTAACGATATCATGTACCGAGCGTGTTAGTTAACAACTAATAGCCACTCCACGAAACTGATTACCATCGCTAAGAGGACATCTCTTCTTTTTAGTATCTTGGTTTGGATGTATCAGTACGTGTTATGCTCGAAAGCTTTCCAGACGCGTTGCATGTGTACGTGGTCTTAAGCTCATACGGTAGGAGATGATCAAGCTCATCAAGAAGGAGAAGTAATCAGTACCAAAAGAACAAACCATAGATGGTCAAGATCTCCAACAGGCAATAGATCACACACCAACATCAGTTAGATGTCCATCAGGGCATAAATCAGATCATGCAGTACTTGTTCTTATTAGTTTGTATCATTTAGATCAAAGGGCAATAAAGGAAGCACCAAACATGATACATCCAAATACCCTTCAACTAGACCTGGTCTAGGAGGTTGAGAAGTAATATTGTCTCTCAAACTTGCCTACCATATTTTCTCTCAGACTTGCCTAGAGAAAATATTACTTCTGAACCTCCTAGACCAGGTCTAGTTGAAGGGTATTTGGATGTATCATGTTTGGTGCTTCCCTTTATTGCCCTTTGATCTGAATGATACAAACTAATAAGAACAAGTACTGCATGATCTGATTTATGCCCTTATGGACATCTACCTGATGTTGGTGTGTGATCTATTGCCTGTTGGAGATCTTGACCATCTATAGTTTGTTCTTCTGGCCCTGATTACTTCTCCTTCTTGATGGCGACTAGAATGAGACTGAAGAGGAAGCTTGGCGACTAAAAGCTAGAGGCCCAGAAGTATAGTTAGGCCCAGCCGGATTAGGTTAAATCCTCCGAGTCCTTAACTAATTCGGTTGTATATCCGTAAACCCTAGCGAGGTGTGATGACCCACAAGTATAGGGGGTGTATCGCAATATTTTCGAGGAAAGTGAAACCTAATTTATTGATTTGACACAAGGGGAGCCAAAGAATATTTATAAGCCTTAACAACTGAGTTGTCAATTCAGCTGCACCTGGAAACAATCTTGCTCGCAGCAGTTTATCAGTAGCAACAGTTTTGTAATAGCAATAGCAGTAGTAAAAGTAAAGATAGTAGTAACAATTGCAGTAAACAGTAGGATTAAAACGCGGTAGGCATAGGGATGGATGGACGGGCATTGCATGGACAAGACAATTCATACAGCAATCAAGATGTAGGGCATTTGCAGATAAATAAGGTAAAGCATCCAAGTACTAAATAATCTTAGGCATGTGTTCCATATATAGTCATATGTGCTCGCAATGAGAACTTGCACAACATCTTTTGTCCTGCCAGCCCGTTTGCAGCGGGGCCTCAAGGGAACTACTAGCAATTAAGGTGCTCCTTTTAATAGAGCACCAGAGCAAAGCATTAACACTCCATGAACACATGTGATCCTCACATCAAAGCTATCCCCTCCGATTATCCCGATTGCTGTCACTTCGGGGACTTTGGTTCCGGACAACAATATGTGTATACAACTTGCAGGTAAGACCATAAACAATACTATCATAATGAATCAATAACATGTTCAGATCTGAAATCATGGCACTTGGGCCCTAGTGACAAGCATTAAGCATAACAAGCTGCAACAAAGTCAAAAAGCACTAATAATAGGTACTAGGCACCATGCCCTAACAATCTGATGCCATTACATGAACGATCTCATCCAATCCCTACCATCCCCATAGCCTACAGCGGGGGATTACTCACTCATGGATGGGGGAAACATGGATGGTCGATGGAGAAGCGATGGTGATGATGATGGCGATGATCTCCTCCAATTCCCCGTCCTGGCAGGGTGCCAGAACGGAGTTTCTGGTTCCAAATCGCGGAATCTGGTGGTGGCGGCATAGCAGAACTCTCTCTGGAAAAACATCGAACCCCCCTTGGTTTTTAGGTCAAGAGGCAACTTATAGGCGAAGAGGGAGGCCGAGTGGGTGACCGAGGCGGCCACACAACCCTCAGGCACGGCCTGGCCTGGCCCACGCGGCCAGGTGGTGTGGGTCCCTCATGGCCCTCCTCTGTCTCGTGTTCTGGCTCCGTGAGTCTTCTGGTGAAATAGGATTTTTGGCATATTTTCCAGGATTTTTCCTGATAGTTGATTTTCTGCACAAAAACTAGACACCAAGGTAAGTCTGCTGAAAACAGCATCAGTCTGTGTTAGTTGTATCCAAATCACACAAGTTTAGAGGAAAAACAATAGCAAAAGTGTTTGGGAAAGTCGATACGTTTTGGACGTATCAACTCCCCCCAAGCTTAGCTTATTTCTTGTCCTCAAGCAATTCAGTTGAAAACCGAGTGCGATAAAAGAAACTAGAAGTACTTTGTAAGATGTATATATTCTCAGCATATGATCAAGTACTTTGTCAATTCATAATAAGGAGTATGCAGATAAGGTTACTCAAAAGTCATTGTAAGCTATGAAGAGATTCTAACTCAAAAATAGTAAGTAGCATGAAACATAAACATAAGCAACATTGCAATGCTGATAAAAAGGTATGATAGAGTGGTATCTCACTTGCCTTTGATCGTAGAGCAAACATA
This sequence comes from Avena sativa, assembly GCA_916181665.1. Taxonomy (NCBI): domain Eukaryota; kingdom Viridiplantae; phylum Streptophyta; class Magnoliopsida; order Poales; family Poaceae; genus Avena; species Avena sativa. The sequence goes on along the minus strand of OV702290.1, from coordinate 25,822,946 downwards.
AATGCCAAGGCACCTCTGAAATTCAAGTGAAGACTAGAAGTAAAGATATCAAAGATACATGCATCAAAGTCATGACATAATTAATCAAGTTTTGAGACAAGCACATTACACTAAGAATGACCACTGTGCTCTCAAGAAAGTTCTTATAGAATGAGTGGTGACTCAACAAGGAAGTGAAAAGGTTTTGAACAGTTTGAAAGGCTTCCAAATGTTGAAAGTATGGTACTCATTAGCTTTGAGCTCTCATTGCCCCTATCATAAGCATCTTTAAATGGTTAAGGTTAAAGTGACACAACTAAGAGGATATGCTTGACAAGTTATAAGTTGAAATCTCATGCCCCTTGCTTACGAGTACCGAACCTCATGCTACTCAACTTCAGTCACAAGTAAGCTCTTGTCATTGTAAGTACATATGTATCATAGAGAACCGCCAACAGGGTACCCCTTGCCCCATGACATAGGAGCTATCCCATATCAAAATGACAAGGCAACAGACAATGAGCATCTCAGCGATCTTTTTATCTGCTATTTGCATAGGTTTTTATTGAGGATGCTTCATAGAATGCTCATTATGGTTATGCTGCAAGTTTCCACCATGATTAGGCATGGCTTAGGCTAGCGGCCTAGGCGTTTCTCTAACACACATACAAACTCCATGATCTTACAATTTCCCCTTTTATTTCACACTGTCGAGATCCATAAGCAAAAGAATCATGATATCAACGGAATAATAAGTGCAATGTTGTAAGCGTTCCCCATGATACATGGTTCTGCTAACTTCAACTCATAAAGCGCAAGCATATACGCAAAAAAGATGGACACAATGGTTCAAGATTATTAAGTGCAAGAAAGAAAAGTGTGCCATCAAGTTCGTGAGAGCTTTACTAACTAACTTTCTCATAACAAGCAAACATTTTATTCGGAAGAAAACAAGGCATACTAAATATGCACGGACTAGCAAATGATGCTAATAGGTAGGTATGGTGGACACTTTTGGCAATATTGGTTTTGCGGAGTTGGAAACATGAGTAGAGCTCATACTCAGTGCAAGTGAAGGCTAGCAGTAGTAAGGGAGCGACAGACGAGAGAGCAATAACTGTCATAATCATGCTTGCAACAAAACAAGACTAATTATGGCATGAAAGTGATTCAAGACCCGTGAGGCAAAATAATTCATCGAGGCTTAACTGATTATTGTTTCAGTCATGTGCATGCGTGAGCATGTACCAAGTCAATTCAAATGAAACATTCAAAGGAGGTTGCCACAGTGTCATACCAAGTTATGAATAGAACAATGCAAGCAAACATTCATATGACATGCTACAAACCATTAGCAAGCTGGATCTAATCATAAGAAATCAAGAACTACTAAGCATCCATAAATAACATACACCCTACATGAACAGACTAAGCATGCCCACAATGATGAGTATATGTAAAAAAATGAAAACAAATAGAGTTCGTTACCAGCCTCTTACCACACCTCAAGTTTTCATTAATCCTCATTATTTCCCTTTACTTGTGTGGCTTGAATAATAACATGGAACCAAACTCCCCTGAGGACTGCTGAACCCTGCAACGAACTTCACAAAACCAAAGAAGAACAACAAATATTTTTGGTGTTTTTGATTTTTAAAGGCAAGAACAAAAAGGAAGAACAAGAAAAGCAAAATCGTTTTGGATTTTTCGAATAGTTCAAACAAAGCAAAAAGGAAAAAGCAAATCAAGGCAAAAATAAACAAATAAAGAGAAACAAAGAAAATATTTTTGGTCTTTTTGTGTTTTAGAAAGTAAAAGCAAAGAAAGAACAAAAACTAAAAAGAGAACGAAGCATGGATATACAAAGTATCGACTAGACATGATATGTAGATGAGTGTGATGTTAGTGTACCTTCCCCCAAGCTTAGGCTTTTGGCCTAAGTGGGTATAAATCCCAAGTTGGCCAAGATGGAGAGCCCCCGTAGTACGGCGAGGAGGTGCCCTCGTCCTGATACGAGCTCGAGGACGCCCCACCATAGTGCGCAGAGTAGTCGTAAGAAGGCACATCCTCCTGGTGCTGCCTATGGAAACCAAGCAAGCGGAGCTGCTGATTCACCTCCTCCTTAGAACGCGACCATGGTCTCCTATGAATACTGAACAAAGTGGATTGTGGCAAAGGAATTTCTCTCTCGTCTTCGTCAGTAAACAATATCCTGTATACTAAACTGTCCGTATCAGAGTCAGTAGTGACGAAGTGATGTGTTTTCATGGCAGCAAGATCAAGCCTTTGTGGTGCCAATACAGTGTCATTAGGATCCATAGAAAGTTCTAATGCAACAACCATACGTGAGGCAATAATCCCCCCATAAATAGGTCCCCTAGCAGCTAGGCGGCAAGAAATGAGAGAACCAAGATTGTACTTGGTATCATTATTAAGTGCAGCAGCAAGGAAGGCTAAATGATAATTAGAGATATTACTAGTGTTCTCCCTACCAAGAATGCTAGTGGCAAGATAATAAGCAAAATATTTAAGAGCTGGGAGTTGAATGCTCCTTATCTTCCCACGCTGAGCTACGCGGTCATCGTCATTCGTCACACTTCGATAGAGCTCCAGCAAGTCAGCGGGTCGACCTTGGATCTTCTTCACTATCCCCGTCATGCCTATACCTATAATGCTGAAAAATCTTTCCAATGACATGGTAATAGGCTGATTATAAATTTTGAACGAAACAGTTGACTGATAAGGGGTGTTGGTGAAAACGAAACTCTCCACGAAAGTTTTGGTGAGCACGACATATTGCTCACTCTGATCTTCCATGTACGTGGTCAGACCAACCCTCTGAACCAGTAATAAGAAGTCATTGAGGATCCCTGCAGCTTGCAAAAAGGTAAAACAAGAGAAGGTAGATGGGTGAGCATCTCCCTCGTCTCCTTCATTGCCAAAGCATGATGCAATAAGGTCTTCATTGTATGAAGGCCTAAACTTAGAGGTTGACCTTGAAGGCCTTGATCTCCTAGGTGTGTCCCTCTCAAATATTTCTCCAAATGTGTGGTTGTTCATCTTTGATATTCGGAAATTTAAACATCCATTATACAAGTGATTGCAAAGTGACTACATGATGAAGGGAACTACTCATAGGGACTTGTAAGAGGCCTAAACATGCATCAAAACAATATCTCTAAGCATTGAACAAGCTTACAAGCTCTCATAACCTATCACTACAGCAGCAAAATACTCAAGATATAAACCACTAAACACAAATCTACTTGGACAAGCGGAGGAGTCACATACCGGAGAACAAATGCTCCAAATTTCAGCAGCAAAGATGGGCTGAGCAAGGAGATCGAAAAATCATGGACAAGACCAGCAAGAATGTGATTTCGAGCAATGAACTGATGTTTTCTCAGGAGAGAGGAAGCACTGGCAAGTGAGAGAGTGAGTGGAGGGCCAGGGGTGGCCCACACCATGGCCATGCGCGCCTCTGGGGTGGCCACGCCACCAGGTGGTGTGCCTACCTGGTGGGCCCCTGGGTCACTCCAGGCACTTCTCTGCCCCTTTTTTCACGTAAAAATTTAATATGAATTTTTTGGAATTTTTCGAGACACTTTATTTTTGAGCAATTTTCAGGTATAGATGAATGATTTTCTGACAGAAAGATGTTTTTGGAATGGTGCAATGACAAAACAAAACTAAAACTTCAGAAGTTCTAAGACACTCTAATATGCAAGCAACTAGCAATACAAAAGTAAACTAAGCGAAAGAAAAAACTAAAATGGATAAAATAAAAGTAAGCAAAGATAATCACGGTGAAAACATTGTTTTGTTCATTAAAATCCCTTTGTTAACAAGGTTTATCAGGTCTTGTTACCAAAACAATTTTATATGAAACAAAATTTTGTATTCCACTAATGATTATGTTACCTCAACCTTGATAGCAATGGTCCTAATCATAATAGTTTCATATTTTCTCGTGGTATGGGACAATATATTTCTCCAACTTGAATGCCCTCAACATGTTCAATTGAGTTTAAACCATAAGTCCTATCAATCTTCCTGAGGAAATAGGCAGTATGTTCCTTGTCATTAACATTCATAGTCACCTTTCCTTGATTACAATTAATAATAGCTCCTGCAGTATTAAGAAAAGGTCTCCCAAGAATAATAGACATATTATCATCTTCAGGCATTTCAAGCACAACAAAATCAGTTAATATCAAGCAATTGTGAGCCAATTGAACAGGTACATCCTCACATATACCAACATGAATAGTAGTAGATTGATCAGCCATTTGCAAAGATATATTAGTTGGTATTAGTTTTTCAAGTTGAAGTCTCTTATAGAGAGAAAAAGGCATAACACTAACTCCTGCTCCCAAATCACACAAAGCAGTTCTAACATAACTATTTTTAATAGAGCACAGAATAGTTGGAATCCCTAGGTCTCCAAGTTTCTTTGGAACCTTACCATTAAAGGAATAATTAGCAAGCAAAGTAGAAATTTCTTCATTAGGGATCTTCCATTATTAGAGACAATATCCTTCATATACTTTGAATAAGGTGGCAATTTAATAGCATCAGTCAAAGGAATTTGCAAGAATAAAGGTTTCATCCACTCACAAAACTTGTTATAGTGTTCATCTTCCTTTGACTTGTGTTTCTTATCAGGGAAAGGCAAAGGTCTTTGGACCCAAGGCTCTCTTTCACTACCATGTTTCTTAGCAACAAAATCTTCTTTAGTGTATTTAGTATTCTTAGTGTGACTTTCAGGTTCTTCTTCAACTTTTCCTTTTTTAGGAGCATCATTTTCTTCATTACCACTTTTAGTTTCAGCATTAGAGACAGATATACTATTAGGATCTTTAGTAGGTTCAGAAGGTTCTACAATAGTTTTATGTTTCTCTTTCCTTTTCTTAGGAGTAGTACCACTATTTTCAATTTGTTGAGAATCCTGCTCAATTCTTTTAGGATGCCCTTCAGGATATAGAGGATCCTGGGTGGCAGCACCACTTCTAGTTCTAATTTCATAAGCATGTTTTTCTTTAGCAGCATTAACTAGCAAGTCTTTTTGTACCTTAATAAGCTAATCAATTTGAGTTTGAACCATTTGAAAATGTTTAACAAGAATTTTAACATCATTAGAGGTTCTTTCCCCAATATCTTTTAACTCAATAATGGCTCTAGAGTTTTCCATTAAATGATTTTGCACCCTTTTATTAAAATTATCTTGCTTAACAATAAAAACATCAAATTCTTCTAAGCATTGATCAGGAGGTTTAGAGTAAGGGATATCACCTTCATCAAAATGTTGGAGAGAGTGTACCTCAATAGTGGATGAGTGGGGAATTGGCGTACATAATTCTTCTATAGGAGGTAAATTGTTGACATCTGCAGCTTTAATTCCCTTCTCCTTAAGACATTTCTTAGCTTCCTTCATCAGTTCATCATTTAGTTCAATAACTCCCCTCTTCTTTGATGTTGGTATAGGCACAGGAATAGTTGGTTCAGGTATAGTTGGTTCAGATGATGTCCAGTCTTCATAATTCTTGCTTATTTTAGCCATTAATTCCTCGGCTTCTTTGGGAGTCCTATTCCTGAAAACACAATCAGCAGAACTATCCAAGTATGTCCTAGATTCTCTAGTTAGTCCATTATAATATATATCAAGAAGCTCATTCTTAGGTAATGGACATCCAGCCTGTGCATGAATCAAAGCACAAAACCGTGCCCATGATTCAGGCAATATCTCTTTTTCTCCCTGTTTAAAATAAAAAAGTTCCTATAGAATAGCATGTCTAGCACTAGGAGGGAAATATTTCTGAAGGAAGGTACTAATCAAGCAATCAGGGCTATCAATAGATCCAGGAGGTAAATTATTAAACCAAGTTTTAGCTTCTCCTTTCAATGGAAAAGGGAAAAATTTAGCAACAAAGTAGGTGCGCATCTTAATATCATCAGAAAATAAGCCACTCATGGTAGAAAGGTCAGTCATATGTGCTACATCACTTCCATTCTTATTCCCGCAAAAAGGTTCTTTCTCAATAATAGTAAATGTAAGATAGATTAAGAGAGAAATCGTAATCCTTATCTTTAATGTTTATGGGAGATGCAGCAAACTTAGCATTAGGAGATAATTTAGGTCTTATAGTACGCCTCTCAACAAGACTCTTAATAGCACTACTATAATGGGTGTTTTGACATTCTTTAATAAATTCATTGGTCATCTCTATATAACCGTCTTCAATATCATAGCTCTCTCTAGACTCAGGTGAACTTACAGGTGTAGTAGGGTCTTCATTAGGAGTTTCAGTATTTCCAGCTATAGTTCTAGCAATCGTAGCATCTAGGAAAGGACCTAATGAACCACTCTTATCAAGCACAGTAGAAGCAGCATCATAAGTATCAGAAGTTTCAGATTCAGTAGTAGAAGCATTGTGTGTAGCATGTGTATGTGGTGGTGTAAGGAACTTACTCATAACAGATGGTGAATCAAGAGCAAAAGAGGTGTTCAGAACCGTACCTCTTCTTGTAGTGGATGGTAAAATAGGGACCTTGCCATCACGAGACTTACCCATGATGGATGGATCGCAGCGAACAATACTGATTCCAAGAGAACTTGATAAATAGAGCTATGCTCCCCGGCAACAGTGCCAGAAAATAGTCTTGATGACCCACAAGTATAGGGGGTGTATCGCAGTATTTTCGAGGGAAGTGAAACCCAATTTATTGATTCGACACAAGGGGAGCCAAAGAATATTTGTAAGCCTTAACAACTGAGTTGTCAATTCAGCTGCACCTGGAAACAATCTTGCTCGCAGCAGTTTATCAGTAGCAACAGTTTTGTAATAGCAATAGCAAAGTAATAGCAGTAGTAAAAGTAAAGACAGTAGTAACAATTGCAGTAAACAGTAGGATTAAAACGCAGTAGGCATAGGGATGGATGGACGGGTGTTGCATGGACAAGACAATTCATATAGCAATCAAGATGTAGGGCATTTGTAGATAAATAAGGTAAAGCATCCAAGTACTAAATAATCTTAGGCATGTGTTCCGTATATAGTCATACGTTCTTGCAATGAGAACTTGCACAACATCTTTTGTCCTTCCAGCCCGTTTGCAGCGGGGCCTCAAGGTAACTACTGGCAATTAAGGTGCTCGTTTTAATAGAGCACCGGAGCAAAGCATTAACACTCCGTGAACACATGTGATCCTCAAATCAAAGCCATCCCCTTCGGTTATCCCGATTGCTATCACTTCGGGGCCTTTGGTTCCGGACAACAATATGTGTATACAACTTGCAGGTAAGTGTTGGAGATATGCCCAAGAGGCAATAATAAAGTGGTTATTATTATATCTTTATGTTTATGATAAATGTTTACATACCATGCTATAATTGTATTAACCGGAAACATTAATACTTGTGTGTTTTGTAAACGTAAAAGAGTCCCTAGTAAGCCTCTTGTTGAACTAGCGTGTTGATTGATTGATGATCATGGTTTCCTGATCATGGACATTGGATGTGATTAATAACAAGGTTATATCATTAGGAGAATGATGTGATGGACACATACCCATAGTAAGCGTAGCATAAGATCAAGTCATTAAGTTCGTATTGTTGTAAGCTTTGAAATACATAGTAACCTAATCCTTCGAACATGAGGTTATGTCAATCACCATCACCGGATGGGTACTTTGATGACATCAAACGCCGCTTCGTAACTGGGCGGTTATAAAGGTGTCATTGGGTATTCTGAAAGTATGTGTTGAAGCGCATAGACCAAGATTGGGATTTGTCCATCCATATGACGGATAGATATACTCTGGGCCCTCTCGGTAGAATGTCATCTAGATAGCTTGCAAGCATGTGACTGGGTCACAAGGGATGACATAACATGGAACGAGTAAAGAGTACTTATCAGTAACGAGGAAGAACTAGGTATGAAGATACTAACGATCAAACCTCGGATAAGTATAATATCGCGTGACAAAGGGAATTGGTTTCGTATGTTAAATGGTTCTATTGATCACGAAGTAATCGTTGAGTATGTGGGAGCCGTTATGGATCTCCAGATCCTGCTGATGGTTATTGATTGGAGAGGTGTCTTCATCATGTCTGCATATTCACGAACCGTAGGGTGACACACTTAAGGTTCGAAGTTGTTTTAAGTAGATATGGAATTTGCGTTGGAGACAGAATATTGTTCGGGGTCTCGGAATGGATCCGGGACATCACGAGGAGATCCGGAATGGTCCGGAGAATAAGATTCATATATTGGGGATCATTTTCTAAGTTGGGAAATGTTCCGGAGTGTTTGTATGGAGATTCTAGAAGGTTTCGGAATGTTCTGGAAGGTTCTAGAGGATTTCTTGGAGTTTACTTGAAAACCAAGAAAGGGATCAAGGAGTCCAAGTAGGGCAATACACGGATTCGTGGGAGAGGAGGTTTCCTCCCCCCTTCCCACCGCCGGCCCAAGGAGGGGAGTCCTACTAGGACTCCCCCTCCCCAGGCGCGCCTCCCTCCCTTAAATAGAAGGGAGGGGGCGCCCCCTCTTGCACCTCCTATCATAACAACCAATCTCAGCCGCCTCTCTCCTCCACCTTTCTTCTGCACAGGCATAGGCGAAGCCCTGCAGAATTCTCATCTCCACCACCACCACCACGCCGTCGTGCTGCTGGGATTCCGTGGAGAAGATCTACTACCTCCGCCACTCGTTGGAACGGGGAGAGGAAGGTCTGCTTCGACTCTGCACGTGTGACCGTCTACGGAAGCGCTGCCGGAACATGGCGCCGGAAGGATCGTCCACACGATCTTGAGATCGGCAAGTGATCGACTACATCATCCACGAGATCTAATCTCGTAACGCTTTCGGTTCTACGAGGGTTAGTACCGATCTATCCCGTTGCTCATGTCTAATAGATTAGATCTTGGCTTTTGTCTAGATTAGATCTGGGTTTTGTTCGTTCTTGTGGTAGAAATTTTTTGTTTTCCATGCTACGAACCCATCAGTGGTATCAGAGCCAGGTCTATGCGTAGATCTGTTGCACGAGTAGAACACAATGAGGTTGTGGGCATTGGTGCTCGTGTCGTCTTTTGCTATGTGTGTACTTTGCATCTTGCGGTATGGTGGGATGAAGCGGCTCGGGCTAACATTACATGTCATCGTACATGAGACTTGCTCCACGCTTGACGTGCAACTTGCTTTGCACAAGTGGCTTTGTGGGTGTCTGTCTCTCCCATCATAGTATAGATCAAATCTACACTTTGCACTTGATAGCACTTGTATCAACATTGTGGTTCAGTTTCGTAGGCAAGATGCGTTCTTAGTCGAAAGCCCCAAGCCACATAAAACTTGCAAAGAAAATTAGAGGCGTCTAACTTGTTTTTGCAGGGGTTTTGTGATGTGATATGGCCTACATGTGATTGTGATTGTATTTGATGTATGCAATGATCCTTGTTGTAATATGGTAACCGGCAGGAGCCTAATGGTTGTTTTTAATTCTGTTAAGACCTGCGTGTCGATTCATCTTGTAATAGCTTCGTTCCAAGTAGTTGTAATAGTTGCTAGTGAAGATGAACAACCATGAAGCGGTGCCACGGACCTTGACACAATGCTGGTGATGATGGAGATCATGTCCGTGCTTTGGAGATGGAGATCGAAGGCATAAGAAGAAAGGGCCATATCATATCACACTAATTATGAATTGCCTGTGATGTTAATCCTTTATGCATCTTGTATTGCTTAGATCGCGACGCTAGCATTATAAGATGATCCCTCTCACTAAATATCAAGTAATAAAAGTGTTCGTCCTTAGTTGGCACCGTTGCTAAGACTCGTCGTTTCGAAGCATCTCGTGATGATCGGGTGTGATAGATTCTACGTGTGCATACAACGGGTGCAAGCCAGATTTGCACATGCGGATACTAAGGTTAACCTTGACAAGCCTAGCATGTACAGACATGGTCTCGGAACACGGAATACCGAAAGGTAAAGCATGAGTCATATGGATGATATGATGAACATGTTGATTGTTCGCCTTTGAAGCTACATCATCTCACGTGATGATCGGACTTGGTGTAGTGGATTTGGTTCGTGTAATCACTAAAACAACTCGAGGGATGTTGTTTTTAGTGGGAGTTTATTTGTAATTTGGATTAGTCAAACTCATTTTATCATAAACACAATCAAAGTGAATTTGCATAGTTTGTTGTAGTCATTGGCATCCGTTCACCACCTTATGCTTAGTTATAGTTGAGATAGTAGAACTATAGAAATTCTGGATATTTGCTTTACGAACTGGTATCGTATTGTTTTGAGTGTCAATCTAAAGTTTAAAAATCATATTGCAAACTTTCAGCAAACTCCGTTTACTCTGTGAAGTTTAATAAACAGTATTAAATCAAGAGTAACAATTCCAGTGTTAGTATCTAATGTATCATGTTTGCCTCCATGATTCTTGATACTCAAAAGATTGTTTTTAATATCAAGTTTATCTAAGAGCTGAAAGCAATGTTTCAGAAACCATCATATGTGAAAGGTATTGCGATATCTAAAACAATGTGTTGGTTACAACATGATAGAGTATATGTCCTCATATTTGATGAGAATTTGTGAAGGTTGGAGACGCTAGTCGTCCTAATCCTCCAAAAGGTTTTTGGAAAAGAAACATTATACTCGCAATTCACCTTTATAAGCTATAGCAGCTTGATCATGAAAGTTGTCATGATAATGATGAATAGAAAATCTAAGTAAAATGTTTACTACACTAAAAGATTACTAAAGAATGGAATTTTGAAAGAATGCCAAACATTTGATGAAGATGATCCACTTCAAAGTGCAAGTCCAAAGGAATTAATATTTGACTATACACACTTTGTACTATGTGTCATGTGAATGACACCACTATTGATGTTGATAGATTCTTTTAAAAGAAAAGGAATTGTTGAAAGAGAAACTATAAAATATTTGGCAGAAAAGAAAAGATTGGAGATATCCAACTTAGGTATATAGAAGATACATGTTATGGCTGTATTCCTTGGTTGTTAAACAATGTGGTTCTACGGTATTGGATACCGAATTGGTTGGTATGAAGTGTCATATAGGACAACACAATTCATGAACTGCAATGGCCTAAGTAACTAGCAAGAGAATATGTGATGTTGTTCATCGAAAACAAACAAAGGGTTGTTGTGTTGCTCGTTAACATCAAAGCTTACCTTAAAGATTTGTTTCAATAATTGTTATTTTGATCAGGTATTATGATGACAAAAGGTTGTTCAAATAATTACCATATTCCATAATAGATGGATGATATACAAGTCTGGTTGGAGAAATAACGACCATAAAACTAATGCTAAAATGTCGCAAGACAAATGATTGAAAGATCTCTTGCGAAGTGACATCGCCGTTTAAATTATATTGAAAGGGATACATGAAGAAACTCCATGTTTATGGATTTTTGGAGTCTTTGATTTTGATCAAATGACGCTTGTGATACTTTCCTAGAGATAATTAAAACTCCGTTCGTAGGCCAAAAGAGGAACGAACGACTAGGATTAGAATTTGTACATATTGATGTATATAGTCCATTATGTGTAGTCGTGGGCGATGGATTTCAACTTCATATGCTTTCTCGGAAGATTTGAGTGAGTATATGTATATACTTACTCAATAAGGAAGAAGTATGAAACATTTGAAAAATGTTCAAAGACTTTCAAGATGAAGTGGAAAATCATTGTAACAAGAAAATAAAAAGTTTATGACTAGATCATAAAGATGTTTGAGTTACAAGTTTAGCAAAACACCTAAGATTTGAGGAATAGTTCCATGGATTTGCATTTCCCAAAACACCATAGGAGTATGGAGTGTTCAAGATATGTAATGAAACCTTGTTTGACATGGTAAGATCAAAGGTGTCATTTATAAAACTGCCATTATATTTTAAAGATTAAAGCTTTAGTGACTACCGCTTTTACACTGAAAAGGCTCCATCGTGATCCGTTGAAATGACACCATATAAGTCCTGGTTTGGGATAAAACCCAGGTTGTCCTTTCTTAAATTTTTGGTATGCTAGGCATAAGTAATGTTTACAACCAAAGTCGGATGAGCATGTCTTTGTAGGTTATTTCAAATAACCATTGGGTATTCCTCCATAACACCGAAGACAAAAGTGTTTGTCGCTTAGAATGTCGAATTTCTTGAGAAGGAATTTTGGTGAAAAGTTAAGTGGGAGGATAATAGAACTTTGACAAGGTTGTTGAACCTTGGCTAATATGTGCTGAGTTGCGCAGCGTCGGAAAGTGTCCCGGAGGCAGCAACAATGCTCATGGCTCACGTGCCTCAAAGGTTGTGGTCACGGAGATCTAAGTTACTATTGAACCAAGTAGGTCGGGTAAGTAATCAAATGCCAAGATTTGAGAGTTAAATCATTGTTGTTTGACAATGATGAACCGACTACATGCAAAGAAGCAATGATGGGCCCTGACTTCGTTTAGTGGCTTGAAGCCATAAAATCCGTAATAATTCCATACACGAGAAATCAAGCTTTGAATTTGAAAGACCCTCTGGAAAGGTGCAAGACCTTACAGTCGTATATGGAACTATAAAGAAATTGACATGGATGTTTCACATCTATGAAATAGTCGACATGTCGGAAAAGTTTATGACAATGTTCAAGGAATTGACTATGATAAGGTTTGATCTTTCATAGCGATATTTAGTCTGGACGGATTAATGTAGCAACCACTACATATATTTTGGTATATGGTAGTTGAACAAACAAAACAAGTTCTTCTAATAGAATGGTTACCTAGGATGTGTCCATGACACGATCCAAAGGGTTTTTTTAATTCAAAGGATGCTAAAAGAGTATGCAAAGCTTCAATGGTTGAAGTGAGCATCGCGGAGTTGGAATCTTCACCGTGATGAAACCGTTAAAAGGTTTAATTTCATCAGAGACGATGAAGATGTTTGTATTTTGCAAGAAATTAAGTGGGAACGCTGAGACATATTTCTAATACATTATGTGAAAGACATATTGTTGATTAGAATGATGTATCTTTTATTGACACAGGTTAAGAATTTCATTTCGATGAAAGACTTAGGCATAACCCAAGAATTAGGCATCAATGTCTATATGGATAGATTGAGGCGCTAATATGGTTTTGTCAAATGTACATAGATAAGATGTTGAATGAGTTCAATGTGGAAACAACAAGAAAGGTTCTTGACGCACGGAAAGGACTGAATCAAGATTCAAGTGTGTTGACACGAGATTCAAGTGTTTTGACACTTGGTGAAATCACAAGAATATTTTGATCAATCATTCTTTGAGATGTACACATCCAGATATGTCCTATGCTTTAAATGTTATGAGCATATACCAGAATGACTCATAAGATGATCATTGGACAATTGTAGGGATATTCCTATGATCTTTGGAAGAACTAAGAATATAATAGTGGTGATAAATAGTTCATTGTAAATTGTTGCATTGATACTAGTTTTGTCACAAATTAAGTTTATCTCAATTTAAACTATGGGCGGCACAATGTAATGGAAGGGAAGTTCCATAATAGATTTGGTTGAGTACCAAAGTTAAAACATTGTGACAGATACTACAACAAAAGGCTAAGTATATGATTGCTATTGTAGCAGCAAATGAGGGCATTTGCGTCAAGTAGTTTGCTATCTAACTAGGTGTGGTTCATAACGGGATAATACTATGAAGATACACTGTATGACAATTGTATCAACATGATTTAATCCCAAGGAACTAAAGGTCTCACCAAAGGACCAAATTTATACAATGCCATCTCATTGGAGAATGAGTAATGCGTAGAGACGCAAGGACATGCAAATACACACGGACCTGGAAGTGTCAGATCCGAAGATTATGTTTACCACTAGCAATAGTGTCTATACAACACCAGAAAGCCATAGGTGTTGAATGCACAAGTTTTTTAACTAGATTATTGACTCTAGTGCAAGTGGGAGACTGTTGGAGATATGCCCAAGAGGCAATAATAAAGTGGTTATTATTATATCTTTATGTTTATGATAAATGTTTACATACCATGCTATAATTGTATTAACCGGAAACATTAATACTTGTGTGTTTTGTAAACGTAAAAAGTCCTTAGTAAGCCTCTTGTTGAACTAGCTTGTTGATTGATTGATGATCATGGTTTCATGTTCATGGACATTGGATGTGATTAATAACAAGGTTATATCATTAGGAGAATGATGTGATGGACACACACCCATAGTAAGCATAGCATAAGATCAAGTCATTAAGTTCATATTGCTGTAAGCTTTGAAATACATAGTAACCTAATCCTTCGACCATGAGGTTATGTCAATCACCATCACCGGATGGGTACTTTGATGACATCAAACGCCGCTTCGTATCTAGGCGGTTATAAAGGTGTCATTGGGTATTCTGAAAGTATGTGTTGAAGCGCATAGACCAAGATTGGGATTTGTCCATCCATATGACGGATAGATATACTCTAGGCCCTCTCGGTGGAATGTCATCTAGATAGCTTGCAAGCATGTGACTGGGTCACAAGGGATGACATAACATGGAACGAGTAAAGAGTACTTATCAGTAACAAGGAAGAACTAGGTATGAAGATACTAATGTCAAACCTAGGATAAGTAGAATATCGCGTGACAATGGGAATTGGTTTCGTATGTTAAATGGTTCTATCGATTACGAAGTAATCGTTGAGTATGTGGGAGCTGTTATGGATCTCCAGATCCCGCTGATGGTTATTGATCGGAGAGGTGTCTTCATCATGTCTGCATATTCACGAACCATAGGGTGACACACTTAAGGTTCGAAGTTGTTTTAAGTAGATATGGAATTTGCGTTGGAGACCGAATGTTGTTCGGAGTCTCGGAATGGATCCAGGACATCACGAGGAGATCCGAAATGGTCCGGAGAATAAGATTCATATATTGGGGATCATTTTCTAAGTTGGGAAATGTTCCGGAGTGTTTGTATGGAGATTCTAGAAGGTTTCGGAATGTTCTGAAAGGTTCTAGAGGATTTCTTGGAGTTTACTTGAAAACCAAGAAAGGGATCAAGGAGTCCAAGTGGGGCAATACACGGATTCATGGGGGAGGAGGTTTCCTCCCCCCTTCCCACCGCCGGCCCAAGGAGGGGAGTCCTACTAGGACTCCCCCTCCCCAGGCGCGCCTCCCTCCCTTAAATAGAAGGGAGGGGGCGCCCCCTCTTGCACCTCCTATCATAACAACCAATCTCAGCCGCCTCTCCTCCACCTTTCTTCTACACAGGCATAGGCAAAGCCCTGCAGAATTCTCATCTCCACCACCACCACCACGCCGTCGTGCTGCTGGGATTCCGTGGAGAAGATCTACTACCTCCGCTGCTCGTTGGAACGGGGAGAGGAAGGTCTGCTTCGACTCCGCACGTGTGACCGTCTGCGGAAGTGCTGCCGGAACGCGGCGCCGGAAGGATCGTCCACACGATCTTGAGATCGGCAAGTGATCGACTACATCATCCACGAGATCTAATCTCGTAACGCTTTCGGTTCTACGAGGGTTAGTACCGATCTATCTTGTTGCTCATGTCTAATAGATTAGATCTTTGCTTTTGTCTAGATTAGATCTGGGTTTTGTTCGTTCTTGCGGTAGAAATTTTTTGTTTTCCATGCTACGAACCCATCAGTAAGACCATAAACAATACTATCATAATGAATCAATAACATGTTCAGATCTGAAATCATGGCAATCGGGCCCTAGTGACAAGCATTAAGCATAACAAGTTGCAACAAAGTCAAAAGGCACTAATAATAGATATTAGGCACCATGCCCTAACAATCTGATGCCATTACATGAACGATCTCATCCAATCACTACCATCCCCATAGTCTACAGCACGGGATTACTCACTCATGGATGGGGTAAACATGGATGGTCGATGGAGAAGCAATGGTGATGATGATGGCGATGATCTCCTCCAATTCCCTATCCCGGCAGGGTGCCAGAACGGAGTTTCTGGTTCCGAATCGTGGAATCTGGTGGTGGTGGCATAGCGGAACTCTCTCTAAAAAACGTCGAACCCCCCTTGGTTTTTAGCTCAAGAGGCAACTTATAGGCGAAGAGGGAGGCCGAGGGGGTGACTGAGGTGGCCACACCACACCCAGGCGCGGCCTGGCCTGGCCCGTGCAGCTAGGTGGTGTGGGCCCCTCATGGCCCTCCTCCATCTCGTCTTCTGGCTCCGTGAGTCTTCTGGTGAAATAGGATTTTTGGCATATTTTCTGGGATTTTTCCTAATAGTTGATTTTCTGCACAAAAACTAGACACCAACGTAATTCTGCTGAAAACAACATCAGTATATGTTAGTTGTATCCAAATCACACAAGTTTATAGGAAAAACAATAGCAAAAGTGTTCGGGAAAGTAGATACGATTTGGACGTATCAAGGTACCCCCTATATAAGCCTTCCTAGGGTGCTCTCTGTAATCACGTTCCATCATACACCCCATCGACTCGCCAGCTTGGCCTTCACCGGCTGCTTCGTCTTCAGTGGTGACTTCAACTTCAACGCGGGTTTGGCCGGCGTGGACATGCGCCGCGAGCTATGCTCTTCTATGATATTGACATCGCTGTCGTGTTCTTTGAGGCTGCAACTCGCCTCCAGTTCGCGCTGCTTCTGCCCGCGGGTCTTCTGAGCAGCGGACAAGGGCGCGTACACCTCCATTACCTCATCCTCACTTTCGGAGGATTCCTGCTCCTCTTTCTCGAGTTCCATGGGAACCTCTTCGTCGAGCAGAGGAAGCCAGTTCTCGAGAACTTGGAACAGCTAGCAGAGATAAAGAAGCGATGACTTGATCAAAACAAACACAAAAACCACGACTACATGAATGCGACTGTGAAACTGCGACTTCAAAACTGCGACTACGAAATTAAGACTGAGAAAGAAAGGAAACTTACTGGGGGGCCTGACGCTTCCCGGCGGCATATGAAGCAAGCCCAGCCTTCGGGTCAGTATACTCCGTCTCCTTGATCTTCTTCAGCGCGGCGATGTAATCCTTGGCCTCCCAAACCACCTTGGTCACCCTTGTGGCATCATCCTTGCTAGTGTACTGGTACATCCAGTAGGCTCGGGTAGCCAGCGGATCCAGCCGCCGCCCGAACTAGCAGTTGTACAGATTGATCGTCTCGAGACCTTCCTTCTTTAGCTCCTTGATTCGCGTCAGCATCTCGTTGACCGCCATCTTTTAATCATCAGGAAGCTTGGTCACCCACAACCGGCAGGGCTCGCTCCTCTTGGCGGTGTACATCGAAAGCGACACCACACCATCAAGAGTAGACTCCTTCACATAAAACCTTCTCTTCTTCAACTCGCTTGCGGCCTTCTTCGGCAGCAGGAGCTTCACGAACGTGGCCTTGGGCTTCAGCTAGAAGGTGACACCGCCCGCTGCCAGGATGGGGCCGCCTGCCTCCTCACGGCTGATGCGGCCGTGGAACAATTCTGGCCATAGAGGAAAGTTGGGCAACACCCCAAATAGCACTCGCAGAAAGCCACAAATATGGCG
Organism: Avena sativa; assembly: GCA_916181665.1. Taxonomy (NCBI): domain Eukaryota; kingdom Viridiplantae; phylum Streptophyta; class Magnoliopsida; order Poales; family Poaceae; genus Avena; species Avena sativa. Next base: position 25,805,403 of record OV702290.1, on the reverse strand, counting down.
AGCTGCCCGATGTTGCGCGGCCCCAGATCCAACGGTTTGATCACGTAATATGCACAGAACCTCCAGAAGAAGATCGACGTGGGGAAGCCTAGCCCCTCTCCAAGTGACTCTGGAAACAAATGAATTCGCCGGGGCGAGGCTTCGTCTCCGTCTCGCTGGGTGCGGGGATCCGCCAGTTCCCCTTATAGAGGATCCCCGCGGCTTGGAAGGATTTCAAGGAAGCGGTGGTACACTTTAACTTGCCCCATAGATCCTTCGGGGGCGCCATCAGAGAAGACTAGGGTCGCGTGGCTCGGAGACCTTGGATCGGGACAAGAATTGGAGACTGAAGGTGCACAAGAATGGGGAAATACAAAGAAGATCCGTAAAATTCCCCTACCATTCTCCATATAAAGAGGTGCTACCCGAGAATCTCAGGAGAGCTGTTACCCCGCGGTAAATTCGCCGAAGTTACCGTTGGATTACCCAACGGCTAGTTTGACTGTGCTGATGGTCAAACTTCATTCACTCAACTCGCCTACTTATTCGCCCTTCTAGTCGGCCGGGCGTGATGACTTGAGCACATTTCCATTCTCTAATGTTGCGACTGAAGACACACAAAAGAGATTCCTTCCTTCATTGAGGGAGTCCACTGCCGATTTGACTGGGCGTCCGATTGGACTCGCCTACTCCGACAGCCAAAAGAACACTTATGCCGAACCAACGCTGGCCTTGGGGATTACTGATGTTGATATGCCGAATGGGGTATGCCCAGCAGGACATTTCGACTGGACCAAGGCCTATGTGAGTGGGCCTACAGGATGGCGACTGAAGAGGAAGCTTGGCGACTAGAAGATGGAGGCCCAGAAATATAGTTAGGCCTAGTCGGATTAGGTCAAATCCTCTGAGTCCTTAACTGATTCGGTTGTATATCTATAAACCCTAGGAAGGTACCCCCTCTATAAGCCTTCCTAGGGTGCTCTCTGTACTCACGTTCCATCATACACCCCATCGACTCGCTGCATAGCCGCCGAGCTTGACACCCTTGTACTCACTCGATAATGCAATCTAGCAGGAGTAGGTCTTTACCCTACGGGGGGGCAAACTTGGGTAATTACCTATGTCTTTTACCTCATATCGCTCCGCAGATGGCTGCCCGCTCTTGCCCCAAATCCTTCCAATTGCTACCCCTGGTAGCGACTGCCGTGGTCATTCCCATGACAATGGAGCCCACCGTGGGGCATGGCTGGTCCGACCTGAGTTCTGCGGCGAGACCCTACTCGCCAATCGATCGGCCGATCACCACCGGATGCGTGATCGCTAGTGGAGGTATCCTTTAGATCCTGCCCAGCAGCTACATCCTGGCGTCGCACCTGATCACACATAGCACGGTGATGCCAATCGACACCATCAACATGTTTGTCAGGTTCACAAACGCCATCGACCCAGCGGAGACGGCGGTCATTGGTGGATCGCCACCACGCCGTGATCTACTCTTGGAAGGCCAGATCCGGTCCACCACCCGCCTCGCCTCTGAGTACGACTCGGCAGCTAGCAACGCGACCGGGACCAACGCGGCCACGGACGACGCGGCCCTCCACGACGATGCCGATTCAGCGACCCGTGCCTCGATCGCCGGATCTATCACCGCTGCATCACATGAAGACTCCATCACACGGGTCTCCAACACTAAGGATTTCGATGACTCCTCCATCCTCGAGATCTTCGACTCCGACTCCGGGTCGGAGTCCCCTGACGACTTCCGCGCCAGATCCAATATCTTCAGCGTGATCTACATGGCAGGAAGCGCGAGTGCCCCGCCAGATCCCTTCTCCACGCCAATCTCACTGACCACGATGGCAACGGAGGTCGAGGAGTACCACCTGCAACTGGAGGCGCCAACACGCATGGAGCAGGCCAAGCACGAGAAATACCACCTCGGGCGAGAAATGGCGTGGGAGCTATCGCTCTACCACCAACACCGCATCAGGATGCGCCTGAATTCCAATGTCCAGGGCCGCACCCTGAACTTTGACGACGAGCACGACCCCGCTCGGCGGCCGAGTGTGAGGTCTGCGAGAATACGCCACCCTGCAGCAGCAACTGCCCGCCACCTGGCGCACCTTCGACTGGAGCTCCACCACCACCTCGCCGCACGCCTCCTCCGGAGCAGCCGCGGACCATCATCTCACCCCATGCAAGGGACTCTAATGGACTCCCGCTCTACTCCACCCCGATGGACAATGTCATCACGGGGCAAGTGATGGCTCAATATATAGTCGAGCTCATTGGGGAACCCCAAGAGGAAGGTATGATGAGCACAGCAACAAGTTTTCCCCCAGTTATGAAACCAAGGTTATCGAACCAGTAGGAGCAAGGAAACACCTCCAAGGTGTTGTTTCCAACTTGGAATCCTGCACAACACAACAACAGAACTTTTCCCCCAACTTACAGTGAGGTTGTGAATCTCACCGGTTTTGCTAAAAACAAAGGATTAAACATATTGTGTGGAAGATAGTAATAGCTTGCAGAAAGTAAACAGAAAACAGTAAATAGTTGTAGATTGATGGTAAAAGAAAGGACTGAGGTCCATAGTTCACTAGTGGTGATTCTCCTTAATATAGATGACATGTTGAGTGAACAAATTACAGCGGCGCAATTGACAAACATCGAGAAAGCATACATGCATATACTAATCATCTTGACTCCTATGATATTTGATTGGGCATTACAACATTATACATAGACCATAATCCAACTACATCTATGACTAATAATCCACCTTTAGGTTATCATCCGAACCCCTCTAGTATTAAGTTGCAAGCAACAGATAATTGCATTAAGCATTGCGTGTAAAGTAAATAATACAGTTGTTCTATGAACAAAGGATTGCTATTTTCTCCCTAGTAGCAACAACACATCTAGTACCATAGAGATTTCTGTCACTTCCCCAGATTCCTAGAGGCATGAACCCACTATCGAGCATAAGTACTCCCTCTTGGAGTTGCTAGAATCTACTCGGCCAAGATAGCTACTAACAACAGAGAGCATGCAAGATCACAAATAACGAAGACATGATAGAATCAAAAATCAATCTGAAATAGCATCTCAATATCCATCGGATCCCCGTAAACACAGCATCTATGATTACAAATAGATGATCTTGATCATGAACGGAGCTCACAAGATCTAAACATGGTAGCACAAAGGAGAAGAACCAACCATCTAGCTACTACATGGACTCGTAGTCCAGGGATGAGCTACTCACGCATCACACCGGAGGCAGACATGGTGATGAAGAAGGCCTCCAGGGTGAATTCTCCCCTCCGGCAGGGTGCCGGGAAGAGCTTCAGATCCCTCCCGATCTAGGGATGGAGATGATGGTGGCTACAGACTCTTTCGTGGAATGTTGATTGGGTACTTAAGGTTTCTGTATCGGAGGCTTCTTATAGGCAAAAGGGGAGGCCGAGGGGGTGCCCTAGGTGGCCACACCACCCCCTGGGGCAGGCCAGGCCTGGCCGCGCGGCCAGGTGGTGTGGTCGGCCTCTAGCCCCTCTCTGTCTCGTCTTCTGGCTCCGTGTCCCCCTCGGTGAAATATTGACTTTGGCTTTTGTCCTGTCCAATTCTAAGAATATTCATTTTCTGACTTTCCTAGAACCAAAAACAGCAGAAAATAGGCAGCTGGCACTGTGGCATCTTGTTAATAGGTTAGTTCTAGAAAATGTGTAGAAATACTCCAAAGTGTGGACAAAACATAAGAAAGTAGATATAAAACAAGCATGGAACATCAAAAATTATAGATACGTTTGCAACGTATCAACATCCGCAAGATTAACTCATGCTCGTCCTCGAGTAGGTAAGTGATAAAAAGAAAGAATAAATTTTGAGGTGACATGAACCATCATAAACTTGATCAAAGTATTTGTAAAACATTGATAGCTAGGATCATAGTACTTTCACATAGCATGAAAGATATAGTTCTAACAATAAGACATAGCAACTATGTTGTAGCATGAAAAGGCACAAACAAAAGATTCATGAATAACAATGCTTTGCAAGACGTTTGTTTGTTTCACATAAAGAAAGCATAATGAGAATGGTATTCAGCTTGTCCCTCATAGAGTAGCAAAACATAAATGCATAGGACACCTTCAAAGTTCATAAGGGTGACTAGATACAAATAGTTTAAGAACAAGCAATATCAAAGTTATGCATCAATCAATAAGTCTTGGGACAATGCACATTAAAATAAGAATGGCAACTATGCTCTCTCAATAGGTGCATATAGATAGAAGATGGAGACTCAGCTTATTAGAAGTAAAATAAAGGCCTTCATAGAAGGAAGCAGGGATTCAAGTCTCATAAAGAGATTCCAAAAATTAAGGTACTTATTAGCTTTTAGCTCTCATTGCCCTATCATAACTGTCGTGGAAATGGCCACGGCAGTCGCTGCCATAGGCAGCGATTGAGTGTTTCGTGAGGAAGAGTTGGCGGCCATCTGCGGTGCGAGATGGGGGCGGATGCACATGGGTTTACCCAGGTTCGGCCCCCCGGAGGGTAAAGACCTACTCCTGCTAGATTAGATTATGAGAGAGCGAGTTACAAGGGTGGCGAGATCGGTGGCTAGGCAGCGAGTCGCTTGAGGGGGTGTATGATGGATCGTAAGTCTCCAGGATACCCTAGGGAGGTTTATATATGAAGCACCTCGCTAGGGTTTACAAGCTATCTCCGAACAAGATAAGGATCCGGGGGCTTTTGACCTAATCCGACGGGGCTTCTGCTACGCTTCTGGGCTTCCAGTCGCCAGTCGATGGGCCTTTCCTTTCTTCAGAGTCCAGTCGCTGTCCTTCAGGCACACTTGTAGGCCTTTCGGCCCACTCCGAACGTACTGCTGAGCATATCCCCTTTGACATATCCCCATCAGTAGTCCCCAAGGCCATCGTTGACGCAGGCGCGGGCGTCCTTTTGGTGTTCGAAGTAGGCGAGCTCAATTTGGCCGCCCAGTCGAGTCAGCGATGGACTTTACTGGAACCAAGGAGAATTTCCCCATAACTCCATCCGTCACTTCAGTAATCATCACTGCCATCCAGTCGTTGTTTCGACGAGAAGAGAGACTGGCAGGTGGCGAGTAGACCAATAGGAGTTGGACCGTCAGACCTGGTCAAACTATCCGTTGAATTTCCAACGGTAACTTCGGTGCAATTACCGTGAGTAACGGCTATCCCGATTTTGGCGGGTGACGTTTCCCATATAAGGGGAGTGATGGATCAGCTTCGCGATCCTGCTCCGCATTCTTCATCCTTGCTCATTTGCTCTTCCTTTCTGCTTCCTCCCGACTTACTCTCCCCGCGTCGCGCGATCCCACTTCTCACTCGATGGCGCCTCCCAAAGGCTCATGGGGGAAATCCAAGTGCACCACGGCCTAGCTGAGATCCTTTGAGGATGCCGAGGTGCTCCGCAAGGGGAATTGGCGGGTTCCCCCGTCCATCGAGACCGAGCCGAAACCGCGATCCGGCGAGTTCATTTGCTTCACCAGCCATCTTGAGAGGGGCTTAGGGCTCCCCACTTCGCTATTCTTCCCCCGCTTCTGCGCGTACTACGCAATCAAGCCCTCAGATCTTGGTCCACACGACATCGAGCAGCTAGCGATCTTCGTCGCCTTCTGCGAATGCTACCTTGGTTGCAGGCCATATTTCCCGCTGTGGTTGGAGCTCTTCCTTGACCACATCGGGCACGAGGCGTCCAGCGGCTTGATGCTGGCCGCAGGCGGGGTCACCTTCCAATTGAAGTCGAAGGTCAACTTCATCAAGCTTCTCCTGCCGAAGAAGGCCGCCAGCGAGTGGAAGAAAAGTTGGTTCTACGTCAAGGAAGCCACTCCCTCCGGCGAGGTCTCTCTTCCTAAATTTGTCGCCGAGAGGAGCGAGCCCCATCGACTGGCACCGAAGAAGCTCCCTGAAGATCAGCGGATGGCAGTCGCGGAAATGATGGATCAGATCCAAAAGCGGAAGGACCAGGGGTTGATTCCAATCAACCTCTACAATTGCTGGCTCGGGCGGCGCCTGGTTCCGCTGGCGGCTCGTCCACACTGAATGTATGAGTACAGCGGGAAGCATGTCCATCCCGAACCAGCAAGGAGTCATGGGAGGCCGAGGAATACATGGCCGCCCTGAAGAAGATTACCGACATGGAGTTCATGGGCGCGGCGGTCGGGGTCGCCTCGTATACTCCCGTGAAGAACGAAGCCCCCACAGTGAGTTCTCTTTCCAATCGCTGCGTTCGTACCTCAATTTTAGTCTTTTCGATTGGTGTGTCTTGACTCGCGGAGGTTCTCAGCTTTTTCAGGTATTGGAGGGTTGGCTCCCTCCGCTTGACGAAGAAGTTCCCCAAGTACCGGAGGAAGATTCTGAGAGGGATCCTTTCGACAGCGACAGGGAAGAAGAAGAGGTCCCTCCCCCAGCGCCTATGGCTCGCAAGACCCGAATGCAGAAGCAACGAGAGGTCGAAGCAATCCGTAGCCTAGACGAGTTCGAAGAAGGCGATGAGGTCGCCCAGGAGCAAATGTCTTGGCGCACTGCTATGCCGTCAAAGCCCCCACGCCGGCCCAAGTCGCCGGCAAAGAGGCCTCCATCGCTGGCCAGGTCGTCAGTGGTGTTCGAGTCGGATGACGACTCCGACGACAAAGGGTCTCCCGAAGTATCACACAAGGCCCCAAGGGACACAGACCCAGCGAAGGGGTTGGAGGGTGAGGATACGGAGGTGGTGGTAGAGGTTCCCCTGGCGGCGATCGCGCCGACGATCTTGGGGGTTCCTAGCCAAGAAGAAGCTGAGGCGACAATGCCCAAGTCGCCACAGTCGTCGAAGGCGGCGGCATCGGAGTCGGGGATCCCAGCGACTGCAGCTTCATCGTCAAGGAAGCCCTCGGTTTCGTGGGCTTCGGACGTCTTCGAGAGGGGGCTCAGCCGCAAGCTGGGTCCTGAGTTGGACAAGCCCGCCCATATCAGTACCGGGCTTCGTGTCCTTCCAGTCGCCAAGTAAGTTGTGCTTCCTCGTCCCAATTTGCCTTGCTTTTTTCGTGTTGTGGTCATGCTGATTGGAGGGGTTCGTGCAGGTCGGGGGCTAAGAAGATAAGTCGCCCTTCGGTTTCCAAGATTACTCCGGCCACTGGCGCGGGAGAGGGCGATCTGCCCAAGAAGAGGAAAGCCTCTGAAGATGTCGTAGCCGCTGAAGTCGCGAAGAAGCAAAGTGGGGCGCTGACGACGCTGCGACTGGGGGAAGCGCCGCGGAGCCAGCTGCTGCGCCACTCGTCAAAGAGGTGGCCGCGACACGATCGGAGCCAGCACCGGCTGCGTCCGTGCCGGAGGCGCCGGTCCCGGCGGCCAACGCCCCTGCCAGGGCGTCGGCAATGTTCCCTCGCTTTATGGCGAAGGGGTTTCTAGGTGTTACGGACGCGCAGTCCCCACAGAGTCCGGAAATCATGGACGCGGAGATTGGGGCCCGCCGCGGGCGCACCTCCTTCACGGTCCCGTCGACTGACACCGTTGAACTTCACAAGATGCTCGGCGCTGCTATTCAGGTATGTCCAGTCCCCGAATTTCTAGTCGTTGAATTTCAACGGTTAGGAATTGTTTTTCTTTTCCTACCTTCTCCAGTCCCCGAGTTCCTAGTCATTGAATTTCAACGGCACGAACTGGGTTTTGTTTTCCTACCTTCTCCAGTCCCCGAGTTCCTAGTCACTGAATTTCAGCGGCTGGGAACTGGGTTTTATTTTCCTTCCAATGCTTAGCTGGGTTCTTTGTTTTTCAGGGGTTACAGCGGGAGTCAACTGATCGGCAGGCTGCACGAGAGCGCTTGGAGCGTGACTTGCGCGAGCCGTAGGAGGTGAACCGGCGGCTTCAGGAGATGATCGGTGAGTGTCTGTTTGGCTTTGTTCTTCTTTGCTTGGTATGAGCTGGTTGTGTCCAATACTCTGATATCTCCACTTGTAGATGGTTTCCCGGCTGAGGTCTCCAAGGCCCGTGAGGGGTATGTCCCACTCGCCGAACTGGACGCGGCGAATGGGCGAGTGGCCTCCCTGGTCAAGGAGTTGGAGGAGGCTAAGGCAGCCTCAATTTCTTTGGAGGAACGGGTGAAGGCTGTCGTCGCCACGGCTGAAGAGGAACGCAAGGCCACAGACTCCATCATCGTGGGGCTGCATAACGAGCAGACCGCCTTGGAGAAGCACGTCAAGGAGAATTGCGGCAAGCTTCTTGGTGAGTCTCTATCTTTGCTTTAGTCTTTTGTCGGGTCCCCGCTTTGGGGGTTTCATTGTTTCACTAACATCTGACTTTGCAGCTGTGGTAGGCCAAAGCGACCGGGTGGTGCAGACTTACACCGCCTCACAGTGCGTAACTGCCGTGGTGAATGCAGACACGGCCTCAGCTTTGTTTGTCCAAGCGGCTCTTCAAGGCATGTCTCCCACCGAAGTCATCCCTAGGGGGCTCACAGAGGTGTGGCGCTATCTGGAGGAGGTGCCCGCAGTTGTGGAGTGGATGACATGCTCGGCGTTCAGACACGAGGCCGCCACGGCGTTGAGCTTGGGTCTCGCGCATTTCCCCGACGACTTCGATCTTGACGATGTCACGAGTGGCTATCCCTTGGCGACCGGCACGGTGGAGATGTCGGAGGTGCTGAAGCTGACCGCGAAGGCCACTCCTTATGCCGATTGTGTCTTGGCGATGGGGGATCTGCTGCCATACTAGGAGACGGTGTTGGCGCCTGGCGACCCCGAGCCGGAGCACCGCAACATGAAGTCGGAGAAGCCCTTCTGGTCGTCATTGGCGAAGTCGCTGATCACGTACCCGACGAACCCGTGGCAGCCCTTTATGCGCGTCAAGGGTGGTGGCGCTTCTTCTTCATCAGGGCCTGTGGAGTAAGCAAATGTAAGAGTTGTAATGGATTCCAAGTGGCGAATGTTGTATGACATTTTGTAATGTATGTCATGCGGAATTGGTCGACTCGTGTTATGATTAAGGAAATGTTTTGTTCAACAATTTGAGCGAGTCCCCGAGCGCGTCCGCCCTTTAATGGGGTATATCTCGATTGTGTATTTTTGTGTGTTTGATTTGTTTACGCGTTTGTTTTTATCCCTCGCATCTTTTGAGTGGCAAGTCCTCGAGCGCGAGTAGGGCTGATTAGTGAGAGAGTCCCCGAGTGCGAGTAGGGTTTGCTTGTGAGCGAGTCCCCGAGCGTTGTGCCCGATCGTATTGGTCGTGAACCTGTTGCAGGTTGTGAATGCGTTGTTTGTAACGCGTCTCCTCCCCTGGCCCGGAGAGCGAGTCGCTTGGCGAGCCCTAGGCAGCTCTCTTACTTGGTGTGTTCCCGAGCCGCGTGGGGTTCCCATTTTGCGGAGTCCCTGTGCGTGGTACTTAACCGTTCGAGTCGCTTTGCTCGAGGGTGGGTGTAGCATCCCAATTGTCTAACAATTGTAATGCTACTTGGTCGAGTAATATAATGGCTACTTCATATTTATAATTGTTGCATCATAATTATATCATGCTCATGTCATCATGCCACCTTGCATTTGAGCATCATATAAAACCCTTTTTGCTTTGGTTCTTCTCTCATATGCATTAATAATTGTATTTGCCTCTTGATATTGTATTTGGTTCTTGATATATTGTTTAAATGCCCAAGTTGAGTTGGGGGCATATCTCTTTCAACTCCACCACCTTAACCTTGTCACCACCTTATAATTCCACCATCCAACTAAATGTGAGCTTTGCACTTTATTTGGGTTTTACCTCTAGCTCATGTGAGTTGGAATGGATCCAATTCTATTCCACATGCCCTCATCTTACATCATGTTGTTTTCACATTATTGATATATGAGAGCCACATGGCCACCTTTGCATGCCTTGTGAGTGGAACCCTATTTCTAGCTTCCATATGTGTTGTTTTGGGGTTATCATCATGTTGGGATATTTTGTGGGCTTATCAAATACCTAGTGGCATATACACACTAGCAAGTCCCATTGTATTTTTCAAATATGGTCATCTCCAACTACTCCACATGGGGTATCCTTCCACTTCTTCTAGCTTGGCTCATTCCATATTCTTGGAATGCATAGATATAAATGCTATGGATATTTGTGTTGTTTTCACAAGATGAAGCCTAGCATTAATATTATGCATGGGCCATGTAACCAATCTCCATATTTTTGCCTCCTTTGTTTTTTTGGTCTTTTGAGTGAATCACCTATCTCTCTCTCTCCCTCTCTTTTCTTGTCTTGATCTTGTTGGAGCTTGGCATGTGCTTGGCTTGATCTTGACAAAAGCAAACCCTAGCTACCATACCACTCCTCTCTCTTCACCCACTCTCTAAACCACACCCCATCTAACCTAACCCTCATGTACCCTAGTTACACCTCCACCACCACCCTCCACCTAGCCTCTCCCTCTCTAGCTAACCCTAGCTCTCATCCTCTCTCTCGGCCTCTCTCTCTCTCTCACCTAGCTCGGCACCACCTGGTCACCCTGGCCCCACCTAGCTACCCCATCCCCAGCAAAAAACCCTAACCCGAGCCTCCCCTACCCAACCCTAGCTCCAACCCGAGCTCCCTCTCTCCCTCCCTCTCTCTTTTCTCTCTCTGCCTGAGGGCCCCTCCAACCGAGCCTCCCCACCGGCCTACCGTCCCCACCTGACAGCCCCCTTCACCACCTCGCCCTGCTCCTGCCCAGCCCGACCCGAGCACGTGAAGGAGAGGAGGCAAAAAGGTGGCCGAGCCACCTTTAACCCTACCCACTCCCCCACGGCACCTCCCTCTCCCTCTCTGCTATCTACCACCGTCTCCCGGCTCTCCTCTGTCTCCCAGATCCGCCCCAGCGCCTGCCCTATCCTCCCCTCTCTCTCCACCACCGCCAGACCCCGACGCCGGCCGTCGCCGTCTACCTCTGTGCCTCATCGTTCCAGCCGGCGTGCCCATCGTGGAGGTGATCGAGAAGACCGTGGAGTACCTCTGCTACGCCCTGGACTGCGCCAGCGAGGAGGAGTCGGTCCCCTGTACCCCTGCACATCGAAGCATCTCGCCAGAACCCTAGCTACGCTCGGCCTCTGCTTCGTCGACGATCGCCAGCGCCTCTGCCCGAACCAACTCCACCATCATCTCCTCGGTGAGCCCCTAAACCCCCTGGACATGTCCCGCCTCGCCGTACCGCCCTAGATCCGCCGGCCCTTCCATCGAGCACCCTCGGTGCACCGACGAGCGTGCGCGTCTGCTCGTTTCCGCGTCGCGCAGAAACCCTATCTAGCCGTGCAGCCCTCCCCTATCAGCAACCCCCAAGCCACCGCAGTGGTAGCCGCCTCCGCGCACGAGCCCTAGGTCCCCGGATCGAACCCCCACGCGCCGCGCCGCGTCGGCCGCGCACCGATCGGTCACCAGCGCGGAGAAGAGGAACAGTACGGGCGCTGCTCTTGCAAATACCCCCTCCGTTTCTTATCTGCTTAATCCGCGGTACGCAGAGCCCACCCGTCAGTCTCTCCGTACTTTTTGCAGAACACCCCCTAGGCTTTTTCAACCTTAACCCACACTCCCTCGGATGCCCCACGTGTCGCGTCCCCGCTGGCGCGCCCACGAGTGGGCCCGCGAGTGCTCTGGCCCCACCTGTCACTTGCTGTGGCTAGACCAAGCTGCGGTGAGAAAAACCCTATTCTGCCTCTGTGTCGTCCAGTCAGCATGGCCCCACCCGTCAGCGTCAGTGGCTGGGTCTGCCTGAGTAGAAAAAGTATTTTCTGTCGGTCTGTTTGAATTTAAATCTTTTTCAAATTAATTTAAATTCAAATTTTAATTCTGTTTTCAAATAACTTTAAAAATATAATTCCAAATAATACAAATAATATATGTTTTAAAATCAGAAAAATATGAGGAATTCAAATATGCCATGCAAAATATATTTTGAACACTTTATTTTCCAAGTTGACTAAAATTACATCAAAATGCCCTTTTTTCCTTAATTAATTAATAACTTTTGTTTTATAACTCCAAATTTAACAAATAATATGTCTAAAATGATTAGCTCGACGAGACCTTTCTGTTTATGCATTCCTTTATCTGTTTTGCAGCATGCATCATATAAATATAATGTGTACAGAAACTTAAATGAGGTTAAAATGGGGCCAAAACTCAATAAAATGTTTTATTCTTGTATTCCACACCTCACCCATGCCATGATACTTTATTGCCATGCAAATTGTGCATCATTCATCATGGCATGATTGTCTGCTTGATGCATTTAATTCATATGCTTGTGCACTTTATTTATGTTGGGCCTTGTTTGTTTGGTTCTTCTTCGAATAGACGCTGAGCAGGGGATATATCAAGAAACCCAGGAGCACTACCCAGATCCTTCTCTCGCTTCAACTGAGCTGCCAGGCAAGCACTACCACATGCTTGCATACATATAGTACCTATTGCCTCTATCTTATTCTTGCATCATTGAGTCGCGATTGCATTAAACTGGATCCCAAGTACTGCATAGCCTTTACTTTTAAACCCTACCGAAGCTTGTTCCTCCATCCCATGAGCCATTACTACAGGAGTTGTTTGAGCCATGCGAGTCGTAGAACAGCATGTGTAGGGTATGTGAGTGTCTGATGGATAACAAGGTACCTAAACAACTTAACCTGAGTAGTAATGGGATAACTAATGAAAGTGGCATCGGTGAGCCATATTTGCTATTTGGGTTTTCAGGCTCACTTGTGTCCCGTAGGACCCCGAGTACTTGATTCCTGTTCCTTGAATATTCGCGCTATCCACATCCGGGAGGCTTATGAACCCCCCTGAGCCAGAGCTTGATTCATTCTTATTTCTTGGGGCCACAAACTAGTTTGAGGTTTTATTTACTATCCTGTACTTATGCCATGCTTTACTGCTTTATTTAAAATTGTGCGATGTACTGCACCTGTACTATTTAGGGTCGTGACCCGTTTTCGCTGTATCGACAAGCCCAGTCACACTTTCGGGTTCCCAGTCATTTACAGCCGGCCACACAAACCTTGAGTCCGTCTCGTAGCCGGCCAGCTTCGTTGCGGGTAGCTTAATGGGGTGGCCCCCTGAAATATTTCTGAATCCTGTGATCGCTTTGTCGTGACTGCCTCGTTGGGTTTTGATTTGGTTTTTTCGAGGTTGATCGAGTGTGTGTTGCTATTTGTGCACCCTGCAGGGTAAAACTTTCTGAAAGCCGTGTCCGCGGTTATGGACGACTTGGAGCACAGTTTCTCGATCATAGACAAGTATAACTAAAGTACCGCCTTTAATTTGACTAAGTAACTGACTAGTAAATAGTGCAACACTCATGGAATGGATAATAAAACTGCCAACGGATGGGGGGTTGTTCGTCCGCTTCCTCGTCGGTAAGCGAGGAGGAGGATGGATCTGTTAATATTACTCTTATAACTGTTGGTATTAATTCACAGACATCCGTCTATCTATGGTTAGGCGGATGGTTAGCGAGTATCTATAGAACTGTTAGGGTTTATCTTTTGCGGCAATTGCGTCACCCCAGGTTGTGTCCCCTTTAGAGGCATAAAGACTTGCTGAGTACCCCTAGGGTCTCACACGATAAATTGTTTGATTCAGATGAACAGGTAAACTCGCAAGATGGATACTGGGTGGAGGAGACGGACGATGTGGGCAACGATCATTCGGTGTAGAGATTCCGGGAACGGGGATCCGCGAGATCTGTGGGCGGGATCTGCTTATTTATGGGGCATCTTATGCCAATTTGCTTCTTATCCGTACTCGGATTTTGTCTTCCGCTTCCGCCTGATACTCTGATGTTTGATGTATGAGGAGATATCCTAAACTATTATATCTATCTAGGATATTTGGATCTTGCCGTATGGCGTTGCAATATTTCCTTTCTTTTTAGATGGAATGACTCTGAGAACCATTGTATGGTGGCTTGCATACATACTCATTTGTGTATGTAGTTGATCCCTTCGCCTGCCAATTACGCCGCCCGTTCTTGTCCCGATGTTTGGAAATGGTTAGGACGGCCGAAAGGTCTACCTGTGAGTGGCATTTGGGCCCCACCGTACTATTTTAACCATTTCCGCTCATCCAGGCTTGTAACTAGGAGCGTAATTCACCGAGGTAGTTACAATTGGTATCAGAGCCATCCCGACCTTCAGGGTCTCAGCCAAATGGTCGTTGTCGGTCTAGCAAATATTTTTGGTAGCTATGTATACTAGGGAAAAACAAAACGCGAGAGTAGGACTGCTTCCACTTTTCTTCTTACCCACCCAACCACCCTTTTCTGGTAAGGAAGTGTAACGTTTCCAATCCTCTTCTCAAAATTCAAACTAGGATTCACGTGTTCTGGGTTTCCGTAGTACCATAGGTTGTGTGTGTGTGTAATTCCTTGTCTATCTATTGCATCCAAGTTGTTATCTTTATCGGCCTTTTGGTTATCAACTGTTGGTACATTCCATACCGACAGGCTTTTGCAAACCGACGCGATCTATCTGATTCATTGTATACCGACGCGATCTGTCTTACTCTTTGTTATCCGACGTTATCTTGTTTGGGGTGTTCGTTTCGGTAGTTACTAATCTTTAGGTTCATCGTGAGAAGAAGGTGTTGGGATATGTGTTCTACTTATTCATGTGCGGAGTAATGATTTGAGTGCGGGATGGAGTCGCGACCATACCACTACTCTTATCATTCGCTCTTGTATATTGAATTGGTAGTGTCACTAATCTTGATTCGTTAAGTGATTTTGCGCATCTATTGGTATTTTAATGACGAAATTTGTGGAAAATTTTTCTTTGATATATCTGTGTACCACACTCCTTTTCAGTCGTGTGCGATATGCTTAATATCTTTTAGGTGCTTTGAACTTCGTTGATATTTTAATATCATCTTAGTAAATTGTATCCTTTAATCTTGATTAATTCCATCTTGGTACTATTTTGGATTATTATTATTCTCCATCATAGTACTGACTTGTGTTTTATATCAATCACAGGATGGCACCACCACGCCGTTCTGAGGAGGACATACAACCTGAACTTGGGGCAGCGTTGTCAAGCATCGCCAATGCCTTGGCAGCAATGCAGCAGAACCAGCAGCGTTTTGAAGAAAGTGTCAGGAGGAATGAGTTTGTTCCGCTACCTCCACCTCCCAAGCGAGGAGACATCAAAAGCTTCCTGAAGTTCAACCCACGCCAATTTGATGTTTCTGATCAACCACTTGATGCTGATGATTGGTTGCGTGAGATGTCAAGGTTGCTGATGACTACTGATGTTCCTGAGCAAGAATGGGTAAAGTGTGCCACTCACCTTCTGAAGGGAGATGCAGCTCTCTACTGGGAGAATTACCTGAAGGCAAACTGCACTGGTTTTCAGCCTACTTGGGGACAGTTCACTGGAGCTTTCAAAGAGCAGTATATGTCAGAAATTGTCATGGAGAGGATGAAGGAAGTGTTTCTCAACCTCAAGCAGGGCAATGATAATGTCAATACCTACATCAGAAACTTCATGAACCTTTCTTGTTATGGTGGCGATGAGATCTCTGATGATAAGAATAAGCAAAAGAGGTTCAGGCAAGGGCTCAATGCATCGATTAAATATGCAATCACACATGCAAGGCCGGCATCTTTTTTGGAGCTTCAGCATACAGCTCTGCAGGAAGAGGCAAGTAGGCAAGTGTTTGAGGAGTCAAAGAAACACAACCGTGATGCAGTAGGCTCTTCAGCTATGTCAACTCCTTCTAAGCGTCGTGTCTGGGTTCCTAACACCCCACCGTCGCTCCCGGCTACACCAAGACCTTCAAGCTTCGCGGCAAGGCCACCAAACTTCCTCACTGCTGCTCCCAGGGGCTACAACCACCACTACCGTAGAGCGCCTGGCGGAGTCCCTGGCTACGTTGCTCCACGTCCACCTGGTGCTTGTTACACTTGTGGAAACACTGGGCATCAACACTGGAACTGTCTGATGAAAAACAAAGCTCTTCCTCCACCACCTCCAAGACCTGCGGCAAGCTCTCCTATGGTTCGTGCACCACCACGTCGGGCTCTCAACATCAACACCAAGCCCGGGTCTACTGTTGCTCGTGCCAACTGTGTCAACGCCGCTCAAGCTGAGCATGCACCTGGAGTCGTGATGGGTATGCTTCCCGTTAACTCAGTTCCTGCAAGAGTTTTGTTTGATTCTGGTGCCTCGCATTCTTTTGTTTCGCATAAGTTTGCGCATGAGCTGGATCTGGATATGGTTCCCTTATCACATCGTCTGGTGGTACAATCTCCTGGTTCAAACATGAAGGCTGCTCATATCAGCCATGGCAATCAAATTGAGATTGGTGGCACTTCGTTCTCGGCTTCCTTAATCATTCTGGGCAATTCTGACATTGATGTCATCTTGGGCATGGATTGGTTGACAGCAAATGCAGCTGTGATTGATTGTGCTGAACGCTCGGTTTCTCTGAAGATTCCTGAAGGCCATATAGTCTATTCTCCAAGTCTGACTCCTGCTATCCAGCTTTTCTCTTTGGCGGCTCTGAATGATGATGCTATGGAAGCTATTCAGAGTGTTCCAGTGGTCTGTGAGTTCCCAGATGTCTTTCCTGAAGAGTTGCCAGGTATGCCTCCGGATCGTGAGGTTGAGTTTGTAATTGAGCTTGAACCTGGTACCGCTCCTATCTCCAAGCGGCCTTATAAAATGGGTCCTGCTGAGTTGGCTAAACTCAAACGTCAACTTGATGAACAAGAGAAGTTGGGTTTCATTCAACACAGTACCTCTTCTTGGGGTAGCCCAACAATCTTTGTGAAGAAGCGAGACAAGACTGATAGACTTTGTGTTGACTATCGGGCTCTCAATGCTAAAACCATCAAGAATAAATATCCCCTTCCGCGGATTAATGGTCTCTTCGATCAGCTAGCTGGAGCTGTGGTATTCTCTAAGCTTGACTTGAGAAGTGGTTATCACCAAATCAAGATTCGCAAGGAAGATGTTCCTAAAACAGCTTTCACCACCCGCTATGGCCTGTATGAGTACACGGTCATGTCTTTCGGTCTCACCAACGCACCTGCCACCTTCTCGAGGCTCATGAACTCGATTTTCTTGGAGTATCTTGATAAGTTTGTTGTGGTCTACCTGGATGACATCCTAGTCTATTCTAAGTCAAAGGAAGAGCATGAAGAACACCTTCGGTGTGTCCTAAACAAGCTTCGTGAGAACCGCCTGTATGCAAAGTTCTCCAAGTGTGAGTTTTGGCTGCCTCAAGTAACCTATCTTGGTCACGTCATCTCTGCCAAGGGCATTGCAGTCAATCCGGAAACTGTGAAGAAGATTGTTGAATGGCTTCCTCCGGTAAATGTCAAAGAAGTGCAGAGTTTCCTTGGTTTGGCTAGTTATTGCCGTCGCTTCGTTCAGAACTTTTCGAAGATAGCGAAGCCTCTTACCGATCTCCTCAAGAAAGGCAAGAAATACCTTTGGACTCCTGCATGTCAAGCAAGCTTTGAGACACTCAAAGAGAAGCTCACTTCCACACCAGCCTTGGTTCCTCCGGATACATCCAAGCCGTTCCAGATATTCTGTGACGCCTCTTTGCACGGATTGGGTGCGGTCCTCATGCAAGAAAAACAAGTTGTAGCTTATGCCTCTCGCCAGTTGAAGACGCATGAGATCAACTATCCTACACATGACCTCGAGCTCGCAGCAGTTGTCTTTGCTTTGAAAGTATGGAGGCATTACTTGTTGGGCCACCGTTGTGAAATCTTTTCTGATCACAAGAGTTTGAAGTATATCTTCACTCAACCTGATCTCAATCTTCGTCAGAGGAGATGGATTGAAACAATCAATGATTTTGATTTGACCATCAACTTCACTCCGGGCAAAGCTAATGTCATGGCCGATGCTCTCAGCCGCAAAGCTTATGTCAACAACATCATGATGGAAGAACAACAGCCTCTCTTGTGCGAGGAATTCCGTCAGCTCAACCTTGAAATTGTGGAACAAGGGTATCTCCTGAACCTTCTGGCTACTCCTCTCTTGGAGGAAAAGGTTCGCTCCTTTCAGCTCGGTGATCCGTACACAAGAAAGATCATCTCCAGACTCCAGCTTCCGAAGTATGAGTCCTTCCACGTCGATGACCAAGGCACGCTTTTCTTTGAACACCGGATGTTTGTTCCGAACTACCTGGGTTTGAGAGAGCAAGTTCTCAAGGAGGCGCATGATTCTGTTCTTTCTATCCACCCTGGCAGCACAAAGATGTACATGGACTTGAAAACACAATATTGGTGGCCCGGATTGAAACGATATTGTGCCAAGTATGTTTCGGAGTGTGATTTCTGTCGTAGAGTGAAAGTTGTCCATCAGAAACCTTCCGGTCTTCTACAGCCATTGAAACCCCCGGAATGGAAATGGGAGAAAGTAGAGATGGACTTCATCACTGGTTTTCCGAGGTCGCAGAAGGGCAACAATGCAATCTTTGTTGTCATTGACAAGCTTTCTAAAGTGGCTCACTTCTTCCCCGTCAAGGAAACAATTTCTGCAATTCAGTTGGCTGAGCTCTATATCAACAGAATTGTCTCTCTGTATGGGGTTCCGCTTGAGATCAGTTCAGACCGTGGAAGTATCTTCACGTCCAAGTTCTGGGAGAGTTTCAAAAATGCTTTGGGAACAAAATTGAACTTCAGCACAGCTTACCACCCTCAGTCGCAAGGACAATTTGAAAGGATCAATCAGATTCTGGAGGATATGCTTCGTGCTTGCGTCATCTCGTTCGGCATGAAGTGGGAAGAATGTCTTCCTTATGCTGAATTCTCTTACAACAACAGCTTCCAGAAAAGTCTGAAGATGGCACCATTTGAGGCTCTCTATGGTCGCAAATGCAGAACTCCGATTGGTTGGTCGGGTGCAGGAGAAAGAATTTTGTTTGGCCCTGACATTGTAACTCAAGCGGAGGAGAAGGTTCACATCATTCTTGAAAATCTGAGGATTACTCAAAGTCGCCAGAAGAGCAATTATGACAGGAAGAACACGGACATGGAGTATGTCCCTGGTGATCTTGTTTACCTTCGTGTCACTCCCATGAGAGGCACGCACCGTTTTGGTATCAAAGGAAAGCTGGCTCCTAGATACATCGGTCCTTTCAA
Organism: Avena sativa; assembly: GCA_916181665.1. Lineage (NCBI taxonomy): Eukaryota > Viridiplantae > Streptophyta > Magnoliopsida > Poales > Poaceae > Avena > Avena sativa. Next base: position 25,786,293 of record OV702290.1, on the reverse strand, counting down.
AATTCGTGGAAGAAGAGGAGAAGTTGCTTATGCTCTTGAGCTCCTGGAAAAACTCAAGGTCCATGATGTATTCCACATCTCTCAACTCAAGAAGTGCTTCAAGGATCCCGGCAGGGCCGTGGACCATGAGCTTATCAATCTCCAAGAAGACCTGTCTTATCAAGAACACCCCACAAAAATCCTTGAAACCGCAGAAAGAAGGACTCGCAACAAGTCCATCAAGTTCTGCAAGGTGCAGTGGTCGCACCATTCCGTTGATGAAGCCACTTGGGAACGTGAAGATGATCTCCGTGCCAAGTATCCTACCCTCTTTGTGTCTTCTTCTTCTTCCTAGAATCTCGGGGCGAGATTCCTGTTTAGTGGGGGAGAGTTGTAGCATCCCAATTGTCTAACAATTGTAATGCTACTTGGTCGAGTAATATAATGGCTACTTCATATTTATAATTGTTGCATCATAATTATATCATGCTCATGTCATCATGCCACCTTGCATTTGAGCATCATATAAAACCCTTTTTGCTTTGGTTCTTCTCTCATATGCATTAATAATTGTATTTGCCTCTTGATATTGTATTTGGTTCTTGATATATTGTTTAAATGCCCAAGTTGAGTTGGGGGCATATCTCTTTCAACTCCACCACCTTAACCTTGTCACCACCTTATAATTCCACCATCCAACTAAATATGAGCTTTGCACTTTATTTGGGTTTTACCTCTAGCTCATGTGAGTTGGAATGGATCCAATTCTATTCCACATGCCCTCATCTTAGCATCATGTTGTTTTCACATTATTGATATATGAGAGCCACATGGCCACCTTTGCATGCCTTGTGAGTGGAACCCTATTTCTAGCTTCCATATGTGTTGTTTTGGGGTTATCATCATGTTGGGATATTTTGTGGGCTTATAAAATACCTAGTGGCATATACACACTAGCAAGTCCCATTGTATTTTTCAAATATGGTCATCTCCAACTACTCCACATGGGGTATCCTTCCACTTCTTCTAGCTTGGCTCATTCCATATTCTTGGAATGCATAGATATAAATGCTATGGATATTTGTGTTGTTTTCACAAGATGAAGCCTAGCATTAATATTATGCATGGGCCATGTAACCAATCTCCATATTTTTGCCTCCTTTGTTTTTTTGGTCTTTTGAGTGAATCACCTATCTCTCTCTCCCTCTCTTTTCTTGTCTTGATCTTGTTGGAGCTTGGCATGTGCTTGGCTTGATCTTGACAAAAGCAAATCCTAGCTACCATACCACTCCTCTCTCTTCACCCACTCTCTAAACCACACCCTATCTAACCTAACCCTCATCTACCCTAGTTACACCTCCACCACCACCCTCCACCTAGCCTCTCCCTCTCTAGCTAACCCTAGCTCTCATCCTCTCTCTCGGCCTCTCTCTCTCTCTCTCACCTAGCTCGGCACCACCTGGTCACCCTGGCCCCACCTAGCTACCCCATCCCCAGCAAAAAAACCTAACCCGAGCCTCCCCTACCCAACCCTAGCTCCAACCCGAGCTCCCTCTCTCCCTCCCTATCTCTTTTCTCTCTCTGCTTGAGGGCCCCTCCAACCGAGCCTCCCCACCGGCCTACCGTCCCCACCTGACAGCCCCCTTCACCACCTCGCCCTGCTCCTGCCCAGCCCGACCCGAGCACGTGAAGGAGAGGAGGGAAAAAGGTGGTCGAGCCACCTTTAACCCTACCCACTCCTCCATGGCACCTCCCTCTCCCTCTCTGCTTTCTACCACCGTCTCCCGGCTCTCCTCTGTCTCCCAGATCCGCCCCAGCGCCTGCCCTATCCTCCCCTCTCTCTCCACCACCGCCAGACCCCGACGCCGGCCGTCGCCGTCTACCTCTGTGCCTCATCGTTCCAGCCGGAATGCCCATCGTGGAGGTGATCGAGAAGACCGTGGAGTACCTCTGCTATGCCCTAGACCGCGCCAGCGAGGAGGAGACGGTCCCCTGTACCCCTGCATGCCGAAGCGTCTCGCCGGAACCCTAGCTACGCTCGGCCTCTGCTTCGTCGACGATCGCCAGCGCCTCTGCCCAAACCAACTCCACCATCATCTCCTCGGTGAGCCCCTAAACCCCCTGGACATGTCCCGCCTCGCCGTACCACCCTAGATCCGCCGGCCCTTCCGTCGAGCACCCTCGGTGCACCGACGAGCGTGCGCGTCTGCTCGTTTCCGCGTCGCGCAGAAACCCTATCTAGCCGTGTAGCCCTCCCCTATCAGCAACCCCCAAGCCACCGCAGCGGTAGCCGCCTCCGCGCGCGAGCCCTAGGTCCCTGGATCGAACCCCCACGCGCCACGCCGCGTCGGCCACGCACCGATCGGTCACCAGCGCGGAGAAGAGGAACAGTACGGGCGCTACTTTTGCAAATACCCCCTCCGTTTCTTTTCTGCTTAATCCGCGGTACGCAGAGCCCACCCGTCAGTCTCTCCGTACGTTTTGCAGAACACCCCTAGCCTTTTTCAACCTTAACCCGCACTCCCTCGGATGCCCCACGTGTCGCGTCCCCGCTGGCGCGCCCGCGAGTGGGCCCGCGAGTGCTCTGGCCCCACCTGTCACTTGTTGTGGCTAGACCAAGCTGCGGTGAGAAAAACCCTATTCTGCCTCTGTGTCGTCCAGTCAGCATGGCCCCACCCGTCAGCGTCAGTGGCTGGGTCTGCCTGAGTAGAAAAAGTATTTTCTGTCGGTCTGTTTGAATTTAAATTTTTTTCAAATTAATTTAAATTCAAATTTTAATTCTGTTTTCAAATAACTTTAAAAATATAATTCCAAATAATACAAATAATATATGTTTTCAAATCATAAAAATATGAGGAATTCAAATATGCCATGCAAAATATATTTTGAACACTTTATTTTCCAAGTTGACTAAAATTACATCAAAATGCCCTTTTTTCCTTAATTAATTAATAACTTTTGTTTTATAACTCCAAATTTAACAAATAATATGTCTAAAATGATTAGCTCGACGAGACCTTTCTGTTTATGCATTCCTTTATCTATTTTGCAGCATGCATCATATAAATATAATGTGTATAGAAACTTAAATGTGGTTAAAATGGGGCCAAAACTCAATAAAATGTTTTATTCTTGTATTCCATACCTCACCCATGCCATGATACTTTATTGCCATGAAAATTGTGCATCATTCATCATGGCATGATTGTCTGCTTGATGCATTTAATTCATATGCTTGTGCACTTTATTTATGTTGGGCCTTGTTTGTTTGGTTCTTCTTCGAATAGACGCTGAGCAGGGGATATATCAAGAAACCCAGGAGCACTACCCAGATCCTTCTCTCGCTTCAACTGAGCTGCCAGGCAAGCACTACCACATGCTTGCATACATATAGTACCTATTGCCTCTATCTTATTCTTGCATCATTGAGTCGCGATTGCATTAAACTGGATCCCAAGTACTGCATAGCCTTTACTTTTAAACCCCACCGAAGCTTGTTCCTCCATCCCATGAGCCATTACTACAGGAGTTGTTTGAGCCATGCGAGTCGTAGAACAGCATGTGTAGGGTATGTGAGTGTCTGATGGATAACGAGGTACCTAAACAACTTAACCTGAGTAGTAATGGGATAACTAATGAAAGTGGCATCGGTGAGCCATATTTGCTATTTGGGTTTTCAGGCTCACTTGTGTCCCGTAGGACCCCGAGTACTTGATTCCTGTTCCTTGAATATTCGTGCTATCCACATCCGGGAGGCTTATGAACCCCCCTGAGCCAGAGCTTGATTCATTCTTATTTCTTGGGGCCACAAAGTAGTTTGAGGTTTTATTTACTATCCTGTACTTATGCCATGCTTTACTGCTTTATTTAAAATTGTGCGATGTACTGCACCTATACTATTTAGGGCCGTGACCCGTTTTCGCTGTATCGACAAGCCAGTCACACTTTCGGGTTCCCAGTCGTTTACAGCCGGCCACACAAACCTTGAGTCCGTCTCATAGCCGGCCAGCTTCGTTGCGGGTAGCTTAATGGGGTGGCCCCCTGAAATATTTCTGAATCCTGTGATCGCTTTGTCGTGACTGCCTCGTTGGGTTTTGATTTGGTTTTTCCGAGGTTGATCGAGTGTGTGTTGCTATTTGTGCACCCCTGCAGGGTAAAACTTTCTGAAAGCCGTGTCCGCGGTTATGGACGACTTGGAGCACAGTTTCTCGATCATAGACAAGTATAACTAAAGTACCGCCTTTAATTTGACTAAGTAACTGACTAGTAAATAGTGCAACACTCATGGAATGGATAATAAAACTGCCAACGGATGGGGGGTTGTTCGTCCGCTTCCTCGTCGGTAAGCGAGGAGGAGGATGGATCTATTAATATTACCGTTATAACTGTTGGTATTAATTCACGGACATCCGTCTATCTATGGTTAGGCGGATGGTTAGCGAATATCTATAGAACTGTTAGGGTTTATCTTTTGCGGCAATTGCGTCACCCCAGGTTGTGTCCCCTTTAGAGGCATAAAGACTTGTTGAGTACCCCTAGGGTCTCACACGATAAATTGTTTGATTCAGATGAACAGGTAAACTCGCAAGATCGATACTGGGTGGAGGAGACGGACGATGTGGGCAACGATCATTCGGTGTAGAGATTCCGGGAACGGGGATCCGCGAGATCTGTGGGCGGGATCTGCTTATTTATGGGGCATCTTATGCCGATTTGCTTCTTATCCGTAGTCGGATTTTGTCTTCCCCTTCCGCCTGATACTCTGATGTTTGATGTATGAGGAGATATCCTAAACTATTATATCTATCTAGGATATTTGGATCTTGCCGTATGGCATTGCAATATTTCCTTTCTTTTTAGACGGAATGACTCTGAGAACCATTGTATGGTGGCTTGCATACATACTCATTTGTGTATGTAGTTGATCCCTTCGCCTACCGATTACGCCGCCCGTTCTTGTCCTGATGTTTGGAAATGGTTAGGACGGCCAAAAGGTCTACCTGTGAGTGGCATTTGGGCCCCACCGTACTATTTTAACCATTTCCGCTCATCTAGGCTTGTAACTAGGAGCGTAATTCACCGAGGTACTTACAGTGGGAGGGACAGAGCGCTGTGGGAAGCGTGTATCAGACGTCTTGGCCCGGCGGGCCAGTCGGGCTAGGCGACTCTAATGGCGGCTCCGGGTTGGCGTTTTTCGTGGACGACACAAGGCCCGAATACTTCCGGTGCCCTTGTGCCGCACTACTTTTCCGTGCCGGTCGCTCGACCAGAGGTTGACTTCCATGAATAGCGTATTGCTTGCATGTACGAGTGCGAGTGGCACAAGAATATGGTGAGTGGGCACAATTTGTGCGATCCAAATGAATTTCATTTATATATTCCGACAGAGTACAGTGTGTGGTTCTAAGTATAGAACTTTCTGAGGAGGTTTACATTCCATGGCCTCTCGAACTCCAACTGGCCATCACCTCGTATGTCGATGAGGTAGTAGGCGTCGTTGCCAAGGACTCGGCCTATGACGAATGGCCCCTCCCATGGGAGGGAGAGCTTGTGCATGCCCTTCTTGTCTTGGGCCAGTCGTAGGACCAGGTCGCCTTCCTGGAAGGTGCGAGTTCGCACTCGGTGGCTGTGATAGCGGCAAAGTCCTTGCTGGTATATGGCGGTGTGGGAGCGAGCCAGGTCGCGTGCTTCGTCAAGTTGATCGACGTTGTCTTGGCGCGGTCTCGTTGGCCGCCTCGACGTAGTTGGCGACTCGAGGGGAGTCGTGCTCCAGGTCTGTTGGCATTACGGCCTCGGCACCATACACCATGAAGAAAGGCGTGAACCCGGTTGATCGGTTGACGGAGGTACGGATCCCCCATATCACAGAGGGGAGCTCGTCGACCTAGCATCCTGGGGTGCGCTCGAGGGGCACCTGCAGTCGCAGCTTGAGCCCGTGGAGGACGCTCTGATTGGTGTGCTCTGCTTGGCCGTTTGACTCTGGGTGGGCGACTGATGCGAGGTCGAGTCGTATGCCGTGCTCCTCACAGAATTCCGCCATGGCCCCCTTGGCGAAGTTGGTGCCGTTGTCTGTTATGATGCTGTGCGGGTAGCTGTACCGGTAGATGAGTTCACAGAGGAACTTGGTAGCCATCTTGCCGTCGCACTTCTTGATCGGCTTGGCCTCCACCCATTTGGTGAACTTGTCGACTGCGACCAGGAGGTGGGTGAAGCCAGATGGGGCCTTCTTGAACGGGCCTACCATGTCCATGCCCCATACGGCGAATGACCACGTGATGGGGATTGTCTTGAGTGCCGAACCAGGAAGGTGTGTCTGGTTAGCGTACTTCTGGCATTCGACGCATCTTTGGACGACGTTGGTGGCATCGGCGTGTGCGGTGAGCCAGTAGAAACCGTGCCGCATGGCCTTGGCGACTAGCTACTTGGCGCCGGCGTGATGGTCGTAGTCACCGGCGTGAATGTCCTAGAGGATCTTGCGGCCTTCCTCTGGCTGTACAGCGCTGGAACACGCCGGTCACGCTGCGCTTGTGGAGCTCACTGTTGATGATGACGAAGGATTTGCAGCGGCGCATGATCATTCGTGCCTCTGTCTCGTTGCTCGGTAGGAGTTTGTGTTCCAGGAAGGCGACGTATGGCGTTGTCCAGTCGCTAGGTTCCACAACCATGGCGACTAAGGCTGGTTCTGGTTGTAGTGGGATCCCGATGTCCATCTCCTTCGGTGGGCTGACAGAGGGTTTGTGGATGATGTCGAGGAAGACGCCTACTGCTGGCGCCTGTCGAGTCGATCCAATGCGGGAAAGGGCGTCTGCCTCCTCGTTTTTACGCCTGTCGATCCACTCGACGGAATAGCCATCGAAGTGTCCTCCCAACTGGCCGACGGCTTAGCGATACGCTATCATTGTTGGGGAAACAGCATCGCACGTCCCGGCCACTTGGCCGGCGACTAGGTCGGAGTCGCCGTAGCATCGTAGGCGGTTGATGTTCATCTCCTTGGCGGCTCTCATGCCGTGGAGGAGGGCCTCGTATTCCGCCATGTTGTTGGTGCAGGGTTTGAAGTTGAGGTGGAGCACGTAGCGGAGCTTGTCTCCTTTGGGGGAGGGCAGTATGACCCTAGCCCCCGCGCCGTCGGCGTTTTTGGAGCCGTCGAAGTGGAGCGACCAGTAGTGGAGGTATGGGAGCTTCTCTAGCTGCTATGCTTCTTCCCAGTCTGCAAGGAAATCGGCCAGGGCTTGTGACTTGATCGCTTTTCGGGGCTCGTACTTGATGTTGTGGACGCCGATCTCGATGGCCCACTTGGTGACTCGTCCTATTGCCTTGCGATTGCGTATGATGTCCTGTAGGGGCGCAGAGGAGACCACCGTGATTGGGTGCTCCTGGAAGTAGTGTCGGAGCCACCGCTGTGCTCGGAATACCGCGTACACCAGTTTTTGGTATTGCAGGTAGCGCTGTCATGAATCCGTTAGGACTTCACTGATGTAGTATACTGGGCACTGTATGGGGTGCTCCTTGCCCTCTTCTGGTCGTTCGACGACCATCACGGCGCCGATGACTCGATCGGAGGCCGCGACGTAGACGAGCATTGGCTCTTTGTCGAGTGGCGCAGCGAGTAGTGGTGCCACGAGTAGCACTTCTTTGAGTGCTTTGAGTGCGTCGTCAGCCTCCGCGTCCCATTGGAACGTTGGGTTCTTGCGCATCAGGCGGTAGAGGGGCATTGCCTTCTCGCCTAGTCGGGGGATGAAGCGACTGAGAGCCGCGACTCGCCCTGCCAACTTTTGGACGTCGCGCAGGCACTCGGGTTTCCCGAGTTGCGCGATGGTGTCGATCTTGGTGGGGTTGGCTTCAATGCCTCGCTTGGAGACTACGTACCCCAGAAGTTGTCCGGTGGGTACGCCGAAGGTGCATTTTCCAGGGTTCAGCTTGATGTTGTACCTCCACAGATTTGCGAAGGTTTCTGCTAGGTTGGCGATCAGATCGTCCTGGCGGGTGGATTTTACCACCATGTCGTTGATGTAGACATGAATGTTGCGGCCAATTTGGCTCGCTAGACACTCCTGCATGCACCTCTGGTATGTGGCGCCTGCGTTCTTGAGGCCAAACGTCATGGCCGTGTAGCAGAATGCGCCGAATGGCGTGATGAACACCGTCTTCTCCTCGTCTTTGACCGCCATCTTGATCTGGTTGTAACCAGAGTAAGCGTCGAGAAAATACAGCGAGTCTGATCCCGCGGTCGAATCGATGATCTAATCGATGCGCGGTAGGATGAACTCCTCCTTCGGGCAGGCGCTGTTGAGATTGGTATAGTCGATACACATTCTCCAGGTGTTGTTCTTTTTGAGAACCAGGACTGGGTTTGCCAGCCACTTGGAGTACTTGATTGGCCAGATGAAGCCTTCGGCTAACAGGCGCTGGACTTCCACGGTGATTGCTTGATGGCGCTCTTCATTGAAGGGCCGTAGCGACTGCTTTACTGGTCGCACTTTGGGGTCGGAATTAAGTTTGTGCTCAGCGAGTTCCCTCGGGACACCTGGCATGTCAGATGGCTTCCATGCGAAGATGTCACGGTTCTCACGGAAGAACCCGATGAGCACGCTTTCCTATGCGGGGCTCATGTGCGCCCCAATGGTGACCGTCTGGCTGGAGTCGCCTGGGACGAGCTCGACAGTGCGGGTGTGCGTGGTCGCCTCGAACGCGGAGTTCGCGGTGATCGGTTTCTTCAAGATGGTGGGATCGTCCTTGTTGATGTTGCCCGCATATTTCGGGAGCTCCTCCGCGTGGTCAGTCTCCACGGCGATGACGGTGTCGGCGAGTTCGACGCCTTTTTCCTCGCATTCCACGGCCATATCGGGGTCGCCGTGGACGGTGATGATGCCGCTCGGCCCGGGGAGCTTCATCATGTTGTAGGCGTAGTGTAGGGTCGCCATGAACTTTGTGAATGCCTGGCGTCCCAGGACGCAGTGGTAGGGACTGTGGAAGTTCACCAGCTCGAAGACGATTCTCTCCGTGCGGTAGTTTGCCGGGGTGCCAAAGGTGACTGGCAGCGTCACCTTCCCGATCGGGTATGCCTTCCGACCGGGGACGATGCCGTGGAAGGTCGTCAGTGTTGGCTCGATGGCTGTTTCTGGGAGCTGGAGCCTTTTGAAGGTGTCGAGGTACAGGATGTTGATGGAGCTCCCACCGTCCATCAGTGTCTTGGGCAGCCAGTAGTTGGCCACCTTTGGCCTGACCACCAGGGCGACTCGCCCTGGATATTCGATTCTTGGCGCGTGGTCCTGGCTACTCCAGGTGATGCTCTGCTCGGACCAGTTTAGGAAGCGGGGGATGTCGACTTGACTGCATTGACGGCGACCGCGCGGGCGAGTACCTTCTTCTCACGCTTGGTGCCGAGCCCAGTGAAGGTATGTAGCGACCCGACGGCGGTTCTGAAGCCGCCGCCGTTCCCGTTGTCCTGCGGTTGGTTGTTGTTGGGGTCCTCCCTTGCACGTCTCGCCTTCTCGATCTCTTTGAGAGAGTGGCAGTCGGCGGTGGTGTGGGTGGCGGGTTTTCCCTTCCTGCTGTGGTAGATGCAGGGCTGATTGAGCAGGGCGGCAGGGTCAAATTTCGGCCTCGTCGCGTTGCTGGCGCGGTAGTTTCTGCCGTCACGGCAGTTTCCTCCACCGCGGCGGTAGTTCTTGGAGTCACGTTGGCCGTAGCCGGTGTTGGCGACGAAGTCGACTCGCCCGTCGGTCCGGCACTTGCCGGTGATGCGGGTGTTGCTGTAGCGCATGTCGCGTAGGAGCCCGCTGTCATGCATGCTAGTGCGCCATCTTCCTCCCGACTCGTCGTCGGAGTCTTGGTTGGGTCCTCCTCCGCGTAGCGCTTGGCGATCTCGAGGAGGTCGGGGATGTTATCGAGCATCTGGTAGACCTTCTTGATCTTGGCGACCAGAGGTTCATACCGGCACGCGTTCTTGAAGCAGTGTATCGCCGTGTCTGGGTGGATGCCGGAGGCATTTATCCACAGTTCTTGCCACCTTTGGATCCATCGGTGGGTCAACTCGCGTTGTCCCTGGATGCATCGCTCCAGGTCCTCGATGGTGGTGGCGCGAGTGTAGGAGCCCTCGAAGTACCTGACGAAGGCGTCCCGCATTTCTTCGCAGGAATCGATGCTGTCGGCAGGTAGCGTGTTGATCCATTGCCGGGTCACGCCTCCATCATCAGGGGAAGGTAGCGAGCGGCGAGCAGGTCGGTGTGGCCTGCGATCTCCATTGCCATGAGGTATGTGTCTAGCCAAACAGCGGGGTCGTACATCGGGTCGTACTTCTCGATCTCCTTCGGGGCCTTGAAGTTGGTGGCGTATTTTTCTCCGCGGATCATGGGTCCAAAGCATTGCGGCCCGACTTGGCTGAGCGAGCCTCTTGGCTCCGAGTCGCCGCGATTGGTGAGGGTGTGTTGCAGGTCGTAAGGTTGGCGTGACTGCCACACCTGATTGTTGATGATGTGCGTTCGGGCATCAAGGGGTTGCCCGTTTGCGGCGACGGTGTTGTTCGCAGGTCGCGGCTCGTTGGTCAACAACACGCGGTTGGCGGCCCGTGGTTGGTTCGCCAGGGGTTGGGGTGGTGGGAAAACTATTGCGTTAGCCACGGTGGGGTGGCCACTTGATGCCGCCCTGCTTGCTGACGAGCGGGAATACATCTGTCCCCGCGGGTCGACTCCCACAGCCTGTTGCTCGACGGCCCTAACAAGTAGGGCCTTGGCGTACTGGATCTGTAGCGCGCCATCGCCTTGGACATCAAGGTTGGCGATCGCGGCATCGGACGCGACGACGTTGTCCATCGGGTTAGAGTATAGTGGTAGCCCGTTGGCGTCCCGGGCTTGAGGTGAGATGATGATCCATGGTTGGTCTGGTGGGGGCGCATGGCCCATGGGTGGTGGAGGGGCCCCAGTCGCCGGTGCTCCAGGTGGTGGTATCGCGGGGTTGCCTCCTCCTGGCGGTGTGTTCTTGCCGTGTTCGCGCTCGGCGGCACGTGTGGGGTCTCCCTCATCGTTGAAATTCAGGACGCGGCCCTGAACATCGGGGTTCAGGCGGGTCCTGATGCGGCGCTGGTGATAGAGTGACAGCTCCTTCGCCGTCTCTCGTTCGAGGCGGTATTTCTCGCGCTCGGCGAGTTTTTTGCGTTGCGCCTCCTGGAGCCACAGGCGGGCTTGTTCCACCTCCGTGGCCGTCGCGGTCGGCGGGATTGGCGTGGAGAACGGATCTGGCAGGGCGGCCATGCTACCCGCCATGTAGATCGTGTTGAAGCAATTGGATCTGGCACGAAAATCCTCGGGGGATTCCGAGCCAGAGTCGGAGTTGAAGAACCCCAGGATGGAGGGATCCTCGAAATCCTCGGGGTTGGAGACTAGCGTGATGGAGTCCTCCCGTGACGCCGCGGTGATGGATCCATTGACCGATGCAGGGATCGCGGAGTCGATGTCGTCATTTAGGGCGTTGTCGTTGGTGGCGGCGTTGGTCTCGACCATGTCGCTAGCGGCCGAGTCGTACTCGGTGACGAGGCCCCTGATGGAGCGGACCTGCTCCTCCGAAAGTAGATCGCGGTGTGGAGGCGACCCGCCGACGATCATCGCCGCGGCTGGATCGACCGCGCCGGTAAAGCCGACGAAGAGGTTGATGGAGCCGATCGGCATCACCGTGGCGTGCGTGACCGGGCGTGACGCCGGGATGTAGCTGCTGGGTAGGATCTGCAAGATCCCGCCGATGGCGATCATGCGGCCGGTGGCGAGCGGCCGCTCGATCAGTGAATAGGGTCTCGCCGTAGAACTCAGGCCAGTCCCTCTATGCCCCACGGTGGGCACCACTGTCGTGGAAATGGCCACGGCAGTCGCCGCCATAGGCAGCGATTGGGTGTTTCGTGAGGAAGAGTTGGCGGCCATCTGCGGTGCGAGATGGGGGCGGATGCACATGGGTTTACCCAGGTTTGGCCCCCTGGAGGGTAAAGACCTACTCCTACTAGATTAGATTATGAGAGAGCGAGTTACAAGGGTGGCGAGCTCGGCGGCTAGGCAGCGAGTCGCTTGAGGGGGTGTATGATGGAACGTAAGTCTCCAGGATACCCTAGGGAGGTTTATATATGAAGCACCTCACTAGGGTTTACAAGCTGTCTCCAAACAAGATAAGGATCCGGGGGCTTTTGACCTAATCCAACTGGGCTTCTGCTACGCTTCTGGGCTTCCAGTCGCCAGTCGATGGGCCTTTCCTTTCTTCAGAGTCTAGTCGTTGTCCTTCATGCGCACTTGCAGGCCTTTTAGCCCACTCCGAACGTACTGCTGAGCATACCCCCTTTGGCATATCCCCAACAATAAGCATCTTGAAGTGATTAAGGTTAAAGTGAACAAACTATGGAGTATATGCTTGAGAAATTATAAGTTGGCAATCTCATGTTCCTTGAATACAAGGGTCGCTCCTCATGCTACTCAAGTTTACCAGTAAGTTCTTGTCATAGTAAGTACATGTGTATCATAGAGAACCGCCAACGGGGTACCCCTTGCCCGATGATACGGAAGAATCCCCATATCAAAATGACAAGGCAAGAAGACAATAAGAATCTTAGCAATCTTTTTATTTACCATGGGAAAATGGTGTTTTTTCTCTTTCCTCTTTTCATAATCTATTTTTTTCTTTTTCTCTTTTTTCTTAATATCTGACTCTTTTTTATAAGAAGAATGCTTCATAGACAGCTCATTATGGTTACGCTGCAGGTTTCCACCATGTCAGCATGGATTAGACCAGCGGCCCAGGCATTTCTCTAACACATATACATAACTCCATGGACTTACAAGCTCACCTTTCATTTCACACCGACGACATCCATAGACAAAAGAGCATGATATGAACTAGGTACAAAGTACCCGTGCAATGTTGAAAGCGTTCCCCATGACAACATGGTTCTGCTAATCCCCAACAAATAAGTGCAAGCATATACAACATAGATGACACGATGGTTCAAGTTTATTAAGGGCAAGAAAAGTAAAGTGTGCCATCAAGTTCGTGAGAGCTTTAATCACTAGTTTTCTCATAACAAGTTTAATTTGGAAGGTAAACAAAAGCATGAATATACATAAGTAGAGACAGCTCATCAACCCTTGAGCGCAACTGCACTAAGGTATCATCAATGGATGGCATATTCTGAGGTTCACTCGAAGGACCACTCGATGTGCCCTATCATAAGCCAAGCAAGAGATAATAAGAAGACTAAAGCAATACATGGACAAAAGACTTGAGTGCATTCAAGCATAATAAAGTATCAACAGATACACTCGCCAACGGCATGTTCCAGATAAAAGACAGGCTATTAACTATTACAGATATGACTACTGAGGAGCAACTAGCTTCTTCGACTTAGACTTTGGTTTTGGGGGCCTCATCGAGTCTGTGGCAGTATCAGATGCCACAGACTTCCCGCCGGCCCCTGACGCTGCAGCCTTCACCGCCTTCTTGGCTCGCTGCAGCTCCTTAGAGTACTTCGCAACTGTGTTGATTAGCTGCGGCCCGTACTTGCCACAGGCAGTTGCCAAAGGAGCAAAGACTACCTGTTGGCCATCCGCGCTGACAGGCATCGCCTTGGAGACCGCAACAGGATCAACCTCGACTCCATGGGCTTGAACCATAGCGAGTGACATCGAAGCGCTAGCCGCATGGAGAGAGTTCTTGAAGCCTGCAGGAGTGCCTCCAGCAAGGGACTCCACCAGATCATCTACATTTTCGATTAACTCAGCTTTGGGCGCCAGCTCCTCATGGAGGCGACTGAGTACGCCTTGGCCTTGATCAGCGTCCCCTGAATGGAAGCACTGCGATCTTCGAATGCCGAGATGGGACCTACCAAGGCATCATCACGACAGAGCGCCTGGGCATCGAAGGTCAGACCACCGGCATCTACACAAGAACCAAGTGTTGGCACAAAAGTCAGCACAATAACAAATTCGAAAGAAGGGACACGACAAAAATCCAGACGAGGGAATACCTAAAAGAGCCTTGGCAATCGAGAAAAGCTGTTCTTCGAACAACTTCTCTCTAGCCACGATGGAGGTGCGCAAATCCTCCTCGCGTTTCCGCGATTCGTCAAGCGCTGTGACTGCCTCATCGCGGCCCTTCACCGCCACAGTGAGCGCCTTCTCGAGGGAAGCGGAATCGTGAAGGAGCGCATTATGCTCAGCTGCAAAACAAACAAAGACAGACCGTCAGTCGAGTATATCACAAGGAAAAAGAAGAAGAAGTAAAAAATACTCACTTTCAACCACGCGATGGCGATTGTCCAACATTGCATGTGGCGACCCATCGCAAGCACCCGCTCTGCCAGGCGAGCAGCTTCCTTCACAATGAGCTGCGACGGGAGAAACAGTAAAGGATCAGCAGATGGTATGAATGATAAATTCGACTACAAAAATCAGAAGAAGCAACACTACACATACATGATCCTCCAGTGACTCCGAAGTCGATTGACGCACAGTCGTCCGGACAACCATCTGATCCTCCACATCATGTGGAGAACTTTATGAATTATGCCCGGAGTGGGCCGCCAATGGAGGAGAAGGAGTCCGCTCAACCATTTTCTTGGCCTTGGAGGCCGCGACTCCAGATTCTTTCAAAAATTGGACGTCGCCAGAAGATGACGACGCCGGTTGACTGCAGAACAAAACCAATATCAAGGAAATGCAACTCCAAAGAAGAACCAAAGAGAAGAATCGTATACTTACCAATCAAACTTGTCAAAATCGAAGGTTTGACCCTCCGACTCTGACGACGACTCCTTCGGCAGCCGCATCTTCTTGTGGGAAGACGGTGCCACAACACTCACGGGAACGGAAGGTATCAGTGACTCTGCACCAATAGCTGGGACTTTCGGAGTCGAAGGAGATGACACATCCGAATCCTCGCTGCCGGAACGCTTGTGATTGTCCGGACTGCTAGACTCAAGGGCTTCCTCCTCCACATCAGATGGGACAGTCGACTCCGACTCGTCCTCTTCCAAAGCTTCACGAGGAATAACCCCCTCAGGAAGAGGGGGCATATAGGGAGACACCTTCCAATCCTGCATACAGACAACAAGTCAGCACAAGTCAAGGAAAAAGAAGCATTCGACAAACAAAGCTACTTCGTAGCACGACCATACCTCAAGAGGAGGATTAGCAGCATCGAATGCAGGTATGACTGGTTCACTGGGGAGCACATCCTTGGCGGTGTACATGGTGACCAGTCGCACCCTTTTATCTACTTCACTCGCGGAAATGCCATCGGCAGATACGCGAGTGACATCGTCCGCGCCAGCCCACTGGAACATAGGGTGGACTCTGGCCTGCAGGGGCTGGACGCGACGGCGCAACCACGTGCGAATAAGGGCACGACCTCCCTCTTCTTTACCCATGCGACTCTCAAGGTCGCAGACGCGCTCGTACAGCACATATGTCTCCGCAGACTCGCCGGGCATCACCACGTTCTTCCAGGAGCGCCTCCTCTTGCACGGTGTCGCGGGATCGAAAGGTGCAAGTCCGAAGTGGTCTCTGTCGGCCTTTTGGTCGCGGATGTAGAACCACTTGTCCCTCCACCCTTGGACGGACGCCATGAGTTTGATGTCAAAATACGTGACGAAGGAGTCGACGTGGATACCGTAGGCTCCTACATCGTAGACTACAGAGCCAGACGCCGACTGGCGCTTCAGCTTGAAGAGACGTTTGAAGAGACCAAAGTGTGGCTCGATTCCGAGCCAGCACTCGCAAAGTGTAATGTAGCAAGCAACATGGAGGATGGAGTTGGGAGACAGCTGGTGCAGCTAGAGCCCATAGAAACAAAGGAGGCCCCTGAAGAAAGGATGTAGGGGAAGAGAAAGACCGCGGATGATGAACGCTAGGAACATCACCCGAAAACCAGCAGGAGGACAAGGAGTTACCTCACCACCTCGGACTCGCGAGTCAGCGACCGCGGAAGACAGAACTCCGTCTTGGCGCAGGAGATGGAGCTCAGATGACTTGATAATTGATGCACACCACGCTCCATTGGTGACGCGGGTGCCCGCGCCCTTCTTCTTCTCGGCGATGGCGGTACTGGTGCCCGCAGCGGCAGAGCCGCCCTTCTTCTTGGCAGCAGTAGTGGTGGCGGCGGACTCAGCTGTGGCACCTCCCTTCTTCTTCCCCATATTGCGGAGGCGATGAGAGCAAAGAAAGTAGCTCGGGAAAACACGGAGCTAGTCTAGCGCCGCGAACAGAACAAACTCTCGGAGGCAGAAAATAGCAACAATGGAGATGGAGGCAAAGGCAGAGAAACAAGCAGATGGGAAAAAATACCGCCGCAACACTGCTACTTAACCCCTTATAAGATGTAATCCAACGGCCAGCAGAAACCCTATCAGACGCGTGGCACCCATTGTGATCGACACGTGGAGGACCCAAAGCGCGAACCGTCCCCCACTACCCCCATTATGCATGGAAATCGAGGAGGCGTAGTTAAAACAAAGATTACGCACGCTCGATCAAGTCAGAGTCAGAAAATGGGACCCACCGCTCATCACGTCCCGTCAAACCCGCTCATGCGGGCAACTGAGATCGTCACATCGTCAACACTGATGTCATCAAAATTGAGCAGCAGAAAACTTTGACTACTTTAGTCCTTGCTCGAGTCTTCGACTCCACCAAGCACTTGGGGGCTACTCCCATAGGGACCGCTGGTCGCGCACCCTACGATTTTTCTTTTTCTCTTATACAGGAGTATGGACATTCAAAGCATACCCAATCACTCGAATCTGCGATTCGATTATGGACATGGGTTACTCCCATAGGGAGCACCGGAAATAAATTCGACTAAAACCAGCAAACAAAAAGACGACAGCAGTCGCAAAAGTTCTTTAGTCCCTGCCTGAGTCTTCGACTCAACCAAGCACTCGGGGCTACTCCCATAGGGAGCGCTGGTCGCGCACCCTATGATTATTTGTACGTCGTACTATGTGTCGATAGCATCCATACTCGAAGTTTATGGAGACACCGCCTCATGATTTTTCCCTACAAAGAGACTGCGTCTCCTGGGTCACCCGAATCATCTCCGCAATGACAAATTTCGGATGCCGCGCTTGCAGCGTGAAGATAAGACATGAATAAGGCCTGGCAACGCATTTGATGTGCACTACCAGAAATGTATCCGTGCCTACAGGTACAATGAACATGCCTTGACGGACGCGTCGAGTGCTCACACCCATATACTGGAATTCGACTCCTATAAGACCTCCGTAGCTTGAGTCGAATTACACCAGCACTTTTCTGAATTCAAGTCCGGGGACTCGAGTTCGAGTAGATTGCATTGTGTTACCCTAAGGTAGTTAACTGATACCGATACATCGGTTAAATCAGGCACGCACATCAACAATCACTATGACACAAATAGAGCAGTCGAAAAAAAATACTAGTCGTGCACTCGAAAGGCTTCATAAAGTCCCCAGTCGAATCTGCGATTCCACTGGACACTCGGGGGCTACTGACATGGGTATACCCTACAGGTACTTGAGCTTGGTATATATGGCCTGAATATAGCATAAGCCCATGACGTTGCCAAGGCCCAAATGGAGAACTCGGGTAACCTACAGACTCTCGATTGCTTGTAGAACAGGAAGAAGCTAAAGATAGAAAGTTTAAAGGGGAAATCCCTAACCTGTAACCGACTCGACCTGCTACTTGAGACCTAGCCTATCTATATAAAGGCTAGGAGGGGGCGGCAAGGAGGACACAGGCAACCCTAGTTTCCACAACCCTCGCTAGATTGCATCTGCGCACCATCGTAATCTTCGAATCTTCTGTTAATTCCACGAGCAGACAAGCAGGAGTAGGGACCTCTACGAGGCCTGAACCTGGGTAAATCTTCGAGTCCCCCTGTGTGCTTGTTTGCTAGCCAATTGATGCTTCCAGCGCTCCCTCCTTCTCCAAAACCCAAGTCAATAACAATGGGCATTGATGAGTTAAACCCTCATCAAAAAGCAAACTAGTACAACTAATTTTTTGTGTTTTTGATAAATAAACAAGCAAACAAAGCAGAAATAAACTAAGCAAAACAAATAAAACAAAGTAAAGAGATAGGTTATGAGGGACTCCCCTTGTGAAGATGTCCTTGACTCCCTGGCAACGGCGCCAGAAAAATAGCTTGATGGCTCAAAATATATTCGAGCTCGTTGGGGAACCCCAAGAGGAAGGTATGATGAGCACAGCAGCAAGTTTTCCCTCAGTTATGAAACCAAGGTTATCGAACCAATAGGAGCAAGGAAACACCTCCAAGGTGTTGTTTCCAACTTGGAATCCTGCACAACACAACCGCAGAACTTGGCCCCCTGATACATCCAAAACCTATCTACTTTCCTGAACACTTTTGCTATTATTTCTCCTCTATACTTGTGTGATTTGGATGCAACTAATGCAAACTGACGCTGTTTTCAGCAGAATTGCCTTGGTGTCTAATTTTTGTGCAAAAAATCAACTATTAGGAAAAATCCTGGAAAATATGCCAAAAATCCTATTTCACCCGAAGACTCCAGGAGCCAGAATACGAGACGGAGAAGAGCCCTGGGTGGCCACACCACCTGGTGGCGCGGGCCAGGCCAGGCCACGCCAGGGGGTGGTGTGGGCCCCCCAGGCACCCCCTCGGCCTCTATCTTCGCCTATAAGGAGCCTTCTAACCTAAAAACTTTGGGGGGTTTGACGTTTTTCCAGAACGAGTTCCGCTCCGCCGCCACCACCAAATTCCATGAAACAGCACCAGAAACTCCGTTCTGGCACCCTGCTGGGACGAGGAATTGGAGGAGATAGTCGCCATCATCATCACCATCGCTTCTCCATCGACCATCCATGTTTCCCCCATCTATGAGTGAGTAATCCCCCGTTGTAGGCTATGGGGATGGTAGGGATTGGATGAGATCGTTCATGTAATGGCATCAGATTGTTAGGGCATGGTGCCTAGTATCTTTTATTAGTGCTTTATGACTTTGTTGCGACTTGTTGTGCTTAATGCTTGTCACTAGGGCCCGAGTGCCATGATTTCAGATCTGAACTTATTATTGATTCATTATGATAGTATTGTTCTTGGTCTTATCTACAAGTTGTATACACACGTCGTTGTCTGGAACCTATGGCCCCAAAGTGACAGAAATCGGGATAACTGGAAGGGAAAGGCTTTGATGTGAGGATCACATGTGTTCACGGAGTGTTAATGCTTTGCTCCGGTGCTCTATTAAAAGGAGCACCTTAATTGCCAGTAGTTCCCTAGAGGCCCCGCTGCAAACGGGCTGGCAGGACAAAAGATGTTGTGCAAGTTCTCATTGCGAGCACGTATGACTATATATGGAACACATTCCTAGGATTGTCTAGTACTTGGATGCTTTATCTTATTTATCTGCAATTGCCCTATGTTCTGATTGCTATGTGGATTTTATTGTCCATGCAACGCCCGTCCATCCATCCCTATGCCTACCGCACTCAAATCCCACTGTTTACTACTTTTGCTACTACTGTCTTTGCTTTGCTACTGCTGTTACTTTGCTATTCCAACTACAAAACTGTTGCTACTGACAAACTGTTGTGAGCAAGATTGTTTCCAGGTGCAGCTGAATTGACAACTCGGTTGTTAAGGCTTATAAATATTCTTAGGCTCCCCTTGTGTCGAATCAATAAATTGGGTTTCACTTCCCTCGAAAATACTGCGATACACCCCCTATACTTGTGGGTCATCAAGACTATTTTCTGGCGCCGTTGCCGGGGACCATAGCTTTATTTATCAAGTTCACTTGGATTCTCTATTGTTTGCTGCTATCCATCCATCATGGGTAAGTCTCGTGATGGCAAGGTTCCTATTTTACCATCCACTACAAGAAGAGGTACGGTTCTGAACACCTCTGTTGCTCTTGATTCACCGTCTGTTATAAGTAAGCTCGTTACACCACCACATACACATGCTACACACACTGCTACTACTGCTAAATCTGAAACTTCTGGTGCTTATGATGCTGCTTCTACTGTGCTTGATAAGAGTGGTTCATTAGGTCCTTTCCTAGATGCTAGTATTGCTAGAACTATAGCTGGAAATACCGAAACTCCTAATGAAGACACTACCATGCCTGTTAGCTCACCTGAATCTAGTGAGAGTTATGATATCGAAGAAGATTATCTTGAGATGACCGATGAGTTTATTAAAGAATGTAAGAACACCCATGATAGGAGCACTACTAAGAGTCTCCTTAAGAGGCGTACTATTAGACCCAAATTGTCTCCTGATGCTAAGTTTGCTGCTTCTCCCATAAACATTATAGATGAAGATTATGATTTCTCTCTCGATCTATCCTACATAGCTATTGTCGAGAAAGAAACCTTTTGTGGGACTAAGAATGAAAGTGCGGTAGCACATATGAATGAACTTTCGACCATGAGTGGCTTGTTTTCTAATGATATTAAGATGCGTACTTACTTTGTTGCTAAGATTTTTTCTTTTTCACTAAAAGGAGAAGCTAAAACTTGGTTTAGTAATTTACCTCCTGGATCTATTGATAGCCCTGAGTGCTTGATTAGTACTTTCCTGTAGAAATATTTTCCTCCCAGTGCTAGACATGCTATTTTGCAGGAACTTTTTGATTTTAAACAGGGAGAAAAAGAGGTATTGCCTGAATCTTGGGCAAGGTTTTGTGCTTTGATTCATGCATAGGCTGGAAGTCCATTACCTAAGAACGAGCTTCTTGATATATTTTATAATGGACTAACCGAGGAATCTAGGACATACCTAGATAGTTGTGCTGATTGTGTTTTCAGGAATAGGACTCCAAAGGAACTCGAGGAATTAATGGCTAAAATAAGCAAGAATTATGAAGATTGGACTCCTCCTAAACAAGCTATACCTGAAGTAATTATACGTGAACCATCTATTTTTGTGCCTATTCCAACATCAAAGAAGAGGGGAATTATTGAATTAAATGATGAAGGAAGCTAAGAAATGTCTTAAGGAGAAGGGAATTAAAGCTGCAGATGTCAAGAATTTACCTCCTATAGAAGAATTATGTAAGCCTATTCCCTACTCATCCACTATTGAGGTACACTCCCTCCAACACTTTGATGAAGGTGATATCCCTTACTTGAAACCTCCTGATCAATGCTTAGAAGAATTTGATATCTTTATTGTTAAGAAAGATAACTTTAATAAGAGGGTGCAAAATCATCTAATGGAAAACACTAGAGCTATTGTTGAGTTGAAAGATATTGTGGAAAGAACCTCTAATGATGTTAAAATGATTGTTAAACACTTTCAAATGGTTCAAACTCAAATAGATCAACTCGTTAAAATGCAAAATGACTTGCTAGTTAATGCTACTAAAGAAAAACATGCTTATGAAATTAGAACTAGAAGTGGAGCTGCTACCCAGGATCCTCTATATCCTGAGGGGCTTCCAAAAGAATTGAGCAGGATTCTCAACAAGCTAAAAATAGTGGTTCTACTCGTAAGAAAAGGAAAAAGAAACATAAAACTGTTGTAGAACCCTCTGAACCTACTATAGATCCTAATAGTATATCTATCTCTGATGCTGAAACTGAAAGTGGTAATGAAGAAAATGAAGTACCTAATGAAGAAAAAGTTGAAGAAGAACCTAAAAACCACACTAAGACTACTAAATACACTAAAGAAGATTTTATTGCTAAGAAACATGGTAGTGAAAGAGAACCTTGGGTCCAAAAACCTATGCATTTCCCTGATAAGAAACACAAGTCAAAGGAAGATGAACACTATAATAAGTTTTGTGAGTGGATGAAGCCTTTGTTCTTGCAAATTCCTTTGATTGATGCTATTAAATTGCCTCCTTACTCAAAGTATATGAAGGACATTGTCTCGAATAAAAGGAAGATCCCTAATGAAGAAATTTCTACTTTGCTTGCTAATTATTATTTCAATGGTAAGGTTCCTAAGAAACTTGGAGACCCAGGGATTCCAACTATCCCTTGCTCTATTAAGAACAGTTATGTTAGAACCGCTTTGTGTGATCTGGGAGCTGGAGTTAGTGTTATGCCTTTGTCTCTCTATAAGAGGCTTCAGCTTGAAAAATTGATACCAACTGGTATATCTTTGCAAATGGCTGATAAATCTACCACCATTCCTGTGGGTATATGTGAGGATGTACCTGTTCAGGTGGCTGACAATTTCTTGATATTAACTGATTTTGTTGTGCTTGAAATGCCTGAAGATGATAATATGTCTATTATTCTTGGGAGACCTTTTCTTAATACTGCAGGAGCTATTATTAATTGTAATCAAGGAAAGGTGACCTTCAATGTTAATGACAAGGAACATAATGTCTATTTCCCCAAGAAGATTGAAAGGACTTATGGTTTGAATTCAATTGAACATGTTGAAGGCATTCAAGTTGGAGAAATATATTGTCCCATACCAAGAGAAAAATTTGAAACTATTATGATTGGGACCATTGCTATCAAGGTTAAGGTAACATAATCATTAGTGGAGTACAAAGTTTTGTCTCATATGCAATTGTTTTGGTAGCAAGACTTGATCAACCTTGCTAACAAAAGGATTCCATTGAACAAAACAATGTTTTCATTATGATTATTTCCATTTATTTCTATCTTTTGCTTTTTTAGCTTTTGCTCTTGTTTAGTTTTCTTTGTGTTGTTAGTTTGCTTGCATGCTAGAACTTCTGTAGTTTTGCCTTGTTTTGTCCTTGCATCATGTTTCTAAAAGAAAAAAATCTGTCTGTCAGAAAAATCATTCTTCTATTTCTGAAAAAAGCCCAAAAATAAAGTGTCTCGAAAAATTCCAGAAAATTCATATTAAATTTTTACGTGAAAAAGGGGAAGAGGAGTACCTGGTAGGTACCAGGGGGCCCACCAGGCAGGCACACCATGTGGTGGCGCGGCCAGCCCTAGGTGGCGCCATGCCCTGGTGTGGGCCACCCCTGGCCCCCACTACTTCTCTCACCTACCACTTTCTTCTCTCTCCCAAGTAAGCTCCAGTTCATAGCTCAAAATCACGTTCTTTTTGTGCTTGCTCTCGATTTCTTCGATCTCCTTGCTCATCCCATCTTTCTTGCTGAAATTTGGAGCAATTGTTCCTTGGTATGTGACTCCTCCCCTTGTCCAAGTAGATTTGTGTTTAGTGGATTATATGTTGAGTATTTTGCTGCTATAGGTGACTAGTTATGAGAGCTTGTAAGCTTGTTTGATGCTTAGAGATATAGTTTTGATGCATGTTTAGGCCTCTTGCAAGTCCCTATGAGTAGAATCCTTCATTATATTTACTTTGCAATCACTTGTTTAATAGGTGTTTAAATTTCAGAATAGAAGATGAGTGAACACCACCTAAACCAACATGAGCTTTGGGTGCCTGAGGTCATGAAGGTCCATCGGGAGGAGGAAGTTTTTTCCTCCATTTATCCATTCCCTGAGTTCATGAGAGCTGCGGGAATTCTACAGGATTTCCACACTTTGGTTTCTGATGCAGGGTTAGAGCGTTTTTTTTTGGAAGATGAACCTTGTCAATTTGTGAAGCTAACCATGTCTGTGGTGCAGGATTTCCAATTTAGTCACTCTTTGCCTAACCCCATGGTACATTACAAAATTTACAATATTGCTGTCAATCTTTCTCTTGATGATTTTTGTGCAGCTATTAGGGTACCTCAATGGGGATCATGTAAGAAGATTAAAGAGAGACCGGAACCACTCATGGATTTATACGCAGAAATTTGTCAAGGGAGTAGCTTCTCGAAGGAGAATGGAAAATCCGTAACATTCATCTTCCCTCCATTCGCTACTTTGCCTACTTTATTGCCAAGTGTGTTCTTTCTAGGAAAACTACCAATAAGTTATCTTCGTTTGATCTAGCATTTATATCTGCTGCTCTTAGACGAGATAGGTCTTACAACTTGGGTGCTTTGATAGCTTTCCGTCTTGCTGCTAACCGTGAGAAAGGTGGAATTTGTGGAGGCCTCATTGCTTATCGTTTACTAGCATTTCATGGTTTAATGCCTCATCATCTAGACCTATAGTTTCCCATAGAGAGGCTTGATTTTAATTCCATGATACAGCATAAATTTATTTCCTCGTGGGATAGTTTGAGTGAGTTGTCTTATGAAATAACCTTTCTCAAAGCTGGTTGGAGAAAGAGCAAGTCCGTGCATGTTGTTCTTTTGCCTGCACCTATTTTGTTTAACCTTGAGGGAAGGATTGTCCCTCACTAAGGAGGAGCTTGACACGTACTTGGGAGAGCTCTCCCAACAGGAGCAAGACACTAGAAGGGAGGTCACGGATGATTCGGTCCAGCCCTCAAATCAGGAAGAGTCTTCATATCAGCAGCCCGCTTATGATTGGGGAGATTCTTCTTCCTCTCATGGGTCCAGTTACGACCATTCTTACCAAGATCCGCCCGCTTGGAACCCTTATTCGTACATGGATTGATTCCCACTTAGGCCAAAAGCCTAAGCTTGGGGGAAGGTACGCCGACACCGCACTCATCTCCATATCATGTTGTGTCGGTACTTTGTTTATTCATGTTTTCGTTCTCTTTTTAGTTTTCGTTCTTCTTTGCTTTTGCTTTCTAAAAACACAAAAAGACCAAAAATATTTTTGTTGTTTCCCTTTGGTTTGCTTCTTCTTCTTGCCTTGGTTTGCTTTTCCCTTTTTGCTTTGTTTGAACTATTTGCACTACTAGGAAACATCTCTTCTGTGGCGCATGAAAATACATCTTCTCTGGCGCATATCCTAGTCACCACTGGTATCTCGCCACTAATATCTTCTTCCTGTGGCGCATATGGATATGCGCCACAGAAGTTCCAGACTTCTGTGGCGCATTTCTTCATATGCGCAACAGGAAGAACTTCTGTGGCGCATTTACATGTATGCGCCACAGATATGCCATGCGCCACTGACTATATAATTATATGCGCCACTGATTGCGTAACACATATTCAAAGTAAAATACTTTCCTGGTGTATAATCAGGTATTTATACAGGATTTATACTGTATTTATCCAGATGAGTATAAAATACATTGCACAAGTAGTAGATGCATGAAAACCGACATATATATAATACAAACACTTAGAGCCCGATTGAGATACATATATAGTGTCAAGTGCCAAATTTTTACAC
This sequence comes from Avena sativa, assembly GCA_916181665.1. Lineage (NCBI taxonomy): Eukaryota > Viridiplantae > Streptophyta > Magnoliopsida > Poales > Poaceae > Avena > Avena sativa. The sequence continues at coordinate 25,761,175 of OV702290.1, read as the reverse complement.
AAGCGCCGAATACAAAGTTCATAGCATCTCACATTACAAATATGAAGTGGCCACCGCCGCCTACACTAGGATCAAATAGAATACAGCTGTGATAATGGTGAGCAAGAGCATTAGCCCGACCAATATCTTCATACGGTTCTTCTTCCACAAGTTGTTCCTCCACTTGGCTATCGCCTCCTATCTAGTCGCGTATCCTTTGTAGATGTTGCCGCTGAACTTGTTCACTTGTTTGTGGCAATCCTCCCACTCCTCGTAGACTCCTGGAACCCTACCCATGTACACCACATACCACCTCGACACACACACATTAATACAGCACACTGGATCATGCTAGAGGCACACATCGATCATGATGAAGACTTCCTCTTCTCGCTCGGCTTCGGGAACGGTAGATAGCCCTCTTTCGTTGTCCACGTCCTTGTGTCACCCTGCTTACGAAGCCGTTCTTCGATCTCCCTCTTACTCAACCCTCTGGCTTGTTGTAGGGCACCGCCCCTTGTGTTGACATCCTCAGTGATGATTTGCGACAACTTCATCTGAATGCGATGGAAGTCTTCTCTAAGATCAGCATCGTCGATTTTCGCCAAAGTTTCGGCCCATCCTCGGAGACTAGATGGCAGCGTTAGGTTATGGCCCATCCTCGGAGACTAGATGGCAGCGTTAGGTTATGGAAATAAATTCGACTAACACCAGCAAACAAAAAGACGACAGCAGTCGCAAAAGTTCTTTAGTCCCTGCCTGAGTCTTCGACTCAACCAAGCACTCGGGGCTACTCCCATAGGGAGCGCTGGTCGCGCACCCTATGATTATTTGTACGTCGTACTATGTGTCGATAGCATCCACACTCGAAGTTTATGGCGACACTGCCTCATGATTTTTCCCTACAAAGAGACTGCGTCTCCTGGGTCACCTGAATCATCTCCGCGATGACAAATTTCGGATGTCGCGCTTGTAGCGTGAAGATAAGACCTGAATAAGGCCTGGCAACGCATTTGCTGTGCACTACCAGAAATGTATCCGTGCCTACAGGTATGATGAACATGCCTTGACGGATGCGTCGAGTGCTCACACCCATATACTGGAATTCGACTCCTGTAAGACCTCCGCGGCTTGAGTCGAATTACACCAGCACTTTTCCGAATTCAAGTCCGGGGACTCGAGTTCGAGTAGATTGCATTGTGTTACCCTAAGGTAGTTAACTGATACCGATACATCGGTTAAATCAGGCACGCACATCAACAATCACTATGACACAAATAGAGCAGTCGAAAAAATACCAGTCGTGCACTCGAAAGGCTTCATAAAGTCCCTAGTCGAATCTGCGATTCCACTGGACACTCGGGGGCTACTGACATGGGTATACCCTACAGGTACTTGAGCTTGGTATATATGGCCTGAATATAGCGGAAGCCCATGATGTTGCCAAGGCCCAAATGGAGAACTCGGGTAACCTATGGACTCTCGATTGCTTGTAGAACAGCAAGAAGCTAAAGATAGAAAGTTTAAAGGGGAAAACCCTAACCTGTAACCGAATCGACCTACTACCCGAGACCTAGCCTATCTATATAAATGCTAGGAGGGGGCGGCAAGGAGGACACACACAACCCTAGTTTCCACAACCCTCGCCAGATTGCATCTGCGCACCATTGTAATCTTCGATTCTTCTGTTAATTCCACTGACGCTATTTTCAGCAGAATTGCCTTGGTGATTTGCGACAACTTCATCTGAATGCGATGGAAGTCTTCTCTAAGATCAGCATCGTCGATTTTCGCCAAAGTTTCAGCCCATCCTCGGAGATTAGATGGCAGCGTTAGGTTATGGCAATCCCGAACATAACCTTTAAGGTGATGGAGGACGTAGAAGGCCTCCTTGGCACCAGTAGTCGACTACTTGACGTAGGGGAAGTCAAGCACGTGTTTTCCATCCTTGATACATTCCCCTTATCTACGAAGGTGCATCCCTTCTTGGTGTAGCCCTCGAGAGCCTCATTGAGAACACCCCTTATTCTGGTGTAGTCTTTCTTCTTCGTCAAACTCCCCGAGTCGAAATACGTGGCTAGCGAATACCTCGGGGCAAGGATGATGAGTGTGCAGTATTTGCCTCTGCGCAACACAATTGGAACGGAATGTTGGAAAAAGAGCAAAGGAAAGAAATCTATAAGAAATGCATAAGTTACGGTGGCGATGATCGAGTGTGTGTACTTACTCGGGAAAGAAAGGCAAAAGAAGTGTGCCCTTCCTCTTGTTGTCCACCATGAACTTCTCGAGGTACGCCGTCGCCTTGGTCCGTGTCTCTGATCCTTCGACCAACTGGTTGTCCCGCATATAGTAGGGATCCACTATCGTGATTTCCGGGGTACTTTATCTCTTGATCGTGAGCACCAGATTGAGCATGTATAGGCGGACCAAGTTATAGTCCAGCCGTTTCGTAAGAAACAGCTTGAATATGTCCTCGAACGCTATGAAGAATATATCCACGGGGGGTTCATCGACGAAGCCCACGTCCAATGGCACCTTGGCCATGAAAATCGGGTAATTTGGATCTTCGTCTTTAAGAAGGAGGGCCTCTAGTGTCTTGACACCCTCGTGCAAAGTTAACATGGCTCCAACCACAATGTGGATCATATCCGGAGTCAATATCGGATCACTAGCTACATTCACTCGGGGCAAGCCAAATTGTGTGGATGGTACGACGACGGCGTCCTAACCCCGGATCCTCTTCGGAAGAGGCTGGCTCGCACCCTTCTTATTATTATTATTACCTCTCTTCCTGTAGTGCTTCTTCTTCACAATAGTGTCAGCCACTGCCATCTGCTCATCAGTCGCCTTTCGGAGTGTGTTGGGGCTGAAAACCAATCCCGGTTTCTCTTGTGGTGGATCGGCGGCCGGAGGCCTCTCTTGAGAAAGACCATGGAAGACCAGGCGCTGTGTGCATGTATTGGGCCGACCAGCTTGATGGTTGTCGCGAGCTGCGAAGGGTTCTTCATCCACAGAAGGCATATACAATCCTTTGGCGGCGCCAGTGTTGATGAAGTCGTCAATGTTGACCAATTCATAATCATCTTCGTGGGTGCCATCATGTGGTGGTGGTAGCGGGGGCGATGGTGGTTGTGGCACAACGTCTTTGCCATGTGGCGGTGCACACGCTGCCAAGAGTTGATGGTAACGGCTGGTGGTGGCGACAACGGTGGCTACTGGCTTCCGAGGTGGTGGTCGGGCGATGATCGGTCGAGAGGTGGCGTCGGTGCTCCCCCCTCCCCGCAAGACAAATATGGGTCTTCGGCCATGTCAAGGGCCAGTTGTAGCATTCCCCAAGGGTCTTGTGTTCGTCGGCTCCTTGAGGTTGAAAGGGGGGTCCATGTCGTCGCACCCTGGCAACACCCGAGCCAACCTGACCCTCATCACGTCATCATCCATTGGATTGTTGTGCATCGTGCGTCTCGCCGGTTGTATAAGAGTGCCCTTGGCAACATCCTTCAACTCACCGCCAACATCTTTAAGCAGGAGTACACAAGAAGTGTCCTGAGGAAAAAACATGTTGTTGGGCGTCATGAGATGGCAACAGTCATGCATCAAAGGCATAAAGGAAATGACGTGCACTAACTAATTAGTTACCTTGGTGATGGCGTGGATCTCGGCTAATGTAGAGACACGGCTGATGCCGGCGTCCGGCCTATCATCATCTGCAATCTCCTGCTCGGGTGCCTCACGAAGCACCACCGCCGTCGGCTGCGCCTTATTGGCATCTTTGGTGGGAGGGGGCATCGGTGTGACCAAAACGAGGGGATGTGTCCCGACGTTGATGGCCGGCGGGGTCACCAGGTCCGGCGACACGGTAACATTGATGCCCGAGTTGCTGCCGCTTAAGCTGGGCAGATGTATCGGCCCCTGTTGACCTCCCGCATTCCAAGCAGTAAGCCCCTCGAAAAATTCAGGGGGGATCATCGAGCGGAGCTTCTCTTCCACTAACTTGTCCACCGTTTTCTGGTCCACCGCCTTCTCCTCTAGTGTCTGCACCTTCATCTTCAGCTCTACAACAGCAGCTTTATCCTGGTTCTTCCTCTCCCTTCTTTTCTTGGTGTCCTCTTTGTAGATCTCCTTGAACTTCATGCTCGTAACGAAGTCGGACACACGGCCAGCTGAGGACGGCGGCAACCCCTTGTCCCTCTTCTTGTAATCATTGGTCGCCCTATTGAAAACCGTGTCCCACGGCTCCGTCGAATCCTGGGACGACTCTGTGGCAGTAGCGTTCAGTTCCTCCTCCTGCAGAGACAAGGAAAGGTGAACCCATTTAGATTCTTGGCTTCATTATCTTAATTAGAACGCAATAAACTTGAGATCGGTGATAAATTCCTTACCAGATTCTTCTCGAAGTCCTTCCCCTTCGGATCGTCGGTGATGAACTCCCATGTTTCCTTGTCCAGGTAGTAGCGGGCCCGAACAAATTGCCTAAGCTGCAATTCCGTGATTTTAAGCCAAGGGTTGTCTTTACCAAGGCGTTCAAGCTCGGCGTCCTCCTTGTCCCAAATGGCATGTTCCCCCTGTAATCGCCGCTTCCAAGGCGGTGGTTACCTATGTTCTGTTCCCGCATACTCCTTCCCCATTGAGTCCATTTTATAGCTTCAGCGGTAGCTATATCCGCCTTGAATATCCTAAACTCCTCTTCGTCGAGCATCGGATTTTTCTTACTAATAACCTCCCAGCTTTCACCTTTGTCAATGCTATTCTTCACCCGGGTTTTCCAGCTGCTCAAGGCGTTGCTCATCTTCGTGAGGGCTAGTTCGTTCACCGGGTTCTTTCTCTCGAGGTTTCTAAACTGCTCTGGGAATATATATTGCTTGTGAAGCTTCTTAAGGAGGTTATCGACCAAAGCTGCATGGTCAGCATGTCTGATGTACTTTGTGTTGATCGACATGCATTCCCGGACGATGCACCCGAGTTGCAGGCCGTACCCTTTAGCAATCGCCTCTGGCGCAATGGGTAGGCCACTTTATGTGACCTCAGTGAACTCATCGCAGACGGTGGCGAGCACTGGCACCTTCCGCTCCTTCTGTTCCTTCTTCTTCTTCTTCTGAGAAGCAGCCGGGTTGCCGCTACCGCCATCGGTGGTGTCATCCTCTTCGCCGCCGCCTTCACTAGTTCTATCATAGTCGTCTTCGTCCCCCTCGTAATCAGGATCTCCGCCCTCATTGGCCCCAGCAGCTCTAGCGATGGTCGCCTCCTCCTCCGGTGGTGGTGTCATCCTCATCGCCTCCTCCTCCTCCTGTTGGGACCCCTGCCAGAATGACTGGTTGGCCTGTCTAACTTGTTCTTCGACGCTGATCATGTGCTTAGAAGGGCCAGACTCCTTGTTGCCCGACATTTTTGCACTACTCTATTTAAAAGAGGCAAAAAGTTAGCACAAATCTCGGCCAAAAAATTCGGCATGACCTTCACTAATTTTTTGACCTAGGAGTGCCCATTTCTCAACCGAAACGGAAGTGAATCGACACTTCGAGAGAAATGGGCAACTCAAATGAAGAAATATATCCCTGCAAGACAAAAGACCCCATCCCCCCATGCATTCACCCTAGTATCCATCATCCATCATCCACAGTACATTTCAACAGCAGGTACCATCATCCCCATACAGCATGTATAACAGATATTAACTAGAATTCCTAGTATTTCTCATACAAGACAGAATAGTATGATCATAAACAGAATTCCATAGTGCTCACAAATCTGCAAATCTGCAGAAATAATCAGTATATACAGTAGCAGTACATGTCCTTCAGCAGTGCATAGTTTAATATAGAAAATAGGATGGAAAGGCTCTGGTTTATACAGCAGCAGCAGTACATGTCCTTCAGCAGTGCAAATAGCATGGAAAGGCTCTGCTTCATATAACATCATCACCATGTAACAGCAGCACCATATATATAACAACATCACCATATAAACTTTTAACCATCACTATAGGTAGTAATAGCAGTAATAGTAGCCAGTGAAATATCAACCAAGTAAAACTCTCTAAATAGCAGTAGCATTTATAGCTAATATACAACTATTTTAACAACTCTCACAGTCAAACATGCTAAATATATATCAACTCCTCATGTGTTTTTACCACATCAAAAACCATGTTGCTAACTATCTTGACAACTTATTTTTTTTATTCTAGTTTTAACCCAGGTAGCTTATCTTTTCCAATTCTTGTATCTTAGTTGTTTTATCCTGGCAGCTTAGTAGTAGGTTTTATATCCTGATAGCTTTTTGTTCTATGTTATCTTTTTGTGTAGCTTAGGTATATTATATAGGTAAACAACCTAGCAGCTTATATATATTATAAGGTTTAAATATCCTGGCAGCTTATCTTTTTATTCTGGCTGCTTAGTATTTTTATCTTTGTAATTCTGGCAGCTTAATAATTTTATCCTAACAGCTTAGTAGTTTTTTGTCCTGGTAGTTTTTTTCTATGCTATCTTTTTTGTAGCTTAGATATATTATTCTGTCTAGCTTGATAACAAATTCCATAGAAAATGGCAAGAAAATGATATGCAGAAATAAACACGATGCAGTAAAACAAATTCTTTATGAACTATTTATGCAGAAATAAATGATCTAAGAGGGGAGCATGCAGGGGTGGCTATACAATATGGGTTGCTGGCAGGAGCATCACATGTTACAAAGTACACCAGGTCTTGAGTTGGAAGCAATGTGGATGTGCATGCTGCTATTTTATTTAATTGTTTATTATATGCCTGCTGTGGTGGCTCCCAAAGTTGTGAAGCATCTGAGAGGGTAATAAGTAATGGTGGCATCACAAGTGGGGAGTGATCTGCATTAATTAGGATAGGTGTGCATTCATCTGCTTTTCTGTTATGATAAGAATCTGTCATGATAAGTGGCAAAACAACACTTGGGAAGAATCTATCATGATAAGAATTTGTTGTTGTGAGATGGTGGACACATTGCCTGTTCTGTACCATGGGGCAATCAGATAACTTTGGACTTCTCCCATACATGTACATCATTCAGTAATCAACATGGGTGTGTAGATGACTACTTATCCTGGAAGCCTCTATGACTTCTCCCATACATGTACATCATTCAGTAATCAATTTGCAAATTAGGTCAGCTTACTGAACATGGATGGATTCTATGACTTACTGATCCTTCTAATCTACTGATCCTCCTAAGATAGTTAATGAATGGGAAATCAACATGGGTGTGAAGATGCAGAGGACAGAGAGCCAAGCAAAGGATGTAACCAGGGGAAGAATTAGCCAGGGGAAGAATCAGCGATTACCTGACGGACGGTGGACGGCAGACGTCGAGGTGGACACTAGCTGGCGGACGGTGGACGGCAAGGTGGCTAATGGTGGCGGTGGCGAGCGACGACCATGCACTGCCCTTCTCCTCCTACGCGCTACGGATAGGTTCCTCCATGGGCTCCTCCTCCACGGCTCCGGCAGCGGGGGCGGCTCTCCTCCATGGGCTCCTCCTCCACGGCTCCGGCAGCGGGGGTGGCTCTCCTCCACGTACGGGCTGTGGCGAGGCTAGGGCGGCGAGGCTAGGGTTTATGCGCGGCGAGGTAGGAACTGAAGAAATCCAAAAGGGGATTAGCAGGGAAAGGCCGAACCGTTTATTTGGCTAAGTCCACCGATTCTGTGGCGCATTTCGACAATATGCGCCACAGAACTTCTGTGGCGCATATTGTCGAAATGCGCCATAGAATCTGTGAACATAGAACAAAACACAGCGCGCGTAGTAGTTTGACAAGATCACACACTTGCCTTAGTGGTCTGCTTGCTTATGCCATTCTAAACCTGGGGCAGCTAGGTTCAAATCCTGGCTGTCTCAGACTTTTTTTTCTTTTTTTAAATATTTTTAATTATATATATGTTTAAAATAAAGCATGAACATATACAAACATGCATATTTATTCAAAAAACTCTCTCCCTGAACATATAAAATCACGTTATATTTATTAGTCTAGCTCTAACTAATATATATTTAATTTGCAAGCACACATGTGAATTAATACACCAAAAAGTCACACAATTGCTAGTGTCTCTTCACAATCTTCTTGCCCTTTTTCGTCACGGTTGAATATTTTAGCCTATGCACTTTGAGATTTCTTCTTGTGAATGGACAACATTTAGTAGGCAGTGTGGTCTTCCTTCTTACTTTAGTAGTAGTAGGCATGTCGAAGTACTTGTCGAATTCCTCTTCGATCTTCGGGTCGCCGTTTTTGTCGAAGTTTTGCTCATTGGCGGCTCCTTCCATTCCGATGATGCTCCTCTTGCCCCTCCTAACTACAACACGGTTGGGCTTTGACGGGTCGGTAATAAAAAAGCATTGATCAACTTGGCTAGTGAGTACCCAAGGCTCATTTTTTGCGGAGGCGTTCTTTGTTGATTTGGCATCTGGTATAACCATTGTGGTGAAATAGCGGCCTTCTTTTTCCATGTTCTTGGACCATCTAACACGAAACATCGATACGATCTCTCCACAGTAATCGAGCTCCCGTATCTCCTCGATCCTTCTGTAGAATATTTCCATCACAGTAGTCTCGTCATCAGCAAAGGATAACATAGTTACTCCTAAGTTTTGATATTCACTATTCTTGTCCTTTTTCTCGGTGTAGAATCTGTAACTGTTTATGTCGTATGACTGATAGGTCCTTAGGTTGTGCCCTGGGCCCTGCGACAAGGAGAATATGAGTTTTTGATCTTCCGTAGAAGGCGTCTGTGGAGGATTGTCCAGTTGCCTTTTCTTGAACCAACCCGTGAAGCTGGAGTTGTGCTCTCTGGTTACGTCTCCCTTCCTCCTCGGCCAGCCTTGGTCGACGTACTCCTGCTCGATTAAGCTTATGTACTCTTCGACCCAAGGGCCGACCACTTCAATGTGTTGTAGCGCGACTCGGTGTGCCCTTTCAAAATCAGTGCGTCGACCATCAATGCCGACATGTAGTGAGCAGCAGCCCTCACGGTGACCATATCCACCGAGCCTGCCGAGGTGCTTCTTTGTGGGTATTCCAACATCCTCGTTCTCGGTGGTTAGATAATTCTGGTAGAAGGAGATGCACTCGTAGATCAGAAAGCCCTTGGCTATGCTTCCATCTAGACGAGACCTGTTGCGAACGAATCCTTTGATGACACCGTTTAGCCATTCAAACAGCATCATGTTGTCCAGGAATGTCGGCCCGAGGTGGATGATGTCGTCCATGACATGTACAAGCAGATGCACCATGATGTCGAAGAATGCGGGCGGGAAGTAAATCTCAAGCTCGCATAGTATCATCACGATCTCTTCATGTAGCCTGTCGAGTTGCTTCACACCGATCGACTTCCTAGATATGACGTCGAAAAAGTTACAGAGGCCAAACAACATCTCACGGACATGCTCGTCCATTATCCCACGGATTGCAACGGGGAGTATCTGCGTCATCAGCACGTGACAGTCGTGAGACTTCATACCGCTGAACCTCTTCTTCGCCACGTCCAGATATCTGCTTATCTTCCCCGAGTAACCGTGAGGAACTTTCACTCCTAAGAGGCACCTGAAAAACTGCTCGAGCTGCTCTAGACTCAGAGTGAAGCAGGCAGCGCGAAGCACCACCTCATTCTTCTTAACTCTTTTGCGGCGACCTTGAGTCCGTTCCTGATGATCATCATCATCATCACTATCAAGGTACTGAATATCTTTCTTTATGCCAAGCAATTTAAGGTCCTTTCTTGCTTTCGGCCCATCCTTGGTCCTCTTTGGCATGTTCAGTAGAGTGCCAAGCAGACTCTCGGTAATGTTCTTCGTGATGTGCATTACATCGAGGCTATGGGGAGTGTGAAGGACCTTCCAATATGGCAGGTCCCAGAAAACAGACCTTGCTTTCCATACACCCAGCAGCGGCTTTGTCCTCGGTCGTTTTTTTCCAGGCGCAGGGTAATCTACCCAATTATTCAAAAGCTCCTCGATTTCTTCGCCGCTCCTCGGATGCGGGGATGTTTGGAGCTCGTCCTTACCATTGAACAGGTCACCATGTTTTCTCCACGGGTGATCCATGCGGAGCCACTTTCGAGTACCTTGGAACACGGTTTTCGAAGACCCGGGATCCCTTGGTAGCTGGAGATGCGGTGTCTCATCCATGCACTTGACACATGCATTGTGTCCGTGGTTCACCTGGGCCGATACATATGCGTAACCAGGATAGTCCTGCATGGTCGTGAGAAACGTGGATCTCCGATGGAAATATTCTTTAGTGTAGGCGTCCCACGTACGGGCCGGCGTCTCCCACAAGCTAGCTAACTCCTCTCTCAATAGCCCGAGATACAGATGCATATAGATACATGGTTGTTTCGGCCCCTGAATAAGAATGCTCATGTGTACATACCTTTGCTTCGTGCATAGCCACGGGGGAGGTTGTATGGCCATACAAACACGGGTCAGGTGCTATGCGTGCTACTCTGGTTTCCAAAAGGATTGAGTCCATCGGTGCTCATACCCAGCCTGACGTTCCTTGCATCGCCCCCGAACTCTTCAAACTCGATGTCTAATGCGTTCCACTGGCTAGCGTCTGAAGGGTGTGTCAGGATCTTGCCCTTATCTGGATCATCTTCGGGTTTCTCTCTTTCCGCGTGCCATTGCATGAGCTTTGCTTCCTTAGGATCTACGAAATATTGCTGCAGACGCGGGGTGATAGGAAAGTACCATACCACTTTTCGAGGAACTTTCTTGTTCCCTCTCTTGTACCGTCCTTGGCCACACACCGGACATGTGGTTCTATCCGCGTACTCGTTCCGATAAAGTGCGCAATCATTGATGCATGCGTGGTATTTAATGTGTGGTAGGTCGAGAGGGCACACGATTTTCTTGGCCTCCTCGATACTTGTTGGCAATGTCATCCCTTAGGAAGTCGGTCGTGCCAGTATTCCATGTTCGCGTTGAAGCTCACATCGGTCCATTTGTGTTCGGCCTTCATCTCTAGAGCCTTGAGAGTTACACTCAAACGTGTATCCTCGGGGCGACACCCAGGATACAATGGAGTCATCCCGTCTACCTCCATTTGGGCCAACTTGGCTTTCTCTCTGGCTGCAGCTTTGTCGTTGCTCGTCTCCTTGAGGAGCAGTTCTTGAACATGACGGTCTTGCAAGATCGAAGTTAGCAGCGTCTGTGTGTTCGCGTCTTCTCCTTCTTCATGATCATGCCCGTCGTCATCTCCGTCTCCATGCTGATCATGCCTACCGGCATCTCCTTCGTCATGATGATCATGCCCGCGGCATCTCCTTCGTCATGATGCTCATGCCTGGTAGACTCTTCGTCTTCTCGCCCGCCCACGTCTTCGTGACCACCACCATGTCCTGACGGCGCCTCATTGAGGTCGCGCATGAAACCGCGCCTGAGCAGGTGACCCTCCAATTGTCCAGATTCAGGGTTGATCCAGTGCTGCAGTTTGCATGTTCGACATGGACATCTTATCATGGTCTTGTTGTTTAGAATCATGTCCTCCTTCGCGCCTTTCTTGTACCTAGAAATTCGACCTTCGCACATCGTGAGGACCATGGTTGCCTAAGCGGTCAAAACAGAGAGTATAGGTGAGAACCACACCATATGAACACACACATGCATGAATGCTAGCCGGAAAAAATTCGGCATGACCTTTCCTAAAATTAGGACATATGGGTAGTGCAAAAATTTGCCGAAATGGAAATGAATCAACATTTCGGCAAACATCCATGCAACCACACCGGCCGGGCCCGACAACAACAAGCAAACAACAAGCAACCAACAAAGAACTTCCTCCCATTGCAAACATTCATGCACCACACAAGCATCGTCTCGCCATGGATCTCACACACACACCACCCGCGCGACAAGCTTCACCTACATGTTCATGATGGCCAAGTACTCACCTATAGTAGACACAATAATAGCGAGACGAGACCGCGCGATGAGAGAGTGTGGACAAATAGATCTACAATGCAAGTTGGTGGAGAGGAAATTAGTAAACAAATAGAGATGTGAGAGAGAAAAGTAAGGAACTTTTAGATCTAGAAGTTGGAGCGAAGCTTCCACTTACTAATCTATGGATTAAAGTAGGTTTAGTTACAAGAAAATGGAGAAACTATGGGTAAGATAGGTGTGTGAGAGAGGAGGAAGACGAGTTGGGAGGAGGTAGATATGTGAAATGGTTGGTGGTGGATAGATAGATAAGAAAGTTAGCTCTTGTCACCTTTTTAACATGGATCTGGACGCCCTCATATGTGGCGCATATGGAGGAAATGCACCACAGATGTGAAACTTCTGTGGCGCATAAGTCCATATGCGCCACAGAAGTGGGTGAATAAGATTTGTTGTGTGGGGCCCACCTCCAAGTTCTGTGGCGCATGTCGGACTTATGCGCCACAGATGTGACACACATCTGTGGCGCATATGACAACATGCGCCACAGAACTTGGGTGATCTTAGATTCCGTGGTGGGGCCCCCTCCATGTTCTGTGGCGCATGAGGAAATATGCGCAACGGAAGAGGAAACTTCTGTGGCGCATATTCCTGAATGCGCCACAGAACTTGGATCAACCCACCCCGGACGGCGGGTCCCACCAATCTTCTGTGGCGCATGTTCTGGAGAATGCGCCACAGAACTTCCAATCTTCTGTGGCGCATGATTTCTGGTGCGCCATTGATGTTTTCCTGTGGCGCATGCTTTCGCATATGCATCACTGAACATCTTGTCTATCTATAGGTCGTTTCCTAGTAGTGTCGAAAAACCCAAAAAGATTTTGCTTTGCTTGTTTTTCTCTTTTGGTTCTTATTTTTGAAAACACCAAAAATATTTGTCGTTCTTATTTGGTTTTTGTGAGTTTGCTACAGGGTTCGGCAGTCCTCAAAGGATATTGGTTTCATATTATTATTCAAGCCACATAAGTGAAGAGCAATAATGAGGATCAATGACAACTTGAGGCGTGGTAAGAGGCTGGTAACGAACTCTATTTGTTTTCATTTTTGTACATGTACTCATCACTGTGGGCATGCTTAGTCCGTTCATGTAGAGTGTATGTTTTCTTTGGATGCTTAATAGTTCTTGCTTTCTTATGATTAGCTCTAGCTTGCTAATAGTTTGTAGCATGTCTTATGAATGTTTGCTTGCATTGCTATATTCATAAATTGGTATGACACTGTGGTATCCTCCTTTGAATGTTTCATTTGATTGACTTGGCACATGCTCACGCATGCACATGACTGTAATAATCAGTTAAGCCTCGATGAATTATTTTGCCTTGAGGATCTTGAATCACTTTCATGCCATGAGTAGTCCTGTTTTGTTGCAAGCATGGTAATGACAGCTATTGCTCTCTCGTTTGTCGCTCCCTTACTATTGCTAGCCTTCACTTTTTCTGAGTATGTTTTACTCAAGTTTCCAATTCCCTAAACCAAATATTTCCAAAGTGTCCACCATACCTACCCATTAGCATCATTTGCTACTTTCGTGCATATTCAATATGCCTTGTTTTCTTCTGAATAAAATGTTTGCTTGTTATGAGAAAGTTAGTTAGTAAAGCTCTCACGAACTTCATGGCACACTTTATTTTCTTGCACTTAATAAACCTGAACCATTGCGTCCTTCTTTGTTGTGCATATGCTTGCGCTTTATGAGTTGAAGTTGGCAGAACCATGTATCATGGGGACCGCTTTCAACGCTTCATAGGTACTTTGTACCTAGTTGATATCATGTTCTTTTGCTTATGGATCCCGGTGGTGTGAAATAAAAGTGGAACTTGTAAGATCATGGAGTTTGTATGTATGTTAGAGAAACGCCTGGGCCGCTACTCTAAGCCATGCCTAATCATGGTGGAAACTTGCGGCATAACCATAATGAGCATTCTATGAAGCATCCTCAATAAAAATATATGCACATAGTAAATAAAAAGATCGCCGAGATGCTCATTGTCTGCTTGCCTTGTATTTTGATTATGGGATAGCTCCCGTGTCATGTGCAAGGGGTACCCCGTTGGCGGTTCTCTATGATACGTATGTACTTACAATGACAAGAGCTTACTTGTGACTGAAGTTGAGTAGCATGAGGATCGGTCTTCGTAAGTAAGGGGCATGAGACTTCGATTTATAACTTGTCAAGCATATCCTCTTAGTTGTGTCACTTTCACCTTAACCACATTCAAGATGCTTATGATAGGGGCAATGAGAGCTCAAAGCTAACGAGTACCATACTTTCAGCATTTGGAAGCCTTTCAAAATTATTCAAAACCTTTTTCTTCTATTGTTGAGTCTCCATATATTCTTTGAGCACCTTCTTGAGAGCATAGTTGTCATTCTTTGTGTTTGTTCCATTATTTGATTATTTGTGTTATGACTTTGATGCTTGTATCCTTGATATCTTTACTTCTAGTCATCACTTGAACTTTAGAGGTGCCTTGACATTCATAATCAAAGGCAAGCGAGATACCACTCTAGCATACCTTTTTATGAGCATTGTAATGTTGCTTATGTTCGTGCTTCATGCTACTTATTATTCTTGAGTTGGACTCTCTTCATAGCTTGTAATGACCATTAAGTAGACTCAGTTGCATACTCTTTATTATGAACTGTCTGAGTAGTTGATCACATTGCTGAGAATATTCACATCAAATGAAGCAAATGTGTTCGTGAAAGTTCTTTTATCGCACTCGGTTTTCAACTGAATTGCTTGAGGAAAAGAAATAAGCTAAGCTTGGGGAGAGTTGATACGTCCAAAAAGTATCTACTTTCCCGAACACTTTTGCTATTGTTTCTCCTCTATACTTGTGTGATTTGGATGCAACTAATGCGAACTGATGTTGTTTTCAGCAGAATTGCCTTGGTGTCTACTTTTTGTGCAGAAAATCAACTATCAGGAAAAATCCCGGAAAATATGCCAAAAATCCTATTTCACCCGAAGACTCCAGGAGCCAAAATACGAGATGGAGAAGAGCCCTGGGGTGGCCACACCACCTGGTGGCGCGGGCCAGGCCAGGCTGCGCCAGGGGGTGGTGTGGGCCCCCCAGGCACCCCCTCGGCCTCTCTCTTCACCTATAAGGAGCCTTCTGACCTAAAAACTTTGGGGGGTTTGACGTTTTTCCAGAAGGAGTTCCGCTTCGCTGCCACCACCAGATTCCACGAAACAGCACCAGAAACTCCGTTCTGGCACCCTGCCGAGACGGGGAATTGGAGGAGATCATCGCCATTATCATCACCATCGCTTCTCCATCGACCATCCATGTTTCCCCCATCTATGAGTGAGTAATCCCCCGCTGTAGGCTATGGAGATGGTAGGGATTGGATGAGATCGTTCATGTAATGGCATCAGATTGTTAGGGCATGGTGCCTAGTATCTTTTATTAGTGCTTTATGACTTTGTTGCGACTTGTTGTGCTTAATGCTTGTCACTAGGGCCCGAGTGCCATGATTTCAGATCTGAACTTATTATTGATTCATTATGATAGTATTGTTCTTGGTCTTATCTACAAGTTGTATACACACGTCGTTGTCCGGAACCTATGGCCCCGAAGTGACAGAAATCGGGATAACCGGAAGGGAAAGGCTTTGATGTGAGGATCACATGTGTTCATGGAGTGTTAATGCTTTCCTCCGGTGCTCTATTAAAAGGAGCACCTTAATTGCCAGTAGTTCCCTAGAGGCCCCGCTACAAACAGGCTGGCAGGACAAAAGATGTTGTGCAAGTTCTCATTGCGAGCACGTATGACTATATATGGAACACATGCCTAGGATTGTCTAGTACTTGGATGCTTTATCTTATTTATCTGCAATTGCCCTATGTTCTGATTGCTATGTGGATTGTCTTGTCCATGCAACGCCCGTCCATCCATCCCTATGCCTACCGCACTCGAATCCCACTATTTACTGCTTTTGTTACTACTGTCTTTGCTTTGCTACTGCTGTTACTTTGCTATTCCAACTACAAAACTGTTGCTACTGATAAACTGCTGTGAGCAAGATTGTTTCCAGGTGCAGCTGAATTGACAACTCAGTTGTTGAGGCTTATAAATATTCTTTGGCTCCCCTTGTGTCGAATCAATAAATTGGGTTTCACTTCCCTCGAAAATACTGCGATACACCCCCTATACTTGTGGGTCATCACCCCCAACTTACAATGAGGTTGTCAATCTCACCGGTTTTGCTGAAAACAAAGGATTAAATGTATTGTGTGGAAGATAGTAATAGCTTGTAGAAAGTAAACAAAAAACAGTAAATAGTTGTAGATTGATGGTAAAAGAAAGGACCGGGGTCCATAGTTCACTAGTGGTGATTCTCCTTAAGATAGATGACATGTTGGGTGAACAAATTACAGCGGGGCAATTGACAAACATCGAGAAAGCATACATGCATATACTAATCATCTTGACTCCTATGATATTTGATTGGGCATTACAACATTATACATAGACCGTAATCCAACTGCATCTATGACTAATAATCCACCTTTAGGTTATCATCTAAACCCCCTCCAGTATTAAGTTGCATGCAACAAATAATTGCATTAAGCATTGCGTGTAAAGTAAACAATACGATTGTGCTATGAAGAAAGGATTGCTATTTTCTCCCTAGTAGCAACAGCACATCTAGTACCTTAGAGATTTTTGTCACTTCCCCAGATTCCTAGAGGCATGAACCCACTATCGAGCATAAGTACTCCCTCTTGGAGTTGCTAGCATCTACTCGGCCAAGATAGCTACTAACAACGGAGAGCATGCAAGATCACAAATAACAAAGACATGATAGAATCAATAATCAATCTGAAATAGCATCTCAATATCCATCGGATCCCCGCAAACACAACATGTATGATTACAAATAGATGATCTTGATCATGAACGGAGCTCACAAGATCTAAACATGGTAGCACAAAGGAGAAGAACCAACCATCTAGCTACTACATGGGCCCGTAGTCCAGGGATGAACTACTCACACATCACACCAGAGGCAGTCATGGTGATGAAGAAGGCCTCTAGGGTGAATTCTCCCCTCTGGCAGGGTGCCGGGAAGAGCTTCAGATCCCTCCCGATCTAGGGATGGAGATGACGGAGGCTATAGATTCTTTCGTGGAATTTTGATCGGGTACTTAGGGTTTCTGTATCAGAGGCTTCTTATAGACAAAAGGGGAGGCCGAGGGGGTGTCCTAGGCGACCACACCACGCCCTGGCGCGGCCCAGGCCTAGTCGCGCGGCCAGGTGGTGTGGCCGGCCTCTGGCCCCTCTCTGTCTCGTCTTCTAGCTTCGTGTCCCACTCGGTGAAATATTGACTTTGGCTTTTGCCCGTCCAATTCCGAGAATATTCATTTTTTGACTTTCCTGGAACCAAAAATAGCAGAAAACAGGCAGTTGGCACTATGGCATCTTGTTAATAGGTTAGTTCCAGAAAATGTGTAGAAATACTCCAAATTGTGGACAAAACATAAGAAAGTAGATATAAAACAAGCATGGAACATCAAAAATTATAGATACATTTGCAATGTATCAGCAAGCTGCAGTCGCCAATCTCAACATCATGGGAGAGGGCGCGCTGTAGATCAAGTATGCCCAGGCCCTACTCGCTAGGGCCGTCGAGCAACAAGCCGCGGGATTGGACCCGCGGGGTCGGATGTACTCCCGCTCGTCGGGGAGCAGGGCGGCCTCGAGCAGCCGTCCAACAATCGCCAACACCCTCAACTACCATCACCCGAGCCCCTGCAGCTCCAACCGCGGGCCATGAATCCCGCACTCTCCACCAATGAGTCGTGACCCGCGAACAACACGGTCGCTGCCAACGGTCAGCCGACCGACGCGCGGACCCACATTGTCAACAATCAGGCCCGGCGAGCGCGCCAACCGAACGACCTAAAGCACACCCTCACCAACCATGGTGAGCCCGAGCCAAGGGGCTCCGTCGGCGAGTCGGCCCATGGTGCTTTGGACCAATGATCCGAGGCGAAAACTATCCCGCCAACTTCAAGGCGACAAAGGAGATTGAGAAGTACGACCCAACGTACGACCCAGCGGTGTGGCTCGACATATACCTCATGGCGATGGGGATCGCTGGCCACACCGACCTACTCGCCACTCGCTACCTTCCCCTGATGATGGAGGGCACGACCCGACAATGGATCAACACCCTTCCCTAAGGATGGCAATTTTATCCACAGATCCGGGTATCCACGGATATTCGACCCGATGGGTAAGGGTATGGAGGGCTAATTATGCCCACGGATTTCATGGGGCGGATATTCGCTAATTCATGGGTGGGCATGGGTAGTGTTTCGCTCCATGGATATTCAATGGACACCCGGCTGGCACGTGGGACTCACATGTCACTGAGACTATTATGAGACATCTATGTACTTTGTGGTTTTATCATGTGATATTTGACATATTTTAAGTATTATGTGGGGTTGAAATATTGTTGCTTTGATATTCCTATGTATTATCCATGTAATATTTGCTGAAATGCTGTCAAAATTTGCTATAATGTCGCAGTTACACTGATTGTTGTTTTGATTATGTATATGGCGTGTAAATGAATGGATATCCATGGATACATGGATATCCGACAGGTTTGGATCTGGGGCGTCATCCATGCCCATGGATATCTTCGTGGACGGGCTAGAGTGAGGTTCATGGATCTGGATTTGGATGTGGTTTTTGTATGTCCATCCAAACCCGCTCCATCGCCATCCTTACCCTCCCCGCGGACAGCATCGACTCGTGGGAGGACATACGAGAGGCATTCGTCAGGCACTTCGAGGGTCCTACACCCGCGCCACCACCATCGAGGACCTGGAGCGCTGCATCCAGGGACAACGCGAGTTGACCCGCCACTGGGTGCAACGGTGGCAGGACTTGTGGATCAATGCCTCCAACATCCACCCGGACACGGCGATCCACTGCTTCAAGAACGCGTGCTGGTACGAACCTATGGTCGCCAAGATCAAGAGGGTCTACCAGACGCTCAACCATATCCCCGACCTCCTCAAGATCTCCAAGCGCTACATGGAGGAGGACCCCAACCAAGACTCCGATGATGAGTCAGGTGGGAGACGCTGCACCGGCGGCAACGACAATGGGAGACAGCGCGAGATGCGCTACAACAGCACTCGCATCACCGGCAAGCGCCAGGTGATGGGTGAGTTGACTTCATCGCCAACGCAGGTTACAGGCAGCGCGACCCCAAGAACTTCTGCCGTGATGGAGGAAACTACCGCGACAGTGGAAACTACCACGCTAACAATGCGGCGAGGCCGAAATTCAACCCTGCCACCCTACTCAACCAGCCCTGTGTCTACCACAGCAGAGAGGGGAAGCCTGATATGCACACCACCACCGACTGCCACTCTCTGAAGGAGATCGAGAAGGCAAAGCAAGAAAGGAAGGGCCCCAAGAACGACTCACCAAGGGACAATGGCAACATCGGCAGGTTCGGCAACGATGTCCACTCGCTGCACACGTTCACCGGGCTCGGCACCAAACACGAGAAGAAGGTGCTCGCCCCCGCAGTCTCTGTAAAAACGGTGACACAAGTCAACATCCCACGCTTCCTCAACTAGTCTGAGCAGAGCATCACTTGGAGCCATGAGGACCACGCGCTACAGATCAAGTACCCTGGGCGAGTCGCCCTGGTGGTCAAGCCCAAAGTGGCTGACTACTGGCTCCCCAAGACCCTGATGGACAGGGGAAGCTCCATCAACATCCTCTACCTGGACACGTTCAGGAGGCTGCATCTCCTGCAGTCGATGGTCAAATCGACCCTCACTACCTTCCACGACATCTTCCCCGGTTGGAAGGCCTACCTGATCGGCAAGGTGACGTTGCCAGTCACCTTCAGCATGCTAGCAAACTTCTGCACCGAGCGGATCGTCTTTGAGCTGGTAAACTTCCACAGCCCCTACCACTACGTCCTGGGGCGACAGGCATTCACCAAATTCATGGCGGCCCCACACTATGTGTACAAAATGATGAAGCTCCCCGGGCCATGCGGCATCATCATCATCCGTGGCGACCCCGACATGGATATGGACTGCGAGGACAAAGGCGCCGAGCTCGCCAATGCGGTCATCACTAAAGAGACCAATCACGTGGACAAGCTCACAAAATATGTGAGCAACATTGACAAGGACAACCCCAGGATCCCGAAGAAACCCAACGCGGAAAATGTCGGGTCGACAGCATTCGAGGCCTCCACACACACCCGCACAGTTGAGCTCGTCCCGGGCGACTGATACATCCATTTTGCATCACTATTCTATGTCTTAATTCACTATTATTCATTGATATATTTCGTATTGAGAGGTGATACTTATGTTATTTCATTTATTTTTGCATGGTTGATGACTTTTGGAGCATGCACCGCTACAGTCAGGAATCTGATGGAAAAGGTGTTGTTTGGAGGCAAAATTCGCGAAGATCAGAAAATCCGGGAAAATATACAGAAAATCCTATTTTTCTAGAAGACTCAGGATGCCAGAAGATGGAGTGGAGGTGGGCCACAGGGGGCCCACACCACCCCATGGCGCGGGCAGGCCTAGGCCGCGCCTGGGAGTGGTGTGGCCACCCTGCCCACTCCAGCCTCTCCCCTCTGGCGTATATCATCCCCACGAAACCCTAAGACTCGGAGGGCGACCATAGAAAGATTCCGTCGCCTCTGCGGGGCAGAAAACACCGAGAGAGAAAGATCTCTCCAGCAGACAGATTTCTGACGGGGGAATTCCTTCCCGGAGAGGGGAGATCGTCGCCATCAACACCATCATCAAGCTGGACTTCATCGGGATCATCATCATCACCACCATCATCACCATCAGCACCCTCATCATCATCTCCATATTGTTGTAACAATTGCGTTGAATCTTGCATAGTTCATAGGGGAAACTTTCCCGCTGTTGATTACTCTTTGTAGTTGATGCTATTGAGTGAACCATTGAATTATTGTCTATGTTCAGATTGTTATACATCATTATTCCATCTCTGATCATGATCCATATGATGTCTTGTGAGTAGTTCTTTTTGTTCTTGAGGACATGGGAGAAGTCTTGTTGTTAGTAGTGGAGTTGCGTTGAGAAAGATTCAATAGATTGTTATTTAAGTGTTGGTGTACTTATTCTAGTGGTGTCATGTGAACGTCGACTACATGACACTTCACCTATATGGGCCTAGGGGAATGCATTGTGCATTTGGCTACTAATCGTAGGGGTTGCCGGAGTAACAAAAACCTGAACCCCCGTTAGGAAACCATTGCACAAGGGACGTAAGGGTCTTAGAGTTTAAAGCTGTGGTTAGGTTTCTACCTTAATTACTTTCTTGTACTTACGGATGTTTGCAAGGGGTATAATCACAAGTATGTATTAGTCTTGGATGGGGTGGTACATTAGCACAGGTTCACCCACACAACACTTAGCAATCTAGAGAAGATTAATCGACTATATGAAGCGAAAGCACTTGACAGTCTTCCCATGTGTCCTCGAGAATGTTTGGTCATCTATAGAAATACAACCGGCTTGTCCTTTGCTGCATAAAAGATTGGGCCACTTGCTGCATTCATTCTTACTGTCTTTCATTTACTCGTACTTTGTTTACTTGCTTTATCGAAAACCCCTAAAAATTTGTTTGCTAAGTATTTGTAGAGAATTCCTGATCCATACCACTAGCCAGCACCTTCTGATCCTTGTTGGGTTCGACACTCTTACTTATCGAAAATACTGCGATACACCCCCTATACTTGTGGGTCATCAAGACTATTTTCTGGCGCCGTTGCCGGGGAGTGAAGCGCTATTGGAGAGTGGAACTGGTAAAGGAAACTTCTACTGTGAGTATTGTTTACTTCTGCTATTTGCTTTATTTTTGTTATGGATAATTTGCTGAGTTTTTTATTTGGTAATGCTACTACCACTGCTAAGGTAGTAGATAAGCCACCACCTGCTGAGAAAGATGTTTTCAAAATACCTACAAGAATTTTTGATCATGTTATGGATAACTACTATGTTGGGGATGGAACTGTCCATCCCGGTGATCATTTACTCTTTATACACGAATTATGCGGGTTGTTCAAGTGTGCAGGTATTACTACAGATCAAGTTAAGAAGAAGTTATTCTCATTATCACTGAAAGGAAGAGCTGAGGACTGGTATAAACTGCAGAAGAATGGTCAAGCTCTAGAATGGGAGGAAATAGTGCCTCTCTTTTATTCAAAGTTTTATCCTCCTAGTGAGGTTCATAAAGATCGGAATCAAATATACAACTTTTGGCCTCTTGATGGAGAGAGTACAGCTCAAGCTTGGGGGAGATTGAAGTTACTAATGCTCAAATGTCCCATTCATGAGCTCCCCAACAATATTATTATCAACAACATTTATGCAAGGCTCCCTCTACATGACAAGGATTTGTTGGATGCTTCTTGTGCTGGATCATTCACTCGCATGGAAGAAGAAGCTAAATGGGACCTTCTGGACCGTATTCAAGACAATGCTGAAGCTTGGGAGAATGACAAAGGTAGAAAGTCAGGTATAAATTATGATTATGAATGCATTGAATCTTTTATGGGAACTGATGACTTTCAAAATATTAGTAATATTTATGGTCTTGATTTGCAAGTTATTACGAATTGCTTTAGACCTTTTGCTTCCTATATCAAAATTCCAAAAAGGGGATGGAACAAGTACCATGCACCTTACAAAGATATTGTTGACTATGCCCCTATTGGAAGTGCTGAGTATTGCATCATCGACTCCATCTTACCTGAACCTTATATCGAGAAGATTCCCTCCCCCTAAAAGGTAAAGGACCATCCAATGATAACTAATGTAATCACCAAAAGTGAAAAAAGAACTGTAAAACCTGATGAACAAATAAACATTGAACCTGTGGTAGCAATTGTGAAAGACCTTGTCACTAAAAGCGTAGAAGATGGGCGCATAGTCTTTTGTGAGGATGCTTCTAATATTGTTTCACATCCTAATAGAACTAAAAAGGCTAGTGTTCCTGTGCTTTCTGTTATAATTGGTGATCATTGCTATTATGGTTTATGTGATATTGGTGCAAGTTCCAGTGCTATTCCTTATGAGCTTTACAGAGAAATTATGCATGAGATCAGTCCTTGCGAGTTGGAAGAGATTGATGTGGTTATTCACCTTGCTAATAGAGAGACCATCTCTCCAATTGGTATTGTGCGAGACGTGGAAGTTCTTTGCGGTAAGATTAAGTACCCTACTGATTTTCTAGTACTTGGTTCAGCTGCTAGTAAAACTTATCCTATCACTTTTGGTAGACCTTTCTTGAGTACTTGTGGAGCTATTATTGATTGCAAGAGGGAGAAAATCTTGACTAAGTTTGATGGGGAATCTTATGAGTTTTAATTTTTTGAAATTTACTAAAGAACCTTGTGAAGAGGAAACCCATAATGAGGATTTTAGGGTTGAACAACTTGCTTCTATTTCTCTTGCTCCTAACAATGCTTTGCAGCAATTTATGGAAGATCATGAAAGTGAAATCCTCATGGAAGAAAGGAATGAGATTGACAGGATCCTTCGTGATCAACCTAAGATGCTTAAGCACTACTTGCCTATGGAAGACTTGGGTACCACGATGCCACCTAAAAAGGATCCGATTTTCGATCTAAAACCTCTCCCTGATGATCTTAAATATGCTTTTATTGATGATAAAAAGATATATCCTGTTATTATTAGCGCTAAACTTTCAGGGGAGGAAGAAGAAAGATTATTGGAGGTTTTGAGGAAACACCGAGGAGCTATGGGCTATACTCTAGATGATTTGAAAGGGATTTCACCTACTATATGTCAGCATTGTATCAACATAGAACCAGATGCGAAGCCAGTAGTGGATCACCAACAACGTTTAAATCCTAAGATGAATGAAGTGGTAAGGAATGAGGTATTGAAACTCCTTGATGCTGGTATTATTTACCCTATTACTGATAGTGAATGGGTTAGTCCTGTTCATTGTGTTCCGAAAAAGGGAGGTATTACCGTTGTCCCTAATGATAATGATGAGCTTATTTCTCAAAGAATAGTGGTAGGCTATAGGATGTGCATCGATTTTAGGAAAGTCAATAAAGTCACTAAGAAATATCACTACCCGCTTCCTTTTATTGATCAAATGTTGGAAAGGTTGTCTAAAAAGACCCATTTTTGTTTTCTTGATGGTTATTCTGGTTTCTCTCAAATTGCTGTTAAACAACAAGATCAAGAAAAAACTACTTTTACTTGCCCTTATGGAACTTATGCTTATAGATGTATGCCTTTTGGTTTATGTAATGCTCCTGCTACTTTCCAAAGGTGCATGTCTGCTATCTTTCATGGCTTTTGTGAGGAAATTGTGGAAGTGTTCATGGATGACTTTTCTGTGTACGGAACTTCTTTTGATAATTGTCTGCACAACCTTGATAAAGTTTTGCAGAGATGTGAAGAAACTAATCTTGTTCTTAATTGGGAGAAATGCCACTTCATGGTTAATGAAGGGATTGTTCTTGGGCATAAAGTTTCTGAAAGAGGCATAGAAGTTGATAGAGCTAAGGTTGAGGCAATTGAGAAGATGCCATGCCCAAGAGACATCAAAGGTATTTGTAGTATCCTTGGTCATGTTGGTTTCTATAGAAGGTTTATTAAAGACTTTTCTAGGATATCAAAACCCCTTACTAATCTTCTTCAAAAAGATGTACCCTTCATTTTTTATGATGATTGTAAGGAAGCTTTTGAAACTCTTAAGAAGGCTTTAACTACAGCCCCTATTGTTCAACCACCTGATTGGAGTTTACCCTTTGAAATAATGTGTGATGCTAGTGATTTTGCTGTAGGGGCTGTCCTTGGGCAACGTATTGATAAAAAGTTAAACGTTATCCATTATGCTAGTAAGACTTTAGACGCTGCTCAAAGGAATTATGCTACTACTAAAAAGGAATTTCTAGCTGTTGTTTTTGCTTGTGATAAGTTTAGGCCTTATATTGTGGACTCAAAAGTAACCATTCATACTGATCATGCTGCTATTAAATATTTTATGACAAAGAAGGACGCTAAGCCTAGGCTTATTAGATGGGTACTTCTTTTACAAGAGTTTGATCTTCATATAGTAGATAGAAAGGGTGCTGAAAATCCTGTAGCTGATAATTTATCTCGTTTGGAAAACATCTCTTTTGATCCTATGCCTGTTAATGATAGTTTCCCGAATGAACAGTTAGCTGCAGTGGGAGTGAGCTCGCGAGGAAGCCCTTGGTATGCTGATTATGCTAACTTTATTGTCTCCAAGTATTTGCCTCCAACTTTTACAGCTCAGCAAAGAAGAAAGTTCTTCTATGATTTGAGGCATTATTTTTGGGATGACCCGCACTTATACAAAGAAGGAGTTGATGGTATTATGCAAAGATGTGTTCCAGAATATGAGCAAAAAGAGATATTGCGTAAATGTCATGGTAGCGCCTATGGAGGACATCATGCAGGAGATAGAACTGCACAAAAGGTACTACAATCAGGTTTCTACTGGCCTACCCTTTTTAAGGATGCAAGAAAATATCATTTATCTTGTGATGAATGTTAGCGTGTTGGTAATATTTCTAGACGCAATGAAATGCCTATGAACTACTCTCTAGTTATTGAACCTTTTGATTGTTGGGGATTCGACTTTATGGGTCCTTTCCCTCCTTCGAAGGGTTACACTCATATTCTTGTTGCCGTTGATTATGTTACTAAGTGGGTAGAAGCAATTCCTACGAAAAGTGCTGATGGGGAAACCTCTATAAAAATGCTTAAGGACGTTATCTTTCCTAGGTTTGGAGTGCCTAGGTATCTCATGACTGATGGGGGTTCTCATTTCATTCATGGCAGTTTTAGAAAGACCCTTGCTAAGTATGATGTTAATCATAGAATTGCTTCAGCTTATCACCCCCAAACTAGCGGGCAAGTAGAGTTATCAAATAGAGAAAATCTATCTTGCAAAAGACTGTTAATAGGTCTAGAAAAAACTGGGATAAGAAGTTGAATGATGCTTTATGGGCTTATAGAACGGCTTACAAAAATCCTATGGGAATGTCTCCTTATAAAATGGTTTATGGGAAAGCTTGCCACTTACCCTTAGAGTTACAACACAAAGCTTACTGGGCAGTGAAAGAACTAAATAGAGATTGTAAGCTCGCTGGTGAGAAAAGATTATTTGACTTAAGTTCTTTAGATGAATGGAGGAGTGAAGCCTATGAGAATGCTAGGCTCTTTAAGGAAAAAGTTAAAAGATGGCATGACAAGCGAATACTTAAGAGAGAATTTCATGTTGGTGAGAAAGTTCTATTGTATAGGTCTCGTCTCAGAATTTTTGCAGGGAAGCTACTGCCAAAATGGGAAGGACCTTTCATCATTGAAGAAGTATACCGTTCAGGAGCAATAAAAATTTCTTCTCTAAAAGATAATACTACACAAGTAGTGAATGGACAATGACTCAAACACTACATTGCTGGAGATTCTTACAATGAAGATGTTGATGCCTTTCAAGTTATAACTCCAGAGAAATTCATTGAGGACCAAATTCAGAGACCTGTAGAGTCCGTTTCCATCTAGGTAACAGTTCTAGTAAGAAAAGTTCCGCGAAAATACAATCCAACTATATTTTTGCAGTTTTCAGTCAATAAGGAAAGCTATGAAGCAAAAAAAGGGACGGAAACGGAGCCAGGGTGTCCCACACCACCCCATGGCGCGGGCCCACCCCTGGTCGCGCCACCAGGTGGTGAGGCCACCTAGGACTCCATCTCTGACTCGTTTTCTTCCAGTACCTTCCTTTTGAGGAGAAACTTCATAATATATAACCCCTCGGATCTTCCGAGGTTCGTATATTGTGTTTTCATCATGCTTTTGTTTCGATCTGTTTCTGCCAGGTAGAATCCCAGATTTGGAGCCACGATGTCTTCCTCTGGATCATCCAAGGGAGATTCCTTAGAACATATCATCAACCCATACATGAGAGAATTGAAGAGTCATCCCAAGGAGTTGTTGCTCGAAGCTGGAGAGGTCCGGATTAAAGAGGTTCAAGGCCCTAAAGGTGAAGGAAGTCTAGAGGACAGGATGGAAGCACTGGAGCATGAAGTCTTTAGGTACAGGAAGATGGCGGAGCGCGAAGTGGATATCATCCATAAGATTTGTTCCGAACTCATCACCGAGCACCAAAAGGAGACTGCTGAACTCAAAGACGAAGTCTTCTCACTCTGCCAAACAACCAACGAACTGCAAGCACAGTTCTGTGACGTTCAAAATCAAAACTATGAGTATGAGGCTAGATTTAAACGCATAAGTGCTGCTGCAAGTTTCAGGATGTTGGAAACCACGATGTCCTTTGTTGATGGGAAGCCTTTACCCTGGAAGAAGGACGAAGATGAGAAGATACCACCACCACCAAAGGAGTAATTCATCATCAGGTTTGGCATCCCCTTGGTTTGTTCCAAGCTTGGGGGAGTGTCGCGGTATCATATCACTATCTTCTATCTTTTTACCTTTTTAGTAGAGTCATATCATGAATAGAGGAGTTATTATGTAGTATGGTTTGCATTATGGAAGTGTCCCCTCTCTCGTTAGATTTGTATCCCTTGGTGTGAGTTGCTGTGATGGAATATTAATGAGAAGTTCTATCATTCACTCTTTTGCATAGCTTATATTAGTTTTCAGTTCGTGGTTATATGATTGATCTTGTTGTTAGTTTTGGTATCACTTTGGGATCATTGAGTTAATTTAGTTGGTTTTGGCAAACCTGGCTCGGTCAGTAGCAACACCTTTTTGAGACTTGAAAGAAAAAGATAGAAGTACTCTAAAGAAAAATAATTTCATCATCTTTCTTTCTTGATTTGCTCATAAGTTTAGTATTCTCTAGTTAATATCTTTTGTGCTTCCAAGGAAGATTGCATGTTTGTCTTTATCATTTGTATGTTTGTTTGCTTCCTTCAACTCTTGTACTTGCTACCCAGCCTTGCTAGCCAAAAACCTGTACTGAGAGGGAATTCTTCTCGTGCATCCACCTCCTTTAAACCAAAACCTTTGCCATTTGTGTCCACCATACCCACCTAGTAGCATTATTGCTATTCCAAGTAAATTCTTGTTTTGTCTACATCCCAAATTAAACTTGTTATGCGAAAATTAGTGATTAAGGCTCTCACGAACTTGATGGCACACTTTACTTTCTTTCATTTAATAAACTTGAACCATTGGGTACTTCTTTGTTGCGTATATGCTTGCGCTTTATGAGTTGAAGTTAGCCGAACCATGTATCATGGGGACCGCTTTCAACACTTCGTTAGTACTTGTACCTAGTTGATATCATGTTCTTTTGCTTATGGATCCCGACGGTGTGAAATAAAAGTGGAACTTGTAAGATCATGGAGTTTATATGTGTGTTAGAGAAACGCCTGGGCCGCTAGCCTAAGCCATGCCTAATCATGGTGGAAACTTGCAGCATAACTATAGTGAGCATTCTATGAAGCATCCTCAATAAAAACCTATGTGAATAGCAAATAAAAAGATCGTCGAGATGCTCACTGTCTGCTTGCCTTGTCATTTTGATTATAGGATAACTCCTGTGTCATGTGCAAGGGGTACCCCGTTGGCGGTTCTCAATGATACGCATATATTTACAATGACAAGAGCTTGCTCGTGACTGAAGTTGAGTAGCATGAGGATCGGTACTCATAAGTAAGGGGCTTGAGATTTCAACTTATAACTTGTCAAGTGTATCCTCTTAGTTGTGTCACTTTAACCTTAATCACCTAAAGATGCCTATGATAGGGGCATTGAGAGCTGAAAGCTAGTAAGTATCATAATTTTTGGGAGCTCTTTATGAGACTTGCAATCCCTGCTTCCCTCTGCGAAGGGCCTTTCTTTTACTTTGTAGTTGAGTCAGTAAACCTACTCCCCTCTATCTCAGCAAGTATTTTCAGTTGATGTGTTTCATTCATTCATATGATGATTTATGCATTCATGTTTCTTATGTTCCTTGTTTTGCACATTGCTCTTATCTTGAAGTTTACTACTTTGAAAGCTTTCTTTGAAAACCAGCTATTTGTGAACTCAGCAAATTATCAATTATTCTTCGACCAAGAGCTAAGTTTGCCATTACCAAATATGATTCACTTTATGTATCTTTATTGTGTTTCCTTTACTCATTACAAGTTGAGTTATATAATAGTGAGTTGTCTTCTATTATGATCTATGTATTTGATGAATGTGATGCTTCTTGTCCGTATTCTTTTATCGACTCTTCACTCCATAAACCTGAGGTCATGTTTATTGAGCTCAGTTTCGCTTGGGGATAAGCGAAGTCTAAGCTTGGGAGGGAGTTGATACGTCCATTTTGCATCACTATTCTATGTCTTAATTCACTATTATTCATTGATATATTTCGTATTGAGAGGTGATACTTATGTTATTTAATCTACTTTTGCATGTAAATGACTTTTGGAGCATGGACCGCTACAGTCAGGATTCTGATGGAAAAGGTGCTGATTGGAGGCAAAATTCTCGAAGATCAGAAAATCCGGGAAAATATACGGAAAATCCTATTTTTCCAGAAGACTCAGGATGCCAGAAGATGGAGTGGAGGTGGGCCACAGGGGGCCCACACCACCCCATGGCGTGGGCAGGCCTAGGCCGCGCCTGGGAGTGGTGTGGCCACCCTGGCCCACTCCAGCCTCTCCCCTCTGGCATATATCATCCCCACGAAACCCTAAGACTCGGAGGGCGACCACAGAAAGATTCTGCCGCCTTTGCGGGGCGGAAAACACCGAGAGAGAAAGATCTCTCCAACAGACAGATTTCTGCCGGGGGAATTCCTTCCCGGAGAGGGGAGATCGTCGCCATCAACACCATCATCAAGCTGGACTTCATCGGGATCATCATCATCATCACCACCACCATCATCACCATCATCACCCTCATCATCATCTCCATATTGCTGTAACAATTGCGTTGAATCTTGCATAGTTCATAGGGGAAACTTTCCCGCTGTTGATTACTCTTTGTAGTTGATGCTATTGAGTGAACCATTGAATTATTGTCTATGTGCAGATTGTTATACATCATTATTCCATCTCTGATCATGATCCATATGATGTCTTGTGAGTAGTTCGTTTTGTTCTTGAGGACATGGGAGAAGTCTTGTTGTTAGTAGTGGAGTTGCATTGAGAAAGATTCGATAGATTGTTATTTAAGTTGTGGTGTACTTCTTCTAGTGGTGTCATGTGAACGTCGACTACATGACACTTCACCTATATGGGTCTAGGGGAATGCATTGTGTATTTGGTTACTAATCGTAGGGGTTGCCGGAGTGACAGAAACCTGAACCCCTGTTAGGAAACCATTGCACAAGGGACGTAAGGGTCTTAGAGTTTAAAGCTGTGGTTAGGTTTCTACCTTAATTACTTTCTTGTACTTACAGATGTTTGCAAGGGGTATAATCACAAGTATGTATTAGTCTTGGATGGGGCGGTACATTAGCACAGGTTCACCCACACAACACTTAGCAAGCTAGAGAAGATTAATCGACTATATGAAGCGAAAGCACTTGACAGTCTTCCCATGTGTCCTCGAGAACGTTTGGTCATCTATAGAAATACAACCGGCTTGTCCTTTGTTGCATAAAGGATTGGGTCACTTGATGCATTCATTCTTAATGTCTTTCATTTACTCATACTTTGTTTACTTGCTTTATCGAAAACCCCTAAAAATCCGTTTGCTAAGTATTTGCAGAGAATTCCTGATCCATACCATTAGCCAGCACCTTCTGCTCCTCGTTGGGTTCGACACTCTTACTTATCGAAAACACTGCGATACACCACCTATACTTGTGGGTCATCAGCGACTCGAGCCAGAAGGTCACCATCGGGACCAACATGAGCCCCGCATAGGAAAGCGTGCTCATCGAGTTTCTGCGTGAGAATCGCGAAATCTTTGCATGGAAACCATCTGACATGCCTGGTGTCCTGAGGGAACTCACTGAGCACAAACTCAATAATGACCCCAAAGCGCGACCCGTGAAGCAGTCACTGTGGCCCTTCAATGAAGAGCACTGCCGGGCAATCACCGAAGAAGTGCAACGTCTACTCGCCGAGGTTTCATCCGGCCAATCAAGTACTCCAAGTGGCTGGCAAATCTAGTCTTGGTTTTGAAGAAGAACAACACTTGGAGAATGTGCATCGACTACACCAACCTTAACAGTGCCTGCCGAAGGAGGAGTTTGTCCTTCCCCGCATCGACCAAATCATCAACTCGACCGCGGGGTCAGAGTTGTTGTGCTTCCTCGATGCGTACTCTGGTTACAACCTGATCAAGATGCGGTCGAGGACAAGGAGAAAACGGTGTTCATCATGCCATTCAGTTCCTTCTGCTACACCGCCATGACGTTCGGCCTTAAGAATGTCGGCGTGACCTACCAACAGTGCATGCAGGAGTGCCTTGCAAGCCAAATTTGCCGCAACATTCACGTCTCCATCGACGATGTGGTTGTGAAGTCCACCCGCCAGAGCGACCTGCACGCCGACCTGGCAGAAACTTTCGCAAATCTGCGGAAGTACAATATCAAGGTCGACCCGGGGAAGTGCACCTTCGGCTTACCCACTGGATAGCTCCTAGGGTACGTAGTTTCCAAGCGAGGCATCTAAGCAAACCCCACCAAGTCGACACCATCGCGTGACTCAGAAAACCCGAGTGCCTGCGCGACGTTCAGAAGCTGGCCGGGCGAGTTGTGGCTCTCGGTCGCTTCATCCCCCGGCTCGGTGAGAAGGGAATGCCCCTCCACCGCTTGATGCACAAGAACCCCACATTCCGGTGGGATGGAGAAGCAGACAACATGCTCAAAGCGCTCAAGGAAGTGCTGCTCGCTGGACCGCTACTCGCCGCCCCCGTCGACAAGGAGCCAATGCTCGTCTACGTCGCGACCTCCACTCGAGTCGTCAGTGTCGTGATGGCTGTCGAGCGACCCGAGGAGGGCAAGGAGCGCCCCATACAACGCCTGGTCTACGACATCAGCAAGGTCCTAACAGACTCAAGGCAGCGCTACCCTCATTACCAGAAGCTGGTGTACGCAGTCTTTAGAGCCTAGCGACAGCTCCCGCACTACTTCTAGGAGCACCCCATCACGGTCGTCTCCTTTGTGCCATTGCAGGACATCATTCGCAATCGCGAGGCGACTGGGCGAGTCACCAAGTGGGCTGTCGAAATCGGCATCCACAACATTAAGTATGAGCCATGCAAGGCGATAAAGTCATAGGCCCTTGCCGATTTCCTCGCCGACTAGGAAGAAGCATAGTAACCAGAGACATTGCCCTACCTCCATTACTGGCACCTCCACTTCGGCGACTCTAAAAACTCCGATGGGGCCAGAGAAGGAATCGTGCTCACCTCCCCCAAGGGAGACAAGCTCCGATACATGCTACAACTCAACTTCACGCCCTGCACCAACAACATGGCGGAGTATGAGGCCCTCCTCCACAGCATGCGGGCCGCCAAGGAGATGAACGTCAACCGCCTCAAGTGCTACGGCGGCTCCGACCTCATTGCCACGCAAGTCACTAGCACCTGCGATGCAGTTGCCCCCAAAATGATAGCTTATCGTCAAGCGGTGGACCAACTGGGGGTTACTTTGCCGACTACTCTACTGAGTGGATCGATCGCCACAAAAACGAAGAGGCCGACGCACTCTCCCGCATCGGTTCGGCTCGCCAGACACCACCTCCGGGTGTCTTCCTCGACATCATCGACAAGCCCTCGGTCTCCCCCGAAGGAGATTGACATCGGAATACCGCTGCAGCTCGGGACCGCTCTGGTCGCCATGATCACGAAGCCTAGCGACTGGACTACACCGTATGTCGCCTACCTCGAGCACAAGATCCTGCCAGTAGACGAGACAGAGGCGCGAATGATCATGCGCCGCTGCAAATCCTTCGTCATCATAAACGGCGAGCTCCACAAGCGCAGCATGACCGGCGTGTTCTAGCGCTGCGTGTAGCCAGAAGAGGGACGCAAGATCCTCCAGGACATCCATGTCGGCGACTGCGGCCACCATGTCGGTGCTCGGTCGCTAGTCACCAAGGCCATGCGCCACGGCTTCTACTGGATCACTACACACGCTGACGCCACTGACATCGTCCAACTATGCGTCGAGTGCCAGAAGTACGCCAACCAGACGCACATCCCTGGTTTGGCCCTCAAGACTATTCCCATCACCTGG
Source organism: Avena sativa (assembly GCA_916181665.1). NCBI lineage: Eukaryota > Viridiplantae > Streptophyta > Magnoliopsida > Poales > Poaceae > Avena > Avena sativa. The sequence continues at coordinate 25,727,972 of OV702290.1, read as the reverse complement.
CCATTCGCCATATGGGGCATCGACATTGTGGGCCGATTTAACAAAGCTCCATCAGGATACACCCACCTCTTGTTCGCTGTCGACAAGTTCACCAAGTGGGTCGAGGCAAAGCCAATCAAGAAGTGCGATGGCAAGACCGCCACCAAGTTCCTCCACGAGTTAATCTACCGGTACGACTACCCGCATAGCATCACCATGGATAACGGCACCAAATTCGCCAAGGGTGCCACAGCTGACTTCTGCGAGGAGCATGGCATATGACTCGACCTCACCTCAATCACCCACCCGGAGTCGAACGGCCAAGCAGAGCGCGCCAACCAAAGCATCCTCCATGGCCTCAAGCCACAACTGCAGGTCCCCCTCGAGCGGACTCCCAGATGCTGGGTTGAAGAGCCCCCTCTATGCTATGGGGCATTCGCACCTCTATCAACCGCTTGACAGGGTTCACACCCTTCTTCATGGTGTATGGTGCTGAAGCCATCATGCCGACCGACCTGGAACACGAATCGCCTCGGGCCGTCAACTACATGGAGGAGGACAACGAGATTGGCCGCCAACACAGGGTCGACCAGCTCGATGAAGCCCGCGACCTAGCTCGCTCTCGCACTGCCATCTACCAGCAGGGACTCCACCGCTATCACAGCCGTCGGGTCCGGACTCACAACTTCCAGGAAGGCGACCTGGTCCTCCAACTCATCCAGGACAAGGAGGGCATGCACAAGCTCTCTCCCCCATGGGAGGGACCATTCGCCATAGGGCGAGTCCTTGGCAATGACGCGTACTACCTCATCGATATACGAGGTGACGACCAGCTCGAATTTGGATGGCCATGGAACGTAAATCTCCTCCGGAAGTTCTATACATAGAACTAAAACTTGTACTCGACTGCTATATGATGAAATAAATTCGGATCGCACAAATTGTGTCTACTCGCCATTTTCTTGTGCCAATCACACTCGTACACTTAGCAAAAAGCTAACCTACGGAATTCAACCCTTGGTGGAGCAACCAGCATGGCTAAGTAGTGTGGCCCAAGGGCACCGAAAATATTCGGGTCTTGCACCGTCCACAAAAATGCTACCCCAAAGCTACCATCGGAGTCGCCCTGCCCAACTAGACCGCCAGGCCAAGACAACCGAACACGCTTCTCATAGCGACCCGTCCTCCCCATCCCCGTGCATAGCGGCTAGAATGGTCAAGTACCACGCTCGGGGACTCGTCAAAAATGACCCTCACGCGGCTCGGGAACGCACCAAGTATGAGAGCCTGCCTCGGACTCGCCAGGCGACTGTCTTTCCAAGGCAGGAGGAGTGACACGTTATAAACAACATACCACGGCCTCACCTACCTTGGGTATGCGACTCAAACGGTTAAGGACCACACTCAGGGACTCGCCTAACCAACCTTGTTCGAGTTCAGGACCACACCAAGTACAGAGCACCCCGTGGGATCACTAAGCGACTAGCTCCACGAGCCACGGCGAGTCGACTCTAGTTAATCTAAACAACCTAACACAAACAAATATACACATATGTGAGGTCAACCCCACATAAGGGTGGACGCGCTCGAGGACTCGCACAACCAAAAATACAACCAAACAGAAATCACAAAGCAAATGCGAGTCGATTGACATCTTTTCTCAGTAACAACATATATTGTTCATCGTCAAGATATATTACAAAAGCGGCTAGTCGCCATGATTAACAAAATGCCTCAGGGCAATCCTTCATCTTGCAGGCTTCGGAGAGGAGGCGCCCCCATCACCCCTGACCTAGAAAAAATCCCAAGGGTTCGCCGGGTAGGTCGTCAGTTGCTTCGCAAGCGACGAACAGAAGGGCTGCTTTGACTTTAGGTCCCGGTGCTTCGGATCAGGGTCATTTGGCGCTACCAATGTCTTCTTGTACAGCAGCAGGTCGCCCATCGCCAACACTTGCTCCATGAAAGGAGCAGCCTTGGCAGTCAACTTCAGAACCTCCAGAATCTCCACCGAGCCAGTCGCAGAGGGGTACCCGCTGGTGACATTGTCAAGGTCGAAGTCATCGCGGAAGTGCGTGAGTCCAAGACTGAGCGCCGTAGTGGCTCTCCGGCGGAAGGCCGACCATGCCACCCACTCAACTACGGAAGGCGCTTCCTCAAGATAACGCCACACCTCCGTCAGCCCTCCAGGGATCACCTCGATGGGAGAAATTCCCTGAAGGATGGCCTGGACGCACAATGCTGAGGCAGTAGCCGCTTTCACCACCGCGGTCACGCACTGCGTGGCATCAAAATTCTGCACCACCGGATCTCCCTTACCTATTACATCTGCAACATCACAAAATCAAGTTCATGTGGAAGCATACCTATAGGTCGGCTCGCTCAGGGACTCACCTGCTCGGGGACTCGCCTGCTACTACCAAAAGAAAGCACGAGGAAAGGAACCCTTACCAAGAAGCTTGCATCAGTTCTCTGTGACAAACTTCTCTAGCACGGACAGCTTCCCCGGCAGGCCAACGATCACAGAATCAGAGGCCTTCCGCTGCAACGATTGTGGTCTTGGCCCTCTCTTAAGAGGTAGTCATTGAAGCCTTCGCCGCCTCTAGCTCCTTCACCAGGGATCCGACTCGTTCTTCTGCCGCAGTCACCGATGCCTTCGCAGCATCTAGCTCGGCGACCAGGACATAGCCCTCGTGGGCCTTGGTAAGCGCAGCAATGTGCTTGTCTGAATCAAAGAAGACAGCAATCAAAATTTTGAACAACTATAAGCAATCCAAATCTTGTCAAGGACACCAACTCACCTGCAGTCGCTTGGAGCCGCTGACTGGCCTCCTATGCTACTCGCAGTTCGGGTTCCAGTCGCTTCTTCACGGACAACCGTTCAGACAACTCCTTCTGCAAGCCCTACACACAAAATTGCAATGAGAATAGGGACAATCAAAGTTTCGAGTGTCTAGCTGTTGAAATTCAGCGACTGGACCCTTAGGGACTAGACAATCAATGTTTGAGTGTCTAGCCGCTGAAATTCAACGACTAGACCCTCGGGGACTAGACAATCAATGTTTGAGCATCTAGCCGCTGAAATTCGGTGACTACACCCTCAGGGACTGGACAATCAAAGTTTTGAGTGTCTAGCCGCTGAAGTTCAGCGACTAGACCCTCAGGGACTGGACATACCTGGATGGTAGTGCCTAGCATGTTGTGAAGCTTGTTGGCATCTGCCGAAGGAACCATGAATGGTGTACGCCCGTGTCACTGCCGGGCATCGTTGTCGATGATATCAGGAACTTGTGGCGACTGCGTTCCAGTCGCCATGGCAAAAGCCTTCATCATAAAACGTGGGAATGTCACGGCTGTAGCGCTAGTCGTTGAGGCTGGTGTTTCCACTTGCGGAACCATCGTACTTGGCTCCAAGCCGGCTGCCACACCTTCTTCAACATGGATGGTGGAGTCGTCTTTCTCCGTGCCTCCCTCTGTCATGGCAACGGGGTCGCTCTCCTTCTTCTTCTTCACGCCCTCACTCGGCGCCTCGACAGTGGCCGCCTTCCTCTTCTTGGAGGGATCGACCTCCCTTTCGGTGATGATCGGTGGGACTTTGATCACCGAGGGATGGGTAATCTTCTTGGTGCTAGTCCTACAAGGTCGCCACAGTCAGCGATCTTCCAAAACCCCGAAAGTCATGAAAAATACTACAGTAGAGACTTACTTTGCGACAGGGAGGACGCGTAGTCCGGTACTGATATGCGCGGGCTTCTCCAGTTCTGGGCCTAGCTTGCGCGTGAGCCCTCTCTCCAACACACCCATTGGCCGCGATGTCGCAGGCTTCTCTGTCGACGAGGCTGCGGCCACGAAAATCTCACACCTCCTTCGGTGGTGGAGTGGCCAAACCTTTGGCAGCTTCAATCCTTGTGTCCGGGGGCACCGACGCCTCTGGCGCAATGGCGACGAGTGGAACCTCCACAACCACGTCTGTGGCCTCCATGTCCATCATTGGAATTAAATCCTCCAAAGCCTTCGCAACATCCGCGACCTCCTCGTCACCGGGCTCGTCCTCCAAGTCGAACATCACCACGGATCTGGCCGGCGACTTCGCCGGTGACTTCAGCTTTGCTGCCGACTTGGCCTTCACCGGCTGCTTCGTCTTCGACGGTGACTTCAACTTCAACGTGGGCATGGCTGGCATGGCCATGCACCACGATCTATGCTCTTCTAAGATGTTGACATCGCTATCGTGTTCTTAGAGGCTGCGACTCGCCTCTAGTTCACTGCTTCTGCTCGCGGGTCTTCCGAGCAGCGGACAAGGGCGCGTGCACCTCCATTACCTCATCCTCACTCTCGGAGGATTCCTCCTCCTCCTCTTTCTCGAGATCCGTGGGAACCTCTTCGTCGAGTGGAGGAAGCCAGTTCTCGAGAACTTGGAATAGCTAGCAGAGATAAAGAAGTGCCGACTTGATCAAAACAAAGATAAAAACTGCGACTGCATGAATCCGACTACGAAACTGCGACTACGAAATTAAGACTGAGAAAGAAAGGAAACTTACTGGGGGCTGACGCTTCCCGACGGTGTATGGAGCAAGCCCGGCCTTCGGGTCGGTATACTCCGCCTCCGTGATCTTCTTTAGTGCGGCGATGTAGTCGTCGGCCTCCCAGACCTCCTTACTCGCCCTTGTGGCGTCATCCTTGTTAATGTACTGGTACATCTAGTGGGCTCAGGTAGCCAGTGTAACCAGCCGCCGCTCAAGCCAACAGTTGTACAGATTGATGGTCTCGAGACCTTCCTTCTTCAGCTTCTTGATTCGCGTCAGCATCTCGTCAACCGCCATCTTCTGATCATCAGGAGGCTTGGTCACCGACAACTGGCGGGCTCGCTCCTCTCGGCGGTGTACATCAGAAGCGACACCTCACTGTCGGGAGTAGACTCCTTCACATAAAACCATCTCTTCTTCCACTCGCTTGCGGCCTTCTTCGGCAGCAGGAGCTTCACGAATGTGGCCTTGGGCTTCAGCTGGAAGCTGACACCGCGCGCTGCTAGGATGTGACCGCTTGCCCCCTCGCGGCTGATGTGGCCATGGAACAATTCCAGCCATAGAGGAAAGTAGGGGCGACACCCAAAATAGCACTAATAGAAAGCCACAAATATGGTGAGCTGCTCGATGCTATGCGGCCCCAGATTCGACGGTTTGATCGCGTAATACTCATAGAACTGCCGGAACAAGATCGACATGGGGAAGCCTAGTGATGACCCACAAGTATAGGGGGTGTATCGCAGTATTTTCGATAAGTAAGAGTGTCGAACCCAACAAGGAGCAGAAGGTGCTGGCTAGTGGTATGGATCAGGAATTCTCTGCAAATACTTAGCAAACGGATTTTTAGGGGGTTTTGATATAGCAAGTAAGCAAAGTACTAGTAAATAAAAGAAAGTAGGAATAAATGCAGCAAGTGGCCTAATCCTTTCTGAAGCAAAGGACAAGCCGGTTGTATTACTTAAGATGACCAAACATTCTTGAGGACACATGGGAAGATTGTCAAGTGCTTTCGCTTCATATAGCTGATTAATCTTCTTTAGCTTGCTAAGTGTTGTGTGGGTGAACCTGTGCTAATGTACCGCCCCATCCAAGACTAATACATACTTGTGATTATACCCCTTGCAAACATCCGTAAGTACAAGAAAGTAATTAAGGTAGAAACCTAACCACAGCTTTAAACTCTAAGACCCTTACGTCCCTTGTGCAATGGTTTCCTAACAGGGGTTCAGGTTTCTGTCACTCCGGCAACCCCTACGATTAGTAGCCAAATACACAATGCATTCCCCTAGGCCCATATAGGTGAAGTGTCATGTAGTCGACGTTCACATGACACCACTAGAAGAAGTACACCACAACTTAAATAACAATCTATTGAATCTTTCTCAACACAACTCCACTACTAACAACAAGACTTGTCCCATGTCCTCAAGAACAAAACGAACTACTCACAAGACATCATATGGATCATGATCAGAGATGGAATAATGATGTATAACAATCTGAACATAAACAATAATTCAATGGTTCACTCAATAGCATCAACTACAAAGAGTAATCAACACCGGCAAAGTTTTCCCTATGAACTATGCAAGATTCAACGCAATTGTTACAGCAATATGGAGATGGTGATGAGGGTGTTGATGGTGATGATGGTGATGATGATGATGATGATGATGATGATCCCGATGAAGTCCCGCTTGATGGTGGTGTTGATGGCGACGATCTCCCCTCTCCGGGAAGGAATTCCCCCGGCAGAAATCTGTCTGCCGGAGAGATCTTTCTCTCTCGGTGTTTTCCGCCCCACAGAGGCAGTGGAATCTTTCTGTGGTCGCTCCCCGAGTCTTAGGGTTTCGGGAGGATGATATACGCCAGAGAGGAGAGGCTGGAGTGGGCCAGGGTGGCCACAGCACCTCCTGGCACGGCCTAGGCCTGCTCGCACCATGGGGTGGTGTGGGCCCCCTGTGGCCCATCTCCACTCCATCTTCTGGCATCCTTAGTCTTCTGGAAAAATAGGATTTTCCGTAAATTTTCCCAGATTTTCTGATCTTCGTGAATTTTGCCTCCAATCAGCACCTTTTCCATCAGAATCCTGACTGCAGCGGTCCATGCTCCAAAAGTCATTTACATGCAAAAATAGATGAAATAACATAAGTATCACCTCTCAATACGAAATATATCAATGAATAATAGTGAATTAAGACATAGAATAGTGATGCAAAATGGACGTATCAACTCCCCCCCAAGCTTAGACTTCGCTTGTCCCCAAGCGAAACTGAGCTCAATAAACATGACCTCAGGTTTATCGAGTGAAGAGTCGATAAAAGAATACGGACAAGAAGCATCACATTCATCAAATACATAGATCATAATAGAAGACAACTCACTATTATATAACTCAACTTGTAATGAGTAAAGGAAACACAATAAAGATACATAAAGTGAATCATGTTTGGTAATGGCAAACTTAGCTCTTGGTCGAAGAATAGTTGATAATTTGCTGAGTTCACAAATAGCTAGTTTTCAAAGAGAGCTTTCAAAGTAGTAAACTTCAAGATAAGAGCAATGTGCAAAACAAGGAACATAAGAAACATGAATGCATAAATCATCATATGAATGAATGAAACACATCAACTAAAAATACTTGTTGAGATAGAGGGGAGTAGGTTTACTGACTCAAATACAAAGTAAAAGAAAGGCCCTTCGCAGAGGGAAGCAGGGATTGCAAGTCTCATAAAGAGCTCCCAAAAATTATGATACTTACTAGCTTTCAGCTCTCATTGCCCCTATCATAGGCATCTTTAGGTGATTAAGGTTAAAGTGACACAACTAAGAGGATATGCTTGACAAGTTATAAGTTGAAATCTCATGCCCCTTACTTATGAGTATCGATCATCATGCTACTCAACTTCAGTCACGAGCAAGCTCTTGTCATTGTAAATACATGCGTATCATTGAGAACCGCCAACGGGGTACCCCTTGCACATGACACAGGAGCTATCCCATAATCAAAATGACAAGGCAAGCAGACAGTGAGCATCTCAGCGATCTTTTTATTTGCTATTTGCATAGGTTTTTATTGAGGATGCTTCATAGAATGCTCACTATAGTTATGCTGCAAGTTTCCACCATGATTAGGCATGGCTTAGGCTAGCGGCCCAGGCGTTTCTCTAACACACATACAAACTCCATGATCTTACAAGTTCCACTTTTATTTCACACCGCCGGGATCCATAAGCAAAAGAACATGATATCAACTAGGTACAAGTACCAATGAAGTGTTGAAAGCGGTCCCCATGATGCATGGTTCTGCTAACTTCAACTCATAAAGCGCAAGCATATACGCAACAAAGAAGGACCCAATGGTTCAAGTTTATTAAATGGAAGAAAGTAAAGTGTGCCATCAAGTTCGTGAGAGCTTTAATCACTAATTTTCACATAACAAGTTTAATTTGGGAGGTAGATAAAACAAGAATTTACTTGAAATAGCAATAATGCTACTAGGTAGGTATGGTGGACACAAATGGCAAAGGTTTTGGTTTAAAGGAGGTGGATGCACGAGAAGAATTCCCTCTCAGTACAGGTTTTTGGCTAGCAAGGCTGGGTAGCAAGTATAAGAGTTGAAGGAAACAAACAAACAAACATACAAGTGATAAAGACAAACATGCAATCTTCCTTGGAAGCACAAAATATCTTAACTAGAGAATACTAGACTTATGAGCAAATCAAGAAAGAAAGATGATGAAATTATTTTTCTTTAGAGTACTTTTATCTTTTTCATTCAACTCTCAAAAAGGTGTTGCTACTGACCGAGTCAGGTTTGCCAAAACCAACTAAATTAACTCAATGATCCCAAAGTGATACTAATACTAACAACAAGATCAATCATATAACCACGAATTGAAAACTAATATAAGCTATGCAAAATAGTGAATGATAGAACTTCTCATTAATATTCCATAACGGAAACTCACACCAAGGGATACATATCTAACGAGAGAGGGGACACTTCCATAATGCAAACCATCCTACATAATAACTCCTCTATTCATGATATGACTCTATTAATAAGGTAAAAAGATAGAAGATAGTGATATGATACCGCGGCACTCCTCCTAGCTTGGAACAAACCAAGGGGATGTCAAACCTGATGACGAATTACTCCTTAGGTGGTGGTATCCTCTCGATGAGCTCTCTGATCAGTTTCCCAAAGTCCTCAATCTTGAAAGTGAGATTACGAATCAGCTGTGAATTTTGCTCAATGCGGCTCATGATCATGTCATGTTGAGAATTCCAGCTCTTGCTATTCTTTCCCCACTCTTCCTCCTTGAAGTCTTCTTTTCCTGCATGGCTAGAACAAGGCAAATCCCAATTGGAGGGTAATTTCTCCTTGGGCATATTCTGGTATTGATGCTCATGGATAATGGTATGGAAAGGATTCCTGGTGCGTGGAGGAAGTGACCGTGGAGCCAAACTGTGACGGGGAGCTTTCCCCCCAGTTTGCATTCGTGCTGTCCTTCTAACCCTGGCAGGTTTCACCACTCCAATGCTTGCAATGGTAGTGTCGGTGTGCGGACGTTGGCCTTTCTCCTCTTCACCTTCACTCTCGATCTCCTTCTCCTTCCCGGGGTCTTGGAGGTCTTCCTCCATGGGCTCCTTCCCTTTATCCTTGGCAGACACCATTGTGCTTCTAAACTTTCAAAGAGTATGTCCTGGTAGAAAACAGGTCAAAACAAAAAACACGACGAAAAAACGATATACGGACCTTGGGGGATCCGGAGGGTTATATATTATGAAGTTTCGTATCAAAAGGAAGGTACTGGGAGAAAACGAGTCGGAGGCGGAGTCTGGGGTGGCCTCACCACCTGGTGGCACGGCCAGGGGTGGGCCCGCGCCACAGGGTGGTGTGGGCTACCCCGGCTCCGGTTCCGTCCCTTTTTCGCTTCGTAACTTCCCTTATTGACTTAAAACTGCAAAAATATAGTTGGATTGTATTTTCGCGGAACTTTTCTTACCAGAACGGTTACCTAGTTGGAAACAGACTCTGCAGGTCTCTGAATTTGGTATTTAGTGGATCTTTCCAGAGTCACCACTTGAATCATCAATATCTTCATCTTCATACACTTATTTCTTGAGTCATAAAACCCTTCTCTTCCTTATTACACCATTATCTCCACTTCCTGGAAATTTCTTTCACACAAAACTTCACATAGTTCTCATTAGCAACAATAGTATAAGTGAAGTGATAAAACCTTTTGAGTCCAACTTCAACTGAAAACCATCAAAACAAAAGCTACTGAAGCAACTCCTTCCGAAAACCCAAAAAGAATTCAAGAAGGAAATCGAATAAAGAAGCAAATGCGAGATTGGCAAAATCTGTCAAAACAGACCAGCGGGTAAAGATCATTTTTTTCAAAAATCTTCTGTTGCTCAAATCAAAAAGTGCAAAACTAACGAAAGTTAAATAACAACCTGGGTCAGAAGCACAAAAATTACAGCTCAATCCGACATACAGAGGTCTCTCGGTGAAGCACAAAAATCTGTTTCGAGACAGCAACTTCCCCAAATCTTACTTCTCTCTCATTAGAGGTTGATCTTAACACAAAAACCAAACAAAACGGATAAGGAGCGGTTATTACCGAAGTAATAACTTCCAAGACTCAAAGAAACAAAAATAAACTAAAAGCAAAAACAAATTGGGTTGTCTCCCATAAAGCTCTTTCTTTATAGCCATTAAGATGGGCATGATAATTTTGAAGAAACTCTCATAGGGATATGAATTGTAGTGAAAGAGAGCATTAAGAAGCAAAAACACACACACATTTAAGTCTAACCCACTTCCTATGCAAGGGAATTTTGTAAACAAACAAGTTATTGAAACCAGAGGCAACTTGCATAAGAAGGCAAAAGAAAAGCAATATAAAAACTTTCAGCATAAAGCAAGGAAACTTGATATTATCGAGATACATAAGAACACTTTTCCCTATCTCATAGTAACTTTTAGTATCATGCATAAACTTAACGATATAGCTATCACAAGGCCCATCATAGCAATGATCACTTATTCTAACAGAAAACACAGGAATACTAGCTCTCATAACATTACTTTGTGAAACAATATTAGAGGTATCCTTACAAAGGATAGGGTGTCCCTCTTTTTCATACTTGGTGACAAAGTCCTTCACATTTGCTATTATAGGTTCATCAACCATTTGTTTATCAGGTTCAACAGCTTTATTCATACTTTCATCTACCATACTAGCCATCATAGAATGTTCCTTTACCTTAACTGGGAAAGGCATTTTCTCAATATAAGGTTTAGGTAAAACATGATTAGCAGTATAAACTTCAGTATTTCTTGCAGGAACACTCTTAGCAATATCTTTATTAGGTTCATGATAATTATTCCACTTCTTTTTAGGCACTTCAATATAGGAAGCAAAAGCCTTAAAATAAGAAGCAATAGCTTGAGAGTCTAGACCATAAGCATTTTTAATATTTTGAAAGTCATCAGTTCCCATAAAAGATCCAATGCATTCATAATCATAATTTATACCTGACTTTCTACCTTTGTCATTCTCCCAAGCTTCAGCATTGTCTTGAATACGGTCCAGAAGATCCCATTTAGCTTCTTCTTCCATGCGAGTGAATGATCCAGTGCAAGAAGCATCCAATAAATCCTTATCATGTAGAGGGAGCCTTGCATAAAAGTTATTGATAATAATATTGTTGGGGAGATCATGAATGGGACATTTGAGCATTAGTAACTTCAATCTCCCCCAAGCTTGAGCTGTACTCTCTCCATCAAGAGGCCAAAAGTTGTATATTTGATTCCGATCTTTATGAATCTCACTAGGAGGATAAAACTTTGAATAAAAGAGAGGCACTATTTCCTCCCATTCCAGAGCTTGACCATTCTTCAGCAGCTTATACCATTCCTCAGCTCTTCCTTTCAGTGATAATGAGAATAACTTCTTCTTAACTTGATCTGTAGTAATACCTGTACACTTGAACAACCCACACAATTAGTGTATAAAGAGTAAATGATCACCGGGATGGACAGTTCCATCCCCAACATAGTAGTTATCCATAACACGATCAATAATTCTTGTAGGTATTTTGAAAACATCATTCTCAGCAGGTGGTGGTTTATCTACTACCTTAGCAGTGGTAGTAGCATTACCAAATAAGAAACTCAGCGAGTTATCCATAACGAAAATAAAGCAACTAACAGAAGTAAACAATACTCACAGTAGAAGTTTCCTTTACCGGTTCCACTCTCCAATAGCGCTTCACTCCCCGGCAACGGCGCCAGAAAATAGTCTTGATGACCCACAAGTATAGGGGGTGTATCGCAGTACTTTCGATAAGTAAGAGTGTCGAACCCAACGAGGAGCAGAAGGTGCTGGCTAGTGGTATGGATTAGGAATTCTCTGCAAATACTTAGCAAACGGATTTTTAGGGGTTTTCGATAAAGCAAGTAAACAAAGTACGAGTAAATGAAAGACAGTAAGAATGAATGCAGCAAGTGGCCCAATCCTTATGCAGCAAAGGACAAGCCGGTTGTATTTCTATAGATGACCAAACGTTCTCAAGGACACATGGGAAGACTGTCAAGTGCTTTCGCTTCATATAGTCGATTAATCTTCTCTAGCTTGCTAAGTGTTGTGTGGGTGAACCTGTGCTAATGTATTGCCCATCCAAGACTAATACATACTTATGATTATACCCCTTGCAAACATCCGTAAGTACAAGAAAGTAATTAAGGTATAAACCTAACCACAGCTTTAAACTCTAAGACCCTTATGTCCCTTGTGCAATGGTTTCCTAACGGGGGTTCAGGTTTCTGTCACTCCGGCAACCCCTACGATTAGTAGCCAAATACACAATGCATTCCCCTAGGCCCATATAGGTGAAGTGTCATGTAGTCGACGTTCACATGACACCACTAGGAGAAGTACACCACAACTTAAATAACAATCTATTGAATCTTTCTCAACACAACTCCACTACTAACAACAAGACTTCTCCCATGTCCTCAAGAACAAAACGAACTACTCACAAGACATCATATGGATCATGATCAGAGATGGAATAATGATGTATAACAATCTGAACATAAACAATAATTCAATGGTTCACTCAATAGCATCAACTACAAAGAGTAATCAACACCGGGAAAGTTTCCCCTATGAACTATGCAAGATTCAACGCAATTGTTACAGCAATATGGAGATGGTGTGAGGGTGCTGATGGTGATGATGGTGGTGATGATGATGATGATCCCGATGAAGTCCAGCTTGATGGTGGTGTTGATGGCGACGATCTCCCCTCTCCGGGAAGGAATTCCCCTGGCAGAAATCTGTCTGCCGGAGAGAGATCTTTCTCTCTCGGTGTTTTCCGCCTCGCAGAGGCGGCAGAATATTTATGTGGTCGCTCCCCGAGCCTTAGGGTTTCGAGAGGATGATATACGCCAGAGGGGAGAGACTGGAGTGGGCCAGGGTGGCCACACCACCTCCTGGCGTGGCCTACGCCTGGCCGCACCATGGGGTGGTGTGGGCCCCATGTGGCCCATCTCCACTCCATCTTCTGGCATCCTTAGTCTTCTGGAAAAATAGGATTTTCCGTATATTTTCCCGGATTTTCTGATCTTCGTGAATTTTGCCTCCAAACAGCACCTTTTCCATCAGAATCCTGACTACAGCGGTCCATGCTCCAAAAGTCATCAACCATGCAAAAATAGATGAAATAACATAAGTATCATCTCTCAATATAAAATATATCAATGAATAATAGTGAATTAAGACATAGAATAGTGATGCAAAATGGACGTTCACCTAGCCCCTTTCTAAGTGGCTCTGGAAGCAAATGAATTCGCCGGGGCGAGGCTTCGACTCTGTCTCGCCGGGTGCGGGGACCCGCTAGTTCCCCTTGTAGAGGATCCCCGCTTCTTGGAAGGATTTCAAGGTGGCGGTGATACACTTTGACTTACCCCATAGATCCTTCTTTGGCGCCATTAGAGAAGACTGGGGTCACATGGCTCGGAGACCTTGGATCAGGAGAAGAATTGGAGACTTAAGGTACGCGAGAATGGGGAAATACGAAGAAGGTCCATAAACTTCCCCTGCCGTTCTCCTTATAAAGAGGTGCTACCCGCCAATCTCGGGAGAGCCGTTACCCAGCGGTAAATTCGGCGAAGTAACCGTTGTATTACCTAATGGCTAGTTTGACCATGCTGACAGTCCAACTTCATTCACTCAACTCGCCTACTTACTCGCCCTTCCAGTCGGCCGGGCGTGGAAACTTGAGCACATTTCCATTCGCCAATGCTGCGACTGAAGACACACAGAAGAGATTCCTTCCTTCATTGAGGGAGTCCACTGTCGATTCGACTGGGCGTCTGATTGGACTCACCTACTCCGACTGCCAAAAGAACACCTGTGTCGAACCAACGCTGGCCTCGGGGACTACTGATGGGGATATGCCGAATGGGGTATGCCCAGCAGGACGTTTCAACTAGACAAGGGCCTATGCGAGTGGGTCTGCAGGACGGCGATTGGAATGCGACTGAAGAGGAAGCTTGGCGAGTAGAAGCTGGAGGCCCATAAGTATAGTTAGGCCTAGTCGGATTAGGTCAAATCCTCCGAGTCCTTAACTGATTCGGTTGTATATCTGTAAACCCTAGCGAGATACCCCTACATAAGCCTTCCTAGGGTGCTCTCTATACTCACGTTCCATCATACACCCCATCGACTCGCTGCATAGCCGCCGAGATCCCCACTCTTGTACTCACTCGATAATACAATCTAGCAGGAGTAGGTCTTTACCCTACGGGGGGCTGAACCTGGGTAAATCCATGTGTCTTTGCCCTCATCTCGCTCCGCGGATGGTTGCCCGCTCTTGCCCTAAATCCTTCCAATCGCTACCCCTGGTAGCGATTGCCGTGGTTATTCCCACGACAATATCTGATATTTACTCTGTACAAATGCATCGTACTGTATGGTATGTAATAGTCGTCATGGATCAACCGGCTATGTACTGTCGTATGTACGATAAAATCTTGCAGAAATATATAGTTGCAACTTGTGCCCTTATCGATTAAAGCGTTATATTTTGTCTTATGAGTACATCTCTTTTCAAAAGTTTTTTCGGCTTACTTTTTGACGCGCTAATCACGTGGGGGTAGTGGAGAGATGCGTCGGTGGGAGAATATGATATTTTATATCATTACTGCGGGACGTTTTGTCCCACATCGCCAAACTAGGCTACATGGCACTGGTTTATAGCCTTCAGCGCGCAGGTACCAGCCATATCTTTGACCCGTTTGATTAGTTCATTTCCGTGAACTGATAAGACGGGTTTAAGCTTTTTTTCCTTTATATGAAACAAAACTTCAATTTTTTTTGCTTTATATGTAAAAAAAGCTTCACTATATTTAACGCTTCTTGAAACGTTATGTCTAACAGCCACGCCCCAGAAACACAAAAAGGAGTCTAATATTAATTATAAGTTGCAATTACCTAATGGTCTTATGCATGGGTGTACCTCTAATTGTCGTGATCTATTCATATATAAAATTCTAATGCATAGACAGAAAGTTTGACTTCGTTGTTAATGTTTTCATGCCTTGTGTTGCTATTTACCATGTTTCAACTTGATTATTATTTTGCTTGATTTGAGCACACCATGAGACCCTGATATTATGTAATGGAACACTCTCTAGGAAAGAAGGATATGTCACCAAGGTACAAGTTACCACATGATTTCCACTCATCTTAAACCAAGTAAGTAAAGTCTAGCTATATGGCAATAAATAAAACACTTTTCGGGAGGTAAACTTTTTTAAAATTTTCCTTTTGAACTCTTGCTGTAGTAAGAGTTTTTATTTTATTTTACCTTCTGTAGTTTTTAATAAAGTACCAAATTTTACCCATCTAGATGATATTAAGCCGATAGAACTATTGAGAATTGCAGTTTTTTGCATGATACTATTTACGAAAAAATTCCCTATGAAGTTTTGTGACTCCTATTGATCTCATATTTAAACTGAAGTTGCAGCTTTTCATCCTATATATGCACAAAAATCAACGAAAATTCCTAACATGCCTAAGTAGGTGAAAACTGTTGCGTTCTACATCTGCTGTTTTTCTGGACAGATTCTATCTTTTATTGTTTGTCATTGCTTTGAGTGTCCATATGATTTTCTATGATTTTTTTATCTTATGTTAATATTTTCAACTTAATATAATCTCTATACATCTCAAACCAAAATTAATTAGAGAGTTCTATAGCAGCTTGCAATATATCTTTGTGTCACTAATGTCGTCTCTGAGGAAAGAGATGGAAAAAAAGCTTTATGTTAAAGTTTTTTCACAGACAAAGAAGGAATACCATACTATGAGCTATCCAAGAACAGTGAATACCATAAGCTTGGGGATTCTCAAAGCACCCATTATATCTATTACACTCACAGTTTACAAATCTCTAAACTTTGTTTTTCGAGCAACATAAGATTTACGCATAAACTTAGAGCGTCTTTATTTAGTTTTATGTTTTATTTTGCTTATTTGTCTTGTAAATAATGAGACCACGACTTGAAGTTATATAAAATAAGTATGAAAAATCTACTATAATATAAAATATTAGGTTGGATGATATAAAAAATGAAAAGGGAAGTAAAAGTTGAGATACAAGCCATGCATGTTGTTGTATATTTCATACACTTTAACGAATGTGCCTTATGTAGTACTGCATTTATTTACTTATATGTATGATTAGATTTACTACTTTTCCTCACAAAGAGTGGATAGTACTATGGACACTTTTGCATGCTTGTAGATGTCAACCTTACTATCAGCCAACTCAAAAAAAAATCTCAAACAAGCTAAAACTTGTATCCAAAACCCTTAAACCTTATTACTACAATAGTGTACATCATACCTACCTATATAGAATTTGGTATTACAATTATATTATATGTTCTATATCTTTGAATATTTCAAGTCATGTGTTTTGTGTAGTTTAAATCTCATGGGAAAGTAAGAATAGTGCACAACTACTTGAAATAAAGTAGAATAATTAAATTTGACCTGTTGTGATTGGAATTATGTTTGTTATGTTCTACACAACTTATGAGTTGAGCGTTAGCAGAACCATGGTGATATGGGGTACGCTTTCATCATTGCACTATATGATATCATGTTTCTTTTGGCTGTGGATGTCTACCATGTGAAATAAGCTGGAGTAAGTATTATAATCGAGTATGCATATGCGTCAGAGGGAGCATTGAGTCACTAACCTAAGCCATGCTATGCATCATGGTGGAGATCTACAACATGAGCATTCAAAGAACCACTTTAAATAGAAAAGCTATGCAAATGGTAAATAAAAGAAACTGTTGAGAATGCCTATTTATTTGTTTGTCTTATCATCTAAGTATGGATAATCCCTCAAAGACTTCTCGTACAAGGGGTCAAGAGACCCTAGTGCCACCTTGTTTGGAACTATATGTATATTATGATGAGAGTCCTTAGTTGAGTAGCGTGCAAGTATGGATACTTGTGGTCATCGGGCATGAGATATCAACTTGTAAGAGGTCAAGTATATAAACCATATTTGCTTTTACTTTAACCATAATCACAAAAGATGCCTTAAAACCCAGCTCTTATGAGCATCGTTGACACGAGCTACACATCCCAAAACGCTATTGTACTTTCTCTTACAATTATCAAAGACGTGGCAGATATATATATGTTACCAGGAAGAAGAAAAACAAATGTAAAGAAGTGAAAATAAAAAATGGGCCCGAAAGACCAAACATAGGATTTAACCCTTCTGTTTATATGTTAATGGTTCATAGAACTTAAATTTGATATTATATGAGTAACATATTATTAAGCATACTTGTTAGTGTTAGAATCGGACACGGTGCTTGTACCGTATACAACTTGTATTGTATTATGCAGTGTTGATGTATATATAAACTGATCATCGGTGGCCACACCGACAACCCTAAACTTGACTTGGTATTAGAGCCAACTCGGGCTCTCTATTTTTCCACTGTCACCACCACACACTTCCTCTCGTGCCATCGCCGCGTGATCTCTGCACTACGGCACACTTCCTCCCACAACCGTGCATGCTCTATCGTCCTTCACTGAGATGGCCAGCTCCTCAGCGCTGCAGCTCACACTCTCTCCAACCTCGCCGATGTCAGCCTCTACGGTCATCTCGATGGCACCGAGGCTGCCCCTGTGAAGAATATCAAGCAAGGGGAGGGAGATGTCGCCGTGGAGGTGGACAACCCGGACTACAAACGCTGGTGGGTCACGGATCATAAGGTTCTCGTCCTTCTCGTCTCCATGGTGCCCAAAAAAGCATGCCAACTCATCGGCTCCATGTCCTGCACGGATGTGTTGACTGTCGTGCACACCATGTTTGGGGCTCAGAGTCAGGCCAACGTTCGCCACATCCGTCGTCAGCACGATTCATTGTGGAAGGAGGAGACAAACGATGTCCAGTACATGCACAAGATGAAATATCTTTCTGACATCATGGTGGCCACCGCATCTCCTCTCTCTAGTGACGAGCTCGTTTACTACATTATTAGTGGCCTCGGCCGCATGTTCAATGCAATTGTGGCTTGTTCACCATTGGTAATCGCTATGTGTCCTACAATGACTTTTTCTCTCATATCCTCTCGTTCGAGACTCTTCAGATGAAGCAAACTCAGTCCACGGAGTGGTCTTCATCGGAGAACGCTGCCTCGCAGCCCGGCCCCTTCTCCAACTCTGGACGGTTGCGCGCTCTAGAGTACCCTCCCGCCTAGTATGGTGGGGGACGCCCCACTAGGAATGACGCTTTCTAGCAGGGGCAAGGCCTCCTGTACGCCGGGGGCAACGACCGCCAGTTCAACGACGGTATGGCGGCGACAACCGCCAGTTCAACACCGGGGGAACTAGACGCAACGGAAAGAAGCAGCGCCCTCGCTGCCAGCTCTGTGGCTATTGGGGGCATGAGACCTTTGATTATCGCAAATGTTTCAACCATGACTTTACAAGAGACAACAACACTCAACGTTCCGGTAATGCTGCGACCATAAACTCCACCGCGCCTCCTCTCTGATTGATGGACAGCGGGGCTACGTATCATTTTACCAATGATCTTCAGCGGCTTCACATCCACGAGCGCTACGACGGCAAGGATCACGTTCAAGTAGCTAATGGTACATGTTTGTCTATTGCACACATCGGTCGTTCTAATTTAGCTGATTCCTCTATTCGATTGAACAATATCCTTCATGATCCGCACATTAGCAAAATCTTATCTCTATTTATCGTCTTGTCTACAATAATGATGTCTTTGTTGAGTTTTACCGTTCCATTTTTTGTGTCAAGGACAAAGCCACGAGGAGAGTTTTGCTTCACGGTAGAAGTCATAATGGGCTCTATCCGATTCCATATAATCGAGCATCGTCGCCGTCGCTTCAGGCTAGTTTCAGTGTCAGGGTTATGTCGTCCCAGTGCTATTAGCGTCTCGACCATCCCTCCAATAAAGTCGTGCAAAATATTGTTACGCAACATGCTTTACCAGTTTTATCATGCCCAAACTCTGTTTTAGTTTGTGATGCATGTCAACATGCAAAGATTCATCAACTGCCTTATAATGCATCTCATCGTGTTTTCACTATGCCTCTTGAATTGATTCACTCCGATGTGTAGGGTCCAGCTATTGCCTCTTTTGGTGGTTACAAATATTATGTTAGTTTTGTCGATGATTATTCTCGTTTTTGCTGGATTTATCTTCTCAAACATAAGTCTGATATCGAGCAAGTATTTTATGCTTTCTAGGATCATATTGAACGTCTTCTTAACATGAAAATTAAGGCCATTCGGTCTGATTGGGGCGGCGAATACCATAGGCTACATACATATTTCTAGCGCACGAGTATCTCCCATAGGGTATCGTGTCCTCACACCTCTCAACAAAACGGTGTTGTTGAACACAAACACGGTCATCTTATTGAGACAGGCTTGGCTCTTTTTGCCCATTCATCTATTCCTTTGTGTTTTTGGGATGAGGTGTTTTTTACGGCATGTTACCTAATCAACCGTATGTCCTCCCCCGTTTTGGGCAAAGATACTCTAGGTAATTGTCTGTTTAAGACACAACCAAATTATGACTTTCTTCGTATTTTTGGTTGTGCGTGTTGGCCTAGTCTTCGCAAGTATAATACACACAAGATTGAATTCCATTTCAAACCGCGTGTCTTCCTTGTCTATAGTCCTATGCACAAGGGCTATAAGTGTTTAGATTGGTCCACGGGACACATTTATATCTCTCATGACATCGTGTTTGACGAGTCGTTCTTTCCTTTTTCCACTTCGGGAGTTACGGTTGATATTCCCACTCTTCACCATGCCATCACTTCTCCTTCCTCTGAACCGGCCACGAGTGACCATGTGCGTAATTATGAATTATCTTACCTATCTACTAATCCTGCGATTGTAGTTGATTTTTCACATCTCAGGATCTCGTTGCTACATCTGCAGGACGCGCTGCACCCTCCACCATGTCGCCGATCGATGTGCATGGCGACCCCGGCGTGCATGCATCGGGCGCGTCTCCCTATGCGCATGACCCGCCCTCGCCTGGTCCGGCCTCGCCTCAGTCGCCCACTCCTGGCTCGGCGATGCCTAGTGTGGCCTCCCCCAAGCCTGCTAGCTCGTCTCCTGTCGCGGCAAGACCGTCTCTAGCCTCTATAGCTGGACCGTCCACGGATTTGGCCCATACTTCGCAGAACTCCACGTCGCCTTTCGCTGGACCGCCTCCAACCGTGACTTCCTCGACTATTGTTGTCAATGCGACCGGTCACGCCATGTTCACGCGAAATCGTGAATCCACCCGACGAGAGAAGCTATATACCGATGGTATTGTTCGCTATGATCCAGGTCATCACGCCTTCTTTGCTACACCAGTTTCTCATTGGTATGCTCTTCGGGAACCAGAGTGGTGTGCTGCTATGACTGATGAGTTCTCCTCTTTGTGTTGGACACATACATGGATTTTGGTTCCTCGACTGTCGGGCATCAATGTTATTGGCAGCAAACTGGTCTTAAAAACCAAGCTTCGACCAGATGGTTCCGTTGACATGCACAATGATCGTCTCGTTGCTCGTGGCTTCACACAACAACATGGTATCGACTATGGCAACACGTTCAGTCCAGTGGTCAAGCCAACTACAGTGCGTTTGGTTCTCTCTCTTGTAGTTTCTCGTGGCTGAACTCTATGTCAGGTTGATGTTAGCAATGCTTTACTACATGGTTTCTTGTCTGAGGATGTTTACATGCAGTAGCCACCTGGTTTTGAGGATGCTCGGTACCCGTCTCACGTCTGTAAGATGCAATGTGCTATTTATGGTCTGAAGCAGTCACCCTCGGGCCTGGTACGCTCGTTTGAGTGCTCATCTATATCAGCTGGGCTTCACATCCTCCAAGGCTGATACGTCATTATTCATCTTCTCGCACGATGATATCCATATTTATATGCTGGCCTACGTTGATGATATTGTCATTGCTGACTCTAGTCCTGTTTCTATTGATCGTCTCGTGCGCTCTCTTTCCGAGACTTTTCCTATCAAGGATCTTGGTGTGCTTACCTATTTTTTCAGACTTGAAGCCGCTTACACTTCCGGGAGCAGGACATTGACTCAACGTAATTATGCACTTGATCTTGTTCATCATGTTAGCATGGAGAATTGCAAGCCAACTTCAACTCATGTAGTTCCTACGGAACACTTGGTCCAAGATACCGGTTCACCATTGGGTACTGATAATTCTTTCTGATACCGCAGTATTGTTGGTGGTTTACAGTATTTAACACTCACACGTTCAAATATTTCTTTTTCTTCCGCTCTACTGGAGGCTTTGCGGTCTTTGTTGGGTCTAATCTTGTGTCATGAGTTCAAAGAAGCAGCCTACTGTCTCGCGGTCAAGTGCAGAGGTTGAATATAAGGCCTTGGTCAATGGCGCTGCTAAAGCTATTTGGGTAGAGTCTTTGCTCAAGGAACTTGGGGTTCCTCAGCTGATTTTATGATGTGATAACTTAGGGCTACTTACCTAACGGCAAATTCAGTATTTCATGCTCGCACAAAGCATATTGAGATAGACTTTTACTTTGTGCGTGAGAGAGTAGCTAATGATGCCTTAGAGATGAGATTTATTTTTTCAGATGATCAGTTGACTGATGTATTTACTAAACCAACCACACGGCAGATGTTAGACCGATTCAGAATCATCTAAATCTTGTACATACCAGTTTAGATAGAGAGTGTGTGTTAGAATCGGACACGGTGCTTGTACCGTATACAACTTGTATTGTAACTTGCCTTGTTGATCTATATATAAACTGATCACCCGGTGCGCACGTAGCCACACCAAAAACCCTAAACTTGACTGTTAGTTTATGAAAGGTATTTTTTCATATCACATATGTTTATTGTTGTTTTTAAAAAATATGAAGCATACAACCTTGCATAGTAAGATTTATGCTATTAACAAACTCCAAAGTACATATTAGTTTTATCATCTTTAACTATATTAGGTTTTACTAGGTTAAATTTAATTTTACTTCAATTCCATTCAAAGTTTATAAAATATCCCCAAGTCTGAATGAAAATTTGAATTTAACTATATTTGGATCAAACATCTAGGACCGTGGAGGCGCGCCAAAAGGCCGACGTTCATGGAGCGTGGCCGGAGATACTCTAACCTCGACAAAGCCACGACGTCGGACGTTGAGGAAAAAATCACATCCAAAATTATTAAGTAGAGAAGTGGTTATTTTTGGCTGAATTTTCCAATTAATGATCGAATTTGTCGTTTCACGCACCAAACTCGCAGCGGTAGCACTCAACTGACGGCTGAGGAGTGAGGACGCTCTCGATAGCCAGAGGAAATTGCACGGACCACCACATTTTGCTGCACTTGTTGCACAAAACACTCACTTTACATATTGTTTGCACAAAACACCAGCTATACTTGTAATTCATTGCAGAGAGATCCAAATCTCGTATTAGTTTGCTTAAGAGCAAACCTGACTGCTAGCGTCCACATGGCAATGATGACGTGGCTACTTTTTTTCATTTGCTTAACAGCTCTCTGTTAGGGTCGTTACTTTTTTTCAAACATTTAAAAAAATGTAAAGAATTTAGTAACTAATATTATATAAACTAGCGAATCTGGGAGAGTTTGAAACAGTTTAGATGGTCTAATGCATTCATGTTCACGTACATTCAAGGCAAAGATAGCCATCTATCAGTTAGATTTGATGTTAATCAATATCTAATATTAAATTTGAATCTATATGCAAAGAATTACACGTATAGCTGGTGTGCAAACAACATGTAAAATAAGTGTTTTGTGCAACACGCGCAACAAAACGTGATGGTCTGTGTAATTTCCTCCGATAGCCAAGGTCCAAAGACACCTGTCACCAAAATGGCTTCCGTACGCAACCGGAAGTAGACCTCGCCATCGCTACTGCCGCTTTGGGGGATCTTCGGTGCGGCCAAGCAAAGCTACCAACCATCGCTTCCTCCTCCTCCTCTTCGCAAAATCTCAGCACGTGCTCGGACCCAAGCACGAGTCATCCGGCTGGCGGCGGCTGGCAGGAACCCGTCTCCGATTCGCTCGGATTGAGCGACACTCCGGGCGGATCCCGCCGTTGTTTCCAGGAGCTGCGGTTTCCCGGAGCCGGATCGGGGCTTCCCGTCACAGGTCGACCCGAGATCGAGAGGAATCGCCGAGAGCCGCCGTGGAGTCGCCGGAAGCTTCTTCGGCGGTGTTCTGGGCGGCTGGGCCGTGTCGAGTTCCGCGTTGATGCGCGGCGTCTCCGGCGCCGCTGCTGCGACGTACGGCGAGACTGCTGCTTCAGAACGCGGAGTCGTTCCCGGGTTGCCCTTCCACTTGCTGTGGCTGTGGTTGGGGATCGGTGGTGGGGAGTGAGCAGATGGAAGTGGGCTGTAGTTTACTATTCTTGCCACCACTTGGATTCCGCTCCAGCTAGAGAGTAGAGCAGTCTGGTTTTGCTTGCCGATCAGGAATCATAGTGGCCTGATCGTACTCGCCAGAGCACGTCCTTGGGTGGTTTTGTTCGGAGCTGTTGAATCGCTGCAAGCAGAAGCGTAATCAGGAGTTGGTTTGTCTGAGGACTAAATCTGTGTGTGGTAACTTGAGCCTTAGAATCTGTGCTAATCTGGCTCCGCGGAGTTGCTGGAGCTGGATATGGTGCATGAGAGAGAAGCTGCATACCTGTTTGGAGAGTTTTGTGTTGCACGATGTCTCGGTGCTTCCCATTTCCGCCTCCGGGGTACGAGGCGAAGCTCAGGAGTGAACATAAGGATCTGGTAAAGAAGGTTCGTTATTTTTCCTTTAATATCACTTTCCAAAGTAGACTGCACGTTATACTTCACAAAACTAGGTGGTGTTACATTACTAGGCAGTGGGATAGGATGAGCATGCCTGAGATGAGAAGGGACTTGTCTGGCTGTCTGTGGGTTAAAATGCACTGAATCTTCCTCATCAGTTGCAAATAGAGGGGGCATGTTAATTCTTGTTAGTTAGGTTTTATTTTGGGGGTGGAAATTGTTTGCCATTTTGTGAGCCTTGTTTTCGGAATATTACCTGAATCCAGCAGAAGTTACAGCAACAATATTTGGATTATTTTCTTGTTCTTTGCTCGCAAGAAATGTGTCCATAAGTTGGTATGTGGGGAAGCAACTTATTTATCATGAAGCAAACAATTATATAGAGGGGAAACAATATTTGCTTATTTTAAAGATTACAAAGGCCTATATATTTCATTACCAGCAGGCATGTTCCTTTTGATGTCACAAAACATACAAGTGGAAAATACCGCTCCTACATTCCCTTTGTGTATTCTAGGTTGGGATAGATAGTTGTTTTCGAAAAAAACACTATTTCCTGCCTTAGAGGGACAAACTGTTCTCACGATAGTTTATATGCTTTATTTTTGCTGATCAATTAGAAATGGTCATTAAAGTAATCATAAAAGTTTTATGTCCTGATCTTCAAAAGACCTACATGTTCAAGTTTCATGTTGCCTTTGCTGAAATTGCTTTTTAATCTCTACTGATATGAATACCGCTACTGGCAATATCTGTATATCCCTTTTATTATCTGATAATGCTTTGTACTAACTATTACTGCAATATTGCTAGTGTAGTTGATGGTCACGCGTTATTCTTATTTCTTATTACTGCACCTTGCTATTATAGTTGAACTTAGCTAGAGTACATGGTATAAAGTGTTCTTTTTTCTCTGAGATGTTCTACTTGCTTGTGCTCCGCCTCTAGAATTCTTCTTCCGCACTCGGAAACTGAAATCCCGAATAGATTAATTTAAGATACCCTCAACCATCAAGCCTGGTGTAACATATATGACCTGATTATCTTTCTTTCTAGGAAACATATCCTTATTATCTGTGCCTGTAATATCATTGTGTTTGTTCAAAGACCGCAATGAGGTCCTATAAGATTTTCTTCAACCGGTGTCACCATTTCTCTATTTATTGTTATTAACAGTGAACCTATGGCACTATTTTTCAGGAAAAGCACAAGGCGAAGAAGCACAAGAAGGAAGCGACGGATGGGGGGCAAAGAGAAAGAAAAGAAAAGGATCGAGATCATAGGAAAGATAAGCACAAGAAGAAGCACAAAAGGGAGAAGTACAAAGATAGGAGAAAAAATAAAGAAGGTGATAAAGACAAAGGCCAAGAAGGTCATGCAAACAACACCGGCATTAGTACTGGCAAGTTGCTTCCTCAAAGCGTTGAGTCCTTTGTCGTTGTAGGTTCTGAAGAGAAGGAAAGAACTTCTGTCGGTAGAGTGAATGAGAAATCTGGACAAATTGGTCAGCATAACCATGCCAGTGAAAAGCGGAAGGATAAAACTAGGGTGCTGAATGGTAAGAGCCCTCAAGGTGGGCCATCTGAAAAACATTCCACCAGAATACATGGTAGTAATAGAGTAGGCCTTCAACAGGAGAGTGCAGCCGCTCAGCAGAAGCGCAGAATTGCACCAAGCACAAATGCTGCAGGGAGAACCGAACAAGTGGACCAACAGTCAGATGGTTCTTCTCATTCTGTGTATGGAAAAAGTGACAGCATAAGCACCAAAAGGATGACAGAGAAGAAAAATGGGAGCACTAACAATTTTCATTCCAAGGTGGATAAGCAGTTAGTAGGAGGCAAAACTGGAGCAGTTCAAGGGAATGCAAAGATTAAACAAGTAAAAGCTAATCATCAGAAGGGTGTAATACATGGAGATAGAGGTCACGATGTAAATAACAAGGCTTTTAAAGACAGAGACAAAGCTCACAATGTAAAGAAAAGAAAGGCTAAAGACGGAAATGAAAGCAAAATCAAGGAGAAAAGAAGTGCTGGACATGAGCAGAAGCGCGCAGAGCTTGATGGACATGGGACAAGGAAGAACCATATTCATGACATCGACTCGGCTCATCTTAATGGGAACAAGTTCTCTTCTGATGATGTGAACAAAAGGAAAGACTTGAGTGCTAAAAGTTGTCTACATGGTGAGTTTCTTTATTCGTTAAAGTAGGCCCAATTTTATGTGTGTTTATTCCCTGGAAACAGAAGCTTGGATTTAGGTAGTCTTCTAGCTGTGGTTTTGATATTATTTTAGTCTCACTTGCATATTGTTTGCAGAGCATAGTATGCGGAGGACTAAGATGCCAAGGATGTCTCCTGCTAATTATCTTCGCGTGAATGAGGAAACGTTGAAGAATTCTCAGGGAACTGCACCTTGTTCTTCCACATTACCAGTTGGCGCAACTCCTTGCGAGGCAGACATGCTTCTAGATAACAATGAATGCTGCAATAATGGCAACACTGCCCCTCACTATCTGGAGGAACACAAATCTGCAGTTTCTTCATCCAGCTATGATAGTAGAGAAGTCTCTCTGACACCACCTCACCCTGATACCAAGAATCTGAGCCAAGTGTACTCCATACCAGCAGTTGGCGACTGCTCAGAATTCATTGATCAGGACTGGCTGTTTACTGGGGACCATGTTCACCAGAAATCAACAATACTCGAGGCGGCAAAACCACTCCAAGTTTGGGCGGAAGCGCAGCCGATCGATTCTGCTGATGTAGTTGCCATGCCTTATGTGGTCCTGTTATAATGTCAACTCCATTATAGCCTATAGGCACGGGCAAATGACCTCTGGTGTTTGGGCGATGACCTGAAAGCGGAGAAGATGGGTTCAATTGTTCGGGCTTGCCGTCGAGTATAGCAGGTTGTTCAGCCCACTCTCTAGCATTAGTCTTGTTCGACCACTTGCCATTTGTGGAATGAAACCGGGCGTTACCTATGCCATATCAGCACAGTTAGTGCCACTGGCTGTTGGTTTTGTTATGTCAGGTTGTGCTGCCTGCATATCACACGATACCTCGGTTACACTTGTGCTGTATTCTGTGAATTGTTTTCAGGAAGAATGTATAGATGAAGGGTAACAGTTTTTCTCTGACTCCGTAGCCTGTGCTTGTTCTGTTTACTTGCAAAATGTGCACGGTTAATTTCTTTGTATCAGTTGTCACTGCCATGGTTCTCCAAAAAAAAATGTCATTGCCATGACAATCAGTTATCTAAGTTTACTGTTTTACATACGGCTGACTGTTAACCCTTCTGCATACCTTTTTGCTCAAGAAGCGGAAGACCTTCTGCCTCCGTATTAATAGATGCACACAAATGAAGTTTTAAAAGCATATCAATCTATGCACACGACATGAAGTTTTAAAATCCTTATTTATTACTTCCTCCGTTTTATAATATAAGTCTTTTTAGCAAACTAAAACAGCTATATTGTGAAACAAAGGTAGTACGAAGTTTGTAAAGTTGAGCATAGGAATTCACGGATCACAAAAAGTCATATATGGTGAGCACAGGAATTCACGGATCACAAAAAGTCCTACATGGTGAGCAGGATTTCACGGATCGCAAAAAGTCGATGCATGAATTAGTTATGCAAATAAACCTAGCATGAATCGTGTCTATCCATTCTGCAATCTGCTAGTTTACCGCCTAGCGGTCAGGCTTTAGAAATCCTAAGCGGTCGCCGGTAGACGATTGCATTTAGTAACCAAAATTCTCCGCTGATCTGACGGAAGAGAAAGGACCTCGGCTGAATACAGTGAGTAGCCATATAGGTAACCTGTAAAAAACTAGATGTTCATGCTAATCCGACGAGAGTAGGAAGGACCACAGTTTAATCCAGTAAGTAGACATATAGATAACCTATATAGATAACCTGTAAAAAGATTCGATGTTCCCGCCTCGTTAAACACAATATTGTTACTACAATTTCACAAGGCCGATATCTCGATACAGATTCTAGTCTTCGTTTTCTTATTACTCCCTTCAATCCAAATTAATTGATTCTATATTTTCTAGATTCGAATTTATCTAGCACTAAAATATGTCTAGATACATCTAAATCTAGACAAATCTAAGTCAATTAATTTGGATTGGAGGGAGTATCAGTTAGATCCGGTCATTTTCCAAACATATTAGTAATATTGACTTGTGGAGAAATACTGTAAATAAAATAACTGATTTTGGTTTAGTCAGTTATTTCTGGACGGAATGAGTACATAATATGCCAAACAATATGAGCGAACGGACATGACAAAAATAAGTGCTGAATGGTCTCATCAAAATCACAAAAAACAAATATATTTTACACTGGTGCCCGTTTCTTTTTGCCAAGTTATCTTCGGTGAGTAAAACCTTCTTATTTAATAAACCACATGAATTATCTTTATATTTACGACAAAAAATTGTATGGCCATTAATAAGGTTAGTATACATGCACTTCACCGAAAAGATCACCTAGGATGAAAGTTCGCAAACGAAACTATCCGGCTCATCATTCGGTTGCACCATCATTAGTCATTGACGGAAGTGTCACCGTGCATTCAACTTAGTACTAGTCACGATCTTATAAAGCCTATATTTAGCAGGACCCGTGATAATACATTGGCTACTTAAAAAATTCTCGTCGTGATAACATGTCTGAATGCCGTGGCTATCGATATAAAGATAAGATCTCAGGATCCATCCTGTGAGACCTAGTAATCGCTCTCGAATACGTTCTGCTAGTAATTTTTCGTATCAACAATACGATAAAAAAATCCCGACGGACGTGTTGGGTACCTAAAACACAAAACTGGAATTCAGTAATCTGTAATACCTTCGCGGCCCGAACTGAGTTACACCAGTATATACCGAGTTCGAGTCCGGGAACTTGAGCTTGAAGTAAGTTCACGATATTTTTTTCTAAGAGTAATTAACTGGTTCCGGATCCGTCAGATGCACCCGAATTGTTATACCAAAATCCCCATGAATAAAATATTTATAAACACAAAAAATATTTGAAGAAAACTTTGGATTCAATATAGAAAATGTCTTTGAGACTCAACCCGAATCTTCAATTCGAATGGATTCTCGGGGCTATTGACATGGGTATGGCTTATCGGGTTCCTGTAATTGGTATACCTGGTGCATACTTAAACTATGGCCCATGAAGCCCATAAAGAATTAAGAGTCCTGGAATCATCTGAAGCCCAGGAACCAGACGTGTTGATCAAGATAGAAGCGTTAACCGACATAATCGAATAGTTTTAATTAAACTTGTAACCGATCCGTATGGACTCTGAGACATAGCCTTTTATATAAAGATTAGGAAGAGCCGACGAAGAGGGCACCATAGCTTTGAGCGAGACATAACCCGCCGTGAGTTAGATCACATCTAGCGAATCAGCGACTCTATAACACTCTGTTTTCATAATCAGGCAAGACTTTGATTCCCTTGTTTGTCTGATAGGCTGACAAAATCACCAACACTCCCTTGTTTGATTGAAATGAAGTCCAGCGTTAATTGTGATGCATGACAAAGCTAACCTTGTGAATCAAACTGGGGTACTATTTAAAGAGTTCTATGTTTTTTGTGCACACTTTTGGATGTCAACAACTCCGCTAGCCTATGAACGATCAATGGTACAACCCCTGATTTCGGCTATGAGTTGATGACAAGGGTGACATACATGTCACCATATGGCCAAAACTATTGGTACTCTCGAAGGTTGTGCAAACCACTGTTTAAAAGAATCACTCAATCATCCTTGTTGACAATTATCCTTGAAAGAAGGAAGAAAAAAATGAAGATCCACATAACAAGTCCTTGGCATGGTCTCATTACCACTATGAATTTTCTTAAAAGGCAATGATTGGAATAAAAGTGTTTTGGTAGCCTTGATTTACTGATGTGGGTGTCAATAAGACACTTCACTGTTATGTTACTTAGGACATGAACTCTCTTACTCAATTTTGCTATAATAAAATATCTTTCTTGGCAAGCTGAGAGTTAACTAGAGGAATTGGATTGATTGTTACACTTCTAGTTATTTATACTTATATTAAACTCTATTTTGGTTGTCTTGATTTACCAAAGCTTGTATAATGTTCTTGTCATCTCTCTAATTTTGATAAGGCTTTCAAATGAATGAAGTGCTGGACGCATATGACTGCCAACCGTAAGTGAATTCATATTCTCATTATTTCAAGTTTAAACGCTGAATTCATTATAGTTCTTTTATTTCTTCTTGGGGAGATTGATGACTCTAAAAATAGCCATCTTTTCTCGTATTTAAACATTGTTTTTAGTCAAGCAATTGACAAGAATCTCTCTAGCCTTACCACTAATGACTAATTATTGCAAATATATGTAAACCATTGCTTTGAATTGTGTTGTGCAGGAAATCACGCTTTCTAATGCAAAATCAGGAGTCATAAATTAATATTATGACAAAGTCCACACGACCAAGTAATTCTGGAGCAATTACAAGGCGACAACAGCCGTAACGACCACTAGTACGGGCAGGGGCCACCCGTACCGTCCGCCTGTAACATGTGGCGATGGATTCGTCTCGTTGATACCTTTGATCCGGATTACGGATGTAGTATAGCTTCTTTTTCCCTAGTAGACCTAGGTTACCGAATTCTCGGGAAGCGAATGCATAGTGAAGTTACTTTAACGGACCTTCGAGAGTTTTAGAATTTCTTTTGTGTTTTCACCGGACTAGTAGTTTGCGTCTTTTGGTTGTTGTCGATGATGGAGAGAGAGGGCCTAGGGCGTCCGGTTTCACCTGTAGCTGTGCGAAACATCTAATGGAAATAAAAGATAGAAAAAAGCATGTGTGTACTTGTTAGAGCAAGATAAATTATATGTGGGCAGTGCATTCATAACTGCTATTGCCTCCGCAACCGCTTATAGCAATAACCTACTAGTCTCATCCATAGAAGAAAGAGAACTAATGATATGCATAGTGATGTCACTGTTAATCCCAAGAAAATCCCTCACATACAGTTGTACTACCCCTTCTATCACTGGGGTTCCCAACCTGCAGATCAGTCATCACTCATACTCCCTATACATGGCTCAACCCTCGGTGTCTTGGGTACCTAACAAGTCCTTGGATTGAGGCAAGAGAGGATACAATAATCATCATGTCATACAAACTAATACACGATCCCATCTATGATAATTCACATGCACAATTGCTACATGGCTAGCCGAAGCCCTTAGCCCAAGGAGAATTACTCACACATAGAGATGAGATCAACAATCATAAACATTGCAATAAAAATCATGAGATTGATAGCAATTGTCTTACAATGTCGCTAATCAGAGAAGAGGTCTAGTATTACAAGTGCTGGAGTATGGCTATGGAGATGGAGAAGGGTTTGGAGATCTGGAGGCGGCTGATGATCTGTGGCAGGGACTTTCTTCGGGGTCTGGCCATGTTTCTCATTGCCCGAGGCTTCTTTATATAGGGGTCCCTTCACGAAAGTTGTTCTGTTTGACCGGTGGTGGCGCCAACTATACGACCGGAGCTATACGATCAGAATTTTTGCTCCGACCGTATAATTGGTCGTTATGGCATCTGCCTCCGAATTAAGGCTCCTGGTTTCTTCTGGTAGTTGGAATCTCGTATCTTTGACTTTAATATAGTGATTCCCTCCTTTAAATGACATTATCTTCGCAGGAAAAATACGAAAGAAAGGATTACATACCCCTCTGAATATTAGCATTACTGTCAGGGTTTAGAGAGATATTTCATCAAGAATATGACTAATATCCAGTTTAAATGTGGACGTTAGATGGCTATATTTTAGAGCCATCAACCTCCCCAAGCTTAAACTTGATCGTCCCGAGCAAAAAAACCAAAATCAAAAAGGAACTCAACATTTAAACTGAAATAACGAGATGGTGATCTTACTCATGATTAGTAGTCTCATGTTTCCTCCACTTTATAAATCTGAAAACGTTTAGAATAGATAGAGAAATGGCAAGCATATCATACGGGTTTCATGCATCCTTATTGTGTAGCAAAATTATTGTAAGCATGGATGATTCAAATGAGTAAACTTTATTCCATGTTAAGTAATCAACTCATAGGCTTGCCTTTGAACAGTAAAGTATAATCATATAAATTAAGAGTGTGAGAGGTTTGATGAAAAGCATATATAATAAAGTGTCTCAAATCTCCCACATCAATAAATCAAGACTTTTCAACTCTACTTTTCTATTTATTGTCCTTCAAGAATTTTAGTTTTTAAGTAATTGGGAGTATGCCAAAAAAATTATTTAGTTTATCAGGTTGTGATGGACACTCGTGGCATCACTAAGGTTTTTGTTCCTTTTGCATAATGATTTCTCATAACAGCCAGAGAAGTGATTCCATCTTGATTACACCTGCCCGGGAGTGCCAAGAATCTTACACACTATAACATTGCTGCTACAAGTGTTTAATCAACTCATAGCCGAAATCTAGGAGTTTCCTCCATAAATATCGTTCGTAGGCCAGCGGAGTTGTTGGCATCCCATGAAGTTTGACACGCATAAAGCTATATCATTCTTATGATTAACAAGTCAAACTTTGGCATGCTCACAAAAACCGCTAAACATTAATTCAATCGAACAAATCCTTTCTAAGAGAGCTATCAAGTCAATTAATATTTTTAGTGGTGTTGAGTATCTCTAGAAATAAGCCTTCAAGACTGAGCACTACAACACCCAAGTCTTCAATTGTGAGACTTTTTCTTATTACAATTGTTTAGCAATTTTTAGGCAATACTTGGTTAATTACGAGAGCTAGAAAAAAAACGTTCCCAATTAAATACCCATGCAAATGAAAATCTTACTATAGTACAAAGACTCACTCCACCAATATAATATCTCAACATTTACTACTAACTAGCATGGGTTTCTCAAACTTCAAAAGTAGGGAGTCATAAGGCATACCTCTCATGTTTGGTTCCACTTCTCTCTTCCTTTTTTATTTGTTTCTTAGAAACTCGAAGTCGACCACTCTCCTGCAAACATATGAAGGACCTCGAGGCGGAAACAGAAAGAAAGAGGGAAAATAAGGAAAAATGGAAAAAAAATTGTGAAATTTTTTAAGAGAGGAAAATTAAAGAATAGAAAATTAGCGGCAAAGCTCGGCTAGAAAATTTTGAAAGCAAATAAAAAGAACTAAAGATAAAGTGTTGGTGAGACCAACACGAGTGCTTATAAACTCAAATATAAACACAACTTCTAAGATAAATAAAAGCAAATGGACGCCACGTAAAGATGCATGAGGAAACTTCCCCAAGCTTAGGCTTTTGCAAGCCCTAAAAATCATTATGGTGGCGGGAAAAATTCATTACTCCATTTCGCGAATTGAGTTGAGAGGTTACTTGTTTATTTTCAGAGGTTCAAAGAGAGGTTGTGCATCCTCTCCACAGTTCCTCCAAGTCCTTGGAAATCTTAGTATGTGGCAAATCGGGTTTGTGGCTGCTCCTCTTGATGAGGAACTTCTTGATCCTCCTCTTGGTCCTGGTCCTCTTCAGAAATCTCTTCCTCGGGTTGGTGTTGCTCAACCTGCACATCATATAGCCAATGTCCCTCCTCGATAGAGAAAAGACCATTAGGCATAGGAGCGGGGTAGATACGCCCAGCTCCAGCAATATGCAGGTAATAAGAACCACCTCTCCTAGTGAGCATTCCACAGGATCTCAAGGTGGAGAAACCAACACGTGTCTCACCTAGTACTGGTTGCAACTCACCTAGGTCGAGGCCTAGGGCAGTGGTAATTACGGTGATGACGCGTCCTCCTATGATTGGCCCTTGGCTTTGGGAGGCTTGATTTTCTAGGCAGCGCACAAGGATGACGCCCAAGTTGAGTGACAAGCTGCAGTTAATGTAAGCAGCCTTTGCGAGGACTAGGATGTCCTCCTCGTTGAGTCTCGTGAACTCATTACGTGCCTGCAAGGTGTTAGCAATAACATAGAACAAATAACGAATTGTAGGATGTTGAATATTCTTCCCCTTATTCACTCTACTAGTAAAACTCATTCCATTATAATATCGATCGGGGGAAGGGTTTAAGTCAGTAAAGGATACGCGTAAAGCATGAATATCATTGTTTGGTAAATTAAAACATGCACACCATTCATCTAATATTAAAGTATAGTTGTTGTTCATCAGACAAAAATAAATAGCATCCTCTCCTTGCCATTGTTTAATGGTGCTTTGCAATGAACTAAGGAATTCAATGGTTAAGCGGCGATAGGTAGGTACATCATTGTACACAAAGTTTTGCAGGCCAGCTCTATTGCAAAGTAAATTGAAGTCATCAGCAATACCGAGTTGGTTCAGTATGATGGGGCAAGCCCACTTGGTGGCCTTCACTTCGCGGTTCTTGATCCTGTTGAAGCGATCACGATGGGCCTCATTCTTGAACCGTATCCCCATGCGTTCCTGAGCGATAGCCTGAGAAGCGCTAGCGGTGGCACGAGCATGAGTTTGGCTCCTTGTTATCATCATCTAAAACATTGAAGAAAGGCAAAAATAAAACTTTTTGATCCAACAACAGTAAGTGCATCATATTCCTCATCATAGCACACTAAAGAATTCTCCTCAAAATATTAATCTAAGCAAGAAAATCATGGCAATTGGTTCATAGTAGGTCTCATCCTAGATTGATAATGACAATAGATCGAAGATGAATATGTAAAAAGTAATTGGAGGATCGGAGGAGAAACATACTGTGGATCACTCGTGTGCGAGGAAATCGAATGAAATTGAGCAGAGATGAAGATCCCTTGAGTTTTTGAGAGAGTTTAGAGGTAGAAGAAGGAAAAAGGATTGAAGTTTTGGAGTTAGGAGTACCTTCCCGTGTGATTTTGTGGTCGGACGCAACTATACGGACGCAGCAATACGGTCGGAACAATGTGTTCCGGTCGTATAGTTGGCTTTTTGTCAAAATTCTAGGTTTTCCTCCTGGCGGCGCATTTATACGGACGCAACTATACGGGCAGAACAAAATGTTCCGGTCGTATAGTTGGTCGTTAAACTGTCTGTCCCTGCGCAAGAAAATTTGCAAAGGCATCGATATCTATACGAACGGAACTATACGGCCAGAATTTTTATTCCCGCCGTATAGTTGGTCGTTAAACTCTCAGAACATATGAAAAGAAATTGTACGGAGGCATCGATATCTATACGACCGGAGCTATACGGCTGTAATTTTTTATTCCTACTGTATAGTTGGTCGTTAAACTCTCACTGCATATTGCAGAATAATTTATGATAGCAAAGATAACTATACGACCAGAGCTATACAGCCGGAATTTTTATTCCCGCTGTATAGTTGGTCGTTAGACTCTCTGTATGCGTCAAAAAATTTCCGTTTCTTCGTAGACTATTTATTTTCCTGTAACTTAGTGATATACCTTATTTTTGACAGAAAATTGACAACAAATATTGTCGACCAAATAGAGCAGATTTTTAAGTACTACCGAATTTCTTCTCATCGAATGGAGTTTTCTAGCACTCTTTATTAAACAAAAACTTAAACTAAAACTAAAAACTTAACTCAAACCTTTATTTCACATGGGTTGCCTTCCATGGAGTGCTCTTTTATGGTCAATAGCTTGACCTTGATGATACTCACTTGGGCCAGATGAGTGGAACACCCACTCCAAAGTAATTGGCCTTCAAAGTGATGGCCTCCTTTTCATCATGCTTGGATTTGTTCTTCCTGGGGAAATGAATAACAAAAGGATCCCGCGAAGGCAATTGCAGCTTCATGTTCCATTCATGCAGATTAATCAAAGCCTTAATAGTTCTTAAGAAAGGACGACCTAATATAATAGGAGCAGTAGCATCTTCAGGCATGTCAACTATAACGAAATCAATAAGAGCGGGACAGCCTTTAATGTATACTAAAGTATTCTCCTTGATTCCTATAGCTTGTTTGTAGGTAGAATCTGCTAGATGCAATTTTAACTCGGTAATTTCAAAGGAGCCAAGATTTAACTTGTTGAAAAGACTCTTCGGAATTGTTGAGATGCTTGCACCTAGATCACAAAGTGCAGCTATCTCATTGGTTCCAATTTTAATCTTAATAGTAGTCTCAAATATGTCATCTCATTTAAGAGGTAAATTTTCAGCAATTTGTTTGTATTCTTCTTCAAGCTCTCGTACCTTTATTGCTACTTGATTGACAAAATGTTGGTACATAGCTTAATCACTACCTTCACTTACCAGAATCTTGACGTTGATCCTTTTTACGAGATCTTCAATGGTGTAACTTGGTGAAGGAGCATTACTATAATCAAGTTCTTTAGGCTCCTCCCTTTGGATCCTCATCATTTTGAGTTCCTCAACAGGATTGGGCTCAGCTTTACCTGAAAACTTAGCTAGAATGAGAGTTTGACTCTCGGTTATCTTACATAGTTGTGCCTCAATAATCCTTGTTCTTTCTTGAAGTGCCTATAAATCACTTCTCAAACTAACAACTTAGTTAGATAGTTTACTAATCATAGCATCATGGTTCTCCGTAATTTTAACTAGAATATTATTTTGTTCATTTTGTGAGTCTATGAAAGACTTCAGTGTTTCTTGGAGACTACCATTACTATTTCCCATATTATTATTAGAATTTCCTGTAGGACTAGCATAGTGTTTTTGAAAGTTAGGATTGTAACTCTTCTTCCAAGCAGGATTATAATCATTACGAGCTATGAAGTCTATTTATTCAATATTTGTATCGGGGGTGGCCCTTACCTGAGTTTCCTTACCTTCTACGGCTAATATGAGCTCATCCAACTTAGCATTGAGATCTTCGTTCTCGTGTGGTGAGACAGAGTTCACCTTCTTAGTGTTTGATATTTCCACATGCCATTGGGCATGGTTGTCTTGCATATTGTCTAGCAGTTGCTTTGCTTCGGTAATATATTTACCCATAAATGTTCGTCAGCTACAGTATCAAGCATAGACTTAGATACAGGATTAAGAGCATTGTAAAATAAATGGAGGATTAACCAATCTTCCATCACATGACTAGGACGGTTTCTTAGGTATTCTTTCATCCTCTACCATGCAAGCGCTAGTGGCTCACGCTCTTCCTATCTAAAGCCAGTAATATTAGATCGAAGTTGCATAGTCTTTGCAGGTGGGAAAAATTTGGTCATAATAAAGAAGTACATCCCACCCATGATGTAATAGTATTTTTAGGCAAAGATAGCAACCATTCTTTAGCTCTTCTCTTAGAGAGAAAGGAAATAGACGCAATTTGACCGCATGAGGGTCAACGTCTTTTATACGCATCATATTACATATTTTAGTGAAAGTATTTAGGTGCATACCTACGTCTTCAATGGCAGAGCCTCCAAATTGATTCTGTTGAACCAAACTTAAGTAATGGGGCTTAATTTCATAGTCATCAGCAGCGATTGTTGGCTGAGTAATAGGAGTTCACAAATAATCATTATTGGGAGTAGCAAACTCCTCAAGCTTCTTTTCATCCATACTTCCTATGTTTTTGGGTTTTCTTAGATAAAGAATTATAACTGTAAAAACAAGAATTTAAAGACTAACTAATTTTTTTGGTTTATCAAATAAAGACTAAAAGCAAACTAACAAAATTAAAAACAAAAATTAAAACTAGCAAGGTTCCTAATAACCTCACCAGGGTAGCTATTGCTTCCCCGGCAATGGCGCTAGAAAAAGGGTTGATACCTTCGATCCGGATTACGGATGTAGTATAGCTTCTTTTTCCCTAGTAGACATAGGTTATCGAATCCTCGGGAAGCGAATGCATAGTGAAGTTACTTTAACGGACCGTTGGGAGTTTTAGAATTCGTTTTGTGTTTTCACCGGACCAGTAGTTTACGTCTTTTGGTTGTCGTTGATGATGGAGAGAGAGGGCCTAGGGCGTTCGGTTTCACATGTAGCTGTGCAAAACATCTTATGGAAATAAAAGATAGAAATAAAGCATGTGTGTACTTGTTATAGGAAGATAAATTATATGTGGGCAGTGCATCTATAACTGCTATTGCCTCCGCAACCGCTTATAGCGATAACCTAATAGTCTCATCCATAGAAGAAACAGAACTAATGATATGCATAGTGATGTCACCATTAATCTCAAGCAAATCCCTCACATACAGCCGTACTACCCCTTCTGTCACTGGGGTTCCCAACCTACAGATCAGTCATCACTCATACTCCCTGTACCTGGCTCAACCCTCGGGGTCTTGGGTACCTGAAAAGTCCTTGGATTGAGGCAAGAGAGGATACAATAATCATCATGTCATACAAACTAATACACAATCCCATCTATGATAATTCACATGCACAATTGCTACATGGCTAGGCCGAAGCCCTTAGCCCAAGGAGAATTACTCACACATAGAGATGAGATCAACAATCATAAACATTGTAATAAAAATCATGAGATTGATAGCAATAGTCTTACAATGTCACCAATCGGAGAAGAGATCTACTATTACAAGTGGTGGAGTATGGCTATGGAGATGGAGAAGGGTTTGGAGATCTGGAGGCGGCTAGTGATCTGTGGTAGGGACTTTCTTCGGGGTCTGGCCCTATTTCTCGTCGCCCGGGGCTTCTTTACATAGGGGTCCCTTCACAAAAGTTATACTGTTTTACCTAACGGTGGCGGCGCCAACTATATGACCGGAGCTACACGATCGAATTTTTTTCTTCGGCCGTATAGTTGGTCGTTATGGCGTCTGCCTTCGAAGTAAGGCTCCTGGTTTCTTCTGGTAGTTGGAAATCTCGTATCTTTGACTTTAATGTAGTGATTCCCTCCTTTAAACGACATTATCTGTGTAGGAAAAATACGAAAGAAAGGATTGCATACCCCTCTAAATATTAGCATTAGTGCCTGGGTTTAGAGAGATATTTCATCAAGAATATGACTAATATCTAGTTTAAATGTGGACATTAGATGGCTATATTTCAGAGCCATCACTCGTCAAACCCTACAGTTTTCATGAAGACACCTATATATTTTGAGGTCACAGCCGCCGCGCAGGGGACCGCCATTCTCAGATTGCATCACAACACCACCAAAGGAGATCCATGCTATAGTTCATCCCCTCCATCTTCCATCCTCTCCATTAGCCATATACATTACTTTGTACTTGAGATCTCCTTGTGATTCGATGACCATTGTAAGAATATTGATTTCAATCTAAGTATTTTTCACAATGTTTTCTATCGTTGATCTTATTGTTATGAGTGAGTAGTCCTCATGGGCTGCGGGTTTGGGAGAAACCTCACAGCAATTATGTACATCTAATCTATGGGAGTATTGTGTAACATCCCAAAACTTTAATCAAAGTTATCAAGTTCAAATCACCCAATTTGGGGTTAACAAAAACTTTTTAGCATTAAAATAATTAAGAATGCATATGTGTGTTGCATTAATATAGAATGGTTTGAAATTGCCATGTTTTTTTGTTCTAATGGTTGTAAAATGATTCAAAGGTGAATGCCACATCATCTAGATCATTCCAAAACCAAATCCAAAGAAAAAGAAATCAAATGGAATTAATAAAGGCAAATGGTCACTTTGGCCATTTTAATCCACTAGGTCACTTTAGGTGTTCCTAGAAGTCAAATTCAAACAGAAACATTCTCAACTCTTTTCACCTCTTGCTAGTACAAGTAAAAATCTACCAAGGCCCACTTTGAAATCTTACAAAAACATTTAAACACTAATTTTCAATGGCATTTGAAAATGGAATCCATTTCATATGCATAGATCCCACCTTTTCAAAAACCACTCAAATGAATTCCCCTTGACCTCTCCAAGCAAACTTAGAATCCCAAGCTTAAGTGGAGAACCCTCAAAAATTTTGAATCCAAAATTCAAATAAAAGTTTCTTGCGACCATTCTGTCGAACACATGGCAGGCACAAATCAAATACTAGAGTAGCTTCACTGTTTCTATAGTGATCATCGACCAATTTGGTCTCCATCTTAACCCCTTGTCCCCCTAGCATCTACCCCAGCCCAGACAACATCCCCCTTCGCCGC
Organism: Avena sativa; assembly: GCA_916181665.1. NCBI lineage: Eukaryota > Viridiplantae > Streptophyta > Magnoliopsida > Poales > Poaceae > Avena > Avena sativa. The sequence continues at coordinate 25,687,981 of OV702290.1, read as the reverse complement.
TAGCAGCAGTGGCGCGCCACCCAAATAAGGTCGTCGCCGGCAAAATGTGGACAACGCGCCAGAGACAATGCCGCGCCTAACCAGCACACCCCTAGCTCCGCCGCACCCTACCACGATCCCCTGTCCACCCCACGGAAGCAGCCGAGCCCTGGACCACCGAGGAGGAGCCGCGCACCGCCGCCTTTGTGCCATGCACAGCCCATGCCAGAGCGTCGTCCCCGACCCGCTCGCCCAGCTCACGCCGTGCTCCCAGCTTGCGAGTACAGCATCGCCTTAACCCCAGTAGCCTCCTAGACAACCCCTCTACCCACCGCGTGACCTGCAGCCACCGCACGCTGCGTCAAATGCCACCGGACGTGCTTAGAGCGCCAGGCTCACCCGACCAAAAGCCATCGCCCCTAGCTGCGCCATTGCACTGTAGCTGACTGCCAGGAGGCAAGGCACCGTCCGCCTACCCCGCCCATGCCTTTAGCACCCTGTACCACCATCACCGACGAGCTCACCGTCGCACCCCTCGGTCCCCTTGTTAGGCTATATAAGGAGCCCTCCCCAGCACCATTTCTCCACACTCGAACACTCCCCACCTCCCACTGAGTCCCTCACACCATCCCCGGAGCCAATCAAGCCACCATTTGCCGGAATTTCCACCGGAGCCGCCGCAGCAGAGGAGGAAGGGAGCAGTCGATTGCGACCACCCCAGGAGCCACCGCGACCACGTCTGAGTCCGTCGTCGACCACCAGTCCGATCGCCCCCATCGCCACGTTAGCTGGAGCCCTGGTAAGCCCCCAATCGACCCCCACCGAGCCGCTAGGGTCTAGTCTCGCCGGCTACCTGTTCTTTGTCGACGATGAGCCACAGCCATCGATCGTAGTTCTAATCGCACGGTCCACATCGCCCCGTACCGCTTCACGTTAGAGTCAGCCGCTGACATGTGGACTCCCCCTGTCTGTTGCCCTCTGCACCGTGGAGCATCACTGGGCCGGCCCATTTAGTTTCCCGCGCTGGCCCTAAATTTCAAATAAAGATTTTCCTATTTAGAATTAAACTCAATTTTGTCCACTAGTTTAAAAATCAATTCAGAGAGTTCTACTGAACCAAATTGAATGATTCAAATTTTGTTACAAAGATAATTAAAATATCTATCCAAGACCGTTGGATTTAAATCAATTAGAGTTATAGATCACATATAGCAAAAATAACAAGACATAGACTTTTCTACATTCAAACATCTTTCAAAAATCAACCATAATAGCTTTGGAGTTGATTCCAACTCTCAAAAATCAAATTTTATAATACCTATCTGAATATGTAATAATATTTAGGTTTGCATGCAGTGACTTTGGACTAGTACCAAAATAATGTTATATAGGCATTTCTAGTCACTTTAAATCATTTAAATTTTAAACATAAATCTATTGAAATGTGATCCAACATTTAAATCACATTCCCATGTATTAGAATATGTGGTGAGGACATGTGTCCACATGGTCCCATATTTTAATTGGAGAATATTAAATCTTAATTAATTTCAATGAGTAGAAATTACTTTTCTCAAATAAAATAAATGAAACTAGTTCATTAAATCTTGTGATGAATGTGATGATACTACATCATCAAGTATGTGCCTTAGTGTGCTAAATATACTATTTAAGTATTGTTTGGTGATTGTGTATCCCGTATGTATTTATAGACGATAGTACCTGATGGCCCAAAATATATCGAGCTCGTTGGGGAACCCCAAGAGGAAGGTATGATGAGCACAACAGCAAGTTCTCCCTCAGTACAAAACCAAGGTTATCAATCCAGTAGGAGCAAGGAAACACCCCAAAGGTGTTGCTAGCTGAACGTTTGCAGGGTGCACTACCGGTGCCAGCAGCAACGTGGAGACCTAAACAACACAACCACAGAACTCTGTCCCCAACTTGCGATGAGGTTATCAATCTCACCGGTTTTGCTGAAAACAAAGGATTAAACGTATCGAATGGAAGGAAGTAATAATTTGCAGAAAGTAAACACAAAGCAGTAAACAATTTGTAGATTGGATGTAAAAGAAAGGACCGGGGTCCATAGTTCACTAGAGGTGGCTCTCCTTAAGATAGATAACATGCTGGGTGAACAAATTACAGCGGGGCAATTGACAAACATCGAGAAAGCATACAAGCATATACTAATCATCTTGACTCCTTTAAGATTCGATTGGGCATTACAAGATTATACATAGACCACCATCCAACTACATCTATGACTAATAATCCACCTTCAGGTTATCATCCGAACCCCATCCAGTATTAAGTTGCAAGCAATAGATTATTGCTTTACGAATTGCGTGTAAAGTAAACAATAAGATTGTTCTATGAACAAAGGATTGTTGTTTTCTCCCTAGTAGCAACAACACATCTAGTACCTTAGAGATTTTTGTCACTACTCCAGATTACCAGAGGTATGAACCCACTATCGAGCATAAATACTAACTCTTGGAGTTGCTAGCATCTACTTGGCCAAGATAGATACTAACAACGGAAAGCATGCAAGATCACAAATAACAAAGAAATGATAGAATCAATAATCAATCTGAAATAGCATCTCAATATCCATCGGATCCCCGCAAACACAACATGCAGAATTAAAAATAGATGATCTTGATCATGAACGGAGCTCACAAGATCTAAACATGATAGCACAAAGGAGGAGAACCAGCCATATAGCTACTACATGGACCCGTAGTCTAGAGATGAACCACTCACGCATCACACCGGAGGCTTGCATGGTGATGAAGAAGGCCTCCAGGGTGAATTCCCCTCTCCGGCAGGGTGCCAGGAAGAGCTTCAGATCCCTCCCGATCTAGAGATGGAGATGACGGCGGCTACAGACTCTTTCGTGGAACTTTGATCGGGTACTTAGGGTTTCCGTATCAGAGGCAATATATAGGCGGAAGGAGAGGCCAAGGGGGTGCCTGGGCTGGCCACACCACCCCCTGGCGCAGGCCAGGCCTGGCCGTGCGGCCAGGTGGTGTGGCCGCCCTCTGGCCCTTCCCCGTCTCATATTCTGGCTCCAAGTGTCCCCCGGTAAAATAATAACTTTAGCTTTTGTCCCGTCCAATCCCGAGAATATTCATTTTCTGACTTCCTGGAACCAAAACCAGCAGAAAACAGGCAGCTTGCACTGTGGCTCTTGTTAATAGGTTAGTCCAAGAAATCATATGAAAAGTACTCCAAAGTGTAGACAAAACATAAGAAAGTAGATAAAACCAAGCATGGAACATCAAAAATTATAGATACATTTGCAATGTATCAGTACCGACCAAGTCTACAAGGAGGAGGAGTTCTACCCCGAAGAAGACGAGGAGAATTTCAACCACTGCACCAACCAAGGCAAGCCATCATTAACAATGCAAGCTAACCCTTGCAAGCAAGATGCATTAGGCATGATTTGGTTATACCTTTTGATTTATACCCATCCCAAGTTTTACTTACAAGTTTTACCTTTTTCTTTACCAAAGTTTTCTTTACTTTTAGTAATGCTTTGTGAGATTTTAGAAAGTAGTTTAGATAGCATAAAGAGTATAAAACTGGGCCTATACTAGATGCAATTCTATGGCATGAGATTGATATTAGCATCCCACCTTAGTGAACACTCTTAACTTGTGGTTAGAGCTAAACCAAAAACTTGATCACACTAGATGGGAATACTTGGTGAAAATGCTTATGAAAACCTTGGAATGACGAGTCATTTTATTGAGATGTTTTGACATGTGTTGAGAAACACAAATGGTTTATGATGATGAAAATGTTGAGGCATGAGCCTTAGCCCTTTATAAAAATTGATGGTTGGGTTCAGATGCGATACCATTCCAAATTTACCGTACAACCACAATACCTGAATTGGGTAAGGCTTAGCCGGAAGTTTATATGCATTAGTATGAGTTCCCTCATGGGAGAGGTTTGAGCTGAGGCTGCCTCTTGATGTTGTCCACCTATGCAGTGCCCAGGATGGTAGATGGCCATGGCTGGGAGGCCAAGCTCACAGGAGAGGTGCTTATACTAGAGTGTGTAAAGGAAAGTTTATATTTGATTATCCGCATACTAAGTATGATGATTCAGGGTTATCCCCGACGGATGTATTGAATTTTGTGGTGAAAGTGTAACACCTATGTAGAGTGTCAAACTATTCGAATATCCGCGTTCGCAGTCATTTACAGTTGGAGTGGCCATACTGTTCCGTCGTCAGATGTTTTCAAAATGACTTATGAAATGAATTGTGACATGACCTGACCACAACATGGTTGTGACTATGACAACTAAGTTCCCACTTAGGTGATTTAGAACTTATTTTTATCTTTCTTTGTTTCTGAACTTAGCTTAAGTTTCAAACTTAACTTTGCAAATAAACTTAGAACTTAGCATTCCTACTAGAACTACCTTACTTGGTAGTGATAGTTTGCGAGTACTTAAAGAGTACTCATGGCTTTGTCCCTGGCTATTCCCGTGGCCAGACTATGAGGAGGACTATCCGGAAGAAGGACAACAGTACAACTATGACAACTAGGATCATCTCCCATCGTCAGCATTTCCTGTGACCCTGAAGATGGAGCCCACCGCTACGCTTATTATTCCGCTACTTGTTTGTACTAAGACTGGATCATGAGATCCTTTATTTGTGTAAGACCTTATAATGGTTTGTAATGGATGATGTACTATGATATCCAATCTGTTATGTCTCACAAAAATGGTAATCCTGGGATTGCGATGTATGGCATAACAGGCATGTGGGATTAAAAATACGGGTGTTGCCATATTGTGTATTGTTTGAATAAGGGATTTGTAACTTTTGTTTGTTTGTCTCTTGCCTCGATCTTTGGACTTGTAGGTACCCAAGACCCCCGAGATCGATAAAATCTTGAGGTGAGATACTTGGCTAGCGGCGATCTCATAGGAAACCTAGTGATAGAAAGGGTTGTATGGTCTTCGCTTAGCAACCCATTCAGGATGAACAGCAACATCTCTTCTTAAGGCTTTGATCTGTGCTTTCACTTAATAACTGTCTGTAGCCCGTGCTTCATGGTGCATTCGGTTGGATCAAAATACTATTTCTATGCCCATGGCTTGCAAGGGCTTTAGTATAGTAGGATGTGCTTCCCACAAAAGATTATCTCTATTAAAACATTACACATGACTGTACCTATTATTATCTTTTATCCCATATAATGTGCAGTTGTAGGTGGATCTTCAACCCCGTCCTATCTCCATCCATTAAATCAACCCACGATATAAAGTAAACTAGATTGGTCGAGTAAAGGAAGGTAAAATGAAATAATAAAGTCTTGTAGACGTGTCCTTTTTAATTCCTTTTAGCATTGTTTCCCAAGGTTCGATTAAACCTTGGTCTATTAGGGAAAAGACTATTATACTACATCCGTGAATCGAGATCGAAGGTATCACCAGGTCGTGTGCTTCGTCGAGCAGATCAATCCAGATTTGACAGGAGACTTCATTGTCCTCTTCCACGTAGTGGACAACTTGAGGTGAGTCGTGTTCGAGGTTTATGGGCATGACCACTTCGGTGCCATACACCATGAAGAAGGGGGTGAACCTTGTTGACATGTTGATGGAGGTGCAGATGCCCCAAAGCACGAAGGGGAGCTCTTCGACCCAACATCCAGGTGTCCGCTTGAGGGGGACTTGTAGTCGTGGTTTTAGGCTATGGAGGATGCTTTGATTGGTGTGCTCGGCTTGGCCGTTCGACTCTGGATGGGCGACTGGGGCAAGGTCGTGCTGAATTCCATGCTCCTCGTAGAACTCAGCCATGGCGCCTTTGGCGAAGTTGGTGCCATTGCTAGTGATGATGATGTGAGGGTAGCCGTACCGGTAGGTGAGTTTGTGGAGGAACTTGGTGGCAGTCTTGCCGTCACACTTATTGATGGGCTTCGCCTCGACCCACTTCATGAACTTGTCGACTGCGACCAGCAAGTGGGTGTAGCCATATGTGGCGATTTTGAACCTTCCCACCATGTCAATGCCCCAAACGGCGAATGGCCATGTAATGGGGATAGTCTTGAGATCCGAACTAGGGATGCATGTCTGGTGATACGTCCATTTTGCATCACTATTCTATGTCTTAATTCACTATTATTCATTGATATATTTCATATTGAGAGGTGATACTTATGTTATTTCATCTGTTTTTGCAGGGTTGATGACTTTTGGAGCATGGACCGCTGCAGTCAGGATTCTGATGGAAAAGGTGCTGTTTGGAGGCAAAATTCGCGAAGATCAGAAAATCCGGGAAAATATACGGAAAATCCTATTTTTCCAGAAGACTAAGGATGCCAGAAGACGGAGTGGAGATGGGCCACAGGGGGCCCACACCACCCCCTGGCGCGGGCAGCCCTAGGCCGCGCCAGCAGGTGGTGTGGCCACCCTGTCCCACCTATGGCTCTCTCCTCTAGCGTATATCATCCTCCCAAAACCCTAAGACTAGGGGAGCGACCATAGAAAGATTCCGCCGCCTCTGCGGGGCGGAAAACACCAAGAGAGAAAGATCTCTCCGGCAGACAGATTTCTGCCAGGAGAATTCCTTCCCGGAGAGGGGAGATCGTCGCCATCAACACCACCATCAAGCTGGACTTCATCGGGATCATCATCATCACCACCATCATCATCACCATCAGCACCCTCATCACCATCTCCATATTGCTGTAACAATTGAGTTGAATCTTGCATTAGTTCATAGGGGAAACTTTCTCGGTGTTGATTACTCTTTATAGTTGATGCTATTGAGTGAACCATTGAATTATTGTTTATGTTCAGATTGGTATACATCATTATTCCATCTCTGATCATGATCCATATGATGTCTTGTGAGTAGTTCGTTTTGTTCTTGAGGACATGGGAGAAGTCATGTTGTTAGTAGTGGAGTTGTGTTGAGAAAGATTCAATAGTTTGATATTTAAGTTGTGGTGTACTTTTTCTAGTGGTGTCATGTGAACGTCGACTACATGACACTTCACCTATATGGGCCTAGGGGAATGCATTGTGTATTTGGCTACTAATCGTAGGGGTTGCTGGAGTGACAGAAACCTGAACCCCCGTTAGGAAACCATTGCACAAGGGACGTAAGGGTCTTAGAGTTTAAAGGTGTGGTTAGGTCTCTACCTTAATTACTTTCTTGTACTTACGGATGTTTGCAAGGGGTATAATCACAAGTATGTATAAGTCTTGCATGGGGCGGTACATTAGCACAGGTTCACCCACACAACACTTATCAAGCTAGAGAAGATTAATCAACTATATGAAGCGAAAGCACTTGACAGTCTTCCCATGTGTCCTCGAGAACGTTTGGTCATCTTAAGTAATACAACCGGTTTGTCCTTTGCTGCATAAAGGATTGGGCCACTTGCTGCATTTATTCCTACTGTCTTTTATTTACTCGTACTTTGTTTACTTGCTTTATCAAAAACCCCTAAAAATCCGTTTGCTAAGTATTTGTAGAGAATTCCTGATCCATACCACTAGCTAGCACCTTCTGCTCCTCGTTGGGTTCGACACTCTTACTTATCAAAAATACTGCGATACACCCCCTATACTTGTGGGTCATCATCTGGTTGGCATACTTATAGCATTCAATGCATCACTGGACGATATCGATGGCGTCGGCATGGGTGCGAGCCAGTAGAATCTGTGGCGCATAGCCTTGGCGACTAGCAACCTTGCGCCAGCATGGTATCCGTAGTCCCCGGTGTGGATGTCCTACAGGATCTTCCGACCCTCTTCTGGCAAGACGTAGCACTGGTACACACTTGTCACGTTGCGTTTGTGGAGATCGCCATTGATAATGACGAAGGACTTGCAGTAGTGCATGATCATTCGTGCTTCAGTCTCATCCTTGGGGAGGATTTGGTGCTCGAGGTAGGCGATGTAGGGCTCTGTCTAGTCGCGTGGTTCTGTGACCATTGCGACTAGGGCTGAGTTGGGTTGCAGTGGGATCTCGATGCCAATATCCTTCGAGGGATAAACCAAGGGTTTGTCGATGATGTCAAGGAACATGCCCGGTGGTGGTGTTTGCCGAGCCTACCCGATGCGTGAGAGTGTGCCAGCTTCCTCGTTCTTCCGTCGATCAATCCACTCGATTGAGTAGCCGCCAAGCTGGTCCACTGCTTGGCGGTATGGTATCAGGTTGGGGGCAATGGCGTCGCAGGTGCCGGCGACTTGGCCGGCGACGAGGTCAGAGTCATCGTAGCACTTGAGGAGGTTTATGTTCATTTCCTTGGCAGCTCACATGCCGTGGAGGAGGGCCTCGTATTCGGCCATGTTGTTGGTGCAGGGAGTGAAGTTTAACTGTAGCATATAACGGAGCTTGTCGCCTTTGGGGGAGGGGAGGATAAGTCCCGCCCCGGCACCGTCCGAATTCTTGGACCTGTCGAAGTGGAGGGACCGGTAGTGGAGGTAGCGTAGTGTCTCGGGTTGCTATGCCTCTTCCCAGTTGGCAAGGAAATCGGCTAGAGCTTGCAACTTGATGGCCTTGTGTGGCTCGTACATGGTGTTGTGAATGCCGATTTCAACGGCCCACTTGGTGACTCGTCCTGTCGCCTTGCGGTTGTGGATGATGTCTTGTAGGTGGGGCGGAGGAGACAACCGTGATAGGATGCTCCTAGAAGTAGTGAGAGAGCCGTCTTTGGGCTCGGAAGACCATGTAGAACAATTTCTAGTACTATGGGTAGTGTTGCCTCGAGTCGGTGAGGACCTCACTGAGGTAGTACCCAGGGCGCTGTACGGAGCGTTCCTTGCCTTCTTCGGGTCGTTCGACGACCATTACGGTGTTGACGACTCGATTGTAGGCCGCAACATATATAAGCATTGGCTCCTTACTGAGTGGCGCGCCGAGCACTGATACATTGCAAATGTATCTATAATTTTTTATGTTCCATGCTTGGTTTTATCCACTTTCTTGTGTTTTGTTCCAACTTTGGAGTACTTTTCATATGATTTCTTGGACTAACCTATTAACAAGAGCCACAACGCCAGCTGCCTGTTTTCTGCTGTTTTTGGTTCCAGGAAAGTCAGAAAATGAATATTCTCGGAATTGGACGGGACAAAAGCCAAAGTGCCTATTTTTTCGGAAGTGATCAAGTGCCAGAATACGAGACGGAGAAGGGACAGGGAGCCACCACACCACCTGGCCGCGCGGCCAGGCCTGGCCCGCGCCAGGGTGTGGTGTGCCCGCTCCCGGCACCCCCTCGGCCTCTCCTTCCGCCGATATATTGCCCTCGGTACGTAAACCCTAAGTACCCGATCAAAAATCCACGAAAGAGTCTGTAGCCGCCGTCATCTCCATCCCTAGATCGGGAGGGATCTGAAGCTCTTCCCGGCACCCTGCCGGAGAGGGGATTTCACCCTGGAGGCCTTCTTCATCACCATGCAAGCCTCCGGTGTGATGCGTGAGTAGTTCATCCTTGTACTACGGATCCATGTAGTAGCTAGATGGCTGGTTCTCCTCCTTTGTGCTTTCATGTTTAGATCTTGTGAGCTCCGTTCATGATCAAGATCATCTATTTGAAATTCTGCATGTTGTGTTTGCGGGGATCCAATGGATATTGAGATGCTATTTCAGATTGATTATGGATTCTATCATGTCTTTGTTATTTGTGATCTTGCATGCTTTCCGTTGTTAGTAGCTATCTTGGCCAAGTAGATGCTAGCAACTCCAAGAGTTAGTATTTATGCTCGATAGTGGGTTCATGCCTCTGGTAATCTAGGGAAGTGACAGAAATCTCTAAGGTACTAGATGTGCTGTTGCTACTAGGGAGAAAACAACAATCCTTTGTTCATAGAACAATCATATTGTTTACTTTACACGCAGTTCATAAAGCAATAATCTGTTGCTTGCAACTTAATACTGGAGGGGGTTCGGATGATAACCTGAAGGTGGATTATTAGTCATAGATGTGGTTGGATGGCGGTCTATGTATTATGTTGTAATGCCCAATCAAGTCTCAAAGGAGTCAAATTGATTAGTATATGCATGTATTGCTTTCTCGATGTTTGTCAATTGCCCCATTGTAATTTGTTCACCCAGCATGTTATCTATCTTAAGGAGAGCCACCTCTAGTGAACTATGGATCCCGGTCCTTTTCTTTACATACAATCTACAAACTGTTACTGCTTTGTGTTATTTTATGAGCACACCTATTGCTCCACCTGTGGCTAAAAATACTTTCTTTGAGATAAAACCTGCTTTGCTCAACCTTGTTATGAGACAACAATTTTCTGGTATTGGTAATGAAGATGTTGCTTCCCATCTAAATAACTTTGTTGAACTTTGTGAGATGCAAAAGCATAGGGATATAGGTGGTGATATTATTAAGCTGAAATTGTTTCCTTTCTCTTTGAGAGGAAAAGCTAAAGAATGGTTGAATTCTTTAACTAGGAATAGTATTGATTCTTGTACTAAGTGCAAAGATGCTTTTATTGGAAAATACTATCCTCCTGCTAAGATTATATCCATGAGAAGTGAAATAATGAAGTTTAAACAACTTGATAAGGAGCATGTTGCTCAAGCTTGGGAAAGAATGAAATCTTTGGTAAAGAATTGTCCCACTCATGGACTGACTGCTTGGATCATCATCCAAACTTTTTATGCAGGATTGAACTATTCTTCAAGGAACCTATTGGATTCTGCTGCTGGAGGTACTTTTATGACCATCACTTTGGGTGCTGCAATGAAACTTTTGGACAATATGATGGTTAATTATTCTGAATGGCATACTAAGAGAGCTCCACAAGGTAAGAAGGTAAATTCTGTTGAGGAAATCTCCTCCTTGAGTGATAAAATCGATATTATTATGTCTATGCTTGTGAATGGGAAAGCCCATATTGATCCAAATAATGTTCCTTTGGCTTCTTTGGTTGCTCAAGAAGAGCAAGTTGATGTGAACTTCATAAGAAATAACAATTTTGGCAACAATGCTTATGGTAACAATGCTTATAGGAACAATTTTGTTAACAACAATTATAAGCCATATCCTCCCAACAATGGTAATGCTTATGGAAATTCCTACAACAATAATAAAAGTGCTCTCTCTGAACTTGAAGTTATGCTTAAAGAGTTTATTAGTAAACAAACTGCTTTCAATAAAACTATTGAGGAAAAACTCTCTAATGCTGAAAGAAATATAGCCTCTTTGGCTGAAGCTCAATCTTCTTTGAATAAAATGGCTACTAAACCTGAAACTAATGATAATCCCTTTGCAGCTACTAATGCCATACAAGTAAGAATTGATGAAAATGTTAGACTATTAGCTGAATTACATGCTAAATGGGAAAGAGAAGATGAAATTGCTAGAAACATTAGTGTTTCCACTATTACAACTACTAGTGTTGAGGCTAATAATAGTTATACTACTTTAGATGATAAATTTGATTTTGATCTTGATGGTTGTAACATCTCTGAAGTTATTAAGTTCCTACAAAAGCTTGCTAAAAGTCCTAATGCTAGTGCTATGAACATGGCCTTTACAAAACACATTACTGATGCTCTCATAAAGATTAAAGAAGAAAAGATGAAACATAAAGCTTCTATTCCTATAAAACAAGAAGATGGTTGGGAACCCATCATTAATATGAAAGTGAATGACTTTGATTTCAAAGCTTTGTGTGATCTTGATAGTAGTGTTTCTATTATGCCTAGAAGGATTTATGATATGCTTGATTTGCCTCCTCTTGAAGATTGATATTTGAATGTCCCACTTGATCATAATGTTAAAAAGAAACTCATGGGGAGTCTTAATGATGTTCTTATTATGGTTAACGATTCCTATGTCCCCGTTGATTTCTATGTTTTGGATGTTGAATACAAAGCTTCTTGTCCTATTACTTTGGGAAGACCTTTTCTTAGAACTGTTGGTGCCATCATTGATATGAAAGAAGGGACCATTAAATATCAACTCCCACTCAAGAAAGGTATAGAACACTTCCCTACAAAAGAGAGAAAAGGTTTCTTTTGCTTCTCCTATGAAAACAAAATTTGGTCTTAATGCTTCTTCATTTGAGAACACTTGATTCTTTCTTTGCTTCTTATGCCTAACTTAAAGGCGTTAAAAAAAGGACTTATTGGGAGATAACCCAAAAGTTTTAGATAAGTCTTGGAAGTTATTACTTCAGTAATAACCGCTCCTTATCCTTTTTATTTGCTTTTTGTGCCAAGAGTAACCTCTAATGAGAGAAAAGTAATGATTGGGAAAGTTGCTGTCCCGAAACAGATTTTTGTGCTTCACCGTAAACATTCGTGAGAGAGATCTGTATATCGGATTGATCTGTAATTTTTTATGGTTCTGCCTCAGGTTGTTATCTAACTTTCGTTAGTTCAACACTTTTTGATTTGAGCAACAGAAGGTCTTCGCAAAAATTCGTCGTTACCTGCTGGTCTGTTTTGAAAGATTTCTACCATTTTCTGCATTTGCTTCTTGTGGGTTCCTTTTTGAGTTCTTTTGGGGAATTGAGCTTTTTGAGGGAAGTGCTACAGTAGCTAGTGTTATAATGGAAGTTTATTTGGTGTTAGAACTGAACCTTAATACCTTTTATCTTGAGTGCACTAATGTTGCTAATAAAGATTGTGTGAAGTTCTGTATGAAGGAAAATTTTCAGGTGTATGGAAGGAATGAGTAATGAGATGAAGGATGGACTAAAGCTCAATATTGGGGATTACACGCGTGTCACCCCAAGAAATATCCAAGAAGTACAAGCGTCAAAGCTTGGGGATGCCCAAGGCATCCCCTTCTTCATCAATAAAAATCCAGGTTTCTTCCAAATGCTTCATTTTTATTGTTTCATGCACAGTTGTGTTGTTCTTGGAGCGTCTTCTTTTCGTTTTCATTTTGTTTTTTCGTTTGCTTTTGTTTGCTTAGTTTGCTGAATAAAGTGGTTGGACCTCCTCTTTCATACATTGGTTTGCAAATAGTTTGGTTTGGTTTGGAAAAGAGTAGGAAAGTTCATGCTTATGTGGTAAAAAGAGCTTGTTTTTTACTGTGGCCTATGCTTTGTCATGCCATGCTTGAAATTATTTTGGCCTTATGCTTAGTATTCTTTGTTGTAGCATGACTTGTTATAAACAATTGAGATTGCTTAATGTGCCTCGGATGAATCATGCGTTGTTTTAGCATATTAAAGCACAGTATAGTGGTATTCTCCTTTGATGCTTTATTTGGGTTGACTTGGCGCATGTTCACACCATGTTATGACTATCCAAAGTCACCATAGCCTTTATGATCCTTTAGTTTTCAACTTGTAGTATCACTTTATGCTTTGATCAATGATGTTTTGTCGCTCTGCATGATTATGGCCATTATTGCTCTCTTAGTTTGTCTCTCCCAGTCTTTTGCTAGCCTCCACAACCAAGTATGAGTTCCACTCATGCATCCAACTCCCTAAACCAAGTTATTCCAAAGAGTCCACCATACCTACCTACTATCTTATGATATTCCAAGTATATTCATGCTTTTGTTTACCTTCCAAATTAAACTTGTTATGAGAAAACTAGTGATTAAAGCTCTCACGAACTTGATGGCACACTTTACTTTTCTTGCCCTTAATAAACTTGAACCATTGTGTCGTCTATGTTGTATATGCTTGCACTTATTTGTTGGGGATTAGCAGAACCATGCTGTCATGGGGAACACTTTCAACATTGCACGGGTACTTGTACCTAGTTGATATCATGCTCTTTTGTATATGGATGTCGGCGGTTGAAATGAAAGGGGAGCTTGTAAGTCCATGGAGTTATGTATGTGTGTTAGAGAAACGCCTGGGCCGCTAGTCTAATCCATGCTGACATGGTGGAAACCTGCAGCGTAACCATAATGAGTTGTCTATGAAGCATTCTTCTTATAAAAAAGAGTCCTATATTGAGAAAAAAAGAGAAAAGAAAAAAAAGAGATACTATGAAAAGAGGAAAGAGAGAAAAAAGCAACATATTCCCATTGTAAATAAGAAGAATGCTGAGATGCTCGTTGTCTGCTTGCCTTGTCATTTTGATATGGGGATTCTTCCGTATCATCGGGCAAGGGCTACCCCATTGGCGGTTCTCAATGATACACATGTACTTACAATGACAAGAACTTACCGGTGACTAAACTTGAGTAGCATGAGGAGCGACCCTCGTATACAAGGGACATGAGATTTCTGACTTATACTTCATCAAGCATGTACACCATAGTTTGTTCACTTTAACCTTAATCACTTAAAGATGCTTATGATAGGGGCAATGAGAGCTGAAAGCTATAAGTACCATAATTTTTGGAAGATCTTTATGAGACTTGAATCCCTACTTCCTTTTACAAAAGGCCTTTCTTCCACCATTATATTGAGTCTCCATCTTCTATCTTTATGCATCTACTTTGAGAACATAGTGGCCATTCTTAGTTCTATGTGCATTGTCCCAAGACTAGTTGATTGATGCATAACTTGATATTGCTTGTTTTAGACTATTTGTATCTAGTCACTCTTATGAACTTTAAAGGTGTCCTATGCATTTATATTTGCTACTCTATTGAGGGACAAGCTGAATACTATTATGCTATGTTTTCTTTATGTGAAACAAACAAACGTATTGCAAAGCATTGTTATTCATGAATCTTTTGTCTGTGCCTTTTCATGTTGCATCATAGTTTCTTTGTCCTACTGCTAGAACTTTGTCTTTCATGTTATGATTGAAGTACTATGATCCCAGATTTGAATGTTTTACAAATACTTTGATCAAGTCTTTGATGGTGCATGTCACCTCAAAAATTATTGTTTCTTTTTATCACTTACCTACTCGAGGACAAGCAGGAGTTAAGCTTGGGGATGTTGATACATTTCAAATGTATCTATATTTTTTGATGTTCCATGCTTGGTTTTATCCACTTTCTTGTGTTTTGTCCACACTTTGGAGTACTTTTCATATGATTTCTTGGACTAACCTATTAACAAGAGCCACAGTGCCAGCTGCCTGTTTACTGCTGTTTTTGGTTCTAGGAAAGTCAGAAAATGAATATTCTCAGAATTGGACGGGACAAAAGCCAAAGTGCCTATTTTTCCGGAAGTGATCAAGTGCCAGAATACGAGAAGGAGAAGGGCCAGGGAGCCACCACACCACCTGGCCACGCGGCTAGGCCTGGCCCACGCCAGGGGGTGGTGTGGCCGCTCCCGGCACCCCCTCGGCCTCTCCTTCTGCCGATATATTGCCCTTGGTACGTAAACCCTAAGTACCCGATCAAAAATCCACGAAGAGTCTGTAGCCGCCATCATCTCCATCCCTAGATCGGAAGGGATCTGAAGCTCTTCCCGGCACCCTGCCGGAGAGGGGATTTCACCCTGGAGGCCTTCTTCATCACCATGCAAGCCTCCGGTGTGATGCGTGAGTAGTTCATCCTTGTACTACGGATCCATGTAGTAGCTAGATGGCTGGTTCTCCTCCTTTGTGCTTTCATGTTTAGATCTTGTGAGCTCCGTTCATGATCAAGATCATCTATTTGTAATTCTGCATGTTTTGTTTGCGGGGATCCGATGGATATTGAGATGCTATTTCAGATTGATTATTGATTCTATCATGTCTTTGTTATTTGTGATCTTGCATGCTTTCCGTTATTAGTAGCTATCTTGGCCAAGTAGATGCTAGCAACTCCACGAGTTAGTATTTATGCTCGATAGAGGGTTCATGCCTCTGGTAATCTGGGGAAGTGACAGAAATCTCTAAGGTACTAGATGTGTTGTTGCTACTAGGGAAAACAACAATCCTTTGTTCATAGAACAATCGTATTGTTTACTTTACACGCAGTTCGTAAAGCAATAATCTGTTGCTTTCAACTTAATACTGGAGGGGGTTCGGATGATAACCTGAAGGTGGATTATTAGTCATAGATGCAGTTGGATGGCGGTCTATGTATTATGTTGTAATTCCCAATCAAGTCTCAAAGGAGTCAAGATTATTAGTATATGCATGTATTGCTTTCTCGGTGTTTGTCAATTGCCCCGCTGTAATTTGTTCACCCAGCATGTTATCTATCTAAGGAGAGCCACCTCTAGTGAACTATGGATCCCTGTCTTTTTCTTTACATACAATCTATAAACTGTTTACTGCTTTGTGTTTACTTTCTGCAAACTTTTACTTCTTTACATTCGATACGTTTAATCCTTTGTTTTCCACAAAACACAGTGAGATTGACAACCTCATCGCAAGTTGGGGACAAAGTTCTGTGGTTGTGTTGTGCAGGTTTCCACGTTGCTACAAGCACCGGTAGTGCGCCCAGCCAAAGCTCAGCTAGTAACACCTTTGAGGTGTTTCCTTGCTCCTACTGGTTCGATTAAACCTTGGTTTCATAACTGAGGGAAACTTGTTGTTGTGCTCATCATACCTTCCTCTTGGGGTTCCCAACGAGCTCTACATCAACACCGCCATCAAGCATATTTCTGGTCGCCGTGCATTGAGCCATCAAGCACCGGTGCCGCGAGTAGCACTTCTTTCGACGCCTTTAGCGTGCTATCGGGCTCGCTGTCCCACTCGAATGTGGGGTTCTTGCGCATCAGACGGTAGAGAGGCATTGCCTTTTCGCCAATTCGGGGGGATGAAGCGACTGAGAGCCGTGACTTGCCCCGCCAGTTTCTGGATGTCGCGCAGACATTCGAGTTTTCCAAGTCACGCAATGGTGCTGCTCTTGGAGGGGTTTCCTTCCATGCCTCGCTTTGAGACCACATACCCCAGCAACTGACCGGTGGGTACACCGAACATGCACTTTTTGGGTTAAGCTTGATCTTGTACTTCCACAAATTCATGAAATTTTGGCCAGGTCGGCGAGTAGGTCGATCTGGCGAGTCGACTTCACTATCACCTCATCGGTGTAGATGTGGATATCGCGGCCAATTTGGCTCACTAGGCATTCCTGTATGCACCACTGGTAGGTTGCCCTGGAGTTCTTGAGGCCAAACGTCATTACGGTGTAGTTCCCTTGAGGCCCTGCTGCAAACAGGCTGGCAGGGCAAAAGATGTTCTGCAAGTTCTCATTGCGAGCACGTATGACTATATATGGAACACATGCCTATGATTATTTAGTACTTGGATGCTTTATCTTATTTATCTACAAATCCCCTATGTCTTGATTGCTATATGAATTTTCTTGTCCGTGCAACACCCGTCCATCCATCCCTATGCCTATCGTGCTTTAATCCTACGGTTTACTGCAATTGTTACTATTGTCTTTACTTTTACTACTGCTATTACTTTGTTATTGCTATTACAAAACTGTTGCTACTGATAAACTGTTGTGAGCAAGATTGTTTCTAGGTGCAGCTGAATTGACAACTCAGTTGTTAAGGCTTATAAATATTCTTTGGCTCCCCTTGTGTCGAATCAATAAATTGGGTTTCACTTCCCCCAAAAATACTGCGATACACCCCCTATACTTGTGGGTCATCAAGACTATTTTCTACCGCCGTTGTCGGGGAGCATATCTCTATTTATAAAGTTCACATGGAATCACTATTGTTCGCTGCCATCCATTCATCATGGGTAAGTCTCGTGATGGAAAAGTTCATATATTACCATCCACTACAAGGAGAGGTACGGTTCTGAACACCTATGTTGCTCTTGATTCACCATCTGTGATGAGTAAGCTCCTTACACCACCACATACACATGCTACACATACTGCTACTACTGCTGAATCTGAAACTTCTGATACTTATGATGCTGCTTCTACTATGCTTGATAAAAGTGGTTCATTAGGTCCTTTCCTAGATGCTACGATTGCTAGAACTATAGCTGGAAATACTGAAACTCCTAATGAAGACACTACTACACCTGTCAGTTCACCTGAGTCTATAGAAAGCTATGATATTAAAGACGGATATATAGAAATGAATGATGAATTTATTAAAGAATGTCTAAATATTCATGGTAAAAGTGCTATTAAGAGTCTCCTTGAGAGGCGTACTATAAAACCCAAATTATCTCCTAATGATAAGTTTGCTACATCTCCCATAAACATTAAAGATAAGGATTATGATTTCTCTCTCGATTTATCTTACATAACTATTGTTGAGAAAGAACCTTTTTGTGGGACTAAGAATGAAAGTTCTATAGCACATATGACTGAGATTTCTACCATGAGTGGCCTGTTTTCTGATGATATTAAGATGCGGACCTACTTTGTTGCTAAATTTTTCCCTTTTTCACTGAAAGGAGAAGCTAAGGCTTGGTTTAATAATTTACCTCCTAGATCTATTGATAGCCCTGATTGCTTGATTAGTACCTTCCTTTAGAAATATTTCCCTCCTAGTGCTAGACATGCTATTTTGCAGGAACTTTTTGATTTTAAACAGGGAGAAAAAGAGATATTGCCAGAATCATGGGCAAGGTTTTGTGCTTTGATTCATGCACAGGCTAGATGTCCATTGCCTAAAAATGAGGTTCTTGATATATATTATAATGGACTAACTGAAGAATCTAGGACATACCTGGATAGTTGTGCTGATTGTGTTTTCAGGAATAGAACTCCCAAGGAAGCTGAGGAATTAATGGCTAAAATAAGCAAGAATTATGATGGCTGGACTTCACCTAAGCCAACTATACCTGAGACAACTACACCTGAGTTAACTGTGCCTAAACCAACACCAACACCAACACCAAAGAAGAGAAGAGTGATTGAACTAAATGATGAAGTGATGAAGGAAGCTAAGCAATGTCTTAAGGGAGAAGGGTATTAAATCTGAAGATGTGAAGAATTTACCTCCTATTGAAGAATTATGTAAGCCAATCTCCCACTCATCCACTATTGAGGTACACTCTCTCCAACATTTTGATGAAGGTGATATTCCTTACTCTAAACCTCCAAATCAATGCTTGGAAGAATTTGATGTTTTTATTGTTAAGCAAGATAATTTTAATAAAAGGGTGCAAAATCATCTAATGGAAAACTCTAGAGCTATTATTGAGTTAAGGGATATTGTGGAAAGAACCTCTAATGATGTTAAAATGCTTGTTAAACATTTCCAAATGGTTCAAACTCAAATTGACCAGCTTATTAAAGTACAAAAAGATTTGCTAGTTAATGCTTCTAAGGAAAAACAAGCTTATGAAATTAGAACTAGAAGTGGTGCTGCCATCCAGGATCCTCTTTATCCTGAGGGGCATCCTAAAAGAATTGAGCAAGATTCTAACACATTGAAAATAGGAGTACTTCTCCTAAGAAAAGGAAAAAAGAAACATAAAACTATTGTAGAGTCTTCTGAACCTGCTAAAGATCCTAATAGTATATCTGTCTCTGATGTTGAAACTGAAAGTGGTAATGAGGAAAATGATGCTCCTGATAAAGAAAAAGTTGAAGAAGAACCTAAAATACACACTAAGAATACTAAATACACTAAGGAAGATTTTGTTGCTAAGAAACATGGTAGTGAGAGAGAGCCCTAGGTCCAAAAACCTATGCCTTTCCCTGATAAGAAACACAAGTCAAAGGAAGACGAACACTATAATAAGTTTTGTGACTGGATGAAACCTTTATTTTTGCAAACCCCTTTGACTGATGCTATTAAATTACAACCTTATTCAAAGTATATGAAGGATATTGTCTCTAATAACAGGAAGATCCCGAATGAGGAAATTTCTACTTTTCTTGCTAATTATTCCTTTAATGGTAAAGTTCCAGAGAAGCTTGGAGACCCAGGGATTCCAACTATTCCATGTTCGATTAAAAATTGCTATGTTAGAACTGCTTTGTGTGATTTAGGAGCAGGAGTTAGTGTTATGCCTTTTTCTCTCTACAAGAAACTTCAATTAGAAAAACTAATACCAACTGATATATCTTTGCAAATGGCTGATAAATCTACTACTATTCCTGTTGGTATATGTGAGGATGTACCCGTTCAAGTGGCTCATAATTGCTTGATATTAACTGACTTTGTTGTGCTTGAAATGCCTGAAGATGACAATATGTCTATTATTCTTGGGAGACCTTTTCTTAATACTGCAGGAGCTGTTATTGATTGTAATCAAGGAAAGGTAACTTTTAATGTTAATGACAAGGAGCATACTATTTATTTCCCCAAGAAGATTGATAGGAATTATGGATTAAATTCAATTGAAAATATTGAGGGCATCCAAGTTGGAGAGATATATTGTCCCATACCACGAGAAAAATATGAAACTATTATGATTGGAACCGTTGCTATCAAGGTTGAGGTAACATAATCATTTAGTGGAATACAAAGTTTTGTTTCATATATAATTGTTTTGGTAACAAGACCTGATCAACCTTGTTAACAGATGGATTTTAATGAACAAAAACAATGTTTTCACCATGATTATTTTCGCTTACTTTTATTTTATCCATTTTAGTTTTTGCTTTCAGTTAGTTTACTTTTCTATTGCTAGTTGCTTGCATATTAGAGTGTCTTAGAACTTCTGAAGTTTTAGTTTTGTTTTGTTTTTGCATTTTTCTAAAAACATCTTTCTGCCAGAAATTATTCATCAATACCTGAAAATTGCTAAAAAAATAAAGTGTCTCGAAAAATTCCAGAAAATGAATATTAAATTTTTACGTGAAAAAAGGTGCAGAGGAGTACCTGGAGTGACCCAGGGGGGCCACCAGGCAGGCACACCACCTGGTGGCATGGCCACACCAAGGGTGCGCCTTGCCATGGTGTGGGCCACCCCTAGCCCTCCACTCACTCGCTCACTTGCCACTTCCTTCTCTCTCCCGAGAAAACATCAGCTCATTGGTCAAACTCGCGTTCTTACTATTCTTGCTCATGATTTTTTGATGTCCTTGCTCAGCCCATCTTTGCTGCTGAAATTTGGAGAATTTGTTCTCCGGTATGTGACTCCCCCGCTTGTCCAAGTAGATTTGTGTTTAGTGGATTATATCTTGAGTATTTTTCTACTATAGGTGATAGGTTATGTGAGCTAGTAAGCTTGTTCAATGCTTAAATTGTTTTGATGCATGTTTAGGCCTCTTACAAGTCCCTATTAGTTCCTTTCATTATGTATTCACTTTGCAATCACTTGTATGATGGTTGTCTAAAAATTTCAGAAAATAAGATGAATGAACACCAACTCAACCAACATGAATTAAGGGTGCCTGCAGTTATGAAAGTTCACCATGAGGAGGAAGTCTTTCCCTCTACCTATCCATGCCCCGAATTCATGAGGGCTTCTGGGATTTCTCAAGATTTCCATACTTTAATTACTAATGTAGGATTGGAGCATTTTGTGGGAGACGAACTTACCCAATATGTGAAACTAACTATGTCTGTGGTGCAAGATTTCCGCTTTAGTTGCTCCTTGCCTAACCCCATGGTCCACTACAAAATTTACAATGTAGCTGTCGATCTCCCTTTTGATGACTTTTGTGTATCTATTAAAGTACCACAGTGGGGTTCGTGTGGAAGGATTAGAGAGCTACCTACACTACTCATGGACTTGTACGTGGAAATTTGCCAAGGGAGCAGCTTCTCAAAGGGGAGTGGTAAAATTCGTAATATTCATCTCCTGTCTATTCGATACTTTGCCTACTTTATTGCCAAGTGTGTCCTCGCCTTCATCTCAGCTGCCTTAAAATGAGATAGGACTTACAATTTGGGTGCCTTGATAGCTTTCCGTCTTGCTGCTAACCGCGAGAAAGGTGAAATTTTTGGAGGCCTCATCGCCTCTCGTTTAATAGCTTTGCATGGTGTAGTTCCTCATCATTTAGACCTACAGTTTCCCATAGAGAGGCTTGACCTTAATTCCATGATACAACATAAATTCATTTCTTCTTGGGCTAATTTGAGTGATTTATCTTACGAAATAACCTTCCTCGAGGCTGGTTGGAGAAGGGGTAAGTCTGAGCTTGTTGTTCTTTTGCCTGCACCTATTTTGTTTAACCTTGACACCAGGGTAGGATGGTCACTCACTGAGGAAGAGCTCGACACATATCTAGGGGAGCTTTCCCAGCAAGAGCAGGATACGGGAAGGGAGGTTACAGATGATTCGGTCCAGCCCTCGAATGAGAGGGAGTCCTCATACCAGCAGCCTGCCTACGACTAGGGAGTTTCTTCTTCTTCTCAAGGGCCTAACTATGATCATTCTTATGATGACCCGCCGGCTTGGAGTTCCTACCCGCATTAGGGTTGATACCCACTTAGGCCAAAAGCCTAAGCTTGGGGGAGGTACACCGACATCACACTTATCTACATATCATGTTCAGTCAGTACTTTGTATATCCATGTTTCATTTTCATTTTAGTCTCCGTTCTTGCTTTATTTCTTCTTTCCAAAACACAAAAAGACCAAAAAAATCATTATTTCTCTTTGCTTGCTTCTTTATCTTTTTGCCTTGGTTTGCCTCTTTATTTTAGCTTTGTCTTAATTATTCGAAAAACCCAAAAAGCTTTTGCTTTGCTTGATCTTCCTTTTCATTCTTGCCTTTAAAAATCAAAAACACCAAAAATATTTTCTGTTCTTCTTTGGTTTTGTGAAGTTCGTTGCAGGGTTCAGCAGTCCTCAGTGGAGTTTGGTTTCATGTTATTATTCAAGCCACACAAGTGAAGGGCAATAATGAAGATTAATGACAACTTGAGGTGTGGTAAGAGGCTGGTAACGAACTCTATTTGTTTTCATTTTTGTACATATACTCATCATTGTGGGCATGCTTAGTATGTTCATGTAAGGTGTATGTTATTTATGGATGCTTAGTAGTTCTTGCTTTCTTATGATTAGCTCCAGCTTGCTAATGGTTTGTAGCATGTCATATGAATGTTTGCTTGCATTGTTCTATTCATAACTTGGTATGACATTGTGGTATCCTCCTCTGAATGTTTCATTTGAATCGACTTGGCACATGCTCACGCATGCATATGACTGAAACAATAATCAGTTAAGCCTCGATAAATTATTTTGCCTCAGGGTTCTTGAATCACTTTCATGCCATAATTAGTCCTATTTTGTTGCAAGCATGATTATGACAATTATTTCTCTCTCGTTTGTCGCTCCCTTTCTATTGTTGGCCTTCACTTGCACTGAGTATGCTCTACTCGTGTTTTCAACTCCCCAAAACCAATATTGCCAAAAGTGTCCACCATGCCTACCTATTAGCATCATGTGCTATTCCGTGCATATTCAGTATGCCTTGTTTTCTTCCGAATAAAATGTTTGCTTGTTATGAGAAAGTTAGTTAGTGAAGCTCTCATGAACTTGATGGTACACTTTATTTCTTGCACTTAATAAACCTGAACTATTGTGACTGTCCATGAAAGTTATATTCTTGCAAATTATAGGCTGAGGATTAGCAGAAGGTGGCTGTCACGAGGAACGCTTTCAACACCTGTAAATATATACCTAGTTGATATCATGCTCTTTTGTTTACGGATGTCATCAGTGTGAAATAAAAGGGGAGCTTGTAAGTTCATGGAGTTATGTATGTGTGTTAGAGAAACGCATGGACGGCTGGTCTAATCCATGCCTAATCATGGTGGAAATCTGCAGTGTAACCATAATGAGCAATCTATGAAGCATTCTTCTTATAAAAAAGAGAGAGATAGTTATTGAGAAAAAAAAGATGAGAAAAGAGGAAAGAGGGAAAAAAGCACCATTTTCCCATGGTAAATAAGAAGATTGCTGAGATGCTCATTGTTTGCTTGCCTTGTCATTTTGATATGGGGATTCTTCCGTATCATCGGGCAAGGGGTACCCCGTTGGTGGTTCTCTATGATACGCATGTATTTACTATGACAAGAACTTACCGGTAACTAAAGTTGAGTAGCATGAGGAGCGGACCTCGTACTCAAGGGACATGAGATTTCTAGTTTATGGTCTGTCAAGAATATAACTCGTATTGGACCTCACTTTCACCTTAACCACTTAAAGATGCTTATGATATGGGCAATGAGAGCTCAAAGCTAATGAGTACCATACTTTCAGCATTTGGAAGCCTTTCAAACTTTTCAAAACCTTTTCACTTCCTTGCTGAGTCACCACTTATTCTATGAGCACTTTCTTGAGAACATAGTTGTCATTCTTAGTGTAATATGCGTGTCTCAAAATTTGGTTAATTGTGGCATGACTTTGATGCTTGTATCTTTGATATCTTTACTTCTAGTCTTCACTTGAACTTTATAGGTTCCTCGGCATCTATGATTTCTCCACAATCGAAGGCAAGCGAAATACCACTCTATCATACCTTTTTATGAGCATTGCAATGTTGCTTATGTATATGTTTCATGCTACTTACTATTTTTGAGTTGGAATCTCTTCATAGTTTGCAATGACCATTAAGTACACTTATTTGCATATTATTTATTATGAATTGCTTAAGTAGTTGATCATATGCTGAGAATATATACATCTTATGAAGCAAATGTGTTCGTGAAAGCTCTTTTGTCGCACTCAGTTTTCAACTGAATTGCTCGAGGACAAGCAATAAGCTAAGATTAGGGGAGTTGATACGTCCAAAACGTATCTAATTTCCCAAACACTTTTGCTATTGTTTCTCCTCTAAACTTGTGTGATTTGGATATAACTAACACGGACTGACGTTGTTTTCAGCAGAATTACCTTGGTGTCTAGTTTTTGTGCAGAAAATCAACTATCAGGAAAAATCCCGGAAAATATGCCAAAAATCCTATTTCACCAAAAGACTCACGGAGCCAGAAGACGGGACGGAGGAGGGCCGCGAGGGGCCCACACCACCTGGCCACGCGGTCCAGCCCAGACCACGCCTGGGGGTGGTGTGGCTGCCTCGGTCACCCCCTCGACCTCCCTCTTCTCCTATAAGATGCCTCCTGACCTAAAAACCCAGGGGGGTGATACATTGCAAATATATCTATAATTTTTGATGTTCCATGCTTGGTTTTCTCCACTTTCTTGTGTTTTGTCCACACTTTGGAGTAATTTTCATATGATTTCTTGGACTAACCTATTAACAAGAGCCACAGTGCCAGCTGCCTGTTTTCTGCTGTTTTTGGTTCCAGGAAAGTCAAAAAATGAATATTCTCGGAATTGGACGGGACAAAAGCCAAAGTGCCTATTTTTTCGGAAGTCATCAGATGCCAGAGTATGAGACGGAGAGGGGCTAGGGGGCCACCACACCACCTGGCTGCATGGCCCAGCCTGGCCCGCACCAGGGGGTGGTGTGGCCGCTTCCGGCACCCCCTCGGTCTCTCCTTCCGCCTATAAGATGCCCTCAGGACGAAAACCCTAAGGAACCGATCAAAAATCCACGAAAGAGTCTGTAGGCACCGTCATCTCCATCCCTAGATCGGGAGGGATCTAAAGCTCTTCCCGGCACCCTGCCGAAGAGGGGATTTCACCCTAGAGGCCTTCATCACCATGCAAGCCTCTGGTGTGATGCGTGAGTAGTTCATCCTTGGACTACGGATCCATGTAGTAGCTAGATGGATGGTTCTCCTCCTTTGTGCTTTCATGTTTAGATCTTGTGAGCTCCGTTCATGATCAAGATCATCTATTTGTAATTCTGCATGTTGTGTTTGCAGGGATCCGATGGATATTGAGATGCTATTTTAGATTGATTATTGATTCTATCATGTCTTTGTTATTTGTGATCTTGCATGCTTTCCGTTGTTAGTAGCTATCTTGGCCAAGTAGATGCTAGCAACTCCAAGAGTTAGTATTTATGCTCGATAGTGGGTTCATGCCTCTGGTAATCTGGGGAAGTGACAGAAATATCTAAGGTACTAGATGTGCTGTTGCTACTAGGGACAAAACAATAATCCTTTATTCATAGAACAATCGTATTGTTTACTTTACACGTAGTTCATAAAGCAATAATCTGTTGCTTGCAACTTAATACTGGAGGGGGTTCGGATGATAACCTGAAGGTGGATTATTAGTCATAGATGCAGTTGGATGGCGGTCTATGTATAATATTGTAATGCCCAATCAAGTCTCAAAGGAGTCAAGATGATTAGTATATGCATGTATTGCTTTCTCGATGTTTGTCAATTGCCCCGCTGTAATTTGTTCACCCAGCATGTTATCTATCTCAAGGAGAGCCACCTCTAGTGAACTATGGATCCTGGTCCTTTTCTTTCAATACAATCTACAAACTCTTACTGCTTTGTGTTTACTTTCTGCAAACTATTACTTCCTTCCATTTGATATGTTTAATCCTTTGTTTTCAGCAAAACACGGTGAGATTGACAACCTCATCGCAAGTTGGGGACAGAGTTCTATGGTTGTGTTGTGTAGGTCTCCACGTTGCTACTAGCACCGGTAGTGCGCCCTGCCAAGGCTCAGCTAGCAACACCTTTGGGGTGTTTCCTTGCTCCTACTGGTTCGATTAAACCTTGGTTTCATAACTGAGGGAAACTTGCTGCTGTGCCCATCATACCTTCCTCTTGGGGTTCCCAACAAGCTCTACATCAACACCGCACCAGCATTTTTCTGGCGCCGTACACTGAGCCATCAAGCATTTTTCTGGCGTCGTTGCCGGGGAGTCAAGGACATCTTCATAAGGGGAGTCCCTCATAACCAATCTCTTTACTTTGTTATTTTTGTTTTGCTTAGTTTGTTTTGCTTTGTTTGCTTGTTTCTTTATCAAAAACACAAAAAAATTAGTTTTACAAGTTTTCTTTCTTATTCAAAAACACAAAAAAATGACTACTCTTGAAAACACTAAGTTGTGTGACTTCACTAGCACCAACAACAATGATTTTATGAGCACACCTATTGCTCCACCTGTGCCTGAAGATACTTTCTTTGAGATAAAACCTGCTTTACTCAATCTTGTAATGAGAGAACAATTTTCTGGTATTGGTAATGAAGATGCTGCTGCCCATCTAAATAACTTTGTTGAACTTTGTGAGATGCAAAAGCATAGGGATGTAGATGGTGATATTATTAAGCTGAAATTGTTTCCTTTCTCTTTGAGAGGAAAAGCTAAAGAATGGTTGAATTCCTTAACTAGGAATAGTATTGATTCTTGGACTAAGTGCAAATATGCTTTCATTGGAAAATACTATCCTCCTGCTAAGATTATATCTAAGAGAAGTGAAATAATGAAGTTTAAACAATCTGATAATGAACATGTTGCTCAAGCTTGGGAAAGAATGAAATCTTTGGTAAAGAATTGTCCCACTCATGGACTGACTGCTTGGATCATCATCCAAACTTTTTATGCAGGATTGAACTATTCTTCAAGGAACCTATTGGATTCTGCTGCTGGAGGTACCTTTATGACCATTACTTTGGGTGCTGCAACAAAACTTCTGGACAATATGATGGTTAATTATTCTGAATGGCATACTGAGAGAGCTCCCCAAGGTAGGAAGGTAAATTCTGTTGCAGAAACCTCCTCCTTGAGTGATAAGATTGATATTATTATGTCTATGCTTGTGAATGGGAAAGCCCATATTGATCCAAATAATGTTACTTTAGCTTCTTTGGTTGCTCAAGAAGAGCAAGTTGATGTGAACTTCATAAGAAATAACAATTTTGGCAATAATGCTTATAGGAGTAATTTTGGTAACAACAATCATAAGCCATATCCTCCCAACAATGCTAATGCTTATGGAAATTCCTACAACAATAATAGGAGTGCACCTTCTGAACTTGAAGTTATGCTTAAAGACTTTATTAGTAAACAAACTGCTTTCAATAAAACTATTGAGGAAAAACTCTCTAATGCTGAAAGAAATATAGCCTCTTTGGCTAAAGCTCAATCTTCTTTGAATAAAATGGCTGCTAAACCTGAAACTAATGATAATCCCTTTGCAGCTACTAATGCCATACAAGTAAGAATTGATGAAAATGTTAGACTATTAGCTGAATTACATGCTAAGTGGGAAAGAGAAGATGAAATTGCTAGAAACATTAGTGTTTCTATTATCACAACCACTAGTGTTGAGGCTAGTAATAGTTCTACTACTTTAGATGATAAGTATGGTTTTGATCTTGATGGTTGCAATATCTCTGAAGTTATTAAGTTCCTACAAAAGCTTGCTAAAAGTCCTAATGCTAGTGCTATGAACATGGCCTTTACAAAACACATTACTGATGCTCTCATAAAGATTAAAGAAGAAAAGATGAAACATAAAGCTTCTATTCCTATAAAACAAGAAGATGGTTGGGAACCCATCATTAATATGAAAGTGAATGACTCTGATTCCAAAGCTTTATGTGATCTTGATAGTAGTGTTTCTATTATGCCTAGAAGGATTTATGATATGCTTGATTTGCCTCCACTTGAATATTGTTATTTGAATGTCCCACTTGATGATAATGCTAGAAAGAAACTCATGGGGAGTCTTAATGATGTTCTTATTATGGTTAACAATGCCTATGTCCCCGTTGATTTCTATGTTTTGGATGTTAAATGTAATGCTTCTTGTTGGGAAGACCTTTTCTTAGAACTGTTGGTGCCATTATTGATATGAAAGAAGGCACCATTAAATATCAACTCCCACTCAAGAAAGGTATAGAACACTTCCCTAAGAAGAGAGAGAAGATTTCTTTTGCTTCTCCTATGAAAACAAAATTTGGTCTTAATGCTTCTTCATTTGAGAACACTTGATTTTTTCTTGCTTCTTATGCCTAACATAAAGACGTTAAAGAAAAGTACTTATTGGGTGATAACCTAAAAGTTTTAGATGAGTCTTGGAAGTTATTAATTCAGTAATAACCGCTCCTTATCCTTTTTATTTTCTTTTTGTGCCAAGAGTAACCTCTAATGAGAGAGAAGTAATGATTGGGAAAGTTGCTGTGCCGAAACAGATTTCTGTGCTTCACCGTAAAAATTCGTGTAAAATCTCTGAACGCGTTTTGAGGCGTGAATTTTTGTGCATCTGCCCCAGGTTGTTATCTAACTTACATTAGTTCAACAATTTTTTATTTGAGCAACAGAAGGTCTTCGAAAAAATTCGTCTTTACCTGCTGGTCTGTTTTGACAGATTTCTGCCATTTTCTGCATTTGCTTCTTGTTGGTTTCTTTTTTAGTTCTTTTGGGGAATTGAGCTTTTTGAGGGAAGTGCTACAGTAGTAGTGTTTTAAAGAAAGTTTATTTGGTGTTAGAACTGAACCTTAAGATTTATCTTGAGTTCACTAATGTGGCTAATAAAGATTGTGTGATGTTTTGTATGAAGGAAAAAATTTCAGGTGTATGGAAGGAATGAGTAATGAGATGAAGGATGGACTAAATCTCAAGCTTGGGGATGCCACGCGTGTCACCCCAAGAAATATCCAAGAAGTACAAGCGTCAAATCTTGGGGATGCCCAAGGCATCCCCTTCTTCATCAATAAAAATCCCAGGTTTCTTCCAAACGCTTCATTTTTATTGTTTCATGCACAGTTGTGTTGTTCTTGGAGCGTCTTCTTTTTTGTTTTCATTTTGGTTTTTGTTTGCTTTTGTTTGCTTATTTTACTGAATAAATTGGTTGGACCCCCTCTTTCATACATTGGTTTACAAATAGTTTGGTTTGGTTTGGAAAAGAGTAGGAAAGTTCATACTTATGTGGTAAAAAGAGCTCGTTTTTTACTGTGGCCTGTGCTCTGTCATGCCATGCTTGATATTGTTTTGGCTTTATGCTTAGTATTCTTTGTTGTATCATGACTTGTTATAAACAATTGAGATTGCTTAATGTGCCTTGGATGAATCATGCGTTGTTTTAGCATATTAAAGCATAGTATAGTGGTATTCTCCTTTGATGCTTTATTTGGGTTGACTTGGCGCATGCTCACACCATGTTATGACTATATCAAGTCACCAATAGCCTTTATGATCCTTTAGTTTTCAACTTGTAGTATCATTTTATGCTTTGATCAATGATGTTTTGTCCCTCTGCATGATTATGGCACTTATTGCTCTCTTAGTTTGTCTCTCCCAGTCTTTTGCTAGCCTCCACAACCAAGTATGAGTTCCACTCATGCATCCAACTCCCTAAACCAAGTTATTCAAAAGAGTCCACCATACCTACCTACTATCTTATGCTATTCCAAGTATATTCATGCTTTTGTTTACCTTCCAAATTAAACTTTTTATGAGAAAACTAGTGATTAAAGCTCTCACGAACTTGATGGCACACTTTACTTTTCTTGCCCTTAATAAACTTGAACCATTGTGTCGTCTATGTTGTATATCCTTGCACTTATTTGTTGGGAATTAGCAGAACCATGCTTTCATGAGGAACACTTTCAACATTGCACTTGGTACTTGTACCTAGTTGATATCATGCTCTTTTGTATATGGATGTCGTCGGTGTGAAATGAAAGGGGAGCTTGTAAGTCCATGGAGTTATGTATATGTGTTAGAGAAACACCTGGGCCGCTGGTCTAATCCATGCTAACATGGTGGAAACCTGCAGCGTAACCATAATGAGCTGTCTATGAAACATTCTTCTTATAAAAAATGAGTCCTATATTGAGAAAAAGAGAAAAAGAAAAGAAAAAAGATACTATGAAAAGAGGAAAGAGAGAAAAAAGCACCATATTCCCATGGTAAATAAGAAGATTGCTGAGATGCTCGTTGTTTGCTTGCCTTGTCATTTTGATATGGGGATTCTTCCGTATCATCGGGCAAGGGGTACCCCGTTGGCGGTTCTCTATGATACACATGTACTTACGATGACAAGAACTTACCGGTGACTAAACTTGAGTAGCATGAGGAGCGGCCCTCGTATACAAGGGACATGAGATTTCTGACTTATACTTTGTCAAGATTGTACACCTTAGTTTTTTCACTTTAACCTTAATAACTTCAAGATTCTTATGATAGGGGCAATGAGAGATGAAAGCTATAAGTACCATAATTTTTGGAAGCTCTTTATGAGACTTGAATCCCTGCTTCCTTCTATGAAGGCCTTTCTTCCACCATTATATTGAGTCTCCACCTTCTACCTTTATGCACCTACTTTGAGAGCATAGTGGCTATTCTTAGTTCTATGTGCATTGTCCCAAGACTAGTTGATTGATGCATAACTTGATATTGCTTGTTTTAGACTATTTGTATCTAGTCACTCTTATGAACTTTAAAGGTGTCCTATGCATTTATATTTGGTACTCTATTGAGGGGCAAGCTGAATACTATTATGCTATGTTTTCTTTATGTGAAACAAACAAACGTCTTGCAAAGCATTGTTATTCATGAATCTTTTGTTTGTGCCTTTTCATGTTGCATCATAGTTTCGTTGTCCTATTGCTAGAACTTTGTCTTTCATGTTATGATTGAAGTACTATGATCCCAGCTTTGAATGTTTTCCAAATACTTTGATCAAGTCTTTGATGGGGCATGTCACCTCAAAACTTATTCTTTCTATTTATCACTTACCTACTCGAGGACGAGTAGGTGTTAAGCTTGGGGATATTGATACATTGCAAATGTATCTATAATTTTTGATGTTCTATGCTTAGTTTTATCCACTTTCTTGTGTTTTGTCCACACTTTGGAGTACTTTTCATATGACTTCTTGGACTAACCTATTAACAAGAGCCACAGTGCCAACTGCCTGTTTTCTGCTGTTTTTGGTTCTAGAGTCAGAAAATGAATATTTTCGGAATTAGACGGGACAAAATCCAAAGTGCCTATTTTTCCGGAAGTCATCAGATGCCAGAGTACGAGACGGAGAGGGGCCAGGGGGCCACCACACCACCTGGCCGCGTGGCCCAGCCTGGCCCGCGCCAGGGGGTGGTGTGGCCGCCTACCCCCTCGGCCTCTCCTTCCGCCTATAAGATGCCCTCGGGACGAAAACCCTAAGGACCCGATCAAAAATCCATGAAAGAGTCTGTAGCCGCCGTCATCTCCATCCCTAGATCGGGAGGGATCTGAAGCTCTTCCCGGCACCTTGTCGAAGAGGGGAATTCACCCTCGAGGCCTTCTTCATCACCATGCAAGCCTCCGGTGTGATGTGTGAGTAGTTCATCCTTGGACTATGGATCCATGTAGTAGCTAGATGGCTGGTTCTCCTCCTTTGTGCTTTCATGTTTAGATCTTGTGAGCTCCGTTCATGATCAAGATCATCTATTTGTAATTCTACATGTTGTGCTTGTGGGGATTCGATGGATATTGAGATGCTATTTCAGATTGATTATTGATTCTATCATGTCTTTGTTATTTGTGATCTTGCATGCTTTCCGTTGTTAGTAGCTATCTTGGCCAAGTAGATGCTAGCAACTCCAAGAGTTAGTATTTATGCTCGATAGTGGGTTCATGCCTCTGGTAATCTAGGGAAGTGACAGAAATCTCTAAGGTACTAGATGTGTTGTTGCTACTAGGGAGAAAATAACAATCCTTTGTTCATAGAACAATCATATTGTTTACTTTACACGCAGTTCGTAAAGCAATAATCTGTTGCTTGTGACTTAATACTGGAGGGGGTTCGGATGATAACATGAAGGTGGATTATTAGTCGTAGATGCAGTTGGATGGCGGTCTATGTATAATGTTGTAATGCCCAATCAAGTCTCAAAGGAGTCAAGATGATTAGTATATGCATGTATTGCTTTCTCGATGTTTGTCAATTGCCCCGTTGTAATTTGTTCACCCAGCATGTTATCTATCTTAAGGAGAGCCACCTCTAGTGAACTATGGATCCCGGTCCTTTTCTTTACATACAATCTACAAACTGTTACTGCTTTGTTTTTACTTTCTGCAAACTATTACTTCCTTCCATTCGATACGTTTAATCCTTTGTTTTCAGCAAAACACGGTGAGATTGACAACCTCATCGCAAGTTGGGGACAGAGTTCTGTGGTTGTGTTGTGCAGGTCTCCACGTTGCTACTAGCACCGGTAGTGCGCCCTGCCAAGGCTCAGCTAGCAACACCTTTGGGGTGTTTCCTTGCTCCTACTGGTTCGATTAAACCTTGGTTTCAGAACTGAGGGAAACTTGCTACTGTGCTCATCGTACCTTCCTCTTGGGGTTCCCAACGAGCTCTACATCAATACCGCACCAGCATTTTTCTAGCACCATACACTAAGCCATCAAGCATTTTTCTGGCGCCGTTGCCGAGGAGTCAAGGACATCTTCACAAGGGGAGTCACTCATAACCAATCTCTTTACTTTGTTATTTTTGTTTTGCTTAGTTTCTTTTGCTTTGTTTGCTTGTTTCTTTATCAAAAACACAAAAAAAATAGTTTTACAAGTTTGCTTTCTTATTCAAAAACACAAAAAAATGACTACTCTTGAAAACACTAAGTTGTGTGACTTCACTAGCACCAACAACAATGATTTTATGAGCACACCTATTGCTCCACCTGTGCGTGAAGATACTTTCTTTGAGATAAAACCTGCTTTACTCAATCTTGTTATGAGAGAACAATTTTCTGGTATTGGTAATGAAGATGCTGCTGCCCATCTAAATAACTTTGTGAGATGCAAAAGCATAGGGATGTAGATGGTGATATTATTAAGCTAAAATTGTTTCCTTTCTCTTTGAGAGGAAAAGCTAAAGAATGGTTGAATTCCTTAACTAGGAATAGTATTGATTCTTGGACTAAGTGCAAAGATGCTTTCATTGGAAAATACTATCCTCCTGCTAAGATTATATCTATGAGAAGTGAAATAATGTAGTTTAAACAATCTGATAATGAACATGTTGCTCAAGCTTGGGAAAGAATGAAATCTTTGGTCAAGAATTGTCCCACTCATGGACTGACTCCTTGGATGATCATCCAAACTTTTTATGCAGGATTGAACTATTCTTCAAGGAACCTATTGGATTCTGCTGCTGGAGGTACCTTTATGACCATTACTTTGGGTGCTGCAACAAAACTTCTTGACAATATGATGGTTAATTATTCTGAATGGCATACTGAGAGAGCTCCACAAGGTAGGAAGGTAAATTCTGTTGAGGAAACCTCCTCCTTGAGTGATAAGATTGATATTATTATGTCTATGCTTATGAATGGGAAAGCCCATATTGATCCAAATAATGTTCCTTTAGCTTCTTTGGTTGCTCAAGAAGAGCAAGTTGATGTGAACTTCATAAGAAATAACAATTTTGGCAATAATGCTTATATGAGTAATTTTGGTAACAACAATTATAAGCCATATCCTCCCAACAATGGTAATGCTTATGGAAATTCCTACAACAGTAATAGGAGTGCACCCTCTGAACTTGAAGTTATGCTTAAAGACTTTATTAGTAAACAAACTGATTTCAATAAAACTATTGAGGAAAAACTCTCTAATGCTGAAAGAAATATAGCCTCTTTGACTAAAGATCAATCTTCTTTGAATAAAATGGCTGCTAAACCTGAAACTAATGATAATCCCTCTGCAGCTACTAATGCCATACAAGTAAGAATTGATGAAAATGTTAGACTATTAGCTGAATTACATGCTAAGTGGGAAAGAGAAGATGAAATTGCTAGAAACATTAGTGTTTCTATTATCACAACCACTAGTGTTGAGGCTAGTAATAGTTCTACTACTTTAGATGATAAGTATGGTTTTGATCTTGATGGTTGCAATATCTCTGAAGTTATTAAGTTCCTACAAAAGCTTGCTAAAAGTCCAAATGCTAGTGCTATGAACATGGCCTTTACAAAACACACTACTGATGCTCTCATAAAGATTAAAGAAGAAAAGATGAAACATAAAGCTTCTATTACTTTAAAACAAGAAGATGGTTGGGAACCCATCATTAATATGAAAGTGAATTACTTTGATTTCAAAGCTTTATGTGATCTTGATAGTAGTGTTTCTATTATGCCTAGAAGGATTTATGATATGCTTGATTTGCCTCCACTTGAAGATTGTTATTTGAATGTCCCACTTGAAGATAATGCTAGAAATAAACTCATGGGGAGTCTTAATGATGTTCTTATTATGGTTAACAATGCCTATGTCCCCGTTGATTTCTATGTTTTGGATGTTGAATGTAATGCTTCTTGTCCTATTACTTGGGAAGACCTTTTCTTAGAACTGTTGGTGCCATTATTGATATGAAAGAAGGCACCATTAAATATCAAATCCCACTCAATAAAGGTATAGAACACTCCCCTAAGAAGAGAGAGAAGATTTCTTTTGCTTCTCCTATGAAAACAAAATTTGGTCTTAATGCTTCTTCATTTGAGAACACTTGATTTTTTTCTTGCTGCTTATGCCTAACTTAAAGGCGTTAAAGAAAAGTACTTATTGGGAGATAACCCAAAAGTTTTAGATGACTCTTGGAAGTTATTACTTCAGTAATAACCGCTCCTTATCCTTTTTATTTGCTTTTTGTGCCAAGAGTAACCTCTAATGAGAGAAGTAATGATTGGGAAAGTTGCTGTCCCGAAACAGATTTCGGTGCTTCACTGTAAAAATTCGTGTAAAATCTCTGAACGTCTTTTTGAGGCGTGAATTTTTGTGCTTCTGCCCCAGGTTGTTATCTAACTTTTGTTAGTTCAACACTTTTTTATTTGAGTAACAGAAGGTCTTCGAAAAATTTTGTCTTTACCTGCTGGTCTGTTTTGATAGATTTCTGCCATTTTCTGCATTTGCTTCTTGTTGGTTTCTTTTTTAGTTCTTTTGGGGAATTGAGCTTTTTGAGGGAAGTGATACAGTATCTAGTGTTCTAATGCAAGTTTATTTGGTGTTAGAACTGAACCTTAAGACTTATTTATCTTGAGTGCACTAATGTTGCTAATAAAGATTGTGTGAAGTTTTGTATGAAGGAAAATTTTCAGGTATATGGAAGGAATGAGTAATGAGATGAAGGGTGGACTAAATCTCAAGCTTGGGGATGCCATGCGTGTCACCCCAAGAAATATCCAAGAAGTACAAGCGTCAAATCTTGGGGATGCCCAAGGCATCCCCTTCTTCATCAATAAAAATCCAAGGTTTCTTCCAAACGCTTTATTTTTATTGTTTCATGCACAGTTGTGTTGTTCTTGGAGCATCTTCTTTTTCGTTTTTGTTTTGGTTTTCATTTGCTTTTGTTTGCTTAGTTTTCTGAATAAATTGGTTGGACCCCCTCTTTCATACATTGGTTTGCAAATACTTTGGTTTGGTTTGGAAAAGAGTAAGAAAGTTCATACTTATGTGGTAAAAAGATCTCGTTTTTTACTGTGGCCTATGCTCTGTCATGCCATGCTTGATATTTTTTTGGCTTTATGCTTAGTATTCTTTGTTGTAGCATGACTTGTGATAAACAATTGAGATTTCTTAATGTGCCTTGGATGAATCATGCGTTGTTTTAGCATATTAAAGCATAGTATAGTGGTATTCTCCTTTGATGCTTTATTTGGGTTGACTTGGCGCATGCTCACACCATGTTATGACTATCTCAAGTCACCATAGCCTTTATGATCCTTTAGTTTTCAACTTGTAGTATCACTTTATGCTTTGATCAATGATGTTTTGTCGCCCAGCATGATTATGGCCATTATTGCTCTCTTAGTTTGTCGCTCCCAGTCTTTTGCTAGCCTCCACGACCAAGTATGAATTCCACTCATGCATCCAACTCCCTAAACCAAGTTATTCCAAAGAGTCCGCCAGACCTAGCTACTAGCTTATGCTATTCCAAGTATATTCATGCTTTTGTTTACCTTCCAAATTAAACTTGTTATGAGAAAACTAGTGATTAAAGCTCTCACGAACTTGATGGCACACTTTACTTTTCTTGCCCTTAATAAACTTGAACCATTGTGCCGTCTATGTTGTATATTCTTGCACTTATTCATTGGGAATTAGCAGAACCATGCTTTCATGAGGAACGCTTTCAACATTGCACTTGGTACTTGTTCTAGTTGATATCATGCTCTTTTGTATATCGATGTCGTCGGTGTGAAATGAAAGGGGAGCTTGTAAGTCCATGGAGTTATGTATATGTGTTAGATAAAAGCCTAGGCCGCTGGTCTAATCCATGCTGACATGGTGGAAACCTGCAGCGTAACCATAATGAGCTGTTTATGAAGCATTCTTCTTATAAAAAAAGAGTCCTATATTGAGAAAAAGAGAAAAAAAGAAAAAAGATACTGTGAAAAGAGGAAAGAGATAAAAAAGCACCATATTCCCATGGTAAATAAGAAGATTGCTGAGATGCTCGTTGTCTGCTTGCCTTGTCATTTTGATATGGGGATTTTTCCGTATCATCGGGCAAGGGGTACCCCGTTGGCAGTTCTCTATGATACACATGTACTTATGATGACAAGAACTTACCGGTGACTAAACTTGAGTAGCATGAGGAGCGGCCCTCGTATACAAGGGACATGAGATTTCTGACTTATACTTCGTCAAGCATGTACACCTTAGTTTGTTCACTTTAACCTTAATCACTTCAAGATGCTTATGATAGGGGCAATGAGAGCTGAAAGCTATAAGTACCATAATTTTTGGAAGCTCTTTATGAGACTTGAATCCCTGCTTCCTTCTATGAAGGCCTTTCTTCCACCATTATATTGAGTCTCCACCTTCTACCTTTATGAATCTACTTTGAGAGCATAGTGGCCATTCTTAGTTCTATGTGCATTGTCCTAAGACTAGTTGATTGATGCATAACTTGATATTGCTTGTTTTAGACTATTTGTATCTAGTCACTCTTATGAACTTTAA
Organism: Avena sativa; assembly: GCA_916181665.1. Taxonomy (NCBI): domain Eukaryota; kingdom Viridiplantae; phylum Streptophyta; class Magnoliopsida; order Poales; family Poaceae; genus Avena; species Avena sativa. The sequence goes on along the minus strand of OV702290.1, from coordinate 25,650,492 downwards.
ATGTGTCCTATGCATTTATATTTGCTACTCTATTGAGGGACAAGCTGAATACTATTATGCTATGTTTTCTTTATGTGAAACAAACAAACGTCTTGCAAAGCATTGTTATTCATGAATCTTTTGTTTGTGCCTTTTCATGTTGCATCATAGTTTCTTTGTCCTATTGCTAGAACTTTGTCTTTCATGTTATGATTGAAGTACTATGATCCCAGCTTTGAATGTTTTACAAATACTTTGATCAAGTCTTTGATGGTGCATGTCACCTCAAAAATTATTGTTTCTTTTTATCACTTACCTACTCGAGGACGAGCAGGAGTTAAGCTTGGGGATGTTGATACATTTCAAATGTATCTATAATTTTTGATGTTCCATGCTTGGTTTTATCCACTTTCTTGTGTTTTGTCCACACTTTGGAGTACTTTTCATATGATTTCTTGGACTAACCTATTAACAAGAGCCACAGTGCCAGCTTCCTGTTTTCTGCTGTTTTTGGTTCTAGGAAAGTCAGAAAATGAATATTCTCCGAATTGGACGGGACAAAAGCCAAAGTGCCTATTTTTCCGGAAGTCATCAAATGCCAGAGTACGAGACGGAGAGGGGCCAGGGGCCACCACACCACCTGGCCACGCGGCCAGCCTGACCCGCGCCAGGGGGTGGTGTGGCCGCCTCCGCACCCCCTCGGCCTCTCCTTCCGCCTATAAGATGCCCTCGGGACGAAAACCCTAAGGACCCGATCAAAAATCCACGAAAGAGTCTGTAGCTGCCGTCATCTCCATCCCTCGATCGGGAGGGATCTGAATCTCTTCCCGACACCCTGTCGGAGAGGGGATTTCACCCTGGAGGCCTTCTTCATCACCATGCAAGCCTCCGGTGTGATGCGTGAGTAGTTCATCCTTGGACTACGGATCCATGTAGTAGCTAGATGGCTGGTTCTCCTCCTTTGTGCTTTCATGTTTAGATCTTGTGAGCTCCGTTCATGATCAAGATCATCTATTTGTAATCATGCATGTTGTGTTTGCAGGGATCCGATGGATATTGAGATGCTATTTCATATTGATTATTGATTCTATCATGTCTTTGTTATTTGTGATCTTGCATGCTTTCCGTTGTTAGTAGCTATCTTGGCCAAGTAGATGCTAGCAACTCCAAGAGTTAGTATTTATGCTCGATAGTGGGTTCAGGCCTCTGGTAATCTGGGGAAGTGACAGAAATCTCTAAGGTACTAGATGTGTTGTTGCTACTAGGGAGAAAACAACAATCCTTTGTTCATAGAACAATCGTATTGTTTACTTTACACGCAGTTCATAAAGCAATAATCTATTGCTTGCGACTTAATACTGGAGGGGGTTCGGATGATAACCTGAAGGTGGATTATTAGTCATAGATGCAGTTGGATGGCGGTCTATGTATAATGTTGTAATGCCCAATCAAGTCTCAAAGGAGTCAAGATGATTAGTATATGCATGTATTGCTTTCTCAATGTTTGTCAATTGCCCCGCTGTAATTTGTTCACCCAGCATGTTATCTATCTTAAGGAGAGCCACCTCTAGTGAACTATGGATCCCGGTCCTTCTCTTTACATACAATCTACAAACTGTTACTGCTTTGTGTTATTTTCTACAAACTATTACTTCCTTCCATTCGATACGTTTAATCCTTTGTTTTCAGCAAAACACGATGAGATTGACAACCTCATCGCAAGTTAGGGACAGAGTTCTGTGGTTGTGTTGTGCAGGTCTCCACGTTGCTACTAGCACCGGTAGTGCGCCCTGCCAAGGCTCAGCTAGCAACACCTTTGGGGTGTTTCCTTGCTCCTACTGGTTCGATTAAACCTTGGTTTCATAACTGAGGGAAACTTGCTGTTGTGCTCATCATACCTTCCTCTTGGGGTTCCCAACGAGCTCTACATCAACACCGCACCAGCATTTTTCTGGCGCCGTACACTGAGCCATCAGGGGGTTCGATGTTTTCCCAGAAAGAGTTCCGCTACGCCGCCACCACCAGATTCCACGAATCAGAACCAGAAACTCTATTCTAGCACCCTATCGGGACGGGGAATTGGAGGAGATCATCGTCATCATCATCACCATCGCTTCTGCAGCAACCATCCATGATTCCCCCATCCATGAGTGAGTAATCCCACATTGTAGGTTATGGGGATGGTAGGGATTGGATGAGATCATTCATGTAATGGCATCAGATTGTTAGGGCATGGTGCCTAGTATCTATTATTAGTGACTTTTGACTTTGTTGCAACTTGTTATGCTTAATGCTTGTCACTAGGGCCCGAGTGCCATGATTTCAGATCTGAACATGTTATTGATTCATGATGATAGTATTGTTTGTGATCTTACCTGCAAGTTGTATACACATATTGTTATTCGGAACCAAAGGCCCCGAAGTGACAATAATCGGGATAACCGGAGGGGATGGCTTTGATGTGAGGATCACATGTGTTCATGGAGTGTTAATGCTTTGCTCCGGTCCTCTATTAAAAGGAGCACCTTAATTGCCAGTAGTTCCCTTGAGGCCCCGCTGCAAATGGGCTGGCAGGACAAAAGATGTTCTGCAAGTTCTCATTGCGAGCACGTATGACTATATATGGAACACATGCCTATGATTATTTAGTACTTGTATGCTTTATCTTATTTTCTGCAAATGCCCTGTGTCTTGATTGCTATATGAATTGTCTTATCCATGCAACACCCATCCATCCATACCTATGCCTACCGCACTTTAATCCTACGGTTTACTGCAATTGTTACTACTGTCTTTACTTTTACTACTGCTATTGCTATTACAAAACTGTTGCTACTGATAAACTGTTGTGAGCAAGATTGTTTCTAGGTGCAGCTGAATTGACAACTCAGTTGTTAAGGCTTATAAATATTCTTTGGCTCCCCTTGTGTCGAATCAATAAATTGGGTTTCACTTCCCTCAAAAATACTGCGATACACCCCCTATACTTGTGGGTCATCATGCGCTTTCCTATTAGGGCTCATTGTGGTTCCCACTGTGACCTTCTGGCTCGAGTCGCTTGGGACGAGCTCGGTGGTGCGAGTGTGCGCGGAGGCCTCGAAGGCTGTTGGCATGGAGCTTGCCGTGGTGGGCTTCTTCAGGATCGTCAGGTCGTCCTTGTTAATGCCACTCGCGTATTTCGCGAGTTCGTCCTCGTGGTTTGTTTCCTCTGTGATTACGGTGTCGGCGAGCTTGACACCGTTGTCCTGGCATTCCACGGCCATGTCGGGTCGCCATGGACGGTGATGGTTCCGCGTGGCCCTGGGAGCTTCATCATGTTGTAGGCGTAGTGGGGGGCCACCATGAACTTGGCGAATGTCTGCCAACCCAGCACGAAGTGATACAGGCTTTGGAAGTTCACCAATTCGAAGACGATTCACTCATTATGGTAATTGGCGGGGCTGCCGAAGGTGATTGGCAGCGTCACCTTGCCGATTGGGTATGCCTTACGACCCGGGATGATGTCGTGGAAGGTGCAGAGGGTCAACTCGACCATCGACTACGGGAGCTGCAGCCGCCTGAAGGTGTCCAGGTACATGATGTGGATGGAGCTTCCCCGTCCATCAGAGTCTTGGGGAGCCAATAGTCACCCACTTTGGGCTTGACGACCAGGGCGACTCGCCCTAGGTACTTGATCCTGGGCGCGTGATCTTCGCGACTCTAGGTGATGCTCTGCTCTAACCAGTTGAGCTAGCGTGGGATGTCCACTTGTGTCACCGCATTAACGGCGACTGTGAGGGCGAGCACCTTCTTCTCGCGCTTCGTCCTGAGTCTGGTGAATGTGTGCAGTGAGTCGGACGTGTTGCCAAACCCGTCGGCATTGCTGTTGTCTCTTGGCGGCTCATTATTGGGGCCCTCCTTGGTGCTCCTTTCTTTCTCGATCTCCTTGAGAGAGTGGCAATTCATGGTAGTATGGGTGGTGGGCTTCCCTTCCCTATTGTGGTAGACACAGGGTTGGTCGAATAGTGTCCTGGGTCGAATTTCAGCCTCGCGGTGTTGTTGCTACGGTAGTTGTCGCTATCATGGCGGAAGTTCTTAGGGTCGCGCTGCCCGTAGTTAGCGTTTGCAAAAAAAAGTCGGTTCTGCCATCACCGCGGTGTTTGTCAGTGTGGCGGGTGTTGCTATAGTGTAGCTCGCGGTATTTGCCATTGTCATGGCCGCCAACGCGACACCTTCCACCTGACTTGTCGTCCGAGTCTTGGTTCAGATCTTCCTCCGCGTAGCGCTTGGTGATCTCGAGAAGGTTGGGGATGTTTTTGAGCGTCCGATAGACCCTCTTGATCTTAGCGACCAGAGGTTCGTACCTGCACACATTCTTGAAGTAGTGGATCATAGTGTCCGGGTGGATGCCGGGGGCATTGATCCACAGGTCCTTCCAGCGTTGGACCTAGTGGTGAGTCGACCCTCGCGGTCCCTGGATGCAGTGTTCCAGGTCCTCGATGGTGGTGACGCGTGTGTAGGAGCCCTCGAAGTGCTTGATGAAGGCGTCCCGCATATCTTCCCACTAGTAGATGCTATTCTCGGGGAGAGTGTTGATCCATTAGAGAGTCGCTCCCTCCATCATCAGGGGGAGGTAGCAGGCGGCGAGTAGGTCCGTTTGACCGGCGATCCCCATTGCCATGAGGTATGTATCGATCCACACTGTTGGGTTGAGTGTGGGATCATACTTTTCGATCTCCTTTGGCCCCTTGAAGATGGAAGGGTACCTCTCGCCTCGGATAATTAGTCTGAAGCATTGCGGGCCAATTCGGCTGAGGGTTCCTCTCGGCTCGGGCTCGTGGTCGCCGCAGTTGGAGAGGGTGTGTTGCAAGTTGTATTGCTGGCGAGCTCGCCAAGCCTGGTTGTTGATGATGTGGGTCCGCGCGTTGATCGGCTGGCCAATGGCAGTGACCATGTTGTGCACCGGTCGTGGCTTGTTGGTGGAGTTTGCGGGGTTTGCTCCTTGCGGCTAGAGTTGTTGTGGCTCGGGTGGTGGGCAGTTGATGGCATTGGCGACCGTACGTTCGCTAGGGCGGCTGCTCGAAGCCGCACGACTGCCATTCGAGCGGGAGTACATCTGGCCCCGCGGGTCGATTCCGCGGTTTCTGCTCAACTGCTCTAGCGAGTAGGGCCTGAGCGTACTTGACCTATAGTGTGCCCTCTCCCGTGAGGTTGAGGTTGGCGACAACAGCCTGTCCATTGGGGTGGAGTAGAGTGGGAGCCCATTGGTGTCAAGCTCCTGTGGCGCAATTAGGATCCACGGCTACTCCGAAGGAAGCGAGCGGAGGGGTGGTGGTGGATCTCTATGCATAGGTGCCCTAGCTGTCGGGCGACTGCCGCCTGGTGGAGCGTTGCGGCAGTGCTCGAGCTCGGCCGCGCATGTGGGGTCACGCTTGTCATCGAAGTTCAGGGTGCGGCCTTAAACGGTGGGGTTGAGGCGGCTCCAGATGCGGCGCTGGTGGTAAAGCGATAGCTCTCGTGTCATTTGCTGCTCGAGGCAAAATTTCTCGCGCTCGGCGAGCTCCCTGGTCACCGCCACCTCCAGCTGTTGGCGGTTCTCTTCAACTTCCGCCACTGTTGATGCTGGCGGAAGGGGCATGGTGAAGGGGTCTGGCGGCGTACTACTACCCGCCATGTAGATGGTATCGTAGCGGTTGTATCTGGCATGAGCCTCGTTAGGGGACTCCAATCCGGAGTCGGAGTCGAACATCCCAAGGATGGACGGATCCTCAAAGTCATCGGTGTTGGAGACTCGAGTGATGGAGTCCATGTCCGATGTGGCGGTGATGGATCCGACGATCGAGGTAGGGGTCGCCGAGTCAGCGTCATCGCGGAGAGCCGCATCTCTCCCGGTTGCATCGCTACCGGCCAGGCCGTACTCGGAGGTGATGGTGCGGACCTGCTCCTCCGAGAGTAGATCGCGTGGAGATGATCTGCTGGTGGTGTCGAATCTCTCTGCTTTCGTCGGTTTGATGGCATCCGTGAACCCGCCGAAGAGGTTGATGGTGCCGACTGGCATCACCACGGTGTGGGTGACCGAGCACGACGCCGGTATGTAGCTTCTCGGTAGGATCTGGAGGAATCCGCTCTTGGCAACCATGCGACCGGTGGTAAGTGGCCGATCGATTGGAGTGTAGGGTCTCGCGCAGATCTAAGGCTTGACTGACCAAGCCCCCCGGTGAGCGTCACTGTCGTGGGAATGGCCACGGCAGTCGCTACCAGGGGTAGCAATTGAGTAAATTGGGGGAAAGAGCGAGTCTCCATCTACAGATTGAGATTGAGGGCAGACACAAGGGTTTATCTAGGTTCGGCCCCCCGCAGGGTAAAGACCTACTTCCTTCTTGATTGTATTGATGGCGAGTGGATTACAAGATTGGCGAGCTTGGCAGCTAGGCAGCGAGTCGCTTGGATGGGGTAGCTAATAGCACGTAAGTTTAATGAGTACCCTAGGGAGGTTTATATAGGGTCACCTCGCTAGGATTTACAAGATTACAACCAAATTAGTTTATGTTTTGGAGGGTTTGAGGCCTTCAGCTTCCAGTCGTCGAGCTTCATTCGAAGTCTCCTTCCAGTCATCGTGCAAGCATGCCCACTCGCATGGTTTTGGGCCAGTCAAACCATCCCTCTGGGCATACCCCGATTGGTATATCCCTATCATCATTAGCCTTAGTCATAAATCCTAGATTCATATATTCTCGGCAGTCCTATTGTAAACCGATCGAGATCATCTTGTCGCCACATAGTACGATCTCTTGATCACCTTATGAATAAAGTCTCAGGGAATCCTCCCCATTATACACATGCCTTTGTCTTTGAGATCCAAACCTGCTGACCCGAGCCGATTGCCAAACAAATAAACTCTCTTTTGATCTTCAAAAGTGAGACTGCCATGGGATCGTGAAAACAATGCTTCATCACATGTACCCTCGATAGGCTAGGTTGATGGGTGTCGAGGATCTAAGGTTGAAGTAGTTAGATCTTGGTGCCGCGTGGTACGCTTCGAGGTAGCAGCGATATGCTTCCCTAATGATACCTCCGATGTTGTCAAATTAGTCCTTGCTCGAGGCCGTGGGAGTGGAAAGAACGTATTCCCCTGCCACCGCGGAGATCTCCATCATCGCCACAGAGGTCTTTTCTTCCCCATTGGCTCCCAAATTCGGCGAGAGGAGGAGTTTGTAGTCGACCTTCATGGAGGTTGGGTGATCACAGGGTGAGCCAGCGTAGACCCGATCAATATGAAGCAGGCACCCTTCTGGCATGCCAACTGACGAAGGATAGTTTCATGATCCCATGACAGTCTCACTTTCGAAGATCTAAAGAGAGTTTATTTATTCGGAAAATGGCTTGGGTCAGCATGTTTGCATCAAAGATACAAAGATCTTAATGGTTAAGTTTCCTCATACTTTATTCATGATGTGATAAGAAGATCGTGCAAGTGCTTACAAGATGGATCTCGACTATTTTATAGATTCACCTGGCAAGAGTATATGAATCTAGGGTTTATGACCACCAATACTAAGGTTTCTATGTGCATGTAGATGGTGTGTCCTCTTCTAGAGAATGGTCTTCGGTATATATAGGCATCAGTGGTGCAATAGTCTCCATAGGTCACATCGGGTCTTTATCTTGTCTTGCACGTCAAGTTGATCTTCGATCTCCCTTCAATGTATGTCTAGTTTCGGGATCCTTCAAGAATTTCTCTTGCAGCACGACATGTCAAGTCGATTGAGAGCTCTTGGATATAGGTCTCCAAGTCACGGACATCGATATCGTCGTGAGCAGAAAAAGTGGTACAAATCCCATGTAATGAGGATTGTAGATCTTTTTCCACCCATCTCCGACAGTGTCGAAACCGGATTAACCAGAATAAGAAGATCACCACATGAAGGTATTTTACTATGCCAACATCCAAGATTTTCTTCGAAGTGGCTTTCTACTGGGTTCCATCCTTATAATGGATTTGTACCCCGAGGTACCGAAAAGGCACATACCCAGACTCACATCCAGATATTAGTTTATATTGGTCTTCCTTCTCTTTTGTCTTTTGAAAACCGAAAATCTCGTTTTTTATGGAAATTAATTTTAAGTCGAGACATTTGCTCAAGATGCACATAATTAATTCCATTTTAGCAAATTTCTCAAAGCCGTCTTCCAGAACAAGAATCGTGTCATCTGTATATTGTAGGATCGATACTCCCGCCTCAACCAAGTGAGAAATAGGTCCACCTGCTTGGCCATCTTCTTTCACCCTCGTAATTGGAATTGCCAACATGTCCGCAACTATATTACTCCCTCCTCTCAATATAATACATGTGGTGCCCTCATTTTCCGTAATTCAACTTTAACCACTTATTGATCAACTAAACATGTGGCATGTGCTATAAAAATCATACCATTAGAAACTTTATTCGAATACGAATTGAATGATATATATATTTTACATATAATTCATATTTTGTTGGTCAAATTGATGGTTCAATTCAGACTTCAAAAAGTGTGTGTGCCACCTAAATAGGGTTAGAGAAAATAAGTCACATAGGATACAACGGATCACCCTGATTTAATATTTTTTTTGTTTGTCTTGAATACCCACGCTACCTCCTTCAACAAAATCCGCAACCCATTCGTGCCACTTTGGGCAGAATCCTTTCCTTCTATATGCTTAATACAACTTTATCAACATTTGTAGAATAATCCTTCTATTCCATATTATAAAACATTTTGGTAAATCAAATTTGTTTGTCAAAACATCTTGTAATACGGAAAGGGTGGTAGCTTTTACTCGTGTTTAACTCTATCTATATCTAAGACGTCTTCCACAAGAAGAATCTATGTCATCAACTATATTACTCCCTCCTCTTGATACAATACACGTGGCGCCCTCATTTTCTGTAATTTAACTTTGACCACCCATTTGATCAACTAAACATGTGTGATGTTCTATAAAAAATATACCATTAGAAACTTTATTCGAATACGGATTGAATGATATAACTTTTCTTACATATAATTCATGTTTTGTTGGTAAAATTGATGGTTAAATTTGGACTTTGAAAAGTGTGTACACCACCTAAATAGGGACAAAGAAAGTAAGTGACATAGAAGACAATGGACCACCCTGCGTTAATCATTTCTTTGTTGTCTCGAATTCCCATGCTACCTCCTTGAACAAAATCCGCAACCCATTCGCACCATTTTGGATCGAATCCTTTCCTTCTCCATGCCTAATGCGGCTTTATTAACATTTGTAGAATACTCCCTCTATTCCATATTATATAAGACATTTTGGTAAATCAAATTGGTTTGTCAAAACATCTTATAATATGGAAAGGACAGTAGCTTTTACTCATGTTTAACTCCAGCTTGGAGCTTAATAAAAAAAAATCTGAGCTTAAAATATATAAGGGTCATAAGAAAATATATATATGTAAGTGGCCTGTTGGGCCCTGTGAGACTTACTACTTTTTAATTGTTTGGGCCTTCGAACTAGTAGTTTTTTCATCAACTACATAGCTTCCTTTTTACTTGTGAGAAGTTTCTTGCATAATCTAGCCCATGGAATCGTCCTCTGCTAGTCTGCGCAAGCAAGCAAGCTCAGCCGAGCAAGGTAGAGAGGTGGCATGGTCACCCGTGAGATCAAAGATACTCCATCCCACTTCATTTTTTTTTTTGAACGGAAAAGGGCCGAAGGCCCCAGAAGCTGCAAGATTAGTATGGCAGTGGGCTACAAATTACAGAGAACACCCTAGCAAGAATGAAACTTGTAGAAAAGGAAGCCTCTTTTACAGCACAGACCCTAAGACTAAAAAGTAAAAAAGCAATCAGGTCCAGGGTCGTCTCCACTGCAGTTGCTGGACCTCACCGCCTGGGCAACGCCGCCGCCGCCGGGGAACAAGCCACTTGGGGCGCCGCCGATAATGGATCCCGAGTTGAAGCCCCCGAGAGTCTTCCAGGTAGGCAATTGCACGCCTTCTCGCGTCGCCTTGACCTTGCGGAAGAGAAGAAGCTCATGGCGAACCACGCACCTGAGCAGAAGATGGCTTCTTCGGCCGTGGATAGCTTCGGCTTCGTCGCCGTCGCTAGGAAAGCTGTTGAGATGCAGCATGACGAACCAGACGCTTAGCAGAGAATCCCACCTCACTCCTTCCACCTCCTCGATGGCTAGAGCGAGAATAGTCAAGATCTGCATAGCGCCATGAACAGCGCCCTTCTTCACGAGCAGAGAGCCAGAGGCCGCCATGTTCCACCTCGCCCCCTCGCCACCACGGCCGGCCAGGGGAGTATGAACCACATCAAACGCCTCGCCGCACTCCATCTCCTCCTCGCCGCCACGGCCGGCCAGGAGATGAAGCACAACGGTAGATCCCTGGAAGGAAAAAGGGCTCCTAGAAGACCCTTCATTGATGGAGGCACTGGCCTCCTCGCCGTTCGTCGCCTTCGGCTCCGTCCACCGGAGCTCCGCGACCAGCAGCAAAAGAACCAGCACGGGCAGGATCCAGAGCCCCAGATCTCGCCATAACCTCCTGACAGAACGCCAACAACCGGCACCAGGCCAAACCCTAAAGCTACTACTACTACAGGAACCTAGATCTACACCGGCGCCATCCTCTCGCCGGCACACCGGCTAATCCGGCGAGGGAGGCAATGAAGGGGCCCGGGAGGAAGAAGGGGCCGAAAGAGTGCCTCTTGATTCGTGCGGGGTGTGTGTGTGTCATTCCGGCGTGAAGGCAGAAGAAGCTCAAATGGCGAGGCGCATCGTCTCGCCCGCAACACTGCTGACCAAGGTGTCGGTCGTCACAAGGTCTATGTATAATGTACATCCACGTAAACGTTTCAAATATTGATCAATGAAGAGCGGCCGATTCAAAAAATAAAAAAATTGTAGCGAGACTTTCGGTCGCCGAGAGCGACGCGTCAAGGGTCCTCCGATTTTCCGAACGAGCGATCGGATGGCAACTTTCGGTTTTTCAAAAAAAAAAAAAAAATCACTTCTAACGTGCCAAAGTTGGCAAGGGCTCGCCGCTGTTTTTTCCTTCGAATTTTCACACAGACGTTCGCGCCGCCATCCATCAGTGTTCAAGAAAAAACCTAGCTCCGTTCAACCGAACACTCGACACTCCTAAACTAGGGGAGTGTTAGTGATTATCTAACCCAACCTCTTCCTAAACATCCTCTTTCTGTTAACTGAACGCGCGCTAACACTCTCCTCTCGCCTCTTTATAAAGAGCACACTCCGCTCCATCAGATCACAATCAACACGCATTCAACAACACGCCCGCAGAAATGGCGGCGCCATCCTCCTCCTCCTCCTTCCTCTGCGCCTTTCTCGTCCTCGCCGCCTGCGCGTGCCACTTCCACGGTGATCCCATCGCGCTCACTCTCCTTGCACCAAAGCTAGCGCTAATGGTGGCATCTCTTAGTCGCTGATTACTTTGTCAAACTAACTGTTTTCTGTTGCGTGCATGCAGGGGCGCACGGGCGGGGGCACCACGCCCGCGGCCACGCCCACGGCAAGGCCCACGCCCACGGCATCGGCGTCAACTACGGCACCCTCGGCAACAATCTGCCCCCGCCGGCCCGCTCCGTCGAGCTCCTCCGCTCGGCGAACGCGAGCGCCGTCAAGATCTACAACGCCGACCAGGACATCCTCCACGCGCTGGCCGGCACAGGCATCAAGGTCTCCGTCATGGTGCCCAACGAGATCATCCCTCACGTCGCCGCGTCCCGCGCCAACGCGCGCAGGTGGGTTGCCAAGAACCTCGTTCGGCACCCCCGGGTGAAGATCATATACCTTCTCGTCGGCAACGAGGTCCTCTCCAACAAGGGCATCGCGGGGAGCACCTGGCTCAAGATCGTCCCCGCCATGAAGAACCTCCGCCACGCGCTCCGCTCCTACTCCCTCGGCCGCGTCAAGCTCGGCACGCCGCTCGCCATGGACGCGCTGTCGGCGTCCTACCCGCCGTCCGCCGGCGCGTTCCGCCAGGACATCGCCCAATCCGTCATGAAGCCACTGCTCAAGTTCCTCCAGCACACCCGCTCCTACTACTTCGTCGACGCCTACCCGTACTTCGCGTGGGTGGCCAACCAGGACACCATCCCGCTCGACTACGCGCTCTTGCAGGGCCAGACCACCGACAACGTCGTCGATCCGGTCTCAAAGCTGATCTACACCAACCTGCTCGACCAAATGCTCGACGCCACCGTCGCCGCCATGCACAAGCTCGGCTACGGCGACGTGCAGATCGCCATCTCGGAGACCGGCTGGCCCAACGGAGGAGGCGCCGGTGCCAACGTGGACAACGCCGCGACCTACAACCGCCACCTCGCATCGCGGATGACCAAGAACCCTGGCACGCCGGCGCGGCCGTGGGTCAAGATACCCGTCTTCGTCTTCTCGTTGTACAACGAGGACCTCAAGCCCGGGGCGGACACGGAGCGGCACTGGGGGATGTTCTACCCCAACAGGACGTCCGTCTACGAGGTCGACCTCACCGGCAAGCACTGGTATCCGCCGGTGCCGCCGCCAGACGATCACCAGACCGGCAAGGGCGTTTGGTGCGTCGTGGCGACCGGCAAGCCGGTGAACGAGACGACGGTAGAGGCTGGACTGAATTATGCATGCGGCATGGGGGGTTCGGCCACGTGCGCCGCCATCCAGCCCGGTGGTGCCTGTTTCGAGCCCAACACCCTCGACGCGCACGCCAGCTATGCGTTCAATTCCTATTGGCAAAAGTTTAAGAAGACTGGAGCCACATGTTCGTTCAATGGCGTTGCAGAGACAACTACAAAAGATCCAAGTAAGATTACTGTCTATGCCATTTCTAATTAACTAATGCTGGCAAATTGGTAGAAATTAATCTGGTCCGATTGGAAGTGCTCTCGCAAATGACTAATGTAGTTTTACTATTTTTCTTCGGTTGTCATTAGTTATACAGAAATATGAAGAGAAATATGTCGAGTACATGCTATGGGCTTAATAGTTGGTGGATAAGCTCTGCTACAGTCCTTAACAAAAATCCATGTCGTGTTGCCTCACATGCTCCTACCTTATATAACTATGTGTCGTTGACCGTCGTTTGTTTGGCATCCAGGCCATGGATCATGTAAGTTCCCCACATCTTCGGACCAGACCGTCAAGGGCAAGTGGTGTGTGTTGGACAGCGGCAAGCCGGTGAATGAGACTACAGTGGAGGCTGGCTTGAACTATGCGTGCAGCCAGGGCGGGAAGGCCACGTGCGCCGCCATCCAGCCCGGTGGTGTGTGCTTCGAGCCCAACACCCTCAACGCGCACGCCAGCTACGCGTTCAATTCCTATTGGCAAAAGTTCAAGAAGATGGGAGCTACCTGCTCATTCAATGGCGTTGCAAAGGAGACTACGACGGATCCAAGTAAGTTTATTAATTATCCATGTTCAAGCACTTCTAATTATAAGATTGATGTTGTGTAGCTCTTACATGCTAGCTTATTTATTGCTGATGTGGCCTTTGTTTGGCACGACAGGTCATGGATCGTGCAAGTTCCCCACCTCTTCGGACCAGACCGTTAAGGGCGTGTGGTGTGTGTTGAGGACTGGCAAGCCGGTGAACGAGACGGCGGTGGAGGCTGGCCTAAACTACGCGTGTGGCAAAGGGGGAACGGCCACATGCGCTGCCATCCAGCCCGGTGGCGCGTGCTTCGAACCCAACACCCTCGACTCGCACGCGAGCTACGCGTTCAATTCCTATTGGCAGCAGTTCAAGAAGACGGGAGCCACTTGTTCGTTCAATGGCCTTGCCGTGAAGACCGCCAAAGACCCAAGTAAGTTTACTCTCTAAGAATTTCTAATTAATTAATGCTGGCATCATTTTGTGATTGCTAACTATTTGACACGTGATGGTTAGTTCATAAAGTTGTTCACTACTCCATTTTGTTGGTTAATCTGGTTATGATTGAGTACTTGTTAGGAAAAATATAAAGAAAATAAATATGTGATGTGATGGGTTTATAGGTGACCGATAAGCTTGCTGAGTGGCTTATTTTGCTAAACATTTTGGTATCTCATCTAAATCCAAAACATTAGACATCTTACATTGTACATACCGAGATTCTGTATTTTTAAGTCCATTTCATTAGGAGGAACAGTAGTTGTACATGGGTACATGCATGTCCATGCATGTTCTTCGCACAACACAGAACTTGCTTACATATCTAGCCTAATTAATGCCCCTGGCTATGATCCCATTTTCTGTCGTATTGCATATATTTATACAGAATTCTTAGTTTGTGTCATGTATATTGCATAGAAAGAAAATAGATTCAACTTGGATGCATTATCATGTGATGACTTGGATGATGGCAGCAAATTGAGCACAGTTGCATGATGTCCCAAAGTCTAATAGCTAAGACTGTTGTGCCACCATGATGCATGTATGCTGAAAGTATTCGTCGTACAGTATATGACCATGTTTTTCTTACGGAGACTGCAAATGCTGTGTCGCTATCTTATTGTGTTGATGTTTCGTTGACCAACCATTTGTTTTGGCATATGCAGGCCATGGATCATGCAAGTACCCCACATCTCCGAACTAGTCGCGGAATAAGAAGATCGTCAAGAGTATGATCCACGGCCGGTGTAGCAATGCAGTTTAGGAAGAAGGCCATTGCCGCAATGCCCTTGTAGTCTGTAGACAAACATTCCATTTATTAGTTTCTCCTTCAATCTCTCTTGGACAGCCAAACATGCATGGCTGCAGATATGTTTTGATTCAAAGAATTTTCATAGGCATTTTATAAGGATTTTAATATATTTAGTGATTTTTTTCCTACGGTTTTCGTCGGGAGGTAAAATTTGCAATTTTAGGAACTGTATTTTTTTCCATTGTGTCTTTTTTCCCCACTAAGATGGGGCACTATAGAATGTGTGAGACTCTTGCCTTTCGCCGGGGGTAACTGGGGCATCGGAGGCCCACGGGCTGCATGATCGGAACTGCGGGTTGGACAGGCTGAGGAGGGGAAATAGTTTACGAGACGGATTATGTATATATTTCATTCTCAAATGTTGGTTATTCGAGCAAAAAAAAACCTGGTAAATCTGCCCCTAAGCAAGTTTTCTTTTGGGGAATTTAGGTTGTCTGGGTAGATTTAAGGTGGTTTTGAGTATTTGGGCGTTGCAGAACGTAGCACTAACATGGCGTGGCCCGGTGAAGGTAGTGCCTTGCTGGTGCTTTTAGCCAAGAAGATAAGTTTCACCTACAGAGCCAACCCCTGAGGCCCTGACGGAATCGATCAACTAGTAGCTAGCTACAAGCCTACAACACAGATGAGAAACAAAAAAAAAAAAATCGCTTGGCAAACCACGCCAGCACCGTCGCCACGTACGCCGCCCACCAGCAGCCCGCTGCAAGCCCAGCACGACACCGTCACAGTTGATGAAATGAGGATCACGGCGACACATGAAACCGAGCTTGTTGCGGTTGCTGTTCGTGGCCTCGCCGGAGACGTATTTGTCATGGCCGCGAGCATGGCGACGGCACGGCAGCGACACGCTGGGTGAGGTACCTGGCCTGCCCGATGGCTCTCACGAGTGATGGGCAGCATGGTTGTCATCCCCTTGAGCGCGCTGAGACGACGTGCTTGGCCAAGTCCATGCCGATGGCAGTGAACGCCACGCTGAAGGGAGCATCGGCGTCGATGTATTGCCATTCCCTCTACAGGTTGTTAGCTAGACTGCTAGACAAATACCGTGAAGAAGCAAAAGCTGGGTCGTTTGTGACAATCCCTGTGCCCGGCTGGCCTTGCACGCCGCCCGACGCACTCGCCTGCTGCTGCTGCTGCTAGCCGCCGCACGCACACGCTCTGGCAACCTTGCCCTGCTACTCAGGAGCGGTCGGACGAGGCAGAGGGGCACGAGGACCACGCCTCGGCACCGTAGTTGGACGACGCCTTGGAGGCTCTTCCGTGCTATGCAAAAAGCTTTAGGGAGACGTTTTCGCGTCTGGAACGCGGCAACTGGGTGTTCCGAGTCGAGGACCAGCGTCCAAGTAACGGTCAAAAAGCCTACCTGCCTACGATTGCATGTGTACAAGTCAAAACCGCCTCCAATCTGACGTGTGTGCAAACAAAATCGGTCAGGTAAACATTTCTCTGGTTTACAAGATTTTGGGGTTAAAATCATACCGAAAAGAAGTTAAGGGGGATTTTACTCCAATCATGAACATTCCAGGGGTGAAATATATGAGTACTGAGTAATGCTACACCTACAAAATTCTTTTACGGACAAAACATACGGGAGGGGGCGTGGGTTTAGCCGGATTGGAGAGTTAGCAGCACTTGTTCCCTTTTTTTCTCACCTAATTTCGCCAGTGATGGCCATGTCATTCCATAAGTTTAGTCAGTAACTCTAGCATTATTAGAAATATATATACTTAATCCTTAGGAGGCACATACATGGGCTTCATCTCACTCAGCAACGACAGTCAGTGGTAGAGTCCAAACAAGCAAAAACAGACTAGAAAAGGCCAGCAGTGAACCGTCGGTGGGACAAAGAAACGAAATATTATTTTTGGGTTATCGTTCTCTCCTCTAGATCGCTCATGTGTCTCTCCCCCCTCAGCGGCACCAGGGAGAAACCCTAGCCGCCACACGGACTCTGCCCTAGTAGCCAATCCTGCTGCCACTGCCGCCGGTGTGGGCCGCGGTGGCGGCGGGCCCCGAAACCGAAGGGGCTGGGGGGATGCATCGCAACGGGGGAGCTCTGGTGGAAGACAAGGATGGTGTCGGTGGTCTTTTGCGAGGGGCGGCTGGGGCGGCGATCCTGGCCTTGCAGCGGCGACGACCCCTCGCGCGTGGCGCATGCGCTGGGTGGCTTTTGCCCACGGCGATGGGGCGGCGCCCTGGTCATGGCGGTGGCTACCTTAGGCATCCACAAGGGAGGTGGAGGCGGTGGTTGTAGGTCTAGGCTCCCGCCTAGACCCGCTATTGGTGCGACCGTTGGTCGCCCTGATGGTGTGTGGGAAGGCGGCACGGTGCAAGTGGTCGGCCTGCGGCGTCGTGCTAGGCATCTTGCACGGGATGGCGATTAGTGGGATGGCATGTGCGCATGGTTATTTCGTTGGCTTGCCTCCTCTTCCGCCGGAGGGGGTTGGCCGCTAATCGGTGGTGTGGGGACTGCTGAATCGGCACGAATAAAGGAGGTGGTCCTAGGGTTCCTACCGAGTCAAGACGAAGATCTATTAGATGCGTGTCCTCGTTGTTCTGGATGGAGTTGTGTGTCACTAAAGGCACTACAACACGGAGCTCGGGCGCTGACGCTTACAGACGCCGAGGCACAGCCTTAGTCGCCATGCTCATGTTGGCGCAGCAAAAAAAGCCACCAGGTATAACCGTGTCGGGGATTCTGCAATGGCGGCAGATTTTTTGGCTCGGTACAACGTGATCCGCCGAGTTAGCGCTTCTGCGGCGTGCAGAGGATGCGCCTCGTTACATTACTGAAGACGGTGGAACTTTTGTGTCGTTGTAACCACGAATTTTTTGCCATGCTACAGCGTCAAGCATCATTGAAAGTTAATTACATTAACAATAACTGATTTAGGTTGCTAATATACACAGATTGTGATGCACAGTTTATTAAGATATTAAATTCTATTTTATTTCAAAACATAAAACTCATTACATTACATTTCATTATTGCGCTATTCTAATGGTCCGATCTTAAAAACGAGAACGACTAGAAAAGTGCAATAATCGTTCGTCTAACCTAATTACACTAATTTTTTTCTTTGCCCTGTTAATGGCGGTGAAGCAGATGACGAAGGCAACAGCCACCATCTACCACACGGTGGATCTACAAGGCCCTGTCCATCTTCCTTGAAGTGGATCGGAAGGGCGTTGGCCACCATCTTCCCCGTGGTAGATTTTCAAGGCATCGCCACCATCTTCCTCCTAGTAGATCTTTGAAGCCTCGTCATCATATTCCGCGCTATGGATCTGCACGGCCCTGGCCATCATCTTCCGCGTGGTGGATCTGCATGCGGTCAATCTTCCGCGGGTGGATCTGCTCGCGGTCGATCTTCCGTGAGGTGGATCTGCTCACGGTCGATCTGCATGTGGTCGATCTTCCGCGCGGTGGATCTGCTCGCAATCGATCTACCCGTGGTCAATATGCTCACGGTCTCACGGATCTAACTCATACAGAGATGGGATTAAACAAGAGAATAAGATGGAGTGGGAAAATTTCTGATTGAGACAGTGGGGAGATCCAGGAGTATGGCGGTTGCCAAGTGAAGCAAGGATTTATTGTATTATATAGGAACTAGGATTAGGGTATGGGGATTACGGTTTCTGATGGGCCTGCGGCACAACATTATGGGTTGCGGTAGCTCTGTGGACCCATAGTAGGCGAATCCGCTGATCACTTGTTAGTGGGACACGCTAGTCAGCCAGAGAAAGCTATATTGAAAAGCTATATATTATTCTTGCCGGAAATACACATAAGTGTTATACATATTGCTGCCTAAATTGAAAAGCTATATTACTCATAAGTACGCTGATCTAGAGTTTCCGCAAGCAGCTCCGAAGCATCAGTCACATACGCGCATGTCGTCTTAATCGTGCTTATCGCAGGAGCCACCTCGTCCTCTGATTCATTCTTCACTTGCATCACGGTTTCCTCATAGTCGGAGTCGAACAATTCGGACAAGTTCTGGACGGTGTTCTTCCACAAGGCCACCAACACACGTTACAGCTCCGACGAGTGTTCTTTATCAACATAAAAGACGAAGTCGCACTTTGTTTTCTCGTGGTGACACCCGAGGAACTTGGGACCGGTGTTCACGCCTTCGTATGTGATTAGGCAACGCGGTTGTAGGCCGCACTTGCAAAGCATATCGGAGTTTGATTTGAAGATGTTGGTCCACTCATCTATTTTTAAATCAATCCACCTTGGCGTCATGCTCTGATCGAGAAAACCCCAAATTAGTTTTTAAGATATAGGAGATAAAGAAATACAAAATTAAATTACATAAGCATGGACTTCCCCGCTGCCCTGAACACATCCACAATGCAGCATCTCGTTGCTGTCTTCGCGCTCAGCACCTTGAGGATCCTGCATCTCGATATCACGATCGGCAGCCGCCTCTACAGTCCCCTTCCTTCGTTAGTGAAAGCTTAAGGAAGAGGATATGTGGATGTGAATGCAGAGTATATAATAGAGAACAAAACAGTTCGGCAATGGTGGATCACACCAGTCAGTGAGACCATCCTAACTAGTAAATTTGTGTTGGTTAACCAGTCGACAACGTGGGACACACTCTGTTACGACACTACAATGCACGGTACACTAATATATGCCCACATCCATCTATTATGGCATTACAATGCCCTGGCCTACCCGGACACCTACCATGACACCAAATCCGCCGGTACCCTGTGTGCACAGGCGTATAATTGGTCGTCGCGGAAAAATCATGTTGCGATTGCTCATCCACTGCGTATCCAACTATTGCAGGTACTTTTTGCTTATGCTGCCCCAAAAATCCACAGGGTATGGAGTATTTTTGTAGTGAGGTTCCGCCAACGAACTTCCATGGGTGCATCTTGCTTGAAGATTGCTGGATCAGAAAGAATTCGGTCATACACACCCGTGTTTTTCTACCGGTTTGATTTCAGAGGGAGCGTCGCCGAAGCTCTGCTATATGTTACCATCATGTGTCATGTCTTTGAAGATCTTTGTGAAGTAAGATGCGTAGAGTGTCATGAAGGTAGGAACATGTGGGCTACGGATGGTGATTGAGTCTTTGTGGCAATGAGGAACTGGTTTGGTGATCCGTGACTCGCAAAAGCGACTTTTGTTGAGGGCGACAACACAGACGGAGTTCAAAATTTTACCTTGCAAGGTGAAAATTCAATGTCTGGCCTTAATTGTTTGTGGCTGACAATGGTCTTGTTGAAGTCAATGTTTTATGAGTGAGGACTTTCTCTAGGGTGAAAACTTATAATCTTTGTGAAGGGTTTCGTCGTAGAAAACAAAACTTTTCCTAGCAACGAGAACGATATAGCCAAGATCTAATCTATGTAGATATAAGGTAATAGAAGGATTTGATGTTCATACCTTTGAAGACTGAAAACATTACATTCCAACGAATGTTGAGGGATCATCTTATAATGTTACTATCATATGTCTAATACAAACAAAATAAGTTGCATAAAGAATTCAACATACATGGTCGTCGCACCTTGATCTCCATCGAGCGCTCCTAGGCAGGACACCATTTCCACGATGCCTCCATACCAGTGGCTTAACATTTCATAAATACTTACCTAGACCATACCATATCACATGAATTGCAAAATAAAGTTAGATGCCTCTACTTTATGGTTTGCATGTTTTACGTGGTTGTTAGGGTTTTAGCAAAAAAACCATTTCTTACCTATGAATTTTCAACCACAACATTGATTGACTAGTTGTCGCTTTAGATTCCTTTTTAGGGTCGTCATTTATAAATGTCATATCAACTAATGTAAAAGAGACAGACACCCGCTAGCCATATGTTAGGTGTCGAACTAGTCTCATGTAAGATTACGTGTAAGGTCGGATCAGCCCGCTTCATCAAACATTATCGCGATATGAACTGAAGGGATTCGCCACAGAAAACAAAATTTTCCTGACTAGCATAACACCAATATTCCTAAGATCTATCTAGGAGTAATGTTGTAACGGAGAGAGGCTTTTTGTAACATACCCTCGTAGACCAAAAGCACTTAACATTTATGTGGAACATGGATGATGTTGTCGTACTCGCACCGACCTCAAGGTCACGAAGCTCCTCGCAAGTCAGCCCTAATCCTTGCATGACAATCCTGGTGCCACAAGTGATAGTGCCCTTGTGGTCTCGCATAGGTCCGGTGTTCGATGATAACTCCTGTTCTCCTTGATCCAGCTAGAATGTGGAAGTAGATCTTCTAGCCGGAATCACGACAGCATAACGGCATGCCGAAACAAAGAATTCTCCTACTCGTGCAACCCTTACATGGCGCCGCAGTTGCAAGACAAAAGAGAGAGAGAGAACATCCCTAAGGAAACTGGCTTAGACATTATTGTGTGTTATGTTTCCTCCCATATAGACCTCTATATATGGGGGAAAAGAGGCTACCCCAACTATTAAAGTCCCGGGGTAGGACTAAACTGAAGGAGGAGGGGAGGCGTGCACGCAGAAGGAGCACGTACGGCCGAACGGGTCGGGTGGGCCCTACGCATGGCCCATGGAAGGCTGGCGGCTGGGGTAGGCCCCACCCGCGCACCAACCTAGTCGGCTGCAGCGACGACTGCCCCTTGGCGGCTTGCTTTTTGGGCCTTGTTCCCTCCGAGGACTTGGCCCATTAGGGAAGTTTGCCCAATAAAATTTAATTTAAATATTATTTCATTATTAATTCCAACAATTAATATAAAATAAATATTATTAAATCCTCTTAGACCCGAAACACCTTTCGATTCACTCCAAACTTCTTTGGATCATCCCATAATGATTCCAATTCTCTCACGTATCACTTCTAGTATTCTCTTCTCTTTCTTCTCGTGATTCCGATAATCCCAAAACGATCTCTAAGCATTGGAAAACTCTTAAGTGTGTTACCCTATGGTTCGAAAACATCATAGACCTGATCAAATCATAGACCCTTAAGTGTGTGACTCTCGAATCATTGATCATTACCAGGACCAGGATGCCCATAATGACCCTGTACATTCCATGATTTTAATGTCGTTTGAATAATAAAGTCGAGTCCAATTCCCTTTGTTTTTTCGATACCTAACTTGTCCGAGATTAGATCATCTGTATCATGATACCTTCAATATCGTTGCGGACAAGTGTTGTTTTACTCATTCCCGTGATATTTCATCCATGTGACCTAGTCATATGTTACGCAACATAAGGATGTAATTTCCTCGAGTGTGCCCACTGTATCTTCCTGTCACGCGGGTGAATAAATTCTAATCTTGATGCATATGCATCAAGGTGTCCCTCTAGAATACCCAACATACACATTTATGATTACCCTGTTACAGTGTGACGGTTGATGCAGTCTAGGCAGCGGCGAGTGACAGTGATTAAACATAATCTCATAGTCTAAGGATGTCGAGGGAATGACCCCCGATAGGGTCAAGGAACCGTATAGTGAGAAGTTGATAGCTTGACCAGGACTAAGTTTGACCGACATAGGGTGGCCGACATACCCGAGCTGGCATACACAAAGTATGTCGGCATGACCAAGTTATCTCCTTTATGCAGGTACGACCAGGCCGAGTTATATCGGCTGGAGCCTTGGAGTCGACATAGGGACCAGCCTATGATCAAAGATCATATGTTGGACCCTAAGTCAATGATCTAGTATCTTCCCAAGAATCTCGGAGATGATCAGGCGTGCCCCTAGATTACGGTGAGAAGACACATCGAGGAGAACCCGAAGACGACCGTTGTCAGCGTGGTAATAGTTTTTAGAGGGAAGGGCACGTCTAGTCCCATCGAGGATATCCAGGAGGTGACACAATGACAATATTAGCATCTGGTAGGCCCAAGGCAACGAATTTAGTATCTCTAGTAGCGAATATTCCTTGCCACCTATACCCTAAACTTGTAACCTGGGGACCGTATATAAGGTACCCTAGGGTCTCCAGAGAGAGGATCGATCACTGTTTCCTCATTTCCCCCAACTCACTTAGTAGAGCGAGAGCAGAGAGCTCCTTCTTCCTCCTCTCGCTTACAGCTCAATGAGCGCCATTGTAGCTACAGTAATACGCATAGATATATCATCTAGCATGCAGGAGTAGGGGTGTTATCTCAATAGGAGAGCCCTGAACCTAAGTACATTATGTGTGTTTGTGTTGTGTTCTGTGTGCATTCTCCACTGCATCATCCGTCCTCGGATACTCCGGCGTCCATTCGGCCCCAAGATAAGCCATCCCATGGCATCTGCTGTGATACCACCATGACAGTTGGCGCCCACCATGGGGCTAGTAGCGGCGGTGGCTGGAGTCATTATCCAGACGGGAAACCTCGTCGCTTTTGGCGAGCGCGTGGTCTTTGGCCTTGTCCAGAGGCTCGGCTCGATGAACTTCATCAGCAACAATGCTGGCTGCTTCAGCAATAGGCCTCTCTTGAGGAATGGAAAGTTCATCAGCTTTAGTGCTCACCAAGTCTACATCGCTGTCGACATTGCTTGCGAGTACCCATGGAGGGTGATCGTTGTAGGGGTTCCGCGTATGAAAACAATAAAATTTTACCCTACGCCCCTGAACCCCTGATGCTGCTAGGACCTATATATTAGTAATACAATAACGGGAGGGGCTTTTCGTGAACTTACCCTTGAAGACCGAAAAGTGTTGTCAACCCTCAGGAGAGCGTGGTTGATGTAGACGAGCCGAAGCCGACCTCAAGGTCATGATGAAGTCAATGCGCTCCTTTGGCTCCAACGACTTGAGTGCCTCAAGTGTGACACCTCGCGGGGAGTTACACACATCTGGTGCCTGACGATGACTCCTGCTTCCCTGATCCAACAGCAGTTGCAGAAGTAGAGCTCCTGGATCTGAATCCCGCAGCGCGACGGTGCTCCGCGGTGAAGATGTCCCTCGTTCGCGCAGTCCGAACTTGGGACCACGGTCACGAGAGAGAGAGGGAGAGAGAGAAAATATCAATTGGAGGTCCTCCCAAAAGTGAGAAGACCTTTATTGATTATTCCGTGTATTTATCTGGCCAAATACCCCCACTATATATAGGGGGAAGGGAGGTACTACCTCCCTCAAAGTCCCGGAGTGGGTCTAAAGGAGAGGAGGGGGAGGGGAGGCTGCCGGCCAGCCCTAGTGGGCCCCGCGCAGGGGGGGGCTTGGCCCAGCCGGCCACCCCCTTGCCCCTTCTCCCTCTCTCCTTTCCCTAATGGGCCCTCTTCCCTCTGGGAATTGGCCCATTAAGCCTTTTGACCATTTAAATTGATTTTCTCTTTATTAAATAATTATGAATAAATGATTAAATCAATATTTAACATTCATTCATATATTATCCAATCTCCGTGGCTATGGAACACCTCCACTCTGGACATCCTCCAGACTTATCGAAACCCTTCCGGTTTTCTCTCTACTATTCTTTAGCGATTCTACGGATCCTATAAACACTCTCTAAGCATCATCAAGACCTTAAGCGTGATACACCACGGTTCAGGAACACTCCAGACATGGTCGGTACACTCCCGCACCAATGATCGATAGAGGGACCTAGATGGCCATGTGACCCCTATGTGTTCCACGAAGATCTTTCGTCGTTTGAACCGGGACAGTCATGTCTTATTCCCTTTGTCTCTCGATACTTGCATTGCCTGAGATCTGATCAATGACATCACCATGTCGTGTTCAATCTCGTTACTAAATAATGCTACTGGACTCGTTCCGACAAGAGATATCCCTGTGATCAAATCACATCCTGCGTAGCTATTGGATATAACCTCTTCGAGTGGGCCCTTGAGTATCTTCCCATCACATGGACGGACAAATCCTGCTCTTGACATATATTGCCTCTATGGTTTCCTCCGAGTACCTGAACACACCTTTATAACCACTGTATTACCAAGTGGCGTTTGATGCTATCAAAGCACTCTCGGGAGACAGTGATTGATATAGCCTCACGATCTAAGGAATAGTCTACGAGGATCCATTTCTAATCATCATAACTTGAACTTTGTGACATGATCGGGTCATGATGTTTAGGTTGGGTATTGGTTTATCATCTCATTCACAGAATGAGTTGACTCCATTTCCAACTAGCATAAATGCCACATGATTAGGAAACTTGACCATCTGTTGACCAATGGACCAATGACTAGAGTTTCACTGGGAACCCCTGGTTGTTTGTATATCACACATTTATTGATGTTTCCACTCAATACAATTATAGCATGATATAAAACTTAATCATAAACTATATGAAATATGATAATAGTCCTTACTACTATTTGTGTCTAGGGCATATTTCCAACAGTCTCCCACTTGCACTAGAGTACAAATACACTAGCTGCATTTGTTCTTTAATCATTGGCACCATATATCCGGTACCCTGAACACGCTTGCTCATGGAAGAGGTTGAGTCTTGGGTCTATACTTTACAGTCCCAAATCCTTTGCAACTTACTAATGTCACCTTGATTGACATTAATATTTTATCATCACATGATAACATCTGTGTGTATGCATCGTCGCTATGGCAGCAGAACGAGGCCTGATTCCAGGAGCCTACAGTGACTTTAGATCAACCACGAGGGCTTTCTCATGGGCATTGTGCCCTAGGACACATCATTCTACGTTAATAGTGAACTAGCCCTGCCATAACCTTATACATCACTTTAGATGGTACCCTTATCTATTATTATCAATGTATTCATCGAAACACTAGTGCACTCAGTGCAACTTTTCGATGTTTTGTTCACCTCGCTTCCTACTTGACTTCAATTGGTATTTATAGGAGTTTCCAACATATTCCCTTATAACATAACCCTTTATGTTTTAAGATATGTCATCCTTTATGGATTTGGAAAACATGTCTGCAGTTTTCTATTAGACATTGTGGACAAACTTAGCTCAACATTCTGTGATTCAAACTTAATCACTTTTAAACGTCCCTTATTGGATCATATATTATGTTAAGTTACCATCATGGTTTTCTAAGATAGAACCTATGTCTCAACATAGTGGATGATGATCATCCTTTTCTTTCTTTTAACCATTGATGTTCAACTTAATACTATTCCTAATTTGAGTTATTAAGGACCAGTTCCTTAATTAACTTCTATTCTGAAACCATTTTCAGAATCCCTTAAGGAATACTACATAATATCATAATACACTTATTATCAACTTCTACACCTTATAAATCATTATTTATTGGTACTTGTGCTTTTATTCTTAATGTGTCGAATACACACTTAAGAATCATTCCTATAAGCTCCCACTCAAAATATGTTCCTGACATATTTGGGTATGAGTCACTACTCTTACTCAAACTATGTTCCTACATATTTGAATTTGAGACTTATATTGCTCCCACTCAAAAATATGTCATTCACATATTGTTTTAGGAAGACTTTCATAGCTCCCACTCAATTTCATGCAAATTGCATATCTACTCACTATTTTGAACTGTTTCAAAACCTTTGATCAAATATCAAACTTGGAGATTTACTATGAGATACTAGTACTTTTACTAGTTTTAAATCCACTAGACATTTAGCACACTTGAATCAAATTTATTTGAATTCGTCCAATACTTGACAAATTGTGCTTTTGTCATTCACCCCCTTTTCCACTATGGCTTTGCAGTCATTTGGGAAAATTCAAGTAACCCCTTTTACTTGTGAGATTCAGCAACGAATTGCTTTGTAATCTCAAGGGAATTTTGCTTTGGGATTTCTCATAATTTTTAGTTTACCATTGTTTCCTTAGTAGTTCGTAGGTATGTTATATTCCAAGAATCATGACAAATGATTCACAAATGTCTCAATACAAGATATGGATTACACTTTGAATCCTACTTGATGTAGTGAAAACACCAGTGGGGAAAACACGATGATCATTATCATTGATTCTTTCCTTTGTGAAGAGAATCGTTCAGGAACGTTTTCCGTTGCGCTTCTCAACACTCTGATGCAGGGTTTTGAATCCTCATCGTGTTTTACACTATCTTCCATTTGCTCCATAATCAAGAAATATCACTAAAAGTGAGCTTTCTCAATAATGCACCAAAATCCAAGCAATATAAGTTTTGCTTCTCTTTTGGTTTAGCTATGGATTTCGTATTCAAAGTTTCCAATGAATACTCTACAAGGACTTATTCGCTATTGTTTTGGTTATATCAAATAACCCCAAAACTTTTACGATGATCCATACTATATATGGAGCTGTTTTCACGAATCCAGATGGTTCACTATATGTTCTAATTGAGTGCTAACTATTTCTTAACTAATGGTCTCTACATCTACACTACAACGATTTATTTGGTGCCATCTATTCACCCATTTTGATATCTAATATCACATTGTGATGCTTTGCATTTTGATGTTTCAAAACACTTTGCATGCCACAATTTCTTTATGCCATTCTTATAAAGTCAAATTTCATTACTATTGATCAAATCATAGTAATTAGATTCTCTTTTATATTTATACCCTTTGTTGATGAAACACTTTGATCAAATCAAATAGTTTCATACTCATGTTTCCTTTGGTAAACTTCTTTACACATTTAAACAATCATTTAATGATAATTACCATTTTCGTTAAAACACAATACATCGAATATGTATTTACTTTCAACAATTCATCAAACACTTTGTATTCAAGTAATACACGGTGTTCAAGTTATTTTGCCAAATTTAGGCATGATTTATATGTGATAAGAAATCGAATGACTTTCACATATTATCCCATAACTTTGAATTTTTAAACAATGGTTTTCATTCCGTAATGAAATATCATTTAAGTTGGGTATTTTAAGGCATTTCAATATTTTACAAATGTTCATGCATTATCAATTAGTTTCAAACAATAAGGATAATTCACATATAATCAAACAAGATATGAACACAAATAGAAATCATTCATAAAAGTAGAACAACTGTTTGTTACAAACTCATATGAATAACCGTCTCACAAAATGTGAGACACACTAAAGAAGTTCATAATATTTTGATTACAATAACTATCCAAAACATAAACTAAGTGATAAATGTCGAGGGAGAGTGCTGTTGGCCATCATCGTCATGCTCGCCATCAACATGCAACGTCACCTCCTCTCCAGCAAGCACCTCTCATGCAGAAAGACCTGTTTTCAGCAAAACAGAACAAGTATCAAATATACTTAACACTGCAAATGTGTTTGCAAGATTATAACATTTATAAAATTGTATATCAACTATATACCTTTGTCATTGATGACCTGAGCGACATCTGGCTCAACCAACACATTCCTGAGATTTGTTACGAACCGGTGGAACTCCATTGATTCCGCGTTGCCTATCATAATTCAAGTCCTGACTTGTGCTTGGTAGCTTGGTGGCAGCGATCGTAGCACAACACCATTTGCAAAAGAGCACGTCATCCAGCTATCCAGGAAGTATGCAGGCCTCATGTACACATCATGCATGCGCTCCAAGTGGTCGTCAAGTGATGAGTTCTCCTCCATCTTAATGGAGAGGAAGTCTCCCATTAGCTCATGCTCCCATATGCGTGCTTGTTCCACGAAATGTGTCCTAAGCTGTAGCATTACCGTACGAGGGTTGACATCACCCACGAAAGGCCACAGCTCATCCACCATTCTGAAACACATAGTAACTGAAATGAAGGAGGCCATCTCCCGATAGAGATAGCGGTCTTCCCACTGCTCTGGGGTCTCTAAGTCAATGGGCTGATCCAAATCCATCCCATCGAGTATCTAGTCGACCACGTCATTCTCGCTAAGGAGAATGTGGAGACGCGCAACCCATATGGAGAAGTTCGATCCATCTAATCTGAGCTTCTCTCCATCTAACCAATCAATCGTCAACAGGAAATGTGGCATCAGGGAGAACTTTTCTACATTTACAATTGCAAAAAGGAATTTAGACTAAGTTTATAATTAAATGAGTTAATAATAACTCCACTCAGAAACACCTATCCCCATAAGGGTTCCTAGTGATAACACGACCCCTATCAGCCACATCTCCTCTGATCATCACGGCCATCAATGTGGGTTCAAGGGTGGACGCTAAACGTCGGTCACATCATTCATGCGAATCGTGCTCGATCTTTCGAACATCCATGTTCTGAGGCCATGTCTGTACATGCTAGGCTCACCAACTCAACCTTAGTGTATTTGCTGTGCAACATGGCTTACACCCACTGTATGCGAACGTAGATATGTCTGACACCCGATCATCACGGCCTGCCTCATATCGAAGAACTTTCTTGGTGGTGCACACTAAGGGGGAACACAATCATTGGTAACTTTAACAGGGATCATCTTATTAGGCTACCGTCGAGTATCTAATACTAGCACACAATAAGATATACAAACAATAACATTGAATGTAAATGCGATGTGATATGGTCCTTCACATCGAGATCTCCATCCGTCGTCACCGGATTCCGGTGCCAGGGTTCCGGCGTCGTAGACACTAGGGTACCGGTGTCATTCCGGTGTGGTAGTCCGTCACCTCCGTGACTATCTACTACTACGTAACATAAGGTAATCACTTTACCTTTGCCACAACCATATCGCAAAGCAACGCCCCCTGCAAAACAAAGTTAGATGCCTCTACTTTATCTTTGCATGTTTTACGTGGCTGAATGGGCTTTCGCACAAGAACCGTTCTTACCTACGAACTTTTAGCACAACGTTGATCAAGTAGTTGTCTCTACTACACCCCTTTCGGGGCCCTCCGTTGCAAATGTCATACCAACTAATGTGAGAGATACATATACCCTCCTAAGCCACTTTATATGGTACAAGCCATATGTCAAGCGTGGACCAGTCTCACGAATGAACGTGTAAAGTCGGTTGGAGGCCGCTTCATCAAGCATTGCTGCGGTATACACAAGTACACGTGGGAGGGTAACAACTAAAAGATCAATACCCACACGCTACATCTCGTGTGTTCTACCCGTACTAGCATTACTACGCATAGCTCTAGCTCTGATACCACTGTAGGGGTTCCGCGTATGAAAACAATAAAATTTTACCCTACGCCCCTGAACCCCTGATGCTGCCAGGACCTATCTATTAGTAATACAGTAACGGGAGGGGCTTTTCACGAACTTACCCTTGAAGACCGAAAAGCATTGTCAACGCTCAGGAGAGCGTGGTTGATGTAGACGAGCCGAAGCCGACCTCAAGGTCGTGATGAAGTCCTTGCACTCCTTTGGCTCCAATGACTTGAGTGCCTCAAGTGTGACACCTCGCGGGGAGTTACACACGTCCGGTGCCTGACGATGACTCCCGCTTCCCCGATCCAGCAGCAGTTGCGGAAGTAGAGCTCCTAGATCCGAATCTCGTAGTGCGACGGCGCTCCGTGGTGAAGATGTATCTCGTTCGTGCAGTCCGAACTTGGGACCGCGGTCACGAGAGAGAGAGGGAGAGAGAGAAAATATCAATTGGAGGTCCTCCCAAAAGTGAGAAGACCTTTATTGATTATTCCGTGTATTTATCTGGCCAAATACCCCCACTATATATAGGAGGAAGGGAGGTACTACCTCCCTCAAAGTCCTGGGGTGGGACTAAAGGAGAGGAGGGGGAGGGGAGGCCGCTGGCCAGCCCTAGTGGGCCCCGTGCGGGGGGGGGGGGCTTGTCCCAGCCGACCACCCCCTTGCCCCTTCTCCCTCTCTCCTTTCCCTAATGGGCCCTCTCCCCTCTGGGAATTGGCCCATTAAGCCTTTTGATCATTTAAATTGATTTTCTATTAATTAAATAATTATGAATAAATGATTAAATCAATATTTAACATTCATTCATATATTATTCAATCTCCGTGGCTATGGAACACCTTCCACCTCCACTCCGGACATCCTCCGGACTTACCGAAACCCTTCCGGTTTTCTCTCTACTATTCTTCGACGATTCTACCGATCCTATAAACACTTTCTAAGCATCATCAAGCCCTTAAGCGTGATACCCCATGGTTCGGGAACACTCCAGACATGGTCGGGACACTCCCGCACCAATGATCGACAGAGGGACCTGGATGGCCATGTGACCCCCGTGCGTTCCACGAAGATCTTCCATCATTTGAACCAGGACAAACGTTTCTTATTCCCTTTGTCTCTCGATACTTGCATTGCCCGAGATCTGATCAATGACATCACCATGTCATGTTCAATCTCGTTACTGAACAATGCTACTTGAATCGTTCCGACAAGTGATATCCCTGTGATCAAATCACATGCTGCGTAGCTATTGGATATAACCGCTCCGAGTGGGCCCTTGAGTATCTTCCCGTCACATGGACGGACAAATCCCGCCCTTGACATATATTGCCTCTATGGTTTCCTCCAAGTACCTGAACACACCTTTATAACCACTGTATTACCAAGTGGCACTTGATGCTATCAAAGCACTCTCGGGAGACAGTGATTGATATAGCCTCACGGTCTAAGGAATAGTCTACGAGGATCCATTTCTAATCATCGTAACTTGAACTTCGTGACATGATCGGGTCACAATGTTGAGGTTGGGTATTGGTTCATCATCTCATTCTCAGAATGAGTTGACTCCATTTCCAACTGGCATAAATGCCACATGATCAGGAAACTTGATCATCTGTTGACCAATGAACCAGTGACTAGAGTTTCACTGGGAACCCCTGGTTGTTTGTATATCACATGTGTATTGATGTTTCCACTCAATACAGTTATAGCATGATATAAAACTTA
Organism: Avena sativa; assembly: GCA_916181665.1. NCBI lineage: Eukaryota > Viridiplantae > Streptophyta > Magnoliopsida > Poales > Poaceae > Avena > Avena sativa. Next base: position 25,619,083 of record OV702290.1, on the reverse strand, counting down.
ATCATAAACTATATGAAATATGATAATAGTCCTTACTACTATTTGTCTCTAGGGCATATTTCCAACAATCGTCGCTATAGATCATCCCGCTATCTGCGCGGCTCGTGACTAGCATACCGATCGCTTTGCTAGCTACATAGAGGTCATGATGACCAACCCTAGAGCCAATGCCGACAATGAAACTGCCGAGGATGTGGACACAACCCCCAATCTAACCAGTTCGAGATGCCCTCCGCTAGAGAAGCTAAAGAATATTGCCGGTTGTAGTAAGCCAGCAAGGCCAAATCCTCTAAAAGCAACCATCGAGAAGCTGGCTATGCCAGTTGCTCCCGTTGCAGATCTGGCTCAGGTACGGGCTCAGTTGTATGAGATGCGCTAGAGTCTCCTCGAGGAGGCAGTCGAGGTAAATTGTGCCCAACAAGAGCTGGATATCACTCTCCGTGATACAACAAAGCTCACGGGTTTACTGCCATAGCCAATCCTAGTCGCATAGATGGTGCACGAAACCGGGGTAAACACCTCAATGCCGAGATAGCTAGGGATGGTAGAACCAAGTCCGGTGTGTCGGTTAGTCAAGTGTCGGCTGGTAAGCTGAAATATAGTACTCCAACTAAGAACCTTAGAAATGCAGAGGCAGCAACAACCGAGGTATCTAACTTGACAAGTGAAGCCTAGTGCAAGCAGCAGGAGCGAGTAAATGAGCTAACATTTCTAGCTAACCGTCAGAATGAGGCATAACACAAGGAAAAACTAGGTGGTGCAGAAGGTTCCCAGGTCATTTATTCGGCTGGAGGTGTGGCGGCAAAATCTGTCAGCCTAGCGTTGTCTCCCCCTATCGCCCCGAGGCATGAAGGGAGTGTTACTTCTGGAAAGAACATGCAATTGCTGGCATATGATCCGGCATTCATCGAAAATAAAATTGCCGAGCAAGTCAATGTCGGGCAAGGAAATGTCGGCCAGAACAAACAGAATCGGCACGGTCATAACTCGGCTGGCGGAGCACACCCAACTCAGCACCCACCACCTAATCCTCCTCGGTAGCAACAGAGTGCCGGGCTAATGTATCAGCATCAAGGTGGTGAACCAAGGGCAAAACGTTACAATGATGGTTATTTGGCTATGGTGAATGCCGAATACCTGAGGTATGAGCACCAAATGATTGAAAATCCAATAGGGTCCCAGCTAGGGAATCATCAATTGCTGCCACATGATGCTCGGTTGAATATGGACATGATACATATGTCGGAGATCCTTGAGGAGAAAGGTCCTCTGGGTCCCAGTTTTTTTGGACCTCAGATTATGAGAGAACCACCATGCTGAACTTCCAGTTGCCCACGGGCACGAAGACATATGACGACAGCATAAAGCTAGAAGATTGGATGATAGACTATGTAACGGCAATACATGTCGCACTAGGAAACCATAGGTGGGAGGTGAGATATGTGTCACGGATGTTGGAAGGTCCTGCTAGACTTTGGCTAAACAATTTGCTAGAGAGAAGTAACAATTGTTGGCTTGATTTTGAAGAGGCCTTTGTTAGTAACTTCACAAGAACATATAAGAGGCTGAATCGTCTTTGACAGCTGTCCATGAGCAGGTAGAGAGATAATGAAACTGACCGAGAATTCTTGACGAGATGGAGTACTGTGAAAAATTCATGTGAGGGGATTGTTGAATCGCAAGCCATAACTTGGTTTGCCCAGGGTTGCTGATATGCTAGTGTGCTTTGGCAAAGATTGCAGAGATATGCCAGCAACATTGGCCGAAACTATCAAGATAGTTGATATGTACACGTTAGGTGACCCCACTCAGTCGCTGCTTATGTCGGCTGAGACAAGCAGAGAACATCGGGCTCATGATGGGGCCGGGTCATCTAGGCGACATGATCGCAATGATTATCATGGAAAGAGGAGATATGAAATACCAGATTACCGGTATGGGTCCAACCAAGTGGCAGCTATAGCATAGGACCAACCAGGCATAGGAAATAGCCTGCATCAAAATAATAGCGGCTAGTGGACATAGAAAAGTGATGGAAAAAGTAGTGGGGCGATCAAAAGAAGACGTGGAAGGATAGGCCAAAGTACTCCTTTGAAATGATACTTGATCAACCTTGTAATTTTCATACACCGAACCCGAGTAAGCTAGCAAATCACACAACCTGAAAGTCCAGCTGGTTCTAGCGTGCATGTAAAGGAGAGGGGAACTTGCCACCTCCTCCACCACCGCTCATGGGAGCAAACACTCAAGTGTTGATAGAAGAGCTAAGATATGATAACTCGGAAAGGAGAGAAGCTATGAATCAGGTGGGATATCAAGGCAACGACAACGGAAATGTCGGCCAAGGGGGGTAAAAAGAGTATCGAGAGCATCACCAGAGCTATGTGGTCTTCGTGACTGAAGCAACAGATAAACAAAGCCAGCAGAGGCGACATATGGAAGTAAATGCGGTTATGCCCACAGTTTCGAGATTCATGTACTGGTTTGATTAGGAGATCACATGGAGCATCAAGGACCACCCTAAAGTTATGCCGAATCTAGGAGGGTATGCTTTGGTGTTGGACCCGACATTCATAGGGACCGACATAAATGTGAAGTTCACCAAGGTTCTCATTGATGATGGGAGCAGTATCAACATATTGTATCGAGATACTATGCATAAAATGGGCATCAAGTAGAACATGCTTGAGCCGACCAAGACCACATTCCACGACATTGTGTTGGCAGTGTCATGTGAGCCAATGGGTAAAATCAGGATCTTTTGGACCATATGTATTTCATACATTATGACTATGATATTTAGACAATTTAATACACTTTGAATCTGTCTAATTATCATAATTTCTGAAAAAGTTTTCACAAGTCCTTTTATGTGCCAATTTTCTATTAACTTGAATTCGAAATCACTTGGATCAAATTGTGAAGACTTTGGAATTCTTGTTAATGTTATATCCATTTCATTCTGAAATCATTTGAACAATTCAAATAGTTTCAAACTTGTGTTTCATTAAGTAAATACACATATTTACTTAAACTCACTATGAAGTTTATAAAATAATGATTTCCACTATCTATTGAAAATACAATACATGATATGTATAAATTTCAACAATTCTTTGCATATCACCGTTTTACCAGAATGCGAAGTTTTAGTCATTCTGCCCAATGAGACATGGTCTTGCAAAGTCTCTAGATCAAATATCTAAGACCCTGATTTTCATAAACATGATAAACATGCAATAACCACAATTACTTAAACAATAGTGTTATTCAATATTTAAACTTGAATATCCTTTGGCAATTTTATAAACGTCCCTTTATCATACAGATAAATACTAGAATAACTTGTTTATAATCCCAATGTGAATCATAAAACAAATTATTCATAAAAACAGAACAACTAAATTGTTTCTTATTTATATGAATAACCATCTTGCAATAAGCAAGACACACTAATAAGTTTCACAAATTTGATTACAAAGCTTTCATTCAAATCTACTAATCCTAATGATAAACTTTGAGGGAAGGAGTGTCGTCGGCCATCAACTAACTTGTTTGCCATCATCACGCCATCAATGCCTCGTTCCATTTTGTAACTCTCATGTAGAGGGTCATGTTTTCAATAAAACAAGATTAAGTATCCAATACTTGAAAACTACATAAGTGTTTTATGGAAACATTTATTACTTGTATATCACATATACCCTTTCTGTTGATGACAATCCCAGCTTTAGGTTCAACCTTGGTGAAGGTATCATAGTGGTCACGAAGAGTCGTATCTTATCTATTGTCGGATTCATCAGGGAAATCTTCCATGGGTTCACAAAGGACATAGATGAGATGATTTTCTATGAGGATCCTTCTTAGGCGTTGGTACTAGTCGATGAAATTCGACCCATCTAACTTAAGTTTCTACCTGTTCATTAATGGACCAAAGATGTCCTGAACTGAGGGGATGGCAATTATCTACAAGATATTTGCAAAAGGGACTTAGACGAACTTCATAATTGGAGTTCAAATTTGTAATCATATTAATAAATGAGCTCCCACTTAAACTATCATCCCTAAAGATAGTTTAGTGATTACACGACCCCTTTACACCACATCATCCTTGATCATCGCGGCCTTTGATGTGACTGCCAGGGTGGACTACATCCGTCGATCACATGATCCATGTGACTCGTGCTTGATCTTTCGATCACCATGTTCCGAGGCCATGTCTGTACATGCTAGGCTCGCCAACCCAACCATAGTGTATTCACTGTGCATACATGGCTTGTACCCACCGTATGTGAACACATATATGTCTAACACCCGATCGTCATGGCGTGCCTCATAACAGAGAACTTTCTTTGTGGTGCACACTAATGGGAAAACACTATGTTGGTATTAATTAGGGATCATCCTATTTAAATGCTACTATTGTGTATCTAATACTTGCACTCAAACAAGATGGACACAAATATTAAATCATATCTAATCTAAATGTGACATGACATGATTGTCTTCGTGCTCCATGATGTCCATTAGGTGCTCCGGTTTGACACCAAGTCCAGAACGTTGCCGGTCTTTTCGTTCAACATCGATGACTACTACTATACAACTTAGTAATAGGAAAAGTAAACTACTGTACCTTTTCCACGACTGTAACCATATCACATCACAAAGCCTTCCCTGTAACATAAAGTTAGACACGTCTACTTTATCTATTGTAGATTGTACGTGTCTGTTTATGCTTTCACAATAGTTGTATCTACTACACCCCTTTCGGGGCCTTCTGTTGTAGATTCCATATCAACTACTGTGAGAGAGACAGACACCCGCTAGCCTCTTATACGGTACAAGCCGTATGTCGAGCATGGAACCAGTCTCGCGTAAGGTCGATCTGGGCCGCTTCATCTCACAGTACCATGATATAAACAAATACACGTGGGAAGGTAACAACTAGGGTATCAATGCCCACACTCTGCATGTGTCTATCCGTACTAACATACTATCTATAGATCAGGATCTAATACCACTGAAAGGGTTTCCGTAGCAGATAACAAAAAAATCCTGTGTTGGAACACCCTAACGCCCAGGATCTATCTAGAAGTAATACAGTAATGGAGGAAGACAACATTGACGTATCCTTGAAGACCGAGAAAGCGTTATGCTCATGCAGGAGCATGGATGATGTAGTCATACCCGTCCGACCTCAGGGTCGCGAAGCTCCTCACACGTCACTCTTTGTTTAGATCCTTGCACGACGGTCAGGTCGCTACTAACTGTATCTCCCCCGAGTTATCACACACATACGGTGCAATACGATGACTCTCGGGCTCTGATCCCTACCGAGGTTGTAGTAGTAGACCTCCTAGCTGGAATCCATGTAGCACAACAACGTTCAACAGCGGTGTTGTCTTTGTGTGTATAGTCCTTCTCCAGGACCGTGCCACTCCAAAGGCAACTGAGAGAGAGAGGGGATATTTCTCTAAGAAAAAGTGCCTTAGAGAACATCTGGATTTGTGTAATTGATCTCTCCCATGGGCACTCCTTTATATAGGAGGAGGGAGGTGTACCCTCTCCTTTGGATGTCCCATGTGGGACTAAAATTATAAAGGAAATAGGAAAAAACAAGGGACTGGCTGGATGGGCCAACCTGCAGCGGCCTAGCAGCCGCAGCGCAACAAACAGCAGTGGCGACACGCACAGCAGCAGCGGGGCCAGCGCGCACGCAGCGCGGCCTGCTAGCTGCGAGGCTGCTGCAGTGTCCCGGGTGGGCTGACTGTCCGCCCACGGCCCGTCAGCACCCGCGTCGCAGCGGCAGCAGTAGGCAGCACACATCCGGGTGGGCCGGCTTGCCTCGGCGGCCCAGCAGCGCAGCAAGGCGGTGTGGTGCGGTGGCCGGTCTAGCTGCCGCCCATACGGTGCTTAGCACCCGCCAGCCTCACTTCTGTCTAGGCCGGCTAGAAACGGCCCAATCTGCCTATGGTGCTGTCTTGCTCCCTTTTCTAGGGTGGCTTCCTCCTAGACCAATTCCCTCCGGGGTTTTGGCCTAATGAGAAAGTTGCCCTATAAATATTAATTTAAATATTTATTTAGTATAAGTTAATTCACAATTAGCATATAATATATGCATATTGTAAATTGCCATTTATACGAAACTCCTTTCGGCCTTTTCTTTTCCTTCTTTCTCTGAACAACTTCGGATTTCTCCCAGAATGATTCTGATGTCCCTCTCTTCTATGATTCTATTTACAGAAGGATCTCCAAGCGCCATAGTGCCCTTAAGTGTGTTTACCTACGGTTCAGGAATGCCATAGTGATAATGTCCATAACGTATATATAATTTTTGATGGTTTTATGCTAATAATATGCTTTTGACACTCCTTTTTGTATAGAGTTTATGATTTATTTGGACTAACCTACTAATGGTTGCAAAAGTGCACAATGTTCTTGTTTTACACTTTGATGTGTAGGAATTACCAAAAATACAAGTGGAAACCTTGTTGGAGTCAAATTGGGATTTTTCCAGAAATCTGTCTCAGAACTCTTTTTGAAGATGGTCATGTTTCGGGTCGAAGACGGTGTCAAACAGAAAACTCTTCAACTACAAAGTTGTTAGAAATTTCGCGATGAACGTTCTGGGCATAAAAGTTAGCTGATTCCGAGTCTGTACGGGCCTTTTAGGCCCGATTTACTGCAACCCAAGACGGGGTGACGGGAATCCGAGAAGCTATATAAAGGGAGGAAACCTAATTCGCCCAGGACATCTCCACCCACGAATTTGCAGCCACCAAAGCCACATTTTTGCATCCCACATGGATCCCATCTCCATGGGGGAGGGCTCCCAAGAAGCCATGAAAGAAGGGGCTAAGGGGCAGTGCTCCCCCATGATACCGGCTACGGGGAAGGAGTCCCCCGCGCCGCCGCTGGTACCGCCGCCGCCCACTTCACCATCTTCACCTCCATCTCCATCACCTAATCCTCCTAGTATGCAGTGGTTCATCCTCCCACACACCTCTGTACCGTCCTATGTAAACATGGTGTTTGATGCTATAAGTTATAATCCTATGATCTATGTCATGTTTGTGTAGTTTCTTTGTTCTTAGATTGAATGGTTGAACGTCTTTGGTTCATTAGAGTTGTATGTTGATATGGTACAGTCCTTTGGTATCCATTATATTTGTGCGTGCATGGATTAAACCTTATAGGGTTTGTAGTATGTGTAAGAGGAAGGGGAAGTTCTGCCGGAGTGACAGAAACCTGAGGACACGAACCGGAACGTTGCACGTATGGGAGTAAGAGGACCATTAAACTGAAGGCTATGGTTGGGGAAACCTTAATACATTGATTAGTACTGACGGATGTTTGCTAACAATCCAATCATATAGTACATGTAATTCCAAGTAGTGAAGTGCATGTATATTTAGCCTCTCCCATATAGAAAACTGCATCAAAGACAATGAAGCCGATCTATTCGCTATTTAAACTTGGACAAAGCCACCATAATTACCACCACTATTCCACACTCATGGTTCTGTTAGTTTAGTGTATTTTATTTCTGCAACAACTAGCTTTTACTTTCTTGTTATTTATTATCATGCAAAGTTATCTTTATTACTCGTATTGTTGCTCTAGTTTTATTTCCTAGATAATGCAAAAGTTTAGTGTGCGTAGAGTTGTATCAGTGGTTGATAGAACTTGAGAGAATATTTATCATACCTTTAGCTCCTCGTTGGGTTCGACACTCTTACTTATCAAAAAGGCTACACACGATCCCCTATATTTGTGGGTTATCAAGACCTTTTTTGGCGCCGTTGCCGGGGAGCAATAGCGTGTGGGTGAATATTCTTGTGTGCACTTGTTTGCTTTATCTCTAAGTAGGTTTTACTTTCAGTTTTAAGTTGTTATCTATTTTAGTATGGATAGGGAATGCGAATTACAAAAAAATAGGTGTACTTGTTACCTAAAAACGTTTTCAAAAAAGGAAAGTGATGGGACAGATGAGTAATGGTTAAGTGGAGGTCGACCTTAAACACTTGTGTTCATGCCTATGAAACCAAAAAAATCTTTCCATGGAAGCTTTTCAGTTCAAAACTTGTAGGAATGCATGAAGCCTTGAAAAATAAAGATATTTCTGGTATTGATCTTAATACTTATTCATTCGAAAATACTTGAATATTGCTCCTATGTCTAACTTAAAGGCGTTAAAGAAAAGTACTTATTGGGAGATAACCAAAAAGTTTTAGATGAGTCTTGGAAGTTATTACCTCTATAATAACCACTCCTTATCCTTTTTATTTGCTTTTTGTGCCAAGAGTAACCTCTAATGAGAGAGCAGTAATGCTTGGGAAAGTTGCTGTCCCGAAACAGATTTTTGTGCTTCGCTGTAAAAATTCATGTAAAATCTCTATACGTCGGTTTGAGCTGTGAATATTTGTGCTTCTGCCCCATGTTGTTATCTAACTTTCGTAAGTTCAACACTTTGTGATTTGAGCAACAGAAGGTCTTCGAAAAATTGGTCTTTACCTGCTGGTCTGTTTTGACAGATTTCTGCCATAATTTGCATTTGCTTCTTTTGATTCCTTTTTGGGTTCTTTTTGGGGAATTGAGATTTTTGAGGGAAGTGCTACAGTAGGTTGTGTTTTAATGGAAGTTTTATTGGTGCTGTAACTGAACCCAAAGACTTATTATCTTAAGTGCACTAATGTTGCTAATAAAGATTGTGTGAAGTTTTGTATGAAGGAAAAATTTCAGGTGTATGGAAAGAGTGATGTAATGAGATGAAGAATGGACTAAAGCTCAAGTTGGGGATGCCACGGTGTCACCCCAAGAAATATCCAAGAAGTACAAGCGTCAAAGCTTGGGGATGCCCAAGGCATCCCCTTCTTCATCAATAAAAATCTCAGGTTTCTTCCAAACACTTCATTTTTATTGTTTCATGCACAGTTGTGTTGTTCTTGGAGCGTCTTCGTTTTTGTTTTTGTTTTCTTGGTTTTCTTAGTTTGCTTGAATAAATTGGTTGGACCCCCTGTTTCATACATTAGTTTTCAAATAAGTGTGGTTTGGATTGGAAATGAGTAGGAAAAGTTCATGCTTAAGTGATAAAAGGAGCTCGTTTTTGACGGTGGGCTATGCTTTGTCATGTCATGCTTGATATTGTTTTGGCTTTATGCTTAGTGATTTTCGCTGTAGCATGACATGTTATAAACAATTGAGATTGCTTCATGTGCCTTGAAAGAATCATGCATTGTTTTAGCATATTAAAGCATAGTATTGTGGTATTCTCCTTTGATGCTTTATTTGGATTGACTTGGCGCATGCTCACACCATCTTATGACTATCCCAAGTCACCATAGCCTTTATGATCCTTTAGTTTTTGACTTGTAATATCACTTTATGCTTTAATTAATGATGTTTTGTCGCTTTGCATGATTATGGCCATTATTCCTCTTTTAGTTGGTCGCTCCCAGTCTTTTGCTAGCCTCCATAACCAAGTATGAGTTCCACTCATGCATCCAACTCCAAATAAAACCAAGTTATCCCAAAGAGTCCACCATACCTACCTATTAGCATTTGCTATTCCAAGTATATTCATGCTTTTATCTACCTTCCAAATTAAACTTGTTATGTGAAAATTAGTGATTAAAGCTCTCACAAACTTTATGGTACACTTTATTTTCTTGCACTTAATAAACTTGAACCATTGTGTCCATCTTTGTTGCGTATATGCTTGCTCTTTATAAGTTGAAGTTAGCAGAACCATGTATCATGGGGAACGCTTTCAACATTGCACTTATATTCCGTTGATATCATGATTCTTTTGCTTATGGATCCCGGCGGTGTGAAATAAAAGGGGAACTTGTAAGATCATGGAGTTTGTATGTGTGTTAGACAAACGACTGGGCCGCTAGAATAAGCCATGCCTAATCATGGTGGAAACTTGCAGCATAACCATAATGAGCACTCTATGAAGCATCCTCAATAAAAACCTATGCAAATAGCAAATAAAAAGATCGCTCAGATGCTCATTGTCTGCTTGCCTTGTCATTTTGATTATGGGATAGCTCCTGTATCATGTGCAAGGGGTACCCCGTTGGCGGTTCTCTATGATACATATGTACTTACAATGACAAGAGCTTACTTGTGACTGAAGTTGAGTAGCATGAGGTTCGGTACTCGTAAGTAAGGGGCGTGAGATTTCAACTTATAACTTGTCAAGCATATCCTCTTAGTTTTTTTCACTTTAACCTTAATCATCTAAAGATGCTTATGATAGGGGTAATGAGAGCTGAAAGCTAATAAGTACCATAATTTTTGGAAGCTCTTTATGAGACTTGAATCCCTGCTTCCTTCCAAGAAGGAATTTCTTTTACTTTTATGTTGAGTCTCAATCTTCTATCTTTATGCACCTATTAAGAGAGCATAGTGGCCATTCTTAGTTTAATGTGCATTGTCTCAAGACTTGTTGATTAATGCATAACTTTGATATTGCTTGTTCTTAAACTATTTGTATCTAGTCACCCTTATGAACTTTGAAGGTGTCCTATGCATTTATGTTTTGCTACTCTATGAGGGACAAGCTGAATACCATTCTCATTATGCTTTCTTTATGTGAAACAAACAAACGTCTTGCAATGCATTGTTATTCATGAATCTTTTGTTTGTGCCTTTTCATTTTACATCATAGTTGCTATGTCTTATTGTTACAACTCTATCTTTCATTATTCATGTTTAGAGTACCTTAATCCTAGCTATCAATGTTTTTACAATAATGATGATCAAGATTGTGTTGTCTGCATGTCAGATCAAAAATTATATTGTTTTGATCGTTTACCTACTCGAGGACGAGCAGGAACTAAGCTTGGGGATGTTGATACGTCCATAACGTATCTATAATTTTTGATAGTTTTATGCTAATAATATGCTTTTCACACTCCTTTTTCTATAAAGTTTATGATTTATTTGGACTAACCTACTAATAGTTGCAAAAGTGCACTATGTTCTTGTTTTACACTTTGATGTGTAGGAATTACCAAGAATACAAGTGGAAACCTTGTTGGAGTCAAATTGGGATTTTTCCAGAAATCTGTCTCAGAACTCTTTTTGACGATGGTCACGTTTCGGGTCAACGACAGCGTCAAACGGAAAACACTTCAACTACAAAGTTGTTGGAAATTTCACGACAAACATTATGGACATAAAATTTAGCTGATTCCGAGGGCCTTTTAGGCCCGATTTACTGCAGCACAAGATGTGGTGACGGGAATCTGAGAAGCTATATAATTCGCCCAGGGCATCTCCACCCACGAATTTGCAGCCACCAAAACCACGTTTTTGCCTCCCCATGGATCCCATCTCCATGGGGGAGGGCTTCGAAGAAGCCATGAATGAAGGGGGCTAAGGGGCAGTGCTCCCCCATGATACCGGCGGCGGGGAAGGAGTCCCCCGCGCCGCCGCCGGTGCCGCCGCCGCCCACTTCACCATCTTCACCGCCATCTCCATCACCTAATCCTCCTAGTATGCAGTGGTTCATCCTCCCACACACCTCTGTACCGTCCTATGTAAACATGGTGTTTGATGCTATAAGTTATAATCCTATGATCTATGTCATGTTTGTGTATTTTCTTTGTTCTTAGATTGAATGGTTGAACGTCTTTGGTTAATTAGAGTTGTATGTTGATATGGTACAGTCCTTTGGTGTCCATTATATTTGTGCGCGCATGGATTAAACATCATAGGGTTTGTAGTATGTGTAAGAGAAAGGGGGGAAGTTCTACCAGAGTGACAGAAACCTGAGGACGCGAACCGGAACGTTGCACGTATGGGAGTAAGAGGACCATTAAACTTAAGGCTATGGTTGGGGAAACCTTAATGCATTGATTAGTACTTACGGATGTTTGATAACAATCCAATCATATAGTACATGTAATTCCAAGTAGTGAAGCGCATGTATATTTAGCCTCTCCCACATAGAAAACTGCATCAAAGAAAATGAACCCGATCTATTCGCTATTTAAACTTGGACAAAGCCACCACTATTCCACACTCATGGTTCTGTTAGTTTAGTGTATTTTATTGCTGCAACAATTAACTTTACTTTCTTGTTATTTATTATCATGCAAAGTTATCTTTATTACTCGTATTGTTGCTCTAGTTTTATTTCCTAGATAATGCAAAAGTTTAGTGTGCATAGAGTTGTATCAATGGTTGATAGAACTTGAGAGAATATTTATCCTACCTTTAGCTCCTCATTGGGTTCGACACTCTTACTTATCGAAAAGGCTACACACGATCCCCTATACTTGTGGGTTATCATGTAGACATGATCTCGATCAATGATCAACAGCAGGACCGGGATGCCCATGTTGATCCCTATGCACTCCATGAATCACCATCGTGTCGAACCTTAAACGATATGTCCATTTGTTACGTGATATAAGACTTGTTCGAGATCCGATCGTCGGTATCATGATACCTTGTTCAATCTCGTTTCCAACAAGTATTGCTTTACTCGTTCCCGTGAAATTCCATCCCCATGACCTAGTCATACGCTACGCAACTTATGGATGTAATTCACCGAGTGAGACCAGCGTATCTTCTCGTCACATAGGAGAAAAAATCCTGATATTGATGCATAGGCCTCAACCTTCCCCTTCGGACTACCCAACATGCACCTTTATGGTCACCCAGTTACGGAAATGACGGTTGATGCAGTCAAACAAATCCTCTGGTAACAGTGATTAATATGATCTCACGGTCTAAGGATTATGACACTCTGTTTCTAACAATTGCAAAGTGAACTAAGTGACATGATCATGTTGCAATAATCATTGGTGGTAAATGTCCATCACATCATTATAAATGATATGACTTCATTGTTAGTTGGCTTCAACTGCACCATGATCAGGAAACCTTGATCATTAACTGCCCAATGAACTAGTTGAATAGAGGCTACTAGGGACCTAGGTTTGTTTATATACCACACAAGTATCAATGTTTCCGCTTGATACAGTTATAGCATGATATAAAACTATTATGAACTAATGATAATATGACAATAAACCCCTTTATTATTTGCCTCTAGTGAATATCTCCTTCAGAATTATAGTCATCATGCATGACATTCAACAATTTAATCCACAATTTGTATATCCAGAACATGGAGTTTTAGTCATCTCACCCAGTGAGGCATGGTTTGCATATTTCATAAGATAAAGTATCCAGTAGACTTATTATTTCATAAGAATGAACCAACCCATTTGCCTTAAACAATGGCGTCTTTCAAAATGATGGCATTATTAAGTTTGAATATCTTTTGGCAATTTTCAAATCTATTATAATGGTTGAACTATTATTATACAAATAAAGATAAGAATAACTTGTTAATAACCACAATGTGAACATAAGAGTAATCATTCATAGAAATAGAACAACTAACTTGTATCTCATTTATATGAATAATCATTTCGCAATAAGCAAGACACACAAATAAGGTTCACACACTTAATGATTCCAAGTTCAAATCCTCTAATCCAAATGATAAACATCGAGGGAAGGAGTGTCGCCGGCCATCAACTAGATTGATTACCGTCATCACGCCATCGTTGCCTCTTCCCATCCAACAACTCTCAATCAGAAGGTCATGTTTTAAAAAAAATGATGACCCACAAGTATAGGGGGTGTATCGCAGTATTTTCGATAAGTAAGAGTGTCGAACCCAACGAGGAGTAGAAGGTGCTGGCTAGTGGCTTGGAGCAGGAATTCTCTGTAAATACTTAGCAAACGGATTTTTAGGGGTTTTTGATAATGCAGGTAAATAAAGTATGAGTAAATAAAAGACAATAAGAATAAATGCAGCAAGTGGCCCAATCCTTTTTTCAGCAAAGGACAAGCCGGTTGTATTACTTAAGATGACCAAACGGAGGACACTTGGGAATATCGTCAAGTGCTTTCGCTTCATATAGTTGATTAATCTTCTTTAGTTTTCTAAGTGTTGTGTGGGTGAACCTGTGCTAATGTACCGACCTTCCTAGGACTAATACATACTTGTGACTATACCCCTTGCAAGCATCCGCAAGTACAAGAAAGTAATTAAGGTAGAAACCTAACCACAGCTTTAAACTCTAAGACCCTGACATCCCTTGTGCAATGGTTTCCTAACGGGGGTTCGGGTTTCTGTCACTCCGACAACCCTACGATTAGTAGCCAAATACGCAATGCATTCCCCTAGGCCCATATAGGTGAAGTGTCATGTAGTCGATGTTCACATGACACCACTAGAAGAATTACACCACAACTTAAATATCAAACTATTGAATCTTTCTCAACACAACTCCACTACTAACAACATGACTTCTCCCATGTCCTCAAGAACAAAACGAGCTACTCACAAGGCATCATATGGATCATGATCAGCGATGGAATAATGATGTATAACAATCTGAACATAAACAATAATTCAATGGTTCACTCAATAGCATCAACTACAAAGAGTAATCAACACCGGGAAAGTTTCCAATAAGAACGATGCAAGATTCAACCCAATTGTTACTGCGGTATGGAGGTGGTGATGATGGTGTTGGTGGAGATGATGGTGGTGATGATGATGATGATGATCCCGATGAAGTCCAGCTTGATGGTGGTGTTGATGGCGATGATCCCCCCTCTCCGGGAAGGAATTACCCTGGCAGAATTCTATCTGCCGGAGAGATCTTTCTCTCTCAATGTTTTCCGCCTTGTAGAGGCGATGGAATCTTTCTGTGGTCGCTGCCCCATGTATTAGGGTTCCGTGGAGATAATATACGCCAGATGGGGGAGCCAGGGGTGGACCAGGGCGGCCACACCACCTGGTGGCGCGGCCTAGGGTGGCCCGCGCCAGGGGGTTGTGTGGGGCCCCTGTGGCCCATCTCACCCTCCCCTTCTGGCTTCCTTCGTCTTCTGGAAAAATAAGATTTTCCATGTATTTTCCCGGATTTTATGATCTTCGCAAATTTTGCCTCCAAACAGCACCTTTTCCATCAGAATCCTGACTACAGCGGTCCATGCTCCAAAAGTCATTAACCATGCAAAAACAGATGAAATAACATAAGTATCATCTCTTAATATGAAATATATCAATGAATAACAGTAAATTATGATATAGAATAGTGATGCAAAATGGACGTATCAACTCCCCCCAAGCTTAGACTTCGCTTGTCCCCAAGCGAAAACTGAGCTCAATAAACATGACCTCAGGTTTATGGAGTGAAGAGTCGATAAAAGAATACGGACAAGAAGCATCACATTCATCAATACATAAATCATAATATAAGACAACTCACTATTATATAACTTAACTTGCAATAAGTAAGGAAACACAATAAAGATACATAAAGTAAATCATAATTGGTAATGGCAAACTTAGCTCTTGGTCGAAGAATAGTTGACAATTTGCTGGAGTTCACAAATAACAGGTTTTCCAAGATAGCTTTCAAAGTAGTAATCACCAGGATAAGAGCAAAGTGCAAAACAAGGAACACAATAAACATGCTTTGAATAAATCATCATATGAATGAATGAAACACAACAACTCAAAATTCTTGCTGAGGTAGAGAGGAATAGGTTTACTGACTCAACTAAAAAACTAAAAGATAGGCCCTTCGCAGAGGGAAGCAGGGATTTCAAGTTTCATAAAGATCTTCCAAAAATTATGGTACTTATTAGCTTTCAGCTCTCATTGCCCCTATCATAAGCATCTTTAGGTGATTAAGGTTAAAGTGACACAACTAAGAGGATATGCTTGACAAGTTATAAGTCGAAATCTCATGCCCCTTACTTATGAGTACCGAACCTCATGCTACTCAACTTCAGTCACAAGTAAGCTCTTGTCATTGTAAATACATATGTATCATAGAGAAGCGCCAACGGGGTACCACTTGCACATGATACAGGAGCTATCCCACAATCAAAATGACAATGCAAGCAGACAATGAGCATCTCAGCGGTCCTTTTATTTTCTATTTGCATTGTTTTTTATTGAGGATGCTTCATAGAGTGCTCATTATGGTTATGCTGCAAGTTTCCACCATGATTAGGCATGGCTTAGGCTAGCGGCCCAAGCGTTTCTCTAACACACATATAAACTCCATGATCTTACAAGTTCCCCTTTTATTTCACACCGCTGAGATCCATAAGCAAAAGGATCATGATATCAACGGAATATAAGTGCAATGTTGAAAGTGTTCCCCATGATCCATTATTCTGCTAACTTCAACTTATAAAGCGCAAGCATATACGCAATAAAGATGGACAGAATGGTTCCAGTTTATTAAGTGCAAGAAAATAAGGTGTGCCATCAAATTCATGAGAGCTTTAATCACTAATTTTCTCATAAATTTTTAAATTTGTAAGGTAGATAAAAACATGAATTTACTTGGAATAGCAATAATGCTAATAGGTAGGTATGGTGGACACAAATGGCATAGGTTTTGGTTTAAGGATTGGATGCACAAGAAGTATTCCCTCTCAGTACAGGTTTTTGGCTAGCAAGCATAAGAGTTGAAGGAAACAAACAAACATTCAATTGATAAAAACAAACATGCAATCTTCGTCGAAAGCACAAAAGATCTTAACTAGAGAATACTAAACTTATGAGAAAATCAAGAAAGAAAGATGATGAAATTATATTTCCTTAGAGTACTTTTATCTTTTCATTCAACTCTCAAAATAGTGTTGCTACTAACCGAGCCAGGTTTAACAAAACCAACTAATATTAACTCAATGATCCCAAAGTGCTACCAATACTAACGACAAGATCAATCATATAACCATGAATTCAAAACTAATATAAGATATGCAAAAGAATGAATGAATGATAGAACTTCTCATTAATAATCCATAACGGCAACTCACACCAAAGGATACATAGATATCTAACAATAGGGGGGACACTTCCATAATGCAAACCATCCTACATGATAACTTCTCTATTCATGATATGACTCTACTAAAAAGGTAAAAAGATAGAAGATAGTGATATGATACCGCGACACTCCCCCAAGCTTGGAACAAACCAAGGGGATGCCAAAACCCAATGACAAATTACTCCTTTGGTGGTGGTGGTGTTCTCTCGAGGAGCTCCTTGATTAGTTTCCCCAAGTCCTCAATCTCGACGGTGAGATTACGAATCAGCTGTGAGTTTTGCTCAATGCGGCTCATGATCATGTTGGGTTGATAATTCCAGCTCTTGCGATTCTTTCCCCACTCTTCCTCCTTGAAGTCTTCTTTTCCTGCATGGCTAGAATGAGGCAAATCCCAATTGGAGGGTAGTTTCCCCTTGGGAATATTCTGGTATTGATGCTCATGGATAAGGGTATGGAAAGGATTCTTGGTGCATGGAGGAAGTGATCGTGGAGCCAAGCAGTGACGCGGAGGTTTCCCTCCAGTTGACATCCGTGCAGTCCTTCTGACCCTGGCGGGTTTTGTCAACACTCCAATGCTTGCAATGGTAGTGCCGGTGTGCGGATGTTGGCCTTGCTTTGTCTCCTCTTCATCTTCACTCTTGATCTCCTCCTCCAGTCCAGGGTCTTGGGGATCTTCCTCCATAGGCTCCTTTCCTTTATCCTTGGCAGACACCATCGTGCTTCTAACTTTCAAGAATAGTTCCTGGTAGAAACAGGTCGAAACAAAAACACAACGAGAACACGATATACAAACCTCGGGGGATCTGGGGGATTATATATTACGAAGTTTTACAACAAAAGGAAGGTATTGGGAGAAAACGGGTCGAAGACGGAGGCCGAGGTGGCCACACCACCTGCTGGCGTGGCCAGGGGGGCGCACCAGGGGTGGTGTGAGCCACCCTGGATCCGTTTTCGTCCCTCTTTTGCCTCATTGCTTTCCTTGTTGGATAAAAACTCCAAAAATATAACTAGACAGAATTTTCGTGAAACTTTTCTTACCAGATCTGTTACCTATTCGAAAACGAACTATGCAGGTCTCTGAATTTGGTCTTTGATAAATTTTTCCGGAGTTACCACTTGAAAAGCATCAACATCTTCATTGTAAGAATCTCCAGCAATATAGTGCTTGAGTCGCTGCCCATTCACCACTTGTGTAGTGTTATCTTTTAAAGAAGAAATTTGTATTGCTCCTGAACGGTACACTTCTTCAATAACGAAAGGTCCTTCCCATTTTGATAGTAATTTCCTTGCAAAAAATCTGAGACGAGACCTATACAATAGAACTTTCTCACCGACATGGAATTCTCTCTTAAGTATTCGCTTGTCATGCCATCTTTTAAGTTTTACTTAAAAAGCCTGGCATTCTCATATGCTTCACTCCTCCATTCATCCAAAGAACTTAAGTCAAATAATCTTTTTTCACCAGCAAGCTTACAATCTCTATTAAGTTCTTCAACTGCCCAATAAGCTTTGTGTTCTAATTCTAAAGGTAGGTGGCAAGCTTTCCCGTAAACCATTTTATAAGGAGACATCCCCATAGGCACTACTAGGAAACAACCTATAGGTAGACAAGTAACTCTGTGGCACATATGTAAATCCATGCGCCACAGAGACTTGTTAGTGGAGCACTAGAAAACATGCGCCACAGAAACTTAGAAGTTCTGTGGCGCATTTCGTACAATATGCGCCACAGATGATTTGTGGGACCCGCCAGCCGGGGTGGGGCGATCCAAGTTCTATGGCGCATAATGAGATATGTGCCACAGAAGTTGCCTCTTCTGTAGCGCATATTCCACTATGCGCCACAGAACTTGGAGGCGGGCCCCACCACAGATACTTTTTCACCCACGATCTATGGCGCATGTGTAGATATGCACCACAGATATGTTTCACTTCTATGGCGCATATCTACACATGCGCCACAGAAACCTAACCCTGGGTCCCACCACTTTACCCTGTACCATAAGTTGTGTGGTGCATATGGACTTATGCGCCACAAAAGTTTGAGCATCGTTGGCGCATTTCTTCCATATGCGCCATAGATGAGGGCGTCCAGATCCATGTTAAAAAGGTGACAAGTTCCCACCTTATCTATCCACCACCACCCATTTCACATCTCTTCCTTTCTACCTCCTCCCAACTCGTCTTCCTTCTCCCTCACACCCGATTTTGCCCATAGTTTCTCCATTTTCTTGTAACTAAACCTACTTTAGTCCATAGATTGGTAAGTGGAAGCTTCCCTCCAACTTGTAGATCTAAAAGTTCCTTACTTTTCTCTCTCACATCTCTATTTGTTTACTAATTTCCTCTCCACCAACTTGTAGATCTATTTGTCCAAACTCTCTCATCGCGCGGTCTCGTCTCGCTATTATTGTGTCTACTAGGTGAGTACTTGGCCATGAACATGTAGGTGAAGCTTGTCGCGCAGGCGGTGTGTGTGTGATCCATGGCGAGACGATGCTTGTGTGGTGCATGAATGTTTGCATTGGGAGGAAGTTTTTTGTTGCTTGCTTGTTGTTGTCCCGGCTGGTGTGGTGCATGTATGTTTGCCGAAATGATTCATTTCCATTTCGGAAAATTTTTGCACTACCCATATGTCCTAATTTTAGGAAAGGTCATGCCGAATTTTTCCGGCTAGCATTCATGCATGTGTGTGTTCATATGGTGTGGTTCTCACCTATACTCTCTGTTTTGACCGATCAGGCAACCATGGTCCTCACGATGAGTGAATGTCGAATTGCTAGGTACAAGAAAGACGCGAAGGAGGACATGATTCTGAACAACAAGACCATGATAAGATGTCCATGTCGAACATGCAAACTGCAGCGCTGGATCGACCCTGATTCTGGACAATTGGAGGGTCACCTGCTCAGGCGCGGTTTCATGTGCGACCTCAATGAGGCGCCGACAGGACATGGTGGTCACGAAGACATGGGCGGGCGAGAAGACGAAGAGTCTACCATGCATGATCATCATGACGAAGGAGATGCCGGTAGGCATGATCATCATGACGAAGGAGATGCCGGCGGGCATGATCAGCATGGAGAAGGAGATGGCGACGGGCATGATCATCATGAAGAAGGAGAAGCCACGAACACATAGATGCTGCTAACTTCGGTCTTGCAGGACCCTCATGTTCAAGAACTTCTCCTCAAGGAGACGAGCAACGACAAAGCTGCAGCCAGAGAGAAAGCCAAGCTGGCCCAAATGGAGGTAGACGGGATGACTCCATTGTATCCTGGGTGTCGCCCCGAGGATACACGTTTGAGTGTAACGCTCAAGGCTCTGGAGATGAAGGCCGAACACAAATGGACCAATGTGAGCTTCAACGCAACATGGAATACTGGCATGACCGACTTCCTAAGGGGAACACATTGCCAACAAGTATCGAGGAGGCCAAGAAAATTGTGTGCCCTCTCGACCTACCACACATTAAATACCACGCATGCATCAATGATTGCGCACTTTATCGGAACGAGTACGCGGATAGAACCACATGTCCGGTGTGCGGCCAAGGATGGTACAAGAGAGGGAACAAGAAAGTTCCTCGAAAAGTGGTATGGTACTTTCCTATCACCCCCCGTCTGCAGCGATATTTCGTAGATCCTAAGGAAGCAAAGCTCATGCAATGGCACGCAGAAAGAGAGAAACCCGGAGATGATCCAGAGAAGGGCAAGATCCTGACACACCCTTCAGACGCTAGCCAGTGGAATGCATTAGACATCGAGTTCGAAGAGTTTGGGGGCGATGCAAGGAACGTTAGGCTGGGTATGAGCACCGATGGACTCAATCCTTTTGGAAACCAGAGTAGCACGCATAGCACTTGGCCCGTGTTTGTATGGTCGTACAACCTCCCCCGTGGCTATGCACGAAGCAAAGGTATGTACACATGAGAATTCTTATTCAGGGGCTGAAATAACCAGGTATCGATATGCATCTGTATCTCGGGCTATTGAGAGAGGAGTTAGCCAGCTTGTGGGACACGCCGGCCCGTACATGGGATGCCTACACTAAAGAATATTTCCATCTGAGAGCTGCGTTGCTCACGACCGTGCAGGACTATCCTGGTTACGCATATGTATCGGCCCAGGTGAACCACGGACACAATGCATGCGTCAAGTGCATGGATGAGACACCACATCTCCAGCTACCAAGGGATCCCGGGTCTTCGAAAACTGTGTTCCAAGGTACTCAAAAGTGGCTCCGCATGGATCACCCGTGGAGAAAACATGGTGACCTGTTCAATGGTAAGGACGAGCTCGAAAGAGTCCCGCGTCCGAGGAGCGGCGAAGAAATCAAGGAGCTTTTGAATAATTGGGTAGATTGCCCTACGCCTGGAAAAAAACGACCGAGGACAAAGCCGTTGTTGGGTGTATGGAAAGAAAGGTCTATTTTATGGGACCTGCCGTATTGGAAGGTCCTCCACACTCCCCATAGCCTCGATGCAATGCACATCACGAAGAACGTTACCGAGAGTCTGCTTGGCACTCTACTGAACATGTCGGAGAGGACCAAAGATGGGCCGAAAGCAACAAAGGACCTTAAATTGCTTGGCATCAAGAAAGATCTTCAGTACCCTGATAGTGATGATGATGATGATGATGATGATGACCAGACGGAAGGGACTCAAGGTCGCCGCAAAAGAGTTAAGAAGAATGAGGTGGTGCTTCGTGCTGCCTGCTTCACTCTGAGTCTAGAGGAGCTCGAGCAGTTTTTCAGGTGCCTCCTAGGAGTGAAAGTTCCTTACGGTTACTCGGGGAAGATAAGCAGATATCTGGACATGGCGCAGAAGAGGTTCAGTGGTATGAAGTCTCACGACTGTCACGTGCTGATGACGCAGATACTCCCCATTGCGATTCGTGGGATAATGGACGAGCATGTCCGTGAGATGTTGTTTAGCCTCTGTAACTTTTTCGATGTCATATCTAGGAAGTCAATCGGTGTGAAGCAGCTCGACAGGCTACAGGAAGAGATCGTGATGATACTATGCGAGCTTGAGATTTACTTCCCGCCCGCATTCTTCGACATCATGGTGCATCTGCTTGTACATGTCGTGGACTACATCATCCAGCTCGGGACGACATTGCTGCATAACATGATGCCGTTTGAAATGCTAAATGGTGTCATCAAAGGATTCATTTGCAACAGATCCCGTCCAGATGGAAGCATAGCCAAGGGCTTTCTGATCTACGAGTGCATCTCCTTCTGCCAGAATTATCTAACCACTGAGAACGAGGATGTTGGAATACCCACAAAGAAGCACCTTGGTAGGCTCGGTGGATATGTTCACCGCGAGGGCTACCGCTCACTACATGTCGGCATTAATGGTCGATGCACCGATTTTGACAGGGCACACCGAGTCGCGCTACAACACATTGAAGTGGTCGGCCCTTGGGTCGAAGAGCATAGAAGCTTAATCGATCAGGAGTACGTCAACTAGGGACAGCCGAGGAAGAAGGGAGACGTAACTAGAGAGCACAACTCTAGCTTCACAGGTTGGTTCCAGAAAAGGCAACTGGACAATCCCCCACAGACGCCTTCTATGGAAGATCAAAAACTCATATTCTCCTTGTCGCAGGGCCTAGGGCATAACCTAAGGACCTATCATTCATACGACATAAACGGTTATAGATTCTACACCGAGGAAAAGGACAGGAATAGCGAATATCAAAACTCAGGAGTAACTATGTTATCCTTTGATGATGACGAGACTACTGTCATGGAAAGATTCTACGGAAGGATCGAGGAGATATGGGAGCTCGACTACTGTGGAGAGATCGTAATGATGTTCCGTGTTAGATGGGCCAAGAACATGGAAAAAGAAGGCCGGTATTTCACCACAATGGTTATACCATATGCCAAATCGACGAAGAACGCCTCCGCAAAAAATGAGCCTTGGGTTAATCGCTAGCCAAGTTGATCAATGCTTTTTTATTACCAACCCATCAAAGCCCAACTGTGTTGTAGTTAGGAGGGGCAAGAGTAGCATCATCAGAATGGAAGGAGCCGCCAACGAGTAAAACTTCGACAAAAACGGCGACCCGAAGATTGAAGAGGAATTCGACAAGTACTTCAACATGCCTACTACTACTAAAGTAAGAAGGAAGACCACACTACCTACTAAAGGTTGTCCATTCACAAGAAGAAATCTCAAAGTGCACGGGCTAAAGTATTCAACCGCGACGAAAAAGGGCAAGAAGATTGTGAAGAGACACTAGCAATTATGTGACTTTTTGGTGTATTAATTCGTGTGGGTATAATGTGATATTAGTGTGGGTATTAGTTAGAGACTAAAACATATAATGTGATATTCGACAAATTCACATTTATGTGTGACAAGCACACACACACACACATATATATACATATGATTCGGGAGGGTTTTTTGAATAAATATGCATGTGTATGTGCTTGGTTTTAAATATATTTGTAACATATCATTTTTAAATAAAGAAAAAAAAATTGACCCAACTAGGATTCGAACCTGGCTGCCATAGGTCTCTGAATATGCATCATAACCGCTAGGCTAGTGTGTGTTTGCTGTCCAAGTACAGCCTCGCACCGTTTATTTGGCTAAGTGCCAAGGTTCTGTGGCGCATTCCTCCGAAATGCGCCACAAAAGTTTTAGCTTCTGTGGCACATTCCAATGCACCACAGAACTTTGGCACTTAGCCAAAACGGCTCGCCCTTCCCCTTTCCCCTTCCACTTCTTTTCCCCAATCACGCCCGACAAATGTAACCCTAGCTCTCGCCCGCCCCTGTCGGAGCCTGCCCCCATCGCCGGAGCCCTCCAGCCACCATCGCGCCGGAGCCCTAGCGCTGCCCGACGAACACGTACATGGAGGAGAGCCCTGCAGCGTGGAGGAGGAGCCGCCAGAGCCCGTGGAGGAGGAGCCGCCGGATCCCGTCCGCAATAGGAGGAGAAGGAGAAGGGGCGCCTCGCCAAAGCCCCGCCACCGCCGCGCCGGACCACTGCAGCACCTAGTTGTCGTCGACCACCGCAGCAGCAGCGCACACGTATGGTTTTCCCCCCTCTAGTTTTATAGTAGGAATAGCAAAGTAGCAGCAGTAGTAAAGTAAAGACAGTAGTACAATTGTAGTAAACAGTAGGATTCGAGTGCGGTAGGCATAGGGATGGATGGACGGGCGTTGCATGGACAAGACAATTCACATAGCAATCAGAACATAGGGCAATTGCAGATAAATAAGATAAAGCATCCAAGTACTAGATAATCCTAGGCATGTGTTCCATATATAGTCATACGTGCTCGCAATGAGAACTTGCACAACATCTTTTGTCCTGCCAGCCCGTTTGTAGCGGGGCCTCAAGGGAACTACTAGCAATTAAGGTGCTCCTTTTAATAGAGCACCGGAGCAAAGCATTAACACTCCGAGAACACATGTGATCCTCATATCAAAGCCATTCCCTCCGGTTATCCCGATTTCTGTCACTTCGGGGCCATTGGTTCCGGACAACAACGTGTGTATACAACTTGCAGGTAAGACCATAAACAATACTATCATAATGAATCAATAACATGTTCAGATCTGAAATCATGGAACTCGGGCCCTAGTGACAAGCATTAAGCATAACAAGTCGCAACAACGTCATAAAGCACTAATAGAAGATACTAGGCACCATGCCCTAACAATCTGATGCCACTACATGAACGATCTCATCCAATCCCTACCATCCCCATAGCCTATAGCGGGGGATTACTCACTCATTGATGGAGGAAACATGGATAGTCGATGGAGAAGCGATGGCGATGATGATGGCGATGATCTCCTCCAATTTCCCGTCCCGGCAGGGTGCCAGAACAGAGTTTCTGGTGCTGTTTCGTGGAATCTGGTGGTGGCAGCAGAGCGGAACTCCTTCTGGAAAAACGTCGAACCCCCCTGAGTTTTTAGGTTAGAAGGCAACTTATAGGTGAAGAGGGAGACTGATACGTCCATTTTGCATCACTATTCTATGTCATAATTCACTATTATTCATTGATATATTTCGTATTGAGAGGTGATACTTATGTTATTTCATATGTTTTTGCATGGTTGGTGACTTTTGGAGCATGGACCAGTGCAGTCAGGATTCTGATGGAAAAGGTGATGTTTGGATGCAAAATTCGCGAAGATCAGAAAATCCGGGAAAATATACAGAAAATCCTATTTTTCCAGAAGACGAAGGAAGCCAGAAGGGGGGTTGGAGATGGGCCACAGGGGGCCCACACCCCCTGGCGCGGGCAGCCCTAGGTCGCGCCAGCAGGTGGTGGGGCCGCCCTGGCCCACTCCAGGCTCTCCCATCTGCCGTATATTATTCTCCCGAAACCCTAAGACTCAGGGAGCAACCACAGAAAGATTCCGCCGCCTTTGTGGGGGCAGAAAACACCGAGAGAGAAAGATCTCTCCGGCAGACAGGTTTTTGTCGGGGGAATTCCTTCCCGGAGAGGGGAGATCGTCGCCATCAACACCACCATCAAGCTGGACTTCATCAGGATCATCATCATCACCACCATCATCACCATCAACACCCTCATCACCATCTCCATATTGTTGTAACAATTGCGTTGAATCTTGCATAGTTCATAGGGGAAACTTTCCCGGTGTTGATTACTCTTTGTAGTTGATGATATTGAGTGAACCATTGAATTATTATTTATGTTCAGATTGTTATACATCATTATTCCATCGCTGATCATGATCCATATGATGCCTTGTGAGTAGCTCGTTTTGTTCTTGAGGACATGGGAGAAGTCATGTTGTTAGTAGTGGAGTTGTGTTGAGAAAGATTCAATAGTTTGATATTTAAGTTGTGGTGTAATTCTTCTAGTGGTGTCATGTGAACATCGACTACATGACACTTCACCTATATGGGCCTAGGGGAATGCATTGCGTATTTGGCTACTAATCGTAGGGTTGTCGGAGTGACAGAAACCCGAACCCCCGTTAGGAAACCATTGCACAAGGGACTGATACGTCCATTTTGCATCACTATTCTATGTCTTAATTCACTATTATTCATTGATATATTTCGTATTGAGAGGTGATACTTATGTTATTTCATCTGTTTTTGCATGGTTGATGACTTTTGGAGCATGGACCGCTGCAGTCAGGATTCTGATGGAAAAGGTGCTGTTTGGAGGCAAAATTCGCGAAGATCAAAAAATCCGGGAAAATATATGGAAAATCCTATTTTTCCAGAAGACTAAGGATGCCAGAAGATGGAGTGGAGATGGGCCACGGGGGGCCCACACCACCCCCTGGCGCAGGCAGCCCTAGGCCACGCCAGTAGGTGGTGTGGCCGCCCTGGCCCACCTCTGGCTCTCCCCTCTGGTGTATATCATCCTCCTGAAACCCTAAGACTCGGGGAGCGACCACAAAAAGATTCCGCCGCCTCTGCGGGGCAGAAAACACCGAGAGAGAAAGATCTCTCCGGCAGACAGATTTCTGCCGGGGGAATTCCTTCCCAAAGAGGGGAGACCGTCGCCATCAACACCACCATCAAGCTGGAATTCATCGGGATCATCATCATCACCATCAGCACCCTCATCACCATCTCCATATTGCTGTAACAATTGAGTTGAATCTTGCATTAGTTCATAGGGGAAACTTTCTCGGTGTTGATTACTCTTTGTAGTTGATGCTATTGAGTGAACCATTGAATTATTGTTTATGTTCAGATTGTTATACATCATTATTCCATCTCTGATCATGATCCATATGATGTCTTGTGAGTAGTTCGTTTTGTTCTTGAGGACATGGGAGAAGTCATGTTGTAAGTAGTGGAGTTGTGTTGAGAAAGATTCAATAGTTTGATATTTAAGTTGTGGTGTACTTCTTCTAGTGGTGTCATGTGAACATCGACTACATGACACTTCACCTATATGGGCCTAGGGGAATGCATTGTTTATTTGGCTACTATTCGTAGGGGTTTCTGGAGTGACAGAAACCTGAACCCCCGTTAGGAAACCATTGCACAAGGGACGTAAGGGTCTTAGAGTTTAAAGTTGTGGTTAGGTTTCTACCTTAATTATTTTCTTGTACTTACAGATGTTTGTAAGGGGTATAATCACAAGTATGTATTAGTCTTGGATGGGGTGGTACATTAGCATACACCCACACAACACTTAGCAAGCTAAAGAAGATTAATCAACTATATGAAGCGAAAGCACTTGACAGTCTTCCCAAGTATCCTCGAGAATGTTTGGTCATCTTAAGTAATACAACCGGCTTGTCCTTTGCTGCATAAAGGATTGGGCCACTTGCTGCATTTATTCCTACTGTCTTTTATTTACTCGTACTTTGTTTACTTGCTTTATCGAAAACCCCTAAAAATCCATTTGCTAAGTATTTGCAAGAGAATTCCTAATCCATACCACTAGCCAGCACCTTGTGCTCCTCGTTGGGTTCGACACTCTTACTTATCGAAAATATTGCGATACACCCTCTATACTTGTGGGTCATCAAAACTATTTTCTGGCGCTGTTGCCAGGGAGTGAAGCGCTATTGGAGAGTGGAACTGGTAAAGGAAACTTCTACTATGAGTATTGTTTACTTCTGCTAGTTGCTTTATTTTTGTTATGGATAATTCACTGAGTTTCTTATTTGGTAATGCTACTACCACTGCTAAGGTAGTAGATAAACCACCACCACCTGCTGAGAATGATGTTTTTAAAATACCTACAAGAATTATTGATCGTGTTATGGATAACTACTATGTTGGAGATGGAACTGTCCATCCCGGTGATCATTTGCTCTTTATACACGAATTATGCGGGTTGTTCAAGTGTGCAGGTATTACTACAGATCAAGTTAAGAAGAAGTTATTCTCATTATCCCTGAAAGGAAGAGCTGAGGAATGGTATAAGCTGCTAAAGAATGGTCAAGCTCTGGAATGGGAGGAAATAGTACCTCTCTTTTATTCAAAGTTTTATCCTTGTAGTGAGATTCATAAAGATCGGAATCAAATATACAACTTTTGGCCTCTTGATGGAGAGAATACAGCTCAAGCTTGGGGGAGATTGAAGTTACTAATGCTCAAATGTCCCATTCATGAGCTGCCCAACAATATTATTACCAATAACTTTTATGCAAGGCTCCCTCTACATGACAAGGATTTATTAGATGCTTCTTGTGCTGGATCATTCACTCGCATGGAAGAAGAAGCTAAATGGGATCTTCTGGACCATATTCCAGACAATGCTGAAGCTTGGGAGAATGACAAAGGTAGAAAGTCAGGTATAAATTATGATTATGAATGCATTGAATCTTTTATGGGAACTGATGACTTTCAAAATATTAAAAATGCTTATGGTCTAGACTCTCAAGCTATTGCTTCTTATTTTAAGGCTTTTGCTTCCTACATTGAAGTGCCTAAAAATAAGTGGAATAAGTATCATGAACCTTATAAAGATAATGCTAAGAGTGTTCCTGTAAGAAATACTGAAGTTTATACTGCTAATCATGTTTTACCTGAACCTTACATTGAGAAAATCCCTTTCCTAGTTAAGGTAAAGGAACATTCTATGATAGCTAGTATGGTTAATGAAAGTACACATAAAGCTGTTGAACCTGATAAACAAATGGCTGATGAACCTATTATAGCAAATGTGAAAGACTTTGTCACTAAATATGAAGAAGAGGGACACACTATCCTTTGTAAGGATACCTCTAATATTGTTTCACAAAGTAGTGTTATGAGAGCTAGTATTCCTGTGTTTTCTGTTAGAATAAGTGATCATTGCTACGATGGGTCTTGTGATAGCTATATTGTTAAGTTTATGCAAGATACTAAAAGTTACTATGAGAGAGGGAAAAGTGTTTTTATGCATCTCAATAATATCAAGTTTCCTCGTTTTATGCTGAAAGTTTCTATGTGGCACTTCTTTTGCCTTCTTATGCAAGTAGCCTCTGGTTTCAAAATTTTGTTTGTTTACAAAATTCCCTTGCATAGGAAGTGGGTTAGACTTAAATGTGTGTATTTTTGCTTCTTAATGCTCTCTTTCACCTCAATTCATATTCATGGCTATAAAGAAAGAGCTCTTTGGGAGACAACCCAATTTGTTTTTGCTTTCAGTTTGTTTTTGTTTCTTTGAGTCTTGGAAGTTATTACTTCAGGTAATAACCGCTCCTTATCCGTTTTGTTTGGTTTTTATGTCTAGATCAATCTCTAATGAGAGAGAAGTAATATTTGGGGAGTTGCTGTCCCGAAACAGATTTTTGTGCTTCACCGTAAAAATTCATGAGAGATTTCTGTATATCGGATTGAGCTATAATGTTTTGGGCTTCTGACCCAGGGTGTTATTTAACTTTCGTTAGTTTTGCACTTTTTGATTTGAGTAATAGAAGATTTTCGAAAAAATTGATCTTTACCTGCTGGTCTGTTTTGACAGATTTAGCCACTCTTGCATTTGCTTCTTTATTCGATTTCCTTTTTGAATTCTTTTTGGGTTTTCGGAAGGAGTTGCTACAGTATCTTTTGTTTTGATGGCTTTCAGTTGAAGTTGAACTCAAAAGGTTTTATCACTTCATATATACTAATGTTGCTAATGAGAATTGTGTGAAGTTTTGTGTGAAAGAAATTTCCAGGAAGTGGAGACAATGGTGTAATAAGGAAGAGAAGGGTTTTATGACTCAAGTAGTAAGTGTATGAAGATGAAGATATTGATGTTATTCAAGTGATGACTCCGAAAGAATCTACTAGATACCAAATTCAGAGACCTACAAAGTCCGTTTTCAAATAGGTAATAGTTCTGGTTAGAAAAGTTCCGCGAAAATACAATCCAACTATATTTTTGTAGTTTTCAGTCGATAAGGAAAGCTACGAAGCGAAAAAGGGACGGAAACGGAGCCAGGGTGGCTCACACCACCCTGTGGCGTGGGCCCACCCCTGGTCGCGCCACCAGGTGGTGAGTCCACCTCGGACTCCGCCTCCGACTCGTTTTCTCCCAGTACCTTCCTTTTGATATGAAACTTCGTAATATATAACCCCCTCGGATCTTCCGAGGTTCGTATATCGTGTTTTCGTCGTGTTTTCGTTTCGATCTGTTTCTGCCAGGACATACTCTTTGAAGGCTTAGAAGCATAATGGTGTCCGCCAAGGATAAAGGGAAGGAGCCTATGGAGGAAGACCTCCAAGACCCCAGGAGGAAGAAGGAGACAAGAGTGAAGGTGAAGAGGAGCAAGGCCAACATCCGTACACCGGCACTACTGTTGCAAGCATTGGAGTGGTGGCAAATCCAGCCATTGGAGGGAAGCCTCCTCATCACCGTTCAGATACCTGGTCACTTCCTCCACGCACCAAGAATCCTTTCCATACCCTTATCCATGAGCATCAATACCAGAATATGCCCAAGGGGAAATTACCCTCCAATTGGGATTTGCCTCGTTCTAGCCATGCAGGAAAAGAAGACTTCAAGGAGGAAGAGTGGGGAAAGAATAGCAAGAGCTGGAATTCTCAACACGACATGATTATGAGCCGTATTGAGCAAAACTCGGAGTTGATTCGTACTCTCACCTTCGAGATTGAGGACTTGGGGAAATTGGTTAATACACTCATCGAGAGGATACCACCACCACCGAAGGAGTAATTCGTCATCAGGTTTCGCATCCCCTTGGTTTGTTCCAAGCTTGGGGGAGTGCCGCGGTATCACATCACTATCTTCTATCTTTTTGCCTTTTTAGTAGAGTCATATCTTGAATAGAGGAGTTATTATGTAGGATGGTTTGCATTATGGAAGTGTCCCCTCTCTCGTTAGATATGTATCCCTTGGTGTGAGTTGCCGTTATGGAATATTAATGAGAAGTTCTATCATTCACTCTTTTGCATAGCTTATATTAGTTTTCAATTCATGGTTATATGATTGATCTTGTTGTTAGTATTGGTAGCACTTTGGGATCATTGAGTTAATTTAGTTGGTTTTGGCAAACCTGGCTCGGTCAGTAGCACACTATTATCGAGAGTTGAATGAAAAAGATAGAAGTACTCTAGAGAAAAATAATTCCATCATCTTTCTTTCTTGATTTGCTCATAAGTCCAGTATTCTTTAGTTAAGATCTTTTGTGCTTCCAAGGAAGATTGCATGTTTGTTTTTATCACTTGTATGTTTGTTTGTTTCCTTCAACTCTTGTACTTGTTACCTAGCATTGCTAGCCAAAAACCTGTACTGAGAGGGAATTCTTCTCGTGCATCCACCTCCTTTAAACCAAAACCTCTGCCATTTGTGTCCACCATACCTACCTAGTAGCATTATTGCTATTCCAAGTAAATTCTTGTTTTATCTACCTCCCAAATTAAACTTGTTATGTGAAAATTAGTGATTAAAGCTCTCACGAACTTGATGGCACACTTTACTTTCTTGCATTTAATAAACTTGAACCATTGGGTCCTTCTTTGTTGCCTATATGCTTGCGCTTTATGAGTCAAAGTTATCCGAACCATGTATCATGGGGACCGCTTTCAACACTTCATTTGGTACTTTGTACCTAGTTGATATCATGTTCTTTTGCTTATGGATCCCGGCGATGTTAAATAAAAGTGGAACTTGTAAGATCATGGAGTTTATATGTGTGTTAGAGAAATGCCTAGGCCACTAGCCTAAGCCATGCCTAATCATGGTGGAAACTTGCAGCATAACTATAGTGAGCATTCTATGAAGCATCCTCAATAAAAACCTAAGCAAATAGCAAATAAAAAGATCGCCGAGATGCTCACTGTCTGCTTGCCTTGTCATTTTGATTATGGGATAGCTCATGTGTCATGTGCAAGGGGTACCCCGTTGGCGGTTCTTAATGATACACATGTATTTACAATGACAAGAGCTTGCTCGTGACTGAAGTTGAGTAGCATGAGGTTCGGTACTCATAAGTAAGGGGCATGAGACTTCAATTTATAACTTGTCAAGCATATCCTCTTAATTGTGTCACTTTAACCTTAATCACCAAAAGATGCCTATGATAGGGGCAATGAGAGCTGAAAGCTAGTAAGTATCATAATTTTTGGGAGCTCTTTATGATACTTGCAATCCCTGCTTCCCTCTGCGAAGGGCATTTCTTTTACTTTGTATTTGAGTCAGTAAACCTATTCCTATCTACCTCAGCAAGTATTTTGAGTTGTTGTGTTTCATTCATTCATATGATGATTTATTCAATCATGTTTCTTATGTTCCTTGTTTTGCACTTTGCTTTTATCTTGATGTTTACTACTTTGAAAGCTATCATTGAAAACCAGCTATTTGTGAACTCCAGCAAATTATCAACTATTCTTCGACCAAGAGCTAATTTTCCATTACCAATTATGATTCACTTTATGTATCTTTATTGTGTTTCCTTTACTCATTACAAGTTGAGTTATATAATAGTGAGTTGTCTTCTATTATGATCTATGTATTGATGAATGTGATGCTTCTTGTCCGTATTCTTTTATCGACTCTTGACTCCATAAACCTGAGGCCATGTTTATTGAGCTTAGTTTTGCTTGGGGACAAGCGAAGTCTAAGCTTGGGGGGAGTTGATACGTCCATTTTGCATCACTATTCTATGTCATAATTCACTATTATTCATTGATATATTTCGTATTGAGAGGTGATATTTATGTTATTTCATCTGTTTTTGCATGGTTGATGACTTTTGGAGCATGGACCGCTGCAGTCAGGATTCTGATGGAAAAGGTGCTGTTTGGAGGCAAAATTCGTGAAGATCAGAAAATCCGGGAAAATATACGAAAAATCCTATTTTTCCAGAAGACTAAGGATGCCAGAAGATGGAGTGGAGATGGGCCACAGGGGGCCCATACCACCCCCTGGCGCAGGCAGCCCTAGGCCGCGCCAGCAGGTGGTGTGGCGGCCCTGGCCCACCTCTCGCTCTCCTCTCTGGCGTATATCATCCTCCTGAAACCCTAAGACTCGGGGAGCAACCACAGAAAGATTTCGTCGCCTCTGCGGGGCGGAAAACACCGAGAGAGAAAGATCTCTCCGGCAGACAGATTTCTGCCGGGGGAATTCCTTCCTGGAGAGGGGAGACCATCGCCATCAACACCACCATCAAGCTGGACTTCATCGGGATCATCATCATCATCAACAACAGCACCCTCATCACCATCTCCATATTGCTGTAACAATTCAGTTGAATCATGCATTAGTTCATAGGGGAAACTTTCCCGGTGTTGATTACTCTTTGTAGTTGATGCTATTGAGTGAACCATTGAATTATTGTTTATGTTCAGATTGTTATACATCATTATTCCATCTCTGATCATGATCCATATGATGTCTTGTGAGTAGTTCGTTTTGTTCTTGAGGACATGGGAGAAGTCATGTTGTAAGTAGTGGAGTTGTGTTGAGAAAGATTCAATAGTTTGATATTTAAGTTTTGGTGTACTTCTTCTAGTGGTGTCATGTGAACGTCGACTACATGACACTTCACCTATATGGGCCTAGGGGAATGCATTGTTTATTTGGCTACTAATCGTAGGGGTTTCCGGAGTGACAGAAACCTGAACCCCCGTTAGGAAACCATTGCACAAGGGACGTAAGGGTCTTAGAGTTTAAAGCTGTGGTTAGGTTTCTACCTTAATTACTTTCTTGTACTTACGGATGTTTGCAAGGGGTATAATCACAAGTATGTATTAGTCTTGGATGGGGCGGTACATTAGCACAGGTTCACCCACACAACACTTAGCAAGCTAAAGAAGATTAATCAACTATATGAAGCGAAAGCACTTGACAGTCTTCCCAAGTGTCCTCGAGAATGTTTGGTCATCTTAAGTAATACAACCGGCTTGTCCTTTGCTGCATAAAGGATTGGGCCACTTGGTGCATTTATTCCTACTGTCTTTTATTTACTCGTACTTTGTTTACTTGCTTTATCGAAAACCCCTAAAAATGCGTTTGCTAAGTATTTGCAGAGAATTCCTGATCCATACCACTAGCCAGCACCTTCTGCTCCTCGTTGGGTTCGAGACTCTTACTTATCGAAAATACTGCAATACACCGCCTATACTTGTGGGTCATCAGAGACCGAGGGGGAGTCTGGGGTGGCCAGACCACCCCCTGGCGTGGCCTGGGCTAGCCCGCACGGCCAGGTGGTGTGGCCTAGGCCCAGCCCCGCTCCGTCTCGTATTCTGGCTCCATGAGTCTTCTGGTGAAATAGGATTTTTGGCATATTTTTCGGGATTTTTCCTGATAGTTGATTTTATGCACAAAAAGTAGACACCAAGGTAATTCTGCTGAAAACAACGTCAGTCCGTGTTAGTTGCATCCAAATCATACAAGTTTAGAGGAGAAACAATATCAAAAGTGTTCGGGAAAGTAGATACATTTTGGACGTATCAACTCCCCCCAAGCTTAGCTTATTGCTTGTCCTCAAGCAATTCAGTTGAAAACTGAGTGCGATAAAATAACTTTCACGAACACATTTGCTTCATATGATGTATATATTCTCAGCATGTGATCAACTACTTAGACAATTCATAATAAGGAGTATGCAACTAAGTTTACTTAATAGGAAATGCAAACTATGAAGAGATTCCAACTCAAAAATAATAAGTAGCAAGAAGCATAAACATAAGCAACATTACAATGTGCATAACAAGGTATGATAGAGTGGTATCTCGCTTGCCTTTGATTATGAATGCCAAGGCACCTCTGAAGTTCAGGTGAAGACTAGAAGTAAAGATATCAAAGATACAAGCATCAAAGTCATAACACAAGTAATCAAGTTTTGAGACAAGCACAAAGAATGACAACTATGCTCTCAAGAAGGTGCTCAAAGAATAAATGGAGACTCAACAAGGAAATGAAAAAGGTTTTGAATAGTTTGAAAGGCTTCCAAATGCTGAAAGTATGGTACTCATTAGCTTTGAGATCTCATTGCCCCTATCATAAGCATCTTTAATGTGGTTAAGGTGAAAGTGAGGTCCAATCTAAGTTATATGCTTGACAGACTATAAACTGAAAATCCCATGTCCCTTGAGTACGAGGGCCGCTCCTCATGCTACTCAAATTTAGTTACCGGTAAGTTCTTGTCATCATAAATACGTGCATATCATAGAGGACCGCCAACGGCGTACCCCTTGCCCGATGATACGGAAGAATCCCCATCTCAAAATGACAAGGCAAGCAGACAATGAGTATCTCAGCAATCTTCTTATTTACCATGGGAAAATGGTGCTTTTTTCTCTCTTTCCTCTTTTCATAAATCTCTCTTTTTTTTCTTTTTCTCAATAGCTATCTCTCTTTTTTATAAGAAGAATGCATCATTATGGTTATGCTGCAGGTTTCCACCATGTCAGCATGGATTAGACCAGCGGCCCAGATTTTTCTCTAACACACATACATAACTCCATCGACTTACAAGTTCCCCTTTTATTTCACACCAACGACATCTGCAAACAAAAGAGCATGGTATCAACTGGGTATGTATTTACAAGTGTTGAAAGTGTTCCTCGTGACAGCACGGTTCTGCTAATCCCCAGCCTATGATTTGCAAGCATATAACTTTCATGGACAGTCACAATGGTTCAGGTTTATTAAGTGCAGAAAATAAAGTGTGCCATCAAGTTCGTGAGAGATTTACTAACTAACTTTCTCATAACAAGCAAACATTTTATTCGGAAGAAAACAAGGCATATTGAATACGCACGGAAGTAGCAAATGATGCTAATAGGTAGGTATGGTGGACACTTTGGAAATATTTGGTTTAGGGAGTTGGAAACTTGAGTAAAACATACTTAGTGTAAGTGAAGGCTAGCAATAGTAAGGGATCGACAAACGAGAGAGCAATAGCTGTCATAATCATGCTTGCAACAAAACAGGACTAAACATGGCATGAAAGTGCTTCAAGATCCTCAAGGCAAAATAATTCATCGAGGCTTAACTGATTATTTTAGTCATGTGCATGCGTGAGCATGTGCCAAGTCAATTCAAATGAAACATTCAGAGGAGGATACCACAATGTTATACCAAGTTATGAATAGAGTAATGCAAGCAAACATTCATAAAACATGCTACAAACTATGAGCAAGGTGGAACTAATCATACGAAAGCAAGAACTGCTGAGCATCCAAAGATAACATACACCCTACACGAACAGGCTAAGCATGCCCACAATGATGAGTATATGTACAAAAATGAAAAAAAAATGGAGTTTGTTACTAGCCTCTTACCACGCCTCAAGTTGTCATTAATCCTCATTATCGCTCTTCACTTGTGTGGCTTGAATAATAATATGAAACCAATATCCACCGAGGACTGCTAAACCCTGTAGCAAACTCACAAAACCAAAGAAGAACGACAAATATTTTTGTTGTTTTCGATTTTTAAAACAAGAACCAAAAAGGAAAAACAAGCAAAGCAAAATCTTTTTGGGTTTTTCGAATAGTTCAAACAAAGCAAAAAGGGAAAGACAACCCAAGGTGAAAAAGAAGAAGCCAACCAAAGAGAAACAACAGAAATATTTTTGGTCTTTTTGTGTTTTAGAAAGCAAAAGCAAAGAAAGAACGAAAACTAAAAAGAGAACGAAACATGAATATACAAAGTACCGACGCAACATGACAGGGAGATGAGTGTGATGCCAGCGTACCTCCCCCCAAGCTTAGGTTTTTGGCCTAAGTGGGTATCAATCCCAAGCCGGCCAGGATGATGTGTCACCGTAGTATGACGAGGAGGTACCCTCGTCCTGGTGCGAGCTCGAGTACGTCCCTCCATAGTGTGCGGAGTAATTGTAGGAGGGTACATCCTCCTGGTGCTGCTCGTGGAAACCCAGCAAGCGAAGCTGCTCATCCACCTCCTCCTTAGAGCGCGAGCACGGTCTCCTGTGAACACTAAACAAAGAAGACTGCAGCAAAGGGATCTCCCTCTCATCCCCGTCAGTAAACAACATCCTATATACTAGACTGTCCAAATCAGAAGCAACAGTGACAAAGTGATGAGTTTTCATAGCAGCAAGGTCAAGCCTTTGTGGTGCCAATACAGTATCATTGGGGTCCATTGAAAGTCCTAATGCATTGACCATACGCGAGGCAATGATGCCCCCATAGATAGGCCCCCTAGCAGCTAGGTGGCGAGCAATAAGCGAGCCAAGATTGTACCGAGTGTCATTGTTAAGCGCAGCAGCAAGGAAGGCTAAATGATAGTTGGAGATATTACTTGTGTTCTCCCTACCAAGTATGCTAGTAGAAAGATAATATACAAAGTATCTAAGAGCAGGGAGTTGGATGTTTCTTATCTTTACGTGTTGCGCCATGCGGTCATCATCATTGGTCACCCCTCTGTAAAGCTCCAGCAAATCAACGGGTCGCCCTTGAATTTTCTTCATGGTCCTTGTCATGCTTACACCTACAATACTGCAAAATCTTTCCAATGGCATGGTAAAGGGCAGATTATAAATTTTGAAAGAGACAGTTGACTGATAGGGTGTGTTAGTAAACATGAAGCTCTCAACAAAGATTTTGGTGAGCATAGCATATTTCTCACTCTCATCTTGCATATACAAGGTTAAACCAACCCTCTCAATTAGTAGCAAGAAATCATCAAGAATCCCTGCAGCTTGTAAGAAAGTAAAACAAGGAAAAGTAGATGGGTGAGCATCCCCATCATCCCTTTCATTACCAATACGAGTTGCAATGAGATCTTCATTGTATGATGGCCTAAACTGAGAGGCTGATCTTGAGGGCCTCGACCTCCTAGGTGCATCCCTCTCAAATATCTCTCCAAAGGTATGGTTGTTCATGCTTGATATTCTGAAATTTAAACACCTATTAAACAAGTGATTGCAAAGTGAATATAATGAAGGATACTACTCATAGGGACTTGTAAGAGGCCTAAACATGCATCAAAACTATATCTCTAAGCATCAAACAAGCTTACAAGTTCTCATAACCTGTCACCTACAGCAGCAAAATACTCAAGATATAATCCACTAAACACAAATCTACTTGGACAAGGGGAGGAGTCACATACAAGAGAACAAGTGCTCCAAAATTTCAGCAACAAAGATGGGCTGAGCAAGGAGATCGAAAAAATCGAGAGCAAGCACAGCAAGAACGCGATTTTGAGCACTGAACTAGAGCTTACTCGGGAGAGAGAAGAAAGTGGCAGGTGAGAGAGTTAGTTGAGGGATAGGGGTGGCCCACACCATGGCATGGCGCCACCCATGGAAGGTCGCGCCACCAGGTGGTGTGCCTGCCTGGTGGATCCCCCTGGTACCCTCCAAGCACTCCTCTGCCCCTTTTTTCATGCAAAAATTTAATATGAATTTTCTGGAATTTTTCGAGACACTTTATTTTTGGGCATTTTCCAGGTATAGAAGAATGATTTTCTGATAGACAGATTTTTTTTGGAAATGATGCAATGACAAAACAAGGCTAGAACTAAAGGAGTTCTAAGACACTCTAAGATGCAAGCAACTAACAACAAAAAGAAAACTAAACGAAAGCAAAAACTAAACTGGATAGAATAGAAGTAAGCGGAGATAATCATAGTGAAAACATTGTTTTGTTCAATGAAATCCTTTTGTTAACAAGGTTGATCAGGTCATGTTACCAAAACAATTCCATATGAGACAAAACTTTGTATTCCACTAATGATTATGTTACCTCAACCTTGATAGCAATGGTCCCAATCATAATAGTTTCAAATTTTTCTCTTGGTATGGGACAATATATTTCTCCAACTTGAATGCCCTCAACATGTTCAATTGAATTCAAACCATAAGTCCTTTCAATCTTCTTGGGGAAATAGACAGTATGTTCCTTGTCATTAACATTGAAAGTCACCTTTCCTTGGTTACAATTAATAACAGCTCCTGCAGTATTAAGAAAAGGTCTCCCAAGAATAATAGACATATTATCATCTTCAGGCATTTCAAGCACAACAAAACCAGTTAATATCAAGCAATTATGAGCCACTTGAACAGGTACATCCTCACATATACCAATAGGAATAGTGGTAGATTTATCAGCCATTTGCAAAGATATATCAGTTGGTATTAATTTTTCTAGTTGAAGCCTCTTATAGAGAGAGAAAGGCATAACACTAACTCCAACTCCCAAATCACACAAAGCAGTTCTAACATAACCATTCTTAATAGAGAAAGGGATAGTTGGAATCCCAGGGTCTCCAAGTTTCTCTGGAACCTTACCATTAAAGGAATAATTAGCAAGCAAAGTAGAAATTTCTTCATTAGGGATCTTCCTTTTATTTGAGACAATATCCTTCATATACTTTGAGTAAGGAGGCAATTTAATAGCATCAGTCAAAGGAATTTGCAGGAATAAAGGTTTCATCCACTCACAAAACTTATTATAGTGTTCATCTTCCTTTGACTTGTGTTTCTTATCAGGGAAAGGCATAGGTTTTTGGACCCAAGGCCCTCTTTCACTACCATGTTTCTTAGCAATAAAATCTTCTTTAGTGTATTTAGTATTCTTAGTGTGCTTTTTAGGTTCTTCTTCAACTTTTTCTTTATCAGGAACATCATTTTCTTCATTACCACTTTCAGTTTCAGCATCAGAAATAGATATACTATTAGGATCTATAGCAGGTTTAGAGGGTTCTACAACAGTTTTATGTTTCTTTTTCCTTTTCTTACGAGTAGAGCCACTATTTTCAGCTTGTTGAGAATCCTGCTCAATTCTTTTGGGATGCCCCTCAGGATATAGAGGATCCTGGGTAGCAGCTCCACTTCTAGTTCTAATTTCATAAGCATGTTTTTCTTTAGCAGCATTAACTAGCAAGTCTTTTTGCACTTTAATGAGTTGATCTATTTGAGTTTGAACCATTTGAAAGTGTTTAACAATCATTTTAACATCATTAGAGGTTCTTTCCACAATATGTTTCAACTCAACAATAGCTCTAGTGTTTTCCATTAGATGATTTTGCACCCTTTTATTAAAATTATCTTGCTTAACAATAAAGATATTGAATTCTTCTAAGCATTGATTAGGAGGTTTAGAGTAAGGGATATCACCTTCATCAAAGTGTTGGAGAGAGTGTACCTCGATAGTGGATGAGTAGGGAATAGGCTTACATAATTCTTCTATAGGAGGTAAATTTTTGACATCTGCAGCTTTAATTCCCTTCTCCTTAAGGCATTTCTTAGCTTCCTTCATCACTTCATCATTTAATTCAATAACTCCCCTCTTCTTTGATGTTGGAATAGGCACCGGAATAGTTTGTTCAGGTATAATTACTTCAGGTATAGCTGGTTCAGGAGGAGTCCAATCTTCATAGTTCTTGCTTATTTTAGCCATTAATTCCTCAGCTTCCTTGGGAGTCCTATTCCTGAAAACACAATCACCACAACTGTTTAGGTATGTCCTAGATTCTTCAGTTAGTCCATTATAAAATATATCAAGAAGCTCATTCTTAGGTAATGGACTTCCAGCCTGTGCATGAATCAAAGCACAAAACCTTGCCCATGATTTAGGCAATATCTCTTTTTCTCCCTGTTTAAAATCAAAAAGTTCCTGCAAAATAGCATGTCTAGCACTTGGAGGAAAATATTTCTGCAGGAAAGTACTAATCAAGCAATCAGGGCTATAAATAGATCCAGGAGGTAAATTACTAAACCAAGCTTTAGCTTCTCCTTTCAGTGAAAAGGGGAAAATCTTAGCAACAAAGTAAGTACGCATCTTAATATCATCAGAAAACAAGCCACTCATGGTAGAAAGTTCATTCATATGTGCTACCGCACTTTCATTCTTAGTCCCACAAAAAGGTTTTTTCTCAACAATAGTTATGTAAGATAGAATAAGAGAGAAATCATAATCTTTATCTTTAATATTTATGGGAGAAGCAGCAAACTTAGCAATAGGAGACAATTTGGGTCTAATAGTACGCCTCTCAAGGAGACTCTTAGCAGCGCTCC
The DNA here is from genome assembly GCA_916181665.1 of Avena sativa. Taxonomy (NCBI): domain Eukaryota; kingdom Viridiplantae; phylum Streptophyta; class Magnoliopsida; order Poales; family Poaceae; genus Avena; species Avena sativa. The sequence goes on along the minus strand of OV702290.1, from coordinate 25,578,293 downwards.
TATCATGGGTGTTTTTACATTCTTTAATAAATTCATCGGTCATCTCAACATAACCATCTTCAATATCATAACTTTCACTAGACTCAGGTGAACTAACAGGCGTAGTAGTGTCTTCATTAGGAGTTTCAGTATTTCCAGCTATAGTTATAGCAATCGTAGCATCTAGGAAAGGATCTAATGAACCACTCTTATCAAGCATAGTAGAAGCAGCATCATAAGTATCAGAAGTTTCAGATTCAGCAGTAGTAGCAGTGTGTGTAGCATGTGTATGTGGTGGTGTAACGAGCTTACACATAACAGATGGTGAATCAAGAGCAACAGATGTGTTCAGAAACGTACCTCTTCTTGTAGTGTATGGTAAAATAGGAACCTTGCCATCACGAGACTTACCCATGATGGATGGATAACAGCGAACAATAGAGAATCCAAGTGAACTTGATAAATAAAGCTATGCTCCCCGGCAACGGCGCCAGAAAATAGTCTTGATGACCCACAAGTATAGGGGGTGTATCGCAGTATTTTCGAGGGAAGTGAAACCCAATTTATTGATTCGACACAAGGGGATCCAAAGAATATTTATAAGCCTTAACAACTGAGTTTTCAATTCAGCTGCACCTGGAAACAATCTTGCTCACAGCAGTTTATCAGTAGCAACAGTTTTATAGTAGGAATAGCAAAGTAGCAGCAGTAGTAAAGTAAAGACAGTAGTACAATTGCAGTAAATAGTAGGATTCGAGTGCGGTAGGCATAGGGATGGATGGACGGGCGTTGCATGGACAAGACAATTCACATAGCAATCAGAACATAGGGCAATTGCAGATAAATAAGATAAAGCATCCAAGTACTAGATAATCCTAGGCATGTGTTCCATATATAGTCATACGTGCTCGCAATGAGAACTTGCACAACATCTTTTGTCCTGCCAGCCCGTTTGTAGCGGGGCCTCAAGGGAACTACTGGCAATTAAGGTGCTCCTTTTAATAGAGCACCGGAGCAAAGCATTAACACTCCGAGAACACATGTGATCCTCATATCAAAGCCATTCCCTCCGGTTATCCCGATTTCTGTCACTTCGGGGCCATTGGTTCTGGAAAACAACGTGTGTATACAACTTGCAGGTAAGACCATAAACAATACCATCATAATGAATCAATAACATGTTCAGATCTGAAATCATGGCACTCGGGCCCTAGTGACAAGCATTAAGCATAACAAGTCGCAACAAAGTCATAAAGCCCTAATAGAAGATACGAGGCATCATGCCCTAACAATCTGATGCCATTACATGCACGATCTCATCTAATCCCTACCATCCCCATAGCCTACAGCGGGGGATTACTCACTCATAGATGGGGGAAACATGGATGGTCGATGGAGAAGCGATGGTGATGATGATGGCGATGATCTCCTCCAATTCCCCGTCCCGGCAGGGTGCCAGAATGGAGTTTCTGGTGCTGTTTCGTGGAATCTAGTGGTGGCGGCGGAGCGGAACTCCTTCTGGAAAAACGTCGAACCCTCCTGAGTTTTTAGGTCAGAAGGCAACTTATAGGCAAAGAGGGAAACCACGGGGGAGTCTGGGGAGAATATCATTTTGCGGCCCGAAAGTTGGGGTGTCCAGGCAACGCGGTACCTGAGTTCCCTGATATCATCCGTGATGACTATAGTTGGCGTGCCAAATACTCAGAGGGTCTTTTTCGGCACGAATTCAACTTTATATTTCAATACAAAAAATCAGGCTAACGGCCATCAAGTTGGGCCCCCCTGTCAGTTCTCGCCGTTATGTTGCTCCTGTCGCTCCCGTCGCTTAGGTGTCAATTAAGCTTGCAGCGTTGGCGCCTGCATCCATTACGCGTCTTCTTCTTCCCCGGAGCGGCAATCTGTGGGGCGTCGCAGCCATGGCACGGAGCTGGGATGTGGACGAACCTGCTCGGCCCAGCTCTCCTTCCTATAGGCTTGCAGCGTTGGCGCCTCCATTACTCGTCTTCTTCCCCGGAGCGGCAATATGTGGTCATGGCCATGGCATAGAGCTGGGAAGTGACGAAGCTGCTCGGCCCCGCTCTCCTCCCCATCCCGAGTCGGAGCTCGCCATCACCGTGGACGCACCCATGGCACGGTCGGGGACAAGAATTGGTTCCCAGTGAGATCTATCACCTTGTCGACCATGCTCGGTTCTGTTTTCCTCCTCTAGAATCCGAGCTCGCCGTCGCCGTGGTTGCACCCGCACCAATTCTGCCACCTCTGCCGAGGTCTTTGTGGTAGCTCAAGTTCTAGGACTCTCCAAGTTCTGCCATGTTGGGCCTGTAAGTGTTGTTGTATGTTAAACTAGAAAATCTCGTTTGTTCAAATCTCTTGGGCTGTACCAACTTCATTGTGTTTAATTATGAAAGACAAAATATAGATGACTTCTCTCAATTTCTTGCATAGAAAAATGCACAGCTAATTTCATATTCTTGCAGGAACTGGCCCCACTTGTTAAACCGGCAGCACTACCACGATCTCCATGTAACCATGGTGAGTTCTCGAACCGAAAGTTGCAGTTACCACGTTTCTTCTGCAGTCATTCCTCTTCCTCAGTCATTCCTCTGCAGTTTTTCCTAGGCGCTTGTTCTTCCTCTGTTCTGGAACCGTCGGTTCATCTTCTTCTTCCTCTCGAAGGCAGTTCCTTGCAGGCAGTTCCTTTCACCCATTTCCTTGCAGGCATGGACGATGGGAAACGCACAACAGAGACCCACTTGGTCCCTGCCCATGGCACCACGAGTTTGACAGTGGTGTACACAAATGATGAAGCGACTGTGGAGACAACTCTCGCCAGGTTTGAGCAATTGCTTGAGAAAGAGAAGCACAAGTTTGTGGGGCTAGACTTGGAGTACACCCGTGCAAATAAGCGAAAAAATCCTCCACAAGAGATCGTTGTCGTGCAAATCGCCATACATGAGGAGGTCCTCGTTTACCACTTCTGCAGGTATGTGAAATTTAAATTTGAGATCACCACTTCTGCATCCCTTGTTCCCTTACATCCCTAGAACCATCTAAGTGCAGGAGTAAACCAACTAAGATACGTTGTCCGGCTCTGGTCGAATTCTTGTGTAGGAAAGGGATAACTTTCACTAGCATGGATATCACAAATGACACAATTATGCTTTCTCGTGCGTTGATAAAAATCCCAGAGGGGCACCACATCGACATCCAAAATCTGTACAAGATCAAATCATACCCAGCGAAGGATGGCATGGGTGATCTGGCAGCGGAAATCATCGATAAATCCTATGAAAAACTGAAGAAATTGAAGCGACTCGATCATGACTACTGGGAGTGGAAGCCGATGAGCCAGGCGCGCCTCGAGTATGCAGCCAGAGACGCCTACATGGTGTACGAGTTGTACAGTAAGCTCATTACCATGAAAGATGGGATGGTTAAGGAGGGGTTTTTCGCGAGAGAGCTATGCCCTGGTTGCAAGCTAGCCCAGGAGAAGAAGCGTGAGGAGGACAAAAAGTGGTTTCAGGACGAGCAGGGATCTTGGGATGGTGGCGACATCGAGCGGCTGAAGGGGAAGCAAGTCAAGGACGACAACAAGTGGTGGTGATACATTATGTGTTTGAACTAGATTTTAGTTTCTAGTTTATTATGTGTGTGATATATTTAGTTACTTCAATACAAAATTTGAACCAATTTAACTTGTTGATGTATTTCTTGACAATTATAATATAATCAAGCACTAGAAATATTTTGTAGTGTGCATGAGCATGATCAGTAAATATAATTTAACACTAGAAACTTTAAGGCACTCCATATAAAGGAGTAGATTAATATATAAGGTTCACCAGAGACACCACGGATATATTGTCTTACATGACACACACATGTAATAATTAACTAGAACAAAATAAAAGCAGGGGCTACAGCAGGAGGCCGGGACACGGAGACGCCTAGCAGGGCAGGGGTTTATCAGCAGGAGGCAGCGACAGCCTAGTCGATGGGATACAGGCTAGTCCTGACATACTTCCGGAGGAATTTGCCGTAGGCTGTGTGCCGAGCCAAGGTAATCGGCCTATGGCTTCTGCCTCTGTCAACGCCCTCCATGTGCTGGATCATGTTGTTGAGGTCCACGTTGATTGCTCTGCCATAGAATGGGCAAAACAGTCTCCCCCTACGGTGGAAATGGATTAGCCCACACCGTAACCGCCTCAGCACGTAGCGGCTCTTGTTGTCCCTGGATTCCTTGCTATCGTCCACTTTATCATCATCCTCTTGTTGATTTTTAAGAACATAACTTAGAATTCGTACATATGATTGAATTGTATTACAACTCAAGAATTGACAACGTGTATATGTAAGACAATATATCCGTGGATATCAAAGATAAAGCATATCAGCAATAGTTTGATCAGTTCATATATCATTTCATCTCAACACAATGACAAATAATTGCATCAGATTGCAGCCTCATAAGTTTATTCAGGGACGGCGTGAGTGAACCAAGTAACAATTGCACAGCCTATATTGTCGTTGTACATCGCCCCAGGTTCACTAACTCGTCCCTGAAAAAATCTGACACCAATGTGTCTGCCTCTCTTTTGGGACAAATTTGAATCATTGGCCATAATAAGAAATTGAAATGTAATCGTACAAAACATTATTCAGGGATATAGATAGTCAGGTACAAAAACAAGCCTAAATATTGTAATTGTAAATTAAAAAAAAACAATTAATCCTCAGGTGCATGTTAAAAATACTTATGATCAAAACCATTCATATACATATGCATCATACCAATCATTAAAAGATCAGAAACAATTCAAGGATCATATATAGTTCCACATGAGAATAAATCTAGGGCCTCATAATTTGTTTTAGAGATGGAGTAGGCGAACCAAAGTACCAATAACACAACCTATATTGTTTGTGTGCATTGCTGCCTCAGGTTCACCAACCCATCCCTGAAACACGACACCATCATACGTGTCTCCCCTTGAACTCTTTTGGGGCAAATTTCCATCATCGTCCTCGGTGACAAACTAAAATGTAATTCTTATACACTATGAATGCATGGAATAGATAATTTGAATATCAAAGTTCTATGAATGTAGAATAAAGATTACGGCCTCATAAGTTTATTCAGGGACGGCGTGAGTGAACCAAGTAACAATTGCACAGCCTGTATTGTTGTTGTACATCGCCCCAGGTTCACTAACTCGTCCCTGAAAAAATCTGACACCAATGTGTTTGCCTCTCTTTTGGGACAAATTTGAATCATTGGCCACAATAAGAAATTGAAATGTAATCGTATAAAACATTATTCAGGGATATACATAGTCAGGTACAAAAACAAGCCTAAATATTGTAATTATAAATAAAAACCAAACAATTAATCCTCATGTGCATGTTAAAAATACTTATGATCAAAACCAGTCATATACATATGCATCATACCAATCGTTAAAAGATCAGAAACAATTCAAGGATCATATATGTAGTTCCACATGAGAATAAATCTAGGGCCTTATAATTTGTTTTAGAGATGGAGTAGGCGAACCAAAGTACCAACAGCACAACCTATATTGTTTGTATGCATTGCTGCCTCAGGTTCACCAACCCATCCCTAAAACACGACATCATCATACGTGTCTCCCCTTGAACTCTTTTGGGGCAAATTTCAATCATCGGCCTCGATGACAAACTAAAATGTAATTCTTATACACTATGAATGCATGGAATAGATAATTTGAATATCATAGTTCTATGAATGTAGAATAAAGATTGCGGCCTCATAAGTTTATTCAGAGACGACGTGAGTGAACCAAGTAACAATTGCACAGCCTGTATTGTTGTTGTACATCGCCCCAGGTTCACTAACTCGTCCCTGATAAAATCTGACACCAATGTGTCTGCCTCTCTTTTGGGACAAATTTGAATCATTGGCCACAATAAGAAATTAAAATGTAATCGTACAAAACATTATTCAGGGATATACATAGTTAGGTACAAAAACAAGCCTAAATATTGTAATTATAAATAAAAAACCAAACAATTAATCCTCAGGTGCATGTTAAAAATACTTATGATCAAAACCATTCATATACATATGCATCATACCAATCATTAAAAGATCACAAACAATTCAAGGATCATATATGTAGTTCCACATGAGAATAAATCTAGGGCCTTATAATTTGTTTTAGAGATGGAGTAGGCGAACCAAAGTACCAACAACACAACCTATATTGTTTGTGTGCATTACTGCCTCAGGTTCACCAACCCATCCCTAAAACACGATACCATCATACGTGTCTCCCCTTGAACTCTTTTGGGGAAAATTTCAATCATTAGCCTCGGTGACAAACTAAAATGTAATTCTTATACACTATGAATGCATAGAATAGATAATTTGAATATCATAGTTCTATGAATGTAGAATAAACATTGCGGCCTCATAAGTTTATTCAGGGACGGCGTGAGTGAACCAAGTAACAATTGCACAGCCTATATTATTGTTGTACATTGCCCCAGGTTCACTAACTCGTCCCTGATAAAATCTGACACCAATGTGTCTGCCTCTCTTTTGGGGCAAATTTGAATCATTGGCCACAATAAGAAATTGAAATGTAATCGTATAAAAAATTATTCAGGGATATACATAGTCAGGTACAAAAATAAGCCTAAATATTGTAATTATAAATTAAAAAACCAAACAATTAATCTTCAGGTGCATGTTAAAAATACTTATGATCAAAACCATTCATATACATATGCATCATACCAATCATTAAAAGATCAGAAACAATTCAAGGATCATATATGTAGTTCCATATGAGAATAAATCTAGGGCATCAAAATTTGTTTCAGAGATGGAGTTGGGGAACCAAAGTACCAACAACACAACCTATATTGTTTGTGTGCATTGCTGCCTCAGGTTCACCAACCCATCCCTAAAACACGACACCATCTTACGTGTCTCCACTTGAGCTCTTTTGGGGCAAATTTCAATCATCGGCCTCGGTGACAAACTAAAATGTAATTCTTATACACTATGAATGCATGGAATAGATAATTCAAATATCATAGCTCTATGAATGTAGAATAAAGATTGCAGCCTCATAAGTTTCTACAGAGATGGCGTAAGCGAACCAAGTAACAATTGTACAGCTTATATTGATCTTGTACATGGCCCCACGTTCGCTCACTCATCCCTGTAAAAATTTGACACCAATGTGGCTGCCTCTCTTTGGGGCAAATTTGAATCATTGGCCACAATAAGAAATTGAAATGTAATCATACCAAACAATATTCAGCGATATACAAATGCATCATACAACGCATTAATAGATCAGAAACAATACAAATATTATATATTTAGGTTCCATATGAGAGAAAAAATTAGGGACTCATTTTTTCAGCGATGGAGTCGGAGAACCAAAATACCAACAGCACAACCTATATTGTTTATGTGCATTGCTGCCTCAGGGCCACTAACCATCCCTAAGAAAACGAGACCATCAGATGCCCTTGCACTATTTTGGGGAAAAATTGAATCATTGGGCTCAGTAAGGAATAGAAATGTAATGTTATAGGCCTGCTGTGTATCGAAATCGACACTCAACTAGCAAACTCAACTAGATGGCAGATGAGCAGATTGGGGTTTTGTGACTAGACGGATTGGGGTTTTGTGACTAGATGGCAGATGCAACAATCAACCGATCGAATCATATATATACTACCCTACTTGAAGAGCAAAAGAATCCGTACACGATTGAGCAAATCCTATGTATAAATAGTGAAAACTGCGGCTGCGACTAGAGAAGCTAGCAATGTAGTACCCCGGACTCCTCATCAGAGACCTCCTCCTCGAACTCATCATTCTGCATGATTGCATCGAAGATTTCTTGAACAGCGATGGGGTCGTCAATGTATATCACTTGATTGCCTCCGCCTGCCGCCTGCCCCCCATCCAGATTTGCCGCTGGCACCATGACGTTGTCGGCCACGACGTTGTCGGCCACCTGCTGCTCGGCGGTGACGGCTACTACCGGCTGCTCAGTGGCGATGGCTACCAACTGCTGCTCGGCGGCGATGGCTACCACCTTCTGCTCAGCGGCGACGGCTACTGGCTAGACGGATGAGTTCGCACCCTCGACAGCTTGGTGACGAGCGGCGTTCGTGCCCGGAGAAGACGCCTCTGTCTACTTGGCAACGATCGAGCCATCTGCTGCTTCGCCTTCAACTGGCTTCACCTCCGGATCTTCTCCACGCGTACGCTTCATGGCGCGCCAAGGGAAGGAGGTAGTGCAAACGAGGGAGATTCGGCGCGTGCGGTAGGTGTAGATTAGGGTCTTGGGACTAGACAGACTGGGGGAAATGACACGAGCTCATGGAAGAAGAAGGTCGAGGGGGGTTATAAACACCGGACCGTTCGTAGTCCTTGAGTGGACACGTGTGGTGGGCGGGGGGCTACCACGATCTCCACCCTTTTTTCGGTTCCCTTTTTTTTGAAACAGACACGATCTCCACTTTAGAGCTGCATTGAAAACACACTCATGGTAGACCTCGATTCCACTGCATGCAAGTGGCGCGGAACTAATTTCTAGCAACGTTAGATCTACTCGAGGGGGGCCCTTGACTCATGGAATTTACTAGCGGTAGGGCCCAGTTGAAAGTGAGATTGAGAGCGCTGCGTATAAATGGGATATGTCTGATTAAAATCAAGTGGCAATAAATTGTAGCGTCCTGTCGACAACCGTGCACTCGATGACCCCGTTGACTTGTGCATGAGTTGTAGTAGCAGTAGTAGGCTTTTTAGACTAGATTAAACTTGACATGACCGCTCGATGACTTTTTTGATGGATGGCATCGTGTTCCTTCCTATAGAAGTCTCGCAGAGGGAGACGTCCGTGTTGTCTCACGTTGTACTGTGAAGGGCACGAGGTGTGCAACGAACATCGTTGGATCGCACAGAATCAACGGTTGGTGCGCATGATCCGCGTGACAACTGTGACAACCAATCAAGGAGTAGCAGACAGGGTGAGCATAGTTTTGGGCTTCTACGAAAGATAGAGAGGGGGTGGGCAAAACTAAGTAGTACCACATAAAACTAAGGGCAAAACTGAGTAGTATAAAAATGGAAAGTGTCTTGTACAATGAAATACATCGTGGAATACATCGAATTATGCCAAGATAGATCCACTAGGGTTCATTGGATGTGTGTTCTTCTCATAAACCACACCTAGTGTCATTGCATGTGTGTTCTTCTAAACAAACCACATAAGGATCCACCAGTGTCATTGTATGTCTGTTCTTTTCATGAACCACATAAGGATGGGCCTACCAATGTCATTGCATGTCTGTTCTTTTCATGAACCACACCCAGTGTCAGTGCATGTCTGTTCTATTCATGAACCACACCCAGTTTCACTGCATGTCTATTCTTTTCATGAACCACATAAGGATCTACCAGTGTCATTGCATGTCTTTTACTTCCATAAACCACATGTGGATCCACCGGTGTCATTGCATGTGTGTTCTTCTAAACAAACCACATAAGGATCCACATGTGTCATTGCCTGTCTGTTAGTTTCATGAACCACATAAGGATGGGCCCACCAGTGTCATTGCATGTCTGTTATTTTCATGAACCACACCCAGTGTCAGTGCATGTCTGTTCTATTCGCGAACCACACCCAGTTTCACTGCATGTCTGTTCTTTTCATGAACCACATAAGGATCTACCAGTGTCATTGCATGTCTTTTACTTCCATAAACCACATGTGGATCCACCGGTGTCATTGCATGTCTGTTCCTCTAAACAAACCACATAAGGATCCACAAGTGTCATTGCGTGTGTGTTCTTCTCATGAACCACACCCAGTGTCATTGCATGTCTGTTCTTCTAAACAAACCACATAAGGATCCACCAGTGTCATTGCCTGTCTGTTCTTTTCATGAACCACATAAGGATCCACCAGTGTCATTGCATGTCTGTTCTTTTCATGAATCATAGCCAGTGTCATTGCATGTATTTTACTTCCATAAACCACATATGGATCCACCTAGTGTGATTGCATGTATGTTCGTCTTAACAAACCACATAAGGATCCACCAGTGTCATTGCATGTCTATTCTTTTCATGAACCACACCCAGTGTCATTGCATGCGTGTTCTTCTAAACAAACCACATAAGGATCCACCAGTGTCATTTCCTATATGTTCTTTTCATGAACCACACCCAGTGTCCTTGCATGTGTGTTATTCTAAACAAACCACATAAGTCATTGCATGTCTGGTCTTTTCATGAACCACACCCGGTGTCATTTGATGTCTACGCACTTCTTTTCTTGTAGACAGTTGTTGGGCCTCCAAGTGCAGAGGTTTGTAGAACAGCAGCAAGTTTTCCCTTAAGTGGATCACCCAAGGTTTATCGAACTCAGGGAGGAAGTGGTCAAAGGTATCCCCTCTCAAGCAACCCTGCAATCAAGATACAAGAAGTCCCTTGTGTCCCCAACACACCCAATACACTTGTCAGATGTATAGGTGCACTAGTTCGGCGAAGATATAGTGAAATACAAGTGGTATAGGTGATAGAAAATAGCTTGATGGCGTGGAAAATACTAAAGTAAAACTGAAATAAAGATAGAAACAAGCAAACATGTAATAGTTCTAATTGCAAATGGTGTATCAATGCATAGAAACAAGGCCTAGGGATCATACTTTCACTAGTGAACACTCTCATATAAATATATTCTTCTTTATGATACTACTCTTAACTACTCTCCAGTTGAACACTCTAATCGATGGTAGGGCTATAACAGCACACCTCAAAGTTCATCTTTCCCATCTAGAAAACCCCACACTTTCACCTTGAGTACTAGATGGTTCCAACAAACACACAATTTCATAAAGTCATGCAACTCCAAATATAACTCATAACAAGTATTTGTAACCTCTAGCCTAAGTGCCACCATGGTGTGCACGCTGTCACTTTCACACACATGGGGAGAGCAGAGATCTATTAAAGCACTTGAGTAGCAAGGTAGATCTATAGATTACAAGCTCATGATCTCAATAAGATCATGCATAGAGAGAGAGATGAACACATAGCTACCGGTAGAACCCTTAGCCTCGAGAGAGAACTACTCCCTCCTCATCATGGGAATCAGCAATGGTGATGGAGATGGTGGTGGAGATCGATTGAGATGGCTCCAAGGGCACTTCCCCGTCCCGGCAGGGTGCCGGAACAGAGACTTTCTGTCCCCCGAATCTCCCCTTCGGTGGCGGCGGTGCTGCGGAACTTTTCGTGGATTTCTGGTTGATGATCTAGGGTTTTGGTATCGGGAGGCTCTTATAGGCGAAGGAGGCAAGGTCGGTGGGCGGCCAGGGGGCCCACACCATGCCCTGGCCCTCCTCTGTCTCTGCTTCTTGCTCCGTGAGTCTTCCGGTAAAATAGGAACTTTGGCTTTTGTCCCGTCCAATTCCGAGAATATTCATTTTCTGACTTTCCTAGAACCAAAAACAGCAGAAAACAGGCAACTGGCACTATGGTATCTTGTTAATAGGTTAGTCCAAGAAATCATATGAAAAGTACTCCAAAGTTGGAACAAAACACAAGAAAGTAGATAAAACCAAGCATGGAACATCAAAAATTATAGATACATTTGCAATGTATCAACATCCCCAAGCTTAACTCCTACTCGTCCTCGAGTAGGTAAGTGATAAAAAGAAAGAATGATTTTTGAGGTGACATGCACCATCATAAACTTGATCAAAGTATTTGTAAAACATTCAAAGCTAGGATCATAGTACTTCAATCATAACATTAAAGACAAAGTTCTAGCAATAAGACAAAGAAACTATGATGCAACATGAAAAGGCACAAACAAAAGATTCATAAATAATAATACTTTGCAACACGTTTGTTTGTTTCACATAAAGAAAACATAGCATAATAGTATTCAGCTTGTCCCTCATAGAGTAGCAAATATAAATGCATAGGACACCTTCAAAGTTCATAAGAGTGACTAGATACAAATAGTTTACAACAAGCAATATCAAGTTATGCATCAATCAACTAGTCTTGGGACAATGCACATAGAACTAAGAATGGCCACTATGCTCTCAAAGTAGGTGCATAAAGATAGAAGGTGGAGACTCAACATAAAGGTAAGAGAAAGCCCTTCATAGAAGGAAGTAGGGATTCAAGTTTCATAAAGAGCTTCCAAAAATTATGGTACTTATTAGCTTTCAGATCTCATTGCCGCTATCATAAGCATCTTGAAGTGATTAAGGTTAAAGTGAACAAACTATGGTGTACATGCTTGACGAAGTATAAGCTAGAAATCTCATGTCCCTTGTATACGAGGGCCGCTCCTCATGCTACTCAAGTTTAGTCACCAGTAAGTTCTTGTCATCATAAGTACATGTGTATCATAGAGAACCACCAACGGGGTACCCCTTGCCCGATGATACGGAAGAATCCCCATATCAAAATGAGAAGTCAAGCAGACAACGAGCATATCAGCAATCTTCTTATTTACCATGGGAATATGGTGCTTTTTTTCTCTTTCCTCTTTTCATAATCTCTTTTTTTTCTCTTTTTCTCTTTTTTCTCAATATAGGACTCTTTTTTTATAAGAAGAATGCTTCATAGACAGCTCATTATGGTTACGCTGCAGGTTTCCACCATGTCAGCATGGATTAGACCAGTGGCCCAGGCGTTTCTCTAACACATATACATAACTCCATGGACTTACAAGCTCCCCTTTCATTTCACACCGACGACATCCATAGACAAAAGAGCATGATATCAACTAGGTACAAAGTACCAGTGCAATGTTGAAAGCGTTCCCCATGACAGCATAGTTCTGCTAATCCCCAACAAATAAGTGCAAGCATATACAACACAGACGACACAATGGTTAAAGTTAATTAAGGGAAAGTAAAGTAAAGTGTGCCATCAAGTTCGTGAGAGCTTTAATCACTAGTTTTCTCATAACAAGTTTAATTTGGAAGATGGACAAAAACATGATTATACTTGGAATAGCAAATGCTAGTAGGTAGGTATGGTGGACTCTTTGGGATAACTTGGTTTACGGAGTTGTATGCATGAGTGGAACTCATACTTTGTTGTGGAGGCTAGCAAAAGACTAGGAGCGACAAACAAAGAGAGCAATAATGGCCATAATCATGCAGAGCGACAAAACATCATTGATCAAAGCATAAAGTGATACTACAAGTTGAAAACTAAAGGATCATAAAGGCTTATGGTGACTTGGGATAGTCATAGCATGGTGTGAGCATGTGCCAAGTCAACCCAAATAAAGCATCAAAGGAGAATACCACAATACTATGCTTTAATATGCTAAAACAACGCATGATTCATCCAAGGCACATTAAGCAATCTCAATTGTTTATAACAAGTCATGCTACAGCAAAGAATACTAAGCATAAATCCAAAACAATATCAAGCATGGCATGACAAAGCATAGGCCACAGTCAAAAACAAGCTCTCTTTAACACTTAAGCAAGAACTTTCCTACTCTTTTCCAATCCAAACCAACCTATTTGAAAACCAATCTATGAAAGAGGGGATCCAACCAATTTATTAAGCAAACTAAGCAAACGAAAAACCAAAACAAAAACAAAAAAGAAGACGCTCCAAGAACAACTCTACTGTGCATGAAACAATAAAAATGAAGCGTTTGAAAGAAACCTGGGATTTTTATTGATGAAGAAGGGGATGCCTTGGGCATCCCCAAGCTTTGACGCTTGTACTTCTTGAATATTTCTTGGGGTGACACGTGTGGCATCCCCAAGCTTGAGCTTTAGTCCATCCTTCATCTCATTACTCATTCCTTCCATACACCTGAAATTTTTCCTTCATACAAAACTTCACACAATCTTTGTTAGCAACATTAGTGCACTCAAGATAAATAAGTCTTAAGGTTCAGTTCCAACACCAAATAAACTTCCACTAGAACACTAGATACTGAAGCACTTCCCTCAAAAAGCTCAATTCCCCAAAAGAACTAAAAAAGCAACCGACAAGAAGCAAATGCAAATAATGGCAGAAATCTGTCAAAACAGACCAGCAGGTAAAGACGAATTTTTTCGAAGACCTTCTGTTACTCAAATCAAAAAGTGTTGAACTAAGAAATTTATATAACAACCTGGGGCAGAAGCACAAAAATTCACGCCTCAAAAGGACGTTCATATATTTTACACGAATTTTTACGGTGAAGCACAGAAATCTGTTTCGGGACAGCAACTTTCCCAATTATTACTTCTCTCTTATTAGAGGTTACTCTTGGCACAAAAAGAAAATAAAAAGGATAAAGAGCGGTTATTACTGAAGTAATAACTTCCAAGACTCATCTAAAACTTTTGGGTTATCTCCCAATAAGTACTTTTCTTTCGGGACTTTAAGTTAGGCATGATAGCTTGAGAAGATGCTCACATAAGAAATATGAATTGAAGTAAAAGAGAGCATCAAGAAGGAAATTCAAAGCACATTTAATTCTAACCCACTTCCTATGCATAGGAATCTTGTAAAGAAACAAGTCATGAAAGCACAAAGCAACAAGCATAGGAAAGCAAAACAAGTGCAGCTTCAAAAATTTCAACATAAAGAGGGGAAACTTAATATTATTGAGATACATAAAACCATGTTTCCCTCTCTCATAATAACTTTCAGTAGCATCATGAATAAAATCAACAATATAACTATCACATAAAACATTCTTATTATGAGCCACATGCATAAAAGAATTAATACTCTCCACATAAACATAGTCATTCTTATTAATTGTAGTGGGAGCAAATTCAACAAAATAGCTATCATTATTATTCTCATCACCATAATCATCAAATATGGGAGGCATATTGTAATCATAATTAATTTCCTCCTCAATAGTAGGTGGACTGAAAATATCATACTCATCATTGTAATCATCATATATTGGAGGCATAGTATCATCAAAGTAAATTTTCTCCTCCGTGCTTGGGGGACTAAAAATATCATGCTCATCAAAACCAACTTCCCCAAGCTTAGACTTTTCCATAGCATTAGCAATAATGGTGTCCAAATAATTCATACTAACAACATTTCTATTAGCATGCAAATAAAGTTCCATAGGTTTTTTAATTTTCTCTTCAAACACTTCATGTCCTAACTCAAGAAAAATACTATAAAGCTCTCTAATTTTTTTTCTTGTTTTCCATTAAGCCTAACTAGTGAAAACAAGAAACAAAAATACAAAATTGCAGAATCTAAAGGAAATAACTTCGAGCACTCACACCGGAGGATGTGAGTACCTTTTACCTTACCTTCTCGGCAACGGCGCCAGAAAATAGGAATTTGCCGTGGGAGGTTCTTCTTCTTTAATCCTCCGGTGTGAATACCTTTTACCTTACCTCCCCGGCAATGGTGTCAGAAAATAGCTTGATGTCTACGCACTTCTATTCTTGTAGACAGTTGTTGGGCCTCCAAGTGCAGAGGTTTGTAGAACAACAGCAAGTTTTCCCTTAAGTGGATCACCCAAGGTTTATCGAACTCAGGGAGGAAGTAGTCAAAGGTATCCCCTCTCAAGAAACCCTGCAATCAAGATACAAGAAGTCCCTTGTGTCCCCAACACACCCAATACACTTGTCAGATGTATAGGTGCACTAGTTCGGCGAACAGATAGTGAAATACAAGTGGTATAGGTGATAGAAAATAGCTTGATGGCGTGGAAAAGACTAAAGTAAAACTGAAATAAAGATAGAAACAAGCAAACATGTAACAGATCTAATTGCAAACGGTGTATCAATCCTTAGAAACAAGGCCTAGGGATCATACTTTCACTAGTGAACACTCTCATATAAATATATTCTTCTTTATGATACTACTCTTAACTACTCTCCGGTTGAACACTCTATTCGATGGTAGGGCTATAACAGCACACCTCAAAGTTCATCTTTCCCATCTAGAAAACCCCACACTGTCACCTTGAGTACTAGATGGTTCCAACAAACACACAATTTCATAAAGACATCCAACTCCAAATATAACTCATAACAAGTATTTGTAACCTCTAGCCTAAGTGCCACCATGGTGTGCACGCTGTCACATTCACACACATGGGGAGAGAAGAGATCTATTAAAGCACTTGAGTAGCAAGGTAGATCTATAGATTACAAGCTCATGATCTCAATAAGATCATGCATAGAGAGAGAGATGAACACATAGCTACCGGTAGAACCCTTAGCCTCGAGAGAGAACTACTCCCTCCTCATCATGGGAATCAGCAATGGTGATGGAGATGGTGGTGGAGATCGATGGAGATGGCTCCGGGGGCACTTCCCCGTCCCGGCAGGGTGCCAGAATAGAGACTTTCTGTCCCCTGAATCTCCCCTTCGGTGGCGGCGGTGCTACGGAACTTTTCGTGGATTTCTGGTTGATGATCTAGGCTTTTGGTATCGGGAGGCTCTTATAGGCGAAGGAGGCAAGGTCGGTGGGCGGCCAGGGATCCCACACCATGCCCTGACCCTCCTCTGTCTCTGCTTCTGGCTCCGTGAGTCTTCCGGTAAAATAGGAACTTTGGCTTTTGTCCCGTCCAATTCCGAGAATATTCATTTTCTGACTTTCCTGGTACCAAAAATAGCAGAAAACAGGAAACTGGCACTGTGGCATCTTGTTAGTAGGTTAGTCCAAGAAATCATATGAAAAGTACTCCAAAGTTGGAACAAAACACAAGAAAGTAGATAAAACCAAGCATGGAACATGAAAAATTATAGATACATTTGCAATGTATCATCATTGCATGTCTGTTCTTTTCATGAACCATGGCTAGAGTCATTGCATGTTTGTTCCTCTAAACAAACCACATAAGGATCTACCAGTGTTATTGCATGTTTGTTCTTTTCATGAACCACATAAGGATCTACTAGTGTCATTGCATGTCTGTTCTTTTCATGAACCACACCCAGTGTCATTGCATGTGTGTTACTTCCATACACCACATGTGGATCCACCGGTGTCATTACATGTCTGTTCCTTCCATAAACCACATAAGGATCCACCAGTGTCATTGCATGTCTGTTCTTTTCATGAACCACTCCTAGTGTCAGTGTATGTCTGTTCTTTTCATGAACCACACCCAGTGTCACTCCATGTCAGTTCTTTTCGTGAACCACATAAGGATCTACCAGTCATTGGACGTGTGTTCTTCTCATGAACCACACGTGGATCCACCGGTGTCATTGCATGTCTGTTCCTCTAAACAAACCACATAAGGATCCACCAGTGTCATTGCAGGTGTGTTCTTTTCATGAACCACACCCAGTGTCATTACATGTGTGTTCTTCTAAACAAACCACATAAGGATCCACCAGTGTCATTGCATGTCTGTTCTTTTCATGAACCACATAAGGATGGGCCCACCAGTGTCATTGCATGTCTGTTCTTTTCATGAACCACACCCAGTGTCAGTGCATGTCTGTTCTATTCATGAACCATACCCAGTTTCACTTCATGTCTGTTCTTTTCATGAACCACATAAGGATCTACTAGTGTCATTGCATGTATTTTACTTCCATAAACCACATGTGGATCCACCGGTGTCATTGCATGTCTGTTCCTCTAAACAAACCACATAAGGATCCACCAGTGTCATTGCGTGTGTGTTCTTCTCATGAACCACATAAGGATCTACCAGTGTCATTGCATGTATGTTATTTTCATGAACCACACCCAGTGTCATTACATGTGTGTTACTTCCATAAACCACATATGGATCCACCGGTGTGATTGCATGTCTGTTCCTTCCATAAACCACATAAGGATCCACCAGTGTCATTGCATGTCTGTTCTTTTCATGAACCATGGCTAGAGTCATTGCATGTCTGTTCTTTTCATGAACCATGGATAGAGTCATTGCATGTTTGTTCCTCTAAACAAACCACATAAGGATCCACCAGTGTCATTGCATGTCTGTTCTTTTCATGAACCACATAAGAATCTACCAGTGTCATTGCATGTCTGTTCTTTTCATGAACTACACCCAGTGTTATGGCATGTGTGTTACTTCCATAAACCACATGTGGATCCACCGGTGTCATTACATGTCTATTCCTCTAAACAAACCACATAAGGATCCACCAGTGTCATTGTCTGTCTGTTATTCTCATGAACCACATAAGGATGGGCCCACCAGTGTCATTGCATGTCTGTTCTTTTCATGAACCACACCCAGTGTCAGTGCATGTCTGTTATATTCATGAACCACATAAGGATCTACTAGTGTCATTGCATGTCTTTTACTTCCATAAACCACATGTGGATCCACCGGTGGCATTGCATGTCTGTTCCTCTAAACAAACCACCTAAGGATCCACCAGTGTCATTGCGTGTGTGTTCTTCTGATGAACCACATAAGGATCTACCAGTGTCATTGCATGTCTATTCTTTTCATGAACCACACCCGGTGTCATTGCATGTGTGTTACTTCCATAAACCACATGTGGATCCACCGGTGTCATTGCATGTCTGTTCCTTCCATAAACCACATAAGGATCCACCAGTGTCATTGCATGTCTGTTCTTTTCATGAACCACTCCTAGTGTCAGTGCATGTCTGTTCTTTTCATGAACCACACCAAGTGTCACTCCATGTCAGTTCTTTTCATGAACCACATAAGGATCTACCAGAGTCATTAGATGTGTGTTCTTCTCATGAACCACACGTGGATCCACCGATGTCATTGCATGTTTGTTCCTCTAAACAAACCACATAAGGATCCACCAGTGTCATTGTGTGTGTGTTCTTTTCATGAACCACACCCAGTGTCATTGCATGTGTGTTCTTCTAAACAAACCACATAAGGATCCACCAGTGTCATTGCATGTCTGTTCTTTTCATGAACCACATAAGGATGGGACCACCAGTGTCATTGCATGTCTGTTCTTTTCATGAACCACACCCAGTGTCAGTGCATGTCTGTTCTATTCATGAACCACAACCAGTTTCACTGCATGTCTGTTCTTTTCATGAACCACATAAGGATCTACCAGTGTCATTGCATGTCTTTTACTTCCACGAACCACATGTGGATCCACCGGTGTCATTACATGTGTGTTCTTCTAAACAAACTACATAAGGATCCACCAGTGTCATTGCCTGTCTGTTCTTTTCATGAACCACATAAGGATGGGCCCACCAGTGTCATTGCATGTCTGTTCTTTTCATGAACCACACCCAGTGTCAGTGCATGTATGTTCTATTCGCGAACCACTCCTAGTTTCACTGCATGTCTGTTCTTTTCATGAACCATATAAGGATCTACCAGTGTCATTGCATGTATTTTACTTCCATAAACCAGATGTGGATCCACCAGTGTCATTGCATGTCCGTTCCTCTAAACAAACCACATAAGGATCCACCAGTGTCATTACGTGTGTGCTCTTCTCATAAACCACACCCAGTGTCATTGCATGTGTGTTCTTCTAAACAAACCACATAAGGATCCACCAGTGGCATTGCCTGTCTGTTCTTTTCATGAACCACATAAGGATCCACCAGTGTCATTGCATGTCTGTTCTTTTCATGAATCACAGCCAGTGCCATTGCATGTCTGTTACTTCCATAAACCACATATGGATCCACCTAGTGTGATTGCATGTATGTTCGTCTAAACAAACCACATAAGGATCCACCAGTGTCATTGCGTGTCTCTTCTTTTCATGAACCACACCCAGTGTCATTGCATGCGTGTTCTTCTAAACAAACCACATAAGGATCCACCAGTGTCATTGCCTATATGTTCTTTTCATGAACCACACCCAGTGGCATTGCATGTGTGTTATTCTAAACAAACCACATAAGTCATTGCATGTTTGTTCTTTTCATGAACCACACCCGGTGTCATTGCATGTCTGTTCTTTTCATGAACCACACCCGGTGTCATTGCATGTCTATTCTTTCAATGAACCACGGCTAGAGTCATTGCATGTCTGTTCCTCTAAACAAACCACATAAGGATCCACTAGTGTCATTGCATGTCTGTTCTTTTCATGAACCACACAAGGATCTACCAGTGTCATTGCATGTCTGTTCTTTTCATGAACCACACCCAGTGTCATTGCATGTGTGTTACTTTCATAAACCACATGTGGATCCACCGGTGTCATTGCATGTATGTTCCTATAAACAAACCACATAAGGATCCACCAGTGTCACTGCATGTTTGTTCTATTCATGAACCACATAAGGATGGGCCCACCAGTGTCATTTGATGTCTGTTCTTTTCATGAACCACACCCAGTGTCAGTGCATGTCTATTCTATTCATGAACCACACCCAGTTTCACTGCATGTCTATTCTTTTCATGAACCATAGAAGGATCTACCAGTGTCACTGCATGTCTTTTACTTCCATAAACCACATGTGGATCCACCGGTGTCATTGCATGTTTGTTCCTCTAAACAAACCACATAAGGATCCACTAGTGTCATTGCCTGTCTGTTCTTCTCATGAACCACATAAGGATCTACTAGTGTCATTGCATGTCTGTTCTTTTCATGAACCACACCCAGTGTCAATGCACGTGTGTTACTTCCATAAAACACATATGGATCCACCGGTGTGATTGCATGCATGTTCCTTCCATAAAGCACATAAGGATCCACCAGTGTAATTGCATGTCTGTTCTTTTCATGAACCATGGCTAGAGTCATTAAATGTCTATTCTTTTAATGAACCACGGCTAGAGTCATTGCATGTCTGTTCCTCTAAACAAACCACATAAGGATCCACCAGTGTCATTGCATGTCTGTTCTTTTCATGAACCACATAAGGATCTACCAGTGTCATTGCAAGTCTGTTCTTTTCATGAACCACACCCAGTGTCATTGCATGTGTGTTACTTCCATAAACCACATGTGGATCCACCGGTGGCATTGCATGTCTGTTCCTCTAAACAAACCACATAAGGATCCACTGGTGTCATTGCCTTTCTGTTCTTCTCATGAACCACATGAGGATAGGCCCACCAGTGTCATTGCGTGTCTGTTCTTTTCATGAACCACACTCAGTGTCAGTGCATGTCTGTTCTATTCATGAACCACATAAGGATCTACCAGTGTCATTGCATGTCTTTTACTTCCATAAACCACATGTGGATCCACCGGTGTCATTGCATGTCTGTTCCTCTAAACAAACCACATAAGGATCCACCAGTCTCATTGCGTGTGTGTCCTTCTCATGAACCACATAAGGATCTACCAGTGTCATTGCATGTTTGTTCTTTTCATGAACCACACCTAGTGTCATTGCATGTGTGTTACTTCCATAAACCACATGTGGATCCACCGGTGTCATTGCATGTCTGTTCCTTCCATAAACCACATAAGGATCCACCAGTTCATTGCATGTCTATTCTTTTCATGAACCACTCCTAGTGTCAGTGCATGTCTGTTCTTTTCATGAACCACACCCAGTTTCACTGCATGTCAGTTCTTTTCATGAACCACATAAGGATCTACCAGAGTCATTGGATGTGTGGTCTTCTGATGAACCACACGATGATCCACCGGTGTCATTGCATGTCTGTTCCTCTAAACAAACCACATAAGGATCCACCAGTGTCATTGCGTGTGTGTTCTTTTCATGAACCACACCCAGTGTCATTGCATGTGTGTTCTTCTAAAAAAACCACATAAGGATCCACCAGTGTCATTGCATGTCTATTCTTTTCATGAACCACATAAGGATGGGCCCACCAGTGTGATTGCATGTCTATTCTTTTTATGAACCACACCCAGTGTTAGTGCATGTATGTTCTATTCATGAAACACACCCAATTTCACTGCATGTCTGTTCTTTTCATGAACCACATAAGGATATACTAGTTTCATTGCATGTCTTTTACTTCCATAAACCCCATGCGGATCCACCGGTGTCATTGCATGTGTGTTCTTCTAAACAAACAACATAAGGATCCACCAGTGTCATTGCATGTCTGTTCTTTTCATGAACCACATAAGGATGGGCCCACCAGTGTCGTTGCATGTCTGTTCTTTTCATGAACCACACCCAGTGTCAGTGCATGTCTGTTCTATTCACAAACCACACCCAGTTTCATTGCATGTCTATTCTTTTCATGAACCACATAAAGATCTACCAGTGTCATTGCATGTCTTTTACTTCCATAAACCACATGTGGATCCACTGGTGTCATTGCATGTTTGTTCCTCTAAACAAACCACGTAAGGATCCACCAGTGTCATTGCGTGTGTGTTCTTCTCATGAACCACACCCATTGTCATTGCATGTGTGTTCTTCTAAACAAACCACATAAGGATCCACCAGTGTCATTGCATGTCTGTTCTTTTCATGAACCACATAAGGATCCACCAGTGTCATTGCATGTCTGTTCTTTTCATGAATCATAGCCAGTGTCATTGCATGTGTGTTCTTTTCATGAACCACACCCAGTGTCATTGCATGGTAGCCGTTAGACCGAGTCTTCTAGAAGGCACGCCCTAACACAGTTGTTCTGCTTGACGATTGTTACATACTGTTCGATTGGGGCGCTTAGACAATTGGGATGGTCTTCGTGAGAGCGATCCACGAGTAGGTTGTTCTGTGGCATGATTGGCCACGCTTGCTTTGGACAAACTGGCAACACCGGGCGCTCCCCTGTTTCGAGTGTCACGTCTCACTAGTTCAGTGGGCCACATCCCAGTGTCACGTCCCCATTACTTCTCTTCCTCCCCGTACTTCTCTTCCTTACCCTCGAAGCCACTTTCCCCACTTCACTCCCATCCTGCCGTAGCCGCTAGCCGACGGCACCTCCATCCCAATCCCCTCTCTGGCAGCCAACCCCCCCCCCCACGCCTCTCGCCATGGGTTTAAGAGGAGACGGCGAGGAAACGCGTCGTGACGACAGGGATGGTGATTTCGATGTGAGTCGTCTCATCTCTATTTCTATCATCTGTGGCCAGTTATCTATTTTTTGAGCTAGATCTAATCTGTTTACTCATGCGCGTATGATGTGTTAGACCAACCAGACAATGTATGACTCCGACTATCACGGTTTAGAGGATGAAGACAGTCCTCTGGTATGTAAACATGGATATGTGCCTGCTAAATTTGTAGCCTTCGAAGGACGAAACACAGGCAGGAGGTTTCTACGGTGTCAAGGACATCATGTAATGATGCAAAGCGGAAGTTGCGGTGTTGTCAAATGGGTAGATCTAGAGTGGTCCAAATCGATGCAGAAAACGCTGGACAAACTATGGGAAAATGACTGTCGAGTTGAAAGAATCAGTATTCAGCTCACTTCTTGACAGTGTTGAGATGAATCTATGGGAACCAGTTGACACGACCAAGCATAAGCGAGATCTCAGGTGGGTGCAAGATAAGATTATCAAAGTCAAGAAGGAGAGGGACACGGCGTTGGCCCTGAAGGCTAAAGCAGAGCAAGAACTGACTCAAGCAAGGAACGATCTCCACCAGGCCAAAGTCCTGCAGTACACAACTACGAGTATTGACAAGTGCATGAGGAAAAATGCAGAGAAACAATTGAAGCTATGCAAGGAAGATGCTAAAAGGAAGGAGCAGACAATTCGATCCTTGCTCTCGCAGGAAGATGCGCATCGGGCCAAGATTAGGAAGATCAAGGAGATGTGTGATAACTAGTTCTATTTAGCTTAAGCTCTGTGCCTTTTTAAGTTGTAATATTTGTACTTGTTGACCTAGCGGTCTGAACTATTGGTCCCGGATTCTAGGGAGGAAAAAAATTGCTCTGACCCCACATTAATTTGTGGAAGAATTTGTGATTTAGATCAATTTCTGCCTCGATTTAGATCTCTGTCCCGGATTGGGAACGTAACCATGGACCAGACACCTTTTCTACTAGTGTATTCTGACACTGGTGGTTTGTTTAAACGTAATCTACGTGGATTGTGCCGCATGCAAATGGTAAAGTGGAAGCACGTACACCCGGTTACTGGAGATCCGGGAGCTTCGCCAGATGTAGGGGATGCAGGAGTAGAGAGGCAGTGAGATAGACGGGCTCAAGATTAGGCTAGAAAGTGGTACCCATTTCCTTCTCATCTGGGCATTATCGGTGAGAACATTGCTGTTTATGTTGCCACGTCGTTGTGCAGCATCTGAAATAAGTTGCTGCTTCGTGGAGTGCGGCAACTTAAATAATTTATTTATGTGCCACTTATATTCCGTCGTATTTGGAGACCTCCTGCCCCTCAGCAATCGTGGAACCGGTGGATCATTGTTTTCAGATAGCAGTGGCACAATCACAATTTCGGATTCAACTACCGACTCGGGCGTTTCCAAACCCTAAGTCGTGGTACATTTTACTCAGAGAACGTGGGTAGATTGTTTCGCCTAGCAACGTGCCACACACAGAGCGATCAGAATTTAACAGAATTACATATATAGGTTCAAGTTCAACACATTACTATGCATCTTCATTGCCAGTAGCCTTCTTCCGCAGCCTGGGTGCCAAGCCTTCACGTCCAATGGCTTCTTCATTTCCTGCCTTCTTCCTCTTCCTCGGTGCTAATTTTCTTAGCTTCACGTACTCTGCATCGCCGGGACAATGGGCACCAGAATCGTGTCCAGCATCATCTTTCCACTCGTTTTTAATTTATTCGGGCAGCAAAATGACTGACCCGGCAGTCATGTTTCTAACCTTGCGGCGCTTCCTGTCAAAGAAACAAGACTGTTGCATAACTGCCCAATATCTACAGAGTAAATAAAACAAAAATTACAATTCAGCACAAACATGCGAACCCCAAGCGACCTTTGCTTACCAGGAGCTAATTGCGTTCGAGCAACCACCCTGTCCAAGAATAGAAGGGTGACTCCCAGTTGCATCAGCTTCCACATCCAGTACATCACAATTCAGCTCAAACATGCAATCTGAAGCATACCTTTTCATCAACCCAATTAGCTGACTGTCACACGATATAGGAACATGGATGCCACGTTCATCCATGAAGCTGAACTTTGTAGTCTGCTTCGGCCATACTTTAACATGATTACGCAGAGCAGCAACCATATCAGATATAGTGCAGATCTGCGCAGGCGCTTCTTCCATCGTGAAACAATGGTGTCCATACCTGTTTCCCTTAGAGTCGTACCTATAGAGGACTACAGTAACCAGGTAAGGGGGTTCGTGCAGATCCCACTTGACAGAAAACTGTGGATAAAATATGTTTGTCAGCGATGGGCTAACAAACAATTTGAGGTTCAGTTGCCAGCTAGCAGTTTTAACTAGTGCGAATAGCAAAGAGAAGGGTAGATCACCCGCTTGTAGACAAAACTTCTTCTTTCTTGATAGTAGGATCTACCATCCTCCGAGCTGCTCGGCTCGTCGGCGGCGGAGGCGGGCTAGAGCCTCGCAATGGCGGCTACAGCATGCGCCATTAGAGCTCGGTATCAGTGACTGGGCGCAGCAACTTGGCCCCGGAAGTCAAATGTCCGAAGGGATCGTCCTGCCTGGAGGGTGGATTCTGACGCCGCTGGTGCTAGGGGAAAGGTGGGAATGGATTTGTGAAATTGGTCAACGCATCCAATCCACTTAGCTGCTCGATTTGCCTAAGAGGTTGCCGCGTTGGCGCCCGCGTCACGGACAGATAACCGACATGTGGGTCCTGACCGTCTACTTCACGGGGCGGTTTAACGGAATGTTTGTATTTGGCAGGGGTGAGATGAGTTTGCCTCGAAATGGCCCCTCTCAGTAGTTGGCGGCCCAACTTTTCGAAACGCGGTAATTTCAGGCAACTTAGGTATCGCCATGCGCTGGCTTGCCAACTTTGGTACCACAGACGAACAATCCCGAGTCTGGGGCGGCCAGACCACCCCTGGCGCGGCCTGGGCTAGCCCGTGTGGCCAGGTGGTGTGGCCTGGGCCCAGCCCCCCTCCGTCTCGTATTCTGGCTCCGGGAGTCTTCTGGTGAAATAGGATTTTTGGCATATTTTCCGGGATTTTTCCTGATAGTTGATTTTTTGCACAAAAAGTAGACACCAAGGCAATTCTGCTGAAAACAGCGTCAGTCCACGTTAGTTTCATCCAAATCACACAAGTTTAGAGGAGAAACAATAGCAAAAGTGTTCGGGAAAGTAGATACGTTTTGGACGTATCACTTCTTCTTCTTGTTGTTATTGTTGATAGTTTGGGAGACAGAGAGAGCTTGCAATTGGAATGGGATAGCTATCTGGGTTGTTGGGGTCAGCTGTTGGGGGTCTATTCAATAGTATTCACATTCCAATTGGCCAAGCATACTCAGCACTTGGCCAAGCATACTCAACACAAGCACCAGCTGTGAAACTCTTTCTTACAATATAATAGTACTAGGGCCAAATGATACTCCTACAAGTGAGCACAAATATCTAAACCAGAAAAATCAATGAACAATTTGGGCTGCTGGTTAGTACTACGAGCTAATCTGTTTGTTTCAGCCCCTTGAAAGGGGAACCTGCATCAATGCCAGGCTTATCATCATAACCTAATGTGAGACTTTGCTGGGCGTAGATACTTATGTAGTAAAAAAATCTTGCTTGATACAGCAAGGTACTATACACTACTGGGTTGAAACAAATCAACTACTACAAGCCAGTGACTCCAGAGTATATGCACATGTAAAATTAAATATATAAAGGCTTTGCTGGGGAAGGAAGGGCTCTTACTATATGAAACCATCATCAATTGAGAGAAAGCCTTGCCAATGGGTTACTTTGACTTCGTCACTCTAGTCCAGGATAATACCAATTGGGCAAAGATATGTATCAGATCAGGCACTAGAGTAAGGATCTGCAAATAACAAAATGTTAGGTATGGGCCTTTGGACTTGAACAAGGATACATCCGCTGCAATACTAGTAAATAGGAATATTTCACATGCTGCAAGAGATCATGAAACCAATCAAAAACACCGGGTGATAAGCAACTATAGACAACCATTGATTCTTCATGAACTTATTCACTCCACCTACTCCATTTACTACTCCATGGATGCAGTAAAAGCAGTTCAATTTACTCATGCTACTGGTACCAACAAGTTCCACAAAACCTTCACTAGTATTCTCTAACAAAGAAACAAATGCAGTAGAAAACCTACTCTACTAGTGGCAGTAGTACCATCCTCTAGCTAGTGGCAGTAGTGGCATCAAGAAAACCTACTCTCCACTTTCTTTATTGGACATAATGCTACTGCAGGTTTCATGCTACTAAACATGCATTGGCCTACTCTTAGCTGTTCATCTTGCTTGTGCTTGTAATTTGCCTAAGGTAGCATTTTTATCTAGGCCTACTCTTTACTTACTGTGTAGTACAATCTTGTCAGCTGAAGGTGAACTGAAGTGACATGACTAGGTGAAGGTGAACTGAAGTGACATTTGTCTTGTAGAACTACTTACCACAGCATAATCTGGGGATCTTTCTAGCTGCTTGTTCTTCTTTGTTTTGTTATATGGTATCACTGTTCTAGTATCCTTAACCTCTTTCTTGTAGATAACCTGAATTTGATACATTTGGATTCATCTTAAGTTTTTAACACTAATTATAGTGTTGTTATATGATGCTACTGTTACATGGTGTTGTTATATGGTGCTGTTATATGGTGTTGTTATATGGTGCTGCTATATGGTGTTGTTATATGTTGATGCTATATGGGGATGGGGCTGTCAATACGGGGATGGGGTGTTTCGTCTTGTAGGGATTTCATTTGAGTTGCCCATTTCTCCCGAAGTGTCGATTCACTTCCGTTTCGGTTGAGAAATGGGCACTCCTAGGTCAAAAATTAGCAAAGGTCATGCCGAATTTTTCGACCAAGATTTGTGCTAACTTTTTGCCTCTTTTTAATAGAGTAGTGCAAACATGTCGGGCAACAACAAGGCCGGTCCTTCTAAGCACATGATCAGTGTCGAAGAACAAGCTAGACAGGCCAACGAGTCATTCTGGCGGGGGTCCCAACAGGAGGAGGAGGAGGAGGCGATGAGGATGACACCACCACCGGAGGAGGCGACCGTCGCCAGAGCTGCTGGGGCCAATGAGGGAGGAGATCCTGATTACGAGGGGGACAAAGATGACTAGGATGGAACTAGTGAAGGCGGCAGCGAAGAGGATGACACCACCGATGGCGGCGCCTGCTCCGATGGCGGCAAGCGCGTGGATGGCGGTAGCAGCAACCCGGCCGCTTCTCAGAAGAACGAGAAGGAAAAGAAGGAGCGGAAGGTGCCAATGCTCGCCACCGTCTGTGATGAGTTCACTGAGGTCACAAAAAGTGGCCAACCCATTGCGCCAGAGGCGATTGCTAAAGGGTACGGCCTACAACTCGGGTGCATTGTCCAGGAAAGCATGTCGATCAACACGAAGTACATCAGACATGCTAACAATGTAGCTTTGGTCGATAACCTCCTTAAGAAGCTTCACAAGCGATACAGATTCCCAGAGCGGTTTAGAAACATCGAGAGAAAGAACCCGGTGAACAAACTAGCCCTCACGAAGATGAGAAACGCCTTGAGCAGCTGGACAACCCGGGTGAAGACTAGCATTAACAAAGGTGAAAGCTGGGAGGTTATTAGTAAGAAAAATCCGATGCTCGACGAAGAGGAGTTTAAGATATTCAAGGCGGATATAACTACCGTTGACGCTATAAAATGGACTAAATGGGGAAGGAGTATGCGGGAACAGAACATAGGTAACCACCACCTTGGAAGCGGGGGTTACAGGGGGAAACCAGCCATTTGGGACAAGGAGTTGCCGTGCTTGAACGCCTTGGTAAAGACAACCCTTGGCTTAAAATCATGGACTTGCAGCTTAGGCAATTTGTTTGGGCCCGCTACTACCTGGACAAGGAAATAGGGGAGTTCATCACTAACGATCCGGAGGTGAAGGAATTCGAGAAGAAGCTGGTAAGGAATTTATCGCCGATCTCAAGTCTATTGCGTTCTAATTAAAATAATGAAGCCAAGAATCTAAATGGGTTCACCTTTCCTTGTCTCTACAGGAGGAGGAACTGAACGCTACTGCCACAGAGTCGTCCTAGGATTCGACGGAGCCATGGGACACGGTTTTCAACAGGGCGACCAATGCTTACAAGAAGAGGGAAAAGGGGTTGCCGCCCTCCTCAGCTGGCCATGTGTCCGGCTTCGGTACGAGCATGAAGTTCAAGGAGTACTACAAAGAGGACACCAAGAAAAGAAGGGAGAGGAAGAACCAGTTGGCTGCTAAGGATAAAGCCGTTGTTGAAGAGCTGAAGATGAAGGTGCAGACACTGGAGGAGAAGGCGGTGGACGAGAAAACGGTGGACAAGTTAGTGGAAGAGAAGCTCCGCTCGATGACCCCCCCTGAGTTTTTCAAGGGGCTTACTGCTTGGAATGCGGGAGGTCGACAAGGGCCGATACATCTGCCTAGCTTAAGCGGCAGCAACTCGGGCATCAATGTTACTATGTCGCCGGACCTGGTGACTCCGCCAGCCATCAACGTCGGGACACAACCGCTCGTTTTGGTCACACCGATGCCCCCTCCCGCCAAAGATACCAATAAGGCGCAGCCGATGGCGGTGGTGCTTCGTGAGGCACCCAAGCGGGAGATTGCAGATGATGATAGGCCGGCCGCCAGCATCGGCCGTGTCTCTACATTAGCCGAGCTCCATGCCATCACCAAGGTAACTATCTAGTTAGTGCACGTCATCTCCTTTATGCCTTTGATGCATGACTGCTGCCATCTCATGACGCCCAACAACATGTTTTGCCTCAGGACACTTCTTGCGTACTCCTGCTTAAAGATGTCGGCGGTGAGTTGAAGGATCTTGCCAAGGGCACTCTCATACAACCGGTGAGCCGCACGATGCACAACAATCCAATGGACGATGACGTGATGAGGGTCAGGTTGGCTCGGGTGTTGCCAGGGTGTGACGACATGGACCCCCCTTTCAACCTCAGGGAGCCGACGAACACAAGACCCTTGGAGAATGCTACAACTAGCCCTTGACATGCATGAAGACCCAGATTCATCTTGCGGGGGGGGAGCACCGGTGCCACCTCTCGATCGATCGTCCGGCCACCACCTCGGAAGCCAGCAGCTGCCATCGTCGCCACCACCAGCCATCACCAGCAACTCTTGGCAGCGTGTGTACCGCCACATGGCAAATACGTTGTGTCGCAACCGCCGTCGCCCCCGCTACCACCACCACATGATGGCACCCATGAAGATGATGATGAATTGGTCAACGTTGACGACTTCATCAACACCAGCGCCGACAAAGGATTGCATATGCCTTCTGTGGATGAAGAACCCTTCACAGCTCGCGACCATCAAGCTGGTCGGCCCAATACATGCACGTAGCGCCTGGTCTTCCATGGTCTTCCTCCGGCCGCCGATCCACCACAAGAGAAACCGGGATTGGTTTTCAGCCCCAACACACTCCGAAAGGCGGCTAATGAGCAGATGGCAGTGGCTGACACTGTTGTGAATAAGAAGCACTACAGGAAGAGAGGTAATAATAATAATAAGAAGGGTGCGAGCCAGCCTCTTCCGAAGAGGATCCGGGCTCAGGACGCCGTCGTTGTACCATCCACACAATATGGCTTGCCCCGAGTGCATGTAGCTGGTGATCCAATATTGACTCCGGATATGCTCCACATGGAGGTTGGAGCCATGTTAACTTTGCACGAGGGTGTCAAGACACTAGAGGGCCTCCTTCTTAAAGACAAAGATCCAAATTACCCGGTTTTCACGGCCAAGGTGCCATTGGACGTGGGCTTCATCGATGAACCCCTCGCGGATATATTCTTCATAGCGTTTGAGGACATATTCAAGCTGTTTCTCACGAAACGGCTAGACTATAACTTGGTCCGCCCATACGCGCTCAATCTGGCAATCAAGATCAAGATCAAGAGAGAGTACCCTGGAAATCACGATAGTGGATCCCTACTACATGCGGGACAGCCAGTTGGTCGAAGGATCAGAGACACGGACCAAGGCGACGGCGTACCTCGAGAAGTTCATGGTGGACAACAATAGGAAGGACACACTTCTTTTTCCTTTCTTTCCCGAGTAAGTACACACACTCGCTCATCGCCGCCGTAACTTATGCATTTCTTATAGATTTCTTCCTTTGATCTTTTTCCAACATTCCGTTCCAATTGTGTTGCGCAGAGACAAATACTGCACACTCATCGTCCTTGCCCCCGAGGTATTTGCTAGCCACGTATTTCGACTTGGGGGTTTTGACGAAGAAGAAAGACTACACCAGAATAAGGGGTGTTCTCAATGAGGCTCTCGAGGGCTACGCCAAGAAGGGATGCACCTTCGTAGATAAGGGGGAATGTATCAAGGATGGAAAACACGTGTTCAAGCACGTTCTCGAGTTCCCCTGCGTCAAGCAGTCGACTACTGGTGCCAAGGAGGCCTTCTACGTCCTCCATCACCTTAAAGGCTATGTTCAGGATTGCCACAACCTAACGTTGCCATCTAGTCTCCGAGGATGGGCTGAAACTTTGGCGCGAATTGACGATGATGATCTTAGAGAATACTTTCATCACATTGAGATGAAGTTGTCGCAAATCATCATTGAAGATGTCAACACAAGGAGGGGTGCCCTACAACAAGCCAGAGGGTTGAGTAAGAGGGAGATCGAAGAAAGCCTTCGTAAGCAGGGTGACACAAGGACGTGGATGATGAAAGAGGGTTATCTACCGTTCCCGAAGCCGAGCGAGAAGAAGTCTTCATGATCGATGTGTGCCTCTAGCATGATCCAGTGTGTGTATATTCTTGATGGACGCCTACTGTATTAGTGTGTGTGTCGAAAACTTTACTATCTTGTGGTCGAAATGGTCATTGTTATTAGACTTAAACTACCTTGTGGTCATGTTGTCGTTGAACTTATTGCTTCTATGATGACTATCTTTTAGGTTTATGGGTCCTTTGTTTTGTATTCTGTGGACATATATATATATATATGGATGTGAACCCTTTATTAATTCTTTTCGTTGTATTTTTACTAATATGCCTTGTCGTCTATAGAGATGACGACGAGGTGGTATGTGGTGTACATGGGTAGGGTTCCAGGACTCTACGAGGAGTGGGAGGATTGTCACAAACAAGTGAACAAGTTCAGCGGCAACATCTACAAAGGATATGCAACTAGAGAGGAGGTGGTACCAAGTGGAGGAACCACCTGTGGAAGAAGAATCGGATGAAGATATTGGTCGGGCTCATGCTCTTGCTCACCACCATCATCACAGTTGTATTCTATTTGATCTTAGTGTAGGCGGCCGTGACCACTTCATATTTGTAACGTGAGATGATATGAACTTTGTATTCGGCACTTGTGTAAAAATTCGGTGCTTGACACTATATATGTATCTCGATTGGGCTCTAAGTGTTTGTACTATATATATATGTCGGTTTTCATGCATCTACTACTTGTGCAATGTACTGTTTATACTCATCTGGATAAATACTATATAAATCCTGTATAAATACCTGATTATACACCAGGAACGTATTTTACTTTGAATACGTGTTATATAGTCAGTGGCGCATATACAATTATACTCAGTGGCGCATATGATTTCTGTGGCGCATATTAATGAATGCACCACTGAACTTGCATCTGTGGTGCATAGGTAGAAATGCGCCATAGAAGTCTGAGACTTCTGTGGCGCATATCTATATGCGCCACAGGAAGCAATTATCAGTGGCGAGGTAATAGTGGCGAATGGTATATGCGCCACAGAAGTCTCATTTCCATGCACCACATATAAGATGTTTCCTAGTAGTGAGGGTTTTTATAGGCAGTCCTATAAGCCCATAAAGCATCGTTCAACTTTTTAGCCCAGTTTTTTCTAGATTTATTAACAGTCTTTTGCAAGATGGATTTAATTTCTCTATTTGATAACTCTACTTGCCCACTAGTTTGGGGATGATAAGCTGAAGCGATTCTATGATTAACATCATATTTAGCAAGGGTCTTTCTAAAACCACCATGAATGAAATGAGAACCTCCATCGGTCATGAGATACCTACCCCAAACCTAGGAAAGATAACATCCTTAAGCATTTTTAAAGAGATCTCCCCATCAGCACTCTTCATAGGTATAGCTTCTACCCACTTAGTGACATAATCAACGGCAATAAGAATATGAGTATAACCTTTCGAGGGAAGAAAAGGACCCATAAAGTCAAATCCCCAGCAATCAAAGGGTTCAATAACTAGAGAGTAGTTCATAGGCATTTCATTGCGTCTAGAAATATTACCAACACGCTGATACTCATCACAAGATAAAACAAATTTTCTTGCATCTTTAAAAAGGGTAGGCCAGTAGAAACCTGATTGTAGTACCTTTTGCGCAGTTCTATCTCCCGCATGATGTCCTCCATAGGCACTACCATGACATTTCCGCAATATCTCCTTTTGTTCATATTCTGGAACACATCTTCGCATAATACCATCCACTCCTTCTTTATATAAATGTGGGTCATCCCAAAAATAATGCCTCAAATCGTAAAAGAACTTACTTCTTTGATGAGCTATGAAAGTTGGAGGCAAATACTTGGAGACAATAAAGTTAGCATAATCAGCATACCAAGGGCTCCCTCGTGAGCTTACACCTACTGCGGCCAACTAATCATTTGGGAAACTATCATTAACAGGCATAGGATCAAAAGAGATGTTTTCCAATCGAGATAAACTATCAGCTATAGGATTTTCAGCACCTTTCCTATCTACAATATGTAGGTCAAACTCTTGTAAGAGTAGCACCCATCTAATAAGCCTAGGCTTAGCATCTTTCTTCGTCATAAGGTACTTAATAGCAGCATGATCAGTATGAATGGTAACTTTTGAGTCCACAATATAAGGTCTAAACTTATCACAAGCAAAGACGACAGCTAGGAATTCTTTTTCCGTAGTAGCATAATTCCTTTCAGCGGCATCAAGAGTCTTACTAGCATAATGGATAACATTTAACTTTTTGTCAATTCGCTGCCCAAGGACAGCACCTATAGCAAAATTACTAGCATCACACATTATTTCAAAGGGTAAGCTCCAATCATGTGGTTGAACGATAGGAGCTGTAGTTAAAGCCTTCTTTAGAGTTTCAAAAGCTTCCTTACAATCATCATCAAAGACAAAGGGTACATCTTTTTGAAGAAGATTAGTGAGGCGTTTTGATATCTTAGAGAAATCTTTAATAAACCTTCTATAGAAACCATCTTGACCAAGGATACTACGAATACCTTTGATGTCTCTTGGACAGGGCATCTTCTCAATTGCCTCAACTTTAGCTCTATCAACTTCTATGCCTCTTTCAGAAACCTTATGTCCAAGTACAATACCTTCATTCACCATGAAGTGGCATTTCTCCCAATTGAGAACACGATTAGTTTCTTCACATCTCTGCAAAACTTTATCGAGGTTGTGCAAACAATTATCAAAAGAAGTTCCATAGACGGAGAAGTCATCCATGAACACTTCCACAATTTCCTCATAAAAACCATGAAAGATAGCAGGCATGCATCTTTGAAAAGTAGCGGGAGCATTACATAAACCAAAAGGCATATGTCTATAAGCATAGGTTCCGTAAGGGCATGTAAAGGTAGTTTTTTCTTGATCTTGTTGTTTAACAGCAATTTGAGAGAAACCAGAATATCCATCAAGAAAACAAAAATGGGTCTTTTTAGATAACCTTTCTAACATTTGATCAATAAAAGGAAGTGGGTAATGATATTTCTTAGTAACTTTGTTAACTTTCCTAAAATCAATGCACATTCTATAGCCTACTACTATTCTTTGGGAATAAGCTCATCATTATCATTAGGGACGATGGTAATTCCCCCTTTTTTAGGAACACAATGCACAGGACTAACCCATTCACTATCAGCAATAGGGTAAATAATACCAGCATCAAGGAGTTTCAATACCTCATTTCTTACCACTTCCTTCATCTTAGGATTTAGACACCGTTGGTGCTCTACTACTGGCTTTGCATCTGGTTCTATATTGATAGCATGCTAACATATAGTTGGAGAAATCCCTTTTAAATCATCCAGAGTGTAGCTCATAGCCCCTCGGTGTTTCTTCAGTACCTCCAATAACCTTTCTTCTCCCTTCCCTGAAAGTTTAGAGCTAATAATAATAGGATATATCTTATTATCATCAATGTAAGCATATTTAAGATCGTCAGGTAAGGGTTTCAAATTGAAGACTGGATCCTTTTTAGGTGGCAACGTGGTATCCAAATCTTCCACAGGCAAGTTATGCTTAAGCATCTTAGGTTGACGACGGAGAATCTCGTCAATCTCATTTCTTTCTTCCATGAAGATCTCACTTTCGTGGTCTTCCATAAATTGCTACAAAGAATTGTTAGGAGCAAGAGAAATAGAAGCAAATTGTTCAACTCTAAAATCCTCATTATGGGTTTCATTTTCACAAGGTTCTTTAGTAAATTTCGAAAAATTAAACTCATAAGATTCCCCATCAAACTTAGTCAAGATTTTCTCCCTTTTGCAATCTATAATAGCTCCACAAGTACTCAAGAAAGGTCTACCAAAAATGATGGGATAAGTTTTACTAGCAGCTGAACCAAGTACTAGAAAATCAGCAGGATATTTAATCTTACCACAAAGAACTTCTACATCCCGCACAATACCAATTGGAGAGATGGTCTCTCTATTAGCAAGGTGAATGACCACATCAATCTCTTCTAGTTCGCAGGGACTGATTTCATGCATAATTTCTTTGTAAAGCTCATAAGGAATAGCACTTGAACTTGCACCAATATCACATAAACCATAATAGCAATGATCACCAATTCTAACAGAAAGCACAGGGACACTAGCCTTTTTAGTTCTATTAGGATGTGAGACAATATTAGAAGCATCCTCACAAAAGACTATGTGTCCATCTTCTACACTTTAGTGACAAGATCTTTCACAATTGCTACAACAGGTTCAATGTTTATTTGTTCATCGGGTTTTACAGTTCTCTTTGCACTTTTATTGATTACACTAGTTATCATAGGATGATCCTTTACCTTATCTGGGATGGGTATTTTCTTGATATAAGGTTCAGGTAAGATGTGATCAATAGTGCAAAACTCAGTACTCCCAACAGGAACATAGTCAACAATATCTTTATATGGTGCATGGTACTTGTTCCATCCCTTTTTCGGAATTTCAATATAAGAATAAAAAGCCTTAAAACAATTTGTAATAACTTGAAAATCAAGACCATAAGCATTACTAATATTTTGAAAGTCATCAGTTCCCATAAAAGATTCAATGCATTCATAATCATAATTTATACCTGACTTTCTTCCTTTGTCATTCTCCCATGCTTCAGCATTGTCTTGAATACGGTCTAGAAGTTCCCATTTGGATTCTTCTTCCATGCGTGTAAATGATCCAGCACAACAAGCATCCAATAAATCCTTATCATGAAGAGAAAGCCTTGCATAAAAGTTATTGATAATAATATTGTTGGGGAGCTCATGAATGGGACATTTGAGCATTAGTAACTTCAACCTCCCCCAAGCTTGAGTTGTACTCTCTCCATCAAGAGGCCAAAAGTTGTATATTTGATTCCAATCTTTATGAATCTCACTAGGAGGATAAAACTTGGAATAAAAGAGAGGTACTATTTCCTCCCATTCAAGAGCTTGACCATTCTTCAGCAGCTTATACCATTCTTCAGCTCTTCCTTTTAGTGATATTGAGAATAATTTCTTCTTGACTTGATCTGTAGTAATATCTGCGCACTTGAACAACCCGCATAATTCGTGTATAAAGAGCAAATGATCACCGGGATGGACAGTTCCATCTCCAACATAATAGTTATCCATAACACGATCAATAATTCTTGTAGGTATTTTAAAAGTATCATTCTCAGCAGGTGGTGGTTCATCTACTACCTTAGCAGTGGTAGTAGCATTACGAAATAAGAAACTTAGTGAATTATCCATAATGAAAATAAAGCAACTAACAGAAGTAAACAATACTCACAGTAGAAGTTTCCTTTACCTCCACTCTCCAATAGTGCTTCACTCCCCGGCAACGGCGCCAGAAAATAGTCTTGATGACCCACAAGTATAGGGGGTGTATCGCAGTATTTTCGATAAGTAAGAGTGTCGAACCCAACGAGGAGCAGAAGGTGCTGGCTAATGGCTTGGAGCAGGAATTCTCTGTAAATACTTAGCAAACGGATTTTTAGGGTTTTTTGATAATGCAGGTAAATAAAGTACGAGTAAATAAAAGACAATAAGAATAAATGCAGCAAGTGGCCCAATCCTTTATTTAGCAAAGGATAAGCCGGTTGTATTACTTAAGATGACCAAACGTTCTCGAGGACACATGGGAATATCATCAAGTGCTTTCGCTTCATATAGTTGATTAATCTTCTTTAGTTTGCTAAGTGTTGTGTGGGTGAACCTGTGCTAATGTACCAACCTTCCTAGGACAAATACATACTTGTGATTATACCCCTTGCAAGCATCCGCAAGTACAAGAAAGTAATTAAGGTAGAAACCTAACCATAGCTTTAAACTCTAAGACCCTGACATCCCTTGTGCAATGGTTTCCTAACGGGGTTTCAGGTTTCTGTCACTCCGGCAACCCCTACGATTAGTAGCCAAATACACAATGCATTCCCCTAGGCCCATATAGGTGAAGTGTCATGTAGTCGACGTTCACATGACACCACTAGAAGAAGTACACCACAACTTAAATATCAAACTATTGAATCTTTCTCAACACAATTCCACTACTAAGAACATGACTTCTCCCATGTCCTCAAGAACAAAACGAACTACTCACAAGACATCATATAGATCATGATCAGAGATGAAATAATGATATGTAACAATATGAACATAAACAATAATTCAATGGTTCACTCAATAGCATCAACTACAAAGAGTACTCAACATCGGGAAAGTTTCCCCTAAGAACTATGCAAGATTCAACCCAATTGTTACAGCGGTATGGAGGTGGTAATGATGGTGTTGGTGGAGATGGTGGTGGTGATGATGATGATGATCCTGATGAAGTCTAGCTTGATGGTGGTGTTGATGGCGACGATCTCCCCTCTCCGGGAAGGAATTCCCCTGGCAGAATTCTATCTGCTGGAGAGATCTTTCTCTCTCCGTGTTTTCTGCCCCGCAGAGGCGGCGGAATCTTTCTGTGGTCGCTCTCCCAGGTATTAGGGTTCCGTGGATGTTGGGGGATACCCCCGGGTAGGGCAACGCCAGGGTATAAGGGCTGAGTTAGCTAGGGTACGATGCGGTCAAAGTAAAATGCTGACTGGGTCACCTCAAGGCAGGACGAATCACGGTGTGGCCCAGCCCATGGGGCATTTCCTTGACAATGGTCCGGCCGGCATAAGATCTATGTCGGCCATGCCTATCTGTTTTGCAGGTAATTGGGTAGGCCGGATTAGCTATATGCTAGTCGGATTACCTTGGCTTCAGAGAGAAGGAATTCCCCGCTGGTCAAAAGGTGGCTTTATTAGCTGAAGCATGTGCAAAGTAAAGTAAAGGAGAGGACCAGCGGGTCAGCAGTGACCAAGGTGACGTAGGCAAAGCCGGATGACGTAGCCTGTGATGCCAAAAGACGAGGATGATGCTGCGGGTTACGTCCAAAGCCCGGACGAGCCGTTAAAGAAGAATAAAGAAGCACCTGCTTTAGGAAAGGAGCATATTCGTAGAATATGCTGCCACTTGTGCCCTAGAATTGTAACCCGGGCTCCCTATATAAGGAGCACCAGGGCCTCCATAGAGAGGGATGGCATTTAGAGGAATCACTCTCTGTCTAAGGTAGAACTCGAGGGCTAGATAGTGAGGGGTAAGAGACATTGTCTCCTTCTTGCTAAGGGCCTCAAGAACACTTGTAAACATCATTGATAGAGAGAATACAAGAACTTCCATGCGTGGAATCACCATGTTCTCCCTCCCTGGATTCCCCTAGCACTCGTTGGCCCCATCTTTAGCCTATCCATGGCATCTGTTGTGCCACCACCATGACAGTTGGCGCCCACCGTGGGACTAGCAGCGCTAGCAGGGGTGAAAATCCAGACGGGAAACTTCTCGAGCACCGGTGAGCATATCGTCTTAGGCTTGGTTCAGCGCTTTGGAGCGCTAGCCTATGTCAGCGACAATGCGGGAAGCTTCGGTAGGAACCCTCCACCGTGCAACGGCGTTTCCATCAAGCTTGGCGCGCACAAGATCTATGTCGTGGTGGATGAGTCCTGCGTTCACCTGCGGCGGGTCGTCGAAGGAGGCGAACCATCTCTCAGCGCCGCTTGTGGAGTGTGTATCGCTCGCCCCACTAGCAGCGTTGAAGTCCTGATGACCGCACAGGATGCGGGACCAAGCAAAGATCCGGCGCTAGAGCCACAGGTAATGCCCAAATAGACCAGGTCTAGGTTTCCTCCGCTAGAGAAGCCAGAGAATGTGCTCCAGCAAGCGATAGATATCTTAGCAACACCAATAGAACCTATGGTAGATCCGGCTCAAGCGCAAGTTGAGTTAGAGGAAACTAGGCAGAAGATGTTAGCTGGAGCAAAGAAGGTAGCTGAGCTGCATCAGTCGCTAAACATCACCTTGAGAGAGTACGCAAAGGCGAACCGTATCGATGGAGTGAAAATCCAGGGCAAAAATCTGATCACAGAGATTGACAAGGAGTACGAGCCTAGGCCGGGTCAGACAGCTACTATAGTGATAGGAGGGTTGGATAGGTACAGTACCCCAGCAAAGAACCTCAGAGCAGCAAACGTGGCCGCATCCGAGTTAGAAGGCTTGACCGGTGAGGCTCGTCAAAGACAGCAAGAAAGAGTGAATCACCTGTTGAGGGTCGCATGCCAACAAAATGAAGAAATAAACAAAGCTAACCCGATACCACTAAGGGCCGCGCAAGTGGTACATTCGACCAGAAATAACCCGGCGAGGTCCATAGGAGTCGCGTCGTCTCCGGCTCATGACCCCAGGAGAGAAGAGGTAGTGGACTCCGGGAGAAGAAACAAGCAAATGGTCCCTTATGATCCGGTAAGAGCCGGAAAAGGAAAAGCAGTGCAAGTTGATGAGGATCGCCACAGTACCAGCCGAGGTGTGGCTGCTCGAGGTAACCATGACCAAGGCAGTGTCGGTCAAAGAAATGTTGCCAACGGCAATGCCGTACAACGTAATCCTATGGGAGCAGGGCAAAATGTGCCTCATGCGCAACAGCGCGAACCTTGGCAAGGAGGAAGTGCAGGACAAGCAGCACAACAGCACCATGTGCACCCGGATCAAGAAAGATACAATGATGGTTATTCGGCTATGGTTAACAATGGATACCCCAGACCGGATCACCATGTGATTGGATCACGGTTGGGAAGCAAGAACTTCCAACCAGATGATGCAAGGTTGAAGTTGGATAGGATTTATAGGTCGGAGCAAATCGAACTACAAGGTCCACCGGGTTCAGCATGTTTCGGGACCCGGATCATGAATGAGCCACCTGGACGAACTTCCAACTGGCCAGGGGAACCCGAACCTATGATGGGAGTACCAGGCTAGAGGATTGGCTAATTGATTATGCCACAGCCGTCAAGATCGCGACAGGGAATTTCAGATGGGCAGTGAGATATGTACCACAGATGCTGGAAGGACCAGCGCGGGTTTGGCTGAACAATTTGCCACCAGGGAGTGTCAACTGTTGGTTGGATTTCCAGGAACTGTTTGTTAGCAATTTCTTAAGCACTTACAAGAGACCCAACAGACCATAGACCCTTGCACTATGCCGGCAGAGACCGAATGAGCTAGATAGAGATTTCCTGACTCGGTGGTGCAATGTGCGAAACTCGTGCGAAGGGGTGATTGAATCGCAAGCAATTGCGTGGTTCGCTCAGGGATGCAGGTATGGAAGTATGTTGTGGCAAAGGTTACAGCAAGATATGCCAACCACCTTGTCCGAGACAATCCAGATTGCAGATTCATATGCCTTGGGAGATCCAACTCAACCCTGGCTAATGTCCAGCGAAGCAAATGAGGAATATTACAACCGAGATAACTCTAGGTCATCAAGGAGGAATGATTTCCGAGGAAAAAGAAGGGATGAGCGTCCGGATTATCGGTACAACTCGCAGCAGGCTGCAACAATGGACCGGTATCAGCCCAATGCCGGAGCAAGCCAACGCTAGAAAACTGGAGGGCAAAACTGGCAGCAAAAAAGTGAAGGACGAAAGCCTTGGACCCCGAAGCAGAAAAAGCAATGGTAGGAACGAAAGGATAGGCCGAGGTATACGTTCGATTATATGTTAGATCAACCTTGCAAATTCCATACGCCAAGTCCGAACAGTCCAGCAAATCATACGACCCGATAGTGTGAATGGATGAGGAAGTTGGAACAGGTGGGTTCGGGGAATGCTCAAGCACCTCGGAACGAAGCACCTAGAAATGAAACACTCGACCACCGTTACTAATAGGGGGAAATGGACAGCAACTGATGCTGCCACCACCTCCGCCGAGGTACGAGAATCCGGAAAGAAGGGATGTGGTACATCAAGTAGGGAATAACCAGCAACAAGGCCAAGGTTACAATGAGAATGAAGGACGAAATGAGTACAGTGAACATCATCAAAGCTATTGTGTGTTCACCACGGAAGAGAATGACTGGAAAAGCTTACAGCGCCGGCATATGGAGGTGAACACAGTAATGCCGGCTGTGCCGAGATATATGCTTTGGGCGGATCAAGAGATCATGTGGAGTATCAAGGATCACCCGAAGATCATGCCAAGCCTAGGAACCTACGCTCTAGTCTTGGATCCGACGTTTATCGGACCGAATCTCAACGTGAGGTTTTCCAAGGTATTGATTGACAATGGCAGCAGTATCAACATTATGTACAAGGATACCATGCACAAATTGGGGATAACAGAGAATATGCTACAAGCAACAAGGACCACTTTTCACGGTATTGTGCCAGGTATCTCTTGTGAACCAATAGGTAAGGTCCGGGTTGACGTGTTATTCGGCACAAGAGACAACTGCCGCACTGAGAACTTAGAATTTGAGGTAGTGAATCTGGAAAGTGCTTATCACGCATTACTCGGCAGGCTAGCACTGAGCAAATTCATGGCAACTACCCATGTCAGTTACCTTAAGATGAAGTTTCCCGGACCAAGGGGTGTGATAACAATATCAGGGGACTTCCGGCGTTCGATCGAGTGCGCATCAGCCGGATCTAATTTAGCCGAGTCACTCGTGATAGCTCAAGAGAAAAGGAAGATACTAGAGGTGGGGGCATTGGCTCAATCCGCACAACAACATATGCCGGCCCTGACCAACCCGCATGGGGGCGTATCGTTCCAAGCGACTAAGGATGCAAAGAAAGTGCCAGTTGATGATCTGTTCCCAGAGTGCACCATTACCATAGGTGCCGGGTTAAGCAGCAAATAGGAAAGCGAGCTCATCAACTTCCTCCGTGAGAATCGGGATATCTTTGCTTGGTCTACGCAAGATCTACAAGGTGTATTGAGGGAGTTGGCTGAGCACTCATTGAATGTAAGACCCGAGGCTAAGCCAGTAAAGCAGCCTCTCAAGCGTTTCGCAGAAGATAGGAGAAAAGTAATTGGAGATGAGATAAGAAGATTGCTAGCAGCCGGATTTATCATGGAGGTACTCTATCCGGATTGGCTCTCTAATCCGGTGCTGGTGGAGAAAAAGAAGGATGATCCAAACGTGGCAGTGGTATGGCGCATGTGTATTGATTACACGAACCTGAATAAGGCGTGTCCAAAAGATCCATTCCCACTCCCTAGAATAGATCAGGTCATAGACTCAACTGTCGGATGTGAACTACTGTCATTCATTGATGCGTATTCTGGTTTCCATCAGATACCCCTAAATCCGGATGATCAAATAAAGACTGCGTTCATTACCCCGTACGGGGCTTATTGTTATCGAACTATGCCGTTTGGATTACGTAATGCAGGAGCAACGTACCAGCGATGTATGCAAAAATGTTTGCATGACCAGATAGGTCAGAATGTGCAGGTGTATGTGGATGATGTGGTGATAAAAACCAAGGAAAGCAATACGCTCCTTGAGGATATCCGGCAGATGTTCGCGAAATTGAGAAGGTTCCGAATGAAACTGAACCCGGAGAAGTGCACCTTCGGTGTACCAGCCGGAAAGTTACTCAGTTTCCTGGTATCTAGCCGCAGCATTGAAGCTAACCCGACAAAGATCTAGGCCATAGAAAGAATGGAGTTACCAGAGTGTCTTAATGATGTCCAAAAGTTCACTGGTTGCCTGGCATCGTTGAGTCGGTTTGTATGTCGGCTGGGAGAGAAGCCTTGCCCCTCTATTAGTTGATGAAGAAAGCAGATAAGTTCACATGGACGCCATAGGCGGATCTTGCGTTTTGGGAGTTGAAAAAGACGCTATCTACCGCGCCAATTCTAGTTGCACCTTTACCTAAGGAACCAATGTTACTTTACATAGTCGCGACCAACCGAGTCGCACGTGCAGTGATCGTAGTGGAGCGCGAAGAGGAAGGAAAGTCGGTGC
Source organism: Avena sativa (assembly GCA_916181665.1). Classification (NCBI taxonomy): domain Eukaryota; kingdom Viridiplantae; phylum Streptophyta; class Magnoliopsida; order Poales; family Poaceae; genus Avena; species Avena sativa. Next base: position 25,534,758 of record OV702290.1, on the reverse strand, counting down.
AAAGGCCGGTGTATTATCTGAGCGAAGTATTGTCAACGTCAAAACAGAACTATCCTCATTATCAGAAGATGGCGTACGGCGTATATATGTCGGCCAAGAAGCTCAAGCACTATTTCGAGGAACACCCCATCAAGGTGATATGTGAGGCGCCTATTTCTGAGATCATGAGTAACAAGGACGCAAGCGGCAGAATAGCGAAGTGCACAATCAAATTAGCTCCATCCGCGCCACAGTTCGACAGAAGAGATGTGATCAAATCACAAGCTGTGGCGGATTTCTTTGTGGACTAGGCTGAAATGCAATACGAGCCACCCCTGTCGGACTCTAATTATTGGCAAATGCACTTCGACGGATCAAAACTGAAAGATGGATTAGGCACCGAGGTAGTGCTTACCTCGCCCAAGAAGGATCAACTGAAGTATGTCCTACAGATCCATTTCAGTGCCTCGAATAATGTGGCGGAATACGAAGCATTGGTACATGGTCTCAAAGTGGGAAAGGAAGTGGGGATACGCCGGATACAGTGCTTTGGAGATTCGGATTTGGTGGTATAGCAGGTGTCTAGAAATTGGGATGCCCTGGATGCTAACATGGCCTTGTATAGGTTCCATGTACAGAAGATAAGTGGATTTTTCGAAGGGTGTGAGTTCCATCACGTACCTCGGAGCAAAAACGAGGCAGCAGATACACTGTCCAAGCTGGGCTCATCCTGGCAACCCATTCCACCAAATGTGGCTTTGGAACACTTGAGAAACCCGTCTATCACACCGTCACCCGAATCCGATTCAATTTATATCCTGGCGCTCACCAGATCAGGAGCTGCACCTATGGAAATACAATGGGGAGGCACCTCAGCAAACCCGGGGACTGCTTCAGCAAACCCGGGGACTCTGCAGCTTGATCCGGCAGGAGTTATGTCGGTGGATGCGATGGAAGTGGATGAGGAACCATTTCCCGTCCGACCTATACCGTCTTGGGCCAAGCCAATTTTTTATTTCCTGAAGGAGGGAATCTTGCCGGATGACGGAATAAGTTCAAGGCAAATTCAGAGAAGGGCAAACGCTTATACCATTATCAACGCCAAATTATACAAAAGGAGTGTGACAGCAGTACTGCAACGGTGCGTTGATCCGGAGGAAGGACTCGACATACTCCGAGATATTCACCAAGGGGAATGTGGCCACCATGCCTCCTCAAGGGCCTTAGTAGCAAAGGCTTTCCGGCATGGATTTTATTGGCCCAGTGCTTTGGAACAAGAAGAGGACTTGGTGAGAAAATGTAATGGTTGTCAAAGATACACCGCGAAAACTCACCTACCAATGTCGGAGCTGAAAACTATCCCAATTACATGGCCATTTGCTGTATGGTGCCTAGATATGGTAGGGCCATTTAAGCCGGCCAAAGGAGGGATGACCCACATGCTGGTCATGGTTGACAAGTTCACCAAATGGATTGAAGTGAAACCAATTCGGAAATGTGATGGGGCAATGGCAGTAAGATTACTCAAGGATATAATCTTAAGGTATGGCTACCCTCATAGCATCATAACTGATAACGGGACAAATTTTGTCGAAGGAGCATTTGCGAGGTTCTGCCAGGAAAAGAAGATTCGGTTAGATGTCGCCTCAGTCGCCCACCCCGCGTCGAACGGGCAAGTGGAAAGATCCAACGGACTGGTATTGTCCGGTATAAAACCCCGGCTCATAGAGCCGCTGCAAAGATCAGCGGGGTGCTGGATAGAAGAACTACCAGCGGTACTGTGGAGTTTAAGAACAACTCCAAATCGATCAACAGGCTATACGCCATTCTTTCTGGTATATGGGGCAGAAGCTGTATTACCAGCCAACATAGAGCATGATTCGCCTAGGGTCACCCAATACACAGAAGCCGAAGTGCGCGAAGCCCGGCAAAATGATGTTGATCTACTAGAAGAAGCGAGAGAACTGGCCTTGTCCAGATCCGCCATATACCAGCAAAATCTCCGACGCTATCATAGCCAGAAAGTAAACCCCCGTGTTTTTCGGGAAGGTGATTTGGTGCTAAGGCTAATACAGCGCACCGCTGGCATGCATAAGTTATCCCCCCCATGGGAAGGGCCTTCATTGTGAGCAAAGCTTTGCGCAATGATTCCTACTACCTTATTGATGCACAGCCCCAGCAAAAGAACAAGGCGGACAGGTCCAGAGAGGAATCCAAAAGACCATGGAACGTAGCACTATTGCGTCCTTTCTACACCTGAAAGGTGAATGTATCCGAACTACTCGTATGTCGGTATGTATGTCGGTAGTGAGCTTATCAATAAAAACTTTGCCACCCCGAGCAGAGACTTGGGGACTGCTATAGCACTTGTCTTGTTTTCATATTCTTTACGTCGGCTGGGTTAAGTCGCTTACATCTTAGTTGGATTAGTAATGTGTTAGCACCAAAAACCTAACTCTTCGACTTTGCTGCTGTCCAACAAGAATTGGCTTCATGGCAACCAAGAGAACAAGTTTGGAATGGCAAAGCACATGAAAAACAACTAAGGAAGAAGAACTTAAGCGGGCCGGTGTTGGTTTTTTGGCTGACTCTTAGTTTATTTTCGTCACTAAAGCACCGAATCATTTTGAGCTCATCTCAAGGTTTCAAGTACTGTTAAGACAATTTTTTGAATCTCGGTCACATAAGTCAAAAAACCGAATCAAGATAGACGCGAGCCGAGTCAAAAATTGGAGGAACAGGAAAATGAAACTCGAGAACTTCACCCACGATAATCTGGCAATAAAAACATAGTTCAAAACATAAAATTGTAGCACAAACGAACCAAGGTATTTAAGTACATTTGTGCCCAGCATTCCGAGGATCTGATAAATATGATGAGTGTTTTTCAAGGGGCAGAAGCAGCAGGAGAATCATCTGTTGAGGGAGGTACTCCAGAGTGTGCGGGAGGAGCGCTAGCTTCGGCCTCGTCGTTCGGGTCAACTTTGTTGTTCTCCGGGTCTTCAGCTTCATCGCCTAACTCGGAGTCCTTGCTCTCATCCCCTTCTTCAGCTCCAGATACAATTTCATCATCAGCGGCATCAAGGAAGCTCGGCCCCTCATTCCAAGCATGGCAGAAGGAGTACTGAATGAGATTGTTTGCACAGGCATGGCGGCGCGTGATCCACTCCGGATCCTCGCACCACTTAGACCTGGTCCGCATATGCTTGAGCAATGCCAAGTCAATCCCTTCATACCATGAAAGCGTAAACTTCAAAGCAATGTCGGCTCCAGCCCGTGCCGCAGATTCGCGCCACAGGTCCAGTTGCGTCTCACATTCCATGAGTTTGGCTATGAAGGCCGAGGTTTTCCTGGGAATGGTCTCGCTGGGCCAGAGGCATCCAAACATCCGCGTTGCAGCTGGGATAATGTCCGCGCCGAAATTCCTTACTATCTTGAGACGAGCTATGAGACTCGCCAGGAGATCCTCTGTGGCATAAGGAATTGGCTCGGCATCAGGGTCAACAGGAACTCCACGCTGCTCACGGGATTCGCATACGGCAGAGGCGGCGAACGAATCGCTCTCTGGAAATTTACCTAAGGATAAGAGGAGCAACAATGAGCGGATGGACCAAATATGAATTATAACAAATCAAGCAAGAGCGGAGAACTTACGCGCAATCTGGAAGAGAAGTTGATGAAGCTCGGAATCAGTGTTGGCGCTGTGGACCCGGAGTTTTTCGCACTCAGTGATCGCCGACGCAAGTTTGATGTCATCTTCCTCTAGTAAGCTCTTGTCCTTAGAGATTTGCGTAACTAAACGCTCCTTCTCTTCGGCAAACTCCTGATCGGCCTTCTCCAGCACGGACTGATGAGAGCTCTTGAGCCTCTGGATTTCAACATTCAGCCGAGTAATCTCCAAGTCCTTCTGCTGGAGCCGAGCTATCTCGTGTCCTTCTTCTTCAATTCAGCTTCATACTTCCCTGATTGTTCCAGGCAGTGGGTCATCAGTTTAGGCATAGGAACACTATCCTCAAGAGCAACTGCAACATGATCCGGAGGACCCAAAATATGAGTGTCCACTGGATAAAGCATGGAGGGTACAATGATCATGTAAAGGGGATGAAGTTAACTTTGATCTCCACAAGATTCTTCCTCATGATTATATTCTCAGCCGGACAAAACATTCATATAAGCTCTAAGAAGTTCGAATGAACAAGGAAGGGACAAAAATGGAAACTAACCCCTCTTTTGGTACTCCTCCAGGAGTTTACCATGACGCCCGCATATGTCTTTGTAGGAGTCCAGCAGGCGCTGGAACTCAGCGGATCGGCGGTTAGTGGTAATCTGAAACAAGAAAGAGACAAAGGTTCAGAGACAGTAGAAATTATTTGAAGTCTACAAGATCCGAGCCAAGTGGAACTTAACCCAGCTCTAGGTGTGTGGATATTCGAAGTCTACAAGATCCGGGCCAAGTGGAACTTAACCCGGCTCTAGGTGTGTGGATATTCGAAGTCTACAAGATCCGGGCCAACTAGAACTTAACCCGGCTCTAGGTGTGTGGATATTCGAAGTCTACAAGATCCGGGCCAAGTGGAACTTAACCCGGCTCTAGGTGTGTGGATATTCGAAGTCTACAAGATCCGGGCCAAGTGGAACTTAGTCCGACTCTAGGTGTGTGGATATTCGAAGTCTACAAGATCCGGGCCAAGTGGAACTTAACCTGGCTCTAGGTGTGTGGATATTCGAAGTCTACAAGATCCGGGCCAAGTGGAACTTAACCCGGCTCTAGGTGTATGGATATTCGAAGTCTACAAGATCCGGGCCAAGTGGAACTTAACCCGGCTCTAGGTGTGTGGATATTTGAAGTCTAAAGATCCGGGCCAAGTGGAACTTAACCCGGCTCTAGGTGTGTGGATATTTGAAAACTACATGATCCGGGCCAGGTGGAACTTAACCCGGCCCAAAAATTAGTGCAAATTAATGGCAACATGAACAAAAACTAGGGAGCATCCGACCGAATAACAAGTTATTCCCTTGGAGGCTCGGGGACTAGGATATACCTACAAATGCTAAGTTACAAAAAACATCAACAGTAGAGAAAAAGGATTACCTCCATCATCCGGCCAACCAGGGAGATAGCCTGAGTGGCGGAGTTCATTTGCGCGCTGAACTCAGCAGGGCCGAACCTTTCTGGGAGATTGCCCTGAGGGTCGACGATGTCGGTGTTGTTCCAGTTCTTCACATACTCAAGGAGATATGGACTGTAACTCTCGCCACTCGCAGAATGGCTCGTCACTAGGCCCTTCACATGGGCCTCGCGCCTGGCGGATTGAGCCGCAGCGGGGCTGGTGTGCAAAACCAGTTGTTTGCTTCCCTCTGATCCGGAAGCTAGCCCGGACGAAGCTGACCCGGAAGTCTTCGTAGCTTTTCCGGATGAGGGTTGAGGAGCGTGTTGAAAGAAATCAGTGATTAAAGGGGCAGACCCGGTGGAGGCCGAAGGAGATTTCCCCTTAGGAGGCTTGGAGGCCCTTGCTGTGGTTGTTCTTGCTGCTGGTGGTGGTGCTATTGCTGCTGGTGTTGTTGGTGCTGGTGCTGCTATTGCTGCTGCTGGTGCTAGTGTGGGTGTTGCTGGTGCTATTGCTTCTGCTAATGCCGGTGTTGCTGGTGATGTTGCTGGTACTGGGGATACTGGGGGCGGCGCCGATGAAGCTGGTGCCTCAACGTTGGGCACAGAGATCGAGGAGCTGGGAAGATCCGGCATTGTCGTATCCAGATCCGGCCCGCTACCCCCCACGTTGACGTTTCCCTCCTCTTGACGAGGTAGACTCTGGTCAGCCGCGGTCGCAGAACCCTCATGAATAGGGCTAAGCGGACGTTGGTCATCATTGCGGGGGGGGAGAGGGATCGCTCCGGAGTGGGGAGGCTATGTCGGAACTGCTCTGGGGAATATCCACAGGAGCTCTGGAAAAAAGGAAGGACATCAAGTTAAAAAGAAAGAACCAACCAGAGACTAAGGCAAGCAATGGAAGAATCCGAGGTAGCAATGCTAAAAGGGCTTACTCGTCAATGGTAGGAGGAGCCCGAGGTTTGGGTGCCCTCTGGACTGTGCTCTTGGCGGCAGGCTTGGCCGAGGGTTTAACCCTGGACTTCTTTTGCCTCTTCTTGGGTGGCGGCGCCTCCGAAGCTGCGGCCGGGGTAGCTGCACGCTTCTGGGAAGGGGCCGGGGCCGGGCCACCGGTGGCAAGCGAGGGAACCTCATGGACCTGAGCGTCCGGGTTAGCTGAACATTCGAACATAAGCCAGATGCAAATAAGAAATAAGAACCGGATCAAGTACCTCTAGGACCTCAATGTCCAAATCATCATCGTCTGGCCAATCCCTTGGAGAAGAGGCCTTACCAGCGCTGCGCTTGACGACATCCGAGGCAGGCAAGAAGGCCTCCGGGTCAGTCTCCACCTCGTCTCCCTCAGGGCGGTCCTCCAACCACTTGCTGGCTGGATCCTCGCCATCCTCCAGCGGTTGCTGGAGAAATCTCTGAAAGAATAATCGCCAGGTTACAAAGGGAAATCAACATACAAACAAAATCCGGATAACAAGAGAAGATTAACTTACCCTTGGAGGAGGGTTGGCGCGAGTGAAGGGCTCAAGTCCCCACTCCCAGGCCTCGGTGAACTCCTCCACGTTGAAGATGGCCTTAACCCGGCGGTAAACCATCGAGTTATCCAGCTCGAAGGAGGAGGTCCGGTGAGGTTCAAGAGGACCGCTAAGGTAGCAGATATTGTGGGCTCGCTTCTGGAGGGGGAGACCTGGCTGCGGAGGAAAGTGATCATGATATCCTCCCCCCGGAGATCCTCCTTAAGCAGCTCCGTGATCCGGCGAGCCACTTGATTCGCCAGGGCTGTAGCGTGCTTGGGAATGCTTTCCCATCGTGAAGTATCTGGAGGACCGAATCTGAAGGGGAGCAGCCGGATTTGATCCTCCTTGGTGGTGTTCCGGACATAGAAGAAGGTCCGGGCCCAGCCCTTGCAAGATTCAAGCCCCATGACCTGGAGGAAGACGGATTGTTTCCGGGGAGAGATGGAGGCAGCGCCACACTGGGTCAAATGATTGTCCTCCAGGGCATGCTCCTTATCCGGAACCACATTCCTCCGCAAACCAAAGAACTTGATCCAAAGTTCTTTGATTGGCCAGAGGCCGATATATCCCTCAATGTCGGAGGCAAAAGAGGACAGAGAGGTGATAGCATTTGCGGGAAGATGATGCGGTTGCAATTTGTAGGTGGAGATGAAATCGAAGAAGAAATAAGAGGTCGGAAGGCCGAAGCCGCGTTGGAAATGCGACAAGAAAACTACGTACTCCCCAGATTTGGGGATGGGAGTAATCTCACCGGAGGGGAGGCGGCAGGTGACGCCGGCGGGGATGCGATAGGAGGCGTAGAGCCAAGCCAGGTCCTCCTCGCGGGCGATGGAGCCATCCCAGCATCCGCGCTCGCAGCCCCCCGTCCCTTCCTCCTGCTGCGCCACCATTGCAGCTTCTGCTTCAAGTCATGGTGAGATTGAAGCTTTCGAGGGGATAATCTGCGTAATGGTAGCCGGAAGAAGGGAAACGGGAAGCGCAAGGCCCCGTGGTGGCGAGTGGCACTAGAAACGGTGGCGCTGGCATGAAATACCGCCGGAGCACGGTCGCAGTGGCGCTCGAGGAGAAGAAAACCAGCGGTGGCGGAGTCGTAGTGAAGAAGAGAGAGAGCATAGGGGGTGACGCGAATGGGGGAACTTCCCCTGGGAGTGCACCGCACCCTCTACTTAACCGTGCCACGCGCGTCATGGGATCCTTTGCGGGTGGCATGCCGCGCGTAACGAGCGTGTATGCGGCCCAAGAAACCAATCAGAGCAAGGCCACAAGAGGGGCCACGGGAGAAAATGATCCCATGATAGGACATGGCGTTACAGTTAACGAGGCGCTGCAGTGATGGGATGTTTACAGCAGTTATGCCTGACGCAGCGACAGTAACCGGCGCGGTAAATGCGCATGGCCCTTAAAATGAGGCAAATGATGATTACCCTCCACGTAGGATATGGAGAAGCGTATGAGAGAAGGAAAAGAAACCCGGATAAGCAGGCAAAATACCTAGCCAATGAGGAGTGACCCGAAAAGAGCGAAAGGATCGCAGGAAAAGAAACTCCAGGCTACGAGATAACTCGGCCCTAGGAATAAAAGATTCGGATATGGGAACCTGTTGTGGCCTTAACAACTGAAAAGTTGCTAAGACTGCACCAGCTTCGGGGACTAATGTTGGGGGGATACCCCCGGGTAGGGCAACGCCGAGGTATAAGGGCCGAGTTAGCCGGGGTACGGCGCGGCCAAAGCAAAATGCTGACCGGGTCACCTCAAGGCAGGCCGAATCACGGTGTGGCCCGGACCATGGGGCATTTCCTTAACAATGGTCCGGCCAGCATAAGATCTATGTCGGCCATGCCTATCTGTTTTGTAGGTAATTGGGTAGGCCGGATTAGCTATATGCTAGCCGGATTACCTTGGCTTCAGAGAGAAGGAATTCCCCACTGGTCAAAAGGTGGCTTTATTAGCCGAAGCATGTGCAAAGTAAAGTAAAGGAGAGGACCAGCGGGTCAGCAGTGACCAAGGTGACGCAGGCAAAGCCAGATGACATAGCCTGTGACGCCAAAAGACGAGGATGATGTTGCAGGTTACGTCCAAAGCCCGGACGAGCCATTAAAGAAGAATAAAGAAGCATCTGCTTTAGGAAAGGAGCATATCCATAGAATATGCTACCACCTGTGCCCTAGAATTGTAACTCGGGCTCCCTATATAAGGAGCACCAGGTCCTTCATAGAGAGGGGCGGCATTTAGAGGAATCACTCTATCTAAGGTAGAACTCGAGGTCTAGATAGTGAGGGGTAAGAGACATTGTCTCCTTCTTGCTAAGGGCCTAGAACACTTGTAAACACCATTGATAGAGAGAATACAAGAACTTCCGTGCGTGGAATCACCACGTTCTCCCTCCCTAGATTCCCCTAGCACTCATTGGCCCCATATTTAGCCTATCCATGGCATCTGCCGTGCCACCACCACGACGGTGGAGATAATATACGCCAGAGGCGGGAGCCAGGGGTGGACCAGGGCGGCCACACCACCTGGTGGCGCGGCCTAGGGTGGCCCTCGCCAGGGGGTGGGGTGGGCCCCCTGTGGCCCATCTCAACCTCCCCTTCTGGCTTCCTTCGTTTCTGGAAAAATAGGATTTTCCATGTATTTTCCCGGATTTTCTGATCTTCGTGAATTTTGCCTCCAAATAGCACCTTTTCCATCAGAATCCTGACTACAGCGGTCCATGCTCCAAAAGTCATTAACCATACAAAAACAGATGAAATAACATAAGTATCATCTCTTAATATGAAATATATCAATGAATAACATTAAATTATGATATAGAATAGTGATGCAAAATGGACGTATCACATAACAAGTATCAAATACTTAGAAAACTGTAATAAGTGTTTGGGGGAACATTTATAACATGTATATCAAATATATACCTTCTCCACTAACAACATCTCCTATAATGGGTTCCACTTTTGCATTTCTTAACTTAGCCATGAATTCATGAAAGGCATAGTATATCCCTCTCATGACATATCCATTGACGACATCCTTGTAGCTAGGAGGAAACGAATGCGGGCATCCGTCAACCAGTAGTCCATGATATCCATAGGGAGCTCATGAATATCTTCCATGATGTCTAAGTGGGTCTCGAAGCAGGTGTTTTCTTCCATCTTGGTTGAAAGAATCCCTTCCATGTACTCATACTTCATGATTCTGACTTATGCCGGGAACATCGCCTTCAATCTATAGAACATATCACGTGTGCCGATTTCATGAAAGTGTACCTGCAAGCAAGACTCCATATCATGAATTATGGTGTACTTGACTGTCATGAAGGTGTCATGGTGACCACGAAGAATCGTATCTTCTTCACCATCGAAGTAGTCGGGGAAATCTTCTATTGGTTCACGCAAGACATAGATAAGATGGTTTTCTATGGGGACGTCCCTAAGCCATTGGTACCAGTCGATGAAGTTTGACCCATCTAACTTAAGTTTATCATTGTTCAGGAATGGACCATATCCTAAACTTTAGAAATGGCCATGATCTATAAGGATATTTGAAAATACTTAGACTAAGTTCATAATACGAGTTCAAATTTATAATCACATTATCAAATGATCTCCCACTAAAACTATCATCCCTAAGACGGTTTTAGTGATTACATGATCCTAATTCACTATACCATCCCCGATCGTCACGGTCGATGATATAGCTGCAAAGGTGGACAACACAGTTTTGATCACATCATTCATGTGACGCATCCTCGATCTTTCAATCTCTCGTGTTCCGACCATGTTTGTACATGCTAGGCTCACCAATTCAACCTTAATGTATCCGTAGTACATACATGGCTTACACCCACTATATGTGAACATCGATATGGTTGCACCCTATCATCATGGCCTTCTCCATAACGAAGGACTTTCTTGGTGGTGCACACTAATGGCAGAACACTATAGTTGGTATTAATTAGGGACCATCTTATTTAATGTCACTTTTGTGTATCTAATACTAGCAATCAATAAGATGCACACAAGGAATTAACATCACGTGCAATTTATATGTGACATGATATGGTCCTTCTTCCTATGCCTTGATCTCCATCGAGTGCTCCGGCATGATCCCCATATTGCCACTGGTTCGGCTCCAAGTATACGATGCCACTAGTTGGTCGTCTATTGATACGCTGCTAACGTATCCATAATTTTTTATGTTCCATGCTTGGTTTTATCTACTTTCTTATGTTTTGTCCACACTTTGGAGTACTTTTTATACACTTTCTTGGACTAACCTATTAACAAGAGCCACAGTGCCAGCTGCCTATTTTCTGTTGTTTTTGGTTCCAGGAAAGTCAGAAAATGAATATTCTCGGAATTGGACGGGACAAAAGCCAAAGTCAGTTTTTCACCGAGGGACACACGGAGCCAGAATACGAGACGGAGAGGGGCCAGGGGGCCTCCACACCACCTGGCCACGCGGCCAAGCCTGGCCCACGCCAGGGGGTGGTCTGGCCGCCTTGGGCACCCCCTCGGCCTCCCCTTTCGCCTAATGCCTCCGATACAAAACCCCTAAGTACCCGATCAACAATCCACGAAAGAGTCTATAGTTGCCGTCTTCTCCATCCCTAGATCGGGAGGGATCTGAAGCTCTTCACGACACCCTGTCGGAGAGGGGAATTCACCCTGAAGGCCTTCTTCATCACCATGCAAGCCTCCGGTGTGATGTGTGAGTAGTTCATCCCTGGACTACGGGTCCATGTAGTAGCTAGATGGCTGGTTCTTCTCCTTTGTGCTATCATGTTTAGATCTTGTGAGCTCCGTTCATGATCAAGGTCATCTATTTGTAATCCTACATGTTGTGTTTGCGGGGATCCGATGGATATTGAGATGCTATTTCAGATTGATTATTGATTCTATCATGTCTTTGTTATTTGTGATCTTGCATGCTTTCCGTTGTTAGTAGCTATCTTGGCCAAGTAGATGCTAGCAACTCCAAGAGTTAGTATTTATGCTCGATAGTGGGTTCATGCCTCTAGTAATCTGGGGAAGTGACAGAAATCTCTAAGGTACTAGATGTGTTGGTGCTACTAGGGAGAAAACAATAATCCTTTGTTCATATAACAATCGTATTGTTTACTTTACATGCAATGTGTAATGCAATTATCTGTTGCTGGCAACTTAATACTGGAGGGGGTTCGGATGATAACCTGAAGGTGGATTATTAGTCATAGATGCAATTGGATTACGGTCTATGTATAATGTTGTAATGCCCAATCGAATCTCAAAGGAGTCAAGATGATTAGTATATGCATGTATTGCTTTCTCGATGTTTTTCAATTGCCCCACTGTAATTTGTTCACCCAACATGTTATCTATCTTAAGGAGAGCCACCACTAGTGAACTATGGACCCCGGTCCTTTCTTTTATCATCAATCTACAACTGTTTACTGCTTTCTGTTTACTTTCTGCAAACTATTACTCTGTTCCACACAATACGGTTAATCCTTTGTTTTCAGCAAAACCGGTGAGATGGGGGCAAAGTTCTGTCGTTGTGTTGTGCAGGTTTCCACGTTGATGCTGGCGCCGGTAGTGCGCCCTGCCAAAGTCCAGCTAGCAACACCTTGGAGGTGTTTCCTTGTGCTTACTGGATTGATAACCTTGGTTTCATAACTGAGGGAAAACTTACTGTTGTACTCATCATACCTTCCTCTTGGGGTTCCCCAACGAGCTCGTTAATACACTAAGGTAAAACTTATTGTTGTACTCATCATACCTTCTTTATCAAAAACACAAGAAAAATAGTTTTACTACTTTGCTTTCTTTACTAAAAACACAAAAAAATGACTACTCTTGAAAATACTAAGTTGTGTGACTTCACTAGCACCAATAACAATGATTTCATGAGCACACCTATTGCTCCACCTGTTCCTGAAGCTACTTTCTTTGAAATTAAACCTGCTTTACTCAATCTTGTTATGAGAGAACAATTTTCTGGTATTGATAATGAAGATGTTGCTGCTCATCTAAATAACTTTGTTGAACTTTGTGAGATGCAAAAGCATAGGGATATAGATGGGGATATTATTAAGCTTAAATTGTTTCCTTTCTCTTTGAGAGGAAAATCTAAAGAATGGTTGAATTCCTTAACTAGGGATAGTATTGATTCTTGGACTAAATGCAAAGATGCTTTCATTGGAAAATACTATCCTCCTGTAAGATTATATCTATGAGAAGTGAAATAATGAAGTTTAAACAATCTGATAATGAACATGTTGCTCAAGCTTGGGAAAGAATAAAATCTTTGGTAAAAAATTGTCCCACTCATGGACTGACTGCTTGGATGATTATCCAAACCTTTTATGCAGGATTGAACTATTATTCAAGAAATCTACTGGATTCTGCTGCTGGAGGTACCTTTATGACCATTACTTTGGGTGCTGCAACAAAGCTTATGGATAATATGATGGTTAACTATTCTGAATGGCACACTAAAAGAGCTCCACAAGGTAAGAAGGTAAATTCTGTTGAAGAAACCTCCTCCTTGAGTGATAAAATTGATGTTATTATGTCTATGCTTGTTAATGGGAAGGCTCATATTGATCCAAATCATGTTCCCTTAGCCTCTTTGGTTGCTTAATGCCTACAGGAATAATTTTGGTAACAACAATTATAGGCCATATCTTCCCAATAATGGTAATGCTTATGGAAATTCCTACAACAACAATATGAGTGCTCCCTCTGAACTTGAAGTTATGCTTAAAGACTTTATTAGTAAACAAACTGCTTTCAATAAAACTATTGAGGAGAAACTCTCTAATGCTGAAAGAAATATAGCATCATTAGCTGAAGCTCAATCTTCTTTGAATAAAATGGCCGCTAAATCTGAAAATAATGTGAATCCCTTTGCTGCTACTAATGCCATACAAGTTAGAATTGATGAAAATGTTAGACTATTAGCTGAATTGGATGCTAAGTGGGAAAGAGAAGATGAAATTGCTAGAAACATTAGTGTTTCTACTATCACTACCACTAGTGTAGAGGCTAGTAATAGCTCTACTACTTTAGATGATAATTATGATTTTGATCTTGATGGTTGCAATATCTCTGAAGTTATTAAGTTCCTACAAAAGCTTGCTAAAAGTCCTAATGCTAGTGCTATGAATATGGCCTTTACAAAACACATTACTGATGCTCTCATAAAGATTAAAGAAGAAAAGATGAAACATAAAGCTTCTATTCCTATAAAACAAGAATATGGTTGGGAACCCATCATTAATATGAAAGTGAATGATTTTGATTTTAAAGCTTTATGTGATCTTGATAGTGGTGTTTCTATTATGCCTAGAAGAATTTATGATATGCTTGATTTGCCACCATTGGAAGATTGTTATTTGAATGTCCCACTTGATGTTAATGCTAAAAAGAAAATCATGGGGATTATTAATGATGTTCTTATTATGGTTAACAACGCCTATGTCCTCGTTGATTTCTATGTTTTGGATGTTGAATGCAATGCTTCTTGTCCTATTACTTTGGGAAGACCCTTTCTTAGAACTATTGGTGTCATTATTGATATGAAAGAAGGAACCATTAAATATCAACTCCCACTCAAGAAAGGTATAGAACACTTCCCTAAGAAGAGAGAGAAGAATTCTTTTGTCTCTCCTATGGAAAAAAATGCTCTTAATGCTTCTTCATTTCAGAACACTTGATTCTTTCTCTTGCTTCTTATGCCTAACTTAAAGGCGTTAAAGAAAATTACTTATTGGGAGATAACCCAAAAGTTTTAGATGAGTCTTGGAAGTTATTAATTCAGTAATAACCTATCCTTATCCTTTTTATTTGCTTTTTGTGCCAAGAGTAACCTCTAATGAGAGAGAAGTAATGATTGGGAAAGTTGCTGTCCCGAAACAGATTTACATGCTTCACCATAAAAATTCGTGTAAAATGTATGTACGTCATTTTGAGGCGTGAATTTTTGTGCTTCTGCCCCAGGTTGTTATATAACTTTCGTTAGTTCAACACTTTTTGATTTGAGCAACATAAGGTCTTCGAAAAAATTGGTTTTTACCTGCTGGTCTGTTTTGACAGATTTCTGCCATTATTTGCATTTCCTTCTTGTTGGTTTCTTTTTTGAGTTTTGTTGGGGAATTGAGCTTTTTGAGGGAAGTGCTACAGTAGCTTGTGTTTTAATGGAAGTTTTATTGGTGTTGAAACTGAACCTAAAGACTTATTATCTTGAGTGCACTAATATTGCTAATAAAGATTGTGTGAAGTTTTGTATGAAGGAAAAATTTCAGGTGTATAGAGAGAATGATGTAATGAGATGAAGAATGGACTAAAGCTCAAGCTTTATTCAAGAGGTAAAAGCGTCAAAGCTTGGGGATGCCCAAGGCATCCCCTTCTTCATCAATAAAAATCCCAGGTTCCTTCCAAACACCTCATTTTTATTATTTCATGTACAGTTGTGTTGTTCTTGGAGCGTCTTCGTTTTTTGTTTCTGGTTTTCGTTTGCTTGGTTTTCTTAGTTTTCTTAATAGATTGGTTGGACCCCCTCTTTCATGCATTAGTTTTCAAATAGTTTGGTTTGGATTGGAAAAGAGTAGGAAAAGTTCATGCTTAAGTGGTAAAGAGAGCTTGTTTTTTACTGTGGCCTATGCTTTGTCATGCCATGCTTGATATTGTTTTGGCTTTATGCTTAATAATCTTTGTTGTAGCATGACATGTTATAAACAATTGAGATTGCTTAATGTGCCTTGGAAGAATCATGCATTGTTTTAGCATATTAAAGCATAGTATTGTGGTATTCTCCTTTGATGCTTTATTTGGGTTGACTTGGCACATGCTCACACCATATAAGGACTATCCCAAGTCACCATATCCTTTATGATCCTTTAGTTTTCGACTTGTAGTATCACTTTATGCTTTGATTAATGTTTTTTTGTCGCTCTGCATGATTATGGCCATTATTGCTCTCTTAGTTGGTCGCTCCCAGTCTTTTGCTAGCCTCCATAACCAAGTATGAGTTCCACTCATGCATCCAACTCCTAAAACCAAGTTATTCGAAAGAGTCCACCATACCTACCTATTAGCATTTGCTATTCCAAGTATATTCATGTTTCTATCTACCTTCCGAATTAAACTTGTTATATTAAAATTAGTGATTAAAGCTCTGACGAACTTGATGGTACTTTCTTGCACTTAATAAACTTGAACCATTGCATCCATCTTTGTTGCGTATATGCTTGCGCTGTATAAGTTGAAGTTAGCAGAACCATGTATCATGGGGAACGCTTTCAACATTGCACTTGTACATTTTACCTAGTTGATATCATGTTCTTTTGCTTATGGATCCCGGTGGTGTGAAATAAAAGGGGAACTTGTAAGATCATGGACTTTGTATTTGTGTTAGAGAAATGCCTGGGCTACTATCCTAAGCCATGCCTAATCATGGTGGAAACTTGCAGCATAACCATAAAGAGCACTCTATGAAGCATCCTCAATAAAAACCTATGAAAATAGCAAATAAAAAGATCGCTGAGATGCTCATTGTCTGCTTGCCTTGTCATTTTGATTATGGGATAGCTCCTGTATCATGTGCAAGGGGTACCCCGTTGGCGGTTCTCTATGATACATATGTACTTACAATGACAAGAGCTTACTTGTGACTAAAGTTGAGTAGGATGAGGTTCGGTCTTCGTAAGTAAGGGGCATGAGACTTTGGCTTATAACTTGTCAAGCATATCCTCTTAGTTGTGTCACTTTAACCTTAATCACCTAAAGATGCTTATGATAGGGGCAATGAGAGATGAAAGCTAATAAGTACCATAATTTTTGGAAGCTCTTTATGAGACTTGAATCCCTACTTCCTTCTATGAAGGCATTTCTTTTACTTTTATGTTGAGTCTCCACCTTCTATCTTTATGCACCTACTTTGAGAGCATAGTGGCCATTCTTAGTTCTATGTGCATTGTCCCAAGACTTGTTGATTGATGCATAACTTTGGTATTGCTTGTTCTTAACTATTTGTATCTAGTCACTCTTATGAACTTTGAAGGTGTCATATGCATTTATGTTTGCTATTCTATGAGGGGCAAGCTGAATGCCACTATGCTATGTTTTCTTTATGTGAAACAAACAAACGTCTTGCAAAGCACTGTTATTCATGAATCTTTTGTTTGTGCCTTTTCATGTTGCAACATAGTTGCTATGTCTTATTGTTAGAACTTTGTCTTTCATGCTATGTTGAAGTACTATGATCCCAGCTATCAATGTTTTACAAATACTTTGATCAAGTTTATGATGGTGCATGTCACCTCAAAAATTATTCTTTCTTTTTTATCACTCACCTACTCGATGACAAGCAGGAGTTAAGCTTGGGGATGTTGATATGTTGCTAACGTATCCATAATTTTTTATGTTCCATGCTTGGTTTTATCTACTTTCTTATGTTTTGTCCACACTTTGGAGTACTTTTTATACACTTTCTGGGACTAACCTATTAACAAGAGCCACAGTGCCAGCTGCCTGTTTTCTGCTGTTTTTGGTTCCAGGAAAGTCAGAAAATGAATATTCTCGGAATTGGACAGGACAAAAGCCAAAGTCAGTTTTTCACCGAGGGACACACGGAGCCAGAATACAAGACGGAGAGGGGCCAGGGGGCCGCCACACCACCTGGCCATGCGACCAAGCCTGGCCCACGCCAGGGGTGGTCTGGCCACCTCGGGCACCCCCCTCGGCCTCCCCTTTCACCTATAAGATGACTCCGATACAGAAACCCTAAGTACCCGATCAAAAATCCATGAAAGAGTCTATAGCCATCGTCATCTCCATCCCTAGATCGGGGGGATCTGAAGCTCTTCCCGACACCCTGCCGGAGAGGGGAATTCACCTAGGAGGCCTTCTTCATCACCATGCAAGCCTCCGGTGTGATGTGTGAGTAGTTCATCCCTGGACTACGGGTCCATGTAGTAGCTAGATGGCTGGTTCTTCTCCTTTGTGCTATCATGTTTAGATCTTGTGAGCTCCATTCATGATCAAGATCATCTATTTGTAATCCTACATGTTGTGTTTGCGGGGATCCGATGGATATTGAGATGCTATTTCAGATTGATTATTGATTCTATCATGTCTTTGTTATTTGTGATCTTGCATGCTTTCCGTTGTTAGTAGCTATCTTGGCCAAGTAGATGCTAGCAACTCCAAGAGTTAGTATTTATGCTCGATAGTGGGTTCATGCCTCTAGTAATCTGGGGAAGTGACAGAAATCTCTAAGGTACTAGATGTGTTGTTGCTACTAGGGAGAAAATAGCAATCCTTTGTTCATAGAACAATCGTATTGTTTACTTTACACACAATGCGTAATGCAATTATCTGTTGCTTGCAACTTAATACTGGAGGGGGTTCGGATGATAACCTGAAGGTGGATTATTAGTCATAGATGCAATTGGATTACGGTCTATGTATAATGTTGTAATGCCCAATCGAATCTCAAAGGAGTCAAGATGATTAGTATATGCATGTATTGCTTTCTCGATGTTTGTCAATTGCCCCGCTGTAATTTGTTCACCCAACTCTTAAGGATAGCCACCACTGGTGAACTATGGACCCCGGTCCTTTCTTTTATCATCAATCTACAACTGTTTACTGCTTTCTGTTTACTTTCTGCAAACTATTACTCTGTTCCACACAATACGGTTAATCCTTTGTTTTTAGCAAAACCGGTGAGATTGACAACCTCACTGTAAGTTGGGGGCAAAGTTCTGTGGTTGTGTTGTGCAGGTTTCCACGTTGCTGCTCGCGCCGGTAGTGCGCCCTGCCAAAGTCCAGCTAGCAACACCTTGGAGGTGTTTCCTTGCTCCTACTGGATTGATAACCTTGGTTTCATAACTGAGGGAAAACTTACTGTTGTACTCATCATACCTTCCTCTTAGGGTTCCCCAACGAGCTCGTTAATACACGAGTCAGCATCTATCAATACGATGACTATTACTATACATCTTAGTAATAGAAAAGTAAACTACTTTACCTTGATCGCGACCCTGACCATATCAAATCACATGCCTCCTACAAAATAAAGTTAAATGCCTCTACTTTATATTTTGCAAGTTTTACGCGGTTGTTAGGCTTCCGTGATAGAACCGTTTCTACCTACGAACTTCCAACCACAACATGGATCCAAAAGTTATCTCTACTACACCTCTTTTGGGGCTCTTCGTTGCAAATTCCATATCAACTACTGAAAGAGAGCCAGACACCCGTAAGCCACTTATACAGTACAAGTTGTATGTTGAGAGTGGAACCAGTCTCGCGTAAGGTCGGTCCAGGCCGCTTCATCAAACAGTATCATGATATTTGCAAGTACACATGGGAGGGTAACAACTAGAGGATCAATGCCCACATTCTGTTCTAGCCGTAGAAGCAATACTATGCATAGATCGGCTCTGATATCACTGAAAGGGGCTCGTAGTAAAAAACAAACTTTTCCTAACTAGCGTCACCAATATGCCCAAGATCTATCTAGGAGTAGTGTTGTAACAAAGAGAGGCTTTTGGTAACATACCATTTTATATCGAAAGTTCTTAATGTTCATGCAGAATGTGGATGATGAAGTCGTACTCGCACCAACCTCAAGGTCACGAAGCTCCTCGCAATTCACCCCTAGTCCTTGCACGACCATCTTGGTGCCATTAGTGGTAGCACCCCCGTGGTATCGCATACATTCGGTGTTTGAAGATGACTCCCATTCTCCCTGATCCAGCCAGGATGCGGAAGTAGATCTTCTATCTGGAATCACTGTAGCTCAACGGTGTGTCGCAAAGAAGCGGTCTCCTACTTGTGCATCCCTTACTCGGGGCCGCAGTTGCGAGTGAAAAGAGAGAGAAAATCCCTAAGAAAACAACTTTAGAGATTATTTTGTGTCCTTTTACCTCCCATATAGACATTTATATATAGGGGAAAAGAGGCTACCCCAACTATTAAAGTCTCGGGGTGGGACTAAACCAAAGAAGGAGGGGAGTCATGCACACATGGATCAGGGCTGGCTGGCCAAGTCGGGTGGTCCACGCGTGCGGTCCATGAGAGGCCGGCGGCCAGGCTGGGCCCCACCCGCGCTCTAACCTAGGCAGCGGCGACGGCTGCCCATTGGAGGCTTACCTCTTAGGCCTTGTTCCCTCCGGGGACTTGGCCCATTATGAAGTTTGCCCAATAAAATTTATTTTAAATATATTTTATTATTAATTCCAAAAATAATATAAAATACATATTATTAAATTCTATTAGACCCGAAACACCTTTCGGTTCATTTTGAACTTCTTCGGATCCTCCCGGAACGATTCCGGTTCTCTCACGAAACAATTTCAGTAATCTCTTCCCTTTCTTTTTGTGATTCCGATAATCCCAAAACAACCTCTAATTGTCGTAAAACCCTTAAGTGTGTTACCCTATGGTTCGGGAACATCAGAGACATGATCGAGACAACTCTCGGAGCAATCATCATTACTGGGATCAAGATGCCCATAATGACCCCTATGCATTACATGATTTCAATATTGTTTGAACCATAAATAATGAGTCCAGTTACCTTTGTTTCTTTGATACCTGACTTGTCCAAGATCTAATAATCGGTATCATGATTTCCTGTTCAAACCCGTTGCCGACAAATGTTGCTTTACTTGTTCCCGTGATATTTCGTCCCCGTGACCTAGTCACATGTTGCGCATCCTATGGATGTAGTTTCACCGAGTGGACCCGGTGTATCTTCCCATCACGCGGGTGAACAAATTCTGATCTTGATGTATATACCTCAACGTGTCCCTCTAGAATACCCAATATACACCTTTATGATCACCTTGTTATGGTGTGATGGTTGATGTAGTCTAAGCAGCCACGGGTGACAGTGATTGAACATATCTCACAGTCTAAGGATTAGGATACTTCGTTTCTAACTATTGCAACAATGAACTTTGTGACTTGATCATGTCGCAATACTTATATTGGGTAATGGACATCACATCATTCACCAATGATTATATTATGACTTTATTGTCAATTGGCGTAAATGTTCCATAATTAGGAAACCTTGATCATTAGTTACCCAATAAACTAGTTGTATAGAGGCTATTGGGTACCTTTGGTTTATTTATATACCACACTTGTATTAATGTTTCTGGTTGATATAGTTATAGAATGGTATAAAACTATTATAAACTAATGAGTTATGATAATAAACACCTTTACTATTTTCCTATAGGGCATATCTCCTTCATGAACAAGTACACATGTGAGGGTAATAACTATAAAATCAATGCTCATATATCACTATGTGTGTTATCCATACCAACACATTTATGCATATATCTGCTATAATACCACTGAAGGGTTCCATCGCAGAAAACAAAAAATTCCTAGCAATAAGAACGATATAGCCAAGATCTACTCTATGCAGATGTAAGGTAATGGAGGGATTCGGTGTTCATACCTTTGAAGATCTAAAAGTGTTACGTTCCAACGAATGTTGATGATGTAGTCGTACGGTGACGCTGACCTCAAGGTCGTGCAGGCGTACAAGCGATGTGTGCCACAACTGGAAGCACCTTCACAATTCTACACGCATTCGGTGTAAACGATATCCCCCAGGCTTCGATCCAGTGAAATAGCGGAAAAATATTGATCCGAACTAAAGATCCATCAGCCCGACAGTGTGCGTATGGTGGAGAAACCTTTGTCCCCGTATCCATTTTCCAACTTGGGAACCACTTGTGAGGGAGGGAGAGAGATAGCCAAAAGCCAATTGGATGGGTTTGAGGGGAGGGGCTCCCCACTATATATAGGAGGAGGAGTGCCAACACCAAGGGGTGCCCAGGGTGGGACTAATCCTACTGCCGGCCCTAGGTGGGCCCCACGTAGGGTGTCCATGGCATGGCCAGCCGGCCCCCTTCTGGGCCCTACTTGGGGCGCGCGCCCCTTCATGGGCCTCCCCTCTGGGTGAGGCCTGATGTCTACGCACTTCTATTCTTGTAGATAGTTGTTGGGCCTCCAAGTGCAGAGGTTTGTAGAACAGCAGCAAGTTTTCCCTTAAGTGGATCAGCCAAGGTTTATCGAACTCAGGGAGGAAGTGGTCAAAGGTATTCCCTCTCAAGCAACCCTGCAATCAAGATACAAGAAGTCTCTTGTGTCCCCAACACACCCAATACACTTGTCAGGTGTATAGGTGCACTAGTTCGGCGAAGAGATAGTGAAATACAAGTGGTATAGATAATTATAAGTGGTAACGGTGCTAGAAAATATCTTGATGGCGTGTGGTTGATGTGGGAAAAGACTAAAGGAAAACTGAAATAAAGATGGAAGCAAGCAAACATGTAACAGATCTAATTGCAAATGGTGTTTCAATGCTTAAAAACAAGGCCTAGGGATCATACTTTCACTAGTGAACACTCTCATATAAATATATTCTTCTTTATGATACTACGCTGTACTACTCTTTGGTTGGACACTCTAATCGTTGGTAGGGCTATAACAGCACTCCTCAAAGTTCATCTTTCCCATCTAGATAACCCCACACTGTCACCTTGAGTACTAGATGGGTCCAACAAACACCACAATTTCATAAAGACATCCAACTCCAAATATAACTCATAACAAGTATTTGTAATCTCTAGCCTAAGTGCCACCATGGTGTGCACACTGTCAACTTCACACACATGGGGAGAGCAGAGATCTATTAAAGCACTTGACTAGCAAAGTAGATCTACTTGATTACAAAGCCCATGATCACAATATGATCATGCATAGAGAGAGAGAGATGAACACATAGCTACCGATAGAACCCTTAGCCTCGAGAGAGAACTACTCCCTCCTCATCATGGGAATCAGCAACAGCGATGGAGATGGTGGTGGAGATCGATGGAGATGGATCCGGGGGCACTTGCCCGTCTTGGCAGGGTGCCGGAACAGAGACTTTCTGTCCCCGGATCTCCCCTTCGGTGGCGGTAGCATTGCGAAACTTTTCATGGATTTCTGATTGACGATTTAGGGTTTCTGTATCGGGAGGAATATATAGGCGAAGAGGCAAGGTCGGTGGGCGGCCAGGGGGCCCACACCACCTGGTGGCGCGGCCAGGGCTAGCCCGTGCCACCACATGGTGTGGCCACCCTGTGGCCCCTCTCCGTCTCGTCTTCTGGCTACGTGAGTCTTCCGGTAAAATATCGACTTTGGCTTTTGTCCCGTCCAATTCCGAGAATATTCATTTTCTGACTTTCTGGAACCAAAAATAGCAGAAAACATGCAACTGGCACTGTGGCATCTTGTTAATAGGTTAGTTCCATAAAATGCATAAAAAGTAATCCAAAGTGTGGACAAAACATAAGAAAGTAGATAAAACCAAGCATGAAACATCAAAAATTATAGATACGTTAGCAACGTATCAACATCCCCAAGCTTAACTCCTGCTCGTCCTCGAGTAGGTAAGTGATAAAAAGAAAGAATAATTTTTGAGGTGACATGCACCATCATAAACTTGATCAAAGTATTTGTAAAACATCCAAAGCTGGGATCATAGTACTTCAATCATAACATGAAAGACAAAGTTCTAGCAATAAGACAAAGAAACTATGTTGCAACATGAAAAGGCATAAACAAAAGATTCATGAATAACAATGCTTTGCAAGAGTTTTGTTTGTTTCACATAAAGAAAACATAGCATAGTAGCATTCAGCTTGTCCCTCATAGAGTAGCAAACATAAATGCATAGGACACCTTCAAAGTTCATAAGAGTGACTAGATACAAATAGTTTAAAACAAGCAATATCAAAGCTATGCATCAATCAACAAGTCTTGGGACAATGCACATAGAACTAAGAATGTCCACTATGCTCTCAAAGTAGGTGCATAAAGATAGAAGGTGGAGACTCAACATAAAAGTAAAAGAAAGGCCTTCATAGAAGGAAGTAGGGATTCAAGTTTCATAAAGAGCTTGGAAATCTCATGTCCCTTGAATACGAGGGTCGCTCCTCATGCTAATCAAGTTTAGTTACCGGTAAGTTCTTGTCATAGTAAGTATATGTGTATCATAGAGAACCGCCAATGGGGTACCCCTTGCCCGATGATACGGAAGAATCCCCATATCAAAATGACAAGGAAAGCAGACAACGAGCATCTCAGCAATCTTCTTATTTACCATGGGAATATGGTGCTTTTTTCTCTCTTTCCTCTTTTCATAATCTCTTTTTTCTTTTTCTCTTTTTTTATCAATATAGGACTCTTTTTTTATAAGAAGAATGCTTCATAGACAGCTCATTATGGTTACGCTGCAGGTTTCCACCATGTCAGCATGGATTAGACCAGCGGCCCAGGCGTTTCTCTAACATATATACATAACTCCATGGAATTACAAGCTCCCCTTTCATTTCACACCGACGACATCCATAGACAAAAGAGCATGATATCAACTGGGTACAATGTACAAGTGCAATGTTGAAAGCGTTCCCCATGAAAGCATGGTTCTGCTAATCCCCAACATATAAGTGCAAGCATATACAACATAGACGACACAATGGTTCAAGTTTATTAAGGGAAAGAAAAGTAAAGTGTGCCATCAAGTTCGTGAGAGCTTTAATCACTAGTTTTCTCATAACAAGTTTAATTCGGAAGGTAGATAAAAACAAGAATATACTTGGAATAGCAAATGCTAATAGGTAGGTATGGTGGACTCTTAGGAATAACTTGGTTTTATTTGGAGTTGGATGCATGAGTGGAACTCATACTTGGTTATGGAGGCTAGCAAAAGACTGGGAGCGACCAACTAAGAGAGCAATAATGGCCATAATCATGCAGAGCGATAAAACATCATTAATCAAAGCATAAAGTGATATTACAAGTTGAAAACTAAAGAATCATAAAGGCTATGGTTACTTGGGATAGTCATAACATGGTGTGAGCATGCGCCAAGTCAACCCAAATAAAGCATCAAAGGAGAATACCACAATACTATGCTTTAATATGCTAAAACAACGCATGATTCTTCCAAGGCACATTAAGCAATCTCAATTGTTTATAACATGTCATGCTACAACAAAGAATACTAAGCATAAAGCCAAAACAATATCAAGCATGGAACGACAAAGCATAGGCCACAGTCAAAAACAAGCTCTCTTTACCACTTAAGTATGAACTTTTTCTACTATTTTCCAATCCAAACCAAACTATTTGAAAACCAATGCATGAAAGAGTGGGTCCAACCAATTTATTCAGCAAACTAAGAAAACCAAGCAAACAAAAACCAAAAACGAAAACGAAGACGCTCCAAGAACAACACAGTTGTGCATGAAACAATAAAAATGAAGTGTTTGGAAGAAACCTGAGATTTTTATTGATGAAGAAGGGGATGCCTTGGGCATCCCCAAGCTTTGACGCTTGTACTTCTTGGATATTTCTTGGGGTGACACGCGTGGCATCCCCAAGCTTGAGCTTTAGTCCATCCTTCATCTCATTACTCATTCCTTCCATACACCTGAATTTTTTCCTTCATACAAAACTTCACACAATCTTTATTAGCAATATTAGTGCACTCAAGATAATAAGTTTTTAGGTTCAGTTCCAACACCAATAAAACTTCCAATAAAACACAAGCTACTGTAGCACTTCCCTCAAAAATCTCAATTCCCCAAAAGAACTCAAAAAGGAACCAACAAGAAGCAAATGCAAATAATGGCAGAAATCTGTCAAAACAGACCAGCAGGTAAAGATGAATTTTTTCAAAAACCTTCTTTTGCTCAAATCGAAAAGTGTTGAACTAACGAAAGTTAGATAACAACCTGGGGCAGAAGCACAAAAATTCACGCCTCAAAAAGACGTATAGAGAGTTTACATGAATTTTTACGGTGAAGCACAAAAATCTGTTTTGGGACAGCAACTTTCCCAATCATTACTTCTCTCTCATTAGAGATTACTCTTGGCACAAAAACCACACAAAAAATGATAATAAGAGTTTATTACTGAAGCAATAACTTCCAAGACTCAACTAAAACTTTTGGGTTATCTCCCAATAAGTACTTTTATTTAACGCCTTTAAGTTAGGCTTGATAGTTTGAGAAGATGCTCACATAAGAAATATGAATTGAAGTAAAAGAGAGCATCAAGAAGCAAATTCAAAGCACATTTAAGTCTAACCCACTTCCTATGCATAGGAATCTTGTAAATAAACAAGTCATGAAAGCACAAAGCAACAAGCATAGGAAAGCAAAACAAGTGCAACTTCAAAATTTTCAACATAAAGAGGGGAAACTTAATATTGTTGAGATACATAAAACCATGTTTCCTTCTCTCATAATAACTTTCAGTAGCATCATGAATAAGATCAACAATATAACTATCACATAAAACATTCTTATTATGAGCCACATGCATAAAAGAATTAATACTCTCCATATAAACATAGTCATTCTTATTAATTATAGTGGGAGCAATTTCAACAAAATAGCTATCATTATTATTCTCATCACCATAATCGTCAAATATAGGAGGCATGTTGTAATTATAATTAATTTTCTCCTCAATAGTAGGTGGACTGAAAATATCATATTCATCATTGTAATCGTCATATATTGGAGGTTTGGTATCATCATAAGCAATAGAATAGCTATCTTCCAAAGCTGGGAAACTAAAAAGATCATTTTCATAAAAACTAGCTTCCCCAAGCTTAGGCTTTTCCATAGCATTAGCAATAATGGTGTCCAAAGAATTCATACTAACAACATTGCTATTAGCATGCAAATAAAGTTCCATAGGTTTTTTAATTTTCTCTTCAAACACTTCATGTCCTAACTCAAGATAAATACTATAAAGATCTCTAATTGTTTTGTTATTTTCCATTAAGCCTAACTAGTGAAAACAAGAAACTAAAAGACAAAATTGCATAATCTAGAGGAAATAACTTCGAGCACTCACACCGAAGGATGTGAGTACCTTTTACCTTACCTCCCCGGCAACGACGCCAGAAAATAGCTTGATGTCTACGCAGTTCTATTCTTGTAGACAGTTGTTGGGACTCCAAGTGCAGAGGTTTGTAGAACAGTAGCAAGTTTTCCCTTAAGTGGATCACCCAAGGTTTATCGAACTCAGGGAGGAAGTGGTCAAAGGTATTCCCTCTCAAGCAACCCTGCAATCAAGATACAAGAAGTCTCTTGTGTCCCCAACACACCCAATACACTTGTCAGGTGTATAGGTGCACTAGTTCGGCGAAGATATAGTGAAATACAAGTGGTATAGATAATTATAAGTGGTAACGGTGCTAGAAAATAGCTTGATGGCATGTGGTTGATGTGGGAAAACACTAAAGGAAAACTGAAATAAAGATGGAAGCAAGCAAACATGTAACAGATCTAATTGCAAACGGTGTTTCAATGCTTAGAAACAAGGCATAGGGATCATACTTTCGCTAGTGAACACTCTCATATAAATATCTTCTCTTTATGATACTACTCTGAACTACTCTCCGGTTGGACACTCTAATCCATGGTAGGGCTATAACAACACTCCTCAAAGTTCGCTTTTCCCATCTAGATAACCCCACACTATCACCTTGAGCTCTAAATGGTTCCAACAAACACCACAATTTCATAGAAACATCCAACTCCAAATATAACTCATAACAAGTAATTGTGTTCTCTAGCCTAAATGTCACCATGGTGTACACGCTGTCACTTTCACACACATGGGGAGAGCAGAGATCTATTAAAGCACTTGAGTAGCAAGGTAGATCTACTTGATTACAAAGCTCATGATCACAATATGATCATGCATAGAGAGAGAGAGATGAACACATAGCTACTGGTAGAGCCCTTAGCCTCGAGAGAGAACTACTCCCTCCTCATCATGGGAATCAGCAACGGCGATGGAGATGGTGGTAGAGATCGATGGAGATGGAGCCGGGGGCACTTCCCCATCCCTGCTGGGTGCCGGAACAGAGGCTTTTTGTCCCCCAAATCTCCCCTTCGGTGGCGTTGGCGCTACGGAACTTTTCATGGATTTCTAATTGATGATTTAGGGTTTCTATATCGAGAGGAATATATAGGCGAAGAGGCAAGGTCGGTGGGCGGCCAGGGGGCCCACACCACCTGGTGGCACGGCCAGGGCTAGCCCGTGCCACCACATGGTGTGGCCACCCTATGGCCCCTCTCCGTCTCGTCTTCTGGCTCCGTGAGTCTTCCGGTAAAATATCGACTTTGGCTTTTGTCCCGTCCAATTCCGAGAATATTCATTTTCTGACTTTCTGGAACCAAAAACAGCAGAAAACAGACAACTGACACTGTGGCATCTTGTTAATAGGTTAGTTCCAGAAAATGCATAAAAAGTACTCCAAAGTATGGACAAAACATAAGAAAGTAGATAAAACCAAGCATGGAACATCAAAAATTATAGATACGTTAGCAACGTATCAAGGCCCATTTAGGTGGGTTGGCCCAAAAATCCATTAAAAATGTATTTTAATATTAATTCATCTAATTAATATTAAATACATATTATTTAATTCCTCTCAATGTGAAACACCTTTTGGAGAACCTTTCCGAAACCACCCTAGAACTATTCTAGAGTTCTCTCTATTTTCTCCTATGATCTCGTATCAATATCTAAGGGTCATCTACCCTTAAGCGTGCCACCCTACAGTTCGGTAATACACAGACATGATCGAGTCATCTTTCCGATCAATGACCAATAGTGGGATTTGGAAACCCTTGATGGCCCCATGCATTCCACGAATTAACTTGATCGCTTGAACCTTAAACATCGAGTCTCATTCCCTTCGCTACATGATACCTAGTTTGTCCAAGATATGATATCCGGTACCTCTATACCTAGTTCGATCTTGTTACCGACAAACACATTTACTCATTTTCGTGATATTACATCCTCGTGACCTAGTCACGTGTTTGCAAACCTTATAGATGTAATGTCACCGACTAGGCCCAGGGTATCTATCTATCGCGCAGATGGGAAAATATCGATCTCTATGCATACGCCTCAACCTATCCTTTTCAAATACCTAAGAGACACCTTTATGATCACCCTGTTACAATGTGACAGTTGATGCAGTCGAAGCAGCCTCAGGTGATAATAATTATATATGATCTGACGGTCAAAGGAATGGGTTAGTATGTTTTACTAGATATCATAATGTTGAGTTTTATGACTGGATCTCATTTCAATACTATGGTTGTGTGTGTGTCCATTACACCATTCATCTAATGACATGACCCCATTATCAACTGACATAAATGTCGATGATCGAGAAACCTCGATCATAAGTTGACCAATGAGCTAGTTGACTAGAGGTTACTAGGGATTTGATTTGTTTACATACCACACAACTAATGTTTCCGCTTAATACAGATATACTATGGTATACAACTTATTATGAACATTTGAGATATGACAATAAAACATCTTTATTATTTGCATCTAGAGCATATCTCCTACACTTTGGTCGGGCTACGACAGTGCTTGTGCATTGTTTCCTTCTTAAAGGTGTCGCTATTGGAGAGGTTAGACTTCTGGTGTTGTTTTGGTGGTGTTAGTGTCGTTACTATAAGGATTTGACCGTTGTAGCGGGACTTTTATTTTTATATATTTTTTCTTTTTTCTTGGATTTGTGCATCCGTAAGGCAGCTAGGGCATTGCGTTGTTGCAGAGGTTGCATGTGATTGGTATCTTCACGATATTAATAAATGCTCTTTGTAAAAAACAACCAAAGAAAAAAGTATCTACCAAGCTTGCACCTTTTTTGGAGAATTAGCCAAGCTTGCAAAGAGATTGCA
Organism: Avena sativa; assembly: GCA_916181665.1. Classification (NCBI taxonomy): domain Eukaryota; kingdom Viridiplantae; phylum Streptophyta; class Magnoliopsida; order Poales; family Poaceae; genus Avena; species Avena sativa. The sequence continues at coordinate 25,505,366 of OV702290.1, read as the reverse complement.
TTGCCTAAGAACATCTCAAGTAGATATGATGACGTCGTCCAAGACCACGACCCCTCATCTACGAGAGGATTTCGTTCTTTCTTTAGATGGTTTTAAGTGTCTTGCTCGAGATGGTGAGGGATAGATACATCCCGAAGTCAGAATAAGGTTCTTCCTATTCTATCCTCGCTACGGTGGTGCATCTAGCGCTGACAGGGACCGCGTGGAGTCATGTGTCCATTGGATCTCGTGAGATCCTGTCGTTTTTGTGTTTATCGGTGTGGTTCCAGGTCAGCCTCTTTCGATCTATCATTGTCATCGTTGGTGAGGGTTGCCAGTCTGGAGCGTTGGTCCTTTGGGATCTTAGCACGGGGACTTTCCATCTGTCTACTATAACAAGCTCTACTACGACAAGCTTTACCTGACTCTCATGATGGAGAGACGAGGACGGTGACACGCCTTCGGCTTATGCAAGTGTTTGTAGTCGTGCTAGCTAGGTGGTTCAAGGATCTAATTGTAATTTTTATTACCTTTTGGACTCTTTGTACTATTTTTGATCATTATTAATAGATCAGCGGGATTTTTGCAAAAAAAAACTCAAATGGTCTCGGAAAGATCACCATTCAGCACATGCAACAAATTGATAGGCGGAACCCGTCCAAACTTCATCATCGTCGGTAAATATAACGCAACACAACACCATGAGATTCCTTCTAACCCTTGCTAAAACCGTGCAAGGCAGTATTAGGGCATGTTTAATGGGGGCGCTTAACCCAGACGTTAGGCTTCGATTCCTGGCAGTTACATCAAAATCCCAATCGAATCCGGAACACTCGCTAGCGTCGACGCAAAAACAGGCGCCGGACGCTCCACGCTTTTCGCTGCAGCAATTGGTTTCGATCGACAGCGGAATATAAGGATTTTAGCGCCTCTATTAGCAACCCGCGTTGTAGGATAGGGCGATTGCCTACTTTTTCTTTTTCGTACATATTATTTTTAATCACCTAAGCGCTCATCTAAACTGCTGGCATAGTACGTGTCCTTAGATACATCTAAATGTAAAAAAATTAAGACATATATTTTGAGACGGAGAGAGTAGTACTCGTAGTAAATCGTGTGCAACAACACATCCAATGATTCGGTCACGCCGTTTACGTCCCTGGCTGATCATGCAAGCATCCCACCTCTCCCAACTAGTTTACGTCCCTGGCTGATCATGCAAGCATCCCACCTCTCCCAACTAGTCACGGAATAAGAAGATGTCAAGAGTATGATTTACGGTCCGAATAGCAATGCAGTTAGAAAGAAGGCCATTGCCGCAATGCCCTTGTTTTCTCTGCCCGTCTCTCCGTGTATAGCCAAACATGCATGGCTGCGGATTAGTTTTGATTCAAAAAGTTCTTAGGAACTTTATAAGATTTTCAAATATATTCAGTGATTCTTTCCACGGTGTTAGTTTCAGTGGGAGGTAAATTGCATTTTGTAGGAGTAGCAACTGTTGTGTCTTTTCTTCCACTAAGATCGCTAGAGAATGTAGTAACACTCTCTTGCCTTACGCCGGAGGTAGCTAGGGCACCGGAGGCCCACGGGCTTCGTGATTGAAACTGAGGGTTGGACAGCCTGAGGAGGGGAAAGAGAGTTTACGAGACACATGCATGGGCCTCGTGTCACTGAGCAACGACATGTAGCGGTAGTAGAGTCCAAACAAGCGAAAACAAACTAGAAAAGGCCAACAGTGAACCTTAGTGGGTACGAAGAAGGGACGAAATATTCCTACAACAACAAGAAAAAAAATACTCCCTCCGATCCAAATTAATTGACTTGGATTTGTTTATATTCGAATGTATCTAGCACTAAAACATGTCTAAATACATCCGAATCTAGCCAAATCAAAGTCAATTAATTTGGATCGGAGGGAGTATTTACTACCAAGCTTGCACGTTTTTTCTGAGGATTATCAACCAAGCTTGCATTGGCTGTGAACATCTCAAGCAGATACACAAGTTCCCAGAAAGATCACCATTCGGCACACGCAACAAATCGACAGGCGGAACCCGTCCAAACACCATCATCGTCAGTAGTAGTAAAATGTAACGCAACGCCATGAGATTCTTTTCTAACCCTTGCTAAAACCGTGCAAGGATACGTTGGTCCGCACCAAAATTGACATGAAAAAGGGGGAGGAAAAGGCTGGTCCAAAGGGCCAATAATGCGTGGGATTCAGTACGTACTTGTCTCTCCCCCAAAAAAATTATCTAGCATACGTGTTCAACAACACATCCAATGATTGAGCCACGCCGTTTGCGTCCCTGGGCTGGTAAAGGCATGGCAGCTTCCAATGATTCAATCACGACGCCACCATTGCGATTGCTCTGTCCACGGAGCCAATCAGCTGGTATGGCACACCATGGTTGGACGCTGGCGCGCCCAGTGAGAGCACATGCTGTGTAGGCCCTGCTCCAACAAATCGTAACATCACATCGCCACGTTCCCCTGCAAGTGAAAACATTTCTATAGAAAGAAATGGTTTATGGTTTATGTCATCATGTAGTCTGGTCTTAGTTTTTTCACCTAAGGAAACGAGAACAGATCTTGCCTGCACTGCACGTATATGTGGAAAAACTTTGCTGCGACGAGGGTTGTTCAGATATTTGGCAGGATTTTCTTCCCCAAAATTGACAAGAAACAGAGCGGGTGAGAAAGATGGGTGACTACTGAACCGAGACCCAAAGGCTGCGCAGGGTCATTACCTACTCGGAGCAAAGAATCCTCCCTTTGCCAGCCACGTGGGGTCCCCCCTGTTCCTGCGCTCGTGACGAATCTTGGCGGCTTTTGTTACCGCTTGTTATCCACAGCCCAGCCGTCGATGCCAAGCCCGACGGCCCAGATCTCGTCCGGGGAAAGCACAGCAGCCCGCCCGCAACCGCACGGAAAACGACCGGAAAGTCTCTTGTCCCTCCTCTCCCGCGGGCCCCCTGCACCGCGCGTTTATCGCCTCACCGTTAATTTTATCGCCGACGCGTGGGCCCGGACAGCGTGGGGGGTTGGGTTTGGGTTGCCCCGCAGCACAAGACCCCAAGGCGACTCCGCGCGACCAGTCACGCCACCCACGCTACCACTGGTTTACTCCTTTTTTTCCTCTCCGCCGCCATTGCCGAGCGCAGCAGCACGGGAGAGCCCGTCCGGACCGAGACCGCCATGGAGAGCGCCGCCCACAAGACCACCCCTGCCGGTGAGCCTCCCCCACGTCCTTACATTGTGCCTTTTCTTGATTTTCCCTTCTTTTTTTTTGGCTTTCGTGTGATGTAACGGCGTGGCGGTTCCGGCGTGCAGGGGGAGGGGACGGCGCGTGCAGCGCCGGCCACCTGTGCCACCTGTGCGGGTACAAGTATGCCAGCGCGCACCCTAGCGCCAAGCAGCGCCGCGCGCACAAGAAGAACTGCGGTGCTGGCGGCGGCGGCGGCGGCAGGTCGTCGCCGCCCGCCGCAGACGCCACCGCCACGGAGGAGGAGCGCCAAGGCAAGAAGCTGCTGCTAGGTAACGCGCGCGCGCTTCCCGCCGCCCTGCTTCCTCTGTTGCGTTCTTGGCCTGACGCGCTTGTGTGTCTCTCCTTCCTAGACGAGTGTGAAGGCGAAGCAGGAGGAGGAGGAGAGGGAAATGGGGCGGGTGCTTCGGATTCTGCCGGCGGTTTGCCCGGATCTGCGCAGGATGTCGGGAATGCCGTCGTCCAGGACGGCGACAATGGAGGTCTGTTTCCAATTCTTCCTCCCCGAATATTCCTCTTCTTCTTTTTTTACTTCGTCACAAACAAAATCGAGTGTAATTATTTGATGGGGATTCGGCAGGTGAGAATTTGCTGCCTTTTCTTCCTACACGAACTTCCGTGATTCAGTGAAACCGTACTACTCATGTTCCAGGCTGGAATACAGCGGTTTCCTGTCGTCTTGATTAATTAGCGGCGTAATGTGCAGATTGTGTGTACTTGTCAGCTTCAGATTAGGATAATGTTCCTGGGATAACAATGATTTCCAACTCCCAAACTGTGTGTACATGCCAAAGTTTGGTAGAATAATGCGGCACACTAGATCAGTGAGGCCGGCAGCTTCTTGCCTGCTAGTACTAGGCACCTTGTGAAAATTGTCTCCATCCTGAGCTGGCAGCATAACGTCCCTGCCAGAAAGTCCAGGGCTATTTAAAACAATACGTGTACACAATCTTCAATGCTCTTCTCACTAATTTGTTTGATATATTATGTGGCTTTCTATCTGTTGCAGTGCACTCTTCTCCTGATAGCTCTGGAGTTCAAGTCACCATCGATGATATCACTTCTCAAGTGGCTCCTAAGGCTAATGGAACTGAGATGCAGAGTGCTGAAGTTGCTATGCAGCAATCTGGAAACACACCTCATGCAGAAGATCTGCATCCATCTGAATCGCATGTTAGCGGTGACCATAGTCCGGATGCTTCCGCGTCCCATCATCAATCAGAGCCTGAAGAGGGTGCAAGATTCAGTCCAGACCTCTCTGCCGATGAAATTAGCGAGTCAAATGGGGCGTCTCTGGCACCGAATGGCGCTTCCAGTGAAATTCCCGCTACCATTGGTTGCCCTGATGATGTCGCCGTTACTGAAAAAGATTGTATGATCAGCAACATTGAAGAAGACAAAGCTAGTGAGGACATGTTGGTAGAAGGCAGTGAGATTGTTGAGGGGCAGAGTGCTACTACTACAGTTGAGAAAGACATATTTGTCAACACCTTAGATGTGGTTTCCATAGAACAAATCCCCAGTGAAGAGACTGAATCCAAAGAGGAAAGTGGGGTTATCAGAACTAACTTGGTTGAGCAAACACTCGGGAATAAGGAGCTTCCTAGTGCTACTACAATCGAGAAAGACATATTTGTCAACACCTTAGGTGTGGTTTCCATAGAACAAATCCCCAGGGAAGAGACTGCATCCAAGGAGGATAGTGGGGTTATCAGAACTAACTTGGTTGAGCAAACACTCGGGAATAACGAGCTGCCTACTGATAAGCATGTCCGCGCAGATGGTACCAGCGGTGATGATTTATCGGAACTTGATTATGATGGTTATCATCTGGAGGCTGCAGATGTTGTCAAAATGCAGCAACAAACTGATACTACCTCTGTGGTACCAGAACAGCTGACAAACTCTAAGCAGACTGACCTTGAAGAAGGGCAAAGTAATCCTGATGCAGGTAAGACTTTGAAGTTTTGTGTGTATGTTCTTCTATTCTGTGTTTCATACTATTTTTTGTCACTTCGTTGAGAAATTTTTGGTAAGAAGGGGTGAAGTCCAGTTTTGGGCTTTTGGCTAGTTCATCTTTGTGCATTATGCTCATAGACAACATATGTGAAAATGGTAGTCCTAAATATGTTGACATTGTTAGGCTATGTGTTATTTCATCGAAATCACAAAAGACAATATACAGCTCGATTAGAAGACCATAGTCTCCAATCATGCAGCCCTGTCCTTTGGAAAAGCTATGCAGTCTCCAATCATGGAGCCCTGTCTTTTGGAAAAGCTATGCAGTGCCATTTGGGTAAAACTGCAATACAATCAAATTATTCTGCAAGTAATTATCTGTGTTGGCAACTTGGCAAGTCAATCTAGTAAAGGGATACCATACAGTCCTGGAAGCATGTTAATAACACTCTCCCACTTAGTTTTCGTAGATGATATATAAGAAGTCATGTTTTTCGTTTTTAGGGTTAGGAAAAATTCTTTAATGCCCTTTGTGAGTTTTTTGTTTGTGAACTGACATTCAATGAGCATCCTACAGATGTGGTCATCCAAGATGCAGGGAGTGCAACAAGAGCTGCTGGTAGTACTGGTGAACTTACAAAGAAAGAACCATCTGAAGTGACAATGGAAGATGCCATACAGGTTGACCTAGTAGAGCCTAGCTCAGAGCCTCATGATATGGTAAGTAGCAAGGAGGATTTTGACAAGGATGGACCAAACGAGAACATTAGTGCAGTCCTCACTTCCCCTGATACAACTGAGGCACTAAGCGTGGACGCTGAAGGAGCCACTTCTCATGAGACTAAAGCAGTGTGCAGCACAGATGATATTGAAGAGATTAAGCAGATTGAACAAATTACTGCAGAAGCTAGTCCTCCAGAGTCCAGCGTATTAGAGAGTACAAGTAATGTCGAAGAAAAGGGACAGATTGAAGAGGTCATAGCAGATACTGCTTCTTACAAGGTTGATGTGATAAGCAGCAGAGACATAGTTGTGGAAAAGGAGCAGAGTGACGTCTATGTGGGAACTGCTCAGGAGATAAATGTGGTGGATATCCCAGCCAATGTTGAATTAAAGAAGCACAGTGAAGAAACTACCAGAGACCCTAGTGCTTGTGAGACCAATATGACGAACATCACAGATAATGTTGAAGAAAGGAAGCAAAATGAAGAAACTACCACAGATCATGCTCTTCATGCCATCAATATGATAAAGATACAGAATGAAGACATGAGTGAGGTCCCTAGTTCTCAAGAAAACGCTGATAATGTTGAAGAGAAGGATGAGGACACTGCAGGTGCCGTTGATGTTGGTGAAGTAAAGAAGCAGAAAGAAGAGGTAACTGCAGAACCTACTTGCCCTCAGATCAACGTGGTACACTCTGTTGACAATGTCGAGGAAAAGGAGAGTGAAGAGCCTGCTGCGTCTCGCAAGATTGATGCCGGAAGCAATGCAGATTCTATCCTTGTGGTGGACCCTAGTTCCCATGAGAATAACACACCAGAGGGCACGGATGATGCTGAAGAGAAGAACCAGAAGGAAAAGGTTGCTGCAGATCATGCTGGTGATAACGTCCCGGCGGCACAAAGCACGGATGACATCGCAGAAAAGAAGGACAAGGATGAGACCGCCGCTGCAGAGAAGGACAAGATTGGCGACCAGAATGAGGAGATCACGGACAAAGAAATGACGATAGATTCAGACAAGAGCCATGTCTCCTTGAAATCCCTTCTCTCTGAGAAAGGCATGGAAACTACTAAAGAAAAGAAGGCCCCCAGCACGAAGGACCGAGTGCTGTCTTTCAGGCGCCGGTCATCGAAGGACAACCCTTCGCCGGGGAAGCCAGGTTCTGTGGAGCAAGACTGGAACTCTCCTGCCAGGTTGCCGGTGGAGAAATCGCCGAAGGGGAAGAAACAGCCGTGGATGCCGTTTATTTGCTGCCACTCCATGAACTGACCAGTGTCAGGGTCTTTGGTATCTGGCATGTCGGAATTCAGTTGGCCCACATTTGTTGGTCTGGTTAGGGTTGTCCAGTTTTGTAAATGGTCATTCCGGTTTGTTTTGTAGCGTGTGCCCGCACTGATGTTGTTAATGTTTCAAACGTCTTCCTATTAAACCAGTGCAATTTTGACTCAAATGTGCTCCTGTTAAATCAGTGCAATCTTTGTTTGGAATTGCTCGTTATTTGATTGGAATAATCCTGTACTTGGTTGATATTTGATTGCTACGAGAGTTTTTTCCTGTTGACTTCAAAGTAACGTTCTGTCACTGGTCTACCTACCTGATTTTCATATGCAGAACGCAGCAATGTTCTTGGAAGCCAAGGGAATGGGATGCCAGAACGTTATTCTGGAAGACAGATGCTGTAATTCTTTGACCCAAGCGTTCACAACTGTCCCTACTATGAACCATATTTAGAGATAAGATCTCGTTCCGTTTCCCTTTCAAATTTGTAGAGTTGAAACTTGACCTCAGACTTTAATGCAAAAGTTCACTGTTCAGCAGTGTATCATGAGGTGCGTCTTCAACCATTATGCAAGGGACTTGACATTGACGCTTTCCCCAGACTGTATTACTAATGGTATAGGTTGCGTGTTCGTTTAGCAAATAGACAATATTTGCAGTTCAGCAAGTGCAAGTGTATAACTCATTGCGTAAACATGGCGAGCAATAAGACACATATTTCAAAAATGAAAGCAGCGCCCGGAAAGCACACACTATAATAACATGTAAGGTCCAAACATGCATTGTTCTTACAAGAAAATAAATCACTTGACAACCTCAACTGAAATTTCTCGTTAGGTTTCAGCAACTCCTAGCACATGCATCATGGATTTAGATCTAGCCAGCCCACAGAACGAGAAGACGCCTTGTCCTTCCTCAAGCAGAGACTCCTATCCTTCAGTACCTCTCCAGTTCAAGCTTTCTGTCATTGAGATAATCGAATTACATCCGTGTCATCAAAACATAGTAAGGAAGCAGAGGCTTACAACAGAGAAAGATGCAGAGATTCTTACGCTTTCCTCTGTGGAGGGCTTGGTCATCTTGGAAAACATATTGCTGTAGAACTTGGCATCCTTCTTGTTGATCTCCTTGATCTTTTCCTTCAGAGTCTTGTATGTCAGTTTCACATCCCTGGCAGCAGCAAATACATCAATCATTAGAATCAAATTGAAGCAAGTGTAACATTGTCAATATCAAGGCACAGTTTAATAGACCATTGTGACACTTGCCTGTTGTCAGGATCGACTTCAAGTGCCTTCTTAATGTCCACCTCTGCTAACTCTAGGTCCGCGAGTTGAGTGTAAGCCTGGGCCCTTCTGAATAAAGCCTTGACGTTTTGACTGTCCAGTTCCAGAACCTGCCAACAAACACAATTGTGTTACCTTGGTATACTATAATATACTGAATGCATCTTGCTCAGGATCAGAGATGTGGGTACCTTAGTGCAAAGCTTCTCTGTTTGCTTGTAGTCCTTCAGCTTCAGCTTGCAGGCAGCATTGTTTAAGTTGCAGGTGATCTTCAGTTGCTTGGATAGCTTTTTCTCATCTTCGCTAAACGAAGTGTCATAATCGATGAACTTTGCAGCCTGGGATTACACAGATTTTAGATTGGTCAATCAAGTACCATGGAGAAGTCGAGAAAATCTGACTAGACGCGTAACTGTATATTTACAGTTGTAGAACAGAAGAAAGAGGCAGACCTTCTCGTAGCGCTTAGAAGCTCTGGCATATTTGCTCGATTTGAACAAGGCGTTTCCCTCTTCTTTCTTAGCACCGGCAGCCTCAATCTTCTCTGCATTGTTCAAGTCCCATGACTCCTTATCCTACGTATCAAAAGGATGCTCATAAGTTTGACTGCACACAGAATGATGAATCAGAAAAGCGCACACATGAATATTTCAAAGAGAACCACACCTTTACAAATGATACAAGCTCCACTTCGTAAATCACGGTGCTGTTAGCTGGAACCACAGCAAGATCCTGCTTCGACTCTGTTGAACCATAAGCATATTCAGGAGGAATAGTGACAAGAGCAACCTCGCCCTTCTTCATGTTCAGCACAGCACGATCAAGCCCCTCAATAACCGCCTCTGGAGATAGAGTACAAACCAAAAGGAACATGTTACTCTCGCAGTATCAAAGAGTGAAGTTCAATGCATTACTTGCTGTGACAAAAACATGCATACATAAAAGCAAGAGAAAGTGCACCTTCATCAGTCTTAAATTCAAATGGTTCCTGTTCATTGTGCCCCTTCTTTGAGAATACTGTGCCATCTTGAAGTTTTCCAGTTATTTTGACTGTCAACAGGCAACATACGATAGATATAACTCATTACAAGAAAATTCATTGTTGGTCAATCACCAGTGACTCATAGAGGCTCAGGCAAGTTAAAACAATAATCATCAAGGTTAAGCATACCTGTAACTACTGAACCCTCGTTGGGACGTTCGTATCCCTCGCCATCCGTGAGAACCTTTTTGAGGATCTTCTTATCATCCCCTATTTCTGTGACAGTCTTCCATGAAACCAACTCAAGGTCAATAAGAAGACTGGCATTTGGTGGTACGGCACCTTCCTCGCCAGCTGCTGGTCTACCCATCTCACCAAATCCATCTGCCCATTGCAAAGTTCACAAAACTGCCCAGAAAGGGAAAAAAAACATGCAAAGGAAGATTTCACATCAAGATAAGCTTACATTGTGGCTTAACTGTGAGGAGCACCTTCTCTGTTTTTTTCATGGTTTTGACAGCTTTGCCCAGTGCAGGACAGAGGTATCCTGAAAACAGATTTCTATTTGTTAGCAAGCGGTAGACAGACACAACACCACCAGCAGGATATGTGTAGAGAGGAGTGGGAGAGAGATCATCACCATCTTTAACAGTGAATTCAACCCCTTCAGACTTGGAGACAACGGTGCCATCCTCGAGCCGAGCCTCATATTTCACTAGCAATGCAAAACATGTTATTTACAAAAAATAAAAGAGGAAATTCACAAGATAGGAAGCTGTTTCAATTAGCAAAAAATACCTAATACTTCATCAGGATCCTTAGGGTTCTCCCATTTTTCTCCTTCCTTCAATATCTTCTTGAATATGCCACCATCTTTGGCAATGTCCCTGACACTGGTCCAAGAAAGCAGCTCAACATCGAACTGCAGCGTGGCACTGGGAGGAATAGTTGGAGATGAACCAGATTCACCATAAGCCAAGTCAGGAGGGATGGTGAAAATAGCATTTTCCCCTTTCTTCATGGTCTTGATGCCTAGATCCCAACCCTTTATTACTTGACCTGAGTTGACAACAAAGTAGCAACTGAGTATTCAACATAAACTTGAATGTGCAAACCCCACTGAGGATATAAAAGCAAAATCGACATTCTCTTCAACTTGTTAAATAATGACATGAATAAACTCAGAATAAAACAAGATTACTCCCCATTGGCACTAAAATTTCCTGAATTAGCATTAAATCAATCAACAACAGCTTTAGTCAATCTATAGTCCACCATTGGTTTCCGGATGGTGATGAGACTGGCACATTATGGGGGAGTAGTAAAACTGAGAACCCAAATGCACTATGAAGGCCCCAAACAAACTTACATTCTCTTGAGCTTGTCAATAAATGGTCACTTAAAAATTTCCAGTTGAACCAGCTACCAGAAACCCCAGAACCCACTATTATGTAATGCACCAGCTAAATGTGGGATGTTTCCTCATAACTATTTTGACATTGAGCAAAAAGATTGGCAAAATAATGGAGCTTGAAAACAATATGAACATGATTATATAATACAAAATAAGTAAACTTATAACAACTATCACTGAAATAAAAGTAAGCATGTGCAGAACACTGGTCACAATAACACCATATGGGGCACCTTATCCAAATATGAGAATGCATAACATAGACAAGAAAGGGGAAAGAAATGCACCTTGTCCCAACTTGAACTTGAAGGGGCTATCACGGTCACGGCTGGAGTCAAACTTTTTACCATCAAGGAGGGTGCCAGTGTAATGCACTGAAATATCAACACATAAGTACATCAGCCAAGCTTTACTTATCCAAGTTCTTACCCAACTTAAAACATAATACTAATATGTTCTAGCATATAACAATAAATTCCCCTAATGAACCAAATAAGTCATACAGCAGTGGCGACTACATCATGTGAGAGGAGTACTAGGATCTTCCATTTAGAAAAAAGCACCCACTATCTCATCATTCAAGCACTATCCAACAACAAAAAGGACAGCCATAAGTTCCCTATCAGCAGCAGACCATAATAACTCAATAGAGCTAACAGCAACGAACTATGCTTCAACACATCAATGCCTAAACTAGCTTAATTAATGTGGCAGAAATGATTCAAACTCTACAGCTGAGACAAGCCATCTGCAATTTTCTCCTAGTTTCTCCACTAACTCCATCCCAGAACAAGGCATCTTGATTCCAAAGTAGGTGGCTGACTAGCACACATGAAAACTTAAACTAGCCTAAAATCGCAGAAATGATTCAAAATCCACAGACGACAAGCATGAGATAGATTATCTACAAAGTTCTCCTAATTCGACCACTAGCTCCGCATCTCACGGCAAGCAAACCATCTCAATCCCAAAGTAATGCAAGCACTGGATCAGACTGTAACATAGCACCATCTGCGATTTGATATGTTAACGGTATCAACAGTAGTAATACTAGTGTGGATACCTTCGACGTCGTCGCCGACCTCGGGGGTATCCCACCCTTCGCCCTCCTTGAGCAGCTTCTTCTTAAGCCCCTGCTTCCCGATCTCCTTCTCCTCGCCCACCTTCATCACGGGCCCTTCGTCGCCGCCGAAGTCACCCAACCCGTCGTCCCCCATCATCATGTCCTCGCCGGCGGGGATGTCGAAGTCATCGTCCATGGTGGGCGGTGGGTGGGTGAGATCTGCGGGGTCTCGGGGGAGGCCGAGCTGAGCTCTCTAGGGTTTGGACTTTGGAAGGTCCGGGAAAGAGAGAAAGAGGAGCACGAGGGAGAGATGTGGGGGAGAGGGGATGAGGGTTTAAAGAAGAGAACCAAATTGGGCTTCTAGAGTGTTCCGAGGGTAATTAGCAATGGGAAGCGAACGACCCGATGCCTCCAGTTTTTTTGTTTTTTTCGAGGGAACCTGATGCCTCTAGATTTGCTGTGTAGCACACCGTGGTCTACCCTGTGATACACGTTCATCACACCAAACGTAGCAGATAGAGATAATTTCACGTTTTTGGGGCAGTTTTTGTATATTATCACATGGTTAGATATGATCATCAATATTTTAAATCCTCACATCGGAGTCATGTGTTAAACACACACGAGGCATCCCCACGAAACGAGAGGCAACCGCTTTGAGAGTCGTCTTCTTCCCTCGAGCTCTCTCTCGTCTCTTCTTGGCGACAGCACCGCTAGGGGAGGGATTGAGAGAGATGCTCGGCTTCCTCTCTACACATGTAGGCGTAGATTTAGGTTTGGCTTTATGCCAGTAGTGGACGGTCTGCCTAGTAGTCGAAGCGGGTTGATGGGGATATACCAACCAGGGTATGTCCAGTAGGATGGTTCGACTGACCAGGCCCACGACGAGTGGGCTCACTGGTAAGGTGACTAGAAGCATTATGACCCAAGAGGCCTGGCGACTAGATACATGAAGCCCAGAAGCGTAGTTAGACCTAGTCGAATTAGGTCAAGATCACTGAAACCTTAACCGATTTGGTATTATCCATGTAAACCCTAGCGAGGTAGCACTATATAAACCTCCATAGGGTACCCTCTACAGGGACACGCTTTGATACACCCATAGAGGCGACTCGTTGCCCTCATCACCGAGCTCGACCTCCCTTTGTAATCTCACTCTGATTAATACATCTAGCAGGAAGTAGGTTTTTTACCCTACGAGGGGTTGAACCTAGGTAAAACCCCGAGTCCCCTCAATCTTGCACTGCAGATGGCTCACTCGCCCTTGCCCTCAACTCAGTCGCTACCCCTTGTAGCGACTGTCGTGGTTATTTCCACGACAGTGGCACCCACTGTGGGGCATGGTCAGTCAAGCCTTGGATCTGCGACGAGACCCTACACTCCAATCGACCAGCCATTCGCCACCGGTCATATGATCGCCAATGACGGGTTCCTCTAGATCATGTTAAGCAGCTACGTGCCGGTGTCACGCACGCTCACCCACGCCGTTGTGGTGCCAATCGACACATAACCTCTTCGCTGGGTTCACGGACATCACCGACCCGACAGAATCGGCGGGATTCGACATCATCAACAGATCACCTCCGCGCGATCTTACTCTCAGAGGAGCAAGTCCGCTCCATCACCCTCCTAGCCTCCGAGCGCGACCCGGCCGCGAGCGATGCAGCCGGAAGCGATGCGGCCATCTATGGAGACGCTAACTCGATGATCCCTGATTCGGTCGCCGGATCCATCACTGTTGCGTCACACGCCGACTCCATCACGTGTGTCTCCAAGGCCGGCGATTTCGAGGATCCATCTATCCCCGGGATCTTCAACTCCGAATCTGGGTCGAAATCCCACGACGAGGCGCGTGCCAGATCCAATTGCTACAACACCATCTACATGGCGGACAGCAGCGCACCGGTGGATCCCTTCACCACACCACTCCCGCTAACGGTGACGGCGGCCGAAGTCGAGGAGCACCGCTAGCAACTGGAAGCGGCCATCACCAAGGAACATGTCAAGCGCGAGAAATTCCGCCTCGAGCAAAAAACGGCGCAGAAGCTATCACTCTACCACCAGCGTCACGTCAGGAGCCGCCTGTAGAAAAACTAGGATCCGGGTTCAAAAAATCCCATACCTTAGCCTGACATAAGCTTATCCTAGAGCTCGAGGATATCCAGTGAAGAATCGGTAACACAATAGTGACCCTGTGACACAAAAGTTATTACAACAAGCTCATAGCTAAGCAGAGAACCAAAATATTACAAGCAGAGGTCACTGACCACAAACATCAAACAACAAATGGCCTAAGAGGCTAGAAGCATAAAGATGACGTACCAACCCATAGATTCCAGGTTGTCGGCCGGGAACCCCAAGCTACTCGTTGGTGTCGATGTTGTAACAAACTTGTCTTCAGGAAAACACTTACTCTGCTACAAAAGTATTAACAAAGCAAGGGTGAGTACGGGGTGTACTCCACAAGACTTATGGTTGGTGGAGTTATTTTGCATAAAGCCATCTTTGTTTATAAGACAAGAGGGAGAAGAAGCTCGTCTAATCAGAATATTTTAAAAGAGGATAAGATAGGGACATTTCCAAAGTATCGAGCATCATATCTTTGATACCCACCAAATCATCCTCATCTTCTCAACTACGATCACCCCCTCGTACCCATGAGAAATCATCCTTAAGCACACGTTGATCTGCCAAGTTTTACGATTAGGTTAATGTTCTCTATGATCTTAGAATTCGATCACCAAGTGTTCATAATTGTGAACACAACCTTTCAAAGAGATTTAACCCTGCAGGGGTGTACAACTTTACCCACACATATCAACCTACTCTTAATGCCACATGATTAGCCCTCTTCCTTGGAAGGTCGGCAAAGGGTGGTTGGCCACGACATTTACCTTGTTTACGTCGAGACCATGAGTCACACCCTAAGGATGGTTCCGCCACAACGGGTTAAATCCCGAAGCCGGTCCCTATAGATGTGAGGCGAGGTTGGTTCACTAGGGGCTCTATCGACCCCAAGTGACCTGGTTCATGCTTCCCTACCTATTATGATGCACCTCCTTCTCCTCCTCTTTTGAAAACATTTTAAATGCGTATGTCAAATGGAAAGCCCGAACTATGTGACTCATGGAATCTACTAGGCAAGTTAGTTAGTCGAGGAGTTACCTTGAAAGTTTTCAAGTGTCAGTAGCAGGACGTGTTAGAGCTCTCTTCAACCTGCTCATGGCTAGATCGATCGGTTTCGGGTCAAATAGGAAGAACGTAAATCTTCCACCTCGGGAAAGCGTCGAGTAGTAACTAAACGAGACTAGATCGATCCAGACAAAACAAAGCGATCGAGCTATTAAGCATATAGTTGAAGTAGCATGATTTAAGCTTCTTAGCGCTTAGGCTACTACCGCTTAGCTCTCTCTATTCTTTGCTTAAGCTATCGTGTCGTGTAGATGGATGGCATCTCCCTATTCCCACATCCTCGGATATGATTAATGCATGGAAGCTAAGGAATTGGGTCATTCTTCAGCCCAAGATGGGTAAACTTTCGCATGATCGATGGTAAAAGAACCCCGGAAGGGGGCCTTCTTCGCCTTCCACCTAAGCTGCGCAGGAAAGGCCCAAAGCCAATCCCAGGAAGGTCCCTAAGCAATCACTTAGTGGAAAAGGAAGTGATCGAGCGATGACAACCAGGAGGTGGGATGCAGCGGCCATTAATATTTCTCCCTTGAAATTCGTGTTTCTATTCGTTGAACCAAGTTGGATCTGTGATACCCTGGAGACGGATGCATCGAGGTGCCGGCCTGTGAGAACGCTCGTCATAGCGTTGCGCCATCTTAGATGGGTCTTTCGTTTTCAAAATAGGGGTAAGCGAGTCAGTAGAATCGGTTGCACAACCGTCTAGTCCATATCATAATTGCGACGGGACATTAACCTGGATTTAGCCCTCCTCTCTACTATCTACTGGCTAGACCTCAGTTTAGAGCAAAGCGGTCGGGATCGGTGGCCTTCAGTTCCTGCCAGATTTCCCTTCCCTCAAAATGATGATACCTTGATTTTCTGTTTGATAGTCGAAATTCTCTACATAACAAAATCTGTGTGAAGGTGCTTTATATTGCAATGTGAATCGATATCTATTGTAGAAGTGGGGAAGATGGGAAGTCTAGGTCAAGGTTGATTGATTAGTTCTGTGGTCTGGTGAAGGAGAAAGAAAGAACCTGAGAAGAGCATTTCAACTCGTAAGATGTTCCAGGTAACTGTGAAGAATTCTCTCCCCCCCCCCCCCCGGCCCCAAAACTGACCCACGACACAGCGCCCATTTGTTTCCCGCGCGGGATCTGTCAGGTGGTGAATATGAATAGAATAAGCCAAGCCCTGCTTTTTTCTTTTTAGCCTTATCCCTGGTTCACTCTGCCAAGATGAACTCTTTCTTTGTTCAAAGTCAAAGTCCACGTCAAGCCCTCCATTGAGGTAATCTCGGCCTGAGCCAATTCCTCTGTTCCGGTAGAGCCAATTCCTTTGAATAATTGTTGACTTTCTTGTCTTTCCTCCAGTGAATAGAGTGGAAGACCAGGTATCTTCGTAGTTGGCTCTGGAATGATTGCTTGCAGGGTGACTTCGGTTCGCCAGTTCAGGCTCAACTCCTCGCTTTACGTTAGCAGACTTACAGGTCGGGACGGGGCTCCACGCTCTTTCTTTCTGTGTGGGACGATGCCGGGGAATGTGTCGAGGTGGCGAACAACAACAAGACAACTAACTACATTTGCTTTTTCCCTCCATGAGATGAGCCGGTGCATTGGACCGATGGATAATAGAACTGAGCTGGCCAAACGCTAGCTAGACCTTTTGAGGAAAGCAGATGCAGATAACGAAAGGAAGCTATTAGTTTTTCTTGTACTCGACTCGGCTTTTCTTTACTGACTGCTTTCGTAAGGAAAGAAGAAAATAGGAAAACCAGGTGATAAGTTTTAGAGCAACCGATGCCTACCGTCCAACGCTGGTAATACTGGAACTGTACCTCAAGAAAGACAGTTTACCAATTCTATATAGATTCGAAACATCTGCTTTTGTTATTATTTTCCTCGATATGTTCGCATAATTCTTTCTCTAGCATAGGCAGTAAAAATGTGAAGTAAGGATTTCCCATATATATGAAACTAAAATGAACCCTCCTCGGCTAAGGTTGAATCAGATATAGAAGAAGCGGAAGCAGGAAGCTGAAGGATATCCGTAGCGAATGAGGAATAGGACATGCATCTGAGCTAGCGAAAAGGGAATAGCACATTCTCTAGGGTTCGTATCAAGCAACTAGTTCACTGCGCGCCCCACCCCGTCATCAGTCCTATGTTGCCTATGTCAAATATTATGACATTTCAGTGGATCTTGTCCGATAAGAGGAATGTTCCTCATCGGTGGATATGAGTTCTCTGATTTCTTTTCGATTGAGTCATACCAGTGAATCCTTAACCCATCTTAATCCATTTTGTTAGAATTCGGTAATCCATCTTAATGAAGAGTGCAGGATCCTGCATTAGGGAGGCACTGTGCTATTTTCATACTATCATTTTGGATTAGTGAAATAAACGTTTCAACGATAGATGAGTGTTCTTCGGAATGACTGGGCGTAAAGGGCACGTAGAAACTGGAGTACATATATGAGAGACCGGTGCTAAAACCTTTTCTCGAGATATCTTCCAAATTCTTAGGGTCCTTCTTCTGGCTCAAATCCCTTTTTCATATCCAGGGCAGGCTTTAGGTACGCTTTAGTTTGAAATCATTAAAGATATGCTCGACCTCGTTTATGTCCATGGTACCATCGTACGTACCTTCTACTATCAACCAGATGATATAGGGCTTTGAAAGGTTAGAGTCAGTCTCCTCTTTCTTTATTAGGTCGTTTAGCAGTTCCCCAACCAGCTTTCTCCCCGAGAAAGCCTTCCTTAGATTCAAAGAAAAAGGAGAAGTGGATCGGGTAATATAAGCTCAAAGGGAGTAATGCAACATATATGATACTCTATCTATCGATAAAAAACCCCAGTAGAATCATATGCATCATGGAAGGAATTGAAATGCTTTTGAAACCATAGGATTGTATGATGGTGGGGCTATGCTTGCCTTTACCCACTAATAACCAAAAAGCAGATCTTCAGAAACATTATGCTTGACTTGATTATAGTTGTTCAAGTATTGTTCCGTTATCTTTGATGGTGTTAATATCAGTCTTCGATCTCAGAGTCGGTGTCATCTTCTACTGGAAAGAACCAAACACCAAAAAGAAAGGGAAACAATCAAAACATGGCATCGATGCAATGCTTAAGCAAGGACGATGATATGACTAACTAAACTGTATTAAAATGTAACACTAAAGCATGCTTGGCCATTTTAAACAGGGTCCAAGGGGTGCAAACCCAAAAACAGGAAAATCTCAAAATCACCTACGGGGGTTCATTTGTTCTTCTAATTAAAGTTGCTTATCAATGCATGATTTTGATGCTAAAGTGTAGATCTCATTTTTCTGAATATTTTAATATATTATACATCTGACTTGTGGATTATAAGTTATTGACTTTACAATATTAAACCAATTTCTAAAATTATTAAAAGCAATTATGACGCTAGGCTGATGTCATTATTGCGTCATCACAGGTGCATGGTTGTTTCACACCGCGGCAGAGCTAGCCCTAGCCACTGACGACTGATCCTGCTTGCCATGTCAGCTAGATAGGCTGGCAACCTTGTCAGCGCCACACAGACGCCACATAAGCTCGCCGGGGAGCACGTCGGGGTGGTACTATGGATGGTGGAGGAGGCCTAATTGGGAAGAGCGATTATGCGGGTTCGATGGAAGGGAGTAAGGTGAGCAAGGTAGGGGCGTTGCTGCCCGGATTTGGTCACCGGAGCGTCGCCGACGACCATGTACTGCAGTGATGGCGATCGGTGCACGACGACAGAGCACTAGGTAGGGGTAGGAAGAGCGAGAAGAGGTCCTTGAGGATCAGGAGCTCACCGGGATCGCGATGATGCGGTCAATTTGTTCGGAGTAGCTCGGAAGCGACAACTAGGGAGACGGCGAGCAACAACCGGACTTCAGAGTTGAGAGCTCGATTAGCTCGACTCTAAGCTCTCGTAGGCGCATCCTTCGGCGAGGATACGTAGTAGAGCATGGAGAACCTCCTGGGCTCCATGGCGGTCTCTAGCGGCGGCGACAAACGACGCCTAGTGGGGTTAGTGTAACACCCCAAAAATATTAATCAAGATTATCAAGTTCAAATCACCTAAGTTTAGGGTTAACAAAAACTTTTATTATTAAATTTAATATGAGTGTTTGTGTGAATTGCATTAGTGTATGGATGAGTGCAATTGCCATATTTGATTGCTACAAATGATAAGGGATGGTTTAAATATGAATATTACATCATCTAGGCCAAATACCAACAAAATCAAAAGAAAATAAAATCAAATATGAATCATATAAGCAAATGGTCATTTTGATCAAAATTATCCACTAGACCACTTTGTGTGTTTCTAGTCAAAGATTTCTAACAAAAACTTTCCCAATTCTTTTCACTCCTTGCTAGACCAAGTAAAAGTGAACCCAATCCCACTTTACAAACAAATAGAAACAAATTCCAAATCATTTTAAAGGACATTGCAAAATTGAATCAAGTTCATATGCATAGATCATCATTTTTCAAAAACCACTCAAATCAATTCACCTTGACTTTTCCAAGCAACCATAGACTACCAACTAAGTACTCAGAAAACACTCACCAAATTTCATCCAAAATTTCAAACTTTGAATTCATGCGGCCATTTGGTCGAGCACCTGACAGACAACAATAAACACTACCTAACTTCTACTATTTTGAGCAGTAATTGATCACCCTGTCCCCTCTGAATCCTCCTCACTCACCCTAGTGCCTAGCAGTGCAGGAGAGCAACCCCCACTTGTCGGATTGCGCCATTGTCGCGCCGCTCGAGCTCACCGTGCCGGCCGGAAGGGAACCCAGCGCCACAGCCAGCGCCGCCCTCTCCCACGATGTCTAGGAGACATGCAACACTCCACCGACACCCTCTGTCCACCCCTAGACCAGAGACACGCCATGGACCAGCCGTGATCGCCGCGCCCACTTCTCTGTCCGCCATGCCAAGAGCGCGCCAGAGCGCCGCAGCCGACACGCGCACACACGCCGCGCCTCGCCCTCTCCGCACGTGCACCCACTCACCGTGACCCTAGCTACCCTCCACACACGCCCGTTCGCCGCCGCACGGACCGTAGACACTATGCGTCGTCTCGAATGCCGCCATTCCCGCACAGAGCACGGAGCACCAGCCCGCCTCGTAGCAAGGCGAGCACCAGCCCGCCAGAATTTCACAGGAGCCCGCCGTTGTAGAGGAGAAGAGGAACTAGAGCTAGGAGTCGCCCCAAGAGCCACCGTGACCACCATTCGACCCGCCGTCGATGACAACCTCATTCGCCCCCATCGCCGACCTTAGCTGGAGCCCAGGTGAGCCCCCACATACACCCACCATCACGATTAGGGTTCAGTCTCGCCGGAGCTATTCGATGGAGACGACGAAACACGGCCGTTAGATCCTATTCTAATCGTAGCGCTGAGATTGAAACTTACAGCTTCACGTAAGGTTAGTCGCTGACGAGTAGGACCCGCCTGTCAGCAGCCCGTTGCGCGCGTGCCGCGTAGCTGGGCCGACCCAGTTAGTTTCCCGCGCAGAGCCCGTTGATTCAAATAAACTTTTTCCATTTTTAGTTAAAACTAGATTTTGATAGTAAATTCAAATATCAATTCAAAGAGATTCACTGAACCAAATTTACATGATTCCAATTTTGTTAGAAAGGTATTCAAAATGTCTATCCAAGCCCGTTGGATTCAAACCATTTGAAATTATAGATCATCTATAGTAAAAATAACAAGACAGAGACTTTTCCAACTTCAAACATTTTTCAAAAATCAACCATAAATGCTTTTGAGTTGATTCCAACTGTCAAAAATCACATTTGACAAGATCTATCTGAATATGTAAAAATATTTAGGTTTACATGCAGTGATCTTGGACTAGTACCAAAAGAATGCTATATAGGCATTTCTAGTCACTTTAATTGTATTAAATAGTAATTTTAAACTTGATAAAATATGACCACCACTTTAAATCACATTCCCAAGTATTAGAATATGTGGTGATGACATGTGTCAACATGATCCCATATTTTAATTGGAGAATATTAAATCTTATGTACTTTCAATGAGTAGAAATTACTTTTCTAAAATAAGAAAAATAAGAGTAGGTCTTTATTTCATGATAATGATTGTGACGATGCTAGATCATCTAGTGTGAGCCTTTGTGTGCTACATAGAAGTAGTTAAGTATTGTTAGGTGATTGTGTACCTCGGATTCATTTATAGCCAATAGTACCGACCCGGGATACGAGGAGGAGGAGTACTACGAAGAAGAAGTAGAAGAGAACTTCAACCACTGCACTACTCAAGGCAAGCTAACACTTGCAAACTTCATAACTATGCAAGCCATCTTTGCAAGATAACCTATGCAGGATGCATTAGGCATGCTTTGGTTATGCAACCTTGATTATACCAATCCCAAGTTTTACTTTCAAGCTTTATTATTTTACTTTTACCAAAGTTCTTTACCTTTAGTTAGTGAATTGTGAGTATTGGAAAAATAGGATAGATACCATAAAGAGTATAAAACTAGGCCTAGGTAGTTATACTTAGATGCCATTAAAAAGCATAAAACTAGATTTGGATAGTTACACTGGATTAGCACCCTCATTAGTGACACCCTCATTGTTAGTTGCTAATGCTAAACTACTACTGATCATTTAGATGGGAATACTTGGTGAAAATGATTATAAAAACCTTGGAATGATGATTCATTCTATTGAAATGTTTTGACATGTGTTATGAACACAAAATGATTTGATGATGAAACTTCTTGAGGCATGAGCCTTGATTTTCATAAAAAATGATGGTTGGGTTCGGATGCGATACCATTCCAATTTTACCGTACAACCACAATACCCGAATTGGGTAGGGCTTAACTAGAAGTTTATATGCCTTAGTATGGGTTCCCTCGCAGAAAGAGGTTGAGCTGAGGCTACCTCGTGAATGTGAATGTCCACCTATGCAGTGTCCAAGATGACAGATGGTCATGGTTGGGAGGCCATGCTCATAGGATAGGTGCTTATACTAGGGTGTGTAAAGGAAAGGTTATGATTGATTATCCGCATACTAAGTATGATGATTCAGGGTTATCCCTGACGGATGTATCGAATTTTGTGGTGAAAGTGTACCACCTCTGCAGAGTGTCAAACTATTCGAATAGCCGCGTCCGCGGTCATGGACAGTTGGAGTGGCCATACTGTTCCGTTGTCAGATGTTTTCAAAATGACTTGTGAATTGAACTATGACCTTGACTTGACCACAATAGGGTTGTGGACATGAAAACTAGGTTCCCACTTAAGTGATTATATTAGGTTCTTTACTTTTGAACTCTTATGAAATTGTCAACACCCGGATTTTTAATCCCAGATGCCCATTATGCCATACCTCGCAATCCCAGGATTACCATTTTTGCGAGACATAACGGATTGGATATCACAGTACATCATCCATTACAAACCATACATAAGGTTTTACACAAATAAGGATCTCATGATCCAGTCTTTAATACAACAAGCAGCGGAAATAAAAGATAAGCGTAGCAGTGGGGTCCATCTTCAGGGGCACAGGCAATGCTGACGAAGGCAGATAGTCCTAGTTATCATAGCCGTCCTACTGACCATCATCTTGATAATCTCCTTCATAGTCTGGCCATGATAATAGCCAGGGACAAAAGCCATGAGTACTCTTTAAGTACTCGCAAACTACTACTAACAAGGAGTATAATTCTAAGTTAAAGTGTTGAATCTAAGTTAACTATCAAGTTAAGTTTGAAACCTAAGCTGAGTTCAGAAGCAAAGAAAGATAAAGTAAAGTTCTAGAATCACTTAAGTTGGGAAGCTATTATCATAAACACAACCCTGTTGTGGTCAAGTCAAAGTTCATCATTCATTTCAAGTTATTTAGAAAACATCTGACAACGAAACAGTATGGCCATTCCAACTATCCATAACCGCGGAAGCGGCTATTCGAATAGTTTGACACTCTATAGAGGTGGTACAGTTTCACCACAAGATTCAATACATCTATCAGGGATAACCCTGAATCATCATACTTAGTATGCAGATAATCAAACATAACCTTCCCTTTACACACCCTAGTATAAGCACCTCTCCTATGAGTATGGCCTCCCAACCATGACCATCAGTCATCTTGGGCACTGCATAGGTGGACAACATTGAGAGGTAGCCTCAGCTCAAACCTCTCCCGTGAGGGAACTAATACTAATGCATATAAATTTCTAGCTAAGCCTTACCCAATTCAGGTAATGTGGTTGTACGGTAAATTTGGAATGGTATCGCATCCGAATCCAACCATCAGTTTTGTAAAAGGGTTAAGGCTCATGCCTCATCATTTTCATCATCATAAACCAGTTGTGTCTCTCAACACATGTCAAAACATCTCAATAGAATGACTCATCATTCCAAGGTTTTCACAATTCATTTTCACAAGTGTTCCCATCTAAAGTGACTCAAGTTTTTGATCTACTCTATAATACTAAGTTAAGAGTGTTCACTAAGGTGGAAGGATGGGGTCAATCTCATGCCATAGAATGACATCTAAAGGTTTCTAAGTAGGTCAAGTTTTATACTTTTTATGCTACCTTCAAAATAAGTAAGGAACTTTGCATACTAAGGGGGAGTAAAACTTGTAAGTAAGACTTGGGGTACTAATAGTTAAAAGGGGTGTGATCAAAGCATGCCTAAAGCATCCTTGCTCATTCATCTAGCTTAATTCTAGCTTGCTAACAATAGCTTGCCTTGGTTGGTGCAGTGGTTGAAGTTTTCTTCTTCTTCTTCTTCTTGGTAGAACTCCTCCTCCTCGAAAGCTTGGTCGGTACTAGCGTCTATAAATACATAGGGAGTGCACAATCACCAAACAATACTTAACTAGGCTAAGTAGCATTCTAAAACACACATTTGATGATCTATTATCATCACAAACATCACAAGTTTTAATTCAATAGTTTCATCCTTTTTATTTTAGAAAAGTAATTTCTACTCATTGAAAAATTAACTATTATTTAATATTCACCACTTAAAACATGGGATCATGTTGACACATGTCATCACCACATATTCTAACATGTGGGAATGAGATTTAAGGGTTGGATCAATATTACTT
Organism: Avena sativa; assembly: GCA_916181665.1. NCBI lineage: Eukaryota > Viridiplantae > Streptophyta > Magnoliopsida > Poales > Poaceae > Avena > Avena sativa. Next base: position 25,481,103 of record OV702290.1, on the reverse strand, counting down.
TGGTTTAAGTTCATTATTTAATGATTTAAAGTGACTAGAAATGCCTATATAGCATTATTTTGGTACTAGTCCAAAGTCACTGCATGTAAACCTTAATATTATTACATATTTAGATAGATATGATGAAATGTGATTTTTGAGAGTTGGAATCAACTCAAAAGCTAACTTGGTTGATTTTATAAAAATGTTGCAAGTTGCAAAAGCTTCTGTCTTCTTATTTTTATTAGGAGAGATCTATAACTCTAATTGAATTAAATCCAACGGGCTTGGATAGATCATCTTAATACCTTTCAGGCAAAATTTGTTTCATGCTATTTGGATTTCTAAAACTCTCTGAATTGATTTTCAAACTAGGGGACAGAACTAGATTTAACTAAAAAGAAAAATCCAGATTTGAATAGGTGGGCTAGCGCGGGAAAAGAAATGGGCCGGCCAGTGGCGCTCCGCGGCGCGGGGCTAAGCTAACAGGGGGGTCCCGCATGTCAGCGGCACTTAAAACGCGAAACAGTACGCGCGCTGTGGGCCGTGCGATTAGAATAGGAATCTACGACTGAGGGTCGTCGTCGACGACGAACAGGTTGCCGACGAGCTCGAACCCTAGCGGCTCAGTGGGGGTCTACTGGGGGCGTACCAGGGCTCCAGCGGGGTCGGAGAGGCGGGCAAACAACGTGGAAGACGACGGCAAGGCGAGGCACTTTTGCGGCGGAGCTTGGGGTGGTCGCAATTAACGGCGCCCTTCTCCTCCTGCCGCGGTTGCTCCGGCTCCAATTCCGACGAGGCAAAGCTCGCCTTGCTCCGGCTAGAGGTGGGTGAGGTTCATAGAGGTGAGGGGAGTAGAATGGTGTGGAGAGAAGAGGCTGGGGAGGGATCCTTTTATAGGCCTGACGGTGAGACCGAGCGGGATGGGCAGTCGACGATGGCAACATGGCTACGGCGGGGTAGAGGCATGGCTGGGTATGGCGATTGATGTGTGGTTCCCTGGCGGTGCTTTAGAACTTGAATGCGCGCGTAGGGGCGGTGGCACGCGGTCTGGGCGAGGTGGCGCTCTGAGAGGCAGAGGCGGCGGTGTCCACGGCGAGCGGTGGCTGTGAGGCGTTGGGCGGCCAGCGGGGGTGTCTGGGGTGTTCTCCAGGTCGAGGCAGAGCGGCGGGCGCGGGCTGTGGCCAAGGGGCGGTCTGTGCGAGCGGGGACAGGACATGCTCTGGGGGCAGCGTCGGCATGCTCGACCGGCTCCGGGCGCGGCGGTTCCTGGCCGCTCTGCCCTCTGTCTCTGGCCTGGGGCTGGTTGGGCGGTGGAGGTGGACCACAGGCAACTTGATGGACATGGTGAGAGAGGCTAGAGAGGGCGGCTGCTGCGAGTGCACGATCGGCCGGCGAGAGAGGGCTCGGCATGGCAGTGCAGTGCAGCTAGGGGTTAGGGAAGAGGCTGGGGTTGGTCTAGTCAGGCTTGAGGGGGAGAAAGATGATCAAAGCACATTGCAATTGCTAGATAAAATCAACCCAAAACAGTATTAGTTAGGCCAATATGATCTTGCCAGCAAGGTGTTTGATGAAATGGCCGCAAGAGAAAAAGTTTTGAATTTTGGTTTCAAAATTTTTGAGTGATCTCCACTAGTGCTAGGTAGACTCTGGTTGCAAGGGTTTTGAAAGTGGAGCTCAAATAGATGGGTTTTGAAATAGGAGTGATCTATGCATATGCATTAGATTCAATTTTTAAATGCCAATTAAAATAAGTAAAAGAATGTTTTTTAGCAGATCAAAAGGTGGGCCTTGGTACCTCATTATGTGTACTAGCAAGGGGTGCAAAGATCAAGAATTATTTCTGTTAAGTTTTGAGTACTAGGAATAGCCAAAGTAGGCATGAGAGTTAAATTTTCAAAAATGACCATTCCTCCTTTTTAATTCTTTTTTATTTGATTTTCTTTAGGAAAAGTTTGGGAATGACGTAGATGATGTTTAAATCACCTAAGAAACATTTTACAAGCATTGGATCATTCAATCATGGCAATTCAAACAACTCCTATTTTAAATGCACACATATATGAATCCTTTCATTTTAAATTTGGAAAAGTTTTTGTTAACCCTATTTTTGGATGATTTGATCTTGATAAGCTTGGATTAAAGTTTTGGGATGTTACAGAAATAAACCTGGCTTTTTGCAAATAAACCTAGAGCTTAAGATTCCTACTAGAACTACCTTACTTGTTAGTGCTAGTTTGCGATTACTTAAAGAGTACTCATGGCTTTGTCCCTGGCTATTCCCGTGGCCAGACTATGAGGAGGACTACCAGGAAGATGGATAGCAGGAGGTCTATGACAACTAGGATCATCTCCCATTGTTAGCATTGCCTGTGACCCTAAAGATGGAGCCCCTACTATGTTTACTTTCCGCTGCTTTGATTGTATTAAGACTGGATCATGAGATCCTTTATTTGTAAGACCTTTATTATGGTTTGTAATGGATGATGTACTGTGGTACCAATTCTGTTATGTCTCGCAAAAATGGTAATCCTAGGATTGCGATGTATGGCATAACAGACATCTGGGATTAAAAATCCGGGTGTTGACAAGTTGGTATCAGAGCCATCCTGACCATAGGAGACCCTAGTTAGAATGGACGTTTGAACAAAACTTAGTTTCAAAACAAAAGAAGTGAGTATTTATAAAAACCTATTCCCACTCTTATCCTTGAGATTCTTTCAAAAAAATCATGTTCCTCGAAAATTCTTGCAATCCTACCTAAAATTTGACACACTTGATCACCCCACTAACTTGCTCACCCTAAATTCTTATAGATGGAGGTCAAGTATAACAAGTTCTACCAGCTGGGCAACGACCACCTGATCTTTGAGAGGGTTCTAGATGCACTCGCAGAGTATCTTGAGCGCCCGCACCCAGAGTTCTTCGGGGCCCAACTCAACGATCACGTAGGAGGAGATCTACAGTGGCTGATAGTTGCAGATCTCAGAGGCAAGATGGAAGCACCCACCTCAAAGAAGATCCAATTCAGCTTGAGGGAGAACAACTGGCTAGACGGATTAGCCAGGGCTATGCATGAAGCTCTTGCCCGTCTGTGTGGGCAAAACATCAACCATATCGGTGGAACTCGCTTTGCTCACTACGCAAGGCGTGATTCTATGGGAATGCCCTTGGAGATGCCAGGACACCAGGAGCTGAAGCACCACGTGGATAATCTCGACTTCATGTTGTATGATAGACAATAGGAGTTGGACAACGCTCGTGCCTATGCGAACCACAACCATGCCATTGCAGTCAAGAAGGACCAGACCCTCACCATCCTCGCCAAGGAGTGCCATTCACTTCGTCGTCAGCGTGACAAGAAGGATCGCATCATCGTTCGTCTTCGCAAGAAGGTGGCCACTCTCGAGAAGACCATCCGTGAATAGGAGATCTAGCCTGAAGCGAAGGAGGAGGAAGGTGAAGATATCCGTGGAGATCTCTACTCTTACCTCAGTGATGATGATGACTACCTGGAGGACGAGGAAATGGAATTCCACACTAATGATGATGATTCTGCCTTCATTAATGATGATTAGATGCACTTGAGCACTACCGTAGGAGTGAGTTGTACTGGTCCCGTTGTATCGTAGTTTCACAAAATGGTTCTTAAAACCATCTGTTTTCTATTTGTGTTGTGGTGTGTGTTTGTATTGTGTGCTTTGAATAATGAATGAGAGGAAGTTGTTAGTTTGCAAAACCTAAGTCAAACTCAAAGTTTAAAGCTTTTGAAACAAAACCATGAACCTTAGAAATTTCCCTCTTATCTCATCATCTATCTCAATCTTCAGATGACTCGCGGAAATCCCAGAGGAAGCAGTTCATCTCAGGACCCAATGCTGCAGATTCTGCAAATGTTAGTTTCTAACCGTGAAGCTAGTAGAGCCGAATGTCAAGCCAACTTAGCCACTCTTCAACATATAGCTTAGATGGCCCACAATAATCAAGGCCACGAAAACCAGGATAACCATGGATTCAAGCTCAAGAACTTTCAAAACACCAATCCCCCTATATTTAATAAGTTTGAAGAGACCTTAGATGCTGATGACTGGCTGCAAACCATGGATAACAACTTAGAGGTCGCAGGAGTTGAAGCCAATGAAAAAGTACTGTTTGCCACCCATTATCTGACAGGTGATGCAAGAGCCTGGTGGAATAGCACCCGTACCATGAACGGAGGTCAGATGATGACTTGGAATGAGTTCAAAATCAAGTTCAGCCGGACCCATGTGCCCTCAGGTCTGATTAAGAGGATGAGGGATGAGTTCAGAGATTTGAAACAAGGAAGGATGACTGTGGTGGAATACCATGACAAATTCTTATCTTTAGCTAGATATGCCCTTTATGAGATTGACACAGAAGCAAAGAAGAAAGAGAGATTCCTGAATGGACTGCATGATGAGATGCAAACCGTGCTAGTCAACATTCCCTTTGATGATCTTGAAGCTTTAGTGGACTCTGCTATCCATATGGAAGGGAAGATAAACCAAGCCAATGAAAATCGCAAGCGCATGATGATGCACCAGCCTGGATCTCACCATACCCAGAAGTATCGCCCCAACCCGTCTACAGGATATGCCCCAAGAAACAACAGACCCCCTATGTCCCGTCCAAATTATCCCAATCGTGGCGAAGGAAACTTGAGGTCTGGAGGAAACCACCACAATAACCCTGGCAACTCCAATAACTTCAATAGTGCACTGCCCAAGTCCAACAACAACAATACTAACAATAACAATACTGCCCCAAGGACTGGAAGCAATGTTGTGCCTATTGTAGGAAAAGACAAGTCCCTGATTACTTGCTTTGAATGCGGAGTCAAGGGTCACTACTCCAACAAGTGCCCCAAGAAGCTTGCAGCAATCACCAATGTGAATGCACCCGCTCAGCAGCAATGCCGTGTTCAGCGTAGAAAGATATTTCCCCAGGGAACTCGCTCAACCGCAACGGCCGTCTGTTCCACATGAATGCTGAAGAAGCTCAGGAAGCGCCAGATGTCGTGCTGGGTATGTTTTCTATTAACTCAATACTTGCAAGAGTGTTGTTTGATTCTAGAGCATCACACTCGTTTGTTACAAAAGAATTTGCATGCACTAGTAAGATTCAACCAACAAAATTGAAGCATGTTATGATAGTTCAAATACCTGGTTCAACCACCAAAGCTAGAAAAATTTGCAAGGCTGTACCTATCAGAATCCATGGAATAGATTTTTATGCTAACCTAATAGTACTTGGAACCAAAGGTTTGGAAGTAGTACTAGGAATGGATTGGATGTCGAAACATAAAGGATTAATTGACTGTGCCAAGAAAGCCATAACCATGACCAGTAGCACTGGAGTATCAGTAGAGCATGTATTTGAGACGCCGCCCCGTCAATTCAAATGCAACAAGAGTCTAGCCCAACCAACCCTAGACCGAGTCAGAGTAGTCTGTGAATACCCCGACGTGTTCCTAGATGAATTGCCCGGTATGCCCCCAGATCGGGATATCGAGTTCATCATTGAACTAGTTCCTGGAACTAGACCCATAGCTCAGATACCTTATAGTATGAACCCATCTGAATTAGTGGAGCTAAAGAAGCAACTTGATGCTATGCTGGAGAAAGGTCTGATGCAACCAAGTGCATCGCCATGGAGATCGCCTGTTTTGTTTGTGGATAAGAAAGATGGAGGTAACCATTTGTGAACGGATTACCGGAAGCTGAATGATGTCACCATCAAGAACAAGTTCCCACTACTGAAGATAGAGGATCTGTTTGACCAGTTGACTGGTGCCAGAGTGTTTTCTAAGATTGATCTTAGAACTAGTTATCATCAACTCAAGATTCGTGCAAGGATATCACAAAGACCGCCTTCACCACTAGATATGGATTGTATGAGTACATTGTGATGTCTTTTGGATTAACCAATGCCCCCACTTATTTCATGAATCTCATTAATAAGATTTTTATGAACTTCCTGGATAAGTTTGTCGTTGTTTTTATCGATGATATTCTAATCTATTCCAAGTCAGAAGAAGACCATGAGCTACACCTGAGAACCATCCTTCAAACCCTTAGAGAATATCAGTTGTATGCCAAGTTTAGCAAATGTGAATTCTGGTTGAAGGAAGTAGGATTCCTAGGACATATCGTGTCGGCAGGAGGAATTGCTGTCGATCCCACCAAGATTAAGGATGTTGAAGAATGAAAAACCCTAACCACTCAAACCCAAGTCCGTGCATTTCTTGGATTAGCCGGATATTACCGCAAGTTCGTAGAAGGATTTTCAAGCATCGCAAGACCAATGACCTAGGTATTGAAGAAAGATCAGAAGTTTGAATGGACGGACAAATGTGAAGCAAGTTTTCAAGAGCTCAAGAAGAGATTGATTTCAGCCCCAATTCTGATTATGCCGGATATCAAGAAGCCTTTTGATGTGTATTGTGATGCATCCAAGACTGGTCTCGGATGTGTGTTGATGCAAGACGGCAAAGTCATATCATATTTGTCTAGACAACTGAAGCAACATGAGCAAAACTACCCTACCCATGACTTAGAACTAGCAGCCGTAGTTTTAGCTTTGAAGACCTGGCGTCATTACCTTATGGGTAACCACTACGAGATTTATTCAGATCACAAGAGTCTGAAGTATATCTTCACGCAAAAGGATCTGAATATGAGGCAAAGGAGATGGATAGAGTTAATCAAGGATTATGACCTTGACATTCACTATCACCCCAGCAAAGCCAATGTGGTAGCGGATGCTCTAGTAGACTGCCGTGTAGATTAAACACCATGATTAAAGAAGCCTAGCCAAGTTTGCATGAAGAGTTGGAGCAGTTTAGAATGGAGCTAGTTAGCGAAGGATTTTTAGCTAGCATAGAACTTCAACCCACTTTGATCAGTCAGATCAAGGAGGCGCAGAAAGGAAATGCAAGTATCGATGGAATCAAGCGTCGTATCGGTACAGGGAAGGTACCCGGATTCACCGAAGATGAAGAAGGAGTTTTGTGGTACAAAGTACGTATCTGTGTACCAGCAGATTCCGAGTTGGAACAAGTTATCATGCAGGAAGCTCATGATACTCTTTATTCTATCCATCCCAAAGGAACAAAGATGTATCAGGATTTGAAGGAGCAATTTTGGTGGCACGAGATGAAGAGAGAAATCGGAAGCTACATAGCCAAGTGTGATATCTGTTAGAGAGTCAAAGCGGAACATCAGTCACCCGTAGGACTTTTGCAACCATTGCAGATTCCGGAATGGAAATGGGATTCTGTCGGAATGGATTTCATCACTGGTTTGCCTACCTCTAGTAGGGTAAATGACTCTATTTGGGTCATAGTGGATAGACTGTCTAAGGTAGCCCAATTTATACCTGTCAAGACCACCTACCAGAGTTCGAAGCTAGCAGAGGTGTACATTGCTAGAATAGTCAGTGTCACATCCCAACATTTTCCAAATCTTGTAATGTGAAAAATAAATGAATAAAATAAAACTTTGTTTGATTTCCAGGGCCAGAAGAAACTTTTTGAATTCAAATGGAACCTCAAACCATTTTGAATCAATTAAATCCTAAAGGGATTTAAACATAAACTTTTATTAAAGGAAAATGAAATGTTTTGGAATTACTATTTTGGATCTTTTAAATAAAAGGATTTGGTTCTCAAAGGAAATAGAAGTTTTATAAATAAAGATTATATTTTAAAGAGCCAAATTAATTTGGCCAAGCTTTTATAATAAAATATTTTGTTTTGATAAAATGAGTAAAGGTTTATTTAAATAAAATAATAAGGATGTAATATCCAAATTTTATTTAAGTAAAGGCTTTTCCCATTTTAAATAAACACTAAAACTTATTTATTTATTTTAAATAAGTTTTCCAAGTATTTTATTACTACTTTGAAATCTTTTTATAAAAGGTTTTGGTTTTCAAAATGAAAAGAAATATTTTAAATAAAGATTATTTTATAAAGCCAAATTAAACCTTGGCCAATATTTTGAAACTAAAGGTTTTGCTTTGGTTAAAAATAGTAGAGGTTTATTTAAAATAAAATAAAAAGGATTTAAATATCCAAGTTTTATTAATAAAGGTTTTACTATTTTCAAAACATCAAAACTTATTTATTCTTTTAAAATAAGTTTTCCAAGTATTTTATATTCTCAAAATAAAACCTACTGAAGTGTTTTGGTTTTATTTTAGTTTTCAAAATAAAGTTTCTATTAAAACAAATCCTATTTGATTTAATAACTAAGGTCCATTCTATTTAATTATTAATGGAACCTAAAATAAAAGGTTATTTTGTTTTAAACAAGTTTTCCAAGGATTCTTTATTTTCAAATAAAACCTACTGTTTTGGTTTTGCAAGTATTTGGATTTCAAATGGAGATTTTATTAATTAAATCAAACCCTATTTTATTAATAAACTAAAGATCCATTTTATTTAATTAAAGAATGGATCCTAAAAAGAATAATTTTTTTTTATTATTTTTGGAATGTTGGTTTATGTTAATAAACAGAACCAAGTTCAAAGTTGTGAGGTGTGGTGTTTGTTTGAATTGATTTGAATGTTGTTTGGTAGTTTGAAATTCAAAACAGAAAAATAGATTTAGAAAAAGAAAAATGTTTCAGACAGAAAAATAAATAAGAAAAGGGTCAACCCAACCCAGCAGCCCACTAAGGCCCAGCAAACCAGCCCAGTTCTCTTCCAGAAAGAAAACGATTTACACCCAGTTTCTGACCCACACAGACAATGACCAGTGGACCCTCCCCCTCCTTTCTTTTCCCACTGACCGGTGGACCCCACCTCTCTCTCTCACGAGCGAACCGTTTTTCTTTACTGCGGACAGAACCCACGCAGTCGATGACAGCCTGGACCCACTTCTCCTTCCCCTCTTTCGCTGACGAGACGACCCCACCGCCACGTCCCTCTTCTTCCCCACCCACGAACTACGCCTCCCCCTCGCCGGCCGTTGCAGGCGAGTTAAACCCGACGTAATTCGCATTGAAGGATGGATTAAACCTGCCATTGACCATGCCTGATAAAACGCCAGTGACTCCTCTTCACTTCCCCTCTGTCTCCTTCCCAAGCACGCCACCATGCCGTCCCCAATTCCTCCCCGAGCATCCTTTGCTCCGACATGGTCGGGTGACGATTCCGACGAAACCTCTCCACCCCTTGCCTCCCTGAGCACCCTAGCAGCTTCCCCACTCCCAGACGCATCTCCCAGCACCCTCCCCTCAACCGCGGGTGCCCCAGTGCATCGACTACGTCAGCCTCCTAAACGACGCTGCCGTCTGCAACCTCTCCGACGACCTCCCCCGGTAAAAGCTGACCGCCCCGAGCCTCCTCGTTCACACTCCCTCACTCGCCTCGGTTGCGCAAATAACCCTGACCTCTGTTTGCCATTTCGTGACCAGTAGCCTTGTCTACGACGACGACCTGCAGCACCGCCGTCTGTCTCTTCCTCCGACGAAGCCTCCAGGTAGTAAATGGCCACCCCTTGTCCTTCCGATGATACGCCTGTGTTCAGTGCACTCGCCCGCATCTAACCGTACCGTTCATTTGCCCTGGGGTGGACTACAGCATCTCCCCATCGTCGACTAGAGCCGCCAGACGCCGTTGCAAGCTCCGGTGAGGAATTGCAGCAAACCTCGTGCCCCCCTCGCCCGACCAACACCTCCTCGAGCATCACCGTGACCCCCTGAGCCCGGTGAGCATCTCCCCTTTCTCCCTCACCTCCTGTAGCATCGGCACCGTCGTCGACCGACAGCTCCGCCGCCGATAGCCACCGCAGCGCCGCCAGTTAGTGGTCTGATTGATTGCATCCGTTAGATCTAGATCGTAAGGCTGTAATAGAACATAAACGAAGAGGTATCGAATGTCCCTGTGCCGCTCGATCTAAATGAGATCCTACGGCCTACAGAGCGCGATCCGCGCGAACCGGTACCGTCCAGTTAGAACGCTACGCGTGTCCCTGTTCTGTTTAAAAACAGATTTGAATCAGATTTATTTGCAAACTTCAAACCCTTGTAACTCTGGATCCACACGTCCAAAAATTACAAATTTTATGTCGTTGGATTCAGGAGAGCAAGACCTAGCCAACCCTGCCCTTAGTTTAGCAAATAGTATCTGTTAGCTTGTTTGAATTTGCAGAAACATTTGTGTGCTTATTTAGATGAGAAAATTTATTTAAAAATGATTTTAGGGTTAAAACCTTTGCAAAATGGATTGTTGTGACCTTATTGACCCTAGGAACCAACCCATGTTTTGGAAAATGAATTTGGAAAAGTTTAGAATGGATTAATTAGTTTAGTCCATTTCTAGCCAAATAAAACTATTGTTTTGTTTATGAAAAATGGTTTTGAGTAAAAACTTTGGAGAAAATGTTTTTGACCAAACCTACTGACCTTAGGAAACACTTTGTGAACTCAAAAATGTTTTTAGTGAAACAAAATAATGATCCTTGATTTAAAACCATTTCTAGTCAAATAGAAATGTGATTTATTTATTAAAAATAGATTTGGAAGAAAACCTTTGGAAAATGTTTTGTTTTAAACTCTCTGACCCCCAAAACCAAGTTTTGTGATTTGAAAACATAATTGGTGAACCCTATAGGTTAATGCCTTAGTAAAAAATATTTCTACACCACATAAAATGATACTTTGTTTTGAAAATGGTTTTGAAGGGAAACCTCTTTGCAAATGACTTTGCCACTCTACAAAATGACCATTAGATATACCCAAATGTTTATGACCCATTAGGAACCACTTTTTCAAACAAAACAAAGCTTGGCATGCTTGCATGCATTACTTTGACTTTGTTATTTTATGAGTGTTGTTTTGCTTGAATGGTAGATTGAAATATTGTTTGCTTGATTGAATTGTAGTGACTTGAAGTGAGTGAACATTGCAAAGATCAAGGAGTGAACCTATACTCTGTACCAAAAAGGCAAGTGATGCTTCATACTTTTGTCCCATTATTTTCACTATGCATTAGTGATATTTCTAAGTAGGACTTGCATGGAATTTTTGCTAAGTATAAACTATGCTATGGGAAAACCTAGTAGATGAAACCTTAGTAGAAATTTCCTAAGTTAAGATTCCTATTACTTTCATGCTTACCTTAGCTAATAGAAAACAAGGGTGGAATATATATTCATGCTATGAAAAATTTCTAAGTCTGTGGACTTATGTTTTGTTTAATAAAACAACTAAGTGAATGAATCACCTGGGTGGAAATGGAAGGAATGGTTTGTGTTGAGTGGTTCACAAGGCCATGGACTTGGCTTGTGTATCTCACTTGTGGATGGCCACCCAGGAACAAAGAGATTTGAGATGTCAAATGTTGAGAAGCTTCAAGTGCAGCCACTTGGCAATATGGGCTCTGCCTGGATCATATAGGTTGCAATAACTTAGCCAAATGGACAGTTGGTGGTAGGGGATTGATAGGTTGGAACGCGTCCATGTTGGTCTAAGGGAAGGCTTCTGAAAGATCTTGTCTTGGTGAAACCAAGTCTTGTGGGGAAAGTGCACCACCTCTGCAGAGTGTAAAATCTAAGTACTTAGCCATGTCCCTGGTAAAGGACAATTTGAGCATCAAGACATGGAAGCTATCAAGAATCTCCTCATCCCAATTTCTAAGTAAAATTTGTGGTTAAACAAGGGTTGAAAGGATCTTCAGTCTTTGATTGGTAGATGCCTTAAAAGGATCTTCAGTCTTTGATTGGTAGATGCCTTGAAAGGATCTTCAGTCTTTGATTGGTAGATGCCTTGAAAGGATCTTCAGTCTTTGATTGGTAGATGCCTTGGGGAATTTGTGCCAAACAAAAACTTAGTGCTTTCAAATGATAAGGAAAAATCTATTTTGAGCAATGCAAGCCTAAGCTCCACTTAGCCAAATGCATATAGTATTATAGTCCACTTTAAATAAGCTAAGGTATCACTTGCCAATACTATTCCAAAGTATTGACCCTCTGTGGTTGTAACTTGTAATGTTGCAGGTTTGATTGTTTTTAGTGAAAATTGATTGATTAGGATTACAAAGTCTACAACCAACATGTCTGCCTGTGGCACTTTGAAGATGAAGGACCCCATGTCTATAGTTATTCCGCTGCAATGTAATGTAATAGCCAAATGAGGTATGTTTGATGTAATAAACTTATGTTATTCCTGGTTATAAAGTTATATTATGACCTTTGTTTCTTGATATTACATATAAACTGTGGATGCTAGCTATTGATCCAGGGACTAGCATTGTAAACACATGAGGCTCTACCTTATTAAAGGTTGGGGACCCTATAAGATGGTATCAGAGCATTGTGTTGCCTGTAGGATTGTAACCCTAGGATTGGACAAAACCCCTTAGAAAAGTAGGAGTTGTATTTGTTCCAAAACTTATTTACAAACAATCTTGTATACTCTTTCCTCAACCATTTTGGTTTCAACTCTACATCTCTTCCCCTTCAAACTTAATGGAAAAGCCTACCCCATGACCAAAGACTTCACCATGTGCAAAGGACTTCATCAACTCTAATGACTTCAACATCTTCAGCATATTTCCCAAGGACTTCCAACTTGGATACCACTAAGGACTACAAGTGAGACAAGAAGTATTACTCAAGACTCGAAGACTAAGGAAACACAACTTAGAAGGAACCATCATCACCTTGAAGTTTTGTGACCAAGAATTTTTCCAAGGAAACCATGATCTCATACAAGAAGAACCAAGAAGGATGGAAAGATCACAAGTGAACCATATAGATGGACCACCATATTTAGTTTAAGTCAAACCCACCAACTTATGTGGTGTAACAAAAATATTTTTGGTTGCCTAAAAATATGCTTGAAATTTGTTGTTTGAGTGGAATGTTTGGTTGTGATTGCTTGCACTTTGCTTGTGTGAATTGTGATGTGTGTGATTAGAATTGATTCCTTAGAAAAATCTTTTGCCTATTCTAATCCCAACCCAACCCAAACAGATGACTTCTCCAAGAGACTCCAATATCAAGGTTGATGACAACAACAACAACCAAGTTGACAGCATGAGAGAACTCATAGCAACCCAACACCAGTTAAACCAACTGACAGCTCAGTTCATAGCCAACAATAGTGATAAAGACCCTACCTTGCAAAAGTTTTTGGAGGAACAATCCAACTGATGCTTAAGGTGACTAATCAAATGATCAACATGGAAGAAAACTATCCCAAAAGGGTGTATGACAACAAGGATGACAAGAATGTTATTCTAGACGGAGACCCAGCTTGATTTATTTGTGGAGACAAGGATCATGAATCCAAGGAGCATGAAGATCAATGCCCTAATGGTAAAGAAAGTCATATCTATAGTAACTGCCCCAAGAAGAGAGAAAGATCTCCCACTCATGAAGAACAAGAACTAGAAGAACTCCTAGCTTTGGAGAGACCCAAAAAGAAGAAGAAATGCCCCAACACTAGCAAGAAGGATATTACACAAGTGCAATGTTTCAAATGCAAAGAGATGGGACACTATGCCAATGAATGCCCAGAAAAGAAGAAGAACCAAAGAAACAAACAAAAGGCAATGATACCAAAGGAAAAGAAAGATATCAGCCAAGTGATATGTTTCAAATGCAAGGAACCAGGCCACTATGTAAAGAATTGTCCAGAAAAGATGATGAACAAGTTGAACAAGCCTATGGAGAAACTCAACCTTGGCCCATGAGTCAAGTATGGAAACAAAGGACACTATCCAAAGGTTGCCCAAGAGAAGTTTCCCCAGGATCCCAAGCAAGCCAAAATGTAAATTAGTTTGGAAATTTTTAAGGGTGGTAGTACCCTAGATGCTTTGAGCCAACTTGTAACCCTAACCTTCCCAAATCTCGGGGCGAGATTTATTTTAAGGGTGGTAGCCTGTCACATCCCAAGATTTTCCAAATCTTGTAATGTGAAAAATAAATGAATAAAATAAAACTTTGTTTGATTTCCAGGGCCAGAAGAAACTTTTTGAATTCAAATGGAACCTCAAACCATTTTGAATCAATTAAATCCTAAAGGGATTTAAAGATAAACTTTTATTAAAGGAAAATAAAATGTTTTGGAATTACTATTTTGGATCTTTTAAATAAAAGGATTTGGTTCTCAAAGGAAATAGAAGTTTTATAAATAAAGATTATATTTTAAAGAGCCAAATTAATTTGGCCAAGCTTTTATAATAAAATATTTTGTTTTGATAAAATGAGTAAAGGTTTATTTAAATAAAATAATAAGGATGTAATATCCAAATTTTATTTAAGTAAAGGCTTTTCCCATTTTAAATAAACACTAAAACTTATTTATTTATTTTAAATAAGTTTTCCAAGTATTTTATTACTACTTTGAAATCTTTTTATAAAAGGTTTTGGTTTTCAAAATGAAAAGAAATATTTTAAATAAAGATTATTTTATAAAGCCAAATTAAACCTTGGCCAATATTTTGAAACTAAAGGTTTTGCTTTGGTTAAAAATAGTAGAGGTTTATTTAAAATAAAATAAAAAGGATTTAAATATCCAAGTTTTATTAATAAAGGTTTTACTATTTTCAAAACATCAAAACTTATTTATTCTTTTAAAATAAGTTTTCCAAGTATTTTATATTCTCAAAATAAAACCTACTGAAGTGTTTTGGTTTTATTTTAGTTTTCAAAATAAAGTTTCTATTAAAACAAATCCTATTTGATTTAATAACTAAGGTCCATTCTATTTAATTATTAATGGAACCTAAAATAAAAGGTTATTTTGTTTTAAACAAGTTTTCCAAGGATTCTTTATTTTCAAATAAAACCTACTGTTTTGGTTTTGCAAGTATTTGGATTTCAAATGGAGATTTTATTAATTAAATCAAACCCTATTTTATTAATAAACTAAAGATCCATTTTATTTAATTAAAGAATGGATCCTAAAAAGAATAATTTTTTTTTATTATTTTTGGAATGTTGGTTTATGTTAATAAACAGAACCAAGTTCAAAGTTGTGAGGTGTGGTGTTTGTTTGAATTGATTTGAATGTTGTTTGGTAGTTTGAAATTCAAAACAGAAAAATAGATTTAGAAAAAGAAAAATGTTTCAGACAGAAAAATAAATAAGAAAAGGGTCAACCCAACCCAACAGCCCACTAAGGCCCAGCAAACCAGCCCAGTTCTCTTCCAGAAAGAAAACGATTTACACCCAGTTTCTGACCCACACAGACAATGACCAGTGGACCCTCCCCCTCCTTTCTTTTCCCACTGACCGGTGGACCCCACCTCTCTCTCTCACGAGCGAACCGTTTTTCTTTACTGCGGACAGAACCCACGCAGTCGATGACAGCCTGGACCCACTTCTCCTTCCCCTCTTTCGCTGACGAGACGAACCCACCGCCACGTCCCTCTTCTTCCCCACCCACGAACTACGCCTCCCCCTCGCCGGCCGTTGCAGGCGAGTTAAACCCGACGTAATTCGCATTGAAGGATGGATTAAACCTGCCATTGACCATGCTTGATAAAACGCCAGTGACTCCTCTTCACTTCCCCTCTGTATCCTTCCCAAGCACGCCACCAGGCCGTCCCCAATTCCTCCCCGAGCATCCTCTGCTCCGACATGGTCGGGTGACGATTCCGACGAAACCTCTCCACCCCTTGCCTCCCTGAGCACCCTAGCAGCTTCCCCACTCCCAGACGCATCTCCCAGCACCCTCCCCTCAACCGCGGGCGCCCCAGTGCATCGACTACGTCAGCCTCCTAAACGACGCTGCCGTCTGCAACCTCTCTGACGACCTCCCCCGGTAAAAGCTGACCGCCCCGAGCCTCCTCGTTCACACTCCCTCACTCGCCTCGGTTGCGCAAATAACCCTGACCTCTGTTTGCCATTTCGTGACCAGTAGCCTTGTCTACGACGACGACCTGCAGCACCGCCGTCTGCCTCTTCCTCCGACGAAGCCTCCAGGTAGTAAATGGCCACCCCTTGTCCTTCCGATGATACGCCTGTGTTCAGTGCACTCGCCCGCATCTAACTGTACCGTTCATTTGCCCTGGGGTGGACTGCAGCATCTCCCCGTCGTCGACCAGAGTCGCCAGACGCCGTTGCAAGCTCCGGTGAGGAATTGCAGCAAACCTCGTGCGCCCCTCGCCCGACCAACACCTCCTCGAGCATCATCGTGACCCCCTGAGCCCGGTGAGCATCTCCCCTTTCTCCCTCACCTCCTGTAGCATCGGCACCGTCGTCGACCGACAGCTCCGCCGCCGGTAGCCACCGCAGCGCCGCCAGTTAGTGGTCTGATTGATTGCATCCGTTAGATCTAGATCGTAAGGCTGTAATAGAACATAAACGAAGAGGTATCAAATGTCCCTGTGCCGCTCGATCTAAATGAGATCCTACGGCCTACAGAGCGCGATCCGCGCGAACCGGTACCGTCCAGTTAGAACGCGACGCGTGTCCCTGTTCTGTTTAAAAACAGATTTGAATCAGATTCATTTGCAAACTTCAAACCCTTGTAACTCTGGATCCACACGTCCAAAAATTACAAATTTTATGTCGTTGGATTCAGGAGAGCAAGACCTAGCCAACCCTACCCTTAGTTTAGCAAATAGTATCTGTTAGCTTGTTTGAATTTACAGAAACATTTGTGTTCTTATTTAGATTAGAAAAATTATTTAAAAATGATTTTAGGGTTAAAACCTTTGCAAAATGGATTGTTGTGACCTTACTGACCCTAGGAACCAACCCATGTTTTGGAAAATGAATTTGGAAAAGTTTAGAATGGATTAATTAGTTTAGTCCATTTCTAGCCAAATAAAACTATTGTTTTGTTTATGAAAAATGGTTTTGAGTAAAAACTTTGGAGAAAATGTGTTTGACCAAACCTACTGACCTTAGGAAACACTTTGTGAACTCAAAAATGTTTTTAGTGAAACAAAATAATGATCCTTGATTTAAAACCATTTCTAGTCAAATAGAAATGTGATTTATTTATTAAAAATAGATTTGGAAGAAAACCTTTGGAAAATGTTTTGTTTTAAACTCTCTGACCCCCAAAACCAAGTTTTGTGATTTGAAAACATAATTGGTGAACCCTATAGGTTAATGCCTTAGTAAAAAATATTTCTACACCACATAAAATGATACTTTGTTTTGAAAATGGTTTTGAAGGGAAACCTCTTTGCAAATGACTTTGCCACTCTACAAAATGACCATTAGATATACCCAAATGTTTATGACCCATTAGGAACCACTTTTTCAAACAAAACAAAGCTTGGCATGCTTGCATGCATTACTTTGACTTTGTTATTTTATGAGTGTTGTTTTGCTTGAATGGTAGATTGAAATATTGTTTGCTTGATTGAATTGTAGTGACTTGAAGTGAGTGAACATTGCAAAGATCAAGGAGTGAACCTATACTCTCTACCAAAAAGGCAAGTGATGCTTCATACTTTTGTCCCATTATTTTCACTATGCATTAGTGATATTTCTAAGTAGGACTTGCATGGAATTTTTGCTAAGTATAAACTATGCTATGGGAAAACCTAGTAGATGAAACCTTAGTAGAAATTTCCTAAGTTAAGATTCCTATTACTTTCATGCTTACCTTAGCTAATAGAAAACAAGGGTGGAATATATATTCATGCTATGAAAAATTTCTAAGTCTGTGGACTTATGTTTTGTTTAATAAAACAACTAAGTGAATGAATCACCTGGGTGGAAATGGAAGGAATGGTTTGTGTTGAGTGGTTCACAAGGCCATGGACTTGGCTTGTGTATCTCACTTGTGGATGGCCACCCAGGAACAAAGAGATTTGATATGTCAAATGTTGAGAAGCTTCAAGTGCAGCCACTTGGCAATATGGGCTCTGCCTGGATCATATAGGTTGCAATAACTTAGCCAAATGGACAGTTGGTGGTAGGGGATTGATAGGTTGGAACGCGTCCATGTTGGTCTAAGGGAAGGCTTCTGAAAGATCTTGTCTTGGTGAAACCAAGTCTTGTGGGGAAAGTGCACCACCTCTGCAGAGTGTAAAATCTAAGTACTTAGCCATGTCCCTGGTAAAGGACAATTTGAGCATCAAGACATGGAAGCTATCAAGAATCTACTCATCCCAATTTCTAAGTAAAATTTGTGGTTAAACAAGGGTTGAAAGGATCTTCAGTCTTTGATTGGTAGATGCCTTAAAAGGATCTTCAGTCTTTGATTGGTAGATGCCTTGAAAGGATCTTCAGTCTTTGATTGGTAGATGCCTTGAAAGGATCTTCAGTCTTTGATTGGTAGATGCCTTGGGGAATTTGTGCCAAACAAAAACTTAGTGCTTTCAAATGATAAGGAAAAATCTATTTTGAGCAATGCAAGCCTAAGCTCCACTTAGCCAAATGCATATAGTATTATAGTCCACTTTAAATAAGCTAAGGTATCACTTGCCAATACTATTCCAAAGTATTGACCCTCTATGGTTGTAACTTGTAATGTTGCAGGTTTGATTGTTTTTAGTGAAGATTGATTGATTAGGATTACAAAGTCTACAACCAACATGTCTGCCTGTGGCACTTTGAAGATGAAGGACCCCATGTCTATAGTTATTCCGCTGTAATGTAATGTAATAGCCAAATGAGCTATGTTTGATGTAATAAACTTATGTTATTCCTGGTTATAAAGTTATATTATGACCTTTGTTTCTTGATATTACATCTAAACTGTGGATGCTAGCTATTGATCCAGGGACTAGCATTGTAAACACAGGGGGCTCTACCTTATTAAAGGTTGGGGACCCTATAGTCAGTTTGCATGGAACCCCTAAGACCATAGTATCGGATCGAGGAACCCAGTTTACCTCAAGATTTTGGCAGAAAGTCCAAGAAGGATTAGGAACCAAGCGGAACTTTAGCACAGCTTACCACCCGCAAATCGATGGACAAACTGAAAGAGTCAACCAAATATTAGAAGATATGTTGAGAGCTTGTGTGCTAGAATATGGATCAAAATGGGAAGATTGTCTGCCTTTCGCAGAATTCTCATACAACAATAGTATGGAAGTGTCGTACCCCCTGAATTGGTCGCAAGTAGGAGAGAGTCGGATTTTCGGACCTGACATCCTACGAGAAGCCGAAGAGAAGGTTCACAAAGTCCGTGAACACCTCAAGACCACCCAATCCAGACAAAAGAGTTATGCTGACAAAAGACGTCGAGACCTGACCTTCAATGTCAGAGATTTTGTATATCCCAAAGTATCACCCTCGAAAGGAATGCAACGTTTTCAACTGAAAGGGAAGTTAGCTCAAGATATATTGGACCCTTCAAGATTTTGAATTGCCGAGGAGAAGTATCATATCAACTGGAACTTCTAGAGGAGATGTCATCCATACATGATGTGTTCCATATCTTGTTACTTCGCAAATGCCTAGAAGTTCCGGAGAAGACCGAAGTGTTCAAGAACATCGATCATCGAGCCATAGATATCAACAAGGATATAACTTATCGTGAAGTACCCATTCATATCTTGGAAGAAGCCTTCAGAACCACCAGGACCCGGAGTATCAAGTTTCTAAAGATCTAGTGGAGTAACCATACTAAAGAAGAAGCTACTTGTGAGAGAGAAGATTACATTAGGACTGAGTTTCCAAATCTCTTTAGTTCCTAGTTTTTTATTAAATCTCGGGATGAGATTTTGTTTAAGGAGGGAAGGTTTGTAACACCCAAAAAATATTAATCAAGATTATCAAGTTCAAATCACCTAAGTTTAGGGTTAACAAAAACTTTTATTATTAAATTTAATATGAGTGTTTGTGTGAATTGCATTAGTGTATGAATGTGTGCAATTGCCATGTTTGATTGCTACAAATGATAAGGAATGGTTTAAAGATGAATATTACATCATCTAGCCCAAATACCAACAAAATCAAAAGAAAATAAAATCAAATATGAATCATATAAGCAAATGGTCATTTTGACCAAAATTATCCACTAGACCACTTTGTGTGTTTCTAGTCAAAGATTTCTAACAAAAACTTTCCCATTTCTTTTCACCCCTTGCTAGACCAAGTAAAAGTGAACCCAAGCCCACTTTACAAACAAACAGAAAAAAATTCCAAATCATTTTAAAGGACATTGCAAAATTGAATCAAGTTCATATGCATATATCATCATTTTTTTAAAACCACTCAAATCAATTCACCTTGACTTTTCCAAGCAACCATAGACTACCAAGCAAGTACTCAGAACACTCACCAAAATTTCATCCAAAATTTCAAACTTTGAATTCATGCGGCCATTTGGTCGAGTACCTGGCAGACAACAATAAACACTACCTAACTTCTACAGTTTTGAGCAGTAATTGATCACCCCTTTGTCCCCTCTGCATCCCCCTCACTCACCCTAGTGCCCAGCAGCGTAGGAGAGCAACCCCCACTTGTCAGATTGCGCCACTGCCGTGCCGCCCGAGCTCGTCGTGCAGGACGGAAGGGAACCCAACACCATAGCCAGCACCAACCTCTCCCACGATGTCCAGGAGACAGGCGACACTCCACCGCCACCCTCTGTCCACCCCTAGACCAGAGACACGCCATGGACCAGCCGTGATCGCCGTGCCCACTTCTCTGTCCGCCATGCCGAGAGCGCGCCAGAGCGCCACAGCTGACACGCGCACACACGCCGCGCCTCGCCCTCTCCGTGCATGCACGCATTCACCGTGACCCTAGCTACCCCCCAGACACGCCGGTTCGCTGCCGCACGGACCGTAGACACTATGCACCGTCTCGAACGCCGCCATTCCTGCACAGAGCACGGACCCCCGACCGTTCTCGACCGCCCCTTGATGCGCCATCACTTGCATGACAACCGCCCTGAAGCACCACGTCGACCCCTACCCTCAACCATGCCGATAGCCCTCTGTAACGACGTCATCTACGAGCCCGAGCCATGCCGCTCTGTCCCTCTCGCCCGTGTATAAATAGAGGCCACCCCAGCCCTCATTCGCCACACCAGCTCACTCCCCTCTCTCTCAGAAACCTCCCACACCTCTCCCCGAAGCAAGGCGAGCACTAGCCCGCTGGAATTTCACCGGAGCCCGCCGCTACAGAGGAGAAGAGGAACTAGAGCTAGGAGCCGCCCTAGGAGCCGCCGCGACCACCATTCGACCCGCTGTCGACGACAACCTCATTCGCCCCCATCGCCGACCTTAGCTGGAGCCCAGGTAAGCCCCCACGTACCCCCACCGTCGCGATTAGGGTTCAGTCTCCCCGGAGCTATTCGACGGAGACGACGAACCATAGCCGTTAGATCCTATTCTAATCGTAGCGCCGAGATTGAAACTTTCTGCTTCGCGTTAGGTTAGTCGCTGACGAGTAGGACCCGCCTATCAGCAGCCCGCTGCGCACGCGCCGCGTAGTTGGGCCGACCCAGTTAGTTTCCCGCGCAGAGCTTGTTGATTCAAATAAACCTTTTCCATTTTAGTTAAAACTAGATTCTGTCAGAAGATTCAAAAATCAATTCAAAGAGATTCACCAAACCAAATTGCATGATTCCAATTTTGTTAGAAAGGTATTCAAAATGTCTATCCAAGCCCGTTGGATTCAAACCATTTTAAATTATAGATCACCTATAGTAAAAATAACAAGACAGAGACTTATCCAACTTCAAACATTTTTCAAAAATCAACCATAAATGCTTTTGAGTTGATTCCAACTCTCAAAAATCACATTTGACAAGATCTATTTGAATTTGTAGAAATATTTAGGTTTACATGCAGTGATCTTGGACTAGTACCAAAAGAATGCTATATAGGCATTTCTAGTCACTTTAATTGTATTAAATAGTAATTTTAAACTTGATAAAATATGACCACCACTTTAAATCACATTCCCAAGTATTAGCATATGTGGTGATGACATGTGTCAACATGATCCCATATTTTAATTAGAGAATATTAAATCTTAAGTACTTTCAATGAGTAGAAATTACTTTTCTAAAATAAGAAAAATAAGACCAGGTCTTTATTTCATGTAATGATTGTGATGATGCTAGATCATCTAGTAAAATAAGAAGCAGAAGAGAACTTCAACCACTACACTACTCAAGGCAAGCTAACACTTGCAAACTTCATAACTATGCAAGCTATCACTTGCAAACTTCATAACTATGCAAGCCATCCTTGCAAGATAACCTATGCAAGATACATTAGGCATGCTTTGGTTATGCAACCTTGATTATACCAATCCCAAGTTTTACTTGCAAGCTTTATTCTTTTACTTTTACCAAAGTTCTTTACCTTTAGTTAGTGAATTGTGAGTATTGGAAAAATAGGATAGATACCATAAAGTGTATAAAACTAGGCCTAGGTAGTTATACTTAGATGCCATTAAAAAGCATAAAACTAGATTTGGATAGTTACACTAGATTAGCACCCTCATTAGTGACACCCTCATTGTTAGTTGCTAATGCTAAACTACTACTGATCATTTAGATGGGAATACTTGGTGAAAATGATTATAAAAACCTTGGAATGATGATTCATTCTATTGAAATGTTTTGACATGTGTTATGAACACAAAATGATTTGATGATGAAACTTCTTGAGGCATGAGCCTTGATTTTGATAAAAACCAATGGTTGTGTTCGGATGCGATACCATTCCAATTTTACCGTACAACCACAATACCCGAATTGGGTAGGGCTTAACTAGAAGTTTATATGCCTTAGTATGGGTTCCCTCACAGAAAGAGGTTGAGCTGAGGCTACCTCGTGAATGTGAATGTCCACCTATGCAATGCCCAGGATGGCAGATGGCCATGGCTGGGAGGCTAAGATCATAGGGGAGGTGCCTATACTAGAGTGTGTAATTGAAAGGTTATGATTGATTATCCACATACTAAGTATGATGATTCAGGGTTATCCCTGACGGATGTATCGAATTTTGTGGTGAAAGTGTACCACATCTGCAGAGTGTCAGACTATTCGAATAGCCGCGTCCGCGATCATGGACAGTTGGAGTGGCCATACTGTTGCATTGTCAGATGTTTTCAAAATGACTTGTGAATTGAACTATGACCTTGACTTGACCACAACAGGGTTGTGGACATGAAAACCAGGTTTCCACTTAAGTGATTAAATTAGGGTATTTACTTTTGAACTCTTATGAAATAAACCTAGCTTTTTGCAAATAAACCTAGAGCTTAAGATTCCTACTTGAACTACCTTACTTGTTAGTGCTAGTTTGCGAGTACTTAAAGAGTACTCATGGCTTTGTCCCTGGCTATTCCCGTTGCCAGACTATGAGGAGGACTACCAGGAAGATGGACAGCAGGAGGTCTATGACAACTAGGATCATCTCCCATTGTCAACATTGCCTGTGACCCTGAAGATGGAGCCCCTACTACG
Organism: Avena sativa; assembly: GCA_916181665.1. Taxonomy (NCBI): domain Eukaryota; kingdom Viridiplantae; phylum Streptophyta; class Magnoliopsida; order Poales; family Poaceae; genus Avena; species Avena sativa. The sequence continues at coordinate 25,457,751 of OV702290.1, read as the reverse complement.
TTTACTTTGCGTTGCTTTGATTGTATTAAGACTGGATCATGAGATCCTTTATTTGTAAGACCTTTATTATGGTTTGTAATGGATGATGTACTATGGTACCAATTCTGTTATGTCTCGCAAAAATGGTAATCCTGGGATTGCGATGTATGGCATAATAGGCATCTGGGATTAAAAATTCGGGTGTTGACAGTTAGGGTTAGGGAAAGCTCTCTAAGAGAGAGGAAGGGAGAGTCTAGGAGAGAGAGTAAGGGGATAGGGACCAGAGAGAGGGTCGGGCAGGTCCTTATCCTCATCTAGGGCGACGATGCTCATAGCAACACGCGGCAGCGATGGACGGCATCGGCGTGGGGCACGCAGCTGCTTGGCCGGTGAGGAAGAAGCCAAGAAAGAGGGGTCGAACTGGTACTGGGCCGCGGGTTGGTTAATGATGAGTGCATATTTGCATCATGTTTTATATTATTGTTTTACATTATAGTGGTAGGACCTTGGTATTTTACGGCGTTCGCGCGCATGTTTTATGTCTATTTTCACCAGGATCAGGACAGATGATGGATACAATAGACACAATTCTTGGAGCAGTTGTATTGGGGAGAAAAGGAGTCAAATAAAACATAAATCACGTATTTGGGAAATATCAATAATACCAAAAGAAAACCCGAAGCGATCGAGGCATATAGACGGTTCAACGACCAACTATACACCGGGAATAAATTTTCCGGCCGTATAGTTCCAGTCGATAGCACTTACTGTGACTATAAAGCTATTGCCATTCTTTACATACTGACTTGGGGAAACAAGGAGAACTCATAAAGCCATGTCCATGCCATAGGAGAAATCCCTTAATAGCAGGATAGTACGATTGATGTCGTTTATCTGTCAGCTATGGTTATGAAGGATGATGTGAGTAGTGGTTGCTGCCTATTTGTCCATATATGGAGCTCCTCCCACATACATACATATCATAAGAATATTTGTTATAATAATCTTGATTGCTTAGTCTAAATTTCTAGTGGTGTATCCACCACTCCGTGAGAACACCTTTTTCCCTATTGCAATTCCAAGCTCTTTTACACACGCGATTCTTACTTTCTGCATTAAGTTTTACTTTACTTTAAATTGCTTCATTCAATTAAAAACCCCAAAACAACTCTAATTATCTTGCATCTTAAAGTTATTCCTTAAGTACTTCGTTTAGTTTTAGTTAAAAGCATTTTAGTCTTTCGCCTATTGCTTCCTATGGGATCGATATCTTTATTTCGAAACTAGCTACAAACGATATGTGCACTTGCAGTCATTAAGCTATTTTATGGCACCGTTGCCGGGGAGCTTAGCGCTATAAGTCACTTTACTTTTAGTTATTTACTTTCGTTGTAATAATTTTTAATTTAAGTTGCAAGACCGCAAAAATGGACAACACTCAACATTTAATCCAGCTTGAGACAGTAAGGAAAATGGGTTCACCCATGGACACTTTTATAACTGTCAATAAAAGCATAAATCCGGATGGGATTGAGATCCACCCTTTATTATTTGAACTACTACATTCTAAGAAATTTGTAGGAACCGATGAAGAGAGTCCATATGGACACTTACAGTTTTTTGAAGATGTTCTTAGCTCCTTTATATTCGACGACTGTAATCTTGATATGTTTAAAACCCAGTTGTTTAGATAAACTCTCTCTAATAATGTTTGCGACTGGTATAGATCTTTTTGTGTAGAAGCACCAAGGTTTTGGATGGAATTGACAACCAAATTCCTATCAAAATATTACTCAGAAAGCAAAGCTCACACGATGAGAGGTATTATTATCAGTTTCAAAAATAGTCCTGACGAGAGTTTGTATGAAGGGTATCTAAGGTACAAAATCTATCTAGATAATTGCCCCCATCATCGTTTGCCTGATTGGTTAATCACTCACACTTTTTATGGAGGGCTTAATAATAAAAATAGAGGCACTGCTTCTAATGGTAGTTTTCTATCTAATACTTATGATGAAGCTTGGAAATTAATAATGAAAATAAAGGATACAACGAAAAAAATTAATAAGGAGAACATTACGAATAGTTCTTCTGAATATTATTGTGTTAACGATTTCCTTGCAGATGAAAGGACTTGTGCAATGATTAAAACCCTTGGTATTGATTCTTATTGAGTGAAGAAAATTATTGAGAATTATGCAGGGCATTTACAGGTACCCACAGAATGGTTACCCCATAAACCCCTTGAAGAAAATAACCATGCAAGAGAAAGTGCGCTAATGGAAGAGTTCTCCTTTGTACCTATTCAAGGAAATATCAAGAAAAAGAAAAAAGAGGAAGAACAAATCAAGAAGATATTAAAGAAACTAGAAAAGAACCCCGAAGCTACCAATATAAATAATGTTATATTAAAGGATCTTATGGAAGCACAAATAGTGGACAATGAAGTGGTTATGCTAGACCTTGAAACTTCAGAGTTCATCAAAGGTAAGGTACGAGGTAATGAAACTTCTAAACCTATGACTCCTATATATTGTGGAGAAACTTTCTTATATGGAATTTGTGAGCCAATTTCCACTATAAACATTATGACTTCATCACTTTAGGAACTTCGCTACAATTTAAATAATCTAGATGTGGAACCGGTAGTCACTACTATTAAATTGTCAAATAGAACTAATATAAAACTGGAAGGTGTAATCAGAAATATCTATGTCTTTATTGGATCACTCATGCACCCCCTTGATTTTCATATTGTTGATATGCCTCGAGATTCTTTTTATCCTATTCTTTTAGGTAGGACTTTTGTTTCCATAACCAAAGCTCGAATTGATAATAAGAAGGAGACTATTTCATTGATGTTTGGAGAAGAGGAAATGACATTCCACTTCGCCAAACTAAAGAATAGGCCATAGAAGTGGAAGATATCAAGGAAGAGAAAATGATTGCCGAGCTGGTAGCAATTCATTTCAGTACTCCACAAGATGAATTAGAGAGGAGCCTAATTAATTGGGAGGAAGCACAAGATGATGAGGAGAGAGAAGACATGGATGATTACCTTGATTCAGTTCTAGAAGCACAAAATCCACATGACTATGAAGAACTGGTAAGAAAAGGAGATGAAGAACCTCCGCCAATTGAATTGAAACAACTTCCAGACGATATGAGGTATGAGTTTTTAGATAATGATAATAAATGTCCTGTTATTATTAGTAAAAATCTATCAGAAAATTAAACAAATAAACTCATTTAGGTCTTGATTAAGCATCATGAAGCCTTTGGATATACTCTAAGTGATATTAAAGGAATAGATCCATCTATTGTAACACATAAGATTGCCATGCTTGATGATGCTGAACCTGTAGTTGACACACAAAGAAGGCTTAATCCGAAAATGAAAGAAGTAGTAAGAAAAGAGGTTATACGCTTACTAGATGCTGGCATAATATATCCTATTTCCGACAGTAAGTGGGTTAGCCCAACTCATTGCATACCAAGACAAGGTGGTCTTGATGCCGCTATGAATGAGGATGGTGAGCTAGTTCCTGTAAAACCTATTGTTGGATATCGCATGTGCATTGATTTTAGAAAAATTAAACCATGAGACACTAAAAAATCATATTAATCTATACCATTTATGGATAAAATTCTAGAAAGACTTAGTAACAATTCTTATTTTTGTTTTCTTGATGGTTATTCTGGATATTCTCAAATTGCTATACAACCGGAAGATCAAGAGAAAACAACTTTCACTTGCCCTTATGGCACATATGCTTATAGATTAATTCCGTTTGGCTTATGTAATGCAGTTGTGACTTTTAAAGAATGTGTTTTAAAAATCTTTGATGATCTTGTTGAGAAAATGATGGAAGTTCTAACAAATGATTTTGTTGTTTGTGGAACAACATTTGATAATTGCCTCTACAATTTAACCAAAGTTTTGAAGAGATGCAGGCAATCAAATTTAGTTTTGAATTGGGAATGATGCCATTTCATGGAAAGAGAAGGTAATGTTTTTGGGCATAAGGTTACGGAGAAAGGTATAGAAATAGACAAAACTAAAATAGATGCTATAGAAAATCTTCGAATACCTTAGGTCGTAAAAAACTTAAAAATGTTTCTGGGACATGCAGGTTTTTATAAGAGTTTTATAAAAGATTTTGCTAAAATAGCTATGCCTCTCACCAACCTTCTTGAGAAAGAAACTCCATTCTACTTAGATCATGACTCCATTGCATCTTTTGAGAACCTTAAAAACAAATTAGTTTCAGCACCCATCATGCAATCTCCAAAATGGGATGAACCTTTTGAAATCATGTGTGATGCTAGTGACTATGCTTTAGGGGCTGTGTTAGGTTAGTGAGACAGAAATAATTTAAATGTTATTTATTATGCTAGTAGAACTCTTAATAAGATTCAGAAAAATTATGCTACTACAGAAAAATAATTCCTAGCTATCATTTTTGCTTGTGACAAATTTAGATATTACATCATTAATTCTAAGGTGTTCATACGGATCACCAAGCTTTGCGTCACCTCCTTGTTAAAAAGGATGCGAAGCCTAGGTTGATTAGGTGGGTCTTATTACTACATGTGTATGATTTGCAAATATTAGATAGGAGGGGTAAGGATAATCCGGTAGCAGATCATCTCTCTAGGATGGAAGGAATAATTACTAACCCCATACCTATAAATGAGTCGTTTCCAGGAGAATATTTAGCAAAAGTTGAAATCGTTGATCCTTGGTTTGTGGATTATGCTAACTATCTTGCAGTAAAATTTATACCTCCCGGTATGATAAGAAATCAAAGGATGAAATTCCTTAATGATCTTAAATATTACTTTTGGGATGATCTGTATCTATATCGTCATGGACCTAACAGAATGATTCGGAAGTGTGTTCCTAACCATGAAATGAATGCAATTTTGCAAGCTTGTCATGACAGCCCGTATGGAGGACATCATGTAGGTAAGTAAACTACATCGAAGGTACTTCAATCCGGATTCTATTGGCCCACCTTGCTCAAGGACACACACAGGTATGTAGAACACTGTGATGCTTGCTAAATAAGAGGTAATATAGGTAGGAGACAAGAGATGGCAATGAATTATAGTCTTATAATCGAACCCTTTGATGTATGGGGAATGGATTACATGGGACCATTTATAGAATCAAATGGTTACACTCATATTCTTGTTGTTGTCGATTATGTTACTAAATGGGTTGAAGCTATTCCAACAAGCCATGCAGATGCAGCCACCTTAGTGAAGATGATCAAGGATATTATATTCCCCAGTTTTGGAGTTCCTAGATTTTTAATCATAGATGGTGGTTCTCATTTTATGAAAGGAACTTTCAGGAAAATCCTCAGCAAATATGGAGTAACTCACCGCGTTGCTTCACCATATCATCCTCAAATGAGTGGTCAAGTGGAACTCTCCAATAGAGAACTAAAGACCATACTCGAGAAGACGGTGGACAAATCAAGAAAATATTGGTCATACAAGTTAAATGACACTCTATGGGCATACCGTACTGCGTTTAAAAATCCAATGGGTATGACACCTTATAATATGGTATACGGTAAGGCATGCCATTTACCTTTATAATTGGAACACAAAGCTTTTTGGGCAATCAAGAACCTAAACTATGATCTTAAAGCAGCGGGAGAAAAACATTTATTAGATATTCATGCTTTAGATGAGTTTATAAGTCAGGCTTATGAGAATGCTAGATTGTTTAAAGAAAAAGTAAAAAGATGGAATGATAGAAAAATAGAAAATAAGACCTTTAAAAGTGGAGACAAGGTGTTGCTCTATAACTCTCGTCTTAAGTTGTTTCTAGGAAAGCTCAGATCAAAGTGGGAAGGTCCCTATATAGTTGAAGAAGCTTATTCATCAGGAGAAGTGAAACTCCAGGGAAAAACACCCTCTCTTTCATGGGTGGTAAACGGACAATGCTTGAAGCACTATCGAGCAAGAGAAGATATAAGTGTAGTCACCATACAAGTGATCACCCCAGAAGAGGTGTGTTGTGGTGTGGAACACGGCAGTACCATCGGGGATGGATTGAAGGGGACAATTAGGATGCTATCGGTGGCTACTCGCAACGGGTTGGGCACAGATACGGAAAACACAGCGATGTACCCAGGTTCGGAGCCCTCTTGCGAGGTAAAACTCCTACTCCTGCAAGGATCTACTATCAAAGGGGGCGAATGCCTAGTACAGATGCTCCTTGAGCTGTTTCCTTAGATACTTCTTGCTTGAAATTGTCTAAGTCCTTCCTCTTGTCTCTACCTAAAACCCTGGCACTACCCCCTTATATACAGGTTGAGGAGGTAGTTTACGAGGTGGGTTCTAGGGTTTACTGTTTGGATTTGGGCCTTACAAAGTGGGCTGGCTAGACAGGGCCAAATGGTAGGCCTAGGTCCAGTCAAGCCTCCATTACAGGGGAGGACCACGCTACAGTGTCCAACGCCCCTGCTTTACTCGTCAGCCGGCTCTTTATGCGTAAGCCGGAGCTTTCCTCGTCATCCCTTGCTTTGCTCGTCAGCCTCCAGCTCTGGTGCAGTTGTCCAGTAGCGCCGGCTAGGCCAGCCAGCCTGTCCGGTCAAAGGTGCGCTCAGCGAGGAGCGTCACCCCCACCGTACCGTGGCCAGCGGATCCGAGGCGGCTGGCTAGGAGCGGCCTCCCAACCGGTTCTTCTAGCTACCCGGCTAGACGGGCCAGCCGAGGAAACTTGAATGCGGACCGGGTGGGGGATCCCACCCGGCTGTGGTTCCTTGATTTGGGCCCAGACGGCATGAGCTCCTTGGAGCCGGCCGGTTGGTCCCATCTTGGCCTACCTGAGGGTCATTGATGGCTCAATGCACGGCGCCCAGAAAAGTGCTGGTGCGTGGTTGATGTAGAGCTCGTTGGGAACCCCAAGAGGAAGGTATGATGAGCACAGCAGCAAGTTTCCCTCAGTTATGAAATCAAGGTTTAATCGAACCAGTAGGAGCAAGGAAACACCCCAAAGGTGTTACTAGCTGAGCTTTGGCAGGGCGCACTACCGGTGCTAGTAGCAACGTGGAGACCTGCACAACACAACCACAGAACTTTGTCCCCAACTTGTGATGAGGTTATCAATCTCACCGTGTTTTGCGGAAAACAAAGGATTAAACATATCGAATGGAAAGAAGTAAAAGTTTGCAGAAAGTAAACACAAAGCAGTAAACAATTTATAGATTGTATGTAAAGAAAAGGACCAGGATCCATAGTTCACTAGAGGTGGCTCTCCTTAGATAGATAACATGCTGGGTGAACAAATTACAGCGGGGCAATTGACAAACATCGAGAAAGCAATACATGCATATACTAATCATCTTGACTCCTTAGAGACTTGATTGGGCATTATAACATAATACATAGACCACCATCCAACTGCATCTATGACTAATAATCCACCTTCAGGTTATCATCCGAACCCCCTCCAGTATTAAGTTGCAAGCAACAGATTATTGCTTTACGAACTGCGTGTAAAGTAAACAATACGATTGTTCTATGAACAAAGGATTGTTGTTTTATCCCTAGTAGCAGTAGCACATCTAGTACCTTAGAGATTTCTGTCACTTCCCTAGATTACCAGAGGCATGAACCCAGTATCGAGCATAAATACTAACTCTTGGAGTTGTTAGCATCTACTTGGCCAAGATAGCTACTAACAACGGAAAGCATGCAAGATCACAAATAACAAAGACATGATAGAATCAATAATCAATCTGAAATAGCATCTCAATATCCATCGGATCCCCGCAAACACAACATGCAGAATTACAAATAGATGATCTTGATCATGAACGGAGCTCACAAGATCTAGACATGAAAGCACAAAGGAGGAGAACCAGCCATCTAGCTACTACATGGATCCGTAGTCCAAGGATGAACTACTCACGCATCACGCCGGAGGCTTGCATGGTGATGAAGAAGGCCTCCAGGGTGAATTCCCCTCTCCGACAGGGTGCCGGGAAGAGCTTCAGATCCCTCCCGATCTAGGGATGGAGATGACGGCAGCTACAGACTCTTTCGTGGCTTTTTGATCGAGCACTTAGGGTTTACGTCCCGAGGGCATCTTATATTCGAAAGGGGAGGCCGAGGGGGTGCCAGGGCTGGCCTCACCACCCCCTGGCGCGGGCCAGGGTGGGACGCGCAGCCAGGTGGTGTGGTGGCCCCTGGCCCCTCTCCGTCTCGTACTCTGGCATCTGATGACTTCCGGAAAAATAGGCACTTTGGCTTTTATCCCGTCCAATTCCGAGAATATTCATTTTTTGACTTTCCTAGAACCAAAAACAGCAGAAAATAGGCAGCTGGCACTATGGCTCTTGTTAAGAGGTTAGTCCAAGAAATCATATGAAAAGTACTCCAAAGTTGGAACAAAACACAAGAAAGTGGATAAAACCAAGCATGGAACATCAAAAATTATAGATACATTTGCAATGTATCAACATCCCCAAGCTTAACTCCTGCTCGTCCTCGAGTAGGTAAGTGATAAAAAGAAAGAATAATTTTTGAGGTGACATGCACCATCAAAGACTTGATCAAAGTATTTGTCAAACATTCAAAGCTGGGATCATAGTACTTCAATCATAACATGAAAGACAAAGTTCTATCAATAAGCAAAGAAACTATGATGCAACATGAAAAGGCACAAACAAAAGATTCATGAATAACAATGCTTTGCAAGATGTTTGTTTGTTTCACATAAAGAAAACATAACATAAAAGTATTTAGCTTGTCCCTCAATAGAGTAGCAAATATAAATGCATAGGACACCTTCAAAGTTCATAAGAGTGACTAGATACAATAGTTTAAAACAAGCAATATCAAAGTATGCATCAATCAACTAGTCTTGGGACAATGCACATAGAACTAAGAATGGACACTATGCTCTCAAAGTAGGTGCATAAAGATAGAAGGTGGAGACTCAATATAATGGTGGAAGAAAGGCCTTCATAGAAGGAAGCAGAGATTCAAGTTTCATAAAGAGCTTCCAAAAATTATGGTACTTATAGATTTCAGCTCTCATTACCCCTATCATATGCATCTTGAAGTGATTAAGGTTAAAGTGAACAAACTATGGTGTACATGCTTGACGAAGTATAAGTCAGAAATCTCATGCCCCTTGTATACGAGGGCTGCTCCTCATGCTACGCAAGTTTAGTCACCGGTAAGTTCTTGTCATCGTAAGTACATGTGTATCATAGAGAACCACCAACGGGGTACCCCTTGCCCGATGATACGGAAGAATCCCCATATCAAAATGACAAGGCAAGCAGACAACGAGCATCTCATCAATCTTCTTATTTACCATGGGAATATGGTGCTTTTTTCTCTCTTTCGTCTTTTCATAGTATCTCTTTTTTTTTTTCTCTTTTCTCTTTTTTCTCAATATAGGACTCTTTTTTATAAGAAGAATGCTTCATAGACAGCTCATTATGGTTACGCTACAGGTTTCCACCATGTCAGCATGGATTAGACCAGGCGGCCCAGGCGTTTCTCTAACACATATACATAACTGCATGGACTTACAAGCTCCCCTTTCATTTCACACCGACGGCATCCATATACAAAAGAGCATGATATCAACTAGGTACAAGTACCAAGTGCAATGTTGAAAGCGTTCCCCATGAAAGCATGGTTCTGCTAATTCCCGACAAATAAGTGCAAGCATATACAACAAAGAAGACACAATGGTTCAAGTTTATTAAGGGCAAGAAGTAAAGTGTGCCATCAAGTTCGTGAGAGCTTTAGTCACTAGTTTTCTCATAACAAGTTTAATTTGGAAGGGAAACAAAAGCATGAATATACTTGGAATAGCATAAGCTAGTAGGTAGGTATGGTGGACTCTTTGGAATAACTTGGTTTAGGGAGTTGGATGCATGAGTGGAACTCATACTTTGTTGTGGAGGCTAGCAAAAGACTGGGAGCGACCAACTAAGAGAGCAATAATGGCCATAATCATGCAGAGAGACAAAACATCATTGATCAAAGCATAAAGTGATACTATAAGTTGAAAACTAAAGGATCATAAAGGCTATGGTGACTTGAGATAGTCATAACATGGTGTGAGCATGCGCCAAGTCAACCCAAATAAAGCATCAAAGGAGAATACCACTATACTATGCTTTAATATGCTAAAATAACGCATGATTCATCCAAGGCACATTAAGCAATCTCAATTGTTTATAACAATTCATGCTACATCAAAGAATACTAAGCATAAATCCAAAACAATATCAAGCATGGCATGACAAAGCATAGGCCACAGTAAAAAACGAGCTCTTTTTACCACATAAGCATGAACTTTCCTACTCTTTTCCAAACCAAACCAAACTATTTGCAAAACAATGTATGAAAGAGGGGGTCCAACCGATTTATTCAGCAAACTAAGCAAACCAAGCAAACGAAAAACCAAAATGAAAACAAAAAAGAAGACGCTCCAAGAAAAACACAACTGTGCATGAAACAATAAAAATGAAGCATTTGGAAGAAACCTGAGATTTTTATTGATGAAGAAGGGGATGCCTTGGGCATCCCCAAGCTTTGACGCTTGTACTTCTTGGATATTTCTTTGGGTCACACGCGTGGCATCCCCAAGCTTGAGCTTTAGTCCATCCTTCATCTCATTACTCATTCCTTCCATACACCTGAAATTTTTCCTTCATACAAAACTTCACACAATCTTTATTAGCAACATTAGTGCACTCAAGATAAAATTTATTAAGGTTAAGTTCTAACTCCAAATAAACTTCCATTAGAACACTAGCTACTGTAGCACTTCCCTCAAAAATCTCAATTCCCCAAAAGAACTCAAAGAGGAACCAACAAGAAGCAAATGCAGAAAATGGCAGAAATTTGTCAAAACAGACCAGCAGGTAAAGACGAATTTTTTCGAAGACCTTCTGTTGCTCAAATAAAAAGGTGTTGAACTAACGGAAGTTAGATAACAACCTGGGGCAGAAGAATAAAAATGCATGCCTCAAAAAGACGTTCATAGATTTTACACGAATTTTTACGGTGAAGCACAAAAATCTGTTTCGGGACAACAACTTTCCCTATCATTACTTCTCTCTCATTAGAGGTTACTCTTGGCACAAAAAGCAAATGAAAAGGATAAGGATAGGTTATTACAGAGGTAATAACTTCCAAGACTCATCTAAAACTTTTGGGTTATCTCCCAATAAGTACTTTTCTTTAACGCCTTTAAGTTAGGCATAAGAAGCAAAGAAAGAATAAAGTGTTCTCAAATGAAGAAGCATTAAAATCAAATTTTGTTTTCATAGGAGAAGCAAAAGAAATTTTCTATCTCCTCTTAGGGAAGTGTTCTATACCTTTCTTGAGTGGGAGTTGATATTTAATGGTGCCTTCTTTCATATCAATAATGGCACCAACAGTTCTAAGAAAAGGTCTTCCCAAAGTGATACGACAAGAAGCATTGCATTCAACATCCAAAACATAGAAATCAACAGGGACATAGGCATTGTTAACCATAATAAGAACATCATTAAGACTCCCCATGAGTTTCTTTTTAGCATTATCATCAAGTGGGACATTCAAATAACAATCTTCAAGTGGAGGCAAATCAAGCATATCATAAATCCTTCTAGGCATAATAGAAACACTACTATCAAGATCACATAAAGCTTTGAAATCAAAGTCATTCACTTTCATATTAATGATGGGTTCCCAACCATCTTCTTGTTTTATAGGAATAAAAGCTTTATGTTTCATATTTTCTTCTTTAATCTTTATGAGAGCATCAGTAATGTGTTTTGTAAAGGCCATGTTCATAGCACTAGCATTAGGACTTTTAGCAAGCTTTAGTAGGAACTTAATAACTTCAGAGATAATGCAACCATCAAGATCAAAGTAAAATTTATCATCTAAAGTAGTAGAACTATTACTAGCCTCAACACTAGTGGTGGTAATAGTAGAAACACTAATGTTTCTAGCAATTTCATCTTCTCTTTCCCACTTAGCATGTAATTCAGCTAATAGTCTAACATTTTCATCAATTCTTACTTGTATAGCATTGGTAGCTGCAAAGGGATTCTCATTAGTTTCAGGTTTAGCAGCCATTTTATTCAAAGTAGATTGAGCTTCAGCCAAAGATGCTATATTTCTTTCAGCATTAGAGAGTTTTTCCTCAATAGTTTTATTGAAAGCAGTTTGCTTACTAATAAAGTCTTTAAGCATAACTTCAAGTTCAGAAGGTGCACTCCTATTATTGTTGTAAGAATTTCCATAAGCATTACCATTGTTGGGAGGATATGGCTTATAATTGTTGTTACCAAAATTACTCCTATAAGCATTATTTCCAAAATTATTATTTCTTATGAAGTTCACATCAACTTGCTCTTCTTGAGCAACCAAGGAGGCTAAAGGGACATTATTTGGATCAATATGGGCTTTCCCATTAACAAGCATAGACATAATAATATCAATCTTATCACTCAAGGAGGAGGTTTCCTCAACAGAATTTACCTTCCTACCTTGTGGAGCTCTCTCAGTATGCCATTCAGAATAATTAACCATCATATTGTCTAAAAGTTTTGTTACAGCACCCAAAGTGATGGTCATAAAGGTACCTCCAGCAGCAGAATCCAATAGGTTCCTTGAAGAATAGTTCAATCCTGCATAAAAAGTTTGGATGATCATACAAGCAGTCAGTCCATGAGTGGGACAATTCTTAACCAAAGATTTCATTCTTTCCCAAGATTGAGCAACATGCTCATTATCAAGTTGTTTAAACTTCATTATTTCACTTCTCATGGATATAATCTTAGCAGGAGGATAGTATTTTCCAATAAAAGCATCTTTGCACTTAGTCCAAGAATCAATACTATTCCTAGTTAAGGAATTCAACCATTCTTTAGCTTTTCCTCTCAAAGAGAAAGGAAACAATTTCAACTAAATAATATCACCATCTATATCCCTATGCTTTTGCATCTCACAAAGTTCAACAAAGTTATTTATATGGGAAGCAACATATTCATTACCAATACCAGAAAATTGCTCTCTCATAACAAGATTGAGCAAAGCAGGTTTTATCTCAAAGAAAGTATCTTCAGGCATAGGTGGAGCAATAGGTGTGATCATTAAACCATTGTTGTTGGTGCTAGTGAAATCACACAACTTAGTGTTTTCAAGAGTAGTCATTTTTTTGGGTTTTCAAATAAGAAAGTAAACTTGTAAAACTAATTTTTTTTGTGTTTTTGATAACAAAACAAGCAAACAAAGCAAAAAGAAACAAAGCAAAACAAAAATAACAAAGTAAAGAGATTGGTTATGAGGGACTCCCCTTGTGAAGATGGCCTTGCCTCCCTGGCAACGGCGCCAGAAAAATGCTTGATGGCTCAATGCACGGCTCCCAGAAAAGTTCTGGTGCATGGTTGATGTAGAGCTCGTTGGGAACCCCAGGAGGAAGGTATGATGAGCACAGCATCAAGTTTCCCTCAGTTATGAAACCAAGGTTTAATCGAACTAGTAGGAGCAAGGAAACACCCCAAAGGTGTTACTAGCTGAGCTTTGGCAGGGCGCACTACCGGTGCTAGTAGCAACGTGGAGACCTGCACAACACAACCACAAAACTTTGTCCCCAACTTGCGATGAGGTTGTCAATCTCACCGTGTTTTGCGGAAAACAAAGGATTAAACGTATCGAATGGAAAGAAGTAAAAGTTTGCAGAAAGTAAACACAAAGCAGTAAAAGATTGTGGATTGTATGTAAAGAAAAGGACCGAGATCCATAGTTCACTAGAGGTGGCTCTCCTTAGATAGATAACATGCTGGGTGAACAAATTACAGCGGGGCAATTGACAAACATCGAGAAAGCAATACATGCATATACTAATCATCTTGACTCCTTTGAGACTTGATTGGGCATTACAACATAATACATAGACCGCCATCCAACTACATCTATGACTAATAATCCACCTTCAGGTTATCATCCGAACCCCCTCCAGTATTAAGTTGCAAGCAACAGATTATTGCTTTACGAACTACGTGTAAAGTAAACAATACGATTGTTCTATGAACAAAGGATTGTTGTTTTCTCCCTAGTAGCAACATCACATCTAGTACCTTAGAGATTTCTATCACTTCCCCAGATTACCAGAGGCATGAACCCACTATCGAGCATAAATACTAACTCTTGGAGTTGCTAGCATCTAATTGGCCAAGATAGCTACTAACAACGGAAATCATGCAAGATCACAAATAACAAAGACATGATAGAATCAATAATCAATCTGAAATAGCATCTCAATATCCATCGGATCCCCGCAAACACAACATGCAGAATTACAAATAGATGATCTTGATCATGAACGGAGCTCACAAGATCTAGACATGAAAGCACAAAGGAGGAGAACCAGCCATCTAGCTACTACATGGATCTGTAGTCCAATGATGAACTACTCACGCATCACACCGGAGGCTTGCATGGTGATGAAGAAGGCCTCCAGGGTGAATTCCCCTCTCCGACAGGGTGCCGGGAAGAGCTTCAGATCCCTCCCGATCTAGGGATGGAGAGGACGGCGGCTACAGACTCTTTCGTGGATTTTTGATCGGGCACTTAGGGTTTACGTCCTGAGGGCATCTTATAGTCGAAAGGGGAGGCCGAGGGGGTGCCAGGGCTGGCCTCACCACCCCCTAGCATGGGCCAGGCTGGGCCGCGCAGCCAGGTGGTGTGGTGGCCCCTGGCCCCTCTCCGTCTCGTACTCTAGCATTGATGACTTCCGGAAAAATAGGCACTTTGGCTTTTGTCCCGTCCAATTCCGAGAATATTCATTTTCTGACTTTCTTGGAACCAAAAACAGCAGAAAACAGGCAACTGGCACTGTGGCTCTTGTTAATAGGTTAGTCCAAGAAATCATATGAAAAGTTCTCCAAAGTTGGAACAAAACACAAGAAAGTGGATAAAACCAAGCATGGAACATCAAAAATTATAGATACATTTGCAATGTATCAGTCATCCCCCCAACACTAGTCCCCGAGCGCATTAGGACTTGGCCCCGTGGATAAGTTCTTGCGTGCTCATTTGAAATGATTGATGGTGCAGATGCTTTGTCGTTTTCATTTGTCTTGTAGTCTTTGTCTTGTACCGGCTTGGGATTCTGTGCTGTTTCCCGGATGGGGTTTACCGGCTACGGAGCCGATGGCCCCACCCATAGGGTGTGAGCGGTGATCTTCTTGACCGGCTGCCGCACCCAGCCGGGAGAGGGATCGCCAGTTTGCTGTCATCGGTGCTCACGTCAGCCATGCCTGCCGTTTCTTGCACATGTCGTGTTAGTTTTTAGGTAACCGTGCGCATGCCTTCATCATTGGGTCTCCTTGGAGATCGTGGGCGCGGTTTGCCTCCCGTAGTAACTTCCGTGGGATCTTCTGTGCGCGTGGCGCTGGTGCACGTGATTCGTCCTGAACCGTCGTGGGGGAGTGGGATGGTTGCTTGCCACGTGGCGCAGAGGGAGCGAAACCGGCATGGGGGAGTGGGGCTGTTGCTTTCCACGTGGCTCAGAGGGAGGGGAACCGGCCTGGCCCTTCTTCCCTGATAAATATGTATGCCAAGGAGTGGTGGCTCCTCTTGATGCTTGTTCACCGTCTTGCGCCGCTGCTTGTTCTCACTTCTCTGTTTGTGCAGAGGGCTCTTGTCGACACTGCCAAGACCTCGCGAGACCTAGGCCATAAGTTTGCTTGCTCTGCCATATCTTCTCGATTGCGCAATTTCTCGCGCTTCTTGTTGAATATTGGTTACCCTCCTACAACTCTGTTGGTGGACCGGGATCGCGAGGTTGCCCGACTGAAGGAGGAGGTTGCCTGGCTGAAGGAGGAGGTTGCCCGGCTAGAGGAGTCCAACAAGACCCGCCAGGACCAGATCGCCCAACTGACTGCGCAACAGTAGCAGATGGAGATCAAGGCTGGCAGGGCCAAGAAAACAGCGGATACCCAGGCCGAGGCGCTGAAGAACCTGGAGGGGCTTTACGCCACCTAGGCGGACGCCCTCAAGGTTTCCAAGGCCAAGGAGGCGGCAGCGCTATCAGAGCTTTGCCAGATCGCTGAGATTGTTGTCAGGAAGTGCCCTCAACTTGAGCCAATTTTGCAGTTTTGCCCTTTGTAGTCAGTATTGATTACTGTTTCTTTTCCCGGCTGCAACTCAGTATCTAGAGGCGACAGATCAGGCGCTTGGCCGGATTCTCGAGATGGATCCGGATCGGGATCTCCACCCGGGGGAGCTGGTGACGGTCGTCAGTGAGGAGGCGAACCGGCTTCATGCCGCCGCTCTCGAGGTCTTTGACTACGTCTGGCCTGAAGCTGCCCCGCCTGCCACCATGGATGCCTTGGCCGAGCATCTTTTGGGTGCTCCAGACCTCATGAACATGGCCCGGGAGTGGGCGGCTTGTGGCAGCGCGGAGATGGTGCTGGCGCTACTGAAGTCGTGGTATCTGAATGTGGATCTACGGAGCCTTTCCTGCGGATTTCACCAAGGGACCAGTTATGACCAGCTTCACGCCAAGGTTCTTGACATCCGCTCCTGTGGCGTGATGATCAGGAGCTTTGTTGCGCTAGACAGGGACTTCAGCAACCCAGCCGGCATGGAGCGATACTATCACAACCTGGATGCGCCACGCACTGATGCTCCGGCCGCGCCGCATACCGCCTCGACAGATGTTGCCTCCAGCAGCCGAGCTCCAGCTGATGCCTCCGGCCCTTCTGCCCCCCAGTGAACTTGATCCCCGATATGCCGGGAGTATTTGTGGTTGAAAAACTTGTCTTTTCTTTGTGCTGTGTGAACAATTGTCTGTGTTCTGGTTATTGAACTCTTGTGGGAGCATCGCCTCCCTCTGTATATTTGCTCGTGCTCTTTTGTTTGCACTTTCTGCTCTGCATTTTCTGCATGCTTGTTTCTGTGTGGGGGCGCGTGAGCGCACCCACATGGTGTAGTCCCCGAAGTTCGGCCCGGCTAGAGAATACAACTGGGTCGAAGCTCCTTTGTGTTGTTTGTTTGTAGGTTTCTGTGTGGGGGCGCGCGAGCGCACCCATAGGGTGTAGTCCCTGAGGTTCGGGCTGGCTGGAGAATACAACTCGGTCGAAGTTCCTTGACCTGCTCTGCTGCCGCCTGGGAGCTACCTGCCTCCGGCTTGGGTGTTCGTCGTTGAACTTTGGCTCATGCAAACATAGAAACAAAGAAGTTGTTTTCTTTGTTAAGCATATGCAAGCTCAAACTGTAATCTTAGATTGACTACTTTTGAAACTTTCGCTGTTTCGCGCAAATCCAATGTCTTTGCCCTTTTCTCAGTGAGCATTGGCCAGTTTTGATGTCGTTCCCTTGCTGGCTTTTAGCCAGAGTCGAAGGGGTAGCTTAGTAGGTGTACTGCACGATACTTCAGGTTTGTTTCATTATCTTTGGGCGAGCGAGCGCAACCGGGTCATCCAGGTGTTTTTGTTTTCCTCGTGGCTTTTTCGTGTAGGGGCCTTTGAGTGTTCTACTCTTGCCGGATCTGTCAGCCGGCTTGTGGTCTGCAGCCGGAACCAAGGAGGAAGCCTTAGGAACCATGTACAGTACTTTGCCGCGTGGGTCCGCAGCCGTCTGGGCCAACCGGCGAGTCCCCGAGACGGATCGCTGGCTCCGGGGTTAGAGTAATGCAGCCGAAAACCAATTTGTGTAGCATGACTTTCTTATTTATTGTGGAGTCCCCGAGACTATGTCGAGGCTCCCATGCTCGTTCGTTACATAAAGGTAAGATACATACACTTCTTGTTCAAGTGTAAAATGGGCAAAGCAGGCTCGCGTTCTATGGACGTTCAGTTTCTTCGCCTGAGCGATCCATCTTGTTCTTTTCCGGCTTGCGGGCGTCGATGAGGTAGTATGAGTTGTTCTGCAGTGCCCGACTGATGATGAATGGCCCCTCCCAAGGCGGAGACAGCTTGTGCATCCCCTTAGTGTCTTGAACTAGCCTTAGCACCATGTCGCCCTCGCGGAACGAGACGCTGCGGATCCGACTGGTGTGGTAGCGGCGCAAGTTTTGCTGGTAGATGGCGGATCTGGACAAGGCCAGCTCGCGTGCTTCTTCAAGGAGATTGACGTTGTCTTCCCGTGCTTCTTTGGCTTGCTGTTCTGTGTAGAGCAGTTTGCGGGGTGCGTCGAACTCAATGTCAGTGGACAAAACCGCCTCCGCCCCATAGACAAGGAAGAAAGGAGTGTAGCCGGTGGACTAGTTTGGCGTGGTGCGAAGGCTCCAGAGTACAGCCGACAGCTCCTCAATCCAGCAGCCGGGGGATCGCATCAGTGGATCGATCAGCCGGGGCTTGATTCTGGCTAGGACTAGGCCATTTGCTCGCTCACACTGCCTATTGGACTGGGGGGGGGGTGCCATAGATGCAAGGTCCAGGAGGATGCCCTTATCTCCGCAGAATCGCGCGAAAGCTCCCTTGGTGAAATTTGTGCTGTTGTCGGTTATGATGCTGTTGGGGTAGCCAAAGCGTGTGATTATGTCTATGAAGAACTTGACCACCGTTGGTCCATCCTGCTTCTTTATTGGCTTTGCCTCTACCCACTTAGTGAACTTGTCCATCGCCACCAGCAAGTGGGTCATACAGGATCTGGCTGTTTTGAAAGGGCCAACCATGTCCAGCCCCCAGACGGTGAACGACCAGGTGATGGGAATTGTCTTGAGTGCTGTAGATGGAGTGTGCTTCTGCTGGCTAAACCGCTAACACCCGTTGCATGCTTTGACGATCTGCTCAGCGTCTTCTAGTGCCGTGGGCCAGTAGAAACCATGGCGGAATGCCTTTGCCACTATGGCCCTGGATGACGCGTGGTGTCCGCATTCGCCCTGGTGGATGTCGACCAGCAACCGAATTCCGTCCTCTTGGCTCACACATCGCTGATAAATGCCACCAATGCTGCGCTTGTAGAGCTCGTTGTTGATAATGGTGTATGCGCTGGCTCGGCGCTTCACCTGCCTTGCCTCTACTTCTTCCTCGGGCAGCTCTCCTCTGTCTAGGAAATCCATGAACAGCTTGGCCCATGTTGGGGTTTCCCGGATGGCGCACACCGCTTGCATCAGCAGATTCACTTCTGCCCGGATGACCGGGTCGGGCTCGTCTGGAGGCCGACCGGGTGGAGCAACAGAGCCGATAGCCTCTAGGCTGTAGGCGGCACTTCCCAGGTGCGGCAAAGCATTCCCTGGGTGCGGCGCAGCCGTCACGGAGGTCCTGGAGCCGGCAGTCCCCAGGTGCGGTGCATGATATCATTTAGTTTTCGTCTTGTAATATCACTTTTTGCTTTAATTAATAATGTTTTGTCACTTTGCATGATTATGGCCATTATCTCTCTCTTAGTTGGTCGCCCCCAGTCTTTTGCTAGACTCCATACCAAGTATGAGTTCCACTCATGCATCCAACTCCAAATAAAACCAAGTTATTCCAAAGAGTCCACCATACCTACCTATTAGCATTTGCTACTCCAAGTATATTCATGTTTTTATCTACCTTCCGAATTAAACTTGTTATGTGAAAATTAGTGATTAAAGCTCTCACGAACTTGATGGCACATTTTACTTTTCTTGCCCCTAATAAACTTGAACCATTGTGTAATCTATGTTGTATATGCTTGCACTTATACATTGGGATTAGCAGAACCATGTTGTCATGGGGAACGCTTTCAACATTGCACTTGTACATTGTACCTAGTTGATATCATGCTCTTCTGTTTATGGATGTCGTCGGTGTGAAATGAAAAGGGAGCTTGTAAGTCCATGTAGTTATGTATGTGTGTTAGAG
This sequence comes from Avena sativa, assembly GCA_916181665.1. Taxonomy (NCBI): domain Eukaryota; kingdom Viridiplantae; phylum Streptophyta; class Magnoliopsida; order Poales; family Poaceae; genus Avena; species Avena sativa. Next base: position 25,437,949 of record OV702290.1, on the reverse strand, counting down.
AAATGCCTAGGCCGCTAGCCTAAGCCAATGGTGGAAACTTGCAGCATCACCATAGTGAGCAATCTATGAAGCATTCTTCTTATAAAAAAAGAGGTAGAGATTGATAAAAAGAAAAAAAGATCAGAAAAGAGGAAAGAGAGAAAAAAGCACCATTTCCCATGATAAATAAGAAGATTGCTAAGATGCTCATTGTCTGCTTGGCTTGTCATTTTGATTATGGGATAGCTCCTATATCATGTGCAAGGGGTACCCCGTTGGCGGTTCTCTGTGATACACATGTACTTACTATGACAAGAACTTACCGGTAACTAAACTTGAGTAGCATGAGGAGCGGCCCTCGTATTCAAGGGACATGAGATTGCCAACTTATACTTTGTCAAGCGTATACTCCATAGTTTGTTCACTTTAACCTTAATCACTTCAAGATGCTTATGATAGGGGAAATGAGAGATTAAAGCTAATAAGTACCATAATTTTTGGAAGCTCTTTATGAGACTTGAATCCCTGCTTCCTTCTATGAAGGCCTTTTTTTACTTTTATGTTGAGTCTCCAACTTCTATCTTTATGCACCTATTGAGAGAGCATAGTGGCCATTCTTAGTTTAATGTGCATTGTCCCAGGACTTGTTGATTGATTCATAACTTTGATATTACTTATTCTTAAACTATTTGTATCTAGTCACCCTTATGAACTTTGAAGGTGTCTTATGCATTTATGTTTTGCTATACCATGAGGGACAAGCTGAATACCACTCTTATTATGGTTTTTATATATGAAACAAACAAACTTCTTTCAATGCATTGTTATTCATGATCTTTTGTTTGTACCTTTTCATGTTACAACATAGTTGCTATATTGTTAGAACTCTATCTTTCATGTTCATGTTTAGAGTACCTTTGATCTCAACTATCAATGCTTTTACAATAATGATGATCAAGATTGTGTTGTCTGCATGTCACCTCAAAAATTATATTTTTGTTATCATTTACCTACTCAAGGATGAGCAGGAACTAAGCTTGGGGATGTTGATACGTCCATAACGTATCTATAATTTTTGATGATTTTATGCTAATAATATGCTTTTGACACTCCTTTTTGTATACAGTTTATGATTTATTTGGACTAACCTACTAATAGTTGCAAAAGTGCACAATATTCTTGTTTTACACTTTGATGTGTAGGAATTACCAAGAATACAAGTGGAAACCTTGTTGGAGTCAAATTGGGATTTTTCCAGAAATCTGTCTCAGAACTCTTTTTGAAGATGGTCACGTTTCGGGTCGAAGACGGCGTGAAACGGAAAACTCTTCAACAACAAAGTTGTTGGAAATTCTACGACAAACGTTATGTATATAAAATTTAGCGGATTCCGAGTCCGGACGGGCCTGCTAGGCCCGATTTACTGCAGCCCAAGATGGGGTGACGGGAATCCGAGAAGCTATATAAAGAGAGGAAACCTAATTCGCCCAAGACACCTCCACCCACGAATTTGCAGCCGCCAAAGCCACGTTTTTGCCTCCCCATGGATCCCATCTCCATGTCTCCATGAGGGAGGGCTCCCAATAAGCCATGAAGGAAGGGGGCTAAGGGGCGGTGCTCCCCCATGATACCGGCGGCGGGGAAGGAGTCCCCCGTGCTGCCGCCGGCGCCACCGCCGCCCTCTTCACCATCTTCACCGCCATCTCCATCAGCTAATCCTCCTAGTATGTAGTGGTTCATCTTCCCACACACCTCTATACCGTCCTATGTAAACATGGTATTTGATGCTATAAGTTATAATCCTATGATCTATGTCATGTTTGTGTAGTTTCTTTGTTCTTAGATTGAATGGTTGAACGTCTTTGGTTCATTAGATTTGTATGTTGATATGGTACAGTCCTTTGGTGTCCATTATATTTGTGCGCGCATGGATTAAACATCATAGGTTTTGTAGTATGTGTAAAAGGAAGGGGGAGTTCTATCGGAGTGACAAAAACCTGAGGACACGAACCGGAACATTGCACATATGGGAGTAAGAGGACCATTAAACTTAAGGCTATGGTTGGGGAAACCTTAATACATTGTGAGTAGTTACAAATGTTTACTAACAATCCAATCATATAGTACATGTAATTCCAAGTAGTGAAGCGCATGTATATTTAGCCTCTCCCACATAGGAAACTGCATCGAAGACAATAAACCCGATCTATTCGCTATTTAAACTTGGACAAAGCCACCACTATTCCATACTCATGGTTCTGTTAGTTTAGTGTATTTTATTGCTGCAACAACTAGCTTTACTTTCTTGTTATTTATTATCATGCAAAGCTATCTCTAGTACTCGTATTGTTGCTCTAGTTTTATTTCCTAGATAATGCAAACATTTAGTGTGCGTAGAGTTGTATTAGTGGTTGATAGAACTTGAGAGAACATTTATCCTACCTTTAGCTCCTCGTTGGGTTCGACACTCTTACTTATCGAAAAGGCTACACACGACCCCCTATACTTGTGGGTTATCAGTGGTTAGGGTCATATGATGAGTAAAGACAATGGTGCAAAATAGTTAGTCGCAAGAAAATCATTAAAACTTGTGATGAGTATAGAAGCAAATTAATTAGTACTACCTCTGTTCTTGGTCCTTAGGTTAATATTTGTACGATGGCGTGCAAGTATCTGCCTAGTAGGGATGTAAGCAGATAGGATAATTTTCGCACCGAAACCAGCTCTAAAACCGTTTTAAGGTATCCATATCTGATTTTATAGAATCCGACGGATAAGGATATCCGATTCCGACGTGATGCCCCGGATATGGTATGGAAAATAGCATGCGGATATGGATTATACGAAAATTAATTAGGGTTATCCGAGTGTTTCAAACCGGATAATCCGATTTTAGAGTCAAAAGTCAAGGACAATATCACAAAGCTACGACTTATTTAGTTACCGAGTTCATTTGGCGAACATGTCTAACTCTGTCTTTTAACACCATATCTCTTTTATCTTATCTAGTTGATTCATGCAAGGCCGAAAGATCAATTCTCTCTCAAAACTTTGCTACAAATATAATTATCTACCTATGAGAGTATTTATCCGACTACTTTCATCTCCGACCCGAGTCCGCTCCGTTTCCGATTCGAATCCACGGTCTAGTAAATCTGCATTCGAATCCGCAACCGGTCATTATCCGCTCTGATCCGAATCTTACAAACGAATATGGAAAAGGATATGGTACGATCAAAATCCGATATAATCCGATCCGTTTACACCCCTACTGCCCAGCTTCCTAAAATCAAATGTTACCTCATCCCCCTGCTTGATACCATTCTCACGGACATACTAGGACCAACCTCGGCCACCCAAATAGGTGGTGGCCATCGTCTGGGAGACATCCACATCATATAGTTGCTGCATGCCTTTAGGGCACTCACTATATAGAGTTAGAAACTTGTCATTTCTGAACATCTTGTTTATAATAGGGCAAGCGACATAAGGGACAACCTTCATGAGAAAATTGACAGAGAAGTAAGGCGACAACAAAAAAAGTGAGATACAAGATCTTACATCAACTTGGTCTAAACCACTTGAAATCCATACCTGATACCATGGGTACCCTTTGTGAAGGGTGGCCATGCACCATTTTTCTTCCCTCTGCCTTTGGAACGACATACATGGCCCTCCTTTTAATCCACAAGCTTGATAATAGGACGGTAGCAGAAAGGGCTGAGCAGCTAGTGCGTGGTACGGATTGAAATTAAGTGGAAAGGTTAAATTATGTAAAGAGCAAGTAAATATAATAATATAATACAATACCATTGCCTGTAGAGCAAACATATTTGTTTTTTGTGAACTTCTGATGAGCGTAAAGATATAGTACTAGCTGATAACAATAACACGGAAAATCATAACATGTGAAATTGTGGATTTCCAAATTATACCCACTTCTTAGAGAGGTCACTGCCCACCTGGGTACTGTGTTAGCGCTTCCTTGTCGTGTAGATGACGTTGGCTTTTGGTGCGGGCATCAGCAATCTACTAGTCTCTACAATAGCCTCAACCTCCGCAATAACACCTTCAATCTGCATAAATAGCAATAGAGCTCAATAGTTCAATACAGTACATAGTAGTCATATACTGACTGTATGAGACAGTCCGACAGATCCAGATCTGGATTCACATAAACACAGTGCCAGAATTAATAAAATCACACATATGTTTCTGAACATCTGATAAGCATGCATGATACCAAGCAGGTAATAATTAAATCAGACTGCACCATGATAATAAGGGTATTAAGAAAAAATACCTTTCTCTTTAAGCTGGGCCCTCCTAGCTGGTCAGTGGCCTTGCACTTGTTTGGTGAGTAGTGGTACTGGCCGGATCCTGCGGGATGAGGGGGTACCATCATGTTTGCTGCACCTGGAGCACCGCACGTTCGCAGGATGTACCACCGTGCTACAGTAAATAAAGAAGAGATGGTGTCACAGAGGCTTCTACAATAATAGGATACAGACATAGACAACTTTTAGCACAGGGATACATCTATCTTGCAACCAACTACTTTTAGCATTAGAAAGAATGGAAGAACGCAACGAATATACTGCTACATTACCTTTTTTAGGCAACTTTTAAGGGAACTGACGGGATCATCCCTGTCTGTAGTGGCCGTGCGAGCCACTGACCCATAGTTCTCCATATAGAATCTGACGCAAAATCCACTGTACATTACGAGTAGCAACTAAAGGTCACAAAAGTGAAGAACACCGAAATCGAACCCGACCAAATTCCCCAATCAGAACAGCGGTGACCGTGCCCCGATCCTGATTCCATACGAAATCAGTACCCCATCCCCCCGCCCCCTAAACCCCCTACCACCACCCCTACCCAAATGACCCAATCAATCAGAGTAGAGGGAAAATATCCCGATTAGGTGATTCCGAGGTGAGCAATAAAAAAACTCCACAATCAAAACATACCGAATACTACTACTAGTACTAATAGTACCCCCAATGGCCCAATCGGAAGAAAATTAAACAAAGACAGATTTCGAGGTGAGCAAATACACCCACCTATTTCAGCAAGAATTCCCCAATCGGAGGTTACACTAGTTCCAACAATTGCTTGCTGGATGGGAGCTAGCTAGTGGTGGTTTCTGGTCTTGTCGTCGGTAGAAAGGCATGGGCAGGGAAGTAGTAGTACTAGTAGTAGTAGGGCTGGGCAGTACACTTTTTCTATAGTAAGTATTTTTAAGTGGAAATGGCGGGAACATTTTGCCGGGAGATATTCCCGAATTTTTGATCCCAACTATCACATGGTGGCCTACAGCTGTTTCAAGCGGGACCCACGTCAGGGGTGAGTTAAAGCGGGTCCCACATAAGGGGGGTGAGATAATTGACCGAGCCAACCTCCCCCTTCCGTTGGTACTCCTTCCAAGGACCGAGAAAATCGCCCCTCTTCGAATCAAATTAATCCCAGCTTATACAGTATATCCTTCTGCTGATTTGGCTCACGGAGCATTGAGGGAGGGGAAGGGCTAGCAGACGATAAGACGGTGGTTGTTTCAGCATAGGGCACTGATGAGTGCATATTTGTATCATGGTTTATATTATTATTTTGCATTGTAGATGTAGGATCTTGGTATTTTACGGCGCTCACACGCACATTTTATGTCTGTTTTCACCAGGATCAGGACAAATGATTCATACAATGGATACAATTCTTAGAGTAGTTGTACTAAGGATAAAAGGAGTAAAAAACAACGTAAATCGCTTATTTGGGAAATATCAATAATACCAGAAGAAAACCCGAAGCGAACAAGACATATAGACGGTTCAACAACCAACTATACGACGGGAATAAATTTTTCGGCTGTATAGTTGGCGCCGCCACCGCCTCCTCAAATAGTTTCACCCCGTGCAACTGGATCAGGGAGATGACATACTTAACACCTAGAAATCGCCAAAACCGCACCTCCGGAAGGCATCTGGAGGGGGAACTCATCCACCGGGGGTCCATCTTTGCCCTGCGCAGATCCTGGAAGCTAAGGCATCGATATTCATCATCAACCGCTGCATCACCACCATCTCTAGCCATCCCATCTACATCTTGTCTAGATCTTGTTGTAATTTCCGTACTAGTTGTGTATTTATACAAGTACTATTCATCTATGATAGATTCCATTGTTATTGCCATGATGTTGATTGCCTTCATGTCTGAGTAGATCATTAGTTCTTGGGGAGATGGAGAAACCGTAGTATGAGAATGAAATAAGATAAAGTTTATTATGATATTCATTGCTGTGACCATGCGTTAGATTGTATTCATCTTGATGTTGAGAGAAGTCGGCCTCTCAATATTTGCCTCTCATGGGGACTTGATGGAGGGAACTACTTGTTGGTAGAAGGAGGTGTGTTAGCACTTATAGTGACTATAAAGCTATTGACACTCCTTATGTATCAATTTGGGAAACCGAGGAAACTCATGGAACACTATCCATGCCATGGGATACGTCCTACGGGATTACGTCCCTTAATAGTGCAGTAATTCGATTGATGTCAATTGCTGACTGCTGTGGTTATGAGGATGATGTGAGCAGCGGTTGCTGCCTATTTGTCCTAATACAGAGTTCCTCCCACACATACATAGTTGAGAATGTGCATGATAATAATCTTTACCTTAGCTCCTTATAATGTTAGTGGTGTATCCGCTACTCCCTGAGAACGCTTTTTCCCTATTACAGTTCCAATCTCTCTTACATACGCAATACTTACTTTCCGTGTTCAGTTGTTTTACTTTTTTATTGTTGCTCTTATACCCAAAACCCCAAAACACTTTTTTACGCAATACTCGCATTTTATCTTGTCACTTAGAACTTTATTTAGCATTTCTATTGTAATATTTATTTCAAGAGTTATTGGACTTCAGACTCCTGCTCCCTGTGGGATCGATATCTTTATTTTGAAACTATCTATAAACGATCTGTGGACTTGTAGTCATCAGGCACCAGCGTTGGGGCCTCAAAAACCGTTTAGGAACCGATAAAAGCATAAGCTCGGATTTCAGACTAGAAACACACACAAACAACATATATATACTAATATACGAAATAATTTTCAATTACAGTTCTGCTAACAAAGGCCGAGAAAATCATAAGGTATCTCCATATTATATAACTACTATAGTAGCGAACCAATCATGGAATAGGTCTACACCCCAAGAGTTTTGTAGCTGGGCTAGTGGTCATGATACTACCTAGATGGCACCAAAAGTACACCCCTGATGATCAGCAGCCCTGCATCAAATACATCCAGAAGCAGTGTACCTAACCCACGACCTCAAGTGTAGGCTCATCAATGAACATGTCATTGTCATTACCATCAAAGTCCTCTTCGGTCGTCTGCTTCTATGATTAGTAGATTAACATATACGTTTATAGAGAAACATCAAATACACACAACCTGAACATTTGTCGTTCTACAGATATACCTTGTCATCTTGCATAGCGATAGTACCAAAAATGAAACCCGTTTTATGCAGCTTGTGCTTTTTCTCTCCTCCCCTTATCCAAGTTGATCTATGCTCAGGAGCTGCCTTTGTTAGTTGATCTAGTTGATCAACATTTGCTTCCCCTACTTGATCTTGATGATAAATGTGTGCTTCCCCTGGTTCATATGGAGGATCATATGGTTCACCATGAAATACCCATCTAACATATGTGCTTAGCATTCCAAATGTAAAAATATGGTCTTCCACTATACTTTGAGGAAGCACCCTACGATTAACACACAACCAGTAGGGGCAATATAATTTTGAGTTGTCACAATGAGCTCCAATAAACCCCATAAATTGTAGAACACCAAGGATATGTTTAACGCTGCCTAATGGAGCAATCTCTATCCAGAATCTGCCCATATGTTTAATTATGACATACAAGGTTGGTTATTATTAAAAGAAAAGCAGGAAACATATAGATGGAGTACAAAAACTATATATGCCTATGCATTTCAGCAAACATATTGACAGCAAAAATCGCCGAAGGTATTTAGGAACACAGATCGAGCATAGAATAAACTATGACCATGTAGATTGAGGACAAATTAAACTACGTATTTGAGGAGGTAGATCGGGTGAAAGGGCAATAAAATGCCAACCAGATCGAGCTAGAGATAGAAGGACTACTGTGGGATCGATGTGCCCACCGGTGCGTCTCAAGAAGACTGGTAGGGAAAGCTTCTTTGCACACGGTGGTGATGAGGAGCGGTTGTGAGTGCGTCTGTTTTGTGGGAAAGGGGTTGAGGGCCTAGGAGGCGGTGGGTGGAAGTTATTACACAGTGCGAAGGGGTGGGGAGGGATAACTTTGGAAATTCTGAACTACCCTGGTTTTGGCACTGATACGTCCAAAACGTATCTTCTTTCCCGAACACTTTTGCTATTGTTTCTCCTCTATACTTGTGTGATTTGGATGCAACTAATGCGAACTGACGCTGTTTTCAGCAGAATTGCCTTGGTGTCTACTTTTTGTGCAGAAAATCAACTATCAGGAAAAATCCCGGAAAATATGCCAAAAATCCTATTTTACCCGAAGACTCCAGGAGCCAGAATACGAGACGGAGAAGAGCCCTGGGGTGGCCACACCACCTACTGGCGCGGGCCAGGCTAGGCCGCGCCAGGGGGTGGTGTGGGCCCCCCAGGCACCCCCTCGGTCTCTCTCTTCGCCTATAAGGAGCCTTCTGACCTAAAAACTTTGGGAGGGTCGAAGTTTTTCCAGAAGGAGTTCCGCTCCACCGCCACCACCAGATTCCACGAAACAGCACCAGAAACTCTGTTCTGGCACCCTGCCGGGACGGGGGATTGGAGGAGATCATCGCTATCATCATCACCATCGCTTCTCCATCGACCATCCATGTTTCGCCCATCTATGAGTGAGTAATCCCCCGCTGTAGGCTATGGGGATGGTAGGGATTGGATGAGATTGTTCATGTAATGGCATCAGATTGTTAGGGCATAGTGCCTAGTATCTCTATTAGTGCTTTATGACTTTGTTGCAACCTTGTTGTGCTTAATGCTTGTCACTAGGGCCCGAGTGCCATGATTTCAGATCTGGACTTATTATTGATTCACCATGATAGTATTGTTTTGGGTCTTATCTACAAGTTGTATACACACGTCGTTGTCCGGAACCTATGGTCCCGAAGTGACAGAAATTGGGGTAGCCGGAAGGGAAAGGCTTTGATGTGAGGATCACGTGTGTTCACGGAGTGTTAATGCTTTGCTCCGGTGCTTTATTAAAAGGAGCACCTTAATTGCCACTAGTTCCCTAGAGGCCCCGCTGCAAACGATGTTGTGCAAGTTCTCATTGCGAGCACGTATGACTATATATGGAACACATGCCTAGGATTTGTTGGAGATATGCCCAAGAGGCAATAATAAAGTGGTTATTATTATATCTTTATGTTTATGATAAATGTTTACATCCCATACTATAATTGTATTAACTGGAAACATTAATACTTGTGTGTTTTGTAAACATAAAAGAGTCCCTAGTAAGCCTCTTGTTAAACTAGCTTGTTGATTAATGGATGATCATGGTTTCCTGGTCATGGGCATTGGATGTCGTTAATAACAAGATCATATCATTAGGAGAATGATGTGATGGACACACACCCATAGTAAGCGTAGCATAAGATCAAGTCATTAAGTTTGTATTGCTGTAAGCTTTCAAATGCATAGTAACCTAATCCTTCGACCATGAGGTTATGTTAATCACCATCACCGGATGGGTACTTTGATGACATCAAACACCGCTTCGTAACCGGGTGGTTATAAAGGTGTCATTGGGTATTCTGAAAGTATGTGTTGAAGCGCATGGACCAAGATTGGGATTTGTCCATCCATATGACGGATAGATATGCTCTGGGCCCTCTCGGTGGAATGTCATTTAGTTAGCTTGCAAGCATGTGACTAGGTCACAAGGGATGACATATCACGGAACGAGTAAAGAGTACTTATCAGTAACAAGGTAGAACTAGGTATGGAGATACCGACGATCAAACCTCGGATAGGTAGAATATCGCGTGACAAAGGGAATTGGTTTTGTATGTTAATGGTTCTATCGATCACGAAGTCATCGTTGAATATGTGGGAGCCATTATGGATCTCCAGATCCCGCTGATGGTTATTGATCGGAGAGGTGTCTTCATCATGTCTGTATATTCACGAACCGTAGGGTGACACACTTAAGGTTCGAAGTTGTTTTAAGTAGATATGGAATATGCGTTGGAGACCGAATGTTGTTCGGAGTCTCGGATTGGATCCGGGACATCACGAGGAGATCCGGAATGGTCCGGAGAATTCATATATTGGGGATCATTTTCTAAGTTAGGAAATGTTCCGGAGTGTTTGTATGGAGATTCTAGAAGATTTCAGAATGTTCTGGAAGGTTCTAGAAGAGTTCTTGGTGTTTGCTTGAAAACCAAGAAAGGGTCAAAGGAAACCTTGTGGGGCGAGACACGGATTCGTGGGGGAGGAGGACTCCTCCCCCCTTCCCAACCCGCCGGCCATAGGAGGGGAGTCCTACTAGGACTCCCCCTCCCCAGGCGCGCCTCCCTCCTTTAAATAGAAGGGAGGGGCGCCCCCTCCTAGCCCTCTCTCATAACAAGCTCTAGCCGCCGCCTCTCTCCTCTACCTTCGCTCTGCTCTGGCTTAGGCGAAGCCCTGCAGAATTCTCTACTCCACCACCACCACACCGTCGTGCTACTGGGATTCCGTGGAGAAGATCTACTACCTCTGCTGCTCGCTGGAACGGGGAGAGGAAGGTCTGCTTCGACTCCACATGTGTGACCGACTGGGGAAGCGCTGCCGGAACGTGGCACCGGAAGGATCGTCCACACGATCTTGAGATCGGCAAGTGATCGACTACATCAACCCCGAGATCTAATCTCGTAACGCTTTCGGTTCTACGAGGGTTAGTACAGATCTATCTCGTTGCACATGTCTAATAGATTAGATCTTGGCTTTTATCTAGATTAATCTGGGTTTTGTTCGTTCTTGCGGTAGAATTTTTTTGTTTTCCATGCTACGAACCCATCAGTGGTATCAGAGCTGTGTCTATGCATAGATCTGTTGCACGAGTAGAACACAATGGTTTTGTGGGCGTTGGTGCTCGTGCCGTCTTTTGCTTTGTGTACTTTGCATCTTGCGGTATGGTGGGATGAAGCGGCCCGGGCTAACCTTACATGTCATCGCACATGAGACTTGCTCCACAGTTGACGTGCAACTCGTATTGCACAAGTGGCTTTGCGGGTGTCTGTCTCTCCCATCATAGTATAGATCAATTTACACTTTGCACTTGATAGCACTTGTATCAACGTTGTGGTTCAGTTTCGTAGGTAAGATCCGTTCTTATTCGAAAGCTCCAAACCACGTAAAACTTGCAAAGAAAATTAGAGGCGTCTAACTTGTTTTTGCAGGGGTTTTGTGATGTGATATGGCCATCATGTGATTGTGACTATATTTGATGTATGCAATGATCCTTGTTGTAATATGGCAACCGACAGGAGCCTAATGGTTGTCTTTAATTCTGTTAAGACATGCGTGTCTATTCATCTTGTAATAGCTTTATTCCAAGTAGTTGTAATAGTTGCTAGTGATGATGGACAACCATGAAGCGGCGCCACTGACCTTGACGCAATGCTGGTGATGATGGAGATCATGTCCGTGCTTTGGAGATGGAGATCAAAGGCATAAGAAGAAAGGGCCATATCATATCACACTAATTATGAATTGCCTGTGATGTTAATCCTTTATGCATCTTGTATTGCTTAGATCGCGACGGTAGCATTATAAGATGATCCCTCTCACTAAATATCAAGTAATAAAGTGTTCGTCCTTAGTTGGCACCGTTGCTAAGACTCGTCGTCTCGAAGCATCTCGTGATGATCGGGTGTGATAGATTCTACGTGTGCATACAACGGGTGCAAGCCAGATTTGCACATGCGGATACTAAGGTTAACCTTGACGAGCCTAGCATGTACAGACATGGTCTCGGAACACGGAATACCGAAAGGTAAAGCATGAGTCATATGGATGATATGATGAACATGTTGATTGTTCGCCTTTGAAGCTACATCATCTCACGTGATGATCGGACTTGGTGTAGTGGATTTGGTTCGTGTAATCACTAAAACAACTCGAGGGATGTTGTTTTTAGTGGGAGTTTATTTGTAATTTGGATTAGTCAAACTCATTTGATCATAAACACAATCAAAGTGAATTTGCATAGTTTGTTGTAGTCATTGGCATCCATTCACCACCTTACGCTTAGTTATAGTTGAGATAGTAGAACTATAGAAATTCTGGATATTTGCTTTACGAACTGGTATCGTATTGTTTTGAGTGTCAATCTAAAGTTTAAAAGTCATATTGCAAACTTTCAGCAAACTCCGTTTACTCTGTGAAGTTTAATAAACAGTATTAAATCAAGAGTAACAATTCCAGTGTTAGTATCTAATGTATCATGTTTGCCTCCATGATTCTTGATACTCAAAAGATTGTTTTTAATATCAAGTTTATCTAAGAGCTGAAAGCAATGTTTTAGAAACCATCATATGTGAAAGGTATTGCGATATATAAAACAATGTGTTGGTTACACCATGATAGAGTATATGTCCTCATATTTGATGAGAATTTGTGAAGGTTGGAGACGCTAGTCGTCGTAATCCTCCAAAAGGTTTTGGAAAATTAACATTATACTCGCAATTCACCTTTATAAGCTATAGCAGTTTGATCATGAAAGTTGTCATGATAATGATGAATAGAAGATGTAAGTAAAATGTTTACTACACTAAAATATTACTAAAGAATGGAATTTTGAAAGAATGCCAAACATTTGATGAAGGTGATCCACTTCAAAGTGCAAGTCCAAAGGAATTAGTATTTGACTATACACACTTTGTACTATGTGTCATGTGAATGACACCACTATTGATGTTGATAGATTCTTTTAAAAGAAAAGGAATTGTTGAAAGAGAATCTATAAAATATTTGGCAGAAAAGAAAAGATTGGAGATATCCAACTTAGGTATATAGAAGATACATGTTATGGCTGTATTCCTTGGTTGTTAAACAATGTGGTTCTGCGGTATTGGATACCGAATTGGTTGGTATGAAGTGTCATATAGGACAACACAATTCATGAGCTGCAATGGCCTAAGTAACTAGCAAGAGAATATGTGATGATGTTCATCGAAAACAAACAAAGGGTTGTTGTGTTGCTCGTTAACATCAAAGCTTACCTTCAAGATTTGTTTCAATAATTGTTATTTTGATCAGGTATTATGACGACAAAAGGTTGGTCAAATAGTTACCGTATTCCATAATAGATGGATGATATACAAGTCTGGTTGGAGAAATAATGACCATAAAAATAATGCTAAAATGTCGCAAGACAAATGATTGAAAGATCACTTGCGAAGTGACATCGCCGTTTAAATTATATTGAAAGGGATACATGAAGAAACTCCATGTTTATGGATTTTTGTAGTCTTTGATTTTGATCAAATGACGCTTGTGATACTTTCCTGAAGATAATTAAAACTCCGTTCGTAGGCCAAAAGAGGAATAGACGACTAGCTGATTGGAATTTGTACATATTGATGTATATAGTCCATTATGTGTAGTCGTGGGCGATGTATTTCAACTTCATATGCTTTCTCTGAAGATTTGAGTGAGTATATGTATATACTTACTCAATAAGGAAGAAGTATGAAACATTTGAAAATGTTCAAGGACTTTCAAGATGAAGTGGAAAATCATTGTAACAAGAAAATAAAAAGTTTATGATTGGATCATAAAGATGTTTGAGTTACAAGTTTAGCAAAACACCTAAGATTTGAGGAATCGTTCCATGGATTTGCATTTCCCAAAACACCATAGGAGTATGGAGTGTTCAAGATATGTAATGAAACCTTGTTTGACATGGTAAGATCAAAGGTGTCATTTATAAAACTGCCATTATATTTTAAAGATTAAAGCTTTAGTGACTACCGCTTTTACACTGAAAAGAGCTCCATCGTGATCCGTTGAAATGACACCATATAAGTCATGGTTTGGGATAAAACCCAGGTTGTCCTTTCTTAAATTTTTGGTATGCTAGGCATAAGTAAAATGTTTACAACCAAAATCAGATGAGCATGTCTTTGTAGGTTATTTCGAATAACCATTGGGTATTCCTCCATAACACCGAAGACAAAAGTGTTTGTCGCTTAGAATGTCGAGTTTCTTGAGAAGGAATTTTGGTGAAAAGTTAAGTGGGAGGACAATAGAACTTTGACAAGGTTGTTGAACCTTGGCTAATATGTGCTGAGTTGCACAGCGTCGGAAAGTGTCCCGGAGGCAGCAACAATGCTCATGGCTCACGTGCCTCAAAGGTTGTGGTCACGGAGATCTAAGTTACTATTGAACCAAGTAGGTCGGGTAAGTAATCAAATGCCAAGATTTGAGAGCTAAATCATTGTTGTTTGACAATGATGAATCGACTACATGCAAAGAAGCAATGATGGGCCCTGACTTCGTTAAGTGGCTTGAAGCCATAAAATCCGTGATAATTCCATACACGAGAAATCAAGCTTTGAATTTGAAAGACCCTCTGGAAAGGTGCAAGACCTTACAGTCGTATATGGAACTATAAAGAAATAGACATGGATGTTTCACATCTATGAAATAGTCGACATGTCGGAAAAAGTTTACGACAATGTTCAAGGAATTGACTATGATAAGGTTTGATCTTTCATAGCGATATTTAGTCTGGACGGATTAATGTAGCAACCACTACATATATTTTGGTATATGGTAGTTGAACAAACAAAACAAGTTCTTCTAATAGAATGGTTACCTAGGATGTGTCCATGACACGATCCAAAGGGTTTTGTTAATTCAAAGGATGCTAAAAGAGTATGCAAAGCTTCAATGGTTGAAGTGAGCATCGCGGAGTTGGAATCTTCACCATGATGAAACCGTTAAAAGGTTTAATTTCATCAGAGACGATGAAGATGCTTGCATTTTTGCAAGAAATTAAGTGGGAGCGCTAAGACATATTTCTAATACATTATGTGAAAGACATATTGTTGATTAGAAATGATGTATCTTTTATTGACACAGGTTAAGAATTTCATTTCGATGAAAGACTTAGGCATAACCCAAGAATTAGGCATCAATGTCTATATGGATAGATTGAGGCGCTAATATGGTTTTGCCAAATGTACATAGATAAGATGTTGAATGAGTTCAATATGGAAATAACAAGAAAGGTTCTTGACGCACGGAAAGGACTGAATCAAGATTCAAGTGTGTTGACATGAGATTCAAGTGTTTTGACACTTGGTGAAATCACAAGAATATTTTGATCAATCTTTGAGATGTACACATCCAGATATGTCCTATGCTCTAAATGTTATGAGCATATATGACTCATAAGATGATCATTGGACAATAGTAGGGATATTCCTATGATCTTTGGAAGAACTAAGAATATATTATTTATATAGTGGTGACAAATAGTTCATTGTAAATTGTTACATTGATACTAGTTTTGTCACAAATTAAGTTTATCTCAATTTAAACTATGGGCGGCACAATGTAATGGAAGGGAAGTTCCATAACGGATTTGGTTGAGTACCAAAGTTAAAACATTGTGACAGATACTACAACAAAAGGCTAAGTATATGACTGCTATTGTAGCAGCAAATGAGGGCATTTGCGTCAAGTAGTTTGTTATCAAACTAGGTGTGGTTCATAGCAGGATAATACTATGAAGATACATTGTACGACAATTGTATCAACATGATTTAATCCCAAGGAACTAAAGGTCTCACCAAAGGACCAAATTTATACAATGCCATCTCATTAGAGAATGAGTAATGCGTAGAGACGCAAGGACATGCAAATACACACGGACCTGGAAGTGTCAGATCCGAAGATTATGTTTACCACTAGCAATAGTGTATATACAACACCAGAAAGCCATAGGTGTTGAATGCACAAGTTTTTAACTAGATTATTAACTCTAGTGCAAGTGGGAGACTGTTGGAGATATGCCCAAGAGGCAATAATAAAGTGGTTATTATTATATCTTTATGTTTATGATAAATGTTTACATCCCATGCTATAATTGTATTAACCAGAAACATTAATACTTGTGTGTTTTGTAAACATAAAAGAGTCCCTAGTAAGCCTCTTGTTAAACTAGCTTGTTGATTAATGGATGATCATGGTTTCCTGATCATGGGCATTGGATGTCGTTAATAACAAGATCATATCATTAGGAGAATGATGTGATGGACACACACCCATAGTAAGCGTAGCATAAGATCAAGTCATTAAGTTCGTATTGCTGTAAGCTTTCAAATGCATAGTAACCTAATCCTTCGACCATGAGGTTATGTTAATCACCATCACCGGATGGGTACTTTGATGACATCAAACACCGCTTCGTAACCGGGTGGTTATAAAGGTGTCATTGGGTATTCTGAAAGTATGTGTTGAAGCGCATGGACCAAGATTGGGATTTGTCCATCCATATGACGGATAGATATGCTCTGGGCCCTCTGGGTGGAATGTCATCTAGTTAGCTTGCAAGCATGTGACTAGGTCACAAGGGATGACATATCACAGAACGAGTAAAGAGTACTTATCAGTAACAAGGTAGAACTAGGTATGGAGATACCGACGATCAAACCTCGGATAGGTAGAATATCGCGTGACAAAGGGAATTGGTTTCGTATGTTCATGGTTCTATCGATCACGAAGTCATCGTTGAATATGTGGGAGCCATTATGGATCTCCAGATCCCGCTGGTGGTTATTGATCGGAGAGGTGTCTTCATCATGTCTGTATATTCACGAACCGTAGGGTGACACACTTAAGGTTCGAAGTTGTTTTAAGTAGATATGGAATATGCGTTGGAGACCGAATGTTGTTCGGAGTCTCGGATTGGATCCGGGACATCACGAGGAGATCCGGAATGGTCCGGAGAATGAGATTCATATATTGGGGATCATTTTGTAAGTTAGGAAATGTTCCGTAGTGTTTGTATGGAGATTCTAGAAGGTTTCGGAATGTTCTGGAACGTTCTAGAAGAGTTCTTGGTGTTTGCTTGAAAACCAAGAAAGGGTCAAAGGAAACCTTGTGGGGCGAGACACGGATTTGTGGGGGAGGAGGACTCCTCCCCCCCTCCCCAACCCGCCGGCCATAGGAGGGGAGTCCTACTAGGACTCCCCCTCCCCAGGCGCGCCTCCCTCCTTTAAATAGAAGGGAGGGGGCGCCCCCTCCTAGCCCTCTCTCATAACAAGCTCTAGCCGCCGCCTCTCTCCTCTACCTTCGCTCTGCTCCGGCTTAGGCGAAGCCCTGCAGAATTCTCTACTCCACCACCACCACCACACCGTCGTGCTGCTGGGATTCCGTGGAGAAGATCTACTACCTCCGCTGCTTGCTGGAATGGGGAGAGGAAGGTCTGCTTCGACTCCACACGTGTGACCGACTGCGGAAGCGCTGCCGGAACGTGGCGCCGGAAGGATCGTCCACACGATCTTGAGATCGGCAAGTGATCGACTACATCAACCCTGAGATCTAATTTTGTAATGCTTTCGGTTCTATGAGGGTTAGTACAGATCTATCTCGTTGCACATGTCTAATAGATTAGATCTTGGCTTTTATCTAGATTAGATCTGGGTTTTGTTCGTTCTTGCGGTAGAAATTTTTTGTTTTCCATGCTACGAACCCATCAGGATTGTCTAGTACTTGGATGCTTTATCTTATTTATCTGCAATTGCCCTATGTTCTAATTGCTATGTGAATTGTCTTGTCCATGCAACGCCCGTCCATCCATCCCTATGCCTACCGCACTCGAATCCCACTGTTTACTGCTTTTGTTACTACTGTCTTTACTTTACTACTGCTGTTACTTTGCTATTACTACTACAAAACTGTTGCTACTGATAAACTACTGTGAGCAAGATTGTTTCCAGGTGCAGCTGAATTGACAACTCAGTTGTTAAGACTAATAAGTATTCTTTGGCTCCCCTTGTGTCGAATCAATAAATTGGGTTTCACTTCTCTCGAAAATACTGCGATTCACCCCCTATACTTGTGGGTCATCAAGACTATTTTCTGGCACCGTTGTCGGGGAGCATAGCTTTATTTATCAAGTTCACTTGGATTCTCTATTGTTCGCTGCTTTCCATCCATGATGGGTAAGTCTCGTGATGGCAAGGTGCCTATTTTACCATCCACTACAAGAAGAGGTACGGTTCTGAACACCTCTACTGCTCTTGATTCACCGTCTGTTCTGAGTAAGTTCCTTACACCACCACATACACATGCTACACACACTGCTACTACTGCTGAATCTGAAACTTCTGATGCTTATGATGCTGCTTCTACTATGCTTGATAAGAGTGGTTCATTAGGTCCTTTCCTAGATGCTACGATTGCTAGAACTATAGTTGGAAATACCGAAACTCCTAATGAACACACTGCCACACCTGTTAGCTCACCTGAGTCTAGTGAGAGTTATGATGCTGAAGAAGATTATGTTGAGATGACTGATGAGTTTATTGAAGAATGTAGGAACAGTCATGATAGGAGAGCCGCTAAGAATCTCCTTGAGAGGCGTACTATTAGACCCAAATTATCTCCTGCTGCTAAGTTTGCTGCTTCTCCCATAAACATTATAGATGAAGATTATGATTTCTCTCTCGATCTATCTTACATAGCTATTGTCGAGAAAGAACCTTTTGGCGGAACTAAGAATGAAAGTGCGGTAGCACATATGAATGAACTTTCTACCATGAGTGGCTTGTTTTCTGATGATATTAAAATGCGTACTTACTTTGTTGCTAAGATTTTCCCTTTTTCACTAAAAGGAGAAGCTAAAACTTGGTTTGGTAATTTACCTCCTGGATCTATTGATAGCCCTAAGTGCTTGTTTTGCAGGAACTTTTTGATTTTAAACAGGGAGAAAAAGAGGTATTGCCCGAATCTTGGGCAAGGTTTTGTGCTTTGATTCATGCACAGGCTGGAAGTCCATTACCTAAGAATGAACTACTTGATATATTTTATAATGGACTAACCGAAGAATCTAGGACATACCTAGATGGTTGTGCTGATTGTGTTTTCAGGAATAGGACTACCAAGGAAGCTGAGGAATTAATGGCTAAAATAAGCAAGAATTATGAAGATTGGACTCCTCCTAAACAAGCTATGCCTGAAGTAATTGTACCTGAACCATCTATTCTGGTGCCTATTCCAACCTCAAAGAAGAGGGGAGTCATTGAATTAAATGATGAAGTGATGAAGGAAGCTAAGAAATGTCTTAAGGAGAAGGGAATTAAAGCTGTAGATGTCAAGAATTTACCTCCTATAGAAGAATTATGTAAGCCTATTCCCTACTCACCCACTATTGAGGTACACTCTCTCCAACACTTTGATGAAGGTGATATCCCTTACTCTAAACCTCCTAATCAATGCTTAGAAGAATTTGATATCTTTATTGTTAAGCAAGATAACTTTAATAAAAGGGTGCAAAATCATCTAATGGAAAACACTAGAGCTATTGTTGAGTTGAAAGATATTGTAGAAAGAACCTCTAATGATGTTAAAATGATTGTTAAACACTTTCAAATGGTTCAAACTCAAATAGATCAACTCGTTAAAGTGCAAAACGACTTTCTAGTTAATGCTGCTAAAGAAAAACATGCTTATGAAATTAGAACTAGAAGTGTTGCTGCTACCCAGGATCCTCTATATCCCGAGGGGCATCCCAAAAGAATTGAGCAGGATTCTCAACAAGCTGAAAATAGTGGTTCTACTCGTAAGAAAAGGAAAAAGAAACATAAAACTGTTGTAGAACCCTCTGAACCTGCTATAGATCCTAATAGTATATCTATCTCTGATGCTGAAACTGAAAGTGGTAATGAAGAAAATGAAGTGCCTAATGAAGAAAAAGTTGAAGAAGAACCTGAAAACCACACTAAGAATACTAAATACACTAAGGAAGATTTTATTGCTAAGAAACATGGTAGTGAAAGAGAACCTTGGGTCCAAAAACCTATGCCTTTCCCAGATAAGAAACACAAGTCAAAGGAAGATGAACACTATAATAAGTTTTGTGAGTGGATGAAACCTTTATTCTTGCAAATTCCTTTGACTGATGCTATTAAATTGCCTCCTTACTCAAAGTATATGAAGGACATTGTCTCGAATAAAAGGAAGATCCCTAATGAAGAAATATCTACTTTGCTTGCTAATTATTCCTTCAATGGTAAGGTTCCTAAGAAACTTGGAGACCCAGGGATTCCAACTATCCCTTGCTCTATTAAGAACAGTTATGTTAGAACTGCTTTGTGTGATTTGGGAGCTGGAGTTAGTGTTATGCCTTTCTCTCTCTATAAGAGGCTTCAGCTTGAAAAATTGATACTAACTAATATATCTTTGCAAATGGCTGATAAGTCTACCACTATTCCTGTGGGTATATGTGAGGATGTACCTATCCAGGTGGCTCATAATTGCTTAATATTAACTGATTTTGTTGTGCTTGAAATGCCTGAAGATGATAATATGTCTATTATTCTTGGGAGACCTTTTCTTAATACTGCAGGAGCTGTTATTAATTGTAATCAAGGAAAGGTGACCTTCAATGTCAATGACAAGGAACATACTGTCTATTTCCCCAAGAAGATTGAAAGGACTTATGGTTTAAATTCAATTGATCATGTTGAAGGCATTCAAGTTGGAGAAATATATTGTCCCATACCAAAAGAAAAATTTGAAACTATTATGATTGGGACCATTGCTATCAAGGTTGAGGTAACATAATCATTAGTGGAATACAAAGTTTTGTCTCATATGCAATTGTTTTGGTAGCAAGACTTGATCAACCTTGCTAACAAGAGATTCCATTGAACAAAACAATGTTTTCATTATGATTATCTCCGTTTATTTCTATCCTTTGCATTTTTAGTGTTTGCTTTTGTTTAGTTTTCTTTGTGTTGTTAGTTTGATTGCATGCTAGAACTTCTGTAGTTCTAGCCTTGTTTTGTCCTTGCATCATGTTTCCAAAAAGAAAAAAATCTGTCTGTTAGAAAAATCATTCTTCTATTTCTAAAAAAAGCCCCAAAATAAAGTGTCTTGAAAAATTCCAGAAAATTCATATTAAATTTTTACGTGAAAAAAGGGGCAGAGGAGTGCCTGGTAGGTACCAGGGGGGCCCACCAGGCAGGCACACCACATGGTGGCGTGGCCAGACCTGGGTGGCGCCATGCCCTGGTGTGGGCCACCCCTAGCCCTCCACTACCTCTCTCTCCTGCCACTTTCTTCTCTCTCCCGAGTAAGCTCCAGTTCATAGCTCGAAATCGTGTTCTCTCTGTGCTTGCCCTCGATTTCTTTGATCTCTTTGCTCAGCCCATCTTTCTTGTTGAAATTTGGAGCAATTGTTCCTTGGTATGTGACTCCTCCCCTTGTCCAAGTAGATTTGTGTTTAGTGGATTGTATGTTGAGTATTTTGCTGCTGTAGGTGACTGGTTATGAGAGCTTGTAAGCTTGTTTGATGCTTAGAGATATAGTTTTGATGCATGTTTAGGCCTCTTGGTAGTCCCTATGAGTAGAATCCTTCATCTTATTTACTTTGCAATCACTTGTTTAATAGGTGTTTAAATTTCAGAATAAAAGATGAGTGAGCACCACCTAAACCAACATGAGCTTTGGGTGCCCGAGGTCATGAAGGTCCACCGGGAGGAGGAAGTTTTTCCCTCCATTTATCCATGTTCTGAGTTCATGAGAGCTGCAGGAATTCTACAAGATTTCCACACTTTGGTTTCTAATGCGGGGTTAGAGCGCTTTCTGGAAGATGAACCTTGTCAATTTGTTAAGCTAACCATGTCTGTGGTGCAGGATTTCAAATTTAGTAATTCTTTGCCTAACCCCATGGTCCATTACAAAATTTACAATATTGCTGTCAACCTTTCTCTTGATGATTTTTGTGCAGCTATTAAGGTACTTCAATGGGGATCATGTAGGAAGATTAAAGAAAGACCTGAACCACTCATGGATTTATATGCAGAAATTTGCCAAGGGAGTAGCTTCTCGAAGGAGAATGGAAAAATCTGTAACATTCATCTTCCCTCCATTCGCTACTTTGCCTACTTTATTGCCAAGTGTTTTCTTGCTAGGAAAACTGCCAATAAGTTATCTTCGTTTGATCTAGCATTTATCTCTGCTGCTCTTAGACGAGATAGGTCTTACAACTTGGGTGCTTTGATAGCTTTCTATCTTGCTGCTAACCGTGAGAAAGGTGGAATTTGTGGAGGCCTCATTGCTTCTCGTTTGCTAGCATTGCATGGTTTAGTGCCTCATCATCTAGACCTACAGTTTCCCATAGAGAGGCTTGATCTTAATTCCATGATACAACATAAATTTATTTCCTCGTGGGCTAGTTTGAGTGAGTTATCTTATGAAATAACCTTTCTCAAGGCTGGCTGGAGAAAGAGCAAGTCCGAGCGTGTTGTTCTTTTGCCTGCACCTGTTTTGTTTAACCTTGATAACAGGGAAGGATGGTCCCTCACTGAGGAGGAGCTTGACACATACCTGGGAGAGCTTTCCCAGCAGGAGCAGGACACTAGAAGGGAGGTCACGGATGATTCGGTCCAGCCTTCCAATGAGGGAGAGTCTTCATATCAGCAGCCCACTTATGATTGGGGAGCTTCCTATTCTTCTCATGGGCTCAGCTACGACCATTCTTACCAAGATCCGCCCGCTTGGAACCCCTATTCGTACTTGGATTGATACCCACTTAGGCCAAAAGCCTAAGCTTGGGGGGAGATATGCCGACACTGCACTCATCTCCATATCATGTTGCGTCGGTTCTTTGTATATTCATGTTTTCGTTCTCTTTTTAGTTTTCGTTCTTCTTTGCTTTTGCTTTCTAAAACACAAAAAGACCAAAAATATTTTTGTTGTTTCTCTTTGGTTTGCCTTTTGTTTTTGCCTTGGTTTGCTTTTTCCTTTTTGCTTTGTTTGAACTATTTGAAAAACCCAAAAAGATTTTGCTTTGCTTGTTTTTCTCTTTTGGTTTTTGTTTAAAAATCGAAAACACCAAAAATATTTGTCGTTCTTCTTTGGTTTTTGCGAGTTGGCTATAGGGTTTGGCAGTCCTCAGTGGATATTGGTTTCATATTATTATTCAAGACACACAAGTGAAGAGCAATAATGAGGATGAATGACAACTTGAGACGTGGTAAGAGGCGGGTAACGAATTCTATTTGTTTTCATTTTTGTACATATACTCATCACTGTGGGCATGCTTAGTCTGTTCATGAAGAGTGTATGTTTTCTTTGAATGCTTAGTAGTTCTTGCTTTCTTATGATTAGCTCCAGCTCGCTGATAGTTTGTAGCACGTTTCATGAATGTTTGCTTGCATTACTCTATTCATAAATTGGTATGACACCGTGGTATCCTCCTCTGAATGTTTCATTTGATTGACTTGGCACATGCTCACGCATGCACATGACTGTAATAATCAATTGAGCCTCGATGAATTATTTTGCCTTGAGATCTTGAATCACTTTCATGCCATGAGTAGTCTTGTTTTGTTGTAAGCATGATAATGACAGCTATTGCTCCCTCGTTTGTTGCTCCCTCACTATTGCTAGCCTTCATTTCCACTGAGTGTTTTACTCATGTTTCCAACTCCCTAAACCAAATATTTCCAAAGTGTCCACCATACCTACCCATTAGCATCACTTGCTACTTCCGTGCATATTCAATATGCCTTGTTTTCTTCCGAATAAAATGTTTGCTTGTTATGAGAAAGTTAGTTAGTAAAGCTCTCACGAACTCGATGGCACACTTTATTTTCTTGCTCTTAATAAACCTGAACAATTGCGTCCTTCTTTGTTGCGCATATGCTTGCGCTTTATGAGTTGAAGTTAGCAGAACCATGTATCATGGGGAGCGCTTTCAACGCTTCATATGTACTTTGTACTTAGTTGATATCATGTTCTTTTGCTTATGGATCCCGGCGGTGTGAAATAAAAGTGGAACTTGTAAGATCATGGAGTTTGTATGTATGTTAGAGAAACGCCTGGGCCGCTAGCCTAAAGCCATGCCTAATCATGGTGGAAACTTGCAGCATAACCGTAACGAGCATTCTATGAAGCATCCTCAATAAAAGTCTATGCACATAGTAAATAAAAAGATCACTGAGATTGCTCATTGTCTGCTCGCCTTGTCATTTTGATTATGGGATAGCTCCTGTATCATATGCAAGGGGTACCCCGTTGGCGGTTCTCTATGATACGTATGTACTTACAATGACAAGAGCTTACTTGTGACTGAAGTTGAGTAGCATGAGGATCGGTCTTCATAAGTAAGGGGCATGAGACTTCAATTTATAACTTGTCAATCATATCCTCTTAGTTGTGTCACTTTCACCTTAACCACATTAAAGATGCTTATGATAGGGGCAATGAGAGCTCAAAGCTAACGAGTATCATACTTTCAGCATTTGGAAGCCTTTCAAAATTATTCAAAACCTTTTTCTTCCACTTGTTGAGTCTCCACATATTCTTTGAGCACCTTCTTGAGAGCATAGTTGTCATTCTTTGTGTTTGTTCCAATACTTGATTATTTGTGTTATGACTTTGATGCTTGTATCTTTGATATCTTTACTTCTAGTCATCACTTGAACTTCAGAGGTGCCTTGGCATTCATAATCAAAGGCAAGCGAGATACCACTCTATCATACCTTTCTATTAGCATTGTAATGTTGCTTATGTTTGTGCTTCATGCTACTTATTATTCTTGAGTTGGAATCTCTTCATAGCTTGCAATAACTATTAAGTAGACTCAGTTGCATACTCTTTATTATGAATTGTCTAAGTAGTTGATCACATTGCTGAGAATATTTACATCATATGAAGCAAATGTGTTCGTGAAAGTTCTTTTATCGCACTCAGTTTTCAACTGAATTGCTTGAGGACAAGCAATAAGCTAAGCTTGGGGGGAGTTGATACGTCCAAAACGTATCTTCTTTCCCGAACATTTTTGCTATTGTTTCTCCTCTATACTTGTGTGATTTGGATGCAACTAATGCGAACTGGCGCTGTTTTCAGCAGAATTGCCTTGGTGTCTACTTTTTGTGCAGAAAATCAACTATCAGGAAAAATCCCGAAAAATATGCCAAAAATCGTATTTTACCCGAAGACTCCAGGAGCCAGAATACGAGACGGAGAAGAGCCCTGGGGTGGCCACACCACCTGCTGGCGCGGGCCAGGCCAGGCCGCGCCAGGGGGTGGTGTGGGCCCCCAGGCACCCCCTCGGTCTCTCTCTTCGCCTATAAGGAGCCTTCTGACCTAAAAACTTCGGGGGGGTCGACGTTTTTCCAGAAGGAGTTCCGCTCCGCCGCCACCACCAGATTCCACGAAACAGCACCAGAAACTCCGTTCTGGCACCCCGCCGGGACGGGGAATTGGAGGAGATCATCGCCATCATCATCACCATCACTTCTCCATCGACCATCCATGTTTCCCCATCTATGAGTGAGTAATCCCCCGCTGTAGGCTACGGGGATGGTAGGGATTGGATGAGATCGTTCATGTAATGGCATCAGATTGTTAGGGCATAGTGCCTAGTATCTCTATTAGTGCTTTGTGACTTTGTTGCAACCTTGTTGTGCTTAATGCTTGTCACTAGGGCCCGAGTGCCATGATTTTAGATCTGAACTTATTATTGATTCACCATGATAGTATTGTTTTGGGTCTTATCTACAAGTTGTATACACACGTCGTTGTCCGGAACCTATGGTCCCGAAGTGATAGAAATCGGGGTAGCCGAAAGGGAAAGGCTTTGATGTGAGGATCACGTGTGTTCATGGAGTGTTAATGCTTTGCTCCGGTGCTTTATTAAAAGGAGAACCTTAATTGCCAGTAGTTCCCTAGAGGCCCCGCTGCAAACGGGCTGGCAGGACAAAAGATGTTGTGCAAGTTCTCATTGCGAGCACGTATGACTATATATGGAACACATGCCTAGGATTGTCTAGTACTTGGATGCTTTATCTTATTTATCTGCAATTGCCCTATGTTCTGATTGCTATGTGAATTGTCTTGTCCATGCAACGCCCGTCCATCCATCCCTATGCCTACCGCACTCGAATCCCACTGTTTACTGCTTTTGTTACTATTGTCTTTACTTTACTACTGCTGTTACTTTGCTATTCCTACTACAAAACTGTTGCTACTGATAAACTACTGTGAGCAAGATTGTTTCCAGGTGCAGCTGAATTGACAACTCAGTTGTTAAGACTGATAAGTATTCTTTGGCTCCCCTTGTGTCGAATCAATAAATTGGGTTTCACTTCCCTCGAAAATACTGCGATACACCCCTATACGTGTGGGTCATCAGGCACCACCATATACGTGGCCCACCTGCCAGTCATCATAGATCAAAATTGATCCAAAAGTTGTCAAAATACAAGTTTATGGTTTACCATGAAAACTAATGCACATAGCATTGCACTTTGTGAATGAATGGCTTTATTTCAACATATATTTAATTTCATCCCTAATTTTTTTGAAAAGTGGCCAAATTTGGAAATTCGAAAGTAAACTTCAAATTTGGAACCAGACATATTGGTTGATTCACCAAGATGCACCGATATACCAAATGCGGACACGTCATCATAAATTATGGCCATGACCTTGGTCACATTTTCTTGGACGATGGTCATCTTTTTGAAAGCCTTGAATTGTTCGATAATTTCAGCAAATGCCTAAAAACTCATTTAAATGTTGGAAAACAACTCTCATTAGAATGCAGGTCTAGAGTGTAATAGTGCATCTGAGAGGCCCCATGACGGAGCAGCGTATGTTTGAAGCTTCAACCTCAAAATTTTGGTACTGTCCCAAACATCACACATATCCATTCAAATATCCCATGCATCCATTCAGACATACTTCATCTTTTTTTAGAATGCATAATTCCTCTTCTATCCCTGCTCCTCTTGTTTGAAAGCCTTGAATTAATGTTCATTAATTTCGGCAGGTGTCTATAAACTTATTAAATGCTGGAAAGCATACAGGCCTGTGGGTCTATCTGACGGGGACAACATCACAAGTGGGAGTAGCGTACCTTTGAATCTTCAACTTCAAAATTTCGTAAGAGCGCCAAAATATCCCGCCCACCCATTCAAACATCTCACCCATCCATTCAAACATCCAACCCCAAAAATTATTTTATTGCACAAATTTAGCCTGGAAGCTTGAAAGGGTGTTATACATTGTGTGAAAAAACGGGTTGGTGGCATTTTGAGCCATCATCTTTGTAGTTGCTCCAGAACAAAACACATTGTTGTTACTTGGAAATTCGAAAACAAACTTCAAATTCGGAACCAGACATATTGGTTGATTTGCCAAGATGCACTGATCTACCAAATGCGGACACGTCATCATAAACTATTTCCATGACATTGGTCACCTTTATTTGGATGATGGTCATCTTCTTGAAAGCCTTAAATTGTTCGAAAATTTCAGCAAATGCCTAGAAACTCGTTTAAATGTTGGAAAGCAACTCTCGCTGGCGTATGGGTCTAGACGGTGACAACGCATCCGAGAGGCCCCATGCCGGAATAGTGTATGCTAGAAGCTTTGACCTCAAAATTTTGGTATGGCGCCCAAACACCGCCACCCATCCATTAAAATATCCCGTGCATCAATTCAAACATGCTTGACCTATTTCTAGAATGCAAAACTACACTTCTATCACTGCTCCGGAAACAAGAATCCGAGGAGCATTGCAATAACAGAGGCATATAGGTGGTAAATTTGCGTTCACCCAAGTGCATCACCCCATCGACGTTTCCTAGCCCTTCTTAAATATTTACCTGCCCGCCCACTCTGACCTACACTAACTTTTTGGAACCACCATGCAAGTGACCCACATGTCAGTGAGCCAGAATTACGGGAAGTAGAGATTCCCATCGCTTGTTGTTCAAAATTCGAGCATTTTTCGCTAAACCGAGATAAAATTGTTAAAATCATCGAACTTGGCTCCGAAGCATGAAAATTCATGAAACTTGGGCATTATCTGTCAAAAAATATATACTCTGTGAGAAAGTTGGTGCAGTGAGATTTTGAACCACATATAATCTTTGTAGTTGCTTCACAATGGAAGCCATTGTTGTCACTTGGACAATTTAAAATAACTTCGAATTTGGATGCACCCTTTTTGGTAAACATTGATTGAAATGCCAATATGCAGTTATGCACCGTCTACCAAACATGGACACATTATCATAAACTATGGCAAACATATTGCCATGACCTTGGTCATCTCGTTTGAAAGCCATGAATGGTCATACATGGTACGCCATATTGTGAAATGGGTTTCTTCAAAAGTTGTCAAATTTTAGCATACTTTTTCATGGAAACTAGGCAGTGCACATAACAAAATACTCTGCGAAAGCAAGACATTGCTTCAATTTATATATTTTTATTTGGATTTTTATTTCAAAAGGCCCCAAATTAGGCTGCATTATTAGCATTCATATCAAGAAGTTGAAGGGTTGTTTGGTTAAGCTTATCTATACCTTTTAGCTTTACTTTATAAGCCACTTTAGATTTTTGCTTTTGGCTTATACCATCATTCAACTATGTTAGAGTAAAAGATAAAAAAACAAAGGCAAAAACACATTCCTGGATTTATAAGCCAAAAATCAAAAGCCAGAATTAGAGCCCAACCCAACAACGCCCAAATCTCAGAGAACTCTTGGTGTTTCTCCCTTGTTTTAGTACTTGGGTACCTTCAATTGTATTTAACTAAAAATATGACCAAGAAGGGTATCATCAACTTATAGATCAAATTTTGAGATACTTTCATTAAATTGCGGTAACACCATTCTATTCCATGAATATTTATAACCATAAAGTTTGAACATATTATTGAGAATTCGCGGAATCCTAAAACATAAAATCTAAACCCCTAAACCCTGACCAAGCAGGTATCATGCACTTATAGATCAAAATTTGAGATACTTTCATTAAATTGGGTAACACCATTCTATTCCACGAATATAGGCATAAAGCTTGAACATTATTG
Source organism: Avena sativa (assembly GCA_916181665.1). NCBI lineage: Eukaryota > Viridiplantae > Streptophyta > Magnoliopsida > Poales > Poaceae > Avena > Avena sativa. The sequence goes on along the minus strand of OV702290.1, from coordinate 25,408,833 downwards.
AAAATTCTCGAAACCCTAATCCCTAGCTAAACCCCTAAAACCCAAACCCTAAACCCCTATACCCTAAAACCTGACCAAGCACGTAGCATGCACTTATAGATCAAAAATTGAGATACTTTTGGTAAATTGGGTAACGCCATTCTATTTGATGAATATAAGCATAAATCCTGAGCATTATCGAAAATTCCCTAAACCCTAAACCCTAAATTCCTCAGCCCCAAAACCCTAACCAAGTAGGTGTCATGCACTCATAGATCAAAATTTGAGATACTTTCATTAAATTAGGTAACGCCATTCTATTACATGAATATAAGCCTTCTTGAAAGCCTTAAATTGTTCGAAAATTTCAGCAAATGCCTAGTGATGACCCACAAGTATAGGGGGTGTATCGCAGTATTTTCGATAAGTAAGAGTGTCGAACCCAACGAGGAGCAGAAGGTGCTGGCTAGTGGTAGGATCAAGAATTCCCTGCAAATACTTAGCAAACGGATTTTTAGGGGTTTTTGATAAAGCAAGTAAACAAAGTACGAGCAAAGAAAAGACAGTAGGAATAAATGCAGCAAGTGGCCCAATCCTTTATGCAGCAAAGGACAAGCCGGTTGTATTACTTAAGATGACCAAACGTTCTCGAGGACACATGGGAAGACTGTCAAGTGCTTTCGCTTCATATAGTTGATTAATCTTCTCTAGCTTGCTAAGTGTTGTGTGGGTGAACCTATGCTAATGTACCGCCCCATCCAAGACTAATACATACTTGTGATTATACCCCTTGCAAACATCCGTAAGTACAAGAAAGTAATTAATGAAGAGACCTAACCACAACTTTAAACTCTAAGACCCTTACGTTCCTTGTGCAATGGTTTCCTAACGGGGTTACATGTTTCTGTCACTCCGGCAACCCCTACGATTAGTAGACAAATACACAATGCATTCCCCTAGGCCCATATAGGTGAAGTGTCATGTAGTCGACGTTCACATGACACCACTAGAAGAAGTACACCACAACTTAAATACCAAACTATTGAATCTTTCTCAACACAACTCCACTACTAACAACATGACTTCTACCATGTCCTCAAGAACAAAACGAACTACTCACAAGACATCATATGGATCATGATCAGAGATGGAATAATGATGTATAACAATCTGAACATAAACAATAATTCAATGGTTCACTCAATAGCATCAACTATAAAGAGTAATCAACACCGGGAAAGTTTCCCCTATGAACTAATGCAAGATTCAACTCAATTGTTACAGCAATATGGAGATGGTGATGAGGGTGCTGATGGTGATGATGATGATGGTGATGATGATGATGATGATCCCGATGAAGTCCAGCTTGATGGTGGTGTTGATGGCGACGATCTCCCCTCTCCGAGAAGGAATTCCCCCGACAGAAATCTGTCTGCCAGAGTCTCTCGGTGTTTTCCACCCCGCAGAGGCGGCAAAATCTTTCTGTGGTTGCTCCCCGAGTCTTAGGGTTTTGGGAGGATGATATACGCCAGAGGAGAGAGCCAGAGGTGGGCCAGGGCGGCCACACCACCTGCTGGCGTGGCCTAGGGCTGCCCGTGCCTGGGGGGGTGTGGGCCCCCTGTGGCCCATCTCCACTCCGTCTTCTGGCATCCTTAGCCTTCTGGAAAAATAGGATTTTCCGTATATTTTCCTGGATTTTATGATCTTCGCGAATTTTGCCTCCAAACAGCACCTTTTCCATCAGAATTCTGACTGCAGCGGTCCATGCTCTAAAAGTCATCAACCATGCAAAAACAGATGAAATAACATAAGTATCACCTCTCAATACGAAATATATCAATGAATAATAGTGAATTAAGACATAGAATAGTGATGCAAAATGGACGCATCAACTCCCCCCAAGCTTAGACTTCGCTTGTCCCCAAGCGAAATTGAGCTCAATAAACATGGCCTCAGGTTTATGGAGTGAAGAGTCGATAAAAGAATACGGACAAGAAGCATCACATCCATCAAGTGCATAGATCATAATAGAAGACAACTCACTATTATATAACTTAGCTTGCAATGAGTAAAGGAAACACAATAAAGATACATAAAGTGAATCATAACTGGTAATGGCAAACTTAGCTCTTGGTCGAAGAATAGTTGATAATTTGCTGGAGTTCACAAATAACTGGTTTTCAAAGATAGCTTTCAAAGTAGTAAACATCAAGATAAGGGCAATGTGCTAAAAAAGGAACATAAGAAACATGATTGAATAAATCATCATATGAATGCATGAAACACAACAACTCAAAATACTTGCTGAGATTGAAGGGAGTAGGTTTACTGACTCAACTACAAAGTAAAAGAAAGGCCCTTCAAAGAGGGAAGCAGGGATTGCAAGTCTCATAAAGAGCTCCCAAAAATTATGATACTTACTAGCTTTCAGCTCTCATTGCCCCTATCATAGGTATCTTTAGGTGATTAAGGTTAAAGTGATCAAATATGAGGATATGCATTGACAAGTTGTAAGTTGAGAATCTCATGTCCCTTGAATACGAGGGCCGCTCCTCATGCTACTCAAGTTTAGTCACCGGTAAGTTCTTGTCATCGTAAGCATATGTGTATCATTGAGAACCGCCAATGGGGTACCCCTTGCCCTATGATACGGAAGAATCCCCATATCAAAATGACAAGGCAAGCAGACAACAAGCATCTCAGCAATCTTCTTATTTACCATGGGAATATGGTGCTTTTTTCTCTCTTTCCTCTTTTCATAATATCTCTTTTTTTCTCCTTTTCTCAATCTCTATATTTTTTTTATAAGAAGAATGCTTCATAGATACTCGTTATGGTTACGCTGCAGGTTTCCACCATGTCAGCATGGATTAGACCAGTGGCCCAGGCATTTCTCTAACACACATGCATAACTCCATGGACTTACAAGCTCCCCTTTCATTTCACACCGACGACATACATAGACAAAAGAACATGATATCAACTAGGTATAAAGTACCAACGCAATGTTGAAAGCGTTCCCCATGACAGCATGGTTCTGCTAATTCACAACTTACAAAGCACAAGCATATACGCAACATAGGTGAGCACAATGGTTCAAGTTTATTAAGTGCAAGAAAGTAAAGTGTGCCATCAAGTTCGTGAGAGCTTTAATCACTAATTTTCACATAACAAGTTTAATTTGGGAGGTAGATAAAACAAGAATTTACTTGGAATAGCAATAATGCTACTAGGTAGGTATGGTGGACACAAATGGCAAAGGTTTTGGTTTTAAGGAGGTGGATGCACGAGAAGAATACCCTCTCAGTACAGGTTTTTGGCTAGCAAGACTGGGTAGCAAGTATAAGAGTTGAAGGAAACAAACAAACATACAAGTGATAAAGGCAACCATGCAATCTTCCTTGGAAGCACAAAAGATCTTAACTAGAGAATACTAGACTTATGAGCAAATCAAGAAAGAAAGATGATGAAATTATTTTTCTTTAGAGTACTTCTATCTTTTTCATTCAACTCTCAAAAATAGTGTTGCTACTGACCGAGCCAGGTTTGCCAAAACCAACTAAATTAACTCAATGATCCCAAAGTGATACCAATACTAACAACAAGATCAATCATATAACCACGAATTGAAAACTAATATAAGCTATGCAAAAGAGTGAATGATAGAACTTCTCAGTAATAATCCATAACAGAAACTCACACCAAGGGATACATATCTAACGAGAGAGGGGACACTTCCATAATGCAAACCATACTACATAATAACTCCTCTATTCATGATATGACTCTACTAAAAAGGTAAAAATATAGAAGATAGTGATGTGATACCGCGGCACTCCCCCAAGCTTGGAACAAACCAAGGGGATGCCAAACCTGATGACAAATTACTCCTTAGGTGGTGATGGTATCCTCTTGATGAGCTCTCTGATTAGTTTCCCCAAGTCCTCAATATCTAAGGTGAGAGTACGAATCAACTCCGAGTTGTGCTCAATACGGCTCATGATCATTTCAGTTTGTGGATCCCAGCTCTTGTGATTCTTTTTCCGTTCTTCCCTCTTGGAGTCTTGTTTTCCTGCATGGTTATGGATAAAGGTATGGAAGGTATTCTTGGTGTGTGGAGGAAGTGACCGTGGAGCCAAACTGTGACGGGGAGCTTTCCCCCCAGTTTGCATCCACGTCGTCCTTCTAACCCTGGCAGGTTTCATCACCACTCCAATGCTTGCAATGGTAGTGTCGGTATGCGGATGTTGGCCTTGCTCCTCTTCACCTTCACTCTTGATCTCCTTCTCCTTCCCGGGGTCTTGGAGGTCTTCCTCCATGGGCTCCTTCCCTCTATCCTTGGTAGACACCATTGTGCTTCTAAGCCTTCAAAGAGTATGTCCTGGCAGAAACAGATCGAAACAAAAACACGATGAAAACACGATATACGAACCTCGAGGGATCCGGGGGTTATATATTACGAAGTTTCATATCAAAAGGAAGGTACTGGGAGAAAACGAGTTGGAGGCGGAGTCCGGGGTGGACTCACCACCTAGTGGCGCGGCCAGGGGAGGGCCCGCACCACAGGGTGGTGTGAGCCACCCTGGCTCCGTTTTCGTCCCTTTTTCACTTTGTAGCTTTCCTTATTGGCTAAAAACTACAAAAATATAGATGGATAGTATTTTCGCGGAACTTTTCTTACCAGAACTGTTACCTATTTGAAAACAGACTCTGCAGGTCTCTGAATTTGGTATCTAGTAGATTCTTTCGGAGTCATTACTTGAATATCATCGATATTTTCATCTTCATACACTTATTACTTGAGTCATAAAACCCTTCTCTTCCTTATTACACCATTATCTCCACTTCCTGGAAATTTCTTTCACACAAAACTTCACACAGTTCTCATTAGCAACATTAGTATAAGTGAAGTGATAAAACCTTTTGAGTCCAACTTCAACTGAAAACCATCAAAACATAAGCTACTGTAGCAACTCCTTCCAAAAAACCAAAAAGAATTCAAAAAGGAAATCGAATAAAGAAGCAAATGCAAGAGTGGCAAAATCTGTCAAAACAGACCAGCAGTTAAAGATCAATTTTTTCGAAAATCTTCTGTTGCTCAAATCAAAAAGTGCAAAACTAACGAAAGTTAAATAACAACCTGGGGCAGAAGCACAAAAAAGTACAGCTCAATCCGACATAGAGAGATCTCTCACGAATTTTTACGGTGAAGCAAAAAAATCTGTTTCAGGACAGCAACTTCCCCAAATATTACTTCTCTCTCATTAGAGGTTGATCTTGACACAAAAACCAAACAAAACGGATAAGGAGAGGTTATTACCAAAGTAATAAATTCCAAGACTCAAAGAAACAAAAACAAACTGAAAGCAAAAACAAATTGGATTGTCTCCCAAAAAGCTCTTTCTTTAAAGCCATTAAGATGAGCATTATAATTTTGAAGACGCTCTCATAGGAATATGAATTGAAGCGAAAGAAAACATTAAGAAGCAAAAATACACAAGTTTAAGTCTAACCCGCTTCCTATGCAAGGGAATTTTGTAAACAAACAAGTTGTTGAAACCAGAGGCAACTTGCATAGGAAAGCAAAAGAAGTACAACATAAAAACTTTCAGCATAAAACGAGGAAACTTGATATTGTTGAGATGCATAAGAACACTTTTCACTCTCTCATAGTAACTTTCAGTATCATGCATAAACTTAACAATATAGCTATCACAAGGACCATCATAGCAATGATCACTTATTCTAATAGAAAACACAGGAATACTAGCTCTCATAACTCTACTTTGTGAGACAATATTAGAGGTATCCTTACAAAGGATAGGGTGTCCCTCTTTCTCATATTTAGTAACAAAGTCTTTCACATTTGCTATGATAGGTTCATCAACCATTTGTTTATTAGGTTCAACAGCCTTATTTGTACTTTCATTAACCATACTAGCTATCATAGAATGTTCCTTTACCTTAACTGGAAAAGGCATTTTCTCAATATAAGGTTCAGGTAAAACATGATTAGCAGTATAAACTTCAGTATTTCTTGTAGGAACACTCTTAGCAATATCTTTATAAGGTTCATGATACTTATTCCACTTCTTTTTAGGCACTTCAATATAGGAAGCAAAAGCCTAAAAATAAGAAGCAATAGCTTGAGAGTCTAGACCATAAGTATTTTTAATCTTTTGAAAGTCATCAGTTCCCATAAAAGATTCAATGCATTCATAATCATAATTTATACCTGACTTTCTACCTTTGTCATTCTCCCAAGCTTTAGCATTGTGTTGAATACGGTCCAGAAGATCCCATTTAGCTTCTTCTTTCATGCGAGTGAATGATCCAGCACAAGAAGCATCCAATAAATCTTTATCATGTAGAGGGAGCCTTGCATAAAAGTTATTGATAATAATATTGTTGGGGAGCTCATGAATGGGACATTTGAGCATTAGTAACTTCAATCTCCCCCAAGCTTGAGCTGTACTATCTCCATCAAGAGGCCAAAAGTTGTATATTTGATTCTGATCTTTATGAATCTCACTAGGAGGATAAAACTTTGAATAAAAGAGAGGCACTATTTCCTCCCATTCCAGAGCTTGACCATTCTTCAACAGCTTATACCATTCCTCAGCTCTTCCTTTCAGCAATAATGAGAATAACTTCTTCTTAACTTGATCTGTAGTAATACCTGCACACTTGAACAACCCGCATAATTCGTGTATAAAGAGCAAATGATCACCGAGATGGACAGTTCCATCCCCAACATAATAGTTATCCATAACACGATCAATAATTCTTGTAGGTATTTTGAAAACATCATTCTCAGCAGGTGGTGGCTTATCTACTACCTTAGCAGTGGTAGTAGCATTACCAAATAAGAAACTCAGTGAATTATCCATAACGAAAATAAAGAAACTAGCAGAAGTAAACAATACTCACAGTAGAAGTTTCCTTTACCAGTTCCACTCTCCAATAGCGCTTCACTCCCTGGTGATGGTGCCAAAAAATAGTCTTGATGACCCACAAGTATAGGGGGTGTATCGCAATATTTTCGATAAGTAAGAGTGTCGAACCCAATGAGGAGCAGAAGGTGCTGGCTAGTGGTATGGATCAGGAATTCTCTGCAAATACTTAGCAAACGGATTTTTAGGGTTTTTTGATAAAGCAAGTAAACAAAGTACGAGCAAATAAAAGACAGTAGGAATAAATGCAGCAAGTGGCCCAATCCTTTATGCAGCAAAGGACAAGCCGGTTGTATTACTTAAGATGACCAAACGTTCTCGAGGACACATGGGAAGACTGTCAAGTGCTTTCGCTTCATATAGTTGATTAATCTTCTCTAGCTTGCTAATGTTGTGTGGGTGAACCTGTGCTAATGTACCGCCCCATCCAAGACTAATACATACTTGTGATTATACCCCTTGCAAACATCCGTAAGTACAAGAAAGTAATTAAGGTAGAGACCTAACCACAACTTTAAACTCTAAGACACTTACGTCCCTTGTGCAATGGTTTCCTAACGGGGGTTTAGGTTTCTGTCACTCCGTCAACCCCTACAATTAGTATCCAAATACACAATGAATTCCCCTAGGCCCATATAGGTGAAGTGTCATGTAGTCAACGTTCATATGACACCACTAGAAGAAGTACACCACAACTTAAATATCAAACTATTGAATCTTTCTCAATACAACTCCACTACTAACAACATGACTTCTCCCATGTCCTCAAGAACAAAACGAACTACTCACAAGACATCATATGTATCATGATTAGAGATGGAATAATGATGTATAATAATCTGAACATAAATAATAATTCAATGGTTCACTCAATAGCATCAACTACAAAGAGTAATCAACACTAGGAAAGTTTCCCCTATGAACTAATGCAAGATTCAACTCAATTGTTACAACAATATGGAGATGGTGATGAGGGTGCTGATGGTGATGATGATGGTGGTGATGATGATGATCCCGATGAAGTCTAGCTTGATGGTGGTGTTGATGGCGACGATCTCCCCTCTCCGGGAAGGAATTCCCCTGGCAGAAATCTGTCTGCCGGAGAGATCTTTCTCTCTCGGTGTTTTCCGCCCCGCAGAGGCGGCGGAATCTTTCTGTGGTCGCTCCCCGAGTCTTAGGGTTCCGGGAGGATGATATCCGCCAGAGGAGAGAGCCAGAGGTGGGCCAGGGTGGCTACACCACCTGCTGGCGCGGCCTAGGGCTGCCCGCGCAAGGGGGTGGTGTGGGCCCCCTGTGGCCCATCTCCACTCCGTCTTCTGGCATCCTTAGCCTTCTAGAAAAATAGGATTTTCCGTATATTTTCCCGGATTTTCTGATCTTCGCGAATTTTGCCTCCAAACAACACCTTTTCCATCAGAATTCTGACTGCAGCGGTTCATGCTCCAAAAGTCATCAACCATGCAAAAACAGATGAAATAACATAAGTATCACCTCTCAATACGAAATATATCAATGAATAATAGTGAATTAAGACATAGAATAGTGATGCAAAATGGACGTATCACCTAGAAACTCGTTTAAATGCTGGAAAGCAACTCTCACTGGCGTGTGGGTCTAGACGGTGACAGTGCATCTGAGAGGCTCCATGCCGGAGTAGCGTATGCTAGAAGCTTTGACCTCAAAATTTTGGTACGATGCCCAAACATCGCACCCATCCATTGAAATATCCCGCGCATCCATTCAAACATGCTTCACCTCTGTCTAGAATGCAAAATTTCTCTTCTATCCCTGCTCCGGAAACAAGAATCCGAGGAGCACTGCAATAACAAAGGGATATATGTGGTAAATTTGTGTTCTCCCAAGTGCATCAACCCATCGACGTTTGCTAGCCCTTCTTCAATATTTACGTGCCCGCCCACTCCGACGTACACTAACGTTTTGGGCCCACCATGCAAGTGACCCACATGTCAGTGAGCTAGAATTACGGGAAGTAGAGATTCCCATTGCTTCTTGTTCAAAATTTGAACATTTTTTGCTAAAGCAAGATAAAATCATTAAAATCATCGAACCTGGCTCAGAAGCTTGAAAATTCATGAAACTTGGGCATTATCTGTCAAAATATTTATATTCTGTGAGAAAATTGGTGTGGTGAGATTTTGAACCACATATAATCTTTGTAGTTGCTTCACAATGGAAGCCATTATTGTCACTTGCCACATAGAATCTACCAAACATGGACACATTATCATAAACTATGGCAAACATATTGTCATGACCTTGGTCATCTTGTTTTAAAGCCATGAATGTTCATACATGGCACACCATATTGTCAAACAGGTTGCTTCAAAAGTTGTCAAATTTTAGCATACTTTTCATGGAAACTAGGCAGTGCACATAACAAAATACTCTGCGAAAGAAAGACATTGCTTCAATTTATATATTTTTTATTTGGATTTTTCTTTCAAAAGGTCCCAAATTAGGCTGCATTATTAGCATTCATATCAAGAAGTTGAGGGGTTGTTTGGTTAAGCTTATCTATCGCTTTTAGCTTTATTTTATAAGCCACTTTAGACTTTTTCTTTTGGCTTATACCATCATTCAACTATGTCAGAGTACAAGCTAAGAAAACAAAGTCAAAAACACGTTCCTAGCTTTATAAGCCAAAATCAAAAGCCAGAATTAGAGCCTAACCAAATAACGCCTAAATCTCCCGAAACTCTTGGTGTTTCTCCCTTGTTTTAGTACTCGGTTACCTTCAGTTGTATTTAACAAAAAATATGACCAAGAAGGTATCATCGACTTGTAGATCAAATTTTGAGATACTTTCATTAAATTGTGGTAACACCATTCTATTCCATGAATATATATAACCATAAAGTTTGAACATATTATTGAGAATTCACGGAATCCTAAACCGTAAACTCTACACCCCTAAACCCTGACCAAGCACGTATCGTGCACTTATAGATCAAGATTTGAGATACATTCATTAAATTGGGTAACACCATTCTATTCCACAAATATAAGCATAAAGCTTGAACATTATTGAAAATTCCCGAAACCCTAAACCCCTAAAACCCAAATCCTAATCCCCTAAACCCTATAACCCTAAACCCTAATCCCTCACCAAGCACGTAGCATGCACTTATAGATCAAAATTTAAGATAATTTTGTTAAATTGGGTAATGCCATTCTATTTGACGAATATAAGCATAAACCCTGAGCAATATCAAAATTCCCTAAACCCTAAACCCTAAACCCTAAACAATCCTTAAACCTAAACCCTAAATCCCTAAACCCTCAGCCATAAACCCTAACCAAGCAGGTGTCATGCACTCATTGATCAAAATTTGAGATACTATCATTAAATCAGCTAACACCATTATATTCTATGAATATAAGCATAAACCTTGAGCATTATTAAAATGCTAAACCCTAAACCCTAAACAACGCATAAAACTAAACCTTAAAACCCTAAAACCCTAAACCCTCGACCCATAAATCCTAACCAAGTAGGTACTATGCACTTATAGATCAAAATTTGAGATACTTTCAATAAATTGATGTAACCCCATTCTATTCCATGAATATAAGCATAAAGCAGCCTGAACATTAATGAAAATTCTCGAAACCCTAAACTCCAAAAACCCTAAACCCTAAACCCTTACCAAGCACATAGCATGCACTTATAGATCAAAATTTGATATACTTTCATTTAATTGGTAATGCCATCATTCTATTCGACGAATATAAGCATAATCTTGAGCATTATCGAAAATTTCCTAAACCCTAAACAACCCTGATGGCCCAAAATATATCGATCTCGTTGGGGAACCCCAAGAGGAAGGTATGATGAGCACAACAGCAAGTTTTTCCTCAGTTAATAACCAAGGTTATCAAACCAGTATGAGCAAGGAAACACCTCGAAGGTGTTGTTTCCAACTTGGAATCCTGCACAACACAACCATAGAACTTTGCCCCAACTTACAGTGAGGTTGTCAATCTCACTGGTTTTGCTGAAAACAAAGGATTAAACGTATTGTATGGAAGATAGTAATAACTTGCAGAAAGTAAACAGAAAACAGTAAATAGTTGTAGATTGATGGTAAAAGAAAGGACCAGGGTCCATAGTTCACTAGTGGCGATTCTCCTTAAGATAGATAACATGTTGGGTGAACAAATTACAGCGGGACAATTGACAAACATCAAGAGAGCATACATGCATATACTAATCATCTTGACTCCTATGAGATTTGATTGGGCATTACAATATTATACATAGACCGTAATCCAACTGCATCCATGACTAATAATCCACCTTCAGGTTATCATCCGAACCCCCTCCAGTATTAAGTTGCAAGCAACATATAATTGCATTAAGCATTGTGTGTAAAGTAAACAATACGATTGTTCTATGAGCAAAGGATTGTTGTTTTCTCCCTAGTAGCAACAACACATCTAGTACCTTAGAGATTTCTGTCACTTCCCTAGATTCCTAGAGGCATGAACCTACTATCAAGCATAAATACTCCCTCTTGGAGTTGCTAGCATCTACTCGGCCAAGATATCTACTAACAACAGAGAGTATGCAAGATCACAAATAACAAAGAGATGATAGAATCAATAATCAATCTAAAATAGCATCTCAATATCCATTGGATCCTCGCAAACACAACATGTAGGATTAAAAATAGATGATCTTGATCATGAACGGAGGTCACAAGATCTAGACATGATAGCACAAAGGAGAAGAACTAACCATCTAGCTACTACATGGACCCGTAGTACAAGGATGAACTACTCACGCATCACACCGGAGGCAAGCATGGTGATGAAGAAGGCCTCCAGGGTGAATTCTCCCCTCCGGCAGGGTGCCGGGAAGAGCTTCAGATCCCTCTCGATCTAGGGATGGAGATGACGATAGCTACAGACTCTTTCATGGAATTTTGATCGGGTACTTAGGGTTTCTGTATCGGAGGCATCTTATAGGCGAAAGGGGAGGCCGAGGGGGTGCACTAGGCGGCCACACCACCCCCTAGCGTGGGCCAGGCCTGGCCGGCCTCTGGCCCCTCTCCGTCTCGTATTCTCGCTCCATGTCCCCCTCGGTGAAATATTGACTTTGGCTTTTGTCCCGTCTAATTCCGATAATATTCATTTTCTGCCTTTCCTGGAACCAAAAACAACAAAAAACAGGCAGCTGGCACTGTGGCATCTTGCTAATAGGTTAGTCCAAGAAGGTGTATAAAAATACTCCAAAGTGTGGACAAAACATAAGAAAGTAGATATAAAACAAGCATGGAACATCAAAAATTATAGATACGTTAGGAACGTATCAACATCCCCAAGCTTAACTCCTGCTTGTCCTCGTGTAGGTAAGTGATAAAAAGAAAGAATAATTTTTTAGGTGACCTGCACCATCATAAACTTGATCAAATTATTTGTAAAACATTGATAGCTAGGATCATAATACTTCAACATAGCATGAAAGATATAGTTCTAACAATAAGATAACAACTATGTTGTAACATGAAAAGGCACAAACAAAAGATTCATGAATAACAATGCTTTGCAAGACGTTTGTTTGTTTCACATAAAGAAAACATAATGAGAATGGTATCCAGCTTGTCCCCCATAGAGTAGCAAAACATAAATGCATAGGACACCTTCAAAGTTCATAAGGGTGACTAGATACAAATAGTTTAAGAACAAGCAATATCAAAGGTATGCATCAATCAACAAGCCTTGGGACAATGCACATTAAACTAAGAATGGCCACTATGCTCTCTCAATAGGTGCATAAAGATAGAAGATGGAGACTCGACATAAAAGTAAAATAAAGGCCTTCATAGAAGGAAGCAGGGATTCAAGTCTCATAAAGAGATTCCAAAAATTATGGTACTTATTAGCTTTAAGCTCTCATTGCTCCTATCATAAGCACCTTGAAGTGATTAAGGTTAAAGTGAACAAACCATGGAGTATATGTTTGATAAAGTATAAGTTGGAAATCTCATGTCCTTGAATACGAGGGTCTCTCCTTATGCTACTCAAGTTCAGTTACCGGTAAGTTCTTGTCATAGTAAGTACATGTGTATCATAAAGAACCGCCAACGGGTACCCCTTTCCCGATGATACGGAAGAATCCCCATATCAAAATGACAAGGCAAGCAGACAACGAGCATCTCAGCAATCTTCTTATTTACCATGGGAAAATGGTGCTTTTTTCTCTCTTTCCTCTTTTCTCATCTCTTTTTTTCCTTTTTCTATTTTTCTCAATCTCTATCTCCTTTTTTTATAAGAAGAATGCTTCATAGATTGCTCATTATGGTTACGCTGCAGGTTTCCACCATGATTAGGCATGGATTAGACCAGTGGCCCATGCGTTTCTCTAACACACACACATAACTCCATGGACTTACAAGCTCCCCTTTCATTTCACACCGACGACATCCATAGACAAAAGAGCATGATATCAACTAGGTACAATGTACAAGTGCAATGTTGAAAGCATTCCCCATGACAGCATGGTTTTGCTAATCCCCAACATATAAGTGCAAGCATATACAACATAGATGACACAATGTTTCAAGTTTATTAGGGGCAAGAAAAGTAAAGTGTGCCATCAAGTTCGTGAGAGCTTTAATCACTAGTTTTCTCATAACAAGTTTAATTCGGAAGGTAGATAAAAAACATGAATATACTTGGAATAGCAAATGCTAATAGGTAGGTATGATGGACTCTTTGGAATAACTTGGTTTTATTTGGAGTTGGATGCATGAGTGGAACTCATACTTGGTTATGGAGGCTAGCAAAAGACTGGGAGCGACCAACTAAGAGAGCAATAATGGCCATAATCATGCAAAGCGACAAAACATCATTAATTAAAGCATAACGTGATATTACAAGTCGAAAACTAAAGGATCATCAAGGCTATGGTGACTTGGGATAGTCTTAACATGGTGTGAGCATGCGCCAAGTCAACCCAAATAAAGCATCAAAGGAGAATACCACAATACTATGCTTTAATATGATAAAACAACGCATGATTCTTTCAAGGCACATTAAGCAATCTCAATTGTTTATAACATGTCATGTTACAGCAAAAATCACTAAGCATAAATCCAAGACAATATCAAGCATGACATGACAAAGCATAGGCCACAGTCAAAAGCAAACTCCTTTTTACCACTTAAGCATGAACTTTTCCTACTTTTTTCCAATCCAAACCAACCTATTTGAAAACCAATGTATGAAAGAGGGGGTCCAACCAATTTATTCAAGAAAACTAAGAAAGCCAAGCAAACAAAAACCAAAAACAAAAACAAAGACGCTCCAAGAACAACACAACTGTGCATGGAACAATAAAAATGAAGTGTTTGGAAGAAACCTGAGATTTTTATTGATGAAGAAGGGGATGCCTTGGGCATCCCCAAGCTTTGATGCTTGTACTTCTTGGATATTTCTTGGGGTGACATGGGTGGCATCCCCAAGCTTGAGCTTTAGTCCATTGTTCATCTCATTACATCATTCTCTCCTTACACCTGAAAATTTTCCTTCATACAAAACTTCACACAATCTTTATTAGCAACATTAGTGTACTCAAGATAATAAGTCTTTGGGTTAAGTTTCAACAGCAATAAAACTTCCATTAAAACACAAGATACTGTAGCACTTCCCTCAAAAATCTCAATTCCCCAAAAGGAACCCAAAAAGGTATCAACAAGAAGCAAATGCAAATAACGGCAGAAATCTATCAAAACAGACCAGCAGGTAAAAACCAATTTTTTTGAAGACCTTCTGTTGCTCAAATCGAAAAGTGTTGAACTAACGAAAGTTGGATAACAACCTGGGGCAGAAGCACAAAAAATGACAGCTCAAACCGACATACAGATATTTTACACGAACTTTTACAGCGAAGCACAAAAATCTGTTTCGGGACAGCAACTTTCTCAAGCATTACTTATCTCTCATTAGAGGGTACTCTTGGCACAAAAAGCAAATAAAAAGGATAAGGAGCGGTTATTACAGAGATAATAACTTCCAATACTCATCTAAAACTTTTGGATTATCTCCCAATAAGTACTTTTCTTTAACGCCTTTAAGCTAGGCATAAGAAGCAAGAAAAAGGATCAAGTATTCTCAAATGAAGAAACATTAAGAGAAAATTTTGTTTTCATAGGAGAAGCAAAATGAATCTTCTATCTCTTCTTAGGGAAGTGTTCTATACCTTTCTTGAGTGGAAATTGATATTTAATGGTGCCTTCTTTCATATCAATAATGGCACCAACAGTTCTAAGAAAAGGTCTTCCCAAAGTAATAGGACAAGAAGAATTGCATTCAACATCCAAAACATAGAAATCAACGGGGACATAGGCATTGTTAACCATAATAAGGACATCATTAGTACTTCCCATAAGTTTCTTTTTAGCATTGCCATCAAGTGGGACATTTAAATAACAATCTTCTAATGGTGGAAAATCAAGCATTTCATAAATCTTTCTATGCATAATAGAAACACTACTATCAAGATCACATAAAGCTTTGAGATCAAAATCATTCACTTTCATATTAATGATGGGTTCCCAACCATCTTATAGTTTCATAGGAATAGAAGCTTCATGTTTCATCTTTTCTTCTTTAAATTTTATGAGAGCATCACTAATGTGTTTTGTAAAGGCCATATTCATAGCACTAGCATTAGGACTTTTAGCAAACTTTTGTAGGAACTTAATTACTTCAGAGATATTGCAACCATCAAGATCAAAATCATAATTATCATTTAAAGTAGTAGAGCTATTGTTTCTCATAATTATCATTTAAAGTAGTAGAGCTATTAGAAAAGGTTCCATTGGGTTTACTAGCTTCAACATTAGTGATAGTGATAGTAGAAATACTAATTTTTCTAGCAATTTCATCTTCTCTTTCCCACTTAGCATGCAATTCAGATAATAGTCTAACATTTTCATGAATCCTAACTTGTATGGCATTAGTAGCAGCAAAAGGATTCTCAATAGTTTCAGGTTTAGCAGCCTTTTTATTAAAAGAAGATTATGCTTCAGCCATTGATGCTATATTTCTTTCAGCATTAGAGAGTTTTTCCTCAATAGTTTTATTGAAAGTAGTTTGTTTACTAATAAAATCTTTAAGCATAACTTCAAGTTCAGAGGGTGCACTCCTATTATTGTTGTAGGAATTTCCATAAGCATTACCATTATTGGGAGGATATGGCCTATAGTTATTATTACCAAAATTATTCATGTAGGCATTGTTGCTAAAATTATTATTTCTTATAAAGTTCACATCAGCTTGCTCTTCTTGAGCAACCAAGGAGGCTAAGGGAACATGATTTGGATAAATATGAGCTTTCCCATTAACAAGCATATACATAATAACATCAATTTTATCACTCAAGGAAGTGATCTCTTCAACAGAATTTACCTTCTTACCTTGTGGAGCTCTCTCAGTGTGCCATTCAGAATAGTTAACCATCATATTATCCAGAAGCTTTGTTGCAGCACCCAAAGTAATGGTCATTAAGTGTAACACCCCAAATATTCTAATCAAGGTTATCAAGTTCAAATCATCCAAGTTTAGGGTTAACAAAAACTTTTATTAAAAAAATGGATATGAATTCATGTGTGTTTGCATTAGTATAGAATTGAGTGTATATGCCATGCTTGATTGTTCTAAATGTTGTGAAATGGTTTAAAGGTGAATGCCACATCATCTAGACCATTTACAAACAAAATCCAAAGAAAAATCAAATAAAAAAAATAAAGCAAAAGGTCATTTTGACCATTTTAAACCACTAGGCCACTTTAGGTGTTCCTAGAGGAGATTTTCTAATAGAAGAAATTCTATTTCTTTTCACCCCTTGCTAGACCAAGTAAAAATGTATCAAGGCCCACTTTAAAAACTTACAAAACATCTAGCAAATCCATTTAAACGACATTTGAAAATTGAATCTGATTCATGTGTTAATATCCCACTTTTTCAAAAACCTACCAAATCAATTCTTGACCTATCCAAGCAAACCTAGTCTCTCAAGCTTAATCTAAGATCACTCAAAAAAATTGAATCAAAAATTCCAAACATTCTTTCATGCGGCCATTAACACAAACACTTGGCATGTATAGAATAATCTCTAGCCTAACTTCACTGTTTTGTACAGTGATCATTGACCAAATGGTCCCCTAGTTACTTCCCTGTCTCCCCTAAGCCTAACCTAGCCCCAGACCAGCTCCCCCTGCACTGCTTGTTGGGTCCGCAGCATAGAAAACAAAAAATTTCCTACGATGAGAACTACACGCCAAGATCTATCTACTAGGTACAGAGCAACGGGTGGACATACATCCATCGTGAACTTACCCTCGAAGACAACGAGTTTTGTTAACGAGTAGGAACTCGTGGTTGATGTAGTCGTACACTTGCCGATCTCAAGATCATGAGGAAGTACGAGCGCCGCAACGCAGCAGCGCATCCGTACTCGCACACACGTTCAAGCCACCGGATAACCTCCACCTTCTCGCTCCAGCGATCCAGCGGAAGCAGCAACTCCTTCCAGACGAAATGCCACCGGGAACATGTATCTCGCTAATCCGAGACCATGGGGGAATAATTCTAGAAGGGGAGAGAGATCCTTCACGAGGAGGTGTGAGGAAGAAGGAGGAAGAGCGGGGCCTTTTATAGGAGGAGGGGGGTGCCCCTTCCCATGGCCGGCGCATGGGGGAGGTGACCCTTCACCTCCTCCATTCATGTGGTGGTAACCCCTCCACATTAAAATGCCTCTTCACATTCCCTTTTAAAGTCCCCACTTTAAATGCATTCAATTCTCTAAGTTTAATGCTCTCTCATTTAATAAAACTCTTTTATTAAACTTATTCAGAATTTTGTTAATTACTTTAATTAACAAACATTCACATATAACCCCTTGCAATATTTCAATATCACATGCAGAACCACTTTCTCCAATTTCACCCGAAACAATTTCCGGTTTCTATCGAAACAATTCCTGCGCTTTGCAATTCTTTCATCTGAAACATATGTGCTCCAGAATGGTGTCCGACAACTCTTAAGTGTGTCACCCTATGGTTCGCGAATAATGCAGACATGATTGAGACTCCTCTCAGATCAATAATCAGAAGCGGGACCTAGAGGTCCATACTGACTCCTGCATATTCAATGATGACTTCTGTGATCGTGAGAACCTTTAATGCTTGTAATTTAATCCCTTTGTATCTTGATATAATACATGTCCGAGATTCGATCATCGGTATGCAAATACCTAGTTTGATCTCGTTACCGACATGCACTCTTTTCTCGTTCCCATGATATAACATTCTAGTGATCACATCACTTGCTTGCAAGCTATCTTAATGTGATATCACCGAGAGGGCCCAGAGTATATCTATCCGTAATCGGGATTGACAAATTCCACTCTTGGTCCATGAGCCTCAACATAACACCTTCGTAGCACTGAACCCATCTTTATAGTCACCCTGTTACGGTGTGACGTTTGATGTTATCAAGATACTCTTCCGGTGTTAGCAATTAACATGATCTCATGGTCTAAGGATAAAGATTACTTCGTATGATGTTATAGCAATATAAACATAATGACTTGACCGTAATGCTATACTTCGGATGAATGTTCATCACATCATTTCACAAATGCTGTGACCTTGTTATTAACAACATCCAATGTCCATGATCAGGAAACCTTGATCATCTTGTTAATCGACAAGCTAGTCTATAAGAGAGGCATAACTAGGACCTTTTTGTTTATTAAACACACATGTATTAATGTTTCTGATCAATACAATTCTAGCATGCAAAATAAACATCTATCATATATAAGGAATACATAATAACAACTTTATTATTGCCTCTCAGGGCATATTTCCTTCACCGCTTGCATAGTGGAGCGCCGCCCATTTGTGGTCATCGCCGGCCAACCATGGCCAGCTAGCACCAGAAAACCCCGCGCCCATCCAGCATGTCTAGTAGCCTCGCCGCACCCTACCGCCACCCCCTATCCAGGCCATAGCCCCAACCGAGTTGTGGACCACACTAGCACCGCCGCGCACCACCTCTCTGCACCGTGTCTAGAGCGTGCCAGTGCGCCGTGCCCGACCAGCCCTGCCAGCTCGCGCCTTGCCCTCACCGCGCATGCGCAGGCTCGTCATGATCACCCCACCCCGGCAGACACCCCCGTTCGCCGCTGCGCGACCCGCAGTTGCCGCACGCTGCCGCAAGCACCTCTGCCTCCGCTCAGAGCGCCACACGTGCCATACCAAACCACGCCACCCCACGCCGCGCCTTTAAGTCCGTGAGACCTGCCAGGGAGCACCTGTTCTACGCCCTCGCCCATGCCATTAGTCGCTTGTAGCAATGCCATTGTCGAGCTCACCGCCGCAACGCTCGGTCCCCTCGCCGAGATATAAAAGGAGGCCACCCCCACCTCTATTCTCCACACCACCTCACTCCCCACTCCTCACTGACCTTCCCCACTTCTTCCCAGAGCAAGGCGAGCACCACCGCACCAGAATTTCACCGTAGCCCACCAATGCTGGAGGAGAAGGGCGCCGTTGATTCCGACCACCCTAAGCCCTGCCATAAAAGCGCCTCGCCTCGCCGTCGTCTACCACGTCGATTGCCCCCGTCGCCGACCCTAGCTGGATCCCAGGTGAGCCCTGCGAGACCCCCACCGCCGTGTAGGTCATTTTCCTCGCTAGAGCTGTTCATCGTCGACGATGACCCTCAACCGTCGATCTTGCTTCTAATCGTAGGGCTCAAGTTAAACGATACCGCTTCGCTTAGTTTAAGTCACTGACCAGTGGACCCCTCAGTCAGTTGTGCGCTGTGCTGTGCTGTGCAGTTGGGCCAGCCCGTTTAGCTTTCCCGCGCAACCCAGGAAATTCAAATATGGATTTTCCAATTTAGTTGAAATCCTATCCTGCCCACTTATTCAAAAATCAATTCAGAGATTTTCACTTAACCAAATTGCATGACTCACATTTTGCTAGAAAGGAAATTAAATTATCTATCCAAGCCCGTTGGATTTAAATCATTTGGAGTTAGAGATAATCTATAGCAAAAATAACAAGAAGAGACTTTTGCAACTTCAAACATTTTTCAAAAATCAACCATAATAGCTTTTGAGTTGATTCCAACTCTCAAAAATCACATTTGATAATATCTATCTGAATATGTAAAAATATCTAGGTTTGCATGTAATGACTTTGGACTAGTACCAAAAGAATGCTATTAGGGCATTTCTAGTCACTTTAAATCTATTAAATGATAATCTTAAACTTTATAAAATATGATCAACACTTTAAATCACATTCCCATATATTAGAATATGTGGTGATGGCATGTGTCAACATGATCCCATATTTTAATTGGAGAATATTAAATCTTAATTATTTTCAATGAGTAGAAATTAATTTTCTCAATTAAACTAAATAAAACTAGTTTGTTAATTCATGTGATGATTGTGATGATGCTAGATCATCAAGTGTGAGCCTTAGTGTGATAAATAGAGTTAGTTAAGTATTGTTTGGTGATTGTGTACCCCGTATTTATTTATAGACGATAGTACCAACCAAGGATACGAGGAGGAAGAGTTCTACCCCGAAGAAGACGAACAAAACTTCAATCACTGCACCAATCAAGGCAAGCTAGATCTATGCAAGCTATTATTGGCAAGCTAGAATTATACAAGATAACCTAAGCAAGATGCATTAGGCATGCTTGGTTATACATTTTAATTTATACCCATCCCAAGTTTTACTTGCAAGCTTTACTCTTTACTTTACCAAAGTTCTTTACTTATAACTAATGCTTTGTGAATTTCAGCAAGTAGTATAGATAACATAAAGAGTATAAAACTAGGCCTATACTAGATGTCATTCTATGGCATGATATTGAGATTATCATCCCTCATTAGTGAACACTCTTAACTTATTGGCTAGTGCTAAAGCATAAAACTTGATTACTTTTAGATGGGAATACTTGGTGAAAATGATTATAAAAACCTTGGAATGATGAGTCATTCTATTGAAATGTTTTGACATGTGTTGAGAAACATAAATGGTTTGATGATGAAAATGTTGAGGCATGAGCCTTAGCCCTTTATAAAAACCGATGGTTGGGTTCGGATGCGATACCATTCCAATTTTACCGTATAACCACAATACCTGAATTGGGTAAGGCTTAGCCGGAAGTTTATATGCATTAGTATGGGTTCCCTGGCGGAAGAGGTCGGAGCTGAGGCTACCTCTTGATGATGTCCACCTATGCAGTGCCCAGGATGGCAGAGTGCCATGGGTGGGAGGCTAAGCTCATAGGGGAGGTGCCTATACTAGAGTGTGTAATTGAAAGGTTATGATTGATTATCCACATACTAAGTATGATGATTCAGGGTTATCCCTAACGGATGTATCGAATTTTGTGGTGAAAGTGTACCACCTCTGCAGAGTGTCAAACTATTCGAATAGCCGCGTCCGCGGTCATGGACAGTTGGAGTGGCCATACTGTTTCGTCATCAGATGTTTTCAAAATGAGTTATGAATTGAACTATGATTTTCACTTGACCACAATAGGGTTGTGACTATGAAAACTAGGTTCCCAACTTAAAGTGATTTAGAACTTTTACTTAGTTTTCTTTACTTCTCAACTCAGTATAGATAAATCTAGCTTTTTGCAAATAAACTTAGAGCTTAGGATTCCTACTATAACTACCTTACTTGTTAGTGATAGTTTGCGAGTACTTAAAGAGTACTCATGGATTTGTCCCTAGCTATTCCCGTGGCCAGACTATGAGGAGGACTATCAGGAAGATGGACAGTAGGATGACTACGACAACTAGGATCATCTCCCATCGTCAGCATTGCCTGTGACACTGAAGATGGATCCCACTGCTACGCTTATTATTCCGATGCTTGTTTGCATTGAGAATGGATCATGAGATCCTCTATTTGTGTAAGACCTTATTATGGTTTGTAATGGATGATGTACTGTGATATCCAATCTGTTATGTCTCGCAAAAATGGTAATCCTTGGATTGCGATGTATGGCATAACAGGCATCTGGGATTAAAAATCTGGGTGTTGACAAGTTGGTATCAGAGCCATCCTGACCATAGGAGACCCTAGTTAGAATGGACGTCCGAACAAAAACTTAGTTTCAAAACAAATGAAGTGAGTATTCATGAAAACCTAATCCCACTCTTATCCTTGATTCTTTCAAAAAAAATCATGTTCCTCAAAAATTCTTACATTACTACATAAAATTTGACACACTTGATCACCTCACTAACTTACTCATACTAAATTCTTATAGATGGAAGTTCAGTATTGCAAGTTCTACCAGTTGGGCAACGGAGGCCAACTGATCTTTGAGAGGGATCTTGATGCACTGTTAGAGTACCTTGAGCGCCTGCATCCGGAATTCTTTGGATCTCAACTCAAGGATTTCCCCAGAGGAGATCTACAATGGCTGATAGTTGCAAACCTTAGAGGCAAGATGGAAGCACCCCTTTCTAAGAAGATCCAATTCACCGTGAGAGAGAACAACTGGCTAGATGGATTAGCCAGGGCTATGCATGAAGCTCTTGCCCGTCTATGTGGGCAAAACATCAACTTGATCCAGGGAACTCACTTTGCTCATTATGCAAGGCGTGATTCTATGGGAATGCCATTGGAGATGCCAAGTCACCCGGAGATGAAGCGCCAGGTGGAGAATCTTGACTTCCTGCTGTATGATAGGCAGAAGGAATTGGACAATGCTCGAGCCTACGCCAATCACAACCTTGCCATTGCTGCCAAGAAGGACCACACTCTCGCCATGCTAGTCAAGGATCTCCAATCACTTCACCATCAACGTGAGAAGAAGGATCGCACCATCAATCGTCTTCACAAGAAGGTGGCCGACCTTGAGAATACCATCCAGGAGCAAGAAGTCCAGCTTGAAGCAAAGGAAGAGGAAGAAGGTGAAGACATCCAGGGAGATATTCACTCGTACCTTAGTGATGACAATGACTACTTGGAGGATGATGCCATCGATTTCTACACCGATGATGATGATTCCGACTTCATCGATGATGAGTAGAGGCACTTAATCACTATCGTAGGAATGAGTTTCGGTCCCACTGTATCTTAGTTCACAAAATGGTTCTTAAAACCATCTGTTGTCCATTGTTGTGGTGTGTGTGTGTTTGTATTGTGTGCTTTGAATGAATGAATGAGAAGAAGTTAGTTGCAAAACCTGAGTTCAAACTCAAGTCTAAAGCTTTTGAAAACAAAACCATGAACCTTAGAACTTTCCCTCTTACCTCATTATCTATCTCAATCTTAAGATGCCTCGTGGAAATCAAGGAGGGAGCAACTCATCGCAGGACCCGATGTTGTAGATTCTGCAAATGCTAGTTTCCGACCATGAAGCTAGTAGAGCCGAACGCCAAGCCAATCTAGCCACCCTGCAACAGATAGCTCAGATGGCCCACAATAATCAAGGCCATGGAAATCAGGATCGTCATGGATCCAAGCTTAGGAACTTTCAGAATACCAATCCCCCTATCTTCAACAAATCTGAGGATCCCGTAGATGCTGATGACTGCTGCAAACCATGGAGAATAATCTGGAAGTCGCAGGAATTGATGCCAACGAGAAGGTACTATTTGCCACCCACTATCTGGCAGGAGATGCAAGAGCCTGGTGGAATAGCACCCGTACCATGAACAACGGTCAAGTCATGACTTGGGAGGATTTCAAGATCAAGTTCAGCCGCACCCATGTGCCCCAAGGTTTGGTCACCAGAATGAGAGATGAGTTCAGGGAACTGAAGCAAGGAAGAATGACGGTAGTTGAATACCGTGACAAATTTCTGTCCCTCGCTAGATATGCCTCTGATGAGATCAACACTGAAGCCAAGAAGAAGGAAAGGTTCCTAAATGGATTGCCTGATGAGATGCAGACTGTGTTAGTCAACATCCGTTTTGACAACCTAGAAGAACTAGTCGACTCGGCCATCCATATGGAAGGGAAGATAAACCAAGCCAATGACAACCACAAGCGCAGAATGATGCACCAAACTGGGTCTCACAATACCTAGAAGTATCGCCCCAACCCATCTGGAGGATATGCCCCAAGAAACAATAGACCCCCGATGTCTTGTCCAAGCTACCCCAATCGTAGCGGAGGAAACATGAAGTCTAGAGGAAACCACAACAACAACCCCGGCAACTCCAACAACTTCAACCGTGCACCTCCCAAGTCCAACAACAACAACAACAATACTGCCCCAAGGACTGGAAGCAATGTTGTGCCTGTTGCAGCCAAAGACAAGTCCCAGATTACTTGCTTTGCATGTGGAGTCAAGGGTCACTACTCCAACGAGTGCCCCAAGAAGATTGCAGAAGCCCCCAACATGAATGCCCCAGCTCAGCAGCAGCGCCGTGTTCAGCCTGGAAAAATATTTGCCCCAGGGAATTCGCTCAACCGCAACGGATGTCTGTTCCACATGAATGCTGAAGAAGCTCATGAAGCGCCCGATGTCGTGCTGGGTATGTTTTCTATTAACTCAGTACTTGCAAGAGTGTTGTTTGATTCTGGAGCATCGCACTCGTTTGTTACAAAAGAATTTGCATGCACTAGTAAGATTCAACCAACAAAACTGAAGCATGTTATGATAGTTCAAATTCCTGGTTCAACCACCAAAGCTAGAAAAATTTGCAAGGCTGTACCTATCAGAATCCATGGGATAGATTTTTATGCCAATCTAATAGTACTTGGAACCAAAGGTTTGGAAGTAGTACTAGGAATGAATTGGATGTCGAAACATAAAGGATTGATCAACTGTGCCAAGAAAGCCATAACCATGACTAGTAGCTCTGGAGTATCAGTAGAGCATGTATCTGAAACCTTGTTCCGTCAGTTCAAATGCAACAAGAGTCTAGCCCAACCAACCATAGACCAAGTCAGAGTAGTCTGTGAATACCCCGACGTATTCCCAAATTAATTGCCCGGTATGCCCCCAGCTCGAGATATCGAGTTCATTATTGAACTAATTCTTGGAACTTGACCCATAGCTCAGAGACCTTATAGTATGAACCCATCTGAATTAGTGGAGCTGAAGAAGCAACTTGATGATATGCTGGAGAAAGGTCTGATTCAACCAAATGCATCGCCATGGAGATCGCCCGTTCTGTTTGTTGACAAGAAAGATGGAGGTAACCGTTTGTGCACGGATTACCGGAAGCTGAATGATGTCACCATCAAGAACAAGTACCCACTACCCAAGATAGAGGATATGTTTGATCAGTTGACTAGTGCCAGAGTGTTTTCTAAGATTGATCTTAGAACTGGTTATCATCAACTCAAGATTCGTCCAATGGATATTCCAAAGACCGCCTTTACCACCAGATATGGATTGTATGAGTATACGGTCATGTATTTTGGATTAACCAATGCCCCTGCTTATTTTATGAATCTCATGAATAAGATTTTTATGAACTTTCTAAATCAGTTTGTCATTGTTTTTATCGACGATATTCTAATCTATTCCAAGTCAGAAGAAGACCATGAGTTACACCTGAGAACCATCCTTGAAACCCTTAGAGAGCATCGGTTGTATGCCAAGTTTAGCAAATGTGAGTTCTGGTTGAAAGAAGTAGGATTCCTCGGACATATTGTGTCGATAGGAGGAGTCGCTGTTGATTCCGCCAAGATCAAAGATATTGAAGAATGGGAAGCCCCAACCACTCAAACTCAAGTCCGTGCATTTCTCGTATTAGAAGGATATTACTGCAAGTTCGTTAAAGGATTTTCGAGCATCGCAAGACCAATGACCCAATTGTTAAAGAAAGATAGGAAGTTTGAATGGACCGACAAATGTGAAGCAAGTTTTCAAGAACTTAAGAAGAGATTGATCTCAGCCCCAATCTTGATTATGCCAGATATCAAGAAACCATTTGATGTGTATTGTGATGCATCCAAGATTGGTCTCGGATGTGTGTTGATGCAAGAAGGCAAAGTCATAGCATATTTGTCAAGACAACTGAAGAAGCATGAGAAAAACTACCCTACCCATGATCTTGAATTAGCAGCTGTAGTTTTAGCTTTGAAGACATGGTGTCATTACCTTATGGGTAATCGCTGTGAGATTTATTCGGATCACAAGAGCCTGAAGTATATTTTCACCCAGAAGGAGCTGAATATGAGGCAAAGGAGATGGATAGAGTTAATCAAGGATTATGACCTTGACATTCACTATCACCCCGGCAAAGCCAATGTGGTAGCGGATGCTCTTAGCAGATTGTCGTGTAGATTAAACACCACGATGAAAGAAGCCCAGCCAAGTTTGCATGAGGAGTTGGAGCAGTTTAGAACGGAGCTAGATAGCAAAGGATTTTTAGCTAGCACTGAACTTCAACCCACTTTGATTAGCCAAATCAAGGAATCCTAGAAGGGAAATGAAAGTATCGCGGAATCAAACGTCGTAATGGTACATGAAAGGTACCTGGATTCACCGAAGATGAAGAAGGAGTTTTGTGGTACAAAGGACGTATCTCTGTGCCAGAAGATTCGGAGTTGAAAAAGTTATCATGCAAGAAGCTCATGATACTCTTTATTCTATCCACCCTGGAGGAACAAAGATGTATCCGGATTTGAAAGAGCAATTTTGGTGGCACAAGACGAAGAGAGAAATTGGAAGCTACATGATATCTGCCAGAGAGTCAAAGCGGAACATCAGAGACCCATAGGACTTTTGCAACCATTGCAGATTCTAGAATGGAAATGGGATTCCGTCGGAATGGACTTTATCACCGGTTTGCCTACTTCTAGTAGGGGAAATTACTCTATTTGGGTCATAGTTGATAGACTATCCTAGGTAGCCCATTTTATACCCGTCAAGACAACCTACCAGAGTTCGAAGCTAGCGCAGTTGTACATTGCTAGAATTGTCAGTTTTCATAGAACCCCCAAGACCATAGTGTCAGATCGAGGAACCCAGTTTACCTCGCGATTTTGGCAGAAAGTCCAAGAAGGATTAGGAACCAAGTTGAATTTCAGCACAACTTATCACCCGCAGACCGATGGATAGACTGAAAGAGTCAACCAAATCTTAGAAGATATGTTGAGAGCGTGTGTTCTAGAGTATGGATCAAAATGGGAAGATTATCTGCCTTTCGCAGAATTCTCATACAACAACAGTTACCAAGCTAGTTTGCAAATGGCCCGATTTGAGTCCTTATATGGAAGAAAGTGTCGTACCCCCTTGAATTGGTCGCAAGTAGGAGAGAGTCAGATTTTTGGACCCGACATCCTACGAGAAGTTGAAGAGAAGGTTCACAAAGTCCATGAGCACCTCAAGACCGCCCAATCCAGACGGAAGAGTTATGCTAACAAGAGACGTAGAGACTTTACTTTCAATGTCGGAGATTTTGTGTATCTCAAAGTGTCGCCTTTGAAGGGAATGCAGCGTTTTCAGCTGAAAGGAAAGTTAGCCCCTAGATATATTGGACCCTTCAAGATTCTGAATTGCCAAGGAGAAGTATCTTATCAACCGGAACTGCCAGAGGAGATGTCAGCCATCCATAACGTGTTCCATATCTCGTTACTTCGTAAATGCTTAGAAGTTCTGGAGAAGACCAAAGTTTTCAAGAACATCGATCACCGAGCCATTGATATCAACAAGGATCTGACGTATCGTGAAGTGCCCATTTGTATTTTGGAAGAAGCCTTCAAAACCACCAGGACCCGGAGTATCAAGTTTCTCAAGGTCCAATGGAGCAACCATACCGAAGAAGCTACTTGGGAGCGAGAAGATTATATTAGGACTGAGTTTCCAGATCTCTTTAGTTCCTTGTTTTTCTTAAATCTCAGGACGAGATTTTGTGTAAGGATGGAAGGTTTGTAACACCCTAAATCTTCTAATCAAGGTTATCAAGTTCAAATCACCCAAGTTTAGGGTTAACAAAAACTTTTATTAAGAAAAATGAATATGAATGCATGTGTGTTTGCATAAGTATAGAATTGAGTGTATATGCTATGCTTGATTGTTCTAGATGTTGTGAACTAGTTTAAAGGTGAATGCTACATCATCTAGACCATTTACAAACAAAATCCAAAGAAAAATCAAATAAGAATAAATAAAGCAAATGGTCATTTTGACCATTTTAAACCACTAGGCCACTTTAGGTGTTCCTAGAGGAGATTTTCTAACAGAAGCAATTCTATTTATTTTCACCCCTTGCTAGACCAAGTAAAAATGTATCAAGCCCCACTTTACAAACTTACAAAAACATCTAGCAAATCCATTTAAAGGACATTTTAAAATTGAATCTGATTCATGTGTTAAGATCCCACTTTTTCAAAAACCTACCAAATCAATTCACCTTGACCTCTCCAAGCAAACCTAGTCTCTCAAGATTAATCTAAGATCACTCAAAAAATTTGAATCAAAAATTACAAACTTCCTTTCATGCGGCCATTAACACAAACACTTGGCATGCACAGAATAAGCTCCAGCCTAACTTCACTATTTTATACAGTGATCATCGACCAAATGGTCCCCTAGTTACTTCCCTGTCTCCCCTAAGCCTAACCCAGCCCCAGACCAGCTACCCCTGCACCGCTTGCATAGTGGATGCCGCCCATTTGTGGTCATCGCCGGACGACCATGGCCAGCTCGCACCAGACAGCCCCGCGCCCATCTAGCATGTCCAGTAGCCTCGCCGCACCCTACCACCACCCCCTGTCCAGGCCACAACCCTAGCCGAGCCGTGGACCATACTAGCACTGTCATGCACCGCCTCTCTACACCGTGTCCAGCGCGTGCCAGTGCGGCGTGCCCGACCAGCCCCGCCAGCTCGCGCCTTGCCCTCACCTTGCACACGCAGCCTCGCCATGATCAGCCCACCATGGCAGACACCATCGTTCGCCACCGCGCGACCCGCAGCTGCCGCACACCGCCGCAAGCACCTCTGCCTCCGCTCAGAGCGCCGCACACTAGACTAAACCACGCTGCCCCACGCCGTGCCTTTAAGTCCGTGAGACCCGCCAGGGAGCACCGCATCGTCCTACGCCCTTGCCCATGCCATTAGTTGCCTCTAGCGACGCCACCGCCGAGCTCACCACCGCACCGCTCGGTCCCCTCGCCGAGCTATAAAAGGAGGTCACCCATGACTCCATTCTCCACACCACCTCACTCCCCACCCCTGCCTCCATTCTCCGCCGAGCTATAAAAGGCGAGCACCACCACGCCGGAATTTCACCGGAGCCCGCTGCTGCTGGAGGAGAAGGGCGCCGTTGATTCCGACCACCCCAAGCCCTACCGTGACCGCGCCTCGCCTCGCCGTCGTCTACCACGTCGATTGCCCTGTCGCCGACCCTAGCTGGAGCCCAGGAGAGCCCGGCGAGACCCCCACCACCGCGCTAGGTCATTTTCCTCGCTAGAGCTGTTCGTCGTCGACGACGACACTCAGCCGTCGATCTTGCTTCTAATCGTAGGGCTCAGGTTAAATGATATCGCTTCGCTTAGTTTAAGTCAATGACCAGTGGACCCCCTCTGTCAGCCGCGTGTTGCGCTGTGCTGTGCAGTTGGGCCGGCCCGTTTAGCTTTCCTGCGCAGCCCAAGAAATTCAAATATGGACTTTCCAATTTAGTTGAAATCCTATTCTGCCCACTTATTTAAAAATCAATTCAGAGAGTTTCACTTAACCAAATTGCATGATACAAATTTTGCTAGAAAGGAAATTAAATTATCTATCCAAGCCTATTGGATTTAAATCATTTGGAGTTAGAGATAATCTATAGCAAAAATAACAAGACATAGACTTTTGCAACTTCAAACATTTTTCAAAAATCAACCATAATAGCTTTTGAGTTGATTCCAACTCTCAAAAATCACATTTGATAATATCTATCTGAATATGTAAAAATATCTAGGTTTGCATGCAGTGACTTTGGACTAGTACCAAAAGAATGCTATTAGGGCATTTCTAGTCACTTTAAATCTATTAAATGATAATCTTAAACTTTATAAAATATGATCAACACTTTAAATCACATTCCCATATATTAGAATATGTGGTGATGACATGTGTCAACATGATCCCATATTTTAATTGGAGAATATTAAATTTTGATTATTTTCAATAAGTAGAAAATACTTTTCTCAATTAAACTAAATAAAACTAGTTCTTTAATTCATGTGATGATTGTGATGATGCTAGATCATCAAGTGTGAGCCTTAGTGTGCTAAATAGAGTTAGTTAAGTGTTGTTTGGTGATTGTGTACCCCGTATCTATTTATAGACGATAGTACCAACCAAGGATACGAGGAGGAAGAGTTCTACCCTGAAGAAGACGAAGAAAACTTCAATCACTGCACCAATCAAGGCAAGCTAGATCTATGCAAGCTATTATTGGCAAGCTAGAATTATACAAGATAACCTAATAAATATGTGTTAGGCATGCTTGGTTATACATTTTAATTTATACCCATCCCAAGTTTTACTTGCAAGCTTTACTCTTTAGTTTACCAAAGTTCTTTACTTATAACTAATGCTTTGTGAATTTTGGCAAGTAGTATAGATAGCATAAAGGGTATAAAACTAGGCCTATACTAGATGTCATTTTATGGCATGAGATTGAGATTATCATCCCTCATTAGTGAACACTCTTAACTTAGTGGCTAGTGCTAAAGCATAAAACTTGATCACTTTTAGATGGGAATACTTGGCGAAAATGATTATGAAAACCTTGGAATGATGAATCATTCTATTGAAATGTTTTGACATGTGTTGAGAAACACAAATGGTTTGATGATGAAAATGTTGAGGCATGAGCCTTAGCCCTTTATAAAAACTGATGGTTGGGTTCGGATGCGATACCATTCCAATTTTACCGTACAACCACAATACCTGAATTGGGTAAGGCTTAGCCGGAAGTTTATATGCATTAGTATGGGTTCCCTGGCGGAAGAGGTCGGAGATGAGGCTACCTCTTGATGATGTCCACCTATGCAGTGCCCAGGATGGCAGACTGCCATGGCTGGGAGGCCAAGCTCATAGGGGAGGTGCCTATACTAGAATGTGTAATTGAAAGGTTATGATTGATTATCCGCATACTAAGTATGATGATTCAGGGTTATCCCTGACGGATGTATCGAATTTTGTGGTGAAAGTGTACCACCTCTGCAGAGTGTCAAACTATTCGAATAGCCGCGTCCGCGATCATGGACAGTTGGAGTGGCCATATTGTTCCGTCGTTGGATGTTTTCAAAATGACTTGTGAAGTGAACTATGATTTTGACTTGACCACAACAGGGTTGTGACTATGAAAACTAGGTTCCCAACTTAAAGTGATTTAGAACTTTTACTTAGTTTTCTTTACTTCTGAACTCAGTAGAGATAAATCTGCCGTTTTGCAAATAAACTTAGAGCTTAGGATTCCTACTAGAACTATCTTACTTGTTAGTGATAGTTTGCGAGTACTTAAAGAGTACTTATGGCTTTGTCCCTGACTATTCCCGTGGCCAGACTATGAGGAGGACTATCAGGAGGATGGACAGCAGGACAGCTACGACAACTAGGATCATCTCCCATCGTCAGCATTGCCTGTGACACTGAAGATGGAGCCCACTGCTACGCTTATTATTCCGCTGCTTGTTTGTATTAAGACTGGATCATGAGATCCTCTATTTGTGTAAGACCTTATTATGGTTTGTAATGGATGATGTACTATGATATCCAATCTGTTATGTCTCGCAAAAAATGGTAATCCTGGGATTGCAATGTATGGCATAACAGGCATCTAGGAAAAATCCAGGTGTTGACATAAAGGTACCTCCAGCAGTAGAATCAAGTAGATTTCTTGAAGAATAGTCCAATCCTGTATAAAAGGTTTGGATAATGATCCAAGCAGTCAGTCCATGAGTGGGACAATTCTTTAGCAAAGATTTCATTCTTTCTGAAGCTTGAGCAACATGTTCATTATTAGATTGTTTAAATTTCATTATTTCACTTCTCATAGATATAATCTTAGCAGTAGGATAGTATTTTCCAATGAAAGCATCTTTGCATTTAGTCCAAGAATCAATACTATTTCTAGTTAGGGATTGCAACCATTCTTTAGCTTTTCCTCTCAAAGAGAAAGGAAACAATTTAAGCTTAATAATATCTCCATCTATATCCCTATGCTTTTGCATCTCACAAAGTTCAACAAAGTTATTAAGATGAGCAGCATCATCTTCAGTACCAATACCAGAAAATTGTTCTCTCATAACAAGATTGAGTAAAGCAGGTTTAATTTCAAAGAAAGTAGCTTCAGGAACAGGTGGAGCAATAGGTGTGCACATAAAATCATTGTTGTTGGTGCTAGTGAAGTCACACAACTTAGTATTTTCAAGAGTAGTCATTTTTTGTGTATTTTTAATAAAGAAAGCAAACTAGTACAACTAATTTGTTTTTGTTTTTGATAAATGAACAAGCAAACAAAGCATAAATAAACTAAGCAAAACAAATCAAAGTAAAGAGATTGGTTATGAGGGACTCCCCTTGTGAAGATGTCCTTGACTCCCCGGCAATGGCGCTAGAAAAATAGCTTGATGGCCCAAAATATATCGAGCTCGTTGGGGAACCCCAAGAGGAAGGTATGATGAGCACATTAGCAAGTTTTCCCTCAGTTATGAAACCAAGGTTATCGAACCAGTAGGAGCAAGGAAACACCTCAAAGGTGTTGTTTCCAACTTGGAATCCTGCACAACACAACCACGGAACTTTACCCCCAACTTATAGTGAGGTTGTCAATCTCACCGGTTTTGCTGAAAATAAAGGATTAAACGTATTGTGTGGAAGATAGTAATAACTTGCAGAAAGTAAACAGAAAATAGTAAATAGTTGTAGATTGATGGTAAAAGAAAGGACCGGGTTCCATAGTTCTCTAGTGGTGATTCTCCTTAAGATAGATGACATGTTGGGTGAACAAATTACAGCGGGGCAATTGACAAACATCGAGAAAGCATACATGCATATACTAATCACCTTGACTCCTATGAGATTTGATTGGGCATTACAAAATTATACATAGACCATAATCCAACTACATCTATGACTAATAATCCACCTTCAGGTTATCATCCGAACCCCCTCCAGTATTAAGTTGCAAGCAATAGATAATTGCATTAAGCATTGCGTGTAAAGTAAACAATACTATTGTTCTATGAACAAAGGATTGCTATTTTCTCCCTAGTAGCAACAACACATCTAGTACCTTAGAGATTTCTGTCACTTCCCCAGATTCCTAGAGGCATGAACCCACTATCGAGCATAAATACTCCCTCTTGGAGTTGCTAGCATCTACTCGGCCAAGATATCTACTAACAATGGAGAGCATGCAAGATCACAAATAACAAAGACATGATAGAATCAATAATCAATCTGAAATAGCATCTCAATATCCATCGGATCCCCGCAAACACAAGATGTAGGATTACAAATAGATGATCTTGATCATGAACGGAGCTCACAAGATCTAGACATGTTAGCACAAAGGAGAAGAACCAACCATCTAGCTACTACATGGACCCGTAGTCCAAGGATGAACTACTCACGCATCACACCGGAGGCAAGCATGGTGATGAAGAAGGCCTCCAGGGTGAATTCTCCCCTCCGGAAGGGTGCCGGGAAGAGCTTCAGATCCCTCCCGATCTAGGGATGGAGATGACGGTGGCTACAGACTCTTTCGTAGAATTTTGATTGGGTACTTAGGGTTTCTGTATCGGAGGCATCTTATAGGAGAAATGGGAGGCCGAGGGGGTGCCCTAGGCGGCCACACCACCCCCTGGCGCGGGCCAGGCCTGGCCGCGCGGCCAGGTGGTGTGGCCGGCCTCTGGCCCCTCTCTGTCTCGTATTCTGGCTCCGTGTCCCCCTCGGTGAAATATTGACTTTGGCTTTTGTCCGGTCCAATTCCGAGAATATTCATTTTCTGACTTTCCTAGAACCAAAAAAGTAGAAAACAGGAAGTTGGCACTGTGGCATCTTGTTAACATGTTAGTCCAAGAAAGTATATAAAAATACTCCAAAGTGTGGACAAAACATAAGAAAGTAGATATAAAAAGAGCATGGAACATAAAAAATTATAGATACGTTAGCAATGTATCAAACCCCTAAAACCTAAACCCTAAAACCCTAAACCCTCAACCCATAAACAGAAACCAAGCAGGTATCATGCACTTATATATCAAAATCTGAGATACTTTCGATAAATTAGGTAACACCATTCTATTCGATGAATATAAGCATAAAGCTTGAGCATTATTAAAAATTCGCTAAACCCTAAACCCTATACAACCATAAAACCTAAACTGTAAAACCCTAAAACCCAAAACCCTCGACCTAGAACCCTAACCAAGCAGGTATCATGCACTTATAGATCAAAAATTGACATACTTCCATTAAATCAGGTAACGCCATTCTGATGAATATTCGCATAAATCTTTGAGCATTATTGAAAAAGCGCTAATTCGTAAACCCTAAACAACCCATAAAACCTAAACCGTAAAACCCTAAATCCTCGACCCATAAACCCTAAACCAAGCAGGTACCATGCACTTATAGATCAAAATTTGAGATACTTTCATTAAATTGCAGTAACACCATTCTATTCCATGAATATAAGCATAAGCTTGAACATTATTGAAAATCAAAAACCCTTAACTCTAAACCCTGACCTCTTAACCCTAGAACCCTAAACCCTTACCAAGCAGGTATAATGCACTTATAGATCATAAATTGAGATACTTTCATTAAATTGCGATAACGCCATTCTATTCCATGAATATAATCATATATATAAATCTTCAACATTATTATTGAAAATTCGCTAAACCGTAAACCGAAACAATCATAAACCCTAAAATCTCGAACAACCCTAAACCCTAAACCCCTAAACTCTAAAAGCCTAAACCCTAAAATCCTAAACCATAAACCATGAACCCCTAAACCCTCAACCTAGAATAAACCCCGAACCCTAAACTTAACCCTAGGTTATATATAATTTGTGTGAAAACTAGGGCAGTGGGATTTTGAGCCATATTTTGTAGTTGCTTCATGACAAAAGCCATTGTTGTGCCTTAGAAAATTGAAATAAATTCGAATTCGGAAGCTTCCTTTGTAAATAATATTTTAAATGCCAATACGCACCAACTAGCAATTGTGGAAAGGTTATTATAAACTATAGAAAGATATGGCCATGACCTTGGTCATCTGGTTTGAAAGCCATGAATATTTTTACATGGTACTCCATGCATTTGTTGGGTTTGCAGCATAGAAAACAAAAAATTCCTACGATGTGAACATCTAAGCACCAAGATCTATCTACCTAGATACAATCAACGAGTGGATATACATCCATAGAGAACATACCCTTGAATATCAACATAGCATTATTAACGAAACTGATTTCGTTGTTGATGTAGTCGTACACTTGTCGATCTCAAGATCGTGATGAAGTCCAGCGAGTATAGCAGGTCCAGCACCACCAAGTCCAGCACCGCAAAGCAGCGGTGCATCCGTGATCGCACACACGTCCGGTACCCCGACAACCTCCGTCCCTCGCTCCAGCAAAGCAGCGGAAGCAGCAACTCCTTTCCAGATAAAGCCACCGGGAACATGTATCTCGCTAATCCGAGACCATGGGGGAATAATACTAGAGGGGGAGAGAGATCCTTCACAAGGAGGTGTGTGAGAAGTGAGGAGGGGGTGGACTTTTATAGGAGGAGGGGGTGCCCCTCCTTCATGGCCAACGCATGGAGGAGGTGACTCTTCACCTCCTCCATTCATGTGGTGGTAACTCCCTCCACATAAATTTGCCCCTTCACATTCTCTTTTAAAGTCTCCACTTTAAATGCATTAAATTTCTCCAAATTTAATGCTCTCTCATTTAATAAAACTCTTTTATTATTTTTATTCAGAATTTTGTTAATTACTTTAATTAACAAACATTCACATAAAACCCCCTGCAACATTTCAATATTACATGCAGAACTAATTTTAGCAATTTCACCCGAAACAGTTTCGGTGTCTATTGAAATAATTCCAGCGCTTTCTTAAATCTTTATCTGAAACATATTTGCTCCAAATGGTGTCGGTATCCCTTAAGTGTGTCACCCTATGGTTCGCGAATAATGCAGACATGATCGAGACCCCTCTCCGATCAATAATCAGCAGCGGGACCTGGAGATCCATACTGACTCCTACACATTCAACGATGACTTCTGTGATCGTGAGAACCTTTAACGCTAGTAACTAAATCCCTTTGTCTCACGATATATTACATGTCCAAGATTCGATCATCGGTATCTCCATACCTAGTTTGATCTCGTTACCAACATGCACTCTTTTCTCGTTCCCGTGATATAACATTCTAGTGATCACATCACTTGCTTGTAAGCTATTTCAATGTGATATCACCGAGAGGGCCCAGAGTATATCTATCCGTCATCGGGATTGACAAATTCCACTCTTGATCCATGAGCCTCAACATAACACCTTCGTAGCACTGAACCCATCTTTATAGTCACCCTGTTACGGTGTGACGTTTGATGTTATCAAGATACTCTTCTGGTGTTAGCAATTAACATGATCTCATGGTCTAAGGATAAAGATTACTTCGTATGATGTTATAGCAATATAAACATAATGACTTTGATCGTAATGCTATACTTCGGATGAATGTTCATCACATCATTCCACCAATGGTGTGACCTTGTTATTAACAACATCCAATGTCCATGATCAGGAAACCTTGATCATCTTGTTAATCAACAAGCTAGTCTATAAGAGAGGCATAACTAGGAACCCTTTTTGTTTATTAAACACACATGTATTGATGTTTCCGATCAATACAATTCTAGCATGTAAAATAAACATTTATCATAAACATGGAATAAGATAATAACCACTTTATTATTGCCTCTCGAGCATATTCCCTTCATCTTTATCAAAAACACACAAAAAATTAGTTTTACTAGTTTGCTTTCTTATTTAAAAAACACAAAAAAATGAAGTCTTTCTATAGTTGTTACCCCTTCCTTAGCACACCATGTTGATCCCTAAATTCACCCTGAAATACCTTTCAATAGGTAGTGGCTCTATAATTGGAAAAGATAATATTTGAGAATTCTTTAATCATGTTAGCAAACATGAGGATGTTGAGGATAGATCCCTTGCAGAACTTCCTCCAAACTATGAGATTGATGCAGCTTCTTTAGTTCACATGTTGGAAGCTAGGTTTGTTAACCTTAACCC
Source organism: Avena sativa (assembly GCA_916181665.1). Lineage (NCBI taxonomy): Eukaryota > Viridiplantae > Streptophyta > Magnoliopsida > Poales > Poaceae > Avena > Avena sativa. Next base: position 25,371,588 of record OV702290.1, on the reverse strand, counting down.
CTTAATGCAAGTAATGTTTCTTAAACTTAAAGAAATCGAGGACCCTAAAAAGATGGATTTTATTCTTGAATCTTTGCTTAAGGAATTCTATGATGTTGCCAAGGAAGCTAGAAAAGTCTTTGAACATTTCAATATGCTAGGCTCATGTGTAGATGTTGTTGGTACATGAGAAAAGATGAACAAAACTGAACCTAATGGGGAGGAAACTAAGGTACCAATACCCTTTAAACTGGTAGCAATGCATGAAGCCATAGAAAAGAATCTTGATTGGATTGTTCCTGAAAACCCTTTTGATAAAAATAGTAAGCCTAAGAGCATTGAGAGAGGATCCTCTAGAACTTATTTGGATGATATACCTTGCCTTGTTGAAGATATTTCTGGTATTGATCTTAATGCATCTTCATTTGAGAACACTTGATTCTTTTTCTTGCTTCTTATGCCTAACTTAAAGGCGTTAAAGAAAAGTACTTATTGGGAGATAACCCAAAAGTTTTAGATGACTCTTGGACGTTATTACTTCAGTAACCGCTCCTTATCCTTTTTATTTGCTTTTTGTTCCAAGAGTAACCTCTAATAAGAGAGAAGTAATGATTGGGAAAGTTGCTGTCCCGAAACAGATTTCTGTACTTCACCGTAAAAAATCGTGTAAAATCTCTGAACGTCTTTTTGAGGCGTGAATGTTTGTGCTTCTGCCCCAGGTTGTTATCTAACTTTCGTTAGTTCAACACTTTTTGATTTGAGTAACAGAAGGTCTTCGAAAAAATTCGTCTTTACCTGCTGGTCTGTTTTGACAGATTTCTGCTATTTTCTGCATTTGCTTCTTGTTGGTTCCTTTTTGAGTACTTTTGGGGAATTGAGGTTTTTGAGGGAAGTGCTACAGTACATAGTGTTTTAATGGAAGTTTATTGGTGTTAGAACTGAACCTTAAGACCTATTATCTTGAGTGCACTAATGTTGCTAATAAAGATTGTGTGAAGTTTTGTATGAAGGAAAACTTTCAGGTGTATGGAAGGAATGAGTAATGAGATGAAGGATGAATTAAAGCTCAAGCTTGGGGATGCCACGCGTGTGACCCAAAGAAATATCCAAGAAGTACAAGCGTCAAAGCTTGGGGATGCCCAAGGCATCCCCTTCTTCATCAATAAAAATCCCAGGTTTCTTCCAAACGCTTCATTTTTATTGTTTCATGCACAATTGTGTTGTTCTTGGAGCGTCTTCTTTTTCGTTTTTGTTTTTGGTTTTTGTTTGCTTGGTTTGCTTAGTTTGCTGAATAAATTGGTTGGACCCCCTCTTTCATACATTGGTTTTCAAATAGTTTGGTTTGGTTTGGAAAAGAGTAGGAAAGTTCATGCTTAAGTATTAAAGAGAGCTTGTTTTTGACTGTGGCCTATGCTTTGTCATGCCATGCTTGATATTTGTTTGGCTTTATGCTTAGTATTCTTTGCTGTAGCATGACTTGTTATAAACAATTGAGATTGCTTAATGTGCCTTGGATGAATCCTGCGTTGTTTTAGCATGTTAAAAGCATAGTATTCTGGTATTCTCCTTTGATGCTTTATTTGGGTTGACTTGGCGCATTCTCACACCATGTTATGACTATCCCAAGTCACCATAGCATTTATGATCCTTTAGTTTTCAACTTGTAGTATCACTTTATGCTTTGATCAATGATGTTTTGTCGCTCTGTATGATTATGGCCATTATTGCTCTCTTAGTTTGTTGCTCCCAGTCTTTTGCTAGCCTCCACAGCCAAGTATGAGTTCCACTCATGCATCCAACTCCCCAAACCAAGTTATTCCAAAGAGTCCACCATACCTACCTATTAGCTTATGCTATTCCAAGTATATTCATGCTTTTGTTTATCTTCCAAAATAAACTTATTGTGAGAAAACTAGTGATTAAAGCTCTCACGAACTTGATGGCACAGTTTACTTTTTTGCATTTAATAAACTTGAACCATTGGGTCCTTCTTTGTTGCGTATATGCTTGCGCTTTATAAGTTGAAAAATTAGCAGAACCATGTATCATGTGGGACGCTTTCAACATTGCACTTGTACTTTGTACCCCGTTGATATCATGCTCTTTTGCTTATGGATCCCGGCAGTGTGAAATAAAAGTGGAACTTGTAAGATCATGGAGTTTGTATGTGTGTTAGAGAAACGCTGGGTCGCTAGCCTAATCCATGCCTAATCATGGTGGAAACTTGCAGCATCACCATAATGAGCACTCTATGAAGCATCCTCAATAAAAACCTATGCAAATAGCAAATAAAAAGATCGCTGAGATGCTCATTGTCTGCTTGCCTTGTCATTTTGATTATGGGATAGCTCCTGTATCATGTGCAAGGGGTACCCCGTTGGCGGTTCTTTATGATACATATGTACTTACAATGACAAGAGCTTACTTGTGACTAAAGTTTAGTAGCATGAGGATCGGTCTTCGTAAGTAAGGGGCATGAGATTTTGGTTTATAACTTGTCAAGCATATCCTCTTAGTTGTGTCACTTTAACCTTAATCACCTTCAAGATGCTTATGATAGGGGCAATGAGAGCTGAAAGCTATAAGTACCATAATTTTTGGAAGCTCTTTATGAGACTTGAATCCCTACTTCCTTCTATGAAGGCCTTTTTCCCACCATTATATTGAGTCTCCACCTTCTATCTTTATGCACTTACTTTGAGAGCATAGTGGCCATTCTTAGTTCTATGTGCATTGTCCCAAGACTACTTGATTGATGCATAACTTGATATTGCTTGTTTTAAACTATTTGTATCTAGTCACTCTTATGAACTTTGAAGGTGTCCTATGCATTTATATTTGCTACCCTATGAGGGACAAGCTGAATACTATTATGCTATGTTTTCTTTATGTGAAACAAACAAACGTCTTGCAAAGCATTGTTATTCATGAATCTTTTGATTGTGCCTTTTCATGTTGCATCATAGTTTCTTTGTCTTATTGCTAGAAGCTTGCTTTTCATGTTATGATTGAAGTACTATGATCCCAGATTTGAATGTTTTACAAGTACTTTGATCAAGTTTATGATGGTGCATGTCACCTCAAAAATTATTCTTTCTTTTTATCACTTACCTAATCGAGGATGAGCAGGAGTTAAGCTTGGGGATGTTGATACATTGCAAATGTATCTATAAATTTTGATGCTCCATGCTTTTCATATGATTTCTTGGACTAACCTATTAACAAGAGCCATAGTGCCAGCTGCCTATTTTCTGCTGTTTTTGGTTCCAGGAAAGCTAGAAAATGAATATTCTTAGAATTGGATGGGACAAAAGCCAAAGTGCCTATTTTTCCGGAAGACATTTGGAGCCAGAATACGAGACGAAGAAGGTCTAGGGGCCGTCCACACCACCTGGCCGCGCAGCCAGGCCTGGCCCGCGCCAGGGGGTGGTCTAGCATATTGTCCTCAGCCTCTCCTTCTGCCTACATATTGCCCTCAGGACCAAAACCCTAAGTACCCGATCAAAAATCCACGAAAGAGTCTATAGCCGCTGTCATCTCCATCCCTAGATCGGGAGGGATCTGAAGCTCTTCCCGGCACCCTGCCGGAGAGGGGAATTCACCCTAGAGGCCTTCTTCATCATCATGCAAGCCTCCGGTGTGATGCGTGAGTAGTTCATCTCTGGACTACGGGTCCATGTAGTAGCTAGATGGCTGGTTCTCCTCCTTTGTGCTTTCATGTTTAGATCTTGTGAGCTCCGTTCATGATCAAGGTCATCTATTTGTAATTCTGCATGTTGTGTTTGCGAGGATCCGATGGATATTGAGATGCTATTTCAGATTTATTATTGATTCTATCATGTCTTTGTTATTTGTGATCTTGCATGCTTTCCCTTTTTAGTAGCTATCTTGGCCAAGTAGATGCTAGCAACTCCAAGAGTTAGTATTTATACTCGATAGTGGGTTCATGCCTCTGGTAATCTAGGGAAGTGACATAAATCTCTAAGGTACTAGATGTGTTGTTGCTACTAGGGAGAAAACAACAATCCTTTGTTCATAGAACAATCCTATTGTTTACTTTACACATAATTCGTAAAGCAATAATCTGTTGCTTGCAACTTAATACTGGAGGGGGTTCGGATGATAACCTGAAGGTGGATTATTTGTCATAGATGCAGTTGGATGGCGGTCTATATAATGTTGTAATGCCCAATCAAGTTCCAAAGGAGTCAAGATGATTAGTATATGCATGTATTGCTTTCTCGATGTTTGTCAATTGCCCCGCTGTAATTTGTTCACCCGACATGTTATCTATCTTAAGGAGAGCCACCTCTAGTGAACTATGGACCCCGGTCCTTTCTTTTACATACAATCTACAAACTGTTTACTGCTTTCTGTTTACTTTCTGCAAACTATTACTTCCTTCCATTCGATGCGTTTAATCCTTTGTTTTCAGCAAAACCGGTGAGATTGACAACCTCATCGCAAGTTGGGGGCAAAGTTATGTGGTTGTGTTGTGCAGGTCTCCATGTTGCTACTAGCACCGGTAGTGCGCCCTGCCAAGGCTCAGCTAGCAACACCTTTGGGGTGTCTCCTTGCTCCTACTGGTTCGATTAAACCTTGGTTTCATAACTGAGGGAAAATTACTGTTGTGCTCATCATACCTTCCTCTTGGGGTTCCCCAACGAGCTCCACATGAACACCGAGCCATCAGTGAACACTCTTAAGTTAGTAGTTGGAACAAAACCCAAAACTAATTTACTTTAGATGGGAATACTTGGTGAAAATGACTTGTGAAAACCTTGGAATGATGAGTCATTCTATTGAGATGTTTTGACATGTGTTGAGAAACACCAATGGTTTATGATGATGAAAATGTTGAGGCAGGAGCCTTGGCCCTTTTTGTTAAAACTGACGGTTGGGTTCGGATGCGATACCATTCCAATTTTACCGTACAACCACAATACCTGAATTGGGTAAGGCTTAGCCGGAAGTTTATATGCATTAGTATTAGTTCCCTCGCGGGAGAGGTTTGAGCTGAGGCTACCTCTCAATGTTGTCCACCTATGCAGTGCCCGAGATGACAGATGGTCATGGTTGGGAGGCCATGCTCATAGGAGATGTGCTTATACTAGGGTGTGTAAAGGAAAGGTTATGTTTGATTATCTGCATACTAAGTATGATGATTCAGGGTTATCCCTGACAGATGTATCGAATCTTGTGGTGAAAGTGTACCACCTCTACAGAGTGTCAAACTATTCGAATAGCCGCATCCGTGGTTATGGACAGTTGGAGTGGCCATACTGTTCCGTTGTCAGATGTTTTCAAAACAACTTATGAAATGAATTGTGACATGACTTGACCACAACAGAGTGTGACTATGATGACTAAGTTCCCACTTAGGTGTTTTCAAACTATATTTGATCTTTCTTTGTTTCTGAACTCAGCTTAGGTTTCAAACTTAACTTTATAAATAAACTTAGAGTTAGCACTCATACTAGAACTATACTACTTGTTAGTGGTAGTTTGCGAGTACTTAAAGAGTACTGATGGCTTTGTCCCTGGCTATTCCTATGGCCAGACTATGAAGGAGACTACCAAGATGAAGGATAGCAGGACGACTATGATAACTAGGACTATCTTCCATCGTCAGCATTGCCTATGACTCTGAAGATGGACCCACCGCTACGCTATTTATTCCGCTACTTGATTGTACTAAGACTGGATCATGAGATCCTTTATTTTTTGTAAGACCTTATTACGGTTTGTAATGGATGATGTACTGTGATATCCAATCTGTCATGTCTCGAAAAATGGTAATCTTGGGATTGCGATGTATGGCATAACAGGCATATGGGATTAAAAATCCGGGTGTTGACAAGTTGGTATCAGAGCCATCCTGACCATAGGAGACCCTAGTTAGAATGGACGTCCGAACAAAAATTTAGTTTCAAAAACCAAAGTGAGTATTTCTGAAAAACTATTTCCTCTCTTACCCTTGGGAATTCTTTCTTTCAAAAAAATTCACGTTCCTCCAAATTCTTACATTACTACATAAAACTTGACACACTTGATCACCTCACTAACTCTCTCATCCTTAATTCTTATAAATGGAAACTCAGTTCAGCAAGTTCTACTAGTTGGGCAACGGAGGCCAACTGATCTTCGAGAGGGATCTGGATTCACTGTTGGAGTACTTGGGACGCCCGCATCCGGAATTCCTAGGAGCTCAACTTCCTGGACCCCCAGGAGGAGACTTACAATGGCTAGTAACCGCTGATCTTCGAGGCAAGATAGAAGCACCAACGTCCGGGAGGATCTAGTTCTCCGTGAGAGAGAACAACTGGCTAGATGGATTAGCCAGGGCAATGCATGAAGCTCTTGCACGTTTGTGTGCCCTGAGTGTCAACCAAATCCAAGGAACCCACTTTGCTCACTATGCAAGGCGTGATTTTATGGGAATGCCCATGGAGATGCCAAGTCACCCGGAGTTGAAGCGTCAAGTGGAGAACCTTGACTTCCTGTTGTACGACAAATAGAAGTAATTGGACAATGCTAGAGAGGTTTCCAACAACAACCTCGCCCTTGCCGCCCAGAAGGCCCAGACTTTCTCATTGCTAGTCAAGGATCGTCAGTCTCTTCGCCATCAACATGCAAAGAAGGATCGCACCATCGAACGTCTTCGCAAGAAGGTGGCCGACCTCGAGAAGACCATCAAGGAGCAAGAAGCTCAGCTCGCAGCAAAAAAAGAAGAAGAGGAAGGTGAAGACATCCAGGGAGATATGGACTCCTACCTCGGCAATGATGATGACTTTCTGGAGGAAGATGCCGTGGACTTCTACATCGACGATGATGACTCTGACTTCATCGTTGATGAGTAGATGCACTAGAGCACTATCGTTGCATGAGAAGTATCGGTCCCATTGTATCGTAGCTTACATAATGGTGCTTAAAACCATCTATTTTCCTTTGATGTTGTGGTATGTGTGTGTTTGTATCGTGTGCTTTGCTTGAATAAATGAAAAGAAGTTAGTTGCAAAACCTGAGTCAAACTCAAAGTTTTATCTTTGAAATCAAAACCATGAACCTTAGAACTTTCCCTCTTACCCCTTTATCTACCTCAATCTTCAGATGACTCGTGGAAACCAAGAAGGGAGCAGCTCATCGCAAGACCCAATGTTGCAGATCTTGCAGAATCTCATTGCAGACCGTGAAGCAAGCATGGCCGAGCGCCAAGCTAATCTAGCAACACTGCAGCAGATCGCCCAGATGGCTCACAACAACCAGAACCATGGAAATCAGGATCATCATGGATCCAAACTCAAAAACTTCCAGAATACAAATCCCCCAATCTTTAGTACTTCAGAAAACCCACTGGATGCTGATGACTGGTTGCAGACAATGGAGAACAACTTAGAAGTAGCAGGAGTGGATGCCAATGAGAAGGTTCTTTTTGCCACCCACTATCTAGCAGGAGATGCAAGAGCATGGTGGAACAGCATACGCACAATGAACCATGGTCAAGTGATGACATGTGAAGCCTTCAAAATCAAGTTCAGTCACACCTACGTGCCGCAGGGTCTAGTCACCAGAATGAGGGATGAATTCAGAGAGTTGAAGCAAGGCAGAATGACTGTAGTGGGGTACCGTGACAGATTCTTGTCCTTAGCCAGGTATGCACCTGATGAGATCAACACGGAGGCCAAGAAGAAGGAGATATTCCTGAACGGACTGCATGATGAGATGCAGACTGTCCTTATCAACATCCGTTTCCAGGATCTCGAAGAGGTAGTCGACTCTGCCATTCAGATGGAAGGGAAGATTAATCAAGCAAACGACAACCGCAAACATCGTATGATGCACCAAGATGGATCCAACAGTCACCAGAAGTACCGTCCCAACCCTTCTGCGGGATATGCACCGAGGAACAATCGACCCCCAATGTCTCGCCCAAGCTACCCCAACCATAGCGGAGGAAATGTGAAGTCCGGAGGAAACAACAATCACTCTGGCAACACCAACAATTTCAACCGTGCACCTCCCAAGAACAACAACAACAACACTGCACCCAGAACTAGAAGCAATGTTGTGCCCATGGCAGCGAAAGGCAAGTCTCAAATTACTTGTTTCGAGTGTGGAGTGAAGGGTCACTATTCCAATGAGTGCCCGAAGAAGATTGCCGCCACTGCCAATATGAATGCCCCAGCTCAACAACAGCGTCGTGTTCAACCAGGAAGAAGATTCGCCCGAGGGAACCCTCACAACTGCAATGGCCATCTCTTCCACATGAATGCTGAAGAAGCCCAAGAAGTGCTAGATGTAGTGTTGGGTATGTTTTCTGTCAACTCAGTTTTAGCAAGAGTGTTGTTTGATTCTGGAGCATCGCACTCATTTGTCACTGAAGAATTTGCATGCACTAGTAAGATTCACCCAACCAACTTGAAGCATGTCATGATAGTTCAAATCCCTTGTTCAACTACAAAAGCTAGAAAAAATTGCAAAGTTGTGCCTATCAGAATACATGGGATAGATTTTTATGCCAATCTAATAGTACTTGGAACCAAAGGTTTGGAAGTAGTACTAGGAATGGATTGGATGTCAAAGCATAAAGGATTGATAGACTGTGCCAAGAAAGCCATCACCATGACCAGTAGCTCTGGAGTATCAGTAGAGCACATATTTGAAACCTTGCCCCGTCAATTCAAGCGTAACAAGAGTCTAGCCCTGCCCACCATAGACCAAGTCAGAGTAGTCTATGAATACCCCGACGTATTCCTAGATGAATTGCCCGGTATGCCCCCGGATATGGATATTGAGTTCATTATTGAACTAATCCCTGGAACCGGACCCATAGCCTAGAGACCCTATAGTATGAACCCCTCAGAGTTAGTAGAATTGAAGAAGCAGCTAGATGCTATGTTGGCAACAGGCTTGATTCAACCCAGTGCATCGCCATGGAGATCGCCAGGGTTATTCATCGACAAGAAAGATGGAGGCAACCGTTTGTGCACAGATTACAGGAAGCTGAATGGCGTCACAATCAAGAACAAGTACCCTTTGCCAAAGATAGAGGATCTATTTGATCAGTTGACTGGAGCAAATGTGTTCTCTAAGATCGATCTTAGGACTGGTTATCACCAACTTAAGATTCGTGCAACGGATATTCCGAAGACCGCCTTCACTACTCGCTATGGATTATACGAGTATACGGTCATGTCTTTTGGATTAACCAATGCCCCCGCTTATTTCATGAATCTCATGAATAAGATCTTTATGAATTTTTTGGATAAGTTTGTCGTTGTGTTTATCGACGATATCCTTATCTACTCCAAGTCAGAAGAAGAGCATGAGCAACATCTGAGATTCATCCTTGAAACCCTTAGAGAGCATAGGTTGTATGCCAAGTTCAGCAAATGTGAGTTTTGACTGAAAGAAGTAGGATTCCTAGGACATATTGTGTCTGCTAGAGGAGTCGTTGTTGATCCCGCCAAGATCAAAGATGTTGAAGAATGGAAAGCCCCAACCACTCAAACCCAAGTCCGTGCATTTCTCAGATTAGCGGGATATTACCGCAAGTTCGTAGAAGGATTTTCTAGCATAGCCAGACCCATGACCCAATTGTTGAAGAAGGACAACAAGTTTGAATGGACCGACAAATGTGAAGCCAGTTTCCAAGAGCTAAAGAAGAGATTGATTTCAGCCCCAATATTGATCATGCCAGATATCAAGAAGTCGTTTGATGTGTATTGTGATGCATCCATGTGGCATCCCGCTAAAACCACTACTAGAAAATCGCTGTGTTTTTGTGCATCGCATCATCATGACCGCATGCTCATGTCATCATGCCACATTGCATTTGAGCATCATCATCAACATGCATTTGTTTGACTCAAATTATTTTCTAAAATCCTATATTTGTTTTCTAAATATCCCCTATCTTTATTTCAAATTAAAGCCCCGGTCTCTTCCGGATATTTTATTTGTCTAAAAATAGATTAAAAAAGTCTTTTAAATAAATAAATAAATAAAACTTGTATTATTTTTGGGAGGCAGCCAGCTAGGCCCAAAAGCCCAGCCGGCCACCTCTAGATAAAAATCTAGTCCTAACCCTACCTACCCCTAATCCTACCTAGCTCCCTCCCAGCCGCCACCTCACCTGAGCCACTCCTGGCTCGCCACCTCATCCCACCTGCCCACACTCCCACCCCATCGCCACCTCACCCCGGTCACTCCCAGCCCGCCACATCACCCTGCCAGGCCCCACCTCTTTTTCTTTTCCCACCCACCGCACGCACCCTGCATCGATCCCACCACTTGGACTGCTCCTCACATCCCCACCTACCGCTACCCGACCCACACAACCAGCACGCGCAGCAGCCACACAACGCGCCCGCCTGCACGTGGTCATCTGACCCGGTCCACCCCACATCGCACATCACACAAACATGCAACATGCACACCCGCCTTGTCCTGATCCCGAGCGCGGGCCCATCCTCCGACCATCGCGGCAGACGCGTCCTCAACCTTGATCCCACCCCCACCTTCCTCTGCTCGCTCGAGCCCTCCGCCGAAGCTGACTTTGCTCACGACTCTGCCTTGCTCCCTCTCTGTTCCGCCGCCAGGGCCGCCCCTCCTCCGCGGCCGCCGAGCTCCTCCTCGTCTAACCGCCTCGCGTTCATGCCCTGCACCGACCGTCGCCCGCCGGTCCGCCTCCTTCCCCATCCCCGCGTCGGTGCCTCCTTCTGACGCAGTGCAGAGTCGCCGCTGCCAACCGCGCGGTCTGCATCGTCGCCTCCCTGTCGTGCGGCCCGAGCTCGCCGACCCTACAGGCCCCTGCAAGCTCGTCCTTGTCTCGCCGCTCCTCCGGCCGCCAGCAGCCGCCTCTCGCCTCCGCAGAAGGTGTCGGCCACGTCTCCGACCCGCTCTGCCGACCCCGTCCACGGCGAGCCCTTCGCCTCCTCGTCTCTCCGTCGCCCCTGCTACCTCTGTGTCCGGCGACGCCGCCCCTCTGTGCGAGCGCCATCCGGCGCCTCCCGCCAGTACCCGGCCCTTCTCCCGCTGCCTCGCGCCATACCCGCTGTCTCGCGGGACCCCAACGTCGCCCCTGCTCCGACCCGACCGTCTCCGTGCCGTGTTCAGGTTGTCCGATGTTCGGGCATGTCCGCATGTTCGTGGCCGCTCTATCTCCTGTTTTGTCTATGTGAGAGCTACAGTATCATTGCTCTAGTGGTTATCTGTGTATCTACCTCTATCTGGGGGCTCCAACTGTTCTTTTCCTGCTAGATCCCTGGTGCTGCCTTACCCGAATCAAGGCGTTAGTTGTGGTGATGTGTATGTGGCGACTGTGAAACCCGGCGGCGATGCCATAGGGATGCTGATATTGTTTCCTCTACAAAGCCTTTGACAAGGTCGACCCAACCTGCTCACCGTCAAGACCAAGCACGAGGAACCGAACCTTGGCCAAGATCTCCGATTCCAAGTCCACCAGACACCAAGATCTTCCGGCGCCGAGACCCGAGACCGACACCGACAATCGAAACCGTGGAACCGACAAGTTCGCCTACACGGAACACCGAGATCTCCACCTTGGACGCCATGACCATCTACACGGAACCGAAGACCACGGATACGACAAGATCTACTCCGTTGTCCGAGAATGTTCCCGCTGAGACCGATCCCCGTCGAACCCTGTCGAACCCCGAACCCCGGAACCAAGATCTTCCGAACCCAGATGTGTGACCCTAAGCCTCTATTTTTATAATATGACATATACCTGTCGCATCTTTAAATCATCATGCTTGCATACATCTCATCATGTGGGTTTGGGGAATTTAGTCGATTCACCTCAGAAATAAATATGGAGATCATATGCGGGCTTTTCTAGTCTCATATTGACTCTATTTAAATTTGTGTAGCGAACCGATACCATGTTTTGCCTTGTTAAGACAACATTTAAATTGCGGGGTACCTAAATAACTTGAACCATATAATTAATTGTCGGGACCCCGGTTCCTCTTAATATTGTTTAGTTGCACCGCATCTATGCCATGCCATGCATCATATCATAAGCATGCCGGATCTTCTGTCGTAGTATTAAATATTGCATCTGGTGTTTCTTCTAGTGTTTGCTTCTTCGCGGATTAGGACGGTGACTTGATGCGAGTATCGACAAGTTCTTCGGATAATGTCTCTTCGGCTATGTTTCCCAGGCGAGCATTCCCCCCTTCTACCTATTTTGCATTTATAGTCTTTATTTCCTCTTATTGATCTATTGCTATTTGTGTCGTGATGCTTTAGTGTTCCGTACCAGATATATCCCTTGCATCCTTTATATTGCCTTGGACACATCCTATTGCCTGTTGTTTGACAAATAGTCGGCCTTGCGAGTTGTAGTTGCTTGCTCTTGTGCTGCTTCGCGTCGTTGTTGTTCCACCGTTATTAGAAGGTTGGCACATGCTTAATGGTGGAGATGCTTAATGGTGGAGATGATCATGACTTTAAATACAACTATTAAATTGCTGGAAATAGATATAACTAATGTAGAGGCATCGGTGGGCAATAGATGTTATTTGGTTCTTCCACGCTCACTTGTGTCCCGTAGGACCCCGAGTACTTGATACCTGTTCCTTGACTATCGCACTATCCGCATATGGGACCATGAATCCCCTTAGCCAGAGCTTGATTCATTCTTATTTCTTGGGGCCACAAAGTAGTTTGGGGCTTTATTACTATCCTGTACTTATGCCATGCTTTACTGCTTTATTCAAGATTGTGCGTGGATCACCTGTATTGTTTAGGATTGCATAGTGTTTTCGCGGTATCGACAAGCCCAATAACACTTTCGGGTTCCCAGTCGTTTACAGCCATTGGCGCAAACCTTGGGTTCGTCTCGAAGCCGGCCAACTTCGTTGCGGGTAGCTTAATGGGGTGGCCCCCTGAAATTTTTTATGAATCCTGTGATTGCTTTGTCGTGAAAGCCTTGTTGGGTTTTGAGTTGGTTTTTCCGAGGTTGATCGTGTGTGTGTTGCTATTTGTGCACCCCTGCAGGGTAAATCTTTCTGAAAGCCGTATCCGTGGTTATGGACGACTTGGAGCACGATATCTCGATCATAGACAAGCATAACTAAAGTAGTGTTATAAATTTGAATTAATATGTGACTAGTAATTCAGCTTCACTACAATGGAATGGATAATAAAAATGCCAACAACTAGTGGATCTATGGTGATCTGTGTCATACTATACCTGCCTAGTAAGTATTGCAACTCCAATGAAATGTGATAAAGGTGCCAACAACTGCTGGGTTTTGGGATTCCTCAGGACAATTATATCTGACTAGTAAATGTTCCAACTACCATGGAATGGTTAATTAAAACTGCCCACTACTTATGCTTCAGGATGACTCATGCTATCTATATTTGATTAGTAAGTGTTGCAACTATAACGAAATGAGTAAAATTGCCAACTGTGTGAGTTTCCTCGGTTTGACTTCCTCGTTTGGTCTCGAGGGGGAAATGCCAGGATGGGTATGATTGGTGTTAGTATCAGGTTGGATCCGAATAGGTCTCTCTTATCCCTCTCTAATAGCCGATAGTTGTACCGAGTCTCTATAGGTTGTTTAGTGCATGCTTCGCTGCCGCTTCAGTCCACCATACCTATGTAGGCGAGGACCGCCGAATTCTAGCCTCGTCGTGTACTGGCCTCAGTACTGATGCTCCTCTTTTTCCTTTGCCCTTTGTCGGCACCCCTTTTGTTTTAGCAGGTTTGAGATCGACGTCGTTAGCAGGGTTACCCTTCCGGCTTGGCCTGGGCAGGGTTATGGATGCCATTGGTTATTCTTCAGGGCTCTTAGCCCCATTTGCATCTTGTCTGTACTCGAACGTTGTATCGTTTTCAAGGTGATTTGGATCTTTGTATTGTATATATGTATTCTTGACTCATGGAGTCGTGTTGTATATATCTGTTCTATGGGTTCCATCGTGGAATATTGTGTAATGGTATTACTTCATTTTCCACCCGCACGAAAGTGCCTGGTGGGCATCCTTGAATCGTTTCTATGTGGGTTTGGCAGGAAGCGCTGAAATCTGCATAGGGACGATTCGAGGGTGTTACAATCCAAGATTGGTCTCGGATGTGTATTGATGCAGGAAGGCAAAGTTATCGCGTATCTGTCTCAACAACTGAAGCAGCATGAGCAGAACTATCCGACCCATGATCTTGAGTTAGCAGCCGTAGTTTTGGCATTGAAGACATGGCGTCATTATCTTATGGGTAATCGCTGTGAGATTTACTCGGATCACAAAAGCTTGAAGTATATTTTCACCCAGAAGGAGCTGAATATGAGGCAAAGGAGATGGATAGAGTTAATCAAGGATTATGACCTTGACATTCACTATCACCCCGGCAAAGCCAATGTGGTAGTGGATGCTCTTAGCAGATTGTCGTGTAGGCTAAACACCATGATCAAGGAGAAGCAACCCAGTTTGTATGAGGAGTTGGAGCAGCTCAGGACTGAGCTAGTTAGCAAAGGATTTTTAGCTAGCATTGAACTTCAACCCATGTTAATTAGCCAAATCAAGGAAGCCCAGAAGGGAAATGAAAGTATTGACGGAATCAAAACATCGTATTGGTACAGGAAAGGTACCTGGATTCACCAAAGACGAAGAAGGAGTTCTGTGGTACAAAGGCCGTATCTGTGTGCCAGCAGATTCGGAACTGAAGCAAGTAATCATGCAAGAAGCTCATGATACTTTATTCTATCCACCCCGGAGGAACGAAGATGTATCAAGATTTGAAAGAGCAATTTTGGTGGCACAAGATGAAGAGAGAAATCGGAAGCTACATCGCCAAGTGTGATATCTGTCAGAGAGTCAAGGCGGAACATCACAGACCCGCAGGACTGTTGCAACCATTGCAGATTCCAGAATGGAAATGGGATTTCGTCGGAATGGACTTTATCACTGGTTTGCCTACTTCTAGTAGGGGAAATGACTCAATCTGGGTCATCGTTGATAGACTGTCCAAGGTATCTCATTTTATACCTGTCAAGAGAACCTACCAGAGTTCAAAGCTAGCAGAACTGTATATCGCCAGAATTGTTAGTCTGGATGGAACCCCCAAGACCATAGTATCGGATCGAGGAACCCAATTCACCTCGAGATTTTGGCAGAAAGTCCAAGAAGGATTAGGAACCAAGTTGAATTTCAGCACAACTTATCACCCACAAACTGATGGACAGACTGAAAGAGTCAACCAAATCTTAGAAGATATGTTGAGAGCTTGTGTGTTGGAATATGGATCAAAATGGGAAGATTGTCTGCCTTTCGCAGAATTCTCATATAACAACAGTTATCAAGCCAGTTTGCAAATGGCACCATTTGAGTTCCTATACGGAAGAAAGTGACGTACCCCTTTGAATTGGCCGCAAGTAGGAGAGAGTCAGATTTTTGGACCCGACATTCTCCGAGAAGCCGAAGAGAAGGTTCACAAAGTCCGTGAGCACCTCAAGATCGCCCAATCCAGATAGAAGAGTTACGCTGACAAGAGAAGGAGAGACCTGACTTTCAATGTCGGAGATTTTGTGTATCTCAAGGTGTCACCATTGAAGGGAACCCAAAGTTTTAGCCTAAAAGGAAAGTTAGCCCCCAGATATATCGGACCCTTCAAGATTCTGAATCACCGAGGAGAAGTATCTTATCAACTGGAACTGCCTGAAGAGATGTCTGCCATCCACAATGTGTTCCACATCTCGTTACTTCGCAAGTGCTTGGAAGTACCGGAGAAGACCGAAGTTTTCAAGAACATCAATCACCGAGTTGTTGATATCAACAAGGATCTGACATATCGTGAAGTGCCCATCCATATCTTCGAAGAAGCCTACAGAACCACCAGGACCAGAAGTATCAAGTTTCTCAAGATTCAATAGAGCAACCATACCGAAGAAGAAGCCACTTGGGAGCGAGAAGATTACATTAGGACTGAGTTCCTAGATCTCTTTAGTTCCTAGTTTCTTTCTTAAATCTCGGGACAAGATTTTGTTTAAGGGGAAGGTTTGTAACATCCAAAAACTTTAATCCAAGTGATCAAGATCAAATCTACCCAATTTGGGGTTAACAAAAACTTTTCCATTTAAAAACCTTTAAACATTCATATGTGTGTGCATGTAAAATAGGAGTTGTTTTGAATTGCCATCATTGAGTGATCTAATGGTTGTAAAATGACTCTAAGGTGAATTACACATCATCTATATCATCCCCAAGCAAATCCCAAAGAAAAAGAAATCAAAAAGAATTAAATAAGCAAATGGTCACTTTTACCATTTTAATCACCTAGCCTACTTTTGGCATTCCTAGCACTCAAATCCTAACAGAGACAATTGTGGATCTTTGCACCCCTTGCTAGTACAAGTAGTGATGTACCAAGGCCCACTTTGTTTCATCCCAAAAACTTTCAAACTCTAAATTTAAATGACATTTGAAAATTGAATCTATTTTATATGTATAGATACCAGTTTTTCAAAAACCACTCAAATGAACTCCATTTCGAAATCCCAAGAAAACCTAGATGCTTAAGCATGAGATGAATCACTCCACCAAAAATCTTTCAAAAATTCAAAAGTTTCTCTCATGCGGCCATTTGATCGAACAGTTGGCAGGCAAACAAAAAGTGGCCTAACTAACACTGTTTTGGAGCAAATCTTGTCGAGCCATTTGATATACATTGATCACCTTGGTCTCCCCCAGGCCCAACCAGACCAAAACCACCCCTATCCCTAGCCCCTGGCACCAGTGCAACGCCACCCCGACGCCATGCTCGCCGGCCAAACGTGCACAAGCCACAAGCGACCACCAGCCCCTCTCCGCCGCTCTAGGGAGTGAGGCGTGACCTCACCGCCACCCACGGTCCACCCCACGGCCCCTGCCAGCCACTGGACCACCCCATAGCCGCGCCGCCCTTTCTCTCTGCGTGTAGCCAGAGCACGCCAGAGCGCGGTCACCGCCAGCACGCCACAGACCGCACCTCGACCGCAGATCGTGCACGCCGCTCTGCCATCAACCCAGCAACCCGCCAGGCATGGCCATGCACCGCCGCGCGACCCACAGTCGCCATGATCACCGTCGAGCACCACCTCTGTCTCCTAGAGCGCGGGAAGCCACCGACCAATTGCCACCGCCCCTAGCCACGCCATTAAGTCCTAGCTGACCGCCAGCAGACCGCCCACCGTCTGCCTACCTCGCCCGCACCGGTAGCCCACTGTATCACCGTCACCGACAAGCCGCGCACATACCTCACTGCCTCACCGTTGAGCCTATATAAGGAGGCCACCCCAGCACCATTTATTTACACCATCTCACTCCCCTCTCTCCACTGACTGTTTCCCCTCTCCCACCGGAGCCGCTCGAGCCGCCGTTCGCCGGAATTCCACCGGAGGTAGCCGCTGTAGAGGAGAAGTCCCTGTTGATTTCGTCCACCTCAGTCCCTGCCGCGACCTCGCCTGAGCCCGCCGTCGTCCACCAATTTGTTTTCCCGCCTTGCCGCACTAGCTGGAGCCCTGGTACGTCCCCAGTAGACCCCCACCGACCGTTTAGGGTTCAGTCTCGCCGGCGACGAGTCCGTCGTCGATGACGACCGTGAGCTGTCGATCTGTGTTCTAATCGTGTGGCCCAGATCGCCCCGTACCACTTCGGGTTTTAAGTGTCGCTGACATGCGGGACCAGCCTGTTAATCGCCCTCTGCGCCACGGAGCGCCACTGGGCTGGCCCATTTAGCTTCCCGCGCTGACCCGGTAATTCAAATTAGGATTTTTCTATTTTAGACTTAAATCAATTCTGTCCCTTAGTTTAAAAATCATTCAAGGAAGACTTACTGAACCAAATTGAGCGATTCCAATTTTGTTGGAAAGCTACTGAAAATATCTATCCAAGCCCATTGGATTTAAATCTTTTAGAGTTAGAGATCTCTCCTAGTTAAAATAACAAAACAGAAGCTTTTGCACATTCAAACATTTTTATAAAATCAACCATGATAGCTTTTGAGTTGTTTCCAACTCTCGAAAATCACATTTAACCATACCTATCTGAATATGTAATAATATTAAAGTTTGCATGCAGTGACTTTGGACTAATACCAAAATAATGCTATATGGGCATTTCTAGTCACTTTAAATCATTAATTATTAAACTTAAACTTATTAAACTGTGATCCAACCTTTAAATCACATTCCCATATGTTATAATATGTGGTGATGACATGTGTCCACATGATCCCATATTTTAATTAGAGAATATTAAATCTTAGTTAATTTCAATGAGTAGAAATTACTTTTCTCAAATAAAAAGAATGAAACTAGTTCATTAAACCTTGTGATGCTTGTAATGATAATAGATCATCAAATATGTGCCTTAGTGTGCTAAGTAGACTAGTTAAGTATTGTTTGGAGATTGTGTATTCCGGATGTATTTATAGACGAAAGTACCGACCAAGTCTACGAGGAGGAGGAGTTCTACCAAGAGGAGGAGGAAGAAAACTTCAACCACTTCACCAACCAAGGCAAGCCATCATTAACAATGCAAGCCTAGCACTTCAAGTAAACTGAGCAAGCTATTATTAGCAAGCTAGAATTAAACTAGATAACCTAAGCAAAGGCATTAGGCATGCTTTGGTTATACCATTTTGACTTATACCTACTCCAAGTTTTATTTACAAGCTTTACCTTCTTTACTTTACCAAAGTCCTTTACTTGTTTAAAGGTAGCATAAAGAGTATAAAACTTGACCTAGCTAGTTAGACTTAGATGTCATTTTATGGCATGAGATTGAGATTAGCATCCCACCTTAGTGAACACTCTTAACTTAGTAATTGGAACAAAACCCAAAACTAATTTACTTTAGATGGGAATACTTGGTGAAAATGACTTGTGAAAACCTTGGAATGATGAGTCATTCTATTGAGATGTTTTGACATGTGTTGACAAACACCAATGGTTTATGATGATGAAAATGTTGAGGCAGGAGCCTTGGCCCTTTTTGTTAAAACTGACGGTTGGGTTCGGATGCGATACCATTCCAATTTTACTGTACAACCACAATACCTGAATTGGCTAAGGCTTAGCCGGAAGTTTATATGCATTAGTATTAGTTCCCTCGTGGGAGAGGTTTGAGCCGAGGCTACCTCTCAATGTTGTCCACCTATGCAGTGTCCAAGATGACAGATGGTCATGGTTGGGAGGCCATGCTCATAGGATAGGTGCTTATACTAGGGTGTGTAAAGGAAAGGTTATGTTTGATTATCTGCATACTAAGTATGATGATTCAGGGTTATCCTTGACAGATGTATCGAATCTTGTGGTGAAAGTGTACCACCTCTACAGAGTGTCAAACTATTCGAATAGCTGCCCGCGGTTATGGATAGTTGGAGTGGCCATACTGTTCTGTTGTCAGATGTTTTCAAAACAACTTATGAAATGAATTGTGACATGACTTGACCACAACAGAGTTGTGACTATGATGACTAAGTTCCCACTTAGGTGTTTTCAAACTTTATTTGATCTTCCTTTGTTTCTGAACTCAGCTTAGGTTTCAAACTTAACTTTATAAATAAACTTAGATTTAGCACTCATACTAGAACTATACTACTTGTTAGTGGTAGTTTGCGAGTACTTAAAGAGTACTCATGGCTTTGTCCCTGGCTATTCCTATGGCCAGACTATGAAGGAAACTACCAAGATGAAGGACAGCAGGACGGCTATGATAACTAGGACTATCTTCCATCGTCAGCATTGCCTGTGACTCTGAAGATGGACCCACCGCTACGCTATTTATTCTGCTACTTGATTGTACTAAGACTGGATCATGAGTTATTTGTTGTAAGACCTTATTATAGTTTGTAATGGATGATGTACTATGATATCTAATCTGTTATGTCTCGTAAAAATGATAATCCTAGGATTGCGATGTATGTCATAACAGGCATCTGGGATTAAAAATATGGGTGTTGACATGCTCTGAACTAGAAGATGATTAACTATATAAGTTGACTTATGGACAAACCTGTTACCGTGTAAGTTTGGTCTAGGAAAATTCAGTTTTCAAGATGTTACCCTGCCCCTTATACCATTTTGATTTTTTTTCAACATGGATTGTCATATATATTGGCTGGACAAGTGATTATATTTTGTTTACCAAACAAAAAAGACCAAACGTGTAAGAAACGACGACGGCACGACCAAAAAACACGTACAAGTTGACCGCACCTACCACACAGTGCAAAAACGTATTGTAGGTGGCATGGCGAAGCGCGCCTATCTACCTAGTTTCTCCTATAAAAGGCGATGCCTACCCGCTTCCCCTTTGCTCCCTCGTGTGCATGCAACCTGCCCCGTCTGATTTACCTGCTATAGTTTGATTTCACTCCCACTTCTGACTATAGCCATTGGATGCGGTTGTTTCTCTTTTCACCTCCTGCTCCTCTGAATTAGTCATGACGTATGGGCCCATGAGCGTGCGGGTCTAACACTAGGAGGCACGATTGCTGCTGGTCTGCGTTGCCCTTTCTTTGTTTTCCCATCGCCCAACATATCCCAACCACATCCCAATCCACTGCCTCCTCTCCTCTCCTCCTCCACTATAGACCGCCTCCTCTCCTCCTACCAGATCAAGCGCCACCTCCTCTCCTCCCTGATCTGCTGCCATCTCCTCTCATCTCCTCCTCCCTAGCTCCACATGAGGCGGTGTAGAGGCAGAAGCGATGCAGAGGACATGGGGAATGGAGGAAATTGCAGCAGCAACATGGAGGAAGACCGAAATGGCAATATGGGTGATGAGCATCCAGAGCTTGCCACACACGTGCAGCTCGACAACTAGCAGGGTACACGCACCCGTTTCCCACCCTCCTCCTCCTCCTCGCCTTATTCCTGTGTTCGGTTGGATCATTGGAAGCTTGTGCAGAGGTTAGAGAGGGTCAAGTTTGTATATATGCATCCGACAGATCCATTTTAGGTACAAAATTCATTTGCATCTCGAGATATCAGGTAAGGCTTCTTCATTCCTTTCTAGGCTATTTTGATCATATACTATTCCTCAACTATCGCAACCTATTGTTACATCTTTCTCTTTGCTTCTAATGATTGTGGTGATTTTTTATTTAGGGGGCAGTGGATTGTATCATGTTGTCATTAACTGGGAGGTTATTTGCTTGGTCTACACCTTCTCTGGTATTGTTCTTGTTGTCTATGTTTAACAAGGAAGTACATTTTCTATCATTTTTTATCGAGGATGATTCCATTTGGTTCATCTGGTGATCAATGGTATCAATGCTAGGCCAAACTGCAGTTATGAGATGTATGCTCTTGTTTCACAATTGGCCCATTTATAGTATGGTTTTAGTTTGGTTATACAATTTATTACAAATCTTTGTAGGTTCCCCTCTTCTGCTATTGCTGCTACAAGAGAGGCCTTAATGTATGGTGTACCTTCAATTATAATATCACTGAATTGGTGGGTATGCGTTTACTGCTTGTGTTCCAAATCTACTCTATCATTTCCACTGATTTGGTACCTCAGTAACACAAGTTAATAACAATTGGTGGCCGGATTTGGGCAACTAGGAAGAACGATGAAACTAAAGACAGTGACTTCAAGGATGCAGCTAGCTTGTGATTGCCATTACATTGAGAAGGGAACATTCCTCGGTGGGTGCCGGCTGAATATTGGGGATCCAACCTTAGCCATCTACAAATAAAGTTATTCTGTAAAAAAATTGTGATCTTAAAGTCCATTTGGAGCAAAAAATAGTACTTGAAGCATAGATGTAGAAGCACATCTATTCTTTTTACTTGTCCACTTCGGCATTTAATGACAATCATATTAGACCATTCTATGCTTGCTGAATATCGGGGTTCCAAGCTATTGTTTTCAAACAATAGCTTTGCACATGCTCTAAGTATAAAATGATGTGGACATCCCATCTATTGATACACCCGTTGTACCTACAGCTACACAAATACAAGGACCTATCACGCGAGCTCGTGCCAAGCAACTTAACTACCAGATACTTTTGTTTCTTGGAACTATTCCTCATATACACAAGAATATGATGCTGCATAAATCATTTGTGTTTGTTACTCTTAGGAATGATGGACCTAGCATGGACGAGAGGGACAAGCATTGGAGCATAATCATACATGGAGATGGCAGCAAGCACATGAGGATTGAAGTGGACGCCACAAGTGGAGATTTCAGAACTTTGAAGCCACCATAATGAAGATTGAAGTCTTGGACGAAATATTCAAGAATATTACTTCATAGCTTCGTCCATAGCTTAATATGGTGTTGCATCACCTTTATTTTGGGCCAGACCCATGTTATTTTCGCAGGAATATTATTAGCCACTTTTTAGAGTCCATATTTGAGGGGAAAGGGCCTTTTAGGGTTGGACTCGGCCACCATACCTATGGCTGGCCGAAACCCCACATTTTCCTCCTTAAATACCCCCATAGTCGTCACTTTAGACTCAGATTTTGTTTAGACTAAAAGTTAGCCATCATTGCAACTTCGCCAAGGCTTGATTGTCGTAGAGACCTCCTATACTTCGCACCTATTCAGGATCCCACGATTTCAATAAAACTTTCATCTTTATCCGCAATATCTTGATTGGAATATTAGTTCTTACTTGTTCTCGATTTAGGTAGGAATTAAGACCCTCGTTGGTCAGGCTGGTCGTGCTTCTGCAAGATCGGTAACCTCCAAGAGATTGGCCTAGCGATTGCATTGGCGCTCGTGCTCGCACGTGTAGGCGGATCATCAAGCTCGAACTCCACCCAAATCGATTATCATCATCTCATCGAAAGATCGGACACGTTTTCCATATCAAGTGGTATTAGATTTCAGGTTGCTCGGTGAGATTTTACAGTTTTTCCTAGCGTAGACCTGTTTTTCCTATAACCCACGAGAAAGCCAAAAACATAATTAGAGATTAGATCTATCCCATAACCAATCTTTGCCTTGCATTGTCTTTTTAGTTTTTGCATTGTTGAATTCGTGTCTGCATCATAGCGTCAAGTTGCTGGTCTTAGTGTCTCGTCCCTTAGAGTTTCGAGTTCTGGACATATTAGTCACCGCCGCCACGATCGCCGATCATCACCATTGCCATACATCCATCACCATATTCCGCCGCCATATCCTACTGCCACCATAAACCCTAAAACTCCGCCATGGCCTTCCTACCGCGACATAGATCCGATCAGCTTCCTGCTGTGGCACGAGTCCGAGTAGAGTTGTTATTTCCTTGTTAGTATTGTTTCCTTCCATATTGATTCCATGTTGTAATCTAATTCCGTGAGTTTAAGTTCCGGCCGCAAGTCAACAAGAAGGAGAGAAAAAAATTCTGGCACGAGTCTGGAACCGCCTCCGATTTTTTTGGCTACACTGATTGTCGGCCTTGGGGATCACTTTTCTCCATCGGCCGTTGATGCGTCCAAAATTGAAGCATATTTACCTTTTGTTTTGCATAAATAGAATAGGAATTTTTGTATTTCACCGCGTAGGGCGCGCTATTTTGTTCTTGTTTCAACAGGATCCCAAATCATGGAGTCATATATGAACATATCAATTAGAGCTGTCATATTGTGTAATTATATGATATTTCTAAGTGATGAAAGTCATTTTATGAATTTGCCTTCACTCCTGGAAGAATACCAATCATAGAGGAGGAATCAACATGGTTAACAACCACTAGTATGGGCCGAGCCCGCCCGTACCAGGCACCATCGCGACCGCCTCGTCAAATACTTCTCTCTAGCAAAGACAAGAGGGAGATCCGACATTCACAGCCACCAGAAACCATGAAACACCACATCCGAGAGGGATCTAAAGGAGGAACTTGGCCGGGGTAAAATCCCTGCTGATCCACGGATCATTGGAGGACAACACATCATCCCCTTCATGATCGTCCTTGAGCAAGAAAACCAAAATCAAAAAAGAACTCGGCATTTAAACTGAAATAACGAGATGACGATCTTACTCATGATTGGTAGTCTCATGTTTCCTCCACTTCATAAATCTAAAAAACTTCAGCATAGATAGAGTAATGGCAAGCATATCATACGGGTTTTATGCATCCTTATAGCGCAGCAAAATTATTGTTAACATGGATGATTCAGATGAGTAAACTTTATTCCATGTCATGTAATCAACTCATAGGCTTGCCTTTGAACAATAAAGTATAATCATGTAAATTGAGAGTGTGAGAGTTGTCATGAAAAGCATATACACTAGAGTATCTCAATTCTCCCACATCAATAAATCAAGATTTTTCAAGCACTACTTTTTATTAATTGTTCTTCAAGAATTTAAGTTCTTGAGTAATTGAGAGCATGCCAAAAAAACTATTAGTTTATCGGGCTGTGATGGACACTCGTGGCATCACTAAGGTTTTTGTTCCTTTTGCATAATGATTACTCATAACAGCCAGAGGAGTGATTCCATCATGAACACAACTACCCGGGAGTGCCAAGAATCTTACCCACTATAGCATTGCTGCTACATGTGTTTAATCAAATCATAGCCAAAATCTAGGAGTTTCCTCCATTAAGATCGTTCGTAGGCCAGCGAAGTTGTTGGCATCCCATGAAGTTTGACACGCATAAAGCTATATCATTCTTATGATTAACAAGTCAAACTTTGGCATGCTCACAAAAACCGCTAAACATTAATTCAATCAAACAAATCCTTTTAAAGAGAGCTATCAAGTCAATCAACATTTTCAGTGGTGTTGAGTGTCTCTAGTAATAAGCCTTCAAGACTAAACACTACAACACCCAAGCCTTCAATTGTGAGACTTTTTCTTATTACAATTGTTTAGCAATTTTTAGGCAATACTTGGTTAATTACGAGAGCTAGAACAAAACGTACCCAACTAAATACCCATGCAAACAAAAATCTTACTACAATAAAAAGACTCACTCCACCAATATAACATCTCAACATTTACTACTAACTAGCATGGGTTTCTCAAACTTCAAAAGTGGGGAGTCATAAGGCATACCTCTCATGTTTGGTTCCACTTCTCTCTTCCTTTTTTATTTGTTTCTTGGAAACTCGAAGTCGATCACTCTCCTGCAAATATATGAGAACCTCGAGGCGGAAAGAAAATAAAGAGGGAAACAAAGAAAAATGGAGAAATGTTTTTGTTGTTTTTAAGAGAGGGAATTTAAAGAATAGAAAATTGGCGGCAAAGCTCGGCTCGAAAATCTCGAAAGAAAATAGAAAGAACTAAAAATAAAGTGTTAGGGAAACCAACACGAGTGCTTATAAACTCGAATTAAAAACACAACCTCGAAATAAATAAAAGCAAATGAATGCCAAATAAAGATGCATGAGGAAACATATCCAAGCTTAGGCTTTTGCAAGCCCTTCAAATCATTGTGGTGGCGGGAAAAAGTCATTGCTCTAGTTCGCAAATTGAGTTGATAAATTACTAGTTGTTTCTCGGAGGTTCAAAGAGACTATGCATCCTCTCCATAGTCCCTACAAGTTCTTGGAAGTCTTGGTATGTGGCGAACCGGATTTATGGCTGCTCCTCTTGATAAGGAACTTATTGCTCCTCTAATTGGTCCTCATCCTCTTCTGGAATATCCTCCTCGGGTTGGTGTTGCTCAACCTGCAAGTCATATAGTAAACGTCCTTTCTTGATAGAGAAAAGACCATTAGGCATAGGAGCGGGGTAGAGACGCCCAACTCCAGCAATATGCAGGTAATAAACACCACCTCTCCTAGTGAGCATTCCACAAGCCTTTAAAGTAGAGAAACCAACACGTCGCTCACCTAGCACAGGTTGCAACTCACCTAGGTCGATGCCTAGGGCAATGGCAAGCACGGTGATGACGCCTCCACCTGTGATTGGTCCTTGGCTTTGGGAGGATTGGTGCTCCCGGTAGCGCACAAGGATTGCGCCCAAGTTGAGTGACAAGTCGCAGTTGATGTAAGCAACCTTTGCAAGGACTAGGATGTCCTCCTCATTGAGTCTTGTGAACTCATTACGTGCCTGCAAGGTGTTAGCAATAACATAGAACAAATAGTGAATTGCAGGATATTGAATATTCTTCCCCTTGCTTACTCTAGTAGTGAAACTCATTCCATTATAATATTGTGTAGAGGAAGCGTCTAAGCCAGTAAAGGATGCGCGTAAGGCATTAAAATAAATGTTTGGTAAATTAAAACATGTGCACCATTCATCTAGTGTTAAAGTGTAGTTGTTGTTCATAAGTCTGAAAGAAATCGTGTCCTCTCCTTGCCGTAGTTTAACGGTGCTTTGCAACAAACTTAGGAATTCAATAGTTAAGCGGCGATAAGTAGGCACATCATTGTACACAAAGTTTTGCAGGCCAGCTCTATTGCAAAGTAAATTAAAGTCATTAGAAATACCGAGTTGGTTCAATATAATGGGGCAAGCCCACTTGGTTGCCTTCACTTCGCGGTTCTTGATCTTGTTGAAGTGATCATGTTGGAGCTCATTCCTGAACCGTACCCCCATGTGTTCTTGAGTGACAGCCTGATAAGTGCTAGCGGCGGCACGAGCACGAGTTTGGCTCCTTGTGTTCATCATCTAAAACAATGAAGAAAGACAAAAATGAAACTTTTTGATCCAACAATAGTAAGTATGGCATATTCCTCATCATAGCACACTAGAGAATCATGGCAATTAGTTCATAGTAAGTCTCACCCTAGATTGATAATGATAATAGATTGAAGATGAATTTTCAAAAAGTAATTAGAGGATCGGAAGAGAAACATATCGTAGATCACTTGTGTGTGAGGAAAACGAACAAAATTGAGTAGAGATGAAGATCTCTTGAGGTTTTGAGAAGGTTTGGAGGTAGAAGAGATAAAAAGGATTGAAGTTTTGGGGTTGGAGGTACCTCCCATGGCGTTTTTGTGGTCAGACGCAACTATACGGGTGAAACTATATGGCCAGAACATGTGTTCCCGCCATATAGTTAGCATGCTGTCAAAATTTTAGGGTTTCCACCCGGCGGTGCAGCTATACGGCCGGAACAATATGTTCCCGCCATATAGTTGGTTGTCAAACTGTCTGTACCTAGGAAAAGAAATTGTACAAAGGCATAGATATCTATACGACCAGAACTATATGGCCGGAATTTTTATTCCCACCATATAGTTGGTCGTTAAACCGTCAGTACATGGAAAAGAATTTGTACGAAAGCACCGATATCTATACGACCGGAGCTATATGGCCGGAATTTTTATTCCTACCGTATAGTTGGTCGTTAAACCGGTACATATGAAAGAAAAAAATTGATGGCAAAAATATCTTTACGACCGGAACTACACGACCGAAATTTTTATTCCCGCCATATAGTTGGTCGTTAAACCTTCTGTATGCATAAAAAAATTGTTTCTTCAAAAATTATTTCTTATCCTGTAACTTAGTGATATACCTTGTTTGACAGAAAATTGACAGTAAATATTGTCGACCAACAACGGCATGAATAAAGCAGGATTTTTAGTACTACCTAACTTCTTCTCCTCAATTGAAGTTTTCTAGCACTCTTTATTAAAATTAAAACTTAAAATAAAACTGGAAAACTTTACTCAAACCTTTATTTCACATGGTTGCCTCCCATGAAGTGCTCTTTTATGGTCAATAGCTTGACCTCAATGTTGCTCACTTAGGCTAGATGAGTGGAACACCCACTCCAAAATAGTTGGACTTCAAAGTTATGGCCTCCTTTTCATCATGCTTAGCTTTCTTCTTCCTAGGGAAATGAATAACAAAAGGATCTCGCGAAGGCAATTGAAGCCTCATGTTCCCTTCATGTAGATTAATCAAAGCGTTAATAGGTCTTAAGAAAGGACGGCCTAATATAATAGGAGTAGTAGCATCTTTAGGCATGTCAATAATAACAAAAAGTCAATAAGAGCATGACAACCTTTAATGTATACTAAAGTATTCTCCTTAATTCCTACAGCTTGTTTGTAGGTAGAATGTGCTAGGTGCAGTTTTAACGCAGTGATCTCAAAAGAGCCAAGATTTAACTTGTTAAAAAGACTCTTTTGAATTGTTGAGACGCTTGCACCTAGATCACAAAGTGTAGCTATCTCATTGGTTCCAATTTTAATCTTAATAGTAGGCTCAAATATTTCATCAAGCTTCATAGGTAATTTTTCAGCAATTTTCTTATATTCTTCCTCAAGCTCACGTACCTTTATTGCTACCTGATTAACAAAGTGTTGGTACATAGCTTCCTCATTTCCTTCACTTACAGGAATCTTAACGTTGATTCTATGAGATCTTCAATGGTGTAGCTTGGTGAAGGAGAATTACTATAATCAAGTTCTTCAGGCTCCTCCCTTTGGATTCTCATCATCTTGAGGTCTTCAACAGGATTGGGCTCAGCTTTACCTGCAAATTTAGCTAGAATGAGAGTTTGACTCTCGGTTATCTTACCTAGATGTGCATCAACGATCCTCGTTCTTTCTTGGAGGGCCTACAAATCATTTCTCAAACTTATAGCTTGGTTAGATAATTTACCAAGCATAGCATCATGGTTCTATGTTATTTTAACAAGAGTATTGCTTTGTTCATTTTGTGAGTCTATAAACGACTTAAGTGTTTCTTGGAGACTACCATTACTAGTTCCCATATTATTATTAGACTTACCTGCAGGACTAGAATAATGTTTCTGAAAATTAGGATTATAATTCTTCTTCCAAGCAGGGTTATAATCATTACGAGCTATGAAGTCTATTTCTTCAATATTTGTTTCAGGGATACCTCTTACATGGGTTTCCTTACCTTTTACGGCTAGTATGAGCTCATCCGACTTAGCATTGAGTTCTTTATTTTCTTGTGGTGAGACGGAGTTCACCTTTCGTGTTTGATCTATCCACATGCCATTGGGCATGGTTGTCTTGCATATTGTCTAGAAGCTGCTTTGCTTCAGTAATATGTTTACCCATAAATGTTCCTCCAGCTGTAGTATCAAGCATAGACTTAGACACAGGGTTAAGAGCATTATAAAATAGATGGAGAATTAACCAGTCTTCCATCCCATGACTAGGATAGTTTCTCATGCATTCTTTCATCCTCTCCCATGCAAGCACTAGTGGCTCACGCTCTTCCTGTCTAAAACCAGTGATATTAGATCTAAGTTACATAGTCTTTGTAGGTGGGAAAATTTTAGTCATAAATAAAGAAGTGCATTCCACCCATGATGTAATAGTATTTCTAGGCAAAGATAGCAACCATTCTTTTTCTCTTCCTCTAAGAGAGAAAGGAAATAAACTCAATTTGACCGCATCAGGGTCAACGTCTTTTATATGCATCATATCACATATTTCAGTGAAAGTATTCAAGTGCATACCTGCGTCCTCAACAACAGAGCCTCCAAATTGATTTTGTTGAACCAAACTTAAATAATGGGGCTTAATTTCATAGTCATCAGCAGCAATTGTTGGATGAGTAATAGGAGTACGCAAATAATCATTGTTGGGAGTAGCAAACTCCCCAAGCTTCTTTTCAGCCATATTTCCTATGTTTTTGGGTTTTCTTAAACAAAGACTTATAATAATAAAAGCAAGAATTTAAAGACTAACTAATTTTTTTGGTTTTCAAATAAAGACTGAAAGCAAACTAAGAAAATTAAAAACAAGAATTAAAACTAGCAAGGTTCCTACTAACCTCATCAGGGTAGCTATTGCTTCCCTAGCAACGACGCCAAAAAAAAAGGGTTGATACCTTCGATTCGGATTACGGATGTAGTATAGCTTCTTTTTCTCTAATAGACCTAGGTTATCGAATCCTCGGGAAGCAGATGCGTAGTGAAGTTACTTTAATGGACCTTCGGGAGTTTTAGAATTCCTTTTGTGTTTTTACCGGACCAAGAGTTTGTGTCTTTTTGTTGTTGTCGATGATGGCGAGAGAGGGCCTATCTAGGGCGTTCGGTTTCACCTGTAGCTATGCAAAACATCTGATGAGAATAAAAGATATAGATAAAGTATGCATGTAATTGTTAGAGCAAGATAAATTATATATGGGCAGTGCATCCATAATTTCTATTGCCTACGCAACCACTTATAGCAATAACCTACTAGTCTCATCCATAGAATAAAGAGAACTAATGATATGCATAGTGACGTCATCGTTAATCCCAAGTAAATCCCTCACATACAGCCATACTACCCCTTCTGTCACTAGGGTTCCCAACCTGCAGATTAGTCATTACTCATATTCCCTGTACCTGGCTCAATCCTCAGGGTCTTGGGTACCTGACAAGTCCTTAGATTGAGGCAAGAGAGGATACAATAATCATCATGTCATACAAACTAATACATGATCTCGTCTATGATAAATAACATGCACAAAAGCTACATGGCTAGGACGAAGCCCTTAGCCCAAGGATAATTACTCACACATATAGATGAGATCAATAATCACAAACATTGTAATGGAAATCATAATATTGATAGCAAATAGTCTTACAATGTCGCCTATCAAAGATGAGATCTACTATTACAAGTGGTGGAATATGGCTATGGTGGTGGAGAAG
The DNA here is from genome assembly GCA_916181665.1 of Avena sativa. Taxonomy (NCBI): domain Eukaryota; kingdom Viridiplantae; phylum Streptophyta; class Magnoliopsida; order Poales; family Poaceae; genus Avena; species Avena sativa. The sequence continues at coordinate 25,341,067 of OV702290.1, read as the reverse complement.
GGCTTTGGAGATTAGATCTAAGTCTATTCTTCTGGCAGCTCTTCGGTGTGGTGGATGGAGATCTGGAGGCGGCTGATGATTTGGGGCAGGGACTCTCGAGGCTCTTTTCTTGTCGCCTGAGGCTTCTTTATATAGGGGTCCCTTCATGAAAGTTGTTCTGTTTTACCTAGCGGTGTCATTGGAAAATATATGGCCGGAACTATACGGCCAGAATTTCATTCCGGTCGTATAGTTGGTCGTTAAAGCGTCCGCCTCCGACCCACGACTCCTGGTTTCTTCTGGTTGTTGGATATCTCGTATCTTTGACTTTAATGTAGTGATTCCTATCATCAAATGTCATTATCTGCACACGAAAAAATAGAAGGAAAGGATTGCATACCCCTTTGATTATTAGGCATTAGTGGCAGGGTTTTGAGAGATATTTCATCAAAAATATGAATAATATCCAGTTTAAATGTCGACGTAGATGGCTATATTTCAGAGCCATCACTTCATCATCAATCGCTGCATCTTCATCGCCACCTTTACTCCATCTTTCATCTATTAGATCTCTTTGTAATTCTAGATCCAATTGTGGCTTGCATTAGATCTACCCCCGTACTTTAATCCATTCATTTGATTATAATGATGTTGTTGATTGCTTCCATGAGTGAGTAGTTCCTTTTTTCTTGGAGAGATAGAGAAACCCTAGCATAATTATGAACTTGTAATAAAGATGATCTATTCTTGTGCCCGTATGACTTGCTTGTCTATGATATAATTATGATTTGTGTTTGATCTCTCCCTTTAGATGGTATGTGTAGTCGGCCGCATATCATTTGCCTTCGAGACTAAAGGGAGGGAGAAACCCTTTGGACGTGTCTTGGAAGCATACCCGAAATGCCCCATGACAGATTGGTGTCAGCTCGTAACCTACATGCTCAAAGGGGGATTAAAGAGGGACTCCGTAAGCTAATTATGATATCCATGGAGAAACCCTTAATTGCGGTGGTTTGTATGGGTGATTGCTCTCAGACATCGCAGTGGTTATTTAGAGGTGACCTCACACTTGGCTCAACAAAGTGGCTTCCTATGAGCCTTGTCGTGAACATATTATTATGGGGCTCTCTCCACACATATCATGACACAAGGAGTATGTTATCTTGATTACATATAACAATAGTACTATGCTAGTGGTGTATCCTACATCCCCAAGAACGTTTTAGCCCTATTGAGTTCAACCACGCTTTCATACAATCTTGTTACTTGTTTTCTTTTACTTGTTTTAATTACTTTTCTGCAAACAACCATAAACCTTTCAAACACCCTTTACTTGAGATCAAAGACATATTATAAGTATTCTTTGGTAGATAGTAACAAGGGGCATAAAGACCTTAACCAATAGCTCTCTATGGGTTCAATATCTTTACTTCAAAACTAGCTACAATTGGTCCGTGCACTTGCAGTCATCAAGCTATTTTCTGGCGCTGCTGCCGGGGAGCTAAGCACTTCTGGTCTTTGTTCTTAGTTACTTATTTTACTCATTGTTTTAGTAAAGTTGTTTACTAGTTTTAGGTAAGCACCATGATTGCACTCGGACTGATTAATCAGCTCGATGCAACTAAATACCTTGGGAAATTCAATAGAGGACTAGTTAAAGCCGAGTGGGAGCGAACCAGAGTACGAGGTCAACCCTCGTTTTATCGCTATTATTAAAGAGAAAACTTTTGAAGGAGATGATCCCGATGTGGATCCTTATAATCATTTAATGCATTTTACCGAGTTATGTTGTACTCTTAAATTGAGAGGCTATTCTGATGACGAATTGAAACTTAAACTGTTTCACCATTCTCTAACCAACACTACTTTGGCTTGGTATAGAATTTTCTCTGCAGATAAAATTGATACCTGGGAAAAACTTAAAGGAGAATTTGTGTCTCGATTCTTTCCCAAGGTAAAAACTGCTGAAGTAAGGAGGGCAATTACAAACTTCAAGAACCGCCCAGGTGAAGGTTTGTGTAACACCCCAACATTATAGCTTAGAAATAAGTTGAACACAGGTGTGTGCATTGCGTCCATGCATAGAAAATCCATGGAATTTTCACACAAACTAATGAAGCTAGTGAGGGATCGGGATCTCTCTTGTTCTGATGAAAGCATCCGAGCAAGTGCGACAGATTTCGGCATGACCTCTACTGCATCTTTGTGTTTGAGGGGAATCATTTTATATTTGAAAATACAAATGATTAAATTGAATTTAAAAGAAATTTGAATTAGATTATAATTAAAGAAATGAGTTATTGAATTTATTAATGTTATATGAATATCACAACCCCATAATGTTTAATAATACTAATACATGAGAGAACCCACCATAAGAATTAAATATCACTAGTACTTATTCTCCAAAGAATGTTATACAACATTTAGTAAAGATTACAATGTGCAAAATTTGCAATAAAAGGAAAACATTAACTTTATTACTTAAAATAAACAATATTATATTGTCTTTCTAGATAATAATGAATAAATATATTACAATAAGAATAATACAAAGTTTACATCAGAGATAAAGGAAATTACAAGTACACAGAATAAAAGATAGACTAAATTTCCTATCTACATCTTGTATCTTCCTGATCTTTTCTTCTTCACTTTAATCTCTGTAACACAAAACAAAAGAAATAGACAAACATATAATAAAATAAAGGGTTAGTTTTGGGGTTAGATTACTCTTAGATTGGGCATACAAGTGGTATGCCAAATTCATCACCGAGTATTAAAAATAAGGGCCACCTAGGATCTGTTCTTATCAAATTTAGGCTTCAGCCTTGAGCATCATTAAAATAGAGTTAATATTCCACTTGGCAACTAAAAATAACCCAGCAAACGGCTTTCGAGTAACAAAGGCCAGACGCAACAGATCTTCAAATTCACCATCAAAAAGACTCTTTTTCTAAGTTATACCTGTGGTGTTCCCGGTATAGCATCCAGGGCTAGGGTTTGATTTGCGACCTCCTGAGCTGTTCGCATTGCTCCCTTCGGTTCAAGGCAAGTCAATATCAGATAATACCAAACCCGCCGAGCACATCCCTAGCAAAAATATCCCACATATGAAACCTGGACAAGGGGAGGTTTCCTGGACCAGCAGCTTACACATGCATGCAGGCATATGTGCTGTCAACACCACAAGAGAGTACCAGATAGGGAGAGAGAATAGTCGTAGCTAGCAAAACTACACCCTCCCACATCCAACCATTGCATATCCACAACTCCAGAGCAAAAGGTTCAGCACCAAAACCTCCACAATGCACCACACCCACATCACCAGCACCCTAGTTGCTTGGGGAAGCCATCCAGGAGCACCAGAAGAAGGACATGAGCAAGGAGGAGAAGGTTTACCAAAAGATTCAGCAGCAACTGATCAAGATCCATCACTAGAACAAGCTTCAAGAAGCTCAATGTAGGAAAAATAAGAGCCTTGGAAGATATAGTGCATATTATATTTGTTCTTATCTATTTTAGATAAAAGGGCAAGAAGAGGAAGTAATAAAGTATAGAAAAGAGAGGATTTCTCTCAGTCCTGCATAGAGGTGCTATGCAAAATCATCATCAAGAAATGAAAACCATAGCACAATATATGTCCTTATCCAGAGTTGTGCCTCAGCCTTTGCATCATTGGCAGGGCCTAGATACAAGTATAATAGCTGATCTTGTCAAGATCATCCAATAAAATTAATCAAACACACAAGAAATTACTTAGGAGCATAAACTAGATCATGCAGCCTCTATTCTTATCAGTTTGAGAGGAAAGGATAAGGAAGGGATCCTGCAGAAATAAGTAGTGTTGCTGGACAGCAACCAGATCTGTCCAGGAGCAAATAAATCAATCATAGAGCACTCAAACAGTACCAAACCATCTACAAAAGCATCTACTTGATCTGGAGCCATCCTACATCGATCTAGGTGATCATATGATCACTAAGAAACTCCAGAACACCCCATCAAGATTAAATCGCAGCAAGTATAACAATAATAAATCACTTATTTGCTTGCACTTGGTCAAGATATTGATCTAGCACACTTGTGTGATGCTAACAAATGGTTTCAGCAAGCATTCCTTTATGCATATTCTAGCATATCACATACACCTTGTTTGAGAATTACTTATGGGATAGAGGGGTACATATAGACTAGTTGTATCCAATTATTTTATAGCAAAGCAACTTCTCTTTGTGAACTATTAATTGTACACATGAACCAGATTAGGAAAGTTAAATAGATCATCACTATTGCCTAGTACGAAGTTGTAACTATCTTATACACTTGACCAAACAGCAATCAGGTATCCCAACCGCATACACACTCCTGCACATCATAGGTACCTTTGCCTAATAAAACAACATGTATTTTCCATTTCCCAAAATACAGATGTTAAGAATTAACATCATCAATTATGGGACATTCTTGGCTATTAAAAAACATCATGCTCTTGTTCATATTCAGGAACAACCTATATGCAATCCGAATACTAGAACCACCACACTAACACCTCTACATTACTATCAGAGTATCCCAGCAACTAAGGATAGCTTATAGTTAGAAGAAGAACACAAAATCTAGGGCAGTGAACATCACAAACATTAGGTTTTCCAACACCACAGCCTTTAGCCACAACGAGTACCAATCAAGCACACCACATCTACTAGATCCTATGGTACATATGAGAGAGAGCAGGGGAGGGCAGGATCATACCTAAACTTATCAAATCAGAGGTGTAGCCGAACCCTAGTTGAAGTAGTCGAAGGAGGGGAGGAGGCCAACCGAGCCTACCACCTCACCAAGGTGAGGGAGGTCACGGCTAGCCCATGGCAGTAGCAGCAGCAGCCACACCACCGGAGAGGAGGTGATCGATGCAGGGGTCCTGCAGGTCGGGCCAAAGAAATCGAACCTTAAGGAGGAGCAGCGGGTTGCTCATGGAGGAGGTCACACATGGCGAATAGGCGTTAGGACGCCGGAATTGCGCCGGCGACCGAGCCCTAGGCGGGGTTAGGGTTTCGTCTGAGCGCCCGGGCAAGGAGAGAGCAGCAAGATGGCTCGAGGAATCCGTGCAGGAGGCGACGGCGGGGCCGCGATGTCGGTCATCATTGCCAGATCTAGCCGGTGGTAGCTGGGAAAGCAAGAGGCGGCGCTGGCGGCGGTGGGTGTCGTGTGCGTGCGAGGGTTGTGTGCGTTCCTGAATGCGTTGAGAGAGAGAAGGAGAAAGATGGGGGTGGGGCTTGATCTAAGTTTGGGCTGGGCCGACCTAGTGGGCCAAGACCACTTGGTCCGAGGGGACCAGGCCCAGTTTTCCTCAACAATGCACAACCCAATTATTTATCCCCACAAAAAAATCAATTTCCTATTTCATAAATTACCAAAATACCCCTAAAATTATTTCATCCTAGAAAAATATAGAAAAACCCTAAAAATATATATCATATATCAAAATGATCACAAAAATGATATGTGCCTAGGAAAAATATAACTTTACATATTTAAGCTAAGTAAAATGTGAATAAATTAACACCCTTAAATCCTTAATAAAATCTCATAAATTAAGGAAAAGTCCTAAAAATGAATAAAAAATCATTTTTGCATATGAAAATAAATCAAATATTTTACAAAAATACTAACTTAATTTTTTTACAAATAAAACTTAGAACAAATAGTCAAGGACATTTAATCCTCTGTAAAAGTTTGTAAAAATAAAAATAATGCTTAAAAATAAATAAAAAATCATTTTTAAAATCTTGAGTAAATATATTTTACAAGAAAAATACTAAAGGTATTTTCCTAAAGATTTTTAAGATTTTAAGGAATTAAATCCTTACCTATTTTATAAAATACTAGTTTGTAAATTCTATAAAAAACATCTCTCAAATAAAAAAACAATGAGCACAATTCTATATATAACACCTTAAATCCCTAATAACTAAATACTAAGTCCAAAGCTATAACTTGGATCTATAATAAAACTTAAGTGTAACTTATTAACCTTATAAAACTCTTTTAAAATCATAAATCCAAACTAAACCAATCATTTTAAGTAAATTTTAAACATCATAAAAAGGAATGCTATTTATCTCTTAACTATTCTTAAACATGGTTCTAGCTCTAATAGTTTATTCAAATCATCTAAATTTACTTTTCTTAATAAGATAAACTATATTTATAATAACAAATCACATTTAAACTCATCATTCACTAAAGCTGAAAGTGAATGATCCTATACCTTAAAACATGCTTGTTACAAGGTTTAAAGCTAATTAATACTTTTAAAAACATCACACCCTAGATCTAATTATGTTTTTATAGTTAACTTTTGTCTGTTCCAAATTAAGTCATAAGGCATCTCAAATCCAAACTTATCAAACAAATGCAAATGACATTATCACATTCTATTAACCATAAAGATTGGTTAAACCTTATCAAAGAAACCTTTTCTTCAAAAGTTATTCGTTTTGCCACTTCAAACAACAATCTTATAACAAGTCCTTTCATTCTTAACAACTTAACATAATAATTTCCATCATAATTACCAGATAGTGATCCACCTAAATCTTAGAATGTTATTATACTTCACTTTTATACTTTGCATGTTAAAATTTAAATACCTTTACTTTGTAAAAGTAACCTTTCCTTTGAAAATTATTCCTTTAAGAAACATTAAAAGTAATCCTTAAACACTTCTTGAAAGCTCCAAGTGATTAATAATCTTGCTTAAGAAATCTTTTAGATAGCATGACCCAATTGAGTGCTTTAATATTGTATGCTACTTGTTGTATTTACATATTGTTTCACACACTCTCACAAGCCTTAATAAGAAGCACAAGTGTGAAGCTGATATAAAAGTGAAACACATTCTAAAGAACCATTCCTAGTTTCCGGAACCTAGATCAAATACATTAGTCCAGGGGTTCACGTTTATCAAACTGCATTACATTACTTATGCATAATTGCATATTTCTTCTTTAAACATTAGTCCTTACCGGACCAATGATGATGTTACAGAATTTGGATCTTCTATTGTCTTGAAGACCGTGATTGCATAATCTTGCAATTACAAAAGGCAAGTTCACAACTTGCTCATGTCCTTTGATTATTTTCTATCAAATGCTTGTAACTCAAATGTTGTCATCACCTGCATTCCAAAAAGGTTAGAAAACACTATTTTCATAATAATATGATTATGGATTATTTACCAGATGGTAATAATCTACTGATACAGTTCCAGTGGTAAAGGAACATAATATCTAGGACTTAACAACCAATGTCGCCAGTGATTCTAGCGTCGTATATTACGCGTCAACCATAAGACTTGGACTGGGACGGGAAAGTCAGCTGTATCTTCACCCTTTCATATGGAGGCAAGATGACCTTATCGTGACGTTGGGATTCCTGGTGTGGATCCAACATATGGGTAGGCACCCTTAGACCCCACGATTTTGGTGTCTAGATTATTTATGGTGGCTGCCGGAGGTATAGTCGGACCTTTTATGGAGCTTACCAGGGGCATCACTAGCTCATAGAGTCTTTGGGAACTTACCATGGTTATAGCCTGCCCTAGTTGGGGGCTTAACGGAGGTGTAGTCAACCCCGGAGTATCGTGCAGACATATGGGGTCGCGGAGAGGGAAATACTGGCTTAGATCTAAGACCGGGCCCCATACCAAGGAAGTGTGGACAAGCTCGCGGCTTGGTTGTGCAATAAGGCTAAGGTCTATTATGGGAAAAGTGACGCACCTCTGCAGAGTGTAAGAATTGTGACATGTTACTCCCAGTTCCGGGAAGGAGCTACGAACGCGGCAGGAAAGGAACCCCACGAAGGTTCTGATCAACCTGTGAAGGATTTCGGACATAGTTTTCAGAATAAAAGCAACCTTTGAAGAAATGTTTACGAAAACCTGCATTGCCTACGACCTATGGTCTGTGACTATAGAGATAGTGCATCATACACTCCTTTTTAGTGAACTTGCTGAGTATGCTTGTACTCAACCGTACCTTCTTAACCCTTGCTAGGTTCTAAGCCATTGAACACGACGTCAACATCAATTTCTGCTCAAGAAACCATCATCGACAACTCAAGTTCTTCAACAAAGTCGATGAAGTCAACATATACATCAGCTGAAGTGAAGATAAAGTGTCAGTTTAGATAGGAGTACATTCTCTAGCCATAAAACCTATTTCTGTAGAGCATTGCAATAGCAGCAATGGCAAGTCAAATAGTTTAGATACTAGTCTTAGTTACTAGATAGTTCTGAGTTATTATTTCTGGTTCTTCTTCGTAAGAAGTTCTTTCTCTTTCTTTAATCTAGAGTGTTCTATGGATCTTTTGTAAAGAGTCGAGTTGTAATCTATAGTCATGTCTTGGACCTGCTGTGTTTCTGTTGTACCACTATGAGGGATGTAATACTAGTGAACGGTGTTTCATTGGTGTTATGTCAACGACTATAGTGTAATGCATCATGTAGTGGTATGCTGGGTCACCGCAGCTCGTATCAGAGCATATGCTTTGACCTTAGGATTAAAACCCTTTTAGGAATATCTTTAGGTTGGATAGTGACTATAGGAGCCATCTTATCTAAACTAAGACTTGTGATGGATATCCACTTAAGGATAAACCTTGTCACACTTAAATTGTATGTTCTTATCATCTTTCTTAAGGATTAGTTATATGTATTATCTAGAGAAATGTCATTTTAGAGTAGCTCTGAATAAGTATAACATCGCTAAGATATCTTAAGTAAGATAAAATTTCAAATAAGATTAGGACTAAGATCAGGATAGCATGTGGAGTAATATTAGTGATGGAGTCTATATTTAGAATTTATGTGAAGTAGCAAAATCTTACTACTAGTGCATACCACTATATCACATAAGGTAGACCATTAGAGTATGTATAGATACAATTGGAAGTAAATCATGTGGCATTCACTTGAGAATTCCATGTGATGGAGTAGAATTCTGTTAAGAATCATTAATAGTAAGCTAAGAAGAAGAGTCGTCATGGTGAGATTAGTTGTTCAATCATGATGACTAGGTAAATCTTAACAAGTTCATGGTGAGAATAACTCAGAGACCATGATAAGTCTATAATTAGGATAAGTACTTAGTAAATAATCTTGTAACAACAGTAAGTAAAGAACAGTGTAGGTCTATGATAGAAGTCATAGGTATAATAATATTATGATAATTGTTGGATTAAGGTAGTAACTACAATGTTGTTAGTAGTTTAAGAGATCATGTGAGGATCGTTTATGATAGAGTAGAAGATCGGTAGTCGTTAGTAGTCCCGAAAGAAAGGTAAGTGGTTAGTCAAAACCAAAGTGAGACCACTTTCATCAAAATTATCCAGTTGCAATTGGGCAGTTTGGGTAAATAATGAGACAAAGAGTAGTTTAAACCCTAAGTGCTAAGTATCACAAAGTAAACCTATACTAGGAGGTGTCATATACTACACAGCTAAGCCTGAATTCTAGAGGTATTATACTCCACTACTATATTTCGGGCTTAGAATGATGTGTGTTATATGTACCACATTTGGATTTTTGGTTTTTCTTGCATATTCTTGATTGAATAGATCTATGCATGAAGTTTGACTTGATGTGCAAATGCATGTTGCATCACCAAGTTATTACTTGATGTTATGGACCTAGATACATAAGGGAATTCGTGAAAGGGAGTGACGAGTTCCGAAGATCAAGATGAAGACTTGCACGAAGAAGGAAGCTAAATATCAGGAGCATCAACACTATTTTGAAGGATGGATCAATTCCAACTTATTATTAGTTGGAAATAAGAAGGAATATTAATGTAGAAAAGGTGTGGAGCAACATAAGGGATGAATTTAAGTTCACTCAAGATAGGTGATATTTCTATGAAGTTAATGAAGTAGGTGTACCAAGTTCATGGAAGTAACATGAATCAGTGCAAAGAAGAAGTCTTTGAAGAAGGGTGGTATTCAAGCTCTGACAATTCAGAGAGAATGCCAATAAGAAGTTAAAAACTCGTAGGGTAATCCATACACCTAGGAGGATCCGCCTCTAGTATCCGTAGCTGGCATCCTAGCAGTTTAGCTAATTAGGTCATCTTTGTGTAATTTAAAGAGTATAAAACTTGGCCTAAGTTAAGTTAGACCTAAAGAAGTATAAAATTAAAGATCGTCTTTCAAGACGCTTTGTGAAATCGGTCTTACCAAAGAGAGAATGTCCAAAAGGTTAGAAGACAAATAGTGTCGGAAGACTCATTCGGGAGATCCACAATTATGTGGATATACCGTAGATTCTTTCATGGGACCTTCCAGAGGTAAAGTATAAGCTGGACAGAGACCGATATCCTAACTATTGAGTTAATGGGCATTATACATGTAGATTAGAGACCATTAGGAAACCCCAAGGGGGAGAGTAAACAATAAACACTAAAGTGTTTTTGTCAAATTTTCTGACTAAAGGTTGGAAAAGAAATACTAAGTCATGATGGGATTAAGCCTTATTCTCATAAGGTTATAAGAAGTCATCATTATAAAGTATTTCCGACAATATGTCTGGATGAATGACCAAGTAGACATAACTCCTTAACCCGAGTAGACTAGTTGTAAAGGGGTAACAGCTGGTAAGTTGTCCTTAAAGGAGGGATAAAGACTCCAACATAGGCTAGTGCAGTGTAACAGGAAAACCTGATTGGAATGGACTAAATGTGTCCAAAACCAATCCTAAGTAGGACTATGAACATAAATCCAAGGGATTATAGTAGAAGGAGTTATCCTACAAATTAAAAAATGATAGCTGGAAGTTTCCTAGTATGAAGAGAATTCCTAGAAAAAGATCTGGATACAGGATACCACAATTATCCCCTATTGTGATCATAATGGAATTTGAGAAATGGCATGATCAGTACAAGCCAATACCTCATTCCGAAACGTAAGAGAGTACGAACTTCAGGGATGAAGTTTATTTTAAGGGGGAGAGTCTGTAACACCCCAAAATTAGAGCTTAGAAATAAGCTAAACACAGGTGTGTGCATTGCATCCATGCATAGAAAATCCAGGGAATTTTCGCGCAAACTAAAGAAGCTAGTGAGGGATCGGGATCTCTCTTGTTCTGATGAAAGCATCTGAGCAAGTGCGACAGATTTCGGCATGACCTCTACTGCATCTTTGTGTTTGAGGGGAATCATTTTATATTTGAAAATACAAATGATTAAATTGAATTTAAAAGAAATTTGAATTAGATTATAATTAAAGAAATGAATTATTGAATTCATTAATGTTATATGAATATCATAACTCCATAATGTTTAATAATACTAATACATGAGAGAACCCACCATAAGAATTAAATATGACTAGTACTTATTCTCCAAAGAAAGTTATACAACATTTAGTAAAGATTACAATGTGCAAAATTTGCAATTAAAGGAAAACATTAACTTTATTATTTAAAATAAACAATATTATATTGTCTTTATAGATAATAATGAATAAATATATTACAATAAGAATAATACAAAGTTTACATCAGAGATAAAGGAAATTACAAGTACACAGAATAAAAGATAGACTAAATTTCCTATCTACATCTTGTATCTTCTTGATCTTTTCTTCTTCACTTTAATCTCTGTAACACAAAACAAAAGAAATAGACAAACATATAATAAAATAAAGGGTTAGTTTTGGGGTTAGATTACTCTTAGATTGGGCATACAAGTGGTATGCCAAATTCATCACCGAGTATTAAAAATAAGGGCCACCTAGGATCTGTTCTTATCAAATTTAGGCTTCAGCCTTGAGCATCATTAAAATAGAGTTAATATTCCACTTGGCAACTAAAAATAAAAGTCAATATTAGATAATACCAAACCCGCCAAGCACATCCCTAGCAAAAATATCCCACAGATGAAACCTGGACAAGGGGAGGTTTCCTGGACCAGCAGCACACAAGCAGCTTACACATGCATGCAGGCATATGTGCTGTCAACACCACAAGAGAGTACCAGATAGGGAGAGAGCATAGCCATAGCTAGCAAAACTACACCCTCCCACATCCAACCATTCCAAATCCATAACTCCAGAGCACAAGGTTCAGCACCAAAACCTCCACAATGCACCACACCCACATCACCAGCACCCTAGTTGCTTGGGGAAGCCATCCAGGAGCACCAGAAGAAGGACATGAGCAAGGAGGAGAAGGTTTACAAAAAGATTTAGCAGCAACGGATCAAGATCCATCACTAGAACAAGCTTCAGGAAGCTCAAGGTAGGAAACATAAGAGCCTTGGAAGATATAGAGCATATTATATTTGTTCTTATCTATTTTAGATAAAAGGGCAAGAAGAAGAAGTAATAAAGTATTGAAAAGAGAGGATTTCTCTCTGTCCTGCATAGAGGTGCTATGCAAAATCATCATCAAGAAATGAAAACCATAGCACAATATATGTCCTTATCCAGAGTTGTGCCTCAGCCTTTGTATCATTGGCAGGGCCTAGATACAAGTATAATAGCTGATCTTGTCAAGATCATCCAATAAAATTAATCCAACACACAAGAAATTACTTAGGAGCATAAAGTAGTTCATGCAGCCTCTATTCTTACCACTTTGAGAGGAAAGGATAAGGAAGGGATCCTGCAGAAATAAGTAGTGTTGCTGGACAGCAACCAGATCTGTCTAGGAGCAAATAAATCAATCATAGAGCACTCAAACAGTACCAAACCATCTAGAAAAGCATCTACTTGATCTGGAGCCATCCTACATCGATCTAGGTGATCATATGATCACTAAGAAACTCCAGAACACCCCATCAAGATTAAATCACAGCAAGTATAACAATAATAAATCACTTATTTGCTTGCACTTGGTCAAGCTATTGATCTAGCACACTTGTGTGATGCTAACAAATGGTTTCAGCAAGCATTCCTTTATGCATATTCTAGCATATCACATACACCTTGATTGAGAATTACTTATGGGATAGAGGGGTACACATATACTAGTTGTATCCAATTATTTTATAGCAAAGCAACTTCTCTTTGTGAACTATTACTTGTACACATGAACCAGATTAGGAAAGTTAAATAGATCATCACTATTGCCTAGTACGAAGTTGTAACTATCTTATACACTTGACCAAACAGCAATCAGGTATCCCAACCGCATACATACTCCTGCACATCATAGGTACCTTTGCCTAATAAAACAACATGTATTTTCCATTTCCCAAAATACAGATGTTAAGAATTAACATCATCAATTATGGGACATGCTTGGCTATTAAAGAACATCATGCTCTTGTTCATATTCAGAAACAACCTATATGCAATCCTAATACTAGAACCACCCCACTAACACCTCTGCATTACTATCAGAGTATCCCAGCAACTAAGGATATCTTATAGTTAGAAGAAGAACACAAAATCCAGGGCAGTGAACATCACAAACATTAGGTTTTCCAACACCACAGCCTTTAGCCACAACGAGTACCAATCAAGCACACCACATCTACTAGATCCTATGGTACATATGAGAGAGAGCAGGGGAGGGCAAGATCATACCTAAACTTATCAAATCAGAGGTGTAGCCGAACCCTAGTTGAAGTAGTCGAAGGAGGGGAGGAGGCCAGCCAAGCCTACCACCTCACCAAGGTGAGGGAGGTCACGGCTAGCCCATGGCAGTAGCAGCAGCAGCCACACCACTAGAGAGGAGGTGATCGATGCAGGGGTCCTGCAGGTCGGGCCAAAGAAATCAAACCTTAAGGAGGAGCAGCGGGATGCTCATGGAGGAGGTCACACATGGCGAATAGGCGTTAGGATGCCGGAATCGCGTCGGCGAATGAGCCCTAGGCGGGGTTAGGATTTCGTCTGAGCGCCCAGGCAAGGAGAGAGCAGCAACATGGCTCGGGGAATCCGTGGAGGAGGCGACGGCGGGGCCGCGATGTTGGTCATCATTGCCAGATCCAGCCGGTGGTAGCTGGGAAAGCAAGAGGCGGCGCTGGCGGCGGTGGGTGTCGTGTGCGTGCGAGGGTTGTGTGCGTTCCTGAATGCGTTGAGAGAGAGGAGGAGAAAGATGGGGGTGGGGCTTGATCTAAATTTGGGCTGGGCCGACCTAGTGGGCCAAGACTACTTGGTCCGAGGGGACCAGGCCTAGTTTTCCTCAATAATGCACAACCCAATTATTTATCCCCACAAAAAAATCAATTTCCTATTTCATAAATTACCAAAATACCCCTAAAATTATTTTAGCCTAGAAAAATATAGAAAACCCCTAAAAATATATATCATATATCAAAATGATCACAAAAATGATGTGTGCCTAGGAAAAATATAACTTTACATATTTAAGCTAAGTAAAATGTGAATAAATATTAACACCCTTAAATCCTTAATAAAATCTCATAAATTAAGGAAAAGTCCTTAAAATGAATAAAAAATTATTTTTGCATATGAAAATAAATCAACTATTTTACAAAAATACTAACTTAATTTTTTTACAAATAAAACTTAGAACAAATAGTCAAGGACATTTAATCCTCTATAAAAGTTTGTAAAAATAAAAATAATGCTTAAAAATAAATAAAAAATCATTTTTAAAATCTTGAGTAAATATATTTTACTAGAAAAATACTAAAGGTATTTTCCTAAAGATTTTTAAGATTTTAAGGAATTAAATCCTTACCTATTTGATAAAATACTAGTTTGTAAATTCTATAAAAAACATCTCTCAAATAAAAAATCAATAAGCACAATTCTATATATAACACCTTAAATCCCTAATAAGTAAATACTAAGTCCAAAGCTATGACTTGGATCTATAATAAATCTTAAGTGTAACTTATTAACCTTATAAAACTCTTTTAAAATCATAATTCCAAACTAAACCAATCATTTTAAGTAAATTTTAAACATCATAAAAAGGAATGATATTTATCTCTTAATTATTCTTAAACATGATTCTAGCTCTAATAGTTTATTCAAATCATCTAAATTTACTTTTCTTAATAAGATAAACTATATTGATAATAACAAATCACATTTAAACTCATCATTCACTAAAGCTGAAAGTGAATGATCCTATACCTTCAAACATGCTTGTTACAAGGTTTAAAGCTTATTAATACTTTTAAAAACATCACACCCTAGATCTAATTATGTTTTTATAGTTATCTTTTGTCTGTTCCAAATTAAGTCATAAGGCATCTCAAATCCAAACTTATCGAACAAATGCAAATGACATTATCACATTCTATTAACCATAAAGATTGGTTAAACCTTATCAAAGAAACCTTTTCTTCAAAAGTTATTTGTTTTGCCACTTCAAACAACAATCTTATAACAAGTCCTTTAATTCTTAACAACTTAACATAATAATTTCCATCATAATTACCAGATAGTGATCCACCTAAATCTTAGAATGTTATTATACTTCACTTTTATACTTTGCATGTTAAAATTTAAATACCTTTACTTTGTAAAAGTAACCTTTCCTTTGAAAATTATTCCTTTAAGAAATATTAAAAGTAATCCTTAAACACTTCTTGAAAGCTCTAAGTGATTAATTAATCTTGCTTAAGAAATCTTTTAGATATCATGACCCATTTGAGTGCTTTAATATTGTATGCTACTTGTTGTATTTACATATTGTTTCACACACTCTCGCAAGCCTTAATAAGAAGCACAAGTGTGAAGCTGATATAAAAGTGAAACACATTCTAAAGAACCATTCCTAGTTTCTGAACCCTAGATCAAATACGATTAGTCTGGGGGTTCACGTTTATCAAACTGCATTACATTACTTATGCATAATTACATCTTGCTTCTTTAAGCATTAGTCCTTACCGGACCAATGATGTTGTTTACAGAATTTGGATCTTCTATTGTCTTGAAGACCGTGATTGCATAATCTTGCAATTACAAAAGGCAAGTTCACAACTTGCTCATGTCCTTTGATTATTTTCTATCAAATGCTTGTAACTCAAATGTTGTCATCACCTGCATTCCAAAAAGGTTAGAAAACACTATTTTCATAATAATATGATTATGGATTATTTACCAGATGGTAATAATCTACTGATACAGTTCCAGTGGTAAAGGAACATAATATCTAGGACTTAACAACCAAAGTCGCTAGTGATTCTAGCGCCGTATATTACGCGTTAACCATAAGACTTGGAATGGGACGGGAAAGTCAGATGTATCTTCTCCCTTTCATATGGAGGCAAGATGACCTTATCGTGACATTGGGATTCCCGGTGTGGATCCAACATATGGGTGGGCACCCTTAGGCCCCACGATTTTGGTGTCTAGATTATTTATGAGTGGCTGCCGGAGGTATAGTCAGACCTTTTATGGAGCTTACCAGGGGCATCACCAGCTCATAGAGTCTTCGGGGAACTTACCATGGTTATAGCCTGCCCTAGTTGGGGGCTTAACGGAGGTGTAGTCAGCCCTGGAGGATCATGCAGACATATGGGGTCGTGGAGAGGGTAGTATTGGCTTGGATCTTAGACTGGGCCCCATACCAAGGAAGTGTGGACAAGATCGCAGCTTGGTTGTGCAACAAGGCTAAGGTCTCTTATGGGAAAAGTGATGCACCTCTACAGAGTGTAAGAATTGTGACATGTTACTCCCTGTTCCGGGAAGGAGCTATGAATGCGGCAGGAAAGGAACCCCACGAAGGTTCTGATCAACCTATGAAGGCTTTCGGACATAGTTTTCAGAATAAAGGCAACCTTTGAAGAAATGTTTACGAAAACCTGCATTGCCTACGACCTATGGTCTATGGCTGTAGAGATAGTGCATCATACACTCCTTTTTAGTGAACTTGCTGAGTACGCTCGTACTCAACCGTACCTTCTTAACCCTTGCTAGGTTCTAAGCCATTGAAGACAACGTCAACATCAATTTCTGCTCAAGAAACCATCATCGACAACTCAAGTTCTTCAACAAAGTCGATGAAGTCAACATATACATCAGTTGAAGTGAAGATAAAGTGTTGGTTTAGATAGGAGTACATTCTCTAGCCATAAAACTTATTTCTGTAGAGCATTGCAACAACAGCAATGGCAAGCCAAATAGTTTAGATACTAGTCTTAGTTACTAGATATTTCTGAGTTATTATTTCTGGTTCTTCTTTGTAAGAAGTTCTTTCTCTCTTTAACCTAGAGTGTTCTATGGATCTTTTGTAAAGAGTCGAGTTGTAATCTATAGTCATGTCTTGGACCTGCTGTGTTTCTGTTGTACCACTCTAAGGGATGTAATACTAGTGAATGGTGTTTCATTGGTGTTATGTCAACGACTATAGTGTACTACATCATGCAGTGGTATGCTGGGTCACCACAGTTTGGTAAGAGCCTATAAAAGGTACAAGTCTCCACTTCACAAATGTCCCCATCATGATTTACCAGAATGGTACGTTTTGCATATTTTCTATGGAGGACTTAGTCAAGAAATTAAACATGAGCTTGACACGAATTCGGGAGGTTCTTTAATGGAGTTAACTATAAAAAAGATCGGGAACTTTTAGAACAAATTCGCCGTAATAGAGAAACATGGAGATTTGATTTAGGAGGCGAAGGAGGTATAGAAATTGAATATGATTGTCTCAATGCTTATAAAGACTCTGGTAAGGTAAAAGAAACTGCTAATGAACTGCAACTTGATGAAGATATTATCTTGCAAATCCTTCAGTCTTTTATAGAACATATTGAAGCTCCAAATAAGGACTAGCTTCATTATACTCTGCCACCCGAGCCAGTTGTTGAAGAAGATCCAATAATTACGGCCCCTATCGAGCCAATAAAGGAGGTATCCCCATATGCTGAACCCTTTCCTTTTCCAAGGACGGTGAGAAGACATATGATGGCTTAGCAACTTGAGGATCAATGCAAAGAGGAATAATTATTTCTCAAGGAGCTATAAGAGGAAACACAAATAAGGAAAAATGAAGAAGAGCGTGTACAAGAGGCAGAGGCATCAATAAATGAAGATATTTTAACCATGTTTGCACATTGCAACGTGATTGAGCTATATTCCAAAGCATCGCAATTTGTTGAAGGAAAGGTAAAAGCTAAATAAGTTGGTATGTATATCCTCCCTTGCACTTTTGGAGGAACTTCCTGTTATGGTCTCTGTGATATTGGTACAACTGTTAATGTTATCCCTTTTAATTTTTATTTAAAAATTCAAAACGAATTACCTCCAGCTGAATTGGAAGATACGAATATGACTATAATGCTTGCAGATAAGACCCTTAGAGTCCCTATGGGAATAATTAGGGACGTACCAATCTGTATTGGACCTTACAAATATCCTATTGATTTTGTGCTTATTGATATGCCCACTGACGTTTATTGTCTCATCATTTTTGGAAGAAATTTTCCAAATACAGCAGGAGCAAACATAAACTGCAAGAAGCAAACTGTGTCTCTCAAGTTTGGTGAAGAGAAAATGGATTTTCATTTCTCCAAATTTGACCATAAGGCAGCTATTGAAGAATTAGATGATGATGAGTATGAACGTGAGGAAGAAGATAATATCATAAACTTAGCCTCAATAGTCATCGAGACTCTAGATGATGATCTAGCAAGAAGTTTAGTCAACAATAATAACATTCTTGGAGACATAGAGAAAACTGAAATAGATTACTACCTCGACTCCACACTAGAGGTGGACATCGAGATTAATCAAAAATATGAAGAACCTATAAGGAAAGGAGATGAGGTTCTTCCTCCTCCAACTCTTAAAACTCTACCAAAGGAACTAAAATATAGGTTTCTCAATGAGACAAATAATTTCCCTATTATTGTAAGTGCTAACTCGCAGAGAAAGAGGAGGAAAACTTAATGAAGGTTCTCCGCATGCATCAAAATGCTCTTGGGTATTTGATGAGTGACTTGAAGGGGATTAGTCCCTCTATAGCCACCCATATGATATTCATGGAAGAAGGAGCTCAGCCAGTCATGGACTTTCTGCGATGTCTTAAACCTCATATGAAAGAGGAGGTAAGAAAAGAAATAATACGTTTGTTGGGTGCATCGTAATCTTTCATGTGGAGGAGAGTGAATGGGTAAATCATGTTCATTGTGTTCTAAACAAAGGTGGGATTACAGTTGTGGAAAATGAACATAATGAAATGGTACCTACTAGGAATATTGTTGGACACAGGATATGCATTGACTATAGGAAACTAAATAAGGAAAGTCGGAAAGACCATTACCCTTCACCATTTACAGATCAAACTTTAGAAAGGCTTGCTATGCATTCTCATTTTTGCTACTTAGACGGCTATTCCATTTTTCCAAATTTTTGTGCACCCTAATGATCAACTAAAAACTACCTTCATTTGTCATATGGCCTTTATGCTTATCATCGTATGCCTTTTGGTCTTTGCAATGCTCCTGCCGCTTTTCAAAGATGCATGACTGCTATTTTTGCCAATTATGTTGAAAGTATTATGGAAGTGTTCATGGACGATTTTTCTATTTATGGAACTTCGTTTAATCATTGTCTCCATAATCTTCACAAAGTTTTGCAAAGATGTGAAGACACGAACTTAGTCTTGAATTGGGAGAAATGTCATTTCATGGTCCAAGAAGGCATAGTACTCGGTCACGAAGTCTCAGGTAAGGGCATAGAAGTCGACAAGGCAAAGATTGAAACAATAGAAAGGTTACCCCTCCTTGAGATATAAAAGGTATAAGAATCTTTTTAGGTCATGTAGGATTTTATAGAAGATTCGTTAAGAATTTTTTGAAAACTGCTAGACCATTAACTAACCTTCTTCAAAAGGATGTTCGTTTTAATTTTGATGAAAAGTGTCTTACTTCTTTCAACAAATTAAAACAAGCTCTTATTGAAGCTCCCATTATAAAACCACCTAATTGGAAGAAACCTTTTGAGATATTTTGTGAAGCTAGTCATGAAGTTGTAGGAGCAATTCTTTGTCAGTATGATGGTGATGACCTTATATCATTCATAATGCTAGTCGCACCTTAAATGGGGCCCAAAAGAACTATCCTATGGTAGAAAAAGAATTCTTTGCAGTAGTCTTTTCCTGTGATAAATTTAGATCTTGTATCATGGACTCCAAAGTTAGAGTACATATTGATCGTGTTGGCTTAAAGGAAATCCTAGAAAGGGCTGATGTTAAGCCAAGAATGATCCGTTGACCTCTACTTCTGCAAGAATTTGATTTACAGATCTTACAAAGGAAGGAAGAGGTGGAGGAAACGTTCATGGACACCCAAGAAGTTGCTCATCCAAAAGAGGTTTTATCCGTGTGCATACCCGCGGGAATCACCTTACCAAAAAGAAAGTTCTCTACATCTTCTTACAAAGGTTTTGGTGACTTTCTACGACCTGTTCTATTCGAAGAGAGGAAGAAAATAAACTCAAATGATATCATATTCCCTCGATGATAATAGCTTATGAAATCCTAAACACATCTTTGTTCTGGATGATTTTCTGCTATTTCTTTTTGCATATTTGATTTCCTCTCGTTTTTCTGAGTTCACTATCAGTCTTACGAGATTGGTACGGGCAGACGGTACGGCCGGATCCACCCGTACTGCTTGTGGTTAAGACTGCAGGTACCTCGGCCTCGTTTTCGCATAATCAGTACGACCGCATCGTACGAGCACAGTCCCCCGTACGGCTGGTCGTTACCAATTCCGTGGCCGCTTCCAAATTGCGTTCACTTTTCCATGTCTAAAAAAATAATTTTGAACCGCCGTGAAGTCGGTACGGACGAGCAGTATGGGCGGGACCCGCCCATACTGCTTAGTCGGTTGACTAATCACCGACTTTGGGCCATGTTGTTTTTGGAAACGACCCGGTACGGGCGCGTCGTACAGACGTGCGCCCGTACTGACTAGTCGTTATGTCCTGAATTTCCTTTTTTTGCACTTATTTGTTTAAATATTTGTTATGATTCTTTTCTTGGGCGACCCTTTTCCTCCCAGTACGAATTTTACCTTGCCTCTAACCCTTTATAAGTCTCCCAGAAGTGTTCTATCTTTGCATTGATAATACAGATATTCTCCACAATCTACTTCTTCCACATAAACTCTTTGGGACCATGACCTCTACATGGAGCACTCTTCAAGAGAAGGAAAGATCTCTATGGGTCGTCTTCAAGGATTACGAAGTAAGCCAAAGTTGCTATACCAGAAGAGAAGAAGTTAGAAGATGAGGATGGATTAAAGCTGATGGAAACAATAAAGGATGGATGCAAGGTGTTTAGCCTGAGAATTGGAAAAGCAGGCGACTTTGATGAAGTTCAACTTGATTTAGAAGGAGATGGGGAGTTTTTCTTAAAAAGGGTAAAGAGACAAGGGGAGGAGATTCAAGCCTCCCTAGATAAGCTCGATCGTCGCATCAAGAAGATTGAGGTAAAATCTCGAGGATCTTCTAAACATATTGAACTGTTACGTCGCTACCAGGACCAGATGTACTTGAAGATAATGAAGGGGTTGGAGGCGAATCTCAACATCAGCCTCAGATCCATCAATGCTCAGAAGCAAACAATAGAGATGTACAAGGCTCTTGTTGAGAAATTGGAGAAAGTCAATGAGCAACGTCGGATCCGCATCTTGATCTTGGAGACATCAAACAAGATGCTTCGTGCAAGTCTTCGCGATTCTGGAGCCTCTTCACCATGAAGCACACCACGGTATCAAATAGTCACAAGGGATTTTTTGATCCACCCGGCTTGACTCCAAGCTTGGGGGATCTGTGAGAACCTTGTAATCTATCTTATAGTTTTTGCATATTTGCTTTTCTACACACATGGTTCGGTTTAAATTTCTGAATTTGCATTAGTTGCATCAACTCCAAGTTTCCTTTGTTCAAGAATATCCGTTGAGTTATGAGACTTTATGATAATTGAAGTTGTGTTTGATTCATGATTATTATATTAGATGATTGAACTAGGTTGAGTGTTATGATACTTGTACATCTTTCATAATTTTAGGGACTTCCACACCAATAGAAGTATTGATTAAGTTATGAGCATAATAATTCTGGTAGCATATTATAATTAAGAGTTTTCGAAAGCCATTGAAGTAGTGAGCATGATCAAATAGCTTGCTGAAAAGAGAAGGATAAAAGGGAGCAAGTAAAAATATAGACATACAAGTATCAAAAGAGAAGAAGAAAGCAGCTATCAAAAGAATCAAACATAGAAAAAAGAGAGAAAGAAGAAAAGAGAAAATGATCATGAATCTTCACTATTAAACTTAGCGATCAATATCTTTAAACGCCGTGATTATATGATATGTTGAATCACTAGTAGCTTCTTATAATTTCATTGATATTAAAAAAGGTGTGGAAGCCTCTAAGTTATGTAATGTGTAAGGGTATGGTAATACCCCCGATGTATCTCTACATCCGATGTTGTATTCCCGCTTCAATTTCTACCTCATTTATTGTAATGACTCGTGTCTCATGAATATGATGATATTGTCCATAAGCCACCATCTTGCTCGGGGACGAGCAAGAGCCTAGCTTGGGGGAGTTGATGCACCCAAAATTGAAGCATATTTACCTTTTGTTTTTGCATAAATAGAATAGGGATTTTTGTATTTCACCGCGCCTACGCGCGCTATTTTGTTCTTGTTTCAACAGGATCCCAAATCATGGAGTCATATATGAACATATCAATTCGAGCTGTCATATTGTGTATTTATATGATATTTCTAAGTGATAAAAGTCATTTTATGAATTTTCCTTCGCTCCTAGAAGAATACCAATCACAGAGGAGGAATCAGCACGGTTAACGACCAATGGTACGGGCGGAGCCCACCCCTACCGTCCGCCCATACCAGGTGCCATCACGACCGCCTCGTCAAATACTTCTCTCTGGCGAAGACGAGAGGGAGATCCGACATTCACAGCCACCAGAAACCACAAAACACCACATTCGAGAGGGATCTAAAGGAGGAACTTGGCCGGGGTAAAATCCCTGCTGATCCACGGATCATTGGAGGACAACGCATCATCCCCTTCATCATCAACCGCTGCATCTTCATCACCACCATTACTCCATCTTTCATCTATTAGATCTCCTTTAAATTCTAGATCCAATTGTGGTTTGCATTAGATCTACCCTCGCACTTTAATCCATTCATTTGATTATGATGATGTTGTTGATTGCTTCCATGAATAAGTAGTTCCTTTGTTCTTGGGGAGATAGAGAAACCCTAGCACAGTTATGAACTTGTAATAAAGATGATCTATTCTTATGTCCGTATGACTTGCTTGTCTATGATATAATTATGATTTGTGTTTGATCTCTCTCTTTAGATGGTATGCATAGTCGGCCGCATATCATTTGCCTTCGGGACTAAAGGGAGGGAGAAACCCTTTGGACGTGTCTTGGAAGCGTACCCGGAATGCCCTGTGATAGATTGGCGCAGGCTCATAACCTACACGCTCAAAGGGGATTAAAGAGGGACTCCCTAAGCTAATTACGATATCCATGGGGAAACCCTTAATTGCGATGGTTTGTATGGGTGATTGCTCTCAGACATTGTAGTGGTTATTTAGAGGTGACCTCACACTTGGCTCAACAAAGTGGCTTCCTACGAGCCTTGTCGTGAACATCTTATTATGGGGCTCTCTCCACACATATCATGACACAAGGAGTATGTTATCTTGATTACATATAACAATAATACTATGCTAGTGGTGTATCCTACATCCTCGGGTACGTTTTAACCCTATTGAGTTCAACCATGCTTTCATACAATCTTGTTACTTGTTTTCTTTTACTTGTTTTAATTACTTTTCTGTAAACAACCATAAACCTTTCAAACACCCTTTACTTGAGATCAAAGACAACTTATAAGTATTCTTTGGTAGATAGTAATGAGGGGCATAAAGACCTTAACCAATAGCTCCTTGTGGGTTTGATATCTTTACTTTGAAACTAGCTACAATTGGTCTGTGCACTTGCAGTCATCAACCGTTATAGTAACATTTTTGTGGCGCCTGCGCGCTTTTCGCAGCATGGTAGAAATTTTTTGACAAAAAATTTCGGGGCTATACTATTTTTAGACCCCGTAGATCGATTCTAGACACTCGCCATCATAGTGATTTTGGACATCTCGGTTCACTTTTCAGGGTGCTATATCATCATAACATTGCTTGTTGTGCCGTGTCGTGACATCGTTAGTGCTCTAGGCTCGCGTCTCTAGTACGGTCTAGCCTAGGACTAGCATGGTACCATTGTTGAGCACCTTTTCAACTTCGCATTGTTGTTTTGATAATTGCTAACCCCTTTGCTAAGCCTTCCCAGAGCTCCACAGATTTCTCCACGTGTGTTGTGTCGATCCCTGTTAATTGCTCGGTTCAATCTCTAGAACGACTGATCATTGTGGTTGCACATCACCTTTTTCCTACTATTTGGTAAGAACTTGTAAGAGTTTTGTATATTGCTTGATGGATTACGCGTGTTTCCACCATATTTCTGTACTCGTAGGCATATACACCTGTGCTTTTAAGGACTAACCATGGCAGATATACCTCTTGAACCGGCAAACATGACGAATAAAGATATGCATGCTCACTTCACCAAGCTATTGGTAGGGCATGCGCAAGATGTTGATACAAGACTGGAGGATGTTGATGTAAGATCAACGAAACCATTGACAAGATTGAGGGGTTAGAAAAATCCTTCAATGACAAGCTTGACGCCAGGTTTTAGGAGATCCTCAGCAGGTTACCTGCTGCTGCACCACGTCCTCAACACCTTTTACCCAACCATGTGGGGTTTGCACGACGCATCCCATGCATAGATCAAGGCACTTCTGGCTCATTTTCTCCTGCTACAGCTGCACCACTTCCTGCGCCCACCGCCAAAGCCGCTGCACCAATGGCTGCTAATGCTACCACGACTGATGCTTTTGTGGGACATGATGAGAATGGTGAGTACAAGTATGAATATGAGGATGAGTTCGACGAGTATGTCGAACAACCTGCTGGCTGCCCTCAGCATTACTACCGCAACACTCGACCACCCATACATAATGATGATCATATTTCGAAGCTTAAGCTAAATATTCCACCTTTTGAGGATAGATATAATCCAGATGCATATCTTACATGGGAATTGGAAGTAAATCAACGTTTTGCATTTTTAAGATATCCCGAGCATATGCGTGTTAGTGCTGCTACTTGCGAGTTTATAGATTTTGCTTCACTTTGGTGGTCTGAATATTGTTGCGTCAATCATGCTAATGTTCCTAATACTTGGACTGCTTGAAAAACTACTATGCGAGTTTGTTTTGTACCACCAACTTATCAACAAGATTTACTAAAGAAATGACTCATTTAGAACAAGGCAAAAATTATGTAGAAGAATATTATCAGGAATTACAAACTGGGATGGTTCATGCTGGTATTGTTGAAAATACGGAACAAATGATGGCTCGTTTCTTTCTTGGTTTAAATAAGGAGATTCAAAACATCTTAGACTATAAGGAATATCGTACCATTACTCGTTTGTTTCATCTTACTTGCAAAGTTGAACGTGAAGTGCAGGATCATCAACCACCATGGAGATGGTCTAACAATTTTGTAGGTCGTACATCGTCGTGGACATCCCGACAATCAACGCCTTCTTCGCATGGCACGCCACCAGCACCTACCACGTCCAAAGCCACCACGCCGTCATCAAGAACGCCTTCGGCAGCTCTCCATCATCTAATGGCCCTGCTCGTAGTTCTTCTTCTATGGCTTCCACAAGCAAGACGAAGGATATACAATGCCGCAAATGCTGGGGATATGGTCATATTGAGAGGATGTGCACAACACAGCGTGTTATGATGGTGCATGATGATGGTGAATATGATTCAGTAAGTGATTTTGATGAAGATACATTAGCTCTTATTGTTGCATGTGATGGGGATAATTCTGATTCTAAAGAAGAGATGGAGGTAATGGGAGCTGAAACTGCTAATCAATACAAGATCTTAGTTGCAAAACGTGTGTTGAGTGTGCAATTGAGCAAAGCTGAACATGATCAATACCACAACCTGTTCCAAACACGAGGCATTTTCAAGGAATGAGCTATACCGATCATTATTGATGGAGGAAGTTGTAATAATCTGGCTAGTGTTGACATGGTAGAGAAGCTTGCTCTCCCAACAAGACAACGCTCACATTCATATTACATCTAATGGTTTGAGAGTTCTCGTAAGATCAAGGTAACAAGAACGATATGCGTGCATTTTACTATTGGTACATATTCTGATATTGTTGATTGTGATGTTGTGCCCATGCAAGCTTGTTCTTTGTTACTTGGTAGACCTTGGCAATTTGGTAGAGAATCTATTCATAAAGGTAAAACTAATCACTATTCTCTTATGCATGATGGGAAGAAAATTGGTCTCAAACATATGACTCCTGAACAAATTTTAGAGATGATCTTGCTAGAGCTAGTAGAGCTAAAACTAAGGAGAAACATAAAAGTGAGAATCAGATTGTTGCTGAAGATTTTGTACCACCAAAGACCACTAAATCTGATTCTAAACATGCTACTAAAATTCATTTGAAGGGTCCATGTATGCTTGCAAATAAAATTGATATTGTTGAACTAGATGTGAACAATACTCAATGATATGCAATTGTCTGCAAAGAGGTTTTGTTTTCATTTGAGGATATGCCTCCTTCTTTGCCACCTACTTTTGCTAACCTTTTGAAGAAATATGAGGACGTTTTTCCAGCTGAGATGCCACCAGGATTACCTCCTATTAGTGGAATTGAGCACCAAACTGATTTAATTCCTAGTGCCACGTTGCCCAACCGTGCACTATATAGAACCAATCCCGAGGAGACAAAGGAGATACAATGCCAAATTCAGGAACTACTTGACAGAGATCACATTCGTGAGTCCATTAGACCTTGTGATGTTCCTATTCTTTTGGTACCTAAGAAAGATGGTTCTTCGCGCATGTGTACTGATTGTAGAGTTATCAATAATATTACTATCTGTTACCGTCATCCTATTCCACATTTAGATGATATGCTTGATGAATTGAGTGGCTCTACAATGTTTTCTAAAGTTGATTTGCGTAGTGGTTACCACCAGATTCGTATGAAATTAGGAGACGAATGGAAAACAGCATTTAAAACTAAGTTTGGTTTATATGAGTGGTTAGTAATTCCGTTTGGTTTAACTAATGCGCCCAACACATTCATGAGATTAATGAATGAAGTTTTACGTGCTTTCATTGGATGTTTTGTGGTAGTCTACTTTGATGATATTCTGATTTACAGCAAATCTTTAGAGGATCATTTGGAACATTTGCGTGTTGTTTTCAATGCTTTACGCAATGCACATTTGTTTGGTAATCTTGATAAGTGCACCTTTTGTACCGATCGAGTTGCGTTTCTTGGCTATATTGTTACACCACAGGGTATTGAAGTGGATCCAGCCAAGATTGAAGCAATTGAGAATTGGCCGCAGCCCAAGACGATAACACAAGTGAGGAGTTTTCTCGGCATCGCTGGTTTTTATAGGCATTTTGTCAAAGATTTTGGATCAATTGCTGCGCTGCTGAATGAGCTTACAAAAAAGGATGTGCCCTTTGTTTGGGGTGATGCACAACAAGCCTTCATGATATTGAAAGATAAGTTAACACATGCTCCATTACTCCAACTTCCTGATTTTACTAAGACTTTTGAGCTTGAATGTGATGCTAGTGGAATTGGTTTGGGAGGTGTGTTATTACAAGAGGACAAACCTATTGCATATTTTAGTGACAAATTGAGTGGGGCTAGTCTGAACTATTCTACTTATGATAAAGAATTATATGCGCTGGTTCGGACATTAGAAACTTGGCAACATTATTTATGGCCTAAAGATTTGTTATACATTCTGATCATGAATCTTTGAAACATGTCCGTAGTCATGCTAAGCTGAATCGTCGCCATGCAAAGTGGGTTAAATTTATTGAGTGTTTTTCTTATGTTATCAAACACAAAAAGGGTAAAGATAATCTTATTGCTGATGCTTTGTCGCGCCGTTATACTTTGTTATCTCAACTTGACTTCAAAATATTTGGATTGGAAACTATTAAGGAACAATATGTGCATGATGTTGAATTTAAAGATGTGTTGCAGAATTGTAGAGATGGTAGAACATGGAACAAATTCGTCTTCAATGATGGATTTGTGTTCCGCGCTAACAAACTATGCATCCCAGATAGTTCCGTTTGTATTTTGTCGTTATAGGAAGCGCATGGAGGAGGACTGATGGGTCACTTTGGTGTAAAGAAGACGGAGGAAATTCTTGCTGCACACTTCTTTTGGCCACGCATGCGTCGAGATGTTGAGAGATTCGTGGCACTGGCATGCTTCACTACTTGTCCAAAAGCTAAGTCTCGCCTTAATCCACACAGTTTATATATGCCTCTTCCTGTTCCTAGTGTCCCTTGGGACGATATTTCTATGGACTTTGTTTTGGGATTGCCTCGTACACAGAAGGGGGGATAGCATTTTTATAGGCATTTTGTCAAAGATTTTGGATCAATTGCTGCGCTGCTGAATGAGCTTACAAAAAAGGATGTGCCCTTTGTTTGGGGTGATGCACAACAAGCCTTCATGATATTGAAAGATAAGTTAACACATGCTCCATTACTCCAACTTCCTGATTTTACTAAGACTTTTGAGCTTGAATGTGATGCTAGTGGAATTGGTTTGGGAGGTGTGTTATTACAAGAGGACAAACCTATTGCATATTTTAGTGACAAATTGAGTGGGGCTAGTCTGAACTATTCTACTTATGATAAAGAATTATATGCGCTGGTTCGGACATTAGAAACTTGGCAACATTATTTATGGCCTAAAGATTTGTTATACATTCTGATCATGAATCTTTGAAACATGTTCGTAGTCATGCTAAGCTGAATCGTCGCCATGCAAAGTGGGTTAAATTTATTGAGTGTTTTTCTTATGTTATCAAACACAAAAAGGGTAAAGATAATCTTATTGCTGATGCTTTGTCGCGCCGTTATACTTTGTTATCTCAACTTGACTTCAAAATATTTGGATTGGAAACTATTAAGGAACAATATGTGCATGATGTTGAATTTAAAGATGTGTTGCAGAATTGTAGAGATGGTAGAACATGGAACAAATTCGTCTTCAATGATGGATTTGTGTTCCGCGCTAACAAACTATGCATCCCAGATAGTTCCGTTTGTATTTTGTCGTTATAGGAAGCGCATGGAGGAGGACTGATGGGTCACTTTGGTGTAAAGAAGACGGAGGAAATTCTTGCTGCACACTTCTTTTGGCCACGCATGCGTCGAGATGTTGAGAGATTCGTGGCACTGGCATGCTTCACTACTTGTCCAAAAGCTAAGTCTCGCCTTAATCCACACAGTTTATATATGCCTCTTCCTGTTCCTAGTGTCCCTTGGGACGATATTTCTATGGACTTTGTTTTGGGATTGCCTCGTACACAGAAGGGGGGATAGCATTTTTGTTGTTGTGGATCGGTTTTCTAAGATGGGACACTTTATTCCTTGTCACAAGACTGATGATGCTTCACGTATTGATGATTTGTTCTTTCGTGAAATTGTTCGTTTACATGGTGTGCCAAATACTATTGTTTTTGATCGTGATACTAAATTTCTTAGCCACTTTTGGAGATGTTTATGGGCTAAGTTGGGGACAAAATTGTTGTTTAGTACTACATGTCATCCCCAAACTGATGGACAAACTGAAGTAGTCAATAGAACTTTGTCTACTATGTTGCAGACTATTTTAAAGAAGAACTTAAAAATTGTGGGAAGAGTATTTACCTCCTATTGAATTTGCTTATAATCGTTCGTTGCATTCTACCACAAAGTTATGCCCATTTGAGATTGTGTATGGTTTTGTTCCTCGTGCACCTATTGATTTATTGACATTACCTTCTTCGCTGCAAAATAATTTGGATGCTACACAACATTGGAAATGATATTAAAATTACATGAGACTACTAAATACAACATAGAACGCATGAATACTAAGTATAAACTTGCTGGGGATAGAGGGAGAAAGCATGTTGTGTTCGATGTTGGTAATCTTGTTTGGTTGCATTTGTGCAAAGATCGTTTCCCTGATTTGCGCAAGTCTAAGTTAATGCCACGTGCTGCTTTTCCTTTTAAGGTGTTAGAGAAAATAAATGATAATGCATATAAACTTGAGCTACCTGCAGATTTTGGTATGGTTAGTCCTACATTTAACATTGCAGATTTGAAGGCTTACTTTGGCGAGAAAGATGAGATTGCATCGAGGACGACTTCAATTCAAGAAAGGGAGCATGATGTGGACATCCCATCTTTTGATACACCCGCTGTACCTATAGCTACACAAATAAAAGGACCTATCACTCGAGCTCGTGCCAAGCAACTTAACTATCAGGTACTTTCGTTTCTTGGAACTATCCCTCATATACACGAGAATATGATGCTGCCTAAATCAGATGTGTTTGTTACTCTTAGGAATGATGGACCTAGCATGGACGAGAGGGACAAGCATTAAAGCATAACTGTACATGGAGATGGCAGCAAGCATATGAGGATTGAAGAGGATGCCACAAGTAGAGATTTCAGAACTTTGAAGCCACCATAATGAAGATTGAAGGCTTGGACGAAATATTCAAGAATATTACTTCATAGCTTCGTCTGTAGCTTAATATGGTGCTGCATCACCTTTATTTTGGGTCAAATCCATGTTATTTTCGCGAGAATATCATTAGCCACTTTTTAGAGTCTGTATTTGAGGGGAAAAGGCATTTTAGGGTTGGATTCTGCCACCATACCTATTGCTGGACGAAACCCCACCTTTTCCTCCTTAAATACCCCCATAGCCATCTGATACATTGCAAATGTATCTATAATTTTTGATGTTCCATGCTTGGTTTTATCCACTTTCTTGTGTTTTTTTCCAACTTTGGAGTACTTTTCATATGATTTCTTGGACTAACCTATTAACAAGAGCCACAGAGCCAGCTGCCTGTTTTCTGCTGTTTTTGGTTCCAGGAAAGTTAGAAAATGAATATTCTCGGAATTGGACGGGACAAAAGCCAAAGTGCCTATTTTTTCGGAAGTCATCAGATGCCAGAGTACGAGACGGAGATGGGCCAGGGCCACCACACCACCTGGCCGTGTGGCCCAGCCTGGCCCATGCCAGGGGGTGGTGAGGCCAGCCCTGGCACCCCCTCGGCCTCCCCTTTCGACTATAAGATGCCCTCGGGACATAAACCCTAAGGGCCTGATCAAAAATCCACGAAAGAGTCTGTAGCCGCCGTCATCTCCATCCCTAGATCGGGAGGGATCTGAAGCTCTTCCCGGCACCCTGCCGGAGAGGGGAATTCACCCTGGAGGCCTTCTTCATCACCATGCAACCCTCCGGTGTGATGCGTGAGTAGTTCATCCTTGGACTACGGATCCATGTAGTAGCTAGATGGCTGGTTCTCCTCCTTTGTGCTTTCATGTCTAGATCTTGTGAGCTCCATTCATGATAAAGATCATCTATTTGTAATTCTGCATGTTGTGTTTGCGGGGATCCGATGGATATTGAGATGCTATTTCAGATTGATTATTGATTCTATCATGTCTTTGTTATTTGTGATCTTGCATGCTTTCTGTTGTTAGTAGCTATCTTGGCCAAGTAGATGCTAGCAACTCCAAGAGTTAGTATTTATGCTCGATAGTGGGTTCATGCCTCTGGTAATCTGGGGAAGTGACAGAAATCTCTAAGGTACTAGATGTGCTATTGCTACTAGGGAGAAAACAACAATCCTTTGTTCATAGAACAATCGTATTGTTTACTTTACACGCAGTTCGTAAAGCAATAATCTTTTGCTTGCAACTTAATACTGGAGGGGGTTCGGATGATAACCTGAAGGTGGATTATTAGTCATAGATGCAGTTGGATGGCGGTCTATGTATTATGTTGTAATGCCCAATCAAATCTCAAAGGAGTCAAGATGATTAGTATATGCATGTATTGCTTTCTCGATGTTTGTCAATTGCCCCGCTGTAATTTGTTCACCCAGCATGTTATCTATCTAAGGAGAGCCACCTCTAGTGAACTATGGATCCCGGTCCTTGTCTTTTACATTCAATCTACAATCTTTTACTGCTTTGTGTTTACTTTCTGCAAACTTTTACTTCTTTCCATTCGATACATTTCATCCTTTGTTTTCTGCAAAACACGGTGAGATTGACAACCTCATCGCAAGTTGGGGACAAAGTTCTGTGGTTGTGATGTGCAGGTCTCCACGTTGCTACTAGCACTAGTAGTGCGCCCTGCCAAGGCTTAGCTAGCAACACCTTTGGGGTGTTTCCTTGCTCCTACTGGTTCGATTAAACCTTGATTTCATAACTGAGGGAA
The DNA here is from genome assembly GCA_916181665.1 of Avena sativa. Taxonomy (NCBI): domain Eukaryota; kingdom Viridiplantae; phylum Streptophyta; class Magnoliopsida; order Poales; family Poaceae; genus Avena; species Avena sativa. The sequence goes on along the minus strand of OV702290.1, from coordinate 25,308,670 downwards.
ACTTGCTGCTGTGCTCATCATACCTTCCTCTTGGGGTTCCCAACGAGCTCTACATCAACCACGCACCAGTACTTTTCTAGGCGCCGTGCATTGAGCCATCAAGCATTTTTCTGGCGCCGTTGCCAGGGAGTCAAGGACATCTTCACAATGGGAGTCCCTCATAACCAATCTCTTTACTTTGTTATTTTTGTTTTGCTTAGTTTCCTTTTTCTTTGTTTGCTTGTTTCTTTTTCAAAAACACAAAAAAATTAGTTTTACTTGTTTGCTTTCTTATTCAAAAACACAAAAAAATTAGTTTTACTAGTTTGCTTTCTTTATTCAAAAACACAAAAAAATTAAGTCTCCTTTAGTTTCCACCTCTTCTTTAGCTCACCATGTTGATCCCTAAATTCACCCTGAAAGATCTTCCAATTGGTAGTGGTTCTATAATTGGGAAAGATAACATTGAAGAATTATTTAATCATGTTAGTAAACATGAGGATACTGAGGATAGATCCCTTGCAGAACTTGCTCCAAACTATGAGATTATTGCAGCTTCTTTAATTCACATGTTAGAAGCTAGGTTTGTTAACCTCAACCCATTAATGCAAATAATGTTTCTTAAGCTTAAAGAAATTGAGGACCCTGAAAAGAGGGATTTTATTCTAGAAACTTTGTTTAAGGAGTTCTATGATGTTGCCAAGGAAGCTAGAAAAGTCTTTGAACGTTTCAATATGCTAGGCTCGTGTGTAGATGTTGTTGGTACACGAGAAAATATGAACAAAACCGAACCTAATGGGGAGGAACCTAAGATACCAATACCCTTTAAACTAGTAGCAATACATGATGCCATAGAAAAGAATCTTGATTGGATTGTTCCTGCAAACCCTTTTGATGAGAATAGTGAACCTAATAGCATTGAGAGAGGATCCTCTCAAACTTATTTGGATGATATACCTTGCCTTGTTGAAAATATTTCTGGTATTGATCTTAATGCTTCTTCATTTGAGAACACTTGATTCTTTCTTGCTTCTTATGCCTAACTTAAAGGCGTTAAAGAAAAGTACTTATCGGGAGATAACCCAAAAGTTTTAGATGAGTCTTTGAAGTTATTACCTCTGTAATAACCTCTCCTTATCCTTTTGATTTGCCTTTTGTGCCAAGAGTATCCTCTAATGAGAGAGAAGTAATGATTGGGAAAGTTGCTGTCCCGAAACAGATTTCTGTGCTTCACCATAAAAATTCGTGTAAAATCTCTGAACGTCTTTTTGAGGCGTTAATTTTTATGCTTCTGCCCCAGGTTGTTATATAACTTTCGTTAGTTCAACACTTTTTGATTTGAGCAACAGAAGGTCTTCGAAAAAAATCGTCTTTACCTGCTGGTCTGTTTTGACAGATTTCTGCCATTTTCTGCATTTGCTTCTTGTTGGTTCCTTTTTGAGTTCTTTTGGGGAATTGAGATTTTTTAGGGAAGTGCTACAGTATCTAGTGTTCTAATGGAAGTTTATTTGGTGTTAGAACTGAACCTTAAGACCTTTTATCTTGAGTGCACTAATGTTGCTAATAAAGATTGTGTGAAGTTTTGTATAAAGAAAAAATTTCAGGTGTATGAAAGGAATGAGTAATGAGATGAAGGATGGACTAAATATCAAGCTTGGGGATGCCACACGTGTCACCCCAAGAAATATCCAAGAAGTACAAGCGTCAAAGATTGGGGATGCCCAAGGCATCCCCTTCTTTATCAATAAAAATTCCAGGTTTCTTCCGAACGCTTCATTTTTATTGTTTCATGCACAGTTGTGTTGTTCTTGGAGCGTCTTATTTTTCGTTTTCGTTTTGGTTTTTATTTGCTTTTGTTTGCTTAGTTTGCTGAATAAATTGGTTGGACCCCCTCTTTCATACATTGGTTTTCAAATAGTTTGGTTTGGATTGGAAAAGAGTAGGAAAGTTCATGCTTATGTGGTAAAAAGAGCTCGTTTTTTACTCTGGCCTATGCTTTGTCATGCCATGCTTGATATTGTTTTGGCTTTATGCTTAGTATTCTTTGTTGTAGCATGACTTGTTATAAACAATTGAGATTGCTTAATGTGCCTTGGATGAATCATGCGTTGTTTTAGCATATTAAAGCATAGTATAGTGGTATTCTCCTTTGATGCTTTATTTGGGTTGACTTGGCGCATGCTCACACCATTCTATGAAGGCCTTTCTTCCACCATTATATTGAGTCTCCACCTTCTACCTTTATGCACCTACTTTGAGAGCATAGTGGCCATTCTTAGTTCTATGTGCATTGTCCCAAGACTAGTTGATTGATGCATACTTAGATATTGCTTGTTTTAAACTATTGTATCTAGTCACTCTTATGAACTTTGAAGGTGTCCTATGCATTTATATTTGCTACTCTATTGAGGGACAAGTTGAATACTTTTATGCTATGTTTTCTTTATGTGAAACAAACAAACGTCTTGCAAAGCATTGTTATTCATGAATCTTTTGTTTGTGCCTTTTCATGTTGCATCATAGTTTCTTTGCTTATTGCTAGAACTTTTTCTTTCATATTATGATTGAAGTACTATGATCCCAGCTTTGAATGTTTTACAAATACTTTGATCAAGTCTTTGATGGTGCATGTCACCTCAAAAATTATTCTTTCTTTTTATCACTTACCTACTCGAGGACGAGCAGGAGTTAAGCTTGGGGATGTTGATACATTACAAATGTATCTATAATTTTTGATGTTATATCCTTGGTTTTATCCACTTTCTTGTGTTTTGTTCCAACTTTGGAGTACTTTTCATATGATTTCTTGGACTAACCTATTAACAAGAGCCACAGTGCTAGCTGCCTGTTTTCTGCTGTTTTTGGTTCCAAGAAAGTCAGAAAATGAATATTCCCAGAATTGGACGGGACAAAAGCCAAAGTGCCTATTTTTCCGGAAGTCATCAGATGCCAGAATACGAGACGGAGAGGGGCCAGAGGCCGGCCACACCACCTGGCCGCGCGGCCAGGCTAGGCCTGCGCCAGGGAGTGGTGTGGTGGCCCCTGGCACCCCCTCGGCCTCCCCTTCCGCCTATAAGATGCCCTCGGGACGTAAACCCTAAGTGCCCGATCAAAAATCCACGAAAGAGTTTGTAGCCGTCGTCATATCCATCCCTAGATCGGGAGGGATCTGAAGCTTTTCCCGGCACCCTGCCGGAGAGGGGAATTCACCCTGGAGGCCTTCTTCATCACCATGCAAGCCTCCGGTGTGATGCGTGAGTAGTTCATCCTTGGACTACGGATCCATGTAGTAGCTAGATGGCTGGTTCTCCTCCTTTGTGCTTTCATGTCTAGATCTTGTGAGCTCTGTTCATGATCAAGATCATCTATTTGTAATTCTACATGTTGTGTTTGCGGGGATCCGATGGATATTGAGATGCTATTTCAGATTGATTATTGATTCTATCATGTCTTTGTTATTTGTGATCTTGCATGCTTTCCGTTGTTAGTAGCTATCTTGTTCAAGTAGATGCTAGCAACTCCAAGAGTTAGTATTTATGCTCGATAGTGGGTTCATGCCTATGGTAATCTGGGGAAGTGACAGAAATCTCTAAGGTACTAGATGTGCTGTTGCTACTAGGGAGAAAACAACAATCCTTTATTCATAGAACAATCATATTGTTTACTTTACACACAGTTTGTAAAGCAATAATCTTTTGCTTGCAACTTAATACTGGAGGGGGTTCGGATGATAACCTGAAGGTGGATCATTAGTCATAGTTGCAGTTGGATGGCGGTCTATGTATTATGTTGTAATGCCCAATCGAATCTCAAAGGAGTCAAGATGATTAGTATATGCAAGTATTGCTTTCTCTATGTTTGTCAATTGTCCCGCTGTAATTTGTTCACCCATCATGTTATCTATCTAAGGAGAGCCACCTCTAGTGAACTATGGATCCCGGTCCTTGTCTTTTACATTCAATATACAATCTTTTACTGCTTTGTGTTTACTTTCTGCAAACTTTTACTTCTTTCCATTCGATACGTTTAATCCTTTGTTTTCCGCAAAACACGGTGAGATTGACAACTTCATCGCAAGTTGGGGACAAAGTTCTATGGTTGTGTTGTGCAGGTCTCCACGTTGCTACTAGCACCGGTAGTGAGCCCTGCCAAGGCTCAGCTAGCAACACCTTTGGGGTGTTTCCTTGCTCCTACTGGTTCGATTAAACCTTGGTTTCATAACTGAAGGAAACTTGCTGCTGTGTTCATCATACCTTCCTCTTGGGTTCCCAACGAGCTCTACATCAACCATGCACCAGCACTTTTCTGGGCGTCGTGCATTGAGCCATCACCATCACTTTAGACTCAGATTTTGTTTAGACTAAAAGTTAGTCATCATTGTAACTTTGCCAAGGCTTGAATGTCACAGAGACCTCCTGTACTTTGCACCTATTCAAGATCCCACGATTTCAATAAAGCTTTCATCTTTATTAGTAATATCTTGATTGCAATATTAGTTCTTACTTATTCTTGATTTAAGGTAGGAATTAAGACCTCGTTGGTCAGGCTGATCGTGCTTCTGCAAGATCGGTAACCTTCAGGAGATTGGCCTAGCGATTGCATTGGCGCTCGTGCTTGCACGTGTAGTCGGATAGTCAAGCCCAAACTCCACCAAAATCGATTATCATCATCTCATCGAAAGATCGGACATGTTTGCCCTATCATAAAAGGTGCACCATATACATATTTCTTGAATATGCTTTAGCATATTTGTTCTCAGCCCTAGCCCACAATATATGTTTTGCTTTTTCTCGGCTAATTCAGTGTAGTGTTCTATATAATTGCATTATGACTTTTTCTACTTAAATTTAATTACGGAAATGATGTTGTCAGATACAGGTGGATTGATCTCAACTTATTACAATATATAGACCTACAGTAGAGAGAGAGGAGGTTGAGATCCTGGCTACTCGCACGCGAGACGTGCGCCATGAGTTATGTAAATTGAGTCAATCGGTGGAAACCTTGAGTGTGTTACTAGGTACTACTGTGGCATCAACGTGGTTAACTCTACCGATCTTGCAAACTCTAGGTGAATACTTAATTTTTCTAGTTGTGGATGTAGGTATGAATTTCCTGATAGATGTATTGTTCATTTTGTCAGGATAAAGGATCTAGCAATCTCGAGGTGAATACTTAATTTTTTTGGTTGTGGATGCATGTATGTATTTCCTGATAGCATGTATTGTTCATTTTGTTGGGATAAGAATTCTATATGTTGCATGACTTTCCTGTTTTGACTTAATATAGAGTTATGACTGTCAGCCGATTGTAGATTGTTTATCTTTTGCAAAAACACTATTACCGTTGTAGATTGGCAAGTTTTTTTGGGTGTCACTGATGTTGCCTGTTTCTAGCTTAGATCTGGTTGAGATTCTTAGCTATTGATATTTATTTGTGTTAAATGATACAAATTTTGGACGCATGGTATCCCACCCTTCAAATACCTAATAGCTTGTATTGTTCATTTTGTTGGAATAGGAATTGTATTAGTTGCATGGGTTATTCTATTTTTAACTTTAACCCGTGCAACATTTCTTTGGTTGTGTTACTGTAGAGCAGTTTCCAGGGTGCTCCACTCACTTTATTTACCTTCCACATGTCCTTTCGTGTGTCTCTATTGCCGGTCACGGCCTTAATGGTTGGAGAAGTAGACAGTAGATCCTAGGCTTCATGCTACTACTTATTTTTAGCCAATTGGATTTGGTCACCTTGAGATAGATTATTTATGCACACAATCATGTTTTTCTTGGTGTATATCAGGTGATACAAATGTATCTCCATTATCTCTATCTCACTTTCCATGCGATAATTCGGCACAATCAGATAGATCTTCTATAGAAATGGGTAGACCATTGCCTATTCGGTGGGTTTTTTGTAATGCATGGTTAAATTTTCCCTACCCTCCTATATCAAAGGTTTTTGTTGTTTACATATAAATAGAAGATTATTGTCATCTAGGATCATATGCATATCCTCTTAATTTCAAGTGTTTATGCAACTGCTTGCATACAAACAATATAAGCATAATAATTACTATATTTTCCTTGCTTTCATAATTCCCCCAAAATGAAGCCTTGGATTTTGATCCAAGAAGCAACAATCCCCAACTTGGGAGAGCCAGGCCAATTCAACCTAATTTAGCCTACTAGCATAATGTATATGTTTATGGTCGGTACTAATATATTAGAATATAGTCTTAGTGATCTTATCACAGTTCTAATTTCTTAGGTGGACTAATTAATGGTATATTTTTTGTATATCATCATATTACTTGTGATGTTAATTTATTATCATGGCTGTAGGTGGCTTGCGATTTTCCTTCACCAAAAATGATGATTTGTAATAACACACTTGCTTGACAAACGACCTTGAATACCCTCCTAGTTTTCCTTGAAATAAAGTTAGTTCTATCTTAGCATGCACATTTTTTGGGTGATTTTGTCTCTTGATTTATTTTATAGGCACGAGGTCCGCTGGGTTCTTTTCTTGGTCTAGGTGCCATATTTAAACCAACACTAAGGAAAATAATCCGTCGTGCACCAAAAATGAGCTTTTTTATATTTGAGAGATATTTAGCGTCTATTACATGTTTGATTGTAGAGGTTCGCAAAGCTGGGTACATCCTGTCCTTCTAGGCGCTATGTTTGAAGCCTTGGCTGTCTCGCCTAGCGCCCTGGTCATCTACACCAAGTTTTCCTTGATTGTAACAACAACGATGTACTCGTGATGGATGTTGTGCTTGTCGTTGATGCTTTGACTTCAGCGGCAGCATTCCCCATGGCTACAACTGTCAGGTAGTTAATTCACCCTATGACATGCTTTGACTCTTTGTGTTTCACATGAAAAGGCATCACCAAAAGTTTTAACAAATACTTATTTACTCGAAAATTTGTATGTTGTGTATTTTTCTTATTTTCCTTTGTGTCATACATCTGTGGACAACAACCTTTTTTTCTTTTTGTGTGATCGTATAGCGCCTACTAAGTGCAGAACCATGGATAGTAAAGGGTTAAAATACAAGAACTCAAGATGTGAGGAAGAAGATTCATGGGAAGATTACACAAGTACACTGGATCTTGATGTGGTAGGTCAGTCGTTGAGGCATTGTGACTTTAGAGAACAAGTATGCCTCATATTTTTTGTTACATGTTGATACATATAAGTCAAACACCATGCTCTCATGATTTGTCATGTGCCAACTGAGAAATATATATGCACGCTATTATAGATTATTAGGGACACTTTATATTGTACACCATAGTTGCTTCAGATCACTTTCCTGTTGGAAAAGATTTTCGTATTATTGTCATGTTTAATGAGCATGGAAAATCCATTCTTTTCATAGTACTATCATGTTTGTTGACTAAAATTGTTATTTGTTATGGTGTACAAGATAACAACCCATGAAACCAATTAACAATATTTGTGTGGCTCTGACACCAAAAGTGCATATTATTGTTGGTTTATTATGCTCAAAGAATTGGTGTAACATCCCAGCATTAGAGCTTAGAAATAAGCTGAGATGAAGTGTGTAAATTGCATTCATGCATAGAAAATCTGGATAATTTTCGCGCTTTTAAATAAAACTTGTCAAAGTGATTGAAACTTCTCTTAACTTGGTGGAACTCAAGTAGATCATCAAGTTGACTACGATAAGTTTCAATATGACCTTTGCTAAAACCTTATCTTTGGGTAATATAATTTGATCTATGGGTAGATCAAATAGAACTAAGCTAAACCCACCACACATTTATGAAGGATCTTATCGAGATCATATCTGGGTATTCATTATAACAACTCTTGAATACTCAATTAAGTTTATAACTTAAGCGAAGAAACTTAATAACTAAACCTTGATATATTTTCTTGCCATATTTATTCCTACCATGAGAATCATGGCAGTTTCTAAACACTCACTCTTATCACAAATAGAGTAGAAAAGGAAGTTGAGCCAAGACCATTCATGTCATATCTTTGTTGTCATATTAACATATGACATTCCTAAATAGTCAACTCCTAGTGTCAATTGCTCATCAATGATTAAGTGATCAATCCTTGACCTAACCCTTATTAACCTTTAGCTTTGACTTATTATATTAATCTTCCAAAAACCTTAAGTAAATTAATAAGGAGAAGGAACTAGCTATGGTGAAGTGTGCCATCATTAATGGAATGAAATCCTTAGTGGTGATCAAACCATTTGATGTTGGAGGAGTTAACTCACTGATGAGTTAACTAGAAGAAGTATCTACACCCAAGAAGTAACTGGTGCTTGAGGAGCTATGAGAAGGCTAGTAATATTAGTACATCAAATAATAATCTTGTTAAGTCAAGTGGGCATAAAATTAGAGTAAGCTTGCTTAAACAAGATAATCCTATAGAGAGACTAGTGCAAGCTTACTACTTGGTTGAATATAGATCTTGATCAGACAATTAGAAGCTTAAGTGATGTATGATCAAAGGGTGGTGGTCATTATTCTCAAGCCACTGGAGAATAGATGACTAGATGACGAAGAAGTGTTGTGAGAATACCAAATTAGGCAAAGCCTAGTAAGCTGAATCATCTAGCTTGATCATGAGTGGTCAAGCTAGGGTGTGATGAAGCTTAGAACCTAAGAGAAGTGAAGTAGTGGAAGTCATGGTAGCTTAACCAAGCTAATACAAGAACAAACTTGTATTATGGAGAGTAGTGCCATACCTATTCCAGAGGATTGTTATCACGTGTGATATAGAGAGAACTATAATCTTGCAAGCCTTGGATATAGATGCAAGGTGAATATAAAAGGAGTTAATTGATGGAGTTAGATATAGCTACATTGAGAGATTCATTAGAGGTAGCTAAGAAATGAAAGTTATATACTAGGAGGAAAATGAAGGAGTAATGTTGAAGTGGCATGACCATGTCATCATATGATGATGGATATGCTGGAATCAGATGATTGACTTATTCAGGAAGATGTGATCTTTGTGAATAAGATAAGAGAGATTTATAGAGTGTATTTAGGAAAGGAATTCCTTATCTAAAGATAAGCTTAGTGAGGTACTAAGATAAGAGTGTTTGAGAAACCCTTAACCAACAGTATATCAAGCCATGATAAGACCCATGTCTACCTCTTTGTTCAAAACCCTAAAAAAATTAAATTGATAGTGGAACTATTTCCTATTCCTAGGTAACCATTGAACAATACCTCCTCAGCAAATAAAGCTTCCAAGAAATAATTAGAGAACCAGATGAGTATTTATGGATGGAAGCCTTGTCCACCTTATTATCTTGAACCTTAGACCCATGAACCATCAAGATCACATTAAGAAGTAATCTTTGTAGCTCACTCTAAGTTGAGATAACATTCAGGATTATAAAGTTAGGAACAACCCTTGAACCTTGATTCCTTGCAACATTCACTAATAAACTTGAGGGTAGTGTATCCTCTAGGGTCCATAGTAAGTGTGGTATTAGAAACCCTAAGTAAATGTTGCTAGGCATTGAAATCACTTGTGACACATGAGTGATAATGGTTATTCACCATTATATAACGAACTTCTATCAAAACATTAACCACACTTAACAAAGTAGTGAACAACTAGTTCAAGAAATGATCCATGCCTACTTTGAAAAAGAATAGAATGGTTATGAAGAAATTGTAATGGAATTGGGATAAAGGAAATTCCAAACTTTAAAAGAATATTAAAATTTAAATCACTATATTATGAACCCCTAGGGTTTAATACCTTGTAATATATTTGCATAGTTCCTTTATGAGGCTAAGTATGAGTAGAGTCCTATATATATCATTAACCATATTAAATCTTAACCATCACACTTACCATGGTGAAAACAAGAACATTTCTATAAGATTTTCATATGAGAAACAAATCCCTAAAACCCTAATTTGTATTTATTTTACTAAATAAAAGAATCCTTCACATAATAACACATTTTGTAAACACAATCAGAATTGTAGAAGAAATTGATTACAATTGATCCTTATAATATTCTTTAGGACTTAAAAATATTCTTGGTATTTTAAACCTTAAGAAATGCATATTTGAAATGGTTTTGTAAAAACATAAAACAGAAATAGAAAAAGAAAGAAGAGTAGAATCAGCCAGCAGTTCAGCCCACAACCCATTTCTTCTGCACCTATCCGTCGCTCGTGAGCAGTAGAGAAAACAACCCGCACGCTTGACCACGGCCCAACACGGGCTTGGTCCGAATACCGATTCGTCCTCGCTATCTCCATCGTCCACCCCACGCGCGGCGGCCGAAGCAGCTCGCCGGCAGGAGCGCCGTCGTCCACTGTGTCAAGATCCTCGCCGTGGTCGCTAGAGAAGGATAAGAACGCCACCGCGGAGCCTCTCCATACTCATCCCTTCACTCCCTCCCTCACATCTGCTCTCCTTCTCTCTGTTTCGCTCGGTTGAGCAAACCCTAGCTCTCTAAGGTTGTTGTCCTTGCTGTTTTCGAGCACCCCGTGCCTCATTGAAGCCACCGTTGGACGCGCCGATGTCTCCTTGTTTGTCCTCAATAAGCTTTGCAGGCAGGCACGTAGTGAGCAACGTGGAATCGAGCTCGGCACCCCGCCAGCCACCACGGCCATTGTCGTCGATTCGCTGTCTCCTGACCATCTCCGGCCTCACTAACCTCTCCATGGAGTTCATGGTGAGCTCCTACATTCTCCCATACCCCTCTCGCTCTCTGTAGTGGTCTGGATCGACGTAGCGCCGTGCACCGTCGTCGGCCGCCGCAAAAGAGGGTACCTCCGGTGACCAAAAAGGGGCGGCGACGCCACTGCTAGGTTCGCATTGATGCCCTACATTGAATGCGCCCTTCCGTTTTGCCCTGCGAGCTCTCCTGCGACGTGTCCTTGCTCGACAAGGGGATCTCCAGCCGTTGCTGATGTCACCACGTCATCATGCTGACGTCACCCTCGGCCACCACAACCCGTTTGACCAGTCCACGCCGACGTGGCCTATGCCCCACATGTCTATGTCTTGGGCTAGATTAGGTTCGGTGTAAAAAGGTTTAGTAGGAGGCTGGCATCAGTGATGATGCAATAAATCGTTTAGTTATTCCATTTTAATAAATCTAGAAAATGATTAAATCTTGTTAATTCATTATCTTTTGTTTTATAACTCGAGAAAATATATATTATATATCAAAATGTTTAAAAAATAAACTCTATAGTTTAAACTTATTATCATATTTTATTTTCCAACCTAAATAAAATAATTATTATTAGTAGTAAATAACCTATTAAGAATTAATCTTTTAAAATGTATATTCTATTATTTAAAATTCATAAAAATAAGTATAAGGTATTAAAATTATTAGAAAGAGAAAATATACATTTATAAATTGGTTACATATAATTTTGTGTTACTTGACTAAAAATTATTATTAAGTCTTAATAAAGTGATAAAACTTATAAAAGTCATATCTTATTATTTAAAAATCATAAAAATACTTATAATATACTAAAATGATCACAAAAATAATAACTACATGTTTAAAATATAATAATACACTTTTTTAAATAAATAAAGGTTTAGTACTCCAATAAACTTGAATTAAACTTATTTCCTTAATGGATAATTCATAAAAGGATATATAAAATTGCTAATGCGTCTAATATTATCCATTAAAGATCCAATAATAGTGTTAATCTTAAGTGATGCTACTATGAAGTCAAAATAGTCTAAAGTATCCTAAATACAATATTTGTTTAAACTCTTATTCACAAAGTGTATTATTTTCCAAAGGGATTTTTTTCAAATATAAAATCCTCAAGAATAATATTTGGACTTATTAAAAACTTTTACAATTATTTCAGTCACAAGTTAATAAGTATATTAAAAATCCCAAGATAACTCATAAGTAGTTAAGTAAGGTTGTTTCCATATTATGAATTATCACCACTCATTTGTAAGAAAATAAATGATTTTGTTCAACTATAATGTTAAGAAAACATAACTCAAATAGAAGTGTTACCACTCTTAATTAACCTTAAGAAAACACCAATTCCATAAAAGCAATGCTACTTGTATTCTACCTTTAGGAATCATTAAGAAGTGAACCACCTGTAATAAGATGCCTTATTCAGAATGTATAAGTCTCCACTTACTAGGGGAATAGTTATTCAAAAATGCTAATTATTTTATTCTTTGATACTCATAACTAGGAAGAAAATCTTAAAGTGTTAGATTTAAGTTTAACTACTTTTACTTTGTAAAAGTAACCTTTTCCTCAAAAGTTATTCTTTAAAAAAAATTAAAAGTAATCCTTAAGCATTTGTATAAAGGCTCTAATTGATTAATAATATTTCTTAAGGAATCTTTTAGATACCATGTCCCATTTGAGTGCTTTAGTATTGCATGCTACTTGTTGTATTTACATATTGTTTCACACACTCTCACAAGCCTTAATAAGAAGCACAAGTGTGAAGCTGATATAAAAGTGAAACACATTCTAAAGAAACCATTTCCAGTTTCCGAACCCTAGATCAAATACGATTAGTCCGGGGGTTCATGTTTATCAATTTGCATTACATTACTTATGTATCGTTGCATCTTGCTTCTTTAAACATTAGTCTTTATCGGACCAATGATGCTGTTTATAGAATTTGGATCTTCTATTGTCTTGAAGACCATGATTGCATAATCTTGCAATCACAAAATGCAAGTTCACACTTGCTCATGTCCTTTGATTATTTTCTATCAAATGCTTGTAACTCAAGTGTTGTCATCACCTGTATTTTAAAAAGGTCAAAAACACTATTTTCATAATAATATGATTATGGATTATTTACCAAATGGTAATAATCTATTGATACCGTTCTAGTGGTAAATGAACATAATATCTAGGACTTAATCAACCAATGTCGCTAGTGATTCTAGCACCGTATATTACGCGTTAACCATGAGATTTGGAAAGGGACAGAGAAGTCAGCTGGATCTTCTTCCTTTCGCATGGACGGATGACCTTATCATGAGGTTGTAGCTTCGTTGCAGGGACTTAGAAGATGGGTGGGACTCCTAGTTCCCCGCGATATTGGTGTTTAAACTTTCTGTGAGGGGCTGTCAGAGGTATATCTACCTATATGGGGGTTGCTAGGGACATGATCTGCTCACTGGAGTCTCCAAGGGGTTGTCAGGGTTATATCTGCCTATATGGGGGTTAACGGAGGTATATCTGCTTGGGGAGGTCGTGTCTTCATGCGGGGTCACGAAGAGGGGCAGTGATTAGCTTGGATCATCTACTGGGTCCCACATCAAGGAATTGTGGACGGGAATAAGCTGCCCAGTTGTGCAACAAGGATTTGGTCTCTCATGGGTAAAGTAACGCACCTCTACAGAGTGTAAGAACTGTGACATGTTACTCCCTGTTCTGGGAAGGAGCTACGAACGCGGCAGGAAAGGAACTCCATGAAAGTTCTGGTCAACCTATGAAGGCCGTCGGACATAGTTTTTTAGAATAAAAGCAACATTTGAAGAAATATTTGTGAAAACCTGCATTGCCTACGACCTTTGGTCTATGGCTGTAGAGATAGTGCATCAAACACTTCTTTTTAGTGAACTTGCTAAGTACGCCCGTACTCAACCGTACCTTCTTAACCCTTGCTAGGTTCTAAGCCGTTGAAGACGATGTCAACATCAATTTCTGCTCAAGAAACCACATCGGCAGCTCAAGTCCTTCAATAAAGTCAATGAAGTCAACATATACACCAACCGAAGTGAAGACAAAGATCCTGATTAGATAGGAAGTAGATACTCTAACCATAAAACCTACTTCTGTAGAGGATTGCATTAGTAGCAGTGGCAAGCCATATAGGTTAGATGCTAGTCTTAGTCTAAAGATAGTTCTGAATTGTTATCTCTGGTTCTTCTTCTAAAGAGTTGTTTTCTTCCTCTTTAAATCTATAGTCATGTCTTGGACCTGCTGTGTTTTTGTTGTACCACTCCGAGGGATGTAATACTAGTGAACGGTGTTTCATTGGTGTTATGTCAACGATTATAGTGTACTACATCATGCAATGGTATGCCGGGTCACCGCAATTGGCCTGTTATTTTTCCTGAAATGTTCTCCTGGATTTGCCTCAAGATTATATTATTTACCGGCTGCTCCTTGTTTTGGTAGGATCTGGAGTTTCCCATGGCCAGGTGCATGTGCCACCCTTTTCATGTTACATATGGAGTTTTGAATTGTTGGATCTGTTATTCCTTTTTCCCTTCACCTATACATAGTACAACGTGTCCATGTAATCACTAATCTATTGTAATTTTACTAGCTCAAATATCTGGAGAGATGGAAGAATGAATGTAGGTTGGTAGGACCTTTGCATAGGTATCAAGCATGCCATGGTCCTCTTTTAGTGTTGCAGGCTCAGGCAAAGATTGTTAGAGAAAATGAGGAAATGTAGAAAAGAACTGATCACATACTTTGGTCTCTCTTGGAAGAAAAGGTAAGAATTGGCAATCTTGGAAGTGCTTTGAGTGAGAATGATGTAATCCTAAAATGCAAGGATGGTACATGATCAGCAATAAAACCGACTTGTTGTCTCCGTAAAAATCTTATTGTCCGGATTTCCTATATGTTCGTTGCGAGTCCGTTGCGAGCAATGTAAAGGTAACTCCATTTGTTATTATTGTCACTGAAAGCTATATGTCTGTGTTATTTATCTTTCAGATTTTCTAACGTCTTATCTTGCCCTGCGTATAGCTTGGTTTCATGACTCCATGATAGCCAAGTATGACCCCCACCACGACAAGTACATGGCCTGCTGTCTGATGTACCGTGGTGATGTTGTGCCCAAGGATGTGAACGTTGTTGTGTCCACCATCAAGACAAAGCGCACTATCCAGTTTGTGGATTGGTGTCGCACCGGCTTCAAGTGTGGTATCAACTACCAGCCACCCAACATTGTCCCACGTGGTGACCCTGGCAAGGTCAAGAGGGTTGTGTGCATGATCTCCACCTCCACCAGTGTTGTTAAGGTATTCTCCCGCATTGACCACAAGTTCAACCTGATGTACGCCAGGCGTGCCTTCATCCACTGGTACGTGGGTGAGGGTACAGAGGAGGGAGAGTTCTCTGAGGCCCGTGAGGATTTTGCTGCCCTGGAGAACGACTACGAAGAAGTTGGTGCTGAATTTGACGAGGGTGAGGATGGTGATGAGGGAGACGAGTAGTAGAGTCTGCGTCCTGGTGCTTCTCCAAGGCCAACTACTACTGCTATCCAGTGATCTGCCCAGAGTGGCTTTATCTTTTATCTGTCTGTTTAAATGTTTGTTTTGTGATGTTTGGTTTACAACATGTTCCGTTGCATGAACCTGTGGTATGGTTGAACCTGCTTTGCACCTTGGTTAATATGCATGTTATGGCACCTGGTTGATATGCATGTTATGTGGTATTTGTGCCTACTGCTACTACTGCAAGTTTATTATGTTTTGTATGCGTCCTTGTGTTTGATCACGCGCTGTCTGGTGCTATCTACAAGTCTGTACTCTTCAGAAGTGCTCAGCCATGTGTAGTTCTGAACCCATCATGCTAACTGCTAAATTCTATTCCATGCAACATTACTACATTTTTTTGTTTTATGTAAATCGATGTACATACAAATCTTTATCATTTCTAGCTAAAACTTATAAGTAAAATACAGTCTCGCTTCCGGCCTCGGCGCCGGTGGGCACCGGGTCATCTAGTTTCCATAAAACGATCATCACAATGATAAGCAAATCGTTCAAGCTCCAGTGCCACAATGGTAAGCAGAAAACAACGTGTAAAAATTGATATTACAGCACTTAGGTCTGAACCCATATGTGTTTGGCATATGCAAAATGCAAATATTTGTATGGATAATTCTCAATGACAGATTGATATTCAGGCGTAATGAAAACAAATTATTGTACCAAGCAAGTAATCAACCTGATCGTGCCTACATATTGAGGTTTTGCCTTACACTTCCCAGAACGAGCCTTTATTTCTAGACCAAATGAATTTCTCCACTATTTTCATTACTATAAGTTGAACAACGTGGATGGAACAAAGAGGAATTCGAACAATCTACATCTTGCAATGATCTTCAAAGCAATGGATTTTACAAGAAAAAATAGTTAGTTTCCCAGTCATGAAGTGCAAAGACAATGTTGTCAGTCTTCAGCATCCTCCAGCTTCTCCAATTAGCATTCCCCTGCGTTGTCTTCAGTCGTAGCTGAGCTTCTGTCTTCAAAGTATTTCTGCATCTCCCCTTTCTGCAGTCCATCCCCCGATATGTTACTAGCAAAGTCATGATATCATAATGGTTACTTAGTAGTTTGTCACCAAACAGAAGGCAGGCAAACCTGAGCAGGGCGTGCCAAATTGGCGGCGTAACATGTTCAGGATACACAGTGGCCTGTATTCAGCTTGTAAGTGTCGAGCCGCCACATTATGCAACTAACATACTTTCATTCAGCTTTGATCCTGCTGGGTACACCGATGGTTCCCTGTCAGAAGATTACATCTTTGAGCTGCAGATTAGCTTCAAAGGCTGTAAGGTAAGTCCAATTTTGCCTCGTTGAAGCAAAGCTGTGGTAGCTGGACTACCAACAAAGGCACCAACTGCACCACAGTTGAGTATTTGATGCTCATGAAGGGCAAAGCGAAGCCAGAACACTGCGCAAAAAAAGCAAGAAGGAAAAACCATAAAGCAACAACTGAGAGTTATGCAGAAGCAGTACAACCTTCATAGTCATTTTAAAGGACGAGGAATCATCATTTCACGTAGTATATTGAGTCACTGGGGCCACTCTCACATGTTCATAAGAACAGAGCTCGTGCTGTGGTGCAGGACATACGTGAAGCAATTGCGACACACCAAACCAAAACTGACGCATGGTTGGTTTTGCATGAACAACGAATCACTTCCACTGTAAATTGATATGAATACTTAAAACTACTAATCTTTTACAGTGCCACTTTGCGAATGTTCCTTTTCCTATTCTAAATTGATGTGAATACTTAAACTATGAACCTTTTCCTATAGAAAAAGGGCAAGCACTGTCAATCTAAAAAACTTAAAATCTGCCCTTATTAAGCTTCACAACTCTTCGGTTTTCCCAGAAAGAAGACAACACATGTACCTTAAGCTTACAATGATAAATGATTTGCCTTGAAGTTTCAGCAAACATTCTCAGTAGTCAGCCCTATTTCTAGAATGATCTTTCAAATCATACAACGTAAACATGGCTCCAAGTCCTACATGAACTTTCATGTAGCACAGAGTTGGCACTCTAATTGAACAAAGGATGCAGCTGGACCACATGGTCGAACACCAATCGGACCATAGATATTTCAATAATCTAATCTACACAACTACAAAACTATATTCCTCCCCTTACTGCATACTCCATCACTAGTCTTCTTTTTAACCTTCGCAGCACAATTTTGAGCACATAGTCGAAGTTATTTACCAAATAACTTCAGCTAATATGCTCAAAATTGCTTCAACTAATGTGCTCAAATTTGCTTATGTCAAGATGTACAATTAGAAAAGACAACAGTCCTACCTGAAAATACAGAGTCATGCAATTCTCAACGCCTCCATGGACTGCATCTACTTCCTGATCTGTTCAGTTCCTTTATGTGACATCTCAAGCTGCTCCATTCTCCGTGCTATGTCGTGTTTCCCAAGATGCCGCAGTCCATCAACTACAACATTAAAGTTCGGCGCCCGTGGCGCGAACCCAGCCTCACTCATCTCAAGAAGGTAGTTTGCAGCATCCAAGAACCTGCCTCCCCTCACACACATTTTGACAAGCATCACATACACAGGCCGATTAGGTGGGTGCCCCTTCGATTTCATATCACCAAAAAAGGCGAAGGCATCAGCGAAGCGACCTGCCTTGCAGAGCGCCTTGACGATCGCTGCATAGAGACTTGGGAATGGTCGGTGACCATCTTCAACAGCCGCATAGAACAAACGGAATGCCTCCTCGATTCGGCCAGCCTTGGCCACAGCTGGTAGCATCACTTTGTATGTTGAGATGTCTGGGCACAAGCCACGACTGGAAGCATCGGCAAGAAGATTAACGGCAAATTCCACATCACCAGAATCACAAAGCGCCTGGGCGAGTGAGTTGAATGTGGCCACGTCAGGGAGGACGCCCTCCTTGGTGATCCGGAGAGCGAATGCCTTGGCCTCCTCCAGCTGCCCAGCTCGGACGAGCCCGTCGACGAGGAGGTCCCGGCCACGCACCGGCGGACTGAACCCGCGGCTCGCCATGTCATCTAGGAACGCCTGCGCCTCCCTGAGCTTCCCCGACGCGCACCAGGCATCGACGAGGGTGCTGAACGTGGCTCGGTCGGGGGCCACGCCCTTGCGTGCCATGCGGCGGATCAGCTTGTAGGCGCCGACGAAGTTGCCATTGGTGCAGAGCGCGTCGAGGAGGGCGTTGTACACCTCGGTGGTCTGCGGGCAGCCGAAATGGGGGAGGCGGTTGAACACCTCGACGGCTTGCTCGGCGAGGCGGGAGTGGCCGTACGACGAGATGACGGCGGAGAAGGTGGACGGTGAGAGGGGAAGGCCGAGCGCACGCATGTCGTTGGTCTGGGTCCAGAGGTGGGTGAAGAGGCGCGCGCGGGCGAGCGGGAGGAGCAGCGCGTCGAAGTGCTCGGCGGACGGGGAGAAGTTGGGCTTCCCCCTAAGCCAGGCGAGGAAGCGCGCGGTGTGGAGGGGCTCGGCGGGGGCGGCGGCGCGGATGACGCGCAGAGCGAGGTCGGAGGGGAAGGGGGACGGGAGGCGGAGACGGTTCAGGGTGCGCTCCAGGTAGAAGTCGCGCCGCACGATGGTGGAGAGGTGGTGGACCAACGCGAAGTAGGCGTCCTTGGAGGTCGGGTGCTGCGGTGCCTCCGCTTCGCCGGCGGCGTAGTCGGGGAGCGTCGCCAGACGGCGGAGGCCGAGCCGGTCGCCGAGGCGGCGGAGAACGGCGGCCGACATGACTCGTCTCAGATGTGGCCACGACGCGATCCGGGAGCTAAAACTAGAGATGGGCCTATCGATGGTGGAGCCCATGACCGGTTCCATCACATGGGCCAGTAGCTGCTATATAACGGGCTTAAGTTTATATTATTTTGGGCTTGACAGGACAAGCCCATTCGAGCCCAGATCACTAGGGTTTGTGGAGGGTATAAAGACCGCGTCGCCTTGCGATCCCATCCCCGCCGCCGCTCTTCCTCCTCCTCTCTTCGCGTTAGGGTTAGGGTCGTTCGCTCCAAAAGGTAGCAAGCAGCTTGCACCAGAGCTTCCACCTCATGTTCCCGTGAGAATTCATCTTCTTTATCAAATTCGAACTCTGTTTTTGTTTTTGACGACAGATCAGAGATGGCGGTCCCTCTGCTGACTACGAAGATCGTGAAGAAGAGGGTCAAACAATTCAAGAGGGCCCATAGCGACCGCTACATTGGCCTCAAGGTAAAAACCTCGTCTACAAACCTTCGATGTAGAGGAAACTGCAGGCACTTCGTGTATTGGTTTCTCCGTGCAGATGATTTGACCTGCTTGTAGGTCGCGATTGTTACGCATGGCTGTAGTCTCAATAGTTTGCCGCGGTTCATGGCCTGTTTCAGTAGTTCTCTACGATATTATCTGATATTTTCTGATCTATCTCGCTTAGGCAATTTTACTGTGAAATGGAGTTTTGGATTCAATGATTTAGCACGAGTGTATCACTGGATTTTTAGTGTATGTTGCTATAGAATGTATTTTTTTGATTTAGGTGGAAACCATTTATGGTATCAATAAATATGAAGTAGTGAACTCCTGTAGATAAGTGAATGATGCAAGTTTAAATTGAATTTGTTTGTTGGACTTGTACATATGTGAACACTGGGTAGAAAAATTATGACATTGTTTGTTTGGAGTGTGTTGTTTTACCTTCTGTTTGGCTTCTGAAAGGAAGGAAGTGATGGTTTAGTAAAAGGTCTGAGTAAGAAAACATTTTCTTGAGTGAACATTGGGTTGAAGGAAGAGGGCCCTAGCCCTTGCATTAGTATAGTACTGTGGCTGTCGCAACCTCTTCTACAGCAATTAATTCATGTCTTCATGAAATGGAATGAATGAAAAAAAAGGCGTGGGCTTCATTCTGAGTATGAATGCTTGCTTAGTCTTCTTCCAACACTTGTTTTCCAATGTGTGCTTAAGAAAATCAAGTTTTCTGCATGATTAAGACCCTCTGTCTGATCCTTTCAGCGAAGCTACTGCTACATTGTACACTAGTGTGAACTAAAGAAAGATTTTAGTTTGTTGTTTGTTCTTTGAAATCCTTTAAGCAAGTTTACCCCCAATAGGCGCCAAGTGAGTTTTTGTTTCTATGCTGAGTATGCTCAGTATATTTTAGCATCCCATTGTTGTACACTGCCCCCTTTGTGTTACTCTGCTATAACTGTGACACCTGTGTTAACTGATTGTGCTTGTAGTTTGTATCCTTGTTTCTGAATGGCATCGAATTATTTTTATTATACAATCCATATGAAGCAGGTCGTGCTAATTTTTTGTAATTCAGATGACTTGAATATTTTTGTGTTCTTCTGGGCTTGTCCTTGTACATTTTCTGTTATCTTGTGCTTAAGCTGAATCAATTTTAATTGTTGATTGTAGACTAGCTGGCGCAGGCCGAAGGGTATTGATTCCCGTGTCAGGAGAAAGTTCAAGGGAGTCACGTTGATGCCCAACATTGGCTACGGGTCGGACAAGAAGACCAGGCACTACCTTCCTAACAAGTTCAAGAAGTTTGTTGTCCACAACATCTCTGAGCTGGAGCTGCTCATGATGCACAACAGGTAATGGTGTGATCACTTATTGTGCTGGATAGTTCAGAGAACTTGATACTCTCATAGTTAAATGATGATCTTACATATTTCTCTGTTCACTCTAGGGAGTTGTTCTAATGTTAATATACCTCATTTTGTGCAATCAGGACCTACTGCGCGGAGATTGCCCACAACATCTCCACGAAGAAGCGCAAGGACATCGTCGAGCGTGCTGCACAGCTCGACATCGTGGTCACCAACAAGCTTGCCAGGCTACTCAGCCAGGAGGATGAGTAGAGTGTTCTTGATTGCGTTGCTATGTTTTGGTATGGCTCGTATGTAGGAAACTGTTCCGCTTATCTCCCATCGTGCTATTGTCATGGATACCTGTTTAGCGCAACTTTGTTATCGGTGGTGACTAATGTGCGAAAGATTTACTGTTGCCTTGAGAATCTAATTCTTGTTGCCAATTGCTTGAAATCTAGTTCTGGCTTCTGCTTTATATGCTGGTGACCAAGTTTGGAAGAACTGTTTTAGATCTTCTGAATGTTAGTAGTGACACTGTCTACGTCTGGGAAATAAGGTTTCTGCCTGTGTGAACTGTTTTTTTTCCCCGTGAAGTCCAAACTGTGATGCATCGCTGCATTCAAACTTCAGGACATCGGTGTTTCTTCGGGTGACAAGATGTTATAGTGTAATCATAGTTTATTCGAGTCGTTTCTTCCTTGAGCTCAGCAACCAGCAGAAGATAATAATAATCAGCAGTCTAATCCTCATCACTAAATTGCATTGTTTGTGATACTGAAACCGTGGTGTCATTTAGCTACACTTGTCATTGGTGGAATTAGCTCAGTTTGCAGGTGTTGAATCAAGGATATCTGTAATGTGCAGAAATAGGTAGGACATTTGCGCATTTCCGTATTCCAACAAACACTCGAAGTCTACGTGAAAATAGGAGGATCACTACACAGGCTTTTTTAAACTCACAACGCTTCTTCACCATTCTCCACCACAATATCCACATGTTTGGAACCTGGAACTAAGGATGATTTCACATTATGGTGCCTACCCTTTGGAGGTAGGTAAGCCCCTCTTGTCACCTCCCTGGCGGTGGCAGGCGGAGCCCTAATCCCTGTCACCGCTCCCCTCCTGCGGGCGTGGATGCGTGGTGGAGCTTAGGCGTGGGCTTGGCGGCCTCCTGGGCAGGCCCGGCGACCGGGCATGGCCATGGGGGCGTGGTGGCTCCCCGAGCTCGGATTTTGGGTCCCCATGCCAAGATCTGCGCGTGTGCGTCGCTGTCGACCAAGGTAGCTGCTGGCCATGGAGGAGTGGCGCGTGCTGCGACTGCTAGCAGCGGTTTGCCGGGGCGGCGGCCCCATGAGGTGGTGGCCGGCGGCTCCGACCATGGGGGAGGTGTTGCTGCCGGTTTGGTCCTGGTTGCCTCCCGCGCGCTGGATCCGCGTCTCCGGGCTTCGATTCGCGCATTTGGCCTAGCTGGCGGTGTTGTGGCGCGGCACAGTCGGTAGGAGAGGTGGTGGTTCGTGGGTGTGTGCTGCAGGTGGTGTGCTGGTGGCCTTTCCGGGCTTGGCAGCGGGGTGATGGGCAATCTGCTTGGCGGTTAATGGGCTTCAATGAACATGGCGGTGGCTGGCGGGCGGCCGATTCTAGTTGTATGTTATCGAGCATCTCCGGGAGAAATCCTTTGCTTCGGTTTTGGCCGGAGCCGGCGATGGTGACCCGCGCCGGTGCCGCCGACTTCTCTAGAAGCATCGTCGTGAGTTGTGCTCTCTCCTACTCCTGCGGCCTTGGCTCCGGAGGGTAACCTCGGATCCGGGATCAGGCCATGGAAGCGTTGCGTCTCTTACCTTCTTGGGGGCATCATCTCGGAGTTGACTACGGCCAGGGGTTCGTTGAAGGGGGCTTGTTGCCGGGCAGCTGCGTAAGGTCCAAGGGTGAAGTTTGGCAAAGATGATACCTCGAGTTGGAGGTAGGATCGCGGCTGGGTCTCGATAGTCGGTTATTCCCGGCATGTCTGATGGGTTCTTCTGCTTCACTGTGTTGTTGTGGAGTCGGAGTAGTGGTGGCGCGTGTCCAGGCAACGACTGCCGCCGATGGTCTCCGCAGAGTACTTGGTCGGCGCAAGTCCAGCATAATTACCTTGTGAAGCTTGTCGTCTGAGTCGGAGTTGTCTCTTCTTGGTGTGTGTGGGCAATTAATGGCATAGGCCAATGTGGTTTCCGGCGCCGTTTGTGAGGCTTTGTTCGGGAAGCTGCTGGCTCACGGAAGAGTGATGACGATGATGTTTTGTGGCAATCTTGACGCTTGTCTTCTTGTGTATCTATGTTTTGTGTGGGTAGCCAGGTTGACTGTGGTGATGTCCCAGTGTGGTCATGTTTCACGACGACATCTTTTCAATTGAACCGGTCAATTCTCTTCGAATTTTTTAAATAAAATAAGGCAAAATTGCCTGTTTTATTTAAAAAAATAGTAAAATTATTTATGTGCCTTCGTCTCGCGCATTCTCCACGCCAGTGAACGGAATAAAAGACCTTTCCACCCCTCCACTCTTTTGCACAACCGACCGAAGCATTTGTCCCCTCGAGAGACAAAAGAGAAGAAAAGAAGATAAAATCGTCCGTCGTGGATCTTCACGTTAGGTACAGTAGAAGAAGCTTTTATGGGGGGCGACCCTTAGTTCCACGGCAGCCACAGCGTACACCTGTAGGGCTACAGTATCGCCCGTACAAAGCGATCATCCACAATGCTCCTCCTCCTCCTGCTTTTCCCCTTCCTGTATGCGTTTCTAGCTTTTCCACCCTCCAACGGCCCCCAAACTGGCCGGTGCCGTTCCTGCTCCAAACTTCACATCAACGTCCACGCAGACTCGTCTGAAATTACAAAGCCCATGTAGACGGAGAACACCTCAAGTCCTCAACTGCTACCGCAAACGAACAACGGCAACGCACCGAGAGGGTTTTGGTAGAGAGTAGGTCACTTTTTCTTCTTTGGAAAAGAAAGATGTTACGTACTATTTCAGAGTTCAGACTGCATTGTGCCTAGTGATACTGAACTGAAGCATCCCTCTCGGCTTCAGTGGTGATAGCACATAAGCTGTTTTCGGCAGCATTGCTCGGCACCGTCGCGGAGATCACCTAGTCGGGAAACGCCACTGATTCGCTCGGACTCGGTGTGTTCTCAACGTGTCGTGGAACCAGGGGCGGAGCTCCCAGTAGCCGCGGACATACGGGCTCTTTTCAGTTCATCGTGTCCCGGCAAAAAGATCTCTTTGCAGGAATAGACGATGCATTGGATACGAAAACGATCTCAAAGATTAGAGCATCTCTAGCGGTGCCCGTAAATAGCCTAGAATCGTAAAATAACCGCTGTTTATCGGTGCCCTAGAAAAATCGTGTGCCGATCAGTTCCCGTAAACACCTCCGGCCCGAAAAAAGGTTTACGGGGCGCGCCAAATATCGCCCGCGGAACCGAGCATATCTGGTTTTCACGGCCGAACCGAGCGTTAACCCTCACTTCTCTTCTTTCTTGGCGGGACGAAAGTTTCCCCCACCTCTCTTCCCGCTTCCGCTTCGCCGCCACCATCGATCTACCTCCCCCGCCGCTCCCCTCCCTCGTCGCCACGTGGAATCGACGCCATGGAGACCGCACAGCTCTCGCCGGTAGCTGCTGAGGTCCTGTACCCACAGCAACCGTCCTCCGTCGCTCCGGCAGTCGACGCGGGCTCGCCGGCCGCCGCCGCGTCGGCCATCAAGAGGAGGAAGCATGCGGCCGGGCAGGCCATCCCGCCGGCCACCGCTCCCGTGACCGGCGTTGCTCACCCACGCCTTTCTCCGCCCCGACACCCAAGAAGGTGCCCGCCACGCGGAAGACGGCGGCGGTGGCGGGCGGCGCCAAGAACCAGTCCCGCCCCGTTCCTCCGCAGCATGCCCCGCCGTTGGATGGGATTGCCTCACCGGAAGTCCCCGCGATTGGCGCCCACAACTCGTTTGGCCAATTGCCACCAAGGTACGAAGAGGGATCTGCCCCGTTCTCATCATTCCAGCAATTACTCAAGGATAGCGAGGTCTGTATCATGATGATGAGGTAGAGGACGTCGAAGAGGATGCATTGGAAGAGGATGTCGAAGAGGATGCCTTGGAAGAGGTTGATCAAGCCACCTATGATGAGCTGAAAGAAAAGAAGAGGAGGGCAGTGAACTACACCGAGATCGAGTACAGTTGCTTATGCCGGGCATGGTCGGATGTGTCACTTGATGCTATCCATGGCAATGACCAAACCGGGAAGCGTTATTGGATTCGAATTGAAGATAGATTTTTGAGACGCATGCCTCGTGTAGCCCGGTCACCCGCTTTTATCGTTCACTACAAGGCCGGTGGGATGTGATCAAAGCTACTTGTAGCCGATGGTGTGAGCATTGACCAATATGTGAGTGCGCCTATCTTGCATTTCTAGTTGTGATCAAGGCTATATAGACATGATCTAACATACATTCTATTAACTTGTAGGAAAGCCTAGCAATGGAAAAGTACAAGATGATGGCGTCCTCCAAAGGAAAGTCATTTGTGCTCCAACATTGTTGGAAGTTGCTTGAACATATGGAGAAGTCAAAGTTAAGGGATCAAGAAACAAAACCAAAAAAGGGAGCTTTGCTTCAATTGGATGATAGTGACGATGAGGGAGAAAGAAATAGAGGGAGGCCAGGAGGAGCCAAGAAGGCAAAAGAGTGGATCAAGATTGAGAGAGAAGCTATGGACATGGCATTGAAGATTGATGAAATGGTGAAGTCCAAGGAAACAATTATGATGAAGACATTAGAAGCAAAGATGATTATGAAGGAGAAGAAGAATGAGATGAATGGCAATCGGTTCGTGACTTAGAAGAGAGAAAGATAGCACTTGAGGAGAAAAAAGCCAATGCCGAGATCCTAGCCGAGGAGAATAGGATCATGATGATGGATCCGAGCTTGATGGATGCTATCACAAAAGAGTGGTGGGACATTCGTCGGGACGAGATCGTAGCAAGGAGGAAGCAAGTCATGGAAGATGCTGACGCTTCGATGCATGGTTCTTCTTCGGCTACAGCAAGGGCTGCTGCCACCGGAGAGCCTATCGACGACGATGCTAGGGCATGAGCTCGACCTGCGTATATATTTGCCGTGTCTTTTTAGTTTAGATTTTATGCGATGATCGCCCTACAAACTGTTAGAATTGTTGTCTTTTGCTGTCGAAACAATGTTTACGGTTTTGTCTGCAGTTCACCCGCCAAGCAGTCCCCATAAACCGGAACCGCCTCCCGCCGAACAATGTTTACGGTTTTGTCTGCAGTTCCGGTTTACGGGGACTGCTCGGCACCGCCTCCCGCGAAGCGAGCAATCGTGGATTCAGCGCACCGTACTCCGACGTTTACGGTTTTGTAACATTCCAAATTTTACGATTGCAGATGTTACTAGAAGCATGCATCATATCTTATGCATCATGGCATCACACAATAAAAGCTGCATCAGATACTTTTCCAAACCCTATTCTCATATAAAGACAAAAAGGGGTTATACAAAAACTAACCTTTTAAACCCTTGCAAAAGTGTTATCTTATAACCCCATACTAATCTCCTTATTTTTACAAAATTTTAGGGACCAATTTCACTTAATTTGGAGTCCGTTTGCAAAAGATATAAGACAAATAGTGAAACAGAAAAATAAAAATAATAAATACAAAAAAAGGGATCTAGCCTAGCGGGCCGGCTAGATCAGCCCGTGGCCTAACCACCACCCCGCCTGGAGAGTGTGCGGCGCATAGCGCGTAGGCCGGCCCAGCACCACGCAGCCCGCACCGCGTCCCCTGCAGCCGCTGACACCCCGACCCCACCTCATCATCGTTGTTCCGACGAGTTCGGAACGAACTCGCCTCGCCGCCGCTTCTGGAACCAACTCCGGCCGAATCGGAGAGGATTTCCACGACCCCCGCGCCAAGCCAGGACGCCTACAAGTACCCCTTGGCACGCCTCCCAAAAACCCTAACCCTATTTACACAAATCGCCACCGGGCTGCCGCCATAGACCTCGCCGGAGTACGCCACCGCCGACGCTCGACGGCAAGGTTTCGGCGCCCTCTGCCCCTCCTCTTTCCCTTCTCCGTATCCCCTTGCTGTACCGGTTCTTCTCACACCTTTTTCCCTCTCTGTAGCGCACCACAGCCTCCAAAATTTCTCGCCGGAGTCTCGCCAGAATCCATGAAGAACAGCCGCCGTTTGCTGCTGCTCGAGGCGGAGATAGGCGACACCGTCCCTGGGAACGGAACCGTGAGGAGGAGGCCGCCGCCGTCATCTACTCCGTCGAGCCGAGGGAGCACCGCAGCGACGACGCCGACGACCGCCGACCACCACCGACGCGCCACCACCGCCCGCCGTCGTCCGCGTCTGCTCTGCCACCGGTAAGTCGCCGGCCACCCCCTAACCGTCCGATTTTATTCTAACGCCTAGGATTAGATGGCCAGGCCGAAGGGGTATCGTCCAATCTCCTCGCGCCGCGTGGCAGTGCCGCGTCAGCGCACTGAGTCAGCGCTGCGTCGGTCCGCCGACCCAATCATGAGCCGCCACTTGGCGCCGCGTAGCTGGCCGCCGATCTGTTTTGTTTTTAAATAGGCAGAAATCGTTATAATCTTGTTTAATTCATAGTAAATTGAGTACTTGTCCAAAAATTGCGTATAATATACCCTTGGATTCGCAAAATTGAGTAGAACACAGATCTACAATAATATTGTTGGTTTACTGCAGTCATCTTGTGGTAGGACGTAAAGTTTAGATTGGAGTATTTTAATTCTAGAAAAATATCTGTAACTCCGTTTTAGTTCATTCTTGTTGCGTTGGCTTCGTATCTACTAGATCTTCTGTGGAAAATTGTTATATCATGCTTAGAGTGTTTAGATCTGTTTCGAGGTATATTGGTAGTGTAGATCTATTTATGAGCATGTTTAATTAAGTATTAATCCAAAATACTTAAAATCTGTGGGAAATCGATAGTAATGACATCTCCAACTCAACAACACCCCAGAATAAAACCCTTGGTCGAAACTAAATCCATCCTTGCATATTATCTTGTTGCATGCATGCATATTTACCTTCGTGGCATTGTTTTGTGCAAATTGTGATTAGATCTATGTTTGTGTTTCGTTAGATTGTTCGAAGTGCACTGAGGAGTACTGTTGTGTAGAGTGCTGCTCGTATCAAGGCAAGTTACACCACTTGTACATATTATGTCCCAGTTTTTGACTATGCATGTTTTACTCTTCAAATCTTGTAGTATGCATGTGTAGGTCTTAAGTAGATTTTCTTATTACTATTTTTGCAAGTGCGGTTTTGTAGTATGCCATGAGTAGATTTATACTTAGGAATTTCCGTCCTAATAGGCTTCTCCTGTTTTTGCTAAGTAATGCCTGCTATGCTATATATATACTAAGTACCGCTGGGGGTTCGAAAGACTCAAAATTTTCTAAGTATGAAAGCTCTCTCGAGCGAACTTTCTTCTCAAAACCCCCCTTCAGAATAAAAACTAAGTTTTCTTTTAGGCGGGATGGTTGTCGGGTCAACGAGTGGAATTTGGTGGAAGACGGCCGCCTAGGAATCAAAGAAGTCTGCCATGTTTCAGAATTCAGAAGCTTCTAGTGCAACCACAATACATATGGGCTCTGTCTTGGCTTGGTACTTAGTGGGAAACCTCACCGGGGTACCAACATTTGGAGGTTCTTGGCACGATTGGATCCAGCTGGTAGAGGGGCTACTAAGGAAAGGCCTCACCATGGTCTTGTCTGTAAAAGGACCTGATCGTAGATTGTGGGGAAAGTGCACAATCTCTCGAGAGTATTGCAAACTGATCGATCAGCCGAGTTCACGAAAAAGAACACTTTGAGCATATGAAGGATGGAGCCTCTGAAAGATCTTCCTCTCTCTTTTCCAAACTTAAAGTTTTATAAACCCCAAGGCGTGAGTAATATCGCCATTGGGTGGGATTTTGGGAACTTGGTGCGTGATATCCAAGTGCTAGGTTGATTGGACACTTGGTGAGTAATATCCACGTGTTCCATTCGACCCTATACTACTTATCAATGTTTACAAAGTAGGGTAAACTCTTCCTCTTTTCTTCTTACTTAGAGAAAATTGGCCTTATGCAAAAGAACCCCAAAGCCTACACTTAGCCTTGCATGTAGAGATAGTCTTATTCTTTCCTTGGTGTAATTTGCCAATACATTCAAAGTATTGACCCAACTTGTTGGCTGCATGTCTTATGTGTAGAATCCGAAGACTAAAAGGTGCGTAGGGATCACGGGTCTTCACGCAACTAGCCTGAGGCATTGATGGACTCAAGTTTTACTTAGTTTCCACTGTTTTATTTGCGCTAGCTATAAGCTATGCAAGTTGTAATAAATATTGTTGGGAATATGCCCTAGAGGCAATCATGTATGATGTTATTTCCAATGTACTCATAAAGTTATTGTCCATGTATGAACTACTGATATATATCATTGAATATGTGATTCGATTGTGGAAATATATATTCATGTTGTTTATAATGATTGTCCTTAGTCGTTGAGGTTGTGCTGGACACACAACTTAGACTAATGTGGAAGTCGGCTGATGACTCGGTTCCACTTGTCATGGGCATCGAGATGCTATTCCGACTTACAAGGATTCGGATAAAGAGTTTAGCGAGTCGTACTGACCCATACTGAGATACAACGAATAAGTCGTCATTTGTATATCTCAATCAATGTAATCCTTAGACCTGAGGTTATTGCACAATCCGAGTTGAGGATCACCGACTTAGGTTCTGTCAAACGTTGTTCCGTCACTGGGCAGTTATAAAGGCGGAGTTCGGGTCGACTGAGAATCAAGCTGCGTGATATGAATAACCAAGATGGGATTTTGCCCCTTCGTCTGGAGAGATATTCTCTAGGCCCTCTCGGAAGATATGATTCAGAAAGCATGGCCATGCGTGACTTGGTTAAGTGTTAACCGAGACGACCGACTAAGAGTTAGTCGGATGAATCATTTATCTCGGATCGAGAAAGAGAGTCAAACTATTTAAGGGATGACGATTATTCACCTATAGTTCGACAAGGTATATCGTGAGGCAAAAGAGACTCAGACGAAAGTTGCATTGAAAGGTATGTCGTCATGACTCTTTGGTACTTGGGAGTTGGCACGTTCTGCTAGGAGCCACTACCAACTGATCGGTCACGAGTGAGACTCGGATCGTGTCTAGGTCACCATGAGCCTGTCAGGTCACACACTTAAGAGCGAGAGCATATTTGGGTTGGACCCAAAAAGGAAACAGATAGAGTCAGTGAGTTGGACTCGCAGTGACTAATATAGGCTTTTTAGTGAATGGGCCATAAGTGAGTGGAGCCCACTTTTACTCCTTATATAAGCTGGGGCGTAGGTGCTTAGAGCACACTATTAGGTCACTCCATGTGTTAGAAACCCTAGCTCCAGTCCAGTCCTGTCACCGCCGTACCGGACCTAGCAGTCCATCGCCGCCGCTCCTCCTTGTACGTGTGGATACTGGCGGAAGTTCTGTACGTTCAGCACTTCGACGATCGTGGATCGAAACGGATCGTGAGGACTGCACTGCATCAAGCGACGCGCTTCATCGATTCTGCAACCGCGCGTCTAGTGGTAATTCTCGTGGCCTACTACCTCAGCTAGATCTTGGGTTCACCGCGTAGGAAAAAGTTTTGTTTTCTCTGTGTGGCCCAACAAATATACTCTGAATTATTCGTGTAATAATGACTTGTGTTTTACATGATATTCATCGACTGCAAAGTGCTAGCTATTGATCCAGGGACTAGCATGTTAATCACAGGGACTTAGGATCCTTAACGATCCGAGGTCACAACAAATGGTATCAGACACAAAGTTGCCTGTAGGACGTGACCCCTAGGATTGGAAACCACCCTTACCATTGTGTGTTTTTGCTTTCTATATTCTTCTAAGTTATTTATGCTCTTCTAGTAACTCTCTTTCTTATCACTTTGTGTCTAATCTTCATTCTCCTAACTTAAAGATGACGACCTTCTACTACGACACCGCCAAAGACATCAAGTACCTGCGCTTTGGGGAATGCCTTCTGGACATCATCAAGACATTGGATTTGCCCATGCTGTCAATCAAGGGAAGCGAGTTGAGGAAGATGCACAAGGAAGGATGCTGGGCAATTGAAGTCATCCAACCGGGGCGCAGCGAGTCTGAACCCAAGACAGAGGCTATTGTACTCAACATCACCAGCGACTCCAAGGAGAAAGGACTTAGTACCAACATGCAGGAGCTCATTGGACGCCTATGTGGACGCCACCATGAAGAGGTTGAAGGACACTACATCAAACTCTTTGGAAGACGTGATGAGAAGGGAGTTCCAATCGAGTTAACCTCGGAGGAAAGGGCGACATGCAAGCGTCGAAGGATCCAATAATAAGACTTGGAATGCCACATCAACGATCTTGAGGAGGGGAGCTGCTTTGAGATCATGAGGAATGACGAGTTATGCGCCCTAGTCAAGGAGAAGGACAAGAAGATCGAAGAGCTGGAAGAGAAGATCAAGTCCCTAGGAGGGAAGCTCACCGCCCAAGACAAGAAGTTCGCTAATCAAGAGAAGAGGGTGCAGGATAAGAACAAGAGGATTAGGGAACAAAGTCTTGTACTCGCAAAAAACGAGATGGAGTTCAAGAACTTTGCTATCATGTTAAAGGACCTGCGAGCAGCCAAGAGGAGCTTGGAGGAGAAGATCGCGCCCATGACTAAGGAGTCAAGCTTGATCAAGGAGCTGCAGGAGGAGAATAAGGAACTTCAAGAGAAGCTCGAAGCTGCTACACCGGAGCCGCATGAGGTGAAGTAACTTCAGGAGAAGCTTGAAGCCATGACAAAGGACATGGAGTTATACAAGTCAATGCTAGAGAAGGAAGGCTTCACTACTGAGGATGAGGAAGTGGATGATGAGTAGAGTAGATAGTTGGACCACCTTTATTTCTATAGTCAAACATTATTCGTGATTGTAATAAGTACCAAAACTATATTGGTTTAGTTAAACTTGGTTGAGTTGTGTTAAACTATGTGCTATGTGTGCCTTGTGTTTTCTTGTGTGTTTTTCTCGTGTTTATATAAGGGTAGGAGTTTATTCCTTAGGCTTTCTATCTATTTCTTAACTTGTTTCCCAAACCCCACAGATGGCGAGATGTGGGAACAATGCCCCCAGAGATAGCACAACTTCTGAACTCCCAGAATCAGCTGATCCAACTCCTCACTCAGAACATGCAAAACAACAACAACCTGCCGCCTCCACCACCTCCACCGCCCCAACAGGATCGCCTGACTCGGTTCTTGAGGTTGAACCCTCCTATTTTCTCAAGTAGTTCTGAGCCAATTGTGGCAGATGACTGACTCCGCACCACCAACAAGAAGTTAGACACCGTCCAAGTTGTTGGAGCTGACAGGGTGCGCTTTGCCGCGCACCAACTTGAGGGACCAGCTGCTGAATGGTGGGATAATTACCAAGTTACCCACCCTGATATTGAAGCTATCACCTGGAACCAGTTTGAGGTGTCCTTTTGTACTCATCACGTAGCTGCTGGTGTCATGTCACTAAAAAGACGTGAGTTCTGCGACTTGAAGCAACTGCACCGCTCTGTCTTCGAGTATGGGGACCTTTTCAGCAAGCTGGCATGTTATGCACCTGATGATGTATCCACTGATGCCAAGAGGCAGGAAGAGTTCCTAAGGGGACTTAATGATGAGATATCCATTCAGCTTGTGGCTCTGAAGTTTGATAACT
Organism: Avena sativa; assembly: GCA_916181665.1. Taxonomy (NCBI): domain Eukaryota; kingdom Viridiplantae; phylum Streptophyta; class Magnoliopsida; order Poales; family Poaceae; genus Avena; species Avena sativa. The sequence goes on along the minus strand of OV702290.1, from coordinate 25,276,028 downwards.
ATCAGGAACTTCTGGACAGGGCAGTTGTGGTTGAAGCAAAGCGAAGGAGTATAGAGAACCGCAAGAGAAAGTCCACCTCACACAAGCACAACTTAGCCCCATATCAGAAGCAACGTACTTCGTCACCCCCGCCACACAACCACAATGGCCACAACCACAATGGTCATCGTCATGGAGGACATAACCACAATGGCCATAAACACCGCAATGGAAATGGCAATGGGAAGGATCTGAGTGAAGTGACATGCTTTAAGTGTAACAAGACAGGGCATTATGCAACTACTTGCCCCGAAAAGATGAAGAATGGGAATGGCAATGGGAACGGCAATGGACACAACCATGGTAATGGTAATGGAAATGGGAAGAAGCCGAATCCATTCGTCAAAGCCACGGTGAATCATGTCTCCATGGAGGATGCTCGTGAGACACCTGACTCCATGATTGGTAAGTTCAAGCTTAATTCCATCCCCGCAGTTGTTCTTTTTGATACTGGTGCATCGCATTCATTCATATCAAGGGTATTTGTGGATAGAGGCAAGATACCTACGGAGTCTATTAGTACTCCCCTAAGGGTAAGTTCTCCTGGAGGAGAAATAGTGGCAAACTCTGGATGTCGTGGGTTAGAACTAAGGATTGGGGCACACATCTTTCCCACAAGTCTAGTCATTCTGGAATCACAAGGCTTAGACATAATTTTGGGCATGAATTGGATGACCGAATATGAGGGAGTCATAGATTGCGCCAAAAGTGAAGGGAATATGCCCGAGAGGCAATAATAAAGTGGTTATTATCTTATTCCATGTTTATGATAAATGTTTATTTTACATGCTAGAATTGTATTGATCGGAAACATCAATACATGTGTGTTTAATAAACAAAAAGGGTTCCTAGTTATGCCTCTCTTATAGACTAGCTTGTTGATTAACAAGATGATCAAGGTTTCCTAATCATGGACACTAGATGTTGTTAATAACAAGGTCACACCATTGGTGGAATGATGTGATGAACATTCATCCGAAGTATAGCATTACGATCAAAGTCATTATGTTTATATTGCTATAAGATCATACGAAGTAATCCTTATCCTTAGACCATGAGATCATGTTAATTGCTAACACCGGAAGAGTATCTTGATAACATCAAACGTCACACCGTAACAGGGTGACTATAAAGATGGGTTCAGTGCTACGAAGGTGTTATGTTGAGGCTCATGGATCAAGAGTGGAATGTGTCAATCCCGATGACGGATAGATATACTCTGGGCCCTCTCGGTGATATCACATTGAAATAGCTTGCAAGCAAGTGATGTGATCACTAGAATGTTATATCACGGGAACAAGAAAAGAGTGCATGTCGGTAACGAGATCAAACTAGGTATGGAGATACCGATGATCGAATCTCGGACATGTAATATATCGCGGGACAAAGGGATTTAGTTACTAGCGTTAAAGGTTCTCACGATCACAGAAGTCATCGTTGAATGTGTAGGAGTCAGTATGGATCTCCAGGTCCCGCTGCTGATTATTGATCGGAGAGGGGTCTCGATCATGTCTGTATTATTCGCGAACCGTAGGGTGACACACTTAAGGGATACCGACACCATTTGGAGCAAATATGTTTCAGATAAAGATTTAAGAAAGCGCTGGAATTATTTCAATAGACACCAAAACTATTTCGGGGTGAAATTGCTGAAATTGGTTCTGCTTGTAATATTGAAATGTTGCAGGGGGTTTTATGTGAATGTTTGTTAATTAAAGTAATTAACAAAATTATGAATAAAAATAATAAAAGAGTTTTATTAAATGAGAGAGCATTAAATTTGGAGAAATTTAATGCATTTAAAGTGGAGACTTTAAAAGAGAATGTGAAGGGGCAAATTTATGTGGAGGGAGTTACCACCACATGAATGGAGGAGGTGAAGAGTCACCTCCTCCATGCGCCGGCCATGAAGGAGGGGCACCCCCTCCTCCTATAAAAGGCCACCCCCTCCTCACTTGTCAAAAACACACCTCCTTGTGAAGGATCTCTCTCCCCCTCTAGTATTATTCTCCCATGGTCTCGGATTAGCAAGATACATGTTCCTGGTGGCTTTATCTGGAAAGGAGTTGCTTCTTCTGCTGCTTTGCTGGAGCGAGGGACGGAGGTTGTCGGGGTACCGGACGTGTGTGCGATCACGGATGCACCGCTGCTTTGCGGTGCTGGACTTGGTGGTGCTGGAGCTGGATCTGATGGACGTGCTGGAGCCGGACCTGCTGGACTTCATCACGATCTTGAGATCGGCAAGTGTACGACTACATCAACCATGAGTTCCTACTCATTAACTAAGCTCGTTGCCTTCGAGGGTAAGTTCTCCATGGATGTATGTCCACCCGTTGCTCTGTACCTAGTAGATAGATCTTGGCGTGTAGTTCACACCGTAGGAATTTTTTTGTTTTCTATGCTGCGGACCCAACAAAAAGGACTGTCGCACTCACAACTCCGGATAAGAAAAGAATACGCTTTAAATCGGCCTTTGCACTCAAAGGAAGTATGGTGAACTCTCTTAAGGGGGTTATCTTGGAGGATGTGCCAATTGTGAAGGAGTATCCAGATGTATTTCTAGAAGAATTGCCAGGGATGCCTCCTGACCGAGACATCGAGTTTCTCATTGACTTGATGCCTGAGACTGGACAGATAGCAAAGAGACCATACAAGATGGATGTTGATGAGTTGAAGGAACTTAAGAAACAACTTAGAGAGCAATTGGACAAAGGCTTCATTCAACCAAGTGCGTCGTCTTAGGGGAGCGCCTGTCTTAGTCGTGGAGAAGAAGGATAAAACCAAGAGACTAGTCATGGACTACCGGTCGTTGAATGAAGTGACAATCAAGAACAAGTACCCTCTACCTAATATCAACGACCTGTTCGATCAATTAAAGGGAGCTAGTGTGTTCTCTAAGATTGATCTCCAATCAGGTTATTTCCAGCTAAAGATCCGAGAGCAGGATGTACCCAAGACAACCTTCACCACAAGATACGGGTTGTATGAGTACACCGTGATGTCTTTTGGCCTAATCAATGCCCCAGCATACTTCATGAATATGATGAACAAGGTGTTCATGGAGTACTTGTATAAGTTTATTGTGGTATTCATTGATGACATACTCATATATTCCAAGGACGAGAAGGAACATGAGAGGCATCTGCGCCTAATTATGGAAAAGTTAAGGGAACACAAGTTGTATGCCAAGTTTAGAAAATGTGAGTTCTGGTTAAAAGAAGTGGGATTCCTTGGTCATATTGTGTCAGCTAAAGGAGTTTCCGTGGACCCAAGTAAGGTAGCTTCCGTGACAGAATGGGAGTCACCTAAGAATGTGGGTGATATCAGAAGTTTCTTGGGCCTTGCAGGATATTACCGAAGGTTCATTGAAAACTTTTCCAAGATAGCAAAGCCTATGGCAAAATTGTTGAAGAAAGAAAAGAAGTTCCAATGGACCGAGGCATGTGAAGCGAGTTTTCAAGAATTGAAGAAGCGCCTAGTAACAACACCAGTTTTGTGTCTCCCTGACATCCAAAAAGATTTCCAAGTCTATTGCGACGCTTCTCGATAAGGACTTGGTAGTGTACTAATGCAATATGGAAAAGTAGTGTCTTACGCCTCTCGAGAACTTAAGAACCATGAGAATAACTACCCCACACACGATTTGGAAATAGCATCAGTTGTGCATGCGCTCAAGGTATGGAGACATTACCTCATGGGCAAACATTGTGATGTGTTCACGGATCACAAGAGTCTTAAATATATCTTCACTCAAAAGGAGTTAAATATGAGGCAAAGGAGATGGCTTGAACTCATCAAGGACTATGACTTGGACCTGCGGTACCATCCTGGAAAGGCCAATGTTGTGGCTGACGCCTTAAGCCAGAAACTCTATGTAAATGGACTTACCGTGGGAAAACTTCCAAAGGATTTGTGTGAACAGTTCAAGGATCTCAGGTTGGAAATAGTTCCAGAAGGATACTTAGTGTGGCATCCCGCTAAAACCACTACTAGAAAATCGCGGTGTTTTTGTGCATTGCATCATCATGACCCCATGCTCATGTCATCATGCCACATTGCATTAGAGCATCGTCATTCATCTTGCATTTGTTTGACTAAAACTATTTCTAAAAGCCTATATTTGTTTTCTCAATGTCCCCTATCTTTATTTCAAATCAAAACTCCGGTCTTTTCCGGGTCTTTTATTTGTCTAAAAACTATTTACAAAAGTCTATCTTAAATTAAAATAAAAGTTTGCATTATTTTTGGGAGGCAACCAGCCAGGCCCAAATGCCCAGCCGGCCACCTCCTTCTTAATCTTTCTATCAAACCCTAACCAGCTAACACCACCTAACCCTAACCTACCCAGACCAACGCAGCAGCACACACGCACACACCCAACGCACACACACTCGGTGTACTGCACCAGTCGCTAGCCCGCCCTGCTCCCTGTCTGGCCCCACCACCCACACACTCCCCTGTGCCACCCTGTCCCCACCCTGCAGCCCCAACGCCACCTACCCCCTCTTTTCTCGCCCCCAAACGCCATCCATCACCTGGGCGCGCAGCCCCAGGCCCCCACCTGCCGCACCGACCGAGTCGGGCCCCACCCTGCCACCTGCCCGCAGAACCACCTCTCTCGGGATGGACAGCCCACCCCGATCCCCGCGCCCCGACCCCACCACTCCGTGTCCCCTCCACGCGACCCCCATCTCTCCTCTCCGCTCCCTCCCCCGCACGTGGACCCCGTCCCGCCCCTGTCGCCCAACCTCCGCCGCCTCCCTCTGGATCCGCCGCCACCTCCTTGGCCCCGCAATCATCGCCGCAACCTCCTTCCTCCACGGCCACCAGCAACTGCTCTTTCCCCCGCAGCACCGCCGCCTCCTCTCCTCGGTCTTCCCCACCCTGCCGAGCATGCCTACCTCGCCTTGCTGCTCGCCCCCTCGTCCTCGGCCTCGAGGTCACCAAGACCGACGCCTCCGCCCTGGTCCTCTTCTGTGAGCCGTGCTCCCGCGCACGCCTTGACGCCGACGCGCCTCGTCCCAGACCCTCGGCCAGGACCTCCGCTGCCAGGCGCGCCCTTGCAATCGCCTGCGTGTGTCCCCAACGGTGGTCTCCTCCATGTTGCTCTCTGCTGCTCCGATTGGGTCCCTGTTCCACTGCGTGAGGTCGACGCCCGTTCGCTACTTCCCGACCGCAAGGTACTCGAGGTAATGCTCAAGCGGGACATGCTCTCTTTGCAGCGTACAGGCGGCCTCAATCTGCTGCCCTGGAACTTTGTCGCTGGAACGTTGCTTCCGCTCATCACGTTGGTTGCTGTCCCGGTGCTCCACTTGTTTCCAATGCAGCTATAGCCTGAAGTGTTCTCTGATGGTGCCTATGCGGGAAGTGAAGCTACTGCCTGGGCTTGTTGATGAGACTTTGGTGGTAGTGCCAAAGACCGAGGCCAATAGCTGTGTCTCAAGTTCCTCCTTGGAAAAAGACATCGACAAGATCTTCGTCAGGGCGTGATGTATCCGAAGCCTCCATCATGGAACCGAGGAGCACCGTCACGAGACGCCGGGATCTGCTTCACGGATCCGGTGACCCTAGCACCTCATGACCTTCTCGGACCCCAAGTCTGTACCCAAAGATGGCCTACCCAAAGCAACAAGATCTCTACCCGGAACACCTAGTTCTCCCTCACAAATCCGATCCCGGAGCCCCGAGACCGAACCCTGGACCCCCGGAACCCAAGATCTTCCGAACCCGATGTGTGAACCTTTTCCCGAGCCCCTATTTTATAAATGCTATATATAAAACTTGTTGCATATTAATTGTTCATCTTGCATGCATATCATGTGGTTTGGGGGCATTATGCTGATTCACTCATAATTAAATATGGAGCGTTTATGCGGAATACTTTTGTCTTATTCCGGACTCCAATTAAATTGCATAGCGAACCGATACCATGTTCTGCCTTGTTAATACAACATTTAAATTGCGGGGTTTCTGAAAAACTTGAACCGTTTAATTAAATGTCGGGACCCCGGTTCCACTTAATACTTCCTAGTTGCACTGCCATGCATCATATCATAAGCATGCCGGATCTTCTGCCGTAGTATTAAATATTGTATCCGATGTTTCTTCTAGTGTTTGCTTCTTCGCGGATTAGGCCGATGAGTTGATGCGAGTATCGACAAGTTCTCCGGATATGAACCTTCGGCAGTGTTTCCCAGGCGAGCATCTCTCCCCCTTTCTACCTATTTTGTGTTTATAGTCTTTATTTCCTCCTGTTGATCTATTGCTATCTGTGTCGCGATGCTTTAGTTCCTGTGCACCATTTATACTCCTTGCAGCCTCTATATTGCCATGGACACATCCTGTTGCCTGTTGCTTGATAGATAGTCATCCCTGCGAGTCGTAGTTGCTTGCTCCTGTGTTGCTTCGCGTCGTTGTCGTTCCACCGTTGACGGCAAGTTGGCACATGATAAACGGTGGAGATGCTTAATGGTGGAGATGATCATGACTTTAAATACAACTATTAAAATGCTAGATATAACTAATGCAGAGGCATCGGTGGACAATAGGTGTTATTTGGTTCTTCCACGCTCACTTGTGTCCCGTAGGACCCCGAGTACTTGATACCTGTTCCTTGACTATTCGCACTATCCACATCCAGGAGGCCTTATGGACCCCCTGAGCTAGAGCTTGATTCATTTCTATTTCTTGGGGCCACAAACTAGTTTGGGGTTTTATTACTATCCTGTACTTATGCCATGTTACTGCTTTATTTAAGATTGTGCGTGGAGCACCTGTACTGTTTAGGATCGTGACACGTTTTCGCTGTATCGACAAGCCCAGTCACACTTTCGGGTTCCCAGTCGTTTACAGCCGTCCACACAAACCCTGGGTCGGTTCCGGAGCCGGCCAACTTCGTTGCGGGTAGCTTAGTGGGGTGGCCCCTTGAAATATTTATGAATCCTGTGATTGCTTTGTCGTGAATGCCTCGTTGGGTTTTGAGTTGGTTTTTCCGAGGTTGATCGAGTGTGTGTTGCTATTTGTGCACCCCTGCAGGGTAAAACTTTCTGAAAGCCGTGTCCGCGGTTACGGACGACTTGGAGCACAGTATCTCGATCATAGACAAGCATAACTAAAGTAGTGCTATAATTTTGACTTAATATGTGACTAGTAATCAGATTCAACTATAACGGAATGGATATTAAAAATGCCAACAGCTGGTTGTTTTGGTTGTTTTGTGACATACTATACCTGCCTAGTAAGTATTGCAACTCCAATGGGATGTGATAAAAGTGCCAACAACTGCTGGGTTTTTGGATTCCTCAGGACAATTATATCTGACTAGTAAATGTTCCAACTACCACAGAATGGATAATTAAAACTGCCCACTACTTATGCTTTAGGATGACTCATGCTATCTATATCTGATTAGTAAGTGCTCCAACTATAACGGAATGAGTAAAATTGCCAACTGTGTGAGTTCCTTGGTCCGACTTCCTCGTTTGGTCTCGAGGGGGAAATACCAGGATGGGTTTGTCTGGTGTTAGCTTCAGGTTGGATCCGGATAGATCTTTCTTACCCCTCTCTAATAGCCGACAGATGTATCGAGTCTCTATAGGTTGTTTTGTGCATGCTGCGCTGCCGCTTCAGTCCACCATACCTATGTAGGCGAGAGCCGCCGAATTCTAGCCTCGCCGTGTACTGGCCTCAGTACTGACACTCCTCTTTTTCCTTTGCCCTTTGTCGGCACCCCTTTTGTTTTAGCAGGTTTGAGATCGACGTGTTAGCCGGGTTACCCTTCCGGCTTGGCCTAGGCAGGGTTATGGACGCCATTGGTTATTCTTCAGGGCTCTTAGCCCCATTTGCATCTTGTCCGTAGTCGGATGCTCTATCGTTTTCAAGGTGATTTTGATCTTTGTATTGTATATCTGTATTCTTGACTCATTGAGTCGCTGTTGTATATATATCTGTTCTGTGGGTCCCATCGAGGACTGTTGTGTAATGTTATTACTTTGTTTTCCACCCGCACGAAAGTGCCTGGTGGGAGTCCTTGAATCGTTTCTATGCGGGTTTGGCGGAAAGGGCTAAAACTTCCATAGGGCCTATTCGAGGGTGTTACAGAGTGGTATCAGAGCTCAACAGTTGCGATACCCCACTGGTCCAGCCTGAAGGATAACCTAGCTAACGGCCGAAGTAGAGTGTCAAAACTATTTTTCAAAAACGGCTGGATAGATCTGATTAGGTCTATTTTTACTCCTTACCCCTCTGCTATTCTCCTCTTACCTCTGCGTGTTCTGAATCTGCTCTTATCTTTTCTTCGAGTCCAGGAATTCTCGTGGTTGGGTTTTCGTAGTACCTTCAGGGTTTCGCTTCCTTCTTTGGTAACGGTGCTTCTACATCCGGTCTTCATGCTATCTGAGGAATCCTTCATCTGTTTGACTTCTCTTTGTTCCTCCTCGTTCCTTCCGGTGTTTTTCCGACACGACGACATCATCTACGCCAGATCTGATGCAAAGCCTGCATCACTCCTTTGTTTCCAAACCTCGCTTGTCGAGATCTTCAGTCTGATTCCGAGAGTTGGTTGCATAATTCTCCTATTCGTGTGCAGAGTAATGGTTTGGGTGCACGATGGACTGATCACCATCCGACCACTCTTATCATTCGCTCTTGTACATCGAATTGGTGGACCTAGCAATTTTACTCCGTCCACGGAAGCTAGAGGTGGCTTTATCTGTGGATACCTCTACCTCCGCCCTTTGTTCCCGGAGTGTTCTCTCGACGATCACGGACAATGACCTCTTGTTAGTGGTGTCACGAGGGTCTACATGAAGCGAGAAGATTCAGATCGCCGGCCTTCTTCCCGGTACCATGAGGCGGATCTCGAGGGCGAGATCCATTGTTAGTGGTGTCGAATTGTGGCATCCTGCTAAAACCACTACTAGAAAATCGCGGTGTTTTTGTGCATTGCATCATCATGACCGCATGCTCATGTCATCATGCCACATTGCATTAGAGCATCGTCATTCATCTTGCATTTGTTTGACTAAAACTATTTCTAAAAGCCTATATTTGTTTTCTAAATGTCCCCTGTCTTTATTTCAAATCAAAACTCCGGTCTTTTCCGGGTCTTTTATTTGTCTAACAACTATTTACAAAAGTCTATCTTAAATTAAAATAAAAGTTTGCATTATTTTTGGGAGGCAGCCAGCCAGGCCCAAATGCCTAGCCGGCCACCTCCTTCCTAATCTTTCTATCAAACCCTAACCAGCTAACACCACCTAACCCTAACCTACCCAGACCCACGCAGCAGCACACACGCACACACGCAACGCACAAACACTCGGTGCACCGCACCAGTCGCCAGCCCGCCCCGCTCCCCGTCTGGCCCCGCCACCCACACACTCCCCTGTGCCACCCTGTCCCCACCCTGCAGCCCTGACGCCACCTACCCCCTCTTTTCCCGCCTCCCGCACGCCATCCATCACCTGGGTGTGCAGCCCCAGGCCCTCCACCTGCCGCACCAACCGAGTCGGGCCCCACCCTGCCACCTGCCCGCAGAACCACCTCTCCTGGGATGGACAGCCCACCCCGATCCCCGCGCCCTGGCCCCACCACTCCGTGTCCCCTCCACGCGACCCCCATCTCTCCTCTCCGCTCCCTTCCCCGCACGCGGACCCCGTCCCGCCCTTGTCGCCCAACCTCCGCCGCCTCCCTCTAGATCCGCCGCCGCCTCCTTGGCCCCGCAATCATCGCCGCAACCTCCTTCCTCCACCGCTGCCAGCAACTCTTCTTTCCCCGCAGCGCCCGCCGCCTCCTCTCCTTGGTCTTCCCCACCCCGCCGAGCACGCCTACCTCGCCTTGCTGCTCGCCCCCTCGTCCTCGGCCTCGAGGTCGCCAAGACCGACGCCTCCGCCTCGGTCCACTTCTATGAGCAACGCTTCCACGCACGCCTCGACGCCGACGCGCCTCGTCCCAGCCCCTCGTCCAGGACCTCCGCTGCCAGGCACACCCCCGCAATCGCCTGCGTGTGTCCCCAACGGTGGTCTCCTCCATGTTGCTCTCTGCTGCTCCGATTGGGTCCCTGTTCCACTGCGTGAGGTCGACACCCATCCGCTACTTCCCGGCCGCAAGGTACTCAAGGTAATGCTCAAGCGGGACATGCTCTCCTTGCAGCGTACAGGCGGCCTCAATCTGCTGCCCTGGAACTTTGTCGCTAGAACATTGCTTCCGCTCATCACGTTGGTTGCTGTCCCGGTGCTCCACTTGTTTCCAATGTTGCTATAGCCTGAAGTGTTCTCTGATGGTGCCTATGCGGGAAGTGAAGCTACTGCCTGGGCTTGTTGATGAGACTTTGGTGGTAGTGCCAAAGACCGAGGCCAATAGCTGCGTCTCAAGTTTCTCCTTGGAAAAATACATCGACAAGATCTTTGTCAGGGCGTGATGTATCCGAAGCCTCCATCATGGAATCGAGGAGCGCCGTCACGAGACGTCGGGATCTACTTCACGGATCCGGTGACCCTAGCACCTCATGACCTTCTCGGACCCCAAGTCTATACCCAAAGATGGCCTACCCGAAGCGACAAGATCTCTACCCGGAACGCCAAGTTCTCCCTCGCAAATCCGATCTCGGAGCCCCGAGACCAAACCCCGGACCCCCGGAACCCAAGATCTTCCGAACCCGATGTGTGAACCTTTTCCCGAGCCCCTATTTTATAAATGCTATATATAAAACTTGTTGCATATTAATTGTTCATCTCGCATGCATATCATGTGGTTTGGGGGTATTATGCTGATTCACTCATAATTAAATATGGAGCGTTTATGCGGAATACTTTTGTCTTATTCCGGACTCCATTTAAATTGCATAGCAAACTGATACCATGTTCTGCCTTGTTAATACAACATTTGAATTGCGGGGTTTCTGAAAAACTTGAACTGTTTAATTAAATGTTGGGACTCCGATTCCTCTTAATACTGCCTAGTTGCACTGCCATGCATCATATCATAAGGATGCCGGATCTTCTGCCGTAGTATTAAATATTGTATCCGGTGTTTCTTCTAGTGTTTGCTTCTTCGCGGATTAGGCCGATGAGTTGATGCGAGTATCGACAAGTTCTCCGGATATGAACCTTCGGCAGTGTTTCCCAGGCGAGCATCTCTCCCCCTTTCTACCTATTTTGTGTTTATAGTCTTTATTTCCTCCTGTTGATCTATTGCTATATGTGTCGCGATGCTTTAGTTTCGGTGCACCATTTATACTCCTTGCAGACTCTATATTGCCATGGACACATCCTATTGCCTGTTGCTTAATAGATAGTCGTCCCTGCGAGTCATAGTTGCTTGCTCCTGTGTTGCTTCGCATCGTTGTCGTTCCACCGTTGACGGCAAGTTGGCACATGATAAACGGTGGAGATGCTTAATGGTGGAGATGATCATGACTTTAAATACAACTATTAAAATGCTAGATATAACTAATGCAGAGGCATCGGTGGGCAATAGATGTTATTTGGTTCTTCCACGATCACTTGTGTCCCGTAGGACCCCGAGTACTTGATACCTGTTCCTTGACTATTCGCACTATCCACATCCGGGAGGCCTTATGGACCCCCTGAGCCAGAGCTTGATTCATTTCTATTTCTTGGGGCCACAAACTAGTTTGGGGTTTTATTACTATCCTGTACTTATGCCATGTTACTGCTTTATTTAAGATTGTGCGTGGAGCACCTGTACTGTTTAGGATCGTGACACGTTTTCGCTGTATCGACAAGCCCAGTCACACTTTCGGGTTCCCAGTCATTTACAGCCGTCCACACAAACCCTGGGTCCGTTCTGGAGCCGGCCAACTTCGTTGCGGGTATCTTAGTGGGGTGGCCCCCTGAAATATTTATGAATCCTGTGATTGCTTTGTCGTGAATGCCTCGTTGGGTTTTGAGTTGGTTTTTCCGAGGTTGATCGAGTGTGTGTTGCTATTTGTGCACCCCTGCAGGGTAAAACTTTCTAAAAGCCGTGTCCGCGGTTATGGACGACTTGGAGCACAGTATCTCGATCATAGACAAGCATAACTAAAGTAGTGCTATAATTTTCACTTAATATGTGACTAGTAATCAGATTCAACTATAACGGAATGGATATTAAAAATGCCAACAACTGGTGGTTCTGGTTGTTTTGTGACATACTATACCTTTGCAACTCCAATGGAATGTGATAAAAGTGCCAACAACTGCTGGGTTTTGGGATTCCTCAGGACAATTATATCTGACTAGTAAATGTTCCAACTACCACAGAATGGATAATTAAAACTGTCCACTACTTATGCTTCAGGATGACTCATGCTATCTATATCTGATTAGTAAGTGCTGCAACTATAACAGAATGAGTAAAATTGCCAACTGTGTGAGTTCCTTGGTCCGACTTCCTCGTTTTGTCTCGAGGGGGAAATACCAGGATGGGTTTGTCTGGTGTTAGCTTCAGGTTGGATCCGGATAGATCTTTCTTACCCATCTCTAATAGCCGACAGATGTATCGAGTCCTCTATAGGTTGTTTAGTGCATGCTGCGCTGCTGCTTCAGTCCACCATACCTTTGTAGGCGAGAGCCGCCGAATTCTAGCCTCGCCGTGTACTGGCCTCCGTACTGATGCTCCTCTTTTTCCTTTGCGCTTTGTCGGCACCCTTTTTGTTTTAGCAGGTTTGAGATCGACGTCATTAGCAGGGTTACCCTTCCGGCTTGGCCTGGGCAGGGTTATGGACGCCATTGGTTATTCTTTAGGGCTCTTAGCCCCATTTGCATCTTGTTCGTAGTCGGACGCTCTATCGTTTTCAAGGTGATTTTGATCTTTGTATTGTATATCTGTATTCTTGACTCGTTGAGTCGCTGTTGTATATATATCTGTTCTGTGGGTCCCATCAAGGACTATTGTGTAATGGTATCACTTCGTTTTCCACCCGCACGAAAGTGCCTGGTGGGCGTCCTTCAATCGTTTCTATGCGGGTTTGGCGGAAAGGGCTAAAACTTGCATAGGGCCGATTCAAGGGTGTTACACTTAGCAACTATGGAGATAGTGCCAACGCTTCTGGACCAAATCAAAGAGACCCCGAAGGGGGACAAAGAGTTGGAAGAAATAAAAGCTAATATAAGCAAGGGTAAAGCAAAAGGGTTTCATACGGATGAACAAGGGACACTTTGGTATGAGAAGCGTTTGTGCGTTCCTGATGATCCAGATACCAGGAAGTTAATTCTTCAGGAAGCTCATGATTCGCCTTACTCAATTCATCCTGGTAACACAAAGATGTACATGGATGTGAAGGATAGATTTTTGGTGGAATAACTTGAAAAGAGAAATTGCTGAATACATCTCCTTGTGTGACGTGTGCAACAGAGTCAAGGTCGAACATCAAAAACCAGCAGGGCTGCTGCAGCCGTTACCTGTGCCCGATTGGAAGTGGGATGATACATTGCAAATGTATTTATAATTTTTGATGTTCCATGCTTGGTTTTATCCACTTTCTTGTGTTTTGTTCCAACTTTGGAGTACTTTTCATATGATTTCTTGGACTAACCTATTAACAAGAGCCATAGTGCCAGCTGCATGTTTTCTGCTATTTTTGGTTCCAGGAAAGTCAGAAAATGAATATTCTTGGAATTGGACGGGACAAAAGCCAAAGTGCCTATTTTTCCGGATGTCATCAAGTGCCAGAATACGAGACGGAGAGGGGCCAGGGGGCCACCACACCACCTGGCCGCGCGGCCAGGCCTGGCCCGCGCCAGGGGGTGGTGTGGCCTCTCCCGGCACCCCCTCGGCCTCTCCTTCCGCCTATATATTACCCTCGGGACGAAAACCCTAGGGGCCCAATCAAAATTCCACGAAAGAGTCTGTAGCCGCCATCATCTCCATCCCTAGATCGGGAGGGATCTGAAGCTCTTCCCGGCACCCTGCCGGAGAGGGGAATTCACCCTGTAGGCCTTCTTCATCACCATGCAAGCCTCCAGTGTGATGCGTGAGTAGTTCATCCTTGGACTACGGATCCATGTAGTAGCTAGATGGCTGGTTCTCCTCCTTTGTGATTTCATGTCTAGATCTTGTGAGCTCCGTTCATGATAAAGATCATCTATTTGTAATTCTGCATGTTGTGTTTGCGGGGATCCAATGGATATTGAGATGCTATTTCAGATTGATTATTGATTCTATCATGTCTTTGTTATTTGTGATCTTGCATGCTTTCCATTGTTAGTAGCTATCTTGGCCAAGTAGATGCTAGCAACTCCAAGAGTTAGTATTTATTCTCGATAGTGGGTTCATGCCTCTGATAATCTAGGGAAGTGATAGAAATCTCTAAGGTACTAGATGTTCTGTTGCTACTAGGGAGAAAACAACAATCCTTTGTTCATAGAACAATCGTATTGTTTACTTTACACACAGTTCGTAAAGCAATAATCTGTTGCTTGCAACTTAATACTGGAGGGGGTTCGGATGATAACCTAAAGGTGGATTATTAGTCATAGATGCAGTTGGATGGCGGTCTATGTATAATGTTGTAATGCCCAATCAAGTCTCAAAGGAGTCAAGATGATTAGTATATGCATGTATTGCTTTCTCGATGTTTGTCAATTGCCCCGCTATAATTTGTTCACCCAGCATGTTATCTATCTAAGGAGAGCCACCTCTAGTGAACTATGGATCCCGGTCCTTGTCTTTATATTCAATCTATAAACTGTTTACTTCTTTCTGTTTACTTTCGGCAAACTATTACTTATTTCCATTCGATACATTGAATCCTTTGGTTTAGCAAAACACGGTGAGATTGATAACCTCATCGCAAGTTGGGGACAAAGTTATGTGGTTGTGTTGTGCAGGTATCCACATTGCTACTATCACTGGACGTGCGCCCTGCCAAGGCTCAGCTAGTAACACCTTTGGGGTGTTTCCTTGCTCCTACTGGTTCGATTAAACCTTGGTTACATAACCGAGGGAAACTTGATGCTGTGCTCATCATACCTTCCTCTTGGGGTTCCCAACGAGCTCTACATCAACACCGCCATCAAGCATTTTTCTGGGCGCCGTGCATTGAGCCATCAAGCATTTTTCAGGCGCCGTTGTCGGGGATCGAAGAAGAAGAAGAAACTCCCACGTCAACCACACACCATCAAAAGACATTTTTCTGGCGCCGTTGCCGGGGAGTCAAGGACATCTTCACAAGGGGAGTCCCTCATAACCAATCTCTTTACTTTGTTATTTTTGTTTTGCTTTGTTTCTTTTTTGCTTTGTTTGCTTGTTTTGTTATTCAAAAACACAAAAAATGACTACTCTTGAAAACACTAAGTTGTGTGACTTCACTAGCACCAACAACAATGATTTTATGAGCACACCTATTGCTCCACCTGTGGCTGAAAATACTTTCTTTGAGATAAAACCTGCTTTGCTCAATCTTGTTATGAGAGAACAATTTTTTGGTATTGATAATGAAGATGCTGCTTCCCATCTAAATAACTTTGTTGAACTTTGTGAGATGCAAAAGCATAGGGATATAGATGGTGATATTATTAAGCTGAAATTGTTTCCTTTCTCTTTGAGAGGAAAAGCTAAAGAATGGTTGAATTCCTTAACTAGGAATAGTATTGATTCTTGGACTAAGTGCAAAGATGCTTTTATTGGAAAATACTATCCTCCTGCTAAGATTATATCTATGAGAAGTGAAATAATGAAGTTTAAACAACTTGATAACGAGCATGTTGCTAAAGCTTCGGAAAGAATGAAATCTTTGGTAAAGAATTGTCCCACTCATGGACTGACTTCTTGGATGATCATCCAAACTTTTTATGCAGGATTGAACTATTCTTCGAGGAACCTATTGGACTCTACTACTGGAGGTACCTTTATGACCATCACTTTGGGTCCTGCAACAAAACTTCTAGACAATATGATGGTTAATTATTCTGAATGGCATACTGAGAGAGCTCCTCAAGGTAGGAAGGTAAATTCTGTTGAGGAAACCTCCTCCTTGAGTGATCAAATTGATATTATTATGTCTATGCTTGTTAATGGGAAAGCCCATATTGATCCAAATAATGTTCCTTTAGCTTCTTTGGTTGCTCAAGAAGAGCAAGTTGATGTGAACTTCATAAGAAACAACAATTTTGGTAATAATGCCTATAGGAACAATTTTGGTAACAATAATTATAAGCCATATCCTCCCAACAATGGTAATACTTATGGAAATTCTTACAACAATAATAAGAGTGCTCCCTCTGAACTTGAAATTATGCTTAAAGAGTTTATTAGTAAACAAACTGCCTTCAATAAAACTATTGAGGAAAAACTCTCTAATGCTGGAAGAAATATAGCATCTTTGGCTGAACCTCAATCTACTTTGAATAAAATGGTTGCTAAACCTGAAACTAATGATAATCCCTTTGCAGCTACTAATGCTATACAAGTAAGAATTGATGAAAATGTTAGACTATTAGCTGAATTACATGCTAAGTGGGAAAGAGAAGATGAAATTGCTAGAAACATTAGTGTTTCTACTATTACCACTACTAGTGTTGAGGCTAATAATAGTTATACTACTTTAGATGATAAATTTTATTTTGATCTTGATGGTTGTAACATCTCTGAAGTTATTAAGTTCCTACAAAAGCTTGCTAAAAGTCCTAATGCTAGTGCTATGAACATGGCCTTTACAAAACACATTATTGATGCTCTCATAAAGATTAAACAAGAAAAGATGAAACATAAAGCTTCTATTCCTATAAAATAAGAAGATGGTTGGGAACCCATCATTAATATGAAAGTGAATGACTTTGATTTCAAAGCTTTGTGTGATCTTGATAGTAGTGTTTCTATTATGCCTAGAAGGATTTATGATATGCTTGATTTGCCTCCACTTGAAGATTGTTATTTGAATGTCCCACTTGATGATAATGCTAAAAAGAAACTCATGGGGAGTCTTAATGATGTTATTATTATGGTTAACAATGCTTATGTCCCTGTTGATTTCTATGTTTTGGATGTTGAATACAATGCTTCTTGTCCTATTACTTTGGGAAGACCTTTTCTTAAAACTGTTGGTGCCATTATTGTTATGAAAGAAGGCACCATTAAATATCAACTCCCACTCAAGAAAGGTATAGAACACTTCCCTAAAAAGAGAGAAAATATTTCTTTTGCTTCTCTTATGAAAACAAAATTTGGTCTTAATGCTTCTTCATTTGAGAACACTTGATTCTTTCTTTGCTTCTTGCCTAACTTAAAGGCGTTAAAGAAAAGTACTTATTGGGAGATAACCCAAAAGTTTTAGATGAGTCTTGGAAGTTATTACTTCAGTAATAACCTCTCCTTATCCTTTTTATTTGCTTTTTGTGCCAAGAGTAACCTCTAATGAGAGAGAAGTAATGATTGGGAAAGTTGCTGTCCCGAAACAGATTTCTGTGCTTCACCGTAAAAATTTGTGTAAAATCTCTGAACGTCTTTTTGAGGCGTGAATTTTTGTGCTTCTGCCCCAGGTTGTTATCTAACTCCCGTTAGTTCAGCACTTTTTGATTTGAGCAACAGAAGGTCTTCGAAAAAATTCGTCTTTACCTGCTGGTCTGTTTTGACAGATATCTGCCATTTTCTGCATTTGCTTCTTGTTGGTTCCTTCTTGAGTTCTTTTGGGGAATTGAGCTTTTTGAGGGAAGTGCTACAGTATCTAGTGTTCTAATGGAAGTTTATTTGGTGTTAGAACTGAACCTTAAGACCTTTTATCTTGAGTGCACTAATGTTGCTAATAAAGATTGTGTGAAGTTTTGTATGAAGGAAAAATTTCAGGTGTATGGAAGGAATGAGTAATGAGATGAAGGATGGAATAAAGCTCAAGCTTGGGGATGCCACGCGTGTCACCCCAAGAAATATCCAAGAAGTACAAGCGTCAAAGCTTGGGGATGTCCAAGGCATCCCCTTCTTCATCAATAAAAATCCTAGGTTTCTTCCAAACACTTTATTTTTATTGTTTCATGCACAATTGTGTTGTTCTTGGAGCGTCTTATTTTTCATTTTGGTTTTGTTTTTTTGTTTGCTTGGTTTGATTAGTTTGCTTAATAAATTGGTTGGACCCCCTCTTTCATACATTGGTTTGCAAATAGTTTGGTTTGGTTTGGAAAAGAGTAGGAAAGTTCATGCTTATGTGGTAAAAAGAGCTCGTTTTTGACTATGGCCTATGCTTTGTCATGCCATGCTTGATATAGTTTTGGCTTTATTCTTAGTATTCTTTGTTGTATAATGAATTGTTATAAACAATTGAGATTGCTTAATGTGCCTTGGATGAATCATGCGTTGTTTTAGCATATTAAAACATAGTATAGTGGTATTCTCCTTTGATGCTTTATTTGGGTTGACTTGGCGCATGCTCACACCATGTTATGACTATCTCAAGTCACCATAGCCTTTATGATCCTTTAGTTTTCAACTTGTAGTATCACTTTATGCTTTGATCAATGATGTTTTGTCGCTCTGCATGATTATGGCCATTATTGCTCTCTTAGTTTGTCGCTCCGAGTCTTTTGTTAGCCTCCACAACAAAGTATGAGTTCCACTCATGCATCCAACTCCCTAAACCAAGTTATTCCAAAGAGTCCACCATACCTACCTACTAGATTATGCTATTCCAAGTATATTCATGCTTTTGTTTACCTTCCAAATTAAACTTGTTATGAGAAAAATAGTGATTAAAGCTCTCACGAACTTGATGGCACACTTTACTTTACTTGCCCCTAATAAACTTGAACCATTGTGTCGTCTATATTGTATATGCTTGCACTTATTTGTTGGGAATTAGCAGAACCATGCTTTCATGGGGAACGCTTTCAACATTGCACTTGGTACTTGTACCTAGTTGATATCATGCTCTTTTGTATATTGATGTCGTCGGTGTGAAATGAAAGGGGAGCTTGTAAGTCCATGGAGTTATGTATATGTGTTAGAGAAACGCGTGGGCCGCTGCTCTAATCCATGCCGACATGGTGGAAACCTGCAGCGTAACCATAATGAGCTGTCTATGAAGCATTCTTCTTATAAAAAAAGAGTCCTATATTCAGAAAAAAAAAGAGAAAAGAGAAAAAAGAGATACTATGAAAAGAGGAAAGAGAGAAAAAAGCACCATATTCCCATGGTAAATAAGAAGAATGCTGAGATGCTCGTTGTCTGCTTGCCTTGTCATTTTGATATGGGGATTCTTCCGTATCATCGGGCAAGGGGTACCTCGTTGACGGTTCTCTATGATACACATGTACTTACAATGACAAGAACTTACCGGTGACTAAACTTGAGTAGTATGAGGAGCGGCCCTCGTATACAAGGGACATGAGATTTCTGACTTATACTTCGTCAAGCATGTACACCATAGTTTGTTCACTTTAACCTTAATCACTTCAAGATGCTTATGATAGGGGCAATGGGAGCTAAAAGCTATAAGTACCATAATTTTTGGAAGCTCTTTATGAGACTTGAATCCCTACTTCCTTTTACAAAGGCCTTTCTTCCACCATTATATTGAGTCTCCACCTTCTATCTTTATGCACCTACTTTGAAAGCATAGTGGCCATTCTTAGTTCTATGTGCATTGTCCCAAGACTAGTTGATTGATGCATACTTTGATATTGCTTGTTTGAAACTATTTGTATCTAGTCACTCTTATGAACTTTGAAGGTGTCCTATGCATTTATATTTGCTACTCTATGAGGGACAAGCTGAATACTTTTATGCTATGTTTTCTTTATGTGAAACAAAAAAACACCTTGCAAAGCATTGTTATTCATGAATCTTTTGTTTGTGCCTTTTCATGTTTCATCATAGTTTCTTTGCTTATTGCTAGAACTTTTTCTTTCATGTTATGATTGAAGTACGATGATCCCAGCTTTGAATGTTTTACAAATACTTTGATCAAGTCTTTGATGGTGCATGTCACCTCAAAAATTATTCTTTCTTTTTATCACTTACCTACTCGAGGGCGAGCAGGAGTTAAGCTTAGGGATGTTGATACATTGCAAATGTATCTATAATTTTTGATGTTCCATGCTTGGTTTTATCCACTTTCTTGTGTTTTGTTCCAACTTTGGTGTACTTTTCATATGATTTCTTGGACTAACCTATTAACAAGAGCCATAGTGCCAGCTGCCTGTTTTCTGCTGTTTTTGGTTCCAGGAAAGTCAAAAATGAATATTCTCAGAATTGGACAGGACAAAAGCCAAAGTGCCTATTTTTTCGGATGTCATCAAGTGCCAGAATACAAGACGGAGAGGGCCCAGGGGGCCACCACACCACCTGGCCGCGCGGCCAGGCCTGGCCCGCGCCAGGGGGTGGTGTGGCCGCTCCCGGCACCCCCTCGGCCTCTCCTTCCGCCTATATATTGCCCTCGGGACGAAAACCCTAGGGGCCCGATCAAAAATCCACGAAAGAGTCTGTTGCCGCCGTCATCTCCATCCCTAGATCGGGAGGGATCTGAAGCTCTTCCCGGCACCCTGCCGGAGAGGGGAATTCACCCTGGAGGCCTTCTTCATCACCATGCAAGCCCTGCGGTGTGATGCGTGAGTAGTTCATCCTTGGACTATGGATCCATGTAGTAGCTAGATGGCTGGTTCTCCTCCTTTGTGCTTTCATGTCTAGATCTTGTGAGCTCCGTTCATGATCAAGATCATCTATTTGTAATTCTGCATGTTGTGTTTGCAGGGATCTGATGGATACTGAGATGCTATTTCAGATTGATTATTGATTCTATCATGTCTTTGTTATTTGTGATCTTGCATGCTTTCCGTTGTTAGTAGCTATCTTGGCCAAGTAGATGATAGCAACTCCAAGAGTTAGTATTTATGCTCGATAGTGGGTTCATGCCTTTGGTAATCTGGGGAAGTGACAGAAATCTCTAAGGTACTAGATGTGCTGTTGCTACTAGGGAGAAAACAACAATCGTTTGTTCATAGAACAATCGTATTGTTTAGTTTACACGTAGTTCGTAAAGCAATAATCTATTGCTTGCAACTTAATACTGGAGGGGGTTCGGATGATAACCTGTAGGTGGATTATTAGTCATAGATGCGGTTGGATGGCGGTCTATGTATAATGTTGTAATGCCCAATCAAGTCTCAAAGGAGTCAAGATGATTAGTATATGCATGTATTGCTTTCTCGATGTTTGTCAATTGCCCCGCTGTAATTTGTTCACCCAACATGTTATCTATCTAAGGAGAGCCACCTCTAGTGAACTATGGATCCCGGTCCTTGTCTTTATATTCAATCTATAAACTGTTTACTTCTTTGTGTTTACTTTCTGTAAACTATTACTTCTTTCCATTCGATACATTTAATCCTTTGTTTTCAGCAAAACACGGTGAGATTGACAACCTCATCGCAAGTTGGGGACAAAGTTCTATGGTTGTGTTGTGCAGGTCTCCACGTTGCTACTAGCACCGGTAGTGCACCCTGCCAAGGCTCGGCTAGTAACACCTTTGGGGTGTTTCCTTGCTCCTACTGGTTCGATTAAACCTTGGTTTCATAACTGAGGGAAACTTGCTGCTATGCTCGTCATACCTTCCTCTTGGGGTTCCCAACGAGCTCTACATCAACACCGCCATCAAGCATTTTTCTGGGCGCCGTGCATTGAGCCATCATGGGACAAGGTAGGCATGGATTTTATCACAGGACTACCCCGGACTCGTTCTGGGTATGATTCTATCTGGGTAGTAGTCGATCACTTCACAAAGGTGGCCCACTTTATTCCCGTAAAGACCACCTATACAAGTGCTAAACTTGCCAAGATTTATATGTCAAGGATCGCAAGTCTTCATGGTGTACCCAAGGGGATTGTCTCTGATAGAGGTACCCAATTCACCTTGAAGTTTTGGCGACAGCTACACGAGTCTCTAGGGACACGACTGGAGTTTAGTACTATTTTCCACCCGCAAACAGATAGACAAACGGAAAGAGTTAATCAGATCTTGGAGGACATGTTAAGAGCCTGTGCACTAGACTATGGGTCTAGTTGGGATGATAACTTGCCATATGCGGAATTCTCATACAATAATAGACCAAACTAGTATCAAGATGGCTCCATTTGAAGTTCTATATGGCAGAAAGTGTAGAACTCCGCTGCTATGGAATGGAGTTGGAGAATGTAGCTTGTTTGGACCTAAGCTGATCAAGGATGCCGAAGAAAAAGTAAGACAGATTCAAGACAGGTTAAAAGTAGCCCAATCCAGGCAAAAGAGTTATGCTGATTCCAAGCGCAGGGATGTAACTTATGAAGTGGGAGATCGTGCATATCTCCGAGTTTCACCACTACGAGGAGTTAAGAGATTTGGAATCAAGGGTAAGTTGGCACCTCGATTCATAGGGCCCTATAGGATTTTGGCTCATAGAGGGGAGGTTGCCTATCAGTTCGAATTGCCCGAAGTGTTGACTGTTCATGACGTATTCCATGTGTCACAACTAAAGAAGTGTCACTCGGAAATGGCTGAAACACCGCTAAAGGATACGGTTCCTTTGGATGAGGTTCAACTGAAAAACGATCTCACCTATGAGGAAAAACCCACCAGGATTCTGGAAACAGCTGAGAGGATTACTCGTAGCAAGACTATCAGGTTTTGCAAAGTTCAATGAAATCACCATTCTGAGGAAGAGGCCACGTGGGAACGTGAAGAAGACCTGAAGAAAGAACACCCACACCTATTTGCTAACCAACCTGATCTCGGGGACAAGATTCTTCTTAAGGGGGTAGGTTTGTAACATCCCAAATTTTACGATTGCAGATGTTACTAGAAGCATGTATCATATCTTATGCATCATGGCATCACACAATAAAAGCTGCATCAGATACTTTTCCAAACCCTATTGTCATATAAAGACAAAAAGCGGTTATACAAAAACTAACCTTCTAAACCCTTGCAAAAGTGTTATCTTATAACCCCATACTAATCTCCTTATTTTTACAAAATTTTAGAGACCAATTTCACTTAATTTGGAGTCCGTTTGCAAAAGATATAAGACAAATAGTGAAACAGAAAAATAAAAAGAATAAATACAAAAAAATGGGGATCTAGCCTAGCGGGCCGGCTAGACCAGCCCGTGGCCTAACCACCGCCCCGCCTAGAGAGTGTGCGGCGCATAGCGCGTGGGCCGGCCCAGCACCGCGCAGCCCGCACCGCGTCCCCCGCAGCCGCTGACACCCCGGCCCCACCCCGTCATCGTCGTTCCGACGAGTTCGGAACAAACTCGCCTAGCCGCCGCTTCTGGAACCAACTCCGGCCGAATCGGAGAGGATTTCCGCGACCCCCGCGCCAAGCCAGGCCGCCTACAAGTACCCCTTGGCACGCCTCCCAAAAACCCTAACCCTATTTACACAAATCGCCACCGGGCTGCCGCCATAGACCTCGCCGGAGTACGCCACCACCGACGCTCGATGGCAAGGTTTCGGTGCCCTCTGCCCCTCCTCTTTCCCTTCTCGGTATCCCCTTGCTGTACCGGTTCTTCTCACACCTTTTCCCTCTCTATAGCGCACCACAACCTCCACGATTTCTCGCCGGAGTCTCGCCGGAATCTGCGAAGAACAACCGCCGTTTGCTGCTGCTCGAGGCGGAGATAGGCGACACCGTCCCTGGGAACGGAACCACGAGGAGGAGGCCGCCGCCGTCATCTACTCCCTCGAGCCGGGGGACCACCGCAGCAACGACGCTGACGACCGCCGACCACCACCGACGCGCTGCCACCGCCCGCCGTCGTCCGCGTCCGCTCTGCCACCGGTAAGTCGCCGGCCACCCCCGAGCCGTCCGATTTTATTCTAACGCCTAGGATTCGATGGCCAGGCCGAAGGGGTATCGGACAATCCCCTCGCGCCGCGTGGCAGTGCCGCGTCAGCGCGCTGAGTCAGCGCCGCGTCGGCCCGCCGACCCAATCATGAGCCGCCACTTGGCGCCGCGTAGCTGGCCGCCGATCTGTTTTGTTTTTAAATAGGCAAAAATTATTTTAATCTTGTTTAATTCATAGTAAATCGAGTACTTGTCCAAAATAATATTGTTGGTTTACTGCAGTCATCTTGTGGTAGGACGTAAAGTTTATGTGGTAGGACGTAAAGTTTAGATTGGAGTATTTTAATTCTAGAAAAATATCCGTAACTCCGTTTTAGTTGATTCTTGTTGCGTTGGCTTTGTATCTACGAGATCTTCAGTGGAAAATTGTTATATCATGCTTAGAGTGTTTAGATCTGTTTCGAGGTATATTGGTAGTGTAGATCTATTTATGAGCATGTTTAATTAAGTATTAATCCAAAATACTTAAAATCTGTGGGAAATCGATAGTAATGACATCTCCAACTCAACAACACCCCATAATAAAACCCTTGGTCGAAACTGAATCCATCCTTGCATATTACCTTGTTGCATGCATGCATATTTACCTTCGTGGCATTGTTTTGTGCAAATTGTGATTGGATCTATGTTTGTGTTTCGTTAGATTGTTCGGAGTGCGCTGAGGAGTACTGTTGTGTAGAGTGCTGCTCGGATCAAGGCAAGTTACACTATTTGTACATATTATGTCCCAGTTTTTGACTATGCATGTTTTACTCTTCAAATCTTGTAGTATGCATGTGTAGGTCTTTAGTAGATTTTCTTATTACTATTTTTGCAAGTGCGGTTTTGTAGTATGCCATGAGTAGATTTATACTTAGGAATTTCCGTCCTAATAGGCTTCCCCTGTTTTTGCTAAGTAATGCCTGCTATGCTATATATATACTAAGTACCGCTGGGGGGTTCGAAAGACTCAAAATTTTCTAAGTATGAAAGCTCTCTCGAGCAAACTTTCTTCTCAAAAAACCCCTTCAAAATAAAAACTAAGTTTTCTTCTGGGCGGAATGGTTGTCGGGTCAACGAGTGGAATTTGGTGGAGGACGGCCGCCCAGGAATCAAAAAAGTCTGCCATGTTTCAGAATTCAGAAGCTTCCAGTGCAACCACAATACATATGGGCTCTGTCTTGGCTTAGTACTTAGTGGGAAACCTCACCGGGGTACGGACATTTGGAGGTTCTTGGCACGGTTGGATCCAGCTGGTAGAGGGGCTACTAAGGGAAGGCCTCGCCATGGTCTTGTCTATAAAAGTACTTGATCGTGGATTATGGGGAAAGTGCACAACCTCTCGAGAGTATTGCAAACTGATCGATCAGCTGAGTTCACGGAAAAGAACACTTTAAGCATCTAAAGGATGGAGCCTCTGAAAGATCTTCCTCTCTCTTTTCCAAACTTAAAGTTTTATAAACCCCAAGGCGTGAGTAATATCGTCATTGGGTAGGATTTTGGGAACTTGGTGCGTAATATCCAAGTGCTAGGTTGATTGGACACTTGATGAGTAATATCCACGTGTTCCATTCGACCCTATACTACTTATCAATGTTTACAAAGTAGGGTAAACTCTTCCTCTTTTCTTCTTACTTAAAGAAAATTGGTCTTATGCAAAAGAACCCCAAAGCCTACACTTAGCCTTGCATGTAGAGGTAGTCTTATTTTTTTCTTGGTGTAATTTGCCAATACGTTCAAAGTATTGACCTAACTTGTTGGCTGCACGTCTTATGTGCAGAATCCGAAGACTGAAAGGTGCGTAGGGATCGCGGGTCTTCACGCAACTAGCCTGAGGCGTTGATGGACTCAAGTTTTACTTAGTTTCCGCTATTTTATTTGCGCTAGCTATAAGCTATGCAAGTTGTAATAAATATACTCTGGATTATTCGTGTAATAATGACTTGTGTTTTACATGATATTCATCGACTGTGAAGTGCTAGCTATTGATCCAGGGACTAGCATGTTAATCACAGGGACTTTGGATCCTTAACGATCCAAGGTCACAACAGGTTTGCTATTTACGGGCACCGCAAGAGATGCTCGTACAACACCCTAAATGCTATTTCCGAAAATCCAGGGAGACGAGACGAATGCTGTAACTTGTAAGCTGCAACCGGCAACATTGCTTTTATGAGGACAATCACAGACACACTCTACCGACCACAGCGCAGCGTCGTTGCACAGCGTCGTCACTTTTTCTTCTTTGGAAAAGAAAAGATGTTACTTCAGACTGCATTGTTTTTTTCTTTTTTGATTATTCAATTGAAGGTAGAGGAAATCTCTACCTTATGGTTACATATTGAGCCAAGCGGCCGAAAGAGAAAAAGAAAGGTGAAAGAAGAAGAAGAAAAGAGAAACTATAGCAAAAACTATACAAGCAGGCCAAAGCCTGATCCCTTGGCTCGGGTGCTACTCTATGAGCTTGGCTGCCCATCGGAGAAGCTCCGGTTTTAGTTTCGGAGCTCTGGTAGACCAAAGTTTAATGTCCTCTGCCACTTGACGTAGGAAAACCCTTTTGTCCCCTTGTTTTGCGTTGAAAATCCTGTCATTCCTTCTCTTCCAAAGGTTTCACATACCGGCGGCAAAACACACCGGCCAGGCTGCAGCTCTGTTCCCCTGCAGTTCAGCATGCACTATGTCCACAAACCCGGTGATGGAGTTGGCAGAGCTAGCAATTGGTGTTAGAGTCCACTTGTCCCAGAGCCAGTGCGAATGTCTACAATGTCATGTGATGTGCTCGACCGATTCCACTGCTGGGACTGCATTGTGCCTAGTGATACTGAACTGAAGCATCCCTGTCGACTTCAGTGGTGATAGCACAGAAGCTGTTTTCGGCAGCATTGCTCGCCACCGTCGCGGAGATCACCTAGTCGGGAAACGCCACTGACTCACTCGGACTCGGTGTGTTTTCAACGTGTCATGGAACCAGGGGCGGAGCTCCCAGTAGTCGCGGACATACCATCTCTTTTCAGTTCATCGTGTCCGTTCATCGTGTCCCGGTAAGATCCCTTTGCAGGAATGGATGACACATTGGATACGAAAACGATCTCCAAGTCTGCAACTATGAAAACGGCACATAATTTTGTTTCAAACATTGTAGGAATATCATATGGAAACACTTTTCATGACAGAGTTGCTATGGTCCATCTGTTTTTCTAAGCAGCCTAGATTGGGTTTTCTACGTTAATAAGCTCTCAAAGATTACAACAACCGAATGCTCTTTCTGAAAATCCAAGGAGACGAATGCTGTTGTTGTAACTTGTAAGGCTGCAACCGGCAACATTGCTTTAGGAGGACAATCACACACACTCTACCGACCACAGCGCAGCGTCGTCGCACAGCTCCGAGCAGTAACTTCCTTGTAGAATCACGTCACGTAGGCTGAGCTTTACTTACTGCTTTAGTACCACTGACTTTTCCCCCTGTATATCGATCGTCCTCCGAGAGCTTTTGCTAGGGTAGGAAGTTGACCTGTGAGGCCTTGGCAATTCACCGTCGCCTTTCCTTCCTTTGCCGGCCGCTGGTGCTGTTGGTTCGTGGCTAGCTATAGATAGGGCGCCGTGATGAGCAGCGTGCAGGACAGTGAAAACAAAAGTCAAAAGATCATCTATCACCAGGCTACGTAGCACAGCCATGTCCTGTCACGTCCGGTCTAATTGTGCTCCACCGTTTTATGGGCATTCATGTTGCTGCCAACGGTCTTGATGACGGTACGGCGCCACGGCAACATGCCATCTTGCCCATGCCCGATGCCTCAGCCTTTTTGGCCAAGGCACCGTTGATCTGGGGCTAAATTAGAGTTGTCAGCATAAAACCGGCACACTGAAGGTGGAACTTCGAAAAACGACCAGTTCATGTTTCAATCATAAAAAACACACGCGCACGCTGAATTTAGGCTGGGATTATCTAGTAGATTTTCCACTTAATTTAGGCTAGGATTATGTGGTGAATGTAGTGTAGGATTTAGGCTTGGAATGTTAATTGGACATTTAAGCTAGTTATCTGAATTTCATGTGGTGTTCAATTTACTATTTAGATAGTAGTGCTAACTGGACATTTAACCGAATTACATGGACTGTACGTGAACATTTTGCTGAATTTCACACAGTTATGTGAAGATTAATCTTAACTGAACATTTATCTACATCATTTTATCTGTGCAGTTTGGATGATGAAATATGGATATTAGGTTTAATTTCCCTCGAGAGGACATTTTAGAGAGAACTCTATGCGCATTTGACATTACTATGCTTAACTTGATGACACTTTATTGAAGGGCATGTATATGGTTACAGAGATACCATATATACTATGTTAAGGAAAACAAAGGAAAATGCATTGAAGGAATGGAGCCAGTTAACAACATGGCAAAGGTGAAGAAGATGATAGAATTATTTGACCATGAGAATGTGTTGAACTTGGCTATAATTAAGTAGAATGCTCTAGTACCAGCTGGACCGAACCACGATGAATTGGAAGATAAGGTGCAATTCAATGAGCCCATTCTCTATTCTATTGACAAGGATGGAATGACTCACATTAGTGAGGATGAAGATGAAGCCATTTATCCAGTTGCAGTTGACTTCTCAGATATTCTATATATTGGAACATAACATAACTACAACATGGAGAAGGGCAAGAAAATTGTGTCAGATGAGGTTGTTGATTTAGAAGAGGATGATTAGTTCTTTGGAGGGAAAAACATTGGAGAATACACACCTGAAGATCATAAGACTGCTTAGCAAAGGAGCTACAATTAATGAAGAAATTAAAGAGACAAAGAAAAGAAGCTCACGATCACAAGAACTTAGGCGGCAGAAGAAACAAAGAGGCAATCTTGACCAACATTTTGAAGAAGATACATATCTGAACGAGTTTTATGAAGAAGGGAAAGAGTCAGAGGTAAAGGAAGTAGCTGAAGAGGACATTTTTACAGAGAAGAAGGAAGTGAGGCCAGGGGCAACTAGCAGATCTCATCATAGCGGAGGCATCAGAGCCATTTTATTTTCTATATCTTTTTCTGTATACCTGAAAAAATTAGAGATAAATGATACTACAAATTACATAACCATTTCTTAATTCCTACAAAATTCATAGAAAAATCATATAAAATATAGGAACAATTTTGGATGCCTTATAAATACATGGAAAATCATTTAAATTAAATAAACATTTTGAATGCCTAAAAATTCATAGAAAAATTATATAAATTATATAAATGTTTCTCAATGCCTAAAACATTCATAGGAAAATCATATAAAATACATGGAAAAATCATTTAAATTAAATAAACATTTTTTAATGCCTACAAAGTTTATCGAAAAATGATATAAATTACATATGCATTTCTTAAGCCTACATTTTTTTAGAAACATCATATCATATAGGGACAATATTGGATGACTTATAAATCTAGGACCAGTGTTCATCCCTTCAAACGCCAAACACTTCTGCGGCTCTAGCCTATGCACGCGGCACACCTCCGGACACCCCACCGCTATCCCGTGGAATGTGGGGTCGTCACAGGTATCCAGAGCATAGCTCATGTCGACTATGTCCTAAGCTTAAAGAAATCGCAAAGAAATCAGATTTACTAGAGCTAAATCGAGGAAAAATAAAAAAAAATCCCAGATCGAAATCACAAACCCTAACCCTAGAAATTGAGGAACTTACCCATAGCAGAGATGGGCTTGATGATTCACCGTTGTTCCACGAAGACATGGCGACAACGAAGGGTCCACACAAAACGTTGGCGGTGATGGATCTGCGACGCCAGAGGCGAAGGATAAGCTCGACAATGACACATAGTAGTAAGGATGAGACTGAGACAACCGTCAACATGCGAGGACGTTATGTCTGCGCGACATATAGTGGGCCCAATAGTGGCCGTTACCGGTTTATGATGGCCGTGTCGGATCACCGTCTCCTGGTGCCACGTCAGCACCCTCGATGCCCCCTCCCCACCCCACCCCCAGTTTGCCTGTCAGTTCGTCGTCAAATGAGAATTAGCACATATTGCAAAAAAAAAAAACTTACCGACGAATTGTGGTTTCTTGCGATTGAAACACGTAAATAGGTGTTTTTAAAAAAAATTACCTTCAAAATGGTGGTTTTATGCAAAACTAAGAGAGGCCAGCGTTGGTTGGTGTTTCTATAAAAAAGAATGGCAGCAAGCAATGATTGAGACGAGGAAGGGAAATAGTATATGCCCCAGAGGCAACTAGTCCTTCCTCCTCGCTTCCAATTCTATATGTCGAGATCCACCAAACTTTGTGTTGAGATCCAACAACTAGGATACAAAACCAGGAAACAAACACCAGGCGTTAAGAGGAAACACCGGGCGAAGCTCACAGGTCGTTCGACCGATGCGATATGTACCAGCTCCCTTCCACATTACTGCTACGAGGCGCCAGCGTGGCGGGACGTACTCTTCAGTCTTGCATGCATGAACTGACAGAAAGAGCCGCGAGAACAACGCCTCTTTGACATGTCAGGGGCGTTCACACTCACAAACACGCACGCCTTCGGTTACCTCCAACCTCTGGCAGCGTGTTGTTATGCCATTGTCTGTATATCTGTTCTCTGTTATGCTTCTTGCTGACCATGTTTCTGTGGCAGTAAATAGTAGTTCGACGAAGCCCTTTCGTCCACAAGCATGTCTTTTTTTTTTTGTTTGAGCAAGCCCATGAGGATTTATGCATTCGTGATTTCCCTTCCCTTCTGTCCCCAAATGATTGAGCAGGACAAGCCGGAGGGAGTACGGGTAATAAATAAACTTATTACAGTATAGATCATTAGGCCAACTTTTTCCATGGTGTTCTTGATTAAACAAGTACAGAGGCGGCACGGTCCTGTGGCAGGAGGACAGCCAATAATTTCCTCCTGTATTTATCGCCGTTTATTCGTTCCCCGGCCGGGGAGATCTTGCTGGGTTCGCACCGCGCTCCGGCCGGTGAATGATTAAGGGAAAGGAGTCCGGCAAGTCCCTTGGTTGGGCGACTCATAATCGGGGACCGTGTGTGTGCCTGTGTGTGGATTCGGTTCACCTACTGGCCTTGTCCTTTTTTTTTTCCGACGGTAGTTGCTCAGAAAGAAAGAAATGGGATCGCCAGAAGATCGACGAGGAGTCTTTGCTGTGGGCTGTGTTAGAGTATGTATACGTACACAACTAAAGATAGACTAGGATTTTAGAGATTATCTTGTATTTCAAGTCATAGGCTTCTTGCCCTCCAAGTTTGTACGTATATATATACTCCCCACGAGGGTCAAATTAATATATCGAAATATTAGGGATTCTATATTTTCCACATGGTATCAGAGCGGTTAGCCTCACGGCGCCGATTCTAGACCTTCCACCAATTCCGCATCGCTCGCCGCCCCCGGGGAGATCAATCTCTTCTCCTCGGGGGCGCGGCACCCGGTCTAGATCAAAGGTCGGACCGGTTCTTTAGAATAGATCATAAATTAGTTTCAATTCCATAGATTAAATCCAAAGTCCGAAATTTCCAATCTCCAATTAGCAGATCATTTTTTTTTTCTTAGCCACCAATAATCTTAGTCCACGACCCTCCGGTGCAGAACTCCTCTCAAAAGTTTCGTTCAGTTCATCTACGACGGCGACAACTACTCGATCTTCAGATCGCGTGCATGGCTAAACAGCCGCGCGGCACATGCGGCGATCGGCTGTTTGATCGGCGTCGACTGCCCATGCTCTACCAGGACTACACCGACAATCAGGCAGCTGGGCTAATGAGTCGTCACGTGCAACCATGCAGCAAAAAGTTCAATTCCTGCACGAAGGCTCTCTGCACGGCAAACACCATGCTCCGGAAAACGTAGTCTACATCAAGCCGCCAAGATCTACACTGCATCGAGCCAAACTACAACGACCCGAATATCTACGTCAAGCTGTACGACTACATCAGGCTACAAGACAAGATCTTCGTCGAGCACATCCATGGAGAAGCGACATCGATATCATCCACACGTCAGGCCGTTGTGGAACACTACTACGCCGACTTCTCCGACATCAAGGCTTCGACATCATCGCCGCCACAAGGGACGCCATCGCCAACATGCTTACTACTTCATCGCCGTCACATCATCGCCAAAGTCTACATCAACGTGGTCTTCATCAACATCTTCGTTGACACATCACCGCCGCCGCTATACCCGTCCACATAATGGACATACGACTACGACGCCCTCTGACAGTACACGTACTGCAAGGCATGACGATGGCATCGCCGCGTCCACGACCCCGACGACTGCAACAACAAACCGGCATCACAATTGTGACGCCCCTACGACCGCGCATATGGTTCTGGCAAAACCGTGTGTGCTTGGTGGGTTCCTCCGGTCCTGGCAAAACCGGTGGTCTCACTTATGACCGTGTCCAAGAGACGCCCCCGACGGTACCTCTATAAGGTGCAAAACGTCGACAACTGCAGCTTCGTCAACAACAACAACAAAAACGCGCAATTTTTTGCGCCTTCGGCAATAGCGGTCACAGCACTACGAGAACTACGACATCGACCACACCTACATCGACCGCGACTACATCACGATCGACTACCTCGACATCGACATCAAGAACAACGTCTACAGCAACTCAAGAACTCCAGTCAACAGCGTCCGCGTCGTCACTTGTGTCCACGCTACTCCCGCAGTGACTGCGGGAGGGAAGAGAGGCACTAGAAGAGGATGCAGTCACCGTCCCTAGTCAACTTGAAATTCTCGGCCAAGAATACCATTACTCAGCTGTTCTTGGCAGTCATGTATGTATGCAACTCGCTTCAAATTCGTAATTTGTCTTCGCGATTGATTATTATAAACAGTCGGCGGTAGTTAGACGCCGTGGCGCATGTGACTCCTGCAGCGATCCCGAGGCCCGTTAGAATAAGATGCAGAGATTAGCTACAATAATAGTATGATCTGATCGGAAAATCGTCTGATTGGCTTAAGGGCTAACTTATTCTATCGTCAGGGTATTACTTTACTCGGCTCACCCTTTGCGTTCCGTTGACAAAACTAAGAATGTAGTACTACTAGAGAGGATGCCTTGAGGAGGGACAAATATTCAAACAGGCCACTGTTGCAGTTTTTTTCTATAGGTAAAACATAATATATTAGGCCACTGTTGCAGCTAATTAAACTTCTATGCGCTGTTCTCTGACATATTTGGTGTAGACAAAAGAAGATGCCCAGAGCCACTTGGAACATTTCTTTTAGCTACTAGCTTCAAATGATATGGACAAGAATATATATATATATATATATATATATATATATATATATATATATATATATATATATATATATATATATATATATATATATATAGAAACCCTATTTAGCATCCAGGGGGCAGAATAGTTATTTTGTACGCCACATATTTTTATATTCTCACATGTAGAAATTTATGTTTTGTATACTAATAATTATGTTCATGTTAGCGCCACTCTATATATAGGTATATATATATATATATATATATATATATATATATATATATATATATATATATATATATATATGGTGTAAAATTATGCGCCCACGGATAGAACTGTCACGGTAAAGAAACCCGAGGCTGCGTGCACCAGAAGCTTACCTTGTTTTGGCGCGAGATTTTCTTTTTTTTTGAACGCACCCAAATCAATTAAGCTACAGAAAAGTGGCAGGTACAAAAATACAAGGAGGTCCTAACACAAACACTCGCACAAAGAACATAAAAAATTCGAAGATAAAGGACCTCCACAAGTATGAAAAACACCCAAATACAAGAAGAAAAAAACATCCAGCCCTTGGTGTCTCTGCCACAGTCGTCGGTGACCTCGGAGGCGAAGCCAGCGTGAGGTCCGAGAAGAGGGCTCGAGTAGACTCAACCGGCGAAGAATCCCTACAACCGGCCACCTCCAAGACTCCGGGGACGAGACCACTTGGAGAAAGGGAGGCGACGAGCACCGGCGCAGAAAAGGAGCAGCGGCAACCCTACTGCCATTGAGTCCGACACAATGACGGCACATGCCACCATGAAACCGTCAGAGAGAAGCTTTAGAAAAAACGACAACGCCCGGGGGCACCGGGCCAACCTCTTCACCGAGCAGAAACACCAACGCAGCACCTCTTCCCCGCTCGCCCTCGCCGCCACGGCCGACCACAAGCCAAGAAAAGAACCTGAATCGGAAGTTCCATCAGAGAAGCGCTAGCAGATTTTCCGAGCCGCAAACACCTCGTTGCAACCTCCCGGCGCTGCTCCATCGCGCCCAAGAGTAGCTCGGCAACAGCCACCAGCAAAAGCCAGCCGCACCACTAACGATTCCACCATCTCCCTCGCCACCCCGGCTGGCCAAGAGAGTAGAATCGACAAATAGGCAGCAGTGAAAGCGACGTAAGCGCTTATTTGGGAAGCTCGCCGCCGAGAAACACGGTGCTGACCTCAACCAAGAAGGCTCGACACCGAAGCTCGGAAGCATCCCCCTGGCGCCGCGCCCAAGCACCACCTCAGGGAAGCTAACCCGGCCTCCTCCCTATCGGCGCCCAACCCCGCTTCCAACCCTCCGTCCCTCGCTGCCACGACCGGCAGACAAGGAGGGAAGAAAGAAAGGAGGTGCATCAAAAGGATGAAGCCTAGGGCCTTATTCATGGAGATGCTGATGCTGCCCTCCATCCTCAGCTCCAGTCATCGGAGCACCACTAGGCGGAGCACATCCAGCAGGCGGGGAGGAGCTTGGCCCAGGGAGCTCGTCCACCACTCCCGGCAAAACACCAGATGACGGCAAACGGCCGCAGACAACACCTACCTAAGCCTAGGACTAACTCCGGCGCCTCCCCGCCCCCTACTCTGGCCGGCTATTCCGGCGGAGAGGGCGGCGAAGAGGGCCGGCGGCGGCGGCGGACTCTCAAGGGGAACGGGGGAGGGGGCAAGAGCACAGGGGCGAGATGATAAGGTTCTCTTTCGGCGCGAGATTAAAAATCCTCATAGGAGACGAAGAAAGATATTTAGATAGAGAAAGGATTTTATCGCTCCAACACCGCGCAACAAGAAGGTCTGTCCACCTGTGCTCTACGTGCACACACACGTAAGCTCGAGAATAGACTTTTTTATTTTACCGATATAAAGGCAGTATATTGGTAACACACGGGCTGAGGAAAAAAATTCTCCAACAACTCCAAGAAGAGAACAAAATGCAAGCGTCACTGTTGCCGGATCTAACTACTGAAGGCCAGATCATGGTTCTAACCACCGATGTGTAAACACCACCATTGGTAGATACAACCAGCTCGTAGGTTAAACCTAAGAGTTTTCACCCTGGATCTCGAGACCCGGTACTCAAGGAGCATCACCAAACAGTCGCACACCCTGTGTTGTCGCCTCCAATTGTCACGACAGAGCATATGCACCCAAAGATGGACGTTGTCGCACATTCTTGACGTAAACACTGTCACAGGATTGACCCTAGGTAACTTCCCCGGCGAGCGAAATAGGAAAAATGTATTGTATCCACACAAAGCCTAGCGTGAGACCGCAACTTTAATGGCCCTCATATCGGCAGCCGAACCCTTTTTCCAGGCTCTCGCGAAGAAGAGGCGGCCAAATTGCATCTAGCTATCCTCGGCCACCGGCTCCGCTATCACCGGTTCCCCTTCCCTCCGCTGGCCGTTGCAGCGACTAGAGGGTGGAGGAACCTCAGATTGGATGACCGGTCCACGAAGGGTCTTTGAGTTCTCCGCCTCCGGTGTAGGGGCATTGGCGGCGATAAGAACAAAGGTCCTTCAGCTCACCCGAAATCGTTGTTCTTCCCCGGAAGAGTATCGACAGGCTGGAGTTTGGATTGGATCATCCGACATTAGGCTTGGCATGATAAAGATTTGTCCACAATGACAATGGTTAGTGGTGGAGAATGATATCGCAACATATTGGTGTTCTCAGGTTCGCCTCCACCCGATGAAGCTCAACCAGGTACGGCTTCATCAGGGAACTTGCGAGTTTGGTGTCGCTCATCTGTGTCTGGCCGGAGCTGGGATTATCTCCCGACCCATCTTGGTACTAGCTTTTCTGGGACGGTGGTCTCTCTAGATCATGGTCGTCGGCATCTTCTGGTCTACATCGACGACTTCCCGGCCGCTGCTTCTTCAAGCGTCTGGGTTTTTTCAAGTTTTCTCTGGCCCAAGCTTTGCTACGCCGGAGCCCGGAGGCCCAGAGAGGGCATTGAGATTTTCTCACGGCGCGCCGTTGAGGGAAGCATAAGGAAGATGGTGCTGAACTTTTATTGTTTTACTTCTTTTTTTAAGGATGTTCTTGTAATTTATGGACTTTCAGACCATATATATGGCTTTATGACTTTCCGCCACAAAAAAAAAGTCTAGCGTGAGAACGAACCTAGGTCCGATAGAATGGGAACCATTGGATCATTGTAAGATGGATAC
This sequence comes from Avena sativa, assembly GCA_916181665.1. NCBI lineage: Eukaryota > Viridiplantae > Streptophyta > Magnoliopsida > Poales > Poaceae > Avena > Avena sativa. The sequence goes on along the minus strand of OV702290.1, from coordinate 25,239,730 downwards.
TCCCTCCGTCCGCAAATACGTGTACTTTTATCCTTGTTCTAAGTCAAAGTTAGTAAAGTTTGACTAACCGTATAGAAAACATATCAATATTAATGACTCTTAATTGGTACCAGCAGACATGTTTTCAAATTTAGTTCCATAATATGTCAATTTGACATAATATATGTTACTATATTTATCTATAAAATTGATCAAATTTGATAAAATTTGACTTAGACAAAAACTAGAAGTACACTTATTTGCGGATCGGAGGGAGTAGTTCAGATTGTTTGGAAAGAGCTTTCTACGAAAGGTAGGCCAAAAGTATTTTCTGCATAAACAAGTGAGATCGTCCCCACCGATGATAACCTCCATTGATGAGAATCGTTCCCATTGGAGAGAAGTAACCCCAACACCATGCATGCACGAAAAGGGAAGATGGGTCGCTTCAACTCACATTAAAAGGAACTGCAATGGGGACGAAATGTTAGGCAGATCGGATTGATGAATGACTTATACACGAGGATAATCTCGAATGCTATTTTCGGCCAAACAATTGGACACAAGGTTCTCCAAAATCCACCCATGATCTAATGGAGTATAGTACATTTAAGGAGCTGCATGCTAGTGTACGTATGTTGTCCACTAGTGCGGGTGCCTATTAGCGTGTGTGTATAAATGCCAACGCCTAGTGCCTAACAACATGTGTGTTTAGATTTTGTTAACCATGGCTAGTTTTCTCTCGTCTAGATCACGCCTACATTTGGCTCGAAGGTTGCGACAATTCATCACACAATGAAAGAAGGGAAACATACGAAATTTTGCTTCAGTCTGAATGTGTGGTGTTTTATACTCAATCCGCTTGCAAATATAGATGGTAGTTTAGAAATTGATACGGTTTCCATTGCATACTTTTTGAACCATCTGTTTCTGCATTTATTAAAACAATGAAAAATATTTTTCATAATGAACCTAATAGCGTTCCCTTGCACTTGCTAATTAAAAGTTATATATATGGTCCTCTATTTGCGAAAGGTCGCGTTTTTCCTTTAGGCCTTTCACAATGTACTGGCTCATAGCATGCTATCATAGGTAGATGTCTATTTTGGAGACAATCACATCAATGCATTGTTTCTTATGCATTTCACAATGAGTTTTCTTAGACTAGCCATAGTATGAGAAACATATGGAGTAACATGTAACTATATGCAATGCCACCTAGATATTTTGATGGTATGACATGCCATTAAATTAGCAGATAGATGGTTTTGATAACTAGCTACGTTACCATAACATCACCATTTTCAAGAGAAAATTTGTCTATAACCTAATTAATATAGTCATACACTATCTCTTTATTACTATGCACTAGGAAACATGACACTAGTCTAAGTTACTCCCTGCTATGACTAGTCTAGAGCTCTATCCTAGTTATCTGCTGTTGTGGCATATAATAAATGTGGAAAGATAATGGTTGTTTTATCTTAGCTACTCCCTCCGGTCCGGTTTATTAGGCACGCACATATTTTAAGAACAACTTTCACCATTAATTTTGGTTAACATATTTTACATGATATTTTCAAAAAATTATACCATTGGATTCATCTTCAAAAATAGTTTTCAATGGTATATTTTTTGGGACATATATAGTATATTTTATCGGTCAAAATTGATGGTCAAAGATTTTCTTAAACTACGTGCATGCCTAATAAACCGGATTGGAGGGAGTAAGATACAACTCTTGCACACAGTCCTAAGCAAAAAAGTTGATAGCCCAATTTTGTGCATGCATAAGCCCAAAATCACTAAATTCGAGCTTACTTACATACACCTCTTAAGAGACACATTGTGGACTTGTCTCTAATAATGTACCATTTCCTAGGAGAACATGCAAAGAGATCGATGCATTATGAAAGGTCTTAGGAGTTGTATCTAAATTTAATTATTTTGGTCTCATGCATGCGTGAGATTGGACTAGCAATGTTTTTAGCCTAGGACCCCTTCCAAGGGTTGTATCTTTGCTAAAATACAACACCAATCCCTTTTCTCATTATATATGGTGTCACACCATAGTTTTTCTTATGATATCGTGCTAATATACTTGCATTGAGAACTACCTTAGATGGATGTGTTATGCATGCAAGAGACCATATTCGTCAAAGCATGTTTTCGTGAAAGTATCTTCCGTTTTTTATCCCAATGAAGAGATTTGGCAAATGTTTATCTATGGGCATTTCTATCGCGCACAAAGTGTCACTTGTTTTTGGTGAATTGACTACAAGTATTAAAATGAAAAGGAGTGAATCTTGACTAAGTAATGAAAGATAGTTTGATCACTGCTTGAAAGTAAATTGCATAAAAACAGTACTGAATGAATTCAGAGTTTCCTACAGATGAGATATTAGGCGTGGAGAGGACCAGTTCATGATGATAGTGAATGTGCCATATGAAATAAAATGGACAAGTTATTGTAATTGTTCGTATTGAAATACAAGTAGGCTAACAACCCTTAAATAGCTGGACTCCTCCTGTCGGGTTTATTTGACTCTATTGTCTTGTACCCTGTTACCACTAGTCATGGGCAGCACAACAAATTAAGGTCATTAGACCGCACCAATGCATTACATTTAGTGCTTCCTTGTGCTCGTTGAGTTGTATTAGCTCATTTTTATATAAGCCGTGCTCACTCGAAGGTCACCGATTCTCTAAACAACAAGTTCTTACCCATGTAGTAGGTCTCTAGATCATGTTGCATGGGCCCTTAAATTAGATGACACATATATTATGCATAACATGGATATTCATTCTCATAACCAATAATAGTAGTATTCTCACAAATGGATGGAAAAGTAAATAGGTACAATGAATCTCACCAATCCCTGCATCTCCCATGCCTAGGAGAATTTACTCGCACAAGAGAGAAGAATAACACAAAGACAAAATGATTATATAGATATGACCGTGACTATATGCCTTATGGCTTATGGGATCCCAACCGATCTGGTCGATGATCATCTTGCAATAACTGAAAGCACGACTGACGAGGGGTAACATCGGCAATGCCCATGGTGATGGACTTGTGGTTTCACGGAAAAGAGAACGCTGGGGATTTCGTCGGATGTCAGGGAAACAATAGAATCAAAGCTATCTAAATATTGAGTAAACACACTATTACAAGTTGTCCTCTAGATTTCGGTTCCCTCTCTTGGGCTTCTCCCGTCCTATATATAATAGGCCGGGTCTCAAAGTTGTATGCGGATAGGTTTCACACAAGCGTGATTACAATACCAACACAATGTCGGTTCGTGGTTTCTTTCCTAATACAATCAAAGTCTCTGTCGGTTGCTTCCTTGGGCTATTATCTGGAATCTTCATGGGTCGTAGGCCTTTATACCTAATGTAAGGTAGCGAATAATGAGCATTCGAGTAATCATACCCATGTCAGTAGCCCCCGAGACTCTATCTGAACCGCAGTTTCAGGTTGAGTCTCAAAGTTTTCTTTCTTCCTTCTCTCTTGCTTCTTGATTTTTATTTTTGTAGGGATTTTGGTACAATGAGTCTGATGCTTTCGATGGATCAGAAATCAGTTAATTGCTCCTGTGCAAAAACAAGGTTGACCTACATCAAACTCAAGTCCCTAGGCTCGAATCTGGAATTTGCAACTGGTGTAATTTAGTTCGAGCCGCTGAGGTCTTACCGAATACTGAATTCCAGTTTCTATTTTATCGGGTACCCAACGTGTCTGTCGGGATTTTTTATCGTATCGTTGATACGGATATTTTACTGGAAGAGCGCATTCGTGTGCGATTACCAGGCCACATAGGACGAATCTTGGGGTCTTACCTTCATGTTTCTGAACACGGTATTCAGATTTTTGTCGCGTCGGGTGCGATCCGAAAGTTTTATTTTACTTTATGTAACCTACTCCCGATAGGAGTATCTATCGTCAAATACTTTCTTTATTTTTCTTTATCGGGTGCGCGCCAGTGCTCCTGATAGGAGTATCCCCCGAGGCTATGTTTGGATATATGTATCAAAACATAGGCTCGATTTTTTTTGCATCATTGCTTTTGTAAATTTTGTCGAGTGCACGACCAGTGCTCCCGACAGGATTAGCCCCCGAGGCTACAGTCATAATATTGTATATTCGAGTGTAGTCTCAAATCTTCTCCTGGAGGAATTTACTTCGACTCCAATTGAATTTCTTTGGGTCATACCCTTAAAAAGCCGCAATTTTACTGTGGTACGTCCATTATGACGTCAATGATGACGTATCTAATATTGTTAATTTTCAGAAAAACACGCCCAGACAGGACGTGTTGAACGTGGGCCCATGCAGCAGTAATGATGACGCGTGATAACGTATTTAGTGGAGATTCTTGATTGCACGTCCCCTCTCTGTGCGAAAATCGAGGCGTCACGCGCAGTTCTTCGTTTTTACCGCATCCATAACTTTTCTTTAATTTTTCCTTTACGGAATCTTTGCAACACGTGTCATCATCGTGCGACCTTCTGTCGGTTCGATTTTGCATCGAACGATTCAGTCCTTTCGTCGTTGCTCTTTATAAGGGAGGAGGGGTGTGTTTTACTGTTTTACCTCACCTCCCCTTGCCTCATCTTCCTCCTTGTGCTCTTGCCCCTAGTGAACTCCTGTTCTTGCTCCCCTGCAAAATCCCTGGTTCTTGTGCTCTTGATCCTCTTTGCCACCATGGGCAAAAGCAAGGCTACTGGAACTTATGCTACTGCCACGAAGGCCACCCGGAAGAGGACTGTCGGATGGGCCCCCACCAAGTGCACGGCGCGGGAACTCCGTGAGGCGCGGAAATCTGGTCATCTGACGGAGGGTTCCTCTAAACTCCCTGGGGACGATGCTGCTCCCATCCCCAAGCCTAGCTAGAGGGTAATGTTCCTCTCTTTCCTCTTTCGCGTTCTTTCCCTTCATGTCCACGAATTTCTTCGGGGCCTTCAGTTTGTCCCCAAGCCTAGCTGTATCGGCTCACACCTAACTCTATTCTCCACGTCGCTTATTTTGTCACTCTTTGCAAGTGTTTTCTTGGGATTCATCCCCATTGGGGCCTTTGGAAACACTTCTTCTATGTTCGTTGCAATGCCACTGACACCATTGTCCATGCCATTGGTGGAGCTATTTTCTCTGTCCGATCCGACGTTGATTACTTTGATTTCAAAATCACGGATTATGTCCAAGGCTGGAAGTCCAATTGGTTTTATGTCAAAGATCAACCACTTGAAGGCCAAGCTTTCGGGTTAGCCCCCTTTAACCCAAAGAAATCCTGCCACAAACTTGATTCCTAGGACCAGCGTCTTTTTGCCGAAGAAATGGCGAAAATCTAGCCCTCTATTGATCATATTTCCGAGCTGCGGCATGAGGTTGGCAAAGAATTGACGAGTCTCCAGATCCTGGCGTATTTTTTGCGGATCCGCGTCCAGCCGCTCCAAGCTCGGTTGTCTGGTATGTGGGCGTATTCCGGGAAGAAGGGCCCGATGAGGATTTCCTCGGAGGACCTCTCCCTCAAGGTGTATGAGAAGAGAGTCCGGAGCTTCACAACTTTGACGGCAAAAAGCCCGGTTCCTTCAACTTGCCTTGTGGAGCCCTATGGCAAGAAGAAACGGCTTCCCGAGGTACATTTCCTTCGCCTTCTTCTTTTCTTGTCTTCTGTTTGTAGATACATTTTTTAAGTCTTCCGATTTCTATAGGATTTTGATCACCTGAGCTCATTTCCCCCCCCTTCCTGGAAGTGGTGAGCCCCCTGTCCACCCCTCTGCATCCGACGATCTCCCTATGACCGGGACTGCCACGGATGAGGAGGGGGGATTCTCTGCGTTCGATTCTTTGTCGAAGACGTAATCACTTCCTTCGGCTGGCTCCGGAGATTTCTGCATGGAGCGTGCTGGCGAAAAGAGGAAACACCGTTGTGCTGTGGAAAGGGTCGAGGATTCGAATGACTCAATGATGGCCCAAAATATATCGAGCTCATTGGGGAACCCCAAGAGGAAGGTATGATGAGCACAGTAGCAAGTTTTCACCCAGTTATGAAACCAAGGTTATCGAACCAGTAGGAGCAAGGAAACACCTCCAAGGTGTTGTTTCCAACTTGGAATCCTGCACAACACAACCACAGAACTTTGCCCCCGACTTACAGTGAGGTTGTTAATCTCACCGATTTTGCTAAAAACAAAGGATTAAACGTATTGTGTGGAAGATAGTAATAGCTTGCAGAAAGTAAATAAAAAATGGTAAATAGATTGTAGATTGATAGTAAAAGAAAGGACCGGGGTCCATAGTTCACTAGTGGTGATTCTCCTTAAGATAGATGACATGTTGGGTGAACAAATTACAGCGGGGCAATTGACAAACATCGAGAAAGCATACATGCATATACTAATCATCTTGACTTCTATGAGATTTGATTGGGAATTACAACATTATACATAGACCGTAATCCAACTGCATCTATGACTAATAATCCACCTTCAGGTTATCATCCGAATCCCCTCCAGTATTAAGTTGCAAGAAACAGATAATTGTATTAAATATTGCGTGTAAAGTAAACAATACGATTGTTCTATGAATAAAGGATTGTTGTTTTCTCCCTAGTAGCAACAGCACATCTAGTACCTTAGAGATTTCTGTCACTTCCCCAGATTACTAGAGGCATGAACCCACTATCGAGCATAAATACTCCCTCTTGGAGTTGCTAGCATCTACTCGGCCAAGATAGCTACTAACAATGGAGAGCATGCAAGATCACAAATAACAAAGACATGATAGAATCAATAATCAATCTAAAATAGCATCTCAATATCCATCGGATCCCCACAAACACAACATGTATGATTACAAATAGATGATCTTGATCATGAACGGAGATCACAAGATCTAAACATGGTAGCACAAAGGAGAAGAACCAACCATCTAGCTACTACATGGACCCGTAGTCCAGGGATGAACTACTCACGCATCACACCGGAGGCAGTCATGGTGATGAAGAAGGCCTCCAGGGTGAATTCTCTCCTCCGACAGGGTGCCGGGAAGAGCTTCAGATCCCTCCCGATCTAGGGATGGAGATGACGGCGGCTATAGACTCTTTCGTGGAATTTTTATCGGGTACTTAGGGTTTCTGTATCGGAGGTGATATATAGGCGAAAGGGGAGGCCGAGGGGGTTCCCTAGGTGGCCGCACCACCCCCTGGCGCAAGCCAGGTGGTGTGGCCGGCCTCTGGCCCCTCTCCGTCTTGTCTTCTGGCTCCGTTTCCCCCTCGGTGAAATATTGACTTTGGCTTTTGTCCCATCCAATTCCGAGAATATTCATTTTCTGACTTTCCTGGAACCAAAAACAGCAAAAAACAGGCAGCTGGCACTGTGGCATGTTGTTAATAGGTTAGTCCAAGAAAGTATATAAAAACACTCCAAAGTATGGACAAAACATAAGAAAGTAGATATAAAACAAGCATGGAACATCAAAAATTATAGATACGTTAGCAACGTATCACTCGACTGCTTCCAAGCCTTTCGGTGCTTCTTCGATCGCAGCTGCTCCTGCCCAGATGAACTTGTTCCGTCTTTTGTATGATGTGTCTTCATAAGTATTTGCTTTCTTCTTTTTCTGTTTCACCGGATGATTTTTACTGCTGATGCTTGCCCTTGCTCGTGTTGTACTGTTGTAGTGATGACAAAGATCTTCCCGCTTCTCCTTTTCCCACATATGTGGGATGCTCCACAAGGAAAACTCCTCCACCGTTGGCAGAGCCGAAAGAAAAACCTCTGTCTCCTGTGGAGAAAACCGTCCAGAAGGATGTTGCCACTTCATCCAAGCCGCCACCACAAAAAAGGAAGAAAATGGCGGGTAAAGGGGTGGTGAGATCTGAAGAGCCTATTGATGTGGACATGAAGGATGTAAGCCACTTTTGATGCGGGATTTTTTCCTTCCCCGTATACTTATTTTGCCCTCACATCCTTTTGCTGTGATTTGTCTTTGCTCAGCCTTGGATGCGCGAGATGGTCGGTATGGCCTCTCGTTTTATAAGGATCTGTGATGATGCCGAAGAGCTAAAAGGTATGTGTTGATCATCTTTGTAATCTCCTTGTAAAAATGTTCATCCTCATTTTTGTGATTCGCTCCTACAACCGCTGCCAAGCAATCCGAAATTATTCGGGATGAGACGATGAAGCGTGCTGATGATCTAGAGGGAAGACTCCGAGTTGCCAAAGAGGCCAATCAGAAGACGAAAGCTGACGCTGAGGAAGTTGCTAGGCAAGTCGCTGCTCGGGATGCGAATCTGCGGCAGCGCTTGGAGTCCCTTAATAACTCGTTGACCCGTAAGTTTTTATCTATGCGTGTTTTTTGTTTTGTTTCTTTCTTTTGGTTGTCAACCTCTTCTTCTCTCTTTTTGTTTGTCAGATCTGACTGGCCAGAACCTGACGCTGGATGATGATAAGAAAGTTGATCCTTTGTCGGATGTTGTTAGCACTTTGGAGGCTAACAGTGTTTGTGGGCGCAATCTTCTTGTCCACTTGCGCCGCGCTTTCAAGAAGCTCCATGCCGAAGTATTTCCAACCAAGGATGTGCCGGAGGACCTGAATTATCTTGTTGCCGTTTTTGGCGCTGATCCCAGCCCCCTTGTTGGTTATAGTTTGACGAAGTCAAGGAGTGGTGCCGAAACTTCAATGGCCCTGGCGATGGCGCACGGCGAGAAGGTCGACTGGGAGAAGGTTAGCTCCTCTATCCCAGTAACCTGTAGTGGACAAGCAATTGACCTGAAGCCGCATATTAAAAAGGCCAAAAAATATTCTCGGCTGCTCCTGGGTCTGGTCTCGGGTTCGAGGAAACTGGCTGCTCCTTCTTCAGCTGCTCTTACTACGATGGGTGCTCCTTCTTCGGCTACTCCTGCCGCTGCTGTAGCTAGTGCTCCTTCTGCTAGCGCCACCTTGTCTTTGAAGGACGTAGCCTCATAGGCACTGTTTTGTAATCGTTTCTCGTGTCTCCCTTGATGTTTGTAATGAACCTTGACTTTATCCAGCTTTCCCTTGCTTCTTTTTACAAGGAGGCAACTTTTGAGTATATGTGTGCGAGCTTGCTTTTGTATGCTGAATGTTTAACACCTTTTTGTCTTGTCAGATCTTGAATGATTCTTCGACTCCTTCTGGACCCGGGCAATTGTCGGATGTTGTTCCGTCCTCCGCTGTAATAGGCGCAACCAATCCCGCCATCGTGTGTACGGTGGACCCGCCATTGTATGCTGAAAAGATAGAGCAGGTGAAAAAACTTGAAGGAAAACTTCGGGTTGTTCAATCGATGGTGGATGTTTCCCAATCAAAAACATGCCAAGCTCTCAACCGCGAGGCTTTTTTCTTGGAAGAAATCTCCAGGGCGAACGAGAGGCTGTTGTGTAAGTACTCGTCCTCTCTTTTTTCCCTTCGGTTGCCCTTTCCGTCTTGTGGGAAATTGATATTTTGTCTCCCTAATTTCTAGGCGTTCAATTGTGCGAGAGGGATGAGACCCAACGTCTGCGCAACCAAATGCAAGCTCTTGTGGCTGCCTCCCAAAGTTCTGAGATGGACTTTTGGACTAATCATCGTCGCGCCTATACTGTAGCATTGCTTCAGGATCACCTGTCGGAGTTGGAGAAATTCGTCGAGTTCTGCCACAGATCTCTGGCCTTTACTTATAATGCCATGTTTCCTCGGGATCCTCAGCCTCAAACCTTGGCGGACTTGATTGCGAAGTTCCAACAGGGTGAGAAGATCCATCACTTTGTGAAGCTTCAACTTGTGGCGGGGGCTAAGCTCGCGCTTTCCTGGGTGCATGTGCATCATCCGACGCTGGATTTGTATGATATATCTTCATGGCTACCTTCTCCTTTCGATGGTGGCCTTATTGATATGGTGCCTCATTACGCAACTACTCGTAGACTTGTGATACGTTGCAAATGTATCCATAATTTTTGATGTTCCATGCTTGGTTTTATCTACTTTCTTATGTTTCGTCCACACTTTGGAGTACTTTTCATATGATTTCTTGGACTAACCTATTAACAAGAGCCATAGTGCCAGCTGCCTGTTTTCTGCTGTTTTTGGTTCCGGGAAAGTCAGAAAATGAATATTCTCGGAATTGGACGGGACAAAAGCCAAAGTTGATATTTTACCGGAAGACTCACGGAGCCAGAAGACGAGACGAAGAGGGGCCACAGGGTGGCCACACCACCCCTGGGCGCGGGTCCACCTAGGCCGCGCCAGGGCATGGTGTGGGCCCCCTAGCCGGCCACCGACCTTGCCTCTCTCACCTATAAGAACCTCCCGATGCATAAACCCTAAGTCGTCAATCAGAAATCCACGAAAAGTTTCACAGCATCGTCGCCACCAAAGGGGAGATTCGAGGGATAGAAAGTCTCTGTTCCGGCACCCTGCCGAGATGGGGAAGTGCCCCCGGAGCCATCTCCATCGATCTCCACCACCATCGCCATCGCCGTTGCTGATTCCCATGATGAAGAGAGAGTAGTTCTTCCTCGAGGCCGAGGGTTCTACCGGTAGCTATGTGTTCATCTCTCTCTCTATGCATGATCATATTGTGATCATGAGCTTTGTGAACAAGTAGATCTACCTTGCTACTCAAGTGCTTTAATAGATCTCTGCTCTCCCCATGTGTGTGAAAGTGACAGCGTGCACACCATGGTGGCACTTAGGCTAGAGATTACAAATACTTGTTATGAGTTATATTTAGAGTTGCATGTCTCTATGAAATTGTGGTGTTTGTTTGAACCATCTAGTGCTCAAGCTGATAGTGTGGGGTTATCTAGATGCGAAAGGCTTACTTTGAGGTGTGCTGTTATAGCCCTACCATGGATTAGCGTGTCTAACCTGAGAGTAGTTCAGAGTAGTATCATAAAGAGAAGATATTTATATGAGAGTGTTCACTAGCGAAAGTATGATCCCTAGTCCTTGATTCTAAGCATTGATACACCGTTTGCAATTAGATCTGTTACATATTTGCTTGCTTCCATCTTTATTTCAGTGTGCCTTTAGTTTTTTCCCACATCAACCACACACCAGCAAGCTATTTTCTGGCACCGTTATCACTTATAATTATCTATACCACTTGTATTTCACTATCTCTTCGCCGAACTAGGGCACCTATACACCTAACAAGTTTATTGGGTGTGTTGGGGACACAAGAGACTTCTTGTATCTTGATTGCAGGGTTGCTTGAGAGGGAATACCTTTGACCACTTCCTCCCTGAGTTCGATAAACCTTGGGTGATCCACTTAAGGGAAAACTTGTTGTTGTTCTACAAACCTCTGCACTTGGAGGCCCAACAACTGTCTACAAGAATAGAAGTGCGTAGACATCAAGGTATTTTCTGGCGCCGTTGCCGGGGAGGTAAGGTAAAAGGTACTCACATCCTATGGTGTGAGTGCTCGAAGTTATTTCCTTTAGATTCTGCAATTTTGTCATTTTGTTTCTTGTTTTCACTAGTTAGGCTTAATGGAAAACAACAAAAAAATTAGAGAGCTTTATAGTATTTATCTTGAGTTAGGACATGAAGTGTTTGAAGAGAAAATTAAAAAACCTATGGAACTTTATTTGCATGCTAATAGCAATGTTGTTAGTATGAATTCTTTGGACACCATTATTACTAATGCTATGGAAAAGTCTAAGCTTGGGGAAGCTAGTTTTTATGAAAATGATATTTTTAGTTCCCCAGCTTTGGAAGATAGCTATTCTATTGCTTATGATGATACCAAACCTCCAATATATGATGATTACAATGATGAATATGATATTTTCAGTCCACCTACTATTGAGTAGAAAATTAATTATGATTACAAGATGCCTCCTATATTTGATGATTATGGTGATGAGAAAAATAATTATAGCTATTTTGTTGAATTCGCTCCCACTACAATTAATAAGAATGACTATGTTTATGTGGGGAGTATTAATTCTTTATGCATGTGGCTCATGATAAGAATGTTTCATGTGATTGTTATATTGTTAATTTTATTCATGATGCTACTGAAAGTTATTATGAGAGAGGGAAACATGGTTGTATGCATCTCAATAATATTAAGGTTCCCCTCTTTATGTTGAAAGTCTTGAAGTTGCACTTGTTTTGCTTTCCTATGCTTGTTGCCTTGTGCTTTCATGACTTTTTCTTTACAAGATTCCTATGCATAGAAAGTGGGTTAGACTTAAATGTTCTTTGAATTTTCTTCTTGATGCTCTCTTTTACTTCAATTCATATTTCTTATGTGAGCATCTTCTCAAACTATCATGCCTAACTTAAAGGCCCTAAAGAAAAGTACTTATTGGGAGATAACCCAAAAGTTTTAGATGAGTCTTGGAAGTTATTACCTCTGTAATAACCGCTCCTTATCCTTTTTATTTGCTTTTTGTGCCAAGAGTAACCTCTAATGAGAGAGAAGTAGTGATTGGGAAAGTTGCTGTCCCGAAACAGATTTCTGTGCTTCACCATAAAAATTCGTGTAAAATCTCTGAACGTCTTTTTGAGGCGTGAATTTTTTTGCTTCTGCCCCAGGTTGTTATCTAACTTTAGTTAGTTCAACACTTTTTGATTTGAGTAACAGAAGGTCTTCGAAAAAATTCGTCTTTACCTGCTGGTCTGTTTTGACAGATTTCTGCCTTTATTTGCATTTGCTTCTTGTTGGTTCTTTTTTGAGTTCTTTTGGAGAATTGAGATTTTTGAAGGAAGTGCTACAGTAGTTTGTGTTTTAATGGAAGTTTAATTGGTGTTAGAACTGAACCTTAAAGACTTATTATCTTGAGTGCACCAATGTTGCTAATAAAGATTGTGTGAAGTTTTGTATGAAGGAAAATTTTCAGGTGTATGGAAGGAATGAGTAATGAGATGAAGGATAGACTAAACCTCAAGCTTGGGGATGCCACGCGTGTCACCCCAAGAAATATCCAAGAAGTACAAGCGTCAAAGCTTGGGGATGCCCAAGGCATCCCCTTCTTCATCAATAAAAATCTTAGGTTTCTTTCAAACACTTTATTTTTATTGTTTCATGCACAGTTGTGTTGTTCTTGGAGCATCTTATTTTTTGTTTTTCGTTTTGGTTTTTCGTTTGCTTGGTTTGCGGAATAAATTGGTTGGACCCCCTATTTCATACATTTATTTTCAAATAGTTTGGTTTGGATTGGAAAAGAGTAGGAAAGCTCATGCTTAAGTGGTAAAGAGAGCTTGTTTTTGACTGTGGCCTATGCTTTGTCATGCCATGCTTGATATTGTTTTGGCTTTATCCTTAGTGATCTTTGCTATAGCATGACTTGTTATAAACAATTGAGATTGCTTAATATGCCTTGGATGAATTAAAGCATAGTATTGTGGTATTCTTCTTTGATGCTTTATTTGGGTTGACTTGGCGCATGCTCACACCATGTTATGACTATCCAAAGTCACCATAGCCTTTATTATCCTTTAGTTTCCAACTTGTAGTATCACTTTATGCTTTAATCAATGATGTTTTGTCGCTCTGCATGATTATGGCCATTATTGCTCTCTTAGTTTGTCGCTCCCAGTCTTTTGCTAGCCTCCGTAACCAAGTATGAGTTCCACTCATGTATCCAATGTTGGAGATATGCCCAAGAGGCAATAATAAAAGTGGTTATTATTATATCTTTGTGTTTATGATGAATGTTTACATCCCATGCTATAATTGTATTATTAGAAAACACTAATACTTGTGTATTTTGTAAACATAAAAGAGTCCCTAGTAAGCCTCTTGTTGAACTAGCTTGTTGATTAATAGATGATCATGGTTTCCTGATCATGGACATTGGATGTCATTAATAACAAGGTTATATCATTAGGAGAATGATGTGATGGACACACACCCATAGTAAGTGTAGCATAAGATCAAGTCATTAAGTTCGTATTGCTACAAGCTTTCAAATGCATAGTAACCTAATCCTTCGACCATGAGGTTATGTTAATCACCATCACCGAATGGGTACTTTGATGACATCAAACACCGCTTCGTAATTGGGTGGTTATAAAGGTGTCATTGGGTATTCTGAAAGTATGTGTTGAAGCGCATGGACCAAGATTGGGATTTGTCCATCCATATGACGGATAGATATGCTCTGGGCCCTCTCGGTGGAATGTCATCTAGTTAGCTTGCAAGCATGTGACTAGGTCACAAGGGATGACATATCATGGAACGAGTAAAGAGTACTTATCAGTAACGAGGTAGAACTAGGTATGGAGATACCAACGATCAAACCTCGGATAAGTATAGTATCACGCGACAAAGGGAATTGGTTTCGTATGTAAATGGTTCTATCAATCACGAAGTCATCGTTGAGTATGTGGGAGCCATTATGGATCTCTAGATCCCGCTGATGGTTATTGATCGGAGAGGTGTCTTCATCATGTATGCATATTCACGAACCGTAGGGTGACACACTTAAGGTTCAATGCTGTTTAGGTAGATATGGAATGTGCGTTGGAGACCGAATGTTGTTTGGAGTCTCGGATTGGATTTAGGACATCACGAGGAGATCCGGAATTGTCCGTAGAATAAGATTCATATAATGGAGATCATTTTCTAGGTTCGGAAATGTTCCGGAGTGTTTATATGGGGATTCTAGAAGGTTTCGGAATGTTTCGGAAGGTTCTAGAAAGTTCTGTGGAGTTTACTTGAAAACCAAGAAAGGAAAAGGGGAAACTTGGGGGGGAAGGAAACTCCCCCCAAGCCCCCTTGTGCGCCGGCCCTAGGGGTGGGAACCCTAGGCGCCACCCCTCCCTCTATAAATAGAGGGGTGGAGGCGCCCACCCCTTTCCCCCTTCCACTCCTTGCCCTAGCCGCCTCTCTCCTCCTCCTTCGCTCTGCTCTGGCTTAGGCGAAGCCCTGCAGAATTCTCTACTCCACCACCACCACCATGCCGTCGTGCTGCTGGGATTCCATGGAGAGATCTACTACCTCCGCTGCTCGCTGGAACGGGAAGAGGAAGGTCTGCATCGACTCCGCACGTGTGACCGATTGCGGAAGCGCTGCCGGAACGCGGCGCCGGAAGGCTCGTCCACTCGATCTTGAGATCAGCAAGTGATCGTCTACATCAACCACGAGATCCGATCTCGCACAAGGCTTTTCGGATCTACAAGGGTTAGTACAGATCTATCTCGTTGCACATGTCTAATAGATTAGATCTTGGCTTTTATCTAGATTAGATCTGGGTTTTGTTCGTTCTTGCGGTAGAATTTTTTTGTTTTCCATGCTACAAACCCATCAGTGGTATCAGAGCTGTGTCTATGCGTAGATCTGTTGCACGAGTAGAACACAATGGTTTTGTGGGCGTTGGTGCTCGTGCCGTCTTTTGCTTTGTGTACTTTGCATCTTGCGGTATGGTGGGATGAAGCGGCTCGGGCTAACCTTACATGTGATCACACATGAGACTTGCTCCACGCTTGACGTGTAACTTGATTTGCACAAGTGGCTTTGCAGGTGTCTGTCTCTCCCACCATAGTATAGATCCAATTTACACTTTGCACTTGATAGCACTTGTATCAACGTTGTGGTTCAGTTTTGTAGGTAAGATCCGTTCTTATTCGAAAGCCCCAAACCACGTAAAACATGCAAAGAAAACTAGAGGCGTCTAACTTGTTTTTGCAGGGGTTTTGTGATGTGATATGGCCATCATGTGATTGTGATTATATTTGATGTATGCAATGATCCTTGTTGTAATATGGCAACCGGCAGGAGCCTAATGGTTGTCTTTAATTCTGTTAGGACCTGCGTGTCTATTCATCTTGTAATAGCTTTATTCCAAGTAGTTGTAATAGTTGCTAGTGATGATGGACAACCATGAAGCGGCGCCATTGACCTTGACGCAATGCTGGTGATGATGGAGATCATGTCCGTGCTTTGGAGATGGAGATCAAAGGCATAAGAAGAAAGGGCCATATCATATCACACTAATTATGAATTTCCTGTGATGTTAATCCTTTATGCATCTTGTATTGCTTAGATCGCGACGGTAGCATTATAAGATGATCCCTCTCACTAAATATCAAGTAATAAAGTGTTCGTCCTTAGTTGGCACCGTTGCTAAGACTCGTCGTTTCGAAGCATCTCGTGATGATCGGATGTGATAGATTCTACGTGTGCATACAACGGGTGCAAGCCAGTTTTGCACATGCAGAAACTAAGGTTAATCTTGGCGAGCCTAGCATGTACAGACATGGTCTCGGAACACGGAATACCAAAAGATAGAGCATGAGTCATATAAATGATATGATGAACATGAAGATTGTTCGTCGTTGAAACTACATCTTCTCTCGTGAAGATCGGACTTGGTGTAGTGGATTTGGTTCGTGTAATCACTAAGACAACGTGAGGGATGTTGTTTTGAGTGGGAGTTCACCTAGTTAATTTAAGAATTAAAATTGAACTCAATTTATCATAAACTTAGTATAAGCTACTTGCAAATTTGTTGTAGATTATGGCGAACCTCTCCATCAATTTCAATGTGTTCATAGAGAAATAAAAGTTTAAGAACAATGGAAGCAACTTCACAGACTGGCTCCGTGGACTGAAGATTGTCCTCAGGGCTGGTCAGTTAACCTATGTGCTCGAAGCACCGCTAGGTGACCCACCTGCAGAAGATGCCACCGATGACGTAAAGAATGTTTACGCCACTCGTAAAAATCACTACTCCACAGTTCAGTGTGCCATCCTGTACGGTTTAGAAACAGAGCTTCAGAAGCGCTTTGAGCACCACGACCCATTTGATATCATCAAAGAGCTCAAGCTGATTTTTGAGACTCATGCGGCCGTGGAGAGCTATGAGGCCTCCGAAAAGTTCTTTAACTGTAAGATGGAAGAGGGTAGCTCCGTTAGCGAGCACGTGCTCACCATGTCTGGGCACGCAAACAAGCTCCAAGAGTTGGGGATAATGATTCCTAATGAGTTAGGGATTCACCGTGTTCTCCAATCACTGCCACCGAGTTATAAGAACTTTGTGATGAACTACAATATGCACTGCATGAACAAGACGTTGCCTGAACTATCGTCCATGCTGAAAACTGCTGAAGTGGAGATCAAGAAGGAGCACCAAGTGTTGATGGTCAATAAGACCACCAATTTCAAGAAACAGGGCAAGCCTAAGAACAAGGGAAACTTCAAGAAGGACAGCAAGAAAGCTGTCGCACCTGCTAAGAAGCCCAAGGCTGGTCCTAAGCCTGAAACTGAATGCTTCTACTGCAAGGGTGTTGGTCACTAGAAGCGTAACTGCCCCAAGTATCTGGCGGATCTAAAGAACGGCAACATTAAGAAGAAAGGTATATTTGATATACATGTTATTGATGTGTATCTTACTAGTTATCGTAGTAGTGCCTGGGTATTTGATACTGGTTCGGTTTCTCATATTTGTAACTCGAAACAGGAACTGCGGAATAAGCGAAGACTGGCGAGAGACAAGGTGACGATGCGCGTTGGAAATGGCTCCAAGGTTGATGTGATCGCCGTCGGCACGCTCCCTCTACATCTACCATCGGGATTAGTTTTAAATTTAAATAATTGTTATTTGGAGCCTGTGTTAAGCATGAACATTATATCTGGATCTTGTTTATTGCGAGACGGTTACTCTTTTAAGTCCGAGAATAAAGGTTGTTCGATTTATATGAGTAATATCTTTTATGGTAATGCACCTGAGATGAATGGTTTATTCTTACTGAATCTCGGCAGTAGTGATACACATGTTCACAACATAGATGCTAAACGAATAAAATTGAATGATAATTCTACATACATGTGGCACTGTCGTCTTGGTCACATTGGAGTGAAGCATATGAAGAAACTCCATTCCGATGGACTTCTTGAATCACTTGATTTTGAATCACTTGAAAGATGCGAAGCATGTCTAATGGGAAAAATGACTAAGACTCCATTCTCTGGAATAATGGAGCGAGCTACGGACTTATTGGAAATAATACATACCGATGTGTGCGGCCCAATGAGTGTAGCATCGCGTGGTAGATATCGTTATGTTCTCACTTTCACGGTTGACTTAAGTAGATATGGGTATGTCTACTTTATGAAACATAAGTCCGAAACTTTCGAGAAGTTTAAGGAATTTCAAAGTGAAGTGGAAAATCATCGTAACAGGAAGATTAAATTTCTGCGTTCTGACCACGGAGGTGAATATCTAAGTTATGAGTTTGTCATGCATTTAAAGAAATGTGGAATACTTTCGCAATTGACACCGCCGGGAACACCACTGCGTAATGGTGTGTCCGAACGTCGTAATCGAACTCTCTTAGATATGGTTCGGTCTATGATGTCTCTTATAGATTTACCGCTATCGTTTTGGGGCTATGCATTAGAGACAGCTACATTCACTTTAAATAGGGCACCATCTAAATCCATTGAAACGACACCGTACGAATTGTGGTTTGGAAAGAAACCTAAGTTGTCGTTCCTTAAAGTTTGGGGTTGCGAAGCATATGTAAAGAAGTTACAACCTGATAAGCTTGAACCCAAAGCGGAGAAATGCGTCTTCATAGGATACCCTAAAGAAACAATTGGGTATACCTTCTATCATAGATCCGAAGGCAAAGTTTCCGTTGCCAAGAATGGATCCTTTCTTGAGAAGGAGTTTCTCTCGAAGGAAGTGACTAGAAGGAAAGTAGAACTCGACGAGGTTATTGAACCTTCTCTCGGAATTGAGAGTAGCACAACACTGGAAGATGGTTTTGTGCCGCCTACACCAATTGGAGAGGAAGCTAATGATGGTGATCATGAAACTTCGAACGAAGTTGCTGCTGAACCTCGCAGGTCAACGAGGGTTCGTACCACTCCTGATTGGTATGACCCTGCCTTGAACGTCATGTTGGTGGACAATATTGATGACCCTGCGACGTATGAAGAAGCTATGGTGAGCCCAGATTTTGACAAATGGCTAGAAGCCATGAAATCCAAAATGGGATCCATGTACGAAAACCAAGTGTGGACTTTGGTGGACTTACCGGATGGCCGTAAGGCTGTCGAGAACAAATAGATTTTCAAAAGAAAAACATATGCTGATGGTAATGTTACCGTCTATAAAGCTCGACTTGTCGCGAAAGGGTTCCGACAAATTCAAGGAGTTGACTATGATGAGACATTCTCACTAGTAGCGAAGCTAAAGTCTGTGAGGATTTTGTTAGCAATTGCTACATATTTCGATTATGAGATTTGGCAGATGAATGTCAAAACGGCGTTCCTTAATGGAGACATTCAGGAAGAGTTGTATATGGTACAACCCAAGGGTTTTGTCGATCCTAAAGATGCTAACAAGGTATGCAAACTTTAGCGCTCCATTTATGGACTGAAGCAAGCATCCCGGAGTTGGAATCAACGTTTTGATAAAGTAATCAAAAACTTTGGATTTATACAAACTTATGGAGAAGCTTGTATTTACAAGAAAGTGAGTGGGAGCTCTATAGCATTCCTAGTACTATATGTAGATGACATATTGTTGATTGGGAATGATATAGAACTTCTTAATAGTGTCAAAGCCTATTTGAATAATAGTTTTTCAATGAAGGATCTTGGCGAAGCGGCATATATTCTAGGCATAAAGATTTATAGAGATAGATCAAGACTCCTAATAGCGCTTTCACAAAGTACATACTTGAGAAGTTTAGAATGGAAGAGAGCAAGAAAGGGTTCTTGCCCATGTTTCCAGGTAAGACCTTGAGTAACACTCAAAGTCCAGCTACGGCAGAAGATAGAGAGAAAATGTGTAATATTCCCTATGCCTCGGCCATAGGTTCTATCATGTATTCCATGTTGTGTACAAGACCGGATATAGCACATGCTGTTAGTTTGACTAGCAGATATCAAAGTGATCCTGGAATGGAGCACTGGACAACGGTCAAAAATATCCTAAAGTACCTAAACAGGACTAAGGATATGGTTCTTTCTTATGGAGGTGATGAACAACTTGTTGTAAACAGTTACACTGATGCTAGTTGGAACACCGATCCAGATGACTCGAAATCACAGTCTGGATACATATTTATTTTGAATGGTGCTGCAGTGAGCTAGAGGAGTGCCAAGCAAAGCATTGTGGCAAAATCTTCAACTAAATCGAAATACATAGCTGCTTCGGAGGCTGCACAAGAAGCCATATGGATGAAAGAGTTCATTACCGAACTTGGCGTGGTTCCTAGTGCGTTGGACCCGTTGGCCATCTATTGTGACAACACAGGTGCCATAGCTAATGCACAGGAGCCAAGGTCACATAGCAAGCTGAAGCACATCAAGCTACGTTTCCATGCTATTCGCGAGTATGTCCAAGATGGTGACATAAAGATTTGCAAAGTACACACTGATCTAAATGTGGCGGATCCGTTGACTAAACCTCTCCCTAGAGCAAAGCATGACCAACACCAGAACGCCATGGGTGTTAGGTATATTACCATGTAATCTAGATTATTGACTCTAGTGCAAGTGGGAGACTGTTGGAGATATGCCCAAGTGGTAATAATAAAAGTGGTTATTATTATATCTTTGTGTTTATGATGAATGTTTACATCCCATGCTATAATTGTATTATTAGGAAACACTAATACTTGTGTATTTTGTAAACATAAAAGAGTCCCTAGTAAGCCTCTTGTTGAACTAGCTTGTTGATTAATAGATGATCATGGTTTCCTGATCATGGACATTGGATGTCATTAATAACAAGGTTATATCATTAGGAGAATGATGTGATGGACACACACCCATAGTAAGTGTAGCATAAGATCATGTCATTAAGTTCGTATTGCTACAAGCTTTCAAATGCATAGTAACCTAATCCTTCGACCATGAGGTTATGTTAATCACCATCACCGAATGGGTACTTTGATGACATCAAACACTGCTTCGTAACTGGGTGGTTATAAAGGTGTCATTGGGTATTCTGAAAGTATGCGTTGAAGCGCATGGACCAAGATTGGGATTTGTCCATCCATATGACGGATAGATATGCTCTGGGCCCTCTCGGTGGAATGTCATCTAGTTAGCTTGCAAGCATGTGACTAGGTCACAAGGGATGACATATCATGGAACGAGTAAAGAGTACTTATCAGTAACGAGGTAGAACTAGGTATGGAGATACCGATGATCAAACCTCGGATAAGTAGAGTATCGCGTGACAAAGGGAATTGGTTTCGTATGTAAATGGTTCTATCGATCACGAAGTCATCGTTGAGTATGTGGGAGCCGTTATGGATCTCCAGATCCCGCTGATGGTTATTGATCGGAGAGGTGTCTTCATCATGTCTGCATATTCACGAACTGTAGGCTGACACACTTAAGTTTCGATGTTGTTTAGGTAGATATGGAATGTGCGTTGGAGACCGAATGTTGTTCGGAGTCTCGGATTGGATCTAGGACATCACGAGGAGATCCGGAATTGTCCGGAGAATAAGATTCATATAATGGAGATCATTTTATAGGTTCGGAAATGTTCTGGAGTGTTTATATGGGGATTCTAGAAGGTTTCGGAATGTTCCAGAAGGTTCTAGAAAGTTCTGTGGAGTTTACTTGAAAACCAAGAAAGGAAAAGGGGAAACTTGGGGGAAGGAAACTCCCCCCAAGCCCCCCTTGTGCGTCGTCCCTAGAGGTGGCCCTAGGGGTGGGAACCCTAGGCGCCACCCCTCCCTCTATAAATAGAGGGGTGGAGGCGCCCACCCCTTTCCCCCTTCCACTCCTTGCCCTAGCCGCCTCTCTCTGGCTTAGGCGAAGCCCTGCAGAATTCTCTACTCCACCACCACCACCACGCCGTCGTGCTGCTAGGATTCCGTGGAGAGATCTACTACCTCTGCTGCTCGCTGGAACAGGAAGAGGAAGGTCTGCATCGACTCCGCACATGTGACCGATTGCGGAAGCGCTGCCGGAACGCGGCGCCAGAAGGCTCGTCCACTCGATCTTGAGATCGGCAAGTGATCGTCTACATCAACCACGAGATCCGATCTCGCACAAGGCTTTTCGGATCTACAAGGGTTAGTACAGATCTATCTCGTTGCACATGTCTAATAGATTAGATCTTGGCTTTTATCCAGATTAGATCTGGGTTTTGTTCGTTCTTGCGGTAGAATTTTTTTGTTTTACATGCTACGAACCCATCATCCAACTCCCTAAACCAAGTTATTCCAAAGAGTCCACCATACCTAACTACTAGCATATGCTATTCCAAGTATATTCATGCTTTTGTTTACATTCCAAATTAAACTTATTATGAGAAAACTAGTGATTAAAGCTCTCACGAACTTGATGGCACACTTTACTTTTCTTGCCTTTAATAAACTTGAACCATTGTGTCGTCTATGTTGTATATGCTTGCACTTATTTGTTGGGAATTAGCAGAACCATGCTGTCATGGGGAATGCTTTCAACATTGCACTGGTACTTTGTACCTAGTTGATATCATGCTCTTTTGTCTATGGATGTCGTCGGTGTGGAATGAAAGGGGAGCTTGTAAGTCCATGGAGTTATGTATATGTGTTAGAGAAACGCCTGGGCCGCTAGTCTAATCCATACTGATATGGTGGAAACCTGCAGCGTAACCATAATGAGCTGTCTATGAAGCATTCTTCTTATAAAAAAAGTGTCCTATATTGAGAAAAAAGAGAAAAAGAGAAAAAAAAGAGATTATGAAAAGAGGAAAGAGAGAAAAAAGCACCATATTCCCATGGTAAATAAGAAGATTGCTGAGATGCTCGTTGTCTGCTTGCCTTGTCATTTTGATATGGGAATTCTTCCGTATCATCGGGCTGTACCCCGTTGGCGGTTCTCTATGATACACATGTACTTACGATGACAAGAACTTACCGGTGACTAAACTTGAGTAGCATGAGGAGCGGCCCTCGTATTCAAGGGACATGAGATTTCTAACTTATACTTCGTCAAGCATGTACACCATAGTTTGTTCACTTTAACCTTAATCACTTCAAGATGCTTATGATAGGGGCAATGAGAGCTGAAAGCTATTAAGTACCATAATTTTTGGAAGCTCTTTATGAGACTTGAATCCCTGCTTCCTTCTATGAAGGCCTTTCTTTCAGTTTTATGTTGAGTCTCTACCATCTATCTTTATGCACCTACTTTGAGAGCATAGTGGCCATTCTTAGTTCTATGTGCATTTTCCCAAGACTTGTTGATTGATGCATAGCTTTGATATTGCTTGGTTTAAACTATTTGTATCTAGTCACTCTTATGAACTTTGAAGGTGTCCTATGCATTTATGTTTGCTACTCTATGAGGGACAAGCTGAATGCCACTATGCTATGTTTTCTTTATGTGAAACAAACAAATGTCTTGCAAAGCATTGTTATTCATGAATCTTTTGTTTGTGCCTTTTCATGTTGCAACATAGTTGCTTTGCCTTATTGCTAGAACTTTGTCTTTCATGTTATGATTGAAATACTATGATCCTAGCTTTCAATGTTTTACAAATACTTTGATCAAGTTTATGATGGTGCATGTCACCTCAAAAATTATTCTTTCTTTTTATCACTTAACAACTCGAGGACGAGCAGGAGTTAAGCTTGGGGATGTTGATACGTTGCAAACGTATCCATAATTTTTGATGTTCTATGCTTGGTCTTATCTACTTTCTTATGTTTCGTCCACACTTTGGAGTACTTTTCATATGATTTCTTGGACTAACCTATTAACAAGAGCCACAGTGTCAGCTGCCTGTTTTCTGCTATTTTTGGTTCCAGGAAAGTCAGAAAATGAATATTCTCGGAATTGGACGGGACAAAAGCCAAAGTTGATATTTTACCAGAAGACTCACGGAGCCAGAAGACGAGACGGAGAGGGACCATAGGGTGGCCACACCACCCCTGGGCGCGGGTCCACCTAGGCCACACCAAGGCATGGTGTGGGCCCCCTAGCCAGCCACCGACCTTGCCTCTCTCGCCTATAAGAGACTCCCGATGCATAAACCCTAAGTCGTCAATCAGAAATCCACGAAAAGTTCCGCAGCACCGTCACCACCGAAGGGGAGATTCGGGGGATAGAAAGTCTCTATTCCGGCACCTTGCCGGGACGGGGATGTGCCCCCGGAGCCATCTCCATCGATCTCCACCACCATCACCATCGCCGTTGCTGATTCCCATGATGAAGAGAGAGTAGTTCTTCCTCGAGGCTGAGGGTTCTACCGGTAGCTATGTGTTCATCTCTCTCTATATGCATGATAATATTGTGATGATGAGCTTTGTAAACAAGTATATCTACCTTGCTACTCAAGTGCTTTAATAGATCTCTGCTCTCCCCATGTGTGTGAAAGTGATAGCGTGCACACCATGGTGGCACTTAGGCTAGAGATTACAAATACTTGTTATGAGTTATATTTGGAGTTGGATGTCTCTATGAAATTGTGGTGTTTGTTTGAACCATCTAGTGCTCAAGCTGATAGTGTGGGGTTATCTAGATGCGAAAGGCTTACTTTGAGGTGTGCTATTATAGCCCTACCATGGATTAGCGTGTCCAACCGGAGAGTAGTTCAGAGTAGTATCATAAAGTGAAGATATTTATATGAGAGTGTTCACTAGCGAAAGTATGATCCCTAGGCCTTGTTTCTAAGCATTGATACGCCGTTTGCAATTAGATCTGTTACATATTTGCTTGCTTCCATCTTTATTTCAGTTTGCCTTTAGTCTTTTTCCACATCAACCACACGCCAGCAAGCTATTTTCTGGCACCGTTACCACTTATAATTATCCATGCCACTTGTATTTCACTATCTCTTTGCCGAACTAGTGCACCCATACACCTGACAAGTGTATTGGGTGTGTTGGGGACACAAGAGACTTCTTGTATCTTGATGGCAGGGTTGCTTGAGAGGGAATACCTTTGACCACTTCCTCCCTGAGTTCGATAAACCTTGGGTGATCCAGTTAAGGGAAAACTTGCTGCTGTTCTACAAACCTCTGCATTTGGAGGCCCAACAACTGTCTACAAGAATAGAAGTGCGTAGACATCAACCTGCCATTAGAATTATCTGAAAATGTTTGGAGGATGATGAAGAGTTTTTTGTAAACTTCCCTATCTGATTATTTACTTGTTTCACCTTTGTAATTTGTGTAGAACTACTTTATACTTGTCAAAAAGGTCGTATGTTTTATATGAGATTTTGATTGTATGTTGTATTCTCTTGTTGGGGAATCTGACGAACTGATGTTCACGTGCCATAGAAGTTTTATGTCGCGGAATACTTTCTTTATTTACTAATAATAATGGGTAGGGGTACATTGCGATGGCGTGATCGTCTTACCGTTGGCCTTTATTGAATATAAAGTGCATCTAAATAGAGATTTTCTAAAGGAACTTCGGCTTCTGTCCTTGGGGATCTTCATCCTCTCCCGCATTATGGTACACGTGACTTGTCAATCAGTGGGTCTTCTTATGCGGGACCGTCATTGGAGGTCGTATACGTTGCTTTTTGCGAGGCTACTGCGTGCTTGCTCTTCCGATACTTTCTTTTTGCGGGTGTGCCCTTCATGTGTCGACTCTTCATCCACCAATTTCAGTTGTCCAAGTTCTACCTCCATCCCGAAAGATTCTAAAATTTTGTTGAATTCTCGATCACAGCTGTTTGCACGGCTGATGCTTCCTTTGACTGTGATGACCCTATTGGGGGCTGGCATTTTTAGCACTAGGTATGCGTAGTGAGATACTGCCATGAACCTGGTGAAAGCTAGTCGTCCCAGGATCACGTGGTATTGAGATGGCCAGTTCATAACTTTGAATTCCAGTTTTTCTCGTCTGAAGTTATTTTTTGACCCGAAAACTATGTCAAGGTGGACTTTGCCCAATGGAATTTCGGCTTTTCCTGGAACTATCCCGTGGAAGGTTGTGTCTGTTGGAGTTAGTTTCTTTATGAACCAATTCATCGCCCACAGAGTTTTAGCATAAATCAGGTTGATGCTGCTTCCTGCATCCAAGAAAACCTTGCTCATGTCGAACCAGCCGATTTGCACTTCCACTATTAGCGCTGATTGGCCTAGCTGAGGGACCCGTAATGGATGGTCAGCTCTGCTGAAAGTAATTTCTTGTTCTGACCAATGGAGATACTCTGGTGTAGGAGGTGGCTTTGTTACCGCCAAATTTACTTGCATGGTGATCAATTTCTGTGTTCTATTAGAGGGTGGCCCCTTCTGGATCATTGACATCGCTCCTTTTGACATGGGATATTCGTTGTCTTGGTATATTATATTTTGCGGCTGTCCTGCTGGTGGAGGTGGAGGTCCCTGTGGTGGAGGTGGAGCGCCAATGGACAAAGTGACAGGTGTAGGGGCGTAGTTTCTGTTTGTTGCTTCGGCTGCCTTTGCGTTGCATAGTTCTTGCATCTTTAGGAATGTTCGTTAGTCCTTTAGGAAGTGATTTGATCGCCTTTTCCCTGTTGAGTCAACGTAGTAGTGCATATTGCAGGGTCCTTCCAACCTTTGTCCTGCTGACATTGGTGGGTCTCGGTTAGTCGGCTGGTATCATTGTCGCGACTGGTTTTCATCGATGTTGTCCCTGCTGCCACTATATCCGCTGTTGTAGTCATCACTTCGTCGGTTGTCCTTTCCAGAAAAGCTCGCTGCAACATAACTGGGTGTATGGTATCCATCATTGGTTTGTCATCTCCGGTCGTTATTACGCCAGTCTCTGTCATCAAGTGAACGGGCCCTATTGTTGTGTACTGTGTCCTCTCCGTCGGCCCAACGATTGGCTATTTCCATCAGCTGTGAAATTGTCCTTGGCTTGGTTCGTTCTAGTTCTTCAATGAACTCCTCTCGACGAAGACCATCATTGAAGGCGTCGATCGTACTTTCGTCGGATATTGCTTCAGCCGAATTTTTGGTAATGTTCCATCGTTGGACGAAGGCTCGTATTGATTCTCCTGGCTTTTGCTTGCAGGCACACAATTGCTCCAAAGATGCGGGTCGCTTGAATGTAGATTGGAAGTTTCTGATAAATTTGTCTTCAATATCATTCCAACTGCTAATAGAATCTTCTAGTAGTTGCTTCAGCCAGGAGCGTGCCGTACCGGTTAGGTGGAGCTTCAGGCTTTGCATTGCCGTGGATTTGGATCCACCTTGTAATCTGACAGTCACCAGATAATCTGTCAGCCAAGCTTCGGGTTCTTGGAGGCCGTCGTATTTTTGTCGATCTTGGGGTAGCTTAAAATCTTTCGGCACCAGAGTTTTGCAAACCCGTCGGGTAAAGTAGCTGGCTCCGCATAATTCTTGCTCGTCTTCGCTTTCGCCATCACGGTACCCTCGGGTGCTGCGCTCTTCTCGTGATTGATCGATCCTTCGCTAGGTGATGTCGTTTCTCGCATTGTTGTGCGGTTCTTGTTCGGAGAAGTGGACCCGATGTGGCGACCATGATCGTCGGGTGTAACCTCCTTGCCGAGGGCTGCTACGACGGCGTGGGGACCTATCAAGTTGCCTCGCGGTTCCCTTATTTACTTGCACAAGAGTTTTTTCCACCAAGCCGAGGTTCATCAAGGCGGATCGGTGGAGGGCCGCACGAGGATCATCGGTTGCAGGTTGTGTTGTGATTAGGTATGTTTGTGTGGCCACAATAGTTGTCTGAGTTGTTTTTGCCTTGATATTTCCATCTTGGTCTATTGACATAAACGAGAGATTGAGGTCTTGGATTAATCCGCTTCTCTCTTCTTCGGGTATACCTCATAATCTAGACGTTCCTCTTCTTGGCAATGCTCCTCCTATTATGCTTCTTGATCCTCGGGTGGGGCTTAGCTGCGCCCCGCCTTAAGCTAGATTCATCAGCTACCTTTTGCTTGTCATCGAGCTGCCTCTGCATCCTGAGGAGGTCTCTCTTTTTGTGGTGTAGCAGATACTGGTATGCCAATAGATCTTCGTGGGTGGCGTCCGTTGTCATTGGGACTGCACCCGAGATTGGTGCTCTCGCTTTTTCCCATGCACTGGCTGGTAGGCCAAGGATTCGCCTCTCATCTTCACATGGTTGCTCTTCTTCCCGATTTCTCGGTTGACTATTGGATCTGCCCTGTTTCCTCGACTTCCTTCGTTGTCATTGCTTCCTGCATTATGGCTTTAAAGAATTTCATCGGGGTTAAGAATTGGGTTACCATTGGAGTCTTGCTAGGTCGTGGCGTCTCCGATGATCACGCATACTTGGTGCTGAGTGGCGTATGGACTGGTAACATCGTTGTTTTCACCGATGGAGAAACTATCGGATGAACCAGTGAAGCCCATCAGTTTTTGCTCTTGATAGATTCCTGCCATCCGAATTCCGAAGTCGATGCTTTTGCTACTTTCTTCAGGTTCTGAATTGGCTGGGCTTGCTTCACGTGGTGGAGTGAATGGTGGGTCTGATCCGAAGGAGAGATTGTCATAGAGACCATCAAGATCCCCCAGATTCGTATCGATTTGCCCGCTTTCGTTGCCTTCTTCGATCTATACTTCGACTTCCATTGAGGATCCGATGGAAGGTTCCTATACTTCTGTTGGCGTAGCTATTTGGGTGGGCGGGCGTGGATTTGCTTTCGTCGAGTTGATGCTTGGTGGAGAGCGTTCTGCTGAATCCGTGATTCCAGCGTTCGAATTTCCCACAGACGGCCCCAATTGATGAGGGGTAACATCGGCAATGCCCATGGTGATGGACTTGTGGTTTCACGGAAAAGAGAACGCTGGGGATTTCGTCGGATGTCAGGGAAACAATAGAATCAAAGCTATATAAATATTGAGTAAACACACTATTACAAGTTGTCCTCTAGATTTAGGTACCCTCGCTTGGGCTTCTCCCATCCTATATATAATAGGCCGGGTCTCAAAGCTGTATGCGGATAGGTTTCACACACGCGTGATTACTGTCAACACCCGGATTTTTAATCCCAGATGCCAGTTATGCCATACATCGCAATCTCAGGATTACCATTTTTGCGAGACATAACAGATTGGATATCACAGTACATCATCCATTACAAACCATAATAAGGTCTTACACAAATAAAGGATCTCATGATCCAGTCTTAGTACAAACAAGTAGCGGAATAAATAGCGTAGCGGTGGGCTCCATCTTCAGTGTCACAGGCAATACTGACGATGGGAGATGATCCTAGTTGTCATAGCCGTCCTGCTGTCCTCCTTCCAGATAGTCCTCCTCATAGTCTGGCCACGGGAATAGCCAGGGACAAATCCATGAGTACTCTTTAAGTACTCGCAAACTATCACTAACAAGTAAGGCAGTTCTAGTAGGAATGCTAAGTTCTAAATTTATTTGTAAAGTGAAGTTTGAAACCTAAGCTGGGTTCAGAAATAAAGAAAGATAAAATAAAGTTTGAAATCACCTAAGTGGGAACTTAGTTGTCATAGTCACAACCATGTTGTGGTCAAGTCATGTCACAATTCATTTCATAAGTCATTTTGAAAATATCTGACAACGGAACAGTATGGCCACTCGAACTATCCATAACCGCAGACGTGGCTATTCGAATAGTTTGACACTCTGCAGAGGTGGTACACTTTCACCACAAAATTCGATACATCTGTCAGGGATAAACCTGAATCATCATACTTAGTATGCAGATAATCAAACATAACCTTTCCTTTACACACTCTAGTATAAGCACCTCTCCTATGAGCTTGGCCTCCCAGCCATGGCCATCTGCCATCCTAGGCACTGCATAGGTGGACAACATTGAGAGGTAGCCTCATCTCAAACCTCTCCCGCAAGGGAACTCATACTAATGCATATAAACTTCCGGCTAAGCCTTACCCAATTTAGGTATTGTGGTTGTACGGTAAAATTGGAATGGTATCGCATCCGAACCCAACCATCAATTTTTATAAAAGGGACTAAGGCTCATGCCTCAACATTTTCATCATCATCATAAACCAGTTGTGTTTCTCAAAACATGTCAAAACATCTCAATAGAATGACTCATCATTCCAAGGTTTTCATAAGTCATTTTCACCAAGTATTCCCATCTAAAGTGATCAAGTTTTTGGTTTAGCTCTAATCACTAAGTTAAGAGTGTTCACTAAAGTGGGATGCTAATCTCAATCTCATGCCATAGAATGACATCTAAGTATAACTAGATAGGCCAAGTTTTATACTCTTTATGCTATCTATAAACAAAGTAAAGAACTTTGGTAAAGTAAAATAAAGTAAAGCTTGTAAGTAAAACTTGGGATGGGTATAAATCAAAAAGGTATAACCAAAGCATGCCTAATGCATCTTGCTTAGGTTAACTTGCATCTAGTGATGGCTTGCAAGTATTAGCTTGCCAATAATAGCTTGCCTTGGTTGGTGTAGTGGTTGAAATTCTCCTCTTCTTCTTCGGGTTAGAACTCCTCCTCCTCGTAGACTTGGTCGGTACTATCGTCTATAAATACATACGGGATACATAATCACCAAACAATACTTAACTAGTCTATTTAGCACACTAAGGCACACACTTGATGATCTAGTATCATCACATTCATCACAAGATTTTAATGAACTAGTTTCGTTTATTTTATTTGAGAAAAGTAATTTCTACTCATTGAAATTAATTAAATTTAATATTCTCCAATTAAAATATGGGATCATGTGGACACATGTCATCACCACATATTTTAATACATGGGAATGTGATTTAAATGTTGGATCACATTTTATAAAGTCTAAGATTAATAATTAAATGATTTAAAGTGACTAGAAATGCCTATATAGCATTATTTTGGTACTAGTCCAAAGTCACTGCATGCAAACCTAAATATTATTACGTATTCAGATAGGTATGATCAAATGTGATTTTTGAGAGTTGGAATCAACTCAAAAGCTATTATGGTTGATTTTTAAAAAATGTTTGAATGTAGCAAAGTCTCTGTTTTGTTATTTTTGCTATAGGTGATCTATAACTCTAATTGATTTAAATCCAACGGGCTTCGATAGATATATGAATTATCTTTCTAGCAAAATTTGAATCATTCAATTTGATTTAGTAGATATTTCTAAATTGATTTTTAAACTAGTGGACAGAAACTAGATTAAGTTTAAATAGAAAATCCTAAATTTGAATTCTAGGGAGAACACTAACGGGCCGACCCAGTTACACTCCGCGGCGCAGAGGACAGCTGACAGGGGGTCCCACATGTCAGCGGCTCTTCTAACGCGAAGCGGTACGGGGCGATGTGGGCCGTGCGATTAGAACCTAGATCGACGGTGGTGGTTCATCGTCGACGATGGACTGGTCGCCGGCGAGACAGAACCCTAGCGGCTCGGTGGGGGTGCAATGGGGATTACCAGGGCTCCAGCTAACATGGCGATGGGGGCGATCGAACGAGGAGACGATGATGGGCTCAGGCGAGGTCACGGCGGCTCCTGGGGTGCACGAAATCGACGGGGCTCTTCCTCCTCTGCTGCGGCGGCTTCGGTGGAAATTCTGGCGAATTGCTGCTCAAGAGGCTCTGACGAAAGGTGGGGAAGGATCAGTGGTGAGAGGGGAGTTGAGTGGTGTGAGGAAATGGTGCTGGGGAGGGCTCCTTATATAGGCTCGACGAGGAGACCGTGAGGGCGACGGTGAGCTCGTCGGTGACGACGGTACAGGGCACTAGAGGCATGGGTAGGGTAGGCGGACGGTGGCTTGCCTCCTGGTGGTCAGCTACGACGTGATGGCGACGCTAGGGGCGGTGGCTTGCGGTCGGGAAAGGGCGCCGCTCTACGCGGCAGAGGCAGTGCTCGACGCGGTTCACGGTGGCTGCTGGTCGCGCGGTGGGAAATGGGCATGTCTGGGGGTGTCCTGGAGTTAAGGCGGAGCGGCACGTGCAAGCTGGGGTCAAGGCCCGGCTTGTGCTGGCCTGTCGCGGACGATGCTCTGGCGTGCTCCGGGCATGGCGCAGAGGCGGTGGGCGCGAGCGGTCCACGGTGGTCCCGGGGCTGGCTGCATCCGTGGGGTGGACAGGGGATTGCGGTAGGGTGCAGCGGAGCTAGAGGACATGCTGGATTGGCGTGGCGCTGTCTCTGGCGCGTTGCCCACACTCGACTGGCGGCGACCAAGAACGGGCGGCGCGGTACTGGTGCTGCGGGGTAGGAGGGGGATTGTCTAGGGGTTAGTTAGGCTAAGAGGAGACAGAGGAGAGATGTGGGGGTTAAATGGGAGACAAGAAATCAATTGGCAACAGTAATAGTTAGGCCAATATTTTTCTGTCTGCCAACTGTTCGACAAAATGGCCGCAAGAAGATTTTATTTGAATTTTGAAATGATTTTTTGTGGATGTGTTAGTCATATGCTTAAGCATCTGTGGTTGCTTGGGATTGTCAAGGTGAACTCATTTGAGTGGTTTTTAGAAAAGTGTGATATATGCATATGAAATGGATTCCATTTTCAAATGCCATTTAAAATTAGAGTTCAAATGTTTTTGTAAGATTTCAAAGTGGTCCTTGGTAGATCATTACTTGTACTAGCAAGGGGTGCAAAGAGTTAGAATTATTTCTGTTTGAATGTGACTTCTAGGAACACCTAAAGTGACCTAGTGGATTAAAATGGCACAAATGACCATTTGCATTTATTAATTCCATTTGATTTCTTTTTCTTTGGAATTTGCTTGGGAATGATCTATATGATGTGGAATTCATCTTTGAATCATTTTACAACCATTAGAACAAACAAACATGGAATTCAAAACAATTCTATATTAATGCAACACACATATGCATTCCTAATTGTTTTAATGATATAAAGTTTTTGTTAACCCTAAATTGGGTGATTTGGATCTTGATAACCTTGATTAAAGTTTTGGGATGTTACTACCAACACAATGTTAGTTCGTGGTTTCTTTCCTAATACAATCAAAGTCTCTGTCAGTTGCTTCCTTGGGCTGTTATCTGGAATCTTCATGGCCCGTAGACCTTTATACCCAATGTAAGGTAGCGAATACTGAGCATCCGAGTAATCATACCCATGTCAACGATAATCTACTATTTGAGGCACTTTGCAAGAGCAATTATCAAATGCTTTGAGGTGCAATACTTGAGAGCACCCAATTCTCAAGAAAACGAGAGGATTCTTGCAATGAACATTTCTAGAGAGTTTCCAGATATGCTCGGCTCAGTTGATTACACGCGTGAGAGGTGGGATAATTGTCTAGCATGGCATGGACAATACACATGACATGTCAAGGATCCAATAATCCTCCTTAAGGTTGTTGCGGATCAGGAGATATCGTTTTGGCATGCCTACTTTGGAATGCCCGGATCATGCAAAGATATCAATGTGCTCAAGTAATTACCACTATTTGCAAACTTAGTTTGCAAACTTAGCCAATTGACAAGCACGGAAGGTTGGGTTTGAGTTTAAATGGGCACAAGTACATGAAGGGGTACTATCTTCAGATGGGGTGTACCCACAGTCGACAACATTTGTAAGACCAATTCATCACCCTCAGAGTGTAAAATATCTCATTTTCATAGTGCACAAGCAACTCCTAGGAAGGATGGGGAGAGAAAATTTGAGATTTTGCAAGCCCAATTTTCTTGTGTTTGTGGACCGGCACAATTTTGGGATGAGATCATGATAGAATGAGCGTGGCCAAAATGTTGATCATCACTAGGACTTCATGGGACGAGTGGTGAATCCTCTTAGGCGTGTGGATTGCATCGAGCACTTCCTTCGAACACATCATGAAATTAGAGATATGGACACCCCTCGCACACCAAAAGAGTAGAAGAAGTGGAGTGGTCAACAAGAGCATTGAGTATGCATTTTGGTTTTTATGTATCCTATTTGGGTTTTCATAAACTTTCTTATTTCATGCATTAGCTTCATGTTTGAATGATGAACATTGTGTCGAAATAATTATGTCCTATTTGATACTTATTTTCTAAAAATTTATTTTAGTTAATTTGATTTAATTATAAGATGCACAAAATAGAGCAAATTAGTTTTGGGTAAGCATCATATGGGTAGGCTAGAAATGCAAACCATCTTGTTCTTACCTATACCTTCTCTCTCCAACACCAAAGTCAATTTTCTTACCCCTCCATTTAGGTTTAAAGGATACATATAGCAAATCATTGGGTCCTAGGCTTTTTTTTGATTGGGGCCAATTTGGCTATGACTAATTCTTTCTCTGAAATTAAATGCTTATGTGTCTAGGTGGGGGTGTTTTGCATTGCATGATTTTCAATATGTGTCATTTAAACCGGAACGGAGAAAGTACTCAAAACATGGGGAAGTACTCAAAACATGGGTAAGCATGAGAACGAAGGAAGTACTCAAAACATGATTTCTAGATATTTTACTTCAAATTCAACGAGTTCTATGTGAGATCCCAAACGGACCCATGGTCGGACATGCAAAGCCATCAGTGAGTGGATACTCGCTCCCCTTGCGTCGCCCCCTCCAGGCGACCAAGGGGGCCTAACCCTAGCCCGCTGCCACCTCCCCTCCCCCTCCTCCTCCACCTCCTCGTCGCCCCAGGAGGGCCGCTGGCCGAATGGCGCGCGACTCCGGTAAAGGGGGCGGCAGTGATTCGTTCCCACATCTCTAGCGTGGAGGTTGGGAGGGCCCCTCCCGTGCTTGAAGGCGTCGGTATGTCAGGGTGGCGGTCCCGGGTAGTGAGGACGGCGTCAACCTGTGGCGTGTGGAGACCGGATATATGCTCTCCGCTTCTCTCGGCCACGTGGGCGGCTGATGACCCACAAGTATAGGGGGTGTATCGCAGTATTTTCGAGGGAAGTGAAACCCAATTTATTGATTCGACACAAGGGGAGCCAAAGAATATTTATACGCCTTAACAACTGAGTTGTCAATTCAGCTGCACTTGGAAACAATCTTGCTCACAGCAGTTTATTAGTAGAAACAGTTTTGTAGTAGGAATAGTATAGTAGCAGTAGTAGCAAAGTAAAGACAGTAGTAACAATAGCAGTAAACAGTGGGATTCGAGTGCGGTAGGCATAGGGATGGATGGACGGGCGTTGCATGGACAAGACAATTCACATGGCAATCAGAACATAGGGCAATTGCAGATAAATAAGATAAAGCATCCAAGTACTAGATAATCCTAGGCATGTGTTCCATATATAGTCATATGTGCTCGCAATGAGAACTTGCACAACATCTTTTGTCCTGCCAGCCCGTTTGCAGCGGGGCCTCAAGGGAACTACTGGAAATTAAGGTGCTCCTTTTAATAGAGCACCGGAGCAAAGCATTATCACTCCGTGAACACACGTGATCCTCACATCAAAGCCATTCCCTCCGGTTATCTCGATTTCTGTCACTTCAGGGCCATTGGTTCTGGACAACAACCTGTGTATACAACTTGCAGATAAGACCATAAACAATACTATCATAATGAATCAATAACATGTTCAGATCTAAAATCATGGCACTCGGGCCCTAGTGACAAGCATTAAGCACAACAAGTCGCAACAAAGTCATAAAGCACTAACAAAAGATACTAGGCACCATGCCCTAACAATCTGATGCCATTAAATTCGATCTCATCCAATCCCTACCATCCCCATAGCCTACAGCGGGGGATTACTCACACATAGATGGGGGAAACGTGGATGGTCGATGGAGAAGCGATGGTGATGATGATGGCGATGATCTCCTCCAATTCCCCGTCCCGGCAGGGTGCCAGAATGGAGTTTCTGGTGCTATTTCGTGGAATCTGGTGATGGCGGCAGAGCGGAACTCCCTCTGGAAAAACGTCGAACCCCCCGGAATTTTTAGGTCAGAAGGCTTCTTATAGGCGAAGAGGGAGACCGAGGGGGTGCCTGGGGGGCCCACACCATGCCCTGGCATGGCCAGGCCCAACCCGCGCCTGGGGGTGGTGTGGCCAGCCCCTGGCTCTTCTCCGTCTCATATTCTAGCTCCTAGAGTCTTCTGGAAAAATAGGCACTTTGGCTTTTGTCCCATCCAATTCCGAGAATATTCATTTTCTGACTTTCCTGGAACCAAAAACAGCAAAAACAGGCAGCTGGCACTGTGGCTCTTGTTAATAGGTTAGTCCAAGAAATCATATGAAAAGTACACCAAAGTGTGGACAAAACACAAGAAAGTGGATAAAACCAAGGATGGAGCATCAAAAATTATAGATACATTTGCAATGTATCAACATCCCCAAGCTTAACTCCTGCTCGTCCTCGAGTAGGTAAGTGATAAAAAGAAAGAATAATTTTTGAGGTGACATGCACCATCATAAACTTGATCAAAGTACTTGTAAAACATTCAAAGCTGGGATCATAGTACTTCAATCATAACATGAAAGACAAACTTCTAACAATAGGACAAAGAAACTATGATGCCACATGAAAAGGCACAAACAAAAGATTCATGAATAACAATGCTTTGCAAGATGTTTGTTTGTTTCACATAAAGAAAACATAGCATAGTGGCATTCATCTTGTCCCTCATAGAGTAGCAAACATAAATGCAAAGGACACCTTCAAAGTTTACAAGAGTGACTAGATACAAATAGTTTAAAACAAGAAATATCAAGGTATACATCAATCAACAAGTCTTGGGATAATGCACATAGAACTAAGAATGGCCACTATGCTCTCAAGAAAGTGCTCATAGAATGTGTGAAGACTCAACAAGGAAATGAACAGGTTTTGAAAAGTTTGAAAGGCTTCCAAATGCTGAAAGTATGGTACTCATTAGCTTTGAGCTCTCATTGCCCCTATCATAAGCATCTTTAATGTGGTTAAGGTGAAAGTGAGGTCCAATCTGAGTTATATGCTTGACAGACTATAAACTGAAAATCCCAAGTCCCTTGAGTACGAGGGCCGCTTCTCATGCTACTCAACTTTAGTTACCGGTAAGTTCTTGTCATTGTAAGTATGTGCGTATCATAGAGAACCGCCAACGGGGTACCCCTTGCCCGATGATACGGAAGAATCCCCATATCAAAATGACAAGGCAAGCAGACAATGAGTATTCAACAATCTTCTTATTTACCATGGAAAAATGGTGCTTTTTTCTCTCTTTCCTCTTTTCATAAATCTCTTTTTTTCTTTTCCTCAATAGTTATCTCTCTTTCTTTCTAAGAAGAATGCTTCATAGATATCATTATGGTTACGCTGCAGGTTTCCACCATGTCAGCATGGATTAGACCAGCGGCCCAGGCGTTTCTCTAACACACATACATAACTCCATGGACTTACAAGCTCCCCTTTTATTTCACACCGACGACATCCGCAAACAAAAGAGGAAGGTATCAACTGGGTATATATTTACAAGTGTTGAAAGCGTTCCCCGTGACAGCATGGTTCTACTAATCCCCAGCCTATAATTTGCAAGCATATAACTTTCATGGAGAATCACAATGGTTTAGGTTTATTAAGTGCAGGAAATAAAGTGTGCCATCAAGTTCGTGGGAGCTTTACTAACTAACTTTCTCATAACAAGCAAACATTTTATTCGGAAGAAAACAAGGCATATTGAATATGCACGGAAGTAGCAAATGATGCTAATAGGTAGGTATGGTGGACACTTTGGCAATATTTGATTTAAGGGAGTTGGAAACATGAGTAAAACACTCAGTGTAAGTGAAGGCTAGCAATAGTAAGGGAGCGACAAACGAGAGAGAAATAATGGCCATAATCATGCAGAGCGACAAAACATCATTGATAAAAGCATAAAGTGATACAACAATTTGAAAACTAAAGGATCATAAAGGTTTATGGTGACTTGGGATAGTCATAACATGGTGTGAGCATGTGCCAAGTCAATCCAAATAAAGCATCAAAGGAGAATACCACTATACTATGCTTTAATATGCTAAAACAACGCATGATTCATGCAAGGCACATTAAGCAATCTCAATTTTTTATAACAAGTCATTCTACATCAAAGAATACTAAGCATAAAGCCAAAACAATATCAAGTATGGCATAGCATAGGCCACAGTAAAAAAAACTCTCTTTACCACTTAAGCACGAGCTTTCCTACTCTTTTCCAAACCAAACCAAACTATTTGAAAACCAATGTATGCAAGAAGAGATCCAACCAATTTATTAAGCAAACTAAGAAAACCAAGCAAACTAAAAATGAAAACAAAAAATAAGACGCTCCAAGAACAACACAACTGTGCATGAAACAATAAAAATAAAGCGTTTGGAAGAAACCTGAGATTTTTATTGATGATGAAAGATTTGACGCTTGTACTTCTTGGATATTTCTTGGGGTGACACGCGGGGCATCCCCAAGCTTGAGATTTAGTCCATCCTTCATCTCATTACTCTTTCCTTCCATACAGCTGAAATTTTTCCTTCATACAAAACGTCACACAATCTTTATTAGCAACATTAGTGCACTCAAGATAAATAAGTCTTAAGTTTCAGTTCTAACACCAAATAAACTTCCATTAAAACACAAACTACTATAGCACTTCCCTAAAAAAACTCAATTCCCCAAAAGAACTCAAAAAGGAACCAACAAGAAGCAGATGCAGAAAATGGCAGAAATCTGTCAAAACAGACCAGCAGGTAAAGACGAATTTTTTCGAAGACCTTATGTTACTCAAATCAAAAAGTGTTGAACTAACGAAAGTTATATAACAACCTGGGGCACAAGTAAAAAAATTCACGCCTCAAAAAGACGTTCAGAGATTTTACACGAATTTTTACGGTGAAGCACAGAAATCTGTTTCGGGACATCAACTTTCCCAATCACTACTTCTCTCTCATTAGAGGTTACTCTTGGCACAAAAAGCAAATAAAAAGGATAAGGAGCGGTTATTACAGAGGTAATAACTTCCAAGACTCATCTAAAACTTTTGGGTTATCTCCCAATAAGTACTTTTCTTTAACGCCTTTAAGTTAGGCATAAGCAAAAACTAAAATTGATAGAATAAAAGTAAGCGGAGATAATCATGGTAAAAACATTGTTTTGTTCAATGAAATCCTTTTGTTAACAAGGTTGATCAGGTCTTTCTACCAAAACAATTCCATATGAGACAAAACTTTGTATTCCACTAATGATTATGTTACCTCAGCCTTGATAGCAATGGTCCCAATCATAATAGTTTCAAAATTTTCTCTTGGTATGGGACAATATATTTCTCCAACTTGAATGCCCTCAACATGTTCAATTGAATTCAAACCATAAGTTCTTTCAACCTTCTTGGGGAAATAGACAATATGTTCCTTATCATTA
This sequence comes from Avena sativa, assembly GCA_916181665.1. Lineage (NCBI taxonomy): Eukaryota > Viridiplantae > Streptophyta > Magnoliopsida > Poales > Poaceae > Avena > Avena sativa. The sequence goes on along the minus strand of OV702290.1, from coordinate 25,200,612 downwards.
ACATTGAAGGTCACCTTCCCTTGATTACAATTAATAATAGCTCCTGCAGTATTAAGAAAAGGTATCCCAAGAATAATAGACATATTATCATCTTCAGGCATTTCAAGCACAACAAAATCAGTTAATATCAAGCAATTATGAGCCACTTGAACGGGTACATCCTCACATATACCCATAGGAATAGTGGTAGATTTATCAGCCATTTGCACAGATATATCAGTTGGTATCAATTTTTCAAGCTGAAGCCTCTTATAGAGAGAGAAAGGCATAACACTAACTCCAGCTCCCAAATCACACAAAGCAGTTCTAACATAACTATTCTTAATAGAGCAAGGGATAGTTGGAATCCCTGGGTCTCCAAGTTTCTTAGGAACCTTGCCATTGAAGGAATAATTAGCAAGCAAAGTAGAAATTTCTTCATTAGGGATCTTCCTTTTATTCGAGACAATGTCCTTCTTATACTTTGAGTAAGGAGGCAATTTAATAGCATCAGTCAAAGGAATTTGCAAGAATAAAGGCTTCATCCACTCACAAAACTTATTATAATGTTCATCTTCCTTTGACTTGTGTTTCTTATCAGGGAAAGGCATAGGTTTTTGGACCCAAGGTTCTCTTTCACTACCATGTTTCTTAGCAATAAAATCTTCTTTGGTGTATTTAGTATTCTTAGTGTGGTTTTCGGGTTCTTCTTCAAATTTTTCTTCATTGGGAACTTCATTTTCTTCATTACCACTTTCTGTTTCAACATCAGAGATAGATATACTATTAGGATCTATAGCAGGTTCAGTGGGTTCTACAACAGTTTTATGTTTCTTTTTCCTTTTCTTATGAGTAGAACCACTATTTTCAGCTTGTTGAGAATCCTGTTCAATTCTTTTGGGATGCCCCTCAGGATATAGAGGATCCTGGGTAGCAGCACCACTTCTAGTTCTAATTTCATAAGCATGCTTTTCTTTAGCAGCATTAACTAGCAAGTCGTTTTGCACTTTAACGAGTTGATCTATTTGAGTTTGAACCATTTGAAAGTGTTTAACAATCATTTTAACATCATTAGAGGTTCTTTCCACAATATCTTTCAACTCAACAATAGCTCTAGTGTTTTCCATTAGATGATTTTGCACCCTTTTATTAAAGTTATCTTGCTTAACAATAAAGATATCAAATTCTTCTAAGCATTGATCAGGAGGTTTAGAGTAAGGGATATCACCTTGATCAAAGTGTTGGAGAGAGTATACCTCAATAGTGGATGAGTAGGGTATAGGCTTACATAATTCTTCTATAGGAGGTAAATTCTTGACATCTGCAGCTTTAATTCCCTTCTCCTTAAGACATTTCTTAGCTTCCTTCATCACTTCATCATTTAATTCAATAACTGCCCTCTTCTTTGATGTTGGAATAGGCACCGGAATAGATGGTTCAGGTACAATTACTTCAGGTATAGCCTGTTTAGGAGGAGTCCAATCTTCATAGTTCTTGCTTATTTTAGCCATTAATTCCTTAGCTTCCTTAGGAGTCCTATTCCTGAAAACACAATCAGCACAACTATCTAGGTATGTCCTAGATTCCTCTATTAGTCCATTATAAAATATATCAAGAAGCTCATTCTTAGGTAATGGACTTCCAGCTTGTGCATGAATCAAAGCACAAAACCTTGCCCAAGATTCTGGCAATACCTCTTTTTTTCCCTGTTTAAAATCAAAAAGTTCCTGCAAAATAGCATGTCTAGCACTTGGAGGAAATATTTCTGCAGCAAAGTACCAATCAAGCACTCAGGGCTATCAATAGATCCAAGAGGTAAATTACTAAACCAAGTTTTAGCTTCTCCTTTCAGTGAAAAGGGGAAAAATCTTAGCAACAAAGTAAGTACGCATCTTAATATCATCAGAAAACAAGCCACTCATGGTAGAAAGTTCATTCATATGTGCTACCGCACTTTCATTCTTAGTCCCACAAAAAGGTTCTTTCTCGACAATAGCTATGTAAGATAGATCGAGAGAGAAATCATAATCTTCATCTATAATGTTTATGGGAGAAGCAGCAAACTTAGCAATAGGAGACAATTTGGGTCTAATAGTACGCCTCTCAAGGAGACTCTTAGCAGCGCTCCTATCATGGGTGTTTTTACATTCTTTAATAAATTAATCGGTCATTTCAACATAACCATCTTCAATATCATAACTTTCACTAGACTCAGGTGAACTAACAGGTGTGGTAGTGTCTTCATTAGGAGTTTCGGTATTTCCATCTATAGTTCTAGCAATCGTAGCATCTAGGAAAGGACCTAATGAACCACTCTTATCAAGCACAGTAGAAGCATCATCATAAGTATCAGATTCAGCAGTAGTAGCAGTGTGTGTAGCATGTGTATGTGGTGGTGTAAGGAACTTACTCATAACAGACGGTGAATCAAGAGCAACAGAGGTGTTCAGAACCGTAGCTCTTCTTGAAGTGGATGGTAAAATAGGAACCTTGCCATCACGATACTTACCCATGATGGATGGATGGCAGCGAACAATAGAGAATCCAAGTGAACTTGATAAATAAAGCTATGCTTCCCAGCAACGGCGCCAGAAAATAGTCTTGATGACCCACAAGTATAGGGGGTGTATCGCAGTATTTTCGAGGGAAGTGAAACCCAATTTATTGATTCGACACAAGGGGAACCAAAGAATATTTATAAGCCTTAACAACTGAGTTGTCAATTCAGCTGCACCTGGAAACAATCTTGCTCACAACAGTTTATTAGTAGCAATAGTTTTGTAGTAGGAATAGTAAAGTAGCAGTAGTAGCAAAGTAAAGACAGTAGTAACAATAGCAGTAAACAGTGGGATTCGAGTGCGGTAGGCATAGGGATGGATGGACGGGCGTTGCATGGACAAGACAATTCACATGGCAATCAAAACATAGGGCAATTGCAGATAAATAAGATAAAGCATCCAAGTACTAGATAATCCTAGGCATGTGTTCCATATATAGTCATACGTGCTCGCAATGAGAACTTGCACAACATCTTTTGTCCTGCCATCCCGTTTGCAGCGGGGCCTCTAGGGAACTACTGGAAATTAAAGTGCTCCTTTTAATAGAGCACCGGAGCAAAGCATTAACACTCCGTGAACACATGTGATCCTCACACCAAAGCCATTCCCTCCGGTTATCTCGATTTCTGTCACTTCTGGGCCATTGGTTCTGGACAACAACCTGTGTATACAACTTGCAGATAAGACCATAAACAATACTATCATAATAAATCAATAACATGTTCAGATCAGAAATCATGGCACTCAGGCCCTAGTGACAAGCATTAAGCACAACAAGTCGTAACAAAGTCATAAAGCACTAATAAAAGATACTAGGCACCATGCCCTAACAATCTGATGCCATTACATGAACGATCTCATCCAATCCCTACCATCCCCATAGCCTACAGCGGGGGATTACTCACTCATAGATGGGGGAAACGTGGATGGCCGATGGAGAAGCGATGGTGATGATGATGGCGATGATCTCTTCCAATTCCCCGTCCCGGCAGGGTGCCAGAACGGAGTTTCTGGTGCTGTTTCGTGGAATCTGGTGGTGGCGGCGGAGTGGAACTCCTTCTGGAAAAACGTCGAACCCCCCGGAGTTTTTAGGTAAGAAGGCTTCTTATAGGCGAAGAGGGAGACCGAGGGGGTGCCTGGGGGCCCACACCATGCCCTGGCACGGCCAGGCCCAGCCCACGCCTGGGGGTGGTGTGGCCAGCCCCTGGCTCTTCTCCGTCTCGTATTCTGGCTCCTGGAGTCTTCTGAAAAAATAGGCACTTTGGCTTTTGTTCCGTCCAATTCCGAGAATATTCATTTTCTGACTTTCCTGGAACCAAAAACAGCAAAAAAAACAGGCAGCTGGCACTGTGGCTCTTGTTAATAGGTTAGTCCAAGAAATCATATGAAAAGTACTCCAAAGTGTGGACAAAACACAAGAAAGTGGATAAAACCAAGCATGGAGCATCAAAAATTATAGATACATTTGCAATGTATCAGCGGCGAGGAGGCAACAGTCGAAGGTTGCGGAGTTGGGCCTGCCGCCGGCCCTAGCTCCAGATCTGAAGGTGAAGCTCTCTAGGCATGAGGCTCGGCTCCCCTGCCCACTTTGGAGCCCTGCGGCGCTGGTTCCTGGAGCTAGGGTAGTTGGGGTTTTGCAGGGCCGGGTACTGAGGGAAACCCTAGGCCGCAATGGGCCACGACAATGACGACGCCTCTGGTGGCGTGCTTGTTCTTGAGGGCTCCGTCTAGGTACCATCCCTCTCTTCCTCTCCGCTGCGTGAGTGAAAACCCTGGTTCCCTGCCGGACGGTGGCGATGGTGCTCATCATTCCCCTTTCTTGGAGGCGTCATCTGGGGACTGCAATGAGATGCTCGAGTCCCGTGTTTGGTGGTGGTCATGGCGATGCTTCTTGTTCGGCGATGATTGCCCCGTGTGTCTGGCAGGTGCCTGGCCTAATGCTTTATTGCTCCAAGGCCCCTGCATGCCGGTGGGTCGATGCCCTCGAGCCTGGGCGAGAGGGGAAAGGGTTCCCCTTTACGGCAACAACGGTGCTTGGTCGGCGTGCGACCTCACAATGGTGGTCCTGTCCAAGAGCGGGGGATGGTTGCCTATCTTTGGTCATTTCTTCTTTGGTACTCCTTCGTCCAGCAGCCTCGTCGCGGTGTTGAGGCCTCCCTGGTGGTGGTGGTCTCGTTACGTCGTCTCGGTGGTCTCGTCTTCTCCCGGCTACCTTGGTCGCGTTGTGTCGTCGTGTTCTTGGGGGAACTTCTTCGCCTCCTGACGGTTCGGTGCCCTCCGATCCAGGGGAGGGACGAGGGGTCCCTTCTCCGAAGGCGAAGACGACGGAGGATGGGCCTAGGTGTGTTCGGTTGCCGCAGTTGGTGGTCCGCGGCGATGTCTTCCTTGACCTCAGCCTCCCTTGTGCTCTCGATGTCAAGTAGTGGCTTAGGTGTTCCAAGCTGCACCTGTATTTTTCATCTTTTGCTTGCTTGTAATCCTTTTGGCCTAGGCTATTTGTAATCGCACTCTGTATCTACCGTTATCGGGGTTATTAATTTAACGGAGAGCCAAAGCGAGCAAAGCCGTACCCTCGGTCGACCGAGACCGCCGCCGGGCCGTCTAGCCAAAAATTACTACTCCCTCTGACTCAAATTAATTGACTTGAATTTATCTATATTTAAATGTATCTAGCACTAAAACATATCTAAATACATCTGAATGTAGATAAATCCAAGTCAATTAATTTGGGTGGGAGGGTGTACCACCGGTTATTACTGAGCCGGCGGGACGAGCTTAAAAAGGGCCAGGCAGCGGAAAGGCGTCCTCCTCCCCATCCCAAATCGAAACAGGATTCCATTAAAGCTCCCTTCCACTTCCAGCTGCCGCGGGGCATCACCACTTCACAGCCACTTTGACCCCAATTCCCCCTCCTCCTTCATCCCCAAGCCTCCTCCCCTTCCCCATTCATCCTCCTCGCTCTCCCTATAAGTGCCGCTCCCGATTCGCCACGTAAAGGAAGGAGGCGCCTTAGCTTGAGCGGGAGAACAGTTCTTGAACGGTGCCCCGGTGGTGTCCTGTCTGGTTCCATTTCGTGCGGCTGCAATGGAGGGCAGCAGGGCGGGCGGCGGTGGCAGCGGCGACTATATTTCCAGCCTGCTGAACTCATCGCCGATGCTCGACTTCGGCGTGCTGGACGGCGCCGTGGCGGCCGCGGGCGGGGACTGCCTGGAGAGGTTCTGCGGCGACCCGGGGTTCGCGGAGCGCGCGGCGCGGCTGTCCAGCTTCAACGGGCAGCGCTTCGGCGGGGGCCTCTTCGGGATGCCGCCGCCGGCGCCCAACGCCGAGTTTGGCGGCGGCTCGCGGGAGGCGTCCTCTGTGTCCGACCCCGCCTCGGCGATGAAGGACGCCAATGCCAAGAAGCGGAAGGCACCGGCGGCCAAAGGAAAAGCCAAGGAGCCATCCCTGAGCACCTCTGGCCAGGTGAGCTTCGCCTTCTTCGACAATCGGGCTCGCTCTCTCCTGTCTGCGTGCCATCGGTACTGACCAATTAGGCCGCGTTAATTCTGTCTTTCAGGCAGGGGAGCAGGGTGAATCGGATGGCAAGCGGTGCAAGACAGGAGACGCCGAGAAGAAGGTGACGACCCCGGTGAAGCCCAAGGCGGAGCAGACCGGCAGCGACAGCTCGGTCGAGGACGGCGAGCAGAAGAAGGGCAAGGGGAAGAATGGCAAGCCGGTGGAGCCCCCCAAGGACTACGTCCATGTCCGGGCCAGGAGAGGGCAGGCGACTGACAGCCACAGCCTCGCAGAGAGGGTACATACACGCACTTCTGCTTATGGCGCTTCAATGTTTTCTTCTTCAGTTTTGCCAGACCTCGTTCTTAACTTGCTTGTACGTTCACTCATAGGTGAGAAGAGAGAGGATCAGCCAGAGGATGAAATTCCTCCAGGACCTCGTTCCAGGATGCAACAAGGTACTATTAGTGATGATTTCAAAATGAGAAACTGGAAAGAATGATAATCTTCATGCGCATCATTTTTGTATGTACGAAAAGACAGTCTTTATGTACAAGGTTAATAATTATTATAATGGCTAAATTTTTTGCTTGTCACTTTAGGTGATTGGCAAGGCACTCATGCTTGACGAGATCATAAACTATGTGCAGTCGCTTCAACGGCAAGTCGAGGTAAAGAGCAAAGACCTCTTGAAATTGTTTGATGCTATGCAATGATGCAACGCAGTCACCTGTACTCTGAATTCTGATCTCGACTCCTCTGTTTTGTTGCTTCAGTTCCTGTCCATGAAGCTAGCAACCGTGAACCCACTGGACTACAGCAACCTGCCCACTCTCCTACACAAAGATGTAAATCACAAAGCGTCTCTCTCCTGTTCATCATTCTGTGCGTGATGTATGTACTCCATCCATGGGCGAGAGAATTCCTACTTACGCTACCTGTAATCCAATGCAGATGTACCAAGCCTGTGGCCCTTCAGCGAGCTCCGTTTTCTCGCTGGAGAGCTCCAGCTCGGCGTTCCCGTTTACTAGCGAGCAAGGCGACGTTTTCCAGTCGTTTGTGCCCAACAACAGCATGGAGAGCCAGTGCACCCTGAACCAGCTGGATCTGGCCCTGTCTCAGGCTACAAACGCGCAGTATACCTTCAATCAGGATGGAACGGCCAGCACGAACTTGCAGCAGGTGATCCTTCGTTGCCTTGATAACTTTGTGGTCATTTCAGTTGAGAAAGAATTATCCTAACATGTGTAGTCGGTGTGCTTCTTAATAACCTTGAGCAGAGGAACTTCTGGGAGGACGATCTCCAGAGCGTTTTCCATGTCGACAACGGTCAGAGCCATGACAATGGGGTTTCAGCAGAGAGCTTCCACGGTCAGTAAGAAGAAGATCGACAAAAGCTCTGCTAGAATCTTGTCTCTCGTATGATATAGTTTTGCTGACTCGTGTGGAACCGACGCAGGCGAGGTGCAAGCAGGGCAGATGAAACTGGAGTTCTAGTCGGCGCTGAATGAAAACAAGAAGAAGATTAACAATCTGTACATAAGAAGATAAGAAGATGGAACTACCACAGCTAGCAGTACATTATGGTGTGAGGAAGCTACAGCCGCTCTGAAGAACTCTGATGAAGCTAACAGGTGTTTGTTGTTTGTAATTAGGCTCCAAGTCCAAGAGACGAAATTTGCTCGCGTCATATTCCGCCTATAGGGCGATGCGACGTGATGTGACCCCTCTTGTATTTTATGGCATCAATTAATTATATCAGCAAGTCATGATTAGTACTAGTAAAACGTAACGATCGATTACAGTTTTTGTACAAGACACACACCTCTCCTAAACCTAAATGCTGCTGCCAATTAAGAAAGAATCTGCTCGATCGTTTTCACCTATATTTTCTTTTTGGGGGTTTCCTCTGAGGTTAGCGGTGTTTGGATATTTCTTGTGCGTAGCGTGGAGGGGGAGAGTTGTCTCTGAATCTCTGACGATAAACAGTTGCTTGCGCTGTTGGCTGTTGCTGCCTACTATACGTATTCTCGCTGTCACCTTCCGTTCGTTCCTCACCCCGGCGGTTAGAGCGAAACGCACGCCGCGCTGCCCCCAAAGTTGGGTAGGTTACACGTCGCTTTTGGTTAGTCCCTCTACGATCCGTCGATCCCCTCCCTGAATCTCACCCTGCGTGTTCTTGCTGCCACCACCCGCTCTTCAGATTCAGAACGCCATTTCTCCCACGAACAAGGGAGGATCATCACGTGGATGCAAAAATCCCTCCAAAAACTAGGTGTCCAGCCCTACTGTGACAGTCACCTAGCTCGACAAACCCAGTCTCAGTGTCAGGCCAATGCCCAGTTTCTATTCTGCAGAGATGTATATACCGTAACAGCAAGGGCGTATGACAGACAGGCTCACAAGTGACAAGGTTAGGCCTGGCGTCGCTCTCGGCCCCGTTTCCGTTTCTTACCCACGGGAAGAGGCCATCCAACTAACTGTACCCCCAGCTCCGTCCTGTCCTGTCCTGTCGACCCCAAGAAATCATACGACCAGTATACAAAATACAAATTGATAGCCTGACAGCAAAGGGGAAGGAAGGACCCCGTCGTCCGTCACTTTTACATACATACAGCAATTATCATCCAAAATACCACCAACTGTACGTAGGTACTGTGTGCGGGTCAGCAGCAGCGGTGTACACTATATACAGGGTCACTGCATTTCACACGCTTCATACATACGCGAAAGGGGTTACGTACGTGTACTCGCCCTCGCCGGTCGAAACGCCGTGGCGGATGGTCGCTGTCGCCGTCCGCGCTGGCGCGCTCGACATCCCGAAGGTTACACGTCGCTGTGGGAGGCGCCGAACTGTTTTATCGTCGTCGTCGTCGTCGATCGCGCAGGCGAAAGCAGACACGCATGGCATGGGGGTGATGACTGCCGTGCCTGCCCATTTCTTCCTCTCTCTCTAATGGCGTTGCCCGCCCCAATTAGGACGCAGCAGCAGCGCGTGTTTCGCGATAAATCTCCTGCCGCGCCCGCGCGCGGATGTATGTGGCCGGCAATGCGGAGTGTCGTACTCTGGTTCTGGATTACTACTGCTCATTAGCTAGCCGCTGATAAGGACAGATCGGTCAGAGAAAGAATTCTTCCCCTCTCGCGTCCGGTTCAATCGTTTTTTTTTTTTTTGCCAAAATGTCAAGGAAAAATGGTCTAAGGAGCTATGATCGACCATATAGCCTGTAGGATCTAGATCGCCATGAGATTCTTCCAAAGAGGTTGCACGGGATGGGATTTTTCTTTTAAGTTTGTTTTTTCCAAAATGGAGGTGATACCCCTGTCTTTGTATCAAAAGGTATTATTCAACGTAGCTTTATAAAAAAATACAAATATCATCAAGAAGTTACCTCACCAAAAACTCAGAAAACTAATAAACTTGACCAGGGGGTGGCCATGTTGGAGCCATTGGACGCATATCATAGTAAAATCGGAGGCCTCGTCCAACCGCCCAACGAAGGGCGAGGAACACAAATCGTCCTCGCAGACTCTCAGTGCGCACCAACGCACACGCTCTAGAAGTGATTGTCGCCATCTTCTGCCGATCTATCTTCGAGACAGGGATCAAGGCATTGACCTTGCTAGGCCTACCCTCAACGCCCCCACAGCACCAGACAACGCCACCTCCCAACGAGCGACCATTATCACAAGCCCGCCTTCAAGACCTGTTGCACCACGCCGCTAAGACCCGCCACCATAAACTCAGTAGAAGCAACACCGTTCCACCTTGGTCACCACACAAGAAGCACGCGAAGACCGACGTCCAGTAACCGAAGCCATCCACTTGTCCATCCAGCCGATATATGTCTCCAAAGATGATGCCCCCACGGGGTGAGTCACAAGAACGTCGTCATCATCTGATCCAGAAAGCCCGAATCTGGGGTTTCCCCTAGAACACATATGGAACGAAAAACATCTCCACAACGCTTCCAACAAGGTAAACGACGCCCACATGCGCCGCCATTAACGATAGATCCTCGCACTTATCACCGGATGGGCCACCAACTCCTCCTCGCCGTCATCGACCCCCGTGCGCCAAGGACGCGTGTAATCTGATCGGGAGCCGCTGCAGGACGTCACCACCACCTGAATCCTGACACCATCGAAAGCAGAGGAGTCTGCTTTGCTACGCGACCGACACCATGGACACGCACGTGACGAGGAACCCTATCGCTGCCCTCACAGCCGCATTCGCCTAGCCACAACCATTTCGGGTCGCTGCCTAAGAGATCCGACTCAGCCTCGCTTGTACGCCGTCCAGAGCTAGCCGTTGTACTTCATCCGGATGTCCCTCGCCACCAGAAGGCCCTGGGGCAAGAAGACGAAGGCCTAGCATCCACCATCCGCAGCGTGGTGCTTTGTCCACCAACTTCTTCCGGTAGCAACGGGAGGTAGGGAGATAGGGGACTAGGGTTTCAGCCGAGCCACCCCCGAGAGCAACGCGGGGCTGCTGCCTCTTTTGGGGCAACGGAATACACCTTACGTAACTCGGTGTAAATGGATCATAGGGAAGAAGTAACACTAGTACAAATGTGTGACTTAAAGACGTCAATTTCCCATAGGCCTCAGCCGGTTTCTCGTTCTAGCTCAAGCGCATAGCTTCTAAGAGAAAACTACTTGATCCGGTTTTCTTTGCGGCTCTAAGATACGCAACCTAGGACGGTGCAAAAACGAAAACGCCTCTAACATGTATGAGTTGGAGACGACTAGTAGTGTTGACCGCTTGTAATAACTCCTGAACCTCAGACGGCCTATACTAGGCATTGTCTCCAATAGTCAGGCAACCTGAGTCGGCTGTTATTATGAGCCGCCTCCATAAGTTTCAAACCTGAGATGGCTCCATGTTTCGTCCGTCTCTAATAAATTTCCTCTTTGAGACCCATTATTATAGCAGTCACCTCTACAATCTGAGACGGAGTTAACCTACAGTCGTCTCTTCGAGTTTCCCAGGGGGAGTCGGCCTTTTTTTCCCGGTAGTCTCTAGGTTCACTTCACACCGTGATGACGTTTTTAAGCAACCGCCTCTAGTGATTCATACCTATATTAGATAGCTTTTAGCTACTGTTTACCAGCGGCCATAATATTCGGATGGTCCGGAATAATTTAGAATGCAACTGAAATACAAATATTATATTTATTGTCAAGAGAAGTCTCGCTAATATGTCACACAAATCAATGTACACCACAGTATATACCACAAATCAATGTGAACACTAGCATTGACATAGCTAGCAAGGCATGGCAAGTATTACAATTTCAAGAACCCTGACATTAATCGACTGTAGTATAACAATGTTTAGCATACTTGCTCTCACAAGGATTCAACATGGAACACTCCATCGCCTTTCAGCACTTGTTGATAAAGAAATTCAGCAAGCTCCGCGCGGATCATTTTTTAGCTTGTCCATCGACAGTACCATCTCGTCAATTTGCGGACACTATGTAAATTAAATCATGATCAAAACCGGTACCAATAAGAAGAATATTTCAATAAAACAAAAAAGATAATGTTTGCATACCATTTGTTCTGGTCTAGGATCAACCAGGTTGGCCATCATGATGCTCATATGTTGGAAAACATAGTAGCCGCAAAGATGCGTCGATGGAGGCTGCTGGTGGCAACTGAAACAGATCATATGTGGAAATGATCGTATTACCCAGACAATATATTTAACATGCATGTATATATATGTGTACAAGTGCTGGTAGGAACTAACCGGTTGACCCATGTGATGGGTTAGCTCTTTGTAGTTCATCCTTGCATTTCCTTCTTTCGAACGCCTACTTTAAACGATCTAAAAGAAGGAGGAAAAAAAAGTATATCATTACGAAACCATGATGTATATCACTTTTATTATGCATATGAAAGTATTAAATCACTTGTTAATAAGCCTCCATACATCATCATAATCTACATTCTTTTTATTACGATAAGAATCGAGATAATGGACATGGCCATCCAGAAGTAAGATAGAGATAAGAATCTAGTGAAAACTAAAAGTTGAACCAATTATTAGTTGGGTGAAACCACTCGAATTCGTAAACGAGGATGCGGTAGAAATTAAGCTAGCTTATTCTTTATGAAAAGGCCATACAATTAGTTCCTGATCTTTGATCTTCTCCAACATGTTGATGATGTAATCCTCGACATTCCTTTCGTTATAGTCCATGCATGCTTGCAAAGAAATGGCGTGGTCGACGAACAATATTTTATGCTTATAGGTCCTGACTCTCACAAATAATAACCTACATACAAACACACATATATATGAACAAATTTAAAACTGTATAGATAGCTTGGTGATACGTCCATTTTGTATCACTATTCTATGTCATAATTCACTGTTATTCATTGATATATTTCATATTGAGAGGTGATACTTATGTTATTTCAACTGTTTTTGCATGGTTGATGACTTTTGGAGCATGGACCGCTGCAGTCAGGATTCTGATGGAAAAGACGTTGTTTGGAGGCAAAATTCGCGAAGATTAGAAAATCCGGGAAAATATACGGAAAATCCTATTTTTCCAGAAGACGAAGGAAGCCAGAAGGGGGGCTGGAGATGGGCCACAGGGGGCCCACACCACCCCCTGGCGTGGGCCACCCTAGGCCGCGCCACCAGGTGGTGTGGCCGCCCTGGCCCACCTCTGGCACTCACCTCTGGCGTATATTATCCTCCCGAAACCCTAAGACTCGGGGAGCGACCACAGAAAGATTCTGCCGCCTCTGTGGGCGAAAAACACCGAGAGAGAAAGATCTCTCCGGCAGACAGAATTCTGCCAGGAGAATTCCTTCCCGGAGAGGGGAGATTGTCGCCATCAACACCACCATCAAGCTGGACTTCATCGGGATCATCATCATCAGCAGCACCACCATCATCACCATCAGAACCCTCATCACCATCTCCATATTGCTGTAACAATTGCGTTGAATCTTGCATAGTTCATAGGGGAAACTTTCCCGGTGTTGATTACTCTTTGTAGTTGATGCTATTGAGTGAACCATTGAATTATTGTTTATGTTCAGATTGTTATACATCATTATTCCATCTCTGATCATGATCCATATGATGTCTTGTGAGTAGTTCGTTTTGTTCTTGAGGACATGGGAGAAGTCATGTTGTTAGTAGTGGAGTTGTGTTGAGAAAGATTCAATAGTTTGATATTTAAGTTGTGGCGTACTTCTTCTAGTGGCATCATGTGAACGTCGACTACATGACACTTTACCTATATGGGCCTAGGGGAATGCATTGTGTATTTGGCTACTAATCGTAGGGGTTGCCGGAGTGACAGAAACCTAAACCCTCGTTAGGAAACCATTGCACAAGGCACGTAAGGGTCTTAGAGTTTAAAGTTGTGGTTAGGTTTATACCTTAATTACTTTCTTGTACTTACGGATGTTTGCAAGGGGCATAATCACAAGTATGTATTAGTCCTAGGAAGGTCGGTACATTAGCACAGGTTCACCCACACAACACTTAGCAAGCTAAAGAAGATTAATCAACTATATGAAGCGAAAGCACTTGATAGTCTTCTCGTGTGTCCTCGAGAACGTTTGGTCATCTTAAGTAATACAACCGGCTTGTCCTTTGCTGCATAAAGGATTGGGCCACTTGCTGCATTTATTCCTACTGTCTTTTATTTACTCGTACTTTGTTTACTTGCTTTATCAAAAACCCCTAAAAATCCGTTTGCTAAGTATTTGCAGAAAATTCCTGATCCATACCACTAGCCAACACCTTTTGCTCCTCGTTGGGTTTGACACTCTTACTTATCGAAAATACTGCGATACACCTCCTATACTTGTAGGTCATCAAGACTATTTTCTGGCGCCGTTGCCGGGGAGTAAAGCGCTATTGGAGAGTGGAACTGGTAAAGGAAACTTCTACTGTGAGTATTGTTTACTTCTGCTAGTTGCTTTATTTTCGTTATGGATTTTTAAAATTCGCTGAGTTTCTTATTTGGTAATGCTACTACCACTGCTAAGGTAGTAGATAAGCCACCACCTGCTGAGAATGATGTTTTTAAAATACCTACAAGAATTATTGATCGTGTTATGGATAACTACTATGTTGGGGATGGAACTGTCCATCCTAGTGATCATTTTCTCTTTATACACGAATTATGCGGGTTGTTCAAGTGTGCAGGTATTACTACAAATCAAGTTAAGAAGAAGTTATTCTCATTATCGCTGAAAGGAAGAGCTGAGGACTGGTATAAGCTACTGAAGAATGGTCAAGCTCTTGAATGGGAGGAAATAGTGCCTCTCTTTTATTCAAAGTTTTATCCTCCTAGTGAGATTCATAAAGATCGGAATCAAATATACAAATTTTGGCCTCTTGATGGAGAGAGTACAACTCAAGCTTGGGGGAGATTGAAGTTACTAATGCTCAAATGTCCCATTCATGAGCTCCCCAACAATATTATTATCAATAACTTTTATGCAAGGCTCCCTCTACATGACAAGGATTTATTGGATGCTTCTTGTGCTGGATCATTCACTCGCATGGAAGGAGAAGCTAAATGGGATCTTCTGGACCGTATTCAAGACAATGCTGAAGCTTGGTAGAATGACAAAGGTAGAAAGTCAGGTATAAATTATGATTATGAATGCATTGAATCTTTTATGGGAACTGATGACTTTCAAAATATTAAAAATGCTTATGGTATAGACTCTCAAGCTATTGCTTCTTATTTTAAGGCTTTTGCTTCCTACATTGAAGTGCCTAAAAAGAAGTGGAATAAGTATCATGAACCTTATAAATATATTACTAAGAGTGTTCCTGCAAGAAATACTGAAGTTTATACTGCTAATCATGTTTTACCTGAACCTTATATTGAGAAAATGCCTTTCCCAGTTAAGATAAAGGAACATTCTATGATAGCTAATATGGTTAATGAAAGTACGAATGAAGCTGTTGAACCTGATAAACAAATGGTTGATCTTCAAGACCCCAAGCAGGGGCTGGTACCTTTAGTCTCTTGCCCTGCATCAACGGAAGCCCTACGAGTCGCTAAGGAGTTCTGCGATAAGTATCGAGACCTGCAGAGGAAGGTGGACATGCTTCAATGGGAGAATAATAGGCTTCGCAAGATGCTGGAAGATTGCCTCATGTCAACTAAGAAAATATTACCACCACCACCAAAGGAGTAATTCGTCATCAGGTTTGGCATCCCCTTGGTTTGTTCCAAGCTTGGGAAGTGCCGCGGTATCACATCACTATCTTTTATCTTTTTACCTTTTTAGTAGAGTCATACCATGGATAGAGAAGTTATTATGTAGGATGGTTTGCATTATGGAAGTGTCCCCTCTCTCGTTAGATATGTATCCCTTGGTGTGAGTTGCCGTTATGGAATATTAATGAGAAGTTCTATCATTTACTCTTTTGCATAACTTATATTAGTTTTCAATTCGTGGTTATATGATTGATCTTGTTGTTAGTATTGGTATCACTTTGGGATCATTGAGTTAATTTAGTTGGTTTTGGCAAACCTGGCTCGGTCAGTAGCAACACTATTTTTGAGAGTTGAATGAAAAGATAAAAGTACTCTAAAGAAAAATAATTTCATCTTCTTTCTTTCTTGATTTGCTCATAAGTTTAGTATTCTCTAGTTAAGATCTTTTGTGCATCCAAGGAAGATTGCATGTTTGTCTTTATCACTTGTATGTTTGTTTGTTTCCTTCAACTCTTATACTTGCTACCCAGCCTTGCAAGCCAAAAACCTGTACTGAGAGGGAATTCTTCTCGTGCATCCACTCCTTTAAACCAAAACCTTTGCCATTTGTGTCCACCATACCTACCTATTAGGATTATTGCTATTCCAAGTGAAGGAAATATGCCCTGAGAGGCAATAATAAAGTTGTTATTATGTATTCCTTGTATATGATAGATGTTTATTTTGCATGCTATAATTGTATTGATAGGAAACATCAATACATGTGTGTTTAATAAACAAAAAGGGTTCCTAGTCATGCCTCTCTTATAGACTAGCTTGTTGATTAACAGGATGATCAAGGTTTCCTGATCATGGACATTGGATGTTGTTAATAACAAGGTCACACCATTGGTGGAATGATGTGATGAACATTCATTCGAAGTATAGCATTACGATCAAGTCATTGTGTTTATATTGCTATAACATCATACGAAGTAATCTTTATCCTTAGACCATGAGATCATGTTAATTGCTAACACCGGAAGAGTATCTTGATAACATCAAACGTCACACCATAACAGGGTGACTATAAAGATGGGTTCAGTGCTATGAAGGTGTTATGTTGAGGATCATGGATCAAGAGTGGAATTTGTCAATCCAGATGATGGATAGATATACTCTGGGCCCTCTCGGTGATATCACATTAGGATAGCTTGCAAGCAAGTGATGTGATCACTAGAATGTTATATCACGGGAACGAGAAAAGAGTGCATGTCGGTAACAAGATCAAACTAGGTATGGAGATACCGATGATCGAATCTCGGACATGTAATATATTGAGAGACAAAGGGATTTAGTTACAAGCGTTAAAGGTTCTCACGATCACAGCAGTCATCGTTGAATGTGTAGGAGTCAGTACGGATCTCCAGGTCCCGCTGCTGATTATTGATCGGAGAAGGGTCTCGATCATGTCTGCATTATTCGCGAACCGTAGGGTGGCACACTTAAGAGTTACCGGACACCATTTTGGAGCACATATGTTTCAGACGAAAGAATTGCAAAGCGCAGGAATTGTTTCAATAGAAACCGGAAATTGTTTCGGGTGAAATTGCAGAAGGTGTTTCTGCATGTGATATTGAAATATTGCAAGGGGCTATATGTAAATTTTTGTTAATTAAAGTAATTAACAAAATTCTGAATAAATTTAATAAAAGAGTTTTATTAAATGAGAGAGCATTAAATTTGGAGAAACTTAATGCATTTAAAGTGGAGACTTTAAAAGGGAATGTGAAGAGGCATTTTAATGTGGAGGAGTTACCACCACATGAATGGGGGAGGTGAGGGGTCACCCCCCATGCGCCGGCCATGGAGAGAGGGGGAACCCCCTCCTCCTATAAAAGGCCACCCATTCCCTCCATCATCCACACACCTCCTTATGAAGGATCTCTCTCCCCCTCTAGAATTATTCCCCCAAGGTATCGGATTAGCGAGATACATGTTCCCGGTGGCATTTCATTTGGAAGGAGTTGTTGCTTCTGCTGGATCGCTGGAGCGAGGAGGTGGAGGTTGTCCAGTGGCTTGAACGTGTGTGCGAGTGCGGATGCGCTGCTGAGTTGCGGCGCTCGGACTTCCTCATGATCTTGAGATCGGCAAGTGTACGACTACATCAACCACGAGTTCCTACTCGTTAACAAAGCTCGTTGTCTTCGAGGATAAGTTCTCCATGGATGTATGTCCACCCGTTGCTATGTACCTAGTAGATAGATCTTGGCGTGTAGTTCTCATCGTAGGAAATTTTTTGTTTTCTATGCTGCGGACCCAACACCAAGTAAATTCTTGTTTTTATCTACCTTCCAAATTAAACTTGTTATGTGAAAATTAGTGATTAAAGCTCTCACGAACTTGATGGCACACTTTACTTTCTTGCACTTAATAAACTTGAACCATTGTGCTCACCTATGTTGCGTATATGCTTGCGCTTTGTAAGTTGTGAATTAGCAGAACCATGCTGTCATGGGGAACGCTTTCAACATTGCACTGGTACTTTGTACCTAGTTGATATCATGTTCTTTTGTCTATGGATGTCGTCGGTGTGAAATGAAAGGGGAGCTTGTAAGTCCATGGAGTTATGCATGTGTGTTAGAGAAACGCCTGGGCCGCTGGTCTAATCCATGCTGACATGGTGGAAACCTGCAGCGTAACCATAACGAGCATCTATGAAGCATTCTTCTTATAATAAAAAGAGATAGAGATTTAGAGAAAGAGAAAAGAAAAAAAAGAGATATTATGAAAAGAGGAAAGAGAGAAAAAAGCACCATATTCCCATGGTAAATAAGAAGATTGCTGAGATGCTTGTTGTCTACTTGCCTTGTCATTTTGATATGGGGATTCTTCCGTATCATCGGGCAAGGGGTACCCCGTTGGCGGTTCTCTATGATACACATATGCTTACGATGACAAGAACTTACCGGTGACCAAACTTGATTAGCATGAGGAGCGGCCCTCGTATTCAAGGGACATGAGATTCTCAATTTACAACTTGTCAATGCATATCCTCATTTTTGATCACTTTAACCTTAATCACCTAAAGATGCCTATGATAGGGGTAATCAGAGCTGAAAGCTAGTAAGTATCATAATTTTTGGGAGCTCTTTATGAGACTTGCAATCCCTGCTTCCCTCTGCGAAGGGCCTTTCTTTTACTTTTTAGTTGAGTCAGTAAACCTACTCCCTTCTATCTCAGCAAGTATTTTGAGTTTTTGTGTTTCATTCATTCATATGATGATTTAATCAATCGTGTTTCTTGTGTTCCTTGTTTTGCACATTGCTCTTATCTTGATGTTTTCTACTTTGAAAGCTATCATTGAAAACCAGTTATTTGTGAACTCCAGCAAATTATCAACTATTCTTCGACCAAGAGCTAAGTTTGCCTTTACTAATTATGATTTAATTTATGTATCTTTATTGTGTTTCCTTTACTCATTGCAAGTTAAGTTATATAATAGTGAGTTGTCTTCTATTATGATCTATGTATTGATGAATGTGATGCTTCTTGTCCGTATTCTTTTATCGACTCTTCACTCCATAAACCTAAGGCCATGTTTATTGAACTCAGTTTCGCTTGGGGACAAGCAAAGTCTAAGCTTGGGGGGAGTTGATACGTCCATTTTGCATCACTAATCTATGTCATAATTCACTGTTATTCATTGATATATTTCATATTGAGAGGTGATACTTATGTTATTTCATCTGTTTTTGCATGGTTGATGACTTTTGGAGCATGGACCGCTGTAGTCAGGATTCTGATGGAAAAGGTGCTGTTTGGAGGCAAAATTCGCGAAGATCAGAAAATCCGGGAAAATATACGGAAAATCCTATTTTTTCAGAAGACGAAGGAAGCCAGAAGGGGGGCTAGAGATGGGCCACAGGGGGCCCACACCACCCCCTGGTGCGGGCCACCCTAGGCCGCGCCACCAGGTGGTGTGGCCGCCCTGGCCCACCTCTGGCACTCCCCTCTGGCGTATATTATCCTCCCAAAACCCTAAGACTCGAGGAGCAACCACAGAAAGATTCCGCCGCCTCTGCGGGGCGGAAAACACCGAGAGAGAAAGATCTCTCCGGCAGACAGAATTCTGTCGGGGGAATTCCTTCCCGGAGAGGAGAGATCGTCGCCATCAACACCACCATCAAGCTGGACTTCATCGGGATCATCATCACCACCATCATCACCATCAGCACCCTCATCACCATCTCCATATTGCTGTAACAATTGCGTTGAATCTTGCATAGTTCATAGGGGAAACTTTCCCGGTGTTGATTACTCTTTGTAGTTGATGCTATTGAGTGAACCATTGAATTATTGTTTATGTTCAGATTGTTATACATCATTATTCCATCTCTGATCATGATCCATATGATGTCTTGTGAGTAGTTCGTTTTGTTCTTAAGGACATGGGAGAAGTCATGTTGTTAGTAGTGGAGTTGTGTTGAGAAAGATTCAATAGTTTGATATTTAAGTTGTGGTGTACTTCTTCTAGTGGTGTCATGTGAACGTCGACTACATGACACTTCACCTATATGGGCCTAGGGAAATGCATTGTGTATTTGGCTACTAATCGTAGGGGTTGCCAGAGTGACAGAAACCTAAACCCCCATTAGGAAACCATTCCACAAGGGACATAAGGGTCTTAGAGTTTAAAGCTGTGGTGAGGTTTATACCTTAATTACTTTCTTGTACTTACGGATGTTTGCAAGGGGTATAATCACAAGTATGTACTAGTCCTAGGAAGGTCGGTACATTAGCACAGGTTCACCCACACAACACTTAGCAAGCTAAAGAAGATTAATCAACTATATGAAGCAAAAGCACTTGACAGTCTTCCCGTGTGTCCTCGAGAACGTTTGGTCATCTTAAGTAATACAACCGGCTTGTCCTTTGCTGCATAAAGGATTGGGCCACTTGCTGCATTTATTGCTACTGTCTTTTATTTACTCGTACTTTGTTTACTTGCTTTATCAAAAACCCCTAAAAATCCGTTTGCTAAGTATTTGCAGAGAATTCCTGATCCATTCCACTAGCCAGCACCTTCTGCTCTTTGTTGGTTCGACACTCTTACTTATCGAAAATACTGCGATACACCCCCTATACTTGTGGGTCATCACTTGGTAGCTAGAACCATGCATGCATAGATATATACTGCCGCATTGATTGTTAAATACTCACAATTGCACGCATCTCGTTGTGTATATGTTGAAGCTATCCATATTCATAGCCAGGTATAAGTCCTTCCACCTCACGAGGAAATTGGAAGCATCACTATTGCTTTCACGATGGTGAAAGGTTTCAGTAGGTAAGCGACCGAATATTCCAATTTCTTGCATGCTCTCTGACTTCTTTAAATTATACACATAGTGCTTGTGCAACAACGCAATGTCTTTGCCAAGCTCAACCTCAATATTACTAACATCACCTTTTATTACTTTTCCCCCAGGATTATATACGTCTCGTGTATCTGTGCCTCTCCCACCTTACTGCCCTCCTCAAAGAATGATTGCATCTCCTCGGTGTCCATTTGAGTGAGGTCCGCATCAGCAAGATTAGCTGGCTGTTAATGCTTGGTCTTCGCATGTTTTGGAGCGGTCCTTGCATTATTTTTGGCCTTGCCCGTGGTAGCTTTGGTTTTCACCTCGAGGATTCCCTGTGGGCTTGGAAAGCGCATTTGAGCACGTGATCCTAGCTGCAGTTGGTGTCACCCCTTGGCAGCCAAAATAGGCGTGGTGTCTTTAGCATTGGGCATGGTACTGGGGTCTTTTACAGCAGTTGCAGGCACTAGTTTCTCTACTATCTTCGAGGCTGCAGGGGGCACTTGTGATAGCAACGCCTTATTCGTTGGAGTAATTGGCATGTCAACCCTGGTCTTGGTGGCCACACTGGTGGGGGTTGCCTCTTCAGTTTCTTTAGCCTTGGGCACACTAGTGGGGGTATCAGCAGCGGCCATTATTGTCTTTGATATAATATCCTGGGGGAGCGGCATATTTCGGCGGGGCGGCATATTTGGAGGGGGCATATTCTAGGGGCCGAGCAGCGGCATATTGGGGGGCAACTTCTTTTCTCGTGGCGCTTCTTGTGAGGAGTGTGCCGTATTTGTTGTAGCTGGCACAACAACACTAACTGAGGTCTTGGCAGGCACACTCGCGGGCGGGGTACTGATCGCTTTAGTTTCTGAATGATCATCATTAGCCTAAAAAACCGGTGCTTCCTTGATGTTGGGAGTCAGTGTTGTCAGTGAGAGGTGTGTGGAGGCCAGGATAGCTGGATTTTCAAGAAGGATATCTTTCTTTGGCCACTGGACGAAGCACTACTAGAGAAAGGCTTATGGATAGATTTATTATCAGTGGAGCATTTTTTTGAATATGCTCCACTAATAATTATCAGTGGCGCATTTAAAAATATGCTACACTGATATTTTGTCTAACCAATGGCGCATATCGCAAATAATGCGCCACTGATAATGTGAGTCCGACACCCTGGAGGGCTGTGGACCAAATATCAATGGCGCATATGTCCATATGCGCCATTGATATTCTCCTCACCAATGGCGCATCTTTTCCTACATGCGCCATTGATAACTATGTGGGCCCCACCTGGACCCCACTGATATTTTTTTTCCAATGGCGCATATTGCAAAAAATGCGCCACTGATAATTTGTGGTGAGCTCAAATATGACTCGAAACATATTTATAAATGTTTTGTTTTAAACAAAATAAAATGAATAAATATTAAAAACCTATTTTATAAAAGTTTTACCGGGGGAGGCAGTCCAGCCCGTAGGCCAGACCACCTACCACCCCGGTAGACCACCACACCTAGACTAACACACGACGCACAACACACGGTATGCACGCACGCGTACACGCTACTCTATCACGAACACAACCCACACAGTGCGCTAGCACACGCAACACACACCTCCCGACGCTCTCCCTCGCGAACCCTCTCGCCGCTCTCTACTCGCCCCGTTTCCCCCATCTATGCGCGTCACCGGCCACAGGCCCTGCTGCCGTTTTCCTCCCAATTCTGCCGCCGCCCGATCCTAGACCGCTGTGCCGTCCATCGCCCCGGGCTCTTCCCGTCCCGCCTCCACGCTAGCGACCGGTCGTGCCCTCCATGACGGTCATATTATTCCTCCCCTCGCCGGCCCGGCCTCGCCGCCTGCCTCCTCTGGCCCCTCAGCAGTGAACGCCGGCGACCCCCGTCGCCTCGACCCCATGGCCGATCCGAGCTCGGTGAGCCTCCCCAACCTCTCTCCCTCCCCTCCGCCTCCCCCTCCCTTCCTCTGAGTCGGACTTTTTTGGCCATGTGTAGCAGATCCGTGAGCGACAGGGCTGTATCCTTTGAGGCGGGAGGAGAATATGCTGAGCTCCGCTATCCCGACCTCGAGATCTCTGGTCCCGACGACTTCGCCATCTTCCTCATCGACCGGGAGGTGCACAAGGCCTTCCACTCATCCTCCTCCGCCACGTCTATACCTCCATGGCTCCTAACTCTACACCGATAACGGCAAGAAGACCAGAGGTACAACAAGATCAGTATCTCTCAATCGACTAGTTACAGCACAAATTCATTGTTTGTTTCATCCTCTTTGTACTGGATGTTGGTTCATGGGAGATCAGTCCTCATTGAGTGATTTCTACAGTATCTTGATAGTCCTAGAATTTCAAAGAAATAGAAACATTCATGAATTCAGGGCAGATTCAAAAACAATTTGATTTATTTTAGTGTTTATGTGGTTTTTTTGGTACTGCGGATTCACACGTTTGTTAAAACATCATTAGGGTAATGGTACTAGAAGGGAAGCAGCGTGGGTTCATCAGCAGCGGCTGATTGCAGGGTAATGGTACTTTGAGTTATTATTGTTTCAAACTGACAGTCAAGGCATGGCATATCTGTATATTTAAAAAAGAACTTGGAGTTTGTTATCCTGGTTGGTGACTTAATTCCTTCAGGATTTTTTTAGTGAAATGATCTAGGTCGATTGTCCAAACAAGTATGGATTCCACTGGACTCGGTGTCTTATGGTCAAGTAGGGACCTTTCTTTAGTAATGCAGTAATTGGACAATCTGTGAAATGACATAGGATGAAATAGAAACCATATAATAAATAAGTTAATCCAGACATGCAAACACAACTTGGGAGTAGGAGGAAAATAGATTCAAATCATAGGAATGAAAACCATTCTAGTGACCTGGCACAATGATGCTCCATCAGGACATTGTGGAGCTTCTTTCTTAAAAAAATAGTATTAGCAATACAAATCACATTGACCTGTCTAGCTATTTTCACTGGCTAGGCCAGCTCCAGATGAAAACAAATGCTCGATCTTAGCCAGGCTCACAGATGTGCTCATAGTCAGGACACACTCAAAGTTCACTACAGCCCTAACAAAAGATGCAAGCAACCATCTATAGCTACTTGAAGGTAGTACCACTGATTGTTTCTTAAGATTATAGTGCCAGATGACCAAAAAACAAAACATGTAAAATATGTACCTGGTTACGAGAAATTGCAGTATCAATATGTACCTTGGAAAAAAATCTTACATCGGGGAAAAAGATGCCACTGAAACGATGTATATTTTATCTTCAATTCTAGACTCATGTCAGTGGGGTTCCTGGGGATGTGTACAGGTGAGCAGATCCAGGCAGACATTGAACCCTTGTGTCGCTGCGCTCCGCTTCGGCTTGTCCAGGGCCCAGTTCTGGAGCTGTCGGATCCTCTCGTTGGAGAGCCCATACATGTCCCCAATCAGGCTCGTCCCCAGGAAGTCGTGCTTGTTTTTTATCTTCACTTATCTTACATGGAATGCAGAATTTTAGCCAGACAGAGATGTATAGTTTACTCTGGTTTTTTCGCTGTTACATAAAAAGATTGCTCTGCTTCTGGTTACTGTTTTTGTTTTCTGATCTACTATTACAAGTTGGAGCTAGATCTTCTCTTTACTGTTTTTGTTTGCTAGTCTGCTATTATAAGTTTGAGCTAAACAAAGGAAGTAGCCTATGTACACTTCCTGTGTACCTTGTGTAACCTGTGAGAGCAGGCGGAAGCTAGGTGGAGAAACCACCTCCTAGGTGAAGAGAGGAAGAAGATGAAGACCTTGATCGCGCCCCCGGTCTTGCTCACCGTCATTGCGTTTGCACTCTACTTGATCATATAGTTTAGGGCTAGTTTAGGGCTGGTGGCCACTTCATTTGTGTAATGTGAGATGATATCAACTTGTATCCTCCAATACTTGTGTAAATAATTCAGGCACATGTCACTATATCGGGTTCTAATTGATTTGATGACTATAATTGTCTTTGTAATATCTCTGTTTCGATAAACTATGTAGAATGCATCATTTGTACTACTTTCTACAACTATTTTTGTATAATACTCTGTATAATACACTGTATACCTGTATAATATCCAGTATAATACTAGTAACAATACCAGCGAAGAGTTGTATTGAGTTATCTTGTTGTAAATATCAGTAGCGCATCTGCTAATTTACTAGTGGCGCATTATGTAGAAATGCTCCACTAGTAAAACATCAATGGCGCATATTGAAGATGTGCCACTGATTGTCTCATTATCAATGGCGCATATTTGATATGCGCCATTGATACTTAATTACAGTGGTGCAACAGTAGTGGCGCATTCCATATGCGCCACTGATAGCAAAAAATATGCTCCACTGATAAGCAATTCTCCACTAGTGAAGGTGCCCTTCGCCTCAGTCAGAGTCATGATTTCTTCATTGGGAGGGACTGGCAAAGCAATCTCATTGCACCCCTGTTGGACATCATCAATGTTGACCCTAGCAAAACCGTCACGGAAAGCACAGTTGTGTACCATCTTCCCTTTGGTTGGTGGATGCACTAGCACCCAGGTGGCCGAATCGGTTCGATCCGAGCTGACTTTTCTCGCTAGTAGCTGGCAGACAGTGGCTACCTACAAAAAAGGATTAGGTCAACTAGCATGCCATATGACAATGCATAATTCATTTGATGTAATACATGCTTTGCATTATCAATGGGTTTAATTACCTCTATGTTATCGCAAGGATAGCCGATCATGTCAACGTCGTACTAGAACCGATGATGAGTTGGGAAGAAGTACAATTGCTCGGAACTAGAGGAGGCTACGGGACAAGCGATGATGGAACGAGATGACCCGCCAACTCCAATTCCATTCTTACCTCTACAAGTATTTCAACTTTCATTTTTTTCTCGCATCTCTTTTTCATAAAGCTCGTTCTTAGATTTTTTGCAAGCACGCTTGTCCTCCAACTTCCAATCGCGTCCTTTTTTCGACGAGGCAATGGAACTTACCCCCCTTGTGTGACCATGGTGCTCTGGGCCCAACACTGCTATGAGAACATCTCCCTTGAAGACGCCTGCTTTCTTCTCAGCATCCTTCTGTGCCTATAAAACAAATTAATGAAGCCTTTAGACTAAAGGGTGAATTTGTTGATGAAATAATCATCAATTCTAGCTAACATGTGAAGCCTCACCAATTTTCCATATGCTTGGATGTCCTCAGTCCTAACTAAAGTTGGCTCACCGCCCTTTTTGTCACATTTATCCCTTGCTCTAGTCCAGTCTCTTGCCCTCTCGTCTCTAATATCTCCAAATGGTTTCGGTAGTCCGGATGCCTCTGCCTCTAAATCCTGTAGCTCCCATTTACGAGCCATGCGCGCATACCCAGCAGTCCCCATTCTGTGGTGGTTCTTGAATAACAGAGTGCTCTCTCTTGCTTTTTGACTCTTTATTCGAAACGCAGATTTTTTCTACACCACAAACTCATCCCAAGCCTCTTGGGTGATCTGTGGGTACAGATAAAGGGGTTATTGTTTGTATCCACAAACTCCGTCACGATCCTAGACTTCCATTGCTTCCAGGCCTTGCATGTGAGCATTATAGCCGCTCGCTCAACATGCAGCAAGTCCTTCAGTCGGGTGTTGAAATACTTGAGAATCTCTGCCTTGACATTATCATGAGAGATCTTCAATAATTTCCTCCATCCCGTAATAGTGATGGGCACTCGTTCTCGTACCACAACCCCACAAATCCTTGAGAACTTTTTTCTTGCATTATTCGGCTTTAACGGAACACCAATTTTCGTATTAATGTGTGTCACGGTGAACTTACAATCCGGTCTACTCGATTTCCCACAGCTGTCACCTTTTCGGTTTTTCCCCTTCTAGTTCATGTAGATATCAACAGCAGTGGGTCAGACACACTCCTACTTATGTAGAAAATCAATATAGATATGAGATAACACACAAAATAATAGTATACTAACTAAAATTGCACTTCATTGTGTAAGATTTATATTAGGCGCTCTTAGTACTTGGGACTAAACCATTTTCTGCTATTGAACTGTAACTGTAACAGGACAATGTACTTACAATTAAGAATGTGTACATACTTACAATATGTCCTATTTTTAAAGGAAAATATCCTAAAAATAACTACATTTTTTTTCAAAGACTCACAATGTGAGGCATGACGGCGACTCTGGCCCTTCCTGGATGTCCTCGGTATCACCAGCGGCGGCTTCCGCTAAGCAGTGAGAATGCCGGAGCGGTGAGGGAACCGGGAAGCTTGACATCAGGGAGGAGCAAGGCGGCGAGATGGAGAAGCGCACGCGGTCGCGTTGAGCCCTGCCGGTGGCAGTGTAGAAGGGGGTGGAATGGCCGGTGTGGGAGCCGCTAGATCTGCATGTTGGGTCCGCAACATAGAAAACAAAAATTTTCCTACGATGAGAACTATACGCCAAGATCTATCTACTAGATACAGAGCAACATGTGGACATACATCCATGGAGAACTTACCCTCGAAGACAACAAGTTTTGTTAACGAGTAGGAACTCGTGGTTGATGTAGTCGTACGCTTGCCGATCTCAAGATCGTGTAGAAGTCCGAGCGCCGCAAATCAGCAGCGCATCCGTCCTCGCACACACATTCAAGCTACCGGACAACCTCCACCTCCTCGCTCCAGCGGATCAGCGGAAGCAGCAACTCTTTCCAGACGCAAGTCCACCGGGAACATGTATCTCGCTAATCCGAGACCATGGGGAAATATCTAGAGGGGGAGAGAGATCATTCACGAGGAGGTGTGGTTTGCGAGAGGGGAGAGGGGGGCTTTATATAGGGGGGAGGGAGACCCCTACCCTCCCATAGCCGACGCATGAGAGGGGGACTCCTCCCCTCCTTCATTCATGTGGTGAACCTCCACTCACATAAACATGGTCTCCACCCTAAATCCCACTCACATGTATTTAATTTCCACCAAATTAAATGCAACTCTCAATTTAATAAAACTCTTTTATTTATTTTATTCAGAATTTTGTTAATTACTTTAATTAACGAACATTCACATAAAACCCCTTGCAACATTTCAATATCACATGCAGAACCACTTTCTGCAATTTCACCCGAAACAATTACGGTTTCTATCGAAACAATTCCTGTTTCTATCGAAACATTTCCTGCGCTTTGCAAACCTTTTGTCTGAAACATATGTGCTCCTAAATGTTGTCCGGCAACCCTTAAGTGTGTCACCCTACGGTTCACGAATAATGCAGACATGATTGAGACTCCTCTTAGATCAATAATCAGAAGCGGGACCTGGAGATCCATACTCACTCCTGCACATTTAATGATGACTTCTGTGATCGTGAGAACCTTTAATGCTAGTAATTTAATCCCTTTGTCTCATGATATAATACATGTCCGAGATTCGATCATCGGTATCCAAATACCTAGTTTGATCTCGTTACCGACATGCACTCTTTTCTCGTTCCCGTGATATAACATTCTAGTGATCACATCACTTGCTTGAAAGCTATCTTAATGTGATATCACCGAGAGGGCCCAGAGTATATCTATCCGTCATCAGGATTGACAAATTCCACTCTTGATCCATGAGCCTCAACATAACACCTTCATAGCACTGAACCCACCTTTATAGTCACCCTGTTACGGTGTGACGTTTGATGTTATCAAGATACTTTTCTAGTGTTAGCAATTAACATGATCTCATGGTCTAAGGACTAAGACTACTTCGTATGATGTTATAGTAATATAAACATAATGACTTGATCGTAATGCTATACTTCGGATGAATGTTCATCACATCATTTCACAAATGCTGTGACCTTGTTATTAACAACATCCAATGTCCATGATCAGGAAACCTTGATCATCTTGTTAATCAACAAGCTAGTCTATAAGAGAGGCATAACTAGGAACCCTTTTTGTTTATTAAACACACATGTATTGACATTTCCTATCAATACAATTATAGCATGCAAAATAAACATCTATCATATACAAGGAATACATAATAACAACTTTATTATTGCCTCTCAGGGCATATTTCCTTCAGTCTCCCACTTGCACTAGAGACAATAATCTAGTTTACATAGTGATAAATCTAACACCCATGGAGTTCTGGTGTTGATCATGTTTTGCCCTAGGGAGTACTTTAGTCAACGGATCTGCTACATTCAGGTCCATGTTCACTTTACAAATCTTTATATCTCCATCCTTGACATGCTCGTGGATGGAGTGAAATCGGCGCTTAATATGCTTGGAATTCTTGTGAGACCTTGGTTCCTTGGCATTGGCTATGGCTCCATTGTTGTCACAATATATCACCATTGGGCCCAATGCACTAGGAACCACACCTAGTTCCGTTATGAACTCCTTCATCCAAACCGCTTCCTGCGCCGCTTCTGAAGCAGCAACATATTCTTCCTCCGTCGTTGATCCATCCACCACAGGTTGTTTGGAGCTCCTCCAACTAATTGCTGCTCCGTTCAAGAGAAATACGTATCCGGATTGAGATTTACAGTCATCCGGATCAGTGTCAAAGCTAGCATCAATATAACACTTAGCGACTAGCTCTTCTTCACCTCCGTATAAAAGAAACATATCCTTAGTTATTCTCAAGTACTTAAGGATATTCTTGACCGCTATCCAGTGTTCCGAACCTGGATCAGATTGGTACCTACTAGTCAAACTAATAGCATGTGCCACATCTGGTCTTGTACATAGCATGGCATACATTACAGAGCCTATGGCTAAGGCATATGGGATCTTATCCATTATCTCTCTTTCTTCCGTCGTAGCCGGACTTTGAGTCTTACTCAATGTCTTGCCTTGCAACATAGGTAAGAACCCCTTCTTACTTCTGTCCATATTAAACTTCTTTAATATTTTATCAAGGTATGTACTCTGCGATAGCCCAATTAGGCGTCTTGATCTATCTCTATAGATTTTAATGCCTAATATATATGAAGCTTCACCAAGGTCTTTCATAAAAAATTTGCTGTTTAGATAACTTTTAAATCTATTTAAAAGATCTATATCATTTCCAGTCAGTAGTAATATGTCATCCACATATAATATTAGAAATGCCACATTGCTCCCACTCACTTTCTTGTAAATACAAGCCTCTCCATAAGTTTGGACAAATCCAAACTCTTTGATCACCTCATCAAAGCGGAGATTCCAACTCCGGGATGCTTGCTTCAGTCCATAAATGGATCGCTGAAGCTTGCATACCTTATCAACATCCTTAGGATTGACAAAACCCTTAGGTTGTATCATATATAACTCTTCTTCAATATTACCATTGAGGAATGCAGTTTTGACATCCATTTGCCATATTTCATAATCGAAATATGCAGCAATTGCTAACATAATCCTAACCGACTTAAGCATCGCTACGGGAGAGAATGTCTCATCGTAGTCAACTCCTTGAATTTGTCGAAACCCCTTTGCGACAAGTCGAGCCTTATAGATGGTCACCTTACCATCAGCATCAGTTTTTCTTTTGAAAATCCATTTATTCTCAACGGCCTTTCGATCGTGAGGTAAGTCTACCAAAGTCCAAACCTGGTTTTCGTACATGGATTCCATGTCGGATTTCATTGCTTCTAGCCATTTGTTGGAATCAGGGCTCATCATCGCTTCTTCATACGTCGCAGGGTCATCTATTTCATCAATCATGAAATTCATAACAGGATTGCCGTATAGTTCAGGAGTTGTACGTGTCCTGCTTGACCTGCGAGGTTCGGTAGTGTCCTCTTTCGGAGTTATATTATCAATATCATTAGCTCTCTCTTCATTAGGTGAAGTCAACTCCGAAACAACTTCCGGTGCTGTGCTACTTGCCATTTCATGAAGAGAAGGTTCAATAACCTCTTTTAGTTCTACCTTCCGACTACTCACACCTTTCATGAGAAACTCCTTCTCAAGAAAGGATCCATTCTTGGCAACAAAAACCTTGCCCTCGGATCTGTCATAGATGGTATACGCAATCGTTTCCTTAGGGTATCCTATGAAGACGCATTTTTCCGCTTTGGGTTCGAGTTTATCCGGTTGAAGTTTCTTCACATAAACATCGCATCCCCAAACTTTAAGAAATGACAGCTTAGGTTTGTTTCCAAACCATAATTCATACGGTGTCTTTTCAACGGATTTAGATGGTGCCCTATTTAAAGTGAATGCAGCGGTTTCCAGTGCATAACCCCAAAATGATAGTGGCAAGTCAGTCAGAGACATCATAGATCGAACCATATCCAATAAAGTACGATTACGATGTTCTGACACACCATTATGTTGTGGTGTTCCGACAGGCGTAAGTTGTGAAACTATTCCACAGTCTTTCATATGTGTGCTAATACTCGTAACTAAGATACTCTCCTCCATGGTCGGACTGCAGAAATTTGATCTTTCTGTTACGATGCTTTTCCACTTTATTCTGAAATTCTTTGAACTTTTCAAAGGTTTCAGACTTATGTTTCATCAAATAGATATACCCGTATCTACTCAAATCATCCGTGAAAGTAACAAAATAACAATATCCACCTCACGCCGACACACTCATTGGTCCACACACATCAGTATGTATGATTTCTAATAAATCTGTCGCCCGTTCCATTGAACCGGAAAACGGCATTCTAGTCATCTTGCCCATAAGGCATGGCTCACATGTATCAAATGATTCAAAATCAAGTGATTCCAAAAGTCCATCAGAATGGATTTTCTTCATGCGTTTAACGCCAATATGACCTAGACGGCAGTGCCACATATATGCAGATATATCATTATCAAGTTTAATCCTTTTAGCATCAACATTATGAATATGTGTAATACTACTATCGAGATCCAACAGAAATAAACCATTCAACACAGGTGCATGACCATAAAAGATATTATTCATATAAATCGAACAACCATTGTTTTTAGACTTAAACGAATAACCACTTTGCATCAAACACGATCCGGATACAATGTTCATGCTTAGTGCAGGCACCAAATAACAATTATTTAGGTTTATAACTAATCCCGATGGCATATGGAGAGGCAGCGTTCCGACGGCGATCACATCAACACTTGATCCATTGTTGACCCGCATCGTGACCTCATCCCTTGCTAGTTGTCGCTTGTTCCGCAGCCCCTCAACCGAGTTACATATATTAGCAACCGATCCCGTATCAAATACCCAGGTGCTACTGCGAGTACTAGTCAAGTACACATCAATAACATGTATATCACATATACCTTTGCTTGGCTTTCTGTCCTTCTTGTCCGCCAAATACTTGGGGTAGTTGCGCTTCCAATGGCCAGTCCCCTTGCAATAGTAACACTCGGTGTCAGACGTAGGGCCATCTCGGGGTTTCTTTTTAGGTGTGGCAACAGATTTGCCGCCCTTCTTTCCCTTCTGCTTGCCTTTCTTGTCCTTCTTGAAACCGGTGGTCTTATTGATCATCAACACTTGATGCTCTTTCCTAATCTCCACTTCTGCAGTCTTAAGCATTGACATAAGCTCGGGAAGAGACTTCTTCATGCCCTGCATATTATAGTTCATCACAAAGCTCTTGTAGCTAGGTGGAAGAGATTGGACAACATGATGTATGCCTAAATCAATGGGAATCATTATTCCCAAGGACACAAGCTTATCGGCGTACCTAGACATTTTGAGTACATGCTCACTAACGGAACTGTTCTCCTCCATCATGCAGCTAAAGAACTTTTCAGAAGCATTATAACTCTCTACGGCAGCATGGGTATCGAAAATCATTTTCAATTCTCCCGTGGTATCAAAGGCATTGCCATTTTCGAAACGTTTTCGAAGTTCTGGCTCTAGCCCATACAGTATGCCGCAATGAACTAAGTTGTGGTCCTCCTGACGAGTTATATAGACATTCGTTTCCTCATCAGGGGCATCAGGAGCTGGTGGGGGGCCTAGCGGCACCTCTAGCACATATTGCTTTTCTGCATCAGTGAGGAGAAACTTCAAATTCATAGCCCAGTTGGTGAAGTTGCTACCATTCGCAGCAAGCTTCTCTTTCTCCATGAACACATTGAAATTAAGAGCAGGTGGTGCTATCTACAACAGAATTTGTAAAGTATATTTAGACTAAGTTTATGATAGATTGAGTTCAACTAATCCAAATTACTAATAAACTCCCACTCAAAAACGACATCCCTCATGTCCTTTTGGGTGATTACATGAACCAAATCCACTACACCAAGTCCGATCATCACGTGAGTCGGTGTAGCTTCAAAGGTGAGCATCTATATGGGCATCATATCAACTATATGACTCATGCTTAACCTTTCGGTCCGTGTTCCGAGGCCATGTCTATACATGGTAGGCTCGCCAAGTAAGAACCTTAGTATTCACGTGTGTAAAAATATCTTACACCCGTTGTATGAAAGCGTAGAGTCGAAAACACCCGATCATCACGT
Source organism: Avena sativa (assembly GCA_916181665.1). Taxonomy (NCBI): domain Eukaryota; kingdom Viridiplantae; phylum Streptophyta; class Magnoliopsida; order Poales; family Poaceae; genus Avena; species Avena sativa. The sequence goes on along the minus strand of OV702290.1, from coordinate 25,167,574 downwards.
GATGCCTCAAAACACGATCCACAAAATGGTACATACTTAAGGAAGAACACTTTTTTATCTTGATATCTAAATGAGAGATCATCTTATAATGCTACCAAAAATGCCAAACTAGCAATATAAGATGCTAACATCTAATGTGTGAAGTGAGATGATACGGTCCATGCATTTGATCTTTATCATTTGCATCGTGGTATGATCTCTATCATTCCTTTGTGTGTAAGGCCAAGGTCTATGGAACTTATACGTTAAGTGAGTTGTAAGAGTATCTATCATACATCTACTTACAACAATACCATATCAAGACACTAGCCCAGCAACGATCTAAACTAGACGCCTCTAATTTATCAATTGCAAGTTTTACGTGGCTTAGGGCTTTCGGAGAAAGAACCGGTCTTACCTACGAACATGAACCACAACGAGGATAACCAAGTTATTAGCAACTCGTTGTAAATCAGATATTGACTATAGTAGGAGAGACAGACACCCGCTAGCCACTTATGGAAAACTAGTTGCATGTCAGTCGTGGAACCGGTCTCATGTACGATAACATGTAAGGTTTGTCCGGGCCGCTTCATCCCACTATGCCACCAATATCCAAAATACATATAAGATGCAATAACATGATCATCATCGCCCACATATAAACATATGTGTACTACCCGTGTAAAGCACCTACGCATAGATCAGGCTCTGATACCACTGTTGGGTCCGCAGCATAGAAAACCAAAAATTTCCTACGATGAGAACTATACGCCAAGATCTATCTACTAGATACAGAGCAACGGGTGGACATACATCCATGGAGAACTTACCCTCAAAGACAATGAGTTTTGTTAACGAGTAGGAACTCGTGGTTGATGTAGTCGTACGCTTGCCGATCTCAAGATCGTGTGGAAGTCCGAGCGCCGCAAATCAGCAGCACATCCGTCCTCGCACACACGTTCAAGCTACCGGACAACCTCCACCTCCTCGCTCCAGCGGATCAGCAGAAGCAGCAACTCCTTCCAGACGCAAGGCTGCCGGGAACATGTATCTCGCTAATCCGAGACCATGGGGAAATATCTAGAGGGGGAGAGAGATCCTTCACGAGGAGGTGTGGTTTGCGAGAGGGGAGAGGGGGGCTTTATATAGGGGGGAGGGAGACCCCTCCCCTCTCATAGCCGGCGCATGAGGGGGGGACTCCTCCCCTCCTTCATTCATGTGGTGAACCTCCACTCACATAAACATGGCCTCCACCCAAAATCCCACTCACATGTATTTAATTTCCACCAAATTAAATGCAACTCTCAATTTAATAAAAATCTTTTATTTATTTTATTCAGAATTTTGTTAATTACTTTAATTAACAAACATTCAAATAAAACCCCTTGCAACATTTCAATATCACATGCAGAACCACTTTCTGCAATTTCACCCGAAACAATTCCGATTTCTATCGAAACAATTCCTATTTCTATCGAAACATTTCCTGCGCTTTGCAAACCTTTTGTCTAAAACATATGTGCTCCTAAATGGTGTCCAACAACCCTTAAGTGTGTCACCCTACGGTTCGCAAATAATGCAGACATGATTGAGACTCCTCTTAGATCAATAATCAGAAGCAAGACCTGGAGATCCATACTGACTCCTGCACATTCAACGATGACTTATGTGATCGTGAGAACCTTTAACGCTAGTAATTTAATCCCTTTGTCTCATGATATAATATATGTCCGAGATTCGATCATCGGTATCCAAATACCTAGTTTGATCTCATTACCGACATGCACTCTTTTCTCGTTCATGTGATATAACATTCTAGTGATCACATCACTTGCTTGCAAGCTATCTTAATGTGATATCACCGAGAGGGCCTAGAGTATATCTATCCGTCATCGGGATTGACAAATTCCACTCTTGATCCATGAGCCTCAACATAACACCTTCATAGCACCGAACCCACCTTTATAGTCACCCTGTTACGGTGTGACGTTTGATGTTATCAAGATACTTTTCTGGTGTTAGCAATTAACATGATCTCATGGTCTAAGGACTAAGACTACTTCGTATGATGTTATAGCAATATAAACATAATGACTTGATCGTAATGCTATACTTCGGATGAATGTTTATCACATCATTTCACAAATGCTGTGACCTTGTTATTAACAACATCCAATGTGCATGATCAGGAAACCTTGATCATCTTGTTAATCAACAAGCTAGTCTATAAGAGAGGCATAACTAGGAACCCTTTTGTTTATTAAACACACATGTATTGACGTTTCCTATCAATACAATTATAGCATACAAAATAAACATCTATCATATACAAGGAATACATAATAACAACTTTATTATTGCCTCTCAGGGCATATTTCCTTCACTGCACGCGAGAGAGATTGGCCTGCAGTGGGGAGGACGGCGGCGGGGAGGAGCAACAGCAGAACGAAGGTGGCGGGGAGGAGCACAAGCGGAACGATGGCGGCGGAGAGGAGCAGCAGGGGAAGGGCAGCGGTGGCGAGGGTTTGAACACTGTGGGTTGGGCCGGCCGGGCGAGGAATGAGGAAAAGATGCTCGGTCCCCCCCCCCCCATTTTGCCCAAAATTTTGATTTTGCCACCACCGCTTCAAAATATTTCGATACAGGTCCTTGCAGGCTGTCAAAATATCTAACCGTCTCTAAGAGGCAGCTCCGCCTACTGTGAAAGAGCAAAGTTCGGACACCCTGGATTTATTCGGACACTTCGGGTTAGGAAAAAGTTTAAAACTTGCAAATTATTCGAAATTAAAAAGTAATAAAGGTTGAATATGTGATTAGTAGCATGGAACGAATTCCTATACCAAGAAATAAGTTAAGACAGTGAAGAAAGTACGCGGCGTAGTACAAACTTTGGAGTTCACCCTAGTAGGTATCATACTTGTGTTGTTGATGTACTCGTTACAAAACAACATCGTTGTAAGTGTTTTAAAATTGACTATTATTTTTACAATACAATCTAGGTATCATAAAATAAACTAATGGCAAGTTTCAGAATTATCTGAGTATTTTTAGACTTTATTAGAAATAGAAATGAACAAATGGCAAGTTTCATGAACAAATAGGATTTTTTTTCATATTCTGAAAAATTACATTTCCAACATTTTGTGGTATGTTAAGTTATATGATTACAATTCCCAAGTCTAGGCGAATATTTATTGAAAAATACTAGTAAAACTAAATTCGAGCCTTTGGATTTATCTAGACACTCCGGGTTGGAACCAACACCGGATTTATCTCGTGCGTTGGATCTCTCTTCACTATCTACCTGTTCTTTAGTAAACAAATCTGTTAATATTTCCTATCTCGCCATTCGCCACCAGTCAAACCCTATCCCACCGACCGCCGCCACTTAAACCATATCCCGCCGACTGCCGCCACTCAAACCTTATCCCAATATCTTCGCCGCCTCTCGTGTGACCGCGACGCCGCCACATCCCCTCTCCTTGCTAGCTCACGCCTCCACCACCCTCCCTTCTAGCCCATGCCTCCCTGCCGCTACCTTGTCGGAAGCGTGGTCACAATCTCATCTAATGGAGATGTCGTCGAACGAATCAGGTAGAAACTTAGCTGATCGATTTCTTGAAATCCCTCTCGTAGTACCAGTATATTTCTTGATGAAATCTCTCGTAGTGCCAGTAGATCCCATACTGATTCAGTGCAGGATTCAATTAGCAGTTAGCTATTTATTACGATTCAGTTTCGTCAGAGTTAGGACAGAAGTTATTGCATCTTAATATATTTATCCAACTCACACTTGAATAAAGTATACATAACAGATCTGTTCATATTTCCTAGAGTTCATATTTCCTATATTTTATCTTATACGATAGGCTCAAGTGAGCATGAGGTTGCGAAGAAGAAAGGAAAAAGGCACAAGGTTGCGAACAAGAAAGGGAATAAGCATGTAGTTGCAACGACTGAGGTGAATAGGAGGGCATATCCTAAAAGAACTGCTGCGAAGAGAGATGCAACTAATATGGTAGACAACTCATCAAACCCCGCCACAAAGAAGGTCATAATCGCAGCTCCCAAAGTAGCATGCCTGAAAAAAGTAGAAGCTTGATGAAATTCCCGAAGCATCAGTACGAAGCTCTTCGTTGGGATGAAAATCAGTATGAGGCTAAGAGAGATAAAGGTACCAGCAAATGGTTCCGCAGATTAAATCAACAAAAGGTCTTTGAGATGATTCTCCTACTTAAAACTAAGGTTGATCCTCAAAGGGAAATCGACTTTAAGCACATCAAGAAAAACAAGGAAAGATTTGTCAACATATTTGAAACATGTGATTGACTAGGCTTAGTGAAGACCATGGAGTTCATGTGTCACTACAATGAACAAATGGTCATACAGTTCTATTGTACCCTCTTTCTTAAGAAGGATGATTCTAGGCATTTTCGGTGGATGATCGATGACAAAGAATACTGTGTCCCACTTAGTGAATTTTCTGCAGCTCTTGGAATCAATACGGTTGATCTAGATGATACTAATTTCATCCGTCTCCATGATGATTTCACAAAGAATCCCAATGAACTGAATGGCTGCTATCATCCAGCTTCCCATCTCGAGGGTAATGCTGTTGTGCATGGGAAAATTGGTGGCATCTTGCCCTTCTTTGACACATTGCACAAGCTTTTTCGGTGGACCTTGTTCTCAAAGTCGGGAGACTCCTCTAGCATACGTGGATATGCAAAAAAACCTCATCTGGTTTATCCTACAAAGGAAGGAAGGAAAGATTGATGTTATAGATCTCTTGTATCAAGAGATAAGGAGTAACATGGTTGATCGTCAGAGTTAACTTCTGTATGCTTCATACATTCATGCATTTATTCAGCATGCCACCAAAGTACAGTACAACTCTGGCATGTGCTACAAGAAGCATTGTGTTCACAGACCCCCTTGACAATCCTATCAAAGGTGTGACCAAGGAATCACAGTGGAACAGGGCTCCTTGAGATGTGGAGTATCTGGATATTCCTGGATCATCTACCTACGAGAACAACAGGATGCAAGAGTGGCTCATGAAAGGGCTAAGAATGTGGCATTCCATCTACATGGAAGATCAAGACAATTATCATAGGGGTCGTGCTAGACTGAAAGAGAACAACAAGATGCTGAAAGCATTAATAGAGCACAACAAAATTGATATGCCGACTCCAGCCGGTCCGAGGAGAAGGGGAGTGATCTTTCTAATGAATATGCTAGATTTGCGCCGAGTGATGTTGCATTAGATGCAATATCGGCACGACCTCTTGTTGTTGATGAAGTCAGTGACGATGATGAAGTCTACGATGATCCGTTGTTCTAGATATTGCATCATTCATCAATCTTTGTTGTATATATGTCAGGGTGATTTTGTGCTTGTTCTAGAGTACTTTTGAACTGCTTATATTTATCGTAGAGATGGGTTTAATTATTAGCTTTTATTAACTTTTGAACTGCTACTATATTTTATGGAGTATGAGCTTTATATACTTCAAAACTGGCAAGATCACATCGTCCCTGATGGCTGAGAAGCGGACACCGTCGTGGAAATTTGTCGTCACCGGCGATACACCCTCAGATGGGAATTATTCCTAAGCTCCTCTAATAGCCATACTTAGACGTCTGTCTATAAGAACCGTCTCTAAAAACGCCGGGTACACACGACAACTTCCTAGGAGACGGTTAGTAATTACGGGTGCCTCTACGAGTCAAACTGATGGGATGCATAACCTCTCGTGTTGTTGTTTTAATGGAACCATCGCTCTAATGTACTCCTCTGTTTGTCGCCTCGATCCCCGACCAACTTAAGAAACTTCACTGCGTCATTACTCTGGGCTAGTTCCTTTTCCTCTTCCCCACTGCTTCCTCTTCCTATTCTACCACCGAAATCTCCTGCTCCAGTTCTATAAATCATCCGTGACATTGCTCTGACCACTTCCTCTTCCTCTCTCTCTGGCGCCCCCATTCCTCTTCCTCACTCCGGCAGAACTACCCCTCTTCCTTTTTGCCATGGCTGACCGTGTACCGGTCGATGATGGATGGAGATTCACGGACACGGTCTCCATCACTGTGCATGGAACCACCGCGCTGATACTGGTGTACACCAACGAGGACTCGAAGGTCGAAGAAACTCTTGCCATGTACGAGGCTTGACTTGAATCAAAAAAGGATCCGATTGTTGGGTTGGACCTCGAGTGCACCTCCCCTCCTCATGGTAGTGATGATCCATAGACAGTCGTGGTGGTGCAGCTAGCCTTGTGATAGCATGTTCTAGTCTATCATTTCTGCAGGGGCCCGAGGTATGGCGATGGGCGTCGAGCAATTCGCCAGTTCTTGGAGAAGAAGTAGATTACTTTTTCTAGTATTGATATAAGGAGAGACAGGGATATCCTCTGGGTCAAAACGATACGTATACATGTTAAGTTGTACGTAGACATCCAAGATGTGTACAAGATGGAGGAACGGGGACCCAGGGCTAGCATGGGTTATCTTTTGGTGGACATCATCAACAACTTCTACCTGGATATGAAGGGTAAGTGTACAGAGGAGATGCACAAGACATGGCATCATACGCTTAGTCCGGATCAGCTGAAGTATGCTGAAATTGGTGGCTATGTGAGCTACGAGATGTACAAAAAGATCTTGAAGATGAAGGTAGGGATAGGTCTAGGCATGCCAATTTTGAATGATAATCTCTGTCCAAGATGCAAGACCGGCGAGGATTATAGGAGGTCCAAACATGTGAAGAAAGTCCATCAGGGAGACAATGGGTAGGGACAGAACCGGCCGGATCAGGGAGGCGATGGCTGGGGACAAAAGAGGTGAAAGCAGAGAGGCGATGACTGGGGAAAGAACATGTGGGAGTAGGGAGGCGATGGCTGGGGGCAGAACAGGTGGGAGCAGGGAGACGATGGCTGGGGCGCCATAACAACTAGTGATCAATTGGTTCCACTAGTATGTTTGCTTAATTTTGGATGTTTCATGCTTGGTTTTATCCACTTTCTTGTGTTTTGTTCCAACTTTGGAGTACTTTTCATATGATTTCTTGGACTAACCTATTAACAAGAGCCACAGTGCTAGCTGCCTATTTTCTGCTGTTTTTGGTTTCAGGAAAGTCAGAAAATGAATATTCTCGGAATTGGACGGGACAAAGCCAAAGTGCCTATTTTTCCGAAAGACATCAAGTGCCAGAATACGAGACGGAGAGGGGCCAGGGGGCCACCACACCACCTGGCTGCGCGGCCAGGCCTGGCCCACGCCAGGGGGTGGTGTGGCCGCTCCCGGCACCCCCTCGGCCTCTCCTTCCGCCTATATATTGCCTTCGGGACGAAAACCCTAAGTGCTCGATCAAAAATCCACGAAAGAGTCTGTAGCCGCCGTCATCTCCATCCCTAGATCGGGAGGGATCTGAAGCTCTTCCCGGCACCCTGCCGGAGAGGGGAATTCACCCTGGAGGCCTTCTTCATCACCATGCAAGCCTCCGGTGTGATGCGTGAGTAGTTCATCCTTGGACTACGGATCCATGTAGTAGCTAGATGGCTGGTTCTCCTCCTTTGTGCTTTCATGTCTAGATCTTGTGAGCTCCGTTCATGATCAAGATCATCTATTTGTAATTCTGCATGTTGTGTTTGCGGGGATCCGATGGATATTGAGATGCTATTTCAGATTGATTATTGATTCTATCATGTCTTTGTTATTTTTGATCTTGCATGCTTTCCGTTGTTAGTAGCTATCTTGGACAAGTAGATGCTAGCAACTCCAAGAGTTAGTATTTATGCTCGATAGTGGGTTCATGCCTCTGGTAATCTGGGGAAGTGACATAAATCTCTAAGGTACTAGATGTGCTGTTGCTACTAGGGAGAAAACAACAATCCTTTGTTCATAGAACAATCGTATTGTTTACTTTACACGTAGTTCGTAAAGCAATAATTTGTTGCTTGCAACTTAATACTAGAGGGGGTTCGGATGATAACCTGAAGGTGGATTATTAGTCATAGATGTAGTTGGATGGCGGTCTATGTATAATATTGTAATGCCCAATCAAATCTCAAAGGAGTCAAGCTGATTAGTATATGCATGTATTGCTTTCTCGATGTTTGTCAATTGCCCCACTGTAATTTGTTCACCCAACATGTTATCTATCTAAGGAGAGCCACCTCTAGTGAACTATGGATCCCGGTCCTTTCTTTACATACAATCTACAAACTATTTACTTCTTTGTGTTTACTTTCTGCAAACTGTTACTTTTTTCCATTCGATACGTTTAATCATTTGTTTTTAGCGAAACACGGTGAGATTGACAACCTCATCGCAAGTTGGGAACAAAGTTCTGTGGTTGTGTTGTGCAGGTCTCCACGTTGCTACTAGCACTGGTAGTGCGCCCTGCCAAAGCTCAGCTAGTAACACCTTTGGGGTGTTTCCTTGCTCCTACTGGTTCGATTAAACCTTGGTTTCATAACTGAGGGAAACTTGTTGCTGTGTTCATCATACCTTCCTCTTGGGTTCCCAACGAGCTCTACATCAACACCGCCATCAAGCATTTTTCTGGGCGCCGTGCATTGAGCCATCAAGCATTTTTCTGGCGCCGTTGCCGAGGAGTCAAGGACATCTTCACAAGGGGAGTCCCGCATTACTTTGTTATTTTTGTTTTGCTTTGTTTGCTTGTTTTGTTATTCAAAAACACACAAAAAAATAGTTTTATTTGTTTGCTTTCTTTTCAAAAACACAAAAAAATTAGTTTTACTTGTTTGCTTTCTTATTTGAAAACCCAAAAAAATGACTACTCTTGAAAACACTAAGTTGTGTGACTTCACTAGCACCAACAACAATGATTTTATGAGCACACCTATTGCTCCACCAGTGCCTAAAGATACTTTCTTTGAGATAAAACTTGCTTTACTCAATCTTATTATGAGAGAACAATTTTCTGGTATTGGTAATGAAGATGCTGCTTCCCATCTAAATAACTTTGTTGAACTTTGTGAGATGCAAAAGCATAGGGATATAGATGGTGAAATTATTAAGCTAAAATAGTTTCCTTTCTCTTTGAGAGGAAAAGCTAAAGAATGGTTGAATTCCTTAACTAGGAATAGTATTGATTCTTGGACTAAGTGCAAAGATGCTTTTATTGGAAAATACTATCCTCCTGCTAAGATTATATCCATGAGAAGTGAAATAATGAAGTTTAAACAACTTGATAATGAGCATGTTGCTCAAGCTTGGGAAAGAATGAAATCTTTGGTAAAGAATTGTCCCACTCATGGACTGACTGCTTGGATGATCATCCAAACTTTTTATGAAGGATTGAACTATTCTTCAAGGAACCTATTGGATTCTGCTGCTGGAGGTACCTTTATGACCATTACTTTGGGTGCTGCAACAAAACTTTTGGACAATATGATGGTTAATTATTCTGAATGGCATACTGAGAGAGCTCCTCAAGGTAGGAAGGTAAATTCTGTTGAGGAAACCTCCTCCTTGAGTGATCAAATTGATATTATTATGTCTATGCTTGTTAATGGGAAAGCCCATATTGATCCAAATAATGTTCCTTTAGCTTCTTTGGTTGCTCAAGAAGAGCAAGTTGATGTGAACTTCATAAGAAACAACAATTTTGGTAATAATGCCTATAGGAACAATTTTGGTAACAATAATTATAAGCCATATCCTCCCAACAATGGTAATACTTATGGAAATTCTTACAACAATAATAGGAGTGCTCCCTCTGAACTTGAAGTTATGCTTAAAGACTTTATTAGTAAGCAAACTGCTTTCAATAAAACTATTGAGGAAAAACTCTCTAATGCTGAAAGAAATATAGCATCTTTGGCTGAAGCTCAATCTTCTTTGAATAAAATGGTTGCTAAACCTGAAACTAATGACAATCCTTTTGCAGCTACCAATGCTATACAAGTGAGAATTGATGAAAATGTTAGACTATTAGCTGAATTACATGCTAAGTGGGAAAGAGAAGATGAAATTGCTAGAAACATTAGCGTTTCTACTATTACCACCACTAGTGTTGAGGCTAGTAATAGTTCTACTACTTTAGATGATAAATTTGATTTCAATCTTGATGGTTGCAACATCTCTGAAGTTATTAAGTTCCTACAAAAGCTTGCTAAAAGTCGTAATGCTAGTGCTATGAACATGGCCTTTACAAAACACATTACTGATGCTCTCATAAAGATTAAAGAAGAAAAAGATGAAACATAAAGCTTCTATTCCTATAAAACAAGAAGATGGTTGGGAACCCATCATTAATATGAAAGTGAATGACTTTGATTTCAAAGCTTTATGTGATCTTGATAGTAGTGTTTCTATTATGCCTAGAAGGATTTGTGATATGCTTGATTTGCCTCCACTTGAAAATTGTTATTTGAATGTCCCACTTGAAAATAATGCTAAAAAGAAACTCATGGGGAGTCTTAATGATGTTCTTATTATGGTTAATTATTCCTATGTCCCCGTTGATTTCTATGTTTTGGATGTTGAATGCAATGCTTCTTGTCCTATTACTTTGGGAAGACCTTTTCTTAGAACTGTTGGTGCCATCATTGATATGAAAGAAGACACCATTAAATATCAACTCCCACTCAACAAAGGTATATAACACTTCCCTAAAAAGAGAGAAAATATTTCTTTTGCTTCTCCTATGAAAACAAAATTTGGTATTAATGCTTCTTCATTTGAGAACACTTGATTCTTTCTTTGCTTCTTATGCCTAACTTAAAGGCGTTAAAGAAAAGTACTTATTGAGAGATAACTCAAAAGTTTTAGATGAGTCTTGGAAGTTATTACTTCAGTAATAACCGCTCCTTATCCTTTTTATTTGCTTTTTGTGCCAAGAGTAACCTCTAATGAGAGAGAAGTAATGATTGGGAAAGTTGCTGTCCCGAAACAGATTTTTGTGCTTCAGCGTAAAAATTCGTGTAAAATCTCTGAACGTCTTTTTGAGGCTTGAATTTTTGTGCTTCTGCCCCAGGTTGTTACCTAACTTTCGTTAGTTCAACACTTTTTGATTTGAGCAACAGAAGGTCTTCAAAAAAATTCGTCTTTACCTGCTGGTCTGTTTTGACAGATTTCTGCCATTTTCTGCATTTGCTTCTTGTTGGTTCCTTCTTGAGTTCTTTTGGGGAATTGAGCTTTTTGAGGGAATTGATACAGTATCTAGTGTTCTAATAGACGTTTATTTGGTGTTAGAACTGAACCTTAAGACCTTTTGTCTTGAGTGCACTAATGTTGCTAATAAAGATTATGTGAAGTTTTGTATGAAGGAAAATTTTCAGGTGTATGGAAGGAATAAGTAATGAGATGATGGATGGACTAAAGCTCAAGCTTGGGGATGCCACACGTGTCACCCCAAGAAATATCCAAGAAGTACAAGCGTCAAAGCTTGGGGATGCCCAAGTCATTCCCCTTCTTCATCAATAAAAATCCCAGGTTTCTTCCAAACGCTTCATTTTTATTGTTTCATGCACAGTTGTGTTGTTCTTGAAGCGTCTTCTTTTTCGTTTTCGTTTTGGTTTTTCGTTTTCTTTGGTTTGCTTAGTTTGCTGAATAAATTGGTTATACCCCCTCTTTCATACATTGGTTTGCAAATAGTTTGGTTTGGTTTGGAAAAGAGTAGGAAAGTTCATGCTTATGTGGTAAAAAGAGCTCGTTTTTGACTGTGGCCTATGCTTTGTCATGCCATGCTTGATATTGTTTTGGCTTTATGCTTAGTATTCTTTGTTGTAGCATGACTTGTTATAAACAATTGAGATTGATTAATGTGCCTTGGATGAATCATGCGTTGTTTTAGTATATTAAAGCATAATATAGTGGTATTCTCCTTTGATCCTTTATTTGGGTTGACTTGGCGCATGCTCACACCATGTTATGACTATCCAAAGTCACCATAGCCTTTATGATCCTTTAGTTTTCAACTTGTAGTATCACTTTATGCTTTGATCAATGATGTTTTGTCGCTCTACATGATTATGGCCATTATTGCTCTCTTAGTTTGTCGCTCCCAGTCTTTTGCTAGCCTCCACAACTAAGTATGAGTTCCACTCATGCATCCAACTCCCTAAACCAAGTTATTCCAAAGAGTTCACCATACCTACCTACTAGCTTATGCTATTCCAAGTATATTCATGCTTTTGTTTACCTTCCAAATTAAACTTGTTATGAGAAAACTAGTGATTAAAGCTCTCACGAACTTGATGGCACACTTTACTTTATTGCCTCTAACAAACTTGAACCATTGGGTCCTTCTTTGTTGCGTATATGCTTGTGCTTTATAAGTTGAAATTAGCAGAACCATGTTTCATGGGGAACGCTTTCAACATTGCACTTGTACTTTGTACCCCATTGATATCATGTTCTTTTGCTTACGGATCCCGGCGGTGTGAAATAAAAGTGGAACTTGTAAGATCATGGAGTTTGTATGTGTGTTAGAGAAACGCCTAGGCCGCTAGCCTAAGCCATGCCTAATCATGGTGGAAACTTGCAGCATCACCATAATGAGCACTCTATGAAGCATCATCAATAAAAACCTATGCAAATAGCAAATAAAAAGATCGCTGAGATGCTCATTGTCTGCTTGCCTTGTCATTTTGATTATGGGAAAGCTCCCGTATCATGTGCAAGGCGTACCCCGTTGGCGGTTCTTAATGATACACATATACTTACAATGACAAGAGCTTACTCGTGACTGAAGTTGAGTAGCATGAGGATCGGTCTTCGTAAGTAAGGGGCATGAGATTTCGGTTTATAACTTGTCAAGCATATCCTCTTAGTTGTGTCACTTTAACCTTAATCACCTTCAAGATGCTTATGATAGGGGCAATGAGAGCTGAAAGCTATAAGTACCATAATTTTTGGAAGCTCTTTATGAGACTTGAATCCCTACTTCCTTTTACAAAGGCCTTTCTTCCACCATTATATTGAGTCTCCACCTTCTATCTTTATGCACCTACTTTGAGAGCATAGTGGCCATTCTTAGTTCTATGTGCATTGTCCCAAGACTAGTTCATTGATGCATACTTTGATATTGCTTGTTTTAAACTTTTGTATCTAGTCACTCTTATGAACTTTGAAGGTGTCCTATACATTTATATTTGCTACTCTTTGAGGGACAAGCTGAATACTATTATGCTATGTTTTCTTTATGTGAAACAAACAAACGTCTTGCAAAGCATTGTTATTCATGAATCTTTTGTTTGTTCCTTTTTCATGTTGCATCATAGTTTCTTTGCTTATTGCTAGAACTTTGTCTTTCATGTTATGATTGAAGTACTATGATCCCAGCTTTGAATGTTTTACAAATACTTTGATCAAGTCTTTGATGGTGCATGTCACCTCAAATGTTATTCTTTCTTTTTATCACTTACCTACTCGAGGACGAGCAGGAGTTAAGCTTGGGGATGTTGATACATTGCAAATGTATCTATAATTTTTGATGTTCCATGCTTGGTTTTATCCACTTTCTTGTGTTTTGTTCCAACTTTGGAGTACTTTTCATATGATTTCTTGGACTAACCTATCAACAAGAGCCATAGTGCTAGCTGCCTGTTTTCTGCTGTTTTTGGTTCCAGGAAAGTCAGAAAATGAATATTCTCGGAATTGGGCGGGACAAAAGCCAAAGTGCCTATTTTTCCGGAAGACATCAAGTGCCAGAATACGATACGGAGAGGGGCCAGGGGGCCACCACACCACCTGGCCGCGCGGCCAGGCCTGACCCGCGCCAGGGGGTGGTGTGGCCGCTCCCGACACCCCCTCGGCCTCTCCTTCCGCCTATATATTGCCTTCGGGACGAAAACACTAAGTGCCCGATAAAAAATCCACGAAAGAGTCTGTAGTCGCCGTCATCTCCATCCCTAGATCGGGAGGGATCTGAAGCTCTTCCCGGCACCCTGTCGGAGAGGGGAATTCACCCTGGAGGCCTTCTTCATCACCATGCAAGCCTCCGGTGTGATGCGTGAGTAGTTCATCCTTGGACTACGGATCCATGTAGTAGCTAGATGGCTGGTTCTCCTCCTTTGTGCTTTCATGTCTAGATCTTGTGAGCTCCGTTCATGATCAAGATCATCTATTTGTAATTCTGCATGTTGTGTTTGCAGGGATCCGATGGATATTGAGATGCTATTTCAGATTGATTATTGATTCTATCATGTCTTTGTTATTTGTGATCTTGCATGCTTTCCGTTGTTAGTAGCTATCTTGGCCAAGTAGATGCTAGCAACTCCAAGAGTTAGTATTTATGCTCGATAGTGGGTTCATGCCTCTGGTAATCTGGGGAAGTGACAGAAATCTTTAAGGTACTAGATGTGCTGTTGCTACTAGGGAGAAAACAACAATCCTTTATTCATAGAACAATTGTATTGTTTACTTTACACGCAGTTCATAAAGCAATAATCGGTTGCTTGCAACTTAATACTGAAGGGGGTTCGGATGATAACCTGAAGGTGGATTATTAGTCATAGATGTAGTTGGATGGCGGTCTATGTATAATGTTGTAATGCCCAATCAAGTCTCAAAGGAGTCAAGATGATTAGTATATGCATGTATTGCTTTCTCGATGTTTGTCAATTGCCCCGCTGTAATTTGTTCACCCAGCATGTTATCTATCTAAGGAGAGCCTCCTCTAGTGAACTATGGATCCCGGTCCTTTCTTTACATACAATCTACAAACTGTTTACTTTTTTGTGTTTACTTTCTGCAAACTGTTACTTTTTTCCATTCGATACGTTTAATCCTTTGTTTTCAGCGAAACACGGTGAGATTGACAACCTCATCGCAAGTTGGGGACAAAGTTCTGTGGTTGTGCATGTCTCCACGTTGCTACTAGCACCGGTAGTGCGCCCTGCCAAAGCTCAGCTAGTAACACCTTTGGGGTGTTTCCTTGCTCCTACTGATTCGATTAAACCTTGGTTTCATAACTGAGGGAAACTTGCTGTTGTGCTCATCATACCTTCCTCTTGGGGTTCCCAACGAGCTCTACATCAACACCGCCATCAAGCATTTTTCTGGGCGCCGTTCATTGAGCCATCACCGATCTAGCCGGTGGATGCACCTGTTGGCTATGTAATATATTATCCCTGCTAGCTAGCTAACCTTTTGTTCTAGTTGTATATATTTGTATTTCTCAATGTTGTTTGTTCGTAATGTTTGCAACATAATATTATTAATATATCATCTAGCTATATATTTTTGTTTAATGTTATTATTTGTAATGCATGTTCGTAATGCTTGTTTATTGGTGCATTGCAATAAAATGGCGGAGGAGCGGACACCGTTGTGTCTTTGGGTCGCCACTAGCCATGATCTATCATGGTCTCCTAGTCCCACCGACGGTTTATTTTAATAACCGCCTCTAACAGTTGCTACCTTCGACGGATTGTTTAAAAAACCGCCTCTATAGTTGCTACATCAGACGAGATGTTTTCTTAACAGCCTCTAAAAGTTTATTCAAGACGTTTATTAAACATGATCGCCTCTGTGTTGTGCCATGTTCAGATCCCCCAGCCACTCCAGAAATCCACTACTAGCCTGATAAATGCCCTTGAGATAGTAAATGTCGATAATATATCATAAGATGTTTGGATTATTCCAAATATTCTTCTTAACTACTTAGAAATTTATTACAAATTCATACAAATGTTTGGATTAGTCGTACAAATTTTTTACCCGGATTCTTGATCGCGAATGTGCGGTTCTTCCTCTTCTAGACCGGTTTTATTTTGCGAGGCTGGTCATCTATATCTATTTCTTTTTCTTTGTCCTTGCCTTTGTCTTTTCCTCTGCCCCATGCACAACTTTCAAGTGTTTAAGCTGATCATAGATCTTACTGCCATTTAAAATTGGAGGAGCCAAATCGTTCTCACAAGTGTTATCAAACTTTTTCTTCAGGGTCCGATATTTATGACCCTTTGGCAAAACCCTTCGGAGTCCGCATGTACACTATTTTATTAGACTCGTGCAAATACCTACTTGCTGTCTTGTCTAGGCACTGGACACACACATAGGTCCCTTTTATATCCTGGCCAGAGGAGTTCCCATAGGCTAGATAATCATTGATGTTTATGAATAACATGCATCTCAGAGTAAAGTTTTCCTTCACATGTGCATCATATATTTTTACTCCTTCAATCCAAAGAAGCTTCAAATCGTCCACCAAATGTGCAAGGTACACACCAATGTCGTCACCAGGTTGCTTGGGGCCCTGGATTAGTATTGCAAGCATGATATACTTTCGCTTCATGCATAACCATGGAGGAAGGTTGTAAATGCTGAGATTCACGGGCCAAGTGTTGTGGGTGGTACTATAGTTGCTGAACGGGTTCATTCCATCGGTTCTTAGTGCAAACCTTACATTTCTAGGATCATCTCCAAATCGATCACCATCTAGACCCAAAGGCTTCAACCTATTAACGTTCCTCCACAGAGAGTCGGCAGGGTGTCTGAGCATGCCATCCTGAATGGGCTCCTCTGCGTGACAACGCATCAGTTTTGCCATATCTGGGTTTGCATATAAGCGTGTCAAACGAGGAATAATAGGCAGGTACCAACACACTTTTACCAGGATGTCCTTCCTACCCAGTTTTTATGATTCTACTTGCTCGCCTGATCAGTGCCTAGGTCATCCTCACCGCTGTTGTCATCTGCCATATTAGTTGCCTCAACCTTGGGAACCTTGAACCTTAGAAATTTGCACACCGGACATTCATGCAAATATATGTAGGAATCACCGTGGTACAATATACAATCATTTTTACATGCATGTATTCTCTGAACCTCCATTATCAACGAACACACAATCCTCTTAGCTTTGTAAAAACTATATGGCGTGTGGTTTCCTTCAGGAAGAAAGTCTTACAAGAATGTCAACAACTTGGTTACACTCTTATGTAACCATCCGAACATTTGCTTCATCTGTATCAGTTCTAGCACATGAGATAACTTTGTGTAGTGGGGCTTACACCCAAGGTACATTGGTGTCTCCGAGTCTTTGATCATCAAGCATATTTATCGTGTATTTTCTGATCCTCGCAGTTCTCTTTCAACTCCCGCAACATCTGACTCACATTGTCTTCTTCAACATCTTCCATGTTCTCTTGCGACGATATATTGTCCATGTTGTTTGTTCGACCAATCTCGTCATCAGTTGATGGAAATATGGTGGTAATCTCAACATCATCCATGTTGGCATCCTCATTAGCATCACCCTTCTCATATGTACTTGGTCGTACTTCTCCGTGCTGGGTCCAAAAATCATACCCTGCCACGAATCCCTTTTTGATCAAATGTGTCTGAATTTATGAAATGCTTGTAAAACTCTGGATGTTTTTACAGTCGCAGTGCATGCAAAGTATCCATGGGTGCTCTTTATGAACTGCATTCATTTCAGTTGTGTTCAAAAACTCCTTGACACCATCAAGGTACACATCGGTCACACGATTCCCTAGGTACATCCACCCACAATCCATCTACAAAATAAAACAAATTAATATGCACAAGTAATAAAATATGAATTCACATGCATTTAATACAACATTTATCTAAAACAAACAAATGAATTGGAGTAATCCAATAAAAGCATTTTACTGGAACGTCTGGTTATTATCCAGAGGGCCTGAATTCTCCTCTTTATGACCCTGCCAGACCCTTCTCCTCGCTTTCCTCCTCACTCTTATGAAGCCCCCTTTCTGCCCCGCGCCCTCTCTCTTCTCCCCCCCCCCAAACCACCGTCGTCGGCTGCCCCCACCTGTCACTGTCTGCCGACCACGGTTTAGATCGAGAACCCCAACATCTGGATTTTGCCGCCACGAGGTGCCGCAGACGTCAAATTGTCGTCGCGCCTCAGATCTATGCCGCATGCGTACGTGTCGCCATGGTTAGGACAATGGGCGACAATGAGATCCTCGTCGGCCACATGAACTACGCCTCCTCGTTGGATGAGGTGCTAAGCTTCTAGCTTTCTTCTCTCTAATTTTATTTGTCTTGAAATTTTGGATGCATCCGTTGAGCCTTTCCGAATTTGATTTATTTTTTATTTTTTCTAGGAATCAGCCTATGACTGCGGTGTTCGTGATGAATGTATCTAGTTCCAACGTTGTCTAGACGCAAAAATCACTGCCCTAAGAGAATTGGACTTTACAAGAGAGCAGAAGAGGAAGACAGATGAAGAATTGAGAAAGACCAATGAAGAATTGAGGAAGACGGAAGAGAATCTAAGGCTAACTCATGAGACAATCCGAATGATGGAGCAAGCAATGAAAACCGTCAACAAAAAAATGGAAAGGGTTGTGAAAGAGAAGGAGCAAATAGAGTTGGTGTTGGCCGATACCATCGATGCACACATCATCAAGAAGCAAGAAAGTAGGCAAACAATAAGGTTGAAGATGAATAAGATAAAAAGGTATGTTATTTGGAACAAAAGGTGTCTACAATATGCCTTTGGTGCCTTTGTTATCCTAGTCACGATTATAATAGACATGTTCGGATTTTTTAAATGCACGAAGTAGTTAATTGTTACTCTGAGCATGATTGTATATGTTATTAATCTGTATGTGAGAATTGATTGCATGATATATGTTGTTTGCAAGAAAAATAGATTGTACAAAAATAAAAGTGGACAAGATTAAAATGCACCTTCAAAATATCATTGGCAAACTCGATCACCCTCGCACAAGATTATACTGGTTTAGTGAAAGCATTGATGCCTTGTTGATCCATATATATAGTCAACAGCAAAGGAGCCATCCCGTAGAAAAAAACAGCAAGAGAGATCTTAAACGGTTTATAATTTAAACCGCCTCTAGTTAGATATATATTTAAGGCGGTTTCAATTAATGACCGTCCTAGCTACAAGTTTTCGCGACTGTCGTTACAATGGCTAGCCTCAGGATGTTCTTGGAGGCGGTGATTATTTATGGATGATTGCGGTTAAAATTTATAAAGAGACAACCAATAATTTTCATCATCTCGGGTTCCATTTATAGACGTTTTGTTTTAAAGAGCGGCTGAGGGCGAAGTCGTACTAGAGATGGTGAAGATTCCCAACCGTCTGAGGTTAGAGTTAGAGGCGGTCAAACAATTACGACCGCCTGAGGGTGATGAACACAACCGGTGGTTTATATTTTAGAGGTAAACCGGCTCTTGGAACAGTCTCTAAGTAACGAGTTTGTATTAGTGTAACTATGGTTTGCAATCCTATAAATCAAACACCCCTGTAAGGAAAATTAAATGGATTAGAATCCTTAAAATACCGACAGGAACTATGATGATATGTAGATTTAAGTAACGAGTTTTGCTTTGGTGTCCTTCTCTTACAAACTGAAAACATAAGGAAAGCTCAGGATTGACCTATACATTTTTCTCTCCTCTGAACGGAAGGGGTAAGGACCAATCTTGACCATCCTTTGTGTTTTGAGTTTTGTATGTCTAAAAGAGAGGGGGAGAGACACCGAAGCATCTTCCCCTCTTCCAGATTGAAAACATACTTTATTAGATTCGTAAGTTAGCATGGCACTGATACAATTTATAGAACTTTCGCCTGGCCTCTGCATTGGTAAAATGCACGTGTAGAAAAACCGGTCAAAAAAGCGTCAGAACAAGGGCCACGCAAAACCTTGAAATTTTCCATGTTGTGATAACATCTTCCTCCTTTCTTTTTTTTTTTTGCCTGGAGATAACACCACATTACACGTACGGATTAAAAGTCTCGGTGTTAATTCCTTCGGCTGTGAGCTGTGACGGTGCGTGGCGTGCATCCGCGGTGCACGCACCGTCACGCGAATCCGCACAAGCATCACATGCTCATCTTTTCGATGCTTCCTGCGCTCCATCTGGTGAAGCACAAGGCACATCTCGCCGAGCTGGATCCGACCTCGCACACCCTCTACGTACTAGCACTAGAACAGTCTTTGCATGGTCCACCAGCCCCCGCGCCCTCGCAGCTGGTGATGCAACACGCACGCGGTAAACCCTTTTTTTTTTTACCTACGAATTATTAGTGAATTAATACTAGTACGCAACAACCAAAAGCCTGCATGAAACCGTCCGGCCGCTGATCACTCGACAACGCGCTTCCTCTGCGTGCAAGGCAGCAGGAAGAACCCGAGACAAAATCTGTTTAGTTCGTGGAGAGAGGGTCGGCGTCGTTCTCGATCGGACGACGTACGCCCGATGGGTGGGTTGCGACTGAAAACGACGACGGCGACCGCGATCGATCGGGGTAGGCGTATCATATGCAGCGGCGGATGACCCTAAATGAAACGATCGTTGTTCCACCGTGACATCGATCGATCGGCTGATAATCCATCCATGCATGCACCGGCGCGCGCGGACACTGTAGCTAGCGAACCGAAGCTCGATCGGCGCTCTCTCGGGGCTAGATCCGAGGGCATGGCGCTCGTTCCTCCACCTGGTGGTGATCGATCATCGATCCATACTACTCCCTCCGTTTCAAAGTTTTAAAATATAAGATGTTTTAGCTTTGTGAATGAAGTGTATCTAGACCTCTTTTAGTGTTTAGATTCATCTAGGTTTGGAATGAAACTAGACATTAAAAGAGGTCTAGATACACTTCTTTCACAAAACTAAAACATCTTATATTTTAAAACGGAGGGAGTAGATCATAATAGCGCGCGTTGCCGCGTCCGTTGATTTTTGCAAGATAACAATAGGCATTTAGACATAAATAGAGGTATGGATCGTGAAAGTAGATTTTCCTTAAAAACACTATCTCGTGAAACCATTATGACATAAATAGAGGTATACATCATGAAAATCGATTTTCTTTAAAAACACTATCTCGCGAAACCTCGAACCTCTTCCAAACCTCCAAGGTTTTCACAAAAATACCATAAGTATATGACTAAACACCTGTTTGATTAAATAGCAAGCTCCAGACACGTCACCATTTATTCCCAAATGTAAGCATACACAAATAGATTAGATACCAATATCTACTAATACACACATAGCGATTACTCCTAGAACTTGAGATGTGATTGGTATTCTACCTAGATGGAGGCGAGGCCGCAGATTAAATTTAGCTCGTTCACCTGTGTTGTTAGCTTTCCATGGAATGCCATGAGGCCAGACACATGTGTAGTTGTGTACGCTCAGCCTCTGATCTGGCCGCTATACCTGCGTTAATTAGATTCTAGTTTGTATTAGACAAACTATATGTTTATGATTCTTTGCCAATTGAGAAGAATACCTAGTCGCTGCAACGGTGGCCATAGACACCGCCTTGTCGCTGTTGTGGCATAAAAAGGGAACTGGTCTTGCAACGCGGATAAGACACTACCGACTCACCGCACGCCCTGTACACTCTGTCACATCTCCTTCGCCGGCCAACCGGGACTTCGCTAGGGCTGCCACCCAGGCTTTGCTTGAATTAGCGAGCACATCAATCGCCCACAGCTGAAAACTGATTGCAACTGCAAGAAATTCAGAGAGAAAGAACATCATGAATTGGAAGCAGTTCGAACCATACTGAACCAGAGGGGAGGAAGAGGAAATTGTACGGTTCTAAAATCTAAAGCAAAGATGAAGATAGATGAGCAACCAAGGCATGAGTAAAGCTTTTGGAGGTGCCAAAGTAAGCGGTGGGGAGGAGAATCAGAGTGGACAGAGCTTATCTATGTGGTACCGCATACAGAAGGAAGGACATGTAGCAATATTTAGTAACGTAGCTCCACTATCCGCCACCGGCTGAGTGCCCATTAATGGATTTGAGAAACGGATTTTTTTTTGATCAATTCAACACCGGCGGATCAGCTTCGCATCCGCCCTCCCGCATCATCCGGTCAGACGATCCTCAAAAGATGTGTTTCCTCAATCGGAATGTCACTGCCGCTCATCGGCGATGGATGAGCCAATCCATCGACCGGCCCATGTCCGACTGGGAGCACGCGACGCTGGCGCCCACCGCATCACCTAGATCGTGCTCACTCTCCGCATCGCCCGCTCCGCCCCCATCCCGATCTCTTCACGTCGTAGTTTTAATTCTCAATCGGCGTGGAGTTTGTACGTGGTGTTAAAAGCTGAGCTTGGCCCAACCATAAATTTGTGAGCTTTAGCGGGAATTCGGGCCCAAGACACCCTAACGGGCCAATTTGATGCCCAGAGTAGCATCCCCAGGGATAGTTGGCCCAGTACGGAAAGCAATATTAATCCAACGGCTGAAAATGTCCAGGCAGCCCAGAGTAGCATCTCCAGGGATAGTTGGCCCAGTACGGGAAGCAATGTTAATCCGACGGCTGAAAATGTCCAGGCAGCAAGATCCAATGACCGAAAATGTTCAGGCCGTGAGAGAGCTTTCTCTTGTCCCGGTTATCATATCCCTAATAATACAGGACCATCCATCTGGATGATGATCCATCAGGAATTGAATCGAACCCACTCGCCCCCATCATGGCACCCGCGAATGATTGATCCGTCCATTCGGGTTTGATTGCTTAATTGGGTTCCGGAACAATCAAATCCTAATTAAACGAAAGAAAGATCAACCAAATTCAGTGCCAATTTACGCCAGTTCGATCGGACTTGAGGGAAGGAAATTAAGAAATGGACAGATAGATCGATGGACCGATCGGGGTAACAATGATTACGAGACGCAATGATTGAGTCCGAATTTAGGCGTTAGGTGGCAGGTCGCCGTCGGACCCGATTCCGGGCCTCTGGGGCCCCTACCTCCCTCCCTCCCTGACAGCGCGCAAGTGTACGCACGTAGTACGTACCCGTTTGCCCGATGCGAAGTAAGACAATCCGGTGGGATCCTGCGATGCCACAGCTAACTCAGATCGGTCCAAAGTGCTTTCTGCCTGCGAGATATTAGCATACGCTTTGTGGTGTGCGTGTGTGCTCTAGAAGATCTGATCTGGTGCAGTGCATTTGATGCCATTAGGCTGGCTTGCGTAGTAGTATTATCTACTGGAAGCACGGGCGTTAACCCTGCCTTTTCATGTGTGGTTCATTGCAAGAACAATACTGCCGTGGCCCAGACAGAGTGTGGTTGTGGGTTTTCCTGGTTGCCATGGCCAACCATGCATGTCCATGCCGGATTGCGGCCGATCATCTTATCCACGGAAGATTGGATAGGATCATAAGAGGGGCGTACGTCGTCGTCCCGGTTCTTGGGGTGAAAAGGGGAGCCAGAAATGGAGGATTGGTCCTGAAGGCAATTGGTGGAGCTGCAGATTTTCCGGAGTTTATGTTCGTTCCGCAGGTGGTGCCTGTGCCGCTGTCTGAAACGACTCACATTTGCAGCCGGACGGAAGCAGGCGGCGAAGGCAGTAGTACAGTTCAAAGATTATCCGGTTATACTCATGATGGCGTCTCGTGCCCGATAGCTACAATGTCTCTCCTCCTCTGCCGCATCTGGAGATCTTTTCCTCCTATGTTATTGGCGCAAGCCATGATGATTACCGCGATTTATTGCGATCTGTGTGATCGATCTCTGGATGTAAGCTGGTCGTTGTACCCGCTCGATCGCCAGCCTAGCAAATTCTCTTCTGGTCGATCGATCATGCAAGGTGTGAACAGTCTTCTTGTGGATAAAGAGTAGAATCCGGTCTAGAGAAAGTTGAAACTGTCGTCCTTTACAACTCCACTTCGGTACTTCCGTTGGTGTCAATCATTCTCCTCGGCATTGATTGATTTTAAGCTGAACCAAAGGACTATCACCAGCTAATTAAGCTGGATTAGTACGCACTCCAGCAAAGAGACCAAACCAAAACGTTTCTGTTCTCCGCTTACAGTTGGAAGTAAGTAGCCGGCCCGATCGGCCTGATCGAATTAAATGAGACACGTACTGGGCCAAAGGAGCTGTAGGAAAGAGCAAGCGGGGAGCCGGTGGTCGGATACCGTTAGGCTTGTCTGCCGGCCGGCCGGAGCGGAGAGGCCCAGCATGACGGTGGGCGCGCCGGCGACAGTGCGCACGCCACCTAGCAGTAGCAGACGCTGTGGTCCATGTACTACGTACTGGTCCGTCCAGCAGCGGTAGTTACTCCGATTTGCAGTACGAGTGTAGTACTCATTGTCATTGCCTTTGGAGTTAGGAGCAAAGGCTGCTGGATTCTTGGGCGATTTTTTTTTAAATAATACGAATTAATTAATTAATTTGAGTTCTATTATGCGTTTTTTCGAAATTCCAGATCTAGCACTTTGTCGGCCAGGGGCAAGCCGACTGGGCCAATCGGCCAGGCCCTGGCCGACAGCAGCGCAATCGTCCAGCAGCCAGCTGACAGCAGGTCGGCCAGTGGGGCCGCGGGACCCACAACGGTCGACAGGTCCAGTCGGCCAGGCGCAGGCCGACTCCCCAATCGGCCAGGCCCAGGCCGACTGGGGCCAGATAAGGGCGACGCCGCCGCGCCTGGCCTTCTTCTCCACGCGACGCGCCTGGCCAGCTGCTGCCTCTCTCTCTCTCTCCTTCGTGTTCTTCAGTTTCCACGCTCTTCGATGAAGTGACTTACCAAGTATAACGAGAGCATCATGGTTCGATACCAACGTATCCCAGTCGGCTGGTTTATCGCATATCTCAACAGTTCTGGCTATGAAGAAAAGCCCAATGGACATATCTACAGGCCAGGGAGACGCGTCGGTCATAGTGGAGAGGAGTGGAGGGAAATGCGAGAGCAAGAGGAGAGGAGGAAAATGAGAGAGTAAGAGGAGGAAGAGATGAACTGGTAAAGGATACATCTCGTTGCCCGGATTTATAGAGGCACCGAAGCGAATAGGCGGGAAAAAAAGGCGGGAAGTAGTGGCGGGAAAAAAGGGCGGAAGTAGTGGCGGCAACAAAGGGCGGGAAGTACTGGCGGGAAAAATCGGCGCGATGGCGGGAAAAATCGGCGCGAAGGATTGGCGAGAAAAACAGCGGCGGAAGGTTAGGGCTGCATTGATCATGCAGGATTTTGTCAGGGGCAGGACGATTAGGCAATCGGTCTAGGTCTGGCCGATTGCACTAATCGGCCTAGGCCAGACCGACTGAGCCAATCGGCTTGCTCCTGGCCGACTGCATGTGTGGGGCAGGGCCGAATGCATGGTGCCACATGCAGTCGGCCAGGGCCTGGCCGATTGGCCCAGTCGGCTTGCCCCTGGCCGACAAAGCGCTAGATCTAGAATTTCGAAAAAACGCATAATAGAACTCAAATTAAATAATTAATTCGTATTATTTAAAAAAAATCGCGATTCTTGGTAGGGTGTCTCCTTCCACTGGCTCCCCCAGCAGCACTGTTGTATCGGACGCTTGTCTCTGATGATTCACCACCCTAGCTAAGCAGCTACTAGGTCCGTGGACCATGGTCAATAGTAGTGGCTGCCTTGGGACCTGGATCAGCTCTGCAACTTCTACGTCGATAGGTAAAAAACGGGTTGCGTGGGATTTTTTTTGTTTTTTTTTTGTTTGACGTGTGAGTGGGATTTTAAAGTGTGCCAAATACGATCATCCGGGGTGCTACGGAACCAGGTGTTTTTCTTGTGTGCGGTCCAAAACCCAGAACCCTGCTAGTATTCCTGTTGGGCCATGGATGTGCTCATATCTGGCCTGTCTTACATTTGGGGCTAAGCCTAGCTAGCTATCGGGACCTCCTATACGTGGCTTCAGGCGTCCATCGGGGGCACGATGCCTGAAGACATTTCCGGGGTGGGCCAGCCCAATTAAGCCGAACTTTTTTTTTCTTCTTTTCCTTTTTTTCTGTTAGTTTTTTCCATGAATTTTTGAAATATTTGGTAAAATAAAAATGTTTAGATTTTAAAAACACTGAGATTTAAAAATGATGTTTGGATGTAAAATTTATTCAGATTTAAAATTGTTTAAATTTAAAATGGTTTAAATTTGAACACTGTTTAGATTTAAAAATAGCGTAGCTTTGAAAAACAGTTCGTATTTAAAAAAATTCAAATCTGAAAATTTTCATATTTGAAAATTGTTGAAATTTGAAGAATTATATTAACTGAAAAGAAAAGAAAAAACAAAAAAATAGAAAATAGAAAAAAGGAGAAAAAAGATAAACTAGAAGGAAGCAAACCGAAAGCTTTCAAGACCGGAAAAAACAGAAACACTTGTTGCTAGCCAGCCCAGAAATCAGGAAAGATAACCACTAGTACAAACGTGTTATTTAGAGATGTCAATTTTCTATGGGCCTCAGCCGGTTTCTCGTTCCGGTTCAAGCGCATAGCTTCTAAGCGCACACCACCTGAGCCGGTTTTTCTTTGCGGCTTAAGATATGAGACATCAGACGGTGCAAAAAGGAAAACGTTACTAACAGGTACGAGATGGAGACGGCCCGTCGGACCGCTTGGAAGAACTCGTCAACCTCAACGGCCTATACGGGGACCGTCTCCAATAGTCAAGCAACCGGAGTCGGATTCTAATAAAGACCGTCTCCTGAACTAGTGTGCCTCGAAACGACTTTTTAAAAGTGATCGTCTCCGGTGTGTAAACCATTTTAAATAATAGCATGCTAATTCAAACTCGATCATAGCTGACATGACACATAATCATGACAAATTAACTCAAACTTAATTATAGCAGCCAATCAAAAGAAGACTATTATATTAACAATTAGCATTATTCTAATAGTTGGGAAATCCATACATATTTAGTCATTACTTTATGACAGTGCATACAATGTGTAGTCCATACATAGAAGAAGCATAATTAGTACTCGAGTAATTATGGGCCGCCCGACAGAAGTTTCTGAACTAGAACATATACCTCTCCATTATCTATTTTTATCAAAGCAAAAAAGGTCAATGTTATCCTGTTTTAAGTTGAAGCTTCTCACAAACTTCTCCCATTCAGTTGTCAAGATTGCATTTGACTGACTAGCTCCCATCTTCATCGCAACCATCTTTGGCTCCTTGCTCTTCATTTCCCAAACATGCACATCAATCGGTTCATCAAGGCGATTCTTTGGATATTTTCTTGTGAACTTAGTTCCAAATGTTTGCGTAAGTACAAAGAGTTGAAGAATTATATGCTTGATTGCTAGAAGTATTTAAATATCACAGGGTAGGTTGTTGATCACGTGTTCAAGAATATATCATCTTACCAGCATGCACTTTTTTCCATGACAGATGAATAGGATAACCTGTAGATGTAGTACTTGATTTTTGTTGAAATTTGGGTTCACACCAGTTTAAAAGGAAGTCTACATGAACTTTTTTCAGATACATGTTGTTTTCAAAAAGACACTGTTTATCAAAATCAGTGTTCCCCTTGTGTTGAGGCTCTAATGCAATAACACATTCAAATTTCAATGCGGTGGAATAATATTCCCGTGTCTACACTTTAAGCACATACATATTTAAAACAGATGAATGGAATTTTGATGTTTTTTGATATCTCTAAGCTCAAGCCTCTCAGTGGGCTCTTCTGATAACTGGAATTCAAAACTGAAGGGTTTCGTAGCAGAAAACAAAAAAATTCCTACGATAGAACTCCCTAAAGCCCAAGATCTATTTATATAGTAATGCAGTAACGACCGGAGCATATAGAATACATACCATTGTAGACCGTACGCGGTTAACATTCCGAGGAGAACGTAGTTGAAGCAGTCGAACTTGTAGCCGATCTCAAGGTCGCGATGCTCCTCGCAGGTCACCCCTTGCTCCATCTTCATCGTGCAGCAGCTCCGGCTCATGACATCCAAAGTGCTCCAAGTGTTGCACCTCGTGGCTTCGTACATATCCGGTGTACGATGAGGCCTCCGTCTCCCCGATCCCGTCGAGAGTGCGGAAGTAGATCTCCGGCTTAGAATCCCTATAGCGCAACAGCGTGCTGCAGGTGCGTCGTCTCTTGCGCGAACAGTCCTTTCTTTGGACCGTGCCAACGCGTGAAGACAACTATGTAGAGAGAGAGAGAGCGGGAGAAATTCTCTAAGGAAAATATCTTAGAGAATATCTCAAATTGTGTGTTAAATCCCACCCGTGGGCACCCCTTTATATAGGGGGGAGGTGTGCCCTTCCCTTTGGGTTTCCCATGTGGGATTAAACAAGGGAGAGAGGGGAGGCGCCATGGGCCCTTAGGACTCCATGGGCCTGCCGGCCAGGGGTGGGCCCTACCCTGCACACATCCCTAGGCTGGCCGAGTGGGCCCGCTTTGTGGCGGCTAGGCCTTGGCCCTTCCCTCTTTCGGTTTCCCTCATGGGCCCTTTTTCCTAGGAAACTTGGCCCATTAGTGGAATAACCCTTCAAATTAGATTTTAATATTATATTTAATATTAATTACATTAATTAATATGTAAATACATATTATAAAATCCGATTCGACTTGAAACACCTTTCGGTTACCCTTTTTATATCCTCCGAACAACTTTGGAACTCTCGAAACGATCTGGTCCTCTCCTCGAAACTTTTCCAGTTTCCTTTCTTTCTCCACAGAACAATTCTAGCTTTCTCTTTCTCTACTATGATTCCAACTTACGGATGATCTGTCTCATCGTACCCTTAAGAGTATCCCCTCACGGCTCGTAAATGGTACAAACATGATCTCTATCAATTATCAATAGTTGGACCGGGATACCCACGATGACCTCTGTACATTCCACGATGACGATATCATATGAACCGTAAAACGTTGAGTCCAATTCCTTTTGTTTTTTTATACGACTTGTCCGAGATTTGATCATTGGTATCACATACCTTGTTCAATCTCATTACCGATAAGTTCTGTTTTACTTGTTACCGTGATATTACATCCCGTGACCTAGTCACATGCAACATTTATAGATGTAATCTCACCAAACCGGCCGTATGTATCTTACTCGTCGCGTGGGTGAACAAATCCCACTATTGAGTCACATGTCATCTACTGTTCTTTTGGAATACCTAATGTACACCTTTATGATCACCATGTCACCGAGTGACGTTTGATGCAGTCAAAGCAGCCCTAGAAAACAGTGAGTAATATGATCTCACGGTCTAAGGAGAATGAGACTATGTTTGTAGCTATTGCAACAATGAACTTTATGACTTGATCGTGTCGCAATCTTTGAGAAATGTTCATCACATCATTCACCATTGATATGACCTCGTTGTCAATTGGCATAAATGCCCCATGATTAGGAAACCTTAATCATCGCTTGACCAACGAACTAGTATGAATAGAGGCTACTAGGGACTTAGTTTGTTTCATACCACACCTGCACCAATATTTCCACTTGATACAGTTATAGCATAATATGAAACTATCATGAACTAATTGAGATATGACAATAAAAACCTATTTATTATTTGCCTCTAGGGCATATCTCCTTCAAAAACTGCCAGAGCTAATGGGGACACTGTTATCGCTACAGAGCACTATTGCAAAATGACTACAGGTTCCCATCTGTTAAATAGATATAAACATTGAGCATTTTAATACAATCAAATATAGTAGTAGCGGTGGCGCAAAACCCTAATCGCTTCCCGGTTATTACTCTTTGAGGCGGTTTGTATTATCATCCGTCTGAGGTGCACTCGCGGGGGCTGCACGTGGCAGGGCAACCAGTTGTGTCGTAACTGCATGTGCCAGGCAACCAAATAGAGGTTGCTTGTAATAATATCCAGTTTAACGCTCCAAGTATTAGAGACGATTGAGTTTTTCCACCGTCTAAGGTTATACACTGAGGCGTTTGTTTTTATTATTCGTCTCCCACAAGCCCATTTTTGGGGTCGGCTACGGTAAACACCCGCTTCGAAGACAAGTAGAGACAGTCGTATTGAAACAACCGGCTGAGGGGGACTAACAAAGGCAGGTTTTCTGTTCTTGGGGAAACCGTCTGAGTGCACAGTCTCTAACTAACGAGTTTGTACTAGTTAACGCTCGGGGGACGTCAGTGTCGTACATGGCCCTATGAATCTGCCACCAGTTCGAGCCGACCAAACCAGCACCATCGCTGGTGCTGACGAACTTACCACCGAAACATCATGCCTGCACACAGATTCGGGTTTGATACCCTGAAATATCCCCCTACTTACCACTTTGCCTCTAATACTATTAATAGCCTCTTGTGGCTTAGATGTGAGATGATAATAAATTTGAGTTGAATTGACTTAGCCTCCACTTTTCTATTGGGGACGGCTCTTTAGATCTAGATCTAGACTAAAGGTTGTACAAAGCCCTCTTCGTTTGAGTTGGATCTTTATATTTTATGTACTCTACGGCGTTGATCTCTCATTTTCGATCTCTAATTGTAATCTCTTCGCAAGTAGATTCTATCTGCTCTGAGACGATCCTTGACATAGATATGATTACTCGGGTCCTGATGATTAGTTACCCTAGTAACGTAAAGGCTCACATCCCACAAAGCCCAAGAAGAATCAAGGAAGGCCCAGGAAGCATCCGAAGGAAGGCATAGCTTGCCGGATAAGAAAAGAGTAGAAACCGACATTATATTAGTGTTGTAATTGTAAGATTCTAACCTATCTATATACGGCCTCGGGATCCATAGGCTGGGAGGATCCAATGAAGAGGTACCGAAAAAAGCCTTAAGCGATCTGTAATCGATTTGATTATAAGCAATCAAACGACTTCGACTCCCTTGTTTGTCTGATCAGCTGACGAAATGCTCAACGTTCTCTTTTTCACGAAACCCTAAGTCCATAGCCATGAGCATTGTCGAGGTTACCCCTCGACAATTCTTCTAACGTGGATCTCTACCTAGCGGTCTTTTCACCTGGATTCTATCTGGTTGGTTATTCGAACCAAAGAGGAAAACCAAAACCGAGTGTGCGTGTTATGTTTGTATCTTTACCTTGCATTCAGATTGAGTTTGATCAAGCCATCCCTAGGGTTAAACCCCAACATATTGGCATCAAGCCATAGGGAACCCAACAGTTTGGCAAGCGAGTATGCCAATATGGTGCGAACCATCATGGAGGGAGGAATGACGGGCTCCTGGCCAAGTTACATCGCGAACCGTGAGTGATTTTCAGTCAGTCGAGTTTGTGCATGAAGGACGACGATCTAGTCCTAATATCGATGCCCATAGTCTAGCTAGGGGTTCTCTTTACTCTAGTCTAGGCCGCCATATGTTTGGTTTTATAATCCACCCGAGGGTGTGTGTAGACATTATGAGTTATAACTGAATAAAGGGTGGTGATTTCTCAACAACCAAAAAGGCATATTCCTGTTTGATCATTCCTCAAGACGAGGTTTCCTCGGAGCTGTTTTCGCTAGATACTTACTAGTACTTTCTCTGTTTTAAAATATAAGATATTTTAGCTTTGTGAATGAAGTGAATCTAGATCTCTTTTAATGTCCAAGTTTATCTAAGTTTGGAGTGAATCTAGACACTAAAAAGGGTCTTCTTTCACAAAACTAAAATATCTTATATTTTGAAACGGAGGGAGTATGATTTTGAACGAACACTGAATTATGATACATGCTGAAGAAAAACACATAGCAAGTATGAAATGATAGATCGCATGCACGAGCCGTAACTAGGGAGGCACTATACTACGCACGTACTACATACAACAAAGGAAGTTCTGCGAAGGACATGCTCAATCAGCTCCGTGGCGTCATCGGTGTCGACTTATCAGCCATCTTTCTTCTTGACGGGAGCTTATCAGCCATCTTGACGTAAGTGCCGAGAGCGTCGAGGCGGCGGCCGGAGCGCCCGTGGAAGCCCAGGATCTTGCCGCCCGCAGCGGGGAGCGTGAACGGCACGCCGTCCTGCTGCCCATACGGCCCGAAGCTGCGCCGGTTGCCGATGAAAGTGAGCGACCTCACGGCGAAGCTGCCGTCGAACTCGCCGTAGTGGCCCACGACGCTGGTGAGGTGCTCCTCCGGCCCCAGGCAGATCTGAACACCCAGAACAGAATGGAGTTCCATCAAGTACTGATCGATTATGAAAACGTGTCGTTTCGATCGTTTCAGAGAGCGATGTTTGTTCTCTCGAAAACGAGAGCTAGCAATGTGTGCGTGCGTACCTCGGAGAGCGTTCCCCCTTGTCCTCCCCACAGGTCGGTCCACTCCTCCCGGCCGTTCCGCTCGTACAGGACGGAGATGGCGTCGACGGTGTCGCCGTGGCGGACGACCACCTTCACCACACGGTTGACGCCCCGCATGTCCATGTCCCTGTCGTGGCCGCCGCCGCCGCCGCATGGCCCCATCCTCAGGACCGAACCCTGCATTGGTTTCCGTTGCCGGATTATTTGGAAGGAGGGGTGTATAGTTTGGCTTTTGGGTAAACGCGTACCTGGGATTTGGGAGAGCCGGGCAACTGAAGTGGCCGTGGATGTAAACGCAAAGTCAACTCAGTACAGCCTTTTACGTGCTTGGCACTAACGTTGTGTTGCATAATGTTGTGTCCTGGCAACAGGTAATGCCTTCTTGTGGACAGGCTGTGCATAAGCTTTGACCTGCGTTTCCACTTGACTTCAGGTAACGCATGTCGTGGCTGCTTGGCAGTTGGCACCACATCCTCCATTTCCCTGAGTCTGGCTTAGTTTTGTACAAGACCTCCAATGGTACCCGGCCCTCGGCCTAGTGCAGGCCCATTCTGACCAGCCTGTTAGATTTAATTGCTCATCTCTACTATTTATAAAGGCACAAACTGGAATTTTGCTTCGCGTACCCTGCATATTACACTTGCTTTGCGTACCCCGCATATTACACACCGACAGAATAGAACCAAACGACCGGGCTTACTTAACATCATCTGACGCCTGGGCTTAGCCTGATCTGATTCTTGGTGCGCTTAGCAATTAGCAGCGTCGGACTAAAACTTATCCCTCACATAGCGAACCCACGCCCCTGCCCTCCCCTCAACCTCATTGTTGGTTCCAAGAAAAAAAACGTTAAACAAGGAAACGTATCATTGAACAAGGAAATTGACTACACCTATCAATTTCGCCGTCACCGCTCGGCATCCCCGGGATCCTGGATGACGCCATCACCGGGATGCCCTGTATGCGCAACTACACGACGCACTTGCTCACATCGCGTGCCTAGAAGACGGTGCCCTCACCGTGTTCCTTCTTGGACGGCGCTTGCCTGTATGACGCCCTCTCCGATGTCCTCGCGACAGAAACATCACCGATCCGCTCATGATACATGATCAGCAAGGTAAGTTGATCTACTCTTCAGTGATGTGTTTCATCTGCCGTTCATGCCTAATCTTCGTGATTAGCGGGATGGCCTTCAAGTCTGCTCGGTGATGTTATGATCATAGCAATCTGGTCTGTTCCTGTTCCTCTTGAACTCAAACATGGAATCCTGGTCGATGCAAATAATCATTGGATTAGGACTCACACAACGCTCTCTACTCGCTTCTACCAGGATATAAAAAATAGTAAGTTTGCTACCCTGTGTCATGTCTTTTCCACACAAGTGCCTGAACACTTCCGCCCATTTAACCTTGTGAGGGTTCCTCTTCATCTTGAAGCTCTTGTGGCATTTTGATCAGTAGAAGTGGAAAACCGGACAAGCAGATGTGAGAACTGGTTACATGGCAGGCCACTAACCAAATACAAGAAGAATTGAAGCTATAGAAATTCAGATCCTACTTTCAAGGTAGGAATATCATATCTAAGAATTGTTGTACTTCAGTTGTTCATAAGGCTACACGTGCCTGGCCAAATCCGGTAAGAAGGGTAGGTTCAACTTCAAGCTAACATAACTGGATTGGTGCCTTCCATTTACCCTGGTAGCTGGGGTTCTTGATTTTATGGATATGAAACAAGCCTTTTAAACATCAAACTATGAATTGCAGAATGTTCACGGTGTTTCTCAATAATCAGAAATAGAGATATTACTTTTTGCTTCCATGGTCCCTTGTACTCTAGGTTGGGAATGGTGGGGGCAGTCCATTCACCATCTTCCTCATCATCTGAATCCTCAGGCTGCAGTAAGATTAGTACGAATGTTAAAACACATTATTATGCATAATATTAAATATAGTGACCTATGCAACTAATACACCTTCTTAACATATATAGTGTACACTCCCTGTGAGATGGTTCAGTTATGATTGGTACTACACTATGCGGTAATATGGATCACATGGAAACTAGGCAACCATTTTTCCTGGTGGAAAGCGTCATTAATATTCTGAATCAATCTGTGCCACACAAGCACTATTTCAGTCTTGATCCTAAGGGCTACGTGGTGTTTTCGTTCAAGTGAGCATTAGTATCTAGCCTTACCGTAATATGTTACTTATACAATAGTTTTTTACAATCCACGTATGTGGTTTGGCAGTACCCAAGGGGCTTCAGCTTTTGATCACTGAAAGTAAATCATAGACTAACTCCAAGTTCATTGATTTGAATTTTTGAAACTGACACCTGCCATCTATGTATGTGTCAATTTGTTTATACAGTAGGCATAGAAAGGGCCGAGACATTTGCCAGTAGCCTTATTCTTGGTTTCTTTCTTCCAAGAGGCAAAGAGCTATTTGTGTTTAGGTTGTCATTTGAATTTGAACATCGCATCTTGCCGAGTTGATGTTTATGGTAGTCATATATCTTAGGTTCAAAGGGTGCTGGTATGTTTTTATTAGCTAAGTGATTTAAGTTTTTGCATGTCATGCACAGTGACAGAAGCTTTTTACCTGTGCCACACATCTTCTTATATAATGTGTGAGGACCCCATCTTCTTATACAACTATTTGTGGGTTTTTATATCAATCTGTGCCACACAAACTGCCACACAAACACTATTTCAGTCTCATCTAATCGATCCTAAGGGCTATTTGGTCTATGATCTACTTCCAGGGAATCAAGAGTTGAGGTACTACCAAAACATAGACATGGATTGTACAAACAATATTGTATAAGTAACAAATAAGTTTGAGATGAACTCTACAAATCTAGCAGAAAAATCCATTAATTTAACACTTCGGCTAGAATTTTTGCCATCTTATTCCAACAAAACTCGGCTGGTGGCTATGCAGTTAACTTTTTTCCAAAGAAGCATAAATGAGGTTGAACATATTTTGCCAAAAGTGCCATGATGTCCTGTCATAGCCTCAAATCATAAGAAAGCTTTATGTTCTAACATTTAATTTCTTTGTGCCATTGTTTAGCGAAAAGAAAATTATGTAGCTTCGTTGTGGACTTTGATGCCTTCGGTGCTTAATTTTCCTCACTTAGTAGTAAAATCTTTTAAGATATCAAATAAAGAATTTTGCAATTACTATAAGAAATAACAAGAAGATTGTAAACCAATTTAAAGCCAAAATGGCTCTGCACTCCTCTAACCGGACCATGTCCCAAATTGTTGGTTGTATCATAATTTCATAGTACCAGGAAT
Source organism: Avena sativa (assembly GCA_916181665.1). NCBI lineage: Eukaryota > Viridiplantae > Streptophyta > Magnoliopsida > Poales > Poaceae > Avena > Avena sativa. The sequence goes on along the minus strand of OV702290.1, from coordinate 25,132,329 downwards.
TAGGGGTGCGTTTGGGAGCTATTTTTTAAAGTATTCTAAGAATACTATGGTTTCTGAAAATACCGGTTTTGAAGTGTTTGCTTTGAGCTAAAACTGCAGTTTCACATACCCGAATTCTATACTTTAAAGTGTTTTCTTTGAGCTAAAATTGCAGTTTCACATACCCGAATATCGACAATACTGCAGTTTTTTGGCAGTATAGAAAAAAGAGGTCCAGGCCTCTTTTTTACAAAACAGAGAGAGGCAAAGTGGATTCTCCTTAGCCAGTCTAGCCTATGGCCACCAATCTGACATCCCCATGCATCCGATAGAGTGCTATTCTGTTTGTGTTTACGACGAAATCAATTGTTTGATCTTATGGTTCTGTAGCTTCGTTTTATCCCTATTGATTTCAGCTGCCCATTTATCGAGCTTATGCACTCATGCAGTGTGACTATTGATTCAACTAATCACTGGCTAAATCTAAGGCCAGCTCTAAAAGCAGTACACCAATTACTATGTCAAATATTTTATAAAATAAAAGTACTATGTCATGGACTGAACGATAAATACAGGACTGCCAAACATATCCGTGTTTTGCCAAAACTTCGGTTTACTTAAACTGTAGTACCTGATGCCGAGGCAAGGAAATATCGTGGTTTTACAATACTTTGGTTTAATGTTTACTGCCAAACAGAGCCTAAAGGTTGAATCTCCGATGCAGTTTTCAGGTTGTATCTCCTACACATTTTCTTTATGAAAATTTCACTGGAATAACTTGGAATGAATGTAAAGAGAGGAGAATACAAAATCCAGTTCAGTGGTCATACCAGTCCTTCGGCGAGGAGGAAGCCAGAGAGGATGCCTTCGTCGGTGGTGAGCCCGGCCAGGGGGATGTCGGCGGTCAGCGACGCCGGAGGACCTTTCCCTGGTGGCGAAAGGAGCTCAATGGCGGAGGGTAGGAAAGCATGGGTGGCGGAGCGGAGGCCTATGCAGAGCCATCGATCGTCGGTGGCGGTGGCCGTGGCCGCAGACCCGATGGACATGAGGTCTGCCCCTCCAGCTCCGTTGGCGTCCTGGCCTTCCGCGAGTGCCGAAGAGTCTCCCATCACCAGGAGGAAGCGAGAGGGGGAGGAGGCCGTCGAGGCCAGTTGCGGGGAGGCAGGATAGCTGGGGTACGGTCACCGGCGGTGGGAGGGACAAAGAGAGGAAAGAGTTGCATAGGGACTATTGTGAGTGGGATGAGTGAGGATTTTTTTTTTCTTTCACCTGGATGAGACATAGGTGGGGAGAGAGCGGTCGAACATGCGGAATTTCTCTTGCTTCCCTTTTCTTTTTTCTGTCATAAGACATTTAGAAACAAATATTATTCCTTTCATCTTAAAATAGTTGTCGCAGATCTGACAAAATTTAGATAAATTTAGACACTATTTAGTATATAGATTCATCTAAATTTTGACATACCCGCAACATCTATTTTAAGATGAAAGGAGTACGTAAGTTTTAGAAAATTGTTGATAGATTTAAAACTATATCATAAAATATGATTAATCATGCAGATCATCACGTGGTCCTTAGATGTTAAATTTCATGAAGTATTTTACGGGATATCTTACCCCACACTATTGGGCTCATATGACAGATTTTAGAAGCAAATTTCTTTTGTTGGGTTGAAACACTTACTGACGATGCCAGTAAATTTAGGCCGTGCAGGAAAGAGGACTAGGACTTTTTCTCTAGCGGCCGATGCGTAGTGCCGCGTCAAGCATGCCTTATAGCTTAAACAAGTGTTAGGATCGTATCGAGATTATGCTTGAATGACACTAACATAACCATCTGCATCAAGGAATAACTCTGACTTGACATCACATTTGCTTATAATTTTAATTTAAAACTATTGAAATGTTTTTTTCAACTGATTATATTGAGAAGTGTCTTCTCAAATTCTAATCATATAGGTCATCTTATCGCTCATGGTTGTTAAACATAATGGTTCCCAAATAGGTATATTCCCTCCATATCATTATATACGTGTTCTACATTTTTCTAAAATTAACTCTAATTAGTAGTTGTAAAATAATTAGTGTTCATATGACACATTTTGTTACAAAGTTAGCTGTCAGTATAGTCGACTTCGGAATGAATGATGATATCGATGGTTCGAAACATTTTACCACAAAGCGCATGTAGGATGGTATCGATCGTCCCAAGCATTTTAGCATATTTTTGTATAGAGCTTGTCCTTTTCTGAGGTAAATATTGGGTAATGTTGTTTAATTTTTTATTAAAGTGTTGCTTTAAATTAAGATTGGATTGTGGTATTTTTGCACCTAATTGTACTATATTTTGTGTTTGTGAATTTTATCTAATGTCATATATGAATCTCACGGTGCACACTATAATTATGGGCCGTGAGACCTATCTCGCTGACTCGATGAACAAAAGTTACATAACAATCAACTCGGATAGAAGTAAATAGAATTTTGAAGACACATGTTATATTTAGACGTGCATTGCACGTGCACGCTTACTAGTTAGGATTAACTTAAATGTGTGCTGGTCACCAAACAGTTTGATCGTAATTTCTGGTGGAGATGCAAGGATGGCAAACGGAAAGCATGTTGGATATCTTGGAAGGACATGTGTATGCCCAAGTATGCTGGAGGTTTGCGGCCTAGCGATATTGAGCTCTTCAACTTGGCTCTCCTATGCGGGTTCATGGTTAAGTCATTTGTTACTCCAAACTTATAGGCCCTAGTTGAAATAGGAAATTACATCTATAATTTTATTACAGCAAAATTTAACGAAGATTATTTTAAATTTGAATTACAAAAAGACAAAACTCAGTAGGAAAAAGATTTTGATTTACAATTCTAAACTCAGGGAAGTTTTGATGCCCTCTTACCGGTTCAATGTCTCTCTCCTCCAACTTACAAATCACAATTTAAAAATCCTCAATATCACAACTCGCTTCTAAAACTCGGCAGGGTGTTGTTATTGTCTTTAAACTCCTTCTATCAAAACTCACCTATATGTTGCACTCTGAAATCAAAATCGACCCCAATTGTGATGTATTGCTGTGCATGGTAGAGTCGTTTTCTTGAAAAACCCATCTTATCGCTTGGCTCTACGGATGCTTGCCACCATGACTGAGAACTCGTAATCCATGTAGCTAATCGCTACGCTGCGAGTTGCCACTGCTTGCGATGCCACATCCCGATGACCTCTGTATCGCCATTGTTTTCAATAGCTCCGGTGGTGGCAAAGAAGGAGCTAGCGGACAGGTATCTCTTCTCACTATAGTTCCCTGGATTTGGTGGAGAAGCATAAAATCTTCTGAGGGGTTTCTTACATACTTGATAGCCATTTTGTAACCTAATATTTCACGGTAGAAATGAAGCATTGCGACTTTTACATGTAACCTCAATAGTAGATTCAGGAAGTTCTACAAAGACCATACAAACTTACAAACAGAGGCCTAAATGAAAATGGACAGATAACTAATGTGAATAATAAAAATGTACTACAATAGGAATCAAAGATAAGTTCAATATAATCACACGGTAAAACTATCTAGGTGGATAAGATCAAATTCGAATGAAGCACCCATGTCCATTATCCGATTTTATTGAGCTAAAAATATGGAATCCGCCTAACTAAGATGTGCAAGAAAAGGAAGAAAAACTGGGACTTGCCAATGTCTAGCAAACCATTAAGATGGCATATCTGAATGAGTTAGATTCATATCATAAGTAAAAGACCAATAATTACTTCCATGTACACAATACATTGGCACTATGCCCTGTTAGGATACGTACAGAACTAGAGATAGACTATGACTTTAGAGATCATCTTGTATTCCAAGTCATAGGCTTCTTATCCTCCAAATTTGTACTCCTATATAAAATCCCCACGAGGGTCAAATCAATAGAACATAACATTTCAAGGTTCTACTATTTTTTACATGGTATCAGAGCGGTTAGCCTCACGGCGCCATCCTAGGTTCTTCCACCACTTCTGCAACGTGCCGTCCCCGCCGAGATTACTCCTCGGGGGTGTAGCACCCAGTCTCGATCGAAAATCGGATCGGTTCCATAGATTAGTTTAGACAAATTTCAAATTTCTCAATTCTATAAGTTAGATCTAGTTTAGCCAAAATAAATTCCTAAATCTTCTAGCTACTCTCGTCCGGCGAAAACTAGTGCAAGATCAATCGGTTTCTCCTACGGCGCGTGCCCTGGCCGGCAGCGCGGAAACAGCTACGCTGGAGCTGCGTCTACACGTCCAGGGACGTCTTTCCAACACCGTCCAGGAGCACGACGAAGGCCATGTGCGGGAGTCCACCTAGTGCATGCAGTCAGATCCATCTATGCATTCTTACGGGAGACAACACCATCTCTAATGGGAGACATGCACTACCACGTGCAAGATCCCAATTTGCATTAAGGTAATCATCCACGATCGCAGAACTTCATCGACACTGCTGTGCCCGCCAAGATCTTCACCGAGCCAGATCGCAACGCCGACGCCGACACCGGGAGGTCCAGTAGTTCTCCATCAAATCCGGGAAACGTCCTCTACATCGAGTCAGACCGATCTACACTACATAAAGCCGGACTACATCGATCCGAACATCTAGGTCAAGTTGTACGATTACACTAACATCATCGCCGAGCACACCCACGAAGAAGCAACATCAACATCATCCACACACCAGGCCAGTATGGAACACAACTTCGCCGACTTCTCCGACAACACGGCATCAACACCATCGTCGTCACAAGGGACGCCTTCAAGCGACGCTCTACGTCACGTCTGCTACGACATTGCCGAAACATCATCGCCAAGGTCTACGTCAACGTGGTCTTCATCAACATCTTCGTCGACACATCACCGCCGCTGCTATACCCGTCCACATGATAGACATACAACTACGACGCCCTTTGATAGTACACCTGCAAGGCACGACGACGGCATGGCCGCGTCCACAACCCCAACGACAGCATGGCCGTGTCCACGACACCGCCGACTGCATCAACAAATCGGTATTACAATTGTGATGCCCCTACGATCGCGCATGCGGTTCTGGTAAAACCGTGTGTGCTCGGTGACTCCCTCTAGTCCTGGTAAAACTGGTGGTCGCACATATAACCGTGTCCAAGAGACGCCCCCGATGGTACCTATACAAAGTGTAAAACATCCACAACTACAACTCCGTCAACAACAACAACAACAACAACAACAAAAGGCGCAATTTTTTTGCGTCTCTGGCACTGACGGCCACACAACATACGACGACTACAACATCAAGCACACCCACCTCAATCACGGCTATATCATGATCGGCTACCTCGACATCGACATCAAGAACAACGTCTACAGCAACTCAAGAACTCCAGTCAACGTCCATGTTGTCACTTGCGTCCATGCCACTCTCGATGTGACTGCGGGAGGGAAGAGAGGCACTACAAGGGGACGCAGTCATCCCCCTTAGGTGCCAGTCGTGATCATGTCCACGCAGGTGATGATGACAAGGAGGTGAAGACGATGGAAGCGCAAGACTTCAAATCCAGTCGCAAGCGTCCGCTTCACTTCCGCTACGACTGAGGGGGATGTTAGAATACGTACACAACTAGAGATAGACTAAAACTTTAGAGATCATCTTGTATTCCAAGTCATAGGCTTCTTGCCCTCCAAGTTTATACTCCTATATAAAACCCCACGAGGGTCAAATCAATACAACATAATATTTTAGGGTTCTACTATTTTTCACATGCCCCTCAATATATATGTGCATCCTGTCATAGAAAATATTGTGTATACCTTGTCACATGAAGATTGGTCATAACACCAGTAAATGTTTCCTACCCCATATATGTGTATACCTTATCTATACTACTTATAAAGGTGCAAACATTTTCTTTCTTAGAAGCACCCCACTTAATGTACACATCGGACTTTACACCAACGGATCAGCCCACTGGGTTACATCCAACCGTCACGATTATACGAAACCTGACTCCAGAGTGCATTTAGCAACCATCGTCGGACTGCGCTTATCCTTTCCCCGCCCGCTTCCGTCCGAGTAGGAAAAAAAGGTATAGTACAAAATGAAACCACCACGATCTGTGCCTCTTCCCCCCTGCCGCCTGCACCCATCTTCCACACGATGCCCCAATCCCTCCGCGGACCACTCTCCCCGCCTCCATCCTCCATCCTCCCCATCTTCACGGTTGCAAGCCCAACCAGAGGTGCTACTGCGCGGTAGCGCTAGATCGCGAGGAGAAGGACGAAGAGGTTTCCACCAGAACCTCCTGCTCATGAATCCCCAATCATCATGGGCGCCCCTCGGCTGCTGTCGGGGCCCTGTTCACCCCGAGTGTCCCTCCGTCGCCGCCGGCCACACCAGGTTTCACGGATGCATTGCCCACGCAGAGGAGATCCTCCCCTGACTGCATCAGCGAGTCTTCTGCGACGAAGATCTGAAGGAAAAATCACGATGATGAGGCTGCTGCTGCCAACGAGCCGCCGTCTCCGAGAAGTCTCATGTGAGATGGGAAGACGTTGTTGGTATGGAAAGTGCCAAATAGGGTACTGCAAGGGGCGCGTCTTGATCTCAATCAAGTTCTCAATCAGGCGAGGATGTTTTTTTTATTCACAACTATTGGCATCAATTGGTCTGTGCATTTGTTCCTAGCACTGATGATAAATGTAACCTGTTAATTGGGGAAAGATATGCCCTTCACAGGTGTACCTTGATTCAATATAGGACAATGAGTAGTCAATTGGCTGATTAAATTAGTTTTTTGTGTTCTATGTATAGATGCAGTTGGGGCATGCCTCCAGACCTGCTGGCTAGATAGTGGTAAAAATGGATACTTTTGATGTAGGGGTAGCCTCCTCACCATTTTGCTTCCCTGTCGAATTTTATCCGGTTGGGCAAGATGGGCCTCTACCCTTGGGGCAAATTTTTAAGTTTGACCAGCTAGGATAAGAAGTACTTGTTGCTGGTCCAAATACGTCGTGCCTTAATTTGATTGTGTTTTAAATTGCAGTCGGTTGACACCTGAAGGTATGAACGAAATCCACTTAACACGTCCTGAAACTGGGTGTAAGTTTTTTGTACGAGTTGAACTCAGAACATGTTATTCCTGACAGCTTACCGGAGTGGAAAGAGAAAATTTATTCCTCAGGTGCAAAAGTGATTTTTGTAATTGAGGTATATGTACAATGCACAAGCTTCTTCTAAGTTGATGTTTCCTGTAGTTTATACATACACTATTCTAGGATAATAATGGAGTTCTTCTCCGTGTGGCTCTAAGGTCTAGGCATTGGCTGCCCGATTTGTGGTCATCCAGTGGTTAGGAAACGATTCTCTTTCTGTCAGTCTATCTTGTCCTTTCCTTGGTGTGGCTCTAAGGTATGGTCATTGGCTGCCTGATTTGTGGTCATTTAGTGGTGAGAAAACTGTTCTCTTTCTGTCAGTTTATCTTGTCCTTACATTGAATTTCCGTCTACTTAACATATTTTGAATCTTATTGTTTGCAAGGGCTACATATAAGCTCATTTAACAAATTTTCTGTCCCAACGCAATTACTCCGATACAATATATTCATGAAGTAAAAACAGAATAATGCTATACTTACTATCCCAAGACCTTCTGATTGCACGTGTGAGTTCAACTTCCCAAGTGCTGTTTCAAAATTCACGTCAATTTCACGTGCTAAAATATCCAAAGAGCATATCATATATACCGTTAAATATTAGTTATATGTACATCATATTTTGTCTCCACTGCTATCGGCATGTGATACTGAAAACTTAGATGATTGACCATTTCTCGCTGATCTGAAGGTCCTTAATATTAACAAAGGTGTAGACATCCAGGTTTTCTGAAGAAAAGTATTGTTATATATATCTTAATAGCCTTTGATATATATTTTTGCATTGCCAAGTCTTGTGTAACTCAATTTAATAGAGCTATGGATGTATCAACTCTGGTGTGTAACCAGATATTGATGTGTGAGAAGAATATCTACTTTCCTTTCGGAGGTACTTATTGTTTATTTTCACAACCCTGGCACAAGCATCTTGCACTACAATGACTTGAAAACTGGTCTGGTTCAACGAGTTGAAAATGGCCCTTTTGAATGTCAAGAACATCAGCAAACATTACTACATGATCTTTGAATTTTTCAATAGTAAAAATACCATCCTTGTATGATAATTGTAGGTGAGAATCTGCTTCATGGACCGCCTTTCTGCAAGTTTTTCAGTTGATATTTTCTCGTAGCACCTTTCTATAAGGACATGAAAATTATTTATGTTCAATGGTTTACATGAAGGAATTGCAAACATAGCTGTTTGATAACAGGGAGGATGAGAGCATGCCATCGGTCGTGAAGAGCATATCGTTCTTGGTCGTGTTTTGCGTGTGGCACAGGGCTGACGCATGACTGGCGGTGTTGCTGTGGAGGAAGATGTGTGAAGAGGATGCAAGTTTGGGTGGTATGTTTTTCTTGATCAACCTGGTCGCGGTCGGTGTTGACAAGGATGGACGCAAGTTGCTGGAGAAACAAGGTGAAGACGAATACGAGGAAGTTTGACTGCCGCATTAGTGTTCTGTTTTGTTCCTTTGTAGTGCCCAGATCTGAACTTCATGATAATAAATATCTGCAACATCTAGGTTTGGTGAATCATTTGACTCATTTGTTCGGAAATCTACTCTTTTTGCTTCAATATATTAGTCTAGATGACCTGCTGGAATTTTCTCTTTTATAACAAATATCTTGATGCATACCTGGTTTGATAACGGCCAATAGGATTGTGATGCGTGTGAAATATGGATTGGATTGATTCTTGTATTGGAGCTTTGAGAAAAAGTGATGTGTGTGAAATATGGATTTTAAAGTGGCGATAACCTTTTCATTCCAATACTATGGAGAATGTGTTATTCACAGTTCTACAATTCAACAATGTTCCTCAAGATTTCTCTTGGTCAAAGCCCGCCGATGCATGTGGTGAGCTTGGCTTGTGATGTCGTCTACAGAAAGGGAACAGTTTTTATGAACGAATCAGTTGTCCAGAATTACAGGTGTCTCCATGGAGACAATGGTGTAAATGACAATGTAAACTCTAATGCTGAGTAAATATATTGTGGAGATCTTGACGATGGCAGATTTCAGAGTTGTGTGGCTTTGGTGGAGGCAAGAACTTTGAGAATAGTGTATGAACGGTTAAAGAGCATATTATTTGTAAAGAAGAAAAGTATTTGTTCAGGTTGATATGTATGCATTCCCATATTTTTGTATAATTTTCATATGATATTTCCTAAATTAGGATGAAATGTGATTTTTTGTCATCATGGATGCTATGATCAACATGATTTAGTAAAATCTTGTTCTAGCAATAAATTTATTTATTAGTCGATATATATGCGATGCTATGATGTTATATAGTTCATCATCGTCACTTATATGATCACAAGCCTCAGATTGTTTCATTGTCTACTTATGATTTTACATAGGATAAAAGATTATATGTTTGTGAGGTTACACGTGCATGATTACTAATCATAATAGATTGGCATTATGCCCCTCTATTTTTTTGTTGTGTTTTTTTCTCACGGAGGGAGAGGGAGAGTCATGAACACAAAAATCTATTCCTTTTAGTTTGTTTTGTTGCACATGGTCTATTGAATTTCCCATCTAATTAATCCTGAATATTAGGTTGCATCACGTGGAATTTGTTAGGAAAGCATGATTGATTGGACCTTTAATAGCATATAATCCCTCTGTCCAGAAATAAGTGACTTGCATTTGTTTAGATTCGCATGTATCTAGACATATTTTAGTGTATTGATATATACGAATTTAGACAAACTCAAGTCAGTTATTTCTGGATGGAGGAAATATTTGATTCCTTATTTTTGGGATTGTGGTGTAGTTTTTTCTCGAGAAGGACAAAAATAAAAAGGATCTTCCTTTGTAGTTTTTTCAAGTGTAACCAATCCTGGATATTTAATTAAATGAGATGCAGTAGGAAAGTACCATATAATTGATTAACCCCTTTAATTGCATTCCTCAAAAAAATAAACCCATTCATGTTACCATTTTTGCTCGTCAAATCTGTGTGAGCTCAGATGTAGATTGAACGGTCCAGATACGCAAGATGACGACTGTTTTAGTCGAGTGGTGACGTACTATCACTATAACACCCCAAAACTTTAAATCAAGATTATCAAATTCTAATCACCCAAATTTAGGGTTAACAAAAACTTTTAGTAATAAAATGATTATGAATGCATGTTAGTTGCATTAATTGTGATTGTTTGAAATTGTCATGCTTGATTGTTACAAATGATGTAAAATGGTTTAAAGGTGAATTTTGCATCATCTAGGACAATTACAAACAAAATCCAAAGAAAAAGAAATCAAATAGGAATAAATGAAGCAAATGGTCATTTTGACAAAAGTAAACCACTAGGCCACTTTGTGTGTTCCTAGAAGAAGATTTCTAATAGAAACAATTCTTATTTTTTCACTCCTTGCTAGACCAAGTAAAAGTGTATCAATGCCCACTTTACAAACTTACAAAAACATCTTTCAAATCAATTTAATGGAAAGTTGAAAATTGAATATAGTTCATATGTTAAGATTCCATTTTTTCAAAAACCTATCAAATCAATTCCCCTCAACCTCTCTAAGCAACCATAGACTCTCAAGCTTAACTTAAGATCACTCAAAAAATTTGAATCAAAATTTCCAAAGCAAGTTTCATGCGGCCATTTTCACAAACACCTTGCTTACACTAATTTAACCACCTGCCTAACTTCACTGTTGTGCACAGTGATCCTCGACCATTTGGTCTCCACTTCACTCTCTTATCCCCTCTGGTGTCGAGTGTTAGCACAGCCCCTGCGGCCGAGTACTTTCCGACGACGACGACGAAGTTCCGGCGAGACACGGACCCGATTACTTCCGCTAAGATACACGTACAACCAGCTAGCTCAATCGTTGCTTTTGATTCAGCTAGTACTCTCACGTACGCACACACGCGGAACACAAATATTATAGCTACAGGGGCGTGTCGCTCCTGCTTCTTGTATTCAACTCAAACTACACGATGTGGTGTTTATAAGAGTCAGACTGCATGTATATATACTAGCTAGGACACCACGTTGCGGACTCAACTAGCAAGAACGACTTGGTTACACACTCCTAGACCTATACGTATACATGCATGTTATCCAACGAACACACATAGGTCAACTATTAGGAAACCTATATGTATACGATTCGTATACGGCGGCGTGCACGATGCCGTGCCGGCATCCGGCGTGCTTATTTCTAACAATCACCCCCTAAGCACGACATGTGCTTCATCTCGACATGGATTCCAAATACGCCGGCTACTCCTCGCGGGCGTCATCCTCGGCATTGCTTTCGCCGCTCCAGGCGTTATCTTCCACGTCACCGACTTTACCTTCACCGGCTTCTCCATGACTTGACGTCGACCCTCCTCGTCCTCATCCTTCTTTTCCGCGTCCTTGTCGATGTCGTCCATGAACGTGCCTTCGGTCTTCACCGGTTCCTTGATGAACAAACAGTGCTTTTCGTAGTTCATCTTCACCGGATTATTTATCATCCGAAGTGTCTCATTCGGATAGTAGTCTAACACGCCTCGCATGCGTGCTCGCGTCGGTCATAGTCGCTTCGTCTCCAGTGCAGTCGGAGGTGTCACAACATACTCTTCTGCGCCCGACAACGCGTCTTCAGTTTCTGAACCTTGTGTGCCTCCACGTAGAGCTCCTGGAATCAACGGCTCTACATACAGCGTATCCTACATGCCTATTTGTGATTCAATTTCTTGACTCACCACCATGTTACATGGCCCTTGCACTTCTGGACACTCCTTTGCCCCAAGCTCTTCATGTGGATCATCACCTCCTGTACTAGCACATGATGAGCTATACCTAACACCACTTGGTCCATATGGAGCCGCTCCCTCCATTTCTTCTGGCCACGGACTAGCCTTTTCTCCAGACTCTTTTTCTTCTGGGAGAATCCCTAGTACTTCTGGCCTGGCGTCCACGCCTGGAGCACCCCCTAGGCCTTCAACGTCTTCTAGGCCCGAACTTGCTGACAAGGATAAGCTTGGTTGATCCATATTTTCTTCATACTCAAGATCCCACGTGACGTAAAAAGTTGGATATCCCGGTTCGTTGTAGCCCAATTCCATGACTCGCCTTCCTCAAAGATTACGTCGCCCCTGACAACCACCTTATTGGTATAAGGATTGCACAAGCGGTATTCCTTTGAGCTTTCATAGCCCGTCATGATCATTGGAGTCCTCTGCTCCGCCAATTTACTCTTATGGTCGGACTCCGTCTTGACATGCGCCACGCACCCAAAAGTGCGAAGATGATCAACCGAGGGTTTCCATCCGTACCATGCTTCGTACGGTGATATACCAACACCACTCTCAGTTGGCTCCATATTCAGCAAATACACAGCCGTATTGACTGCCTCACCATAGAATTTTCCTGACAAGCCTTTACTCTTCATCATGCTCCGTGCCATGGTCAATACAGTTTGATGCAGCTCACCCCCTTGATCAATGTGTAGGGCTCTTATCTTCGCCTCCACCTTGAACTCTTCGGCTTCCTTGATCTTCTCGAATGCTTGTTGAGCTTGATCCTTACTTTTCAGCAACACAATCCACATGTACTTACTATGATCATCCACCACAAGCATGAAGAACTTATTGCCAGACGGAGTTGCGGGTGAAATTCCAACACATAGATCACCATGACCTAGTCCCGAGGCTTCACTTGCCTCAAACGTGGCTTCACATGGTAACAGGGCACTCCGTTCCTCGTGATCCACACACGGTAGATCGTGATCCACTTGCGCCACAATCTTCGTAGCCGATGATGGAGGATCCTCCTCATCCTTCAGCTCAGTTACTTCGAGCATCAGCATCATCGGTCCATCATCTCCTTCCTGGGCGATGAGAGCCCTCTCCTTCAGCGGTTTCTTGCAATCCTTCTTGAAGTGACCGAGCTCGCCGCAGTTATGACATCTTACTTTCTTAATGTCAAACTTCCTCCGCGGCTGAGCGTTGTCCTCATCCTCCCCTGCGATATACTTTTTCGCTGGGCAAGAAGCTTCTTTATCACTCCTGCTTCTAGATCCTTGATTGCCCTTTTCTTTGGCGACCACCGCCTGCCACTGGGCACGGGTAAGCATCACGTGCTCTTCCGGTACCGCATCACCATAGGTGATCTTCATCCGCTCGTCATGAGCCTTCAATCGTCCAACCAGATCATCCATCGTGAGAGTCTTGAGATCAATGCACTGCTCGATCGCCGACACAACGGACAAGTAACGCGGCGGCGCCGCGCGAAGGAAACGCCGAACGACTTAGATTTCTTCGAGCTTCTCGCCGAGCGCGCGAATCCCATTGACCAAAGTGGATACCCTCGAGGCAAACACGTCCAGCGTCTCGTCTCCTCCCATCTCCAGATTCTCGTACTTCTTCTGCAAGGTTTGTAGGGTTGCCTCGCAGACACGCTCGTGCCCAAGATTTAGCATCTTGAGCGCCTCCCACGCCTCCTTTGCAGATTTCTTCGAGATCAGGTGCTGCATCACATCCGCCGGCATCACCGAGCCGATGGCCGTGAGTGCCTGCCGGTCCTTGCAGTACTTCGACGCGCCCTTCTTGAACTCGTCGCCGCCGGGATCGACCGCCTCCCATAGATCGTTGGACTCTAGCGCCCACTCCATCTCGGTCGCCCACATCGTGTAGTTGTCGCGGTTGTACTGCGGGTACTGTGTCAACACCTGTGCAGCAAATCCTTTAGCCGCACCGGAATACTCGCCCACATCCATCGTCGCTGTGACCTCCCCTTACGAGGAGATCCTTCACGAGGCTCTGATATTAATTGTTAGCACAGCCCCTGCGGCCGAGTACTTTCCGACGACGACGACGAAGTTCCGGCGAGACACGGACCCGATTACTTCCGCCAAGATGCACGTACAACCAGCTAGCTCAATCGTTGCTTTTGATTCAGCTAGTACTCTCACGTACACACACACGCGGAACACAAATATTATAGCTACAGGGGCGTGTCGCTCCTGCTTCTTGTATTCAACTCAAACTACACGATGTGGTGTTTATAAGAGTCAGACTGCATGTATATATACTAGCTAGGACACCACGTTGCCGACTCAACTAGCAAGAACGACTTGGTTACACACTCCTAGACCTATACGTATACATGCATGTTATCCAACGGACACACATAGGTCAACTATTAGGAAACCTATATGTATACGATTCGTATACGGCGGCGTGCACGATGCCGTGTCGGCATCCGGCGTGCTTATTTCTAACAATCACCCCCTAAGCACGACATGTGCTTCATCTCGACCTGGATTCCAAATACGCCGGCTACTCCTCGCGGGCGTCATCCTCGGCATTGCTTTCGCCGCTCCAGGCGTTATCTTCCACGTCACCGACTTTACCTTCACCGGCTTCTCCATGACTTGACGTCGACCCTCCTCGTCCGCATCCTTCTTTTCCGCGTCCTTGTCGATGTCGTCCATGAACGTGCCTTCGGTCTTCACCGGTTCCTTGATGAACAAACAGTGCTTTTCGTAGTTCATCGAGCAGCACCCAGACCATCCCCCCTTTGGCAGTTATGCATAGTGGAGCGCTGCCAGTTTTTGGTTATCGCCGGCCGACCACGGCTAGCTCACAGCAGACACCGCCGCAGCCAACCATGATGTCCAGGAAGCACGCCGCACTCCACCGCCACCCTTTGTCCTAGCCTCGACCCCAGCCGAGCCCTAGACCACCGTAGCTACGCCGCGCACCGTGCGTCTGCGCCATGTCCAGAGCGCGCCAGCTCGCCTCGCCCGACCAGCTCGCCCAGACCACGCCTCACCCTCTCCCCGCATGCTCACGCTCGCCATGATCACCACAACCCCGCAGACACCCCCGTTCGCCGCCGTGCGACCCGCAGCTCCCGCACGCCGTCGCAAACACCTCCGCCTCTGCGCAGAGCGCCGCACGCGCCCGACCAAACCACACCGCCCCACGCCTCGCCATTAAGTCCGTAAGAACTGCCAGGGAGCACAGCACCGCCCACTAGCCTCCGCCACGCCGATAGCTGCCTGTAGCACCGTCACCGACGAGCTCGCGCCCGTAGCGTTCGGTCCCCTCGCCGCAGTATAAAAGGAGGCCACCCCTGCCTCATTTCTCCACACCATTCCACTCACCACCTCTCACTGACCCTCCTCCACTTCTTCCCGGAGCAAGGCGAGCTCTCTCTCGCCGGAATTTGGCCGGAGCCCGCCGCTGCTGGAGGAGAAGGGCGCCGTTGATTTCGACCACCCCAAGCCCTATCGTGACTGCGCCTCGCCTCGCCGTCGTCTACCACATCGATCGCCCCCGTCGCCGACCCTAGCTGGAGCCCCGGTGAGCCTAGCCAGACCCCCACCGCCGCGTTAGGGTTGATTCCTCGCCGGAGTAGTTCGTCGTCGATGATGACTCACCGACGTCAGATTAGAATTAGATCACACGACCTAGATCCAATGATACCGTTTCGCTTAGATGCAGTCGCTGACTGGTGGACCCCATCTGTCAGCAGCCCGCTGTGATGTGCAGTGCAGTTGGGCTGGCCCATTTAACTTCCCACGCTGGCCGGGAAATTCAAATATTGAATTTTCTTTTTAGTTAAAACCCTATTATGTCCACATATTCAAAAATCAATTCAGAGAGTTTCACTGAACCAAATTGCATGATTCAAATTTTGTTAGAAAGGTATTTAAATTATCTATCCAAACTCGTTGGATTTAAATCATTTGGAGTTAGAGATAATCTTTAGTAAAAATAACAAGACATAGATTATTGCAACTTCAAACATTTTTCAAAAATCAACCATCATAGCTTTTGGGCTGTTTCCAGCTCTCAAAAATCATATTTGACAATATCTATCTGAATAAGTAAAAATATCTAGGTTTGCATGCAGTGACATTGGACTAGTACTGTCGTTGTATTGGGAACGACAGTACCTGAGGAGGTTAGATAGAGGTGTGGGGACTAGCAGAGAAGCTATCAACGACGTCCGCGGGCGGGATTGGATACAAGAGAGCGTAGCAGGACGCAAGAAGTACCCAGGTTCGGGGCCCTCGTGCTGAGGTAAAGCCCCTACTCCTGCCGGATCTGACTATGTGGGATATACGAGCTACAAGTGCTCCTCGAGCTGTATCTACTAGCTACTGCCTTAAATGCACTGAGACCAACCCTTTCTACTGAGGCCCTGCCTCTCCTTATATAGGCAGAGAGGCAAAGGTCTCGCTGGCTAGTCCGACTGGCGGGCCCCACAGGCGGGTCCCAGCCGACTAGTCACCTACAGTGTCCAGCATGGCTTGTCCTTTCGGTGTATGAGCGGTATGGCTGTTGTAGGTACAGTGGACGCCGTGCGATCCTGTCGTCAGCACAGGCCACTGTTCCAGCGTCACCCACGCAAAGTCTTCGATATGGGCAGGTGGTTGCCCGTCTTGTCATCGTACAGGGCGTACCGTGCACTGATACGCACGTCGTCCTGTCTCTATGATTGGGTCCGGCTACGTCGTCGTATCCGGCTGTCTCTTTCTGATCCGGCTACTGGGTGATAGCCGGCCCATCCTGTCCTGTCCGGCTGCATCTGGTCAGCCGGACGCGATCCGACTATCCTGCTTCTTATTCGGATGGGGTACCCGGGGATCATCCCCCTGACACTAGCCCCCGAGCGCGTGTGGATTCCGCCCTTAGGCGAAATGTGCGTGTGCTCCTTCTTGCTTTTCGAATTTTCATCCGGCTGAGCCTAGCGGTTGCGCTACCCGTGACGTCAGTGCTGACGCCGGCCACGCGCGCACGCGCCATCATTGCTCTGCGGCGGCCAGCGTAACGTCCCGTCGCACGTCGCCTCGGGAAACTGTTGTCCGGCGCTTCGGTTCTTGCTCCAGGATCTTCTGCGCATCCTGTCCTAGCACACGAGATCTAGGCGGAAGTTGGGATGTGGTTTGCCCGGATGCGCGCCACGTGGCCCTGCCGACGGTTGCCCTTCCGGTCCTTTAAAGGGACGCCACGGGGGAGGCAGTTCTTTTCCTTCGCTCCCCGCTGCAATCTCCTTCTCCCTCGCGCGCTCTTGCTCCTGCGTTCTTGCCCTCTGCGCCGCCCGCTCGCCGTCGTCGACGTTACGGGCCACCGTCACTCTTCCGTTGCCGCTCCTCTCCCTCAGCCGGAAATGGCCGCCGACCGCGGAGCCTGGTGCGGCTCCTCCGTCACCGAGGACCAAATCGCGAAGTATCGCGTGACCCGCGTCCTCCTGCCGGCGGAGGGGGTGGTGGTGCGGTTGGCACCGGTGGGGGAGGTGTCGCCGCATCCGGCGGAGGGGGAACACGTCATCTTCCTTTCGCACCTGGCGCGCGGGTTCGCGCTGCCGCTGCATCCTTTCTTTCTCACGTTCTTGGCCTTCTTTGACCTCCGCCTCCACCACCTCGGCGCCAACGCAATCGGAACGCTGGCGCACTTCATGGCGTTCTGCGAGAGTTACCTCGGGATCCAGCCGGATCTCGGGCTCTTCTGCCGGCTCTTCCGAGTTCGGCCGCAGGTGCAGTACACGAAGGGGCCGCTAGTCGTCTGCGGCGGCGCCTCCATATACTCCCGCACCTAATCTGGCTACCCGGAATTCTTGCTCCAGGACACGGTACGGCTGTGGCAGCAGTCGTACTTCTACGTCAAGAACGTCACCAACGTTGACCGGATAAACCTGCCGGCCTTCCAAGACGTCGAGTCCAGTCGGCAGAACTGGGATATGAAGATCCACGGCGACAAGGCGGAGATGGATGCGATGCTGGCGTGCATGCGCTCCCTTGTCACCTGCCAGCTAACTGGTCGGGACATCACTCTTAGCTGGATGTCCCGGCTGATGATGCCGATGCAGCAGCGGGCGCACAAGATGTGCTACTACTCGGGCCGGCTAGACCTGACCCGGCTGTCACGCCGTGATCCCCGCTACCACAACTTGAAGGAGTGGTTGTGGACGATCAGCAAGGAGCGGCTGCTGGAGAACTGGAAGTTCAGCCTGGCGCGCTACAGCCGGGAGAACCGCGCGCCCCGGGTAAGTTCTCGTAGCCGGAAATTTTGCTTATTCCCTCTGTGTTATCTCCTTGTTCTGTCTGATTGACTTCTTGCATTCGTCAGATCTTCGCCTGCATCCTTCGCGAGGAGGGAAAGGCTCCCCTCGAGGTATTCACGCCAGACTTGCTCGAGCCGCACGCTCGGCGGTCCGGCGAGGAATCGAATGGGGATGACGACGCCTTCCCCAGCCGGAACGACGAGCCGACCGCCGACCCGCACGTGAAGGTGCACGAGGAGGTGGAGGCCGGGCCGACATCGGAGCCGGTGACACGCTCTGCGACGGATGGCGAAGCAGGTGGGAGCGGCTCCAGCCGTTTCGGCTCCCACCGGCCTGCGGCGGAGGAGCTGGTCCAGCGCCCTACCGCCGAGCCGTCTTGGCCGGAAGAAAGGGCCCCCCCCGGTCGTGCCGGGGTACGTTTTTCCTCTCCCCCTCTATCTTTCGGTGCCTTCCCTTTATTTGTTTTCCTTCTTGTTTTTCTGAATTTGGATTATTTTGCCTTTGCCTTTTCCTCCTTCTTCTTAGCGCGTTGGTTTCTTTCGGAGGCGCGAGCCCGGCTCGGGCGCCAACCGGGTCGCCACCTGACGCCCCTACTGAGCCAACCGGTGCCTCTCCTTCTTCTGAGGCTGAGCCGGCTGCCTCCTCCCAGCCGGAGGGTCCCCAGCCGGAAGCGGATCACTCCCAACCGGAAGGTTCCTCCGCGGGCGCGCGGGGGGCTGCCGGCAAGGAGCTCGTCATTGTTGGCGACGACAACTCCGACGAGGAGCTCGGGGAGGAGTGGCGAACAGCAGTGGTCGCGGCGAAGGAGTCCTTGGCCATCAACACCGTGGACGACGACGCCTCCTCCGCTGCTTCGCTGTCGGATCTTGCCGCCACGCTCAAGCTGGCGGTGAAGGAGATCCGGCTGCTTGAGGCCACAGCCAGCGGGAACCGGACCCTGGAGCAGAAGATTGCAGCCGCCAACGGGACCTCCCAAAGTAAGTTTGCTTTATCCGCCTTGCTCCTTTTTTTACTGATAACCGGTTTCGTTGCAGCCATCCTCGTGTGCGCTCAGCGCGAGATCGATCGCTTGAAGAAAGCGAACGACCGGCTGAGCAGGTCCAACTCCACTCTGCGGCTGCAGAACAAGGATTGGCACGCACGAGTAGACGGTTTGGAGGCCACCGTCAAGGAGCGTGACACCTCGCTCGCTAGCCGGGCCGAAGCCTTCTCCCTTCTCGAGGCCCAGAACAAGGACCAAGAGAAGGAGATAAAGCAGCTAACGGTCAAGGAGAAGGCGCTGGTGGAGGAGCTGATGTAGGTCGGCCACACCGCCAAAGGTGAGTTCTTTCTTTCACCTTCTTTTCTTTCCGGATCCGGTAGCCGGATCTGACTCCTCTTTTCTGACAGCCTTTTACCCCGGCATAGACCCGCTGGCCTACAACCGGCTGTAGGAGAACTGGCCGGGAGCGCAGTCGACGGCTCAGGAGCTCGTCGTCCTTCTTGGCGAGGAAGCTGTGAAGCTTCGTCAGGCGGCGCGGGACGTCTTCTCCTTCGTGTGGCCGGAGGCTCCGGTTCCGGAGACGATGGCGCAGCTGGCGGCGAAGGTGGGAGAGGTACCGGCTGCGGGACCGGGCGGCGCGGGCCGGAGCGGAGATGGCCCTGGCACTGATGCTCTCCTGGTACAAGGACGCTCACTCGAGAAGATCGATGGGGGCTTCCGCGCCGGAGCTGATCTTGCCGCCATCCGGAGCTTCGCGGGTCCGCCATCAAGATCGCCGACTATGTGGACCCAGATGAGGTGCTCACCGACTCGGAGTCCATCGGTACTCCGGATGTGGAGGCCCCGGTGCCGCCGCCTGCCAGCGCCGGAGCCGGATCGAGCACTGCGGCTCCTCCTCCGCCCCCAGCTTCTGTCGGCCAAGAACTCCCCCACGGCAAAGGCCCTGCCGTTTAGCTGCTGCCCCGGGATGCCGGGTGTATTTGTCTTGTCTTATACGTTTGTGAACTTTGTTCGTTTGTACCGGCTATCTGTGATGCCGGGTAACTTATGAGAGCTTCGTCTCCTTCTTGTTTATTATTGTTGAAATTCTTGAATCTTCCTTGTGCGCTGAGCTTTTTTTTTTACGTATTTTGCCCGACTAACTTAGCCCGGCTACACACCTTTAGCCGGGCGACCTGCACCTCCAGTGGGGGCGCGCAAGCACACCCACTGGGTGTAGCCCCCGATATTCGGAGTAGCTGGCGTAGCCAGGTGCTTCGAATCTTTCTTATTTATGCCAAGTCTTCTAACTTTATCCGACTGGCCTCGTCTCAGTCGGCCACTTTCGTCGGCTGGACGGCTTCAGCCGGGGAACTAACATTCCAGTGGGGGCGCGCGAGCGCACCCACTGGGTGTAGCCCCCGAGATTCGGAGTAGCTGGCGCAGCCAGCTGCTTCGAATCTTTCTTGTCTTTTCTTGCTCCCGCCCTTGCCCTCACCTGGGCTCCGAACGGCCGGCTAAACGCCCTTAGCCGGTAAGGAACTACAAGATTCCACTGGGGGCGCGCGAGCGCACCTAGTGGGTGTAGCCCCCGAGATTCGGAGCGCTTGATGAAGGCAAGGACTTCGAATCTTCTTTCCTTCTCCTGATTTCCGACTCGAAGTAGTCGTACGAGAATGCACATATGCACACATACATCTTCATAGGTTAATAGGTTAGTCTGTCAAATTGTAGCCGGAAAACAGCTTTTTTTTTTTGAAAATTGGCTTGCTCCTTTCTAGACACTTAGTTGCTTTCTCGTGTGTTCTGCTGTTTTCGCTGCGTCCTTGCCGGGTAGCGGGGTTGCGGTCTGCAGCCGGAATCGAAGGGAGCTGATAGTACGTTACGCACGGTACTAGCAGCTTAGCAGCTGGATTGGTTCGAGCTAGTTGCGGGGCCGGGACGCCCTCCTACCCGTTTTTCGTGTGGGATGCCTCGGGCTTTTGCTCTTGCTAGCCGGACAGCCGGGTTGCGGTCTGTAGCTGAGACGAAGAGTGGGCCTCTGACATCATCGCACACTACTCAGCCGGTTTGTTGACTTAACAGGCCGGGCCAGCCGGCGAGCCCCCGGGTAGGGGTTCCCGGAGCCGGAAAATTTGAACTGAAGAACAGGTGCACACACATTTCTAGAAGGAGCCCCTGAGATTCTCGTGGGAGTCTGCATTTTCATTCATGGGGTTTTCGGGATACATACACTGCCTGGCGACTAGGTGTAAAACGGGCGTAGCAGGGCCGCGTTCCAGGGACGTTCGGTCTCCTCGTCCGATTTGTCCATCTTGTTCTTGCGCGGCTGCTGTGCGTCGATGAGGTAGTAGGAGTCGTTGGGCAGCGCCTGGCTGATGATGAAGGAGCCCTCCCAGGGTGGTGATAGCTTGTGCATGCCCTTCGTGTCTTGAACCAGCCGGAGAACCAGGTCGCCCTCGCGGGATGCGACTGGGCGAATCCGGCTTGAATGGTAGTGACGTAGTCGCTGCTGGTACAGGGCAGACCTGGACAGGGCCAGCTCGCGGGCCTCCTCCAAGAGATCCACCCCGTCCTCCGGCGCCTCCTTGTTGGCTTGCTCGTCGTAGAGGAGCTTGCGAGGGGAGTCAAATTCGATGTCGGCAGAGAGGACGGCTTCCGATCCATAGACCAGGAAGAATGGCATGTAGCCGGTTGACCTATTCGGTGTGGTGCGGAGGCTCCATAGCACAGCCGGAAGTTCTTCGATCCAGCATCCGGGTGACCGCTCCAATGGCTCGATGAGACGTGGTTTGATGCCGGCTAGCACCAAGCCGTTTGCTCGTTCGACTTGCCCGTTGGACTGCGGGTGTGCAACGGATGCGAGGTCCAGCCGAATGCCCTTGTTGCTGCAGAACCGGGCGAAGGCCCCCTTGGCAAAGTTCGTGCCGTTGTCGGTGATGATGCTATTGGGGTAGCCGAAGAGGTTGATGATGTCGGTGAAGAAGGTAACAACCGTCGCTCCATCCAGCTTCCGGATAGGCTTGGCCTCGATCCACTTTGTGAACTTGTCCACCGCTACCAGCAGGTGGGTCATTCCCGCGCGGGCTCGCTTGAAGGGCCCGACCATGTCGAGGCCCCAAACTGCGAAGGGCCAGGTGATCGGTATGGTCTTGAGCACCGAGGTTGGCATGTGCCTGACCTGCCCGAAGCGCTGGCACCCATTGCACGCGCGGACCAGCTGCTCGGCATCCTCGAGGGCGGTGGGCCAATAGAAACCATGGCGAAACGCCTTGGCGACTATTGCCCTTGACGAAGGGTGGTGCCCACACTCACCCTGTTGGATGTCCTTGAGTAGCCGGTAGCCTGTGTCTACATCGACACATCTTTGGAAGATACCGGATACACTGTGCTTGTACATCTCGCCGTTTATGATGGTGTATGTATGCGTGTGGCGTAGGATTTGCCTGGCCTCTACCTCATCGTCCAGGAGTTCTCCGTTGGCGATGTAGTTCATGAAGGGCTGTGCCTAGGATGGCACTTCCCAGATGATGAGGACGCTCCTGTCCTCCGGCTGACAGGTGTCGGGGGGTCGTCCAGGTGGAATATCCGGGACGGCAGCCCCCGAGCCACTAGGCGAGCTAGCAGCCCTCGGGTCTTGCGAGCCGGAGGGCACTGCCTGGCCGGAGTTGGTGCGGGTTTTCTTCTTTGGTGGATCTGCCGGCTCCGTTTCCGTTGCTCCGGCCGCCGGAACGCTTCCCGCCTAGACGATGGAATTTGACTCTGGCAACGGGTTGATGGATGGCTTGCGCAGATGCTCCAAGGAGACCCCTGGTGGAATGGCCTGCCTGGTGGATCCTATCTTGGAGAGCGCATCGGCTGCCTTGTTGTTGGTGCGGGGGACATGATGAAATTCGCACCCGTCAAAGGAGGCGCTGAGCTTCTGGATGTGGAACCGGTAGAGAGCCATGATCTCTGGCGTCCCATTCCCCGGACACCTGTTGCACCACCAAGTCCGAATCACCGAAGCACAGGATCCGGTTGACGCCGATCTCCTTGGCCAGCCAGAGCCCGTGCGCCAGTGCTTCGTATTGGGCTACGTTGTTGGAGGCCTTGAAGTGGATCTGCAGCACGTACTCCAGTCGGTCTCCCTTGGGCGAGGTGAGCATGATGCCGGCTCCCAAGCCCCCGAGCATCTTCGACCTGTCGAAGTGCATCCGCAGTGGTCTGAATCCGGGACCGGTGGGAGATACTGGGTCTCGGCCCAGTCGACGAGGAAGTCCGCCAACGCCTGTGACTTGATCGTGAGCCGGGGCTCGTACTGGATGGAGTAGGCGGCGAGCTCGATGGCCCACTTGGCGACTCGGTCGGTGGCGTCCTTGTTGCCGATGATTTCCAAAGGGGTGCAGTGCACACGACCTTGACCGGGTGCTCCTGGAAGTAGTGCTTGAGCTTCTTGCATGCCAGGTACACATCGTAGCACATCTTTTGGTAGTGGGGGTAGTTCTGCTTGGAGAGGGAGAGAACCTCGCTGAGGTAGTAGACGGGTCTCTGAACCGGCTGAGCCTTGCCTTCCTTGGGGCGCTCCACCACCAGGACGATGCTGACGACCCGGCTGGTGGCTGCTATATAGAGTAACATCGGCTCCTTGCTAGCCGGCGTGGCTAGAACCGGCGCTGTGGATAACATGCGCTTGAGGTCATGAAACGCGGTGTCGGCCTCCGAAGTCCAGGAGAACTTGTCCGTCTTCTTCATCAGTTGGTACAACGGGAGTGCCTTCTCCCCCAGCCGGCTGACGAAACGACTGAGGGAAGCCAGGCATCCGGTGAACTTCTAGACTCCAAGCAGGTTCTTGGGCGGCTGCATCCTCTCGATGGCCGCGATATTCTCCGGATTCGCCTCGATGCCTCGTTGAGATACGAGGAAACCAAGTAGCTGACCGGATGGTACCCCGAAGACGCACTTCTCCGGGTTCAGCTTCATCTGGTACTGGCGGAGGTTGCCGAATGTTTCACTCAGATCCTCGAGGAGGGTGCGCTTTTCCTTAGTTTTGATGACTACGTCATCCACGTAAGCGTGCACGTTTCGGCCTATCTGCGAGTGCAAGCATTTCTGCATACATCGCTGATAGGTGGCGCCTGTGTTCTTTAGGCCGAAAGGCATGGTTACATAGCAGAAAGCCCCGTAGGGGGTGATAAATGATGTCTTAATCTGATCAGCCGGGTTCAGCCGGATCTGATTGTACCTGGAATAACAATCTAGAAAAGACAACAAATCACAGCCGATCGTGGAATCGATGACTTGATCGATACGGGGCAAGGCGAAGGGGTCTTTCGAGCACGCCTTGTTCAGGCTGGTGTAGTCGATACACATGCGCCAGGTCTTGTTCTTCTTCAACACCAAGACTGGTTTCGCGAGCCAGTCTGGGTGGTACACTTCCATGATGAACCCGGCTGCAAGGAGCCGGGTGATCTCGTCACCGATTATCTTTCTCTTTTCCTCTACGAACCGGCGCAGAGGTTGCTTGACCGGCCTGGCATCCGGACGCACGTGAAGTGAGTGCTCGGCGAACTCCCTCGGTACACCCGGCATGTCTTTGGGAGACCATGCGAAGATGTCCTGATTCTCACGGAGGAAGTCGACGAGCGCGTCTTCCTATTTGCTGTCCAAGCCGGCACCAATGGTGACGAACTTAGTCGGATCGGAGGGGTCGAGCAGGATCCTCTTTGTCTCCTTTGCCGGCTGGAAAGCTCCTTCTCCAGCCGGTTTGCTGCTAGCCGGAATGTCCTGCTGGGCCATGGCCATGTTGCGCATGATCGCGCGTTTTTCTTCGGCTATGATGAGGGCCTCTACCAGTTTGGAACCGGCTGAGGTGCACTCCATCGATCGCCTGAAGCAGCCGGCGATGGTGATCACGCTGTGGGGTCCCGGCATCTTCGTCTTGAGGTACGCGTAGTGGGGGATGGCCATGAACTTGGCGAGGGCGGGGCGCCCGAGTAGAGCATGGTAGGAGCTCGTCAGATTTACCACTTCGAACCAGATTGGTTCATGGCGGAAGTTTTCCTCGGTCCCGAAGATGACGTCCAACTGGATTTTCCCCAGCGGAGCGCAGGCTGGCCCCGGCAGTACACCATGGAACGTCGTGGTAGTCGGGCGCAGGTCGCTTTCGCGAATGCCCAGCTTCTCCAGCAAGGACTGGTAGAGGAGGTTGAGGTTGCTGCCTCCGTCGATGAGGACGCGCGAGAATCGGCAGGTGCACGCGTTAGAGACGATGAGGGGGTCGAGCACCATGGCGTAGCCCCCGGGAGTCGGCAGATGCTCGGGCTGATCTGCCTGGCTCGAGGTGATGGGGGTTTCCGACCAGTTCAGGTACTGGGGGACCGGAGAAACGATGGTGTTGACCTCCTTGGAGCGTCGCCTGCGGCTGTGCTTGTCGTCCTGCTCCGTCTCGAAGATGTGGTAAGCGGCGTGCGGTTGGGGGTAGCCGTTGTTGTTGTTGCCGCCGTTGCCGTCATTACCGGCTCCCCTAGCCGGTGGTGGGGGTCCACCCGGTGGGGGAGGCGGGAGACGAGGCTGATTGCCCTGGTCCTTTAGCTGGCGAGTCGAGCTGCAGTTCCAGGTGGTGTGGGTAGCCAGTTTGAAGGGACCGATATGCCACTTGCACGGGCCGTCAATCATCTGGTCGAAGGTGAGCCGGGGCTTCTGCCTTCTTGCGTCGTTAGGCGGTGTGTCAGGCGCACCCTCCACAGCATTGACCTGCCACGCGTGGTAGCGAGGCTTCTGTTGTCTGGCCTGGCGGTCCCCGTGGAACCGGTTGTCGTTGCCATGGCGTCTGGAGGATCCGGCTTCACCAGTCGGATTGCTCGAGCGGTCGCGAGCCGGCTCCGTGGGAGTCGGACGGTCGTCCGCGTTTACTCGGAGGGGATTCTTCATGGCGTCATCCGCCATGGCGTACTGGTCCACGACCGTCATGAGCTCCGCCATGGTTTTCGGCTCATCACACAGTAGCCGGTGGCGAAGCATGGTGCCCTCTCGACATCCTTCGATGAAGAAGCTGATGGCTTGGCTCTCCAGGATGCCCTCGCAAGTGTTGCGGAGCTCCGTCCACTTGGCGAGGTACTCGCGGTCGGTCTCGCGGTCGCCCTGGACGCACAAGGCCAGGTCGCGCGGGCGTCCTGGATGTTTGTACGTGGCGTTGAAGTTGCGGACGAACACCTTCTCGAAGTCAGGCCAGGCGTTGATGCTGTTGGGCGCAAGGCTATCGAGCCATGTACTTGCCGACCCGGTTAGCATGAGGGGGACGTAGCGCATAGCTGTGCGCTTATTCCCGTGGGCGATGCCGACTGCCGTAGCGTAGTCGGTCAGCCAGTCTTCCGGCTTCATGCTGCTGTCGTACTTGGGGGTGTCCCTGGGCAGGGAGAATTTATCGGGAAACGGCTCGTTCCGGATGCGGGGTCCAAAACAAACCGGACCGGTAGAATCTTCCTCCTCCGTGACGCGTGCCTGAGCGAGGAGCTCGATGCGGTCGCGGGCATCCGGACAATCCGGGTTGGGCGCCCCCACCCGGCCCGAGAGGCGGGAACCGACTGGTCTGGGCGCTCCAGCTGGTGGAGGGGGAGGTGGCCGGTTGCTGTTCACCGTCTTCTCCTGGCGCGGCTGGCCCCTGTTGGCAGAGCTGCGGCGCCTACTGCGGGCCCTGGGCGGTTGGGGGGAGGACGCCTGCTGGGTGTCGCACGGCGCGCCCCTACTGTTGGCAGGTAGCCTGCTTCCTCTGGAGTAGCTAAGGTCTTCCTGCGTCTGCCAGTTGGCGCCGGCCTGCTCGTCCGTGATGCAGAGGAGCTCCTGGACGCGAGCGTGCTGGCGGGCTCGCTCCTCGCCCTCCAGGTTGGGTAGTTCTTCTGCTGCGGCTCGCGCCGCGCGCAGGTTCTTGATGGGCGTGTTGTAGGTGGGCCGTGTGAGGGCAGGCGCGGGATCCGGTTCCCCGTCCTTCTCCATCCTACCGCCCAGCTCACCGCCCCGATGTCGTACCTGGCCGTGCCGGCTCGGCTCCGCGGTAGCCGGAGTGAGGCCGTGCGCACGGTCGTACTCGCGCCTAGCGATCCCAAGTTGCTTGCGGGCTGCTGCCAGTTCCATGGCCTCCTGGAGGAGGATCTGTCTCTCCATGGTGAAGTTGGCCTCCGCTTCCTCCGGGTTGTCCCCGAGGTTAACCGGCGTCAGGAGCCGATCAATGGCATCCTCCACCGGGTTCCGATGCTGCTGGGGAGCGGAAGTTCCGACCTCGTCCGCGTCTCGCTCCCGCGGCTGGCGGGGATGCGAGCTGGATCCGGCCATCATGACCTCCACGCCGCGAGACGCGGCGGAGGTGCTGCCGTCTGAGCACGGCAGCCCCGCGACAGAGATGATTTCCCTAGGGAACGCTCCGGGACGGTGGCGATGTAGATGGGGAGATCGCCGAATAACAGGACGGTGCCGTTCGCTGGGAAGGAAGTTTCGGCGAACCAAGAGGCGTTGTTGATGATGCAGTCGAACTTGCCAAGTGTGAGCACCAGGCCGGAGGCCACGCGCTCACCGGCTGAAGTGCGGGGTCCCGTGCGAAACGTGACTTCGGTCGAAGCCATTAGCCCCACGGTGGGCGCCAACTGTCGTTGTATTGGGAACGGCAGTACCTGAGGAGGTTAGATAGAGGTGTGGGGACTAGCAGGGAAGCTATTAACGGCGTCCGCAGGCGGGATTGGATACAAGCGAGCGTAGCAGGACGGAAGAAGTACCCAGGTTCGGGGTCCTCGTGCCGAGATAAAGCCCCTACTCCTGCCGGATCTGACTATGTGGGATATACGAGCTACAAGTGCTCCTCGAGCTGTATCTGCTAGCTACTGCCTTAAATGCACTGAGACCAACCCTTTCTACTGAGGCCCTGCCTCTCCTTATATAGGCAGAGAGGCAAAGGTCTCGCTGGCTAGTCCGACTGGCGGGCCCCATAGGCGGGTCCCAGCCGACTAGTCACCTACAGTGTCCAGCATGGCTTGTCCTTTCGGTGTATGAGCGGTATGGCTGTCGTAGGTACAGTGGACACCGTGCGAGCCTGTCGTCAGCACAGGCCACTGTTCCAGCGTCACCCACGCAAAGTCTTCGGTATGGGCAGGTGGCTGCCCGTCTTGTCATCGTACAGGGCGTACCGTGCACTAATACGCACATTGTCCTGTCTCTCTGATTGGGTCCGGCTACGTCGTTGTATCCGGCTGTCTCTTTCTGATTCGGCTACTGGGTGATAGCCGGCCCATCCTGTCCTGTCCGGCTGCATCTGGTCAGCCGGACGCGATCCGACTGTCCTGCTTCTTATTCGGATGGGGTACCCGGGGATCATCCCCCTGACAAGTACCAAAAGAATGCTATTAGGGCATTTCTAGTCACTTTAAATCTATTAAATGATAACGTTGAAATTAATAAAATGTTACCAACCCTTTAAATCACATTCCCATGTATTAGAATATGTGGTGACGACATGTGTCAACATGATCCCATATTCAAATTGGAGAATATTAAATCTTAATTAATTTCAATGAGTAGAAATTACTTTTCTCAAATAAACTAAATAAAACTAGTTCTTTAATTCATGTGATGATTGTGATGATGCTAGATCATCAAGTGTGAGCCTTAGTGTGCTAATTAGAGCTAGTTAACTATTGTTTGGTGATTGTGTGCCCTGTATTTATTTATAAACGATAGTACCGACCCAAGCTATGAGGAGGAGGAGTTTTACCCCGAAGAAGAGGATGAAAACTTCAACCACTGCTCTACTCAAGGCAAGCTAACACTTGCAAGTTTCTTAACTATGCAAGCTAGATCTATGCAAGCTAGAATTATACAAGTTAACCATGCAAGCTTTAACCTAAGCAAGATGCATTAGGCATGCTTTGGTTATATATACTTTGATTTATACCCATCCCAAGTTTTACTTGCAAGGTTTACTCTTTTACTTTACCCAAGTTCTTTACTTTTAGTTAATGCTTTGTGAGGATTTGGAAATATAGTATAGATAGCATAGAGAGTATAAAGCTAGGCCTATACTAGATGTCATTCTATGGCATGAGATTGAAGAGTAGCACCCCTCATTAGTGAACACTCTTAACCTTAGTGTCTAGTGCTAAGCATAAAACTTGATCACTTTAGATGGGAATACTTGGTGAAAATGATTATGAAAACCTTGGAATGATGAGTCATTCTATTAAAATGTTTTGACATGTGTTGAGAAATACAAATGGATTTTGATGATGAAAATGTTGAGGCATGAGCCTTAGCCCTTTATAAAAACTGATGGTTGGGTTCGGATGCGATACCATTCCAATTTTATCATACAACCACAATACCTGAATTGGGTAAGGCTTAGCCGGAAGTTTATATGCATTAGTATGGGTTCCCTCGCGGAGGAGGTTTGAGATGAGGCTACCTCTTGATGATGTCCACCTATGCAGTGCCCAGGATGGCAGATGGCCATGGCTAGGAGGCCAAGCTCATAGGGGAGGTGCCTATACTAGAGTGTGTAAAGGAAAGGTTATGATTGATTATCCGCATACTAAGTATGATGATTCAGGGTTATCCCTAACGGATGTATCAAATTTTGTGGTGAAAGTGTACCACCTCTACAGAGTGTCAAACTATTCGAATAGCCGTGTCCACGGTCATGGACAGTTGGAGTGGCCATACTGTTCCGTCGTCAGATGTTTTCAAAATGACTTGTGAAGTGAACTATGATTTGACTTGACCACAATAGGGTTGTGAATATGAAAACTAGGTTCCCACTTAAAGTGATTTAGAACATTTTACTTAGTTTTCTTTACTTCTAAACTCAATTTAGATAAATCTAGCCGTTTGCAAATAAACATAGGGCTTAATATTCCTATTAGAACTACCTTAGTTGTTAGTGATAGTTCGCGAGTACTTAAAGAGTACTCATGGCTTTGTCCCTGGATATTCTCATGGCCAGACTATGAGGAGGACTATCAGGATGATGTACAGCAAGATGTCTACGGCAACTAGGATCATCTCCCATCGTCATCATTGCATGTGACCCTGAAGATGGAGCCCACTGCTACGCTTATTATTCCGCTACTTGTTTGTATTAAGACTAGAAGATGAGATCCTTTATTTGTGTAAGACCTTATTATGGTTTGTAATGGATGATGTACTGTGATATCCAATCTATTATGTCTCGCAAAAATGGTAATCCTGGGATTGCGATGTATGGTATAACAGGCATCTGGGATTAAAAATCCGGGTGTTGACAATCACCAACTCCCATTTAATAGTAAAGATTAACAGAGATATTAGGGTGAACTTATGGGTGATTGTAGTTGACTTCTTAGCCTTCTCCTTGCAGGCTTGAAGCACATGTTGTGTTGATGACGAAGTCATGGCAGATGATCTGGGGATCCTACTGATCCCCTCCAGCCTAGAACGGCCTAACGATGCACAAGTCTTCCTATTGTTTCATCGCTCCTCATAGATCGGTAGGGTGGTCTAGAAATATTGGGAGCTCGTGAGAAAAATGTGAACAGGTGAAATGCTTTTGCTATCGGGACTCCCTCTTTATTTTGGCGGCGCACGACAGGGGGTCTAAACCATGAGTTAGTTTAGGCACCCTAGATTAGGGCACATTAGTTAGGATAAGGCCATGAACGTTGGTTTGTGGGTCTCCCCTTAAACATTATGTTTTGGCTAACTCTAAATGTTAATCTGGTATGTCAAAGAAACATTCTCCCCTAACATCATTTACATGCTATCAGTTAGCATCATTCAGGTGCAAGACAGAATCATTGACCGATAACATATATAATTTGCCCTTGTTTGACATTACGGGCAATATTTTTGTTACAACGCTTCAAAACACATTGTTTGTTACCAAATAAACATTCAAACAAGTCATTGTCTAAACATGAAACTCAAATAAGACTTAAGCTCGAGATGTAGATAATATTATTCAATCGAGGAAAAATCAGGTGTCTAGCTTTGATATCGAGAGAATTCAAAGCTTAAACAACTTCTTCCTTCCCATTCACTACCTTAAGCCTTCTGTTCCCTGGACTTATGGTTTCGGCCTAAGTCAATCCAGCATGTATTTCTAGTAAAATCTACATAAAGTGATTCATCTATATAAATATAATTTCATCACTACATTCTTGTGTAGCCATTTCAGCCATTTGGGCAATCCTTTCTGTAATGTCCTTCCTCATTGCAAAAGTTATCGTGGGGAGATCCATGCATGGCCGCATCATAGCACCACACGCGGCACCCCAAGCACAGAGTGGTGCCGCCAAGAAGCATGTGAACGTGCAGGGCGGGTCGACAAACCATGGAAGGCTATGTGTTCAATCCACAATATCGATCAACTACCGTTTACGTCTTGCCTGCACATCATCATATTCTTGTTTCAAAGAAAGAAAAAAACACATCACCCTTTTATAGATGCTTTGAACTGTGAATCTAAAGGTTCGACGAGAAACGAAAGGCCGAGTTCCAGTACAGTTTTGCAAAATATGACAACCTTAGATGCATGACCCTTCAATTAACGGCAAGAAACAGTTCACCTCCAATCTTATAGTAACACAACTATCCTCCTCCCACCCTGTCTGTAAAGTATGTAGCACAGAGTTGTAACAGAACCAAAATACAATAAATCTGAGGATCCCTTAGATGCTGATGACTGGCTGCAAACTATGGAGAATAATCTGGAGGTTGCAGGAGTTGACGCCAATGAGAAAGTATTGTTTGCCACCCATTATCTGGCAGGAGATGCAAGAGCCTGGTGGAATAGCACCCGTACCATGAACAACGGTCAAGTCATGACTTGGGAAGCATTCAAGATCAAGTTCAGCCGCAGCCATGTGCCACAAGGTTTGGTCACCAGAATGAGAGATGGGTTCAGGGAATTGAAGCAAGGAAGGATGGCGGTAGTTGAGTACCACGACAAATTTTTGTCCCTAGCTAGATATGCCCCTGCTGAGATCAACACTGAAGCCAAGAAGAAAGAAAGGTTCCTGAATGGATTGCATGATGAGATGTAGTCTGTGTTAGTCAACATCCGTTTTGGCGATCTAGAAGAGCTAGTAGACTCGGCCATCCAGATGGAAGGGAAGATAAACCAAGACAATGACAACCGCAAGTGCAAGATGATGCACCAGACTAGGTCCCATAATACCTAGAAGTATCGCTCCAACCTGTCTCCAGGATATGCCCCAAGAAACAACAGACCCCTTATGTCTCGTACGAGCTACCCCAATCGTAGTGGAGGAAACTTGAAGTCTGGAGGAAACCACAACAACAACCCCGGCAACTCCAACAACTTCAACCGTGCACCGCCCAAGTCCAACAACAATACTGCCCCAAGGACTAGAAGCAATGTCGTGCCTGTTGCCGCCAAAGACAAGTCCCAGATTACTTGCTTTGAATGTGGAGTCAAGGGTCACTACTCCAACGAATGTCCCAAGAAGCTTGCAGCCACCACCAATGTGAATACCCCAGCTCAGCAGCAGCGCCGTGTTCAGCCTGGAAGGAGATTTGCCCCAGGGAATTCGCTCAACCGCAACGGCCGTCTGTTCCACATGAATGCTGAAGAAGCTCAGGAAGCGCCAGATGTCGTGCTAGGTATGTTTTCTGTTAACTCAGTACTTGCAAGAGTGTTGTTTGATTCTAGAGCATCGCACTCGTTTGTTACAGAAGAATTTTCATGCACTAGTAAGATTCAACCAACAAAATTGAAGCATGTTATGATAGTTCAAATACCTGGTTCAACCAGAAAAGCTAGAAAAATTTGCAAGGCGGTACCTATCAGAATCCATGGAATAGATTTTTATGCCAATCTAATAGTAGTTGGAACTAAAGGTTTGGAAGTAGTACAAGGAATGAATTGGATGTCGAAACATAAAGGATTGATCGACTGTGCCAAGAAAGCCATAACCATGACCAGTAGCTCTGGAGTATCAGTAGAGCATGTATTAGAAACCTTGCCCCGTCAATTCAAATGCAACAAGAGTCTAGCCCAACCAAACATAGACCAAGTCAGATTAGTCTGTGAATACCCCGATGTATTCCCAGATGAATTGTCTGGTATGCCCCCTGATCGGGATATCGAGTTCATTATTGAACTAATTCCTGGAACTGGACCCATAGCCTAGAGACCTTATAGTATGATCCCGTCTGAATTAGTGGAGCTGAAGAAGCAACTTGATGCTATGCTGGAGAAAGGTCTTATTCAACCAACCACATCGCCATGGAGATCGCTTGTTCTGTTTGTGGATAAGAAATATGGAGGTAACCGTTTGTGCATGGATTACTAGAAGCTGAATGATGTCACCATCAAGAACAAGTACCCACTGCCCAAGATTGAGGATCTGTTTGATCAGTTGACTGGTACCAGAGTGTTCTCTAAGATTGATCTTAGGACTGGTTACCATCAACTCAAGATTCGTGCAGTGGATATTCCAAAGACTGCCTTTACTACCAGATATGGATTGTATGAGTATACGGTCATATCTTTTGGATTAACCAATGCCCCTGCTTATTTCATGAATCTCATGAATAAGATTTTTATGAACTTTCTGGATAAGTTTGTCATTGTTTTTATCGATGATATTCTGATCTATTCCAAGTCAGAAGAAGACCATGAGCTACACCTGAGAATCATCCTTGAAACCCTTAGAGAGCATCAGTTGTATGCCAAGTTTAGCAAATGTGAGTTCTGGCTGAAACAAGTAGGATTCCTCGAACATATTGTGTCGGTAGGAGGAGTCATTGTTGATCCCGCCAAGATCAAAGATGTTGAAGAATGGAAAGCCCCAACCACTCAAACCCAAGTCCGTACATTTCTCGTATTAGCGGGATACTACCGCAAGTTCGTTGAAGAATTCTCGAGCATCGCAAGATGATACGTCCATAACGTATCTATAATTTTTGATGGTTTTATGCTAATAATATGCTTTTGACACTCCTTTTTGTATAAAGTTTATGATTTATTTGGACTAACCTACTAATAGTTGCAAAAGTGCACAATATTCTTGTTTTACACTTTGATGTGTAGGAATTACCAAGAATACAAGTGGAAACCTTGTTGGAGACAAATTGAGATTTTTCCAGAAATCTATCTCAAACTCTTTTTGAATATGGTCACGTTTCGGTTTAAAGACGGCGTCAAACGGAAAACTCTTCAACCACAAAGTTGTTGGAAATTTTGTGACAAACGTTCTGGACATTAAATTTAGCTGATTTCGAGTCCGGACGGGCCTGCTAGGCCCGATTTACTGCAGCCCAAGATTGGGTGACGGGAATCCGAGAAGAGGAAACCTAATTCGCCCAGGACATTTCCACCCACGAATTTGTAGCCACCAAAGCTACGTTTTTGCCTCCTCCATGGGGGAGGGCTCCCAAGAAGCCATGAAGGAAGGGGGCTAAGGGACGGTGCTCCCCCATGATACCGGCAGCGGGGAAGGAGTCCCCCGCGCCGCCGGTGCCACTGTCGTCCTCTTCACCATCTTCACCGCCATCTCCATCACCTAATCCTCCTAGTATGCACTGGTTTATCCTCCCACACACCTCTGTACCGTCCTATGTAAACATGGTGTTTGATGCTATAAGTTATAATCCTATGATCTATGTCATGTTTGCGTAGTTTCTTTGTTCTTAGATTGAATGGTTGAACATCTTTGGTTGATTAGAGTTGTATGTTGATATGGTACAGTCCTTTGGTGTCCATTATATTTGTGCGTGCATGGAGTAAACATCATAGGGTTTGTAGTATGTGTAAAAGGAAGGGGGAGTTCTGCCGGAGTGACAAAAACCTGAGGACGCAAACCGGAACATTGCACGTATGGGAGTAAGAGGACCATTAAACTTAAGGCTATAGTTGGGGAAACCTTAATGCATTGTTAGTACTTATGGATGTTTGCTAACAATCCAATCATATAGTACATGTAATTCTAAGTAGTGAAGCGCATGTATATGTAGCCTCTCCCACATAGAAAACTGCATCGAAGACAATGGACCTGATCTATTCGCTATTTAAACTTGGATAAAGCCACCACAATTACCACCACTATTCCACACTCATGGTTCTGTTAGTTTAGTGTATTTTATTGCTGCAGCAACTAACTTTACTTTCTTGTTATTTATTATCATGCAAAGCTATCTCTAGTATTTGTATTGTTGCTCTAGTTTTATTCCCTAGATAATGCAAACATTTAGTATGCATAGAGTTGTATTAGTGGTTGATAGAACTTGAGAGAATATTTATCCTACCTTTAGCTCCTCGTTGGGTTCGACACTCTTACTTATCGAAAAGTCTACACATGATCCTCTATACTTGTGGGTTATCAAAACCTCTTCTGGCGCCGTTGCCGGGGAACAATAGCGTGTGGGTGAATATTTTTGTGTGCACTTGTTTGCTTTATCTCTAAGTAGTTTTTACTTTCAGTTTTAAATTGTTCTCTATCTTAGTATGGATAGGGAATGCGAATTACAAAAAAATTAGTTGTACTTGTTACCTAAAAACATTTTCAAAAAGGAAAGTGATTGGAAAGATGAGTAATGGTTAAGTGGGGGTCGACCTTGAACACTTGTTTTCATGCCTATGAAACCAAAACAAATCTTCCCATGGAAGCTTTTCAGTTAAAAGCCGCAGAAAAGAATGGGAAAGTTTTTGTGTTGAAGTTTTCCACAGAGAATAAGGAACACCAAACAGAGAAATTGAAGAATGGCCAAAAGTTTCTTCAACAACCCCTCGATTTGCAAACCTTTAAACTTTGTTTTTTGAACAGCATAGAAACTTGAATAAATTTGGAGCGTTTGTATCTTTTTATTTATTTGTCTTAGCATCAAACACCAGTTATATTTGTTTTCTTTGAGTCTTGGAAGTTGTTACCTCTGTAGCAACCGCTCCTTATCCTTTTATTTTCGTTTTTGTGTCAAGTATAACCTCTAATGAGAGAAAAGTAATGCTTGGGAAAGTTGATGTCCCGAAACAGATTTTTGTGCTTCGCTGTAAAAATTCGTGTAAAATCTCTGTGCATTGGTTTGAGCTGTATTTTTTTATGCTTATTCCCCAGGTTGTTATCCAACTTTCGTTAGTTCAACACTTTTCGATTAGAGCAACATAAGGTCCTAGAAAAAATTGGTTTCTATATGCTGGTCTGTTTTGACAGATTTCTGCCATTATTTGTATTTGCTTCTTGTTGATTCCTTTTTGGGTTCTCTTTAGGGAATTGAGCTTATTAAGGGAAATGCTACAATATCTTGTGTTTTAATGGAAGTTTTATTGGTGTTGAAACTGAACCCAAAGACTTATTATCTTGAGTACACTAATGTTGCTAATGAAGATTATGTGAAGTTTTGTATGAAGGAAAAATTTCAGGTGTTAAGGAAAGAATGATGTAATGAGATGAAGAAAGGACTAAAGATCAAGCTTGGGGATTCCACCCCGTCTCACCACAAGAAATGTCGAAGAAGTACAAGCGTCAAAGCTTGGGGATGCCCAAGGCATCCCCTTCTTCATCAATAAAAGCTCAGGTTCTTCCAAACACTTCATTTTTATTGTTTCATGCACAGTTGTGTTGTTCTTGGACCGTCTTTGTTTTTGTTTTTAGTTTTCTTTTGTTTGGATTGCTTAAAAAATTGGTTGGACGCCTGCATTCATATGTGGTTTTAAATAAGTTGATTGGTGATTGGAAAAGAGTAGGAAGCTTCATGCTTATAAGTGGTACAAAAGGAGCCTGTTTTTGACTATGGCCTATGCTTTGTCATGTCATGCTTGATATTGTTTTGGCTTTATGCTTAGTGATTTTTACTATAGTATGACATGTTACAAATAATTGAGATTGCTTAATGCGCCTTGAAAGAATCATCCGTTGTTTTAGCATATTAAAGCATAATGTTGTGGTATTCTCCTTTGATGCTTTATTTGGGTTGACTTGGCGCATTCTCACACCATGTTAAGACTATCCCAAGTCACCATAGCCTCTATGATCCTTTAGTTTTCGACTTGTAATATCACTTTATGCTTTAATTAATGATGTTTTGTCGCTTTGCATGATTATTGCCATTATTGCTCTCTTAGTTGGTCGCTCCTAGTCTTTTGCTAGCCTCCATAACCAAGTATGAGTTCCACTCATGCATCCAACTCCAAATAAAACCAAGTTATTTCAAAGAGTCCACCATACCTACCTATTAGCATTTTCTATTCCAAGTATATTCATGTTTTTATCTACCTTCCGAATTAAACTTGTTATGAGAAAACTAGTGATTAAATTGTTGGAATTATGCCCTAGAGGCAATAATAAAGATGTTATTATTATAATTCTTGTTCATGATAAAGTTTATATTCCATGCTAGAATTGTATTAAGCGGAAACATTAATACTTGTGTGGTTTGTGAACAACACCGTGTCCCTAGTACGCCTCTATGGACTAGCTCATTGATCAATGATGGTTAAGGTT
Organism: Avena sativa; assembly: GCA_916181665.1. Lineage (NCBI taxonomy): Eukaryota > Viridiplantae > Streptophyta > Magnoliopsida > Poales > Poaceae > Avena > Avena sativa. The sequence continues at coordinate 25,094,741 of OV702290.1, read as the reverse complement.
TCCTAACCATAGACATGAGTTGTCAATTGATAATGAGACCATATCATTGGGAGAATGATATGGTGGATAGACCCAAACTAAGCAAAGCTATTAGATCGTTTCATCGTGTTCGTCTTTGCGAAGCTTTTCTCATGTCAAATATTGTATTCCTTAGACCATGAGATAATACAACTCCCTGGTATCGGAAGAAAGCTTTGAGGTCATCAAACGTCATCCTATGAGAGGGTGATCATAAAGGTGTCTCTCAGGTGATCGGAAAGTATCTGTTGGGTTGTATGTATCGAGATGGAATTTGTCCCTCCCAAGTCGGAGAGATATACTTCGGGCCCACTCGGTAATCGATATCAACACCGCTTGCAAGCATGTGGTTAAGGAGTTAATCACAAAGTGATATCGAATTACGGAACGAGTTAAGTACTTGCTGTGAACGAGATTGAACTAGGTATGACGATAAGGACGATCGAATCTCGGACAAGTAAAATATCGCGAGACGAAGGGAATATATATGGGATTGATTGAATCCTGGCATCGTGGTTCATCCGATATGATCATCGATGAATGTGTGGGAGTCAATATGGGTGCCCAGACCCCGCTGTTGATTATTGATAGAAGATCATGTCTGCATATTCTCGAACCCGCAGGGTCACACACTTAACGTGTCTCGACGCTAGGATAGATTGGATACTTGGTTTATGAATTTTTGTTCGGAGTCTCGGATGGGATCCGGGATATCACGAGAGGTTCCGGAATGGTACGGAGAATAAGATTCATATGAGGCAGTGCAGTTTTTGGAGTTCGAAATTGTTCCGGATTAATCGGTATTGTACCGGAAGCTTCTAGAACCTTCCGGAAGGGGGCCAACGTGGTCCCACCTTCCGGGAGGGGGCATGGGCCTATGAGGGAGTGTCCTGTCTGCATTGGGCCAGGGGCACAAGGCCCCATAGGGCCCAGCCGATTCTAGATAGATTTAACTCGTTTAAATCTAGAGATAGAATTTCTAGATAAGGGAAAGTTTAAATCGTTTAAACTGGAGATAGAACCCTATCCCCCCACTCCTCCTTATCCCTTGGCCGCCGGCCCAAGGCTTGGAGGAGGGGCTAGGGCTGGCCGCCCCCTCCCCCTCTATATATAGAGGGCTAGGGCGCCCCTCCTCCACACACCCTTCCTCCAAACCCTAGTAGCCCTGCTGCCTTCCTCTCTCCCTCCCGACTGTTTGCAGGCGAAGCCCTGCTGCAGAAATTCTCCACCATATACACCGCGCCGTCGTGTTGTAGATCCAATCCATCTCTCCACCATACTTGCTGGTCCGAGGAAGGAGGAGACGTCGAGGTGCTGCACGTGTGCATCTCACGGAGGCACCGCCACTTGTGGTGCTAGATCGGATCGGATCGCGAGGAGGAGAAGCGAGTACGACTACATCACCCACGTTCCGACGAACGTTCCGCTGTGCGAATCTTCAAGGGTATGAAGATCTAATCCAATCTCTCTCGTTGTTTGCATCTCCTAGATTAGATCTTGGCTTTCCTTCTGTTCGCTTCCGTAGAAAATTTTGATTTACTATGCTGCGAAACCCTATTATGGTATCAGAGCTAGATCTATGCGTAGATGTGATTCACGAGTAGAACGCAACATGGTTGTTGCGGGCGTTGATGTTTTCTGTTGCAAGCCTCTTGTTTGTGTTCTTCTTATGACACGGGATAGTGAGATTGAAGCGGTCCAGGCCAACCTTACGCGGCATCGTTCGCGAGACCGGCTCCGCACTTGACGTGTGGCTTGTTCCACACATGCGGCTGGTGGATGTCAGTTTCTCTCACTATAGTTGTCATGGGATTAACACCGGAGTTTGGCAACCATAATATCACTGTTGTGGCTTTCCGTAGGTAAGAATCGTTCTTAGCATCTACTCCCATAAGCCACGTAAAACTGCAACAACAAAGTAGAGGCGTCTAACTTGTTTTTGCAGGGAGTGTTTTCTGTGATATGGTATGGCCCAAGATGTGATGTGTATATTGTATGCGATGATCATGTTTTGTAATGTTTCACGACTTGCATGTCGATGAGTACACAACCGGCAGGAGCCATATGGTTGTCTTTATAATTGTGTATGACCTGCGAGTCAACTTCTTATACGCCATGTAATAGCTTTACTTTATTGCTAAGTAGTTAGCAGTAGTTGTAGTTGCTATTCGTGGTGGAGGCAATCATGGTGAAGTGATGGAGATCATGCCGGAACGCACAAGATGGAGATCATTGCGCGAAGATTGGCTATACCATGTCACATAAAGTTATATGCATGTGATGTTTATCCTTTTATGTATCTTATTATGCTTAGATCGCGACGGTAGCATTATAAGATGATTCCTCACTTAAAGATCAAGATAAAAACTGTGTTCTCCCCGAGTATGCACCGTTGCGAAAGTTCGTCGTGTCCAAGCATCACGTGATGATCGGGTGCTATAGACTCTACGCTCACATACAACGGGTGCAAGCCAGTTTTGCACACGCGGAAATACTTGGGTCTAACTTGACGAGCCTAGCATGTACAGACATGGCCTCGGAACACATGAACCGAAAGGTTAAGCACGAGTCATATGAATGATATGATCGACACTTCGTTGTCCACCATTGAAACCACATCTCTTCTCGTGAAGATCGGATTAGGTGTGGTGAATTTGGATTGTGTTCACTAAACAACTTGAGGGATGTTGAATTTAGTGGGAGTTCATCTAGTAATTTGATTAAGTTGAACTATTTATCATGAACATAGTCTAAATTGTACTTGCAAATACTGTAGATCACATGGCCAAGTCCAACTTCAACTTCAACGTTTTTGCTGAGAAAGAAAAGCTTAGGAACAATGGGTCTAACTTCACCAACTGGTTCCGCAATCTAAGAATCATTCTGTCTGGCGGACAAAAGGACTATGTCCTTGAGAAAGCGTTAGGTAACCCCCCTGCTGCAACTGCGCCGGCTGATGAGAAAGCTGTCTATCAGTCGCGCAAAGATGATTATGGTGTGATTAAGAGCACCATGTTGTTTGCTATGGAACCAGAACTTCAAAATCGTTTTGAAAACTATCCCGGGCCCTTTGAGATTCTCGAGGAGCTGAAAACCATGTTTCAGACTCAGGCCCATTCTGAGAGATATGAGATCTCTGAGAAGTTCTTTAACTGCAAGATGGAGGAAGGGAGTTCCGTTAGTGAGCACGCCATTAAGATGTCGGGCTACACTCAACGCCTTGAGCAACTGGACTGCAAGATTCCAGAGGAGCTCAAGATTGACAGGGTTCTGCAATCACTCCCTCCCAGCTACAAAAGTTTTGTAGTGACTCATAATCAGATTGGTTCCACTGATACGATCACCGAGCTCTTCGCAAAGCTGAAGGCTGCGGAGGTGGACATCAAGAAGGATAATCATGTGTTGATGGTAAACAAGCCCTCCTTTAAGAAAGGTAAGGGAGCAAAGAAGCCCTTCAAGAAGGGCGGCGGCAAGCGCACTGCCCCTGCTGAGAAGAAGCTCAAGTCTGGTCCTAAGCCGGACACTGAGTGCTTCTATTGCAAGGACAAGGGTCACTGGAAGCGCAACTGTCCAAAGTACTTAGCGGACAAGAAGGCTGGCACCATCAAAGGTATATTTGATATACATGTTATTGATGTTTTCCTTACTAGCCCTCGTTGTAGTGCCTGGGTATTTGATACCGGTTCAGTTGCTAATATTTGTAACTCGAAACAGGAGCTACGGAATAGACGGCGGCTTGCGAGGGATGAGGTGACGATGCACGTTGGCAACGGATCAAGAGTTGATGTGATGGCCGTCGGCACGCTCTCCTTAGTTTTACCTTTGGGATTAGTTTTAAACCTTAATAAGTGTTATTATGTGCCTGCGTTGAGCATGAACATTATTTCTGGATCGTGTTTATTGCAAGACGGTTATTCATTTAAATCGGAGAATAATGGTTGTTCTATTTATATGAGTAACATCTTTTATGGTCATGCACCTATTGTGAATGGTTTATTTCTTCTAAATCTCGAAAGGGATGAAACACACATCCATAACATTGAGGCTAAGAGATGCAAAGTAGATAGTGATAATACTACTTATTTGTGGCACTGTCGTCTAGGTCATATTGGTGTAAAGCGCATGAAGAAACTCCATTCTGATGGACTTTTGGAGTCTCTTGATTTTGAATCATTTGACACATGCGAACCATGCCTCATGGGCAAGATGATCAAAACCCCGTTCTCCGGTATGATGGAGCGAGCAACGGACTTGTTGGAAATCATACATACCGATGTATGCGGACCGATGAGTGTTTCGACGCGCGGTGGATATCGCTATTTTCTCACTTTTACCGATGACTTAAGTAGATATGGGTATATCTATTTAATGAAACATAAATCTAAAACGTTTGAAAAGTTCAAAGAATTTCAGAATGAAGTGGAGAACCATTGTAACAGAAAGATTAAGTTTCTACGATCCGATCGTGGGGGCGAATATTTGAGTTATGATTTTCTCATGCATCTCAAAGCAAGTGGAATCGTTTCACAACTCACGCCACCCGGAACACCACAGCGCAATGGTGTGTCTGAACGCCGGAATCGAACCCTATTAGATATGGTCCGATCGATGATGTCTCTTACTGATTTGCCGTTATCATTTTGGGGTTATGCATTAGAAACCGCTGCATTCACTTTAAATAGGGCTCCATCTAAATCCGTTGAGATGACACCGTATGAACTGTGGTTTGGTGCTAAACCTAAGTTGTCGTTTCTTAAAGTTTGGGGATGCGAAGCTTACGTCAAGAAGTTGATGCCGGACAAGCTCGAACCCAAAGCGGAGAAATGCGTCTTCATAGGATACCCTAAGGAAACTATTGGGTATACCTTCTATCACAGAACCGAAGGCAAAGTGTTTGTCGCAAAGAACGGTTCCTTTCTTGAGAAGGAGTTTCTCTCGAAAGAAGTGAGTGGGAGGAAAGTAGAGCTAGACGAGGTTATTGAACCTTCTCTTGAATTGGAGACTAGCGCAGCACCTGAAATTGTTCCAGTGCCGCCTGCGCCAACAATAGAGGAAGCAAATGACAAGGATCATGAAGCTTCGGACGATGCTGCTACTGAACGTCGCAGGTCGACAAGGTCGCGTGCCCCTCCTGAGTGGTACGGCAACCCTGTCTTGACTGTCTTGTTAGTAGAAGACAGTGAACCTACGAACTATGAGGAAGCGATGATGAGCCCAGACTCTGAGAAATGGCTAGAAGTCATGAAATCCGAATTGGGATCCATGAGCGAAAACCAAGTATGGACTTTGGTGGACCCTCCTAGCGACCGAAAGGCCGTTGAGTGCAAATGGATCTTCAAGAAGAAAACGGACGCGGATGGTAATGTTACCGTCTATAAAGCACGGCTTGTTGCGAAAGGTTTTCTACAAGTTCAAGGTGTTGACTACGATGAGACTTTCTCTCCCGTAGCGATGTTTAAGTCCATTCGGATTTTATTAGCAATTGCTGCGTTTCATGATTATGAAATATGGCAAATGGATGTCAAGACTGCTTTCCTCAATGGCAACATTGATGAAGAGTTGTATATGATGCAACCCGAAGGTTTTGTCGATCCTAAGGATGCTGATAAAGTATGCAAACTTCAGCGTTCCATTTATGGACTGAAGCAAGCGTCTCGGAGTTGGAACCTTCGTTTTGATCAAGTGATCAAGAGCTTTGGATTTGTTCCAAATTGCTACGAAGCTTGCATCTACAAGAAAGTGAGTGGGAGCTCGGTGACGTTTCTGGTACTATATGTGGATGACATATTGATTATTGGAAATGACATCGACATGCTTAACGATGTGAAGAGTTATTTGAACAAGTGTTTTTCAATGAAAGACCTAGGTGAAGCTGCTTATATATTGGGCATCAAAATCTATAGAGATAGACAAAGACGCCTGATAGCTTTAAGCCAGAGTACATACCTAGACAAAGTTCTGAAAAGGTTCAGAATGGATAAGGCATTGAAAGGTTCAGTGCCTATGTTGTCAGGTAAGATATTGAGCAAGGCTCAGTGTCCAGCTACGGTAAATGATAGGGAAGCTATGAGCAAAGTGCCTTATGCCTCGGCCATAGGTTCCATCATGTATGCCATGCTATGTACTAGACCGGATGTGTCCAATGCTCTTAGTTTGACGAGCAGATATCAAAGTGATCCAGGAGTGGAACACTGGACAGCCGTGAAGAACATCCTAAGGTACCTAAATAGGACTAAAGAAATGTTCTTAGTCTATGGGGGTGATGAACAGCTCGTCGTAAAAGGTTACATCGATGCTAGTTTCGACACCGACAAGGATGATTCTAAATCCCAGACAGGATACGTGTATATTTTGAATGGAGGAGCTGTGAGCTGGAGAAGCTGCAAACAAAGCGTGATCGCGGGATCTACAGTAGAAGCGGAATACATGGCTGCTGCATAAGCGTCAAGTGAAGGAGTTTGGATCAGAAACTTCATCACTGAGCTTGGCGTGGTTCCAAGTGCATTGGACCCACTGGAGATATTGTGTGACAACACTGGCGCCATAGCACTCGCTAAGGAACCAAGATATCATCCAAAGACCAAGCATATCAACCGCAAGTTTCATATAATTCGAGATTATATAGCAGATGGAGATCTGAAGATCAGCAAAGTACATACAGATCTGAATGTCGCAGATCCATTGACTAAACCTCTTCCACGTGTAAAACATGATCAGCACCTCAGTGCCATGTGCCATGGGTGTGAGATTGTTGACAAATGTAAACTAGATTATTGACAGTGCAAGTGGGAGACTGTTGGAATTATGCCCTAGAGGCAATAATAAAGATGTTATTATTATAATTCTTGTTCATGATAAAGTTTATATTCCATGCTAGAATTGTATTAAGCGGAAACATTAATACTTGTGTGGTTTGTGAACAACACCGTGTCCCTAGTACGCCTCTATGGACTAGCTCATTGATCAATGATGGTTAAGGTTTCCTAACCATAGACATGAGTTGTCAATTGATAATGAGACCATATCATTGGGAGAATGATATGGTGGACAGACCCAAACTAAGCAAAGCTATTAGATCGTTTCATCGTGTTCGTCTTTGTGAAGCTTTTCTCATGTCAAATATTGTATTCCTTAGACCATGAGATAATACAACTCCCTGGTATCGGAAGAAAGCTTTGAGGTCATCAAACGTCATCCTATGAGAGGGTGATCATAAAGGTGTTTCTCAGGTGATCGGAAAGTATCTGTTGGGTTGTATGTATCGAGATGGAATTTGTCCCTCCCAAGTCGGAGAGATATACTTCGGGCCCACTCGGTAATCGATATCAACACCGCTTGCAAGCATGTGGTTAAGGAGTTAATCACAAAGTGATATCGGATTACGGAACGAGTAAAGTACTTGCTGTGAACGAGATTGAACTAGGTATGACGATACCGACGATCGAATCTCGGGCAAGTAAAATATCGCGAGACGAAGGGAATATATATATGGAATTGATTGAATCCTGGCATCGTGGTTCATCTGATATGATCATCGATGAATGTGTGGGAGTCAATATGGGTGCCCAGACCCCGCTGTTGATTATTGATAGAAGATCATGTCTGCATATTCTCGAACCCGCAGGGTCACACACTTAACGTGTCTCGACGCTAGGATAGATTGGATACTTGGTTTATGAATTTTTGTTCGGAGTCTCGGATGGGATCCGGCATATCACGAGAGGTTCCGGAATGGTCCGGAGAATAAGATTCATATAAGGCAGTGCAGTTTTTGGAGTTCGGAATTGTTCCGGATTAATCGGTATTGTACCGGAAGCTTCTAGAACCTTCCGGAAGGGGGCCAACGTGGTCCCACCTTCCGGGAGGGGGAATGGGCCTATGAGGGAGTGTCCTGGCCTCATTGGGCCAGGGGCACAAGGCCCCATAGGGCCCAGCCGATTCTAGATAGATTTAACTCGTTTAAATCTAGAGATAGAATTTCTAGATAAGGGAAAGTTTAAATCGTTTAAACTGGAGATAGAACCCTATCCCCCCACTCCTCCTTATCCCTTGGCCGCCGGCCCAAGGCTTGGAGGAGGGGCTAGGGCTGGCCGCCCCCTCCCCCTCTATATATAGAGGGCTAGGGCGCCCCTCCTCCACACACCCTTCCTCCAAACCCTAGTAGCCCTGCTGCCTTCCTCTCTCCCTCCCGACTGTTTGCAGGCGAAGCCCTGCTGCAGAAATTCTCCACCATATACACCGCGCCGTCGTGTTGTAGATCCAATCCATCTCTCCACCATACTTGCTGGTCCGAGGAAGGAGGAGACGTCGAGGTGCTGCACGTGTGCATCTCACGGAGGCACCGCCACTTGTGGTGCTAGATCGGATCGGATCGGATCGCGAGGAGGAGAAGCGAGTACGACTACATCACCCACGTTCCGATGAACGTTCCGCTGTGCGAATCTTCAAGGGTATGAAGATCTAATACAATCTCTCTCGTTGTTTGCATCTCCTAGATTAGATCTTGGCTTTCCTTCTGTTCGCTTCCGTAGAAAATTTTGATTTACTATGCTGCGAAACCCTTCATAAATCTCTCACAAACTTGATGGCACAATTTACTTTTCTTGCCCCTAATAAACTTAAACCATTGTGTTGTCTATGTTGTATATGCTTGCACTTATATGTTGGGGTTTAGCAGAACCATGCTGTCATGGGGGACGCTTTCAACATTACACTTGTACATTGTACCCAGTTGATATCATGCTCTTTTGTCTATGGATGTCGTCGGTGTGAAATGAAAGGGGAGCTTGTAAGTCCATCGAGTTATGTATGTGTGTTAGAGAAACGCCTGGGCCGCTGGTCTAATCCATGCCTAATCATGGTGGAAACCTGCAGCATAACCATAATGAGCAATCTATGAAGCATTCTTCTTATAAAAAAAGATATAGAGATTGAGAAAAAGAGAAAAAGAAAAAAAGATGAGAAAAGAGGAAAGAGAGAAAAAAGCACCATTTTCCCATGGTAAATAAGAAGATTGTTGAGATGCTTGTTGTCTGCTTGCCTTGTCATTTTGATATGGGGATTCTTCTGTATCATCGGGCAAGGGGTACCCCGTTGGTGGTTCTCTATGATACACATGTACTTACTATGGCAAGAACTTTCCAGTAACTAAACTTGAGTAGCATGAGGAGCGGCCCTCGTATTCAAGGGACATGAGATTGCCAACTTATACTTTGTCAAGCATATACTCCATAGTTTGTTCACTTTAACCTTAATCACTTCAAGATGCTTATGATAGGGGCAATGAGAGCTGAAAGCTAATAAGTACCATAATTTTTGGAAGCTCTTTATGAGACTTGAATCCCTCCTTCCTTCTATGAAGGTCTTTCTTTTACTTTTATATTGAGTCTCCATCTTCTATCTTTATGCACCTATTAAGAGAGCATAGTGGCCATTCTTAGTTTAATGTCCATTATTCCAAGACTTGTTGATTGATGCATAACTTTAATATTGTTTGTTCTTAAACTATTTGTATCTAGTCACCCTTATGAACTTTGAAGGTGTCCTATGCATTTATGTTTTGCTACACTATGAGGGACAAGATGAATACCATTCTCATTATGTTTTCTTTATGTGAAACAAACAAACAAACATCTTTTAAAGAATTGTTATTCATGATCTTTTGTTTGTACCTTTTCATGTTATAACATAGTTGCTATGTCTTATTGTTAGAACTCTATCTTTCATTTTCATGTTTAGAGTACCTTGATCCCAACTATCAACGCTTTTACAATAATGATGATCAAGATTGTGTTGTCTGCATGTCACCTTAAAAATCATATTGTTTTATCGTTTACCTACTCGAGGACGAGCAGGAACTAAGCTTGTGGATGTTGATACGTCCATAACGTATCTATAATTTTTGATGGTTTTATGCTAATAATATGCTTTTGACACTCCTTTTTGTATAAAGTTTATGATTTATTTGGACTAACCTACTAATAGTTGCAAAAGTGCACAATGTTCTTGTTTTACACTTTGATGTGTAGGAATTACCAAGAATACAAGTGGAAACCTTGTTGGAGTCAAATTGGGATTTTTCTAGAAATCTATCTCAGAAATCTTTTTGAAGATGGTCACGTTTCGGGTAGAAGACAACGTCAAACAGAAAACTCTTCAACTACAAAGTTTTTGGAAATTTCACGATAAATGTTCTGGATATAAAATTTAGCTGATTCCGAGTGCGAACGGGCCCGCTAGGCCCGATTTACTGCATCCTAAGATGGGGTGACGGGAATCCGAGAAGTTATATAAAGGGAGGAAACCTAATTCTCCCAGGCATCTCCGCCCATGAATTTGCAGCCACCAAAGCCACGTTTTTGCCTCCTCCATGGATCCCATCTCCATGGGGGAGGGCTCCCAAGAAGCCATGAAGGAAGGGGGCTAAGGGACAGTGCTCTCCCATGATACCGACGGCGGGGAAGGAGTCCCCCGCGCCGCCAGCGCCGCCACCATCCTCTTCACCATCTTCACCGCCATCTCCATCACCTAATCCTCCTAGTATGCAGTGGTTCATCCTCCCACACACCTCTATACCGTCCTATGTAAACATGGTGTTTGATGCTATAAGTTATAATCCTATGATCTATGCCATGTTTGCATAGTTTCTTTGTTCTTAGATTGAATGGTTGAACGTCTTTGGTTCATTAGAGTTGTATGTTGATATGGTACAGTCCTTTGGTGTCCATTATATTTGTCCGCGCATGGATTAAACATCATAGGGTTTGTAGTATGTGTAAAATGAAGGGGGGAGTTCTGCCGGAGTGACAGAAACCCAAGGACGCGAACCGGAACGTTGCACGTATGGGAGTAAGAGGACCATTAAACTTAAGGCTATGGTTGGAGAAACCTTAATGCATTGTTAGTACTTACGGATATTTGCTAACAATCCAATCATATAGTACATGTATTTCCATGTAGTGAAGCGCATGTATATTTAGCCTCTCCCGCATAGAAAACTGCATCGAAGATAATGAACCTGATCTATTCGCTATTTAAACTTGGACAAAGCCACCACAATTACCACCACTATTCCACACTCATGGTTTTGTTAGTTTAATGTATTTTATTGCTTCAGCAACTAACTTTACTTTCTTGTTATTTATTATCATGCAAAGCTATCTCTAGTACTCGTATTGTTACTCTAGTTTTATTCCCTAGATAATGCAAACATTTAGTGTGCATAGAGTTGTATTAGTGGTTGATAGAACTTGAGAGAATATTTATCCTACCTTTAGCTCCTCGTTGGGTTCAACACTCTTACTTATCGAAAAGGCTACACACGATCCCCTATATTTGTGGGTTATCACAAGACCAATGACCCAACTATTGAAGAAAGACAAGAAGTTTGAATGGACCGACAAGTGTGAAGCAAGTTTTCAAGAGCTCAAGAACAGATTGATTTCAGCCCCAATCTTGATTATGCTAGAATTGTCAGTTTGCATGAATCCCTAAGACCATAGTGTCGGACGAGGAACCCAATTTACCTCAAAAGTTTGGCAGAAAGTCCGAGAAGGATTAGGAACCAAATTTAATTTCAGCACAGCTTATCACCCGCAAACCGATGGACAGACTAAAAGAGTCAACGAAATCTTAGAAGATATATTGAGAGCTTGTGTGCTAGAATATGGATCAAAATGGGAAGATTGTCTGTCTGCCTTTCGCAGAATTCTCATACAACAACAGTTATCAAGCCAGTTTGCAAATGGCCCCATTTGAATTTTTGTATGGAAGGAAGTGTCGTACCCTCCTGAATTGGTCACAAGTAGGAGAGAGTCGGATTTTTGGATCCGACATCCTACGAGAAGCCGAAGAGAAGGTTCGCAAAGTCCGTGAGCACCTCAAGACCGCCCAATCCAGACAGAACAGTTATGCTGACAAGAGACGTAGAGACCTGACCTTCAATATTGGAGATTTTGTGTATCTCAAAGTGTCGCCTTTGAAGGGAATGCAACGTTTTCAACTAAAAGGAAAGTTAGCCCCCAGATATATTGGACCCTTCAAGATTTTGAATTGCCGAGGAGAAGTATCTTATCAACTGGAACTGCCAGAGGAGATGTCAGCCATCCATGATGTGTTCCATATCTCGTTACTTCGCAAATGCTTAGAAGTTTCGGAGAAGACCGAAGTGTTCAAGAACATCGATCACCGAGCCATTATTATCAACAAGGATCTGACATATCGTGAAGTGCCCATCCGTATTTTGGAGGAAGCTTTCAGAACCACCAGGACCCGGAGTATCAAGTTTCTCAAGATCCAATGGAGCAACCATACCGAAGAAGAAGCTACCTGGGAGCGCGAGGATTACATTAGGACTGAGTATCCAGATCTCTTTAGTTCCTAGTTTTTTCTTAAATATCGGGACGAGATTTTGTTTAAGGAGGGAAGGTTTGTAACACCCCAAAACTTCAAATCAAGATTATCAAATTCTAATCACCCAAATTTGGGGTTAACAAAAACTTTTACTAATAAAATGATTATGAATGCATGTTAGTTGCATTAATGTGTGATTGTTTGAAATTGCCATGCTTGATTGTTACAAATGATGTGAAATGGTTTAAAGGTGAATGCTACATCATCTAGGACAATTACAAACAAAATCCAAAAAAAAAGAAATCAAATAGGAATAAATAAAGCAAATGGTCATTTTGACAAAAGTAAACCACTAGGCCACTTTGTGTGTTCCTAGAAGAAGATTTCTAATAGAAACAATTCTAATTCTTTTCACCCCTTGCTAGACCAAGTAAATGTGTATCAATGCCCACTTTATAACCTTACAAAAACATCTTTCAAATCAATTTAATGGACAGTTGAAAATTGAATCTAGTTCATATGTTAAGATCCTACTTTTTCAAAAACCTATCAAATCAACTCCCCTTGACCCTCTCCAAGAAACCATAGACTCTCAAGCTTAACTTAAAATCACTCAAAAAATTTGAATCAAAATTTCCAAAGCAAGTTTCATGCAGCCATTTCCACAAACACCTTTCTTACACTAATTTAACCACCTGCCTAACTTCACTGTTGTGCACAGGAATCCTCGACCATTCGGTCTCCACTTCACTCCCTTATCCCCTATGGTGTTGAGAAGCACCCATACCATCCCCTTTGGTTGTTATGCACAGTGGAGCGCCGCCCGTTTTTGGTCATCACCAGCCGACCACGACCATCTCACAGCAGACACCGTCGTAGCCAACCATGATGTCCAGGAAGCACGCCGCACTCCACCGCCACCCCTTGTCCCATTCTCGACCCTAGCCGAGCCCTGGACCACCCTAGCTATGCCATGCACCGTGCCTCTGCGCCATGTCCAGAGCACGCCAGCTCACCGCGCCCGACCAGCTCGCCTAGACCACGCCTCACCCTCTCCGTGCACGCTCACGCTCGCCATGATCACCACAACCCCGCAGACACCCCCGTTCGCCGCCGCGCGACCCGCAGCTCCCGCACGCCATCACAAACACCTCCGCCTCTGCGTAGAGCGCCGCACGCGCCCGACCAAACCACATGGCCCCATGTCTCACCATTAAATCCGTAAGAACCGCCAGGGAGCACATCACCGCCCACTAGCCTCCGCCACGCCGATAGCCGCCTGTAGCATCGTCACCGACGAGCTCGCGCCCGCACCGCTCGGTCCCCTCGCCGCAGTATAAAAGGAGGCCACCCTTGCCTCATTTCTCCACACCATTCCACTCACCACCTCTCACTGACCCTCCCCCACTTCTTCCCGGAGCAAGGCGAGCTCTCTCTCTCTCGCTGGAATTTGGCCAGAGCCCGCCGCTGCTAGAGGAGAAGGGCACTGTTGATTTCGACCACCCCAAGCCCTACCATGACCGCGCCTCGCCGTCATCTACCACGTCGATCGCCCGTGTCGCCGACCCTAGCTGGAGCCCATGTGAGACTAGCCAGACCCCCACCACCACGTTAGGGTTGATTCCTCGCCGGAGTAGTTCGTTGTCGACGACGACTCATTGGCGTCGGATTAGAATTAGATCGCATGGCCTAGATCCACCGATACCGTTTCACTTAGATGCAGTCGCTGACTGGTGGACCCCATCTGTCAGCAGCCCACTATGATATGCAGTGCAGTTGGGCCGACCCGTTTAATTTTCCACGCTGGCCTGGAAATTCAAATATTGAAATTTCCTTTTTTGTTAAAACCCTATTATGTCCACATATTCAAAAATCAATTCAGAGAGTTTCACTAAACCAAATTGCATGATTCAAATTTTGCTAGAAAGATATTTAAATTATCTATCCAAGCCCATTGGATTTAAATCATTTGGAGTTAGATATAATCTTTAGTAAAAATAACAATACAGAGACTATTGCAACTCAAACATTTTTCAAAAATCAACCATAATAGCTTTTGAGTTGTTTCCAACTCTCAAAGATCACACTTGACAATATCTATCTAAATATGTAAAAATATCTAGGTTTGCATGCAGTGACATTGGACTAGTACCAAAAGAATGCTATTAGGGCATTTCTAGTCACTTTAAATCTATTAAATGATAATCTTGAAATTAATAAAATGTTACCAACCCTTTAAATCACATTCCCATGTATTAGAATATGTGGTGATGACATATGTCAACATGATCCCATATTCAAATTGGAGAATATTAAATCTTAATTAATTTCAATGAGTAGAAATTACTTTTCTCAAATAAACTAAATAAAACTAGTTCTTTAATTCATGTGATGATTGTGATGATGCTAGATCATCAAGTGTGAGCCTTAGTGTGCTAATTAGAGCTAGTTAAGTATTGTTTGGTGATTGTGTGTCCCATATTTATTTATAGACGATAGTACCGACCCAAGCTACGAGGAGGAGGAGTTCTACCCCGAAGAAGAGGAGGAAAACTTCAACCACTGCTCTACTCAAGGAAAGCTAACACTTGCAAGTTTCTTAACTATGCAAGATAGATCTATGAAAGCTAGAATTATAAAAGTTAACCATGCAAGCTTTAACCTAAGCAAGATGCATTAGGCATGCTTTGGTTATATACTTTGATTTATACCCATCCCAATTTTTACTTGCAATATTTACTCTTTTACTTTACCCAAGTTCTTTACTTTTAATTAATGCTTTGTGAGGATTTGGAAAGATAGTATAGATAGCATAAAGAGTATAAAACTAGGCCTATACTAGATGTCATTCTATGGCATGAGATTGAAGAGTAGCACCCCTCATTAGTGAACACTCTTAACCTTAGTGGCTAGTGCTAAGCATAAAACTTGATCACTTTAGATGGGAATACTTGGTGAAAATGATTATGAAAACCTTGGAATGATGAGTCATTCTATTGAAATGTTTTGACATGTGTTGAGAAATACAAATGGATTTTTATGATGAAAATGTTGAGGCATGAGCCTTAGCCCTTTATAAAAACTGATGATAGAAATACCTGAATTGGGTAAGGCTTAGCCGGAAATTTATATGCATTAGTATGGGTTCCCTCGCGGAGGAGGTTTGAGCTGAGGCTACCTCTTGATGATGTCCACCTATGCAGTGCCCAGGATGGCAGATGGCCATGGCTGGGAGGCCAAGCTCATAGGGGAGGTGCCTACACTAGAGTGTGTAAAGGAAAGGTTATGATTGATTATTCGCATACTAATTATGATGATTCAGGGTTATCCCTGACGGATGTATCGAATTTTGTGGTGAAAGTGTACCACCTCTACAGAGTGTCAAACTATTCAAATAGCCGCGTCCGCGGTCATGGACAGTTGGAGTGGCCATACTGTTCCGTCGTCAGATGTTTTCAAAATGACTTGTGAAGTGAACTATGATTTGACTTGACCACAACAGGGTTGTGAATATGAAAACTAAATTCCCACTTAAAGTGATTTAGAACATTTTACTTAGTTTTCTTTACTTCTAAACTCAGTTTAGATAAACTTGGCTTTTTGCAAATAAACCTAGGGCTTAAGATTCCTATTAGAACTACCTTACTTGTTAGTGATAGTTTGTGAGTACTTAAAGAGTACTCATGGCTTTGTCCCTGGCTATTCCCGTGGCCAGACTATTAGGAGGACTATCAGGATGATGGACAGCAAGACGTCTACGACAACTAGGATCATCTCCCATCGTCAGCATTGCATGTGACCCTGAAGATGGAGCCCACTGCTACGCTTATTATTTCGCTACTTGTTTGTATTAAGACTGGATCATGAGATCCTTTATTTGTGTAAGACCTTATTATAGTTTGTAATGGATGATGTACTGTGATATCTAATCTGTTATGTCTCGCAAAAATGGTAATCCTGGGATTGCGATGTATGGCATAACAGGCATCTGGGATTAAAAATCCGGGTGTTGACAATCACCAACTCCCATTTAATAGTAAAGATTAACAGAGATATTAGGGTGAACTTATGGGTGATTGTAGTTGACTTCTTAGCCTGCTCCTTGCAGGCTTGAAGCACATGTTGTGTTGATGACGAAGTCATGGAAGACGATCTGGGGATCCTACTGATCCCCTCCGGCCTAGAACGGCCTAACGACGCACAAGTCTTCCTATTGTTTCATCGCTCCTCATAGATCGGTAGGGTGGTCTAGAAATATTAGGAGCTCGTGAGCAAAACGTGAACAGGTGAAATGCTTTTGCTATCGGGACTCCCCCTTTATTTTGGCGACACACGACAGGGGGTCTAAACCATGAGTTAGTTTAGGCCCCCAGATTAGGGCACATTAGTTAGGATAAGGCCATGAACGCTGGTTTGTGGGTCTCCCCTTAAATGTTATGTTTTGGCTAACTCTACATGTTAATCTGGTATGTCAAAGAAACATTCTCCCCCTAACATCATTTACATGTTATCAGTCAGCATCATTCAGGTGCAAGACAGAATCATTGACCGATAACATATATAATTTGCCCTTGTCTGACATTACAGGCAATATTTTTGTTACAACGCTTCGAAACACATTGTTTGTTACCAAATAAACATTCAAACAAGTCATTGTCTAAACATGAAACTCAAATAAGACTTAAGGTCGGGATGTAGATAATATTATTCAATCGAGGAAAAATCAGGTGTCTAGCTCTGGTATCGAGAGAACTCAAAGCTTAAACATCTTCTTCCTTCCCATTCACTACCTTAAGCTTTATGTTCCCTGGACTTATGGTTTCGGCCTAAGTCAATCCACCATGTATTTCTAGAAAAATCTACATAAAGTGATTCATCTATATAAATATAATTTCATCACTACATTCTTGTGTAGCCATTTCAGCCATTTGGGCAATCCTTTCTGTAATGTCCTTATTGCAAAAGTTATCATGAGGAGATCCACGCATGGCCGCATCATAGCACCGCACGCGGCGCCCCAGGCACAGAGCGGTGCCGCCAGGCAGCACGTGAACGTGAAGGGCGGGTCGACAAACCACGGAAGGCTATGTGTTCAATCCACAATCTCGATCAACTACCGTTTACGTCTTGCCTGCACATCATCATATTCTTGTTTCAAAGAAAGAAAAAAACACATCACCCTTTTATAGATGCTTTGAACTGTGAATCTAAAGGTTCGACGAGAAACGAAAGGCCGAGTTCCAGTACAGTTTTGCAAAATATGACAACCTTAGCTGCATGACCCTTTCAATTAACGGCAAGAAACAGTTCACCTCCAATCTTACAGTAACACAACTATCCTCCTCCCACCCTGTCTGTAAAGTCTGTAGCACAGACGTGTAACAGAACCAAAATACAATTTCGGGTTACAGGTTTACAGACAAACATTGATGACCAAAACTATCACCACCACCCAGTAAGAAAACCCAACAATCGGCAATGTACCAACATTTTTCTAGCAACACCCGAACCGGCTTGTTTGCTTCTCGTTGTTTTTCGAGTCGCCTTCGTCGATATTCACCCTATTGAGGGATAGCTCAGCCTTGTAAGAGTCGGAGTTCAGTATCTTCCTGCTCACGCTGCCGTATATCTCCTTAATGACGAGCTCGAACGCCGTCTTCACATTCGTCGAGTCCAGAGCTGATGTCTCCATGAAGAAGAGCCCCTCGGATTCCGCAAGTGCTTTGGCTTCCTCGACAGGCACTTCACGGATGTTTTCCAGATCGCATTTGTTGCCCACCAACATCTTGGTTATCGTAGTGTCAGAATGTGCTGCATTGGAGTTGAGGATACGTTACTTCAGCAGAGAAACACACACAATGTGCAATGGAAAAGTATTCATGGCTGTATAGATCAATAAGTACAGAGGTGTTGTCCACATAATATGGACATGGTATGCGAAACTAGCACCAGGGAAATCATCACACCCAATCCGCAGATAAGTTAGTGACTGTCACCATGAAAACAATAGACCCAATCCACAAATAGCAGTGTTACCATTAGTACAATCTTATCCATAAAGCAGCAGTCCCCATCATATACTATCATATCTTCGATGCGTCCATTACCCATATCCGTAGAATCAAATTATTTTCAGCAACCAACCAGAAATAATTCATTGCACACATTCAGGGGCAAAGCATAAATAGCATTCAAATCATTTTTTTAGAAAAAACTTCCATATTATTTTTAAAAAAAAGCATCCACACAATTTTCAGTTTAAGTGTGTAAGATGCAAGCTGATACATACACATGCTAGGTGCAAACTTTTGAATATTTGCTTAAATAGAAAAGATAACACAAATAGCATATGTGGTATGTATAACTGTCGATCATAGTTCTATATCACGTCCATAACACCTGTTTAGCCTGCAAGATGATTTTGCGTTCTAAATTAATAAAGAATACTAGGTTTAGAATGTATCATCATGTCTCCGGTTTTTCGCAACATAACAGTTGGCAGGTAAACATGGTTCCTTAGAATCAAGGATTGCCTTTATTCTGCATCACACAATTGCATAATTAGCATAGCCACCTCTTACCTCAACAATATGCAAGAATCAAAGGAATGAACAATGCATAGCCACCAAGCTTTGCCCTTGAGCGATGCATTCTAGCTAGAATCCCCAGGTACATAAAAGGAATGAACGTAGATAATGCATGTAATCCATGTTGGTTGATTGGTTCCAGGCAGTTCAAAATTTTCCTCTAAGAAGGGGGAATGATGAATAATAGGGCCAGACCCATAAACAAAAAGGTTTGGCCTGAATCCATCAACAAACATAAGAGTGACTGAAATCATGTCCTCGTGTATTAATTATTACACTACTGTAACTAGAACATGGCATCCAAGCTGTTGCAACAACCATATCGGCAAATCATAATCAGATGAATAGAATGATATTGGTCAGGAGTTCAGGACAATTCTAGAGGTTGTACATAAACAACAAACCAGACAACAACTATGTTCCGAACATGTTTAACACTGAAAACGAAATTAAAGCTAAGCAGCCTCCAATGTCAGAAATGTGCAACCACAAATAGCTCATCACGAAATTAGCAGTTCCCAGGATGCCTTGTACTTAAATGCAGAATCCAAAACAAGCAACTCGGAAAGTAATTAGAGTTAGAGCCAGCCGAAGTGGTCCTGACATCCGCTCCTCAAACATCCTACGACAAGCCTATGCATCTGTATGTCTCAGATCCAGATTCAAGATAGGTCGCCCAACCCGCAATTCTATGAGAAAGAGATCTATACTATCAGAAACACTCCCAATCCAAAGACCATCGAGGCGTCTACAAGAAGGTAGCTGCGACTGCGAGTCAGCGACAACAAGAAAATGGTGCGTCCTATGATCCTCCACTGGATTCTATATGCTAATGAAGGAACACTAGTGTCCTTTTCGTCGACCACGACGACGACCAGAAACCAACCCAGATCTATCGAATCAACTTTCCGATGGGGAATTTAAGGAATCACCAGTGTATCCAAGCTAAGCTAACAGACAGCACAAGCAAGCGTGTGAGCTAATTAACTAAGCAAGGAAGCAGGTGGGCAGGTGGGTGGGTGTATAGAGTGTTCGTGTTTCGTACTGTTGAGCTCCTGGAGCCATCGGCCGACGTTGTCGAAGGTGGACCGGCGGGAGATGTCGTAGACGAGGAGCGCGCCGAAGGCACCCCGGTAGTAGGCGGATGTGACGGCTCGGAAGCGCTCCTGGCCTGCGGTGTCCCAGATCTGGGCCTTGACCTCCTTGCCGTCGATCTCCATGCTCTGGGTCTGGAACTCGACCCCGATGGTGGCCTTGGAGTGGAGGTTGAACTCGTTGCGCGCGTAGCGGGAGAGCAGGTTGCTCTTCCCCACGGCGCTGTCCCCGATGATCACCACCTTGAAGAGGTACTCCTCCGCCTCCCCGTCCGAGTCGTCCCCCATCGCTGGCGGTCTCGCGGGCGGAGCTTTACCCCCTCTAAGCTCGTCGAAGCCGCTGCCACCACCTTTGACAGCACTGGCACGGTTGAGCGCTGTGGGTGCTGGAGAATGTACTCCAGGAGATTTTGTAGCGTTTTGGGGCCAGCGGCGCGGTGGGTTTTGACCGAACACGAAGAAGGGTGAGGTCGGGTTTGGGTTGGGTCGGCGCGGCGAGGTTTCGTTTTCTCTTCTTCTGTGGGTGGGGGTGGTGAGGGAAGCGTCGGCTCGGGACGCGAGAGCGACGAGACGAGTGGGAGAATAGTGGGACGCACGCGCTCGGTGCCGGACGGGTTGGGGTTCGGGAGTATTGACGGCGGGGCCACGGTGTCGGTGGGGCGGCGTGGACGCGTCGTGCGTGGTAGGGCACGCTCGAAGCGAGTTGGCGCCTCGTTGTTCGCTGGGTCGAACAGAGGCTGCTCGCGTCGTGAGCCAGCTTAGCTGTCGAGGGAAGACCATTTTGGTTCCTACCGCAAGTTCGCAACAGGAGTGGTACGTGCCCGCCATGATACGACTGTCATGCAATGATGCAACTCAGCAGCCCCGTCGATGGGCATGATCGAACTGATCGATCGAACAGAGCCCCCGAATTCTAGGGGCCCCCAAATATGTAAAGCCCAGGTATATGTCACGGGCCAGCTGATAGAAAATAGAACTAAAATTCCAGCCGAGTCTGCTATTTCCGCTCGATCGATCCGTTTCTCGATCGTGTCTTCCGTGGTTCCCTGCCGACTGCGTGTCTCCCCTGAATCCTCGAATCCCGATCTACGCAGCCATGTGAGTTCTTCAATTTTAGTGCTCCCTGATCCCTGAAGCGATGTTTCTGAGATAGCTAGTGCCTAGTAGCTTCCGGGAAAGGGTTGATGATCGTTGGGCATTAGGGCTATTCGGTTCATTGGGTTATTCTGATCTTATAGGAAAATTCCTTTGCCGTTTTGTAGTCCCGCCTTTGCACTTGTTCAGTTGGTAAGGACCATCTTGGTCGGCTGGCCCTTGCCAGCAGATCATCAGATCGATCGATCGATCTACAGGCCTGGGAGCAGATCAATCAAGCAACATACCATCAGTCCATCACCACGATTTCCTTTGAAGTCTGAACCTGCGTTGTCGGTCCTTCCCGATTGGCGATCACCATCACGCGTCAAGATATGACCGCTACAACTAGTCAATTGACATTGAATTGTTTATACTATTTTTAATCAATTAATTTGTGAAATATGACAAATCATAAGAAGAATAAAATGTCAATCTGGTGGTGAAAAAAAAATATAAAGATTAGAAGTAGCAAGTCAGTCTCAAAAGGGTGCTCTAGTTAGATTTACCATGAAAGAGTCCCAAATAAATTCTGAAAGTCAAACTGGTGATGATGCAGTAAAGGTTGCACTATAGAATTTGATAAATGTGATGATGCTAATACGGGCGACAATGGTGATGATGCTAACACTGGCGATGATCATGATGATGCTTTTTGGTAGAACATGAGATTCTTTTACTTTAGTGCTATATTAATTCATTTTAGAATGAATGTTTGATTCATTTTAGACAACGATGACTTTGGCGATGAGCCCGAGGCCGCCGTGCATGAGAGGAGCGACGAGCAATAGGACACCGTCGAGTCCTACAATACCACACACCGCCGGCCGGATGTCGCGCGTTCATGGTGGCCGGCGATCGGTGTAGGCCAGCCGAGTGGACCACGTGGGGGTCCAAGGAGAGGACGTGGAAACAGAAGGCTGTGGCGGCGGAGCATTGATGATATCGTACACTGAGGCAATGGCACGCGAGGCGTTAGCTCGTGTTGAAGCAGACCGCGAAGTAGAGGCCGAGAGGGTCGTGTAGGAGGGGAGGGACCACTAGGCGTCCGATATGGAGCTGGCATTGGCGGCGATGACGGTGGACCATTGTGATCTTGCCAGCAGAGATCACTGCCGCTCCACCTCCATGCAACGTCAGCAACAATGTGCCATCTGGAGAGCGCGCAACGCAATCGACGGGGCTGAATCCTCGGGTCACACCGGCTAGGGCGCACGACGGCGAGGAGTAGAGGTCATTGTACTGTAGTTTAATTAGACGTATTTCTGGATTTAACCGGCCATCATTCTAATGAAAAAAGGTTATCAAATTAATGTGTCACTTACATACAGGTCCTAGTGGCCGATTCTCGGCCATGCGCACGATCAGCGGCGCATCTGCCCCGACACATTTGTACCTAATTTTTGGACGGATGGGTCGTGTTGGACTTGTTGGACGCGTCGGTCCGTTTGGATCGCACTGCTGGAGCGTGCGCGGCTGTCCTCATGTCCGCGTGGACGGACTAGGACCAGCTCGGACCGGATGGGTCGTGCCACTGAAGACGTCCTTACGCGCTCTTTGTCTTCGATGCCTCATCACTAGAATGCGACCCGACATTGTGGCAATCTCCCTCCACCTTGGGTGAGTGTTGGCATCTTTATTGCATCGTGTTCGAAGAACACTGAATAGGTTCTGAAGGTTTCAGCAGCATGTTCGTATCGAGACGAAAAGATAATAAGGATTACTCACAATGGGTCGGAAGAAATATGTGTATTGGACGACCCGTGCTTGTTTTGCAGCAGTGTTCTCAACCAATGGGTCGGGCAGACTTCGTTCCGAGCCGTGCTTTTTAAGCTTCGTGTCTCTATTCTGAGGTGAAAACCCTAGGTTTAACCTGAAATGGTTCTACCAGCTAATGGTGGTTGTGTACTTATTTGCTAATGGTGGTTGTGTAGTTACTTTTTGTTAAAGATATTGTCTAGAAATTGGACTTTTTCTAGAGTAAAACCCACGTACCACGAAGCTGGTTAGACATGACAACGAGGGTATCACTAAAACTGTGCATGCAGGCACTGACGGCCGTTGCAAACGTCTAATTATCGCGCTCATGGTTAGGTGAAGAAAATGGCTGTCAGGATAACTGTGTCAGAAAAAATGATTACATGGCAATTTTTTCGGGCGGCACATTGGATCCTCCTTGAACCCCAAATACAGCGATTTTACGCTGTAATTTGGTGCACAAACATCTACTTTTGTAGCGATAACTCATACGGATGTCAATCCAGTCAGGATTATAGATCTGCTACAGACGGAGAAAACCCTTGAAATATGTTCGTGAGATTGAAGTACCATAGTTAAAAAGGCTCCACAATCCGTCTACACGCTGATGATTCGTCCCGAGGGAGGTTTTAGAGTGGAGCGCCAAATATTAAGACAAGGCTCGGCTCGGTGGTAGGTCACGCTAGGCAACAAGGCAATACTGATTGGTCAGTGATATGTGCTTAATCATTCTCCAACATGGGACCAACAATTAACAATCCTTACAATGGATGGTGCACTAAGGAATCATCCATTCCATTTACGAGCCATCCTAGTTGTTAACTCATAACACATGTTCTGATCAAACTAGTATGGTAGGACATGGGATGGGGAACATGTATATTAGATGGAGTAACTAGTAGTAAAAACTAGACAGTGACAAGAAACTGGGATCTACTGTTTTTTACCTATCTTGTTACCTCACTACTGATATATGAAACATGTGTTATTATCGTTCTAGTGAATGAAAAGATTGAAGGCTTCCCTAGCAGAAAACAAAAAAATTCTAACGACGAGAACAACATAGTCAAGATCTATCTATACAGACGTAAAGTAACAAGAGAGATTCCATGTTCATATCCTTGAAGACCGAAAGCATGATTATGTTCCCACTCAAACGTTGCTGATGAAGTCGTACGGTGAAGCCGACCTCAAGGTCGTGCAATAAAGCGTTTACTACCACAACTACACGCGTTTGGTGTAGAATACGTCTCTCGGGATCCAGTCTGGTGAAGCAGCAGAAGAAGATGATCCAAATCGAGATTCCATTAGCACGATGGCGTGTGTATGGTGGAGGAATCCCTATCCCGTTGTGCACGTTCCAATCTTGGGAACCACACGTGGGGAAGAGAGAGAGAGAGAGGGGGAGAGAGGAGACAAAGGCCAATTAGTATGAATGAGGAGGCGGGGTCCTCCTCACTTTATATAGGGGAAAGGGGAGCACCACCAAGGGGATCCGGCCAAGGTGGGACTAAAGGGCGGCGGCTGGGGTGCCCCTCCCCCTCCCTATCCCGCGCAACCAGCCCTAGGCCAGCCGCCACCCTCCCATTCGCTCTATGGGGCGGCACCCTTTCATGGCCCCCCTCCGGGAGGAGGGCATATAGGTGGCCTGCTCCTTTAGAATAATTAAAAAATATTGATATTTATTCATTTAATTAATATTAAATACACATTATTTAATTCCTCTTACTCCGAAACACCTTTCGGACCCCTCCGAACATCTTTCGAATTCTCACAGAACATTTCCGGTTCTCTCTTCTCTTTTCTTCTACGATCTCAGATCAAAACCTAAGCGTCATCTACCCTTAAGAATGCCATCCTACGGTTTCGGAATGTGCATATATGATTGTGACACCTCTCCAATCAATGACCAATAGCGGGATCTGGAAACCCATGAAGTCCCCTATGAATTCCACAAATTAACCTTAAAAGTCAAGTCTCGTTCCCTTTGCTCTTCGATACCTCGTTTGTCCAAGACCCAATCTTCGGTATCTCTATACCTAGTTTGATCTTGTTGCGGACAAACACATTTACTCGTTCCCGTGATATTACACCCTCATGACCTAGTCACATGCTTGCAAGCTTCATAAATGTAATATCACCGAGTGAGCCCAGAGTATCTATCCATCACCCAAATGTGCAAACCTAATATTGATGCATACGATCACCCTGTTATGGTGTGACGGTTGATGCAGTCAAAGCAATGTCCGGTGATAGTGGTTAGATATGATCTCATGGCAAAAGAGTGGGTTACTATGTTTTACTAGTTATTGCAATGTTGAACTAGACAAGGCCTAGACTTTCGCATGCAACCCCATATAACATGTTGGGAGCGTGAGGGAGTCATGGCTAGACAAGGCGAGGTTGCCCGCCTAGGAACAAGGTAACACAGCCTCAGCCCTACACCACTCCGGTCCATGGACAACAACCTATGCTCCGGCCTCAGGGCCATGGTTTGGGAACTCGTAAGCCGGCGCATCATCCTAGGAAGGTCGGAACCCCCAAGACTACTGCATCATCAGTTCTCGTCTGCCTTCGCCCTGTGTGTTCAGACCACGTGGAAGAAAGTATACAAGACAGAAAAAGTATACACTCAGCATGGATTTCACATAGCCACCAAAAGAAGGGTCCCATGGCTTCATCAAGACAGCAAGGAACATGACACCCTTACATAGCTAAGGCATCTCCCTATGTGAAATCAGGCAAGACTCATTGACATGACGGATGGTGTCCCTCAGTGTTGTCGTGGGGTCAGCAAGATCCTCATCATCCCTAGGAGGGACACGAGGACTTCGTCGAGCTAGAATCACATCTAGAGGACCTCCTCCAGCTAGGCATTCTCTTCCTTTAGCAAGCTCACCAGGAACTCCTTCTAAGAAAGCTCAACAGTGTCCCTATCCCTCTGGTCTTTGATGACGTCCATCGTCTCCTAGTTCTTCTGGTGAAGCTCCTCCCAGATTTTCGATTGATGATAGAGGTCAACTTATCTTTGATCGACTGGGACAAGGACTCCTGGGTTATGTCCAAGACCTTATTTTCATCCACCAAGGCTCCTCCTAGCGTGAGTACCTCCCTCTCAAGGGACCAACAGTCTGCTGAGTCTAGGTTGAGGCCCTTCAAAATGCTTTCGATCATCGCTAAGACCCAGTGACTCTGCTCATAAACAAAGAAGGAAGAATTAAATAGGAGAACGATGTGCACGTAGTATAAAGGCGAAGAGATCGATTCTAGGATCTTGAACTAAAAGGAGGAACAACACCCTTACTGTTTCACTCCAGGGTTCACGGTCAGCGGAGGAGGCGCTGTTGGTGAGCACTTTGTCGCCTCGACCAAGAAAAGGGGCAGGAGAATACCGGTCCTAGAGGTCATATAGGCAGAGCAGTTACAGATTGGTGCACTTAGCGACAATGCCAGAGGAGTAAGAAGCCCTCGGGAGAAACTACACGGTTATGAGAAGTTTAGGAGGGAAGGAACTGTACCTATCGCCATTGGGAGAATGGCGCACGGGGATGCTTCCTGACAATGTCATCGGAATGTTGTTCTTTGACGTAGTTCTCCTAGCTTGATCTCTCTTAGGCGGTTGAGGATCACCGCCTCATCTAGAGGCACATCTAGTGATGGAACTCTTCTAGACTGATGGCGAGATCTTGCCGTCCTCTCTGTGTTTTGGGTACACCCGATTTCCCTCCACCGGAGAGAGCTATTGGCACCGACAAGGGTTTTTCACGGAGAAACCGTAGAGAAGAGTTAGAAGGGGTATGAATGGAAAGGTCTAGACAATGATATTCATGGGGAAGGAGCATCGAAAGGTCACGAATTGTAAGGTCGGATTGACGAATGTGGATCACGAAAAGAAGTCCACTTAAGGACCGAAGACCAAGCTGTAGCCGTGTCGTGGAAGGTGGGAAAATTACTCTACACTCACACAAGGTCATGTCTCATCAGTCCACATTGTGGGAAGGAATCTCATTATGATCACCACCTTCAATTTCTCCGGACAGAACATATTCCCACATGACATAAAGAGCTCTGAGAAGCAACAATTTTTGAGAAAGACCTCTTGAATAGGTTTAAATTCAGGTCCTCATGGCCACGGAAAAGATCCTCTCAGCAGACCTCCTCAGGTCACCGGAAAGTTGAACTAGCTGTCATTGTCACTGATTACGTCATCCTGGACTAGACCTAAACCTCACTACGACCTCATGGCGTCAGATGGGTCCACACGCAAGGTTCCAACATGACAAGAGCTTAATTTAAAGATACCTTCTCGACCTCTCGGTTCGGTACTTCACGTCATGTACGGGACCTCTCCCTCATACCTCCTCTAGTCATTAAGATACTCACTCTGTTACACAAAAGTATCGTTTTCTTCCCTTTTGTTATTTACCCTTTTGCATGACCTCATCGTAAGTCCATTACCCTAGGATATATGAGATGGGAAGGCTCATCAGACCTGCTCTAAGGTCGGGCACATAGAAAGGTCTGCACGATCGAGACGTCAACACATGTGGGAGACCTTCAACTAAGACCTCGAGCATTTACTAAGACCTCGTGCCTCAATACCAAGAAGAAGTCATCAAGCTCACTAGGCGGAGGTTGGACATGAGCTAAAAGCAACTCTGTTGGAAGCAAGGTCGTCTTATTAAAGGTACTGATCGGGGGTTTGTCGATGATGGATGGACTTAGGCATGTACCTTACATGGGCCTGAAGGCTTGGATCTAGAAGCTCTGAACCGATCTTACCTCAGTAGACCTAACTTGTGGGGTTGCAAGACGACTCTCTAGAGATCTCGTAGACCAGACGTGCATCTAGGGGAGATTGAAGATCAAGATTACGTGCAAGAAAAGATAAAGACCTAACTTGACTAAGGAAGACTCCACCACCATCAACACCTATGAGTACTGAAGAGCATTCACCTGAAGAAGGACATGCCATAGATGCCCGAGTCTTTACCATTAGCCTTAGTCATAGCTCTAGCTTCATCTATTATTGAGTATCATTATAAATCCTCCGAGACATCTTGTAAACACCATGTACGATCTTTGATGGCCTACAAGTGCACAAGTTGTCAGAGAATGTTTTCGCAGAAGTATTAATTCCAGTTTTTATATCGACCCTAATAAGGAGCCTATGTAAGTGCTTTTATGTGGAGTTTTTGTCGCACTCAAGGTGTCACCGGTCTTGAGTGAATTGACTACAATTGCTGACGGTGGAAAGTGGTGAGTAAAAGATAGAGGAATATTGCATAAGGAAAAATAAGAATTAATTTGCATAAAAGTAAAGACGAGAAAGGTGTTTGGAGTTCCTGCAGATGAGAAGTTAGGAATGGAGAGAAACGACTCATGGAGATAGTGAAAGTGTCACATGAATAAAGCGAGATAAGTAATTGTGATATTTCTTATTTCTAAGTGAGTAGGCAAGCAACCCGTATACCGGCTGGAAGTCCTCATGGCCAATTCCTCCCAGCCCTAATGATCCATCTGCCTGTTACCATGGCCATGGTCAGCACATTAATTAAGGTCGTCCAAACGGATCAACTATTTAATCTTGATGATTCCTTGTTGTCCTTGAGTAGTGCTAGCTCCTCATTGATATCGGCCGTGTCACTCGAGGGTCGCTGATTTGCTAGCATACAAGCTCATGCCTATGAGATCTTTAGATCATGTTACCTGGACCATTAAATTATATAACAAGCATTAGGCAAACATAGATAATCACTACACCAATCACAAATGGGTGGAATCTAGGAAGACACATCACATCTCACTAATCCCCTACATCTCCCACGCCTATGGGGATTTACTCAGACATGAGAGGAAGATAAATCAAAGGTATAATTGTATTGAAAATGGGAATCATATCAGAGTTATCGTAGCAAGCCACAATACTAGTTGAAGATCAAATCATATACAAACCAAAGGTAGATCAAAGTATCAAACCCTAATCTTACAAGTGCCAATCTCTCTCTCTCTCTAAGTAACAATGGGGATGATGGTGGAGTGCATGATTTAGAGGCCAGAGATCGTCGAAGAATGAGACAGGGTTCTTCTCCTTCTCCAAATCTGATCTCTCCCTCCCTAGATGAGTTTGTGGTGGCTATGTTCTGTTTTTCGTCTCTCCCCTTCACGAAAGTTGCTTGTATTCATATAATGGAGCTGGCTGCAGATAGTACGAGCGGACGGTACGGGCGCATCCCGACTATACCGATGGTCGTTATGCACTCTGTACGCCTCCAATGAAAGGGGATCCAATTGGGGATTTGCTTCTTTAGGTGTAATTATCCCATAAATGCTATTAGATCTTCCATAAATGTTCATTGCCTGAAAACCATCTCAAGAAACCAAGGATTCACTAATTGCGATGTTAACGTTAGTAGAAATGGGTAATCTTCAGTGAAATCCGACAATAAACAAAAGGAAAAAACAACGATAAAAACAATGAAATTTGGAGCTATCAATCTTCGAATCACCCTATGAATAAAGTCTGAGGGAATCCTCCCCAATACACATATACCTTCATCTTTGTATTTGAGAGATCCAAACCTGCTAGCTTGAGCTGATTGCTGAACAAATAAATTGTCTTCCATCCTTCGGAAGTGAGACTACGAGGGGATCACCAATAATTTTGCCCATATCACGACACGTATGCCACTCATGCCATCAACTCATAACTGAATCCGGGGTTATACCATAGATTGTTCAAAAGCTAGCGGAGTTGTTGGCATCCCAAAGGTGTGTATGAGAAGCATAAAACCTTTTCTTTCTCCCTCTTTTTTACAGCTGGTCAAAACAGGTTTTGGCATCTCCCTCTCCCACCATAAAAAGTTCGTTCTATCAAACAATTCTTTTTCAGAAGGTATCATCAAGTCAATGATTAGTATGTGGAATTGAGTACTACTCCCTCCGTCCCAAAAAATATGTCTCAAGTTTATTTGAATTTGGATGTATCTATATACTAAATAGTGTGTAGATACATCCAAGTTTAGACAAACTTGAGACATCCTTTTTGGCTCAGAGGTAGTACTAAGATTAAGCCCTTAAGAAAAAAACATGGCACCAAAGTTGTCGATAGACACTTTCTCTTATTCTTAAAATTTTGGATTTTAATCCAAGGAGTTGTTTTTCAAACTGATATTGATTGTCATAAGTCTTAACCAAAGTAATGACAAAAACCTTTGAGCTCAAGTCCTAAAAGATAACAAGTTAAGCGCGGAGTCAAACTCAAGTGCAACCGAACGGACATAAAATGCTCATGAATAAGCTTACATGAGGAAGGAAAATAAGAATGTGGTACCTCCTCTTGCTTCCTTGTCTCCTACCTGAGCCAACTCTTTGCGTTCATCTCCATAGTTAAGTCACTAGAAGTGAATAACCTGCAGAAGAATCAATAAGAGCCGAGAGACATTTGCACAAATCAAGATAAAAGCTAGTCTAATATTTTTAGAATTTATTTTTATCAATGCAAAACCGAAAGTAAACATGCACAGGAATGAACACAAAATAAATCAAAATAAAAACAAAAATATCGATGCAGAAGGTGGGAGGAGTTTAACCTCCCCAAGCTTAGGCTCTTAGCCTATTTGAAATCAAAAGTTGCCACCTACATTAGGTGGTGGCTGCTGGTATGGAAAGTTTGGGTAGCGGTTTGGAAAGTCGGTCATGAAAGATGTGAAGTATTGGGTGAGGTTGACTATGTTGGCGTTCGCATCATGCAACATGTTTTCTATGTTATCGATGTGATGCACCACCTGGTCAAACTCACTTCTCGGGACATAGTTGAATCCCGGCTATGGTGGAGGCATACCATGCTGCTGGTGCTGAGGGAAAATTTGTTGGTGATGGTGCTGCTGACCGTAGTCATCCCAGCCTGTTGTGTTCTAGTCCTCTCTGCCTTGCTCCTGATGTTGTTGGCTAGCTACCGCATCTTCCTAGTTGGGGTGTCCTTCTGGCTTTGTAATCCTCCCTGACGCTTGCTAGAACTTCTCCTTAGTAAGGACCCAACTCTGTTTACCTAGCAAACCAAAAGCTTGGACAAAAGAAAGCAAAACTTGGTGGAGGTCACCATTAGGCTCAAAATAAAACTGATAAGCATGAAGGGAGCGTTGGGGTATATATATACCCATAAATTTGGTACTAGCCATGTGGATTTCATCTAGAATCTTACTGCCAACCACAACTCTTTCCTCAGGCAGGACAAACTCACTTACGTAGGGGATCTGTGTGATCAAGCCACCACAGCGAATGTCCCCAGCGGAAGCTGACCTTTGGTGGCGAATGTGCTGGATGAGCAAAGCACCTAAGTTTAGCTTGTGCTCCATCTCAGGATGCAGAGCCATGTGAATTACGCTCATTTTGGGCCTTGCCATTGCCCCGACATCTCCTTTCTCAAAGATAGAATTCACCAAGGTGTGAAAGTAATGGATAGTGGGATTCTGAATAGTGGCACTCTTCTTGTGCAAATAATCGGTGTTCATGTGGACAGAAATCTGATCCTAAGAATGCATTGCCTCTATGTGGACATTGTCATTAATATTGAGTTCCCCCTGATGACCCACAAGTATAGGGGGTGTATCGCTGTATTTTCGAGGGAAGTGAAACGCAATTTATTGATTCGACACAAGGGGTGCCAAAGAATATTTATAAGCCTTAACAACTGAGTTGTCAATTCGGCTGCACCTGGAAACAGTCTTGCTCACAGCAGTTTATCAGTAGCAACAGTTTTGTAGTAGGAATAGTAAAGTAACAGCAGTAGTAAAGTAAAGACAGCCGTAACAATAGCAGTAAACAGTAGGACTCGAGTGTGGTAGGCATAGGGATGGATAGACGGGCGTTGCATGGACAAGACAATTCACATAGCAATCAAAACATAGGGCAATTGCAGATAAATAAGGTAAAGCATCCAAGTACTAGATAATCCTAGGCATGTGTTCCATATATAGTCATACGTGCTCGCAATGAGAACTTGCACAACATCTTTTGTCATGCCAGAACAAAGTTTTTGGTGCTGTTTCGTGAAATCTGGTGGTGGTGGTGGAGTGGAACTCTTTCTAGAAAAACGTCGACCCCCCTGAGTTTTTAGATCAGAAGGCATCTTATAGGTTAAGAGGGAGACCGAGGGGGTGTCTGGGGCGGCCAGACCACCCCCTGGCGTGGCCAGGCCCAGCACACGCGACCAGGTGGTGTGGCTAGGCCCCAGCCCCACTCCGTCTCATATTCTGGCTCCGGGAGTCTTCTGGTGAAATAGGATTTTTGGCTTTTGTCCCATCCAATTCCGAGAATATTCATTTTCTGACTTTCCTGGAACCAAAAATAGCAGAAAACAGGCAGCTGGCACTGTGGCTCTTGTTAATAGGTGAGTCCAAGAAATCATATGAAAAGTACTCCAAAGTGTGGACAAAACACAAGAAAGTAGATAAAACCAAGCATGGAACATCAAAAATTATAGATACATTTGCAATGTATCAACATCCCCAAGCTTAACTCCTACTCGTCCTCGAGTAGGTAAGTGATAAAAAGAAAGAATAATTTTTTAGGTGACATGCACCATCATAAACTTGATCAAAGTATTTGTAAACCATTCAAAGCTGGGATCATAGTACTTCAATCATGACATGAAAGACAAAGTTCTAGCAATAAGACAAAGAAACTATGTTGCAACATGAAAAGGCACAAACAAAAGATTCATGAATAACAATGCTTTGCAAGACGTTTATTTGTTTCACATAAAGAAAACATAGCATAGTGGCATTCAACTTGTCCCTCATAGAGTAGCAAGTAAAAATGCATAGGACACCTTCAAAGTTCATAAGAGTGACTAGATACAAATAGTTTAAAGCAAGCAATATCAAGTTATGCATCAATCAACTAGTCTTGGGACAATGCACATAGAACTAAGAATGGCCACTATGCTCTCAAAGTAAGTGCATAAAGATAGAAGGTGGATACTCAATATAATGGTGGAAGAATGGCCTTCATAGAAGGAAGTAGGGATTCAAGTCTCATAAAGAGCTTCCAAAAATTATGGTACTTATAGCTTTCAGCTCTCATTGCCCCTATCATAAGCATCTTGAAGTGATTACGGTTAAAGTGAACAAACTATGGTGTATATGCTTGACGAAGTATAAGTTGGAAATCTCATGTCCCTTGAATACGAGGGCCGCTCCTCATACTACTCAAGTTTAGTCACCGGTAAGTACTTGTCATCGTAAGTGCATGTGTATCATAGAGAACCGCCAATGGGGTACCCCTTGCCCGATGATATGGAAGAATCCCCATATCAAAATGACAAGGCAAGCAGACAATGAGCATCTCAGCAATCTTGTTATTTACCATGGGAATATGGTGCTTTTTTCTCTCTTTCCTCTTTTCATATATCTCTTTTTTCTTTTTTCTCTTTTTTCTCAATATCTGACTCTTTTTTATAAGAAGAATGCTTCATAGACAACTCATTATGGTTATGCTGCAGGTTTCCACCATGTCAGCATGGATTAGACCAGCGACCCAGGCGTTTCTCTAACACATATACATAACTCCATGGATTTACAAGCTCCCCTTTCATTTCACACTGACGACATCCATAGACAAAATAGCATGATATCAACTAGGTACAAAGTACAAGTGCAATGTTGGAAGCGTTCCCCATGACAGCATGGTTCTGCTAATCCCCAACAAATAAGTGCAAGCATATACAACATAGACGACACAATGGTTCAAGTTTATTAAGGGCAAAAAAACTAAAGTGTGCCATCAAGTTCGTGAGATCTTTAATCACTAGTTTTCTAATAACAAGTTTAATTTGGAAGGTAAACAAAAACATGAATATACTTAGAATAGCATATGCTAATAGGTAGGTATGGTGGACTCTTTGGAATGACTTGGTTTAGGGAGTTGGATGCATGAGTGGAACTCATACTTGATTACGGAGGCTAGCAAAAGACTGGGAGCGACAAACTAAGAGAGCAATAATGGCCATAATCATGCAGAGCGACAAAACATCATTGATCAAAGCATAAAGTGATACTACAAGTTGAAAACTAAAGGATCATAAAGGCTATGGTGACTTGGGATAGTCATAACATGGTGTGAGCATGTGCCAAGTCAATCCAAATAAAGCATCAAAGGAGAATACCACAATATTATGCTTTAATATGCTAAAACAACGCATGATTCTTCCAAGGCACATTAAGCAATCTCAATTGTTTATAACATGTCATGCTACATCAAAGAATACTAAGCCGAAAGCCAAAACAATATCAAGCATGGCATGACAAAGCATAGGCCACAGTCAAAAACAAGCTCCTTTTACCACTTAAGCATGAACTTTCAGCACATAGAGAGGTGTTTCAATACCATGAAAACTTCTACAACCATATTTTCCTCTCTCATAATAATTTTCAGTAGCCTCATGAATAAACTCAACAATATAACTATCACATAAAGCATGCTTTTCTTGTTCTACAAAAACATAACTTTTATCAAGCTCAAAATAGTGGGATTAAAACCTTCAAACCCACTTCTAACAATTCTATAACACGATGACTGATCATTCAATATAGGACCATCGTCTAGAGCTTTATCATAAACAATTTCTAAGCAAAACTCTTTAGCACCATGCATCTCGAAGTTAGGCACAAATAAAGGATTATCACAGATAACATGAGCATAACATTCATCCTCCTTTGGTAAGCATGGGGGACAATCAAATAATGTAAGGGATAAAGAGTTATTCTCATTAGAAGGTAGGCATGTGTAGCTAATCCATTCTTCCTCCTTTTGTTCATCACTCTCCTCCTCTTTTTCATCTAATTAGCTTTCAGGTTCATCAATTTCTTCTTCCATAAGATCCTGCAAGGCATTAGTCTCTTCCATTTGTGGAAATCATCTATTAGTATATTCAAGAATATAGCCATTTTCTTCTTTGTAATTATCAAAGCAAAATTTAAGTATACCATAAACCTCATATTTATAAGGTGAAATGCAAACTAGCAAGTTCAAATGCACCCTTCCAAGCAATAAATTCCTCAATTTGTTCCACATCATAAAGGTCATAATTTCCCTTAACATAAGAAGATATGGTAACATCATCATTATACTCACATTGAAAAGGGAGGTGTTTGTACCACCTACAACAACAAGATTTATCAAAGTAATAAGTTACATTATAAGTAGAGCACACGTTTATAGCAATGGTATACAATTTATCAATTTGTTCCCATAAGTGTTTCCCTTTTTGTGACAAGCGGTGTTCCTTATAATAATATTTTTGTTCTTCCGTGAACCCACCTTGCCAATAAGATTCAGTTTCAAAGAAACCAACCATTGATAGAAAGGATGATAAAGCAAGACAATAACAGACCAACGAAAATAACAACTAGAGTAGGAACTAATTTTTTTGTATTTTTGATAAAGAAACAAGCAAACAAGGCGGAAATAAACTAAGCTTGAACAATAGTGATTCCAAGTGAACTTGATATATAAAGCTATGCTCCCCGGCAACGGCTCTAGAAAATAGTCTTGATGACCCACAAGTATAGGGGGTGTATCGCAGTATTTTCGAGGGAAGTGAAACCCAATTTATTGATTCGACACAAGGGGAGCCAAAGAATATTTATAAGCCTTAACAACTGAGTTGTCAATTCAGCTGCACCTGGAAACAGTCTTGCTCAAAGCAGTTTATCAGTAGCAACAATTTTGTAGTAGGAATAATAAAGTAACAACAGTAGTAAAGTAAAGACAGCAGTAACAATAGCAGTAAACAGTAGGACTCGAGTGCGGTAGGCATAAGGATGGATGGACGTGTGTTGCATGGACAAGACAATTCACATAGCAATCAGAACATAGGGCAATTGCAGATAAATAAGATAAAGCATCCAAGTACTAGATAATCCCAGGCATGTGTTCCATATATAGTCATACGTGCTCGCAATGAGAACTTGCACAACATCTTTTGTCATGCCAGCCCATTTGCAGCGGGGCCTCAAGGGAACTACTGGCAATTAAGGTGCTCCTTTTAATAGAGCACCGAAGCAAAGCATTAACACTTCGTGAACACATGTAATCCTCACATCAAAGCCATTCCCTCCGGTTATCCCGATTTCTGTCACTTCGGGGCCTTTGGTTCCGGACAACAACGTGTGTATACAACTTGCAGGTAAGACCATAAACAATACTATCATAATGAATCAATAACATGTTCAGATCTAAAATCATGGCACTCGGGCCCTAGTGACAAGCATTAAGCATAACAAGTCGCAACAAAGTCATAAAGCACTAATAGAAGATACTAGGCACCATGCCCTAACAATCCGATGCCATTACATGAACGATCTCATCCAATCCCTACCATCCCTATAGCCTACAGCGGGGGATTACTCACTCATATATGGGAGAAACATGGATGGTCGATGGAGAAGCGACAGTGACGATGATGGCGATGATCTCCTCCAATTCCCCGTCCCGGCAGGGTGCCAGAACGGAGTTTCTGGTGCTGTTTCGTGGAATCTGGTGGTGGCGGCGGCGTGAAACTCTTTCTGGAAAAACGTCGACCCCCTGAGTTTTTAGGTCATGATGTCTACGCACTTATATTCTTGTAGAAAGTTGTTGGGCCTCCAAGTGCAGAGATTTGTAGAACAGCAGCAAGTTTTCCCTTAAGTGGATCACCCAAGGTTTATCGAACTCAGGGAGGAAGTGGTCAAAGGTATCCCCTCTCAAGCAACCCTGCAATCAAGATACAAGAAGTCTCATGTTTCCCCAACACACCCAATACACTTGTCAGGTGTATAGGTGCACTAGTTCGACGAAGAGATAGTGAAATACAAGTGGTATGGATAAAAGACAATGGTGCTAGAAAATACTTTGATGGCGTGGAAGAGACTAAAGGCAAACTGAAATAAAGATGGAAACAAGCAAGCATGTAACAGATCTAGTTGCAAACGGTGTATCAATGCTTATAAACAAGGCCTAGGGATCATACTTTCACTAGTGAACACTCTCATATAACTATCTTCTCTTCATGATGCTACTCTTAACTACTCTCCGGTTGAACACTCTAATCGATGGTAGGGCTATAACAGCACACCTCAAAGTTCATCTTTCCCATCTAGAAGACCCCACACTGTCACCTTGAGTACTAGATGGTTCCAACAAACACCACAATTTCATAAAGACATCCAACTCCAAATATAACTCATAACAAGTATTCAAGAACTCTAGCCTAAGTGCCACCATGGTGTGTACACTGTCAACTTCACACACATGGAGAGAGCAGAGATCTATTAAAGCACTTGAGTAGCAAGGTAGATCTATAGACTACAAGCTCATGATCTCAATAAGATCATTCGTAGAGAGAGAGATGAACACATAGCTACCGGTAGAACCCTTAGCCTCAAGAGATAACTACTCCCTCCTCATCATGGGAATCAGCAACAATGATGGAGATGGTGGTGGAGATTGATGGAGATGGCTCCGGGGGCACTTCCCTGTCCCAGCAGGGTGCCGAAACAGACTTTCTGTCCCCCCGAATCTCCCCTTCGGTGGCGGCGATGCTGCAGAACTTTTCGTGGATTTCTGATTGATCCTCTAGGGTTTCTGCCTCGGGAGGCTCTTATAGGTGAAAGAGGCAAGGTCGGTGGCTGGCCAGAGGGCCCACACCATGCCCTGGCACGGCCTGGGCTAGTTCGCACCAAGGGGGGGTGGCCACCCTGTGGCCCCTCTCCGACTCTCCTTCTGACTCCCTGAGTCTTCTGGGAAAATAGTAACTTTGGCTTTTGTCCCGTCCAATTCCGAGAATATTCATTTTCTGACTTCCTGGAACCAAAAACAGCAGAAAACAGGCAACTGGCACTGTGGCATCTTGTTAATAGGTTAGTCCAAGAAATCATATGAAAAGTACTCCAAAGTTGGAACAAAACACAAGAAAGTAGATAAAACCAAGCATGGAACATCAAAAATTAGAGATACATTTGCAATGTATCAACATCCCCAAGCTTAACTCCTGCTCGTCCTCGAGTAGGTATGTGATAAAAAGAAAGAATAATTTTTGAGGTAACATGCACCATCAAAGACTTGATCAAAGTATTTGTAAAACATTCAAAGCTGGGATCATAGTGCTTCAATCATAACATGAAAGACAAAGTTCTAGCAATAAGGCAAAGAAACTATGATGCAACATGAAAAGGCACAAACAAAAGATTCATGAATAACAATGCTTTGCAAGACGTTTGTTTGTTTCACATAAAGAAAACATAGCATAGTGGCATTCAGCTTGTCCCTCATAGAGTAGCAAACATAAATGCATAGGACACTTTCAAAGTTCATAAGAGTGACTAGATACAATAGTTTAAAACAAGCAATATCAAGATATGCATCAATCAACTAGTCTTGGGACAATGCACATAGAACTAAGAATGGCCACTATGCTCTCAAAGTAGGTGCATAAAGATAGAAGGTGGAGACTCAATATAATGGTGGAAGAAAGGCCTTTGTAAAAGTAAGTAGGGATTCAAGTCTCATAAAGAGCTTCCAAAAATTATGGTACTTATAGCTTTCAGCTCTCATTGCCCCTATCATAAGCATCTTGAAGTGATTAAGGTTAAAGTGAACAAACTATGGTGTACATGCTTGACGAAGTATAAGTCAGAAATCTCATGTCCCTTGTATACGAGGGCCGCTCCTCATGCTACTCAAGTTTAGTCACCGGTAAGTTCTTGTCATTGTAAGTACATGTGTATCATAGAGAACCGCCAACGGGGTACCCCTTGCCTGATGATATAGAAGAATCCCCATATCAAAATGACAAGGCAAGTAGACAACGAGCATCTCAGCATTCTTCTTATTTACGATGGGAATATGGTGCTTTTTTCTCTCTTTCCTCTTTTCATAGTATCTCTTTTTTTCTCTATTTTCTCTTTTTTCTCAATATATGACTCTTTTTTTATAAGAAGAATGCTTCATAGACAGCTCATTATGGTTACGCTGCAGGTTTCCACCATGTCAACATGGATTAGACCAGCGGCCCAGGCGTTTCTCTAACACATATACATAACTCCATGGACTTACAAGCTCCCCTTTCATTTCACACCGACGACATCCATATACAAAAGAGCATGATATCAACTAGGTACAATTACCAAGTGCAATGTTGAAAGCGTTCCCCATGAAAGCATGGTTCTGCTAATTCCCAACAAATAAGTGCAAGCATATATAACATAGACGACACAATGGTTCAAGTTTATTAAGGGCAAGAAAAGTAAATTGTGCCATCAAGTTTGTGAGAGATTTAATCACTAGTTTTCTAATAACAAGTTTAATTTGGAAGGTAAACAAAAGCATGAATATACTTGGAATAGCATAAGCTAGTAGGTAGGTATGGTGGACTCTTTGGAATAACTTGGTTTAGGGAGTTGGATGCATGAGTGGAACTCATACTTGGTTGTGGAGGCTAGCAAAAGACTAGGAGCGACAAACTAAGAGAGCAATAATGGACATAATCATGCAGAGCGACAAAACATCATTGATCAAAGCATAAAGTGATACTAAAAGTTGAAAACTAAAGGATCATAAAGGCTATGGTGACTTGAGATAGTCACAACATGGTGTGAGCATGCGCCAAATCAACCCAAATAAAGCATCAAAGGAGAATACCACTATACTATGCTTTAATATGCTAAAACAACGCATGATTTATCCAAGGCACATTAAGCAATCTCAATTGTTTATAACAAGTCATGCTACAGAAAATAATACTAAGCATAAGGCTAAAACAATATCAAGCATGGCATGACAAAGCATAGGCCACAGTAAAAAACGAGCTCTTTTTACCACATAAGCATGAACTTTCCTACTTTTTTCCAAACCAAACCAAACTATTTGCAAACCAATGTATGAAAGAGGGGGTCCAACCAATTTATTCAGAAAACTAAGAAAACAAAAGAAAATGAAAAACCAAAACAAAAACAAAAAAGAAGACGCTCCAAGAACAACACAACTGTGAATGAAACAATAAAAATGAAGCGTTTGGAAGAACCCTGGGATTTTTATTGATGAAAAGGGGATGCCTTGGGCATCCCCAAGCTTTGACGCTTGTACTCCTTGGATATTTCTTGGGGTGACACACGTGGCATCCCCAAACTTGAGCTTTAGTCCATCCTTCATCTCATTACTCATTCCTTCCATACACCTGAAATTTTTCCTTCATACACACAATCTTTATTAGCAACATTAGTGCACTGAAGATAAATAAGTCTTAAGGTTCAGTTCTAACACCAAATAAACTTGCATTAGAACACTGGCTACTGTAGCACTTCCCTCAAAAAGCTCAATTCCCCAAAAGAACTCAAAAAGGAACCAACAAGAAGCAAATGCAGAAAATGGCAGAAATCTGTCAAAACAGACCAGCAGGTAAAGACGAATTTTTTCAAAGACCTTCTGTTGCTCAAATCAAAAAGTGTTGAACTAACGAAAGTTAGATAACAACCTAGGGCAGAATCTCAAAAATTCACGCCTCAAAAAGACGTTCAGAGATTTTACATGAATTTTTACGGTGAAGCACAGAAATCTGTTTCGGGACAACAACTTTCCCAATCATTACTTCTCTCTCATTAGAGGTTACTCTTGGCACAAAAAGCAAATAAAAAGGATAAGGAGCGGTTATTAATGAATTAACTTCCAATACTCATCTAAAACTTTTGGGTTATCTCCCAATAAGTACTTTTCTTTAACGCCTTTAAGTTAGGCATGATAGTTTGAGAAGATGCTCACATAAGAAATATGAATTGAAGTAAAAGAGAGCATCAATAAGCAAATTCAAAACACATTTAAGTCTAACCCACTTCCTATGCATAAGAATCTTGTAAAGAAACAAGTCATGAAATCACAAAGCAACAAGCATAGGAAAGCAAAACAAGTGCAACTTCAAAATTTTCAACATAAAGAGGGGAAACTTAATATTGTTGAGACACATAAAACCATGTTTCCCTCTCTCATAATAACTTTCAGTAGCAACATGAATAAAATTAACAATATAACTATCACAAGAAACATTCTTATCATGAGCCGCATGCATAAAAGAATTAATACTCCCCACATAAACATAGTAATTCTTATTGATTGTAGTGGGAGCAAATTCAACAAAATAGCTATCATTATCATTGTCATCACCATAATCATCAAATATAGGAGGCATATTGTAATCATAATTAATTTTCTCCTAAATAGTAGGTGGACTGAAAATATCATATTCATCATTGTAATCATCATATATTGGAGGTTTGGTATCATCATAAGCAATAGAATAGCTATCTTCCAAAGCTGGGGAACTAAAAAGATCATTTTCATAAAACTAGCTTCCCCAAGCTTAGAATTTTCCATAGCATTAGCAATAATGGTGTCCAAAGAATTCATACTAACAACATTGCTATTAGCATGCAAATAAAGTTCCATAGGTTTTTTAATTTTCTCTTTAAACACTTCATGTCCTAACTCAAGATAAATACTATAAAGCTCTCTAATTTTGTTGTTGTTTTCCATTAAGCCTAACTAGTGAAAATAAAAACAAGAAACAAAAAGATATAATTGCAGAGTCTAAAGGAAATAACCTCGAGCACTCACACCGGAGGATGTGAGTACCTTTTACCTTACCTCCCCGGCAACGGCGCCAGAAAATAGGCGTTTGCCGTGGGAGGTTCTTCTTCTTTAATCCTCCGGTGTGAATACCTTTTACCTTACCTCCCCGGCAATAGCGCCAGAAAATGGCTTGATGTCTACGCACTTCTATTCTTGTAGACAGTTGTTGGGCCTCCAAGTGCAGAGGTTTGTCGAACAGCAGCAAGTTTTCCCTTAAGTGGATCACCCAAGGTTTATCGAACTCAGGGAGGAAGTGGTCAAAGGTATCCCCTCTCAAGCAACCCTGCAATCAAGATACAAGAAGTCTCTTGTGTCCCCAACACACCCAATACACTTGTCAGGTGTATAGGTGCACTAGTTCGGTGAAGATATAGTGAAATACAAGTGGTATGGATAAAAGACAATGGTGCTAGAAAATACTTTGATGGCGTGGAAGAGACTAAAGGCAAACTGAAATAAATATGGAAACAAGCAAGCATGTAACAGATCTAGTTGCAAACGGTGTATCAATGCTTAGAAACAAGGCCTAGGGATCATACTTTCACTAGTGAACACTCTCATATAAATATCTTCTCTTCATGATGCTACTCTTAACTACTCTCCGGTTGAACACTCTAATCGATGGTAGGGCTATAACAACACACCTCAAAGTTCATATTTCCCATCTAGAAGACCCCACACTGTCACCTTGAGTACTAGATGGTTCCAACAAACACCACAATTTCATAAAGACATCCAACTCCAAATATAACTCATAACAAGTATTCGAGAACTCTAGCCTAAGTGCCACCATGGTGTGCACACTGTCAACTTCACACACATGGGGAGAGCAGAGATCTATTAAAGCACTTGAGTAGCAAGGTAGATCTATAGATTAGAAGCTCATGATCTCAATAAGATCATGCATACAGAGAGAGATGAACACATAGCTACCGGTAGAACCCTTAGCCTCGAGAGAGAACTACTCCCTCCTCATCATGGGAATCAGCAACGGTGATGGAGATGGTGGTGGAGATCGATGGAGATGGCTCTGGGGGCACTTCCCCATCCCGGCAGGGTGCCGGAACAGAGACTTTCTGTCCCCCGAATCTCCCCTTCAGTGGCGGTGGCGCTGCAGAACTTTTCGTGGATTTCTGATTGATCCTCTAGGGTTTCTGCCTCGGGAGGCTCTTATAGGCGAAAGAGGCAAGGCCGGTGGCCAGCCAAGGGGCCCACACCGTGCCCTGGCGTGGCCTGGGCTAGCCCGCGCCAAGGGGGGGTGTGTCCACCCTATGGCCCCTCTCCGACTCTCCTTCTGGCTCCGTGAGTCTTACCGGAAAATAGTAACTTTGGCTTTTGTCCCGTCCAATTCCGAGAATATTCATTTTCTGACTTCCTGGAACCAAAAACAGCAAAAAACAGGCAACTGGCACTGTGGCATCTTGTTAATAGGTTAGTCTAAGAAATCATATGAAAAGTACTCCAAAGTTGGAACAAAACACAAGAAAGTAGATAAAACCAAGCATGGAACATCAAAAATTATAGATACATGTGCAATGTATTAGGTTAG
The DNA here is from genome assembly GCA_916181665.1 of Avena sativa. Taxonomy (NCBI): domain Eukaryota; kingdom Viridiplantae; phylum Streptophyta; class Magnoliopsida; order Poales; family Poaceae; genus Avena; species Avena sativa. The sequence continues at coordinate 25,051,590 of OV702290.1, read as the reverse complement.
AAGGCATCTTATAGGCGAAGAGGGAGATCGAGGGGGTGTCTAGGGCGGCCAGACCACCCCCTGGCACGGCCAGGCCCAGCCTGCGTGGCTAGGTGGTGTGGCTGGGCCTTAGCCCCACTCCGTCTCATATTCTGGCTCTAGGAGTCTTCTGGTAAAATAGGATTTTTGGCTTTTGTCCCGTCCATTTCCGAGAATATTCATTTTCTGACTTTCCTGGAACCAAAAATAGCAGAAAATAGGCAGCTGGCACTGTGGCTCTTGTTAATAGGTTATTCCAAGAAATCATATGAAAAGTAATCCAAAGTGTGGACAAAACACAAGAAAGTAGATAAAACCAAGCATGGAACATCAAAAATTATAGATACATTTGCAATGTATCACCCCCCCATGGGAGAATCCGAAACAATCACAAAATTCATAAAAGGACAGGCTACAGGGTTGTCCATTGAGCACAAAACTTATAGTGCAATTACGCTCTTGGACTTCAAGATCATCGTGGAATGATGACAGGAACTTGTATGTGGCGAGCTCGTAGGTGTCGATGGAGAGGTAGGAGAAAGCGACCATGCCAGCTTTCACAGTCATCTGTTCGAAGTCCTACAAAATACCCTGGCAGGAGAGGAACTCACGGTCTACCCACTTAGTGGGTAAAACCTTGCGTTCACTCACCCTATCATAGTCTTTGCTCATGGCGTCTCTCAAGCTATCCGCCTCCGAACGTATCTTCTTCAAACCCAGTGGCCTAGTGGAACCCGAGGCCCCTTCTGTTCCCGAGCCCTTGCCCGAGCAAAAAATCCTTCCAATGTTATGCATTGTGCTCCAAATTTTCAAAGAAAACTATAGGCATCAAGTTTCTATCACACAAACAAATGATTACAGGCAGAAATTACAAATCCACAGAAATTACAAATCCTAACATGAGGAATAAAAAATAATCTCAAAATATGATGAACTCATGTACATAGACAATGTGAGGAATTCAACCACGGATTTCATAAAATAGCGTGTGGATTTGATGAGAAACTTACCGATGTGAAGATTCCCCCACTCAAAAACATGAAATCAATGAAGAATCGAAGGTTCTAGGAGATTAGGGTTTGAGGTGGAGAGAGAAAGAGAAAGAAAGAATGAGGAGGAAGAAGAAAGGAGGTGGCTATGAGCCAGCCGCCATCGGCCTTTACCTGGCAATGTAGTCGGTACGGGCGGGTGGTACAGGCGCATCCCGCTTGTACTGGTGGTCATCACTGTTGGATCAAGGTTAGGGTTCGAGATCCAACATGGATGGTCTAGTACGGGCGGACGGTATGGGTGCATCCTAGCCGTACCTGTGCTCGTTATCAATTTGGTGAACTCTGTGAGAATTCATCGAAGTTTAGTACGGGCGGGCGGTATGGGTGCGTCCCGGCCGTACTTGTACTCGTTACACAGTCTGTCCCTTGTTTAATTCTTCCCTTCAATTTTCCCTTGCTTCTTTAAACTTCACTAGGGTAAATCCTCTACAAATCTTTAAACTCGAACAAATTTATTAATACTTACACAAAGAAAAATAAAAATAAAACACATTTAAACTTAACTTATTGAGAATGGGTTGACTCCCATTAAGCATTTTATTCTAGAGTTTAGCTTGTCAGCCAGTATCCATATCACTAGAGCTTACCTCAAGCTGCTCTTCATCAATGGTTTTTACTGCTTGGATACGCTTAGGTGGTGGAACATATTTTCCATTGTGCTCCTGTTTCTCTAGAAAATAACAAACAATCTGATCATCATATATATTGAAAAAATCCTTACCGCTAGAACAATCTATATTAGCTCTGGCTATGCTAAGAAAAGGTCTTCCAAGGATGATAGAAAGTTTGTCATCCTCAGGAATATCAAGTATAATAAAATCAGTAGGTATGACATGTTGGTCTATTCTAAGTAGAATATCTTCGATCATACCGACAGGTTGTTTAGTTGTCTTATCAGCCATTTTCAAAGTGACTGAAGTGGGAGAATACTCTCCAAGGTTCAATTTTTTAAACAAGGAATAAGGCATGACACTAACACCTGCTCCTAAATCACAAAGAGCATTAAGTATAGTTGTTTTTCTAGTTGCGCAAGAGATAGTTGGTATACCTGGGTCCCCAAGCTTAGCAGGCAGCTTATCACCAAAGCTTGTCATTACTGCTACAGTCTTAGTTACCTTCTTTTTTCTATTGATAATATCTCGCATAAACTTTTTATAAGTAGGGACTTGAATAACATTAGTTAAAGGAAGTTCTAAACGAAGGCTTCCTAGTGCCTCGGTGAAAGAATCATAAATAGCTTTATCTGGTTCATACTGAACTCGATTAGGATATGGAGTTTTCTTTTTGGTGGGTATTACCTTCTCTTTTACCTTTGCCACTTTTTCGACATTTCTTTTAGTTTTTTCGTTGCTGATTTTTGCTTATCGGCACGTCCTTCACGTGGGGCAATGACTTGCTTTTCTTGCTCCTTTCTTAAATCAGCTTCTTCCCTTGAGTCAGTCATCTCAGCATCTGAATCATATAGTTTATGTTTATCTCCTACTTCTTCTTCTTCTCTAGTTTTGGAAGACTCATGTTCTCTTTTCTGAGCTTCATAATCAATATCATCTTGAGGATCAACTAGTTCCTCTTCTTCTTGTCTCATCTCTTGATTCTCTTTTTCCTTGCGCGCTTGTTCTTCTTGATACCAAGGTAACCCTTGTGGTTCCTGCGTTTCTGTACCATGTCTAGTGACAATGTTAGTAGAAACATTACTAAAATTTCCTTGGTTCAAAATCAAAGTTTGGGTTTCAATTATTTGATCACATTGTGTTTTAACCATACTTAAATATCTATCCAGAGGCTTTGCAGCATGCCCCAAGTCGTCAAAGACTTCAGTTAGCTCTTTTATATTCTTTTCTTGAGTCATGAGACGTTTATAATTTTTCTCACGGAATTGTTTTTGTTGATATCTAAACTTTTACATGACAAGATTTATATCATCTTCCATAACATAGGCTTGAATAATATCAATTTTATTTTATTTAATAAGTTCCTAGGCTATTCCTTTTTCTTCCATGGTCTTCTTAACTTTAGGTATAAGATCCGGGGGTATGTGAATCATACCTTTTCGTGGTTCAACATCCTCAGCTCGATTGCCAAGTCCCTCTCAGGTATTTCTTTTTCATCTGGATATGCCTTGCTCTTCTGTACTTTGACGTGTGATTGTTATACTAATGGTTTTTTGTATGCAGATGCCAGCGGCTTGAGTTTTGATGCCCAATCCCTGCGCCGCGCGGATGCTTTGGCTGGTGCCATCTCCGTAGTCGAGGACCGCATCATATCCCTCCAGGAGATGCTGGGAAAGGCCAAGGATGTGCTCAGTCGCATCCGTGAGGACTTAACTCCCAAGGCCGGACTGATCGACAACCTCGACGACTTGGTGTAGTCTCTGGCTAGAGGAATCCCTGCTGACTTCAAGAACTCGCAGCGCTCCGTTGGTGCTACCATGGCACTCACAATGGTGCAGGCCCATGGTGTGGAGATGGATCCTGCCGCTATCTCTGAGGCGATGCCTATCGACGCTGGAGGCCAGCAGGTAGTGTTTTCTCCCTTTGCTGGTAAATGCAAAAATTATGGTCCCCATCTTATCGAGACACTCGCCAAGTACTCCGAGGAGTGGCGTCAAGCGAAAGCTGCGAAGGCTACGGTGTCACGGGGTACCACCGGCAAGTCCATGGCATCGGAAACTTCCATGGATGCGATGAAGCCCTCGAGGCCGAAGTCGAAGTCGAAGAAACACACTGCTCCTTAGTTTTATATTTAATAGCTCTAGCGTTTGATCTTTTGTGTCCGTGAGACAATGCTTTTATGGGGGTGCCCCAGTCAAGACTTTGTTATGTTTGAATGTATCCGAGCCTTTCGTCAGTGTATCTTCAGCCTCTTATTTTGCTTTTGTTTGGTTCATGATAGGGTACCTCGAGTGGTCCTTCGAGTGATCCTCGTGATCCTTCACCCACTGATGAGATCTTGGCGCAGCCGCGTTCAAGGGTGGACGAGTTGTCCCTGCTTTCGCGACTGTGCGATCGCGTTAAGCAGCTAGAATGTGAGTTGCCCATCCTCCGCGGTAATGCGGATGTATGGAAGTCGAGGGCGGAGAAGGCTACCACCCGAGAGCAGTATCTATTGGAGGAGGTGACACAGCTGGGCGATCAGTTCAAGTGTTAGTTTCCTGCCCTCATATCTTTTCTTGTAGTCAATCACGGCAGTTCTTTGTCTTCATATTTTGCCTTTTGCTTGGTGTAGTTGTCAGTGCTCGTCATTCGCAGAATGAGAAAGATAGAATCGTCATTCGAATGAACGACCTGACACAGGAACAACTTCAGGCGAATGGGTATTTTTGGGTGGACCATGATCGTGCGATCGCACTTGCGACCCTACAGGATCGTGCTTCTCGAGTACTCCACTTTCTGAAGAAGGCGTAGTCGTGCTTGAGGAATATCTACCAGACGATGTTTCCACTAGACGCCGTCACTTCGAGCCTATTGGCTCTTGATACGTTGCTAACGTATCCATAATTTTTGATGTTCCATGCTTGGTTTTACCTACTTTCTTATGTTTTGTCCACACTTTGGAGTACTTTTCATATGATTTCTTGGACTAACCTATTAACAAGTGCCACAGTGTCAGTTGCCTGTTTTCTGCTGTTTTTGGTTCCAGGAAAGTCAGAAAATCAATATTCTCGGAATTGGACCGGACAAAAGCCAAAGTTGATATTTTACCGGAAGACTCACAGAGTCAGAAGGCAAGACGGACAGGGGCCACAGGGTGGCCACACCATATGGTGGCGCGGGCTAGCCCTGGCCTCACCACCAGGTGGTGTGGCCCCCCTGGCCGCCCACCGACATTGCCTCTCCGCCTATAAGATGCCTCCCGATGCAAAAACCCTAAATCGTCAAGCCTCCAGCCACGAAAAGTTCCGCAGCGCCGCCGCCACCAAAGGGGAGATTCGGGGGACAGAAAGTCTCTGTTCTGGCACCCTGCCGGGACAGGGAAGTGCCCCCGGAGCCATCTCCATCGATCTCCACCACCATCTCCATCACCATTGCTGATTCCCATGATGAGGAGGGAGTAGTTCTCTCTCGAGGCTAAGGGTTCTACCGGTAGCTATGTGTTCATCTCTCTCTCTATGTGTGATCATATTGTGATCATGAGCTTGTAATCTATAGATCTACCTTCCTACTCAAGTGCTTTAATAGATCTCTGATCTCCCCATGTGTGTGAAGTTGACAGTGTGCACACCATGGTGGCACTTAGGCTAGAGATTACAAATACTTGTTATGAGTTATATTTGGAGTTGGATGTTTCTATGAAATTGTGGTGTTTGTTGGAACCATATAGTGCTCAAGGTGATAGTGTGGGGTTATCTAGATGGGGAAAGTGAACTTTGAGGTGTGTTGTTATAGCCCTACCATGGATTAGAGTGTCCAACCAGAGAGTAGTTCAGCGTAGTATCATAAAGAAGAATATATTTATATGTGAGTGTTCACTAGTGAAAGTATGATCCCTAGGCCTTGTTTCTAAGCATTGAAACACCGTTTGCAATTAGATCTATTACATGTTTGCTTGCTTCTATCTTCATTTCAATTTTACTTTAGTCTCTTTCACGCCATCAAGCTATTTTCTATCACCGTTACCACTTATAATTATCCATACCACTTGTATTTCACTATCTCTTCGCTGAACTAGTGCACCTATACACCTGACAAGTGTATTGGGTGTGTTGGGGACACAAGAGACTTCTTGTATCTTGATTGCAGGGTTGCTTGAGAGGGGATTCCTTTGACCACTTCCTCCCTAGGTTCGATAAACCTTGGGTAATCCACTTAAGGGAAAACTTGCTGCTGTTCTACAAACCTCTGCACTTGGAGGCCTAACAACTGTCTACAAGAATAGAAGTGCGTAGACATCAGCTCTCCTGGCTAAGTTTTAGGATATGAGTGTAGTTCGCGAGTGCGTGCGATAGCAGTTAGTGGCTGGTGCCAAGGCTGCTTTGTCGCTGGTGCGACTGCATAGGCCTGATGTAGACGTTGCAGCTGGACCGCCGACTCCGCCGGCAGGTTCGACCTGGAACATGGTTCGACATTACCAGGCGGTGGATCGTCCAGCAGATGTTGGGGGGATACCCCTGGGTAGGGTCACGCTAGGGTATAAAGGCCGAGTTAGCCGAGGTACGGCGAGGTCAAAGCGAATGATGGCCGAGTTACCTCAAGGCAGGCCAAATCTCGGGGTAACCCGGACCAGGGGATGTCCACCTAACTGAGTCTCATCCGACTTAAGCCGTAATCCGGATAGATGAATCTAACTTGTATGCAGGAACATGTGTGACCGGATAAACTATGATCCGGGTCATGGCAAGCTTCTAGGAGAAGGAAGGTATCTCGCTGGTCAAAGTAGCCCCACTACGCACAGCATGAGCGAAGCACACAGGGGCGAGACCACCGAGGCGTTGCCGACAGAGGTGACGACGCCGATGTCGGCTGATGCAGGTGCCGCAGAGGCTCACGTAGCCTCTGCATGGATGACGCGGGGGAAAAGCAACCCGGTCGGCTTGCTATTTTGGGAGGAGGCATATTCCCTGGAATATGCCTCCACGTATGCCCTAAGTGGAGACCTAGCCACTCCGATATAAGGGGGGCTAGGGCCTCTGTAGAAGGGGTTGGTCTCAATTGGGTAGAGCTTACGGTATTGATCTCGATAGACTGGTTGTGACTTGGTTCCTGAGGGCTAGCTAGCGGGGAGAGTAAGAGAGTACCTTCTTCCTCCTCTCTCCAATACAACTCGAGGAGCACTTGTAATCTGTGAAGTGAATGAAATACAAACCTTCTGTGTGAGGAATCACCTCACTATCCCTCCCTGGATTCCCCTAGTGCTATTAGTCCCCACCTTTAGCCTATCCATGGCATCTTCCGTGACACCACCATGACAGTTGGTGCCCACCGTGGGGCTAGCGGCACTAGCAGGGCTCAAGATCCGGACGGGAAACCTCATCGGCACCGGCGAACGCATCGTCTCCGGGCTCATTCAGCGCTTTGGAGCGCTGGACTTTGTCAGCGACAACACTGGCTGCTTCGGCACGCTCCCGCTTCCACGCAACGGCCTCTTCGTCAAGCTCGGTGCGCACAAAGTCTATGTTGCTGTCGATGTGTCGTGCATTCATCCGCGGCACGTCGTCGAGGCAGGAGAGCCACCCCTCAGCGTGGTTCACGGGGCGCGTATCACTTGCTCCCCGGACCGTGCTGAGGTGATGATGACTGCACCAGGCGCGGGCGTGAGAAAGGATCCGGCACCAGATCCGGAGGTAACACCTAAGGCACCGAGGAAAGGTCGAGGTCCTCCACTAGAGAGGCCTGAGAATGTACTGAGAGAAGCTATGGATAGCTTGGCAAACCCAGTAGCAGCAGTGGTAGATCCGGCTCAGGCACAGGCCGAGCTAGAGGAAACTAGGCAAAAAATTCTAGAGGGAGCGAAAAAGATAGCTGCGGCTCAGCAGTCGTTGAACATGACGCTGCGTGAGTACGCAAAGGCAAATAAAGTAGATGCTGTAAAAGTGAAGGGGAGAAATCTCATGAGTGAAATGAACAAAGATGGTGATACTAGGATTGAGAAGTCAGAGAACTGTTTGTCCGTGGGGCTGCCGAAGTATAGTACCCCGGCGAAAAACCTCAGAGCAGCGGATGCAGCTGCGTCCGAGTTAGAGGGTCTAACAGGTGAAGCCCGTCAGAGACAGCAAGATAGGGTCAATGAGTTGGTTTAGATCGCGAACAGGCAAAATGAGGAATTGCTCAGGGCTAACCCAGAGAGAGCTGGGGCCTCCAAGATCGTTCATTCGGCGGTGGGTAACCTGGAGAAATCCGCTGGAGCCGCATCGTCTCCTCATGGTGGTCCTAGGAGAGAAGAGGTAGTAACCTCGGCCAGAAGAAACAAACAGATCGTTCCGTATGACCCGACAAGGGCAAGAAAAGCAATAGATGTACAGAGAAACGATGATCGATGAAGCGTGAGCCGAGGTGAAGCTGGCCGAGGTAACCGCGACCAAGGCAATGCCGGTCAAGGAAACGCTGTAAATGGCAATGCCGGACAGCGCAATTCGGCAGGACAACCGCAACAGCGGAATATACCAAGGCAAGAGCAAAGTGCCGGCCGAGGTATGCAACAGAGAGGTGCACCACGAGAGCAAGACCGGTATAACGATGGAGATTCGGAAATGGTAAATGCAGGATACCCAAGGCCAGACTATCATGTGATAGGGTCGAGATTGGGAAGCAGGGATCTGATGCCTGATGACGCCAGGTTGAAACTGGATCGACTGTATAGGTCGGAGCAGATTGAAAGTCAGGGTCCTCCGGGTCCAGCGTGTTTTGGGCCCCGGATCATGAAGGAGCCATCGGTACCTAACTTCCAGTTGCCCAGAGGCACAAAGACGTATGACGACAGTACTAAGCCGGAGGATTGGTTGATAAACTATGCTACAACTGTGAAAATTGCTACAGGCAACTTGAGATGGGCTGTGAGATACGTACCCCAGATGTTGGAAGGGCCAGCGAGGGTATGGTTAAAAAATTTGCCGCCTGGAAGTATTAACTGCTGGATCGATTTTGAGGAAATGTTCAGCAATTTCTCAAGTACGTATCAGAGGCCAAATAGGCCACATACCCTAGCTATGTGTAAGCAGAGACCGAACGAGACAGACCAGGAGTTTTTAACCCGGTGGTGTACCGTGAGAAACTCGTGTGAGGGTGTGATAGAGTCGCAGGCCATAGCATGGTTTGCGCAGGGGTGCAGGTATGCAAGCGAGCTGTGGCAGAAGTTGCAAAGGAAAATGCCAACCACTTTGGTAGAGATGATCCGGATTGCTTATTCGTATGCTTTGGGTGATCCGACTCAACCTAGGCTCGTGTCAAACGAGTCGAATGAGGAGTACTACCAGAGAGATGGAGCTGGATCATCCCGGAGGAATGATTACAGAGGTAAAAGAAGAGATGACAGACCGGATCACCGGTATAGTTTGCAACAAGTTGCAGCTGTGAATCAAGATCAGCCCGGAGCAGGGAGTAATCAACGTCAGAAAACTGGAGGGCAACAATGGACACCAAGAAATGATGGCAAGAAAACTTGGACGCCAGAACAGAAGAAACAGTGGCAAGAAAAGAAGGACCGTCCGAGGTACACTTATGAGTCGATGTTGGATCAGCCGTGTAAATTTCACACGCCGAATCCGAGCAGCCCAGCGGGTCATACAACAAGGCAATGTGAGTAGATGCGTAAGATAGAACAAGGTGGCTCGAGGAATGCTCAGGCACCCCAGAATGATCAACCTCGGCAGGAGTTACCACGGCAGCAATTGCTCTTCGGAGCGAACACGCAATAGTAATGTTGCCTCCCCCTCCACCGAGGTATGATAACCATGAGAGAAGGGATGCAGTGCATCAAGTAGAAAACCAGCATCAGCCGGATCAGAGGTACCCCGGAAATGAGGGGAGGAATGAGTACAGGGAGCATCATCAGAGTTACTGTGTGTTTACCACTGAGCAAACCGATAGAAAGAGCTTGCAGCGCCGACATATGGAGGTCAATGCGGTAATGCCAGCGGTGACGAGGTATATGCCTTGGTCGGACCAGGAAATTACCTGGAACATCAAAGATCATCCCAAGCTTATGCCGAGTCCTGGTTCGTATGCGTTAGTGCTGGATCCGACATTCATTGGGCCTAGCATCAATGTGAGGTTCTTGATGGGTTCATAGCATGGAAAACAAAAAAATTCTACCGCAAGAACGAACAAAACCCAGATCCAATCTAGATAAAAGCCAAGATCAAATCTATTAGACATGTGCAACGAGATAGATCTCTACTAACCCTTGTAGACCCGAAAGCGTTACGAGATCGGATCTTGTGGTTGATGTAGTCGATCACTTGCCGATCTCAAGATCGAGTAGACGATCCTTCCGGCGCCACGTTCCGGCAGCGCTTCCGCAGTCGGTCACACGTGCGGAGTCGAAGCAGACCTTCCTCTCCCCGTTCCAGCGAGCAGCGGAGGTAGTAGATCTCTCCACGGAATCCCAGCAGCACGACGGCGTGGTGGTGGTGGAGTAGAGAATTCTGCAGAGCTTCGCCTAAGCCAGAGCAGAGGGAAGGAGGAGGAGAGAGGCAACTTGAGATCTAGAGAATAGAAGGGGCAAGGGGCTTTGTGCCTCCACCCCTCTATTTAAAGGAGGGAGGCGCCATGGGAGGGGGAGTCCTAGTAGGACTCCCCTCCCTCCTTGGCCGACGGATTGGGAGTGGGGGGAGGAGTCCTCCTGCCCCACTACTCCTTGTCTTGCCCCACAAGGATTCCTTGATCCTTTCTTGGTTTTCAAGTAAACTCCAAGAAACCTTCTAGAACCTTCTGGAACATTCCGAAACCTTCTAGAATCCCCATACAAATACTCCGGAACATTTCCTAACTTAGAAAATGATCCCCAATATATGAATCTTATTCTTCGGACAATTCTGGAGCTCCTCGTGATGTCCTGGATGCAATCCGAGACTCCGAACAACATTCAGTCTCCAACGCATATTCCATATCTACTTAAAACAACTTCAAACCTTAAGTGTGTCACCCTACGGTTCATGAATATGCAGACATGATGGAGACACATCTCCGATCAATAACCATTAGCGGGATCTGGAGATCCATAACAGCTCCCACATACTCAACGATGACTTTTGTGATCGATAGAACCATTTAACATACGAAACCAATTCCCTTTGTCACGCGGTACTCTACTTATCCGAGGTTTGATCGTCGGTATCTCCATACCTAGTTCCACCTCGTTACTGATAAGTACTCTTTACTCGTTCCATGATATGTCATCCCTTGTGACCTAGTCACATGCTTGCAAGCTAACTAGATGACATTCCACCGAGAGGGCCTAGAGCATATCTATCCGTCATATGGATGGACAAATCCCAATCTTGGTCCATGCGCTTCAACACATACTTTCAGAATACCCAATGACACCTTTATAACCACCCAGTTATGAAGCGGTGTTTGATGTCATCAAAGTATCCATCCGGTGATGGTGATTAACATAACCTCATGGTCGAAGGATTAGGTTACTATGCATTTGAAAGCTTGTAGCAAAACGAACTTAATGACTTGATCTTATGCTATGCTTACTATGGGTGTGTGTCCATCACATCATTCTCTTAATGATATGATCTTGTTATTAACGACATCCAATGTCCATGATCAGGAAACCATGATCATCCATTAATCAACAAGCTAGCTTAACAAGAGGCTTACTAGGGACTCTTTTATGTTTACAAAACACACAAGTATTAATGTTTCCGGTTAATACAATTATAGCATGGGATGTAAACATTTATCATAAACATAAAGATATAATAATAACCACTTTATTATTGCCTCTTGGGCATATCTCCAACAGTCTCCCACTTGCACTAGAGTCAATAATCTAGTTAAAAACTTGTGCATTCAACACCTATGGCTTTCTGGTGTTGTATAGACACTATTGCTATTGGTAAACATAATCTTCGGATCTGACACTTCCAGGTCCGTGTGTATTTGCATTTCCTTGCGTCTCTACGCATTAGTCATTCTCCAATGAGATGGCATTGTATAAATTTGGTCCTTTGGTGAGACCTTTAGTTCCCTGGGATTAAATCATGTTGATACAATCGTCATACAATGTATCTTCATAATATAATCCTGCTATGAACCACACCTAGTTTGATAACAAACTACTTGACGCAAATGCCCTCATTTGCTGCTACAATAATAGTCATATACTTAGCCTTTTGTTGTAGTATCTGTCACAATGTTTCAACTTTGGTACTCAACCAAATCCGTTATGTAACTTCCTTTCCATTACATTGTGCCACCCATAGTTTAAATTGAGATAAACTTAATTTGTGACAAAACTAGTATCAATGCAACAATTTACAATGAACTATTTGTCACCACTATATAAATAATATATTCTTAGTTCTTCCAAAGATCATAGGAATATCCCTACTATTGTCCAATGATCATCTTATGAGTTATTCTGGTATATGCTCATAACATTTAGAGCATAGGACATTTCTGGATGTGTACATCTCAAAGAATGATTGATCAAAATATTCTTGTGATTTCACCAAGTGTCAAAATACTTGAATCTCATGTCAACACACTTGAATCATGATTCAGTCCTTTCCGTGCGTCAAGAACCTTTCTTGTTGTTTCCATATTGAACTCATTCAACATCTTATCTATGTACATTTGGCAAAACCATATTAGCGCCTCAATCTATCCATATAGACATTGATGCCTAATTCTTGGGTTATGCCTAAGTCTTTCATCGAAATGAAATTCTTAACCTGTGTCAATAAAAGATACATCATTTCTAATCAACAATATGTCTTTCACATAATGTATTAGAAATATGTCTTAGCGCTCCCACTTAATTTCTTGCAAAATGCAAACATCTTCATCGTCTTTGATGAAATTAAACCTTTTAACGGTTTCATCACGGTGAAGATTCCAACTCCGCGATGCTCACTTCAACCATTGAAGTTTTGCATACTCTTTTAGCATCCTTTGAATTAACAAAACGCTTTGGATCGTGTCATGGACACATCCTAGGTAACCATTCTATTAGAAGAACTTGTTTTGTTTGTTCAACTACCATATACCAAAATATATGTAGTGATTGCTACATTAATCCGTCCAGACTAAATATCGCTATGAAAGATCAAATCTTATCATAGTCAATTCCTTGAACATTGTCGTAAACTCTTTCCGACATGTCGACTATTTCATAGATGTGAAACATCCATGTCTATTTCTTTATAGATCCATATACGACTGTAAGGTCTTGCACCTTTCCAGAGGGTCTTTCCAATTCAAAGCTTGATTTCTCGTGTATGGAATTATCACGGATTTTATGGCTTCAAGCCACTTAACGAAGTCAGGGCCCATCATTGATTATTTGCATGTAGTCAGTTCATCATTGTCAAACAACAATGATTTAACTCTCAAATCTTGGCATTTGATTACTTACCCGACCTACTTGGTTCAATAGGAACTTAGATCCCCGTGACCACATCCTTTGAGGCACGTGAGCCATGAGCATTGTTGCTGCCTCCGGGACACTTGCCGACGCTGCGCAACTCAGCACATATTAGCGAAGGTTCAACAACCTTGTCAAAGTTCTATTGTCCTCCCACTTAACTTTTCACCAAAAATTACTTCTCAAAAAACTCTACATTCTAAGTGACAAACACTTTTGTCTTCAGTGTTATGGAGGAATACCCAATGGTTATTCGAAATAACCTACAAAGACATGCTCATCCGACTTTGGTTGTAAACATTTTACTTATGCCTAGCATACCAAAAATTTAAGAAAGGACAACCTGGGTTTTATCCCAAACCATGACTTATATGGTGTCATTTCAACGGATCACGATGGAGCTCTTTTCAGTGTAAAAGCGGTAGTCACTAAAGCTTTAATCTTTAAAATATAATGGCAGTTTTATAAATGACACCTTTGATCTTACCATGTCAAACAAGGTTTCATTACATATCTTGAACACTCCATACTCCTATGGTGTTTTGGGAAATGCAAATCCATGGAACGATTCCTCAAATCTTAGGTGTTTTGCTAAACTTGTAACTCAAACATCTTTATGATCCAATCATAAACTTTTTTATTTTCTTGTTACAATAATTTTCCACTTCATCTTGAAAGTCTTTGAACATTTTCAAATGTTTCATACTTCTTCCTTATTGAGTAAGTATATTCATATACTCACTCAAATCTTCGGAGAAACCATATGAAGTTGAAATCCATCGCCCACGACTACACATAATGGACTATATACATCAATATGTACAAATTCCAATCAGTTAGTCGTCCGTTCCTCTTTTGGCCTACGAACGGAGTTTTAATTATCTCCAGGAAAGTACCACAAGCGTCATTTGATCAAAATCAAAGACTCCGAAAATCCATCAACATGGAGTTTCTTCATGTATCCCTTTCAATATAATTTAAACGGCGATGTCACTTTGCAAGTGATCTTTCAATCATTTGTCTTGCGACATTTTAGCATTAGTTTTATGGTCGTTATTTCTCCAACCAGACTTGTATATCATCCATCTATTATGGAATACGGTAATTATTTGAACAACCTTTTGTCGTCATAATACCTGATCAAAATAACAATTATTGAAACAAATCTTGAAGGCAAGCTTTGATGTTAACGAGCAACACAACAACCCTTTGTTTGTTTTCGATGAACATCATCACATATTCCCTTGCTAGTTACTTAGGCCATTGCAGTTCATGAATTGTGTTGTCCTGTATGACACTTCATACCAACCAATTCGGTATCCAATACCGCAAAACCACATTGTTTAACAACCAAGGAATACAGCCATAACATGTATCTTTTATATACCTAAGTCGGACATCTCCAATCTTTTCTTTTCTGCCAAATATTTTATAGATTCTCTTTCAACAATTCATTTTCTTTTAAAAGAATCTATCAACATCAATAGTGGTGTCATTCACATGACACATAGTACAAAGTGTGTATAGTCAAATACTAATACCTTTGGACTTGCACTTTGAAGTGGATCACCTTCATCAAATGTTTGGCATTCTTTCAAAATTCCATTCTTTAGTAATCTTTTAGTGTAGTAAACATTTTACTTACATCTTTTATTCATCCTTATCATGACAACTTTTATGATCAAGCTGCTATAGCTTATAAAGGTGAATTGCGAGTATAATGTTTCTTTTCCAAAACCTTTTGGAGGATTAGGACGACTGGCGTATTCAACCTTCACAAATTCTCATCAAATATGAGGACGTATACTCTATCATGTTGTAACCAATACATTGTTTTAGATATTGCAATACCTTTCACATATGATGGTTTCTGAAACATTGTTTTCAGCTCTTAGATAAACTTGATATTAAAAACAATCTTTTGAGTATCAAGAATCATGGAGGCAAACATGATACATTAGATACTAACACTGGAATTGTTACTCTTGATTTAATACTGTTTATTAAACTTCACAGAGTAAACTGAGTTTGCTAAAAGTTTGCAACAGGACTTTTAAACTTTAGATTGACACTTAAAACAATACGATACCAGTTCGTAAAGAAAATATCCAGAATTTTTATAGTTTCACTATCTCAACTATAAGTAAGCGTAAGGTGGTGAACGGATGCCAATGACTACAACAAACTATGCAAATTCACTTTGATTGTGTTTATGATAAATTGAGTTTGACTAATCCAAATTACAAATAAACTCCCACTCAAAACAACATCCCTCGAGTTGTTTTAGTGATTACACGAACCAAATCCACTACACCAAGTCCGATCATCAAGTGAGATGATGTAGCTTTAAAGGCGAACAATCAACATGTTCATCATATCATCCATATGACTCATGCTTTACCTTTCGGTATTCCGTGTTCCGAGACCATGTCTGTACATGCTAGGCTCGTCAAGGTTAACCTTAGTATCCGCATGTTCAAATCTGGCTTGCACCCGTCGTATGCACACGTAGAATCTATCACACCCGATCATCACGAGATGCTTCGAAACGACGAGTCTTAGCAACGGTGCCTACTAAGGACGAACACTTTATTACTTGATATTTAGTGAGAGGGATCATCTTATAATGCTACCGTCGCGATCTAAGCAATACAAGATGCATAAAGGATTAACATCACAGGCAATTCATAATTAGTGTGATATGATATGGCCCTTTCTTCTTATGCCTTTGATCTCCATCTCCAAAGCACAGACATGATCTCCATCATTACCAGCATTGCGTCAAGGTCAGTGGCGCCGCTTCATGGTTGTCCATCATCACTAGCAACTATTACAACTACTTGGAATAAAGCTATTACAAGATGAATAGACACGCAGGTCTTAACAGAATTAAAGACAACCATTAGGCTCCTGCCGGTTGCCATATTACAACAAGGATCATTGCATACATCAAATATAATCACAATCACATGATGGCCATATCACATCACAAACCCCCTGCAAAAACAAGTTAGACGCCTCTAATTTTCTTTGCATGTTTTACGTGGTTTGGGGCTTTTGAATAAGAACGAATCTTACCTACGAAACTGAACCACAACGTTGATACAAGTGCTATCAAGTGCAAAGTGTAGATTGGATCTATACTATGATGGGAGAGACAGACACCCGCAAAGCCACTTGTGCAATACGAGTTGCACGTCAACTGTGGAGAAAGTCTCATGTGCGATGACATGTAAGGTTAGCCCGAGCCGCTTCATCCCACCATACTGCAAGATGCAAAGTACACAAAGCAAAAGACGTCACGAGCACGAACGCCCACAAAACCATTGTGTTCTACTCGTGCAACAGATCTACGCATAGACACGGCTCTGATACCACTGATGGGTTCGTAGCATGGAAAACAAAAAATTTCTATCGCAAGAACGAACAAAACCCAGATCCAATCTAGATAAAAGCCAAGATCTAATCTATTAGACATGTGTAACGAGATAGATCTGTACTAACCCTTGTAGACCCGAAAGCGTTACGAGATCGGATCTCGTGGTTGATGTAGTCGATCACTTGCCGATCTCAAGATCGAGTAGACGATCCTTCCGGCACCGTGTTCCGGCAGCGCTTCCGCAGTCGGTCACACGTGCGGAGTCGAAGCAGACCTTCCTCTCTCTGTTCCAGCGAGCAGCGGAGGTAGTAGATCTCTCCACGGAATCCCAGCAGCACGACGGCGTGGTGGTGGTGGTGGAGTAGAGAATTTTGCAGGGCTTCGCCTAAGCCAGAGCAGAGGGAAGGAGGAGGAGAGAGGCAACTTGAGATCTAGAGAATAGAAGGGGCAAGGGGCTTTGTGCCTCCACCCCTCTATTTAAAGGAGGGAGGCGCCATGGGAGGGGGAGTCCTAGTAGGACTCCCCTCCCTCCTTGGCCGGCGGATTGGGAGTGGGGGGAGGAGTCCTCCTCCCCCACTACTCCTTGTCTTGCCCCACAAGGATTCCTTGATCCTTTCTTGGTTTTCAAGTAAACTCCAAGAAACCTTCTAGAACCTTCCGGAACATTCCAAAACCTTCTAGAATCCCCATACAAATACTCCGGAACATTTCCTAACTTAGAAAATGATCCCCAATATATGAATCTTATTCTCCGGACAATTCCGGAGCTCCTCGTGATGTCCCGGATCCAATCCGAGACTCCGAACAACATTCGGTCTCGAACGCATATTCCATATCTACTTAAAACAACTTCGAACCTTAAGTGTGTCACCCTACGGTTCGTGAATATGCAGACATGATGGAGACACATCTCTGATCAATAACCATTAGCAGGATCTAGAGATCCATAACAGCTCCCACATACTCAACGATGACTTTTGTGATCGATAGAACCATTTAACATACGAAACCAATTCCCTTTGTCACGCGGTACTCTACTTATCCGAGGTTTGATCGTCGGTATCTCCATACCTAGTTCCACCTCGTTACTGATAAGTACTCTTTATTCGTTCCATGATATGTCATCCCTTGTGACCTAGTCACATGCTTGCAAGCTAACTAGATGACATTCCACCGAGAGGGCCTAGAGCATATCTATCCGTCATATGGATGGACAAATCCCAATCTTGGTCCATGCGCTTCAACACATACTTTCAAAATACCCAATGACACCTTTATAACCACCCAGTTACGAAGCGGTGTTTGATGTCATCAAAGTATCCATCCGGTGATGGTGATTGACATAACCTCATGGTCGAAGGATTAGGTTACTATGCATTTGAAAGCTTGTAGCAAGACGAACTTAATGACTTGATCTTATGCTATGCTTACTATGGGTGTGTGTCCATCACATCATTCTCTTAATGATATGATCTTGTTATTAACGACATCCAATCTCCATGATCAGGAAACCATGATCATCCATTAATCAACAAGCTAGCTTAACAAGAGGCTTACTAGGGACTCTTTTATGTTTACAAAACACACAAGTATTAATGTTTCCGATTAATACAATTATAGCATGGGATGTAAACATTTATCATAAACATAAAGATATAATAATAACCACTTTATTATTGCCTCTTGGGCATATCTCCAACAGTTCTCCAAGGTACTAATTGACAATGGCAGTAGCATTAACATCATGTATGCGGACACAATGCGCAAGTTGGGTATCTCGGAGAACATGCTCCAAGCTACAAGGACAACTTTCCATGGCATTGTGCCAGGCATCTCTTGTGAGCCAATAGGCAAGGTCCGGGTTGACGTATTGTTCAGCACAAGAGATAACTGCCGAACTGAGAATTTGGAGTTCGAAGTGGTGAACTTGGAAAGTGCGTATCACGCGTTACTCGGAAGACCAGCATTGAACAAGTTCATGGCGAGCTGTCACATCAGTTACTTGAAGATGAAGTTGCCCGGGCCAAATGGAGTGATTACCATTGCTGGGAATTTTCGACGTTCCATTGAGTGTGCCTCAGCCGGGTCTAACCTAGCCGAGTCACTCGTGATTGCGCAAGAGAAAAGAAAAATCCAGGAGGTGGCGGCGCTGGCTCAGTCCGCACATCAATATATGCCGGCGTTGAGTAATACGCATGGTAGCATTTCATTCCAAGCCACAAAGGATACCAAGAAAGTGCATGTTGATGATATGTTCCCAGAGCGCACCGTAACAATTGGTGCCGGGTTGAATGATAAATAGGAAAGCGAGCTCGTCAACTTCCTCTGTGAGAATCGGGATATTTTTGCTTGGTCCACACATGACTTGCAAGGTGTTCCGAGGGAGTTGGCCGAGCACTCTTTGAACGTGAGACCCAGAGCAAGGCCGGTGAAGCAACCTCTCCGCCGCTTCGCCGAAGATAGGAGAAAAGTCATTGGAGATGAAATAGCTCGATTACTAGCAGCATGATTTATCATGGAAGTACTTTACCCGGATTGGGTATCTGATCCGGTGCTGGTGGAGAAGAAGAAAGATGATCCGAACGTGGCAGTGGTTTGGCATATGTGTATCGATTACACGAACCTGAACAAGGCATGTCCCAAAGATCCATTTCCACTGTCAAGGATAGATCAGGTCATAGACTCAACTGCTGGATGTGAACTCTTGTCATACATCGATGCATATTCTGGTTTCCACCAGATACCTCTGAATCCGGATGATCAAATAAAGACTACATTTATCACCCTGTATGGGGCTTATTGTTATCGCACCATGCCGTTTGGTTTATGTAATGCAGGGGCAACATACCAAAGATGTAAGCAGAAATGTTTGCACGACCAAATAGGTCAAAATGTACAAGTATATGTGGATGATGTGGTTATCAAGACCAAGGAAAGCAAAACGCTCCTTGACGATATCAGGCAGACATTCGCAAACTTAAGAAGGTTCCGGATGAAGCTTAACCCAGAAAAATGTACCTTCGGTGTCCTGGATGGAAAATTACTCGGATTTCTCGTATCCAGCCGAGGTATCGAAGTTAATCCAACTAAGATCCGGGCCATTGAGCGAATGGAACTGCCGAAGTGTCTTAACGATGTCCAGAAGTTCACTGGTTGCCTGGCATCATTAAGTCGGTTTGTATGTCGGTTGGGAGAAAAGGCGTTGCCTCTCTACCAACTCATGAAAAAGTTGGATAAGTTCGTTTGGACGCCACAGGCCAATGAAGCCTTTGCCCACTTAAAGAAGATGTTAGCCACTGCACCAGTGTTAGCCTCTCCACTATCAAAGGAGCCAATGTTGCTCTACATAGACGCAACCAACCGAGTTGTAAGTGCAGTGATTGTGGTAGAGCGAGACAAAGAGGGTAAGTCGGTGCAAAGGCCAGTGTATTATCTGAGCGAGGTATTATCTACCTCAAAGCAGAATTACCCACACTATCAAAAGGTGGCCTACGGTGTCTATATGGCAGCTAAGAAGTTGAAGCATTACTTTGAGGAGCATCCCATCAAAGTAATATGTGAAGCTCCCATATCCAAGATAATGAGTAACAAAGATGCAATTGAACTAGCTACCTATGCGCCACAATATGACAGAAGAGAAGTAATCAAGTCTCAAGCTGTGGCCGACTTTTTTGTGGACTGGGCCGAGGTACAATACGAACAACCGCTACCAGATCCGAACTACTGGAGGATGCATTTTGACGGGTCAAAAACTAAAACCGGGTTAGGCGCTGGAGTAGTGCTTACTTCGCCAAAGAAGGACCAGTTGAAGTATGTGCTACATATCCACTTCGCAGCGTCGAACAATGTCGCTGAATATGAAGCACTTGTGCATGGGCTCAAAGTGGAAAAAGAAATTGGGATACGTCGGATCCAATGCTTTGGCGACTCGGATTTGGTAATTCAGCAAGTATCGGGGCTATGGGACGCTCTTGATCCAAACATGGCATTATACAGATTCCATGTGCAGAAAATATCTGGTTATTTTGAGGGATGTGAATTTCGTCATGTACCCCGGGTGGAAAATGAGGCTGCCGACATGTTGTCGAAGCTCGGATCAACCCGACAAGCAATTCCACCGGGTGTAGCATTAGAGCACCTCAAAAAACCATCTATCAGACCGTCCCCAGAAACCGACTCAATCTATGTCCCGGAGGATACAGAATCCGAAGCTGTGCCCATGGACGTTGACATGGGAGGTGGTGCGCGAAACCCGGGGACTGCCTCAGCAAACCCGGGGACTGCTTCAGCGAACCCGGGGACTACTCAGCGTGATCCGGTTGAAGTTATGCCGGTGGATCAGATGGAAATTGATGAGGATGTGTTCCCAGTGCGAGCAATACCAGCTTGGGCACTGCCTATATTTCAATTCCTGAAAGATGGAACGTTACCCACTGAGGAGGTGCTATCCAGGCAAACTCAGAGGAGAGCAAAGGCATACACAATCATCAATTCCGAGCTATACAAAAGGAGTGTGACCAATGTCCTCTAGCGATGCGTTGACCCGGAAGAAGGGCTTGACAGCCTCTGGGATATACATCAAGGGGAGTGCGGGCATCATGCCTCGTCCCGAGCCTTAGTGGCAAAAGCTTTCCGGCATGGATTCTACTGGCCAAGTGCCTTAGAACAAGCAGAAGATCTGGTGAGAAAATGCAATGGTTGTCAGAGGTATGCTACCAAGACACATATGCCTATGTCGGAACTCAAGACCATACCAATCACATGGCCATTTGCTGTATGGTGTTTGGATATGGTTGGCCCGTTCAAACCAGCAAGGGGGAATATGACTCACATTTTGGTCATGGTGGATAAGTTTACAAAATGGATTGAAGTGAAGCCAATAAGAAAGTGTGATGGAGCTACGGCCGTAACATTTCTCAAAGACATCATCGTGAGATACGGTTATCCTCATAGTATCATAACTGATAATGGCACAAATTTTGCCGAAGGAGCATTTGCGCGATTCTGCCGGGATAAGAAGATCCGGCTGTACGTTGCCTCGGTAGCTCATCCCGTATCGAACGGAC
This sequence comes from Avena sativa, assembly GCA_916181665.1. Lineage (NCBI taxonomy): Eukaryota > Viridiplantae > Streptophyta > Magnoliopsida > Poales > Poaceae > Avena > Avena sativa. Next base: position 25,030,042 of record OV702290.1, on the reverse strand, counting down.
AAGTGGAAAGATCCAATGGATTAGTACTGTCCGGGATAAAACCCCGGCTCATTGAGCCGCTGCAAAGATCAGTGGGGTGCTGGATAGAAGAACTACCAGCGGTACTATGGAGTTTAAGAACAACTCTGAATCGATCAACAGGCTATATGCCATTTTTTCTGGTATATGGGGCAGAAGCTGTATTACCAGCCGACATAGAGCATGATTCGCCTAGGGTCACCCAATACACAGAAGCCGAAGTGCAAGAAGCCCGGCAAAATGATGTTGATCTGCTGGAAGAAGCGAGAGAATTGGCATTGTCCAGATCCGCCATATATCAGCAAAATCTCCGATGCTATCATAGCCGGAAAGTAAGCCCCCGAGTTTTCCGGGAAGGCGATCTGGTACTCCGGTTGATACAACGTACTGCTGGCATGCATAAGTTATGCCCCCATGGGAAGGACCATTCATTGTGAGCAAAGCACTTCACAATGATTCTTATTATCTTATCGATGCAAAGCCATAGGAAAAAAACAAGGTGGACAGGTCCGGCGAGGAATCTAAGCGTCCATGGAATGTAGCTCTACTTCGTCCTTTCTACACTTAGTAGAGAAGTGTATGTATCCGAGTCTTCTCATATGTCGGTATGTATGCCGACAATGAGCTTATCAATGAAATGTTGGCACCTCGAGCAGTAACTCGGGGACTGCCTTAATAATATTTGTTGTCTTGTATTATTTGTGCATCAGCTGGAGTAAGTTGTTCTACTTAACTCAGATTAGTAGTGTGCGAGCACAAAAAACCCAACTCTTTGACTTGCTGCTGTCCAACAAGATTTGGCTTCATGGCAAGCGAGAGAACAAGTTTGGAATTGCGTAGCACATGAAAAACGACTAAGGAAAGGAACTTAATCGAGCTGACGTTGGTTTTTCGAACTAACCTTGCATTTACTTTCAAATTATTACACTGAATTATTTTGAGCTAAGCCTAAAGTTTCCAAGTATTGTTAAGACAATTTTTGAAGCTCGGATTCGTAAGTCGTAAAACCGAATCAAGGTAGACACGAGCCGAGCCAGAATATTGGAGGAACGAGAAAATGAAACTCGGGGATTACGCCCAAGTTAATCCGGCATAAAAAACTTAGTCGCAAAATATCACATGTGTATTGGATACAATTCCACCCGGCATACCGGGGATCTGATAAACTTTAAAGTTTTTTCACTTAAGGAGCAGCAGGAGGAGGGAGTTCGGCGTCATCTTCGATGTCTTCGATATCCGAGGCATCGCCCTCTTCATCCTCATTTGAGCCGTCTTCAATATTCTCAGCATTTTCGTCACCAGCGGCTTCTTGGAAGCTCGGACCCTCAGTCCATTCATGAATGGGAGCATATTCGATGAGGCTATGGGCGCAAGCCTGGCGCCGAGCTACCCACTCCGGGTCATTGGTCCATTTGGATCCGGTGCGCATGCGCGGTAAGAGGTTGAGATCGATCTTCTCATACCATGTAAGTATGTAATGGAGAACGGTCTCAGCTACGGCACGTCCAGCGGACTCCCTCCAAAGGTCGAGCTGTGTCTCGACTTCCATCAACTTTTTAGCAAGAGTCGCGGTTCCCTCCAGAGTGTCTTCGGCAGGCCAAAACGTGTTGCAGATTTAGACTGCAACGTCAAGGAGATCCTTGCCATAGTTCTTGATGATTTCCAAGCGAGATGACAGGCTGACCAACAGGTCCTCCATGTCATAGGGAATGTCTTCACCGTCAGGAGTAACGGGAGTACCCTTATCTCGGCGGAAATTAGCAACAGCGACGCTCGCAATGGCAGTGCCCTCTGGAAATTTGCCTAAAAACGAGACAAGAGAAGCAGGTAATGAAAAGACATGTGAAGTAACCCGGAGAAATATGCTGGATAAGGGAAAGGAACTTACGTAAAATGTGGCTGTGGATCTGGGTCAATTCCTTGGTACAGTCACCGCGTCTTTTGCGGAGTTGCACAAGTTCAGTGTTCATCGACTCAAGCTTGACGTCGGCCTCCTGGAGAAGTTCTCGGTCCTTGGCAATTTGGAGATTGAGGCGCTCGCGCTCTTTAGTATAGTCTTGGCCAACCTTTTCAAGCTCGGATTGGTGCTGTGCTTTCAGTTTCTTCATCTCTGCTTTGAGCTTGGCGATCTCATCATCCTTGGTTCGGAGGAGGGCAAGCTCATCATCTTTCTTTTTGAGCTCGGCCTGATGCTGCCCTGCTTGTTCGAGAAAATGCAGCATCATATCAGGCACATGCACACTATCTTCCAGCGATACTGAAATAGTTTGTTAACCCGGCAAAGCCAAGGTATGATTGTTTGCTGAGCCAAGGAAGAAGGGAGATGGAAAGCATAGCAAGGTCGGACAAAAGTAACTTACCCTTAATATGATCCAGATTCTTCCTCATAAGCTTATTCTCAGCTTCCACCCCAGCTGCGAAAACTGAATGATGGATTAGTTCAGTAGAAAAAGATGAAGGAAAACAGAAAAATGTGAAGAAGAGAACTTACCCCTTTTCTCGTGCTCAGCGAGATGTGCATGATGCTTTGCGAGTAGTATTTTGTGAGTGTCCAGGAGACGCTGAAACTCAGCGCTCCGGCGGTTGGTGGTCACCTGAAAAGAGTACAAAAAATATAGCTTAAGCCTTTTGCATATTCGAAGTGTACAAGATCCGGGCCAAGTGGAACTTAACCCGGCTCTAGGTGTGTGCATATTCGAAGTGTACAAGATCCGGGCCAAGCGGAACTTAACTCGGCTCTAGGTGTGTGCATATTCGAAGTGTACAAGATCCGGGCCAAGTGGAACTTAACCCGGCTCTAGGTGTGTGCATATTCGAAGTGTACAAGATCCGGGCCAAGTGGAACTTAACCCGGCTCTAGGTGTGTGCATATTCGAAGTGTACAAGATCCGGGCCAAGTGGAACTTAACCCGGCTCTAGGTGTTTGCATATTCGAAGTGTACAAGATCCGGGCCAAGTGGAACTTAACCCGGCTCTAGGTGTGTGCATATTCGAAGTGTACAATATCCGGGCCAAGTGGAACTTAACCCGGCTCTAGGTGTGTGCATATTTGAAAGTGTCAAGGAGCTACGTTAGTTTTCTAAGGAGCATCCAGCCGAGTAACAAGTTACTCCCCCGGAGGCTCGGGGACTAATGGTTATATCACTAATATATACAACATTCTAAGGAAAAGATGAAGTAACGTACCTCCATCATCCGACCCGCAAGGTTAATCGCCTTAGCGGCTGTGTTCATCTGAGCAGAAAACTCGGCGGGACCGAACTTCTCCGGGAGATCGTCGTTGTAGACGAACTCCGCCTTGTTCCAGTTGTTCATGAACTCGATCAAGGTCGGAGGATATCGTTCACCGCTGAGCATGTGGGGCACCACCAAGCCCTTGGTATGTGCTTCCCTCCTCTCAACCTGAGCAAGGGTCGGGCTGGTGTGCAAAACAAGTTGCTGCACATTAGCTGGCTCGGCGGGGGCGTCCTTCGGTGCTGGCGGCTTCTTGGAAAGCATGGACGCGAGAGTGCGCTGTCCAGCCTCGACGGACGCTGCCCTGGTGGCGTCAGGGGACTTTTTGCCTTTGGGGTGTTGAGAGGAGGAAGTTGTTGCAGCAGATTTACCCTTGGGAGCTGCCTGGGTGCTTTCTCGCCGAGACCGAGAAGACTCAGACGAGGCGGAGGGGCTTGGCGTTGCTGCTTTGGCTGCTGGCGCTGGATTTGGTGCTGGTGCTGGTGTTGGTGCTGTTTTCTTCTTCGGAGGAGGTACTGAAGTAGACTCGGTAGTAGCTGGTTGCGGCGGAGCCGAAGTCATGGATGCCGCTGCCTCGGCTGGGTCAGTCTCCCCCGCTTCGAGGTTGCCCCCCTCCTGACGAGGTGGGCTGGAAACCGGAGCAGCCACTGAACCCTTCGGAATAGGGCTCAGCGAGCGTGAATCGCCGCCACGAGGGGGAGAAGGGCTGAGTCAGAGTGGCGAAGCGATGCTAGATCCACTCTGAGGGACCTCCACCGCAGCCATGCCGAATCAAATAATGTCAGATGAGAAACTATAACATTGCAAGAACAAGTAAATGGCAGAGGGGAAAAAGAGGCTTACGCATCCGAGGTCAGCGGCTCCTTGGACTTCCGAGCCCTTCGTGCTGGGGCCTTGGTTGCAGGCTTGGTGGCAGTCTTATCCCCGGACTTCTTTCGCCTTTTGGCTGGCTGAGAAGGTCCAGAGGATGAAGTGGACGCGACTTCCCTTTTCTTCTTCGGCGCAACCGGAATAGGGTCGCCCACGGCAAGGGGAGGGTCCTCATGGATCTTCCCACCTGGGTTAGCTAATGCCGGAAAAGCATAAGAAAGGGGGATAGCGTCAAATGCTTCCATCACCTCAACATCCGAGTCATCTTCATCGTCGGGCCAATTGAAGGAAATATGCCCTGAGAGGCAATAATAAAGTTGTTATTATATATTCCTTATACATGATAGATGTTTATTTAACATGCTAGAAATGTATTGATTCGGAAACATCAATACATGTGTGTTTAATAAACAAAAAAGGTTCCTAGTCATGCCTCTCTTATAGACTAGCTTGTTGATTAACAGGATGATCAAGGTTTCCCGATCATGGACATTGGATGTTGTTAATAACAAGGTCACACCATTGGTGGAATGATGTGATGAACATTCATCCGAAGTATAGCATTACGATGAAGTCATTATGTTTATATTGCTATAACATCATACGAAGTAATCTTTATCCTTAGACCATGAGATCATGTTAATTGCTAACACCGGAAGAGTATCTTGATAACATCAAACTTCACACCGTAACAGGGTGACTATAAAGATGGGTTCAGTACTACGAAGGTGTTATGTTGAGGCTCATGGATCAAGAGTGGAATTTGTCAATCCAGATGACGGATAGATATACTCTGGGCCCTCTCGGTGATATCACATTAGGATAGCTTGCAAGCAAGTGATGTGATCACTAAAATGTTATATCACGAGAACGAGAAAAGAGTGCATGTCGGTAACGAGATCAAACTAGGTATGGAGATACCGATGATCGAATCTCGGACATGTAATATATCAAGAGACAAAGGGATTTAGTTACAAGCGTTAAAGGTTCTCACGATCACAGGAGTCATCGTTGAATGTGTAGGAGTCAGTACGGATCTCGAGGTCCCGCTGCTGATTATTGATCAGAGAAGGGTCTCGATCATGTCTGCATTATTCGCGAACCATAGGGTGGCACACTTAAGAGTTACCAGGCACCATTTTGGAGCACATACGTTTCAGACGAAAGAATTGCAAAGCGCAGGAATTGTTTCAATAGAAACCGGAAATTGTTTCGGGTGAAATTGCAGAAGGTGGTTCTGCATGTGATATTGAAATATTTCAAGGGGCTATATGTGAATGTTTGATAATTAAAGTAATTAAAAAAAATCTGAATAAATTTAATAAAAAGGGTTTTATTAAATGAGAGAGCATTAAATTTGGAGAAATTTAATGCATTTAAAGTGGTGACTTTAAAAGGGAATGTGAAGAGGCATTTTAATGTGGAGAGGTTACCACCACATGAATGGGGGAGGTGAGGGGTCACCCCCCATGCGCCGGCCATGGAGAGAGGGGGCACCCCCCTCCTCCTATAAAAGGCCACCCATTCCCTCCATCATCCACACACCTCCTTGTGAAGGATCTCTCTCCCCCTCTAGAATTATTCCCCCATGGTCTCAAATTAGCGAGATACATGTTTCCGGTGGCATTTCGTCTGGAAGGAGTTGCTGCTTCCGCTGGATCGCTGGAGCGAGGAGGTGGAGGTTGTCCGGTGGCTTGAACGTGTGTGCGAGTGCGGATGCGCTGCTGAGTTGCGGCGCTCGGGCTTCCTCACGATCTTGAGATCGGCAAGTGTACGACTACATCAACCACGAGTTCCTACTCGTTAACAAAGCTCGTTGTCTACGAGGGTAAGTTCTCGTTGGATGTATGTCCACCCGTTGCTTTGTACCTAGTAGATAGATCATGGCGTGTAGTTCACACCGTAGGAATTTTTTTGTTTTCTATGCTGCAGACCCAACAGTGGTATCAGAGCCTGATCTATGGGTAGGTGCTTAGCACGGGTAGTACACATATGGTTGATATGTGGGCGATGATGATCATGTTATTGCATCTCCTATGTATTTTGGATATTGGTGGCATAGTGGGATGAAGCGGCCCGGACCAACCTTACATGTCATTGTACATGAGACCGGTTCCATGACTGACATGGAACTTGTTTTGCATAAGTGGCTGGCAGGTGTCTGTCTCTCCTACTATAGTCAATATCTGATTTACAACGAGTTGCTAATAACTTAGTTATCCCCGTTGTGGTTCATGTTCGTAGGTAAGAACGGTTCTATCTCGGAAAGCCCTAAGCCACGTAAAACTTGCAATTGATCAATTAGAGGCGTCTAGTTTAGATCGTTGCTGGGCTAGTGTGTTGATATGGTATTGTTGTAAGTAGATGTATGGTGGATACTCTTACAACACACTCAACGTGTAAGTTCCATAGACCTTGGCCTTACACACAAAGGAATGATAGAGATCATACCACGATGCAAGCGATAGAGATCAAATGCATGGACCATATCATCTCACTTTACACATTAGATGTTAGCATCTTATACTGCTAGTTTGGCGCGTTTGATAGCATTATAAGATGATCCCTCTTTTAGATATCAAGATAAAAATGTGTTCTTCCTTGAGTATGCACCGTTCTATGGATCGTGTTTCGATACATCACGTGATGATCGGGTGTACTCGAATCTACGCTTTCATAGGAGCGGGTGTAAGACAGTTTTACACACGCGAATACTAAGGTTCTTACTTGGCGAGCCTAGCATGTACAGACATGGCCTCGTAACATGGACCGAAAGGTTAAGCATGAGTCATATGGTTGATATGATGCCCATATAGATGCTCGCCTTTGAAGCTATATCAACTCACGTGATGATCGGACTTAGTATAGTGGATTTGGTTCATGTAATCACCAAAAGGACACGAGGGATGTCGTTTTTGAGTGGGAGTTCATTAGTAATTTGGATTAGTTGAACTCAATCTATCATAAACTTAGTCTAAATAAACTTTACAAATTCTGTTGTAGATGGCACCACCTGCTTTTAATTTCAATGTGTTCATGGAGAAACAGAAACTTGCTGCGAATGGTAGCAACTTCACAAACTGGGCTATAAATTTGAGGATTCTCCTCACTGCTGCACAAAAGCAATATGTGCTAGATGCGCCGCTAGGCCCCCTACCAGCTCCTATGCCCCTGACGAGGAAAAGAATGTCTATGTCACTTGTCAGGAGGACCACAACTTAGTTCATTGCGGCATACTGTATGGGCTAGAGCCAGAACTTCGAAAGCGTTTCGAAAATGGCAATGCCTTTGATACCATGGGAGAATTGAAAATGATTTTTGATACCCATGCTGCCGTAGAGAGTTATAATGCTACAGAAAAGTTCTTTAGCTGCATGATGGAGGAAAACAACTCCGTTAGTGAGCACGTACTCAAAATGTCTGGGTACGCTGATAAACTTGTGTCCTTGGGAATAACGATTCCCATTGACTTAGGCATACATCGTGTTCTCCAATCTCTGCCACCTAGCTACAAGAGCTTTGTGATGAACTATAATATGCAGGGCATGAAGAAGTCTCTTCCCGAGCTTCTGTCAATGCTTAAGACTGCAGAAGTGGAGATTAGGAAAGAACATCAAGTGTTGATGATCAATAGGACAACCGGTTTCAAGAAGGACAAGAAAGACAAGCACAAGGGAAAGAAGGGTGGCAAGTCTGTTGCCACGCCTGAAAAGAATCCCCGGGCTGGCCCTAAGTCTGACACCGAGTGCTACTATTGCAAGGGGACTGGCCATTTGAAGCGCAACTGCCCCAAGTATTTGGCGGACAAGAAGTCCAGCAAGGCAAACAAAGGTATATGTGATATACATGTTATTGATGTGTACTTGACTAGTACTCGCAGTAGCACCTGGGTATTTGATACCGGATCGGTTGCTAATATATGTAACTCGGTTCAGGGGCTACGGAACAAGCGACACCTAGCAAGGGATGAGGTCAGGATGCTGGTCGGCAATGGATCAAGAGTTGATGTGATCGCCGTCAGGACGCTACCTCTCCATTTACCATCGGGATTAGTTATAAACCTAAATAATTGTTATTTGGTGCCTGCACTGAGCATGAACATTGTATCTAGATCGTGTTTGATGCAAAGTAGTCATTCCTTTAAATCTGAGAACAATGGTTGTTCGATTTATAAGAATGATATCTTTTATGGTCATGCACCTATGTTGAATGGTTTATTTCTATTGGATCTCCATAGTAATATTACGCACATGCATAATGTTAATGCTAAAAAGATTAAACTTGATGATGATATGTCTACATATATGTGGCACTGCCGTCTAGGTCATATTGGCGTTAAACGCATGAAGAAACTCCATTTTGATGGACTTTTGGAATCACTTGATTTTGAATCATTTGATACATGTGAGCCATGCCTTATGGGCAAGATGACTAGAATGCCGTTTTCCGGTTCAATGGAACGGGAGACAAATATGTTGGAGATCATACATACTGATGTGTGTGGACCAATGAGTGTGTCGGCGCGAGGTGGATATCATTATTTTGTTACTTTCACGGATGATTTGAGTAGATATGGGTATATCTATTTGATGAAACACAAGTTTGAAACTTTTGAAAAGTTCAAGGAATTTCAGAATGAAGTGGAAATCATCGTAATAAAAAGATCAAGTTTCTACGGTCTGACCGTGGAGGAGAGTATCTAAGTTACGAGTTTAGCACACACATGAAAGAGTGTGGAATAGTTTCACAACTCACGCCTGCCGGAACACCACAACGTAATGGTGTGTCGGAACGTCGTAATCGTACCTTATTGGATATGGTTCGATCTATGATGTCTCTGACCGACTTACCTCTGTCATTTTGGGGTTATGCACTGGAAACAGCTGCATTCACTTTAAATCGGGCACCATCTAAATCCGTTGAAACGACACCGTATGAATTATGGTTTGGAAACAAACCTAAGCTGTCATTTCTTAAGGTTTGGGGATGCGATGTTTATGTGAAGAAACTTCAACCGGATAAACTCGAACCCAAAGCGGAAAAATGCGTCTTCATAGGATACCCTAAGGAAATAATTGGGTATACCTTCTATCATAGATCCGAGGGCAAGGTTTTTGTTGCCAAGAATGCATCCTTTCTTGAGAAGGAGTTTCTCACGAAAGGTGTGAGTAGTCGGAAGGTAGAACTCGAAGAGGTTATTGAACCTTCTCTTCATGGAATGGCGAGTGGCGCAGCACCGGAAGTTGTTTCGGAGTTGACTTCACCTGATGAAGAGAGAGCTAATGATAATGATCATGAAACTCCGAAAGAGGACACTACCGAACCTCGCAGGTCAAGCAGGACATGTGCAGCTCCTAAACTGTACGACAATCCTGTTGTGAATTTCATGGTTGATGAAATGGATGACCCTGCGACGTATGAAGAAGCGATGATGAGCCCGGATTCCAACAAATGGCTAGAAGCCATGAAATCCGAGATGGAATCCATGTATGAGAACCAAGTTTGGAACTTGGTGGACTTACCTCACGACCGAAAGGCCGTTGAGAATAAATGGATTTTCAAAAGGAAAACTGATGCTGATGGTAATGTGACCATCTATAAGGCTCGACTTGTCGCAAAGGGGTTTCGACAAATTCAAGGAGTTGACTACGATGAGACATTCTCTCCCGTAGCGATGCTTAAATCGGTTAGGATTATGTTAGCAATTGCTGCATATTTCGATTATGAAATATGGCAGATGGATGTCAAAACTGCGTTCTTCAATGGTAAGATTGAAGAAGAGTTGTATATGATACAACCTAAGGGTTTTGTCGATCCTAAGGATGCTAATAAGGTGTGCAAACTTCAGCGATCCATCTATGGACTGAAGCAAGCATCATGAAGTTGGAATCTCCGCTTTGATGAGGTGATCAAAGAGTTTGGATTTGTCCAAACTTATGGAGAGGCTTGTATTTACAAGAAAGTGAGTGGGAGCAATGTGGCATTTCTGATATTATATGTGGATGACATATTATTGATTGGAAATGATATAGATCTTTTAAACAGTGTTAAAAGTTATCTAAACAGCAAATTTTCGATGAAAGACCTTGGTGAAGCGTCATATATATTAGGCATTAAAATCTATAGAGATAGATCAAGGCGCCTAATTGGGCTATCGCAGAGTACATACCTTGATAAGATATTAAAGAAGTTTAATATGGACGAAAGTAAGAAGGGGTTCTTACCTATGTTGCAAGGCAAGACATTGAGTAAGACTCAAAGTCCGGCTATGGCGGAAGAAAGAGAGATGATGGATAAGATCCCCTATGCCTTGGCCATAGGCTCTATTATGTATGCCATGCTATGTACAAGACCGGATGTGGCACATGCTATTAGTTTGACTAGTAGGTACCAATCTGATCCAGGTTCGGAACATTGGATAGCGGTAAAGAACATCCTCAAGTACTTGAGAAGAACTAAGGATATGTTTCTCATATACGAGGTGCAGAAGATCTAGTCGCTAAGTGTTATGTTGATGCTAGCTTTGACACCGATCCAGATGACTCTAAGTCTCAATCCGGATACGTATTTCTCTTGAATGGAGCAGCAGTTAGTTGGAGGAGTTCGAAACAACCTGTGGTGGCTGGATCAACAACGGAGGCGGAATATGTTGCTGCTTCAGAAGCGGCGCAGGAGGCAGTTTGGATGAAAGAGTTCATGACGGAACTGGGTGTGGTTCCCAGTGTGTTGGACCCGATGGTGATCTATTGTGACAACAATGGAGCCATAGCCAACGCAAAGGAACCAAGGTCTCACAAGAATTCCAAACATATTAAGCGCCGATTTCACTCCATCCGCGAGCATGTCAAGGATGGAGATATAAAGATTTGTAAAGTACACACGAACCTGAATGTAGCAGATCCGTTGACTAAAGTTCTCCCTAGGGAAAAACATGATCAACACCAGAACTCCATGGGTGTTAGATTTATCACTATGTGAACTAGATTATTGTCTCTAGTGCAAGTGGGAGACTGAAGGAAATATGCCCTGAGAGGCAATAATAAAGTTGTTATTATATATTCCTTATACATGATAGATGTTTATTTTACAAGCTAGAAATGTATTGATTCGGAAACATCAATACATGTGTGTTTAATAAACAAAAAGGGTTCCTAGTCATGCCTCTCTTATAGACTAGCTTGTTGATTAACAGGATGATCAAGGTTTGCTGATCATGGACATTGGATGTTGTTAATAACAAGGTCACACCATTGGTGGAATGATGTGATGAACATTCATCCGAAGTATAGCATTAGGATCAAGTCATTATGTTTATATTGCTATAACATCATACGAAGTAATCTTTATCCTTAGACCATGAGATCATGTTAATTGCTAACACCGGAAGAGTATCTTGATAACATCAAACGTCACACCGTAACAGGGTGACTATAAAGATGGGTTCAGTACTACGAAGGTGTTATGTTGAGGCTCATGGATCAAGAGTGGAATTTGTCAATCCAGATGACAGATAGATATACTCTGGGCCCTCTCCGTGATATCACATTAGGATAGCTTGCAAGCAAGTGATGTGATCACTAGAATGTTATATCACGGGAACGAGAAAAGAGTGCATGTCGGTAACGAGATCAAACTAGGTATGGAGATACCGATGATCGAATCTCAGACATGTAATATATCAAGAGACAAAGGGATTTAGTTACAAGAGTTAAAGGTTCTCACGATCACAGGAGTCATCGTTGAATGTGTAGGAGTCAGTACGGATCTCCAGGTCCCGCTGCTGATTATTGATCAGAGAAGGGTCTCGATCATGTCTGCATTATTCACGAACCGTAGGGTGGCACACTTAAGAGTTACCAGGCACCATTTTGGAGCACATATGTTTCAGACGAAAGAATTGCAAAGCGCAGGAATTGTTTCAATAGAAACCGGAAATTGTTTCGGGTGAAATTGCAGAAGGTGGTTCTGCATGTGATATTGAAATATTGGAAGGGGCTATATGTGAATGTTTGCTAATTAAAGTAATTAACAAAATTCTGAATAAATTTAATAAAAAGGGTTTTATTAAATGAGAGAGCATTAAATTTGGACAAATTAAATGCATTTAAAGTGGAGACTTTAAAAGGAAATGTGAAGAGGCATTTTAATGTGGAGGGGTTACCACCACATGAATGGGGGAGGTGAGGGGTCACCCCCCCATGCGCCGGCCATGGAGAGAGGGGGCACCGCCCCTCCTCCTATAAAAGGCCACTCATTCCCTCCATCATCCACACACCTCCTTGTGAAGGATCTCTCTCCCCCTATAGAATTATTCCCCCATGGTCTCGGATTAGCGAGATACATGTTCCCGGTGGCATTTCATCTGGAAGGAGTTGCTGCTTCCGCTGGATCGCTGGAGCGAGGAGGTGGACGTTGTCCGGTGGCTTGAACGTGTGTGCGAGTGCGGATGCGCTGCTGAGTTGCGACGCTCGGACTTCCTCACGATCTTGAGATCGGCAAGTGTACGAGTACATCAACTACGAGTTCCTACTCGTTAACAAAACTCGTTGTCTACGAGGGTAAGTTCTCGTTGGATGTATGTCCACCCGTTGCTTTGTACCGAGTAGATAGATCTTGGCGTGTAGTTCACACCGTAGGAATTTTTTTGTTTTCTATGCTGTGGACCCAACACCAATCTCTAATGGAAGAGAGTTTACCGGTGGGTCGCTTGGTCGTGTCGGCCATTGGGATGAACATCTCCTGATCCGGTTCTTCGTCGTCCGAGGTCTCCTGATCAGGCGCACATTTGAGGGTGGGATTGGTGCCATCCTCGATAGTTTGTTGAAGGAATTGCTAAAGGAAAGAAAAGACGACAGAGTTAAAGATACAACAGCACCAACATAAGATCTGATTCGGAGAAAGTTTGTGGCACGAAGCTTACCACGGGAGGAAGCCTATCCCGGCAATAGTGCTCAATTCCCCACGTCCACTCAGAGGAGAAGTCCTTGTGGGTGGTGAAGAGGGCCTTGACCCGGCGATAGATTTCTGTGTTGCTCAGCTCGAAAGACGAGGTCCGGTTGGGGTCGCGGCCCCAGCCCATGTGGCACACCTTGTGAGTGCGTTTCTGGAGAGGGGAGATCCGGTTGCGGACGAATGTGATCATGGCGTCCTTGTTGTGCAACCCGAGCTCCTTCAGCTCCGCGAACCTTTTGTTGACCTGGTTGGCCAAGATTGTGGGCTTCCTGGGGACAACGTCCCACACCTCCAGGTTAGGAGGACCCGGAGCATAGGGGCGAAGCTGGATCAGGTCTTCAGTGCCGTTGTTCCGAACATAAAAGGAGGTCCGGGCCCATCCTTTGCAGGAGTCTAGCCCGGTAACCCGGGGAAAGACGGAGAGCCTCCGGGGAGAAATGGACGCAGCGCCGAACTGCGTAAGTTGTTTGTCCTCCGGCTCTAGATCGACATTCGGAATTACATTACAATGAAGGCCAAAGAACCGGATCCATAGCTCCTTTGTGGGCCATAATTCGGCATAGCCTTCGATCATGGAGACAAAAGCAGAGAGAGATGTGATGGCATTGGCAGGAAGGTGGTGCGGCTGGAGTTCATAGGTGTTCAACCAATCATGGAAAAAATCGCTAACTGGCAAACCGAATCCCCGCTGGAAGTGTGACAAGAACACCACAAACTCACCCGGATTGGGTGAGGGGGCGAGTTCGGCAGAGGCGAGGCGCGCAGTGACGCCTGTGGGGATGCGCCTAGTGCGGTAGAGCCAATCCAGGTCATCTTGGCAGACCCAGGATCCAGCCCACGCACCGCGGTCCGCCGTCGCAGCGTCTTCCTCCATCTCCTGCTCGGCGACGGCGAGCTCTTCTTCTGTTATCTCGAGTTCGTTGCCCTCACTAGCGCTAGCGGCGGTGGGGGGTAGCGACCTAGACTAACAGCGACTCGTGGCGGAGGAGGTGCGCAGCGGCGGCGACGCAGGTGCGTGTGGAAGCAGTGCGGCAGCGGCGCTGCTACTCAAATGCGGTGGCGGCGGTGCTGTCGCGGGATAAGACGAAGAAGAAGAACTAGAGGCAGAGGGGCGCGGAAGTGGGAAAAGACCAAAGGAGCGCACCCCTCCCCTATTTAACCGCTCCATCGAGAAGGAAGTGGGATCGCGTTATGCAGATATGCCACACGGTGTGGCCGTGTATAAACCAGATGGACCAATCAGTGAAGAGCCACACGGAGGACCACAGGGTGTAGCAGATCCCATGACGTGACGCATTGATGCAATTAACGAGGAGGCAAGCCAGACATGACGTGCACCACAGTGATAACTGACAATTACTGCAGTGGTTACTGTGGCTGGCCCTTAAAATGAGGCAACCTAATGATTAGCCTCCACGTGGGGAAGCGTACGAGGGAAGGAAAGATGACCCAGATGAGATTATGGTAACCCGGCCAGCAAGTGAAAACTTGAAATGTGCCAAGGGAAAGTAAACCCATAAGATCCGAGATAAGAGGTAACTCGGAGAAGGAGCACAAAGCTCGGTGAAATTGAACCTGCTGTGGCCTTAGCGGCTAAGGCAACTAAGACCGCACCAGCTTCGGGGACTAATGTTGGGGGGGATACCCCCGGGTAGGGTCACGCCAGGGTATAAAGGCCGAGTTAGCCGAGGTACGGCGAGGTCAAAGCGAATGCTGGCCGAGTTACCTCAAGGCAGGCCGAATCTCGGGGTAACCCGAACCAGGGGATGTCCACCTAACTGAGTCTCATCCGACTTAAGCCGTAAGCCGGATAGATCAACTATGATCCGGGTCATGGCAAGCTTCTAGGAGAAGGAAGGTATCTCACTGGTCAAAAGTAGCCCCGGTACGCACAGCATGAGCGAAGCGCACAGGGGCAGGACCACCGAGGCGTGGCCGACAGAGGTGACGACGCCGATGTCGGCTGATGTAGGCTCCACAGAGGCTCATGTAGCCTCTGCATGGATGACGCGGGGGAAAGCGATCCGGTCGGCTTGCTATTTTGGGAGGAGGCATATTTCCTGGAATATGCCTACACGTATGCCCTAAGTGGAGACCTAGCCACTCCTATATAAGGGGGGCTAGGGCCTCTGTAGAAGGGGTTGGTCTCAATTGGGTAGAGCTTACGGTATTGATCTCGATAGACTGGTTGTGACTTGGTTCCTGAGGGCTAGCTTGCGGGGAGATTAAGAGAGTACCTTCTTCCTCCTCTCTCCAATACAGCTCGAGGAGCACTTGTAATCTGTGAAGTGAATCAAATACAAACCTTCTGTGTGAGGAATCACCTCACTATCCCTCCCTGGATTCCCCTAGTGCTATTAGTCCCCACCTTTAGCCTATCCATGGCATCTGCCATGACACCACCACGACAGCAGAAGAAACTGTAGACTTCTTTGAGGAACAGACAAATGTTCTTCTGCTGCAGCAGTAGTTTAACTTGAATGCTGCACATAAGTATACCAGTGTTGTAAAAGTTCATATGGATATACTGGATGTAATTAATTTATATTGATATGTAAAGAGCTTGCTAGGTTATATGTTTTGCGAGTGTATTTGTACTCTGTAGTCCCTTTTCATTAGCCTGACTTATTTTATCTCAGCACCTTGTCAACCTGTCAGGTGCGTTGCAACTGGGTTGGTGTTTTATCAAGGGTTCAATTGGTGTTGAGTCAGCTATTCGGGATACTGCGACTTGTTCATAGAACGAGGATGTAAAGGGTGGCGTAGCCCCTAAGTGATAAGATTGCCATAAAAATGAGGAAAACACAGAGTTTCAGGGCACTTAGCTTTATTTATTCGTAGAACAGTACGAGGTATAATGTGTGGCTAAGTAGCCTGGCTGAATAGCCTTATTTGTAATGTAAGAAAAAAAAGACGACTAGGGGTAGAAGCGTCGTAGCTGCGCGACGTTCCAGGGGTTGGAGTATGTGACTCCTGTCTCGAAATCTTTAAGGCGATAGGCGCCACCTGGGATTACTTCTGTAATCACGTATGGTCCCTCCCAAGGGGACTCGAGATTGAGGTGCCCTTGCTGCTTCAGTCGTAGGACCAGGTCTCCTTCGACGAAGGATCTGGGGCGTAGCCTTCTGCTATAGTAGTTGCACAGGTTCTGCTGGTAGATCGTCGATCTTTCTGCTGCGATGTCCTGTGCCTTGTCAAGGAGATTGACGGAGTCTTTAAGTGTGAGTGTTGACTCCTGCTTGTTGTACACGACCACCCGTGGGGCTTTAAAGCATACTTCTACGGGTAGCACTGCTCACTACTAGGAAACAACTTATCTGTGGCGCATATCCTAGTCGTCACTGTTACCTCGCCACTGATAACTACTTCATGTGGCGCATATGGATATGCGCCACAGAAGTCTCAGACTTCTGTGGCGCATTTCTTCATATGTGCCACAGGAAGAACGTCTGTGGCGCATTTACATATATGCGCCATAGAAAGCCTATGCGCCACTGACTATATAATTATGTGCGCCACTGGTTGTGTAACACGTATTCGAAGTAAAATACGGTCCTGGTGTATAATCAGGTATTTATACAAGATTTATACAGTATTTATCCAGATGAGTATAAAGTACATTGCACAAGTAGTAGATGCATGAAAACCGACATATATACAATACAAACACTTAGAGCCCGATCGAGATACATATATAGTGTCAAGTGCCGAATTTTTACACAAGTGCCGAATACAAAGTTCATATCATCTCACATTACAAATATAAAGTGGCCACCGCTGCCTACACTAGGATCAAATAGAATACAGCTGTGATAATTGTGAGCAAGATCATGAGCCCGACCAATATCTTCATCTGGTTCTTCTTCCATAGGTGGTTCCTCCACTTGGCTACCGCCTCCTCTCTAGTCGCGTATCCTTTGTAGATGTTGCCGCTGAACTTGTTCACTTGTTTGTGACAATCCTCCCACTCCTCGTAGACTCCTAGAACCCTACCCATGTACACCACATACCACCTCGTCACCATCTCTATAGACGACAGGGCATATTAGTAAAAATACAACAAAAAGAATTAATAAAGGGTTCACATCCATATATATATATATATATATATATGTTCACAGAATATAAAACAAAGGATCCATAAACCTAAAAGATAGATCATCATAGAAGCAATAAGTTCAACGACAACACGACCACAAGGTAGTTTAAGTCTAACAACAATGACCATTTCGACCACAAGATAGTAAATTTTATGACACACACACTAATACAACAGGCGTCCATCAAGAATATACACACACAGGATCATTCTAGAGGCACACATCGATCATGAAGACTTCTTCTTCTCGCTCGGCTTCGGGAACGGTAGATAACCCTCTTTCGTCATCCACGTCCTTGTGTCACCCTGCTTACGAAGGCTTTCTTCGATCTCCCTCTTACTCAACCCTCTGGCTTGTTGTAGGGCACTCCTCCTTGTGTTGACATCTTCAATGATGATTTGCGACAACTTCATCTGAATGCGATGGAAGTCTTATCTAAGATCATCATCGTCGATTCGCGCCAAAGTTTCGGCCCATCCTCGGAGACTAGATGGCAGCGTTAGGTTCTGGCAATCCCGAACATAGCCTTTAAGGTGATGGAGGACGTAGAAGGCCTCCTTGGCACTAGTAGTTGACTGCTTGACGCAGGGAAACTAGAGCACATGCTTGAACACGTGTTTGCCATCCTTGATACATTCCCCCTTATCTACGAAGGTGCATCCATTCTTGGCGTAGCCCTCGAGAGCCTCATTGAGAACACCCCTTATTCTGGTGTAGTCTTTCTTCTTCGTCAAACTCCCCGAGTCGAAATACATGGCTATCGAATACCTTGGGGCAAGGATGATGAGTGTGCAGTATTTGTCTCTGCGCAACACAATTGGAACAGAATGTTGGAAAAAGAGCAAATGAAGAAATCTATAAGAAATGCATAAGTTACGGCGGCGATGAGCGAGTGTGTGTACTTACTCGGGAAAGAATGGCAAAAGAAGTGTGCCCTTCCTCTTGTTGTCCACCATGAACTTCTCGAGGTACGTCGTCTCCTTGGTCCGTGTCTCTGATCCTTCGACCAACTGGCTGTCCCGCATGTAGTAGGGATCCACTATCGTGATTTCCGGGGTACTCTCTCTCTTGATCTTGATCGCCAGATTGAGCGCGTATAGGCGGACCAAGTTATAGTCCAGCCGTTTCGTGAGAAACAGCTTGAATATGTCCTCGAACGCTATGAAGAATATATCCGCGGGGGGTTCATCGACGAAGCCCACGTCAAATGGCACCTTGGCCGTGAAAAATGGGTAATTTGGATCTTCGTCTTTAAGAAGGAGGCCCTCTAGTGTCTTGACACCCTCACGCAAAGTTAACATGGCTCCAACCGCAATGTGGAGCATATCCGGAGTCAATATCGGATCACTAGCTACATGCACTCGAGGCAAGCCATATTGTGTGGATGGTACGACGACGGCGTCCTGACCCCGGATCCTCTTTGGAAGAGGCTGGCTCACACCATTCTTCTTATTATTATTACCTCTCTTCCTGTAGTGCTTCTTCTTCACAATAGTGTCAGCCACTGCCATCTTCTCATCAGCCGCCCTTCGGAGTGTGTTGGGCTGAAAACCAATCCCGGTTTCTCTTGTGGTGGATCGACGGCCGGAGGCATCTCTTGAAAAAGACCATGGAAGACCAGGCGCTGCGTGCATGTATTGGGCTGACCAGCTTGAGTGTCGTCACGAGCTGTGAAGGGTTCTTCATCCACAGAAGGCATATACAATCCTTTGGTGGCGCTGGTGTTGATGAAGTCGTCAATGTTGACCAATTCATCATCATCTTCATGGGTGCCATCATGTGGTGGTGGTAGCGGGGGCAACGGCGGTTGTGGCACAACGTCTTTGCCATGTGGCGGTACACACACTGCCAAGAGTTGCTGGTGACGGCTGGTGGTGGCGACGACGGCGGCTGCTGGCTTCCAAGGTGGCGCCGGTGCTCCCCCTGCAAGACGAATCTGGGTCTTCGGCCATGTCAAGGGACAGTTGTAGCATTCTACAAGGGTCTTGTGTTCGTCGGCTCCCTGAGGTTGAAAGGGGGGTCCATGTCATCGCACCCTGGCAACACCCGAGCCAACCTGACCCTCATCACATCATCATCCATTGGATTGTTGTGCATCGTGCGGCTCGCTGGTTGTTTGAGAGTGCCCTTGGCAACATCCTTCAACTCACCACCGACATCTTTAAGAAGGAGTACGCAAGAAGTGTCCTGAGGCAAAACATGTTGTTGGGCATCATGAGATGGCAGCAGTCATGCATCAAAGGTATAAAGGAGATGACGTGCACTAACTAATTAGTTACCTTGGTGATGGCGTGGAGCTCGGCTAATGTAGAGACACGGCCGATGCCGGCGGCCGGCCTATCATCATCTACAGTCTCCCGCTCGGGTGCCTCACGAAGCACCACCGCCGCCGGCTGCGCCTTATTGGTATCTTTGGCGGGAGGGGGCATTGGTGTGACCAAAACGAGCGGCTGCGTCCTGACATTGATGGCCGGCGGGGTCACCAGGTCCGGCGACACGGTAACATTGATGCCCGAGTTGCTGCCGCTTAAGCTGGGGAGATGTATTGACCCCTGTCGACCTCCCGCATTCCAAGCAGTAAGCCCCTCGAAAAACTTGTCCACCGTTTTCTTGTCCACCGTCTTCTCCTCCAGTGTCTGCGCCTTCATCTTCAGCTCTTCAACAACGGCTTTATCCTTAGCCGCCAACTGGTTCTTCCTCTCCCTTCTTTTCTTGGCGTCCTCTTTGTAGTACTCCTTGAACTTCATGCTCGTACCGAAGCCGGACACACAGCTAGCTAAGGACGGCGGCAACCCCTTGTCCCTCTTCTTGTAAGCATTGGTCGCCCTGTTGAAAACCATGTCCCACGGCTCCGTCGAATCCTGGGACGACTCTGTGGCAGTAACATTCAGTTCCTCCTCCTGCAGAGACAAGGAAAGGTGAACCCATTTAGATTCTTGGGTTCATTATTTTAATTAGAATGCAATAGACTTGAGATCGGCGATAAATTCCTTACAAGATTCTTCTCAAAGTCCTTCACCTCCGGATCGTCGGTGATGAACTCCCCTGTTTCCTTGTCCAGGTAGTAGCGGGCCCAAACAAATTGCCTAAGCTGCAAGTCCGTGATTTTAAGCCAAGGGTTGTCTTTACCAAGGCGTTCAAGCTCGGCGTCCTCCTTGTCCCAAATGGCCCGTTTCCCCTATAACCGCCACTTCCAAGGCCATGGTTACCTATGTTCTGTTCCCGCATACTCCTTCCCCATTTAGTCCATTTTATAGCGTCAGCGGTATCTATATCCGCCTGAATATCTTAAACTCCTCTTCATCGAGCATCGGATTTTTCTTACTAATAACCTCCCAGCTTTCACCTTTTTCAATGCTAGTCTTCACCCGGGTTTTCCAGCTTCTCAAGGCGTTGCTCATCTTCACGAGGGCTAGTTTGTTCACCGGGTTCTTTCTCTCGAGGTTTCTAAACCGCTCTGGGAATCTATATCGCTTGTGAAGCTTCTTAAGGAGGTTATCGACCAAAGCTGCATTGTCAGCATGTCTGATGTACTTCGTGTTGATCGACATGCTTTCCCGGATGATGCACCCGAGTTGCAGGTCGTACCCTTTAGCAATCGCCTCTGGTGCAATGGGTAGGCCACTTTCTGTGACCTCAGTGAACTCATCGCAGACGGTGGCGAGCACTGGCACCTTCCGCTCCTTCTGTTCCTTCTTCTTCTTTTGAGAAGCGGCCGGGTTGCTGCTACCGCCATCCGTGCGCTCGCCGCCATCGGTGCGGGCGCTGCCATCGGTGGTGTCATCCTCTTTGCCGCCGCCTTCACTAGTTCCATCGTAGTCGTCTTCGTCCCCCTCATAATCAGGATCTCCTCCCTCATTGGCCCCAGCAGCTCTGGTGACGGTCGCCTCCTCCTCCAGTGGTGGTGTCATCCTCATCGCCTCCTCCTCCTCCTGTTGGGACCCCCGCCAGAATGACTGGTTGGCCTGTCTAGCTTGTTCTTCGACGCTGATCATGTGGTTAGAAGGGCCGGACTCGTTGTTGCCCGACATGTTTGCACTACTCTATTAAAAAGAGGCAAAAATTTAGCACAAATCTCGACCGAAAAATTCGGCATGACCTTTGCTAATTTTTTGACCTATGAGTGCCCATTTCTCAACCGAAACGGAAGTGAATCGACACTTCGGGAGAAATGAGTAACTCAAATGAAATCCCTGCAAGACAAAACACCCCATCCCCATATTGACAGCCCCATGCATTGACCCCAGCATCCATCATATCCATCATCCACATGCAGTATATATATAACAGATATACTAGTCCATCATCACATCACAGCCCCATGTATATATAACAGATATAGTAGTACTTGTTGAACAGCAGAAGTGTAATAGCAGTAGTATTTGCTATAGAAGTGTAAACGAAGTACTTGCTGAACAACAGAAGTGTAGTACTTGTTGTTATGTGAAACGTACTGCAACTATAACTATATAACCTCGAGATGATAGCACCTTGCTGTTAACAGAAGTGAAGGATTGTACGACACATGCATAGGGTCACTATCTAGGCATCAATTTCACCATCGGCCATGTCAATTTCACATAGGGTCAATTTCAGCATAGGGTCAAGTCACTATAACTAGTAACTACCACATAGGGTCAATTTCAGCATCAGCCATGTCAGCAGCCATAGCAAACAGAAATGGAAGAACCAACAACAGATAGCCATTTCGGCACGACAATCAATGTCATCCGTCAAAACCAACTTGCACTAGTCACTCACTGAAAATCCAATGAAGTTATGACTCACAATTCTGCACGATCGCAACAACATAAACTAATAATTCTGGAGATCACGCACAATAATAAAGATGAATCATCTCAGCATTATTAGACAAAGTTAACATCAACCCAGCAATAGGAGAACATTTGGGGTACAGTTTGTACCACAGACCTTCAACCTCTACTATTGACATGTTCTCAAGTTTTTTGACCCACAATTACATAACATCGCTTTACATACTAAAAAATAGCAACTCAATGCCTTCACCAGAGCAGATAGTGAACTTCCTAGATTATCAAGTCATTCGAGAATTACTTTGTGTGATGGGCATATATGAAGCTCACTGGGTACAAAGCAAAAAATATCCGGTATGTACTCAGAGGCAAGTTCAAGAAAATCAAAGACATGCTGTTCAGAACTGTAATAACTAGACAGTTTATAAACTAACCAAATCCATATAATAGAGACCTAAAACAAATAAATTATGCATCATCCTATAAATTGAGTAACCAAGACAAAAAAGATATACACATCAAAAAAAGATAAATTACCTCACTTTCTCAACAAGGATAGCAAATTAACAGATCTCACGTGTTCCCAGTTCCAGATCCAACCATTTCCACTCAGTTACTAGTTCCAAATTAATTTCTAGTACATCCTAGGTACTTACATCCTAGGTACTTACTAGTTCCAAACATAGCAAAAAATATTGTCTGCGCAAAAAAGCTACTTACTAGTTCCAAATTAGTTTCTAGTACATCCTAGGTACTCATTGCAGTCGTACCATATCCTAGGTACTCACCAATTAAGTGCTTAATAATTGCTACTTTCCAGTACCATTTGGAAATTGAAGTTGATTAGTATCAGAAATAGTCTAACCAACACGCGAGGGACCATATAAGGAAACTTTTTGTTCAAACCCAGAGCCCGCAATTAGGACAGGGGTTATGTCGTACTGGTCAAACATTTGTGGTAGTGGTGCTGTTTGTGCGATTTGATTAAGCAACACGACCCAAGTACCAAGAGAGGCAGTTCAGTAGTAGTGCAGTGAACCAGTACACTTGACTTGTGACTAATTAGCACCACGATGAATAGTACTAGGAGTATGTGCGATTACACGAGGATGATTGGCAGTAGCATTCTTGTAGAGAGGGGGAAAAGAAGAGAGCGGGAAGTGTACCTGCGGATGGGGAGGTGGTCGTCGACAAGGGTGGCGGCGGTGCTCCTGCTGCGGACGTTGCAGGCCTCCTCCTCCTAGGTCGTAGGCGGGGCAGGGCGGGCCTCCTCCTCCACGGACTCCGGAGCGGCGGTGGCGGGCCTCCTCCTCCTAGGTCGCAGGCGGTGATGGGCCTCCTCCTCCACGGGCTCCGGCGCGGCGGTGATGGGGCTCTCCTCCTCCACGGGATCTCCTCCACGGTGGCTCCGGCGGCAAGGGCTAGCGCGGCGGTGGTGGCTCCGGCAGCGAGGGCTAGGGTTTGCGCGCGGCGAGCGAGACTGAATCGAATGGATAATCGAATGGGGAGAAGGGGAATGAAAGGCCGAACCGTTTATTTCGCTAAGTCCACAGGTTCTGTGGCGCATTTCGGCAATATGCGCCACAGAAGTTGGAACTTCTTGGCGCATATTGCCAAAATGCGCCACAGAACATGTGGACTCAGTACAAAACGCGGCGCGCGTGGTAGTATGACAACATCACACACTTGCCTTAGTGGTCTCTGCTTGCTTGTGCCATTCTAAACTTGGGGCAGCCAGGTTCGAATCCTGGCTGTCTCACACTTTTTTCTTTTTTAAAAACACATTTTTAATTATAGATCTGTTTAAAATAAAGCAAGAACATATACAAACATTCATATTTATTCAAAAAACTCTCTCCCTGAACATATACAATCATGTGATGTGTTTTTAATTATATATGTTTAAAATAAAGCAAGAACATATACAAACATTCATATTTATTAAAAAAACGCTCTCTCCAAACATATACAATCATGTGATGTGTCGAGCAAGCGTTTCACAATCTTCTTGCTCTTTTTCGTCGCGGTTGAATAGTTTAGCCCGTGCACTTTGAGATTTCTTCTTGTGAATGGACAACCTTTAGTAGGTAGTGTGGTCTTCCTTCTTACTTTAGTAGTAGTAGGCATGTCGAAGTATTTGTCGAATTCCTCTTCGATCTTCGGGTCACCGTTTTTGTCGAAGTTTTGCTCGTTGGCGGCTCCTTCCATTCTGATGATGCTCCTCTTGCCCCTCCTAACTACAACACGGTTAGGCTTTGACGGGTCGGTAATAAAAAAGCATTGATCAACTTGGCTAGCGAGTACCCAAGGCTCATTTTTTGCGGAAGCGTTCTTCGTCGATTTGGCATCTGGTATAACCATTGTGGTGAAATACCGGCCTTATTTTTCCACGTTCTTGGCCCATCTAACACGGAACATCGGTACGATCTCTCCACAGTAGTCGAGCTCCCATATCTCCTCGATCCTTCCGTAGAATCTTTCCATGACAGTAGTCTCGTCATCAGCAAAGGATAACATAATTACTCCTGAGTTTTGATATTCGCTATTCCTGTCCTTTTCCTCGATGTAGAATCTGTAACCGTTTATGTCGTATGACTGATAGGTCCTTAGGTTGTGCCCTGGGCCCTGCGACAAGGAGAATATGAGTTTTTGATCTTCCGTAGAAGGCGTCTGTGGGGGATTATCCAGTTGCCTTTTCTTGAACAAACCCATGAAGCTGGAGTTGTGCTCTCTGGTTACGTCTCCCTTCTTCATCGGTCGGCCCTGGTCGACGTACTCCTGCTCGATTAAGCTTATGTGCTCTTCGACCGAAGGGCTGACCACTTCAATGTGTTGTAGCGTGACTCGGTGTGCCCTTTCAAAATTAGTGCGTCGCCCATCAATGCCGACATGCAGTGAGCGGCAGCCCTCGCGATGACCATATCCACCGAGCCTACCCGAGGTGCTTCTTTGTGGGTATTCCAACATCCTCATTCTCGGTGGTTAGATAATTCTGGCAGAAGGAGATGCACTCGTAGATCAGAAAGCCCTTGGCTATGCTTCCATCTGGACGGTACCTGTTGCGAACGAATCCTTTGATGACACTGTTTAGCCTTTCAAACGGCATCATGTTGTGCAGGAATGTCGGCCCGAGCTAGATGATGTCGTCCACGACATGTACAAGACGATGCACCATGATGTCGAAGAATGCGGGCGGGAAGTAAATCTCAAGCTCGCATAGTATCATCACGATCTCTTCCTGTAGCCTGTCGAGCTACTTCACACCGATCGACTTCCTAGATATGACGTCAAAAAAGTTACAGAGGCCAAACAACGTCTCACGGACATGCTCGTCCATTATCCCACGAATCGCAACGGGGAGTATCTGCATCATCAGCACGTGACAGTCGTGAGACTTCATACCGCTGAACCTCTTCTTTCCCACGTCCAGATATCTGCTTATATTCCCCGAGTAACCGTGAGGAACTTTCACTCCTAAGAGGCACCTGAAAAACTACTCGAGCTCCTCCAGACTCAGAGTGAAGCAGGCAGCACGAAGCACCACCTCATTCTTCTTAACTCTTTTGCGGTGACCTTGAGTCCCTTCCGTCTGATCATCATCACTATCAGGGTACTGAAGATCTTTCTTGATGCTAAGCAATTTAAGGTCCTTTCTTGCTTTCGGCCCATCCTTGGTCCTCTCCGGCATGTTCAGTAGAGTGCCAAGCAGACTCTCGGTAACGTTCTTCATGATGTGCATTACATCGAGGCTATGGGGAGTGTGAAGGACCTTCCAATATGGCAAGTCCCAGAAAATAGACCTTGCTTTCCATACACCTAGCAACGGCTTTGTCCTCGGTCGTTTTTTCCAGGCGCAGGGCAATCTACCCAATTATTCAAAAGCTCCTCGATTTCTCCACCGCTCCTTGGACGCGGGGCTCTTTCGAGATCGTCCTTACCATTGAACAGGTCACCATGTTTTCTCCACAGGTGATCCATGCGGAGCCACTTTCGAGTACCTTGGAACACGGTTTTCGAAGACCCGGGATCCCTGGTAGCTGGAGATGCGGTGTCTCATCCATGCACTTGACGCATGCATTATGTCCATGGTTCACCTGGGCCAATACATATGCGTAACCAGGATAGTCCTGCATGGTCATGAGCAATGCGACTCTCAGATGGAAATATTCTTTAGTGTAGGCGTCCCACGTACGGGCCGGTGTCTCCCACAAGCTGGCTAACTCCTCTCTCAATAGCCCGAGATACAGATGCATATCGATACCTGGTTGTTTCGGCCCCTAAATAAGAATGCTCATGTGTACATACCTTTGCTTCGTGCATAGCCACAGGGGAAGGTTGTACGGCCATACAAACACGGGCCAGGTGCTATGCGTGCTACTCTGGTTTCCAAAAGGATTGAGTCCATCGGTGCTCATACCCAACTTGACGTTCCTTGCATCGCCCCTGAACACTTCGAACTCGATGTCTAATGCATTCCACTGGCTAGCGTCTAAAGGGTGTGTCAAGATCTTGCTCTTCTCTGGATCATCTTCGGGTTTCTCTCTTTCCACGTGCCATTGCATGAGCTTTGCTTCCTTAGGATCTACGAAATATCACTGCAGACAGGGGGTGATAGGAAAGTACCATACCACTTTTCGAGGAACTTTCTTGTTCCCTCTCTTGTACCGTCCTTGTCCACACACCGGACATGTGGTTCTATCCGCGTACTCGTTCCAATAAAGTGCGCAATCATTGATGCATGCGTGGTATTTAATGTGTGGTAGGTCGAGAGGGCACACAATTTTCTTGTCCTCCTCGATACTTGTTGGCAATGTGTTCCCCTTAGGAAGTCGGTCGTGCCAGTATTCCATGTTCGTGTTGAAGCTCACATCGGTCCATTTGTGTTCGGCCTTCATCTCCAGAGACTTGAGCATTACACTCAAACGTGTATCCTCGGGGCGACACCCAGGATATAATGGAGTCATCCCGTCTACCTCCATTTGGGCCAGCTTGGCTTTCTCTCTGGCTGTAGCTTTGTCGTTGCTCGTCTCCTTGAGGAGCAGTTCTTGAACATGAGGGTCCTGCAAGACCGAAGTTAGCAGCCTCTGTGTGTTCGCGTCTTCTCCTTCTTCATGATGATCATGCCCGTCGCCATCTCCTTCTCCATCCTAATCATGCCCGCTGGCACCTCCTTCGTCATGATGATCATGGCCGCCGGCATCTCCTTCGTCATGATGATCATGCCCGGTAGACTCTTCGTCTTCTCGCTCGCCCATGTCTTCGTGACCACCATGTCCTGCCGGCACCTCATTGAGGTCGCGCATGAAACCACGCCTGAGCAGGCGACCCTCCAATTGTCTAGATTCAGGGTCAATCCAGCGCTGCAGTTTGCATGTTCGACATGGACATCTTATCATGGTCTTGTTGTTCAGAATCATGTCCTCCTTCGTGTCTTTCTTGTACCTAGCAATTCGACCTTCGCTCATCGTGAGGACCATGGTTGCCTGAGTGGTCAAAACAGAGAGTATAGGTGAGAACCACACCATATGAACACACACATGCATGAATGCTAGCCAGAAAAAATTCGGCATGACCTTTCCTAAAATTAGGACATATGGGTAGTGAAAAAAATTGCCGAAATGGAAATGAATCAACATTTTAGCAAACATCCATGCAACCACACCGGCCGGGACAACAACAATCAAGCAACAAAAAACTTCCTCCATTGCAAACATTCATGCACCACACAAGCATCGTCTCGCCATGGATCGCACACACACACACTGCCCGCGCGACAAGCTTCACCTACATGTTCATGGACAAGTACTCACCTAGTAGACACAATAATAGCGAGACGAGACCGCGCGATGAGAGAGTGTGGACAAATAGATCTACAAGTTGGTGGAGAGGAAATTAGTAAACAAATAGAGATGTGAGAGAGAAAAGTAAGGAACTTTTAGATCTACAAGTTGGAGGGAAGCTTCCACTTACCAATCTATGGACTAAAGTAGGTTTAGTTACAAGAAAATGGAGAAACTATGGGCAAAATGGGGTGTGAGGGAGGAGGAAGACGAGTTGGGAGGAGGTAGAAAGGAAGAGATTTGAAATGGGTGGTGGTGGATAGATAAGGTGGGAGCTTTTGTCACCTTTTTAACATGGATCTGGACGCCCTCATCTGTGGCGCATATGGAGGAAATGCGCCACATATGCTCAAACTTCTGTGGCGCATAAGTCCATATGCGCCACAGAAGTGGGTGAATTAGATTCTGTGTGGTGGGGCCCTCCTCCATGTTCCGTGGTGCATGTGAGGATATGTGCCACAGAAGTGAAACATATCTGTGGCGCATATCCGCAAATGCGCCACAGATCGTGGGTGAATTAGATTCCGTGGTGGGTCCCTCCTCCATGTTCTGTGGCGCATAATAAAATATGCGCCATAGAAGAGGCAACTTCTGTGGCGCATATCTCATTATGCGCCACCGAACTTGGATCAACCCACCCCGGCTGGTGGGTCCCACCAATCTTCTGTGGCGCATATTGTACAAAATGCGCCACAGAACTTCTAGGTTTCTGTGGTGCATGTTTCCTAGTGCGCCACTGACAAGTCTCTGTGGCGCATGGATTTACATATGCGCCACAGATTAACTTGTCTACCTATAGGCTGTTTCCTAGTAGTGGCTTCAGCACCGTGCACCATGAAGAACGAGGTATATCCTGTGGCGCTGTTTGGGGTTGTCCACAGACTCCAAAGTACAGACTGCAACTCGTCTGGCCAACATCCGGCGGCTTGCTCGAGTGGCTAGAGGAGTCGCTTCTTGATTTCGCCGCAGATGAGGCCGTTGGCCTTTTCGACTTGACCGTTGGTCTGTGGATGAGCTACGGAGGCATATCTTATGTTGATAAACTCAGGTTTTTGTAGAAACACTAGAACTCCTTGGAGGTGAAGTTCATTCCATTGTTCGTGATGATGCTATGTGGCACTTCGAAGCGATAGACAATGGACTCGAAGAACTTGATGGCACTGGCTCCTGACTGATTTGTCACCGGCATGGCCTCTATCCACTTGGTGAATTTATCGACTGCGACCAGGAGGTAGACATAGCCCCCTCGTGAGGACTTTGGGAGCTTGCCGACCATGTCGAGTCCCCACTGCGCAAAGGGCCAAGCCAATGGTATTGGCCAGAGTTCCGCGCCAGGTGCGTGCGGTTTGTCCGCGAATCGCTGGCAAGCATTGCAGCGCTGGACGATGTCCTTGGCGTCGTGCATGGCCGTGGGCCAGTAGAATCCAGCTCATAGAGCTTTGGCGACTAGGGCACGACTGCCAGCATGGTGCCCGCAAGTTCCTTCATGGATGTCGAGGAGGACGGCCCGTCCGTCCGCATTGGAGACGCACCGTTGGAGCACTCCTATGATGCTGCGCTTGTATAGTTCACCATTGATGACGGCGAATGCCTTGGATCGCCGCGTGATGTGTCGCGCGTCAGTCGGGTCGTCAGGCAGCCTCTTGCTTAGAAGATATGTGATGTAGGGTTGAGTCCAAGATGGCTCGATCATCATGACACCCATTGGTCTCTCGAGTCCTGTGTCAAGCTCCAGGTCGTCGAGTGCCATTGGCTCATTGGGTGGCATAGCCCCCGAGTCCGTTGTTGCGCTTGTTTTCTTCTCTTTAGCCTTTGGCTTGATGGAGCATTTGCAGATACGCTCGAGAAATACCCCAGGTGGTATGGGGCACAGGTGGAGCCAATGTTGCCGAGTGCGTCCGCCTCTTCATTGCTTTTGTGGCCTACGTGCCACAGTTCACAGCCGTCGAAGTCCCCTTCGAGTGTGTCGTAGAGGTCGCGGTAGGCGATCATATTGTCATTCAGCGCATCGCACTCGTGCATCGCTTGGTTGACTACCAATTTTGAGTCGCCCGAGATGATGAGCCTCTTGGCGCCGCAAGCTTTCGCCATCAGCATCCCGTGCAGCAGGGCCTCGTATCCGGCTTCATTGTTGGAGGCAGTGAACTGCATTCGCAGGATGTATTTCAGCTTGTCTCCTTGTGGCGATGTCAGTATGACACCTGCGCCAGCCCTGTCCTTTCGTTCGAAGTGCATTGTCCAGAGGTAAGACATCTAGATTTTCGGGGAGCTGGTTCTCCATCCAGTGCACGAGGAAATCAGGGAGGACTTGCGACTTGATCACGTCGCGCTTTTCATATGTAATGTCTCGTGGAGACAGCTCGATTCCCCAAAGCATGACTCGTCCGATGGCATCGGGGTTGTTGAGGATATGCCCAAGCGGGGCATCGTTGACCACCACGATTGGGTGCTCCTGGAAGTAGTGGCGCAGTCGCCTAGCTGTCATGAAGACGCCATATGCCAGCTTCTGGTAGTGCGGGTACCGCTGCTTTGTTGGCGTGAGCACCTCGCTGAGGTAGTAGACTGGGCGTTGCACCCCGTGGACCTTGGTTTCCTCGGCACGTTCCACCACGAGCACCGTGCTGACCACCTGGTTGGTGGCAGAGATGTATAGCAATAATGGTTCTTTTTCGCATGGAGTCACCAGTACTGGCGAGGTGGATAGTAGACGCTTGAGGTCTTCAAATGTTTCCTGTGCCTCGTCGGTCCACTCGAACTTGTCAGTTTTGCGGAGAAGTTGGTAGAAATGCAGTGCCTTTTCGCCCATTCGACTGATGAATCGACTAAGCGCCGCAATTCGCCCAGCCAGCTGCTGGAAACCTCTTACGTTCTTCAGCTTCTCCATGGCCAGTATGGCTTTTATTTTCTTCGGGTTCGCCTCAATCACCCTCGCGGAGATGAGATACCCGAGTAGTTGCCCAGACGGTACGCCGAAGGCGCATTTGTCTGGATTGAGCTTGATCCGGTAGCGGTCGAGGTTGGCGAAGGTCTTGCGTAAATCATCGATTAGCGAGGCTTCCTCTTTGGTTTTGATGACGATGTCATCAACATAGACTTGGATGCTGCGACCATGTTGATTCTTAAGGCAAGCCTGCATGCACCGCTGATAGGTGGCTCCTGCATTTTTGAGCCCGAAGGGCATTGTGTTGTAGCAGAACACACCAAAAGGTGTTGTAAACGCCGTTTTCTCTCGATCCTCCTCCTTCATTCGAATCTGATTATAGCCTGAGTAGGCGCCGAGGAAGCAGAGACACTCACATACCGCGGTGGAGTCGATGATTTGGTCGATTCGCGGCAGCAGGAAGTGATCCTTTGGGCAGTGCTTATTCAGGGAGGTGAAGTCCATGCACATCCGCAGGATGTCCGTGTCTTTTTTAGGTACCAGCACCGTGTTGGCGAGCCAAGTGCTTTCCTTGATCTCGCGTATGAATTTGGTATCGAGGAGTCTGTTGATCTCCATTCCGACCGCCTTTGCTCTTGGTTCAAATAGTCGCCGAATTGTCTGCTTGACTGGCCTTGCGTCTGGGTTGACATTGAGTGCGTGCTTGGCGAATTCCTTGGGAACCCCTGGCATGTCCACTGGACACCAGGCAAAGATTTCCTAGTGCTCACGGAGGAATTCGATGAGCACGAGTTCCTATGCGGAACTCAAGTTGTTGGCGATGAGGGTCGTCTTGGTCGGATCCGTTGGGTGGACCTGTACTTTGTTCATGTGCACCGACGAGTCGAAGGACAGTTCGGGTGAACTTGGTCGGCTCAAGGGAGGCAGACTGTTGTCTGTCGACTCCTTTAATCTTGCGAGTTCCTCCTTCATACCGAAGGACTGGGAGATTCTGTTGAATTCCCTATCATAGTTGTCAGACCTTTCGAAGTTGCCGTTGATTGTGATTACGCTGTTTGGGCCCGGCATCTTCATCTGTAGGTAGGCGTAGTGTGGCACTGCCATGAACCTTGTGAATGCGACACGTCCGAGGATGCAGTGATATTATGAAGGCCAGTCGACGACCACGAAGTCGATGCGCTCTCGCCGAAAATTTTGCAGTGTGCCGAAGATGACGCCGAGGTTAATTTTGCCCAGGGGATATACACCTTTCCCTGGGACGGTGCCATGGAACATTGAGGTCGTCTTTGGCTCGTCTACATCAACCACGCTTTTCGGTCTTCAAGGGTAAGTTCGCGAAAAGCCCTTCCCGTTATTGCATTACTAATAGATAGGTCCTGGCAACAAAGGGGTTCAGTGGCGTAGGTTAAAAATTTATTGTTTTCATACGCGAACCCCTACAGTGGTATCAAAGCTAGATCTATGCGTAGTATTGCTAGTACGGGTAGAACACACAAATGTAGCGTGTGGGCATTGATCTTTTAGTTGTTACCCTCCCACGTGTACTTGTGTATACCGCAGCAATGCTTGATGAAGCGGCCCCCAACTGACTTTACGCGTTCATTCACGAGACTAGTCCACGCTTGACATACTGCTTGTACCATATAAAGGTGGCTTTGGGGGTGTTTGTCTCTCTCACATTAGTTGGTATGCCATTTGCAACGGAGGGCCCCAAAAGGGATTTAGTAGAGACAACTACTCGATCAGTGTTGTGGCGAAAGTTTGTAGGTCAGAACGGTTCTTGTGCGAAAACCCATTCAGCCACGTAAAACATGCAAAGATAAAGTAGAGGCACCTAACTTTGTTTTGTAGAGGGCGTTTCTTTGTGATATGGTTGTGGAAAAGGTAAAGTAATTACCTTATGTTGATAAGTAGTAGTGGACCGTCACGGAGGTGACGGACTACCAGGCCAGAAAGGCACCGGTACCCTGGTGTCTGCGGTGCTGATACATCCATTTTGCATCACTATTCTATGTCTTAATTCACTATTATTCATTGATATATTTCGTATTGAGAGGTGATACTTATGTTATTTCATCTGTTTTTGCATGGTTGATGACTTTTGGAGCATGGACCGCTGCAGTCAGGATTCTGATGGAAAATGTGTTGTTTGGAGGCAAAATTCATGAAGATCAGAAAATCTAGGAAAATATACGGAAAATCCTATTTTTCCAGAAGACTAAGGATGCCAGAAGACGGAGTGGAGATGGGCCACAGGGGGCCCACACCACCCCATGGCGCGAGCAGCCCTAGGCCACGCTAGGAGGTGGTGTGGCCACCCTGGCCCACTCCAGCCTCTCCCCTCTGGCGTATATCATCCTCCCGAAACCCTAAGACTCGGAGAGCAACCACAGAAAGATTCTGCCGCCTCTGTGGGGCGGAAAACACCGAGAGAGAAAGATCTCTCCGGCAGACAGATTTCTGCCAGGGGAATTCCTTCCCAGAGAGGGGAGATCGTCGACATCAACACCACCATCAAGCTAGACTTCATCAGGATCATCATCATCATCACCACCATCATCACCATCAGCACCCTCATCACCATCTCCATATTGCTGTAACATTGGTTGAATCTTGCTATAGTTCATAGGGGAAACTTTCCCGGTGTTGATTACTCTTTGTAGTTGATGCTATTGAGTGAATCATTGAATTATTGTTTATGTTCAGATTGTTATACATCATTATTCCATCTCTGATCATGATCCATATGATGTCTTGTGAGTAGTTCGTTTTGTTCTTGAGGACATGGGAGAAGTCTTGTTGTTAGTAGTGGAGTTGTGTTGAGAAAGATTCAATAGATTGTTATTTAAGTTGTGGTCTACTTCTTCTAGTGGTGTCATGTGAACGTCGACTACATGACACTTCACCTATATGGGCCTAGGGGAATGCATTGTGTATTTGGCTACTAATCGTAGGGGTTGCCGGAGTGATAGAAACCTGAACCTCTGTTAGGAAACCATTGCACAAGGAATGTAAGGGTCTTAGAGTTTAAAGCTGTGGTTAGGTTTCTACCTTAATTACTTTATTGTACTTACGGATGTTTGCAAGGGGTATAATCACAAGTATGTATTAGTCTTGGATGGGGCAGTACATTAGCACATGTTCACCCACACAACACTTAGCAAGCTAAAGAAGATTAATCAACTATATGAAGCGAAAGCACTTGACAGTCTTCCCATGTGTCCTCGAGAATGTTTGGTCATCTTAAGTAATACAACCGGCTTGTCCTTTGCTGCATAAAGGATTGGGCCACTTGCTGCATTTATTCCTACTGTCTTTTGTTTACTCGTACTTTGTTTACTTGCTTTATCAAAAAACCCTAAAAGTCCGTTTGCTAAGTATTTGCAGAGAATTCCTGATCCATACCACTAGCCATCACCTTCTGCTCCTTGTTGGGTTCGACACTCTTACTTATCGAAAATACTGCGATACACCCCCTATACTTGTGGGTCATCAAGACTATTTTCTGGCGCCGTTGCCGGGGAGTGAAGCGCTATTGGAGAGTGGAACTGGTAAAGGAAACTTCTACTGTGAGTATTGTTTACTTCTATTAGTTGCTTTATTTTCGTTATGGATAATTCGCTGAGTTTCTTATTTGGTAATGCTACTACCACTGCTAAGGTAGTAGATAAACCACCACCTACTGAGAATGATGTTTTCAAAATACCTACAAGAATTATTGATCGTGTTATGGATAACTACTATGTTGGGGATGTAACTGTCCATCCCGGTGATCATTTACTCTTTATACACGAATTATGCGGGTTGTTCAAGTGTGCAGGTATTACTACAGATCAAGTTAAGAAGAAGTTATTCTCATTATCATTGAAAGGAAGAGCTGAGGAATGGTATAAGCTACTGAAGAATGGTCAAGCTCTTGAATGGGAGGAAATAGTGCCTCTCTTTTATTCAAAGTTTTATCCTCCTAGTGAGATTCATAAAGATCAGAATCAAATATACAACTTTTGGCCTCTTGATGGAGAGAGTACAGCTCAAGCTTGGGGGAGATTGAAGTTACTAATGCTCAAATGTCCCATTCATGAGCTCCCCAACAATATTATTATCAATAACTGTTATGCAAGGCTCCCTCTACATGACATGGATTTATTGGATGGTTCTTGTGCTGGATCATTCACTCGCATGGAAGAAGAAGCTAAATGGGATCTTCTAGATCGTATTCAAGACAATGCTGAAGCTTGGGAGAATGACAAAGGTAGAAAGTCAGGTATAAATTATGATTATGAATGCATTGAATCTTTTATGGGAACCGATGACTTTCAAAATATTAGTAATATTTATGGTCTTGATTTGCATGTTATTATGAATTGCTTTAGAGCTTTTGCTTCCTATATCGAAATTCCAAAAAGGGGATGGAACAAATACCATGCACCTTACAAAGATATTGTTGACTATGCTCCTATTGGAAGTGCTGAGTATTGCATTATTGACCCCATCTTACCTGAACCTTATATTGAGAAGGTTTCCTTTCCCGAAAAGGTAAAGGACCATCCTATGATAACTAATGTAATCACCAAAAGTGAAAAAAGAACTGTAAAACCTGATGAACAAATAAACATTGAACCTATGGTAGCAATTGTGAAAGACCTTGTCACTAAAAGCGTAGAAGATGGGCACATAGTCTTTTGTGAGGATGCTTCTAATATTGTTTCACATCCCAATAGAACTAAAAAGGCTAGTGTTCCTGTGCTTTCTGTTAGAATTGGTGATCATTGCTATTATGGTTTATGTGATATTGGTGCAAGTTCCAGTGCTATTCCTTATGACCTTTACAGAGAAATTATGCATGAAATCAGTCCTTGCGAGTTGGAAGAGATTGATGTGGTTATTCACCTTGCTAATAGAGAGACCATCTCTCCAATTGGTATTGTATGAGACGTTGAGACGTGGAAGTTCTTTGTGGTAAGATTAAGTAACCTGCTGATTTTCTAGTACTTGGTTCAGCTGCTAGTAAAACCTACCCTATCATTTTTGGTAGACCTTTCTTGAGTACTTGTGGCGCTATTTTTGATTGCAAGTGGGAGAAAATCTTGACTAAGTTTGATGGGGAATCTTATGAGTTTAATTTTTCGAAATTTGCTAAAGAACCTTGCGAAGAGGAAACCCATAATGAGGATTTTAGGGTTGAACAACTTGCTTCTATTTCTCTTGATCCTAACAATGCTTTGCAGCAGTTTATGGAAGATCATGAAAGTGAAATCTTCATGGAATAAAGGAATGAGATTGACAGGATTCTCCGTGATCAACCTATGATGCTTAAGCACGACTTGCCTGTAGAAGACTTGGGTACCATGATGCCACCTAAAAAGGATCCGGTTTTCGAACTAAAACCTCTCCCTGATGATCTTAAATGTGCTTATATTGATGATAAAAATATATATCATGTTATTGTTAGCGCTAAACTTTTAGGGAAGGAAGAAGAAAGGTTATTGGAAGTTTTGAGGAAACATCAAGGAGCTATGGGCTATACTCTAGATGATTTAAAAGGGATTTCACCTACTATATGTCAGCATTCTATCAACATAGAACCAGCTGCGAAGCCAATAGTGGAGCACCAACGACGTTTAAATCCTAGGATGAAGGAAGTGGTAAGGAATGAGGTATTGAAACTCCTTGATGCTGATATTATTTACCCTATTGCTGATAGTGAATGGGTTAGTCATGTTCATTGTGTTCCTAAAAAGGGAGGTATTACCGTTGTCCCTAATGATAATGATGAGCTTATTCCTCAAAGAATAGTGGTAGGCTATAGGATGTGCATCGATTTTAGGAAAGTCAATAAAGTCACTAAGAAAGATCACTACCCGCTTCCTTTTATTGATCAAATGTTGGAAAGGTTGTCTAAAAAGACCCATTTTTGTTTTCTTGATGGTTATTCTGGTTTCTCTCAAATTGCTGTTAAACAACAAGATCAAGAAAAAACTACTTTTACTTGCCCTTATGGAACCTATGTTTATAGACGTATGCCTTTTGGTTTATGTAATTCTCCTTCTACTTTCCAAAGGTGCATGTCTGCTATCTTTCATGGTTTTTGTGAGGAAATTGTAGAAGTGTTCATGGATGACTTTTCTGTCTATGGAACTTCTTTTGATAATTGTCTGCACTACCTTGATAAAGTTTTGCAGAGATGTGAAGAAACTAATCTTTTTCTTAATTGGGAGAAATGCCACTTCATGGTTAATGAAGGGATTGTTCTTGGGCATAAAGTTTCTGAAAGAGGCATAGAAGTTGATAGAGCTAAGGTTGAGGCAATTGAGAAGATGCCTTGTCCAAGAGACATCAAAGGTATTCGTAGTATCCTTGGTCATGCTGGTTTCTATAGGAGGTTTATTAAAGACTTCTCTAGGATATCAAAACCTCTCACTAATCTTCTTCAAAAAGATGTACCCTTTGTTTTTGATGATGATTGTAGGGAAGCTTTTGAAACTCTTAAGAAGACTTTAACTACAGCCCCTATTGTTCAACCACCTGATTGGAGTTTACCCTTTGAAATAATGTGTGATGCTAGTGATTTTGTTGTAGGGGTTCTCCTTGGGCAAAGTATTGATAAAAAGTTAAACGTTATCCATTATGCTAGTAAGACTCTAGACGCTGCTCAAAGGAATTATGCCACTACTGAAAAGGAATTTCTAGCTGTTGTTTTTGCCTGTGATAAGTTTAGGCCCTATATTGTGGACTCAAAAGTAACCATTCATACTGATCATGCTGCTATTAAATATCTTATGACGAAGAAGGATGCTAAGCCTAGGCTTATTAGATGGGTACTGCTTTTACAAGAGTTTGATCGACATATAGTAGATAGGAAGGGTGCTGAAAACCCTGTAGCTGATAATTTATCTCGTTTGGAAAACATCTCTTTTGACCCTATGCCTGTTAATGATAGTTTCCCAAATGAACAGTTAGTTGCAGTAGGGGTGAGCTCGCCAGGAAGACCTTGGTATGCTGATTATGCTAACTTTATTGTCTCCAAGTATTTGCCTCCAACTTTTACAGCTCAGCAAAGAAGAAAGTTCTTCTATGATTTGAGGCATTATTTTTGGGATGACCCACACTTATACAAAGAAGGAGTGGATGGTATTATGCGAAGATGTGTTCCAGAATATGAACAAAAGGAGATATTGCGTAAATGTCATGGTAGTGCCTATGGAGGACATCATGCAGGAGATAGAACTGCACAAAAGGTACTACAATCAGGTTTCTACTGGCCTACCCTTTCTAAAGATGCAACAAAATTTGTTTTTATCTTGTGATGAATGTTAGCGTGTTGGTAATATTTCTAGACGCAATGAAATGCCTATGAACTACTCTCTAGTTATTGAACCTTTTGATTGTTGGGGATTTGACTTTATGGGTCCTTTCCCTCCTTCGAAAGGCTACACTCATATTCTTGTTGCCGTTGATTATGTTACTAAGTGGGTAGAAGCCATTCCTACAAAGAGTGCTGACGGGGAGACTTCTCTAAAAATGCTTAAGGATATTATCTTTCCTAGGTTTGGAGTGCCTAGTTATCTCATGACTGATGGGGGTTCTCATTTCATTCATGGTGGTTTTAGGAAGACCCTTGCTAAATATGATGTTAATCATAGAATTGCTTCAGCTTATCACCCCCAAACTAGCGGGCAAGTAGAGTTATCAAATAGAGAAATTAAATCTATCTTGCAAAATGCTGTTAATAGGTCTAGAAAAAACTAGGCTAAGAAGTTGAATGATGCTTTATGGGCTTATAGAACTGCTTAGAAAAATCCTATGGGAATGTCTCCTTATAAAATGGTTTATGGGAAATCTTGCCACCTACCCTTAGTATTAGAACACAAAGCTTACTGGGCAGTGAAAGAACTAAATAGAGATTGTAAGCTCGCTGGCGAGAAAAGATTATTTGACTTAAGTTCTTTAGATGAATGGAGGAGTGAAGCCTATGAGAATGCTAGGCTCTTTAAGGAAAAAGTTAAAAGATGGAATGACAAGCGAATACTTAAGAGAGAATTTCATGTTGGTGAGAAAATTCTATTGTATAGGTCTCGTCTCAGATTTTTTGCAGGTAAGCTACTATCAAAATGGGAAGGACCTTTCATCATTGAAGAAGTATACTGTTCAGGAGCAATAAAAATTTCTTCTCTAAAATATAATACTACACAAGTAGTGAATGGACAGCGACTCAAACACTATATTGCTGGAGATTCTTACAATGAAGATGTTGATGCCTTTCAAGTTATAACTCCGGAGAAATTCATTGATGACCAAATTCAGAGACCTGCAGAGTCTGTTTTCAAATAGGTAACAGTTCTGGTAAGAAAAGCTCCGCGAAAATACAATCCAACTATATTTTTGTAGTTTTCAGACGATAAGGAAAGCTACGAAGCGAAAAAGGGATGGAACCGGAGCCAGGGTGGCTCACACCACCCTGTGGCGTGGGCCCCACCCCTGGCCGCGCCACCAGGTGGTGAGTCCACCCCGGACTCTGCCTCCGACTCGTTTTCTCCCAGTACCTTCCTTTTGATATGAAACTTCGTAATATATAACCCCCCGGATCCCCCGAGGTCCGTATATCGTGTTTTCGTCGTGTTTTCGTTTTGATCTGTTTCTGCCAGGTAAAATCTCAGATTTGTAGCCTCAGTGTCTTCCACTGGATCAGTTAAGGGAGATTCCTTGGAAGATATCATCAACCCATACATGAGAGAATTGAAGATTCATCCCAAGGAATTATTGCTCGAAGGTGGGGAGGTTCGGATTAAAGAGGTTCAAGGCCCTAAAGGTGAAGGAAGTCTAGAGGACAGGATGGAAGCATTGGAACAAGAAGTCTTTAGGTACAAGAAGATGGCGGAGCGCAAAGTGGATATCATCCATAATATTTGTTCCGAACTCATCACCGAGCACCAAAAGGAGACTGCTGAACTCAAAAACGAAGTCCTCTCACTCCGCCAAACAACCAACAAACTGCAAGCATAGTTCTATGACATTCAAAATCAAAACTGTGAGTATGAGGCTAGATTTAAACTCATAAGTGCTGCTGCAAGTTTCAGGATGTTGGAAACCACGATGTCCTTTGTTGATGGGAAGCCTTTACCTTGGAAGATGGACGAAGATGAGAGGATACCACCACCAAAGGAGTAATTCGTCATCAGGTTTGGCATCCCCTTGGTTTGTTCCAAGCTTGGGGGAGTGCCGCGGTATCATATCACTATCTTCTATCTTTTTACCTTATTAGTAGAGTCATATCATGAATAGAGGAGTTATTATGTAGTATGGTTTGCATTATGGAACTGTCCCCTCTCTCGTTAGATATGTATCCCTTGGTGTGAGTTTCAGTTATGGAATATTAATGAGAAGTTCTATCATTCACTCTTTTGCATAGATTATATTAGTTTTCAATTCGTGGTTATATGATTGATCTTGTTGTTAGTATTGGTAGCACTCTGGGATCATTGAGTTAATTTAGTTGGTTTTGGCAAACCTGGCTCGATCAGTAGCAACACTATTTTTGAGAGTTGAAAGAAAAGATAGAAGTACTCGAGAGAAAAATAATTTCATCATCTTTCTTTCTTTCTTGATTTGCTCATAAGTTTAGTATTCTCTAGTTAAGATCTTTTGTGCTTCCAAGGAAGATTGCATGTTTGTCTTTATCACTTGTATGTTTGTTTGTTTCCTTCAACTCTTATACTTGCTACCCAGCCTTGCTAGCCAAAAACCTGTACTGGGAGGGTATTCTTCTCATGCATCCACCTCCTTTAAACAAAAACCTTTGCCATTTCTGTCCACCATACCTACCTAGTAGCATTATTGCTATTCCAAGTAAATTCTTATTTTATCTACCTCCCAAATTAAACTTGTTATGTGAAAACTAGTGATTAAAGCTCTCACTAACTTGATGGCACACTTTACTTTCTTGCATTTAATAAACTTGAACCATTGGGTCCTTCTTTGTTGCGTATATGCTTGCGCTTTATGAGTTGAAGTTAGCCGAACCATGTATCATGGGGACCGCTTTCAACACTTCATTTGGTACTTTGTACCTAGTTGATATCATGTTCTTTTTCTTATGGATCCCGACGGTGTGAAATAAAAGTGGAACTTGTAAGATCATGGAGTTTATATGTGTGTTAGAGAAACGCCTAGGCCGCTAGCCTAAGCCCTGCCTAATCATGGTGGAAACTTGCAGCATAACTATAGTGAGCATTCTATGAAGCATCCTCAATAAAAACCTATGCAAATAGCAAATAAAAAGATCACTGAGATGCTCACTGTCTGCTTGCCTTGTCATTTTGATTATGGGATAGCTCCTGTGTCATGTGCAAGGGGTACCCCGTTGGCAGTTCTCAATGATACGCATGTATTTACAATGATAAGAGCTTGCTCGTGACTGAAGTTGAGTAGCATGAGGATCGGTACTCATAAGTAAGGGGCATGAGATTTCAATCTATAACTTGTCAAGCATATCCTCTTAGTTGTGTCACTTTAACCTTAATCACCTAAAGATGCCTATGATAGGGGCAATGAGAGATGAAAGCTAGTAAGTATCATAATTTTTGGGAGCTCTTTATGAGACTTGCAATCCCTGCTTCCCTCTTTGAAGGGCCTTTATTTGACTTTGTAGTTGAGTCAGTAAACCTACTCACTTCTATCTCAGCAAGTATTTTGAGTTGATGTGTTTCATTCATTCATATGATGATTTATTCAATCATGTTTCTTATGTTCCTTGTTTTGCACATTGCTCTTATCTTGATGTTTACTACTTTGAAAGCTATCATTGAAAACCAGCTATTTGTGAACTCCAGCAAATTATCAACTATTCTTCGACCAAGAGCTAAGTTTGCCATTACCAATTATGATTCACTTTATGTATCTTTATTGTGTTTCCTTTACTTATTACAAGTTGAGTTATATAATAGTGAGTTGTCTTCTATTATGATCTATGCTTTGGATGAATGTGATGCTTCTTGTCCGTGTTCTTTTATCGACTCCTCACTCCATAAACCTGAGGCCATGTTTATTGAGCTCAGTTTCGCTTGAGGACAAGCGAAGTCTAAGCTTGGAGGAGTTGATACGTCCATTTTGCATCACTATTATATGTCTTAATTCACTATTATTCATTGATATATTTCGTATTGGGAGGTGATACTTATGTTATTTCATCTGTTTTTGCATGGTTGATGACTTTTGGAGCATGGATCGCTGTAGTCAGGATTCTGATGGAAAATGTGCTGTTTGGAGGCAAAATTCGTGAAGATTAGAAAATCCGGGAAAATATATGGAAAATCCTATTTTTCTAGAAGACTAAGGATGCCAGAAGACGGAGTGGAGATGGGCCACAGGGGGCCCACACCACCCCATGGCGCGGGCAACCCTAGGCCACGCCAGGAGGTGGTGTGGCCACCCTGGCCCACTCCAGCCTCTCCCCTCTGGCGTATATCATCCTCCCAAAACCCTAATACTCGGAGAGAGACCATAGAAAGATTCCGCCGCCTCTACGGGGCGGAAAACACCGAGAGAGAAAGATCTCTCCGGCAGACAGATTTCTGCTGGGGGAATTCCTTCCCGGAGAGGGGAGATCGTCGCCATCAACACCACCATCAAGCTGGACTTCATCAGGATCATCATCATCATCACCACCATCATCACCATCAGCACCCTCATCACCATCTCCATATTGTTGTAACAATTGCGTTGAATCTTGCTATAGTTCATAGGGGAAACTTTCCCGGTGTTGATTACTCTTTGTAGTTGATGCTATTGAGTGAACCATTGAATTATTGTTTACGTTCAGATTGTTATACATCATTATTCAATCTCTCATCATGATCCATATGATGTCTTGTGATTAGTTCGTTTTGTTCTTGAGGACATGGGAGAAGTCTTGTTGTTAGTAGTGGAGTTGTGTTGAGAAAGATTCAATAGATTGTTATTTAAGTTATGGTGTACTTCTTCTAGTGGTGTCATGTGAACGTCGACTACCTGACACTTCACCTATATGGGCCTAGGGGAATGCATTGTGTATTTGGCTACTAATCATAGGGGTTGCTGGAGTGACAGAAACCTGAACCTCCGTTAGGAAACCATTGCACAAGGGACGTAAGGGTCTTAGAGTTTAAAGCTGTGGTTAGATTTCTACCTTAATTACTTTCTTGTACTTATGGATGTTTGCAAGGGGTATAATCACAAGTATGTATTAATCTTGGATGGGGCGGTACATTAGCACAGGTTCACCCACACAACACTTAGCAAGCTAAAGAAGATTAATCAACTATATGAAGCGAAAGCACTTGACAGTCTTCCCATGTGTCCTGGAGAACGTTTGGTCATCATAAGTAATACAACCGGCTTGTCCTTTGCTGCATAAAGGATTGGGCCACTTGCTGCATTTATTCCTACTGTCTTTTATTTACTCGTACTTTGTTTACTTGCTTTATCAAAAACCCCTAAAAGTCCGTTTGCTAAGTATTTGCAGAGAATTCCTGATCCATACCACTAGCCAGCACCTTCTGCTGCTCGTTGAGTTCGACACTCTTACTTATTGAAAATACTGCGATACACCCCCTATACTTGTGGGTCATCAGGCGCCAGAACCCTGTGATGGCTCAATGCACGGCGCCCAGAAAAGTGTTGATGGCTCGTGGTTGATGTAGAGCTCGTTGGGAACCCCAAGAGGAAGGTATGATGAGCACAGCAGCAAGTTTCCCTCAGTTATGAAACCAAGGTTTAATCGAACCAGTAGGAGCAAGGAAACACCCCAAAGGTGTTACTAGCTGAGCTTTGGCACAGCGCACTACCGGTGCTAGTAGCAACGTGGAGACCTGCACAACACAACCACAGAACTTTGTCCCCAACTTGCGATGAGGTTGTCAATCTCAACGTGTTTTGCGGAAAACAAAGGATTAAACGTATCGAATGGAAAGAAGTAAAAGTTTGCAGAAAGTAAACACAAAGCAGTAAAAGATTGTAGATTGTATGTAAAGAAGAAGGACCGGGATCCATAGTTCACTAGAGGTGGCTCTCCTTAGATAAATAACATGCTGGGTGAACAAATTACAGCGGGGCAATTGACAAACACCGAGAAAGCAATACATGCATATACTAATCATCTTGACTCCTTTGAGACTTGATTGGGCAATACAAGATAATACATAGACCGCCATCCAACTGCATCTATGACTAATAATCCACCTTCAGGTTATCATCCGAACCCCCTCCAGTATTAAGTTGCAAGCAACAGATTATTGCTTTACGAACTGCGTGTAAGGTAAATAATACAATTGTTCTATGAACAAAGGATCGTTGTTTTCTCCCTAGTAGCAACAGCACATCTAGTACCTTAGAGATTTCTGTCACTTCCCTAGATTACTAGAGGCATGAACCCACTATCGAGCATAAATACTAACTCTTCGAGTTGCTAGCATCTACTTGGCCAAGATAGCTACTAACAACGAAAAGCATGCAAGATCTCAAATAACAAAGACATGATAGAATCAATAATCAATCTGAAATAGCATCTCAATATCCATCGGATCCCAGCAAACACAACATGTATGGATTACAAAAAGATGATCTTGATCATGAACGGAGCTCACAAGATCTAAACATGAAAGCGCAAAGGAGGAGAAACCAGCCATCTAGCTACTACATGGATCCGTAGTCCAAGGATGAACTACTCACGCATCACACTGGAGGCTTGCATGGTGATGAAGAAGGCCTCCAGGGTGAATTCCCCTCTCCGGCAGGGTGCCAGGAAGAGCTTCAGATCCCTCCCGATCTAGGGATGGAGATGACGGCGGCTACAGACTCTTTCGTGGATTTTTGATCGGGTACTTAGGGTTTTCGTCCCGAGGGCAACTTATAGGCGGAAGGAGAGGCCGAGGGGGTGCTAGGGTCAGCCAGACCACCCCCTGGCGCGGGCCAGGCCTGGCCACGCGGCTAGGTGGTGTAGTCGGCCCCCAGCCCTTCTCCGTCTCGTATTCTGGCACTTGATCCCTTCCGGAAAAATAGGCACTTTGGCTTTTGTCTCGTCCAATTCTGAGAATATTCATTTTTTGACTTTCCTGGAACCAAAAA
The DNA here is from genome assembly GCA_916181665.1 of Avena sativa. Taxonomy (NCBI): domain Eukaryota; kingdom Viridiplantae; phylum Streptophyta; class Magnoliopsida; order Poales; family Poaceae; genus Avena; species Avena sativa. The sequence goes on along the minus strand of OV702290.1, from coordinate 24,985,272 downwards.
CAGCAGAAAACAGGCAGCTGGCACTGTGGCTCTTGTTAATAGGTTAGTCCAAGAAATCATAATAAAAGTACTCCAAAGTTGGAACAAAACACAAGAAAGTGGATAAAACCAAGCATGGAACATCAAAAATTATAGATACATTTGCAATGTATCAACATCCCCAAGCTTAACCCCTGCTCGTCCTTGAGTAGGTAAGTGATAAAAAGAATAATTTTTGAGGTGACATGCACCATCAAAGACTTGATAAAAATATTTGCAAAACATTCAAAGCTAGGATCAAAGTACTTTAATCATAACATGAAAGACAACGTTCTATCAATAAGCAAAGAAACTATGATGCAATATGAAAAGGCACAAACAAAAGATTCATGAATAACATGCTTTGCAAGACGTTTGTTTGTTTCACATAAAGAAAACATAGCATAAACGTATTCAGCTTGTCCCTCAATAGAGTAGCAAATGTAAATGCATGGGACACCTTCAAAGTTCATAAGAGTGACTAGATACAATAGTTTCAAACAAGCAATAACAAGTTATGCATCAATCAACTAGTCTTGGGACAATGCACATAGAACTAAGAATGGCCACTATGCTCTCAAAGTAGTGCATAAAGATAGAAGGTGGAGACTCAATATAATGGTGGAAGAAAGGCCTTTTGTAAAAGGAAGTAGGGATTCAAGTCTCATAAAGAGCTTTCAAAAATTATGGTACTTGTAGTTTTCAGCTCTCATTTCCCCTATCATAAGCATCTTGAAGGTGATTAAGGTTAAAGTGACACAACTAAGAGGATATGCTTGACAAGTTATAAACCGAAATCTCATGCCCCTTACTTACGAAGACCGATCCTCATGCTACTCAACTTCAGTCACGAGTAAGCTCTTGTCATTGTAAGTATATGTGTATCATTAAGAACCGCCAATGGGGTACCCCTTGCACATGATACGGGAGCTTTCCCATAATCAAAATGACAAGGCAAGCAGACAATGAGCATCTCAGCAATCTTTTTATTTGCTATTTGCATTGGTTGTTATTGAGGATGCTTCATAGAGTGCTCATTATGGTGATGCTGCAAGTTTCCACCATGATTAGGCATGGCTTAGGCTAGTGGCCCAGGCGTTTCTCTAACACACATACAAACTCCATGATCTTACAAGTTCCACTTTTATTTCACACCGCCGGGATCCGTAAGCAAAAGAACATAATATCAACGGGGTACAAAGTACAAGTGCAATGTTGAAAGCGTTCCCCATGGTACATGGTTCTGCTAATTTCAACATATAAAGCGCAAGCATATACGCAACAAAGAAGGACCCAATGGTTCACGTTTATTAGAGGCAATAAAGTAAAGTGTGCCATCATGTTCGTGAGAGCTTTAATCACTAGTTTTCTCATAACAAGTGAAAGGTAGACAAAAGCAAGAATATACTTGGAATAGCATAAGCTAGTAGGTAGGTGTGGTGGACTCTTTGGAAAAACTTGGTTTAGGGAGTTGGATGCATGAGTGGAACTCATACTTGGTGGTGGAGGCTAGCAAAAGACTGGGAGCGACAAACTAAGAGAGCAATAATGGCCATAATCATGCAGAGCGACAAAACATCATTGATCAAAGCATAAAGTGAGACTAAAATTTGAAAACTAAAGGATCATAAAGGCTATGGTGACTTGTGACAGTCATAACATGGTGCGAGCATGTGCCAAGTCAACCCAAATAAAGCATCAAAGGAGAATACCACTATACTATGCTTTAATATGCTAAAACAACGCATGATTCATCCAAGGCACATTAAGCAATCTCAATTGTTTATAACAAGTCATGCTAAAGCAAAGAATACTAAGCATAAAGCCAAAACAATATCAAGCATGGCATGAAAAAGCATAGCCACAGTCAAAAACGAGCTCTTTTTACCACAAAAGTATGCACTTTCCTACTCTTTTCCAAACCAAACCAAACTATTTGCAAACCAAAGTATGAAAGAGGGGGTCCAACCAACTTATTCAGAAAACTAAGCAAACCAAGATAACTAAAAACCAAAACAAAAACGAAAAAGAAGACGCTCCAAGAAAAACACAACTGTGCATGAAACAATAAAAATGAAGCGTTTGGAAGAAACCTGGAATTTTTATTGATGAAGAAGGGGATGCCTTGGGCATCCCCAAGCTTTGAGGCTTTTACTTCTTGGATATTTCTTGGGGTGACACGCGTGGCATCCCCAAGCTTGAGCTTTAGTCCATCCTTCATCTCGTTACTCATTTCTTCCATATACCTGAAAATTTTCCTTCATACAAAACTTCACACAATCTCATTAGCAACATTAGTGCACTTAAGATAAACAAGTCTCAAGGTTCAGTTCTAACACCAAATAAACTTCCATTAGAACACTAGCTACTGTAGCACTTCCCTAAAAAAGCTCAATTCCCCAAAAGAACTCAAGAAGGAACCAACAAGAAGCAAATACAGAAAATGACAGAAATCTGTCAAAACAGACCAGCAGGTAAAGACGAATTTATTCGAAGACCTTATGTTGCTCAAATCAAAAAGTGTTAAACTAACGAAAGTTACATAAGAACCTGGGGCAGAATCACAAAAAATTACAGTTCAATCCGACATACAGAGCTCTCTCAGGAATATTTATGGTGAAGCACAGAAATCTGTTTCGGGACAGCAACTTTCTCAATCATCACTTCACTCTCATTAGAGGTTACTCTTGGCACAAAAAGCAAATAAAAGGGATAAGGAGAGGTTATTACTGAAGTAATAACTTCCAAGACTCATCTAAAACTCTTGGGTTATCTCCCAACAAGTACTTTTCTTTAACGCCTTTAAGTTAGGCATAAGAAGAAAAGAAAGAATCAAGTGTTCTCAAATGAAGAAGCATTAAGACCAAATTTTGTTTTCATAGGAGAAGCAAAAGAAATCTTTTCTCTCTTTTTAGGGAAGTGTTCTATACCTTTCTTGAGTGGGAGTTGATATTTAATGGTGCCTTCCTTCATATCAATGATGGCACCAACAGTTCTAAGAAAAGGTCTTCCCAAAGTAATAGGACAAGAAGCATTGTACTCAACATCCAAAACATAGAAATCAGCGGGGACATAGGAATCATTAACCATGATAAGGACATCATTAAGACTCCCCATGAGTTTCTTTTTAGCATTAGCATCAAGTGGGACATTCAAATAGCAATCTTCAAGAGGAGGCAAATCAAGCATATTATAAATCCTTCTAGGCATAATAGAAACACTACTAACAAGATCACATAAAGCTTTGAAATCAAGGTCATTCACTTTCATATTAATGATGGGTTCCCAACCATCTTCTTGATTTATAGGAATAGAAGCTTTATGTTTCATCTTTTCTTCTTTAATTTTTATGAGAGCATCGGTAATGTGTTTTGTAAAAGCCATGTTCATAGCACTAGCATTAGGACTTTTAGCAAGCTTTTGTAGGAACTTAATAACTTCAGAGATATTGCTACCATCAAGATCAAAATCAACTTTATCATCTAAAGTAGTAGAACTATTACTAGCCTCAACACTAGTGGTGGTAATAGTAGAAACACTAATGTTTCTAGCAATTTCATCTTCTCTTTCCCACTTAGCATGTAATTCAGCTAATAGTCTAACATTTTCATCAATTCTTACTTGTATGTCATTTGTAGCTGCAAAGGGATTCTCATTAGTTTTAGTTTTAGCACCCATTTTATTAATCAATGAAGATTGAGCTTCAGATAGAGATGATATATTTCTTTCAGCATTAGAGAGTTTCAATTGTAAACCAGGAATTTCCCTATTTAGACTCTCAAGTTGATGGCTAATGTTCTTCAAAATGATAGATTGTTCCTCCATAGTTTTAGTAAATAGCTTATTTTGCTCATATTGCATTTGCATGATGTTTTTAGTGGCTCTTTCAACTTCTAAAATTCTTCCTTCACTAGGTAATTCAGATTTACCATTATAGCCATAAGTAGTATTAGGAGGATAAGGCTTATAATTGTTGTTACCAAAATTGTTCCTATAAGCATTATTACCATAAGAATTGTTGCCAAAGTTGTTATTTCTTATGAAGTTCACATCAACTTGCTCTTCTTGAGCAACCAAAGAAGCTAGAGAAACATTATTTGGATCAATATGGGCTTTCCCATTAACAAGCATGGACATAATAATATCAATCTTATCACTCAAGGAGGAGGTTTCTTCAACATAATTTACCTTCTTACCTTGTGGAGCTCTCTCAGTATGCCATTCAGAATAATTAACCATCATATTGTCCAGAAGTTTTGTTGCGGCACCCAAAGTGATGGTCATAAAGGTACCTCCAGCAGCTGAATCCAATAGGTTCCTTGAAGAATAATTTAATCCTGCATAAAAAGTTTGGATGATCATCCAAGAAGTCAGTCCATGAGTGAGACAATTCTTTACCAAAGATTTCATTCTTTCCCAAGCTTGAGCAACATGCTCATTATCAAGTTCTTTAAACTTCATTATTTCACTTCTCATGGATATAATCTTAGCAGGAGGATAGTATTTTCCAATAAAAGCATCTTTGCACTTAGTCCAAGAATCAATACTATTCCTAGTTAAGGAATTCAACCATTCTTTAGCTTTTCCTCTCAAAGAGAAAGGAAACATTTCAGCTTAATAATATCACCATCTATATCCCTATGCTTTTGCATCTCAAAAAGTTCAACAAAGTTATTTAGATGGGAAGCAGCATCTTCATTACCAATACCAGAAAATTGTTCTCTCATAACAAGATTGAGCAAAGCAGGTTTTATCTCAAAGAAAGTATTTTCAGCCACAGATGGAGCAACAGGAGTGCTCCTAAAATCATTGTTGTTGGTGCTAGTGAAGTCACACAACTTAGTGTTTTCAAGAGTAGTCATTTTTTTTGGATTTTCAAATAAGAAAGTAAACTAGTAAAACTATTTTTTTTTGTTTTTTGAAGAACAAAACAAGCAAACAAAGAAAAAAGAAACTAAGAAAAACAAAAACAACAAAGTAAAGAGATTGGTTATGAGGGACTCCCCTTGTGAAGATGTCCTTGACTCCCCGGCAACGGCGCCAGAAAATCGCTTGATGGCTCAATGCACGGCGCCCAGAAAAGTGTTGATGGCTCGTGGTTGATGTAGAGCTCGTTGGGAACCCCAAGAGGAAGGTATGATGAGCACAGCAGCAAGTTTCCCTCAGTTATGAAACCAAGGTTTAATCGAACCAGTAGGAGCAAGGAAACACCCCAAAGGTGTTACTAGCTGATCTTTGGCAGGGCGCACTACCGGTGCTAGTAGCAACATGAAGACCTGCACAACACAAACACAGAACTTTGTCCCCAACTTGCGATGAGGTTGTCAATCTCACCGTGTTTTGCGGAAAACAAAGGATTAAATGTATCGAATGGAAAGAAGTAAAAGTTTGCAGAAAGTAAACACAAAGCAGTAAAAGATTGTAGATTGTATGTAAAGAAGAAGGACCGGGATCCATAGTTCACTAGAGGTGGCTCTCCTTAGATAAATAACATGCTGGGTGAACAAATTACAGCGGGGCAATTGACAAACACCGAGAAAGCAATACATGCATATATTAATCATCTTGACTCCTTTGAGACTTGATTGGGCAATACAACATAATACATAGACCGCCATCCAACTGCATCTATGACTAATAATCCACCTTAAGGTTATCATCCGAACCCCCTCCAGTATTAAGTTGCAAGCAACAGATTATTGCTTTACGAACTGCGTGTAAGGTAAACAATACAATTGTTCTATGGACAAAGGATCGTTGTTTTCTCCCTAGTAGCAACGGCACATCTAGTACCTTAGAGATTTCTGTCACTTCCCCAGATTACTAGAGGCATGAACCCACTATCGAGCATAAATACTAACTCTTGGAGTTGCTAGCATCTACTTGGCCAAGATAGCTACTAACAACGGAAAGCATGCAAGATCTCAAATAACAAAGACATGATAGAATCAATAATCAATCTGAAATAGCATCTCAATATCCATCGGATCCCCGCAAACACAACATGTATGGATTACAAAAAGATGATCTTGAGCATGAACGGAGCTCACAAGATCTAAACATGAAAGCACAAAGGAGGAGAAACTAGCCATCTACTACTACATGGATCCGTAGTCCAAGGATGAACTACTCACGCATCACACCAGAGGCTTGCATGGTGATGAAGAAGGCCTCCAGGGTGAATTCCCCTCTCCGGCAGGGTGCCGGGAAGAGCTTCAGATCCCTCCCGATCTAGGGATGGAGATGACGGCGGCTACAGACTCTTTCGTGGATTTTTGATCGGGTACTTAGGGTTTTCGTCCCGAGGGCAACTTATAGGCGGAAGGAGAGGCCGAGGGGGTGCTGGGGTCGGCAAGACCACCCCCTGGCGCGGGCCAGGCCTAGCCACGCGACTAGGTGGTGTAGTCGTCCCCCAGCCCTTCTCCGTCTCGTATTCTGGCACTTGATCCCTTCCGGAAAAATAGGCACTTTGGCTTTTGTCCCGTCCAATTCCGAGAATATTCATTTTCTGACTTTCCTGGAACCAAAAACAGCAGAAAATAGGCAGCTGGCACTGTGGCTCTTGTTAATAGGTTAGTCCAAGAAATCATAATAGAAGTACTCCAAAGTTGGAACAAAACACAAGAAAGTGGATAAAACCAAGCACGGAACATCAAAAATTATAGATACATTTGCAATGTATCACCTTGGTGTCGGAATCCAGTGATGTTGGATGCAGATTACGACATGAAGGACCATATCACATCGCATTTACATTCAATGTTATTATTTTCTAGTATTAGATACTCGACGGTAGCCTAATAAGATGATCCCTCTTAAAATACCAATGATTGTGTCCTCCCTTAGTGTGCACCACCAAGAAAGTTCTTCGGTATGAGGCAGCGCCGTGATGATCGGGTGTCAAACATATCTAAGTTCACATACAATGGGTGTAAGCCATGTTGCACAACGAATACACTAAGGTTGAGTTGGAGAGCCTAGCATGTGTAGACATGGACTCAGAACACGGATGGTCGAAAGATCGAGCACGAGTCACATGAATGATGTGACCGACGTTTAGGCATCCACCCTAGCACCCACATTTATGGCCATGACGATCAGGGGGAGATGTGGGGAAAAGGGGTCGTGTAATCACTAGAACCCTTCTGGGGATAGGTGTTTTTAGTGGATTTGTTATTTAACTCATTTAATTATAAACTTAGTCTAAATTCCTTTTGCAATTATAAATGTAGACAATGGTTCTCCCCGATGCTACCTTCCATGTTGACAATTGGTTAGATGGAGAGAAGCTCGAGCTAGACGGATCAAACTTCTCTATGTGGGTTGCGCGTCTCCATGTTCTCCTTAGCGAGAATGACGTGGTCAACTATATACTCAACGAGATGGATTTGGAATAGCCTGATATCTTAGAGACCCCAGAGCAGCGGGAAGACCGCTATTACCATCGTGAGATGTCCACCTTCATATCGGTGACGATGCATTTTGGGATGGTGGATGATCTGTGGCCAGTCGTGGGTAATCTTGACCCCTGGACGGTAATGGTACAGCTTAGGACACATTTCGTGGAACAAGCACGCATATGGGAGCATGAGCTGATGGGAGATTTCCTCTCCATTAAGATGGAAGAGAACTCTTCACTTGAAGACCACTTGGAGCGCATGCATGATGTGTACTGAGGCCTGCATACTTCCTGGATATCTGGATGACGAGCTCTTTTGCAAATGGTATTGTGCTGCGGTCACTGCCACCAAGCTACCGAGCACATGCTAGGATTTGCATCATGAGAGGCGATGCGGAAACACAGGATTTCCACAGGTTCATATCACATCTCAGGAATGTGAAGGTTGAACCCATTGCGGGTGAGGTCATCGATGACGAAGGTTTATATTTGATATACAGTTTTATAAATGTTATAATCTTTCAAACACATATTGCAGTGTTAAACTATTTGATACTTATTCTGTTTTGCTGAAAATAGGTCCTTCTGGATAAGAGGTGCTTGCTGGAGAGGAGGTGACGTTATGTGTTGATGGCGCGCATGATGATGATGGCCAACGACACTCTCCCTCGACATTTATCACTTAGTTTATGTTTTTGGATAGTTATTGTAATCGATAGATTATGAACTTCTTTAGTGTGTATCACACTCCGTGAGACGGTTATTCATATGAGCTTGTAACAAATAGTTGTTCCACATTTACGAATGATTTCTATTTGTGTTCATATCTTGTTCAATTATGTGTGAATTTTCCTGGTTATGAAACTAATTGATAATACATGAACATTTGTAAAATGTTGAAAATGCCTTGAAAATACCAAACTTAGTGATATATTCATTTGGAATGAAACCATTGTTTAAATTCAAAGTTATGTTGATAATATGTGAAAGTCATTCGATTTCTTGTCACATATAAATCATGCCTAAGTTCGGCAAAATAACTTAAACACCATGTATTGCATCAATACAAAGTGTTTGATGAATTGTTGAAAGTGAATGCATATTCGATGTATTGTATTTCAACAAAATGGTAATTATCATTATATGATTGTTTAAAATGTGTAAATAAGTTTACCAAAGGAAACATGAGCATGAAACTATTTGATATGATCAAAGAATTTTAGCATATGAAGGGTCTAAAGATAAAAGAGAATCTAATTACTATGATTTGATCAATAGTAATGAAATTCAACATTATAAGATTGGCATAAATAAATTGTGAAATGCAATGCGTTTGAAACGTAAAAATGCAAAGCATCACAATGTGATATTAGATATCAAGTGGGTGAATAGAAGGCGCCGAATAAATCGTTGCAGTGTAAGTGTAAAGACCATTAGTTAGAAATAATTAGCACTCAATTAGAGCATATAGTGAACCATATTAATTCATGAGATCGGCACCATATATTGTATGGATCGTCGTGAAAGTTTTGGAGTTATTCGATATAACCAAACAATAGCGAATAAGTCCTTGTAGAGTATTCATTGGAAACTTTGAAGACGAATTCCATGGCTAGAACCAAAAGAAAGGCAAAACCAGTGTTTCTTAAATTCTGGTGCTTTTTCGAGAAAGTTTATGTGCTCGAATATGAAGCTTATGGAAGATAGTGAAAAACACGATGAAGATTCAAAACCCTGCATCAGAGTGTTCAAAAGTGCAATAGAAAGCGTTTCTGAACGATTCTCTTTAGAAATGAAAGAATCGATGATAATTATCATTGTGTTTTCCCTACTAGTGTTTTCACTACACAAAGTAGGATTTAAAATGTACCCCATATCCCGTATGGAGACATTTTTGAATCATTTGTCATGATTACCGGAATATGACATAACTACGAACTACCAAGGAAATAATGGTAAACTAAAGTTATGAGAAATCCTAAAGATAAAATTCACTTAATATTAGAAAACAATTTGTTGCTGAATCTTAACAAGTAAAGGGGTTACTTGAATTTTCCAAAATGACTACAAAGTCATGAAGGAAAAGGTGAATGACAAAGGCACAATTTTTCATGAATAATGTATTAGACAAATTCAAATGAATTTGATTCAAATGTGCTGAAAGTCTAGTGGATTTAATACTAGTAAGGTACTAGTATCTCATAATAAATCTCTCAGTTTGATAATTGATCAAAGGATTTTGAAGTTGTTCAAAATAATGAGTGGATATGCAATTTGCATGAAATTGAGTGGGAGCTATGAAAGTCTTCCTAAAACAATATGTGAATGCCATATTTTTTAGTGGGAGCAATATAAGTCTCGAACTCAAGTATGTTGGGAACATATTTTGAGTGGGAGCTTAAAGAGTGATTCTTAAGTGTGTATACGACACATTAAGAATACAAGCACAAGTACCGATAAATATTGATTTATAAGGATTAGAAGTTGATAGTAAGTATATTACGAAATTATGTTGTATTCCTAAAAGGGATTCTGAAAAGAGTTTCGAAATAGGAATTGATTCAGGACTAGTCCTTAATCAATTCAAATTAGGAATAACATTAAGTTAAACATCAATGGTTGAAAGAAAGAAAAGGATGATCATCATCCACTATGTTGAGACATAGGTTCTATCTTAGAAAACCATGATGATAATTTAACATAATATATGATCCAAGAAGGAACATTTGAAAAGTGATTAAGTATGAATCACAGAACATTGAGATGAGTTAGTCCACAGTATCTAATTGAAAACTGTAGACATGTTTCCAAATCCATGAAGGATGACATGTCTTAAAATCATAAAGGGTTATGTTGTAAGAAGATTGGAAAATCCTATATCAATAATACCGACTAAAGTCAAGTAGGAAGCGAGGTGAACAAAACATCGAAAGTTGCACAAGGTACACTAGTGTTTCGAAAATTACATTTATAATAATAGATAAGGGTACCATCTAAAGTGATGTATAATGTTATGGCGGGACTAGTTCATCTTTAATGTAGAATGATGTCTCCCAGGGCATAGTGCCCATGAGAAAGCCCATGAGGTTGATCTAAAGTCACTGTAGACTCCTGGAAACTGGCCTCGTTCTACTGCCATAACTATGATGCATACACAAAGATGTTATCATGTGATGATAAAGTATCAATGTCAATCAAGGTGACATCAGTAAGTTGCAAAGGATTTGGGACTGTAAAGTACAGACCCAAGACTCAACCTCTTCCATGAGCAAGCATGTTCAAAGGTACCGGGATACGTGGTGCCAATGATTAAGAACAAATGCAGCTAGCTTATTTGTACTCTAGTGCAAGTGGGATACTGTTGGAAATATGCCCTAGAGACAAATAGTAATAATGATTATTATCATATTTCATAAAGTTTATGACTAAGTTTTATATCATGCTATAACTGTATTGAAAGGAAACATCAATACACGTGTGATATATAAACAACCAGGGGGTTCCCGATGATACTCTAGTCACTGGTTCATTGGTCAACAGATGATCAAGGTTTCCTGATCATGTGGCATTTATGCCAGTTGGAAATGGAGTCACCTCATTCTGAAAATGAGATGATGAATTAATACCCAACCTAAACATCATGACCCGATCATGTCACGAAGTTCAAGTTATGATGATTAGAATAGATCTAGTGGATTATTTCTTAGACTGTGAGGCTATATCAATCACTATCTCCCGAGGGTACTTTGATAGCATCAACTGTCACTTGGTTAAACAATGATCATAATGGTGTGTTCAGGTATTCGGAGGAACAGTAGAGGCATTATACGTCAAGAGCAGGATTTGTCCATCTGCGTGACGGGAAGATAATCGAGGGCCCACTTGGAGAAGTTATATCCAATAGCTAAGCAGTGTGTGATTTGATCACAGGGATATCACTTGTCAGAATGAGTCAAGTAGCATTGTTCGGTAACGAGATTGAACCCGACATGGTGATGTCATTGATCATATCTCATACAATGCAAGTATCGAGATACGAAAGGAACATGACACGACGTTCATGGTTCAAACGACAAAAGATTTTGTGGAATGCATAGGGGTCACATGGCCATCCAGGTCCCTTTGTTGATCATTGGTCCGGGATTGTCCTTATCATGTCTGGAGTGTTCCCGAACCGTGGGGTATCATGCTTAAGGGCTTGGTGATGCTTATAGAGTGTTTACAGGATTGGTACCGAAGAAAGAGAAGAGAGAAAACCAGAAGGGTTTCGATAAGTCCGGAGGATGTCCGGAGTGGAGGTGGAAGGTGTTCCATGGCCACAGAGATTGAATAATATGTGAATGAATGTTAAATATTAATTTAATCATTTATTCATAATTATTTAATAAAAGAGAAAATCAATTAAATAGTCAAAAGCCTTAATGGGCCAATTCCGGAGGGAGACGAGCCCATGAGGAAAAGGCAAAGGGAGGAAGGATGGAGCAGATGGTCGGCTGGGCCTTGCCCCCCTCCCGCGTGGGGCCCACTAGGGCCCCTAGGGTCGGGCGGCCACCCCCTCTCCCTTTGTTTAGTCCCACATGGCTAAGCTAGTTGGCTTGGGGGTAGGATTCCCCCTATATATAGTGGGGTATTTTGACCAAATAAATACAACCAATATTTAATAAAGGTTTCCTCACTTTTGGGAGACCTCCAATTGATACTCTCTCTCTTTCTCTCTCATGTGACCGTGGTCCCAAGTTCGGACTGCGCGAACGAGAGACATCTTCATCGCGGAGCACTGTCACGCTGCGGGATTCGGATCCAGGAGCTCTACTTCCACAACTACTGTTGGATCGGGGAAGCGGGAGTCATCGCCAGGCACCGGATGCATGTAACTCCTTGCGAGGTGCAACATTTGAGGCACTAGAAGTCGTTGGATCCAAAGGAGCACAAGGACTTCATCACGACCTTGAGGTCGGCTTTGGCTCGTCTACATCAACCACGCTCTCCCGAGCGTTGACAATGCTTTTCGGTATTCAAGGGTAAGTTCGCGAAAAGCCCCTCCCGTTACTGCATTACTAATAGATAGGTCTTGGCAACAGAGGGGTTCATGGGTGTAGGGTAAAAATTTATTATTTTCATACGCGAACCCCTATAGTTACCTGGGCCCTTAAATTAGATAACAAGCATGAGGCGAACATAGATAATCATTCTCACAATTCAAAAATCACTACACCAATCACAAATGGGTGGAATCTAGGAATGCACATCACATCTCACCAATCCCCTACATTTCCCACGCCTATGGGGATTTACTCAAACATGAGAGGAAGATAAATCAAAGGCATAATTGTATTGCAAATGTGAATCATCTCAGAGTTATCATAGCAAGCCACAATACCAGTTGAAGATCAAATCAAATACAAACCAAAGGTAGATCAAAGTATCAAACCCTAATCTTACAAGTGCCAATCTCTCTATCTCTCTCTCTAAGTAACAATCTGGATGGTGGTGGAGTGGATGATTTAGAGGCCAGAGATCATCGAAGAATGAGACAGTGTTCTTCTCCTTCTACGGATCTGATTTCTCCCGCTCTGGATGAGTTTGCGGTGGTTGTGTTATGTTTTCCATCGTCTCCCCTTCATGAAAGTTGTCTGTATTCATATAATGGAGCTGGCAGCAGATAGTATGCGCGGATGGTACGGGCGCATCCCGACCATACTGATGGTTGTTATGCACTTTGTACGCCTCCAATGAAAGGGGCTCCAATTGGGGATTTGCTTCTTTAGGTGTAATTTGCCCATAAATACCATTAGATCTTACATAAATGTTCATTTCTTGAAAACCATCTCAAGAAACCAAGGATTCGCTAATTGCAATGTTAATGTTAGTAGAAAGGGGTAATCTTTAGTGAAATCCGACAATAAACAAAATGAAAAACAATGATAAAAACGATGAAATTTGGAGCTATCAATCTTCCAATCGCCCTATGAATAAAGTCTGAAGGAATCCTCCCCATGACACATATACCTTCATCTTTTTATTTGAGCGATCCAAACCTGGTAGCTTGAGCTGGTTACCAAACAAATAAACTGTCTTCCATCCTTCGGAAGTGAGACTACGAGGGGATCATGAAAACTATCCTTCGTCAGTGTGTGTCCATCACATCATTCATCCAATAACATGATCCCATTGTCAATTGACATAAATGTCCATGATCAGGAAAGCTCGATCATCAATTGACCAATAAGCTAGTTGACTAGAGGTTACTAGGGGCTTGGTTTGTTTACATACCACATGTGTATTAATGTTTCTGCTTAACACCGTTATAGCATGTAATAAAACTATTATCAACATATGATATATAACAATAAAAACATCTTTATTGTTAGCCTCTAGGGCATATCTCCAACATTCTCCCACTTGCACTAGAGTACAAATAAACTAGTTTACATTTGGCAAGAATCTAACACCTATAGCTTTCTGGTGTTGATCATGCTTTGCTCGTGGAAGAGGCTGCATTAATGAGTCTACAACATTCAGATCCGTATGTACTTTGCAAATCCTAATGTCACCATCACTGGCATACTACCTTATCACATGGTAACTCCGGAGTATGTGATTGGCAGTAAATTGGAACCTCTGGTCCTTCGCATTAGAAATGGCCCCCGTGTTGTTGAAGTAGATGTTCACAGGGTCTTGCATGCTTGGAAATGCTCCTAGTTTGATGACAAACTTTGTTATCCATACAACTTCATTCGTCGTTTCCAAAGCAACAATGTACTCTGATTCCATTGTAGATTGAGCTATCGAGGCTTGCTTCCCGCTCCTCTAGCTGACCCCACCACCATTTACTAAAAACATATATCCTATTTGAGATTTCGAGTCATCTGGATTAGTGTTAAAACTTTCATCGACATAACCAGTTACAACAAGTTTTTCTTCGCATCCTCCAAAGACAAGAAACATATCCTTAGTTATCTTCATATACTTTAGGATATTCTTAACTACTGTCCAATGATATATTCCTGGATTACTTTGGAACTGGCTCATCAAACTAAGAGCTAGGGCCACATCCGGTCGATTACTTAGCATGTCATACATGATAGAACCTATGGCTGAAGCATAGGGGATGTTAGACATCATTTTATTATCATCTTCTGTTGTTGGGCATTGAGTAAAACTCAATGGTTTACCTTTTATTATAGGAAAGAACCCCTTTTTGCCTGATCCATTCTGAACCTCTTTAGAACCTTTTCTAGGTAAGTACACTGACTTAGTGCTAGTAGGCATTTTGATCTGTCTCTATAGATGTTAATGCCTAATATGTAAGCAGTGTCACCCATGTCCTTCATGGAAAATTTACTATTGAAATAATCCTTCGCACTATTTAGAAGATTCACATCATTCCCAATTAGTAACATGTCATCCACATATAGTACTAGGAATGTCACTGAGCTCCCACTCACTTTCTTATAAATGGGGGCTTCTCTTCATGTTGGAAAAATCCAAAACCTTTGATCACTTCATCAAAGCGAAGATTCTAGCTCCGAGATGCTTGCTTCAGTCCATAAATGGAACATTGAAGCTTGTATACCTTTCCAGCATCCTTAGGATCAACACAATCTTCCAATTGTACCATACACAAATATTCCTCAGTGTTGCCATTTAGGAACACAATTTTGATATCCATATGCCATATATCATAATCAAAATATGCAGCAATTGCTAGTAAAATATGAATATACTTAAGCTTAGCTACAAGAGAGAATGTCTCGTCATAGTCAACTCCTTGAATTTGTCGAAAACCCTTTGTGACAAGTCAAGCTTTGATTTCATGGCTTCAAGCCATATCTCGGGCTTGGGGCCTTCCATTGCTTCTGTGTAGTTCACATGTTCACCTTGTTCAACTAACATGACTATATTAACAAGATTACCATACCCCTTAGGAGTGGTACATGTTCTTGTAGACCTGCGAGGTTCAGTAGGTGCCTCGATGTGAGTTTCATATGATCACCATCATTTACTCCCACTCCAACTGTTGAGGACGGTTCCGGAACATCTTCTGTTGCTCCACTCGGTAATTGGAGAGAAGGATTAACAATCTCGTCGAGCTCTAGTTTCCGTCCACTAACATCTTTGGTGAGAAACTCTTTATAGAGAAAGGTACCATTCCTAGCGACAAACATTAGGTTTTGTTGTAGAAGTTGTACCCAGTAGTTTCCTTTGGATACCCTACACAGATACATTTATCCGCTTTTGGTTTGAGTTTGTCGGGTTGTAGTTTCTTAACATAAGCCTCACAACCCCAAACTTTCAGGAAAGACAACTTTGGCTTCGTGCCATGCCATATCTCATATGGTGTTGTCTCCAAAGATTTGGATGATGCACTATTTAAAATGAATACAGTTGTTTCTAGTGCGTACTCCCAAAATGATACTGATAAGTTGGTAAGGCACATCATAGATCACACACTATATAATAGAGTGCAATTATATCGCTCTCACACACCATTACGCTGTGGTGACCTAGCAGGTGTAAGTTGTGGTACAATACCACAAGCCTTCAGATGCGTGACATACTCATAACTAAAATAGTCGCCTCCTCAATCAGATCGAAGGTGCTTGATTTTCTTGTCGAGTTGATTTTCACCTTCACTCTGAAATTCTTTGAACTTCTCAAACATTTTAGACTTGTGTTTCATTAAGTAGATATACCCATATCTACTCAAATAATCAGTGAAGGTTACGAAGTAATGATAACCATTGTGCGTTGAGATGCTCATTGGTCCACATACATTGGTATGCATGATCCCCAACAAATCCGCCGCCCGCTCCATCATACCGGAGAACTACGTCTTGGTCATTTTTCCATAAGGCATGGTTCGCATTTGTCGAGAGATTCAAAATCTAGCAATTCGAAAAGTCCATCGGAATGGAGCTTCTTCATGCGCTTAACACTGATATGACCCAGACGACATTGCCACATCTACATGGAATTATCATCACTAAGCTTACATATTCTAGCATAAATGCGATGAATGTGAGAATCACCACTATCGAGATTTAATAAGAACAAACCATTACTTTCTGGTGCATGAGCATAAAAAACATCACTCATATAAACTAGACTTCTCTCTGCACCTCTAGGGCGTGGTTGTTTGATGGCCAAGCCTTTTGATGTGAAATAAGTGCAGGTAGGCTAGGCGTAAGAACTTAAAAAGGATGTCACAATACTAATCAGCATTGCATTGAAATATGGAACATTAACACGATACATTAGAAGATGGAAAATTAGTATGACAGACAAATAGGTGAGAAACCTAAGTAGCATGCCGAAATTTCTAACCACATCATCTAAGAAACAACCTAGAATCCGTCGAACAACACACAAAGCAGAAGGTGAAGCCAAAGCAATGGTCATGATCCTTGTCCATGTCCAGCTCCTCGCAGGCGATGCCTTCCTACTCCGAGTCATCTGGGAGCTCCTCCTCCAGGACGCATGTTGCCTCCTCTCCGGAGTCATAGTCCTCCGACTAGTAGTCCTCCTCAAAATTGATGATGGGAGGATCCTGTTGGGTCCGCAGCATAGAAAACAAAAACTTTCCTACGGTGTGAACTACACGCCAAGATCTATCTACTAGGTACAAAGCAACGGGTGGGCATACATCCAACGAGAACTTATCCTCATAGACAACGAGCTTTATTAATGAGTAGGAACTCGTGGTTGATGTAGTCGTACACTTGCCGATCTCAAGATCGTGAGGAAGTCCGAGCGCCGCAACTCAGCAGCGCATCCGCACTCACACACACGTTCAAGCCACCTGACAACCTCCACCTCCTCGCTCCAGCGATCCAGCGGAAGCAGCAACTCCTTCCAGACGAAATGCCACCGGGAACATGTATCTCGCTAATCCGAGACCATGGGGGAATAATCCTAGAGGGGGAGAGAGATCCTTCATAAGGAGGTGTGAGGATGAATGAGGGAATGGGTGGCCTTTTATAGGAGGAGGGGGTGCCCCCTCTCTCGATGGCTGGCGCATGGGGGGGTGACCCCTCACCTCCCCCATTCATGTGGTGGTAACCCCTCCACCTTAAAATGCCTCTTCACATTCCCTTTTAAAGTCTCCACTTTAAATGCATTAAATTTCTCCAAATTTAATGCTCTCTCATTTAATAAAACTCTTTTTATTAAATTTATTCAGAATTTTGTTAATTACTTTAATTAACAAACATTCACATATAGCCCCATGCAATATTTCAATATCACATGCAGAACCACCTTCTGCAATTTCACCCGAAACAATTTCCGTTTTCTATTGAAACAATTCCTGCGCTTTGCAATTCTTTCATCTGAAACATATGTGCTCCAAAATGGTGTCCGGTAACTCTTAAGTGTGCCACCCTATGGTTCGCGAATAATGCAGACATGATCGAGACCCTTCTCCGATCAATAATCAGCAGCAGGACCTGGAGATCCGTACTGACTCCTACACATTCAACGATGACTCATGTGATCGTGAGAACCTTTAACGCTTGTAACTAAATCCCTTTGTCTCTCGATATATTACATGTCCGAGATTCGATCATCGGTATCTCCATACCTAGTTTGATCTCGTTACCGACATGCACTCTTTTCTCGTTCCCGTGATATAACATTCTAGTGATCACATCACTTGCTTGCAAGCTATCCTAATGTGATATCACCGAGAGGGCCCAGAGTATATCTATCCGTCATCTGGATTGAAAAATTCCACTCTTGATCCATGAGCCTCAACATAACACCTTCGTAGTACTGAACCCATCTTTATAGTCACCCTGTTACGATGTGACGTTTGATGTTATCAAGATACTCTTCCGGTGTTAGCAATTAACATGATCTCATGGTCTAAGGATAAAGATTACTTCGTATGATGTTATAGCAATATAAACATAATGACTTGATCGTAATGCTATACTTCGGATGAATGTTCATCACATCATTCCACCAATGGTGTGACCTTGTTATTAACAACATCCAATGTCCATGATCAGGAAACCTTGATCATCCTGTTAATCAACAAGCTAGTCTATAAGAGAGGCATGACTAGGAACCCTTTTTGTTTATTAAACACACATGTATCGATGTTTCCGAATCAATACATTTCTAGCATGTAAAATAAACATCTATCATGTATAAGGAATATATAATAACAACTTTATTATTGCCTCTCAGGGCATATTTCCTTCAGTCTCCCACTTGCACTAGAGACAATAATCTAGTTCACATAGTGATAAATCTAACACCCATGGAGTTCTGGTGTTGATCATGTTTTGCCCTAGGGAGAACTTTAGTCAACGGATCTGCCACATTTAGGTCCGTGTGTACTTTACAAATCTTTATATCTCCATCCTTGACATGCTCGCGGATGGAGTGAAACTGGCGCTTAATATGTTTGGAATTCTTGTGAGACCTTGGTTCCTTTGCGTTGGCTATGGCTCCATTGTTGTCACAATAGATCACCATCAGGTCCAACACACTGGGAACCACACCCAGTTCCGTAATGAACTCTTTCATCCAAACTGCCTCCTGCGCCGCTTCTAAAGCAGCAACATATTCTGCCTCCGTTGTTGATCCAGCCACCACAGGTTGTTTGGAACTCCTCCAACTAACTGTTGCTCCGTTCAAGAGAAATATGTATCCGGATTGGGACTTAGAGTCATCCGGATCAGTGTCAAAGCTAGCATCGACATAACACTTAGCGACTAGCTCTTCTTCACCTCCGTATATGAGAAACATATCCTTAGTTCTTCTCAAGTACTTGAGGATGTTCTTTACCGCTATCTAGTGTTCCGAACCTGGATCAGATTGGTACCTACTAGTCAAACTAATAGCATGTGCCACATTCGGTCTTGTACATAGCATGACATACATAATAGAGCCTATGTACGAGGCATAGGGGATCTTATCCATCATCTCTCTTTCTTCCGCCGTAGCCGGACTTTGAGTCTTACTCATTGTCTTACCTTGCAACATAGGTAAGAACCCCTTCTTACTTTCGTCCATATTAAACTTCTTTAATATCTTATCAAGGTATGTACTCTGCGATATCCCAATTAGGCGCCTTGATCTATCTCTATAGATTTTAATGCCTAATATATATGACGCTTCACCAAGGTCTTTCATCGAAAATTTGCTGTTTAGATAACTTTTAACACTGTTTAAAAGATCTATATCATTTCCAATCAATAATATGTCATCCACATATAATATCAGAAATGCCACATTGCTCCCACTCACTTTCTTGTAAATACAAGCCTCTCCATAAGTTTGGACAAATCCAAACTCTTTGATCACCTCATCAAAGCGGAGATTCCAACTTCGTGATGCTTGCTTCAGTCCATAGATTGATCACTGAAGTTTGCACACCTTATTAGCATCCTTAGGATCGACAAAACCCATAGGTTGTATCATATACAACTCTTCTTCAATCTTACCATTGAGGAACGCAGTTTTGACATCCATCTGCCATATTTCATAATCGAAATATCCAGCATTTGCTAACATAATCCTAACCGATTTAAGCATCGCTACGGGAGAGAATGTCTCATCGTAGTCAACTCCTTGAATTTGTCGAAACCCCTTTGCGACAAGTCGAGCCTTATAGATGGTCACATTACCATCAGCATCAGTTTTCCTTTTGAAAATCCATTTATTCTCAACAGCCTTTCGGTCGTGAGGTAAGTCCACCAAGTTCCAAACTTGGTTCTCATACATGGATTCCATCTCGGATTTCATGGCTTCTAGCCATTTGTTGGAATCCGGGCTCATCATCGCTTCTTCATACGTCACAGGGTCATCCATTTCATCAACCATGAAATTCACAACAGGATTGTCGTACAGTTCAGGAGCTGCACATGTCTTGCTTGACCTGCGAGGTTCGGTAGTGTCCTCTTTTGGAGTTTCATGATCATTATCATTAGCTCTCTCTTCATCAGGTGAAGTCAACTCCGAAACAACTTCCGGTGCTGCACCACTCGCCATTCCATGAAGAGAAGGTTCAATAACCTCTTCGAGTTCTACCTTCCGACTACTCACACCTTTCACGAGAAACTCCTTCTCAAGAAATGATCCATTCTTGGCAACAAAAACCTTGCCCTCGGATCTGTGATAGAAGGTATACCCAATTGTTTCCTTAGGGTATCCTATGAAGACGCATTTTTCCGCTTTGGGTTCGAGTTTATCCGGTTGAAGTTTCTTCACATAAACATCGCATCCCCAAACCTTAAGAAATGACAGCTTAGGTTTGTTTCCAAACCATAATTCACACGATGTCGTTTCAACGGATTTAGATGGTGCCCGATTTAAAGTGAATGCAGCTGTTTCTAGTGCATAACCCCAAAATGACAGAGGTAAGTCAGTCAGAGACATCATAGATCGAACCATATCCAATAAGGTACGATTACGACGTTCCAACACACCATTACGTTCTGGTGTTCCGGCAGGCGTGAGTTGTGAAACTATTCCACACTCTTTCATGTGTGTGCTAAACTTGTAACTTAGATACTCTCCTCCATCGTCAGACCGTAGAAACTTGATCTTTCTATTATGATGATTTTCCACTTCATTCTGAAATTCCTTGAACTTTTCAAAAGTTTCATACTTGTGTTTCATCAAATAGATATACCCGTATCTACTCAAATCATCCGTGAAAGTAACAAAATAACGATATCCACCTCGCGCCGACACACTCATTGGTCCACACACATCAGTATGTATGATCTCCAACAGATTTGTCGCCCGTTCCATTGAACCGAAAAACGGCATTCTAGTCATCTTGCCCATAAGGCATGGCTCACATGTATCAAATGAGTCAAAATCAAGTGATTCCAAAAGTCCATCAGAATGGAGTTTCTTCATGCGTTTAACGCCAATATGACCTAGACGGCAGTGCCACATATATGTAGACATATCATCATCAAGTTTAATCTTTTTAGCATTAACGTTATGAATGTGCGTAATATTACTATCGAGATCCAATAGAAATAAACCATTCAACATAGGTGCATGACCATAAAAGATATCATTCTTATAAATCGAACAACCATTGTTCTCAGATTTAAAGGAATGACCACTTTGCATCAAACACGATCCAGATACAATGTTCATGCTCAGTCTAGGCACCAAATAATAATTATTTAGGTTTATAACTAATCCCGATGGCAAATGGAGAGGTAGCGTCCCGATGGCGATCACATCAACTCTTGATCCATTGCCGACCCGCATCCTGACCTCATCCCTTGCTAGCTATCGCTTGTTCCGTAGCCCCTGAATCGAGTTGCATATATTAGCAACCGATCCGGTATCAAATACCCAGGTGCTACTACGAGTACTAGTCAAGTACACATCAATAACATGTATATCACATATACCTTTGTTTGCCTTGCTAGACTTCTTGTCCGCCAAATACTTGGGGCAGTTGCGCTTCCAATGGCCAGTCCCCTTGCAATAGTATCACTCGGTGTCAGACTTAGGGCCAGCCCGGGGGTTCCTTTTTAGGCGTGGCAACAGACTTGCCACCCTTCTTTCCCTTCTGCTTGCCTTGCTTGTCCTTCTTGAAACCGGTGGTCCTATTGATCATCAACACTTGATGTTCTTTCCTAATTTCCACTTCTGCAGTCTTAAGCATTGACAGAAGCTCGGGAAGAGACTTCTTCATGCCCTGCATATTGTAGTTCATCACGAAGCTCTTGTAGCTAGGTGGCAGAGATTGGAGAATACGATGTATGCCTAAGTCAATGGGAATCGTTATTCCCAAGGGCACAAGCTTATCAGCGTACACAGACATTTTGAGTACGTGCTCACTAACGGAGCTGTTTTCCTCCATCATGTAGCTAAAGAACTTTTATGTAGCATTATAACTCTCTACGGCGGCATGGGTATCGAAAATCATTTTCAATTCTCCCATGGTATCAAAGGCATTGCCATTTTCGAAACGCTTTCGAAGTTCTGGCTCTATCCAATACAGTATGCCGCAATGAACTAAGTTGTGGTCCTCCTGACGAGTCACATAGACATTCTTTTCCTCGTCAGGGGCATCAGGAGCTGGTGGGGGGCCTAGCGGCGCATCTAGCACATATTGCTTTTGTGCAGCAGTGAGGAGAATCCTCAAATTCATAGCCTAGTTGATGAAGTTGCTACCATTCGCAGCAAGTTTCTCTTTCTCCATGAACACATTGAAATTAAAAGCAGGTGGTGCCATCTACAACAGAATTTGTAAAGTTTATTTAGACTAAGTTTATGATAGATTTAGTTCAACTAATCCAAATTAATGAACTCCCACTCAAAAACGACATCCCTCGTGTCCTTTTGGTGATTACATGAACCAAATCCACTATACCAAGTCCGATCATCACGTGAGTTGATATAGCTTCAAAGGCGAGCATCTATATGGGAATCATATCAACCATATGACTCATGATTAACCTTTCGGTCCGTGTTCCGAGGCCATGTCTGTACATGCTAGGCTCACCAAGTAAGAACCTTAGTATTCACGTGTGTAAAACTGTCTTACACCCGCTCCTATGAAAGCGTAGATTCGAGTACACCCGATCATCACGTGATGTCTAGAAACACGATCCATAGAACGGTGCATACTCAAGGAAGAACACATTTTTTATCTTGATATCTAAAAGAGGGATCATCTTATAATGCTATCAAACGCGCCAAACTAGCAGTATAAGATGCTAACATCTAATGTGTAAAGTGAGATGATATGGTCCATGCATTTGATCTCTATCACTTGCATCGTGGTATGATCTCTATCATTCCTTTGTGTGTAAGGCCAAGGTCTATGGAACTTACACGTTGAGTGTGTTGTAAGAGTATCCACCATACATCTACTTACAACAATACCATATCAACACACTAGCCCAGCAACGATCTAAACTAGATGCCTCTAATTTATCAATTGCAAGTTTTATGTGGCTTAGGGCTTTCGGAGATAGAACCGTTCTTACCTACGAACATGAACCACAACGAGGATAACTAAGTTATTAGCAACTCATTGTAAATCAGATATTGACATGATGCAATAACATGATCATCATCGCCCACATATCAACCATATGTGTACTACCCGTGTTAAGCACCTACGCATAGATTAGGCTCTGATACCACTGTTGGGTCCGCAGCATAGAAAACAAAAATTTTCCTACAGTGTGAACTACATGCCAAGATCTATCTACTAGGTACAAAGAAACAGGTGGACATACATCCAACGAGAACTTACCCTCGTAGACAACGAGCTTTGTTAACGAGTAGGAACTCGTGGTTGATGTAGTCATACACTTGTCGATCTCAAGATCGTGAGGAAGTCCGAGCGCCACAACTCAGCAGCGCATCCGCACTCGCACACACGTTCAAGCCACCGGACAACCTCCACCTCCTCTCTCCAGCGATCCAGCGGAAGCAGCAACTCCTTCCAGACGAAATGCCACCGGGAACATGTATCTCGCTAATCCGAGACCATGGGGGAATAATTCTAGAGGGGGAGAGAGATCCTTCACAAGGAGGTGTGAGGATGAAGGAGGGAATGGGTGGCCTTTTATAGGAGGAGGGGGGTGCCCCCTCTCTTGATGGCTGGCGCATGGGGGGGGGGGTGACCCCTCACCTCCCCCATTCATGTGGTGGTAACCCCTCCACATTAAAATGCCTCTTCACATTCCCTTTTAAAGTCTCCACTTTAAATGCATTAAATTTCTCCAAATTTAATGCTCTCTCATTTAATAAAACTCTTTTTATTAAATTTATTCAGAATTTTGTTAATTACTTTAATTAACAAACATTCACATATAGCCCCTTGCAATATTTCAATATCACATGCAGAACCACCTTCTGCAATTTCACCCGAAACAATTTCCGGTTTCTATTGAAACAATTCCTGCGCTTTGCAATTCTTTCTTCTGAAACATATGTGCTGCAAAATGTAACTCTTAAGTGTGCCACCCTACGGTTCGTGAATAATGCAGACATGATCGAGACCCTTCTTCGATCAATAATCAGCAGCGGGACCTGGAGATCCGTACTGACTCCTACACATTCAACGATGACTCATGTGATCGTGAGAACCTTTAACGCTTGTAACTAAATCCCTTTGTCTCTCGGTATATTACATGTCCGAGATTCGATCATCGGTATCTCCATACCTAGTTTGATCTCGTTACCGACATGCACTCTTTTCTCGTTCCCGTGATATAACATTCTAGTGATCACATCACTTGCTTGCAAGCTATCCTAATGTGATATCACTCTTTTCTTGTTCCCGTGATATAACATTCTAGTGATCACATCACATCACTCTTTTCTCGTTCCCGTGATATAACATTCGTATGATGTTATAGCAATATAAACATAATGACTTGATTGTAATGCTATACTTCGGATGAATGTTCATCACATCATTCCACCAATGGTGTGACCTTGTTATTAACAACATCCAATGTCCATGATCAGGAAACCTTGATCATCCTGTTAATCAACATGCTAGTCTATAAGAGAGGCATGACTAGGAACCCTTTTTGTTTATTAAACACACATGTATTAATGTTTCCGAACCAATACATTTCTAGCATGTAAAATAAACATCTATCATGTAGAAGGAATATATAATAACAACTTTATTATCGCCTCTCAGGGCATATTTCCTTTACATCCTCCTCCTCGTCCTCGTCAAAGGGAGGATCTGATACATCATAAACGTATCTATAATTTTTGATGCTCCATGCTTGTTTTGTATTAACTATCTTATGTTTTGTCTACAGTTTGAGGCATTTTTATACATTTTCTAGAACTAACCTATTGACAAGATGCTCCAAAGCAGAGACGGAGGAGGGCACCGAGGTGGCCACACCTTATGGTGGCGCGGGTACCCCCCAGGTGCACCACTAGGTGGTGTGGGCCCCTCGGGCCTCAACCGACCTTGCCCCTTCGCCTATATATTCCCCCCGAGATGACAACCCTAGATACAGGATCAGAATTCCACGAAAAGTTCCGCAGCACCGCCGCCACCGAAGAGGAGATTCGTGGGACAAAAGTCTCTGTTCCGGCACCCTGTCGGGACGGGGAAGTGCCCCCGGAGCCATCTCCATCGACTCCACCGCCATCTCCATCACCGTTGCTGACTCCCATGATGAGGAGGGAGTAGTTCTCTCTCGAGGCTAAGGGCTCTACCGGTAGCTATGTGTTCATCTCTCTCTCTCTATGCGTGATCTTATTGAGATCATGAGCTTTGTAATATATAGATCTATTCTGCTACTAAAGTACTTTAATTAATCTATGCTTATCCCCACGTGTGTTAAGTTGATAGTGTGCACACTGTGTGGAACTTACGCTAAGGTTACATAAATACTTATCATGAGTATAATTTGAGTTGGATGTCTCTATGAGATTGTGGTGTTTGTTGGAACCATCTAGCGCTCAAGGTGACAGTGAGGGGTTATCTAGATGGGGAATGCGAACTTTAAGGTGTGCTGTTATAGCCCTATGTCGTCCAACCGGAGTGTAGTTCAGGGTAGCATAATGAAGAGAAGATATTTATATGAGAGTGCCCACTAATGAAAGTATGATCCCTAGGCCTTGTTTCTAAACATTGAAACACCGTTTACAATCAGTCCTGTTACATGTTTGCTTGCTGCCACTCTTATTTCAGATTGCAATTACCACTTATAATCATCCATATTACTTGTATTTTCATTATCTCTTCGCCGAACTACTGCACCTATACACCTGACAAGTGTATTGGGTGTGTTGGGGACACAAGAGACTTCTTGTATCTTGATTGCAGGGTTGCTTGAGAGGGATACCTTTTACCACTTCCTCCCTGAGTTCGATAAAACTTGGGTGATCCACTTAAGGGAAACTTGCTGCTATTCTACAAACCTCTACACTTGGAGGCCCAACACTGTCTACAAGAATAGAAGCGTGCGTAGAAATCAAGCTATTTTCTGGCGCCGTTGCCGTGGAGGTAAGGTAAAAGGTACTCACATCTTCTGGCTACTAAGCTATTTTCTAGCGCCGTTATCGGGGAGGTAAGGTAAAAGGTACTCACATCTTCTGGCTACTAAGCTATCTTCTAGTACTGTTGCTGGTGCGTGAGAGTTCGAAGTTATTTCCTTTAGATGTTGCAACTATATCTTTTTGTTTCTTGTTTTTATTTTCAGTAGTTAGGTGATTATTGGCTCAACGTATCAAGCTCATTGGGGAACCCCAAGAGGAAGGTACGATGAGCACAGCAGCAAGTTTTCCCTCAGTTATGAAACCAAGGTTATCGAACCAGTAGGAGCAAGGAAACACCTCCAAGGTGTTGTTTCCAACTTGGAATCCTGCACAACACAACCATAGAACTTTGCCCCCAACTTATAGTGAGGTTGTCAATCTCACCGGTTTTGCTAAAAACAAAGGATTAAACGTATTGTGTGGAAGATAGTAATTAATTGCATAAAGTAAACAGTAAATAGTAGATTGTAGATTGATGGTAAAAGAATGGACCAGGGTCCATAGTTCACTAGAGGTGATTCTCCTTAAGATAGATGACATGTTGGGTGAACAAATGACAGTGGGGCAATTGACAGACACCGAGAAAGCATACTTGCATATACTAATCATCTTGACTCCTACGAGATTTGATTGGGCATTACAACATTATACATAGATAGTAATCCAACTGCATTTATGACTAATAATCCACCTTTAGGTTATCATCCGAACCCCCTCTAGTATTAAGTTGCAAGAAACAGATAATTGCATTAAGCAAAGTGTGTAAAGTAAACAATAAAATTATTTTATGAACAAAGGATTGATGTTTTCTCCCTAGTAGCAACAACACATCTAGTACCTTAGAGATTTCTGTCACTTCCCCAGATTACTAGAGGCATGAACCCACTATTGAGCATAAATACTCCATCTTGGAGTTGCTAGCATCTACTCGGCCAAGATAGCTACTAACAACGGAAAGCATGCAAGATCACAAATAATACAGACATGATAGAATCAATAATCAATCTGAAATAGCATCTCAATATCCATCGGATCCTCGCAAACACAACATGTAAGATTACAAATAAATGATCTTGAGCATGAATGGAGCTCACAAGATCTAAACATGGTAGCACAAAGGAGAAGAACCAACCATGTAGCTACTACATGGACCCGTAGTCCAGGGATGAACTACTCACGCATCACACAGGAGGCAGTCATGGTGATGAAGAAGGCCTCCAGGGTGATCTCTCCCCTCCAGCAGGGTGTCGGAAGAGCTTCAGATCCGCCCGATCTAGGGATGGATATGGTTGTGGATACAGACTCTTTCATGGAATTTTGATCGGGTGCTTAGGGTTTTCGTCCTAGAGACAATATATAGGCGAAGGGGCACGATCGGTGGAGTACCAGGGGGCCCACACCCCCTGGTGGCGTGGCTAGGGCAGCCCGCGCTGCCACCAGTTGTGGCTGCCCTGGTTCCCCTCTTCGTCTCCCCTCCGGACTATGTATTCCTTCTAGTGAAATATTGACTTGGGCTTTTGTCCGGTCCAATTCTGAGAATATTTCCTTACTAGCTTTTCTGAAACCAAAAATAGCAGAAAATAGGCAACTGGCATTGTGGCATCTTGTTAATAGGTTAGTTCCATAAAATGTGTAAAAATACTCCAAAGTGTGGACAAAACATAAGAAAGTAGATATAAAACAATCATGGAACATCAAAACTTATAGATACGTTTGCAACATATCAACATCCCCAAGCTTATCTCATGCTCGTCCTCGAGTAGGTAAGTGATAAAAAGAATAATTTTTGAGGTGACATGCACCATCATAATCTTGATCAAGGTATTTGTAAAACATTGATAGCTAGGACAATAGTACTCTAACATAGACATGAAAGATATAGTTCTAACAATAAGACATATCAACTATGTTATAACATGAGAAGGTACAAACAAAAGATTCATGAATAACAATGCTTTGAAAGACATTTGTTTGTTTCACATATAGAAAACATAATGAGAATGGCATTCATCTTGTCCCTCATAGTGTAGCAAAACATAAATGCATAGGACACCTTCAAAGTTCATAAGGCTGACTAAATACAAATAGTTTAAGAACAAGCAATATCAAAGTTATGAATCAATCAACAAGTTTTGGGATAATGCACATTAAACTAAGAATGACCACTATGCTCTCTCAATAGGTGCATAAAGATAGAAGATGGAGACTCAACATAAAAGTAAAAGAAAGGCCCTTCATAGAAGGAAGCAGGGATTCAAGTCTCATAAAGAGCTTCCAAAAATTATGGTACTTATTAGCTTTCAGCTCTCATTGCCCTATCATAAGCATCTTTAGGTGATTAAGGTTAAAGTGAACAAATATGAGGATGTGCTTGACAAGTTATAAGTTGAAATCTCATGCCCCTTACTTATGAAGACCAAACCTCATGCTACTCAACTTTAGTCACGAGTAAGTTCTTGTCATTGTAAATACATGTGTATCATAGAGAACCGCCAACGGGGTACCCCTTGCCCGATGATACGGAAGCATTCCCATATCAAAATGGCAAGGCAAGCAGACAATGAGCATCTCAGCGATCTTTTATTTGCTATTTGCATAGGTTTTTTATTAAGGATGCTTCACAAATTGCTCATTATGTTATGCTGCAAGTTTCCACCATGATTAGGCATGGCTTAGGCTAGCGGCCCAGGCGTTTCTCTAACACATATACAAACTCCATGACCCTACAAGCTCCCCTTTTATTTCACACCACCAGGATCCATAAGCAAAAGAACATGATATCAACCAAATAAAGTGCAATGTTGAAAGCGTTCCCCATGGTAACATGGTTCTACTAATTCACAACTTATAAAGCGCAAGCACATACGCAACATAGATGGGCACAATGGTTCAAGTTTATTAAGTGCAAGAAAAGTAAAGTGTGCCATCAAGTTTGTGAGAGATTTAATCACTAGTTTTCACATTACAAGTTTAATTCGGAAGGTAGATAAAAACATGAATATACTTGGAATATAAAATGCTAATAGGTAGGTATGGTGGACTCTTTGGAATAACTTGGTTTTATTTGGAGTTGGATGCATGAGTGGAACTCATATTTGGTATAGAGGCTAGCAAAATACTAGAAGCGACCAACTAAGAGAGGAATAATGGCCATAATCATGCAAACCGACAAAACATTATTAATTAAAGCATAAAGTGATATTACAAGTCGGAAACTAAATGATCATAGAAGATATAGTGACTTGGTATAGTATTAACATGGTGTGAGCATGCTCCAAGTCAACCCGAATAAAGCGTCAAAGGAGAATACCACAATAATATGCTTTTATATGCTAAAACAATGCATGATTCGTTCAAGGCACATTAAGCAATCTCAATTGTTTATAACATGTCATTCTACATCAATAATCACTAAGCATAAAGCCAAAACAATATCAAGCATGACATGATAACGTCTAAGTCATAGTAAAAAACAAGCTCCTTTTATACCACTTAAGCATGAACTTTCCTACTCTTTTCCAATCCAAATCAACTTATTTGAAAACTAATGTATGAATGCGGGGGTCCAACCAATTTATTCAAGCAAACTAAGAAAATTAAAACTAAAAATAAAACTAAGACGCTCCAAGAACAACACAAGCCTGAGATAATAAAAATGAAGTGTTTGGAAGAAACCTGAAATTTTTATTGATGAAGAAGGGGATGCCTTGGGCATCCCCAAGCATTGACGTTTGTACTTCTTGAATATATCTTGGGGTGACACGGGTGGCATCCTCAAGCCTGAGATTTTGTCCATTCTTCATCTTATCACATTACTCTTCCCTACACTTTAAAATTTCCTTCATACAAAATTTCACACAATCTTCATTAGCAACATTAGTGTACTCAAGATAATAAGTCTTTTGGTTTAGTTTCAACACAAGTAAAACTTCCATTAAAACACAAGATACTGTAGCACTTCCTTTAAAAAGTTCAAGTGATCAAAGAGAACTCAAAGAGAAAGAGATTAAGAGGCAAATGCAAATAATGGCAGAAATCTGTCAAAACAGACCAGCAGGTAAAAACCGATTTTTTCAAAGACCTTCTGTTGCTCAACTCGAAAAGTATTTAACTAACGAAAGTTGGATAACAACCTTGGTCAGAAGCACAAAAAATTACAGCTCAATCTGACGTACAGAGATTTTTCATGAATTTTTACAGAGAAGCACAAAAATCTGTTTCAGGACAGCAACTTTCCCAAATATTACTTCTCTCTCATTAGAGGTTACTCTTGGCACAAAAACCACACAAAAATGATAAGGAGAGTTTATTACTGAAGCAATAACTTCCAAGACTCAACAAAAGACTCCTAACGAAATTTAGGTTATCTCCCAATAAGTGCTTTTCTTTAACGCCTTTGAGCTAGGCATAAGAAGCAAGAAAAGAATCAAGTATTCTCAAATGAAGAAGCATTAAGAGAAAATTTTGTTTTAATAAGAGATGCAAAAGAAATCTTTTCTCTTTTCTTAGGGAGGTGTTCTATACCTTTCTTGAGTGGGAATTGATATTTAATGGTGCCTTCTTTCATATCAATAATGGCACCAACAGTTCTAAGAAAAGGTCTTCCCAAAATAATAGGACAAGAAGCATTGTATTCAACATCCAAAACATAGAAATCAACAGGGACATAGGCATTGTTAACCATAATAAGAACATCATTAATATTCCCCATGAGTTTCTTTTTAGCATTATCATCAAGTTGGACATTTAAATAACAATCTTCCAATGGTGGCAAATCAAGCATTTCATAAATTTTTCTAGGCATAATAGAAACTCTACTATCAAGATCACATAAAGCTTTGAGATCAAAATCATTCACTTTCATATTAATGATGGGTTCCCAACCATCTTCTAATTTCATAGGAATAGAAGCTTTATGTTTCATCTTTTCTTCTTTAATTTTTATGAGAGCATCAGTAATGTGTTTTGTAAAGGCCATATTCATAGCACTAGCATTAGGACTTTTAGCAAGCTTTTGTAGAAACATAATTACTTTAGAGATATTGCAACCATCAAGATCAAAATCTTAATTATCATCTAAATTAGTAGAGGTATTGTTTCCCATATTTCGAAGAATTTCAGCATTTTTATTAGAAAGGGTTCCATTGGTTTTAGGCGTTGTTGCAGAAGGAACTTCATGTGGATTGCTAGCATTAACATTAGTGGTGGTGATAGTAGAAATACTAATATTTCTAGCAATTTCATCTTCTCTCTCCCACTTAGCATGCAATTCAGCTAACAGTCTAACGTTTTCATCAATTCTAACTTGTATGGCATTAGTAGCAACAAAGGGGTTTTCAATAGTTTCAGGTTTAGCAGCCATTTTATTCAAAGAAGATTGTGCTTCAGACAATGATTCTATACTTCTTTCAGCATTAGAGAGTTTTTCCTCAATAGTTTTGTTAAAAGCAGTTTGTTTACTAATGAAATCTTTAAGCATAACTTCAAGTTCAGAGGGAACACTCCTATTATTTTTGTAGGAATTTCCATAAGCATTACCATTGTTGGGAGGATATGGCCTATAATTATTATTACCAAAATTATTCCTGTAGGCATTGTTGCTAAAATTATTATTTCTAATAAAGTTCACATCAACTTGCTCTTCTTGAGCAACCAAAGAAGCTAAGGGAACATGATTTGGATCAATATGAGCTTTCCCATTAACAAGCATAAACATAATAACATCAATTTTATCACTCAGGGAGGAGGTCTCTTCAACAGAATTTACCTTCTTACCTTGTGAAGCCCTCTCAGTGTGCCATTCAGAATAGTTAACCATCATATTATCCAGAAGCTTTGTTGCAGCACCCAAAGTAATGGTCATAAAGGTACCTCCAACAGCAAAATCTAGCAGATTTCTTGAAGAATAATTTAGTCCTGCATAAAATATTTGGATAATCATCCAAGCAGTCAGTCCATGAGTGGGGCAATTCTTTAGCAAAGATTTCATTCTTTCCCAAGCTTGAGCAACATGTTCATTATCAGATTGTTTAAACTTCATTATTTCACTTCTCATATATATAATCTTAGCAGGAGGATAGTATTTTCCAATGAAAGCATGTTTGCATTTAGTCCAAGAATCAATACTATTTCTAGTTAGGGATAGCAACCATTCTTTAGCTTTTCCTCCCAAAGAGAAAGGAGACAATTTAAGCTTAATAATATCTCCATCTATATCCCTATGTTTTTGCATCTCACAAAGTTCAACAAAGTTATTAAGGTGAGCAGCGGCATGTTTAGTACCAACACTAGAGAATTGTTCTTTCATAACAAGATTAAGCAAGGCAGGTTTAATTTCAAAGAAAGTAGCTTCAGGAACAGGTGGAGCAATAGGTGTGCACATGAAATCATTATTGTTGGTGCTAGTGAAGTCACACAACTTAGTATTTCAAGAGTAGTCATTTTTTGTGTTTTTAATATAAAGAAGCAAACTAGTATCACTAATTTTTTTGTGTTTTTGTTAAAATAAACAAGCAAACAAAGCAGGAATAAACTAAGCAAAACAAATAAAACAAAGTAGAGAGATTGGTTATGAGGGACTCCCCTTGTGAAGATGTTCTTGACTCCCCGACAACAGTGCCAGAAAAATCTTGATTATTGGCTCAACGTATCGATCTCGTTGGGGAAGCCCAAGAGGAAGGTATGATGAGCACAATAGCAAGTTTTCCCTCAGTTATGAAACCAACGTTATCGAACCAGTAGGAGCAAGGAAACACCTCCAAGGTGTTGTTTCCAACTTGGAATCCTGCACAACACAACCACAGAACTTTGCCCCAACTTATAGTGAGGTTATCAATCTCACCGGTTTTGCTGAAAACAAAGGATTAAACGTATTATGTGGAAGATAGTAATTGCTTGCAGAAATTAAACAGTAAACAGTAAATAGTAGATTGTAGATTGATGGTAAAAGAATGGACCGGGGTCCATAGTTCACTAGAGGTGATTCTCCTTAAGATAGATGACATGTTGGGTGAACAAATTACAGCGCCACCACCAGGTGTGGCTGCCCTGGTTCCCCTCTTCGTCTCCCTCCGGACTCCGTATTCCTTCTGGTGAAATATTGACTTGGGCTTTTGTCCGGTCCAATTCCTAGAATATTTCAAGAGAAAATTTAAAAACCTATGGAACTTTATTTGCATGCTAATAGCAATGTTATTAGTATGAATTCTTTTAACACCATTATTGCTAATGCTATGGAAAAGTCTAAGCTTGGGGAAGCTGGTTTTGATGAGCATGATATTTTTAGTCCCCCAAGCACGGAGGAGAAATTTTACTTTGATGATAATATACCTCCGATATATGATGATTACAATGATGAGTATGATATTTTTAGTCCACCTACTATTGAGGAGAAAATTAATTATGATTACAATATGCCGCCTATATTTGATGACTATGGTGATGAGAATAATAATGATAGCTATTTTGTTGAATTTGCTCCCACTATAATTAATAAGAATGACTATCTTTATGTGGAGAGTATTAATTCTTTTATGCATGTGTCTCATGATAAGAATGTTTTATGTGATAGTTATATTGTTAATTTTATTCATGATGCTACTGAAAGTTATTATGAGAGAGGGAAACATGGTTTTATGTATCTCAACAATATTAAGTTTCCCCTCTTTATGTTAATTTTTTTGAAGTTACACTTGTTTTGCTTTCCTATGCTTGTTGATTTGTGCTTTCATGACTTGTTTCTTTACAAGATTATTTTTCATAGGAAGTGGGTTAGACTTAAATTTGTTCCATATTTGCTTCTTGATGCTCTATTATACTTCAATTCATATTTCTTATGTGAGCATCATTGAAATTATCATTCCTATCTTAATGTCTATAAAGAAAGAGCTTTTGGGAGACAACCCATTATATTTTTACTTTCAATTTATTTTTGTTTTGTTGAGTCTTGGAAGTTATTGCCTCTGTAATAACCTCTCCTTATCCTTTTTTTGGTTTTTGTGCCAAGAATAACCTCTAATGTGAGGGAAGTAAGATATGGGGAAGTTGCTGTCCCGAAACAGATTTCTGTGTGTCACTATAAAAAATCATGAAAAATCTCAGTTCGTCGGATTGAGCTGTAATTTTTGTGCTTATGCCCCAGGTTATTACCCAACTTTAGTTAGTTTTGCATTTTTCAATTTGAGCAACAGAAGATTTTCGAAAAAACCGGTCTTTACCTGCTGGTCTGTTTTGACAGATTTTTGCCATTATTTGCATTTGCCTCTTAATCGGTTTCTTTTTGAGTTCTCTTCACTTGAGCTTTTAAAAGAAATTGCTACAGTAGCTTGTGTTTTAATGTAAGTTTTACTTGTGTTGAAACTAAACCCAAAGACTTATTATTTTTAATACACTAATGTTGCTAATGAAGATTGTGTGAAGTTTTGTATGAAGGAAATTTTCAAGTGTAGGGAAGAATAATGTGATGAGATGAAGTATGGACAAAAGCTAAAGATTGGGAATTCCACCCGTGTCACCCCAAGAAATATCCAAGAAGTACAAGCGTCAAAGCTTGGGGATGCCCAAGGCATCCCCTTCTTCATCAATAATCTTAGGTCTTCTTTCAAGACACTTTATTTTTATTACCTTATGCACTATGTGTTATTCTTGGAGCGTCTTTGTTTTTAGTTTTATTTTGCTTTCTTTGCCGCAATAAGTTGGTTGGATCCCAACACACTTCTTTTGGAGAGAGACACAACCCGTTATTCATTGCCTAGAACACTCTAGTTTTCACTCTTATTATTCTGTGAGTGTTCTCCTTTGCTAGCACTGCGTTTAGCTTTAGTTTTCTTATTCTTTTGGCTTAGAACTTTTTAGTTCTTCTTTTTAGATGGGTGAGACATGCTCTCTGGTCTTTGTTGATTATTATCTTTGAGAGTTGTTTCAAATAAGTCGATTGGTGTTGGAAAAGAGTAGGAAGTTTCATGCTTATAGTGGTACAAAAGGAAGCTTGTTTTGGCTGTGACTAAGACTTTATCATGGCATGCTAGATGTTGCTTTGACCATATGCTTAGTGATTATTGTTGTAGCATGACTTGTTTCAAACAATTGAGATTGCTTAATGTGCCTTGAAAGAATCATGCATTGTTTTAGCATATAAAAGCATAATATTGTGGTATTCTCCTTTGATGCTTTATTTGGGTTGACTTGGCACATGATTACACCATGTTAAGACTATGAACCAATCACCATAGCCTCTATGATCATTTAGTTTTTGACTTGCAATATCACTTTATGCTTTAATTAATAATGTTTTGTCGCTTTGCATGCTTATGGCCATTATTGAACTCTTAGTTGGTCGCTCCTAGTCTTTTGCTAGCCACCACCTGTACCAAGTATGAATTCCACTCATGCATCCAACCTCCAAGAAAACTAAGTTATTCCAAAGAGTCAACTGTAAATTCCTATGCATGGTGTGTTACACGATTCCAAGTATATTCATGTTTTTATCTACCTTCCAAATTAATCTTTTGTTATGTGAAAATTAGTGATTAAATCTCTCACAAACTTGATGGCACACTTTATTTTCTTGCACTTAATAAACTTGAACCATTGTGTCCATCTATGTTGCTTATATGCTTGCACTTTATAAGTTGTGAATTAGCATAACCATGATACCATGGGGAACGCTTTCAACATTGCACTTATTATTCAGTTGATATCATGTTCTTTTGTTTATGGATCCCGGTGGTGTGAAATAAAAGGGGAGATTGTAAGCTCATGGAGTTTGTATGTGTGTTAGAGAAACGCCTAGGCGGCTAGCCTAAGCCATGCCTAACCATGGTGGAAACTTGCAGCATAACCATAGTGAGCATTATGTGAAGCATCCTCAATAAAAACCTATGCAAATAGCAAATAAAAAGATCGATGAGATGCTCATTGTCTGTTGCCTTATCATTTTGATATGGGAAAGCTCATGTGTCATGGGGCAAGGGGTACCCCGTTGGCGGTTCTCCATGATACACATGTACTTACAATGACAAGAACTTACTTGTGACTAAAGTTGAGTAGCATGAGGTTTGGTACTCGTAAGCAAGGGGCATGAGATTTTCAACTTATAACTTGTCAAGCATATCCTCATTTTTGTGTTATTTTAACCTTAATCACCTCAAGATGCTTATGATAGGGGCAATGAGAGCTGAAAGCTAATAAGTACCATAATTTTTGGAAGCTCTTTATGAAACTTGAAATCACTACTTCCCTCTGTGAAGGGCCTTTATTTTTATCTTTTTATGTTGAGTCTCCATCTTCTATCTTTATGCACCAATTAAGAGAGCATAGTTGTCATTCTTAGTTCAATGTGCATTTTCCCAAAACATATTTATTGATTCATAATTTTGGTATTGCTTGCTCTTAAATTATTTGTATCTAGTCACCCTTATGAACTTTGAAGGCGTCCTATGCATTTATGTTCTGCTAATCCATGAAGGACAAGCTGATTACCACTCTTATTATGTTTTCTATATGTGAAACAAACAAATGTCTTTCAATGCATTGTTATTCATGATCTTTTGTTTGTACCTTTTTATGTTGCAACTTAGTTGCTTTGTCTTATTGTTAGAACTATATCTTTCATGTTTATGTTAGAGTACTAATGATCCCAGCTATCAATGTTTTACAATACCTTGATCAAGATTGTGATGGTGCATGTCACCTCAAAAATTATTCTTTTTATCACTTACCTACTCGAGGATGAGTAGGAGTTAAGCTTGGGGATGCTTGATACGTCGTAAACATATCTATAATTTCTGATGCTCCATGCTTGTTTTGTACTAACTATCTTATGTTTTGTCTACACTTTGAGGCATTTTTATACATTTTCTGGAACTAACCTATTAACAAGATGCCACAGTGCCAGTTGCCTATTTTCTGCAGTTTTTGGTTTCAGAAAAGCTAGTAAGGAAATATTCTCGGAATTGGACGAAACAAAAGCCGAATTTCCTATTTTCCCGACATAAGACGGAGTCCAAAGCAGAGACGGAGGAGGGTACCGAGGCGGCCACACCCTATGGTGGCGCGGGTACCCCCCCAAGCATGCCACCAGGTGGTGTGGGCCCCTCGGGCCTCCACCGACCTTGCCCCTTCGCCTATATATTCCCCCGAGATGAAAACACTAGATACTGGATCAGAATTCCATGAAAAGTTCTGCAGTGCCGCCGCCACCGAAGAGGAGATTCGGGGAACATAAGTCTCTGTTCCAGCACCCTGCCAGGACGGGGAAGTGCCCCCGGAGCCATCTCCATCGACTCCACTGCCATCTCCATCACCGTTTCCGACTCTCATGATGAGGAGGGAGTAGTTCTCTCTTGAGGCTAAGGGCTCTACCGGTAGCTATGTGTTCATCTCTCTCTCTATGCGTGATCTTATTGAGATCATGAGCTTTGTAATCTATAGATCTATTCTGCTACTGAAGGGCTTTAATTAATCTCTACTTATCCCCACGTGTGTGAAGTTGACAGTGTGCACACCGTGTGGCACTTAGGGTAAGGTTATAGAAATACTTATCATGATTATAATTTGAGTTGGATGTCTTTATGAGATTGTGGTGTTTGTTGGAACCATCTAGCGCTCAAGGTGACAGTGATGGGTTATCTAGATGGGGAATGCAAACTTTAAGGTGTGATGTTATAGCCCTACATCGTCCAACTAGAGAGTAGTTCAGGGTAGCATAATGAAGAGAAGATATTTATATGAGAGTGTCCACTAGTGAAAGTATGATCTCTAGGCCTTGTTTCTAAGCATTGAAACACCATTTACAATTAGTCATGTTACATGTTTGCTTGCTGTCACTCTTATTTCAGATTGCAATTACCACTTATAATCATCCATATTACTTGTATTTCACTATCTCTTCGCCGAACTAGTACACCTATACACCTGACAAGTGTATTGGGTGTGTTGGGGACACAAGAGACTTCTTGTATCTTGATTGCAGGGTTGCTTGAGAGAGATACCTTTGACCACTTCCTCCCTGAGTTCGATAAACCTTGGGTGATCCACTTAAGGGAAATTTGCTACTATTCTACAAACCTCTGCACTTGGAGGCTCAACACTGTCTACAAGAATAGAAGCGTGCGTAGACATCAGGGTCGTCCTAGTAGACCCCTGCAACAACAGTGAGGGGAAGGTCTCCGTAGCAGACTCATCATCGTTGTATGAAGCCTTGTCCTCCTACTCTTCGTACGAAAGAGTCGGCGAAACCGTTGGCGACATACTTGTCGAACTTTGCCTAGTACTCCGCGTGCTCGGGCTGCTGTCCCCATGTAAGCTCAGCTAGGGCGATGCTGAGTCGCTAGAAGGCCTATAGGAGATCATCATTGAGGGTAGCATTCGAGTAGGAAGGGGCCATAGTGTAGATGAGAATAAGTAGAGAAGAAGAAAAACGTGAAAAGAGTCTACTGTGAAGCCCAAGTATAAGAAGAGTAACAGGTAAGGAAGGCCGCAAGCCTGCGTCCACCACCGGTGCCGAGTTATTGCCGACGTGAATGGAGAGAAGATGAGCAGTGCACAACAGTCGAGAAAAAAAATTCAAGATCCCAAGCTCATGTCAGTCTCTAGCTAGAAGACGTGCCATCATAGGCTAGAAAACCACATATGAGAAATTCATGTGCCTAGCCTCTGCATCGTCTGGTAGATAGTCGGAATTGGTTCATCGCATAAAAAGGATATGCATTAACAGCCAAAATGATACCCGACACAGAATGATCACTATTTTGGGTGCAACACAGCAAGGAAAAAGGATGCAACTTTGCATGTGCGAGTCTGTCGTGCAGAGCTAGAGTAATTATGAACCCAATGACCGAAGCGACAGGCGTATTAGCATTTTGCACATCAAAAAATTAACATCAGAAGTTAGATATGGAAAGACAACAAAGAAGCAACATCAGAAGTCACATTTGGAAAGCAGAGGTATCTGCACCCAAGCAACGTTGGGTAGATAGCTCGAGTTAAAGGAACTGCAAGAAGTTTACACGACAGCTGCAAGTCATAAAAACATGTCGTTTGCTTCGCTCCTTCTCTCCTCTATGA
The DNA here is from genome assembly GCA_916181665.1 of Avena sativa. Classification (NCBI taxonomy): domain Eukaryota; kingdom Viridiplantae; phylum Streptophyta; class Magnoliopsida; order Poales; family Poaceae; genus Avena; species Avena sativa. The sequence continues at coordinate 24,945,776 of OV702290.1, read as the reverse complement.
TTTGGACATGAATAGTTGTTAAAAGATTTTTTTAATTTCTTTATGATTACATCTAACACGTTCGTACACACACCGAGTAACACTAACCAAGCAAGCCATACACGTTAACCGATGGACGAACGGTAAAAAGATAAGGCTGAAAACATTATGTCAGGAAGGTAGATTGAGTTAGAAGAATCGAGAGAAGTTTACACAACAACTACACATTGGCTTCAGTTTTTCTCTTTTATACGATTTGGACAAGAATAGTTGTTCATGTTGGGTCCGCAGCATAGAAAACAAAAAAATTCCTACGGTGTGAACTACACGCCAAGATCTATCTACTAGGTACAAAGCAATGGGTGGACATACATCCAACGAGAACTTACCCTCGTAGACAACGAGCTTTGTTAACGAGTAGGAACTCGTGGTTGATGTAGTCGTACACTTGCCGAGCTCAAGATCATGATGAAGTCCAGCAGGTCCGGCTCCAGCACGTCCATCAGATCCAGCTCCAGCACCACCAAGTCCAGCACCGCAAAGCAGCGGTGCATCCGTGATCGCACACACGTCCGGTACCCCGACAACCTCCATCCCTCGCTCCAGCAAAGCAGCGGAAGCAGCAACACCTTTCCAGATAAAGCCACCGGGAACATGTATCTCGCTAATCCGAGACCATGGGGGAATAATACTAGAGGGGGAGAGAGATCCTTCACAAGGAGGTGTGTGTGAGAAGTGAGGAGGGGGTGGCCTTTTATAGGAGGAGGGGGTGCCCCTCCTTCATGGCCAGTGCATGGAGGAGGTGACCCTTCACCTCCTCCATTCATGTGGTGGTAACTCCCTCCACATAAATATGCCCCTTCACATTCTCTTTTAAAGTCTCCACTTTAAATGCATTAAATTTCTCCAAATTTAATGCTCTCTCATTTAATAAAACTCTTTTATTAATTTTATTCAGAATTTTGTTAATTACTTTAATTAACAAACATTCACATAAAACCCCCTGCAACATTTCAATATTACATGCATAACCAATTTCAGCAATTTCACCCGAAACAGTTTCGGTGTCTATTGAAATAATTCCAGCGCTTTCTTAAATCTTTATCTGAAACATATTTGCTCCAAATGGTGTCGGTATCCCTTAAGTGTGTCACCCTACGGTTCGCGAATAATGCAGACATGATCGAGACCCCTCTCAGATCAATAATCAGAAGCGGGACCTAGAGATCCATACTGACTCCTACACATTCAACGATGACTTCTGTGGTCGTGAGAACCTTTAACGCTAGTAACTAAATCCCTTTGTCCCGCGATATATTACATGTCCGAGATTCGATCATCGGTATATCCATACCTAGTTTGATCTTGTTACCGACATGAACTCTTTTCTCATTCCCGTGATATAACATTCTAGTGATCACATCACTTGCTTGCAAGCTATTTCAATGTGATATCACCGAGAGGGCCCAGAGTATATCTATCCGTCATCAGGATGGACAAATCCCACTCTTGATCCATGAGCCTCAACATAACACCTTCGTAGCACTGAACCCACCTTTATAGTCACCCTGTTACGGTGTGATATTTGATGTTATCAAGATACTCTTCCGGTGTTAGCAATTAACATGATCTCATGGTCTAAGGATAAAGATTACTTCGTATGATGTTATAGCAATATAAACATAATGAGTTGATCGTAATACTATACTTCGGATGAATGTTCATCACATCATTCCACCAATGGTGTGACCTTGTTATTAACAACATCCAATGTCCATGATCAGGAAACCTTGATCATCTTGTTAATCAACAAGCTAGTCTATAAGAGAGGCATGACTAGGAACCCTTTTTGTTTATTAAACACACATGTATTGATGTTTCCGATCAATACAATTCTAGCATGTAAAATAAACATTTATCATAAACATGGAATAAGATAATAACCACTTTATTATTGCCTCTCGGGCATATTCCCTTCAGTCTCCCACTTGCACTAGAGTCAATAATCTAGTTTGAAAAACTTTGCGTATTGAACACCTATGGCTTTCTGGTGTTTCATATACGCTACTGCTAGTGGTTAACATAATCTTTGGATCTGACAGTTTCAGGTCCGTGTGTATTTGCATGTCTCTGCGTCTCTACGCATCACTCATTCTCAAATGAGATGGCATTGTATAGATTTGGTCCTTTGGTGAGACCTTTAGTTCGTTCGGCTCAAAAAATGTTGATATTATTGTCACACAATATATCTTCATAGTATTAGCCCACTTTGAACCACACCTAGTTTGATAACAAACTACTTAACACAAATGGCCTCCTTTGCTGCTACTATAGTAGTTATATACTTAGCCTTTTGTTGTAGTATCCGTCACAATATCTCAACTTTGGAACTCATCCAAATCCATCATGGAACATCCTTTCCATTATATTGTGCCACCCATAGTCTAAATTGAGATAAATTTAATTTGTATCTTGTGACAAAACTAGTATCAATGTAACACTTTACAATGAACTACCTTTAACTATTTGTCACTTATACATGATATATTCTTAGTTCTTCCAAAGCTCATAAGAATATCTTTACTATTGTCCAATGATCATCTTATGAATCATTCTGGTATATGCTCATAACATTTAGAGCATAGGACATTCTGGATATATACATATCATGGTATAATCGATCAGAATCTTCATGTGATTTTACTCACCAAGTGTTGAAACACTTGAATCTGAATACAATTCTTTCCATGCAGCAAGAACCTTTCTTGTTGTTTCCATATGGAACCCTTTCAATATCTTATATATGTATGTCTGGCACAACCATATTAGCGCCTTAATCTATCCATATAGATATTGATGCCTAATATTCTGGGTTTGCCTAAGTCTTTCATCGAAATCTTATTTTAATAAAATCCTTAACTTGTGTCAATTCAAGATACATCATTTCCAATCAACAATATGTACTCTACATAATGTTTTAGAAATATGTCTCAGCGCTCCCACTTAATTTCTTGCAAATGCAAGCATCTTCATCATCTCTGATGAATTTAAACTCTTTTAACAGTTTCATCATGGTGAAGATTCCAACTCCGCTATGCTTACTTCAACTATTGAAGTTTACATGCCCTTTTAGCACCCTTTGAATTAACAAAACCCTTCGGACCATGTCATGTACATGTCCTAGGTTACCGTTCTATTAGAAGAACCTTGTTTTGTTTATTCAACTACCATATACCAAATTATATGTAGTGGTTGCTACATTAATCCGTCAAGACTATATATCGCTATGAAAGATCATATCTTGTCATAGTCAACTCCTTGAACATTGCCGTAAACTTCTTTCCGACATGTCGACTATTTCATAGATGTCAAACATCCATGTCTATTTCTTTATAGATCCAAACACGACCGATAGGCTTCACGCCTTTCCGGAGGGTCTTCCAAGTTCAGAAACTTGTTTTCTCGTGTATGGATACTATCATGGATTCTATGACTTCTAGTCATTTTATGGAGTTGGGGCCCATCATCGCATCTTTGCATGTATTCGGTTCATCATTGTCAAAACAATAACGACTTTCTTATCAAATCTTACTATTTGATTCTTACCGACCCACACGGTTCTATAGGAACTCTAATCTCCGAGATCACACCTTTTGTAATCACGAGAGCCATGAGCATTGTGGCCGCCACCGGGACACTTTCCGACGCTGCGCTACCTAGCACATATAGCTAAGGTTCAAAAACCTTATCAAAGTTCTATTGTCCTCCCACTTAAGTTTTCATGAAAAATTCCTTCTCAAGGAACTTGACGTTCCAAGCGACAAACTCTTTTGTCCTTGGTGTTATGGAGAAATTCCCAACAAATTCTTTGGGATAACCTACAAAGACGTGCTTATCCGACTTTGGTTGTAAACATTTTACTGATGCATAGCATACCAAAATTTAAGAAAAGACAATTCTGGTTTTATCCCAAACCATAACTCATATGGTGTCATTTCAACGGATCACGATGGTGCTCTTTTTAGTGTAAAAGCGGTAGTCTCTAAAGATTCAATCCTTAAAACATAATGGCAGCTTTATAAATGACACCTTTGATCTTACCATGTCAAACATGGTTTGATTTCATCTCTCGAATATGCCATACTCCTATGGTTTATCGGGGAACACAAATCATGGAAAAATTCCTCAAGTCTTAGGTGTTTTTGCTAAACATGTAACTCAAATATCTTCCTTTATGATCGAATCATAAACTCTTTATTTTCTTGTTACAATGATTTTTCACTTCATCTTGAAAGTCTTTGAACAACTTTCAAATGTTTCATACTTCTTCCTTATTAAGTAAATATACAGATATATTCACTCAAATTCTTGAAGAAAGCATATGAAGCAAAAAGATCCATCGCATATGGCTACACATAATGGACTTATGCACATCAGCATGCACAATTTCCAATAAGCTAGTCATCTGTTCATCTTTGGCCTATGAACGGAGTTTCAATTATCTCGAGGAAAGTCTCACATGCGTCAATTAATCAAAATCAAGGACTCCAAAATTCCATCAACATGGAGTTTCTTCATGTTTTCTTTCAAATATAATTAAAACAGTGATGTCACTTCATAAGTGATCTTTCAATCATTTGTCTTGCAACATTTTAGCAATAGTGTTTATGGATGTGATTTCTCCAACTAGACTTGTAAAAGTTCATCCATCCTTTATGGAATACGGTAATTATTTGAACAACCATTGTTCTCATAATACCAGAACAAAATAACAATTATTTAAACAAATCTTGAAGGCTTGGTTTGATGACAATGAAAAACACAATAACACTTTATTTGTTTTCAATGAACATCATCACTCATTCTCTTGATGGTTACTTAAGCCATTGTAGTTCATGAATTGGGTTGTCCTGTATGACACTTCATACCAACCAATTCGGTATCCAATACCGGTATCCAATACCTAAGAATCACATTGTTTAACAAGCAAGGAATATAGCCATAACATGTATATCTTCTATATACCCAAGTTAGACATCTCCAACCTTTTATTTTCTGCCAAATATTTATAGATTCTCTTTCAGCAATTCCTTTTTCTTTTAAAAGAATCTATCAACATTAATAGTGATGTCATCAACATGACACATGGTACAAAGCGTATATAGTAAACTAGTAATACCTTTGTACTTGCACTTTGAAGTGGATCACCATCATCAAATGTTTGGTGTTCTTTCAAAAATCCATTCTTTAGTAATCTATTAGTGTAGTAAACATTTTACTTACATCTTCTATTCATCCTTATCATGACAACTTTCATGATAAAGCTACTATAGCTTATAAGGAAGAATCACGAGTATAATATCAGTTCCCAAAACCTTTTTGGTAGATTCGGATGCCTAGCATCTCCATCCTTCACAAATTCTCATACAATATGAGAACATGTATTTTGCTAAATTATACTCTATCATAATGCAACCAAAAACATTGTTTCAGATATCACAATATCTTTCACACATGATGGTTTCTGAAACAATTTCCAGCTCCAATATAATCTTGATATTAAAACAACCTTTTGAATATCAATAATCATGGAGGCAAACATGATACTTTAGATACTAACATTGGAATTCTTACTCTTGTTTTAATACTACTTATTAAACTTCATGGAGTAAATAGAGTTTGCTGAAAGTTTGCAATAGGACTTATAAACTTTAAATTGACATTCAAAACAATACGATACTAGTTCATAAAGTAAATATCCAGAATTCTATAGTTCTATTATCTCAAATAAAAACTAAGCATAAGGTAGAAAACGAATGCCAATGACTACAACAAACTATGCAAATTCACTTTGATTTAATTTATGACAAATTTGGTTCGACTAATCCAAATTAGAAATGAACTCCCACTCAAAAACGACATCCCTCGTGCCTTTTTGGTGATTACATGAACCAAATCCACTACACCAAGTCCGATCATCACGTGAGTTGATGTAGCTTCAAAGGCGAGCATCTATATGGGCATCATATCAACTATATGACTCATGCTTAACCTTTCGGTCCGTGTTCCGAGGCCATGTCTGTACATGCTAGGCTCGCCAAGTAAAAACCTTAGTACTCGCGTGTGTAAAACTGTCTTACACCCGTTTGTATGAAAGCGTAGAGTCGAGTACACCCGATCATCACGTGATGTATCGAAACACGATCCACAAAACGGTGCATACTTAAGGAAGAACACATTTTTATCTTCATATCTAAATGAGGGATCATCTTAGAATGCTACAGAAAGCGCCAAACTAGCAGTATAAGATGCTAACATCTAATGTGTAAAGTGAGATGATATGGTTCATGCATTTGATCTCTATCATTTGCATCGTGGTATGATCTCTATCATTCCTTTGTGTGTAAGGCCAAGGTCTATGGAACTTACACATTGAGTGTGTTGTAAGAGTATCTGTCATACATCTACTTACAACAATACCATATCAACACACTAGCCCAGCAACGATCTAAACTAGACGCCTCTAATTTATCAATTGCAAGTTTTACGTGGCTTACGGCTTTCGGATATAGAACCGTTCTTACCTACGAACATGAACCACAACGAGGATAACTAAGTTATTAGCAACTCGTTGTAAATCAGATATTGACTATAGTAGGAGAGACAGACACCCGCCAGCCACTTATGCAAAACAAGTTGCATGTCAGTCGTGGAACCGGTCTCATGTACGATGACATGTAAGGTTGGTCTGGGCCGCTTCATCCCACTATGCCACCAATATCCAAAATACATAGAAGATGCAATAACATGATCACCATCGCTCACATATCAACATATGTGTACTACCCGTGTTAAGCACCTATGCATAGATCAGGCTCTGATACCACTGTTGGGTCCGCAGCATAGAAAACAAAAAAATTTCCTACGGTGTGAACTACACGCCAAGATCTATCTACTATGTACAAAGCAACGGGTGGACATACATCCAACGATAACTTACCCTCGTAGACAACAAGCTTTGTTAACGAGTAGGAACTTGTGGTTGATGTAGTCGTACACTTGTCGATCTCAAGATCGTGATGAAGTCCAGCAGGTTCGGCTCCAGCACGTCCATCAGATCCAGCTCCAGCACCACCAAGTCCAGCACCGCAAAGCAGCGGTGCATCCGTGATCGCACACACGTCCGGTACCCCGACAACCTCCGTCCCTCGCTCCAGCAAAGCAACGGAAGCAGCAACTCCTTTCCAGATAAAGCCACCGAGAACATGTATCTCGCTAATCCGAGACCATGGGGGAATAATACTAGAGGGGGAGAGAGATCCTTCACAAGGAGGTGTGTGTGAGAAGTGATGAGGGGGTGGCCATTTATAGGAGGAGGGGGGGTGCCCCTCCTTCATGGCCGGCACATGGAGGAGGTGACACCTCCTCCATTCATGTGGTGGTAACTCCCTCCACATTCTCTTTTAAAGTCTCCACTTTAAATGCATTAGATTTCTCCAAATTTAATGCTCTCTCATTTATTAAAACTCTTTTATTAATTTTATTCAGAATTTTGTTAATTATTTTAATTAACAAACATCCACATAAAACCCCCTGCAACATTTCAATATTACATGCAGAACCAATTTCAGCAATTTCACCCGAAACAGTTTCGGTGTCTATTGAAATAATTCCAGCGCTTTCTTAAACCTTTATCTGAAACATATTTGCTCCAAATGGTGTTGGTATCCCTTAAGTGTGTCACCCTACGGTTCGCGAATAATGCAGACATGATCGAGACCCCTCTCGGATCAATAATCAGAAGCAGGACCTAGAGATCCATACTGATTCCTACACATTCAATGATGACTTCTGTGATCATGAGAACCTTTAATGCTAGTAACTAAATCCCTTTGTCCCGTGATATATTACATGTCCGAGATTCGATCATCGGTATCTCCATACCTAGTTTAATCTCGTTACCGACATGCACTCTTTTCTCGTTCCCGTGATATAACATTCTAGTGATCACATCACTTGCTTGCAAGATATTTCAATGTGATATCACCGAGAGGGCCCAGAGTATATCTATCTTTCATCGGGATGGACAAATCCCACTCTTGATCCATGAGCCTCAACATAACACCTTCGTAGCACTGAACCCACATTTATAGTCACCCTGTTACGGTGTGACGTTTGATGTTATCAAGATACTCTTCCGGTGTTAGCAATTAACATGATCTCATGGTCTAAGGATAAAGATTACTTCATATGATGTTATAGCAATATAAACATAATGACTTGATCATAATACTATACTTCGGATGAATGTTCATCACATCATTCCACCAATGGTGTGACCTTGTTATTAACAACATCCAATGTCCATGATCAGGAAACCTTGATCATCTTGTTAATCAACAAGCTAGTCTATAAGAGAGGCATGACTAGGAACCCTTTTTGTTTATTAAACACACATGTATTGATGTTTCTGATCAATACAATTCTAGCATGTAAAACAAACATTTATCATAAACATGGAATAAGATAATAACCACTTTATTATTGCCTCTCGGGCATATTCCCTTTAGTTCATATTTAACTTTTTTTGTATTTTCTAAGCCATGTTTATTTTTTAAACGACGTGTATTGGAAGTAGGGTTGCACAAAAAACGAAACTAGAGTATGGTTTTCTTGCTATAGTTCTATTCAGAATTTATGTTTTATAGATCTCTCCATGGTGGCTCTAATCGATTCTGCTTCGTTTGTTTATTCTAGTCGGTTTCACCAAGTATATATGTATTAAAAAGACATGCTCTTTGCCATGTTTTGCTTCGGATCACGTTTGCATGCACCTGTTTACATGCACCCGTCTCGTAGTCATAGGTTGCACATTAAACGTTATTGTAGTCAACGCGTTTCTCATTAAACTTGCACATCGTTAAGAACACAACTCATTCGCATGCAATATGTTTGAATCAACATTTTTGCAGCACATGATCTCGCATTCAACATGCTCTTCATGGCGTGTCGCAAGTGAGTGGTGAGGGGACCAAGCTGGGAGGAGGCAGATATGGAAGAGGAAAGAACCTATCTAGTGCATGAAGTAGATAGAAAAATACAAGAGGGGTCTTATACATAGCCAGATGTCCAGGGCGCGAAACTGGAAGATACCGCCATGAGAACCCGCTGACATCTACAGTCTACACTTCTAGCTCGGCTATTAGCAGGCCCCATGGTATGACATAGACGCCCCCCCGGACGACTGCGATCTATGCTACCAGATCGTCTATGAACATGATCCACTGTACAATCTCGCCACGAGAACATGTGCACATCTACGGTCTACCGACAGCTAGGCTATTTTTCCGCGAGAAGACGCGTCGTCTACGATCTAATCTGATAGCATACATGGGTTTCTGGCACCACATCGGCATGTTGTGGGCCCTAAGTCCATGAGAAACCGCGTCCAGCATGGGCTAACGACGCCACTCGGCTCTCGGTGGGCCCATGAAGTGAGAAACCATGGATGACATGGGCTCACTGTGCCACGTCGCCTCTTGGAGGGCCCTGTGGAGGTGTGTCGCGCCAGGAACGCCTCTCATAGAGCTCGATCCTACATGTGTACGCTGACAACGGGGCCATGTCGCGCGCGATCCACCGTCTAGCGATACGGGGTACGACGGAGCCCGTGACACACACATGCGTTAGGGAATCTTTCACCTAGGCCCACAACAGGTCCCGCCTCACGGATATCAGGGATCCTTTGCAATGTCGCCGCGTCTCCTTTTTGGCGTCTATCCCACGGCCAAAAAAATCGGGATGATGTGGATAAAAGTTTGGGCTAAAAGAATCTAGCGCTATTATTTACTCCTGATAGAACAACAAATTATTTCCGACTTAAATGAATAATGGTCTTGAAACAAGGAAGACCCACTCACAATATTCATGATCAAGGCCGGTACAAAGTAACATTTATTCAAAACTAAAATTAACCCCGAAGGTAGACGTAGAGGGACAGTGCCGACAGCCACCACATCAACTTTGCAGCCGTTGCCAACATGCATCGTCACCTCGTCCTTCACCAAGTGCCTCTTATTCCGTAACTCCTACTAAGAGTTAAAAATGTGAGCAATAGAACTAGCATCAAATAACCAGGTGTTGCTCCAATCACTTGTGGGGAAAACATCAATAACATGTATATCATATATACCTTGGTCTTTCGCGGCAATCTTGTCAGCCTTCTTATCTTCCAGGTACTTGGGGTAGTTGCGCTTCCAGTGACCGTACCTCTTGCAATAGAAGCACGTGATGCTAGGCTTGAGTCCGGGCTTGGGCGCCTTAGAAGGATTGTCAACATGCTTGCCATCCTTCTTCGGTTTTCCCCTCTTGCCCTTACCCTTATTGTCGGGATTTTTAAACTCGACGGTCTTATTGACCATCAACACCGTGTGATCCTGATTTTCACCTCGGTATTCTTGAGCATAGTGAACAACTCAGACAAGGATTTGGTCATCCCCTTCATGTTGTAGTTTAGGACGAATCCTTTGTAGCTAGGGGAAACAATTGCAGCACCCTATCAATCGCCAGTTTGTCTAGGATCTTGCAATCCAGGGCATTCATGCGCTGAACGTAGCCAGACATCTTGAGCACGTGCTCGCTCACACTGATGTGCTCTTCCATCTTCGCTAAGAAGAACAGTTCTGAGGCTTCATACCTCTCAACCCTAGCTTGAGGTGCAAAGATATCCTTGATATTAGTGATTATATCATAAGAACTCATCTTTTCAAAGAGCTTCTACAAATCGGCATCCATGGCATAAAGCATGCCACTCTGCACATAGGCGGAATCATCCGCCTTAGACTAATAGACATTTTTCTCATCCTTGGGAAGAATCAGCAGGCTTGTCACCTAGCGCAACCTCTAGTACATAGGACAACTTCTGGGGAACGAGAAGAATCCTCAGAGTGCAGGACCAAGCCATGAAGTTGGACCCATCAGTTTTAAGTTTCTCTTTATCAAGAAACGGGCCTAGGTTGAAGGTGGGGAGAGACATCTACAATGGTATTTGCAAATATATCAAACTTATGTTCATAATATGGGTTCATATTTTAATTAAGCGAAATTAAAAGAACTCATAAACAAACATCCATCATCATTTTTTAGTGACTGCATGGTTCTAATTCACTATAACACCCCCGATCATCATGGACAATGTATAGTTTCAAAGATAGACATCAACATGTCAATCACATCAACTATGTGACTCATGCTTAACCTTTTGGTTACTTGTGTTCCAAAGTCATGTCTGTACATGCTAGGATCCCCAACATTAACCTTAATATATTGTTGTGCAACATGGCTTACACCCACCGTATGCGAACGTCGGTATGTCTAACACCCGATCATCACGGTGTGCTTCGTAACAGAGAACTTTCTTAGTGGTGCACATTAATGCAGGATCATCTTATATTGCTACCGTCATATGTCTAATATAAGCAAAATAAGATGCATAAAGAATTTAACATCAAATATAAATAAGTATGCAATATGATATGGTCCTTGCGCCTTGATCTACATCGAGCGCTCTGACATGACACCAGGTTCACGATGCCTCTATACCGTCGGTAGAACATTTCATAAGTACTTACCTAAACCATACATATTGCATGCCCTATAAAATAAAATTAGATGCCTCTACTTTATCTTCTGCATGTTTTATGTGGATGTTAGGGCTTTTGCACAAGAACCGTTTCTTACCTACGAACTTTCAACCACAACACGGATTGACTAGTTGTCGCTTTAAATCCCTTTTCAGGGTCATCCATTATAAATACCATATCAACTAATGTAAGAGAGACAGACACCTACCAGTCACATATATGGTACAAGCCATATGTTAGGTGCGGAACTAGTCTCGCGTAAGATTATGCGTAAGGTTGGTCCGGGCCGGTTCGTCTTGCCGCGATATGAACAAGTACACATGAGAGGGTAACAACTAGAAAATCAATGCGGACATATCACTATGTATTCTACTAGTACCAACACATCTACACATAGATCAGATCTGATACCACTAAAAGGGTTCCAAAGAAGAAAACAAAAAAATCCTAACGATGAGAACAAATAGCTGACATCTATCTATGCAGATGTAAAGTAACAACTAGGATTTGTTGTTCATACCCTTGAAGACCGAAAGCGGGATTATGTTCACGTTCAAACATTGTGAGGAAGTCGTACAACGAAGCCGGCCTCAAGGTTGTACAAGCATACAAGCATCTATTACCACAACTGGTGCCACTTCCATAGTTCTACACGTGTTCGGTGTAGAAGACGTCTCCTGGGCTCCGGTCCAGTGAAGCAGCGGAAGAAGATGATCCAGACTGATATTCCAGTAGCACGACAGTGTGTGTATGGTAGAGAAAACCCTATCCTGTTGTGCATGTTCCAATCTTGGGAAGCACACATGGGGAAAAGAGAGAGGGGGCAAAGGACAATTGGTATGAATGAGGAGAAGGGGTCCTCCTCACTTTATATAGGAAAGAGCGAAGCACCACCAAGGGGGGCGACCAAAGTGGGACTAAAGGGTGGCGGTCGGGGTGCCCCCCGTGTCGCCCAACCCTAGGCCGGTCGGCCCCCCAATTCGCTCCATGGGCGGCGTCCCTTCATGCCCCCCTCCGGGAGGATATAGGTGGGATGCTCCTTTAAATTAAATGTATTAATATTAATTTATTTAATTAATACTAAATACACATTATTTAATTCCACTTACCCCGAAACACCTTTCAGACCTCTATTCTCTTTTCTGCTATGATTTCAGATCAAACCCTAAGCATCATCTACCCTTAAGTGTGCCACCCTACGGTTCAAGAATGCGCAGACATGATCGAGACACCTCTCTGATCAATGACCAACAATAGGATATGGAAACCCATGATGCCGCCCATGCATTCCATGAATTACTTGATCGCTTGAACCTTAAACGTCGAGTCTTATTCCCTTTGCTCTTCAATACCTAGTTTGTCCAAGACCCGATCTTCGGTATCTCTATACCTAGTTTGATATTTTTTACCAACAAACATATTTACTCGTTCCTGTGATATTACATCACCGTGACCTAGTCACATGCGTGCAAGCTTCATAGATGTAATCACCTGACTGGGCTCAGAGTATCTATCCATCACCCGGATGTGAAAATTCTGATCTCTATGCATACACCTCAACCTACCCTTAGAAATACCCGATAGACAACTTTATGATCACCCTGTTATGGTGTGACGGTTGATGCAGTCAAAGCAGCCTCCGGTGACAGTGATTAGATATGTTCTCGTGGTCAAAGTAGTGGGTTACTACGTTTTACTAGTTATTGCAATATTGAATTTTGTGACTGGATCTCGTTGCAATACTATGGTTGGGTGTGTACATCATATCATTCATCCAGTGACATGATCGTGTTGTCAGTTGATATAAATATCCATGATCAGGAAACCTCGCTTATCGGTTGACCAACGAGCTAGTCGACTAGAGGTTACGAGGGACTTGGTTTGTTTACACATACCACACATGTATTAATGTTTCCGCTTAACACAATTATAGTATGGCATAAAACTATTATGATATGTAATATAACAATAAAAACATCTTTATTATTGGCCTCTATGACATATCTCCAACAAAGATTAACTAGTTTGTTCGAGATAGCATATTTTTTATTCAACATCATATAAAATTGCCTTGGAATACTCTGTGAAGACAGTTAATTCTAGTTTACGGAGTTTTCTCTTAGTAGGGAGTATTTTTTAGATGTACTGCATCATCTATATATTAGGACGTGATGCCCATATAAATATGAATCAAACACTACATAAGACTTGCCTTGATATTATCTTATCTAGAAAAACTATATTCATGTCACCATGTTTATGAGAGAGTAGTCTAGTGAACCCATAAATCACAGTACATTTTGAAGCACAAGAAAAATGTTTATATTACTTGACACTCTTTTATTTTCTGCAATTATCTATTCTAAAAATTTAAAAATAATTATTTTACTTGCATTCATATTTTGCACATTGTTTCCACCACTACTACACTTTTCCACCTGCATTGCACTTGTTATTTACTTAATTTACTTTACTCTATTTAGTTTTTCTTTCATATCGCTTACATGTCGTGTGTTTTCAAACCACTACGGTGAGTTGGTGCCTCGAGGCAATTTAATCTTATTTTGTAGGTTGGATGATAAACTTATAATAAAAAGCTGCGTGCATCCGTTGATGCAGAGGACGGGGTTTATATCCCAATGTTTGCTAAAACACTCTGCGTTTGGAGACCCAACGAGTTGGTATATATGTATTATGTTGCAATCACCATGTTTTGGCGTTATGAGCTAAGGGCAATCTCATGTTCTTCTAATTGCGTTTAAAAGACTTCATTTTACTATGAATTTTGTGGTCTTTATCAGTAACATTTTGTCGGTGGGTGCGATGCCACCGAAGATGAAGGTACTCAGGTTATTTCTTTGTTATGGTGGTACCTTATTTCCAGGTGATGCTATAGAGTTGAGAGATTCTCTGTCCACAGAATTGGTGTCATATCTTGTGGATTTTGAATTTGTGTCCTCGCAGAACCAATCATATGGATTTGTTGAGTATGTGCTAGTGTGTCTTGCTGCGGTTGTTGGTATGATATTTTGTGAGTTGGAGTTTGGTGGTGAAGATCTTGTGGTTTGATGACATGTACTTATAAGGGATCATCCCGGCCCGAGCACATTGAACGCTCAAGGCTACTCATCTTTCTAGATGGGCGACTAAAGGGGCTTTCTGAATCATTTGAAGGGTAATCAAATTCTTACAAGTGTACAGTGGCAATGTTGGTGCTCCGGTATGATTCTAGTGTATTCACCAAAGCCTTCAAAGATCCAAAGCGTGTACCTGAAATGCTTGCCAAGTTTGAATTATATAGGTGATTCTCAAAAAGAATAATTTGAGGTTGTGTGTGATATTTGGTCTAATTGAGTAATGGTGTATTCTTGTCATATCGGTATAGCATATCATATCATGATTATCATTTTCACATATTAATCAGATATACCAGTCCATATGGCCGATTGTTTCACTACTATCGACCGATACACATGTAATAAATATTATTTCTAATAAAAGATAAAAAATATAGTCCCTCTGTCCAGAAATAAGACCAGTCTCACTGCTGAATCGATTCAAAGCAAGACGTGTCAGAGGTTAGAATCGCCGTGTTTTGGCTGCAGTTTATAGCATCGTTTTGGCTGACAATCGTAGGAGCTACAACACAATAGAAAACTATTTTTGCTAACTCTTTTTTACCTCATAATATATATACCTCTTGTAAGCCACCGGCTGAGATAAGTTGCATCAGTGAAAATTCCTGGCATTGTATAAACACTTCCCGTTATAGTGAAGTTTCGCTGGCTGGCGTCCGTAGTTTTTTGCTCTCTTTGTTGAAGAGGTTTTTTCACGTTAAATCTGTGTCCCCTTGCTGTGATTTCATTTTCGTTCTTCGTTATTTACTTGTCGCAAAGCTAATAGTTTTGTCTCACACTGTGGCTGGATTAAATGACTTAGCTTTGTCTAGATTCGAATGTATCTATACACTAAAACGTAGTTACATGCGAATCTAGACGAATGCAAGTCAGTTATTTTTGCACGGAGGGAGTAGTATAATTAAAACTTCATTAAAATTTGAATTGGTGCATAGTATCGATTATGATGCATACAAAATGTACTTTGAATCATAGACAAGTTCGTTTTTTAACAGTTTTATTACACATGTATGTGAAGTAGCCAGGCATGGCTGCTAAGATGGAGTTATTGGCCGTGAGTGGAATGTTAATCTGTTCGTATTATCGTACCTGCCGTATCATGCAGACTCCACTGACTTAATGACCGGCCGTGCATGCACGCGTGCACTATCTGCAAACATGCTCATCTACATATGCATGCACTGACTGACTGTAATCTCTCCATGATCGCGCTATCTATTTACTCCACGCATAGATGAATTGTTAAGTTGAATGGACGTGGCGCACATATTTTCGCCGGACATGCTATACGTATTTGGATGTTGACAATTCACTAGGATGATCTATACGGTGCATCCATGATTCCATGGTACATTGGTACTCCACTAATCGAATCGTGCTAGCACTAGCCCGCTAGAATTAGTTGATTAATCGGCACGCCCACGTGCTAGGTGCATACATATGCGCATTGTCTATAATTGATCTGATCTGATTACCTACACGGCCAGTCGGCGTGCACCTTGAGTTAACTCTCACTTCATCTCCCCTCACTGTCAGTAAGTTGCCCAGTTGAGATGGTAAGCACTTGAGATGCATGATGACTATCCATTGACAAAGTAGTAAACACTACAGGTATAGTATAATGTAGTCATGCTAAATCTAGCTGCATGCATCAGCATGATATAGTGGCGGCCGGTACGTCTCTGGTGCATTTCTTTTTCTCGAAAAAAAGGCATTGGCCTCTTGCTATCTCAAGCACAGAACCTCTAGCTATAAATACCGACAAGACCGATCGAGATCTCACTTCTCTTTGTGCATGCATGCAGCAAGTCATCTACAACCAGCTTAGTAAGTAGCTACTCCAAAGCTAACTAACATCGACCGTCGACCCAAAATCACAAAGAAAGAATGGGCAAGTCCACGCTGATGGGTATCTCTACTCGTGCTATCACTCTAACAGTGACTGTGCTGCTGGTTGAAACAGCGGCCAGCTGGGG
Organism: Avena sativa; assembly: GCA_916181665.1. Lineage (NCBI taxonomy): Eukaryota > Viridiplantae > Streptophyta > Magnoliopsida > Poales > Poaceae > Avena > Avena sativa. Next base: position 24,929,042 of record OV702290.1, on the reverse strand, counting down.
TGGCGCTGCAGCACAAGGAGGAGGAGGAGGAGGACGAGGAGGAGGAGGAGGAGGAGGGAGAGGATACGGGTACGGTGGTTACGGTGGATACGACTACGGCTATGATCAGGGTCAGGGCCAGGGTCAGGGTCAGGGTTGGGGTCCGCGGGGGGGAATGAGCCCGGGTCAGCTGATCATGGGGTACTACTCCATGAGCTGCCCGTACGCGGAGACCATCGTCCGTAACGTGGTGGCCGACGCTCTCTACCGAGACCCCACCCTCGCTGCCTCCCTCCTCCGCCTCCACTTCCACGACTGCTTCGTGCACGGCTGCGACGCATCCGTGCTCCTCGACTCCACCGACGAATCCCAGGCCGAGAAGGACGCCCCCCCAAACAAGACCCTCCGCGGCTTCGAGGTCATCGACGCCGTCAAGGAGGCCCTCGAGGCGCAGTGCCCCGGCGCCGTCTCCTGCGCCGACGTCCTCGCCCTCGCTGCCAGGGACTCCGTCTCCATGGCCGGCGGGCCCTACTACGACGTGCCCACGGGCAGGAAGGACGGCTCCCGCTCCGTCTCCGCCGACACCACCGCCCTCCCCGCGGCGACCCTCACCGCGGACGAGCTCATCGATGTCTTCGTCGGCACGCACGGCTTCACCGTGCCGGAGCTCGTCGCGCTCTCCGGAGGGCACACACTCGGACAGGCCCATTGCGCCAACTTCAAGAACCGCCTGGTCGCCAACGCTGTCGATCCCACATTAGAGGCCGGCATGGCTGCGTCTCTGGCCAGGACGTGCCGGACCGGCGGCGACGGCGCCACCGCCAAGCTCGATATGACGAGCAACGCCTTCGACACTGAGTACTTCAGGGGTTTGCAGAGCAGCAGGGGGCTGCTCACATCCGACCAGACGCTCGTCACGGGGTCGCGGGAGACGGCCATGTACGTCAACATGTTTGCCCACAACTCCGACATGTTCTTCGCCACCTTCGTCCAGGGAATGGCCAAGATGGGACAGCTCGACCTCAACCCCAACGGCAACGTCAGGATGAACTGCAGGGTCCTCAACTATTAATCCTAGACAGCTGCAGGTCCATATCAACAAGTACTAGTACACTACCCGCAAAGAAAAAACGTACTCGTACACTGTATACAGTATACATGTATGTACAAGCATGCATGACCAATAATACGCCTACAAATACTACTAGGTAACTATGCTAGCCTATGTATGCATCATGTGTAGTACTTGACGTTACTTCTCTATGCAAATCAGCATGACCAATAAAACGGATTTGTGAAAAGAGGGGCTAGACTGGCTCTAAATATTACTAGCTGTATGTAATTGCAAAATTTAATTTCTAAGTCTCGGCGGACTGAGAATTAAGTGAGAAAGAACTATCATCGTACTAAGCCATTAGATTTAAATCACCATTTGGTTACAACTAAGATGTTTGAGTTACACGGGGGTTTCAACCGAGATTTTTCAGTTCCAAATGGGGTTGCAAGCAGAATTTTCTGTTGTAAATGAAGTTGCAACTGAAACTTTTGGATTGTAACGTGAGGTTGCAACTGAGATTTTCCAATTGCAAGTGATGTTGCAACTGAGTTTTAATGTCATCATCTGACTGATTGTTAAGTTAACTCTAAGTCGACTAGAAATTAGACGCACCCTTAATTTATCATCAATGATCAATACCAAGTACTACAATTGTGCAAAATCTTGAGGAGGGGCGGACTGTCTCATGAGTAAACAAAATCTGGAAAAAATATATTTGTAGGCAATGATGTGTACTGTAAACTTGCAAAATCTTTTTTTTTTTGAATCACGGCGGGAGAGCTGCAGTTTCATTGCGTTAGTGGAAGGGTGTTCCATAAGACAAGGTCCCCAGACTGGTCAACAAGTGGTAGTGGTGATCCTACTAGTCTCCACGCGCTAGTAGAAAATGGGCATTTGGTTCGGGCCACTAGTCCCGGCCGTGGTTGGGGCCGGGACTAATGGTCCGAACCAGACGGCCCGAGGAGGCCGAGGTACTTTGTCCCGGTCCGTAAGAAACCATTAGTTCCGGTTTGAGATACAAACCGGGACAAATGGGTTGGCAGAACCTTTAGTCCCGGTTTGTATCTCAAACCGGGACTAATGGCCGGGCCCTATATATATGCATCCAGCCCTCCACTCTCTCCTGTTCTTTTTCCTATGTGAGGTGGGTATAACTTTGTGCTAACTTTTTTTCTTCATATACACTAGAGGTGTTCGGTGAAATGTCTGTTAGAGCGATGCCACTTGAGTTCACACAAGACAAAACATGATATGAGATGCCAGAGCGACACTTAAGGTTTCTCCTCTTTGTTTTGAAGTGTCCTAAAAGGTTAGCAACTATTTTCTCGTTTTGACCGCGCGGTACTAATTTAAGCATCGTGATTGCGTTTGATATATATGCATGGTTGTATGATGCAGATGAGCCACCCATGGATGTACGGTGACCGACGCTCTGACGCTTACAAAGAAGGCGTGCGTTCTTTTCGCCTTGTGGTCGAGGCGAACAAGCGGCGGGATGGTTTTATGTGTTGTCCATGTGTTGAATGTCGGAATGAGCAGGCTCACACTTCCTCAAGAGTCATTCAGAGCCACCTGCTTCGGTCCGGTTTCATGTCCGGCTATAATGTTTGGACCAAGCACGGAGAAAGAGGGGTTATGATGGAAGACGGCGATGAAGAAGAGAACGATGATGACAACTACCGATCTATGTTCCCTGAATATGATGATACCGCAGTTGAAGATAATGAAGAAGAAGGGGATGAAGAACGGAAACTAGATGAGCCCGTTGATGATTTTGGTCGGGTCATTAGTGATGCAAGGCGAGACTGCGACACAGAAAAGGAGAGGTTGCAGTTCGAGCAGATGTTACAGGACCACAACACATTGTTGTATCCAACTTGTGAAGATGGCCAGAAGAAGCTAGGTAGCCCACTGGAATTGTTGAAGTGGAAGGCAGAGACCGGTATGACTGACTCGGGATTTGAAAAGTTGCTGGTAATAATGAAGAAGCTGCTTCCAAGAAATAACCAATTGCCCTCCAGTACGTACGAAGCAAAGAAACTTGTCTGCCCTCTAGGATTAGACGTGCAGAAGATACATGCATGCCCTAATGACTGCATCCTCTACCGCGGTGAGAAGTACGAGAATATGGATAAATGCCCGGTATGCACTGCATTGCGGTATAAGATCAGAAAAGATGACCCTAGTGATGTTGAGGGCGAGCCACCCAGGAAGAGGGTTCCTGCCAAGGTGATGTGGTATGCTCCTATAATACCACGGTTGAAATGTTTGTTTAGAAATAAAGAGCATGCCAAGTTGTTGCGATGGCACGTGGAAGACCGTAAGAAAGACGGGATGTTGAGGCACCCTGATGATGGTCGGCAGTGGAGAAAAATCGAGAGAGACTTCTCGGACTTTGCTGGTGACGCAAGGAACTTATGGTTTGGTCTAAGTACCGATGGCATGAATCCTTTTGGGGAGCAGAACTGTAGTCACAGCACCTGGCCCGTGACTCTATGTATCTACAACCTTCCTCCTTGGTTGTGCATGAAGCGGAAGTTCATTATGATGCCAGTGCTCATCCAAGGCCTGAAGCAACCCGGCAACGACATTGATGTGTACCTAAGGCCATTAGTTGATGAACTTCTATAGTTATGGGCCAAACCAGGTGTACGTGTGTGGGATGAGCACAAACAGCAGGAATTTGACCTACAAGTGTTGCTGTTCGTAACCATCAATGATTGGCCTACTCTTAGTAACATTTCAGGACAGACGAACAAAGGATACAATGCATGCACGCATTGTTTAGATGAGACTGAAAGTATATATCTGGATAAATGTAGAAAAAATGTGTACCCGTACAATCGTCGTTTTCTTCTACGCAGTCATCCCTTAAAGAAGAAAGGCAAGCATTTCAATGTCAAGGCAGAAATCCGGACGAAGCCTGTCCCCCGTAGTGGTGCTAATGTATTTGGTATGGTCAAGGATTTCAATGGCAAGGCAGAAATCCGGATGAAGCCTGTCCCCCGTAGTGGTGCTAATGTATTTGGTATGGTCAAGGATTTGGATGTAATCTTTGGAAAGGGTCCTGCAGGACAACCTGTTCTGAAATACCCCATTTCCGAACACGCACCCATGTGGAAGAAGAAATCTATATTTTGGGAGTTACCCTATTGGAAAGTGCATGAGGTCCGCTCTGCAATCGACGTGATGCACCTAACGAAGAATCTTTGCGTGAATATTCTAGGCTTCCTAGGCTTGTATGGGAAGTCAAAAGATACCCCGGCAGCATGGGAGGACCAGCAACATCATAAAGGACGAGACAGCAAGCATCCAGGATAGTTTCAAGGGCTTGCCAGCTACGCTCTTACCAAAGAAGAGAAGGAAATCTTTTTTGAAGTCCTTTTTAGTATCAAGGTCCCATCTGGCTTCTTGTCGAATATAAAGGGAATAGTAAATATGAAAGAGAAAAAATTTCAAAACCTAAAGTCTCATGACTGCCACGTGCTTATGACGCAATTGCTTCCGGTTGCATTGAGGGGAATTCTACCAGAAAATGTTCGAATAGCCATTGCGAAGGTATGTGCATTCCTCAATGCAATTTCTCAGAAGGTAATCGATCGAGAAAGTCTATCAGGGTTATAGATTGATATGGTCCAATGTCTGGTCAGCTTCGAGTTGTTGTTCCCGCCATCCTTCTTCAATATTATGACGCACCTCCTAGTTCACCTAGTCGAAGAGATTAGAATTCTCGGTCCTGTGTTTCTCACAATATGTTCCCCTTCGAGAGGTTCATGGGAGTCTTAAAGAAATATGTTCATAATCGTGCTAGGCCAGAAGGAAGCATCTCCAAGGGCTATGGAACAGAGGAGGTCATTGAGGTTTGTGTTGACTTTCTTCCTGACCTTAAGCCGATTGGTGTTCCTGAATCTCGGTATGAGGGGAGGATGACTGGAAAAGGCACACTAGGAAGGAAATCAATGGTATGTAGGGACGGGCATTCTTTCACTCAAGCACACTACCTAGTTCTACACAATTCCACCGTGGTGGCTCCGTATATCGAGAAACACAAGAATATTCTACGCTCCGAAAACCCGAGGAAGCCTGAAACCTTGATTAAAGGGGAACACGAGAAGAATTTTGGCAGTTGGTTGCAGACACATCTCATGAATAACACCACTATTGGAGATGAGTTGTACTCGTTGGCCAGGTTACCATCTTTGACTATACGTACTTTCCAAGGGTACGAGATAAATGGGAATACATTTTACACGATCGCCCAAGATAAAAAGAGCACCAACTAAAACAGTGGTGTCCGTTTTGATGCAACAGATGACAATGGGCAGAAGGACACATATTATGGGTACATAGAGGATATATGGGAACTTGACTATGGACCTACTTTTAAGGTCCCTTTGTTTTGGTGCAAATGGGTCAAGCTGAAAGGAGGCAGGATACATGTAGACCAAAAGTACGGCATGACAACAGTGGATCTCAACAATCTTGCGTACATGGATGAACCATTCGTCCTAGCCAACAATGTGGCTCAGGTTTTCTATGTGAAGGACATGTCTACCAAACCGAGAAAAATGAAAGATAAGCAAAAGAATATAGAATACGATGAGCCAAAGCGCCACATAGTTCTTTCAGGGAAAAGAAACATCGTGGGAGTGGATGACAAGACAGACATGTCAGAAGATTACAATAAGTTTCATGAAATTCCGCCCTTCAAAGTGAAAACTGACCCAAGCATCCTGTTAAATGATGAAGATTCTCCATGGCTACGGTGCAGAAGAAAACCACAACACTAGATGTTGGTGATGTGTAATAATGTATTAAACCTTTTATTTGAGACATAAATATATGTAATGTATTAAACCTTTTATTTGAGACATAAAGGTCCCCTTTTATGTAATACATCTTGCTCAATCAAACTAGACGTTGACGACCGGGTTCTGAGCCGCGGGAGGTGATCACCCAAAGAGAAGGAACCATCACAAAGAAGGAACCCACAAACACTAAGGATACATAGCACAACTAAAAATTAAGATACATAGCACAACTAAAAATTAAGAAACATGCCTAATGTTGGAGTGATTCAGTCATGCTCCTACCTAGCCCTGTAATACGCGCCACTGTAGTCGTCGTAGTCGCCGGCGCCGTCGTCGCTGTCGTCGTCGGGGTCGTCGTAGTCGAACCTTGAAGGTTGGGCACGCGTGGGATGGATTTGAGGGTACCGCAGGCGGGGGTTATTGCCGGTCGTGTTGTAGGCCATGACACTCTGGAGAGTCCGGCCGCGCCACCACAGCCGACGGCCGGCCTCGTTCAAGTTCGAAGGAGGTGGGCCGTCCTCCTCGTGCCTGGCGAGCGCCCTCTCACGCCGGTTGATGAAGAAGGCTTCCCAAGTCGGGAAATAGTCGGGATGCCAGTTGGGATTCCTCCGCTGCTCTAGCGTGAGCTCGAGGTAGTAGTGGTTCGTGATGGCCATCCGGCGCTCCACACCTAGAGGGACAGGAGGGATCGGCACGCCTCCGGCGCTCAGCATCCAGCCGGTGGGGACGCGGTAGCCCGGTGGGCAGGGGTAGTTCGAGGCGCAAAGCGCCTCCGCCTCCCGGGGGGTTAGAGATACGATGGAAGCCATGGGAAGAGAATGATGAGTCTAGATGTGATATGTAAATGGAGGCCAAGCGTACATATATATACTGAAAAAATAGCGGGAAGACAGAGGTGGGAACTGGTGGAAAGCGCGGGAACGCAGTGGCACGGGAAAGTTTCATCCCGGGTGGGTGCTCAAACCGGGAAAAAAGATGGGGGGCCTTATCGGGGGGAGGCTTATCTGGGAGGGACTTATCTGGGAGGTGGCTAACCTTTAGTACCGGCTGGTGGGTGTAATCAGGACTAAAGGTGGTTTTTGTGTCATCTAACAAAACTGTCGGTGGGATAAGGACGCGTGGGTAAACTTTAGTACCGGCTGGTGGGTGCAACCGGGACTAAAGCTGTCGGCAGGATAAGGACGCGTGGGTGGACGCACTGCTCGATGAGATAAAGCATGTAGCGCACGACGCCCTGTCAGAGGAACAAGACAAAGTAGAAGCGGCACCGTGCCTATAAAAGAAGCATCGATACGCCATGGCAAGCAGCTCAACAAGCCAACATGGATGGAGAGTTTCATCCCCATGGATGGAGGAAAGGGTTGGGAAATCTCCCGTGGCGGAACTTCTCGAAGATGCCCTTGGTGCACACACCCTATGGCATCTTCGGAAGTTTCGCCTCGGAAAATATTTTCCTGCTAGCCCGTGAAAGACTCCATCTCCGCCTCCCTGGGGGTTAGAGGTATGGTGGAAGCCATGGGATAGAGTGAAGAGAGGCGGCAGATATGAGTCTAGATGTGCTATGGCAATGACCAAGCCTACATATATATAGTGAGAAATGGCGGGAAGTCAGAGGAGGGAAGCGGTGGAAAAGGCGGGAAGAAAACGGGCGGGAAAAAATAAGGCGGGAAGAAATAAGGAGGGAAGAAACGGACCTTTAGTACCGGTTTCGCGCGAATTTTTTATCAACCGGGACTAAAGGGGCTACCCTCGTACATAGAAAGCTATAGGGGTAGACGATCCGGGGTCCCGGTCTAGGGTTTCGCCGGAGGAAGACCACCGGAGCGTCGAAATCACATGAAAATGGCAAAATGGTTAATAGTTTGACTAGTTAGAATAATTATTTTATAAAACAGAAAATGGACTTGAATCGCTTATTCAAATTCAAGCACTTTTATGTTAAAACTTTAGTGAGATTCAAAAATATACAAAATATAATAGTTAATGCATTTTTAAATTGAAAATGGCAAAATGGTTATTAGTTTCACTAGTTAGAATAATTATTTTATAAAACAGAAAATAGATTTGGATTACTTATTCAAATTCAAGAACTTTTCGTGTTGAAATTTTTCTCAAATTCATAAGTATGCAAAAACTGTATAATTGAAAATGTTTAAAAAAATATGCTAATTGAATTTTTTTAAACAGGCGCACCTGGGGTGAAAAAATTGAAAAAAGGACCTTTAGTCCCGGTGCGTGCTACACACCGGGACTAAAGGTGTGGCGTTGGCACGCGTGCGTTGGGCGGTGCCAAAAACCCTTTAGTCCCGGTGGGTGGCGGTTCGTTATACGGACCGAGACTAAAGGTCCCCCACCTATATATTTGGCGCGCCCCTTCTTCTCCCCACGCAGAGCACCCCCACGCGCGAGGACGACCTGATGCTGGCAGGCTGCCCGATTCTCTCCGGCCGCCACCACCCCAACCACCGCCGCCACTCACTCCAGCCGCCACCGCCCCCAACCGCCACCGCCACTCCAGCCGCCGCGCGCCCCCGGCCAGAGGTGCCCCGCCCCCTCCCCTTCGCTCCCCCGTCCGGCTACGCGACGGCGCGGCGGCGCCGGCCACTGTGGGCGAGCAGGTCGGGCCGTCCCCTCCCCTTCGCTCCCCCGTCTGGCTACGCGGCGGCGGGCGATGCGGCCGCGGCGGCGCCCCCGGCTGACTTCTCTGTTTCTTCCATTTTTTTTATTTTGTAGTATATATAGTTAATTGTAATATTATTTAGTAGTTGTAATATTATTTAGTAGCTAGTGTAATAGTAGTGTATATAGTTGTAATTTTATCTTGTAGTGTAATATTATTTTGTGTGTAATATTATTTAGTACTGTAATAGTAGTGTATTTGTAATATTATTTAGTAGTGTAATATTATTTTGTAGTGTATATAGTTGTAATTTTATTTTGTAGTGTAATATTATTTTGTGTGTAATATTATTTAGTAGTGTAATATTAGTGTATTTGTAATATTATTTAGTAGTGTAATATTAGTTTGTAGTGTATATAGTTGTAATTTTATTTTGTAGTGTAATATTATTTTGTGTGTAATATTATTTAGTAGTGTAATAGTAGTGTATTTGTAATATTATTTAGTAGTGTAATATTAGTTTGTAGTGTATATAGTTGTAATTTTATTTTGTAGTGTAATATTATTTTGTGTGTAATATTATTTAATAGTGTAATAGTAGTGTATTTGTAATATTATTTAGTAGTGTAATATTATTTCGTAGTGTATATAGTTGTAATTTTTTAGTAGTATATTGCATTATAGTAGTATATTATAATATTATTTTGTAGTGTATATAGTTGTAATATTATAGTAGTATATTGTAATAGTAGTATATTGCATTATAGTACTATATTGTAATATTATAGCAGTGCTCGCGGGCCGCCGCACTTAGGGTTAGGGTGGTGGTGCTCGCGGACCCCCGCACTTAGGGTTAGGGTGGTAGTGCTCGCGGGCCCCCGCACGTAGGGTTAGGGTGGTAGTGCTCGCGGGGCCCTGCACTTAGGGTTAGGGTGGTGGTGCTCGTGGGCCCCCGGACTTAGGGTTAGGGTGGTGGTGCTCGCGGGCCGCCCAGAGATAGGGTTAGGGTGGTGGTGCTCGCGGGCCCCCGGACTTACGGTTAGAGTGGTGGTGCTCGCGGGCCCCCGAAGATAGGGTTAGGGTGGTGGTGCTCGCGGGCCCCCGGACTTAGGGTTAGAATGGTGGTGCTCGTGGGCCCCCGAAGATAGGGTTAGGGTGGTGGTGCTCGCGGGCCCCCGAAGATAGGGTTAGAGTGGTGGTGCTCGCGGGCCCTCGAAGATAGGGTTAGGGTGGTGGTGCTCGCGGGCCCCCGGACTTAGGGTTAGAGTGGTGCTGCTCGCGGACCCCTGAAGATAGGGTTAGGGTGGTGGTGCTCGCGGGCCGCCGCACTTAGGGTTAGTATTATTTGCTATTGTTTAGTATTATTGTAGCAAATTGCGTGTTCATATTATTGTTTAGTATTATTTTATGCAGCAATATTGAATGAAAAATGTTATTGTGTGCATTTTGTAGAAAACTATGGATCCAATCCAGAGAGACCTAGCACAGGAAGAAATTCTCGAGGATATGATCAACGACACCCCCCATGTTGATCCACCCAAATCTCCGTCGATTTATCTGAACCCCTCCGGTGAGGGAGAGGAGGTCGACCGAAATGATCAAGGAGAAGCCGACGGCTCCGGTGGTGGAGAAGCCGACGGCTTCGGTGGACCCTTAACGAAGTCCGGCGAGGTATATATATGAAGTCTGGTGATCAGTAGATGCATTAACTGAGTTGTATATATATATAAATTGACGAATGTTTCTTCTCTTAGGCCTCCACATCGAGCAAAAAATATTCCAAATGAGGCCCGGCCAAAAATTTGGACGCATCTACGCGTTATACAATTACGCGGGTATCACCACGGGGTGAACCGTTGGAACCCGAAAAGGCTAAAACTGTATTTAAACAACAATGCGGGGTTATGGTTAGGGATCGCATCCCGATCACTGTTCGAGAGTGGAATAAGACCAAAGGGGCGAAAGAGGGTGAGTATGTCGCCGGCAGGTACAAAGAGGGTCTTTGGAATGACCTCATGACACATTTCACAATGCCAGAATGTGAGGATGATGCCGACACAGCTGCATTGAGGAAGAAAGTCAAGCAGTGGACTCTTACGAAGATGACCGAACTATTCAAGAACTGGAAGAAAGCATTATGGCAAAAGTATCAGAAGACGAAGACTCCTCTTAAATTTGAATGCTATCTAACGAAGCAGCAGGCTAACTGGGATGCATTTGTGAAGTACAAGGAGTCAGAACCTGCTATAGAAAAGTCGGAAAAAAACAAGAAAAATGCCGCGATGAAGAAATATCACCATCACCTAGGGCCAGGGGGCTACGCAGCTGCCATGCCAAAGTGGGATGCTAAAGAGAATGAGTTGCTTGCTAAAGGGATCACTCCAGAACCAATACGCGAAGAATGGGATCTGAGGGCAAGGAATTGGTTCCTTGGGCATGGGAGTGAGTATGACGAAAGTACAGGGGACCTTATTTGCAGTGACGGGATTAGGATACCCCGGGATACATGGCAGAAAGTGGTGAAGAAGATTAAAGCGGGGACAACAAAGTTTCGTCCCGATAGAGAGAAAGACTTGCTGACAAAGGTCCTCGGGAATGACGAACGCGGAGGACGTGTACGAGGCCTTGGCCATAGTTATACGTGGGAGATAGGGTTTCCCAAAAACAGAGATACTTATAGGAGCCGAGAGAGAGCAAAGAGGCGACGGCAGGAGGAGGAGGGAGACAGGTTCACCGAGTTGCTAGGAACACTTCGAATGCATCATCAACAGATTGACGAACTTCGAGGAGCAACGCGCCTGCAAGATCCTGTACTCGATATTACCGCCGTCCCATCTCAGCGGATAAGCAGCGTGGCTGAATCGGAGGTCCCTTCTGATGATGCACGTATGGTAGATGGCGGTCCCGGTTACCCCGTGGATGGAATCAAGGAGCAGGCATCTTGTGAGCTCCATCAGAAGGTGAATAACCTATCCATCAAGGTGGCGGTCGGATGTGTTTTACCTTGTCCACCTGGCGCACGCTGGCATGGCCGTGAGATTCCAGCTGGCTATGCTAAAGTTGTTGTGGATGAAATCGCAATGGGGTGGGACTCAATGGAGCTTGACATCCCTGGACCTGAAGGTGAGAGGACACTCGGAGAAGTACTGGGTGGTATCATTCTATGGGACAAGAACAAGATCAAGCTTCCAGGCTGGACGCCAAAGCCAACACCGCCTCCGAGTCGTCGCATGTCACCTTCACCTCCATCACCTCCAAGAAGCCCACCCCATGACTACGACCACCACAGCCCGAGTCCATCTCGATCTCCGCCGCAGCCTCCGATTAGTACTAAACGACGCATCAGCCCAAAACGACAAATGTCGCCCCTCCCAAGAGTACCTCATAAGAATCTTCCCATCAGACCTTACGATCGTACTGACGAGGAAACCGACATGATCGTAAAGGCCGAATGTGTTGCGCAGCTTCAAAAGAAGAAACCCGAGCCCGCCTCGGTATACACCGAGAAGCAAAAAGCGTATGCACTTTCTTTTCTGAACACAAAATCGCAATATGACTTGCACCATAAGCTAGATGACTATCGACGCACACTTCAGAAGGAAGTGAAGAAGAGCAAATCAAGTAGAAGTGCAGGCGGGAGCAAATCATCAAGTCAAAGTGCAACCGGGAAAAGAAAGGACATCCCCTAGCTCGGGGAACAGGCCAAAAAATCGACCCCACCCCTCAAGGTGGTATCCCATGACATTTCCCAGCAGAATATGGAAGAAGCTGCGAAGCTTGCGGCCTCTATGAATGTGACTGTTGAGGAATTGCTAGGTTCCAAGGACGACAAGTTACCCAAGGCTCAGGTAGTCCCTATATATGTCCCAGGAAAGCCTCTGGTCAGCTTTGAGCAGTTCCAACAACTGCCAACACAAATGCGGAGTTTACATAACTTGTACTTGAAAGCCGTAAAGCAGGAGAGAATAATGATCGTGGCGAAAGTCCCACATGACTACTACTTCCGAGAAGAACAGGTCCATGTTGAGTTTCCAGAACTCTTCTAGTTATACAGTTTCGACGCCCTCGACAAAAGTCTCATGAGTTGCTATTGTCTGTAAGTTGTTGAATTCATTGTCTATATATAAGTTGTTCATTTTTTCAGTTGTTCAGTTCATTGCATATAATTATCCTCATTATATCCTTTTGTACTCTGTTATTATGCAGAATGAAGATCATGGAATGTGAAAGAAGGTCACTCTTTAGTGTTGGGTTCATTGACCCAGATAAAATACATTGTAAGACGCTAAAGGATAAACCTAAGGAGACGCATGAAAACCTTCTAAGGTTTCTAACGGGGCAAAATTTCTGTGACCACATATTGTTTCCTTATAATTTTGCGTGAGGGTCTTACTCTGTTGTACACATCCACTTTTGCTTACTCGATGTTAAATGTAATTGATGAGTTACTGATGTATATATAAACGTGTGCAGTTTCCACTGGATTCTCATGGACATTCAACTTGATAAGGGAAGAGTTGAAGTCATGGACCCATCGAAGAGACCCCTGGAATAGTTTAGGGACATGCAGGACATGCTCCAGAGGTAATTTCCGTGCTACATCGGTCTCTTTATTTGATTTCCTGAGATATCACGTAATAAATAACTCATTCATTCATTTTCTTTGCCGGGCAGGATTTGGAGCATGTTCAAGAGTAGGGTTAAGGGTTCCTTTAGTAAGGAGCTGACGTTTACTCCGGTCTCGGTAAGTAATACGTGATATGTTCGCGCATCTCTTTACTTCTAGTTTCAAGACAATTATGATGCTAGATTATAATTTTGATTGAATTCTATTCTCGTAAAGTGCGCGAGGCAGCCACAGGGGACGAATCTATGTGAATTCTATGTTTGCGAGTTCATTCGCACGTTTTCCACTGAGCACAAAGATTATAGAGTCGATGTAAGCAATACATTCACAACACTATTTTATTACCGTCACTTTTTTGTTATCATGATTGATATTCATATTGATCTCCTTTTCTTATATAGTTCGAGAGAATGCGGGATCAGCTCCTACCACAGCAACGCGTACTAGGAATTGCTGAAAAACTGGCAGGATTCTTGATGAACGAGATGATAGATGACGCCGGGGAATTTAGCGTGAATAGGCGCTACCGATGATCCCAGACCGTGTAATTAAATCGTCGAATTGTGATCTCCATATAACTATCATGATCGTGTATATATTTGTATGCTCGATCTTAAGAGAAGTTATCTTATGTATGCACGAACGTGTACGATATGTGATAGCGTAGAAAACTATTTTCGAAATGAAAAAGAAAAAAAAAATATAAATTAAATTCTCTGCCGCGGCAGAGAAAATGCCTAAACTTCTACCGCGGCAGAGAACCATTTGTCCCGGTTCGTAATACGAACCATGTGGATACCCATTGGTCCCGGATGGTAAGCGGTCCGGGACTAGTGGGGGGCTTTTAGTCCCTCTCCTCTAGTCCCGGTTATCAGGACCAGGACTAAAGCCCCTTACGGGCCAGGACTGGAGGTCCTTTTTCCACTAGTGACGCATCCGCTTCATCTTTAGTCCCGTTTCTCAGCGCATGCACCGGCGTCTTTTTTTTCCAAAAATCTGACGATTCCACTCTTTCCATATCGCTCCCAACAGATTAGTTGGGCGCTGCCAGGAATATACTCCTCCGCTTAGCCTTTGTGTGGTCTCCCACCATTCATATGTACCATTCTTGAATTGTTATAGCTCCTTTCCGATCCATGTGCGCGGTTCTATTTCTTTGGTCTTAAAGTGTTCCGCTAGATTTTGCCAAATCGTTATGCTTAGCAGGCATTTTGTGAACAGGTGCGCTGCTGTCTCCAGGTTCCTTCGGCACAGCGGATAGAAGTAGTCGTTCTCCCATTGTCACAGCATAAGCTTGTACGCTGTAAGGACGTGATTTAGCATCAAGGTCCTGATGAAGAACTCGCATCTTGCTGGTGCCCACCCTTTCCAAATCAATTTTAATGTGAAATATTTTGTATTGTAGGATAGATAAACATTAAACGTGTAAATCTAAGTATATTGAACCGTGCATATACTCAGAACTCTAAAATTTGTCAAAATTTCTCATTTGACGTCTCTTGTAAAATATCGTCTATATCGGTGGATCTAACAGGCTATGTCAATTGATATGTGTGAAAGTGATATGTTTTAAATCGAAATACATTAATGGTCTCGGGTACTCGTGGTCCTAGTTTTCAAACCGCCTCAAAATTCGTATTTATAAGTTTCAGAATTTTTGAGATAAATCATGCATGTACACATATAGCCGCTGTACTTCACTAGTACAAACTCATTATTTAGAAACTGCACCTAGAGCCGGTTTAGCTTGATAACAAAATTATTCGTCTGGGATCGCTCACATCAGACGGTTGAAACAAAATACCCGTCTATGTTCTTCTTAGAGGTGGAGAGTTTTTATGTCTGCCTCTAATAACATTAACACCATAGCTGGTTTGTAATTGTAACCGTCGCTAAAAATTATCTGAGACGGTGCTACATTACAAAGAAGTATTTCACCCAAGGCGGCCAATAGAACGAACCGTCTCAAAAACATACATCAGGGGTTAGTTGTCATGGCCGCCTATAGAGGTTCAACACAAAGACGGCTCAGTTCATAATATAAACAGAATTCAACATAAACTAATTAATTTATAGGTTTAAGACAAACAGAGTTCAACATAATATGTTGCTTTTGCATTAAGCAGTAGCACACATATGCACACCAGCTACCTACCTTATTAATTTCAACCTTCCCCAAATAGGAAATAAATCCCACACCACCAAGCATATGTATACCAAAACAAAATGTAGATGTAATTTAACATGCATCCATAATCTAGAAACGCCAGCACATATATATATATATATATATATATATATATATATATATATATATATATATATATATAATATGCAACAAATTAAAAGATTCAACACAGAGTGTACACGCAAACAAAAGTTAGTTCAACATGCAAATGTTGCTCAGCAGCCAACATAAACAGAGTTTAACAATATATATGCTGCTTTTGAAGCAACAGACACACAAACTGTATGCATAGTTCTTCATCTCCTTGCTGCCGCCGCCTCCTTCCTATCATGCTTTCTCTTCTTCCTGCTCTCCATAACAGGAACCTTTGCCGGCTTGGGATTGGGAGGATCCATACGACCGAACTTGATAGCTCGGTTCAATTTCTTCCTGAGGAAGAGTACATAAGCCATGTGATTGGTTAATGAAGCCGTGGCGGTTCACATTTTCCCCAACTTTGACATGGCCGGATCCACTGGCTTTGGCATGTTGCAGGACGCTTTGGAAGTCTAGCTGTAAGCTGCTCTACAGAAGGGGCAACGGTTCTTGGTACCAATCCAGGGTTCACTCCAGTAGTTGTCGAACCTTCCAGCTTTAAGCTTGTTGAGAGTGGCCCTGGCCTTCCTATGACGCGACTCGACATCGATGTCAACATTATTAGTAGCAACCTGATACATGCAAAATTTATAGGTGAAGCAAATATATGTAGCAATTGCAACAAATATCTAGCAAATTAGTAAACAATAGATAACACGACCACATCGTATAGAACGTATAAAACAATAGGCTTGCATTAATGCGCAGATATGAAACAATAAGCTTGCATTAATTAATCCGCAGATATGAAAAAATAGGCTAGCAATCAAGCACTAGTCAAGCATTAACAATCCTATAATTGAAAACTCGGTCTAACTAGTGTTATGAATTAACACCTAATTAATCAAACTCCTAGCTAGAAATAATCAACAGATCCACTAAATACACATCAATACTAACCGATATTAAACAAATCTGACGCTAATTGAAAACCCTAGTCCCCAATCCTAACAGATATATTAGATAAAAATTTGAGGTAACAGGGAGTGACGGTACCACAAATCACTCTAGTGCTAGGTTGAATATATAAGGGAGAGGGTGAATCGGAACTTATTACCTCCTTCTCCTCGTCGAAGTCCTGCGGCGGCGGCTCGATAATGAGCTCGACCTCCTCGTCGACCTCCTGTGACTCCTTCCCGAGGCTGTACACCCACTTAGTGATAGAAGCGGGAGCCGATGTGGGGCTGACGAGACGTCCTTCGACAATGGGCTCTGCTTCGGCTTTGGCCTCCGATGCGGTGATGAGAGTCGTCCTTGTGCCCTTGCACGCCTCGGTTGCGGCTAAGGACAGCCTCTCGGCCTTCGCCTTCGTTGCGGCAACGGCGTCGGATGGGAGTTCCAGCGCCGGACGGAGAATGCGGGTTTTTCCTAAGTCGGCGGAGAGAGAGAGTGGAGTGGGGAAGTGGGGAGTGGGGAAACTGCTGAACTTTTTTCCAGATCAGGGAGGTGCCGCATATAGAAACTGTTCGTTACCCATACACGTGCACACATATGCCCCCACATATTTCTATTTCTAAGATTTTTTCGAATTCCAGACGACATGAATAAATCCAGACTACAACATATCCTTGAGACAGTTACGAAAAAACATAGTCTCTAAGATTTGTAGTTAGAGTCGGTCATGATTTTTAGCGGTCTCTATGACACGTGCACGTCCTCCGAGTGGCAGCCATGTCATTCAAGTGAGACCTCCTCAGGAGGATTTTATTTCTGACCGTCTCTAATAGGCTGCCCCGACATGTGTAGTTCACCCATGTGCGGCGTGTCATTTGTTTTCGAAGTGGTTACTATTTCGCACCGTCTCCTTGGAAAAAGACGAGGGAAACCGAGTTGGCAGAGACCCAACGGGTAGTTTGAGCATTGATAGTACAGAGTCAGGTCTTGCCACAGCAGCATCCCCCTCCTCTGACCTCTACTCTCTATTTGATTTCTTCCTCTGGTGTATTCTTCCTTTGTTCATACTTCGTACACAGAGGGGCACTGTGCTTCTCCATTTCGTTGCCCCGATAGAAGGTCAGATTTTGTTCCTCCATATTTCCCCCATTTCTTCTACCATAGCAGGGTAGAGTTTTCTTCTTCGGATTCCTCTACTTCTTCTGCTTCTGATTCCTTTCATTACTCTTGTTCTTCGGATTATTCTTATTCATATTATTCGATATTTTCTTCTTCTTCTTCTTATATTTAGGGTTGCGATGGAGATCTACCATGTCTGGACCTAGCCACCGGAGAATTGTCGCCATTCAAGCAGGAAGACGGTGTCCTTCAGCATCATCTTGAACCACCCAATCTTTCGGGATCATGTGGTGAGCAATTTGTAGCCTCTTTACTTAGGCTCTCACTAGTGCTCCACATAATCAAGTAGTATAGGTTTTGGCTACTCGTAGTGTTTCTAAATCTCGAGATTGACATTTTCTTCATAGAAGTGTCAACTTTTAATTACACTTTAGGTGTTCAATCCTATAGGTTCTTGTACTGAAACTAGAAGACCATTAGCTTACCATACTTACGAACTATGTTTGATAGTTTTTTATGTGCTGGATTATTTTTTGAACATTGAGGAGCCAACATTGCTTTGTTAGATTTTTTAGATAGTGAGCACTCCATGTAGGCCATAATTCTGATTACCATCTCTATTTCATTTAGTGTTTCATATTTAATGCCACTTGGTTGATTGTGCTACTTTCATAACTAATTTGTAACAAATTTCATTGTTTTTTATTCTTAGACTGTTCCTTGTCACTTCAAGGAAAGACTTAACAAATTTGTTGATCAATGGCTACATGGTCTGAACCATTCTGACCATCAATTTGAGATTTCCCTGGTGAAAACAAAAGTAGCTACATATTTGAGAGGACCATTCTAGACTTCTTCCTTGACACAGTGTTGCAAAGCACGATGTTGTGACCTTTACACTAGAGGATGAGGAGGGAGATGAGGAAGGAGATGATGAGCAGGGATGTGCAAGAAGAGGATCATGAGGAGTTTGTGTTTAGGATGGAAGTACGTGCCCTGAAGGTAACATCAAGCAGTTCCACTATATTCCTGGTATGTGTTTTTTATCAATATTTTAATTGCATGCCATCTTGAATTCCTTGTAATGTGAATACCAGTTTATAGGAGTAACCATGCCAGATGTGGTTGGTTGCCACAAAGCTGTTTTTCTAGAAATGTTTTCACAGATATGCATCTAATTACTATGGCAGACATGTGTGCTATAACTTTTGAGACGATGAAGGAAGTAAGCCACCAGAGATACCTTTTTTCAGATGAATTTTTCTATATGAAAGAACTTCAATACTTTGTTACAAGGCTCACTCTAATTGAGGTGGCTAACAATGTATTTGTGAGTTACTCTAGCCTATCCATAGCCATCCTTTGATAGTACTTTGTGTGTTCAATTAATAATGTGTGTTTAATTAATTGTTCATTTCAGGCCATGCCCTCAATCTTTACGCGTGGTTTCAATATCCTAAAGAATGGCAAAGCCCTGTTTCTGAGCCTTCCCATGGATGCCCCAGTTCCTAGGGAGTACACTATCATCTGTGGCAACCTCAACGAGATAGTGTTTAGAAACGGTTGGCACATCTTCTGCAACATGGACCAACTTAGGGTTGGTTCTCTGATTGTTGTCAGGGTGGAAATGAGGGAAAAGTGCATTGTGTTATTTGTGACGAAGATCCACAACTTATGAAGAAGAATGATGGTTCTCTGACATGCCAGTTTCTTTTGACTTTAGCTGTAGTTGCTTTTGGTTAGAATTTTTTTGTTTGTAATATACTTTTAATCCATGTAGTGCAAAAAAGATCCGCAAATTTGTTTGTCATGTAAGTTGTGAAACTACAAATTTGTTTATTTTGGGATGTCTGGTTTTAATTTTAGGTATATGTCCTCCTTTCATAATATTAAGCATGTATATGCACCTTTATTTGCCTATTATTTTTCGAATTCCAGACTGCAGGAATAAATCCAGAGGGTCCGAATAAGTGTTCAACAAGCATTCCTTCAAGAAATACTTAATATAAAGTTTCATAACGGCCACGTACACCACATAGGTCGTACCCAAACATGATCAAATGATAAGTTTCAAAATTATCCGATATTTTTTACTTATTATAAAAATTCATAGCTAATTATTGCATAAATGACAAAATAAAAATCTAGAGCGTCCGGATTTATTCGGACCCTCTGGATTAGAACCAACTATAAATTTTGCAAATAATTTAGAAAATAAAGGTTAACAAATGTGAATGTGTGATTTTTAGTGTTAAATGAAGTCCTATGCCAAAAAAGAAGTTCATAAACTGAAGAGAGTTTTAGACATAGTACAAACTTTGGATTTTACCCTGAAAGGTCTGATGCTTCATATTGTCGATGTAGTTCTTACAAAGCAAATTTGTGAAAATGTTTTGGAGTTGACTTATTATGATTCCTTGGTGTTAACACAGTTGAATCTCCCATCCATTTGGAACATTTATTCCATGTACGTTTGTCTTAGAGACGGTCATAAAATATAACCAGCTCTGAAGTGAAAAAATGTAGGAAAATTGTGAAATAAACTTTACATTTGTTCATTTTAGGATACCTATATTGAGTTTTAATCTTTATTTTTCCTTTTGTTTTTGAATAGTTCCGAAATTCTACAAGTTTACAAAATCGGGACAGCATGAATAAATCCAGAGGGTCCGAATAAAAATATGAAACATTTGATTGAAATATCATATTTGAGTAACAAATATAGCTCATATCATAAATTTACAATGTTAAGTCAATAAACTACTTATATATCTCATATCATTAATTTACTAGGGTATCCTGATATCAGATAATTTGGAGTCTCTGGTTTCCGGCCCTTATAGGATCCGAATTTTAGGTTCTTTGCGGCGGTTATTACTTTTATCTGCTTCAGGGTGAAATGACTTTGGCCCTCCGCGAGATCCATAAACAACCCCACCGGTCGCCTGTCGGTCACACCGATCCCCCACTGGCCAGGCAAATTTGACGCTCTCCTTCCAGACCTACGGCGCTAGGATGCATAGGCCCGAGCTGTTGCAGCTCCGTTTGCATCTACGAGTTGGCCCTGCATCATCGCCGCCCTCCCTCGCATCGGTGAGTACCGCACCACCCCTCGATCCCCTTTCTTATTGAAGAGAATGGATGTGTCTCAGTTCAATTAGAATTTGTGTTTAAGATTTGATTAACTATAGATCATATAATTAGTGGAGAATACACAGAGAATTATTGGACATGTTGGACATAGAGTTTCTTACTAATTCTCAGGATTCTTTAATGAGCTTTTAGATGGACACTATCGTGTTATACGCCAAGACATAGGAATTCATCGTGGACAACATTGCTGCAACGATGCAGACAAATTTAGCTCAAAAGCATATGTGTGTACAGTTTATGGTTATAGATTAATTGCTAGCTATATTTAGTTATTTAAGGTTTTTTATTCTCGTAGTTTTTAGTCCCTACTATGTACTCCCTCCATTTCGAAATATAATATGTTTTAGTTTTGTGAAGAAAGTGTATCTAGACTTCTTTTAGTGTGTATGTTCATCTAGGATTGGAGTGAACCTACACACTAGAAGGGGTCTAGATACACTCCTTTCATAAATTTTGAAAAGGGGGAGTACTAGCTAGTATAACTTGTACTGTAAATTATTGTGATAGGATATGGAAATATGCCAAGTTTGCATGACTCGTTGCAAGGAGTCACTGTGAACAGATCACTTTTCAGTGTTCATCTCATACCAGGATGTTTTCAGAATTCAGTGCTATATATTTATTACAGAAATTTTATCTAGCTAGAAAAGTTTACATTGCATTGGTTAGAATTTATCAATTTAATGTTTGCTTTTTTTGCACAGATTGTGCCATGCAATGAAAGGGCACAATTCAATGACTTGACATGAGATAGTGTGCAATTTCTGACTTGTGGACACAAATACGAGATTAAAGTGAAAAAGGGATAACTACGACTCGCTTGTGAGGTGTAGGGTGGCGTCGGTTAATTTTCCAGAACCATCTCACTGGAGATGAGATGTTGTACTTTTCCTTGGCACGAGACACCCTGAGGATTACTATAATATATCTCAACATATCTAGCAAAGAAGAGCATAATAAGTTATCCCCGATTATCTCCCAGATATGCAAACTTACTGAAGGTGAGAATAAACACCTCCTACAACTCATCCCTCCAAGTAATTCCTTCATCGCGGTGCCATTCGTCACCCGGTTGACGAGGACCAATGTTGAGAGGCGCCTTATGCTACATATATTATTTAAATACCCTGCAACTAGATATCTTATTTTCTTTTTATTCTTGTGATTCATATTTTGGTAATGATCGTGTGTTTATATAACATCAAGTTATCTCACTTCTTCATTGTAGAAATTATCGTGGGACATGATTTGTCAGCTTGATATCCCTAAAGAAGGCTTGTTTAGACTACGCATTGGATCACGAAGTCGCATCAGCACCGTCGAGTAGAAGATGACATATGACATCCGCATCTCCTTCACCGCTAAAGGGTGGAAATACTACCTCTAGACCAAGGAACTACAGATTAGACAAGCTATACTCATCACTGCGAGGTTGACCAGGCACAGGGACCTTCACATGATGTTTGTCATCGATATCATCAATGATTTGGCCTCGATATCGGAGTTGGACTTGGACTCGGACTCAGACTCCTGCTCGTACTCGTATCCATAGTGATACTCGTAGGTGTATTGTGACTTAATAAATTTGTTTTTCTTGTGTTGAAGTGGCGTATTGTTATTTTCATCTCTAAATTTGTTTTTCTTGTGACTTAATAAACTAGTTGTTTAAACCTACTTATGTTAATTTGCTCCAAAATCTGAATTTCGCAAACATATAGTTCTATTGTTAGTTAGAACACTGATGCCAACTATCTTCTTTAAATGGCTAAGAATTATAACCATCCCTTTGACGTCTTTCTTAGAGGCGGTTTATTTTCTAAGACGTCTGAGTATAATTATTGGCGGCAAATTCTGAAATTTATGGTAAATATTTGGACATGAGGGCGCCCTTTTTCCTCTTTAGCCCGCCTCAACCGTCGCCGACCGGTGAACATTATTGGCCTGTTTCATAATTCCCCTCGCCGCTGCCCTCCCCTACCACTCATCTGCACCGTCGCTGGTTCCCTGCCTATACTCTCGCCATAGCCCTCTCTGTCTACTGTGGGGGAGATTCGTCGCCTCCGAGTACTCAGGGACATCGTCCAGGTACATATGTGCCCTCGCCTGCCTCTCCTCCGAGGCGTAGCCGGTTCCCTTCCACTCCTTCCCGCAGCCGCCGCCCTCTCTGTCCACTGGGGTGAGGAAGCTCTGTCGCATCCGTTTCCTAAGCCACTTCCCCGGATAATGCTCCCTCAATCTCATCCGAAAATCCGTAGCATTTTCCCTTTTTGTGCAAATTGAGGTGAAACCCTAGTTTATATTGCATATTGAAATTGTTATGGAAAAATGGCATGATTGTTTGATCTGTAGTATTAGCATTGGTATAGTATTCATTTGGAAAAATTCAGGAGGTTAACTTTTCTTAGAACTAAATCTTATATGCATGGTACTTGGTTCTGTTCATATTAGCAACATGTGTAGAAGTATGTCATATATTTGTTGCCATCACTAGTACAAACATGTCTCTGCTCCATGTTCTTCTATTTATGATTTCCAGTTTTACAGATTCCTCGTAGATAGTTTTTGAATTTTACATCATGATAATTAAACAATTTCTACGTATTCAATAGATGGGAACAAACAATGATGATGCAATTGTGCTATCTAGTGGTGACAGCACAATGTCATCAAGCGAAGAGCCTGAGCATCTATTTAGAGGTATCCATGAAGAACATCAAAATTTCTGCGTTTACTGGTATATATGAAGATTTCTTGTGACCCCAATGTAATATCCATGTGTTGCATCAGGACCCAATCTACACGGGACAGAGACTTTGATAAGCAGTGCCTTTTTGAAAACGAGATGTATCTGAATAAAATATATGTCTCCTGGCTGATAGATTATTGTGATCCCAAATATCCACCAACTATCAAGTACTATGTATACAAGATGACTATTCATCTGTCGTGAAGAATAAGTGCAAACTGGTAATTTTGATGATATTTGAATATGAACAAACATATGATATGTAATTATTTAAATAATTACAAGCATGCTAAACTTCATTTCTTTATACTTCCCAGACATTTGGAGATGAGTTCACAAGGAGCTACCTCAAGAATCTCCATGATTAACCTATTGATGTCTATATTTGAAATTGGCGCATGATTAGCATGAAGACAAAGATTCTGACCACGAAAATGGCATCTAGGTCAAACAATGCTATCTTGACCACTGGATAAGACAATCTCGTGAAGAGGTTCAAGTTTTAAAAGGAGAATAGAATTATCATATTCTGCTTCACTAAAACAAATGATGGAGAACTCCATCTTTTCATTAAACCTATTTCAAGATGTTAGCTGATATCTGTATGAATTTATGGCTGGTGAATCATGTACTGTCTCAAAGTATATATCGCTAAGTTGTGGAACCAAATTAGTACATATATATATATATATATATATGTTGATTAGTGCTTCAGCTGATCTCGAATCATGTACTGTATTTAAACTGTCTGTTCTGAATGATTTTGAATTATATCCTACTGTATATTATTTAAAATATGAAATAACACCTGGAGACGGCCTCTTTTCTGAACCGCCTTAAAATGAAAAATGGCTCCGAGCGAAAAAATATTTGAGACGGTCAGCAAAGAAGGCCGACTCAGAGTGAAAATTTTATGGAAATGGACATGAAAACAAACCGCCTCAGAGCGGGAAACAATAGAGGCGGTGGCTAAAATAAACCGCCTCCGGTTATCGGAGCAATGGAGGCGGCCGTGAGTAACATCCGTTGTAGGTATGAAATCGTTTAGAGTCGGTCTGTCTCTAGACTAATATTGTTGGAGACGATTTTTTTTCACGACCGTCTGAGCATTTGGTTCTTTGAGCCGGAAAGGAAAACCGACTTAGAATGGTGCGTTCTTTGAGGCTGAGGCGTCGAGATGGTACCAGAAACTGGCTCAGTCCTATGAGAATTTACCGGCTCCAAGTCTGGATTCGGTACTAGTGCTTTGGTACCTCCAGTAAAAAGAGAAATATGCAAGTGGCACAACGATGTTAATCAGGTACTTTGTCTTTTTATCCATCTTACACACTTTCGAATTTAAGTTCCATACCTAATACGTAAATATGTACGTACATCCTTTAGATGCAAAATTTATTTCGTTTTTCTTATTTTATTTTGTATTTTCTCTATTTTACTATTCATGGGGGTACATTGTACCCATATTCTGAATATTCTCGTTATCGCAAATGGTAGACCCCCACTGCATAGATGTATGCTGATATGTCAAATCTTACATGTATGTACTTAGAACTTTATTTGCTCCACCCCAAAAGTTTCATACGGTAGTAATATTTTATTTTTAGTTAATTTGGATGACTAATTTCATTTTTTTTATCAAAAAGGTCATTTGGCAATCGATTCAAACCATTATGTTTATTTGGACTATCGAAATCTCTAGCATTAGACCATTATTTGATGCAATTTGTAACATCCCGAGGAATAGTAACACTTTAGGACTGATTTGTAAAATGTGAATTTACATTGCATGGATTTGAGAAATGTGAAATTTTCAAACTTTTGTATTGAGAAGGTGTAAGTGATTGAAATTGAACTCTACTATTGAATTTTGACTTAGGTCGGCACTAGAATTTGAAGTCAAATTTCAAAAGGAACTTTTATTTTCCAAATTTAGGATTCAGCACACATTTATATTTGACTCAAAAGGTCACACTGCAACATGGAGGCCGGGCGTTGTTGCTTATAGACGCCGAGGCACACGCCCAATCATCACGCTCGCGCCAACGAGGCAAATAAAAGCCACCAGGAATAGCTGCATGGTGAAAAGTGCATCGGGGAAGCTTTTTTCACTCGACCCATCATCATCCACGAGATAGCGCTTCCACGGCACCACAAAAGATGCGTCTCGTTATATTACTAAAGATGGGAAACCTTTAGTGCCATGTAACCGCGCATTATTTGTCGTGTTACGCCTTACCCATCATAAAAAGTTAATTACATTAACAATAATTAATTTATGTTGTTAATTCTATTGCAATTCGAAAAATTCAGTTTATTGATATAGAAAATATTTATTACAACATATTACACTGGATTTGAGCCCCTCTCTATTGATTACATTAAAAGTAGTAGCTGCTGACACCTTAGAGGGTCTTGAGCCCTTTTCTATTCGGTAGATCTACCTTTCAAAATTAAAACGACACCTAGTTAGGATAAATGTACTATCCAATGCTAGAGTTCTTGAGCGTCTCTCTATTTCGTTTGACATCAACATCATGTTGGCGCTGAAGAATTGATGTGCGTCAACATCATCAAAGTGGATCTGCTTTTGAGCACACGCCATATGGTGATAACTTCGTTTGGAACTGAAAGACAAATAAGGAGATGATTAACAGGAGAAAGAACAAAGCAACGGATCTAAAAGAAAAACCGTCCTAAGATGTGTATAGAAGATGAGGAACAAATCTGCGGATCGGACAAACCAATAGAGGTGAAAGGCGGGTCGCGCAAGATACTGAGAGCCAACGACCATGCAAGATCTGGCGTAAAGGGGCCGCGAAAGATCATATGCGGATAGGGAAGGCAAGATCCTGCGCGACCTGGCCACACAAGATCTTGTATGTCTTAGATGTTGCGCGTGGAGCTGGGGTCGTTCTATATATGTTCTCTCTATGGAGAGTTGGAGGTGGCGGGTGAGGTAGGGACTGAAAATGGGATTAGTTGTTAGGATTCCTCTATTATATAGAGACTGGGAATTGGAGAGTGGCTAGTTTGGGCAATTTAAGCAAGTGTGGTCCAGACATCTAACTTTTTAGCCCGTATTTGCTCAAATGACACATAAAGAAATTTTTTAACAGTTTCCTTCTTGATGTAACTGCACACAAGTATAATGGGAGGAGGCACACGTTCATGCTTTAATTACGGGAGAGGAAAAACATTCACAATGGTTGAGATTTACCAGGAGGATTAGCAATGCGATTATGAGACATTAACTACCATCATACTTAAATATTACGCTCGGGTTTATGATTTTAAAAAGAAACTCCGTAAAATATAAACAACCCAGCCCAATAGCTTGGCAGTGGTGAGTCTCATCAATCAGTGTGATGCGTTTGACTGGTTAGCATGATGCTTACCTTCCACGGCGCAATGTTAACTGCCTCCATCAATCTATTGCAGCATTAGTTGGTGTCGGGCTTGCCAATCACGTACCACGACACCAAAATCTGTAGGTATCGAGTCTGCCATATGTATACAAGGCCGTCATGAAAAAATGATGCCGCAAATGCTGATCCTATGGGTTAACAACTTTTGCAGGTACTTTTCGCTTGTGTCGTTCCAAAAAAGTGCCGGACACGGGGGAGGGGGTATTTTTTCTAGTGTCAAACACACTTACACTCAACAATTCGATTTCAAAAGCACTAGAATCAACTTTGAATTTCAAAATTGAGATTTGAATTATTCAAAATTAAGTTCAAATATAAACATATATAAGAAAACAAATAAAATTTAGAAAAATATACAAATTTGTGACATTGCTCATAAAGAAATATTTATTGATTATAAAATGAGTACAAGGTTTATTACATGAGGAATTCACAAACAAAAATTACAAGAAAGGATCTGATCCTAATAAAAACTATAAAAGAACAATAAAAGGATCAAAACCTAAATTACCCTAGTCTCCTTATCCTATTGTTTCTCTTCTCGGCCTTCAAAACCATATGACCTAGAAAAACAAACAAGAGACAAGAGTTTTATTAAGATTAAAATATTGGATCCGCCATAACGGTGAATCAATTGGGTTTAGAATCCATATTTAGAAGTCCAGGTCGTGTTGTTAGGGATGATAGGTACACCGGCGGCGTACATAACGCGACCAATGGTGATGTTTACACCAATTCCCGCAAAAGCAGATCTTGTCTGAATCCGAGCTCCTGAGGTCGCTGGCCCTATAGTGGACGCCAACTGTCGTTGTATTGATGAAAAGTACGTCATTAGGGGGTTCTCGAGGCGTGAAAAGGAAAGGGTATGAGACATAGAGACGGGGAACACACAGTTTTATCCAGGTTCAGATCCGACTATGGTGACCGGATGCTACTCCCTGCTATCAATCCACTATAATTGACAAAGCTGAAGGTTACATATAGTTTGAGGATTGGTGTCACCTCTGCGAGTACGAGATTTCTTCTTCCCTAAAGGCTGCCCGCCAACTTATATAGACATTCGGCCTAGGGTTTACAGGAGAAACCTATCCGACTACGATACAAATTACAACATAGTTGATAACGTTAGGCTTAAGTCGGTAACTCTTTTGGGCCTTCTCGTAACCGGATGGGCCTCAGTCCATCTTGTTGACTGGGACGTCCGTGGAACCATAGACTCTAACCACAAGTAGGCCACTCTAGTCTTCGAGTACTTATACTGGTCGTGGGCATACCCGGAAAATATAACCCGATAGTTAGGACTGTACAATAGTTAGCATATGCAGGTAAAGTTCGAGGTTTTTTATCTAGATTAAATCGCCATTTGTAGATACTCCATCCATTTTAAAATATAAGATGTTTTAGCTTTGTGAATAAAGTGTATCTAAACCCTTTTTAGTATGTAGGTTCATCTAGGTTTGGAATGAACCTAAATACTAAAAGAAGTCTAGATATACTCTATTCATAAACTAAAACATCTTATATTTTAAAATGGAGGAGTACTAACAAAATATGGTTATTTATTTGTCTTATCCCATGTACTTGTAATCTACATAGCCTATATATACATGAAGATGACGAGCCTGACGGGAATTTTGCCTTATCCAATATTTCTCTCTAAACTTTCATGAGAGAATGACGATGTTTATCTCCCATCCAACCATAGCTAGGTGGAGATATAGGAACATCCCAGGTTAGCCTCCATTACAAGAAAAACAAATATGAAAGGAAGGAGAGGAAGTTGAAGGAACATCTTGAGATTAAGCATTGGGTGTTTGCCATAAGACTCTAAAGCCCACATCCAGATCTGCGTATCGAGTGTCTTCTAGCGAAACGGACGCGTGCGCTCCTACGTCGTCCCCGTGGGCGACGCCAGGGGCGATTCCCCGCCGCCCCGCCCTCTCGCCTCCCCTCCTCCCTCTCCCTCGCCGCCGCCGGCGAGCGCTGCCGCGGCAAAGGCCGGGTATTGCCGGCGGCGGCGGGATGCTTTCTTCCCGCGCGTGGGGAGGCCTCGCCGGCGGCCTCATCAGGCGGCGGTCCCTCCTGTGGCGGCGCGCGCGTGTGTGTGGGGGGGGGGGGCAGGTGGCGGAGTACGGTGGCAGTGTAATGGTGGTTCGGCGGCGATGATTTTCGGCAGGGCGACGACTGCAGGGGAAGGTGGCTGGTGCTGCTACGGCGGCTGCGGGCGGCGTGGGCCCAGATCTGGGCCAGGTTGGGCCCGATCTGGGTCAGCTGGCCCTACTGTGCCAAGCACTCTGCCCCGCTGAGAGGCGGATGGGGCACCGGATTTGGCCCGCATGCCCAATTCCGGCGGCCGGCCTGTAGACCCAGCGAGGGGGCTACAAGGTCGCGACTTGTGGGGGCGGGGGACGGAGGTGTCGTGTCCACCATGCCGGTTGCACTTTCACATCCTAGGTGGTGCTCCGGCACTGGCCTAGTTCTAGCTGCCCAGCGCATCTGCTCGGGGTGACCCGTGGGCGACATGCAGGCTTCGTTTCTGCCATGCTCGCCACACCTCGCGCTCGCGGGCTCAGGTGGTGTCCCTCAGACCGACGGTGGTCCGGCAAGTCCGGGTGAGCACGATGGCGATGGTGTTGCTGCTTGGCGGTAGGGATCGGCGGTGGAAGCGGATCCTCCTGTGGACGGAGGAGTAGGGCCTAGTGCTGGGTTGGTGTGTACGGGGGCACCCTTGCTGCAGTGCGGCGGTGGGGCTTCACGTGCATTTTCGGGCTCGGCGAGGCCAGAGAGGGCCTGGTTTTCCCTGCTGTCGTATCCGGTCGGCTACCGCCTTTAGGTGGTGGAGGTAGTTCCCTCCCGCGTGCTGATGTCATGCCGACCCCGGTCGAAGGTTCCTCTTTTTCGGTCCTACAGGCCTCGCACCGGGGTCACGGTGACATGGCGGTGGTGACTTCAAGACCGTGGTGGTGGGTGCTCGTGGGCGGCGAGTTTGGTGGAGCAATCTGAAGTGTCCGGGTGTGTGGTTTTTTAGGGGTCGGGAGAAATCCTTGTCGTAGCGACACTGACGTGGTGATGCCTGCGGGTGTCACCGTCCTTCCTGAAGGACGTCGGGAGTACCTCTTTCCCACCTCCCATTGCGTATCGGGGGAAATTCTAGGACATGTCCGGGCAGCAGCGTCGTAGTCGTCGCTTTCCTTCTCGAAGGTGTTGCTTGGTACGCGACGCTTCGGAGCGCTAGGAGTGTGGTGGTACTTCTCTGGAGGGCGCAGCGGTGGCATGTCATCCTCATTTTCGTCAATCCACGGTTGTTGGCTTTGTTTTCTTTTCTTTTTCTTTATTTTTCTTTTGAGCGTTGTGCTGTCTGGCCCAGCAGCAGTATCTATCGTGGTTGCTATATTAATATATCTGGACACATGCCTGTTTCTGTTTCGAGGAAAGCCCACGTCCACAACTTTTGTCTCCTTCAGTAAGAATATTGAACTACCATTTTTCTTGGGCTAACTGTTTTATCTCCTCTACCATGTAGCTCCCCACCTCCACCCCACACACGTGCCAATAGCTCTCTTTTCTTTGAGAATTTCTCGCGAATAGTTTATGGGAGGTGTCACATCTTCGCTATACTATTAGTAGAAATTAACTCATCAACAGCGAAGCCCAAACTAACTTTGGCCCGCAAAACCGTGTGTGACAACCAGTGGTCCACCCATCGCGGTGGTCCATGTTGTTCTGTTAGCTACCTTTCCGGAGAAAAGGAAATTGCCATGAAGTGGAGTCAAGAACTACAAGATGGTTTTGCGTCGCCATCTGGTTCTCCTGATGTGAATCCTAGGAAGTTGAACCTAGACTAAAAGATTATTAGTTATCCTTCTTTCCTAGGCAAAAGGTTAAGGAACACCTAACCAAATGTGGCGTCCAACATTAATAGAAATAGAATGCTTGGCAAGATTATCTACTTCTAAATTCGAAGATCTTCTTTCATGGACGAAAGTACACCCTGAAAAGTTGCACTACGTTCTTTGATCTCCTCCAACACGGTGTTGTTCTTTCCTATCGAGCCCTTGTGGATATCATCAACCACCAACTTAAAGTCTAAAGCAACGAAAATCTTCTCGAGATGGAGATCCTCAGTCAGAGCCAGGGCTTCACGACACACTATTGTCTCCAAAAGGCTAGGATCCAAAAAGCCACTCATGATTAGAGCAGATGATCCCAAATCAACGCCATTATGATCAAGAGCAATCACTCCAACTTAGCCTCTGCTTCCAGAACGAGACACTACAGCGTCCATGTTCGTTTTCACCATATCTGACGGAGGAGGAATCCATGACGCGCGAGCAACAAGTGATTTACGAGCCGAGACTTATGGAGGTTTCGCTATAGTCTTTAGCTCCGAAATGAACGAGTTTATAAAACCATTTGTTAACAGAGGGGTTTGGAACAATTCCTCATGAATTACGATGTGCTGTCGAGATTGCCCAAAGAGTAATAGAGACTAACAAACTGGCTATGCTGAAGGTTCTCCATCATCTCAAAAATCCATCTTCTAGCATTAAGCTCCTCCCTCGCCAATAGATAGTCTACCATCGGTTCATCCTCTAGTTCCCAAACTGACCGTGCCATGTTGCATTCAAATAGTGAGTGCCGCCAAGAATCCACACGTACATATAAAGAGCAACAACTATTAGTTGCCATATTTATGTGTTCCATCACATCGGTAGAAGGTATCGATTGCTTGGCAAGCCTCCAAACGAATACTTTGAGTTTTGAGGGCACAATTGTGCCCCATGGTGAGGTCCAATCCTTCTCATCAGCTTCATAATTCGAAGAGCCGGGATTTTCCAAAGTAATCTTCTCTACTCAACTTTGAATTCACCATCATGCGGTATGCAGACCGAAACGAAAATGTGCCTTTTCTTTCATAGTTCCAAGCCCAAAAATCAGTTTGACTCCTAGTGCACAAGGGAATATCCAAGATCGCACTTGCATCCATTGGCAGGAATATATCCCTGATTAAGTCCTCCTTCCACATTGCCGATGTGTGGTCAACGAGTGCAGAAACCAATCTAGGGGATCTTCCACTAGAGAAATGACCGGTCGGAGCATAGACTCACGATGCACCCAATTGTCAGCCTACTTTTTTTGTTTTCCCATCTCCGATCCTCCTTACAAGCCCCCTCTTCATAACATTACGTCCCTCTAGGATAGACCGCCACACCTGCGATGGTGAATACCCCAACTCGGCCTCAAGGATAGAACAATTTTCTTAATAAATAGACTTTTAAATCCTTGCACTCAAACTATCTGGTTCATGTAACAAACTCAAAGTTTAGCGAGCTAGAAGCGCGAGGTTGAACAGTTCCAAATCTCTGAACCCAAGCCTTTCGAATATTTTGGTTTAGTCATCTCTTCCCGTGACACCCATGCAACCTTGCTCTTGCCTTCCTTGCAACCCCACCAAAATTGCCTGATTTTTGAGTTTATATGCTCAAATAATCCTTTGGGTAACTTAAAGCATGCCATCGTAAAAACTGGTATTTCATGGGCAATAGATTTAATAAGCACGTCTTTTCCACATGTAGAAAGAATCTTCTCCATCCATCCGGGCAATGGTGAAAATAATGTCATCAATAATATAAAGTGGTCACTAATGATATTTCAATGTCCAGAGAAAATACTAGTAGCGATGAAAATGTGGTCGTTAATACAAGAATTTTGGTACCTATTTTCTCACAATTAAGGACCACTCATCGTACCGTCGTTAAAAACTAACGAACACAGAAAATTTATGGTTATTATAATTTTAACAACGGAGGCTATAACGACAACTAATGACCACCAAATTGTGGTTGTTGATGACATCTAGCGACCGCAATCATACCTTTAGCGACCATCTAGACCGTCATTAAAAACCATTTCTCTAGTAGACTCCGCTCACTCAGGCAATGGATCTAGGGTCTCCAAGATAATGTCGGTGTGGGGTTGTTATCGTCGGATCAGGCAGAGTTTTTATTCCTTTGGCTACATCCATGTCTTAGCGGCATATTCTCCGATATTGGTGAGAAGCCAAATGCAGTTGTACATGAGATTTTTACCAATGGGGCTTTCCCTCTTCTAGGATGGTAGCGATGGTTATTTTGGAATCATGGGTGCTTCGGAGCATGGTGGATGGTGTTGGGAATATGCTCTAGAGGCAATCATGTATGATGTAATTTCCAATGTATTCATACATTTATTAAGTTGTCCTAGTATGAACATCTGATATGTATCATTGAATGTGTGATTCGGTTGTTGAACTATAAATTCATCTTGTTCATACTAGATGTCATTGGTCGTTGATGTTGTGTTGTACACACAACTTAGACTAATGTGAAAGTTGGCTGATGAGTAGGTTCCACTTGTCATGAGCATGATGATGCTATTCCGACTTACACGGACTCGACGAAAGAGTGTAGCGAGTCGGTATGACCCATATTGAGATACAACGAGCAAGTCGTGATTTGTATGTCTCAATCAATGTAATACTTAGACCTGAGGTTATCACACAATCCAAGTTGTGGATCAACCGACTTAGTTTCCGTCAAAAGTTGTTTCGTAACATGGCAGTTATAAAGGCAGAGTTCGGGTTGGCTGAGAATCAAGATGCGTAATATGGATAACTAAGATGGGATTTTGCTCCTCTGACTTGAGAGATACTTTCTAGACACTCTCGTGTGATATGATTCAGAACCATAAACATGTGCGACTCGGTTAAGTGTTAACCAGGATGATCGACTAAAGAGTTAGTCGGATAAATCACATATCACAGATCGAGAAGAGAGTTGAGTTATTAAAGAAATGATAGTTTTTCGCCCATAGTTTGACAAGGTATATCGTGAGGAAAAAAGGAGTCAATCCTAAGTCACATTGACATGTATGTCGTCATGACTCTATGGTACTTGGGAGTTGGCACGTTCTGCTGGCAGCCACTACCAATTGATCGATTGAGAGTCGGACTCTAATCATGTCCAAGTCACCATGAACCTGCGGGGTCACACACTTAAAAGCGGGAGCAAGTTTGTCGAGGTTGGACCTGAACCAAACATGGAGTAGGTTGGCGAGTTGGACTTAGGTCTTGAGATAAGGTATTAATTCACGATGACATGTATAGTCCCTTAGTGTTTGGATCATAAATGTTGGGGAGTCCACTTACACGCCCTATATATAGTAGGGCGCAGGATGTCC
Organism: Avena sativa; assembly: GCA_916181665.1. NCBI lineage: Eukaryota > Viridiplantae > Streptophyta > Magnoliopsida > Poales > Poaceae > Avena > Avena sativa. Next base: position 24,895,070 of record OV702290.1, on the reverse strand, counting down.
AAGTCAGGGGTTGGACCAGTCCATGTGTTGCAAACCCTAACCCCACTTCAGTCCAGCCGTCATACCGGACCTAGCAGTCCGCTTCCGGCGCTCCTCCTTGTACGTATGGATAGCGATAGAGGTGTTGTACGTTCAACACTTCGATGACCGTGGGACTGCATGCATCAACCGACACGCTTCATCAGTAATTTGCACATGCACGTCTAGTGGTAAATCTCGTGGCCTTCTACCTCGGCTATAACTTGGGATCACCGCATAGGGAAAAAGTTTTGTTTATGTGGCCCAACAGGTGGTTGCTGGTAGGGAGAGCTGCTCTTCTTCTTCAACTAGGTTGAACATATATGGCGCATCTAAGGTCCGCTCAGTCGGCTCACAAACGCAACTTGTACCGATATATGGTGCTCTATGGATCTTGTTGATCTGGATGTGCGTCGTCTTCTTCTCCGGTGGAGCTAGAGCAACAAAGCGCGTGGGAGACGTTCGACGGAGTGGTGATGCGCAAGAACTTCTAGGGACATTTTTGTTTTCCTTTTCTTTTAGGGTTCTTTTGCATATGTTTTGGACTGCTACTTGTGTTTGTACTCGTTGTTTTGTTCATTTGAATGACACATTGCAACTTCTTCAAGAAAAACATTCACTACAAGAAAAGTTTCCTTCCGCAACGAATTGGCCCGACGGTCGTCGTAGAAGGCACGTCTTCCGCGACGAAATTCTCGGCTCGACCGTGGCCGATGGAAATTTTTTTTTCTGGTTTCACGGCCCTCTACTATGACGGATCTGCTAAAAAAGTGGAGGAAGCTCGGCCAGTGTGTGGCAGAAGCATGATTTTTGTTTCCTCGCGCGATGTTGATTCGCCGAAGTCTTTTGAGGTGTGTGGGTCCCGGACATCAGTGTCTCTAGCGGACCATACTTTTCGGTCGTGCCTCGCTGATTTGAACTCAATAACGTAGCTCGAGGCATCTGTCGTTTAGTCAGGCTGCTAGGTCCCACATGTTAGTCTCTCATTAGAAGGATCGTGTGTATGATGAAATTTTTTTCCTTCGCTCGCGCTACCCTGTTCCAAAGTTGATAGAGTCGCTCGATGCATCTACCGTCTAATCAACCTTCTGGGACCCATATGTCATCCTCTTATTAGGAGAAACGTGTGTATGATGGAATTTTTTCCTTCGCTGGCACTACCCCGTTCCGAGTTGATAGCGTTGCTCGACGCATCTACCGTTTAACCAACCTCCTGAGCCCCACGTGTCATCCTTTCATAGAAGAAACGTGTGTATGATGGATTTTTTCCTTGGCTCGTGCTACCCTTTTCCGAACTTGATAGCGTTGTTCGATGCATCTACCGTTTAATCACGATGCTAGACCCCACATGTCATCCTCTCATTAGAAGAAACGTGTGTATGATGGATTTTTTATCCTCTGTCGCGCCTTCGTGTTCCAAACTTGATAGCGTTGCTCGCTGCATCAGCCGTTTATTCAGGCTGGTGGGTCGCTTATGTCAGCCTCACATTAGAAGAATCGTGGGTATGATGAATTTTTTTTCTTCTCTAGCGCTACCCTGTTCCGAACTAGATAGCGTTGCCCGACGAATCTGCTGGGTCCCTATTTCAGCCTCTCATTACAAGAAACATGTGCATGCTGAACTTTTTTTCTCGCTCGCGCCTCCCTGTTTCGAACTGGCAACGTTGCTTGATGCAGCAGCTGTATAAGGTCGCGCTGTTGGGTTCCACATATCAGCCTCTCTAGAAATGAAACATTGATTGCTCGATGCAACATCTGTATAAGGTCTCTGCTAGGTCCAACATGTCAGCGTCTCTGCAAATGTAAAGTGTGTATGATGGACTCCGCTGTTTTGACCTTGGCAATGTTGCTGGGTCCTAGATGCCAGCCTTCTTTGTGTAAGAAACGTGTGTATGCTGGAAAAAATGTAAAAGAACGACAGAGATTATACTATATATTATATATTTATATTGAAAAAATTAGGAATCTAACTCAAGACTTCAACAAATGGGAACTGTGCTTCCACTACGCCAGAACCATCTATGCCACTACTGGAAAAGATTACATTTAGAAATGTTGAAATCACTTAAAATGAAAAGGCAGCGACCCTAACGACTTGCCATAAAAAATGCTAAATGCTTTGTACAAATACAACATGGGTAGGAGAAGCTTGTCCTATACTTTATCAGAATGGCACGAAAATACTAAATTAAGACGATTTTGGGCGATAAAAAAATAACTTGGGTCCAATCTTTTGAACCAATGGGCTTCTTATCGTGGGCTCCTTACCGAAACTTCTTTAGTGTGGTTCAATCTTAAAAAACCAAGTAATAATTTGTTGACGGTTGGCGGCCCACAGCCAACCTGAACCCGGAAGGATAAATTAGCGAGGTTTTGGGCCACAGTTGGGTAGAATGTAGTACTATTTTCTAATAACCTCATCACTGAAAATTCAATGTACTCAATATGTCGGGGGCCGGCTGTCCACCTGACCCGACAGGCTAAATTTGCAAGGTTTTGGGCCAGTGTTGGGTCGAATGTGCAATCTTTTCGTTAGGTCCTTAGTGAAAATTCAATGTAGTTCGTATCCCATCCTCCAAAAAAATGCAGTTGGTACCCTAAAATATATATACTATGCTCACCACGAAAGGCTAATTAAGGGTTTTTCTTTTGAAACAAGAATATAGGAAGTTTTTTGTCCGAAGTGGGGTTGAAATATTCGTTTTCATAGGCTGAGTAGTAAAAATATATTATACTGAAGGTCGATGGTCCACCTTACCTGGTTGTACCTACACCGAATCCGAAAGAATGAAGTTGGAAATGGAGAAAAGTGACCGATATTGCGCCTTATTATACATAGCGAACATAGCGAGGAACTTGGATAGCGCAGGATTCGAACATGGAAAGTACCGAAGGGAGTTTGACTAATTGACATAAAATCGTGTCATATCAAGTCTTACAGCGCGCAATCATCTTTTCAGCAAAGAATGTATTTCGAGATGGTTTGGGTGGCTTTGAATCGGCCTAAGTGCCCAATCGATTTGATGTACTCAAAACCTTGTAATCATGCCATATAAACTGTTGGCGATAGACACAAAGTGCCCTTGACTTGCCTAGCCGCAGATAGCTCGGGTAAGCACCAGCTTAAACTGATCACTCGAAGTTGTATGCTTCCGTACGATGAAATTAGTACATGCCGCAATTAGCGTCAACATGTGTCATTGTCATCATGAAAAATGGCTCAGAATTCACACATTTAGTTCACAGTTTCGAACACAATAATACAACCAGTTTGTACACTAGCACAAATAGTACAATGTCTGCACATCAGAGCTTGACTTGTTCATGTCACATCACAGCTTGAGTTGTTCATTTCACATACAGAAGAATGAGCAAGGATACATACTGTATTGAACAAGTAATTTCACTTTAGTACCAAAAGTATGCCATGTATCAGAGACAATATGGGGTATGCGTAAACAATTTTTATTTTTTGGAAGGGTGTGCATTAACTCTCTTTTTTAGAATATCGGCATAAACAATTTGCGGCTATTATCCTAGGGCGTCTCGGCCTGCTTTGGCGTACCGAGCCAAGATCAATTACGGACCAGTTAAGGCCTGTTTCGTGGCCCTATAAGAAGCAGTGACCTACTTTTTCCTGTTCGCTAAGAGGAAAGAAGGAATATTCCTCTCAAGACACAAAGCTGCACGAGCTGCGATGGTTCAAAAAAATGCACGAGTCGCATATATACAAGTCAGTAACAGTACTGAAAACTATAGTACAGAAATCACGCATGGCTCATATAAACTGATTCAAGCTGGCCACTAAAACCAGTGTACTAATAATCAGCTGTTGAACCACGATGCAAAAAAAGATGACACAAAGATACACCAGAAAGATCCACAGCTCAGTCTAGGGACAACACAACGAGCATACCAAACCTAAACTAGGACTAAACCAAATTGCCGCCTGTCGCACATAGTTCCAACCATCTTTAGGAAGGCTGATAACTACCACATGCTCACCTTCAGTTGGTTGTAGGTTGCAGCGTTTAATCTGAGAGAATTGTATTCCGCGAAATCTCCTGTATGTTGTGTGCACACAGTTTTTCCTCATGAATGGGAACAATGTGCCATCAGCAGCCTTGCATCCACGTTTCTTCATCATCTTGTCAATGATTGGATAATTGAGACCGAGAAACAAAGAGTTGTCCCCCAGGTTGTTAACCTGCCTCCAAACAATGACCCCTGGAGGTCCAGTAGAGCTAGGATCCTCTGCAAAAATTTAGACACGAGAGGCAGGATATAGGCGTAGGTTAGTCCTATTTTGAGCATGATGAATGATTTCACCCTCTTCGCCATGGGCAACCCCCATGCCACATGTTGTAATTATGATCATCAAGCGTTCACCATTAGCCGATCGAGCGAGGAACCACATGCCTGGCCAATCATTCAGAATAGGTGTTGGGATTACAAACGAAAGCTCCTTGTTTCCTGCAACATCCGAATTCGAGACAAAAGGTGCATTACTGGCATACATATTGTAACACCGGCATTCTTCATTGTTCATGCTAACAGTGTGAATAGGCAAATCCTGACAATAATATGACTCAATAAATTAACAACATTAGGAATTGCATTTCTTACTCTTTTATTCTGAATATTTGGATTTCTTGCTTATCTTAGTTTCCTAGTTGTCGTAAGTTTCAAAAGAGGAAGCGCCACTTTTTTTATATAGAGGCATGTCCACTTGAATCCTATAGGATTAGATGCCTGCAGTATTTTGGATCAAGTGGTGTTTGATTGTACAGCAAACCAAAGGAATTGTACAAAGAGGTTGGACTGGATGGAAATTTTCCTCCAAAATAGAGTGCAAAGGAATCCTTTGAAGGAATTCCTCAAGATTATACTCTTTCGACAAAACAACATTTTATTGAAAAAAAATCCTAAGGATCCAAATCCTACAAAAATCCTACACAATTCCTCTGAATCCCAAGGCAAAATCCAAAAGGAAAAGATTGGTGTCCTACAAAAATCCTATGTGATTCCTACAATCCGAGGAGGGCCTGAAAGTACAAACAGATAAAGAAATCCGGCTTCACTGTGTTGCGCTCACAATTGAGATGCTGGATAATAATACCTTTCATATTTTGACAATGAACGAACTTAGTAGTGCAGGGACGCTGTCATACACTATATTTTTGGAAGGCATATTACTGGTACTAATTCATTACTGACAATGGTTCGTTCATTTTTTAGGACATAAAGCGTGTGCTCATTCAGTCATATGAAAGGTAAAACATAAACAAGGTAGTTAAAAAACAACTTCACTGAATCACTCGCAATGTATCATCATGGAACTAGAATTACCTTCCGATGTGGGATCCCAGCAGTAGGTGCAGCCTTGACTTGTGACCGCAAAAATGAGGCCACCGTGTTTAATGGAATCATAGTACTGTCGTCTTCCAAGACCTGAATGCTCCAGATATCGCCAAACTTGGCTACCGCCTTCCAGGTAGGCGATTTCACCGTCGAACAACGCGATGATCTTATAGTATGTGTAACCCCCAGCTTCTGTGGGCACTCTGTAGATTATGATCTTCAACAACTCAAGAGATCCATCCCACGACTTATTGAACTTTTCTCCATACCTGAGGATTCGCCAAAAAAACTTTTGAAATGTGAATGAGTTCAGAAATGACTACATGTAACTGGGGGAACCCGGGCTGGCTAGTAGCATTACAGGTTATATCGTGGATGTGAGGCGGCCGCAATGTCACAAGTATCCGTCGATGGAAGGTCGATTACTCGATAGGTGTAGATGTTCTCTAGGCACCAGGCCCCGCGCTGGTCCACCGCAGCGAGCCAGTCGTCGTTCATGCCAACCCAGAATTTTTCGTGCATGAAGGGCAGGATGGCGGTGCGCCAAGGATGGTCGAGGGGCACCATGGCGTACACCGTGTTGTGTCGATGATGTATCCTCGTACTGTCATAGTGCTCGTCAAACCAATAAGCAGGCTGAGGCATCAGTAGGCAGGGTTCATTCCAATGGTGAACAGTCCATTTTGTACCTTTGTTGTTGGCGATACGATCATACAACAGGTTGCAGCGTGCGGCTAGCCTGACGGTGCTGGAAATGTCTAGACGCTGAATGATGAGGTCGACATCGTCTGCGCTGAGTTGATCCCACTTGCATCGCCCGCTGAGCTTCGAATCGTCCATCACAGCCGGATGGATTTAGGCGGATGCCAAGTGCGGCTGGGGTTTTCTGCAGGAGGAGGGGAGCGTTAGAAGAGAGAGCGTGGGGAGATCGTGGGCGGAGTGGGGACTGGGGAAGAAGATGGAGAGGCAAAAAAACAAGGGAGGAGATTTTACTTGCTTGCTCTGTCTAGTCAACAGCAGCATCAAGGACACCGCCGCCTAGACTTCACTGTATGTTAGACTAGCACGCCATGCAGCTAGTAATTTGACAATACTTCTACTTACTACGTATCAGAGGTGCAGTATTGTCTAGTCACATCAGTTTGACCAGAGGGTTTTCTTTTTACAACTTTCATTTCAACATAGTGTACTAGTATTTTCAACGGAAAATAGGAGGATGAACTACTACTAGTAGTATTAGCCGCGACATGGACACATGTATTTTCATCTTGTTCCCCTACATGCAGAACTCGTAGCATATAACCGAAAATATATACACCGGCTATAATGCACAAGACGGGTGTGTTCGTGGTATTTTTGGCATGTTGCATGTGTTTATATATGTTCTAGTACAAGGTACATGGAATTACACGTGTACAGCATGCAACCGCACAGCAAAATGAGAGACGTGCAAGGACACCAGATTTCGCTCAAGTCAGGCAACGTGCATAACTTTGTGTGGCTCTGATTCACTGATATGTGGGCCCTATTAAGGTCGGCTCCACCTTCCAGTGAGAATCTGCATGCACCATACGCTTGGAGCCACTAGGTACGTCCACGACGGAAATTACAATTTGCAACTAGTTGCACCGGCAACAAGCTGTTGCATGTGGCACTTCCAAGTTTTCAGAAAATGTGAAATAAATCATGAACATAGATCATATTTATATAGTTCATCTATAAATTTCCATCCCAAAAATATTACTAGTACAGGTCACCACAAAATGAACAAATGAACACAAGATAATGTTTGCTTAGATTTTTTCTTTTTCATTGACACGGGTCATGTAAGATCTTATTGTGGGACCGAATATTGTAGATGCACAAGATACAACATAGCCAATGTTCCGGATTTATTTCACATTTTTTGAGAACTCGAAAGTGCAACAAATAATAAAGGGGTGCGGGCGCAACGAGTTGCAGAATATTCAACCCGCACAGACTAAAACTATGGCTTGCATACAAAAGGAGTTTGATCAAATTGCAGGCCTTGCACTACATTGTGGAAAAATGAGTGTTAGAGTACAGCAAGTTAACGGCTGAAGCCATACGATACAAATAAGGCGAAGGATATAATTCAAGATACACAAATTCCTATTTCATATGATCTCCCTTGAACCGTTAATTATGCCGGTTCCAATCCTTCGCGTTGGCCAAGCTTGGGATGAACCGCGACAGAGTCTACCACCAATCCAGCCAATATTTTTTTTGAGAGAAATTCCAGCCAATGTTGGTTGAGAAACCAACATCAGCGTCTTGAGCATTCATACTGATGCGCCATATTTCATGACAAATATTAAATCCACCGAGACTAACTGCATGCGGCGAGGTGTATACATAGTTGCTCCTCGTTAGATCTTTAGGGTCAAGTCCTACCGTGCCAACTGGAATGGTAATTGGATAGTTCAATCCAAGAAAGATAGAAAATGCTCCAAGGTCTAAAACCCTCCGCCATTGCCTCGGTGGAAGTAACCTACTAGTGTCAATCGAGAACACATGGCAGCAAAACCCAGTAGAATAGGTGTGAATATTGCGGCCATGATGATAACCAACATTTTCAGCCACAGGATAAATAGTGTCATACCGCCTAGCACTACGCCCACAGTATTGATCAGAATATGGCTACCACCATCAGGAGATCTTGCTAACCGCCACAGATCAGGACTGTACTCACGATTACTGTCTAATTCAGGTGACCCCGGAAGACGCATAGGACCTTGCAAGGAAAGCACATTTAGAGGTCAGCTGAGCAAAATTTGAATGATGAAGCTTGAAAAATTAAGGATGGAAATTTTACCCCATGCCCAAGGATCCCATGCATAAACATTGCCAATCTGAGTTACAGCATAGACAACTCCATTGTGGATAATTGCATCGCGGTAGCTGAACATGATGAACTAGTTCTCAAGAACCATCCACATACCATGAAAACCATCAAGGAAGGCAATTACCGTGTCGAAGATGGCCAGGACAGAGAAATCCTCATAGTTCCCAGCAGCTGTGGGAACTCGGCAAATGGATATCTTAAGTAGATTAGTAGGCTGACCAGCCACGATAAACTTCATTACCTAGGGTGTGGCCTCAAAATCGAAGATTGCTGGTAGAGGAATCCGGCGACGAGTGAACACATTCACAAGCTCCCAGTTCTAGGCGAGGCCAACAATGGCGATCCAATCTCCATGAGCGCCTGCCCACTTCTTACCCTCACAATCTGGCATCACAACATCGGAGGAGGACCTGTCCAGCAGCGCCACCTTGCACAAGGTCCACCCGAACTTCTTCTGTGGCTTCTGCTTGCCCCTGCCGCAATAGTAGCTACCCCTGTAGAACTGCTTCATGCGATTGTCACGGTAGAAGACATTGTACTCATGTGGTAACTCAGTTGAGTGAGAGTGAAGAACACAGGGAGACCAAACAGATGAGATTTCGACAGGGATGCACTATGTGTTGCTGAGTAAAGATAACGTTTGCAGTAGGCAGCGAGGCTCGTGGCGGTGATGACGTTGCATCTAGCAGAGATGTCTTCAAGAGGGCCATCGGAAAACACCCTAGAAGTGTCACTGTCATCGATCAATTGGGCCATCCCGAGGAAGAGCTCGAGTAGGTGGGGGGCGATGACATTTGGTTTTGATTGGGGGTTTTGGAGGAGAGAGTGAGCGGCAGCTGGCAGGGCGAGACGGAAAACAGTCTATCAAACTAGGCACCGGAGCTAATCCTAAAGTGGCATGGCGGCGTTGGCGCGTGCCTGTATTGGTGTGCGAGTGGTAATGACCGTCACCGGGACGCTGGAGGTGAAGTGAGGATGGAGATCGAGGCAAAGAGAAATACGGAATGAAATAAAACCAAGTGTGCCTTCTTTCTCTCTGCTAAATCTACAGTGCCTATCGAGCTGGGCTACGGAGATGCTCCGAAAGCGGCATGGTGGTGTTGGCGTGTGCTAAAGGTGGGCGAGTGGGGATCAGCGAGAAGATGGAGAGGAAGAGGACGGAGAGCAAAATAAAATAGAATAAATCGATTCAAATCGTACCGCCTATCGAGCGTGGTTTTTCTCTCTTCTCTGTGTTTCCTGGTGCCTATCGAGTAAATAGGTCAGGCCTTTTTAGGAGTAGTACAGCATAAGCTAGCCTAGCACGGGATGGAGCTGGACTGTCCTCTCAAATAAATGGTCATGGCAGAGAGACGGTTTGGAGTATACTCGGAGCTCCTCTTGTTGAACGTAATAATCCTTGGATCTTCTACATTCATCATCTTGTGCAGTCACATTTGGAACAAGTACTACTATAACTAATAAACACATAAAGGTTCCACCGGTAATTAAGGAACCAAAACTGGAATACTACAACTCTCGAACTCTTGTGTAGTACAACAACAAAATGCTCACAAAATCGGCTACCAGTACGGCAGTACCATCTTTACACCCACATGCTTCCACCTCAAATAAGCTTGCCTGCCACACCGCCAATTTCCTCTACCCTGTCGGCCTCTACGCCCCTGTTACCGGACCCAAAATCGAACATCTCTCAGTTCAATAAAGAAAAAAAAGTCGACAATCTCTCAAAAAAATCAACCATCCACCAAAAGAAAATCCATTGTCTAATGCTTCCCGTTCATTTTGAACGGACGGTTGCAATTGATCGAGCGCCGCACGGGAGTAGTAGTCGTCTGAGCTACTGGTTGTAGCTCCGCAAAAGCATGCGCTTGAAAGCGACAGAAGAATTTATTCTCTATTAGTGAAGGAAGAAGATCGACGATATACAATACCAAATCAACAAGTCAGTGGCTTTATCCGTCTGACCAGTGAGAGCCGACACGAGTGGTGAACAGTTTGAAGCGCAACGGAATAGGTGCCCTTAAGGTATACAGTACGTACACCTCCATTCTAATTTAGGATGGTCACATAGTGCTAACTAACTTATACTACTCCAGTAACTTGCACATGTACCTTCATCATAGTGGGTAACGACATGTGTGTAGTGTCACGCAAAGGCCTAATTAATTAGGTTGTACTCCCTCCGTTTAGAAATATAAGACATTTTAGCTTTGTAAATCGAATGTATCTAGACGTCTTTTAGTGTATGGGTTCATAGAGGTTAAGAGTGAACCTATACACTAGCGTCTAGATACATTCATCTCACAAAGCTAAAGCGCCTTATATTTCTAAACGGAGGGAGTAGAATCATATACTACTAGTCTTGGTATGTGTGATGTTATGGTAACTAACTAAGTTATTACGTCACTTTCTTTTTTCATTAATTAACCTTTGAAATATATTTAATTCGAGACAAGTATATATGCATACTTGTAGTTCAAATTTGTCAAGATGCATAATCTTAGGAAGAAATTGAACCTCTTGTCAAAACTCTCTGTGGTTTCTGATACGGAGTATATTAATTGACTGTCCGATGGGTGCCTCCAAAAGCTTTTTCTTAAAACTTTCAAAGCAACCTACAATTTACTTGTAGTTCAAATTTGACCTAATTTGGATGAATCTACATAGAGTCATTCAAGTGGCGGAGTTAGCTAGGAAGTTTGAAAACTCATAAAACATAGGAATCGTTAGTACAACATGTTGGTCCATTATATATACTAGTAAGTTGCACATGACTTGCACGTGAGACTAAGATAGTAGACGTATGACATATCATCACTATATACAATTATAATTGGTAAAGCACAAAAAATTATAAATTCGATCAATATCTATAAAGTATGGGTGTATATTTGGTCCTTGTACTTTGTATCATAATGTAGAAGTCAAAGATTATTAGCTACCTAACACATGAAATTTTTGATAACATGGTCTAGATAAACAAGGAAGAAGATTCTAGTATGGAGAAGTGTGGTTTGAGGTTTGTGCATAGCATTCATTATGCCGAAGACTATCAATAGAATCTTCCAGATGCTAGAATGGAAAAGAAGATCCAGCGGCTAGAAAAGCTAGGATTCGCGATATCAATAGATTCACCATAAAGTATATTTTCTTAATATGTCCATTCAATATTGTAGATATAGATATTTTTTTCTAAATATTTGGTCAAAGTTAGTAAGGTTTGACTTTTGACCAATCCTTAGGCGCCTTATATTTTTGGGACAGAGCGAGGGAGTACAGACCTAGATGCTAGAATGGAAAAGAAGATCCAACGGTTAGCAATGTTTGGATTTGCGAGTCTTGATCCAACTGTTAATGTTCAAAGTTAATCTCTACACTATATGTAGTGGTATGGTATTGTAAGAGATAAGAGACAAGATAAAGATAAGCTAGAAGTACTGTGAATGGCCGATCTAATGGTAGGTCTCAGAAGAGCGAGGTGCTTGAGAGTTAACACGGTCGGTGTAAGTACAAGTTACATTAAGGACCTCACAAAAAATGAAAATTGCATCCAACAAGTCCGTGCATTTAGCACAAGGAACCTTAAACCGAGTAATGAAGTACTATGTGTTTTGCGGTTTGCGCATACTAGTGTTCATCGTGCTAAAGACTATCAGTAGAATCTTTCTAGATGCTAAGAATAGAAAAGAAGATCCAAGGGTTAGCAATGTTTGGATTTGCCAGTGTTGATCCAACGGTCAACGTTCAAATAAGTTAATCCCTACACTATTTAGTGGTGGTATGCATGGTATTGTAAGAGATAAGAGACAAGATAAAGGTAAAATAACAAGTACTGTGAATGGCCGATCTAATGGTAGGTCTTGTAGGAGCGAGGTGATTGAGAGTTAACACAGTCGGTGGAAGTACAAGTTACATCAACAACGTCATAAAAAATGAAAATTGCTTCCAAGTCCATGCATTTTAGCACAAGGACCCTGACACTGAGCAATGAAGTACTGTGTGTTTTTAGGTTTGCACATATTAGCGTTCATCGTGCTAAGTACTTCAAAAGATCGAATCTTTCTCGATGCTAAGAATGGAAAAAAAAATCCAACAGTTAGCAATGTTTGGATTTGCCAGTCTTGATCCAACGGTTAATATGTTCAAAGTTAATCCCTACACTATGTAGTGGTATGGTATTGTAAGAGATATGAGACAAGGTAAAAGATAAGATAAGAAGTACTGCGAATGGCCGATCTAATGGTAGGTCTAGTAAGAGCGAGGTGCTTGAGAGTTAACACGGTGGGTAGAATTACAATTTACATCAAGGACCTCATAAAAAATGAAAATTGCATCCAAGTCCATGCATTTATCACAAGAACCCTGAAACCGAGTAATGAAGTACTGTGTGTTTTGAGGTTTGTGCATACTAGTGTTCATCATGCTAAAGACTATCAATAGAATCTTTATAGATGATAAGAATGAAAAAGAAGATCCAATGGTTAGCAATGTTTGGATTTGCCAGTCTTGAGATCCAACGGTCAATGTTCAAAATAAGTTAATCCCTACATTATGTAGTGGTGGTATATATGGTATTGTAAGAGATAAGAGACAAGATAAAGATAAGAAGTACTACGAATGGCCGATCTAATGGTAGGTCTCGTAAGAGCGAGGTGCTCAAGTTGTCGGTGGAAGTACAAGTTACATCAAGGACCTCATAAAATAATGAAAATTCCATCCAAGTCCGTGCATTTGGCACAAGGACCCTGAAACCGAGTAATAATGAAGTGCTGTGTGTTTTGAGGTTTGCGCATACTAGTGTTCATCGTGCTAAAGACTATCAGTCAGATCTTTCTAGATGCTAAGAATGGAAAAGAATATCCATCGGTTAGCAATGTTTGGATTTGCCAGTCTTGATCCAATGGTCAATGTTCAAAGTTAATCGGTTAGCAAAGTTTGACCTAATTTCATGAAAGAGTGAGAAAAGTTTGACCTAATTTCATTAAATAGTTAGGATGCAAAATCTTAGCAAGAAGATGAACCCGTCTTCAAAACTCTTGGTGGTTTCTGACATATATTAATTGACCCTTCCTCCCGATGGGTTCCTCCAAGAGATTTTTCGTAGAACTTTCAAAGCAACCTACAATTTACCTGTAGTAGTCCAAATTTTACCTAATTTCGATAAATCGACATAAAATCATTCAAGTGGGTGAAGTTAGCTAGGAAATTTGAGAACTCATAAAACATGGGAAATCGTAAGTGCATCGTGTTGGTCCACTATATATGTGTGAAAACTTGGCTTGTGGCATTCAGATCTATAGTTTTTGGACTTTCTTTAGGGGAAACAACAATCTAGTCATCACTCAAAAAATTAAGAATATTCTTTCCTAAGATAGTTGGAAACTCACACTGGCGGCATTGTCTACTACAAGAAGATGCACCTATATCTACCTCCGAAAAGACTTTTAAATCAAGAGGAATCTATTGCACTTACTTGTAGCTAAAGTTTGGCCTAGTTTTGTTAAACTGGCAAGATGCAAAATATTAGCAAGAAGTTGAATTTGTCGTCAAAAATCTTGTTGGATGGTTTCTCATATATTAATTGTGACCCCCCGATGGGTGACTTCAAAAGCTTTTTCATAAAACTTCAACAGTAACCTACAATTTTCTTATAGTAGTTCAATTTTGACCTAATTTTGATAAATCGACATAAGGTCATTCAAGTGGGCGAAGTTTGGTAGCGAGTTTGAGAATTCATAAAACACAGGAAATCATAAGTACAATATGTTGGCCCACTATATATATGTGTGTTAAAACTTGGCTTCGGGCATTTAGATCGATATTCTTCGAACTTCCTTTATGAGAGAGAATAATCTTGACATCACTCAGAAAATTGAGAATGGTCTTTCCTGATAATTGGAAACTCACACCGACGACATTGTTTAATACAAGAAGATGCACACATCTACCTCCGAAAAGACATTTAATTCAACAACAATCTATCGCGCTTACATGTAGCTCAATTCTGACTTAATTTTGTTAAATTGTCAAGATACAAAATCTTAGAAAGAAGTTGAACCTATCATCAAAGATCATAGTGGTTTCTGATATATTAATTCACCCCTCCCCCAAAGGGTACCTCCAAAAGCTTTTTCATGAAACTTTCAAAGCAACCTACAATTACTTGTAGTTCAAATTCGAACTAATATAATTTCAATAAATCGGGATAAAGTCATTCAAGTTGGCAGAGTTAGATAGGAAGTTTGAAAGCACATAAAACATGGGTATCTCAGTACAACATGTCGGTCCACTATATATATATATATGTTTGAAAACCTGGACTGTGGCATTCAGATCCATATTCTTTGGACTTTCTTGGCGAAAAATAACAACCTCGCTTGTCATCTCTCGGAAAATTGAGAATTGAATGTTCGTTCCTGATTGTTCGAAACTCATACTGACGACATTGTTTACTGTATATTGATTTTTTCAATGAGTATACTATTTAATACTATATATAGTTGGTCAAACTTTTTAATGGTTGACTTTGACTAAACCTAATATGCTGAGTAATACTCCCTCCATTTAGAAATATAAGACGTTTTAGCTTTGTGAATCGAATGTATCTAGACATCTTTTAGTGTATGGGTCTGTAGAGGTTCAGAGTGAACCTATACACTAAAGGCGTCTAGATACATTCATTTCACAAAGCTAAAACGTATTATATTTCTGAACAGAGGGAGTATTAAATAAATGGAGTATAGGATAAGATTAGGAAAACAATATTTTTTTAGAACCCTCACAAGATTTTTATTAGCATCACAGATCTGAATATTACATTGACACTGATGATTAACCAAACTGCAAACAGAGCAAACCCAAACACATTCGGAGTAGTAGTACTACAACTTAACAACTTCTAGGGGGACTCCGCGGTCTTCTTAGGAAACTTGGCAGCATCCTCCGCGGGCAACTTGGCTGCATCCTCTGTGGTACCATCACCAAGAAGGGACTCGTGGATGCTGGGCAGCACGCCGCTGTGCGCGATGGTAACACCGGCCAACAGCTTGCTGAGCTCCTCGTCGCTCATGACGCCGAGCATCACGTGCCTCGGGATGATGCGGATCTTCTTGTCGTCCTTCGCGGATTGGCCAGCGAGCTCCAGCACCTCGGCGGTGAGGTACTCGAGAACGGCCACGAGGTAGATGGTAGCCCTGAAGCCTATGCGCTGCGAGTACCGACCCTCCTTGAGGTAGTTCCCGATCCGACCGACGGGGAAATGTAGCCCAGCCTTGACGGACCTCGACACCTGCTTCTTCCTGCGGCTTCTTGATGCGAGACTGCGACTTGGAGTGGCCAGAGCAGGATTCGGAAGCCGGCGACATGCCTTATTTTTCTCCACGGCCTTTGTCGCTGCCACCTAGGTCTTCTTCTTCCCATGGGGAGCTCCGGTCTTCGGAGCCATAGATGCAAAGTCTAAGAGGAAGAAAGGTTAATTATGGAGGGCCGATGAAGGTGCCCAGGTCCCTTGTATTGAAACTTTAACAGTGTCGTCTTTACTATTTTACAAGTATGAATTTTTAATAGGAGTGCTACTAAAAGGCTGTGTCCTTGTTTACTTATTTTCTTTCACTTTTTTGAAACATGGTCAGATGTGTCAGCATGAAAATTCATACAAAGAATTTGTATCTTTCAAAACAATAGTCGGTTTTCAGTATGACTGCAAGGGTACAATAATTAGTACTATATGAATTTCTGACAAATTTACAAGCAATCTATCAGGCACTTGTAGTTCAAAATTTACCTACTTTCGTTTTATTGACAAAATGTCACTTAATTATGCAAAATTAGCTAGAAGGCCTGAAAATTCATGAAACTTGTTAACCATGAAACATACTCTATTTTGTGTGAAATTTAGTGTGTTGTGGCATTCGGAGCCATACTCTTTGCCTTTTCTTTAAAAAATAATTATATGTGGCACTTCTAAAATAATTTAACAAAATTCTATATATTAAAGTTGAAAAGTCCAATTAACAACATTAGTATGCCATGCCAAGATGCACCCCGTCTACTCTAAATGGACACGACCTTTGTCATTATTTAACTTGAAACCCAAGTATATGTTAACACATCGCTGGTCATATTGTGAAGAAGTGTTTTTAAACCTTGTCAAAATTCATGTTTATCATTTACGGAAGAGGACACCATACATAAGTGCTTAATTTTTTTTATTGTTTTCTTTACTTTTCTTTAATTTATCCTAATAAATGGGATGAGTGATGCAGATATGACCTTGGCATTGGTAACTCGGCTTAAAATGTGAACAATGTTCATACATGGTTATAACCATATTGTGTAGAAAGTTTTTGGAAAGTTGTCCAAATCCATATTTGTAGTTTTTGTCCAAACAAGAACAAATATAAGAGGACACCATTTAAGTTTCAACTATGTATCATTACCACCCCCCTTTCGCAAAAAAACTATGTATCATGACACACATTGAAATAAGTATTTTCATATAGTACTAACATGCGGTGGAAATTATCTATATTTTGCTAGAATATAGTGAGTGCACTCTAAGCCAAATTATCCAAACGTACTTAATTACTAAAAAAATCCTATCACTTGGAAATTGAAAAGCATTTTCCTAAAAGTTCAGAACTCTCATTGACAACATTATTTACCAAAGCCAAGATGCTTCGTAAAATGAGATATAATACACTGTCCGCCTCTTCTCTGGATGCCATTTAATTTTGTACTCGGGCACGCTTCTCCGGTGGGGGGCGGGAAGAGACCTCCTCGTCGTCGTCCTCGGCCTCCTCCCCATCATCGTCCTCGGCCTCCTCCCTGTCGTTGTCTTCGGCCTCCTCCTCAAGGTCGACCTCAGACTCCTCCTCTTCCTCAGTCTCATCTTCCGTCTTATCGGAGTCGCTCGATGTTGGTGGTGGTGTCCCTTCGAAAAAGCAGTGCCGGTGGCTATCTTCTTCATCAGAGGAGTCAGACAGCAGCGGCAGCCATGGCCCGTTGACTGAGTCTGGGCTTCAAGGTGGAGTTTCGGGCCTTCTCCATTTGTCAGGTCAATCGACGTGTTCTGGAGAGAGTTGTCATATGACATTTTGGAAGGAAATAGAGAGCGATCGAGTTCTAAGCAACAGTGGGTTGGGTATTTTGGGTGAAAGTAGAGGTGCGTACTGTTGCAATTTATAATGTCTATTTATTGTCGTGCTTGTGTTAATACCCTGAAAACTATCCTAAAATGTCATAAATAGATTGTACCATACTCGTCCCGTCAACAAAAAGAGGATTATACCAGACTTGTCGATTCTTGATTTTTCTCGGACCAGAGAATTCAGGAGGCACCCCGTTTTATCCAAAAATGAAGAGAATCATGCAGATCATGCTGAATTACTCGGTGTCTCTTACTTCCTCCATTAAAAATTAAGTGTCTATAGTAGTATTGTACATACTTATCTAGCTACAGTACTACTAGTATACGTATACTCTTCACAAAGTTGCGTCACCGAACTTGATTGATGGTGGTATGGTGTAGGCCTCATCTTTTTCTGCAACGCTGCATCTCAGACTAGAAGTATAATTATTGCATGAAAGCTTACACAGGAAGGAAGGAGAAATGGAGAGGATAGTGGATGGATGGTGAGAGGGGGCGAAGGAGAGAGAAAATATACTACATAGTAGTATGTGTACTAGTACCGCGTGTCACGACCCATCGTAATATGTAAACTTTTAGCCAAAGTTAGATAGGAACCATGATCAACTACAGTATGTGGGAAACCATTGGCTTGTGGCATTCTGAACCATATTATTTGGACTTTCTTCACATAAAACATCACCATCCTTACTGGGAAAATTGAAATTCTTTTTTCCTAATTGTTGGAAACTCCCACATGCAACAATGCTTACTACGCCAAGATGCACCCATCTACCAAACTATCATGAGAACTCTATCAAATTGTAAACTATGATGTCAATATGGCCTTGATGACCTTGGTTGTTCGGGTTGACATAAACCCGATAGTGTCCATACACATGGTAGGACAATATCGTGAAGCTAAAAACTTATCTAATCCCATGATTACAGTTTTCATGGCACGCGTGCACAAGACATGATAGGACATCATGAGTAAAACTTTTGTTTTTTGTTTTTCGTTTATTCAATGTGATCAATGTTCAAAACGGGTTCAAAATTGCCTTCCCTCCTGATGTTTGGCCGATCTTTTGGATAACCTTCCCTCCCGATGTTTGGGAAGTAAGTGAAAATTTCGAAAACCGGAAAACTTTGAATTTTTATGCTGCCAAGAACCAAAGTGGTTTCCTTCCTATGTACTCCTCGTCCCTACTCCACACCAACGTGTGGCTGCCGAACACGCCAAGGACATAGAGCCGCCGTACCAAGGCACACATGCGCAGCGCCACACTGTGGATGAGGGGAGAGAGATCGGTCGGACCGGTGCGCGAGGGGAAGGGGAGGAGAGATGGAGCATAGGAAAGGAGAGAGAAAACACACGATTTGTTTTGCGTGCATAGGTCCTAAAATTTACTACTAGTAGAGTGTACACTGTAAGGCGGCCGCAGGAGTACCTCGTGTCAGAAATCCATCTTAACTTTGCTCTGACAAGGAACCGCCTTCAACTTCTCTTCGCTGTTGTCCTCTTCCCCTGCCAATGTTTTATTCTCTCAGCATGTACAGCACGCGGACAGAGGTGACCATATGTCTAAGAAAAAAAATATACGTACTACTCCCGCATTGTATAAAAAAGCACACCTTAATAAGGCTCAGATAGTAAACGTATGACATATCATCACTATAAAAATTATAATTGGTAAAGCACAAAAAATTATAAATTTGATCAACATCTATAAAGTATGGGTGTATATTTGGTCCTTGTACTTTGTATCATCATGTGTAGAAGTCAAAGATTATTAGCTACCTAACACTTAAAATTTTTGGTAACATGGTCTAGAGAAACGAGGAAGAAGATTCTAGTATGATGGAGAAGTATTTTTTAAGAGGTTTATGCATAATGCATTCATTGTGTTCAAGATTATCAATAGAATCTTCTAGATGCTAGAATGGAAAAGAAGATCCAACGGCTAGAAATGCTGGGATTCATGAGTCTTGATCCAACGGTCAACATTCAAAGTTATTCGTACACTATATAGTGGTTTGTAATAAAGACTATCAATAGAATCTTCAAGATGGTAGAATGGAAAATAAGATCCAGCGACTTGAAATGTTGGGATTCGCGAGTCTTGATCCAATGGTCAATATTCAAAGTTGTTTGTACACTATGTAGTGGCAAGATCATGTAGAAGTCAACGATTATTAGCTACTAGTAAGTTACACGTGAGACTCGGATAGTAGACGTATGACATATCATCACTATATACAATTATAATTGGTAAAGCACAAAAAATTATAAATTTGATCAACATCTATAAAGTATGGGTGTACATTTGGTCCTTGTACTTTGTATCATCATGTAGAAGTCAAAGCTTATTAGCTACCTAACACATGATTTTTTTAATAACATGGTCTAGAGAAACAAGGGAGAAGCTTCTAGTATGACGGAGAAGTGTGTTTTGAGGTTTGTGCATAACATTCATTATGCCGAAGTCTATCAATAGAATCTTCTAGATGCTAGAATGGAAAAGAAGATCCAACGGCTAAAAATGCTGAGATTCGCGAGTCTTGATCCAACGGTCAATATTCAAAGTTATTCGTACACTATATAGTGGTAAGATAAGATAAGATAAGATACTAGTAAGTTGCACATGTCTTGTATTTGGCATATCATCACTATATAAAATTATAATAGGTAAAGTGGAAAAAATATAAATTTGATCAACATGTATAAAGTATGGGTGTATATTTGGTTCTTCTACTTTGTATCATCATGTGTAGAAGTCAATGATTATTAGCTACCTAACACTTGAAATTTTTGGTCACATGGTCTAGAGAAACAAGGGAGAAGATTCTAGTATGATGGAGACGTGTGTTTTGAGAGGTTTATGCATAATGCATTCATTGTGTTCAAGACTATCAATAGAATCTTCTAGATGCTAGAATGGAAAAGAAGATCCAATGGCTGGAAATGTTCGGATTCGCGAGTCTCGATCCAACGGTCAATATTCAAAGTTATTTGTACACTATATAGTGGTAAGATAAGATGTCTAAAAACATGGCTTGTGGCATTCAAATCCATACTCTTCAGACTATCTTTATAGAAAGGAACAATCTCGTCATCACTCAGAAAATTAAGAATGATATTTCCTGATATTTGGAAACTCACATCGATGACATTGTTTACGACAAGAAGATGCACCTGTCTACCTCCGAAAAGACAATTAACTCAAGAGCAATCTATCGCATTTACTTGTAGCTCAAGTTTGATATAATTTCGTTAAATTGTCAAGATGCAAAATCTTAGCAAGAAGTTGAACTTGTTGTAAAAGCTATCGGTGGTGGTTTGTGATATATTAAATCATCCCCCAATGGTTACCTCCAAAAAACGTAAAATTTCAATGCAACCTACAATTTACTTGTAGTTCAAAATTAAACTAATTTCAATAAATCGACATAAAATCAATTTCAAGTGAGCAAAGTTAGCTATAGGAATAAGTTTGAAAACTCATAAAAAATAGGAATCATAAGTACAACATGAGGGTCCACTATATATGTCTGAAAGCTTGGCTTGTGGCATTCAGGTCCATATCCTTCGGACTTTTTTTACGAAAACGAACAATAATCTCATCATTACTCGGAAAATTGAGAATGTTCTTTCCTGATAGTTGGAAACTCAGACCGGCGGTACTGATTACTACAAGAAGATGCATCCATCTACCTCCAAAGAGACATTTAATTAAAGAAAAATCTATCACGCTTACTTGTAGCTCAAGTTTGAGCTAATTTTTCGTTAAATTGTCAAGATGCAAAATCTTAATTAGAAAGGAGTTAAAAACCTATTGTCAAAACTCTCGGTTGTTTTTCTGATATATTAACTGAGCCCACAATGAGTACACCTCCAAAAGTTTTTTGTAATTCTTCAGAAGCAACCTACAATAATTTTGTTGTTATAGTTCAAGTTTGACCAAATTTTGATAAATATAGGCATGAAGTCATTCAAGTGGGGCAAAGTTAATTAGCTACATAGGGAGTTTGAAAACTCATAAAACACGAGAATCGTAGGTAAAACACGTTGGTCCACTTAATATGTCTAAAAGCTTGGCTTATGGCATTGAGATCCGTATTCTTCAGACTTTCTTTACATAAAAGAACCATCTCGTCATCACTCAGAAAACTAAGGATTTTCTTTCCTCATAGTTAGAAACTCACAGCGACGACATTGTTTACTAGAAGAAAATGCACCCATCTACCTATAAAAATACATTTAATTCAAGAGCAATCTATCGCGCTTACTTGTAGCTTAAGTTTGATCTAATTTCGTTAAATCGGCAAGAAGTCACTGAAGTGTGCAAAGTTTGCTAGGAATCTTGAAAAATCCTAGTACTAAAAACTTGGGCATTACGTATAAGAAACCGTTGGTCCAATTTGTGTGATAATTAGGGTGATTGCATTTTATTTTAACTATGGTAGGTCTCGTAGGAGAGAGGTGCTTGAGAGTTAACACGATCGATGGAAGTACAACTTACATCAAGGACCTCATAAAAAATGAAAATTGCATCCAAGTCCATCCATTTAACACAATGACCCTAAAACTGAATAATGAAGTGTGTGTTTTGTGGTTTGCGCATACTAGCATTCATCGTGCTAAAGACTATCAATAGAATCTTTCTCGATGCTAAGGGAAAATAGAAGATCTAACGGTTAGAAATGTTTGGATTTGCCAGTCTTGATCCAGCGGTCAATGCTCGATGTTAATTCGTACACTATACAATGGTGGTATGGTATTGTAAGATATAAGACAATATAAAGATAAGATAAGAAGTACCGCGAATGGCCGATCTAATGGTTGGTCTCGTAGGAGCGAGGTGCTTGAGAGTTAAGACGGTCAGTGGAAGTACAAGTTACATCAAGGACCTCATAAAAATGAAAATTGCATCTCAGTCCATGAATGCATTTAACACAAGGACCCTGAAACTGAGCAATGAAGTGTGCATTTTGAGGTTTGCGCATACTAGCGTCCATTATGCTAAAGACTATCGGTAGAATCTTTCTAGATGCTAATAATGGAAATAAGATCCAACGGTTAGCAAAGCTTGGATTTGCCAGTCTTGATCCAACGGTCAATGTTCAAAGTTTGGATTTGCCGGTCTTGATCCAACGGTCAATGTTCAAAACGGGTTCAAAATTGCCTTCCCTCCTGATGTTTGGCCGATCTTTTGGATAACCTTCCCTCCCGATGTTTAGGAAGCAAGTGAAAATTTCGAAAACCGGAAAACTTTGAATTTTTGTGCCGCCAATGACCAAAATGGTTTCCTTCCTATGTACTCCTCGTCCCTACTGCACACCAACGCGCGGCTGCCGAACACGCCAGAGACACAGAGCCGCTGTACCAAGGCACATGTCCGTAGCGCCACGCTGTGGACGAGGGGAGAGAGATCAGCCGGACTGGTGCACGAGGGGAAGGGGAGGAGAGATGGAGCATAAGGAAGGAGAGAGAAAACACATGATTTGTTTTGCGTGCATAGGTCCTGAAATTTACTACTAGTAGGGTGTATACTATAAGGCCGCAGGAGTACCTTGTGTCAGAAACCCATCATAACTTTGCTCTGACATGGAACCTCCTTCAACTTCTCTTCGCTGCTGCCCTCTTCCCCTACTAATGTTTTATTCTCTCAGCATGTACATCGCATGGACATAGGTGACCATATGTCTAAGCAAAAAAAATATACGTACTACTCCCGCATTGTGTAAAAAAGCACACCTTAATAAGGCTCACATAGTAAACGTATGACATATCATCACTATATAAAATTATAATTGGTAAAGCACAAAAAATTATAAATTTGATCAACATCTATAAAGTATGGGTATATATTTGGTCCTTGTACTTTGTATCATCATGTGTAGAAGTCAAAGATTATTAGCTACCTAACACTTGAAATTTTTGGTCACATGGTCTAGAGAAACGAGGGAGAATATTCTAGTATGATGGAGAAGTGTGTTTTGAGAGGTTTATGCATAGTGCATTCATTCTGTTCAAGGCTATCAATAGAATCTTCTAGATGCTAAAATGGAAAAGAAGATCCAACGGCTAGAAATGCTAGGATTCGCGAGTCTTGATCCAACGGTCAACATTCAAAGTTATCCGTACACTATATAGTGGTAAGATAAGATAAGATAAGATCATGTAGAAGTCAATGATTATTAGCTACGAGGGAGAAGATTCTAGTATGATGGAGAAGTGTGTTTTGAGGTTTGTGCATAGCATTTATTATGCTGAAGACTATCAATAGAATCTTCTAGTTGCTAGAATGGAAAAGAAGATCCAACAGCTGAAAATGTTGGGATTCACTAGTCTTGATCCAATGGTCAATATTCAAAGTTATTCGTACACTATATAGTCATAAGATAAGATAATATATCTCTATCTCTACTACTATAGTGGAGAAGTTTTGAATTGGATCCATAGCGCCAATCCTGACCATTGGGCTGTTGGATCCA
Organism: Avena sativa; assembly: GCA_916181665.1. Lineage (NCBI taxonomy): Eukaryota > Viridiplantae > Streptophyta > Magnoliopsida > Poales > Poaceae > Avena > Avena sativa. The sequence continues at coordinate 24,871,197 of OV702290.1, read as the reverse complement.
ATGGTTCAGAGAAGCTAGATTCGTGTTGAATAGTACCTAGAGCAAACTCCACCATGCATGTTCTAGAACCATCATGTCACCCCCCCCCCCCCCAAAATTTCATAGCACAGTAGACTGTATTCTCTCTACTTACTACTATAGTGGAACAGTTTTGAATTGGATCCATGGCACTAATCATGACCGTTGGGCTGTTATATCCAATGGTTCAGAGCAACTGGATTCGTGTTGAATAGTACTCCCTCCGCCAAAATATAAGGCGCCTAAAGATTAGTCAAAAGTCAACATTTTTTAAGTTTGACCTTGATTATACACAAAAATATAAATATTTAGAATACTAAATTAATATAAATATATTCACCATAAAGTATTTCTTAATATGTCCATTCAATATTGTAGATGTAGATATTTTTTTCTAAATATTTGGTCAAAGTTAGTAAGGTTTGACTTTTGACCAATCCTTAGGCGCCTTATATTTTGGGACGGAGCGAGGGACTACATACCTAGAGCAAACTCCACCATGTTCTAGAACCATCATGTCACCACCCCAAAATGCATAAATTAAGTCTATTAATAATAACTATCTACACATATTGAGAATACAACCTACTGTGCTTTGAAATTTCGGGGTTGGTGACATGATGGTTCTAGAACATGGTGGAGTTTGCTCTAGGTACTATTCAACACGAATCCAGCTGCTCTGAACCATTGTACCTAACAGCCCAACGGTCAAGATTGGTGCTATATATGGATCCAATTCAAAACTGGTCCATTATAGTAGTAGATATATAGATAAAAAGCACACCTTAATAAGGCTTAGTATGTGGCATCATCTAAGGTTCACCTTATACATAGTGGAAACTATAAAGTGTCTTTAAGCCTAAGGTGCACCTCAAGCTTGTGTGTTGACCATAGAGAATAGAAAAATCATTTCCCATCTCTCCTTATTTCATGTGATCATTTTTAAAAGGGATTCAAAATTTTCAAGAGGCAAAATCTTAGTAGCTAGAAGTCAAACAGTCTCAACTGATATATTAATTGACCGCTTGATGGGTACCCCCAAAAGCTTTTTACATAAAACTTTCAAACCAAGCTACAATTTATTGCTTGTAGTTCAAATTTGACCTTTTATTTCGATACATCGACATAAAGTCATTCAACAAGTGGACGGGGTCAGCTAGGAACCTTGAAAGCTCATAAAACATGGGAATCGTAAGTAAAACACATTGGTCCACCTAGCTAATATTCTAGAAGCTTGGCCTATGGCATTGAGATCCACATTCTTCGGACTTTCATTACGGAAAAGAATCATCTCGTCATCACTCAGAAAACTGAGAATTTTCTTTCCTGATTTTTGGAAACTCACACCAACGACATTGTTTACTACAAGAAGATGCACACATCTACCTCTGAAAAGACAATTAATTCAAGAGCAATCTATCACACTTACTTGTAGCTAAAGTTTGACTTAATTTCGTTAAATTGACAAGAAGTCATCGAAGTGCGCGAAGTTAGCTAGGAATCCTAGTACTAAAAACTTGGGTATTATGTATAAGAAATCGTGGTCCAGTTTGTGTGATAATTGGGGTGGTTGCATTTTGTTTTAACCTTGGTAGGTCTCGCAGGAGCGAGGTGTTTTGAGGTTTGCGCATACTAGCATTCATCGTGCTAAAGACTATCAGTAGAATCTTTCTAGATGCTAAGAATGGAAAAGAAGATCCAACGGTTAACAATGCTGTTTGGATTATCAGTCTTGATCCAACTGTTAATGTTCAAAGTTAATCTCTACACTATATGTAGTGGTATGGTATTGTAAGAGATAAGAGACAAGATAAATATAAGATAAGAAGTACTGCGAATGGCCGATCTAATGGTAGGTCTTATCAGAGCGAGGTGCTTGAGAGTTAACACGGTCAATGTAAGTACAAGTTACATTAAGGACCTCATAAAAAATGAAAATTGCATCCAACAAGTCCGTGCATTTAGCACAAGGACCCTTAAACCGAGTAATGAAGTACTATGTGTTTTGAGGTTTGTGCATACTAGTGTTCATCGTGCTAAATACTATCAGTAGAATCTTTCTAGATGCTAAGAATGGAAAAGAAGATCCAACAATTAGCAATGTTTGGATTTGCCAGTCTGCTTGATCCAACGGTCAATGTTCAAATAAGTTAATCCCTACACTATGTAGTGGTCGTATGCATGGTATTGTAAGAGATAAGAGACAAAGATAAAGGTAAGATAAGAAGTACTGCGAATGGCCGATCTAATGGTAGGTCTCGTAGGAAGAGAGGTGCTTTGAGAGTTAACACGGTGGGTAGAATTACAATTTACATCAAGGACCTCATAAAAATGAAAATTACATCCAAGTCCATGCATTTAGCACAAGGACGACCCTGAAACTAAGCAATGAAGTGTGTGTTTTGAGCTAGAGGTTTACGTATACTAGCGGTCATTGTGCTAAAGACTATTAGTAGAATCTTTCTAGATGCTAAGAATGGAAAAGAAGATCCAACGGTTAGCAATGTTTGGATTTTCTAGTCTTGATCCAAAGGTAATTGTTCAAAGTTAATATGTACACTATATGTAGTGCGTGGTATGGTATGGTATTGTAAGAGATAGGACAAGATAAACATAAGATAATAAGAAGTACTACGAATCGCCGATCTAATGGTTGGTCTAGTAGGTGCGATGTGCTTGAGAGTGAACACGGTCGGTGGAAGTACAAATTACATATCAAGGACCTCATAAAAAATGAAAATTGCATCCAAAAGTTCATGCATTTAGCACAAGGGCCCTAAAACTAAGCAATGGAGTGTGTGTTTTGAGATTTGCGCATACTAGAGTTCATCGTTCTCATCAAGACTATTAGTAGGAATCGAAAAGAAGATCCAACAGTTAGCAAAATGTTTGGATTTGCGAGTCTTGATCCAACTTGTCATCAAAACTCTCGTTGGATGGTTTCTAGTTCAAATCTGACCTATTTTCGTAGAACTTTCACAGTAACCGAAAATTTACTTATACTAGTTCAAATCTGACCTATTTTCGATAAATCGACGTAAAGTCATTCAAGTGGGTGGAGTTAGGTAGGCAGTTTTGAATTGGATCGATAGTACCAATCGTGACCGTTGGGCTGTTAGATCCAATGGTTCAAAGTAGTTGGATTCGGAACAGTATCTAGAGCAAACTCCACCATGTTCTAAATAGTTATTATTAATATACTTAATGTATGCCTTTTTCTCTAACAAGAAAATTGTTTAATAACAACTTAATGTTCATTAAGTCACATTTCATACAGTATATATGTGAGTGTGGCACGTGCCTGTGTGTGTGCACGCGTGTGTGTGTGTGCGTGTGAAAACTTTGGCTTGTGGCATTTATTTAGATCAATATTCTTCGGACTTCCTTTACTGGAGAGAATGATCATGACATCACTTGGGAAATTGAGAATATCCTTTCCTGGTAGTTGTAAACTCACACCGACGATATTGTTTACTACAAGAAGATGCACCCATCTACCCCTGAAAAGACGTTTAATTCAAGAACAGCCTATCATGCTTACTTGTAGCTCAAGTCTAACTTAATTTCATTAAATTGATGCAAAATATTAGCAAGAAGTTGAACCGTACCTATATATCATCAAAACTCTTGGTGGTTTCCCATATATTAATTGACCCCTCCCCCCGATATATATGGGTACCTCCAAGAGAGATCCTTCGTCAAACTTTCCAAGCAACCTACAATTTACTTGTGGCAGTTCAATTTGTACCTAATAATTTTGATAAATCGGCATAAAATAAATCAAGTGGGCGAAGTTAGCTAGGAAGTTTGAGAACTCATAAAACATGGTAAATCGTAAGTACAACATGTTGGTCCACAATATATGTCTAAAAACTTGCCTCGTGTGTCATTCAGATCCATATTCTTCAGACTTTCTTTACAGGAAAGAACAATCTCATCATCACACTCGAAAAATTGAGAATGTTCTTTCCTGAGACAGTAGGAAACTCATAGTGATGGAATTATTTACTACAACAAGATGCACCTATAGACCTTCGAAAAGACATTTAATTCAAGAGCAATCTATATCGCGCTTACTTATAACTCAAGTTTGACCTAATTTCATTAAATTGTCAAGATGCAAAATCTATCTTAGCAAGAAGTTAAACCTATTGTCAAAACTCTTGGTGTTTTGTGATATATTAATTGACCCCTCGATGGGTACCTCCAAAAGCTTTTTCGAAAAACTTTCAAAGCAACCTACAATTTTCTTAGACACGAGGCTAGTAAATTTCTAAGCTACGTATAGTAAGGGCGTGTGCAGTGTCTAGAAATAGCTATGAAAACTACTTTTGGTCTAGCGTTTAGAACTGAAGTGGGTCCACACAACCATGCTAAAAAGAAAAACAAACTGTTATCCACTGAATAGTGGGCCCTCCCAATTGATTCTCTTAGACATAAGTCTAGCACTAGAATCACCTTGAAGAATCTTTTTGTTAGAACTACCCACTCCACCATTAAGATATATGTTTAAGACTTGACATCGTGCTTGCTTTGATGTCTCGGGCCAACGAGCTCACTACCGTGGGGCCCCATTGTTATTAGTGGTCTAGTTATATCCTATAGAAGCCAACGAATGTTAGCTCTGACTCCTCTAGCTCTTCCTTCTCGATGAAGCCTCGATGCTCGGCTTCGAAGGATGGTTACGAGGGTAGTAGGTGCCTATGGTGACTTCGTCAAGCTCAAGCCCCCCCCCCCCCACCGGACAGTCTGAAGACACAATCTTTTGGAGGTGCTCATAGGGGTAGGATGTGCGTTCATGCGTTCGTAGGGGTGAGTGTGTGTATGCATTTGTGAGCGTGTGCGCTTTGTAGTGGATTTTTGCAAAAATGAGAGAGATGGGCCTTCCGTCTGTATTAAGTTTTTCTCGGTTTTCCCAAAGTAATTTTAATGGTCACTGGTGTCTAAGGTCTATGGGCTCACTACCGAGGGTCACATTATTAGTGGTTCAATTACATCCCATAGCAGCCAACGAATATGAGCTCCAACCCCCTAGCACTTCCTTCGCCACGAAGCCTCGGCGCTCGACTTTGAAGGATGGTTATGAGGGTAGTGAGAGGTGACGTTCCCGTCAATATATAGCGAGGTGCCTATGGTGACTTCGTCAAGCTCAAGCCCCACGAGATCAGTGTCAAGATCCAGTATTTCTGAAGTGCTCATAGGTGTTGGGTGTGCGTACCTGCATTCATAGGGGTGAGTGTGTGCACGCATTTGTGAGCGTCTCTGTTTTGTAATGGGTTTTCGCAAAAAGAGAGGGGGACAATCTTTTCAATTTGGCTCTAGAAGAAGATGAGACCCTGACAGAAATTCGAGATTCTCCACGCCCATACAATCCTGATCCTGCAAAAGATGAGGAAATATGTAAACCATATTGACTGCTCTACTTTCATTTTTGAAGGGTTTGGGTCTCTTGTGAGGATGATTGTTTGTTAAGTCAGGTACTATAACTGTTTTTTTGCTCTGCTGGTGTGTGGTGTCCATGAATCTATATATTTGATGTACTATTATGACATATATATTGGACTTGGCTTTATGTGACTATATTTGGCAACAACAGTCATCTTATTGAACTTGCGATGGTTTTTTATCTTTCAATTTTTTCCTTCTGAGGTCTGTTAATGATGATGTTAATGCCAGTTGCGAGTGATTTGTTAGCATGTTTCTAGTAGTAAACCAAAACTTGTAGTTGTAGATTGTGGAATTTCAGGTTGATGTTTGAACTCTAGATCTTGATGTCATAGAAAGGGCAGGCTTCTACCACCTAGAATATTTTATCCAGCGATTGATTGCATCACACGAATAAGTGCACAAACTTGATGTCTGTAGGCGGGAAACTGAGCAACGCAAGTGCACAAACTTGTATCAGTCGTGTGGTTGCTACTATTAATATAGCCGTGGTTTCCCCTAAAAAGGCGGGGTTCACAAAAAAACAAAAAACAAATAGTGGGACGAAAGTTAGTTTCGAGTTCGAGGTAGCTCAGTCGTGTGCCCCTCGACCCCATCGTCATCTTCTCCTCCTGGACACCCTCCCTCGACCGGACCGTCCCCGCCGCTCCACCATTGAACACCACCGCACCGCCGTTCGTTGGTATGTACGTCCCCAACCTCCAGCATTACGGGCTTTCTGAAGGATAGAATGCATTTACTTTTGGGTATTGCGAGCTAAATAAGCTTGTGGCATTTACAGAAAATGGAATCGGTGTTGGCGGATGCATTTGCTGCGTCGGCGGATGCTTGTAAAGGAGCGGTGGATGCTGAAGCAGCACCAGCGGATACATGTGAAGCGAATGCGGAGGCTGATGCTTGTACCGCATCGGAGTCTTGGGCAATGCTGAGTGATGCTTGGAAAGCGGTGGAGGCGCAGTCGAAATCCTCGTCGGCTACTGCTGGAACAAATTCGGCTATGTTGGCTTACACTGCCAAAGCGACGGGTGCGTGGGATGCTAGGAATGCATTAGCTCGTGGTCGTGCTTCTTCAGCGTCAACGGCTGTGGCTCATCATTCATCGGCGGCGCCTGCTCCATCTGCTCAGAACTCGTCGACCCCATTGTAAGTTCTGTGTTGGATTTTGTCTCCCTAACTTCCTCCATCTTTTGTTTTTTTCTGGAAAGCAGTGGATATTATTTTAAACTAGTAGTACTGGGAACATAAAAATCTATTTAATCACAAACTAGTGATCCGAATGGGATGAAACTTTCACAGGATTCAAACCTAGGCACCAATGATTTACTGATTTTTTGTCAATTTTTTTGAATAGTTTTACTTTTTACTTCAAAATCTGAACTACTGTCATACGTTTGATCTAAGATGGAAGGTGGATCCTGGGGCAAGTCACCGTGAGACTTGGGTTCACAAAGTCACTGAAGCTGCATCCGTTTTTCTCCTCTTCTTTATGATAAAACCAGAAAATTCAGGTGGGGGCCTTTCTGTCCTCCCGGGTGACCTAAAAAAAGTTCTTCATTCTCTTTGCCCAGTTCCGACATGCTGAAGCATTTTGCGGTGCTTTCGTACTACTCTGGTTGATTCCTTATGCTGTTTAGGTTATTTTGTTGATAGACTCTACTTTTTAGGTAGTTTTTCAGATGGGTGCAGTTTAGGAAATTTCGATGATAAATTTTCCTGTCAAAATGTATGATGCATTGTGGTGTTTACTTAATTCTTTTTTAGGGTTGTGCATTGTGCATTGTGTTGTTTACTTAATTCTGATGATGCACTTGTGATATTTGCATCATCCTACCAGCTTCGGTGGAAGAACATATGCAACAATCAACGACTTGCCATGCGATGTATTTGGTCAGATTCTTGTCAGGCTTCCTCCGCACCCATCCTGCATACTGAGGGCATCAGTCGCCCAAAACTGTTGGATGGACTTCATGGGAAGCAACGATTTCAAAAGGCTAACCCTGTCACACAACAGAGGACTGTCGTTACTTGGGTTTTTCACCAACAGCTCTGAGGATGCTCGATTCTTAACATATCATAATCTTGACCAATCAATCTTCTAGAAGCTGAACAGGCTGGTGGAAGTACTTAAAGCCTACAAATCATATGTACTTAGATGTTGCAATGGTAGGGTGCTACTTCATTATCCGTAAGGGTCTAACATGATAAAGCCCTGGGATCCAATCAGTGGAAGTGAAATAGTGATACCAGAACCACCAATTTGGCAGAGACGTGAGTATGATAGCGGCACAATTCTCTGGTCGAGAAATCATGGGAAATTGTCTTCACACTGTTGCAGCAATTTCTGGGTTGTTTGGATAATAACCAATGGTAACCAAGCACTGGTGCAGAGATACTCATCAGAGTTAGGAAAATGGGAGGACTAGATTGAACCTGCTGAGATGCTGGCTAAGATTGATCGCATAGGGGACATTTTGTACTATCCAACAATGAACTCCAGATATATAATTGCCTACAAAACTGTGTTATATTGAGTGCCCCATGAGACACATGATATTTCTAGAAGCAATTTTGTCATTGCTAAGGGGCATAATGGAGATGTTTTCCTTGCGGTTATAAGAGAGTTCAGTCTAAACACGTGGTCCAGTGCAAGATCATCAACATGCAAATGGGAAGCTTGGGTGCCTCATATAAAGGTTGAGTTGGATACTCTCCTTGGCCTTGATAAATCATGGGCATATGGTGGGAAAGATGCAGTAAGGTTACTCTGCGCATTTGAGGATAGAGAAATGGTGGTTATATGGGCGAAGGAGGGAGTATTCGAATTAGATCTCAGCAGCATGAAGTCTAAGAAGTTCAGATCTCGTAAACGTTGGTGTACTTTACATCCCTACATTATGACACCTGGTTAGTGTAGTCATTCATGTGCAACTCTTGCATTTTTGTACACCTATGATTTTGCTAATCATTTTGTTCATTTCCTTCAGCAATCGACGTGATTCGGAGTGCTAAATCAAAGAAACGAAAAGGAAGTCCTATCAGCAACACAGGTGATTCAGACTGCAACATCAAGGAGATGAAAATAACACTCGGATGAACAAGCAAGGCTTGTTTGGGCAAGCATATGTTTGCCCAGGTTGTGTTATTTGGAGCTGCAGTCTAATATTTGTTTGTTTTGGTAGCTTATGGAACTGTGCTGGCACCTTTGTTTGTGCTGCAGCCACAACGGCAGGGGCTGGAATATTAGAGTTGTCTATTTGTTTTGGGGGCCTACGTGTGTCTGAGAAAATATTGTTTTATATGATGAAATGGTGTTCTCTATATAGTAGTGTATGCGTGATGAAATCTTGTTTTATTTGTTCTACATATACTTTAGCTGGTCTTTGTGTTTTGATAGTATGCTGTAGTAGGAGTATTTGTTTCGCATCAGGCTTTTTATTTGATCTGAATTAGTACTACCATTTAGTTAGTGCTTCCTATAGAAGAGTCTGTGCTGACACCTAAATAATTAGTAGACCTTGGTTGCACACCATTTTCACATGCTTGAATTACAGCTACTTCAGACATTTGTTTGTTGTTATGTTAAACAAACATTCTTGTATCGGAGATCTGCCTTTTCATACGCGTGGTAGATAATCACTCTCCCTGACTTGGATCCCTGAAATAGAGGGAGAACGGCATATTTTTTAATTATTCTTTGGACAATCTCTAAATTCAAAATCACTGTCGACCGCCAAAACCTACCGCCTATCCCATTTGAATCGGAGGCATGAGTTGATGTGAGTCTCGCCTTAAATTCCTGACCAGATGACGTTCGAACTACACAACCTTTTTTCTAGTAATAAAAACTTGGCCGGCAGCCAAATTCAAAATCGTAATCGAGCAGGAAAATAACCCACCGACCCCGAAGCATTTCGCACCCCCTCTGTTTCAAACATTTTCAGGAAAAATCACCCACCGAGGTAGTACCATTTTTATATTATTACATGGACCCTAGATAAATTTAAATCCTGAGTCAAGCGGCAAAATTTACCGCATATGTTGTGTGAATGGAAGGTATCCAAGTTTCTATGCAAAAAAATATTTATGGATGATTAGTTGATGTGACTCTCGGTCTTGAATTCCTGGATAGATAGCGTACGGTCTACTACCTTTTTCCTATTAGTAGATGGAGGCTAGCCAAATTCAAAATCTCAATCGAGCGGCAAAATCACCCACCTACCAAGCATTTCCTGCCCCACCGTTTCAAAAACTTTGAGCTAAAATATCCCACCGACCGGGGGAGTACCATTTTTCTATTATTATTATTAGATGGACACAAACCAAATTAAAATTCTCAATCGAGCAGCAAAACCACACACCGACCTTGAAGCATTTCGCGCCCTTCCGTTTCAAAAACTTTAGAATTTAAAATTCCAAATCTACCCATTGTTCAGATGGAAAATGGGCATGCTAAAATCGGTAGCTCGGGGGCACGATCGTAATTATTTTTTCTGCTCACCTCTATGGTCCCGATTCCCCCAGTTTTTCCCGCAGACCCTCCCAAAAATTCCAAGGTCCTCTGTCCCCTCCATGACCACCGCGTGCACCGGCTTGAGCTGCGGTCTCATGCACCGCCGCGCAGCCGCTTCACCGACGCTCACCCACCAGATCTAGGAGTTGCGGTGTCGTTCACCATGCCGATGGCGTTATCGACCTCCCAAGCTCTGCTTCCTCGCCACCGAAAGCTACCCAACCATACTAGATCCGCTTCACCAGTGTCCACCGGGCATGATCTAGTTCAAAGAGTTCCATGTCCACCGCTCCAGACCAGCTGCACGGCCGTCGCCGTTCACTGCACCGGATCTGTCTCAGCGACGCTCTCGTCCACCGCTTTCAAGCCGGCATCGACCGCCCAAGATCTTCTTCCTCGACGCCAACAACCACCAGAACCGCAGCACCCTCGGTGACCTGGATATCACTCGCATGGTACCAACGATGCTTAGACGCCTCTCCGACCAAGGTTAACCAAACCTCTAACCTGTTTTTCTTTTGCCAGCAGTATAGCAGGTTCAAGCCCATCATAGTGAACTGCATTTTTGTAATCATGCTAGTACCTACAAGTCACTAGACACGCATGTTCTTCATGCTAGTACATACAATGTCATTAGACATGTTGGTTTGTATTTGCTGCTCTACAAATATCAAGTCATGCACATGTCTGTTATTTTGTCATGCACGTGTTCTTATCTTAGCTGCTCCGTACACCAGTAAATGCCTGTTATTGTGTAGTTCTTGCAAAATTTAATGTCAGTGGAAAATATTAGTGTGGATTCCCTGATACACAGTTACTGACTCTATCTGGTTATTCCTGAGCTAAGTTCCTACTATTATTTCCTCCCTGGCATCGTTCTGCTATCCTGTGGTACCCGTTCAAACTCTTCGTACTAGTTCGATTATAATTTTGGTGTTGCCATCTGGTTCTTCAAAAGCTACAACACTGCCTATTTTCGTTTTCTTTGCGTAGAGCTCAAAAAGGCAACACTGAACATGTTGGTTTGCACAGCCTACAGGTCCACCAGTGATGCAATTATATATTTCCTGTATCTGGTGCTGGTTCGTACTAATCAATGGTATAATTATTCTTTACTGTATAGTTCATTCGTGTTTTCTATTCCTGCTCAACAAGTTCTGGTATGATGCGGTTATAATTTCTATGTGGTTCATTCTTAGCTATGATAGTAACTTCATGCCATTGTGTAGCTCACCACAAATTCCGAGTCACCCAATGTCTCTTGCATTCCAGGAGATACCACTGCTTCCATATATATTTACTAAAATGACCTGGCTAGTTTATACCAAAATTCTAAGAAACACTTTGTTTGATTTCTCATTTCATTGTTGGCATACTTGTCTAATACTTGTTTTTCCTGTTCTACAGGTTCACATGGCACACCATTATATCTCGTATCTGGTTCTGGTTCGTCCTAGGCAACAACATAACTATCCTCTACTATATAGTTCATTCATGGTTTGCATTCCTGCTCTACAAGTTTGTATTATGCAGTTATAATTCCTATCTGGTTTATTCTTAGCTATGAGTAGTTTGTCTTCTTTACTGTATTAACTTGTTATTAGTTAGTTTCAGACTGCAATTATTGCTATCGCCACCAAATAGGGGACTGCAAGATCATATCTTAAGGTGGTTTTCCAATATAGCTATCACACTCAAAGGGAGATGCAGTTGATGGATTGAGAAAGCAAATTGAGGACTCTGCTATCAACTTGATTCGCAACTGAAGTGCTGAATTTTCTTTCCCTTTTGTTCATATTTTGTAATATTTTTAAGAAGTTTGCAGCTGATGTAATATCTAGATAACTCGCATAGGCCATGTAGGCATTTAGTTGACGACGTCCACGCATAGCGATACCATAACTGCGCCAGCCAGGTCGATCAGGTTTCAGAATTACCGAAATAGTAACGGTAACTGGCCAAAATAGTAACAGACCAAAACAGTAACAGACCAAAACAGCAACGGTAAGTGGCTAAAACGACAACATGCCAAAACAGTAACAGACCAAAACAGTAACATGCCGAAACAGTAACATGCCAAAACAGTAGCAGGCCAAAACACCAGCAGACTAGAACAGTGGCAATCCAGCACAGTAACAGTCTAGAATAACAAGCCAGAACAGTAACAAGCCTGAATAGTAACAGGCCAGAACAGGGGCAACTAGCACAGTAACAGGTCAGAACAGTAAAGAGCCACAATAGTAATGGACATGAATAGTAGACGGCCAGAACAGTAACGAGCCAGAATAGTAAAAGGCCAGAACAGTATCGGACCTTCTCAAAAGTGGGCCGTTCGTTGGCGGCCCATGACGAGCTGTGAGAATAGTGATGGGCTGACCGTGGGCTTTAACAGTATCGGGCCTACTTGACGCAGCCTGTTAACGGGCCGCATAGTATTCCAAAAGTGTGGCTTTTGTAGGCCGAAATAGTAATGAGCCTGACATTCGCGGGCCGCTGCTAGCCACATCTTTGAGCCCATTTCAAACATTATCGGACGAAATATTAACGGGTCGTAATCTTTTGGACTCTTTTGATAGGTCGGTCCACTTAATTATGAGCAGGCCTTGGCTGGTCCTGGCTTCTACCACGGTTTCCTTGGCCGTTAACGGCGGTAACTGGTCATTAACGGTGTTTGCCACGTGGCATTTTGTATTACGTCAGCAGTCAACACGGCTGGCGAACAGATCTACAACGGAACAAGCTTTCGTGGCTGAAGGGTGTGATCCGCCACAGTCAGAAAAAAACCATGGTCGATTCTTTTGTGACGGGGCTTTTACCATGATGGGCATCCGTCGTAGAAGACTTTTTAGCCACGAAAAAGGGCCTTCAACCACAAAAATCGTCCATTGTAATTGCCAACTTTTCTTGTAGTGATTGTCTCCTTTAAGCTATGGTAATACCACCGTTGGTCTGATTATTTTAATTCCAACTCTTGTTTCCATCCAAGATTTGTGGTATTTTCATAGATGAGATCTTGTAGTGCTCTCTAGAGGCACTAGTAGAAAATGGGCCTTCCGTATGGAGCTTTAGTCCCGACCGTGTTTGGACCTGGGACTAATCTGGGCATTAGTCCCAGTTCCAATGGCTAGGACACCGCACGGGCACAACCAGCTTTAGTCCTGGGTCAAATGGGACCTTTAGTTCTGGTTGGAGATACCAACCAGGACTAAAGGGATTACGGCAGGCTGCGGCCGGTGTGAGCCTGTTTAGTCTTGGTTGGTGTCTCACTAGAACAAAAGGTCTATCTTTAGTCCTAGTTGGTGTCTCCAACCGGGACTAAAGTATTTCCTATATTATCCCCAAGCTCGAGTTCATCCTCTGTTTAAGCTTTCTCCTTTGTTTCCTCCACGGGCTTGAGTTCATCCTCATTTTTTCCCACGATTTGTCAAGATTTGGCGGCGCCCAATCTATCCAAGGGTTGTAAAAGGTTAACAACTTCATCCTTTCATCTGTCATTACTAGTTTAGCTCATTTCATGCTCTAGAAGTAGAGGGATTTTATGAGTTTTAGTTTGGAAGTAATTATGTGGGAGTTTATTTGATTTATATGCAATTTGAGATCAAATTAACTTCTTAGTTTGCACATGTGTAGATGTGGTTTACTTAGTAATTGATCAAAATGAGTATGGAGTAGAAAGTTTTAAAATCAGTGCATAGTTTTTTATTTTTGCAAATAATAACATTTGGTCACTACTCTACTTTGGTTTTAATGTGATGAACTTGAATTAATTTGGTCACTTCTGTATTCATGATGTTGTGTAATGGTTTTGATATATATATATATATATAATGCAAATGAGCCAGCAATGGATGTACGATGACCGACGCACTGATGAGTTCATTAATGTCCTGCATTATTTTATTGCTGTGGCTGAGGCAAACAAGAGAAATGGTTTTATGTGTTGTCCATGTGGTGTCTGTAAGAATAAGAATGATTAATCTTCCTAAAAAATCCTTCACACCCACCTGTTTTGGTACGGTTTCAAGTCCGGCTATAATTGTTGGACCAAGACAATGAAGAAGAATAGGATAATGACAACTATCCTAGATTCCCTGAATATGGTGGTACTGTAATGGGGAAGTTGAAGAAGAGGCATCAGATGAGCCTGCTGATGACACTGGTCAGGCCATTGTTGATGCCCAGAGAGACAGCGAAAGTGAAAAGGAGAGGTTGAAGTTAAATCACATGTTAGAGGATCACAACAAATTGCTGTACCCAAATTGTGAAGATGACTAGAAAAACCTAGGTAGCACATTGGAATTACTGTAATGGAAGGCAGAGAATGGTGTATCTGACAAGGAATTTGAAAATTTGCTAAAAATGATAAATAAGATGCTTCCAAAGGATAACGAATTTCCCGCCAATACGTATGAAGCAAATAAGGTTGTCTTCCCTCTAGGATTAGAGGTGCAGAAGATACATACATGCCCTAATAACTACATCCTCTACCACACGCAGTGAGGAGTACAAAAATTTGAATGCAAAACGAAGAAAGGTACAACAAAGAAAGCCAAGTTAGCTTATGAAATAACTGATGAGGAATGCAAAATGGCCGTGGCTGCGGAAGTGAAAAGCCATTTTGCACCGATACAACCCCAACCAAAGGAGAAAATACCTACAAAAATCGTTCAGAACTTTGTGGACATGCTTGGGAAACCATCATCATATCTGGATAATATGCCCTCGGACTATGACCGCTGTATTAAGAAGTCATATAACGAACAAATGCAGCTGGCGGGAAGTAGTGCAAGAGGGAAAAAGTTTCTCAACTCGGAGAACAGGAAATACAATCGATCCCCCCGCTCAATGTGTTTCCCGATAAGGACTTATACAATGACATTGCTAGCAATCTTGGTCCCAGTGTTGCTCAATCGATAGGCGACCCATATATCCCCAAGGCTGATCTAGCATGGAAATTTGTCCCCGGACAGCCTCTAGTCAGACCTGAGCAGATTCGAAATCTACCAACATAAATACGAAAATTGCATGAGTGGTACATGGAAGTCATAAAGGAAGGGCGAACCATGCTCATGCTGGAAGTTAAGAAAGAGAACTACTTCCTTGAATACCAGATATATATTGATCTTGAATAATTATTTCAGTTATTCAATCAAGACGGCCTTGACAAATCTATCGCTAGTTGCTATTGTGTGTAAGTGATTTATTTATGTAATTTAAGTCTCTAACTCAGCTCGTTCATTGTCTGTAATTATCCTCACTATATTATTTTGTATGCTATTATGTAGAATGAAGATTGTCGAATGCAAAAGAGGGAGAATCTATGACATTGGGTTCATTGACCCAAAATATCATTAATTTTGTTACGACACGAGACACAAAATCTAACTTGTTAATGTATTTAAAGGAACAAAATTCCAGAACGAAAATACTATTTTCTTACAACTTCAAGTGAGTGTTACTGTCTTGTATACATTTTCTTTGCTTACTCGATATTAAGTGTAATTTATGAGTTATACATGTTTGTGTAGGTAAACGTGCGCGGCTTCCACTGGATTCTGCTAATCATTCAAGTTGACGCTGGAAAAGTTGATATCATTGACTTATTACATAAACCCCCCGAGGACTATATCAGCCTGGTTATAATGCTCCAGGGGTAATTTCAATCATTATCGCACTATATCGACCTCTTTCGTTCATTTCCTCATGTCAAGTAGTTAATAATAACTTCTTTATTCATTTTGTTTCGGTAGGTGTTGGAAACAATTCATCAAGAATGTTGTCGGTGAATAGAGAAAAAAAGAGCTGTATTTTCAACGGATCCCGGTAAGTAGTACTAGCTAGGTCCGCGCATATCTTTAAATCTAGTTTCAATATCATTATCATGCTTGATTATTATTAGATTGAATTATATTCTCGTAAAGTGCTTGAGACAGGAACAGGGGATTAATTTATGTGCATACTATGTTTGTGAGTTCATTCACATGACGACCAGTGAGCGGCGCAGATATCTAAAACAACTTCAAATACGCAAACACTATTTACAATTTTATTTTATTACTATCAATATTCTGTTGAGTTTTATTCATAATTTTTTTATGATGATTTGATGTATATACACACAACTCATAGATTCATATTGATCTCCTTCTGTAATGATTGAAGATATGCGCGAGCAACTCCTACTAAAGAACCACTTACGAGCAATTCAAGAGGAGTTGGCGGGATTTATGCTTACAGAGATTATATCTGAAACTAGAGAATACCATTGCCGCTAATGCCTCCATGTAATTAAATAGATATATATACCAAACTATATATACATATGCCTCGTAAGAGAAATTATATTATATATGCATCAACGTGTGTAAAGTGTATAAAAACTTGTTTGAAATGAAAAAGAATTGAATGAAAAACACAAAATAAAAAGAAAAACATTACATGAAAAATAATTGAATGGAAAACACAAGATGAAAAGAAAAACACAAAATAAAAAATAATTGAATGAAAAACTACCAACCGGGACTAAAGGCCTCCAGCTCCGGCGCTCGACCGCTACCACGTGGAGTCCATTAGTCCCGGTTGTTGTTACCAACCGGAACTATAGGTCGTCCAGCCCAGTGCTCGACCGCAGCCACGTGGAGGACGTTTAGCCCCGGTCTATGAGAAGAACTTATTGTGAAAGATGACAACGATTATTTCTGACCAACACGAGCACCAAACCTGTTGTAGTAGGGGTTTAACCGTCCGTCGGCAACACCCACCGGCAACATCCTTCCGTACTAGTGTGAATCTAAACGACACCCAAAGCTTGAATTTAGACAAATACAGAGCTAATATTGAAGTACACAAGTGCAAAGCATCATGCATACAACCCTACAAAAGTGAGGAAACCTGACTAATTTATGGCATGTGAAGAGATTCATGGAAAGATTTAGAGAAATTACACTTGATTCATACACTCTTTTTCTCTAATACACCAGTACATGACAATGACGATAAGAAGGAGTTCTGGAGCTTCTCTCTCTTTCTCGACTCTTCTAACACTTTTACACATGAGACCCTAAAGTATAGAAAAACTACAACCTACTTCAACACCCCCCTCAAGATGGGGCAAATACATCATATAGACCCATCTTGCTACAAAATGTGGAAAATAACTTTTCAGGTAACCCTTTTGTAAGGACATCTGCCACTTGACTAGCTGATGTAATATATGGTAAACATATTACTCCTCCATCCAACTTTTCTTTGATGAAGTGTCTATCAATTTCAACATGCTTTGTTCTATCATGTTGAACAGGGTTATTGGCAATGTCGATAGCAGCTTTATTATCACAATAGAGCATCAGGGGCTTACATCTATACAACTTTAGTTCTGTTAGAAGGATCTTTAGCCATAACAGTTCACATATACCTTGGGCCATGGATCTGAATTCGGCTTCCGCGGTTGATCGAGCTACCACACTCTGCTTCTTGCTACGCCATGAGACAAGATTTCCTCCAACAAATGCGCAATACCCAGATGTTGATCTCCGATCTTCGAGTGAACCTGCCCAATCAGCATCGGTATAACATTCAACCTGCAATTCTCCTTGTTTTGTATATAAGAGACCTTTTCCTGGACTTCCCTTTAAGTACCGCAGAATTCTATTGACAGCTTCCATATTTGCTGTTTTTGGATCATGCATAAACTGACTCACGACACTGACAGCATAAGCTATATCTGGACGTGTATGTGAAAGATAAATTAGCCTCCCTACCAGTCTTTGGTAGCATTCCCTATCAACCGAAGCCCCAACATCACTACTTAACCGATGATTTTGCTCAATCGGTGTAGCTGCAGGCCGTGAACCATGCATTCCAGTTTCCTTCAGTAAATCTAGGACATATTTTCTTTGTGACAAGAATATGCCCTTCGATCCACGTGAAACTTCTATACCAAGAAAATACCTTAAATGGCCCAAGTCTTTCACCTCAAACTCATGTGCTAGGTACTGCTTCAGATTTGTAATCTCTTGTGAGTTATCACCTGTAATCACAATGTCATCAACATACACTATCAATATTGCTACCTTGTCATTCGCATGTTGGTAGAATAGTGTATGGTCGGCATTGCTTTGATGATAGCCCCTGTTCAACATTACTTGTCTAAATTGATCGAACCAAGCCCGTGGAGATTGTTTCAAGCCATATAATGACCGCCGTGGACGCAACACCTTTCCAGTAGTTTGACTTGATTCAAAACTGGGAGGAATATGCATATATACTTCCTCTTGGAGGTCTCCATGAAGGAAGGCATTTTTTACATCCATTTGGTTAATGTCCCAGTCAAGATTAACGGCACATGATATAAGAGTCCTGACTAAGTTCATCTTTGCCACAGGTGCAAAGGTTTCTTCATAGTCAATCCCGTAGGTTTGTGTGTAACCCTTGGCCACTAAACGAGCTTTATATCTATCCAGCTTTCCCTCTGGAGTATGTTTAATGGTAAAAACCTATTTACATCCTACAGGATGCTTACCTGGAGGTAGATCCACTAGCTCCCAAGTTTTATTCTTTTCCAAAGCTTTCATCTCATCAAGCATGGCATCCTTCCATTTCGGGTCCTCTATGGCTATCTCCCGGCGAGATGGTATGGAAGCAGAGTCTAAAGATGCAAATAAGCTTCTGAAGGATGGACTACAATACTTATAGGAAAGGAAATTAGCTTTGAGGTGTCCTGGAGTATTTCGAGTTCTAGTTGGTTTTCTCAAGGCAATAGGCAAATTATTTTGAGAGTCGTCTTGATGGGCATGAGTAGCTGGTTGGTAATCACTATGACCTGTAGTGCTAGTAGGAGCTACAGAACTAGAAGAGTTATCAGTACCTGGGTCCTCATGCATGGGGGACTCTGCACCTTGTAATGGAAGTGATAAAATCCTCGTTGCATCTCTTGTATCTCCTTGGCAGTAGTCACCATCATCATCTTGCTCCCCCCCTGACTTTGAGCATTATTAAGAATTAAAGAGCCACCTGAAGAAGGAACAAGAATTGGGTTTATGGTATCATCATGCCCCCCTTCTTGTTGCACTTCAGGTGTAGCCAAGGTAATGCCAGTGTTACTTGCTAGACCATAATAGGACTCATGTTCACGAAAGGTTACATCCATGCTTATAAAGAATCTATGCTCTGAAGGACACCAACACTTGTATCCCTTTTTTGATGGAGAATAGCCTACAAACACACATTTGATGGCCCGTGGATCTAGCTTACCAACAGAATTTCTATAATCATGCACAAAGCAAACACATCCAAACACCTTTGGAGGGACTATAAATTCATTTGAATTAAAAAGACACTCAGCTGGATTTTTATAGCCTAAGACACGAAGAGGCATACGGTTTATCAAATATGTAGCTGTTTTTATTGCTTCACCCCAAAGAAACTTAGGTATATTTGTTGTGAACATAAGTGAACGTGCAACTTCTAGCAAGTGTCTATTTTTACGCTCCGCGACACCATTTTGCTCAGGGGTATTAACACAAGTAGTTTGATGTTCTATACCATTTGAGGCCAGAAATTGACTAAATTCTGTATTAACATATTCAGTGCCATTATCTGAACGTAAAATCTTAACAGTTGTGGCATGTTGGTTCTTAATAAGGGCACACAGGTCTCTGAACACAGACAAAACATCACTCTTGTGTTTTAAAAGATAAAGCCAAGTATAACGGCTAAAACATTCAATAAAAGTTACAAACCATCGGTGTCCTAAGATAGACTGGACCTCACAGGGCCCCCAGACATCTGAATGAATTATTTCAAATGGTTTGCTACTCTTCAGACCAACACTAGGATAAGGACCCCTGGTATGTTTAGCCAGCTCACAAGCATCACATACCAGGAGTTCTTTGGGACATGACTTGAACAAAGTAGGATACAATCGAGATAATACTGCAAAAGAGAGATGGCCAAGCCTGCGATGATGAAGTAGAAGTTCCTGACCAGAAGACAAACAAGATGCAAGGGCAACTTCATCACTTCCATCCTCTAGGTAATAGAGTCCGTCATGCTCGGTCCCAGTCCCCAAAATTCTCCCAGTTCCGAGCTCCTGAAAAGCACAACAAGTAGGATCAAACCAACTCCTACAATTACGAGATTTATTAAGAGAGCTAACTGACAATAGGTTAACTGGAAATTTAGGGACGTGCAAAACAGGAGATAAGGACAACGTCTTGGTGCATCTAATGGATCCACGTCCTACAATAGATGCCATGGATCCATCAGCTACACGTACCTTGTCCTTACCTGAACAAGGAGTATAACTACTGAACAATTCAGAAGCTCCTGTCATATGATTTGTAGCTCCCGTGTCAATAATCCAGGGCTTTGATTGTGATGTGGCAGTATAGGCTTGATGACATTCTTTACCTTGGGAGGAAGTGGCAAGGACACTAGTTTCAGCCTTAGAGGGACCCTGAGAGGAGGAAGTGCCTTCAGAGAGTCTAATCTTGGAATTGAATTCCTCGAGGGCTCGTGCATCTACCACTGGTGAGCTCCGTACAGATGTGATGTGGTTAGCTTGTCTTTTACTTGCTGCATGAACTCCCCCCGACCAAGATCTCCCTTTATCCCACCAAGATGGAAAACCATGCAGTTCAAAACATGTGTCTTTTGTGTGCCCATTCTTTTTGCAGTGATCACAATAGAATTTACTCTTTTCCAATTTACTGAATGGCCTTCCAACATGACGAGGTCGCATAGACAGAGCTGCACGATCTTCCCCACCTTTCAGATTAGCTTCCTGAGATTGAGACAACCGTGTCTCTTCCTCAAGGACACTAGAGATGATATCATCAAGGCCAGGCCACCCAGTTTCAGCAAAAATGATTTCACGTCGCAGATTAAATTCTTGGTTTAGTCCATCAAGGAAAAGCTTGGCCACAATAGACTCAAACCATTCGTGATGAATGGCTAAATCCTTCTTATCAACAGGTTGAAAAGGGTGATAATAATGTAGATCCCTGTATAAACGTTTCACCTCACCAGCATACTCAGTTACAGATTTAGGGCCTTGGTTCAGGTGAGTGAGTTCACCCATAATGCGAGTGGCCTGCATTTTGTTTGATTTTCCAGAAAATTGTTTCTCTAGCGCAGCCCATACCTCAAATACCGTTGTCATAATTTCAACTTGTTGGCGCACAATGGGCTCCATACTTCCCAATAACCAGACCAAAACTCTATCATTGATCTGTCTAGCTGAAGTGTCGCCACTCTTCACATTTTCTTCATCATCAGCAAGCAAGTAGTTGTACCCATGAGAGCTAAGAATCAACTGGGCATGTTGCTTCCAACTAACATAATTCCCTGGACCTGACAACCTCACTGGATTGGGCTCAAGAGCATACTTGACTGCCTCAGGGACTGACTTGTGTTGCTGCTGTTCAAGCAATTTACTAAATATCTCATACATTTTGTCAATACTCAAGTCAGCTGACTTGTCCTTGTTTGTTTCTGACATCATTCACAACTGAGAAATACACCAAGAACAAATACTGTCTAAACTGCTAGTTGTATTCAGGAGCAAGAAGAAACTAGCAGCTGTGAATACTAGACACTTGGAATAACGGCATGTAAAAGCAGTCTGAGACTTGTCTTTTGCAGCATCTAGAATTGGTGGCAATTGGATGCACTAGTACGGGCTGTTCTCAAATGCAGACGCAACAGAAGTAATTTTAAATCCAACCACAGAGCAAGAAACGCAACAACTTGGTGACAACAACGGTACGACGGCTGCAATAGGTCCTCCTCAGATCGACAGATGTGGCACTGACCGGGAAGAAATCAGGCGACCGAGATAGAAGCCAATACTCACAGATCTCACAGCAGACCGGATGCGCCACTCTCCCACGAATTCAACAGTGACGGGGGCGACGGCAGAAACAGCGACACAACACCTTCTACAGCTCCACGCCTCCGCCTCGATCTGATTCCTCGCTGGAGCCTGGAGGCCTCTAATCCGCTCAAAACCGCAGGGGAACCGCACAGGATTCGTCCTGCTCTGATACCATGAAGAGATTCATGGAAAGATTTAGAGAAATTACACTTGATTCATACACTCTTTTTCTCTAATACAGCCAGTACATGACAATGACGATAAGGAGTTCTAGAGCTTCTCTCTCTTTCTCGACTCTTCTAACACTTTTACACATGAGACCCTAAAGTATAGAAAAACTATAACCTACTCCAACAGCATGTTACAATCGATATAGCAGCTAGCTAGCTGGTTCATCGATCACAACCAGCAACTGGTCTCCGCCAGATTTATTCGAGAACATGCGAATCTAGCACAAAACGCACTCCATTTCCACCAATGAAACGGGGAAAAACCACAAGACTCCTCATGGCCGTCGCTCACCTAGATATGGCAGAAACACCTGTAGTGGTAGGCGCTGTTCATCGGATCGCTGGCGTCGACGGGGATTCCATGCGCGCTGCACCTGTGCCGGCAGCCACGGCACTCGTTGTAGGTGCAAGTCGGAGCCCTCGACCCCACCAGCCCCCGTCTCGTGATCCCGCTCCGCTCCGTCAACGTCGTCGTCGACCAGCTCGTCGTCGCCGCAGGTGGTCCTTCTTCTGATCTCGCCAAGCCCTGCAACATGCGAGAGCACAAAATGACTTCAAAACTCGAAACAAAATACAGTGTGGTGCATGTGGTTTCGTTGCGGCGCATCGATCTTCGATTCCATCTTTACTAAGTATGTATAAGAAGACATGCATACAAAACCCTGCAAGGATGCGCATGAAATACAGTAGTACTTACCTGTTTTTCTGTCTGGAGGATCGACGGCGAGAATGGCCGAGCAGCTAGAACGTCACCTTCTATTCACGTAGTAAACATGAGTACATGTTTTAGAAGACCAAGATTGTTCAAAAAAAAAAGTTGTTAGAAGACGAAGATATCATACACTACTGAACAGTGAGCCACGGACCCAGTCTTTGAACTGAATAAATTTGTCACCGGCAAGAGAAGCTAACGAAGCTACTGAGTACGTGTGCGTGCTTTGGAGTACGTACGTACCAATGATAAGTGTAGCGAGGAGGAGGAGATAGCACAACAACGGCAGCTTATTTATTCTAGCTCCGGCCATTCCCCCCTTGGATCCAGGTGACCTAGCTAGCTAGATCTATCCGATGCTCGAGGTAGAAGGATGCAGGGGCATATATAGCAAGCATGGTCCTGACGTCCTGTCCATGTGTGTGCGTTTTTAGGTACAAGTAGATGATGAAAAGGTGAATAGAGGGTAAAATAAAGCTCAGATGGACGCATCATGCATGCTGCCGTACGCAGAGAGAAAGGACATGGCACATAGTGCACGATTTGTCAGTTTTAGGGTTCTAGGGGCTTCCCGAAAAATTACAAAACTACCCACACAATGAATGTGTACCTGTGAATGCATATAGTAGTTGCTACTTACCTTTAGGATGTAAAACCGTAGAAATGTACCTCTAGATCCATATGATCCTTCATTTGAAAAGCAAAAAACAGAAGTTTTGAAAAAGTTAGAAAAAACCACGCATCTAAATCTTCAGTTGAAGAGAACCAACCCATGGTTGGATGGTTAGGAGGACGGTGGTACCCCCGGCCCACCAGAGTTCAAACCCTAGGTTTAACGCTTTGGTGTCTCATAGAGGCGGAATATTCTTTCAGTGGGAGGCGACGTTTCCGTCGATAGCGAGGCGCCTGTGGTGACTTCGTCAATCTCAAGACCCGCCGACTCAGTCTCTCGGAGGTGCTCATAGGGGTAGAGTGTACGTGCGTGTGTTCATAGGGATGAGTGTATGTACGCATTGTGAGCGTCTGCGTCTGTACTGTGTTTCTCAAAAAAAAAAATCTTCAGTTGAAGCTTATGAATGCATAGTTTCCCAA
This sequence comes from Avena sativa, assembly GCA_916181665.1. Classification (NCBI taxonomy): domain Eukaryota; kingdom Viridiplantae; phylum Streptophyta; class Magnoliopsida; order Poales; family Poaceae; genus Avena; species Avena sativa. The sequence continues at coordinate 24,847,315 of OV702290.1, read as the reverse complement.
AATAATATTACTGTATTTGGCCCAGATGAAAATGAGAAAAAAAATGAAAATACTGCAATTTAAGTAAATTGTAGCTAGGTCATTTTGTGATTTTTGCTAAGATTGCAAATCGAGGTCATCTGAACGTACCTAGGTTCTTAAAATCCATTTCCCATTTTAGGTGCTCTCAGTTACTTGTTTTAGTATCCATTCGGCTATGTTATTTTCTAGAGTGGTTAATTAAGTCTCATTCCACTTAGAAATATCTTGGTTATCTTCCGAACAATAGTTGTTGGGCCAATATGTTCTTATGATTTTGGATTTGCACGAGTCATGAATTCATAGTTCAGCGAATTAATCACATGTCAGTTGTGCGAGCCTGACCAAATAGAGATTGGTCCCCGTGTCCTTCCCCACGGGTGACACCAGGGCGTCGCCAGAGCCATCCGCGACGGCCTTCCCCTTCGCCACTGCCGTCGGCGCTGGCCGCGGTGGCAGCAGGCCCAGCGCCGAAGGGGCCGGGGAAAGCATATCGCGGGGATAGTTCGCTGGTGGCGGCTGGGGACGACACGCGGTTCTTGCTGGCTTGTCTCCTCTTTCGCAGGAGGAGCGGGTGACGTATGGTGGCGTGGGGGCCTGCTGTTCTGCCCAATGAAGGCGGACGGTCCTAGGGTTCCTTTAGCGTGAAGACGAAGATCTGCTTGTTTCCTGCCCTCGTTGATCTGCCTGGAGAGGCGAGTCCAGAAGGCTCCGTCGGCGAACTCCCATGGGCGCATCATGCCTGGGGATTGCTGGATCGGAAGGTATTCGGTCGTGTGTACCCATGTTTTTTTGAATGTTTGGTTTCAGCGAGAGTGTTGGGAAGCTCTATTATTTGTTATCATCATGAGTCATGTCTTCGATGATCCATGGTGATGTCAGATGCGGAGAATGTCAGAAAAGCAGGAACATGAGGGTGGCGGTGATGATTTGAGTCTTTGTAGTGACGAACAACTGTCTGCGTGATCTGTGACTCGCATCAGTGAATGTTTGTGGGGGCGACAACACATGCGGAGTTTCCAGTCTTGATGGGTGAAAATCCAAGATCTGACCTTAATTGGTTGTCTCTAGCAATGGCCTTGTTGGAGACATTGTCTTGCGAGCGAGGACTTTCTCCAGGGTGAAATCCTATGATCTTTGATCGGACGACAACGACATGTTTGCACTATTGGAGTGGTTGGACTATTGGTGTAGTTCTGGTGGTGTTAGTGTCACTGCTTCGAGGAATTGTTCTCTGTAGCGAGACTTTTTTTTTGTAATTCCTCTTCCTTTTTCTTGGTGTGTGCATCCATAAGGCGTTAGGACATGCGTTGTTGCAGAGTTAGGTGTAATTGGTATCTCCGTGATATTAATATATACTTTTAAAAAAAATGAAGTCATACTGGATCCTTTTTCACCCGTGAGCTAGAAATAGGCAGTTTCTAAAATAGCAAAACCATTTCTAACTTAGAGTTTGGGGTGATCAACCCGTTTGCTTCACACACACACTCGGCGCTGGGCACCATCGGTTTCGATTTAATCAAAGCCATCTTAATCTGAAGATGCATTTGTAAGATGAACACGTGAAAGGAGATGCTTTGCGTGAGCATGACATATATCGTGCCGGAGTGGGGTCGCATGGTGGGATGGAAAGGTTCGTATGAATGCATGGAACTGTTTTTTTTTGTTTTTTTTTTTTTGACAAGATGAATGCGTGGAACTGTTGAGAGAGCAACGATCGAAATTATTATTGTTAGGCGTAGCGTCTAGAGATTCACGCGCGCACTGGCATTTCAGTGAGCGCTCATATTTATACAATCATAAAATAACAAAACGTACGGAGCACAAGAAAAGGCTGAGAAGGCACAGTAGGACATGTCGAACGGGATCTTGCGGTGCACATGGAGAATCTAATGGCCTGGTCGATTCTGTTGCAGTGTCTCTACCGTTTACTTTGGGTGGCTCGGATGGGGATACGAAGCGAAGTCAGCAGCAAATGCCAACCAGCGCCGTCGTAACGTTCCACGTGACTCCGTGTGTATGCAGGTGCAGCAATTTGCACTGCTCTTCCTGGATCCAATTTAATCCAGGACGGACCACGGAGAGATTTCACCGGAAGGAGCGAGCTGCATGGCCTGCAGGAGCTATGTACTATCCAGCAGATCCACCATCACGCCTACGCTTAAGTACGTGCACCGATCTGACGGGGCAGCATGCATGCAGGCTGCGGCCAGGATGGACGGTACCACCACTCACCACTGTCCAGGCTCCAGGCCGGCCACCGCCAAGTACAGTACAGCTCCTGTAATTTTGTCGACGCACATGACGGCAATAACTAGGTGCATGAACAGGGAAGGCCAGCTGAGAAAATGCCGGGCGTATATTTGTGTGGGGCGGGACGATCGGCCGGCCAATGCGAACGATCCCTGGTGTTCCAATCATCATACGTATCTAGCACGGGTACCATAGTAGTCTGTGGAATTTGGGCCGATTCGGCTAAGGCCGTGCCGGCGCACCTCCGCGCTAGGTACTGACGAATCGCGCAATGACCACGGCGGAACATGGCCGCTGCAAGCCTGCACCGGCAGTCCGGCACGCCGCTCCGACGGCTTTCCCAAATGGCAACATCGATCTTCGCCGGTATCGGCGCTAACCCATCCGCAAGTCGGGGTACTAGAGGAGAGACTATGTCGCGCGCCGTGCACGGCTTCGTCGATGGTGGCATCTTGATCTTCGATCTGGTGCCTCAGCTGTACAACTGTCGCTCGCCTGTATAAGCCGTGGGTTAAAAACTACAAAAATAATCTCGTGGCCAAATATATATATATATATATATATATATATATATATATATATATATATATATATATATATAAAATAAACCTCTAGGGTAAGAAATTTACAGAACTAATCCTTTTGAGTAGCTTATGTCACAATGACGCTATACTCCAAAGGGTTGCGCCCTTCGGACATGCGCTACCCTCCTCCTAGCATAGTGAGGAGGGTCGCGATCGGCCCCACTCGCGATTACGTAGCGCCCCTACACAACCTACATAACAGAGTAATGGCAAGTGCGCTATCCTCATGTACATCCCTCATAGTGGCGGTGATTTCTCACTAGTAGAAAAACTGTCTTTGGTTCGCAGCGGCCGAGAGCATTAGTCCCGGTTCCTTGTCCCGGTTCGAGGAGACCAAGGGACGCAAGGGAGCCAGAGGGCATCCGTCCCGGTTTGTAATACGAACCGGGACTAAAGGTCAGGCCCCACACACGTGGCCTGCCGCCGACCTTTAGTCCCGGTTCATATTACGAACCGTGACGAATAGCCCGCCTATAAATACGCCACTCCAGCCAGCGCCCACCCTTTGTTTTTTCTCTTTGTTGAAGGAGTGAGGTGTGGTGTGCTAGTTTTTTTCCCTATGCACATTAGGTATTCGACGAAATGTCTGAGAGAATGGTACGCTTGATTACACACAAAATAAAAATGATATGAGGTGCCCGAGGCACACTTAAGTCTTTCTCCTCTTTCTTTCCTTCTTGATCGAGGTTAGCAAACCTTATCCTTCATCTGTCATTGTTATAATAATGCATGTGTCGGTGTAAAGTGGTCATCTCACTATTTATGATGTTCTGTAATAATGATGCAGATGAACCGGTGGTGATGGATGTACGGTGACCGATGTGAATTTGTGTACATTCAAGGCGTGGATAAATTTATCGATGTGGCTAAGGCAAACAAAGAGAATGGATTTATGTGTTGTCCATGTGTTCAATGTCGGAACATCAAGGAGTACTCTTCTCAAAAATCATTCGCGGCCACCTGGTTCGGAGAGGTTTCATGCCCAGCTATAATTGCTGGACCAAGCACGGAGAAAGAGGGGTTATGATGGAAGATAATAAAGAAGAGGATGATGATAACTATTGTCATATGTTCCCTGAATACGATGATACTGCAATGGAAGAGAATGAAGAATAAGGAGGTGAAGAACGGGCATCATATGAGCCCGTTGATGATCTTGGTCGGGTCATTTCTGATGCAAAGCGAGACTGTGAAACAGAGAAGGAGAAGTTGAAGTTGGAGGGCATGTTAGAGGATCACAAAAAATTATTGTATCCAAATTGCGAAGATGGCAGCACAAAGCTCGGTACCACACTGGAATTGCTGAAATGGAAGGCAGAGACTGGTTTATCTGACAAGGGATCTGAGAAGTTACTGAAAATAATGAAGCTGAAGCTTCCAAAGGATAACGAATTGCCCTAGAGTACTTACGAAGCAAAGAAGATTCTCTGCCCTCTAGGATTAGATGTGCAGAAGATACATGCATGCATAAATGACTGCATCCTCTACCGCGGTGAGGAGTACGAGAATTTAGATAAATGTCCGGTATGCACTTCACTGCGGTATAAGATCAGATGAGATGACCCTGGTGATGTTGATGGCGATGACGAGCCCCCCAGGAAGAGGGTTCCTGCTAAGGTTGTGTGGTATGCTCCTATAATACAAAGGTTGAAACGTCTGTTTAGAAAGAAAGAGCATGCTAGGTTGTTGCGATGGCACAATGAAGACCGTAAGAAAGACGGGAAGTTGAGACACCCCGATGATGGGTCACAGTGGAGAAAAATCGAGAGAGAGTTCCCGGACTTTGTAGGTGACACGAGGAACTTATGGTTTGGTCTAAGTACAGATGGCATGAATCCTTTTGGGGATCAGAGTTGCAATCATAGCACCTGGCATGTGACTCTATGTATCTACAACCTTTCTCCTTGGTTGTGCATGAAGCGTAAGTTCATTATGATGCCAGTGCTTATCCAAGGCCCGAAGCAACCCGGCAACGACATTGATGTGTACCTAAGACCATTAGTTGAAGAACTCTTACGGTTGTGGGGAAAACCAGGTGTACGTGTGTGGGATGAGCACAAACAGGAGCCAGTTGACCTAAGAGCGCTGCTTTTCGTAACCATCAATGATTAGCCTGCTCTTAGTAACCTTTCAAGATAGACAACCAAGGGATACAAGGCATGCACACACTGTTTAGATGATACCGAAGCTACATATTTGCATAAATGTAAGAAGGTTGTGTACTTGGGGAATCATCGATTTCTTTCGATCAATCATTAAGTAAGAAAGAAAGGCAAGCATTTCAAAGGAGAGGCAGATTACCGGAAGAAGCCTGACCTCCCTACTGGTGATGATGTATTTGGTATGGTCAAGGACATATAAGTAATCTTTGGAAAGGATCCTGGCGGTAAACCTGTTCCCAACAACGCCACTACCGGACACGCGCCCATGTGGAAGAAGAAATCTATATTTTGGGAGCTACCCTATTGGAAAGTCCTACGTGTCCACTCTTCAATCGATGTGATGCACGTGACGAAGAATCTTTGTGTGAACCTGCTAGGCTTCCTGGGCGTGTATGGGAAGACAAAAGATACACCAGAAGCACGGCACGACCAACAATGTATGAAAGACCCACAAAACATGCATCCACAGAACAAGACGGATAAAGGGCATCGCTTAAGTCCTGCCAGCTACGCTCTCAAGAAAGTAGAGAAGGAAATCTTTTTTGAAATCATTTACAGTATCAAGGTGCCGTCTGGATTCTCGTCTAACATAAAGGGGATAATAAATATGGTAGAGAAAAAATTCCAAAACCTGAAGTCTCATGATTGTCACGTGATTATGACATAGTTGCTTCCGATTGCATTGCGGGGGCTTCTACCGGAAAATGTTCGAGTACCCATTGCGAAGCTGTGTGCATTCCTCAATGCAATATCTCAGAAGGTTATCAATCAAGATATTATTACAAGGTTACATAAGGATGTGGTCCAATGTCTTGTTACTTTTGAGTTGGTATTCTCACCATCCTTCTTCAATATTATGACGTGTATCCTGGTTCACCTAGCCGAAGAGATTTCCATTCTCGGTCCTGTATTTCTACACAATATGTTCCCCTTTGAGAGGTTCATGGGAGTGTTAAAGAAATATGTTCATAACCGTGCTAGGCCAGAAGGAAGCATATCCAAGGGCTATGGAACAGAGGAGGTCATTGAGTTATGTGTTGACTTTATCCTGACCTTAAGCCGATTGGTGTTCCTGAATCACGGCATGAGGGGAGACTGAGTGGAAAAGGCACACTGGGAAAGCAAGCAATGATATGTAGGGATGGACACTCTTTCACTCAAGCACACTACATGGTTCTACAGAATTCCACCTTGGCAGCTTCGTATATCGTGGAACACAAGAATATTGTACGCTCCAACAACCCGGGAAAGCCAGACTCCTGGATTAGAGATAAACACATGAAGACTTTCGGCAGTTGGTTGCGAACACATCTAATGAATGACACCACTGTTGGAGATCATCTCTACTTGTTGGCTGGGTCACCATCTTCTACTATATTGAATTACCAAGGGTACGAGATAAATGGGAATACATTTTACACGATCGCCCAAGATAAAAAGAGCACCAACCAGAACAGTGGTGTCCGCTTTGATGCAACCGACGATAATGGCAAAAAGGACACATACTATGGTTACATAGAGGAGATATGGGAACTTGACTATAGAGTTTCTTTTAAGGTCCCTTTGTTTCGGTGTAAATGGATCAACCTGAATAGAGAAGGGGTAAAGGTAGACCAGTTGTACGGAATGACAACAGTAGATATCAACAATTTTTGTTACAGAGACGAACCATTTGTCCTAGCCAATGATGTGGCACAGGTTTTCTATGTGAAGGATATGTCCTCCATACCCAAAAAAAGAAAAAATAAGCAAACGAATACATCACACGATGAGCCAAAGCTTCACATAGTTCTTTCAGGGAAAAGAAATATCATGGGAGTCAAGGACAAGATAGACATGTCAAAAGATTATAATAAGTTTGATGAAATTCCGCCCTTCACAATAAAAACTGACCCAAGCATCCCGTTAAGCAAAGAAGATGCTCCATGGTTACGGCCGAAGCGACCATAAACGGCCATAAGAAATTCAAAAATGGTCCGAACAATGTAAATCCTTCGCATGGTGTCATATTATATGACATAGTTACAATGAAAAATACCAAACTTGGTATATTGATTATGTCTCTAAAAACCTTCACAAAATGACCTATCATGTTCGAGGTTCCATGGCTTTCGGTCCAAATGACCAATGTTATGTGCATAATCGAGGCATAGTTTGTGATATTGTGCCCATATTGTCCATACATGTGCATCTTTGGATGGCTAACAATGTTGCAAGAGGAAGTTTTATTTTTCGTTGCATGGAAAAGGCATTTTCTATTTTCCGAGTGCCAAAATCAGGGTGTTTTGTGAAGCAACACCAAATGTTAAATAAAAAAATGGTACCACCACATTTTTCAAAAATACTAGACCACCTTACATGAACAATGTCCTAACTAGGGATTTTAAAACCTTTACATCCACCCCTAGAGAAAAAGACAAATGTCTATCAAAATGGTAGGAAGTGGGTCCGGTTTGACCTACATGTACATGATCTAATGCTCGTGATTTTTTGAAAAAATCATTTTTAGACTCATGATGTGATGTTTCTTTAGAGATCCAATGCAAGTTGGTCCGGTTTGACCTACAGGTACATGATCTAATGCTTGTGGTTTCTTCAGAGATCCATCCCCTATGGCCAGCTTAAGGGAGATGCCTGAGGACTAGATCCTCCGGTATCTCCCTGAAGCTGGCCGTAGTATTGTCCCTGCTCTCGCACACCATCTTGGAGTTTATAACTTCTGTAGCTAGATCAATATGCCAGGTAGCTAACTAATTTCACATATTAGAGAGTGCCTATATGGCCAGTTTGTTGGAGATGCCGGAGGACTGGGCTCCGTCGGCATCTCCCTCAAACTGGCCTTAGTGGTGTCTCTGATCTCACACAACATCATGTTTGTGTTTGATAACTTCACAAGGATGCCTATTTATAGATTAAGCAACACAACATAGTGTCGACACTCACAACATAATGTCGATACTGTTGTCGATAGTCCCGGTTGGAGGCACTAACCGGGACTAAAGATATTTCCCACCATTTCCCACCGCTTCCCGCTATGCTTTCCCGCCCTTTTCATTTAATCAGGTCTTTTAGTCCCAGTTGGAGGCACTAACCGAGACTAAAGATATTTCCCGCAATTTTCCACCGCTTACCGCTATGCTTTCCCTCCCTTTTCCTCTAACCAGGTATTTTAGTCCCAGTTGGAGCCACTAACCGGGACTAAAGATATTTCCCGCCATTTCCGATCGCTTCCCTCTTTGTTTTCCCGCCCTTTACCTCTATATCTAGGCCGACCGTGCCATGGCTATCCACACATCCACACCTTCATCTCTCAACAATGGACACCGCATACTAGGTCATTCTCACACTCGAAGAGACCGAGGCGCTGTGCGCCTCCAGCTACCTGATGACCCACAAGTATAGGGGGTGTATCGTAGTATTTTCGATAAGTAAGAGTGTCGAACCCAACGAGGAGCAGAAGGTGCTGACTAGTGGTATGGATCAGGAATTCTCTGCAAATACTTAGCAAACGGATTTTTAGGGGTTTTTGATAAAGCAAGTAAATGAAGTACGAGTAAATAAAAGACAGTAGGAACAAATGCAGCAAGTGTCCCAATCCTTTATGCAGCAAAGGACAAGCCGGTTGTATTACTTAAGATGACCAAACGTTCTCGAGGACACATGGGAAGACTGTCAAGTGCTTTCGCTTCATATAGTTGATTAATCTTCTTTAGCTTGCTAAGTGTTGTGTGGGTGAACCTGTGCTAATGTACCGACCTTCCTAGGACTAATACATACTTGTGTTTATACCCCTTGCAAACATCCATAAGTACAAGAAAGTAATTAAGGTAGAAACCTAACCACAGCTTTAAACTCTAAGACCCTTACGTCCCTTATGCAATGGTTTCCTAACGGGGGTTCAGGTTTCTGTCACTCCGGCAACCCCTACGATTAGTAGCCAAATACACAATGCATTCCCCTAGGCCCATATAGGTGAAGTGTCATGTAGTCGACGTTCACATGACACCACTAGAAGAAGTACACCACAACTTAAATATCAAACTATTGAATCTTTCTCAACACAATTCCACTACTAACAACATGACTTCTCCCATGTCCTCAAGAACAAAACGAACTACTCACAAGACATTATATGGATCATGATCAGAGATAGAATAATGATGTATAACAATCTGAACATAAACAATAATTCAATGGTTCACTCAATAGCATCAACTACAAAGAGTAATCAACACCGGGAAAGTTTCCCCTATGAACTATGCAAGATTCAACGCAATTGTTACAACAATATGGAGATGGTGATGATGGTGCTGATGGTGATGATGGTGGTGATGATGATGATGATGATCCTGATGAAGTCCAGCTTGATGGTGGTGTTGATGGCGACGATCTCCCCGCTCCAGGAAGGAATTCCCCCGACAGAAATCTGTCTGCCAGAGAGATCTTTCTCTCCCGGTGTTTTCCGCCCCGTAGTGGCGGCGGAATCTTTCTGTGGTCGCCCCCCGAGTCTTACGGTTTCGGGAGGATAATATACGCCAGAGGGGAGTGCCAGGGGTGGACCAGGGCGGCCACACCACCTGGTGGCGCGGCTGGCCTGGCCCGCGCCAGGGGTGGTGTGGGCCCCCTGTGGCCCATCTCCATCCCCCCTTCTGGCTTCCTTCGTCTTCTAGAAAAATAGGATTTTCCATATATTTTCCCGGATTTTCTGATCTTTGCGAATTTAGCCTCCAAGCAACACCTTTTCCATTAGAATCCTGACTGCAGCGGTCCATGCTCCAAAAGTCATCAACCATGCAAAAACAGATGAAATAACATAAGTATCACCCCTCAATACGAAATATATCAATGAATAACAGTGAATTATGACGTAGCATAGTGATGCAAAATGGACGTATCAACTCCCCCAAGCTTAGACTTAGCTTGTCCCCAAGCGAAACTGAGCTCAATAAACATGGCCTCAGGTTTATGGAGTGAAGATTCGACAAAAGAATACGGACAAGAAGCATCACATTCATCAAATACATAGATCATAATAGAAGACAACTCACTAATATATAACTCAACTTGCAATGAGTAAAGGAAACACAATAAAGATACATAAAGTAAATCATAATTGGTAATGGCAAACTTAGCTCTTGGTCGAAGAATAGTTGATAATTTGCTGGAGTTCACAAATAACTGGTTTTCAATGATAGCTTTCAAAGTAGTAAACATCAAGATAAGAGCAATGTGCAAAACAAGGAACATAAGCAACATGATTGAATAAATCATCATATGAATGAATGAAACACAACAACTCAAAATACTCGCTGAGATAGAGAGGAATAGGTTTAATGACTCAACTACAAAGTAAAAGAAAGGCCCTTCACAGAGGGAAGCAGGGATTGCAAGTCTCATAAAGAGCTCCCAAAAATTATGATACTTACTAGCTTTTAGCTCTCATTGCCCCTATCATAGGCATCTTTAGGTGATTAAGGTTAAAGTGATCAAATATGAGGATATGCATTGACAAGTTGTAAATTGAGAATCTCATGTCCCTTGAATACGAGGGCCGCTCCTCATGCTACTCAAGTTTAGTCACCGGTAAGTTCTTGTCATCGTAAGCATATGTGTATCATAGAGAACCGCCAACGGGGTACCCCTTGCCCGATGATACGGAAGAATCTCCATATCAAAATGACAAGGCAAGCAGACAACATGCATCTTAGTAATCTTCTTATTTACCATGGGAATATGGTGCTTTTTTCTCTCTTTCCTCTTTTCATAATCTCTTTTTTTCTTTTTTTCTCAATATCTATCTCTTTTTTTATAAGAAGAATGCTTCATAGATGCTCGTTATGGTTACGCTGCAGGTTTCCACCATGTCAGCATGGATTAGACCAGCGGCCCAGGCGTTTCTCTAACACATATACATAACTCCATGGACTTACAAGCTCCCCTTTCAATTCACACTGACGATATCCATAGACAAAAGAACATGATATCAACTAGGTACAAAGTACCAGTGCAATGTTGAAAGCGTTCCCCATGACAGCATGGTTCTGCTAATTCACAACTTACAAAGCGCAAGCATATACGCAACATAGATGAGCACAATGGTTCAAGTTTATTAAGTGCAAGAAAATAAAGTGTGCCATCAAGTTCGTGAGAGCTTTAATCACTAATTTTCACATAACAAGTTTAATTTGGGAGGTAGATAAAACAAGAATTTACTTGGAATAGCAATAATGCTAATAGGTAGGTATGGTGGACAAAAATGGCGTGGGTTTTGGTTTAAAGGAGTGGATGCACGAGAAGAATTCCCTCTCAGTACAGGTTTTTGGCTAGCAAGGTTGGGTAGCAAGTATAAGAGTTGAAGGAAACAAACAAAAATACAAGTGATAAAGACAAACATGCAATCTTCCTTGGAAGTACAAAAGATCTTAACTAGAGAATACTAGACTTATGAGCAAATCAAGAAAGAAAGATGATGAAATTATTTTTCTTTAGAGTACTTTTATCTTTTTCATTCAACTCTCAAAAATAGTGTTGCTAATGACCGAGCCAGGTTTGCCAAAACCAACTAAATTAACTCAATGATCCCAAAGTGCTACCAATACTAACAACAAGATCAATCATAAAACCATGAATTGAAAACTAATATAAGCTATGCAAAAGAGTAAATGATAGAACTTCTCATTAATATTCCATAACGGCAACTCACACCAAGGGATACATATCTAACGAGAGAGGGGACACTTCCATAATGCAAACTATCCTACATAATAACTTCTCTATTCATGATATGACTCTACTAAAAATGTAAAAAGATAGAAGATAGTGATGTGATACCGTGGCACTCCCCCAAGCTTGGAACAAACCAAGGGGATGCCAAACCTGATGACGAATTACTCCTTTGGTAGTGGTGGTATCCTCTCGATGAGCTTCTTGACCAATTTCCCCAAGTCCTCAATCTCAAAGGTGAGGGTATGAATCAACTCCAAGTTGTGCTCGATGCGGCTCATGATCATGTCATATTGTGGATCCCAGCTCTTGTGATTCTTTTTCCGCTCTTCTTCCTTACGGTCTTCTTTTCCTGCATGGTTATGGATAAAGGTATGGAAGGGACTCTTGGTGCTCGGAGGAAGTGACCGTGGAGCCAAACAGTGACGCAGAGGCTTCCCTCCAGTTGACATCTGTGCAGTCCTTTTGATCCTGGCAGGGTTCGCCACCACTCCAATGCTTGCAAAGGTAGTGCCGGTGTGCGGATGTTGGCCTTGCTCCTCTTCACCTTCACTCTTGATCTCCTTCTCCTTCCTGGGGTCTTGGAGGTCTTCCTCCATAGGCTCCTTCCCTTTATCCTTGGCGGACACCATTGTGCTTCTAAGCTTCAAGAATAGTTCCTGGCAGAAACAGATCGAAACAAAAACACGATATATGAACCTCGGGGGATCCGGAGGGGTTATATATTACGAAGTTTCAAAGCAAAAGGAAGGTACTGGGAGAAAATGAGTCGGAGGCGGAGTCCGGGGTGGACTCACCACCTGGTGCCAGGGGAGGGCCCGCGCCACAGGGCGGTGTGAGCCACCTTGGCTCCGTTTCCGTCCCTCTTTTGCTTCATAACTTTCCATACTGACTAAAAACTACAAAAATATAGTTGGATAGTGTTTTCTCGGAACTTTTCTTACCAGAACTGTTACCTATTTGAAAGCAGACTCTGCAGGTCTCTGAATTTGGTATCTAGTAGATTCTTCTAGAGTCACCACTTAAATAACATCAATATCTTCATCTTCATACACTTATTACTTGAGTCATAAAACCCTTCTCTTCCTTATTACACCATTATCTCCACTACCTGGAAATTTCTTTCACACAAAACTCCACACAGTTCTCATTAGCAACATTAGTATATATATGAAGTGATAAAACCTTTTGAGTCCAACTTCAACCAAAAACCATTAAAATATAAGCTACTGTAGCAAATCCTTCTGAAAACCCAAAAAAGAATTCAAAAAGGAAAATGATTACAGAAGCAAATGCAAGAGTGGGAAAATCTGTCAAAACAGACCAGAAGGTAAAGATCAATTTTTTCGAAATTCTTCTGTTGCTCAAATGAAAAAGTGAAAAACTAACAAAAGTTAAATAACAACCTGGGGCAGAAGCACAAAAAATTACAACTCAATCTGACATACAGAGATCTCTCACGAAGTTTTACGGTGAAGCACAAAAATCTGTTTCGGGACAGCAACTTTCCCAAATATTACTTCTCTCTCTCATTAGAGGTTGATCTTGACACAAAAACCAAGCAAAACGGATAAGGAGCGGTTATTACCAAAGTAATAACTTCCAAGACTCAAAGAAACAAAAACAAACTGAAAGCAAAAAAAATTGGGCTGTCTCCCAAAAAGGTCTTTCTTTATAGCCATTAAGATGGGTATGACAATTTTGAAGATGCTCACATATGAATTGAATTAAAAGAGAGAATTAAGAAGAAAAAATACACACGTTTAAGTCTAACCCGCTTCCTATGCAAGGGAACTTTGTAAACAAACAAGTTGTTGAAACCGGAGGCTACAAGCATAGGAAGGTAAAAGGAGTGCAACATAAAAACTTTCAACATAAAACGAGGAAACTTGTTATTATTGAGATACATAAGAACACTTTTCCCTCTCTCATAGTAACTTTCAGTATCATGCATAAAATTAACAATATAACTATCACAAGGACCTTCGTAACAATGATCACTTATTCTAACAGAAAACACAGGAATACTAGCTCTCATAACACTACTTTGTGAAATAATATTAAAGGTATCCTTACAAAGGATAGTGTGTCCCTCTTCTACATATTTAGTAACAAAGTCTTTCACATTTTCTATTATAGGTTCATCAACCATTTGTTTATCAGGTTCAACAGCTTTATTTGTACTTTCACTAACCATACTAGCTATCATAGAGTGTTCCTTTATCTTAACTGGGAAAGGGATTTTCTCAATGTAAGGTTCAGGTAAAACATGATTAGTAGTATAAACTTCAGTATTTCTTGCAGGAACACACTTAGAAACATCTTTATATGGTTCATGATACTTATTCCACTTCTTTTTAGGCACTTCAATGTAGCAAGCAAAAGCCTTAAAGTAAGAAGCAATATCTTGAGAGTCTAGACCATAAGCATTTTTAATATTTTGAAAGTCATCAGTTCCCATAAAAGATTCAATGCATTCATAATCATAATTTATACCTGACTTTCTACCTTTGTCATTCTCCCAAGCTTCAGCATTGTCTTGAATACGGTCCAGAAGATCCCATTTAGCTTCTTCTTCCATGCGAGTGAATGATCCAGCACAAGAAGCATCCAATAAATCTTTATCATGAAGAGAAAGCCTTGCATAAAAGTTGTTGATAATAATATTGTTGGGGATCTCATGAATGGGACATTTGAGCATTAGTAACTTCAATCTCCCCCAAGCTTGAGCTGTACTCTCTCCATCAAGAGGCCAAAAGTTGTATATTTGATTCCGATCTTTATGAATCTCACTAGGAGGATAAAACTTTGAATAAAAGAGAGGAACTATTTCCTCCCATTCCAGAGCTTGACCATTCTTCAGCAACTTATACCAGTCCTCAGCTCTTCCTTTCAGCGATAATGAGAATAACTTCTTCTTAACTTGATCTGTAGTAATACCTGCACAATTGAACAACCCGCATAATTTGTGTATAAAGAGCAAATGATCACCGGGATGGACAGTTCCATCCCCAACATAGTAGTTATCCATAACACGATCAATAATTCTTGTAGGTAGTTTGAAAGAATCATTCTCAGCAGGTGGTGGATTATCTACTACCTTAGCAGTGGTAGTAGCATTACCAAATAAGAAACTCTGTGAATTATCCATAACGAAAATAAAGCAACTGATAGAAGTAAACAATACTCACAGTAGAAATTTCCTTTACCAGTTCCACTCTCCAATAGCGCTTCACTCCCCGGCAACGGCGCCAGAAAATAGTCTTGATAACCCACAAGTATAGGGGGTGTATCACAGTATTTTCGATAAGTAAGAGTGTCAAACCCAACGAGGAGAAGAAGGTGCTGGCTAGTGGTATGGATCAGGAATTCTCTGCAAATACTTAGCAAACGGATTTTAGGGGTTTTTGATAAAGCAAGTAAACAAAGTACGAGTAAATAAAAAACAGTAGGAACAAATGCAGCAAGTGGCCCAATCCTTTATGCAGCAAAGGACAAGCCGGTTGTATTACTTAAGATGACCAAACGTTCTCGAGGACACATGGGAAGACTATCAAGTGCTTTCGCTTCATATAGTTGATTAATCTTCTTCAGCTTGCTAAGTGTTGTGTGGGTGAACCTGTGCTAATGTACCGCCCCATCCAAGACTAATACATACTTGTGATTATACCCCTTGCAAACATCCGTAAGTACAAGAAGGTAATTAAGGTAGAAACCTAACCACGGCTTTAAACTCTAAGACCCTTACGTCCCTTGTGCAATGGTTTCCTAACGGGGGGTCAGGTTTCTGTCACTCCGGCAACCCCTACGATTAGTAGCCAAATACACAATGCATTCCCCTAGGCCCATATAGGTGAAGTGTCATGTAGTCGACGTTCACATGACACCACTAGAAGAAGTACACCACAACTTAAATAACAATCTATTGAATCTTTCTCAACACAACTCCACTACTAACAACAAGACTTCTCCCATGTCCTCAAGAACAAGACAAACTACTCACAAGACATCATATGGATCATGATCAAAGATGGAATAATGATGTATAACAATCTGAAAATAAACAATAATTCAACGGTTCACTCAATAGCATCAACTACAAAGAGTAATCAACACCAGGAAAGTTTCCCCTATGAACTATAGCAAGATTCAACCAATTGTTACAGCAATATGGAGATGGTGATGAGGGTGCTGATGGTGATGATGGTGGTGGTGATGATGATGATCCCGATGAAGTCTAGATTGATGGTGGTGTTGATGGCGACGATCTCCCCTCTCCAGGAAGGAATTCCCCCGGCAGAAATCTGTCTGCCAGAGAGATCTTTCTCTCTCAGTGTTTTCCGCCCCACAGAGGCGGCGAAATCTTTCTGTGGTTGCTCCCTGAGTCTTAGGGTTTCGGGAGGATGATATACGCTAGAGGGGAGAGGCTGGAGTGGGCCAGGGTGGCCACACCACCTCCTGGCGTGGCCTAGGGCTGCCCGCGCCATGGGGTGGTGTGGGACCCCTATGGCCCATCTCCACTCCGTCTTCTGGCATCCTTAGTCTTCTGGAAAAATAGGATTTTCCGTATATTTTCCCGGATTTTCTGATCTTCGTGAATTTTGCCTCCAAACAACACCTTTTCCATCAGAATCCTGACTGCAGCAGTCCATGCTCCAAAAGTCATCAACCATGCAAAAATAGATGAAATAACATAAGTATCACCTCTCAATATGAAATGTATCAATGAATAATAGTGAATTAAGACATAGAATAGTGATGCAAAATGGAAGTATCAACTTCCCCCAAGCTTAGACTTCTTTTGTCCCCAAGCGAAACTGAGCTCAATAAACATGGCCTCAAGTTTATGGAGTGAAGAGTCGATAAAAGAATACGGACAAGAAGCATCACATTCATCAAATACATAGATCATAATAGAAGACAACTCACTATTATATAACTCAACTTGTAATAAGTAAAGGAAACACAATAAAGATACATAAAGTGAATCATAATTGGTAATGGCAAACTTAGCTCTTGGTCGAAGAATAGTTGATAATTTGCTGGAGTTCACAAATAGCTGGTTTTTCAATGATAGCTTTCAAAGTAGTAAACATCAAGATAAGAGCAATGTGCAAAACAAGGAACATAAGAAACATGATTGAATAAATCATCATATGATTGAATGAAACGCAACAACTCAAAATACTTGCTGAGATAGAAGGGAGTAGGTTTACTGACTCAACTACAAAGTAAAAGAGAGGCCCTTCAAAGAGGGAAGCAGGGATTGCAAGTCTCATAAAGAGCTCCCAAAAATTATGATACTTACTAGCTTTCAGCTCTCATAGCCCCTATCATAGGCATCTTTAGGTGATTAAGGTTAAAGTGGCACAACTAAGAGGATATGCTTGACAAGTTATAAATTGAAATCTCATGCCCCTTACTTATGAGTACCGATCCTCATGCTACTCAACTTCAGTCACGAGCAAGCTCTTGTCATTGTAAATACATGTGTATCATTGAGAACCGCCAACGGGGTACCCCTTGCACATGACACAGGAGCTATCCCATAATCAAAATGACAAGGCAAGCTGACAGTGAGCATCTCAACGATCTTTTTATTTGCTATTTGCATAGGTTTTTATTGAGGATGCTTCATAGAATGCTCACTATAGTTATGCTGCAAGTTTCCACCATGATTAGGCATGGCTTAGGCTAGCGGCCCAGGTGTTTCTCTAACACACATATAAACTCCATGATCTTACAAGTTCTACTTTTATTTCACACCGCCGGGATCCATAGGCAAAAGAATCATGATATCAACTAGGTACAAAGTAGCAGTGCAATGTTGAAAGCGTTCCCCATGATACATGGTTCTGCTAACTTCAACTCATAAAGCGCAAGCATATACGCAACAAAGAAGGACCCAATGGTTCAAGTTTATTAAATGCAAGAAAGTAAAGTGTGCCATCAAGTTCGTGAGAGCTTTAATCACTAATTTTCACATCACAAGTTTAATTTGGGAGGTAGATAAAACAAGAATTTACTTGGAATAGCAATAATGCTAATAGGTAGGTATGGTGGACACAAATGGCAAAGGTTTTGGTTTAAAGGAGGTGGATGCACGAGAAGAATACCCTCTCAGTACAGGTTTTTGGCTAGCAAGGCTGGGTAGCAAGTATAAGAGTTGAAGGAAACAACCAAGCATACAAGTGATAAAGGCAAACATGCAATCTTCCTTGGAAGCACAAAAGATCTTAACTAGAGAATTTTAAACTTATGAGGAAATCAAGAAAGAAAGATTATGAAATTATTTTCCTTTAAAGGTACTTTTATCTTTTCTTTCAACTCTCAAAAATAGTGTTGCTACTGACCGAGCCAGGTTTGCCAACACCAACTAAATTAACTCAATGATCCAAAAGTGATACCAATACTAACAACAAGATCAATCATATAACAACGAATTGAAAACTAATATAAGCTATGCAAAAGAGTAAATGATAGAACTTCTCATTAATATTCCATAACAGCAACTCATACCAAGGGATACATATCTAACGAGAGAGGGGAAACTTCCATAATGCAAACCATCCTACATAATAACTCCTCTATTCATGATATGACTCTACGAAAAGGGTAAAAAGATAGAAGATAGTGATGTGATACCGCGGCACTCCCCCAAGCTTGGAACAAGCCAAGGGGATGCCAAACCTGATGACAAATTACTCCTTTGGTGGTGGTGGTATCCTCTCGATGAGCTCTCTGATCAGTTTCCCCAAGTCCTCAATCTCGAAAGTGAGAGTATGAATCAACTCCGAGTTGTGCTCAATACGGCTCATGATCATTTCAGTTTGTGGATCCCAGCTCTTGTGATTCTTTTTCCGTTCTTCCCTCTTGGAGTCTTCTTTTCCTGCATGGTTATGGATGAAGGTATGGAAGGGATTCTTGGTGTGTGGAAGAAGTGATCTTGGAGCCAAACTGTGACGGGGAACTTTCCCCCTAGTCTGCATCCGTGCCGTCCTTCTAACCCTGGCAGGTTTCGTCACCACTCTAATGCTTGCAATAGTAGTGTCGGTGTGCGGATGTTGGCTTTGCTCCTCTTCACTTTCACTCTTGATCTCCTTCTCCTTCCCGGGGTCTTGGAGGTCTTCCTCCATAGGCTCCTTCCCTTTATTCTTGGCGGACACCATTGTCCTTCTAAGCTTTCAAAAGGTATGTCCTGACAGAAACAGATCGAAACAAAAACACGACGAAAACACGATATACGAACCTCGGAAGATCCGGGGGATTATATATTACGAAGTTTCACTTCAAAAGGAAGGTACTGGGAGAAAACAAGTCGGAGGCGGAGTCTGGGGTGGACTCACCACCTAGTGGCGCGGCCAGGGGTGGGCCCGCGCCACAGGGTGGTGTGAGCCACCCTGGCTCCGTTTTCGTCCCTTTTTCGCTTCGTAGTTTTCCTTATTGACTGAAAAACTGCAAAAATATAGTTGGATTGTATTTTCGTGGAACTTTTCTTCCCAGAACTGTTACCTATTTGAAAACAGACTCTGCAGGTCTCTGAATTTGGTATCTAGTAGATTCTTCCGGAGTCATCTCTTGAATATCAATATCTTCATCTTCATACACTTATTACTTGAGTCATAAAGCCCTTCTCTTCCTTATTACACCGTTATCTCCACTTCCTAGAAATTTCTTTCACACAAAACTTCACACAGTTCTCATTAGCAACATTAGTATAAGTGAAGTGATAAAACCTTTTGAGTCCAATCTTCAAATGAAAACCATCAAAACAAAATCTACTGAAGAAACTCCTTCCGAAAACCAAAAAAGAATTCAAAAAAGGAAATCAAATAAAGAAGCAAATGCAAGATTGGCTAAATCTGTCAAAATAGACCAGCAGATAAAGATCAATTTTTTCCAAAATCTTGTGTTGCTCAAATCAAAAAGTGCAAGACTAACGAAAGTTAAATAACAACCTGGGGCAGAAGCACAAAACATTACAGCTCAATCCGACAGATAAAGGTCTCTCACGAATTTTTACGGTGAAGCACAAAAATCTGTTTCGGGACAGCAACTTCCCCAAATCTTACTTCTCTCTCATTAGAGGTTGATCTTGACACAAAAACCAAACAAAACGGATAAAGAGCGGTTATTACCAAAGTAATAACTTCCAAAACTCAAAGAAACAAAAACAAACTGAAAGCAAAAACAAATTGGGTTGTCTCCCATAAAGCTCTTTCTTTATAGCCATTAAGATGGGCATGATAATTTTGAAGAAGCTCTCATAGGGATATGAATTGAGGTGAAAGAGAGCATTAAGAAGAAAAAAATACACACGTTTAAGTCTAACCCACTTCCTATGCAAGGGAATTTTGTAAACAAACAAGTTTTTAAAACCAGAAGCAACTTGCATAAGAGGGCAAAAGAAGTGCAACATAAAGACTTTCAGCATAAAACGAGGAAACTTGATATTATTGAGATGCATAAGAACATTTTTCCCTCTCTCATAGTAACTTTCAGAATCATGCATAAACTTAACAATATAACTATCACAAGGACCATCATAGCAATGATCGCTTATTCTAACAGAAAACACATGAATACTAGCTCTCATAACACTACTTTGTGAAACAATATTAGAGGTATCCTTACAAAGGATAGGGTGTCCCTCTTTTTCATATTTAGTAACAAAGTCTTTCACATTTGCTATTATAGGTTCATCGATCATTTGTTTATCAGGTTCAACAGCTTTATTTGTACTTTCATTAACCATACTAGCTATCATAGAATGTTCCTTAATCCTAACTGGGAAATGCATTTTCTCAATATAAGGTTCAGGTAAAACATGATTAGTAGTATAAACTTCAGTATTTCTTGAAGAAACACTCTTAGCAATATCTTTATAAGGTTCATGATACTTATCCCACTTCTTTTTAGGAACTTCAATATAGGAAGCAAAAGCCTTAAAATAAGAAGCAATAGCTTGAGAGTCTAGACCATAAGCATTTTTAATATTTTGAAAGTCATCAGTTCCCATAAAAGATTCAATGCATTCATAATCATAATTTATACCCGACTTTCTACCTTTGTCATTCTGCCAAGCTTCAACATTGTCTTGAATACGGTCTAGAAGATCCCATTTAGCTTCTTCTTCCATGCGAGTGAATGATCCAGCACAAGAAGCATCCCATAAATCTTTATCATGTAGAGGGAGCCTTGCATAAAAGTTATTGATAATAATATTGTTGGGGAGCTCATGAATGGGACATTTGAGCATTAGTAACTTCAATCTCCCCCAAGCTTGAGCTGTACTCTCTCCATCAAGAGGCCAAAAGTTGTATATTTGATTCCGATCTTTATGAATCTCACTAGGACGATAAAACTTTGAATAAAAGAGAGGTACTATTTCCTCCCATTCTAGAGCTTGACCATTCTTCAGCAGCTTATAACATTCCTCAGCTCTTCCTTTCAGTGATAATGAGAATAAATTCTTCTTAACTTGATCTGTAGTAATGCCTGCACACTTGAACAACCCGCATAATTCGTGTATAAAGAGTAAATGATCACCGGGATGGACAGTTCCATCCCCAACATAGTAGTTATCCATAACACGATCAATAATTCTTGTAGGTATTTTGAAAACATCATTCTCAGAAGGTGGTGGTTTATCTACTACCTTAGCAGTGGTAGTAGCATTACCAAATAAGAAACTCAGCGAATTATCCATAACGAAAATAAAGCAACTAACAGAAGTAAACAATACTCACAGTAGAAGTTTCCTTTACCAGTTCCACTTTCCAATAGCGCTTCACTCCCCGGCAACGGCACCAGAAAATAGTCTTGATGACCCACAAGTATAGGGGGTGTATCGCAGTATTTTTGATAAGTAAGAGTGTCGAACCCAACGAGGAGCAGAAGGTGCTGGCTAGTGGTATGGATCTGGAATTCTCTGCAAATACTTAGCAAACGGATTTTTAGGGGTTTTTGATAAAGCAAGTAAACAAAGTACGAGTAAATAAAAAACAGTAGGAATAAATGCAGCAAGTGGCCCAATCCTTTATGCAGCAAAGGACAAGCCGGTTGTATTACTTAAGATGACCAAACATTCTCGAGGACACATGGGAAGACTGTCAAGTGCTTTCGCTTCATATAGTTGATTAATCTTCTTTAGCTTGCTAAGTGTTGTGTGGGTGAACCTGTGCTAATGTACCGCCCCATCCAAGACTAATACATACTTGTGATTATACCCCTTGCAAACATCCGTAAGTACAAGAAAGTAATTAAGGTACAAACCTAACCACAGCTTTAAACTCTAAGACCCTTACGTCCCTTGTGCAATGGTTTCCTAACGGGGGTTCAGGTTTCTGTCACTCCGGCAACCCCTACGATTAGTAGCCAAATACACAATGCATTCCCCTAGGCCCATATAGGTGAAGTGTCATGTAGTCGACGTTCACATGACATCACTAGAAGAAGTACACCACAACTTTAATAACAATCTATTGAATCTTTCTCAACGCAACTCCACTACTAACAACAAGACTTCTCCCATGTCCTCAAGAACAAAACGAACTACTCACAAGACATCATATGGATCATGATCAGAGATGGAGTAATGATGTATAACAATCTGAACATAAACAATAATTCAATGGTTCACTCAATAGCATCAACTACAAAGAGTAATCAACACCGGGAAAGTTTCCCTTATGAACTAATGCAAGATTCAACGCAATTGTTACAGCAATATGGAGATGGTGATGATGGTGGTGATGATGATGATGATCCCGATGAAGTCCAGCTTGATGGTGGTGTTGATGGCGATGATCTCCCCTCTCCGGGAAGGAATTCCCCCGACAGAAATCTGTCTGCCGGAGAGATCTTTCTCTCTCGGTGTTTCCCACCCCGTAGAGGCGGCGGAATCTTTCTGTGGTCTCTCCCCGAGTCTTAGGGTTTTGGGAGGATGATATACGCCAGAGGCGGAGTCTTTCTGTGGCCTCCAAACAGCACCTTTTCCATCAGAATCCTGACTGTAGCGGTCCATGCTCCAAAAGTCATCAACCATGCAAAAATAGATGAAATAACATAAGTATTACCTCTCAATATGAAATATATCAATGAATAATAGTGAATTAAGACATAGAATAGTGATGCAAAATGGACGTATCAATGATCCCGATGAAGTCCAGCTTGATGGTGGTGTTGATGGCGACGATCTTCCCTCTCCGGGAAGGAATTCCCCCGGCAGAAATCTGTCTACCGGAGAGATCTTTCTCTCCGGATGTTGTCCGCCCTGCAGAGGCGGCGGAATCTTTCTGTGGTCGCCCCCCCGAGTCTTAGGGTTTTGGGAGGAGGATATACGCCAGAGGGGAGTGCCAGGGGTGGACCAGGGCAGCCACACCACCTGGTGGCACGGCCTGGGCTGGCCCGCGCAAGGGGGTGGTGTGGGACCCCTGTGGCCCATCTCCAGCCCTCCTTCTGGATTCCTTCGTATTCTGGGAAAATAGGATTTTCCGTATATTTTCCCGGATTTTCTGATCTTCGCGAATTTTGCCTCCAAACAGCACCTTTTCCATCAGAATCCTGACTGCAGCGGTCCATGCTCCAAAAGTCATCAACCATGCAAAACAGATGAAATAACATAAGTATCACCCCTCAATAAGAAATATATCAATGAATAACAGTGAATTATGACATAGAATAGTGATGCAAAATGGACGTATCACTACCCATGCCCGTCGGGCTACCGGGTGCCCACTTACTGGATGTTGAGTGTTGGAGGAGTTCCTGTCCCTCATGTGCCTCTCGAACCACTTCTACCTAGAGCTCACGCTGGAGCAGAGGATGGATCCCCATTGAGATCCCGACAACTACGACACTTGGAATGCCTTCTTCGCTAACCGGTGGGAAAGGGAGCTCGCTAGGTACGAGGGTGACAGCCCACCCTCGGTGAACCACAATGAAACTGGTCATCGCCTTTGGTGGGCGAACCGGACTATCGCTGGTGTGATGTGCTACATTGCTGAGGGAGATCATCCTCGTCTGCGGTACCCACACTTGCACCTGCCGCAAAGCCACAATAAGGGTGGTTGTGGTGAAGGCCGTGGGCGTAGCGGCATCGTCATCCGGGAGACCCCTCCCCCCCCACGTCGTGCATCCGAGGCCGGAGTCTCAGGTGCCCCAGAATATGTCATGGTTCACGGTCCCCAGTTCCCTCTACACAAGTCGGGGAAGGGCTAAGGATCCCCGGAATATGCCATAGCGACAACGACAAAGATGATTCGGAAGATGACCCTGAAGCTGTGTACTATAGGACTACATATGATTATTACTAAATCTATTGGCTAGGACGAATGGTTCGTTTGTGTACCCAAGATTGTCGAGAGATCCACTGTTTTCATTCTGTAATGCATTTTTATTTGAAAATGGCTAAATGGAAAATAGTTTGAACAATTATTTTAGGAAATAGAAAATGGTTCTACATTAGTTATTCAAATTCAAACACTTTTCATGTTGAAAGTGTTTTCAAATTCAAATTTAATACTTTGAATAATTATTTTATAAGACAGAAAGTTTTTTCAAATTCAAATCATTTCAAATGTGAACACCTAAATAAGAAATAAAAAATAAGGCGAGAACATCTAAAAAGTTTGAAAAACTTTTGAAAAAAGGACTTTTAGTCCCGGTTGGTGCCACCAACCGGGACTAAAGGTCCTCTGCGCGTGCCACTACGGTGGCCACCATACGTCCCGGTTGGTGGCTCCAACCAGGACGTATGCTCTGGCCTTTCGTCCCGGTTGGAGCCACCAACCGGGACGTAAGGCCTTTACATCCCGGTTGGTGGCTCCATCCGGGACGTATGGCCCTCCCCTTTATAATGATGTGCCCGTTCTTTTCTCCCCATCTCGCATTTCTTCTAAGTCCCAGGCACGCCTCTCGGACCCCGACGCCGGCAGGCTGCCAAATTCCGGTGCGGTGGTCCTCCCCCTCGTACACCGCTGCTCACACCGCACACGCCGAACGGAAGGCCGCTCGTTCCCTAGCTCCGGCACCGCTGCTCTCTCCCTAGAGGCTGTCGCCGCTCTCTCTTAGGCGCTGGCACCGTCGACCTCCCCAGAGGCCGCTGCCGCTAGCTCTCCCCTGTCGACCTCCCTAGAGACCGTCGCCGCTCTCCCCCATCACGCTCCCCTAGGTACTGGCCGCACGCGCGCCCTCGCTCTCTCCCTCTCCTTTTCTGTTTTCTCTGTTTATTAGTTATAGTTTAGTTTAATTAGTTTAGTTTAATTAATTATTAGGGTAGTAGTAGTTAGTTATTAGTAGTATTAGGATAGTAGTAGTACTAGTAGTTAGTTAGTAGTATTAGGGTAGTTAGTTTTGTACTAGTTAGTTAGTAGTATTAGTAGTTAGTTAGTAGTAGTAGTTAATTAGTTAGTAGTATTAGGGTAGTAGTAGTAGTTAGTTAGTAGTAGTAGTTAGTTAGTAGTATTAGAGTACTAATAGTAGTTAGTTAGTACTACTAGTAGTAGTAGTAGTGGTTAGTTAGTTAGTAGTATTAGGGTAGTAGTAGTAGTAGTTAGTTAGTAGTAGTAGTAGTTAGTAGTAGTAGTAGTAGTAGTAGTAGTAGTAGTAGTAGTAGTAGTAGTAGTAGTAGTAGTAGTAGTTGAAGGGAATATGCCCGAGAGGCAATAATAAAGTGGTTATTATCTTATTCCTTGTTTATGATAAATATTTATTTTGCATGCTATAATTGTATTGATAGGAAACGTCAATACATGTGTGTTTAATAAACAAATAAAAGGTTCCTAGTGATGCCTCTCTTATAGACTAGCTCGTTGATTAACAAGATGATCAAGGTTTCCTGATCATGGACATTGGATGTTGTTAATAACGAGGTCACAACATTGGTGGAATGATGTGATAAACATTCATCCGAAGTATAGCATTACGATCAGAGTCATTATGTTTATATTGCTATAACATCATACAAAGTAATCTTAGTCCTTAGACCATGAGATCATGTTAATTGCTAACACTGGAAGAGTATCTTGATAACATCAAACGTCACACCGTAACAGGGTGACTATAAAGGTGGGTTCAGTGCTACGAAGGTGTTATGTTGAGGCTCATGGATCAAGAGTGGGATTTGTCCATCCCGATGACGGATAGATATACTCCGGGATATCACATTGAAATAGCTTGCAAGCAAGTGATGTGATCACTAGAATGTTATATCACAGGAACGAGAAAAGAGTGCATGTCGGTAACGAGATCAAACTAGGTATTTGGATACCGATGATCGAATCTCGGACATGTAATATATCGCGAGACAAAGGGATTTAGTTACGAAGTTAAAGGTTCACACGATCACAAGAGTCATCGTTGAATATGTGGGAGTCAGTACGGATCTCCAGGTCCCGCTGCTGATTATTGATCGGAGAGGGGTCTCGATCATGTCTGCATTATTCACGAACCGTAGGGTGACACACTTAAGGGATACCGACACCATTTGGAGAAAATATATTTCAGATAAAGATTTAAGAAAGCGCTGGAATCATTTCGATGGAAACCGGAATTGTTTCGGGTGAAATTGCAGAAACTGGTTCTGCATGTGATATTGAAATGTTGCAGGGGTTTTATGTGAATGTTTGTTAATTAATGTAATTGACAAAATTCTGAATAAAATAAATAAAATAGTTTTATTTAATGAGAGCTTGCATTAAATTTGGTGGAAATTTAATGCATGTGTGAGTGGAATTTTGAGTGGAGGCTTTTTATGGGAGTGGGAGCTCCACCCACATGAATGTGGAAGAGGTGGGGGCACCACCATGGCTGCCACGCCATGGCCCTTGGGTGCCCCCCTCTCCCCTATAAAAGTCCCCCCTCTCCTCCTCACAAACCACACCTCCTTGTGAAGGATCTCTCTCCCCCTCTAGTATTATCCCCATGGTCTCGGATTAGCGAGATACATGTTCCCAGTGGCTTTATCTGGAAAGGAGTTGCTGCTTCCGCTGCTTTGCTGGAGCGAGGGATGGAGGTTGTCGGGGTACCGGACGTGTGTGCGATCACGGATGCACCGCTGCTTTGCAGTGCTGGACTTGGTGGTGCTGGAGCTGGATCTAATGGACATACTGGAGCCGGACCTGCTGGACTTCATCACGATCTTGAGATCGGCAAGTGTATGACTACATCAACCATGAGTTCCTACTCGTTAACAAAGCTCGTTGTCTACGAGGATAAGTTCTCGTTGGATGTATGTCCACCCGTTGCTTTGTACCTGGTAGATAGATCTTGGCGTGTAGTTCACACCGTAGGAAATTTTTTGTTTTCTATGTTGCGGACCCAACAGTGGTATCAGAGCCTGATCTATGCATAGGTGCTTTGCACGGGTAGTACACATATATTTATATGTGGGCGATGATGATCATGTTATTGCTTCTTTCATGTATTTTGGATATTGGTGGCATAGTGGGATGAAGCGGCCCGGACCAACCTTACATGTCATCGTACATGAGACCGGTTCCACGACTGACATGCAACTTGTTTTGCATAA
This sequence comes from Avena sativa, assembly GCA_916181665.1. Taxonomy (NCBI): domain Eukaryota; kingdom Viridiplantae; phylum Streptophyta; class Magnoliopsida; order Poales; family Poaceae; genus Avena; species Avena sativa. The sequence continues at coordinate 24,820,043 of OV702290.1, read as the reverse complement.
GTGGATGACGGGTGTCTGTCTCTCCTACTATAGTCAATATCTGATTTACAATGAGTTGCTAATAACTTAGTTATCCTCGTTGTGGTTCATGTTCGTAGGTAAGAACGGTTCTATCTCCGAAAGCCCTAAGCCATGTAAAACTTGCAATTGATAAATTAGAGGCGTCTAGTTTAGATCATTGCTGGGCTAGTGTTTTGATATGGTATTGTTGTAAGTAGATGTATGATAGATACTCTTACAACACATTCAACGTGTAAGTTCCATAGACCTTGGCCTTACACACAAAGGAATGATAGAGATCATACCACGATGCAAATGATAGAGATCAAATGCATGGACCATATCATCTCATTTTACACATTAGATGTTAGCATCTTATACTGCTAGTTTGGCGCTTTCTGTAGCATTGTGAGATGATCCCTCATTTAAATATCAAGATAAAATGTGTTCTTCCTTAAGTATGCACCGTTCTATGGATCGTGTTTCGAGACATCACGTGATGATCGGGTGTTCTCAACTCTACGCTTTCATGCAATGGGTGTAAGACAGTTTTACACACGCGAATACTAAGGTTCTTACTTGGCGAGCCTAGCATGTACAGACATGGCCTTGGAACACGGACCGAAAGGTTAAGCATGAGTCATATAGTTGATGTGATGACCATATTGATGCTCGCCTTTGAAGCTACACCGACTCACGTGATGATCGGACTTGGTGTAGTGGATTTGGTTCATGTAATCACCAAAAAAGGCACGAGGGATGTCGTTTTTGAGTGGGAGTTCATTTCTAATTTGGATTAGTCGAACTCAATTTGTCATAAACTAAATCGAAGTGAATTTGCATAATTTGTTGTAGTCATTCGCATTTGTTCACTACCTTATTCTTAGTTTTAATTGAGATAATAGAACTATAGAATTCTAGATATTTACTTTACGAACTGGTATCGTATTGTTTTGAATGTCAATTTAAAGTTTATAAGTCCTATTGCAAACTTTCAGCAAACTCTATTTACTCCATGAAGTTTAATAAGTAGTATTAAATCAAGAGTAAGAATTCCAATGTTAGTATCTAAAGTATCATGTTTGCCTCCATGATTATTGATATTCAAAAAGTTGTTTTAATATCAAGATTATATTGGAGCTGAAAATTGTTTCAGAAACCATCATGTCTGAAAGATATTGTGATATCTGAAACAATGTTTTTGGTTGCATTATGATAGAGTATAATTTAGCAAAATACATGTTCTCATATTGTATGAGAATTTGTGAAGGATGGAGATGCTAGGCATCCGAATCTACCAAAAGGGTTTTGGGAACTGATATTATACTCGCGATTCTTCCTTATAGGCTATAGTAGCTTGATCATGAAAGTTGTCATGATAAGGATGAATAGAAGATGTAAGTAAAATGTTTACTACACTAATAGATTACTAAAGAATGGATTTTTGAAAGAACACCAAACATTTGATGATGGTGATCCACTTCAAAGTGCAAGTCCAAAGGTATTAGTATTTGACTATATACTCTTTGTACCATGTGTCATGTTGATGACACCACTATTGATGTTGATAGATTCTTTTAAAAGAAAAGGAATTGCTGAAAGAGAATCTATAAAATATTTGGCAGAAAATAAAAGGTTGGAGATGTCCAACTTAGGTATATAGAAGATATACATGTTATGGCTATATTCCTTGCTTGTTAAACAATATGGTTCTTAGGTATTGGATACCGGTATTGGATACCGAATTGGTTGGTATGAAGTGTCATACAGGACAACGCAATTCATGAACTACAATGGCCTAAGTAACCAGCAAGAGAATGAGTGATGATGTTCATCAAAAACAAATAAAGTGTTATTGTGTTTTTCGTTGTCATCAAACCAAGCCTTCAAGATTTGTTTAAATAATTGTTATTTTGTTTCGGTATCATGAGAACAATGGTTGTTCAAATAATTACCGTATTCCATAAAGGATGGATGAACTTTTACAAGTCTAGTTGGAGAAATCACATCCATAAACACTATTGCTAAAATGTCGCAAGACAAATGATTGAAAGATCACTTATGAAGTGACATCGCTGTTTAAATTATATTTGAAAGAAAACATGAAGAAACTCCATGTTGATGGATTTTTGGAGTCTTTGATTTTGATCAATTGACGCATGTGAGACTTTCCTCGAGATAATTGAAACTCCGTCCATAGGCCAAAGAGGAACGGATGACTAACTTATTGGATTTTATGCATGTTGATGTATATAGTCCATTATGTGTAGCCATATGCGATGGATCTTTTTGCTTCTCCAGAAATTTGAGTGAATATATCTATATATTTACTTAATAAGGAAGAAGTATGAAACATTTGAAAATTGTTCAAAGACTTTCAAGATGAAGTGAAAAATCATTGTAACAAGAAAATAAAAGAGTTTATGATTTGATCATAAAGGAAGATATTTGAGTTACAGGTTTAGCAAAACACCTAAGATTTTAGGAATTGTTCCATGAATTTGCACTTCGTAATAAACCACAGGATTATGGTATGTTCGAGAAATCAAATCAAACCTTGTTTGACATGGTAAGATCAAAGGTGTCATTTATAAAACTGCCATTATGTTTTAAGGATTAAAGCTTTAGATACTACCGCTTTTACACTGAAAAGAGCACCATCGTGATCCGTTGAAATGACACCATATGAGTTATGGTTTGGGATAAAACCCGAATTGTCTTTTCTTAAATTTTGGTATGCTATGCATAAGTAAAATGTTTATAACCAAAGTCGGATAAGCACGTCTTTGTAGGTTATCCCAAAGAATTTGTTGGGAATTCCTCCATAACACCGAGGACAAAAGAGTTTGTCGCTTGGAACGTCAAGTTTCTTGAGAAGGAATTTTTCGTGAAAAGTTAAGTGGGAGGACAATAGAACTTTGATAAGGTTGTTAAACCTTAGCTATATGTGCTAAGTAGCGCAGCGCTGGAAAGTGTCCTGGTGGCGGCCACAATGCTCATGGCTCCCGTGATTACAAAGGGTGTGATCTTGTAGATTAGAGTTCCTATTGAACCATGTGGGTCGGTAAGAATCAAATAGTAAGATTTGAAACAGAAGTCGTTATTGTTTTGACAATGATGAACCGACTGCATCCAAAGAAGCGATGATGGGCCCTGACTCCATAAAATGACTAGAAGTCATAGAATCCGTGATAGTATCCATACACGAGAAATCAAGTTTCTGAACTTGGAAGACTCTTCGGAAAGGAGTGAAGCCTATCGGTCGTGTTTGGATCTATAAAGAAATAAACATGGATGTTTGACATCTATGAAATAGTCGACATGTCGGAAAGAAGTTTACGTCAATGTTCAAGGAGTTGACTATGACAAGATATGATCTTTCATAGTGATATATAGTCTTGACGGATTAATGTAGCAACCACTACATATAATTTGGTATATGGTAGTTGAATAAACAAAAAAAGGTTCTCTAATAGAACGGTAACCTAGGACATGTACATGACATGGTCCGAAGGATTTTGTTAATTCAAAGGGTGCTAAAAGGGCATATAAACTTCAATAGTTGAAGTAAGCATAGCGGAGTTGGAATCTTCACCATGATGAAACTGTTAAAAGAGTTTAATTTCATCGAAGATGATGAAGATGCTTGCATTTGCAAGAAATTAAGTGGGAGAACTGAGACATATTTCTAATATATTATGTAGAGGACATGGTGTTGATTGGAAATGATGTATCTTGTATTGACATAAGTTAAGAATTTCATTAAAATAGGATTTCGATGAAAGACTTGGGCAAAACCGGAATATTTGGCATCAATGTCTATATGGATAGATTGAGGCGCTAATATGGTTATGCCAGACGTACATATATGAGATATTGAAAGGGTTCAATATGGAAACAACAAGAAAGGTTCTTGCTGCATGGAAAGGATTGTATCAAGATTCAAGTGTTTCAACACTTGGTGAGTAAAATCACATGAATATTTTGATCGATTATACCGTGATATGTATATATCCAGATATGTCCTATGCTCTAAATGTTATGAGCACATACCAGAATGATTCATAAGATCATCATTGGACGATACTAAAGGTATTCTTATGAGCTTTGGAAGAACTAAGAATATATCATGTATAAGTGACAAATAGTTAAAGGTAGTTCATTGTAAAGTGTTACATTGATACTAGTTTTGTCACAAGATACAAATTAAATTTATCTCAATTTAGACTATGGGTGGCACAATGTAATGGAAAGGATGTTCCATGATGGATTTGGATGAGTTCCAAAGTTGAGACATTGTGACGGATACTACAACAAAAGGCTAAGTATATGACTGCTATAGTAGCAGCAAAGGAGGGCATTTGTGTTAAGTAGTTTATATCAAACTAGGTGTGGTTCAAAGTGGGCTAATACTATGAAGATATATTGTATGACAATAATATCAACATATTTTAAACCCGAACGAACCGAAGGTCTCACCAAAGGACCAAATTTATACAATGCCATCTCATTTGAGAATGAGTGATGCGTAGAGACACAAAGACATGCAAATACACACGGACCTGAAACTGTCAGATCTAGAGATTATGTTAACCACTAGAAATCGCGTATATGCAACACCAGAAAGCCATAGGTGTTCAATACGCAAAGTTTTTCAAACTAGATTATTGACTCTAGTGCAAGTGGGAGACTGAAGGGAATATGCCCGAGAGGCAATAATAAAGTGGTTATTATCTTATTCCTTGTTTATGATAAATGTTTATTTTTCATGCTATAATTGTATTGATAGGAAACGTCAATACATGTGTGATTAACAAACAAGTAAAAGGTTCCTAGTCATGCCTCTCTTATAGACTAGCTCGTTGATTAACAAGATGATCAAGGTTTCCTGATCATGGACATTAGATGTTGTTAATAACGAGGTCACAACATTGGTGGAATGATGTGATGAACATTCATCCGAAGTATAGCATTACGATTAGAGTCATTATGTTTATATTGCTATAACATCATACGAAGTAATCTTAGTCCTTAGACCATGAGATCATGTTAATTGCTAACACTGGAAGAGTATCTTGATAACATCAAACGTCACACCGTAACAGGGTGACTATAAAGGTGGGTTCAGTGCTACAAAGGTGTTATGTTGAGGCTCATGGATCAAGAGTGGGATTTGTCCATCCCGATGATGGATATATATACTCGGGCCCTCTCGGTGATATCACATTGAAATAGCTTGCAAGCAAGTGATGTGATCACTAGAATGGTATATCATGGGAACGAGAAAAGAGTGCATGTCGGTAACAAGATCAAACTAGGTATTTGGATACCGATGATCGAATCTCGGACATGTAATATATTGCGAGACAAAGGGATTTAGTTACGACGTTAAAGGTTCACACGATCACAAGAGTCATCGTTGAATATGTGGGAGTCAGTACGGATCTCCAGGTCCCGCTACTGATTATTGATCGGAGAGGGGTCTCGATCATGTCTGCATTATTCACGAACGGTAGGGTGACACACTTAAGGGATACCGACACCATTTGGAGCAAATATGTTTCAGATAAAGATTTAAGAAAGCGCTGGAATCATTTTGATGGAAACCGGAATTGTTTCGGGTGAAATTGCAGAAACTGGTTCTGCATGTGATATTGAAATGTTGCAGGGGTTTTATGTGAATGTTTTTTAATTAATGTAATTGACAAAATTCTGAATAAAATAAATAAAATAGTTTTATTTAATGAGAGCTTGCATTAAATTTGGTGGAAATTTAATGCATGTGTGAGTGGAATTTTGAGTGGAGGCTTTTTATGGGAGTGGGAGCTCCACCCACATGAATGTGGAAGAGGTGGGGGCACCACCATGGCTGCCATGCCATGGCCCTTGGGTGCCCCCCTCTCACCTATAAAAGGCCCCCTCTCCTCCTCACAAACCACACCTCCTTGTGAAGGATCTCTCTCCCCTCTAGTATTATCCCCATGGTCTCGGATTAGCGAGATACATGTTCTCGGTGGCTTTATCTGGAAAGGAGTTGCTGCTTCCGCTGCTTTGCTAGAGCGAGGGACGGAGGTTGTCGGGGTACCGGACGTGTGTGCGATCACGGATGCACCGCTGCTTTGTGGTGCTGGACTTGGTGGTGCTGGAGCTGGATCTGATGGACGTACTGGAGCCGGACCTGCTGGACTTCATCACGATCTTGAGATCGGCAAGTGTACGACTACATCAACCAAGAGTTCCTACTTGTTAACAAAGCTCGTTGTTTACGAGGGTAAGTTCTGGTTGGTTGTATGTCCACCCGTTGCTTTGTACCTGGTAGATAGATCTTGGCGTGTAGTTCACACCATAGGAAATTTTTTGTTTTCTATGCTGCGGACCCAACAGTAGTAGTAGTAGTTAGTAGTAGTAGTAGGGATGATACCCGCCGGGTTCAGGGCTGGGTCCCGTCGGGTTTGCGGGTTTCGGAGTTACTGCTTTCCCCTTGGAGTTATATGATCCCTCCGGCGTTTGAGGTTAGGGACGGGTGCGGCAATGCGTGCCATATAGGGACGATGGACGTGCGCGGCAACGCATGCCGTATATTAGTGTTTCTTCGAATTATGCTTTACATCCCTAGCCCGTCAAACCACGCCTACCTAACCTCCTCGCTTGGCCGCTTCGACTCATCCACTTTTCCCCTTTTGTAGAAATATGGAACCCAGAGATGAAGAAAAGGAAATGGCGCTTAAGGATATGATCAACGAGGGAGGACATATCGATAACGATGTCACCTCTCTATATCTGAACAACTCCGGTGAGGGAGATCCGGCTTTCGACCGAACAGACGGCTTCGGTGAGGGAGAAGCCGGCGAGGTGCATATATATTAATAAATTAATCCTCTGTTGTCTACATACATATATATTAATGCTCTTTCTTCTTTTAGCCCTCCGGATCGACCAAATCTTCTAAAAAGAATAAACGAGGCCCAGCCAAAAAGTTGGGAGACCATGAAAGGTACAGGATCGAAGAAGTTGCTCTAGACGGCGAACCGAAGGCTCCCATTGATGCTGCAAATAAATTTATAAGGCAGTGCAGAGTTATTGTTAGGGACTATGTCCCGATCACCGTCAGGGAATGGAATAGGTCATCAAAGGATCCAGAGGCTCTATATGGCAGTGACTTAGTCAAAGACACTCTTTGGAAAAAGCTCATGGTTAATTTCACCCTACCGATGTTAGAGGTGTATCCAGATGACTACACTCCAGATGAGGAGATTCCAACTCAGGAGGAACTACAGAAACACATGGAGCAAGCCATCAAGGAGTACGCTCTTAAGAAGATGGCCCAGGAATTCAACAACTGGAAAAAAGATTGCATCTTGACTTTGTCGTGAAAGAGAAGACTCCGGATTTCACTACTGGAGCGTATGAGAATATAAAAGACTACTGGGCTGATTTTGTGGCATACAAGACATCAGCGCCAGCTAAGAAAGGTCTAAAACGAATAAGAAAAATCCGCTAAAAAGCAGTATCACCATACTATGGGGCAAGGTTGCTACAAGGCTAGCAAGCCTAAGTGGGAGAAACTCGAGGCTGACCTGATAGCTAAAGGGATCACCCCAGAGCCATACAATTGGATCGAACGGGTAAGGAATTGGTTTTACGGGCATGGGGGCATGTTGGACTCGGAAGGGAAGTGCATATATAACATAAGACATAAAGAAACTGCCATACCCATCGAAGACATTAGAAATGCAGTAAACGCTGTTGAAGATGGGGAGTTCATTCCCGATAGAGAGAATGGCGAGCTCGCACTCGCCCTTGGGAACAAGGAACACGAGGCACAGAAGGCTCCAAACCATGGAACCTTGGTTTTGCCAACCATAGGAAGAAATATCCCGATAGAAGCCGTCAAAGGAGAAAGGAAAGGGAGGAACTTGAAGTAATGAAGCAGAAAGACCGGATGCGCGAAATAGAACAACAATTAAAGCAGCATCAGAATCAACTTGAGAAACTTAGCCAGCAAGCTACCGCCCATCTCAGCGGCACATGGTAGACGAAGCTGCATTCGATGCTACCGGCCCATCCACTAATCGAAAAAGCAGCGTGGCTTCCATGGAGCTCCCCGATGATGATGCTGATGATGCAGCGGCGATGGCTCCTCTTCGCTACCCACTGGATGATATCATGGAGATGACACATTGTGAGCTGCATGTGAAAGTTGTCAACATAACCATGAAGGTGGCGGTCGGCTATGCCTTACCATTACTTGGACCAGTACCAACTTACCATTATTGTCCGGTTCCACAGGGCTACGCTATTGCCGGGGTAGATGAAGTTATGGACGGATCAGCGCAGCTCAAGCTTGACTACCCTTCAGGTGAAGGGGATGTGACTGAGCTGGGAGAAGCAAAAAACATGACCATTCTATGGTGAAAGGAACACATCGTTCTTTCAAATCGGACGCCAAGGCCATCCACTCCTCAAAGCACAACTCCATCTTCATCGGAGCCTCACCCGTCTCCAGCGCATTAACCGTCTTTGCCGTCGCCGCGACAGGTGATACATTGCAAATGTATCTATAATTTTTTATGTTCCACGCTTGGTTTTATCCACTCTCTTGTGTTTTGTTCCAACTTTGGAGTACTTTTCATATGATTTCTTGGACTAACCTATTAACAAGAGCCACAGTGCCAGCTGCCTGTTTTCTGCTGTTTTTGGTTCTAGGAAAGTCAGAAAATGAATATTCTCGGAATTGGACGGGACAAAAGCCAAAGTGCCTATTTTTCCGGAAGTCATCAGATGCCAGAATACGAGACGGAGAGGGGCCAGAGGCCGGTCACACCACCTGGCCACGCGGCCAGGCTTGGCCCGTGCCAGGGGGTTGTGTGGTGGCCCTTGGCACCCCCTCAGCCTCCCCTTCCGCCTATAAGATTCCCTGGGGACGAAAACCCTAACTGCCCGATCAAAAATCCACGAAAGAGTCTGTAGCCGCCGTCATCTCCATCCCTAGATCGGGAGGGATCTGAAGCTCGTCCCGGCACCCTGCCGGAGAGGGGAATTCACCCTGGAGGCCTTCTTCATCACCATGCAAGCCTCTGGTGTGATGCGTGAGTAGTTCATCCTTGGACTACGGATCCATGTAGTAGCTAGATGGCTAGTTCTCCTCCTTTGTGCTTTCATGTTTAGATCTTGTGAGCTCCGTTCATGATCAAGATCATCTATTTGTAATTCTGCATGTTGTGTTTGCGGGGATCCAATGGATATTGAGATGCTATTTCAGATTGATTATTGATTCTATCATGTCTTTGTTATTTGTGATCTTGCATGCTTTCTATTGTTAGTAGCTATCTTGGCCAAGTAGATGCTAGCAACTCCAAGAGTTAGTATTTATGCTCGATAGTGGGTTCATGCCTCTGGTAATCTGGGGAAGTGACAGAAATCTCTAATGTACTAGATGTGTTGTTGCTACTAGGGAGAAAACAACAATCCTTTATTCATAGAACAATCGTATTGTTTACTTTACACGTAGTTTGTAAAGCAATAATCTGTTGCTTGCAACTTAATACTGGAGGGGGTTTGGATGATAACCTGAAGGTGGATTATTAGTCATAGATGCAGTTGGATGGCGGTCTATGTATAATGTTGTAATGCCCAATCAAGTCTCAAAGGAGTCAAGATGATTAGTATATGCATGTATTTCTTTCTCGATGTTTGTCAATTGTCCCGCTGTAATTTGTTCACCCAGCATGTTATCTATCTTAAGGAGAGCCACCTCTAGTGAACTATGGATCCCGGTCCTTTTTCTTTACATACAATCTACAAACTATTTACTGCTTTGTGTTTACTTTCTGCAAACTATTACTTCTTTCCATTCGATACGTTTAATCCTTTGTTTTCCGCAAAACACGGTGAGATTGACAACCTCATCGCAAGTAGGGAACAAAGTTTTGTGGTTGTGTTGTGCAGGTCTCCACGTTGCTACTAGCACCGGTAGTGTGCCCTGCCAAGGCTCAGCTAGCAACACCTTTGGGGAGTTTCCTTGCTCCTACTGGTTCGATTAAACCTTGGTTTCATAACTGAGGGAAACTTCCTGCTGTGCTCATCATACCTTCCTCTTGGGGTTCCCAATGAGCTCTACATCAACACCGCACCAACACTTTTCTGGCGCCGTACACTGAGCCATCAAGCATTTTTCTGGCGCCGTTGCCGGGGAGTCAAGGACATCTTCACAAGGGGAGTCCCTCAGAACCAATATCTTTACTTTATTATTTTTGTTTTGCTTAGTTTCGTTTTGCTTTGTTTGCTTGTTTCTTTATCAAAAACACACAAAAAATAGTTTTACTAGTTTGCTTTCTTATTTGAAAACCCAAAAAAATGACTACTCTTGAAAACGCTAAGTTGTGTGACTTCACTAGCACCAACAACAATGATTTTACGAGCACACCTATTGCTCCACCTGTGCCTGAAGATACTTTCTTTGAGATAAAACCTGCTTTGCTCAATCTTGTTATGAGAGAACAATTTTCTTTTATTGGTAATGAAGATGCTACTTCCCATCTAAATAACTTTGTTGAACTTTGTGAGATGCAAAAGCATAGGGATGTAGATGCTGATATTATTAAGCTAAAATTGTTTGCTTTCTCTTTGAGAGGAAAAGCTAAAGAATGGTTGAATTCCTTAACTAGGAATAGTATTGATTCTTGGACTAAGTGCAAAGATGCTTTCATTGGAAAGTACTATCCTCCTGCTAAGATTATATCTATGAGAAGTGAAATAATGAAGTTTAAACAACTTGATAATGAACATGTTGCTCGAGCTTGGGAAAGAATGAAATCTTTGGTAAAGAATTGTCCCACTCATGGACTGACTGCTTGGATGATCATCCAAACTTTTTATGTAGGATTGAACTATTCTTCAAGGAACCTATTGGATTTTGCTGCTGGAGGTACCTTTATGACCATCACTTTGGGTGCTGCAACAAAACTTCTGGACAATATGATGGTTAATTATTCTGAATGGCATACTGAGAGAGCTCCACAAGGTAAGAAGGTAAATTCTGTTGAGGAAACCTCCTCCTTGAGTGATAAGATTGATATTATTATGTCTATGCTTGTTAATGGGAAAGCCCATATTGATCCAAATAATGTTCTTTTGGCTTCTTTGGTTGCTCAAGAAGAGCAATTTGATGTGAACTTCATAAGAAACAACAACTTTGGCAATAATGCTTATAGGAGTAATTTTGGTAACAACAATTATAAGCTATATCCTCCCAACAATGGTAATGCTTATGGAAATTCTTACAACAATAATAGGAGTGCACCCTCTAAACTTGAAGCTATGCTTAAAGACTTTATTAGTAAGCAAACTGCTTTCAATAAAAATATTGAGGAAAAACTCTCTAATGCTGAAAGAAATATAGCATCTTTAGTTGAAGTTCAATCTTCTTTGAATAAAATGGCTGCTAAACCTGAAACTAATGATAATCCCTTTGCAGCTACTAATTCCATACAAGTAAGAATTGATGAAAATGTTAGACTTACATGCTAAGTGGGAAAGAGAAGATGAAATTGCTAGAAACATTAGTGTTTCTACTATCACCACCACTAGTGTTAAGGCTAGTAATAGTTCTACTACTCTAGATGATAAGTATGGTTTTGATCTTGATGGTTGCAATATCTCTGAAGTTATTAAGTTCCTACAAAAGCTTGCTAAAAGTCCTAATGCTGGTGCTATGAACATGGCCTTTACAAAACACATTATTGATGCTCTCATAAAGATTAAAGAAGAAAAGATGAAACATAAAGCTTCTATTCCTATAAAACATGAAGATGGTTGGGAACCCATCATTAATATGAAAGTGAATGACTTTGATTTCAAAGCTTTATGTGACCTTGATAGTAGTGTTTCTATTATGCCTAGAAGGATTTATGATATGCTTGATTTGCCTCCACTTGAAGATTGTTATTTGAATGTCCCACTTGATGATAATGCTAAAAAGAAACTCATGGGGAGTCTTAATGATGTCCTTATTATGGTTAACAATGCCTATGTCCTCGTTGATTTATATGTTTTGGATGTTGAATACAATGCTTCTTGTCCTATTACTTTGGGAAGACCTTTTCTTATAACTGTTGGTGCCATCATTGATATGAAAGAAGGCACCATTAAATATCAACTCCCACTCAAGAAAGGTATAGAATACTTCCCTAAGAAGAGAGAGAAGATTTCTTTTGCTTCTCCTATGAAAACAAAATTTGGTCTTAATGCTTCTTCATTTGAGAACACTTGATTCTTTCTTGCTTCTTATGCCTAACTTAAAGGCGTTAAAGAAAAGTACTTATTGGGAGAGAACCCAAAAGTTTTAGATGAGTCTTGGAAGTTATTACTTCAGTAATAACCTCTCCTTATCCTTTTTATTTGCTTTTTGTGCCAAGAGTAACCTCTAATGAGAGAGAAGTAATGAATGGGAAAGTTGCTGTCCCGAAATAGATTTCTGTGCTTCACCGTAAAAATTCGTGTAAAATCTCTGGACGTATTTTTGAGGTGTGAATTTTTGTGCTTCTGACCCAGGTTGTTATATAACTTTCGTTAGTTCAACACTTTTTGATTTGAGTAACAGAAGGTCTTCGAAAAAAATCGTATTTACCTGTTGGTCTGTTTTGACAGATTTCTGTCATTTTCTGCATTTGCTTCTTGTTGATTCCTTTTTGTGTTCTTTTGGGGAATTGAGCTTTTTGAGGGAAGTGCTACAGTAGCTAGTGTTCTAATGGAATTTTATTTGGTGTTAGAACTGAACCTTAAGAATTATTTATCTTGAGTGCACTAATGTTGCTAATAAAGATTGTGTGAAGTTTTGTATGAAGGAAAAATTTCAGGTGTATGGAAGGAATGAGTAATGAGATGAAGGATGGACTAAAGCTCAAGATTGAGGATGTCACGCGTGTCACCCCAATAAATATCCAAGAAGTACAAGCGTCAAAGATTGGGGATGCCCAAGGCATCCCCCTCTTCATCAATAAAAATCCCAGGTTTCTTCCAAACGCTTCATTTTTATTGTTTCATGCATAGTTGTGTTGTTCTTGGAGCGTCTTCTTTTTCGTTTTTGTTTTGGTTTTTGGTTTGCTTGGTTTTCTTGGTTTGCTTAGTTTTCTGAATAAATTGGTTGGACCCCCTCTTCCATACATTGGTTTGCAAATAGTTTGGTTTGGTTTGGAAAAGAGTAGGAAAGTTCATGCTTATGTGGTAAAAAGAGCTCGTTTTTGACTATGGCCTATGCTCTGTCATGCCATGCTTGATATTGTTTTGGATTTATGCTTAGTATTATTTGTTGTAGCATGACTTGTTATAAACAATTGAGATTGCTTAATGTGCCTTGGACGAATCATGCGTTGTTTTAGCATATTAAAGCATAGTATAGTGGTATTCTCCTTTGATGCTTTATTTGGGTTGACTTGGCGCATGCTCACACCATGTTATGACCATAGCCTTTATGATCCTTGATTTTTCAACTTGTAGTATCACTTTATGCTTTGATCAATGATGTTTTGTCGCTCTACATGATTATGGCCATTATTGCTCTCTTAGTTTGTCGCTCCTAGTCTTTTGCTAGCCTCCACAACCAAGTATGAGTTCCACTCATGCATCCAACTCCCTAAAACCAAGTCATTCCAAAGAGTCCACCATACCTACCTACTAGCTTATGCTATTCCAATTAAATTCATGCTTTTGTTTACCTTCCGAATTAAACTTGTTATGAGAAAACTAGTGATTAAAGCTCTCACGAACTTGATGGCACACTTTACTTTTCTTGCCCTTAAGTAAAGTGTGCCATCAAGTTCGTGAGAGCTTTAATCACTAATTTTCACATAACAAGTTTAATTTGGGAGGTAGATAAAACAAGAATTTACTTGGAATAGCAATAATGCTACTAGGTAGGTATGGTGGACACAAATGGCAAAGGTTTTGGTTTAAAGGAGGTGGATGCACGAGAAGAGTACCCTCTCAGTATAGGTTTTTGGCTAGCAAGGCTGGGTAGCAAGTATAAGAGTTGAAGGAAACAAACAAACATACAAGTGATAAAGACAAACATGCAATCTTCCTTGGAAGCACAAAAGATCTTAACTAGAGAATACTAAACTTATGAGCAAATCAAGAAAGAAAGATGCTGAAATTATATTTCTTTAAAGGTACTTTTGTCTTTTCTTTCAACTCTCAAAAATAGTGTGCTACTGACCGAGCCAGGTTTCCCAAAACCAACTAAATTAACTCAATGATCCCAAAGTGATACTAATACTAACAACAAGATCAATCATATAACCACGAATTGAAAACTAATATAAGCTATGCAAAAGAGTAAATGATAGAACTTCTCATTAATATTCCATATCGGCAACTCACACCAAGGGATACATATCTAACGAGAGAGGGGACACTTCCATAATGCAAACCATACTACATAATAACTCCTCTATTCATGATATGACTCTACTAATAAGGTAAAAAGATATAAGATAGTGATGTGATACCGCGGCACTCCCCAAGCTTGGAACAAACCAAGGGGATGCCAAACCTGATGACAAATTACTCCTTCGGTGGTGGTGGTAATATTTTCTTAGTTGACGTGAGGAAATATTCCAGCATCTTGCGAAGCCTATCATTCTCCCACTGAAGCATGCCCACCTTCCTCCTCAAGTCTCGGTACTTATCGCAGAACTCCTTAGTGACTCGTAGGGCTTCCGCTGATGCAGGGCAAGTGACTAAAGGTACCAGCACCTGCTTGGGGTCTTGGAGATCTTCCTCCATAGGCTCCTTCCCTTTATCCTTGGTGGACACCATTGTGCTTCTAAACCTTCAAAGAGTATGTCCTGGCAGAAATAGATTGAAGCAAAAACACGATGAAAACACGATATACGAACCTCGGAGGATCTGGGGGGTTATATATTACGAAGTTTCACATCAAAAGGAAAGTACTGAGAGAAAACGAGTCAGAGGCGGAGTCCGGGGTGGACTTACCACCTGGTGGCGTGGCCAGGGGAGGGCCCGCGCCACAGCCACACCACCCTGGCTCCAGTTCCGTCCCTTTTTCGCTTCGTAACTTTCCCCATCGACTGAAAACTGCAAAAATATAGTTGGATTGTACTTTCGCGGAACTTTTCTTACCAGAACTGTTACCTATTTGAAAACAGACTTTGCAGGTCTCTGAATTTGGTATCTAGTAGATTCTTCCGGAGTCATCACTTTAATAACATCAATATATTCATCTTCATATACTTATTACTTGATTCATAAAACCCTTCTCTTCCTTATTACACCATTATCTCCACTACCTGGAAATTTCTTTCACACAAAACTTCACACGGTTCTCATTAGCAACATTAGTATAAGTGAAGTGATAAAACCTTTTGAGCTCAATTTCAACTTAAAACCAACAAAACATAATATACTGTAGCAACTCCTTCCGAAAACCCAAAAAGAATTCAAAAAGGAAATCTAATAAAAAGGCAAATGCAAGATTGGCTAAATCTGTCAAAACAGACCAGCAGGTAAAGATCAATTTTTTAGAAACTCTTCTGTTGCTCAAATCAAAAAGTGCAAAACTAACGAAAGATAAATAACAACCTGGGGCAGAAGCACAAAAATTTACAACTCAATCCGACAGACATAGATCTCTCACGAATTTTTACAGTGAAGCACAAAAATCTGTTTCGGGACAGCAACTTCCCCAAATCTTACTTCTCTCATTAGAGGTTGATCTTGACACAAAAACCAAACAAAACGGATAAGGAGTGGTTATTACCGAAGTAATAACTTCCAAGACTCAAAGAAACAAAAACAAACTGAAAGCAAAAACAAATTGGGTTGTCTCCCATAAAGCTCTTTCTTTATAGCCATTAAGATGGGCATGATAATTTTGGAGAAGCTCACTCAGGAATATGAATTGAAGTGAAAGAGAGCATTAAAAATCAAAAACACACACACATTTAAGTCTAACCCACTTCCTATCCAAGGGGATTTTGTAAACAAACAAGTTGTTGAAACCAAAGGCTACTTGCATAAGAAGGCAAAAGAAGTGCAACATAAAAACTTTCAGCATAAAACGAGGAAACTTGATATTATTGAGATGCATACGAACACTTTTCCCTCTCTCATAGTAATTTTCAGTATCATGCATAAACTTAACAATATATCTATCACAAGGACCATCATAGAAATGATCACTTATTCTAACAGAAAACATAGGAATACTAGCTCTCATAACACTACTATGTGAAACAATATTAGAGGTATCCTTGCAAAGGATAGTGTGTCCCTCTTTTTCATATTTAGTGACAAAGTCTTTCACACTTGCTATTATAGGTTCATCAACCATTTGTTTATCAGGTTCAACAGCTTTATTTGTACTTTCATTAACCATACTAGCTATCATAGAATGTTCCTTTACCTTAACTAGAAAAGGAATTTTCTCAATATAAGGTTCAGGTAAAACATGATTAGCAGTATAAACTTCAGTATTTCTTGCAAGAACACTCTTAGCAATATCTTTATAAGGTTCATGATACCTATTCCACTTCTTTTTAGGCACTTCAATGTAGGAAGCAAAAGCCTTAAAATAAGAAGCAATAGCTCGAGAGTCTAGACCATAAGCATTTTTAATATTTTGAAAGTCATTAGTTCCCATAAAAGATTCAATGCATTCATAATCATAATTTATACCTGACTTTCTACCTTTGTCATTCTCCCAAGCTTCAGCATTGTCTTGAATATTGTCCAGAAGATCCCATTTAGCTTCTTCTTCCATGCGAGTGAATGATCCAGCACAAGAAGCATCCAATAAATCCTTGTCATGAAGAGAAAGCCTTGCATAAAAGTTATTGATAATAATATTGTTGGGAAGCTCATGAATGGGACATTTGAGCATTAGTAACTTCAATATCCCCCAAGCTTGAGTTGTACTCTCTCCATCAAGAGGCCAAAAGTTGTATATTTGATTCCGATCTTTATGAATCTCACTAGGAGGATAAAACTTTGAATAAAAGAGAGGCACTATTTCCTCCCATTCTAGAGCTTGACCATTCTTCACCATCTTATACCATTCCTCAGCTCTTCCTTTTAGTGATAATGAGAATAACTTCTTCTTAACTTGATCTGTAGTAATACCTGCACACTTGAACAACCCGCATAATTCGTGTATAAAGAGCAAATGATCACCGAGATGGACAGTTCCATCTCCAACATAGTAGTTATCCATAACACACTCAATAATTCTTGTAGGTATTTTGAAAACATCATTCTCAGCAGGTGGTGGCTTATCTACTACCTTAGCAGTGGTAGTAGCATTACCTAATAAGAAACTCAGCGAATTATCCATAACGAAAATAAAGCAACTAACAAAAGTAAACAATACTCACAGTAGAAGTTTCCTTTACCAGTTCCACTCTCCAATAGCGCTTCACTCCCCGGCAATGGCGCCAGAAAATAGTCTTGATGACCCACAAGTATAGGGGGTGTATCGTAGTATTTTCGATAAGTAAGAGTGTCGAACCCAACGAGGAGCAGAAGGTGCTGGCTAGCGGTATGGATCCGGAATTCTCTGCAAATACTTAGCAAACGGATTTTTAGGGGTTTTTGATAAAGCAAGTAAACAAAGTACGAGTAAATAAAAGATAGTA
Source organism: Avena sativa (assembly GCA_916181665.1). NCBI lineage: Eukaryota > Viridiplantae > Streptophyta > Magnoliopsida > Poales > Poaceae > Avena > Avena sativa. The sequence continues at coordinate 24,802,392 of OV702290.1, read as the reverse complement.
GGAAAAAATGCAGCAAGTGGCCCAATCCTTTATGCAGCAAAGGACAAGCCGGTTGTATTACTTAAGATGACCAAACGTTCTTGAGGACACATGGGAAGACTGTCAAGTGCTTTCGCTTCATATAGTTGATTAATCTTCTTTAGCTTGCTAAGTGTTGTGTGGGTGAACCTGTGCTAATGTACCACCCCATCCAAGACTAATACATACTTGTGATTACACCCCGTGCAAACATCCGTAAGTACAAGAAAGTAATTAAGGTAGAAACCTAATCACAGCTTTAAACTCTAAGACCCTTATGTCGCTTGTGCAATGGTTTCCTAACGGGGGTTTAGGTTTCTCTCCCTCCGGCAACCCCTACGATTAGTAGCCAAATACACAATGCATTCCCCTAGGCCCATATAGGTGAAGTGTCATGTAATCAACGTTCACATGAGACCACTAGAAGAAGTACACCACAACTTAAATAACAATCTATTGAATCTTTCTCAACACAACTCCACTACTAACAACAAGACTTCTCCCATGTCCTCAAGAACAAGACGAACTACTCACAAGACATCATATGGATCATGATCAGAGATGGAATAATGATGTATAACAATCTGAACATAAACAATAATTCAATGGTTCACTCAATAGCATCAACTACAAAGAGTAATCAACACCGGGAAAGTTTCCCCTATGAACTATAGCAAGATTCAACCAATTGTTACAGGAATATGGAGATGGTGATGAGGGTGCTAAAGGTGATGATGGTGGTGGTGATGATGATGATCCCGATGAAGTCCAGCTTGATGGTGGTGTTGATGGCAATGATCTCCCCTTTCCGAGAAGGAATTCCCCTGGCAAAAATCTGTCTGCCGGAGAGATCTTTCTCTCTCGGTGTTTTCCGTCCCGCAGAGGCGGCAGAATCTTTCTGTGGTCTCTCCCCGAGTCTTAGGGTTTCGGGAGGATGATATACGCCAGATGTGAGAGGCTGGAGTCGGCCAGGGTGGCCACACCACCTCCAGGCGCGACCTAGGGCTACCCGCGCCAGGGGGTGGTGTGGGCCCCCTGTGGCCCATCTCCACTCCGTCTTCTGGCATCCTTCATCTTCTGGAAAAATAGGATTTTCCGTATATTTTCCCGGATTTTCTGATCTTCACGAATTTTGCCTCCAAACAGCACCTTTTCCATCAGAATCCTGACTGCAGCGGTCCGTGCTCCAAAAGTCATCAACCATGCAAAAACAGATGAAATAACATAAGTATCACCTCTCAATACGAAATATATCAATGAATAATAGTGAATTAAGACATAGAATAGTGATGCAAAATGGACATATCATAAGTCCATGGAGTTATGTATATGTGTTAGAGAAACACCTGGGCCGCTGGTCTAATCCATGCTGACATGGTGGAAACCTGCAGCGTAACCATAATGAGCTGTCTATGAAGAATTCTTCTTATAAAAAATGAGTCCTATATTGAGAAAAAAAGAGAAAGAGAAAAAAAAAGAGATTATGAAAAGAGGAAAGAGAGAAAAAAGCACCATATTCCCATGGTAAATAAGAAGATTGCTGAGATGCTCGTTCTCTGCTTGCCTTGTCATTTTGATATGGGGATTCTTCCGTATCATCGGGCAAGGAGTACCCCGTTGGCGGTTCTCTATGATACACATGTACTTACAATGACAAGAACTTACCGGTGACTAAACTTTTGTAGCATGAGGAGCGGCCCTCGTATACAAGGGACATGAGATTTCTAACTTATACTTCGTCAAGCATGTACACCATAGTTTGTTAACTTTAACCTTAATCACTTCAAGATGCTTATGATAGGGGCAATGAGAGATGAAAGCTATAAGTACCATAATTTTTGGAAGCTCTTTATGAGACTTGAATCCCTACTTCCTTCTATGAAGGCCTTTCTTCCACCATTATATTGAGTCTCCACCTTCTACCTTTATGCACCTACTTTGAGAGCATAGTTGCCATTCTTAGTTCTATGTGCATTGTCCCAAGACTAGTTGATTGATGCATAACTTGATATTGCTTGTTTTAAACTTTTGTATCTAGTCACTCTTATGAACTTTGAAGGTGTCCTATGCATTTATATTTGCTACTCTATGAGGGACAAGCTGAATGCTATTATGCTATGTTTTCTTTATGTGAAACAAACAAACGTCTTGCAAAGCATTGTTATTCATGAATCTTTTGTTTGTGCCTTTTCATGTTGCATCATAGTTTCTTTGTCTTATTGCTAGAACATTGTCTTTCATGTTATGATTGAAGTACTATGATCCCAGCTTTGAATGTTTTACAAATACTTTGATCAAGTCTTTGATGGTGCATGTCACCTCAAAAATTATTCTTTCTTTTTATCAGAGTTAAGCTTGGGGATGTTGATACATTGCAAATGTATCTATAATTTTTGAGTTCCATTCTTGGTTTATCCACTTTCTTGTGTTTTGTTCCAACTTTGGACTAACCTATTAACAAGAGCCACAGTGCTAGCTGCCTGTTTTCTGCTATTTTTGGATACAGGAAAGTCAGAAAATGAATATTCTCAGAATTGGACGGGACAAAAGCCAAAGTGCCTATTTTTCCGGAAGTCATCAGATGCCAGAATATGAGACGGAGAGGGGCCAGGGGGCCACCACACCACCTGGCCACGCGGCTAGGCCTAGCTTGCGCCAGGGGGTGGTGTGGCCGCCTCCGGCACCCCCTCGGCCTCCCCTTCCGCCTATATATTGCCCTCGGGACGAAAACCCTAAGTGCCCGATCAAAAATCCACGAAAGAGTCTGTAGCCGCCGTCATCTCCATCCCTAGATCGGGAGGGATCTAAAGCTCTTCCCGGCACCCTGCCGGAGAGGGGAATTCACCCTGGAGGCCTTCTTCATCACCATGCAAGCCTCCGGTGTGATGCGTGAGTAGTTCATCCTTAGACTACGGATCCATGTAATAGCTATATGGCTGGTTCTCCTCCTTTGTGCTTTCATGTTTAGATCTTGTGAGCTCCGTTCGTGATCAAGATCATCTATTTGTAATTCTGCATGTTGTGTTTGCGGGGATCCGATGGATATTGAGATGCTATTTTAGATTGATTATTGATTCTATCATGTCTTTGTTATTTGTGATCTTGCATGCTTTCCATTGTTAGTAGCTATCTTGGCCAAGTAGATGCTAGCAACTCCAAGAGTTAGTATTTATACTCGATAGTGGGTTCATGCCTCTGGTAATCTGGGGAAGTGACAGAAATCTCTAAGGTACTAGATGTGCTGCTGCTACTAGGGAGAAAACAACAATCCTTTGTTCATAGAACAATCGTATAGTTTACTTTACACGCAGTTCGTAAAGCAATAATCTATTGCTTGCAACTTAATACTGGAGGGGGTTCGGATGATAACCTGAAGGTGGATTATTAGTCATAGATGCAGTTGGATGGCGGTCTATGTATAATGTTGTAATGCCCAATCAAGTCTCAAAGGAGTCAAGATGATTAGTATATGCATGTATTGCTTTCTCGATGTTTGTCAATTGTCCCGCAGTAATTTGTTCACCCAGCATGTTATCTATCTTAAGGAGAGCCACCTCTAGTGAACTATGGATCCTGGTCCTTTTTCTTTACATACAATCTACAAACTGTTTACTGCTTTGTGTTTACTTTCTGCAAACTATTACTTCTTTCCATTCGATACGGTTAATCCTTTGTTTTCCGCAAAACACGGTGAGATTAACAACCTCATCGCAAGTTGGGGACAAAGTTCTGTGGTTGTGTTGTGCAGGTCTCCACGTTGCTACTAGCACCGGTAGTGCTCCCTACCAAGGCTCAGCTAGCAACACCTTTGGGGTGTTTCCTTGCTCCTACTGGTTCGATTAAACCTTGGTTTCATAACTGAGGGAAACTTGCTGCTATGCTCATCATACCTTCCTCTTGGGGTTCCCAACGAGCTCTACATCAACACCGCACCAGCACTTTTCTGGTGCCGTACACTGAGCCATCAACAGGCGCCGTCTTCGCCACCACGTCAGTCGTCTCCAGCATAGCCGTCTTCGCTGCCACGTCATCCATCTCTAGCACGGCCGTCTTCGTCGCCGCGTCAGCCATCTCAGCACCTCCCAAAAGTACAAAAGGGCCAGGGCCAAAAGTGAAAGAGTAACCGATCATCGAAGCGTCTACCGGAGCCCCTCCCAAACTACCAAAGGTTGCTCCCAAGAGAGCTTACGACTATACTGAAGAGGAGAATGCGGTGATCGCAAAGGCCCAAACAGAACAGTGGTTTGATAGCCTCAAGTGGCCGAAAGAGCCACAGTTCCCCAACACTAAAGAAGAAAAAGCCAAAGTGCAAAAAATGTTGAAGACCCTCACTACTAGGGAACAACCCATCTGTGGCGCATGGAAATGGGACTTCTATGGCGCATATCCTAGTCGCCACTGTTACCTCGCCACTGATAACTACTTCCTGTGGCGCATATGGATATGCGCCACAGAACTCCGAGACTTCCAGACTTCTGTGGCGCATTTCTTCATATGCGCCACAGGAAGAACTTCTGTAGATGCGCCACAGAAAGCCCATGCGCCACTGACTATATAATTATATGCACCACTGATTGCATAACACGTATTCGAAGTAAAATACTTTCCCGGTGTATAATCAGGTATTTATACAGGATTTATATGGTATTTATCCAGATGAGTATAAAATACATTGCACAAGTAGTAGATGCATGAAAACCGACATATATATATAATACAAACACTTAGAGCCCGATCGAGATACATATATAGTATCAAGTGCCAAATTTTTACACAAGCGCCGAATACAAAGTTCATATCATCTCACATTACAAATATGAAGTGGCCACTGCCGCCTACACTAGGATCAAATAGAATACAGCTATGATAATGGTGAGCAAGAGCATTAGCCCGACCAATATCTTCATCCGGTTCTTCTTCCACAAGTGGTTCCTCCACTTGGCTATCGCCTCCTCTCTAGTCATGTATCCTTTGTAGATGTTGCCGCTGAACTTGTTCACTTGTTTGTGATAATCCTCCCACTCCTCGTAGACTCCTGGAACCCTACCCATGTACACCACATACCACCTCATCGCCATCTCTATAGACGACAAGGCATATTAGTAAAAATACAACTAAAAGAATGAATAAAGGGTTCACATCCATATATATATATGTTCACAGAATATAAAACAAAGGATCCATAAACCTAAAAGATAGATCATCATAGAAGAAATAAGTTCAACGACACAACAACCACAAGGTAGTTTAAGTATAACAACAATGACCATTTCAACCACGAGACACACACACTAATACAGCAGGCGTCCATCAAGAATATACACACACTGGATCATGCTAGAGGCACACATCGATCATGATGAAGACTTCCTCTTCTCGCTCGGCTTCGGGAATGGTAGATAACCCTCTTTCATCGTCCACATCCTTGTGTCACCCTGCTTATGGAGGCGTTCTTCGATCTCCCTCTTACTCAACCCTCTGCCTTGTTGTAGGGAACCCCCCTTGTGTTGACATCTTCAATGATGATTTGCGACAACTTGATCTGAATGCGATGGAAGTCTTCTCTAAGATCAGCATCATCGATTTTTGCCAAAGTTTCGGCCCATCCTCGGAGACTAGATGGCAGCATTAGGTTCTGGCAATCCCGAACATAGCCTTTAAGGCGATGGAGGACGTAGAAGGCCTCCTTGGCACCAGTAGTCGACTGCTTAACACAGGGGAACTCGAGCACATGCTTGAACACATGTTTGCCATCCTTGATACATTCCCCCCTATCTACGAAGGTGCATCCCTTCTTGGTGTAGCCCTCGACAGCCTCATTGAGAACACCCCTTATTCTCGTGTAGTCTTTCTTCTTCATCAAACTCCCCGAGTCGAAATACGTGGCTAGCGAATACCTCGGGGCAAGGATGATGAGTGTGTAGTATTTGTCTCTGCGCAACACAATTGGAACGGAATGTTGGAAAAAGAGCAAAGGAAGAAATCTATAAGAAATGCATAAGTTATGGTGGCGATGAGCGAGTGTGTGTACTTACTCGAGAAAGAAAGGCAAAAGAAGTGTGCCCTTCCTCTTGTTGTCTGATACGTCCATTTTGCAACACTATTCTATGTCTTAATTCACTATTATTAATTGATATATTTCGTATTGAGAGGTGATATTTATGTTATTTCATTTGTTTTTGCATGGTTGATGACTTTTGGAGCATGGACCGCTACAGTCAGGATTCTGATGGAAAAGGTGCTGTTTGGAGGCAAAATTCGCGAAGATCAGAAAATCCGAGAAAATATACGGAAAATCCTATTTTTCCAGAAGACTAAGGATACCAGAAGATGGAGTGGAGGTGGGCCACAGGGGGCCCACACCACCCCATGGCGCGGGCAGGCCTAGGCCGCGCCTAGAGGTGGTGTGGCCACCCTGGCCCACTCTAGCCTCTCCCCTCTAGCGTATATCATCCTCTCGAAACCCTAAGCCTCGGGGAGTGACCACATAAAGATTTCGCCGCCTCTGCGGGGCGGAAAACACCGAGAGAGAAAGATCTCTCCGGCAGACAGATTTCTGCCGGGGGAATTCCTTCCCGGAGAGGGGAGATCGTTGCCATCAACACCACCATCAAGCTGGACTTCATCAGGATCATCATCATCATCATCACCACCATCATCTCCATCAGCACCCTCATCACCATCTCCATATTGTTGTAACAATTGAGTTGAATCTTGCATTAGTTCATAGGGGAAACTTTCCCGGTGTTGATTACTCTTTGTAGTTGATGCTATTGAGTGAACCGTTGAATTATTGTTTATGTTCAGATTGTTATACATCATTATTCCATCTCTGATCATGATCCATATGATGTCTTCTGAGTAGTTCGTTTTGTTCTTGAGGACATGGGAGAAGTCTTGTTGTTAGTAGTGGAGTTGCGTTGAGAAAGATTCAATAGATTGTTATTTAAGTTGTGGTGTACTTCTTCTAGTGGTGTCATGTGAACGTCGACTACATGACACTTCACCTATATGGGCCTAGGGGAATGCATTGTGTATTTGGCTACTAATCGTAGGGGTTGCCGGAGTGACAGAAACCTAAACCCCTGTTAGGAAACCATTGCACAAGGGACGTAAGGGTCTTAGAGTTTAAAGCTGTGGTTAGGTTTCTACCTTAATTACTTTCTTGTACTTACAGATGTTTGCAAGGGGCAAGTATGTATTAGTCTTGGATGGGGCGGTACATTAGCACAGGTTCACCCACACAACACTTAGCAAGCTAAAGAAGATTAATCAACTATATGAAGCGAAAGCACTTGACAGTCTTTGAAGGGACTATGCCCGAGAGGCAATAATAAAGTGGTTATTATCTTATTCCATGTTTATGATAAATGTTTATTTTACATGCTAGAATTGTATTGATCGGAAACATCAATACATGTGTGTTTAATAAAAAAAAGGGTTCCTAGTTATGCCTCTCTTATAGACTAGCTTGTTGATTAACAAGATGATCAAGGTTTCCTGATCATGGACATTGGATGTTGTTAATAACAAGGTCACACCATTGGTGGAATGATGTGATGAACATTCATCCGAAGTATAGCATTACGATCAAAGTCATTATGTTTATATTGCTATAATATCATACGAAGTAATCTTTATCCTTAGACCATGAGATCATGTTAATTGCTAACACCGGAAGAGTATCTTGATAACATCAAACGTCACACCGTAACAGGGTCACTATAAAGGTGGGTTCAGTGCTACGAAGGTGTTATGTTGAGGCTCATGGATCAAGAGTGGGATTTGTCCATCCCGATGATGGATAGATATACTCTGGGCCCTCTCGGTGATATCACATTGAAATAGCTTGCAAGCAAGTGATGTGATCACTAGAATGTTATATCACGGGAATGAGAAAAGAGTGCATGTCGGTAACGAGATCAAACTAGGTATGGAGATACTGATGATCTAATCTCGGAGATGTAATATATCACGGGACAAAGGGATTTAGTTACTAGCGTTAAAGGTTCTCACGATCACAGAAGTCATCGTTGAATGTGTAGGAGTCAGTATGGATCTCCAGGTCCCGCTGCTGATTATTGATCGGAGAGGGGTCTCGGTCATGTCTGCATTATTCACGAACCGTAGGGTGACACACTTAAGGGATATCGACACCATTTGGAGCAAATATGTTTCAGATAAAGATTTAAGAAAGCGCTGGAATTATTTCAATAGACACCGAAACTATTTCGGGTGAAATTGGTTCTGCATGTAATATTGAAATGTTGCAGGGGGTTTTATGTGAATGTTTGTTAATTAAAGTAATTAACAAAATTTTGAATAAAAATAATAAAAGAGTTTTATTAAATGAGAGAGCATTAAATTTGGAGAAATTTAATGCATTTAAAGTGGAAACTTTAAAAGAGAATGTGAAGGGGCAAATTTATGTGGAGGGAGTTACCACCACATGAATGGAGGAGGTGAAGAGTCACCTCCTCCATGCGCCGGCCATGAAGGAGGGGAACCCCCCTCCTATAAAAGGCCACCCCTCCTCACTTCTCACACACACACACCTCCTTGTGAAGGATCTCTCTCCCCCTCTAGTATTATTTGCCCATGGTCTCAGATTAGCGAGATACATGTTCCCGGTGGCTTTATCTGGAAAGGAGTTGCTGCTTCCGCTGCTTTGCTGGAGCGAGGGATGGAGGTTGTCGGGGTACCGGACGTGTGTGCGATCACGGATGCACCGCTCCTTGCGGTGCTGGACTTGGTGGTGCTGGAGCTGGATCTGATGGACGTGCTGGAGACGGACCTGCTGGACTTCATCACGATCTTGAGATCGGCAAGTGTACGACTACATCAACCACGAGTTCCTACTCGTTAACAAATCTCGTTGTCTACGAGGGTAAGTTCTCGTTGGATATATGTCCACCCGTTGCTTTGTACCTAGTAGATAGATCTTGGCGTGTAGTTCACACCGTAGGATTTTTTTTTGTTTTCTATACTGCGGACCCAACAGTGGTATCAGAGCCTGATCTATGCGTAGGTTCTTAGCACAAGTAGTACACATATGTTGATATGTGGGCGATGATGAGCATGTTATTGCATCTTGTATGTATTTTGGATATTGGTGGCATAGTGGGATGAAGCGGCTCGGACCAACCTTACATGTCATCGTACATGAGACCGGTTCCACGACTGACATGTAACTTGTTTTGCATAAGTGGCTGGCGGGTGTCTGTCTCTCCTACTATAGTCAATATCTGATTTACAACGAGTTGCTAATAACTTAGTTATCCTCATTGTGGTTCATGTTTGTAGGTAAGAACGGTTCTATCTCCGAAAGCCCTAAGCCACGTAAAACTTGTAATTGATAAATTAGAGGCGTCTAGTTTAGATCGTTGCTGGGCTAGTGTATTGATATGGTATTGTTGTAAGTAGATGTATGATAGATACTCTTACAACACACTCAACGTGTAAGTTCCATAGACCTTGGCCTTACACACAAAGGAATGATAGAGATCATACCATGATGCAAGTGATAGAGATCAAATGTATGTTCCATATCATCTCACTTTACACATTAGATGTTAGCATCTTATACTGCTAGTTTGGCGCTTTCTGTAGCATTGTAAGATGATCCCTCTTTTATATATCAAGATAAAAATGTGTTCTTCCTTAAGTATGCACCGTTTTGTGGATCGTATTTCGAGACATCACGTGATGATCGGGTGTACTCGACTCTACGCTTTCATACAAAAGGGTGTAAGACAGTTTTACACATGCGAGTACTAAGGTTCTTACTTGGCGAGCCTAGCATGTACAGACATGGCCTCGGAACATGGACCGAAAGGTTAAGCATGAGTCATATAGTTGATATGATGCCCATATAGATGCTCGCCTTTGAAGCTACATCAACTCATGTGATGATCGGACTTGGTGTAGTGGATTTGGTTCATGTAATAACCAAAAAGGCACGAGGGATGTCGTTTTTGAGTGGGAGTTCATTTCTAATTTGGATTAGTCGAACCAAATTTGTCATAAATTAAATCAAAGTGAATTTGCATAGTTTGTTGTAGTCATTGGCATTCGTTTTCTACCTTATGCTTAGTTTTTATTTGAGATAATAGAACTATAGAATTCTGGATATTTACTTTACGAACTGGTATCGTATTGTTTTGAATGTCAATTTAAAGTTTATAAGTCCTATTGCAAACTTTCAGAAAACTCTATTTACTCCATGAAGTTTAATAAGTAGTATTAAATCAAGAGTAAGAATTCCAATGTTAGTATCTAAAGTATCATGTTTGCCTCCATGATTATTGATATTCAAAAAGTTGTTTTAATATCAAGATTATATTGGAGATGGAAATTGTTTTAGAAACCATCATGTGTGAAAGATATTGTGATATCTGAAACAGTGTTTTTGGTTGCATTATGATAGAGTATAATTTAGCAAAATACATGTTCTCATATTGTATGAGAATTTGTGAAGGATGGAGATGCTAGGCATCCGAATCTACCAAAAAGGTTTTGGGAACTGATATTATACTCGCGATTCTTCCTTATAGGCTATAGTAGCTTGATCATGAAAGTTGTCATGATAAGGATGAATAGAAGATGTAAGTAAAATGTTTACTACACTAATAGATTACTAAAGAATGGATTTTTGAAAGAACACCAAACATTTGATGATGGTGATCCACTTCAAAGTGCAAGTCCACGGGTATTAGAATTTGACTATATACACTTTGTACCATGTGTCATGTTGATGACACCTCTATTGATGTTGATAGATTCTTTTAAAAGAAAAGGAATTGCTGAAAGAGAATCTATAAAATATTTGGCAGAAAATAAAAGGTTGGAGATGTCCAACTTAGGTATATAGAAGATATACATGTTATGGCTATATTCCTTGCTTGTTAAACAATGTGGTTCTTAGGTATTGGATACCGGTATTGGATACCGAATTGGTTGGTATGAAGTGTCATATATGACAACGCAATTCATGAACTACAATGGCCTAAGTAACCAGCAAGAGAATGAGTGATGATGTTCATCGAAAACAAATAAAGTGTTATTGTGTTTTTTGTTGTCATCAAACCAAGCCTTCAAGATTTGTTTAAATAATTGTTATTTTGTTCCGGTATTACGAGAACAATGGTTGTTCAAATAATTACCGTATTCCATTAAGGATGGATGAACTTTTACAAGTCTAGTGGGAGAAATCACATCCATAAACACTATTGCTAAACTGTCGCAAGACAAATGACTGAAAGATCACTTATGAAGTGACATCACTGTTTAAATTATATTGGAAAGAAAACATGAAGAAACTCCATGTTGATGGATTTTTGGAGTCTTTGATTTTGATCAATTTACGCATGTGAGACTTTCCTCGAGATAATTGAAACTCCGTCCATAGGCCACAGAGGAACGGATGACTAGCTTATTGGAAATTGTGCATGCTGATGTGCATAGTCCATTATGTGTAGCCATATGCGATGGATCTTTTTGCTTCATATGCTTTCTCCGAAAATTTGAGTGAATATATCTGTATATTTACTTAATAAGGAGGAAGTATGAAACATTTGAAAGTTGTTCAAAGACTTTCAAGATGAAGTTGAAAATCATTATAACAAGAAAATAAAGAGTTTATGATTCGATCATAAAGGAAGATATTTGAGTTACATGTTTAGCAAAAACACCTAAGAATTGAGGAATTGTTCCATGATTTGTGTTTCCCGATAAACCATAGGAGTATAGCATATTCGAGGGATGAAATCAAACCATGTTTGACATGGTAAGATCAAAGGTGTCATTTATAAAACTTCCATTATGTTTTAAAGATTGAAGCTTTAGAGACTACCGCTTTTACACTGAAAAGAGCACCATCGTGATCCGTTGAAATGACACCATATGAGTTATGGTTTAGGATAAAACCCGAATTGTCTTTTCTTAAATTTTGGTATGCTATGCATAAGTAAAATGTTTACAACCAAAGTCGGATAAGCACGTCTTTGTAGGTTATCCCAAAGAATTTGTTCGGAATTTCTCCATAACACCGAGGACAAAAGAGTTTGTTACTTGGAACGTCAAGTTTCTTGAGAATGGATATTTCATGAAAAGTTAAGTGGGAGGACAATAGAACTTTGATAAGGTTGTTGAACCTTAGCTATATGTGCTAAGTAGCGCAGCGCCGGAAAGTGTCCCGGTGGCGGCCACAATGCTCATGGCTCTCGTGATTACAAAAGGTGTGATCTCGGAGATTAGAGTTCCTATAGAACCATGTGGGTCGGTAAGAATCAAATAGTAAGATTTGATAAGCAAGTCGTTATTGTTTTGACAATGATGAACCAACTATGCAAAGAAGCGATGATGGGCCCTGACTCCGTAAAATGACTAGAAGTCATAGAATCCGTGATAGTATCCATACACGAGAAATCAAGTTTCTAAACTTGGAAGACCCTCCAGAAAGGCGTGAATCCTATTGGTCGTGTTTGGATCTATAAAGAAATAAGACATGGATGTTTAACATCTATGAAATAGTCGACATGTCGGAAAGAAGTTTACGACAATGTTCAAGGAGTTGACTATGACAAGATTTGATCTTTCATAGCGATATATAGTCTTGACGGATTAATGTAGCAACCACTACATATAATTTGGTATATGGTAGTTGAATAAACAAAACAAGGTTCTTCTAATAGAACGGTAACCTAGGATATGTACATGACATGGTCCGAAGGGTTTTGTTAATTCAAAGGGTGCTAAAAGGGCATGTAAACTTCAATAGTTGAAGTAAGCATAGCGGAGTTGGAATCTTCACCATGATGAAACTGTTAAGAGTTTAAATTCATCGGAGATGATGAAGATGCTTGCATTTGCAAGAAATTAAGTGGGAGCGCTGAGACATATTTCTAATACATTATGTAGAGGACATATTGTTGATTGGAAATGATGTATCTTGAATTGACACAAGTTAAGGATTTCATTAAAATAAGATTTCAATGAAAGACTTGGGCAAATCCAGAATATTAGGCATCAATATCTATATGGATAGATTAAGGCACTAATATGGTTGTGCCAGACATACATATATAAGATATTGAAAGGGTTCAATATGAGATATTGAAAGGGTTCAATATGGAAACAACAAGAAAGGTTCTTGCTGCATGGAAAGGATTGTATCAAGATTCAAGTGTTTCAACACTTGGTGAGTAAAATCACATGAAAATTTTGATCGATTATACCATGATATGTATATATCCAGAATGTCCTATGCTCTAAATGTTATGAGCATATACCAGAATGATTCATAAGATGATCATTGGACAATAGTAAAAATATTCTTATGAGCTTTGGAAGAACTAAGAATATATCATGTATAAGTGACAAATAGTTAAAGGTAGTTCATTGTAAAGTGTTACATTGATACTAGTTTTGTCACAAGATACAAATTAAATTTATCTCAATTTATACTATGGGTGGCACAATATAATGGAAAGGATGTTCCATGATGGATTTGGATGAGTTCCAAAGTTGAGATATTGTGACGGATACTACAACAAAAGGCTAAGTATATGACTGCTATAGTAGCAGCATAGGAGGGCATTTGTGTTAAGTAGTTTGTTATCAAACTAGGTGTGGTTCAAAGTGGGGTAATACTATGAAGATATATTGTGTGACAATAATATCAACATATTTTGAGCCAAACGAACTAAAGGTCTCACCAAAGGACCAAATTTATACAATGCCATCTCATTTGAGAATGAGTGATGCGTAGAGACACAAAGACATGCAAATACACACGGACCTAAAACTATCAGATCCGGAGATTATGTTAACCACTAGCAATTGCGTATATGCAACACCAGAAAGCCATAGGTGTTCAATACGCAAAGTTTTTAAAACTAGATTATTGACTCTAGTGCAAGTGGGAGACTGAAGGGAATATGCCCGAGAGGCAATAATAAAGTGGTTATTATCTTATTCCATGTTTATGATAAATGTTTATTTTACATGCTAGAATTGTATTGATCGGAAACATCAATACATGTGTGTTTAATAAACAAAAAGGGTTCCTAGTTATGCCTCTCTTATAGACTAGCTTGTTGATTAACAAGATGATCAAGGTTTCCTCATCACGGACATTGGATGTTGTTAATAACAAGGTCACACCATTGGTGGAATGATGTGATGAACATTCATCCAAAGTATAGCATTACGATCAAAGTCATTATGTTTATATTGCTATAATATCATACGAAGTAATCTTTATCCTTAGACCATGAGATCATGTTAATTGCTAACACCGGAAGAGTATCTTGATAACATCAAACGTCACACCGTAACAGGGTCACTATAAAGGTGGGTTCAGTGCTACGAAGGTGTTATGTTGAGGCTCATGGATCAAGAGTGGGATTTGTCCATACCGATGACGGATAGATATACTCTGGGCCCTCTCGGTGATATCACATTGAAATAGCTTGCAAGCAAGTGATGTGATCACTAGAATGTTATATCACGGGAACAAGAAAAGAGTGCATGTCGGTAACGAGATAAAACTAGGTATGGAGATACCGATGATCGAATCTCGGACATGTAATATATCGCAGGACAAAGGGATTTAGTTACTAGCGTTAAAGGTTCTCACGATCACAGAAGTCATCGTTGAATGTGTAGGAGTCAGTATGGATCTCTAGGTCCCGCTGCTGATTATTGATCGGAGAGGGGTCTCGATCATGTCTGCATTATTCGCGAACCGTAGGGTGACACACTTAAGGGATACCGACACCATTTGGAGCAAATATCTTTCAGATAAAGATTTAAGAAAGCGCTGGAATGATTTCAATAGACACCGAAACTATTTCGGGTGAAATTGCTGAAATTGGTTCTGCATGTAATATTGAAATGTTGCAGGGGGTTTTATGTGAATGTTTGTTAATTAAAGTAATTAACAAAATGCTGAATAAAAATAATAAAAGATTTTTATTAAATGAGAGAGCATTAAATTTGGAGAAATTTAATGCATTTAAAGTGGAGACTTTAAAAGAGAATGTGAAGGGGCAAATTTATGTGGAGGGAGTTACCACCACATGAATGGAGGAGGTGAAGAGTCACCTCCTCCATGCGCCGGCCATGAAGGAGGGGCACCCCCCTCCTCCTATAAAAGGCCACCCCCTCCTCACTTCTCACACACACCTCCTTGTGAAGGATCTCTCTCCCCCTCTAGTATTATTTCCCCATGGTCTCGGATTAGCGAGATACATGTTCCCGGTGGCTTTATCTGGAAAGGAGTTGCTGTTTCCACTGCTTTGCTGGAGTGAGGGACGGAGGTTGTCGGGGCACCGGACGTGTGTGCGATCACGGATGCACTGCTGCTTTGCGGTGCTAGACTTGGTGGTGCTAGAGCTGGATCTGATGGACGTGCTGGAGACGGACCTGCTGGACTTCATCACGATCTTGAGATCGGCAAGTGTGCGGCTACATCAACCACGAGTTCCTACTCGTTAACAAAGCTCGTTGTCTACGAGGGTAAGTTCTCCTTGGATGTATGTCCACCCGTTACTTTGTTCCTAGTAGATAGATCTTGGCGTGTAGTTCACACCGTAGGAAATTTTTTGTTTTCTATGCCGCGGACCCAACAGTCTTCCCATGTGTCCTCGAGAACGTTTGGTCATCTTAAGTAATACAACCGGCTTGTCCTTTGCTGCAAAAAGGATTGGACCACTTGCTGCATTTATTCCTACTGTCTTTTATTTACTTGTACTTTGTTTACTTGCTTTATCGAAATCCCCTAAAAATCCGTTTGCTAAGTATTTGCAGAGAATTCCTGATCCATACCACTAGCCAGCACCTTCTGCTCCTCGTTGGGTTTGACACTCTTACTTATCGAACATACTGCGATACACCCCCTATACCTGTGGGTCATCAAGACTATTTTCTGGCACCGTTGCCGGGGAGTGAAGCACTATTGGAGAGTGGAACTGGTAAACGAAACTTCTACTGTGAGTATTGTTTACTTCTGTTAGTTGCTTTATTTTCGTTATGGATAATTCACTGAGTTTCTTATTTGGTAATGCTACTACCACTGCTAAGGTAGTAGATAAGCCACCACCTGCTGGGAATGATGTTTTCAAAATACCCACAAGAATTATTGATCGTGTTATGGATAACTACTATGTTGGGGATGGAACTGTCCATCCCGGTGATCATTTACTCTTTATACACGAATTATGCGGGTTGTTCAAGTGTGAAGGTATTACTACAGATCAAGTTAAGAAGAAGTTATTCTCATTATCACTGAAAGGAAGAGCTGAGGAATGGTATAAGCTGTTGAAGAATGGTCAAGCTCTGGAATGAGAGGAAATAGTACCTCTCTTTTATTCAAAATTTTATCCTCCTAGTGAGATTCATAAAGATCGAAATCAAATATGCAACTTTTGGCCTCTTGATGGAGAGAGTACAGCTCAAGCTTGGGGGAGATTGAAGTTATTAATGCTCAAATGTCCCATTCATGAGCTCCCCAACAATATTATTGTCAATAACTTTTATGCAAGGCTCCCTCTACATGATAAAGATTTATTGGATGCTTCTTGGGGTGGGTCATTCACTCGCATGGAAGAAGAAGTTAAATGGGATCTTCTGGACTGTATTCAAGACAATGCTGAAGTTTGGGAGAATGACAAAGGTAGAAAGTCAGGTATAAATTATGATTATGAATGCATTGAATCTTTTATGGGAACTGATGACTTTCAAAATATTAGAAATGCTTATGGTCTAGACTCTCAAGCTATTGCTTCTTATTTTAAGGCTTTTGCTTCCTACATTGAAGTGCCTAAAAAGAAGTGGAATAAGTATCATGAACCTTATAAAGATGTTGCTAAGAGTGTTCCTACAAGAAATACTGAAGTTTATACTACTAATCATGTTTTACCTAAACCTTATATTGAGAAAATGCCTTTCCCAGTTTAGGTAAAGGAACATTCTATGATGGCTAGTATGGTAGATAAAAGTATGAATAAGGCTATTGAACCTGATAAACAAATGGTTGATGAACCTATTGTAGCAAATGTGAAAGACTTTGTTGCTAAATATGAAAAGGAGGGACACACTATCCTTTGTAAGGATACCTCTAATATTGTTTCACATAGTAGTGTTATGAGAGCTAGTATTCCCGTGTTTTCTGTTAGAATAAGTGATCATTGCTATGATGGTACTTGTGATAGCTATATTGTTAAGTTTATGCATGATACTGAAAGCTACTATGAGAGAGGGAAAAGTGTTCTTATGTATCTCAATAATATCAAGTTTCCTCGTTTTATGCTGAAAGTTTTTATGTTGCACTTCTTTTGCCTTCTTATGCAAGTTGCCTCTGGTTTCAATTACTCGTTTGTTTACAAAATTCCCTTGCATATGAAGTGGGTTAGACTTAAATGTGTGTGTGTTTTTGCTTCTTAATGCTCTCTTTCACTTCAATTCATATCCCTATGAGAGCTTCTTCCAAATTATCATTCCCATCTTAAAGGCTATAAAGAAAGAGCTTTATGGGAGACAACCCAATTTGTTTTTCCTTTCAGTTTGTTTTTGTTTCTTTGAGTCTTGGAAGTTATTACTTTGGTAATAACCACTCCTTATCCGTTTTGTTTGGTTTTTGTGTCAAGATCAACCTCTAATGAGAGAGAAGTAATATTTGGGGAAGTTGCTGTCCCGAAACAGATTTTTTGTGCTTCACCGTAAAAATTGGTGAGAGATCTCTGTATGTCGGATTGAGCTGTAATTTTTTGTGATTCTGACCCAGGTTGTTATTTAACTTTCGTTATTTTTGCACTTTTTGATTTGAGCAACAGAAGATTTTCGAAAAAATTGATCTTTACCTGCTGGTCTGTTTTGGCAGATTTTGCCACTCTTGCATCTGCTTCTTTAGTCGATTTCCTTTTTGAATTCTTTTTGGGTTTTCGGAAGGAGTTGTTTCAGTAACTTTTGTTTTGATGGTTTTCAGTTGAAGTTGGACTCAAAAGGTTTTATCACTTCACTTATACTAATGTTGCTAATGAGAACTGTGTGAAGTTTTGTGTGAAAGAAATTTTCAGGAAGTGGAGATAATGGTGTAATAAGGAAGAGAAGGGTTTTATTACTCAAGTAATAAGTGTATGAAGATGAAGATATTGATGTTATTCAAGTGGTGACTCCGAAAGAATCTACTAGATACCAAATTCAGAGACCTTCAGAGTCCGTTTTCAAATAGGTAACAGTTCTGGTAAGAAAAGTTCCGCGAAAATACAATCCAACTATATTTTTGCAGTTTTCAGTCAATAAGGAAAGCTACAAAGTGAAAAAGGGACGGAAACGGAGCCAGGTTGGCTCACACCACCCCATGGCTTGGGCCCACCCCTGGCCGCGCCACCAGGTGGTGAGGCCACCCAGGACTCCGCCTCCAACTCATTTTCTCCCATTACCTTCCTTTTGATATGAAACTTCGTAATATATAACCCCCTGGATCCCCCGAGGTTCGTATATCGTGTTTTCATCGTGTTTTTGTTTCGATCTGTTTCTGCCAGGACATACTCTTTGAAGGCTTAGAAGCACAATGGTGTCTGCCAAGGATAAAGGGAAGGAGCCTATGGAGGAAGACCTCCAAGACCCCGGGAAGGAGAAGGAGATCAAGAGTGAAGGTGAAGAGGAGCAAGGCCAATGTCCGCACACCGACACTACCATTGCAAGCATTGGAGTGGTGAAACCTGCCAAGGTCAGAAGGATGGCACGGATGCAGACTGGGGGGAAAGCTCCTCGTCACAGTTTGGCTCCACGGTCACTTCCTCCATGCACCAGGAAAAGAAGACTTCAAGGAGGAAGAGTGGGGAAAGAATAGCAAGAGCTGGAATTCTCAACCCGACATGATCATGAGCCGCATTGAGCAAAACTCGCAGCTTATTCTTAATCTCACCTTTGAGATTGAGGACTTGGGGAAACTGATAAGAAAGCTCATCGAGAGGATACCACCACCACCTAAGGAGTAATTCGTCATCAGGTTTGGCATCCCCTTGGTTTGTTCCAAGCTTGGGGGAGTGCCGCGGTATCACATCACTATCTTCTATCTTTTTACCTTATTAGTAGAGTCATACCATGAATAGAGGAGTTATTATGTAGTATGGTTTGCATTATGGAAGTGTCCCCTCTCTCGTTAGATATGTATCCCTTGGTGTGAGTTGCCGTTATGGAATATTAATGAGAAGTTCTATCATTCACTCTTTTGCATAGCTTATATTAGTTTTCAATTTGTGGTTATATGATTGATCTTGTTGTAAGTATTGGTAGCACTCTTGGATCATTGAGTTAATTTAGTTGGTTTTGGCAAACCTGGCTCGGTCAGTAGCAACACTATTTTTGAGAGTTGAATGAAAAAGATAGAAGTACCTTTAAAGAAAAATAATTTCATCATCTTTCTTTCTTGATTTGCTCATAAGTCTAGTATTCTCTAGTTAAGATCTTTTGTGCTTCCAAGGAAGATTGCATGTTTCTCTTGATCACTTATATGTTTGTTTGTTTCCTTCAACTTTTATACTTGCTACCCAGCCTTTTGCTAGCCAAAAACCTGTACTGAGAGGGTATTCTTCTCGTGCATCCACCTCCTTTAAACCTAAACCTTTGCCATTTGTGTCCACCATACCTACCTAGTAGCATTATTGCTATTCCAAGTAAATTCTTGTTTTATCTACCTCCCAAATTAAACTTGTTATGTGAAAGTTAGTGATTAAAGCTCTCACGAACTTGATGGCACACTTTAATTTCTTGCATTTAATAAACTTGAACCATTGGGTCCTTCTTTGTTGCGTATATGCTTGCGCTTTATGAGTTGAAGTTAGCAGAACCATGTATCATGGGGACCGCTTACAACACTTCATTGGTACTTGTACCTAGTTGATATCATGTTCTTTTGCTTATGGATCCCGGCGGTGTGAAATAAAAGTGGAACTTGTAAGATCATGGAGTTTATATGTGTGTTAGAGAAACGCCTGGGCCGCTAGCCTAAGCTATGCCTAATCATGGTGGAAACTTGCAGCATAACTATAGTGAGCATTCTATGAAGCATCCTCAATAAAAACCTATGCAAATAGAAAATAAAAAGATCGCTGAGATGCTCACTGTCTGCTTGCCTTGTCATTTTGATTATGGGATAGCTCCTATGTCATGTGCAAGGGGTACACCGTTGGCGGTTCTCAATGATACACATGTATTTACAATGACAAGAGCTTGCTCGTGACTGAAGTTGAGTAGCATGAGGATCGGTACTCATAAGTAAGGGGCATGAGATTTCAACTTATAACTTGTCAAGCATATCCTATTAGTTGTGTCACTTTAAGCTTAATCACCTAAATATGCCTATGATAGGGGTACCCCGTTGGCGGTTCTCTATGATACACATATGCTTACGATGACAAGAACTTACCGGTGACTAAACTTGAGTAGCATGAGGAGCGGTCCTCGTATTCAAGGGACATGAGATTCTCAATTTACAACTTGTCAATGCATATCCTCATATTTGATCACTTTAACCTTAATCACCTAAAGATGCCTATGATAGGGGTAATGAGAGCTGAAAGCTAGTAAGTATCATAATTTTTGGGAGCTCTTTATGAGACTTGCAATCCCTGCTTCCCTCTGTGAAGGGCCTTTCTTTTACTTTGTAGTTGAGTCAGTAAACCTATTCCTCTCTATCTCAGCGAGTATTTTGATTTGTTGTGTTTCATTCATTCATATGATGATTTATTCAATCATGTTGCTTATGTTCCTTGTTTTGCACATTGCTCTTATCTTGATGTTTACTACTTTGAAAGCTATCATTGAAAACCAGTTATTTGTGAACTCCAGCAAATTATCAACTATTCTTCGACCAAGAGCTAAGTTTGCCATTACCAATTATGATTCACTTTATGTATCTTTATTGTGTTTCCTTTACTCATTGCAAGTTGAGTTGTATAATAGTGAGTTTTCTTCTATTATGATCTATGTATTTGATGAATGTGATGCTTCTTGTCCGTATTATTTTATCGACTCTTCACTCCATAAACTTGAGGCCATGTTTATTGAGCTCAGTTTCGCTTGGGGACAAGCGAAATCTAAGCTTGGGGGGAGTTGATACGTCCATTTTGCATCACTATTCTATGTCTTAATTCACTATTATTTATTGATATATTTCGTATTGAGAGGTGATACTTATGTTATTTCATCTGTTTTTGCATGGTTGATGACTTTTGGAGCATGGACCACTGCAGTCAGGATTCTGGTGGAAAAGGTGCTGTTTGGAGGCAAAATTCGCGAAGATCAGAAAATCCGGGAAAATATACGGAAAATCCTATTTTTCCAGAAGACTAAGGATGCCAGAAGATGGAGTGGAGGTGGGCCACAGGGGGCCCACACCACCCCATGGCGCGGGCAGGCCTAGGCCGCGCCTGGAGGTGGTGTGGCCACCCTGGCCCACTCCAGCCTCTCCCCTCTAGCGTATATCATCCTCCCGAAACCCTAAGACTCGGGGAGTGACCACAGAAAGATTTTGCCGCCTCTATGGGGCGGAAAACACCGAGAGAGAAAGATCTCTCCGGCAGATAGATTTCTGCCGGGGGAATTCCTTCCCGGAGAGGGGAGATCATCGCCATCAACACCACCATCAAGCTGGACTTCATCGGGATCATCATCATCATCACCACCATCCTCACCATCAGCACCCTCATCACCATCTCCATATCGCTGTAACAATTGAGTTGAATCTTGCATTAGTTCATAGGGGAAACTTTCCCGGTGTTGATTACTCTTTGTAGTTGATGCTATTGAGTGAACCATTGAATTATTGTTTATGTTCAGATTGTTATACATCATTATTCCATCTATGATCATGATCCATATGATGTCTTGTGAGTAGTTCGTTTTGTTCTTGAGGACATGGGAGAAGTCTTGTTGTTAGTAGTGGAGTTGCGTTGAGAAAGATTCAATAGATTGTTATTTAAGTTGTGGTGTACTTCTTCTAGTGGTGTCATGTGAACGTCGACTACATGACACTTCACCTATATGGGCCTAGGGGAATGCATTGTGTATTTGGCTACTAATCATAGGGTTTGCTGGAGTGACAGAAACCTGAACCCCCGTTAGGAAACCATTGCACAGGGGACATAAGGGTCATAGAGTTTAAAGTTGTGGTTAGGTTTCTACCTTAATTACTTTCTTGTACTTACGGATGTTTGCAAGGGGTATAATCACAAGTATGTATTAGTCTTGGATGGGCGGTACATTAGCACAGGTTCACCCACACAACACTTA
This sequence comes from Avena sativa, assembly GCA_916181665.1. Classification (NCBI taxonomy): domain Eukaryota; kingdom Viridiplantae; phylum Streptophyta; class Magnoliopsida; order Poales; family Poaceae; genus Avena; species Avena sativa. The sequence goes on along the minus strand of OV702290.1, from coordinate 24,780,075 downwards.
GCAAGCTAAAGAAGATTAATCAACTATATGAAGCGAAAGCACTTGACAGTCTTCCCATGTGTCCTCGAGAATGTTTGGTCATCTTAAGTAATACAACCGGCTTGTCCTTTGCTGCATAAAGGATTGGGCCACTTGCTGCATTTATTCCTACTGTCTTTTATTTACTCGTACTTTGTTTACTTGCTTTATCGAAAACCCCTAAAAATCCGTTTGCTAAGTATTTGCAGAGAATTCCTGATCCATACCACTAGCCAGCACCTTCTGCTCCTCGTTGGGTTCGACACTCTTACTTATCGAAAATACTGCGATACACCCCCTATACTTGTGGGTCATCATTGTCCACCATGAACTTCTCGAGGTACGTCGTCGCCTTGGTCCGTGTCTCTGATCCTTCGACCAACTGGCTGTCCCGCATGTAGTAGGGATCCACTATCACTATTTCCGGGGTACTTTCTCTCTTGATCGTGATCGACAGATTGAGCGCGTATAGGCGGACCAGGTTATAGTCCAGCCGTTTCGTGAGAAATAGCTTGAATATGTCCTCGAACTATATGAAGAATATATCCGCGGGGGGTTCATCGACGAAGCCCATGTCCAATGGCACCTTGGCCGTGAAAACCGGGTAATTTGGATCTTCGTCTTTAAGAAGGAGGCCCTCTAGTGTGTTGACACCCTCGTGCAAAGTTAACATGGCTCCAACCGTAATGTGGATCATATCCGGAGTCAATATCAGATCACCAGCTACATGCACTGGGGGAAGGCATATTGTGTGGATGGTATGACGACGGCGTCCTGACCCCGGATCCTCTTCGGAAGAGGCTGGCTCGCACCCTTCTTATTATTATTATTACCTCTCTTCTTGTAGTGCTTCTTCTTCACAACAGTGTCAGCCACTGCCATCTGCTCATCAGTCGCCTTTCGGAGTGTGTTGGGGATGAAAACCAATCCCGGTTTCTCTTGTGGTGGATCGGCGGCCGGAGGCGTCTCTTGAGAAAGACCATGGAAGATCAGACGTTGCATGCATGTATTGGGCTGACCAGCTTGATGGTCGTCGCGAGCTGTGAAGGGTTCTTCATCCATAGAAGGAATATACAATCCTTTGGCGGCGCCGGTGTTGATGAAGTCGTCAACGTTGACCAATTCATCATCATCTTCATGGGTGCCATCATGTGGTGGTGGCAGTGGGGGCGACGGCGGTTGCGGCACAACATCTTTGCCATGTGGCGGTGCACACGCTGCCAAGAGTTGATGGTGACGGCTGGTGGTGGCGACAACGGCGGCTACTGGCTTCCGAGGTGGTGGACGGGTGATCGGTCGAGAGGTGGCGCCGGTGCTCCCCCCACAAGACGAATCTGGGTCTTCGGCCATGTCAAGGTCCAGTTGTAGCATTCCCCAAGGGTCTTGTGTTTGTCGGCTCCCTGAGGTTGAAAGGGGGGTCCATGTCATCGCACCCTGGCAACACCCGAGCCAACCTGACCCTCATCATGTCATCATCCATTCGATTGTTGTGCATCGTGCGGCTCGCCGGTTGTATAAGAGTGCCCTTGGAAACATCCTTCAACTCACCGCCGACATCTTTAAGCAGGAGTATGCAAGAAGTGTCCTGAGGCAAAAACATGTTGTTGGGCGTCATGAGATGGCAGCAGTCATGCATCAAAGGCATAAAGGAGATGACGTGCACTAACTAATTAGTTACCTTGGTGATGGCGTGGATCTCGGCTAATGTAGAGACACGGCCGATGCCGGCGGCCGGCCTATCATCATCTGCAATCTCCTGCTCGGGTGCCTCACGAAGCACCACAGCCGTCGGCTGCGCCTTATTGGTATCTTTGGCGGGAGGGGGCGTCGGTGTGACCAAAACGAGCGGTTGCGTCCCGACATTGACGGCCGGCGGGGTCACTAGGTCCGGCGACACGGTAACATTGATGCCTGAGTTGCTGCCGCTTAAGCTGGGCAGATGTATCGGCCCCTGTCGACCTCCCGCATTCCAAGCAGTAAGCCCCTCGAAAAACTCAGGGGGGATCATCGAGCGGAGCTTCTCTTCCACTAACTTGTCCACCGTTTTCTCGTCCACCGCCTTCTCCTCTAGTGTATGCACCTTCATCTTCAGCTCTGCAACAGCGGCTTTATCCTGGTTCTTCCTCTCCCTTCTTTTCTTGGCGTCCTCTTTGTAGTACTCCTTGAACTTCATGCTCGTACCGAAGCCGGACACACGGCCAGCTGAGGACGGCGGCAACCCCTTGTCCCTCTTCTTGTAAGCATTGGTCTCCCTATTGAAAAATGTGTCCCATGGCTCCATCGAATCCTGGGATGACTCTATGGCAGTAGCGTTCAGTTCCTCCTCCTGCAGAGACAAGGAAAGGTGAACCGATTTAGATTCTTGGCTTCATTATTTTAATTAGAACGCAATAGACTTGAGATCGGCGATAAATTCCTTACCAGATTCTTCTCAAAGTCCTTCACCTCCAGATCGTCGGTGATGAACTCCCCTATTTCCTTGTCCAGGTAGTAGCGGGCCCGAACAAATTTCCTAAGCTGCAAGTCCGTGATTTTAAGCCAAGGGTTGTCTTTACCAAGGCGTTCAAGCTCGGCGTCCTCCTTGTCCCAAATGGCCTGTTTCCCCCTGTAACCGCCACTTCCAAGGCGGTGGTTACCTATGTTCTGTTCTCGCATACTCCTTCCCCATTTAGTCCATTTTATAGCGTCAGCGGTAGCTATATCCGCCTTAAATATCTTAAACTCCTCTTCGTCGAGCATCGAATTTTTCTTACTAATAACCTCCTAGCTTTCACCTATGTCAATGCTATTCTTCACCCGGGTTTTCCAGCTGCTCAAGGCGTTGCTCATCTTCGTGAGGGTTAGTTTGTTCACCGGGTTCTTTCTCTCGAGGTTTCTAAACCTCTCTGGGAATCTGTATCGCTTGTGAAGCTTCTTAAGGAGGTTATCGACCAAAGCTGCATTGTCAGCATGTCTGATGTACTTCGTGTTGATCGACATGCTTTCCCGGATGATGCACCCGAGTTGCAGGCCGTACCCTTTAGCAATCGCCTCTGGCGCAATGGGTAGGCCACTTTCTGTGACCTCAGTGAACTCATCGCAGACGGTGGCGAGCTCTGGCACCTTCCGCTCCCTCTGTTCCTTCTTCTTCTGAGAAGCGGCCGGGTTGCCGCTACCGCCATCCGTGCGCTCGCCACCATCGGTGCGGGCGCCGCCATCAGTAGTGTCATCCTCTTTGCCGCCGCCTTCACTAGTTCCATCATAGTCGTCTTCGTCCCCCTCGTAATCAGGATCTCCGCCCTCATTGGCCCCAGCAGCTCTAGCAACAGTCGCCTCCTCCTTCGGTGGTGGTGTCATCCTCATCGCCTCCTCCTCCTCCTGTTGGGACCCCTGCCAGAATGACTGGTTGGCCTGTCTAGCTTGTTCTTCGGCGCTGATCATGTGCTTAGAAGGGCCAGACTCCTTGTTGCCCGACATGTTTGCACTACTCTATTTAAAAAAGGCAAAAATTTAGCACAAATCTCGGCCGAAAAATTCGGCATGACCTTTGCTAATTTTTTGACCTAGGTGCCCATTTCTCAACCGAAATGGAAGTGAATCGACACTTCGGGAGAAATGGGCAACTCAAATGAAATCCCTGCAAGACAAAACACCCCATCCCCATATTGACAGCCCCATGCATTGACCCTAGCATCATCATCCATGCAGCCCCATCCATCATTCACGCAACAGTATAACGGATACATGTATAAGAAGAACTTAAAAAACTTAAAAGGGTACAACAAATAATATATAAGCAGTATGTATACCAGACATGTGCTTCTACTGAATGAAAACTGAGTAGCAGTTATAGTACATAGAGACACACACATTCTCTCTTCTTCTTGCACACATAGGCTATCAAGTTATAGTACACACACTTTACCTTGCACAGTTCAGTAAAGGGAATTTTTTTATCTAGCGGCAGTACACATACACAATCATGATGCTCCTGATGGATTTCATCAAAGCAAAGTTGGGTTGTAATCCATTCATTCATATTTGGGTCAAAAAAGAAAGAAAGACAGAGAACAGTTCAACAGTTGCAGTAAAAAAAGCTGAACATCACAAGCGTCGTAGCAATAATCATCAGGAAACCAGGGGCATAGAAACAAACATACATAGATGTTCTTGGGAGCACTGGAAAGGGAAGCACGAAATTCTCTATGGATAGTGCAAAGGAAATAAAAGCAGTCTGCAAAGTATCCAAGACATTTCTTAAAATGCTAAATAACACAGACCAGATTCACACAATATATGGAACAGTAAAAAATAACATTTGAATGAAATATATAGTGTAACAGAAGTGAAGAAGGTACCTAACTAAAAGTCTAAAAGGATCAACAAAATATGTTAGAGTAAACTAGAAAGCTTGGTATGCTGAAAAGGGGACCCCAGTAGTTGCAGTTAGAGATGCATGTTTGAAACCTTTAGGGTACCATCTATTTTAGTCTAGTTCAAACAAATGAACTATTTTTCTCAAAAAATTATGATCTGTGAAAATTTAGTTTATTTTTTTGTACTAAAGAGGATAGAGGGTACCCTAAAGGTTACCCACTTGCATACTTAGTTGCCGTCTTAGTGTACTAGAACTCTAGAACTACTAGTAACCCAGGCCCTTGATAATTCAATCATCAAATTTAGAACCTGATTTACATGACACTGAATTTAGCATGCCTAGTACAGTGTTATTCAGTACTCTAAGTTCAGTACATACAGTGCAATATTGAATATATTACTGTCAAGCAAAACCTGGTTTACCAAGCCCTAGATCATTCTTGCAACTTCCTAGTATTAAACTAAGCTCTGATTTGATCACTACCAGTTTGATGGTGAACACGAGTATTTTATATTGCCCAAGTAATAAGCTCAGTATGCAAGGAACAAAATAATCACAACTCTCAACCTTGTATTTTTTAACAAAGTAATATGCTCAGTATGCAAGGAGACATGTAGGTATCTCGGTGTCTCGAGCATCTGCCCGTGTAGGTATCAACCATCGACACAAACCAGCCACACCCTCAAAGATAAATTCAATAGAATGAAAGAGAAAGAATTATTCGAAAAAATTGTAACTTAACAAAGCCATGAACTGAACCCTGTTTGCTGAAGCACAATTGGTGTCTATACCGGGAGGATTTCTCTTTAGCAAAGCAGAGAATATAACAGAGAGGATTTTAACAAGTAGAAGCACAAGTGCACATGATGTTAGTGGATGGTGGAATCCTAGCGCACTAGCTAGGTGACAAGGACGACTACCTACAGTTGCAACCGCGCCGCGTCGCACTAAACTAAGCTCTGATCCAAGCCCTAGATCATTCTTGCAACTTCCTAGTATTAAACTAAAATTCACAGAAGTATTCTTGCAATCTGAAAATTGAGTAGAGCATTCTTGTAAAGAGGGGGAAAAGAAGAGAGCGGGAAGTGTACATGCAGATGGGGAGGTGGTCGTCGACGAGGGTGGCGGCGGTGCTCCTGCTGCGGACGTTGCAGGCCACCTCCTCCTAGGTCGTAGGCGAGGCGGGGCGGGCCTCCTCCTCCACGGGCTCCGGAGCGGCGGTGGCGGTCCTCCTCCTCCTAGGTCGTAGGCAGGGCGGGGCGGGGCGGGCCTCCTCCTCCATGGGCTCCGGCGCGGCGGTGATGGGGCTCTCCTCCACGACGGCTCTCCTCCTCCATGGGCTCTCCTCCACGGCGGCTTCGGCGGCGAGGGCGATTAGCTAGGGTTTGCGCGCGGGCGAGATGAGGGAAAGAAATGGAGAAGGTAGCAGGGGAGGCCGAACCGTTTATTTAGCTAAGTGTGAAAGTTCTGTGGCGCATTCCTCTAAAATGCGCCACTGAATTTACAACTTCTATGGCGCATTACTATGATATGCGCCACAAAACTTTTGGGCATAGTCCAAAACAAAGCGGCATCGTAGTTTGACAAGATCAGCTACATGTCCTAGTGGTCTTGCTCGCCAGCTTTCAACCTGGGGCAGCCAGGTTCGAATCCTGGCTGTCTCAGACTTTTTTCCTTTTAAAAAAAATATTTTATTTATTCAAAAAAATCAAGAACCTATACACACATATGCATATTTATTCAAAAAAGCAAGAACAAATACACATGCATACTTATCAAAAAAACCTCCTGAATCATATATATACGTGCTTGTCACACACAAATGTGAATTTGTATACCCACACGAATATCATGTGTATGTTTTAGTCTCTAACTAATATATATTTGTGAGCACACATGTGAATTAATACACAAAAAAGTCACACTAATATCACATTATACCCACACGAATTAATACACCAAAAGGTCACATAATTGCTAGTGTCTCTTCACAATCTTCTTACCCTTTTTCGCCGTGGTTGAATACTTTAGCCCGTGCACTTTGAGATTTCTTCTTGTGAATGGACAACCTTTAGTAGGCAGTGTGGTCTTCCTTCTTACTTTAGTAGTAGTAGGCATGTCGAAGTACTTGTCGAATTCCTCTTTGATCTTCGGGTCGCCGTTTTTGTCAAAGTTTTGCTCGTTGGCGGCTCCTTCCATTCCGATGATGCTCCTCTTGCCCCTCCTAACTATAACACGGTTGGGCTTTGACGGGTCGGTAATAAAAAAGCATTGATCAACTTGGCTAGCGAGTACCCAAGGCTCATTTTTTGCGGAGGCGTTCTTTGTTGATTTGGCATCTGGTATAACCATTGTGGTGAAATAGCGGCTTTCTTTTTCCATGTTCTTGGCCCATCTAACACGGAACATCGGTACGATCTCTCCACAGTAGTCGAGCTCCCATATCTCCTCGATCCTTCCGTAGAATCTTTCCATCACAGTAGTCTCGTCATCAGCAAAGGATAACATAGTTACTCCTGAGTTTTGATATTCACTATTCTTGTCCTTTTCCTCGATGTAGAATCTGTAACCGTTTATGTCGTATGACTGATAGGTCCTTAGGTTGTGCCCTGGGCCCTGCGACAAGGAGAATATGAGTTTTTGATCTTCCGTAGAAGGCGTCTGTGGGGGATTGTCTAGTTGCCTTTTCTTGAACCAACCCATGAAGCTGGAGTTGTGCTCTCTGGTTACGTCTCCCTTCTTCCTCGGCCGGCCCTGGTCGACGTACTCCTGCTCGATTAAGCTTTTGTGCTCTTTGACCCAAGGGTCGACCACTTCAATGTGTTGTAGCGCGACTCGGTGTGCCCTTTCAAAATCAGTGCGTCGACCATCAATGCTGACATGCAGTGAGCGGCAGCCCTCCCGGTGACCATATCCACCGAGCCTACCGAGGTGCTTCTTTGTGGGTATTCCAACATCCTCGTTCTCGGTGGTTAGATAATTCTGGCAGAAGGAGATGCACTCGTAGATTAGAAATCCATTGGCTATGCTTCCATCTGGACGAGACCTGTTGCGAATGAATCCTTTGATGACATCGTTTAGCCTTTGAAACGGCATCATGTTGTGCAGGAATGTCGGCCCGAGCTGGATGATGTCGTCCACGACATGTACAAGCAGATGCACCATGATGTCGAAGAATGCTGGCGGGAAGTAAATCTCAAGCTCGCATAGTATCATCATGATCTCTTCCTGTAGCCTGTCGAGCTGCTTCACACCGATCGACTTCCTAGATATGACGTCGAAAAAGTTACAGAGGCCAAACAACATCTCACGGACATGCTCGTCCATTATCCCACGGATCGCAACGGGGAGTATCTGCGTCATCAGCACGTGACAGTCATGAGACTTCTTACCGCTGAACCTCTTCTTCGCCACGTCCAGATATCTGCTTATCTTCCTCGAGTAACCGTGAGAAACTTTCACTCCTAAGAGGCACCTGAAAAACTGCTCGAGCTCCTCTAGACTCAGAGTGAAGCAGGCAGCACGAAGCACCACCTCATTCTTCTTAACTCTTTTGCGGCGACCTTGAGTCCCTTCCGTCTGATCATCATCATCATCATCATCATCACTATCAGGGTACTGAAGATCTTTCTTTATGCCAAGAAATTTAAGGTCCTCTTCCTTTCGGCCCATCCTTGGTCCTCTCCGGCATGTTCAGTAGAGTGCCAAGCAGACTCTCGGTAACGTTCTTCGTGATGTGCATTACATCGAGGCTATGGGGAGTGTGAAGGACCTTCCAATACGGCAGGTCCCAGAAAACAGACCTTGCTTTCCATACACCCAGCAGCGGCTTTGTCCTCGGTCGTTTTTTCCCGGCGCAGGGCAATCTACCCAATTATTCAAAAGCTCCTCGATTTCTTCGCCGCTCCTCGGACGCGGGGCTCTTTCGAGCTCGTCTTTACCATTGAACAAGTCACCACGTTTTCTCCACGGGTGATCCATGCGGAGCCACTTTCGAGTACCTTGGAACACTGTTTTCGAAGACCCGGGATCCCTTGGTAGCTGGAGATGCGGTGTCTCATCCATGCACTTGACGCATGCATTGTGTCTGTGGTTCACCTGGGCCGATACATATGCATAACCAGGATAGTCCTGCACGGTCGTGAGCAACGCGGCTCTCAGATGGAAATATTCTTTAGTGTAGGTGTCCCACGTACAGGCCGGTGTCTCCCACAAGCTGGCTAACTCATCTCTCAATAGCCCGAGATACAGATGCATATCGATACCTGGTTGTTTTGGCCCCTGAATAAGAATGCTCATGTGTACATACCTTTGCTTCGTGCATAGCCACAGGGGGAGGTTGTACGGCCATACAAACACGGGCCAGGTGCTATGCGTGCTACTCTGGTTTCCAAAAGGATTGAGTCCATCGGTGCTCATACCCAGCCTGACGTTCTTTGCATCGCCCCCGAACTCTTCGAACTTGATGTCTAATGCATTCCACTGGCTAGTGTCCGAAGGGTGTGTCAGGATCTTGCCCTTCTCTAGATCATCTTCGGGTTTCTCTCTTTCCGCGTGCCATTGCATGAGCTTTGCTTCCTTAGGATCTACGAAATATCGCTGCAGACGGGGGGTGATAGGAAAGTACCATACCACTTTTCGAGGAACTTTCTTGTTCCCTCTCTTGTACCGTCCTTGGCCACACACCGGACATGTGGTTTTATCCGCGTACTCGTTCCGATAAAGTGCGCAATCATTGATGCATGCGTGGTATTTAATGTGTGGTAGGCCGAGAGGGCACACAATTTTCATGGCCTCCTCGATACTTGTTGGCAATGTGTTCCCCTTAGGAAGTCGGTCGTGCCAGTATTCCATGTTCGTGTTGAAGCTCACATTGGTCCATTTGTGTTCGGCCTTCATCTCTAGAGCCTTGAGAGTTACACTCAAACATGTATCCTCGGGGCAACACCCAGGATACAATGGAGTCATCCCGTCTACCTCCATTTGGGCCAGCTTGGCTTTCTCTCTGGCTGCAGCTTTGTCGTTGCTCGTCTCCTTGAGGAGCAGTTCTTGAACGTGAGGGTCCTACAAGACCGAAGTTAGCAGCGTCTGTGTGTTCGCGTCTTCTCCTTCTTCATGATCATGATCATGCCCATCGCCATCTCCTTCTCCATGCTGATCATGCCCGCCGGCATCTCCTTCGTCATGATGATCATGCCCGCTGGCATCTCCTTCGTCATGATGATCATGCCCGGTAGACTCTTCGTCTTCTCGCCTGCCCATGTCTTCGTGACCACCACCATGTCTTGTTGGCGCCTCATTGAGGTCGCGCATGAAACCGCGCCTGAGCAGGTGACCCTCCAATTGTCCAGATTCAGGGTCGATCCAGCGCTGCAGTTTGCATGTTCGACATGGACATCTTATCATGGTCTTGTTGTTTAGAATCATGTCCTCCTTCGTGCCTTTCTTGTACCTAGCAATTCGACCTTCGCTCTTCGTGAGGACCATGGTTGCCTGAGCGGTCAAAACAGAGAGTATAGGTGAGAACCACACCATATGAACACACACATGCATGAATGCTAGCCGGAAAAAATTCGGCATGACCTTTCCTAAAATTAGGACATATGGGTAATCCAAAAATTTGCCTAAATGGAAATGAATCAACATTTCGGCAAACATCCATGCAATCACACCGGCCGGGCCTGACAACAACAAGGAAGCAACAAAAAACTTCGTCCCATTGCAAACATTCATGCACCACACAAGCATCGTCTCGCCATGGATCGCACACACACCGCTCGCGCGACAAGCTTCACCTACATGTTCATGGCCAAGTACTCACCTAGTAGACACAATAATAGCGAGACAAGACCGCGCGATGAGAGAGTGTGGACAAATAGATCTACAAGTTGGTGGAGAGGAAATTAGTAAACAAATAGAGATGTGAGAGAGAAAAGTAAGGAACTTTTAGATCTAGAAGTTGGACCGAAGCTTCCACTTACCAATCTATGGATTAAAGTAGGTTTAGTTACAAGAAAATGGAGAAACTATGGGGAAGACGGGGTGTGAGGGAGGAGGAAGACGAGTTGGGAGGAGGTAGAGATGTGAAATGGGTGGTGGTGGATAGATAAGAGCTAGCTTTTGTCACCTTTTTAACATGGATCTGGACGCCCTCATCTGTGGCGCATATGGAGGAAATGCGCCACAGATGCTTAATCTTCTGTGGCGCATAAGTCCATATGCGCCACAGAAGTGGGTGAATTAGGTTCCCTCTATGGGGCCCACCTCCAAGTTCTGTGGCGCATGTTGGGATATGCGCCACAGAAGTGAAACACATATGTGGCGCATATCCCAACATGCGCCACAGAACTTGGGTGAATTAGATTCCGTGGTGGGGCCCCCCTCCATGTTCTGTGGCGCATAAGAAAATATGCGCCACAGAAGAGGCAACTTCTGTGGCGCATATCTCAGAATGCGCCACAGAACTTGGATCAACCCACCCCGGCTGGCGGGTCCCACCAATCTTCTGTGGCGCATACTATGGGGAATGCGCCACAGAACTTCCAATCTTCTGTGGGGCATGTTTTCTGGTGCGCCACTGATCTTTGTCTATGGCGCATGATTTCTCATATGTGCCACTGAATATCTTGTCTATCTATAGGCTGTTTCCTAGTAGTGCCTTCATCAACCCGAGCCAAGGCTTTCATCAGACTATGACCGCTCTATTGTCAAGTCACATTAGTCAATGGTGCGGTCGAAGAGCACTAGTGCAAGCGGGAATTCAGTTCCCCAGCTCAGTTTACAGAAAAATAAGGAATGCCCCCTGCTCAAAGTGATTTCCGATACCATGGTGGAGTCGAGCAAAGCTGCAAACGAGCAGTATGATCCAGAAATTATTGCACTATATGGAGAAGCGGCCGTTGCTCAAGGAATGACTATTGCTCAGTACTTAGACCAGTTAGATTTCCCTGTGGCTGAGGAAGCATACAAATACAAGTACGGGAAACCTATCATCAGACCTGAGGACGTCAAGTATCTACCAACAAAAATGCGAAGATTACATAATTGGTACATTAAATCCACAAAGGAAGGGGTAAACTAGATAGTGATCGGAGTTCGAAACGAGCATTACGGGTATGGAGATGCCCAAATACTTATTGAATTTCCTGAACTACATCAGTTTTTCAATCAAGATGCCCTCGACAAATCGATCGTTAGTGCCTACTATATGTAAGTATTATTTCTCTAATAATTAAGTCTCTAGTTAGCTCACCTCGTTTACATCGCATGTATAATCATACTCGTTATATTATGCAGACCGAAGATTCTCGAATACAGAAGAGGACAGATCTATGACATTGGGTTCATTGACCCATCTTGGGTTCATGAAATTACTGTGAAACTTAATCCCAATGACATAGAGGATAAAATCGTAAGGGCTCTAAGGTTTCAAGAAACCAAAAGGGAAATATTATTACCTTACAACTTCGAGTGAGTGTTATTGTCTTATACACATTCTATTTCACTTACTCGATGTTAAGTGTATAATTGATGAGTTATGCATGTGTAGCTTCCATTATATTCTGATAATCATTCAACCTGACAATGGAGTAGTACAAGTCATGGACTCTAAACGTAAACCCCTTGAGAAGTGGGCCCACCATGCAGGATATGCTTCAGTGGTAATTTCAATCATTATGACACTATATCGGCAACTTTCGTTCATTTACTTATATCAAGTAATTAATAACTCATTTCATTCATTTTCTTTGTCGGGCAGCGCTTGGAAACGGTTCACCAATAAGGCTAAGGGTGCCTGGAAAGAGAACCTTACATTTAAACCACTAAATGTAAGTACTACTAGCTAGATCCGCGCATCTCTTTAATTCTAGTTTCGATATCATTATCATGCTTACTTATTATTATTTTGATTGAACTTTGTTCTCGTAAAGTGTCTGAGGCGGCCAGACGGAAATAACTTATGTGGATACTATTTCTACGAGTTCATTCGTCAGACGACCTGTGAGAAGGGCAGAAACTTAGAACAACTTCAAGTATGTAAACAATATTCAGAAATTTGTTTTATTACCATCAATTGTGTTTAGTTTCATTCATATATGTTGACTCATTCTTTTAAATTAGATCGAACGATTGCGGGACAATCTTCTACCAAAGGATCGCATACAAGCAATCCAATCGGAAATTGCAGGATTCTTAGATGCAGAGGTCCTAGATCCAAAAGGAGAATACTATCGGAAGATTATGATAATGTAATAGGGATCATAAAACACTTTATATTCTATATATGCATGAATGTAATATATTCGATACTTCTTGCATGTGTAATATAATCGGGAGATGTTTTGTAATATATTGGTTCCCTTAAGGTAGATGACACGTACCCCAGCACTATGTTGTGAGGAATGCTCATCCTCATAGTACATGGTGCGAGGTTGATGTTACCTGATGGCTCTGTATATGGCGCCAGAAAAATGCTAGAGCAGTGTTGATGTAGAGCTCATTGGGAACCCCAAGAGGAAGGTATGATGAGCACAACAGCAAGTTTCCCTCAGTATGAAACCAAGGTTTAATCGAACCAGTAGGAGCAAGGAAACACCCCAAAGGTGTTACTAGCTGAGCTTTGGTAGGGCACACTACCGGTGCTAGTAGCAACGTGGAGACCTGCACAACACAACCACAGAACTTTGTCCCCAACTTGTGATGAGGTTGTCAATCTCATCGTGTTTTGCGGAAAACAAAGGATTAAACGTATCGAATGGAAAGAAGTAATAGTTTGCAGAAAGTAAACACAAAGCAGTAACAGTTTATAGATTGTATGTAAAGAAAAGGACCGGGATCCATAGTTCACTAGAGGTGGCTCTCCTTAAGATAGATAACATGCTAGGTGAACAAATTACAGTGGGGAAATTGACAAACATCGAGAAAGCAATACATCCATATACTAATCATCTTGACTCCTTTGAGACTTGATTGGGCATTACAACATTATACATAGACCGCCATCCAACTGCATCTATGACTAATAATCCACCTTCAGGTTATCATCCGAACCCCCTCCAGTATTAAGTTACAAGCAACAGATTATTGCTTTATGAATTGCGTGTAAAGTAAACAATACGATTGTTCTATGAACAAAGGATTGTTGTTTTCTTGCTAGTAGCAACAACACATCTAGTACCTTAGAGATTTCTGTCACTTCCCCAGATTACCAGAGGCATGAACCCACTATCGAGCATAAATACTAACTCTTGGAGTTGCTAGCATCTACTTGGCCAAGATAGCTACTAACAATGGAAAGCATGCAAGATCACAAATAACAAAGACATGATAGAATCAATAATCAATCTGAAATAGCATCTCAATATCCATCGGATCCCCGCAAACACAACATGTATGATTACAAATAGATGATCTTGATCATGAACGGAGCTCCCAAGATCTAAACATGAAAGCACAAAGGAGGAGAACCAGCCATCTAGCTACTACATGGATCCGTAGTCCAAGGATGAACTACTCACGCATCACACCGGAGGCTTGCATGGTGATGAAGAAGGCCTCCAGGGTGAATTCCCCTCTCCGGCAGGGTGCCGGGAAGAGCTTCAGATCCCTCCCGGTCTAGGGATGCAGATGACGGCGGCTACAGACTCTTTCGTGGATTTTTGATCGGGCACTTAGGGTTTTTGTTGGGGAGATACCCCCGGGTAGGGTCACGTCGGGGTATAATGGCCGAGTTAGCCGAAGTACGGCAAGGTCAAAGCGAATGCTGGCCGAGTCACCTCAAGGCAGGCCGAATCTCGGGGTAACCCGGACCAGGGGATGTCCACCTAACTGGGTCTCAACCGACTTAAGCTGTAAGTCGGATGGATGAATCTAACTTGTATGCAGGAACAAGGGTGGCCGGATCAACTATGTACGATCCGAGTCATATCAAGCTTGTAGGAGAAGGAAGGTATCTCGCTGGTCAAAGGTGACCACTGTACGCAGAGCATGAGCGAAGTGGACGGAGGCAGGACTACCGAGGCGTGGCCGACAAAGGTGACGATGCCAATGTCAGCTGACGCGGGCGCCACAGAGGCTCACGTAGCCTCTGCATGGATGACGCGGGGGAAAAGTGACCCGGTCGGCTTACTATTTTGGGAAATATGCCTCCACGTATGCCCTAATTGGAGACCTAGCCACCCCTATATAAGGAGGGTTAGGGCCTCTGTAGAAAGGGTTGAGTTTTACGAGGTTGGTCTTTGGAGGTTATGTTCTTCTAGCAAGTTACTGAGAGCTAGAGAGTGGTGAGAGTAAGAGAGCTCCTTCTTCCTCCTCTCTCCAATATAGCTCAAGGAGCACTTGTAATCTGTGGAAGTGAATCAAATACAAAGCTATTGTGTGTGGAATCACCACACTATCCCTCCCTGGATTCCCCTAGTGCATTTAGTCCCCACCTTTAGCCTATCCATGGCATCTGCCGTGACACCACCACGACAGTTAGCGCCCACCGTGGGGATAGTGGCGCTAGCAGGGGTCAAGATCCAGACGGGAAACCTCATCGGCACCGGCGAACGCATCGTCTCCGGGTTCATTCAGCACTTTGGAGCGCTGGACTTTGTCAGCAACAACGCTGGCTGCTTCGGCAAGCGTCCACTTCCGCGCAACGGCCTCTTCGTCAAGCTCGGCGCGCAGAAGGTCTACGTTGCTGTCGATGTGTCATGCGTTCATCCGCGGCACGTCGCTGAAGGAGGCGAGCCACCCCTTAGTGTGGTTCACGGGGCGCGTATCACTCGCTCCCCGGACCGTGCTGAGGTGATGATGACTATGCCTGGCGCTGGCGCAAGCAAGGATCCGGCACCAGATCCGGAGGTAACGCCTAAGGCACCGAGGAAAGGTAGAGGTCCTCCACTAGAGAGGCCAGAGAATGTGCTGCGAGAAGTGATGGATAGCTTGGCAAACCCTGTAGCAGCAGTGGTAGATCCGTCTCAGGCATAGGCCGAGCTAGAGGAAACTAGGCAAAAAATTCTAGAGGGTGCGAAAAAGATAGCCGCGGCTCAGCATTCATTGAACATGACACTGCGTGAGTATGCAAAGGCAAATAAAGTAGATGCTGTGAAAGTAAAAGGGAGAAACCTCATGAGTGAAATGAACAAAGAGGGTGATACAAGGATTGAAGAATCTGAGAACTGTTTGTCCGTGGGGCTGCCGAAGTATAGTACCCCGGCGAAAAACCTCAGAGCGGCAGATGCATCTGCATCTGAGTTAGAAGGTCTGACGGGTGAAGCCCGCCAGAGACAGCAAGATAGGTTCAATGAGTTGGTTCGGATCACGAACAGGCAAAATGAGGAATTGCTCAGGGCTAACCCGGAGAGAGCTGGGGCCTCTAAGATCATTCATTCGGCGATGGGTAACCCGGAGAAATCCGCTGGAGCTGCATCGTCTCCTCATGGTGGTCCTAGGAGAGAAGAGGTAGTATCCTCAGCCCGGAGGAACAAATAGATCGTCCTGTATGACCCGACAAGGGCAGGGAAAGGAAAAGAAGTACAGAGAAATGACGATCGACGAAGTGTGAGCCAAGGTGAAGCTGGTCGAGGTAACCGTGACCAAGGCAATGCCGGTCAAGGAAACGTTGTAAATGGCAATGCCGGACAGCGCAACTCGGCAGGAGAAGGACAACCGTTGCAGCGGAATATACCAAGGCAAGAGCAAAGTGCCGGCCGAGGTATGCAACAGAGAGTTGCTCTAGGAGAGCAAGACCGATATAACGATGGAGATTCGGAAATGGTGAACGCAGGATACCCAAGGCCGGACTATCATGTGATAGGGTCAAGATTGGGAAGCAGGGATTTGATGCCTGATGATGCCAGATTAAAACTGGATCGGCTGTATAGGTTGGAATAGATTGAATGTCAAGGTCCCCCGGGTCCTGCGTGTTTTGGGCCCCGGATCATGAAGGAGCCTCCGGTACCTAACTTCCAGTTACCTAGAGGCACAAAGACGTATGACGACAGTACAAAGCCGGAAGATTGGTTGATAAACTATGCTACAGCTGTGAAAATTGCTACAGGCAACTTGAGATGGGCTGTGAGATACGTACCCCAGATGTTGGAGGGGCCAGCGAGGGTATGGTTAAACAATTTGCCGCCCGGAAGTATTAACTGCTAGATCGATTTTGAGGAAATGTTTATCAGCAATTTCTCAAGTATGTATCAGAGGCTGAATAGGCCACAGACCCTAGCAATGTGCAAGCAGAGACCGAACAAGACGGACCAGGAGTTCTTGACCCGGTGGTGTACCGTGCGAAACTCATGTGAGGGCGTGATTGAATCACAGGCCATAGCTTGGTTTGTGCAAGGATGCAGATATGCAAGCATGTTGTGGCAAAGATTGCAAAGGGATATTCCAACTACGTTGGCAGAGACAATCCGGATTGCTGATTCGTATGCTTTGGGTGATCCGACTCAACCTAGGCTCGTGTCAAACGAGTCAAATGAGGAGTGCTACTAGAGATATGGAGCCGGGTCATCCCGGAGGAATGACTACCGGGGTAAAAGAAGAGATGACCGACCAGATTACCGGTATAGTTCGCAACAAGTTGCTGCTGTGAATCAAGATCAGCCCAGAGCAGGGGGAAATCAACGTCAGAAAATTGGAGGCCAACAATGGACACCGAGAAATGATGGCAAGAAAACTTGGACGCCAGAGCAAAAGAAACAGTGGCAAGAAAAGAAGGACCGTCGGAGGTATACTTATGAGTAAATGTTGGATCAACCATGTAAATTTCACACGCCAAATCTGAGTAACCCAGCGGGTCATACAACGAGGCAGTGTGAGTGGATGCATAAGATAGAACAAGGTGGTTCGGGGAATGCTCAGGCACCTCAGAATGATCAACCACGACAGGAGTTACCTCGGTAGCAATTGTTCTCCGGAGCGAACACGCAACAGCTAATGTTGCCTCCCCCTCCGCTGAGGTATGATAACCATGAGAGAAGGGATGTAGTGCATCAAGTGGAAGATCAGCATCAGCCAGATCAGAGGTACCCCGGAAATGAGGGGAGGAATGAGTACAAAGAGCATCATCAGAGTTACTATGTGTTTACCACTGAGGAAACAGATAGAAAGAGTTTGCAGCGCTGACACATGGAGGTGAATGCGGTAATGCCAGCAGTGACGAGCTATATGCCTTGGTCGAACCAGGAAATTACCTGGAGCATCAAAGATCATCCCAAGCTTCTGCCAAGTCCCGGTTCATATGCGCTAGTGCTGGATCCGACATTCATTGGGCCTAACATCAATGTGAGGTTCTCAAAGGTACTGATTGACAATGGCAGTAGCATTAACATCATGTATGCGGATACAATGTGCAAGTTGGGTATCACGGAGAACATGCTCCAAGCTACAAGGACAACTTTCCATGGCATTGTGCCAGGCATTTCTTGTGATCCCATAGGCAAAGTCTAGGTTGACGTATTGTTCGGCACGAGAGATAACTGCCGAACTGAGAATTTGGAGTTTGAAGTGGTGAACTTAGAAAGTGCATATCACGCGTTACTCGGAAAACCAGCACTGAACAAGTTCATGGAAAGTTGTCACATCAGCTATCTGAAGATGAAGTTGCCCGGGCCAAATGGAGTGATTACCATTGCTGGAGATTTTCGACGTTCCATTGAGTGTGCGTCATCCGGGTCTAACCTAGCCGAGTCACTCATGATTGCACAAGAAAAAAGGAAGATACAGGAGGTGGCGGCGTTGGCTCAGTCCGCGCAGCAATATATGCCGGTGTTGAGTAATCCGCATGGTAGTGTTTCGTTCCAAGCCACGACGGATACCAAGAGAGTTCCTGTTGATGATATGTTCCCAGAGCGCACCGTAACAATTGGTGTCGGGTTAAATGATAAATAGGAAAGCGAGCTCGTTAACTTCCTCCATGAGAATCGGGATATTTTTGCTTGGTCCATGCAGGACTTGCAAGGTGTTCCGAGGGAGTTGGCCGAGCACTCTTTGAACGTGAGACCCGGAGCAAGGCCAGTGAAGCAACCTCTCCGCCGCTTCGCCGAAGATAGGAGAAAAGTCAATGGAGAAGAGATAGCTCGATTACTAGCAGCAGGATTTATCATGGAAGTTCTTTACCGGGATCGGCTATCTAATCCGGTGCTGGTGGAAAAGAAGAAGGATGATCCGAATGTGGCAGTGGTTTGGCGTATGTGTATCGATTACACGAACCTGAATAAGGCGTGCCCAAAAGATCCATTTCCACTGCCAAGGATAGATCAGGTCATAGATTCAACTGCTGGGTGTGAACTGTTGTCATTCATTGATGCATACTCTGGTTTCCACCATATACCCCTGAATCCGGATGATCAAATAAAAACTGCATTTATCACCCCGTATGGGGCATATTGCTATCGCACCATGCCATTTGGTTTACGTAATGCAGGGGCAACGTACCAAAGATGTATGCAAAAATGTTTGCATGACCAAATTGGTCAAAATGTACAAGTATATGTGGATGATGTGGTTATCAAGACCAAGGAAAGCAAAATGCTCCTTGACGATATTAGGCAGACATTCGCGAACCTAAGAAGGTTCCGGATGAAGCTTAACCCGGAAAAATGTACCTTCGGTGTCCCGGCTGGAAAAATTACTCGGATTTCTTGTCTCTAGCCGAGGTATCAAAGTCAATCCAACTAAGATCCGGGCCATAGAGCTAATGGAACTGCCGAAGTGCCTTAACGATGTCCAGAAGTTCACTGGTTGCCTGGCATTGTTAAGTCGGTTTGTATGTCGGTTGGGAGAAAAGGCATTGCCTCTCTATCAACTCATGAAAAAGTCAGACAAGTTCATTTGGACGCCGCAGGCCAATGAAGCCTTTATACAATTAAAGAAAATGTTAGCCACTACACCAGTCTTAGCCTCTCCACTATCAAAGGAGCCAATGTTGCTCTATATAGCCGCAACCAACCGAGTTGTAAGTGCAATAATCGTGGTAGAGCGTGACGAAGAGGGTAAGTCAGTGCAAAGGCCAGTATATTATCTGAGCGAGGTATTGTCAGCATCAAAGAAAAATTATCCGCACTATCAGAAAGTGGCGTATGGTGTGTATATGTCGGCAAAGAAGCTGAAACATTATTTTGAGGAGCACCCTATCAAAGTAATATGCGAAGCTCCCATATCCGAGATAATGAGTAACAAGGATGCAAGTGGCAGAATTGCAAAATGGGCAATTGAACTAGCTCCCTATGCGCCACAATATGACAGAAGAGAAGCAATCAAGTCTTTGGCTGTAGCTGACTTTTTTGTGGACTGGGCCGAGGTGCGATATGAACCACCGCTACCAGATCCGAACTACTGGAGAATGCACTTTGACGGGTCAAAAACAAAAATTGGGTTAGGCGCTGGAGTTGTGCTTACCACGCCAAAGAATGACCAGTTGAAGTATGTGCTACAGATCCATTTCACAGCGTCGAACAATGTCGCTGAATATGAAGCACTTGTGCATGGGCTCAAAGTGGTAAAAGAAATTGGGATACGTCGGATCCAATGCTTTGGCGACTCGGATTTGGTAGTTCAGCAAGTGTCGGGGCTATGGGACGCTCTTGATCCAAACATGGCACTATACAGATTCCATGTACAGAAGATATCTGGTTATTTTGAGGGATGCGAATTTCGCCATGTACCCCGGGTAGAAAATGAGGTTGCCGACGTACTATCGAAGCTCGGATCAACCCGACAAGCAATTCCACCGGGTGTAGCATTAGAACACCTCAGAAAACCATCCATCAGACCGTCCCCAGAAACCGACTCAATCTATGTCCCGGAGGATCCGGAGTCCGGAGCTGTGCCCATGGGCATTGACATGGGAGGTGGTGCGCGAAACCCGAGGACTGCCTCGGCCGACCCGGGGACTACCTCGGCAAACCCAGGGACTGCTTCGCAAGACCCGCAGACTGCTCAGTGTAATCCGGTTGAAGTTATGTCGGTGGATCAGATGGAAAATGATGAGGATGTGTTCCCTGTATGAGCAATACCAGCTTGGGCACTACCTATATTTCAATTCCTGAAAGATGGAACTTTACCCACTAAGGAGGTGCTATCCACGCAAACTCAGAGGAGAGCAAAGGCATACCAAATCATCAATTTCGAGCTATACAAAAGGAGTGTGACTAATGTCCTCCAGCGATGTGTTGACCCGGAAGAAGGGCTTGACATCCTCCGAGATATACATCAAGGGGAATGTGGGCATCATGCCTCGTCCAGAGCCTTGGTAGCAAAAGCTTTCCGGCATGGATTCTACTGGCCAAGTGCATTAGAACAAGCAGAAGATTTGGTAAGAAAATGCAATGGTTGTCAGAGGTATTCTAGCAAGACACATATGCCAATGTCGGAGCTCAAGACCATACCGATCACATGGCCGTTTGCCGTATGGTGTTTGGACATGGTTGGCCCGTTCAAACCAGCAAGGGGAAATATGACTCACATTTTGGTCATGGTGGATAAATTTACAAAGTGGATTGAAGTAAAGCCAATAAGAAAATGTGATGGAGCTACGGCCGTGACATTTCTCAAAGACATCATCTTGAGATATGGTTATCCTCATAGTATCATAACTGATAATGGCACAAATTTTGCTAAAGGAGCATTTGCGCGATTCTACCGAGATAAGAAGATCTGGCTGGACGTTGCCTCGGTAGCCCACCCCGCATCGAACGGACAAGTGGAAAGATCCAACGGACTGGTATTATCTGGGATAAAACCCCGGCTCATTGAGCCGCTGCAAAGATCAGCGGGGTGCTGGATAGAAGAACTACCAGAGGTATTGTGGAGTTTAAGAACAACTCCGAATCGATCAACAGGCTATACGCCATTTTTTCTGGTATATGGGGCAGAAGCTGTATTACCAGCCGACATAGAGCCTGACTCGCCTAGGGTCACCCAATACACAGAAGCCGAAGTGCAAGAAGCCCGGCAAAATGATGTTGATCTGCTGGAAGAAGCGAGAGAATTGGCATTGTCCAGATCCGCCATATATTAACAAAATCTCTGACGCTATCATAGCCGGAAAGTAAACCTCCAAATCTTCCGGGAAGGTGATCTGGTACTCCGGTTGGTACAACGTACTGCTGGCATGCATAAGTTATCCCCCCATGGGAAGGGCCATTCATTGTGAGCAAAGCATTGCACAATGATTGTTACTATCTTATCGATGCAAAACCACAGGAAAAGCGTCCATGGAATGTAGCTCTACTTCATCATTTCTACACTTAGCAGAGAAGTGTATGTATCCGAGTCTCTCATATGTCGGTATGTATGCTGGCAATGAGCCTATCAATGAAATGTTGGCACCTCGACCAGTAACTCGGGGACTGCCTTAATAATATTTGTTGTCTTCTGTATCTATTATGTATATGTCGGCTGGCATAAGTTGTTCTACTTAGGCCGGATTAGTAATGTGTGAGAACCAAGAACCCAACTCTTCGACTTGCTGTTGTCCAACAAGAATTGGCTTCATGGCAAGCAAGAGAACAAGTTTGGAATTGCGTAGCACATGAAAAACGATTAAGGAAAGGAACTTAATCGAGCCCACACTTGTTTTTCGGACTAACCCTATGATTCACTTTCGATTTACTATGCTGAATTACTTTGAGCTAATCCTAAAGTTTCCAAGTATTGTTAAGACAATTTTTTGAAGGTTGGACTCGTAAGTCATAAAACCGAATCAAGGTAGACACGAGCCGAGCTAAAAGGTTGGATGAACAAGAAAATGAAACTCGGGGACTACGCCCAAGTTAATCCGGCATGAAACTTAGTAGCAAAATATCACTTGTGTACTTGATACAATTCCACCCGGCATACCGGGGATCTGATGAAATTTAAGAGTTTTTTCACTCAAGGAGCAACAGGAGGAGGTAGTTTGGCGCCAGCGAGTGCAGCCCCAGCTTCGGCTTCAGCTTCATCTTCATCTTCCTCGACGTCTGAAGCCTCGTACTCTTCGTCCTCATCCGAGCCATCTTCAACGTTTTCAGCATTTTCATCATCCGCGCCACCAAGGAAGCTTGGACCCTCATTCCATTCATGAATGGGGGCATATTTGATGAGGCTATGTGCACAAGCCTTACGCCGAGCTATCCACTCCGGGTCACTGGACCATCTAGATCCGGTACGCATGCGTGCTAGGAGGTTGAGGTCGATCTTCTCGTACCACGTAAGCACGTAGTGGAGAACGGTCTCAGCTCCGGCACGTCCAGCAGATTCCCTCCAAAGGTCGAGCTGGGTCTCGCATTCCATCAACTTATCAATAAGAACTGCGGTCCCCTCCGGAGTATCTTCTGCAGGCCAAAAGGTGTTGAAGATTCGGATTGCAACGTCAAGGATATCCTTGCCATAGTTCTTCACTATTTCCACGCGAGAGGACAAGCTGACCAACAGGTCCTCCATGTCATAAGGAATCTCTTCAGCGTTAGGAGCAATGGGGGTACCCCTCTCTCGGTGGAACTTAGCAACAGCGGTGCTTGCAATGGCATTGCCCTCTGGAAATTTGCCTAAAAACAAGACAAGAGAAGCAGGTAAAGAAAAGACATGTGAAGTAACCCGGAGAAATATGCCGGATGAGGGAAAGGAGCTTACGTGAAATATGGTTGTGGATCCGGGTCAATTCCTTGGTACAATCATCACGCCTTTTGTGAAGCTGCAAAAGTTTAGTATTTGCCGACTCAATTTTGACGTCGGCCTCCTAGAGAAGTTCTCGGTCCTTGGCAATCGGGAGATTGAGGCGCTCGCGCTCTTCAGTATAGTCTTGGCCAGCTTTTTGAAGTTCGGATTGGTGCTGCGCTTTCAACTTCTTCATATCTGCCTTGAGCTTGGCAATTTCATCATCCTTGGTTCGGAGGAGGGCAAGCTCATCATCTTTCTTTTTGAGCTCGGCCTGATGCTGCCCTGCTTGTTCGAGAAAATGCAGCATCATATCAGGCACGGGCACACTATCTTCCAGCGATGCTGAAATAGTTTGTTGACCCGGCAAAGCCGAGGTATGAATGTTCGCTGAGCCAAGGAGAAAAGGAGATAAAAAGCATAGCAAGGTCGCACAAAAGTAACTTACCCTTGATCTGGTTAAGATTCTTCCTCATGAGGGTATTCTCAGCTTCCACCCCAGCTGCGAAAACCGAATGATGGGTTAGCTCGGCAGAAAAAGAGGAAGAAAACACGGAAAAATGTCAAGAAGAGAACTTACCCATTTTCTCGTGTTCAGCGAGAAGTGCATTATGCTTTGCGCGCAGCATCTTATGAGTGTCCAGGAGAGGCTGAAACTCAGCGCTCCGGCGGTTGGTGGTCACCTAAAAAGAGTACAAAAATATAGCTTAGTCTTGTGCATATTCGAAGTGTACAAAATCCGGGCCAAGTGGAACTTAACCCGGCTCTAGGTGTGTGCATATTCGAAGTGTACAAAATCCGGGCCAAGTGGAACTTAACCCGGCTCTAGGTGTGTGCATATTCGAAGTGTACAAAATCCGGGCCAAGTGGAAACTTAACCCGGCTCTAGGTGTGTGCATATTCGAAGTGTACAAAATCCGGGCCAAGTGGAAACTTAACCCGGCTCTAGGTGTGTGCATATTCGAAGTGTACAAAATCCGGGCCAAGTGGAAACTTAACCCGGCTCTAGGTGTGTGCATATTCGAAGTGTACAAAATCCGGGCCAAGTGGAACTTAACCCGGCTCTAGGTGTGTGCATATTCGAAGTGTACAAAATCCAGGCCAAGTGGAACTTAACCCGGCTCTAGGTGTGTGCATATTCAAAGTGTATAAGATCCAGGCCAAGTGGAACTTAACCCAGCTCTAGGTGTGTGCATATTCGAAGTGTACAAAATCCAGGCCAAGTGGAACTTAACCCGGCTCTAGGTGTGTGCATATTCGAAGTGTACAAAATCCGGGCCAAGTGGAACTTAACCCGGCTCTAGGTGTATGCATATTCGAAGTGTACAAAATCCGGGCCCAGTGGAACTTAACCCAGCTCTAGGTGTGCGCATATTCGAAGTGTACAAGATCCGGGCCAAGTGGAACTTAACCCGGCTCTAGGTGTGTGCATATTCGAAGTTATCAAGGAGCTACATTAGTTTTCTAAGGAGCATCCGGCCGAGTAACAAGTTACTCCGCCGGAGGCTCGGAGACTAATGGTTATATCACTAATATCTACAACATGCTAAGGAAAAGGTGAAGTAACATACCTCCATCATCCGACCCGCAAGGTTAATTGCCTTAGCGGTTGTGTTCATTTGAGCGGCAAATTCGGCGGGACCGAACTTCTCTGCGAGATCGTCATTGTGGATGAACTCCGCCTTGTTCCAGTTGTTCATGAACTCGATCAAGGTCAGAGGGTATCGTTCGCCGCGGAGCATGTGGGGCGCCACTAGGCCCTTGGCATGTGCTGACCTCCTCTAAACCTAGGCAAGAGCAGGGCTGGTGTGCAAAACGAGTTGCGTGTCAGCTGGCTCGGCAGGGACGTCCTTCGGTGGTGGAGTTTTCTTCGAAAGCATGGACGCGAGTGTGCGCTGTCCAGCCTCGATGGACATTGCCCTGGTGGCGTCAGGGGCCTTCTTGCCCTTAGGTTGCTGCTGAGAAGTGGAAGTTATTGCAGCAGATTTACCCTTGGGAGCTGCCTTGGTGCTTTCTCGCCGAGACTGGGAAGACTCGGACGAGGCGGAGGGGCTTGGTGCTGCTGTTGTTGCTTTTGCTGTTGGTGCTAGAGTTGGTGCTGGTGCTGGTGCTGATTTCTTCTTCGGTGGAGGTGCCGAGGTAACCTAGGTGGTAGCTGGCGGAGCCGAAGTAGTGGTGGTCGCTGCCTCGGCAGATCCAGACTCCCCCGCTCTGAGGTTGCTCTCCTCTTGACGAGGTGGGCTGGAACCCGGAGCAGTCGCTGAACCCTCCGGGATTGGTCTCAGCGGGCGTGAATCGTCGCCACGAGGGGGAGAAGGGTTGTGTCGGAGCAGGGAGGCAATGCCAGATCCACTCTGTGGGACCTCCACCGCGGCCCTGTCGAATCGAACATGGACGGATGAGAAACTATAATAATAGAAGAACAAGTAAATGGCAAAGGGAAAAGAGGCTTACTCATCCGAGGTTAGGGGCTCCTTGGGCTTCCGAGCCCTTCGTGATGTGGCCTTGGTTGCAGGCTTGGTGGCAGTTTTGTCCCCGGACTTCTTTCGCCTTTTGGCTGGCTGAGAAGGTCCGGAGGATGAAGTTGATGCGGCTCCCCTTTTCTTCTTCGGCGCGACCGGAACAGGATCACCCATGGCAAGGGGAGGGTCCTCATGGATCTGCCCACCGGGGTTAGCTGATGCCGGAAAAGCATAAGAAAGGGGGACAGCATCAAATGCTTCCATCACCTCAACATCTGAATCATCTTCATCGTCGGGTCAATCTCTAATAGAAGAGAGTTTACCGGTGGGTCGCTTGGTCGCATCGGCCATAGGAAGGAACATATCCTGGTCCAGCTCCTCCTCGTCCGAGGTATCCCGGTCAGGCGCCCATTTGAGGGAAGGCTTGGTGCCATCCTCGATGGTTTGCTGAAGAAACATCTAAGGGAAAGAAAAGGCAACAGGATTAAAACCAACAACAAATACCAACATATTATTTAACTCGGAAAAAGTTTGGGGCATGAGACTTACCGAAGGAGGAAGCCTATCTCGGCAAAAATGTTCCATTCCCCATGTCCACTCAGAGGAGAAGTCCTTGTGGGTGGTGAAGAGGGCCTTGACCCGGCGGTAGATCTCTGTGTTGCTCAACTCGAAAGACGAGGTCCGATTGGGGTCGCGGCCCCAGCTCATGTGACAGACTTTATGTGTGCGTTTCTGAAGGGGGAGATCCGGTTACGGACAAATGTGATCATGGCGTCCTCGTTGCACAATCCGAGGTCCTTTAGCTCCTTGAACCTCTTGTTAACTTGGTTCGCTAAGACTGTGGGCTTCTTGGGGATAATGTCCCACAATTCCAGGTAAGGAGGACCCGAAGTATAGGGGCGTAGCCAGATCAGATCGTCGGTGGTGCTGTTCCGGACATAGAAGAAAGTCCGGGACCATCCCTTGCAAGAGTCCAGCCCAGTGACTCGGGGGAAGACGGACAGCCTCCAGGGAGAAATTGACGCAGCACTGAACTGCGTGAGCTGTTTGTCCTCCGGATCTAGATCTACATTCGGAATCACGTTTCGGTGAAGGCCAAAGAATCGGATCCAGAGCTCCTTTGTGGGCCATAGTCCGGCATAACCTTCGATGGTGGAGGCAAAGGCGGAGAGAGAAGTGATGGCATTAGCCGGAAGATGGTGCGGCTGGAGCTCGTATGTGTTTAGCCAGTGGTGGAAAAAGTCACTGACTGGGAGACCAAATCCGCGTTGGAAATGAGAAAGGAACACCACATACTCACCCGGACTGGGTGAGGGGGCAAGCTCGGCGGAAGCGAGGCGTGCAGTGACGCCCTCCGGGATGCGCCTGGTGCGATAGAGCCAATCCAGGTCGTTCTGGCAGACCGAAGATCCAGCCCACGTGCCGTGGTCGGCGGTCGCCGCGTCTTCTTCCATCTCCTGCTCGGCGACGGTGATCTCTTCTTCTATCATCTCGAGGTCACTGCCCTCACTGGCGCTAGCGGCGGTGGGTGGCAGTGGCCTAGACTGGCAGCGACCCGTGGTGGAAGAGATGCGTGGAGGCGGCGGCAACGCTGGTGCGCGTGGAGGCAGCGCAGCGGCGGCGCAGCTGCTTCGGTGCGGCGGCGGCGCTGTCGATGGAGAAGGAGAGGAAAAGGCAAAGGCAGAGGGTCGCAGGAGTAGGTAAATGACCCAAGGGGCGCGCCCCTCCTCTATTTAACCACTCCCCTAAGGGGGTAGTGGGATCATGTTGTGCAGGCGTGCCACACGGTGCAGCCGTGTATTACCCGGGTCAACCAATCAGCAGTGAGCCACACGGAGGGCCACAGGGCCCAGCGAATCCCATGACGTGACGTTATGGTGCAGTCAACGAGGAGGCAGGCGCGACGCGACGTGGGAAATAGTAACTTCTGACAATTACTGTGGCGGTTACTGTTGCTGGCCCTTAAAATGAGGCAAACGTGATGATTAACCTCCACGTGGGGAAGCGTATAGAAGAAGGAAGAGTGATCTGGATGGGCATGAGGTAACCCGGCCAGCAAGTAAAAACTTGGAATGTGCCAAGGGAAAATAAACCCATGAAATCCGAGATAGGAGGTAACTCGGAAAAGGAACACAAAGCTCGGTGAAATTGAACCTGCTGTTTCCTTAGCGGCTAAGGCAACTAAGACCGCACCAGCTTCGAGGACTAATGTTGGGGGGATACCCCCAGGTAGGGTCACGCCGGGGTATAATGGCCGAGTTAGCCGAGGTACGGCAAGGTCAAAGCGAATGCTGGCTGAGTCACCTCAAGGCAGGCCGAATCTCGGGGTAACCCGGACCAGGGGATGTCCACCTAACTGGGTCTCAACTGACTTAAGACGTAAGTTGGATGGATGAATCTAACTTGTATGCAGGAACAGGGGTAGCCGAATCAACTATGTACGATCCGAGTCATATCAAGCTTGTAGGAGAAGGAAGGTATCTCGCTGGTCAAAGGTGACCACTGTACACAGAGCATGAGCGAAGCGGATGGAGGCAGGACCACCGAGGCGTGGCTGACAAAGGTGACGATGCCAATCTCGGCGGACGCGGGCGCCACAGAGGCTCATGTAGCCTCTGCATGGATGACGCGGGGGAAAGGTGACCCGGTCGGCTTACTATTTTGGGAAGAGGCATATTCCCTGGAATATGCCTCCACGTATGCCCTAATTGGAGACCTAGCCACCCCTATATAAGGAGGGCTAGGGCCTCTATAGAAAGGGTTGAGTTTTACAAGGTTGGTCTTTAGAGGTTATGTTCTTCTAGCAAGTTACTGAGAGCTAGAGAGTGGTGAGAGTAAGAGAGCTCATTCTTCCTCCTCTCTCCAATACAGCTCAAGGAGCACTTGTAATTTGTGGAAGTGAATCAAATACAAAGCTACTGTGTGTGGAATCACCACACTATCCCTCCCTGGATTCCCCTGGTGCATTTAGTCCCCACCTTTAGCCTATCCATGGCATCTGTCGTGACACCACCACGACAGTTTTCGTCCCGAGGGCATCTTATGGGCGGAAGGGGAGGCCGAGGGGGTGCCAGGGGCCACCACACCACCCCCTGGCGCGGGCCAAGCCTGGCCGCGTGGCCAGGTGGTGTGACCGGCCTCTGGCCCCTCTCCGTCTCGTATTCGGGCATCTGATGACTTCCGGAAAAATAGGCACTTTGGCTTTTGTCCCGTCCAATTCCGAGAATATTCATTTTCTGACTTTCCTAGAACCAAAAACAGCAGAAAACAGGCAGCTGGCACTGTGGCTCTTGTTAATAGGTTAGTCCAAGAAATCATATGAAAATTACTCCAAAGTTGGAACAAAACAAAAGAAAGTGGATAAAACCAAGCATGGAACATCAAAAATTATAGATACATTTGCAATGTATCAACATCCCCAAGCTTAACTCCTGCTCTTCCTTGAGTAGGTAAGTGATAAAAAGAAAGAATAATTTTTGAGGTGACAAGCACCATCAAAGACTTGATCAAAGTATTTGTAAAACATTCAAAGCTAGGATCATAGTACTTCAATCATAACATGAAAGACAAAGTTCTAGCAATAAGACAAAGAAACTATGATGCAACATGAAAAGGCACAAACAAAAGTTTCATGAATAACAATGCTTTGCAAGACGTTTGTTTGTTTCACATAAAGAAAACATAGCATAAAAGCATTCAGCTTCACCCTCATAGAGTAGCAAAGATAAATGCATAGGACACCTTCAAAGTTCATAAGAGTGACTAGATACAAATAGTTTAAAACAAGCAATACCAAGTTATGCATCAATCAACTAGTCTTGGGACAATGCACATAGAACTAAGAATGGCCACTATGCTCTCAAAGTAGGTGCATAAAGGTAGAAGGTGGAGACTCAATATAATGGTGGAAGAAAGGCCTTTATAAAAGGAAGTAGGGATTCAAGTCTCATAAAGAACTTCCAAAAATGATGGTACTCATAGCTTTCAGCTCTCATTGCATCTTTAAGGTGATTAAGGTTAAAGTGACACAACTAAGAGGATATGCTTGACAAGTTATAAACTGAAATCTCATGCCCCTTACTTACAAAGACCGAACCTCATGCTACTCAACTTCAGTCACGAGTAAGATCTTGTCATTGTAGGTACATGTGTATCATTAAGAACCGCCAACGGGGTACCCCTTGCACATGATACGGGAGCTTTCCCATAATCAAAATGACAAGGCAAGCAGACAATGAGCATCTCAGCGATCTTTTTATTTGCTATTTGCATAGGTTTTTATTGAGGATGCTTCATAGAGTGCTCATTATGGTGATGCTGCAAGTTTCCACCATGATTAGGCATGGCTTAGGCTAATGGCCCAGGAATTTCTCTAACACACATACAAACTCCATGATCTTACAAGTTCAACTTTTCTTTCACACCGCCGAGATCCGTAAGAAAAAGAACATGATATCAACAGGGTACAAAGAACAAGTGCAATTTTGAGAGCGTTCCCCATGAAACATGGTTCTGCTAATTTCAACTTATAAAGCGCAAGCATATACACAACAAAGAAGGACCCAATGGTTCAAGTTTATTAGATGCAAAAAAGTAAAGTGTGCCATCAAGTTTGTGAGAGCTTTAATCACTAGTTTTCTCATAACAAGTTTAATTTGGAAGGTAAACAAAAGCATGAATATACTTGGAATAGCATAAGCTAGTAGGTAGTGAAGGGAATATGCCCGAGAGGCAATAATAAAGTGGTTATTATCTTATTCCATGTTTATGATAAATGTTTATTTTGCATGCTATAAACAAAAAGGGTTCCTAATTATGCCTCTCTTATAGACTAGCCTGTTGATTAACAAGATGATCAAGGTTTCCTGATCATAGACATTGGATGTTGTTAATAACAAGGTCACAACATTAGTTGAATGATGCGATGAACATTCATCCGAAGTATATCATTACGATCAAAGTCATTATGTTTATATTGCTATAACATCATACGAAGTAATCTTTATCCTTAGACCATGAGATCATGTTAATTGCTAACACCGGAAGAGTATCTTGATAACATCAAACATCACACCGTAACAGGGTGACTATAAAGATGGGTTCAGTGCTACGAAGGTGTTATGTTGAGGCTCATGGATAAAGAGTTGTATTTTTCAATCCCGATGACGGATAGATATACTCTGGGCCCTCTCGGTGATATCACATTAAGATAGCTTGCAAGGAAGTGATGTGATCACTAGAATGTTATATCACGGGAACGAGAAAAGAGTGCATGTCAGCAACGAGATCAAACTAGGTATGGAGATACCGATGATCGAATCTCGGACATGTAATATATCGCGAGACAAAGGGATTTAGTTACAAGCGTTAAAGGTTCTCACGATCACAGAAGTCATCGTTGAATATGTAGGAGTCAGTATGGATCTCTAGGTCCCGCTTCTGATTATTGATCTGAGAGGAGTCTCAATCATGTCTGCATTATTCACGAACCGTAGGGTGACACACTTAAGAGTTACTGGACACCATTTTGGAGCACATATGTTTCAGACGAAAGAATTGCAACGCACAGGAATTGTTTCGATAGAAACCGGAAATTGTTTCGGGTGAAATTGCAGAAAGTGGTTCTGGATGTGATATTGAAATATTGTAAGGGGTTATATGTGAATGTTTGTTAATTAAAGTAATTAACAAAATTCTTAATAAATTTAATAAAAGTGTTTTATTAAATGGGAGAGCATTAAACTTGGAGAATTTTAATGCATTTAAAGTAGGGACTTTAAAGGGGAATGTGAAGAGGCATTTTAATGTGGAGGGGTTACCACCACATGAATAGGGAGGTGAGGAGTCACCCCCCATGCGCCGGCCATGAAGGAGGGGCACCCCCCCTCCTCCTATAAAAGGCCACCCTCTTCCTCCTTCTTCCAGACACCTCCTTGTGAAGGATCTCTCTCCCCCTCTAGAATTATTCCCCCATGGTCTCGGATTAGCGAGATACATGTTCCCGATGGCATTTCGTCTGGAAGGAGTTGCTGCTTCCGCTGGATCGCTGGAGAGAGGAGCTGGAGGTTGTCTGGTGTCTTGAACGTGTGTGCGAGTACGGATGCGCTGCTGAGTTGCGGCGCTCGGACTTCCTCATGATCTTGAGATCGGCAAGTGTACGACTACATCAACCACGAGTTCCTACTCGTTAACAAAACTCGTTGTCTTCGAGGGTAAGTTCTCGATGGATGTATGTCCACCCGTTGCTTTGTACCTAGTAGATAGATCTTGGCGTGTAGTTCTCATCGTAGGATTTTTTTTTGTTTTCTATGCTGCGGACCCAACAGTGGTATCAGAGCCTGATCTATGCGTAGGTGCTTTGCACGGGTAGTACACATATGTTTATATGTGGGCGATGCTGATCATGTTATTGCATCTTCTATGTATTTTGCATATTGGTGGCATAGTGGGATGAAGCGTCCCGGACCAACCTTATATGTCATCGTACATGAGACCGGTTCCACGACTGACATGCAACTTGTTTTGCATAAGTGGTTGGCGGGTGTCTGTCTCTCCTACTATAGTCAATATCTGATTTACAACGAGTTGCTAATAACTTGGTTATCCTCGTTGTGGTTCATGTTCGTAGGTAAGAACGGTTCTATCTCCGAAAGCCCTAAGCCACGTAAAACTTGCAATTGATAAATTAGAGGCGTCTAGTTTAGATCGTTGCTGGGCTAGTGTATTGATATTGTATTGTTGTAAGTAGATGTATGATAGATACTCTTACAACACATTCAACGTGTAAGTTCCATAGACCTTGGCCTTACACACAAAGGAATGATAGAGATCATACCATGATGCATATGATAGAGATCAAATGCATGGACCATATCATGTCACTTTACACATTAGATGTTTGCATCTTATATTGCTAGTTTGGCGCTTTCTGTAGCATTGTAAGATGATCCCTCATTTAGATATCAAGATAAAAATGTGTTCTTCCTTAAGTATGCACCGTTTTATGGATCGTGTTTCGAGACATCACGTGATGATCGGGTATACTCGAATCTACGCTTTCATAGGAACGGGTGTAAGACAGTTTTACACACGCGGATACTAAGGTTCTTACTTGACGAGCCTAGCATGTACAGACATGGCCTCGGAACACAGATCGAAAGGTTAAGCATGAGTCATATAGTTGATATGATGCCCATATAGATGCTCGCCTTTGAAGCTATATCAACTCACGTGATGATCGGACTTGGTGTAGTGGATTTGGTTCATGTAATCACCAAAAAGGCACGAGGGATGTCGTTTTTGAGTGGGAGTTCATTTCTAATTTGGATTAGTCGAACTAAATTTGTCATAAACTAAATCAAAGTGAATTTGCATAATTTGTTGTAGTCATTGGCATCTGTTCACTGCCTTATGCTTAGTTTCAATTGAGATAATAGAACTATAGAATTCTGGATATTTACTTTACGAACTGGTATCGTATTGTTTTGAATGTCAATTTAAAGTTTAGAAGTCCTATTGCAAACTTTCAGCAAACTCTATTTACTCCATGAAGTTTAATAAGTAGTATTAAATAAAGAGTAAGAATTCCAATGTTAGTATCTAAAGTATCATGTTTGCCTCCATGATTATTGATATTCAAAAGTTGTTTTAATATCAAGATTATATAGGAGCAAAAAAATTGTTTCAGAAACCATCATGTGTGGAAGATATTGTGATATCTGAACAATGTTTTTGGTTCCATTATGATAGAGTATAATTTAGCAGAATACATGTTCTCATATTGTATGAGAATTTGTGAAGGATGGAGATGCTAGGCATCCGAATCTCCCAAAAGGTTTTGGGAACTGAAATTATACTCGTCATTCTTCCTTATAGGCTATAGTAGCTTGATCATGAAAGTTGTCATGATAAGGATGAATAGAAGATGTAAGTAAAATGTTTACTACACTAAAAGATTACTAAAGAATAGATTTTTGAAAGAATACCAAACATTTGATGATGGTGATCCACTTCAAAGTGCAAGTCCAAAGGTATTAGTGTTTGACTATATACGCTTTGTACTATGTGTCATGTGAATGACACCACTATTGATGTTGATAGATTCTTTTAAAAGAAAAGGAATTGTTGAAAGAGAATCTAGAAAATATTTGGCAGAAAAGAAAAGGTTGGAGATGTCCAACTTAGGTATATAGATGATATACATGTTATGGTTGTATTCCTTTCTTGTTAAACAATGTGGTTCTGAGGTATTGGATACCGGTATTGGATACCAAATTGGTTGGTATGAATTATCATATAGGACAACGCAATTCATGTACCGCAATGGCCTAAGTAACTAGCAAGAGAATAAGTGATGATGTTCATCGAAAACAAATAAAGTGTGATTGTGTTTTTCGTTGTCATCAAACCTAGCCTTCAAGATTTGTTTTAATAACTGTTATTTTTTCCGGTATTATGAGAACAATGGTTGTTCAAATAATTACCGTATTCCATAAGGATGGATGAACTTTTACAAGTCTGGTGGGAGAAATCACATCCATAAACACTATTGCTAAAATGTCACAAGACAAATGATTGAAAGATCACTTATGAAGTGACATCGCTGTTTAAATTATATTTGAAAGAAAACATGAAGAAACTCCATCTTGATGGAATTTTTGGAGTCTTTGATTTTGATCAATTGACGCTTGTGAGACTTTCCTCGAGATAATTGAAACTCCGTTCATAGGCCAAAGAGGAACGGATGACTAGCTTGTTGGAAATTGTGCATGTTGATGTGCATAGTCCATTATGTGTAGCCATATGCGATGGATATTTTTGCTTCATATGCTTTCTCCAAAAATTTGAGTGAATATATCTATATATTTACTTAATAAGGAAGAAGTATGAAACATTTGAAAATTGTTCAAAGACTTTCAAGATGAAGTTGAAAATCATTGTAACAAGAAAATAAAGAGTTTATGATTAGATCATAAAGGAAGATATTTGAGTTACATGTTTAGCAAAAACACCTAAGACTTGAGGAATTGTTCCATGATTTGTGTTTTCCCGATAAACCATAGGAGTATGGAATATTCGAGAGATGAAATCAAACCATGTTTGACATGGTAAGATCAAAGGTGTCATTTATAAAACTGCCATTATGTTTTAAGGATTGAAGCTTTAGAGACTACCGCTTTTACACTAAAAAGAGCACCATCATGATCTGTTGAAATGACACCATATAAGTTATGGTTTGGGATAAAACCCGAATTGTCTTTTCTTAAATTTTGGTATGCTATGCATAAGTAAAATGTTTACAACCAAACTCGGATAAGCACGTCTTTGTAGGTTATCCCAAAGATTTTTTTGGGAATTTCTCCATAACACCAAGGACAAAAGAGTTTGTTACTTGGAATGTCAAGTTTCTTGAGAAGGAATTTTTCGCGAAAAGTTAAGTGGGAGGACAATAGAACTTTGATAAGGTTGTTGAACCTTAGCTATATGTGCTAAGTAGCGCAGCGCCGGAAAGTGTCCCGGTGGCGGCCACAATGCTCATGGCTCACGTGATTACAAAGGGTGTGATCTCGGAGATTAGAGTTCCTATTGAACCGTGTGGGTCGGTAAGAATCAAATAGTGTGATTTGCAAAGCAAGTCGTTATTGTTTTGACAATAATGAACCGACTACATGCAAAGAAGCGATGATGGGCCCTGACTCCATAAAATGACTAGAAGTCATAGAATCCGTGATAGTATCCATACACGAGAAATCAAGTTTCTGAACTTGGAAGACCCTCCGGAAAGGCGTGAAGCCTATCGGTCGTGTTTGGATCTATAAACAAATAAGACATGGATGTTTAACATCTATGAAATAGTCGACATGTCGGAAAGAAGTTTACGACAATGTTCAAGGAGTTGACTATGACAAGATTTGATCTTTCATAGCGATATTTAGTCTTGACGGATTAACATAGCAACCACTGCATATAATTTGATGTATGGTAGTTGAATAAACAAAACAAGGTTTTTCTAATAGAACGGTTACCTAGTACGTGTACATGAAATGGTCCGAAGGGTTTTGTTAATTCAAAGGGTGCTAAAAGGGCATGCAAACTTCAATAGTTGAAGTAAGCATAGCGGAGTTGGAATCTTCACCATGATGAAACTGTTAAAAGAGTTTAAATTCATCGGAGATGATGAAGATGCTTGCATTTGCAAGAAATTAAGTGGGAGCGCTAAGACATATTTCTAATACATTATGTAGAGGACATATTGTTGATTGGAAATGATGTATCTTGTATTGACACAAGTTAAGAATTTCATTAAAATTAGATTTCGATGAAAGACTTGGGAAAACCCAGAATATTTGGCATCAATATCTATATGGATAGATTAAGGCGCTAATATGGTTGTGCCAGACATACATATATGAGATATTGAAAGGGTTCAATATGAGATATTGAAAGGGTTCAATATGGAAACAACAATAAAGGTTCTTGCTGCATGGAAAAAATTGTATCAAGATTCAAGTGTTTCAACACTTGGTGAGTAAAATCACATGAAGATTTTGATCGATTATACCGTGATATGTATATATCCAAAATGTCCTATGCTCTAAGTGTTATGAGCACATACCAGGATGATTCATAAGATGATCATTGGACAATAGTAAAGATATTCTTATGAGCTTTGGAAGAACTAAGAATATATCATGTATAAGTGACAAATAGTTAAAGGTAGTTCATTGTAAAGTGTTACATTGATACTAGTTTTGTCACAAGATACAAATTAAATTTATCTCAATTTAGACTATGGGTGGCACAATGTAATGGAAAGGATGTTCCGTGATGGATTTGGATGAGTTCCAAAGTTGCGACACTGTGACGGATACTACAACAAAAGGCTAAGTATATAACTGCTATAGTAGCAGCAAAGGAGGGCATTTGTGTTAAGTAGTTTGTTATCAAACTAGGTGTGGTTCAAAGTGGGCTAATACTATGAAGATATATTGTGTGACAATAATATCAACATATTTTAACCCGAACGAACTAAAGGTCTCACCAAAGGACCAAATTTACACAATGCCATCTCATTTGAGAATGAGTGATGCGTAGAGACGCAAAGACGTGCAAATACACACGGACCTGAAACTGTCAGATCCGGAGATTATGTTAACCACTAGCAATCGCGTATATGCAACACCAGAAAGCCATAGGTGTTCAATACGCAAAGTTTTTCAAACTATATTATTGACTCTAGTGCAAGTGGGAGACTGAAGGGAATATGCCCGAGAGGCAATAATAAAGTGGTTATTATCTTATTCCATGTTTATGATAAATGTTTATTTTGCATGCTTGTCATGGTGGTGTCACGGCAGATGCCATGGATAGGCTAAAGGTGGGGAGTAATATGCGCTAGAGGAATCCAGGGAGGGATAGTAGAGTGATTCTCTACACAGAAGCTTTGTATTGATGTTCAATCTCCCAAATTACAAGTGCTCCTCGAGCTGTATTGACAAGAGGAGGAAGAAGAAACTCTCTTACTGTTGCCTACTAACTAGCCCAAGAACCCTAGATCCACTAGTGTTCTCCTTGCTATGTATCTGAAAAGACCCAACCCCCTTACCAGAACCCCAACCCCTCCTTATATAGAGGTGGTTCGGTCCTGGTCTAGGGCATACGTGGAGGCATATTCCTAAGAATATGCCCCCTCCCAAAGTAGTAACCCGACAGGGGTGCTTTTTTCCCGCGTCACACTTGCTTTAGCGACGTAGCCTCTGTGGCGCCTGCGTCAGCCGACGTGAGCGTCGTCACCCTTGTCGGCCATGATCCGATGGTCCTGCCCTTGGTTTATTCGCTCATCCAGTACGCACCGGGCCTTCTTTTTGACCAGAGAGATTCCTTCCTTCTCCTAGAAGCCAAACGAGGATCCGGATCATAGTTGATCCGGCCACACCTGTTCCCGCATATAAGCTAGACAAGTATCTCCGACTTACTCCTTGAGTCGGACGAGACAATGTTAGGCGACCCCCTGGTCCGGGTTACTCCGTGATCCGGCCTGCCTTGAGGTGACTCGGCCAGTATCCGCTTTGACCTTGCCGAACCTCGGCTAACTCAAGCCTTATACCCCGGAGTGACCCTACCCGGGGTTATCCCCCCAACATTAGTCCCCGAAGCTGGTGCAGCCTTAGAGGCCTTGGTCGATAAGGCCACATCAGGTTCATTCGTATCTAAGCTTCGGACGTTTAATTCCGGGTTAGCTTCTTGTCTCGGATTATATGGATTTACGTTCCCTTCACACATTCCAAGTTTTCACTTCTGGCCGGGTTACCATTTTGGCTCGGATCCTATGGTTTTACTTTCCCTCTACACATTTCAAGTTTTCACTTGCCGGACGGGTTACCATCGTGGCTCGGATCCGGGCCTTGCTTCCTTCTCTCGTACGCCAACCCACGTAAAGGTTAATCATTACGTTGCCTTATTTTAAGGGCCTGCGTAGTAACCGCCACAGTAAATGTCAGTGATCACTGTGCGGGGGTTACGTCACGTCTATCTCCTCGTTTACCGCAACTTCACGTCGTGTCATGGGATCACATTTACTCTGCAGCCCCCGGTGTGGCTTCTCTCTGATTGGTCGATGCTGGTGATACACGGCCACATCGTGTGGCTGTTCAGCGCAGCATGATCCCACTCGTTGATGACTGGGGACGGTTAAATAGGGGAGGGGCACGCTCCTTAGAACTTTTCCATCTCCGCGCCCCCTCGCCCATTCCTCTTCTTCTTCCTCACGACCACGCCGCCGCCAGTGCCTGTTGCAGCAGCGCCGCCGCCACACCTTCTCCGTGCCTCCGCACCGCAGTTACTGATGCACCACTGTTTAGCCACGGGTCCTCTTCAGTCTAGACCGCAGAGCCCCACCGCCGCTAGTTCCAGCGAGGACAGCGGAATCGAGATGACGGAGGAGGAGCTCATCGTCGTTGAGCAGGAGATGGAGGAGGACGCCGGCGCGGTAGACCGCGGCGCGTAGGCCGGCTCGTGGGTCTGCGAGGACGACATCGACTGGCTCTACCGGACCCGGCGCATTCCCGTCGGCGTCGCCGCTCGTCTCCCCTCCTCGGAGTTGGCCCCCTCACCCAATCCGGGTGAGTTCGTTGTTTTCCTATCCCATTTCCAACGGGGATTTGGGCTTCCAGTGAGTGATTTCTTCCGGGACTGGATCCGGACCTATCACCTCCAACCACATCATCTCCCGGCGAATGCCATCACCTCTCTGTCCGCTTTCGTTTCTTCGATCGAGGGCTACACCGGGCTATGGCCTACGAAGGAGCTGTGGATCCGGTTCTTCGGCCTCCGCCGCAACATCGTCCCCAACATCCACGTCGAGTCGAAGGACAAGCAGCTAACTCAGTTCGGAGCTGCCTCGATCTCACCCCGGAGGTATTCAATCTTTCCCCGGGTCACCGGGCTTGACTCCTGCAAAGGATGGGCCCGGACCTTCTTCTACGTCCGGAATGAAGGCACGGAAGATTTGATCCGGTTGCTGCCCTACGCTCTGGGTCCCCCGACACTGATTTCTGGGAGGAGGTTGCCAAGAAACCTACGGCTCTGGCCAACCAAGTGAACAAAAGGTTTGTGGAGCTGAAGAAGCTCGGATTGCGCAACAAGGATGCCATGATCACATTCATGCGCAACTAAATCTCTCCCCTTCAGCGGCGCACTCACAAGTTGTGCCATATGAGCTTCAGTCGCGACCCCAACCGAACCTCCTCGTTCGAGTTGAGCAATACGGAGATCTTCCGCCGGGTCAAGGCTCTTTTCACCACCCATAAGGACTTCTCCACCGAATGGACGTGGGGAATCGAGCATTACTACCGTGACAGGCTCCCTCCCGCGGTAAGCTTCACGGGGTAAACTTATTTCGGATCAATTTCATGTCGGTTCTTATCATATTTTTGACTTTGCTCCTTGTGCTTTTTTCTCAGCTGTTTCTCCAGCAAACCCTCGAGGATGGCCCGGATCCGACCCTTAAGTGGGCCCCAGACCGAGAAATCCCGGATGAGGAGCCGGACCAGGAGATGTTCCTCCCCACACCCGATGCCACCAGACGACCCAGCGGTAAATTCTCTTCTCTTAGAGATTGGCCCGACGATGAGGATGACTCGGATATCGATGTGATTGAACCCGTTGAGGCTGTCCCTCTTTCTTTTGCCTTCCCGGCATCAGCTAACCCTGGTGGGCACATCCACGAGGATTTTCCACTTGCCACGGGCGAGCCTATTCTGGTGGCGTCAAAGAAGAAGCGCGGATCCGCGTCGAGTTCTTCTTCCGAACCTTCTCAGCCTTCCAAAAGGCAAAAGAAGGCTGGAGACAAGACTGCCTCCAAACGGGCAGGCAAAGCCCCGGCACGGAGGGCCCGGAAACCTAAGGAGGCCGAGACCTCGGATGCGTAAGTTCTCTTTCACTTCGCAACACACTTCTCCCTGCATCGGGGTAATTTCACTCCTGACATTATTTTCTCTTGCAGGTCTCCTGTGGAGGTCCCTCAGAGCGGATCGAGCATCTCCTCTCCTCTTCAGTCTAGTCCTTCCCCTCCCCGTGACGACGAGTCATGCCCGCTGAGCCCTATTCCGGAGGGCTCTGCGGCCGCTCCGGGTTCCGCAGTACCTCCTTCAGAGGGACGCGACCTCGGATCGGGAGGGGTCGGATCGGCCGAGGCAACAGTGTCCGGCACTTCGGCATTGCCGCAACCAGCAACTACCAAGTCTACCACAACTCCAGCACCAGCAGCAGCTCCAGCACCAGCCACCGAACCAGCGCATGTCCCGGCTCCAAAGAAACCAACCGCAGCTCTAGCACCAGCCACCAAAGCTCCCGTGCCAAGTTCATCTGCCTCGTCCGAGTCATCTCAGGCTCGGCGAGGACCCACTCCAGTGGCTTCCAAGGGCAAATCCACTGTGGTCACTTCCTCCCAGCAAGCCAAAGGCAAGTCTACGTCCATCGAGGCTGGGCAGCGAACTTTGTCGTCAATGCTTCCAAAGAAATCACCAGCAGCGACGGATCCTCCTGCCGAGCCAGCCGATTTGCAGCAGATGGTTCTTCACACTAGCCCAGCTCTTGCCCTGATTGAAAGGAAAGAAGCTCACGCCAAGGGCTTGGTGGCGCCCCACATGCCCACTGGCGAACGGTACCCTCCGAGCCTCATCGAGTTTGTCATGAACTGGGATAAGGCGGAGTTCGTCTACAACGACGATCTCCCGGAAAAGTTTGGCCCAGCTGAATTTTCCGCTCAGATGAATACCGCCGCCAAGGCCATTAACCTTGCTGGGCGTATGATGGAGGTACGTCGTTTCTTCTTTACATGCTGTAGATAATAACCATTAGTCCCCAAGCCTCCGGCCGAGTAACTTGTTACTCAGCCGGATGCTCCTTAGAAGATCAACGTAGCTGCATGTAAACTTAAAATATGCACACACCTAGAGCCGGGTTAAGTTCCGCTTGGCCCGGATCTTGTACACTTCGAATATGCACACACCTAGAGCCGGGTTAAGTTCCGCTTGGCCCGGATTTTGTACACTTCAAATATGCACACACCTAGAGCCGGGTTAAGTTCCGCTTGGCCCGGATCTTGTACACTTCAAATATGCACACACCTAGAGCCGGGTTAAGTTCCGCTTGGCCCGGATCTTGTATACTTCGAATATGCACACACCTAGAGCCGGGTTAAGTTCCGCTTGGCCTGGATCTTGTACACTTTGAATATGCATACACCTAGAGCCGGGTTAAGTTCTGCTTGGCCCGGATCTTGTACACCTCGAATATGCACACACCTAGAGCCGGGTTAAGTTCCGCTTGGCCCGGATCTTGTACACTTCGAATATGCACACACCTAGAGCCGGGTTAAGTTCCGCTTGGCCCGGATCTTGTACACTTCGAATATGCACACACCTAGAGCCGGGTGAAGTTCTGCTTGGCCCGGATCTTGTACACTTCGAATATGCACACACCTAGAGCCGGGTTAAGTTTCGCTTGGCCCGGATCTTGTACACTTCGAATATGCACACATCTAGAGCCGGGTTAAGTTCTGCTTGGCCTGGATCTTGTACACTTCGAATATGCACCGAACTAACTTTACATGCCTGTGCCTTTGTCAGGTAACCACCAACCGTCGGAGCGCCGAGTTTCAGCGCCTGCTTGATAACCACAAGATCTTGCGTGCAAAACAAGTTGCACTTGGCGCGGAGCAAGAAAAGAGGGGTAATTTCCTCTCTTAACATCTCACCGTTTCGTTTGTTGCTACCGGACTAACCTCCTTATTCGGTTTTTTGTAGATGGGGTGGAGGCTGAAAACAAGATTATGCGGAAAAACTTGGAGGAAATCCGAGGTATGCCAACGTCGCTGTGTTTTCCATTCTTTCTTCTTCTTTGCTCGGCAAACATTCACTCCTCGGCTTTGCCGGGTCAACACACTATTTCAGCATCGCTTGAGGATAGTGTGCCCGTGCCTGATATGATGCTGCATTTTCTCGAACAAGCAGGACAGCATCAAGGCGAGCTGAAGAAGAAGAACGATGAGCTTGCCCTCCTCCGGACCAAGGACGGCGAGATAGCCAAACTCAAGTCCGAGATGGAGAAGATGAAAGCCCAACACAAAACCGAGCTCTAGAAAGTTGGCCAAAACTTCACCGAAGAGCGTGAGCGCTTTACCCTCCAGATCTCCAAGGACCAGGATCTGCTCAAGGAATCCGAAGTCCGGCTTGGGTCGGCGCTCGCTGAGCTTGAACAACTTCGCCAGAGACGCGACAGTTGTATCAAGGAGTTGACCCGGATCCATCGCCATATCTCACGTAAGTCTCTTCCCCTTGTCTGACCTAGTTTTCCGGGTTAGCTCATATGCCTTTGCTTCAGCATCTTCCCTTTTCTCATGTTCAGATAACTTTCCGAAGGGTACTGCCATCGCCAGTGCTGCCGTTGCCAAATTCCGCCAAGAGAGGGGTACTCCCATCGCTCCTGATGGTGAGAGCATCCCCTTAGACATGGAGGACCTATTGGTCAGCGTGTCAGCTCGGGTGGAAACTACTAAGAACTATGGAAAAGATCTCCTTGACGTTGCGGTCCGGATCTTCAACACATTCTGGCCAAGCAAGGACGCTCCGGAAAGGATCACGCTCCTTGTAGAAAAACTGATGGAGATTGAGACTCAACTTGACCTCTGGAGGGAATCCACCGGGCGTGCCGCAGCAGATACCCTTCTCCATCATATCCTTTCATGGTACGAGAAAATCGATCTGAGCCTCCTCACCCGTCAGTGCACTGGATCCAAATGGACCGATGATCCGGAGTGGGTAGCTCGGCGCCAGGCTTGCGCCTAGAGCCTCATCGAATATTCTCCAGTCCATGACTGGGTTGAGGGGCCGAGCTTCCTGGAATCCAGCAAGGAGGAGCAGATGGAGAACGTGGAGGATGGGTCGGGCGATGATGGAGAAGATGCTGCTTCAGATATTGAAGACAGTGATGATGACACCGAACTTCCTCCTCCTGCCGCTCCTTAATTGAAAAAACTTGAAAACTTGTCAGATCCCTGGTATGTCGGGTGCAATTGTATGCTGAATACATGATATTTTTCTACTATGCTTGTATGCTGTATTAACTTGGGCGTAGTCCCCGAG
Source organism: Avena sativa (assembly GCA_916181665.1). Classification (NCBI taxonomy): domain Eukaryota; kingdom Viridiplantae; phylum Streptophyta; class Magnoliopsida; order Poales; family Poaceae; genus Avena; species Avena sativa. The sequence goes on along the minus strand of OV702290.1, from coordinate 24,736,963 downwards.
TTTCATTTTCTTGTTCGTCCAACTCTCTGGCTCGATCTGTGTCTACCTTGATTCGGTTTTACGACTTACGAATCCGAGCCTCAAGAGTTGTTTTAACAATACTAAGAAACTTGGAGGATTGGCTCAAAATAATTCAACATAATAGCTTGAAAGTAAATACGGGGTTAGTCCGAAAAAACAAACGTTAGCTAGAATAGGATCGTTTCCTTAGTAGTTTTTCATGTGCTACGCAATTCCAAACTTGTTCCCTTGCTCGCCATGAAGCCAATTCTTGTTGGACAGCAGCAAGTCGAAGGGTTGGGTTTTTCGGTGCTCACACATTACTAATCCGGGCTAAGCGAGACGAGTCATTCCAGCTAACGCATAAGAAGTAACAACAATCGTTTATTAAGGCAGTCCCCGAGTTACTGCTCGAGGCTCCGCTATTTCATTGATAAGCTCATTGCCGACATACATACCGACATATGAGGATGACTCGGGTACATACACTCTTTAGCTAAGTGTAGAAGGGACGAAGTAGTGCTACATTCCACGGTCGCTTGGATTCCTCTCCGGACCTGTCCGCCTTGTTCTTTTCCTGTGGCTTTGCATCTATGAGATAATAAGAATCATTGTGCAATGCTTTGCTCACAATAAATGGTCCTTCCCATGGGGGGGATAATTTATGCATGCCAGTGGTACGCTATACCAACCGGAGCACCAGATCGCCTTCCCGGAAGACTCGGGGGCACACTTTCCGGCTATGATAGCGTCGGAGATTTTGCTGATATATGGCGGATCTGGACAGTGCCAGTTCTCTCGCTTCTTCCAGCAGATCAACATCATTTTGCCGGGCTTCTTGCACTTCGGCTTCTGTGTATTGGGTGACCCTAGGCGAATCATGCTCTATGTCGGCTGGTAATACAGCTTCTGCCCCATATACCAGAAAGAACGGCATGTAGCCTGTTGATCGATTCGGAGTTGTTCTTAAACTCCACAATACCGCTGGTAGTTCTTCTATCCAGCACCCCGCTGATCTTTGCAGCGGCTCGATAAGCCGCGGGTTTATCCCGGATAATACTAATCTGTTGGATCTTTCCACTTGTCCGTTTGATGCGGGGTGGGCTACCGAGGTTACATCGAGTCGGATTTTCTTATCTCGGCAGAATCGTGCAAATGCTCCTTCAGCAAAATTTGTTCCATTATCAGTTATAATGCTGTGAGGATAACCGTATCTCAAGATGATGTCTTTGAGAAATGTTACGGCCGTAGCCCCATCACATTTTCTTATAGGCTTCACTTCTATCCATTTTGTAAACTTGTCCACCATGACCAGAATGTGTGTCATGTTTCCTCTTGCTGGCTTGAACGGGCCAACCATATCCAAGCACCACACAGCAAATGGCCATGTAATTGGTATGGTTTTGAGTTCTGACATAGGCATATGTGTCTTGGTGGCGTACCTTTGACAACCATTGCATTTTCTCACCAGATCTTCTGCTTGCTCCAAGGCACTTGGCCAATAGAATCCATGTCGGAACGCCTTTGCCACTAAAGCCCGGGATGAGGCGTGATGCCCGCATTCTCCTTGGTGTATATCTCGGAGGATGTCAAGTCCTTCTTCCGGATCAACACACCGCTGGAGGACATTGGTTACACTCCGTTTGTACAGCTCGGAATTGATGATTGTGTAAGCTTTGGCTCTTCTCTGAGTTTGCCTGGCTAGCACTTCCTCAGTGGGTAACGTTCCATCTTTCAAGAACTGGTATATAGGCAGTGCCCAAGCTAGTACTGCTCACGCAGGGAACATCTCATCAATTTCCATCCGATCCACCGACATAACTTCAACCGGATCACGCTGAACAGTCCCCGGGTTTGCCAAGGTAGTCCCCGGGTTCGGCGTATTACCTCCCATGTCGATGTCCATGGGCTCCACTCCGAATTCCGTGTTTTCCGGGACATAGATTGAATCGGTTCCTGGGGACGGCCTGATAGATGGTTTTCCGAGGTGCTCCAATGCTACGCCTGGTGGAATTGCCTATCGGGTCGATCCGAGCTTCGACAGCATGTCGGCAGCTTCGTTTTCCACGCGAGGTACATGGTGAAATTCGCATCCCTCAAAGTAACCCGAGATTTTCTACACATGAAATCTGTATAGTGCCATGTTTGGATCCAGGGCGTCCCACACTCCGGACACTTGCTATATTACTAGATCCGAGTCGCCAAAACATATTATCCGACGTATGCCAATCTCCTTTGCCACTTTGAGACCATGCACAAGAGCCTCGTACTCAGCGACATTGTTCGATGCCGCGAAATGGATCTGCAATACGTACTTGAGCTGATCATTCTTTGGCGAGGTAAGCACAACCCCCGCACCTAACCCAGTTTTGGTTTTCGATCCATCAAAGTGCATCCTCCAGTAGTTCGGATCCGGTGGCGGTGGTTCGTATTGTACCTCGGCCCAATCCACGAAAAAGTCCGCCACAGCCTGGGACTTGATCGCTTCTCTCCTATCATACTGGGGCGCGTATGGTGCTAGCTCAATTGCCCATTTTGAAATTCTGCCATTCGCATCTTTGTTACCCATTATCTCGGATATGGGGGCTTCGCATATCACCTTGATGGGATGCTCCTCAAAGTAGTGCTTTAACTTCTTTGCCGCCATATAAACTCCGTATGCCACCTTTTGAAAATGCGGGTAGTTCTGTTTTGAGGCAGACAATACCTCGCTCAAGTAATACACTGGCCTCTGCACCGACTTACCCTCTTCATCTCGCTCCACTACAATCACTGCACTTACAACTCGGTTGGTTGCGGCTATGTAGAGCAACATTGGCTCCTTCGATAGTGGAGAAGCTAACACTAGTGCAGTGGCCAGCATCTTTTTCAAATGGGCAAAAGCTTCATCAGCCTGCGGCGTCCAAACGAATTTATCTGATTTTTTCATGAGTTGGTAGAGAGGCAGTGCCTTTTCCCCTAACCGACATACAAACCGACTCAACGATGCCAGGCATCCAGTGAACTTCTGGACGTCGTTGAGACACTTCGGCAGCTCCATTCGTTCGATGGCTCGGATCTTAGTTGGATTAACCTCGATACCTCGGCTGGAGACGAGAAATCCGAGTAATTTTCCAGCCGGGACGCCGAAGGTGCATTTCTCCGGGTTAAGCTTCATCCGGAATCTTCTCAAGTTCGCGAATGTTTGCCTTATGTCGTCAGGGAGCGTTGCGCTTTCCTTGGTTTTGATAACCACATCATCCACGTAGACTTGTATGTTTTGACCTATTTGATCGTGCAAACATTTTTGCATACATCTTTGGTACGTTGCTCCTGCATTTCGTAAACCAAACGGCATAGTGCGATAGCAATAAGCCCTGTACGGGGTAATAAAGGCAGTTTTTATTTGATCATCCGGGTTCAGTGGTATCTGGTGGAAACCAGAATAAGCGTCAATAAATGACAACAGTTCACATCCCGCGGTAGAGTCGATGACCTGATATATCCTCGGCAGTGGAAATGGATCTATTGGACACGCCTTGTTCAGGTTCGTGTAATCGATACACATACGCCAAACCACTGCCACGTTCGGATCATCCTTCTTCTTTTCTACTAGCACCGGGTTAGAGAGCCAATCCGGATACAGCACTTCCATGATAAATCCTGCTGCTAGCAACCGAGTTATCTCGTCACCAATGTCCTTTCTCCTATCCTCGGCGAAGCGTCGGAGAGGTTGCTTCACCGGCCTTGCTCCGGGTCTTACGTTCAAAGAGTGCTCGGCCAACTCCCTCGGAACACCTTGCAAGTCCTGTGTGGACCAAGCAAAAATATCCCGATTCTCACGGAGGAAGTTGACGAGCTCGCTTTCCTATTTGTCAGTTAACCCGGCCCCAATTGTCACGGTACGCTCCGGAAACATGTTATCCACCGGGATCTTCTTGGTGTCCTTCGCGGCTTGAAATGAAACGCTTCCATGCGGATTACTTAACGCCGGCATATACTGCTGCGCGGACTGAGCTAAAGCCGCCACCTCTTGAATTTTTCTTTTCTCTTGGGCAATTACGAGTGACTCGGCTAGGTTAGACCCGGATGAAGCGCACTCAATAGAACGTCAGAAATCCCCAGCGATAGTAATTTCTCCATTTGGCCCGGGCAACTTCATCTTCAGATAACTAACGTGGCAACTTGCCATGAATTTGCTCAGTGCTGGTCTCCCGAGTAATGCATGATACGCGCTTTCCAAGTTTACCACCTCAAACTCCAGATTTTCAGTTCGGCAGTTATCCCTCGTACCGAATAGCACGTCGATCCAGACTTTGCCTATGGGCTCACAGGATATGCCTGGTACGATCCCATGGAAAGTTGTTCTTGTAGCCTGGAGCATGTTCTCTGAGATGCCCAATTTGCGCATCGTATTCGCATACATGATGTTAATGCTACTGCCATTGTCGATTAGTACCTTGGAGAACCTCACATTAATGTTTGGTCCAATGAACGTTGGATCTAACACCAGTGCATACGAGCCCGGACTTGGCATAAGCTTGGGGTGATCTTTGACGCTCTAGGTAATTTCCTGGTTCGACCAAGACATGTACCTCATCACAGTAGGCATAACCACGTTAACCTCCATATGTCGGCGTTGCAAGCTCTTCCTATCTGTTTCCTCTATTGTAAACACACAATAGCTCTGGTGATGTTCCTTGTACTCATTTCTTCCCTCGATTCCAGGGTACCTCTGATCCGGTGGTTGCTGGTTTTCCACCTGATGCACTGCATCCCTTCTCTCGTTGTTGTCATGCCTCGGCGGAGGGGGAGGCAACATCAGTTGCTGCATGTTTGCTCCGGAAAGCAGTTGCTGCCGGGGTAACTCCTGCCGAGGTTGATCATTCCGGGGTGCCTGAGCATTCCCCGAACCACCTTGTTCTATCTTGCGCATCCACTCGCATTGCCTCGTCGTGTGACCCGCCGGGCTGTTCGGATTTGGCGTGTGAAACTTACACGGCTGGTCCAACATTCACTCATAGGTATACCTCGGGCGATCTTTCTTTTCTTGCCATTGCTTCTTCTGCTCCGAAGTACACGTTTTATTGCCATCGTTTCGAGGAGTCCATTGCCCTCCCGTTTTCTGGCGTTGGTTGCTCCCTGCTCCGGGCTGATCTTGATTCACGGTTGCAACTTGTTGCGAACCATACCGATGGTCCGGTCTATCGTCTCTCCTTTTTCCCCTGTAATCGTTCCTCCGGGATGACCCGGATCCGTCCCTCGGATAGTACTCCTCATTTGACTCGTTCGACGCGATCCTAGGTTGAGTCGGATCACCCAAAGCATAAGAATCCGCGATCCGGAACATCTCTGCCAAAGTGACTGGCATTTTCCTTTGCAATTTCATCCAAAACTCGCTGCCATATCTGCACCCTTGTGCGAACCACGCTATAGCCTGTGACTCTATGACTCCCTCACACGAGTTTCTCACGGTACACCACCGGGTCAAGAATTCACGGTCCGTTTCGTTAGATCTCTGCTTGCACATTGCCAGGGTCTGTGGTCTATTCGGTCTCTGATATGTACTTGAGAAGTTGCTGATAAACATTTCTTCAAAATCTATCCAGAAATTGATGCTTCCGGGTGGCAAATTATTCAACCAAACCCTAGCTGGACCTTCCAACATTTGGGGTACATATCGTACAGCCCATCTCAAGTTGCCAGTTGCAATTTTCACAGCTGTTGCGTAGTTTATCAGCCAATCCTCTGGCTTTGTACTGCCGTCATACGTCTTCGTACCCCTGGGTAATTGGAAATTGGGTACTGGCGGTTCCTTCATGATCCGGGGTCCGAAGCACGCTGGACCCGGAGGACCTTGACATTCGATCTGTTCCGACCTATACAGGCGATCCAGTTTTAGCCTGGCGTCATCCGGCATCAAATCTCTGCTTCCCAATCTCGACCCTATCACGTGATAGTCTGGTATTGCATATCCCGCATTCATCATTTCCGAGTCTCCATCATTGTATCGGTCTTGCTCTCGTTGTGCTCCTCTCTGTTGCATACCTCGGCTGGCACTTTGCTCTTGCCTTGGTGCATTCCGCAGCTGCGGTTGACCCGCTCCTGCCGAGTTTTGCTGTCCGGCATTGCCGTTGACAGCATGCCCTTGACCGGCATTGCTTTGGTCGTGGTTACCTCAGCCAGCTTCACCTCGGCTCACACTTCGTCGATCGTCGGTTTTCCGCATATCTTTTTCTTTTCCCGCACGCGTTGGGTCGTACGGAATGATCTGCTTGTTCCGTCTGGCCGAGGTTACTACCTCTTCTCTTCTAGGGCCAGCATGAGGCGATGATGCGGCTCCAGCGGATTTCTCCGGGTTACCCATCACCGAATGGACGATCTTAGAAGCTCCAACTCTCTCCGGGTTACCTCTCAACAGCTCCTTGTTCTTCCTGTTCGCGATCCGAACCAGCTCGTTCACCCGGTCTTGCTGTCTTTGACGGGCTTCACCCGTCAGACCCTCTAGCTCGGACGCCGCAGCATCTGCTGCTCTGAGGTACTTCGCCGGGGTACTATACTTCGGCAACCCCACAGACAGATAGTTTTCCGACCCTTCTGGTCCATCATCACCTTCTCTGTTCATCTCACTTATGAGATTTTTCCCTTTGACCCTTACTGCATCAACCTTGTTTGCCTTCGCGTACTCGCGCAGCGTCATGTTCAACGACTACTGAGCCGCCGCTATTTTCTTTGCGCCCTCCAGTATCTTTTGCCGGGTCTCCTCTAGCTCGGCCTGTGCCTGAGCCGGATCTACCACTGCTGCCACCGGGTTAGCCAAGCTATCCATAGCTTCCCTCAGCACGTTCTCAGGCCTCTCTAGCGGAGGACCCCTAGCTTTCCTCGGTGCCTTGGGCGTTACCTCCGGGTCTGGTGCTGGATCCTTGCTCATGCCCGCGCCTGGTGCAGTCATCATCACCTCTGCACGGTCCGAGGAGCGAGCGATACACACCCCGCGAGCCACAGTGAGGGGTGGTTCCCCCGCATCGATGACGCGGCGCGGATGAACGCAAGACACGTCCACAGCAACGTAGACCTTGTGCGTGCCGAGCTTGACGAAGATGCCGTTGCGCGGAAGGGGGCGTGTGCCGAAGCAGCCAGCGTTGTCGCTGACATAGTCCAGCGCTCTGAAGCGCTGAACGAGCCCGGAGACGATGCGTTCGCCGGTGCTGATGAAGTTTCCCGTCCGGATCTTCACCCCTGCTAGCGCCGCTAGCCCCACGGTGGGCGCCAATTGTCATGGTGGTGTCACGGCAGATGCCATGGATAGGCTAAAGGTGGGGACTAATATGCGCTAGAGGAATCCATGGAGGGATAGTGGAGTGATTCTCTACACAGAAGCTTTGTATTGATGTTCAATCTCCCAAATTACAAGTGCTCCTCGAGCTGTATTGACAAGAGGAGGAAGAAGAAACTCTCTTACTCTTGCCTACTAACTAGCCCAAGAACCCTAGATCCACTAGTGTTCTCCTCGCTATGTATCTGAAAAGACCCAACCCCCTTACCAGAACCCCAACCCCTCCTTATATAGAGGTGGTTCGGTCCTGGTCTAGGGCATACGTGGAGGCATATTCCTAAGAATATGCCCCCTCCCAAAGTAGTAACCCGACAGGGGTGCTTTTCTCCCGCGTCACACTTGCTTTAGCGACGTAGCCTCTACGGCGCCTGCGTCAGCCGACGTGAGCGTCGTCACCCTTGTCGGCCATGATCCGGTGGTCCTTCCCTTGCTTTATTCGCTCATCCAGTACGCACCGGGCCTTCTTTTTGACCAGATAGATTCCTTCCTTCTCCTAGAAGCCAAACGAGGATCCAGATCATAGTTGATCCGGCCACACCTGTTAGGCGACCCCCTGGTCCGGGTTACTCCGTGATCCGGCCTGCCTTGAGGTGACTCGGCCAGTATCCGCTTTGACCTTGCCGAACCTCGGCTAACTCGGCCCTTATACCCCGGAGTGACCCTACCCGGGGTTATCCCCCCAACAATGCTATAATTGTATTGATCAGAAATGTTAATACATGTGTGTTTAATAAACAAAAAGGGTTCCTAGTTATGCCTCTCTTATAGACTAGCTTGTTGATTAACAAGATGATCAAGGTTTCCTGATCATAGACATTGGATGTTGTTAATAACAAGGTCACAACATTAGTTGAATGATGTGATGAACATTCATCCGAAGTATAGCATTACCATCAAAGTCATTATGTTTATATTCCTATAACATCATACAAAGTAATCTTTATCCTTAGACCATGAGATGATGTTAATTGCTAACGCCGGAAGAGTATCTTGATAACATCAAATGTCACATTGTAACAGGGTGACTATAAAGATGGGTTCAGTGCTACGAAGGTGTTATGTTGAGGCTCATGGATCAAGAGTGGAATTTGTCAATCCTGATGACAGATAGATATACTCTGGGCCCTCTCGGTGATATCACATTAAGATAGCTTGCAAGCAAGTGATGTGATCACTAGAATGTTATATCACGGGAATGAGAAAAGAGTGCATGTCGGCAAAGAGATCAAACTAGGTATGGAGATACCGATGATAGAATCTCAGACATGTAATATATCGCGAGACAAAGGGATTTAGTTACAAGCGTTAAAGGTTCTCATGATCACAGAAGTCATCATTGAATATGCAGGAGTCAGTATGGATCTCCGGGTCCCGCTTCTGATTATTGATCTGAGAGGAGTCTCAATCATGTCTGCATTATTCACGAACCGTAGGGTGACACACTTAAGAGTTACCGAACACCATTTTGGATCACATATGTTTCAGACGAAAGAATTGCAAAGCGCAGGAATTGTTTCGATAGAAACCGGAAATTGTTTCTGGTGAAATTGCAGAAAGTGGTTCTGCATGTGATATTGAAATATTGCAAGGGGTTATATGTGAATGTTTGTTAATTAAAGTAATTAACAAAATTCTGAATAAATTTAATAAAAGAGTTTTATTAAATGAAAGAGCATTAAACTTGGAGAATTTCAATGCATTTGTAGGGACTTTAAAGGGGAATGTGAAGAGGCATTTTAATGTGGAGGGGTTACCACCACATGAATGGGGAGGTGAGGAGTCACCCCCATGCGCCGGCCATGAAGGAGGGGCACCCCCTCCTCCTATAAAAGGCCACCCTCTTCCTCCTTCTTCCAGACACCTCCTTGTGAAGGATCTCTCTCCCCCTCTAGAATTATTCCCCCATGGTCTCGGATTAGCGAGATACATGTTCCCGGTGGCATTTCGTCTGGAAGAAGTTGCTGCTTCCGCTGGATGCTGGAGCGAGGAGGTGGAGGTTATCCGGTGGCTTGAACGTGTGTGCGAGTATGGATGCGCTGCTGAGTTGTGGCGCTCGGACTTCCTCACGATCTTGAGATCGGCAAGTGTACGACTACATCAACCACGAGTTCCTACTCGTTAACAAAACTCGTTGTCTTCGAGGGTAAGTTCTCGATGGATGTATGTCCACCCGTTGCTTTGTACCTAGTAGATAGATCTTGGCGTGTAGTTCTCATCGTAGGAATTTTTTGTTTTCTATGTTGCGGACCCAACAGGTAGGTATGGTGGACTCTTTGGAATAACTTGGTTTAGGGAGTTGGATGCATGAGTGGAACTCATACTTGGTTGTGGAGGCTAGCAAAAGACTGGGAGCGACAAACTAAGAGAGCAATAATGGCCATAATCATGTAGAGCGACAAAACATCATTGATCAAAGCATAAAGTGATACTACAAATTGAAAACTAAAGGATCATAAAGGCGATGGTGACTTGAGATAGTCATAACATGGTGTGAGCATGCGCCAAGTCAACCCAAATAAAGCATCAAACGAGAATACCACTATACTATGCTTTAATATGCTAAAACAACGCATGATTCATCCAAGGCACATTAAGCAATCTCAATTGTTTATAACAAGTCATGCTACAGCAAAGAATACTAAGCATAAGCCCAAAACAATATCAAGCATGGCATGACAAAGCATAGGCCACAGTCAAAAACAAACTCTTTTTACCACATAAGCATGAACTTTCCTACTCTTTTCCAAACCAAACCAAACTATTTGCAAACCAATGTATGAAAGAGGGGGTCCAACCAATTTATTCAGAAAACTAAGCAAACCAAAGCAAACGAAAAACCAAAATGAAAACGAAAAAGAAGACGCTCCAAGAACAACACAACTATGCATGAAACAATAAAAATGAAGCGTTTGGAAGAAACCTAGGATTTTTATTGATGAAGAAGGGGATGCCTTGGGCATCCCCAAGCTTTGACGCTTGTACTTCTTGGATATTTCTTGGGGTGACACGCATGGAATCCCCAAGCTTGAGCTTTAGTCCATCCTTCATCTCATTACTCATTCCTTCCATACACCTAAAATTTGTCCTTCATACAAAACTTCACACAATCTTTATTAGCAACATTAGTGCACTCAAGATAAAAGGTCTTAAGATCCAGTTCTAACACCAAATAAACTTCCATTAGAATACTAGATACTGTAACACTTCCCTCAAAAAGCTCAATTCCCCAACTCAAAAAGGAACCAACAAGAAGCAAATGCAGAAAATGGCAGAAATCTGTCAAAACAGACCAGCAGGTAAAGACGAATTTTTTTCGAAGACCTTCTGTTGCTCAAATCAAAAAGTGTTGAACGAACGAAAGTTAGATAACAACCTGGGGCAGAAGCAAAAAAATTCACGCCTCAAAAATACGTACAGAGATTTTACACGAATTTTTACGGTGAAGCAAAGAAATCTGTTTCGGGACAGCAACTTTCCCAATCATTACTTCTCTCTCATTAGAGGTTACTCTTGGCACAAAAAGCAAATAAAAAGGATAAGGAGCGGTTATTACTGAAGTAATAACTTCCAAGACTCATCTAAAACTTTTGGGTTATCTCCCAATAAGTACTTTTCTTTAACGCCTTTAAGTTAGGCATGATAGTTTGAGAAGATGCTCACATAAAAAATAGAATTGAAGTAAAAGAGAGCATCAAGAAGCAAATTCAAAACACATTTAAGTCTAACCCATTTCCTATGCATAGGAACCTTGTAAGAAAATAAATCAAAGAAGCACATAGTAGCAAGAATGGGTAGATAAAACAAGAGCAACTTCAAAACTTTCAGCACATAGAGAGGTGTCTCAATACCATGAAAACTTCTACAACCATATTTTCCTCTCTCATAATAATTTTCAGTAGCCTCATGAATAAACTCAACAATATAACTATCACATAAAGCATGCTTTTCATGATCTACAAACACTAGAGCTTTATTATAAACATTTTCAAAATAATCCTCAGGAACATGATATTCGTCCTCCTTTGGTAAGCATGGGGGACAATCAAATAATGTAAGGGGTAAAGAGTTACTCTCATTAGAAGGTAGGGATGGGTAGATCCATTCTTCCTCCTCTTGATCATCACTCTCCTCCTCTTTTTCATCCAATGAGCTTCCAGTTTCAGCAATTTCTTCTTCCATTGGTGGAGAGCATCTATTAAGATATTCAAGAATATAGCCATTTTCTACCTTGTAATTATCAAAGCAAAATTTAAGTATATTATAAACCTCATATTTATAAGGTGAATCATCAGTATTTTCAAGCAAATAAGCAAGTTCAAATGCACCCTTCCAAGCAATAAATTCTTCAATTTGTTCCACATCATAAAATTCATAATTCCCTTTAACATAAGAAGATATGGTAACATTATCATTATACTCACATTGAAAAGGGAGGTGTTTATACCTCCTACAGCAACAAGATTTATCAAAGCAATAAGTAACATTATAAGTAGAGCACACGTTTCTAGCAATGGTATTCAATTTATCAATTTGCTCCCATAAGAGTTTCCCTTTTTGTGACAAGCGGTGTTCCTTATAATAATATTTTTGTTCTTCCATGAACCCACCTTGCCAATAAGATTCAGTTTCAAAGAGACCAACCATTGATAGAAAGCATGATAAAGCAAGACAATAACAGACCAATGAAAATAACAACTATAGTAGGAACTAATTTTTTTGTGTGTTTTTGATAAAGAAACAAGCAAACAAAGCAAAAAGAAACTAAGCAAAACAAAAATAACAAAGTAAAGAGATTGGCTATGAGGGACTCCCCTTGTGAAGATGTCCTTGAGATAGATAACATGCTGGGCGAACAAATTACAGCGGGGCAATTGACAAACATCGAGAAAGCAATGCATGCATATACTAATCATCTTGACTCCTTTGAGACTTGATTGGGCATTACAACATTATACATAGACTGCCATCCAACTGCATCTATGACTAATAATCCACCTTTAGGTTATCATCCGAACCCCCTCCAGTATTAAGTTGCAAGCAACAGATTATTGCTTTACGAATTGCGTGGAAAGTAAACAATATGATTGTTCTATGAACAAAGGATTGTTGTTTTCTTCCTAGTAGCAACAGCACATCTAGTACCTTAGAGATTTCTGTCACTTCCCTAGATTACCAGAGGCATGAACCCACTATCGAGCATAAATACTAACTCTTGGAGTTGCTAGCATCTACTTGGCCAAGATAGCTACTAAAAACGGAAAGCATGCAAGATCACAAATAACAAAGACATGATAGAATCAATAATCAATCTGAAATAGCATCTCAATATCCATCGGATCCCTGCAAACACAACATGTATGATTACAAATAGATGATCTTGATCATGAACGGAGCTCACAAGATCTAAACATGAAAGTACAAAGGAGGAGAACCAGCCATCTAGCTACTACATGGATCCGTAGTCCAAGGATGAACTACTCACTCATCACACCGGAGGCTTGCATGGTGATGAAGAAGGCCTCCAGGGTGAATTCCCCTCTTCGGCAGGGTGCCGGGAAGAGCTTCAGATCCCTCCCGATCTAGGGATGGAGATGACGGTGGCTACAGACTCTTTCATAGATTTTTGATCGGGCACTTAGGGTTTTCGTCCTGAGGGCATCTTATAGGCAGAAGGGGAGGCCGAGGGGGTGCCAAGGGCCACCACACCACCCCCAGGCATGGGCCAAGCCTGGCCGCGTGGCCAGGTGGTGTGGTCGGCCTCTAGCCCCTCTCTGTCTCGTATTCTGGCATCTGATGACTTCCGGAAAAATAGGCACTTTGGCTTTTGTCCCGTCCAATTCTGAGAATATTCATTTTCTGACTTTCCTGGAACCAAAAACAACAGAAAACAGGCAGTTGGCACTGTGGCTCTTGTTAATAGGTTAGTCCAAGAAATCATATGAAAAGTACTCCAAAGTTGGAACAAAACACAAGAAAGTGGATAAAACCAAGCATGGAACATCAAAAATTATAGATACATTTGCAATGTATCATTACCGAAAGTGGATTCGCATGGAGGCATGGTGCGAATTTGACCGCATCGGGGTCAACGTATTTTATGCACATCATATCACATATTTTAGTGAAAGTATTCAAGTGCATACATGTGTCTTCAATAGCAGAGCCTCCAAATTGATTCTGTTGAACCAAACTTAAATAATGGGGCTTAATTTCATAGTCATCAGCAGCAATTGCTTGCTGAGTAATAGGAGTACGCAAATAATCATTGTTGGGAGTAGCAAACTCCCCAAGCTTCTTTTTAGCCATATTTCCTATGTTTTTGGGTTTTCTTCAACAGAGACTTATAATAGTAAAAACAAGAATTAAAAAGGCTAACTAATTTTTTATTTTTCAAATAAAGACTAAAAGCAAACTAACAAAGTTAAAAACAAGAATTAAAACTAGCAAGGTTCCTACTAACCTCACCAGGGTAGCTATTGCTTCCCCGGCAATGGCGCCAAAAAAAGGGTTGATACCTTCGATCCGGATTACGGATGTAGTATAGCTTCTTCTTCCCTAGTAGACCTAGGTTTATCGAATCCTCGGGAAGCAGATGCATAGTGAAGTTACTTAAATGGACCTTCAGGAGTTTTAGAATTCCTTTTGTGTTTTTATCGGACCAAGAGTTTGCGTCTTTTTGTTCTTGTCGATAATGGAGAGAGAGGGCCTAGGGCGTTTGGTTTCACCTGTAGCTGTGCAAAACATCTGATGGGAATAAAAGATAAAGATAAAGTATGCATGTAATTGTTAGAGCAAGATAAATTATATGTGGGCAGATTCATCCATAATTGCTATTGCCTCCGCAACCACTTATAGCAATAACCTATTAGGCTCATCCATAGAAGAAAGAGAACTAATGATATGCATAGTGACGTCACTGTTAATTCCAAGTAAATCTCTCACATACAGCCGTACTACCCCTTCTGTCACTAGGGTTCCCATCCTGCAGATTAGTCATTACTCATACTCCCTATACCTGGCTCAATCCTTGGGGTCTTGGGTACCTGACAAGTCCTTAGATTGAGGCAACAGAGGATACAATAATCATCATGTCATACAAACTAATACATGATCCCATCTATGATAAGTAACATGCACAAATGCTACATGGCTAGGCCGAAGCCCTTATCCCAAGGAGAATTACTCACAAATAGAGATGATATCAACAATCATAAACATTGTAATGGAAATCATGAGATTGATAGAAAATAGTCTTACAATGTCGCCAATCGAAGAACAGATCTACTATTACAAGTGGTGGAATATGGGCTATGGTGGTGGAGAAGGATTTGGAGATTAGATCTAAGTCTATTCCTCCGGCGGCTGGTGATCTGGGGCAGGGACTCATGAGGCAGGCCCTTTTCTTGTCGCTTGAGGCTTCTTTATATAGGGGTCCCTTCATGAAAGTTGTTCTGTTTAACCTAACAGTGTCGATGGAAACTATACGACAAGAACTATACGGCCGGAATTTTCTTCCGATCGTATAGTTGGTTGTTAAAGCTTCTGCCTCCGACTCATGACTCCTGGTTTCTTCTGGTTATTGGAAATCTCGTATCTTTGACTTTAATGTAGTGATTCCCATAATCAAATGTCATTATCTACATAGGGAAAAATAGAAAGAAAGGATTGCATACCCCTTTAATTATTAGGAATTAGTGGCAGGGTTTAGAGAGATATTTCATCAAAAATATGAATAATATCCAGTTTAAATGTGGACATGGATGGCTATATTTCAGAACCATGATAGCCGCCGACGAGGTGGCCCCTGCCGGTCTCGGGCAGATCCCGCTCGGCTGGGACCCCTACGAGGAGGTTGATTACATAAGGCCAGAGAACCCCTACGATAGTAGCATCGCCGACCCATGTTTGGAGGTAACCAGAGTTTTCTCCCATTCCCTTGTTCTTCCCCCATTCCCATTGTTGGATGCTAGATCGAATGTTATTAGGGTTCTGATGTTCGTATTTTTATAGTAGCTAATCCTCTTGTGTTAGATCTCGTATTTCGATGAATCCCCCTATTCATATTTCGATGATTCCCCTGATACATTGCTAATGTATCCATAATTTTTGATGTTCCATGCTTGGTTTTATCTACTTTCTTATGTTTTGTCCACACTTTGGAGTACTTTTTATACACTTTCTTGGACTAACCTATTAACAAGAGCCATAGTGCCAGCTGCCTGTTTTCTGCTATTTTTGGTTCCAAGAAAGTCAGAAAATGAATATTCTCGGAATTGGACGGGATAAAAGCCAAAGTCAGTTTTTCACTGATGGGACACGGAGCCAGAATACGAGACGGAGAGGGGCCAGGGGGTGGCCACACCACCTGGCCGCGCGGCCAGGCCTGGCCCGCACCAGGGGGTGGTGCGGCCACCCAGGGCACCCCCTCGGCCTCCCCTTTCGCCTATAAGATGCGTCTGATACAGAAACCCTAAGGACCCAATCAAAACTCCACGAAAGAGTCTGTAGCCACCGTCATCTCCATCCCTAGATCAGGAGGGCCTTCTTCATCACCATGCAAGCCTCTGGTGTGATGCGTGAGTAGTTCATCTCTGGACTACGGGTCCATGTAGTAGCTAGATGGCTGGTTCTTCTCCTTTGTGCTATCATGTCTGGATCTTGTGAGCTCCGTTCATGATCAAGATCATATATTTGTAATTCCTACATGTTGTGTTTGCGGGGATCCGATGGATATTGAGATGCTATTTCAGATTGATTATTGATTCTATCATGTCTTTATTATTTGTGATCTTGCATGCTTTCCGTTGTTAGTAGCTATCTTGGCCAAGTAGATGCTAGCAACTCCAAGAGTTAGTATTTATGCTCGATAGTGGGTTCATGCCTCTAGTAATCTGGGGAAGTGACAGAAATCTCTAAGGTACTAGATGTGTTGTTGCTACTAGGGATAAAACAACAATCCTTTGTTCATAGAACAATCGTATTGTTTAGTTTACACGCAATGCGTAATGCAATTATTTGTTGCTTGCAACTTAATACTGGAGGGGGTTCGGATGATAACTTGAAGGTGGATTATTAGTCATAGATGCAGTTGGATTACGGTCTATGTATAATGTTGTAATGCCCAATCAAATCTCAAAGGAGTCAAGATGATTAGTATATGCATGTATTGCTTTCTCGATGTTTGTCAATTGCCCTGATGTAATTTGTTCACCCAACATGTCATCTATCTTGAGGAGAGCCACCACTACTGAACTATGGACCCCGGTCCTTTCTTTTATCATCAAACTACAATCAACTGTTTACTGCTTTATGTTTACTTTCTGCAAACTATTACTTTCTTCCACACAATACGTTTAATCCCTTGTTTTCAGCAAAACCGGTGAGATTGACAACCTCACTGTAAGTTGGGGGCAAAGTTCTGTGGTTGTGTTGTGCAGGTTTCCACGTTGCTGCTGGCGCCGGTAGTGCACCCTGCCAAAGTCCAGCTAGCAACACCTTGGAGGTGTTTCCTTGCTCCTACTAGATTGATAACCTTGGTCTCATAACTGAGGGAAAACTTACTGCTATGCTCATCTTACCTTCCTCTTGGGGTTCCCCAACGAGCTCGTTAATACACGAGTCAGCATACCCATGTTCGTATTTGAATTCCCCTATTCGTAGTTGGGATCAGTATTCGATTTGGTTTGAGATTTGGGGATTAATCAGGGGATCTCAATCGGTTAATTCATGTCCTTATTGCACTCTACTATTTTTTCCAACAGGAGGATAGCAGCAACGTCCGCAGCGACGACGAGTCTAAGGACACCAAGACTCGTCATGTGCTGAGGAGGCTGAAGTCCGGCCAGTACGACAACTTCTTCGCCGGCGACATCTATAGGTGTCCCTTCTGCACCACCAGGAGTCTCTGCACCACCGACTTCAAATCCCTCGTGAAGCATGTATAGGACGTGAGGACCTGCGGCGAGTCCATGAACATCCACAACTTCATAGACAAGCACCAGGCGCTCGGTCTTCACCTCCGCAACCTCTAGAAGGTGGCCATCGAGGAGGGTCGCATGCCCCCGATCAAGCCCAAGGCACCCATGGTCAAGGGACTGGGCAGCAAGAAGTGGAGGAGGCGCCAGAGGGAAGAGGCAGAGGCCCTCCTGGCAGAGGCCATGAGGGGCCACTAATCTTGTGTTACTGTTGCTGTAAAGCAGCTTCTTTCGTCTTGTCTGTGTTGAACTTATCCACTGCTGCTGCTGAGTAGCCTAATTGTCGAACCTCGTTAAGTATTATACTATATATCCTATATTAGTTGCTTTATCTATATCTGCGCTATTTACTAAATTTATTTATGTTGCTGGTTAGATTTGCTGCTCTAGATTTGCTACCAGATTGAGGAAAAAGAGGGCCAAAAGGAACAATGAATAAAGAGAGAAGTTGCTCTAGATTCACTATCTTTTTGGGCAAAAAAACACAACTATTAGCGAGATAGAGGGGAAAAGGCGCTCTTCAAAAGGCCAATCATAAAAATAACAAAAAAGAAAACTTACAATTTAGGCGACCCCACATGGTCCCACACCACGTACCCTATAACGCGTTCCTAGCAAAACGGCCCCACATGGCACGACCCCACACATCAGCACAACCCGTTCCTTACCAAACGGCCCCACGTGGTCCCAGAACATGTGGCCCCACACGTCAGCCAAAGGTCAATCTGATGGCAGCTGTCGTTCGAGCTCTTAGATGAGTTTGCGAGAAGGAGAGGGACAAAAGTGAGGAAAAATTAAGCGGATGGGGAAAACTAAGTACAACTAATGAACTAGGGGCACGAAAATAGAAATCCCTAAATATTTTGGTTAACTTGATAAGCCTAGCATGTACAGA
The DNA here is from genome assembly GCA_916181665.1 of Avena sativa. Lineage (NCBI taxonomy): Eukaryota > Viridiplantae > Streptophyta > Magnoliopsida > Poales > Poaceae > Avena > Avena sativa. The sequence goes on along the minus strand of OV702290.1, from coordinate 24,718,779 downwards.
CATGGCATTAGAACACAACCAACCTAAAGGTTAAACATGAGTAATATAGATGATATGATCAACATGGTGATGTCCACCATTCAAACTACATCATCTCACGTGATGATCGGACTTGGTTTAGTGGATTTAGATCATGTATCACTAAACAATTTTGAGGGATGTTGAGTTTAGTGGGAGTTAATTAGTAATATGATTAAACTTGAACCATTATCATCAACTAGTAGTCTAAGTGAATTTGTATAGTTTGTTGTAGTCATTGGCATCCGTTAACTACCGTGCACTTAGCTTTTATTTGAGATAATAGAACTATAGAATTCTAGATATTTACATTACGGACTAGTACCATAATATGTGTGTGACAATTTAAAGATAAAGGTCCTAATGATTTTTTTAGAAAACCTCACTTACTCCATACAGTTTAATAAGTTGTATTAATCAAATAGTAAAGATACCAAAGTTAGTGTCTAAGGATCATGCTTGCCTTCATCATACTTGATATTCAGAACTAACTTTAGTATCACGGTTATCTTGGAGCTCAAAGAATTGTTTCAAACATCATTTGTGTGAAAGATATTATGATATCTAAAATACTGTTTTATTGCATTATTATAAATTATAAGTTAGTGAGATATAAATTCCCATATTGTATGAGAATTTTTGAATGATGGTGATGCTAGACATCTTGATCACACAATAGGTTTGAGAACTAATATTATACTAACATTCATGATATATATAGTAGTTTCATCATGAAAATTGTCATGATAGGATGGATGAAAGGTATAGGTAAAATATTTACCATACTCATAGATCACTAAAAGTAGAATCTACAAGAACACGAATCATGTGACGCTGATGATTGACTTCAAAGTGTGAATTCAAGGGTATTAGTAATTGACTAACACACTTGGGATTATGTACCATGTAAGTGGTGCCACTATTGATGTTGATATATTATTCTAAGAGATAATAAAACACTAAAATAGGATCTGCAAATGAATTTGGAAAAAAAAGAAAAATCTGGAAATGTCCAGCTCAGGTATATATAAGATATATATATGTTATGGATGTATTCTTTGCTTATTAAACAATATAATTTTTCGGTATTAGATACTGGATTGGTTGGTATGAAGTGTCATACAAAGAAACTCAATGCAAGAAATACAATGGCCTGGGTAACTGGCACGAGAATGTGGTGATGATGCTCATCGAGAAATAAATAAAGTGTTATTGTGTTTGTCATCTCCATCAAAGACATCCATATTTATTTCGATAATTTTTATTCTGATCTGGTGCCGTGAGAACAACTATTTTTCAAATGGTTACTTTATTCCATATACGATGGATGAACCATTATAAATCTTGTTGGATAAATAACATTCATAACATTGATGTTAAAACATTGCAAGACAAATGATTAGAATTTCATTTAATTGTGACACCACCGCTTAAGTTATATTGGAAAGAAATACATGAATAAACTCCATGTTTATGCACTTTTGGAATCATTTGTTTTCAAATAAATTGATGATTGTAAGACTTTTCTATAGATAATTGCAACTCCATTGATAGACCAAATTAGGACGGCTGACTAACTTATTTGGAGGTCGTACATATTGAGGTATGTATTCCATTATGTGAACCATGTGTGGTCGATTATTCTACTTTATATATGCGATGACCTAGCATACCACTGCATGATGTAGTACATTGTAGTCATTGACATAATGATACATTGCAAATGTATCTATAATTTTTTATGTTCCATGCTTGGTTTTATCTACTTTCTTGTGTTTTGTCCACACTTTGGAGTACTTTTTATATGATTTCTTGGACTAACCTATTAACAAGAGCCACAGTGCCAGATGCCTGTTTTCTGCTGTTTTTGGTTCCAGGACAGTCAGAAAATGAATATTCTAGGAATTGGATGGGACAAAAGCCAAAGTTCCTATTTTCCCGGAAGACTCACGGAGCCAGAAGGAGAGTCGGAGAGCGGCCACACACCCCCCCCTCCCAGGCGCGGGCCAGCCCAGGCCGCACCAGGGCATGGTGTGGGCCCCCTGGCCAGCCACCGACCTTGCCTCCTTCGCCTATAAGAGCCTCCCGATACCAAAACCCTAGATCGTCAATCAAAAATCCACGAAAAGTTCCGTAGCGCCACTGCCACCGAAGGGGAGATTCAGGGGACAGAAAGTCTCTGTTCCGGCACCCTGTCGGGACGGGGAAGTGCCCCTGGAGCCATCTCCATCGATCTCCACCACCATCTCCATCACCATTGTTGATTCCCATGATGAGGAGGGAGTAGTTCTCTCTCGAGGCTAAGGGTTCTACTGGTAGCTATGTGTTCATCTCTCTCTATGCATGATCTTATTGAGAGCGTGAGCTTGTAATCTATAGATCTACCTTGCTACTCAAGTGCTTTAATAGATCTCTGCTCTCCCCATGTGTGTGAAAGTGAGAGCGTGCACACCATGGTGGCACTTAGGCTAGAGATTACAAATACTTGTTATGAGTTATATTTGGAGTTGGATGTATTTATGAAATTGTGGTGTTTGTTGGACTCATCTAGTACTCAAGGTGACAGTGTGGGGTTTCTAGATGGGAAAGATGAACTTTGAGGTGTGCTGTTATAGCCCTACCATCGATTAGAGTGTCCAACCGGAGAGTAGTTCTGCGTAGTATCATGAAGAGAATATATCTATATGAGAGTGTTCACTAGTGAAAGTATGATCCCTAGGCCTTGTTTCTAAACACTCAAACACCGTTTGCTATTAGATCTATTACATGTTTGCTTGCTTCCTTATTTATTTCAGTTTGCCTTTAGTCTTTTCCCACGTCAACCACACGCCAGCAAGCTATTTTCTATCACATACCACTTATAATTATCTATACCACTTGTATTTCACTATCTCTTCGCCGAACTAGTGCACCTATACACCTGACAAGTGTATTGGGTGTGTTTGGGACATAAGAGACTTCTTGTATCTTTATTGCAGGGTTGCTTGAGAGGGGATACCTTTGACCACTTCCTCCCTGAGTTCGATAAACCTTGGGTGATCCACTTAAGGGAAAACTTGCTGCTGTTCGACAAATCTCTACACTTGGAGGCCCAACAACTGTCTACAAGAATAGAAGTGCGTAGACATCAAGCTATTTTCTGGCACCGTTGCCAAGGAGGTAAGGTAAAAGGTATTCACACCAGAGGATTAAAGAAGAAGAACCTCCCACGGCAAACGCCTATTTTATGGCGCTGTTGTCGGGGAGGTGAGGTAAAAGGTACTCACATCCTCCGGTGTGAGTGCCTGAAGTTATTTCCTTTAGATTCTACAATTTTGTCTTTTTGTTTCTTGTTTTTATTTTCACTAGTTAGGCTTAATGGAAAACAACAACAAAATTACAGAGCTTTATAGTATTTATCTGGAGTTAGGACATGAAGTGTTTGAAGAGAAAATTAAAAAACCTATGGAACTTTATTTGCATGCTAATAGCAATGTTGTTAGTATGAATTCTTTGGACACCATTATTGCTAATGCTATGGAAAAGTCTAAGCTTGGGGAAGCTAGTTTTTATGAAAATGATCTTTTTAGTTCCCCAGCTTTGGAAGATAGCTATTCTATTGCTTATGATGATACCAAACCTCCAATATATGATTATTACAATGATGAATATGATATTTTCAGTCCACCTACTATTGAGGAGAAAATTAATGATTACAATATGCCTCCTATATTTGATGACTATGGTGATGAGAATAATAATGATAGCTATTTTGTTGAATTTGCTCCCACCACAATTAATAAGAATGACTATGCTTATGTGGAGAGTAATAATTATTATATGCATGTAGCTCATGATAAGAATGTTTCTTGTGATAGTTATATTGTTAATTTTATTCATGATGCTACTGAAAGTTATTATGAGAGAGGGAAACATGGTTTTATGTGTCTCAACAATATTAAGTTTCCCCTCTTTATGTTGAAAATTTTGAAGCTGCACTTGTTTTGCTTTCCTATGCTTGTTGCTTTGTGCTTTCATGACTTGTTTATTTACAAGATTATTTTGCATAGGAAGTGGGTTAGACTTAAATGTGTTTTGAATTTGCTTCTTGATGCTCTCTTTTACTTCAATTCATATTTCTTATGTGAGCATCTTCTCAAACTATCATGCCTAACTTAAAGACGTTAAAGAAAAGTACTTATTGGGAGATAACCCAAAAGTTTTAGATGAGTCTTGGAAGTTATTACTTCAGTAATAACCGCTCCTTATCCTTTTTATTTTCTTTTTGTGCCAAGAGTAACCTCTAATGAGAGAGAAGTAATGATTGGGAATGTTGTTGTCCCGAAACAGATTTCTGTGCTTCACCGTAAAAATTCATGTAAAATCTCTGAACGTCCTTTTGAGGCGTGAATTTTTGTGCTTCTGGCCAGGTTGTTATCTAACTTTTGTTAGTTCAACACTTTTTGATTTGAGCAACAGAAGGTCTTCGAAAAAAATTCGCCTTTACCTGCTGGTCTGTTTTGACAGATTGCTGCCATTTTCTGCATTTGCTTCTTGTTGGTTCCTTTTTAAGTTCTTTTGGGGAATTGAGATTTTTGAGGGAAGTGCTTCAGTAGCTAGTGTTCTAATGGAAGTTTATTTGGTGTTATAACTGAACCTTAAGACTTATTATCTTGAGTGGACTAATGTTGCTAATAAAGATTGTGTGAAGTTTTGTATGAAGGAAAAATTTCAGGTGTATGGAAGGAATGAGTAATGAGATGAAGGATGGACAAAAGCTCAAGCTTGGGGATGCCACGTGTGTTACCCCAAGAAATATCCAAGAAGTACAAGCGTCAAAGCTTGGGGATTCCCAAGGCATCTCCTTCTTCATCAATAAAAATCCCAGGTTTCTTCCAAACGCTTCATTTTTATTGTTTCATGCACAGTTGTGTTGTTCTTGGAGCGTCGTCTTTTTCATTTTCATTTTGGTTCTTCATTTGCTTTTGTTTGCTTAGTTTTCTGAATAAATTGGTTGGACCCCCTCTTTCATACAATGGTTTGCAAATAGTTTGGTTTGGATTGGAAAAGAGTAGGAAAGTTCATGCTTATGTGGTAAAAAGAGCTCGTTTTTGACTGTGGCCTATGCTTTGTCATGCCATGCTTGATATTGTTTTGGATTTATGCTTAGTATTATTTGTTGTAGCATGACTTGTTATAAACAATTGAGATTGCTTAATGTGCCTTGGATGAATCATGCGTTGTTTTAGCATATTAAAGCATAGTATAGTGGTATTCTCCTTTGATGCTTTATTTGGGTTGACTTGGCACATGCTCACACCATGTTATGACTATCTCAAGTCACCATAGCCTTTATGATCCTTTAGTTTTCAACTTGTAGTATCACTTTATGCTTTGATTAATGATGTTTTGTCGCTCTGCATGATTATGGCCATTATTGCTCTCTTAGTTTGTCGCTCCCAGTCTTTTGCTAGCCTCCACAACCAAGTATGAGTTCCACTCATGCATCCAAATCCTTAAACCAAGTTATTCCAAAGAGTCCACCATACCTACCTACTAGCTTATTCTATTCTAAGTATATTCATGCTTTTGTTTACGTTCCGAATTAAACTTGTTATGAGAAAACTAGTGATTAAAGCTCTCACGAACTTGATGGCACACTTTACTTTTCTTGCCCTTAATAAACTTGAACCATTGTGTCGTCTATGTTGTATATGCTTGCACTTATTTGTTGGGGATTAGCGGAACCATGCTGTCATGGGGAACGCTTTCAACATTGCACTGGTACTTTGTACCTAGTTGATATCATGCTCTTTTGTCTATGGATGTCGTCGGTGTGAAATGAAAGGGGAGCTTGTAAGTCCATGGAGTTATGTATATGTGTTAGAGAAACGCCTGGGCCGCTGGTCTAATCCATGCTGACATGGTGGAAACCTGCAGCATAACCATAATGAGCTGTCTATGAAGCATTATTCTTATAAAAAAAGAGTCCTATATTGAGAAAAAAAAGAGAAAAGAAAAAAAAGAGATTATGAAAAGAGGAAAGAGAGAAAAAAGCACCATATTCCCATGGTAAATAAGAAGATTGCTGAGATGCTCGTTGTCTGCTTGCCTTGTCATTTTGATATGGGGATTCTTTCGTATCATCGGGCAAGGGGTACCCCGTTGGTGATTCTCTATGATACACATGTACTTACGATGACAAGAACTTATCGGTGACTAAACTTGAGTAGCATGAGGAGCGGCCCTCGTATTCAAGGGACATGAGATTTCTAACTTATACTTCGTCAAGCATGTACACCATAGTTTGTTCACTTTAACCTTAATCACTTCAAGATGCTTATGATAGGGGCAATGAGAGCTGAAAGCTATAAGTACCCTAATTTTTGGAAGATCTTTATGAAACTTGAATCTCTGCTTCCTTCTATGAAGGCTTTCTTCCACCATTATATTGAGTCTCCACCTTCTACCTTTATGCACCTACTTTGAGAGCATAGTTGCCATTCCCAGTTCTATGTGCATTGTCCCAAGACTAGTTGATTGATGCATAACTTGATATTGCTTGTTTTAAACTATTTGTATCTAGTCACTCTTATGAACTTTGAAGGTGTCCTATGCATTTATGTTTGCTACTCTATGAGGTACAAGCTGAATGCCACTATGCTATGTTTTCTTTATGTGAAACAAACAAACGTCTTGTAAAGCATTTTTATTCATGAATATTTTGTTTGTGCCTTTTCATGTTGCATCATAGTTTCTTTGTCTTATTGCTAGAACTTTGTCTTTCATGTTATGATTGAAGTACTATGATCCCAGCTTTGAATGTTTTACAAGTACTTTGATCAAGTCTTTGATGGTGCATGTCACCTCAAAAATTGTTCTTTCTTTTTATCACTTACCTACTCGAGGACGAGCAGGAGTTAAGCTTGGGGATGTTGATACATTGCAAATGTATCTATAATTTTTGATGTTCCATGCTTAGTTTTATCTACTTTCTTGTGTTTTGTCCACACTTTGGAGTACTTTTCATATGATTTCTTGGACTAACCTATTAACAAGAGCCACAGTGCCAGTTGCCTGTTTTCTGGTGTTTTTGGTTCCAGGAAAGTTAGAAAATGAATATTCTCGGAATTGGACGGGACAAAAGCCAAAGTTCCTATTTTCCCGGAAGACTCATGGAGCCAGAAGGAGAGTCGGAGAGGGGCCACAGGGTGGCCACACACCCCTAGGCATGGGCCAGCCCAGGCCGTGCCAGGGCATGGTGTGGGCCCCCTGGACGGCCTCCGACCTTACCTCCTTTGCCTATAAGAGCCTCCTGATACCAAAACCCTAGATCATCAATCAGAAATCCACGAAAAGTTCCGCAGCGCCACCGCCACCGAAGGGGAGATTCAAGGGACAGAAAGTCTCTGTTCCGGCACCCTGCCGGGACGGGGAAGTGCCCCCGGAGCTATCTTCGTCGATCTCCACCTCCATCTCCATCACCATTGTTGATTCCCATGATGAGGAGGGAGTAGTTCTCTCTCGAGGCTAAGGGTTCTACCGGTAGCTATGTGTGCATCTCTCTCTATGCATTATCTTATTGAGATCATGAGCTTGTAATCTATAGATCTACCTTGCTACTCAAGTGCTTTAATATATCTCTGCTCTCTCCATGTGTGTGAAAGTGACAGCGTGCACACCATGGTGGCACTTAGGCTAGAGATTACAAATACTTGTTATGAGTTATATTTGGAGTTGGATGTCTTTATGAAATTGTGGTGTTTGTTGGACTCATCTAGTACTCAAGGTGACAGTGTGGGGTTTCTAGATGGGAAAGATGAACTTTGAGGTGTGCTGTTATAGCCCTACCATCGATTAGAGTGTCCAACCGGAGAGTAGTTCAGCGTAGTATCATGAAGAGAATATGTCTATATGAGAGTGTTCACTAGTGAAAGTATGATCCCTAGGCCTTGTTTCTAAACACTGAAACACCGTTTGCTATTAGATCTGTTACATGTTTGCTTGCTTCCTTATTTATTTCAGTTTTCCTTTAGTCTTTTCCCACGTTGTCAACACCCGGATTTTTAATCCTAGATGCCCTTTATGCCATACCTCGCAATCCCAGGATTACCATTTTTGCGAGACATAACAGATTGGATATCACAGTACATCATCCATTACATACCATACATAAGGTTTTACACAAAATAAGGATCTCATGATCCATTCTTTAATACAACAAGCAGCAGAAATAAAAGATAAGCGTAGCGGTGGGGTCCATCTTCAGGGGCACAGGCAATGCTGACGAAGGAAGATAGTCCTAGTTATCATAGCCGTCCTGCTGACCATCATCTTTATAATCTCCTTCATAGTCTGGCCATGATAATAGCCAGGGACAAAAGCCATGAGTACTCTTTAAGTACTCGCAAACTACTATTAACAGGTACTATAGTTCTAAGTCAAAGTGCTAAATCTAAGTTTAACTATCAAGTTAAGTTTGAAACCTAAGCTGAGTTCAGAAGCAAAGAAAGATAAAGTAAATTTCTAGAATCACTTAAGTTGGGACGCTATTATCATCAACACAACCCTGTTGTGGTCAAGTCAAAGATTTATCATTACTTCAAAGTATTTAGAAAACATCTGACAACGAAACAGTATGGCCATTCCAACTGTCCATAACCGCGGATGCGGCTATTCGAATAGTTTGACACTCTGCAGAGGTGGTACACTTTCACCAAAAGATTCGATACATCTGTCAGGGGTAACCCTGAATCATCATACTTAGTATGTAGATAATCAAACATAACCTTCCCTTTACACACCCTAGTATAAGCACCTCTCCTATGAGCATGGCCTCCCAACCATGACCATCAGTCATCTTGGGCACTGCATAGGTGGACAACATTGAGAGGTAGCCTCAGCTCAAACCTCTCCCGTGAGGGAACTAATACTAATGCATATAAATTTCCAGCTAAGCCTTACCCAATTCAGGTAGTGTGGTTGTATGGTAAATTTGGAATGGTATCGCATCCGAATCCAACCATCAGTTTTATAAAAGGGTTAAGGCTCATGCCTCAATATTTTCATCATCCTCAATCATTTGTGTTTCTCAACACATGTCAAAACATCTCAATAGAATGACTCATCATTCCAAGGTTTTCATAATTCATTTTCACCAAGTGTTCCCATCTAAAGTGACTCAAGTTTTTGATCTACTCTAAAATACTAAGTTAAGAGTGTTCACTAAAGTGGAAGGATGGGATCAATCTCATGCCATAGAATGACATCTAAAGGTTTCTAAGTAGGTCAAGTTTTATAATTTGTATGCTACCTTCAACACAAGTAAGGATCTTTATGTACTAAGGGGAGTAAAAGTTGTGAGTAAGACTTGGGGTACTAATAGTAAAAAGGGTGTGATCAAAGCATGCTGAAGGCATCTTTGCTAAACCATCTAGTTTGGTTCTAGTTTGCTAAGTACTACACTTGCAAGTACTAACTTGCAAGGGTTAATCTGGGATAGTGCTAGCTTGCTAAGGGTAGCTTGTACTGTTAATGGTGGCTTGCCTTGGTTGGTGCAGTGGTTGAAGTTTTCTTCTTCTTCTTCTTGGTAGAACTCCTCCTCCTCGAAAGCTTGGTTGGTACTAGCATCTATAAATACATAGGGAGTGCACAATCACCAAACAATACTTAACTAGGCTAAGTAGCATTCTAAAACACACATTTGATGATCTATTATCATCACAAACATCACAAGTTTTAATTCAATAGTTTCATCCTTTTTATTTTAGAAAAGTAATTTCTACTCATTTAAATATTAACTAAAATTTAATATTCACCACCAAAATATGGGATCATGTGGACACATGTCCTCACCACATATTCTAACATGTGGAAATGACATTTAAAGGTTGGATCAATATTACTTTAGTTTAAGTTTATTATTTAATGATTTAAAGTGACTAGAAATGCCTATATAGCATTATTTTGGTACTAGTCCAAAGTCACTGCATGTAAACCTTAATATTATTACATATTTAGATAGATATGATGAAATGTGATTTTTGAGAGTTGGAATCAACTCAAAAGCTAACTTGGTTGATTTTATAAAAATGTTGCAAGTTGCAAAAGCTTTTGTCTTCTTATTTTTATTAGGAGAGATCTATAACTCTAATTGAATTAAATCCAACGGGCTTGGATAGATCATCTTAATACCTTTCAGGCAAAATTTGTTTCATGCTATTTGGATTTGTCAAACTCACAGAATTGAATTTTGAAATAGTGGACAGAAACTAGATTTAACTAAAAAGAAAAATCCAGATTTGAATGGGTGGGCTAGCGCGGGAAAAGAAATGGGCCGGCCCAGTGGCGCTCCGCGGCACGGGGCTCAGCTGACAGGGGGTCCCGCGTGTCAGCGGAACTTAAAACGCGAAACGGTACGCGCGTTGTGGGCCGTGCGATTAGAATAGGAATCTACGGCTGAGGGTCGTCGTCGACGACGAACAGGTCGCCGGCGAGCTCGAACCCTAGTGGCTCGGTGGGGGTCTACTAGGGGCATACCAGGGCTCCAGCGGGGTCGGCGAGGCGGGCAAACGACGTGGAAGACGACGGCAAGGCGAGGCGCGGTTCCGGCGGAGCTTGGGGTGGTTGCAATCAACGGCGCCCTTCTCCTCGTACTGTGGCTGCTCCGGTTCCAATTCCGGCGAGGCAGAGCTCGCCTTGCTCCGGCTAGAGGTGGGTGAGGTTCAGAGAGGTGAGGGGAGTGGAATGGTGTGGAGAGAAGAGGCTGGGGAGGGCTCCTTTTATAGGCCCGACGGTGAGACCGAGCGGGATGGGCAGTCGACGGTGGCGACATAGCTACGGAGGGGTAGAGGCATGGCTGGGGTGGCGATCGATGTGTGGTTCCCTGGCGGTGCTCTAGAACTTGAATGCGAGCGTAGGGGCAGTGGCACGCGGTCTGGGCAAGGTGGCGCTCTAAGAGGCAGAGGCGACGGTGTCTACGGCGAGCGGTGGCTGTGAGGCGTTGGGCGGCCAGCGGGGGTGTCTGGGGTGTTCTTCAGGTCGAGGCGGAGCGGCGGGCACGGGCTGTGGCCAAGGGGCGGTCTGTGCGAGCGGGGACAGGGCGTGCTCTGGGGGTGGCGTCGGCATGCTCAACTGGCTCCGGGCGCGGCGGTTCCTGGCCGCTCTGCCCTCTGTCTCTGGCCTGGGGCTGGTTGGGCGGTGGAGGTGGACCACAGGCAACTTGCTAGACATGGTAAGAGAGGCTAGAGAGGGCGGCTGCTGCGAGTGCACGGTCGGCCGGCGAGAGAGGGCTCGGCATGGCAGTGCAGTGCAGCTAGGGGTTAGGGAAGAGGCTGGGGTTGGTTGTTGGGTCCGCAGCATAGAAAACAAAAAATTTCCTACGATCAGAACTATACGCCAAGATCTATCTACTAGATACAGAGCAACGGGTGGACATACATCCATGGAGAACTTACCCTCGAAGACAACGAGTTTTGTTAACGAGTAGGAACTCGTGGTTGATGTAGTCGTACGCTTGCCGATCTCAAGATTGTGTGGAAGTCCGAGCGCCGCAAATCAGCAGCGCATCCATCCTCGCACACACGTTCAAGCCACCGGACAACCTCCACCTCCTCGCTCCAGCGAATCAGTGGAAGCAGCAACTCCTTCCAGACGCAAGGCCACCGGGAACATGTATCTCGCTAATCCGAGACCATGGGGGAATATCTAGAGGGGGAGAGAGAACCTTCACAAGGAGGTGTAGTTTGTGAGAGGGGAGAGGGGGGGCTTTATATAGGAGGGAGGGAGACCCCTCCCCTCCCATAGCCGGCGCATGAGGGGGGGACTCCTCCCCTCCTTCATTCATGTGGTGAACCTCCACTCACATAAACATGGCCTCCACCCAAAATCCCACTCACATGTATTTAATTTTCACCAAATTAAATGCAACTCTCAATTAATAAAACTCTTTTATTTATTTCATTCAGAATTTTGTTAATTACTTTAATTAACAAACATCACATAAAACCCCTTGCAACATTTCAATATCACATGCAGAACCACTTTCTGCAATTTCACCCGCAACAATTCCGGTTTCTATCGAAACAATTCCTGTTTCTACCGAAACATTTCCTGCGCTTTGCAAACCTTTTGTCTGGAATATATGTGCTCCTAAATGGTGTCCGGCAACCCTTAAGTGTGTCACCCTATGGTTCGCGAATAATGCAGACATGATTGAGACTCCTCTCAGATCAATAATCAGAAGCGGGACCTGGAGATCCATACTGACTCCTCCATATTCAACGATGACTTCTGTGATCGTGAGAACCTTTAACTCAGCAATTTAATCCCTTTGTCTCATGATATAATACATGTCCGAGATTTGATCATCGGTATCCAAATACCTAGTTTGATCTCGTTACCGACATGCACTCTTTTCTCGTTCCCGTGATATAACATTCTAGTGATCACATCACTTGCTTGCAAGCTATCTTAATGTGATATCACCGAGAGGGCCCAGAGTATATCTATCCGTCATCGCGATTGACAAATTCCACTCTTGATCCATGAGCCTCAACATAACACCTTCATAGCACTGAACCCACCTTTATAGTCACCATGTTACGGTGTGACGTTTGATGTTATCAAGATACTCTTCCGGTGTTAGCAATTAACATGATCTCATGGTCTAAGGACTAAGACTACTTTGTATGATGTTATAGCAATATAAACATAATGACTTGATCGTAATGCTATACTTCGGATGAATGTTCATCACATCATTTCACAAATGCTGTGACCTTGTTATTAACAACATCCAATGTCCATGATCAGGAAACCTTGATCATCTTGTTAATCAACAAGCTAGTCTATAAGAGAGGCATAACTAGGAACCCTTTTGTTTATTAAACACACATGTATTGATGTTTCCTATCAATACAATTATAGCATGCAAAATAAACATCTATCATATACAAGGAATACATAATAACAACTTTATTATTACCTCTCAGGGCATATTTCCTTCAGTCTCCCACTTGCACTAGAGACAATAATCTAGTTCACATAGTGATAAATCTAACACCCATGGAGTTCTGGTGTTGATCATGTTTTTCCCTAGGGAGAACTTTAGTCAATGGATCTGCTACATTCAGGTCCGTGTACACTTTATATCTCCATCCTTGACATGCTCGCGGATGGAGTGAAACCGGCGCTTAATATGTTTGGAATTCTTGTGAGACCTTGGTTCCTTTGCGTTGGCTATGGATCCATTGTTGTCACAATAGATCACCATTGGGTCCAACGCACTAGGAACCACACCTAGTTCCGTTATGAACTCCTTCATCCAAACCACTTCCTGCGCTGCTTCTAAAGCAGCAACATATTCCGCCTCCATCATTGATCCAGCCACCACAGGTTGTTTGGAGCTCCTCCAACTAACTGCTGCTCTGTTCAAGAGAAATACGTATCCGGATTGATACTTAGAGTCATCCGGATCAGTGTCAAAGCTAGCATCGACATAACACTTAGCGACTAGCTCTTCTTCACCTCCGTATACAAGAAACATATCCTTAGTTCTTCTCAAGTACTTAAGGATATTCTGGACCGCTATCCAGTGTTCTGAACCTGGATCGGATTGGTACCTACTAGTCAAACTAATAGCATGTGCCACATCCGGTCTTGTACATAGCATGGCATACATTATAGAGCCTATGGCTGAGGCATAGGGGATCTTATCCATTATCTCTCTTTCTTCCGCCGTAGCCGGACTTTGAGTCTTACTCAATGTCTTGCCTTGCAACATAGGTAAGTACCCCTTCTTACTTCCGTCCATATTAAACTTCTTTAATATCTTATCAAGGTATGTACTCTGCGATATCCCAATTAGGCGTCTTGATCTATCTCTATAGATTTTAATGCCTAATATATATGAAGCTTCACAAAGGTCCTTCATCGAAAATTTGCTGTTTAGATAACTTTTAACATTGTTTAAAAGATCTATATCATTTCCAATCAATAATATGTCATCCACATATAATATCAGAAATGCCACATTGCTCCCACTCACTTTCTTGTAAATACAAGCCTCTCCATAAGTTTGGACAAATCCAAACTCTTTGATCACCTCATCAAAGCGGAGATTCCAACTCCGGGATGCTTGCTTCAGTCCATAGATGGATCGCTGAAGTTTGCACACCTTATCAGCATCCTTAGGATCGACAAAACCCTTAGGTTGTATCATATACAACTCTTCTTCAATATTACCATTGAGGAACGCAGTTTTGACATCCATCTGCCATATTTCATAATCGAAATATGCAGCACTTGCTAACATAATCCTAACCGACTTAAGCATCGCTATGGGAGATAATGTCTCATCGTAGTCAACTCCTTGAATTTTTCGAAACGCCTTTGCGACAAGTCGAGCCTTATAGATGGTTACATTACCATCAGCATTAGTTTTTCTTTTGAAAATCCATTTATTGTCAACGGCCTTTCGATCGTGAGGTAAGTCCACCAAGGTCCAAACCTGGTTTTCGTACATGGATTCCATCTCGGATTTCATGGCTTCTAGCCATTTGTTGGAATCAGGGCTCATCATCGCTTCTTCATACGTCGTAGGGTCATCTATTTCATCAATCATGAAATTCATAACAGGATTGGCGTACAGTTCAGGAGCTGCATGTGTCCTGCTTGACCTGCGAGGTTCGGTAGTGTCCTCTTTCGGAGTTTCATGATCAATATCATTAGCTCTCTCTTAATTAGGTGAAATCAACTCCGAAACAACTTCCGGTGCTGCGCTACTCACCATTTCATGAAGAGAAGGTTCAATAACCTCTTCGAGTTCTACCTTCCTACTACTCACACCTTTCGCGAGAATCTCCTTCTCAAGCAAGGATCCATTCTTGGCAACAAAGACCTTGCCCTCGGATCTGTGATAGAAGGTATACCCAATCGTTTCCTTAGGGTATCCTATGAAGACGCATTTTTCCGCTCTGGGTTCGAGTTTATCCGGTTGAAGTTTCTTCACATAAACATCGCATCCCCAAACTTTAAGAAATGACAGCTTAGGTTTGTTTCCAAACCATAATTCATACGGTGTCTTTTCAATGGATTTATATGGTGCCCTATTTAAAGTGAATGCAGCGGTTTCCAGTGCATAACCCCAAAATGACAGTGGCAAGTCAGTCAGAGACATCATAGATCGAACCATATCAAATAAAGTACGATTACGACGTTCTGACACACCATTACGTTGTGGTGTTCCGGCAGGCGTGAGTTGTGAAACTATTCCACAGTCTTTCATATGTGTGCTAAACTCGTAACTAAGATACTCTCCTCCACGGTCGGACCGCAGAAATTTGATCTTTCTGTTACGATGATTTTCCACTTCATTCTGAAATTCTTTGAACTTTTCAAAGGTTCCAGACTTGTGTTTCATCAAATAGATATACCCGTATCTACTCAAATCATCCGTGAAAGTAACAAAATAACGATATCCACCTCGCGCCGACACACTCATTGGTCCACACACATCAGTATGTATGATTTCCAATAAATCTGTCGCCCGTTCCATTGAACCAGAAAACGGCGTTCTACTCATCTTGCCCATAAGGCATGGCTCACATGTATCAAATGATTCAAAATCAAGTGATTCCAAAAGTCCATCAGAATGGAGTTTCTTCATGCGTTTAACGCCAATATGACCTAGACGGCAGTGCCACATATATGCAGATATATCATTATCAAGTTTAATCCTTTTAGCATCAACATTATGAATATGCGTAATACTACTATCGAGATCCAACAGAAATAAACCATTCAACACAGGTGCATGACCATAAAAGATATTTTTCATATAAATCGAACAACCATTGTTTTCCGACTTAAACGAATAACCACTTTGCATCAAACACGATCCGGATACAATGTTCATGCTCAGTGTAGGCACCAAATAACAATTATTCAGGTTTATAACTAATCCCGACGGCATATGGAGAGGCAGCGTTCCGACGGCGATCACATCAACTCTTGATCCATTGCCGACCCGCATCGTGACCTCATCCCTTGCTAGTTGTCGCTTGTTCCGCAGCCCCTGAACCGAGTTACATATATTAGCAACCGATCCCGTATCAAATACCCAGGTGCTACTGCGAGTACTAGTCAATTACACATCAATAACATGTATATCACATATACCTTTGTTTGCCTTGCGGCCTTCTTGTTCGCCAAATACTTGGGGCAGTTGCGCTTCCAATGGCCACTCCCCTTGCAATAGTAGCACTCGGTGTTAGACTTAGGGCCAGCTCAGGGTTTCTTTTCAGGCACGGCAACAGATTTGCCGTCCTTATTTCCCTTCTGCTTGCCTTTCTTGTCCTTCTTGAAACCGGTGGTCTTATTGATCATCAACACTTGATGTTCTTTCCTAATCTCCACTTCTGCAGTATTAAGCATTGACAGAAGCTCGGGAAGAGACTTCTTCATGCCCTACATATTATAGTTCATCACAAAGCTCTTGTAGCTAGGTGGCAGAGATTGGAGAACACGATGTATGCCTAAGTCAATGGGAATCGTTATTCCCAAGAACACAAGCTTATCGGCGTACCCAGACATTTTGAGTACGTGCTCACTAACGGAGCTGTTCTCTTCCATCATGCAGCTAAAGAACTTTTCAGAAGCATTATAACTCTCTACGGCAGCATGGGTATCGAAAATCATTTTCAATTCTCCCATGGTATCAAAGGCATTGCCATTTTCGAAACTTTTTCGAAGTTCTGGCTCTAGCCCATACAGTATGCCGCAATGAACTAAGTTGTGGTCCTCCTGACGAGTTATATAGACGTTCTTTTCCTCGTCAGGGGCATCAGGAGCTGGTGGGGGGCCTAGCGGCACATCTAGCACATATTGCTTTTGTGCAGCAGTGAGGAGAATCCTCAAATTCATAGCCCAGTTGGTGAAGTTGCTACCATTCGTAGCAAGCTTCTCTTTCTCCATGAACACATTGAAATTAAAAGCAGGTGGTGCCATCTACAACAGAATTTGTAAAATATATTTAGACTAAGTTTATGATAGATTGAGTTCAACTAATCCAAATTACTAATGAACTCCCACTCAAAAACGACACCCCTCGTGTCCTTTTGGTGATTACATGAACCAAATCCACTACACCAAGTCCGATCATCACGTGAGTCGGTGTAGCTTCCAAGGCGAGCATCTATATGGGCATCATATCAACTATATGACTCATGCTTAACCTTTCGGTCCGTGTTCTGAGGCCATGTCTGTACATGCTAGGCTCGTCAAGTAAGAACCTTAGTATTCGCGTGTGTAAAACTGTCTTACACCCGTTGTATGAAAGCGTAGAGTCGAGAACACCCGATCATCACGTGATGCCTCAAAACACGATCCACAAAACGGTGCATACTTAAGGAAGAACACATTTTATCTTGATATCTAAATGAGGGATCATCTTATAATGCTACCAAAAGCGCCAAACTAGCAATATAAGATGCTAACATCTAATGTGTGAAGTGAGGTGATATGGTCCATGCATTTGATCTCTATCATTTGCATCGTGGTATGATCTCTATCATTCCTTTGTGTGTAAGGCCAAGGTCTATGGAACTTACACGTTAAGTGAGTTGTAAGAGTATCTATCATACATCTACTTATAACAATACCATATCAATACACAAGCCCAGCAACGATCTAAACTAGACGCCTCTAATTTATCAATTGCAAGTTTTACGTGGCTTAGGGCTTTCGGAGATAGAACCGGTCTTACCTACGAACATGAACCACAACGAGGATAACCAAGTTATTAGCAACTCGTTGTAAATCAGATATTGACTATAGTAGGAGAGACAGACACCCGCTAGCCACTTATGCAAAACTAGTTGCATGTCAGTCGTGGATCCGATCTCATGTACGACATGTAAGGTTGGTCCGGGCCGCTTCATCCCACTATGCCACCAATATCCAAAGTACATAGAAGATGCAATAACATGATCATCATCGCCCACATATAAACATATGTGTACTACCCGTGCAAAGCACCTACGCATAGATCAGGGCTCTGATACCACTGTTGGGTCTGCAGCATAGAAAACAAAAAAATTCCTACGATGAGAACTATACGCCAAGATCTATCTACTAGATACAGAGCAACGGGTGAACATACATCCATGTAGAACTTACCCTCGAAGACAACGAGTTTTGTTAACGAGTAGGAACTCGTGGTTGATGTAGTCGTATGCTTGCCGATCTCAAGATCGTGTGGAAGTCCGAGCGCCGCAAATCCGCAGCGCATCCGTCCTCGCACACACGTTCAAGCCACCGCACAACCTCCACCTCCTCGCTCCAGCGAATCAGCAGAAGCAGCAACTCCTTCCAGACGCAAGGCCACCGGGAACATGTATCTCGCTAATCCGAGACCATGGGGGAATATCTAGAGGGGGAGAGAGATCCTTCACTAGGAGGTGTAGTTTGTGAGAGGGGAGAGGGGGGCTTTATATAGGAGGGAGGGAGACCCCTCCCCTCCCATAGCCGGTGCATGAGGGGGGACTCCTCCCCTCCTTCATTCATGTGGTGAACCTCCACTCACATAAACATGGCCTCCACCCAAAATCCCACTCACATGTATTTAATTTTCACCAAATTAAATGCAACTCTCAATTAATAAAACTCTTTTATTTATTTCATTCAGAATTTTGTTAATTACTTTAACTAACAAACATTCACATAAAACCCCTTGCAACATTTCAATATCACATGCAGAACCACTTTCTGCAATTTCACCCGAAACAATTCCGGTTTCTATCGAAATAATTCCTGTTTCTATCGAAACATTTCCTGCGCTTTGCAAACCTTTTTTCTGGAACATATGTGCTCCTAAATGGTGTCCGGCAACCCTTAAGTGTGTTACCCTACAGTTCGCGAATAATGCAGACATGATTGAGACTCCTCTCAGATCAATAATCAGAAGCGGGACCTGGAGATCCATACTGACTCCTGCATATTCAACGATGACTTCTGTGATCGTGAGAACCTTTAGTGTCAGCAATTTAATCCCTTTGTCCCATGATATAATACATGTCCGAGATTTGATCATCGGTATCCAAATACCTAGTTTGATCTCGTTACCGACATGCACTCTTTTCTCGTTCCCGTGATATAACATTCTAGTGATCACATCACTTGCTTGTAAGCTATCTTAATGTGATATCACCGAGAGGGCCTAGTGTATATCTATCCGTCATCGGGATTGACAAATTCCACTCTTGATCCATGAGCCTCAACATAACACCTTTATAGCACTGTACCCACCTTTATAGTCACCCTGTTACGGTGTGACGTTTGATGTTATCAAGATACTCTTCTGGTGTTAGCAATTAACATGATCTCATGGTCTAAGGACTAAGACTACTTTGTATGATGTTATAGCAATATAAACGTAATGACTTGATCGTAATGCTATACTTCGGATGAATGTTCATCACATCATTTCACAAATGTTGTGACCTTGTTATTAACAACATCCAATGTCCATGATCAGGAAACCTTGATCATCTTGTTAATCAACAAGCTAGTCTATAAGAGAGGCATAACTAGGAACCCTTTTGTTTATTAAACACACATGTATTGATGTTTCCTATGAATAAAATTATAGCATGCAAAATAAACATCTATCATATACAAGGAATACATAATAACAACTTTATTATTGCCTCTCAGGGCATATTTCCTTCATTGGTGTCGTGGTGGTGTCATGGAAGATGCCATGGATAGGCTAAAGGTGGGGATCCAGGGAGGGATAGTGGAGTGATTCTCCACACAGAAGTTTGTATTGCTATTCCTTTAAGATTACAAGTGCTCCTTGAGCCGTATTGGCGAGAGGAGGAAGAAGGGGCTCTCTTACTCCCACCCACAGTTCACCCCTAGAACCTTAACCAAAACCCTCTGGCCTCAGAAAACTCAACTAGCACTCAATCAACCCCCTCTACTGGAACCCTATCCCCCCTTATATAGAGGAGGCTCAGTCCCTGCCTAGGGCATACGTGGAGGCATATTCCTAAGAATATGCCTCCTCTCAAAGTGGTAACCCGACCGGGGTGCTTTTCCCTCGCGTCATACATGCTTTAGCGACGTAAGCCTCGGCGGCGCCCGCGTCAGCCGACATGGGCGTCGTCACCCTTGTCGGCCATGACCCGGTGGTCCTGCCCTTGCTTTCTTCGCTCATGCAGTGCGTATCGGACCTTCTTTTTGACCAGAGAGATTCCTTCCTTCTCCTAGAAGCTAAGCGGGGACCCGGATCATAGTAGATCCGGCCACACCTGTTCCTGCATATAAGTTAGACAAGCACTTCTGACTTACTCCTTAAGTCGGCTGAGACAATGTTAGGCGACCCCCCCTGGTCCGGGTTACTCCATGATCCGGCCTGCCTTGAGGTGACCCGGCCAGCATCTGCTTTGACCCTGCCGAACCTCGGCTAACTCGGCCCTTATACCCCGGAGTGACCCTACCCGGGGGTATCCCCCCAACATTAGTCCCCTAAGCTGGTGCGGTCTTAGCGGCCTTGGCCGCTAAGGCCACATCAGGTTCATTTATGTTCGAGCCTTGGACGTTTAATTCCGAGTTAGCTCCTTATCTCGGATTATATGGATTTACGTTCCCTTTGCACGTTCCAAGTTTTCACTTGTCGGCCGGGTTACCACTTTGGCTCAGATCCCATGGTTACCATGGTTTGATCCGGGCCCTGCTTCCTTCTCTCATACGCCAACCCACGTGGAGGCTAATCATCACGTTGTCTTATTTTAAGGGCCTGTGCAGTAACCGCCGCAGTAATTGTTAGTTATCACTGTGCGAGGGTCACGTCATGCCTGTCTCCTTGTTTATCGCATCAGTGCATCACGTCATGGGATTGCTTCTGCTCTTTGGTCCTCTATGTGGCTCCTCTACGATTGGTTGAGGCGTGCAATACACAGCCACACCAACTGGCTCGTTGGCGCAGCGCGATCCCACTCACCCTCTCTGGGGGTGGTTAAGTAGCGGAGGGGCGCACCCCTTAGCATTTTTCCCACTTCTGCGCCCCTCTGCCCATTGCTTTTCTCCTTCGTCTTCCTAGCGACCGCGCCGCCACCAGTGCTTCTAGCAGCAGCGCCGCCGCCGCACTTTCCCCGTGCTTCTGCATCACAGCCACCGCTGCGCAACTTCTTCGCTACGGGTCCTCGCCAATCCAGGCCTCAGATCCCCACCACCGCTAGCGCCAGTGAGGGTAGTGAATACGAGATGATGGAGGAGGAGCTCGTCGTTGCCGAGCAGGAAATGGAGGAGGACGCCACCGCGGCGGACCATGACGTGTGGGCCGGGTCGTGGGCCTGTCAAGATGACCTTGACTGGCTCTACCGGACCAGGCGCATTCCTGCCTGCGTCGCCGCTCGTCTCCCCTCCGCCGAACTGGCCCCTCACCCAATCCGGGTGAGTTCATCGTGTTCCTGTCCCACTTCCAACGGGGATTTGGTCTGCCGGTGAGCGATTTCTTCCGGGACTGGCTTAGCACCTACCACCTGCAGCCGCACCATCTCCCAGCCAACGCTATCACCTCTCTCTCCGCTTTTGCCTCTACGATCGAAGGCTACACCGGACTATGGCCCACAAAGGAGCTGTGGATCCGGTTTTTTGGCCTTCGTCGCAACGTCATCCCCAACATCCAAGTAGAGTCGGAGGATAAGCAGCTCACCCAATTCGGAGCTCCCTCCATCTCACCCTGGAGTCTTTCCGTTTTCCCCCGGGTTATCGGGCTTGACTCCTGCAAAGGATGGGCCCGGACCTTCTTCTATGTCCGGAATGAGGGCACTGAAGATTTGATTCGGTTGCTACCCTACGCTTCGGGTCCACCTGACACGGAATTCTGGGAGGAGGTCCCCAAGAAGCCTACAGCTCTGGCCAACCAAGTTAACAAGAGGTTCGCGGAGCTGAAGAAACTCGGATTGCGCAACGAGGATGCTATGATCACGTTCGTGCGCAACCGAATCTCTCCCCTCCAGAAGCGCACCCACAAGTTGTGCCACATGAGTTTTGGCCGCGACCCCAACCGGACCTCTTCCTTCGAGTTGAGCAACACGGAGATTTTTCGCCATGTTAAGGCTCTCTTCACCACCCACCGGGACTTCTCCACCGAATGGACGTGGGGAATTGAGCACTACTGTCGTGAAAGGCTCCCTCCCGCGGTAAGCTTCATGGGGCAAACTTATTTCGGATCAAATATGTGTCGGTTTTTGTTGTATTTTTGACTCTGTTCTTCATGCTTTTTCTTAGTTGTTCCTTCAGCAAACTCTCAAGGATGGTACGGATCCGACCCTTAAGTGGGCGCCGGACCGAGAAATCCCGGATGAGGAGGAGCCGGACCAGGAGATGTTCCTCCCTATGACCGACGCTACCAAATGACCCAGCGGTAAATTCTCTTCTCTTAGAGATTGGCCCGATGATGAGGATGACTCGGATGTCGACGTGATTGAACCTGTTGAGGCTATCCCTCTTTCTTTTGCCTTTCCGGCATCATCTAACCCCAGTGGGCATATCCACGAGGATCCTCCACTTGCTACGGGCGAGCCGGTTCCGGTGGCGTCAAAGAAGAAGCACGGAGCCGCATCAAGTTCTTCCTCCGAACCTTCTCAGCCCACAAAAAGGCAAAAGAAGGCTGGAGACAAGACTGCCTCCAAGCGGGCAAGCAAAGCCCCGGCACGAAGGGCTCGGAAACCCAAGGAGGCCGAAACCTCGGATGCGTAAGTCATTTTTCGTTGCGTAACTCGCTTTTCCTTGCATCATGGCTATTTCTCTTCTGACATTATTTCCTTCCTCAGACCTCCGGTGGAGGTCCCTCAGAGCGGATCAAGCATCTCTTCACCACTTCAATCCGGCCCTTCTCCTTCTCGTGATGACGAGTCACGTCCGCTGAGCCCTATTCCAGAGGGTTCTGCGGCTGCTCCGGGTTCCGCACTACCTCGTCGAGAGGAACGCGACCTCGGAGCGGGAGGGGTCGGTCCAGCCGAGGCGACGGTGTCCACCACTTCGGCATTGCCGCAACCAGCAGCCACCGAGTCTATCTCAACACCAGCACCAGCAGCAGTTCTAGTACCAGCGACCGAGCCAGCACCAGCACATGTTCTGGCACCAAGGAAACCAACAACAGCTCCAAGTTCAGCTACAAGAGCTCCAGTGTCAAGTTCTTCCGCCTCGTTCGAGTCATCTCAGCCTCAGCGAGGAACTACTCCAGCAGCTTCTAAGGGGAAATCCACTTCAGTTACTTCTTCCCAGCAAGCTAAGGGCAAAAAGGCTCTGGATACTACCAAGTCAGCATCCGTCGAGGCTAGGCA
The DNA here is from genome assembly GCA_916181665.1 of Avena sativa. Taxonomy (NCBI): domain Eukaryota; kingdom Viridiplantae; phylum Streptophyta; class Magnoliopsida; order Poales; family Poaceae; genus Avena; species Avena sativa. The sequence continues at coordinate 24,695,428 of OV702290.1, read as the reverse complement.
GCGAACCCTATCGTCGATGCTTCCCAAGAAAGCCCCAACAGCGAAGGATGTTCCTGCCGAGCCAACTGATGCGCAGCAGATGGTTCTGCATACCAGCCCAGCCCTTGCCTTGGTTGAGAGGAAAGAAGCGCACACAAAGGGCTTGGTGGCACCCCATATGCCTACCGGTGAGCGGTACCCTCCGAGTCTTATTGAGTTCGTTATGAACTGGAATAAGGAGAAGTTCGTCCATAACGACAATCTTCCGGAAAAGTTCGGCCCTGCAGAATTTTCCGCCCAGATGAATACCGCCGCTAAGGCAATTAACCTCGCGGGGCGAATGATGGAGGTATGTCGTTTCTTCTTTACATGATGTAGATAATAACCATTAGTCCCCGAGCCTCCGGTGGAGTAGCTTGTTACTCGGCCGGATGCTCATTAGAAAACTAACGTAGCTGCATGTAAACTTCGAATCTGCACACACCTAGAGCCGGGTTACGTTCCACTTGGCCCGGATCTTGTACACTTCGAATATGCACACACCTAGAGCCGGGTTAAGTTCCACTTGGCCCGTATCTTGTACACTTCGAATATGCACACACCTAGAGCCGGGTTAAGTTTCACTTGGCCCGGATCTTGTACATTTCGAATATGCACACACCTAGAGCCGGATTAAGTTCCACTTGGCCCGGATCTTGTACACTTCGAATATGCACACACCTAGAGCCGGGTTAAGTTCCACTTGGCCCGGATCTTGTACACTTCGAATATGCACACACCTAGAGTCGGGTTAAGTTCCACTTGGCCCGGATCTTGTACACTTCGAATATGCACACACCTAGAGCCGGGTTAAGTTCCACTTGGCCCGGATCTTGTACACTTCGAATATGCACACACCTAGAGCCGGGTTAAGTTCTACTTGGCCCGGATCTTGTACACTTCAAATATGCACACACCTAGAGCCGGGTTAAGTTCCACTTGGCCCGGACCTTGTACACTTCGAATATGCACCACGCTAATTTTACACTTCTGTACTTTTTTCAGGTAACCACCAATCGCCGGAGCGCTGAATTCCAACGCCTGCTGGATAGCCACAAGTTGCTACGCGCAAAACATGTTGCACTTATTGCAGAACATGAAAAGAGGGGTAATTTTTTCCCTCGGCACTTCTCCGTTTTTCTTCACCTTCTTCTGCCGAACTAATCTCCTCATTCGGTTTCTGTAGCTGGGGTGGAAGCTGAGAACAAGATCATGCGGAAGAACTTGGAGGAAATCCAGGGTATGTCCTCTTTTTTCCGACCTTGAAGTGTTTTCCATTTCCTCTTCTCCTTGGCTCGGCAAACATTCACTCCTCGGTTCTGCCGGGTCAACATACTATTTCAGCATCGCTTGAGGATAGTGTGCCCGTGCCTGATATGATGCTGCATTTTCTCGAACAAGCAGGACAGCATCAAGCCGAGCTGAAGAAGAAAGATGACGAGCTCGCTCTCCTCCGGACTAAGGACAACGAGATTTCTAAGCTCAAGGGTGAGATGGAGAAGATGAAGGCCCAGCACCAAACCAAGCTCAAAAAGGTTGGCCAGAACTTCACAGAAGAGCGTGAGCGCCTTACTTTCCAGATTTCCAAGGACCAGGATCTACTCAAAGAATCCGACATCTAGCTTGGATCGGCAATCGCTGAGCTTGAACAACTTCGCAAGAGATGCGACGATTGCATCAAGGAGTTGACCCGGATCCATAGCCATATTTCACGTAAGTTACTTTCCCTTATCCGACATAATTCTCCGGGTTAGTTCATATGTCTTTGCTTCAGCTTCTTCCTTTGCCTTGTTTCCAGGCCACTTTCCAGAGGGTACTCCTATTGCGAGCGCTGTTGTTGCCAATTTCCGCCGCGAGAGGGGTACTCCCGTCGCTCCTGACGGTGAGGGCATTCCTTTAGACATGGAGGACCTATTGGTCAGCCTGTCATCCCGCGTGGAAATCATCAAGAACTACGGCAAAGATCTCCTCGACATTTCAGTCCGGATTTTCAACACGTTCTGTCCCAGTGAGAGCGCTCCGAAGAGGATCACACTTCTTGGCAAAAAGCTGTTGGAAATCGAGACCCAGCTTGACCTCTGGAGAGAATCCGCTGGGCGCGCTGCCGCTGATACTATCCTTCACCATATTCTCACATGGTACAAGAAGATCGACCTCAGCCTCCTTACGCACCAGCGTACCGGATCCAGATGGACTGATGACCCGGAGTGGGTAGCTCGGCGCCAGGCTTGCGCCTACAGCCTCGTCGAATATTCTCCTATCCATGACTGGGTTGAAGGTCCGAGCTTCCTAGAATCCGCTGGGGACGAGCATGTTGAGAACGTTGAAGATGGGTCGGATGAGGGCGGAGAAGATGATGCCTCAGATATTGAAGACAGCGACGACGACGCTGAACTTCCTCCTCCTACTGGTCCTTAGTTCAAAAAACTTGAAAATTTATCAGATCCCCGGTATGCCGGGTGCAACTGTATGCTATACATGTGATATTTTGCTACTACGTTTCTATGCCGGATTAACTTGGGCGTAGTCCCCGAGTTTCATTTTCTTGTTCGTCCAATCTTCTGGCTCGGTCCGTGTCTACCTTGATTCAGTTTTACGACTTACGAATCCGAGCTTCAAAAATTGTTTTAACAATACTTAGAAACTTTTAGGCTTAGCTCAAAATAATTCAGCATAATAATTTGAAAATAAATACAGGGTTAGTCCGGAAAACAAACGTTAGCTCAAATAAACTCGTTTCCTTAGTCGTTTTTCATGTGCTACGCAATTCCAAACTTGTTCTCCTGCTTGCCATGAAGCCAATTCTTGTTGGACAGCAGCAAGTCGAAGAGTTGGGTTTTTGGTGCTCACACATTACTAATCCGGGTTAAGTAGAACAACTTATTCCAGCTACCGCATAAGAAGTAACAACAAACATTATTAAGGTAGTCCCCGAGTTACTGCTCGAGGCGCTACTATTTCATTGATAAGCTCATTGCCGACATACATACTAACATATGAGACGACTCGGATACGTACACTTTTTAGCTAAGTGTAGAAGGGACGAAGTAGTGCTACATTCCACGGTCGCTTAGATTCCTCTCCGGACCTGTCCGCCTTGTTATTTTCCTGTGGCTTTGCATCTATAAGATAGTAAGAATCATTGTGCAATGTTTTGCTCACAATGAACGGCCCTTCCCATGGGGGGGATAATTTATGCATGCTAGTAGTACATTGTACCAACCGGAGCACCAGATCGCCTTCCCGAAAGACTCGGGGGCACACTTTCTGGCTATGATAGCGTCGGAGATTTTGCTGATATATGGCGGATCTAGACAGTGCTAGTTCTCTCGCTTCTTCTAGCAGATCAACATCATTTTGCCGGGCTTCTTGCACTTCGGCTTCTATGTATTGGGTGACCCTAGGCGAATCATGCTCTATGTCGGCTGGTAATACAGCTTCTGCCCCATATACCAAAAAAATGGCGTATAGCCTGTTGATCGATTCGGAGTTGTTCTTAAACTCCACAGTACCCCTGGTAGTTCTTCTATCTAGCACCCCGCTGATCTTTGCAGCGGCTCAATGAGCCGGGGTTTTATCCCGGATAATACTAATCCGTTGGATCTTTCCACTTGTCCGTTCGATGCAGGGTGGGCTACCGAGGCGACATTGAGTCGGATCTTCTTATCCCGGCAGAATCGTGCAAATGCTCCTTCAGCAAAATTTGTGCCATTATCAGTTATGATACTGTGAGGATAACTGTATCTCAAGATGATGTCTTTGAGAAATGTTACGGCCCTAGATCCATCACATTTTCTTATAGGCTTCACTTCTATCCATTTTGTAAACTTGTCCACCATGACCAAAATGTGTGTCATGTTTCCTCTCGCTGGTTTGAACGGGCCAACCATATCCAAGCACCATACAGCGAATGGCCATGTAATTGGTATGGTCTTGAGTTCCGACATAGGCATATGTGTCTTGGTGGCGTACCTTTGACAACCATTGCATTTTCTCACCAGATCTTCTGCTTGTTCTAAGGCACTTGGCCAGTAGAATCCATGCCGGAACGCCTTTGCCACCAAGGCTCGGGATGAGGCATGATGCCCGCATTCTCCTTGGTGTATATCTCGGAGGATGTCAAGTCCTTCTTCCGGGTCAATGCATCGCTGGAGGACGTTGGTTACACTCCGTTTGTACAACTCGGAATTGATAATCGTGTATGCTTTTGCTCTCCTCTGAGTTTGCCTGGCTAACACCTCCTCAGCGAGTAACATTCCGTCTTTCAGGAATTGGAATATAGGCAGTGCCCAAGCTGGTATCGCTCGTGGAGGGAACATCTCCTCATCAATTTCCATCTGATCCACCGGCATAACTTCAGTCGGATCACGCTGAGTAGTCCCCGGGTCTAGCGAGGTAGTCCCCGGGTTTGCCGAGGCAGTCCCCGGGTTTGCTGATGCAGTCCTCGGGTTTGCTGATGCAGTCCCCGGGTCTCGCGTACTACCTCCTGTGTCAATGTCCATGGGCTCAGCTCCGGATTCTGTATTTTCCGGGACATAGATCGAGTCAGTTCCTGGGGATGGCCTGATAGATGGTTTTCTGAGGTGTTCCAATGCTATAACCGGTGGAATTGCCTGTGGGTCGATCCGAGCTTCGACAGCATGTCGGCAGCCTCGTTTTCCACTCGGGGTACATGGTGAAATTCACACCCCTCGAAGTAACCGGATATCTTCTGCACGTGAAATTTGTATAGTGCCATGTTTGGATCCAGGGCGTCCCACACTCCAGACACTTGATGCACCACCAGATCCGAGTCGCCAAAACATATTATCCGACGTATGCCAATCTCCTTTGCCACTTTGAGCCCATGCACAAGAGCCTCGTACTCAGCGACATTATTCGATGCCGCGAAATGGATCTGCAATACGTATTTTAGTTGGTCCCTCTTTGGCGAGGTAAGCATAACCCCGGTGCCTAATTCGGTTTTGGTTTTCGACCCGTCAAAGTGCATCCTCCAGTAGTTCGGATCTGGTGGCGGTGGTTCGTATTGTACCTCGGCCCAATCTACAAAAAAGTCCGCCACAGCCTGAGACTTGATCGCTTCTCTTCTGTCATATTGGGCGCACAAGGGGCTAGCTCAATTGCCCATTTTGCGATTCTGCCACTCGCATCCTTGTTACCTATTATCTCGGATATGGGAGCTTCACATATCACTTTGATGGGGTGCTCCTCAAAGTAATGCTTTAACTTCTTTGCTGCCATATAGACACCATATGCCACCTTTTGAAAGTGCGGGTAGTTCTGTTTTGAGGCAGACAAAACCTCGCTCAAGTAATATACTGGCCTCTGCACCGACTTACCCTCTTCATTGCGCTCCACTACAATCACTGCACTTACAACTCGGTTGGTTGCGGCTATGTAGAGCAACATTGGCTCATTTGATAGTGGAGACGCTAACACTGGTGCAGTGGCCAACATATTTTTTAAGTGGGCAAAGGCTTCATCGGCCTGTGGCGTCCAAACGAACTTATCCGACTTTTTCATGAGTTGGTAGAGAGGCAGTGCCTTTTCTCCCAACCGACATACAAACCAACTCAACGATGCCAGGCATCCAGTGAACTTCTGGACATCGTTAAGACACTTCGGCAGCTCCATTCGTTCGATGGCTCGGATCTTAGTTGGATTAACTTCGATACCTCGGCTAGAGACGAGAAATCCGAGTAGTTTTCTAGCCGGGACACCGAAGGTACATTTTTCCGGGTTAAGCTTCATCCGGAACCTTCTCAAGTTCGCGAATGTCTGCCTGATGTCGTCAAGGAGCGTTTTGCTTTCCTTGGTCTTGATAACCACATCATCCACGTATACTTGTACGTTTTGACCTATTTGGTCATGCAAACATTTTTGCATACATCTTTGGTACGTTGCACCTGCATTACGTAAACCGAACGGCATAGTGCGATAGCAGTAAGCCCCGTACGGGGTAATAAACGCAGTCTTTATTTGATCATCCGGGTTCAGAGGTATCTGGTGGAAGCCTGAATATGCATCAATGAACGACAACAGTTCACATACCGCGGTTGAGTCTATGACCTGATCTATCCTCGGCAGTGGAAATGGATCTTTTGGACACGCCTTGTTCAGGTTCGTGTAATCGATGCACATACGCCAAACCACTGCCACGTTCGGATCGTCCTTCTTCTTTTCTACCAGCACCGGATTAGAGAGCCAATCCGGATACAGCACCTCCATGATAAATCATGCTGCTAGTAATCGAGCTATCTCGTCTCCAATGACTTTTCTCCTATCCTCGGCGAAGCGGCGGAGAGGTTGCTTCATCGGCCTTGCTCCGGGTCTTACGTTCAAAGAGTGCTCGGCCAACTCCCTCGGAACACCTTGCAAGTCTTGTGTAGACCAAGCAAAAATATCCCGATTCTCACAGAGGAAGTTGACGAGCTCGCTTTCCTATTTGTCAGTTAACCCGGCACCAATTGTTACGGTGCGCTCCGGGAACATGTCATCAACTGGAACCTTCTTGGTGTCCTTTGCGGCTTGGAATGAAACACTGCCATGCGGGTTAGTCAACGCCGACATATACTGCTCTGCGGACTGAGCTAATGCCGCCACCTCTTGGATTTTTCTTTTCTCTCGCGCAATCATGAGCGACTCGGCTAGGTTAGACCCGGCTGAAGCACACTCAATGGAACGTCGGAAATCTCCAGCAATGGTAATCACCCCATTTGGTCCAGGCAACTTCATCTTCAGATAACTGATGTGGCAGCTTGCCATGAACTTGTTCAATGCTGGTCTTCCGAGTAACGCGTGATACGCACTTTCCAAGTTCACCACCTCAAACTCCAGATTTTCAGTTCGGCAGTTATCCCTTGTGCCGAATAGCACGTCGACCCGGACTTTGCCTATGGGCTCGCAAGAAATGCCTGGTACAATGCCATGGAAAGTTGTTCTCGTAGCCTGGAGCATGTTCTCCGAGATGCCCAGCTTGCGCATCGTATCCGCATACATGATGTTAATGCTACTACCATTGTCAATCAGTACCTTGGAGAACCTCACATTGATGTTTGGTCCAATGAATGTCGGATCTAGCACTAGCGCATACGAACCTGGACTCAGCATAAGCTTAGGATGATATTTGATGTTCCAGGTGATTTCCTGGTCAGACCAAGGCATGTACCTCGTCACTGCTGGCATTACCGCATTGACCTCCATATGTCGGTGCTGCAAGCTTTTCCTATTTGTTTCCTCAGTTGTGAACACACAATAGCTCTGGTGATGTTCTCTGTACTCATTCCTTCCCTCGTTTCCGGGGTACCTCTGATCCGGCTGTTGCTGACTTTCCACCTGATGCACTGCATCCCTTCTCTCATTGTGGTCATACCTCGGCGGAGGGGGAGGCAACATTAGCTGTTGCATGTTCGCTCTGGAGAGCAATTGCTGCCGGGGTAACTCCTGCCGAGGTTGATCATTCCGGGGTGCCTGAGCATTCCCCGGACCACCTTGTTCTATCTTACGCATCCACTCACATTGCCTCGTTGTGTGACCCGTCGGGCTATTCGGATTTGGCGTGTGAAACTTACACGGCTGGTCCAACATCGACTCATAGGTATACCTCGGACGATCTTTATTTTCCTGCCACTGTTTCTTTTCCTCCGGAGTCCATGTTTTCTTGCCAGCGTTTCTTGGAGTCCATTGCCCTCCCGTTCTCTGGCGTTGGTTGCTCCCTGCTCCGGGTTGATCTTGATTCACAGCTGCAACTTGTTGCGAACCGTAGAGGTGATCCGGTCTATCATCTCTTCTTTTTCCTCTGTAATCGTTCCTCCTAGATGACCCGGCTCCATCCCTCTGATAGTATTCCTCGCTTGACTCGTTTGACGCGATCCTAGGTTGAGTCGGATCACCCAAAGCATATGAATCAGCAATCCGGATCATCTCGGCCAACGTAATTGGCATTTTCCTTTGCAACTTCATCCACAACTCCCTGCCATACCTGCACCCTTGTGCAAACCATGCTATGGCCTGTGACTCTATGACACGCTCACACGAGTTTCTCACGGTACACCACCGGGTCAAGAATTCACGATCCGTCTCATTAGGTCTTTGCTTGCACATTGCTAGGGTCTGCGGCCTATTCGGTCTCTGATATGTACTTGAGAAGTTGCTGATAAACATTTCTTCAAAATCTATCCAGCAGTTGATGCTTCTGGGTGGTAAATTATTCATCCATACTCTAGCCGGACCTTCCAACATCTGGGGTACATATCGTACAGCCCATCTCAAGTTGCCAGTGGCAATCTTCACAGCTGTAGCATAGTTTATCAGCCAATCCTCCGGCTTGGTACTGCCGTCATACGTCTTCGTGCCTCTGGGCAGCTGGAAGTTGGGTACCGGTGGCTCCTTCATGATCCGGGGTCCAAAGCACGTTGGACCCGGGGGACCTTGACATTCGATCTGTTCCGACCTATACAGGTGATCCAGTTTCAATCTGGCGTCATCCGGCATTAAATCCCTGCTTCCCAATCTTGACCCTATCACATGATAGCCCGGTCTGGGGTACCCTGCGTTCACCATCTCCAAATCGCCGTCGTTGTATCGGTTTTGCTCTCGCTGCACACCTTTCAGTTGCATACCTCGGCCGGTGCTTTGCTCTTGCCTTGGTATATTCCACTGCTGCGGTTGTCCTGCTCCTGCGGAGTTTCGCTGTCCGGCATTGCCGTTGGCAGCGTTCCCTTGACCGGCATTGCCTTGGTCGTGGTTACCTCGGCCAGCTTCACCTCGGCTCACACTCCGTCGATCATCATTTTTCCGTGTTTCTTTTTCTTTTCCCTCACGCGTCGGGTCGTATGGGACGATCTGTTTGTTCCGTCTGGCCGAGGTTACTACCTCTTCTCTCCTTGGACCCCCATGAGGTGACGATGCCGCTCCAGCGGATTTCTCCGGGTTACCCATCGCCAAATGGACGATTTTGGAAGCTCCAGCTCTCTTCGGGTTAGCTCTCAGTAGCTCTTCATTTTGTCTGTTCACGATCCGAACTAGCTCATTAACCCTATCTTGTTGTCTTTGACAGGCCTCACCCGTCAGACCCTCTAACTCGGACGCAGTCGCATCCGCTGCTCTGAGGTTCTTTGCCAGGGTACTATACTTCGGCAACCCCACAGACAGATAGTTTTCCGACCCCTCTGCTCCATCATCACCTTCTCTGTTCATCTCGCTTATGAGATTTCTCCCTTTTACTTTTACCGTATCAACTTTGTTTGCCTTTGCATACTCACACAGTGTCATGTTCAGCGACTGCTGAGCCGCGGCTATTTTCTTTGCGCCCTCTAGTATCTTTTGCCTAGTTTCCTCTAGCTCGGCCTGTGCCTACGCCGGATCTACCACTGCTGCTACCGGGTTAGCCAAGCTATCCATAGCTTCTCTCAGTATGTTCTCAGGCCTCTCTAGTGGAGGTCCTCTACCTTTCCTCGGTGCCTTAGGTGTTACCTCCGGGGCCGATGCTGGATCCTTGCTCGCGCCTGCACCTGGCGCAGTCATCATCACCTCCGCATGGTCCGGGGAGCGAGCGATGCGTGCCCCGCGAGCCACAGTGAGGGGTGGTTCCCCCGCATCGACGACACGGCGCGGATGAACGCATGATACGTCCACCGCAACGTAGACCTTGTGCGCACCGAGCTTGACGAAGAGTCCGTTGCATGGAAGTGGGCGCGTGCCGAAGCAACCAGCATTGTCGCTGACGAAATCCAGCGCTCCAAAGCGCTGAACGAGCCTGAAGACGATGCGTTCGCCGGTGCCGATGAGGTTTCCCATCCGGATCTTCACCCCTGCTAGTGCCGCTAGCCCCACGGTGGGCGCCAACTGTCGTGGTGGTGTCATGGCAGATGCCATGGATAGGCTAAAGGTGGGGACTAATACACGCTAGGGGAATCCAGGGAGGGATAGTGGAGTGATTCTCCACACAGAAGTTTGTATTGCTATTCCTTTAAGATTACAAGTGCTCCTTGAGCCGTATTGGCGAGAGGAGGAAGAAGGGGCTCTCTTACTCCCACCCACGGTTCACCCGTAGAACCTTAACCAAAACCCTCTGGCCTCAAAAAACTCAACTAGCACTCAATCAACCCCCTCTACTGGAACCCTAGCCCCCCTTATATAGAGGAGGCTCGGTCCCTGCCTAGGGCATACGTGGAGGCATATTCCTAAGAATATGCCTCCTCTCAAAGTGGTAACCCGACCGGGGTGCTTTTCCCTCGCGTCATACATGCTTTAGTAACGTAAGCCTCTGTGGCGCCCGCGTCAGCCGACATGGGCGTCGTCACCCTTGTCGGCCATGACCCGGTGGTCCTGCCCTTGCTTTCTTCGCTCATGCAGTGTGTATCGGATCTTCTTTTTGACCAGAGAGATTCCTTCCTTCTCCCAGAAGCTAAGCGAGGACCCGGATCATAGTAGATACGGCCACACTTGTTCCTGCATATAAGTTAGACAAGGACTTCCGACTTACTCCTTAAGTCGGCTGAGACAATGTTAGGCGACCCCCCCCCCCCCCTGGTCCGGGTTACTCCGTGATCCGGCCTGCCTTGAGGTGACCCGGCCAGCATCTGCTTTAACCCTGCTGAACCTCGGCTAACTCGGCCCTTATACCCCGGAGTGACCCTACCTGGGGGTATCCCCCCAACATTTGGTCTGGTCAGGCTTGAGGGGGACAAAGATGATCAAACCACATTGCAATTGCTAGACAAAATCAACCCAAAACAGTATTAGTTAGGCCAATATGATCTTGCCAGCAAGGTGTTTGATGAAATGGCCGCAAGAGAAAAAGTTTTGAATTTTGGTTTCAAAATTTTTGAGTGATATCCACTAGTGCTAGGTAGTCTCTGGTTGCAAGGGTTTTGAAAGTGGAGCTCAAATAGATGGGTTTTGAAATAGGGGTGATCTATGCATATGCATTAGATTCAATTTTCAAATGCCAATTAAAATAAGAAAAAAATGTTTTTAGCAAATCAAAAGGTGGGCCTTGGTACCTCATTATGTGTACTAGCATGGGGTGCAAATATCAAGAATTATTTCTGTTAAGTTTTGAGTACTAGGAATAGCCAAAGTAGGCATGAGAGTTAAATTTGCCAAAATGACCATTCCTCCTTTTTAATTATTTTTGATTTGATTTTCTTTAGGAAAAGTTTGGGAATGATGTAGATGATGTTTAACTCACCTAAGAAACATTTTACAAGCATTGGATCATTCAATCATGACAATTCAAACAACTCCTATTTTAAATGCACACATATATGAATGCTTTCATTTTAAATTTGAAAAAGTTTTTGTTAACCCTATTTTTGGATGATTTTATCTTGATAACCTTGGATTTGAGTTTTGGGATGTTATACACGTCAACCACACACCAGCAAGCTATTTTCTATCACCGTTACCACTTATAATTATCTATACCACTTGTATTTCACTATCTCTTCGCCGAACTAGTGCACCTATACACCTGACAAATGTATTAGGTGTGTTGGGGACACAAGAGACTTCTTGTATCTTTATTGCAGGGTTGCTTGAGAGGGGATACCATTGACCACTTCCTCCCTGAGTTCGATAAACCTTGGGTGATCCACTTAAGGGAAAACTTGCTGTTGTTCTACAAACCTCTGCACTTGGAGGCCCAACAACTGTCTACAAGAATAGAAGTGCGTAGACATCACATAACACCATGAAACACTATGCCACTAGTATTACATCCCTCGAAGTGGTACAACAGAAACATAGCAGATCCAAGACATGACTATAGGTTACAACTCGACTCTTTACAAAAGATCCAGAGAACACTCTAGGTTATAGAGAGAGTAAGAAACTTCTTACAAAAAAACCAGAAATAACAACTCATAAATATCATACTAATAACACGAGTATATAAATATCTGGCTTGCAAAGGCTTCTATTGCATTGCTCTATAGAAGTAGGTTCTTTGGTTAGATATTCTACTCTTATCTAATCAGCAACTTCGTCTTCACTTTAGTTGATGAATGTGATGTCTCCATTGACTTCATTTAAGATCTTGAGTGTTTAATGATGGTTCCTTTTAGCATTAGTTGATGTTGACGTCGTCCTCATAAGCTTTAGAATCTATCAAGGGTTAGGAAGATACGGTTGAGTACGAGCATACTCAGCAAGTTCACTAAAAATAAGTGTTTGATGCACTAACTATAGCCACAGACCAAAGGTCGTAGGCTATCCAGGTTTTCATAAAGATTTCTTACAAATATTGCTTTTATTATGAAAGACTATGTCTGTCAGCCTTCACGGGTTGATTAGAACTTCGTGGAGTTCATTTCCTGCAGCGTTCGCGGCTCCTTCCCAGAACAGGGAGTAACATGTCACACTTTCTTACACTCTATAGAGGTGTGCTGCTTTACCCATGAGATACCTTAGCCTTGTTGCATATCTGAGTTGCATTCTCGTCCACACTTCCTTGGTGTGGGGCCCAGTCTAAGATCCAAGCCGATCACTACCCTTCTCCGTGACCCCATATGCTAGCACGACTCCCCAAGTAGAAATACCTCTGTTAACCCCCATATAGGCAGATATAACTCTGGTAGACCCCTTGGAGACTCTAGTGAGCAGATCAAGTCCCTGGTAGACCCCCAACAAAGTGGCAGACCTACCTCCGATAGCCCCTCACAGATAATCTAGATACCAAGATCATGGGGCACTGAGGGGTCCCACCCATGTACTGAGTCCCCGCAGGGAATCCCAGCATCACGATATGGTCATCCGCCGACATACGGAAGGAAGAAGATCTAGTTGACTCCCTAGAGCCCAGACAGATCTCATGGTTAACGCGTAATCTATGGCACAAGAATCACTGGCAACATTGGTTATTAAATCCTAGACGATACATTTCCGAGCAATGGCGGTTCCATTGTCGGTCATAATAGATTAGCTGATCACCCTGGATAAGTAACCAATAGTTCAAGTTAATTATGAAAATAGTATTTTCTGTCATCCTTTTCAAAATGCAGGTGTTAACAGTAACAGTTTGCAAATACTTGATAGAAAATAACTAAAGTACATGAGCAAGTGTAAACTTGCCTCTGTGATCACAACATTATGCAATCACGGTCTTCGAGACGATATAAAATCCAATATCTGAAAATAGCATCATTGGTCCGGTAAGGACTAATGTTTAAAGAAGAAATATACTGTGATGCATAAGTAATGTAATGCATTTTGTAAAATCCCGAGAAAATTGATGAGTCCAAAATTGAGGCATATTTAAGTATACAAATTATTCATATTGTCACTCATTACATGCTACATCTATCTACAATTATGCCTATTATGTATGATTACTAGTTCTCATTCATTTCCACATGGACTTTGCACATTAGTAGTTTTATTAGGATTTTATTACCTTTTTCTTGTCTTTGATTTGTGTGTAGGTGCTATGAACAATCATGGATAAAAGGAGCCAATAGGATTTAATATGGAGGAGTTGAAGGCACTAGACTTAGCCATTTGAGGGGAGGAAAAAGTGGATTTTTTCATCAACTCCAAATGAAGACCATGGTGGTGTATCCCTCGTCCAAACGAATCCATCGAGCCAAAGAACACCTCAATCAGAGTCCATATAAAGAAATGGTGACCAAAACACTACAGAGTTCACAGGGCGTAACGACCACTGGTACGGACAGAGCCCGCCCGTACCGTATGGCTGTACCACCCTCTGATGGCTTCGTTTCATCAAATGGAACAAGATTTTTGAAGGCCTAATGGCCATATTCGGCCCCTTGCTCCGTCAGTGCACAAAATCGACCTCTAGATGCCTATTTAAAGAGGGGAAACCCTAGAACAGAGAGGGGAGTCCACATATGCCATAGGGGCATAGCCCTGCCGCTCCGCCGCCTCCATATCCTCCATCCGCAAGATCTACACCATCATACCACTCAAGGGAGAGAGGAGACTTGCATCTTGAAGGGCTACGCATCGATCTTCATCGCCATCTTCATCAACATCGTCTTCAACATCAACCCCCTTTATTTACTTTGTTGTAGTCCAATCTGTATTGTGGATTTGCACCTGTATTCAATTGTACCTTCATATTTCATCCATACAATTGCCATGATGTTGATCCCCTTCATTTATGAGTAGTTGCCTTATTCTTTGAGAGAGATGGTGAAACCCTAGCACTATTATGAAGTTGCAATAAAGATGATCTATTCTTGTGTCCATATGACTGGTCGGTCTATGATAGATTTATGATTTGTGTTTGATCTCTCTCTTTAGATGGTATGTGCAGTCAGATACATATCATTTGCCTCTGGGACTAAAGATGAGGGAGAAACCCTTTGGACGTGTTTGGAAGTGTGCCCGGAAAGCTTCGTGATAATTGGCACCGGCTAGCAACCTGCACGGAGAAAGGGGATAAAGAGAGACTCCCTAAGCTAATTACGATATCCACGGGGAGACCCTTAATTGTGGTGGTCTGTATGGGTGATTGCTCTCAGACATCACGGTGGTTATTTATAGGTGAACTCATTCTTGGCTCAACAAAGTGGCTTCCTACGAGCCTTGTAGTGAACATCTTATTATGGATCTCTCTCCACACATATCATGACACAAGAAGTATGGTATCTTCATTATGAATAATAATATCACGCTAGTGGTGAATCGTACACTCCTTGAGAACCCCTCAACCATATCACACAACACTTCATAGACACTCGATTGCTTTAGTTTACTTTTGTTAATTACTTTATTCTTGTTTACTTTAAGAACTTATTCAAACACACTCCTTTTTACACCATTAATTGGAATTGGAGATAACCTGCAAGTACTATCTAGTGAATAGTAATGAGGGGCATAAAGACCTCTACCAATAGCTCTCTGTGGGATCGATACTCTTATTTTGAAACTAGATACAATTGATCTATGCACTTGTAGTCAGCAAGCTATTTTCTGGCGCTGTTGCTGGGGAGCTAAGCTCTTTTGGTCTTTGTTCTTAGTTGCTAATTTATTGTTGTTGTACTAACGGTTGTTTATGAGTTTCAAGTTGTTTCTATTTATTAATTTTTACCGCTTTTACTTATTTGAAAATAACAAAAAAATTATAAAACCAAAAAAACATAAAAAGTTGTAAAACAAAAATTATAAAAACATTTTCTATTTATCACGTCTTCAGAGATTGCTATGTTTGAAGAGATGAAGCTCGCAATAGAGGAGAAGAAAGTTGGAACTTTTGGATATTATATTACGAGGGAAATGTATCAGAAGAATGGGTGAATTGGTTGAAAGGCTATTCATCCACATTATGTACCTCGTACAATTTACTTGTGAAGACTACAGATCCAAAGATCATTTTAATTATCAATGTAATAATAATATTGTTGATATCAAATTAGCACTTTATAATGGGAATTGTGAATTCTCTGCTAATATGGAGGTTTATGAGAGTACTTTTTACCGGTTGTTGTGAGTTGCTAGCTCACATGAGTGATATAAAAAGAGAAGATGAAGTACTTGCTAAGATCTATGGAATAGTATACCTTATATACTCTTATTGTAATAATAACTTTTGTGATGATGCATTAGTGATTGCTCACAAGCGGATAGCCGCGGAAGAGACTAAACTTATGCAAGACTCATAGAAGAAAGAAGAAGAGGATATACACCGATGCGAAGATACTACTGCCGCTGGTATGGATTTGTTTAACTTGTATGATCTGCTAGATGGTTGTGCAAAATCCTTTTGTAATTCATATCATGAGCCTTGTGATAATTGTATGGCAGTTGGGCACTTTAGTTTTCAATGTTCCATTACTCTTGAAGAGTCTCGAGTGTCTCACACTAGAGAGGAAGTCATAGAGTATTTGGTTTATAAAGGTGTCCATGATCTACTATCAAAAGATTCAATCACAAGAAAGAGTAGTGTTAGCATGCTTCATATGAAACTTACCAACTTGTTACCAATGTTACAATCTTATTGCCAAGAACGTCTTAGTGATAATCCACATGTGGTAGAGAGTAAGGCACGATTGAAAACCATAGTGTCTGAAGATAACCATTTGCAGGAACCACAAGATAAAGAGGAGGAACAAAAAAAGGTGAGGTTGACAAACATTGGCACACTACAAATACTACATTTTTTATGATGCCTCTCTCTCTAGTAATGATTCTTATAATGCTAAAACGGATTGTAATTTATCTGTGGAGCCCTTGTGCCTAGACACTCACGAGGAGAGCATTACTAATGATGAACTAGAGATGGAACCTTGCTATGAATCTTTCAATGCTAATATGCGGGGACCTGATTTACTCCCTGTTGCAAAGGAAGAATATTATGAAGTGTTCCCCTACAATGGTAACCAAGGTAAAAATTCAATAATTATATTTCAACCTCAAATCCTCTCATTGCAGCTATATAAGGATGCATGCTCACCACACTTGGTGCATCCATGCTCGCTTGGAAGCGAGAACCTATTCATCTACATCATTCCTATGCACCGCAAGAGGGTACGACTTTGACCGTACTCTACTATGAGATGCCCCGACCCTTTGCTGGAGGTAAGTACTATTACACCTTGAATTAAGATCCCCTGGGATCCAGATGGATAATTTAATGAAGCATCTAAGCCTGGCTATATGTCTTTAAAGAAAGCGCTTCCCAGGAGGTAACCCGGAAGTTTTTAGGTGTCTTTCTTAATTTTGTGTCGTGAATCTAGTTGCATTCATGTTGCATTAGCACTTGTATATATTTGCATGATTTCCTATTAGAGTTGGCTTGGGACTATTTTTGATAGGTAGAATTATTTGTTGCTCTAATCATGTGTTGCATATCTTGGTTAAATCTTCTCCACAAAAATATATGTTTGCTTTGTTTGGATGTTGGACTAACGTTTCAAATCCTTAGTATAATTTTTGGAGAAAAATATCTTGTTCTAGAGCTCACAGCGAGCTTAACGAGCAGCAGTACGAGTGGACCCGTCCGTACCACGCGCCCGTACCCCACATGTGACACATTGGAAGAAGCAGAATTTTTTCCAAAAAAGTGACGGCAAGCTTACTCAGTACCATCCGCCTGTACTAACCTCGTTACTAGGCAAAGGAAACATGAAGACGACCCAGGGCTATAATGACCACCCGTACGGGCGCATCCTGCCTGTACCACCCGATCGTACCAACTTCGATGGAACCCTTCAAAAAAAGCAGAGAAGACGAGGTGCAGTACGGGCGGATTCTGTCCATACCACACTCACATACCAAGGAGCAGCACCACATAGCAAGGGCAGGAACAGGTACAAAAAGGTTATAACCCCTCCAATCTTTTTATTTTGACAATCTCAGGTCAGCGGGTTACCGTATATATGTTCCATTGTACTTCATTTTCTTTTACCTACCTTCGAAACTCCCTAGCCTATAATTCTATGTAGTGTTTCATGTTTATTTTATTTTATTTTCATGGTTGAGTGAACAAACTCCCTTCATACACCGAATCGTTTGCTTTTACTTTGTTTGTTATTTTCGTAGGGACTTGAACCTTGTTTGATGGCATGCATGGTTTGTGCCAACCATGTAAATACTTGCACAAGCCATTTGGTTGTTTCAACTCAACGCTTCAACAAGGAAGTATTCGTTGAACCAAAGGTCCATGTCCACCAAAAGTAAGGTTATTCATACCTCAACGGTAAAGTGTGTCACCCTTGTTTTATTCAAGCTTGGGGAGGTAACCACTTCTCATACTCTCTTTTGGTAACTGCATTTTCTCTTTCCTTATGGTAATCTATTCAAGTTTGGTTCTTACAAAAGTTCTAGCTTGGGGAAGTTACTTCTGCATGTGTAGAGTCTTGTGCAATGTTCTTGTTCGATGAAACTTTTTGTGTAATCATATATCCCATTGTTTTTGAATGTTTGCTTAGGTAAGTTGTGTTTCATGTTTATATAATGGATGCACTTGATTTTGTTAGGATTCATAAGAGTTGAGTTAGAACTTTGATTCACTATGTTAAAATCTTTATCCAGCTTGAGAAGAACTTTGTGATCCTTTAGAATACATTGCCATGATTTTTACACTTAAATCCTATGTCTCCCATTTTTGAATTTTGAATTGTTTATCTTAGATGGTTGATATGCGAAGATGCCATGCTAGTGGGAGTAATTCAAAATAGTTAGAGTAAAGATTTTTATTTGAATGAATGATTAGTTGTGAAAGCTTTTCCTCTAGTTCTTTTAGCTAACCGGTCTTGCCTTGGTAATAATATTGCCAAACAAGTATCACAAGAAAACTATGAAATTTATGACTTGTTTGATGAATGATGGTATTGAGAGTATACCCTTGAAGATACTTAACCCCATAGATGTTTTGATAGACTTGATGACACTCTTGAAAGGAGTTGTTTGATTGAAATGAAGTCTAGTGGTAATTGTGATGCATGCCAAAGCTAACCTTGTGGATCAAACCATGGTACTCGTAAAAAATAAAATGAGAAAAAAATTTCTATGTTTCTCATGCACACCTTTGGTATGCCAACAACTCCGCTAGCTTTTGAAGGTGGCGACCAAAACCTTGTACAAAACCTTGGGGCACTTCTCCACAACTAAATTGGAGGCTCCCAAGACGACCTCGAAGCTCTTACACACGAGGATGAGCTATGGAGGGTGAATTATTCAAGTTAGGGTTTCCTCAAACCCTAGAGCAACAACAACTTACACAAATAGTGGGGACACATAAATCCCTTTGGTGGAAAGCTAGGTCTAGGTCTCCTCCCTCGATTCCCTAAGGGGCAACATGTTTGAGTGGTTAGGGAGGGAGAACTAGGAGGTTGGAGCTCAGTATTAATGGAGGAGAGAGAGTAGAAGCCGCAACCTTCACTTGGAGAAGAAGGGGTATATAGCCCCCACAGAAAAAGAGTCGTTGCCTCTTCACTAACCCCAGAGTCTCCGGTCTTCAGGGCCGGAGTCTCCGGGCATGGCCGAAGTCTTCGGGGTGGGCGCTGGACTCTAGGCAGGACTCCTGGGGGGTGTTCTGAATGCTTTTTGAGGCACCTCGGAGTCAAGGCTAGAGACTGGGCTGGAGTCTCCGGGATCCTTCCCTAGAGTCTCCAGTGTGGTGCACGACTCTGGATCCAACTTCGGGATGGACACAGAGAGCAGTCCAGGAGGGTGGAGACTTGCCCAGAGACTAGGCCGGAGTCTCCGGTCGAAGACCCTGGAGTCTCCGGGCCTGGACCCCGGCGTCTCCGGACTCAGGGGAGGCAGCAGACCAAAATTCCATTTAAGCACCTTTTTCTTGATTAAAATTTGAACCCTTCTCCTTTGAAAAATAGAACACAGTCATGTGCCTTTACACAGATGAACCTGCAATACTTTGCACACAGTAAAAGCTAACTTGTGTGGACAACAAACACCAAAACATCATTAAGGCAGGAAATGCTCTTTCACATGTGATGGTGATTTGAGGCATTTACTACATAAGAATAGATTATTATTAATGGCCCATCTTTTATTACTCAATAATGAGTTAAGCAATGCATTACATTGCCTATCTGAGAGTACCAATAATTCAAACTAACCCATTTTTTACTATTCTCTATTCTTTATTTCTTTTTGTATTGTTTTGCAGGGATTAAGAATAAGAAGAAATGGAGATGTTGTATATGAAGAAATGTAGATAGGAACTAATTTAGGTTTTCTTTTTATCCTTTTGTAACTTTTACTTTACTTTGGATAATGTAAATAATAGTGTGATATTGTTTAATATTAATAAAGTTAAATTTCTTTCTTTTTAACATTTGAATCTTGTAAACATTTATATCTTGTTTCTAAATAAGGATTTCATTCTTATTTATTATTTTAATTCTTTCCCCATTTGTAATTTGTCTTTATTATTTTAGACTTGGAAATGAAGAATTCCTTTATACTTTTACTTATTTATTTCAATTACTCTATTATCATTTATATTTTGTCATATCATATTACTTGATTCAAGAATTTCCATTCCATTTCTCTTAAGTATTTAAATATTCCATGATTCAATTTATGAATTTTTTATAACTTCATTTGAATGCAAATACGTGTTTGAATAATTTTCCCACTAAAAAAAGAATTCTACAAAGGTCTTGTTGAAATCCATAGTAGTTGCGCTAATATTTCCATCAAAACAAGAGCGATCTCGATCCCCCCATAGCTCTTTCAGTTTTACGCAAAATTTCCCTAGATTATTTTATGCATGAATGCAATGCACACACATGTGTCCTCTCTATTTCTAGGTGTTAATCCTAGGATGCTACAATATACTTTCACCGAGGACTTGATTAGATATATGAAAATATCTATGAGAAACAAGTATGAGACTTTTTGAAAAATGTTCAAAGGTTTCAGTATGAAGTAGAAATCATTGTAATAAGAGAATTAAGTATGTATGATTGGATCACAAAGGAAGATATTTGAGTTACAAGTTTAGCAAGCATCTAAGAGTTGAGAAACTGGTTCATAGACTTGCATTTCCTGAAACACCATAGGAGTATGGAGGTTTCGAGAGATGTAATCGAACCTAGTTAGTCTTGGTAAGATCAAAGATAAAAACTACAATTATATATTTTAAAGATTATGCTATAGTGATGACCTTTTACACTAAAAGGAGTGCCATCATAATCCGATGAAATTACACCATATTATTTATGGCGAGGGATAAAACCCAAGTTGTGTTTTCTTAAATTTTGGTAACAAGGCATATGTAAAATGTTTACAACCAAAGTCAGATAATCATGTATTTGTAGGGTATATCAAAGAAACTGTTGGGTATTCCTCCATCGTAACACTGAAGACAAAAATGTGTGTTGCTGAAAATGGCAAGTTCCATGAGAAGGAATTTTAACAAAAAGTTAAGTGGGAGAACAATAGAATTTTGATGACTTTGTTGAACCTGGGCAACATGTTCTAAATACCTCGGCACCGGAAGGTGATCTAGAGGTATCTAGAGTGCTCTTGGCTCCCGTGCATACAAATGTTGTAGTCCCGGAGATCTAAGTTCCTATTGAACCATGTGGATCGGGTAGTAATCAAATAGCAAGTTTTGAGGACAAAGTATTATTGTTGGACAATAATGGACCGGCTACATATGAGGAAGAAATGATGAGCCCTGACTCCGTTAAATGGCTAGAAGCCAAAAAAAATTACGATAGTATCCATGCACAAAAATCAAGGTGTGAACTTGGTAGACCCTCCAGAAGGCATGAACCTTTTCAAGCGTAGATGTATCTATAAAGGAAAATACATGGATGTTCACATGTGTGAAATTTTAACATATGTGAAACGATCGTTGTGTTTAAGAAGTTTATAGCAATTTTCAAATATTTGACTACACCAAGATTTGATCTTTGGTAGCGATGTTTAGTATGTACTGCTTATTGTAGCAACCACTATATGTTTCAGTTTTGAGATATGGTAATTTAACAAACAAAACAACATTCTTAAAATAGAATGGTTGCCTAGGATGTGTGCATGACACAATCCAAAGGATTTTGTTATTCGAAGGGTGCTAAAAGGCATGCAAACTTCAATTGTTGAAGTAGGTATCGTGGAGTTGGAATCTTCACTGTGATGAAATTGTTAAAGATTTTAATTTGATCAAAAATGATGAAGATTCTTGTATTTACAAGAAAGTAAGTGGGGCGCTAATACATACTTTCAATTCTTTATGTAGAAGACATTTTGTTGATTGAAAATGATGTATCTTTTATTGACACAAATTAAGAATTTCATTAAAATTTGGATTTCAATGATAGACTTAGGCAAAACCAAAATATTAGACATCAAGGTATTTATAGATAGATTGAAGTGCTAATATAGTTAAATACATAAATGCAATATTGAATTAGTTATATACAATGGTAAGGAAATTGCTAATCCTTAACTGCTCGGTCAGCTTGCGAGTAGCGACTAGTCAAAATTCGGACAATTAACAGATTTAATCGGTCGGCTATTAATCGATGCAACCTACACAAATTAGAACCTAAAACATGTGTATGTAAGAATGAAATAGTATATGGGTCTCTATATGTAAACGATAAGAAAGGTTCTTGTTGACTCGTGTAGTAACGAGCTCATTGGGGAACCCCAAGAGGAAGGTATGATGAGCACAACAGTAAGTCTCCCTCAGTTATGAAACCAAGGTTACCAATCCAGTAGGAGCAAGGAAACACCTCCAAGGTGTTGTTAGCTAGCCTTTGGCAGGGCGCACTACCGGTGCTAGCAGCAACATGGAAACCTGCACAACACAACCACAGAACTTTGCCCCCAACTTATAGTGAGGTTGTCAATCTCACCGGTTTTGCTGAAAACAAAGGATTAAACGTATTGTGTGGAAGAAAGTAATAGTTTGCAGAAAGTAAACAGAAAGTAGTAAAAAGTTGTAGATTGATGGTAAAAGAAAGTACCGGGGTCCATAGTTCACTAGTGGTGGCTCTCCTTAAGATAGATGACATGTTGGGTGAACAAATTACAGCGAGGCAATTGACAAACATCGAGAAAGCAATCATGCATATAGTAATCATTTTGACTCCTTTGAGATTTGATTGGGCATTACAACATTATACATAGACCGTAATCCAACTGCATCTATGACTAATAATCCACCTTCAGGTTATCATCCGAAAATACTCCCCATGTGTTTCTTTTTAGCATTATCATCAAGTGGGACATTCAAATAACAATCTTCCAATGGTGGCAAATCCAGCATGTCATAAATCCTTCTAGGAATAATAGAAACACTACTATCAAGATCGCATAATCCTTTAAAATCAAAATCATTCACTTTCATATTGATGATGGGTTCCCAACCATCTTCTTGTTTTATAGGAATAGAAGCTTTATGTTTCATCTTTTCTTCTTTAATTTTTATGAGAGCATCAGTAATGTGTTTTGTAAAGGCCATATTCATAGCAATAGCATTAGGACTTTTAGCAAGCTTTTGTAGGAACTTAATAACTTCAGAGATATTGCAACCATCAAGATCAAAATCATAATTATCATCTAAAGTAGTAAAGCTATTACTAGCCTCAACACTAGTGGTAGTGATAGTAGAAACACTAATGTTTCTGGCAATTTCATCTTCTCTTTCCCACTTAGCATGCAATTCAGCTAATAGTCTAACATTTTCATCAATTCTAACTTGTATGGCATTAGTAGCAGCAAAGGGATTATCAATAGTTTTAGGTTTAGCAGCCATTTTATTCAAAGAAGATTGAGCTTCAGCCTATGATGCTATATTTCTTTCAGCATTAGAGAGTTTCTCCTCAATAGTTTTATTGAAAGAAGTTTGTTTACTAATAAAGTCTTTAAGCATAACTTCAAGTTTAGAGGGAGCACTCCTATTATTGTTGTAGGAATTTCCATAAGCATTACCATTGTTGGGAGGATAAAGGCCTATAATTATTATTACCAAAATTATTCGTGTGGGCATTGTTGCTAAAATTATTATTTATTATAAAGTTCACATCAACCTGCTCTTCTTGAGCAACCATAGAGGCCAAGGGAACATGATTTGGATCAATATGAGCTTTCCCATTAACAAGCATAGACATAATAACATCAATTTTATCACTCAAGGAGGAGGTTGTTTCAATAGAATTTACCTTCTTACCTTGTGGAGCTCTTTCAGTGTGTCGTTCAGAATAGTTAACCATCATATTATCCAGAAGCTTTGTTGCAGCACCCAAAGTAATGGTCATAAAGGTACCTCTAGCAGCAGAATCCAATAGATTTCTTGAAGAATAGTTCAATCCTGCATAAAAGGTTTGGATAATCATCCAAGCAGTCAGTCCATGAGTGGGACAATTCTTTACCAAAGATTTCATTCTTTCCCAAGATTGAGCAACATGTTCATTATCAGATTGTTTAAACTTCATTATTTCACTTCTCATAGATATAATCTTAGCAGGAGGATAGTATTTTCCAATGAAAGCACCTTTGCATTTAGTCCAAGAATCAATACTATTCCTAGTTAGGGATTACAACCATTCTTTAGCTTTTCCTCTCAAAGAGAAAGGAAACAATTTAAGCTTAATAATATCTCCATCTATATCCCTATGCTTTTGCATCTCACAAAGTTCAACAAAGTTATTTAGATGGGCAGCAGCATCTTCATTAGCAATACCAGAAAATTGTTCTCTCATTACAAGATTGAGTAAAGCCGGTTTAATTTCAAAGAAAATAGTTTCAGGAATAGGTGGAGCAATAGGTGTGCTCATGAAATCATTGTTGTTGGTGCTAGTGAAGTCACACAACTTAGTATTTTCAAGAGTAGTCATTTTTTTAATAAAGAAAGCAAAGTAGTAAAACTATTTTTGTGTGTTTTTGATAAAGAAACAAGCAAGCAAAGCAAAAATAAACTAAGAAAAACAAAAATAACAAAGTAAAGAGATTGGTTATGAGGGACTCCCCTTGTGAAGATGTCCTTGACTCCCCGGCAACGGCGCCAGAAAAGTACTTGCTGACTCGTGTAATAACGAGCTCGTTGGGGAACCCCAAGAAGAAGGTATGATAAGCATAGCAGTAAGTTTCCCTCAGTTATGAAACCAAGGTTATTAATCCAGTAGGAGCAAGGAAACACCTCCAAGGTGTTGCTAGCTAGCCTTTGGCAGGGCGCACTACCGGTGTTAGCAGCAACGTGGAAACCTGCACAACACAACCACAGACCTTTCCCCCAACTTATAGTGAGGTTGTCAATCTCACCGGTTTTGCTGAAAACAAAGGATTAAACGTATTGTGTGGAAAAAAGTAATAGTTTGCAGAAAGTAAACAGAAAGCAGTAAATAGTTGTAGATTGATGGTAAAAGAAAGGACCGGGGTCCATAGTTCACTAGTGGTGGCTCTCCTTAAGATAGATGACATGTTGGGTGAACAAATTACAGCGGGTCAATTGACAAACATCGAGAAATCAATCATGCATATACTAATCATTTTGACTCCTTTGAGATTTGATTGGGCATTACAACATTATACATAGACCGTAATCCAACTGCATCTATGACTAATAATCCACCTTCAGGTTATCATCCGAACCCCCTCCAGTATTAAGTTGCAAGCAACAGATAATTGCATTACGCATTGCGTGTAAAGTAAACAATATGATTGTTCTATGAACAAAGGATTACTATTTTCTCCCTAGTAGCAACAACACATCTAGTACCTTAGAGATTTATGTCACTTCCCCAGATTACTAGAGGCATGAACCCACTATCGAGCATAAATACTAACTCTTGGAGTTGCTAGCATCTACTTGGCCAAGATAGCTACTAACAACAGAAAGCATGCAAGATCACAAATAACAAAGACATGATAGAATCAATAATCAATCTGAAATAGCATCTCAATATCCATTGGATCCCCACAAACACAACATGTAGGATTACAAATAGATGATCTTGATCATGAACAGAGCTCACAAGATCTAAACATGATAGCCCAAAGGAGAAGAACCAGCCATCTAGCTACTACATGGACCCGTAGTCCAGTGATGAACTACTCACGCATCACACCGGAGGCTTGCAAGGTGATGAAGAAGGCCTCCAGGGTGAATTCTCCCCTCTGGCAGGGTGCCGAGAAGAGCTTCAGATCCCTCCCGATCTAGGGATGGAGATGACAGCGGCTACAGACTCTTTCGTGGATTTTTGATCGGGTACTTAGGGTTTCTGTATCGGAGGCATCTTATAGGCCAAAGGGGAGGCCGAGGGGGTGCTGTAGGCGGCTAGACCATCCCCTGGTGCGGGCCAGGCCTGGCCGCGCAGTCAGGTGGTGTGGCCGGCCTCTGGCCCCTCTCCGTCTCGTATTCTGGCTCCGTGTCCCCCTTGGTAAAAAACTGACTTTGGCTTTTGTCCCGTCCAATTTCGAGATTATTCATTTTCTGACTTTCCTGGAACCAAAAACAGCAGAAAACAGGCAACTCGCACTGTGGCATCTTGTTAATAGGTTAGTCCAAGAAAGTGTATAAAAAGTACTCCAAAGTGTGGACAAAACATAAGAAAGTAGATAAAACCAAGCATGGAACATCAAAAATTATGGATACGTTAGCATCATATCAGTTCTCGTCTCATGGAAGATTTTGAAGCAAGATTCAAGTGTCTTGATAACTGGTGAGTGAAACATCATGAATGATTTGATCAATCATGTATACCATGATATGTATATATCTAGATATGTCATATGCTCTTAATGGTATGAGCATATACCAGAGTTATTCATAAGATGATCATTGGACAATAGTAATGATATCCTTATGTGCTTGGAAGAACTAAGAATTTTTGGGGTTTAGCGCCTGAAAACAATAATGTTTTCCTACGCAAACCACCGACTGCCAGGATCTATCTAAGAGTAATGCAGTAACGATAGGGGCTTTCACGAACTTACCAAGTTGAAGACCAAAACGCTTTGTCAATGTTCGGGAGGATGTGGTTGATGTAGTCGTACTGACGCCAACCTCAAGGTCATTCTAAACTCGGATGGCTCCACCAGCTCCAATTACTTCGATAGCTCGAACGACTCGATCACCACAAGTGCAACACCTCGTAGGGATTCACACACATACGATGTTTGACGATGACTC
Organism: Avena sativa; assembly: GCA_916181665.1. Lineage (NCBI taxonomy): Eukaryota > Viridiplantae > Streptophyta > Magnoliopsida > Poales > Poaceae > Avena > Avena sativa. The sequence goes on along the minus strand of OV702290.1, from coordinate 24,668,829 downwards.
TTGGACCCTGATCTAGCAGAGTTTGTGGAAGTAGATCTCCTAGATCCGAAATTCCCGCAGTGCGACGGTGCTCTGCAGTAAAGAACACTGGTTCGTGCATCCCTTACAGTGGCTCCGCACTCACAAGGGAGAGAGGGAGGGAGGAGGGAACTTGGAGGGGCAAGCCTTAAAGCTTGGTATTAATTGGTGTGATTATATCCCTCCCTATGCCCTCCTTTATATAGGGGGAGGGGAGCCCCCAAGTCCCTTGCCTTAGCCATATGGGACTAAACCAAGGAGAGGAGAGGAGGGGGCAGGCCGGCCATCCTAGGTGGGCTTGGCGCGCCACCAGGTAGCCCAACCGGCCACTCCTCCAATTTCCCTTGGGGGGTTTCCCTCATGGGACCTTTTCCCTTTAGGGAGTTAGCCCATTAGCCATGGGTTATCCATTAAATCATATTTAAATCATTAAATAAATATAAATAAATGTATAATTCAATAACTAACATATATTTACATATTATTTAATTCCAGTTGCATCGGAACTCCTTCCGGACAACTCCGGACACCCGCTAGACATTTCCGGCATGCTTTTGGTTTTCTCTTCTCTTTTCTTTGGTGATTCCTATGATACCAAAACGATCTCCGAGCATTTTCAAACCCTTAAGTGTGTTACCCTAAGGGTTTGGGAACACTCGAGACATGGTCAATACCCCTCTCGGACCAATGATCATCAGCGGGACCTGGATGCCCATAATGACCCCTATGCATTCCACGAGAATCTTTGTCGTTGAACCACTAAACATAGAGTCATATTCCCTTTTTTACTTTGATATACCTGATTAACAACATTGCCATGTCTAGTTCAATCTCGTTACCGACAAGTACAGCTTTACTCGTTCTGAGCTATGCCATCCCCGTGACCTAGTGACACGTTGTAGCTTTATAGATGTCATGCCTCCGAGTGGGCCCAGAGTATATCTCTGTCACATGGAAGAACAAATCCCGCTCTTGACACATACAACTCTACATGTCCCTCTGAATACCTGAAGACACATTTATGATCACTGTTTTACTGAGTGGCGTTTGATGCAAACAAGGCACTCTCAGGTGATAGTGATTAAATATGGTCTCGCGGTCTAAGGAATTGGTTACTATGTTTCCTAGTCATTGTAACGGTGAACTTTGTGACTTGATCATGTTACAATTCCTGTGTTGGGTATGCCCATCACTTTCATTTACCTAATGAAATGACCCCATTGTCAATTGACATAAATGTCCATGATCGGGAAATGTCGATCATAGATTGACCAATGAACTAGTGCCTAGAGGATAACTAGGGACTGGTGGTTTACATATCACACGTGTATTGAAGTTCATATTAATACAATTATAGCATGATATAAAACCTTTATGAACTTAATGAAATATGTCAATAATCTATATTATTATTTGCCTCTAGGACATATTTCCAACAAAAATATGTTATGTATGTAGAGGTCACAAATAATTCATTGTAATGTGTTATACTGGTACTAGTTTTGTCGCATATACAAATAAAGTTTATCTCAATTTAGTCTATGTGTTTAGAAATAAGGTGGCATGGTGAAATGGAAAAAAAGTTCCACGATGGATTTGGATGAGTTCCAAAGTTATAACAATGTGAGAGATACTACAACGAAGGCTGAGTATATGACTGCTCTAGTAGCAGTAGAAGGAGGGCATTTGTGTCAAGGATTTTGTTATCAAACTAGGTACAGTTTCAAGCAAGCTATATTATGAAGATCTATTGCATGATAATTGTGACAAGATAGTTTTTGGCTAAGGAACTTAGGTCTCACCAGAAGACCAAATTTATGCAATGCCGTCTCATTTGAGACATGCATATACACACGAAGCTGATAGTGTTAGACTTAGAGATTAAGTTTACTACGATCAAGGCATATGAATAACACTGGATTGCCATAGGTGTTAAATGCCCAAATTTTGACTAGGTTATTGACTCCAATGCAAGTCCGAGACTATTGGAAATATGCCCTAGAGGCAATAATGAAGTTGTTATTTTCATATTTTCTTATTCACGATAAGTGTTTATTCTCCATGCTATAATTGTATTAACCGTAAACTAAATACATGTGTGCATATAGAAACAACACATTGTCCCTAGTAAGCCTCTTCTTACTAGTTTGTTAGTCAAGTGATGGTTAAGGTTTCCTAACCATGGACATGTAATGTCACTTGATAATGGGGTCATATCATTAGGAGAATGATGTGATGGACAGACTCAATAATAAGCATATGCATTGATCATGTCACTTAGTTTGATTGATATCGCTTTCGTATATGTCAATTATCGTTTCCTTATACCATGAGATTGTGTTACTCCCTGGTATCGAAGGAATACTCTATGGACATCAAATGCCACATCATAATTGGGTGATTATAAAGATGGCTTTGAGGTATCTCTGATGGTACTTGTTGAGTTGCATGAATTAAGACTGAGATTTGTTACTCCAAGTGATGGAGAGATATATCTTGGCCCTCTCGGTAGTGTAGCATCCTAAATATTGCAAGCATGTGACTAATATGTTTAGTAACAAATATCCTATACCAAGAAATGAGTAAAGATAACTTGTTGGTAACGAGATTGAACATGGTATACCAATACCGACGATCGAATCTCGGGCAAGTAATATATCACGAGATAAAGGGAATCGGATACCGAATTGATTGAATCCTCGACACTGTGGTTCAACTGATAAAAGAACTTCGTTGAATATGTCTGAACCAATATGGACATCCCCAATCTCGCTAATGGTTATTGATCAGAGATGTGTCTCGATCATGTCTACATGTTCTCGAACCCATAGGGTCACACACTTAACGCTTTGTTGTCGCTAGGTTATGACGAGATAAGAAATGGTGTAAACGAATGGTAATCCGTAGTATCATATGTGATCCTAGATATCACGAGGAATTATGAAATGGTACTTAGGTAGAGATAAAGTACATGGGAGCTAGGTTTTCTTCCGGGGTTAATTCATGATAGTTCCAGAATTATTCTAGATTGATCTAGATGGTTCTCAAGTGGGTCTCCCCTGTCCAGAAGGGCAGATGGGCCAAGAGGAGGCACCCTAGCCTACATGGGCCAGGGTGCCACAATGCCAAGGGGTCGTGCGCCCCCATAGGGGAAACCCTGTCGGGTTTCGTAGCATGGAAAACAAAAATTTTCTACCGCATACAAACAACCAAGCCAAGATCTATCTACTAGATTGTAGCAACGAGTTGATAGAGGAACTCACCCTCGAAGATTCCAAAGCGGTTAACGAGAGCAGATTCTCATGGATGATGTAGTCGTACTCTTTCCGATCTCAAGATCGCGTAGACGATCCTTCCGGCGCCACGTTCCGGCAGCGCTCCCGCAGTCGGTCACACGTTCGGTACTCGACGAAGACCTTCCTCTCCCTTGTTCCAGCAGGCAGCGGAGGTTGTAGCACTCTCCTCGCGATTCCGGCAGCACAACGGCGTGGTACCGGAAGTAGAGGGAAGATCTCGCAGGGCTTCGCCTTAAGCCGGTGCGAGTATGGTGGAGTATGAGAGAGGCTATTAGTGGTCTAGTAATTAGACACACCAATTAGAAAGCTCTAAACCAATTAGAAGGCTCTAAACCGAAGGCTAGAGCAATTAGAAGCTCTAAACCGAAACGGCTCTAAACCAGAGGTAGAAGATAGGAACTTGTGTGTGTTAGGAGGGAGCCCTGTCCCTCCTTATATAGGTGGAGGGGCTGGCCGGCCAAGGGGAGGGAGGGGAGTCCCTCCCCAACTCGGCTTGGGTGGGGCGCCGGTTTGGGGAGGACTCCCTCCCCAACTCGGTTTCACCTCCTCCTCTTTTCCCACTTCCCAAAATTGCCGTTTGACTTTCAAACTAGCCGTTTGACTTTTCAATTTAGGAATTAAATAAACACTTTATTTTGGACAGCAAAGGCACCTAGTACATGATGCAATCATTCCAACTTACAATGACACATTCATGTACCCTCCCCCCTCCGGAGTGCCGGACATTCCAAGACCTTCTAGAATGTTCCCGATGAAAACACCGGAACCATTCCCCAACTCCGAAACGGGACTTTCCTTATATGAATTTTATTCTCCGGACCATTCCGGATCTCCTCGTGATATCCCGGATCCCATCCGAGACTCCGAACAACATTCGGTCTCTTTCTCATCATTCCATAACTACTCAAACAACGTCGAATCCTTAAGTGTGTCTCCCTACGGTTCGTGAATTATGCAGACATGATCGAGACACTTCTCCGAACAATAACCAATAGAGGAATCTGGAAATTCATATGGCTCCCACATATTTCTACGATTACTTTGCGATCGAATGAACCACTTACATACGATACCAATTTCCCTTTGTCTCACGATATTTTACTTATCCGAGGTTATGATCGTCGGTATCTCTGCATACCTAGTTCAACCTCGTTACTGATAAGTACTCTTTTCTCGTTCCCGTGATATGTGATCCCTTGTGAGCCAGTCACATGCTTGCAAGCTAATTGGATGACATTCCACCGAGAGGGCCCAGAGTATATCTATCCGTCATATGGATGGACAAATCCCACTCTTGATCCATGTGTTTCAACCAATACTTTCTGAACACTCAATGCCACCTTTATAGCCACCCTGTTACGGTGTGGTGTTTGATGACATCAAAGCATCCATCCGGTAAAGGTGATATGCATGATCTCATGGTCGAAGGAATTAGGTTACTATGTATCAGAAAGCATATAGCAATTGAACTATTGAAATGACTTGATCTTTATGCTACGCTTATCTATAGGAGTATGTCCATCACATCATTCTCCTAACGATATGATCCTGTTGTTAATAACATCTCTATGTTCATGATCAGGAAACCATGATCATATATTAACCAACAAGCTAGTTTAACAAGAGGCTTTACTAGGGACTCTTATTTTAGTTTACAAATCACACAAGTATTAATGTTTCTGGTTAATACAATTATAGCATGGTATGTAAACATTTATCATAAGTGTGAAGATATGATAATAACCACTTTATTATTGCCTCTTGGGCATATCTCCAACAGTCTCCCACTTGCACTAGAGTCAATAATCTAGTTTCAAACCTTTGTGTATTCAACACCTATGGCTTTCTGGTGTTGTATGTACACGATTGCTAGTGGTCAACTGATCTCCGGATCTGACACTTCCAGGTCCGTGTGTAATTGCATGTCTTTGCGTCTCTACGCATCACTCATTCTTAATGAGATGGCTTTGTATAGATTTGGTCCTTTGGTGAGACCTTTAGTTCTCTGGGGTTAAAACATGTTGATAATATTGTCGTACAATATATCTTCGTAGTATTATCCCGCTGTGAACTACACCTAGTTTGATAACAAACTACTTGACACAAATGCCCTCTTTAGCTGCTATCATAGCAGTCATATACTTAGCCTTTTGTTGTAGTATCTGTCACAATGTCTTAACTTTGGAACTCATCCAAATCCATTATGGAACTTACTTTCCATTATATTGTGCCACCCTTAGTTTAGATTGAGATAAACTTAATTTGCATTTTGTGACAAAACTAGTATCAATGTAGTACTTTTACAATGAACTAACCATCTATTTGTCACTTATACAAAATAATATACTCTTAGTTTTTCCAAAAGATCATAAGAATATCCTTACTATCGTCCAATGATCATCTTATGAATCATTCTGGTATATGCTCATAACATTTAGAGCATAGGACATATCTGGATTTGTACATATCACAGTATGATTGATATAAATACTCTTTGTGATTTCATACATCAAGTATCAATCTATACTTGAATCTTTGTTTCACTTACCAAATGTCAATACACTTGAATATATCATCAATATTGAACTTATTCAATCCTTTCTGTGCGACAAGAACCTTTCTTGTAGTTTCTATATTGAACTCATTCAATATCTTGTCTATGTACTTCTGGCACAACCATATTAGCATCTATTGATGCCAAATATTTGGGTTTTGCCTAAGTCTTTCATTAGGATGAAATTCTTAATATGTGTTAATAAAAGATACATCATTTCTAATCAACAATATGTCCTCCACATAATGTATTAGAAATATGTCTTAGCGCTCCCACTTAATTTCTTGCAAATGCAAGTATCTTCATTGTCTCCGATGAAATTAAACTCTTTTAACAGTTTCATCATAGTGAAGATTCCAACTCCGCTATGCTTACTTCATCCATTGAAGTTTGCATATGCTTTTAGCATCCTTTGAATTAACAAAACCCTTTGGACCGTGTCATGCACACGTCCTAGGTAACCATTCTATTAGAAGAACTTGTTTTGTTTATTCTACTATCACATAACAAAATTATATGTAGTGGTTGCTACATTAATCCGTCTAGACTAAATATCGCTATGAAAGATCAAATCTTGTCATAGTCAATCTTTGAACATTGTTGTGAACTCTTTCCCAACATGTCGACTATTTCATAGATGTGAAACATCCATGTCTACTTCTTTATAGATCCAAACACAACTGTAAGGTCTTACACCTTTCTCGAGGGTCATTCAAGTTCAAAACTTGATTTCTCGTGTATGGAACTATCACGGATTTTATGGCTTCAAGCCATTTGACGGAGTCAGGGCCCATCATCGCTTCTTTGCATGTAGTCCGTTCATTATTCTCAAATAATGATTCAACCTTCAAATCTTGGTATTTGATTGTTTACTCGACCTACTTGGTTCAATAGAAACTTAGACCTCCGTGACCGCAACCTTTGAGGCATGTGAGCCATGAGCATTGTTGCTGCCTCCGGAACACTTTTCGGCGCTTCGCAACTTTGCACATATAGCAAAGGTTCTTTTAACCTTATCAAAGTTCTATTGTCCTCCCACTTAACTTTTCACGAAAAATTCCTTCTTTAAAGAAACTTGACGTTCCAAGCAACAAACACTTTTGTCTCCGGTGTTTTTGGAGGAATACTTAACAGTAATACAAAGACAGGTTTATCCGACTTTGGTTGCAAACATCTTTCTTATGCATAGCATACCAATGTTTAAGAAAGTACTACTTGGGTTTTATCCCAAACCATAACCTTATATGGTGTCATTTCAACGGATTATGATGGAGCTCTTTTCAGTGGAAAACGGTAGTCTCTAAAGCTTTTAATCTTTAAAATATAATGGCAGTTCTATGATTTACACCTTTGATCTTACCATGTCAAACAAGGTTTTAATTACATATCTCGAATGCTCCATACTCTTATGGTGTTTTCGGGAAATGCAAATCCACAGAACGATTCCTTAAATCTTAGGTATTATGCTAAACTTGTAACTCAAATATCTTCCTTTATGATCTTTATCATAAACTATTTATATTCTTATTACAATGATTTTGCACTTCATCTTGAAAGACTTTGAACTTTTCAAATGTTTCATACTTCATCCTTATTAAGTAAATATTCATATATTCACTCAAATTTTCGGAGAAAGCATATGAAGTTGAAATCCATCGCTCTTGACTACATAATGGATTTCGTACAACAATATGTACAAGTTCCAATAAGCTAGTCATTCGTTCCCTTTTGGCCTATGAACGAAGTTTTAATTATCTCCAGGAAAGTTTCACAAGCGTCATGTGATCAAAATCAAAAGACTCCAAAATTCCATCCACATGGAGTTTCTTCATGTTTTCTTCCCAATATAATTTAAACGGCGATGTCACTTCCTAAGTGATCTTTCAATCAATCTGTCTTATGACATTTTAGCACTAGTTTTATGGATGTGATTTCTCCAACGAGATTTGTGAATCATCCATCTTTTATGGATTACGGAAATTATTTGAACAACCCTTTTGTTCTCATATTACCTGATAAAACAAATCTTGAAGGCAAGCTTTGATGTTTAACGAGCAACACAATAACCCTTTATTTGTTCTCGATGAATATCATCACATATTCTTTTGCTAGTTACTTAGGCCATTGTAGTTCATGAATTGTGTTGTTTCGTATCACGATTCACACCAACAAATTCAGTATCAAATACTTAAGAACCACATTGTTTAATAAGCAAAGAATATAGCCATAACATGTATATCATCTATATACTTAAACTGAACAATTCTAGTCTTTTCTTTTCTGCCATATATTTATGAGATTCTCTTTCAGTATTTCCTTTTCTGTTTGAAAGAATCTATCAACATCAACAGTGGAGTCATACATATGACACATAGTCCAAAGCGTGTATAATTAAATACCAATGTCTTTGGACTTGCACTTTGAAGTAGATTACCATCATCAAATGTTTGGTGTGCTTTCAAATTCCTTTCTTTAGTAATCTCTTGGTGTAGTAAACACTTTACCTACATCAAATATTCACCCTTATCATGGAATTATTCATGATCAAGCTTCTTTAGCTTATAACGGTGAATCGCGAGTATAATGTTGCTCTCCAAAACCTTTTGGAGGATTAGGACAACTAGTGTCTCCAACCTTTTGCAAATTCTCATCAAATATGAGAACATGACTTTTGCCATATTATACTCTATCATGTTGCAACCAAAATTTTGTTTCAGATATCACAATATCTTCCACACATCATGGTTTCTGAAACAACTCTTTCAGATCCTAGATAACCTTGATATTAAGACAATCCTTTGAATATCAAGAATCATGGAGACAAACATGATACTTATACACTAACATTTGGAATTGTCACTCTTGATTTAATACCAATTATTAAACTTCATGGAGTAACCGGAATTTACTGAAAGTTTGCAATAGGACTTTTAAACTTTAGATTAACACTTCAAAACAATACGATACCAGTTCGTAAAGTAACTAACCAGAATTCTATAGTTCTATCATCTCAATTATAACTAAGCGCAAGGTGGTAAACGGATGCCAATGACTACAACAACTATGCAAATTCACTTTGATTTAATTTATGATAAATTGAGTTCTAATTAATAATTAAATTAATCTATGTGAACTCCCACTCAAAACAACATCCCTCACATTGTTTTAGTGATCACACGAACCAAATCCACCACATCAAAACCGATCATCACGAGAGTTGATGTAGCTTCAATGGCGAACAATCAACATGTTCATCATATCTACTATATGACTCATGCTTTACCTTTCGGTGATCCGTGTTCCTGAGACCATGTCTGTACATGCTAGGCTCGTCAAGATCAAACCTTAGCTACCGCATAAGCAAATCTGGCTTGCTTACGTTGTATTCACCTGCGGAATCAAAGACACCCGATCATCACGTGGTGCTTCGAAGCAGCAAGCTTTGGCAACGGTGCATACTAAGGGTGAACACTTTAGAACTTGAAATTTATGTGCATGAGGGATCATCTTATAATGCTACCGTCGTCTACTAAGCAATACAAGATGCATAAAGAATTAACATCACAGGCAATTCATAATATGTGATATGATATGGCCTTTCTTCTTTGTGCTTCCGATCTCCATCTTCAAGCACGAACATGATCTCCATCATCACCAGCATTGCATCAAGGTCAATGACGCTTCACCATGGTTGTCGTCCACCGGCTTCAACTATTACAACTACTTTGAATAGACACGCGGGTCTTAACATAAATTAAAGACAACCATATGGCTCCTGCCGGTTGCCAACTTACAATAAGGAACATTGCATACATCAAATATAATCACAATCATGGCCATATCACATCACTGCACACCCCTGCAAAACAAAGTTAGACGCCTCTACTTTCTTTGCATATTTTACGTGGCTTGGGGCTTTCAATAAGTGTCGTTCTAACTTACGAACAAGAACCACAACATTGATACTAGTATTGTTAATCACCCGTTGTAAATTGGATCTCCACTATGCTGGGAGAAACAGGCACCCGCAAAGCCACTTATGCAATACGAGTTGCATGTCAAGCGTGGAGCAAGTCTCATGAACGATGTCATGTAAGGTTAGCCCGGGCCGCTTCATCCCAACATTCCGCAAGATGCAAAGTACACAAGAAGCAATCGACAATAAAAGCATCAATGCCCACAATGACCATTGTGTTCTACTCGTGCAACAAATCTACATATAGACACGGCTCTGATACCACTGTCGGGTTTCGTAGCATGGAAAACAAAAATTTTCTACCGCATACAAACAACCAAGCCAAGATCTATCTACTAGATTGTAGCAACGAGTTGATAGAGGAACTCACCCTCGAAGATTCCAAAGCGGTTAACGAGAGCAGATTCTCGTGGATGATGTAGTCGTACTCTTTCCGATCTCAAGATCGCGTAGACGATCCTTCCGGCGCCACGTTCCGGCAGCGCTCCCGCAGTCGGTCACACGTTCGGTACTCGACGAAGACCTTCCTCTCCCTTGTTCCAGCAGGCAGCGGAGGTTGTAGCACTCTCCTCGCGATTCCGGCAGCACAACGGCGTGGTACCGGAAGTAGAGGGAAGATCTCGCAGGGCTTCGCCTTAAGCCGGTGCGAGTATGGTGGAGTATGAGAGAGGCTATTAGTGGTCTAGTAATTAGACACACCAATTAGAAAGCTCTAAACCAATTAGAAGGCTCTAAACCGAAGGCTAGAGCAATTAGAAGCTCTAAACCGAAACGGCTCTAAACCAGAGGTAGAAGATAGGAACTTGTGTGTGTTAGGAGGGAGCCCTGCCCCTCCTTATATAGGTGGAGGGGCTGGCCGGCCAAGGGGAGGGAGGGGAGTCCCTCCCCAACTCGGCTTGGGTGGGGCGCCGGTTTGGGGAGGACTCCCTCCCCAACTCGGTTTCACCTCCTCCTCTTTTCCCACTTCCCAAAATTGCCGTTTGACTTTCAAACTAGCCGTTTGACTTTTCAATTTAGGAATTAAATAAACACTTTATTTTGGACAGCAAAGGCACCTAGTACATGATGCAATCATTCCAACTTACAATGACACATTCATGTACCCTCCCCCCTCCGGAGTGCCGGACATTCCAAGACCTTCTAGAATGTTCCCGATGAAAACACCGGAACCATTCCCCAACTCCGAAACGGGACTTTCCTTATATGAATTTTATTCTCCGGACCATTCCGGATCTCCTCGTGATATCCCGGATCCCATCCGAGACTCCGAACAACATTCGGTCTCTTTCTCATCATTCCATAACTACTCAAACAACGTCGAATCCTTAAGTGTGTCTCCCTACGGTTCGTGAATTATGCAGACATGATCGAGACACTTCTCCGAACAATAACCAATAGAGGAATCTGGAAATTCATATGGCTCCCACATATTTCTACGATTACTTTGCGATCGAATGAACCACTTACATACGATACCAATTTCCCTTTGTCTCACGATATTTTACTTATCCGAGGTTATGATCGTCGGTATCTCTGCATACCTAGTTCAACCTCGTTACTGATAAGTACTCTTTTCTCGTTCCCGTGATATGTGATCCCTTGTGAGCCAGTCACATGCTTGCAAGCTAATTGGATGACATTCCACCGAGAGGGCCCAGAGTATATCTATCCGTCATATGGATGGACAAATCCCACTCTTGATCCATGTGTTTCAACCAATACTTTCTGAACACTCAATGCCACCTTTATAGCCACCCTGTTACGGTGTGGTGTTTGATGACATCAAAGCATCCATCCGGTAAAGGTGATATGCATGATCTCATGGTCGAAGGAATTAGGTTACTATGTATCAGAAAGCATATAGCAATTGAACTATTGAAATGACTTGATCTTTATGCTACGCTTATCTATAGGAGTATGTCCATCACATCATTCTCCTAACGATATGATCCTGTTGTTAATAACATCTCTATGTTCATGATCAGGAAACCATGATCATATATTAACCAACAAGCTAGTTTAACAAGAGGCTTTACTAGGGACTCTTATTTTAGTTTACAAATCACACAAGTATTAATGTTTCTGGTTAATACAATTATAGCATGGTATGTAAACATTTATCATAAGTGTGAAGATATGATAATAACCACTTTATTATTGCCTCTTGGGCATATCTCCAACAAACCCTAGCCGCCCCAAAACCCTAGGGAGGAGGGGAGGGATTCCCCCTCCCTTGGAGGAGGGGTTAGGGCTGGCCAAACCCCTCCCCTAGGCCTATATAAAGAGAGGGGTGGAGGAGGAGCATACACAAGTCCCGGCACCTCCTTCTACCTCTCCCCTCTCTCCCGCATAGATTATTAGCGAAACGCTTCTGAACTTCTCCACCATACATCCAAGCAACATCGGTATCTTGTTGGGATCTCACGAAGATCTTCTTCCTTGCTTGAAGGATCAAGGAGGTGGAGACGTCACCAAGCCGAAACATGTGGATACCGCAGAGGTTTTGCCGAATCGTGGGACTTCATCGGTTTGAACTTTGAACCAACGCACATGTACACCTACATCATCCATCATCCGTCGATCGTCAACCGCTTTGGATTTTCGAGGGTCTGTAGATCTGATCTAATTCTCGTTACTAGCATCTCATCGATACGATCTAGTTGGGTTTCATCCACTATTTTTTAGGGAATTTTTTGTTTTCCATGTTGTGAATCTATCATAAATAAAGTGTTCCTATTGGTGCTACTTATACTTAGATCATACAAAATTTCAAGACGTGCTCTACTGAGGCTCATGAAGACGTGATTCAACAGTATGCTCGTGTATATGTGTGGTATGTTAATATGTTATCTAGGACTCATTTTGCTGAGGGCGGTGGCAGGACCACTGAGTGACATTGGCTCAAGACATTAACTGTATGGAACACTAAATGGAGATGGGGTTCGGTGGCACTAGCCTACTTGTACCACCAGGTAATCAATTATACATATTTTGTTCATTTATACATAACCTCTCTTAAACATCTACTAGTTGAACTGTGTTTGCCTTCATGTGTAGCTAGATGATGGTTGTTATAGGCATGGAGGTGACAGCGGTATTGGTGGTTCGTTGCTCCTACTTTGGGACAGGAGTTTGAGAGGGGAGCCGCCAGCCTTGAACCCTAGCTCACCTCTGTTCTTCTCGGGAGAAATGGGGATGGTTGAGTCGGGCCGGGCCGGCTTGCACCGCTTAACCCTCTCTGAAGGGTAGCGCCCTTGAGAGAAGCGTTATGCTCTAAATGGTAGCGCCCTTCAAAGAGGCGCTATCAATAGCAAGTGGGGCATGGCCTAGACCCGTCTTGCCACGCTGGCAGGAGGGCAACGCTTGTCAGAAGGGAGCTACCCTTAGAAGCATAGCGCCCTAGAGACATGTCTACTTAAAAGGGTTAGTTGTGTGAATTTTTGCGGCAGGTTTATGATTTAAATTTCTTTCATCATCGTAGAGGTTGTTTTTGTCGTTCTCGACAAGTTGTGGATGGTGACGCAGGCTAGAACCTAGGTAGGTTTTTTACTTATGTCACATGCACCGAAAGAAGAGGGTTTGATGCTACAATACAACTAGGGATGGCAATTTTATCCACGGATATCCAACCTGGTGGGTAAGGGTATGGAGGGCTAGTTATGCCCACGGATTTCATGGGGCGATACCCGCTAACTGATGGGTTGGACACAGGTAGAGGTTTGGCCCCATGGATATACTCGTCTTACACATGGGGCCCACATGTAGCTACACATTTTATTTGTTCACATTACACATGGCAGACTCGCTTAAAGTCCGAATCTCCACTGCCCCAGACTCAAAAGCCACTAGACTCTAACTTACTAACCCTAACACGATTTACATGACGCATCCCGGATGACCGCATCCCCATAGTCCCATTGGGTTGTTTCGATCCCGCAGAGCCACACACACTAACGCATAGACGAGGCAGCAACCGTTGTAGCCACCACCCAACGGCGGCGTCATTGGTGCGGCGGCCTTCACCCTCTTCCTTTGTTAGGAGACACGACGGAGATGCTGTTGTAGTGTTGATATTGCTATTAAGTGTTGTTGTAGTGCTGAAATACTACTAACATGCTACTGTTATGATGGTGTTATGTTGCTAGTGTAGTGCGTTAACCATGGATAACCATGGATAACCAGGTATTCTTCGGGTTTGGATTTTGGGCCATCAACGGATCGACGGATGAATTCCTGATCCGACGGATCGACGGATCTTCAACCGCTTTGGATTTGTGATCCAGGCCCATGGCCCATGGTCACCTTAATGGGCGGGCTAGAATAAGGCTAATTGATCTGGATTTGGTGTATCCTTGCAAACCCGTTTCCTTGCCATCCTTGAACATAATATTTTGCTGAATCTGGTTCTGTTCAGGTTGTATGTCAACGTGAACAGGATCTGCTACAGTTCTTCTCCACGCAATGCTTCGGACTGCTACTTCTTAAGTGTTCATAGCTCAACTAAATAAATACTTAGAGCTCGTTTGGCTCTCATCATTTCAATAAAATGACATTGATGATATTATTTCATTTGGCAATTCCACAGAAATGACAGGGTAACAAAAGAAATTAAAGTCAGACATAAAATAAAAACCATAGAATTTACAAATGAATTTCGTAACCACTTCCGTAGCAGTCAAACAAGTTGATTCATGAAATCAGAAATGAATTCCTGATTCTAGCCCCAAGTGATGGGAGCCAAACGAACTCTTAATGTCTCCAGTCTACAAATGAGCTCGCAGCTCACGGATTATCATTCCCTCGACAGCACTAGCGGCTATTATCATTCCCTCGACAGCAGTAGCGGCTGCTTTATTTGATGATATCTATGCTACTTTTTCGAGCTTTTTAGAGTAATAAGGGAGCAAACTTCGTTGCTGATTGCTTATCTGGATTCACTCCCTTGCGTTATTTATCAAAATGGACAGAGTTGGGCAGCTTAGTGCCAGGATCAAAGTTCAAAGACCACACAACGTACATGCTACACAAGCAAATAAGTTCGCTCAACCAGTGTATAGAAACCTGCCGTCAATTCACTACCCATTGGAGCTTGAGATCAGCAAGAACATGGACGGGACATGCCCTTGAGACAAAATACACAAAGACAAGGCTCATTAACCAGTTAATATAACACTAAAAGGCCAAGGCAAAGCAACAAGTCCATGATATTTTTACTAGACAAGCACGATTTAGATGTCAATAACAGTAAACAAAATTTTATCTGTGCCACTTGTTACTGATAGTAACAGGAAGCTCCCATGATAAAACTAACAGAGGATAAGAGAAGCCCTCGAAGCAGACAGTTTCCTACAAACAACGCAAGCATAACAGCAGCTTGAAGAACATTTCACTCATCCTCCTGGCTGCGGAGCCTGGCAAGCTTGTTTGTGACAACGATATCCAGCTGCGCAGCACGCTCCACAATGACCTTACGCTTCTGGGTAGAGACATTGTGCGCGATCTCAGCACAATATGTCCTGTTCGCAATGATTGATATGCATAGGTTAATACCGACCAAAGCATCATTACAAGAGTAAACAAAGCATACGCTAACTCAAGCACAATTCAAAAGAGTGAATAGTCATCTTGCTTAAGAATATTGAGTTCTTAATCAGCCTTGTGATTGACAACATAAGTTACCTGTTGTGCATCATAAGCAACTCCAGCTCAGAGACGTTGTGGACGACAAACTTCTTGAACTTGTTGGGCAGGTAATGCCTGGTCTTCTTGTCAGAACCGTAACCAATGTTGGGCATCAAGGTACATCCCTTGAACTTTCTCCTTACACGGGAGTCAATACCCTTTGGCCGGCGCCAGCTGGGCTATAGATATAGAAAAGTGAAATTGTTCAGTTTAAGCACAAGGTATCACAAGTAGACTAATAAAAACGACACAAAAAGAAGATACAGAGCTTCGGCCTATAAGACAATACTACAAAAAAAGCTACGAAAAATCTAATGCTCCAGCATAAAAGAAGCCTATACTGATGCTTATGTGTTATATAATGCATTGATTGGTTCCAGTCAGTAATTAGGCTTACAGCAGCAAGAGGTTACATACTCGTTTTTGGAAGGTGGCACGTACAAAACAAATTCGCAAAGAGTTTGCCAAACAAACGATGAAAAATGGTACATGTTCGCAAAGAGCGCCCCATCCAAACAATGAAAATGGTACACTGTAGGAACTTCACTTCTATGGCATGTTTTTACTTCCTACAGTATATTCAGAGAACCAGAAAATACAAGAATTCAATTCAAACACATAATTCACAACAGCGAGAAGTTATATAACAGGAAAAAACTGTTTCAATGAAAGGATCAGAAAGAAGGTACTAATCACGCAGAAGTCAAGATTTTCTTCAGCGTCCACTGGGTAACAAATGTTGGGAGAAATCTAGGCAAGCACTCATACTCAGAATGAAGCCACGCCTTTTTTAATCCAACCCACTTCATGGGGCCATGAAGATATTGATGTCGAAGAGTTTGCGCAGCCACAGTGCTATACTTATGCAAGGGCTAGCGCTCTCTTACTTCATCCCAGTGTTCACTTAAGAAAATGCTTTCTTCCTCAGACCTTTTACTAAGCCATCATTTCCTTTCTTTCAACCACAAAGATTTAAACAGACAAACAAAACACCAGCTACACTCAAATTTTTGGAATCACCTTTGCACGAAGAGTTCAATGGTGTCACAAGTCAAACAAGCAAGCTTGACTAAACATGCAATACTTAGTTTATTCTCCAAACTAATCAAGGTTTCTACTCAAAGATACGACAGATTTATACCATTTCCAGTACCATTGCCTAAGCTATAACGATAAATTAGGAGTAACCTGCAACAACAAAGACACACAACAGTACCGATTAAAATTTAACATCAAAAACTACTTGACTGGCGAGACAACCACACCAGCGCATACCAATCGCGATCTAGAACCGCAACGCGTCATCTGAACTGAGCAATCAAAACACGGCGCACCTACGAATTCCGCTGGGTAAAAGTTTGGTAGGAGAAGCGACTACCTTGAGGCCGATGTAGCGATCGCTATGGGCCCTCTTGAAGTGCTTGGTACGCTTCTTCACGATCTTCGCCGTCAGCAGAGGCACCGCCATCTCTGATCTGCCGGGCCAAACCAACAAACAGAGTTCGAATCAGACGGTGAAAACAGTATCACAAGGGAACACGAAAGGTGAGAGCTCTGCTATGGGATGCTTGCTCCTACCTCTGAAAGCTGACGACCCTAACCCTAACCCGGAGCAAAGGAGGAAGAACGGCGGCGGCAGCAGGGTTGTATTTGCAAGGCGGCGCGGTGTTTATACCATCCGCAAACCCTAGTAATGTGGGCTCTGATGGGCTACTTCAATAGTATAACCCACTAAGGACAAAGATGTAGCCTACTCGCAAAACGAGCCTTGTACGCAAATTTGAGCGTTCTGTTACCTCCGAATGTCCTGTGGGTAACACTCTACAGCGGCCCAATGCAGCACACGAAAAGGAATTTTATACTTTTCTAAAAAGACATAGTTTTCACCGAAAATAATCTTTTAGAGTAAAAAATCTTTGTGGAATTAAACGTAGGACTGAAAAAAAAAATTGAAACTCATGAGCGATTGAGTTAGACTTGAGATTAACTTGAATAGAATTAAATTCAGTTTGGGCACCTTTTATAACTCAGTTGAAAATGAGCCAAGTTTGAACAAAGTATGGTTCAGGAGGATTTGACTCACCATGGTTGTTATGCTATATCTGATACTCCCTCCGTCTCAAAATAGATGTCGCAAGTTTTTTAAAATTTAGATGTATTTATACACTAAATAGTATCTAGAATCATATAGATTTAAATAAATTTTTGATATCTATTTTAAGACGAAGGAAGTACATAAATTAAAGCCATAATTGTGTGACATGTTGTTCTTTTTAGAATGGTGGTAGTGGTGTACATGAGATATTTTCAACCTTTTTAAGCCCGTTTGGAACAAAGAAACATAGATATTTTGGATGGTATTTCTTTCCCTGCCATTCAGAACAAAGAAATTGGTATCTAACATCCTTCTAAAGTTCTTTTTTTTATGTGAAAATGAACACTTTATTACTGAATGTAATGTTTACACCCGTCCTCCGTATAATCAAGATGCACACAGACGACAACAAGGGAACCAAAAAACTAGAAAAACTAGGCAGCCATTACAACAAAGATTGTTTGACTCGATGCCTAGGAGGAAGGAAGCTCAATTCTCAAATCATACCGCCATCCAAGTTGAGAAAAAATATCCTTTGTCGTATCCTCTAATCGTGTACAACCCTCCATAAGCAGGTCGTGAAACTTTACACGTTGTAGAGATGACCACAAACGGAGAGTAGCCATACTCCGGTAGATAACCTGCAAGTTAATAGACAACTTAATATTAAAAATCTTATCATTTTTACATAGCCAAAGCGATCAAATAATGGCAAGAATCTTGTACTTATTATTTATCTCATGTAACCAGTTGACAAAAATATTAGCTACCGATCGTGGGGGAGATAAACCAGATGCTACTTGAATGATTGACTATATAGACTTCGTGAATTTAGATTGGAAGAATATGTGCTTAATCGTCCCATCGCGATGACAGAAAATTTATTCTTTACTTCCATATCAATTCCTCTTAATAACATTATCTTTAGTTAGAATTACACTGTGGCAAAGTTACCATGCAAATATTTTTGTTTTCAAAGGTCATCTTCCAAATTTTCCTATGATCATCACGGACCGGGATATTCGGTTGAATCAATGCTCTATATGTGGAATTGACTGTGAATTTGCCATTCTCAATTAATTTCCATCGAAATTCATCCGATCCAACGGAAAGTTGAACCAAGGATAGCCTTAGTACAAGGTTATTTCAAGATTCCAACCGAGGACCAATGAGATCTCTTCTGAAAAACACATTCAGAGGATTGGATTCCATCGTTGTGGAAATTGTATCCCCTTTATGCCTAACAATAGCGTATAAAGCTGGATATTGCTCTCAGAAGGTAGTGTGTCCTAACCACTTAGCCTCCCAAAAGCGTATCTGAGATCCACCCTTGATATTAAAAGCACCAAACCGGAAAAAATGATTTTCGTTGCCATGAGGCCAACCCAAAAGTGAGAGTCATCAGGTTTTCATAACACTTGTGGCACCGCTTTCGAGCCAACGTACTTCCTCCACAGGATGGTTTGCGAAACACTATCTTCTATAAGTAGCTTAAAAAACTATTTACCCAGAAACACGATGTTTTTGACTTGTATATCATGTATACCAAGGCCCCCTGTTCCTTTGGTTGGCAAACGATAGTCCATTTGACTAGTCGATATTTCTTTTTCACTATCCCCTTGAAAAAAAATCTTGATCAGAAATAGTCCAATCTATGTAAGACCCCTTTTGGTAACTGGAAGAATGATATCATATACAATACCATATTGATAAGTACTGAATTTATGAGTACAAGTCCTCCTCCAAGAGATAGTAATCTACCTTTCCAACTACTAAGACGTTTTTGTAGTCTTTCCTCAATGATTTTCCATTCAGTAACGGTAAGGCATCGATAATGAATCAGAATTCCTAGACAGTTGATTGGAAAGAGCCCTTGTCCACAACCGAAAATTTTAGCGTAGAGATGGGCCTCGTTTTGAGCCTCGCCAAAACAATACAAATCACTCTTATAAAAAATTATCTTCAATCTAGAAAGTTATTCCAATACTAATAATATTAGTTTTAGATTCTTTGCTTTCTCCAGATCGTGTTCCATAAATAAGATTGTATCATCCGTATACTGAAGAATAGAAAGCGCACCGTCCACTAGATGAGGCACGAATCCTTCAATTTGGCCATCATCCTGTGCTCTTTCTATAAGTATTGCCATCATATCTACCATAATATATATTAAATAGTATAGGTGGTAGAGGATCTCCTTGACGCAACCATTTCTTTGTCTGAAAGTAGTTACCAATATCATCATTGAAATTAATGTCCACACTACCTCCAGACACAAAGGATTGAACAAGAGCATGCCACTCCTTCAAAAAACTTTATCACAAGCCTTCTCAAAGTCTATTTTAAACATTACTCCACGGAGACAGTGTATTACTTATTTCTTTTGTAATGAGCGTGTGAGTGTTAAGTTCTGGTCCCGTGGGGAGGTTAGTATAAAGCATGTATATTTCATATGAGTAACTTGTGTGTGTGTGTATCCACATGCCTCGAGCTCCGGGTCCTCCGCGAGACACGAGATAGAAGTGTAAGGTACTGATTACTTAGCTAGAGTGGGGAGTGGTCGCAGTAGGTGGTTACCCTCAAGGCTGGACCCCACCGGTGTCTTTCACGAAAGATGATAAGTGGTTCCCTGCAAGTCTCAGCGAGGGTCACACAGGCTACACGGAGCACCTTAGAGCAAGGTTAATAATACAGCCCGCTGCCGGCTGTATACCTATGCCACGTCATCTATAGCTAACATAAAAGCCCATCCATACAATAGACTAGCTATTAGGTTGGCTATTAGTGAACTTTAATTAAGATTTATTTCTTTAAAGCACACATGCTATTGGACCTAGGTTGCATGCAAGACTTTTTCTCTCGGCCTCTGTGCTAGAGCCGGCTATACGTGAAGCACCCGCTTTCTTCTCTCTCCTCTTTTCTCTCTCTTCCACCTAGGCTTTTAAATGACATGGCACCTCCTATAGCCTGATGACTAGGCTTATTGTACTTGCTCTTAGGCAAGATAGGTGTGGACACCCAGTGGTTAGGGTTAGCGGACAGTTCGTTGGTGGTTAGAGGGTTTTTTTTTTGGATAAGGTTGAGAGCGAGATGTGTGTGGGCTGAAGGAGAAAAACTATGAGGCTTAACTACGCCATCCTCTACCTTATCGATTTGTTGACAAGTCAAACATTTTGCATATTCCCCAAAATTATGTTTAAAGAACATTAGTATTGAATAGCAAGCCACCAAAAGAACACACCAACATAGGGGTATCAGAAATTTCATATACATATGGGGGTATCAGTACACATGTACTTATGCACGATCTATCATGGCATTACACCGTACAGAACTGAAGAAGCCATCAAAAGGACACTACATATTATTGCAATATACTACTGTATTAACTAGTACGAACCAAAAACATATAGCATCAAGCCTCTCAAACATATCCTTAAGCTTCTGCACCCGGGTCTCCAATCTAGCGCACCTCTCCCTCATCGCTTACACGTGATCTCTTGCCTAAGCACGCAATTCGTTGATGGCAACTTCCATTTGTTGGTCATACGCGGCATGTCTCTCTCGCTCGGTTTTTTACATCTCACCACACCAGTGTGTGCTCTGGCTCATCCCACTCGAACTAACGACATGAAAATTGGCCGTCATGATGGCACACGGGAAACTTGCGCCCAGTGTGCTCTACGAAATCCTTATCGTAGGCCACAAATCGATATGCTACACGGTTCCCTAGTAATTGACAGAAGATGAACTGGTCGTGTTCCCCATCCCACTGCGGGTCACAGATATGTTGTGGTACTCCATAAACACCGAACTTGAAAGAAAAATAGAAATGCGTAAGATATAAGGTTGTGAGATCAAGAAATTGTTGGGAAAAAACAGTTATAGAAAAACCCAAAATACGAAATCTAGTGCCAATGAAATTGAAGAAAGAAACAACTGCACGTACGAGCATAGCAAGATTAAATGAATGATAGCGCTCGGCCTCCTAGATCCTCGTCCGATTCCCGCCACCGCCCGCAGATGTTTCGTGGAGAGAAAAAAATAGAGGTTGAAGAAAGACAAAGTGGGAGACATGGGCGAAAGTATGGTCATGGGGGGCTCATTTTAATAGTCGAATGGAACGACTCGGCTTTGCCGGTACTCACAGGTCAGTGAGACAAGTTTTACAAGTCAAGCATGTCAAACCCACGATTAACGTCCAATCTTTTTCATGGCGGTATTAATACTGCCCCGGTTCTTGTACCAAGGCATATATGGACACTGGTACTGCTAGACATCTAGCGTGGTGTAGTTTAGCGTTGTGAATAAACATGTCATGGCATATAATTACTCGCCGCCCTAGTAAGCATCGCGAATTCTCTTTATGCCGAGGTAAACACTTTCTGAGGTACTTTTTGCTTGCGCCGTCCTAAAAAGGTGTCGAGGACGGGGTATTTTTTGTAGTAAGTGGCAGATCGTGAGATTGTTACTCTTGAAGGATGGCGTCCTAGTTGGCTTGGCGGTTGATTCTGTGATGTTCTCTTCATGGAAGATTGTGAAGAGACCCGAACTTCTCCTTCGTGGAGCTTGTGAAGTGGTTGTGGAGCTTGCCACCTCCGCAGTGTAGGAAAATCTAGCCATAAGGAAAGGTAATATTCCTTCGTGGGTAGACTCAGAGAAGAAGGTGATCCTTCGTGGCGTTGGAAATCCTTCTTGCAATCCCACACCTCTTCAACGTGGTGTACCTTACTTGTGAGGGAACACAGAAATACATCTTCGTCTCTGCTTGCTTTGGTTATGTCTATACTCGAGCATACTTTCCTTGTAATAGCCATCGAGTTTAAAGTACTTAGATCTTGCTTATCACTTGTTTCATGTATGTATACCTTGTTTATCACGTATTTATATTTTTTTTCATTCGAACGTATGTTGACCTTGTTTATCAACTTGAATCGTTAGTATAAGACCTAAGAAAACTATGTGCGCAGGTTTTTAATTTTTTTAATTTTTTTTAAATTTATTATATTCATTTAAACTTGTTTGGCGTCGCCGTAGAAGCTGTGCCCAAAATAGTGGCAAATCTGAGCACCATTCCGTGCTAGTGGCAAAACTGAGCATATGGCGGCCTCTAGTAGCAAACCAATAATTACCCCCTTATGCTATCTTTCTTATCTTAACTTTTTTTGGTGCACTTAGTTGAGTCTAAAGTATTTAGGTTTTGTTCTTGTAAAATAAATGTTAGTTTAATTCTGTATTCTCAAGCCAAAATCGTACTAGTTTTGAAATTGTTTATTCACCCCCTCTAGGCTACATCTCTATCCTTTCAGGCGGCGATGACGAGGGTCATCCACATCACCACCGTAGAGCACCAGATTTAGAAGGCCGAAGAGGCGATGTTTTTGACGCAGCTTCGGGCCGCCATAGCCGTATCTCTACTCTCCACAATGTACTAGGGCTAGAGGTTGTGGCGGCAGGTATGACAACGACGAAGGAGGATGCATCGGAGAAAGAGGGAGGGGTGGAAGAGGAGGAGGATGGCGACGACGGGGCGGAGGAGGAGGATGCATCAGAAGAAGGAGAAGAGGTGGAAGAGGAGGAGGATGACTCTGACTCCTCTGACGGTGGCTCCGGTGTCAGTGCGTCGACGGGTGATTCTATGCGATCCCGCCTCACCTAAGTTAAAAACCCTAACCCTAGATCTTTAGTGGTAGTATCTTAATTAGAATACATGTACAATTAGCTAGATTAGGTACTTCATTCAACTAAATTACCTATGCAATTACATAATTTGTTCACATGAGTGAATGCACTGCATGACTCTATTTTTCCTCTTTAGTTTAATGTACTGAATGATTCTATTTGCCTTTGTAGTTGAATGTCTTGAATGAATCTTTTTGCCTCTTTAGTTCAATGTACTAATGAAAGCTACGAACGATTTAGCGGCAATAACTTGTCTTCTAGTTGTGACAGATAACTAAAAGATTAAGTTCTTCACGTCACTTTATGTACTGAATTGTATTTAATTACTCTATTTTGCATATAGTTGCGACATTAGTTAATAACAGAGTTACAACTGAATGCATCTCTCTTATTACAGTACCTAAAAATTATTAGTTGAATGTACTGAATGTATCGGGAAGATGTTGGAGCGTGGCTCTGTCGACACTGTTGTGAAGCCGGGGTCTCTAGGAATAGCAAGACTTTTGTGCAGTCACAGAGAAGCTAAATGAAAAGAGGACGACGTGATGTTGGTGCCGAAACGGTGGCTGTCAGGTCATGGGACACATCAAACTTTTTTATCTCATGTAATCCTCATTAGAAATATTTATTAACAATCTTCGTAACTGATCTAAGCACATTAGACAATGATTATATCTAGTTGTTCCAAATATGTTATAGCCAACAGCTAGAATCTATGTTGTATTTGTCTCTTCACATCAGACGACCAACATGTGGCAACGTAATAATTTACCGTTGCTGGTGGTCTTTTTGACCCGTGTCCACAATGTCGCTTTGTACTAGTGGCCACTCGCTGACCAGAGGTTTCTCTTTTTTTGTTTATAAGTGTTTTTTAGTGTTTTTCTCGAGATATTGAGGCGGCGACTACATTCTAAAGTCAGAATAAGATCCTCCATGCCCTATCATCGCTCTGCTGGTGCATCTAGCGTCGGCCGAGGACGAATGGAGTCATGTGTCTGACGGATCTCCTAAGATATGATCCGTTTTCGTGTTCGTTGGTGTGAGTTTAGGTCAGTCTCTTCCGATTTACGGATGTCATCATTAGCGATGATTGTTTCTCTAGTGTTCTGGTCCTTTGGGCCTTAACACGACGACTTCATGCTTGTCTACTATAACAAGCTCTACTACGTTAAGCTTTGCCCGACACCGATGATAGATGGGCGAGGACGGGGGCACACGTTCGGCTCGTTGATGACCCCAAGCCAAACAAACCTTCATAACTGGAGAATGACCGTAGGCGCATTTAATCGATGGAGAAGAAAATATCTGCCCTAGGTTTCAAGGAGCATTGCCAAACTAACATGAGCACGTGAAGAACTAGTACCGATTAACGTGCCTACCGGCTCTAATTGTGTTTGTAGTCGTCGCTAGGTGGTCCATAGATTTATTTGTAATTTCTATTACTTTTATAAATTTTTTTACTGTTATTGATGATTATTAATAAAACGGCGAAATTTCGCAAAAGAAAAAACTTGAGCTTACCTTTTTTTTTTGAATTTCTTACTCGTTTAATAGTACATACAGTTCTCACTAGGTTTCCACCGGATATTTTCATTGAGTTGAGCTGAGCCCAGCTCTGCTTAAACTAAATTCGTTTTCAGCACAGCACGACACTTATAAAAAGCAACACAGGGTTCAGGTATACAGAAGAAGACTTTATGATTCATCGGGTCAACCGTAGCGATAGCTCAGCTCAAACGTACAGTACACACTTCGTCTTCATCGGGACCCATCACGCCATTCTACGTTGTGGTTACCGTGTTACTGCTGTTGCTGTGGAATCCCTACCATGTTGAGAAGTTCAGAACTCACGACGCGACGGCGCACGCATCGGCCACCACACCACCAACCCTGTTCCCCGGACACATTCGACGACAACCATGTGCGCATTTGGGAGCTTGCTGCTAGCTAGGCGCGCACTCCCGCGGTTCCGCCACACTCATCTGGCCAGTGATCACGTACGTCACTCCACACCAGCTTCCTGGGCCACTTCGCCATGCTTCCTTTTACCGGAGCGAACGCACCACTCGCTGAATGGCAGATGAGAGAATACACTAAAATCCTGGAACGGCAATCGGTCGAGACAGATCGAGCGTCGCCGTCACACCGAATGTGCACGCTGATCGCCACATGGATTCATCCCCTCCATACTACTACTGCACATGCGCACCGGCCACCGGAACGTTATCATGCATGGGAATGGGAGCAAGCACACGCCGGCGCCAGCTTCACCGCGATCCTATATATGGTACTAGTAGGAAATTGAGGTGGTCCATCTACCCGCCGAGCCGGAGAGCTGGAAAGGGCAGCTAGCCAGCCGGTCGTCCGATCCACCGTCGCATCCATCCATGCAACAAGGCGACGAGACGCTGGCTGGCTGGCTGGTATCATTATGCCCCTACCTACCGACTATGCACAAATGCAGCGTGTGGGCTTCACGGGCCGGGCCACAGGAACCACACGCACAGTACTACTAGGTTCCAACAGTACAACCTAACCTTTTCCCCCAAAGAAAAAAGTACAATTTCTTTTCCATCTTCTGAAGACAGTGTCGGGGTAGTACACCGTGCACGTTCTACAGGATCCAAGAACAAGTTTTTTTTTTGTTGACGGGGAAAAAGAACCGAGGAAGATTGACCCCAAGTCAAACAAACCTTCACAGCTAGCTGGAGAATGGACGGTAGGCGCGTTTAATCCTTGGCAGAAGAAAATATCTGCCCTGCCCTGGGTTTCAAGGAGCATTGACGAACTGACATGAGCACATGAAGAACCAGTACTAACTGCTGGTGGCAATGGCCTATGTGGGACACGGCTGCCTCCTTGCCCATGATCAGAGGTTTCAAAAGGTAAATGATTCGAACCATCGTGTAAAGCAGGGATCAGATCGGGCAGCTGCACCGCACAGGATGCAAGAGATGCTACTTGCGCTACCAAACACTTGTACCGGGGAGTACGATCAAAGGCTAGTTTGATGAAATCAATGACATGTCCACTACAATAATAATCACTCAGTACTGCTACCAGTACTGTCTAAAAACAACAGCACAATACTACAACAACCATCTTTTATTTCGAAAGAAAATACGAAAAAATACTAGGCAGCAAGATCGATCGACAAAAATGGAACAATAAACATTGTTCAAACAAATGCTTCCTCCTGCGCGTGCCCGTGCCCACCCTCGCATCTCCACTAATTATAGTACTCGCTCGTGCTATCGCCGAGAAATGCTAGAGTATCATACTATCGCCAAGAAACCCATCAGTGCGAGCACAGTGAGGGCCAAGGACGACACGCCGACCGTGGGCGCCGCCGACGGAGACTTCCCGGCAGACGGCGTCGTGGCAGCCCCAGCGCCGCCCTCGCTACCGGCAGAGCCGGACGGGCCACCGGCCATGGGCGCGGGCGCCGGCGCCGGGGAGGTTGCCTTGCCGGAGAGGACGAGCTTGGCCTTGGCGGCGAGGTTGCCGGCGGCGAAGGCGTGCTTGTCGGGGGACCCACCGGTGACGGAGGACCCGACCTGCCACACCTGGTTCACCGCCTTCACCCCCTTGGGAAGCTGCAGCTTACCGTAGAGCCGGATCTTGCCGCCGCTGCCGGAGTCGGCTGCGAGGTCGGTGGCCGGGTACGCGATGGGCGTCGAGGCCCCGCCGAGCGGCACGTAGCCCGTGATGTTGTACGTCTTGACGGAGGGCGCGGCGGAGGAGGAGCCCTTGAGCGCCACCAGCGCCTGCGCCCCGGCCATGCCCTCGCCGGTGGGGTTCAGGGCCCAGGCCACCCAGCCGTTGGGGCCCGCCGGCGCCGCCACGAACGCCAGAGAGAGCGACGACTTGGACGCGTCGTACGTCCAGTGCAGCGCGGCGCCCAGCTGCGGGAGGTCCTCGCACGTCGCGTACGTCTTCCCCGCCGGGAACTTCTCGGCCGCGCAGGCGCCGGCTGCGGACGCCGCGCGCGCTGAGGCCAGGACGAGCACGAGCAGCGCGAGGTGGCGCGGCACAGTGGAAGCCATGTCGCCTAGATTCGTCGGGGCTTTGCGGTTCTCAGAGTGGAGGTGGAGTGATGCTACTGGTCAGGGGTGAGCACCGAGGAGGGTGAGTGGGTGAGGTTTTATAACGGTAGGAGTGTGGGGTTAGGCACAATTTTTCAAGATTTAGGCGGGTTTGTGGTTACAAGTGTGTGTTTTCCCGTTGCTAACTGCTACGGGGTTTGGTTTCGAGGTGTAATAACGCTTTTTTAGGTCAGTGTAAATGTGTAATGAAACGGCGGCGATTGAAAAATAAATTGTTTGCAATGAGTCCTGTATGAATTTCCTGCCAAATTTGAGTTAGTACAAACTTGGAGTAGTCATGTTCTAGTATCGTATGAAATAAATTCCCTTGAGTTGGTGAGTGCCCACGGGTGGTGTAATGGTGTTTGCAAATGGTAGTACTCATTGTTTCTGGACACAGGGATGGTCTAGTTGGTAGGGTACGTAGTTTGCTGTCATTAAGGGGTACAATCATTCTTACCGTGATTTGTCTAAGTATTACACATGATGTCTAAATTTAGAGTTCATAATAGTTGTTATTAGAAGAATATATCTCTGTAGAGCGTGTGTGTTATACTGTTATGCGAAGGAAAAAGGTGTTAGAAAATATCACATGGTCAAATCATCTGATGCTTGTTAGCTAGAAGATCATGGAGGTCTAGGTGTTAGTAAGTGGAACTTCAGGAACATAAATTTATTCTTTGAATGGTTTTCGAGACTTGAGAACGAAGATGAAGATTGTCAATAGGTAATTAAGAATAAAATACTTGCCTAGAAATAGTTTAACTCAGTGAAATGCATATTTCTTTTCAAATGCACCCAGCCTCTTCAACAACAAAATGTTCAAAACAAGTCTAGAGATCAAAGATGCATATAGCCAAAAAGGAAAAAAGAAAGAGAAAAAAGTAAAAAGACCCGCCGAAGCGATCAAAGGCTTGTAGCAACATGAACAAACCACCACCAATGACGACACTAGAATACGAGAAGGTTCTCCAAAACGACGACTCCAAGAAGGTAACACTGCACAAGCGATGCCGCCGCGCTGTCTAACCACAAAATTGAGATCATGGATTTTTACCCCGGAGAGATTCAGTCTACATGTAATGCATTCGATAAGGGAGTAACCAGAGGAACGTCATTGCCAGGTACAACCAACGAAAGCTAGACCTAGGGGTTGACCCCGAAAATGAGACTCGAATCTCAAATAGCTCCACTAAGAACGAAGTCAAACTACGCCACCGCCTCCACTTGCCAATATGTTGCTACGGTCGTCGATAGTCCGGCTCACTATCATAACGTGCACGACTTTGATGACAACGCCACACAACTAAACGGCACGCACACAACGAGCAACACATCATCATCTTATTCCCATTCTTTTTGAGTACTCCCTGAGACAACCACCGACAGTAGGCGATCTCGACTCAACATCAGCATGCGAGAAGATACCTTATGATCCTGGCTGATATTCAAACAAGACTGCCTTGCTCCCCCCATCAACACCTCAATAATCGAGGTCGTTGAGGTGTCGAGCCGATGTAACCAAAGTGTCAACAATACGCGGTTGACTACGGCATCGACAATGCATTGTAAGTGCACATTATGGCGGATCAGGAGGCCTTAGTGACGTCCTTGGGAGCAAGAACAAAACTGAAACCTTAAGTGGACAACCAAAAGGATGCACCACAAGAACCGTCATAGCTGACACAACCTCGCTTGGACCATTGGCGAAACTTTGTCGGATGACCTTGGAAGGGATGCGATGCAATCTTAGGTCGAATATCAGGGAAGGTGAAGCAAGCAGTGTCGCCGGCCATTGTAGGGGTTCCGCGTATGAAAACAATAAAATTTTACCCTACGCCCCTGAACCCCTGATGCTGCCAGGACCTATCTATTAGTAATACAGTAACGGGAGGGGCTTTTTGCGAACTTACCTTTAAGACCGAAAAGTGTTGTCAACGCTCAGGAGAGCGTGGTTGATGTAGACGAGCCGAAGCGGACCTCAAGGTCGTGATGAAGTCCTTGCGCTCCCTTGGCTCCAATGACTTGAGTGCCTCAAGTGCGACACCTCGCGGGGAGTTACACACGTCCGGTGCCTGATGATGACTCCCGCTTCCCCGATCCAGCAGCAGTTGCGGAAGTAGAGCTCCTGGAACCGAATCCCGCAGCGCGACGGTGCTCCGCGGTGAAGATGTCTCTCGTTCGCGCAGTCCGAACTTGGGGACCACGGTCACGAGAGAGAGGGAGAGAGAGAAAATATCAATTGGAGGTCCTCCTAAAAGTGAGAAGACCTTTTATTGATTATTGGGTGTATTTATCTGGCCAAATACCCCACTATATATAGGGGAGGAGGGGGTACACCCTCCCTCAAAGTCTCGGGGTGGGACTAAAGGAGGGGGGAGGTGGGGAGGCGCGCCGGCCATCCCCCACCCATGGGCCCCATGTGGGGCAGGCCCACTAGGGCCACCGGTCACCCCCTAGGCCTCTCTAGGGGTGTGGTCCCCTCTTGGGCCCTTTCCCCTTCGGGAATTGGCCCATTAAGCCCTTTGACCATTTAATTGATTTTCTCTTTTATTAAATAATTATGAATAAATGATTAAATCAATATTTAACATTCATTCATATATTATTCAATCTCCGTGGCTATGGAACTCCTTCCACCTCCACTCCGGACATCCTCCGGACTTACCGTAACTCTTTCGGTTTTCCCTCTACTATTCTTCGGCGATTCTTCCGATTCTATAAACACTCTCTAAGCATCATCAAGGCCTTAAGCGTGATACCCCACGGTTCGGGAACACTCCATATATGGTCGGGACACTCCCGCACCAATGATCGATAGAGGGACCTGGATGGCCATGTGACCCCTGTGCGTTCCACGAAGATCTTCCGTCGTTTGAACCAGGACAGTCATGTCTTATTCCCTTTGTCTCTCGATACGTGTATTGCCCAAGATCTGATCAATGACATCACCATGTCGTGTTCAATCTCGTTACCGAACAATGCTACTTGACTTGTTCCGACAAGTGATATCCCTATGATCAAATCACACGTTGCGCAGCTATTGGATATAACCTCTCCGAGTGGGCCCTTGAGTATCTTCACGTCACATGGACGGACAAATCCTGCTCTTGACATATATTGCCTCTACGGTTTCCTCCGAGTACCTGAACACACCTTTATAACCACTGTATTACCAAGTGGCGCTTGATGTTATCTAAGCACTCTCGGGAGACATTGATTGATATAGCCTCACGGTCTAAGGAATAGTCTACGAGGATCTATTTCTAATCATCGTAACTTGAACTTCGTGACATGATCGGGTCACGATGTTTAGGTTGGGTATTGGTTCATCATCTCATTCTCCAAATGAGTTGACTCCATTTCCAACTAGCATAAATGCCACATGATCAGGAAACATGATCATTTGTTGACCAATGAACCAGTGACTAGAGTTTTACTAGGAACCCCTGGTTGTTTGTATATCACACGTGTATTGATGTTTCCAGTCAATACGTTTATAGCATTATATAAAACTTAATCATAAACTATATGAAATATGATAATAGTCCTTATTACTATTTGTCTCTAGGGCATATTTCCAATAGTCTCCCACTTGCACTAGAGTACAAATACACTAGCTGCATTTGTTCTTAATCATTGGCACCATAACCGGTATCCTGAACATGCTTGCTCATGGAAGAGGTTGAGTCTTTGGTCTGTACTTTACAATCCCAAATCCTTTGCAACCTACTAATGTTACCTTGATTGACATTAATACTTTATCATCACATGATAACATCTGTGTGTATGCATCGTCGCTATGGCAGCAGAACGAGGCCTGATTCCAGGAGCCTACAGTGACTTTAGATCAACCTCGAGGGCTTTCTCATGGACACTGTGCCCTGGGACACATCATTCTATGTTAAAAGCGAACTAGCCCCGCCATAACATTATACATCACTTTAGATGGTACCCTTATCTATTATTATAAATGTATTCATCGAAACACGAGTGTACTCTGTGCAACTTTCGATGTTTTTGTTCACCTCGCTTCCTACTTGACTTTAATCGGTATTTACAGGAGTTTCCAACATATTCCCTTATAACACAACCCTTTATGTTTTAAGATATGTAATCCTTTACGGATTTGGAAAATATGTCTACAGTTCTCTATTAGACACTGTGGACAAACTTAGCTCAATGTTCCGTGATTCAAACTTAATCACTTTCAAAACGTTCCTTATTTTGATCACATATTATGCTGAGTTATCATCATGGTTTTCTAAGATAAAACCTATGTCTCAACATAGTAGATGATGATCATCCTTTTCTTTCTTTCAACCGTTGATGTTTAAACTTAATACTATTCCTAACTTGAGTTATTAAGGACCAAATCCTTAATTAACTTCTATTCTGAAACCCTTTCCAGAATCCCTTAAGGAATACTACATAATATCATAATACACTTATTATCGACTTCTACACCTCATAAATCATTATTTATCGGCACTTGCGCTTTTATTCTTAATGTGTCGAATACACACTTAAGAATCACTCCTATAAGCTCCCAACCAAAATATGTTCCTACCATATTTGGGTATGAGTCAGTACTCTTACTCAAACTATGTTCCTACATATTTGAATTTGAGACTTATATTGCTCCCACTAAAAAATATGTCATTCACATATTGTTTTAGGAAGACTTTCATAGCTCCCGCTCAATTTCATGCAAACTGCACATCTACTCACTATTTTGAACAATTTCGAAACCTTTGATCAAATATCAAAGTGAGAGATTTACTATGAGACACTAGTACTTTTACTAGTTTTAAATCCACTAGACATTTAGCATACTTGAATCAAATTCATTTGAATTCGTCCAATACTTGAAAATTTGTGCCTTTGTCATTCACCCCCTTTTCCACTATGGCTTTGCAGTCACATGGGAAAATTCAAGTAACTCCTTTTACTTGTGAGATTCAGCAACGAATTGCTTTCTAATCTCAAGGGAATTTTGCTATGGGATTTCTCATAACTTTAGCTTACCATTATTTCCTTAGTAGTTCGTAGGTATGTCATATTCCGTGAATCATGACAAATGATTCATAAATGTCTCCATACTAGATATGGATTACATTTTGAATCCTACTTCATGTAGTGAAAACACTAGTGGGGAAAACACAATGATTATTATCATTGATTCTTTCCTTTTCTGAAGAGAGTCGTTCAGGAACATTGTCCATTGCGCTTCTCAACACTCTGATGCAGGGTTTTGAATCCTCATCGTGTTTTTCACTATCTTCCATTTGCTTCATAATCGAGAAATATCACTGAATGCGAATTTTCTCGAAAATGCACCAAAAAACCAAGCAATACAAGTTTTTCTTCTCTTTTGGTTTAACTATGGATTTCGTATTCAAAGTTTCCAATGAATACTCTAAAAGGACTTATTTGCTATTGTTTTGGTTATATAGAATAACCCCAAAACTTTCACGACGATCCATACTAGATATGGAG
This sequence comes from Avena sativa, assembly GCA_916181665.1. Taxonomy (NCBI): domain Eukaryota; kingdom Viridiplantae; phylum Streptophyta; class Magnoliopsida; order Poales; family Poaceae; genus Avena; species Avena sativa. Next base: position 24,635,942 of record OV702290.1, on the reverse strand, counting down.
CCGCTTTCACGAATCCAAATGGTTCACTACATTCTAATTGAGTGCTAACTATTTCTAACTAATGGTTTCTACACTACAACGATTTATTTGGTGCCATCTTTTTACCCATTTGATATCTAATATCACATTGTGATGCTTTACATTTTGACGTTTCAAAACGCTTTGCGTTTCACAATTACTTTTATGCCATTCTTTACAAAGTCGAATTTCATTACTATTGATCAAATCGTAGTAATTAGATTCTCTTTTATATTTATACCCTTTGTTGATGAAACACTGATCAAATCAAATAGTTTCATATTCATGTTTCCTTTGATAAACTTCTTTACACATTTAAACAATCATTTAATGATAATTACCATTTTTGTTAAAACACAATACATCGAATATGTATTTACTTTTAACACTCATTAAACACTTTGTATTCAAGTAATACACGGTTTTCAAGTTATTTTGCCAGACTTTAGGCATAGTTTATATGTGACAAGAAATTGAATGTCTTTCACATATTAAAATTATAACTTTGAATTTGAATAATGGTTTTCATTCAGTAATGAATATCATTTAAGTTGGGTATTTTTAAGGCATTTCAATATTTTACAAATATTCATGTATTATCAATTAGTTTCAATCAACAAGGATAATCCACATATAATCAAACAAGATATGAACACGAATAGAAATCATTCATAAAAGTAGAACAACTGTTTGTTACAAACTCATATGAATAACCGTCTCACAAAGTGTGAGACACACTAAAGAAGTTCATAATATTTTGATTACAATAACTATCCAAAGTATAAACTAAATGATAAAATGTTGAGGGAGAGCGTCGCTGGCCATCATCGTCATGCTCGCCATTAGCACACAACATCACCTCCTCTCTAGCAAGCACCTCTCATGCAGAAGGACCTGTTTTCAGCAAAACAGAACAAGTATCAAATATACTTAACACTGCAAATGTGTATGCAAGATTATAACATTTATAAAATTGTATATCAATTATATACCTTTGTCATTGATGACCTCAGTGACATCTGGTTGAACCACCACATCTCTGAAATGTGATATGAACTCGTGGAAATCATGTGTTTCCGCGTCGCCTTTCATAATGCAAATCCTGACTTGTGCTTGGAAGCTTGGTGGTAGCGACCGCAGCACAACGCCATTTGCAAAAGAGCCCGTTATCCAGCTATCCAGGAAGTATGCAGGCCTCATGTACACATCATGCATGCGCTCCAAGTGGTCGTCAAGTGATGAGTTCTCCTCCATCTTAATGGAGAGGAAGTCTCCCATTAGCTCATGCTCCCATATGCGTGCTTGTTCCACGAAATGTGTCCTAAGCTATAGCATTACCTGTGGCGCCCCGAAAAACCACTACTAGAAAATCGCTGTGTTTTTGTGCATTGCATCATCATGACGGCATGCTCCTGTCATCATGCCACATTGCATTTGAGCATCATCATCATCATGCATGGTTTTTTTCTAAACTATTTTTCGAAACGCCTAGTTTTGTTTTTTAAATATTCCCGTCTTTATTCAAATTAAAACCCGGGTCTCTGGAATATTTTTGTTTCGTCTACAAATAGATTTCAAACGCACCGTTTTAAACAAGTAAAATGTTTAATTTATTTTTGGGAGGCAGCCCGCTAGGCCCGAAAGCCCGGCCGACCACCTCCAAACCCTAGTCTAAGTATATCTAGTCCTAATTCTACCCAATCCTATCCTACCCAGCCTCCCTCCACCTCACCCTGACCAATCCCCTCCCTCCACCTCACACCTCCACCTCACTCCAGCCAACCAACAGCCGCCACCTCCCCTCACACCCGCCACCTCAGGTGGACGCGCACACCCACACAACACGCACACAACGCGTGCTGCGACCCAGTCCCACCCTGCCTGCCGCGTTGCCACCTACCACGCTCCCAGCCCCACCCCGCAGGCCACTCGCGCGCCTGCCCCCGTTACTCTCGCTAGCGGCCCCACCCACGCGGACGCAGCGCGCGCACGCATCCCCGCGAGGCCACCCACCTGGTCGCCATCCCCACCTGCACCTCCACCTGCGCAACGCGTCCCCAGGCCCCTGTCCCCATGTCCCCGTCTCCATCCCTTCCACCAACCCCGCGTCCCACCGTGCCTCCTCCTTCCTCGCGTCGCGGCCACCAACCCCCGGCCGCCTCTCCCCGCCGGCCTCGCTCCACCGCCTCCACGGATCGACCGCCACCGCCCCGAGCGCGCCGTCGCCCAGGAGCCCCGCCAGGGTGCCCCGCGCTCCACCCGTGGCCCTCGTCGGCCCGACCTCGCCGTCTGCCTCCTCTGCCCCACGAGGCTCTGTCCGCCGGCCCCGAGCTCGCCCGCCGTACCGCCGTGGGCCCCCGCCTCGCCGACCTTCCCCGCCACCCTCTGCGTCTTCCTCCGCCTCCCGCCGCCGCTCGCCCCGAGCCCAAGCTCTGGCCCGCCGGCGCCCCCTCGTGTTCTGCTTCCCCGACCTGGAGAGCCCGCCGCCGTGGCCCTTCCTCTGACACCAGGAGCCCCGGGTCCACCGTCCCCGCGCCCGATCGAACCACCGCTAGCGCCGTCTTCCGCCACACGGACGACACTCCCTAGCAAGCTCCCCGTCGTCGGCCCCGCGCATCCTCCTCACCCCTGCAGGCGCCTGCGTCCCGTGTCCAGGAATTAGGAACGCATCGCCGCCTTCCTACCTCGAGCACTGCCGCATGCTGCTGCCCACAAGGCCACTCCCTTGCAGCACAACTGCTGGACATCAAGGGCTGCAGCGACCCACGAACATGGTGATGCTTTTATGTATTTGTTTGTGCTATGGAGGTGTTGTGTCAGTTGAATTTGAAGTGAGGTGTTGACACGGTGGCAACCAAAGAAATTTGGTTTGATGTGGTGTGTGTAGCGGTGTGGTGCCACCAGAAACATCGATGCAAGATCCCTGTGTAGCCACCAAGTTCCGAGGTTCCCGAGACCGACGCCTCAAAAATTTCTCGCACCGTCAAGAGAGATCGACCCCGGAGACCCGAGCACCGCAACCCAAGTACGTCACCGACCAATAAAGACGGAACTCCGAGTTCTCCTTCCGGATCCGAAGACCGATCCCTCGAACAGCAAGTTCTTCGACCCGGGATCTGAACGACAAGATCGCCTTCCCGGAGCCGAAACCCCCGAAGCCCGATCTCGTCAACCCCTAGACCCTCGGAGCCAAGTTCGCCGAACCCTAATGTGATCCCCTAACTAAGACCCCTATTTTATAAATGCCATCTATATAAAACTTGTTGCATATTAATTGTTCGTCTCGCATGCATATCATAAACATGCCAGATCTTCTGCCGTAGTATTAAATATTGTATCTGGTGTTTCTGCTAGTGTTTGCTTCTTCGCGGATTAGGCCGATGAGTTGATGCGAGTATCGACAAGTTCTCTGGATATGAACATTCGGCAGTGTTTCCCAGGCGAGCATCTCTTCCCCTTCTACCTATTTTGCATTTATAGTCTTTACTTCCTCCTGTTGATCTATTGTTATTCGTGTCGTGATGCTTTAGTTTCCGTGCACCAGTTATATCCCGTGCAGCCTCTATATTGCCTTGGACACCTCCTATTACCTGTGTTTGGTAGATAGCTGGCCTTGCGAGTCGTAGTTGCTTGCTCAGGTGCGATCTCGTGTTGTCGAGTACCACAATTGTTGGTATGCTGGCAGATGTTTGTGGTGGAGATGCTTAATGGTGAAGATGATCATGACTTTAAATACAGCTATTAAAATGCTAGATATAACTAATCCAGAGGCATCAGTGGGCAATAGATGTTATTTGGTTCTTCCACGCTCACTTGTGTCCCATAGGACCCTGAGTACTTGATACCCGTTCCTTGATTTTTCGCACTATCCACATCCGGGAGGCCTTATGGACCCCCCTGAGCCAGAGCTTGATTCATTTCTATTTCTTGGGGCCACAAACTAGTTTGGGGCTTTATTACTATCCTGTACTTATGCCATGATTTACTGCTTTATTTACGATTGTGCGTGGAGCACCTGTACTGTTTAGGATCGTGACACGTTTTCGCTGTATCGACAAGCCCAGTCACACTTTCGGGTTCCCAGTCGTTCACAGCCGTCCAAACAAACCTTGGGTCCGTCTCGGAGCCGGCCAATTCGTTGCGGGTAGCTTAATAGGGTGGCCCCTGAAATATTTATGAATCCTGTGATCGCTTTATCGTGAATGCCTCGTTGGGTTTTGAGTTGGTTTTTCCGAGGTTGATCGAGTGTGTGTTGCTATTTGTGCACCCCTGCAGGGTAAAACTTTCTGAAAGCCGTGTCCGCGGTTATGGATGACTTGGAGCACAGTATCTCTGAAGGAAATATGCCCTGAGAGGCAATAATAAAGTTGTTATTATATATTCCTTATACATGATAGATGTTTATTTTACATGCTAGAAATGTATTGATTCGGAAACATCAATACATGTGTGTTTAATAAAAAAAAAGGGTTCCTAGTCATGCCTCTCTTATAGACTAGCTTGTTGATTAACAGGATGATCAAGGTTTCCTGATCATGGACATTGGATGTTGTTAATAACAAGGTCACACCATTGGTGGAATGATGTGATGAACATTCATTCGAAGTATAGCATTACGATCAAGTCATTATGTTTATATTGCTATAACATCATACGAAGTAATCTTTATCCTTAGACCATGAGATCATGTTAATTGCTAACACCGGAAGAGTATCTTGATAACATCAAACGTCACACCGTAACAGGGTGACTATAAAGATGGGTTCAGTACTACGAAGGTGTTATGTTGAGGCTCATGGATCAAGAGTGGAATTTGTCAATCCAGATGACGGATAGATATACTCTGGGCCCTCTCGGTGATATCACATTAGGATAGCTTGCAAGCAAGTGATGTGATCACTAGAATGTTATATGATGGGAACGAGAAAAGAGTACATGTCGGTAACGAGATCAAACTAGGTATGGAGATATCGATGATCGAATCTCGGACATGTAATATATCGAGAGACAAAGGGATTTAGTTACAAGCGTTAAAGGTTCTCACGATCACAGGAGTCATCGTTGAATGTGTAGGAGTCAGTACAGATCTCCAGGTCCCGCTGCTGATTATTGATCGGAGAAGGGTCTCGATCATGTCTGCATTATTCGCGAACCGTAGGGTGGCACACTTAAGGGTTACCGGACACCATTTTGGAGCACATATGTTTCAGACGAAAGAATTGCAAAGCGCGGGAATTGTTTCAATAGAAACCGGAAATTGTTTCGGGTGAAATTGCAGAAGGTGGTTCTGCATGTGATATTGAAATATTGCAAGGGGGTATATGTGAATGTTTGTTAATTAAAGTAATTAAAAAAATTCTGAATAAATTTAATAAAAAGAGTTTTATTAAATGAGAGAGCATTAAATTTGGAGAAATTTAATGCATTTAAAGTGGAGACTTTAAAAGGGAATGTGAAGAGGCATTTTAATGTGGAGGGGTTACCACCACATGAATGGGGGAGGTGAGGGGTCCCCCCCCATGCGCCGGCCATGGAGAGAGGGGGCACCCCCCCTCCTCCTATAAAAGGCCACCCATTCCCTCCTTCATCCTCACACCTCCTTGTGAAGGATCTCTCTCCCCCTCTAGAATTATTCCCCCATGGTCTCGGATGGAAGGAGTTGCTGCTTCCGCTGGATCGCTGGAGCGAGGAGGTGGAGGTTGTCCGGTGGCTTGAACGTGTGTGCGAGTGCTAATGCGCTGCTGAGTTGCGGCGCTCGGACTTCCTCACGATCTTGAGATCGGCAAGTGTACGACTACATCAACCACGAGTTCCTACTCGTTAACAAAGCTCGTTGTCTACGAGGGTAAGTTCTTGTTGGATGTATGTCCACCCGTTGCTTTGTACCTAGTAGATAGATCTTGGCATGTAGTTCACACCGTAGGAATTTTTTTGTTTTCTATGCTGCGGACCCAATAGTGGTATCAGAGCCTGATCTATGCGTAGGTGCTTAGCACGGGTACTACACATATGGTTGATATGTGGGCGATGATGATCATGTTATTGCATCTTCTATGTATTTTGGATATTGGTGGCATAGTGGGATGAAGCGGCCCAGACCAACCTTACATGTCATCGTACATGAGACCGGTTCCACGACTGACATGCAACTTGTTTTGCATAAATGGCTGGCGGGTGTCTGTCTCTCCTACTATAGTCAATATCTGATTTACAACGAGTTGCTAATAACTTAGTTATCCTCGTTGTGGTTCATGTTCGTAGGTAAGAACGGTTCTATCTCCGAAAGCCCTAAGCCACGTAAAACTTGCAATTGATAAATTAGAGGCGTCTAGTTTAGATCGTTGCTGGGCTAGTGTGTTGATATGGTATTGTTGTAAGTAGATGTATGGTGGATACTCTTACAACACACTCAACGTGTAAGTTCCATATACCTTGGCCTTACACACAAAGGAATGATAGAGATCATACCACGATGCAAATGATAGAGATCAAATGCATGGACCATATCACCTCACTTCACACATTAGATGTTAGCATCTTATATTGCTAGTTTGGCGCGTTTGGTAGCATTATAAGATGATCCCTCATTTAGATATCAAGATAAAATTTGTTCTTCCTTAAGTATGCACTGTTTTGTGGATCGTGTTTTGAGGCATCACGTGATGATCGGGTGTTTTCAACTCTACGCTTTCATACAACGGGTGTAAGACAGTTTTACACACGCAAATACTAAGGTTCTTACTTGACGAGCCTAGCATGTACAGACATGGCCTCGGAACACGGACCGAAAGGTTAAGCATGAGTCATATAGTTGATATGATGCCCATATAGATGCTCGCCTTTGAAGCTACACCGACTCACGTGATGATCGGACTTGGTGTAGTGGATTTGGTTCATGTAATCACCAAAAGGACACGAGGGATGTCGTTTTTGAGTGGGAGTTCATTAGTAATTTGGATTAGTTGAACTCAATCTATCATAAACTTAGTCTAAATATACTTTACAAATTCTGTTGTAGATGGCACCACCTGCTTTTAATTTCAATGTGTTCATGGAGAAAGGGAAACTTGCTGCGAATGGTAGCAACTTCACCAACTGGGCTATGAACTAGAGGATTCTCCCCATTGCTGCACAAAAGCAATATGTGCTAGATGCGCCGCTAGGCCCCCCACCAGCTCCTGATGCCCCTAACGAGGAAAAGAGCGTCTATATAACTCGTCAAGAGGACCACAACTTAGTTCATTGCGGCATACTGTATGGGCTAGAGCCAGAACTTCGAAAACGTTTCGAAAATGGCAATGCCTTTGATACCATGGGAGAATTGAAAATGATTTTCGATACCCATGCTGCCGTAGAGAGTTATAATGCTACAGAAAAGTTCTTTAGCTACATGATGGAGGAAAACAGCTCCGATAGTGAGCACGTACTCAAAATGTCTGGGTACGCCGATAAGCTTGTGTCCTTGGGAATAACGATTCCCGTTGACTTAGGCATACATCGTGTTCTCCAATCTCTGCCACCTAGCTACAAGAGCTTCGTGATGAACTATAATATGCAGGGCATGAAGAAGTCTCTTCCCGAGCTTCTGTCAATGCTTAAAACTGCAGAAGTGGACATTAGGAAAGAACATCAAGTGTTGATGATCAATAGGACCACCGGTTTCAAGAAGGACAAGAAAGGCAAGCACAAGGGAAAGAAGGGTGGCAAGTCTATTGCCACGCCTGAAAAGAAACCCCGGGCTGGCCCTAAGTCTGACACCGAGTGCTACTATTGCAACGGGACTGGCCATTGGAAGCACAACTGCCCCAAGTATTTGGCGGACAAGAAGTCCAGCAAGGCAAACAAAGGTATATGTGATATACATGTTATTGATGTGTACTTGACTAGTACTCGCAGTAGCACTTGGGTATTTGATACCGGATCGGTTGCTAATATATGTAACTCGGTTCAGGGGCTACGGAACAAGCGACAACTAGCAAGGGATGAGGTCAGGATGCGGGTCGGCAATGGATCAAGAGTTGATGTGATCGCCGTCAGGACGCTACCTCTCCATTTGCCATCGGGATTAGTTATAAACCTAAATAATTGTTATTTGGTGCCTGCACTAAGCATGAACATTGTGTCTGGATCGTGTTTGATACAAAGTGGTCATTCCTTTAAATCTGAGAACAATGGTTGTTCGATTTATAAGAATGATATCTTTTATAGTCATGCACCTATGTTGAATGGTTTATTTCTGTTGGATCTCGATAGCAATATTACGCACATTCATAATGTTAATGCTAAAAAGATTAAACTTGATGATGATATGTCTACATATATGTGGCACTGCCGTCTAGGTCAAATTGGCGTTAAACCCATGAAGAAACTCCATTCTGATGGACTTTTGGAATCACTTGATTTTGAATCATTTGATACATGTGAGCCATGCCTTATGGGCAAGATGGCTAGAACGCCGTTTTCAGGTTCAATGGAACGGGCGACAAATCTGTTGGAGATCATACATACTGATGTGTGTGGACCAATGAGTGTGTCGGTGCGAGGTGGATATCGTTATTTTGTTACTTTCACGGATGATTTGAGTAGATATGGGTATATCTATTTGATGAAACACAAGTCTGAAACTTTTGAAAAGTTCAAGGAATTTCAGAATGAAGTGGAAAATCATTGTAATAGAAAGATCAAGTTTCTACGGTCTAACCATGGAGGAGAGTATCTAAGTTACGAGTTTAGCACACACATGAAAGAGTGTGGAATAGTTTCACAACTCACGCCTGCTGGAACACCACAACGTAATGGTGTGTCGGAACATCGTAATCGTACCTTATTGGATATGGTTCGATCTATGATGTCTCTGACTGACTTACCTCTGTCATTTTGGGGTTATGCACTAGAAATAGCTGCATTCACTTTAAATCGGGCACCATCTAAATCCGTTGAAACGACACCGTATGAATTATGGTTTGGAAACAAACCTAAGATATCATTTCTTAAGGTTTGGGGATGCGATGTTTATGTGAAGAAACTTCAACCGGATAAACTCGAACCCAAAGCGGAAAAATGCGTCTTCATAGGATACCCTAAGGAAACAATTGGTATACCTTCTATCACAGATCTGAGGGCAAGGTTTTTGTTGCCAAGAATGGATCCTTTCTTGAGAAGGAGTTTCTCGCGAAAGGTGTGAGTAGTCGGAAGGTAGAACTCGAATAGGTTATTGAACCTTCTCTTCATGGAATGGCGAGTGGCGTAGCACCAGAAGTTGTTTCGGAGTTGACTTCACCTGATGAACAGAGAGCTAATGATAATGATCATGAAACTCCGAAAGAGGACACTACCAAACCTCGCAGGTCAAGCAGGACACGTGCAGCTCCTGAACTGTACGGCAATCCTGTTGTGAATTTCATGGTTGATGAAATGGATGACCCTGCGATGTATGAAGAAGCGATGATGAGCCCGGATTCCAACAAATGGCTAGAAGCCATGAAATCCGAGATGGAATCCATGTACGAGAACCAAGTTTGGAACTTGGTGGACTTACCTCACGACCGAAAGGCCGTTGAGAATAAATGGATTTTCAAAAGGAAAACTGATGCTGATGGTAATGTGACCATCTATAAGGCTCCACTTGTCGCAAAGGGGTTTCGACAAATTCAAGGAGTTGACTACGATGAGACATTCTCTCCCGTATCGATGCTTAAATCGGTTAGGATTATGTTAGCCATTGCTGCATATTTCGATTATGAAACATGGCAGATGGATGTCAAAACTGTGTTCCTCAATGGTAAGATTGAAGAAGAGTTGTATATGATACAACCTAAGGGTTTTGTCGATCCTAAGGATGCTGATAAGGTGTGCAAACTTCAGCGATCCATCTATGGACTGAAGCAAGCATCACGAAGTTGGAATCTCCGCTTTGATGAGGTGATCAAAGAGTTTGGATTTGTCCAAACTTATGGAGAGGCTTGTATTTACAAGAAAGTGAGAGCAATGTGGCATTTCTGATATTATATGTGGATGACATATTATTGATTGGAAATGATATAGATCTTTTAAACAGTCTTAAAAGTTATCTAAATAGCAAATTTTCGATGAAAGACCTTGGTGAAGCATCATATATATTAGGCATTAAAATCTATAGAGATAGATCAAGGCGCCTAATTGGGCTATCGCAGAGTACATAGCTGTTGAAGATATGCCCTAGAGGTAATAATAAATGTAGTTATTATTATATATCTTTGTATTTATGATAAATGTTTACATTCATGCTATAATAGTATTAACAAGGAAACCATTAATACTTGTGTGATTTGTAAACTTAATTTGAAGTCCCTAGTATAGCCTCTATACTTCACTAGCTTGTTGGTTGATTGATGATGTGGTTTCTTTGTCATGAACATTGAGATGTTATCAACAACAAGATCATATCGTTAGGAGAATGATATGGTGGACATACTCCTATAGACAAGCGTAGCATAAAGATCAAGTCATTTCAATAGTTCAATTGCTATATGCTTTCTGATACATAGTAACCTAATTCCTTCGACCATGAGATCATGCATATCACCTTTACTGGATGGATGCTTTGATGTCATCAAACACCACACCGTAACAGGGTGGCTATAAAGGTGGCATTGAGTGTTCGGAAAGTATTGGTTGAAACACATGGATCAAGAGTGGGATTTGTCCATCCACATGACGGATAGATATTCTCTGGGCCCTCTCGGTGAAATGTCATCCAATTAGCTTGCAAGCATGTGACTTGGTCACAAGGGATCACATATCACGGGAACGAGAAAAGAGTACTTATCAGTAACGAGGATGAACTAGGTATGCAGAGATACCGACGATCATAACCTCGGATAAGTAAACATATCGTGAGACAAAGGGAAATTGGTATCGTATGTAAGTGGTTCATTCGATCGCAAAGTAATCGTAGAAATATGTGGGAGCCATATGAATTTCCAGATTCCTCTATTGGTTATTGTTCGGAGAAGTGTCTCGATCATGTCTGCATAATTCACGAACCGTAGGGAGACACACTTAAGGATTCGACGTTGTTTGAGTAGTTATGGTATTATGAGAAAGAGACCGAATGTTGTTCGGAGTCTCGGATGGGATCCGGGATATCACGAGGAGATCCGGAATGGTCCGGAGAATAAGATTCATATAAGGAAAGTTCCGTTTCGGAGTTGGGGAATGGTTCCGGTGTTTTCATCAGGAACATTCTAGAAGGTCCCGGAATGTCCGGCACTCCGGAGGGGAAAGGGTACATGAATGTGTCATTACATATTGGAATGATTGCATCATGTACTAAGTATTCTTGCTGTCCCAAATAAAGGATTTATTTAAATCCTAAATTGAAAAGTCAAACGGCTAGTTTGAAAGTCAAACGGCAGTTTTGGGAAGTGGGAAAAGAGGAGGAGAGGTGGAGGCCGAGTTGGAGGGGAATTCCTCCCCTTGGCCGGCGCACCTCCCTAGGCCGAGTTGGGGAGGAACTCCTCCCCTTGGCCGGCCAGCCCTCCCACCTATATAAGGAGGGGCAGGGCTCCCCTCCTAGACACACAAGTTTCCTATCCTCTAAACTAAACCCTAGATCTAGACCCCGGTTTAGAGCTATTCGGTTTAGAGCCTTCTAATTGGTTTAGAGCCTTCTAATTGGTGTGTCTAATTACTAGACCACTAATAGCCTCTCTCATAAGCTCCACCATACTCGCACCGGCTTAAGGCGAAGCCCTGCGGGATTTCCCCTCTACCTCCGGTACCACGCCGTTGTGCTGCCGGAATCGCGAGGAGAGTGCTACAACCTCCGCTGCCTGCTGGAACAAGGGAGAGGAAGGTCTTCGTCGAGTACCGAACGTGTGACCGACTGCGGGAGCGCTGCGGGAACGCGGCGCTGGAAGGATCGTCTACGCGATCTTGAGATCGGAAAGAGTACGACTACATCACCCACGAGAATCTGCTCTCGTTAAACACTTTGGAATCTTCGAGGGTGAGTTATTCCATCGACTCGTTGCTGCAATCTAGTAGATAGATCTTGGCTTGTTTGTTTGTATGCGATAGAAAATTTTTGTTTTCCATGCTACGAACCCCTACAGTGGTATCAGAGCCGTGTCTATATGTAGATCTGTTGCACGAGTAGAACACAATGGTCATTGTGGGCGTTGATGCTTTTATTGTAGATTGCTTTTTGTGTACTTTGCATCTTGCGGTATGTTGGGATGAAGCGGCCCGGGCTAACCTTACATGACATCGTTCATGAGACTTGCTCCACGTTTGACATGCAACTTGTATTGCATAAGTGGCTTTGCGGGTGCCTGTTTCTCCTAGCATAGTTAAGATCCAATTTACAACGGGTAATCAATAATGCTAGTATCAATGTTGTGGTTCTTGTTCGTAAGTTAGAACGACACTTATTGAAAGCCCCAAACCACGTAAAATATGCAAAGAAAGTAGAGGCGTCTAACTTTGTTTTGCAGGGGTGTGCAGTGATGTGATATGGCCATGATTGTGATTATATTTGATGTATGCAATGTTCCTTATTGTAAGTTGGCAACCGGCAGGAGCCATATGGTTGTCTTTAATTTCTGTTAAGACCTGCGTGTCTATTCAAAATAGTTGTAATAGTTGAAGCTGGCGGACGACAACCATGAAGAAGCGTCATTGACCTTGATGCTATGCCGGTGATGATGGAGATCATGTTCGTGCTTGAAGATGGAGATCGGAAGCACAAAGAAGAAAGGCCATATCATATCACATATTATGAATTGCATGTGATGTTAATCCTTTATGCATCTTGTATTGCTTAGTAGACGACGGTAGCATTATAAGATGATCCCTCATGCACATAAATTTCAAGTTCTAAAGTGTTCACCCTTAGTATGCACCGTTGCCAAAGCTTGCTGCTTCGAAGCACCACGTGATGATCGGGTGTCTTTGATTCCGCGGGTGAATACAACGTAAGCAAGCCAGATTTGCTTATGCGGTAGCTAAGGTTTGATCTTGACGAGCCTAGCATGTACAGACATGGCCTCAGGAACACGGATCGCCGAAAGGCAAAGCATGAATCATATAGTAGATATGATGAACATGATGATTGTTCGCCATTAAAACTATATCAACTCTCGTGATGATCGGTGTTGATGTAGTGGATTTGGTTCATGTGATCACTAAAACAATGTGAGGGATGTTGTTTTGAGTGGGAGTTCACCTAGTTTAATTTCATTAATTAATTTGAACTCAATTTGTCATAAACTTAGTCTAAACTATTGCAAATATGTTGTAGATCAATGGCAGCCCCTACCATCAATTTTAATGCGTTCCTAGAGAAAGAAAAGTTGAAAAACAATGGAAGCAACTTCGCGGATTGGTTCCGCAATTTGAGGATTGTCCTCACAGCTGGTAATTTGACCTATGTGCTGGATGCACCGCTAGGTGACCCACCTGCAGCTGATGCTACCGATGAAGTAAAGAATGTTTACCTCGCTCGGAAGAATCAGTACTCCATAGTTCAGTGTGCTATCTTGTATGGTTTAGAATCGGAGCTTCAGAAAAGGTTTGAAGAGTCAGATCCATATGATATTGTCGAGGATCTCAAATTAATTTTTGAGACTCATGCGGCAATTGAAAGTTATGAAGCTTCTGAAAAGTTCTTTAACTGCAAGATGGAAGAGGGCAGCTCCGTCAGTGAGCATGTGCTTAAGATGTCTGGGCACGCAAATAAACTTCAAAGCTTGGGTATAGTGATTCCTAATACTTTGGGGGTTTACCGCATCCTCCAATCACTACCACCAAGTTACAAGAACTTTGTGATGAACTACAACATGCAGAACATGAACAAAGAGTTGCCAGAACTATTTGCTATGTTAAAGTCTGCAGAAGTGGAGATCAAGAAAGAGCACCAAGTGTTGATGGTCAATAAGACCACCAAATTCAAGAAAGGCAAGTCTAAGCAAAAGGGACACTTCAAGAAGGGTGGTAAGAAAGTTACCACGCCGACGAAGAAGACCAAGGCTGGACCTAAGCCTGATACTGAGTGCTTTTACTGCAAGGGAGAAGGTCACTGGAAGCGGAATTGCCCAAAGTACTTGGCGGATTTGAAGAACGGCAACATCAACAAGAAAGGTATATCTGATATACATGTTATTGATGTGTATCTCACTAGTATTCGTAGTAGTGCCTGGGTATTTGATACTGGTTCGGTTGCTCATATTTGTAACTCGAAACAGGAGCTACAGAATAAACGGAAGCTAGCAAAGAACGAGGTGACGATGCGCGTGGGAAACGGATCAAAGGTTGATGTGATCGCGGTCGGCACGCTACCTCTTTATCTACCATCGGGATTAGTTTTGTACTTAAATAATTGTTATTTGGTGCCTGCGTTGAGCATGAACATTATATCGGGATCTTGTTTATTGCGAGACGGTTACTTGTTTAAATCCGAGAATAATGGTTGTTCGATTTATATGAGTAATATGTTTTATGCACATGCACCTTTGATAGATGGTCTATTCTTATTGAATCTCGATAGTAGAAATACACATATCAACAACATTGAGGCTAAACGTTTGAAATCAAGCGATAATTCGACCTATATGTGGCACTGTCGTCTTGGTCACATCGGAGTGAAACGTATGAAGAAACTCCATTCTGATGGACTTCTTGAATCACTTGATTTTGAATCACTTGAAAGATGCGAAGCATGTCTGATGGGTAAAATGACTAAGACTCCATTTTCTGGTATAATGGAGCGAGCTACGGACTTACTGGAAATCATACATACCGATGTGTGTGGTCCAATGAGTGTAGCATCGCGCGGTGGTTATCGTTATGTTCTTACCTTCACGGATGATTTGAGTAGATATGGGTATATCTATTTCATGAAACATAAGTCCGAAACTTTCGAGAAGTTTAAGGAGTTTCAAAGTGAGGTAGAGAATCAACGTAACAAGAAGATTAAGTTTCTACGTTCTGATCGTGGAGGTGAATATCTAAGTTACGAGTTTGGCGAGCATTTGAAGAAATGCGGAATACTTTCACAATTGACACCGCCGGGAACACCACAGCGTAATGGTGTGTCTGAACGTCGTAATCGAACCCTCTTAGATATGGTTCGTTCTATGATGTCACTTACAGATTTACCGCTAACATTTTGGGGTTATGCATTAGAAACAGCCGCATTCACTTTAAATAGGGCACCATCTAAATCCGTTGAAACGACACCGTATGAATTATGGTTTGGGAAGAAACCTAAATTGTCGTTCCTTAAAGTTTGGGGATGCGAAGCCTATGTAAAGAAGTTACAGCCGGACAAGCTTGAACCCAAAGCGGAAAAATGCGTCTTCATAGGATACCCGAAGGAAACTATTGGGTATACCTTCTATCATAGATCCGAAGGCAAAATCTTCGTTGCCAAGAATGGATCCTTTCTAGAGAAGGAATTTCTCTCGAAAGAAGTGACTGGAAGGAAAGTAGAACTCGACGAGGTTGTCGAACCTTCTCTCGAAATTGCGAGTAGCGCAGCACCGGAAGAAGTTCCTGTGGTGCCTGCACCAATAAGAGAGGAAGCTAATGATGGTGATCATGAAACTTCGGTTGAAGTTGCTACAGAGCCTCGGAGGTCAACGAGAAATCGTACCACTCCAGATTGGTATGATTCCGTTATGAATGTCATGTTGGTGGACAACACCGATGACCCCGAGACATATGAGGAAGCGATGATGAGCCCAGATTCCAATAAATGGCAAGAAGCCATGAAATCCGAGATTGGATCCATGTACGAAAACCAAGTATGGACTTTGGTGGACTTACCGGATGGCCGGAAGGCTGTCGAGAACAAATGGATTTTCAAGAAGAAAACAGATGCTGATGGTAATGTTACTGTCTATAAAGCTCGACTTGTCGCAAAAGGGTTTCGACAAATTCAAGGAGTTGACTACGATGAGACTTTCTCACCGGTAGCGAAGCTAAAGTCTGTGAGGATTATGTTAGCAATCGCTGCATATTATGATTATGAGATATGGCAGATGGATGTCAAAACAGCATTCCTCAATGGAGACATTGATGAAGAGTTGTATATGATGCAACCCAAAGGTTTTGTCGATCCTAAAGACGCTAACAAGGTATGCAAGCTTCAACGGTCCATCTATGGATTGAAGCAGGCATCCCGAAGTTGGAATCAACGTTTTGATAAGGTAATCAAAAGTTTTGGTTTTATACAAACTTATGGAGAAGCTTGTATTTACAAGAAAGTGAGTGGGAGCTCTGTAGCATTCTTAATACTGTATGTGGATGACATATTGTTGATTGGGAATGATGTAGACCTTCTTAATAGTGTCAAAGAGTATTTGAATAATAGTTTTTCAATGAAGGATCTTGGCGAAGCAGCTTACATATTAGGCATAAAGATTTATAGAGATAGATCGAAACGCCAAATATCATTGTCACAAAATACATATTTGGACAAAGTTCTAAAGAGGTTTGGAATGGAAGATAGCAAGAAAGGGTTCTTGCCCATGTTGCCCAATACGACCTTGAGTAAAACTCAAAGTCCGACATCGGCAGAAGATAGAGAAAGGATGAGTAAGACTCCCTATGCCTCAGCCATAGGATCTCTAATGTATGCCATGCTATGTACTAGACCCGACATTGCATATGCTGTTAGTTTAACTAGCAGATATCAAAGTGATCCAGGAGTGGATCATTGGACAGCGGTCAAAAACATCCTTAAGTACTTGAGAAGAACTAAGGATATGGTTCTTTCTTATGGAGGTGATGAACAGCTCGTTGTTAATGGTTACACCGATGCTAGTTGGAACACCGATCCAGATGATTCTAAATCACAATCTGGGTACGTATTTATTTTGAATGGTGCAGCAGTTAGCTGGAGGAGTGCAAAGCAAAGCGTTGTGGCGAGATCTTCAACTGAATCGGAATACATGGCTGCTTCGGAGGCTTCACAAGAAGCGATATGGATGAAAGAGTTCATTACAGAGCTGGGTGTGGTTCCTAGTGCGCTGGACCCAATGTCCATCTACTGTGATAACATGGGCGCCATAGCCAATGCGCAAGAACCAAGGTCACACAAGAAGCTGAAGCATATCAAGCTGCGTTTTCACGCTATTCGAGAACATATCCAGGATGGGGATATAAAGATTTGCAAAGTACACACAGATCTGAATGTGGCGGATCCGTTGACTAAACCTCTCCCGAGGGCAAAACATGACCAACACCAAACTGCCATGGGTGTTCGGTATATTACCATGTAATCTAGATTAGATGACTCTAGTGCAAGTGGGAGACTGTTGAAGATATGCCCTAGAGGTAATAATAAATGTAGTTATTATTATATATCTTTGTATTTATGATAAATGTTTACATTCATGCTATAATAGTATTAACAAGGAAACCATTAATACTTGTGTGATTTGTAAACTTAATTTGAAGTCCCTAGTATAGCCTCTATACTTCACTAGCTTGTTGGTTGATTGATGATGTGGTTTCTTTGTCATGAACATTGAGATGTTATCAACAACAAGATCATATCGTTAGGAGAATGATATGGTGGACATACTCCTATAGACAAGCGTAGCATAAAGATCAAGTCATTTCAATAGTTCAATTGCTATATGCTTTCTGATACATAGTAACCTAATTCCTTCGACCATGAGATCATGCATATCACCTTTACTGGATGGATGCTTTGATGTCATCAAACACCACACCGTAACAGGGTGGCTATAAAGGTGGCATTGAGTGTTCGGAAAGTATTGGTTGAAACACATGGATCAAGAGTGGGATTTGTCCATCCACATGACGGATAGATATTCTCTGGGCCCTCTCGGTGAAATGTCATCCAATTAGCTTGCAAGCATGTGACTTGGTCACAAGGGATCACATATCACGGGAACGAGAAAAGAGTACTTATCAGTAACGAGGATGAACTAGGTATGCAGAGATACCGACGATCATAACCTCGGATAAGTAAACATATCGTGAGACAAAGGGAAATTGGTATCGTATGTAAGTGGTTCATTCGATCGCAAAGTAATCGTAGAAATATGTGGGAGCCATATGAATTTCCAGATTCCTCTATTGGTTATTGTTCGGAGAAGTGTCTCGATCATGTCTGCATAATTCACGAACCGTAGGGAGACACACTTAAGGATTCGACGTTGTTTGAGTAGTTATGGTATTATGAGAAAGAGACCGAATGTTGTTCGGAGTCTCGGATGGGATCCGGGATATCACGAGGAGATCCGGAATGGTCCGGAGAATAAGATTCATATAAGGAAAGTTCCGTTTCGGAGTTGGGGAATGGTTCCGGTGTTTTCATCAGGAACATTCTAGAAGGTCCCGGAATGTCCGGCACTCCGGAGGGGAAAGGGTACATGAATGTGTCATTACATATTGGAATGATTGCATCATGTACTAAGTATTCTTGCTGTCCCAAATAAAGGATTTATTTAAATCCTAAATTGAAAAGTCAAACGGCTAGTTTGAAAGTCAAACGGCAGTTTTGGGAAGTGGGAAAAGAGGAGGAGAGGTGGAGGCCGAGTTGGAGGGGAATTCCTCCCCTTGGCCGGCGCACCTCCCTAGGCCGAGTTGGGGAGGAACTCCTCCCCTTGGCCGGCCAGCCCTCCCACCTATATAAGGAGGGGCAGGGCTCCCCTCCTAGACACACAAGTTTCCTATCCTCTAAACTAAACCCTAGATCTAGACCCCGGTTTAGAGCTATTCGGTTTAGAGCCTTCTAATTGGTTTAGAGCCTTCTAATTGGTGTGTCTAATTACTAGACCACTAATAGCCTCTCTCATAAGCTCCACCATACTCGCACCGGCTTAAGGCGAAGCCCTGCGGGATTTCCCCTCTACCTCCGGTACCACGCCGTTGTGCTGCCGGAATCGCGAGGAGAGTGCTACAACCTCCGCTGCCTGCTGGAACAAGGGAGAGGAAGGTCTTCGTCGAGTACCGAACGTGTGACCGACTGCGGGAGCGCTGCGGGAACGCGGCGCTGGAAGGATCGTCTACGCGATCTTGAGATCGGAAAGAGTACGACTACATCACCCACGAGAATCTGCTCTCGTTAAACACTTTGGAATCTTCGAGGGTGAGTTATTCCATCGACTCGTTGCTGCAATCTAGTAGATAGATCTTGGCTTGTTTGTTTGTATGCGATAGAAAATTTTTGTTTTCCATGCTACGAACCCCTACAATAGCTTGATAAGATATTAAAGAAGTTTAATATGGACGAAAGTAAGAAGGGGTTCTTACCTATGTTGCAAGGCAAGACATTGAGTAAGACTCAAAGTCCGGCTACGGCGGAAGAAAGAGAGATGATGGATAATATCCTCTATGCCTCGGCCATAGGCTCTATTATGTATGCCATGCTATGTACAAGACCGGATGTGGCACATGCTATTAGTTTGACTAGTAGGTACCAATCTGATCCAGGTTCGGAACACTGGATAGCGGTAAAGAACATCCTCAAGTACTTGAGAAGAACTAAGGATATGTTTCTCATATACGGTGGTGAAGAAGAGCTAGTCGCTAAGTGTTATGTCGATGCTAGCTTTGACACCGATCCGGATGACTCTAAGTCTCAATACGGATACGTATTTCTCTTGAACGGAGCAGCAGTTAGTTGGAGGAGGTCCAAACAACCTGTGGTGGCTGGATCAACAACGGAGACGGAATATGTTGCTACTTCAGAAGCGGCGCAGGAGGCAGTTTGGATGAAAGAGTTCATTACAGAACTGGGTGTGGTTCCTAGTGCGTTGGACCCGATGGTGATCTATTGTGACAACAATGGATCCATAGCCAATGCAAAGGAACCAAGGTCTCACAAGAATTCCAAACATATTAAGCGCCGGTTTCACTCCATCCACGAGCATGCCAAGGATGGAGATATAAAGATTTGTAAAGTACACACGGACCTAAATGTAGCAGATCCGTTGACTAAAGTTCTCCCTAGGTCAAAACATGATCAACACCATAACTCCATGGGTGTTAGATTTATCACTATGTGAACTAGATTATTGTCTCTAGTGCAAGTGGGAGACTGAAGGAAATATGCCCTGAGAGGCAATAATAAAGTTGTTATTATATATTCCTTATACATGATAGATGTTTATTTTACATTCTAGAAATGTATTGATTCAGAAACATCAATACATGTGTGTTTAATAAACAAAAAGGGTTCCTAGTCATGCCTCTCTTATAGACTAGCTTGTTGATTAACAGGATGATCAAGGTTTCCTGATCATGGACATTGGATGTTGTTAATAACAAGGTCACACCATTGGTGGAATGATGTGATGAACATTCATCCGAAGTATAGCATTACGATCAAGTCATCATGTTTATTAACATCATACGAAGTAATCTTTATCCTTAGACCATGAGATCATGTCAATTTCTAACACCGGAAGAGTATCTTGATAACATCAAACGTCACACCGTAATAGGGTGACTATAAAGATGGGTTCAGTACTACGAAGGTGTTATGTTGAGGCTGATGGATCAAGAGTGGAATTTGTCAATCCAAATGACGGATAGATATACTCTGGGCCCTCTCGGTGATATCACATTAGGATAGCTTGCAAGCAAGTGATGTGATCACTAGAATGTTATATCACGGGAACGAGAAAAGAGTGCATGTCGGTAACGAGATCAAACTAGGTATGGAGATACCGATGATCGAATCTCGGACATGTAATATATCGAGAGACAAAGGGATTTAGTTACAAGCGTTAAAGGTTCTCACGATCACAGGAGTCATCGTTGAATGTGTAGGAGTCAGTACGGATCTCCAGGTCCCGCTGCTGATTATTGATCGGAGAAGGGTCTCGATCATGTCTGCATTATTCGCGAACCGTAGGGTGGCACACTTAAGAGTTACCGGACACTATTTTGGAGGACATATGTTTCAGACGAAAGAATTGCAAAGCCCAGGAATTGTTTCAATAGAAACCGGAAATTGTTTCGGGTGAAATTGCAGAAGGTGGTTCTGCATGTGATATTGAAATATTGCAAGGGGTTATATGTGAATGTTTGTTAATTAAAGTAATTAACAAAATTCTGAATAAATTTAATAAAAAGAGTTTTATTAAATGAGAGAGCATTAAATTTGGAGAAATTTAATGCATTTAAAGTGGAGACTTTAAAAGGGAATGTGAAGAGGCATTTTAATGTGGAGGGGTTACCACCACATGAATGGGGGAGGTGAGGGGTCACCCCCCATGCGCCGGCCATGGAGAGAGGGGGTTCCCCCTCCTCCTATAAAAGGCCACCCATTCCCTCCATCCTCACACCTCCTTGTGAAGGATCTCTCTCCCCCTCTAGAATTATTCCCCCATGGTCTCGGATTAGCGAGATACATGTTCCCGGTGGCATTTCGTCTGGAAGGAGTTGCTGCTTCCGCTGGATCACTGGAGCGAGGAGGTGGAGGTTGTCCGGTGGCTTGAACGTGTGTGCGAGTGCGGATGCGCTGTCGAGTTGCGGCGCTCGGACTTCCTCACAATCTTGAGATCGGCAAGTGTACGACTACATCAACCACGAGTTCCTACTCGTTAACAAAGCTCGTTGTCTACGAGGGTAAGTTCTCGTTGGATGTATGTCTACCCGTTGCTTTGTACCTAGTAGATAGATCTTGGCGTGTAGTTCACACCGTAGGAAATTTTTTGTTTTCTATGCTGCGGACCCAACAATCTCGATCATAGACAAGCATAACTAAAGTAGTGCTATAAACTTGACTTAATATATGACTAGTAATCAGATTCAACTATAACGGAATGGATATTAAAAATGCCAATAGCTGGTGGATCTGGGTTGTTTTGTGACATACTATATCTGCCTAGTAAGTATTGCAACTCCAATGGAATGTGATAAAAGTGTCAATAACTGTTGGGTTTGGGATTCCTCAGGACAATTATATCTGACTAGTAAATGTTCCAACTACAACGGAATGTTAACTAAAACTGCCCACTACTTATGCTATCAGGATGACTCATGCTATCTATATCTGATTAGTAATTACCGCAACTATATTGGAATAAGTGAAATTGCCAACCGTGTGAGTTCCTTGGTCCGACTTCCTCGTTTGGTCTCGAGGGGGGGGGGGGGGGAATACTAGGATGGGTTTGTTTGGTGTTAGCTTCAGGTTGAATCCGAATAGGTCTTTCTTATCCCTCTCTAATAACCGCCAGTTGTATCGAGTCTCTATAGGTTGTTTAGTGCCGTTGCGCTGCCGCTTCAGCCCACCATACCTATGTAGGCGAGAGCCGCCGAATTCTAGCCTCGCCATTTACTGGCCTCAGTACTGACGCTCCTCTTTTTTCCTTTGCCCTTTGTCGGCACCCCTTTTGTTGTAGCAGGTTTGAGACCAACGTCGTTAGGAGGGTTACCCTTCCGGCTTGGCCTGGGCAGGGTTATGGACGCCATTGGTTATTCTTCAGGGCTCTTAGCCCCATATGCATCTTGTCCGTACTCGGACGCTGTATCGATTTCAAGGTGATTTGGATCTTTGTACTGTATACCTGTATTCTTGACTCGCTGAGTCGTTGTTGTATATATATCTGTTCTGTGGGTCCCCTCAAGGACTGTTGTGTAATGGTATTACTTTGTTTTCCACCCGCACGAAAGTGCCTGGTGGGCGTCCTTGAATCGTTTCTATGCGGGTTTGGCGGAAAGGGCTAAAACTTGCATAGAGCCGATTCGAGGGTGTTACATTACCGTACGAGGGTTGATATCACCCACGAAAGGCCACATCTCGTCCACCATTCTGAAACGAATTGTCACTGAAATGAAGGAGGCCATCTCCCGATGGAGATAGCGATCTTCCCGCTGCTCTGGGGTCTCTAAGTCAATGGCCTGATCCAAATCCATCCCGTCAAGTATGTAGTCGACCATGTTATTCTCGCTAAGGAGAACGTGGAGACGTGCAACCCATATAGAGAAGTTCGATCCATCTAAGCTGAGCTTCTCTCCTTATAACCAATCAATCGTCAATAGGAAAGGTGGCATCGGAGAGAACTTTTCTACATATATAATTGCAAAAAGGAATTTAGACTAAGTTTATAATTAAATGAGTTAATAATAACTCCACTCAGAAACACCTATCCCCATAAGGGTTCCTAGTGATAACACGATGATACATTGCAAATGTATCTATAATTTTTGATGTTCCATGCTTGGTTTTATCTACTTTCTTATGTTTTGTCCACACTTTAGAGAACTTTTCATATGATTTCTTGGACCGACCTATTAACAAGATGCCACAGTGCCAGTTGCCTGTTTTCTGCTGTTTTTGGTTCCATGAAGTAAGAAAATGAATATTCTCGGAATTGGACGGGACAAAAGCCAAAGTTACTATTTTCCCGGAAGACTCACGGAGCCAGAAGGAGAGTCGGAGAGGGGCCACAGGGTGGCCACACCCCCCTTGGCGCAGGCTAGCCCAGGCCGCGCCAGGGCATGGTGTGGGCCCCCTGGCCGGCCACCAACCTTGCCTCCTTCGCCTATAAGAGCCTCCCGATACCAAAACCCTAGATCGTCAATCAGAAATCCACGAAAAGTTCAGCAGCACCGCCGCCACCGAAGGGGAGATTCGGGGGACAGAAAATCTCTGTTCCGGCACCCCGCCGGGACGGGGAAGTGCCCCCGGAGCCATCTCCATCGATCTCCACCGCCATCTCCATCACCATTGCTGATTCCCATGATGAGGAGGGAGTAGTTTTTCCTCGAGGCTAAGGGTTCTACCGGTAGCTATGTGTTCATCTCTCTCTATGCATGATCTTATTGAGATCATGAGCTTGTAATCTATAGATCTACCTTGCTACTCAAGTGCTTTAATAGATCTCTACTCTCCCCATGTGTGTGAAAGTGACAGCATGCACACCATGGTGGCACTTAGGCTAGAGATTACAAATACTTGTTATGAGTTATATTTGGAGTTGGATGTCTTTATGAAATTGTGGTGTTTGTTGGAACCATCTAGTGCTCAAGGTGACAGTGTGGGGTTTTCTAGATGGGAAAGGCTTACTTTGAGGTGTGCTATTATAGCCCTACCATGGATTAGAGTGTCCAACCGGAGAGTAGTTCAGCATAGTATCATGAAGAGATGATATTTATATAAGAGTGTTCACTAGTGAAAGTATGATCCCTAGGCCTTGTTTCTTAGCATTGAAACACCGTTTGCTATTAGATCTATTACATGTTTGCTTGCTTCTATCTTTATTTCAGTTTTACTTTAGTCTCTTCCACGCCATCAAAGTATTTTCTGGCACCATTGTCTTATATCCATACCACTTGTATTTCACTATCTCTTCGCCGAACTAGTGCACCTATACACCTGACAAGTGTATTGGGTGTGTTGGGGACACAAGAGACTTCTTGTATCTTGATTGTAGGATTGCTTGAGAGGAGATACCTTTGACCACTTCCTCCCTAAGTTCGATAAACCTTGGGTGATCCACTTAAGGGAAAACTTACTGCTGTTCTACAAACCTCTGCACTTGGAGGCCCAACAACTGTCTACAAGAATAGAAGTGCGTAGACATCAAGCTATTTTTTGGCGCTGTTGCCGGGGAGGTAAGGTAAAAGGTATTCACACCGGAGGATTAAAGAAGAAGAACCTCCCACGGAAAACGCCTATTTTCTGGCATCGTTGCCGGGGAGGTAAGGTAAAAGGTACTCACATCCTCCGGTGTGAGTGCTCGAAGTTATTTCCTTTAGATTCTGCAATTTTGTCTTTTTGTTTCTTGTTTTCACTAGTTAGGCTTAATGGAAAACAACAAAAAATTAGAGAGCTTTTTAGTATTTTTCCTAATATAGAACTTGAATTATCTGAAAAGAAAATTAAAAAACCCATGGAACTTTCTTTGCATGCTAATAGCAATGTTATTAGTATGAATCTTTTGAACACCTTTGTTACTAATGTTATGGAAACGTCTAAGCTTGGGGAAGTTGGTTTTTATGAAAATGATCTTTTTAGTTCCCCAGTTTTAAAGAAGAAAATTTGCTCTGGTGATACTTTATCTCCCATATGTGGAAATTCTGATGATACTTGTGATATTTTAAATCCACATTCTAAAAGCATCCCTTTTAAAATACCTATAAAAATTGTTGAACGTGTTATGAATAACTGCTATTTTGGAGATGGAACTGTCCATCCTGGTGATCATTTACTCTTTATACATGTATTATGCGAGTTGTTCAAGTGTGCAGGTATTTCAATGAACCAAGTTAAGAGGAAGCTATTCCCTATTTCACTTAAGGGCAAATCAAGGGAGTGGTATGAGCTACTAGATGATCCTTATCATTTGGAGTGGAAGGAACTTGAATCTCTCTTTTACTCTAAATTTTATCCTCCTCATGAAATTCATAAAGATAGGAGTTATATTTATAATTTTCATCCTCATGATGGAGAAAGTATTTCCCAAGCATGGGGGAGATTGAAGTCACTAATGCTCAAATGTCCCATTCATGAGCTCCCCAGTAATATTGTTATTAATAATTTCTATGCAAGACTTTCAGGACATTACAAGGACTATCTAGATACTTGTTTAGAGGGATCCTTCACAAGTAAGGAGGTCAAAGCTAAGTGGGATCTTCTTGAAACAATTCAAAGCAATACCGAAGATTGGGATAACAACAAAGGTAAAGAACCAGGTATAAACTATGAGTATGATTGCATTAAGTCTTTTGCTGAAACTATTGATTTTCAAGAGCTTAGTGCTAAATATGGTCTTGATCCTCAAATTCTTGTTGATTGATATAGAACCTTTGCTTCTCATATTAATGCTCCTAAAGAAAAATGGGACATGTATCATGAGCCTTATAAAGACACTTGCATGGAAAATGAAATTGTTATTAATGATAGCAATAAACATGCTCAAACCTCTGAAAGTACTACTTCTTATAAGCATGTTAATTTTTGTGGAATACATAGACCTTGTGAGAATAATCAAATTGAAGAAGATTATTGTATCACCCATGGGAATGAAAAAACTAGAACGTGGTATAGGGCTCTAAATGAACGTGGTATAGCACGCCATCAAGCTATTTTCTATCACCGTTACCACTTATAATTATCCATACCACTTGTATTTCACTATCTCTTCGCCAAACTAGTGCACCCATACACCTGACAAGTGTATTGGGTGTGTTGGGGACACAAGAGACTTCTTGTATCTTGATTGCAGGATTGCTTGAGAGAGGATACCTTTGACCACTTCCTCCCTGAGTTCGATAAACCTTGGGTGATCCACTTAAGGGAAAACTTGCTGTTGTTCTACAAACCTCTGCACTTGGAGGCCCAACAACTGTCTACAAGAATAGAAGTGCGTAGACATCACACGACCCCTATCAGCCACATTTCCCCCGATCATCACGGCCATCAATGTGGGTTCAAGGGTGGACGCTAAACGTCGGTCACATCATTCATGCGACTCGTGCTCGATCTTTCGACCATCCGTGTTCTGAGGCCATGTCTGTACATGCTAGGCTCGCCAACTCAACCTTAGTGTATTCGCTGTGCAACATGGCTTACACCCACTGTATGCGAACGTAGATATGTCTGACACCCATGCCTGTACCATGGATCGCCTCATACCGAAGAACTTTCTTGGTGGTGCACACTAAGGGGGAATACAATCATTGGTAATTTTAACAGGGATCATCTTATTAAGCTACCATCGAGTATCTAATACTAGCACATAATAAGATATACAAACAATAACATTGAATGTAAATGCGATGTGATATGGTCCTTCACGTCGTGATCTTCATCCGTCGTCATGGATTCCAGCGCCAGGCTTCTGGCGCCGTAGACACTAGGGTACCGGTATCATTCCGGTGTGGTAGTCCGTCACCTCCGTGACTATCTACTACTACGTAAGATAAGGTAATAACTTTACCTTTGCCACAACCATATCACAAAGCAACGCGCCCCTGCAAAACAAAGTTAGACGCCTCTACTTTATCTTTGCATGTTTTACGTGGCTGAATGGGCTTTTGCACAAGAACCGTTCTTACCTACGAACTTTCAGCATAACGCTGATCAAGTAGTTGTCTCTACTACACCCCTTTCAGGGCCCTCCATTGCAAATGGTATACCAACTAATGCGAGAGAGACAGACACCCCCTAAGCCACTTTATACGGTACAAACCGTATGTCAAGCGTGGACCAGTCTCGCGAATGAACCCGTAAAGTTGGTTGGGGGCCGCTTCATCAAGCATTTCTACGGTATACACAAGTACACATGGGAGGGTAAAAACTAAAAGATCAATGCCCACACGCTACATCTCATGTGTTCTACCTGTACTAGCATTACTACGCATAGATCTAGCTCTGATACCATTGTAGGGGTTTCGCGTATGAAAACAATAAAATTTTACCCTACGCCCCTGAACCCCTGATGCTGCCAGGACCTATCTATTAGTAATACAGTAACGGGAGGGGCTTTTTGCGAACTTACCCTTGAAGACCGAAAAGTGTTGTCAACGCTCAGGATAGCATGGTTGATGTAGACGAGCCGAAGCCGACCTCAAGGTCGTGATGAAGTCCTTGTGCTCCCTTGGCTCCAACGACTTGAGTGAAGGAAATATGCCCTAAGAGGCAATAATAAAGTTGTTATTATGTATTCCTTGTATATGATAGATGTTTATTTTGCATGCTATAATTGTATTAATAGGAAACATCAATACATGTGTGTTTAATAAACAAAAAGGGTTCCTAGTCATGCCTCTCTTATAGACTGCTTGTTGATTAACAGGATGATCAAGGTTTCCTGATCATGGACATTGGATGTTGTTAATAACAAGGTCACACCATTGGTGGAATGATGTGATGAACATTCATCCGAAGTATAGCATTACAATCAAGTCATTATGTTTATATTGCTATAACATCATACGAAGTAATCTTTATCCTTAGACCATGAGATCATGTTAATTGCTAACACCGGAAGAGTATCTTGATAACATCAAACGTCACACCGTAACAGGGTGACTATAAAGATGGGTTCAGTGCTATGAAGGTGTTATGTTGAGGCTCATGGATCAAGAGTGGAATTTGTCAATCCAGATGACGGATAGATATACTCTGGGCCCTCTCGGTGATATCACATTAGGATAGCTTGCAAGCAAGTGATGTGATCACTAGAATGTTATATCACGGGAACGAGAAAAGAGTGCAAGTCGGTAACAAGATCAAAATAGGTATGGAGATACCGATGATCGAATCTCGGACATGTAATATATCGAGAGACAAAGGGATTTAGTTACAAGCGTTAAAGGTTCTCACGATCACAGGAGTCATCGTTGAATGTGTAGGAGTCAGTACGGATCTCCAGGTCCCGCTGCTGATTATTGATCGGAGAAGGGGCTCGATCATGTCTGCATTATTCGCGAACCGTAGGGTGGCACACTTAAGAGTTACCGGACACCATTTTGGAGCACATATGTTTCAGACGAAAGAATTGCAAAGCGCAGGAATTGTTTCAATAGAAACCGGAAATTGTTTCGGGTGAAATTGCAGAAGGTGTTTCTGCATGTGATATTGAAATATTGCAAGGGGCTATATGTGAATGTTTGTTAATTAAAGTAATTAACAAAATTCTGAATAAATTTAATAAAAGAGTTTTATTAAATGAGAGAGCATTAAATTTGGAGAAACTTAATGCATTTAAAGTGGAGACTTTAAAAGGGAATGTGAAGAGGCATTTTAATGTGGAGGAGTTACCACCACATGAATGGGGGAGGTGAGGGGTCACCCCCCCATGCGCCGGCCATGGAGAGAGGGGGCACCCCCTCCTCCTATAAAAGGCCACCCATTCCCTCCTTCATCCACACACCTCCTTGTGAAGGATCTCTCTCCCCCTCTAGAATTATTCCCCCATGGTCTCGGATTAGCGAGATACATGTTCCCGGTGGCATTTCGTCTAGAAGGAGTTGCTGCTTCCGCTGGATCGCTGGAGCGAGGAGGTGGAGGTTGTCCAGTGGCTTGAACGTGTGTGTGAGTGCGGATGCGCTGCTGAGTTGCGGCGCTCGGACTTCCTCACGATCTTGAGATCGACAAGTGTACGACTACATCAACCACGAGTTCCTACTCGTTAACAAAGCTCGTTGTCTATGAGGGTAAGTTCTTCATGGATGTATGTCCACCCGTTTGCTTTGTACCTAGTAGATAGATCTTGGCGTGTAGTTCACACCGTAGGAAAACTTTTGTTTTCTATGCTGTGGACCCAACAGTGGTATCAGAGCCTGATCTATGCGTAGGTGCTTTGCACGGGTAGTACACATATGTTTATATGTGGGCGATGATGATCATGTTATTGCATCTTCTATGTACTTTGGATATTGGTGGCATAGTGGGATGAAGCGGCCCGGACCAACCTTACATGTCATCGTACATGAGACCGGTTCCACGACTGACAATGCAACTTGTTTTGCATAAGAGGCTGGCGGGTGTCTGTCTCTCCTACTATAGTCAATATCTGATTTACAATGAGTTGCTAATGTAAAGACCCAAACCTGGCTTGGTTTGAATCCCTGTGATTACAGTGCTAGTCCCTGGATCGAATAGCTAGCACCCATATTTTAAGATGTAATATCAAGATACAAAGGTCATATTACATCGCATGATCCAGAATATGAATACTTTATTACAAACCTATAGCCATAGGCTATCTTATTACAAAGCAGCAGAATACAAGTAAAGCATGGAGTCCTTCATCTTCATGTGCCACAGGCAAACATGTTGGGTGCAGACTCATAACCTCTATCATCAATCCATACTCATCAATAGAATAACCTGCAACATGATAGGTTGCAGCCACAAAGGGTCAATACTTTGAATGTATTGGCAAGTGTCACAAGTTTGTGAATATAAGTTGGACTATCACTACATGCACATTTGGCTAAGTAGATCTTAGGCTCATTTGCAGAAAGCAATATGGTTTTATCCTATGTTTGTAAAAATAGTTTTGATCTTTCAATAACTTTCTGAACTCCTTGGCAAACTCCAAGTTCTTCTAATCTCTTGTTGTCACCATTAAGTTTTACTTTGAGAAATTAGAATGTTGAGATCTTCCATAGCTTCAGGCCTTAGTTGCTCAGAGTTGTCCATAACCGGGGACATGGCTAAGTACTTAGAATTTAATCTTCTGCAGAAGTTGTACACTTTACCCACAAGACACAATCTCGTCTTGACGCCACCAGTGGCCGCTGGATTAGTACTCACCAAGATGGAGTACCGGCAGATCGAGAATGTGACAAAGTCTTTCCATAGAAGTCCTCCCAATACATAATGCCAGCACATCTACCAGGCACCAATGCAAGGATAAACCTCCAATGCATAATTCCAGTTAACCTGAAGAGGTACCAATGCATGGGTCTTCCACTATGTAATTGACTAGGCCAGAGCCCATTTGGCATGTGGCTATACATGAAAGCCACTGTACGAGAAACATGTTCAATCTCTAAGTTCCTGGGTGGTGTTCTCCTAGTGCACACACGAAAGAGATAGCCATAGACATGGTTCCCTTCGTTGCCACCTTATTCTCAACTGAGTATCCACACTCCACCCAGGTGATTCATTGAGTCCTTGTTTTATTATATAAAACATATATTTTTTTCCAACACTTCATATAATCACAATATGGTATATTCCACCCCGAATCTATAGCAGGGCTAAGCATGCTACAACTACAGTATTTCCACTAAGGGATATATAAAGGATATCCTAATAGGATATAGCATAGCATAGTATCATAGTAGTCATATCATGCATACTACAAAAATCCACTAAGTGTAATGAAAAATAGTAGGACATGGATGATAGTGCCACTTGCCTTAGTAGTTGGTGGTGTTGGTACACTCTTTGCAGTAACACACTTGACAATCCACACAATCTATCAAACAAAACAAACAAGACAAAACATGCACAAAGTCAACACTAATGGCAATACAAAAATCATGCAAAATATGCAAGCATGCAAGATGGCAATTTTATTGCACAAATTGTTATAACAAAGGTTTTGAACACTACTAAGTGTTTTCTGAACATTTTACAATTGCAAGATTACAAATGCAACCATTTGTGCAATTGTAACAATTTGCAATAATTTCTAGCATTTGGAAAGGCTAGACTCACTAAATAATTCCCATGCTATTAGGCATAGCCAACCAAATCTATATTTTGGTCTCACTGGACAGAGGGTTCAATTTGCAATCGATAGCAAAAAAGATTCACCCAAAAATAATTTACAAAACAATTTTTATGGGTAAAATACTCCTAAAAAGGTTCTGCCTAAAACTTCTATTTTACAGAAGCTAAAGGGTGAAATAAGGCCTCAGCAGTGAAGCTCTCATTTTTCTGAATCCATAGACACCAAATTTGTATTTTTCTGATTTGTGGATCAAAAGTTATTGAATTTCTATGTTTAATACAAATCTGTCTATTTTTCTATTTAAACAAAATAGTCTGGCGACGTGGCGTGTTCTTATTGGCCGGTACCGGTTCGGGCGGATCGGCTGCTGCGGGCCGTTGGATTTTAAGTGGCAACGGGCGATCCAGATTATCCCGTACCGTTTCGCTAAGTGATCTATCTAAGCCGCTGGATTAAGATCAGACGGTGCTCAGCGTGTCGACCACAGACTGGCGGCGCTGGCGACGGTGCGCGGCGGCGATGCGTCGGACGGGTGGTGCTCCGGTGGTTCTAGAGGGGCAGGGATACCGTGGACTATTACCAGCGATCGCCACGGTCGAGGTGGTCTCGGGGATGCTCGCGGTCGATGAAGGGGCGCTCAGATTCGTCGGGAATTCCTCGCCGGAGTACTTGCCGACGGCGGAGGTCACGGCCACGAGATGGTGGCGTCGATCTGGTACTCGAGCAGACACGTAAAAGGGTTAGGGGAATGCGCCTGGTTTTGCACTGTCTAGCAGTGGCCAAAAAGAAGCGGCGGGAACTAAGCCCTTACCGGAAAAACCGTCGGACGGTGGTGGCAAAGGGAGTTCGCCGGACTTGGTCCGAGTCGTCGACCTGGAGCACGAGAAGGCACATGGCTCAGTTAGTAAGTGCGTTAGGACATGGCGAAGATGATAGGGCAGAGGGGAGGGCGCCTAACGGCCGGGGTTCACCAGAATTGTCGCCGGGATACCATCGGTGAGCGGCGGCCCGAGCTCGTAATTGGAGAGCCTGGGGGCTCTCTGGGGGTGGTGTCTGAGGGGAAAACGGAGAGGAGGGCGTGAGGATTAAGAGGGCATCGTCGGAGTGGAGAATCATCTGCAGAAACGCTCGAATTTAATCGAACCGAATCGACACAGAAACGGCCGGGGAGGGAGAGGGTTGTTCGTCGTTCGGTGGAAGAAGGTGAGCTGGCGAGTGACGTGGAGGTGGGGTCGAGCCATCAGCGAGGGGGTGAAGAGGGGGACGGTGAGAAACAGCGGCGGAAAGGGGAGTGCCGGGTGGGCTTAGTGGGCTAGGGTTTGGGCCGAGCTGTTGCTTCTGTTTTTTTTCTACAGTTTTCTTTTTTCTTTTTTTGTTTTCTGAAATATCTTTTGATTTAATGATCCAATTTGAATCAAACAAATTTCTAAAAAATTGTAAAACTCAAATTAGGTTTTTAGGGCATTATAGAACAGATTTACTTTCTAACTCAAATTTTTCTAACCAAATTTATTCACTTTGGTTTTAATAGCTAATATTGCCTTTATTAAATATATTCTCAAAATAGTTCATATCTTTTTATCCATGGCTCCAAATTGGATGAAACCAATTTCTATTGTTTTATTATTTTGTCCTTTATCTTTTTAGCCCTCATAGGAGTTATTTTGTTTAATATAAATATGGAGTATATCCATAGTATTGTGTTGTTCTTAGTGTTAACAAATACTTAAAGTTTTAGGGTTTGAGATATTTTTCACTTCTCTTGGGTTTTTAAAATGCAACCAAGTCAAGATGCTCATGCATGCTTCATGATTTGGGATTTTAAAACATGCACACCAATTCACAAACAAAATCATTTTTTTTGGCTTGGGTTTGGAGGCATTATATTTAAATGTTCCAAAAGTTTTTGTTCCTTCTGAATTTCAAAGAACTTGGTTTTTCATTTTGTTTAAAAATTTTCACATTTCAAAATTTGGAAAATTTTGGGATGTGATAGCTAATAACTTGGTTATCCTCGTTGTGATTCATGTTCGTAGGTTAGACAGGTTCTATCTCCGAAAGCCCTAAGCCACATAAAACTTGCAATTGATAAATTAGAGGCGTCTAGTTTAGATCGTTGCTGGGCTAGTATTTTGATATGGTATTGTTGTAAGTAGATGTATAATAGATACTCTTACAACACACTTAACGTGTAAGTTCCATAGACCTTGGCCTTACACACAAAGGAATGATAGAGATCATACCACGATGCAAATGATAGAGATCAAATGCATGGACCATATCACCTCACTTCACACATTAGATGTTAGCATCTTATATTGCTAGTTTGGCGCGTTTGGTAGCATTATAAGATGATCCCTCATTTAGATATCAAGATAAAATGTGTTCTTCCTTAAGTATGCACCGTTTTGTGGATCGTGTTTTGAGACATCACGTGATGATCGGGTGTTTTCAACTCTACGCTTTCATACAAGGGGTGTAAGACAGTTTTACTCACGCTAATACTAAGGTTCTTACTTGATGAGCCTAGCATGTACAGACATGGCCTCGTAACACGGACCGAAAGGTTAAGAATGAGTCATATAGTTGATATGATGCCCATATAGATGCTCGCCTTTGAAGCTACACCGACTCACATGATGATCGGACTTGGTGTAGTGGATTTGGTTCATGTAATCACCAAAAGACACGAGGGATGTCGTTTTTGAGTGGGAGTTCATTAGTAATTTGGATTAGTTGAACTCAATCTATCATAAACTTAGTCTAAATATACTTTACAAATTCTGTTGTAGATGGCACCACCTGCTTTTAATTTCAATGTGTTCATGGAGAAAGAGAAACTTGCTGCGAATGGTAGCAACTTCAGCAACTGGGCTATGAATTTGAGGATTCTCCTCACTGCTGCACAAAAGCAATATGTGCTAGATGCGCCGCTAGGCCCCCCACCTGCTCCTGATGCCCCTGACGAGGAAAAGAACGTCTATATAACTCGTCAGGAGGACCACAACTTAGTTCATTGCGGCATACTGTATGGGCTAGAGCCAGAACTTCGAAAACGTTTCGAAAATGGCAATGCCTTTGATACCATGGGAGAATTGAAAATGATTTTCGATACCCATGCTGCCATAGAGAGTTATAATGCTACAGAAAAGTTCTTTAGATGCATGATGGAGGAAAACATCTCCGTTAGTGAGCACGTACTCAAAATGTCTGGGTACGCCGATAAGCTTGTGTCCTTGGGAATAACGATTCCCATTGACTTAGGCATACATCGTGTTCTCCAATATCTGCCACCTAGCTACAAGAGCTTCGTGATGAACTATAATATGCAGGGCATGAAGAAGTCTCTTCCTGAGCTTCTGTCAATGCTTAAGACTGCAGAAGTGGAGATTAGGAAAGAACATCAAGTGTTGATGATCAATAGGATCACCGGTTTCAAGAAGGACAAGAAAGGCAAGCACAAGGGAAAGAAGGGTGGCAATTCTGTTGCCACGCCTGAAAAGAAATCCCGGGCTGGCCCTAAGTCTGACACTGAGTGCTACTATTGCAAGGGGACTGGCCATTGGAAGCGCAACTGCCCCAAGTATTTGGCGGACAAGAAGTCCGGCAAGGCAAACAAAGGTATATGTGATATACATGTTATTGATGTGTACTTGACTAGTACTCGCAGTAGCACCTGGGTATTTGATACCGGATCAGTTGCTAATATATGTAACTTGGTTCAGGGGCTGCGGAACAAGCGACAACTAGCAAGGGATGAGGTCACGATGCGGGTCGGCAATGGATCAAGAGTTGATGTGATCGCCGTCAGAACGCTACCTCTCCATATGCCATCGGGATTAGTTATAAACCTGAATAATTGTTATTTGGTGCCTGCACTGAGCATGAACATTGTATCCGGATCGTGTTTGATGCAAAGTGGTTATTCATTTAAGTCTGAAAACAATGGTTGCTCGATTTATATGAATAATATCTTTTATGGTCATGCACCTGTGTTGAATGGTTTATTTCTGTTGGATCTCGATAGTAGTATTACGCATATTCATAATGTTGATGCTAAAAGAATTAAACTTGATAATGATATATCTACATATATGTGGCACTACCGTCTAGGTCATATTGGCGTTAAACGCATGAAGAAACTCCATTCTGATGGAATTTTGGAATCACTTGATTTTGAATCATTTGATACATGTGAGCCATGCCTTATGGGCAAGATGACTAGAACGCCGTTTTCCGGTTCAATGGAACGGGCGACAGATCTATTGGAAATCATGCATACTAATGTGTGTGGACCAATGAGTGTGTCGACGCGAGGTGGATATCGTTATTTTGTTACTTTCACGGATGATTTGAGTAGATATGGGTATATCTATTTGATGAAACACAAGTCTGAAACTTTTGAAAAGTTCAAAGAATTTCAGAATGAAGTGGAAAATCATCGTAACAGAAAGATCAAATTTCTGCGGTCCGACCGTGGAGGAGAGTATCTTAGTTACGAGTTTAGCACACATATGAAAGACTGTGGAATAGTTTCACAACTCACGCCTGCCGGAACACCACAACATAATGGTGTGTCAGAACGTCGTAATCGTACTTTATTGGATATGGTTCGATCTATGATGTCTCTGACTGACTTGCCACTGTCATTTTGGGGTTATGCACTGGAAACCGCTGCATTCACTTTAAATAGGGCACCATCTAAAACCGTTGAAAAGACACCGTATGAATTATGGTTTGGAAACAAACCTAAGCTGTCATTTCTTGAAGTTTGGGGATGCGATGTTTATGTGAAGAAACTTCAACCGGATAAACTCGAACCCAAAGCAGAAAAATGCGTCTTGATAGGATACCCTAAGGAAACGATTGGGTATACCTTCTATCACAGATCCGCGGGCAAGGTATTTGTTGCCAAGAATGGATCCTTTCTTGAGAAGGAGTTTCTCGCGAAAGGTGTGAGTAGTCGGAAGGTAGAACTCTAAGAGGTTATTGAACCTTCTCTTCATGAAATGGCGAGTAGCGCAGCTCCAGAAGTTGTTTTGGAGTTAACTTCACCTAATGAAGAGAGAGCTAATGATATTGATCATGAAACTCCGAAAGAGGACACTACCGAACCTCGCAGGTCAAGCAGGACACGTGCAGCTCCTGAACTGTACGGCAATCCTGTTATGAATTTCATGATTGATGAAATAGATGACCCTGCGACATATGAAGAAGCGATGATGAGCCCGGATTCCAACAAATGGCTAGAAGCCATGAAATCCGAGATGAAATCCATGTACGAAAACCAGGTTTGGACCTTGGTGGACTTACCTCACGACCGAAAGGCCGTTGAGAATAAATGGATTTTCAAAAGAAAAACTGATGCTGATGGTAATGTGACCATCTATAAGGCTCGACTTGTCGCAAAGGGGTTTCGACAAATTCAAGGAGTTGACTACGATGAGACATTCTCTCCCGTAGCGATGCTTAAGTCAGTTAGGATTATGTTAGCAATTGCTGCATATTTCGATTATGAAATATGGCAGATGGATGTCAAAACTGCGTTCCTCAATGGTAAGATTGAAGAAGAGTTGTATATGATACAACCTAAGGGTTTTGTCGATCCTAAGGATGCTAATAAGGTGTGCAAACTTCAGCGATCCATCTATGGACTGAAGCAAGCATCACGGAGTTGGAATCTCCGCTTTGATGAGGTGATCAAAGAGTTTGGATTTGTCCAAACTTATGGAGAGGCTTGTATTTACAAGAAAGTGAGTGGGAGCAATGTGGCATTTCTGATATTATATGTGGATAACATATTATTGATTGGAAATGATTTAGATCTTTTAAACAATGTTAAAAGTTATCTAAATAGCAAATTTTCGATGAAGGACCTTGGTGAAACTTCATATATATTAG
This sequence comes from Avena sativa, assembly GCA_916181665.1. NCBI lineage: Eukaryota > Viridiplantae > Streptophyta > Magnoliopsida > Poales > Poaceae > Avena > Avena sativa. The sequence continues at coordinate 24,598,860 of OV702290.1, read as the reverse complement.
GCATTAAAATCTATAGAGATAGATCAAGACACCTAATTGGGCTATCGCATAGTACATACCTCGATAAGATATTAAAGAAGTATAATATGGACGGAAGTAAGAAGGGGTTCTTACCTATGTTTCAAGGCAAGACATTGAGTAAGACTCAAAGTCTGGCTACGGTGGAAGAAAAAGAGATAATGGATAAGATCCCCTATGCCTCAGCCATAGGCTCTATAATGTATGCCATGCTATGTACAAGACCGGATGTGGCACATGCTATTAGTTTGACTAGTAGGTACCAATCTGATCCAGGTTCGGAACACTGGATAGCGGTCAAGAATATCCTTAAGTACTTGAGAAGAACTAAGGATATGTTTCTTATATACGGAGGTGAAGAAGAGCTAGTCGCTAAGTGTTATGTCGATGCTAGCTTTAACATTGATCCGGATGACTAAGTCTCAATCCGGATACGTATTTCTCTTGAACGGAGTAGCAGTTAGTTGGAGGAGCTCCAAACAACCTGTGGTGACTGGATCAACAACAGAGGCGGAATATGTTGCTACTTCAGAAGCAGCGCAGGAAGCGGTTTGGATGAAGGAGTTCATAACAGAACTGGGTGTGGTTCCCAGTGCGTTGGAACCGATGGTGATCTATTGTGACAACAATGGAGCCATAGCCAACGCTAAGGAACCAAGGTCTCACAAGAATTCCAAGCATATTAAGCGCCGTTTTCACTCCATCCGCGAGCATGTCAACGATGGAGATATAAAGATTTGTAAAGTGCACACGGACCTGAATGTAGCAGATCCGTTGACTAAAGTACTCCCTAGGGCAAAACATGATCAACACCAGAACTCCAAGGGTGTTAGATTTATCACTATGTGAACTAGATTATTGTCTCTAGTGCAAGTGGGAGACTGAAGGAAATATGCCCTGGGAGGCAATAATAAAGTTGTTATTATGTATTCCTTGTATATGATAGATGTTTATTTTGCATGCTATAATTGTATTGATAGGAAACATCAATACATGTGTGTTTAATAAACAAAAAGGGTTCCTAGTCATGCCTCTCTTATAGACTAGCTTGTTGATTAACAGGATGATCAAGGTTTCCTGATCATGGACATTGGATGTTGTTAATAACAAGGTCACACCATTGGTGGATTGATGTGATGAACATTCATCCGAAGTATAGCATGACGATCAAGTCATTATGTTTATATTGCTATAACATCATACGAAGTAATCTTTATCCTTAGACCATGAGATCATGTTAATTGCTAACACCGGAAGAGTATCTTGATAACATCAAACGTCACACTGTAACAGGGTGGCTATAAAGATGGGTTCAGTGCTACGAAGGTGTTATGTTGAGGCTCATGGATCAAGAGTGGAATTTGTCAATCCAGATGACGGATAGATATACTCTGGGCCCTCTCGGTGATATCACATTAGGATAGCTTGCAAGCAAGTGATGTGATCACTAGAATGTTATATCACGGGAACGAGAAAAGAGTGCATGTCAGTAACGAGATCAAACTAGGTATGGAGATACCGATGATCGAATCTAGGACATGTAATATATCGAGAGACAAAGGGATTTAGTTACAAGCGTTAAAGGTTCTCACGATCACAGGAGTCATCGTTGAATGTGTAGGAGTCAGTACGGATCTCCAGGTCCCGCTGCTGATTATTGATCGGAGAAGGGTCTCGATCATGTCTGCATTATTCGCGAACCGTAGGGTGGCACACTTAAGAGTTACCGGACACCATTTTGGAGCACATATGTTTCAGACGAAAGAATTGCAAAGCGCAGGAATTGTTTCAATAGAAACCGGAAATTGTTTCGGGTGAAATTGCAGAAGGTGTTTCTGCATGTGATATTGAAATATTGCAAGGGGATATATGTGAATGTTTATTAATTAAAGTAATTAACAAAATTCTGAATAAATTTAATAAAAGAGTTTTATTAAATGAGAGAGCATTAAATTTGGAGAAATTTAATGCATTTAAAGTGGAGACTTTAAAAGGGAATGTGAAGAGGCATTTTAATGTGGAGGAGTTACCACCGCATGAATGGGGGAGGTGAGGGGTCACCCCCCATGCGCCGGCCATGGAGAGAGGGGGCACCCCCCTCCTCCTATAAAAGGCCACCCATTCCCTCCTTCATCCACACACCTCCTTGTGAAGGATCTCTCTCCCCCTCTAGAATTATTCCCCCATGGTCTCGGATTAGCGAGATACATGTTCCCGGTGGCATTTCGTCTGGAAGGAGTTGCTGCTTCCGCTGGATCGCTGGAGCGAGGAGGTGGAGGTTGTCCGGTGGCTTGAACGTGTGTGCGAGTGCGGATGCGCTGCTGAGTTGCGGCGCTCGGACTTCCTCACGATCTTGAGATCGGCAAGTGTACGACTACATCAACCACGAGTTCCTACTCGTTAACAAAGCTCGTTGTCTTTGAGGGTAAGTTCTCCATGGATGTATGTCCACCCGTTTGCTTTGTACCTAGTAGATAGATCTTGGCGTGTAGTTCACACCGTAGGAAATTTTTTGTTTTCTATGCTGCGGACCCAACATTGAGTGCCTCAAGTGCGACACCTCGCGGGGAGTTACACATGTCTGGTGCCTCACGATGACTCCCGCTTCCCCGATCCAGCAACAGTTGTGGAAGTAGAGCTCCTGGATCCAAATCTCGTAGCGCGCTCCGCGATGAAGATGTCTCTCGTTCGCGCAGTCCGAACTTGGGACCACGATCACGATAGAGAGAGGGAGAGAGAGAGAAAAAATATCAATTGGAGGTCCTCCCAAAAGTGATAAGACCTTTTATTGATTATTGGGTGTATTTATCTGGCCAAATACCCCCACTATATATAGGGGGAGGAGGGGGTACACCCTCCCTCAAAGTCCTGGGGTGGGACTAAAGGAGCGGGAGAGGTGGGGAGGCGCGCCGTCCAGCCCCCACCCATGGGCCCCATGTGGGGCAGGCCCACTAGGGCCGCCGGCCACCCCTAGGCCTCTCCTAGGGGTGTGGTCCCCTCTTGGGCCCTTTCCCCTTCGGGAATTGGCCCATTAAGCCCTTTGACCATTTAATTGATTTTCTCTTTTATTAAATAATTATGAATAAATGATTAAATCAATATTTAACATTCATTCATATATTATTCAATCTCCGTGGCTATGGAACTCCTTCCACCTCCACTCCAGACATCCTCCGGACTTACCGTAACTCTTTCGATTTTCTCTCTACTATTCTTCGGTGATTCTTCTGATCCTATAAACACTCTCTAAGCATCATCAAGGCCTTAAGCGTGATACCCCATAGTTCGGGAACACTCCAGACATGGTCGGGACACTCCCGCACCAATGATCGACAGAGGGACCTGGATGGCCATGTGACCCCTGTGTGTTCCATGAAGATCTTTCGTCGTTTGAACCGGGACAGTCATGTCTTATTCCCTTTGTCTCTCGATACTTGCATTGCCCGTGATCTGATCAATGACATCACCATGTCGTGTTCAATCTCGTTACCGAACAATGCTACTTGACTCGTTCCGACAAGTGATATCCCTATGATCAAATCACACGCTGCGCAGCTATTGGATATAACCTCTCCGAGTGGGCCCTTGAGTATCTTCCCGTCACATGGACGGAAAAATCCCGCTCTTGACATATATTTCCTCTACGGTTTCCTACGAGTACCTGAACACACCTTTATAACCACTGTATTACCAAGTGGCGCTTGATGCTATCTAAGCACTCTCGGGAGACAGTGATTGATATAGCCTCACGGTCTAAGGAATAGTCTACGAGGATCCATTTCTAATCATCATAACTTGAGCTTCGTGACATGATCGGGTCACGATGTTTATGTTAGGTATTGGTTCATCATCTCATTCTCCAAATGATTTAACTCCATTTCCAACTGGTATAAATGCCACATGATCAGGAAACATGATCATCTGTTGACCAATGAACCAGTGACTAGAGTTTCACTGGGAACCCCTAGTTGTTTGTATATCACACGTGTATTGATGTTTCCACTCAATACAGTTATAGCATGATATAAAACTTAATCATAAACTATATGAAATATGATAATAGTCCTTATTACTATTTGTCTCTAGGGCATATTTCCAACACCTCCGCCCTGGATCTTCCTCCCTAGACATCCATCGCCCACACGAATTGGCCTCCAGCGGAAGAGACCCCCTCCCACTACCACCCTTTGGGAGTGGGCCTGCCGCCACCACACTGAGGCCGGCAGCAGCATCAATGGAGGGAGCCGACAGGAGGGGGTCTCCTTGCTAGTGTCCATGTACACCAAATCTCCACTCTTTTCATAGCTGTTGTAAGAGACCGATGGGTGATAGGTAGCTATTGTGTATTATTACCTCTGTTATAAAACATGGAAAATTTTGGTAGTTTATTTTTAGCATACTAAGCATCTTAGATTGATGAACAGAGGTAGTTCTAGATTATGTACTCACACTTTTACACACGATGTTAATGTTGCTAAAGCTTTTCCTCATAATTTTGATTTTATCAGATTTAGAAGATCTTAACGTGAACAAACTTTGGGAATGTGGAATAAATTTCTTGATATGTGTAGTCAGGTTTCAATGGATTGATGAAGTAAGTTGGATCTTAAAAAATATGGTGATGTTTCTGTTAAGTCAATGAATATGTACCTTGTGGCTAGACATGTTTTGTGGTCTCATATATTAATTAAAAGAGCATGGTTTTTGCATTCTTTAGTTCTCTGAACCTACTTTATGTTTTGTGATGTATAACGTATTATCGCTATGGATGGCAGTAATAGTAGTTCTATTTGTCAGCATCGTGAGATGATGCAATGTTGTAAGGCGGACTGGATGACATACAACATAGAGCATCTCCAGTCGTCACCCCGTAGCCTCCCAAACAACCTATGGGGCCCCGAACATGAAATCTACGCCCATATGTTCCCCCATACCCTTATTCTCACCTGGCACGGTCTAATACAGCATCTAGTACCCCCAGGCCGCACCCAACCCACGGGGTGGCGAGCGGGGACACCGGTTGGAACTAGAAAAGGGGTGAGTCCATGATGTCATTGCGACAAGAGAAATATTTCTCCCATTTCGCCACTTGCCCTACCTACGTCACCTGTGTTTTGCCCCCACCCCCACCGATTGCCGCCGCCACCTCCACCCCCTCCCCATCCCCTCCCATGGCCCCCATTTCAACGCCGATAGAAAGGTTGTGTCATCGCATCGACCCTTCGGACACTCCCCCGCTTCCATCATCGTTTGGTGTCCGCTGGTAGTTTTGAGACCACCTCATGGCCGCCTTGCATGCGAGGTGTTTGGCGATTTTCCAAGGCCTTGTATTCATATAATGAGATGATCTCCGCCCTTATAACAGAGGATGAAGCCGATCCTACCACTGATGATGAAGAGCATTCAAGGATTCTCTCTTGACTCCTAGGTTGGAAAGCCCGGGATGCACACGCAGTGTGGAGGATCACTGCTAGGGCGCCACAAGAGCAAGCCGAGGCAGATGCTGGAGGGCTATTGCATGTTGTACTTTGACTAATTTTCCGATGATCAAACCCATGATGAAGTGACATTTCGGCGGTATTTCAAGATGAACAAACTTGTTCATGAAGTTGTTGGTTGGTGCCATGGATTTGAACAACTACTTTGTGTACAAAAAGATTGCACAACAGTGCTTGGTTTTTCTTAATTCAGAAGTGCACTACTGCTTTGAGGATGCTTGCATATGGAGCCCCTGCTGATACATAGGGCGACTACCGATGCATGGTTGAGTCCACAACAATTGAGTGCATGTATAGGTTCTACATGGCAGTGGTGGCAATGGTTGGACCAACCTACTTGAAAATATCCAATGAATAAGACACAACTTGGATCATGGCACAAAATGCAGTAAGAGGATTTCATGGGATGCTCGGAAGCATCGATTACACACATAGGTCTTCATGCCCCTAGTTTTAAAAGTAAGAGTATCGAACCACAGAGAGCTATTGGTAGAGGTCTTTATATCCCTTGTTACTATCTATCAAAGGATACTTCGATCTTCCCTTGATCTCAAGTAAGAGTGTTTTAAAAGAGAGTTTGGTTTGTTTGCGTAAAAGTAAAGATTGCAGTAAAGTAAATAAGAGCAGTTAGAACTATAATGGAACTTTAGTAAGGATAAATGTTCTCGGGGTTTTAGGATCTACCTCTAGCATGGGTATTAACTATGAGTAGGATAAATCTATATCTTCTGTTATGATATGTGTGGGGAGAGCTCCATAATAAGATGTGCTTAAAAAACCATCGGTCATCACATCTTTAAATAACCACTACAACGATCTTCGGCAACCACCTATGGATCCATTGCAATTAAGGGTTACCCTGTGGCTATCGATATGAGCTTAGTGAATCCCTCTTTATCCCCTTTTCTATATGGTAAAGCACCGAGCACGGTATGTCACTTCCCATCGTACACGTTTCCATACTTCCAACGGTAATTCCCTCTCTAGTCCTAAAAGCAAATATTACATGGTCGACTTCATATAATATCTAGAGAGAGAACTAACATATATTCTTAACACTAAGTTATAGATCATCTTTATTTCATATTATAATATTGCTACGGTTTCTCCAATCACTCCCAAGAACAAGGTAAACTACTCACACATGGAGGCAATCAACAACATCATTATAATCATGTGGATGGAATGAAAGTGTATGGATGAATTCGAATACAAATCCACAATACCAATTGCTAATACAACTAATTGAGATAAGTAGTATACGAAGGAATGATTTAGATAATGAGGATGCAGCGGTTGATGGTGAAGGGGATGATGTCTTGTCCGCCAACGATCCGTGTAGCGGCGAGGATGATGCCTTCCGTCTAGTTACTCCTCTAGATCCCTTCTAGAGGTGAAGTTTTGGTGTTTCTGGTGTATGTGAATGTCAGATCTTAGATTCGTCTGCGCTAGGTGAAAGTATTTGACGAGGCGAGGCCAATGGTGGTACGTACGAGTGGCCAGTATGGACAGGGTCCGCCTGTATCGATGCTCGTTATGGGCTCTGATGCTTCTCCTCACGTCCTCCTTTTACCCAGGTGCATGGAGAATTATTTAGATGACTTTTATCACGTCAAAATATCATATTAAAACATAATATGTCAGTTCTGATTGATATGTTCATCATTAACTTGATATTTCGGGATCCTGTGGAAAAATCATAAAAGATGCGCGCAAGTGAGGTAAAATGCCAAAATCCTACCACTACATAAGCAAAAATATAAGGTAAAAAGGCTTCAAATATGCAATCATCAAATTCCCCAAACTGGGACGAGTAAGATGGTAGCTTAATGGACAAAGTCATTTTGTTCAAGAAGCACGATTCGTTATGAGGCATATGAAGCAAAAATTATAATATCTAATATAGAATCACAACATGAGTTCTATCAAACTTTCACAAATCAAATGACTTAGAGTCTTTCATAGCTTTTGTGTTAATATCTCACGTCGAGATTAATTAATTAGCATATCATACAACCATATAGTTCGACTGAACGAGTTTGTGAGGTGGCCTCAAACATGTTTAGGCCTTCGCACAACTACTTGGGGTTTAGAATCATGAATGGTGTATTTTAATTCCTCTCATGATCATGCATATGTCTATTACTCTTTCCACAAAGCTAGCTACTTAATTCTTTTTATCTTTTATTTTTTCTTATGGAGCTTGTGCAAAGGATCTAGGCATATTCTTATTCTCATGAAAATATTCAAAACATAACAATAAGAAACATCATCTCCCAAGCCAAGTTTGGAGTGGTTCATGACTGCATTTGAGTATCTACCTCGACTTGTACTCATTCTAATATTTTTCTTTGATAAAATCATTTATTCATACTCATTATTTCACAGTTCTTAAGCTTTTGAGTTCCTCTTTTGTAATCAAACAAATGACTATAATATGCTATCAAGAATTCTTCTCATATTCTATTAGTACTATTGGTGTGGAAAACCCTAAAATCATTACAAAGTACAAGTATAATAATACTCATCCTAATTCATACATCTAATTAAATAATCATAAAGTTGTGAATGCTCCAAATATCATGAAGGCTCGAAAATTCATTGGATAAAATCTCATCCCTTCTCCAAAGGAGTTGATCATAAAACAAAGTCTTTAAATTCAACTAGTATGTGAGTGGGAAAAATAAACATGCTAAGGCTATGAGAGTGATTACAAGGTTTTAATAGATCTCCCTAAGCTTGGGATCAAGCCAGGTGGAATCACATAGCACCCTAATAGTACCTATTCCTTTTTAGGAATGAAGAAAGCTTCATCATCATATTTTTCTCTCTTCAGGTTGCAAGCATGGGCAATAAATGCGAAAGGAGTAGATAATTCTATGATATCCACATGCTGATTTTTTATTACCTTGAGGAGTAACTTCCTATCATCTACCATCTCAATCACAATTTTAGCCAGGGTTTCAACATTACCACTAATGACATCAACCTTCTTCTCAAGGTCTTTTATCATCATCCAGTAAGAGTTGACTCCCTCACATATAGTTTCAACACACGCCTTAGATACTTGTTCAAGAGACACGATCTTTTTCCCAATCTCATCTTGTTGTGCCCTTTTGATAAGGGGTGACGGGCTAAGAGGAGATTTAAGAGAATATCCATGGAAATTATACATGAAGGAGTTTGGAGGGTGATCCTCTTTGTTCCGGGTTTGCTCCACATGCCTCATCATCTTTAGCTTGTGCGATAACAAGTCCTCCTAGTTAGGGAGTGGTACTACCTGAATACCCCCACGAGTTGATGATGATGAAGTGTCCTCTTTAATTTCTTCCTTCTATATTGTCTTTGAGGGTTATTCTCCTTTCTTCTTCTAGATCTGCTTGACATGGAAGGGATGCATGGCTCTCAGATGATCAAGTGAGATTGGAAGCATTAAAGAAATTTTTAGGAGAGGAAAAACATGTTCAAGAAGGTATAATGGAAGAGGGTTTAGAGAAAGAGTAGGAAAAAGAGGAGAAAATGAATCAATAAGATGCAACCACCGTTCTAATGGTTATTGGTACAGGCGGGTTTGCACCTACCATCCTTCCATACCGGCAATTACCGCCTTACGCTTTTTTACAACATAACGGAGGAAAAGGAATTGAGATTCCAGGGGGATGGCAACCGTCAGTATGGGGGTGTAGCCCCGTATATCCCAGTAGTACCGCCTCTAGCTCAGGAAAGGAGAAATGACATACTTACTGCACGCATAACGACCGATGGTACGGATGTGTTCGGTCGTACCATCCCGTCATACCATGCCAGCAGAGAAAGCAAAACCGGTGGGAAAGGTACTGAGCATGTAACGATCGTCGGTACAGGCACGCTAGCCCATATGACCCATCCGTACCGATGTCGAAAACAGCTCAGGAACTCAGAAAAAATGGGAGCAACGCAATGAAAACATTCAGAAAAACAACAAGAACTTCTAGGAAGCAAACATATCAATAAAGATGTTCTCTTCCCCTTTCTCATAAGTTTCTTCAATAAATTCCCCATCAAGTAATAATTGAATATAATCAACATTGTTTACCTCGTCAACTCGGTTGTGTTTAAGCTGTTGTCCATTGACAATCTATGAACTAGAAGAAGTTATCCCTTCTAACTTCACAGCTCCTGGGGGATAAGCTTCATCTACTTCATATGGTCCTTCCCATTTTGAACTTAATTTCCCTGCAAAAAGCTTCAAGTGAGAGTTATAGAGTAAAACTTTATCCACTAATTTAAACTCTTTGTTTTCCACTTTCCAATCATGACATCTCTTAACTTTTTCTTTAAAATGTCAAGCACTTTCATAAGCTTCTCCGTTGCTCATCCAGGGCATGGATGTTGATGACCCACAAGTATAGGGGGTGTATCGTAGTATTTTCGAGGGAAGTGAAATCCAATTTATTGATTCGACACAAGGGGAGCCAGAGAATATTTATAAGCCTTAACAACTGAGTTGTCAATTTAGCTGCACCTGGAAACAATCTTGCTCACAACAGTTTATTAGTAGCAATAGTTTTGTAGTAGCAATAGTAAAGTAATAGTAGTAGTAAAGTAAAGACAGTAGTAAGAATTGCAGTAAACAGTAGGATTAAAGCACGGTAGGCATAGGGATGGATGGACAGGCGTTGCATGGACAAGACAATTCATATGGCAATCAAGACATAGGGCATTTGCAGATAAATAAGATAAAGCATCCAAGTACTAAATAATCATAGGCATGTGTTCCATATATAGTCATACGTGCTCGCAATGAGAACTTGCACAACATCTTTTGTCCTGCCAGCCCGTTTGCAGCGGGGCCTTAAGGGAACTATTGGCAATTAAGGTGCTCCTTTTAATAGAGCACCGGAGCAAAGAATTAACACTCGTGAACACATGTGATCCTCACATCAAAGCCATTCATGCCGGTTATCCCGATTTCTATCACTTCGGGGCCTTTGGTTTCGGACAACAATGTGTGTATACAACTTGCAGGTAAGACCATAAACAATACTATCATAATGAATCAATAACATGTTCTGATCTGAAATCATGGCACTCGGGCCCTAGTGACAAGCATTAAGCATAACAAGTTGCAACAAAGTCAAAAAGCACTAATAGTATATACTAGGCACCAAGCCCTAACAATCCGATGCCATTACATGAACGATCTCATCGAATCCCTATCATCCCCATAGCCTATGAGGGATTACTCACTAATAGATGGGGAAACATGGATGGTCGATGGAGAAGCGATGGTGATGATGATGGCGATGATCTCCTCCAATGCCTGTCCCGGTAGGGTGCCAGAACGGAGTTTCTGGTTCCGAATCGCGGAATCTGGTGGTGGCGACGCAGCGGAACTCTTTCTGGAAAACCGTCGAACCCCCCGCCCCTGGGTTTTTAGGTCAGGAGGCAACTTATAGGTGAAGAGGGAGGCCAAGGGGGCAGCCAAGGCGGCCACACCACCCCAGGCGCGGCCTGGCCTGGCCCGCACGACCAGGTGGTGTGGGCCCCTCGTGGCCCTACTTCGTCTCGTCTTCTGGCTCAGTGAATCTTCTGGTGAAATTTGATTTTTGGCATATTTTTCGGGATTTTTCCTGATAGTTGATTTTCTGCACAAAAACTAGACACCAAGGTAATTCTGCTGAAAACAGCGTCAGTCCGTGTTAGTTGTATCCAAATCACACAAGTTTAGAGGAAAAACAATAACAAAAGTGTTTGGGAAAGTAGATACATTTTGGATGTATCAACTCCCCCCAAGCTTAGCTTATTGCTTGTCCTCAAGAAATTCAGTTGAAAACTGAGTGCGATAAAAGAAACTTTCACGAACACATTTGCTTCATAAGATGTATATATTCTCAGCATATGATCAGCTACTCAGGCAATTCATAATAAGGAGTATGCAACTAAGTTTACTTAATAGTCAATGCAAGCTATGAAGAGATTCCAACTCAAAAATAATAAGTAGCATGAAACAAAAACATAAGCAACATTGTACTGCTCATAAAAAGGTATGATAGAGTGGTATCTCGCTTGCCTTTGATTGTAGAGCAAAAATAAATGCCGAGGCACCTCTGAAGTTCAAGTGAAGACTAGAAGTAAAGATATCAAAGATACAAGCATCAAAGTCATAACACAAATAATCAAGTTTTGAGACAAGCATATTACACTAAGAATGACAACTATGCTCTCAAGCAAGTGCTCATAGAATATGTGGAGATTCAACAAGGAAATGAAAAGGTTTTGAATAGTTTGGAAGGCTTCCAAATGCTGAAAGTATGGTACTCATTAGCTTTGAGCTCTCATTACCCCTATCATAAGCATCTTTAAATGGTTAACGTTAAAGTGACACAACTAAGAGGACATGCTTGACAAGTTATAAGCTAAAATCTCATGCCCCTTACTTACAAGTACCGGACCTCATGCTACTCAACTTCAGTCACAAGTAAGCTCTTGTCATTGTAAGTACATATGTATCATAGAGAACCGCCAACGGGTACCCCTTACACATGATACAGGAGCTATCCCATAATCAAAATGACAAGGCAAGCAGACAATGAGCATCTTAGCGATTTTTTATTTGCTATTTGCATAGGTTTTTATTGAGGATGCTTCATAGAGTGCTCATTATGGTTATGCTGCAAGTTTCCACCATGATTAGGCATGGCTTAGGCTAGCGGCCTAGGCATTTCTCTAACACACATACAAACTCCATGATCTTACAAGTTGCCCTTTTATTTCACACCACCGGGATCCATAAGCAAAAGAATCATGATATCAACGAGGTACAAAGTACCAGTGCAATGTTGAAAGCGTTCCCCATGATACATGGTTCTGCTAACTTCAACTTATAAAGCGCAAGCATATATGCAACAAAGATGGATGCAATGGTTCAAGATTATTAAGTGCAAGAAGGTAAATTGTGCCATCAAGTTCGTGAGAGATTTACTAACTAACTTTCTCATAACAAGCAAACATTTTATTCAGAAGAAAACAAGGCATACTAAATATGCAAGGAATAACAAATAATGCTAATAGGTAGGTATGGTGGACACTTTTGGCAATATTGGTTTTAGGGAGTTGGAAACACGAGTAAAGCATACTCAGTGCAAGTGAAGGCTAGCATTAGTAAGGGAGCGACAAACGAGAGAGCAGTAATTTTCATAATCATGCTTGCAACAAAACAAGACTAATCATGGCATGAAAGTGATTCAAGACCCCTGAGGAAAAATAATTCATCGAGGCTTAACTGATTATTGTTTCAGTCATAAGCATGCATGAGCATGTGCCAAGTCAATTCAAGTGAAACATTCAGAGGGAAATACCACAGTGTCATCCAAATTATTGAAGGGAATATGCCCGAGAGGCAATAATAAAGTGGTCATTATCTTATTCCATGTTTATGATAAATTTTATTTTACATGCTAGAATTGTATTGATCGGAAACATCAATACATGTGTGTTTAATAAACAAAAAGGGTTCCTAGTTATGCCTCTCTTATAGACTAGCTTGTTGATTAACAAGATGATCAAGGTTTCCTGATCATGGACATTGGATGTTGTTAATAACAAGGTCACACCATTGGTGGAATGATGTGATGAACATTCATCCGAAGTATAGCATTACGATCAAAGTCATTATGTTTATATTGCTATAACATCATACGAAGTAATCTTTATCCTTAGACCATGAGATCATGTTAATTGCTAACACCGGAAGAGTATCTTGATAACATCAAACGTCACACCATAACAGGGTGACTATAAAGATGGGTTCAGTGCTACGGAGGTGTTATGTTGAGGCTCATGGATCAAGAGTGGAATTTTTCAATCCCGATGACAGATAGATATACTCTGGGCCCTCTCGGTGATATCACAGTGAAATAGCTTGCATGCAAGTGATGTTATCACTAGAATGTTATATCACGGGAACAAGAAAAGAGTGCATGTCGGTAACGAGATCAAACTAGGTATGGAGATACCGATGATCGAATGTCGGACATGTAATATATCACGGGACAAAGGGATTTAGTTACTAGCATTAAAGGTTCTCACGATCACAGAAGTCATCGTTGAATGTGTAGGAGTTAGTATGGATCTCCAGGTCCCGCTGCTTATTATTGATTGGAGAGGGGTCTCGATCATGTCTGCATTATTCGCGAACCGTAGGGTGACACACTTAAGGGATACCGACACCATTTGGAGCAAATATGTTTCAGATAAAGATTTAAGAAAGTGCTGGAATTATTTCAATAGACACCGAAACTGTTTCGGGTGAAATTGCTGAAATTGGTTCTGCATGTAATATTGAAATGTTGCGGGGTTTTATGTGAATGTTTGTTAATTAAATTAATTAACAAAATTCTGAATAAAAATAATAAAAGAGTTTTATTAAATGAGAGAGCATTAAATTTGGAGAAATTTAATGCATTTAAAGTGGAGACTTTAAAAGAGAATGTGAAGGGGCAAATTTATGTGGAGGGAGTTACCACCACATGAATGGAGGAGGTGAAGAGACACCTCCTCCATGCGCCAGCCATGAAGGAGGGGCACCCCCCTCCTCCTATAAAAGGCCACCCTCTCCTCACTTCTCAAACACACCTCCTTGTGAAGGATCTCTCTCCCCTCTAGTATTATTCCCCCATGGTCTCGGATTAGCGAGATACATGTTCCTGGTGGCTTTATCTGGAAAGGAGTTGATGCTTCCGCTGCTTTGCTGGAGCGAGGGATGGAGGTTGTCGGGGTACCGGACGTGTGTGCGATCACGGATGCACCGCTGCTTTGTGGTGCTGGACTTGGTGGTGCTGGAGCTGGATCTGATGGACGTGCTGGAGCCGGACCTGCTGGACTTCATCACGATCTTGAGATCGGCAAGTGTATGACTACATCAACCACGATGGTAAGTTCTTGTTGGATGTATGTCCACCCGTTGCTCTGTATCTAGTAGATAGATCTTGGCGTATAGTTCTCATCGTAGGAAATTTTTTGTTTTCTATGCTGCGGACCCAACAGTGGTATCAGAGCATGATCTATGCATAGGTGCTTAGCACGGGTAGTACACATATGTTGATATGTGGGCGATGATGATCATGTTATTGCATCTTCTATGTATTTTGGATATTGGTGGCATAGTGGGATGAAGCGGCCCAGACCAACCTTACATGTCATCGTACATGAGACCGGTTCCACGACTGACATGCAACTAGTTTTGCATAAGTGGCTGGCGGGTGTCTGTCTCTCCTACTATAGTCAATATCTGATTTACAACGAGTTGCTAATAATTTGGTTATCCTCGTTGTGGTTCATGTTCGTAGGTAAGAACAGTTCTATCTCCGAAATCCCTAAGCCACGTAAAACTTGCAATTGATAAATTAGAGGCGTCTAGTTTAGATCGTTGTTGGGCTAGTGTCTTGATATGGTATTGTTGTAAGTAGATGTATGACAGATACTCTTACAACACACTCAACGTGTAAGTTCCATATACCTTGGCCTTACACACAAAGGAATGATAGAGATCATACCACGATGCAAGTGATAGAGATCAAATGCACGGACCCTATCATCTCACTTTACACATTAGATGTTAGCATCTTATACTGCTAGTTTGGCGCTTTCTGTAGCATTGTAAGATGATCCCTCATTTAAATATCAAGATAAAATGTGTTCTTCCTTAAGTATGCACTATTCTATGGATCGTGTTTCGAGACATCATGTGATGATCGGGTGTTCTCAACTCTACGCTTTCATGCAACGGGTGTAAGACAGTTTTACACACGCGAATACTAAGGTTCTTACTTGGCGAGCCTAGCATGTACAGACATGGCCTTGGAACACGGACCGAAAGGTTAAGCATGAGTCATATAGTTGATGTGATGACCATATTGATGCTCTCCTTTGAAGCTACACCGACTCACGTGATGATCGGATTTGGTGTAGTGGATTTGGTTCATGTAATCACCAAAAAGGCACGAGGGATGTCGTTTTTGAGTGGGAGTTCATTTCTAATTTGGATTAGTCGAACTCAATTTGTCATAAACTAAATCAAAGTGAATTTGCATAATTTGTTGTAGTCATTGGCATCTGTTCACTACCTTATGCTTAGTTTCAATTGAGATAATAGAACTATAGAATTCTAGATATTTACTTTACGAACTAGTATCGTATTGTTTTGAATGTCAATATAAAGTTTATAAGTCCTATTGCAAACTTTTAGCAAACTCTATTTACTCCATGAAGTTTAATAAGTAGTATTAAATCAAGAGTAAGAATTCCAATGTTAGTATCTAAAGTATCATGTTTGCCTCCATGATAATTGATATTCAAAAAGTTGTTTTAATATCAAGATTATATTGGAGCTGGAAATTGTTTCAGAAACCATCATGTGTGAAAGATATTGTGATATCTGAAACAATGTTTTTGGTTGCATTATGATAGAGTATAATTTAGCAAAATACATGTTCTCATATTGTATGAGAATTTGTGAAGGATGGAGATGCTAGGCATCCGAATCTACCAAAAAGGTTTTGGGAACTGATATTATACTCGCGATTCTTCCTTATAGGCTATAGTAGATTGATCATGAAAGTTGTCATGATAAGGATGAATGGAAGATGTAAGTAAAATGTTTACTACACTAATAGATTACTAAAGAATGGATTTTTGAAAGAACACCAAACATTTGATGATGGTGATCAACTTCAAAGTGCAAGTCCAAAGGTATTAGTATTTGACTATATATGCTTTGTACCATGTGTCATGTTGATGACACCACTATTGATGTTGATTGATTCTTTTAAAAGAAAAGGAATTGCTGAAAGAGAATCTATAAAATATTTGGCAGAAAATAAAAGGTTGGAGATGTCCAACTTAGGTATATAGAAGATATACATGTTATGGCTATATTCCTTGCTTGTTAAACAATGTGGTTCTTAGGTATTGGATACCGGTATTGGATATTGAATTGGTTGGTATGAAGTGTCATACAGGACAACGCAATTCATGAACTACAATGGCCTAAGTAACTAGCAAGAGAATGAGTGATGATGTTCATCGAAAATAAATAAAGTGTTATTGTGTTTTTTGTTGTCATCAAACCAAGCCTTCAAGATTTGTTTAAATAATTGTTATTTTGTTTTGGTATCATGAGAACTATGGCTGTTCAAATAATTACCGTATTCCATAAAGGATGGATGAACTTTTACAAGTCTAGTTGGAGAAATCACATCCATAAACACTATTGCTAAAATGTCGCAAGACAAATGATTGAAAGATCACTTATGAAGTGACATCGCTGTTTAAATTATATTGGAAAGAAAACATGAAGAAACTCCATGTTGATGGTTTTTTTGGAGTCTTTGATTTTGATCAATTGACGCATGTGAGACTTTCCTCGAGATAATTGAAACTCCGTCCATAGGCCAGAGAGGAACGGATGACTAGCTTATTGGAAATTGTGCATGCTGATGTGCATAGTCCATTATGTGTAGCCATATGCGATGGATCTTTTTTGCTTCATATGCTTTCTCCGAAAATTTGAGTGAATCTATCTGTATATTTACTTAATAAGGAAGAAGTATGAAACATTTGAAAATTGTTCAAAGACTTTCAAGATGAAGTGGAAAATCATTGTAACAAGAAAATAAAGAGTTTATGATTCGATCATAAAGGAAGATATTTGAGTTACATGTTTAGCAAAAACACCTAAGATTTGAGGAATTGTTCCATGATTTGTGTTTCCCGATAAACCATAGGAGTATGGTATATTCGAGAGATGAAATCAAACCATGTTTGACCTGGTAAGATCAAAGGTGTCATTTATAAAACTGCCATTATGTTTTAAGGATTGAAGCTTTAGAGACTACCGCTTTTACACTGAAAAGAGCACCATCGTGATCCGTTCAAATGACACCATATAAGTTATGGTTTGGGATAAAACCCGAATTGTCTTTCCTTAAATTTTGGTATGCTATGCATAAGTAAAATGTTTACAACCAAAGTCGGATAAGCACGTCTTTGTAGGTTATCCCAAAGAATTTGTTGGGAATTTCTCCATAACACCGAGGACAAAAGAGTTTGTCACTTGGAACGTCAAGTTTCTTGAGAAGGAATTTTTCGTGAAAAGTTAAGTGGGAGGACAATAGAACTTTGATAAGGTTGTTGAACCTTAGCTATATGTGCTAAGTAGCGCAACGCCGGAAAGTGTCCCGGTGGCGGCTACAATGCTCATGGCTCTCGTGATTACAAAAGGTGTGATCTCGGAGATTAGAGTTCCTATAGAACCGTGTGGGTCGATAAGAATCAAATAGTAAGATTTGATAAGCATGTCGTTATTGTTTTGACAATGATGAACCGACTACATGCAAAGAAGCGATGATGGGCCCTGACTCCATAAAATGACTAGAAGTCATAGAATCCGTGATAGTATCCATACACGAGAAAACAAGTTTCTGAACTTGGAAGACCCTCCGGAAAGGCGTGAAGCCTATCGGTCATGTTTGGATCTATAAAGAAATAAGACATGGATGTTTAATGTCTATGAAATAGTCGACATGTTGGAAAGAAGTTTACGACAATGTTCAAGGAATTGACTATGAGAAGATTTGATCTTTCATAGCGATATATAGTCTTGACGGATTAATGTAGCAACCACTACATATAATTTGGTATATGGTAGTTGAATAAACAAAACAAGGTTCTTCTAATAGAACGGTAACCTAGGACATGTACATGACATGGTCCGAAGGGTTTTGTTAATTCAAAGGGTGCTAAAAGGGCATGTAAACTTCAATAGTTGAAGTAAGCATAGCAGAGTTGGAATCTTCACCATGATGAAACTGTTAAAAGAGTTTAAATTCATCGGAGATGATGAAGATGCTTGCATTTGCAAGAAATTAAGTGGGAGCGCTGAGACATATTTCTAATACATTATGTAGAGGACATATTGTTGATTGGAAATGATGTATCTTGTATTGACACAAGTTAAGAATTTCATTAAAATAAGATTTCGATGAAAGACTTGGGCAAACCCGGAATATTAGGCATCAATATCTATATGGATAGATTAAGGCGCTAATATGGTTGTGCCAGACATACATATATGAGATATTGAAAGGGTTCAATATGGAAACAACAAGGTTCTTGCTTCATGGAAAGGATTGTATCAAAATTCAAGTGTTTCAACACTTGGTGAGTAAAATCACATGAAGATTTTGATCGATTATACCATGATATGTATATATCCAGAATGTCCTATGCTCTAAATGTTATGAGCATATACCAGAATGATTCATAAGATGATCATTGGACAATAGTAAAGATATTCTTATGAGCTTTGGAAGAACTAAGAATATATAATGTATAAGTGAGAAATAGTTAAAGGTAGTTCATTGTAAAATGTTACATTGATACTAGTTTTGTCACAAGATACAAATTAAATTTATCTCAATTTAGACTATGGGTGGCACAATGTAATGGAAAGGATGTTCCATGATGGATTTGGATGAGTTCCAAAGTTGAGACATTGTGACGGATACTACAACAAAAGGCTAAGTATATGACAGCTACAGTAGCAGCAAAAGAGGGCATTTGTGTTAAGTAGTTTGTTATCAAACTAGGTGTGGTTCAAAGTGGGCTAATACTATGAAGATATATTGTGTGACAATAATATCAACATATTTTAACCCGAACGAACTAAAGGTCTCACTAGAGGACCAAATTTATACAATGCCATCTCATTTGAGAATGAGTGATGCGTAGAGACGCAAAGACATGCAAATACACACGGACCTGAAACTGTCAGATCTGGAGATTATGTTAACCACTAGCAATTGCGTATATGCAACACCAGAAAGCCATAGGTGTTCAATACGCAAAGTTTTTCAAACTAGATTATTGACTCTAGTGCAAGTGGGAGACTGAAGGGAATATGCCCGAGAGGCAATAATAAAGTGGTTATTATCTTATTCCATGTTTATGATAAATGTTTATTTTACATGCTAGAATTGTATTGATCAGAAACATCAATACATGTGTGTTTAATAAACAAAAAGGGTTCCTAGTTATGCCTCTCTTATAGACTAGCTTGTTGATTAACAAGATGATCAAGGTTTCCTGATCATGGACATTGGATGTTGTTAATAACAAGGTCACACCATTGGTGGAATGATGTGATGAACATTCATCCGAAGTATAGCATTACGATCAAAGTCATTATGTTTATATTGCTATAACATCATACGAAGTAATCTTTATCCTTAGACCATGAGATCATGTTAATTGCTAACACCGGAAGAGTATCTTGATAACATCAAACGTCACACCGTAACAGGGTGACTATAAAGATGGGTTCAGTGCTACAAAGGTGTTATGTTGAGGCTCATGGATCAAGAGTGGAATTTGTCAATCCCGATGACGGATAGATATACTCTGGGCCCTCTCGGTGATATCACATTGAAATAGCTTGCAAGCAAGTGATGTGATCACTAGAATGTTATATCACGGGAACGAGAAAAGAGTGCATGTTGGTAACGAGATCAAACTAGGTATGGAGATACCGATGATCGAATCTCGGACATGTAATATATCGCGGGACAAAGGGATTTAGGTACTAGCGTTAAAGGTTCTCACAATCATAGAAGTCAGCGTTGAATGTGTAGGAGTCAGTATGGATCTCCAGGTCCCGCTGCTGATTATTAATCGGAGAGGGGTCTCGATCATGTCTGCATTATTCGCGAACCGTAGGGTGACACACTTAAGGGATACCGACACCATTTGGAGAAAATATGTTTCAGATAAAGATTTAAGAAAGCGCTGGAATTATTTCAATAGACACCGAAACTGTTTCGGGTGAAATTGCTGAAATTGGTTCTGCATGTAATATTGAAATGTTGCAGGGGGTTTTATGTGAATGTTTGTTAATTAAAGTAATTAACAAAATTCTGAATAAAAATAATAAAAGAGTTTTATTAAATGAGAGAGCATTAAATTTGGAGAAATTTAATGCATTTAAAGTGGAGACTTTAAAAGAGAATGTGAAGGGGCAAATTTATGTGGAGGGAGTTACCACCACATGAATGGAGGATGTGAAGAGACACCTCTCCATGCTCCATCCATGAAGGAGGGGCACCCCCTCCTCCTATAAAAGGCCACCCTCTCCTCACTTCTCAAACACACCTCCTTGTGAAGGATCTCTCTCCCCCTCTAGTATTATTCCCCCATGGTCTCGGATTAGCGAGATACATGTTCCCGGTGGCTTTATCTGGAAAGGAGTTGCTGCTTCCGCTGCTTTGCTGGAGCGAGGGACGGAGGTTGTCGGGGTACCGGACGTGTGTGCGATCACGGATGCACCGCTGCTTTGCGGTGCTGGACTTGGTGGTGCTGGAGCTGGATCTGATGGACGTGCTGGTGCCGGACCTGCTGGACTTCATCACGATCTTGAGATCGGCAAGTGTACGACTACATCAACCACGAGTTCCTACTCGTTAACAAAGCTCATTGTCTATGAGGGTAAGTTCTCGTTGGATGTATGTCCACCCGTTGCTCTGTATATAGTAGATAGATCTTGGCGTATAGTTCTCATCGTAGGAAATTTTTTGTTTTCTATGCTGCGGACCCAACAATTATGAATAGAGCAATGCAAGCAAACATTCGTATGACAAGCTACAAACTATTAGCGAGCTGGAGCTAATCATGAGAAAGCAAGAACTACTAAGCATCCATAAATAACATGCACCCTACATGAACAGACTAAGCATGCCCACAATGATGAGTATATGTACAAAAATGAAAACAAATAGAGTTCGTTAACAGCCTCTTACCACACCTCAAGTTGTTATTAATCCTCATTATTGCCCTTCACTTGTGTGGCTTGAATAATAACATGAAACCAAATTCCACTGAGGACTGCTGAACCCTGCAACAAACTCACAAAACCAAAGAAGAACAACAAATATTTTTGGTGTTTTCGATTTTTAAAAGCAAGAACCAAAAAAGGAAGAACAAGCAAAGAAAATTCTTTTTTTTTCCGAATAGTTCAAACAAAGCAAAAAGGGAAAAACAAACCAAGGAAAAAAGAAGAAGCAAACAAAAAGAAACAACAAAAATATTTTTGTGTTTTAGGAAGCGAAAACAAAAAGAGAACGAAAACTAAAAAAAAGAAACATGAATATCCAAAGTACCGACGAAAAATGATATGGAGATGAGTGTGATGTCGGTGTACCTCCCCAAAGCTTAGGCTTTTGGCATAAGTGGGTATCAATCCCAAGCTGGCCAAGATGGAGCACCTCCGTAGTACGGTGAGGAGGTTACCTCGTCCTGGTGCAAGCTCGAGGACGCCCCACCATAGTGCGCAGAGTAATCGTAGGAGGGCACATCCTCCTGGTGCTGCCTGTGGAAACCAAGAAAGCAGAGCTGCTCGTCCACCTCCTCGTTGGAGCGCGACCACGGCCTCCTGTGAACACTGAACAAAGTAGGTTGCGGCAAAGGAATCTCCCTTTCATCCCTGTCAGTAAACAACATCATGTATACTAAACTGTCCATATCAGAGACAGCAGTGACGAAGTGATGTGTTTTCATGGCAGCAAGGTCAAGCCTTTGTGGTGCCAATATAGTATCATTTGGATCCACCGAAATCTCTAATGCATTGACCATACATGAAGCGATGATGCCCCCATAAATAGGTCCCCTAGCAGCTAGGCGGCGAGCAATGAGAGAGCCAAGATTGTACCGAGTATCATTATTAAGCGCAGCAGCGAGGAAGGCTAAATGATAATTGGAGATATTACTCGTATTCTCCCTACCAAGAATGCTAGTATCTAAGAGCTGGGAGTTGGATGTTTCTTATCTTCCCGCGCTGAGCTACGCGGTCATCGTCATTGGTCACACCTCAATAGAGCTCCAGCAAATTAGCGGGTCACCCTTGAATCTTATTCACGGTCCCTGTCATGCCTATGCCTATAATGCTGCAAAATCTTTCCAATGGCATGGTAAAAGGCAGATTATAAATTCTGAAAGAAACAGTTCACTGATAGGGGGTGTTAGTGAAAACGAAACTCTCAACAAAAGTTTTGGTGAGCATGGCATATTTCTCACTCTCATCTTCCATGTATGAGGTCAAACAAACCCTCTAAATCAATAGTAAGAAATCATCGAGAATCCTTGCAGCTCGTAAGAAGGTATAACAAGGAAAAGTAGATGGGTGAGCATCCCCCTCATCTCCTTCATTACCAAAGCATGGTGCAATGAGATCTTCATTGTATGAAGGTCTAAACTGAGAGGCTGATCTTGAAGGCCTTGACCTCCTAGGTGCGTCCCTCTCAAATATTTCTCCAAAGGTGTGGTTGTTCATCTTTGATATTCTGAAATTTAAACATCTATTAAACAAGTGATTGCAAACTGAATATATAATGAAGGGCACTACTCATAGGGACTTGTAGAGGCCTAAACATGCATCAAAACAATATCTCTAAACATTGAACAAGCTTACAAGCTCTCATAACCTGTCACCTACAGCAGCAAAATACTCAAGATATAAACCACTAAACACAAATCTACTTGGACACGGGGATGAGTCACATACCGGAGAACAAATGCTCCAAATTTCAGCAGCAAAGATGGGCTGAGCAAGGAGATCGAAAAATCAAAGGCAAGAACAGCAAGAACGCGACTTCGAGCAATGAACTGGTGTTTTCTCGGGAGAGAGAGAGCAGTGGGAAGTGAGAGAGTGAGTGGAGGGCCAAGGGTGGCCCACACCATGGCCAGCCGCGCCTGTCAACACCCGGATTTTTAATCCCAAGTGCCCGTTATGCCATACCTCGCAATCCCAAGATTACCATTTTTGCGAGACATAACGGCTTGGATATCATAGTACATCATCCATTACAAACCATACATAAGGTCTTACACAAATATGGATCTCATGATCCAGGTCTTAATACAACAATCAGCGGAAATAAAAGATAGCGTAGCAGTGGGGTCCATCTTCAGGGGCACAGGCAATGCTGACGAAGGCAGATAGTCCTAGTTATCATAGCCGTCCTGCTGACCATCATTCTGATAATCTCCTTCATAGTCTGGCCATGATAATAGCCAGGGACAAAAGCCATGAGTACTCTTTAAGTACTCGCAAACTACTACCAACAAGTAGTAATATCCTAAATTAAAATACTGAATCTAAGTTAACTATCAAGTTAAGTTTGAAGCCTAAGCTAAGTTCAGAAGTGAAGAAAGATAAAATAAAATTCCAGAGGGACTTAAGTTGGAAAGCTATTATCATCAACACAACCCTATTGTGGTCAAGTCAAAGATCATCATTCATTTCAAGTTATTTGGAAAACATCTGACAACGAAAACAGTATGGCCATTCCAACTGTCCATAACCGCGGACGCGGCTATACGAATAGTTTGACACTCTGCAGAGGTGGTACACTTTCACCACAAGATTCGATACATCTGTCAGGGATACCCTGAATCATCATACTTAGTATGCAGATAATCAAACATAACCTTCCCTTTACACACCCTAGTATAAGCACCTCTCCTATGAGCATGGCCTCCCAACCATGACCATCAGTCATCTTGGGCACTGCATAGGTGGACAACATTAAGAGGTAGCCTCAGCTCAAACCTCTCCCGTGAGGGAACTAATAGTAATGCATATAAATTTCCAGCTAAGCCTTACCCAATTCAGGTAATGTGGTTGTACGGTAAAATTTGGAATGGTATCGCATCCGAATCCAACCATCAGTTTTATAAAAGGGGTTAAGGCTCATGCCTTATCATTTTCCACATCATAAACCAGTTGTGTTTCGTAACACATGTCAAAACATCTCAATAGAATGACTCATCATTCCAAGGTTTTCATAACTCATTTTCACCAAGTATTCCCATCTAAAGTGACTCAAGTTTTTGATCTACTCTAAACTACTAAGTTAAGTGTGTTCACTAAGGTGGAAAGATGGGATCAATCTCATGCCATAGAATGATATCTAAAGGTTTCTAAGTAGGTCAAGTTTTATACTTTTTATGCTACCTTCAATTTTAAGTAGAGAACTTTGTATAATCTAAGGTGGGGTAAAACTTGTCCATGAGACTTGGGGCATTAATAGTGAAAAGGGGTGTGATTAAAGCATGCTTAAGGCATCTTTGCTAAACCATCTAGTTTATTCTAGCTTGCTAACCATAGCTTGCTAAGGTAAGTTTGCAAGGGTTAAGTTGCCCTGCTAATAGTGGCTTGCCTTGGTTGGTGCAGTGGTTGAAGTTGTCTTCTTCTTCTTCCTGGTAGAACTCCTCCTCCTCGAGAGTTTGGTCGGTGCTATCGTCTAGAAATACATAGGGAGTGCACAATCACCAAACAATACTTAACTAGGCTAAGTAGCATTCTAAAGCACACAATTGATGATCTATTATCATCACAGACATTACAAGTTTTAATTCAATAGTTTTAATCTTTTTATTTTAGAAAAGTAATTTCTACTCATTGAAATGTTAACTAAAATTTAATATTCACCACCAAAATATGAGATCATGTGGACACATGTCCTCACCACATATTCCATAGGTGGGAATGAGATTTAAAGGTTGGATCAATATTACTTTAGTTTAAGTTTATTATTTAATGATTTAAAGTGACTAGAAATGCCTATATAGCATTATTTTGGTACTAGTCCAAAGTCACTGCATGTAAACCTTAATATTATTACATATTTGGATAGATATGATGAAATGTGATTTTTGAGAGTTGGAATCAACTCAAAAGCTGACTTGGTTGATTTTATAAAAATGTTGCAAGTTGTAAAAGCTTCTGTCTTCTCATTTTTATTAGGAGAGATCTATAAATCTAATTGAATTAAATCCAACGGGCTTGGATAGAGCATTTCAATACCTTTCAGACAAAATTAGTTTCATGCAATTTGGATTTGTCAAACTAACATAATTGATTTTTGAAACACAGGACAGAAACTATATTCTAACTAAAAAGAAAAATCCTAATTTGAATTTCCAACACGCGCGGGAACAGAATGGACCGGCCCACTGCGCTCCGCGCGGCATCACGGGCTGACTTAAGCGAGGACCCCACCCGTCAGTGGCACAGGGGGGGTGCGAAGCGGTATGGGCGAACGGTGGCCGTGCGATCTGGTTCTAATCCAACGGCTGAGGGTCATCGTCGACGTTGAGCAACGCCGGCGAGATAGAACCCTAGCGTGGCCAGTGGGGGTCGTTGGGGGCTCACCGGGGTTCAGTCGAGGGTCGGCGAGGCGGGCGAACGACGAAGTCGATGACGGTGAACCTCTTGGTACCGACAGCTTCTCCTGGGGCGGCCTGGATCAACGGCACCCTTCTCCTCCCGAGGCGGCGGCTCCGGCTGCAATTCCGGCGCTCTGGTGCTCGAGCGGCTCCGGCTGGCAGTGGGGAGTGAGTGTGAGAGGTGGTGAGTGAGATGGTGTGCTCAAATCGGCTGGGGGTGGCCTCTATTTATAGTGGCGAGAGGGGACCGACGGGGCGCACGGTGAGCATGTCGTGGTCGATGGTACAGACGGCTATCGGCATGGGCGATGGTAGGGGCGGTGCGGTGCTCCCTGGCGATGCTCAACGACACGGTGGCGAGAAGTGGGGTGGTGCGGTTTGGTCTGGAACGCGCGATGCTCTGCGCGGCAGAGGCGGCATCTTCGACGACGAGCGGTGGCTGCGCATCATGGGGCAGCGAACGGGGATGTCTGGCAGTCTCCTGGGTCGGTGGCGATCATGTATGCAAGCGGCGAGGGCAGCGCACGGTCTGTGGGCGTCGGTCGAGGGTGGCGCTATAGCGCATGCTCGGCATGGTTGCTGGCGGGCTGGGCGCGGTCCGTGCGTGTGGTCCAGGGGTTGGCAAGGTTCGGGCGCTAGACAGGGAGTGGCGGTGGACGGTGGGCTGCCTCCTAGACAAGGTTGGCACGACTAAATCTCCTCCTAGCTTGCTGTCTCCACTGGGGTGGCATGGTGAGCTTCGGCTGTTCACCATTGATGTCATTGCCCAGCTTACAGTGAGTCTAGTGCTTGGTTTAAGTTGCTATCTGATCTACTGAGATGGTTGTGAGCTAGAGAGGGAACAAGTTAGGCTTCAATCACTGCTCATAATAGTGTTTGGTTTTTGTTTGATTTGTGTCTGCCACCTGTTCGATGAAATGGCCGCAAGAACTCAAGTTTTGAATTTTGAAAAGATTTATGGTGGGTGTGCTAAGTTGGTGCTGGTGAGTCTGCAGATGCTTGGGTTTTGAAAGTTGAGCTTGTTTGAGTGGTTTTTGAAAAAGTGGGGTCTTCCCATATGATAAAGATTCAATTTTGAACTGTTATTTAAAATAGTTTACAGAAGGTTTTTAGAAGATCAAAAGGTGGGCCTTGGTACCTCATTATGTGTACTAGCAAGGGGTGCAAAGATCAAGAATTGTTTCTGTTAATTTTTGAGTACTAGGAATAGCCAAAGTAGACATGGGAGTTAATTTTGGCAAAATGACCATTTCTCCATTTTAAATCTTTTTGATTTGATTTTCTTTAGAAAAAGTTTGGGCATGATGTAGATGATGTTTAAATCACCTAAGAAACATTTTACAAGCATTGGATCACTTAATCATGGCAATTCAAACAACTCCTATTTAAATGCACATAATATGAATGCTTTCATTTTAAAAATGGAAAAGTTTTTTTGTTAACCCTATTTTTGGATGATTGGATCTTTGATAAACTTGGAATGAAGTTTTGGGATGTTACAAACCTTCCCCCCTAAAAAAAAATCTCGTCCCGAGATTTACAAAGAAAACTAGGAACTAAAAGATCTGGGAACTCTGTCCTAATGTAATCTTCGCGTTCCCAAGTGGCTTCCTCCTCGGTATGGTTGCTCCCCTGAATCTTGAGAAACTTGATACTCCTGGTCCTGGTGGTCCTGTAGGCCTCTTCTAAGATACGGATGGGCACTTCCCGATAGGTCAGGTCGTTGTTGATTTCCACAGCTCTGTGATCGATGTTCTTGAAAACTTCAGTCTTCTCCGCACTTCTAGGCATTTGCGGAGTAACGAGATATGGAACACATTGTGGATGGCTGACATCTCTTCAGGCAATTCCAGCTGATACGATACTTCTCCTTGACGGTTCAGAATCTTGAAAGGTCCGATATATCTGGGGGCTAACTTTCCCTTCAGACTAAAGCGTTGAGTTCCCTTCAAGGGTGAAACCTTGAGATATACGAAATCTCCGACATTGAAAGTCAGGTCTCTCCTTCTCTTGTCAGCATAGCTCTTCTGTCTGGATTGGGCGGTCTTGAGGTGCTCACGGAGTTTGTGAACTTTCTCTTCGGCTTCTCGGAGAATGTCGGGTCCAAAGATTTGACTCTCTCCTACTTGCGACCAATTTAAGGGGGTACAACATTTTCTTCCATATAGGAATTCAAATGGTGCCATCTGCAAACTAGCCTGATAATTGTTGTTATATGAGAACTCTGCGAATGGTAGGCAGTCTTCCCATTTTGATCCGTATTCCAACACACAGGCCCTAAGCATATCCTCAAGAATCTGGTTGACTCTCTCAGTCTGTCCATCTGTTTGCGGGTGATAGGTGGTACTGAAATTTAACTTGGTTCCTAAACCTTCCTGGACTTTCTGCCAAAATCTTGAAGTAAACTGGGTTCCTCGATCTAATACAATGGTCTTGGGGGTTCCATGCAGACTAACAATTCTAGCAATGTACAGCTCTGCTAGTTTTGCACTTTGGTAGGTTGTCTTGACAGGTATGAAGTGGGCTACCTTAAATAGTCTATCAACTATGACCCAGATTGAGTCATTTCCCCTACTAGAAGTAGGTAAACCTGTGATAAAGTCCATTCCGACGGAATCCCATTTCCATTCCGGAATCTGCAATGGTTGCAACAATCCTGCAGGTCTCTGATGCTCTACTTTGACTCTTTGACAAATGTCACACTTGGCGATGTAGCTTCTGATCTCTTGCTTCATCTTGTGCCACCAAAATTGCTCCTTCAAATCTTGATACATCTTTGTTCCTCCGGGGTGGATAGAATAAAGGGTATCATGAGCTTCCTTCATGATAACTTCTTTCAGTTCTGAATCTGCTGGAACACAGATACGTCCTTTGTACCATAGTACTCCTTCTTCGTCTTCGGTGAATCCAAGTACTTTGCCTGTACCAATACGACGTTTGATCTCGTTGATACTCTCATTTCCCTTCTGGGCTTCCTTGATCTGGCTAAACAAAGTGGGTTGAAGTTCAATGCTAGCTAGGAATCCTTTGCTAACTACTTCAGTCCTGAACTGCTCCAGCTCCTCATACAAACTTGGTTGCTTCTCTTTGATCATGGTGTTAAGCCTACACGGCCATCTGCTAAGAGCATCCGCTACCACATTGGCTTTGCCGGGGTGATAGTGAATATCAAGGTCATAATCCTTGATTAACTCTATCCATCTTCTTTGCCTCATATTTAGCTCCTTCTGGGTGAAGATATACTTCAAGCTTTTATGATCTGAGTAAATCTCACAGCGATTACCCATCAAATAGTGACGCCATGTCTTCAACGCCAGAACCATGGCTGCTAGCTCAAGATCATGGGTCGATAGTTCTACTCATGCTTCTTCAGTTGTCGCGACAGATACGCAATGACTTTGCCTTCTTGCATCAATACACATCCTAGGCCAATCTTGGATGCGTCACAATACACATCAAACGGCTTCTTGATGTCTGGCATGATCAAAATTGGGGCTGATGACAATCTCTTCTTCAGCTCCCGGAAACTGGCTTCACACTTGTCCGTCCATTCAAACTTCTTGTCCTTCTTCAACAATTGGGTCATTGGTCGGGCTATGCTCGAGAATCCTTCTACAAACTTGCGATAATATCCCGCTAATCCAAGGAATGAACGAACTTGGGTTTGATTGGTTGGGGCTTCCCATTCTTCTACATCTTTGATCTTGGTAGGATCAACAGAGACTCCTCCGGCAGACACAACATGACCTAGGAATCCTACTTCTTTCAGCCAAAACTCACACTTGCTGAACTTGGCATATAACTGATGTTCTCTCAGGGTTCCTAGGATGATTCTCAGATGTTGCTCATGCTCTTCTTCGGACTTGGAGTAGATAAGGATGTTGTCGATAAACACAACTACAAACTTATCTAGGAAATTCATAAAGATCTTATTCATGAGATTCATGAAATAAGCAGGAGCATTGGTTAATCCAAAAGACATAACCGTATACTCGTATAAACCATAGCGAGTAGTAAAGCCGGTCTTCAGAATATCCGTTGCACGAATCTTAAGTTGGTGATAACCAGTCCTAAGATCAATCTTTGAGAATACCTGAGCTCCAGTCAACTGATCAAATAGGTCCTCTATCTTTGGCAAGGGGTACTTGTTCTTGATGGTGACATCATTCAATTTTCGGTAATCTGTGCACAGACGGTTGCCTCCATCTTTCTTGTCGACGAATAACACTGGTGATCTCCAAGGCGATGCGCTTGGCTGAATCAAGCCTGTTGCTAACATGGCATCCAACTGCTTCTTCAGTTCCACTAACTCTGAGGGGTTCATGGTATAAGGTCTCTGGGCTATAGGTCCGGTTCCGGGGATTAGTTCGATAATGAACTCAATATCCCTATCCGGGGGCATACCTAGCAATTCATCTGGGAATACATCGGGGTATTCACAGACTACTCTGACTTGGTCAATGGTAGGCAGGGCTACACTCTTGTTGCACTTGAATTGACGGGGCAAGGTTTCAGAGATATGTTCTACTGTTACTCCAGAACTACTGGTCATGGTGATGGCTTTCTTAGCACAGTCTATCAGTCCTTGATGCCTTGACATCCAGTCCATGCCTAGTACTACTTCCAATCCTTTGGTTCCAAGTACAATTAGGTTGGCATAAAAATCTATCCCATGTATTCTGATAGGTACAGCTTTGCAAATTTTTCTAGCTTTGGTAGTTGAGCCGGGGATTTGAACTATCATGACATGCTTCAAGTTGGTTGGGCGAATCTTACTAGTGCATACAAATTCTTCGGTGACAAAGGAATGCAATGCTCCAGAATCAAACAATACTCTTGCTAAAACTGAGTTGACAGAAAACATACTCAGCACTACATCTGGCGCTTCTTGGGCTTCTTCTGCGTTCATGTGGAAGAGACGACCGTTGCGGTTGTGCGGGTTCCCTGGGGCAAACCTCCTTCCTGGCTGAACACGACGCTGCTGCTGAGCTGGGGCATTCACATTGGCATTGGCGGCAGCCTTCTTGGGACACTCATTGGAGTAGTGACCTTTCACTCCACACTCGAAACAGGTGATCTGGGACTTGTCTTTGGCTGCGACCGGTATAGCATTGCTGCCAGTTCTGGGTGCAGTGTTGCTGTTGTTGTTGTTGCTCTTGGGAGGTGCACGGTTGAAATGATTGGCATTACCGGAGTTGTGATTGTTTCCTCCGGACTTCACATTGCCTCCGCTACGGTTGGGGTAGCTTGGGCGATAATTCGAGGGTCGGTTGTTCCTTGGTGCATATCCTGGTGAAGGGTTGGGGCGGTACTTCTGGTGACTGTTGGATCCAGACTGTTGCATCATATGACGCTTGCGGTTGTCGTTTGCCTGGTTAATCTTCCCTTCCATCTGAATGGCAGAGTAGACTAGCTCTTCGAGATCATCGAAACGGATGTTGACGAGGACAGTCTGCATCTCATCATGCAGTCCGTTCAAGAATCTCTCCTTCTTGGCCTCCGTGTTGATCTCATCGGGTGCATATCTGGCAAGTGACAGGAATTTGTCACGGTACTCTACCACAGTCATTCTTCCTTGCTTCAACTCACAGAATTCATCTCTCATCCTATTGACAAGACCTTGCAGCACGTGGGTGCGGCTGAACTTGACCTTGAATGCTTCCCAGGTCATCACTTGACCTTGGTTCATAGTGTGGATGCTATTCCACCAAGCTCTTGCATCTCCTGCCAGATAGCGGGTGGAGAATAGAACTTTCTCATTTGCATCCACTCCTGCAACCTCTAAGTTGTTTTCTATGGTCTGCAACCAGTCATCAGCATCTAGTGGGTTCTCAGATTGGTTGAAGATTGGGGGATTTGTGTTCTGAAAGTTTTTGAGTTTGGATCCTTGGTGATCCTGATTTCCCTGCCCTTGGTTGTTGAGAGCCATCTGGGCGATCTGCTGCAGTGTTGCTAAGTTGGCTTGACGTTCGGCCCTGCTTGCTTCACGATCCGCTATGAGATTCTGCAAGATCTGCAGCATTGGGTCCTGCGACGAGCTGCTTCCTCCTTGGTTTCCACGAGGCATCTGGAGATTTAGATAGATATAGGGGTAAGAGGGAAATTCTAAGGTTCATGGGTTTGAGGTTTTCAAAGCTAAAACTTTGAGTTAGACTCAGGTTTCTCAACTAACTGCTTTTTCATTCATGCAAACAAGCACACGATACAACACACACCACAGCAATAAAAGGGAAAACGGATGGTTTGAAGAAACATTCTGCAAGCTACGATACAATGAGATGATACATCTCATGCTATGACAGTGCTCTAGTGCATCTACTCATCGTCGATGAAGTCGGAGTCTTCATCTTCAGTGTAGAAGTCCACGGCATCCTCCTCCAGAAAGTCATCATCGTTGCTGAGGTAAGAATCCATATCTCCTTGGATGTCTTCACCCTCATCTTCTTCTTCTTTTGCTACAAGCTGAGCTTCCTACTCCTTGACGGTCTTCTCGAGGTCTGCCACCTTCTTGCGAAGACGTGCGATGGTGCAATCCTTCTTGGTACGCTGGCGACGAAGAGACTGGCGGTCTTGGACAAGCAGTGCGAAAGTCTGGGTCTTCTGGTCGGCAATGGCACGGTTCTGGTTGGCTAACTCTCGGGCATTGTCCAGTTCCTGCTGTCGGTCATGAAGCAAGAAGTCAAGGTTCTCCACTTGACGCCTCAACTCGGGGTGACCTGGCATCTCCATTGGCATTCCCATGAAGTCACGTCTCGCATAGTGGGCAAAACGGGTTCCTTGGGTCTTGTTGACACTGAGGGCACATAGACGTGCGAGAGCTTCATGCATTGCCCTGGCTAATCCATCTAGCCAGTTGTTCTCTCTCACAGAGAACTGAATTCTCCCAGAAGTTGGTGCCTCGATGCTTCCTCGAAGGTCTGCGGTGACTAGCCACTGTAGGTCTCCTCCTGGGGGTCCTAGAAGTTGAGCTCCAAGAAACTCCGGGTGCGGGCGTCCCAGTAACTCTGACAGCGAATCGAGATCCCTCTCGAAGATCAACTGACCTCCGTTTCCCAACTGGTAAAACTTGCTGAAATGAGTCTCCATCTACAAGAATTTAGGATGAGGAAGTTAGTGAAGTGATCAAGTGTGTCAAAATTTTAAGTAGTAGTGTAAGAATTTTGAGTAACATGAATTTTTTTGAGAGGAAGAAAATTCCAAAGGTAAGGGAGGAGATAGTTTTTCATAAACACTCACTTTGGTTTTGAAGCTAAGTTTTTGGGTTTGACGTCCATTCTAACTAGGGTCTCCAATGGTCAGGATGGCTCTGATACCAACTTGTCAACACCCGGATTTTTAATCCCAGGTGCCCGTTATGCCATACCTCGCAATCCAAGGATTACCATTTTTGCGAGACATAACGGCTTGGATATCATAGTACATCATCCATTACAAACCATACATAAGGTCTTACACAAATATGGATCTCATGATCCAGGTCTTAATACAACAAGCAGCGGAAATAAAAGATAGCGTAGCAGTGGGGTCCATCTTTAGGGGCACAGGCAATGCTGACGAAGGCAGATAGTCCTAGTTATCATAGCCGTCCTGCTGACCATCATCCTGATAATCTCCTTCATAGTCTGGCCATGATAATAGCCAGGGACAAAAGCCATGAGTACTCTTTAAGTACTCGCAAACTACTACCAACAAGTAGTAATATCCTAAATTAAAATACTGAATCTAAGTTAACTATCAAGTTAAGTTTGAAGCCTAAGCTAAGTTCAGAAGTGAAGAAAGATAAAATAAAATTCCAGAGGCACTTAAGTTGGAAAGCTATTATCATCAACACAACCCTATTGTGGTCAAGTCAAAGATCATCATTCATTTCAAGTTATTTGGAAAACATCTGACAACGAAAACAGTATGGCCATTCCAACTGTCCATAACCGCGGACGTGGCTATTCGAATAGTTTGACACTCTGCAGAGGTGGTACACTTTCACCACAAGATTCGATACATCTGTCAGGGATACCCTGAATCATCATACTTAGTATGCAGATAATCAAACATAACCTTCCCTTTACACACCCTAGTATAAGCACCTCTCCTATGAGCATGGCCTCCCAACCATGACCATCAGTCATCTTGGGCACTGCATAGGTGGACAACATTAAGAGGTAGCCTCAGCTCAAATCTCTCCCGTGAGGGAACTAATACTAATGCATATAAATTTCCAGCTAAGCCTTACCCAATTCAGGTAATGTGGTTGTACGATAAAATTTGGAATGGTATCGCATCCGAATCCAACCATCAGTTTTATAAAAGGGGTTAAGGCTCATGCCTTATCATTTTCCACATCATAAACCAATTGTGTTTCATAACACATGTCAAAACATCTCAATAGAATGACTCATCATTCCAAGGTTTTCATAACTCATTTTCACCAAGTATTCCCATCTAAAGTGACTCAAGTTTTTGATCTACTCTAAACTACTAAGTTAAGAGTGTTCACTAAGGTGGAAAGATGGGATCAATCTCATGCCATAGAATGATATCTAAAGGTTTCTAAGTAGGTCAAGTTTTATACTTTTTATGCTACCTTCAATTTTAAGTAGAGAACTTTGTATAATCTAAGGTGGGGTAAAACTTGTCCATGAGACTTGGGGCATTAATAGTGAAAAGGGGTGTGATTAAAGCATGCTTAAGGCATCTTTGCACATGTCCTCACCACATATTCCATAGGTGGGAATGAGATTTAAAGGTTGGATCAATATTACTTTAGTTTAAGTTTATTATTTAATGATTTAAAGTGACTAGAAATGCCTATATAGCATTATTTTGGTACTAGTCCAAAGTCACTGCATGTAAACCTTAATATTATTACATATTTGGATAGATATGATGAAATGTGATTTTTGAGAGTTGGAATCAACTCAAAAGCTGACTTGGTTGATTTTATAAAAATGTTGCAAGTTGTAAAAGCTTCTGTCTTCTCATTTTTATTAGGAGAGATCTATAAATCTAATTGAATTAAATCCAACGGGCTTGGATAGAGCATTTCAATACCTTTCAGACAAAATTAGTTTCATGCAATTTGGATTTGTCAAACTCACAGAATTGATTTTTGAAACACAGGACAGAAACTATATTCTAACTAAAAAGAAAAATCCTAATTTGAATTTCCAACGCGCGCGGGAACGAAATGGGCCAGCCCACTGCGCTCCGCGCGGCGTCACGGGCTGACTTAAGTGAGGACCCCACCCGTCAGTGGCACAGGGGGGTGCGAAGCGGTATGGGCGAACGGTGGCCGTGCGATCTGGTTCTAATCCAACGGCTGAGGGCCATCGTCGACGTTGGGCAACGCCAGCAAGACAGAACCCTAGCGCGACCAGTGGGGGTCGTTGGGGGCTCACCGGGGTTCAGGCGGGGGTCGGCGAGGCGGGCGAACGACGAAGTCGACGACGGCGAACCTCCTGGTACCGGCAGCTTTTCCTGGGGCGGCCTGGATCAACGGCGCCCTTCTCCTCCCGAGGCGGCGGCTCTGGCTGCAATTCCGGTGCTCTGGTGCTCGAGCGGCTCCGGCTGGCGGTGGGGAGTGAGTGTGAGAGGTGGTGAGTGATATGGTGTGCTCAAATCGGTTGGGGGTGGCCTCTATTTATAGTGGCGAGAGGGGACCGACGGGGCGCACGGTGAGCGCGTCGTGGTCGATGGTACAGACGGCTATCGGTATGGGCGACGGTAGGGGGAGGTGCGGTGCTCCCTGGCGATGCTCAACGACACGGTGGCGAGACGTGGGGCGGTTTGGTTTGGTCTGGAACGCGTGATGCTCTGCGCGGCAGAGGCGGCGTCTTCGACGACGAGCGGTGGCTGTGCGTCATGGGGCGGCGAACGAGGATGTCTGGCGGTCTCCTGGGTCGGTGGTGATCATGTATGCAAGCGGCGAGGGCGGTGCGCGGTCTGTGGGCGTCGGTCGAGGGTGGCGCTCTAGCGCATGCTCGGCATGGTTGTTGGCGGGCTGGGCGCGGTCCGTGCGTGTGGTCCAGGGGTTGGCAAGGTTCGGGCGCTGGACAGGGAGTGGCGGTGGACGGTGGGCTGCCTCCTAGACAAGGTTGGCACGGCTAAATCTCCTCCTAGCTTGCTGTCTCCACTGGGGTGGCATGGTGAGCTTCGGCTGTTCACCATTGATTTCATTGCCCAACTTACAGTGAGTCTAGTGCTTGGTTTAACTTGCTAGCTGATCTACTGAGATGGTTGTGAGCTAGAGAAGGAACAAGTTAGGCTTCAATCACTGCTCATAATAGTGTTTGGTTTTTGTTTGATTTGTGTCTGCCACTTGTTCAATGAAATGGCCGCAAGAACTCAAGTTTTGAATTTTGAAAAGATTTTTGGTGGGTGTGCTAAGTTGGTGCTGGTGAGTCTGCAGATGCTTGGGTTTTGAAATTTGAGCTTGTTTGAGTGGTTTTTTAAAAAGTCCCATATGATAAAGATTCAATTTTGAACTGTTATTTAAAATAGTTTACAGAAGGTTTTTAGAATATCAAAAGGTGGGCCTTGGTACCTCATTATGTGTACTAGCAAGGGGTGCAAAGATCAAGAATTGTTTCTGTTAATTTTTGAGTACTAGGAATAGCCAAAGTAGACATGGGACTTAATTTTGGCAAAATGACCATTTCTCCATTTTAAATCTTTTTGATTTGATTTTCTTTAGAAAAAGTTTGGGCATGATGTAGATGATGTTTAAATCACCTAAGAAACATTTTACAAGCATTGGATCACTTAATCATGGCAATTCAAACAACTCCTATTTAAATGCACATAATATGAATGCTTTCATTTTAAAAATGGAAAAGTTTTTTTGTTAACCCTATTTTTGGATGATTGGATCTTTGATAAACTTGGATTGAAGTTTTGGGATGTTACAGCGCCCCTGGGCTGGCCGTGCCACCAGGTGTGTGCCTGCCTGGTGGGCCCCCCTGGTACCTTCCAGGCACTTCTCTGCCCCTTTTTTCACGTAAAAATTTAATATGAATTTTCTAGAATTTTTCGAGAAACTTTATTTTTGAGTAATTTTTAGGCATAGATGAATGATTTTCTGACAGAAAAAAGTTTCTGGAACGATGCAGTGACAAAACAAACCTAGAACTTCAGAAGTTCTAAGACACTCTAACAAGCAAGCAACTAACAACAGAAAAGTAAACTAAACAAAAGCAAAAAATAAAATGGATAGAATAGAAGTAAGCGGAGATAATCATGGTGAAAACATTGTTTTGTTCAATGAAATCCTTTTGTTAACAAGGTTGATCAGGTCTTGTTACCAAAACAATTTTATATGAAACAAAACTTTGTATTCCACTAATGATTATGTTACCTCAACCTTGATAGCAATGGTCCCAATCATAATAGTTTCATATTTTTCTCGTGGTATGGGACAATAAATTTCTCCAACTTGGATGCCCTCAACATGTTCAATTGAATTCAAACCATAAGTCCTATCAATCTTCTTGGGGAAATAGACAGTATGTTCCTTGTCATTAACATTGAAAGTCACCTTTCCTTGATTACAATTAATAACAGCTCCTGTAGTATTAAGAAAAGGTCTCCCAAGAATAATAGACATATTATCATCTTCGGGCATTTCAAGCACAACAAAATCAGTTAATATTAAGCAATTATGAGCCACTTGAACAGGTACAACCTCACATATACCAACAGGAATAGTAGTAGATTTATCAGCCATTTGCAAAGATATATCAGTTGGTATTAGTTTTTCCAGTTGAAGTCTCTTGTAAAGAGAAAATGCATGACACTAACTCCTGCTCCCAAATCACACAAAGCTATTCTAACATAACTATTTTTAATAGAGAAAGGAATAGTTGGAATCCCTAGGTCTCCAAGTTTCTTTGGAACCTTACCATTAAAGGAATAATTAGCAAGCAAAGTAGAGATTTCTTCATTGGGGATCTTCCTTTTATTCGAGACAATATCCTTCATATACTTTGAATAAGGAGGCAATTTAATAGCATCAGTCAAAGGAATTTGCAATAATAAAGGTTTCATCCACTCACAAAACTTATTATAGTGTTCATCTTCCTTTGACTTGTGTTTCTTATCAGGGAAAGGCATAGGTTTTTGGACCCAAGGCTCTTTTTCACTACCATGTTTCTTAGCAACAAAATCTTCTTTTGTGTATTTAGTATTCTTAGTGTGCCTTTCAGGTTCTTCTTCAACTTTTTCTTTATCAGGAACATCATTTTCTTCATTACCACTTTCAGTTTCAGCATCAGAGACAGATATACTATTAGGATCTTTAGCAGGTTCAGAGGGTTCTACAATAGTTTTATGTTTCTTTTTTCTTTTCTTACGAGTAGTACCACTATTTTCAGCTTGTTGAGAATCCTGCTCGATTCTTTTAGGATGCCCCTCGGGATATAGAGGATCCTGGGTAGCAGCACCACTTCTAGTTCTAATTTCATAAGCATGTTTTTCTTTAGCAACATTAACTAGCAAGTCTTTTGTACTTTAATAAGCTTATCAATTTGACTTTGAACCATTTGAAAATGTTTAACAAGCATTTTAACATCATTAGAGGTTCTTTCCACAATATCTTTTAACTCAACAATAGCTCTAGAGTTTTCCATTAAATGATTTTGCACCCTTTTATTAAAATTATCTTGCTTAACAATAAAAATATCGAATTCTTCTAAGCATTGACCAGGAGGTTTAGAGTAAGGGATATCACCTTCATCAAAGTGTTGGAGAGAGTGTACCTCAATAGTGGATGAGTGGGGGATAGGCTTGCATAATTCTTCTATAGGAGGTAAATTCTTGACATCTGCAGCTTTAGTTCCCTTCTCCTTAAGACATTTCTTAGCTTCCTTCAGCACTTCATCATTTAGTTCAATAACTCCCCTCTTTTTTGATGTTGGTGTAGGCGCAGGGATAGTTGGTTCAGGTATAATTGTTTCAGGTATAGCTGGGTCAGGAGGAGTCTAGTCTTCATAATTTTTGCTTATTTTAGCCATTAATTCCTCAGCTTCCTTGGGAGTCTTATTCCTGAAAACACAATCAGCACAACTATCCAGGTATGTCCTAGATTCTTCATTTAGTCCATTATAAAATATATCAAGAAGCTCATTCTTAGGTAAAGGACATCCAGCCTGTGCATGAATCAAAGCACAAAACCTTGCCCATGATTCAGACAATATCTCTTTTTCTCCCTGTTTAAAATCAAAAATTTCCTGCAAAATAGCATGTCTAGCACTAGGAGGGAAATATTTCTGCAGGAAAGTACTAATCAAGCAATCAGGGCTACCAATAGATCCAGGAGGTAAATGATTAAACCAAGTTTTAGCTTATCCTTTCAGTGAAAAGGGGAAAATTTTAGCAACAAAGTAGGTGCAGATCTTAATATCATCAGAAAACAAGCCACTCATGGTAGAAAGCTCAGTCATATGTGCTACCGCACTTTCATTTTTAGTCCCACAAAAAGGTTCTTTCTCAACAATAGCTATGTAAGATAGATCAAGAGAGAAATCATAATCCTTATCTTTAATGTTGATGGGAGATCCAGCAAACTTAGCATTAGGAGACAATTTGGGTTTAATAGTATGCCTCTCAAGGAGACTCTTAGCAGCACTCCTATCATGGGTGTTTTGACATTCTTTAATAAATTCATCGGTCATCTCAATATAACCGTCTTCAATATCATAGCTCTCTCTAGACTCAGGTGAACTAACAGGTGTAGTAGTGTCTTCATTAGGAGTTTCAGTATTTCTAGCTATAGTTCTAGCAATCGTAGCATCTAGAAAAGGACCTAATGAACAACTCTTATCAAGCACAGTAGAAGCAACATAATAAGTATCAGAAGTTTCAGATTCAGCAGCAGTAGCAGTGTGTGTAGCATGTGTATGTGGTGGTGTAAGGAGCTTACTCATAACAGACGGTGAATCAAGAGCAACAGAGGTGTGATGGCCCAAAATATATCAAGCTCGTTGGGGAACCCCAAGAGGAAGGTATGATGAGCACAACAGTAAGTTTTCCCTCAGTAAGAAACCAAGGTTTAATTGAACCAGTAGGAGCAAGGAAACACCGCAAAGGTGTTGCTAGCTGAGCCTTGGCAGGGCGCACTACCGGTGCTAGTAGTAATGTGGAGATCTGCACAACACAACCACAGAACTCTGCCCCCAACTTGCGATGAGGTTGTCAATCTCACCGGTTTTGCTGAAAACAAAGGATTAAACATATCAAATGGAAGGAAGTAATAGTTTACAGAAAGTAAACACAAAGCAGTAAACAGTTTATATATTGAATGTAAAAGAAAGGACCGAGATCCATAGTTCACTAGAGGTAGCTCTCCTTAAGATAGATAAGATGCTGGGTGAACAAATTACAGCGAGGCAATTGACAAACATCGAGAAAGCATACAAGCATATACTACTCATCTTGACTCCTTTGAGATTCGATTGGTCATTACAACATTATACATAGACCGTAATCCAACTGCATCTATGACTAATAATCCACCTTCAGGTTATCATCCGAACCCCCTCCAGTATTAAGTTACAAGCAACAGATTATTGCTTTACAAATTGCGTGTAAAGTAAACAATACGATTGTTCAATGAACAAAGGATTGTTGTTTTCTCCCTAGTAGCAACAACACATCTAGTACCTTAGATATTTCTGTCACTTCCCTAGATTACCAGAGGCATGAACTCACTATCGAGCATAAATACTAACTCTTGGAGTTGCTAGCATCTACTTGGCCAAGATAGCTACTAACAACGGAAAGCATGCAAGATCACAAATAACAAAGACATGATAGAATCAATAATCAATCTGAAATAACAACATGCAGAATTACAAATAGATGATCTTGATCATGAACGGAGCTCACAAGATCTAGACATGAAAGCACAAAGGAGGAGAACCAGCCATCTAGCTACTACATGGACCCGTAGTCCAGTGATGAACTACTCACGCATCACACCGGAGGCTTGCATGATGATGAACTCCAGGGTGAATTCCCCTCTCCGGCCGGGTGCCGGGAAGAGCTTCAGATACCTCCCGATCTAGGGATGGAGATGACGGCGGCTACAGACTCTTTCGTGGATTTTTGATCGGGTCTTTAGGGTTTTGGTCCTGAGGGTAATATATAGGCGGAAGGAGAGGCTGAGGGGGTGCTGGGGTCGGTGAGACCACCCCCTGGCGCGGGCTAGGCCTGGCCGCGCGGCCAGGTGGTGTGGCCGGCCCCCAGCCCTTCTCCGTCTCGTATTCTGGCATCAGATGTCTTCCGGAAAAATAGGCACTTTGGCTTTTGTCCCGTCCAATTCCGAGAATATTCATTTTCTGACTTTCCTAGAACCAAAAACAGTAGAAAACAGGCAGTTGGCACTTTGGCTCTTGTTAATAGGTTAGTCCAAGAAATCATATGAAAAGTACTCCAAAGTGTGGACAAAACACCAGAAAGTAGATAAAACCAAGCATGGAACATCAGAAATTATAGATACATTTGCAATAATGGCCATAATCATGCAGAGCGACAAAACATCATTGATCAAAGCATAAAATGATACTACAAGTTGAAAACTAAAGGATCATAAAGGCTATGGTGACTTGAGATAGTCATAACATGGTGTGAGCATGTGCCAAGTCAACCCAAATAAAGCATCAAAGGAGAATACCACTATACTATGCTTTAATATGCTAAAATAATGCATGATTCATCCAAGGCACATTAAGCAATCTCAATTGTTTATAACAAGTCATGCTACAGCAAATAATACTAAGCATAAAGCCAAAACAATATCAAGCATGGCATGGCAAAGCATAGGCCACAGTCAAAAACAAGCTCTCTTTAACATTTAAGCATGAACTTTCCTACTCTTTTCCAAACCAAACCAAACTATTTGAAAACCAATGTATGAAAGAAGGGGTCCAACCAATTTATTCAGCAAACTAAGCAAACCAAGCAAATGAAAAACAAAAATAAAAACAAAAACGAAAAATAAGACGCTCCAAGAACAACACAACTGTGCATGAAACAATAAAAATGAAGCGTTTGGAAGAAACCTGGGATTTTTATTGATGAAGAAGGGGATGCCTTGGGCATCCCCAAGCTTTGACGCTTGTACTTCTTGGATATTTATAGGGGTGACACGGGTTGCATCCCCAAGCTTGAGCTTTAGTCCATCCTTCATCTCATTACTCATTCCTTCCATACACCTGAAAATTTTCCTTCATACAAAACTTCACACAATCTTTATTAGCAACATTAGTGCACTCAAGATAATAGGTCTTAAGGTTCAGTTCTAACACCAAATAAACTTCCATTAGAACACTAGCTACTGAAGCACTTCCCTCAAAAAGCTCAATTCCCCAAAAGAACTCAAAAAGGAACCAACTCCGAGGGTAATATATAGGCGGAAGGAGAGGCCGAGGGGGGTGCTGGGGTCAGCCAAACCACCCCCTGGCGCGGGAAATATATAGGCGGTAGGAGAGGCCGAGGGGGGTGCTGGGGTCGGCTAGACCACCCCCTGGCGCGGGCTAGGCCTGGCCGCGTGGCCAGGTGGTGTGGCCGGCCCCCAACCCTTCTCCGTCTCGTATTCTGGCATCAAATGTCTTCCGAAAAAATAGGCACTTTGGCTTTTGTCCCGTCCAATTCCGAGAATATTCATTTTCTGACTTTCCTGGAACCAAAAACAGTAGAAAACAGGCAGCTAGCACCGTGGCTCTTGTTAATAGGTTAGTCCAAGAAATCATATGAAAAGTACTCCAAAGTGTGGACAAAACACCAAAACGTAGATAAACCCAAGCATGGGACATCAAAAATTATAGATACATTTGCAATGTATCAAGGTGTTCAGAACCGTACCTCTTCTTGTAGTGGATGGTAAAATAGGAACCTTGCCATCACGAGACTTACCCATGATGGATGGATGGCAGCGAACAATAATGATTCCAAGTGGACTTGATAAATAAAGCTATGCTCCCCAGCAACGACGCCATAAAATAGTCTTGATGACCCACAAGTAGGGGGTGTATAGCAGTATTTTCGAGGGAAGTTAAACTCAATTTATTGATTCGACACAAGGGGAGCCAAAGGATATTTATAAGACTTAACAACTGAGTTGTCAATTCAGCTATACCTGGAAACAATCTTGCTCACAGCAGTTTATCAGTAGCAACAGTTTTGTAGTAGCAATAGTAAAGTAATAGCAGTAGTAAAGTAAAGACAGTAGTAAGAATTGCAGTAAACAGTAGGATTAAAGCGCGGTAGGCATAGGGATGGATGGACGGGCGTTGCATGGACAAGACAATTCATATGGCAATCAAGACATAGGGCATTTGCAGATAAATAATATAAAGCATCCAAGTACTAAATAATCATAGGCATGTGTTCCATATATAGTCATACGTGCTCGCAATGAGAACTTGCACAACATCTTTTGTCCCGCCAGCCCGTTTGCAGCGGGGCCTCAAGGGAACTACTGGCAATTAAGGTGCTCCTTTTAATAGAGCACCGGAGCAAAGCATTAACACTCCATGAACACATGTGATCCTCACATCAAAGCCATCCCCGCCAGTTATCCTGATTTCTGTCACTTCGGGGCCTTTGGTTCCAGACAACAACGTGTGTATACAACTTGCAGGTAAGACCATAAACAATACTATCATAATGAATCAATAACATGTTCAGATCTGAAATCATGGCACTCGGGCCCTAGTGACAAGCATTAAGCATAACAAGTTGCAACAAAGCTAAAATGCACTAATAGTAGATACTAGGCACCAAGCCCTAACAATCTGATGCCATTACATGAACGATCTCATCCAATCCCTACCATCCCCATAGCCTACAGTGAGAGATTACTCACTCATAGATGGAGGAAACATGGATGATCGATGGAGAAGCGATGGTGATGATGATGGTGATGATCTCCTCCAATTCCTCGTCCCGGCAGGGTGCCAGAACGGAGTTTCTGGTTCCGAATCGTGGAATCTGGTGGTGGCGGTGCAGCGGAACTCTTTCTAGAAAAATGTCGACCCCCCTGGGTTTTTAGGTCAGGAGGCAATTTATAGGCGAAGGGGGAGGCCGAGGGGGCAGCCGAGGCAGCCACACCTCCCCCAGGCGCGGCCAGGTGGTGTGGGCCTCTCGTGGCCCTACTTTGTCTCGTCTTCTGGCTCCGTGAATCTTCTGGTGAAATAGGATTTTTGGCATATTTTCCGGGATTTTTCCTGATAGTTGATTTTCTACACAAAAACTAGACACCAAGGTAATTCTGCTGAAAACAACGTCAGTCCGTGTTAGTTGTATCCAAATCACACAAGTTTAGAGGAAAAACAATAGCAAAAGTGTTCGGGAAAGTAGATACGTTTTGGACGTATTAGATGTCTAAAAGTTTATTTTCCTAAAGATTTAAAGTCATAATTTAGAGTCTTAATGGCCTAGTGAGCCTTATGTTCTATCTTTAAAGGTAAATGACATGCTTTACCACAGACCATTTTGTAGGGTGTCATCCCCATTGGATTCTTGTAGGTCATACAGTAAGCCCATAATGCGTCTTTTAATTTCATTTCCCAATCTTCCTTTGACTTCCCTACCGTCTTCTGGAGTATTGTCTTAATTTCTCGATTCGAGAGTTCAACCTGCCCACTAGTCTGTGGGTGATAAGGCGAAGCAACTTGATGTGTAACCCCATATTTATGGATATTTTTCTAAAGGTTCCCTTTATAAAATGAGTTCTAGCATCAGTAATTAGAAATCTAGGAACTCCGAACTTGGGGAATATAATATCCTTTATCATTTTGATAGAAGTAGTTGTATCT
This sequence comes from Avena sativa, assembly GCA_916181665.1. Lineage (NCBI taxonomy): Eukaryota > Viridiplantae > Streptophyta > Magnoliopsida > Poales > Poaceae > Avena > Avena sativa. The sequence continues at coordinate 24,554,279 of OV702290.1, read as the reverse complement.
ACATGAGCAGTAGGTATTTCTTCAACCAATTTAGTAACATAGTCAACTGCAACAAGGATATGCGTAAAACCATTAGAAGATGTGAATGGACCCATGTAATCCATTCCCAAAACATCGAAGGGTTCAATTATAAGGTTATAATTAATATCCATTTCTTGCTTCTTTCCTATATTGCTCATACATTGACATGCATCACAGTTCTTAACATAGTTATGAGCATATTTAAACAAGGTTGGCCAGTAAAATCCTGACTGGAGGAATTTGGCAGAAGTTCTATCACCAGCATGATGGCACCTATAAGGACTATCATGGCAGTCTTTCAAAATAGCATGCATCTCATGATATGGGACACCTTCCTAATCATTCCATCGACCCTGTGTCTATGGAGATAAGGGTCATCCCAAAAGAAGTGTTTTAGATTATTAAAAAAATTCTTTCTCTGATTATAATTCAATCCTTTTGGCAAAAGCTACCCTACCAGGAAATTAGCATAACCCTCAAACCAAGGGTCATTAGACCTTATTGTTGCAAGGTACTCACCAGGTAAAGATTCATTAATTGGAACTGGACCATTGACTATGCCTTCCATACGAGAAATATGATCAGCTATAGGATTATCTTTACCTCTCCTATCTATTATTTGTCAATTATATTCTTGAAGTAGTAGTATCCACTTGATCAATCTAGGCTTAGCATCCTTCTTAGACAAGAGGTGCCAGAGAGCTTGATGATCAGTGTGTACTATTACTTTGGAATTTATTATATAGGGTCTAACCTTATCTCAAGCAAAGATAATGGCATGGAACTAGTTTTCAGTAGTAGCGTAATTATTTTGATCGTCATTAAATACCCGACTAACGTACTCAATAATGTTAAGGTTTATGCCATCGCGTTGTCCAAGAACAACACCTATCACGTAGTCACTAGCATCATATATTATTTTGAAGGGTTCGCCCCATTTTGGTGATTGAATGATAGGTGCAGAAACTAAAACTTTCTTAAGTAGTTCAAAATAAGTAACACACTCGTTATCAAAAGTAAAAGGGACGTCTTTCTGGAGTAGATCAGTTAAGGGAGCAGCTATTTTAGCGAAGTATTTGATAAAATGCCTATAAAATCCCGCATGCCCAAGAGAATTCTTTACTTTCTTTGCATCTTGAGGTCTAGACAGTGTTTCTAAGTCATCAACTTTAGAACTATCAACCTCAATACCCTTCTCAAAAAAGATGTGTCCAAATACCATACCTTCTCCTACCATAAAACGGCAGTGTTCCCAGTTGAGGGCCAAGTTTGTTTGCTTACACCACTGCAAAACTTTGTTAAGATTATAGAGAAATTTATCAAAAGTATGTCCATAGACCACAAAGTCATCCATTATAACTTCCATAGTGTTTCCAACAAATTTGTCAAAAATCTTTAGAACACATTTTTGAAAAGTTGCAGCAGCATTACATAAACCAAAAGGCATCAACCTATAAGTGTAGGTTCCATAAGGACATGTAAAAGTATTTTTCTCTTGATCCTTAGGTTGTATAGAGATTTGAGAGTATCCCGAATATCCATCAAGGAGACAAAAGTGGGAGTTATTAGATAGCCTCTCTAATATTTGGTCCATAAAAGGTAATGATTTATGATTCTTTATCGTTTCATTATTAAGTTTTCTAAAGTCTATGCACATTCTGTATCCGGCTATCGTCCTTGTTGGGATTATCTCATCTTTATCGTTATTAATAATAGTTATGCTTCCTTCCTTTGGAATGCAGTGAGTAGGTGAAATAACATTTTCATGGTTCCTTGTGTTTTGAGTGTTAGATAACAATACCGTGGAGTTTCCTCATGTGTGCTAAGTGTGCAGGGAATGTTCTGGTGTTTTGGGGGCCGGATTATCCGCCCCACCAAGGGCCGAATTATCCTGCCTAACTCATCGATCAAAGGTAGCCAAGGCGCGATGCTTGGAGTGGGTTCAGATTTTCTCCTGGAAAATCCGAACAGGGACGGTTTTTCCTCCCCTGGCCGGATAATCCGGCCTTCGCATGGGGCCGGATAATCCAACCCCCGGAAAACGATCAAAGGCAGTCAAGGCACGACGCTCGGAGTGTGTTCGGATTTTCTTCCGAAAAATCCGAAGATGGGCGGTTTTTCCTCCCCTGGCCAGATAATCCGGCCTTCGCATGGGGCCAGATAATCCGGCCCCCAGGAGGCGCTCAAGGGCAGGCTCGGCGCGTCGCTCTGAGTGGGGGCGGTTTATCTGCCGGATAATCCAAGTCTAGGGCGGAGTTTTCCCTAGGCCGGATAATCTGGCCCTCACTTGGGCCGAATTATCCGGCCCCCAAAGGCTCCAACGGCTTAGTTGGGGAAGGGGTATAAAAGCCCCTTCATCCCCTTCAGGTAGAACTCTTGATTCATTCAAAAAGTGTCAGACCCATTGCAAGATCTCTCTCTCTCTCTCGATCTCCCACTTCAACCACCCGAAGACTTTGATCTTTGGGGGAATTGAAGGAGGAGACAATCTACATCGTCATCACGAATCAAGCGCATCAACTCCTCTCCATTCATTTGGAGAAATCCCCGATCTAGTATTCTTGTCAATATCTAGATCTTGTGTTTTGTTATTGATAACTTGTTCTTGTGGCAACTTGTTGTCATTACGGGAGCCTCCAATTTGGTTGTGGAGTTGTGCCCTGCTAGTAGTGTAAAGGCACTGGTTCCCATCTTGAAGGGTTCCTATAGTGGAAAGGTGGATCAGGCCTTTGGTGGTGGGATCCATCGGAGAACAGGGTGAGGCCTATTGTGGCGTGGTGGTCTTAGTACCGCCCACCCCTCCAACACATATGTACTTCCCTTAACAAGGAAGGAACTGCGGTAAAACAAATCCTGTGTCTCCGCGTGCTTCACTATGGTTCACTCATTCCTCTTTCCACTCGCCTTTTACTCGCTAGTAGTTAGGTTTGCATATAGGTAAATTCTTACTAATAGTCTATCTAGAGAATTTACCTTCTGTGTCAATCCTAAAATTGAAAAAGCATTAAAATTTGAAGTAGCACCTATTCACCCCCCTCTAGGTGCCCATATGATCCATTTCAATTGGTATCAGAGCCCTGACTCTTTTTCGGGCTTAACTGTCTAAGAGAAGTATGGGTACCAAGGAGAATGGGAATGAGGCTGTGGACAAGGTCACAATGGATGACCTCAAGACGTTGGAAACAACCTTGTTGAAATCCTTTGAGACCAAGATGGAGGATATGCACCAAATTATTGCTCGCCTCACATCATCCGTAGCCCCATCTCCATCCTCCTCTGAGGCTGCCACTCCCTCATCCAAGGATAAGGCTAACACCGGATCCAAGGAAGATGAAGTGGTAGGTGAAAAACATAATGGTTCCGCCTCTAAGAAGGGAAGTGGTAAGGAGGAATATAGTGAGGTTCATCACTTATATCCCCCCGACCCACCTATCCCTCATCCTCATATAAACAATAGGGGTGATCCACCCAAGCTTACTACATCTTCATTTAATCAATGGCAATTCTTAATGAAGTCTCATGTATGCAGCTCTTCTATTGAACTTTGGAGGATTATCAAAGAGGGTCTTCATATTGGAGATCACACCAACTTGACAAGAAGAGAAGTTGTGGATAGCCAATTGAATGCAACGGCTCTCCACATGATACAGCTCGGAGTGGGTCCCAAGGACATGCCCCACATTGAACATCTCAACACAGCTAAAGAAGCTTGGGATGCTCTCACCGACCTCTTTATTGGAAATGAAAGCATGAGAAGGAATAGGTATGATGCCCTTAGTAATGAAGCTGAAGGATTCTACATGTTGGATGGTGAAAACCATGAAGACATGTATAGAAGACTCAAGGGCATCGCAACAACTTTTACAAAGCATGGAGCTACTCACATAGATGATGCTTGGATAAAAAGGAAATACGTGAGTGCTCTAATGCCTTTTGAGCCAATGGACCTGAAGAGTTTGCAAGGTAGACACAACTACCATCAAATGACGTCCAATGAAGTCATGCAAGAAATGGCATCATTCAAGGTTGCAGCTAAGAACACGGAAGATGCCCGTGCCCGTGCCATTGGAATGCAAAAAGGGGTCAATGTTGCTCTAAAGGCAAATGTTGTTGAGCAAGATGAGGACGAAAGAGCTTTCGAGGGTGCCTCCATGGACTGCCCCGATGAAGTCAAGCATGCTCATGGTGAGTACATGGCGTTCTACACAAGGAATATTTGGAAGGATCCATCCAAGGCCAAATCGGATCTCGAGCGCAAGAATGGGTCAAGTGGAAGAAGAGAAAATGGCCCAAAACTAAGAACATGCTACAATTGTGGAGATAGACTACACTTTGTGGCTGAGTGTCCATATCAAAATAGAGAAGACAGCGGTGGCAGGCTCATCCTTAAATAAAAATCCAAGGCACCTAAGAAAAAACCATTTATCAAAAAGAATGGCCCTTACAAGAAGCAACCCAAGATTGTCTTGGTGGCACAAGAAGAATATTCCTCTGGAAGTGAAGATGAAGAGGATGAAGATAGTTCTCGTGAGGTGGCTGCTATAGCCACCACATCGACTCCATCATCTCTCTCCGACTCACCAAACGAAAACGTCATCAACAACAACGTCACTTGTCTTATGGCAAGAGGGTCCGAGGTATCATCTTCTAGTTCTTCATTCCCAAAGACTAACATAAATGTGGATATGGATGATCATACTAGTCTTAAAATGGAAGAAGAAGTTATTGCTTTGGACAACTTTTTCACTAACTTGCAAGGTGAGCACAAACTTCATTTTGATGCTCTTATGAGTCAACTTGCCCAAGCCAAAGAACTCCTCGAAGAAAAGGGCAGAATTGAAAGAGAAGATGCCTTGGAGATAGCTTCTTTGAAGAATGCCTTGGAAGAAGAAGAGGAAGCTCGTGAAGGGGTTCCACGCATAAAAACAATAAATTTTACTCTACGCCCTTGAACCCCTGAAGCTGCCAGGACCTATCTATTAGTAATACAGTAACAGAAGGGGCTTTTCCCAAACTTACCCTTGAAGACTGAAAAGCGTTGTCAACGCTCAGGAGAGCGTGATTGATGTAGACGAGCCGAAGCCGGCCTCAAGGTCGTGATGAATTCATTGCGCTCCTTCTGGATCCAACGACTTGAGTGCCTCAAGTGCGACACCTCACGGGGAGTTACACACGTCTGGTGCCTGACGATGACTCCCGCTTCCCCGATCTAGCAGCAGTTGCGGAAGTAGAGCTCCTGGATCCGAATCCCGCAGCGCGATGGCGCTCCGCGGTGAAGATGTCTCTCGCTCGCGCAGTCCAGACTTGGGACCACGGTCATGAGAGAGAGAGAGAGGGAGAGAGAAAATATCAATTAGAGGACCTCCCAAAAGTGGGGAGACCTTTATTGATTATTGGGTGTATTTTTTTAGGCCAAATACCCCACTATATATAGGGGGAGGGGAGGTACTACCTCCCCTCAAGTCCCAGGGTGGGACTAAAGGAGAGGAGGGGGAGGTGGTCGCCGGCCAGCCCCTAGTGGGACCCGCGAGGGGGAAAGGCCCAGTCGGCCTCCCCCTTGGTCCTTATCCCCTTTCTCCTTTTCCTAATGGGCCCTCTCCCTCCGGAATTGGCCAATTAAGCATTTTGACCTTTTAATTGATTTTATCTTTATTAAATAATTATGAATAAATGATTAAATAAATATTTAACATTAATTCACACATTATCTAATCTCCGTGGCCATGGAACACCTTCCACCTCCACTCCGGACATCCTCCGGACTTACCGAAACCCTTCCGGTTTTCTCCCTTCTTTTCTTCGGACTCAGAATGAGATGACCTCATTTCCAACTGGCATAAATGCCACATGATCAGGAAATATGATCGTCTGTTGACCAATGAACCAGTGACTAGAGTTTCACTGGGAACCCCTGGTTTGTTTGTATATCACACGTGTATTGATGTTTCCACTCAATACAGTTATAGCATGATATAAAACTTAATCATAAACTATATGAAATATGATAATAGTCCTTACTACTATTTGTCTCTATGGCATATTTCCAACAGTCTCCCACTTGCACTAGAGTACAAATACACTAGCTGCATTTGTTCTTAATTATTGGTATCATATAACCGGTACCTAGAACATGCTTGCTCATGGAAGAGGTTGAGTCTTGGTTCTGTACTTACAGTCTCAAATCCTTTGCAACTTACTAATGTCACTTTGATTGACATTAATATTCTATCATCACATGACATCATCTGTGTGTATGCATCATCGCTATGGCAGCAGAACGAGGCCTGATTCCAGGAGCCTACAATGACGTTAGATCAACCTCGAGGGCTTTCTCATGGGCACTGTGCCCTGGGACACATCACTCTACGTTAAAAGCGAATTATCCCCGCCATAACATTATACAACACTTTAGATGGTACCCTTATCTATTATTATAAATGTATTCATCGAAACACTAGTGCACTCTGTGCAACTTTCGATGTTTTGTTCACCTCGCTTCCTATTTGACTTTAATTGGTATCTAGAGGAGTTTCCAACATATTCCCTTATAACATAACTCTTTATGCTTTAAGATATGTTATCCTTTATGGATTTGGAAAATATATCAATAGTTCTAATAAACACTACGGACAAATTTAGCTCAACGTTCTGTGATTCGGATTTAATCACTTTCAAACGTTTCTTATTTGGGTCACATATTATGCTAAGTTATCATCATGGTTTACTAAGATAGAACCTATGTCTCAACATAGTGGATGATGATCATCCTATTCTTTCTTTCAACCATTGATGTTTAAACTTAATGCTATTCCTAATTTTAGTCATTAAGGATTAGTTCCTTAATTAACTTCTATTCTGAAATAGCTTTCAGAATCCTTTAAGGAATACTACATAATATCATAATACACTTATTATCAACTTCTACATCTTATAAAACATTATTTATAAGTATTTGCGCTTTCATCCTTAACCTACTTAAGAATTACTCCTATAAGCTCCCACTCAAACTATGTTGCTAACATATTTTGGTACGAGTCAGTACTCTTACTCAAACTATGTTCCTACATATTTGAATTTGAGTCTTATGTTGCTCCCACTCAAAAATATGTCAATCACATATTGTTTCAGGAAGACTTAGATAGCTCCCACTCAATTTTATGCAAATTGCATATCTCCTTTACTATTTTGAATAACTTCAAAATCCTTTGATCAAATATCAAACTTGGAGATTTACTATGAGATACTAGTACTTTACTAGTATTAAATCCACTAGACATTTAGCACACATGAATCAAATTCATTTGAATTCATCCAATACTTGAAAAATTGTGCTTTTGTCATTCACCCCCTTTTTCCTACAATGGCTTTGCAGTCATTTGGGAAAATTCCAAGTAACCCCTTTTACTTGTGAGATTTAGCAATGAATTGCTTTCTAATCTCAAGGGAATTTTGCTTCTAGGATTTCTCATAATTCTAGTTTACCATTATTTCCTTAGTAGTTCGTAGGTATGTCATATTTCAAAATCATGACAAGTGATTCGCAAATGTCTCCATACAAGATATGGATTTACATTTTGAATCCTACTTCTTATAGTGAATAACAATAGTGGAGGGAAAAGCACAATGATCAAAATCATTGACTCTTTCCTTCTGTGAAGAGAATCATTCAGGAACGATGTCCGTTGCGCTTCTCAACACTCTGATGCAGGGTTTTGAATCCTCATCATGTTTTACACTAATTTCCATTTGCTTCATAATTGATAAACATCACTAGAAGTGAGCTTTCTCAAGACTGCACCAAAATCCAAGTAATACAAGTTTTGCTTTCCTTTTGGTTTCAGCTATAGATTTCGTATTCAAAGTTTCCAATGAATACACTACAAGGACTTATTCGCTATTGTTTTGGTTATATCGAATAACCCTAAAACTTTCACGAATTCAAATGGTTCACCAATTCTAATTGAGTGCTAACTATTTCTAAACTAATGATCTCTACATATACTCTACAACGATTTATTTGGTGCCTTCTATTCAACCCCTTTTGATATCTAATATCACATTGTGATGCTTTGTATTTTGACATTTCAAAACACTTTGCATTCCACAATTTCTCTCATGCCATTCTTATAAAGTTGAATTTTATTACTATTGATCAAATCATAGTAATTGGATTCTCTTTTATATTTATACCCATTGTTGATGAAACACTTTGATCAAATCAAATAATTTCATATTCATGTTTCCTTTGGTAAACTTACTTTACACATTTAAACAATCATTTAATGATAATTAGCATTTTCGTTAAAACATAATACATCTTATATGTATATACTTTTAACAATTCATTAAACACTTTGTATTCAAGTAATACACGGTGTTCAAGTTATGTTGCCGAACTTAGGCATGATTTATATGTGAAAAGAAATCAAATGTATTTAAAATATTATCACATAACTTTAAATTTAAACAATGGTTTCATTCATTAATGAAATATCATTAAGTTGGGTATTTTTAAACAATGCATTTTTAATGTTTTATAAATGTTCATACATTATCAATTAGTTTCAAACAACAAGGATAATTCACACATAATCAAACAAGATATGAACACGAATAGAAATCATTCATAAAAGTGGAACAACTGTTTGTTACAAACTCGTATGAATAACCGTCTCACAAAGTGTGAGACACACTAAAGAGGTTCACAATCTCTTGATTACAATAATCATCCTAAAACACAAACTAAGTGATAAATGTCGAGGGAGAGTGTCGTCGGCCATCATCATCATGCTCGCCATCAACACGCAACGTCACCTCCTCTCCAGCAAGGACCTCTATGCAGAAGGACCTGTTTTCACCAAAATAGAACAAGTATCAGATATACTTAACATTGTAAATGTGTTTGCAAGATTATAACATTTATAAAACTGTATATCAAATATATACCTTTGTCGTTGACGACCTGAGTGACATCTGGTTCAACCAATACATTCCTGAGACGTGTCATGAATTGTTGGAACTCCATTTCCGTGTCGCCCCTCATTACGCAAGTCCTGACTTGTGCTTGGTAGCTTGGTGGCAGCGACCGCAGCACAACAACATTTGCGAAAGTGTCCGAAATCCAGACATCTAGGAAGTATGCTGGCCTGATGTACACATCATGCATGTGCTGTAAGTGGTTGTCCAGTGACGAGTTCTCCTCCATCTTAATGGAGAGGAAGTCTCCCATCAACTCATGCTCCCAGATGCGTGTCTCCTCCATGAAATGTGTCCTAAGCTGTAGCATCACCAAACGAGGGTTGATATCACCCATGAAAGGCCACAGCTCATCCACCATTCCGAAACGCATCACAACTGAAATATATGAGGCCATCTCCCGACGGAGATAGCGTGCTTTCCGCTCCTCTGGGGTCTCAAGGTCTGTGGACGGATCCAGATCTATCCCGTCGAGTATGTAGTCAACCATGTCGTTCTCGCTAAGGAGAACATGGAGATTGGCAACCCAAATGGAGAAGTTCGATCCATCTAATCTGAGCTTCTCTCCTTCTAACCATTTAGTTGTCAACACGAAAGAGCCCATCTACATTTATAATTGCAAAAGGAATTTAGACTAAGTTTATAATTAAATGAGTTAATAGTAACTCCACTCAGAAACACCTATCCCCAGTGAGGGTTCCTAGTGATAACACGACCCCTATCAGCCACATCTCCCCCGATCATCACGGCCATCAATGTGGGTTCAAAGGTGGACGCTAAACGTCGGTCACATCATTCATGCGACTCGTGCTCGATCTTTCGACCATCCGTGTTCCAAGGCCATGTCTGTACATGCTAGGCTCGCCAACTCAACCTTAGTGTATTCCCTGTGCAACATGGCTTGCACCCACTGTATGCGAACATAGAGATGTCTGACACCCAGGCCTGTAACCCTGGATCGCCTCATACCGAAGAACTTTCTTGGTGGTGCACACTAAGGGGGAACACAATCGTTGGTTATTTTAACAGGGATCATCTTATTAGGCTACCGTCGAGTATCTAATACTAGCACACAATAAGACATACAAACAATAACATTGAATGTAAATTCTATGTGATATGGTCCTTCACGTCGTGATCTCCATCCGCCGTCACCGGGTTCCGGCGCCAGGGTTCCGGCACCGTAGACACTAGGGTACCAGTGTCATTCTGGCGTGGTAGTTTGTCACCTTCGTGACTATCTACTACTATGCAACAAAAGGTAATTACTTTACCTTTGCCACAACCATATCACAAAGCAACGCCCCCCTGCAAAACAAAGTTAGACGCTTCTACTTTATCTTTGCATGTTTTACGTGGCTGAATGGGCTTTCGCACAAGAACCGTTCTTACCTACGAACTTTCAGCACAACGTTGATCAAGTAGTTGTCTATACTACACCCCTTTCGGGGCCCTCCGTTGCAAATGGTATACCAACTAATGCGAGAGAGACAGACACCCCCTAAGCCACTTTATACGGTACAAGCCGTATGTGAAGCGTGGACCAGTCTCACGAATGAACGCGTAAAGTCGGTTGGGGGCCGCTTCATCAAGCATTGCTGCGGTATACACAAGTACACGTGGTAGGGTAACAACTAAAAGATCAACGCCCACACGCTACATCTCGTGTGTTCTACCCGTACTAGCATTACTACACATAGATCTAGCTCTGATACCACTAAAGGGGTTCCGCGCATAAAAACAATAAATTTTACTCTACGCCCTTGAACCCCTGAAGCTGCCAGGACCTATCTATTAGTAATACAGTAATGGGAGGGGCTTTTTGCGAACTTACCCTTGAAGACCGAAAAGCGTTGTCAACGCTCAGGAGAGCATGGTTGATGTAGACGAGCCGAAGCCGACCTCAAGGACGTGATGAAGTCCTTGCGCTCCTTCTGGATCCAGCGACTTGAGTGCCTCAAGTGCGACACCTCGCAGGGAGTTACACACGTCTGGTGCCTGATGATGACTCCCGCTTCCCCGATCCAGCAGCAGTTGCGGAAGTAGAGCTCCCAGATCCGAATCCCGCAGCGCGACGGCGCTCCGTGGTGAAGATGTCTCTCGCTCGCGCAGTCCAGACTTGGGACCATGGTCACGAGAGAGAGAGAGGGGGAGAGAGAAAATATCAATTAGAGGTCCTCCCAAAAGTGGGGAGACCTTTATTGATTATTGGGTGTATTTTTCTAGGCCAAATACCCCACTATATATAGGGGGAGGGGAGGTACTACCTCCCCTCAAGTCCTGGGGTGGGACAAAAGGAGAGGAGGGGAGAGGTGGCCGCCGGCCAGCCCCTAGTGGGCCCCGCGGGGGGGGGGGCAAGACCCAGCCGGCCTCCCCCTTGGTCCTTCTCCCCTTTCTCCTTTTCCCTAATGGGCCCTCTCCCTCTGGAATTGGCCCATTAAGCCTTTTGACCTTTTAATTGATTTTATCTTTATTAAATAATTATGAATAAATGATTAAATAAATATTTAACATTCATTCACACATTATCTAATCTCCGTGGCCATGGAACACCATCCACCTCCACTCCGGACATCCTCCGGACTTACCGAAACCCTTCCGGTTTTCTCCCTTCTTTTCTTCTGACTCAAAATGAGATGACCTCATTTCCAACTGGCATAAATGCCACATGATCAGGAAAGATGATCATCTATTGACCAATGAACCAGTGACTAGAGTTTCACTGGGAACCCCTGGTTTGTTTGTATATCACACGTGTATTGATGTTTCCACTCAATACAATTATAGCATGATATAAAACTTAACCATAAACTATATGAAATATGATAATAGTCCTTACTACTATTTGTCTCTAGGGCATATTTCCAACAGCTCGAGTATCCTTGGAAGAGAGACTTGAATCAATTGAGGAGTCACATGAAGAAGGTGTGGCTCAGCTCATCAAAGAACATGACAACGCTCTTGCCAAGGTAAAGAAACTAAAGAAGGAAAATATTGAATTTCGGGCTGCTCATGCTAGACTCACGGAGAAGTTTGAGAAACTTGACATTGCTCACAAGGCATTGGAGAGTGAACATTCTACTCTAAATGAGTCTCATGACCAGCTCCAAACTCAATTGAGGAAGTATGAGGTTCCCAACACCTCCACACCATCTTATGGACAAGAAGAACTTGCAAAGGGATCTCAACACAAAGGTAAAGAAGTTCTAGATGAGATACTTAGCAAGCAAAGGACAAACAATGGAAAAGAGGGTCTTGGTTATATTCCCAAGACAAAGAACAAGAAGAAGAAGAAGAAGAAGAAGAAGAAGAAGAGCAAGACTGCTCAGCCAAAGACTAGCACCACCGCCAATGACAAGTCTAATTATGATGGTTTTGCAGGGGCTAACAATCCTAACTTTGAGTTATATTGTGATTATTATGGTGATGTTTATGCTAGTTATGTAGGTCCTTATGATTGTTACATTCCTTGGTCTATTTGGGTCCCCAAGACCCTTGTCACTAACATGAGAGGACCCATTGAAAAATGGGTACCTAAAACCAAGAAGTAACTTTCTTGCAGGGCTATGCTTCCGGTGGGTGTAAATGGGTACTCGATAGCGGATGCACGAGTCACATGACCGGAAGCAAGGAGATCATCACAGAGATGCGGCCAAATCATGATCATATAACCGTCTCCTATGGTGACAAGTCAAAATCTGAGGTATTGGGTCTCGGCAAAGTTGTGGTGGCTCACGATATCTCTCTCGTGGACGTCATGCTTGTTGAGACCCTCAGTTATAATTTACTTTCAGTTCGCGCCCTTGGTAAGATGGGCTTTGCAGTTTTTATTGATGCTGATTTGGTGGTACTCTTGTGGAGCAAGTCTCTAAAAGTCGCTTTTGTGGGATATGTCGAAAATGACCTGTACGTGGTGGACTTTTCGGGGAAAACCACTACAGGCCCGATGAGTCTTTTCGGAAAGGCTGACGCGGGTGGGTTATGGTATCGCCGACAAGCCCACGTCAGTATGAGAACTTTGCAAAGTCTCCACAAGGGTGGCCACATCCTTGGACTAAAAGAAAATGTTTCCTTTTCCAAAGATCGTGTTTGCAGGGCTTGTGTTGAAGGGAAAATGCATAACTCTCCTCATCGAAGGAAGACTATTATTTCGTCAAAAAGGATCTTAGAGCTCCTTCATGTGGACCTCTTTGGACCTCCATCTCATGCAAGCCTCGGTGGGAAGAAGTACTACCTTGTGATCATTGATGATTAATCAAGATACACTTGGGTCTATTTCTTCAAGTTGAAGAGCGAGACTCAACAAACGGTCATCGACTTCGCCAACGAGGTTCAACGTCAACACAACGTCCCTATTCTGGCAATAAGAAGTGATAACGGCTCCAAGTTCAAGAACTACACCTTAAATGAATTCCTAAGTGAAGAGGGGATAAGACATCAATATTCAGCTGCGTACACCCCTCAACAAAATGGTGTTGCCAAGAGGAAGAACCGGACTCTAATGGATTTGGCAAGGTCTATGCTAGCTGAATTCAAGTCTCCATATAACTTCTAGGCTAAAGCAATCTCTACCGCTTGTCATTCATCCAACCGGTTATACCTCCGTAAAATCTTGGACAAGACTCCGTATGAAATACTTACCGGTAACAAGCCAAACATCTCATACTTTCGGGTATTTGGGTGTAAGTGTTTCTTTCTAATCAAGGGAGTTCGTTTATCTAAATTTGAGTCTAAGGCTTTAGAAGGTATTTTTGTTGGTTATGGTGTCGAATCTCACACTTATAGAGTCTACAATAAGCTCTCTGGAGCTGTTGTAGAATCTTGTAGTGTGGTGTTCGAGGAAAATGATGGCTCCCGTGTGGGGCAAGTTGATGTTTGTGATGCAGATGTTGAAATACCCCAAGATGCCATAAGAAGAATGGGCGTGGGATTTTTCCACCCCATTGAGGAACCCCTTGTGGCGGATTGGGAAGGACAATGCTCTACTCATGAAGAGCCCTCATCTACACAGACTCAACATGCTCCAACCACGGGAGTAACTTCTACACCAACTCCACCAAATGTTGAAGCTCAACATGCTCCTGAATGCTCCAGGCTGGATTATCCGGTCGACACCGGATTATCCGGTCACCACTCCACTGACGACCAAACTGCTCATCATATCGAAGAAACAGCTGCAAGCCCTAGGCCAGATTTTCCGGCTGACCCCGGATTATCTGGCCCTCACCAATTCAAGCAAGCTCCAGGCAACCTGGTGAAGATGTTTCAAGTTCTCCCAGGCCGGATTATCCAGCCTCACCCACGGCCAGATTATCCGGCCCTGAAACTCCTAATGATCAGCAGCTTCCTATTACGGCTGTTGATCCACTTCAAGGGCAAGTTTCGTCATCTCCTACTACTGACAATTAGACTACTAATCAAGGTCAAGCAAATGATTCCAATGAATACAAAAGCGATGAAACTATTCCACCAAGAGACAACAAGCTTATTGAACTTCGTCGCAAGGCTCGTGTTGATCGGAAACTTGAGTTAAGGTGTCATACCCTTGACAAAGTTGTAGGTGATCTTTGACGAAGAGTTTCCACAAGAAGGTAATTGGCAAGTTTTGGTGAGCATCAAGCCCACATCTCAATGGTGGAACCCAAGAAAGTGTTTGAAGCTCCTGAAGATCCAGACTGGGTTGTTGCTATGTATGAAGAGTTGAATAACTTTGAGCGCAACAAGGTTTGGAAACTAGTGGAGAAGACCAAGGACTGCTACAATGTTATCGACACTAAATGGATATTTAAAAACAAGCAAGATGAGAATGGCATTGTTGTGAGGAACAATGCGAGACTCGTGGCACAAGGCTATTCCCAAGTTGAGGGCATTGACTTTGATGAGACCTATGCTCCTGTGGCTCGTCTTGAGTCCATCCATATCCTTCTTGCTTATGTTGCCCATAATAATTTTAAATTGCAGCAAATGGACGTTAAGAGTGCTTTTCTTAATGGTCCTCTACATTTGTTGGTATATGTAAAGCAATCCCCAGGATTTGAGGATCCTAATTTCCTGAACCATCTCTACAAACTCGAGAAGGCACTCTATGGCCTTAAACAGGCCCCACGTGCATGGTATGAGCACCTTAAAGAGCTTTTGCTAGATCGTGGCTTCGAAGTTGGGCAAATCGATCCCACTCTTTTTACTAAGAAGGTTAAGGGGGAGCTCTTCATATGTCAACTATATGTAGACAACATCATCTTTGGCTCTACTAATAAAGCTTTTAATGATGAATTTTCAAAGCTTATGACTGACAGGTTTGAGATGTCTATGATGGGGGAGTTACGGTTCTTTCTTGGATTCGAGATCAAGCAACTTAGAGAAGGAACCTTCATCAATCAAGCTAAATACATCCAAGACATGCTCAAGAGATTCAAGATGACGGATCTTAATGGCGTCGCCACTCTGATGCAAACAAAATGTCACCTTGAACTTAACCCCCACGGTAAAGATGTGGACCAAAAGGTATACCTGTCCATGATCGGCTCTCTTCTTTACCTCTGCGCATCTAGACCCGATATTGTGTTGAGTGTGGGTGTGTGTGCAAGGTATCAAGCAGCTCCTAAAGAAATTCACTTAGTGGCGGTCAAGAGGATCTTCCGATATTTGGTTCATTCCCCTAACTTTGGTCTATGGTATCCCAAGGGCTCCAATTTCTCTCTATGTGGTTATACTGATTTAGATTAGGCTGGTGATAAGGATGATCAAAAATCAACTTCTGGAGCTTGTCAGTTCTTGGGAAGGTCTCTAGTTTGTTGGTCTTCTAAAAAGCAGAATTGTATCTCTCTCGCCACCGCCGAAGGTGAATATGTTGCTGCTGCTAGTTCTTGCACTCAGTTATTATGGATGAGGAAACTTTAAAGGAATACGGTGTCAATTGTGACAAAGTGCCTCTTTTATGCGATAATCAAAGTGCAATCAAAATTGCGTACAATCTGGTACAGCACACAAGGACAAAGCATATTGAGATTCGGAATCATTTTATCCGGGACCATGTTGCTCGAGGCGATATTGATCTATCTTTTGTGAGCACGAAGAACCAACTTGCTGATATTTTCACGAAGCCACTTGATGAAGCAAGGTTTTATTACTTGAGGAATGAGCTAAATATCGTTGATTCAAGGAGCTTGTCTTGATTACCCATGCACTCACTCGTTCATCTCAGTCTTCTTTGGTCTAGATGTGGGCATGGATATAGGGGAGTGTGGTCCTAATTGATTGGGCTAACCCTCCCCCATAATGCCGAAAGCAAGTCAAATCATTTCTCTTAATATCATTTTGTGATATGTGAGCTTATTGATGAGTATTGGTCATGAACCCAAGATATATCTTCGCGGTGTCATACCATACACTCCAACAAGGTGGCCTCGGCCACCGCCCTCCTCCATGAGAAGAGTTGGATTTATTTGGATCTTCTTAATTGGTTTTAGCTCCTCTCTTGTTTTTATGGGAATCAACCTCAATTTTGGATTTTAGTTGATTTGATTCTTGCAAATTTGAGTGTGTAGTACCATCTCATTTTGGCTCTCTTAATCCTAAGCCTTTCTCTACCCCTAAGCCATATATTCTTGCACACAAGTCCCTTGTACACCTTGTGGGGGTGTTGTTTAGGGATGCGCCGGCCTGACTCTGTGTGTAACAGAAGTTCAGAATTTAGGCCAGATAATCCGGCCCAAGTATAGGCCAGATAATCCAGCCCTGGCGGATTTCGTTCTTAAGGGCTAGGGTTAGGGGGAAGGGCTCATAACAAGCAACACTTCTCCCCCGACCCTCTCCCTCTCCTCAGCCGCCGCCTGCCGTCCCCCACCCTCCCCGGAGCCTCTACGGCAACCGGATTTTCCGGGCCTCCTCGGATCTTCTTCTCCGCACCTCCGGGTACCTTCTCCTCTGCGTTCTTCCTCCAATGAGTGAGGGTAGCTCCCTCTCTCCCCATCTTTGGATAAATGTGTTGTTTGTTGGGTGGAACGTTGTCTAGAAGGATGTTGTTTCGCGTCGAAATCGTAGTCTTGCAGTATCTAGGCCCGATCTACTCTTTTGCATTCACTCTCGGTGATTCTGAAAATTTCTACCAGGGCCGGATTATCCGCCCCTGGCCAGGCCGGATAATCTGGCCTGACAGACTGAAAACTGCTTCAGTTTCGTCTTGATTTGTGCATAGAGTAGGTTTGGACTATGAACTATTTGCCTACTTTTTCTATGTTCTCTCTTGGACCTATGTGTATGCTTATCTCCCTGCTACCCCCCTTATCCGATTCATAGGTGGTTCCAGCGCTTCCAAGACCTACAAGCGTCGTCCTCGTGCTAAATACTTTCAGGATGACGGAAAGGGTAACTTAGTGGACGAGGTTGAGCTGAGGAGAAGAAAGAACGAAGAGAAGCGCATGGCTGAACAAGCAAAGAGGGATAGGAAGGGTGTGTCCAAGAGGAAGGGAAAAGGGCCCAATATTAACTATAAGAAGATGGATCCTGTTACCTTCTCCTCCATTCGTCATCAGGATTAATTTGATGAAGTGCCGCATGATACTGAGCTAGGTGACTCTCGCTTTTGCTGCGGAGAACAAAAGGGGATCTATGAAGACGTGTATGCTCAGCTGAAGATTCGGCCTATGCATCCTCTGGTTCTTGCTGAGGCCTTGGAGAAGCCTCACCTTGTTGATGCCATGTATGTGTCTAAGAGGATGGGGCTGCACCATCTCATGGACCTCTAATGCTCCTATGATTCTGAGATTGTGAAGCAGTTTTTCTCCACCTTGGTCCTTTGCGGTGATGAGCACCGCACCATGAAGTGGATGACTCGTGACGGGCCTATGCAAGCTGATTTCCATGTTTTTGCTGAGGTACTTGGTTATCCTTTCCGCCACAGAGACTGTGCTAGTGGCCTCCGCATCATCACCCAACTCAAGCCTAATAAAGATGCTGCCCTCTCTCCGTGCACCGATGATAATGGTATTGTGGGCACCCTTGCTAGTTTTTCTCCCATATATGCTAGCTTGGTGGGTCTCTTTCGTGATTCCATCACTCCAAGTGGAGGCAACAATGACAGTATCCGTGGTCACTTGGTTCAGCTTCTTGCCTTCTCTCATGAGGTGGCGTCCTGTGAGGATGAATCCGTGTCATATAAGCTAGATGTGATGGACTTCATTTACCATGAGTTGATCGATGCCATGTTCAACAGGCTTTCCATCCCATATGCTCCTTACATCATGATGCTGATCAAGCACTTGCTCCCTACTAAAGAGTTCAATATTGATGCTGTGCACAAGGCCAAGAATATCTACACCAAGATTAGGAAGACCTCTCTGAAGGAGATATGCCCTAGAGGAAAATAAGAAATAGGTTTTTATTATCATATCTCAATTAGTTTATAATAGTTTCATATTGTGCTATAACTGTGCCAAGTAGAAACATTGGTACAGGTGTGATATGAAACAACCAAGTCCCTAGTCGCCTCTATTCATACTAGTTCGTTGGTCATGAAGATGATCTGGGTTTCAAGATCATGGGCATTTATGCAAACTGACAACGAGATCATATCATTGGAGAATGATGTGATTGGACATTCCTCGAAGGATTGCAACACGATCAAGTCATCTAGTTTATTGTTGCAACAGCTAAACCTAGAATCCTTCTCCTTAGACCGTGAGCTCATATTACTCACTGTTTCCCTAGGCTGCTTAGACTGCATCAACCGTCATCTGGTAATACGGTGGCCATAAAGGTGTATGTTGGGTATTCCGAAGGAACAGTAGATGACATGTGACTGCAAGACCGGGATTTGTTCACCCACATGACGGGTAAAGATACATACGGCCGGCTTGGTGAGATTACATTCATATATGTTGCAACATGTGACTAGGTCATGGGGATGTAATATCACGGTAACAAGAAAACAGAACTTGTTGTGAACGAGATTGAACAAAGGTATAGGATACCAATGATCGGATCTCGGACAAGTTGTATCGAGAAACAAAAGGAAGAGGATGCTACATTTAGACGGTTCAAACGACATTGTCATCAGGAATGCATAGGGGTCACGTGGATATCCCTGGTCCCTCTGTTGATCATTGATACAGATCATGTCTAGAGCATTCCCGAGCCATGAGAGGATACACTTAAGGGTACGATGAGAGCGATCATTCGTAAGACGGAATCATAGTAGAGAAATAGAGAAAGCCGGAATTGTTCCGCGGAGAGATCCGAAGTTGTTCGGAGAAAGAATAAAGGAAAAACCCCGAAAAGTGTTTTCGGATAAATGGGAATTTAAATATATATTTATTATATGTTAATTGTGAATTAATATATTATAAATAATATTTAGATTAAGATTTATAAAGTCAACTTTTATATTAGGCCAAATACCGGAGGGAAAAGGCCTAAGAATAAATCTGTAGAAAAAAATAAAAGGAACAGCCCACGTGGGCGGCAGATAAGTTGCCGCCGCACGGGGGCAACAGCCAATACCCACCGCCGCTACCTGGCCGCCTGTGGGCGACAGATAGATCACGCCGCACAGGGGTGGGCGCCAGCTACCAGCCACGGGGCCGGCCTAGCTCAACCCCGGCCCATGTGGGGCTCGCGGGGGAGCCGGCCAGGCCACCGGGTCGGCGGGCTGGCGGCTCACCCGTGCAGGGCTATGGCGAGGCGGACCAGCGGGGCGGGGCGGGCGCTGGTGGGTCGCCAGGGGGTGGCCAGCCCACCCGAGTTCCCCTTCCAGGCCGCTGCCGCAGGGAGAGCTGGGCGCGGGGTGGGCCGCGCCAAGGCCCACCCGGCCAGCCCCAGCCTGCTGTCTCTTTTCTTTTTATTTAGTATTTTCTGTTTTCTATTTTGGGCTAAGTTAATTTGGCCCATTTGGCAGTCCGAATTTATGTTGTCTTTTTCCTTTAGTATTAGTCCCACATGGCTAACCCAATGGGGAGGGCACACCCCCTCCGCCTATATAAAGGGGTGCCCATGGATGGGATTAAACACACCAAATACACAACTTGAGAAGTCATTTGGTTGACTTTCTCCCTCCCTCTATCTATACCTTGTGACCATGGACCCAAGTCTGGGCTGTGCGATTGAGGCACACCTGCAGTACGCCGTTGCGCTGTAGGGATTCCTAGCCGGATATCAACTTCCGCACTCCCGACGGGATCGGGGAGCCAGAGGTCTCATCGTGCACCCGGATGTGTACGAAGACACGAGGTGCAACACTTGGGGTGCTTAAATGTCATGAGCCGGAGCTGTTGCACGATGAAGATGATGAAGATCAAGAAGGAGCAAGGGGTGACCTGCGAGGACTTCGCGACCTTGAGGTCGGCTTCGAGTACGACTACATCAACCACGTTCCCTGCGGAACGTTAACCGCGTACGGTCTACAAGGGTATGTATTCTCTACGCTCTGGCCGTTACCGCATTACTACATAGATAGATCCTAGGCAGTTTCTGGGGTTTCAACGTAGGGAAATTTTGGTTTTCCGCACCGATCCCCTACACTCTCACCCCTCCTCTGCTCCTGAGAGTCTCATGAGGGATTATCGTGCTAGTGCTCGCCGGCCTCTAGTGCCTCCCATTGCTCGTGAGATCAAGCAGCTGAACTGGTTCCAGGGGAACATTCTTTGCATGGGCATGGACACACGCAAGGGACAGTACGAGGCTTACAAGCAGCGCCATGAGTTGGCTCACTCTCAGCAGCTCATCCTTCACCATGTGTCCAGTGCTTCTGGCGATCCCCCTGCTCCTACTCCTCCCACACCATATGCTCGGTGGAACTCTTCTTCTGGGCTTAACTACGGAGAGCTAGAGCGTCACTTGTTCCCTTCCGCGGCCACTACTGATGATGAGGACGATGACACCGAGAAGCTTGAGGATGAGGACGAGGATGGGAACGAGGACGAGGATGAGGACTACGAGTGATACCTTGTGGCGCTAACATCGCTCTTCTTCCTTTTTGGCGTCTCGATGCCAAAGGGGGAGAAGTAGTTCTATTAGGTCTACGAGGATTTGCATGGGTCGGGCATAAGCATTTGCACTTTTTCTATTCGTCGTTTTCTCGCTTGTTCCCATTTAGCGTTGAACTTTAATTTGTGGTTTGTGGTTTGTATGAAACTTTGTGTCTGTGGATTTATCCTGTGGATTATTCATATGGAGTCATCTATCTCATTGTATATTCTTATAGCTATTGGATATCTATATCGAGGGAGGCGTGCTCTATGGCTATCATTGGATATTCTTATAATGTATTGAGGATGCTTCTATCTCCCTACCGGTGGTATGAGCTTTTAACATATGTTCTAATGATATAGACTTTTACCCTCTTGTGTGTATTTGTAATCAATTGCAATTGCTTGTATGCACACATTGAGGGGGAGTCTTTGTATTTCATTAAATCTCGTTGCCTTGAGAACTATCCTGCAAATCCTAGTATTGTCATCTAACACCAAAAAGGGGGAGATTGAAAGAACATTTCATGGTTCCCTGTGTTTTGAGTGTTAGATAACAATACCGTGGAGTTTCCTCATGTGTGCTAAGTGTGCAGGGAATGTTCTGGTGTTTGGGGGGCGGATTATCCGCCCCATGAAGGCAGCCAAGGCGCAACGCTCGGAGTGGGTTCGGATTTTCTCTCGGAAAATCCGAACAGGGGCGGTTTTTCCTCCCCTGGCCGGATAATCCGGCCTTCGCATATCCGTGATAATCCGGCCCCCAGAAAACGATCAAAGGCAGTCAAGGCGCGATGCTCGGAGTGTGGGGCGGATTTTCCTCCGCTGGCCGGATAATCCGGCCCCCAGGAGGCGCTCAAGGGCAGGCTCGGCGCATCGCTCTGAGTGGGGGCGGTTTATCTGCCGGATAATCCGAGTATGGGGTGGAGTTTTCCCCAGGCCGGATAATCCGGCCCTCACTTGGGCCGGATTATCCGGCCCCCAAAGGCTCCAACAGCTCAGTTGGGGAAGGGGGTATAAAATCCCCTTCAGGCAGAACTCTTGATTCATTCGAAAAGTGTTAGACCCATTGCAAGAGCTCTCTCTCTCTCGATCTCCCACTTCAACCACCCGAAGACTTTGATCTTTGGGGGAATTGAAGGAGGAGATAATCTACATCATCATCACGAATCAAACGCATCAACTCCTCTCCATTCATTTAGAGAAATCCCCGATCTAGTATTCTTGTCAATATCTAGATCTTGTGTTTTGTTATTGATAACTTGTTCTTGTGGCAGTTTGTTTTCATTACGGGAGCTCCAATTTTGTTGTGGAGTTGTGCCCCGCTAGTTGTGTAAAGGCGCCGGTTCCCGCCTCGAAGGGTTCCTATAGTGGAAAGGTGGATCGGGTCTTTGGTGGCGAGATCCATCGGAGAACAGGGTGAGGCCTATTGTGGCGTGGTGGTCTTAGTACCGCCCACCCCTCCAACGCAGATGTACTTCCCTTAACAAGGAAGGAACTGTGGTAAAACAAATCCTGTCTCCACGTGCTTCATTATGGTTCACTCATTCCTCTTTTCACTCGGCTTTTACTCACTAGTAGTTAGGTTTGCATATAGGGAAATTCTTACTAATAGTCTATCTAGAGAATTTACCTTTTGTGTCAAGCCTAAAATTGAAAAAGCATTAAAATTTGAAGTAACACCTATTTACCCCCCCTCTAGGTGCCCATACGATCCATTTCAGTAGGGCTCAGCCATTTACTATCAGAAATTTGATAAATTATACTCGCATCAAGCATACGGATATCTTGTTTCCTCACTACTTCATTCATTTTCGGATTTAGTATCTTTTGAGTATCAACAAAACGCTTAGCTTTCACGACCATAGATATCTTATGGGTGTCTATGAAGGGATCTATTCCTTTTATATCATTGAGAGTATACCCAAAAACTTGATGTTGCTTAACAAGTACTTTTAACAATTTCTGTGTTTCAATTTCAGGAAGCGTATCATTAACAATAACTGGACATTTACCCTTATCATCCAGGAATTCATACCTTAGCCCTTCTAGGAGTGGTTTTAGTTCGAGTGGTGGAGGCTCCTCGTCACCTTTCCTCTCTAATTATTCATATTCTGGATTGAAAAGACTTTCCATTTCAGAGGCATTGTTTAATATGTCATACAATTCCTTCCTTGCCTCGTCATTTGGGGTAGAATCATGATTATTTAAACTCCTTTCTAGCCTAGTTTTCGGACTGCTAAAATATTTTTTCGTTAATTCTTCAATAGTTCTATCTTCCTTAGCCTTAGTGTTCTTTTCATAGGGCAACTTCTTGAATTGGTTAAACTCAAAATTCACTTCATCGTCTACAAACTTCAAAGACATAATCTCTTTATTGTTGTCAATATTGAGTTTAGTGGCAACATAGAAAGGTATTCCCAAAATGGCTAGACAAAAAGGATCTAAACGCATATCAATAATATGGAAATCAATCGGATAGACAACTGTCCCAATTGAAATGTAGGCATTACGAAGGATTCCATAAGAACCTTGGAAAGTTCTATTAGAGAGAATTATATTAGTATCAGTGGGTTCAAGATCGGGATCCTCAAGATGAGGATAAATTGATTCATAAACTAAATAAGGCATGACATTAATAGTGGAGCTTAAATCGCATAACCCAAGATAGGTAATCTTGCCAATTTTAAATGGAATTTTCTTGTTACCTTCATTCTTACCGTGGGGTTTTCCTTCAATCATCCGAGAGGATTCACGATCGATCATTGCCACTTCATTTTCAACATGTTTAGGTTCCAGAAGCCCTTTCATTATATTAATGTTGGATTTACATGTTTAGGTTCCAGAAGCCCTTTCATTATATTAATGTTGGATTTGATAGCTCCCAAATTCTTTGCTAGCTTCTTGGATCTTCTTGCATCTTCATTGTTGTCTCTTTTAGGCTCGTATGTAATTAGTTCTCTTATGGATAACTTTTCTTGTCTTTGTATTGGCTTGTCTTCTGGGATTTTTCTCATAAGTTCTTTGACACATGGTGGCTCATAATGATCCCAGCCCTTTGGCAACTTCAAATGCTTAGCATATTTCTTAATAATTTGAACAATCATACATGGTTCAATACTAAGATCCGTATGCAAACCTTCTACCTTACCAGAATGCAAGAATTTCCTAACACAATTATATTCAATAGGAGTTTCCTCCTCATTAAGTTCCATAACATGAACATGTACTTTAGTTTTATGCATATCTTCTAATAAGTCCCAAGCCTTATTTACGTTATACTCACAGTGAAAGATCCATTAGAAAGTATATCTAATTCATTTCTATTTTGTGCACCGAGTCCTGCATAAAAGGTATGTATTATTAACCAAGGTGAGAACTCGTGATGAGGGAAATTACAGAGGGTTTCCCTAAACCTTGAGTATCCTTCATATAAACTTTCACCAGGGTGTCCCTTGAAATTAGTGATCATGCGCCTTGCTCTAGGGGACATAATTTTTGGAAAGGAAGTGGTAAAAAACTTGGAGGATAGACTCTCCAAAACATCAGTAATTTCTATGGGATAATTATTATACCAAGAATGGGCTTTATCAATAAGGGTTTGACAAAAAGTCTAAATTTAATCTTATCCTCAGTAAAGATATTAAAATAGAAGGTCACACAGACATCTTCAAAGAATTCCACATGCCCGTATGGGTCTTCCGTACCATCTCTTGCAAATCTCTTAGCATGTAGCAGATCCGGCAACATGGGATATCATACCCATCGGGGTTGACGTGCGGATTTGCCTTTATATGGGCATCCATGGGTGAACCTGAATTCTTGACAGCTTGAAGTTGTATTTCATGTTGATAGTCACCCATGATGTTTTTACATGAAATAAATAAACAACTTTAGTATAACAATTAATAATTAACAACTAAGGACATAGACTAAACGAACTTAGCTTCCTAGCAACGGCGCTAGAAAATAGCCTGATGACTGCAAGTGCACAGATCAATTGTAGCTAGTTTCAAAAGTAAGAGTATCGAATCATGGAGAGGTATTGGTAGAGGTATTTATGCCCCTCGTTACTATCTATCAAAGGATACTTGGAGCTACCCTTGACCTCAAGTAAGAGTGTTTTAAAAGAGAGTTTGGTTTGTTTGTGTAAAAGTAAAGATTGCAGTAAAGTAAAGGAGAGCAGTGAGAACTGTAATGAAACTTCAGTAAGGCTAAATGTTCTCAAGTTTTAGGATCCACCTCTAGCAAGGGTATTAACTATGAGTAGGATAAATATATATTTTCTGTTATGATATGTGTGGGGAGAGCTCCATAATGAGATGTGCCCAGAAAACCATTGATCATCACATCTCTAAATAACCACTTCAGCGATCTTAGACAACCACCTATGGATCCATTGCCAATTAAGGGTTGCTCATGGCTATCGATATGAGCTTAATGAATCCCTCCTTATCCTCCTCTTCAATATGGTAAAGCACCGGGCATGGTATGCCAATTCCTGTCGTACACAATTTCATACTTCCAAGGGTAATTCCCTCTCTAGTACCGAAGGCAAATATTACATGGTCGACTTTATATAATATATAGAGAGTGAACTAACACATATTCATAGCACTAAGTTATAGATCATCTTCACTTCATATTATAATATTGCTAGGGTTTCTCCATCACCGCAAGAACAAGGTAAACTACTCACACATGTAGGCAATGAACAACATCATCATAATCATGCGACTGAAATGAAAGTGTATGGATGAATTCGAATAAAAATCCATGATATCAATTGCTAATACAACTAATCGAGATAAGTAGGATGAAGGAATGATGTAGATGATGAGGATGCAACGTTTGATGGTGAAGGGGATGTTGTCTTGACCTCCAACGATCCGTGTAGCAGTGAGGACGATTCCTTCCTGCTAGTTCCTCTACCAGATCTCTTACATAGGTGAAGTTTCGATGTTTCTAGTGTTTGTGAATGTCGGATCTCAGATATGTCTGCGCCAAGTGAAATTATTTGACGAGGCGAGGACAAAGGCGTTCCGTACGGGCGGGCGATACGAATGGGGTCTGCCCATACCGATGCTCGTTATGGCTCTGATGCTTCTTCTCGTGCCCTCCTTTTACCCAGGTGCGTGGAGAACTATTTAGATGACTTTCATCACGTCAAAATATCATATTAAAACATAATATGACAGTTCTTATTGATATGTTCATCATTAACTTGGTATTTCGGGATCGTGCGGAAACACGCATAAAAGATGGCGCAAGCGCGGTAAAATGTCAAAATCCTGCCACTACACAAGCAACGACATAATGTAAAAGGGCTTCAAATATGCACCCATCGGACATCGATGTGCTGCGGTGCTCGAATGTGTTCGCCAAACTTGTTGATGACCATGCTCCAGTGTGCAACTATGAGATCAATGACGACAAATACACCAAGAGGTACAACCTAAAGAATGGAATCTATCCAATAAGGTCAACATTTGTGAAGACAATTTCAAACCCTATTGTGGGAAAGAGATATTTCTTTGCTCGGTGCAAAGAGACCTCTAGGAAGGATGTCGAGGTGACATCAATGATGTGCTTCATCCTCGATTTGCTATTGTCTGGTACCACAATGTTACCTAGTCAAAAGATCAGATGTGAGTGGTCATTGATACCTATATGATCATGCACAACACGATCAATGAGAGTGTCGTGTCCTAGTCCGTTTGAAAGTGAACTGTATCACCAACATAGTCTTCTTGCGGCAGTTGTCAGAAAATCCGGGCTGCAGATACTCGCCGCAAATTGCAAGACGATCTGGTAGAGCATTCGTGGAGACTCAAATGAAACATCTAGTTTTATTATGTGTTTACAATTGTGGTTCAAAACTTGTAAAATTATCTTACTGAGCTTGTCCTCTTAAATTTGTTGATTTTTTTTATTTGTATATATATGATCAAAACTTGTTAAAAATATGGTTATTTGTGAATCAAAACGTTTAGCGAAGGTGGCGTATGGGGGACTACCACCCATGTGCCTCGGCACAACGCCGGCACCCCCATACCTCGCAAAAACAATGGCTGACGGACGTCTACGGGAACGGCTGGAGATTCTTATACAACGTACGTACATACTCCAATTCTTCGTTGAAACTGGGAGTCGAGGTCTAGTTAGCTGGCCCAGCTCTAAATTTTCTGAAAACGCATGATATTACCGTCAAAGTGATCGAGCCGGCTAGGTACGAGGCTAGCCTAGATGAAAGATGAACACGCCACAGTAATCCCCGTGGCTGTGCCTAACGAGAAAGGGGGCAACGGAAGAAGAAACGCGAGAGTTCGGTTCGGTCGACGGCACGCCGGCCGGTGACAGACTATGCACGCGACAAGCTGACAACGTTAGGAGAAAAGATAACTATGATAATCAATGGTCACTGGTAAAAGTGGCATTGCTACCGTCCTTATGGGAGCTGACCGAATTTCCCAAGAAATGCAGACAGGCCCAAAGAGGGATGCGCTCATTTCGTAGCAAGTTTGCATTGCATGTGCCTGTGCATGTGCAGGACTGGTTTTCTTTTCAAAGCAGAGTGCGTTAATGCGTGTGAAAAGTAGATCAGGCGTGTACCGAACTACTAACGGGAAGACCTAGTGACGATGTTCAACAAAATAAAAGCAAAACCTACTGACGGGTGTTGAACACTGTGTGGCCTAGTGACCGTACCCACAATGGACGGCATTTGTAAAAGAAGAACCATGGCAGCCTAACATGCAAGGGTTTTACTGGAATTGGTCCACATGCTGGGGCGATACAGTATGAAGCTATCGTCATTGACTGGACTGAACCCCTGGTCATGATCATGTGGATATCATTCATATACTATCTCACATGTCCCGGTGTTATAGTCCTGGGCAGTGGCACATGGATCCATGTATTCGTGCGTTCTCAGCGCCGTGCGTGTACACCGGAGATAGCTAGCTAGCGCATTTGGACTTTGAGGCTTGGTTGACCCGTTAATCGCGATGGAGAGGATTGATGACGAATGCTGTGACAGCTGCATGATGACATTACTATGCGATAATACTGTCCTTGAGACCTTGACTACTAGAATGATGACGCATGCTGTGACAGTTTAGAACTTCAGACGAAGCAGATCCTTCACGATGACGAACGCTGTGACAGTTTAGACGATGATGCAATAATACGATCCACATGCATGCGCGCGACAACTGCAGATTCCAGAGTGGATCAGTACATTGTACAGTATCTGATTTGAATCAGTCACCACGTTACGCTGGGGCGAGACCGTATGATGATGGGCATAATAAAATCTGAACAGAACCTTCGAAACAACAACACAATAATCAGGTAAACAGAATGAAGTAACGTGGAGCTACGCCGCACACGAGATTGATTGCTTAACTGGACAGAATGTGAGAGCAATTGGTTATTGGGTAATCGGGTGTGTACAGAATCGGCGCATCTAGATTTCGTTACTTGACCTCATCTCTACGATATGAAAAAACATGATCTCACGACTAGTAGCCGTTTTAGTGTAGGCAACTTGCATATTTTTGAATCTACCGACCCTGTCATCGCATTCATGCGCAAACATCAGCAGCAGTGGCCTCATAACTCACATGCTGCACACTCTGTCTCTTTCACCCATACATACATGATCGAAGCAATTATGTCACCGTACTCTGCGCAATTTGCAACGGCTGGAAATTTCAAATGCAGGCCAACTTAATTTACTACTACTACTCCAGTACTAGCACTGCCCTATTGAGTTCCACCACATATGGAGTAATCAATTAGTGACGGTCACTTACGTCCGTGATGGAGCGATGATACCTCTCGGCGTGCTGCCAAATGGCCACCTATCTATAGCTAGATACACAGACTTCACGCGACGCCATCCAGAACTGGAAAGAGAAGGCGACAGGCAGGCATTTGATTACTGCAACTTTGGTTAGTATAGTAAGATAAGATAACCACCCCACACCCGTGGGAGAAACTGCCAAAAAGAAACACGATTAGCGAGGCTCAACGTCGTTTATATACACATTGAAAAAGTTCGGAGATCACCGCCGTCTGCCGCACACGTCACACAGAAGCGACCATCAATGATCTACTAGTACTCCTTTTGGTCGTGGTCGTGGCCGGCCCGGCTACGCTTTACAGGGTGTGTGTGACGAGCGACCCCATCTCAGGCTGGCTGCCGCTGGAGCATCGATGCGTGCAGATTAGGTAAAACGGCGCAGATGCACGCGCATCATTTCTCTCGGATGATCTGTCTCTGGTCGGTCGCTCCGGTCTGTTTGGAAGAGAGCCTACACGGCATAAAAAACATGTTTTCCACTCCCTCGGCTCCTCAATATATAAGATGTTTTAGCTTTTTAAAAGGACTGTATGTAGATCTTTTTAGTGTGTAGTTTTATTTAGGGTTAGAGTAAACCTACACACTAAAATAGATCTAAATACACTTCTTTCACAAAGCTAAAACATCTTATATTTTAAAACGGAGGGAGTACCTTGTTTGGTTTTCCACAAAATCTTTAGTTGCGTGAGTTGACAATAATCCGGTGGCTGCACATAACCTTTTTAAGTTGGATGATGCAAATTAAATGTGTTTGGTTGTCTACGTGAGTTTGTAATTGGTTATCGTGATTCAGTATGGTGAGCTTAATATGCTAATACATATGGTCCATTGAAATCATAACGTAGGATTAAAAATTCACAACACATGCATAATTATTAGCAAAAGAGAAGATAGATCTTGCTGCCACTACTGTGTCAATCATGCCACCACGTTAAAAGCGGGTGAAAGTGCACGTGCGACCCATGTGATTTTGGTAATTAATGACAATCTCTATAGATTAATATTTGAATTGAATTTCACTTGTAGTTTTGTCCACTGGCATCGCTTGGGTTATGTGTTGGTTTTAAGGTTGAAAGATGAAGAAGAAGCATTGTTTAAGCGCTTTGTGCCTATTAGAATCATGAAGGAGAAGAAGACGAAGAAGAAGAAGAATATCAAGAGTGTCTTAAAGAAGAAAATGGTGTTCCTCGTGGTTATCTTCAAGACATCATCCTAACGGAGTTACAAGAAATAAAGTGCAAGCTCACGATGAGTCATCTCTAGAAGATCACATGCTTAAAACTTGCCATCCTCGGTGATCATAGTGTGATGAAGACAAGTTAAAAAAAGAGATTTCCCCATGAGTATAGGGGAGCCATTCACAAGTCTTCGTCAAGCAAAGGACGAGCAACAACAATCAAGAAAGATGTTCCATCTTGAGGATGACAAGATCGTGTACATCAAGTTCAAATGGAATGCTCAAGGCAAAGGCATGATCTTGATAGGTTTGCTATTTTACCGGTCTCTTGTAGTTGTTGGGAGACCAAGTTTATGATAGATAGTCGTACTATCAAGAGGGGTTGTTGAGTGAGTAGCTCGTTCATTTTTTGGGGAGATCTCAAACCTTTGAATACATAGCATCATCTTTCTTGGTTGTTGTGTGGATATTGTCCATCTGAGGATATAGAGCTTGTGGTTATCTTGATAACAAGCTCTAGTTCATCAAAAATGGATTTTCCTTGAATATCTTATTACGTCTTTGATCTTGCGGGTTTTTCGCCCCACAGCTTGGGAGATATCTCACATATATATACATGATATTTTCTTCCCAGGTGGTATCCAATATTCCATCCCTTTTGGAGTTCGGATGTAAAAGTTATGACTATTTTAGTTCTGGAGTTTTCCCTGACAGGAAGTACCGCTGCCTCACCGGAAGTACCGCTAGGCCAATTTAGCGCTGGTAGTACCGGTCTAGTTCCAGTGAGTCTAGGAATGCTCATAGCACCCGTCCCTTTTTTATGCTTATTTACCGGTGCTTGGGCCAGTAGTTGTCCGGAAGTAACGCTCAGGCATATTTTGCCACTGGTAGTACCGGTAGAAATTCCAACCCACTTCCGCTCAGCCCGTCATACCCCGCAGTCATCTCTCTGTTTGGTCGCGTTTTATTTGGCGGTACTTCGCCGGTAATAGACCGGTAGTACCGGCCGGAAGTTCTGTCCCGAGTCGGGTGAAACTTTCGGCATGTACAACCTGGTCCTTTTAACTGCTTTTGAGATGTTGGAGCCGGGCTGACCTGAACTTTCGGTGGCTCACAAGTACTACCGTCTAGGCACTTTTTGGCCTAAACGGTCAGATCTGGGAGCCCTTAAAAGGGACTCCTCTTCCCCTTCATGTGGACCAAGTCTTTTTTTGGTTCTTGCTTTCTCTCTCTCCTCCACTATTGACCTTGAAGAGGTTGTCCTCCACGCTTCCCCCTCCTATGATTCTTGCATCTTTTTGAGGGATTTGAGAGAGGAGATCTAGATCTACAACCCCACTAAAGCAAATCCCTTCTTTGTGAAGGAATCTTTGGGATCTAGATCTTGGAGAGTTTTGTGTTTGCCTCTTATGTTCTTCCTCTCTTATTTTCCCAATAGCTTTTGTAGCTTTGGTGGCATTTGAGAGTGAATGACTTGCCTCTTGCATTTGGTGCATAGGTTTGAGTTCTCCTTGGAGTTTCGGTGAGCTCAAGCTTGAGGGTTTGTTTCTCTTGGGTTCCTGGAACCCTAGATGGTTGTGTGGTTATGGTGTGATTCTCTTGGGGCCTCTAATACGTTGGAAATGTATCTATATTTTTTGATGTTCCATGCTTGTTTTATATCTACTTTCTTATATTTTATTCACACTTTGGAGTATTTTTACACATTTTATGGAACTAACCTATTAACAAGATGCCACAGTGCCAGTTGCCTGTTTTCTTCTGTTTTTGGTTCCAGAAAAGGCAGAAAATGAATATTCTCGGAATTGGACGGGACAAAAGCCAATATGCCGATTTTCCCGGAGCAACACGGAAACACGAAGTAGAGACGGAGTAGGGCACCAGGATGGGCACACCCTATGATGGCGTGGGCTAGCCCTGGTGGCACCACCAGGGGGTCTGGGCCCCTTGGCTGCCTCCTCGCCTCGCCTCTTCGCCTATAAGAAGCCTCTCGATAAGAAAACCCTCAGGAATCGAGGAGAAAGCCACGAAAACCTCCAAAACACCGCCGCCACTGAAGGTGAGATTCGGGGGACAAAAAGTCGTTGTTCTAGCACCCTGCCAGGACGAGGAAGTTGTTGGGTCCGCAGCATAGAAAACAAAAAATTTCCTACGGTGTGAACTACACGCCAAGATCTATCTACTAGGTACAAAGCAACGGGTGGACATACATCCAACGAGAACTTACCCTCGTAGACAACAAGCTTTGTTAACGAGTAGGAACTCGTGGTTGATGTAGTCGTACACTTGCCGATCTCAAGATCGTGATGAAGTCCAGCAGGTCCGGCTCCAGCACGTCCATCAGATCCAGCTCCAGCACCACCAAGTCCAGCACCGCAAAGCAGCGGTGCATCCGTGATCGCACACACGTCCGGTACCCCGACAACCTCCGTCCCTCGCTCCAGCAAAGCAGCGGAAGCAACAACTCCTTTCTAGATAAAGCCACCGGGAACATGTATCTCGCTAATCCGAGACCATGGGGAAATAATACTAGAGGGGGAGAGAGATCCTTCACAAGGAGGTGTGTGTGAGAAGTGAGGAGAGGGGGGCCTTTTATAGGAGGAGGGGGGTTGCCCCTCCTTCATGGCCGGCGCATGGAGGAGGTGACCTTTCACCTCCTCCATTCATGTGGTGGTAACTCCTCCACATTCCCTTTTAAAGTCTCCACTTTAAATGCATTAAATTTCTCCAAATTTAATGCTCTCTCATTTAATAAAACTCTTTTATTATTTTTATTCAGAATTTTGTTAATTACTTTAATTAACAAACATTCACATAAAACCCCCTGCAACATTTCAATATTACATGCAGAACCAATTTCAGCAATTTCACCCGAAACAGTTTCGGTGTCTATTGAAATAATTCTAGCGCTTTCTTAAATCTTTATCTACAACATATTTGCTCCAAATGGTGTCATTATCCCTTAAGTGTGTCACCCTACGGTTCGCGAATAATGCAGACATGATCGAGACCCCTCTCAGATCAATAATCAGAAGCGGGACCTGGAGATCCATACTGACTCCTACACATTCAACGATGACTTCTGTGATCGTGAGAACCTTTAACGCTAGTAAATAAATCCCTTTGTCTCGCGATATATTACATGTCCGAGATTCGATCATCGGTATCTCCATACCTAGTTTGATCTCGTTACCGACATGCACTCTTTTCTCGTTCCTGTGATATAACATTATAGTGATCACATCACTTGCTTGCAAGCTATTTCAATGTGATATCACCGAGAGGGCCCAGAGTATATCTATCCGTCATCGGGATGGACAAATCCCACTCTTGATCCATGAGCCTCAACATAACACCTTCGTAGCACTGAACCCACCTTTATAGTCACCCTGTTACGGTGTGACGTTTGATGTTATCAAGATACTCTTCCGGTGTTAGCAATTAACATGATCTCATGGTCTAAGGATAAAGATTACTTCGTATGATATTATAGCAATATAAACATAATGACTTTGATCGTAATGCTATACTTCGGATGAATGTTCATCACATCATTCCACCAATGGTGTGACCTTGTTATTAACAACATCCAATGTCCATGATCAGGAAACCTTGATCATCTTGTTAATCAACAAGCTAGTCTATAAGAGAGGCATAAATAGGAACCCTTTTTGTTTATTAAACACACATGTATTGATGTTTCTGATCAATACAATTCTAGCATGTAAAATAAACATTTATCATAAACATGGAATAAGATAATAACCACTTTATTATTGCCTCTCGGGCATATTCCCTTCAGTCTCCCACTTGCACTAGAGTCAATAATCTAGTTTGAAAAACTTTGCGTATTGAACACCTATGGCTTTCTGGTGTTGCATATACGCTATTGCTAGTGGTTAACATAATCTCTGGATCTGACAGTTTCAGGTCCTTGTGTATATGCATGTCTCTGCGTCTCTACGCATCACTCATTCTCAAATGAGATGGCATTGTATAGATTTGGTCCTTTGGTGAGACCTTTAGTTCGTTCGGTTCAAAATATGTTGATATTATTGTCACACAATATATCTTCATTGTATTAGCCCACTTTGAACCACACCTAGTTTGACAACAAACTACTTAACACAAATGTCCTCCTTTGCTGCTACTATAGCAGTCATATACTTAGCCTTTTGTTGTAGTATCCGTCACAATGTCTCAACTTTGGAACTCATCCAAATCCATCATGGAACATCCTTTTCATTACATTGTGCCACCCATAGTCTAAATTGAGATAAATTTAATTTGTATCTTGTGACAAAACTAGTATCAATGTAACACTTTACAATGAACTACCTTTAACTATTTGTCACTTATACATTATATATTCTTAGTTCTTCCAAAGCTCATAAGAATATCTTTACTATTGTCCAATGATAATCTTATGAATCATTCTGGTATATGCTCATAACATTTAGAGCATAGGACATTCTGGATATATACATATCATGGTATAATCGATCAAAATCTTCATGTGATTTTACTCACGAAGTGTTGAAACACTTGAATTTTGATACAATCATTTCCATGCAGCAAGAACCTTTCTTGTTGTTTCCATATTGAACCCTTTCAATATCTCATATATGTACGTCTGGCACAACCATATTAGCGCCTTAATCTATCCATATAGATATTGATGCCTAATATTCCGGGTTTGCCCAAGTCTTTCATCGAAATCTTATTTTTAATGAAATTCTTAACTTGTGTCAATACAAGATACATCATTTCCAATCAACAATATGTCCTCTACATAATGTATTAGAAATATGTCTCAGTGCTCCCACTTAATTTCTTGCAAATGCAAGCATCTTCATCATCTCCGATGAATTTAAACTCTTTTAACAGTTTCATCATGGTGAAGATTCCAACTCCACTATGCTTACTTCAACTATTGAAGTTTACATGCCCTTTTAGCACCCTTTGAATTAACAAAACCCTTCGGACCATGTCATGTACATGTCCTAGGTTACCGTTCTATTAGAAGAACCTTGTTTTGTTTATTCAACTACCATATACCAAATTATATGTAGTGGTTGCTACATTAATCCGTCAAGACTATATATCGCTATGAAAGATCATATCTTGTCATAGTCAACTCCTTGAACATTGCCGTAAAATTCTTTCTAACATGTCGACTATTTCATAGATGTCAAACACCCATGTCTATTTCTTTATAGATCCAAACACGACCGATAGGCTTCACGCCTTTCCGGAGGGTCTTCCAAGTTCAGAAACTTGATTTCTTGTGTATGGATACT
Source organism: Avena sativa (assembly GCA_916181665.1). Classification (NCBI taxonomy): domain Eukaryota; kingdom Viridiplantae; phylum Streptophyta; class Magnoliopsida; order Poales; family Poaceae; genus Avena; species Avena sativa. Next base: position 24,518,978 of record OV702290.1, on the reverse strand, counting down.
ATCACGGATTCTATGACTTCTAGTCATTTTATGGAGTCAGGGCCCATCATCGCTTCTTTGCATGTAGTCAGTTCATCATTGTCAAAACAATAACGACTTGCTTATCAAATCTTACTATTTGATTCTTACCGACCCACACGGTTCTATAGGAACTCTAATCTCCGAGATCACACCTTTTGTAATCACGAGAGCCATGAGCATTGTGGCCATCACCGAGACACTTTCCGGCGCTGCACTACTTAGCACATATAGCTAAGGTTCAACAACCTTATCAAAGTTCTATTGTCCTCCCACTTAACTTTTCACGAAAAATCCCTTCTCAAGAAACTTGACGTTCCAAGGAACAAACTCTTTTGTCCTCGGTGTTATGGAGAAATTCCCAACAAATTCTTTTGGATAACCTACAAAGACGTGCTTATCTGACTTTGGTTGTAAACATTTTACTTATGCATAGCATACCAAAATTTAAGAAAAGACAATTCGGGTTTTATCCCAAACCATAATTCATATTGTGTCATTTCAATGGATCACGATGGTGCTCTTTTCAGTGTAAAAGTGGTAGTCTCTAAAGCTTCAATCCTTAAAACATAATGGCAGTTTTATAAATGGCACCCTTGATCTTACCATGTCAAACATGGTTTGATTTTATCTCTCGAATATGCCATACTCCTATGGTTTATCGTGAAACACAAATCATGGAACAATTCCTCAAGTCTTAGGTGTTTTTGCTAAACATGTAACTCAAATATCTTCCTTTATGATCGAATCATAAACTCTTTATTTTCTTGTTACAATGATTTTCCACTTCATCTTGAAAGTCTTTGAACAATTTTCAAATGTTTCATACTTCTTCCTTATTAAGTAAATATACAGATATATTCACTCAAATTTTTGGAGAAAGCATATGAAGCAAAAAGATCCATCGCATATGGCTACACATAATGGACTATGCACATCAGCATGCACAATTGCTAATAAGCTAGTCATCCGTTCCTCTCTGGCCTATGGACGGAGTTTCAATTATCTCGAGGAAAGTCTCACATGCGTCAATTGATCAAAATCAAAGACTCCAAAAATCCATCAACATGGAGTTTCTTCATGTTTTCTTTCCAATATAATTTAAACAGCGATGTCACTTCATAAGTGATCTTTCAATCATTTTTCTGGCGACATTTTAGCAATAGTGTTTATGGATGTGATTTCTCCAACTAGACTTGTAAAAGTTCATCCATCCTTTATGGAATACGGTAATTATTTGAACAACCATTGTTCTCATGATACCGGAACAAAATAACAATTATTTAAACAAATCTTGAAGGGCTTGGTTTGATGATAACGAAAAACACAATAACACTTTATTTGTTTTCGATGAACATCATCACTCATTCTCTTGCTGGTTACTTAGGCCATTGTAGTTCATGAATTGCGTTGTCCTGTATGACACTTCATACCAACCAATTCGGTATCCAATACTGGTATCCAATACCTAAGAACCACATTGTTTAACAAGCAAGGAATATAGCCATAACATGTATATCTTCTATATACCTAAGTTGGACATCTCCAACCTTTTATTTTCTGCCAAATATTTTATAGATTCTCTTTCAGCAATTCCTTTTCTTTTAAAAGAATCTATAAACATCAATAGTGGTGTCATTCACATGACACATAGTACAAAGCGTATATAGTCAAATACTAATACCTTTGGACTTGCACTTTGAAGTGGATCACCATCATCAAATGTTTGGCATTCTTTCAAAAATCCATTCTTTAGTAATCTATTAGTGTAGTAAATATTTTACTTACATCTTCTATTCATCCTTATCATGACAACTTTCATGATCAAGCTACTATAGCTTATAAGGAAGAATCACGAGTATAATATCAGTTCCCAAAACCTTTTTGGTAGATTCGGATGCCTAGCATCTCCATCCTTCACAAATTCTCATACAATATGAGAACATATATTTTGCTAAATTATACTCTATCATAATGCAACCAAAAACATTGTTTCAGATATCACAATATCTTTCACACATGATGGTTTCTGAAACAATTTCCAGCTCCAATATAATCTTGATATTAAGACAACTTTGAATATCAATAATCATGGAGGCAAACATGATACTTTAGATACTAACATTGGAATTCTTACTCTTGATTTAATACTACTTATTAAACTTCATGGAGTAAATAGAGTTTGCTGAAAGTTTGCAATAGGACTTATAAACTTTAAATTGACATTCAAAACAATACGATACCCGTTCGTAAAGTAAATATCCAGAATTCTATAGTTCTATTATCTCAATTAAAACTAAGCATAAGGTAGTGAACAGATGCCAATGACTACAACAAATTATGCAAATTCACTTCGATTTAGTTTATGACAAATTGAGTTCAACTACTCCAAATTAGAAATGAACTCCCACTCAAAAACGACATCCCTCATGCCTTTTTGGTGATTACATGAACCAAATCCACTACACCAAGTCCGATCATCACGTGAGTCAGTGTAGCTTCAAAGGCGAGCATCAATATGGTCATCACATCAACTATATGACTCATGCTTAACCTTTCGGTCCGTGTTCCAAGGCCATATCTGTACATGCTAGGCTCGCCAAGTAAGAACCTTAGTATTCGCGTGTGTAAAACTGTCTTACACCCGTTGCATGAAAGCGTAGAGTTGAGAACACCCGATCATCACGTGATGTCTCGAAACATGATCCATAGAATGGTGCATACTTAAGGAAGAACACATTTTATCTTGATATTTAAATGAGGGATCATCTTACAATGCTATAGAAAGCGCCAAACTAGCAGTATAAGATGCTAACATCTAATGTGTAAAGTGAGATGATATGGTCCATGCATTTGATCTCTATCATTTGCATCGTGGTATGATCTCTATCATTCCTTTGTGTGTAAGGCCAAGGTCTATGGAACTTACACGTTGAGTGTGTTGTAAGAGTATCTATCATACATCTACTTACAACAATACCATATCAATACACTAGCCCAGCAACGATCTAAACTAGACGCCTCTAATTTATCAATTGCAAGTTTTACGTGGTTTAGGACTTTCGGAGATAGAACCATTCTTACCTACGAACATGAACCACAACTAGGATAACTAAGTTATTAGCAACTCGTTGTAAATCAGATATTGACTATAGTAGGAGAGACAGACACCCGCCAGCCACTTATGCAAAACAAGTTGCATGTCAGTCCTGGAACCGGTCTCATGTACGATGACATGTAAGGTTGGTCCGGGCCGCTTCATCCCACTATGCCACCAATATCCAAAATACATGAAAGAAGCAATAACATGATCATCATCGCCCACATATAAACATATGTGTACTACTCGTGCTAAGCACCTACGCATAGATCAGGCTCTGATACCACTGTTGGGTCCGCATCATAGAAAACAAAAAATTTCCTACGGTGTGAACTACACGCCAAGATCTATCTACTAGGTACAAAGCAACGGGTGGACATACATCCAACGAGAACTTACCCTCGTAGACAACGAGCTTTGTTAACGAGTAGGAACTCGTGGTTGATGTAGTCGTACACTTGCCGATCTCAAGATCGTGATGAAGTCCAGCAGGTCCGGCTCCAGCACGTCCATCAGATCCAGCTCCAGCACCACCAAGTCCAGCACCGCAAAGCAGCGGTGCATCCGTGATAAAGCCACCGGGAACATGTATCTCGCTAATCCGAGACCATGGGGAAATAATACTAGAGGGGGAGAGAGATCCTTCACAAGGAGGTGTGTGTGAGAAGTGAGGAGAGGGGGGCCTTTTATAGGAGGAGGGGGTGCCCCTCCTTCATGGCCGGCGCATGTAGGAGGTGACCTTTCACCTCCTCCATTCATGTGGTGGTAACTCCTCCACATTAAAATGCCCCTTCACATTCCCTTTTAAAGTCTCCACTTTAAATGCATTAAATTTCTCCAAATTTAATGCTCTCTCATTTAATAAAACTCTTTTATTATTTTTATTCAGAATTTTGTTAATTACTTTAATTACCAAACATTCACATAAAACCCCCTGCAACATTTCAATATTACATGCAGAACCAATTTCAGCAATTTCACCCGAAACAGTTTTGGTGTCTATTGAAATAATTCCAGCGCTTTCTAAAATCTTTATCTGAAACATATTTGCTCCAAATGGTGTTGGTATCCCTTAAGTGTGTCACCCTACGGTTCGTGAATAATGCAGACATGATCGAGACCCCTCTCAGATCAATAATCAGAAGCGGGACCTGGAGATCCATCCTGACTCCTACACATTCAACGATGACTTCTGTGATCATGAGAACCTTTAACGCTAGTAACTAAATCCCTTTGTCTGGCGATATATTCCGAGATTCGATCATCGGTATCTCCATACCTAGTTTGATCTCGTTACCGACATGCACTCTTTTCTCGTTCCTGTGATATAACATTCTAGTGATCACATCACTTGCTTGCAAGCTATTTCAATGTGATATCACCGAGAGGGCCCAGAGTATATCTATCCGTCATCGGGATGGACAAATCCCACTCTTGATCCATGAGACTCAACATAATACCTTCGTAGCACTGAACCCACCTTTATAGTCACCCTGTTACGGTGTGACGTTTGATGTTATCAAGATACTCTTCCGGTGTTAGCAATTAACATGATCTCATGGTCTAAGGATAAAGATTACTTCGTATGATATTATAGCAATATAAACATAATGACTTTGATCGTAATGATATACTTCAGATGAATGTTCATCACATCATTCCACCAATGGTGTGACCTTGTTATTAACAACATCCAATGTCCATGATCAGGAAACCTTGATCATCTTGTTAATCAACAAGCTAGTCTATAAGAGAGGCATAACTAGGAACCCTTTTTGTTTATTAAACACACATGTATTGATGTTTATGATCAATACAATTCTAGCATGTAAAATAAACATTTATCATAAACATGGAATAAGATAATAACCACTTTATTATTGCCTCTCGGGCATATTCCCTTCAGAAGTGCCCCCGGGGCCATCTCCATCGACTCCACCACCATCTCCACCGTTGTTGCTAACTCCCATGATGAGGAGAGAGTAGTTCTTCCTCGAGTCTAAGGGCTCTACCGGTAGCTATGTGTTCATCTCTCTCTCTCTATGCGTGATCTTATTGAGATCATGAGCTTTGCAATCTATAGATCTATTCTTCTACTCAAGTGCTTTAATGAATCTCTGCTTATCCCCACGTGTGTGAAATTGACGGTGTGCACACCGTGTGGCACTTTGGCTAAGGTTACATAAATACTTGTCATAAGTATAATTTGAGTTGGATGGCTTTATGAGATTGTGGTGTTTGTTGGAACCATCTAGCGCTCAAGGTGATAGTGAGGGATTATCTAGATGGGGAAAGCGAACTTTGAGGTGTGTCGTTATAGCCCTACCGTGGATTACAGTTATCCAACCAGAGAGTAGTTGAGAGTAGTATCATAAAGAGAAGATATTTATATGAGAGTGTTCACTAGTGAAAGTATGATCCCTAGGACTTGTTTATAAACATTGAAACACCGTTTGCAACTAGATCTGTTACATGTTTACTTGCTTCCATCCTTTTGCCTTTAGTCTTTTTCTCCCGTCAAGCTCTTTTCTAGCACCGTTGTCTTATATCCATACCACTTGTATTTCACTATCTCTTCGCCGAACTAGTGCACCTATACACCTGACAAGTGTATTGGGTGTGTTAGGGATACAAGAGACTTCTTGTATCTTGATTGCAGGGTTGCTTGAGAGGGATACCTTTGACCACTTCCTCCCTGAGTTCGATAAACCTTGGGTAATCCACTTAAGGGAAACTTGCTGCTGTTCTACAAACCTCTACACTTGGAGGCCCAACAACTGTCTACAAAAATAGAAGTGCATAGACATTAAGCTATTTTCTAGCATCGTTGTCGGGGAGGTAAGGTAAAAGGTACTCACATCTTCTGGCTACTAAGCTATTTTCTAGTACTGTTGCTGGTGTGTGAGTGCTCGAAGTTATTTCCTTTAGACTCTGCAATTATATCTTTTTGTTTCTTGTTTTTATTTTCACTAGTTAGGCTTAATGGAAAACAACAAAAAAATTAGAGAGCTTTATAGTATTTATCTTGAGTTAGGACATGAAGTGTTTGAAGAGAAAATTAAAAAACCTATGGAACTTTATTTGCATGCTAATAGCAATATTATTAGTATGAATTCTTTGAACACCATTATTGCTAATGCTATGGAAAATTCTAAGCTTGGGGAAGCTGGTTTTGATGAGCATGATATTTTTAATCCCCCAAGCACGGAGGAGAAAATTTACTTTGATGATACTATACCTCCGATATATGATGATTACAATAATGAATATGATATTTTCAGTCCACCTGCTATTGAGGAGAAAATTAATTATGATTACAATATGCCTCCTATATTTGATGATTATGGTGATGAGAATAATAATGATAGCTATTTTGTTGAATTGGCTCCCACTACAATTAATAAGAATGACTATGTTTATGTAGGGAGTATCGATTCTTTTATGCATGTGGCTCATGATAAGAATGTTTTATGTGTTAGTTATATTGTTAATTTTATTCATGATGCTACTGAAAGTTATTATGAGAGAGGGAAACATGGTCTTATGTATCTCAACAATATTAAGTTTCCCCTCTTTATGTTAATTTTTTTGAAGTTGCACTTGTTTTGCTTTCCTATGTTTGTTGCTTTGTGCTTTCATGACTTGTTTCTTTACAAGATTATTTTTCATAGGAAGTGGGTTACACTTAAATGTGTTTTATATTTGCTTCTTGATGCTCTCTTTTACTTCAATTCATATTTCTTATGTGAGCATCATTGAAATTATCGTGCCTAGCTCAAAGGCATTAAAGAAAAGCACTTATTGGGAGATAACCCAAATTTCTTTAGGAGTCTTTTTGTTGTGTATTGGAAGTTATTGCTTCAGTAATAACTTCTCCTTATCCCTTTTGTGTGGTTTTTGTGCCAAGAATAACCTCTAATAAGAGAGAAGTAAGACTTGGGAAAGTTGCTGTCCTGAAACAGATTTTTGTGCTTCGCTGTAAATATTCGTGAAAAATCTCTATACATCGGTTTGAGCTGTAGTTTTTTGTGCTTCTTCCCCAGGTTGTTATCTAACTTTCGTTAGTTCAGCTCTTTTCAATTTGAGCAACAGAAGGTCTTCGAAAAAATTGGTTTTTACCTGCTGGTCTGTTTTGACAGATTTCTGCCATTATTTGCATTTGCCTCTTTATCAATTTCTTTTTGGGTTCTTTTTGGTGAATTGAGCTTTTTGAGGGAATTGCTACAGTAGCTTGTGTTTTTAATGAAAGTTTTTCTATTTTAAAACTAAACCTCAAAGGTTTATTATCTTTTGAATGCACTAATGTTGCTAATGAAGATTGTGTGAAGTTTTGTATGAAGGAAATTTTCAGGTGTAGGGAAAGAATGATGTAAGAACATCTCCACTCGTTGGCCGTTCCCAGGCCAAAATCCGGACCTAAATAGCACCGGGCAGACGAAGGTTTCGGACTGGGAATGACGATTTCCCACTCGTGTTCCCAGGCCGAGTTCCTAGGCGGAGCGAAAAACGGCTACATTTTCAAATTTTCTCGTTCCCGCGGCGAAATCTTGGCCATAGGGTGTTCGACAGAAATACGCCCAAAAGTAGTTCGGCCATCGAATTATTACAGAACAAGATAAAATGGTTGGCGATCAGTCATCGATGGGGGTGATCTCTTCCCGCGTGTCCGATGCGACAGGGATGGGCTCGTCGTTGTTCCTGTCGGTCGACTGGTTGGAGGAGGTCAAAGCAGAGCTCAGCGACGGCACGGCGGCGGAGGTGTTCGGCGTAGAGATTGGTGCGCTCTTGGTGTTGTCCTCCTCGAGGATGTCCTTGCGACAAGCCAGATACCAGGCCTTGACATCCGAACTCATCGCTGAGGTGTCTTCGCCTCCCATGAGAAACTGCAGATCTGTGTTCCTCTTCTTGGCGGCGAAGTTCGCTTTGAGGAGATCGAGCTTGCGGTCTTTGTTCTGTAGCAGCTACGCCCATCTCTGCTCGGTCTTCTCCTCCCTCTACTTGGTATGGGCCTTCGTGTCTGCGATGCACCTCTCGATGGATTCCTAGAGGCGCTCGGCTGGAGGTCCTGAGGCTTTGAGTATCTTTGCCTTCTTCTGGCCGAGCTCTGGCCTTCCTTTGTCGGCGGCAGGTGGAGGGGCGGCCGGGTTGTACACGCCATCCTTCGTCTTAGCGAGGTTGAGCCGAGTGTCCGCCTATTTCTGGCATTTCTCAATCGAAGGGAACACGTGATAGAACTTGAACTCCGTCCCGGTGTCAGCCCGGTACATGCCGAGTACATGGAGGAGCTGCAAAGGAAAGGCAAAGTGTTTTAGCATAGGCATGAAGTAGTGCCTTCGGCTAGTGTTCTGCGTAGTACCTTGGCATCCATGCTCTCGCCGCTGACGGGTGTGCGCTCGACCTCCTCGAGAAGACTGTGCCACTTGCTGCACACCTGTTGGATGAGTCCCCAGTGGTTGGTCATGGCTTTCTCGCCGTTCTCCATGTGCGTTTTGTTGTACTTCGGGTCACAAAGGTTCGCTCGTCGATTGCTCACCGAATTTTGGTTGGCGCCAGTGATCGGGTCCATGCTCACCGATTTCCAGGCGTCGGCGAGGCAAAGGTCCTTAGTCGGCATCCACTTGATCCGCGGCTCGGTCGTCGAGGTGCCCACCTTCTTCTTGCCTTTGCCTTTGCCCTTCGTCGGAGCCAGGCCAACGCCTTCCTCTTCCTCATTGGTCTGGGCCTGCTCGGTGAAATCCTGGGACTCGATGCCGTGTTCGGTGTCGGCCCGGGACTGTTCATGGGTGAAGAAGCCGGTGTTGCTGGCCACAGTGGCTGCTGAGCCTTCGGCGATCATGCCCTGCATGTAGGCTTCATTGGACATTCCGCCGAACATGTTCTGGGCGTCTGCCTCGTCGTGAGTCGCGTGGGACGAGCTCCCGGTGAACGACAGAGGACCACGGCGCGCCGTCAAGGAGGAGGTGTAGGGGGCATTGATGTCGATGTCAAACGCCGAAGGAGGCCGTGGTGCAGGGCAGGGGAAGACGTTGTTCGGATTGAATCCGCCGTCGAACTCGGGGAAGGAGGAGTACCTCCGTCGTAGGTTCGCCTGGTTCTCCTGGAACATCACCGTGCTCGGCTGGCTCCCCCAGACGCCGCCGTACTGCGCACGGGACGATGCCAATGACGCTTCCCTCATCGCCTAAGCCTCGACTGCCGCTTCCCTCATCGCCTAAACTTCGGCAAGCTCCTGCGCCTACTTGGCCCTCGCCTTCGTGTCCCTACGGCTCTCCGTAGCGAACTTTCTCTTCGTGGATATGGCCAACCAGTCGGGGGCACTCATGCCCTCAAGTTTTTTCGCGGGTGCTCTCAGCTTCCTCACCTTTTTCTTGTTTGGTTCGCCGGCGGCGGATCAGGGTTTGGCGAAAACCTTGGGTGGCATGGCGGGCGGGAGCTCAGCGAACTGGTGGGAGATGTGGGGGATTGCGGAGGGAGGGCGGGAACTCGGCCTTCCCTCGTTGACAGGTCTAGCCCACCCATGTTTTTCCTCCATCCGGCGTTCCTAGGCTGTTCCCGGCGCCTCGGGTTCGTCCTGGGATCGCCGGACCAATTTTGGGCCAAATCCGGACGAAACCGGCATCCTGGGAATGCGACTGGGCGAAAAATCGCCATCTAGACAAAAAATACGCCCTGGGAACGACGTCATGGGAACACGAGTGGAGATGCTCTAATGAGATGAAGAATGGACAAAAGCTCAAGCTTGGGGATGCCACCCCGTGTCACCCCAAGAAATATTCAAGAGGTACAAGTGTCAAAGCTTGGGGATGCCCAAGGCATCCCCTTCTTTATCAATAAAATTTTTAGATTTCTTCCAAACACTTCATTTTTATTGTTTCATGCACAATTGTGTTGTTCTTGGAGTGTCTTCGTTTTCGTTTTTAGTTTTCTTTTGCTTGGTTTGCTGCAATAAGTTGGTTGGATCCTAGCACTTCTTTTGGAGAGAGACATACTCTGCTTTCATTGTTTAGAACACTCTAGTTTTCATTCTTATTGTTTTGTGAGTGTTCTCTTTTGCTAGCACTGCGTTTAGCTTTAGTTTTCGATTTGGATTGTAAAAGAGTAGGAAAGTTCATGCTTATAAGTGGTATAAAAGGAGCTTGTTTTTGACTATGGCCTAGACTTTATCATGTCATGCTTGATATTGCTTTGACCATATGCTTAGTGATTTTTGCTATAGCTTGACATGTTATAAACAATTTAGATTGCTTAATGTGCCTTGAAAGAATCATGCATTGTTTTAGCATATTAAGAGCATAATATAGTGGTATTCTCATTTGATGCTTTATTTGGGTCAACTTGGCGCATACTCACACCATGTTAAGACTACACCAAGTCACCATAGCCTCTATGATCATTTAGTTTTCGACTTGTAATATCACTTTATGCTTTAATTAATAACGTTTTGTCGCTTTGCATGATTATGGCCATTATTGCTCTCTTAGTTGGTTGCTCCCAGTCTTTTGCTAGCCTCCATACCAAGTATGAGTTCCACTCATGCATCCAACTCCAAATAAAACTAAGTTATTCCAAAGAGTCCACCATACCTACCTATTAGCATTTTCTATTCCAAGTATATTCATGTTTTTATCTACCTTTCGAATTAAACTTGTTATGTGAAAATTAGTGATTAAAGCTCTCACGAACTTGATGGCACACTTTACTTTTCTTTCCCCTAACAAACTTGAACCATTGTGTCATCTATGTTGTATATGCTTGCACTTATTCGTTGGGATTAGCAGAACCATGCTATCATGGGGAACGCTTTCAACATTGCACTTGTACATTGTACCCAGTTGATATCATGCTCTTTTGTTTATGGATGTCGTCGGTGTGAAATGAAAGGGGATCTTGTAAGTCCATGGAGTTATGTATGTGTGTTATAGAAATGCCTGGGCCGCTAGCCTAACCCATGCCTAATCATGGTGGAAACTTGCAGCATCACCATAGTGAGCAATCTATGAAGAATTCTTCTTATAAAAAAGATATAGAGATTCAAAAAAAGAAAAAGAAAAAAAGATGAGAAAAGAGGAAAGAGAGAAAAAAGCACCATTTTCCCATGGTAAATAAGAAGATTGCTGAGATGCTCATTGTCTGCTTGCCTTGTCATTTTGATTATGGGATAGCTCCTGTATCATGTGCAAGGGGTACCCCGTTGGCGGTTCTCTATGATACACATGTACTTAATATGACAAGAACTTACCGGTAACTAAACTTGAGTAGCATGAGGAGCGGCCCTTGTATTCAAGGGACATGAGATTGCCAACTTATACTTTGTCAAGCATATACTCCATAGTTTGTTCACTTTAACCTTAATCACTTCAAGATGCTTATTATAGGGGCAATGAGAGCTGAAAGCTAATAAGTACCATAATTTTTGGAAGCTCTTTATGGGACTTGAATCCCTGCTTCCTTCTATGAAGACCTTTCTTTTACTTTTATGTTGAGTCTCCATCTTCTATCTTTATGCACCTATTAAGAGAGCACAGTGGCCATTCTTATTTTAATGTGCATTGTCCCAAGACTTGTCGATTGATGCATAACTTTGATATTGCTTGTCCTTAAACTATTTGTATCTAGTCACCCTTATGAACTTTGAAGGTGTCCTATGCATTTATGTTTTGCTACACTATGAGGGACAAGATGAATACCATTCTCATTATGTTTTCTTTATGTGAAACAAACAAACGTCTTTCAAAGCATTGTTATTCATGAATCTTTTGTTTGTACCTTTTCATGTTATGACATAGTTGCTATGTCTTATTGTTAGAACTATATCTTTCATGCTATGTTAAAGTACTATGATCCAAGCTATCAATGTTTTATAAATGCCTTGATCAAGATTATGATGGTGCATGTCACCTCAAAAATTATTCTTTTTTATCACTTACCTACTCGAGGACGAGCAGGAGTTAAGCTTGGGGATGTTGATACGTTGGAAACATATCTATAATTTTTGATGTTCCATGCTTATTTTATATCTACTTTCTTATGTTTTGTCCACACTTTGGAGTATTTTTACACATTTTCTGGAACTAACCTATTAACAAGATGCCATAGTGCCAGTTGCCCGTTTTCTTCTGTTTTTGTATCCAGAAAAGCCAGAAAATGAATATTCTCGAAATTGGACGGGACAAAAGCCAATATGCCTATTTTTCCCGGAGAAACACGGAAACACGAAGCAGAGACGGAGTAGGGCACTGATACGTTGCAAACGTATCCATAATTTTGGATGTTCCATGCTTTGTTTTTATCTACTTTCTTATGTTTTGTCCACACTTTCGAGTACTTTTTATACACTTTCTTGGACTAACCTATTAACAAGATGCCAAAGTGCCAGTTGCCTATTTTCTGCTGTTTTTGGTTCCAGGAAAGTCAGAAAATGAATATTCTCGGAATTGGACGGGACAAAAGCCAAAGTCAGTTTTTCACCGAGGGGGACACGGAGCCAGAATACTAGACGGGGAGGGGCCAGAGGGCCGCCACACCACCTGGCCGCGCGGCCAGGCCTGGCCCGTGCTAGGGGGTGGTGTGGCCGCCTAGGGAACCCCCTCGGCCTCCCCTTTCGCCCATAAGATGCCTCCGATATAGAAACCCTAAGTACCCGATCAAAATTCCACAAAAGAGTCTGTAGCCGCCGTCATCTCTATCCCTAGATCGGGAGGGATCTGAAGCTCTTCCTGGCACCCTGCCGGAGCGGAGAATTCACCCTGGAGGCCTTCTTCATCACCATGCAAGCCTCTGGTGTGATGCGTGAGTAGTTCATCCCTAGACTACGGGTCCATGTAATAGCTAGATGGTTGGTTCTTCTCCTTTGTGCTACCATGTTTAGCTCTTGTGAGCTCCGTTCATGATCAAGATCATCTATTTGTAATTCTACATGTTGTGTTTGTGGGGATCCGATGGCTATTGAGATGCTATTTCAGATTGATTATTGATTCTATCATGTCTTTGTTATTTGTGATCTTGCAATGCTTTCCGTTGTTAGTAGCTATCTTGGCCAAGTAGATGCTAGCAACTCCAAGAGTTAGTATTTATGCTCGATAGTGGGTTCATGCCTCTAGTAATCTAGGTAAGTGACAGAAATCTCTAAGGTACTAGATGTGTTGTTGCTACTAGGGAGAAAACAACAATCCTTTGCTCATAGAACAACCGTATTGTTTACTTTACACGCAATGCGTAATGCAATTATCTGTTGCTTGCAACTTAATACTGGAGGGGGTTCGGATGATAACCTGAAGGTGGATTATTAGTCATAGATGCAGTTGGATTACGGTCTATGTATAATGTTGTAATGCCCAATCAAATCTCATAGGAGTCAAGATGATTAGTATATGCTTGTGTGCTTTCTTGATGTTTGTCAATTGCCCCGCTATAATTTGTTCACCCAACATGTCATCTATCTTAAGGAGAACCACCACTAGTGAACTATGGACCCCGGTCCTTTCTTTTATCATCAATCTACAATTGTTTACTGCTTTCTTTTTACTTTCTGTAAGCTATTACTTTCTTCCACACAATACGTTTAATCCTTTGTTTTCGGCAAAACCGGTGAGATTGACAACCTCACTGTAAGTTGGGGGCAAAGTTCTGTAGTTTTGTTGTGTAGGATTCCAAGTTGGCAACAACACCTTGGAGGTGTTTGCTTGCTCCTACTGGTTCGATAACCTTGGTTTCATAACTGAGGGAAAACTTGCTGTTGTCCTCATCATACCTTCCTCTTGGGGTTCCCCAACGAGCTCGATATATTTTTGGCCATCAAGCTATTTTTCTGGCACCGTTGCCGGGGAGTCAAGGACATCTTCACAAGGGGAGTCCCTCATAACCAATCTCTTTACATTGTTTTATTTGTTTTGCTTAGTTTATTTTTGCTTTATTTGCTTGTTTCTTTATCAAAAACACAAAAAAAATAGTTGTACTAGTTTGATTTCTTTATTAAAAACACAAAAAAATGACTACTCTTGAAAACATTAAGTTGTGTGACTTCACCAGCACCAACAACAATGATTTCATGTGTACACCTATTGCTCCACCTGTTCGTGAAGCTATTTTCTTTGAAATAAAACCTGCTTTACTCAATCTTGTTATGAGAGAACAATTTTCTGGTATTGGTAATGAAGATGTTGTTGCTCATCTAAATAACTTTGTTGAACTTTGTGAGATGCAAAAGCATAGGGATATAGATGGAGATATTATTAAGCTTAAACTGTTTCCTTTCTCTTTGAGAGGAAAAGCTAAAGAATGGTTGCAATCCCTAACTAGAAATAGTATTGATTCTTGGACTAAATGCAAAGATGATTTCATTGGAAATAAATACTATCCTCCTGCTAAGATTATATCTATGAGAAGTGAAATAATGAAGTTTAAACAATCTGATAATGAACATGTTGCTCAAGCTTGGGAAAGAATGAAATCTTTGGTAAATAATTGTCCCACTCATGGACTGACTGCTTGGATGATTATCCAAACCTTTTATGTAGGGTTGAACTATTCTTCAAGAAATCTATTGGATTCTACTGCTAGAGGTACCTTTATGACCATTACTTTGGGTGCTGCAACAAAGCTTCTGGATAATATGATGGTTAACTATTCTGAATGGCACACTGAAAGAGCTCCACAAGGTAAGAAGGTAAATTCTGTTGAAGAAACCTCCTCCTTGAGTGATAAAATTGATGTTATTATGTCTATGCTTGTTAATGGGAAGGTACATATTGATCCAAATCATGTTCCCTTAGCCTCTTTTGTTTCTCAAGAAGAGCAAGTTGATGTGAACTTTATAAGAAATAATAATTTTGGCAACAATGCTTATGGTAATAACAATTATAGGCCTTACCCTCCTAATAATACTTATGGTTATAATGGCAAACCTGGAATACCTAGTGAAGGAAGAATTTTAGAAGCTAAAAGAGCCACTAAAAACTTATGGAGGAACAATCTACCATTTTGAAGAATATTAGTCATCAACTTGAGAGTTTAAATAGGGAAATTCCTAGTTTGCAATTGAAACTTTCTAATGCTGAAAGAAATATATCATCTTTGTCTGAAGCACAATCCTCTTTGATTAATAAAATGGCTGCTAAACCTGAAACTATTGATAATCCCTTTGCTGCTACTAATGCCATACAAGTTAGAATTGATGAAAATGTTAGATTGTTAGCTGAATTGCATGCTAAGTGGGAAAGAGAAGATGAAATTGCTAGAAATATTAGTGTTTCTACTATCACTACCACTAGTGTTGAAGCTAGTAATAGCTCTACTACTTTAGATGATAATTATGATTTTGATCTTGATGGTTGCAATATCTCTGAAGTTATTAAGTTCCTACAAAAGCTTTCTAAAAGTCCTAATTCTAGTGCTATGAATATGGCCTTTACAAAACACATTACTGATGCTCTCATAAAAATTAAAGAAGAAAATATGAAACATAAACCTTCTATTCCTATGAAACAAGAAGATGGTTGGGAACCCATCATTAATATGAAAGTGAATGATTTTGATTTCAAAGCTTTATGTGATCTTGATAGTAGTGTTTCTATTATGCCTAGAAGGATTTATGATATGCTTGATTTGCCACCATTGGAATATTGTTATTTGAATGTCCCACTTGATGATAATGCTAAAAAGAAACTCATGGGGAGTATTAATGATGTTCTTATTATGGTTAACAATGCCTATGTCCCCGTTGATTTATATGTTTTTGATGTTGAATGCAATGCTTCTTGTCCTATTACTTTGGGAAGACCTTTTCTTAGAACTATTGGTGCCATTATTGATATGAAAGAAGGCACCATTAAATATCAACTACCACTCAAGAAAGGTATATAACGCTTCCCTAAGAAGAGAGAGAAGATTTCTTTTGCCTCTCGTATAAAAACAAAATTTGCTCTTAATGCTTATTCATTTGAGAACACTTGATTCTTTCTCTTGCTTCTTATGCCTAACTTAAAGGCGTTAAATAAAAGTACTTATTGGGAGATAACCCAAAAGTTTTAGATGAGTCTTGGAAGTTATTACTTCAGTAATAACCGCTCCTTATCCTTTTTTTTTGCTTTTTGTGCCAACCGTAATCTCTAATGAGAGAGAAGTAATGCTTGGGAAAGTTGCTGTCCCAAAACAGATTTTTGTGCTTCACCGTACAAATTCGTGTAAAATATCTGTACGTCTTTTTGAGGCGAGAATTTTTGTGCTTCTGCCCCAGGTTATTATCTAACTTTTGTTAGTTCAACACTTTTCTATTTGAGCAACAGAAGGTCTTCGAAAAAAATGGTTTTTACCTGCTGGTCTGTTTTGACAGATTTCTGCCATTATTTGCATTTGCTTCTTGTTGGTTCCTTTTTGAGTTCTCTTTGGGGAATTGAGCTTTTTGAGGGATGTTCTTCAGTAGCTTGTGTTTTAATGGAAGTTTTATTGGTGTTGAAACTGTACCTAAAGACTTATTATCTTGAGTGCACTAATGTTGCTAATAAAGATTGTGTGAAGTTTTGTATGAAGGAAAAATTTCCGGTGTATGGAGAGAATGATGTAATGAGATGAAGAATGGACTAAAGCTCAAGCTTGGGGATACCACCCCATGTCACCCCAAAAATCATCCAAGAAGTACAAGCGTCAAATCTTGGGGATGCCCAAGGCATCCCCTTCTTCATCAATAAAAATCCCAGGTTTCTTCCAAATACTTTATTTTTATTGTTTCA
This sequence comes from Avena sativa, assembly GCA_916181665.1. Classification (NCBI taxonomy): domain Eukaryota; kingdom Viridiplantae; phylum Streptophyta; class Magnoliopsida; order Poales; family Poaceae; genus Avena; species Avena sativa. The sequence goes on along the minus strand of OV702290.1, from coordinate 24,502,133 downwards.
TGCACAGTTGTGTTGTTCTTGGAGTGTCTTCATTTTTTGTTTTTGGTTTTCGTTTGCTTGGTTTTCTTGAATAAATTGGTTGTACCCCCTCTTTCATACATTGGTTTTCAAATAGTTTGGTTTGGATTGGAAAAGAGTAGGAAAGTTCATGCTTAAGTGGTAAAGAGAGCTTGTTTTTGATTGTGGCTCATGCTTTGTCATGCCATGCTTGATATTGTTTTGGCTTTATGCTTAGTGATCTTTGCCGTAGCATGACATGTTATAAACAATTGAGATTGCTTAATGTGCCTTGGAAGAATCATGTGTTGTTTTAGCATATTAAAGCATAGTATTATGGTATTCTCCTTTGATGCTTTATTTGGGTTGACTTGGCGCATGCCCACACCATGTTATGACTATCCCAAGTCACCATAGCATTTATTATCCTTTAGTTTTCGACTTGTAGTATCACTTTATGCTTTGATTAATGATGTTTTGTCGCTCTACATGATTATGGCCATTATTTGCTCTCTTAGTCGGTCGCTCCCAGTCTTTTGCTAGCCTCCATAACCAAGTATGAGTTCCACTCATGCATCCAACTCCTAAAACCAAGTTATTCCAAAGAGTCCACCATACCTACCTATTAGCATTTGCTATTCCAAGTATATTCATGTTTTTATCTACCTTCCAAATTAAACTTGTTATGAGAAAACTAGTGATTAAAGCTCTCACGAACTTGATGGCACACTTTACTTTTCTTGCCCTTAATAAACTTGAACCATTGTGTCATCTATGTTGTATATGCTTGCACTTATATGTTGGGGATTAGCCGAACCATGCTATCATGGGGAACGCTTTCAACATTGCACTTGTACTTTGTACCTAGTTGATATCATGCTCTTTTGTCTATGGATGTCGTCAGTGTGAAATGAAAGGGGAGCTTGTAAGTCCATGGAGTTATGTATGTGTGTTATAGAAATGCTTGGGCCGCTAGCCTAACCCATGCCTAATCATGGTGGAAACTTGCAGCATCACCATAGTGAGCAATCTATGAAGCATTCTTCTTATAAAAAAAAGAGTCAGATATTGAGTGACATGGGTATACCCCGCAGGTACTCGAGTTTGGTATATACGGTCTGGGTACGGTGGAATCCCACGGGGTTACCATAGCCCAATGAAGACTTTGAGTGGCCCACGGACTCTCAATGACTTGCGAGACAAGAAGAAGTTTAAAGATAGAAAGTTTAAAGGGAAAACCCTAATATGTAACCGACTCGACCTGCTACCCGAGACCTAGCCTATCTATATAAAGGCCAGGAGGGGGCGGCGAGGAGGACACACGCAACCCTAGTTTCCACAACTCTCGCCAGATTGCATCTGCGCGCCCCTATAATCTTTGATTCCTTCGTTAATTCTAAGAGCAGACAAGCAGGAGTAGGGACCTCTACGAGGCCTGAACCTGGGTAAACCTTGCGTCCCTGTGTGCTTATTTGCTAGCCGATTGATGCTTCCAGCGCTCCCTCCTTCTCCAAAACCCAAGTCCATAACAATGGGCATTGATGAGTTAAACCCTCGTCAATTGGTGCCGTCTGTGGGAATTGGGAGTGCTAATGTTGCGGCTTCTTCGGCCCCATCAACCGCGATCTACAACTCCGCAACAACGGAGATTTGCCAGCTCTTCAGCGTGTTCGACTTCACCGTCCACATGCCGGCCACTCGCCCGGCTTTTGAGTCCGTGGGCGATGGAATCAGCCTAGCAATCGGGATCTTCCGCTTCCAAGTTGGTCAGATGGGCACGCTTCGCATGCCTGACCAGCCAGCGGCATCCGCGATTGCTCCAGCATCGTGGTTCCCGCCACCAATCGGCGCCTTCAGCGAGCTCAACACCTCAGCAGCAGCTGAGAGCACGGACAACGACAACAATCGCGGATCCGATCTGGGTGGCCTAGCAACGGAAAATGGGGTCTACAGCTCCGGATCCGAAGGTTGCGGAAACAACAGCTTCCCTAACCACTTCATGTGCGCCGTCATCAACACCGGCGAAACCAGCGCCAATCGCGAAAACGATGGCAACGGCCCTAATCCACCCAATGGTATCATACCGAACAGCGAACCACCCAATGGCGGCCCCACCAACGGTGGCAATGGCGCGCCCATCAACAATGGAGGGGCAGTCGAACCTCCAACCATGGTGAACGAACACGCTAGCGAACGTGTCGTGATCAAGCTTAACGATCTCGAGTGGGCTCGTTGCCGAGAAGCCCTGCGATGCAATCCCCTGCCCCCCGGCACACCGCAAGATCTGCTGATGGGCTATCATTGGCTACTAAAGGAGGAGTAGAGACGCCAATTACAAATGATTGCGCAACTCGAAGCGCGTAAAAAGGCGGCGGACGAGTCAAGTCCTCGACGGGCTGGGCTCTCCTCCCACGGAGGATCCTCCTCCAAGGGCAACGAGTACGTGGCCAATAAGAGGCGATCTGGAATGGCCCACCTCACTGAGCAGGAGCGCATAGAAGCTGCGAAAGTGCTCGACTTCAGCTCTATGACAGTCGACACACGGGGCAACATGGTCCCAAAGACACCGCAAGCTGCGGTGACAGCGGCCACCATGTACCTCCTCAACAACCAGCCGTCGGCTGGAGATCCCCGAGCCACCATGCACCAGTCTACGATCGTGGGCTTGGGGTTAATAGAGGCCGCTCTCGACAAAGAACCAACGCCATAGCCGAATAAAAGCAAGGCTCTAGCAAAACGTTATTCCTCACCCTCGTCCAGCGATGACAACCACGACCTGTCTCGACGCCGCCGCTCACGGTGACACGACCACGACTACGATGCACACGATGACCTCACGTAGTGCAAAATCAACAAGTCAAGGGCACGACGCGCCCTCTCGACTGACTCAAAGGATGAAGACGTGGAGCTCTGTAGCGCCAGATGCTTCAGCAGGGCTATCAGGCAAAAGCGAATGCCCAAGGGGTTCAAGCTCCCATCGGAGAACCCAAAATTTGACGACCTACAGGACCCAAAAATCTGGTTGGAGGACCACATCTCCTCCGCCAGGCTCCACGGCGGGAGTCAAAGCACGGCCATGCAATGCCTACAGCTACAGCTATAAGGCGCCGCCCGAGCATGGCTCAACAATCTCCCACGCGGATCCATTCGCAGCTGGGAAGAGCTGGTCTATAGCTTTGTGCGCAACTTCAAGGGCACTTAAAAAAGGCCCGCATCAATCGAAGAACTGAGGTGCTGGCAGCAAAGGTCGGGTGAATCGCTACGCTCATACATCCAGAGGTGGTCCATCATCAAGAACTCCGCGGAAAACATCTCGGAAGATCGCGCAATTGATGCATTCAACGGCGGCTTTCGTCGCATAGAGCTCAGGGAAGAGCTGGGCCGCTCGAAGCCCAAAACAATTGACCACCTGATGGAAATCGCGAATCGGTGGGCAGATGGAGAAGACTCAGTGAAAAACCGCGTTCACTCCGACGATGAAGCGAAACTCAAGCGCAGACGCGATCGCTGAAGCAAGCATCGAATGCGCATCTACGATGATCGCGATGACGTCAACATGGTCGCAGCCGGCTACGCCGACAGGCGCGACAACAACCGCAACAGCGGCTATCGCAGCGGTGGACACCGCGACTCCAGGAAAACCACGCAGGTATGGCAGCGCCGCACTCGCGAAGAGGCACCCGCAACAACAATTGAGGACAAACTGTCCGGGCCATGCAACGTGCACTTCTACATTGACAAGCACGACGGCAAGAAAAAATCCAGCCACCTTCTCAAGGACTGCCGCGAGTTCCTCAAGCTCCACGAGGGTTTGGCTCGGATGAATCGCGACGCAGTCAACAGGGGCTACGGAGTCACCCTAGACGCTATAGCACATGGAGCTCCTCCACCACCACCTGGAGTACCACCACCCGCGGTCGCACCGGTCCAAAATCAAGGCAGCGAGCCATACCCACGGGCTATGGGAAACATGATGATCCAAAAGGGGCGCCCCTCAAATTGGGTCCAGAAGGCCATCACTCGCCAAGTCAACTTGGTGACAAACTCTCCACCATCCACCACTGAGTACCTCAGTGGAAGCGACTCCTGCATCACCTTCGACAAGCGCGACCATCCACGCCAAGTACCTCGCCCAGGCCACTGTCCCGTCGTACTCGAGGCGTAGATCGGAGGCTTCGACATGAGTCCCATCTTCATGGATGGTGGAAGCGGCATTAACCTCATGTTCGCAAGTACCCTGCGAGCGATGAGGATCCCTCTGACCTATCTAGAGGTCTCGGACACGACGTTCCACGGCATCGTCCCAGGCAAGGGCATATATCCCCTAGGCAAAATCAACCTCGACGTCATCTTCGGCACACCGAAAAACTTTCGACGCGAACGCATCGACTTCGAAGTCATCGACTGGCCCTCACAGTACCACTGCATCCTCGGACGCGTCGCATTCGCCAGGTTCATGGCAGTACCGCACTACGCCTACCTGCATATGAAAATGCCAGGCCTAAACGGCATCATCACAATCAACGAGAGCTTCGAGAGGTTCGACAGCTGCGACAGGGAATTCAACAGATTCTCCCAGTCCTTTGGCATGCAGGAGGAACTCGCAAGATTGAAGGAGTCGACAGACAACATGCTGCCTCCCCTGAGCCGGCCAAGTTCACCCGACCTATCCTTCGACTCGTCGGTGCACACGAAGAAAGTCTAGGTCCACCCATCGGAGCCAACCAAGACGGCCCTCCTCACCAACAACTTGAGTCCCAAATAGAAACTCGCGCTCGTCGAATTCCTCTGTGAGCACAGGGAAATCTTTGCCTGGTGTCCAGCAGACATGCCAGGGGTCTCCAGGGAATTCGCCGAGCACGCACTCAATGTCAACCCAGACGCAAGGCCAGTCAAGAAAACAATTCGACGACTGTCTGAACCAAGAGCAAAAGCGGTCGGAATGGAGATCAACAGACTCCTCGACGCCAAATTCATACGCGAGATCAAAGAAAGTACTTGGCTCGCCAACACGGTGCTGGTACCTAAAAAGGACACGGATATCCTACGGATGTGCGTGGATTTCACCTCCCTGAATAAGCACTGCCCAAAGGATCACTTCCCGTTGCCGCGAATCGACCAAATCATCGACTCCACCGCAGGATGTGAGCATCTCTACTTCCTCGATGCCTACTCAGGCTATAATCAGATTCGAATGAAGGAGGAGGATCAAGAGAAAATGGTGTTTACGACGCCTTTTGGTGTGTTCTGCTACAACACAATGCCCTTCGGGCTAAAAAACGCATGAGCCACCTATCAGCAGTGCATGCAGGCTTGCCTCAAGAATCAACTTGGTCGCAACATCCAAGTCTATGTTGACGACATCTTCATCAAAACCAAAGAGGAAGCCTCGCTAATCGATGATTTACGCGAGACCTTTGCCAACCTCGACCGCTACCGGATCAAGCTCAATCTGGACAAATGCGCCTTCGGCGTACCATCTGGGCAACTACTCAGGTATCTCATCTCCGCGAGAGGGATCGAGGCGAACCCGAAGAAAATAAAAGCCATTCTGGCCATGGAGAAGCCGAAGAACGTAAGAGGCGTCCAACAGCTGGCTGGGCGAATCGCGGCACTCAATCGATTCATCAGCCGAATGGGCGAAAAGGCACTGCCCTTCTACCAACTTCTCCGCAAAACTGACAAATTCGAGTGGACAGATGAGGCGTAAGAAGCATTCGAAGACCTCAAGCATCTACTATCTACCTCACTAGTACCGGTGACCCCATGCGAAAGAGAACCATCGCCGCTATATATCTCCGCCACCAACCAGGTGGTCAGCACAGTACTCGTGGTGGAACGAGCAGAAGAAAACAAAGTCCATGGAGTGCAGCGCCCAGTCTACTACCTCAGTGAGGTGCTCACGCCAACAAAGCAGTGGTACCCGCACTACTAGAAGCTGGCATATGGCGTCTTCATGACAGCCAGGCGACTGTGCCACTACTTCCAGGAGCACCCAATCGTGGTGGTCAATGACGCCCCACTTGGGCATATTCTCAACAACCCCGACACCACCGGACGAGTCGCGCTCTAGGGAATCGAGCTATCTCCACGAGACATTACATACAAGAAGCGCGACGCAATCAAGTCGCAAGTCCTCCCTGATTTCCTCGTACACTGGATGGAGAATCAGCTCCCCGAAAAACCAGATATGTCTTACCTCTAGACGATGCACTTCGACGGATCCAAGCGTAAGGACGGGGCTGGCGCAGGTGTCATACTGACATCGCCCCAAGGAGACAAGATGAAATACATTCTACGAATGCAGTTCACCGCCTCCAACAATGAAGCTGAATACGAGGCCCTATTGCACGGGATGCAGATGGTAAAAGCCTGCGGCGCCAAGAGGCTCATCATCTACGGTGACTCCAAGTTGGTCGTCAAACAAACAATGCATGAGTGCGACACGCTGAACGACAATATGATCGCCTACCGCGACCTCTACGACACACTCGAAGGGGACTTCGACGGCTGTGAGCTGCGGCACGTAGGCCGCGAAAGCAATGAAGAGGCGGATGCACTTGCCAACATTGGCTCCACCTGCGCCCCCATACCACCTGGGGTATTTCTCGAGCATATCTGCGAATGCTCCATCAAGCCAAAGGCCACAGAGAATAAAACAAGCGCAACAACGGACTCGGGGGCTACGTCGCCCAATAAGCCAATGGCACTCGACGACCTGGAGCTCTACACAGGACTCGAGGGACCAATGGGGGTCATGATGATTGAGCCATCTTGGACTCAACCCTACATCACATATCTTCTCAGCAAGAGGCTACGGGACGACCCGACTGACGCGCGACACATCGCACGGCAATCCAAGGCATTCGCCGTCATCAACGGTGAACTATACAAGCGCAGCATCACAGGAGTACTCCAACGGTGCGTCTCCAACACGGACGGAAGGGCTGTCCTCCTCGACATACATGAAGGGACTTGAGGGCACCATGCCGGTAGTCGCGCCCTCGTCGCCAAATCTCTATGAGCTGGATTCTACTGGCCCACGGCCATGCGCGACGCCAAGGACATCGTCCAGAGATGCAACGCTTGTCAGCGATTCGCGGAAAAACCACACGCACCTAGTGCGGAACTCCGGCCAATACCACTGGCTTGGCCCTTTGTGCAATAGGGACTCGACATGGTCGGAAAGCTCCCAAAGTCCTCGCGAGGAGGATACGTCTACCTCCTGGTCGCAGTCGACAAATTCACCAAGTGGATAGAGGCCATGCCGGTGACCAACCAGTCAGGAGCCAGTGCCGTCAAGTTTTTCGAGTCCATTGTCTATCGCTTCGGAGTGCCACACAACATCATCATGGACAACAGAACGAACTTCACCTCTAAGGAGTTCTAGCGTTTCTGCGAAAACCTGGGAATCAACGTAAGCTATGCCTCCGTAGCTCATTCACAAACCAACGATCAAGTCGAAAAGGCCAACGGCCTTGTCTACGGCGGAATCAAGAAGCGACTCCTCCGACCACTCGAGCAAGCTACCGGATGCTGGCCAAACGAATTGCAGTTCGTACTTTGGACCCTACGCACAACCCCAAACAACGCCACGGGATACACCCCGTTCTTCATGGTGCACGGAGCTGAAGCAGTACTACCCGCAGAAGTACGCTTTAAAGCCCCACGGGTAGTCGCATATAGCGAGCAGGAGTCAAAACTTGCACTTGAAGACTCCGTCGATCTTCTTGACGAGGCACGGGAAATCGCAGCAGAAAGATTGACGATCTACCAGCAGAACCTGCGCAACTACCACAGCAGAAGGCTACGCCCCAGATCCTTCGTCGAAGGAGACCTGGTCCTGCGACTGAAGCAGCAAGGGCACCTCAAGCTCGAGTCCCCTTGGGAAGGACCATACGTGATTACAGAAGTAATCCTAGGTAGCGCCTATCGCCTCAAAGATTTCGAGACAAGAGTCACATACTCCAACCCCTGGAACATCACGCAACTGCGGCGCTTCTACCCTTAGTCGTTTTTCTTCCTTTTACATTCCAAATAAGGCTTTTCAGCCAGGCTACTTAGCCACACATTGTACCTCATACTGTTCTACGAATAAATAAAGCTAAGTGCCCAAACTCAGTGTTTTCTATTATTTGTCGCAATCTTATCACTCGGGGGCTGTGCCACCCTTTACACAACTATTCTACAAACCAATCGCGATATTCTGAGTAGCTGACGCACTAATCGAACCCTTGGCAAACACCAACCCAGCTGCAACGCACCTGGCAGGTTGGCAAGGTGCTGAGATAAACACACGTCAGGCTAACGAAAAGGAATCACATAGTGCAACGCACTCGCAAAACATACAAGCTAGCAAGCTCTTTATATATCAATATTACTCAATTATATACAGCATACATACGAACTTTACAACACTGGTATACTTATGTGCAGGATACAAGTTAAACTACTATTGAAACAGAAGAACGTTTGTCTGTTCTTCGAAGAAGTCAACAATTTCCTCCGCTGGGCGATCCACCGCATGGTAATGAGGAACCATATTCCAGGTCGAACCTGCTGACGGCGTCGGAGGTCTAGCAGCAATAGCTGCAATATCCACATCAGGCCTATGCAGTTGCACCAGCGACAAAGCATCCTTGGCGCCAGCCACTAACTGCTGCCGCACACACTCGTGAACTGCACTCAAATCCTGAAACTTAGCCAGGAGAGCCAACAAGCTCGAAGGGATGGTGTCCAGCGGAAACATCGTCTAGTAGATATTCCTCAGGCACGACTGCGATTTCTTCAGAAAGTGTAGCACTCGCGAGGCACGATCCTGCAGGGTCGCAAGTGCAATTGCGCGATCATGATCCACCCAGAAGTACCCACTTGCCTGCAGTTGTTCCTGGGTCAAGTTGTTCATGCGAATGGCGATCCTGTGTTTCTCATCCTGCGGATGACGTCCGCTGACAACTATACCAAGCAAGAGGCAAAAGCATGAAGACAATGAACTACCGCGATTGACTACAAGAAAAGATAAGGGGGCAGAAAGCTAACATTTGAACTGATCACCCAGCTGCGCCACCTCCTCCAGTAGATATTGCTCTCGGGCGGTGGCTTTCTCCGCCCTCGATTTCCATACATCCGCGTTACCATGGAGGACGGGCAGTTCGCGTTCCAGCTGCTTAACACGATCGCGTAGTCGCAAAAGAAGGGACAACGCATCCACCCTTGAGTGCGACTGTGCTAAGGTATCACCATCGGATGGCGGAAAACCACTCGATGTACCCTATCACAAGCCAAGCAAGAGATAATAAGAGACCAAGCAACACATGGACAAAAACTCAAGTGCATTCAAACATAGCAAAAGTATCAACAGAGACACCCAGCCAGCGGCATGTTTTCAACAAAAGGAGTTGAGCTATTAACTATTACAAATATAACTACTGAGGAGCAGCCTCCTTCTTCGACTTGGACTTCGGTTTCAGGGGCCTCATTGAGTCCGTGGCAGTACCAGACGCCACAGACTTCCCGCCAGCCCCTGACGCCGCAGCCTTCGCCGCTTTCTTGGCTCGCTGCAACTCCTCAGAATACTTGGCGACTATGTTGATGAGTTGCGGCCCGTACTTGCCACAGACAGTTGCAAAAGGAGCAAAAACTACCTATTGACCATCTGCGCCGACGGGCATCGCCTTGGAGACCACGACTGGATCCATCTCCACTCCATGGGCTTGCACCATGGCGAGTGCCATGGAGGCGCCGACCGCACGGTGCGATTTCCTTAAGTCCAAGGGGATACCTCCAGCAAGGGACTCCACCAGGTCATCCAAGTTCTCAATTAGCTCAGCCTTGGGCGCCAGCTCTTCACGGATGCGACTGAGTACACCCTTAGCTTTGGTCAGTGTTCCCTGAATGGAAGCGTTGCGGTCTTTGACTGCCGCAACGGCGCCTGCCAAAGCATCATCGTGACGAAGCGCCTGGGCATCGAAGCTCAAACCACCAGCATCTACACAGAGCAAAGTGTTAGCACAATAGCAAGATATTGAAGAAAGAAGCAATCAAAATCGAAACGAAAGAATACCTGAAAGAGACTTGGCAATCGAGAAGAGCTGTTCTTCGAACAACTTTTCCCTCGCAGCGATGGAGGTGCGCAAATCCTCTTCGTGTTTCCGTGATTCATCCAGCGCAACGACTGCCTCGTCACGACTCTTCACCACCACGGCGAGCGTCTTTTCAAGAGAAGCAGCGTCGTGGAGGAGTTCGTTATGTTCGGCTGCGAAAAATTAGACGTCGCCAGAAGACGACGACGCCGGTTGACTATGAAACAAAAACCAGCATCAGGAAAATGCAACTATAAAAGGAACCAAGACAAGAATTGTAGACTTACCAGTCAAATTTATCAAAATCGAAGGTTTGGTCCTCCGACTGTGACGACTCCTTCGGCAGCCGCATCTTCTTGCAAGCATATGGCGCCATGGAACTCACATGAATAGCAGGAATCAGCGACTCCGCACCAATAGCTAGGCCTTCTGGAGTCGAAGGAGACGACGCATCCGAATATTCGCTGCGAACGCTTGCGAGTGTCAGGACCGCTGGACTCGGGGGCTTCCTCCTCCTCTTCAAGTGGGACGGTCGATTCCGACTCGTCCTCTTCATCCACTTCGCGAGGAATAACCCCCTCAGGAAGAGGAGGCAAACTAGGAGACACCTTCCAATCCTGCTTACAGAAAACAAGTCAGCAAACTTCAAGAAATCGGAAGCACTCGACAAATAAAGCTACTTCATAGCACAATTATACCTCATGAGGAGGGTTAGAGGCATCAAATGGAGGCACGACTGGTTCCCTGGGGAGGACATCCTTGGTGGTGACTTGGTCAACAGTCGCATCCTCTTATCTACTTCACCCGCGGAAATGCCAATAACAGATACGCGAGTGACATCATCCGCACCAGCCCATTGGAACATGGGGTGGACTCTGGCCTGCAGAGGCTGGATGCGACGACGCAACCATGTGTGAATGAGGGTGGCGCCTCCCTCTTCTTTACCCATGCGATTCTCCAGGTCGCAGACACACTCGTACATCACTTATGTCTCCTCAGACTTGCCAGGCATCACCACGTTCTTCCAAGAACGCCTCCTCTTGCACGGCGTTGCGGGATCTAAGGGCGCGAGTCCGTAGTGCTCTCCTCGGTCTTCTGTTCATGGATGTAGAACCTCTTGTCCCTCCACCCTTGGACGGACACCATGAGCTTGATATCAAAGTATGTGACGGAGGATTCGACATGTATCCCGCATCCTCCTACGTCGTAGACTACGGAACCAGATGTCGATTGACGCTTCATCTTGAAAAGCCGCTTGAAGAGACCAAAGTGTGTTTTGACTCCGAGCCAGCACTCGCAAAGCGTGATATAGCACGCAATGTGAAGAAGAGAGTTTGGGGACAGCTGGTGCAGCTGGAGCCCATAGAAACAAAGAAGGCCCCTGACAAAAGGATGCAGGGGCAGAGAAAGGCCACAGATGATGAATGCGAGGAACATCACCCGGAAACCGGATGGAGGACGCGGGGTTACCTCGTCACCAGGCACTCGCGAATCATCTTCGGCGCGAGAAAGAACTCCATTTAACGCAGAAGACGAAGCTCAGAAGCCTTGATGATGGACGCGCCCCACACACCATTGGTGACGCGGGTGCCCGCACCCTTCTTGCCGGCACCGGCAACGCTGGTACCCACGGCGGCGGAGCCACCCTTCTTCTTGGCAATGACGGTGGCGACAGCAGACCTAGTGGCGCCGCCTCCTTTCTTCTTCCCCATCTTGCGGCGGCGGTGCAAGCGGAGGAAATAGCTCGGAAACACACGGAGTTGGTCCAGCACCACGAAGGGGACGAACTCTAGGAAGCAGAGAGCAACAACAATGGCGATGGAAGCACAAGCAGATAAAGAGCAGATAGGAAATTACCGCAGCTGCGCTGCTACTTAACCCCCTTGCGGATGCAATCCGTGGCCAGCAGAAACCCTATTGGACGCATAGCGCACATCACGATCGACACTTGGAGAGGGTAAAACACGAACCGTCCCCCACTACCTCCATTACACGCGGAAATCAAGGAGGCGCAGTTAAAACGAAAGATTACGCACGCCCAGTCAAGTCAGGGTCAGAAAATGGGACCCACCGCTCGTCACATCCCATCAAAGCCGCTCACGCGGGCAACTGAGGTCATCACATCGTCAGCACTGATGTCATCAAAAGATGAGCATTACAAGACTTCGACTACTTTAGTCCTTGCTCGAGTCTTCGACTCCACCAAGCACTCGGGGGCTACTCCCATAGGGAGCGCTGGTCGCGCATCCTACGATTTTCTTTTTTATGCAGGAATATGGACATTCAAAGCTTACCCAACCACTCGAATCTACGATTCGAAGATGGATCATGGGTTACTCCCATAGGGAGCGCTGGAAACAAATTCGACTGAAACAAGCAAACAAAAGACGACAGCAGTCACGAAAGTTCTTTAGTCCCTGCCTGAGTCGTCAACTCAACCAGGCACTCGGGGGCTACTCCCATAGGGAGCGCTGGTCACGCATCCTATGATTATTTGTACATCGTACTATGTGTTGATAACATCCACACTCGAAGTCTATGGCGACACCGCCTCATATTTTTCCTACAAAGAGACTGCGTCTCCTGGGTTACCCGAATCATCTCCGCGATGACAAAAATTTGGATGTTGTTCTTACAGCGTGAAAATAAGACCTGAATAAGGCCTGGCAACGCATTTGCTGCGCACTACCAGAAATATATCCATGCCTACAGGTATGATGAACATGCCTTGATGGATGCATCGAGTGTTCACACCCTTATACTGGAATTCGACTCCTGTAAGACCTCCGCGGCTTGAGTCGAATTACATCAACACTTTTTCGAATCCGAGTACGGGGACTCGAGTTCGAGTAGATTGCATTGTTTTGCCCTAAGGCAGTTAACTGATACCGATGCATCGATTAAATCAGGCACGCATATCAACAATCCCTATGATATAGACAGAACACTCGAAAAAATACTCAGTAATGCACTCGAAAGGCTTCATAAAGTCCCCAGTCGAATCTACAATTCCACTGGACACTCGGGGGCTACTGACATGGGTATACCCTGCAGGTACTCGAGTTTGGTATATACGGTCCGGGTACGGTGGAAGCCCACGGCGTTGCCACGGCCCAATGAAGACTTCGAGTGGCCCACGGACTCTCAATGACTTGCGAGACAAGAAGAAGTTTAAAGATAGAAAGTTTAAAGGGAAAAACCTAATCTGTAACCGACTCGACCCGCTACCCGAGACCTGGCCTATCTATATAAAGGCCAGGAGGGGGCGGCGAGGAGGACACACACAACCCTAGTTTTCACAACTCTCGCCAGATTGCATCTGCGTGCCCCTGTAATCTTCGATTCCTTCGTTAATTTCAAGAGCAGACAAGCAGGAGTAGGGACCTCTACCAGGCCTGAACCTGGGTAAACCTTGCGGCCCTGTGTGCTTGTTTGCTAGCCGATTGATGCTTCCAGCACTCCCTCCTTCTCCAAAACCCAAGTCCATAACAATGGGCATTGATGAGTTAAACCCTTGTCATTGAGAAAAAGAGAAAAAGAAAAAAAGAGATATGAGAAAAGAGGAAAGAGATAAAAAAAGCACCATTTTCCCATGGTAAATAAGAAGATTGCTGAGATGCTCGTTGTCTTCTTGCCTTGTCATTTTGATATGAGGATTCTTCCATATCATCGGGCAAGGGGTACCCTGTTGGCAGTTCTATGATACACATGTACTTACTATGACAAGAACTTACCAGTAACTAAACTTGAGTAGCATGAGGAGCGACCCTCGTATTCAAGGGACATGAGATTTCCAACTTATACTTTGTCAAGCATATACTCCATAGTTTGTTCACTTTAACCTTAATCACTTCAAGATGCTTATGATAGGGGTAATGAGAGCTGAAAGCTAATAAGTACCATAATTTTTGGAAGCTCTTTATGAAACTTGAATCTCTGCTTCCTTCTATGAAGGCCTTTCTTTTACTTTTATGTTGAGTCTCCACCTTCTATCTTTATGCACCTATTGAGAGAGCATAGTGGCCATTCTTAGTTCTATGTGCATTGTCCCAAGACTTGTTGATTGATGCATAACTTTGATATTGCTTGTTCTTGAACTATTTGGATCTAGTCATTCTTATGAACTTTGAAGGTGTCCTATGCAATTATGATTTGCTACATTATGAGGGACAAGCTGAATGCCATTATGCTATGTTTTCCTTATGTGAAACAAACAAACGTCTTGCAAAGCATTGTTATTCATGAATCTTTTGTTTGTGCCTTTTCATGTTACAACATAGTTGCTATGTCTTATTGTTAGAACTTTATCTTTCATGCTATGTTGAAGTACTATGATCCTAGTTATCAATGTTTTACAAATACTTTGATCAAGTTTATGATGGTGCATGTCACCTCAAAAATTATTCTTTGTTTTTATCACTTACCTACTCGAGGACGAGCAGGAGTTAAGCTTGGGGATGTTGATACGTTGCAAATGTATCCATAATTTTTGATGTTCCATGCTTGGTTTTTATCTACATTCTTATGTTTTGTCCACACTTTGGAATACTTTTTATACACTTTCTTGGACTAACCTATTAATAAGATGCCACAGTGCCAGTTGCCTGTTTTTTGCTATTTTTGGTTCCAGGAAAGTCAGAAAATGAATATTGTCAGAATTGGACGGGACAAAAGCCAAAGTCAGTTTTTCACCGAGGGGGACACGGAGCCAGAATATGAGACGGAGAGGGGCCAGAGGGCCGCCACACCACCTGGACACGTGGCCAGGCCTAGCCCGCGCCAGGGGGTGGTGAGGCCGCCTAGGGCACCCCCTCGGCCTCCCCTTTCGCCTATAAGATGCCTCCGATACAGAAACCCTAAGTACCCGACCAAAATTCCACGAAAGAGTATGTAGCCGCCGCCATCTCCATCCCTCGATCGGGAGGGATCTGAAGCTCTTCCCGGCACCCTGACGGAGGGGAGAATTCACCCCGGAGGCCTTCTTCATCACCATGCAAGCCTCCGGTGTGATGCATGAGTAGTTCATCCCTGGACTACGGGTCCATGTAGTAGCTAGATGGTTCGTTATTCTCCTTTGTGCTACCATGTTTAGATCTTGTGATCTCCGTTCATGATCAAGATCATCTATTTGTAATTCTACATGTTGTGTTTGTGGGGATCCGATGGCTATTGAGATGCTATTTCAGATTGATTATTGATTCTATCATGTCTTTGTTATTTGTGATCTTGCAATGCTTTCCGTTGTTAGTAGCTATCTTGGCCAAGTAGATGCTAGCAACTCCAAGAGTTAGTATTTATGCTCGATAGTGAGTTCATGCCTCTAGTAATCTAGGTAAGTGACATAAATCTCTAAGGTACTAGATGTGTTGTTGCTACTAGGGAGAAAACAACAATCCTTTGCTCATAGAACAACCGTATTGTTTACTTTACATGCAATGCGTAATGCAATTATCTGTTGCTTGCAACTTAATACTGGAGGGGGTTCGGATGATAACCTGAAGGTGGATTATTAGTCATAGATGCAGTTGGATTACGGTCTATGTATAATGTTGTAATGCCCAATAAAATCTCATAGGAGTCAAGATGATTAGTATATGCTTGTATGCTTTCTTGATGTTTGTCAATTGCCTCGCTATAATTTGTTCACCCAACATGTCATCTATCTTAAGGAGAACCACCACTAGTGAACTATGGACCCCGGTCCTTTCTTTTATCATCAATCTACAACTGTTTACTGTTTTCTATTTACTTTTTGCAAGTTATTACTTTCTTCCACATAATACGTTTAATCCTTTGTTTTCAGCAAAATCAGTGAGATTGACAACCTCACTATAAGTTGGGGGCAAAGTTATGTGGTTGTGTTGTGTAGGATTCCAAGTTGGCAACAACACCTTGGAGGTGTTTCCTTGCTCCTACTGGTTCGATAACCTTGGTTTCATAACTGAGGAAAACTTGCTGTTGTGATCATCATACCTTCCTCTTGGGGTTCCCCAACAAGCTCAATATATTTTGGGCCATCAGGCACCAGGGTGGGCACACCCTATGGTGGCGCGGGCTAGCCCTGGTAGCGCCACCAGGGGTGTGGGCCCCCTGGCTGCCTCCTCGCCTCGCCTCTTCGCCTATAAGAAGCCTCCCGATGAGAAAACCCTAAGGAATCAAGGAGAAAGCCACGAAATCCTCCAAAACGCCACCGCCACCGAAGGGGAGATTCGGGGGACAGAAAGTCTCTGTTCTGGCACCCTGCCGGGATAGGGAAGTCCCCCTGGAGCCATCTCCATCGACTCCACCACCATCTCCATCACCGTTGTGACTCCCATGATGAGGAGGGAGTAGTTCTTCCTCGAGGCTAAGGGCTCTACCGGTAGCTATGTGTTCATCTCTCTCTCTCTATGCGTGATCTTATTGAGATCTTGAGCTTTGTAATCTATAGATCTATTCTGCTACTCAAGTGCTTTAATGAATCTCTACTTATCCCCACGTGTGTGAAGTTGACAGTGTGCACACCGTGTGGCACTTTGGCTAAGGTTACATAAATACTTGTCATAAGTATAATTTGAGTTGGATGTCATTATGAGATTGTGGTGTTTGTTGGAACCATCTAGCGCTCAAGGTGATAGTGAGGGGTTATCTAGATGGGGAAAGCGAACTTTGAGGTGTGCTGTTATAGCCCTACCGTGGATTAGAGTTATCCAACCGGAGACTAGTTCAGAGTAGTATCATAAAGAGAAGATATTTATATGAGAGTATTTACTAGTGAAAGTATGATCCCTAGGACTTTTTATAAACATTGAAACACCGTTTGCAACTAGATCTGTTACATGTTTGCTTGCTTCCATCTTTTTGCCTTTAGTCGTTTCCTTCCGTCAAGCTCTTTTCTAGCACCGTTGTCTTATATCCATACCACTTGTATTTCACTATCTTTTCACCGAACTAGTTCACCTATACACCTGACAAGTGTATTGGGTGTGTTGGGGACACAAGAGACTTCTTGTATCTTGATTGCAGGGTTGCTTGAGAGGGATACCTTTGACCACTTCCTCCCTGAGTTCGATAAACCTTGGGTAATCCACTTAAGGGAAACTTGCTGCTGTTCTACAAACCTCTACACTTGGAGGCCCAACAACTGTCTACAAGAATAGAAGTACGTAGACATCAGCCTCCAATTGAGTTGCAGAGTGTCCTCAATATAGAGGCCTTTGTGGCGATTCTTGGGAGCTCTCCAATTGAGTTGTGGAATTTGCTCCAAGCTTGTATAGGTTGGGTGATCAACCTCAAGTGTCAAATAGTGGATCATAAGTAGACCTTTGTGGCAAGCTCACGAGAGAACAGGGTGAGCCTGTTGTGGCGTCAGTGAGTTGTGTGTCTTCACATCTTGATGTAAGGCCTAGTGTGATGTTGGGTGAGCATCAAGCCACCACACCTTAAGATGAGCCATTTGTGGCGTTTGGAGAGCATTACGTCATCGCACCTCTCCAACGGAGACGTAGCTTATTTGAAAGTAAACTTCAGGATAAAAGTCATCGTCTCCGCATCCATCGGTTATCTTTCAATCGAGTCTTTTACTTATACAATTTACATTGTGATAGCCATCGTGCTTGAAGTATTATATCTTGCTATCACCTTGTTGCTTGTCTTTTTTAGCATAAGTTGTTGGTGTACTTAGTGAGCATAGTTGTTTTAGGCTTTGTGCTTTGATAAATTAAACATTAGTTTTATTTCACATTTATTAGAGTCTAAACCATAATTATTTTAAAATCCTATTCACCCATCTAGGTGACGTAATTTGTCCTTTCACTAGGTGACATTCTACCACCATCAGTTCACCATCGCATGAGGGATTACTACATAGCACCTCATCAGAAGAAATAGTCCACTAGAAGTTTTTAGGCCTAGATACAACAAACTCAAATGAGATCACTAACCACTCATTACATATTTTTTTATCCTCTTCAATTTATCCTTGTTAGACTCACTATCCTTGAACATATCAAACATGTACTCAAGCTTCTTATTTTCATCCTTCGCATCGTCATTTTTCTCATCCCATTTATTCTGACTAGCATTCATTATCTATGCTTGAGATTGCTGCACTTGCTTCAGTATTTCCACTTATTTTTTCAAAACTTCAGTCTTCTCCACCGTTGCCTCCGTAGTTCTAGCACTCCACCACCCCTTTCTCAGCTTTCTCCATGAACCTATTCACATCAACTAAGCGACTTGAGTATTTATTTTCATCAGCTAGCTCCTTCACCCACCTTGCATTCTCAATCCTATCATCGATTCTTGTAGTGTTGTTGTCATGATACATTTACCAAAGTCTTTCTAATATGTATGTTTTTGCCACTCCTTATCCAACTAACCGAAAACCCATATTTTGTAACTTCCTGCAAATCAGAAGTTCATGCTCATAGCTTGTGAATGAGCAAGTAAGTGGGAGATCACAAGCTAAAATCTTACACTCTGCACTTGGCACAGATAGCATCTGTAGTTAGTGTTGCTTCCTTCAAATACAACACGCTTGATAGGATCAAACTTGTGGACACAACATATCTTGGGACAATCTACTGCTATGCTGCGAATGTGGGGTCTTGGATGCAGTCTGCAACATGGTTCATGTCCATAAGTTTCTAACAAACATGAAATTGCAACGAAATTGAGTTCAACAGAGTTCGAATCGGAAATTCCCAATTTGGTAGCAAACCCTAAACCTCAGAAGGAATTGGGGGAAATTGAACTTACCCCTATATATGACTGGGTTGAGCTCTCACCATCATTCCATGTCCGCATGACGACCAAGGACTTGGCCTTGGGAGATTACAACCCAGAGATTTGCCGCCGGCGAGACATTGTACACCAAGATGAGAAGTTATTTGATGGAACGGCGGGGAATTCTTTCAGGTACTTTTTTTTTATAAAACGGGCTTTCCGTGGATTTCATATAAAAAACCGCCGAGTTATTACAAACCATCCAACAGAAAAAGTAATAAAGATAGAAACAAACTAGAGTGTACATGACAGTGCTTTTGCATGCAGGAGTAAGCATTCCGGTCTCGTTGGGTTATCGGGTTTCACTTTCACAGTAGGGGAAGACTGAATACTGCACGTTCACACTCTGCTTTGCGCTCGGGATTGCGTTTGGGTTTTTCAGCTTGGGTTCCGGCGTGATTTTCAGCTTTCAGGTTTCAGCGGTAGGCGTTTTCGGTCAGGAATTCTGGCTCGAAAACCTTTGCTTTCGGTCTGGAATTAATGCTTTCGATTGGCAGTGTAGCACTAGGCATTGTGCAATTGGCGAACAACCCGGAAGCTTCAGACATTTTTTCCCTTTGCCGGAAAAGTGTCAGAATCAAAGATATTTTCCTCTCGTCTAGAAATGTTTGAAAATCTTAGTATATACTACTACTCCGTAGGGACAAAAGGATACCAACAAGTTATCAATACGCTATAGTCACATTTATTATTGATTGATTTGCTCGAGGACTCGCGATCTATTCTCTGAAAGAGGTGTACCAAACTCACGAGCCTTTCCCTGCTTATCTGAAGTTTGGTTCGCGTGCTGAAAGGAGAAGCGACCCAAAAGGAAAACGCAACTGCAGATTACTATACAGGTAATGGGCCAACTCCACTTGCCGGCTGGGCACTCGCGTTGGATCTGGGCCAGATATCAAGATCGTTCTGTTGACCGCGGTCCAAGGGATGTCATGTTCAACGCAGCAAACAAAAATAACGTCTATTTTCCTGCAAGTGGGTGATCTTTTTTCTTTTTGCGATAATGTGCTAGTGGGTGCTCTACTACCTCTGGAAAACCTTTCTGATCCATAATAACTTATCAAGTGATGAGAGTATATCAATATTGTCAAGCGTACAACAACCTGAATTTCACACTTGCTTTGATTCTCATTGTTGCTAAGCTACGGGATTCTCGAAGAAAGTCTACTCCACTTTGTCGTCTGCCGCGGTGCCGGCCAACCGCTGGTATGAAGCCGTGACCACTCGTGCCGGCCGGAGTACTATTTCTTCTCCAGTGATGTAGTACAAGGTTGTGTCCGGCGTGATTGGCTTGACCAGCGCGCTCGAGAGTTCACGTCAACTGTCAGCGGACCAAAAATCCAGTGACACCGACGCGTGCGCTCTTGACTCGCACACTGTGCAGCCGATCGAGTCTAGGAACTTCATCACACACGTCGTGGAACACCACCAGAGCTCACAAATTTCGTGGAAGGAAAATCTTTGATGAGGTCAGATCAGCTGGCACGTGTAGAACTTTTTCTTTACAAGACATTGCAAACTGACTATTTTCGCAAGAGAAGACTCTTTTCTTTTGGTTGATACGGGCGACCAAATAAACTGGGCAGTGCACGGTCGCATATGCAACTGCGGCCAGGAAAATCCATGCACAATTAAAGACATTGGTGTCGATGGCTGCGATACATTTTCACGACTATTGACGCGAGTGAACCAGAACGTTCTCGGCAAATTAGTTCTTTGTAGGAGAGGTCTTTCTTTGGAGTTTGTAGCCAGTGGTTTGTATGTACGTGCCGGACGCCTCACGCTTGGTAGCACAGTTTTTCTGGCGGCTAAGTGTGGGTTCTTCTATGGCCGACGCGCTTGCATGCTAGCCGGCCGTAACATTAGAGTGACCTTCGGTACAAGATGAGAAAATGTACTAGTACTACGCTGATACACTACCTTTTCAGATGAAAAAAAGGTGCTAAAGTAGTACTTATTGCTTTAAGGATGCTCTAGCTAAAGACGAACGAATC
This sequence comes from Avena sativa, assembly GCA_916181665.1. Taxonomy (NCBI): domain Eukaryota; kingdom Viridiplantae; phylum Streptophyta; class Magnoliopsida; order Poales; family Poaceae; genus Avena; species Avena sativa. The sequence continues at coordinate 24,481,294 of OV702290.1, read as the reverse complement.
CGTAAAGAAGAAAAATGTTTAAAGCAGAGTGAACTGCCATTTCGATCACACGGCTGTCTTCCTTCTCTGCCCGAACTCCTTTTTGTCACCATCTTGCTTCGAGCAGCGCGCGCGCGCGTAACGCGGCCGTCACGGTGACCCATCCCTCCGGCCGCACCACACACCGCACGGCGACAAGGACGTGTCCTTTTCGGTTTTACAGACAGGCGGGACCGGCGGCCGCGCTACGCCCCCAATTCCCCAGAGCGCGTATCGTCGCCAGATCTCCGCCGTCGCCTCGTCCACCCGTCGCTTTCCGTTTCGGCCCGTTGGTCACGTACGTACCGAAGCAAAGCTAGCAGTGGAGCACGTACCTAGGATGTGCCGTCGCTCGCTACCCGTGGAGCAGGTACCGTGACCGTGAAACTCGCTCGCGTCGGAGTTAATCCAGCGCCGAGGTCGACACGGCACACAAAGGAAGCTAGCTAATCTCCGGTCCAACAGTCCGAGTCGACGGGGATCTCACGCCACGGACTAGCTAGGGGGTGTGTGAACCAGGGGATGGCGTGAGAATGGTGGAGGTGGCGCGTGTGAATCTAGACGCCGGAACGGACACGTCCATGCTCACGACAGCACAAGACGAGAGGAGTGCCGTGCCCGAGGTGTTCCGGTGAATCTCCTAGTACGTAGTATGGACGATCTTTCTTTTCGATGGCCTGTTGCTTTGCCGTGGTGGTAAGGTGCAAATCTTATGGCCTTATGGGATCGGGGCGTTCCATACTTTCCCTCTCCAAAAATAGCATGGATATCCATTTTCAATGCAGGATCAAGATACCACCCAATGGACATATTTTCCGGCCAGATCAAGCTACGTACAAAAAAGGTGCGATCTGAACACGCGTTCCGGCTATCCAGGAAAAGATAGGAGAAACTGACGATCCATCGACATTCCCGATAACCTACACGCACGGCACACCCAACCGTTTGATTCATGGTCCGGACCGGAGTGATGGCAACCTCACCTCGCTATGCTTTGCTAGCTCACCAACCTAAGATACAAGCGTCCATACCGTGACGTTCCAAGTAGTTGAACTTGAACGTTGACATCTAAGCGGCACTCGATCGCCGTACGTTCCCTACAAGTTAATAACGCTAGAGAATGGAGATGACCTATCATGACCGTCCGGTTCCCGCCATGCTGATAGAAACAGGAGTGTCTCCCGCAAATTCTCGCTCAACCGCGAAAAAGATCGGCCAAGGCTTAGAGCGTGTTTGGTGGATCGTACGGGGTTCTTCCGTTTTTCAGGAACTGCGTGGATGGGAAGCTTTTTCTTTTTTGCAGGGTGCATGAGTGGAAACTTGACTTGTAACTGTTTTCCAAGTTCGATTGGTTGTCCACAAAATTGGATTTTGGGCTTCCATGATGCAGAGCACTGCGTTTGGCAACCCGTACGCTGGTGGAAAAAGGGCCTCTAGTCCCGGTCCAGAACTAGCTCTACTCCCGGTTTTAGACCCTGGACTGCCAGATCGGGACTAGGGCCCCTATCTCTAGTTCTGGTTTGCTATGGTCCGGGACTAGAGTCCACCACGTGGTAGTTTTCGCGCGGCTGGGGACGGAACATCTCTAGTCCCAGGTCGTAACACCACCCGGGACTATACTGGTTCCTGTCGCGGCAGAGATTCGTGCGTTTCTCTGCCGCGGCAGAGATTCTGTGTTTTCATTTTATTTTTTCCATTTCGTTCTGTTTTCGATTTGTGTTTCACTATAATTACAAAAAATGTTTCGTACACTTATTCTACGCTACTACATACATAATACACCTTGATGCATATATAAATAATATTCAATCTCTTGCGAGCATACATACATATATACAATATTTGATCATATCAAAAGGAAGGAAATGTTTGAAATTACATGGTCATTGATGATATATATATCATATCAACTACATGGAGATCACTAAGGCATATAGAGTTCCTCGTCGTCCATATAATGTTCTCCATTTACTATCAATGACCTCCTTCATCAGAAATCCCGCCAGTTTCTCTCGAATTGCTCGTGCGCGCAGTTCTGGCTCTAGATTCTTTCGCAAACCGTGAATATAATGTGAACCAACATTCCGCTCATTGGTCAACTCGCGAATGTACTCGTAGACATAGAATCCACATAAATAAGTCCCCGGTGGCTGCTGCGAGCTCTTCACCATTTTATAAGTTAGCTCACTTTGAATGGACCATCTATTTTCTATCTGAACCGTGTCCAACACCTGCTCGGCAAAGAAAATGAACAGAGGAGTTATTAGTTACTTGATATTAGGAAATGAACGAAAGAGGCTGATATAATGCGATAATGCTTGAAATTACTTATGGAGCATTGCTTTCATGTCGCGCCACTGCTCTTGGTCCCAACTTAATGAGTCGTGGACTTTAACTAGGGACTTGTCAACTTGAATGTTTAGCAAGATCTACTGAAACCTGCGGACGTTTACATAAGAATACATGCATAACTCATCAATTACACTTAAAAAAGAATGTATACAAGACAGAAACATTCACTTGAAATTATAAGAAAATAGTATGTGCTTGAAGAAATTTTGCTCAATTAAAAAAGTGTACAGGTCCTCCTCCACGTCATCGGGGTGATTGTGTAACGTATATTCATTAACGATATATGGGTCAATAAACCCAACGGCATATACTCTTGCTCTTTTGCATTCAAGCATCTTCATTCTGCAGAATATAATACCTTACAAAAGGATATATAGTCACGATGATATATTACATGAAATGAACTAGCTGATCTAAAGACGTAATTACAGAAATAAATCACTTACAGACAATAGCAATCGAGGATAGATTTGTCGAGGGCATGCTGATTGTATAACTGAAACAGTTCGGTCATTTGAACCTGTATCGAGTACTCTTTGAAGTGATGCTCCTTTCTAACAGTCACCGAAAACCATTCTTTCTAGTGCCTTTTCTCTGTTTGCGCGGTGTATCAATTATGCAGATTTTGCATATGTGTTGGTAGACACGTGAGCTCCTCATGACTGACTAGAGGTTCCCCTTTAACATATTGTCGTACTACCTAACCCACTAGGGTATCTTCATAGTCTAAGAATTGACCAAGAGACATACCTGCTGCCATAGCAAGTTCTTTGGCCGTTGCTACAGTGATGCCCAGTAGTGCTGCGTCAGACCTGGCTGGGGTCCATTATTTGCATGTCCTTATCCATTTTGGCTCTGAAGGCCTTGTCGGTATCTGAAATCACTTTAAGCAGGGGAACCACTGAATCTTCTGTTGTCCGAGTTGGGCAACTTGTTTTCCACTTTTTGCACTTGTTATTTTTTCTGCTTTGCTTGCTTAATAATTTCGCGGTCATAGTCTGATTTCAGATTCAACGATACTTGGGATGGTTGCTCAAGAAAGGACTTATCCCACTTTTTGTTTTTTCAGTAAATACCGGCTTTGGCTCGGGCTTTTTTGGTGCAAAAAAAGCCTGAGTTTGGGTAGCCAATATCGCGTTGTTTTCCTCATCAGTCATGTCATAAGGTCTTTTCGGAAGAGCCGGCGGGATGTCGGCTATCTTCGACGTACTACGACCTTTCTTCTGAGTGGGGCGCGGGTGAGGGACGACCGCCATCCGTTTTTTAGTCGGGGGCGGAGGCGGAGGTGGAGATCGAGATGTACTCGCACTGCGGCAATCGACATCCCTCTCGTCGAGGGATGGAGGACTTGAAGGTTGACGATCGACATCCCTCTCGTCGAGGGATGGTGGACTTGGATTCCTCGGAGTCGGTGGCCTTGGCGTCGAGCCTGGAAACTTGATGTACTTCTTCTTCCACAGAATGATGTGGCGCTTGACATCTCCCAGTTTCCTAAGTCCTTCAGGTGTAGCGATGTCTATCTCTAGGTCCGCAAAATCCTCCACTAGGTCATCCACCGAGACACGAGCATAGCTAGGTGGAATCGGAAGTGAATGGTGGAGTGCTCCAGGTAGACAAGGTAAAGCGGTGCCGATCGCCACCTTGAAGGATAGGTTGTTCATTGGCTGATGCAGCTCACATTGTGTCATCTCTCTGACATCGTCCACGGGGTAGCGAGGTGCCAGTGCATCATCTGGCGGTGTTTGATCATCAGCTTGGACCTCCGTGGAAGCCACACTGCTTTGCCGCTGGCTATGATCCATTGTAGGACCATCATCATGCGGTTGAGATGTCTTTTGGCTAATTGCTTCCACCAGCTTCTTCATCCCAGCTAGGTCCTCTTCTATCTTCCCGATCCAGCCTGCCTCCTGGTCCTTCTTTCTCTTACGACTTCTGTAACTGTCATCATACTCGGGAAACCCTTTCTTCCACGTAACACCGGCGCCTTTGCCTCATGTTTGTCCACCTTTGTCAGGATTCCCGAGGGCACATGTCAGCTCGTCGTTCTCTCTATCAGGCTGAAACAATCCCGCTTGAGCATCAGCCATTGCTTGAACAAGTGCATTGGAGGGTGTTAGAATTTTTTCTTGAAAAATTGTCGCCCCTGTTTCTGGGTTCAACTTCCCACATGCCCGTACCACTAGTGCTTTGACCTCTCGGGCCATCCATCTGTACCGGGAATGATCCCTCTAGTCCTCATGTCGGCCTCCATTTTCCCCTACTTAGGCACGACACTCTTGTAGCCACTTGTCCCCATTTTATGGTGGTATTTCTTTTTGGCAGCATTTATCGCATTCTTTTCCGACTTTGCCTTTACTATAGAAGATAGCTTGTACACAAAATCAGGCCACTGTTCTCTCAACTTCTCATATTCTCCTATGAAGTCTGGAGTTTTCTTTTTTCGCGACAAACTTCACGTATAAACCTTTCTTGTGGTTCCGATACAGTTCGCCCATCTTTATTAGAGCCCACTCCTTGACTTTCGCTCTTCTTTCAAGCCTACCGGGCCTTGGAGTAGTACCATCTGCCTCGGATTCTTCATACTATGGAGGTAGTATGAAATGTGCTATGAGCTTCTGGCAAAGGTCATCTTTGGCATCATTGGTGACATAACTGTGAATTCTTCACCTTTTTTCTTTGACTTATTCCAGTTTTGAATGGTGATCGGGAGGTTGTCCCTAACAATCACCCCGCATTGATTTACAAACATCTTGGCGTGCTTTTCTGGATCAATCGGTTCTCCAGTATCATCTATTACGTCAATGGTAAACCTTTGATTACCATCCAATTTTTTGGTCGGGCCTCGTTTTGTTTTAACTGTCGATTTGGTCGATCCGGAGGGCTAAAAGAAGAAGAGAGAGTGATCAATATATATATATATATCCAGATCAATTAATGCATCTAGTCTCAAGAGGCTTAATATATATATATATGTACATTGCTGCTTGTTGTCGAGGGATCATCATTGTAGTTTGTTTGCCCTTCATCCATCAGTTCTAGCGGATGTCCATCACCATATTAATTTAGAAATGACGATATCTCATCCTCGTTTACAACATCTTCACCTATTATTATGCCCTCGTCTACAACATCTTCACCTCTAGTAATAAGAGGAATTTCACCTCTTATCATGCCCTCAAGAAGTTCGTCGTCGGTGTGACGATCCATCACTTAACTATTCCAGAAAGAAAGGTAAAACAAGTTAGAAAAAATAGACATATTAATATATTACTCTACCACAAATTTATTTCTACAATAGACATATTTACATTAAACCCTAAAATAGATATAAACCATGAAACCCTAAAATTTCTACCATAAATCCTAAAATACTACTAAACCCCCAAAAATACTACTACTACTACTACTAATAATTCCTACTACTACTAAACCCTATATATTACTACTACTACTAAACACCCTAAAATAGAAATATATATTGGGCTCTTGTTAAGAATAACTTGATGGACTCTCTTAACGACTTTCACTCCTTACTCGCGGATCTTCGCCCCATAAATAAATCCTTCATCATAAATAAAACTGGAGTCAATCGTCCTGATAACTTTCTCCCTATCTCACTCCAAAACAGTTGCCTCAAATTCACTACTAAATTTCTCACCTTTCTCCTTAGGGAGCTTATTCCCTTCCTTGTCCATCAGGACCAGACTGGGTTCATCGCCGGTCGCTGACTAGCTTCTCGAGAGGGGCTCCTTCTCCACCCCTGTCGATGACCTCCCCTTCCCTATTACTACTACTAAACCCCCAAAAATTCCTACTACGAAACACCCTAATAATACTACTATATGTAATATATACTACTAATTATATTACTACTAGCTAATATACTAGTAATTATATTACTACTACTAACTAATTATATACTACTAATTATATAACTACACTAATACTAAACATTAATATTAAACCCTAAACATTACTACAAACATTAATACCAAACAAATATTAATAATAAACATTAATACTAAACAAATATTAATAATAAACATTAATACTAAACAAATATTAATACTAAATATTAATATTAAACCCTAAACATTACTACAAACATTAATATTAATAAAAAAATCTACTAAACATTAATATTAATAACAAAAAATTCTACTAAACATTAATACTAACAATATATGTACTAATAAGATTTCTACTAACAAGATTTCTATTATTAAGATTTCTACTAACAAGATCAGGAGGCCGATCGGGTGCGGTCGAGGTAGCGTGGTCGGGGGCGGCACGGTGCAAGGACAAGGCCGGCGAGGTCGACACGCGGCGGCGACGAGCACGGGCACGGCGAGGCGGTCGGAGATGAGGGCACGGAGCGCGGGCACGGCGAGGCGGCGAGCGCGGGCACGGCGAGGCGGTGCGGTTCGAGGCGGCGAGCACGGGCAAGGCGAGGTGGCCGGAGATGAGGGTGGCGGCACGGGAATCGGGTAGCACCTTCCCGTTCTCTGCATCGTCGTTTGGCCTTCGTCTTTCTCGATTCAGCAAGTGCTGGGTGAATCGAGGAAGGAGAGGGCGCGTGCTTATATAGGCCACCCCTCTAGTCCCGGGTTAAGCCACAACCCGGGACTAGAGGTCCTCTAGTCCCGGGTGAAATGGCCTGGGACTAAAGACCCCCCTCTAGTCCCGGGCGGTGAGACGGCCCGGGACTAAAGACCCCCCTCTAGTCCCGGGTCCAACTACAACCCGTGACTAGAGGTTTTTTCGGCCCTTCAGTTTTCGTGCGCGGAACCATCCTCTAGTCCCGGGTGCGGTTAAGACCCGGGACTAGTGGTGTTTTTGTAATTTTTCTTATTTTAATTCAAATCTATTAGAAAATTTGGAAAATTCATATCTCCTATTTTATAAATCCAAATAATACAAATAATATGTCTATTATTATCAGAAAAATATAAGGAATTTGAATATATCATCCATACATCTGTTTGCATCATCAAAATGCATTCACTATTTTCTTTTTCATATTTTTGAATTTGACAAAACTTTCAACATGAAAAGTGTTTGAATTTGACAAACCTACATATTCCACCTACCAAACTTGCACCACACTTACACACATAGGGTAGGGACACATGCATGCAAGTTTTCATGCGATTCCGACGCTCCGGTGGTCTTCCTCTGGTGAAACCCTAGACTAGGGGCCCCGAATCATCTACCCCTATAGCTTCACAAGGATGCCTATTTATAGATTAAGCATCACAACATAGTGTCAACACTCACGACATAATGTCGACACTCTTGTCGATAGTCCCGGTTGGAGCCACTAACCGGGACTAAAGATATTTCCCGCCATTTCCCACCGCTTTTCGTTGTGCTTTCCCGCCCTTTCCCTCTAACCGGACCTTTTAGTCCCAGTTGGAGCCACTAATCGGGACTAAAGATATTTCCCACCATTTACCACCGCTTTCCATTATGATTTCCCGCCCTTTTCCTCTAACCGGGTCTTTTAGTCCCAATTGGAGCCACTAACCGGGACTAAAGATATTTCCCGCTGTTTCCCACCGCTTTCCATTATGCTTTCCCGCCCTTTTCCTCTAACCGGGTCTTTTAGTCCCAATTGGATCCACTAACCAGGACTAAAGATATTTTCCCGCCATTTCCCATCGCTTCCCGCTATGTTTTCCCGCCCTTTCCCTCTATATCTAGTCCGATTGCGCCATGACTATCCACACATCCACACCTTCCTCTCTCAACAATGGACACCACATATTGGGCCATTATCACACTCGAAGAGACCAAGGTGCTGTGCGCCTCTAGCTACCCATGCCCGCAGGGCTACCGGGTGCCCGCTGACTGGATGCTGAGCGGTGGAGGAGTTCCTCTCCCTCTTGTGCCTCAAGGTTCTACACGCCAGGCGGCCATCATGAACCACTTCTACCTCGAGCTCACGATGGAGTAGCGGATGGATCCCCATTGGAATCCCGACAACTACGACACCTGGAATGCCTTCTTCACTAACCGGCAGGAAAGGAAACTCGCCAGGTATGAGGGAGACGACCCGCCCCCGGTGAACCACAACGAAGCGGGCCACCACCTATGGTAGGCGAACCGGACTATCGTCAGCGTGATGTGCTACATTGCCCAGGGAGATCATCCTCACCTGCGGTGCCCACACTTTGACCCTCCACAGAGCCACAAGAAGGGTGGGGATGGTGATGGTCGCGGGCTACGCGACATCGTCATCGAGGAGCCCCCTCCCCCGCGTGTTATGAATCCGAGGCTGGAGTGGCAGGTACCCCTAGAATATGCCATGGCTGGGCGTAGGATCCAGCCGCATACGCCTAGAGACAACGACGATGATGACGAAGACTAAGACGACCCTGAAGCTATGTACTATAGGGCTAGATATGAGTATGACTAAAGGGGGCCTTTAGACCCAGTTTTTAAATAATATTAAATGTCTTGAGTGTTAGTCCCGGTTTGTGGCTGGACCGACGAGACTAAAGGGGGCCGCCTTTAGTCCTGATTCCTTAGTCCTAGTTAGGAAACCAGGACTAATATATCGTTGCCTAATAGTTTTTGTCTCTCTACAACTTTCCCGAACTATATATGAAGATGTTGTTCTATTCTAACTAATTTCACATATTAGGGAGTGCCTCTATGGCCAGCTTCATAGAGATGCCTGAGGACTGGATCCTCCGGCATTTCCCTAAAGCTGGTTGTAGTGTTGTCCCTGCTCTCGCACGCCATCTTGTAGTTCATAACTTCTCTAGCTAGATCAATATGTCGGGGAGCTAACTAATTTCACATATTAGGGAGTGCCTCTATGGCCAGCTTGAGAGAGATGCCTGCAGACTAGATCCTTAGGCATCTCCCTGAAGTTGGTCGTAGTGGTGTCCCTACTCTCGCACGCCATCATGTTTCACATATTAGGGAGTACATCTATGGCCAACTTGTTGGAGATGCCGGAGGAATGGGCTCTAGCGGCATCTCCCTCAAGTTAGCCATAGTGTTGTCCCTGCTCTCGCACACCATATTGTTTGCAGTTGATAACTTCACAAGGATACATATTTATAGATTAAGCATCAAAACATAGTGTCAAAATTCACGACATAATGTCGACACTCACCCCTATCATAGTGCTGCCACGCATCGAAATAGTGTTGCCACTCACTGGAATAGTGCTACCACTTACGAAATAGTGTCGACACTCACGTTTAGTCCCGGATGGTGTCTCCAACCGGGACTACATGTTCATCTTTAGTCCCGGTTGGAGACACCCACCGACACTAAACATGCTCGCGCCGGCCCCAGCCTTCCGCAACCTCTTAAATCCCGGTTGGTGTCTCCAACCGGGGATAAAGATGAAAAGATTGCCTTGGAACTATTCAGAATGCTCGGGAACAATACATTACATAAATTTTTTCTTCAGAGTTTTCAGAACACAGTTACATAAAATATTTAATACAATATATTACACATCATTTCTTCCCGTGTTCCCCTTTCTGATTGCTCCGTAACCATGGAGCATCTTCTTTAATTAACAGGGTTGTTGGATCAGTGTTCACTACAAAGGGTGGAATTTCATGAAACTTATCACAATCTTCTGACATGTCTGTCTTGTCCTCCACTCCCACGATGTTTCTTTTCCCTGAAAGAACTATGTGGCACTTTGGCTCATCGTCTGATGTATTATGTTGCTTATTTTTTCTTTTTCTCGTTTTGGTAGACATGTCCTTCACATAGAAAACCTGAGCCACATCATTGGCCAGGACGAATGGTTCGTCTAAGTACGCAAGATTGTTGAGATCCACTGTTGTCATTCCGTACTACTCGTCTACCTTTACCCCGCCTCCTATCAGCTTTATCCATTTGCACCAAAACAAGGGGACCTTAAAAGTAGGTCCATAGTCAAGTTCCCATATCTCCTCTATGTAACCATAATATGTGGTCTTGGACCCATTGTCGTTCATTGTATCAAACTGGACACCACTGTTTTGGTTGGTGCTCTTTTTGTCTTGGGTGATCGTGTAAAATGTATTCCCATTCATCTCGTATCCTTGGAAAGTCGATACAGTCGAAGATGGTGACCTGGACAACAAGTACAACTCATCTCCAAGAGTGTTATCTTTTATGAGATGTTGCAACCAACCCCCAAAAGTCTTCATGTGTTCATCTCTAATCCAGTCGTCATGCTTCCCAGGGTTGTTGGAGCGTAAAATTTGCTTGTGTTCCTCGATATACGGAGCCGCCAAGATAGAATTCTGTAGAACTGTGTAATGTGCTTCAGTGTAAGAATGCCCGTCCCTACATATTATTGATTTCCTTCCTAGAGTGTCTTTTCCACTCAGTCTTCCCTCATGCCGCGATTGAGGAAGACCAATCGCCTTAAGGTCAGGAACAAAATCAACACAAAAATCAATGACCTCCTTTGTTCCATAGCCCTTGGAGATGCTTCCTTCAGGCCTAGCACGGTTATGAACATATTTCTTTAAGACTCCCACGAACCTCTCAAAGGGGAAAATATTGTGTAGAAATACAGGACCGAGAATGGAAATATCTTTGACTAGGTGAACCAGGAGGTGCATCATAATATTGAAGAAGGATGGTGGGAACACTAACTCGAAACTTACAAGACATTGGACCACATCATTTTGTAATCATGGTAGATCTTCAGGATTGATTATCTTTTGAGAGATTGCATTGAGAAATGCACATAGCTTCACAATGGGTACTCGAACATAATCTGATACAAGCCCCCTCAATGCAATCGGAAGCAATTGCATCATAATCACGTGGCAGTCATGAGACTTTAGGTTTTGGAACTTTTTCTCTGCCATATTTATTATTCCCTTTATATTCGATGAGAAGCCAGACGGGACCTTGATACTTCTCGGGCATTCAAAAAAGATTTTCTTCTCTTGTTTGGTAAGAGCGTAGCTGGCATGACCTAAAAACCATTCTGGATGCAGGCCTTTTGGGTCTTTCATACGTTGTTGGTCCTTACGTGCTTCCGGTGTATCTTTTGTCTTCCCATATATGCCCAAGAAGCCTAGCAGGTTCATGCAAAGATTCTCCGTCACATGCATCACGTCGATTGCAGAGCGGATCTCTAGGAATTTCCAATAGGGTAGCTCCCAAAATATAGATTTTTTTCTTCCACATGGGTGCGTGTCCGTCAGCATCCTTCGGAACAGATTGCCCGCCCTGACCCTTTCCAAAGATTACTATTTGATCCAAATCCTTGACCATATGAAATACATCAGCACCAGTACGTTCCTTAGGCTTCGGCTGGTCACGTGCCTGACCATTGAAATGCTTGCCACTATTTCTTAAGGGATGATTGGGCAAAAGAAATCGATGATGCCCCGTGTAAACATTCTTCTTACAATGTTGCAAATATATACTTTCGGTCTCATCTAAATAGTGTATGCATGCATTGTATCCCTTATTTGTCTGTCCTGAAAGGTTACTAAGAGCAGGACAGTCATTGATTGTTACGAAAAGAAATGCTCAGAGGTCAAATTCTTCCTGCTTGTGCTCATCCCACACAAGTATGCCGGGTTTATGCCACAACTGTAAAAGTTCTTCAACTAATGGCCTTAGGTACACATCAATGTCATTGTCGGGTTGCTTCGGACCTTGGATCAGTACTGGCATCATAATGAACTTCCGCTTCATGCACAACCAAGGAGGAAGGTTATAGATACATAGAGTCATGGACCAGGTGCTGTGACTGCAGCTCTGCTCCCGAAAAAGATTAATGCCATCTGTACTTAGACCAAACCTTAAACTCCTTGCGTCATCTGCAAAGTCCGGATACTTTCTATCGATTTTCTCCACTGCGACCCATCAGCAGTGTGTCTCAACATCCCATCTGACTTATGTTCCTCTTTGTGCCATCGCAACGACTTGGCGTGCTCTTTTTTTTCTGAACAAACATTTCAACCGTGGTATTATAGAAGCATACTGACATCACCTTGGCAGGAACCCTCTTCCGGGAGGGCTCGCCCTCAACATCACTAGGGTCATCTCGTCTGATCTTATACCGCAATGCAGTGCATACCAGGCATGCATCCAAATTCTCGTACTCCTCACCGCGATTGAGGATGCAGTCATTAGGGCATGCATGTATCTTCTGAACCTCTAAACCTAGAGGGCATACAACCTTCTTTGCTTCATACGTACTGGCGGGCAATACGTTATCCTTTGGAAGCATATTCTGCATCATTTTCAGCAACTTCTCAAATGAGGTGTCAGGTATACCACACTCTGCCTTCCATCGCAGCAATTCCAGTGTGCTACCCAGCTTTTTTAGACCATTTTCGCAATTTGGGTACAACAACTTTTGTGATCCTCTAACATGTGACTGAACTTCTCCCTCTCTTTTTCAGTTTCGCAGTCTCTCCATGCATCGACAATGGTTTGACCAAGATCATCAGTGGGCTCATCATCATGTGCCTCTTCTTCAGCCTCCCATTCAGCTTCTCCCATGGAAGTATCACCGTACTCAGGAAAACCATGATTATTCTCATCATCCTCCTCTTCTTCATTGTCTTCCATTATAACCCCTCTCTCTCCGTGCTTGGTCCAACAATTATAACTGGACATGAAACCGGACTTTAATAGGTGGCTGTGGAGGGTTTTTGAGTTAGAGTAATCCTTCTGATTCCTACATCCACTATATGGACAGAATACAAAACCATTCTGCTTGTTCGCATCAGCCACACGGATGAATTCATGCACGCCATTAATGAACTCGCCAGAGCGTCGGTCAGTACCGTACATCTATTTCCGGACCATCTACATTATTGTAAAAGTATATCAAAAACCATTACACAACATCATGAATAGAGATTAATGATCAATTTAATACAAATTATAATGTGAGCTTCTAGAGCATTAAATTTGAATTTTGAAAAATTTACATGCACCAAGTTTTGAATTGGAGAAAACAATTACCATGAAAAATGTGGAGTTTTTAATTATTGTTCTAGCAGTGAAATCCTCATTCCATTTTGAGCTCTGAAACTCTAAAATGACATATTTCAATATTCTGTAACTGTGTGCCTAATCAAAATTTGCCTAAAATTACACATATGAAAATCCTCTACTTCTGAGCAAGCTAATCCATCTATACTTCTACCGCATTGAGCTAAAGTAACAATAAGAGATGAAACGATGAAGTTCCTAACCTTTTAGAACCTTGGATTTAGGGGTTGCAACCAAATCTTGAGAAAAAAGGGCTTGAACTCGGTTGCTTGGGAGGGAAAATAGCCATGGCTAGGGCATGGACGGAGCTGTATTATATAAGGGGACCTTTTAGTCTCGGGCCGTGACACGGGCCGGGACTAATTGTCCCAGTAAAGTGCAGCAGCCCGGCTCGAGGTCTCTTGTCCCGGGCCGTGTTACGGACCGGAACTAGAGACCCGGGACTAGCGTTTCCCCGCGCTATTAGCCGTTGGACATATTGCGAACCGGGACTGGTGCTGGCACTAGTTCTGGCCCGTAACAAACCGGGACCGATGCCTGGTTCAGCGACGAACCGAAGCTCTTTTTTCCACTAGTGGTATATGGCACCATATGGTAACCTTGCACCTCTTATGGTGAGCTTACCATCAGGAAATCAAGGGTTTAGGGTATTACATGTGATCACACATGCTTAGGACATGAGAAGATACACAATCCACATGACTGTGTCCCGACGATAATAAATTCCTTGAGCCTACTACCGGCGCATTGAGCTATAGCATTCGGATGGACATGAATTTCTGGCTTCCGGGTGCCTACGGACCCGTTTTAAATGATTCAGCTGAAAATATATTAAAATAATTAGAAAAATACAGTATAAATCATGTCAAGTCTTACCTATAAAATATTAAAGTTTCTAACCTACATAAAAATAACAAATTGAACTATTCACAATATAAGAAGCGTGCATAAACTATTCGGAGTGTAATAGTGTTTTAATTTCGCTTTTTTATGTAGGTCACACATATGATTGTATTTTTTCTTGAAAATTTGCACGAGTAAGTATTAAAGTGATATGTACGTGCGTGAATCAATGTCAATTTTTTTGAAACATTCCAGTAGAATTTTGCGAATTTAAAATATCAGGGTGCATAGCGCGTGGGTTCTCTACCATAATTTACCAACTCTTTTGCGCCAAGAACTCTCATGTCTCCTATCTAGTCTTATACCCTTTGTGGCGGTTGTGCTCGAGACCTTTTACTTGTTCACTGCAGTCCTCTCATGAACTGTAGACTCCCGTAGAACACAACGTAATAGCTATATTTTCACCAAGATAGAAGGCATGCAACATAAGGAACACAAATAGGCAGATCAAGTTCAGAACACACACTATTCACTGTAGGCAACATAAGCATGCATGATCATATAGTCAAAATCATCACAAATTCAATCTATCGGGCTTGTGTGATCCTAACGATCACAACAGCTATTATGGTGTTATCCTACCACAACATAAAAAGAGGGTGTAATCCTACCGCCAAAAGTTTACTATCATATAAGGGGTTAGTATATACCATCTCAAGAAATATACATGCCTTGGAATAAGTTTTCATCAAGTTCTAGCTACTTCAAAATTACAGCCATCAGCATCATCATGCATGCATCACCACCGCCACCACCATCATCACCACTGTACATGTATTAGTGCTTGGCTAGGAATGTCTTAAGGAAGAGCTTTTCGTGGTTCGTTGCCATCTGAATAAAGCCATTATCGTGGGACCTATTGTCGAGGATAAGAGCCACCATCAGAGCCTTAGGGCTGAAGTCACCTGCATCCATGACAGCTACCTAAAGGTTTAGGAGCATATCGGAATAGGAAGCAGTGTTGATGGTGAAATCCATCGCTTTAACAACCTCAGCCGTGAAGGTGATGGCGACCAATTACTCCTCTCCCAAGCACGACCTCTTCCTCTTCGTACCATCATAAACAAAAGAAGTATTACTGTTGATAGCAAGGGAAGCTTGGAGGCTAGCACCAACACCATAGATGGGACGTACTCACCCTCGTCATCAAGGACGACGGTCTTGGACTCCTAGGTGTCCATGTAACCAAGGAAGGTGTACCATGGGAAATCTACTAGTGGTAAGGCCAAAGGAGAAGATCTGCTGCATCTGGGTGTAGTTGGTGATTGGCTGGTTCAGGAACTTGGCGTCCTTTGGGTGATCCTAAGATAGGGTAGTGATAGTATCTTATTAGTGCCAGGTAGAAGAATTGGAAATTTTGATAGGTTAGATGAACAGAAACATGTGAGTAGTACCGAGACAAGGCCAATGTAGTGATCGGACTCTAGGATAATGGTGCAGGTGTCCTCATCCCACTATGCACTATAAGGTCTATAAGCTTGGACACATAGATCCACCTGATTCTCCACTTCCACATGTGGTTATACACATATGTGATGCATGTAAAATGCATACATGAACTTTGTAGTTTATTGATACATATTCCCATACATTAGCAACTTATATAATGTTATATCCATGTTTTATATTAGTTTCTGGGGATTTACCAATGATCCCCTTTATTTTGGTTATAACTCTGCAGAACAGGAATTCCCTATTTGTGAAATTTTATCTTTCAGGGACCTAAACAAAGTCTAACGGAGCTAGGATTTTTGGAGCATCATTTTTCACGAAGAGAAGGATCTGGAGCACATGGACCTCACCAGGGGAGCCCGGAGGCCCAAAAGAGGGCAGGTGGTGCGAGCCCCACCCTAGGCTACGCCACCATACCTCTTTCCCTCCTCGAGCATCGCCAGCCATCTGTATTCATCTCTAGATAATCGTGTTAACATAAAAACTCCTATATAAAGGTCCCTCGACGCGTATCTGGAGGGGAGTGCCACAGAAACACCGAAACGCCAAATGGAGACATAACCAGTAAAAATTGGAGGGGGAACTCTGTCGGAGCCGCCGCCGGAGGGATCTCTACCTTCTCCAATATATCCACCATGATCATCATGATGAAGAGGGAATAGTCCACCTCTTCACTATGGGTTTGTGGCAGTGGTTTGATATATTTCTCTCTTGTTCTATCATTGATCTAGTACCATATGAGCTGGCCAACATGATTATGGTCATATATGTAATTCTTATGTGGTGGATCTTTATTCTATAATTTGATATTTGAGATTGGAATCCATTCATGTGTAAGATGTATGAGTAGATGCATATCATGTACCCCGTTTTAAGTGCTTGTTTTGATCCAACTTGTATGAGAGAACATGTGTGGGGGAACTTGTGTATTAGTTAGAGTAACATGGTGGTAGTGATTTAATATTGACAACAAATTCAAGATCTACTATGGTTACCTATATTTTGTTACCTCACTAGGGATTAAGTAAATTCATGTGCTATAATTATCTAGTGACAGCTAAGATATTCTTGTTTGTTCAAGGTAGCATATTTGTTATTCAAACATCATGTCAAAGTACCTGAGGCTATACTCTATTAATTCTTAATTCTAGATTGCTTAGAGTTTTCCCTTTCTAGAAGAGCATAAGAGAGTTATGTTGAATCATATCTATGATAGGACGTGATACCCATATGAATGTTAATTATACACATAATGAAGTTTCATCAATATTATATTGCTTATGAATTATTTTCTGTCCACTGCACCTTATGAGAGAATAGACAAGTGAACCATGAATCCCGGTCCAATTTTAATCATAAGAAACAACTATCCAACACCATTGCCATCCTTAATATTTTCCACATTAATTAAATCCAAAAATACTTTTACTATTAGCAAACACAAACCAAAATCCAAAAATACCTTTCTAGTATTGTTATTTCTTTGGTTGCCTAGTCATAGACTATTTACTATTATTTATTTACAAATTTATTTCAAATTTACTAATATGAAACCTTATGCTTGACAGCCACATGGTGGATTTGGGGACACAAGGAAATTACTTTGTTTTGTAGGTTGCTTGAATATGAAAAACAAAAGATACTCTATGTCAATTCCCTGGGAGTTCGATATAAACCCTCGAGACACCCTTGTGGGAAAAAGAAGCCTGCTATAATACTCTGCACTTGGAGTCCCAACGAGTTGATACATATAATTTTTTTGCCATCAACATGTTGGGAGGACGCCTCCGCTCCACATAACTCGAACACCTTTTTCTCAATAGTGTTATAGGTGCACTTCCTTAAACCCATTTCCCTTCCTCACGCTATTGTTGATCAATTCATATATCTTGTTAATGACGAAGGTGGATAGGTATAGAGGCCACTTCATAGATACCTTCGCACTCTCCATTGTGCATGTTCTATGAGCTTTACTACCATTTTTTCCTACCTCCTCACTAGGATAGCAACAACAATAGTCTGAACTTGTTCCAGCACAATAGAACACATGCCAGGCATCAACGACATTTTTGCATCCTACAGATACGTGAGCATTGACACCGTGGTGTTGTAGGTCTCAGGAATAAATAAGTTTAAGTCATGGGTATTGAGTAGGCCCTGGCTAAACTCTATGGTCATATGGCCTACATTGGTCACCATTAAAACTACTCCCTCCAATTCATATTACTTGTCGCTCAAATGGGTGTATCTAGACATGTTTTAGTGCTAGATACGTCCAATTCAATGACAAGTAATATGAATCGAAGGAAGTAGAACATTGTAAAAGATAAGAACCACATCATCATCTAGAACTAGACAAGAGCATTGTGTTGAGATAAATGCTCATCAGAGCATGCACTCATGTGTAAGTGAATTGTTGGTACAAGGAGAGAAACTACACAATGTAGAACCAATTCTTGTACCAACGATCGACTTATACATAGACTGTATGACAATAAAGATAGTTTAACTAAACATAGTGGCAACTACCACACTACACGTGAGCAAGATAGTCGGATTTAATACATCGACATTACATGATCGATATCTACATTACCATAGTACACATGAGCAAGATTTCAAGGAGTAAAAAAGAACATACTATACATTAACACTAGCATATCATCGGTATACACAAACAACTAAGCAAAACTTGCCATACGCCAATAAAATCTTCAATCTATCCCTACAACATGCACATCATTCACTACCGGCCAGCTACATGAGCCATACAGTCCACAGATCTACCACACCCTCTCCTTATATCTATCACATGCTCAAAGGTCTTAGCTATCTAGGGTTTGTGGTACTCACTGCCATCGGAGGAGCGAAGAAGCGGAGCAACGAAAAGTTTGGAGAAGAAGAGGAAGATTGTTTGATGCCACTTTCCTACAATGACCGAGGTAGATGATTGATACGTCCAAAACGTATCTACTTTTCCAAACACTTTTGCTATTGTTTCTCCTCTAATTTGTGTGATTTGGATACAACTAATGCGGACTAACACTGTTTTTAGCAGAATTGCCTTGGTGTCTCGTTTTTGTGCAGGAAATCAACTTTTAGGAAAAATTCCGGAAAATATCACAAAACTCCTATTTTACCAGAAGACTCACGGAGCCAGAATACGAGACGAAGAAGAGCCACGAGGGGCCCACACCACCTGGCCGCGCGGGCCAGGCCAGGACGCGCTAGGGGATGGTGTGGCCGCCTCGGACTCCGCCTCGACCTCTACTTTCGCCTATATAAGCCCTCTGACCTAAAACAGAGGGGGATTCGACGTTTTTCCACATAGAGTTCCGCTGCGCCGCCACCACCAGATACCGCGATTCGGAACCAGAAACTCCGTTCTGGCACCCTGCCGGGACAGGAAATTGGAGGAGATCATCGCTATCGTCATCACCATCGCTTCTCCATCAACCATCCATGATTCCTCCATCCATGAGTGAGTAATCCCCCGCAGTAGGCTATGAGGATGGTAGGGATTGGATGAGATCATTCATGTAATGGCATCAGATTGTTAGGGCATGGTGCCTAGTATCTATTATTAGTGCTTTTGACTTTGTTGTAACTTGTTATGCTTAATGCTTGTCACTAGGGCCCAAGTGCCATGATTTCAGATCTAAACATGTTATTGATTCATGATGATAGTATTGTTTATGATCTTATCTGCAAGTTGTATACACATATTATTGTCCGGGATCGAAGGCCCGGAAATGACAATAATCGGGATAACCGGAGGGAATGGATTTGATGTGAGGCACATGTGTTTACGGAGTGTTAATGCTTTGCTCCGGTGCTCTATTAAAGAAGCACCTTAGTTTCCAGTAGTTCCCTTGATGCCCTGCTGCAAACGGGCTGACAGGACAAACGATGTTGTGCAAGTTCTTATTACGAGCACGTATGACTATATATGGAACACATGCCTATGATTATTTTGTACTTGGATGCTTTACCTTATTTATCTGCAAATGCCCATTATCTTGATTGCTATATGAATTGTCTTGTCCATGCAACGCATGTCCATCCATCCCTACGCCTACCGCGCTTTAATCCCACTGTTTACCGCAATTGTTACTACTGCCATTACTTTGCTATTACTACTACAAAACTATTGCTACTGATAAACTGCTATGAGCAAGATTGTTTTCAGGTGTAGCTGAATTGACAACTCAGTTGTTAAGGCTTATAAATATTCTTTGGCTCCCCTTGTGTTGAATCAATAAATTGAGTTTTACTTCCCTCAAAAATTGTTG
This sequence comes from Avena sativa, assembly GCA_916181665.1. Classification (NCBI taxonomy): domain Eukaryota; kingdom Viridiplantae; phylum Streptophyta; class Magnoliopsida; order Poales; family Poaceae; genus Avena; species Avena sativa. The sequence continues at coordinate 24,461,288 of OV702290.1, read as the reverse complement.
CGATCCCCTATACTTGTGGGTCATCAATGACACCGCTTACCTTCTCGTCGGTGAAGATACTTGCCGCGACGTAGAGCTTGAAAGGAGGGTAGATAGTGGCGCGGCATTGAGAAGTGATATATATAGCCGTGTGAGGTGACAAAATTTCTCGTGCCGACTTTTCAAGATCGGGTGCGAGCTTGCGCCATCTCCGCCTCGCCCGAAGGTGGCTGAATTTTTTCACTTTTTTGTCGCATGGAGCTTGGCTCGCTGGAAACGGATGATTGAGACGTTCCTTGGCATGCATGCAAAAAATATGCTTTAAGAACTCATACGAACCGAGATTTTGAGATTGGCTAAACAACCAAACATCTGAATTTTGGTCCACTAAAGCCGAGACGCGACTCTGTGAGGGACCAAGCACCCCCTAGTCGTGTTCGTCATGCTGTGTGTTTGTTTTTTCGAACCATGTTATAGCATCTCCAGGAGACACCATAAACTCGCCCGAACGCCTTTTTCGGTTTTGAATTAGCAACTGTCCCGAATAGACACTGTAAAGCCTGTCCGAGCTGAAAAACTTTTTCGGTGCCCTGAGAATTTGCACCTCGCACCCCTATATGTGTAGGTTCCGCAGCGGAACCAAGGAAGACCTGTAAACGTGTTGGCAGTTGACGAGAGGGACATTTCAGGACGCACCGGTGCCCTTCCGTCGTGGGACTTGCCGGACCATCACCAGAATCCGCCAAATTTTTCGCCCATGGTCTCCTCCGCCGTCTCTAGCCTGATGGACAGCAGGGATGGACAATTGCCTCGCCGGAATCGGCCTTTGCTCGCGGGAATTAGTGGCGGGGACCGGGTGCAGCAGGCGGCGGCTTCATGGTCGGGACTAGGGCGGGGGCGTGGCCGGCGACCGGAGGCCAAGACCGTGGGCGGGCGTGAGCAGCGGCGGCTAGAAGTTTGCATTGAGGAAGAAGAAGGAAGAATATTCCATTAGAAAGCAGGAATTTCTATTTCACGGGTGCGTTTGCGGTTTCTGTCCCGTGGGAGGCAAAATCGGCTAGAAGTTTGTACTAAGAAAGAAAAAGGAAGAATATTCCATTAGAAGCAGGAATAATATATTTTACCCGGCGGCCAGAAATACATTTTGCGTGGTCCGCAAATCTTTTCTCAGTTTGCGAGTTTACGAGTGGGCGTGAGCGGCGGTGGCCAGAAGTTTGCACCGAGGAAGAAGGAAAATTATTCCATTAGAAAATGGGATTATTCTGTTTTACACCGTGACTAGAAACACATTTTGCACAAACCGGTACGGTACGTGCTTGTCCCAGGAGACGAGAGTCGGCGGTGAAAAAACCCATCTAGGGTTCTTTCCCTCCGCCGGTGACGCCATTGGTCCGCTCCATCTTCGATGGCCTTAGGGTCTTGGAGGTGTGGCGGACCACGGCCTCTCGCCTGCGGGAGGTTTTTGTTCTTCGTAGGCTATTTTCTCGTGTCTTTTTTGGGATGTTAAGGCGACAGCTACATCTTTAAGTCAGAATAATGTCCTCCCGCTCTATCCTCGCTCCGGTGGTGCGCCTAGCGCTTGCGGAGCGCGCATGGAGCCGTGTGTCCGGCTGATCTCCTGGGATCTAGTCGTTTTTCGTGTTATTTTCAGGTCAGTCTCTTCCAATCTATTGATATCATCGTTGGCGATGGTTGCTGTTTTAGTGCGCTGGGTCTTTGGGACCTTAGCACGACGACTTCCCGTCTGTCTACTACAACAAGCTCTACTACAACAAGCTTTGTCCGGCTCCGGTGATGGAGGGGCAAGGACGATGGCGCGTCTTCGGCTCGTGCTAATGTTTGTAGTATTCGCTAGGTGGTTCATTCGACCTATTTGTAATTTTTATTACTTTTAGGCCTCTTTGTACTACTGTTGATGATTATTAATGGATCGGTGAAATTTTCGAAAAAAAAAACACATTTTGCACGGTCCATAAACCTTTTTCCAATTCACGAGTTTACGGGCGTCTCCAGATGCTCTTAGCTAGTACCCCACGAATGCGCCAACGTACCCGCCTGCACGGGGAAGGAAGAGGAAGTAGTCCGCCCGCTAGCGCGGCGCGGCCGCCGAGCGCGCGTGGCATCGTGCCGGGACTGGAGGGCTGCAAGCATGCGCTGTAGTCAACTCGGTCGGTGCGGGCGGCACTGCCAGCCGCCGCCACCGTAGTCTACTTCCTCGGCCGGCTGCTAAAGTGCTTTGAGCTCAGGTGAAGCGTACCGGGCAGGCGTGAGGCCTTGCCCGACCGATTAGACTGATCACCTGTTAGTCAGTCGCCCACCCGCCAACGAAGCAAGAGCTAGCACGGTACGGCGTCTGCACGTGGCCAGATTCTGCAACCCTCGAACGCTTCCATGTAGTAGTAGTACAGTACATGGGATCCAGTCAGTTTCTATTCCGCGGGCACCCGACGTAAGCATTGACACAGCACCGAGTAGTGTTGCGTTGGTTGTGTTTTTTCTAAAAGGATTTAGTGGTTAAGTGATATGCCGTCACGGCGTCGCACCGTGGGGCCTCCTGCCACGGAGGACGCTGCCTGTTGTTGTCTGTGTGTGGAGCTAACCTAGGTTTCTCCGGCCAGATGGGTTATTCAGAGCATCTCCACTAGCATTCTTCTCAGAAGGGCCTCCTCGGCCGTTTTTTCATCCTGATAGTAAAAATTCGTCTAACCACGATTTCTAGGCCGTAGTTTTTGTCAGATTCGGTCCAAATTACATCTGGGATTTCTAGGCCGAACCTGGGACGCCGGAAACCGCGTCCTGTCAGCGTGTGAAAGCCGATTCATCCTTATCCCGCCGCCTTAGCTCCCGCGAAGGACCGTCGGGCAACGACCGTGTGTCTCGTCAGCCACGCATCGCCGTAATGGCGAGCCACCGCCGGACCACCTTCCTATCGTTTCAACTTTCCCGTCCATGTCGCTACACCCCTCCCGCCTTCACCGCCCTTTCCTCTTTGGGCTATAAATGCTGGCGTTCTCGCCGTCTCCTAGAGCACACACTCTCTCACCTCCATTCCCCCAACCACCAAACCTCCCCGGCAACGAGAAGAAGATTTCGGTGGAACCGATGGCTGAGCAATATCCCGGCGATCTCGTGGCGGACAACGGCTTTGGCCGACGTTCATTGCAGCCGTGATGGAAACCATGTCGCCGTACTTCCGCTGCCCGCTGACCTGGAAGCTCAGCACGGGCGGCGTGCTCATGCCGCCGGTGCCGGAGGGCAACGAGATGGTGGAGGAGATTTAGGCGGTCATCGCCGCCATGGAATACCCGGAGCTCACCGAGGACCCGGGCAACCTCACACACTGGTAGCATTTCTTTGCTGAACGGCGGAACTAGCAGTTGGCCGCCTACGAAGGTGTAGGCCCGCCGCTGGCGCGCAACAATGCCACAGGACGGGGGCGGCGGTGGAGCGTGTCCCGCCGCACACTTGTCGTCGTCCTCGAGCATATCAGCGCCAGGATAACCCGCGGTTGCGCTATCCTCCGCGCTCGCCGCCTTCGGGCGCCCGGCGCCGTGCGGCGGCGGCCAGCTGGGTGCTGAGAAGGATGGGCGGTGGCTCATCCTCGTCCTCGGCGTCAGCCTCCCGCTCACCGGGATCGGCGCCAGCGCTCTCACCGCGTGACACGGCGCCGCTCCGCCTGGTGAAGCGGGAGATGGAATCGACGACGCGCCCGCCGCCCTGGACGTGTTCGCAACATCGTCATCAACGAGCGCTGCCCGCCATAGCCGTCGAGTGGTCACCTTCGGCTGGCGAGGCTGTAGTCCGTGCCGGTGGACTGGGCTGTTCCCGTCGACGAGGACGCCGTCGTGGCGATAGAGTGCTCCCTCAATGACGTGCAGTCAATGCCGGCCCCCGACGCATGCGCCTGGTCCAGGACAGACTGGGAGCGTGAGGAGGCCGAGCGCGTCCAGCGTCTGCATGAGCAGGCCGAGCGCGGCACTCGCCGACAGCGCGCCTACCAAGGCACACCGCTCATCGTCCTCGACAATGACGAAGACGATACCGGGCCCTCATCGCAGCCGTGGCGTTGTGGCGACACCGGCCAGGGCAGCTCCCGGCCACCGCAACAGCCGAGCGACGACGATGATGACGGGACCTAGGATGCCGACTACACGTTGTTCTACCCCCATTCGGCATGTGAACGACGTGTCCATTGACATCTTCGTCGGAATCGGCATCCCTTAGTTTATTAGTTATTTCGATGTCTTTAATGTTTTTTTGCCTACTTCAGCTAAAATTCGGGTATATGTCCAAATTTGACATAATATGTATGAGTTCGCCTATATTTTAATACAATCACATGAATTCGTCTAAATTTCGCCGTGTTAGTTTAAATTTTGGCCAAATATGAGAACTCGGCCTGAAAAGGCGAGTGAGAAACTGACTGTTCTGAAGCTGAATGTTTTATCCGTACGACGCGAAATAAGGCCGAAATTGGGGTTGGGAAGGCCGAACGAGCGGAGGTGCTCTCACATGCGTGTGTCTTTATTGTAGCACTAAGCTAGGCTGCAGCTCATCCGCTCATGTCATCCGTGATGTGTACCACCCGACGACGCCCCTCGTGGTGGACGAAGCAATGGAGAGATTGATGCGTTGGATAGTTACGTTACTTGTGTGGAGTTGTGAGTCGTGAACCAACGGCGGTATGCTTTCGACAGCATCTGCATTGCCATGTTGCAGGCATGCGGGGGTATGCCACCTGGTGCAACCTCCATGCGTGGAACTTGAAGTCTTATACGTGAACATAATATGGTGTTCAGCAACGAATGCGGCCGTTTGGAGCTCGGGCTACGTAGCCCTTTTTTTTAACAATTCGAAAACACAAATTCAAAATTTTAAAAAAGCGATTTCTATTTTTATGTCCTTGATTGTTTAGTTGCACTCAGTTTTCCTCCAGCCGCTAAACTTTTTCCCACTTTTCGCTCTCTCTATTATTAAACCCTCCCCAAACGCTTGGACACAGGACTGCCATTAGGTCAAAGGCCTTGACCGTTATATGCTGACGGGTGGGACCGCATAGCCACAGTTTCTCCCTTGGCCGTTACGTGCTGACGGATAGGGCTAGGATACACGTCGAACCATCCATCCATCTCTCGCTGACGTGTGAGCCACTTTATTTCCTGATTGTGTAGCCGGTGCAACCAATGACAAATGGGCCGCTATGTGGGGCCGGCGCAGCCAATGATGGGGCCATGATGTGGGGCCAAAGCAGCTACTCCCTAAACATTGACAAGTGAGATCGTGTATGACATGTGCAGTCGGCTCTCTCTCTCATTCGCTCCAAGCCCCTAACCCCGAGCAGCTCCTACCCCACCGGCGGACAGGCAGCCGTCGTCGGCGCCTCATCGCATCGCCGACTTTGTCCTCCGGTGGCGTCGGACGGACTGCGGCGTTGTACCTCAACCACGGCTCCAACACTTGTTTCGTCCACATACATTGTACGTCGAGGCAGTACGCACAACAGGTAGGTCCGCCTCACGCAGATCTGTCGCCCACGACGACCGAGATTTTGTTCCGCCACCTAGCCCGACGAACGGTTGCGGCAATTGATAGTATTGCTTCGTAAGACCTCCGCTTCTGCTCCGCCCATCCTAATCGGTTCGGTTCCTGTAATTTCTTCAAGATTGCAGGTGTAAATTAGTCTTCAATGTCTGGTCGTAGCGGGTACACCGACGAAGGTGGGGATTCGATCATGGCAACGTTCTCCTCTTCCTACCTCGTCGGAAGTGCAGGTAGCTCCTGCTCATTGTACTACCGTTGAATTTGAAGTGCCGACATGGCCTGTCGAAGTGATTTCAATTGGTTTTTTGGGGGATTGTTATAGTGTACTAGGCAGGCCGATGATCCGTGGTACATTACATACCAAGATGAATCAACCTAGTGGTGTAGCTAGAGGACGGATTTGGAGGAGATGGTGGCCAATTTAGGTGATGAATTAGCCCGTAAAAACATGTTGAGCTAAAGCGTATAGTCGAGGAAGAAAAGAAGAATTTAAAGTTTATTCGCAAGTAGAAGTTGACACTTGAGACTGATCTTGTCATATTTGATCAAGTGATAGAAAATCTAAAACATGAACTTCAAGTGAAGGGAGAGGAGAAAAGTAGATTCGTGTGGGCAGTTTAGTAGTTTTCATCCCTTTCCTACAATTATGTGGTTGTGGTAAAGGGTGGCACATGTAATGATTAGTTGAATAGGTAGCTAATTTAGGATGTAGAATTGTTATTCAATGCATGATTGTGAGTTTATGCTCAATCTTGTGCTGTAATTTGGATCCCATTGTATTTCTGTGTATTTCTTGGCCTACAATTTCTTAGATCCATGGAGAAGCTCAATGTAATTGGGAAAATAATGATGCTACCAGGCAAACCCATTGGAGAGTGTGAAAGCAAGTACTACTATTTTTGAATCAGCTTTACAGCATCTCCACCGGCCTCACAGCTCAAATACATATCAATTTTGATTTGAATCATACATATTTCGATCAAATTTATACAAGCCCATTAGAGAGTGTGAAATCAAGTACTACTACTTATGAATCAGCTTTAGAGCATCTCCACTCGCCTCACGACTCAAATAAATATATATTTTGATTCAAATCACACACATTTCGATCAAATTTATTCTAATTGTTTTTGAAATTGTGCTCATATATTACTTAAGTCTTAGAGTTTTGGTTCTCTATAATCAAATTTAAACCTATCATCCACAAACGGAGGGGCATAACCCAACGTCACACACTCACTCAACGCTCTAAGCCCCTTTTTAGTAAAACTATCAGCAACTGAATTTGCATTCCTGGAGAGATTCCCTAATGGACTTGATATCAGCTTCCTTCACCGCCTTAATGAGAAGCATTTGTCCCAATTTTAAATTGAAACATAAAAAATTGGGACCCTAAAAACTACTACTTGAGCGTTGTTCATGGCCTATTCCTCATCAGTGCCGTGGAACACCTTGACGGTGAGCTCGCTGCCCTCCCCGCCGTATGTGCACTGCAAGAAGTAGCCTTGTTGTAGGCCGTGCACACGGGAAAAGTGCACCTCCATGTTCCAGCCGTTCTGCCGCCTGCCTCCCACATCGTCAGCTCACGAGGCCTTTGGTCGGTAAGCAGGCTAGAGAACTTCGTCGGCAACCTAAGATTGTGCCACAAGTCTTCGTAAATGGGGAAAAAGAACTCGAAGCTGGAGAGGTCCGACAAGGCAGCGGCTGGTGATGCCGATCCTCCACGTTCGTGTCCACATGGTAGTCTCGTATCATAGGTGTCGTGGGAATGGCCTCGGAAATTGCTTCTGTAGAGGTTTCTTCGTTGTATGTGATGATTCATGGAGCTTCATGAGCTATCTCCACTAGAAGAACGTCGTCGGCTCCGTGAACCGGAAGAAAGGAGTTTCTTGTGTAGCGGTATTTGGGGTCATGTGTAAACTCCATAGGATAGAGGGTAGCTCATCTACCCAAGCGCCCTTATCTTGTTCGAGTGGTGTCAGAAGCCTTTTTTTGATGCCATTGGTGACAAGTACATTTTCCTTTTCCACCTGGCGGTTGGTTTGTCGGTGGGAAACCGAAGCTCACTTGTATGCCCATATCTTTGCAGTATTTCTTGAATTCTGTAGAAGTGTAGTTTGATCCATTGTCGATAATGATGTTGTGAGGCATCCCGAAGCGGAAAACTATTGACTTGATGAAGTTTATGGCTGACATGGGCATACCTTACAGGTACTCGAGTTTGGCATACACGGTCCATTCTAGCAGAAGCCCATGACGTTACCAGGGCCCAATCAAAGATTCGGGTGACCAAAGGAGACACTGCTGCTTGCAGCACACAACGAAGCTCGAGATAGAAAGTTTGAAGGGAAAACCCTAACTTGTAACCGACTCGACCTGCTATCCTGAGACTTAGTCTATCTATATAAAGGCTAGGAGGGGGAGGCGAGGAGGACAATCACAACCCTAGTTTCCACACCATCGCGAGACTGCATCTGCGCACCCCTGTAACTTTCTACTCCTTTGATAATTACAAGAGTAGACAAGCAGGAGTAGGGTCCTCTGTGAGGCCTGAACCTGGGTAAACCTTGCATCCCTGTGTGCTTGTTTGCTAGCCGATCGATGCCTCCAGCGCTCCCTACTTCCTCGAACCTAAGTCCATCTGCGATGGGCATTGATGAGTTAACCCCTCGTCAATTGGCGCCGCTGTGGGAAAAGGGAGAGCTGATGTTGCGGCTTCCTCGGCCCCATCAACTGCGATCTACAACTCTGCAACAAGAGGAGATTCACCTCCTCTTCGGTACCTTTGACTTCACCGTGCACACGCTGGCCACTCGCTCGGATTTCGAGTTCGTGGGCGATGGGATCGGCCTCGCGATCGGGAGCTTACGCTTCCAAGTTGGTCAACTGGGCACACTTCGCCTCCTTGACTAGCCGAAGGTTCTCGCGATTGCTCCAGCATCGTGGTTTCCACCATCGATCGGCACCCAGAGCAAACTCAACGCCCCGATATCAGTCGGGAATATGGACATCGACAACAGTCACGAATCCGATCTGGGCGACCTGGCCACAGAGGATGGAGCCTACGGCTCCAGATCTGAAATCTGCGGAAGCAACAGCTTCCCCAAACACTACATGTGCACCATCGTCAACACAGGCGAGAACGGCGGCACTCGGGATAACACCGGTACCGGTGGTGGTATCCCAGTCGCGAACGGTGATCCCCCCAACGGAGCACCCACCAACAACGGGACGGAAGGCCATCCGCATCTCACTGTGAATGAACATACCAAAGAGCGCGTGTTGATCAAGCTCAATGACACCCAGTGGGCTCGTTGTCGAGAAGCCCTGTGGGGCAATCCCCTGCCACCAAACTCATCGCAAGACATGCTGATGGGTTACCATTGGCTGCTCAAGGAAGAATTCAAGCGCCAACAACAACTAATCGCCCAGCTTGATGCACGCAGGAGAGCAACGGACGAGTCGAGCCTTCGGAGAGCTCAGCTCTCTTCCATGGGAGGATCCTCCTCTAAGGGCAAAAATCATATAGCCGCCAAGAGACGTTCTTGACTGGCTCACCTCACCGATAAGGGCGAGAAGAGGCCGCGCGAGTCCTCGACTTCTCATCCATGACGGTGGATACGCGGGGCAATGTGCTCCCAAAGAAACCGCATGCAGCAGTGACAGCGACCACCATGTACCTCCTCAATAACCAGCCACCGGCTGGGGACCCGTGGGCCGCCATGCACCGATCTACGATCGCGTGCCTGGGGCTAGTCGAAGCTGCACTCATCAAGGATCCAGCGCTGGAGCCGAAGAAAAACAAGGCTCTGGCCAAAAGCTACTCTTCACCCTCCTCCAGCGATGACAGCCACGACTTGTCGCGACGACACCGCTCACGGTGGCACGACTACGACTACGACACGCGTGATGACATCACACAGCGCAAGGTCGACAAGATGCACGCGAGGCGTGCCCGTTCAACTGACTCGGAAGATGACATGTTAGAACTCTGCGGCACTAGCTACTTTAGCAGGGCCATACGGAAAAAGCGAATGCCAAAAGGGTTCAAACTCCCATCGGAGAACCCAAAATTTGATGGCCTGCAGGACCCGAAGATCTGGCTGGAGGATCACATTTCCTCTGTCAGGCTGCACGTCGGAACCACAAGCACGGCAATGCAATGCCTCCAACTACAGCTGCAAGGTGCCGCCCATGCATGGCTCAACAACCTTCGACGCGGATCAATTCGCAGCTGGGAAGAACTAGTCTACAACTTTGTGCGAAATTTCAAGGGCACTTACAAAAGGCCCGCATAGATCGAAGAATTAAGGGGCTGCTACCAGAAGACTGGCGGGTCGCTACGCTCATACATCCAGAGATGGTCCATCATCAAAAACTCTACAGAAGACATCTCATAGGATCACGCAATCGACACGTTAAATGGTGGTGTGCGCCGCAGAGAGCTCAGGGAGGAGCTGGGCTGCTCGAAGCCCAAGACAATCGACCACCTGATGGAGATCAGGAATAGGTGGGCCTATGGAGAGTACTCGGTAAAAACCGTGTCCACTCCGATGATGACGACGACCTCGGCCGAAGGCGCGATTACCAAGGAAAACATCGAATGCACGGTTATGAAGGCCGTGAGGAGGTCGACATGGTCACGGCTGGCTACACCGACAAATGCGACGACAATAACCACAACAACAGATACCACAGCAGAAAAAACACGAAAGTGTGGCAACACCACACTCGCGATGAGGCACCTGGGACATCTATCCAGGACAAACTGTCTAGACCGTGCAACGTACACTTCTACATAGACAAGCATGACAGCAAGAAAAAGTCTAGCCACCTTCTAAAAGATTGCCGCGAATTCCTCAAACTCCACGAAGGCCTGGCCTAGATGAATCGTGACGTGATAAACCAGGGCTATGGAGCTGCCCCAGGCGCTGTGGCTCATGGAGCACCTCCACCACCACCCGGGCCACCACCACCTGTGGCTGCACCAATCCAGAACCATGGAGGCGAGCTATACCCGCGAGCACTGGGAAACATGGGGATGATCCAAAAAGGATGCCCCTCAAATCGAGTGCAAAAATCAATCACTCGCCAAGTCAATCTAGCGATGAACTCTCTGCCCTCCACCACTGAGTACCTCAGTGGAAGCGAGTCCTGCATCACCTTCGGCAAGCGCGATCATCCGCACCAAGTACCTCGCCCAGGTTATTGTCCCCTGGTACTCGAGGCACAGATTGGAGGCTTCGAGATGAGTCACGTCTTCATGGATGGTGGAAGCAGCATTAACCTCATGTTCACAAGTACCTTGCGTGAAATGCGAATTCCTCTGTCATGTCTAGAAGCTTCATACATGACTTTCCATGAAATCGTCCCAGGGAAGGGCGTATACCCCCTGGGCAAGATTAGCCTAGACGTCATATTCGGGACCTTGGCAAACTTTCGACAAGAGCGCATCGAATTCGAAGTCGTCGACTGGCCCTCGCAATAGCACTGCATCCTCGGACGTGTCACGTTCGCAAGGTTCATGGAGATACCACACTACACCTACCTGCAGATGAAGATTCCGGGCCCAAACGAAATTATCACAGTCAGCGGAAGCTTCGAGAGATCCGACAGCTGGAATAGGGAATTAAACAGAATTTACTAGTCTTTCGGCATGCAAGAGGAACTGACGAGGTTGAAGGAGTCGACAGACAATAGTCTACCTCCTCTGAGCAAACCAAGCTCACCCGACCAATCCTTCAACACATTGGTCCACACCAAGCCGGTCTAGGTCCACCCAACGGACCCGACCAAGATGTCCCTCATCGCCAACAACTCGAGTCCTGCATAGGAACTGGCGCTCGTTGAATTCCTCCGTGAGCGCTGGGAAATCTTCGCCTGTTGTCCAGCGGACATGCCAGGAGTTCCCAGGGAATTCGCCGAGCACTCACTCAACGTAAATCCTGAAGCAAGGCCAGTCAAACAAACAATACGACGACTATATGAACCAAGGGCAAAAGTAGTCGGTATGGAAGTCAATAGACTCCTCGACGCTAATTTCATACGCGAGATCAAGGAAAGCACCTAGTTAGAAAACCCCGTGCTTGTTCCTAAAAAAGACACGGGCATCCTGCGGATGTGCGTGGACTTCACCTCCTTGAACAAGTATTGCCCGAAGGACCACTTCCCGTTGCCACAGATCAATCAGATAATCGACTCCACCGCGGGATGCGAGTGCCTCTGCTTCCTTGACGCCTACTCAGGCTATCACCAGATTCGAATGAAGGAGGAGGACCAGGACAAAACGGCGTTCATTGCGCCCTTTGGTGTCTTCTACTAAACAAGGATGCCCTTCGGGCTGAAAAACGCAGGAGCCACCTACCAGTGGTGTATGCAGGCCTGTCTCAAGAACCAGCTTGGTCGTAACATCCAAGTCTACATCGACGACATCGTCATCAAAACCAAGAAGGAAGCCTCGTTACTCGACGATCTCCGTGAGACCTTCGATAACCTCGACCGCTACTGGATCAAGCTGAGTCCGGACAAATGCGCCTTCGGCATACCATCTGGGCAATTTCTCGGGTACCTCATCTCCACGGGAGGGATCAAGGCCAACTCGAAGAAAATAAAAGCCATACGGGCTATGGAGAAGCCGAAGAACGTAAAAGGCGTCTAGCAGACGGCTGGGCGAATCGCGGCGCTCAGTCGATTCATCAGTCGGATGGGCGAAAAGGCACTGCCTTTCTACCAACTTCTCCATAAGGTTGACAAATTCGAGTGGACAGACGAAGCACAAGAAGCATTCGAAGACCTCAAGCGTCTACTGTCCACCTCGCCGGTGTTGGTAACACCTCGCAAAAAGGAGCTGTTGTTGCTATACATCTCTGCCACCAGCCAGGTGGTTAGCACTGTGCTCGTAGTGGAGCGAGCCGAACAAAATAAAGTCCACGGGGTGCAACGCCCAGTCTACTACCTCAGGGAGGTACTCACACCAACGAAACAGTGGTGCCTGCATTATCAGAAGCTGGCATACGACATTTTCATGACAGCCAGGCGACTGCACCACAACTTCCAGGAGCACCCAATTATTGTGGTGAACGATGCCCCGCTAGGGCACATACTCAACAACCCCGACGCCACTGGACGAATCACGCTCTAGGGGATAGAAGTGTCTCCACGAGACATCACATACGAGAAGCGAGACGCGATCAAGGCACAAGTTCTTCCGGACTCCCTCGTACACTAGATGGAAAATCAGCTCCCGACAAGCCATACATGTCCTATCTATGGACAATGCACTTTGATGGGTCCAAACGCAAGGAGGGAGCTGGCGTGGACGTCATCTTGACATCACCACAAGGTGACAAGATGAGATATGTTCTGCAATGCAGTTCACCACCTCCAACAACAAAGCTGAGTACGAAGCTTTACTCCACGGGATGCGGATGGCAAAAGCTTGTGGTGCAAAGTGACTCGTCATCTATGGTGACTCCAAACTGGTGGTCAACCGAACAATGAACGAGTGTGATGCTCTGAGCGACAACATGATCGCCTACCGTGACCTTTATGACGCACTCGAGGGGGACTTCGACAGCTACGAGCTACGACACATTGGCCATGAGAGCAATAAATAAGCAGACATACTCGCTAACATCGGCTCCACTTGTGCCTCAGTGCCACCCGGAGTATTTCTAGAGAGCATATGCGAGCACTCCATCAAGCCTAAGGCTCCAGAGCATAAAACCAGCATGTCAAAGGACTCAGGGACTATGCCACCCAACGATCCAATGGCACTCGATGACATGGATCCAGATACAGGACTCGAAGGCCCCATGGAGGTCATGATGATAGAGTCATCCTGGACGCAACCATACATCATGTACTTGCTTAGCAAAAGGTTGCCAGATGACCCAACATATGCGCGTCACATAGCGCGACGGTCCAAGGCTTTCGCCTTTATCAATGGCGAGATGTACAAACGCAGCATCACATGATTCCTTCAGCACTGCATCTCCAACGGAGACGGAAGAGCCATCCTCCTCGAGATACACGAAGGCACTTGTGGCCACCACGCCAGTAGTCGCGCCCTCGTCGCCAAAGCTCTACGAGTTGGATTATACTGGCCAACAGTAATGCGTGACGCCAAGGACATCGTCCAACATTGTAACGCCTGTCAGCGATTCGCGGACAAGCCGCACGCACCTGGCGCAGAGCTCAGGCCAATACTTGTGGCATGGCCCTTCGCACAATGGGGACTCGACATGGTCGGCAAGCTCCATAAATCTTCACCTGGAGGATATATCTACCTCCTTGTCGCGGTCAACAAATTCACCAAATGGATTGAGGCCATGCCGGTGACAAACCAATCAGGAGCCAGCGCCATTAAATTCTTTGAGTCCACCGTCTTCCGATTCAGAGTGCCACTTAGCATCATCATGGATAACGGAACAAACTTCACCTTGAACGAATTCCAGGGCTTTTGCAAAAAACTAAGAATCGACATCAGCTACTCCTCAGTAGCGCACCCTCAGACCAACAGTCAAGTCGAAAAGGCCAACGGCCTTGTTTATAGTAGGATCAAGAAAAGGCTCCTCCAGCCACTCGAAAGAGCTGTCGGGTGCTGACCCGAGGAGCTGCAATCGGTACTATGGAGCCTGCGCACAACTCCAAACAACGCTACAGGCTATACTCCATTCTTCATGGTACACGGTGCCGAGGCGGTACTACCCGCGGAGGTATTCTATAAAGCCCCACGGGTAGTAGCATACAGCGAGGCAAAATCAACCCTCGCACTCGAAGACTCCGTCGACCTCCTTGATGAAGCATGCGAGATTGCAGTGGAGAGATCCACGATCTACCAGCAGAACCTCCGCAATTACCACAGTAGAAGGCTACGCCCCAAATCCTTCGTCGAAGGAGACCCGGTCCTAAGACTGAAGCAACAAGGGCACCTCAAGCTCGAGTCCCCTTGGGAAGGACCTTATGTGATTACTGAAGTAATCCCAGGTGGCGCCTACCACCTTAAAGATCTAGAAAACAGAGTTGCATACTCCAATCCCTGGAACGTCGCACAGCTGCACCGTTTCTACCCTTAGATGTTTTACTTTACAAATAAGGCTATTCATCCAGGCTACTTAGCCATACATTGTACCTCGTGATATTCTACGAATAAATAAATCCAAGTGCCCCCAACTTTCTGTTTTCTATTTTACTTGCAATTATATCACTTGGGGGCTGCGCCACCCTCTACACCTCGTTACACGAATAATGCAGTATCCTGAGTAGCAACGCAGCTGACAGGTTGACAAGGTGCTGAGATGAATATACCTTAGGCTAATGAAAAGGAACTATATATTACAACATACTCGAAAAACATACAAGCTAGCAAGCTCTTTACATATTAACGAGCATATGAAACGCCTGGCACAATTATATGAACTTTACAACACCTATGCATCCATGTGCAGGTCTAGACTACACTACTGCTGCAAAAGGAGAACATTTCTGTGCTCTTCGAAGAAATCGACGATATCTTTGGCTGGCTGATCAACCGCCCGGTAATGTGGCACCATGTTCCATGTCATCCCTTCTGGTGGGGGCAGTGGTCCAGCGGCAACAACTGCAAAATCCATATCTGGTCGGTGCAGGTGAATAAGCGCCAACGCAGCCTTGGCACCTGTGACCAATTGTTGGCGCACGCACTCGCGAACCGCGCTGATATCCCGAAACTTCGTCAGCAATGCTAGCAAGCTTGAAGGCACGACATCTAGGGGGAACATTGCCTGAAAAATATGCTTGAGGCACAACTGCGACTTCTTCATGCACTACAGCACCCGCGATTCACGATCCTGTAGCGCCGCCAACCCGACTGCACGATCGTGATCCACCCAGAAATATCCTCTGGCTTCTAGCTGCTCCTGGGTCAAGTCGTTCAGTCGAATAGCAACTCAATCCCTCTCATCCTGCGGGTGACAAGCGCTAACAACTACAAGAAGCAGTGCAAAGCATAAAGACAAAGTGCCACCACGAATGGCTAAAGAAAGGATAAGAAGCTAGAAAACTAACACTTAAATTGCTCATTCAATTCTGCCACCTCTCCTAGAAGGTACTTCTCGCGCGTGCCGATTTTTTTAGCTTTCGACTTCCACACGTCCGTGTTACCGCGGATCACGGGCATCTCTTGCTCCAAGTGCTTTATGGGGTCACACAGTCGCAAGAGCAGCGAAAACTCCTCCACCTTTGAATGTGGCCGCGCCATAGTTTCATCAGTGGGAGGGGAGTCAGGCGAACCACTCGAAGGACCCTATTACATCCAGAGAAAGAAGCAAATAAGACCAACCATTCATCAATAAAAAAAGAGCGCATCCAAGTTCAACGAGTCTCAAAAGGGGCACCCCCACAAAAGCATAGTTCAACAAAGGAAAGCCAGACTATTACAAAAGGCAGCTAAGCAGCATTCTATGACTATGCTTTGGCACTCGGGGGCTTCCACGAATCTGTAGCAGTCTCTGATGCCACAGTATTCCCAGCTACAACCTCGGACACCGTAGCCTTTGCCTTCTTCAACCGCCGCAGCTTCGCCGAATACTTTGCGAGCGTCTCAATAAGCCGAGGCCCATATTTACTGCAACTAGTGGTGAAAGGAGCAAACACTACCTGCTGGCCATCCACGGTGACTGGCATCACCGAGGAGACGTTGCTGGGGTCCAGTTCCATGCCATGAGCTTGCGCCATCGCGAGTCCCATGGTCGCTCCAACTCTCCACTGTGCATTCTTGA
This sequence comes from Avena sativa, assembly GCA_916181665.1. Taxonomy (NCBI): domain Eukaryota; kingdom Viridiplantae; phylum Streptophyta; class Magnoliopsida; order Poales; family Poaceae; genus Avena; species Avena sativa. The sequence continues at coordinate 24,445,008 of OV702290.1, read as the reverse complement.
AGTCCATAGACACGCCTTCCATGAAGGATTCCACCAAGCCATCAAGATCTTCGATCAGCTTGGCCTTGGGGACCATCTCCTCTTGAAGACGCCTAAGCACGCCCTTGGCCTTCTCAAGCGATTCCTTGATGGAGATGCTGCGGTCCTCGACTGCAGCCACGGCGCCAGCCAAAGCATCCAAGCATGTCAAAGCCTGGGAGTCGAAGTCCACGCCGGAAGCATCTGCAGAATATACACATGAGCACAACAAATTACAGGCAAAGTGCTTGGAAAATGCAAATGAGGCAGTATCGTACCTGAGAGTGCTTTCACGATGGAGAAAAGCTATTCTACGAACACGTTTTCCCTCTCAGCGGCGGAGGAATGCAAATCTTCCTCACGCTTTTTTGACTCTTCAAGAGCCTCGAGTGCCTCGTCGCATTTCTTCTCTGCCGCGGCAAGTCCCTTCTGGAGGGAGTCGGTCTGACGAAGAAGATAGGTATGCCCACCTACAAAGGATAAAATGGCAAAACTTGAGCCCACCAACTTTTTCACAAGAAAAATGAAGGGAAAAAATGTAAATTCACCTTCAAAGGAATGATAACGGGTTTCTAGCGAAGCATGCTGGCGACCCAATGACATGATCCGATCGGTGAGGTGAGCAGATTCCTTCAAGATAGGCTACCAAAAATAAAAAAGTGTGAGCATCAACCAAAATTCGTCTGCCAATGACAAGAAAAACTTACATGTTTCACTAGGGACTCTGAAGTTTCCTTCTAAGTTGACATCCGGGCAACCATCTGGTGCCCCCTAGTGTGGGGGGAACTTGAAGAATTGGCACCGGAGTGGGCCTCCACCAGAGGACAAGGGGATCGTGTCACCACCTCCTTGTCTTTGGAGTTTGTGACTCCAGTCTCCTTCACAAATCGATAGTCGTCGGAAGATGACGATGCCGTTTGAATACAAAAACACCCAGAACCACTTCAGACAAGCAGATGTTGGGAAGAAAAGACAAACTCGGAAGAGTATCAAATCATACCCGTCAAAATTATCGAGGTCAAAGGAGTCCTCAAATGCCTCCTTTGGTACCTGATACATTGCAAATGTATCTGTAATTGTTGATGTTCCATGCTTGGTTTATATCTACTTTCTTATGTTTTGTCCACACTTTGGAGTACTTTCTATACACTTTCTTGGACTAACCTATTAACAAGAGCCACGGTGCCAGTTGCCTGTTTTTTTGCTGTTTTTGGTTCCAAGAAAGTCAGAAAATGTATATTCTCGGAATTGGACCGGACAAAAGCCAAAGTCAATATTTTATCGAAAGACTCACGGAGCCAGAAGACGAGACAGAGAGGGGCCATAGGGCGGCCACACCATGTGGTGGCACGGGCTAGCCCTGGCTGCACCACTAGGTGGTGTGGGCCCCCTGGACGCCCACCGATGTTGCCTCTTCGCCTATAAGATGCCTCCTGATGCAAAAACCCTAAATCGTCAATTAGAAATCCACGAAAAGTTCCGCAGCGCCACCGCCACCGAAGGAGAGATTCGGGGGACATAAAGTCTCTGTTCCGGCACCCTGCCGGGACGGGGAATTGCCCCGGAGCCATCTCCATCGATCTCCACCACTATCTCCATCATCGTTGCTGATTCCCATGATGATGAGGGAGTAGTTCTCTCTCGAGGCTAAGGGTTCTACCGGTAGCTATGTGTTCATCTCTCTCTCTATGCATGATCATATTGTGATCAAGCTTTGTAATCAAGTAGATCTACCTTGCTACTCAAGTGCTTTAATAGATCTCTGCTCTCCCCATGTGTGTGAAGTTGACAGTGTGCACACCATGGTGGCACTTAGGCTAGAGATTACAAATACTTGTTATGAGTTATATTTGGAGTTGGATGTCTTAATGAAATTGTGGTGTTTGTTTGAACCATCTAGTGCTCAAGGTGACAGTGTGGGGTTATCTAGATGCGGAAAGCGAACTTTGAGGAGTATTTTTATAACCCTACCAATGATTAGAGTGTCCAACCGGAGAGTAGTTTAGAGTAGTATCATAAAGAGAAGATATTTATATTAGAGTGTTCACTAGTGAAAGTATGATCCCTGGGCCTTGTTTATAATCATTGATACACCATTTGCAATTAGATCTGTTACATGTTTGCTTGCTTCCATCTTTATTTTAGTTTGCCTTTAGTCTTTTCCCACGTCAACCACATGCCAGCAAGCTATTTTCTATCACCATTGTCTTATATCCATACCACTTGTATTTCACTATCTCTTCGCCGAACTAGTGCACCTATACACCTGACAAGTGTATTGGGTGTGTTGGGGACACAAGTGACTTCTTGTATCTTGATTGTAGGGTTGCTTGAGAGGGGATACCTTTAACCACTTACTCCCTGAGTTCGATAAACCTTGGGTGATCCACTTAAGGGAAAACTTGCTACTGTTCTACAAACCTCTGCACTTGGAGGCCCAACAACTATCTACAAGAATAGAAGTGCGTAGACATCAAGCTATTTTCTGGCGTCGTTGCCGGGGAGGTAAGGTAAAAGGTACTCACATCCTTCGGTGTGAGTGCTCAAAGTTATTTCCTTTAGATTCTGCAATTTTGTCTTTTTGTTTCTTGTTTTCACTAGTTAGACTTAATGGAAAACAACAACAAAATTAGAGAGCTTTATAGTATTTATCTTGAGTTAGGACATGAAGTGTTTGAAGATAAAATTAAAAAACCTATGGAACTTTATTTGCATGCTAATAGCAATGTTGTTAGTATGAATTCTTTGGGCACCATTATTGCTAATGCTACGGAAAAGTCTAAGCTTGGGGAAGCTAGTTTCTATAAAAATGATCTTTTTAGTCCCCCAAGCATGGAGGAGAAAATTTACTTTGATGATACGATGCCTCCAATATACAATGATTACAATAATGAATATGATATTTTCAGTCCACCTACTATTGAGGAGGAAATTAATTATGACTATAATATGTCTCCTATATTTGATGATTATGGTGATGAGAATAATAATGATGGCTATTTTGTTGATTTGCTCCCACTACAATTAATAAGAATAACTATGCTTTGTGGAGAGTAATAATGATTATATGCATGTGGCTCATGATAAGAATGTTTCATGTGATAGTTATATTGTTAATTTTATTCATGATGCTACTGAAAGTTATTATGAGAGGGGAAAACATGGTTTTATGTATTTCAACAATATTAAATTTCCCCTCTTTATGTTGAAAGTCTTGAAGTTGCACTTGTTTTGCTTTACTATGCTTGTTGCTTTGTGCTTTCATGACTTGTTTCTTTAAAATATTCCTATGCATAGGAAGTGGGTTAGACTTAAATGTGTTTTGAATTTGCTTCTTGATGCTCTCTTTTACTTCAATTCATATTTCTTATGTGAGCATCTTCTCAAACTATCATGCCTAACTTAAAGGCGTTAAAGAAAAGTACTTATTGGGAGATAACCCAAAAATTTTAGATGAGTCTTGGAAGTTATTACTTCAGTAATAACCTCTCCTTACCCTTTTTATTTTCTTTTTTGTGCCAAGAGTAACCTCTAATGAGAGAGAAGTAATGATTGGAAAAGTTGTTGTCCCGAAATAGATTTCTGTGCTTCACTGTACAAATTCGTGTACAATCTCTGTACGTCATTTTGAGGCATGAATTTTTTTGATTCTGCCCCAGGTTGTTATCTAACTTTCTTTAGTTCAACACTTTTTGATTTGAGCAACATAAGGTCTTCGAACAAATTCGTCTTTACCTGCTGGTCTGTTTTGACAGATTTCTGCCATTATTTGCATTTGCTTCTTGTTGGTTCCTTTTTGAGTTATTTTGGGGAATTGAGCTTTTTGAGGGAAGTGCTACAGTAGCTAGTGTTTTAATGGAAGTTTTATTGGTGTTAGAACTGAACCTAAAGACTTTTTATCTTGAGTGCACTAATGTTGCTAATAAAGATTGTGTGAAGCTTTGCATGAAGGAAAAATTGCAGGTGTATGGAAGGAATGAGTAATGAGATGAAGGATGGACTAAAGCTTAAGCTTGGGGATGACACGCGTGTCACCCTAAGAAATATCCAAGAATTAAAAGCGTCAAAGCTTGGGGATGCCCAAGGCATCCCCCTCTTCATCAATAAAAATCCCAGGTTCCTTCCAAACGCTTCATTTTTCTTGTTTCATGCACAGTTGTGTTGTTCTTGGAGCGTCTTATTTTTCATTTTCGTTTTGGTTTTTCGTTTGCTTTGTTTGATTTGTTTTTTGAATAAATTGGTTGGACCCCCTCTTTCATTACATTGGTTTTCAAATAGTTTGGTTTGGATTGGAGAAGAGTAGGAAAGTTCATGCTTAAGTGGTAAAGAGAGCTTGTTTTTGACTGTGGCCTATGCTTTGTCATGCCATGCTTGATATTGTTTTGGCTTTACGCTTAGTATTCTTTGTTGTAGCATGACTTCTTATAAACAATTGAGATTGCTTAATGTGCCTTGAAAGAATCGTGCGTTGTTTGAGCATATTAAAGCATAATATTGTGGTATTCTCCTTTGATGCTTTATTTGGGTTGACTTGGCACATGCTCACACCATGTTATGACTATCCCAAGTCACCATAGCCTTTATGATCCTTTAGTTTTCGACTTGTAGTATCACTTTATGCTTTAATTAATGATGTTTTGTTGCTCTGCATGATTATGGCCATTATTGCTCTCTTAGTTTGTCGCTCCCGTTCTTTTGCTAGCCTCCGTAACCAAGTATGAGTTCCACTCATGCATCCAATTCCTTGAACCAAGTTATTCCAAAGGTCCACCATACCTACCTACTAGCATATGCTATTCCAAGTATATTCATGTTTTTATCTAACTTTCGAATTAAACTTGTTATGTGAAAACTAGTGATTAAAGCTCTCACAAACTTGATGGCACACTTTACTTTTCTTGCCCTTAATAAACTTGAACCATTGTGTCGTCTATGTTGTATATGCTTGCACTTATATGTTGGGTATTAGCAGAACCATGCTGTCATGGGGAACGCTTTCAACATTGCACTTGTACTTTGTACCTAGTTGATATCATGCTCTTTTGTTTATGGATGTCGTCGGTATGAAATGAAAGAGGAGCTTGTAAGTCCGTGGAGTTATGTATGTGTGTTAGAGAAACGCCTAGGCCGCTAGTCTAATCCATGCTGTCATGGTGGAAACCTGCAGCGTAACCATAATGAGCTGTCTATGAAGCATTCTTCTTATAAAAAAAGAGTTAGATATTGAGAAAAAAAGAGAAAAAGAAAAGAAAAACAGAGATATATGAAAAGAGGAAAGAGAGAAAAAAGCACCATATTCCCATGGTAAATAAGAAAATTGCTGAGATGCTCGTTGTCTGCTTGCCTTGTCATTTTGATATGGGGATTCTTCCATATCATCGGGCAAGGGGTACCCCGTTGGCGGTTCTCTATGATACACATGTACTTACGATGACAAGAACTTACCGGTGACTAAACTTGAGTAGCATGAGGAGCGACCCTCGTATTCAAGGGACATGAGATTTCCAACTTATACTTCGTCAAGCATATACACCATAGTTTGTTCACTTTAACCTTAATCACTTCAAGATGCTTATGATAGGGGCAATGAGAGCTCAAAGCTATTAAGTACCATAATTTTTGGAAGCTCTTTATCAAACTTGAATCTCTGCTTCCTTCTTTGAAGGCCTTTCTTTTACTTTTATGTTGAGTCTCCACCTTCTATCTTTATGCACCTACTTTGAGACCATAGTGGCCATTCTTAGTTCTATGTGCATTGTCGCAAGACTTGTTGACTGATGCATAGCTTTGATATTGCTTGTTTTAAACTATTTGTATCTAGTCACTTTTATGAACTTTGAAGGTGTCCAATGCATTTATATTTGCTACTCTATGAGGGACAAGCTGAATGCCACTATGCTATGTTTTCTTTATGAGAAACAAACAAACGTCTTGCAAAGCATTGTTATCCATGAATATTTTGTTTGTGCCTTTTCATGTTGCAACATAGTTGCTTTGTCTTATAGCTAGAACATTATCTTTCATGTTATGATTGAAGTACTATGATCCCAGCTATCAATGTTCTACAAATACTTTGATCAAGATTATGATGGTGCATGTCACCTCAAAAAATATTTCTTTCTTTTTATCACTTACCTTGACGAGGGTTTAACTTGTCAATGCCCATTGTGATGGACTTGGGTTTTGGAGAAGGAGGGAGCGCTGGAGACATTTATCGGCTAGCAAACAAGCACACAGGGGACAAAGGGTTTATCCAGGTTCAGGCCTCGTAGATTTCCCTACTCCTGCTTGTCTGCTCGTGGAATTATCGAGGGAGTCGAAAGTTACAATGATGCGCAGATGAAATCTGGTGAGGGTTGCGAAAGCTAGGGTTGCGTGTGTCCTCCTCGCCGCCCCCTCCTAGCCTTTATATAGATAGGCTAGGTCCCGGGTAGGAGGTCGAGTCGGTTACAAGTTAGGGTTTTCCCCTTCAAACTTTCTATCTTTTGCTTCCTCTTGTCCTTCAAGCAATTGAGAGTCTATAGGTTACTCGAGTCCCTCCATCCGGGCCTTGGCGACACCGTGGGCCTGTACGTATTTGGGCCGTATATACCAAACTCGAGTACCTGTAAGGTATACCCATGTCAGTAGCCCCCGAGTGTCCAGTGGAATCGCAGATTCGACTGGGGACTTTTGAAGCCATGGAGTGCCTGAATGAGTATATTTCGATTGCTTTTATTTGTGTCATAGGGATTGTTGATATACGTGCCTGATATGACCGATGTATCGTTATCAGTTAACCACCTTAGGGTGAAACAACGCAATCTACTCGAATTTGAGTCCCCGGACTCGAATCCGAAAAAGTGCTGGTGTAATTCGACTCAGGCCACGGAGGTCTTACAGGAGTCGAAATCCAGTTATATGGGTGTGAGCACTTGACGCGTCCGTCGAGGCATGTTCATCGTGCCTGTGGGCACAGATATGTTTCTGGTAGTGCGCAGTTAAATGCGTTGCCAGGCCTTATTCAGGTTTTACCTTCACGCCGTAGGCGCGGCATCCGAATTTTATCATCGCGGAGACGATTCGGGTAACCCAGGAGACGCAGTCTCTTTGTAAGGGAAAAATTATGAGGCGGTGTCGCCATGAGTTTCGAGTGTGGATGTTATCAACACATAGTTTTTTGTTCACATAATCATAGGGTGTGCGACCAGCGCTCCCTATGGGAGTATCCCCCGAGTGCCTGGTTGAGTCGAAGACTCAGGCAGGGACTAAAAACTTCTGCGACTGCTGTCGTCTTTTGCTTGCTTGTTCGGTCGATAACCCGGGCAGGTAGTAAAACACCTTTGCGACTGCTATCGTCTTCGCCTGCTTGTTTCAGTCGATGACCCAGGCAGGTGCAAAAATATTTTTGCGACTGATGTCGTCTTTTGCCTGCCTGTTTCCGGCGCTCCCTATGGGAGTAACCCATGTTCATAATCGAACTGTGTTTCGAGTGGTTGGGTTTGCCTTTTGTAATTGTCCATGTTCCTGCAAAAAGAAAAGAAAAATCATAGGGTGCGCGGCCAGCGCTCCCTATGGGAGTAGCCCCCGAGTGCTTGGTGGAGTCGAAGACTCCAGCAAGGACTAAAAATAGTCGAAGTTCTCCATTGCATAGACTTTTGGTGATGTCAGTGCTGACGCTTGTATGACCTTAGTTGCCCGCGTGAGCGGTTTTGACGGGACGTGACGAGCTGTGGGTCCCACTTTCTGACTTTGATTTGACTGGGCGTGCGTAATCTTATTTTTAACTGTGCCTCCTCGATTTCCGCGCGTAATGGTAGAAGTGGGGGGACGGTTCGCGCTTCCTCTTCTCCATGTGTCCTCCGCGATGCGTGCCACGCGTCCAATAGGGTTTTTGTCAGCCGTTGGATTGCATCTTCCAGGGGTTAAGTAGCGATGCCGCAGCGGTAATTTTCCCATCTGTGTTCTTTCTTCCTTGCTGCCATCGCCATTGCCCTTTGCTTTCCTGCTTTCTTCTGCGCCCATCTGCTCTACGACGCTGGACCAGCTCCATTCGTTCCCCAGCTATTTTCTTCGCTCTCATCGCCACCGCACAATGGGGAAGAAGAAGGGAGGCGCTACCGCTGAGTCCGCGGCCACCCTCGCTGCAACGAAGAAGAAGGGTGGCTCCGCTGCTGTGGCCACCAGCGCCGCCGCCGGGAAGAAGAAGGTCGCAGGCACCCGCGTGACTAATGGCGCTTGGCGCCCCTCCATCATCAAAGCGTCGGATCTCCGTCTTCTTCGCCAAGACGGAGTGATCTCTGCATCAGTCGCCGATTCGCGCGTCCCCAGCGGTGAGACTGTTCCTGTGCCTCCTGCTGGTTATTGAGTCATGTTTCTTGCATTCATCATTCGCGGTCTTTCCTTGCCTCTTCACCCCTTTCTTCGGGGTCTTCTTTGTTTCTATGGGCTCCAGCTCCATCAGCTGTCCCCAAATTCTCTCCTCCACATTACTTGCTTCATCATCCTCTGCGAGTGCTGGCTCAGAATCGAGCCGCACTTTGGTCTTTTCAAACGTATTTTTAAATTGAAGCGTCAGTCCGCATCTGGCTCTTTGGTTTATGACGTAGGTGGTTGTGGAATACATGTTGATCCATCCGCCACTTACTTCGATATCAAGCTCACCAAGTCCGTCCAGGGTTGGAGGGACAAATGGTTTTATGTGTGTGACCAGAAGGCCAAGGACGAGAACTTTGGTCTCGCGCCTTTTGATCCCGCGACTCCCTGCAAGAAGATGCGTTCTTGGAAGAACGTGATCATGCCTTCCGAACTCGCAGAGACAGACGTGTTGTATCAGCGCGTCTGCGACCTCGAGAGTCGCATAGGCGCAGAAGAGGGAGGCTGCGCCCTTGTCAGGACTTGGCTGCGTCGTCGCGTCCAGCCTCTCTAGGCCAGGGTCCATCCCATGTTCCAATGGGGTGGCGCTGATGATCCCACTCGCGTGTCTGCCGATGGCATGTCCGCGAGTGAGGTAGATAAGAGGGTGCGACTGGTCACGAAGTATACCCTCAAGGATGTGCTTCCGAATGAGCCAGTCGTTCCTCCTTTTGATGCTTCGAATCCTCCTCCTGAGGTATGGTTGTGCTACGTAGTAGCGTATTTTCTCGATTGCATCTTCTGTTGCTTATCTGTTTTATTTTTGTATGCAGGAGTGGGCGGTGTCACCTTGCATGCCTCCCCTCCCTGAGGGGATTATTCGTCGTGAGGCTGTGGAAGAGGACCAGTCTGAGTCGACTGTCCCTTCCGATGTTGAAGAGGAAGCCCCCGAGTCCGAAAGTCCGGATACTCGCAAGCGTTCGCGTAGCAAGGATTCTGCCGCGTCGACTCCTTCCACTCCAGGGGGCGCGGCTGTTGGTGCGGAGTCGCCAATTCCCGCCGTTCCTCTGAGGGCTGTGGCACCGTCATCTCGCAAGAAGATGCGATTGCCCAAGGAGTCTTCGTCGGAGTCGACAGAAGCCACATTTGATCTTGATAGATTTGACTGGTAAGTTTGCTAGTAAATTCGTTCGCCACTTGTTTTCTTCTTGTTGTCTTTTCCCTGTAGTTTCCTTATCTGAGTAAGGATTTTGTCTTGTAGTCAAGAGGCGTCGTCATCTTCTGGTGACGTCGAATTTTTGAAGGAGTCAGGAGTCGCGACCTCAAAGGCCAAGATAGAGGACGAGCGTGCTCCTTCTCCTCCAGTGGCAGCCCACTCCGGGCACAATTCTTCGAGCTCTCCTCACATAGGGGAGCATCGAGTAGTAGCTCGGATGATGGTTCAGCAACCTTCTTCGGAGTCGCTGGAGGACCATGTAAGTATATCTCTCTCTTCTTTTCTTTTTTAACTGGAAGTCAACGCCCTTTGTTGCCTTCTGCTGATTCCTTTTTTTGGTGTGACAGCTCCTTGTCAAGGAAGCCGCGCAGGTGGCGGAGCAGGTGATGGCGATAGGTCGCCAGCATGCGATGCTGGAGAAGCGCCACCGCGTGGTCGAGAGTGAGTGTTCTATACTTATTTCTTGTCATCTTCTCTGTACATTGGTATCATTGACTGACAGCCAAATTTTGACTATCCTATAGCTGAGCATAATGCTTTATTGCGTGACGTCGCCACGTTGGGAAAGACTCTGGCCGCAGCTATGAAGGGGCTCGACAAGGCAATCGCGGCTTGTGATGAAGCCCAGAAGCGCAAAGAGGATCTGCGTGCCTCCTTTGCGGCCAGGGAGAAGTTGTTCTAAGAGCAACTGTTCTCAGTCGCCAAGGCCCTCTTAGGTACCTTTACTTGGCGGATATTTTTATTGATGTTCTTCTCTTCCTCTGTGGCGCCGGTGGCATTTAGAAGTTTGATCCGTGTGTGTTTTTTGGTGTAGATGCTGGTGGCTTGAGTTTTGATCCACGAGTCCTTGGCCGTGATGACGCTCTGGCGGGCGCGGTATCTGCGGTCGAAGACCATAGATCCGCTGTCCAAAATACGTTGTCCAAAGCCAAGGCCACCCTGAGTCGCCTCCGGGAGGAGCTGATGCCGAAGGCGGAGCTGGTCGACAATGTTGAGGAGCTGGTGGAGTCACTCGCTGGGGGCGTGCCTACCACGTACAAGAACTCCCTCTGCGCAGCTGGCGCGACCATGTCGCTAGCCATGGTGCAAGCCTACGGAGTCGAAGTGGATCCCTCACCGGTGTCGAAGACAATGCCTGTTGGCGCGGATGGTCAACACGTAGTGTTTGCTCCCTTTGCGACTGCCTGTGCCAAATATGGCCATTCCTTGATAAACACCGTTGCCAAGTATTCGGAGGAGCTCAATCGCTCAAAGAAGGCGGCAAAAACTTCGGCCTCAGGGGCTGGCGGAAAGTCTATGGCATCTGATACTGCCACAGACTTGATGAAGCCCCTGAAGTCTTCGAAGTCGAAGAAGCCAGCTGCTCCGTAGTTAGTTTCATGTAATAGCTGATGAACTCGCTCTTTTGATTGTAGCTCATGCCTGGATGTGTTTGTACATACTTTTATTGATCCTGAATGCACCTGTTACTTTTGGCTTTTGAGTTGGTCGCCTTATTTTTGCTTCTGGCTTGATGTTTGGTAGGGTACATCAAGTGGCCCTGTGGGGGGAACCCTGGACTCGCCATCTTTTGAGGATGCAACGACACCATCTTGCTCTAGAGTAGAGGAGCTTTCCTTGCTTTCGCGACTTCGTGATCGCGTTAAGCAGCTGGAGCGTGAGTTGCCCGTTATCCATGGTAGCACCGACGTGTGGAAGTCAAAGGCTGAAAAAGCCGCCGCCCGCGAGCAATATCTGCTTGGCGAGGTGACGCAACTGGGCGACCAGTTTAAATGTTAGTTTGCTCATCCTCGTCTTTTCCTTTGTAGTTAATCGCGATGGTACGTTTGTACTCATGCTGTTGATGCTGCTCCGTGTAGTTGTTAGCGCACACCGTCCGCAGGAGGAGAGAGATAGGATTGCCATCCGCCTTCATGATCTTACCTAAGAGAAACTTCAAGAGAGTGGATACTTCTGGGTAGATCATGATCGTGCGACTGTGTTAGCGACCCTGCAGGATCGCGTCTCGCGAGTCATGCTCTTTCTGAAGAAGTCGCAGTCGTGCCTGAAGAACATTTACCGGGCGATGTTCCCGTTGGATGATACTCCATCAAGCCTGCTGGCCCTTCTGACGAAATTTCAAGATATGTCCGCGGTTCGCGAGTGCGTGAGGCAGCAGCTAGTGGCTGGTGCTAAGGCTACGCTCTCTTTGGTGCGTTTGCACAGGCCTGACGTGGATGTCGCCGCCATTGCATCTGGACCACCGATGCCACCTGCAGGATCTTCCTGGAACATGGTGCCGCATTATCAAGCGGTGGATCGTCCAGCCGAAGAAATTGTCGACTTCTTCGAGGAACAGACTAATGTTCTTCTGTTGCAAGGGTAGCTGAATATGTATCCTGCATACAAGTGTACTGGTGTTGTAAAGCTCATATATAATTTTGTAGATAATTTACAAATAGCTTTTATAAGTGTGGGGTGCATTGCACTTATGCGAGTCCTTTTCGTTAGCCTGGTCATCTTTGTATCTTTTCCCCTGTTAACCTGTCAGCTGCGTGGCAGCTGGGTTGTGTTTATGTTTAGGGGTTCGATTGATGTGCCAGCTACTCAGGATGTCGCATTTATTGTTCGAAGAACATATGTATATAGGATGGCGCAGCCCCCGAGTATGAAAGTTGACAAGAGAAAGGAGAGCACGGAGTTTTGGGGCACTTAGCTTTCATTTATTCGGAGAACAGTACGTAGTAAAATGTGCGGCTAAGTAGCCTTGGCTGAATAGCCTTATTTGCGATGTAAAAGTAAAGAAGAAACGACTAAGGGTAGAAGCGTCGCAGTTGTGCGACGTTCCAAGGGTTGGAGTATGCGACTCCTGTCTCTAAATCTTGAAGGCGATAGGCGCCACCTGGGATTACTTCTGTAATCACGTATGGTCCTTCCCAGGGGGACTCGAGCTTGAGATGCCCCTGCTGCTTCAGTCGCAGGACCAGGTCGCCTTCGACGAAGGATCTTGGGCGAAGCCTTCTGCTATGGTAGTTGCGCAGGTTCTACTGGTAGATCGTAGATCTTTCTGCGGCGATTTCTCTTGCTTCATCAAGGAGGTCGACAGAGTCTTTGAGTGCGAGGGATGACTCCTTCTCGCTGTAGGCGATTACGCGCGGCGCTCTATACCGTACTTCGGCGGGTAATACTGCCTCTGCTCCATGTACCATGAAGAATGGTGTGTAGCCGGTGGTGCTGTTTGGAGTTGTACGCAGGCTCTCGAGTACGGATTGCAGTTCGTTTGGCTAGCAACCCGCGGCTTGTTCGAGTGGCCGGAGGAGTCGCTTCTTGATGCCGCTGCAGACGAGCCCATTTGCCTTTTCCACCTGACCGTTGGTCTGTGGGTGTGCGACTGAGGCATAGCTGATGTTGATCCCTAGGTTCTCACAGAAATCGTGGAACTCCTTGGATGTAAAGTTTGTTCCATTGTCGGTGATGATGCTGTGTGGCACGCCGAAGCGGTAGACGATGGACTCGAAGAACTTGACTGCGATGTGCCCTGATTGCTTGGTTACTGGCATGGCCTCGATCCACTTGGTGAACTTGTCGACTGCGACCAAGAGGTAGACATAGCCTCCTTGCGAGGACCTTGGAAGTTTGCCGACCATGTCGAGTCCCCATTGGGCGAAGGGCGAGGCCAATGGAATAGGCCGTAGCTCTGCGCCTGGTGCGTGTGGCTTGTCCACGAATCGCTGACAGGCGTTGCACTTTTGGACTATATCTTTGGCGTCACGCATGGCCGTGGGTCAGTAAAATCCAGCTCGTAGAGCTTTGGCGACGAGGGCGCGGCTGCCGGCGTGGTGCCCATAGGTCCCTTCATGGATGTCAAGGAGGACTGCTCTTCCATCGGCTAGGGAGACGCATCGCTGTAACACGCCTGTGATGCTACGTTTATACAGTTCGTCGTTGATAACGGTGAATGCCTTGGAGTGTCGCGCGATGTGTCGTGCATCTGTCGGGTCGTCCGGTAGGCGTTTGCTGAGGAGGTACGTGATGTACGGCTGCGTCCGGGATTGTTCGATCATCATGACGCTCATTGGTCCCTCAAGTCCTGTGTCGAGCTCCAAATCATCGATTGGTGTTGGCTCATTGGGTGGCGTAGCCCCCGAGTCCGTTGCTGCGTTTGTTTTCTTCTCTGCGGCCTTCGGCTTGATGGAGCGTTCGCATATGCGCTCGAGAAATACCCCAGGTGGTATGGGTGCACAGGTGGAGCCTATGTTGGCGAGTGCGTCCGCCTCCTCATTCCTTTCGCAACCTATGTGTCGCAACTCACAGCCGTCGAAGTCTCCTTCAAGTGTGTCGTAGAGGTCGCGGTACGTGATCATGTTGTCGTTTAGTGCGTCGCAGTCGTGCATTGTTTGGTTTACGACCAGCTTCGAGTCGCCATGTATGATTAGCCTCTTTGCGCCGCAGGCTTTTGCCATCCTCATCCCGTGTAACAGGGCTTCGTATTCAGCCTCGTTGTTTGAGGCTGTGAACTGCATTCGCAGGACGTACTTCAGCTTGTCCCCTTGAGGCGATGTCAGTATGACACCTGCTCCTGCTCCATCTTTTCTCTTGGACCCATCGAAGTGTATTGTCCAGAGGTAGGACATGTCTGGCTTGTCCGGGAGTTGGTTTTCCATCCAATGTACGAGGAAGTCCGGGAGAACTTGTGACTTAATTGCGCCGCGCTTTTCGTACGTGATGTCTCGTGGAGACAGTTCGATTCCCCAAAGCGCGACTCGCCCTGTGGCGTCAGGGTTATTGAGGATATGTCCCAATGGGGCATCGTTGACTACCATGATTGGGTGTTCCTGGAAGTAGTGGCGCAGTCGCCGGGCGGTCATAAAGACGCCATACGCCAGCTTCTAATAGTGCGGGTACCGCTGTTTTATTGGCGTGAGGACCTCGCTGAGGTAGTATACGGGGCGTTGTATGCCGTGGACCTTGTTTTCCTCGGCCTGTTCGACGACGATTACTGTGCTAACCACTTGGTTGGTGGCGGAGATGTACAGTAGCAGTGGTTCCCTTTCTCGGGGAGTTACCAATACTGGCGAGGTGGATAGCAGGCGTTTGAGGTCTTCGAATGCTTCTTGCGCGTCGTTGGTCCACTCGAATTTGTCGGTTTTGCGGAGGAGCTGATAGAAGGGCAGCGCCTTTTCTCCCATTCAACTGATGAATCGATTGAGGGCCGCGATTCGCCCAGCTAGTTGCTGAACGCCTCTTATGTTCTTTGGCTTCTCCATAGCCAGTATGGCCTTTATCTTTTTCGGGTTTGCCTCGATCCCTCTCGCGGATATGAGATACCCGAGCAGGCTTCCGGAGGGTACGCCGAAGGCGCATTTGTCCGGATTGAGCTTTATCCGGTAGCGATCGAGATTGGCGAAGGTTTCGTGCAAGTCATCGATTAGAGAGGCTTCTTCCTTGGTTTTGTTTACTATGTCGTCGACATAGACTTGGATGTTGCGACCAAGTTTCTCCTTGAGGCAGGCCCGCATGTACCGCTGGTATGTGGCTCCTGTGTTTTTTAGCCCGAAGGGCATTGTGTTGTAGCAGAACATGCCGAAGGGCGTTGTAAACGCGGTCTTCTCCTGGTATTCCTCCTTCATTCGGATTGGGTTATAGCCTGAGTAGGCATCGAGGAAGCAGAGGCGCTCGCATCCAGCCGTGGAGTCGATGATTTGATCGATCTGTGGTAGCGGGAAGTGATCTTTTGGGCAGTGTTTGTTAAGAGAAGTGAAGTCGACGCACGTCCGCAGGATATCCGTGTCCTTTTTTGGTACTAGTACTGTATTGGCGAGCCAAGTGCTTTCCTTGATCTCGCGTATGAATTTGGCCTCGAGGAGTCTGTTGATCTCCATTCCGACTGCCTGTGCCCGTGGCTCAGACAGTCGCCTGATTGTTTGCTTGACTGGCCTTGCGTCGGGGTTGACGTTGAGTGCATGCTCGGCGAATTCCCTGGGAACTCCTGGCATGTCCGCAGGACACCAGGCGAAAATTTCCCAGTGCTCACAAAGGAATTTGACGAGCGCGAGTTCCTATGCGGGACTCAAGTTGTTGGCGATGAGGGCCGTTTTAGCGGGATCCGATGGATGGACCTGCACCTTCTTTGTGTGCATAGATGAGTCGAAGGAGAGATCAGGTGAGCTTGACCTACTCAGGGGGGGCAGACTGTTGTCTGTCGTTTCCTTCAGTCGCGCGAGTTCCTCCTGCATGCCGAAGGACTGGGAGATTCTGTTGAATTCCCTGTCACAACTGTCAGATCACTCGAAACTCCCGTTGATCGTGATGACGCCGTTGGGACCTGGCATTTTCATCTGTAGATAGGCGTAGTGAGGTACTGCCATGAACCTAGCGAACGCGACGTGCCCGAGGATGCAGTGGTATTGTGAGGGCCAGTCGACAACTTCGAAGTCGATGCGCTCGCGCCGGAAGTTCTTCGGCGTGCCGAATATGACGTCGAGGTTGATTTTGCCTAGGGGGTATACGCCTTTTCCTGGAATGATGCCGTGGAACGTTGTGTCCGATGCCTCCAAGAAGGTTAGTGGGATCCTCATTGCTCGCAAGGTACTCGCGAATATGAGGTTAATACCGCTTTCGCCGTCCATGAAGACGCGACTCATGTCGAAGCCTCCAATTTGCGCCTCGAGTACGAGGGGGCACTGACCCGGGCGAGGTACTTGAGGCGGATGGTCACGTTTGTCGAAGGTAATGCACGACTCACTGCCACTGAGGTACTCAGTGGTGGATGGTGGCGAGTGCATGGCCAAATTGACTTGGCGAGTGATGGCCTTCTGCACCCTATTGGAGGGGCGCCCCTTTTGGATCATCATGGTACCCATGGCCCGTGGGTACGGTTCGCCTCCGTGGTGTTGGTCCGGTGCAGCTCCGTTCGGGGGTGGCCCAGGTGGTGGTGGTGGTGCGCCATGTGCCACGACGCCTGGAGCGGTTCTGTATCCTCTTTCGACCGCGTTGTGGTTCATCCGCACCAATCCCTCGTGTAGCTTGAGGAACTCATGGCAGTCCTTGAGGAGGTGACTGGACTTTCTCTTGCCGTCATGCTTATCGATGTAGAAGTGTACCGTGCATGGTCCGGACAGTTTTTCTTCGATGGTGGTCATGGGTGCTTCATCGCGGGTGCGGCGTTGCCATACTTGCGTGGTTTTCCCGGAGTCGCGATATCCGCCGCTACGGTATCCGCTGTTGCGGTTGTCGTCGCGTCTATCGGCATAACCGGCGGCGACCATGTTGACGTCATCGTGATCATTGTAGACGCGCATACGACGTTTGCCCCGACGGTCGCGTCTGAGTTCTGCTTCCTCGTCAGAGTGAGCGCGGTTCTTCAGCGAATCTTGTCCATTAGCCCACCGATTCGCGATTTCCATCAGGTGGTCGATGGTCTTGGGCTTTGAGCGTCCTAGCTCCTCCCTGAGTTCTATACGGCGGACACCGTCGTTGAATGCATCAATCGCGCGGTCTTTCGAGATGTTCTCCGCGGAGTTCTTGATGATGGACCACCTTTGGATGTAAGAGCGCAGCGATTTGCCGGATTTTTGCTGGCAGCATCTCAGTACTTCGATTGAAGCGGGGCATTTGTATGTGCCCTTGAAGTTGCGTACGAAGCTGTAGACCAGCTCATCCCAGCTGCGAATGGATCCGCGTGGGAGGTTATTGAGCCATGCCCGGGCTGCGCCTTGCAGCTGTAGCTGCAAGCATTGCATGGCAGTAGTTCGACTGCCTCCGTGCAGCCTGACTGAAGAGATGTGATCCTCCAGCCAGATCTTGGGGTCCTGTAGACCGTCAAATTTCGGGTTCTCCGAGGAGAGTTTGAACCCTTTAGGCAGCCGCTTCTGCCTGATGGATCTGCTGAAGCATCTGGCACCGCAGAGCTCTCCATCTTCTTCTTCTGAATTAGTCAACCGAGCATGTCGTGCCCTTGACTTGTCGATCTTGCGCTGCGTGAGCTCGTCGCGTGCATCGTAGTCGCGATCGTGTCGTCGTGAACGGCAACGTCGAGACAGGTCGTGACTGTCGTCGCTTGACGAGGACGAGGAGTAGCGTTTTGCTAACGCTTTGCCCTTTTTGGGGTCTGGTATTGGTTCTTTGTCGAGGGCGGCCTCGATTAGCCCAAGGCCCACGATCGTAGATTGGTGCATGGCCGTCCGAGGATCTCCAGCTGGTGGATGGTTATTGAGAAGGTACATGGTGGCCGCCGTCACTGCGGCTTGCGGCGTCCTTGGAACCACGTTGCCTCTCGTGTCGACTGTCATAGAGCCGAAATCGAGGATTTTTGCGGCATCTATGCGTTCTTGTTCGGTGAGGTGAGCCATCCGCGATTGCCTCTTCTTGGCGAGATGTTCGTTGCCTCTTGAGGAGGATCCTCCGTAGGAGGAGAGCCCAACACGACGAAGGCTTGACTCGTCTGCCGCCTTTTTACGCGCCTCAAGTTCCGCGATTGCTTGTTTCTGGCGGTTGAATTCCTCCTTTAGGAGCCAGTGGTAGCCCATCAGTAGTTCTTGCGGGGACCCGAGGGGTAGAGGTGTACCTCGTAGGGCTTCGCGGCAGCGTTCCCACTCTTGCTCGTTGAGCCTGATCACGACGCGTTCGCCGGTTTTCTCGTTGATTATGGTAGGGGTTCGACTGCTCCTCCATTGCCACCGTTGCCGCCGTTGGTGGCATTGGGTGGGTCGGGGCTGTTGCCGCGGTTGGCGGACGTGTCGCCCGCGTTGATGACGGCACACATGAAGTGATTTGGGAGGCTGTTGCTTCCACAACTTTCAGATCCGGAACCGTAGGTTCCTTCTTCAGTGGCCAGATCGCTTAGATCGGAGTCGCGACTGCTGTCGCTTACCATGTTCCCGACCGCTGCTGGAGCATTGAGCTCGCTGAGGGTACCGATCGGTGGAGGGAACCATGATGCTGGGGCAATCGCCGGTGCCGTCGGCTGATCGGGCATGCGAAGCGTGCCCATCTGACTAACTTGGAAGCGGAAGCTCCCAATTGCCAGGCTGATTCCTTCGCCCACGGAGTCGAAGGCCGGGCGAGTGGCTGGCGTGTGGATAGTGAAGTCGAAGGCGCCGAAGAGCTGGCGAATCTCCGCTATTGTAGAGTTGTAGATCGCGTTTGATGGGGCCGAAGAAGCCGCAACATCAGCACTCCCAGTTCCCACAGACGGCGCCAATTGACGAGGGTTTAACTCGTCAATGCCCATTGTTATGGACTTGGGTTTTGGAGAAGGAGGGAGCGCTGGAGACATCTATCGGCTAGCAAACAAGCACACAGGGGACAAAGGGTTTACCCAGGTTCAGGCCTCGTAGAGGTCCCTACTCCTGCTTGTCTGCTCGTGGAATTATCGAGGGAGTCGAAAGTTACAATGATGCGCAGATGAAATCTGGCGAGGGTTGCGAAAGCTAGGGTTGCGTGTGTCCTCCTCGCTGCCCCCTCCTAGCCTTTATATAGATAGCTAGGTCCCGGGTAGCAGGTCGAGTCGGTTACAAGTTAGGGTTTTCCCCTTCAAACTTTCTATCTTTAGCTTCTTCTTGTCCTTCAAGCAATTGAGAGTCCATAGGTTACTCGAGTCCCTCCATCCGGGCCTTGGCGACACCGTGGGCCTGTACGTATTTGGGTCGTATATACCAAACTCGAGTACCTGTAAGGTATACCCATGTCATACCTACTCGAGGATGAGCAGGAGTTAAGCTTAGGGATGTTGATACATTGCAAATGTATCTATAACTTTTTATGTTCCATGCTTGGTTTATATCTACTTTCTTATGTTTTGTCCACACTTTGGAGTACTTTCTATACACTTTCTTGGACTAACCTATTAACAAGAACCACAGTGCCAGTTGCCTGTTTTCTACTGTTTTTGATTCCAGGAAAGTCAGAAAATGAATATTTTTAGAATTTGACCGGTCAAAAGCCAAAGTCGATATTTTACCGGAAGACTCACAGAGCCAGAAGACGAGACAGAGAGGGGCCATAGGGCGGCCACACCATGTGGTGGCGCGGGCTTGCCCTGGCCACGCCACCAGGTGGTGTGGGCCCCCTGGCCGCCCACCGACCTTGCCTCTTCGCCTATAAGATGCCTCCCGATGCAAGAACCCTAAATCGTCAATCAGAAATCCACGAAAAGTTCCGTAGTGCCGCCGCCACCGAAGGGTAGATTCGGGGGACAGAAAGTCTCTGTTCCGGCACCCTGTCCATCGATCTCCACCACTATCTCCATCACCGTTGCTGATTCCCATGATGATGAGGGAGTAGTTCTCTCTCGAGGCTAAGGGTTCTACCGATAGCTATGTGTTCATCTCTCTGTCTATGCATGATCATATTGTGATCATGAGCTTTGTAATCAAGTAGATCTACCTTGCTACTCAAGTGCTTTAATATATCTCTGCTCTCCCCATGTGTGTGAAGTTGAAAGTGTGCACACCATGGTCGCACTTAGGCTAGAGATTACAAATACTTGTTATGAGTTATATTTGGAGCTGGATGTCTTTATGAAATTGTGGTGTTTGTTTGAACCATCTAGTGCTCAAGGTGATAGTGTGGGGTTATCTAGATGCGGAAAGTGAACTTTGAGGAGTGCTGTTATAGCCCTACCAATGATTAGAGTGTCCAACCAGAGAGTAGTTTAGAGTAGTATCATAAAGAGAAGATATTTATATGAGAGTGTTCACTAGTGAAAGTATGATCCCTAGGCCTTGTTTCTAAGCATTGATACACCGTTTGCAATTAGATCTGTTACATGTTTGCTTGCTTCCATCTTTATTTCAGTTTGCCTTTAGTCTTTTCCCACGTCAACCACATGCCAACAAGCTATTTTCTATCACCATTGGCTTATATCCATACCACTTGTATTTCACTATCTCTTTGCTGAACTAGTGCACCTATACACCTGACAAGTGTATTGGGTGTGTTGGGGACACAAGAGACTTCTTGTATCTTGATTGCAGGGTTGCTTTAGAGGGGATACCTTTGAACACTTCCTCCCTGAGTTCGATAAACCTTTGGGTGATCCACTTAATGGAAAACTTGTTGCTGTTTTACAAACCACTGCACTTGGAGGCCCAACAACTGTCTACAAGAATAGAAGTGCGTAGACATCAAGCTATTTTCTGGCGCTGTTGCCGGGGAGGTAAGGTAAAAGGTACTCACATCCTCCGGTGTGAGTGCTCGAAGTTATTTCCTTTAGATTCTGCAATTTTCTCTTATAGGTACTCGAGTTTGGCATACACGATCTAGTCTAGCATAAGACCATGACTTTACCAGGGCCCAATCAAAGATTCAGGTGACCAAAGGAGACTCTGTCTACTTGCCGCACACAACGAAGCTCGAGATAGAAAGTTTAAAGGGAAAACCCTAACTTGTAACTGACTCGACCTGCTATCCGGAGACCTAGCCTATCTATATAAAGGCTAGGAGGGGGAGGCGAGGAGGAAAATCATAACCTTAGTTTCCACACGATCGCTAGATTGCATCTACGCACCTTGTAACTTTTGACTCCTTCGATAATTCCAAGAGCAGACAAGAAGGAGTAGGGTCCTCTGCGAGACATGAACCTGGGTAAACCTTGCGTCCCTGTATGCTTGTTTGCTAGCCGATCGATGCCTCCAGCGCTCCAAACTTCCTCGAACCTAAGTCCATATGTGATGGGCATTGATGAGTTAACCCCTCATCAATGGCCGAGGTAACATCTTCGCTGGTGACAGGCATTGCCTCGATCCACTTGGTAAATTTGCTGACTATGACGAGTGAGCCAGTGTAACATCCTAGGATTAGCCCTAGAAATAGATAGGACACATGTTTATGCATTGCATTCATGCCTAAGAAAATCCAGGGAATTTTCGCGCAAAACTAAAGAGTGATCAAGATGTCTCTAATTCTGATGGAAGCATCCGGACAAGTGCGACAGATTTTGACAATACCTCAGTAGAACTCTTTGTTTTTGGAGAAATGATTTAAATATGAATTTGAAATTCAAAGTTTGGCTTCAAATGAATTTAGAAAATTCACTAATTAAATTAATAAAAAGAAATGGTTATTATAATATTATAAAAGAATTCTTTATTAAGATATATACATGTAGTATTACATTGTTCTTTTGCAATAAAAGAATAGAGGTAAATTATCATGGAATAAGGAAATGGAAAGGAAATTACAACAATAAGATAATTGAAGATATTCTTATTTACCAGAATATTTATTTGTCCTTAGAGATAAATAAATGAATGGATGAATTACCGAAGAATAATGAATAAGGAATTTCAATCATAACCGAGAGCTGAATTCTTATTTTGAAATAAGATATAAATGTCTACAGGATTCAAACTTTTAAAAGAGATAAATACAACTTTATTAATATTGAGCAATAATACACTGTCATTTATAATATTCATAGTAAATTAAAATTTACAAAAGGAATAAAAAGAAAACCTAAACTATTCCCTAACTACATCCCTTCATCTCTAGCATCTTCATTTCTTCTTATGAGTAATTCTTGCAACATAAAACAATTAAAAGGAAAAGACAAACAAGGAAAAGAGATTAGTGGGGGTTAATAATATGCTTAGTTGTAGCAGTGAGGTGCACTGCTTAGCCACATCATTGAGTTTTAATCAAGGGGCCAAATCATAATTGTTCTTATTAGAAAATTGCCTCAGCACTGCATCATTGGCATTAGACAGGGGAAAGTTTCACCAAAGAGAGATAAAAAAGGTAAAATGGGTAGAACATCAGGAAATATCAAGCTTTTACTTGATATGATCCATCCAGGTGAAGCATGCACCCTAGCAGCTTAGTTAGCAGCATGAAGTGGTGTGTTGTTAACACCACAACTAGCCTAGGAAATGCATAAGAGAGCCAGTCGTATAACAGATACTAGTACACATCTTCACTTACACACTTCAACATTCACTAGTTCTTCTCAATAGCAGTGTTTAACCATAGTGCCAACTCAAGAACACACTGTTCTTAGCACACCACCAGGAACCATCTTGTTTAGCACTCAACTCAACTAACTATGGTGACTTGAGCAAGATCAAGAAGCACCAGGAGGAACAAGACAGATTGATAGCAAGGAGAAACAAGGCCAAGTAAACATCTAGGAACAAGATCCACAAGCAACCAGAAGCCATAGCCAAGATTCCACCAACCACCAAAGGTTGTGATAACATTACTTACTCATAGTATCAGTTCATAGCTTGTTCCATGCATGATTTTGTGCACTTTAGGAAAAACTTTAGATCTGTACTCAAGTGGAGTACTAAATCATCACAGAATATGTTTCGAGAAGAGCAGTAATAGAAATTTCAGCAATTAAACCATTAGGGCCTTAGCCTTTGCATCACAAGCTAATCCAAAAGATTAAGTAGCTAATACTTCAGATATTTACCACTGTGCACACTCTTAGAGGAGGCACCACAGTGGCAAACATAGCAGCTCTAGCTAGAGCAATCACAGCAGCCACTTGAGATCATGTGTTAATAAAGTAAAGATATTCCTTATCATTTTCCTAGCTAGTCTAGCCAGGAATCATTGCAATCACTCAAAGTATAAATTTATATCATATTCCTTGGATAGAAGCATCTATAAATTCCTGAAAAAATGTTGTTCTATTAGCAACATCACAAGCACAGGCAAGCTATGCTTATGCAGCATATACACATGAGGTAAAACATCTTTCTAGTTCAACATATGGAGGTTACCACTGTGTACCATCTTGCTAGAGGTTTCACAACGGCTTCTGATACATTGCAAATGTATCTATAATTTTTGATGTTCCATGCTTGGTTTTATCTACTTTCTTATGTTTTGTCCACACTTTGGAGTACTTTTCATATGATTTCTTGGACTAACCTATTAACAAAGAGCCATAGTGCCAGCTGCCTGTATTCTGCTGTTTTTGGTTCCAGGAAAGTCAGAAAATGAATATTCTCGGAATTGGACGGGACAAAAGCCAAAGTCATTATTTTACCGAGGGACACCGGGAGCCAGAATACGAGACGGAGAGGGGCTTGGGACCGGCCACACCACCTGGCCGCGCGGCTAGGCTTGGCCCGTGCCAGGGGGTGGTCTGGCCGCCCCAGGCACCCCCTCGGCCTCTCCTTCTGCCTATATATTGCCTCTGATATGGAAACCCTAAGTACCCGATCAAAAATCCACGAAAGAGTCTATAGCCGCCGTCATCTCCATCCCTAGACCGAGAGGGATTTGAAGCTCTTCCCGGCACCCTGCCGGAGAGGGGAATTCACCCTAGAGGCCTTCTTCATCATCATGCAAGCCTCCGGTGTGATGCGTGACTAGTTCATCTCTGGACTACGGGTCCATGTAGTAGCTAGATGGCTGGTTCTCCTCCTTTGTGCTATCATGTTTAGAGCTTGTGAGCTCTGTTCATGATCAAGATCATCTATTTGTAATTCTGCATGTTGTGTTTGCGGGGATCCAATGGATATTGAGATGCTATTTTAGATTGATTATTGATTCTATCATGTCTTTGTTATTTGTGATCTTGCATGCTTTCCGTTGTTAGTAGCTATCTTGGCCAAGTAGATGCTAGCAACTCCAAGAGTTAGTATTTATGCTCGATAGTGGGTTCATGCCTCTGGTAATCTGGGGAAGTGACAGAAATCTCCAAGGTACTAGATGTGATGTTGCTACTAGGGAGAAAACAACAATCCTTTGTTCATAGAACAATCGTATTGTTTATTTTACACACAATTCATAATGCAATTATCCATTGCTTGCAACTTAGTACTAGAGGGGGTTCGGATGATAACCTGAAGGTGGATTGTTAGTCATAGATGCATTTGGATGGCGGTCTATGTATAATGTTGTAATGCCCAATCGAATCTCAAAGGAGTCAAAATGAGTAGTATATGCTTGTATGCTTTCTCGATGTTTGTCAATTGCCCCGCTGTAATTTGTTCACCCAACATGTTATCTATCTTAAGGAGAGCCACCTCTAGTGAACTATGGACGCCGGTCCTTTCTTTTACAATCAATCTACAATCAACTGTTTACTGCTTTGTGTTTACTTTCTGCAAACTATTACTTCCTTCCATCCGATACGTTTAAACCTTTGTTTTCAGCAAAACGGTGAGATTGACAACCATATCGCAAGTTGGGGACAAAGTTCTGTGGTTGTGTTGTGCAGGTCTCCACGTTGCTACAAGCACCGCTAGTGCGCCCTGCCAAGGCTCAGCTAGCAACACCTTTGGGGTATTTCCTTGCTCCTACTGGATTGATAACCTTGGTTTTGTACTGAGGGAATACTTGCTGCCGTGCTCATCATACCTTCCTCTTGGTGTTCCCCAACGAGCTCGATATATTTTGGGCCATCAAGCATATTTTCTGGCGCCGTTGCCGGGGAGTCAAGGACATCTTCACAAGGGGAGTCCCTCATAACCAATCTTATTTTGTTGTTTTTGTTTTGCTTAGTTTACTTTTGCTTTGTTTGCTTGTTTCTTTATCAAAAACACACAAAAAATTAGTTTTACAAGTTTGTTTTCTTTATTCAAAAAAAACAAAAACAAAATAGTTCCTATCTTAAGTTGCCATTATGTCTAGCATTGCTCCAATCACTATGTCACATGAGGAAATGATTTTCACTTTTAAACAAGGAATTGAAGAGGGTTTCAAAGAAGCTTGGTCTAGAATCTCTGATCTACATGAAATAACTAAACCTAAAATGACCCAAAGCTTGTTCCTTATTAGTTTTTACCTTGGAATTGCTCTTTGCTATAGATATGCTTTGGATGCTGTTGTGGGAGGAGATTTCCTCCAATGTAATGAGGATGATGCTGTTAATGCCATAAAGAAGTTGATCTTTACTTATAACTTGCCTAGCAAATATGATTCTTCTTTCATAAACATCTTTGCTAGATTGAATACTCTTGAGACCAGCACTGCTAGACTGAAAGATTGCTATAATATGCTTAGAGAGAGTCATAACTATGTTCCGATAAACTCTGAACCCTCCGAATGGCTTCCCACAGTAAAGATTGCTATAAACAATGAAACTTTTCATGCTCGCTGTGATATCATGTCTGAATTTTGTCTTATGCCCAAAGATATTTATGAATCTTTGAATCTTTGGGGGCTTTCTGAAGGAGGAGAAGAAATTTTTCTTGCTAATAATGCCACAATCTTACCCATTGGAATAGCTGAAGGAGTGTTTACAAAGATCCTAGGGAAAATGGTTTCTACTGATTATCTTGTTATTGAATGTGTAGGAAAAGGACAAATCACACTTGGAAGATCTCTATTGAAACTCCTTGGAGCAATAAAAGATGTGAAAAAGGTCACCATGCACTTTGTTTCTCCACCAAGCATTCACAAGTTCCCCAAGGTTAAGAATAAAAGTAAGAGAGGTAAGGGCAAGAAATTTGGTTTTAATGCTTCTTCAGTTGAGAACACTTGATGCTTTTCTTGCTTCTTATGCCTAACTTAAAAGCGTTAAAGAAAAGTACTTATTGGGAGATAACCCAAAAGTTTTAGATAAGTGTTGGAAGTTATTACTTCAGTAATAACCGCTCCTTATCTTTTTTATTTGCTTTTTGTGCCAAGAGTAACCTCTAATGAGAGATAAGTAATGATTGGGAAAGTTGTTGTCCTGAAACAGATTTTTGTGCTTCACTGTAAAAATTCGTGTAAAATCTCGGTATGTCCTTTTGAGGCGTCAATTTTTGTGATTTTTCCCCAGGTTGTTATCTAACTTCCATTTAATCAACACTTTTTGATTTGAGCAACAGAAGGTCTTCGAAAAAATTCGTCTTTACCTGCTGGTCTGTTTTGACAGATTTCTGCCATTTTCTGCATTTGCTTCTTGTTGGTTCCTTTTTGAGTTCTTTTGGGGAATTGAGATTTTTGAGGGAAGTGCTACAGTAGTTTGTGTTTTAATGGAAGTTTTATTGGTGTTAGAACGGAACCTAAAGACTTATTATCTTGAGTGCATTAATGTTGCTAGTAAAGATTGTGTGAAGTTTTGTATGAAGGAAAAATTTCAGGTGTATGGAAGGAATGAGTAATGAGATGAAGAATGGACTAAAGCTCAAGCTTGGGGATGACACGCATGTCACCCCAAGAAATATCCAATAAGTACAAGTGTCAAAGCTTGGGGATGCCCAAGGCATCCCCTTCTTCATCAATAAAAATCCCAGGTTTCTTCCAAACGCTTCATTTTTATTGTTTCATGCACAATTGTGTTGTTCTTGGAGCGTCTTGTTTTTTGTTTTCGTTTTGGTTTTTTCGTTTGCTTGGTTTCCTTAGTTTTCTGAATAAATTGGTTGGACCCCCTCTTTCATACATTAGTTTTTCAAATATTTTGGTTTGGATTGGAAAAGAGTAGGAAAGCTCATGCTTAAGTGATAAAGAGAGCTTATTTTTGACTGTGGCCTTTGCTTTGTCATGCCATGCTTGATATTGTTTTGGCTTTATGCTTAGTATTCTTTGCTGTAGCATGACTTGTTATAAACAATTGAGATTGCTTAATGTGCCTTGGATGAATCATGCGTTGTTTTAGCATATTAAAGCATAGTATTGTGGTATTCTCCTTTGATGCTTTGTTTGGGTTGACTTGGCACATGCTCACACCAGGTTATGACTATACAAAGTCACCATAGCCTTGATGATCCTTTAGTTTTCAACTTGTAGTATCACTTTATGCTTTGATCAATGATGTTTTGTCGCTCTGCATGATTATGGCCATTATTGCTCTCTTAGTTTGTCGCTCCCAATCTTTTGCTAGCCTCCACAACCAAGTATGAGTTCCACTCATGCATCCAACTCCTTAAACCAAGTTATTCCAAAGAGTCCACCATACCTATGCTATTCCAAGTATATTCATGTTTTTATTTACCTTCTGAATTAAACTTGTTATGAGAAAACTAGTAATTAAAGCTCTCACGAACTTGATGGCACGATTTACTTTTCTTGCCCTTAATAAACTTGAACCATTGTGTCGTCTATGTTGTATATGCTTGCACTTATTTGTTGGGGATTAACAGAACCATGCTGTCATGGGGAACGCTTTCAACATTGCACTTGTACTTTGTACCTAGTTGATATCATGCTCTTTTGTCTATGGATGTCGTCGCTGTGAAATGAAAGGGGAGCTTGTAAGTCCATGGACTTATGTATATGTGTTACAGAAACGCCTGGGCCGCTGGTCTAATCCATGCTGACATGGTGGAAACCTGCAGCGTAACCATAATGAGCTGTCTATGAAGCATTCTTCTTATAAAAAAGAGTCTGATATTGAGAAAAAAGAGAAAAAGAAAAAAAGAGATTATGAAAAGAGGAAAGAGAGAAAAAAGCACCATATTCCTATGGTAAATAAGAAGATTGCTGAGATGCGCGTTGTCTGCTTGCCTTATCATTGTGATATGGGGATTCTTCCGTATCATCGGGTAAGGGGTACCCCGTTAGCAGTTCTCTATGATACACATGTACTTACGATGACCAGAACTTACCGGTGACTAAACTTGAGTAGCATGAGGAGCGGCCCTCGTATTCAAGGAACATGAGATTTCCAACTTATACTTCGTCAAGCATATACACCATAGTTTGTTCAGTTTAACCTTAATCACTTCAAGATGCTTAAAGCTATTAAGTACAATAATTTTTGGAAGCTCTTTATGAAACTTCAATCCCCGCTTCCTTCTATGAAGGCCTTTCTTCCACTTATATATTGAGTCTCCACCTTCTATCTTTATGCACTTACTTTGAGAGCATAGTGGCCATTCTTAGTTCTACGTGCATTGTCCCAAGACTAGTTGATTAATGCATACTTTGATATTGCTTGTTTTAAACTATTTGTATCTAGTCACTCTTATGAACTTTGAAGGTGTCCTATGCATTTATATTTACTACTCTATGAGGGACAAGCTGAATACTACTATGCTATGTTTTCTTTATGTGAAACAAACAAACGTCTTGCAAAGCATCGTTATTCATGAATATTTTGTTTGTGCATCTTCATGTTGCAACATAGTTGCTTTGTCTTATTGTTAGAACATTGTCTTTCATGTTATGATTTAAGTACTATGATCCCAGCTTTGACTGTTTTGCAAATACTTTGATCAAGTTTATGATGGTGCATGTCACCTCAAAAATTATTCTTTCTTTTTATAACTTACCTACTCGAGGACGAGCACGAGTTAAGCTTGGGGATGTTGATACATTGCAAATGTATCTATAATTTTTGATGTTCCATGCTTGGTTTTATCTACTTTCTTATGTTTTGTCCACACTTTGGAGTACTTTTCATATGATTTCTTGGACTAACCTATTAACAAAGAGCCATAGTGCCATCTGCCTGTTTTCTACTGTTTTTGGTTCCAGGAAAGTCAGAAAATGAATATTCTCGGAATTGGACGGGACAAAAGCCAAAGTCATTATTTTACCGAGGGACACCTGGAGCCAGAATACGAGATAGAGAGGGGCTAGGGCCCGGCCACACCACCTGGCGGTGCAGCCAGGCTTGGCCCGTGCCAGGGGTGGTTTGGCCGCCCCCGGTACCCCTTCGGCCTCTCCTTCCGCCTATATATTGCCTGTGATACGAAAACCCTAAGTACCTGATCAAAAATCCACGAAAGAGTCTGTAGCAACCATCATCTCCATCCCTAGATCGGGAGGGATCTGAAGCTCTTCCCGGCACCCTGCCGGAGAGGGGAATTCACCCTGGGGGCCTTCTTCATCATCATGCAAGCCTCCGGTGTGATGCGTGAGTAGTTCATCTCTGGACTACGGGTCTATGTAGTACCTATATGGCTGGTTCTCCTCCTTTGTGCTATCATGTTTAGATCTTGTGAGCTCCGTTCATGATCAAGATCATCTATTTGTAATTCTGCATGTTGTGTTTGTGGGGATCCAATGGATATTGAAATGCTATTTCAGATTGATTATTGATTCTATCATGTCTTTGTTATTTGTGATCTTGCATGCTTTCTGTTGTTAGTAGCTATCTTGGCCAAGTAGATGCTAGCAACTCCAAGAGTTAGTATTTATGCTCGATAGTGGGTTCATGCCTCTAGTAATCTGGGGAAGTGACAGAAATCTCTAAGGTACGAGATGTGCTGTTGCTACTAGGGAGAAAACAACAATCCTTTGTTCATAGAACAATCGTATTATTTACTTTACATGCAATTCGTAATACAATTATCCGTTGCTTGCAACTTAATACTAGAGGGGGTTCAGATGCTAACCTGAAGGTGGATTATTAGTCATAGATGTAGTTGGATGGTGGTCTATGTATAATGTTGTAATGCCCAATCGAATCTCAAAGGATTTAAGATGAGTAGTATATGCTTGTATGCTTTCTCGATGTTTGTCAATTGCCCCTCTGTAATTTGTTCACCCAGCATGTTATCTATCTTAAGGAGAGCCACCTCTAGTGAACTATGGATCCCGGTCCTTTCTTTTACAATCAATCTACAATCAACTGTTTACTGCTTTGTGTTTACTTTCTACAAACTATTACTTCCTTCCATTCGATACGTTTAATCCTTTGTTTTCAGCAAAACCGATGAGATTAACAACTACATCGCAAGTTGGGGACAAAGTTCTGTGGTTGTGTTGTGCAGGTCTCCACGTTTCTACTAGCATCGGTAGTCGCCCTGCTAAGGCTTGGCTAGCAACACCTTTGGGGTGTTTCCTTGCTCCTACTAGATTGATAACCTTGGTTTCGTACTGAGGGAAAACTTGCTGCCGTGCTCATCATACCTTCCTCTTGGGGTTCCCGAACGAGCTCGATATATTTTGGGCCATCAGCTTCCATCCAAGCCAAGGCTAGCCTCAAATCCAAACAAGTTAAACAATAATAATCATCCTCACAGGATACTAGGAGATATTCTTAGCCATATGGTTGATAATCATTTAAACCATTGCTATCCTATTGACAAAATAATCATATTGGTCAACCATCTCTACTTACAAATATATAATACACACATCATTTTCATAATTTTCCTAGCAATAGTTCTAGGAATCAAAATTATACATTATTAAAATTTTAGAAATTGACAGAAAACAAATCAAATTCATAGAAATAATTTCTAGGAATCATTAGGCATATTCTCGATGGTAAACATAATAGCAAAGCTTGACTAGGGCACAATACCAAATTAGTTAGCCCAAGAATTCTAGGATGGAACTAGAATAGGGCTTATGAACATTTCCCAGCCAACAACCCTGGGAATCATGTGTAATTTCACTATCATATGGACAGTATGTAGGACAAGTAATTCAGAGTATCATATATACCATCATGCAAATAGGTGCACCATAGTGACACATAATTAGATAGCATAGTTTTCTATTTGACTAAGCATAGCTATCATCAAAGGTGTAGGTCTAGGAAACACCTGCAAGTGATTTCACATGTATCACCAACAACACTATCACTGAATCAAGCTAGGGTTCATATGCTCGAAACCATTCACTAGGCAAGACATTGTCCAATATCAGACACCAAAGAGAGGAGGAAACCCTAACTAGGGTTGGCTTCAAGGAAGAAGGGAATAAGATCAGAGAGGGGAGAAGAGAACTTACCCGGTGGCCTCGCTCAGCAAGAAGAGGAAGTAGAGCCCGGCGTGGCAGAGGAGACGATAGCCACGACACGACGGGCATGGGGAGCACCCGAGGGCGCTGCATCCCGCACTAAGTTGTGGACATGGCAGCCACCAAAAGAGGCGCGACGCGAATAGCACACTACAACACCGCAACACCACCACACCAGCACAACACTAAAGGGAAGCACCAGAGCACTACATCGAGGCAAAAGGGAGAAACCCTAGACATCAGGGAGGAGACGGCATGGTCAGGGGAAAGCTCGAACGCCAAATCGAGTTGGACCACTCGATAGAGCAATGATGACTGTCCCATCTTGCGTCATGGCAGCGACTATGGAGGCTGGAGATGGCCAGAATAGGAGGGTGACAGTGGTGGCGCCATGCGGGCACCTGAGAGAGAGGAGTGCGGTACGAGTGAGAGAGTGAGAGGTACACATAGGGCATGGGCCGAGCTGGGGTTTGACCCCAAGCCTAGTTGGGCTAGGCTAGCCCGTGGGCCAAGCCTAGGTTTTAAAGAAAACGAACCTAAACTTAATTTAGTAAAAGACCAAAATACCCCTAGGATTTATTAAGCTCTAGAAACATATAGAAAAATCCTAAAAATATATATAATATATCAAAAAGATCACAAAATAATCTTTATTACAAAAAACACAAATTTCCTTGTTTGAGTAAAATAAAATATAAATAAATATAAACACCATTAAATCCTAAGTAGAATTGCAATTGCAAAAAAATTATAAAAAGTCCTAAAAATGAATAAAAATCATTTTTCGCATATAAAAATAAGTTTACTATTTTATAAAAGGGATTTGTATTTTCGTGCCCCTGGTTCGTTAGTTGTAATCAGTTTTCCCCAGCCTTTTATTTTTTACTCACTTTTTCCCTTCCTCCATTCCGAAACCCTCACATGCGCTCGGACGGGGGGATACTGTCAGGTCTAAGGCTTGACCGTTACATGCTGACCGGTGGGACCGCGTTGGGGAGGGTCGTGCATTGAGCGTTAGTTTACGTCGCCTCGACCATTACATGCTGATATGTGGGGCCAGGATACACAGCGGACCAGCCATCCATCTCTCGCTGATTATGGGGGACGTGGTGTGGGACCATGTGGGGTGCCTTTGGTGGTTACATGCGCCCTGTCGCCTAAATTGGAAGTTTTCTTTTTTGTTATTTTTATGATTGGCCTTTTTAAAAGCGCCTTTTCCCCTCTCTCTCTCTCTCGCTAACAGTTGTGTTTTTGCCGAAAAACGTAGCGAATCTAGAGCAGCTTCTCTCTTCGTTCATTATTCCTTTTGCCCTCGTTTTTCCCCAATCTGGTAGCAAATCTAGAGCAGCAAAACTAACCAGCACCATAAATAAATTCAGTAAACAGAACACATGTAGATAAAGTAGCTAATATAGGTTATATAGTATGGTACATAATGAGGTTCAACAATTAGGCTGTTCAGCAGCAGTAGCGAACAAGTTTAATACAGACAAGACAAAAGAAGTTGCTTTACAGCAGCAGCAGATCAGTGGCCCCTCATGGACTCTGCCAGGAGGGCCTCCGCCTCCTTCCTATGGCGCCTCCTCCACTTCTTGCTGCCTAGTCCCTTGACCTTGGGCGCCTTGGGCTTGATCGGGGGCATGTGACCCTCCTCGATAGCCACATTCTGGAGGTTGCGGAGGTGAAGACCGAGCGCCTGGTGCTTGGCTATGAAGCCGTGGATGTTTGATACATTGCAAATGTATCTATAATTTTTGATGTTCCATGCTTGGTTTTATCCACTTTCTTGTGTTGTGTCCACACTTTGGAGTACTTTTCATATGATTTCTTGGACTAACCTATTAACAAGAGCCACAGTGCCAGCTGCCTATTTTCTGCTGTTTTTGGTTCCAGGAAAGTCAGAAAATGAATATTCTCGAAATTGGACAGGACAAAAGCCAAAGTGCCTATTTTTTCGGAAGTCATCAGATGCCAGAATACGAGACGGAGTGGGGCCAGGGGGCCACCACACCACCTGGTCGCGCGGCCCAGCCTGGCCCATGCTAGGGGTGGTGTGGCTGCCTTCGGCACCCCCCGGCCTCCCCTTCCGACTATAAGATGCCCTCGGGACGAAAACCCTAAGTACCCGATCAAAAATCCATGAAAGAGTCTGTAGCCACCGTCATCTCCATCCCTAGATCGGGAGGGATCTGAAGCTCTTCTCGACACCCTGTCGGAGAGGGGAATTCACCCTAGAGGCCTTCTTCTGTAGGGGTTCGTAGCATGGAAAACAAAAATTTTCTATCGCATACAAACAAACAAGCCAAGATCTATCTACTAGATTGCAGCAACGAGTCGATGGAATAACTCACCCTCGAAGATTCCAAAGCGGTTAACGAGAGCAGATTCTCGTGGGTGATGTAGTCGTACTCTTTCCGATCTCAAGATCGCGTAGACGATCCTTCTAGCGCCACGTTCCAGCAGCGCTCCCGCAGTCGGTCACACGTTCGGTACTCGACGAAGACCTTCCTCTCCCTTGTTCCAGCAGGCAGCGGAGGTTGTAGTACTCTCCTCGCGATTCCGGCAGCACAACGGCGTGGTACCGGAAGTAGAGGGGAGATCCCGCAGGGCTTCGCCTTAAGCCGGTGCGAGTATGGTGGAGCTTATGAGAGAGGCTATTAGTGGTCTAGTAATTAGACACACCAATTAGAGGGCTCTAAACCAATTAGAAGGCTCTAAACCGAAACAGCTCTAAACCGGGGTCTAGGTCTAGTTTCTAGTTTAGAGGATAGGAACTTGTGTGTCTTGTGTTGTATTGGGAGGGGAGCCCTGCCCCTCCCTTTATAGGTGGGAGGGCTGGCGCGCTAGGGGAGGGAGGGAGTCCCTCCCCAACTCGGCCTAGGGCTGGCCGCCGGCTTGGGGAGGAGGACTCCTCCCCAAATTCGGTTTCCTCCTCTCCTCCCACTTCCCAAAAACTGCCGTTTGACTTTCAAACTAGCCGTTTGACTTTTTCAATTTAGGATTCAATTTAATCCTTTATTTGGGACAGCAAGAACACTTAGTACATGATGCAATCATTCCAACATGCAATGACACATTCATGTACCCCTTCCCCTCCGGAGTGCCGGACATTCCGGGACCTTCTAGAATGTTCCCGATGGAAACACCGGAATCATTCCCGAACTCCGAAACGGGACTTTCCTTATATGAATCTTATTCTCCGGACCATTCCGGATCACCTCGTGATATCCCGGATCCCATCCGAGACTCCGAACAACATTCGGTCTCTTTCTCATAATACCATAACTACTCAAACAACGTCGAATCCTTAAGTGTGTCTCCCTACGGTTCGTGAATTATGCGGACATGATCGAGACACTTCTCCGAACAATAACCAATAGAGGAATCTGGAAATTCATATGGCTCCCACATATTTCTACGATTACTTTGCGATCGAATGAACCACTTACATACGATACCAATTTCCCTTTGTCTCACGATATGTTACTTATCCGAGGTTATGATCGTCGGTATCTCTGCATACCTAGTTCAACCTCGTTACTGATAAGTACTCTTTTCTCGTTCCCGTGATATGTGATCCCTTGTGACCAAGTCACATGCTTGCAAGCTAATTGGATGACATTTCACCGAGAGGGCCCAGAGAATATCTATCCGTCATGTGGATGGACAAATCCCACTCTTGATCCATGTGTTTCAACCAATACTTTCTGAACACCCAATGCCACTTTTATAGCCACCCTGTTACGGTGTGGTGTTTGATGACATCAAAGCATCCATCCAGTAAAGGCAATATGCATGATCTCATGGTCGAAGGAATTAGGTTACTATGTATCAGAAAGCATATAGCAATTGAACTATTGAAATGACTTGATCTTTATGCTACGCTTATCTATAGGAGTATGTCCATCACATCATTCTCCTAATGATATGATCCTGTTGTTAATAACATCTCTATGTTCATGATCAGGAAACCATGATCATATATTAACCAACAAGCTAGTTTAACAAGAGGCTTTACTAGGGACTCTTATTTTAGTTTACAAATCACACAAGTATTAATGTTTCCGGTTAATACAATTATAGCATGGTATGTAAACATTTATCATAAGTGTGAAGACATGATAATAACCACTTTATTATTGCCTCTTGGGCATATCTCCAACAGTCTCCCACTTGCACTAGAGTCAATAATCTAGTTTCGAACCTTTGTGTATTCAACACCTATGGCTTTCCGGTGTTGTATGTACATGATTGCTAGTGGTCAACTGATCTCCGGATCTGACACTTCCAGGTCCGTGTGTAATTGCATGTCTTTGCGTCTCTACGCATCACTCATTCTCTAATGAGATGGCTTTGTATAAATTTGGTCTTTCGGTGTGACCTTTAGTTCTTTAGGGTTAAAACATGTTGACAATATTGTCGTACAATATATCTTCATAGTATTATCCCGCTGTGAACTACACCTAGTTTGATAACAAACTACTTGACACAAATGCCCTCTTTTGCTGCTATAATAGCAGTCATATACTTAGCCTTTTGTTGTAGTATCTGTCACAATGTCTTAACTTTGGAAATCATCCAAATCCATTATGGAACTCACTTTCCATTATATTGTGCCACCCTTAGTTTAGATTGAGATAAACTTAATCTGTACTTTGTGACAAAGCTAGTATCAATGTAGTACTTTTACAATGAACTAACCATCTATTTGTCACTTCTACAAATAATATACTCTTAGTTCTTCCAAAAGATCATAAGAATATCCTTACTATTGTCCAATGATCATCTTACAAATCATTCTGGTATATGCTCACAACATTTAGAGCATAGGACATATCTGGATTTGTACATATCACAGTATGATTGATATAAATACTCTTTGTGATTTCATACATCAAGTATCAATCTATACTTGATTATTTGTTTCACTTTACCAAATGTCAATACACTTGAATATATCATCAACATTGAACTTATTCAATCCTTTCTGTGCAACAAGAACCTTTCTTGTAGTTCCTATATTGAACTCATTCAATATCTTGTCTATGTACTTCTGGCACAACCATATTAGCGTCTATTGATGCCAAAATACTTGGGTTTTGCCTAAGTCTTTCATCGGGATGAAATTCTTAATATGTGTTAATAAAAGATACATTATTTCCAATCAACAATATGTCTTCCACATAATGTATTAGAAACATGTCTTAGCGCTCCCACTTAATTTCTTGCAAATGCAAGCATCTTCATTGTCTCCGATGAAATTAAACTCTTTTAACAGTTTCATCATAGTGAAGATTCCAACTCCGCTATGCTTACTTCAACCATTGAAGTTTGCATATGTTTTTAGCATCCTTTGAATTAACAAAACCCTTTGGACCGTGTTATGCACATGTCCTAGGTAACCATTCTATTAGAAGAACTTGTTTTGTTTATTCTACTACCATATAACAAATTATATGTAGTGGTTGCTACATTAATCCGTCTAGACTAAATATCACTATGAAAGATCAAATCTTGTCATAGTCAACCTTTGAACATTGTTGTGAACTCTTTCCCAACATGTCGACTATTTCATAGATGTAAAACATCCATGTCTATTTCTTTATAGATCCAGACACAACTGTAAGGTCTTACACCTTTCTCGAGGGTCCTTCAAGTTCAAAACTTGATTTCTCGTGTATGGAACTATCACGGATTTTATGGCTTCAAGCCATTTGACGGAGTCAGGGCCCATCATCGCTTCTTTGTATGTAGTCGGTTCATTATTCTCAAATAATGATTCAACCCTCAAATCTTGGTATTTGATTGTTTACCCGATCTACTTGTTTCAATAGGAACTTAGATCTCCGTGACCACAACCTTTTGAGGTACGTGAACCATGAGCATTGTTGCTGCCTCCGAAACACTTTTTGGCGCTGCGCAACTCTGCACATATAGCTAAGGTTCTTTTAACCTTATCAAAGTTCTATTGTCCTCCCACTTAACTTTTCACGAAAAATTCCTTCCAAAAGAAACTTGACGTTCTAAGCAACAAACACTTTTGTCTCCGGTGTTTATGGAGGAATACTTAATAGTCATACAAAGACAGGTTCATCCGGCTTTGGTTGCACACATCTTTCTTATGCATAGCATACCAATGTTTAAGAAAGGACAACTTGGGTTTTATCCCAAACCATAACTTTATATGGTGTCATTTCAACGGATTATGATGAAGCTCTTTTCAGTGGAAAAACGGTAATCTCTAAAGCTTTTAATCTTTAAAATATAATGGCAGTTTTATGAATTACACCTTTCGATCTTACCATGTCAAACAAGGTTTAATTACATATCTCGAACGCTCCATACTCTTATGGTGTTTCGGGAAAATGCAAATCCACGGAACGATTCCTTAAATCTTAGGTATTATGCTAAACTTGTAACTCAAATATCTTCCTTTATGATCTTATCATAAACTATTTATATTCTTGTTACAATGATTTTGCACTTCATCTTGAAAGTCTTTTGAACTTTTCAAATATTTCATACTTCATCCTTATTAAGTAAATATTCATATATTCACTCAAATTTTCGGAGAAAGCATATGAAGTTGAAATCCATCGCTCTTGACTACACATAATGGACTTCGTACAACAATATGTACAAGTTCCAATAAGCTAGTCATTCGTTCCCTTTTGGCCTATGGACGAAGTTTTAATTATCTCTAGGAAAGTTTCACAAGCGTCATTTGATCAAAATCAAATAGACTCCAAAATTCCATCCATATGGATTTTTCTTCATGTTTTCTTTCCAATATAATTTTAAACGGCGATGTCACTTCCTAAGTGATCTTTCAATCAATTTGTCTTTCGACATTTTAGCACTAGTTTTATGGATGTGATTTCTCCAACGAGATTTGTGAATCATCCATCTTGTATGGATTACGGCAATTATTTGAACAACCCTTTTGTTCTCATAATACCCGATAAAACAAATCTTGAAGGCAAGCTTTGATGTTTAACGAGCAACACAATAACCCTTTATTTGTTCTCGATGAACATCATCACATATTCTTTTGCTAGTTACTTAGGCCATTGTAGTTCATGAATTGTGTTGTTTCGTATGACGATTCACACCAACAAATTCAGTATCAAATACTTGAGAACCACATTGTTTAACAAGCAAAGAATATAGCCATAACATGTATATCATCTATATACTTAAACTGAACGATTCTAGTCTTTTCTTTTCTGCCATATATTTATGAGATTCTCTTTCAGTATTTCTGTTTGAAAGAATCTATCAACATCAATAGTGGAGTCATACATACGACACATAGTCCAAAGCGTGTATAGTTAAACACCAATGTCTTTGAACTTGCACTTTGAAGTAGATCACCATTATCAAATATTTGGTGTTCTTTCAAATTCCTTTCTTTAGTAATCTCTTGGTGTAGTAAACATTTTACCTACATCAAATATTCACCTTCATCATGGAATCGTCCATGACCAAGCTACTTTTAGCTTATAACGGTGAATCACGAGTATAATGATGCTCTCCAAAACCTTTTGGAAGATTAGGACAACTAGTGTCTCCAACCTTTTGCAAATTCTCATCAAATATGAGAACATGACTTTTGCCATATTATACTCTATCATGTTGCAACCAAAAACTTCGTTTCAGATATCACAATATCTTCCACACGTCATGGTTTCTGAAACAACTCTTTCAGATCCTAGATAACCTTGATATTAAGAGAACCTTTTGAATATCAAGAATCATGGAGAAAAACATGATACTCATATACTAACACTTTGGAATTGTCACTCTTGTTTTAATACCAATTATTAAACTTCATGGAGTAACCGGAACTTACTGAAAGTTTGCAATAGGACTTTAAACTTTAGATTAACACTTCAAAACAATACGATACCAGTTCGTAAAGTAACTAACCAGAATTCTATAGTTCTATTATCTCAATTATAACTAAGCGCAAGGTGGTAAACTGATGCCAATGACTACAACAACTATGCAAATTCACTTTGATTTAGTTTATGATAAATTGAGTTCTAATTAATAATTAAATTAATCTAGGTGAACTCCCACTCAAAACAATATCCCTCACATTGTTTTAGTGATCACACGAACCAAATCCACCACATCAAAACCGATCATCACGAGAGTTGATGTAGCTTCAATGGCGAACAATCAACATGTTCATCATATCTACTATATGACTCATGCTTTACCTTTCGGTGATCCGTGTTCCTGAGGCCATGTCTGTACATGCTAGGCTCGTCAAGATCAAACCTTAGCTACCGCATAAGCAAATCTGGCTTGCTTACGTTGTATTCACCCGCGGAATCAAAGACACCCGATCATCACGTGGTGCTTCGAAGCAGCAAGCTTTGGCAACGGTGCATACTAAGGGTGAACACTTTAGAACTTGAAATTTATGTGTATGAGGGATCATCTTATAATGCTACCGTCGTCTACTAAGCAATACAAGATGCATAAAGGATTAACATCACATGCAATTCATAATATGTGATATGATATGGCCTTTCTTCTTTGTGCTTTCGATCTCCATCTTCAAGCACGAACATGATCTCCATCATCACCGGCATAGCATCAAGGTCAATGATGCTTCTTCATGGTTGTCGTCCACCAGCATCAACTATTACAACTATTTTGAATAGACACGCAGGTCTTAACAGAAATTAAAGACAACCATATGGCTCCTGCCGGTTGCCAACTTACAATAAGGAACATTGCATACATCAAATATAATCACAATCATGGCCATATCACATCACTGCACACCCCTGCAAAACAAAGTTAGACGTCTCTACTTTCTTTGCATGTTTTACGTGGTTTGGGGCTTTCAATAAGTGTCGTTCTAACTTACGAACAAGAACCACAACATTGATACTAGTATTGTTAATCACCTGTTGTAAATTGGATCTTAACTATGCTAGGAGAAACAGGCACCCGCAAAGCCACTTATGCAATACAAGTTGCATGTTAAGCGTGGAGCAAGTCTCATGAACGATGTCATGTAAGGTTAGCCCGGGCCGCTTCATCCCAACATACCGCAAGATACAAAGTACACAAGAAGCAATCAACAATAAAAGCATCAACGCCCACAATGACCATTGTGTTCTACTCGTGCAACAGATCTACATATAGACACGGCTCTGATACCACTGTAGGGGTTCGTAGCATGGAAAACAAAAATTTTCTATCGCATACAAACAAACAAGCCAAGATCTATCTACTAGATTGCAGCAACGAGTCGATGGAATAACTCACCCTCGAAGATTCCAAAGCGGTTAACGAGAGCAGATTCTCGTGGGTGATGTAGTCGTACTCTTTCCGATCTCAAGATCGCGTAGACGATCCTTCTAGCGCCACGTTCCAGCAGCGCTCCCGCAGTCGGTCACACGTTCGGTACTCGACGAAGACCTTCCTCTCCCTTGTTCCAGCAGGCAGCGGAGGTT
Organism: Avena sativa; assembly: GCA_916181665.1. NCBI lineage: Eukaryota > Viridiplantae > Streptophyta > Magnoliopsida > Poales > Poaceae > Avena > Avena sativa. The sequence goes on along the minus strand of OV702290.1, from coordinate 24,404,406 downwards.
GTAGTACTCTCCTCGCGATTCCGGCAGCACAACGGCGTGGTACCGGAAGTAGAGGGGAGATCCCGCAGGGCTTCGCCTTAAGCCGGTGCGAGTATGGTGGAGCTTATGAGAGAGGCTATTAGTGGTCTAGTAATTAGACACACCAATTAGAGGGCTCTAAACCAATTAGAAGGCTCTAAACCGAAACAGCTCTAAACCGGGGTCTAGGTCTAGTTTCTAGTTTAGAGGATAGGAACTTGTGTGTCTTGTGTTGTATTGGGAGGGGAGCCCTGCCCCTCCCTTTATAGGTGGGAGGGCTGGCGCGCTAGGGGAGGGAGGGAGTCCCTCCCCAACTCGGCCTAGGGCTGGCCGCCGGCTTGGGGAGGAGGACTCCTCCCCAAATTCGGTTTCCTCCTCTCCTCCCACTTCCCAAAAACTGCCGTTTGACTTTCAAACTAGCCGTTTGACTTTTTCAATTTAGGATTCAATTTAATCCTTTATTTGGGACAGCAAGAACACTTAGTACATGATGCAATCATTCCAACATGCAATGACACATTCATGTACCCCTTCCCCTCCGGAGTGCCGGACATTCCGGGACCTTCTAGAATGTTCCCGATGGAAACACCGGAATCATTCCCGAACTCCGAAACGGGACTTTCCTTATATGAATCTTATTCTCCGGACCATTCCGGATCACCTCGTGATATCCCGGATCCCATCCGAGACTCCGAACAACATTCGGTCTCTTTCTCATAATACCATAACTACTCAAACAACGTCGAATCCTTAAGTGTGTCTCCCTACGGTTCGTGAATTATGCGGACATGATCGAGACACTTCTCCGAACAATAACCAATAGAGGAATCTGGAAATTCATATGGCTCCCACATATTTCTACGATTACTTTGCGATCGAATGAACCACTTACATACGATACCAATTTCCCTTTGTCTCACGATATGTTACTTATCCGAGGTTATGATCGTCGGTATCTCTGCATACCTAGTTCAACCTCGTTACTGATAAGTACTCTTTTCTCGTTCCCGTGATATGTGATCCCTTGTGACCAAGTCACATGCTTGCAAGCTAATTGGATGACATTTCACCGAGAGGGCCCAGAGAATATCTATCCGTCATGTGGATGGACAAATCCCACTCTTGATCCATGTGTTTCAACCAATACTTTCTGAACACCCAATGCCACTTTTATAGCCACCCTGTTACGGTGTGGTGTTTGATGACATCAAAGCATCCATCCAGTAAAGGCAATATGCATGATCTCATGGTCGAAGGAATTAGGTTACTATGTATCAGAAAGCATATAGCAATTGAACTATTGAAATGACTTGATCTTTATGCTACGCTTATCTATAGGAGTATGTCCATCACATCATTCTCCTAATGATATGATCCTGTTGTTAATAACATCTCTATGTTCATGATCAGGAAACCATGATCATATATTAACCAACAAGCTAGTTTAACAAGAGGCTTTACTAGGGACTCTTATTTTAGTTTACAAATCACACAAGTATTAATGTTTCCGGTTAATACAATTATAGCATGGTATGTAAACATTTATCATAAGTGTGAAGACATGATAATAACCACTTTATTATTGCCTCTTGGGCATATCTCCAACATCTTCATCATCATACAAGCCTCCGGTGTGATGCGTGACTAGTTCATCCTTGGACTACGGATCCATGTAGTAGCTAGATGGCTGGTTCTCCTCCTTTGTGCTTTCATGTTTAGATCTTGTGAGCTCCGTTCATGATCAAGATCATCTATTTGTAATTCTGCATGTTGTGTTTGCGGGGATCCGATGGATATTGAGATGCTATTTCAGATTGATTATTGATTCTATCATGTCTTTGTTATTTGTGATCTTGCATGCTTTCCGTTGTTAGTAGCTATCTTGGCCAAGTAGATGCTAGCAACTCCAAGAGTTAGTATTTATGCTCGATAGTGGGTTCATGCCTCTGGTAATCTGGGGAAGTGACAGATATCTCTAAGGTACTAGATGTGCTGTTGCTACTAGGGAGAAAACAACAATCCTTTGTTCATAGAACAATCGTATTGTTTACTTTACACGCAGTTCGTAAAGCAATAATCTATTGCTTGCAACTTAATACTGGAGGGGGTTCGGATGATAACCTGAAGGTGGATTATTAGTCATAGATGCAGTTGGATGGCGGTCTATGTATAATGTTGTAATGCCCAATCAAGTCTCAAAGGAGTCAAGATGATTAGTATATGCATGTATTGCTTTCTTGGTGTTTGTCAATTGCCCTGCTGTAATTTGTTCACCCAGCATGTCATCTATCTTAAGGAGAGCCACCTCTAGTGAACTATGGATCCCGGTCCTTGTCTTTTACATACAATCTACAATCTTTTACTGCTTTGTGTTTACTTCCTGCAAACTTTTACTTCTTTCCATTCGATACGTTTAATCCTTTGTTTTCTGCAAAACACGGTGAGATTGACAACCTCATCGCTAGTTGGGGACAAAGTTCTGTGGTTGTGTTGTGCAGGTCTCCATGTTACTACTAGCACCGGTAGTGCGCCCTGCCAAGGCTCAGCTAGCAACACCTTTGGCGTGTTTCCTTGCTCCTACTGGTTCGATTAAACCTTGGTTTCATAACTGAGGGAAACTTGTTGTTGTGCTCATCATACCTTCCTCTTGGGGTTCCCAACGAGCTCTACATCAACACTGAGCCATCAACGTTCACGGACTCGCTGCAGGTCCTCATGTCCTTGGCATGCTTCAAGAGGGAGTTGAGGTCCGTGGCGCGGAGCCTCCTTGTGGGGCAGAAGGGGCACCTATACACATCATCGGCGAAGAAGTTATTGTGCTAGCCAGACTTCAACCTCCTCAGCACATGACGAGTCTTGTGTCCTTAGACTCATCGTCGCTGCGGACGTCACTGCTATCCTCCTATTGGAAAAATAGTAGAGTGCAATAAGACACGATTGAGATACTTTGATTATCGGGATTGATTATTTGCATAAATTAACCGATTGAGATCTCCTGATTATTCCCCAAATCTCAAACCAAATCGGATACTGATCCCAACTACGAACAGGGTGTTCAAATGCGAACAGGAGAATCGAAATACAAGATTTAATACAAGAGGATTATATATTGTAAAAATATGAACAACTGAGCCCTAATAACATATGATCTAGCATCCAATGATGGGAACAGGGGAAGAACAAGGGAAGGGGAGAAAACCCTGGTTACCTCCGACCATGGGTCGGCGATGTTGGTATCGTAGGGGTTCTCCGGCCTTATGTAACCAATCTCCTCGTAGGGGTCCCAGCCGAGCAGGATCTGCCCGAGACCGGTGATACAATGCAAATGTATCTATAATTTTTGATGTTCCATGCTTGGTTTTATCCACTTTCTTGTGTTTGGTTCCAACTTTGGAGTACTTTTCATATGATTTCTTGGACTAACCTATTAACAAGAGCTACAGTGCCAGCTGCCTATTTCTGCTGTTTTTTGTTCCAGGAAAGTCAGAAAAAGAATATTCTCGGAATTGGAGGGGACAAAAGACAAAGTGCCTATTTTTCCGGATGTCATCAAGTGCCAGAATATGAGACAGAGAGGGGCCAGGGGGCCACCACACCACCTAGCCACGCAGCCAGGCCTGGCCCATGCCAGGGGGTGGTGTGGCCGCTCCGGGCACCCCCTCGGCCTCTCCTTCCGACTATATATTGCCCTTAGGACGTAAACCCTAAGTGCCCGATCAAAAATCCACGAAAGAGTCTGTAGCCGCCATCATCTCCATCCCTAGATCGGGAGGGATCTGAAGCTCTTCCCGGCACCCTGCCAGAAAGGGAAATTCACCCTAGAGGCCTTCTTCATCACCATGCAAGCCTCCGATGTGCTGCATGAGTAGTTCATCCTTGGACTACGGATCCATGTAGTAGCTAGATGGCTGGTTCTCCTCCTTTGTGCTTTCATGTCTAGATCTTGTGAGCTCCGTTCATGATCAAGATCATCTATTTGTAATTCTGCATGTTGTGTTTGCGGGGATCTGATGGATATTGAGATGCTATTTCAGATTGATTATCGATTCTATCATGTCTTTGTTATTTTTGATCTTGCTTGCTTTCCATTGTTAGTAGCTATCTTGGCCAAGTAGATGCTAGCAACTCCAAGCGTTAGTATTTATGCTCGATAGTGGGTTCATGCCTCTGGTAATCTGGGGAAGTGACAGAAATCTCTAAGGTACTAGATATGTTGTTGCTACTAGGGAGAAAAAAACAATCCTTTGTTCATAGAATAATCGTATTGTTTACTTTACACGCAATTCATAAAGCAATAATCTGTTGCTTGCAACTTAATACTAGAGGGCGTTCGAATGATAACCTGAAGGTGGATTATTAGTCATAGATGCAGTTGGATGGCGGTCTATGTATAATGTTGTAATGCCCACTCAAGTCTCAAAGGAGTCAAGATGATTAGTATATGCATGTATTGCTTTCTTGATGTTTGTCAATTGCCCTGCTGTAATTTGTTTACCCAGCATGTTATCTATCTAAGGAGAGCCACCTCTAGTGAACTATGGATCCTGGTCCTTTTCTTTACATACAATCTACAACTGTTTACTTCTTTGTGTTTACTTTCCGCAAACTTTTACTTCTTTCCATTCGATACGTTTAATCCTTTGTTTTCCAAAAAACACGGTGAGATTGACAACCTCATCGCAAGTTGGGGACAAAGTTCTGTGGTTGTGTTGTGCAGGTCTCCATGTTGCTACTAGCACCGGTAGTGCGCCCTACCAAAGCTCAGCTAGTAAGACCTTTGGGTGTTTCCTTGCTCCTACTGGTTCGATTAAACCTTGGTTTCATACTGAGGGAAACTTGCTGCTGTGCTCATCATACCTTCCTCTTGGGGTTCCCAACGAGCTCTACATCAACCACGCACCAGCATTTTTTTGGGCGCCGTGCACTGAGCCATCAAGCATTTTTCTGGCGCCGTTGCCGGGGATCGTAGAAGAAGAAACTCCCACGTCAACCACGCGCCATTTTTCTGGCACCGTTGCCAGGGAGTCAAGGACATCTTCACAAGCGGAGTCCCTCATAACCAATCTCTTTACTTTGTTGTTTTTGTTTTGCTTAGTTTCGTTTTGCTTTGTTTTCTTGTTTTGTTATCAAAAACACACAAAAAATAGTTTTACTAGTTTGCTTTCTTATTTGAAAACCCAAAAAATGACTACTTTTGAAAACACTAAGTTGTGTGACTTCACTAGCACCAACAAAAATGATTTTATGAGCACACCTATTGCTCCACCTATGCCTGAAAATACTTTCTTTGAGATAAAACCTGCTTTACTCAATCTTGTTATGAGAGAGCAATTTTCTGGTATTGGTAATGAAGATGCTGCTTCCCATCTGAATAACTTTGTTGAACTTTGTGAGATGCAAAAGCATAGGGATATAGATGGTGATATTATTAAGCTGAAATTGTTTCCTTTCACTTTGAGAGGAAAAGCTAAAGAATGGTTGAATTCCTTAACTAGGAATATGATTGATTCTTGGACTAAATGCAAAGATGCTTTTATTGGAAAATACTATCCTCCTGCTAAAATTATATCTATGAGAAGTGAAATAATGAAGTTTAAACAACTTGATAATAAACATGTTGCTCAAGCTTGGGAAAGAATGAAATCTTTGGGAAAGAATTGTCCCACTCATAGACTAACTGCTTGGATGATCATCCAAACATTTTATGCAGGATTGAACTATTCTTCAAGGAACCTATTGGATTCTGCTGCTGAAGGTACCTTTATGACCATGTCTTTGGGTGCTGCAACAAAACTTCTGGACAATATGATGGTTAATTATTCTGAATGGCATACTGAGAGAGCTCCACAAGGTAGGAAGGTATTTTCTGTTGAGTAAACTTCCTCCTTGAGTGATAAGATTGATATTATTATGTCCATGCTTGTTAATGGGAAAGCCCATATTGATCCAAATAATGTTCCTTTAGCCTCTTTGGTTGCTCAAGAAGAGCAAGTTGATGTGAACTTCATAAGAAATAACAATTTTGGCAACAATGTTTATGGTAATAATGCCTATAGGAACAATTTTGGTAACAACAATTATAAGCCATTCCCTCCCAACAATGGTAATGCTTATGGAAATTCTTAAAACAATAATAAGAGTGCTCCGTCTAAACTTGAAGTTATGCTTAAAGACTTTATTAGTAAGCAAACTGCTTTCAATAAAACTATTGAGGAAAAACTCTCTAATGCTGAAAGAAATATAGCATGTTTGGCTGAAGCTCAATCTTCTTTGAATAAAATGGCTGCTAAACCTGAAACTATTGATAATCCGTTTGCAGCTACTAATGCTATACAAGTAAGAATTAATGAAATTGTTAGATTGTTAGCTGAATTACATGCTAAGTGTGAAAGAGAAGATGAAATTGCTAGAAACATTAGTGTTTCTACTATTACAACCACTAGTGTTGAGGCTAGTAATAGTTCTACTACTTTAGATGCTAAGTATGGTTTTGATCTTGATGGTTGCAATATCTCTGAAGTTATTAAGTTCCTACAAAAGCTTGCTAAAACTCCTAATGCTAGTGCTATGAACATGGCTTTTACAAAACACATTACTGATGCTCTCATAAAGATTAAAGAAGAAAAGATGAAACATAAAGCTTCTATTCCTATAAAACAAGAAGATGGCTAGGAACCCATCATTAATATGAAAGTGAATGACTTTGATTTCAAAGCTTTATGTGATCTTGATAGTAGTGTTTCTATTATGCCTATAAGGATTTATGATATGCTTGATTTGCCTCCTCTTGAAGATTGTTATTTGAATGTCCCACTTGATGATAATGCTAAAAAGAAACTCATGGGGAGTCTTAATGATGTTCTTATTATGGTTAACGATTCCTATGTCCCCGTTGATTTCTATGTTTTGGATGTTGAATGCAATGCTTCTTATCCTATTACTTTGGGAAGACCTTTTCTTAGAACTATTGGTGCCATCATTGATATGAAAGAAGGCACCATTAAATATCAACTCCCATTCAAGAAAGGTATAGAACACTTCCCTAAAAAGAGAGAAAAGATTTCTTTTCCTTCTCCTATGAAAACAAAATTTGGTCTTAATGCTTCTTCATTTGAGAACACTTGATTCTTTCTTTGCTGCTTATGCCTAACTTAAAGGCGTTAAAGAAAAGTACTTATTGGGAGATAACCCAAAAGTTTTAGATGAGTCTTGGAAGTTATTACCTCTGTAATAACCGCTCCTTATCCTTTTTATTTTCTTTTTGTTCCAAGAGTAACTTCTAATGAGAGAGAAGTAATGATTGGGAAAGTTGCTGTCCCGAAACAGATTTTTGTGCTTCACCGTAAGAATTCGTGAGAGAGCTTTGTATGTCGGATTGAGCTGTAATGTTTTGTGCTTCTGTCCCAGGTTGTTATCTAACTTTAGTTTGTTCAACACTTTTTGATTTGAGTAACAGAAGGTCTTCGAAATTTTTTGTCTTTACCTGCTGCTCTGTTTTGACAGATTTCTGCCATTTTCTACATTTGCTTCTTGTTTGTTCCTTTTTGAGTTCTTTTGGGGAATTGAGATTTTTGAGGGAAGTGCTACAGTAGCTAGTGTTCTAATGGAAGTTTATTTGGTGTTAGAACTGAACCTTAAGACTTATTTATCTTAAGTGCACTAATGTTGCTAATAAAGATTGCGTGAAGTTTTGTATGAAGGAAAAATTTCAGGTGTATGGAAGGAATGAGTAATGAGATGAAGGATGGACTAAAGCTCAAGCTTGGGGATGCCACGCGTGTCACCCCAAGAAATATCCAAGAAGTACAAGCGTCAAAGCTTGGGGATGCCCAAGGGATCCCCTTCTTCATCAATAAAAATTCCAGGTTTCTTCCGAACGCTTCATTTTTACTGTTTCATGCACAGTTGTGTTGTTCTTGGAGCGTCTTCTTTTTCGTTTCATTTTGGTTTTTCGTTTGCTTTTGTTTGCTTAGTTTTTTTAATAAATTGGTTGGACCCCCTCTTTCATACATTGGTTTGCAAATAGTTTGGTTTGGTTTGGAAAAGAGTAGGAAAGTTCATGCTTATGTGGTAAAAAGAGCTCGTTTTTGACTGTGCCCTATGCTTTGTCATGCCATGCTTGATATTGTTTAGGCTTTATGCTTAGTATTCTTTGCTGTAGCATGACTTGTTATAAACAATTGAGATTGATTAATGTGCCTTGGATGAATCATGCGTTGTTTTAGCATATTAAAGCATAGTGTAGTGGTATTCTCCTTTGATGCTTTATTTGGGTTGACTTGGCACATGCTCACACCATGTTATGACTATCTCAAGTCACCATAAGCCTTTATGATCCTTTAGTTTTCAACTTGTAGTATCACTTTATGCTTTGATCAATGATGTTTTGTCGCTCTGCATGATTATGGCCATTATTGCTATCTTAGTTTGTTGCTCCCAGTCTTTTGCTAGCCTCCACGACAAAGTATGAGTTCCACTCATGCATCCAACTCCCTAAACCAAGTTATTCCAAAGAGTTCACCATACCTACCTACTAGCTTATGCTATTCCAAGTATATTCATGCTTTTGTTTACCTTCCAAATTAAACTTTTTATGAGAAAACTAGTGATTAAAGCTCTCACGAACTTGATGGCACACTTTACTTTTTGCATCTAATAAACTTGAACCATTGGGTCCTTCTTTGTTGTGTATATGCTTGCGCTTTATAAGTTGAAATTAGCAGAACCATGTTTCATGGGGAACGCTTTCAACATTGCACTTGTACTTTGTACCCCGTTGATATCATGTTCTTTTGCTTACGAATCCCGGCGGTGTGAAATAAAAGTGGAACTTGTAAGATCATGGAGTTTGTATGTGTGTTAGAGAAACACTTGGGCCGCTAGCCTAAGCCATGCCTAATCATGATGGAAACTTGCGGCATCACCATAATGAGCACTCTAGGAAGCATCCTCAATAAAAACCTATGCAAATAGCAAATAAAAAGATCGCTGAGATGCTCATTGTCTGCTTGCCTTGTCATTTTGATTATGGGAAAGCTCCCGTATCATGTGAAAGGGGTACCCCGTTGGTGGTTCTTAATGATACACATATACTTACAATGACAAGAGCTTACTCGTGACTGAAGTTGAGTAGCATGAGGATCGGTCTTCGTAAGTAAGGGGCATGAGATTTTGGTTTATAACTTGCCAAGAATATCCTCTTAGTTGTGTCACTTTAACCTTAATCACCTTAAAGATGCTTATGATAGGGCCAATGAGATCTGAAAGCTATAAGTACCATAATTTTTGGAAGCTCTTTATGAGACTTGAATCCCTACTTCCTTCTATGAAGGCCTTTCTTTTACTTTTATATCGAGTCTCCACCTTCTATCTTTATGCACCTACTTTGAGAGCATAGTGGCCATTCTTAGTTCTATGTGCATTGTCCCAAGACTAGTTGATTGATGCATAACTTGATATTGCTTGTTTTAAACTATTGTATCTAGTCACTCTTATGAACTTTGAAGGTGTCCTATGCTACTCTATCGAGGGACAGGCTGAATACTATTATGCTATGTTTTCTTTATGTGAAACAAACAAACGTCTTGCAAAGCATTGTTATTCATGAATCTTTTGTTTGTGCCTTTTCATGTTGCATCATAGTTTCTTTTGCTTATTGCTAGAACTTTGTCTTTCATGTTATGATTGAAGTACTATGATCCTAGATTTGAATGTTTTACAAATACTTTGATCAAGTTTATGATGGTGCATGTCACCTCAAAAATTATTCTTTCTTTTTATCACTTACCAACTCGAGGACGAGCAGGAGTTAAGCTTGGGGATGTTGATACATTGCAAATGTATCTATAATTTTTGATGTTCCATGCTTGGTTTTATCCACTTTCTTGTGTTTGGTTCCAACTTTGGAGTACTTTTCATATGATTTCTTGGACTAACCTATTAACGAGAGCCACAGTGCCAGCTGCCTGTTTTCTGCTGTTTTTGGTTCCAGGAAAGTTAGAAAATAAATATTCTCGGAATTGGACGGGACAAAAGCCAAAGTGCCTATTTTTCCGGATGTCATCAAGTGCCAGAATACGAGACGGAGAGGGGCCAGGGGGCCACCACACCACCTGGCTGCGCGGCCAGGCCTGGCCCGCGCCAGGGGGTGGTGTGGCCGCTCCTGGCACCCCCTCAGCCTCTCCTTTCGACTATATATTGCCTTCGGGACGTAAACCCTAAGTGCCCGATCAAAAATCCAAGAAAGAGTCTGTACCCGCTGTCATCTCCATCCCTAGATCGGGAGGCATCTGAAGCTCTTCCCGGCACCCTGCCGGAGAGGGGAATTCACCCTGGAGGCCTTCTTCATCACCAAGCAAGCCTCCGGTGTGATGCGTGAGTAGTTCATCCTTGGACTACGGATCCATGTAGTAGCTAGATGTCTGGTTCTCCTCCTTTGTGCTTTCATGTCTAGATCTTGTGAGCTCTGTTCATGATCGAGATCATCTATTTGTAATTCTGCATGTTGTGTTTGTGGGGATCCGATGGATATTGAGATGCTATTTCAGATTGATTATTGATTCTATCATGTCTTTGTTATTTGTGATCTTGCATGCTTTCCGTTGTTAGTAGCTATCTTGTCCAAGTAGATGCTAGCAACTCCAAGAGTTAGTATTTATGCTCGATAGTGGGTTCATGCCTCTGGTAATCTGGGGAAGTCACAGATATCTCTAAGGCACTAGATGTGTTGTTGCTACTAAGGAGAAAACAACAATACTTTGTTCATAGAACAATCGTATTGTTTACTTTGCACGCAGTTTGTAAAGCAACAATCTGTTGCTTGCAACTTAATACTGGAGGGGGTTCGGATGATAACCTGAAGGTGGATTATTGGTCATAGATGCAGTTGGATGGCGGTTTATGTATAATGTTGTAATGCCCAATCAAGTCTCAAAGGAGTCAAGATGATTAGTATATGCATGTATTGCTTTCTTTATGTTTGTCAATTGTCCCACTGTAATTTGTTCACCCAACATGTTATCGATCTAAGGAGAGCCACCTCTAGTGAACTATGGATCCCGGTCCTTTTCTTTACATACAATCTACAACTGTTTACTTCTTTGTGTTTACTTTATGCAAACTTTTACTTCTTTCCATTTGATAAGTTTAATCCTTTGTTTTCCACAAAACACGGTGAGATTGACAACCTCATCGCAAGTTGGGGACAAAGTTCTGTGGTTGTGTTGTGCAGGTCTCCACGTTGCTACTAGCACCGGTAGTGCGCCCTGCCAAAGCTCAGCTAGTAACACCTTTTGGGTGTTTCCTTGCTCCTAATGGTTCGATTAAACCTTGGTTTCATACTGAGGGAAACTTGCTGCTGTGCTCATCATACCTTCCTCTTGGGGTTCCCAACGAGCTCTACTTCAACCACGCACCAGCATTTTTCTGGGCGCCGTGCACTGAGCCATCAACCGGCGGGGGCCTCCTTGCCGGCGGCTACAACGGATGTGGGGACGAGGACAGGGTCCTATACGGGCACGGGGGCCTCCTCGCCGGCAGCCTTGGAGGTGCCGATGGCCACCGCGCCGTTCTTCTCCATCGCTGGTGTGGTTGGGGTTTTCTTGGGGATTTGCAGAAGGTGATGGGACAGTGGAGACGGTTGAGTGAGTGATGAGTGAGAGTGGGGAGGCCTCTATTAAAGGAGAAGGGAAGCAACGTTTCATTGCACTTCTATGTACCACATAACCGTGTACACTACTGCATCGTGCATGGCCACGCGTGTCCGTTACCACCCTGTGCACCGCACACGCGTACCGTGCGTCGCGTTTTTCCCCCGTGTCTAACTCTGGCAACTTAGTTGTACTCAGTTTTGCCCTCGAGTGTAACACCGGCAGTTTGGTTGTACTCAGTTTTGCCTTCCAATACTAGCAATATACTCAGTTTTACCCTTTGGTGGCTGGTCAACGGAGAGTCAACGAATAGGTTTTAACTAGCTAATTGAGTCATTTTATGCACAACAAATTCAAAAAGAGCAAAACATAGTGGCATCTACCCAGGGAGTCTTATTATGTGACCTGCCACCATAAGAAATGTATATAAACCAAGTTTTAACCTAAATCACCACTTCTCAAATCACCTACTACCTATGAAGGTTCATGGATTTATACTCAATCCTCTTCCCAAAACATCCCTCCCCAAAACATAGTTTGTCTGAATGAGGCAATAATTGTCAAACTGGTGTATATTTGAATTGCAAATAGTTTGATGTATGCCAAGATGTATTTTATTGTATAAAAGACACATTTTTCATTTTTTAAATCTTTTTCTATTTTCTATTTGAATCCCTTTGTCAGTCTTGCCCTTGGTTTTTAAGTTCTACTTAGTTTTTCCCTTGGTTCTTAAGTGCTACTCAGTTTTCCCCTCTCTTTGTATCAATCTCTCGCACCTGTGATCATCTTCGCTGCTACGCTCTGATTGGTCAAGACAGTTGTCACACAGATCGTGCCCACCAACCGTTGATCCTCTGTGATCTAGCGGACAGGATAACACCTATATCTGTTGGGGGCACCCCTCTATCCATGAAAAATAACAAGTATGCCACTAGTACTTTAACTCCATAAACAAATGAACTTGAATATAATTTGAAGGGAACGTGTTCGAAGCTATATAATTTGTGCATTACATTCCACTCTATGAAAATGATAATCTCTCAAGATTTTCTTAGCACAATATTATCACGTATTAAGTGCGATTTCCAAGAGTTCAACTGTGTATAATTTTCGTATATGCAAGTTTATGCATTGCATTCCACTCTATGAAAATGGGGGGAGAAAATGATAATCTCTCAAAATTTTGCTAGCACATCATTATCTCGTTATTAAGTGTTATTTCACAGTGTTCAAAGGTTTAAAATTTTCATATACGCAAGTTTATGCATTATATTTCACTTCATGGAAATGATAAATGATCAGGATTTTATTAGCACAACATTATCATGACCTAAGTGTGATTTCAAAGAGTCCAAAGGTGTATAATTTTCGTATATGCCAGTTTATGCATTACATTCCACTATATGAAAATGATAATCTCTCAAGATTTTCTTAGCACAACATTATCATGTATTAAGTGCGATTTCAAAGAGTTCAAATGTGTATAATTTTTGTATACGCAAGTTTATGCGTTATATTTCACTCCATGGAAGTGATAATCTCACAAGATTTTCTTAGCACAACATTATCACGTATTAAGTGCGGTTTCAAAGAGTTCAAAGGTGTATAATTTTTGTATACGCAAGTTTATGCATTATATTTCACTCCATGGAAATGATAATCTCTCAAGATTTTCTTAGCACAACATTATCACGTATTAAGTGAGATTTCAAAGAGTTCAAAGGTATATAAACTTCGTATATGCAAGTTTATGCATTACATTCCACTCTATGAAAATGATAATCTCTCAAGATTTTCTTAGCACGACATTATCACGTATTAAGTGCAATTTCAAAGAGTTTAAAGGTGTATAATTTTTGTATACGCAAGTTTATGCATTATATTTGACTCCATGGAAATGATAAATGATCAGGATTTTATTAGCACATTATCATGTCCTAAGTGCGATTTAAAAGAGTTCAAAGGTGTATAATTTTCGTATATGCATTACATTTCACTATATGAAAATGAAGCAATGGCACGGGCGCGGGCGCGGGGCTGGCTCGAGGTCCCATCTTGCAACCAACCTGGGTAAGCTGTGGGTCCGGGACTCACATGGATAAGTTGTGGGTCCGACACTAACGTGGATAACCTGTGGGTCCGATGCTGATCTGGATAAGTTGAGAGAGGTGTCCACTACAGGAATTGACTGAACGCGGCTCCACTTGTCAGCATGTAATGACAAGGGTACACTATGGGACCTGACAGAACGCGGCCCTACTCGTCAGCACATAACGGCGAGGGTCCACTGATACGTCCATTTTGCATCACTATTCTATATCATAATTTACTGTTATTCATTGTTATATTTCATATTAAGAGATGATACATATGTTATTTCATTTATTTATGCATGGTTGATGACTTTTGGAGCATGGACCACTGCAGTCAAGATTCTGATGGAAAAAGTGCTGTTTGGAGGCAAAATTCACGAAGATCAGAAAAACCGGGAAAATACATGGAAAATACTATTTTTCTAGAAGACAAAGAAAGCCAGACCCGAAAAATCCTATTTTTCCAGAAGACGAAGAAAGCCAGACCCGAAAAAACCTATTTTTCCAGAAGACGAAGAAAGCCAGAAGGGGAAGTGGAGATGGGCCATAGGGGGCCCACACCACCCCTGGCGCGGGCCACCCTAGGCCACGCCACCGGGTGGTGTGGCCGCCCTGGTCCACTCCAGCCTCTCCCCTCTGGCGTATGTTATCTCCACGGAACCCTAATACCTGGAGAGCGACCACAGAAAGACCACGGAACACTGAGAGAGAAATATCTCTCCGGCAGACAGAATTCTGCCGGGGGAATTCCTTCCCGGAGAGGGGAGATCGTCGCCATCAACACCACCATCAAGCTGCACTTCATCGGGAGTATCATCATCATCACCACCATCATATCCACCAGCACCATCATCACCAGTTCATACCGCTGTAACAATTGGGTTGAATCTTGTATAGTTCTTAGGGGAAACTTTCCCGGTGTTGATTACTCCTTGTAGTTCATGCTATTGACTGAACCATTGAATTATCATTTATGTTCAGATTGTTACACACCATTATTTCATCTCTAATCATGATCCATCTAATGTCTTGTGAGTAGTTCGTTTTGTTCTTGAGGACATGGGAGAAGTCATGTTGTTAGTAGTGGAATTGTGTTGAGAAAGATTCAATAGTTTGATATTTAAGTTATGGTGTACTTCTTCTAGTGGTGTCATGTGAACGTCGACTACATGACACTTCACCTATATGGGACTAGGGGAATGCATTGTGTATTTGGCTACTAATCGTAGGGGTTGCCGGAGTGACAGAAACCTGAACCCACGTTAGGAAACCTTTGCACAAGGGACGTCAGGGTCTTAGAGTTTAAAGTTGTGGTTAGGTTTCTTCCTAAATTACTTTCTTGTACTTGCGGATGCTTGCAAGGGGTATAATCACAAGTATGTATTAGTCCTAGGAAGGTCGCTACATTAGCACAGGTTCACCCACACAACACTTAGGAAACTAAAGAAGATTAATCAATTATATGAAGCGAAAGCACTAGACAGAATTCCCATGTGTCCTCGAGAACGTTTGGTCATTTAAGTAATACAACCGACTTGTCCTTTTCTAAAGAAAGGATTGGGCCACTTGCTGCATTTATTCTTATTGTCTTTTATTTACTCATACTTTATTTACCTGCATTATCAAAAACCCCTAAAAATCCATTTGCTAAGTATTTACAGAGAATGCCTGCTCCTAGCCACTCGCCAGCACCTTGTGCTCCTCGTTGGGTTCGACACTCTTACTTTTCGAAGATACTGCGATACACCCCCTATACTTGTGGGTCATCATCCACTACGGGACCCTACTGAATGCGGCCCCACTTGTCAACACGTAACGGTAAGGCTGACGGGCGGCGAATTTCAGACCATGTGAGAGTTTCGTACAAGGAGATGGGCAAAAGTGAGAAAAAACTAAGTGGCTGGGGAAAACTGAGTAAAACTAACGAATGGAGGGCACAAAAATAGAAATCCCAAAAAAATACCAACTTATTTGTTTACAAATAAAACTTGAAGAGAATATTCAAAGACATTTAATAGTTTGTGGAATTTTATAAACACAAAAATAAAACTTAAAAATAAATAAATACCATTTTTAAGAACTTGAATAAATATATTTTTCTAGAAAAATACTAAATATATTATTCCAAAGGTTTATAATATTTTAAAGTAATAAATCCTTATCTATTTTAAAAATTCTTTAAATAAACATGTCTAACTTTTGTTCATGAAACCTCATGTCCTTTATATCTAAATACTAATTCCAAGGCCATAACTTGGATCTATAATAAAACTTAAGTGTAACTTATTAACCTTATAAAACTCTTTTAAAACCATAAATTCAAATTAATCCAACAATTTTAAGTAAACATCATTCACTTATAATAAAAGTGAATGCTCTTTATCTTTTAACCATTCTTAACATGACTTCAAACTCTAAAAGATTCATAAGATCATCCAAATTTGTTTTCCTTAATAAGTTAAATTATCTTCATAATAGCAAATCACATTGAAACTCATCATTCACTTAAATTGAAAATGGATGATCTAACACTCTTAAACATGCTTATTACAAAACTTAAAACTTACTAATACTTTAGACACATCACACCCAAATTCTACTTATGCGTTAGATATAACTTTGACCCACAAAGTTATAATCACAATGTATAGAGTTTCATTATGTTTTATAGATAACTTTGGTTTGTTTCAATTAAATCATAAGTCATCTCAAGTCGAAACTTTTCGAGCAAATGCAATCAACATCGGTCACATTCTATTAACCATAAAGATTAGTTAAACCTTATCAAAGAAACCTTTTCTTCAAAAGTTATTCATTTTGCCACGTCAAACATCAACTTTATAATTAAGTCCTTTAGCTAACCACTTAACACATTAATTTCCATCATAATTACTAGATAGTAATTCACCTCAATCTTAGAGTGTTATTATACTTCACTTGTATACCTTGCATATTAAACACTTAAATGCTTTGTAGATATATTTACTTCTCAAGTAAATATTAGAAATAACTAAATCCTAAAAGCATCACCTAAATTTAACTCATTCACATTATTGGGGAATTATCTTAGGATTTTACAAAATGCATTACATTACCTATTCATCAACATATTTCTTCTTTAAACATTAGTCCTTACCGGACCAATGATGCTGATTTCAGATATTGGATCTTTTATTGTCTTGAGACCGTGAGTGCATAATCTTGCAATCACAAAAGGCAAGTTCACACTTGCTCATGTCCTTTGGTTATTTTCTATCAAGTATTTGCAAATCAAATTTTGTCATCAATTGCATTACAAAAATGTCAGAAAATGCTATTTTCATAATTATATGATTATGGGTTATTTACCAAATGGTAATAACCTACTATTACAGTTCCGGTGGTAAAGGAACATATTATTTAGGAGTTTAACAACCAATGTTGCCAGTGATTCTTGTGCCATAAAATACGTGTTAACCATGAGATCTATATGGGCTCTGGGAAGTCATATGGATCTTCTTCCTCTCACATGAAGCCGGATGCGCAGGCCATGGCTATTATCCTTGTAGCGTGAGTATGTAATTCATAGAGGATATGCAGCATATGGGTGGGACCCCTCAACATCCCATGGTAGTTCTGGCATCTATAACGGTTTGTACTTCCATTACCGTAGTTCAAAATGTGGGCATGGCTTACACCAAGGAGGCATGCGGGGTCACGGAGTAGGACAACGAATGGCTTGGATCTTAGAATGGGCCCCATACCAAGGAAGTATGGACAAGCTCATGACTTGGATATGCAACAAGGCTAAGGTCTCTCATGGGTAAAGCAACGCACCTCTGCAGAGTGTAAAAAAGTGTGACAAGTTACTCCCTATTTTGGGAAGGAGCTGCGAACGTTGCAGGAAAGGAACTCCATGAAGTTCTAATCAACCTATGAAGACTAACGGACATAGCTTTTCAGAATAAAAACAACCTTTGAAGACATGCTTACAAAAACGAGAATATAATTATGTGGCCCGAAAGTTGAGGCGCCCAGGCAACGCGGTACCCAAGTTGCCTGTAATCAGCCGTGATGACCACAATTGGCATGCCAAATACTCAGACGGTCTTTTTCGGCACGAATTCAACTTTATGCTTCAATACAAAATAACAGGCTAACACCCGTCAAGTTGGGCCCCCCTGTCAGTTTTCGCTGTTATGTCGCTCCCGTCGCTTAGGCATGGTGGCTGTCACGTAGGCTTGCAGCGCTGACGTAGTGGATAGGACAACACGACCGTCCTAGTGTATTGACGTGACAAAACAGGGCACATATATCATCATTATAATTATTTTTTGTTTACTTAGAAGCTGGAACGGTCACCGCCACGCGTCTCTCCATTGGACTTGCGTCCCCGTCATTAACCACTACCTTAGAAACGCATTGACGGTTCCTCCATTCCCCTGTCTTGCAGAAACCACTCTTCTTCTTCATGTCATATGTCTTCTTTCCGTCTTCTCCTTGCCGCCATGGAAGGTCGTCGCACTCTACAGTCAAGCTTCACTACCCATGATAATAAGAAGATAGACACTGTCTACACCAACGAGGAGGAGACAGTGGTGCGAGTCCTGAGGATGTACGAGGGTTGGCTTGAGAAAGACGAGGACAAGTTTGTGGGATTGGACCTCGAGTACACCCCAGAGAACCCATATGAAGATAAATAAAGTCGCCGTCGTTCAACTGGCCATGAGGAAACACGTCTTGTCTACCACTTCTCCCGGTTTGTAGATCTGCTCTCTGCAGTTAACCACTTTTAGGGTTTTCTCCTCTTGTTCTTTATCCATTTGCTCCTATTGCAACTACTGAATTTTATTTAGGACCAAATAAATTATGGCAAGCCAATGTTGAGAGTCTTGATCTTGCATTTACTAAACTTTTTAAAATTATATTTAGATGATGATCTTGCATTGACAAAATATTTGTAGTTACAAATTTTGGTGATGACAAAATACATACTTTTAGGACCGACAAGAATTGTCCGGCGCTGCGACAGTTCCTTGAAGAAAAAGGAAATGTTTTCTGCACTGTCGACAATAGAACTGATTTTTGGAAATTTCGTCATGAGGGAATTACAGTTCCTACACACAACTAGATCGATATTTAGAGTCTTGTCAAGATCATAGGGGGCTCGAGGAAGAATGGAATGGCTACACTCGCAAGTAGAATCCTCGATGAGTCGTACGACTGAATGAAGGTAGATTTCCCTACGGATAGGCACGATTTCTGGGAGGAGTGGTCGTTGTGTGATATAAACCTTAAGTATGCAGCCATAGATGCTTACGTGACCTACCAGCTGTACAAGAAGATCCATTTCTTTCTACGTTACCTCGTGTTTTGCCCTAGTTGCAAGGGGGAAGACGAGCTTAAGGGAGCCCTTTGTAGAAAATGTAGAATAGCTGAGTTTGACGCTGCATATACAAAGAAAATGCCTGCATCTCAAGCAGCTGACAGAGAGGCTGCAGCTGAAGCAGCAAACAGAGAGGTAGCATCTTCTAGGGACAACAATCAGGCCTGTGATGCACCGCTAATTGTGCCACAGGATGCTGAAGATAGGGAAGCCAAGTCAGATCCCAGATGGGACAGACTTTGTGAGCTGTGGAGCGCCAAAAATGTAAGATCCACATGGAATGATGGCAGTTGGTCACCTAGGAACGATGGCAAGCGCCTGAAGTGTTCTAATGATAGGTGAATTAAATTTTACTTCCTTTGTGTTATGTTTATATTTTGTGGAACTCAGTTAGCTTGTGAAGATGGCTAGCACCTCAAGTGAGAGTAGTAAAATAAATTTTACTTCTTTGTGTTATGTTTCTGTATGTGTCTGGTAGCTTGTCAAGATGGCAGCTCGTTAACTAGCAGTTTGAAAGAGTACCTTTTTCCTCTCTCCCTAAGCAGATATATTTCATTTTTCCCAAATTGGTAGCAAATCTAGAGCAGCTTCTCTCTTCGATCATCCGTTCCCTTTTGGACCTATTTTTGTCTCCGATCTGGTAGCAAATCTAGAGCAGCAAATCACACCAGGCAGAATACATTCATTCAGAAAACAAAAAATGTAGATATAGCTGTGCACAGCTAAATAGGATATAGCGATAGAAAGTAGGTTGCTTAACGAGGTTTGTTACATTCAACCCCGCCTTGCATGCAGAAATAGGATACACAAAAAATATAGAAAATCAAAAGAAGCTGCTTAGCAAGAGCAGCAGACACGTTCAACCCCTCCTTACATGCGCCTGCGCCTGCGCCTCCTCCCTCTAGCGCTTCCTCCACTTCTTGCTGCCCAGTCCCTTGATCTTAGGGGCCTTGGGATTGATCGGAGGCATGCGACCCTCTTCGATGGCCACCTGCTGGAGGTTTCAGAGGTGAATGTCGATAGCCTGGTGTTCAGCGATGTAGGCGTTGACGTTCACGATCTGGCCGACTTTGGGGGTGCTGGAGCTCGGGCCCTCTGCATGCATCATGATGTAGTTGAAATCGGTGCCAGAAAGTCTCGTCCTGCAAAAGGGGCAACTGTAGATGCTGCCAGTGAAGAAGGCGTCGTACTGGTCGGCATGCAGCCTCCTCAGCACCTGACGAGTCTTGGTGTGCCTGGACTCGTCATCGCTGCAGACGTCGCTGCCGTAAACCTATTGGAAGAAAAGAAAAAGGGAGGATTAGATGATGTAAGAAGATCAAGCAATCGAAATGCAAACAAGCGAATCCTAATAAACCAAAATCTAGCATGGGAACGAGAGAAGAAACAGGGAAGGGAGAAAATCCTAGTTACCTCCGACCATGGGTCGTCGATGCCGGTGTCGTAGGGGTTCACCGGAGCGATGTACTCCTTTGGATCGTAGGGTCCCTAGAAGAGTTGGATCTTCTCATGACCGGTGGGGGCCTCCTCTCCGGCAGGTGGCTCCTCACCGGCGGGGGCCTCCTCACCGGCGGCTATGTCGTTAGCAGGGACGAGGGCCTGGACGGGAACAACGACTGCCATCGTTGCTTCGAAAGGGGCCTGGACAGGGCCAGCGGTTGTTCTCAATGCGTCTAGGGGAACCGGGACGGAGACGGCAGCCTCCTCGCCGGTGGCCTTGGAAGCGACGATGGCCACTGTATCCTCCTCCACCATCACCAGCGTGGATGGGGTTTTCTCAGGAGTTTGCAGAATCTGGTGGGATAGTGGAGAGGGTTGTGTGAGGAGAGTGAGCGAGAGTGAGAGTGGGTATGCGGAGAGGGGCTCTACAGTTAAGGTGAATGGAAGCAAGGCATGTTTCGTTGCACCACCATGCAATGCGCCGCATCGGCTACTGCACCGTGCACCATGACACGCGCACGGTACGTCACGTTTTTTCCCGGGCCATTCATGGAAGTTCTGTATTGAGCCGCATGCAAAGGGCGTAGACACAATTTCTACGAAGGTTGACACAGCCATAAAATTGGCAATAATTAAAAGGGGAAATGTAGAGGAGAAGGTAGGTGGCTGTACGACGAGATTTGTGGGGTTGTGCTAGATGGGGTAGAGGGATGTGTTGATGACTGTGAGTGACTCGATGAAGGCGGAGACGTTAGGTCTCGTCGAGGCCCCCCTCAAGACCCATTTCTCAGCTCTTCGGCCTCCGGCTAATGTGTAGAACTTTCTTACGGTGGGGCCCAGTTGGAAGTGAGATTGGGAGCCGCTACTTCAAAAATGGGATATGTCTTATCAAAATCAAGTGGCAATAAATTGCAGTTGCCTGCCGACGATCGTGCACTCGATGATGCATGTGTTGTGTAGTAGTAGTAGCAGTAGTAGGATTTTCAGACTTGATTAAACATGACATGACAGTCGACGACTTTTTCCATGGACGACTTCATGTTCCTTCTTGTAGAAGTCTCGCTGAGGGAGACGTCCGTGCTGTCTCATGCTGTACAGTGAAGGGCATGACATGTGCAACGATCCTCGTTGGATCACACAGGATCAACAGTTGGTGCGCACGATCCGCGTGACAACTGTGACAACCAATAAGGGCGTAGTAGACAGAGT
Source organism: Avena sativa (assembly GCA_916181665.1). NCBI lineage: Eukaryota > Viridiplantae > Streptophyta > Magnoliopsida > Poales > Poaceae > Avena > Avena sativa. The sequence goes on along the minus strand of OV702290.1, from coordinate 24,382,633 downwards.
GAGACAAGGTTTGGGCTTCTCCAAAAGAGAGAGAGGGGGCAAAACTGATTAGTATCAAAAAACCAAAGGGCAAAACAGAGTAGTATAAAAATGAAAAGTGAGTCTCTTGTACAATGAAATACATCGTGGCACACATCAAATTATGCCAAGATGGATCCACTAGAGTTCATTGGATGTGTGTTCTTCTCATAAACCACATGGATCCACTAGAGTTCATTGCATGTGTGTTATTATCATAAACCACATGGATCCACTAGAGTTCATTGGATGTGTGCTATTGTCATAAACCACATGGATCCACTAGAGTTCATTGGATGTGTGTTATTGTCATAAACTACATGGATCCACTAGAGTTCATTGGATGTGTGTTCTTCTCATAACCTACATGGATCCACTAGAGTTCATTGCATGTGTGTTGTTCTCATAAACCACATGGATACACTAGAGTTCATTGGATGTGTGTTATTATCATAAACCACATGGATCCACCAGTGTCATTGCATGTGTGCTCTTTTCATTAACCACTGCTAGAGTCATTGCATGTCTTTTCTTCTCACAAACCACATACGGATCCACCAGAGTCATTGCATGTGTGTTCTTTTCACAAACCACATATGGATCCACCAGTGTCACTGCATGTATGTTCTTTTCATAGACCACAACTAGAGTCAGTGAATGTTTGTTCTTTTCACAAACCACACATGGATCCACCAGAGTCATTGCATGCCTGTTCTTTTCATGAACCATAGTTTGAGTCATTGCATGTCTGTTTTTCTCACAAACCACATATAGATCCACCAGTGTCATTGAATGTGTGTTCTTTTCCTAAAACACATATGGATCCACCAGTGTCACTGCATGTGTTTTATTTTCATGAACCACAGCTAGAGTCATTGCATGTTTGTTCTTTTCACAAACCACATATGGATCCACTAGAGTCATTTCATGTGTTCTTTTCATTAACCACAACTAGAGTCATTGGATGTGTGTTCTTTTCAGAAAACACATATGGATCCCCCAGTGTCATTGCATGTGTATTCTTTTCATCAACCACAACTAGAGTCAGTGAATGTATGTTCTTTCACAAACCACACATGGATCCACCAGAGTCATTGCATGCATGTTCTTTTCATAAACCATAGTTAGAGTCATTACATGTCTGTTCTTTTCACAAACCACATAAGGATCCACTAGAGTCATTGGATGTGTGTTCTTTTCACAACCACATATGGATCCACCAGTGTCATTGCATGTGTGTTCTTTTAACAAACCACATAAGGATCCACCAATGTCATTGGTTGTGTGTTCGTGTCATAAACCACATGAGCATGTGTGTTCTTATCACAAACCACATATGGATCCACTAGTGTCATTGAATGTGTGTTCTTTTCCTAAAACACATATGGATCCACCAGTGTCATTGCATATGTGTTCTTTTCATGAACCACAGCTAGAGTCATTGCATGTCTGTTATTTTCACAAACCACATATGGGTCCACCAGAGTCATTTCATGTTTTCTTTTCATTAACCACAACTAGAGTCATTGGATGTGTGTTCTTTTCACACACCACATATGGATCCACCAGTGTCATTGAATGTGTGCTCTTTTCACAAACCACACATGGATCCACCAGAGTCATTGCATGTGTGTTCTTTTTATTAACCACGGTTAGAGTCATTGCATGTCTGTTCTTTTCACAAACCTCATAAGGATCCACCAGAGTCATTGCATGCCTGTTCTTCTCACAAACCACATATGGATCCACCATAGTCATTGCATGTCTATTCTTTTCACAAACCACATATGGATCCACTAGAGTCATTGCATGTGTGTCCTTTTCATGAACCACATATGGATCCACAAGAGTCATTGCATGCGTGTTATTTTCATTAACCATAGCTAGAGTCATTGCATGTCTGTTCTTCTCGCAAACCACATATGGATCCACCAGATTCATTGCATGTCTGTTCTTTTCACAAACCACATATGGATCCACCAGTGTCATTGCATGTGTGTTCTTTTCATGAACCAGAAGTAGAGTCAGTGAATTTTTATTCTTTTCACAAACCACATAGGGTTCCACCAGAGTCATTGCATGTGTGTTCTTTTCACAAACCACATATGGATCCAGCAGTGTCATTGCATGTGTGTTCTTTTCATAGTCCACAACTAGAGTCAGTGAATATCTGTTCGTTTCACATACCACACATGGATCCACCAGAGTCATTGCATGCATGTTCTTTTCATAAACCATAGTTAGAGTCGTTGCATGTATGTTCTTCTCACAAACCACATATGGATCCACCATTGTCATTGAATGTGTGTTCTTTTCCTCAAACACATATGGATCCACCAGTGTCATTGCATGTGTGTTCTTTTCATGAGCCACAACTAGAGTCATTGCATGTCTGTTCTTTTCACAAACCACATATGGATCCACTAGAGTCATTTCATGTGTTATTTTCATTACATTGGATGTGTGTTCTTTTCACAAAACACATATGGATCCACCAGTGTGTCATTGCATGTGTGTTCTTTTCATGAAGAAAGAAAGAGGTAGAATTTATTGTTTTTTCAGGGATTTCAATAAAAAAGTCTCTTGTCATTTTTGATTCTATCACTGGACAGAATGCGATTGCACATTTTTGTTAATCCATGAACAGAATCTAGGTATGTCGACACATGGATCCGTACATCGCGATCGAAAAAGAATCAATAGAAGGAGAATCAGCCACAACTAGAGTCACTGAATGTCTCTTCTTTCACAAACCACACATGAATCCACCAGAGTCATTGCATGCTTGTTCTTTTCATATACCATAGTTAGAGTCATTGCATGTTTGTTCTTTTCACAAACCACATAAGTAGCCACTAGAGTCACTGGATGTGTGTTCTTTCCACAAACCACATATGGATCCACCAATGTCATTGCATGTGTGTTCTTTCCAAAAACCACATAACGATCCACCAATGTCATTGATGTGTGTTCTTGTCATAAACCACATGAGCATGTGTGTTCTTCTCACAAACCATATATGGATCCACTAGTGTCATTGAATGTGTGTTCTTTTCCTAAAACACATATGGATCCACCAGTGTCATTGCATGTGTGTTCTTTTCATGAACCACAACTAGAGTCATTGCATGTCTGTTATTTTCACAAACCACATATGGGTCCACTAGAGTCATCTTATGTGTTCTTTTTATTAACCACAACTAGAGTCATTGGATGTGTGTTCTTTTCACACACCATATATGGATCCACCAGTGTCATTGAATGTGTGCTCTTTTCACAAACCACACATGGATCCACCAGAGTCATTGCATGTGTGTTCTTTTCATTAACCACGGTTAGAGTCATTGCATGTTTGTTCTTTTCACAAACCACATAAGGATCCACTAGAGTCATTCCTTGTGTGTTCTTTTCACAAACCACATATGGATCCACCAGAGTCATTGCATGCCTGTTCTTCTCACAAACCACATATGGATCCACCATAGTCATTGCATGTCTATTCTTTTCACAAACCACATATGGATCCACTAGATTCATTGCATGTGTGTTCTTTTCATGAACCACATATGGATCCACAAGAGTCATTGCATGTGTGTTATTTTCATTAACCACAGCTAGAGTCATTGCATGTTTGTTCTTCTCACAAACCACATATGGATCCACCAGAGTCATTACATGTGTGTTCTTTTCACAAACCACATATGGATCCACCGGTGTCATTGCATGTGTGTTCTTTTCATGAACCACAACTAGAGTTAGTGAATGTCTGTTCTTTTCACAAACCACATTGGGATCCACCAGAGTCATTGCATGTGTGTTCTTTTCACAAACCACATATGGATCCACCAGTGTCATTGCATGTGTGTTCTTTTCATAGTCCACCACTAGAGTTAGTGAATGTCTGGTCTTTTCACATACCACACATGGATCCACCAGAGTCATTGCATGCATGTTCTTTTCATAAACCATAGTTAGAGTCGTTGCATGTATGTTCTTCTCATAAACCACATATGGATCCACCATTGTCATTGGATGTGTGTTCTTTTCCTAAAACACATATGGATCCACCAGTGTCATTGCATGTGTGTTCTTTTCATGAACCACAACTAGAGTCATTGCATGTCTGTTCTTTTCACAAACCACATATGGATCCACTAGAGTCATTTCATGTGTTCTTTCCATTAACCACAAATAGAGTCATTGGATGTGTGTTCTTTTCACAAAACACATATGGATCCACTAGTGTCATTGCATGTGTGTTCTTTTCATGAAGAAAGAAAGAGGTAGAATTTATTGTTTTTTCAGGGATTTCAGTAAAAAAAGTCTCTTGTCATTTCTAATTCTATCACTGGACAGAATGCGATTGCACATTTTCGTTAATCCATGAATAGAATCTAGGTATGTAGACACATGGATCCGTACATCGCGATCAAAAAAGAATCAATAGAAGTAGAATCGGCCACAACTAGAGTCAGTGAATGTCTCTTCTTTCACAAACCACACATGGATCCACTAGAGTCATTGCATGCCTATTCTTTTCATAAACCACAGTTAGAGTCATTGCATGTTTGTTATTTTCACAAACCATATAAGTATCCACTAGAGTCATTGGATGTGTGTTCTTTCCACAAACCACATATGGATCCACCAATGTCATTGCATGTGTTTTCTTTTCAAAAACCGCCTAACGATCCACCAATGTCATTGGATGTGTGTTCTTGTCAGAAACCACATGAGCATGTGTGTTCTTCTCACAAACCACATATGGATCCACTAGTGTCATTGAATGTGTGTTCTTTTCCTAAAACACATATGGATCCACCAGTGTCATTGCATGTGTATTCTTTTTGTGAAGCACAGCTAGAGTCATAGCATGTCTGTTCTTTTCAAAAACCACATATGGATCCACCAGAGTCATTTCATGTGTTCTTTTCATTAACCACAACTAGAGTCATTAGATGTGTGTTATTTTCACACATATGAATCCACCAGTGTCATTGAATGTGTGCTCTTTTCACAAACCACACATGGATCCACCAGAGTCATTGCATCTGCATTCTTTTCATTAACCACCGTTAGAGTCATTGCATGTATGTTCTTTTCACAAACCACATAAGGATCCACTAGAGTCATTTCACGTGTGTTCTTTTCACAAACCACATATGGATCCACCAGAGTCATTGCATGTTTGTTATTCTCACAAACCACATATGGATCCACCAGAGTCATTGCATGTCTATTATTTCCACAAACCACATATGGATCCACTAGAGTCGTTGCGTGTGTGTTCTTTTCATGAACCACATATGGATCCACAAGAGTCATTGTATGTGTGTTCTTTTCATTAACCACAACTAGAGTCATTGCATGTATGTTCTTCTCACAAACAACATATGGATCCACCAGAGTCATTGCATGTCTGGTCTTTTCACAAACCACATATGGATCCACTAGTGACATTGCATGTGTGTTCTTTTCATGAACCACAACTAGAGTTAGTGAATGTCTGTTCTTTTCACAAACCACATAGGGATCCACCAGAGTCATTGCATGTGTGTTCTTTTCACAAACCATAACTAGAGTCATTGGATGTATGTTCTTTTCATGAACCACAACTAGAGTCAGTGAATGTCTGTTCTTTTCACAAACCATATATGGATCCACCAGAGTCATTGCATGTCTGTTCTTTTCACAAACTACATATGGATCCACCAGAGTCATTGCATGTCTGTTCTTTTCACAAACCACATACGGATCCACCAGCGTCATTGCATGTCTGTTCTTTTCACAAACTACATATGGATGCACAAGTGTCATTGCATGTGTGTTCTTTTCATGAACCACAACTAGTGTTAGTAAATGTCTATTCTTTTCACAAACCACATATGGATCCACCAGTGTCATTGCATGTGTGTTGTTTATATGAACCATATCTAGAGTCATTGGATGTGTGTTCTTTTCATGAACCACAACTAGAGTCAGTGGATGTCTGTTTTTTTCATAAACCACACATGGATCCACCAGAGTAATTGCATGCCTATTCTTTTCATAAACCACAGCTCGAGTCATTGCATGTCTGTTCTTTTCACAAACCACATAAGGATACACCAGAGTCATTGGATGCATTTTCTTTTCATAAACCGCAGTTAGAGTCATTGCATGTCTGTTCTTTTCTCAAACCACATATGAATCCACCAGTTTCATTGAATGTGTGTTATTTTCCTAAAACACATATGGATCCACTAGTGTCATTGCATGTATATATGTTCTTTTCACGAACCATAGCTAGAGTCATTGCATGTCTGTTCTTTTCACAAATCACATATGGATCCACTAGAGTCATTTCATATGTTCTTTTCATTAACCACAGCTAGAGTCATTGGATGTGTGTTCTTTTCACAAACCACATATCGATCGTCCAGTGTCATAGAATGTGTGTTGTTTCACAAACCACATATGAATCCACCAGAGTCATTGCATGTCTGTACTTCTCACATACCACATATGGATCCACCAAAGTCATTGCATGTCTGTTCTTTTCACAAACCACATATGGATCCACTAGAGTCATTTCATGTGTTATTTTCATTAACCACAACTAGAGTCATTGGATGTATGTTCTTTTCACAAACCACACATGGATCCACCAGTGTCATTTCATGTGTGTTCTTTTCATGAACCACAACTAGAGTCAGTGAATGTCTATTCTTTCACAAAGCACACATGGATCCACCAGAGTCATTGCATGCATGTTCTTTTCATAAACCACAGTTAGAGTCATTGCATGTCTGTTCTTTTCAGAAACCACATAAGGATCCACTAGAGTCATTGGATGTCTGTTCTTTTCACAAACCACATATGAATGCACAAGTGTCATTGCATGCGTGTTCTTTTCACAAATCACGTAAGGATCCACCAATTCCATTGGATGTGTGTTCTTGTCATAAACCACATGAGCATGTGTGTTCTTGTCACAAACCACATATGGATCCACTAGTGTCATTGAATGTGTGTTCTTTCCCTAAAACACATATGGATCCCCTAGTGTCATTGCATGTGTGTTCTTTTTCATTAACCATAGCTAGAGTCATTGCATATCTGTTCTTTTCACAAACGACATATGGATCCACCAGAGTAATTTCATGTTTTCTTTTCATTAACCACATCTAGAGTCATTGGATGTGTGGTCCTTTCACAAACCACGTATGGATCCACCAGTGTCATTGAATGTGTGTTATTTTCACAAACCACACATGGATCCACCAGAGTCATTGCCTGCATGTTCTCTTCATAAACCACAGTTAGAGTCATGGCATGTCTGTTCTTTTCACAAAACACATAAGGAACCACTAGAGTCATTGGATGTGTGTTCTTTTCACAAATCACATATGGATCCACCAGAGTTATTGCATGTCTGTTCTAATCACAAACCATATATGGATCCACTAGAGTCATTGCATGTTTGTTCTTTTCACAAACCACATATGGATCCACTAGAGTCATTGCATGTGTGTTCTTTCCATGAACCACATATGGATCCACCAGAGTCATTGCATGTGTGTTCTTTTCATTAACCACAGCTAGAGTCATTGCATGTATGCTCCTCTCACAAACAACATTTGGATCCACCAGAGTCATTGCATGTCTGTTCTTTTCACTAACCACATATGGATCCACCAGTGTCATTGCATGTGTGTTCTTTTCATGAACCCCAACTAGAGTCAGTGAATGTCTGTTCTTTTCACAAACCACATAGGGATCCACCAGTCACTGCATGTGTGTTCTTTTCAGAAATCATTAGAGTCATTGGATCTGTGTTCTTTTCATGAACAACAACTTTACTCAGTGAATGTCTATTCTTTTGATAAACCACACATGGATCCACCAGAGTCATTGCATGCATGTTCCTTTCATAAACCACAGCTAGACTCATTGCATGTCTGTTCTTTTCACAAACCACATAAGGATCCACCAGAGTCATTGGATGCCTGTTCTTTTCACAAACCACACTTAGAGTCATTGCATGTCTGTTCTTTTCACAAATCACATATGGATCCACCTGTGTCATTGAATGTGTGTTCTTTTCCTAAAACACATATGGATCCATCAGTGTCATTGCATGTATGTTTTTTTCACGAACCACAACTAGAGTCATTGGATGTATGTTCTTTTCACAAACTACAGATGGATCCACCAGTGTCATTGCATGTGTGTTCTTTTCATGAACCACAACTAGAGTCAGTGAATGTCTATTTTTTCACAAAGCACACATGGATCCACCAGAGTCATTGCATGCATGTTCTTTTCATAAACCACAGTTAGAGTCATTGCATGTCTGTTCTTTTCAGAAACCACATAAGGATCCACTAGAGTCATTGGATGTTTGTTCTTTTCACAAACCACATATGGATGCACCAGTGTCATTGCATGCGTGTTCTTTTCACAAATCACGTAAGGATCCACCAATTCCATTGGATGTGTGTTCTTGTCATAAACCACATGAGCATGTGTGTTCTTGTCACAAACCACATATGGATCCACTAGTGTCATTGAATGTGTGTTCTTTCCCTAAAACACATATGGATCCCGTAGTGTCATTGCATGTGTGTTCTTTTTCATGAACCATAGCTAGAGTCATTGCATATCTGTTCTTTTCACAAACGACATATGGATCCACCAGAGTAATTTCATGTTTTGTTTTCATTAACCACATCTAGAGTCATTGGATGTGTGGTCTTTTCACAAACCACGTATGGATCCACCAGTGTCATTGAATGTGTGTTATTTTCACAAACCACACATGGATCCACCACAGTCATTGCCTGCATGTTCTCTTCATAAACCAGAGTTAGAGTCATTGCATGTCTGTTCTTTTCACAAAACACATAAGGAACCACTAGAGTCATTGGATGTGTGTTCTTTTCACAAACCACATATGGATCCACCAGAGTTATTGCATGTCTATTCTAATCACAAACCACATATGGATCCACTAGAGTCATTGCATGTCTGTTCTTTTCACAAACCACATATGGATCCACTAGAGTCATTGCATGTGTGTTCTTTTCATGAACCACATATGGATCCACCAGAGTCATTGCATGTGTGTTCTTTTCATTAACCACAGCTAGAGTCATTGCACGTATGTTTCTCTCACAAACAACATTTGGATCCACCAGAGTCATTGCATGTCTGTTCTTTTCACTAACCACATATGGATCCACCAGTGTCATTGCATGTGTGTTCTTTTCATTAACCCCAACTAGAGTCAGTGAATGTCTGTTCTTTTCACAAACCACATAGGGATCCACCAGTCATTGCATGTGTGTTCTTTTCACAAATCATAGGTAGAGTCATTGGATGTGTGTTCTTTTCATGAAGAACAACTTTACTCAGTGAATGTCTGTTCTTTTGATAAACCACACATGGATCCACCAGAGTCATTGCATGCCTGTTCCTTTCATAAACCACAGCTAGACTCATTGCATGTCTGTTCTTTTCACAAACCACATAAGGATCCACCAGAGTCATTGGATGCCTGTTCTTTTCAGAAACCACACTTAGAGTCATTGCATGTCTGTTCTTTTCACAAACCACATATGGATCCACCTGTGTCATTGAATGTGTGTTATTTTCCTAAAACACATATGGATCCACCAGTGTCATTGCATGCATGTTGTTTTCATGAACCACAACTAGAGTCATTGCATGTCTCTTCTTTTCACAAACCACATATGGACCCACTAGAGTCATTTCATGTGACCTTTTCATTAACCAAAGCTAGAGTCATTGGATGTGTGTTCTTTTCACAAACCACATATGGATCCACCAGAGTCAATGCATGTCTATTCTTTTCACAAACCACATATGGATCCACCAGTGTCATTGCAAGTGTGTTCTTTTCATGAACCACACCTAGAGTCATTGCATGTCTATTCTAATCACAAACCACGTATGGATCCACCAGTGTCATTGAATGTGTGTTATTTTCACAAACCACACATGGATCCACCACAGTCATTGCCTGCATGTTCTCTTCATAAACCAGAGTTAGAGTCATTGCATGTCTGCTCTTTTCACAAAACACATAAGGAACCACTAGAGTCATTGGATGTGTGTTCTTTTCACAAACCACATATGGATCCACCAGAGTTATTGCATGTCTGTTCTAATCACAAACCACATATGGATCCACTAGAGTCATTGCATGTCTGTTCTTTTCACAAACCACATATGGATCCACTAGAGTCATTGCAAGTGTGTTCTTTTCATGAACCACATATGGATCCACCAGAGTCATTGCATGTGTGTTCTTTTCACATACCACATATGGATCCACCAAAGTCATTGCATGTCTGTTATTTTCACAAACCACATATGGATCCACTAGAGTCATTTCATGTGTTATTTTCATTAACCACAACTAGAGTCATTGGATGTATGTTCTTTTCACAAACCACACATGGATCCACCAGTGTCATTGCATGTGTGTTCTTTTCATGAACCACAGTTAGAGTCATTGCATGTCTAATCTTTTCACAAACCACATAAGGAACCACTTGAGTCATTAGATGTGTGTTCTTTTCACAAACCACATATGGATCTACCAGAGTCATTGCATGTCTGTTCTTATCACAAACCACATATGGATCCACTAGAGTCATTGCATGTCTGTTCTTTTCACAAACCACATATGGATCCCCTAGAGTCATTGCATGTGTGTTCTTTTCATGAACCACATATGGATCCACCAGAGTCATTGCATGTGTGTTCTTTTCATTAACCACAACTAGAGTCATTGCATGTCTGTTCCTCTCACAAACAACATCTGGATCCACCAGAGTCATTGCATGTCTGTTATTTTCACAAACCACATATGGATCCACCAGTGTCATTGCATGTGTGTTATTTTCATGGACCACAACTAGAGTCAGTGAATGTCTGTTCTTTTCACAAACCACATAGGGATCCACCAGAGTCATTGCATGTGTGTTCTTTTCACAAACCATAGGTAGAGTCATTGGATGTGTGTTCTTTTCATGAACAACAACTAGACTCAGTGAATGTCTGTTCTTTTGATAAACCACACATGGATCCACCGGAGTCATTGCATGCCTGTTCTTTTCATAAACCACAGCTAGACTCATTGCATGTCTGTTCTTTTCACAAACCACATTAGGATCCACCAGAGTCATTGGATGGTTGTTCTTTTCATAAACCACAGTTAGAGTCATGGCATGTCTGTTATTTTCACAAACCACATATGGATCCACCTGTGTCATTGAATGTGTGTTCTTTTCCTAAAACACATATGGATCCACCAGTGTCATTGCATGTATGTTCTTTTCATGAACCACAACTAGAGTCATTGCATGTCTCTTCTTTTCACAAACCACATATGGATCCACTAGAGTCATTTCATGTGATCTTTTCATTAACCAAAGCTAGAGTCATTGGATGTGTATTCTTTTCACAAACCACATATGGATCCACCAGAGTCATTGCATGTCCGTTCTTCTCACAAACCACATATGGATCCACCAGAGTCAATGCATGTCTATTCTTTTGACAAACCACATATGGATCCACCAGTGTCATTGGAAGTGTGTTCTTTTCATGAACCACACCTAGAGTTTGTGAATGTCTGTTCTCTTCACAAACAACATAGGGATTCACCAGAGTCATTGCATGTGTTTTCTTTTCACAAAACATAGCTAGAGTCATTTGATGTGTGTTCTTTTCATGAACCACCACTAGAGCCAGTGAATGTCTATTCTTTTCATAAACCACACATGGATCCACTTGAGTCATTGGATGCCTGTTCTTTTCATAAACCATAACTAGAGTCATTGCACGTCTGTTCTTTTCACAAACCACATAAGGATCCACCAGAGTCATTGGATGCCTGTTCTTTTCATACACCACAGTTAGAGTCATTGCACGTCTGTTCTTTTCAGAAACCACATATGGATCCACCAGTGTCATTGAATGTGTGTTCTTTTCCTAAAACACATATGGATCCACCAGTGTCATTGCATGTGTGTTCTTTTGATGAAACACAGCTAGAGTCATTGCATTTCTGTTCTTTTCACAAACCACATATGGATCCGTTAGAGTCATTTCATGGGTTCTTTTCATTAACCACATCTAGAGTCATTGGATGTGTGTTCTTTTCACAAACCACATATGGATCTAGCAGTGTCATTGAATGTGTGTTCTTTTCAGAAACCACATATGGATCCACCAGAGTCATTGCATGTCTGTTCTTCCCACAAACCACATATGGATCCACCAGAGTCATTGCATGTCTTTTCTTTTCACAAACCACATATGGATCCGCCAGTGTCATTGCATTTGTGTTATTTTCATGAACCACAACTAGAGCCAGTGTTTGTCCATTCTTTTCATAAACCACATGGATCCACTAGTGTCATTGAAATGTGTGTTATTTTCATAAACCACATGGATCCTAACCTTAGGAGAGCCCTAACGTTAGCCCCCAATGGTAGAGGCCGTTAGACCGAGTCTTCTAGAAGGCACACCCTAACATAGTTATTCTGCATGAAGATTGCTACATACCATTAGATCGGGGCACTTGGATGATTGGGATGGTTCTTCGTAAGAGCGATCCACGAGTAGGTTGTTCTGTGACATGATTGGCCATGCTTACTATCCGCTTGCTCTGGACAAACAGGCAACACTGCACGCTCCCCTTTTGTGAGTGTCACGAGTTCCGTCAGCTATATGCCAGTGTCACGTCCCCTTTACTTCTCTTCCTCCCCATACTTCTCTTCCTTCCCCTCGAAGCCACTTTCCCCACTTTGCTCCCATCCTTCCGTAGCTGCAAGCCGACGGCGCCTCTAGCCCAGTCCCCCACCCCCTCTCGCCATGGGATCAAGGGAGACAGTGAGGAAACGCGTTGTGACGATAGGGGCGGTGATTTAGGTGTGAGTCGCCTGATCTCTATGATCTGTGGCCAATTATCTATTTTGAGGTAGTTCTACTCTGTTTACTCATACACGTATGATGTGTTAGGCCAACCAGATGCTGTATGACTCCGACTATCATGGTTTAGCGGAGGAAGATAGTCCTCTGCTATGTAAACATGGATATGTGCCTGCTAAATTTGTAGTGTTCGAAGGACGAAACGCAGGCATGAGGTTTTTACGGTGTCAAGGACATCGTGCAATGATGCAAGGCAAAAGTTGCGGTGTTGTCAAAATGGGTAGATCTAGAGTGGCCCAAATTGATGCAGAAAACGCTGGACAAACTATGGGATATGATTGTTGAGTTGAAAGAATCCATAGTCAGCTCACTTATTGACAGTGCTGAGATGAAGCTATTTGACCAAGTTGACACAACCAAGCTTAACCGAGATCTCAGGAGGGTGCAAGACAAGGTTAGCAAAGTCGAGAAGGAGAGGGGCGTGGTGTTGGCCCAGAAGGCTAAAGCAGAGCAAGAACTGACTCAAGCAAGGAATGAACTTCACCAGGCCAAAGTCCTATAGTTCAAAACTACGAGTATTGACAAGTGCATGAGGATAAATGCAGAGAAACAATTGAAGTTGTACAAGGAAGATGCTAAAAGGAAGGAGCAGACGGTTCGATCCTTGCTCTCGCAGGAAGATGCACATCGGGCTAAGATTAGGAAAATCAAGGATATATGTGATAACTAGTTCTATTTAGCTTGAGCTCCGTACTTTTTTAAGTTGTAATAGTAGTACTTCTTGACCTAGCAGTCTGAACTAGTGGTCTTAGAGTCCTGGGAGAAAAAATTGGTCGCCCGTTAATCTGTCTTAACTTTGCATTACTTCCTTTTTCTGATGATGGCGGTACTCTGACATTGGTGGTTTGTTTAAACATAATCTACGTGGATTGTGGCGCATGCAAATGGCACAACCACAATTTATAAAGTGGAAGCATGTACACCCTGTTACTGGAGATCCGGGAGCTTCGCCAGATGCAGGGGCTGCAGGAGCAGGGAAGCGGTGAGATAGACGGGCTCAAGATTAGGCCAGTAAGTGGTACCAAATTCCTCATCATCTAGGCATTATCGGTTTCCATTGTTGTTTATGTTGCCATGTCGTTGTGCAGCAGTTGAAACAAGTTGCTGTTTCATGGAGTGTAGTAGCTTAAATAATTTATTTCTATGCCACTTACATTCTATCGAATTTGGAGACCTCCTACCCCTCGGCAATCATGGAACCGGTGCTGCGTGCTTTTAGATAGTAGTGGCACAATTACAATTTCGGATTCAACTACTGACTCGGGCGTTTTCAAACCCTTAGTCGCAATAAATTTTACTCCGAGAACATGGGTAGATTGTTTCGCCCGACAAGTTCCATGCACAGAGCTCCAGAATTTAACCGAATTACGTATATAGGTTCAAGTTCAACACATTATTATGAATCTTCATTGCCAGCAGCCTTCTTCCCCTGCGTGGGTGCCAAGCCTTCACGTCCACTGGCTTCTTCATTTCCTATCTTCTTCCTCTTCCTCGGTGCCAATTTTCTTAGCTTCACGTACTCTGCATCGCCGGGATAGTCAGCACCAGAATCGTGTCAAACATCATCTTTCCACTCGTTTTTATTTTCTTCCGAAAGCAAAATGACTGACCCGATAGTCATGTTTCTAACCTTGCGGCACTTCCTGTCAAAGAAATAGGACTGCTTTATAACTGCCTAATATCTACAGAGTAAATAAAACAAAAATTACAATTTAGCACAAACATGCGAACCCCAAGAGACTTTTGCTTACCAGGAGCTAATTGGGTTCGAGCGACCACCCTGTCCAAGAATAGAAGGGCGACTCCTAGTTGTAGCAGATTCCACATCCAGTACATCACAATTCAGCTCAAACATGCAAGCCAAACCATACCTTTTCATCAACCCAATTCGATGACTATCACATATTAGAGTAACCATGATGCCTCGTTCATCCATGAAGCTGAACTTTGCAGTCTGCTTCAGCCATATTTCAGCATGATTTCGCAAAGCAACAACCATACCAGGGATAGTGCAAATCTGTGCATGCGCTTCTTCCATCGTGATACAATGGTGTCCATACCACTTGCCCTTCACCCTTGCTGATATAGAGTCGTACCTGAAGAGGTCTACCGTAACGATGTAAGGGTGGTCCACGGAGATCCCACTTGACAAAAAACTATGGACAAAATATGTTTGTCAGCATTGGGCTAAAAAATAGTTTTAGGTTTAGTAGCCAGCTAGCAGTTATAGTTAGCGTGAATAGCAAAGAGAAGGGTAGCTCACCCTCATGTAGCCAGAACTTCTTCTTCCTTGGTAGTAGGATCGGCCATCTTCCGAGCTACTCATCTCGTCGGCGGTGGAGGCGGGATAGAGCTAGAGCCTCGCAACGGCGGCTACGACATGCACCATTGGAGATCGGGATCAGCGAATGGGCGCAGCAACTTGGCGCATCAACTTGGCGCCAGAAGTCAAATGTCTAAAGGGATCGTTCTGCCTAGAGGGTGGATTTCGACGCTGCCGGTGCTAGGGGAAGGGAGGGAATGGATTTGTCAAATTGGTCAACACATCCAAGCCACTTAGTTCCTCGATTTGCCTAAGAGGTTACCGCATTGGCGATCGCGTCACGGACAGATGACCGACATGTGGGTCCTGACCATCTACTTCACGGGGCAGTTTAACGGAATGTTTGAATTTGGTAGGGGTGAGATGAGTTTGCCTTGAAATGGCCCCTCTCAGTAGTTGGCAGCCCAACTTTATGAAACACGGCAATTATAGGTAACTTGGGTACCGCGATGCACTCACCCACGAACTTTAGGGCCGCAAACCAACAAGCCCATGAAAACCTGCATAGCCTACGACCTATGGTCTGTGGCTGTAGTTAGTGCATCATACACTCCTTTTTAGTGAACCTGCTGAGTACGCTCGTACTCAACCATACCTTCTCAACCCTTGCAAGATGCTAAAGCTGATGAAGATGACGTCAACACCAACCTATGCTCAAGGAATCGACATCAAAAGCCAAGTTCCTAAATGAAGTCAATGGAGTCAAGAGATACATCAACTAAAGTGAAGACGAAGTTCCTGATTAGATAGGAGTACAATATCTAGCCTTAGAACCTACTTGTGTAGAGCAATGCAATAGCAACATTTGCAAGCCAGATAGTTTAGATGCTAGTCTATTAGTGAAGTGTTTATTGCTGGTTCTTTTTTGTAAGAAGTGGCTTTCTTCCTCTTTAACCTAGAATGATCTCTAGATTTTTTGTAAAGAGTCGAGTTGTAATCTATAGTCATGTCTTGGACCTGCTATGTTTCTGTTGTACCACTCTGAGGGATATAATAGTAGTGGAGCGGTGTTTCAATTGTGTTATGTCAACGACTATAGTGTACTACATCATGTAGTGGTATGTTGGGTCACCGCAACTGGTATCAGAGCAAATGCTTTGACCTTAGGATTAAAACCCTTTTAGGAGATCTGTAGGTTGGATAGTGACTATAGTAAGCCATCTTATCTAAAACAAGACTTGTGATGGGTATCCACTTGAGGATGATCTTGTCACACTTAAGTTGAATGCTTTAGTCACCTTTCTTAGGAGTAGTTATCCATCTTTCCTCGGTGTAGTTCTATTCCTAAGAGGGTATAATACCATCAATATGTCGTAAGGGAGTTAAAATTTCAAAGTACATTATGACTAAGTTAAGGATATCATATTGACATAGGTATGGTTACTCATATACCTATGATTCACTACCCTGGCTGTATAAAAGGCTTACGGCCCATGAACAATCAAGACGATGGCCTAAAAGGACCAATCGACAAAGGCTTTAGTTGTATAAGGAAAGAAAACAAAGCACCGACATCATGTTGGTATTGTAATTACACATATGTAACCTATCCACATACGGATTTGAGACTCGATCTATTATATATAGGACGGGAGAAGCCAAGGCGAGGGTAGCAAAAAATCCCCAAGCAATCTATAATAGTTCGATTCACAAAATATTCAGGCAACTTTTGACTCCATTGCTCTCCTAACATCCGAACAAATCCCCAACGTTCTCTTTTCTGCAAAACCCTAAGTACTTCTCCATGGACATTGCCGAGATCACCCCTCGTTAATTGGCGTCGTCTGTGGGAAACTTGAATGCTAGAATCATGGATTCGATGGAACTCTCGTTTCCAAGTAGCAACCCAACAAAAGTGGATCCACACCCACCCACCTCTATGGTATTACCCGTCGAATTCAATGATGGATCCGATCTAATCATCGGAAGATTCCACATCCAAGTAGAAGACCCCCAAGAATCACACCCTTCATCCCTGATTACATCAGAACCATCAGTGGAAAGGACTATGCTTATGGTGATACCAGCATCCTCTGTCAGATCCTCCGTGGAATTCACGATGGAAATCAAAGCAGCCGAAGAAAAGAAGCAAGATAAGGCGGATCTGGGGGACCTTGATGGTCTTTACGACAATCTCTCCTTTGGATCGGATTCTTAACTAACTCCACCACATGGAACAAGCCCAATAAACTCTGAACCCGAAGAAAGTGGCGAAAGCATCGACTTCGAGATAAGGATCGCAGAATCTACCCAGAACAGAAACTAATGGACTTCACCAATCCACCCAATAGCGTCTCCCTCGGTTCAGATGATGACATCACCAGCCATGCATGACATGCCACGAAGTATGCGTGATCATCGGGGATACCTCGACATCGCGCGATTCTAACAGTAACCCTAGCCTTGACCCCAATGATATTTTATTGGATGACAATGCAGGAAATCATAGAAACGAAAGGAACCATAGAAATAGAGAAGAAGCAACAGACAACCGCATAGTCCAAGGAGGGGGAGCAGAACCAAATGGAGAAGAGAGGTGAACTCTTCGGTTACCAGCAACAACATGACGAAAAGCCTGGGAAGCAATTTCGGATGCAGTTCCAATGACGGTCGATGCCTCACATGAAGATTCATTAGCATATCAATATTTGCTTCACCACAATAAGAGAGACCTAATAAGGATGCAAAGGCAACTCGATGAAAGAAAAAGGTTAGCCGATGAATCCAGCTTACGACGGGCACAACTAAGCTCCACCTGAGGATCCGGAAGCGTAACAGGAGGAGGAACACCAAAGAGGAGAACGTCTCGATTGAATAACATCCCCGAAGCAGAAAGAAGCGAACTAATCCGAGACCTCGATCTATCGTTCATGTCAATAGATCAAGCAGGAAACATCAAGGCAAAAACGGCTCAAGAAGCAATCATGGCCGCACAAACATATATGATCATAACTCAACCTACACCTGATGATCCTCGTGCAACCCTCCACCGCTCCGCCCTGATGAACCTCGACATGGTAGGAGAATTCCTCGCACAAGCAGAACAGGGAATCATTCATCAACCCAACAGATCCCCACGCCATCGCAGCAGCCCTCGACAAGCGGGCCACACACAGCGATCTCGGTCACCACATCGGGCACATCTCTTAGGACCAGAGCCGCAAAGCAACACAAGAAGCGACAACACGTAATACATGAACGATGAGTCAAGATATGAAAATTCCAACCAAAGATACCATGATGGCGACAACGAAGATGACTAAGAGTTGTGTAGAGCCAGCTTTTTTACTTAGTGGATTCGCAAAACCTTAGTACCCAAGGACTTTACACTTCCGCATGACCGCCAAAAGTACGATGGACTCGAAGAGCCCGAACCTTGGCTAGCAGATTACTTGGCCACTGTCAAGTTACAGGGCGGCTCCATAGCCACCGTAATGCAAAGTTTACAATTCCACCTTACCGGAGCTACAAGGTCATGGCTCAGACAACTACCCTAAGATTCCATCGGTAGTTGGAACGATATCGAAGATAAGTTCATCTGACAGTTTCAGTCCACATTCAAATGACCTGCATCTTTAGAGTAGTTGCGAGCGTGCAAACAGAAGCCTAGAGAATTCATATCTGAATCCATATCCGATGAAAGAGCCATTGATGCCTTCAATAACGTCCTCCATCACCGAGAATTCATAGAAGAACTAGGGCAAGTAAAACTCAAGACAATTTCGCACTTAATGGACATAGCAAATTGCTGGGCTGATGGAGTGGACGCGCTACATAACAAACGAACGCATTCACCCGAAGACAGGGATAAATGTGGCAATGATAGGAGATGAAGAAACAGTGACGGAAATACGGGACCAAGGTATGTCGCAACCAGTTTTTCGGGTGAAGGCAACAACATGAATGATGACTACAACAGCGGGTACCGCCGTAATAGGGACGAGGGTGGAGGAAACCAATCAACATAGTGATATTAGCCAAGAGCACGGGACCCACCCATGTCCACAATGCAAATACTGGAAGGACCCTGTAATATGCACTTTTATGTCGACTCAGCAGGGAAAAGACAATCCATCCACCTCATGAAAGACTGTCGAACGTTGTTAAAGATGCAAGAGCTATGCAATGGAAAGGCGACCGAAGCAGCAAGGCAAGGATACACATCCACGCCCAGCACGTTAGCCATCGGGGTGCCACCTCCGCCAGTAGGGAAACCACAAAACACAGCTGATCAAGGCAACGAATACCCTAGGTCAAAGGGGGAAATGTCAATGATTCAAAAAGGGCGCCCATCAAATAGAATTCAGAAGTTAATCACAAGACAAGTCAACATAGAAGAAACGGCTCCACCAGCCACACCCGAGTATCTCCATTGGTTAGAACAAGAAATCACATTCAGCAGAGCTGATCACCCACTTCGAGTACCACGACCGGGTCATTCGGCTTTGATAGTTGAATCACAAATTGGCGGGTTCGACATGAGCAAGGTCTTCATGGACGCAGGAAGAAGCATAAACTTGATCTATGCTAAAACACTAAGGGCAATGAACTACCCATTGGTAAATTTGGCATCAACAGAAACATCCTTCCACAGCGTAGTACCAGGTAAAGCCGAAATTCCTTTAGGTAAAATTTTCCTTGACATCGTTTTTGGATCCAAAGAAAATTTCAGGTGGGAAAAACTCGAGTTCGAAGTCATGGACTGGCCATCACAGTATCACGCGATCCTGGGACGACTAGCTTTCGCACGATTCATGCCAGTCCTGCACTATGCATACTTAGTCATGAAGATGCCAGCACCAACAGGAATCATAATAGTAATAGGAAGCTTCACACGTTCTGACAATTGCGATCGGGAGTTCAATAAATCTTCTGAATCTTTTGGGATGACAACTGAGTTCGAGCAGCTCAAAATGTTAGCAACCACAGAACCACTGGTAGTAGCGTGTGTTCATACTGATCATGCCTTTAACACTGTGAAAGACACAAAAGAAGTACAAATCCATCCTATTGACCCGAAGAAGACGACACTTGTGGCTTCCAATCTTGGTCCTGCATAGGAAAGCGTGCTCATCGATTTCCTCCGTGAGCACTGGGAAATCTTCGCATGGCTACCTTTTGACATGCCAGGAATTCCCAAGGAACTCGCTGAGCACGCATTAAACTTGGATCCAAAAGTAAAACCGGTAAAAAAATCGCTTCATCATTTCATAGAACCAAAGCACAAAGCTATTGGAAAAGAGTTACATTGCCTTACTGATGCTAACTTTATAAAGGAACTGAAGAAAGCAAAGTGGGTCGCAAACCCAGTATGCCTCCCAAAGAAAAATACCAAAGAGCTACAAATGTGCATTGACTTCACCGCACTAAATAAACATTGTCCAAAGGATCACTTCCCACTGCCACGAATCCATCAAATAATCGATGCAACTTCAGGATGTGAACGTCTTTCCTTTTTGGATGCATATTCGGGATACCACAAAATTCAGATGAAGGAGGAAGATCAAGAAAAAACAACGTTTATTACACCCTATGGTGTATTCTGTTACACAACGATGCCCTTTGGCCTCAAGAACGTCGGAGCAACATATCAACGGATGATGCAGAATTTCCTGGGAAGCCAAATTAGCACAAACATACAAGTATATATTGACGATGTCATAGTTACAACAAATCAAGGATCTCGAAGAAACATTCAAAAATCTCGACAAGTGTTGCATCAAATTAAACCAGATGAAGCGTTCCTTTGGAGTCCCAGCGTGGCAACTCCTCGAATATCTGGTATTAGCAAGAGGAATCGAAGCCAACCCCGAGAAAATACAGGCAATTTTTTGACGATGAAAAAACCAACAAATCTACAAGGTGTACATCAGCTGGCTGGGCGAGTGGTAGCGCTCAGGCGCTTCAATGCTCGACTAGGAGAAAAAGCATTACCATTTTACGCTCTCATGAGGAAGACAGGTAAATTTGAATGGACCGAAGAAGCTCAGCATGCTTTTGAAGACCTTAAAAAGATGCTTTCAGTGTCTCCCGTCATTGTCTCTCCCCGAGAGAAAGAGCCACTACTTATGTACATCGCCATAACAAATTAGGTGGTCAGCATGGTTTTGGTTGTGGAGCGACTCGAAGAAGGAAAAACCCATGGTGTCTAGAGGCTAGTGTATTTTTTGAGTGAGGTCCTCATGCCATCCAAACAAAGGTACCCACACTACCAAAAATTGGCATACAGAGTATTTATGACAGCACGAAAGCTATGATATTATTTTTTGGAACATCCGATCATGGTGGTCAACAAAGCACCTCTGTCGAACAACCTTAATAATCCAGAAGCAAATGGGCGTCTCTCCCTATGGGGCATCGAACTATCCCCTCGGGACATCATGTATGAGAAGCATAAAGCAATTAAGTCACAAGTTCTACCTGATTTCATCACGGAGTGGACCGAGTTACAATGTGCGGGTCCACCTGATATTTATAGCGCCTGGATAATGTACTTCAATGGATAAAAAAGAATGGAAGGAGCAGGGGCAGGAGTCATATTAGTATCACCACAAGGCGACAAGATGTGATATATATTTCGGATGAGCTTTGCAAACACATCCAATAATGAAGCTGAGTACGAGGCCTTGTTGCATGGCATGCGGATGGCTAAAGCTTGTGGTGCAACTCGCCTCAAAAAATTTGGCGATTCCAATCTTGTAGCACAGCAAGCAATGAACAAGTGTGATGCTATCATCGACAACATGATTATTTCTTACCGTGATCTATACAGCATCATGGAAGCTCAACTCGATGGATGCAAAATATCACACATAGGAAGAGGAAGTAATGAAGAAGCCAACAATTTGGCAAACATCGGGTCCCTGTGCTTACCAGTGCCACTCCGGTTTTTTTAGGAAGAAATATATTAGCGTTCTATCAAAGCAAAAAGAGTTTCTGAGGTCATAGCACCCAAAATAGGGAAAAGAGTAAGCCGCGAAAAGGCTCGGGAGCTCCATCAGCCAGTACAAGCACGGAAGATGCCATTGAAGAAGAACCAGAAATTGAAGAGTTCATGATAATAGAACCTACATGGATGCAGCCATACATAGCCTATATGACTCGGGGAGAACTACCCGAAGATGTGACAGAAGCCCGACGAATAACTCGAAGATCGAAAGCCTTTAGGATAATTAAAGGAGAGTTATATAAAAGAAGTATTTCGGGTGTGTTGCAACGATGTGTCACACCCGAAGAAGGAAAATCATATTCAAGGAATTACATGAAGGAATTTGTGGCCATCATGCTAGCAGCCGAGCAATTGCTGCCAAAGCATTCAGGGAAGGATTTTATTGGTTCACGGCAGTTTAAGATGCAAAAGACATAGTCAGAACATGTGAAGCATGTCAGTGATTCGCAACAAAACCTGGAGCACCCACTTCTGAATTAAACCCTATACCTCTAGCTTGGCCCTTCGCTCAATGGGGACTTGATATGGTGGGTAAACTTCACAATTCATCTCCAGGAGGACATGTCTTTCTGCTAGTAGCAGTCGACAAATTTACTAAATGGATCGAAGCAATGTCGGTCACCACTCAAGATGGAGATTCGGCTGTGAATTTTATATAGTCCATAGTATTTCGGTCCGGCGTGCCAAACAACATCATTACGGACAATGGAACTGATTTTACTTCCAATGAGTTTAAGGAATACTGCGAAGATATGGGAATCAAAGTAAGCTACGCCTCAGTAGCTCATCCGCAAACCAATGGACAAGTGGAAAATAAATCCAATAGCTTAGTAACTGTTGGCCTCAAGAAAAGGTTGCTCGCACCACTCGACAGAGCAAAAGGAGCGTGGGTTGATGAGTTACCATCTGTTTTGTGGAGTTTGTGAACCACCCCTAATACTTCAACACAAGAAACACCCTTCTTTCTGGTCCACGGTGCTGAAGCTGTCCTTCCAGTCGAAGTATCACATGAATCTCCCAGAGTAGCTACATATGATGAAGAGGAATCAAGAGAAGCACTAGAGGATGACGTTCATGTGCTAGATGAAGCTCGGGATGAAGCCCTACAAAGAGCTACTATATATCAACAAAACTTGTGCAACTATCACGGCCGTCGATTGCGACCAAGGTCCTTCACAATAGGGGACCTAGTTCTTCGCCTCAAACAAGACGACCACCGAAAGCTAGAATCACCTTGGGAATGACCCTACATTGTTACAGAAGTTATTCCTGGAGAAGCATATCGTCTACAGACAAGAAGACATGAGTTAAATATTCCAATCCATGGAACATTGCACAACTATGATGCTTTTACACTTAATATTTTATGTTTACTTAAAATTCAATAAGGCCTATGACCTGACTTTTAAGCCAGAATATCTAGGCCAATGGCCCGGCGGCAATCCGCTAAAATAATGTATCATTGGTTGTGCCATGTATATATAAAGATAAGTTCTTCGTACATTTAGTTTTTGTTCATATCAACTTAGGGGATTTTTCTATTTCTGATCAAATTAATAGTAATTATCAGCCTATGTCCAGATACAGGCATCCGAACATAGCCTCAGGGGCTACTCTATCGAGAGCGCTGGTACGCACCCGATAGAAAATTATGCATATCAAGTAAAGACAATCATCGCCTAAAAACCTATGAGTTTTACATTAATGTATCCTCAGAAGGTTACTCCCATCAGGAGCTTTCATAAAGTATCAAAATATCTGTAAAATTCAGAAATACTGGCAACCTAGCAGGGCAGCCGACAAAATCAAATACAAAAAATCTCGGATCGCATCCAAATGCGATAAAACTCCGAATGCCATGTCCAAAAATCATGAAGGTAAGACCCCATGATTTGTCCTATGTGACCTGGTAATCGCACAAGAATACGCTCTGCCAGTAATATATATGTATCTATGATACGACGAAAAATCCTGACGGACGCGTTGGGTACCTGATAAAATAGAACTGGGATTTAGTATTCGATAAGACCTCAGCGGATAAAACTGAGTTACGCCAGTAATATATTTTGAGTTCAGGCCTAGGCACTTGAATTCGACATAGGACAACCTTGCTTTTGCCTAGGAGCAATTAACTGATTCCTGATCTGTCGGAAGTATCAGGCTCGTTGTACCAAATCCCTATAAAGCTAGGAATAGTAAAAACAAAGGGAAAGATTGAATATATCTTTGAGAATCGACCGAATCTACGGTTCAGGTAGAGTCTCGGGGGCTATTGACATAGGAACGGTTACTCAGATACCTATGATTCACTACCCTGGCTGTATAAAAGGCTTACGACCCATGAAGGGTCAAGATGATGGCCTAGAAGGAGCAACCAACAAATGCTTTAGTTGTATTAGGAAAGAAAACAAAGCACCGACATCGTGTTGGTATTGTAATCACACATATGTAACCTATCCACATACGGCTTTGAGACCCGGCCTATTATATATAGGATGGGAGAAGCCAAGGCGAGGGTAATGAAAAATCCCCAAGCGATTTGTAATAGTGTGATTCACAAAATATTCAGGCGACTTTTGACTCCATTGTTCTCCTGACATCTGACAAAATCACCAACATTCTCTTTTCCGCAAAACCCTAAGTCTTAATCCATGGACATTGCCGAGATCACCCCTCGTCACATAAGGAGTAGTAGAAATGGTGTAGCCCCACAAAGAGAATCCATGTAAGGTAGTATAACCTTATCATTAGGTCATGACAGTAGATAACATAATGAAGACCATTAGGACAAGTATTGATACAATGGGAAGTAAATCATGTGGGATTCACTTGAGAATTCTACGTGATGAAGTAGAATTTTGTTTAGAATCAACTATAGTAAGTTAATAATAAGAGTCATCATGATGAGATTAGTTCTTAAATCATGAGGAACAGGTAAATCATAACAAGATCATGGTGAGATTAGCTCCGAAATATGATATAGGTATAAAAATCTTGAAAAAGTAAGTAAAGAACAATGTAGAATCATGATCGAAGTCATAATGTTACAAATCTCTGATAATCTTTAGTTTAAGGTAGTAAACATAATTAGGTTAGCCATATAGAGAGATTATGTGAGAATAATTTACGATAAAATAGAAGGTTAGCAGTCAATAGCAGTCCCTAAAAGAGAGGTAAGAAGTTAGTCAAAACCAATTGGAGACCACTTTGTTCAAAATTATCCAATTGCAATTGAGAAATTTGGGTAAATACTGAGACAAATTGTAGTTTGACCCCTAAGTGCTAAGTATCACGATGTAAACCTATAACAGGAGGTGTCATATACTACACACTAAGCCTGAATTCTAGAGATGTTTTACTCAACTACTATATTACGGGCTTAGACTAATGTGTGTTATACGTACCACATTTGGATTTCTTGGTTTTTCTTGGATCTTTTTGATTGACTAGATCTGTACATCAGGTTTGACTTGGTGTGCAAATGCATATTGCATGATCAAGTTATTACTTGATGTTATAGACCTAGATAGAAAAGGGAATTCATGTAAGGGAGTGACGAATTTCAAAAGCCAGATGAAGGTTCGCATGATGAAGGAACCAAAGTACAAGGAGTATCAACACTGCTTTGAAGGCCTAAGCAACTCTAAGACATTATGTGTCGACAATAAGAAGAGAAATTAGTGTAGAAAAGGTATGGAGCAACATGAAGTGATGAAGTTAAGATCACTCAAAGTAGGTGATGTTGCTAAGGAACTAATGAAGTAGTAATAACTAGGATCATGGAAGTGTGTGAAATAATATAAAGATGATGCATTGGAACAAGAATGGTATTCAAGCTTTCAAATCTCAGAGAGAATACCAGGGGGAAGTTGAAAGCCTATAGGGTAATCCATAAGATATAAACCCTAGGATGATCTGTAGTTGGTATCCTATTGGTTTAGCTAACCAGGTCATCTTTGTATGACTTAAAGAGCATAAAACTTGGCCAAATTTAAGTAAATCTAAAGAAGTATAAAATTAAAGCAACCGTCTTCCGAGATACTTCGTGAAGTTGGGTTTGCAAATATACCAAGGTCCTAACCATACCAATTTATGGTGGCATATTCAGGAGTTGGAAAGTATTAGAACACCCTAAGGGGAGAGTAACAATGAGGAAGTATTGATATTCGATATCTCAAGTAAAGTTAAGGAGAAATCCTAAACTAGGATTCAGCGAGACCTTATTTTCATAAGGTTAATGAGACTCTCGGGAGTATGACATCAGGGAGATTGATATTTACACCTTAAAATAGTACGAGGAGGATCTTCCGCTTAGCAATAAAATAAAGTTGGAGAAGTATTGAAGAAGTTGTTATGAAACCTGTTGAATCTTAATAAGATTAAAAGCTCGAAAAAGATTAGGTGGTTTAACCTTGAGATCCCAACTAGAAGGTAATCAAGAATTGAGTTGCTCTCGCTTTTGGATATAGAGTACCAAAACAGACCAGTAGTAAGGAATATGAAACTATGAGTGAGTTGGACTAAATGACTCCAAAACATTCTTAGTACGTAAGCCATAAGGGCTAAGTATACCATAACTAGGTTAATAATAGATCCAAGACTATAGTTGGCCAAAGTCTAAACAAAAATCTTATCTTAACAAAGACTTCTAAAAACTTAGACACTTCTTAAATAAATGTCCAAACCCAAAAACACTTGAAAGGATCTGATCAGGACAGAAGTGCTAGATTCAAAAGAAGTCTCTGTATCAAATGGGATTAGCAATTGGCCATTCCAAAATATCAATTATCTTCATCATGGATTTGGAGAGCCACTATAGTCTGAAGAGGTCATTCTTACCTTTTGAAATGTAAAAGGGTACGAACTTCGGGGACGAAGTTGAGTTTAAGGGGGAGAGAATGTAACATCCCAGGATTAGCCCTAGAAATAGTTAGGACACAAGTTTGTGCATTGCTTTCGTGCATAAGAAAATCCAAGGAAGTTTCGTGCAAAGCTAAAGAGTGATCGAGATCTCTCTTGTTCTGATGGAAGCATATGGAAAAGTGAGACAGATTTTGACATGACCTCTGTAGAACTCTTTGTTTTTGGAGAAATGATTTAAATATGAATTTGAAATTCAAGTTTGGCTTCAAATGAATTTAGAAAATTCACTAATTGAGTTAATAAAAAGAAATGGTTATCATAATATTATAAAAGAATTCTTTATTAAGATATATACATGTAGTTTTACATTGTTCTTTTGCAATAAAAGAATAGAGGTAAATTATCATGGAATAAGGAAATGGAAAGGAAATTACAACAATAAGATAAAACAAGAGATTCTTATTTACCAGAATATTTATTTGTCCTTGGAGATAAATAAATGAATGTATAAATTACCAAAGAATAATGAACAAGGAATTACAATCATAACTGAGAATTGAATTCTTACTTTGAAATAAGCTATATGATTCAAACTTTTAAAAGAGAGAAATACAATTTTATTAATATTGAACAATAATACTCTGTCGTTTACAATATTCATAGTAAATTAAAGTTAACAAAAGGAATAAAAAGAAAACCTAACCTATTCCCTAACTACATTCCTTCATCTCCAACATCTTCATTTCTTCTTATGAGTAATTCCTGCAACATAAAACAATTAGAAGGAAAATGACAAACAAAAAAAAGGATTAGTGTGGGTTAATAATACTCTCAGTTGTAGCACTGAGGTGCACTGCTTAGCCACATCATTGAGTTTTAATCAAGGGACCAAATCATAATTGTTCTTATTAGACAATTGCCTCGGCACTGCATTGATGACCGTGTTCCTCCACCAATAACAAAGTTATTATAGTACTTGTAGCAGCAAATATTTAAATAGTTTGTCCTGATGGGAGCTCGGCAAACACGACCCCGCAGCCACGTTGTCAATGCGACCACATTCGCACCCAAACCGTGGTTTGGAAATAGCATATTCTCTAAGTTGCTAGGATAAATGAATTTAAGATGTTTTGTAATAACTATTACTAGGACTAGAAGAAAATTAGAACAAAAGTAAAACTGAAAATAGGTGAATGCAATGAGATGAAAATATTAATGCTATGATTCCTCAAGTAATGTTGTGTACACCGGTGTGCATGATAAGTGCTTATGGAATAGCTATTAACTATAATTGTGGCGGTCCCTCATATATCGTTGTCTCCCACCGTTGGTAAGTGGTAACTAGACTACTCATTTGTCCACACCCTCTTTGGACATGGGTCATCTCATAAGAGAATAGTGTATTAAGGTAACAAGACCAATCAAGGTAAACTAGAGCAAAGGCATTAAGTTCTATTGACAATCGTACTCCTAAGAAGGTGTGCTAGTCACAAGATATCCTGTCTATCACTTTGGGGTCAAGCAATTCACAACACTATACTGATACCTTCGATCCGGATTACGGATGTAGTATAGCTTCTTTTTCCCTAGTAGACCTAGGTTTATCGAATCCTCGGGAAGCAGATGCGTAGTGAAGTTACTTTAACGGACCTTCGGGAGTTTTAGAATTCCTTTTGTGTTTTTATCGAACCAAGAGTTTGCATCTTTTTGTTGTTGTCGATGATGGAGAGAGAGGGCCAAGGGCGTTCGGTTTCACCTGTAGCTGTGGAAAACATCTGATGGGAATAAAAGATAAATATAAAGTATACATGTAATTGTTAGAGCAAGATAAATTATATGTGGGCAATGCATCCATAATTGTTATTGCCTATGCAACCTCTTATAGTAATAACCTACTAGTCTCATCCATAGAAGAAAGAGAACTAATTATATGCATAGTGACATCACCATTAATCCCAATTAAATCCCTCACATACAGCCATACTACCCCTTCTATCACTAGGGTTCCCAACCTGCAGATTAGTCATTACTCGTACTCCCTATACCTGGCTCAATCCTCGGGGTCTTGGCTACCTGACAAGTCCTTAGATTGAGGCAAGAGAGGATACAATAATCATCATGTCATACAAAATAATACATGATCCCATCTATGATAAATAACATGCACAAAAGCTACATGGCTAGGCCGAAGCCCTTAGCACAAGGAGAATTACTCACACATAGAGATGAGATCAACAATCACAAACATTGTAATGGAAATCATGAGATTGATAGCAAATAGTCTTACAATGTCGCCAATCGAAGATGAGATCTACTATTACAAGTGGTGGAATATGGCTATGGTGGTGGAGAAGGGCTTTGGAGAATAGATCTAAGTCTATTCTTTTGGTGGCTCTTCAGTGTGGTGGATGGAGATCTGGAGGCGGCTGATGATCTCGGGCAGTGACTCGCGAGGATATTTTCTCATCGTCCAAGGCTTCTTTATATAGGGGCCCCTTCACGAAAGTTGTTCTGTTTCACCCAGCGGTGTCGATGGCAACTATACGATGGGAACTATACGGCCAGGATTTTGTTCCGGTCGTATAGTTGGTCGTTAAAGCTTCTGCCTCCGACTCTTGACTCTTGGTTTCTTCTGGTCATTGAAAATCTCGTATCTTTGACTTTAATGTAGTGATTCCCATCATCAAATGTCATTATCTGCACAGGGAAAAATGAAAACAAAGGATTGCATACCCCTTTGATCATTAGGCATTAGTGGTAGGGTTTAGAGAGATATTTCATAAAAATATGAATAATATCCAATTTAAACATGGACGTAGATGGCTATATTTCACAGCCATCAACCTCCCCAAGCTTAAACTTGATCGTCCTCGAGCAAGAAAACCAAAGGAACTCAGCATTTAAACTGAAATAATGAGATGATGATCTTACTCATGATTGGTAGTCTCATATTTCCTCCACTTCATAAATCTGAAAAACTTTAGCATAGATAGAGTAATGGCAAGCATATCATACGGGTTGTTATTCATCCTCATAGCGCAGCAAAATTATTGTTACCATGGATGATTCAAATGAGTAAATTTTATTCCATGTCATGTAATGAACTCATAGGCTTGCCTTTGGACAATAAAGTATAATCATGTAAATTGAGAGTGTGAGAGTTGCATGAAAAGCATATATACTAGAGTATCTCAATTCTCCCACATCAATAAATCAGGACTTTTCAAGCACTATTTTTCTATTCATTGTTCTTCAAGAATTTCAGTTCTTGAGTAATTGAGAGCATGCCAAAAAAAATATTAGTTTATCGGGATGTGATGGACACTCGTGGCATCACTAAGGTTTTTGTTCCTTTTGCATAATGATTACTCATAACAGCCAGAGGAGTGATTCCATCATGAACACAGCTACCCGGGAGTACCAAGAATCTTACCCACTATAACATTGCTGCTACATGTGTTTAATCAACTCATAGACGAAATCTAGGAGTTTCGTCCACGAAGATTGTTCGTAGGCCAGCGGAGTTGTTGGCATCGCATGAAGTTTGACATGCATAAAGCTATATCATTCTTATGATTAATAAATCAAACTTTGGCATGCTCACAAAAATCGCCAAACATTAATTCAATCGAACAATTCCTTTTAAAGAGAGCTATCAAGTCAAACAACATTTTTAGTGGTGTTGAGTGTCTCTAGAAATAAGCCTTCAAGACTAAGCACTACAACACCCAATCCTTCAATTGTGAGACTTTTTCTTATTACAATTGTTTAGTAAATTTTTAGGCAAGACTTGGTTAACTACGAGAGCTGGAACAAAACGTACCCAACTAAATACCCATGCAAACAAAATCTTACTAAAATACAAAGACTCACTCCACAAATATAATATCTCAACATTTACTACTCACTAGCATGGGTTCCTCAAACTTCAAAAGTGGGGAGTCACAAGGCATACCTCTCATGTTTGGTTCCACTTCTCTCTTCCTTTTTCATTTGTTTCTTGGAAACTCAAAGTTGATCACTCTCCTGCAATTACATGAGATCCTCGAGGCGGAAAGAAAAGAAAGAGGGAAAATAAAGAAAAATGGAGAAATATTTTTGTTCTTTTTAAGAGAGGGAATTTAAAGAATAGAAAATTGGCAGCAAAGCTCGGCTAGAAAATTTCGAAAGCAAATAATAACTAAAGATAAAGTGTTGGGGAAACCAACACGAGTGCTTATAAACTCGAATTAAAAACATAACCTAGAAATAAGTAAAAGCAAATGAATGCCAAATAAAGATACATAAGGAAACTTCCCCAAGCTTAGGCTTTTGTAAGCCCTTCAAATCATTGTGGTGGCGGGAAAAAGTCGTTACTCCAGTTCGCAAATTGAGTCGATAAATTACTAGTTGTTCCTTAGAGGTTCAAAGAGAGGCTATGCATGCTCTCCACAGTCCCTCCAAGTTCTTGGAAATCTTGGTATGTGGCGAACCAGGTTTGTGGTTGCTCCTCTTGATAAGGAACTTCTTGCTCCTCTTCTTGGTCCTCATCCTCATCTGTAATCTCTTCCTCGGGTTGGTGTTGCACAACCTACAAGTCATGTAGCAAATGTCCTTCCTCGATAGAGAAAAGACCATTAGGCATAGGAGCGGGGTAAAGACGCTCAGCTCCAGCAATATGCAAGTAATAAACGCCACCTCTCCTAGTGAGCATTCCATAAGCCTTTAAAGTAGAGAAACCAACACGTCGCTCACCTAGCACAGGTTGCAACTCACCTAGGTTGATGCCTAGGTAAATGGCAAGCATGGTGATGATGCCTCCACCTGTGATTGGTCCTTGGTTTTGGGAGGATGGGTGCTCCAGGTAGTGCACAAGGATTGTGCCCAAGTTGAGTGAAAAGTCACAGTTGGTGTAAGCAGCTTTTGTGAGGACTAAGATGTCCTCCTCATTGAGTCTTGTGAACTCATTTCTTGCCTGCAAGGTGTTAGCAATGACATAGAACAAATAGCGAATTGCAGGATGTTGAATATTATTCCCCTTGCTTACTCTAGTAGTGAAACTCATTCCATTATAATATTGTGCAGGGAAGGGTCTAAGCCAGTAAAGGATACGCGTAAGGCATTAAAATCATTGTTTGGGAAATTAAAACATGTGCACCATTCATCTAGTGTTAAAGTGTAGTTGTTGTTCATAAGTCGTAAAGAAATCATGTCCTCTCCTTGCCATAGTTTAACAGTGCTTTGCAAAGAACTTAGGAATTCAATAGTTAACCGGTGATAAGTAGGCACATCACTGTAGACAAAGTTTTGTAGGCCAGCTCTATTGCAAACTAAATTGAAGTCATCAGAAATACCGAGTTGGTTCAATATAATGGGGCAAGCCCACTTGGTTGCCTTCACTTCATGGTTCTTGATCCTATCAAAGTGATCATGTTGGAGCTCATTCCTGAATTGTATCCCCATGCGTTCTTGAGTGACAGCCCGAGAAGCGCTAGCGGCGGCATGAGCATGGGTTTGGCTCCTTGTGTTCATCATCTAAAACAATAAAGGAAGACAAAAATAAAACTTTTCGATCCAGCAATAATAAGTATAACATATTCCTCATCATAGCACACTAAAGAATCCCCTCAAAATAATAATCTAGGCAAGAGAATCATGGCAATTAATTCATAGTAGGTCTCACCCTAGATTGATAATGACAATAGATCGAAGATGAATTTACAAAAAGTAATTAGAGGGTCAGAGGAGAAACATACCGTAGATCACTTGTGTGCGAGGAAATTGAACAAAATTGAGTAGAGGTGAAGATCTCTTGAGGTTTTGAGAGAGTTTGGAGGTAGAAGAAAGAAAAATGATTGAATTTTTGGGGTTGGAGGTACTTCTCGTGGCATTTTTGTGGTCGTACGCAACTATACGGGCGAAACATTGTGTTCCCGCCATATAGTTGGCTTGCTATCAAAATTTTAGGGTTTCCACCTGGCGGCGCGGCTATACGGCCAGAACTATACGGCCGGAACAATATGTTCCCGCCGTATAGTTGGTCATCAAACCGTCTGTACCTGGAAAAGGATTTGTACAAAAGCATCGATATCTATATGACCAGAGCTATACGTCCGGAATTTTTATTCCTGCCGTATAGTTGGTCGTTAAACCGTCAGTATATATGAAAGAAAAATTGTCGATGGCAAAAATATCTATACGACCAGAACTATATGACCGGAATTTTTATTCCCACCATATAGTTGGTCGTTAAACCTTCTATATGCATAAAAAATCTGTTTCTTCAAGAATTCTTTCTTATCCTGTAACTGAGCGCAATACCTTGTTTTTGACAGAAAAATGGCAGTAAATATTGTCGACCAACAACAACATGTATAAAGCAGGATTTTTAGTACTACCGAACTTCTTCTCCTCAATTGGAGTTTTCTAGCACTCTTTATTAAACATAAACTAAAACTAAAACTTAGAACTTAATTCAAACCTTTATTTCACATGGGTTGCCTCCCATGAAGCGCTCTTTTATGGTCAATAGCTTGACCTCAACTTTGCTCACTGCTTACTCAATATGTTGAGCTCGTTGGGGAACCCCAAGAGGAAGGTATGATGAGTATAGCAACAATTTTTACCTCAGTTATGAAACCAAGGTTATTGAACCAGTAGGAGCAAGGAAACACCTCCCAGGTGTTGTTTCCAACTTGGAATCCTGCACAACACAATCACAGAACTTTGCCCCCAACTCAGTGAGGTTGTCAATCTCACCGGTTTTGCTGAAAACAAAGGATTAAAGGTATTGTGTGGAAGATAGTAATTGCTTGCAGAAAGTAAACATAAAACAGTAAATAGTAGATTGTAGATTGATAGTAAAAGAAAGGACCAGGGTCCATAGTTTACTAGTGGTGATTCTCCTTAAGATAGATGACATGTTGGGTGAACAAATTACATCGGGGCAATTGACAAACATCGAGATAGCATACATGAATATACTAATCATATTGACTCCTATGAGATTTGATTGGGCATTACAACATTATACATAGACCATAATACAACTGCATCTATGACTAATAATCCACCTTTAGGTTATCATCTGAACCCCCTCCAGTATTAAGTTGCAAGCAACAGATAATTGCATTAAGCAAAGTGTGTAAAGTAAACAATACGATTGTTCTGTAAACAAAGGATTGCTATTTTCTCCCTAGTATCAATAGCACATCTAGTACCTTAGAGATTTCTGTCACTTCCCCATATTACTAGAGGCATGAACCTACTATCGAGCATAAATACTCCCTCTTGGAGTTGCTAGCATCTAATCGGCCAAGATAGCTACTAACAACGGAGAGCATGCAAGATCACAAATAACAAAGACATGATAGAATCAATAATCAATCTGAAATAGCATCTCAATATCCATCGGATCCCCGCAAACACAACATGTAAGATTACAAATAGATGATCTTGATCATGAACGGAGCTCACAAGATCTATACATGATAGCACAAAGGAGAAGAACCAACCATCTAGCTACTACATTGACCCGTGGTCCAAGGATGAACTACTCACGCATCACACCGGAGGCAGGCATAGTGATGAAGAAGGCCTCCAGGGTGAATTCTCCCCTCCGGCAGGGTGCGAGGAAGAGCTTCAGATCCCTCCCGATCTAGGGATGGAGATGACGGCGGCTACAAACTCTTCCGTGGAATTTTGATCGGGTACTTAGGGTTTCTGTATCGGAGGCTTCTTATAGGAAAAAGGGGAGGCCGAGGGGGTGCCAGAGGCGTCCGCACCACCCCCTGGTGCGGGCCAGGCCTGGCCGCACAGCTAGTTGGTGTGCCGGCCGCTGGCCCCTCTCCGTCTCGTCTTCTGGCTCCATGTTCCCCTCGGTGAAATATTGACTTTGGCTTTTGTCCCGTCCAATTCCGAGAATATTCATTTTCTGACTTTCCTGGAACCAAAAACATCAGAAAACGGGCAACTGGCACTATGGCATCTTGTTAATAGGTTAGTCCTAGAAAGTGTATAAAAATACTCCAAAGTGTGGACAAAACATATGAAAGTAGATATAAAAAAAGCATGGAACATCAAAAATTATAGATACGTTAGCAACATATCACTCACTTAGGCCAGATGAGTGGAACACCCACTCCGAAATAGTTGGCCTTCAAAGTGATGGCATCTTTTTCATCATGCTTGGCTTTCTTCTTCCTGGGGAAATGAATAACAAAAGGATCCCGCGAAGGCAATTGAAGCTTCACGTTCCCTTCATGTAGATTAATCAAAGCCTTAATAGTTCTAAAGAAAGGACGACCTAATATAATAGGAGCAGTAGCATCTTCAGGCATGTCAACAATAAAAAAATCAATAAGAGCAGGACAACCTTTAATGTATACTAAAATATTCTCCTTAATTCCTACAGCTTGTTTGTAGGTAGAATCTACTAGATGCAATTTTAACTCGGTGATCTCAAAAGAGCCAAGATTTAACTTATTAAAAAGACTTTTTGGAAGCGTTGAGACGCTTGCACCTAGATCACAAAGGGCAGCTATCTCATTAGTCCCAATCTTAATATTAATAGTAGGCTCAAATATATCATCAAGCTTTACATGTAATTTTTCAGTAATTTGCTTATATTCTTCCTCAAGCTCACTTACCTTTATTGCTACCTGATTAACAAAGTGTTGGTATATAGCTTCTTCATTTCCTTCACTTACCGGAATCTTAACATTGATTCTTTTTACAAGATCTTCAACGGTGTAACTTGGTGAAGGAGCATTGCTATAATCAAGTTCTTTAGGCTCCTCCCTTTGGATTCTCATCATCTTGAGGTCTTCAGCAGGATTGGGCTCAGCTTTACCTGCAAATTTAGCTAGAATGAGAGTTTGACTCTCGGTTATCTTACCTAGTTGTGCCTCAACGATCCTCAGCTCGTTCTTTCTTGGAGAGCCTGCAAATCATTCATCAAACTTACAGCTTGGTTAGATAATTTACCAAGCGTAGCATCATGGTTCTTCGTTATTTTAATAAGAATATTGTTTTGTTCATTTTGTGAGTCTATAAAAGACTTAAATGTTTCTTGGAGACTACCATTACTAGTTCCCATATTATTATTAGAGTTACCTACAGGACTAGAATAATGTTTCTGAAAGTTAGGATTATAATTCTTCTTCCAAGCAGGCTTATAATCATTATGAGCTATGAAGTCTATTTCTTCAACATTTGTTTTTGGGATAACTCTTACCTGGGTTTCCTTACCTTTTACAACTAATATGAGCTCATCCAGCTTAGCATTGAGTTCTTCATTTTCTTGTGTGAGACGGAGTTCACCTTCTTTGTGTTTGATCTATCCACATGCCATTGGGCATGGTTGTCGTGCATATTGTCTAGCAACTGCTTTGCTTCGGTAATATGTTTACCCATCAATGTTCCTCTAGCTTCAGTATCAAGCATAGACTTAGACACAGGGTTAAGAGCATTATAAACTAGATGGAGAATTAACCAATCTTCCAACCCATGACTAGGACAATTTCTCATACATTCTTTCAACCTCTCCCATGCAAGCGCTAGTGGCTCACGCTCTTCTTATCTAAAACCAGTAATATTAGATCTAAGTTGCATAGTCTTTGCGGGTGGGAAAAATTAGTCATAAATAAAGAAGTGCATTCCACCCATGTTGTAATAGTATTTCTAGGCAAAGATATCAACCATTCTTTTGCTCTTCCTCTAAGAGAGAAAGGACATAAATGCAATTTGACCGCATCGGGGTCAACTTCTTTTATGCGCATCATATCACATATTTCAGTGAAAGTATTTAAGTGCATACATGTGTCCTTGCAGACTCGTGTAAAAACGAGCTCGTTGGGGAACCCCAAGAGGAAGGTATGATGAGCACAGCAATAAGTTTCCCTCAGTTATGAAACCAAGGTTATCAATCCAGTAGGAGCAAGGAAACACCTCAAAGGTGTTGCTAGCTAGACTT
This sequence comes from Avena sativa, assembly GCA_916181665.1. Taxonomy (NCBI): domain Eukaryota; kingdom Viridiplantae; phylum Streptophyta; class Magnoliopsida; order Poales; family Poaceae; genus Avena; species Avena sativa. The sequence goes on along the minus strand of OV702290.1, from coordinate 24,345,523 downwards.
TGGCAGGGCGCACTACTGGTGTCAGCGGCAACGTGGACACCTGCACAACACAACCACAGAACTATGTCCCCAACTTACGATGAGGTTGTCAATCTCACCGGTTTTGCTGAAAACAAAGGATTAAATGTATCGAGTGGAAGAAAGTAATAGTTTGTAGAAAGTATACACAAAGCAGTAAACAGTTGATTGTAGATTGATGGTAAAAGAAAGGACCGGGGTCCATAGTTTACTAGTGGTGGCTCTCCTTAAGATAGATGACATGTTGGGTGAACAAATTATAGCGGGGCAATTGACAAACATCGAGAAAGCAATATGCATATACTACTCATCTTGACTCCTTTGAGACTTGATTAGGCATTACATCATTATACATAGACCGTAATCCAACTGCATCTATGACTAATAATCCACCTTTAGGTTATCATCCGAACCCCCAGTATTAAGTTGCAAGCAATGGATAATTGCATTACGCATTGCGTGTAAAGTAAACAATATGATTGTTCTCTGAACAAAGGATTGTTGTTTTCTCCCTAGTAGCAACATCACATCTAGTACCTTAGAGATTTTTGTCACTTCCCCAGATTACTAGAGGCATGAACTCACTATCGAGCATAAATACTAACTCTTGGAGTTGCTAGCATCTACTTGGCCAAGATAGCTACTAACAACGGAAAGAATGCAAGATCACAAATAACAAAGACATGATAGAATCAATAATCAATCTGAAATAGCATCTCAATATCCATCGGATCCCCGTAAACACAACATGTAGGAATTACAAATAGATGATCTCAATCATGAACGGAGCTCATAAGATCTAAACATGATAGCACAAAGGAGGAGAACCAACCATCTAGCTACTACATGGACCCGTAGTCTAGAGATGAACTACTCACGGATCACACCGGACGCTTGCATGGTGATGAAGAAGGTATCCAGGGTGAATTCCCCTCTTCGGCAGGGTGTCATAAAGAGCTTCAGATCCCTCCCGATCTAGGGATGGAGATGACGGCGGCTACAGACTCTTTCGTGGAATTTTGATCAGGTACTTAGGGTTTCTATATCGGAGGCAATATATAGGCGAAAGGAGAGGCCGAGGGGGTGCCTGGGGCGGCCAGACCACCCCCTGGCGCGGGCTAAACCTGGCCGCACGGACAGGTGGTGTGGCCGGACCCCAACCCTCTCCGTCTCGTATTCTGTCTCCTTGTGTCCCTCGGTGAAGAACTAACTTTGGCTTTTGTCCCGTCCAATTCCGAGAATATTCATTTTCTGACTTTCTTGGAACCAAAAACAGCAGAAAATAGGCAGCTGGCACTGTGGCTCTTGTTAACAGTTTAGTCCAAGAAAGTGTATAGAAAGTACTCCAAAGTGTGGACAAAACATAAGAAAGTAGATAAAACCAAGCTTGGAACATCAAAAATTATGGATACGTTAGCAACGTATCAACATCCCTAAGCTTAACTCCTACTCGTCCTCGAGTAGGTCAGTGATAAAAAGAAACAATAATTTTTGAGGTGACATGCACCATCATAAACTTGATCAATGTATTTGTAAAACATTGATAACTGGGATCATAGTACTTCAATCATAACATGAAAGCCAAAGTTCTAGCAGTAAGACAAAGCAACTAAGTTGCAACATGAAAACGCACAAACAAAAGATTCATGAATAACAATGCTTTGCAAGACGTTTGTTTGTTTCACATAAAGAAAACATAGCATAGTGGCTTTCAGCTTGTCCCTCATAGAGTAGCAAACATAAAGGCATAGGACACCTTCAAAGTTCATAAGAGTGACTAGATACAAATAGTTTAAAATAAGCAATATCAAAGCTATGAATCAATCAACAAGTGTTGGGACAATGCACATAGAACTAAGAATGGCCACTATGCTCTCAAAGTAGGTGCATAAAGATACAAGGTGGAGACTCAACATAAAAGTAAAAGAAAGTCCTTCATAGAAGGAAGTAGAGATTCAAGTTTCATAAAGAGCTTCCAAAAATTATGGTACTTATTAGCTTTCAGCTCTCATTGCCCCTATCATAAGCATCTTGAAGGTGATTAAGGTTAAAGTGACACAACTAAGAGGATATGCTTGACAAGTTATAAGTTGAAATCTCATGCCCCTTACTTACGAAGACCAAACTTCATGCTACTCAACTTTAGTCACAAGTAAGCTCTTGTCATTGTAAGTACATATGTATCATAGAGAACCGCCAACGGGGTACCCCTTGCACATGATACAGGAGCTATCCCATAATCAAAATGACAAGGCAAGCAGACAATGAGCATCTCAGTGATCTTTTTATTTGCTATTTGCATAGGTTTTTATTGAGGATGCTTCATAGAGTGATCATTATGGTGATGCTGCAAGTTTCCAAGATGATTAGCCATGGCTTAGGCTAGCGGCCCAGGCGTTTATCTAACACACATACAAACTCCATGATATTACAAGTTCCGCTTTTATTTCACACCGCCGGGATCCATAAGCAAAAGGACATGATATCAACGGGGTACAAAGTATAGGTGCAATGTTGAAAGCGTTCCCCATGATACATGGTTCTGCTAACTTCAACTTATAAAGCGCAAGCATATACGCAACAAATATGGACGCAATGGTTCAAGTTTATTAAGTGCAAGAAAGTAAAGTGTGCCATCAAGTTCGTGTGAGCTTTAATCACTAGTTTTCTCATAACAATTTTAATTCGGAAGGTAGACAAAAACATGAATATACTTGGAATAGCATATGCTAGTAGGTAGGTATGGTGGACTCTTTGGAATAACTTGGTTTTAGGAGTTGGATGCATGAGTGGAACTCACACTTGGTTACAGATGCTAGCAAAAGACTGGGAGCGACAAACTAAGAGAGCAATAATGGCCATAATCATGCAGAGCGACAAAAAATCATTGATCAAATCATAAAGTGATACTACAAGTTGAAAACTAAAGGATCATAAAGGCTTATCGTGACTTGGGATAGTCATAACATGTTGTGAGCATGTGCCAAGTCAACCCAAATAAAGCATCAAAGAAGAATACCACAATACTATGTTTTAATATGCTAAAACAACACATGATTCTTCCAAGGCACATTAAGCAATCTCAATTGTTTAAAACAAGTCATGCTACAGCAAAGAATACTAAGCAAAACGCCAAAACAATATCAAGCATGGCATGACAAAGCATGGGCCACAGTCAAAAACAAGCTCTCTTTACCACTTAAGCATGAACTTTCCTACTCTTTTCCAATCCAAACCAAACTATTTGAAAACCAATGTATGAAAGAGGGGGTCCAACCAATTTATTCAGCAAAGTAAGAAAACCCAGCAAATGAAAACCAAAACGAAAAATGAAAAAGAAGACGCTCCAAGAACAACACAACTATGCATGAAACAATAAAAATGAAGTGTTTGGAAGAAACCTGGGATTTTTATTGATGAAGAAGGGGATGCCTTGGGCATCCCCAGGCTTTGATGCTTGTACTAATTGGATATTTCTTGGGATTACACGCGTGGCATCCCCAAGCTTAAGCTTTAGTCCATCCTTCATCTCATTAGTCATTCCTTCCATACACCTGAAATTTTTCTTTCATACAAAACTTCACACAATCTTTATTAGCAACATTAGTGCACTCAAGATAATAAGTATTTAGGTTCAGTTTCAACACCAATAAAACTTCCACTAAAACACAAGCTACTGTAGCACTTCCCTCAAAAATCTAAATTCCCCAAAAGAACTCAAAAAGGAACCAACAAGAAGCAAATGCAAATAAAGGCAGAAATCTGTCAAAACAGACCAGCCGGTAAAGACGGATTTTTTCGAAGACCTTCTGTTGCTCAAATCAAAACGTGTTGAGCTAAACAAAGTTAGATAACAACCTGGGGAAGAAGCAGAAAAATTCACGCCTCAAAAGGACGTACAAAGATTTTACACGAATGTTTATGGTGAAGCACAGAAATCTGTTTCGGGACAGCAACTTTCCCAATCATTACTTCTCTCTCATTAGAGGTTACTCTTGGCACAAAAAGTAAATAAAAAGGATAAGAAGCCGTTATTACAGAATTAATAACTTCCAAGACTCATCTAAAACTTTTGGGTTATCTCCCAATAAGTACTTTTCTTTAACGCCTTTAAGTTAGGCATAAGAAGCAAGAAAAAGAATCAAGTGTTCTCAAATGAAGAAGCATTAAAACCAAATTTTGTTTTCATAGGAGAGGCAAAAGAAATCTTCTATATCTTCTTAGGGAAGTGTTCTATACCTTTCTTGAGTGGGAGTTGAGATTTAATGGTGCCTTCTTTCATATCAGTAACGGTACCAACAGTTCTAAGAAAAGGTCTTCCCAAAGTAATAGGACAAGAAGCATTGTATTCAACATCCAAAACATAGAAATCAATGGGGACATAGGCATGTTAACCATAATAAGAACATAATTAATACTCCCCATGAGTTTCTTTTTAGCATTATCATCAAGTGGGACATTCAAATAACAATCTTCCAATGGTGGCAAATCAAGCATATCATAAATCCTTCTAGGCATAATAGAAACACTACTTTCAAGATCACATAAATCTTTGAAATCAAAATCATTCACTTTCATACTAATGATGGGTTTCCAACCATCTTCTTGTTTTATTGGAATATAAGCTTTATGTTTCATCTTTTCTTCTTTAATTTTTATGAGAGCATCAGTAATGTGTTTTGTAAAGGCCATATTCATAGCACTAGCATTAGGACTTTTAGCAAGCTTTTGTAGGAACTTAATAACTTCAGAGATGTTGCAACCATCAATATCAAAATCACAATTATCATCTAAAGTAGTAGAGCTATTACTAGCCTCCATACTAGTTATTGGTGATAGTAGAAACACTAATGTTTCTAGCAATTTTATCTTCTCTTTCCCACTTAGCATGCAATTCAGCTAATAGTCTAACATTTTCATCAATTCTAACTTGTATGGCATTAGTAGTAGCAAAGGGATTATCAATAGTTTCAGGGTTGGCAGCCATTTTATTTAAAGAAGATTGAGCTTCAGCCAATGATGCTATATTTCTTTCAGCATTAGAGAGTTTCTCCTCAATAGTTTTATTGAAAGCAGTTTGTTTACTAATAAAATCTTTAAGCATAACTTCAACTTCAGAGGGTGCACTCCTATTATTGTTGTAGGAATTTCCATAAGCATTACCATTGTTCGGAGGATATGGCCTAGAATTGTTGTTACCAAAATTATTCCTGTAGGCATTGTTGCTAAAATTGTTATTTCTTATAAAGTTCACATCAACTTGCTCTTCTTGAGCAACCAAAGAGGCTAAGGCAACATTATTTGGATCAATATGAGCCTTCCCATTAACAAGCATAGACATAATAACATCAATTTTATCACTCAAGGAGGAGGTTTCTTCAACAGAATTTACCTTCTTACCTTGTGGAGCTCTTTCAGTATGCCATTCAGAATAGTTAACCATCATATTATCTAGAAGCTTTGTTGCAGCACCCATAGTAATGGTCATAAAGGTACCTCCAGCAGCAGAATCCAATAGATTTCTTGAAGAATAGTTCAATCCTGGATAAAAGGTTTGGATAATCATCCAAGCAGTCAGTCCATGAGTGGGACAATTCTTTACCAAAGATTTCATTCTTTCCCAAGCTTGAGCAACATGCTCATTATCAGATTGTTTAAACTTCATTATTTCACTTCTCATAGATATAATCTTAACAGGAGGATAGTATTCTCCAATGAAAGCATCTTTGCATTTAGTCCAAGAATCAATACTATTCCTAGTTAAGGAATTCAACCATTCCTTAGCTTTTCCTCTCAAAGAGAAAGGGAACAATTTAATCTTAATAATATCTCCATCTATATCCCTATGCTTTTGCATCTCACAAAGTTCAACAAAGTTTTTTAGATGGGCTGCAGCATCTTCATTACCAATACCAGAAAATTGTTCTCTCATAACAAGATTGAGCAAAGCAGGTTTTATTTCAAAGAAAGTAGCTTCAGGAACACGTGGACCAATGGGTGTGCTCATAAAATCATTGTAGTTAGTGCTAGTGAAGTCACACAACTTAGTGTTTTCAAGAGTAGTCATTTTTTGTGTTTTTAATAAAGAAAGCAAACTAGTAAGACTATTATTTTGTGTTTTTGATAAAGAAACAAGCAAACAAATCAAAAAAGTAAACTAAGCAAAACAAAAACAAAAAAGTAAAGAGATTGGTTATGAGGGACTCCCCTTGTGAAGATGCCCTTGACTCCCTGGCAACGGTGCCAGAAAATCACTTGCTGACTCGTGTAATAGCGATCTCGTTGGGGAACCCCAAGAGGAAGGTATAATGAGCACAGTAGTAAGTTTCCCTCAGTTATGAAACCAAGGTTATCAATCCAGTAGGAGCAAGGAAACACCTCAAAGGAGTTGCTAGCTGGACTTTGGCAGGGCGCACTACCGGTGTCAGCAGCAACGTGGAGACCTGCACAACACAACCACAGAACTCTGTCCCCAACTTACGATGAGGTTGTCAATCTCACCGGTTTTGCTGAAAACAAAGGATTAAATGTATCGAGTGGAAGAAAGTAATAGTTTGCAGAAAGTAAACACAAAGCAGTAAACAGTTGATTGTAGATTGATGGTAAAAGAAAGGACCGGGGTCCATAGTTCACTAGTGGTGGCTCTCCTTAAGATAGATGACATGTTGGGTGAACAAATTATAGCGGGGCGATTGACAAACATCGAGAAAGCAATATGCATATACTACTCATCTTGACTCCTTTGAGACTTGATTGGGCATTACAACATTATACATAGACTGTAATCCAACTGCATCTATGACTAATAATCCACCTTCAGGTTATCATCTGAACCCCCTCCAGTATTAAGTTACAAGCAACGGATAATTGCATTACACATTGCGTGTAAAGTAAACAATACGATTGTTGTATGAACAAAGGATTGTTTGTTTTCTCCCTAGTAGCAACAGGACATCTAGTACCTTAGAGATTTCTGTCACTTCCCCAGATTACTAGAGGCATGAACCCACTATCGAGCATAAATACTAACTCTTGGAGTTGCTAGCATCTACTTGGCCAAGATAGCTACTAACAACGGAAAGCATGCAAGATCACAAATAACAAAGACATGATAGAATCAATAATCAATCTGAAATAGCATCTCAATATCCATCGGATCCCCGCAAACACAACATGTAGGAATTACAAATATATGATCTTGATCATGAACGGAGCTCACAAGATCTAAACATGATAGCACAAAGGAGGAGAACCAGCCATCTAGCTACTACATGGACCCGTAGTCCAGAGATGAACTACTCACGCATCACACCGGAGGCTTGCATGGTGATGAAGAAGGCCTCCAGGGTGAATTCCCCTCTCCGGCAGGGTGCCAGGAAGAGCTTCAGATCCCTCCCAATCTAGGGATGGAGATGGCGGTGGCTACAGACTCTTCCGTGGAATTTTGATCGGGTACTTTGGGTTTCTGTATCGGAGGAAATATATAGGCGAAAGGAGAGGCCGAGGGGGTGCCTGGGGTGGCCAGACCACCCCCTGGCGCGGGCTAGACCTAGCCACGCGGCCAAGTGGTGTGGTCGGGCCCCAGCCCCTCTCCGTCTCGTATTCTGGCTCCTTGTGTCCCTCGATGAAAAACTGACTTTGGCTTTTGTCCCATCCAATTCCGAGAATATTCATTTTTTGACTTTCCTCGAACCAAAAACAGTAGAAAACAGGAAGCTGGCACTGTGGCTCTTGTTAATAGGTTAGTCCAAGAAAGTGTATAGAAAGTACTCCAAAGTGTGGACAAAACATAAAAAAGTAGATAAAACCAAGCATGGAACATCAAAAATTATGGATACTTTAGCAACATATCAGTCCTCAATAGCAGAGCCTCCAAATTGATTCTGCTGAACCAAACTTAAATAATGGGGCTTAATACCATATTCAACAGCAGCAATTGTTGGCTGAGTAATAGGAGTACGCAAATAATCATTGTTGGGAGTAGCAAACTCTCCAAGCTTTCTTTCAGCCATATTTCCTATGTTTTTGGGTTTTCTTAAATAGAGACTTATAATAGTAAAAGCAATAATTTAAAGACTAACTATTTTTTTGGTTTTTTCAAATAAAGACTAAAAGCAAACTAACAAAATTAAAAACAAGAATTGAAACTAGCAAGATACCTACTAACCTCACCCGAGTAGCTATTTCTTCCCCGGCAAAAGCGCCAGAAAAAGGGTTGATACCTTCGATCCGGATTACGGATGTAGTATAGCTTCTTTTTCCCTAGTAGACCTTGGTTTATCGAATCCTTGGGAAGCAGATGCATAGTGAAGTTACTTTAACGGACCTTCGGGATTTTAGAATTCCTTTTGTGTTTTTATCGGACCAAGAGTTTGTGTCTTTTTGTTGCTGGCGATGATGGAGAGAGATAGGGCCTAGGGTATTTGGTTTCACCTATAGCTGTGCAAAACATCTGATGGGAATAAAAGATAAAGATAAAGTAAGCATGTAACTATTAGAGCAAGATAAATTATATGTGGGCAGTGCATCCATAATTGCTATTGCCTTCGCAACCGCTTATAGCAATAACCTACTAGTCTCATCCATAGAAGAAAGAGAACTAATGATATGCATAGCGACGTCAGTGTTAATCCCAAGTAAATCCCTCACATATAGTTGTACTACCCCTTCTGCCACTAGGGTTCCCAACCTGCAGATTAGTCATTACTCATACTCCCTATACCTGGCTCAATCCTCGGGGTCTTGGGTACCTGACAAGTCCTTACATTTAGGCAAGAGAGGATACAATAATCATCATGTCATACAAACTAATACATGATCCCATCTATGATAAATAACATGCATAAAAGCTACATGGCTAAGCCGAAGCCCTTAGCCCAAGTAGAATTACTCACACATAGAGATGAGATCAGTAATCACAAAAAATGTAATGGAAATCATGAGATTGATAGCGAATAGTCTTACAATGTCGCCAATCGAAGATGAGATCTACTATTAGAAGTGGTGGAATATGGGTATGGTGGTGGAGAAGGGCTTTGGAGATTAGATCTAAGTCTATTCTTCTGGCGGCTCTTCGGTGTGGCGGATTGAGATCTGGAGGCGACTGGTGATCTGGGGAAGGGACTCGCGAGTCTCTTTTCTTGTCGCCCAAGGCTTCTTTATATAGGAATCCCATCACGAAGTTGTTATGTTTGACCTAGCGGTGTCGATGGCAACTATATGATCGGAACTATACGGCCAGAATTTTGTTTCGGTCGTATAGTTGGTTGTTAAAGCTTCTGCCTCCGAGTCTTGACTCCTGGTTTCTTCTGGTTGTTGGAAATCTCACATCTTTGACTTTAATATAGTTATTCCCATCATAAAACATCATTATCTGCGCAGGGAAAAGTGGAAACAAAGGATTGCATACCCCTTTGATCATTAGGCATTAGTGGCAGGGTTTAGAGAGATATTTCATCAAAAATATGAATAATATCCAGTTTAAATATGGACGTAGATGGCTATATTTAATAGCCATCATATACCTATCTATATCATGAGTGATCTTGAGGGAACTCTGGGCGGTGCATCCTAAGATGCTATTACCTCCGCAAATCACTTATAGCAAATAACCTATTAGTTCTACCCATGGAAGAGCAGAGACTAATGATAAGTTTTGTGAAACTCCATGACTCCCTAGTAAATTCATCAATAATGGATTGGATGTCTCCAATCACTAGAATAATATCATGAATAGAACAATGTAAAGAGAAAGCACAAACATATTAATTAACAAGAACACACCACACTTCAATTACTCAAATCATCATAAAATTAATAAAAGGGGGTTCAAGCCATGTTACAACCCATCACGGAGATCATGATGGGGAAGGATGAATGAGTAGCGGTGATGGTGGCGTCGGCGTGGTAATGGAGGCGTCCTCCTTCTCCTCCTCTTCTTGCTTGGATGGCTTGATGGTGTTGATCGAGATCTAGATCTTGGTGGAGCTATAGAGGCTATGGAGGTGGCACGGCGGTAGGGCGCCGCCGTGGAGGCGGTAGATGGGATCTAGATCTTTTATATGGTGTATGGTGGCTTCCCCCTCTCCTCTTTGACACCTCCCTCCTGTATATAGGCCTTGGGGGTGCCCTAGGGTTCCCACAATATTGTCATATAACTTAGGGAAGGTTCTGGAGCTTCCGGAGGGCAAAATCCCGTCGTTTGCGACCTTTTTGGCAACTATACGGACGGAATTTTTTCTCCCGTCGTATAGTTGGACCGTTAAACCTTCGGTACTCTTTAGTATTTTGGTCGCTATTTCTTCATACGAACTCCGTTTTGGGTGTTCTTGGGCTCGTTGAAATTGTCTTGTCAAGGTCTACAACCTGTGGCCTTGGATATTTATTTTGAGAAGTTGGAAAAATTCACTTTTCCAACACCTCAAATGGCTAAGTCTGGTCCCTACAAGTCCTCCATATTATGCTCTCTTTGTTCCTTTTGCCTTTGTTTTATCCATAATGATCATCAACACCTACACACATGTCAAAGAGAAGGAAGAGGGATAAAATTCTACCTAAACTACTAAATGTGCAAAGCTCGTATTGAATTCAATAAAAATAAGTAATCGTGTATATCAAGCATAGCAATACTTAGATGGAGCATGATATGATGGGCAAATGACACAATTTATATTGCTAAGAAGTGTTGTATTATCACAGCCATCAACTTCCCCAAGCTAGATCTTGCTCGTCCTCGAGTAAAAGGGATCGATAACTTAATGGATGTGATTTTTCTTATTATTGGAAATCAATGCACCGTATCCTTGTTTTTTCCTGCAAGCTCAAAGCAAGAGAGCACATATTGATACAAGGAAATACAAGCTCAGTTATATTATTCCAAACCACTAGAGATTAGTCAAAAACTTCTATGCCCCATGTCAAAGTTAAATCTAGCTTGCAAGTAAACTTGTGATCCTTCTATACGTACTTTATTGTATTTTTATTTGTATAAGGCAAAGCTGAATACGGTTAGTTGTCAATCATAAATAGAAATAGAGTTTTCCAATGTTGCCCACTCATGCCATCTATTTAAGTCTCTCAAGTGCAAACTTCGATTGTGAGCTCATAGAAAATATATTTCTTAGTAACGAGACCATGCCAAAAGAGTGGTATATGTTCAATCGCGACTGTGTAGGCTAGGAAGGACACTCGTGATCATTACCAAGGTTTCCCTTTTCGGTATAATGATTTCTCATAATGGTCATAGGAGCATTCTGACTTCTGCTTTTAACGCAAGCCCATGAGAATACCAATGCATTTCCAAATATAGCATTTTTGCTACATATGTTTTGCAACTCATAGCCAAACTCCAAGAGTTTCCTCCTTTTGGATTGTACAAATGCCAGCAGAGTAGTTAGAATCCCATGTTGTGCGACAGTGGCGCAAGACACGCATAAAGCAATATCTCACTTTGATTTCTAAGACAAAATTTTGGCATATGTAATCTCGAAACTTTGAAACATCATTTCTTATTTGACAACTCACTCAGTAAGCATCTATTAAGACCATCATTTCCAACACTATGGGGTCATGCTACTCCATAACCATTCACTTAAGACAATTCTGAACAGTGACAACTAGCAAGTTTCGAAGAACTTCTTTATAATAACTTTTTTCTTTTCAAAATGTAGAGAACATGGCAATGTATATTTAGTGGATCACAATATTTTTCACAAGCTAGATAAAAGTTGAACAAGGTGCATCAAAGCTATGGCTTGTCTCCTATGGGGCCTAACATGAGCAAGTATATCCCTTATATAAATGTGAACAAAAACTCACCTAATAAAGCATTCAAAAACAGAGAGATACACAATAGCATGAAAACTTTTTAAGATAACGAACTTTGCACAAGAATCTACACATGCAAAATAACCTCCCCAAGCTAAGAATACCAACTTGAGAAGATCATGAAAACAAAATAGAATATGCAGTTATCAAAAGAGAGTATAAGAAGTGGTTACCTCCCCAAGCTTAGGTTAAAGCAAGGGTGACACACTTTACCATTGAGGTGCTTTTAACCTCTACTTTGATGGACAAAGAACATGTGCTTCAATGAATGCTTCATGATCTGGTGTATGCCTTCCTTAAGAACCCGGTAGGAACAAGACTAGAAAGAATACAAAAAATTTTGTGTTTTTGAAGACATGGGTTTGGCTCACAAGTGATAAAAATACAATTCCCATTGAGTCGGTTCATCAACCTAAGCACCACGCTTAAGTCAACAAACTAGTTCTAGAAGTGGCCTCTCCTAGATTGTGATGAGGTGCAAGTGAAACAGGATATGAGACACGAGTGTGCAGCCCCTATGTGCTTATATAAAAGAGGTTTGAGTTGGAAGGTTTTACCAGACACTGATTGTTGAAACGTTGAATTGAAGCAACCAAGTGGCTCATGCAAGTGTTTGCACGGTTGGCACTACCATACACGTCATCACACAAGGTTCAAGTCCCTACGAAAATAACACACAAAATAAAAGACAACGGTTTGGTGTACGAACGAAGTTTGTTCACCCAACTAATGAAAGAAAACGAAAAAAACATGAACTACTGAAGAGAATTACAACTTAAGGAATTTCTAAGATAGAACTTTATTGTTTACATATGCTTGACTTCTCTAAAACATGGGAGAAGCTCCCAGATGGTGTTTCGAGGTTTTTAGAAGAAGAAGGAAGAAGAAAGAATGAAATTTTGAGCAATGGTTACCTTTGATGACTATAAATGCACAGATCGTTTGTAGCTAGTATCGAAATAAAGATATCGATCCCTCAGAGAGCAGGAGTCTGAAGTCTAATAACTCTTGAAATAAATATTATGATAGAAATGCTAGATAAAGTCTAAGTGACAAGATAAAATGCGAGTATTGTGTAAAAAGGTGTTTTGGGGTTTGGTTATAAGAGCAATAATAAAGTAAAGTAAAACAACTGAGTACAGAAAGTAAGTATCGCATATGTAAGAGAGATTAGAACTGCAATAGGGAGAAAGCGTTCTCAAGGAGTAGCGGATACATCACTAGTATTATAAGGGCCTAAGATAAAGATTATCATCATGAACATTCTCAACTATGTATGTGTGGGAGGAACTCCATATTTGGACAAATAGACAGCAACCGCTGCTCACGTCATCCTCATAACCACAACAGTTAGCAATCGACATCAATCGAATTACTGCGCTATTAAGGGACGTAATCCCGTAGGATGTATCCCATGGCATGGATAGTGTTCCATGAGTTTCCTCGGTTTCCCAAGTTGATACATAAGGGGTGCCAACAGCTTTATAGTCACTGTAAGTGCTAGCACACCTCCATCTACCAACAAGTAGTTTACTCCATCAAGTCCCCACAAGAGGCAAATATTGAGAGGTCGACTTCTCTCAACATCGGGATGTAGAAAATCTAACACATGGTCACAACGATGAATATCGTAATAGACTTTATCTTATATCAATCTCCTACTAGGGTTTCTCCATCTCCCCAAGAACTAACGATATACTCAGACATGGAGGCACTCAACATCATAACAATGGTAATGGACAATCATAGATGAATAGTACTTGTATAAATCCACAACGAGTTCGGGAATTACAACAAGATCTAGACAAGATGTAGATGGGATGGATGGAGATGGTGGTGATGCAGCGCTGGATGATGATGATCGATGCCTTAGCCTCCCGGATCTGCACAGGGCAAAGATGGATACCTTGTGGATGAGTTTCCCCTCTAGATGCCTTCCGGAGGTGTTGGGGGGATACCCCGGGTAGGGTCACTCCAGGGTATGAGGGCCGAGTTAGCCGAGGGTCGGCAAGGTCAAAGCGGAAGCTGGCCTAGTCACCTCAAGGCAGGCCGGATCACGGAGTAACCCGGGACAGGGGGACGCCTAACGTTGTCTCGTCCGACTTAAGGAGTAAGTCGGAAATGCTTGTCTAACTTATATGCAGGAACAGGTATGGCCGGATCTACTGTGATCCGGATCCGCGCTTGGCTTCTAGGAGAAGGAAGGAATCTCTCTGGTCAAAAAAGAAGGTCCGGTATGTACTGGATGAGCGAATAAAGCAACGGAAGGACCACCGGATTGTGGCCGACAAGGGTGACGACGCTCACGTCGGCTGACGCGGGCGCCACAGAGGCTACGTCGCTAAAGCAAGTGTGACGCGGGGGAAAAGCACCCCTGTCGGGTTACTACTTTGGGAGGGGGCATATTCTTAGGAATATGCCTCCACGTATGCCCTCGGCCAGGACCGAACCACCACTATATAAGGGGGGTTAGGGTTCTGGGAGAGGGGGTTGGCAGAATTCTAGTTGGTTGAGCACTAGCGGATCTAGGGTTCTTGGGCTAGATAGGAGGCAAGAGTAAGAGAGTTTCTTCTTCCTCCTCTTGTCAATACAGCTCAAGAAGCACTTGTAATCTTGGAGATAGACCATCAATACAAAGCTTTTGCGTGGAGAATCACTCCACTATCCCTCCCTGGATTCCCCTAGCGCATATTAGTCCCCACCTTTAGCCTATCCATGGCATCTGCCGTGACACCACCATGACAGTTGGCGCCCACCGTGGGGCTAGCGGCGCTAGCAGGGGTGAAGATCCAGACGGGAAACCTCATCGGCGCCGGCGAACGCATCGTCTCCGGGCTCGTTCAGCGCTTTGGAGCGCTGGATTACGTCAGCGACAACGCTGGCTGCTTCGGCACGCGCCCCCTTCTGTGCAACGGCATCTTCGTCAAGCTCGGTGCGCACAAGGTCTACGTTGCTGTGGACGTGTCTTGCATTCATCCGCGTTGTGTCGTCGATGCGGGAGAACCACCCCTCACTGTGGCTCGCGGGGCGCGTATCGCTCGCTCCCCGGACCGCGCGGAGGTGATGATGACTGCTCCAGGTGCGGGCACAAGCAAGGATCCAGCGCCAGACCTGGAGGTAACACCTAAGGCACCAAGGAAAGGTAGAGGACCTCCACTGGAGAGGCCTGAGAACGTGCTGAGGGAAGTTATGGATAGCTTGGCTAACCCAGTAGCAGCAGTGGTAGATCCGGCTCAGGGACAAGCTGAGCTAGAGGAAACTCGGCAAAAGATACTGGAGGGCGCAAAGAAAATATCAGCGGCTCAGCAGTCGCTGAACATGACGCTGCGCGAGTACGCGAAGGCAAACAAGGTTGATGCAGTAAGGGTAAAGGGAAAAAATCTCATGAGTGAGATGAACAGAGAAGGGGATGATGGACCAGAAGGGTCGGAAAACTATCTGTCTGTGGGGTTGCCAACGTACAGCACACCGGCGAAGAACTTCAAGGCAGCAGACGCCACTGCATCCGAGCTAGAGGGTCTGACGGGTGAGGCCCGTCAAAGACAACAAGACCGGGTTAACGAGCTGGTTCGGATCGCGAACAGGCAGAACGAGGAGCTGCTGAGAGGTAACCCGGAGAGAGTTGGAGCTTCTAAGGTCGTCCATTCGGTGATGGGTAACCCGGAGAAATCCGCTGGAGCCGCATCGTCGCCTCATGGTGGCCCAAGGAGAGAAGAGGTAGTGACCTCGGCCAGACGGAACAAGCAGATCGTCCCGTACGACCCAACACGTGCGGGAAAAGAAAAAGAGATGCGGAAAAACGACGATCGACGAAGTGTGAGCCGAGGTGAAGCTGGCCGAGGTAATCACGACCAAGGCAATGCCGGTCAAGGGAATGCTGCCAACGGCAATGCCGGACAGCGAAACTCGGCAGGAGCAGGTCAACCGCAGCAGCAGAATATACCAAGGCAAGAGCAAAGTGTCGGCCGAGGTATGCAACAGAGAGGAGCACAACGAGATCAAAACCAATACAATGACGGAGACTCGGAGATGATGAATGCGGGATACGCAAGACCGGACTATCACGTGATAGGGTCGAGATTGGGAAGCAGGGATTTGATGCCGGATGACGCCAGGTTAAAGCTGGATCGCCTGTATAGGTCGGAACAGATCGAATGTCAAGGTCCTCTGGTTCTAGCGTGCTTTGGACCTCGGATCATGAAGGAACCACCAGTACCCAACTTCCAATTACCCAGGGGCACGAAGACGTATGACGGCAGTACAAAGCCGGAGGATTGGCAGATAAACTACGCAACAGCTGTGAAAATTGCAACTGGCAACTTGAGATGGGCTGTACGATATGTGCCCCAGATGTTGGAAGGTCCGGCCAGAGTATGGCTGAATAATTTACCACCCGGAAGCATCAATTGCTGGATAGATTTTGAAGAAATGTTTATCAGCAACTTCTCAAGTACATATCAGAGACCGAATAGGCCGCAGACCCTGGCGATGTGCAGGCAGAGATCTAACGAAATGGATCGTGAATTCTTGACCTGGTGGTGTACCGTGAGAAACTCGTGTGAGGGAGTCATAGAGTCACAGGCCATAGCATGGTTCGTACAAGGGTGCAGATATGGCAGCCAGTTGTGGATCAAATTGCAAAGGAAAGTGCCAGTCACATTGACAGAGATGATCCGGATTGCGGATTCATATGCTTTGGGTGATCCGACCCAGCCCAGGATCGCGTCAAACGAGTCAAATGAGGAGTACTATCAGAGGGACGGAGCCGGTTCATCCCGAAGGAACGATTACAGGGGAAAAAGAAGAGACGATAGATCAGATCATCGGTACAGTTCGCAACAAGTTGCAGCTGTGAATCAAGATCAACCCGGAGCAGGGAGCAACCAACGCCAGAAAATGGGAGGGCAATGGACTCCTCGAAACGATGGCAAGAAAACGTGGACTCCGGAGCAGAAGAAGCAATGGCTAGAGAAGAAAGACCGTCCGAGGTATACCTATGAGTCAATGTTGGACCAGCCGTGTAAGTTTCACACGCCAAATCCGAACAGCCCGGCGGGTCACACAACGAGGCAATGTGAGTGGATGCGTAAGATAGAACAAGGTGGTTCGGGGAATGCTCAGGCACTCCGGAATGATCAACCTCGGCAGGAGTTACCCTGGCAGCAATTGCTCTCCGGAGCAAACACGCAACAACTAATGTTGCCTCCCCCTCCGCTGAGGTATGACAACAATGAGAGAAGGGATGCAGTGCATCAGGTGGAAAACCAGCAACAACCGGATCATAGATACTCCGGAAACGAGGGAAGGAATGAGTACAGGGAACATCACCAGAGCTATTGTGTGTTCACAACAGAGGAAACAGATAGGAAGAGCTTGCAACACCGACATATGGAGGTTAACGCGGTTATGCCTGCAGTGACGAGGTACATGCCTTGGTAAGACCAGGAAATCACCTGGAGCGTCAAAGATCATCCCAAGCTTATGCCAAGTCCAGGCTCGTATGCACTAGTGTTAGATCCGACATTCATTGAACCGAACATCAATGTGAGGTTCTCCAAGGTACTGATCGACAATGGCAGTAGCATTAACATCATGTATGCGGATACGATGGGCAAGTTGGGCATCTCGGAGAACATGCTCCAGTCTACAAGAACAACTTTCCATGGCATCGTACCAGGCATCTCCTGTGAGCCCATAGGCAAAGTCCGGGTCGACGTGCTATTCGGCACGAGGGATAACTGCCGAACTGAGAATCTGGAGTTTGAGGTGGTGAACTTGGAAAGCGCGTATCATGCATTACTCGGGAGACCAGCACTGAGCAAGTTCATGGCAAGTTGCCACGTCAGTTATCTGAAGATGAAGTTGCCCGGGCCAAATGGAGCAATTACTATCGCTGGGGATTTCCGACGTTCTATTGAGTGTGCCTCAGCCGGGTCTAACCTAGCCGAGTCACTCGTAATTGCACAAGAGAAAAGAAAAATCCAAGAGGTGGCGGCATTAGCTCAGTCCGCGCAGCAGTATATGCCGGCGTTAAGTAACCCGCATGGAAGCGTTTCGTTTCAAGCCGCAAAGGACACCAAGAAGATTCCAGTGGATAACATGTTTCCGGAGCGTACCATAACAATTGGTGCCGGGTTAACTGACAAATAGGAAAGCGAGCTCGTCAACTTCCTCCGTGAGAATCGGGATATTTTTGCTTGGTCCACACAGGACTTGCAAGGTGTTCTGAGGGAGTTGGCCGAGAACTCTTTGAACGTAAGACCCGGAGCAAGGCCGGTGAAGCAACCTCTCCGACGCTTCGCCGAGGATAGGAGAAAGGTCATTGGTGACGAGATAGCTCGGTTGCTAGCAGCTGGATTTATCATGGAAGTGTTGTATCTGGATTGGCTCTCTAATCCGGTGTTGGTAGAAAAGAATAAGGATGATCTGAACGTGGCAGTGGTTTGGCGTATGTGTATTGATTACACAAACCTGAACAAGGCGTGTCCGAAAGATCCATTTCCACTACCGAGGATAGATCAGGTTATCGACTCAACCGCGGGATGTGAACTGTTGTCATTCATTGACGCCTATTCTGGTTTCCACCAGATACCTCTGAACCCGGATGATCAAATAAAAACTGCCTTTATTACCCCATACGGGGCTTATTGCTATCGCACTATGCCATTTGGTTTACAAAATGCAGGTGCAACGTACCAAAGATGTATGCAAAAATGTTTGCATGATCAAATAGGTCAAAACGTACAAGTCTACGTGGATGATGTGGTTATTAAGACCAAGGAAAGCGCAACGCTCCTTGATGACATAAGGCAAACATTCGCGAACTTGAGCAGATTCCGGATGAAGCTTAATCCGGAGAAATGTACCTTCGGTGTCCCGGCTGGGAAATTACTCGGATTTCTTGTCTCTAGCCGAGGTATCGAGGTTAATCCAACTAAGATCCGAGCCATCAAACGAATGGAGCTGCCGAAGTGTCTCAACGATGTCCAGAAGTTCACTGGGTGCCTGGCCTTGTTGAGTCGGTTTGTATGTCGGTTGGGAGAAAAGGCACTGCCTCTCTACCAACTCATGAAAAAGTCAGATAAATTCGTTTGGACGCTGCAGGCCGACGAAGCTTTTGCTCACTTAAAAAAGATGTTAGCCACTGCACCAGTATTAGCTTCTCCACTGTCAAAGGAGCCAATGTCGCTCTACATAGCCGCAACTAACCGAGTTGTAAGTGCAGTGATTGTAGTGGAGCGTGATGAAGAGGGTAAGTCGGTGCAGAGGCCAGTGTATTACTTGAGCGAGGTATTGTCTGCCTCAAAACAGAACTACCCACACTTTCAAAAGGTGGCATACGGTGTTTATATGGCGGCAAAGAAGTTAAAGCACTACTTTGAGGAGCATCCCATCAAAGTGATATGCGAAGCCCCCATATCCGAGATAATGGGTAACAAAGATGCGAATGGCAGAATTGCGAAATGGGCAATTGAGCTAGCACCTTACGCACCCCAGTATGATAGAAGAGAAGCAATCAAGTCTCAGGCTGTGGCGTACTTTTTCGTAGATTGGGCCGAGGTGCAATACGAACCACCGCCACCACATCCGAACTACTGGAGGATGCACTTTGACGGATCGAAAACCAAAACCGGGTTAGGTGCCGGGGTTATGCTTACCTCGCCAAAGAAGGATTAGCTCAAGTACGTATTACAGATCCATTTCGCGGCATCGAACAATGTCGCTGAGTACGAGGCTCTTGTGCATGGACTCAAAGTGGCAAAGGAGATTGGCATACGTCGGATAATATGCTTTGGCGACTCGCATCTAGTAATACAGCAAGTGTCCGGAGTGTGGGATGCCCTGGATCCAAACATGGCACTATACAGATTTCATGTGCAGAAGATCTCGGGTTACTTTGAGGGATGCGAATTTCACCATGTACCTCGCGTGGAAAACGAAGCTGCCGACATGCTGTCAAAGCTTGGATCGACCCGACAGGCAATTCCACCGGGCGTAGCATTGGAGCACCTCAGAAAACCTTCTATCAGGCCGTCCCTAGGAACCGACTCAATCTTTGTCCCGGAAAACGCGGAATCCGGAGCTGAGCCCATGGACATTGACATGGGAAGTAGCACGCCGAACCCGGGGACTAGCTCGGCAAACCCGGGGACTGCCTCAGTAAACCGGGGACTACCTCGCCAGACCCGGGGACTGTTCAGCATGATCCGGCTGAAGTTATGCCGGTGGATCAGATGGACATTGATGAGGATATGATCCCTGCACGAGCAATACCAGCTTGGGCACTGCCTATATACCAATTCTTGAAAGATGGAACGTTACCCACTTAGGAAGTGCTAGCCAGGCAAACTCAGAGGAGAGCCAAAGCTTACACAATCATCAATTTCGAGCTGTACAAACGGAGTGTAACCAATGTCCTCCAGCGGTGTGTTGACCCGGAAGAAGGACTTAACATCCTCTGAGATATACACCAAGGAGAATGCGGGCATCATGCCTCATCCCGGGCCTTAGTGGCAAAGGCGTTCCGGCATGGGTTCTACTGGCCAAGTGCCTTGGAGCAAGCAGAAGATCTGGTGAGAAAATGCAATGGTTGTCAAAGATACGCCACCAAGACACATATGCCTATGTCGGAACTCAAAACCATACCAATTACATGGCCATTTGTTGTGTGGTGCTTGGATATGGTTGGGCCGTTCAAACCAGCGAGAGGAAACATGACACACATCTTGGTCATGGTGGACAAGTTTACAAAATGGATCGAAGTGAAGCCTATAAGAAAATGTGATGGAGCTACGGCCGTGACATTTCTCAAAGACATCATCTTGAGATACGGTTATCCACACAGCATTATATCTGATAATGGAACAAATTTCACGGAAGGAGCATTTGTGCGCTTTTGCCGAGACAAGAAAATCCGACTCGATGTAGCCTTGGTAGCCCACCCCGCATCGAACGGACAAGTGGAAAGATCCAACGGATTAGTGCTATCCGGGATAAAACCCCGGCTCATTGAGCCGCTGCAAAGATCAGCGGGGTGCTGGATAGAAGAACTACCAGCGGTATTATGGAGTTTAAGAACAACTCTGAATCGATCAACAGGCTACACACCATTCTTTCTGGTATATGGGGCAGAAGCTGTATTACCAGCCGACATAGAGCATGATTCGCCTAGGGTCACCCAATACACAGAAGCCGAAGTGCAAGAAGCCCGGCAAAATGATGTTGATCTGCTGGAAGAAGCGAGAGAACTGGCACTGTCCAGATCCGCCATATATCAGCAAAATCTCCGACGCTATCATAGCCAGAAAGTGTGCCCCCGAGTCTTCCGGGAAGGCGATCTGGTGCTCCGGTTGGTACAACGTACCACTGGCATGCATAAATTATCCCCCCCATGGGAAGGACCATTTATTGTGAGCAAAGCATTGCACAATGATTCCTACTATCTTATAGATGTGAAGCCACAGGAAAAGAACAAGGCGGACAGGTCCGGAGAGAATCGAAGCGACCGTGGAATGTAGCACTACTTCGTCCCTTCTACACTTAGCTAAAGAGTGCATGTATCTGAGTCA
Organism: Avena sativa; assembly: GCA_916181665.1. NCBI lineage: Eukaryota > Viridiplantae > Streptophyta > Magnoliopsida > Poales > Poaceae > Avena > Avena sativa. The sequence continues at coordinate 24,324,110 of OV702290.1, read as the reverse complement.
TCTCATATGTCGGTATGTATGTCGGCAATGAGCATATAAATGAAATAGCGGAGCCTCGAGCAGTAACTCGGGGACTGCCTTAATAAATGGTTGTTGTTACTTTTTATGCATTAGCTGGAATGACTCGTTTCACTTAACCCGGATTAGTAATGTGTGAGCACCAAAAACCCAACCCTTCGACTTGCTGTTGTCCAACAAGAATTGGCTTCATGGCAAGCAAGGGAACAAGTTTGGAATTGCCTAGCACATGAAAAACCACTAAGGAAACGAGCTTATTCCAGTTAACGTTTGTTTTTTCGGACTAACCCCGTATTTACTTTCAAATTATTATTTTGAATTATTTTGAGCCAAGCCTCACAGTTTCTAAGTATTGTTAAAACGATTCTTGGAGCTCAGATTCGTAAGTCGTAAAACCGAATCAAGGTAGACACGGATCTAGCCGGAGAATTGGACGAACAAGAAAATGAAACTCGGGGACTACGCCCAAGTTAATCCGGCATACAAGCATAGTAGCAAAATATCATGTATTCAGCATACAGTTGCACCCGGCATACCGGGGATCTGATAAATTTTCAAGTTTTTTTCCACTAAGGAGCGGCAGGAGGAGGAAGTTCGGCGTCGTCATCACTGTCTTCAATATCTGAAGCAGCATCTTCTCCATCCTCGCCCGACCCATCCTCCATGTTCTCCATCTGCTCCTCCTCGCCGGACTCCAGAAAGCTTGGCCCCTCAACCCAGTCATGGATGGGAGAATATTCAACAAGGCTATAGGCGCAAGCCTGACGCCGAGCTACCCACTCCGGATCATCGGTCCATTTGGATCCGGTGCGCCGGCGTGTGAGGAGGCTCAGGTCGATCTCTCGTACCATGTAAGGATATGATGGAGGAGGGTATCTGCTGTGGCACGCCCGGCGGATTCTCTCCAGAGATCAAGTTGTGTCTCGATTTCCAATAGCTTCTCAGCAAGGAGTGTGATCCTTTTCGGAGCGCTCTCGCTTGGCTAGAAAGTGTTGTAGATCCGGACCGCAACGTCGAGGAGATCTTTCCCATAGTTCTTGATGGTTTCCACCCGAGCTGACACGCTGACCAAAAGGTCCTCCATGTCTAAGGGGACGCTCTCACCATCAGGAGCGACGGGAGTACCCCTCTCTCGGCGGAATTTGGCAACGGCAGCACTGGCGATGGGAGTACCCTCCGGAAAGTGATCTGAAAATAAGGAAAGGGAAGATGCTGAAGCAAAGGCATATGAGCTAACCCGGAAAACTATGTCGGACAAGGGGAAGAAACTTACATGAGATATGGCGATGGATCCGGGTCAACTCCTTGATACAACTGTCGCGTCTCTGGCGAAGTTGTTCAAGCTCAGCGAGCGCCGACCCAAGCTAGACCTCGGATTCCTTGAGCAGGTCCTTGTCCTTGGAGATCTGGAGGGTAAAGCGCTCACGTTCTTTGGTGAAGTTCTGGCCAACTTTTTGGAGCTCGGTTTTGTGTTCGGCCTTCATCTTCTCCATCTCGGCCTTGAGTTTGGCTATTTCGTCGTCCTTGGTCCGGAGGAGGGCAAGCTCATCATTCTTCTTCTTCAGCTCGGCTTGATGCTGTCCTGCTTGTTCGAGAAAATGCAGCATCATATCAGGCACGGGCGCACTATCCTCAAGTGATGCTGAAATAGTATGTTGACCCGGCAAAGCCGAGGAGTGAATGTTTGCCGAGCCAAGGAGAAGAAGAAATGGAAAACACAACAAGGTTGGGCGAAAGAGGACATACCTCGGATTTCCTCCAAGTTCTTCCGCATAATTTTGTTTTCAGCCTCCACCCCAGCTGCAAAAAACCGAATGAGGAGGTTAGTCCAGCGGAAAAAAGTGAAACGGAGAGGTGTTGAGGGAGGAAATTACCCCTCTTTTCATGCTCCGCGCCAAGTGCAACATGTTTTGCGCGCAAGATCTTGTGGGTATCAAGCAGGCGTTGAAATTCGGCGCTCCGGCGATTGGTAGTTACCTAACAAAGGTACAGGAGTGTAAAATTAGTTTGTTGCATATTTGAAGTGTACAAGATCCGGGCCAAGCGGAGCTTAACCCGGCTCTAGGTGTGTGCATATTTGAAGTGTACAAGATCCGGGCCAAGCGGAACTTAACCCGGCTCTAGGTGTGTGCATATTCGAAGTGTGCAAGATCCGGGCCAAGCGGAACTTAACCCGGCTCTAGGTGTGTGCATATTCGAAGTGTACAAGATCCGGGCCAAGCGGAACTTAACCAGGCTCTAGGTGTGTGCATATTCGAAGTGTGCAAGATCCGGGCCAAGTGGAACTTAACCCGGCTCTAAATGTGTGCATATTTGAAGTTTACATGCAGCTACATTGATCTTCTAATGAGCATCCGGCCGAGTAACAAATTACTCCGCCGGAGGCTCGGGGACTAATAATTATTATCTACAGCATGTAAAGAAGAAACGACGTACCTCCATCATTCGCCCAGCGAGGTTAATGGCCTTGGCGGCGGTATTCATCTAAGCGGAAAATTTAGCGGGGCCGAACTTTTTCGGGAGATCGTCGTTGTAGACGAACTCCGCCTTATTCCAGTTCATGACGAACTCGATAAGGCTCGGAGGGTATCGTTCGCCAGTGGGCATGTGGGGTGCCACCAAGCCCTTTGCGTGAGCTTCCTTCCTCTCAATCAGGGCAAGAGCTGGGCTGGTGTGAAGAACCATCTGCTGCGAATTGGCTGGCTCGGCAGGAGGATCCGTCGCTGCTGGTGACTTCTTCGGAAGCATTGACGACAAGGTTCGCTGCCCGGCCTCGACGGAGGTAGACTTGGTAGCATCCGGAGCCTTCTTGCCTTTAGCTTGCTGAGAGGATGTGACCACAGTGGATTTGCCTTTGGAAGCTGCTGGAGTGGTTCCTCGCCGAGCTTGGGATGACTCAGACGAGGCAGACGAACTTGGCACGGGAGCTTTGGTAGCAGGACTGGGAGCTGATGTTGGTTTCTTCGGAGCCGGGACAGGCGCTGGTTCGGTGGCTGGTGCTGGAGCTACTGCTGGTGCTGGAGTTGCGGTAGACTTGGTGGTTGCTGGTTGCAGCAATGCCGAAGTGGCGGACGCTGTTGCCTCGGCCGATCCGACCCCTCCCAATCCGATGTCGCGTTCCTCTGGAGGAGGTACTGCGGAACCCGGAGCGGCCGCAGAGCCCTCCGAAATAGGGCTCAGCGGGCGTGACTCGTCGTCACGAGGAGGGGAAGGACCGGACCGAAGGGGAGAAGAGATGATCGATCCGCTTTGAGGGACCTCCACAGGAGCCCTGCAAAAGAAAATAATGTCAAGAGTGAAATTACCCCGATGCAGGGGGAAGTGTGTTGCGCAGTGAAAAATGACTTACGCATCCGAGGTCTCGGCCTCCTTAGGTTTCTGGGCCCTCCGTGCCAGGGCTTTGCCTGCCCGTTTGGAGGCAGTCTTGTCTCCGGCCTTCTTTTGCCTTTTGGTAGGCTGAGAAGGTTCGGAAGAAGAACTTGATGCGGATCCACGCTTCTTCTTCGACGCCACCAGAACAGGCTCGCCAATGGCAAGTGGAGGATCCTCGTGGATATGCCCACCAGGGTTAGCTGATGTCGGGAAGGCAAAAGAAAGAGGGATAGACTCAACGGGTTCAATCATGTCGATATCCGAGTCATCCTCATCGTCGGGCCAATCTCTAAGAGAAGAGAATTTACCGTTGGGTCGTTTGGTGGCGTCGGTCGTGGGGAGGAACATCTCCTGGTCCGGCTCCTCCTCATCCGGGATTTCTTGGTCCGGGGCCCACTTAAGGGTCGGATCCGTGCCATCCTCGAGGGTTTGCTGGAGAAACAGCTGAGCAAAAAGCACAAAGAGCAGAGTCAAAAATATGATAAGAACTGACACGTAATTGATCCGAAATAAGTTTACCCCGCGAAGCTTACCGCGGGAGGGAGCCTGTCACGGCAGTAATGCTCGATTCCCCACGTCCATTCGGCGGAGAAATCCTTATGGGTGGTGAAAAGAGCCTTGACCCGGCGGAAGATCTCCGTATTGCTCAACTCGAACGAGGAGGTTCGGTTGGGGTCGCGGCTGAAGCTCATGTGGCACAACTTGTGAGTGAACCGCTGGAGGGGAGAGATTCGGTTGCGCACGAATGTGATCATGGCATCTTCGTTGCGCAATCCGAGCTTCTTCAGCTCCGTGAACCTTTTGTGGACTTGGTTGGCCAGAGCTGTAGGTTTTTTGGCGACCTACTCCCAGAAATCCGTGTCAGGGGGACCCGGAGCGTAGGGCAGCAACCGAATCAAGTCTTCGGTACCCTTGTTCCGGACGTAGAAGAAGGTCCGGGCCCATCCTTTGCAGGAGTCAAGCCCGGTGACCCGGGGAAAGATTGAAAATCTCCGAGGCGAGATCGAGGCAGCTCCGAACTGAGTGAGCTGCCTGTCCTCCGACTCAACGTGGATGTTGGGGACGACGTTGCGACGGAGGCCGAAGAACCGGATCCACAGCTCCTTCGTGGGCCATAGTCCGGTGTGGCCCTCGATCGTAGAGACGAAAGTGGACAGAGAGGTGATGGCGTTCGCCGGGAGATGATGTGGTTGCAAGTGATAGGTCCGGACCCAGTCCCGGAAGAAATCACTCACCGGAAGACCAAATCCCCGTTGGAAATGGGATAGGAAAACAACGAACTCACCCGGATTGGGTGAGGGGGCCAATTCTGAGGAGGGGAGACGAGCGGCGATGCCGGAGGGAATATGCCGGGTCCAGTAGAGCCAGTTGATGTCGTCCTAGAAGACCCACGAACCGGCCCACACGCCGCGGTCCGCCGCGCCGGTGTCCTCCTCCATCTCCTGCTCGACGACGATGAGCTCCTCCTCCGTCATCTCGAATCCGCTGTCTTCGCTGGAGCTAGTGGCGGCGGAGCTCTACGATCTAGATTGACGAGGACTCATGGCTAAGAAGTTGTGCAGCGATGGCTACGGTGCGGAGGCACAGAGGAGGTGCGGCGGCGGCGCTGCCGCAACAGGCACTGGCGGCGGCGCGGTCGCGAGGAAGAAGAAGAGGAATGGGCAAAGGGGTGCGGAGATGGAAAAGTGCTAAGGGACGCGCGCCTCCCCTATTTAACTGTCCCCAGTGATCGATGAGTGGGATCGCACTGCACCGGAGAGCCACACGGTGTGGCCGTGTATCACCGGCTTCAGCCAATCAGAGAGAAGCCACACCGGGGGCCACAGAATAAATGTGATCCCATGACACGACGTGCAGTTGCGGTAAACGAGTAGACAGGCATGACGTAACCCACGCACAGTAATCACTGACAGTTACTGCGGCGGTTACTGTGCAGGCCCTTAAAATGAGGCAACGTAATGATTAACCTTTACGTGGGTTGGCGTATGAGAGAAGGAAGCAAGGCCCGGATCCGAGCCACAATGGTAACCCGGCCGGCAAGTGAATACTGGAAATGTGCAGAGGGAAAGTAAAACCATAGGATCCGAGCCGAAGTGGTGACCCGCCCGGCAAGTGAAAACTTGGAGCGTGAGAAGGGAACATAAATCCATATAATCCGAGACAAGAAGTTAACCCGGAACTAAACGTCCGAGGCTCGAATATGAATGAACCTGATGTGGCCTTAGCGACCAAGGCCGCTAAGACCGCACCAGCTTCGGGGACTAATGTTGGGGAGATACCCCCGGGTAGGGTCACTCCGGGGTATGAGGGCCGAGTTAGCCGAGGGTCGGCAAGGTCAAAGCGGAAGCTGGCCGAGTCACCTCAAGGCAGGCCAGATCACGGAGTAACCCGGGACAGGGGGGACGCCTAACGTTGCCTCGTCCGACTTAAGGAGTAAGTCGGAAATGCTTGTCTAACTTATATGCAGGAACAGGTATGGCCGGATCTACTGTGATCCAGATCTGCGCTTGGCTTCTAGGAGAAGGAAGGAATCTCTCTGGTCAAAAAAGAAGGTCCAGTACGTACTGGACAAGCGAATAAAGCAAGGGCAGGACTACCGGATCATGGCCGACAAGGGTGACGACGCTCACGTCGGCTGACGCGGGCGCCGCAGAGGCTACGTCGCTAAAGCAAGTGTGACGCGGGGGAAAAGCATCCCTGTCGGGTTACTACTTTGGGAGGGGCATATTCTTAGGAATATGCCTCCATGTATGCCCTTGGCCAGGACCGAACCACCACTATATAAGGGGGGTTAGGGTTCTGGGAGAGGGGGTTGGCAGAATTCTAGTTGGTTGAGCACTAGTGGATCTAGGGTTCTTGGGCTAGATAGGAGGCAAGAGTAAGAGATTTTCTTCTTCCTCCTCTTGTCAATACAGCTCAAGGAGCACTTGTAATCTTGGAGATAGAACATCAATACAAAGCTTCTGCGTGGAGAATCACTCCACTATCCCTCCCTGGATTCCCCTAGCGCATATTAATCCCCACCTTTAGCCTATCCATGGCATCTGCCGTGACACCACCACGACAGGAGGTGAGGTTTCTATGATTTCTGGGTGTTCTGTATGTCTTCTCCTCGAACCAATTGCACGGGGTGAAACTATTTGACAAGGCGGAGGCGGCGCCAACTATACGGCCAAAGCTGTACGGCCGGAAAATTGCTTCGGTCGTATAGTTGGTCGTTGGACTCTCTACCTCCCTTGTTCGCTTCTGGTTTTCTTCTGGTATTATTAATATTTCCCAGATAAGTGATTTACGTTGTTTTTGACTCCTTTTCTCCACAGTACAACTGCTCCAAGAATTATATCCATTGGATCCATCATCTGTCCTGGGCCTGGTGAAAACAGACATAAAGTGTGCGCGAGCGCCGTATAATACCAAGATCCTACATCTACAATGCAAAATAATAATGTAAAACATGATGCAAATATGCACTCATCAACTTGCCCATGCTTAGACTCTTGCTCGTCCCGAGCAACTTTTAGCTTAATGGAGGTGATCCTCATATTCATGAAGCTGAGTCGATAAAATAAATGAGGCAATTACAGCATGTGTTTATCATGTATGATGCATAGGAATAAGTTCATGAATAGTAACTTACTCGAACCATCTGAATAGTATTAGCAGGCTTCCACACCTTAGTGATCAACAATTCATAAAAGATGAATTTCAACATAATGTAAAAGTATCTGGTTTAACCGAATGAGTTAGTGAGGTAGTCCCAAGTGTTTTAGGATTCATGTATTCACTTGGGATTCAAAATCTCAAATGTGTATCTTTGTCATACTACAATATAGTGGTATATGCCTACTTGCTCTTTGCACACTCGCTCTTTTTCTTCTTCCTTTTCTTTTATATATATGCTCACACTTTCGTTTAAGTTCTATACAAAGGAGCTAGCCATACATTCCACTTCATGTACAAATTCAAAGTCTAACGATCTCAATTATCAAATTCCAATTGTATACGAAGCATTCTTATGACTTGAAGATTCTACCTCGACTTGTTCTCATTCTATTTTGATAGCACTTTCATTTTCCTTTGTTCAAGGTTTCTTTCTCAACTTAACTGTATAGATAATTTTTCTTTGTAAATCAAACCGTAGAATTATAGCATATTGACTAAATTATCTTTAGGTGTTCCATTAATACCAATGGTGTGGAAGACTCCTATCTATCATCAAAGTGCAAGTAAAATTATATTCAAGTCATTCATATATCAATAAGGCAAACACAAACTCAATATTGCTCCATATATAATAATAAACTCGGAATTTCATAAAAGGATCGACTATTCCTGAAGGGAATTCTAATGATGCAAACTTTATTGCTAGTTTGAACTAATACGAAAATAGTAATAAAAACTTATAGGATAGATTACAAGGTCTTAAAGATCTCCCCAAGCTTGGAATCAAGCTAGGCGGGATCAAATAATCCCTTGCTATTATTTGATACCGTGATTGTTGTAGATCACTATGGCGCCATGGCATGTAACATCGCGGTGTATAGCTTGTTGTTGGTCTCCTCCAGAGAAGTTATGCGGCTGTAGAACCTCCACAAATCAGACTGTAGAGTGTCCACTCTATCCGCGAGCTTAGTCATCAATGGAAGGAGCTCTTCCCTCTTCTCCATCTCATTGAGATGGTGACGGACTTCAACGCGATGGAGTAGCTCCTGCTTCTGATATATCTCGAATGCCCGCACATGATCCTTGGTCCTAGGGATAGCTCTTCCTAATCCATAATTGGTGGATCGGGAAAGTGGAAACCGTACCTCCACTCTTCTTGAGGCTTGACCTTCATACGAGCACCAATTGTTGGCTTTGTGAGTGTCACATCCCAAAATTTTCCAAATTTTGAAATGTGAAAATTTTAAACAAAATAAAGAACCAAGTTCTTTGAAATTCAGAAGGAACAAAAACTTTTGGAACATTTAATATAATGCCTCAAAAACCCAAGCCAAATAAAATGATTTTTGTTTGTGAAGTGGTGTGCATGTTTTAAAATCCCAAATCATGAAGCATGCATGAGCATCTTGACTTGGTTGCATTTTAAAAACCTAAGAGAAGTGAAAAATATCTCAAACCCTAAAACTCTAATTATTTGTTAACACTAAGAACAACACAATACTATGGATATACTCCATATTTAAATTATACAAAAGAACTCCTATGAGAGCTAAACGGATAAAGGACAAAATAATAAAACAATAGAGATTGGTTTCATCCTATTTGGATCCATGGATAAAAAGGTATGAATTATTTGGGAATGGAATTAAGAAAATACAATATCAGCTATTAAAGCCAAAGTGAATAAATTTGATTAGAAATATTTGAGATGGAATGTAAATGTGTTCTATAATGCCCTAAAAATATAATTTGAGTTTTACAAATTTTTAGAAATTTGTTTGATTCAAATTGGATCATTAAACCAAAAGTTATTTAAGAAAACAGAAAAAGAAAAAGAAAAAACTAAAAGAATAAGCAAAAGAAAAAATAGCAGCAGCACAGTCGGCCCACACCCCCAGCCCAACAGAAGCCCACCCGGCTCTCCCCTTTCCCCCTCTCTTTCTTTTTCTTACTGACCCCTCTTCGCCCCCTCTCCCTGACGCCCCGGCCCCACTCCACATCACCCTCCACCTCACCGTCTTCAACCGAACAACGAACAGCCCGTCCCTCTCCTCTGCCGTTTCTAAATCGAACTGAATTCGTGCGTTTGCACAATTAAATCTCCACTCCAACCCCTGCCCCTTAAACTCCACTCCCTCCTCTCCGTTTTCCCTCAAACCCCACAACCCCGGAGCCACTAGGCTGCTCTAAATCAAGCTTGGACCACCACAGTCATCGACGAGCTCCGGCGACGATTCCGGCGAGAACCCACTGCCCCACGCCCTCTTCTCTGCCCTGTTATCTTCACCGTCCTCTGGCGCACCGTTTAATTCTTTTTGTTCGATTTGTACCTCCCCAGGTCGTCTCCATAGTCATCATCTGAGCCGCTTATGCCGCAGCCGTTCGCCGACGAGCTCCGGCGAGGAATCCCCGGCGAAGCCGAGCGCCCCTCCCTCCACCACGACCACCATCGAGACCACCGAGACCGCCGCAACCCCCCGGTAAGATCGCCGCTTCCCCTACCCCTCTAGAACCATCGGAGTGCCACCCTCCTGACGTGCCGCCGCCACGCGCAGTCGCCAGCGCCGCCAGTTCGTGGCCAAAGTGTTGAGATCCGTTGGATCTAGATCTAGAGGCTTAGATTAGACCACTTATCGAAAAGGTATCGACTGATCTGGTTCGTCCATTACCACTTAAAATCCAACGGCCTGCAGCGGTCGATCCGACCGAATCGGTACGGGCCAATAGTATAGCGCCACGTCGGCCAGAGCGTCTGATTAATTTAGAAAATAGACAGAAAATATAATTAACTTAGAAATTCAATAACTTTTGATCCACAAATCAGAAAAATACAAATTTGGTGTCTATGGATTCAGAAAAATGAGAGCTTCACTGCTGAGGCCTTAATTCACCCTTTAGCTTCTGTAAAATAGGAGTTTTCGGCAGAACCTTTTTAGGAGTATTTTACCCATAAAAATTACTTTGTAAATTTTTTTTTGGATGAATCTTTTTGCTATGGATTGCAAATTGAACCCTCTGTCCAGTAAGACCAAAATATAAATTTAGTTGACTATAACCAATAGCATGGCAATTATTTAGTGAGTTTGGCCTTTCCAAATGCTAGAAAATATTGATAATTGTTACAATTGCACAAATGGTTGCATTTGTAACCTTGCAATTATAAAATGTTCAAAAAGCACTTAGTAATGTTCAAAACCTTTGTTATAACAATTTGTACAATAAAATTGCCATCTTGCATGCTTGCACATTTTGCATGATTTTTGTATTGCCATTAGTATTGATCTTGTGCATGTTTTGTATTGGTTGTTTTGTTTGATAGATTGTGTGGATTGTCAACTGTATTACTGCGAAGAGTGTACCAACACCACCAACTACTAAGACAAGTGACACTATCATCCATGTCCTGCTATTTTCATTACACTTAGTGGATTTCGTAGTATGCATGATAGGACTACTATGATACTATGCTATGCTATGTCCTATTAGGATATCCTTTTATATTCCTTAAGTGGAAATACAGTAGTTGTGGTATGCTTAGCCCTGCTATAGTTTTGGGGTGGATATCATGTTATGATTATATGAAGTGTTGGAAAAATATATGTTTTATATAATAAAACAAGTACTCAATGAATCACCTGGGTGGAATGTGGGTACTCTGTTGTGAATAAGGTGGCAACAAAGGGAACCATATCTATGGCTATCTCTCTCGTGTGTGCACTAGTAGAATACCACCCAGGAACTTAGAGATTGAACATGTTTCTCGTATAGTGGCTTTCGTGTACAGCCACATGCCAAATGGGCTCTGGCCTAGTAAATTACATAGTGGGGGACCCATGCATTGGTACCTCTTCAGGTTAACTTGAATTATGTATTGGAAATATATCCTTGCATTGGTGCCTGGTAGACGTGCTGGCATTATGTATTGGGAGGACTTCTATGGAAAGATTTTGTCACATTCTCGATCTTCCGGTACTCCATCTTGGTGTGTACTAATCCAGCAGCCACTGGTGGCATCAAGACGAGATTGTGTCTTGTGGGTAAAGTGTACAACTTCTGCAGAAGATTAAATTCTAAGTACTTAGCCGTCTCCCCGGTTATGGACAACTCTAAGCAACTAAGGCTTGAAGCTATGGAAGATCTCGACATTCCAATTTCTCAAAGTAAAACTTGATGGTGTCAACAAGGGATTAGAAGAACTTGGAGTTTGCCAAGGAGTTCAGAAAGTTGTTGAAAGATCAAAACTATTTTGCAAAGATAGGATAAAACCATGTTGCTTTCTGCAAATGAGCCTAAGATCTACTTAGCCAAATATGCATGTAGTGATAGTCCAACTTATATTCACAAACTTGTGAAACTTGCCAATACATTCAAAGTATTGACCCTTTGTGGCTGCAACCTATCATGTTGCAGGTTATTCTATTGATGAGTGAGGAACAATGATAGGATTACGAGTCTGCACCCAACATGTTTGCCTGTGGCACGTGAAGATGAAGGACTCCATGCTTTACTTGTATCCTGCTGCTTTGTAATAAGATAGCCTATGGCTATGAGTTTGTAATAAAGTATTCATATTCTGGATCATGCGATGTAATATGACCTTTGTATATTGATATTACATCTTAAACTGTGGGTGCTAGCTATTCGATCCAGGGACTAGCACTATAATCACAGGGATTCGAACCAAGCCAGGTTCCGGTCTTTACAGATGGTATCATAGCATTGTGTTGCATGTAGGTTCGTAACCCTAGGAATTGGACGAACCCCTTGTTAGGAATGAACTTATAATTTTAGACTTAGTAGATTTTCTCGTATACCTTGATCATTCTTTACTGAATCTCTTCTCCTTCAAACATGTAGAAGACCAGCCTTTTGCTTCTCTAAGGACCTTGAAGATGGAACAGGTCAACAAGAAGTTCAAGATACAAGCTTGCAAAATATTTGGAGAAGTAGGCCACACCTCTAAGGAACATAAAGATCAATGCCCCTTTTGTGATCACAACCATCCAGTTGGAGAATGCCCCACATCTCAAGTTACTTGTTACCTATGTGAAGGTACCAACCACAATCCTGCTCAATGCCACCTCGACTTCATAGTGCAAGAAATGAAAGAACAAGTCAAGGATAGAATGTATCAAGCTCTCAGGAAGATAGAAGAAAACCTTAGCCATATCACCTGCTTCAAATGCAAGAAAGAAGGACACAATATCAATGAATGCCTAGAGAAGGAAGTTCAAGAAAACCTCACCAACCCTTCAAGGAAAAGGACTCGAGACATGACAAAAGTGTTTTGCCATCGTTGCCGGAAGATTGGACACTTCACCGATGATTGCCCAACTCGAAAGAGAGTTCCCACTGATGTTATCATAGTGTGACCCATGAGACATTAGATTGCCTACCAATTATCATGTTTGAGTTATCGATATCGTGTTAGCGTATGGATCATGCCGACCTATGTGGTATGACTATACTAGGTTGCTTGTTTCAAGAAAACTTGTTTTTTCTTCAACTAATGAGTTAAACTTAGAAGTTGCTAAGTGATTGGTTACTTGATGAATGTTTGATTGAACTGGTTTGTTTTGGGTTGAGTGTGTTAGAACTCCCTTAGAACTATCTATCTATCATTACGTATCCCTATTAAACCAACAGATGCCTCCAAGGCGCGCCAACAACCACGATAACAATGGAGACAACAACAACAACAATGGAAATGAGATGTAACAGATGATGACTGCATAGACTCAGCTAATGCAGATGATGACACAATTCATGACAACCATCAACAATCAGAATCAGAACAACAACAATAACAACAACAATCCACCACCTCTGGATATGCTCACTATATTTCTGAGGTTGAGACCTGCAAAGTTCTCTGGTACTTCCGATCCAATGGTAGCTGATGACTGGTTACGTTCAGTGAACAGGGATCTAGTGACTGTTGGACGCTCTGATGGTGAGAAAGTGAGATTTGCAGCACACTTTCTTGAAGGCCCTGTAGCTACATGGTGGGACAATTTTCAAGTCACTCACCCCATTGAAGAAGTGACTTGGGAGATATTTGAAGATGGTTTTCGCACTAATTGTATCTCTTCAGGAGTGATGAGTCTAAAGAAGAAGGAGTTTCACAACCTTAAACAACATCACCGCGGTGTCACTGAATATATTGAGGAATTCAGCAATCTGTCACGTTATGCTCCAGATGATACTGATATTGATGCTAAGAGGAAGGAAAAGTTCCTAGATGGACTGAATGATGAACTTTCCATGCAATTATTAGTTGCTGATGTTCCAACTTATCAATCACTATGTGACAAAGCTAGAATTTTAGAGAGTAAGAAGAATAAAGTTGAGAACAGGAAGAGGAAGCATAGCTTTGACAAATATCACTCAGGATCATCACAGAAGATGCGTTCATTCAGAAAGGACAATGGGGATTCTGGATCACATCAGCATGAAGCAAATGGACATAATCACCACATCAACAATGGAAGTGGTAGTAACAATGTGAATGGTACTGACAATGGAGATAACCTTGGTCAGAACCAACATAATGATCCCAAGAAAGACATTAGCCAGTTGCAGTGTTACAATTGTAAGCAATTTGGACACTATTCAGCAGACTGTCCTGAGAAGAAGGATAAGAATATTGGAGACTCTAATGGGAGCAATTCGAATGTGACCCAGAAAAGACATGTGAACCACATCAACATGTATGCAACCCTTGAAGAACTAGATGATGTGGATGGTAAGCTTTAGCTAACTCATTCAGTGGTATAAGAATCTCAAGATGAAGAAATGTTAACAACCTTTGGATGCCAATCATTGAACCCTTAGTCAAGTGAATCATCGAACGCAACCCATCAAAGTTCCTTTTAAGGGTGGTAGCACCCAAGTTATCCTAAAACCCAACCTATTCTTTCTAGCCTTATCGAATCTCGGGACGAGATTCCTTTTAAGGGTGGTAGTCTGTAACATCCCCAAATTTTCCAAATTTTGAAATGTGAAATTTTTAAACAAAATAAAGAACCAAGTTCTTTGAAATTCAGAAGGAACAAAAACTTTTGGAACATTTAATATAATGCCTCAAAAACCCAAGCCAAATAAAATGATTTTTGTTTGTGAAGTGGTGTGCATTTTTTAAAATCCCAAATCATGAAGAATGCATGAGCATCTTGACTTGGTTGCATTTTAAAAACCTAAGAGAAGTGAAAAATATCTCAAACCCTAAAACTCTAATTATTTGTTAACACTAAGAACAACACAATACTATGGATATACTCCATATTTAAATTATACAAAAGAACTCCTATGAGAGCTAAACGGATAAAGGACAAAATAATAAAACAATAGAGATTGGTTTCATCCTATTTGGATCCATGGATAAAAAGATATGAATTATTTGGGAATGGAATTAAGAAAATACAATATCAGCTATTAAATCCAAAGTGAATAAATTTGATTAGAAATATTTGAGATGGAATGTAAATGTGTTCTATAATGCCCTAAAAACATAATTTGAGTTTTACAAATTTTTAGAAATTTGTTTGATTCAAATTGGATCATTAAACCAAAAGTTATTTAAGAAAACAGAAAAAGAAAAAGAAAAAACTAAAAGAATAAGCAAAAGAAAAAACAGCAGCAGCACAGTCGGCCCACACCCCCAGCCCAACAGAAGCCCACTCGGCTCTCCCCTTTCCCCCTCTCTTTCTTTTTCTTACTGACCCCTCTTCGCCCCCTCTCCCTGACGCCTCGGCCCCACTCCACATCACCCTCCACCTCACCGTCTTCAACCGAACAACGAACAGCCCGTCCCTCTCCTCTGCAGTTTCTAAATCGAACCGAATTCGTGCGTTTGCACAATTAAATCTCCACTCCGACCCCTGCCCCTTAAACTCCACTCCCTCCTCTCCGTTTTCCCTCAAACCCCACAACCCCGGAGCCACTAGGCTGCTCGAAATCAAGCTTGGACCACCACAGTCACCGACGAGCTCCGGCGACGATTCCGGCGAGAACCCACTGCCCCACGCCCTCTTCTCTGCCCTGTTATCTTCACCGTCCTTTGGCGCACCGTTTAATTCTTTTTGTTCGATTTGTACCTCCCCAGGTCGTCTCCACGGTCATCATCTGAGCCGCTTATGCCACAGCTGTTCGCCGACGAGCTCCGGCGAGGAATCCCCGGCGAAGCCGAGCGCCCCTCCCTCCACCACGACCACCATCGAGACCACCGAGACCGCCGCAACCCCCCGGTAAGATCGCCGCTTCCCCTACCCCTCTAGAACCATCGGAGCGCCACCCTCCTGATGTGCCGCCGCCACGCGCAGTCGCCAGCGCCGCCAGTTCGTGGCCAAAGTGTTGAGATCCGTTGGATCTAGATCTAGAGGCTTAGATTAGACCACTTATCGAAAAGGTATAGACTGATCTGGTTCATCCATTACCACTTAAAATCCAACGGCTTGCAGCGGTCGATCCGACCGAATCGGTACGGGCCAATAGTATAGCGCCACGTCGGCCAGAGCGTCTGATTAATTTAGAAAATAGACAGAAAATATAATTAACTTAGAAATTCAATAACTTTTGATCCCAAAATCATAAAAATACAAATTTGGTGTCTATGGATTCAGAAAAATGAGAGCTTCACTGCTGAGGCCTTAATTCACCCTTTAGCTTCTGTAAAATAGGAGTTTTCGGCAGAACCTTTTTAGGAGTATTTTACCCATAAAAAATACTTTGTAAATTTTTTTTTGGATGAATCTTTTTGCTATGGATTGCAAATTGAACCCTCTGTCCAGTAAGACCAAAATATAAATTTAGTTGACTATAACCAATAGCATGGCAATTATTTAGTGAGTTTGGCCTTTCCAAATGCTAGAAAATATTGATAATTGTTACAATTGCACAAATGGTTGCATTTGTAATCTTGCAATTATAAAATGTTAAGAAAGCACTTAGTAATGTTTAAAACCTTTGTTATAACAATTTGTACAATAAAATTGCCATCTTGCATGCTTGCATATTTTGCATGATTTTTGTATTGCCATTAGTGTTGATCTTGTGCATGTTTTGTCTTGGTTGTTTTGTTTGATAGATTGTGTGGATTGTCAAGTGTGTTACTGCGAAGAGTGTACCAACACCACCAACTACTAAGGCAAGTGACACTATCGTCCATGTCCTGCTATTTTCATTACACTTAGTGGATTTTGTAGTATGCATGATAGGACTACTATGATACTATGCTATGCTATGTCCTATTAGGATATCCTTTTTATATTCCTTAAGTGGAAATACAGTAGTTGTAGTATGCTTAGCGCTGCTATAGTTTTGGGGTGGATAATAAAACAAGTACTCAATGAATCACCTGGGTGGAATGTGGATACTCTGTTGTGAATAAGGTGGCAACTGAGGGAACCATATCTATGGCTATCTCTCTCGTGTGTGCACTAGAAGAATACCACCCAGGAACTTAGAGATTGAACATGTTTCTCGTACAGTGGCTTTCGTGTACAGCCACATGCCAAATGGGCTCTGGCCTAGTCAATTACATAGTGGGAGACCCATGCATTGGTACCTCTTCAGGTTAACTTGAATTATGTATTGGAAATATATCCTTGCATTGGTGCCTGGTAGACGTGCTGGCATTATGTATTGGGAGGACTTCTATGGAAAGACTTTGTCACATTCTCGATCTGCCGGTACTCCATCTTGGTGTGTACTAATCCAGCGGCCACTGGTGGCGTCAAGACGAGATTGTGTCTTGTGAGTAAAGTGTACAACTTCTGCAGAAGATTAAATTCTAGGTACTTAGTCGTGTCCCCGGTTATGGACAACTCTGAGCAACTAAGGCTTGAAGCTATGGAAGATCTCGACATTCCAATTTCTCAAAGTAAAACTTGATGGTTTCAACAAGGGATTAGAAGAACTTGGAGTTTGCCAAGGAGTTCAGAAAGTTGTTGAAAGATCAAAACTATTTTGCAAAGATAGGATAAAACCATGTTGCTTTCTGCAAATGAGCCTAAGATCTACTTAGCCAAATATGCATGTAGTGATAGTCCAACTTATATTCACAAACTTGTGAAACTTGCCAATACATTCAAAGTATTGACCCTTTGTGACTGCAACCTATCATGTTGCAGGTTATTCTATTGATGAGTGAGGAACGTTGATAGGATTACGAGTCTGCACCCAACATGTTTGCCTGTGGCACGTGAAGATGAAGGACTCCATGCTTTACTTGTATTGTGCTGCTTTGTAATAAGATAGCCTATGGCTATGAGTTTGTAATAAAGTATTCATATTCTGGATCATGCGATGTAATATGACCTTTGTATCTTGATATTACATCTTAAACTGTGGGTGCTAGCTATTCGATCCAGGGACTAGCACTGTAATCATAGGGATTCGAACCAAGCCAGGTTCGGGTCTTTACAGTGAGTGGTCCCTTGGCTCCCTTGCTAGCACCTGCACCAATATTAGATAATTTCTTACGCTTGTGCGGCCTTTGATCCGTGGTGACAAACTTGACCGTCTCCACACGTCCTTTTCCATGTGGCTTGCGATCTTGTCTCTCTGGTTGAGCTTTCTTCATCGCCACCCAATTGATCTCCGATGGATCATAGACGTCATGGCGGATGTAAACATCAACCACGTCATCATTGGAATCATTGTTGAAGTAGCTTGGCTCAACGTACTCCTTGTACCTTGGGCTAAACCTCTCCACCTCCTCATCATCATCCTCCATGGACGGGCTACTAGAGCGGTCCCTGGAAGGAGCAATGAGCCCCATGGGTTTTCCACGGCCTGGCACTGGATAGCGCATTGCTAGATTGCTTCCTAGAGATTACGATTAGAGAGAGAGACAATGGCAGTATATAAGGGGGGTCAGAGGTCGGTAAAACTCGCGAGAAACACCAAATTGTCGCCCAAGAAAAGAATCTAAATGAAACAGGGAAAGAAATCATGGATTTGGAAATTCCCTGCTGTGTAACGACCAACTATATGGGCGCAACTCATATAGCTCCGGTCGTATAGTTGGTTCCAGGTAGATATTTCCAAATATCTCGAGTCTAGGTCGATTAAATCACGACTCGGAACCGACAATAACGTTATTATTTTTTTATTTTTTAGATGAATAATAAATAAAAGATCAAACAAAAAGTGTCTGGGAGTTTAACAACCAACTATACGACCAGAATTTTTGGTTCCGGTCGTATAGTTGCGACCGTATAGATACAAACACCGAAAATTAAAAGTGTCTGAGAGTTTAACGACCAACTATACGGCCGGAATTTTTGCTCCGGTCGTATAGTTGTGACCGTATAGATATAGACACCTAAAGCAAAACCATCTGAGAGTTTAACGACCAACTATACGGCCGGAATTTTCGGCTCCAGTCGTATAGTTGTGATCGTATAGGCTCAGATAGAGAAAAAAATTCACTGAGATGATACAAAGAGTTTAACGACCAACTATACAGTGGGAGCTTCCTCTCCGGTCGTATAGCTCTGCCCGTATAGTTGGTAAAACCCCTCTAAATCTTCAGAAAAACACAAGGAATTCAAAGGCAAGATTTTCAAAAGTAAAAATTGTCAAAACAAAACACTTATTTGGGTAAGAACACTTACCTTGCACTTATCATTCCCTTATTTGGGGATGAAAAGTTCCTACCACAACAAAGACTTCTTCTCTTTTGGAGGAATTAAACTTACTTCATTGAATAATTCCCGTAAACGAAAATCACTAGGACTAATGTTCCTCTCAATAAGATTGGTGTCTTCCTAGGCAAACATGGATACTGCATCTAACATCTTTATTTCTTGCCTCTGCATAATCTGCAACTCAAATTTTTGAAGTGAAAGAATCCAACGGATCAGTCTTGGCTTATGGTCTTTCCTTTCAAGGAGTTCTTTTAAGCCATCACGATCCGTGTGAACTCTTACCTTTGCATCAACTCTATAGAAACAAAATTTATCACAAGAGAAAAATACAACAAAAAGTTCCTTTTCTTCCTTAGGGTAGTTCTTTTGAGCACCATTGAGAGTTCTACTAGCATGATGTATAATATTAAATCTACGACCAATATGTTGTCCTAGAGTTACTCCTACAACATCATCACTAGCTTCACATATTAAGTCAATGGTTGTATCCCAGATAGGTGGTTTAATGATGGGAGCACGAGCTAAAGCATTTTTGAGTCTATCAAAGGCTTCAAGACACTTATCATCAAAATTCAATCTCATTCCCTTTGGCAAGAGGTTTGTCAAAGGTTTAGATATTCCAGAGAAATTTCTAATGAACCTTCTATAAATACCCACATGACCAAGGAAACTTCTTATACCTTTAATATCCCTAGGTTGTGGCATTCTCTCTATTGCCTTAACCTTAGATCTATCAACTTCAATTCCCTTACCTGATACCTGGTGTCCAAGGACTATACCTTCTTTGACCATAAAATGGCATTTCTCCCAGTTTAGAACAAGATTAGTTTCTTCACAATGCTCTCTTTTGAGATTATCCAAGCAACTAGTAAACGAAGTTCCATAGACAAAAAAGTCATCCATAAATACTTCCATTATAAGTTCTATAAAATCCGCAAAGATAGTAGTCATACATCGTTGAAAAGTAGCTGGAGCATTACATAAACCAAAAGGCATATGTCGGTAAGCATGTAAACCATAAGGAGTAATGAAAGTTGTTTTAAGTTGGTCATCAGGATGAACACCTATTTGAGAAAAACCACAGTATATGTCCAAGTAGAAAAAATGAGTATGGTTTGCTAACCTTTCTAAAGTTTGATCTATGAATAGTAATGGATAGTGATCTTTCCTAGTATCTTTATTTAATTTCCTGAAGTCTATGGACATCCTATGCCCAACAACAGTTCTAGTAGGTATCAATTCATTGTTTTCATTAGGAACAACAGTCAAACCGCCCTTCTTAGGAACACAATGAACATGACTTACCCATTCACTCTCTTTAACAGGATAGATTATACCTGCATCTAGTAGGCATACAATTTCTTTTCTTACCACTTCTTTCATTTCAGGCTTCAATCTTCTATTAAATTCCACAACTGGTTTAGCACCTTCTTCCATGAATATTTGATGGACGGCTATCATGGGAATGATGCCCTTCAAATCATCCATTGAGTACCCAAAGGCCTGGCGATGCTCCTTAAGTATCTTCATGAGTTCTTCTTCTTTTCCTGAAAGTTTAGCACTAATAATAATAGGGAATTTATTTGTATCATCTAAAAATCTGTATTTAAGATTTTCTGGTAGAGTCTTCAACTCTGGGGGTGGTAATTCCCCGTCCCCTCTCTTTTCTGGCTCTTCAAAACCCTCATCGATTGGAGGTCCCAAAATGGGAAGTGAATAGAATTCATCTTTTAGTTCTCCCAGGGACTTGTCCTCCATAACTATTTCTTCATAATTTGGATCTTCATCTATTTCTTCTTCTTGATTACTAAAGAAAAGAGACGCCATTTCCTCAATAGTTCTCTCTTCTTCTTCTTCTTCTTCTTCTTCTTATTCTTCTTATACTTCTATTTGTGGAGGCCTGTATTTAAATTTGGAAAAGTGGAACTTATTTTCCATTCCCCCAAGCTTAAGAGACACAATCTCCTTCTTGAAATTAACATAGGCACCTATATCACCCAAAAAGTTCCTTCCAAATATAATTGGGCAAAGAGTGTCAGCTGGCATATCAACAACCACAAAATCAACAAGAAAGTTTTTGTTGCCAATTGTGACAGTTCCATCTTCAACTACTCCCATTGGAATTCTAAGATTTTATTGGCTAACATAATTGTCATATCAGTATTTTCAATTGTATCCGGTTCTATTTCTTCTTTTATTTCTAAGTAAAAGTCATAACATATAACATTAACTTCGGTGCCAAGATCACATAAACCGTAATGCGAGGTTTCTTTAAATATGCAGGGAAGAATAGGCTTACCCACATCTTTTACCTTTGTTTTACCTTCAACCAATACGGAAGTCTCTTCATCAAGTTCAACTAAGTTACAGTGTGAGTACATAGCCATAATTGCTTCCTTGGTTACCTCTTCATCTTTGGTTTCTTCCAGATGTTCCACGACTTCTGGCATGCTTTCGTCCTCCTTCTTCTCTTGTATTGCTTTGATCTGCTCATATTCAAGAATATGCTTTTGTGCAGTGTTAGGGAAATGCATTTCATATATTGGTTCTACGGAGGCTAGTGTTGCTTTATCTTATTTTTTCTTTTTAGGTTTTTGTGGTGGATCATACTTGACTGGACCCTCCTTTGGAGCTTTGATATGTTCTGTAAAAGCTTTTAACAACTTGCAACACAAGATCTGAATCCAAATAAAGTTCTTTAGATAATTCTTTAACATGGCCTTTTTATTATAGTCATGAATACAATCATGCTCTATTTCTACACCTCCTTCGCTTTCTAGACCAAAATTCCATGAAACTCTGTGATCACGAATTCTATTAAGTAAATCCCAAGCTTTTGGTATAGGAAGATTCATAAAGGCTCCTTCCGCGAAAGAGTCTAGTTCAATTTTATTACGTTCAATTAAACCGCCATAAAATATATGTAGTAAATACCATTCAGGCAAATCATGACAAGGACATAATCGTAGTAAATCTTTAAATCTAATATAAGCTCTTACCAATCCTTCATTAAAACGATTCTTCCAAGTCATTATAAGACGCCTGATTCCAAAAGATTTTGATAATGGATAATATTTTGATAGAAATTCACAGGATAGATTATCCTAGGTAGTGGTGGCTTCAGGGGGTAGAGATCTATACCATGAGAGAGTTGTACTTGTCAAAGTCTGACTAAAAAGTTTAACCCTTACCTCATCAGCGGTATATCTTGTCCATAGAAAAGTGCCACATATATCTTTGAAACATGCAATATGTTCATATAGATCAGGATCTTCTTCATCTCCAGTAAATTGCTTCTTATGTAGAATACTAAGTAGTCTAGGATTTATTTCAAACCCCCTTGTCTTCTCATTGGAGTTGTCACTTTTATAAATATCATAGGGCTTCCCAAAGTGGTTGAGTGGGTTAGCACTAGTCATATGCTCAAACTCCATCATATTGGAGGAAACCTGTAACTCAAACAAAATTTAGCAAGACAAAAATAAACAATCAAAAACTAAAAGACCTACATCGCTTAGCTCCTCGACAACGGTGCCAGAAAATAGCTTGATGAATGCAAGTGCACAGATCGTTTGTAGCTAGTTTCGAAATAAAGATATCGATCCCACAGGGAGCAGGAGTCTGAAGTCTAATAACTCTTGAAATAAATATTACAATAGAAATGCTAGATAAAGTTCTAAGTGACAAGATAAAATGTGAGTATTGTGTAAAAAAGTGTTTTGGGGTTTTGGGTATAAGAGCAATAATAAAGTAAAGTAAAACAACTGAGTACAGAAAGTAAGTATCACGTATGTAAGAGAGATTGGAACTGTAATAGGGAAAAAGCGTTCACAGGGAGTAGCGGATACACCACTAGTATTATAAGGGTCTAAGATAAAGATTATCATCATGAACATTCTCAACTATGTATGTGTGGGAGGAACTCCATATTTGTAAACGTAGGCAGCAATCGCAGCTCACATCATCCTCATAACCACAACAGTCAGCATTCGACATCAATCAAATTACTACGCTATTAATGGACATAATCCCGTAGGATGTATCCCATGGCATGGATAGTGTTCCGTGAGTTTCCTCGGTTTCCCAAGTTGATACGTAAGGGGTGCCAATAGCTTTATAGTCACTGTAAGTGCTAGCACACCTCCGTCTACCAACAAGTAGTTTCCTCCATCAAGTCCCCACGAGAGGCAAATATTGAGAGGTCGACTTCTCTCAACATAAAGATGTATAAAATCCAACACATGGTCACAACGATGAATATCATAATAGACTTTACCTTATTTAAATATCATACTAGGGTTTCTCCATATCCTCGAGAACTAATGATCTACTCAGACATGGAGGCACTCAATATCATAGCAATGGTAATGGAAACAATCATAAATGAATTGTACTTGTATAAATCCACAACGAGTACGGGAATTACAACAAGATCTAGCAAGATATAGATGGGATGGATGGAGATGGTGGTGATTTATCTGCTTGTCGTTCGACGTAGAGCTTGTTGGGAACCCCAAGAGGAAGGTATGATGAGCACAGCAGCAAGTTTTCCCTCAGTTATGAAACCAAGGTTTAATTGAACCAGTAGGAGCAAGGAAACACCCCAAAGGTGTTACTAGCTGAGCTTTGGCAGGGCGCACTACCGGTTCTAGTAGCAACGTGGAGACCTTCACAACACAACCACAGAACTTTGTCCCCAACTTGCGATGAGGTTGTCAATATCACCGTGTTTTGCGGAAAACAAAGGATTAAACGTATCGAATGGAAAGAAGTAAAAGTTTGCAGAAAGTAAACACAAAGCAGTAAAAGATTGTAGATTGTATGTAAAGAGAAAGGACCGGGATCCATAGTTCACTAGAGGTGGCTCTCCTTAGATAGATAACATGTTGGGTGAACAAATTACAGCGGGGCAATTGACAAACACCGATAAAGCAATACATGCATATACTAATCATCTTGACTCTTTTGAGACTTGATTGGGCATTACAACATAAAATATAGACCGCCATCCAACTACATCTATGACTAATAATCCACCTTTAGGTTATCATCCGAACCCCCTCCAGTATTAAGTTGCAAGCAACAGATTATTGCTTTACGAACTGTGTGTAAAGTAAACAATACGATTGTTCTATGAACAAAGGATTGTTGTTTTCTCCCTAGTAGCAACAGCACATCTAGTACCTTAAAGATTTCTGTCACTTCCCCAGATTACCAGAGGCATGAACCCACTATCGAGCAAAAATACTAACTCTTGGAGTTGCTAGCATCTACTTGGCCAAGATAGCTACTAACAACAGAAAGCATGCAAGATCACAAACAACAAAAACATGATAGGATCAATAATCAATCTGAAATAGCATCTCAATATCCATCGGATCCCCGCAAACACAACATGTATGAATTACAAATAGATGATCTTGATCATGAACGGAGCTCACAAGATCTAAACATGAAAGCACAAAGGAGGAGAACCAGCCATCTAGCTACTACATGGATCCGTAGTCCAAGGATGAACTAGTCACACATCACACCGGAGGCTTGCATGGTGATGAAGAAGGCCTCCAGGCTGGATTCCCCTCTCCGGCAGGGTGCCGGGAAGAGCTTTAGATCCCTCCCGATCTAGGGATGGAGATGACAGCGACTACAGACTCTTTCGTGGATTTTTGATCGGGCCCTTAGGGTTTTCGTCCCGAGGGCAATATATAGGCGGAAGGAGAGGCCGAGGGGGTGCCTGGGCTGGCCACACCACCCCCTGGCGTGGGCCAAGCCTGGCCGCGTGGCCAGGTGGTGTGGCCGCCCTCTAGCCCTTCTCCGTCTCGTATTCTGGCACTCGATGACATCCGGAAAAATAGGCACTTTGGCTTTTGTCCCGTCCAATTCCAAGAATATTCATTTTCTGACTTTCCTGGAACCAAAAACAGCAGAAAACAGGCAGCTGGCACTATGGCTCTTGTTAATAGGTTAGTCCAAGAAATCATATGAAAAGTACTCCAAAGTTGGAACAAAACACAAGAAAGTGGATAAAACCAAGCATGGAACATCAAAAATTATAGATACATTTGCAATGTATCAGTGATGCAGCAGTGGATGATGAAGATCGATGCCTTAGCCTCCCGGATCTGTGCAGGGCGAAGATGGATCCCTTGTGGATGAGTTCTCCCTCCAGATGCCTTCCAGAGGTGAGGTTTCTATGATTTCTGGGTGTTTTGTATGTCATCTCCTCGAACCAATTGCACGGGGTGAAACTATTTGACGCGTAGGCGGTGCCAACTATACAGCCGAAGCTATATGGCCCGAAAATTGCTCCGGTCGTATAGTTGGTCATTGGACTCTCTACCTCCCTTGTTCGCTTCTGGTTTTCTTCTAGTATTATTAATATTTCCCAAATAAGGGAATTACGTTGTTTTTGAATCCTTTTCTCCATGATACAACTGCTCCAAGAATTGTATCCATTGGATCCATCATCTGTCCTAGTCCTGGTGGAAAACTGACATAAAATGTGCACGCGAGCGCCATAAAATACCAAGATCCTACATCTACAATGCAAAATAATAATGTAAAACATGATGCAAATATGCACTCATCAACCTTCCAGTTGGCATTTGAGGGGTTTTACCAACTATAA
Organism: Avena sativa; assembly: GCA_916181665.1. Classification (NCBI taxonomy): domain Eukaryota; kingdom Viridiplantae; phylum Streptophyta; class Magnoliopsida; order Poales; family Poaceae; genus Avena; species Avena sativa. The sequence goes on along the minus strand of OV702290.1, from coordinate 24,298,778 downwards.
GGGCGCAATTATATGGCCGGACGAAAAAGGTCCCGTTGTGTAGTTGGTCGTTAAACTTACAGTACCTTGAACATCAAAGGGCAGATGGCGTTGATATCTATACGGCTACAACTATACGACCAGACCAAAAAGGTTCCACTGTATAGTTGGTCGTTAAACTTGCAGTACTCTGCAATAGAAATTCGAAGATAGGGTAGATAACTATACGACCGCAACTATACGTCCGAAAAAAATTCTTGCCATATAGTTGGTCATTAAACCTTCTGGAAACTCCAATCTTCACCTATTTCTTCGAGGATTCGTTATTAACCTGAAATTTAATAAACACCATGTTTTGATGGTAAAATAACAACTTTAATTTTCGACCAACAAATACATGTAATTGATGGATTCACCTAAAACTGATTTTCTCTTCCTTTTTACCGAGTTTATGCAACACATAATATAGTGACAATAAATTCTACCTTTTGAAAACTACCACAAGATTACTCTAATAGCAAGACATGTGAAGAATAAAAGTGCCAATGCAACATGAATGCAACTAGACTCGAGAAACAAAACTAAGAAAGACACCTAGTAACTTTCTAGTTGCCTCTCGGGAAGCGCTCTCTTTAAAGCCATAAAGCCAGGCTAGGATGCTCCATACATTTCCAACCCGGATCCCAAGGGATATCGACTCGAGGTGAGGTTGTACATACCAGCTTGGAGCATCTTGAAGTAGAGTTCGGTTGGAGTCGTACCCGCTTATGGTGCATCGGCATCATCTAGATGAACAAGTTCTCGCTTTCAAGCGAGTGTTGATGCACCAAGCTTGGTGAGCATGCCTCTGTGTAGCTGTAATGAGAGGATTTGAGATTCATATAAAATTCTTAAATCTTTACCTTGGTTACCTATATAGGGGAACACTTCATAGTATTCTTCCTTCATAGCAGGGAGTTCAGGACCCTGGATGTTAGTACAGCAAGGTTCTATCTCTAGTTCATTATTATTAATGCTCTCTATATGAGTGTCTAGGCACAAGGCCTCCACAGAACAATTATCAGCAGTTTTAGCATCATAAAAATCACTACTACAGTGAGAGGCATCACAAACAAAAGTTGTAGTGTTACTCTCTTTGTCAACCTCACCTTTTTGTTCCTCCTTTTCATCGACTAGTGTTTTAATAGAAATGATAGAATCAAAAGTAGGAGTCGAAGGTGTGAGCGGGTGATGAATCCGTTCTTCCTCCTTGTGCTCCTTTTCCTCTTCGCTCTTTAGTGAGTCCTGCAAAAGGTTATCTTTCTCCATGGCGGTTTTAGACCGCTTCAAATAATATAATACCAATGCGTTATTACTTAAATTATTGTCGCAAAATAGGAATATTAGGTATACTAAATTAAAAACTCCATCAAGTGCTTCACTTTCAACATCAATACTTCCTAGTATAAATACCATTTCAAATGCACATTTAAAAGAAAGTATTCTAGTACTTCCAAACTAGCATAGGATTTATCTTTATTATAATTTGCTAGAGTAGGATTGTTGGAACACTTACATTGAAAATTAAGGTGGTCATCTGTTATACAAATTGTGCAATAAGATCCATCATTAGCATGCAACCATAATGAATACCTTTCCAATTGGTCTAGCAATTTCTTTATCAGCTCATGTCTAGCAACCAGGCTTGATGACCTTGAATCCTTTATCTCCTCCAATGCTTGTATTATCTCTTGAAAAACTTTATCTCGGAAGACATGATTAGTAGCAATAGTTTTTATAAATTTTGGTTTTGTAATTTTTTTATTGTTTTCAATATAAAAGAAAGAACTAAGATAATAGCCACAAACTGAAATAAACTATGTGCTAGTAGATAACAGAACGCTTTGCTCCTCGGCAATGACGCCAATTTGATGACTGGGTTCCTGCACCAATAATAGGGTTATTGCAGTACTTGTAGCAGCAAATATTTAAAGAGTTTGTCCCGATGGGAGCTCGGTAAACACGGCCCCGCAGCCACATTGTCAATGTGACCATGTTTGCACCCAAACCGTGGTTTGGAAATAGCCTATTCTATAAGTTGCTAGGATAAATGAATTTAAGATGTTTTGTAATAACTACTACTAGGACTAGAAGAAAACTAGAACAAAAGTAAAACTGAAAAGAGGTGAATGCAATGAGATGAAATATTAATGCTATGATTCCTCAAGTAATGTTGTGTATACCGTTGTGCATGATAAGTGCTTATGGAATAGCTATTAACTATAATTGTGCTGGTCCCTCATATACTGTTGTCTCCCACCATTGGTAAGTAGCAACTAGAGAACTCAATTTTCCACACCCACTTCGAACATGGGTTATCTCATAAGAGAATAGTGTATTAAGGTAACAAGACCAATCAAGGTAAACCAGAGCAAAGGCATTAAGTTCTATGGATAATCGTACTCCTAAGCAAGTGTGCTAGTCACAAGATATCCCGTTTGTCACTTTGGGGTCAAGTAATTCGCAACACTATACCTATCTATATCATGACTGATCTTGAGGGAACTCTGGACGGTGCATCCTAAGCTCATATTGCTTCCGCAAATCACTTATAGCAAATAGCCTATTAGTTCTACCCATGGAAGAGAAGAGACTAATGATAAGTTTTGTGACACTCCATGAATCCCTAGTAAATTCCTCAACAATGGATTGGACATCTCCAATCACTAGAATAATATCATGAATAGAACAATGCAAAGAGAAAGCACAAACATATTAATTAACAAGAACACACCACACTTCAATTACTCAAATCATCATAACATTAATAAATGGGTGTTCAAGCCATGTTACAACCCATCACGGAGATCATGATGGGGAAGGATGAAGGAGTAGTGGCGATGGAGATGGTGATGACAGCGAGGTGATGGTGGTGTCGGTGTGGCGATGGTGGCGTCCTCCTTCTCCTCCTCTTCTTGCTTGGATGGCTTGATGGTGTTGATGGAGATCTGAATCCTGGTGGAGCTGTAGAGGCTATGGAGGCGGCATGGTGGCAGGGCGCCTCCTTGGGGCGGTAGATGGGATCTAGATCTTGTATATGGTGTATGGTGGCTTCCCCCTCTCTTCTTTGACTCCTCCTCCTTTATATAGGCCTTGGGGGTGCCATAGGGTTCCCCTAATACCGTCAAATGACTTAGGGAAGGTTCCGGAGCTTCCGGAGGGCGAAATCCCATCGTTTGCAACCTTTTTGGCAACTATACGGCGGGAGCTATATGGCCGGAATTTTTGCTCCCACCGTATAGTTGGTCGTTAAACCTTCGATACTCTTTAGTGTTTTGGTCGCCATTTCTTCATACGAACTCCATTTTGCATGTTCTTGGGCTCGTTGAATTCATCTCATCGAGGACTACGACCCTGTGATCTTGGATCTTTATTTTGAGAAGTTGGAAAATTTCACTTTTCCAACACCTCAAATGGCTAAGTCTAGTCCCTATAGCTCCTCCATACTATGCTCTCTTTGTTCCTTTTGCCTTTGTTTTACCCATAATCATCATCAACACCTACACACATGTCAAAGACAAGGAAGAGGGATAAAAATTCTACCTAAACTACTAAATTTGCAAAGCTCATATTGAATTTAATAAAAACAAGTAATCATGCATATTAGGCATAGCAATAGTTAGATGGAGCATGATATGATGGGCAAATGACACAATTTATATTGCTAAAAAGTGGTGTATTATCACAGCCATCATGCATCATTAGCATTAGACAACATGAAGTGGTGTGTTGTCAACACCACATCCATCCTAGGAAATGCACAAGAGAGCCAACCATATCACAATTACTAGTACACATCTGCACTTACACACTTCAACATTCACTAGTTCTTCTCAACAGTAGTGTTTAACCATAGTGCCACCTCAAGAACACATGGTTCTTAGCACACCACCAGGAACCATCTTGTTTAGCACACAACTCTGCCAACTGATCAATATGGTGACCTGAGCAAGCTCAAGTAGCACCAGGAGGAGCAACACCGATTGGAAGCAAGGAGAAGAAAGGCCAAGTAAACATTCAGGAACAAGATCCACAAGCAACCAGAAGCCATAGCCAAGATTCCACCAACCACCAAAGGTTGTTACAGCATCAGTTACTCATAGTATCAGTTCATAGCTTGTTCCATGCATGATTTTGTGCACTTTAGGCAAATTGTCAGATTTGTACTCAAGTGGAGTACTAAATCATCACAGAATATGTTTCGAGAAGAGCAGTAATAGAAATTTTAGCAATCAACCCATTAGGGCCTCAGCCTTTGCATCACAGGCCAATCCAAAAGATAAATTAGCTAATGCTTGAGATATTTACCACTATGCACACTCTTAGAGGAGGCACCATAGTGGCAAACATAGTAGCTCTAGCCAGACCAATCACAGAAGCCACTTGAGATCATGTGTTAATAAATTAAAGGTATTCCTTATCATTTTCCTAGCTAGTATAGCCAGGAACCATTGCAAGCTCTCAAAGTATAAATTTATATCATATTCCTTGGATAGAAGCATCTATAAATTCCTAAAGAAATGTTGTTCTATTAGGAACATCACAAGCATAGGTAAGCTATGCTTATGCAGCATATACACATGAGGTAAAACACCTTTCTAGTTCAGCATATGGAGGTTACCACTATGTGCCATCTAGCAGGAGGTTTCACAGTGGCATCCATCCAAGCGAAGGCCAGCCTCAAATCCAAACAAATTAAATATCATCTTCACATGATACTAGGAGATATTCTTAGCCATATGGTTGAGAATCATTTAAACTGATTCTGTCCTATTGACATAATAATCATATTGGTCACCATCTCGACTTACAAATAATACACACATCATTTTCATCATTTTCCTAATAGTAGTTCTAGGAATCAAAATTATACATTATTAAACTGTCATAAATTGACAGAAAACAAATCAAATTCCTAGAAAGAATTTCTAGGAATCATTGCAGCATATTCTCCATGGTAAACAGAATAGCAAAGCTTGATTGGGGTACAATACCAAATTAGGTAGCCCAAGGATTCTAGGATGGAACTAGAATAGTTCTTATGAACATTTCCCAGCCAACAACCCTAGGAATCATGTGTAATTTCACTATTATATGGACAGTATGAAGGACAAGTAATTTAGAGTATCATATATACCATCATGCAAATAGGTGCACCATAGTGACAGATAATTAGATAGCACAGTTTTCTATTTGACTAAGCATAGCTAGCATCAAAGGTGCAGGTCTAGGAAACACCTGCAAGTGATTTCACATGTATCACCAATAACACTATCACTGAATCAAGCTAGGGTTCATATGCTCGAAACCATTCACTAGGAAAAACATTGTCCAATATCAGACACCAAAGAGAGGAGGAAACCCTAATCAGGGTTGGCTTCAAGGAAGAAGGGAAGAAGACTAGAGAGGGGAGAAGAGAACTTTCCTGGCGACCTCGCTCAGTAAGAAGAGGAATCAGAGCCCAGCGTGGCAGAGGAGACGACAACCATGACATGACGGCATGGGGAGCACCCAAGGGCGCTGCAACCTGTACCAAGCCGTGGACATGGCAGCCAACAAAAGAGGCGCGATGCAAAAAGCACACTTCAACACTGCAACACCACCACACCAGCACAACACCAAAGGGAAGCACTAGAGCACCACATCAGGGAAAAGGGGTGATACATTGCAAATGTATCTATAATTTTTCATGCTCCATGCTTGGTTTTATCCACTTTCTTGTGTTTTGTCCACACTTTGGAGTACTTTTCATATGGTTTCTTGGACTAACCTATTAACAAGAGCCACAGTGCTAGCTGCCTGTTTTCTGCTGTTTTTGGTTCCAGGAAAGTCAGAAAATGAATATTCTCGGAATTGGACGGGACAAAAACCAAAGTGCCTATTTTTCTAGAAGACTCCAGGAGCCAGCATACGAGACAGAGGAGGGCCAGGGGATGGCCACCACCCCCCAGGCGCGGGCTGGGCCTGGCCGCGCCAGGGCATTGTGTGGTGGCCCCAGGCACCCCCTCGGTCTCCCTCTTTGCCTATAAGAAGCCTTCTGACCTAAAAACTCCAGGGGGGTCGACGTTTTTCTAGAAGAAGTTCCGCAGCGACGCCACCACCGAAGGGGAGATTCAGGGGACAGAAAGTCTCTGTTCCGGCACCCTGCTGGGACGGGGAAGTGCCCCCGGAGCTATCTCCATCGATCTCCACAATCATCTCCATCGACCATCCATGTTTCCTCCATCTATGAGTGAGTAATCCCACGCTGTAGGCTATGGGGATGGTAGGGATTGGATGAGATCATTCATGTAATGGCATCAGATTGTTAGGGCATGGTGCCTAGTATCTTTTATTAGTGCTTTATGACTTTGTTGCGACTTGTTGTGCTTAATGCTTGTCACTAGGGCCCGAGTGCCATGATTTCAGATCTGAACATGTTATTGATTCATGATGATAGTATTGTTTATGGTCTTATCTGCAAGTTGTATACACACGTTGTTGTCCGGAACCTATGGCCCCGAAGTGACAGAAATCGAGATAACCGGAAGGGAATGGCTTTGATGTGAGGATCACATGTGTTCACGGAGTGTTAATGCTTTCCTCCGGTGCTCTATTAAAAGGAGCACCTTAATTGCCAGTAGTTCCCTAGAGGCCCCGCTGCAAACGGGCTGGCAGGACAAAATATGTTGTGCAAGTTCTCATTGCGAGCACGTATGACTATATATGGAACACATGTCTAGGATTGTCTAGTACTTGGATGCTTTATCTTATTTATCTGCAATTGCCCTATGTTCTAATTGCTATGTGAATTGTCTTGTCCATGCAATGCCCGTCCATCCATCCCTATGCCTACCGCACTCGAATCCCACTATTAATGCTTTTGTTACTACTGTCTTTGCTTTACTACTGCTGTTACTTTGCTATTCCTACTACAAAACTGTTGCTACTGATAAATTGCTGTAAGCAAGATTGTTTTCCAGGTGCAGCTGAATTGACAACTCAGTTGTTAAGGCTTATAAATATTCTTTGGCTCCCCTTGCGTCGAATCAATAAATTGGGTTTCACTTCCCTCGAAAATACTGCGATACACCCCCTATACTTGTGGGTCATCAAGACTATTTTATGGTGCCGTTGCCGGGGAGCATAGCTTTATTTATCAAGTTCACTTGGATTCTCTATTGTTCGCTGTTATCCATCCATCATGGGTAAGTCTCGTGATGGCAAGGTTCCTATTTTACCATCCACTACAAGAAGAGGTACGGTTCTAAACACCTCTGCTGCTCTTGATTCACCGTTTGTTATGAGTAAGTTCCTTACACCACCACATACACATGCTACACACACTGCTACTACTGCTGAATCTGAAACTTTGGATGCTTATGATGTTGTTTCTACTGTGCTTGATAAGAGTGGTTCATTAGGTCCTTTCCTAGATGCTACGATTGCTAGAACTATAGTTGGAAATATTGAAACTCCTAATGAAGACACTACCACACCTGTTAGCTCACCTGAGTCTAGTGTGAGTTATGATATTGAAGATGGTTATGTTGAGATGACCGATGAGTTTATTAAAGAATGTAAGAACACCCGTGATAGGAGTGCTGCTAAGAGTCTCCTGGAGAGGCGTACTATTAGACCCAAATTATCTCCTGCTGCTAAGTTTGCTTCTTCTCCCATAAACATTATAGATGAAGATTATGATTTCTCTCTCGATCTATCTTACATAGCTATTGTCGAGAAAGAACCTTTTTGTGGGACTAAGAATGAAAGTGCGGTAGCACATATGAATGAACTTTCTACCATGAGTGGCTTGTTTTCTGATGATATTAAGATGCGTACTTACTTTGTTGCTAAGGTTTTCCCCTTTTCACTGAAAGGAGAAGCTAAAACTTGGTTTAGTAATTTACCTCCTGGATCTATTGATAGCCCTGAGTGCTTGATTAGTACTTTCTTGCAGAAATATTTTCCTCCCAGTGCTAGACATGCTATTTTGCAGGAACTTTTTGATTTTAAACAGGGAGAAAAAGAGGTATTGCCTGAATCTTGGGCAAGGTTTTGTGCTTTGATTCATGCATAGGCTGGAAGTCCATTACCTAAGAATGAGCTTCTTGATATATTTTATAATGGACTAACCGAAGAATCTAGGACATACCTAGATAGTTGTCCTGATTATGTTTTCAGGAATAGGACTCCTAAGGAAGCTGGGGAATTAATGGCTAAAATAAGCAAGAATTATGAAGATTGGACTCCTCCTAAACAAGATATACCTAAAGTAATCGTACCTGAACCATCTATTCCTGTGCCTATTCCAACATCAAAGAAGAGGGATAGTTATTGAATTAAATGATGAAGTGATGAAGGAAGCTAAAAAATGTCTTAAGGAGAAGGGAATTAAAGCTGCAGATGTCAAGAATTTACCTCCTATAGAAGAATTATGTAAGACTATTCCCTACTCACCCACTATTGAGGTACACTCTCTCCAACACTTTGATGAAGGTGATATCCCTTACTCTAAACCTCTTGATCAATGCTTAGAAGAATTTGATATCTTTATTGTTAAGCAAGATAACTTTAATAAAAGGGTGCAAAATCATCTAATGGAAAACACTAGAGCTATTGTTGAGTTGAAAGATATTGTGGAAAGAACCTCTAATGATGTTAAAATGATTGTTAAACACTTTCAAATGGTTCAAACTCAAATAGATCAACTCGTTAAAGTGCAAAACGACTTGCTAGTTAATGCTGCTAAAGAAAAGCATGCTTATGAAATTAGAACTAGAAGTGGTGCTGCTACCCAGGATCCTCTATATCCTGAGGGGCATCCCAAAAGAATTGAGCAGGATTCTCAACAAGCTGAAAATAGTGGTTCTACTCGTAAGAAAAGGAAAAAAGAAACATAAAACTGTTGTAGAACCCTCTGAACCTGCTATAGATCCTAATAGTATATCTATCTCTGATGCTGAAACTGAAAGTGGTAATGAAGAAAATGTTGTTCCTAATGAAGAAAAAGTTGAAGAAGAACCTAAAAACCACACTAAGAATACTAAATACACCAAAGAAGATTTTATTGCTAAGAAACATGGTAGTGAAAGAGAACCTTGGGTCCAAAAACCTATGCCTTTCCCTGATAAGAAACACAAGTCAAAGGAAGATGAACACTATAATAAGTTTTGTGAGTGGATGAAGCCTTTATTCTTGCAAATTCCTTTGACTGATGCTATTAAATTGCCTCCTTACTCAAAGTATATGAAGGACATTGTCTCGAATAAAAGGAAGATCCCTAATGAAGAAATTTCTACTTTGCTTGCCAATTATTCCTTCAATGGTAAGGTTCCTAAGAAACTTGGAGACCCAGGGATTCCAACTATCCCTTGCTCTATTAAGAACAATTATGTTAGAACTCCTTTGTGTGATTTGGGAGCTGGAGTTAGTGTTATGCCTTTCTCTCTCTATAAGAGGCTTCAACTTGAAAAATTAATACCAACTGATATATCTTTGCAAATGGCTGATAAATCTACCACTATTCATGTGGGTATATGTGAGGATGTACCTGTTCAGGTGGCTCACAATTGCTTGATATTGACTGATTTTGTTGTGCTTGAAATGCCTAAAGATGATAATGTGTCTATTATACTTGGGAGACCTTTTCTTAATATCGCAGGAGCTGTTATTAATCGTAATCAAGGAAAGGTGACCTTCAATGTTAATGACAAGGAACATACTATCTATTTCCCCAAGAAGATTGAAAGGACTTATGGTTTGAATTCAATTGAAAATGTTGAAGGCATTCAAGTTGGAGAAATATATTGTCCCATACCAAGAGAAAATTTTGAAACTATTATGATTGGGACCATTGCTATCAAGGTTGAGGTAACATAATCATTAGTGGAGTACAAAGTTTTGTCTCATATGCAATTGTTTTGGTAGAAAGACTTGATCAACCTTGTTAACAAAAGGATTTCATTGAACAAAACAATGTTTTCACCATGATTATCTCCGCTTACTTCTATTCTATCTATTTCAGTTTTTGCTTATGCCTAACTTAAAGGCGTTAAAGAAAAGTACTTATTGGGAGATAATCCAAAAGTTTTAGATGAGTCTTGGAAGTTATTACTTCAGTAATAAACGCTCCTTATCCTTTTTATTTGCTTTTTGTGCCAAGAGTAACCTCTAATGAGAGAGAAGTAATGATTGGGAAAGTTGTTGTCCCGAAACAGATTTCTGTCCTTCACTAAAAATTCGTGTAAAATCTCTGAACGTCTTTTTGAGGCATAAATTTTTGTGCATCTTACCCAGGTTGTTATCTAACTTTAGTTAGTTCAACACTTTTTGATTTGAGCAATAGAAGGTCTTCGAAAAAATTCGTCTTTACCTGCTGGTCTGTTTTGACAGATTTCTGCCATTTTCTGCATTTGCTTCTTGTTGGTTCCTCTTTGAGTTCTTTTGGGGAATTGAGCTTGTTGAGGGAAGTGCTACAGTAGCTAGTGTTCTAATGGGAGTTTATTTGGTGTTATAACTGAACCTTAAAGACCTTTTCTCTTGAGTGCACTAATGTTGCTAATAAAGATTGTGTGAAGTTTTATATGAAGGAAAATTTTCAGGTGTATGGAAGGAATGAGTAATGAGAAGGATGGACTAAAGCTCAAGCTTGGGGATGACACGCGTGTCGCCCCAAGAAATATCCAAGAAGTACAAGCGTCAAATCTTGGGGATGCCCAAGGCATCCCCTTCTTCATCAATAAAAATCTCAGGTTTCTTCCAAACACTTCATTTTTATTGTTTTATGCACAGTTTTGTTGTTCTTGGAGCGTCTTCTTTTTTGTTTTTGTTTTGGTTTTTCATTTGCTTTGTTTCCTTACTTTGCTGAATAAATTGGTTGGACCTCCTCTTTCATGCATTGGTGTTCAAATAGTTTGGTTTGGTTTAGTTTGGAAAAGAGTAGGAGAGCTCATGCTTAAGTGGTAAAGAGAGCTTGTTTTTGACTGTGGCCTATGCTTTGTCATGCCATGCTTGATATTGTTTTAGCTTTATGCTTAGTATTCTTTGCTGTAGCATGACTTGTTATAAATAATTGAGATTTCTTAATGTGCCTTGGATGAATCATGCGTTGTTTTAGCATATTAAAGCATAGTATAGTGGTATTCTCCTTTGATGTTTTATTTGGGTTGACTTGGCACATGCTCACACCATGTTATGACTATCTCAAGTCATCATAAGCCTTTATGATCCTTTAGTTTTCAACTTGTAGTATCACTTTATGCTTTGATCAATGATGTTTTGTCGCTTTGCATGATTATGGCCATTATTGCTCTCTCATTTGTTGCTCCCTTACTATTGCTAGCCTTCACTTACACTGAGTGTTTTACTCATGTTTCCAACTCCCTTAAACCAAATATTGCCAAAGTGTCCACCATACCTACCTATTAGCATCATTTGCTACTTCTGTGCATATTCAATATGCCTTGTTTTCTTCTAAATAAAATGTTTGCTTGTTATGAGAAAGTTAGTTAGTAAATCTCTCACGAACTTGATGGCACACTTTATTTCCTGCACTTAATAAACCTGAACCATTGTGATTCTCCATGAAAGTTATATGCTTGCAAATTATAGGCTGGGGATTAGCAGAACCGTGCTGTCATGGGGAACACTTTCAACACTTGTAAATATATACCCAGTTGATACCTTGCTCTTTTGTTTGCGGATGTCGTCGGTGTGAAATAAAAGGGGAGCTTGTAAGTCCATGGAGTTATGTATGTGTGTTAGAGAAATGCCTGGGCCGTTGGTCTAATCCATGCTGACATGGTGGAAACCTGCAGCGTAACCATAATAATATCTATGAAGCATTCTTCTTATAAAAAAAGAGAGATAGCTATTGAGAAAAAGAAAAAGAAAAGAGATTTATGAAAAGAGGAAAGAGAGAAAAAAGCACCATTTTCCCATGGTAAATAAGAAGATTGATGAGATACTCATTGTCTGCTTGCCTTGTCATTTTGATATGGGGATTCTTCCGTATCATCAGGCAAGGGGTACCCCGTTGGCGGTTCTCTATGATACGCACATACTTACGATGACAAGAACTTACCAGTAACTAAAGTTGAGTAGCATGAGGAGCGGCCCTCGTACCCAAGGGACTTGGGATTTTCAGTTTATAGTCTGTCAAGCATATAACTCAGATTAGACCTCACTTTCACCTTAACCACATTAAAGATGCTTATGACAGGGGCAATGAGATCTCAAAGCTAATGAGTACCATACTTTCAGCATTTGGAAGCCTTTCAAACTATTCAAAACCTTTTCATTTCCTTGTTGAGTCTCCACACATTCTATGAGCACTTTTCTTGAGAGCATAGTGGCCATTCTTAGTTCTATGTGCATTGTCCCAAGACTTGTTGATGGATGCATACCTTGATATTGCTTGTTTTAAACTATTTGTATCTAGTCACTCTTATAAACCTTGAAGGTGTCCTATGCATTTATGTTTGCTACTCTATGAGGGACAAGCTGAATGCCACTATGCTATGTTTTCTTTATGTCAAACAAACAAACGTCTTGCAAGGCATTATTATTCATGAATCTTTTGTTTGTGCCTTTTCATGTTGCATCATAGTCTCTTTGTCTTATTGCTAGAACTTTGTCTTTCATGTTATGATTGAAGTATTATGATCCCAGCTTTGAATGTTTGCAAATACCTTGATCAAGTCTTTGATGGTGCATGTCACCTCAAAAATTATTCTTTCTTTTTATCACTTACCTACTCGAGGACGAGCAGGAGTTAAGCTTGGGGATGTTGATACATTGCAAATGTATCTATAATTTTTGATGCTCCATGCTTGGTTTTATCCACTTTCTTGTGTTTTGTCCACACTTTGGAGTACTTTTCATATGGTTTCTTGGACTAACCTATTAACAAGAGCCATAGTGCCAGCTGCCTGTTTTCTGCTGTTTTTGGTTCCAGGAAAGTCAGAAAATGAATATTCTCGGAATTGGACGGGACAAAAGCCAAAGTGCCTATTTTTTCAGAAGACTCCAGGAGCCAGAATACGAGACGGAGGAGGGCCAGGGGCTGGCCACACCCCCCCCCCCCCAGGTGCGGGTTGGGCCTGGCCGCGCCAGGGCATGGTGTGGTGGCCCCAGGCACCCCCTCGGTCTCCCTCTTCGCCTGTAAGAAGCCTTCTGACCTAAAAACTCCAGGGGGTTCGACGTTTTTCTAGAAGAAGTTCCGCAGCGTCGCCACCACCGAAAGGGAGATTCGGGGGACAGAAAGTCTCTATTCTGGCACCCTGCCGGGATGGGGAAGTGCCCCCGGAACCATCTCCATCGATCTCCACCATCATCTCCATCGACCATCCATGTTTCCTCCATCTATGAGTGAGTAATCCTCCGCTGTAGGCTATGGGGATGGTAGGGATTGGATGAGATCGTTCATGTAATGGTATCAGATTGTTAGGGCATGGTGCCTAGTATCTTTTATTAGTGCTTTATGACTTTGTTGTGACTTGTTGTGCTTAATGCTTGTCACTAGGGCCCGAGTGCCATGATTTCAGATCTGAACATGTTATTGAATTCATTATGATAGCATTGTTTATGGTCTTATCTGCAAGTTGTATACACACGTTGTTGTCCGGAACCTATGGCCCCGAAGTGACAAAAATCGGGATAACCGGAAGGGAATGGCTTTGATGTGAGGATCACATGTGTTCACGGAGTGTTAATGCTTTGCTCCGGTGCTCTATTAAAAGGAGCACCTTAATTTCCAGTAGTTCCCTAGAGGCCCCGCTGCAAACGGGCTGGCAGGACAAAAGATGTTGTGCAAGTTCTTATTGCGAGCACATATGACTATATATGGAACACATGCCTAGGATTGTCTAGTACTTGGATGCTTTATCTTATTTATCTGCAATTGCCCTATGTTCTGATTGCTATGTGAATTGTCTTGTCCATGCAACGCCCGTCCATCCATCCCTATGCCTACCGCACTCGAATCCCACTGTTACTGCTTTTGTTACTACTGTCTTTGCTTTACTACTGTTGTTACTTTGCTATTCCTACTACAAAACGGTTGCTACTGATAAATTGCTGTGAGCAAGATTGTTTTCCAGGTGCAGCTGAATTGACAACTCAGTTGTTAAGGCTTATAAATATTCTTTGGCTCCCCTTGTGTCGAATCAATAAATTGGGTTTCACTTCCCTCGAAAATACTGCGATACACCCCCTATACTTGTGGGTCATCAAGGGGCAAAACCCTAGACATCAGGGAGGAGATGGCACAGTCAGGGGAAAGCTCGAATGTCAAATCGAGCTGGACCAGTCGATAGACCAAGACCACCAGGTACCAGAGGACCACGTACGAGAAGGATAGCCAGAAGAAAGCGACAAGACTAGAAGAAAGACATGAAGCCACGCTGGCCACGTAGGGAATAGTGTACCACTTTATCAGATGATGCAATAAATAGTATACACTATTTACTACCTCATGCATGACATGTTGCATAGTGTAGTTAGGCACGTGGGCCTGCCCTTGTCCATGGGCATGTAGTATAAATGACCAAGGGGGCTCTCTCACTCATACACACATGTTAGCATCTTAGAGCCAGACTCCAATCGATAGCTAGCTAGCTTGCTCTCACACCCTGCTAGTTATCTCACACAGACATACGCATACACATACACTAGGTTGCTCTCAGTTAGGTCTATAGTTCACATACAGTTCGAGGAGCGCTCTGTAGTTCTGGTATTGATCATCCATAGTCATATCGGCAGGAGTAGGGGTGTTACCTCCTCGTGAGGGCCCCAAACCTGGGTACTTCCTTTGTCACGCCACACTCGCTCGTACCCAATCCCTCCTGTGGGCACCGTCGGTAGCTTCCCTGTCAGTCCCCACACCTATATATGGCCTTCTCAGTCACTGCCATTTCATATACAACGACATAGAGGATATGTAGCATATGGGTGGTAGCCCTCAACGGGGAATGTTCGTTTGTGGTACCAAACTTGGTGGGTGAGCGCACCGCGGTACCCGAGTTGCCATCAATCGCGCGGAGAGGCCATAGTAGATTTGCCAATTGTCCAGAAGGGCCAAATGGGGGTGAATACAAATCTAATGGCCAAACGGTCGTTTGAACCAGACGAAAAACGGTTGAACTCAAATACTGCCGTTAGGTCAACTCTTCTTGGCCCGCCATGTCAGTATTCCCCGTTATCTTTTGCGGTCGTGGACTAGCTTACCCCTGTGTGGACCAGATCCCTGAGTGGACGAGATCTATTTCTTTGCTCTGCTCTGGTCTTCTCCCCTGCTCCCCTCCCCATAACATTTGCTCAGCTCCGGCTGCTCGTCTCAGATCGAAGCTCGCACTTGCTCTAATTTGCGTCTCCGCCATGTCCGGCCAACCTCCCACGCCTCTAATCGAAGCTCGCAGCCGTCGTCGTTGCATCGTCCGCCGTATCGGAGCTTCGCTTCCCTGGACTAATATCTCGCCTCTGGCTAGTCCTTCTCGCATGGCGGAGCGCGTCCCGTCGGGCGATCCAGGCCGGCAACCGGCCTCGGAAAGTTGCGTGCTGCCGTGCACTCCAGGCATGGTAGCCCTAGCACAGCAATTCGATGACCACGCTCTCATGGCCACCGTGCTGGGCATCCATTCTGCCGTGTCGCTGGCAGAGTTGCTGTCGGCTTTCAGGTCTCGTTTTGGGATCAGACGAAATGAGGTCAACAGTGAGGTATGTGCGCTGCCATTCGATTTTTTCGTCCGGTTCGAGCACAGCTCAGACACTGGGTGCGTTCTGCATTCTTCCCGTTCTTTCGAGTGCTACGGGGAGAAAATGAGCTTCATGCGTTGGCATCGCGCCTGTGGGTGGGACGATCGCTTGGGGCAGCTTCGTTTCTTCTCCAAACTCGGCTTTGACGGCCTCCCATTGGATGCTTGGGAGCCGGAGGCCCTCAAGCAGGTCGTCAGTAGCCTTGGTGGCGAGCTGGTGGAAATCGTGCCACCGAGCGATAGATGGGTCATTGAGGTAAAGGCGTGGCTGAATGATCCTGACGCTGTTCCTAAGATGTACGAGGTGCAGATTCCAAGCACGGCAGGGCGACAGCTTTGCTGGAAGCACCTGGTCATCATCCACCTGGAGGAGGTTCTGGACTCGGTACATGGCATTCAGGGCCCCGAAGAGGCTGCCAGAAAGCGCCCTCGTCGCCTGCAGTGTTGGCCTAGAAGGATCGACGGCACAGGACCGCCACCATTTCGCGACGGGGCACACAGTTTCGATGGGGGGACCGGGCTTGGACGAGCTGGTGGTTCTGATTTCCCTCGAGTGAAGATAGAGCTCTAGTGAATTGTCATGGTATGTGTGGCTAATGAATTTGTAGTATGGAGAGCGTAGCAGGAAGTTAGCATCGACTAAAAATGTGTAATAGTTTGAATCGATGTAGTACGTGTGTGTAATAGTTTGAATCGATGTAGTATGTGTGGGTAATGAATTTGATGTAGTGTGTGTGTGTAATAGTTTGAATCGATGTAGTTGAACACCGTGCTTTATAATTTCTTTGAATAACCAAGGACAACCTCATGAAAAGAGAGGGTGGTCTGGCAATGAGCAATGTCAATTTTGTGGATGCCAGGAAAATATAGTCCATCTCCTCTTCAAGTACTCCCTCCGTTTCAAAATATAAGATGTTTTAGCTTTGTGAATGGAGCGTATCTAGACATCTTTTAGTGATGGTGCTTTCTAAACCTAGATGAACCTACATACTAAAAGGGGACTAGATACACTTCATTAACAAAGCTAAATACCCCAGTTTCGGCGGCTGTCGCGGTGGCGGCGGCGGCTTAGGCAGGGCCATGTTACCCTAGTTGGTGCGGCGCGGAGGATCTACGCAAGGTGAGCTGTGCTTAGTCGGAGAAGGGGAGTGAAAGACTGACAATAGGTTTGGACTACGGGCACGCGTGAAAATAACCATTTCCCATTTCCTTAGAGGGTAATAATTCGACACTCGTTGCATTAACAGCTCAATTTTTATTTCCCTTCTCAGCATAAGAGTGCGAACGTATTAAAACGATCGGTCGTGGCTATCCACCTCATCGGGCAATGTACCAGGACAGGTAGGAGACGGGACCGGGTTTCATTTTAGAAATGTTGATGACTGTGCCCTTATGTTTATACGATATTATTTATATGCCACCATGTACCGTCGAGTGTAGCAACACCATCAGAAACAGGGGATAACGACGTGGCGTGTTTTATTTTTTTAAAGGGCATCAGAAACAAGGGATGCTGACGTGGCATGTTTTCTGACTTGCGGGTCCGCCCCCTCCACCTTCGATGGCGCGCATCCTAGGTTTGAGGGGTGGTGCCGCCCACCAACACATTATTGTGCAATTTTCCACGTCTGGAAGTGTGTGATATATCATGATCCAGTTGTTGAGATGGAATTCGGGAACCTTTAAAGTGCGGCGCCAATCGGTGCAGACTTCCTGACAAGCAGCATAGGTGTCGACGTACTCCTCTTTCTCCAGCAAATAGTCGGCGATCTTGCGAAGTGGGTCGGCCGGGAGATCGGCCCAGTTCCTCTTCATCCGTCTACTGGCCATGGCTTACATGCAGGAATGTTTTGATCAAGGAAGAAAGAAGAACTACCACTGCGAGGAGAAGAAGAAGAGGATAACAGACGAGGGAGACGAAGCGAAACTGCCACTGTGAGGAGACGATGAGACGGGGAGAAGAAGCGGAACTGCCAATTCAAGTTTGGATCAACGGGATTTTTTCGGAACTAGCGAGTGAACCAGCCATGCACTGCATGCAAGTTTTGATCAAACAGACTGACATGTGGGACCTGCTAAAAAAATTCGTGAAGTGCTCCCCGTGCATAGTGCGCTGACAGGTGGCATGTTTTCTGACAGGCGGGCCCGCCTCCTCCACCTACAACAGCGCGCGTCCCAGGTTCGAGGGCTGGTGCCGCCCACCAACACATTATTGTGCAATTTTCCATGCTTTGTCGCAACCAGCTCCGCTCCGCTCCTCTCCTCTGCTCCTGCCACCTCCACTCCGCTCAGTCGTGCACCACTCTTGTCGTCCCCTTGGGTCATCGTCCTCCCGCCCTCCCCTCCCTGCCGTCCCCTCCCCTTCCCTTCCTGCCCTGTCTCCTTGCTGCCACCCACTACCAGGCGCGTCTGGAAATGAAAACCGAGAGTCGGCCGTTAGGTTAGGGGCCCAACGACGCTGGTGATCCGGATCCCGCTCGGAGATGGATCCTGCGAGGCTTGAGAGCACGGATATGGGTCCTGCGTGGCTGGAGAGCACGGAATCTCCTTCAAGTCTGGAGAGCACAGAGGACAACGAAACGGGGGGAGAGGAAGCGGGGTGTAGAGCTTTGGAGGTATGGAGCCCGGAGAAGGTGTCGTGCGTCCACATTGAAGGGTAAGAACTGTAATTCCTTATCTGCATACCCTAATTAGCGTTTCTACTCCCGTGGTGATGGCAAGGATATGTGTTGGTAACTGCAGGACGTCTGTACAACTTGTCCTTGAGCATGATGCTTTGTCAAGCGAGCATGAAGGCACTGGAACGTGTGGCGGTGCGGATGATGATCAGAAAGCATATCCAGACGTGGCTGCTGACCCTGATAGGATGGAGAGTAGGGAATATTTGGTTGATTCGAACTTTGAGCCTGACTATGGGACTGATGAGGAAGAGGAATGTGAAGATGTGAAAATGGGATGTAGATACGACGGCGAAGACATGGACAGGCCAGTGATACACTTTGACAGGAACAATCCTACAATTGATGAGGGGACTGTCTTTGATAATGTGGAGGACTGCAGATATGCAGTTGCAACCTATGCAATCAGAGTTGGGTTCGAATTTATCATTGAAAAGAGCGACCAAAAGAGATTTAGGGTGCATTGTAGGGAAAGTAATGTGTGTAAATGGAGATTAGATGCATCTCCAATCCGGGGTGGACACCCATTTTAGGTTGCAATAGCTACATTTAGTTTCAGTATTTCTCATATTTATTCTACCGATAACTAGCTCTAAATTATTTGGATTCTTATCGAATGCAGATCAAAGTAAACACGAAGAAACACAACTGCCCTAATACTTCTTTAAGTGGTAAAATTAGACCGGCGACTACCAAGTGGATTGCTACTACTGTACTTGACTGGGTGAGGCAGGATCATAACATTGGACCAGCTGAACTCAGAGCAAAGATTAGCAAAAAGTTTAACGTTTTGATTCCTTATCACAGAGTCTTTGATGGGAAGGAGATGGCTCTAGACTTCATTCAAGGCAAGTGGAATGACAGTTTTCATATGTTGTATAGTTTCAAAGCTCAGGTAGAGAAAACATCACCTGGTAGTGTTGTTGACATCGATTACGAGGTTGTGAAAGGGAGAGAAAAGGTCTCGAGGGGGGTTAGGTATAAGAAGGCAGATAAGATATGCTTCAGGAGATGTTTTGTCTGCCTGAAGGCATGCTGGAAGGGGTTCCTAGACGGCTGCAGGCCATACTTGGCAATAGGCGCAACTTCTTTAACAGGGAAGTTCAGGGGACATGTTGCTTCTGCTTGTGCTTTGGACGCGCATAATTGGCTTCTACCCGTAGCTTATGTTGTTCTTGAGGGTGAATCAAATGAAAGCTGGACATGGTTCATGCAGAGACTACGGGAAGTAATTGGTCACCCTGAAGGCTTGGTGATACACACTGGTGCATCCGAGGGTCTTGAGAATGTTGTTGATGATGTGTTTCCTGGGGTTGAGCATAGGGAATGCATGCGGCACCTCGCTACTAACTTCACGAAGAAGTTCAAAGGAAAGATCTTTGAAGAGGACTTGTGGCGATCAGCATACACATACATCCCAAGCACGCATGCTACTTACTTGCAGAACATGTATGTAGTGCCAAAGGTGAAAAAATACCTTGAGGAACATCACACCAAGCTATGGGCCATAAGCAAGTTTGGTGAGTTAAGCAAGGTGGATTTTGTATGCAATAATTTGGCAGAGAGTTTCAATCATAGGATTTCGGGCATGAAGACACTTGGAATTGTTATTTTGTTGGATGCAATAAGACAGTGCATAATGGTGAAGATAGATTTAAGGCAAAAAAATTGTGCAAGAAATTTTTTAGGCCATAAAATAGTTCCAAAGGTGGTTATGTTACTGAATGCAAGAACCAGGGCAATGAGAACGATAAAGATGAGGGTGGTCAGAAGTTCTAGAACATTGGCTGAGGTTTATGCAGAATACAAGCGTGGAAGTGAACGGAGGTACACTGTAGATATTGGAAACAAGATTTGTTCATGCAGGCAGTGGAACATTACTGGTCTGCCATGTCACCATGCAATTTACTTCATCTTAAAGCTTAGAGGTAACGGAGCTGAAATGGAGAACTATGTCGACAACTATTTCTCTATGGACAAGTTTGCTGCAACTTATGCAGAAAACATACCACCTATGGCCGATGAAAATGATTGGGAGATTGTCGATCTAGGGTTCAAACTTCAACCACCAGTTCTTAGGAGGCCACCTGGGAGGCCTAGAAAGCTAAGGATCGAAGCCTCCACCGATAAAGGTCCAAGGCTGGGAGCTAGGAAAAGGAAATGCGGATGTTGTGGCGAATTTGGCCATATCAAGAGGTTGTGCAAAAACCCAGTTACACATGCCATTGTCCCTGCTCAGAACCCGGTGGCAGAAAATGAGGCTTCTCAGCCAGAACTGGCGGAAGAGCAGCGCGAAGACGGTGATGAGCACTCGGAGGAAAACGTACGTAAGCAGCCAATTTATGAAGAAGTGGAGGTGCCGGCGAGAAAAGAGTGTGAAAAGAAACAAAAGGGTAAGCGGAACGGGGAGGAAAGGGCAAATAATGGAGGTGTATTAGAATATGAAGAAGTTGCAGGGGTGATTGAGGATGTTCTTGAGGATCTTTCGGCTAACTGCAGGAGAAATAATAAATCCCTGCCAATTTCATCTTTGTACGATTCTCCGGATGAAAGGTAAGCTTAAAAATTGTTTTATTTGCCATTTTATCATTTTTTATCCTCATCAACTGATGCTTAATGCAGCGTGGGCTAGCAGACTAATAAGAGGAGCAGAAAGATGCGGGCACAGTAACGTCCTATGTTGAATTATATCATTGAAACTAAACTAGACGTGTCGTCTTTATTTATATCTGGTGCGTGCAACGTGTCTGTGATGGGGTCATGTGGACCAGATTACATTTTTTTAAATATTATTACATTAATTTTTTACCTGTGTTTGGACACGGCTACTAGTTCCCATCTCCCTTGCATTCCCATCTCCTCTGGCACACTCCAGAATTATGGATGTGCCATCAAGTAGCAGAGTCAGCGTATTGTCCCATCAGGTGTGAATGCAATGACTTTGTTTGTTTAGAATTTGACGACTTTTGATTAGTTTGAAAGGCAGAGAAACCTAAAATATGTATCTAGACATGTTTTGGGTATAGACACATTTATTAAATATCCAATCAAACTAAGTCAGTTATATCTGGACAGGAATAGTACACTATTATAACACGCTCGATCCCTTCTCCTCAGGCGCACTCCAAATTAGGGCTGTGCCATCAAGTGCTGGGAGCTGAGTCAGCGTATTGTCCCATCAGATATGCCAGGGAACGCGCGAACTTTATTTTTAGGATCGGACGAGTTTCGATCGACTAGTTTCAAAGACAAAGACAACTAAAACATGGCCAACATATATAGATTATGACGATAATCGACCATGACTCAGGTGACCCAGATCCAAAGAGCGCATTAAGATACCGTACATAGATTTAATTTATGCTTAAGTGGCCCTAATCGACTATGACGCTCCCACAGTCTCCATCATTGACGATGTTGTCCGTGTCACCGCCAGCCTCCTCCACGTCGGAATCGATGCCGACGTTCCCGGCAGCGTTCCTCCTCCTCATGAATTCTTCACGGCACGTTGCATCGATAACGGTGGAGGTCGTACGCCCAGGCACTGCCCAGAAGTGCTGCCTCCCTTCGGGGTTGCGTAGATCCGGGTGGATCTCCCGCCGGTGGGTTCCGCACAACTCAATCAACGCAGCCCGCTCCTTCTTGAACAGCATTCGCTAGTACGCGCTCGTACGCGAGTACCGCACCATTGCCCTCTTCCGCTCCGACAGCTGGCGGCGGCGCTCCTCGATCTGCCTCGCCAACGCGTTGTCGCGCAAGAGCGGTGCGACAGGAACCCCGGCGTAGCTGAGCTCGAAGCCGGCCGGAAGCCTCGCTAACGTCGTGAGTATGTCGTAGTGGGCGAACATCTGAGCCTCGTGCAAGCTGAGTTTGGGCCTCTCCCTCTCCATGGTGATGAAGGAACACGATCTGATTTTTGGCCCTGAGGTTAAGGGGATAAGGGCAAGGACGTAGGCCCAGCGTAGTTGCCACAACCAATTAGTTCGCATAACAGACTTCTCGTGGATCGCCCTTGCGAAGGACATCACTATCGTCCACGCACCCCGATCCAACGGCGCCTAACAATCGGAGATCGGGTCTTCTAGAAGCCCAGAGCGGTTGCTGGTTAGTTCTGCGTCTCGATTGTTTGTGGCCAACGGCGGTAGTTGAAAATAATACACATTTCAATGACACGGGTGGATCCATGTGTGGTCTCTAAAGAGAACACACATCCAATGACTCTGGTTGTTGTTAGTAAAAAGAACACACATGCAATGACACCGGTGGATCCATATGTGGTATGCGAAAAGAACACACATGCAATGACTCCAATTGTTGTTAGTGAAAAGAACACACATGCAATGACACTGGTGGATCCATGTGTGATCTCTAAAGAGAACACATATTTCAATGACACTGGTGGATCCATATCTGGTATGTGAAAAAACAGTCATGAAATGACTCAGTTGTTGTTAGTAAAAAGAACACACATGCAATGACACTAGTGGATCCATAGGTGGATTATGAAAAGAGCACACATGCAATGACATCGGTGGATCCATGTGTGGTGTCTGAAGAGAGCACACATTTCAATGACTCTGGTTGTTGTTAGTAAAAAGAACACACATGCAATGACACTGGTGGGTCCAACACACATGCAATGACTCTGGTTGTTGTTACTAAAAAGAGCACACATGCAATGACACTGGTGGATCCGTGTGTGGATTGTGAAGAAAACACACATGCAATGACACTGGTGGATCCATAGGTGGTATGTGAGAAGAATAGCCATAAAATGACTCTGGTTGTTGTTAGTAAAAAGAACACACATGCAATGACTCCAGTTGTTGTTAGTGAAAAGAACACACATGCAATGACTCTAGTTGTTGTTAGTGAAAAGAACATACATGCAATGACACCGGTGGATCCATGTGTGGTCTCTCAAGAGAGAGCACATTTCAATGACTCTGGTTGTTGTTAGTAAAAACAACACACATGCAATGACACTGGTGGATCCATGTGTGGTCTCTGAAGAGAACACACATGCAATGACTCTGGTTGTTGTTACTAAAAAGAGCACACATGAAATGACTCTGGTTGTTGTTAGTAAAAAGAACACACATGCAATGACACTGGTGGATCCATAGGTGGTATGTGAGAAGAACACATATTTCAATGACTCTGGTTGTTGTTACTAAAAAGAGCACACGTGCAATGACACTGGTGGATCCATGGGTGGATTGTGAAAAGAGCACACATGCAATGACACTGGTGGATCCATATGTGGTATGTGAAAAGAACACACATGCAATGACTCCAGTTGTTGTTAGTGAAAAGAACATACATGCAATGAAACCGGTGGATCCATGTGTGGTCTCTAAAGAGAGCACACATTTCAATGACTCTGGTTGTTGTTAGTAAAAAGAACACACATGCAATGACACTGGTGGATCCATGTGTGGTCTCTAAAGAGAACACACATGCAATGACACTGGTTGTTACTAAAAAGAACACACATGCAATGACACTGGTGGATCCATGTGTGGATTGTGAAGAGAACACACATGCAATGACATTGGTGGATCCATAGGTGGTATGTGAGAAGAACAGCCATGAAATGACTTTGGCTGTTGTTAGTAAAAAGAACACACCTGCAATGACACTAGTGGATCCATAGGTGGTATGTGAAAAGAGCACACATTTCAATGACTCTGGTTGTTGTTAGTGGAAAGAACACACATGCAATGACACTGGTGGATCCATATGTGGATTGTGAAAAGAGCACACATGCAATGACTCCAATTGTTGTTAGTGAAAAGAACATACATGCAATGACACTAGTATATCCATGTGTGGTCTCTGTAGAGAACACACATTCAATGACACTGGTGGATCCATATGTGTTATGTGAAAAAACACACATGCAATGACACTGGTTGTTGTTACTAAAAAGAACACACATGCAATGACACTGGTGGATCCATGTGTGGATTGTGAAGAGAACACACATGCAATGACGCTGGTGGATCCATACGTGGTATGTGAGAAGAACAGCCATGAAATTACTCTGGTTGTTCTTAGTAAAAAGAACACACATGCAATGACACTTGTGGATCCATAGGTGGTCTCTGAAGAGAGCACACATGCAATGACTCCAGTTGTTGTTAGTGAAAATAACACACATGTAATGACACTAGTTGTTGTTACTAAAAAGAACACACATGCAATGACACTGGTGGATCCCTGTGTGGATTGTGAAGAGAACACACATGCAATGACACTAGTGGATCCATAGGTGGTATGTGAGAAGAACAGCCATGAAATGACTTTGGTTGTTCTTAGTAAAAATAACACACATGCAATGACACTGGTGGATACATAGGTGGTCTCTGAAGAGAGAACACATGCAATGACTCCAGTTGTTTTTAGTGAAAAGAACACACATACAATGACACTGTTTATTGTTACTAAAAAGAACACACATGCAATGACACTAGTGGATCCATATGTGGATTGTGAAAAGAACACACATGCAATGACTCCAGTTGTTGTTAGTGAAAATAACATACATGCAATGACACCGGTGGATCCATAGGTGGTATCTATAGAGAACACACATTTCAATGACACTGGTGGATCCATATGTGGTATGTGAAAAGAACACACATGCAATGACTCTGGTTGTTGTTAGTGAAAAGAACACACATGCAATTACTATGGTGGATCCATAGGTGGTATGTGAAAAGAACACACATTTCAATGACTCTGGTTATTGTTACTAAAAAGAACACACATGCAATGACACTGGTGGATCCATGGGTGGATTGTGAAAAGAACACACATGCAATGACACTGGTGGATCCATAGGTGGTATGTGAAAAGAACACACATTTCAATGACTCTGGTTGTTGTTACTAAAAAGAACACACATGCAATGACACTAGTGGATCCATGTGTGGTCTCTATAGAGAACACACATTTCAATGACACTGGTAGATCCATATGTGGTATGTGAAAAGAACACACATGCAATGACTCTGGTTGTTGTTAGTGAAAAGAACACACATGCAATGACACTGGTGGATCCATAGGTGGTATGTGAAAAGAACACACATGCAAAATGACTCTAGTTGTTGTTACTAAAAAGAACACACATGCAATGACACTGGTGGATCCATAGGTGGATTATGAAATGAACACACATGCAATTACACTGGTGAATCTATAGGTGGTATGTGAGAAGAACACACATTTCAATGACTCTGGTTGTTGTTACTAAAAATAACACACATGCAATGACACTGGTGGATCCATAGGTGGATTAAGAAAAGAGCACACATGCAATGACATTGGTTGTTGTTACTAAAAAGAACACACATGCAATGACACTAGTGGATCCATAGGTGGATTATGAAATGAACACACATGCAATGACACTGGTGGATCCATAGGTGGTATGTGAGAAGAACACATATTTCAATGACTCTGGTTGTTGTTACTAAAAAGAGCACACGTGCAATGACACTGGTGGATCCATGGGTGGATTGTGAAAAGAGCACACATGCAATGACACTGGTGGATCCATATGTGGTATGTGAAAAGAACACACTTGCAATGACTCCAGTTGTTGTTAGTGAAAAGAACATACATGCAATGAAACCGGTGGATCCATGTGTGGTCTCTGAAGAGAGCACACATTTCAATGACTCTGGTTGTTGTTAGTAAAAAGAACACACATGCAATGAAACTAGTGGATCCATAGGTGGTATGTGAAAAGAGCACACATTTTAATGACTGGTTGTTGTTAGTGGAAAGAACACGCATGCAATGACACTGGTGGATCCATATGTGGATTGTGAAAAGAGCACACATGCAATGACTCCAATTGTTGTTAGTGAAAAGAACATACATGCAATGACACTAGTAGATCCATGTGTGGTCTCTGTAGAGAACACACATTCAATGACACTGGTGGATCCATATGTGTTATGTGAAAAAACACACATGCAATGACACTGCTTGTTGTTACTAAAAAGAACACACATGCAATGACACTGGTGGATCCATGTGTGGATTGTGAAGAGAACACACATGTAATGACGCTGGTGGATCCATACGTGGTATGTGAGAAGAACAGCCATGAAATTACTCTGGTTGTTCTTAGTAAAAAGAACACACATGCAATGACACTGGTGGATCCATAGGTGGTCTCTAAAGAGAGCACACATGCAATGACTCCAGTTGTTGTTAGTGAAAACAACACACATGCAATGACACTGGTTGTTGTTACTAAAAAGAACACACATGCAATGACACTGGTGGATCCCTATGTGGATTGTGAAGAGAACACACATGCAATGACACTGGTGGATCCATAGGTGGTATGTGAGAAGAACAGCCATGAAATGACTTTGGCTGTTGTTAGTAAAAAGAACACACCTGCAATGACACTAGTGGATCCATAGGTGGTATGTGAAAAGAGCACACATTTCAATGACTCTGGTTGTTGTTAGTGGAAAGAACACACATGCAATGACACTGGTTATTGTTACTAAAAAGAACACACATGCAATGACACTGGTGGATCCATATGTGGATTGTGAAAAGAACACACATGCAATGACTCCAGTTGTTGTTAGTGAAAATAACATACATGCAATGACACTGGTGGATCCATAGGTGGTATCTATAGAGAACACACATTTCAATGACACTGGTGGATCCATATGTGGTATGTGAAAAGAACACACATGCAATGACTCTGGTTGTTGTTAGTGAAAAGAACACACATGCAATGACACTGGTGGATCCATAGGTGGTATGTGAAAAGAACACACATTTCAATGACTCTGGTTATTGTTACTAAAAAGAACACACATGCAATGACACTGGTGGATCCATGGGTGGATTGTGAAAATAACACACATGCAATGACACTGGTGGATCCATAGGTGGTATGTGAAAAGAACACACATTTCAATGACTCTGGTTGTTGTTACTAAAAAGAACACACATGCAATGACACTAGTGGATCCATGTGTGGTCTCTGTAGAGAACACACATTTTATTGACACTAGTGGATCCATATGTGGTATGTGAAAAGAACACACATGCAATGACTCTGGTTGTTGTTAGTGAAAAGAACACACATGCAATGACACTGGTGGATCCATAGGTGGTATGTGAAAAGAACACACATGCAAAATGACTCTAGTTGTTGTTACTAAAAAGAACACACATGCAATGACACTGGTGGATCCATAGGTGGATTAAGAAATGAACACACATGCAATGACACTGGTGAATCTATAGGTGGTATGTGAGAAGAACACACATTTCAATGACTCTGGTTGTTGTTACTAAAAATAACACACATGCAATGACACTGGTGGATCCATAGGTGGATTGTGAAAAGAGCACACATGCAATGACATTGGTTATTGTTACTAAAAAGAACACACATGCAATGACACTAGTGGATCCATAGGTGGATTATTAAATGAACACACATGCAATGACACTGGTGGATCCATAGGTGGTATGTGAGAAGAACACATATTTCAATGACTCTGGTTGTTGTTACTAAAAAGAGCACATGTGCAATGACACTGGTGGATCCATGGGTGGATTGTGAAAAGAGCACACATGCAATGACACTGGTGGATCCATATGTGGTATGTGAAAAGAACACACATGCAATGACTCCAGTTGTTGTTAGTAAAAAGAACATACATGCAATGAAACCGGTGGATCCATATGTGGTCTCTGAAGAGAGCACACATTTCAATGACTCTGGTTGTTGTTAGTAAAAAGAACACACATGCAATGACACTGGTGGATCCATGTGTGGTCTCTGAAGAGAACACAAATGCAATGACACTGGTTGTTGTTACTAAAAAGAACACACATGCAATGACACTGGTGGATCCATGTGTGGATTGTGAAGAGAACACACATGCAATGACACTGGTGGATCCATAGGTGGTATGTGAGAAGAACAGCCATGAAATGACTCTGATTGTTGTTAGTAAAAAGAACACACATGCAATGACACTGGTGGATCCATAGGTGGTATGTGAAAAGAGCACACATTTCAATGACTCTGGTTGTTGTTAGTGAAAAGAACACACATGCAATGACACTGGTGGATCCATATGTGGATTGTGAAAAGAGCACACATGCAATGACTCTAGTTGTTGTTAGTGAAAAGTGTTGGGGATAAACTTTCCGGGTATCCTCACAGTTCCTCACTGACCAGGGTGGCTGACTTCGGGTTAGAGCTTTGCTTCACGGGCGGCCCAGTCAGGGAGAAAGACGGAGTCCAATCCGGCTACGGGAAGGCCCAGAAGACTTACTGACTTGGGCCCATAATGTTACTTGTAGTTCAAGATGTACTCTGTAACCGACTCTTAGACATAGCCGGATAGATCTCTCTTGTAAACCCTAGGCCGGATATCTATATAAGCCGTCCTAGGGAGAGCCTTTAGGGCACCTCAATACTTTAGACCCTCAACTCGCACAGGCGAAACCCTTGTAACCCATATTCCGGCTCTGCCGTATTACTGGATTGCTAGTAGGAGTAGGATCCGTCCAAAGCCGGCGGATTCGAACCTGGGTAAACTTGTGTGCTCACCGTCCCGGAACACCATACGTCTCACACCCCTCTCTTCCGCACGCCTCGAGGACCCCCTCATGGCATACTTGTCATCAATCCGACGATAGTTGGCGCCCACCGTGGGGAAAGTGAGCTTCCAATCTGTGTTCCGAGCGGAATCTGCAAAAATCGGAATCGACGAGACTATCGTCGTCGGTCGCATCCTCTACGCCTGAGACTTGGATTCCGGCAAGGGAGGCCGTGACTTCCTACACAATCATGTCTTTTGGTGAGATCGATGTTTACATCGGTTTCGCTGAACCTACCCAACCCACCCCAGCGGTGATGATAGAGGCGGAAGAATTTTCTGGATCCCCTTTGTCCGTGGAGGCGGCAGAGTTCCGGATCTCAGAAAACAATAATCCCACCCAGCCCGCACTAGTTGTGAAGATAGTGGAGAAACCCGAGCCTGAGGAAGACCTAGCGGACCAAGTCGAATCTGGAGTGGATCTCCCAGGAGGAGCCAGATCCCAGATCGACCCACCCGTGGAAGTCGAAATCCAGGAGGAGCATATCAACGACACTGATTCCGGCTCTGATGATGCCGGAACAGACAGGCCTTTCCTAAGGTACACACTACGACGTATGATACTGCAAGGCGAAAGAGTAGATGCAATCCTCGAGACCATCAAAAGTTTCGATATGGCTGATCGTGAAAGCCGCAGGTACCTTAGGAAGCACGCGTCGCACTTTGTCGGATACGTGGGATCCGGATCCGGCTCTGTCGATGCTGGAGAAAACACCGACTCGGTGCTGGAGGCAATTGGAACAAACGCCGACGTACCCGCATCCTCGGATGAGTCGATGACGTCAGCAGATTTCCGAAAGTTCTCCGCAGAATATGAAGAGGAGTATAACTCCAAAGCTGCAGAAGATGGAGAAGCCATGGACAAAGGATCCGAGGAACACTCTCCCAAAGCACAGGATGACATGGACGTCGGAGATAATCCCGAAGTCCAAATGTCTGAAAGTACCGATCAGAGCTTGACTCCGGTAAATGAACCCAAAGCCGTCTTTGCTACCGGCGCTGCCAAGAAGGCAAAGAAGAAGAACAAGAAAAACAAGACCCCGGCAAAAGACCCTCTGGCAGAGGAGGTGATTGCCGAGGAATACGAGGAAGACTCGGATGGAGCACTTATCCTAGACGAGCTGAAAAAAGAAGCATCGGTGGATGGACACGTGATCACTGAAGGTGCGCGTAAACTCATCGATGCTGCATTAACCACACCTATCCCTACAGCTGCAGAACATACTGCAGATGAGCTGGACGAAAGGGCGCAAGCCCTAGAAGCGCGTCGTCAACAACTCCTCGATGAAGCCAAAAACATCGAGGTGGAGAAGAAACACATGTCAAACAAGGAATACATGTCTCGTCTACATCAGAAGACACGGAAGCGTCACATAGATGACAACCAATTCCCACGTGTTCGTGCCGTCCTTTTTGGAGATGAGATGGGGAAGCCACAGAAAGATAGCAACGGAGATTGGGTATACCCAACACCAGTACAAAATACCGTGGCAGCCCGAGAAATTCTATCAGCTAATCCAGGACCAGAGAAGATCTGTTTGGGTATCAAGCTACTCAACAAGGGACTGGAGCAGCAAAAGGTCGCCTTGTCCGGAAGTCAAAAACTGGTCTTAGATTCCGACCAATGTCGCACAGATCCGGCATGGGCTGGCGTAAGATCCCATTATGTTCGAGCGCAGTATCATCACCCCGAACGTCGGGAAGACAACTATTCAAGAACTGGATCTTCAGGACAGCATCACAAAACTTCACGTAACTAGAGCAACGTCGCCCCAGCGGCCGAGAAAGACGTCATCACTGCCCTGAATCCGATGAACCCTCCCTGACGAGAATCTAAGGATTGAAGGGGATAAGATAAAGAGAAACCTCGGGAGGAGGATCGTCAGAGAATGCCACCTCCTAGACATGAGAACCGTCCGGCTGAGCCTCACTATGGTGGGAACGATGGACGAAGAAACGACGGAAACCATGCCGGTACAAGCCGGCAGGGGGCTCGTCGTAGTCAAGCTGCTCCACCCTCTCCACCACACAGTCATCACAACGGCTCCCATGGAGGGCAAGGAGGACAACATGGCGGAGGAGGTGGTGGCAGAAGCCAAAGTCCGGCTCCACGGCACCGCAGCCACAGCCGGCATACGGGACGATCTCTATCCCCGAACGACGCAAGGCACAGGATCAACTCTAACATAGAGGCTCGGCGCTATGAAAACGATGATGTGTACGTTGGGCCAAAGTGCTTCGGTCCATGCATCAGAGCTACAAAATTGCCGGGAGGATTTGCTATCTCAAGACATATCCAAGCCTACGACGGCATTGCTCGGCCAGACACCTGGTTACAGGATTTCTTCCAAGCTTGCTGCATCGCCAAAGGCGGAAACAGCCTGGTCGCAACCTGATATCTCCCACTTATGTTGCGGAAGACGGCACGATCATGGCTCAATGAACTTCTGGCAAACACCATCCATAACTGGTATGATTTGCAAAGCGTGTTCTTTCGGAATTTCGAAGGCACATATCGGAGGCCCTGTACGGTTGGAGACCTACAGCGTTGCACCCAGAAAGCCGGAGAAACTTGCCGGGATTACCTCGGACGATGGATCGACACCAAGAACTCCTGCGATGGAGTAAATGATCAAACTGCGATTGAAGCTTTCATTGTAGGTCTCCCTATTGGTTTACTGTGCCATCGCTTGAAGTGTGACAAGGTTACTGATTTGAGAGAGATGATAGAAACAGCGAGCAAGTATGCAGATGCTGACGATGATGCAGAAGGACTACTCAATGCCCTAGTTGTGCCTCAATCGGCAAAACAACCAAAGCAACAAGCTCAGAAGCGCAAAAATACCTTGGAAGAAAAACCGAACACGGAAACGACGGTAGTAACTACTGTTTCCGGGTCTAGAGGATGAGGAGGACGTGGCGGAGGACGCGGGCGTGGCCGTGGGACATCAAGGGTCCAAGGTAGAGGAGAACAACAACCAGGCAAAACCTACTCTTGGGCCGACATTGCCAATAACCCATGTGTGCATCACCTAGACGCCAATGGGTGCTCATCCCACAACAACGCTGAATGTCGTTTCAATGACGACATCAAAAGAGATGACACCGCAGGCTACAAAGCTAAGGGTAAGAAGGGAAAGAAAAATCCCGAAAAAGACAAAGAGACCAAGGAAGATTCCGAAATGGAGGAAGCTGATGCTTCAAATCCCAAGTCGGAAGGGAAGAAAACTTTTCCTACCAAGAAGGACACTTATGTCACATTCCTTGGATCTCAACCAGCAAAGGTCAAGAAAGCAGTTCTACAGGAGCTCAATGCAACAGTTCCGGCTGTTCCCCAGTATCTGGACTGGTCGGAAGTGGCAATCACGTTTGACCGCGATGATCATCCGCCTAAGTTACACAGGCGAGGAAAGTACGCCTTAATCGTCAACCCACTTATTGACGGTTATGGTTTCTCCAAGACCCTCATGGACGGTGGTAGTCTATGTTGAAACGCTACGCCGGATGAAGATCTCGGAGACCCAGCTGAACCATAGCTCTGTGATTTTTCACGGAGTTGTCACAGGAAGACAAGCTAATCCCTGGGAGAGATCACTTTGGATGTTACCTTTGGAACTCCAAAGAATTATCAGACGGAAGCACTTTCCTTCGAAGTGGTCCCGTTCAAGAGCGCATACCACGCTATATTCGGACTTCCGGCTTACTGGTCTTTTATGGCTCGTCCGTGTTACATTTACAATATGATGAAAATTCCAGGTCCCAACGGCGTGATCACCATCAGGGGAGACCCGAAGAAAGCGCGAGAGTGCGAGGATGGAAATGCCGCCTTTGCCGAAGCCGTGTTGCACGCCTAGGAGTACTAGGAGATCAAGAAGAGCATAGATCCGTCCGAGATGCCCGCAACAAAGAAGGAGGTTACCAAGCCAAATCTAGAGTTCAAGGCATCAGAAGAGACGAAGAAAGCACCGTTGAAGGATGATGACCCCTCCAAGATGACTTAGATAGGCGTAGGCCTAGATAGCGCATAGGAAAGCGCGCTCGTCAAGTTCCTCCAAGCAAATCAAGATATCTTCACATGGCAGCCATCTGACATGACCGAAGTACCTAGGGAACTTGCCGAGCACTCTCTAAATGTAAACCCGAACGCTAAACCCGTCAAACAGTCCTTACGATGGTTTGGCGATGAAAAGCGTAAGGCAATAGCTAAGGAACTAGCACGGCTCGAGTTAGCCGGATTCATAGAAGAGGTCATCCACACTGAGTGGTCGGCTAATCCTGTAATGGTCCCTAAAAAGGACACCACTGATTTAAGGATGTGTGTTGATTATACTGCCTTGAACAAGGCTTGTCCAAAAGATCCGTTCACTCTGCCTAGAATTAATCAAGTTATCAATTCTACGGCAGGCTCAGAACTCCTCTGTTTTCTCGACGCATATTCCGGTTATCACCAAATCCGGATGAAGGAATCTGACAAAGTCAAAACTTCATTCATAACCCCCTTCGGAACCTTCTATTTTGTTACGATGCCCTTTGTGCTGAAGAACGCAGGAGCTACGTACCAGCGCACGATGCAGCGTTGCCTCCACGACCAACTCGGGCGCAATGTACATGCATACGTGGATGATATCGCGGTGATGTCCAAAAAGAAGGAAGCACTCATTTCCGACTTGGAGGAAATGTTCGCCAATCTACGAAAATACAACATCATGCTTAACCTGAAGAAATGCTTCTTTGGAATACCAGCCGGAAAATTGTTAGGTTTCATCGTGTCTCAAAGACGCATAGAGGTGAACCGCGACAAAATCAAGGCTATACTCAATATTTTTAGGCCAACTCACCTGAAGGACGTACAAAGATTAACTGGTTGCATTGCTGCGGTCAGTTGATTTGTAAGCCGGCTTGGTGAAAGAGTCGCACCATTATACAAACTCCTAAAGAAGACCAAAGATTTTGTCTGGACTGACGAAGCTGAAGCCGCACTACAAGACCTGAAGAAAGTACTCTCATCTGCTCCTATCCTTGCAGCGCCGGAACCTCAGGAACCGATGTTGCTTTATATTGCTGCGACAAATAAGGTCGTTAGTATCGTCATGGTAGTGGAGAGACCAGAGGAAAATCAGGAACACCTGGTGCAGCGTCCGACTTACTTTGTCAGCGAGGTCTTAACAGAATCAAAACAGCGATATCCGCACTATCAAAAGTTGGCTTACGGTGTTTTCCCAGCATCTCGTAAGTTACGACACTATTTTCAGGAGCATCCAATTACCGTGGTGAGCAAAGCTCCCATGAGAGACATAATCAACAACAGCGACGCCACAGGACGTGTCGCCAAATGGGGCATAGAGCTCTCAGCTTTCGATATTGAGTATAAACCTCGGACAACAATCAAATCCCAGATCCTTGCTGACTTTGTCGCTGATTGGACAGAGACAAAGGAAAACATGGTCCTCCCTGAGTCAGAATACTGGACCCTCTTTTTCGATGGGTCTAAGGCTCGAGGGCGCTCGGGGCTGGCGTGGTGCTCAAATCACCCCAAGGAGATAAACTATTATACGTGTTGCAGATCCACTTCACAGCGACAAACAATATTGCCGAGTATGAAGCACTGCTGCATGGAATCCGGATTGCCAAGGATATTGGCATCCGACGTTTGATGTGTTACGGAGATTCGGATCTTGTTGCTCAGCAAGTCTCGGATATTTGTAATGCAAATAAGCACATGGCAGCATATAAAGCTGCCGTGGATGATCTATCTAAATCGTTCGAAGGGTTTGAAGTTCAACACATCCCTCGAGCAGAAAATGAGGAAGCAGATGCACTATCTCGAATAGGCTCTGCGCGGAAAGAGGTCCCGGATGGCGCATTTTTAGAGCACCTCAAAGTTCCCTCGATAAAGGGAGTAGATGAGGAATATCCGACCAAATCCGACTCACCTTTAATAGCAGTTTTGGCTATAGTTCCCAGCTGGACTCAACCCTACCTCGATTATTTGGTAGATGGCAAATTACCCGAAGACGAGGTGATAAGCCGGCAGATTATCCGACGAGCAAAAGCCTATACTATTGTTAAGGGTGAGCTCCATAAACGGAGTGTTTCTGGGGGTTTTCAGTGTTGTGTATCTCTAGAAGAAGGAGTGGAAATCTTAAGGGAAATCCACAAAGACGAGTGTGGTCACCACGCTGCAGCCAAATCTTTAGTGGCAAAAGCTTTTCGACATTGATTTTTCTGGCTTACAGATCAGGCAGATGTCGAACGATTAGTCAAGACATGCAAAGGCTACCAAAAGTATGCCAAGCAAGCTCATGTTCTGGCTGATCAGCTGCGAACAATACCTATAACATGGCCTTTTGCGGTCTGGGGGCTTGATATGGTAGGACCTTTTAAACGATCTCCAAGTGGATTTACTCACCTCTTAGTGATGGTGGATAAATTCACCAAGTGGATCGAGGCTAAACCTGTCACTAGTTGTGATGGAGCAACAGCCAAAAGATTTGTCGAGGATGTTATAATCCGGTATGGTTATCCACATAGCATTATCACAGACAACGGGAGTAATTTTTCTATGGGAGAACTGGCCGAATTCTGCGATGAGCAAAATATCCGGCTTGACATTGCGTCAGTCGCACATCCACAGGCTAACGGACAAGTCGAAAGAGCAAATGGTTTAATTCTACAAGGCTTGAAACCAAGACTCGAAGCACCACTACGACGTGCTGCGGGGGCTTGGGCAGAGGAACTACCCTCTGTAATTTGGAGTTTACGAACAACTCCAAACAGGTCAACAGGATACACACCTTTCTTCTTGGTCTATGGCGTAGAAGCAGATCTTCCTAGTGATTTATTTCATACTTCTCCTAGAGTGGCCGCATATATCGAAGAGGATGCCGAGATTTCTCGACAAAATAATCTCGACTTAGTCGAAGAAGTTCGCGTCGTTGCTGAAATGAGATCTACAGCCTATCAGCAGAAGTTACGCAAGTATCATAGCCAGAGAGTCCGAAATAGATCCTTCAATAAAGGTGATTTGGTTCTCCGGCTTGTGCAACAAAGAAAGCACAAACTTTCCCTAGTATGGGAAGGGCCCTTTTTAGTTAGTCGAGTATTGCACAATGGATCGTACTACTTAACTGACATGAGGCCAGTCAAAGAAAGACCTGCTACTAAGAAGAGAAAGAGAGCTAGAGGCAGTACAAATCCGGATGAGTTAGACAGACCGTGGAATATTGCTCAGCTATGTCCCTTTTATTCTTAGTTTATCCTTCTTTGTAATCATACATATGTACATGTCTGTGAGAAATAAAAGTTTTGGTTGCCTCAAGTTTTTTCTGAGAAGTTCTTAAACCATCTTATTTCCGAATGATCATGTCATAGTCGAAAATCCCAGAATGCTTGAAAGTACTTTATGCTCATGTTTGTTCTGGTCTAGATTTCCGATTCTAAAACTGCTACCTTCGGGTATAACTCTAAAATTTCTAGTCTTTACTTGGGTTATTTGTCTGATTGCTGGATGCGGGCATTTTCCGAGTAGTGAATTGTTGGTACTGGAAGCCGGCTTTGTTTCCAAGTTTAAACTGGTTTAGCAATTGAGCTCCGGTTCTCGGCAAAGTTTCCGGTTGAAGGTTTAGCCGGATCACGAAAAGGACGAGGCGGAAAGCCAGATAAACGATAAGTAGAGACGGAAAAATATAAGTGCTTGTGTAAACATTTCAGGCATGCAAAAATTTCAAAAGTCAAAAGTGCTGAATAGATCAAAAGCTTAGCACTTGCAAAAATAAATAGTACTTAATATTGACAATCGCATCAGGTTTTTTCGGAATAATACATAAATTTCTGGTCTATGATGCAGGAGGAGATGAAGGATCTGCCGGCTCGCTGGTCACTCCGCCTTGATATCGTTCTGAGATGTCCGCATCCGAGTTGGTGCGTTCATCGTCAGAAACTTCTTCAGCTTCCTCTGCAGGAGGAGGCAGAGTATCCACGCGGGTGAAGAAGGGGATCTCGTAGCTGGTCAGATCAGCTATGTGGCACCCATATCCGGCGCAGGAGTGCATGATGGCTTGAAGGTCCTGCTCCTGGTCGTCTTCGTCTACCTTACAGTACCCTCTAGTCACTTGCCATATTTCCATGTTTCCATGGTGGCTCATGACCATGGTGAGAGCGTTCTGCGCAGCAGTCCGCGCGTAGGACATGTTCCAGTCCCGAACAAGCTACGGCATCTCCTTGGCCTTGTCCCGCACCTCAAAATCCGACATGCGTGGCATGTCCGGAATCCTGAGAGACTCACCAATGTCCTCAAGGGACTGGCGGTAGTCATGAAGAAGATCACCGACTTGGGTAAGCCGGTGAGTGCGGGGCTCGAACGAGGAAGAGTCTGTAAAATTCAGAGGACCTATACACAAAACAAGTTAAGAAAAAACCGACATTGATAGAAGTCGAAGAAAAAGATAAGTCAGAGAGGTGGAACGTACCAAAAATGACGTCGTCAATCTTGGTCTTCTCCTCCCGGAGACTCTGGACTTCAGCCCGGAGCGCCTGGGATATGTCCTTCTCTCTGCTAAGCTCATTCTTGAGGTCCGAGATTGTTTTATCTTGAGCTACGATCTTGCGATACGCTCATCAGTGGCCATGGAGGAGGATTCAAGGATTTGAGCAATGCTCCTTTCATGATCCGCCTTGAGCTTATCCAGCTCTTAACGAAGCTCCTTGTTCTCCACCACCAAGGTCTTGAGGTTCTCGGCCTCTTCAATCATAGTGATGGATTGTTTCACCAGCGCTGTAAGACAAAAAAGAACAACAGTTCAGAAAAATTCGACATTGAAAAAACCAAAGACAAGGTTTGAATCTCGGAATGTTTACCTTCGGCTTCATCCTTGGCTACTTTGAGCTCAGCATTTTTAAGCCGGAGAGCTTTGATCTCTCTCCGCTTATCACAGACATTGGTCAATAATTCCTGGTTATAGGAACATACTTTCTGTAAGTCAGAATACCCAAAGTCAGAAAGCTACTTAAGGCTCATGCTAAATATCAGCACGAGCCTTGGGGCTACACTAGTTCGTTCTTTGGCATCCTAATGAAGCATAAACTCGGATTTTATATCCTACTTCATGCTTGGGGGCTAGAGGATATGATATAACATAATGGAAAAACAAGAGTTGGAATTCCGACTTACATATTGTTCGCGGGTGAGTTTATCTAAACCCGCATTCACTTCAGTGGCCACCTTCTCGGCAAGAGTAAGAGGGATAACTGGGGCTGTTGGAAGCTCCCCAGTCCTGATCCTCTCGTCGCGAAGGCGGACTTGAGTGAGAAGGTCAGAGAACTTGATGTCCTCTGCTTCTTGCGCTTCTTCCTCGAGGGATAAATGGCTTTTGTCAAGGACTTGCCTAGCTAGCCGCTAGATCTCCTCTGCAGATTTCCGGGTCAGGCCAAATTTGGCAAGACCTGGATTGCTGAGGAGGTTTTCGGCGAAGACTTCAGCCGAGGGATCATTACCCGAGGAGGGTTCACCCTTATCTTGAGCTGACGCACCCATGGTGACGTTAGTTTGTGACCCAAGGATCGCAGGCTCCGTTTGAAGAGTCGGACCTTCTCCAGCATCCGACGAGATAACCGGAGTTACAGAAGGTTGAGGGGCCTTAGTCGGAGGAGCCACGACAGGGGAAGCTATGGTAAGCTTCGTCTGGCATAAGGGCTTCGAAGAAATCCCTTTCCCCTTGCCCTTGATGATCGATTTTGCTCTGAGAACGTAACAAAGTCGGAAATGTTACATCTCGGAAAGAAATTTGAGTAAAGTACAAAGACGGAAAAGTTGTGACTGAAAAGATACCTCTTCACGACAGGCACCTCCTTTGTGCCAACCGCTACCGTCGGAGCTTTGCGCTTCTTGAGCGCAAGATCCGGCAGTGGAACTACTTCTACCTCCTGAGAAAACTCCGGAGGGTATCCTTCAAGCGGAGCAAGTTCCGACTCGGGGATGTCAGCAAGCTGAAAACAAGAAAACATATCAGTATTGCAATATAACTCAAAGATAGAAACATGTAAAAGATGTGATGATAGAAGCCTACCGGCACCACGGGGTTTTCCGCCGTGTGCATGTCTAGAGAAACCTCCGGAATCCGCCTTTCGATCTGCTCCTTGATCAGCCACTTGATTTGGCTTATGTAGCCTTGAGTGGTGTAGGCTTTGGGGCTAATGCGGAGGGAGTCGGTTGGAGAGGACGTGATGGAGTGCATCAGTCTATCCCCGTGGTACTGAAGTGGCTGGATCCGACGTGAGACCCAGCACTAGACCAAGTTGGATCCCTTCAGACCACTGTGCTTGATCAGATATTCGATCCGCCTCTTAGCGAGGATCAGATCATCAGTGAGAGCCAGAGCAGCCTCGTCCCAGGAAGGCTGGGCTGGGGCGGCTCCGTTGACAAAAGCTGGCAAAGCAGTAGCCTTGTCGGGAGCCGGAATATCCCTATGGTAGAAAAAAGTGGCTGGCCATTGTTTGACCGAGTCACTGGCAGAAATTTTGGGATATGCCTGGTGTCGTCTAAGAGAAAAACTAATGGTGCCGGTGATGTAAGGAACACCGGCAGTGATGTAATTCCTCCGGACATGGAAATAAAACCAAAAGAGAAGCAAACTCAGCCTAATGCCGAGAAAGCCCTCGCAAAGCGCAGCGTATGCGCTCATTTCTAGAAGAGAATTGGGAGGAAGATTATGGAGTTGAACTCCATAGTGATCTATCACCTCGGAGAAGAACCCCGAGGGAGGAAAAGACAGACCTCGGTCCAGATTGGTGCCGAAGTGGACTCGCTCGCCCTCGTGCGGGTTGGGGACGGTTTCACCGGAGCCGCTCCGCCAGTCGCTGGCAACGAGGAGCCCCTCCTTCTCCATGTTCTTGAGGCCTTCTTCATCAAGGGCGAAGGGGATCTAGATTCCCCTGTAGCATTCTTTCTCTGCTGCAGCTTCTGCCTTCGCTGCTGCCGCCAGACCGGAGGAAGAAGATGATGAAGCCATTTTCTCTGGTGAGAGGGTGACCTTAAAGGGGCGGCACTGGAAGTTTCTGTGGGGGAAGGACGAGGAGGCTCGGTGCGCGCAGGAAGATTGGGAGGAAAGGAAACGGCAAAGGACTGGTGGAAAGGAGAAGAAGAAATCCGAACCCCTTATATCCACCTACCTGCGCCAAGATTCGTGCAAACGCTACAGTGTAACCGCCACGCGTCATGGAAAGAACTGGGAAGGACCCGCGTGATGATTGCGTCGCCTCGATCTCCATGCACGCATTGAAACTGTGCCTCGGTTCCGCGGACCACGGACCCACCAACGGTCGTGCTGACGGAACGTCTGTCAGATGACGTGACTCGACCATGCTTGTGTCAGGTGGCGTTAGAGACCAAATTCTGGCTTAGTTCAAAATCGAGCTGGAAAACCCGAGTAACCTACTGATAGGTCCGACTTATTTTTAAGACCCAGATCGTATCTTTTGTTGTGCAGTTTCAGGAACCCTTCAAGATTCTGCAAGCCGAAGATCAAGCTAGACGATGATAAATCCGACTTTGCATCTTGGAGGCCTCCGGGGGCTACTGTTAGGGATATACTTTCTGGGTATCCTCACATTTCCTCACTGACCAGGGTGGCCCACTTCGGGTTAGAGCTTTGCTTCACGGGTGGCCCAGTCAGGGAGAAAGACGGAGTCCAATCCGGCTACGGGAAGGCCCAGAAGACTTACCGACTTGGGCCCATAATGTTACTTGTAGTTCAAGATGTACTCTGTAACCGACTCTTAGACGTAGCCGGATAAATCTCTCCTGTAAACCCTAGGCCAGATATCTATATAAGCCGTCCTAGGGAGAGCCTTTAGGGCACCTCAATACTTTAGACCCTTAACTCGCACAGGCGAAACCCTTGTAACCCATATTCCGGCTCTGCCGTATTACTGGATTGCTAGCAGGAGTAGGATCCGTCCAAAGCCGGCGGATTCGAACCTGGGTAAACTTGTGTGCTCACCGTCCCGGAACACCGTATGTCTCACACCCCTCTCTTCCGCACGCCTCGAGGACCCCCTCATGGCGTACTTGTCATCAATCCAATGACAAAAAGAACATACATGCAATGACACTGGTGGATCCATGTGTGGTCTCTCTAGAGAACACATATTTCAATGACACTGGTGGATCCATACGTGGTATGTGAAAAAAACACATGCAATGACACTGGTTGTTGTTACTAAAAAGAACACACATGCAATGACACTGGTGGATCCATGTGTGGATTGTGAAGATAACACAAATGCAATGACATTTGAATGGTACTGGTGGATCCATAGGCGGATCGTGAAAAGAGATTTTCCCTCTCTCTCTCTGTCACAAATCTCACAAAATCCCAAACATGTGGAGATCCCAAGCATGTGCTCACTCTGGGTGCTATGCCTTGATTGGCTGACACAGATGTCACGCGGATCGTCTCCACCAACCATTGATCCCATGTGATCCAACGGGCAGGATAACCCCTCCCTTCTCCACCTTTTTTATGCATGGTCAATCCGTGCCACCTCTTTATCCGTGCCACCGATACTTTACCCCCATAAACAAGTGAAAATCCATCTATCTAACTAAAATAAATGATCATATTTTGAAGAAGCCATCGTCTTCGTCTTCCGGTCCGTCCTTGTCTTCGTCAACACCATGGTCCCCGCCATCGCTGTTGTCGGTGCCCTCCTCTGACGA
This sequence comes from Avena sativa, assembly GCA_916181665.1. NCBI lineage: Eukaryota > Viridiplantae > Streptophyta > Magnoliopsida > Poales > Poaceae > Avena > Avena sativa. The sequence continues at coordinate 24,256,972 of OV702290.1, read as the reverse complement.
CTCGACACCGCCCTCTTCCTCGAATAAGTGCGCTATCTCCATGTCGGTGTCCTCCTCCTCTTCGTAGTCCCACGGGTCCACGTCACTCTCCTCCGCTTCTGCCTCCAACTGATCGATGAACGCCTCCTCGTTGGCCGAGTCGGACTCATCCAAATAGCTATCTCATCTCTTTTCCTGGTCTTCTTCTTGTTCCTCTTCTTGTTCGTACTCGCCGGTGCAACACGCGCCCCCGTCCTGGCTGCTACTTTGTGCTCGTCCGACGCTGCAGGTACCCCACGCTCCTCCTGCGCGGCCGGTACGAGCTTCGACGTCGCAGTGTCCTCGAGTGCCGATGTCGATGGATCCTGGCGCGGTCGGACACGACGTGCTGCCTCAGAAGGCGACTCGCACGCGCGGACGATGCAGCGAAGAGTCGGGGATGCAGGACGGTCAGTGGACGGCTTGGACCTACCATTGCCACGGCGAGGGGGCATCGTGCTCGAGGTAGTTGCTCTAAATGGTCGATGGTAGGTACACAGAGTGGGGGCCAATCTGATCAAGGACGAGCAGCGGTTTCGTGCGTCGTGTCCACGCATGCATTTGTCGATTATCAAAAAAAAAGTAATATCTCGCGTACTGAACATAATTTGATCACAACAAAAGTGGCACAGCGTATTCTAGACTCATAAATATCCCATGCGTGCATGTCACATGGAGTTCGACGGAGTGGGACATGCCGACGTGATCGTGCAGCAGTTGCGCGCGTCATTGCCCCATTAACACGTGACACACGCATGCGGGATGTGCACGCCGATTCCCGTGACGACCACCTGGCTTGCACTCCCCTTATTATATACTGGATTTTGGGCGGCGCCGAAGACCATTGAAGTGTCCATCGCAATAAAGACAAGTCCCATCGATTCCCTACCCCTGCCTCCCTGGCTTATTTGAGAAGGTAGACCGTACATGGTGGTCTTGTATAATAGTACTAGTACTACTGGACCACGGCATGTACTCTTACTCTTCTCCCACACTAATAATCACTATCTCCTTCCTCCTGCCACCGGCACACTCACCCTGCAAGCCATGGCTCCACTAAGGAGGGGGAGAGGCCGGTCGACGATCCTCGCAGAGAAAAGGGAGAGAAATCGCCATGAGGCACTTCTTGCTCTACCAGCCGCTCAAGCCCACCCTCTCATCGAGGCCCAATCTCCCCCAACAATGGCGCCGAATGTTCTAGCGGGCGAGGGCTCCTCCCGGTACGGTCTCCTTATTCTACTTCTTCTCCATCTCCCTCTCCATCATGATCTTAATCAGTTTCTTCTTGTTTTTCTTCTTCTTCTAGCTCTTCCTCTTCTACGTATTACAGGTTAGCCGTGGAGCCTGAATCCACCACGACGGAGGCGTTGCAGGACCCGTTCGGCCCCGTTCCATGTCTCGGCGAGGTAGCAAATCTCCACGCTGTTATTTCTCCGAGTTATGATGTGGATTTCTTAGATGTTGTCCGCCCCGCATTGGTTTTTCTTCTTCTTTTGCGAGTTGTATTAGTTTTCATGAATATGACTGGATCTCTTGGTCTTTCCTTAATACCGTTGTTCATAGATTCACTATGGATTTTTTGTGATTAGGAATAGTTTATCGTGGTCATGAATAGATCTCCAGGTCCATTTTTTAACACTGCGGCCAATAGATTCAACGGGGATTTTTTTTTATCTGTATTAGTATTCACCTGGGACCTGGAGTGTAATTGTAGAATTCCTATTTCAATTAACATGAACGATGCAGTGATCGAAGGCCGAGTACCGTGAGAAGGTGGCCGCGATCAGTTCCAAGATTGTCAACCAACATGAGCTTGCACGCTCCCTCACCCAAGCTAATGAGAGCCTACGCAAGCAATTATCTGTGCAGAAGGAGATCTCGCTAGATTTTGCACGTGACGTCGTTAGGCTGCAGAAAGTGCTCGACCGTAACTTGATCAGGCAAGAACAGGCCATCAAGATAATCAACGAGCTCATGGAGGAGAAGAAGAATCTCGTGGAAAGGTGCATTCTCCTGCAGGACGGAGTCAGCGAGGCACTTAGAGGACGCGTCGAGGAAACCAAGGCTACCATCCGAGCCTACCATGACAGGAACCGTTGCCTGGATGCAGTCAAGGATATGAAGGCGGACATGAGCAGAGGGATCACCGTACTCGAGGGTGTTCGGAAAGAGAACGAGGAGCTAAGGGCATGTATGGAGGCGTATCGGAGCAATGCCCAAGTCTGATTCCCGTTAGCAGGGACACGAATACCAGTTCGTCCTCCTCTCCTTTTGTAATGTTTAGGGTTCAGGGAGCAATGCCCATGTCTGCTTCCCATTATAGGGTGCAATAAGAATCCTAGGGCAACTCCTTATCTATCTGGACATGTGTTGGTGTTCATGTTCATGAATGGACACCATGTTCTCTTTCCATTATGTATCTGGACATGGGTTTCTGCACTATGAGTTTGCCACTCTCCCACTACTATTTGGTGATATTGGGAAAAACCCACAACAGCACACTAAACTGCTGAAAATCTTATTTGTCTTCGAAATTGAAATTATGACAGTGCCACTAGTCGATTCATAAAATGTTGATTAGTCCTAGATTGCTTCTTCCTTGAAATTATGACAGTGCCACTAGTCGATTCGGTTAATTATGGAAACTAACCAGCTTGTCCTGGTGAACTGAACAAACCATACTATGTATTTTTGTTGCAGGGAAAGAGGCGAAAGATCGACTAGGACCTGGCGACCTGGCTAAATGACAACATAGCAATCCAAAGGGAGAAGCGGAATTCCCAGAAACTGGCCTTTGACCAACTGCACGCTGAATTCGTGGTCCTTTCTGACAAGTGCCAGAAACTGAAGGAGTTAAACGCCGACTGGGCGAAGCTACATAGTGAAGGTCGCGCCTCGGCTAGGAAGCAGACGAAGATCATGAAAGGGATCTTGAAGGAAAATCGTATGGCTACGGACAAAATTCTCCAATCCGTGACGGAGCGCTGGAACCTACAGCTGAAGCACGACATAGTACTGAAGGAGCTGGCCAATCTTAGGGAGGAAAACAGGCAGCTCCGGGCCAGGCTCGCTTGAACACAACATATGTCTATTTAGTACTAAACTGCCTGGTTTATCCTCTGCAGTGGTGATTTTGTAAGCGTGAACTTAACTCTATGCACGATGTGTGTGTTCATCTGAAATTAGTTTGCTCGAGGATTGAGTTTGGCTTAGTTCGGAAAGCGCAACTGCAAGTCTTACAATTAACTAGTTTTAGGCATTGGTACAACATAAATTATTCATCTCGAATTTCCTTTATCCTCTATAGTCTGTCCTTGTTCACCCTCGCGCACCTTGTTCAGTTCCTTCAACAGATCTGCAATGTAGTACTCTAGCTTCTTCTTGTCTTCCCTGAGCTAATCCCTCTCCTTTTCTGCATTATGAATCAGCAACCTATGACTATCCTGAAGCTTCTTTGCAGTTCCAACAACCAAGCTCCCATCGATTCCGTCAGTTAGCTTTGACTGCAAATTCTCGATTTCTTGTTCTAGCTCCTTATTTCGTACCGACAGCTTGTATTTTTTCAGCTCCATCACTTAAATCAGTAAATCTCCCTGACCTTTCCAACTCATACATCTCCCATAACTGTGCCAAACATTTATTAAGTGCATCTGGCCACTCAAGATCCACCCACTCTACTGCTTTACACACCGGTCCAACCTAAAAACACACACACTATAGTGTTATGAACATGCACGATACATTTTACTTCATGCCACAGTTGCACATAATGTAAACAAACCTGATTTGTACAGCCCAAAAACCTTCTCCTAGTGTTACTGCCTTCGAATGCAACATATCTCCTCAGTTTTAGCCCATGGTCACATGGCACTTCTCCATCGAGATCTAGGCCCTCCCATTCGGAGTCGTAGATCGTCCTTGGTACCTATAGGTAAACGCAAAGCTGAAATCGAACACGATTGCATGCACATATGGAGCTCAGATCGAGAGATTTACCATTGCCTAACCCTAGCCCGAGAAAACAGAGAAACTCACATCATGGAAGGAATACTCGATGTCGGAGAGAAGGTTGTCGCTGCTCGACTGGTCGTCCTCGCCGTTCAAGGACAGCATGGCGAATGCGACGGCAACGGCGACAGCGTCGGCGAGAGAGAGAGAGAGAGAGAGAGAGAGAGAGAGAGAGAGAGAGAGAGAGAGAGAGAGAGAGAGAGAGAGAGAGAGAGAGAGAGAGAGAGAGAGAGAGAGAGAGAGAGAGAGAGAGAGCAGCCCTTCTACCGCTGCAACGATGACTAAATTGGCATGTTACAATAGTTTAATGGATACCATGCCCTTTCCCTGGATTACTGTCTCCTACCTGATATGGATTCTCTTCACACATTCTCATTTCAAATATTAAACCTGCACTCCCTCCATTCCAATTTCATTGCCTAACGAAAACATACCAGTATATTACATCATCCAAAGAAACAAAATCATGTCAACTACAAGGTACTTATGCATCACTTCTTCAGTCATGGTTTCACAAAACATTACATTATAATCTCCCAACAAACATAACCACAACATGGTTTCACAAAACATCACATTACAATCTCTCAACAAACGTAATCATAGGAACAAGTATAATACATCAACTCAAGAAACAAAATCATGTCGACTACAAGGTACTTACACATCACTTGTCCTGTCATGGTTTCACAAAACATTACATTACAGTCTCTCAACAAACAAAATAATAGAAACAAGTACAGTACATCATCTCAAGAAACATAATCATGTCAACTACAATGTATTTATGCATCACTAGTCCAGTCATGGTTTCACAAAACATTACATTACAATGTCCCAACAAACATAATAACAGAAACAAGTACGGTACGTCATCTTAAGAAACATAATCATGTCAACTACAATGTACTTATGTCTTATTACAACGACGATGGTTTCAGTGAGTGGCATGTCCGAAAATCTCAACAGCTCGCACAGCATTTTATCGCAATCTCTCAACAAACATAATCACAAAAGCACGCTCTAAATGCAACAGCAGTCAATATTACAAATACAGGCAGGGGAACCCCGTGGTCCATATGACAAGCCCAGGGTAGCAGCTCTCATCAGATCTCATCAACATCGACCACCTCATTCTGTTCAGCCACTATAGGGGCATCTACATCCACTATAACCTATTCAACAACATCAGAAATGGTACCAAGGAAGAACACCTTCCTGGTTCGCTTCTTTCGCCGCATAATCTACATAAGATCTTCAGAATCCAAAACATCTATGAATTGCTGTTTCTTATGATGCCACCACCGGATTTTTGCCATCTGCTTAGGGCCAATACTGATTTCCTTACCGATCATCTCTCTCATTTCATCAAGAGTTATGTTTTTGGAATCGACAGTGATCTCCATAGTACATGACGAAATTGGCTTATTAACTCCCTCATCAAGTTTTGCCATGTATGAATCCACCTCTATGCGTATACTGAACTTATCTAGATCAACATCTATTGGTCTGTATTCTCTAGGAGCAGAAGCTCTAGCAGCAAGATCTCCAGCATCTACATACATATCATCAATCATCGCTTCAACTTTCACCTTACGATCAGCTGCACAACACTCCCAAACCATCTGAAGCTCATGGGAGTGCTCAATTTGCTGATAGGTATCATTCATGTTGCGCCACACCAATTTTGTCCTCTGTCTAGAACCCCAGGGAATTCTAGCGGCAAGCATATCTACCAGCTGTGAAATAGACACAACCTCTTTGCAATTCACAAGCAGATGCACATCTTGCCCGAACACAACCCTCTCGCAACCAAAATCAAGCTTTGCAGTGTACTGCCGAACATGAACTGTGAACTCATATAGGTCCCTTGTATAAAAGTTGTGCCTAATTTGATTAAAAAGGGGAACATTTCAGTTTATTCGATTCTATTATGCCGTAACTAATCTACTTGCAAGATAAGGCACAGATAAGAAAAATTCACCTCTCGCTCTTCTCCCGGGTTTTTTTCTTCGAGATCAGAGTGCTGCATCTGCCCACCGGAGCCGAACAATTCGCCACCGGCCTTGCTTTTCTCTTCAACCCGCTGCTCGTAGGTACCTTGGGAGCAGAATCCTTGCTGGCCTCCTCTCTAACCGGGGCTGAAGACCTCGCCGCTACTACGCGTTGAGCCCCAGACTTGGGCCCCGACGGACCCTTTTCAGTCGGCGATGTAGCTACAACCTTCGCCTTGCAAGACATGCTGGGCCGCCGCCGCTGGATTCAGTGTCAGGGAAGGGAGAAAAAAGGTCCTCCGCCGCCGGCAGAGTTAGGGTCGGGGAAGGGAAGAAAAGGGACCGCCGCCGCCGCAGCAAGATTTAGTGTCGAGAGTTAGGAAAGTACAGTAATGGATTTGCCCCTACGACACGTGCAGGGTGGCTAAGAAGAGTGACCGGCGAAGGAGGGGCACATTAGGAACTAGTGTAATGGAATATCCTGACTTAACAGGCGCGATTTGAAAATATTGGATTTGGCCATCATTCACTCGAAAGACCCCTCTCAGCAATTGGTGCCCCAACTTTTCAAATCGCGGTGATAAAAATCAACTTGGGTACCGCGTTGCCTGGCCACCCCAACTTTCGGGCCGCAAAATGATATTCTCCCCTCAACGTCCCACGGTAGTTCTGGCATCTATAACTGTCTATACTTCCCATTGCCGTAATTCAAAATATGGGCAAGGTGTACACCAAGGAGGCATGCAGGATCGTGGAGAAGGACAACGAATGGTTTGGATCTTAGACTGGGCCCCATACCAAGGAAGTATGGACAAGCTCGCGACTTGGATGTGCAACAAGGCTAAGGTCTCTCATGGGTAAAGCAACGCACCTCTGCAGAGTGTAAAAAAGTGTGACATGTTACTCCCTGTTCCGGGAAGGAGCTGCGAACGTTGTAGGAAGGGAACTCCACGAAGTTCTAATCAACATGTGAAGACTAACGGACATAGCTTTTCAGAATAAAAACAACCTTTGAAGAAATGTTTACGAAAACCTGCATAGCCTACGACCTATGGTCTTTGGATATAGTTAGTGCATCATACACTCCTTTTTAGTGAACTTGCTAAGTACGCTCGTACTCAATCGTACCTTCTTAACCCTTGCTAGATGCTAACACCGATGAAGATGACATCAACACCAACCTATGCTCAAGGAATCGACATCGAAAGACTAGTTCCTAAATGAAGTCAAGAGATTCATCAACTAAAGTGAAGACGAAGTTCCTGATTAGATAGGAGTACAATATCTATCCTTAGAACCTACTTTTGTAGAGAAATGCAATAGCAACATTTGCAAGCCATATAGTTTAGATGCTAGTCTATTAGTGAAGTGTTTATTGCTGGTTCTTCTTTGTAAAAAGTTGCTTTCTTCCTCTTTAACCTATAATGATCTCTGGATTGTTTGTAAAGAGTCGAGTTGTAACCTATAGTCATGTCTTGGACCTGCTATGTTTCTGTTGTACCACTCTGAGGGATGTAATACTAGTGAAACGGTGTTTCATTGGTGTTATGTCAATGACTATAGTGTACTACATCATGCAGTGGTATGCTGGGTCACCGCAGCCAGTAGAATCCCGCATGGAAGGCCTTTGTTGCTATTGCTCGGCTGTTGGCATGATGGACGCATATCCCTTTGTGGATGTCCTTGAGGATGAGTTTTCCTTCTTCGGGTGTTATGCATCACTGGAGCACACCTGACACACTTATTTTATAGAGTTCTCCCTTTACTACCCAAAAGGCCCTAGACCGCCGGGTGATGCGTCGTGATTCGACTGTATCTTCTAGGAGTTCTCCGTTAATCATGTATGCTAGGTATGGATACTACATCCATGTGGTTTGTATCATAATGATGGCTTCAGGTTCTTCCTCGTCTTCTAGAGCAAGTGTATTGGGTTTGGCTGATGGTGCAGCCCCCGAGTCAATCTGTGGTTTTGCTCCCCTTGCGTGCCTTTGGGTCTACGGCTTTCATGGCTTTCTTCACCTTGATGGAGTGCTCACTGATTTCCTCCAGAACCCCGGGCGGTATGAGTAGGCAGAGGGACCCGATGTTTGCAAGATTTTCGGCTTCCTTGTTGCTTGCTCTGCTAATATGGGATACCTCACACTTGTCGAAGTAACCCTCCATAATGATGTACATGCCGCGGTACGCGATCATGTTGTTGTTGATGGCATCACATTTGTTCATTACTAGATATGCGACGAGGTTTGAAGCTCTGAAGATTTTGAGGCGATTTGCACCACAGGCTTTTGCCATACGCATACCGTGCAGCAGGGGATCGTATTCGACTTTGTTGTTTGACGCGTTTGAGAAGCTTATCAAAAGTATATAGCGTATTTTCTTCTTCTTGGGGTGATATTAGTATGACACCAACACCTTCTCCTTTGGTTCTTTTGGATCCATCAAAGTACATGGTCCACGAGCTTGACAGATCTGGGGGACCCGTGCTTTGGAGTTCCATCCATTATGTGATGAAGTCATGCAGGATCTGAGATTTTATTGTTTTTCGCTTCTCATACATGATGTCTCGAGGGGATAGCTCAATTCCCCAAAGAGAGACACACCTTGTAGCTTTGGGGTTGTTGAGGATGTTGGAGAGGGGAGCCTCATTGACCACCACTATCGGATGCTTGAAGAAGTAGTGGCGCAATTTTCGTGCTGGCATGAAAACACCATATGCAAGCTTTCGATAGTGCGGGTACCTTTTCTTGGATGGAGATAGCACCTCGCTGAGGTAGTAGACCAGCCGCTGGAGACCATGGGTTTTTCCATCTTCGGGTCGTTCGATGACCAGTACTGTGCTAACCACCTGGTTGGTGGCGATGATGTATAGCAGTAGTGGTTCCTTTTGCTTGGGTGACACCAAGACATGCGTTGTCAATAGTGTTTTCTTGAGGTTCTTAAAGGCTTGTTGGGCTTTGTCGGTCCACTCGAAGGTGTACAATTTCTTTAGTGGTGCATAAAATGGTAGTGCTTTTTCGCACAGCCGAGCAATTGAATTGACTTAGTGCCACCACGTGCCCAACCAGCTCCTGAACGCCTCGTAGGTTTGTCGGCTTCTTCATTGTTAGGATCGCATGTATATTTTTGCGGTTTGCTTCAATTTCCCTGGCTAACACGAGGTATTAGAGGAGCTGCCCAGCAGGGACTCCAAAGGTGCACTTCGTCGGATTGAGCTTGATGCAGTACTTGTCGATATTATCGATTGTTTCGCGTAGATCATCGATAAAGGTCGACTCTTGCCTTGTTGTGATTATGACATCATCGATGTAGTCTTGACCATTTCTGCTGATTTGGTTTCCGAGGCAATATTGCATCATCCGCTGGTAGGTGGCACCCGTGTTCTTCAGCTCAAAGAGCATTGTAGTGTAGCAGAATACACCATAAGGTGTGATAAATGTTGTTTTCTCTTCGTCTTCTAAGAAGGGAAAACATTCGCATCCGGTGGTTCCATCGATGATTTAACTGATTCACGGGAGTAGGAAGTGATCCTTTGGATAGTGCTTATTCAGTATGGTGAAGTCGATGCACATGCGTAGCTCGACCGTATTTTTCTTCGACCCATGTTGCTTTTCTGATTTCCTTGATGAATTATCGAGTAGGCGATGGAGTTCAATGGCCTTGTGTACTAGCTCCACGAAGCGCCAAAGTGATTGTTTTACTGGTCTTGCATAGATGTTGAGTGCGTGCTCGACAAGTTCCCTAGGGATTCCTGGCAAGTCAGCTGGGACTCATGCAAAAATTTCCCAGCGCTCATGGAGGAACTCAACGAGCGCACTTTCGTATGCAGGACTGAGGTTAGAGGCCACACAGGTTGTTTTCTTTGGGTCCGTCGGATGGACCTGCACTTCCTTTATGTCCTTTGCTGAGTCGAAAGATTGGTCGGGTATGTATCTTGTTGCTTGTATCATAACATCGTGCTTATAAGTGATCTTGAGTTGGGCGAACTCCGTCTCCATGCCAAAGGACTCGAAGATCTTATTGAACTCGCGGTCGCAGTTGTCCGAGCGGGCGAAGCTTCCCCTGATAGATATGATTCCATTGGGTACCGGCATCTTCATCATGAGGTACGGGTAGTGTGGCACTGCCATGAATCGTGCAAATGCTGGGCACCCCAGGAGTGCGTGGTACTGTGATGGGTAATCGATGACCTCAAACTCGATTTTTCACGCCTAAAATTGTCTCGGATTTCGAAGACAACATCAAGGTAGATCTTGCCTACAGGAACTTCGGCTTTGCCCGAGACGATGTCTTGGAAGGAGGTATCCATTGGAGCTAGATTGGTCAGAGAGTAGTTCATTACGTGTAGCCTCTTGGCATAGATGAGGTTAATGGTGTTTCCTGTGTCCATGAAGACTTTTCTTATGTCGAACCCGGCAATTTGGGCTTCGACTATTTATGCCGAATGACCCAGTCGGGGGCTAAAGCTGATCTCCTGCTTGGACCAATGGAGGTACGCACTTGTCGGGTGATCATATTTTGTGTCCTGTTAGATGGGCGTCCCTTCTGGATCATATGCATTGCTCTGGCTTGAATTGGGGTGACTTGATCGTCGAGACTATGATGTATTCGATGACGACAAAAACTATTTGATCTGACGATATTTATGATTGAAGTTTCAAAATCCATTCTGGGTCAAAATTTTGGGGAGCGGGACGCCCGAGAGCTGGGAAGTACTCGTGCCCGCCCGCCGCCTTCCCAATAATACCAAGGGTCGGAACCCATTTCATTGAGTCCAAAGATAGACGAAAGATGTTGCACGTACACACATTGAACAAATGATCCTAGGGGAGGCCCCAAAAGCAGCCGGTCTCCTTTTACAATAAGGTTACTCTACTCCACGGTTCGTTAAACTTCCATACATGCCGTGTTCGCTGCGACAGACCATCTTTGATCTTAATTACGAATCTCATCAAATCGGTGACATCTAATTCGAGAAATAGTACTACATGGAAGCAGATTGCGTTAGTAGAAAAGATCAACTTCCCGTACGTTACAGGTAAGTTGTAAACTCGGCTAGTCGCCACGCACTTTGGTAAAGAAATGATGCGATGGAAATAGACTCCCATAAAAAGACCAACTTTCGGTTTGTTACTATTACGGTTCGGCAGTAAACTCGGCAAGTCCCCTCGCATATTTTGGTAAAAAAACTGACGTAAAAATGGAACCTGTTCTGACTTTTCCTAAAAGTCTCAGACCGCGTCAAACCGAACCCCATCACACGCCCCCACGCGTCCACCGTTCCGTCCGAAGTCCACACCACCCTCACCGGCGTCACCGCCCCCTCCTCCTTATTAACCGCGCCACCTCCGCCCCTGTTTCCTCCACACGCCCTGCTGCTTCCAACTCTGAACCCCGAAAGCGAGGGCCTTTCCTCCCAACACCACCCGCCCGTCTCCCACCTGAACCCCCATTAACTCCTCCACCCCCACACAGATTCCCCGTCCTCGGAGGGCAGCGGCGGCGGTTGTGGTGGCCCTACCCGCACCCGCAACAACCATGTCCGTGGTACGGGTCCTCGCTCTGTTACTGGTGGCCGCGGCGGTGGTCGCGGCGCCGGCGCGCGTGGCCGCGGCGGGCGCGTGCGCGGCGGAGAGCTTCTCCAACAACCGCGTGTACGCGGCGTGCACCGACCTGCCCACCCTGGGTGCGTCCGTGCACTGGACTTACGACGCCGCGGCGTCCTCCCTCTCCGTGGCCTTCGTGGCCGCGCCGCCCTCGGCCGGCGGGTGGGTCGCCTGGGGGCTCAACCCCAAAGGCGAGTCCATGGCCGGCACACAGGCGCTCATCGCCGCGCCCAAGGACGGCGGCGCCGGGTACGACGTCCAGACGTACGACATCTCGGGCTACTCGCTCAGCGCGCCCAAGGCCATCTCCTACCCGACAACCGACCTCGCCGCCGAGGTCGCTGCCGACGGCCGGGTCCAGATGTTCGGGAAGCTCACGGTCAGCAACGCCAGCGGGGATGTTGTGAACCAGATATGGCAGGTGGGGCCAGTATCCGACGGGAGCATCGCTCCGCACGCCATGGTCTCCGCCAACAAGGCGGCCATGGGGAAGCTCAACCTCGTCACGGGGGCCAGCACCGCCGCCAGCGGAGGGGGCAGCATCCTCAGGAAGAAAAATGTGAGCACTCTACTATACTCCTTGTCAAATCAAAGCTTTTAAGATCTGGATGGACTAATTTCGTTATCTGTTCGTATTCGCGTTCTTTGTTGTTTTTTCTTAAAAATTTACGATTCCTCTTGAGTCAGTTCGCAATCGCACCCAAACTCAAATCGTAGGCGCTCTCTACAAGAGAGTCTGATCAAAATTATACTCTGCGAAGTCCTCAATTTCATGCTGCCGAAATTTGAGTGACAATTTTCACCTTTTAACCGGAGTTTTAGTTTTTATAATCCAATTGCTACGAGTGTGTAACTGTATCTATTGAAGGGCCTTTACTGCAATGAGTAGAGAGGGGTAGTAAACCACATGAATCAGTTTCAGCCTATGCTGATGCAGTGGCACGAACATGGAAACACCATGAATTTTGTATGCTTGTAACGGGCACCGCATAAAGATGTTGTTCCTGTTGTCATGTGAATTGGCAGAAGTCACATGCATATATGCCTAATTAACTTGGTTGACTTGGATTAGAGCTGACTTAAAGCTGTATTATTTCTTGATATTTTGAGTGCGTATCTCACATGGGTTCTTCTGTCCTGTGCACTTTGGCACTTTATTTATATATGTTGTGGCTGAATCTGTCTTGCCTACCTAGATTTCTTCCTGTCTTGGTGGACTTTCAGCATGGTTCAGTCTAATTGTTGATAGGTACATCCGAATGTTCATCCGTGGCAATAGCATAGAAGTTCTCCAACACCATGAAGTTATTATGTTGTAATAAAGAAAAATCAATCTTTCTCTAAAAAAATGGAAATTCAGTAAAAAAAACTATTGATAATACTGAATTTACCATGTTGCAGTAATTTTACCAAAACATTCTCATCCTTACCCTTTTGTTTCCTCTTGCAGACACATGGAATTCTGAATGCCGTGAGCTGGGGAATTCTGCTGCCCATGGGAGGCATAGTTGCAAGATACCTCAAGACATTCAAATCAGCCGACCCTGCGTGGTTTTACCTCCACGTGGCTTGCCAGCTGATCGGTTACGGCGTGGGAGTGTCTGGCTGGGCCACCGGTATTCATCTGGGGAATCTGTCCAAGGGGATCACCTACTCGCTTCACAGGAACATTGGGATCACCGTGTTTGCTCTCGGTACTCTCCAGGTAAACCATCATCTTCTCCACATTCTCAATTTCCTCATTATGCAGTAGTGAATGAAGTTGCTGATGTATTCTGTTGATGCAGATCTTCGCGCTGTTCCTGAGGCCGAAGAAGGACCACAAGTTCCGCCCCTACTGGAACGCGTACCACCACTCTGTCGGGTACACCATCATCATCCTGGGCATCGTGAACATCTTCAAGGGCATGAGCATCCTGGAGGTGGAGCAGAAGTGGAAGACTGGGTACATCGTGGCGATCGGCGTCCTGGGCGGCGTGGCGGTGGCCCTGGAGGTCATCACCTGGAGCATCGTCCTCAAGAGGAGGAAGACGGAGGACAAGGCCTACAACGGCGGTGGCGGCGCCTCGAATGGCCTGCCGCTCTCCATGTGATTCTTTGGTCAGGTGGCCGGTTCGTACGGGATTTGATTTGGTGCGTTCGTGGGTAGCTGTGTGCGTGTGTGCGTGGGCAGATTCGTAGGAGGGAGGTTATTAGGGTCTTCTTGTGTTGGTCTCTGATGATGGATAGAGGTGTGTATACTTGCTGCACATTATACTGGAGATGAGAGCGGTGGTGCCGATCGATGGATACGTCTTGCTGTGTGCGTCTATGTTTGGTTTGATCTGCATGTTTTTGCTGAGACAGCTGAGTGGATCATCGTCTAGTTGTTTCCCTCGCATTTCCATGGCCGCTTTTGCGAAAGCAGTGAGACGTGTGTCTCTGTCCCGGTGGTTGGTGAAGCAGAGAGAAGATACACTTATACTATATTTCTGGCAGTGGAAGGAAGCATGATCTCTCTAGAAAGGTGGACACACACACGGGTAGCAGCTGCCAAGTTCACTGAATTTGTTTCTTCAAGGGTGGGAAAAGCGAGGGGCTTTTGTTTTCAGTGGGACGGAAGCCAAACACTTTCTTCTCTCAAAAACATCATGGCCGTTTGTTTGTTGTTCCTAGAACACTTCGTCGTTGGCAGAAATGTAACTATCCACCTAAGTACATAGTGGCCTAGGCTAAGCTTTGGAGGCTGGAGGTTGGAGGCAGATTCGTCTATATATACGTGCACTGATGTGAATGAACAAGGGCGCAGGACGAGTGGTAATGGCGAGTGGGTGGCTGCCTTGAGCCGAGACGACGAGTGAAAAGCTTTTGGCGTTGGATTTAGTGCAAGTCGATTTACATAGTAGTATGCTTTTTCGTGACAGCAGAGCTGGTGGCAACCGCAGAAAAAGGCAGCATCCAATCCAGTTTGACGAAAGAAGGAAACGTGTGCCTAGTGCAAAGCATCACCCATCTAAGCCTACCGCTCCTCTGTCTGTTTCCATTGGCTCTCACGGCAAGGCATGTTCAAGTGTCAGTGTGTTGTGCTAGTATAATCTCATCAGATGACAAATCCGACCTCGCTGGATCTGTTCGTGTCCGAAGCAGAAGAAGAAGGTATAGTTTCATAGCCGAAACCGGAACGGAGAGCGAGCTGGTGCGAGTGCGACGTGGGAGCTAAAACAAGGCATTCCATTTTGTTGTTGACTTGCAGGCCCACTCGTGACAGACGACAAGATGGCAACACAGGACGAGCGAGGGGACAAACGAGGTGAAATGCTACTAAGTGGGATGTCGTCAGTATGTCACTCGATCCAAGGGCTGCTAGCCAGCTGCCCAGTCGAGCTAAGCTAAGCTGCCTGCCTACCCGTGGCATGCGAAACTGGCCAAGGCGGATGACGACGACGCGGCAGATTCCAGCGGCATCTCGCCAGCCAGATTCGGCGGTGGGCGCGGGGCCGGAACCCGTGGCGCGCGTCGCTCCATCCCATTCGGACCGATTCTTCCCGTCCACCCCCGTCGGAAGGGAAAGATAACGATGGACCACGCCATCTATCCCCCCCGCGATCATACGCGTATCGTGTGCTATCACAACAATGCTATCCTGATCGAGGGTCGTGCATCCATGAGCACTGTCACAACCGTTCCGCTAAACCGTACCGGTGCCCATTCAGACGTGAAGCCTAGAACTAGCTCACCAAGTCACAATCTACACGCACGATGCGTTGGGTTGGAGCGTCTGAGCCTCAACTCAGTTGATCAATCACCTTCCCAACTCAGACTAGCCACAGCTTCCTTTAATTAAACACCAAAAGCTTCCTTCCAGCAGAGAAGTGGGTCGTCCACCCACATAAACGCACGCTCGATCATTGGATCAGTGAGTTCAGTGAGGTTAGCCCAACCCAACTGAGGTACTACAACTGCTCTTTATCCTCAAGGGACAGGACGCAACCAAACTAAACGGGCACCAAATCCTCGCTGACCCCGGACAGTTCACCAGATTTGACCTAGCCTAACTGCTCGTGCGGGGGCGCCCCTCTCCGTTTCTTAGAACCCAATTTATGCCCAGATGTCAAAGCTACTCAACAGTTGAACAGTTTGGTTGCCTGAGCCCGACCCATCGTTCTGTCATTCAATAGGGTTCGCGAAGTAGGTTGGCTCAGTCTCAACCACAACTTTCAACTTTCAGTTCAGTTGCTGGGTGCAGATGTCTGAGAGCTGTGACAATATATCTCTCTCAAGGGACCTGGAGCAGGTCACACTGAAGAGGGAGAGGAGAGCTGATTATAACTGAGAATTTAATGAGTTGCAACTAGGTTACAACTTAGAATTAGTACAAATTTTAGTAAGTTGCAACCTTGTTGCAATTGAGAATTAATACAAATAGTAGGATTTCTTAGACATAAAAAGTTCTCGGGCACATAAGATCTGAGATCTAGGTGCTCTCTTATTTTTATAAGCACCGCTCTAAGCATCCCCATTGTACATGGCCTTAGGGCGTAAACCAAAGTAGTATCAGCAAACTCCACACATCTCAACATATCAAGTTGCCAGCAAGCGTAGGAGACTATACGTATTGATCAGTCACAACGCACAACAACTTCCTTTGTATATATTCTTCTATGAAGGTAAGATAGTTCTTCCACACCACACGTACTCTCTCCACGAAAAACATGTAAAAATAACTAACTACAGAATAACTATGCATTTCTTTTCTCAGTTACATGAAGAATGGCGAGAACCTGCATATGTACAGCGTTTAACAGTGGAGCAGCTTCTCCCTGATTTTAGGCAAGCAAACCATCACTTCACTTCACCCCCTATACAAAACTCCTACTACATCAAAACAAGACAAACTATACTCATTCGTGCATGTTCCGCATACGGCACAGGTCGTGCACCTCCGAGCTGCCGAACTGCCCAAAGTCGGAACGTTGCAAATGATGGCTCTTTCTGGAAGAATGTTCGCTTGACGGAGCATCAGCAGACAGGGCGCCGATGGACAGTAGGTTGGCGGTTGGGGGTGCTGGGCTCGCCGCGCAGCAGTGCCGGACGTTGATCCTGTGTGTCACGGTTTCGGTCGAGGTGCTGCCTGTCACATTGACCAGCAGAACAGCATCCTTGTCTCTGGTCACTTCGCACCATCCGTTCTGCATAACTCCGTCGACGAAGAATTCTTGGGTGCTGTAGTTTTCGTGATGCACGGTAACTTCAATCGTTTCTCCAGGTTCAATCAGACCAATGGATGGTTGAACCTGTATAACGCAAGGGCGAATTATTGGCATGGCCAAAAGCAACGTAGAAGTGAAAATATATGGATCAGTAAAGAACTGGAAGGTGAACACTATATCCCGGAACAGCTACCATTGGCTTAGTAAATTGGTTGATATCTTCACAAGAATGTTACCACTAGAGCACTAGAGATAAAACCATACTTGATCCTCTCTCCGTGCCTTTTTTGGTACAATGTGATAATAATTTTGTTTTTCCTGTAACAAGAAAACACCTAGTGTATTTCTCAGAACAGTAAGTGACAGAGAAGTGTCTGCCACCATCATACAAAGACCATCAAACAAACACAAGAGAGGTTCCATGGTTCTAATTTTTTTGTTTTCCTAGAATGAAAAGGACTACTAACTCTCATGTGCTAAAACGAGTAACGGATAGAAAACTGGCCATTATGCAACCAGAAGAATCAGCAGTAATTTTAGGAATGTAGATTACTTTTGTAGCAGGGGAGTCGTGCTAGAGTAAGCTAGGTGTCAGATGTCAAAATACTATAGTATGGTATAGCAAGAGAAAGATGTATGTAAGCAAACCAAATAAGACAAACACGAGAAAGCAACACAGAAGTACAAACTATATATTTTTTCCAAAACTGAAAGGAACAAACTATAAACCATACCTCAAGCCAATGTGGAAAGCCGTAGGATGCCCTTGGGACAAAATCATCCTGCTTGCTTGCTGACTGGCCTTCGCACAAGATTTCAAAAGCAGACCTTTTTGTTCCACAGTTGTTTGCTATTCGAAGGACGACAGTCTCTTGGTTTTCCAATATAATGTTGTTTGTGCTGATTATAGTGTCTGGAACATAATGCGACTCTTCAAGCAAACAACGTACTTTTTCATTAGATTCAATTATTTTACCATACTCTTTCCTTCTTATCAGCTCGTCTACTCTTGCAAGATCAACACTAAATGTACAGTTCACTGGTTTATGATCACTATCTGTCACATCCATGCAAGCTTCATATCTATCAAAATGTACAAAAAAAAACAAATTATATACAGAAGCCTGATTATAACTGAGAAGGGACAAGATTGATGTAATTCTGTATGAAAAGGAAAGGTAAGTGTTGCAGAATCTTACGATGTAATTGCAGCAACAATTGGACACTCTAACGAGCATTCACCTATTGATTCAGAACGGCTATCTCGATACACTATTCGATCGCACCAAGCAGGTATTCTCTTCTTCTCACCCGAATCATACCCTACATCAAAATTGACAGAAAATATTTTCGGCTCCAAAGTAGAATTTGATACCAAGAAATAAAAACAGAACTTCATTGTGGTGGAACGTTTTAACTGAGCAAGTACTTTAAGTACGAAAATAAACAATACCTGCAAGACCTGGTTGGTGTCTTTGGAATTTGTAAGTTGGAGGAAATCTGACAACACCTTCACGCATCCCTTGAAAGACGTTTCCTGACTTCATTTCTGCTCGAAGTTGATCCCTTTCTCTAAGCCAGTCGAAGCTTCTTTGCGAGACCATGTCCCTTGCCTCATCATAGGTGATACCATAAAGTCGGTAGTTGAAATCACCAAGAAAAACAACCATATCAGCTTCTGCAAGCTCAGGTCTATCTTCATCAGGCTGATTCCCGTTGGCCTGCCAGTATGACAATATCTATGCATAAGTATGCTTCGTTGCAATGGAAGTAACTAAGTCTGGATATGAATCTAAGAAAACAGTTTGATGATTACATACATTCACTGTTTTATGCAATTGGACAGATGTATCAGAAGCTGCACCGGAAGGAAAAAAAACAAGTTAGAGATATCATATAATGAACTACTGCAAATGGATACATCAGCGGAGGAGGGTTGAGAATAAAAAACCTGCAGATCCATGAGGTTTGTTAAAGCTCATTGTCCGGTAAATATGATCAAAGTCAGCATTACGACGGGTAACATTTTCTAGATGTGCAGCAAAATGATTGTTCACAAAACATATCCTGCGATCATAAACTCTAATTCTTAGCCCAACACCACCCTGCAAAAACAATCGGCTGTCAATTGCCAGTATACACCTGCAAAATGGCAATAGAAATACTGGGAATTATTTTGACACACGTGACAAGAACCATGAGATGATAAGCAACCAATGTGACTTCATTCATATTGTTCTCTGAAGTAGTTTTTTTCCGCGCATTTTAATTTTCAAGAGGGTTGACCCCCAGCCTCTGCCTCAATTGATGCACACACAAACTAATTTATTAAATAGTGTCATGCCATTACCAAGCCAATCAACACAAGGTGAGAAGCAGTAGAACAGTGTAATACAACTGACACGGCACCGCGTCTATCACTATCTCCTCCAGATTGTGCAGATTTTTTCTCCTCCAGGTCTAACCATTACTTGAATTCTTTCAACCTAACACTTGCTGAAAAATTATTCCTCCTTAGGACATACAACGGAAAATATATAGAGTATTTTGTGATTATATATTAAAGCATCCAAATACTCCTGTGTATTGTCTGTTTATGTTTATTTCCAGCAGAAAAATTTCCAGTTATTATATAGTAGGTCCAAGGGAAAAAATTAAGATATGGCAAGTGGTAATACACACATCAACAGATGGTAAGTGATACCAAATGGAAGAGTTCATACACATTGCCTGTCATGGGGTGGTATTTTAGCGCAAAAGATCCTAATCTCATCAAATCAAATAGATATATATTTATTTTAGCCACAAAGTTAGAGATGTGAATAGCTAGAAAAGAGAGAGATACAACTAGTTTCCCTTCAATTAGAGATGGTATCATTTAAGTTAGGCATTAGTTTCTCAGCCGTCAAATCAAGTCTTCCCTATAAAGGGTATACCATGTACCCATTCATGATTACGGAATGAATTAGGAGTTGAATTACACAAATCCTCTCTAATCATGCCAGGGATCAGGCTCTGCCGGAAGTTAGATGAGGGCAAGTGCCATATCCCTCATCTCCAAACCTTTACCTAGTTTAGGACATGTCATTTTTAGGATTGTGTACCTTGTTGCCAATAGCGCGCCCAAAGCCACAAGGCACGGCAGCAGCATCAACATCACCAACATGTGGCTTAAGGTCTGTCCTTGCCCTTGAAATAATCAGAAATTACAGACAAGTGTGAATGAAAAAAGGAAATAGATAACTGATAACAGAAATTTATGATGTATAATGTATTAATAGACGATTTCATGGCGAGTAGTACCATGCAGCAATAAGTAATCCAGCCAACTGCCTCGAACCAACACGGTGGAAGGATATCCCCTCATCAAGTGTCTTCCCAATACTGTCTATCCACCACTGCCCATTGGCACTTCCCTCAAGCCCTACCTAAGGCCACAAGCAAGACAACTTGAATCAAATGCTCGCTTCAAAATTGCAAAATGGAAAGTAGCAGAATAAGAAGAAAATATATAATCATGAGTAATGTCTACTTTAAGCCAATTATTCCCTTTCTCTTCGCACCGGTAATTTCTCTAAGGAGTTCCTCACTAGCATCATCGCATTAATAATGCTGATACAAAATTATGGTTGGAATTAAGTAACCTAAATATACTGTTGAGATAACTATAACATAAAAGTAGACCAGGAAGAGTAACAAGGTGAACTATTATGCTCGAAAGAATGCCATAATCATCCCTAGTGTCTGAATGAGAGTAAACAGTAGTAACATGCAATATAATATAGCACAAGCAGTAGGACATAATTATGGTACAATGTTGACACTAGACACTAGTATAAACAAATGCAGAAAAATTCTTGGATAAAGCAGAACCAGCAACATGACAAGGAAATACTACCTCCCCCACCCTGCATTTCATCATACGTTTTGTTCCACATGTGAAGTAAATTAAGAAACAGTGCAATCAATGATTAGCACAGTTCATTTGGCATGGTCTCTAAAACAGAGTATTGACCATTAGTTTGTTTCGCGATATGTTTAAATAACTACAAAAAACATGATCATATAAGTTCATTTCAAGTTTGATCCATTAGTACTGCTTTAGTGCCAAAAATTTCGGACTAACTGGTACTCAAACATTACAAATCCCGAATCTCGAATATGTGGGCACCTTACAAACATTATCACGACAGCTAATATTAATATTTTGAAACAAGGCAAACAATTCTGTTCTGAAAGATGGAGTACAGATAACACACACACACACATAAAAGAACAAATTGGCAGTTTTAACTTTATAGTGCAAGTGTGATATATTAATACAGAAACAATATTTCTGTTTTCAGTGTTATGTATTTGCCTGCATTAACAATAGCTTCCTATGCTTGGTTTCTTAGCAATAAAATAAGAAAGGTGAGGAGACTAGTAAGGTCTAGTATCTTACACTTTCTTTAGCTGCAGCCATGGCAAGAACACCAGCACCCATCTCCACCTCTTGCAAGCCAACAACTACCAAGCCAACATCAGATGATGCAGTACCCAACCATGACCAAAGTGATTCAGGAGATGCTTTCTCCTGCGCAACATTCCAAGTTCCAACCAGCATTTTAATGTTTTCTATCCTTGTATAAGACAACTTTCTGTTTGTCAATTCAGTTCGCAGAATATCATCCAGAGGGCCAGGGGAAGTTAGAGGCCATCCTCGAATACCACCATGATGGGCCAGCGTAAAGATGTAAGAACCTCCAATTGCCATCTGTATGACTGGACAGCTATGTCCAGTCCATCCTGCCAGAAGGTTACCTTCAACATCCATTACTTGAACAATACCACTGGCATAGCCTGCCCACACCCTTTCCCCAAGTGCCTTTATGCATTGGACAGAAGAATTATGATACTGAAACTCTTGTAACCAATTCCCATTTCCATCCCACATGATAATCGAACCATCTGTGCAACCTGACCAAATTGCTCCATCCATTGCTTGGGCCACTGCTTCTATTTGGCGGTTGTCTTCGACGAATGTCCCTTTTGTTGCAACTCTGCGTACTGCATCGCCTGCTCCCATCAAGGCACTCCAAGATTTCTGGAAAAATGTGAAAGAACCTTGGGGTTTCTCCTTCTTTGTGGGTTTTACTTTGATTTCTTCCTCTATAAATTGTTCTGGCATCACTGGTGGCTCTAGACGAGCCGACTCCACTTGCCCATCCATGCCAAACACTTTTAACAGCTCCCTTGTCCGAGCATCCCTATTGAAAGCATATCAGGAAAATTAGTTTCCAGCCATGGGCTTATGAACTTGAGGAAACTGACGCAATGTATTGAAGAAAGCATACCAAAGAGCAAAAGTCATACTAGTTAGACTCCAAACTTTCGCTCGACAATTGTCCGCAAGCATGTATTTCACATCATTAGTAGGCAAAGAGAACATGTTACCAACTGCGGCATGGTTTCTAAGGTCAATATATGCTTGTTCGACCAGCAAAGAAGCCATGTGTTTTTCTTCCGGTGTTAGTGAGAGGGACCTAGCAATGGCGTCCCAAGGCCATGCCTTAATAACACCCCCTTCGGTGCCTGACCATATCTCACCTGTTTCCAAGAGATTGAAATGAAACATATCAATTTAAGACAATTCTCATTCCTTTTTAGTTCAAATTTAGATGTTCAGCTTGTCTATGAAACATTAGAGATTCGGACGATGGTGCTTGAATGCAAACTAAAGCGACGAAGAAGACTACTTACCGCTGAATAAACTGCATAACTAAAAAAACACTAAAACTCTTTAAATAGGTTTTCCAGTAGTCAATCAAGAATAATAGAACTTAACATTCTGCAATTGACAAGTGGCAATTTGGATAATTCAAGTTACAAAAGCTAAGTTCTTTCCATAGGATGGATGAGCAACTGGAAGATGAACGAGTGAGTGAGTGACTGGGTGAAATTCTTCTGTTTCAGTTGTAATAAGGGCTCAGTTTCGTCGTCTTAATTCTGTCAGTTATGCACTACTATTACACTTGTTGTCTCAGGTTGTATCCAGGACGAGACACTTGATGTGCCATAACCAGGCTGTGATATCAAGCTTGCTTTGATTTTCTGTAAGAATCTGATTGATGGTTAACATCAAGACACCTGGACGTGCTTGTCCGAAATATAGGATGCCCCTCATATGGAGAAAAGCTAATTGATTTCTTCAGAAATCCTAATAAGCTGATTCTACCGTCCAAAACTTCTCCGCCTTGAAGTAAAATAAAAGGTGTGGAAGTACCGAAAGCTTTCTTGGTAAGTTTCTACTTGCTACCTCTAGTCATGTAAATCAGCTAATCTGAACATTTCAATCACCTAAAATAAGCGAAGTTGAAATTTTCCAGTTATCTCTTCACATCTTTCAGCAGTGTCATTGCCGGACTGCGCTGCAGCTCATTCTTATCTACGGCAGAATCTGCTTTTCCTCAAAGCAGTCATGAACAACAAGATTGCTATGGATGGATAAGGAATTGAGCTTCTCACCGTACGATGTCACGACCATGGAGAGCACCGGTGTGCGGTTGTGCGCCTGCCACGTCAGGGCCTCCTTGAACATGGGCGCATCCTCGCCGTCATCTCCCGCGGCTGCCGGCGCCGTGGCGAGGTCCATGCGCCAGGACCGGATTCTCCCGTCCTTGTGGCCCGTCCACACCAGCCTGTTGGCGCTGTCCACCGCGACGCAGAGCGCGGGCGGCACGGGCACGGACTCCGTGAACGGCGCGCTTTCCTCGTCGCCGCGGCGCGCCCCCGAGACGCACCCGTCGAACACCTTGTCCAGTCCCCACACCCGAACCCCGGACTCTGCTCCGGCCCAGAGCTGGCGAAGCTGCGGCTCGCACGCGAGCGTCCGCAGGAAGGAGCACACCTGCGTCTCCCGCGGCGGGTGGGGCCGCACCTCGAGGGCCGGCGGTCGGCCAGGGTGCATGGCGGCGCGGAGCGGCACGCGGAAGATGCCGTCGACCCCGCCCGCGCCAACGAACTCCGCTAGCGGCCCAGCGCCGTAATTCGACGTCGTCACGGCCCGCTCGAGCGTCACCTCGCCGCCGCCGCCGAAGGGAGCAGAGGACGAGTACATCGGGTCGCCGCCGCGGTCGTGGTGGCGGTGCGGCGGGAGCTGGTGGGGGTACGGCACGAAACGCCCGGGGTCGTGGCGGTGCGCGGAGGCGATTGGGTCATCGTCGAGGCTGTGCGAGCTGAGCGCGGCGTGGCGCGCGTACTCCGCCTGAGCCACCGCGTCCCGCGAGAGCGGCTGGCTGTATGATATCCCCTTCCGCTGCGGCGCCCGGTCCTGGCCGTCGTCGGGCTCCATGCCGCCTCGATGGACCTCGCGTCCGCGCGCGCTCCTGGTCCGAGGCGGAGACGGACGGCAGGTAGGCAGGAGCGGAAGGGGTCCGGACCAGAGGGAGGCCACGCGTTAGGAGGAGGGGGAGAGGGCCGCGCCGTGGAGGGAAGGGAACTCCGGAGCTGGTGTGACAGTGTGGAGGAGGAAGGCTGCTTATATGGGTGGATGCCTCGTGGACCGGGACCACGGGAGGTCCATGGGGTCCCCGGCGAGGCGCCGGCCGTGCCAGTAGGAAAGTGGAGCGTGGGGAAGCTCCTCGCCGTGATGTTGGAAACGGCCCGGAGAGGAAGGTTGGTATACCCGGAATCGCCGCCCTGAAAGCTACGGGCTTTCCCGAATGGATCAGAGTCAACTCTATTGGGAAAGGAGAATTCCTGTAGGGATTGACAATTTGTTTTTGGAGATAACAAATGGCAGCCTTTCATTTAGCTAATAATAATACTCCGTAGTACTCTGTTCGTTTTAAAATATGTTTTATCTTTATGAAAGAAGTGTATTTAGACCTATTTGAATGTGTAGGTTTATTTTGATTTGGAGTGAACCTTTACACTAAAAGAGTCTAGATACCCTCATGTCACAAAACTAAAACATCTTATATTTTAAAACGGAGGGAGTAGTATACTATGTTGCTCTTTCTCCATTATTTTTTCTCTGAACTATTTCATAAGATAATGCTGCCCTCTGCTGAAATGGAGCGTCTATTGCACGAACAGCTAAATCAAAGATGGCAAAAAAGTTGGAAACTAAAGACAAAGCTTTGGTAATTGCTTACATTCATTATTTGTTCTCTCGTTAGAACTTTTCACCCAATGGTTGTTTTGTCATGCAGTTTTTTCACCTCAATCACAACAAAAGTATGAAAATAATCTAATCTAGAAATGAGGACTTCAAAATACTAATGTAAATTCTTATTTTATTAAGGATATTTATCGTTCATTTTGCTTTAGCTTGCCAATCTGGCATGCTTTTAAATTTGGTAAATGTAGTATTATGTGTGTTAAACATGCATGTATTTGGTGTTGATTGAGCTTGTAGAATTTTTATAAACTGTATAATATCTTGGCCCTCAACTATTTCCAAAATGTATATTTAGTCCAACAACACCAATACCATTACCATGCGTTCTTTGTTCCTCGAATGTCAAAATATCCAAAATTATGAATAAGCGTGCAGGCTAGGGGCAAGAGTTGGGTTATTCATTCTCCTCGTGGGCTTAATCCCTAGTATTTGACACATTGTGGTGTATCTATTTAGAATACATGCACACGTACGTGTTAAGTGGGATACAATAATGCGTACTTGTCCTAAGTGAGGATTTGTGCAGATCCTTGTATTTTTCCTACCGTTGTGTAGAAGATGTGGACTCATGTGTAGGTGGGTGATGTGAGTATGTTTTATGTGGGTTGTTTGTGTCTTCCTTGTGCTAACAAGACATTCTCTACGGAGAAAGGGGCATGAATCAGTCATTTCTGATGTTGGCAATCGAATGAAAAAAACATGCTTTTAAAATCAGAGGTGTTACATACAATTTCAACTTGCCGAGGGGTGCCATGGCCCTTTCTGGTCCCCCTGCCTCCACCCTTGATTGTCTAGTGTTGGTCTCTCCCCACCAATAGAAATGGTGTTGGGATATACTTTCCGGCTATCATCACAGTTCCTCACTGACCAGGGTGGTCCACTTCGGGTAAGAGCATTGCTTCACGGGCGGTCCAGTCAGGCAGAAAGACGGAGTCCAATCCGGCTACGGGAAGGCCCAGAAGACTTACCGACTTAGACTCATAATGTTACTTGTAGTTTAAGATATACTCTGTAACAGACTCTTAGTCGTAGCCGGATAGATCTCTCCTGTAAACCCTAGGCCGGATATCTATATAAGCCGTCCTAGGGAGAGCCTTTAGGACACCTCAATAGTCTACAATCTCAACTCGTACAGACGAAACCCTTGTAACCCATATTCCGGCTCTGCCGTATTACTGAATTGCTAGCAGGAGTAGGATCCGTCCAAAGCCGGCGGATTTGAACCTGGGTAAACTTGTGTGCTCACCGTCCCGGAATACCGTACGTCTCACACCCCTCTCTTCCGCAGGCCTCGAGGACCCCCTCATGGCGTACTTGTCATCAATCCGACGATAGTTGACGCCCACCGTGGGGCAAGTGAGCTACGGATCTGCGTTCCGGGAGGAATCTGCAAGAATCGGAATCGGCAAGACTATCGCCGTCGGTTGCATCCTCTACGCCAGCAACGTCCCTCTCATCGTTCTTGACGAGACTTGGATTCCGGTAAGGGAGGCCATGACTGCCTACACAATCATGTCTTTTGGCAAGATCGATGTTTACATCGGTTTCGCTGAACCTGCCCAACCCACCCCAGCGGTGATGATAGAGGCAGAAGAATTTTCTGGGTCCCCTTTGTCCGCGGAGGCGGCAGAGTTCCGGATCTCAGAAAACCCTAATCCCACCCAGCCCGCACCAGTTGTGGAGACAGTAGAGAAATCCGAACCTAAAGAAGACCTAGCGGTCAATGTCGAATCTGGAGTGGATCTCCCAGGAGGAGCCGAATCTCAGATCGACCCACCCGTAGAAGTCGAAATCCAGGAGGAGCATATCAACGACACCGATTCCGGCTCTGATGATGCCGGAACAGACAGGCCTTTCCTAAGGTACACACTACGACGTATGATACTGCAAGGCGAAAGCGCAGATGCAATCCTCGAGACCATCAAAAGTTTTGATATGGCTGACCGCGAAAGCCGCAGGTACCTCAGGAAGCACGCGTCGCACTTCGTCGGATATGTGGGATCCGGATCCGGCTCTGCCGATGCTGGAGAAAACACCGACTCGGTGCTGGAGGCAATCAGAACAAATGCCGACGTACCCGCATCCTCGGATGAGTCGATGACGTCAGCAGATTTCCGAAAGTTCTCCGCGGAATATGAAGAGGAGTACAACTCCAAAGCTGCAGAAGAAGGAGAAGCCATGGATGAAGGATCCAGGGAACACTCTCCCAAAACGCAGGATGACATGGACGTCGGAGATAATCTCGAGGTCCAGATGTCCGAAAGTACCGATCAGAGCTTGACTCCGGGAAACGGACCCAAAGCCGTCTTTGCTACCGACGCTGCCAAGAAGGCAAAGAAGAAGAACAAGAAAAACAAGACCCCGGCAAAAGACCCTCTGACAGAGGAGGTGATTGCTGAGGAATACGAAGAAGACTCGGATGGAGCACTTATCCTAGACGAGCTAAAAAAAGAAGCATCGGTGGATGGACACGTGATCACTGAAGGTGCGTGTAAACTCATCGATGCCGCATTAACCACACCTATCCCTACAGCTGCAGAACTTACTGCAGATGAGCTGGATGAAAGGGCGCAAGCCCTAGAAGCGCGTCGTCAACAACTCCTCGATGAAGCCAAAAACATCGAGGTGGAGAAGAAACGCATGTCGAACAAGGAGTACATGTCTCGTCTGCATCAGAAGACACGGAAGCGTCACATAGATGACACCCAATTCCCACGTGTCTGTGCCATCCTTTTTGGAGATGAGATGGGGAAGCCACGGAAAGATAGCAATGGAGATTGGGTATACCCAACACCAGTACAGAATACTGTGGCAGCCCGAGAAATTCTATCGGCTAATCCTGGACCAGAGGAGACCCGTTTGGATATCAAGCTACTCAACAAGGGACTGGAGCAGCAAAAGGTCGCCCTGTCCGGAAGTCAAAAACTGGTCTCAGATGCTGACCAATGTCACACAGATCCGGCATGGGCTAACATAAGACCCCATTACGTTCCGGAGCAGCATTATCGCCCCGAA
Source organism: Avena sativa (assembly GCA_916181665.1). Taxonomy (NCBI): domain Eukaryota; kingdom Viridiplantae; phylum Streptophyta; class Magnoliopsida; order Poales; family Poaceae; genus Avena; species Avena sativa. The sequence continues at coordinate 24,228,981 of OV702290.1, read as the reverse complement.
CGACCAGAGGAGATCCGTTTGGGTATCAAGCTACTCAACAAGGGACTGGAGCAGCAAAAGGTCGCCCTGTCCGGAAGTCAAAAACTGGTCTCAGATGCTAACCAATGTCGCACAGATCCGACATGGGCTAACGTAAGACCCCATTACGTTCCGGAGCAGCATTATCGCCCCGAACGACGGGAAGACAATTATTCGAGAACCGGATCGTCAAGACAGCATCGCAAAACTACACGCGGCTGGAGCAACGTCGCACCAGCGGCCGAGAAAGACGCCATCGCTGCCTTGAATCCGAGGAATCCTCCCTGGCGAGAATCTAAGGATTGAAGGGGAGAAGATAAAGAGAAACGTCGGGAGTAGGATCGTCAGAGAATGCCACCTCCTAGACATAAGAACCGTCCGGCTGAGCCTCACTATGGTGGGAACGACGGGCGAAGAAACGACGGAAACCATGCAGGTACAAGCCGACAGGGGGCTCGTCGTAGTCAAGACCCTCCCCGGAATCGGAATAATGAAGTTCCGGACGGAGGCTGGCGATCAGCCGGAAACTATCCAGCTGCTCCACCCTCTCCACCACACAGTCATCACAATGGCTCCCATGGAGGACAAGGAGGACGACATGGCGGAGGAGGTGGTGGCAGAAGACGAAGTCCGGCTCCACGGCACCGTAGCCACAGCCGGCATTCAGGACGATCTCTATCCCCGAATGATGCAAGACACAGGATCAACTCCAACATAGAGGCTCGGCGCTATAAAAACGATGACGTGTACGTGGGTCCAAAGTGCTTTGGTCCACGCATCAGAGCTACAAAATTCTCGAAAGGATTTTCTATCTCAAGACATATCCAAGCCTACGACGGCATTGCTCGGCCAGACACCTGGTTACAGGACTTTTTCCAAGCTTGCTGCATCGCCAAAGGCGGAAATAGCCTGGTCGCAACCCGATAACTCCCACTTATGTTGCGGAAGACGGCACGATCATGGCTCAATGAAATTCCGGCAAACACCATCCATAACTGGTATGATTTACAAAGCGCGTTCTTTCGGAATTTCGAAGGCACATGTGGGAGGCCCTGTACGGTTGGAGACCTACAACGTTGCACCCAGAAAGCCGGAGAAACTTGCCGGGATTACCTCGGACGATGGATCGACACCAAGAACTCCTGCGATGGAGTAAATGATCAAACTGCGATTGAAGCTTTCATCGCAGGTCTCCCTATTGGTTTACTACGCCATCTCTTGAAGTATGACAAGGTTACCGATTTGGGAGAGATGATAGAAACAGCGAGCAAGTATGCAGACGCTGACGACGATGCAGAAGGACTACTCAATGCCCTAGTTGTGCCTTAGTCGGCAAAACAACCAAAGCAACAAGCTCAGAAGTGCAAAAACACCTCGGAAGAAAAACCAAACGCGGAAACAGTGGTAGTCACTACTGTTTTTGGGTCTGGAGGACGAGGAGGACGTGGCGGAGGCCGCGGGCGTGGCCGTGGGACATCAAGGGTCCAAGGTAGAGGAGAACAACAACCAGGCAAAACCTACTCTTGGGCCAACATTGCCAATAACCCATGTGTGCATCACCTAGACGCCAGTGGGGGCTCGTCCCACACCAACGCTGAATGTCGTTTCAATGACGACATCAAAAGAGATGACACCGCGGGCTACAAAGCTAAGCGGAAGAAGGGAAAGAAAAATCCCGAAAAAGACAAGGAGACCAAGGAAGATTCCGACATGGAGGAAGCTGATGCTTCAAATCTCAAGTCAGAAGGGAAGAAGACTTTTCCCACCAAGAAGGACACTTATGTCACCTTCCTCGGATCTCAACCAGCAAAGGTCAAGAAAGCAGTTCTACACGAGCTCACTACAACAGTTCCGGCTATCCCCCAGTATCTGGACTGGTCGGAAGTGGCAATCACGTTTGACCGTGATGATCATCCGCCTAAGTTACACAGGCGAGGAAAATATGCCCTGATCGTCAACCCACTTATTAACGGTTATGGTTTCTCCAAGACCCTCATGGATGGTGGTAGCAGCATCAATATTCTCTATGTCGAAACGTTACGCCGGATGAAGATCTCGGAGACACAGCTAAACCATAGCTCTGTGATTTTTCACGGAGTTGTCCCAGGAAGACAAGCTAATTCCCTGGGAGAGATCACTTTGGATGTTACCTTTGGAACTCCAAAGAATTATCGGACGGAGGCACTTTCTTTTGAAGTAGTCCCGTTCAAGAGCGCATACCACGCTATATTCGGACGTCCGGCTTACTGGGCTTTTATGGCTCGTCCGTGTTACATTTACAATATGATGAAAATTCCAGGTTCCAACGGCGTGATCACCGTCAGGGGAGACCCGAAGAAAGCGCGAGAGTGCGAGGATGGAAATGCCGCCTTTGCTGAAGCCGTGCTGCACGCCCAGGAGTACCAAGAGATTAAGAAGAGCATAGACCCGTCCGAGATGCCCGCAACGAAGAAGGAGGTTAACAAGCCAAATTCGGAGTTCAAGGCATCAGAAGAGACGAAGAAAGTGTCGTTGAAGGAAGATGACCCCTCCAAGGTGACCCAGATAGGCATAGGCCTAGATAGCGCATAGGAAAGCACGCTCGTCAAGTTCCTCCAAGCAAATCAAGATATCTTCGCATGGCAGCCATCTGACATGACCGGAGTACCTAGGGAACTTGCTGAGCACTCTCTAAATGTAAACCCAAACGCTAAAACCGTCAAACAATCCTTACGACGGTTTGGCGACGAAAAGCGTAAGGCAATAGCTAAGGAACTAGCACGGCTCGAGTTAGCCGGATTAATAGAAGAGGTCATCCACACTGAGTGGTCAGCCAATCCTGTAATGGTCCCTAAAAAGGACACCACTGATTTAAGGATGTGTGTTGATTATACTGCCTTGAACAAGGCTTGTCCAAAAGATCCGTTCGCTCTGCCTAGAATTGATCAAGTTATCGATTCTACGGCAGGCTCAGAACTCCTCTGTTTTCTCGACGCATATTCCGGTTATCACCAAATCCGGATGAAGGAATTTGACAAAATCAAAACTTCATTCATAACCCCCTTCGGAACCTTCTATTTTGTTACGATGCCCTTTGGGCTGAAGAACGCAGGAGCTACGTACCAGCGCACGATGCAGCGTTGCCTCCATGACCAACTCGAACGCAATGTACATGCATACATCGATGATATCGTGGTGATGTCCAAAAAGAAGGAAACACTCATTTCTGACTTGGAGGAAACGTTCGCCAATCTACGAAAATACAACATCATGCTTAACTCGAAGAAATGTTTCTTTGGAATACCAGCCGGAAAATTGTTAGGCTTCATCGTGTCTCAAAGAGGCATAGAGGTGAACCACGACAAAATCAAGGCTATACTTAATATTTCCAGGCCAACTCGCCTGAAGGACGTACAAAGACTAACTGGTTACATTGCTGCGGTTAGTCGATTTGTAAGCCGGCTTGGTGAAAGAGCCGCACCATTATACAAACTCCTGAAGAAAACCAAGGATTTTGTCTGGACTAACGAAGCTGATGCTGCACTGCAAGACCTGAAGAAAGTACTCTCATCTGCTCCTATCCCCGCAGCGCCGGAACCTCAGGAACCGATGTTGCTTTATATTGCTGCGACAAATAAGGTCATTAGTATCGTCATGGTGGTGGAGAGACCAGAGGAAAATCAGGAACACTTGGTGCAGCGTCCGACTTATTTTGTCAGCGAGGTCTTGACAGAATCAAAACAGCGATATCCGCACTATCAAAAGTTGGCTTACGGTGTTTTCCTAGCATCTCGTAAGTTACGACACTATTTTCAGGAGCATCCAATTACCGTGGTGAGCAAAACTCCCATGAGAGACATAATCAACAATAGCGACGCCACAGGACGTGTCGCCAAATGGGGCATAGAGCTCTCAGCTTTCGATATTGAGTATAAACCTCGGATAGCAATTAAATCCCAGATTCTTGCCGACTTTGTCGCTGATTGGACAGAGACGAAGGAGAACATGGTCCTCCATGAGTCAGAATACTGGACCCTCTTTTTCGATGGGTCTAAGGCTCGAGGGGGCTCGGGGCTGGCTGGTGCTCAAATCACCCCAAGGAGATAAACTATTATACGTGTTGCAGATCCACTTCACAGCGACAAACAATATTGCCGAGTATGAAGCACTGCTGCATGGAATCCGGATTGCCAAGGATATTGGCATCCGATGTTTGATGTGTTACGGAGATTCGGAGCTTGTTGCTCAGCAAGTCTCGGATATTTGTAATGCAAATAAGCACATGGCAGCATATAAAGCCGTCGTGGATGATTTATCTAAATCGTTCGAAGGGTTTGAAGTTCAGCACATCCCTCGAGCAAAAAATGAGGAAGCAGATGCACTATCTCGAATAGGCTCTACACGGAAAGAGGTCCCGGATGGCGCATTTTTAGAGCACCTCAAAGTTCCCTCGATAAAGGGAGTAGATGAGGAATATCCGACCAAATCCGACTCACCTTTAATAGCAGTTCTGGCTGTAGTTCCTAGCTGGACTCAACCCTACCTCGATTATTTGGTAGATGACAAATTACCCGAAGACGAGGTGCTGAGCCGGCAAATTATCCGACGAGCAAAAGCCTATACTATTGTTAAGGGTGAGCTCCATAAATGGAGTGTTTCTGGGGTTTTCAGTGCTGTGTATCTCCGAAAGAAGGAGTGGAAATCTTAAGGGAAATCCACGAAGGCGAGTATGGTCACCACGCTGCAGCCAAATCTTTAGTGGCAAAAGCTTTTCGACATGGATTTTTCTGGCTTTTAGCTCAGGCAGATGCCGAACGGTTAGTCAAGACATGCAAAGGCTGCCAAAAGTACACCAAGCAAGCTCATGTTCCGGCTGATCAACTGTGAACAATACCTTTAACATGGCCTTTTGCGGTCTAGGGGCTTGACATGGTAGGACCCTTTAAACGAGCTCCAAGTGGATTTACCCACCTCTTAGTGATGGTGGATAAGTTCACCAAGTGGATCGAGGCTAAACCTGTCACTAGTTGTGATGGAGCAATAGCCAAAAGATTTATCGAGGATGTTATAATCCGGTATGATTATCCGCATAGCATTATCACGGACAACGGGAGTAACTTTTCTATGGGAGAACTGGCTGAATTCTGCGATGAACAAAATATCCGGCTTGACATTGCGTCAGGCGCACATCCACAAGCTAACGGACAAGTCGAAAGAGCAAATGGTTTAATTCTACAAGGCCTAAAACCAAGACTCGAAGCACCACTACGACGTGCTGCGGGGGCTTGGGCAGAAGAATTACCTTCTGTAATTTGGAGTCTTCAAACAACTCCGAACAGGTCAACAGAATACACACCTTTCTTCTTGGTCTATGGCGCAGAAGCAGTTCTTCCTAGTGATTTAATTCATACGTCTCCTAGAGTGGCCGCGTATATCGAAGAGGATGCCGAGATTTCTCGACAAAATGATCTCGACTTAGTCGAAGAAGTTCGCGTCGTTGCTGAAATGAGATCTACAGCCTATCAGCAGAAGTTACGCAAGTATCATAGCCAGAGAGTCCGAAATAGATCTTTCAATAAAGGTAATTTGGTTCTCCGGCTTGTGCAACAAAGAAAGCACAAACTTTCCCCAGTATGGGAAAGACCCTTTTTAGTTAGTCGAGTATTGCACAATGGATCGTACTACTTAACTGACATGAGGCCAGTCAAAGAAAGACCTGCTACTAAGAAGAGAAAGAGAGCTGGAGGCAGTAAAAATCCGGATGAGTTAGACAGACCATGGAATATTGCTCAGCTACGTCCCTTTTTTTCTTAGTTTATCCTTCTTTATAATCATACATATGTACATGTTCTGTGAGAAATAAAAGTTTTGGTTGCCTCAAGTTTTTCTGAGAAGTTCTTAGACTATCTTATTTCCGAATGGTCATGTCATAGTCGAAAATCCCAGAATGCTTGAAAGTACTTTATGCTCATGTTCGTTCTGGTCTAGATTTCTGATTCTAAAAACTGCTACCTTCGGATATAACTCTAAAAATTTCTAGTCTTTACTTTGGTTATTTATCTGATTGCCGGATGCGGACATTTTCCGAGTAGTGAATTGTTGGTACTGGAAGCCGACTTTGTTTCTGAGTTTAAACTGGTTTAGCAATTGAACTCCGTTGCTCAGCAAAGTTTCCGGCTAAAGGTTTAGCCGGCTCACGAAAGGGACGAGGCGGAAAGCCAGATATACGATAAGTCGAGACGAAAAATATAAGTGCTTATGAAAACATTTCAAGCACGCAAAAATTTCAAAAGTCAAAAGTGTTGAATAGATCAAAAGCTTAGCACTTGCAAAAATAAATAGTACTTAATATTTACAATCACATCAAGTTTTCCAGAATAATACATAAATTTCTGGTCTATAATGCAGGAGAAGATGAAGGATCTGCCGGCTCGCTGGTCACTCCGCCTTGATATCGTTCCGAGATGTCTGCATCCGAGTTGGTGCGTTCATCGTCGGAAACTTCTTCGGCTTCTTCTGCGGGAGGAGGCGGAGTAGCCACGCGGGTGAAGAAGGGGATCTCGTAGCTGGTCAGATCAGCTACGTGACACCCGTATCCGGCGCAGGAGTGCATGATGGCTTGAAGGTCCTGCTCCTGGCCGTCTTCGTCTACCTTGCAGTACCCTTTAGTCACTTGCCATATCTCCATGTTTCCATGATGACTCATGACCATGGAGAGGGTGTTCTGCGCAGCAGTCCGCGCGTAGGACATATTCCAGTCCTGAACAAGCTGCGGCATCTCCTTGGCCCTATCCCGCACCTCAAAATCCGACATGCTTGGCATGTTCGGAATCCTGAGAGACTCGCCAATGTCCTCAAGGGACTGGCGGTAGTCATGAACAAGGTCACCGACTTGGGTAAGCCGGTGAGTGCGGAGCTCGGACGAGGAAGAGTCCGACAACTTTAGAGGACCTATACACAAAACAAGTCAAGAAAAATCCGATATTGATAAAAGTCGAAGAAAAGATAAGTCAGAGAGGTGGGACGTACCAAGAATGACGTCGTCAATCTTGGTCTTCTCCTCCCGGAGACTCTGGAGTTCAGCCCGGAGCGCCTGGGATATGTCCTTCTCTCTGCCAAGATCATTCTTGAGGTCCGAGATTACTTTATCTTGAGCGGCAATCTTGCGATCGCGCTCTTCAGTGGCAATGGAGGTGGATTCCAGGACTTGAGCTATGCTCGTTTCATGATCCGCCTTGAGCTTATCCAGCTCTTGGCGAAGTCCCTTGTTTTCCACCACTAGGGTTTTGAGGTTCTCGGCCTCTTCAATCATAGCGATGGATTGTTTCACCAACGCTGTAAGACAAAAAGAACAACAGTTCAGAAAAATTCGACATAGAAAAAGCAAATGACAAGGTTTGAATCTCGAAATGTTTACCTTCTGCTTCATCCTTGGCTACCTTGAGCTCAGCATTTTTAAGCCGGAGAGCTTTGATCTCTCTCCGCTTGTTACAGACATTGGACAATAATTCCTGGTTATAGGAACATACTTTCTGTAAGTCAGAATACCCAAAGTCAGAAAGCTACTTAAGACTCGGGCTAATATTTTTTGCTAAATATCAGCACGAGCCTTGGGGGCTACACTAGTTCGTTCTTTGGCATCCTAATGAAAGCATAAACTCGGATTCTATATCCTACTTCATGCTTGGGGGCTAGAGGATATGATATAACATAATATAAAAACAAGAGTTGGAATTCCGACTTACATATTGCTCGCGGGTGAGTTTGTCTAAACCCGCGTTCACTTCAGCTGCCACCTTCTCGGCGAGAGTAAGAGGGATCACTGGAGATGTTGGAAGCTCGCCAGTCCTGATCCTCTCGTCGCGAAGGCGGACTTGAGTGAGAAGGTCAGAGAACTTGACGTCCTCTGCTTCTTGCGCCTCCTCTTCGGGGGATAGATGGCTTTTGTCCAGGACTTGCCTGGCTAGCCGCTGGATCTCCTCTGCAGATTTCCGGGTCAGGCCAAATTTGGCAAGACCCGGATTGTTGAGGAGGTTTTCGGCGAAGACTTCGGCCGAGGGATCATTACCCGAAGAGGGTTCACCCTTATCTTGACCTGACGCACCCACAATGGCGTCAGTGTGTGACCCAAGGATCACAGGCTCCGTTTGAGGAGCCGGATCTTTTGCAGCATCCGACGAGATAACCGGAGTTGCAGAAGGTTGAGGAGCCGGAGTCGGAGGAGCTACGACAGGCGAAGCTATGACAAGCTTCGTCTGGCGTAAGGGCTTCGAAGAAATCCCTTTCCCCTTGCCCTTGATGATTGATTTTGCTCTGAGAAGGTAACAAAGTCGGAAACGTTACATCTCGGAAAGAAGTTTAAGTAAAGCACAAAGATGGGAAAGTTGTGACGGAAAGAGTACCTCTTCACGACAGGCACCTCCTTTGTGCCAACCGCCACTGTCGGAGCTTTGCGCTTCTTGAGTGCAAGATCTGGCAGTGGAACCACTTCCACCTCCTGAGAGAATTCCGGAGGGTATCCTTCGAGCGGAGCAAGTTCCGACTCGAGGATGTCAGCAAGCTGAAAACAAGAAAATGTATCAGCATTGCAATGTAACTCGAAGATAGAAACACATAAAAGATGTGATGATAAAAGCTTACCGGCACCACGGGGTTTTCCACCATGTGCATGTCCAGAGAAACCTTTGGAATCCGCCTTCCGATCCGCTCCTTGATCAGCCACTTGATTTGGCTGATGTAGCCTTGAGTGGTGTAGGCCTTGGGGCTGATGCGGAGGGAGTCGGTCAGGGAAGACGTGATGGAATGCATCAGTCTATCCCCGTGGTACTGAAGTGGCTGGATCCGACGTAAGACCCAGCACTAGACCAAGTTGGATCCCTTCAGACCGTTGTGCTTGATCAGATATTCAATCCGCCTCTTAGCGAGGATCAGATCATCTGTGAGAGCCGGAGCAGCCTCGTCCCAGGAAGGCTGGGCCGTGGCGGCTCCATCAACAAAAACCGGCAAAGCAGTATCTTTGCCGGGAGCCGGAATATCCCTATGGTAGAAAAAAGTGGCTGGCCATTGTTTGTCTGAGTCACTGGTAGAAATTTTGGGATATGCCCGGTCTCGTCTAAGAGAAAAACTAATGGTGCCGGTGATGTAAGGAACACCGGCAGTGATGGAATTCTTCCGGACATGTAAGTAAAACCGGAAGAGAAGCAAACTCGGCCTAATGCCGAGAAAGCCCTCACAAAGCGCAGCATATGCGCTCATTTCTAGAAGAGAATTGGGAGGAAGATTGTGGAGTTGAACTCCATAGTGATCTATCACCTCGGAGAAGAACTCTGAGGGAGGAAAGGACAAACCTCGGTCCAGATGAGTACCAAAGTGAACTCGCTCTCCCTCGTGTGGGTTGGGGACGGTTTCGCCGGAGCCGCTCCACCAGTCGCCGGTGACGAGCAGCCCCTCCTTCTCCACATTCTTGAGACCTGCCTCGTCGAGGGCGCAGGGGATCCAGATTCCCCTCTAGCTTTCCTTCTCCGCTGCAGCTTCCGCCTTCGCCGCTGTCGCCGCTGCCGCCAAACTAGAGGAAGAAGATGAAGAAGCCATTTTTCTCCGGTGAGAAAGTGACCTTAAAGGGGCAGCGCTGGGAGTTTCTGTGGGGGAAGGACGAGGAGGCTCTGTGCGCGCAGGAGGATTGGGAAGAAAGGAAACGGCAAAGGACTGGTGGAAAGGAGAAGAGGAAATCTAAACCTCTTATATCCACCTACCTGTGCCTAGATTCGTGCAAACGCTACAGTGCAACCGCCACGCGTCGTGGAAAGAACTGGGAAGGACCCGCGCGATGATTGCGTCGCCTCGATCTCCATGCACGCATTGAAACGGCGCCTCGGTTCCGCGGACCGCGGACCCACCAACGGTCGTGCTGACGGAACGCTGTCAGATGACGTGACTTGACCATGCTTGTGTCAGGTGGCGTTAGAGACCAAGTTCCAGCTTAGTTTGAAAACGAGCTGGAAAATCCGAGTAACCAACTGAAAGGTCCGACTTATTTTTTAAGACCCGGATCGTATATTTTGTTGTGAAGTTTCAGGAATCCTTCAAGATTCTGCAAGCCGAAGATCAAGCTAGACGATGATAAATCCGACTTTGGATCTTGGAGGCCTCCGGGGGCTGCTGTTGGGGATATATTTTCCGGGTATCCTCACAGTTCCTCACTGACCAGGGTGGCCCACTTCGGGTTAGAGCATTGCTTCACGGGCGGCCCAGTCAGGGAGAAAGACGGAGTCCAATCCGGCTACGGGAAGGCCCAGAAAACTTACCGACTTAGGCCCATAATGTTACTTGTAGTTCAACATGTACTCTGTAACAGACTCTTGGTCGTAGCCGGATAGATCTCTCCTGTAAACCCTAGGCCGGATATCTATATAAGCCGTCCTAGGGAGAGCCTTTAGGGCACCTCAATAGTCTACAATCTTAACTCGCACAGGCGAAACCCTTGTAACCCATATTCTGGCTCTGCCGTATTACTGGATTGCTAGCAGGAGTAGGATCCGTCCAAAGCCGGTGGATTCGAACCTGGGTAAACTTGTGTGCTCACCATCCCGGAATACCGTACGTCTCACACCCCTCTCTTCCGCACGCCTCGAGGACCCCCTCATGGCGTACTTGTCATCAATCCGACGACAAATGGTCTAGTTAATTATTTGGCGGTGGTTTGAGACACTTGGCAGCTAAGTCTGGAAAAAACTGAGAACATATGAAAAACTAAGAAAATAAAAAATAATCCAGAAAATTTTAAAAAGAAAATTTATAAATATAAGAAATATTTTCCTTGTATATCTTTATTTTGAAAATTCATAAATACAATGAAGGTCTTAGGAAGTCTGGAAGTGCACAACACTATGGAATATTTTCCTTTGTATATCTTTATTTTCAATCTATTCCCTGATATATTTTCTAAAAAAATTGATCTATTTTTACGCCTTTAACTTCTTTTTCCAATTTTCCTCCAATTTATCCAGTTCCATAAGTTTTGACATTTTTTATGGGTTTTAGCATCTGTAAAACCACCATCAAATCATGGTTAAAACCCTTTTTTTACACGTAAGGCCTAACCATGTTATCTGACCAAACATGAGTAATACCAATATAGAAGGACTTAATACACGCGAACGTGTACCATCACATGGACAACCTGAAGAAATCACAAAAATAGGGTTGATTCTCAACTTATCGGGCTTCCGCAACAGCCAAGGGAGGAAACAAAAAAAATCTCTATTTGCACAACTTGATCAATCCTTACCACTGTGTACAATTCTCCATTCGTAGGTGTTGCACAGCTTATCCACCTCACGTAAGCCCCAACTGATAAATTAAAAGACGAGAGAGACATAAGTAGGAACCTAAACCTTTCTGTAAAGCATGTGAGCAAGATCACATAACTTTTTGTAACCATAGAAATAAAGGATAAACCACTCTAGACGTCGCCGGATCTGCCTCTACATACTATCACCTCGCTCGATGGGTACACGTGTCATCTGTCACAGCAGCTGAAACATACTTGGGTGGTTCCTAGACAGGCTCATGGCACGGTCTCTAGACCGGGTCTAGTCATGTCCTGGGAGAGACGAGATAGGGACCGTTCGTCCATTTTGTGGTGTGGTGGGCGCGCACGAAGGTTTCAACTTTTTCCTCCTGGCCCTCTCCCTTTCGGTTGCCCACGATAAAGGGACTGGATCTTGCCATGTGTCCATGATCTTCTTCGTCGGTCTAATCTAATCGCCGTCAGATCGTCCTAGTTGGAAAAGCAGTGCAGGTACCGACCAACATAAAGGAGTGACTAGGACCTGCGGATCACTTCCAACGGAAACTGGTTGTCAAAAGTATGACTTCATCGTGCCCGAGAGGCCGTTGAAAATTAAGATGGTACACAAAGGGGCAGAGCACCGGCCGCATGGCTGAGCACACACCACACGATCGAGTGGGCATGCAGTGCTGCTAGCTGCTGCTATAGTTGAGAGAAGATACTGGTCCGGTAGCGCGTGCGTGGCAGATCGTTGCATGCGCACTAGCTAGCCTTGGCCGACTTTTTACCAGACCGGCCGCCGGTCGATGGAGCGCTTGTGGTCTTGACTCTCGAGAGTTGAGACCGTCTCGGTGAAGGTTGTGTCGTCGGTTTCGCTCTCTGTGCTGTCTATGACGTTGCATTTGGTGTGAGGATTATTGAATATATGTTGCAGAGATAGTGGCATTATTGGGTCATGATTTATTGAAGTACGTACTATATAGGTAGGCCGCCTCGCATCAATCAATCATCCGGAGAACATTATCTTGCAAATAATTGCCGTACGTGTCCCTCCATTAATCCTGTTCATTCAAATGTCCTTTCGTTTCTTTGGGCTTGCACTTGAGATTGAGAGAGAGAAGACGATATGATAGTCCAGCCTGACTATGGATGCGCGGTCTTTTGAGTTGGATCAAGCAACCTCGACCTGCGCTGTCCTCTACACGTCTGGGCAATAGAAAGAGGAAGTAGGAGTAAACGACAAGCAACACCCAACCGTGCCAACGCATGCATGTATAGCAACGAGAAAGAAATATGATCCAGGAGCTACATGTTTTTGCTTGCGAGCATGCATGATCAAGTGTTGCAGACTGAACTGGAGTAGGAATTCCTAGTAGAGTTTGCAGCCAATCACACGACGATGAGTTTGCTCGCAAACCAGCTGTCTATCGATCGGGTAGGCCGAAGCCGAAAGCCCAACACCACACCACCGCGTCTCGTCTACACCCTACAAACCATATCTTAATCTCGGCATTCGGCAGTGGGACGTTTTTGTAGTCGGCCGTAGGCAGTTAGCCCCGTACCGGCCTAGGCCGAGGAATCACCGTACCCCCGGCCGGACGTGTCTACGTTGTCTTGCACCGACGGCAAAGGGGCGATCCCATCGCTTTGACCCGAGAGGACCAGCAACAGCTATACCAAGCGACGTGTCTACGCAAACGTACGGCGCCATCGCGCCACAACCACGTACTAGGTACGGCGCGAGCCTCGCTGTGGTGCCCCCGGCCGGTCCTTCCCGGCCGTGCGCCGAAGCCCGCAGCACAGAGGTACGTAGCTTGTACCGACCACACACGTTGCGGCGGGCGACGGCAGCGAGACCGACCCGAGGAAACTTACAACGATGACCGAGTCCGCGCTGCCGCGCGGCATGTAGGGACCGAGACGTGTCGCCGCGCGCGCCACAGCTATGACCCTAGCTAGTTGAGCATCTCCACTCGTTGGTCCGTTCTCAAGCAGAAAACCGGAGGAAGCGAGATTTCGGCCTGAAAACGATCCATTACCCAACCGCGTTCTCAGCCTGAGTTCCCGGATTTAGCGAAATTCAAACAAACTCGGCAAATTTTGGCATAATATAGGCGTTTTCATTAATAGCGGACGGATTTGCAATATTACATCATCTATGCGTAAAAAACTAAAAAAGCTTAAAAAAGGCCGATGTCGATGCCGTTTGCCGATGCCACCGGACGCCGCCTCACATACCGAAGTTGCGGTAGAAGTTCGTGTAGTTCGGGTCCGCCGTGCCGCCGTCGTCGTCTTCGCTCGGCGTCTGCGGAGGGCGCGAGCTGCCCTGGGCAGCGTCGTCGTACCTCCACGGCTGGTTAGAAGGCCCGGTGTCGTCGTCGTCGTCGATGACGACAAGAGGCGCGCCCTAGTAGACGGGTTCGCGATGCGCTCTGGCCTGGCGTTCGGCCTCCTCCTGCTGGCGCTGGACGCGACGTGCCTCTTCCTGCTCCCAGTCTTCCCTGGACCAGGCGAGGATGTTCGGCTCCGGCATCGGCGGTGGAGGCGCAGCGTCGCGCAGAAAATGCTTGATCGCCATTCTATGGCGAAGGAGTCCTCGTCGGCGTCGGTGGGCTCCAGCTTCGGCTGTCGCAGGCGAAGCCGGCCTGTCGGTAGGGCCGTAGTCGTGCGAGGCTCGTTGATGACGATCCCCCGCGCACGTGTCCTCGGCGGCGAGCTCCTGGGCGTGTCGGACTCGCGTTTGGGAGGCTGGAAAAACTCGTCGTTGCTTCGCGGCGACTGCGCAGACGCCGTCCCGGACGAGCGCGACGCGGCGGAGGAGGAGGAGGTGAGGATGCCCATCCTCCTGGGCACCCAGTTCGCCGGAGGTTGGCGCCTAGACCTCGTCGCTGGTGCCAGTGAACGTGGGAAGCCCAGCTGGGGGTTGTTGCCGGCGTGGATGTGCTCGAGGACGTAGTTGAGGGTACGTCCTGGCACGCTCCACCATCAGCGGCGGCTCGCCGCGTTGTTGCGCTTCGGCGGCTCGCTCGGAGGTCCCTCGTGGGCGGCGAGTTCGGGGAGCCGACGCTCGGCGAAGAACTACTCCCAGTGCACGAAGTTGCTGGGGTCCTCGGTGAGCTCGGGATCTGGCATCGCCGTGATGGAGGCCTGGATCTCCTCCACCATCTTGTTGTCCTCCGGCACCGGCGGCACCGGTATGCCGTCGACGCTGAGCTTCCAACCGAGCGGGCAGCGGAAGTCCGGCGGCGCCATGTACCCGGCGTCGTGGAGCATCCTCGCCTTCCACGGCTGGAGCGTCTGCCGGCTGAAGCCGTTCACCGCCGCGGGGCCGGGGAACCTCTTCGCCATCTTCTTCTTCGCCGAGTGCTTCTTTCGTCGGAGTTCATGGTGGTGTGGGGTGGAGGGGGCAGTGTGCTGCGAACCGGCGATGTGGCCGTGTTTTATAGGCCGAGCGCGGGTGGCGAAGGCGAGAGAGGTGTAGCGGCGTGGCAGGAAAACGGAAAACGGAGGAAAACCGAGGCGGCGGTGGCGCGCCATTAGAGCAAGTCTAACAACCACCCTTAAAACGCCGGCGCCCTTAAAATTCCGGCGGTTACACGGGCTTGTTGCTAAATGGCCTGGCCCGTGGACGGAATTCATAGGGGCATGTGAAAGGCCCGTTGCGGTCCCTATTGCTACCGGCCCGGCGGGCGGAGACGGGTCAGAACTAGTGTCCCTCCGCCACAAACCATAGCCGCCGCCGCATTTCCGCGCGTACTCCGGCGAGCAATTCCTCCCATTTCCGCGTGACAGAGAGATGGCGAGCATGAGCGGGAGTTGTATACTCGGCGGCGGCCGTGCTGGGGGGAAGAGGAGGAGGGAGTGGTCATCGTGCACCCAGAGGCGACGACAAGGAGCGGCGCCGCATCCGCTATGTCGGGGCCAAGAAGCGCGCCTCCAAGCGCTGGTCGAACTGGGGGCTGACCCCCAGCTTCTCTAGCCCCCTACGCCGCCGGCGCGCGCACCGTGTCGGCTCCACGGTTCGAGCTCGTGGAAGTATCTTCCTCCGTGAGCTCGTCCGTTGCGTCTTCCCGCTCGCGCCCGTGCCGCGGAGATGAGTAGGAGGAGGCGGTTGTCCGCGCAGCGCTCGCTGCGTCCCTCACCGACCTCGAGGCCAAGAAGCGGCGCGAGGAGGAGGAGCTCGCCCCCGCTATCGCCGCCGTCGAGCTCTCCAAGAAGCAGGAGGAGATCGAGGAGGCGGTCGCCGCCATCCGCGGCGAGGAGGAGGAGGCCGGACTGGCATCCGTTGACGACATGGACGTCGACGTGATCGTCCTCGACGACTAGACTAGGAGCTCGCATTTTGGATATACCAGGATGAGGCGGCGTCCTCCACGAGCTCTTCTAACACTATTTTTTTAATGTAATTTTGCAATATGTATGTACCGGATGATGAACACGCGCACGATTTTTCCTCGTTAATTTAAATTTCAGTTCAAATCATGATTTAAGGGTTGGATTTACAGGCACTGTTCTCCGCTGACGAGTTTGAAACCCTAAATCGCGAGTACAGGCACATGTACTCGTGATTTAAGGGTTGCCGATTTGAGGGTGATGTTAGTCATGCTCTTACGCCGACGCGTGGTCGACGAGAGGGCAGTTAATGCCCGGCGGTCCTTCGCGGGAGCTGAGGCGGAAGGATGACGATGAACAGTTCGATCGTTGACTGGGCAGGTTCACACGCCGATATCTTTTTTTCTCACCGAATTCGCTTCGTCCGGTGTTCTCAGCGCGTTCCCGACGCCCCGAGACCGAGCTGACATCTTCGGACGATTTTAGACTAAATTCAGACGAAACCTGCGTCCTAAAAACCGTGCTGGACCAATTTTCGGCGTCAAAAAACAGAACGGCTTGAACCCGAGTTGAGATGCTTATTAGCGCTCGCGATCGAGACGCGACGCAGCGAGCTGAGCAAGAGCGTCAGTGTTGCGGCCGCCGCGCGACACGGCAGGGATAGCGAGGCGGGAGGTGGGTGGAGCTGCCTCGGCTACCCGCGCCACCTGGTGCAGGCACGGGCTAGTACGTCGAGGGATCGGAGGCCCGGGGTTCGTCCTATCTCGCTCCCTCCGATGGTGACGGGAGCAAGAATGGAGGCACGTACGGAGGAGCGCTCGCGTTTTTGGCCGCTGCGATCAGGAACAGATGTGTGGTGCTACTGGCACGTCTCAGCTCGGCGTCCCAGATTTCAGGATTGGTTCGGATAGCGCTCTTGTCCCGCGTGCACTATCATATCGGCCGTCCACCGGTTTCGTGCGTCATCAGGGACAGGGTGTGCGTGCGAGCTACATTTCTGTATGTGTCGTTTGTATTGCCGTGTTGATGGCCGGCGGCCGCATATACTAATACGGCCGGGTAAAGTATAAAGGTAACCATTCTCAAAAAAAAAAAGGACAAGGTGACCGTTCTCTGTCAGAAAAATACTACTACTACATGCCACCGGTTTCTGTATAAAATTACAGGTGACCGTGTGAGACGACATACGGTCGATCGATGGCGTATTCCGGTATACTGTATGTGAGTGACTGTACAAGGCCGTTGAAGAAATGGAGTAAACATGATGTATACAGCTGGACAACTGTATCCATCCTACGTCAGGCGTATCCAGGGGTTCTGTTCGACCGATTATATATGTATATATCTACATGCCACGTGAGCTTTGTGAGTGCCGCGTTGGTACGGACAAACGGCTCTTTTCAGGGTCATTTTTCTCTTCCTTGGAACGCGGTTCAGCGAAAGGAGGCAGGGCGCTGTAGCTGAAGCAGTTGACCACTGTGGCCTGAAGCACGATTACGGTGCACTCAGCGTGCGTGCGTGCGTGTTCCGGATCAAGTACGTACTGCGAATCGCATTTCTCATTTTGCTTTCAGAATCGCATTACTAGCTCGCTTGTCAACCCAGAATATAAAATCATCTGCACCACGCGAATCATATCGGTCATCGTGTGATGGACCCTACCCGACCCGAAATAGAATGCATGGTCACTTCCCGTCCGCGGAAGGGGTGCTCCTGATCCAAGCCATCGAGAGGAGCAACGGCGGCGGCGCGCCACCGGCGGCTTTGTGGTCTTCGTCATCGTCATCGGGGTCCAGGGGTTCATGGTCCTAGGGACCTGCGTGTTATTTCAATCTTGTAATGGACCTTTCTGTAAGATCGAGGCTATAATATCACTTTCTTTTACCGCAAAAAAAAGAGGCCGGTGCGGTGGCATGGCGTTGATAAAACCATCGGCTAGCTAGCTGATGTTGCCGTCAGGGCACCAGCGAGATCTTGTGGATGATATGATGGTTTGTCCTCCAACTTCCTAGAGTGGGATGCGATTGGCTGGCAATGGGGCGTCGGACCATCTTCCATGTTAGTAGTTGCTGGTTGCAACTACTACTACTACTTGCGGATATATTCTATGCAATCTGTTATGGGTGTTGTCATTCTTCTAGTCTCCTTCTATTGTGACCTCATGGATTTTATAATCGGGAAGCAAATTGGCTTAGTTCCATCCCGTTCTCTCTCCTTCTCGTTGAGAGTCTCCCCAAAACACTACATGAAAGGATCACTAGGCCGACGACCGAAGGATACGCTGACGACATTTAGTCGGGGCCGTCGGCCCAGGTCACCACCCGGGCAGACCACGACCATGACCATCGGCTCAGGTAAGCTGTCGGCGTAGGCACACCTACTGGGCTGACGGCAACCATCAGCGTCACCTTGATGTCGGCGTAGGCCCCAACTGGGCCGACGACAACCGTCAGCGTACAACAGGACCAGTGGGCCCGGAAGTCCGTGACGAGATGGTGGAGCAACACCGTTAGACATACGTCGTCGGCCTAGGCTTAGGGGATACGCCGACGGCTTTGCCATCAGCTCAACCTTGGACTTGTAGGAGGAAACTCACGTTATGGGTCAAACTGAGGGAAACCGGTGAAGTTCTGGGCCCAACCTTGGTTTTCCATGTAGGTATGGACTAAACAAAACTAAACCAATAGAAAATTACATTGGTCAACCCTCATACGGAGAATGCTAGGGGGCTAGACCTGCGGGGTCCACAAATTAGGTTTTCGCTGGAAAAGGACCACCGGAGCACCAGAATGCCATGAAAACTTACGTATGGCCCCAGCATACATGCACAATCTTGGTTTTCCACGTAGTTATGGCCTAAACAAACCCAAACCAATAGAAAATACATTGGTCAACCCTCGTACGGAGAATGCTAGGGGCTAGGCCTACGACGCCCACACATTAGGGTTTCGCTGGAAAAGGAACGTCGGAGCACCGGAATGCCACGAAAACTTGCGTGTGGCCCTAGCATACATGCACAAGTGTGGTGGAAGGTTCCTAGATGAAGTACCTAGATCCTGGTTGTAACTGTCTATAGTTGCATGCGATAACACTTAGAGAAGTGCTGGACCTGTAGGAGGAAACTCCCGTTATGGGTCAAACAGTGGGAACCATGGAGTCTTGGGCCCAACCTTTGTTTTCCATGTAGGTATGGCCTAAAAACCTAAACGGATAGAAAAGTACATTGGTCAACCCTCGTACGGAGAATGCTAGGGGCTAGACCTAAGGGGCCCCCAAATTAGGGTTTCGCTGCAAAAGGACCGTCGGAGCACTGGAATGCCACGAAAAACTGTGTGCCCCTAGCGTACATGCAAAAGTGTGGTGGAAGGTTCCTAGATGAAGTACCTAGCTCCCGGGTGTGACCGTTTACAGTTGCATGCGATAACGCTTAGAGAAGTGCTCGACCTGTAGGAGGAAACTCCTGTTATGGGTTAAACAGAGACAAACCGGTGGAGTCTTGGGCCCAACCTAGATTTTACATGTAGGTATGGCCTAAAAAACCTAAACCAATAGGAAAGTACATTTCTCAACCCTCGTATGGAGAATGCTATGGGCTAGACCTGTGGGGCCCATGCATTAGGATTTCGCTAAAAAAGGACAATTGGAGCATCAGAATGCCACGAAAACCTGCATGTGGCCCTAGAATACATGCACAAGTGTGTTGGAAGGTTCCTAGATGAAGTACCTAGCTCCCGAGTGTGACCGTATATAGTTGCATGCAATAACACTTAGAGAAGTGATGGACCTGTAGGAGCAAACTCCCATTATGGGTCAAACGGAGGGAAACCGGTGGAGTCTTGGGCCCAACCTTAGTTTTCCGTGTAGGTATGGCCCAAAGAAACCTAAAACAATAGAAAAGTACATTGGTCAACCTTCATACGGAGAATTCTAGGGGATAGACCTGTGGGGCTCATGGATTAGGCTTTTGTTTAAAAAGTACCGATGGAATGCGACAAAAACTTGAATGTGGCCCTAGCATACATGCACAAGTAGGGTGGAAGGTTCCTAGATGAAGTTGTTGGGTTCACAACATAGAAAACAAAAAAATCCTACGATGAGAACTATACGCCAAGATCTATCTACTAGATACAGAGCAAAGGGTGGATATACATCCATGGAGAACTTACCCTCGAAGACAACAAGTTTTGTTAACGAGTAGGAACTCGTGGATGATGTAGTTGTACGCTTGCCGATCTCAAGATCGTGATGAAGTCCAGCAGGTCCGGCTCCAGCACGTCCATCAGATCCAGCTCCAGCAAGTCCAGCACCACCAAGTCCAGCACCGCAAGTAGTGGTGCATCTGTGATCGCATACACGTCTGGTACCCCAACAACCTCCATCCCTCACTCCAGCAAAGCAGTGGAAGCAGCAACTCCTTTCTAGATAAAGCCACCGGGAACATGTATCTCACTAATCCGAGACCATGGGGAAATAATACTAGAGGGGGAGAGAGATCCTTCACGAGGAGGTGTGAGTATGAAGGTGTGAGAGGGGGGCCTTTTATAGGAGGAGGGGAGGGTGTCCCTTCACCTCCCCCATTCATGTGGTGGTAACCCCCTCCACATTAAAATGCCCCTTCACATTCTCTTTTAAAGTCTCCACTTTAAATGCATTAAATTTCTCCAAATTTAATGCTCTCTCATTTAATAAAACTCTTTTATTAATTTTATTCAAAATTTTGTTAATTACTTTAATTAACAAACATTCACATAAAACCCCCTGCAACATTTCAATATTACATGCAGAACCAATTTCAGCAATTTCACCTAAAACAGTTTCAGTGTCTATTGAAATAATTCCAGCGCTTGCTTAATCTTTATCTGAAACATATTTGCTTCTAAATGGTGTCGGTATCCCTTAAGTGTGTCACCCTATGGTTCGCGAATAATGCAGACATGATCGAGACCCCTCTCCGATCAATCATCAGCAGCGGGACCTGGAGATTCGTACTGACTCCCACATATTCAACGATGACCCTTGTGATCGTGTGAACCTTTAACGTCGTAACTAAATCCCTTTGTCTCGCGATATATTACATGTCTGAGATTCGATCATTGGCATCCAAATACCTAGTTTGATCTCGTTACCGACATGCACTCTTTTCTCGTTCCCATGATATAACATTCTAGTGATCACATCACTTGCTTGCAAGCTATCTTAATGTGATATCACCGAGAGGGCCCAGAGTATATCTATCCATCATCGGGATGGACAAATCCCACTCTTGATCCATGAGGCTCAACATAACACCTTCGTAGCACTGAACCTACCTTTATAGTCACCCTGTTACGGTGTGACGTTTGATGTTATCTAGATACTCTTCCGGTATTAGCAATTAACATGATCTCATGGTCTAAGAACTAAGATTACTTCGTATGATGTTATAGCAATATAAACATAATGACTCTGATCGTAATGCTATACTTTAGATGAATGTTCATCACATCATTCCACCAATGTTGTGACCTTGTTATTAACAACATCCAATGTCCATGATCAGGAAACCTTGATCATCTTGTTAATCAACGAGCTAGTTTATATGAGAGGCATTACTAGGAACTTTATATTTTGTTTATTAAACACACATGTATTAATGTTTCCAATTAATACAATTATAGCATGCAAAATAAACATTTATCATAAACATGGAATAAGATAATAACCATTTTATTATTGCCTCTCGGGCATATTCCCTTCAGTCTCCCACTTGCACTAGAGTCAATAATCTAGTTTGAAAAACTTTGCGTATTGAACACCTATGGCTTTCTGGTGTTGCATATACGCGATTGCTAGTGGTTAACATAATCTCCGGATCTGACAGTTTCAGATTCGTGTGTATTTGCATGTCTTTGCGTCTCTACGCATCACTCATTCTCAAATGAGATGGCTTGTATAAATTTGGTCCTTTGGTGAGACCTTTAGTTCGTTCAGGTTAAAATATGTTGATATTATTGTCATACAATATATCTTCATAGTATTAGCCAACTTTGAACCACACCTAGTTTGATAACAAACTACATAACACAAATGCCCTCCTTTGCTGCTACTATAACAATCATATACTTACCCTTTTGTTGTAGTATCCGTCACAATGTTTCAACTTTGGAACTCATCCAAATCCATCATGGAACATCCTTTCCATTACATTGTGCCACCCATAGTCTAAATTGAGATAAATTTTAATTTGTATTTTGTGACAAAACTAGTATCAATGTAACACTTTACAATGAACTACCATTAACTATTTGTCACTTATACATGATATATTCTTAGTTCTTCCAAAGCTCATAAGAATATCTTTACTGTCTTCCAATGATCATCTTATGAATCATTCTGGTATGTGCTCATAACATTTAGAGCATAGGACATTCTAGATATATACATATCACGGTATAATCGATCAAAATCTTCATGTGATTTTACTCACCAAGTGTTGAAACACTTGAATCTTGATACAATCCTTTCCATGCAGCAAGAACCTTTCTTGTTGTTTCCATATTGAACCCTTTCAATATCTCATATATGTATGTCTGGCACAACCATATTAGCGCCTCAATCTATCCATATAGATATTGATGCCAAATATTCCGGTTTTTCCCAAATCTTTCATCGAAATCTTATTTTAATGAAATTCTTAACTTGTGTCAATACAAGATACATCATTTCCAATCAACAATATGTCCTCTACATAATGTATTAGAAATATGTCTCAGTGCTCCCACTTAATTTCTTGCAAATGCAAGCATATTCATCATCTCCGATGAATTTAAACTCTTTTAACAGTTTCATCATGGTGAAGATTCCAATTCCGCTATGCTTACTTCAACTATTGAAGTTTGCATGCCCTTTTAGCACCCTTTGAATTAACAAAACCCTTCGGACCATGTCATGCACACGTCCTAGG
Source organism: Avena sativa (assembly GCA_916181665.1). Classification (NCBI taxonomy): domain Eukaryota; kingdom Viridiplantae; phylum Streptophyta; class Magnoliopsida; order Poales; family Poaceae; genus Avena; species Avena sativa. The sequence goes on along the minus strand of OV702290.1, from coordinate 24,206,419 downwards.
TAACCGTTCTATTAGAAGAACCTTGTTTTGTTTATTCAACTACCATATACCAAATTATATGTAGTGGTTGATACATTAATCCGTCAAGACTATATATCGCTATGAAAGATCAAATCTTGTCATAGTCAACTCCTTGAACATTGCCGTAAACTTCTTTCCGACATGTCGACTATTTCATAGATGTTAAACATCCATGTCTATTTCTTTATAGATCCAAACACGACCGATAGGCTTTACGCCTTTTCAGAGGGTCTTCCAAGTTCAGAAACTTGATTCTCGTGTATGGATACTATCACGGATTCTATGACTTCTAGTCATTTTATGGAGTCAGGGCCCATCATCGCTTCTTTGCATGCAGTCGGTTCATCATTGTCAAAACAATAACGACTTGTTTATCAAATATCACTATTTGATTCTTACGGACCCACACGGTTCAATACGAACTATAATCTCCAAGATTACAACCTTTGTCATCACGGGATCCATGAGCATTGTGGCCACCACCGGGACACTTTCTGGCGCTGCGCTACTTAGCACATATAGCTAAGGTTCAACAACCTTATCAAAGTTCTATTGTCCTCCCACTTAACTTTTTGCGAAAAATTCCTTCTCAAGAAACTTGACGTTCCAAGTAACAAACTCTTTTGTCCTTGGTGTTATGGAGAAATTTCCAACAAATTCTTTGGGATAACCTACAAAGACGTGCTTATATGACTTTGGTTGTAAACATTTTACTTATGCATAGCATACCAAAATTTAAGAAAAGACAATTCGGGTTTTATCCCAAACCATAACTTATATGTGAAAGAACATTTCACGTTTTCCTATGTTTTGCGTGTTAGATAACAATACTATGGAGACTATTCATGTGCGCTAAGTGTGCAGGAAGTTTTGAGGGGGGCTGGATAATCCGCCCCACCAAGGGCCGGATAATCCGGCCTACCTCATCTCTCAAAGGAAGCCAAGGCACGTCGCTCGGTGTCCTGTCGGATTTTCTCCCGGAAAAACCGAATTGGGGCGGTTTTTCCTCCCCACGCCGGATAATCCGGGTGTGGCACGTGCCGGATAATTCGGCCCCCAGTTTTCGAGCAAAAGGGGCCAAGGTGCGTCGCACAGTATCCGGTCGAATTTTCTCCCAGAAAATCCGAACTGGGGCAATTTTTCTTCCCCAGGCCGGATAATCCGGCCCTCACATAGGACCGGATAATCCGGCCCCCAGAAGTTGATCAAGGGCAAGCTCGACGCGTCTCTCTGATAGGGGTCAGACTTTCTGCCGGATATTCCGAGTCTGGGCGGTGTTTTCCCAGGCCGGATAATCCGGCCCTCACTTGGGCCGGATAATCCGGCCTCCAAAGTGTGCAACGGCTGGTTTTTGAAGGGGGGGGGTATAAATACCCCTTCTTCCCCAACGTTCAGAACTCTTGATTCATTCGAAATTGACCAGACATTGTGCAAGAGCTCTCATTCTCGATCTCCCACTTCAACCAACCGAAGGTCTTGATCTTTGGTGGAATTGAAGGAGGAGAAGTTCATCATCATCATCAAGAATCAAGCGCTTCAACTCCTCTCCATTCACTTGGAGAAATCCCTGATCTAGTATTCTTGTCAATACCTAGATCTTGTTTATTGTATTTGATAAGTTTGTTCTTGTGGCAGCTTGTTGTCATTTCGGGAGCCTCCAAGTTGTTGTGGAGTTGTTGCTCCGCTAGTTGTGTAAAGGCGCCGGTGCCCGCCTCAAAGGGTACCTATAGTGGAAGGTGGATCAGGCCTTTTGTGGCAAGATCCATCGGAGAACAGGGTGAGGCCTTTTGTGGCGTGGTGGTCTTAGTACCACCCACCCCTCCAACGCGGACGTACTTCCCTTAACAAGGAAGGAACTATGGTCAAACAAATCCTGTGTCTCCGCGTGCTTCACTTCGGTTTACTCGTTCCTCTTCCACTCGCTCTTTACTCGCTAGTAGATAGGTTTGCATATAGGGAAATTCCACCTAATAGTTTATCTAGAGAATTTACCCTTTGTGTTAAGCCTAAAATTAAAAAAACATTAAAATTTGAAGTAGCACCTATTCACCCCCCCTCTAGGTGCCCATACGATCCATTTCAATTGGTATCAGAGCCCCGGCTCTTAATTCGGGCTTAACCGCCTAAGAGAAGTATGGGTACCAAGGGAGATGGGGATGAGGCTGTGGATACGGTCACAATGGATGACCTCAAGACGTTGGAAATAACCTTGTTGAAATCCTTTGAGGCCAAGATGGAGGAGATGAATCAAATGATTGCTCGTCTCACATCATCCATAGCCCCATCTCCATCCTCCTCTGAGGCCGCCACACCATCATCCAAGGATAAGGCTAACACCGGATCCAAGGATGATGAAGTGGTAGGTGAAAAACATAATGGTTCCACCTCCAAGAAGGGAAGTGGTAAGGAGGAATATAGTGAGGTTTGCCACGTATATTCCCCCGACCCACCTATCCCTCATCCTCATATAAACAATAGGGGTGATCCACCCAAGCTCACTGCATCCTCTTTTAATCAATGGCAATTCCTAATGAAATCTCATGTTTGCAGCTCCTCTATTGAATTGTGGAGGATTATTGAAGAAGGTCTTCATATTGGATATCAAACCAATCTAACAAGAAGGGAAGTTGTGGATAGCTAGTTGAATGCCACCGCTCTCCACATGATACAGCTGGGTGTGGGTCCCAAGGACATGCCACATATTGAACATCTCAACACTACTAAAGAGGCATGGGATGCTCTTACGGACCTTTTCATTGGAAATGAAAGCATGAGAAGAAACAGGTATGATGCCCTTAGTAATGAAGCTGAGGGATTCTACATGTTGGATGGTGAAAACCATGAGGACATGTATAGAAGACTCAAGGGCATCGCAACAACATTTTAGAAGCATGGGGCCACTCACATTGATGATGCATGGATAAAAAGAAAATATGTGAGTGACTTAATGCCTTTCGAGCCAACGGATTTGAAGAGCCTGCAAGGTAGACACAACTATCATCAAATGACATCCAACGAAGTCATGCAAGAAATGGCGTCATTCAAAGTGGCGGCAAAGAATGCTGAAGATGCCCGTGCTGGGGCCATTGGAATGCAAAAGGGTGTCAAGGTGGCTCACAGAGACAATGTTGTTGAGCAATAGGAAGATGAAGGAGCTTTTGATGGGGTATCCATGGACTTCCCCGATGACGTCAAACGTGCTCATGGTGAGTACATGGCATTCTATGCAAGGAACTTTTGGAAGGACCCTGCCAAAGCCAAGTCTGAACTTGAGCGTAAGAACGGGTCAAGTGGAAGAAGAGAAAGTGGCCCAAGATTGAGAACTTGCTTCAACTGTGGAGATAGAATGCACTTTGTAGCCGAGTGTCCATATCAAAATAGAGAAGACAATGGTGGAAAGCTCATTCTTAAAGATAAATCTAAAGCTCCTAAGAAGAAGTCGTTTATTAAGAAGAATGGCCCTTTTAAGAAGCAACCCAAGATTGTCCTTGTAGCTCAAGAGGAATACTCCTCCGCAAGTGAAGATGAAGAGGATGATGATAGTTCCCGCGAGGTGGATGCTATAGCCACCACATCGACTCCCTCCTCTCTCTTCGACTCGCTGAACGAGAACGCCATCAACAACAACGCCACTTGTCTAATGGCAAGAGGGTCCGAGGTATCAACTTCTAGCTCTTCATTTCCTAAGACTAACATAATTTTGGATATGGATAATCATGACAGTCTTGAAATGAAAGAAGAAGTTATTGACTTGGATACTTTTTTCACTAACCTACAAGGTGAGCACAAACTCCATTTTGATGCTCTTATGAGTCAACTTGCTCAAGCCGAAGATCTCCTTGAAGAAAAGGGCAGAATTGAAAGAGAAGATGCTTGGAGATAGCTTCGTTGAAGAATGCCTTGGAAGAGGAAGAGGAAGCTCGAGTATCTTTGGAAGAAAGACTCGAATCACTTGAGGAGTCACAAGAAGAAGCTGTAGCTCAGCTCATTAAAGAACGTGACCATGCTCTTTCTAAGGTAAAGAAACTAAAGAAAGAAAAGATTGACTTTGGGGCTGTTCATGCTAGACTTTTGGAGAAGTTTAATAATATTGAAAGTGCTCACAAGGCATTGAAGAGTGATCATTCTACTTTAAATGAGTCTCACGACCAGCTCCACACTCAATTGAAACGGTATGATGTGCCAAGTACCTCCACTTCATCCTATGGAAAGAATATCTTGCAAGAAGTTCTCAACACAAAGGTAAAGGGGTTATTGATGAGATACTGAGCAGGCAAAGGACAAACAATAGTAAAGAAGGTCTTGGTTACATACCCAAGATAAAGAGCAAGAAAAACAAGAAGAAGAAGAGCAAGACTGCTCAATCGAAGACTAGCAACATTACCAATGACAAGACTAATTATGATGGTTTTGCAGGGATCAACAATCCTAACTTTGAACTATATTGTGATTGTTATGGTGATGTTTATGCTAGTTATGTAGGGCCTTATGATTGTTACATTCCTTGGTCTATTTGGGTTCCCAAGACCCTTGTTACTAACATGAGAGGACCCATTGAAAAATGGGTACCTAAAACCAAGAAGTAATTTTCTTATAGGGCTATGCTTCCGGTGGTTCTAAATGGGTACTCGATAGCGGTTGCACGAGTCATATGACCGGAAGCAAGGAGATCATCACGGAGATGCGGCCAAATCTTGATCACATAACCGTCTCCTGTGGTGACAAGTCAAAATCTGAGGTATTGGGTCTCGGCAAAGTTGTGGTGGCTCACGATATCTCTCTCGTGGACGTCATGCTTGTTGAGACCCTCGGGTACAACTTACTTTTTGTTTGCGCCCTTGGTAAGATGGGCTTTGCAGTTTATATTGATGCTGATTTGGTGGTACTCTTGTGGAGCAAGTCTCTAAAAGTCGCTTTCGTGGGATATGTCGAAAACGACCTGTACGTGGTGGACTTTTCGGGGAAAACCACTACAGGACCGATGTGTCTTTTCGAAAAGGCTGACACAGGTTGGCTATGGCATCGCCGACTAGCCCACGTTAATATGAGAACTTTGCAAAGTCTCCACAAGGGTGGCCACATTCTTGGACTAAAAGAAAATGTCTCCTTTGCCAAAGATCGTGTTTGCAGGGCATGTGTTGAAGGGAAAATGCATGACTCACCTCATCGAAGGAAAACCATTATCTCTTCAAAAAGGATTTTGGAGCTTCTTCATGTGGATCTCTTTGGAGCTCCATCTCATGCAAGCCTCGGTGGGAAGAAGTATTGTCTAGTGATTGTTGATGATTACTCAAGATACACTTGGGTTTATTTCTTCAAGTTGAAGAGTGAGACTCAACAAACTGTGATCGACTTCGCCAACGAGGTTCAACATCAACACAATGTCCCCATTCTGGCTATAAGGAGTGATAACGACTCTGAGTTCAAGAACTACACCTTAAATGAGTTCCTAAGTGAAGAGGGGATAAGACATCAATATTCCGTTGCGTACACCCCTCAACAAAATGGTGTAACCGAGAGGAAGAATCGAACTCTAATGGATATGGCAAGATCAATGTTAGCCGAATTTAAATCTCCATATAACTTCTGGGCTGAAGCAATCTCAACTGCTTGTCATTCATCCAACCGTTTATACCTCCGTAAGATCTTGGACAAGACTCCGTATGAAATACTTACCAGTAACAAGCCAAACATCTCATACTTTCAGGTATTCGGGTGTAAGTGTTTCTTTCTTATTAAAGGAGTTCGTTTATCTAAGTTTGAATCTAAGGCTTTAGAAGGTATTTTTGTTGGTTATGGTGCCGAATCCCACACTTATAGAGTCTACAATAAGCTCTCCGGAACTGCTGTAGAATCTTGTAGTGTGGTGTTCTAGGAAAATGACGGTTCCCGTGCGGAGCAAGTTGGTGTTTGTGATGCAGATGTTGAAATACCCCAAGATGCCATAAGAAGAATGGGCATGGGATTTTTCCGCCCCATTGAGGAACCCCTTGTGGCGGACCAGGAAGGACAATGCTCTACTCATATAGAGCCCTCATCTACACATGCTCAACATGTTCCAACAACGGGGGCAACTTCTACACCATCTCCATCAACTGCTGAAGGTCAAGTTGTTCCAGAAAGCTCCAGGCCGGATTTTCTGGTTGACACCGGATTATCCGGCACCCTATTCCAGCTGATCATTCTGCTCCTGGTGGTGAAGATATCAACGCAAGCTCCAGGCCAGATTTTCCGGCTAGCCCCGGATTATCCGGCCCCTCGCCAGTTCAAGCAAGCCCCAGGCCTCCTGATGAAGCTACTACAAATACTCCCAGGCCGGATTATCCAGCCTCTCCATCGGCCGGATTATCTGGTCCTGACTCTCCATTTCTGCAGCCTCCTATTGCGGCTACGGACTCACCTCAAGGGCACGCGTCTCCACCACCTGCTACTGACATTCCAGTTCCTGATCAAGGTCGAGCAAATGCTTCCAATGAAGACTCAAGTGATGATTCTCCTCCTCCAAGAGACAACAAACTTATTGAACTTCGTCGCAAGGCTCGGGCTGATCGTAACCTTGAGTTGAGGTGTCACACTCTTGACAAGGTTGTTGGTGATCTTCGACGAAGGGTTTCTACAAGAAGAGAATTGGCCAGTTTTGGTGAGCATCAAGCTCATATCTCTATGGTGGAACCTAAGAAGGTCTTTGAAGCTCTTGAAGACCTAGACTGGGTTGTTGCTATGCATGAACAATTGAATAATTTTGAGCGCAACAAAGTCTAGAAACTCGTGGAGAAACCCAAAGAATGCCGCAATGTTATCGGCACCAAGTGGATTTTCAAAAACAAGCAAGATGAGAATGGCATTGTTGTGAGGAACAAGGCAAGACTTGTGGCACAAGGTTACTGCCAAGTTGAGGGCATTGACTTCGGCAAAACCTATGCTCTAGTGACTCGCCTTGAGTCCATCCGTATCCTACTTGCTTATGCTGCACATAACAATTTTAAGTTGCAACAAATGGACATCAAGAGTGCCTTCCTTAACGGTCCTCTACATGAGTTGGTATACGTAAAGCACCCCCCGGGGTTTGAGGATCCTAACTTTCCGAACCATGTCTACAAACTCGATAAGGCACTCTATGGCCTTAAACAAGACCCACGTGCGTGGTATGAGCACCTTAAAGAGCTTTTGTTAGATCGTGGCTTCGAAGTTGGGCAAATCGACCCCACTCTTTTTACTAAGAAGGTTAAGGGGGAGCTCTTCGTATGCCAACTATATGTAGACGATATCATATTTGGTTCTACTAACAAAGCTTTTAACGATGAATTTTCAAAGCTTATGACTGACAGGTTTGAGATGTCTATGATGGGGGAATTACGGTTCTTTCTTGGATTCGAGATCAAGCAACTTAGAGAAGGAACCTTTATTAATCAAGCAAAGTACATCCAAGACATGCTCAAGATATTCAAGGTGACGGATCTAAATGGTGTCGCCACTCCGATGCAAACAATGTGTCATCTTGAACTTAACCCTCATGGTAAAGATGTGGACCAAAAGGTATACCGGTCCATGATCGGCTCTCTTCTTTACCTCTACGCATCTAGACCCGATATTGTGTTGAGTGTGGGAGTGTGTGCAAGGTATCAAGCAGTCCTAAAGAAAGCCACTTAGTGGTGGTCAAGAGGATCTTTCGATATTTGGTTCATTCCCCCAACTTTGGTCTCTGGTATCCCAAGGGCTCCAATTTCTCTTTATGTGGTTATATTGACTCAGATTGGGCTGGTGATAAGGATGATCGGAAATCCATTTCTGGAGCGTGTCAATTCTTGGGAAGATCTCTTGTATGTTGGTCCTCCAAAAAGCAGAATTGTATATCTCTCTCCACCGCCGAAGTTGAATATATTGTTGCTGCCAGCGCTTGTACTCAATTATTGTGGATGAGGAAAATTTTAAAGGAATACGGTGTCAATTGTGACAAAGTGCCTCTTTTATGTGATAATGAAAGTGCAATCAAAATTGCGTACAATCCTGTTCAGCACACAAGGACGAAGCATATTGAGATTCGGAATCATTTTATTCGAGACCATGTTGCTCGCGGCGATATTTATCTATCCTTTGTGAGCACGAAGAACCAACTGGCGGTTATTTTTACAAAGCCACTTGATGAAGCAAGATTCTGCTATTTGAGGAATGAGCTAAATATCATTGATTCCGGGAGCTTGTCTTGATTACCCATGCACTCACTTGTACATCATCAATCCTTCTTTGGTCTAGGTGTGGGCATGGATATAGGTGGAGTGTGGTCCTAACTCATTGGGCTAACCCTTCCCCCATAATGCCAATAGCAAGATAAATCATTTCTCTTAATATCATGTTATGATATGTGAGCTTATTGATGAGTATTGGTCGTGAACCCAAGATATATCTTCGCGGTGTCACACCATACACTCCAACAAGGTGGCTTCGGCCACCGCCCTCTCCCTTGAGGAGAATTGGATCTTTTTGGCTGTTATTTGCTCTCTCATGTTCTTATGGGAATCTCACTCAATCTTGGCTTTTAGTTGATTTGGATTTTGCAATTTTTAGTGTCTAGTACCATCTCAGTTTGGCTCTCTTAATCCCAAGCCTTCCCTACCCCTAAGCCATCTATGCTTGCACACAAGTCCCTTGTACACCTTGTGGGGGTGTTGTTTGGGGTCGCGCGGGCCTGGTTTTGTGTATAACAGAATCCCAGAATTTAGGCCGGATAATCCGGCCCAAGTGTTGGCCGGATAATCCGGCCCTGGCGGATTTCATCTTAAAGGGCAGGGCTCGGGGGGAAGGGCTCATAACGAGCAGCACTTCTCCCCCAGCCCTCTCCTCCTCCACAGCCGCCGCCTACCGTCCCTCACCCTCCCCGGAGCCTCTCCGGCCACCAGATTTTCTGGACCTCCCCGGATCTTCTTCTCCACGCCTCCGGGTACCTTCTCCTCCGTGTTCTTCCTCCAATGAGTGAGGGTAACTCCCTCTCTCCCCATCTTTGGCTAGATGTGTATCTTGTTGGGTGGAACGTTATCTAGAAGGATGTGTTTTCGCATAGAAATCATAGTCTTGCAGTTTCTAGGCCCGATCTACTTTTTTGCATTCAATCTAGGTGAAATCGAAATTTTTTGCCAGGGCCAGATTATCCGCCCCTGGCCAGGCCGGATAATCCGGCCTGACAGATTCGATTCTGCTTCAGTTTCACTATGGTGTATGCATTGAGTATTTTTGTCCTATGAACTTTTTGACTACTTTTTCCATGCTATCTCCTGGACTTGTGTGTATGCTTATCCCTTGCTATCGCCCTTATTCTCCTCACAAGTGGTTCCGGTGTTCCCAAGACCTACAAGCGCCATCCTCGCTCAAGATACTTTCGGGACGACGGACAAGGTAACCTAGTGGACGAAGTTGAATTGAGGAGAAGGAAGAATGAAGAGAGGCGCATGGCTGAACAATCAAAGAGGACTAGGAAGGGGGTGTCCAAGAGGAAGGGAAAGGAGCCCAAGATCAACTACAGGGCTTTGGATGCGGTCTCCTTTTCAGCCATCCGTCACCGTGACTTGTTTGCTGAGGTGCCTCGTGATGATGAGCTGGGGGATACCCGCTTTAGGTGTGCTGAACAGAAGGGGATCTATGAAGCCATCTATGCCAGGCTGAACATTAGGCCTATGCACCCACTGGTACTTGCTGAAGCTTTGGAGAAGGTGCATCTTGTGGATGCGATGTTTGTGGCTGAGAGGATGGGTGACGAGGGTTTAACTCGTCAATGCCCATTGTTATGGACTTGGGTTTTGGAGAAGGAGGGAGCGCTGGAGACATCTATCGGCTAGCAAACAAGCACACAGGGGACAAAGGATTTACCCAGGTTCAGGCCTCGTAGAGGTCCCTACTCCTGCTTGTCTGCTCGTGGAATTATTGAGGGAGTCGAAAGTTACAACGGTGCGCAGATGCAATCTGGCGAGGGTTTGTGGAAACTAGGTTTGCGTGTGTCCTCCTCGCCGCCCCCTCCTAGCCTTTATATAGATAGGCTAGGTCTCGGGTAGCAGGTCGAGTCGGTTACAAGTTAGGGTTTTCCCCTTCAAACTTTCTATCTTTAGCTTCTTCTTGTCCTTCAAGCAATCGAGAGTCCGTAGGTTACTCGAGTCCCTCCATCCGGGCCTTGGCGACACCGTGGGCCTGTATGTATTTGGACCGTATATACCAAGCTCGAGCACCTGTAGGGTATACCCATGTCAGTAACCCCCGGGTGTCCAGTGGAATCGCAGATTCGACTGGGGACTTTTTGAAGCCTTCGAGTGCCTAAATGAGTACATTTCCATTGCTTTTATTTGTGTCATAGGGATTGTTGATATACGTGCCTGATATAGCCGAAGTATCGCATTCAGTTAACCACCTTAGGGTGAAACAACGCAATCTACTCAAATTCGAGTCCCTGGACTCGAATCCGGAAAAGTGCTGGTGTAATTCGACTCAGGCCGCGGAGGTCTTACAGGAGTCGAATTCCAGTTATATGGGTGTGAGCACTTGACGCGTCCATCAAGGCATGTTCATCGTGCCTGTAGGCACGGATATGTTTCTGGTAGTGCGAAGTTAAATGCGTTGCCAGGCCTTATTCAGGTCTTATCTTCACGCCGTAGGCGCGGCATCCGAATTTTATCATCGCGGAGACGATTCGGGTAACCCAGGAGACGCAGTCTCTTTGTAGGGGAAAAATTATGAGGCGGTGTCGCCATGAGTTTCGAGTGTGGATGTTATCAACACACAATTTTTTGTACAAATGATCATAGGGTGCGCGACCAGCGCTCCCTATGGGAGTAGCCCCCGAGTTCCTGGTTGAGTCGAAGACTCAGGCAGGGACTAAAGAACTTTTGCGACTGCTGTCGTCTTTTGCTTGCTTGTTTCAGTCGGTGACTCAGGCAGGTACTAAAACACTTTTGCGACTGCTGTCGTCTTTTGCCTGCTTGTCTCTGGCGCTCCCTATGGGAGTAACAAATGTCCATAATCGAAATGTGTTTCGAGTGGTTGGGTTTGCTTTTGTGATTGTCCATGTTCCTGCAACAAAAAAAAGAAAAGTCGTAGGGTGCACGGCCAGCGCTCCCTATGGGAGTAGCCCCCGAGTGCTTGGTGGAGTCGAAGACTCCAGCAAGGACTAAAAATAGTCGAAGTTTTCCACTGCATAGCCTTGGTGACGTCAGTGCTGACGCTTGTATGACCTTAGTTGCCCGTGTGAGCGATTTTGACGGGACATGACGAGTGGTGGGTCCTACTTTCTGACTTTGATTTGGCTGGGCGTGCGTAATCTTATTTTTAACTGTGCCTCCTTGATTTCTGCGCGTAATGGTAGAAGTGGGGGGACGGTTTGCGCTTCCTCTTCTCCGCGTGTCCAACACGATGCGTGCCACGCGTCCAATAGGGTTTTTGTCAGCCGTTGGATTGCATCTCCAAGGGGTTAAGTAGCGATGTTGCGGCGGTAATTTTCCATCTGTGCTCTTTCTTCCTTGCTGCCATCGCCATTGCTGTTGCTTTTCTGCTTTCCCCTGCGCCCATCTTCTCCACGACGCTGGACCAGCTCCGTTCGTTCCCGAGCTACTTCCTTCACTCACATCGCGACCGTGCAATGGGGAAGAAGAAGGGAGGCGCTGCCGCTGATTCTGTGGCCACCCTCGCTGCAGCGAAGAAGGAAGGTGGCTCCGCTGCTACGGGCACCGGTGTCGCTGCCGTCGGGAAGAAGAAGGTCGCGGGCACCCGCGTGACCAATGGCGCATGGCGCCCCTCTATCATCAAGGCGTCGGATCTCCGTCTTCTTCGCCAAGACGGAGTTATTTCTGCAGCAGTCGCCGATTCGCGCATCCCCAGCGGTGAGACCATTCCTGTGCCTCCTGCTGGTTTTTGTGTGATGTTTCTTGCATTCATCATTCACGGTCTTTCCTTGCCTCTTCACCCCTTTCTTCGGGGTCTTCTTTGTTTCTATGGGCTCCAGCTCCATCAGCTGTCCCCAAATTCGCTCCTCCACATCACTTGTTTCATCACTCTGCGAGTGCTGGCTCGGAATCGAGCCACACTTCGGTCTTTTCAAGCGCATCTTTAAATTGAAGCGTCAGTCCGCATCTGGCTCTTTAGTTTATGACGTAGGTGGTTGCGGAATCCACGTCGACCCATCCGCCACCTATTTCGATATCAAGCTTACCAAGTCCGTCCAGGGATGGAGGGAGAAATGGTTCTATGTTCGCGACCAGAAGGCCAAGGACGAGCACTTTGGACTTGCGCCTTTTGATCCCGCGACTCCCTGCAAGAAGATGCGTCTTGGAAGAACGTGATCATGCCTTCCGAACTCACAGAGACAGACGTGCTATATCAGCGCGTCTGCGACCTCGAGAGTCGCATAGGCACAGAAGAGGGAGGCTGCGCCCTTGTCAGGACTTGGCTGCGTTGTCGCATCTAGCCTCTCCAGGCCAGGGTCCATCCCATGTTTCAATGGGGTGGCGCTGATGATGCCACTCGCGTGTCTGCTGATGGCATGTCCGCGAGTGAGGTAGATAAGAGGGTGCGACTGGTCACGAAGTACACCCTCAAGGATGTGCTTCCGAATGAGCCAGTCGTTCCTCCTTTCGATGCTTCGAATCCTCCTCCTGAGGTACAGTTGTGCTACGTAGTAGCTTATTTTCTCGATTGCGTTTTCTGTTGCTTATCTGTTATGTTTGCTGATCTTTACTGTTTGTATGCAGGAGTGGGCGGTGTCGCCTTGCATGCCTCCCCTCTCTGAGGGGATTATTCCTCGTGAAGCTTTGGAAGAGGACGAGTCTGAGTCGACTGTCCCTTCCGATGTGGAAGAGGAAGCCCCCGAGTCCGAGAGCCCGGATACTCGCAAGCGTTCGCGTAGCGGGGATTCCGACGCGTCGACTCCTTCAACTCTAGGAGGCGCGGCTGTTGGCGCGGAGTCACCAATTCCCACCGTTCCTGTGAGGGCTGTGGCGCCGTCTTCTCGCAAGAAGATGCGATTGCCCAAGGAGTCTTCGTCAGAGTCGGCGGAGGCCACGTTTGATCTTGACAAATTTGACTGGTAATTTTGCTAGTGCATTCATTCTTCTCTGTTTTCTGCTTGTTGGCTTTGTACTGGAGTTTTCCCTTTCTAAGTGCGGATTTTGTCTTGCAGTCAAGAGGCGTCGTCATCTTCTGGCGACGTCGAATTTTTGAAGGAATCGGGAGTCGCGACTTCAAGGACCAAAGTAGAGGTCGAGCATGCTCCTTCTCCGGCGGCGGCCCACTCCAGGCACAATTCTTCGAGCTCTCCTCACGTAGGGGAGCATCGAGTAGTTGCTCGCATGACCGTTCAGCGAACTTCTTCGGAGTCGCTGGAGGACCATGTAAGTATAGCTTTCCTTCTTTTTTTAATGTGGTAGTCAACGCCTTCTGCTGCCCTCTGCTGACTCCTTGTTTTGTGTGACAGCTCCTTGTAAAGGAAGCCATGAAGGTGGCGGAGCAGGTGATGGCGATGGGTCGCCAGCATGCGATGCTGGAGACGCGCCACCGCGTGGTCGAGAGTAAGTGTTCTATACTTATTCTTTTCGTCTTCTCTCTGTTTTGGTATAATCGACTGACAGCCAATTATTGACTGCCATGTAGCTGAGCATAATGCTTTACTGCGCGATGTCGCCACGTTGGAGAAGACACTAGCCGCGGCTGTGAAGGGGCGCGACGAGGCAATCGCGGCTCGCGATGATGCCCAGAAGCGCGAAGAGGATCTGCGCGCCTCCTTTGCGGCCAGGGAGAAGTTGTTCGAAGAGCAACTGTTCTCAGTCGCCAAGGCCCTCTCAGGTACCTTTACTGGTAGATATTTTATTGATGTTCTTCTCTCCCTCTGTAGTGCCGATGGCACTAGAAGTTTGATCCATGTGTGTATTTTGGTGTAGATGCTGGCGGCTTGAGTTTTGATCAACAAGCCCTTTGTCGCGATGACGCTCTGGCGGGCGCGGTATCTGCGGTCGAGGATCGTAGTGCCGCTGTCCAAGGCCAAGGCCACCCAGAGTCGCCTCCGGGAGGAGCTGATGCCGAAGGTGGAGCTGGTCGACAATGTGGAGGAGCTGGTGGAGTCACTCGCTGGGGGTGTGCCTGCCATGTACAAGAACTCCCTCCGTGCAGCTGGCGCGACCATGTCGCTTGCCATGGTGCAAGCCCACGGAGTCGAAGTAGATCCTTTTGTGGTGTCGAAGACGATGCCTGTTGGCGCGGATGGTCAGCAGGTAGTATTCGCTCCCTTTGCGACTGCCTGTGCCAAATATGGCCATTCCTTGATAAACACTGTTGCCAAGTACTCGGAGGAACTCAATCGTGCAAAGAAGGTGGCGAAAACTTTGGCCTCAGGGGCCGGTGGAAAGTCAGTGGCATATGATACTGCCACGGACTTGATGAAGCCCCCGAGGTCATCGAAGTCGAAGAAGCCAGCTGCTTCGTAGTTAGTTTCTTTGTAATAGTTGATGGATTGCTCTTTTGAGTGGAGAACATGCTTGTTGGCGAATGTGTTTGTAGATACTTTTATGCTGATCCTGAATGCATCTGTTACTTTTGACTTTTGAGCTGGTCGCCTTATTTGCCTCTGGCTTGATTTTTGGTAGGGTACATCAAGTGGTCCTGTGGGGGGAACCCCGGACTCGCCATCTCTTGAGGATACAGTGGCACCACAATGCTCCAGGGTAGAGGAGCTGTCCTTGCTTTTGCGACTTCGTGATCGCGTTAAGCAACTGGAGCGTGAATTGCCCGTGATCCGCGGTAGCGCGGACGTGTGGAAGTCAAAGGCTGAAAAAGCCGCCGCCCGTGAGCAATATCTGCTTGGCGAGGTGACGTAACTGGGCGACCAGTTTAAGTGTTAGTTTGCTCATCCTTGTCTTTTCCTTTGTAGTTAATCGCAATGGTACGCTGTACTCATGTTGTTGATGCTGCTTCGTGTAGTTGTTAGCGCACACCATCCGCAGGAGGAGAGGGATAGGATTGCCATCCGTCTTCATGATCTCACCCAGGAGCAACTTCAGGAGAGTGGATACTTCTGGGTAGATCATGATCGTGCGACTGCGTTAGCGACCCTGCAGGATCGTGCCTCGCGAGTGCTACTCTTTCTGAAGAAGTCGCAGTCGTGTTTGAAGAACATCTATCGGGCGATGTTCCCGCTGGATGATACTCCATCAAGCCTGCTGGCTCTCCTGACCAAATTTCAAGATATGTCCGCGGTTCGCGAGTGCGTGAGGCAGCAGTTGGTGGCTGGTGCCAAGGCTGCCCTTTCCATGGTGCGTTTGCACAAGACTGACGAGGATGTCACCGCCATTGCCTCTGGGCCACCGGTGCCACTAGTAGGATCTTCTTGGAACATGGTGCCGCACTATCAGGCGGTGGATCGTCCAGCCGAGGAGGTCGTCGACTTCTTCGAGGAACAGACTAATGTTCTTCTGTTGCAAGGGTAGCCAAATATGTATCCTGCACATAAGTTTACTATTGTTGTAAAGCTCATATACATTTGTAGATATTTTACTGTTGAATGTGTACAAATAGCTTTAAGCGTGGGGTGCGTTGCACTTATGCGAGTCCTTTTCGTTAGCCTGGCCATCTTTGTATCGTTCCCTTATCAACCTGTCAGGTGCGTTGCAGCTGGGTTGAGTTTGTGTTAAGGGGTTCGATTGATGTGCCAGCTACTCAGGATGTCACGTTATTGTTCGAAGAACATATGTGTATAGGGTGGCGTGGCCCCCGAGCATGAAAGTTGACAAAGTAAAGGAGAACACGGAGTTTTGGGGCACTTAGCTTTTATTTATTCAAAGAACAATACGAAGTACAATGTGCGGCTAAGTAGCCTTGGTTGAATAGCCTTATTTGCGATGCAAAAGTAAAGAAAAACGACTAAGGATAGAAGCGTCGCAGTTGTGCGACGTTCCAAGGGTTGGAGTGTGCGACTCCTGTCTCTAAATCTTGAAGGCGATAGGCGCCACCTGGGATTACTTCTGTAATCACGTACGGTCCTTCCCAGGGGGACTCGAGCTTGAGATGCCCCTGCTGCTTCAGTCGCAGGACTAGGTCACCTTCGACGAAGGATCTGGGGAGAAGCCTTCTGTTATGATAGTTGCGCAGGTTCTGCTGGTAGATCGTGGATCTTTCTGGGGCGATTTCTCTTGCTTCGTCAAGGAGGTCGACGGAGTCTTCGAGTGCGAGGGATGACTCCTGCTCGCTGTAGGCGACTACGCGTGGCGCTTTGTACCGTACCTCGGCGGGTAGTACTGCCTCTGCTCCGTGTACCATAAAGAATGGCGTGTAACCGGTGGCGCTGTTTGGAGTTGTACGCAGGCTCCAGAGTACAGATTGAAGTTTGTCTGGCCAGCAGCCCGCGGCTTGTTCGAGTGGTCGGAGGAGTCGCTTCTTGATGCCGCTGCAGACGAGCCCGTTTGCCTTTTCCACCTGACCGTTGGTCTGTGGGTGTGCTACTGAGGCGTAGCTGATGTTGATCCTCAGGTTCTCGCAGAATTCTTGGAACTCCTTGGATGTGAAGTTTGTTCCGTTGTCGATGATGATGCTGTGCGGCACGCCGAAGCGGTAGACGATGGACTCGAAGAACTTGACTGCGCTGTGCCCTGATTGCTTGGTCACTAGCATGGCCTCAATCCACTTGGTGAATTTGTCGACTGTGACCAAGAGGTAGACGTAGCCTCCTTGCGAGGACCTTGGAAGTTTGCCAACCATGTCGAGTCCCCACTAGGCGAAGGGCCAGGCCAATGGAATAGGCCGGAGTTCTGCGCCTGGTGCGTATGGCTTGTTTGTGAATCGCTGACAAGCGTTGCACTTTTGGACTATATCCTTGGCGTCGCGCATGGCCGTTGGCCAGTAAAATCTAGCTCGTAGAGCTTTGGCAACGAGGGCGTGACTGCCGGGATGGTGCCCGCAGGTCCCTTCATGGATCTCGAGGAGGACTGCTCTTCCATCGACTAGGGAGACGCATCGTTGTAACACGCCTGTGATGCTACGTTTATACAGTTCGCCGTAGATAACGGCGAATGCCTTGGAGCGTCGCGTGATGTGTCGTGCGTCTGTCGGGTCGTCCGGTAGGCGCTTGCTGAGAAGGTACGTAATGTACGGTTGCATCCAGGATTGCTCGATCATCATGACGCTCATTGGTCCCTCGAGTCCTGTGTCGAGCTCCGAGTCATCGAGTGCTATTGGCTCATTGGGTGGCGCAGCCCCCGAGTCCGTTGTTGCGCTTGTTTTCTTCTCTGCGGCCTTTGGCTTGATGGAGCGTTTGCATATGCGCTCGAGAAATACCCCAGGTGGTATGGGTGCGCAGGTGGAGCCTATGTTGGCGAGTGCGTCTGCCTCCTCATTGCTTTCGCGACCTATGTGTCGCAACTCGCAACCATCGAAGTCTCCTTCAAGTGTGTCGTAGAGGTCGCGGTATGCGATCATGTTGTCGTTCAGTGCGTCGCACTCGTGCATTGTTTGGTTGACGACCAGCTTGGAGTCGCGATATATGATTAGCCTCTTTGCGCCGCAGGCTTTTGCCATCCTCATCCCGTGTAACAGGGCCTCGTATTCAGCCTCGTTGTTTGAGGCTGTGAACTGCATTCGCATGACGTATTTCAGCTTGTCCCCTTGAGGCGATGTCAGTATGACACCTGCTCCTGCTCCATCTTTCCTCTTGGACCCATCGAAGTGCATTGTCTAGAGGTAGGACATGTCTGGCTTGTTCGGGAGTTGGTTTTCCATCCAATGTACGAGGAAGTCAGGGAGAACTTGCGACTTGATTGCGTCACGCTTTTCGTATGTGATGTCTCGTGGAAACAGTTCGATTCCCCAAAGCGCGACTCGCCCTGTGGCGTCGGGGTTATTGAGGATATGTCCCAATGGGGCGTCGTTGACTACCACGATTGGGTGTTCCTGGAAGTAATGGCGCAGTCGCCGGGCGGTCATAAAGACGCCGTACGCCAACTTCTGGTAGTGCGGGTACCACTGTTTTGTTGGCGTGAGGACCTCGCTGAGGTAGTATACCGGGCGTTGTACGCCGTGGACCTTGTTTTCTTCGGCCCGTTCGACGACGAGCACTGTGCTAACCACTTGGTTGGTGGCAGATATGTACAACAGTAGTGGTTCCCTTTCTTGTGGAGTTACCAATACTGGCGAGGTGGTAGCAGGCGCTTGAAGTCTTCGAATGCTTCTTGTGCTTCATTGGTCCACTCGAATTTGTCAGCTTTGCGGAGGAGCTGATAGAAGGGCAGCGCCTTTCCTCCCATTCGACTGATAAATTGACCGAGGGCCGCGATTCGCCCGGCTAGTTGTTGAATGCCTCTTATGTTCTTTGGCTTCTCCATGGCCAGTATGGCCTTTATCTTTTTCGGGTTTGACTCAATCCCTCTCGCGGAGATGAGATACCCGAGCAGCTGCCCAGAGGGTACGCCGAAGGCGCATTTGTCCGGATTGAGCTTTATCCGATAACGATCGAGATTGGCGAAGGTTTCGCGCAAGTCGTCGATTAGAGAGGCTTCTTCCTTGGTTTTGATTACTATATCGTCGACATAGACTTGGATGTTGCGACCTAGTTGCTCCTTGAGGCAAGCCTGCATGCACCGCTGGTACGTGGCTCCTGCATTTTTTAGCCTGAAGGGCATTGTGTTGTAGCTGAACACACCGAAGGGCGTTGTAAACATGGTCTTCTCCTGGTCTTCCTCCTTCATTCGAATTTGGTTATAGCCCGAGTAGGCGTCGAGGAAGCAGAGGCGCTCGCATCCAGCGGTGGAGTCGATGATTTGATCGATCCGTGGTAGCGGGAAGTGATCTTTTGGGCAGTGCTTGTTTAAAGAAGTGAAGTCCACGCACATCCACAGGATATCCGTGTCCTTTTTTGGCACCAGCACCGTATTGGCGAGCCAAGTGCTTTCCTTGATCTCGCGTATGAATTTGGCCTCGAGGAGTCTGTTGATCTCCATTCTGACTGCCTGTGCCCGTGGCTCAGACAATCGCCTGATTGTTTGCTTGACTGGCCTTGGGCCGGGGTTGACGTTGAGTGCGTGCTCGGCGAATTCCCTGGGAACTCCTGGCATGTCCGCAGGACACCAGGCGAAAATTTCCCTGTGCTCACGGAGGAATTCGACGAGCGCGAGTTCCTATGCGGGACTCAAGTTGTTGGCGATGAGGGCCGTTTTAGCGGGATCTGATGGATGGACCTGCACCTTCTTTGTGTGCACAGATGAGTCGAAGGAGAGGTCAGGTGAGCTTGGCCTGCTCAGGGGGGCAGGCTGTTGTCTGTCGTTTCCTTCAATCGCGCGAGCTCCTCCTGCATGCCGAAGGACTGGGAGATTCTGTTGAATTCCCTGTCGCAACTGTCAGATCGCTCGAAGCTCCCGTTGATCGTGATGACACCGTTGGGACCTGGCATTTTCATCTGCAGGTAGGCGTAGTGGGGTACTGCCATGAACCTAGCGAACGCGACGCGTCCGAGGATGCAGTGGTATTGTGAGGGCCAGTCGACGACTTCAAAATCGATGCGCTCGTGCCGGAAGTTCCTTGGCATGCCGAATATGACGTCGAGGTTGATTTTGCCCAGGGGGTATACGCCTTTCCCTGGGACGATGCCATGGAACGTTGTGTCCGATGCCTCCAAGCAGGTTAGAGGGATCCTCATTGCTCGCAAGGTACTCGCGAATATGAGGTTGATGCCGCTTCCGCCATCCATGAAGACGCGACTCATGTCGAACCCTCCAATTTGTGCCTCGAGTACGAGGGGGCAATGACCTGGGGGAGGTACTTGAGGCGGGTGGTCGCGTTTATCGAAGGTAATGCACGACTCACTGCCACTGAGGTACTCAGTGGTGGATGGTGGCGAGTGCGTGGCCAAGTTGACTTGGTGAGTGATGGCCTTCTGCACCCTATTGGAGGGCCGCCCCTTTTGGATCATCATGGTACCCATGGCCTGTGGGTATGGTTCGCCTCCGTGGTGCTGGTCCGGTGCAACTCCATTCGGGGGTGGCCCAGGTGGTGGTGGTGCTGCGCCATGTGCCCCGGCGCCTGGAGCGGCTCCGTAGCCTCTTTCGACTGCATTGCGGTTCATCCGAACCAACCCCTCATGTAGCTTGAGGAATTCGTGGCAGTCCTTGAGGAGGTGGCTGGACTTTCTCTTGCCATCATGCTTGTCGATGTAGAAGTGTACCGTGCATGGCCCGGACAGTTTGTCCTTGATGGAGGTCGCGGGTGCTTCATCGCGAGTGTGGCGTTGCCATACTTGCGTGGTTTTCCCGGAGTCGCGGTATCCACCGCTGCGGTATCCGCTGTTGCGGTTATCGTCGTGTCTATCGGCGTAGCCGGCTGCGACCATGTTGACGTCATCGCGATCGTCGTAGACGCGCATGCGGCGCTTACTCCGGCGGTCGCGTCTTTGTTCGAGTTCTGCCTCCTCGTCAGAGTGAACACGGTTCTTCACCGAATCTTCTCCATCAGCCCACCGATTCGCGATCTCCATCAGGTGGTCGATGGTGTTGGGCTTTGAGCAGCCTAGCTCCTCCTTGAGTTCCATGCGGCGGACACCACCGTTGAATACATCAATCGCGCGGTCTTCCGAGATGTTCTCCACGGAGTTCTTGATGATGGACCACCTTTGGATGTAAGAGCGCAGCGATTCGCCAGATCTTTGTTGGCAGCATCTCAGTTCTTCGATTGAAGCGTGGCGTTTGTACGTGCCCTTAAAGTTGCGCACGAAGCTGTAGACCAGCTCATCCCAGCTGCAAATGGATCCGCATGGGAGGTTATTGAGCCATGCCCGGGCGGCGCCCTGCAGCTGTAGCTGCAAGCATTGCATGGCAGTACTTCGACTGCCTCCGTGCAGCCTGACGGAGGAGATGTGATCCTCCAGCCAGATCTTGGGGTCCTGCAGACCATCAAATTTCGGGTTCTCCGATGGGAGTTTGAACCCTTTAGGCATTCGCTTTTGCCTGATGGATCTGCTGAAGCATCTGGCGCCACAGAGCTCCCCATCTTCTTCTTCCGAATCAGTCGACCGAGCACGTCATGCCCTTGACTTGTCGATCTTGCGCTGCGTGAGTTCATCGCGTGCATCGTAGTCGCGATCGTGTCACCGTGAGCGGCGGCGCCGAGACAGGTCGTGACTGTCATCGTTGGACGAGGGCGAGGAGTAGCGCTTTGCTAACGCTTTGCCCTTTTTTGGGTCTGGTACTGGTTTTTTGTCGAGGGCGGCCTCGATTAGCCCTAGGCCCGTGATCGTAGATCGGTGCATGGCCGTTCGGGGATCTCCAGCTGGTGGCTGGTTATTGAGAAGGTACATGGTGGCTGCTGTCACCGCGGCCTGTGGTGTCCTGGGAACCACGTTGCCTCTCGTGTCGACTATCATAGAGCCAAAGTCGAGGACTTTCGTGGCGTCTATGCGTTCTTGTTCGGTGAGGTGAGCCATCCGCGATTGCCTCTTCCTGGCGAGATGCTCGTTGCCTCTTGAGGAGGATCCTCCGTAGGGGGAGAGCCCAGCGCGACGAAGGCTTGACTCGTCCGCCGCCTTTTTACGCGCCTCAAGTTGCGCGATTGCTTGTTTTTGGCGCTTGAATTCCTCTTTTAGGAGCCAGTGGTAGCCCATCAGCAGTTCTTGCGGGGACCCGAAGGGTAGAGGTGCACCTCGTAGGGCTTCGCGGCAGCGTTCCCACTCTTGCTTGTTGAGCCTGATCACGACGCGTTCACCGGTTTGCTCGTTGATTATGCTGGGAGGTTCAACTGCTCCTCCATTGCCGTCGTTGCCGCTGTTGGCGGCGTTGGGCGGGTCGGTGCCGTTGTCGGCGTTACCACCGTTGACGCGATTGGGTGGATCGGTGCCGTTACCGGTGTCGCCACCGTCACCGCGGTTGGCGGAGGTGTCACCCATGTTGATGACGGCGCACATGAAGTGATTTGGGAAGCTGTTGCTTCCACAACTTTCAGATCCGGAACCGTGGGTTCCATCTTCGGTGGCCAGATCGCTTAGATCGGAGTCACGACTGCTGTCGCTGACCATGTTCCCATCTACCGCCGGAGCATTGAGCTCGCTGAGGGTGCCGATCGATGGAGGGAACCATGATCGCCGGTGCCGTCGGCTGATAGGGCATGCGAAGCGTGCCCATCTGACCAACTTGGAAGCGGAAGCTTCCAATCGCCAGGCTGATTCCATCGCCCACGGACTCGAAGGCCGGGCGAGTAGCCAGCGTGTGGACGGTGAAGTCGAAGGCACCGAAAAGCTGGCGAATCTCCGCTGTTGCAGAGTCGTAGATCGCGTTTGACGGGGCCGAAGAAGCTGCAACATCAGCACTCCCAATTCCCACAGACGGCGCCAATTGACGAGAGTTTAACTCGTCAATGCCCATTGTTATGGACTTGGGTTTTGGAGAAGGAGGGAGCGCTGGAGACATCTATCGGCTAGCAAACAAGCACACAGGGGACAAAGGATTTACCCAGGTTCAGGCCCTCGTAGAGGTCCCTACTCCTGCTTGTCTGCTCGTGGAATTATTGAGGGAGTCAAAAGTTACAACGGTGCGCAGATGCAATCTGGCGAGGGTTTGTGGAAACTAGGTTTGCGTGTGTCCTCCTCGCCGCCCCCTCCTAGCCTTTATATAGATAGGCTAGGTCTCGGGTAGCAGGTCGAGTCGGTTACAAGTTAGGGTTTTCCCCTTCAAACTTTCTATATTTAGCTTCTTCTTGTCCTTCAAGCAATCGAGAGTCCGTAGGTTACTCGAGTCCCTCCATCCGGGCCTTGGCGAAACTGTGGGCCTGTATGTATTTGGACCGTATATACCAAGCTCGAGCACCTGTAGGGTATACCCATGTCAATGGGGCTGCACCATCTCATGTCTCTCCAGTGCTCCTTTGACTCTGAGGTGGTGAAGCAGTTCTTCTCCACTTTGGTGATTTGTGGGGATGAGCGTCGCACTATGAAGTGGATGACTCATGACAGGCCCATGACTACTGATTTTCACGTGTTTGCTGAGGTTCTGGGGTACTCCTTCCGCAGCAGGGATAGAGCCAGTGGCCACCGCATCATCACTCAGCTGAAGCCCAACAAGGATGCTGCTCTCTCTCCTTGTACTATGGACAATGGCATTGTGGGTACTGTGGCTGGTCTTGCTCCCATCTATGCTGCATTGGTGGGTCTCTTCCGTGACTCTATTACACCGAGTGGGGGCAACAATGACAGCATCCGTGGTCACCTTGTTTAGCTACTTCAATTTTCTCATGAGGTTGCCTCCTGCGAGGACGAGTCAGTGCAATACAGGTTGGATGTCATGGACTTCATTTACCATGAGCTGTGTGATGCTATGTTCAACCGTCTGTCCATTCCCTATGCGTCCTACATTATGCTGCTCATCTGTCACCTGCTTCCTGCTGAGGAGTTTCACATCGACTCGGTGCACAAGGCCAAGAAGGTATACAACAAGGTTCGGAAGACCTCTCACCCCTCCTCTGCTCCTGAGGGCCTCATGAGGGATGCTCGTAGGCCCCGTGTGCCTCCCGTGGCCCGTGAGATCAAGCAGCTGAACTGGTTCCAGCGTCACATTCTCTGCATGGGTGTGGACACGCGCAAGGGTCAGTACGAGGCATACAGGCAGCGCCATGAGTTGGCTCACTCCCAACAGCTCATTCTCCACCACGTGTCCGGCGCTTCGGGTGCTCCTCTGGCTCCTACACCTCCCACTCCGTATGCTCGGTGGAACTCTTCCTCCGGGATGAACTATGGTGAGCTGGAGCGTCACTTGTTCCCCTCTGTGCCTGCTGCTGATGATGAAGATGAGGAAGGTGACACTGAGGATCTTGAAGATGAGGATGAGGAAGAGAATGAAGAAGAGGACGAGGACGAGGACTACGAGTGATCCCATGGGGCGCTAGCATCGCTCTTCTCCCTTTTTAGTGTCTCGATGCCAAAGGGGGAGAAGTAGTTCTATTAGGATGTCCATGGATTTGCATGGGTCGGGCATAGGCACTTGCACTTTTCTATTCGTTATTTCTTGCTTATGCCCATTTAGCGTTGAACTTTAAATTCGTGATTTGTGATTGTTTGAGACTTTTTATGGTTGTTTGAGACTATGTGGTTGTCTGGTTTATGCCTGTGGATTTCTTATCATGGATTATGCTTATGGATCTATCTATTCATATCCTATTGCTGGAGGTTTATCATGGAACACTCATAATAGTTATCCAGTAATAATTGTGACTTATGTCAAGCATGTCAAGGATGCCTACACTCTACTTCGGTGGTATGTGTTTATTGCTCATATGTCTATGGAATAGATCCACCTATTTGTGTGCATTTGTATTCCAATGCAAACCTCTATTATGCACACATTGAGGGGGAGTCTCTTTCATAAGTTATCACTATCTGTCTTGTGTCTTTCTCCTGCAAATCCTAGTATTGTCATCTAACACCAAAAAGGGGGAGATTGAAAGAACATTTCATGTTTTCCTATGTTTTGCGTGTTAGATAACAATACTATGGAGACTATTCATGTGCGCTAAGTGTGCAGGAAGTTTTGAGGGGGGCTGGATAATCCGCCCCACCAAGGGCCGGATAATCCGGCCTACCTCATCTCTCAAAGGAAGCCAAGGCGCGTCGCTCGGTGTCCTGTCGGATTTTCTCCCGGAAAATCCGAATTGGGGCGGTTTTTCCTCCCCACGCCGGATAATCCGGGTGTGGCACGTGCCGAATAATTCGGCCCCCAGTTTTCGAGCAAAAGGGGCCAAGGTGCGTCGCACGGTATCCGGTCGGATTTTCTCCCAGAAAATCCGAACTGGGGCGGTTTTTCTTTCCCAGGCCGGATAATCCGGCCCTCACATAGGACCGGATAATTTGGCCCCCAGAAGTTGATCAAGGGCAAGCTCGGCGCGTCTCTCTGATAGGGGTCGGACTTTCTGCCGGATATTCCGAGTCTGGGGCGGTGTTTTCCCCAGGACGGATAATCCGGCCCTCACTTGGGCCGGATAATCCGCCCCCCAAAGTGTGCAACGGCTGGTTTTTGAAGGGGGGTATAAATACCCCTTCTTCCCCAATGTTTAGAACTCTTGATTCATTCAAAATTGACCAGACATTATGCAAGAGCTCTCATTCTCGATCTCCCACTTCAACCACCCGAAGGTCTTGATCTTTGGTGGAATTGAAGGAGGAGAAGTTCACCATCATCATCAAGAATCAAGCGCTTCAACTCCTCTCCATTCACTTGGAGAAATCCCTGATCTAGTATTCTTGTCAATACCTAGATCTTGTTTATTGTATTTGATAAGTTTGTTCTTGTGGCAGCTTGTTGTCATTTCGAGAGCCTCCAAGTTGTTGTGGAGTTGTTGCTCCGCTAGTTGTGTAAAGGCGCCGATGCCTGCCTCGAAGGGTACCTATAGTGGAAGGTGGATCAGGCCTTTTGTGGCGAGATCCATCAGAGAACAGGGTGAGGCCTTTTGTGGCGTGGTGGTCTTAGTACCGCCCACCCCTCCAACGCAGACGTACTTCCCTTAACAAGGAAGGAACTACAGTCAAACAAATCCTGTGTCTCCGTGTACTTCACTTCGGTTTACTCGTTCCTCTTCCACTCGCTCTTTACTCGCTAGTAGATAGGTTTGCATATAGAGAAATTCCACCTAATAGTTTATCTAGAGAATTTACCCTTTGTGCTAAGCCTAAAATTGAAAAAGAATTAAAAATTGGTGTAGCACCTATTCACCCCCTCTAGGTGCCCATACGATCCATTTCAATATGGTGTCATTTCAACGGATCACGATGGTGCTCTTTTCAGTGTAAAAGCGGTAGTCTCTAAAGCTTCAATCCTTAAAACATAATGTCAGTTTTATAAATGACACCTTTGATCTTACCATGTCAAACATGGTTTGATTTCATCTCTCGAATATGCCATACTCCTATGGTTTACCGGGAAACACAAATCATGGAACAATTCCTCAAATCTTAAGTGTTTTGCTAAACAGTAACTCAAATGTCTTCCTTTATGATCAAATCATAAACTCTTTTATTTTCTTGTTACAATGATTTTTCACTTCATCTTGAAAGTCTTTGAACAATTTTCAAATGTTTCATACTTCTTCCTTATTAAGTAAATATATAGATATATTCACTCAAATTTCTGGAGAAAGCATATAAAGCAAAAAGATCCATCGCATATGGCTACATATAATGGACTATATACATCAATATGTATAATATCCAATAAGTTAGTCATTCGTTCCTCTTTGGCCTATGGACGGAGTTTCAATTATCTCGAGGAAAGTCTCACAAGCGTCAATTGATCAAAATCAAAGATTCCAAAAATCCATCAACATGGAGTTTCTTCATGTTTTCTTTCCAATATAATTTAAACAACGATGTCACTTCATAAGTGATCTTTCAATCATTTGTCTTGTGACATTTTAGCAATAGTGTTTATGGATGTGATTTCTCCCACTAGACTTGTAAAAGTTCATCCATCCTTTATGGAATACGGTAATTATTTGAACAACCATTGTTCTCATAATAACAGAACAAAATAACAATTATTAAAACAAATCTTGAAGGCTAGGTTTGATGACAACGAAAAACACAATAACACTTTATTTGTTTTCGATGAACATCATCACTTATTCTCTTGCTAGTTACTTCTTCCATTGTAGTTCATGAATTGCGTTGTCCTGTATGACACTTCATACCAACCAATTCGGTATCCAATACTGGTATCCAATACCTCAGAACCACATTGTTTAACAAGCAAGGAATATAGCCATAACATGTATATCTTCTATATTCCTAAGTTGGACATCTCCAACCTTTTCTTTTCTACCAAATATTTTATAGATTCTCTTTCAACAATTGCTTTTATTTTAAAAGAATCTATCAACATCAATAGTGGTGTCATTCACATGACACATAGTACAAAGTGTATATAGTCAAATACTAATACCTTTGAACTTGCACTTTGAAGTGGATCATCATCATCAAATGTTTGGTGTTCTTTCAAAAATCCATTGTTGTGTAATCTATTAGTGTAGTAAACATTTTACTTACATCTTATATTCATCCTTATCATGACAACTTTCATGATCAAGCTACTATAGCCTGTAAGGAAGAATCACGAGTATAATGTTAGTTCCCAAAATCTTTTTAGGAGATCCGGATGGTTAGCATCTCCATCCTTCACAAATTCTCATACAATATGAGAACATGTATTTTGCTAAATTATACTCTATCATAATGCAACCAAAAACATTGTTTCAGAATCACAATATCTTTCACACATGATGGTTTCTGAAACAATTTTCAGCTCCTATATAATCTTGATATTAAAACAACTTTTGAATATCAATAATCATGGAGGCAAACATGATACTTTAGATACTAACATTGGAATTCTTACTCTTGATTTAATACTACTTATTAAACTTCATGGAGTAAATAGAGTTTGCTGAAAGTTTGCAATAGGACTTATAAACTTTAAATTGACATTCAAAACAATACGATACTAGTTCGTAAAGTAAATATCCAGAATTCTATAGTTATATTATCTCAATTAAAACTAAGCATAAGGTAGTGAACAGACGCCAATGACTACAACAAATTATGCAAATTCACTTCGATTTAGTTTATGACAAATTGAGTTCGACTAATCCAAATTAGAAATGAACTCCCACTCAAAAACGACATCCC
The DNA here is from genome assembly GCA_916181665.1 of Avena sativa. Lineage (NCBI taxonomy): Eukaryota > Viridiplantae > Streptophyta > Magnoliopsida > Poales > Poaceae > Avena > Avena sativa. Next base: position 24,178,734 of record OV702290.1, on the reverse strand, counting down.
TCGTGCCTTTTGGTGATTACATGAACCAAATCCACTACACCAAGTCCGATCATCACGTGAGTCGGTGTAGCTTCAATGGCGAGCATCAATATGGGCATCACATCAACTATATGACTCATGCTTAACCTTTCGGTCCGTGTTCCGAGGCCATGTCTGTACATGCTAGGCTCGCCAAGTAAGAACCTTAGTATTCGCATGTGTAAAACTGTCTTACACCCGTTTTATGAAAGCGTAGAGTCAAGTACACCCGATCATCACGTGATGTCTCGAAACACGATCCATAGAACAGTGCATACTTAAGGAAGAACACATTTTATCTTGATATTTAAATGAGGGATCATCTTATAATGCTACTAAAACGCCAAACTAACAATATAAGATGTAAACATCTAATGTGTAAAGTGAGATGATATGGTCCATGTATTTGATCTCTATCATATGCATCATGGTATGATCTCTATCATTCATTTGTGTGTAAGGCCAAGGTCTATGGAATTTACACGTTAGGTGTGTTGTAAGAGTATCTATCATACATCTACTTACAACATTACCATATCATGACACTAGCCCATCAACGATCTAAGCTAGACGCCTCTAATTTATCCATTGCAAGTTTTACGTGGCTTAGGGCTTTCGGAGATAGAACCGTTCTTACCTACAAACATGGAACTACAACGAGGATAACCAAGTTATTAGCAACTCGTTGTAAATCAGATATTGACTATAGTAGGAGAGACAGACACCCGCCAGCCACTTATGCAAAACTAGTTGCATGTCAGTCGTGGAACCGGTCTCATGTGCGATGACATGTAAGGTTGGTCCGGGCCGCTTCATCCCACTATGCCACCAATATCCAAAGTACATATAAGAAGCAATAACATGATCATCACCGCCCACATACTCTTATGTGTTCTACCCGTGCAAAGCACCTACGCATAGATCAGACTCTGATACCACTGTTGGGTTTGCAACATAGAAAACAAAAAAATTCCTATGATGAGAACTATACGCCAAGATCTATCTACTAGATACAGAGAAACAGGTGGATATTCATCCATGGAGAACTTACCCTCGAAGACAACGAGTTTTGTTAACGAGTAGGAATTCGTGGATGATGTAGTCGTATGCTTACCGATCTCAAGATCGTGATGAAGTCCAGCAGGTCCGGCTCCAGCACGTCCATCAGATCCAGCTCTAGCAAGTCCAGCACCACCAAGCAGCGGTGCATCCGTGATCACACACACGTTCGGTACCCCGACAACCTCCGTCCCTCGCTCCAGCAAAGCAGCAACTCCTTTCCAGATAAAGCCACCGAGAACATGTATCTCGCTAATCCGAGACCATGGGGAAATAATACTAGGGAGGGAGAGAGATCCTTCACGAGGAGGTGTGAGTATGAAGGTGTGAGAGAGGGGGGCTTTTATAGGAGGAGGGGAGGGTGTTCCTTCACCTCCCCCATTCATGTGGTGGTTACCCCCTCCACATTAAAATGCCCCTTCACATTCTCTTTTAAAGTCTCCACTTTAAATGCATTAAATTTCTCCAAATTTAATGCTATCTCATTTAATAAAACTCTTTTATTAATTTTATTCAGAATTTTTTTAATTACTTTAATTAACAAACATTCACATAAAACCCCCTACAACATTTCAATATTACATACATAACCAATTTTAGCAATTTCACCTGAAACAGTTTCGGTATCTATTGAAATAATTCCAGCGCTTGCTTAATCTTTATCTGAAACATATTTGCTCCTAAATGGTGTCGGTATCCCTTAAGTGTGTCTCCCTACGGTTCGCAAATAATGTAAACATGATCGAGACCCCTCTCCGATCAATAATCAGCAGCGGGACCTGGAGATCCGTACTGACTCCCACATATTCAACGATGACCCTTGTGATCGTGTGAACCTTTAATGTCGTAACTAAATCCCTTTGTCTCGCGATATATTACATGTCCGAGATTCGATCATTGGCATCCAAATACCTAGTTTGATCTCGTTACCGACATGCACTCTTTTCTCGTTCCCGTGATATAACATTCTAGTGATCACATCACTTGCTTGCAAGCTATCTTAATGTGATATCATCGAGAGGGCCCAGAGTATATATATCCGTCATCGGGATGGACAAATCCCACTCTTGATCCATGAGGCTCAACATAACACCTTCGTAGCACTGAACCTACCTTTATAGTCACCCTGTTACGGTATGACGTTTGATGTTATCTAGATACTCTTCCGGTATTAGCAATTAACATGATCTCATGGTCTAAGGACTAAGATTACTTCGTATGATGTTATAGCAATATAAACATAATGACTCTGATCGTAATGCTATACTTCAGATGAATGTTCATCACATCATTCCACCAATGTTGTGACCTCGTTATTAACAACATCCAATGTCCATGATCAGGAAACCTTGATCATCTTGTTAATCAACGAGCTAGTTTATATGAGAGGCATTACTAGGAACTTTGTATTTTGTTTATTAAACACACATGTATTAACGTTTCCAATTAATACAATTATAGCATGCAAAATAAACATTTATGATAAACATGGAATAAGATAATAACCACTTTATTATTGCCTCTCGGGCATATTCCCTTTAGAAGTACCTAGCTCCCAGGTGTTACCATCTATAGTTGCATGCGATAATACTGAGAGAAGTCCTGGACCTGTAGGATGAAACTCCCTTTATGGGTCAAACAGAGGGACACCGGTGGAGTCTTGGGCCCAACCTTGGTTTTCCATGTAGGTATGGCCTAAAAATCCTAAACCATAGAAAATTACATTGGTCAACCCTCGTACGAAAAATGCTAGGGGGCTAGACCTACGGGGCCCATAGATTAGGGTTTCGCTAGAAAAGGATCGTCGGAGCACCGGAATGCCACCACAACCTGTGTCTGGCCCTAGCATACATGCAAAAGTGTGGTGGAAAGGTTCTTAGATGAAGTACCTATCTCCCAGGTGTGACCATCTATAGTTGCATGCGACAATATTTAGAGAAGTGCTAGACCTGTAAGAGGAAACTCCCGTAATCGGTCAAACATGGAGAAACCGGTTGAGCCTTGGGCCCAACCTTGGTTTTCCATGTAGGTATGCCTAAACAAATCTAAACCAATAGACAAATACATTGGTCATCCCTTGTACGGAGAATACTAGGGGGCTACACCTGCAGGGCCCATGGATTAGGGTTTCGCTGGAAAAGGACTGTTGGAGCTCCGGAATGCTACGAAACTCTACGTGTGGCCCTATCATATATGCACAAGTGTGGTGGAAGGTTCCTAGATGAAGTACCTAGCTCCCGGGTGTGATCGTCTACAGTTGTATGCGATAACAGTTAGAGAAGTGTTGGACATGTAGGAGGAAACTCCCGTTATGGGTCAAACAGAGGGAAACCGGTGGAGTCTTGGGCTCAACCTTGATTTTCCATGTAGGTATGGCCTAAACAAAACTAAACCAATAGAAAAGTACATTGGTCAACCCTCGTATGAAGAATGCTAGGGGGCTAGACCTACGGGGCCCACGGATTAGGGTTTTACTAGAAAATGATCGTCGGAGTGCTAGAATGCCATGAAAACCTGTGTGTAGCCCTATACATGCATAGGTGTCGCACAATAGATCTTCATAGTATAGCCCGCTTGAAACTACACCTAGTTTGATAACAAATTCCTTGACATAAATGTCCTCCTTCTGCTACTACTAGAGTACTCATCTTTCGTTGTAGTATCTATCACAATGTTGTAAACTTGGAACTCATCTAAATCTATCATGAAACTTTCTTCTCATCTTATTTCTTAACACATAGCCTAAATTGAGATAAACTTTATTTATATATGCGTCAAAACTAGTACCAGTGTAACACTTTAAAATAAACTACTTTGTTACCTCTGCATACAGATCATATTGTTAGTTCTTCCAAAGCAAATTGCAACTATTGGTATTGCTTTGCCCCCAACGAAAGAATTGGTACTAAAATGTACCTAATATACAACTATTGGCACCTCTGGTGTAATTTACTTATTACAAGAAGAGAGAGAGCCTTAACCTTTCTGTAAAGTCTAAAGCATGCGAGCAAGATCACATAACTTTACGTAATGCTCCCTCCGTTTTGAAATATAAGATGTTTTAGTTTTGTGAATAGAGTGTATTTAGACTCCTTTTAGTGTCTAGATTTATCTATGTTTAAAGTGAACCTACACACTAAAAGAGATGATACACTCTTTTCACAAAGCTAAAACATAATAAGTTTAAAACGGAGGGAGTAATAACCACAGAAAAGAATGATAAGTTCTCTAGACGTTGCGGAATCTGCCTACACCGGCCGTCTGTTACCTCAGCTCGATAATTAGACATGTCAGCTGTCACAGCGGCTAAACATACTTGGGCTCCTAGATAGGCTCATGCCGCGGCTTGTGGACAGGGTCTAGTCATGTCCTGGGCGAGACGAGACACGAGAGGGACCGATCGTCCAATTTGTGGTGTGGTGTGGTGCGGTGGGCGCGCACGAAGGTTTCAACCTTTTCCTCCTGCCCCCACTCCTCCTCTCCTCTCCTCCCCCTCTCTCTTCTGAGCGAACTCTAGGCTTCACGGGGCCGCCCCCAAGCCCCTTCCGCCGGTGTCACCGGTTGGAGGTGGCAGAGGGGTGGTGCCGGAGTAGATAAGGTAGGTAGGTGTTGTGGCCATGTGCCGGTAGTGGGCAGTTTGCCCGTAGTTCGAAGCGGCGACCTAGATCTATGCAGCAAGATCTGGAGTTTGCTTGGCTGCCTCGTCGGCGTTCTTCTGGTCAGCGGCAGACCGGAGGCGGGGACGACAACCAAGGCTTCGACGAATAAAGCTGCTGGTGTTGTTGTTGTGCTGTGGCTGCGAGATCTTGTCCGTTTGCTGGCCGGCCATGGTGGCGTGGGGCAACGAACTAGATCTAGCGGGCGACGGCAGGGCAAGGCGCCTTCGAGCTACTCCATGGCGCATGCGGGCGGCGTCGGGAGGTCGTCGAGTACCCTCTCCCATGATGCTCCGATGGTTGGAGCTAGTGCTGTGAGGGGTTGCTCTGGCGGCTCGAGCATAAAGCTCCATTGGGCTTCTACCTCATCGTGGACTACTGCTTCTTCATCTCTCTGTTGGCCGGCCGTGGTGGCGAGGAACAACAAGATGGTTAGGTGGATGCCGCCGATGATTCTGAAGCGTGCTGAAGCTGCGTCCGTAAGAGCTTCTTTGCAGTGGTCTGTGTGCAATGATTCTGCTGGACCTCTGCCTCTTCTGGTCGAAAGGCGGCCGAGGGATTCTACCTCCATCGGAGGCCCCTGTTCGAAGCTTGCTGCTAGAGCTCGACGTCTTGACAAGGGCAAGTGGTTCGTCCCCGCCGTTGCCAAGATGGCTGGTGGCCTGTTTCCTCTCCGGTTTGGTAGGCGTAACGAGCAAGAGACCTCGACCTCGCCGGCTGGCTCGAGGTCGCCGGAGTTGTGTGGTGGAGGCACTCAGGGACCTGATTGCGTTTTATTCTTTTGCTTCGAGGTGCTCTTTGTAATGTGGAGGCCCCTTTTCATCTTTTCTAGCTTTGCTAGGGTGTTTTTCGCTAGGGGCCACCCTTATCTCTGTACCTGCCACGTTTTAACATGCAGCTTCTAGGGTCTTCTGACCCTTTTATTGTTCAAAAAAAAAAACTTTTCCTCCTGGCCCCACCCTTTCGGTTGCCATGTGTCCATGATCCCGTCGGTTAACCTAATGGCTGTCAGATCGTCCTAGCTGGAAGCAGTGCAGGTACCGAGTACCGACCAACATAAAGGAAGGACTACGACCTGCGGATCGATCACTTTTCCTTCCCCGGATCACTTCCAAGGGAAAAAGATTGTCAAATGTGTGTGTGGTTTCATCGTGCACGAGAGTCGAGAGGTTTATTGAAAATAAGATCGTACACAAAGGGGCAGAGCATCGCATGGTTGAGCTGCTATAGTTGAGAGAAGATCCGGGTCCGGTCGCGAGTGGAAGATCGTCGCGCTCGCGCACTAGCTCCCTTTCGCCGACTTTCGGTTTTACCACACCGGCCGATCGAGCACCTGTGGTCCCGAGAGTTGAGACCGGAGACAGTCTTGGTGAAGATTTTTATTGAATTAAATACACTAACAGACCCTATACTTTTCGAGCTGATACAATTTAGTTCTCGTACTCAGAATTTGCTGGATTTTGTCCCTGTATTGATTAACTGGGCTTGATTTAGACCTAATCTATATTTGATGTTGAAATTGCACTGATTCGAACGCCACGTGGACTAGAATCTTGCAGGAACACTCTCCCACATTTAGAACATTTTCTTCCACTGTCACATATTTGCATGTATCTCCCTCCCCATCATATCCATTATGCAGAGCGCCCCACGATGTTACAAATACTTTTTGCCCAGAGAGTTCTATTCGAGGGAGGAAAAAAGGAAGGACTTGACGGAGGCGGAGACGACAGAAAGGCGACAGAGGTGGTGATCGCTGGACCAGAAGGTAGAGTGACATATTTATAATGGAAGGTTAACTAACGGTAATAGAGTAATGCGGGAGGGGCTAACTGCAAATTTTCGGTCCATCTTAGCTCCTACAAGTGGGATACGTCTCCACGTGGCCTCCGAGTCGGCCCAATTTCGATAGTAAACATGGACTAGGACTAAATCAAATTCAATTCATAAGTACACGCACAAAATAGTAAATTTTAAGTAGGAAGACTAAATTGAATCAGCCCAACAAGTACAGAAACTGTGAGGATATTTAACTCGTTTTTGTGGCGCCCGTGCGTGGGAGAGTTTTGCTCTCAGCTGGGCTGTCTGTCTATGACGTTGCATTAGGTGTGAGGTTGGAGGATGATGGATCATCAATACCGCGGAGATGGCATTATTGCGATATGATTTAAGTATGTACTCTCTCTGTTTCAAATTACTCGGCATGTTTATATAGGTGGGCTAGTATTCTCTTATTTTTTATTCAAAAAATTCTGAATTTTTTTAAATAGATAGTATGAAATGTGTACTACGTATACCAAAAATCTCAGGAATTTTTTAGATAAAAAATAAGAGAGTACTAGCCCACCTAGATAAACGTATGCGTGAAGTAATTTGAAAGTAATTTGAAACAGAGGAAGGTTGTACGTACACGCTGCATCAGATCATCACATCAATCAATCATCTGGAAAACATTATCTTCAATATAATTGCTGTCAATCTCCTCAACTAATCCCGTTCATTCAAATGTCCTTTTTGTTTCTTTGGGCTCGGACTTGAGATTCAGAGAAGACGACCAGATATGATAGTGTCCAGCATGATACTAATATGCAGATTTTTTTACAAATATAGCCCTCTGTAAAACACCATCGTCAAAACTATCCTCTTTACACAGCTTTTGTCAAATATGCCTTCGCGGGAGGTTAAAAAAGCGCCACGTGTTGCATCCGTTCAAGGAGTGTGGCAGGTAAGAAATCCCGCCTTGCCGAATGGCGAGTACAGACCTGGCCACGTCGACGTTGGCGGGAGGCATCGTTCCCGCTGCGGGAGGTTTGCATGCAGCCATAGGTCTGTCCTTTCTTGCCGTTTTCCTTTGCTTGACTGCCAAAAGCAGATAGCCTCGCATGCACATTAATTGATGCATGTGGTTGCAGCGCACGTACATGAATATTCTGTTCCATTACGCCTCTAATTTTTACAACTTTGCTGCTAATCTGGATACATCTGGTCTCACAGTGGACAGCAGCAGGGAATCTATCCCCTCCTCCCGCCATCAGCAGAGACGGGATCAAATCCTCCCGCCAAGTCAAATGGCCGGACCCAAGGACCAACTTTCCGCTGGTGGGAACCAGACCTCCCGCCAGAAGCTCTGTGGGACCCACCACATTCCGCCAAAGACAAAGGCGGGAAGGACCTCCCGCCAGTACCTATGGCTGAATGTTTGCTCCGCCACGTGCAATGGCGGTATGATACACGTGTCAGATTTTCATGCTCCCGCCATGCTATTTTTGACAATAAAATTGGGAAGGGGTCAGTTTTGTCAATGCAACTGCGCAGAGGGTTATATTTGTAAAAGAAAATCCTAATATGTATGCGCGGAAGAAAATCCTATGCGACCATGGTCGTACAGCCCCGATGGCTGGACCCAGTCGAGCATCTCACACCTGGAAATACGAATCTCAAAGCAGCTATCAATTTACAATTTGTTTTTTCCAGATACGAAATCCCTAAGTTTCCCATTGCCTGCCGCGATTCTGCTGCTTGTTGCGCCGCATCCGCCGGTGCTCGCTACTCTTCCTCGGGCGTCCATGGCTATGCCCCTCCGTGACGGATGGCGCAATTCCTTCAACGCTGTCGCTCGTGGCACCACCGGCGCTCCAGCTAGCCATGGCCACTCTCCTCCGTGCTCGGCGATGCAACTCCTCCATGACATTGTCGCTCGCGGCACCACCGGCGGTCCAGCTAGACACGTCTAGCCTCCTAGATTTAGCAGATGTTCTATCCCTTGGAAGGCGTCATGGAGGAGTTGCGCCGTCGGCCAAGGAGGCGGGTGGCCGTGGCTAGCTGAAGGCCTGGACCGTCACCGCCGGCGATGGTGTCGTGAAGGATTTGCGCTGCCGTTGACGGAGGAGCGTGGCCGGATTGCCGGACGACTGAGGAAGAGCAGGGAGCGCCGGCGGCGTCCATAGAACGTGATGCTGGAGAAAAAAAGGGAATTGGGGAACAAGAGACCAGGTGCTTTGAGATTTGTATTTCTAGGTGTCGGACGCTCGACTGGGTCCAGCCACCAGGGCTGTACGAGCAGGGTCGCATAGGATTTTCTTCCTGCATTGCATAACAAGACATAATAGGCCGAGGAATCACCCCGGCTGGACGTGGCTACGATGTCTTGCACTTGCACCGACGGCAAAGGGCGAGTCCCATTGCTTGACCCGAGAGGATCAGCAACAGCTATACCAAGCGACGTGTCTAAGCTACCGTACGTACGGCGCAATCGGGCCACCACCACGTACGAGGTACGGCGCGAGCCTCGCTGTGTGCTGCCCTCGGCCGGTCCTGCCCGTGCGCCGCAGTCCGCAGCATATAGGTAGCTTGTACCGCCCACACACGTGACGGCAGGCGGCGGCAGCGAGACCGACCCGGGGAAACTTACGACGACGACCGACGTGTCGGCCCGCGCGCTCGGAGGATCGAGACGCGACGCAGCGAGCTAGTGCGACGCGGGACGCGCGCAGGCAACCCCGTAACCGGAGCAAGAGCGTCGCTGTCGCGGCCGCCGAGGCAGGGGATAGAGAATTAGAGAGGCGGGAGGTGGGTGGAGCGGCCCCAGCTACCCGCGCCACCTGGTGCGGCACAGGCCAGTCGACGTACGGAGGGCGGGGTCGTCGTAATAACTCGTAACGGCTCTCCATGGCTCCTTCTTCGCTCCTTGACCTGACCTGCCTGCGGTGGCGCGCGTGTGTGATCCGATGGCGACGGGGGGCGCGGCATGGAAGCAGAGCGCTCGCGTTTTCTGTCCGCTAGCTGCATCAGGGACAGATGGGTGGTGCTCCCCAACGTGCTGGATTTCAGGATTGATGATTTGGATGGCGTTTTGTCCCGCGTGCAGTAACGATCAACCGGTTTCCTACTTGGTGTCGTGTTCAGGTGTGTGCGCTCTGCCGTGTCGTTTGCATTGCCGTGGTGTTGGTCTCGCCCGCTCACAGAGAAATATTAGTTCAGGGCGTTCTCTCTATTTTTTTAAAGGTGATCCTGTTAACACACACGATCGATCGATGACGTATTCCGTCAGGGAACAACCAAGACCCTGGGCCGTTCCTGGGCCGGCCCAAGAGGAGGCGATGGGCTTCGGCCTGGCATGCAGGAGAGGAGTGGACCGAGTAACTAGCTTCGAGGAACGGCAGCGAGTGTTATCTAAGTGAGGACGCTAGTTCGGAGAGACTTGGCTTGTAACTGAATTATGAACGGCAGTGACGTGGAGAATTGGCTCGGTGGGTGGTTGGGTAGATTCGGCCAGAATAGAAACTATTGTCTGATCTTCTCAGTTTTTACCACAACTGCTCTGGTCTGCTGGCAGTGTCGATTTTGTTGATGATTTCAAGATTTTGCAATTGGGCAGTTATGATGGGATCATTGGACTTGATCGGCTGGGAAAACATAGCCCAATGGTGACACATTAAGATTAGGGATGGTTATCCTTCCAGTATCAGGGGAGATCGTCGTTTTGCATGGTGGTGAAGCGAAATTCTGTAATCAGGCTCTGTTGGAGCTGCAATTATTGAGTGAGGCACCAGTTAAGCCATATGTTCCACTTCCTCTTAAAGTCCAGCAGTTATTGGCACAATTCGCTCCCCTTTTTGCACAGCCAACAGGGTTGCCGCCAAGGCGACGATACGACCATAGTATTCCCTTGGTACCTGGGGCCCGACTAGTTTTCGTCAGGCCTTATCGTGTTGCTCCTGAACTGAAAGATGAGATTGAGCGCCAAACCGAGGATCTTCTCACTCAAGGGGTTATTACTCATAGTAGTAGTGCTTTTAGCTCTCCAGTCTTGCTTGTCAAGAAGACTGACATTACCACTGATGAAGCGGGTGCACCTCTTCCTGTCCAAGCATGGCGATTGGTGGTTGATTACCGTCACCTGAATGCCAAGTGCCCCCTACCGGTCATTGATGAACTTTTGGATGAACTTGCCAGTTCCAAGTGGTTCTCTTCAAGTTGGATCTTAAGGTTGGTTACCACCAGATCCATCTGGCGCTAGGTGAGGAACACAAAAGTGCATTTTAGATGCATGACGGGCACTATGAGTTCAAAGTCATGGCGTTTGGGTTGACGGGCGCTCCTGCTACCTTCCATCATGCTATGAACGCCACTCCGGCGCATGTTCTTCGTCGATTTTCTCTCGTTTTCTTCGATGACATACTTGTCTATAGCCCCAGTTTCGATGAGCACCTAAAACATCTGGCCACCTTGTTGTCCATCTTGCAGAAGGATTCCTGGCAGGTGAAGCAATCGAAGTGTGTGTTTGCTCAGCAGGAGGTCGCGTATTTGGGGCATGTGATATCCAGTAAGGGAGTGGCAGCGGATGAGACCAAAATTCAGTCAATCTGCGGGAAACACCGACTAATTTGAAGGTGCTACGAGGGTTTCTTGGATTGACAGGTTATTACTGAAAATTCATCAAGAACTACGCCGTCATTACCTAACCTTTAACTGCCCCGTCGAAGAAAGGAGTTCTCTTTGTTTGAACTGTTATCGAGAAAACAACATTTCAGGGCCTCAAACAAGCAATGGTCAGTGCGGCGGTCCTGGCCTTGCCTGATTACAAGCTGACAGACGCTTGCGATTTGGATATTGGGGTTGTCCTCTCGCAAGCTGGACACCCGGTCACGTACGTTAGCAGAGCACAGAGCATTGAGGCCACGGAATAGAGCCTTGTCAGTCTATGAAAAAACGTACATTGCCATCCTCCTTGACATTCAGCAGTGGTGACCATATTTGCAACTCGCTGAATTTGTGATTCGTACAGACTACAATAGCCTCACGAATTTGACGGATCAACGTCTGCTCACTGAGTGGAAGAAGAAGGCCTTGACTAAAATGATGGGTTTGCAATTCCAGGTGCAGTATAAAAAAGGAATTCATAATAGCGCAGCGGACGCGCTTTCACACATACCTACATTGTTCGCAAATTTATGTTGTTTCCACGGTTCAGCCCATCTGGCTTGCATCTGCTTTTGCTAGCTATGCAGGCGACGCCAAAGCGCAGTAGCTGTTGCAGAAACTTACCCTCGATCCACAAGTGGAACAACATTTCACCTTGGATCAAGGGGTCTTGCGCTACAATGGGCATATCTGGGTGGGTGCTGACGATGCTCTGCGCCTGCAGCTGATCTCCGCATTTCATGACAACCCAAGGGGGGCACTCAGGCTTTCCGGTCACTTATCGTCGGCTGTTGTCCTTGTACAGTTGGCCTGGCATGAAGCTGATGATTCGCGAGTTCGTCCGACAGTGTCACGTTTGTCAACGGGCCAAGCCAGACCGTCTGCCTCCCGCTAGACTCTTACAGCCACTGCCAAATCCTTCTGAGCCTTGGGAAGTTGCCACAATGGATTTTATCGACAGTTTGCCACTGTCTCGCAATTTCAACTGCTTGCTAGCTGTGGTTGACAAGCTGAGCAAGTTCACGCACTTCATTCCACTCAAGCATCCTTATACAACTAGCAGAGTGGCTGAACACTGTGGATAATATCTATAGGCTCCACAGTATGCCTTGCTCACTTGTATCTGATCGCGATCCTATTTTCACCAGCCACTTATGGTAGGCAGTATTCGGCACCATGGGCACACAGCTAAAGTTGAGCACTGCGAACCACCCAGAGACCGACGGCCAGATTGAGCGAGTGAACCAGTCAATCGAGTGTTACTTGCGTTGTTTTTCTAGTGCACATCCTCAACACAGGGATCGTTGGATCTCCCTGTGTGAATTTTGGTATAATACCAATTGGCATTCTTCTCTGGGCAAGTCGTCGTTTGAGCTCCTGTATGGCCACCAACCACGCTATTTTGGAATGACAGCATCAGATTAGATTGCCTCCGAGGATATACAAGCGTGGTTAGACGAGCGTGCACTGATCTTGGCTTCAGTACGCCAACATCTTCTCTGCATGCAACAACGGATGAAGCGCCTGTTGGAGATATGCCCAAGAGGCAATAATAAAAATGGTTATTATTATATCTTTGTGTTTATGTTGAATGTTTACATCCCATGCTATAATTGTATTATAAGGAAACACTGATACATGTGTGTTTTGTAAATATAAAAGAGTCCCTAGTAAGCCTCTTGTGGAACTAGCTTGTTGATTAAATGATGATCATGGTTTCCTGATCATGGACATTGGATGTCATTAATAACAAGGTTATATCATTAGGAGAATGATGTGATGGACACACACCCATAGTAAGCGTAGCATAAGATCAAGTCATTAAGTTCGTATTGCTGTAAGCTTTCAAATGCATAGTAACCTAATCCTTCGACCATGAGGTTATGTTAATCACCATCACCGGATAGGTACTTTGATGACATCAAACACCGCTTCATAACTGGGCGATTATAAAGGTGTCATTGGGTATTCTGAAAGTATGTGTTGAAGCGCATGGACCAAGATTGGGATTTGTCCATCCATATGACAGATAGATATGCTCTGGGCCCTCTCGGTGGAATGTCATCTAGTTAGCTTGCAAGCATGTGACTGGGTCACAAGGGATGACATAACATGGAACGAGTAAAGAGTACTTATTAGCAACGAGGAAGAACTAGGTATAGAGATACCGACGATCAAACCTCGGATAAGTAGAATATCGTGTGACAAAGGGAATTGGTTTTGTATGTTAATGGTTCTATCGATCACGAAGTCATCGTTGAGTATGTGGGAGCCGTTATGGATCTCCAGATCCCGCTGATGGTTATTGATCGGAGAGGTGTCTTCATCATGTCTGCATATTCACGAACCGTAGGGTGACACACTTAAGGTTCGAAGTTGTCTTTATGTAGATATGGAATATGCGTTGGAGACCGAATGTTGTTCGGAGTCTCGGATTGGATCCGGGACATCACGAGGAGATCCGGAATGGTCCGGAGAATAAGATTCATATATTGGGGATCATTTTCTAAGTTAGGAAATGTTTCAGAGTGTTTGTATGGAGATTCTAGAAGGTTTCAGAATGTTCTGGAAGGTTCTAGAAGAGTTCTTGGAGTTTGCTTGAAAACCAAGAAAGGGTCAAAGGAAACCTTGTGGGGCGAGACACGGATTCGTGAGGGAGGAGGACTCCTCCCCCTCCTTCCCAACCCGCCGGCCATAGGAGGGGAGTCCTACTAGGACTCCCCCTCCCCTGGCGCGCCTCCCTCCTTTAAATAGAAGGGAGGGGGCGCCCCCTCCTAGCCCTCTCTCATAACAAGCTCTAGCCGCCGCCTCTCTCCTCTACCTTCGCTCTTCTCCGGCTTAGGCGAAGCCCTGCAGAATTCTCTACACCACCACCACCACACCGTCGTGCTGCTGGGATTCCGTGGAGAAGATCTACTACCTCCGCTGCTTGCTGGAACGGGGAGAGGAAGGTCTGCTTCGACTCCGTACGTGTGACCGATTGCGGAAGCGCTACCGGAACGCGGCGCCGGAAGGATCGTCCACACGATCTTGAGATCGGCAAGTGATCGACTACATCAACCCCGAGATCTAATCTCGTAACGCTTTCGGTTCTACGAGGGTTAGTACAGATCTATCTCGTTGCTCATGTCTAATAGATTAGATCTTGGCTTTTATCTAGATTAGATCTGGGTTTTGTTCGTTCTTGCGATAGAAATTTTTTGTTTTCCATGCTACGAACCCATCAGCACCAGGCTGACAAGCATCGTACCGAGTGCTCTTTTGAGGTAGGGGATGATGTATTCCTGAGACTCCAGCCTTACATTTAGTCCTCAGTGGTGAAGAGAGCTTGTCATAAGCTGGCGTTCAAGTTCTTTGGGCCGTATCGTATTATCAAGTGCATTGGTGCGGTGGCCTACAAATTGCAGTTTCCAGCGGCCAGCCGCACTCACCCCGTCTTCCATGTCTCGCAACTGAAGAAGTTCATGGGCTCGAAGAAGTAGGTATCATCTACCTTGCCTTTTCTAGACACCTTATTTCAGATTCTTGTTGCTGTGTTGCATGGCCGCGAGCTTCACCGTAGTGGCAAGGCGGTTGCACAGGTCCTGGTATAGTGGAGTGGGTCATCTGCCGACTTGGCGACTTGGGAGGATCTGGTTTCCCTGCAGCAACAGTTTCCGTACGCCCCTGCTTGGGGGGCAAGCGGGTTTTCAAGGGAGGGGGATTTTCAATGACCCGACACCGTCAGGGAACAACCAAGACCCGGGGCCGTCCCTGGGCCAGCCCAAGAGGAGGCGATGGGCTCCGTCTTGGCATGTAGGAGAGGAGTGGACCAAGTAACCAGCTTCGAGGAACGGCAGCGAGTGTTATTTAAGTGAGGACGCTAGTTCAGAGAGACTTGGCTTGTAACTGAATTATGTATGGCAGTGCCGTGGAGACTTGGCTCAGTGGGTGGATCCGGCCAGAATAGAAATTAGTGACTGTACAAGGCCATTGAGCCAATGGAGTAAACATGATGTATACAGCTGGACAATTGTATCATTCATACGTCAGGCGTATCCAGGGGTTCTGTTCGGCCGATTGAATATGCATATCTACGTGCCACGTGAGATGTGAGTGTCGCATTGGTACGGACAAATGGATCCTTTCGGCGTCATTTTTTTCACTTTGTTGACTGAAAATGAAATACAGTTCAGCGAAAGGAGGTAGGGAGTTGTAGGCATGTAGCAGTTGACCACTCCGGCCCAAAGCACGATTACATGCACTCAACGTGCGTGCGTGATAACTTCAATGTCCCCGTACCGGATGTCATTTTCTAGGGTTTCCCTCTCTGCTCCGGCGACCGCGGTGATCCTAGTCTCCTGATCCTGTCTGGTGGTAGCGAATCCCTCGCCTCCGCCCCACAAATCCTCCCTGTGCTCTCCTGTTGGCTAGACGTGCTGTACCAGTTCCCTCGAACCCGTGTGCCGCCATGAACGACAAGGAGATCGCATCTGGGAAGAACCACTCCGGTCGGTCTTGCTCCGATCGGGATATGGCGATCAACTCTAGAGATCTGCCAAAATCCAAGGCCCCCCAACCACCTCTCCCCCTAACGCTACGAATGGTGATGGCGTGGCGGAGCTGCTGGGAAAACTACGCCTCACACCGCAGGAGTCCGAGGCTTTCATCCTGGAGGATGAAGGCGATGAGGATCTTGGCTGCCCTGCATGGGCGTTTGTCGGAAAGGTTCTGGCACCCAACCTGCTACACATCTCGACGATTAGATCCGCTCTCCATGCTGCCTGGGGTAACCCTAAGGGGCTGGAGATCAGGCCGATGGGTAAGAACTGTTTCCTGGCTGAATTTGCTACTGAAGCTGACAAGATTCAAGTGAAGGAAGGATCTCCCTAGACTGTTGGTTCACATGCAGTTCTTCTGACTGAAACCCGAGTCTGAGGGCTTCTGACTATCGCTTCGAGAGGTTGTGGATTTGGGTCCATATTCTAAACCTCCCTTTCTGTCTCATGAATGACACTCATGGGAAGGGTCTTGCTGGCCGAGTGGGTGAAGTTGGGCAGATGGATGTGGATGAGAAGGGCCGTGCATGGGGTGAATTCCTACGCTTCCGTGCTACTGTTGATATTACGAAGCCCCTCATGCGTTGTGTCTCCATTTTCTCACAGAAAAGACAACAGCTGCAACAGTTTTCTGTCATGTATGAGCAGCTTCCAACCTTTTGTTTCTCTTGCAGAATGTTGGGCCACTCATCAACTATTTGTCCGACTCCGGCAGAACAGATGCAGATGGTTTTATTCCATACCATGGCCCTCGTTTCTGTGTTCCATATGAGCGAAAGAAGAAAGCTTCTGGGACGAACTCAAGCTCGGGATCCTCTGCGAGTGACCGAGGATCAAGGCAAAGTCAGGGCCATGGAGGCCCAAAGGTGCAAGCACAAAGAACGTCAACAAAGCACCAGAAGGATGTTGGTACCTTGAGTGAGGTATCATCACCGGTGAAACCAAAGCAATCGAGGCAGTGTAAGCCGAGAGGGATGGCAAATAGCGTTAAAGGCACTGCTGCAGAATTGGTGAAGGGAGATAAGCCATGTACTGCTGGGCATAAACGCAAAGAATACAAACCTAAAGAACCAGTGCAACAGCCCACGGAGATTCCCCCCTCTACCGTGGTGCCCGAAGGGGCTTTGATCGTGTCTACCACCATCGCTTTGGCCACGACCGATGGTGGAAATGACCAAGTGGCAGACTCAGACTCATCGGCTAAAAAGAAACTTAAGACGGATGCCCAAGCGACATCATCCCGATCGGCGGATCTGGCGGAGACTACGGAGTAGTCCCGCCTTATGCAATGAGTCTTCTATGCTGGAACTGCCGATGACTAGGGTCGGAATCAGTGGTTGGCGAGCTCCGCTACCTTCTACGAACGCATCGACCCTCCTTCCTCTTCTTGTCTGAGATGAAGATGAAGGATACTCATGCTCAAAACTTCATGTGGTCACTGGGCTATGCTGGAAGCTTTGCTGTGAGCAACGTGGGTCTCAGCGGAGGACTGCCACTGTTTTGGTTACCGCAATATTCTGTGTATCTCAAGGGTTTTAATTCCCACTGTATTGATGTGATTATTTATGCTGAAAATGAGGTTCCATGGCAGGCGACGTTCGTCTATGGTGAGCTGAGGAGAGATCAACGTCATCTATTCTAGGATCTCCTTCGCCGCTTTCACTCTGAGTGGGATGGACCCTGGATCTGCTGTGGGGATTTTAATGAAGTGCTTAGTCCTGAGGAACATCTGGGCGGTCGTGATAGATCAGAGGCACAAATAGCATTGTTTCGTGAGTGCTTGGATGACTGTCAGTTGGTTGATATGGGTTTCAAAGGGCCCATGTTCACATGGAATAATAGGCAATATGTGGATGATCACATCAAGGTGAGGCTTGACCAGGCAGTAACAAATGGAGATTTTTATGCTCTCTTCAATGACTGTTCTGTGGAGAGTTTGACTACAACAACGTCTGATCACCTAACAATTTTCATCAACCTCTCGAAACTTGATGGGTTTCAACAGAGAACTCCTGTCCAAGCGGGCTTCCGCTTTGAAGCTGCTTGGCTCCGGGCTCCGGACTACAGGGAGGATTTTGAGAAATCTTGGACAGCGAGTGCGAGTGGCACCCAGTCTCTCCACTCGACTTGGTCCTCACTCCAACAAGTGGCGGTTTCTCTGAAATCTTGGAGCCACTAATCCTTTGGAGCTTACCAAAAGAAGATCCAGGGGCTTGAACGCAGACTAAAACATTTGCGCATGACTGCTTCTGCATCTGACTAGCAGGAAATATGCAAATTGGAAAGGGATCTTTGTGAACTATTTGAGCGTGAAGAGATTATGGCTTGTCAACGCTCTCGGGTGGATTGGTTACGGGAGGGTGAATGTAACACTTCCTTTTTCCACGCTCGAGCCACTGGGTAGAAGCGAGCAAATAAAATTAAATCGCTTCGGAGAGATGATGGCTCTTGGTGCGAAAGTCAAGATGAAATCAGGAGCTTGGTGCAGGATTTTTATGGCAAACTCTTCACCTTTGAACCAACTCTCTCCATTGAGGCTATGCTTGATTATATTCCCTGTAAAGTGTCAGCGGACATGAATGCAGATTTTCTTAAGGACTATACTAATGAAGAGATCAAGTCATCCTTGTTTCAAATGGGCCCGACAAAGGCTCCCGGACCTGACGGCTTCCTAGCTCTCTTCTATCAGACACACTGGGATTTTCTTGAGAAGGAGTTATGTCAGGCTGTCAGAAGTTTCTTGCAAGGGGATTCTATACTTGAAGGTTTTTGTGACTCTGTTATTGTTTTAATTCCTAAGGTAACTAATCCCGAGCACTTGAAGAACTTTCTCCCTATCAGCTTGTGCAACGTTCTTTATAAAATTGCTTCCAAAGTTATTGCAAACAGGCTGAAACTGATATTGCCGTTGATTGTGTCTGAGAATCAGAGTGCCTTTGTACCTGGATGTTTACTTACAGATAATGCTCTGATTACCTATAAGTGCCTTCACACCATCAGACAACAACAATCAAAGCGTCCTTTATTTGCTCTTATAGTTGACATGATGAAGGCCTATGATTGCGTGGAATGGAACTTTCTATATGGGTGCCTTCAGAAAATGGGTTTTGATCAGAGATGGATTGAAACGATTATGAGATGTTGTGTCACTTCGGTGAGATACGCAGTTCGTGTCAATGGTGAGCTAACTGAGCCGGTAATCCCATCTAGGGGTATTCGGCAGGGGGTCCTATTAGTCCATATCTCTTTCTTCTCTGCACGGAAGGATTATCTTGTCTTTTGCAACAGCGGGCGGACAAAGGTGAGCTACAAGGAGTATGTAATGGCAGACTTGGTCTCCCTATATCACATCTACTGTTCGCAGACAACAATATTTTCTTTGCTCGCAGTGATGAGAGGAGTGTGAATCCTCTTCAAAATGTTCTGGAAACTTACTGTGAGGGTTCTAGGCAGAAAATAAACTTTGACAAATCCTCGCTCTTTTTTGGTTCTCACTGCCCGTTGGCTATCAAGGATAGAGTGAAGTAGAAGTTAAATGTCAATTCGGATGCTTTACAGGAGTATTATCTTGGTATGCCGACCGAGGTAGGGAAATCTCCAGTTCGTACTTTCAGATTTCTTGTGACCTGCATGTGGCAACATATGAATGGGCAATCAGATCGCCCCTATCTACGAAAGGAAGTGAGATTTTCCTTAAGTCAGTTATTCAGGACCGCCACATGTTATGAGCTGTTTCCAATTGCTAATATCAATTTGTGATTCCATGAGGAAGTCTATTGCTAATCAGTCGTGGGGCTTTAAGGATGGAAAGAGGAAGCTTCATTGGCGTTCCTGGGATTGGCTATCTACATCGAAAGCCTTGGGAGGTTTGGGTTTTCGAGACCTTGCACTCTTTAATCAAGCAATGTTGGGTTGGTAGTGTTGGCGTTTGATCATGAAACCGGACTCCCTCTGTGCCAGGGTACTTAAGGCACGATACTTTCCTCACTGTGATCTTTGGGAGGCGACATTGCCTCGGTCTGCATCTTATACATGGCGTAGCATTCTGTTCGGGTTGCAGCTGGTCAAGAAGGGAATTTGATGGGGCATTGTCGATGGGACCAAGACAAAAATTCGGAGTGATTCATGGATTCCTGATGTGAAACCTTATATGCTTAGCCCTCTGGTTCCGTTACCTCGAGACAAGACAGTTGATTTCTTGATGAGAGAAGGCACACAGACATGGGACGTGGACACTATTCGTTCCATTTTTGATGAGGATACCGCTGATAGGATTTTACAGATTCCTATTAGCCGCTTTGGCGGGGATGATTTCTCTTCTTGGCCACATGCTCGCTTGGGCCAGTATACGATACGCTCGGCTCGGCGTACCACCTAGCGAGGGAGGATCACTTCACCCTTGATCGAAGTAAAAAGGGTCTAGCTGATTCTTCGGCTACCCTTGATGAGTCTGACTCTAAGCTGTGGAAGAAGCTATGGGCTAACAGAGCTCCGGGAAGATGACCATCACAATGTGGAGGTTCGCGCATGATTGCCTCCCTAGTGGCCATCAACTTTAGAAGCGTAATATCTCGGCGTCGACAATTTTTATCTACTGCAACCAACATGAATCTGTCGAGCATGCTTTGTTATTCTGTCAGTTTGCCAGAGAAGTGTGGAAGGAGGTCAAGGCTAGGCATAAAGTTCAGCTCCAGAAAAGTTCCTTCATTTTGCCTCGGACGTGGGTCATGGATCTTCTGAACCGCTGCTTTGATGTTCAGATCACTACTGCCATTGTTACCTTCTGGCACATTTGGGATGCTCGTAACAAAGCCCACGAAGAAGGGGTCTTGTTGCACCCCAAGTATGTTGCTTCGAAGGTTAATGCATACATTGATATGATTCTTATCCACCTGTACAAACCAAAAGCCGTCCATAGTCGTGAATCCTCTTCTTTTGGTAAATGGATTCCGCCACCGGAAGGTAAGGTTTAGGTGAATGTTGATGCTGCTATCTTCTCCTCCACTAAGCAAATGGGCGCTGGTATTGTCATTCGGGACCACAATGGTCTCTGTCTCGCCGCCTGTGGTGAACGCTCGGACAACGATGCCAGAGATGGCGGAGGCTCTAGCCATTCGTCGCGCCATCACATTCGCTCAAGTGGAAGGTTTTTCTCACATCATCTTGGGATCGGATTGCCTATCGGTGCTCCAACGTATAGACTCTTCGGTAACAGACCGCTCCTCAGTTGGTTCTGTCATCGAAGATATCAAGCTTGGTGCCAAGGGTTTTGCTTCTTGTGTTTTTTCGGCATGTGCCATGTGGGCTCAATATGGCTGCTCATCAATTAGCTAGAGGGTGTTTAGCTTCTGCTAGTTCTGTGTGGCATGGTGTCTCTCCGGATTGCATCCGAAAGACTCTTTATAATAACATTATAATTAAGTATCAATAAAACACACATGTTCCTAAAAAAAAACGTGCGTGCATGATCCGGATGAAGTCCTGCAAATCGCATTTTTGCTTTCAGATTCGCATTACTCGTTTGTCAACCTGAAATATAAAATCATCTGCACCACTCCCGACCCGGCCCCCGACCCAAAATAGAATGCATGGTTACTGAGAGGTCGGTGCGGTGACATGGCAACCAACAGTTGAGCACAGCCACGGAAAATAAAAACATCGGCTAGCTAGCTGATGTTGCCGTCAAGGCTCAGGGTGCCGACCCAATAAAAAAATCGCGTGCCGGCACCAACAAGATCCTGTGGATGTTACCATGGTTTGTCCTCCAGGTTCCTAGAGTGGGATATGATTGGCTGGCATGGAGCGTCAGACCATCCTCTATGTCAGTGTGGTTGCTGCTGGTTTGGAACTACTTGCAGCTATATTACTTATATGCAATCCGTTAATCAGTGCTGTCATTCTTCTAGTCTCCTCCTACTGCGGCCCCATGGATTTTATAATCCAAAATGGTGCAATCAACTGGGATTATATATTTATATATGCTCACTGCTCTCCAGAATGTGTGGACGAGGATCTTCCTGCCTCCAAACTGCCAAGTTCTACCGTTGCTTCAAGCATTTTTTAGCAATAGACCGGACCTGGCAGGCATATGGATTGCTGCTGTTTTTGTCAAGATCCCTTTCACTCATTTGTTTTCCTGTTCAAACACATTTTTCTCCAATGGTTGGTAAAGTGTTAATCTGGAATGATTCTGATGACCAAATCTTAGGCACATTGCCAAATGGCCAAAATTGTTTTGAAGAATAGTTCAATGCTTTGCCACGGGATTCCAGAAAATATTCTAAAAGCAAATGTCAAAACATAATGCACGTATATATTCTCACAAATGTAGAGGATACCCGTGTATTTTTTCCGAACCGTTGAATGCCCGTCCGTTGCTATAATATTTTATTCGCACGCAACACATGCTGAAATAATGCATGTAAACATACACATGCATAAATAAGATGGCAGCAAAGTATTATAAGAACGTTGAGATACCACCTAGGTTAAAGTGTATTGTAATAAAAGGTATAATTTGATATCATTTGAAGATGAAATAAACAACCAACTAATTATGTTTTAGCGGCCTCAGGGCCTACATATTTGTGTTCTTTCGGAACATCGACAAAACCCGTTTCTATCCTCCCCGTGGTGACATATAAGGGGGTAGTTTGGCGGCCGGTGATCTCACCTGTTAGAAGCCTAGCCACATCGCTCCACAATATCCATACGACTGCACCAATCGCAGATCTTGCGCAAGTTGCAGGAAGGCTAGAACCCAAGCGTGTTGTCCCTATACAATGTAGGTGGAGGCCAGAGGGGATCTACAAGATCCCCATGTCATTTCCATTGACAACAAATCAAGTCTGCATCACACAAACGACAATGGGATCATCATTGACTCAAGCACCCGGTAATGATCTAGTATCCCTCTATTTGATGTTTGATGTTGTTTTTATACCTAATAATGGTATCAGACTCAAGCACCCAGCAATGATCTACTACCCCTATGTTTGATGTTTTTTTAAATAATACGAATTAATTATTTAATTTGAGTTCTATTATGCGTTTTTTCGAAATTCCAGATCTAGCGCTTTGTCGGCCAGGGGCAAGCCGACTGGGCCAATCGGCCAGGCCCTGGCCGACTGCATGTGGCACCATGCAGTCGGCCCTGCCCCACACATGCAGTCGGCCAGGAGCAAGCCGATTGGCTCAGTCGGTCTGGCCCAGGCCGATTAGTGCAATCGGCCAGACCTAGACCGATTGCCTAATCGTCCTGCCCCTGACAAAATCTTGCATGATCAATGCAGCCCTAACCTTCCGCCGCTGTTTTTCTCGCCAATCCTTCGCGCCGATTTTTCCCGCCATCGCGCCGATTTTTCCCGCCAGTACTTCCCGCCCTTTGTTCCCGCCACTACTTCCCGCCCTTTTTTTCCCGCCACTACTTCCCGCCTTTTTTTCCCGCCTATTCGCTTCGGTGCCTCTATAAATCCGGGCAACGAGATGTATCCTTTACCAGTTCATCTCTTCCTCCTCTTACTCTCTCATTTCCCTCCTCTCCTCTTGCTCTCGCATTTCCCTCCACTCCTCTCCACTATGACCGACGCGTCTCCCTGGCCTGTAGATATGTCCATTGGGCTTTTCTTCATAGCCAGAACTGTTGAGATAGGCGATAAACCAGCCGACTGGGATACGTTGGTATCGAACCATGATGCTCTCGTTATACTTGGTAAGTCACTTCATCGAAGAGGGTGGAAACTGAAGACCCCAAGTCAGGTACGAGCAGAGCTTCTCAGGATCAAGGCAAGGTGGGACAAGCTCACCTTCAAGAGTGAAGCTCGCATGATGGAGGTGGCTAATACACCTTGGTCCTGGATAGAAGATAGCGAAGATGAGGATGATATCTTCATGCCGCCACCCGTTGGAAGCAAGGCAAGAGCTGAGTGGGACAAGAGGCAGGAGAAGAAGAAAGAGCAGGCCAAGAAGAGTCAAGCTGACATGACGAAGCAGGCTGTGGCACGTAGGGCCTGCATAGAAGAGAGCGAAGATGAGGATGATATCTTCATGCCGCCACCCGTTGGAAGCAAGGCGAGATCTGAGTGGGACTGTGTTGCAAGTTATGTTGAACTGTGTTGCAATAAAAATCGTGAAATGATAGAATGATGTCTCATATATAGGTAAATATATGTCTCATACATAAGTAGATGTCTCATGCATATATAGACATGTCTCATACATAGATAAATATATGTCTCATACATAGATAAATATATGTCTCAGCGACGTCGTCTGCCGCGACGCTCGGGTGGTGGGTTAGGAGGCGTCGTCCAACCGAACCTGTGGGGCGGCCGAACCTGTCGGGGAGGAATCACCGACCCGTGCTCATCGTACTGAGTCTCCTGTGTGGGGTCAGGTGCAGGAGTCTGAAAAATGTTCAGCCAACTGCTCTGCGTTATGAAATCCTGAGTGCTATGATCAACGTCCTGATCAGTCCAGGCAGATCCGGACACAAACGACTGATAGCCAGGCATAGACCCCTGCATTCCGAATGCTCCTGCACATAAAAACAAAGTATGTAAGAACTTGACATGAACTGAGCCTCGACGCTTATCTTGTAAGACACATACCCTGTGGCTGTGGCTGTGGGCGAAACCCGTAGTTTGGCATGGGAGGGTGACCCCAAGGCTCCTGCTGCTGGTGCTGCCACGACGAACCTCCATCGTGCAAAGGTGGCTCCTGCTGCTGGTGCTGCCATGACGAACCTCCATCGTGCAAAGGTGGCTGCTGCTGCTGCCAACAGTCGAAAGAAGACTGCTGATGCCACGTCGAACCTCCAGCCTGGTCTGGGGGAGGAGGTCTCGGAGTCGTCTGTGGTGTAAGCCGTGGACGGGGAGCCTGTCGTAGGGGCGAGGGTGGCTGCTGCTGCTGGTGGTGCGTCGAGTGCCGCGGAGGACGCTGTGGTGCCGGGTGGTGAGCAATGTACGAAGGGTGGGTGCACGTGATAACCCCGTAGATACGCCGTATCTTCTCATCGAGGCGACTCAGCCAGGTCTCCTGGTCCTGCCGGTGAATAAGTAGGGGTCCGAACGAAAGAGAGCGTCTGTACTCAGCACTCTCCGTCTCAAGATCGACTAACAGCTGTGCCTGCAAGAGACACCACAAGGTTCGCCATATATAGATGAAAAACTATGTAATAAATAGGTGCATTAGATGAAGAACATACCGCGTGTTGTCTGCTGCCCACAGTCGACTGGCTCGGATAACTATCCCAAGTAGCCGCGCCCGGCATCTCCTCTGGGTGAGATTGCTGCGTGATGCGTAGTCGTGTGGCGCTCATGTAGCTATCCAAGTACCTGTTGAACTCTTCCATGTCAAACGCGTCGTTCGAGTCCCAGACTCAGGCTGTAGCGGTGTCCCACTCTTGAACGTACACCCCAACCCTGTGTAGCCAACCCGTGGCGGTCTTGCTACTTCCATTTCTCGACAACCTAACATTTAACATGGTTAGTGTCATGTCAATAAATCATGTTAGTGGAAGTGCCCTGTTACCTCTGAGGACAAAGTTATATGACTTAGCTAGGTTTGTAGTCATGACACCATACCTAGCTCCATGTGTATCGTGTAGCAAAGACCACCTCTCCAAAGGCTCGTGCTCTATCCACTGTTGGAAGTTCTTGATCGATCTGCCGAGCCTTCTCCTTGTACCAGGTGGATCAAATCCAGGCAAGTCACAAAGCCCTACAGGATCTTCCTCCACAGGCGCAGCTCCAGTAGCTTGATGTGCAGCTACTGCTGCTTGATGTGCAGCTACGGCTGCGTTTTGCGCAGCTTTCTTTGCCCTCACATGTTTCTGAGTAAATTCATCGAGCTTTGCGCGTATGAAATCGTGCTTCCATTCTTGGTTCTGCTTGCATAATTTTTTGAATAGATTCATGAGGTTCTTGTTTCTGAACTGTGAGAAGAAATTAGCACCCAAATGGCGCATGCACCATCGGCTTTGCATGTCAAGCCAAGGTGTTTGCTCTTCTGGCCCTGGCTGTGTCAGCCGTTTTACGGCATTGAGTATACCTGCATGCCTATCATGAATGATGCACACATTGGGCTTGACTTTCACAACTGCTATTTTGAGCTGCCTGAAGAACCATGTCCAACTTTCAGTGTTTTTGCCCTCCACGAAAGCAAATGCGAGTGGGACAATCTGATTGTTGCCGTCTTGACCAATGGCGGTAAGGATCTGACCCTTGTACTTGCCAGTTAGAAAAGTACCGTCTACACATATCACTGGACGACAATAAGTGAAAGCTTGGATGCATACAGCAAAAGAGAAGAACACTCGATGAAGCACCTTCACGGATGGATCCTCGGGTATCACATAATATTGTATGTCGACATAGGTGCCTGGGTTTCTATCCTGCAGTGTCTGAAGTTGTCAGACCACGGAGTCATACGCGTCTCTAAACGAACCAAACCTCTCCTCAAGAGCCCTTTGCTTTGCCCTCCAAGCCTTGCCATACGAAATGGAGTACTTAAACCGGGTCTTTACTTTCTTCTGTATACTGGGTACTGTCATCGCTTTGCACTCTACTAAGTCCGTGTAAAGCAGCCGAGCTAGAAATATGGAGGAGAGGTTAAGATGATCTTTAGGAACATTGTGTAGCTTACATGTGTGTTGCACATAGTCGCTCACCAACCAAGTTGTGTCATACGTAGGGACATAGGCATGCACCCTACCTAGACAATTTATATCCACGCATTCCATTGTCAAGTATTTCTTAGAGGACACGGTTGTTTTCAAAACCCTGTGTGTTGACATTGCCCAAGCAACGACTGTATCTTGCAAATGTTGCTTGTCTTGATATCTGGCACCCTGGACAATTCTGTTGCTGTGATATTCCCACGCAGAATCATGACCATCATCAACGGTCATTCCGGTTGACATGTTTTGATTCCATGAAGCAGGAATCGGCATGTCCTCTCCACCATTGCCTTCTCCATCAGAATCATCTGGGTCATCAGAATCACCACTCTCCCTATCCATGTAATCCTCCTCTTCCATCATGTTCTGCATGCCTCTATCTTCCTCGTCCGCATCTGCCTCTCCACTATAGTCTTCTCCACCTCCGGCATGACTGCTCTGCCCCGATTCATAACCACCGCCTCCTCCTCCTCCTATCTCACTGCTCTGCCCCGATTCATAACCACCGCCTCCAGCACTAGACATAGAGTACATCCCGTAACTTGAATCAACACTATGGCGCGAAACATGTCCACCATCGATCTCCTTCAGGACAGGAAGCACTAATGCGCGAGGGTTTACATGCCTATCTTCGCAGCCTTTTAACCACTTAAACCAGTCTCTGTCTGTATCTACATGCCTTAAAGTCCAGAAAATATTTTTTCTTGACTTTGTCCATAATGCTTGCACGCTGACGGTGTACGTCTCGATGTTATAGCCTAAACATCCTGTCAACCATTCCTTCAACTGACTAACACTCCAGGTTTGAGGGGCAGTCAAATCTAACTGTGTACACATAAACTCTCCCAGATCTGCTCCAAAGTCATTTGTTCGAACATTCCCATGACCGTAATAAAACACGAACTTCACTAAATTGGTCATCTCTGCTGACATAAAATAAACAACCTAATCAATTAATTATCGACAACGCGTATAACTTTGGGCAATGCTTGCAAATATTCTAAAAATTATGATATTATTGCTACCGGTCAAATATTGCTACTAATCCACCGGCCAAATATTTGTGTCTAACCCATCAGTCACCAAATATTCTAAAAACCGTGATTATCGAGGGATTAAAGTTTACCCTTGAAGCGAGAGAAGCCACTCGGTCCACCACCACAGCTCCACCACAGACAGCCTCAGCTCCTCCACCACAGCTCCACCACCATTGCCATTGCTCCACCACAACTCCACCACCGTTCCTCCAACAAATCAACACCAAATCGCGCTATGAGCTAACCCTTCCGTAGATCGGGCTTCCACTATCTCTCTACTGGCTTTGGATTGAAGTTTCTGTGGTCAAATCTAGCCAAATCGGGAAAAAAAGTGGTTTTTTGGGCTAGAACGACGAACAGGAGAGAGAAGGAACGGCTCGGTCGCGTGGAGAAGAAAGGGCGCTGGCGGCGCGGGGCGCGGCGTCGCTCGCGGCTTATCCTAGCCCCAGTCGGCCTGGGCCTGGCCGATTAGGCAGTCGTCCAGCGCCTGGCCGACTGGACCTGTCGACCGTTGTGGGTCCCGCGACCCCACTGGCCGACCTGCTGTCGGCTATCTGCTGGACGATTGGGCTGCAGTCGGCCAGGGCCTGGCCGATTGGCCCAGTCGGCTTGCCCCTGGCCGACAAAGTGCTAGATCTGGAATTTCCTAAAAACGTATAATATAACTTAAATTAATTAATTAATTCGTATTATTTAAAAAAAAATCGCTTCTAGTTGCTGCCCATGCATGATCTTGTGCTTCTAGTATTTTTTTTATACCTAGCAATGGTATCAGCCGCCAACATGAGCATCACTGGAACCCTATGTCTGATTTGTTAATCATAATTAAGACGAATAGATCATGTTTTAGGCAATTAATTAAGATGGTGTGGATGTTCATGTTGATCTCAAATATGTGCAATGATCATATCTATTATGCCTCCGCTTAGCCTCTGCTTAGCTTGCTAAACATGCGTTGTCAATGCTGAAAGTGTAACACCGTGAAGAATAGGAAGGGAAAAGGGTAGATGTTTAAATTGTGCATTTGCATCTCATGCATCTGAAAAATGTGGGGGAATTCGAAAAAATGTTGATTGAGTGATAAGTGATGGAAATTTGACTCTAGTGTTGAGTGTGACTCAGGTCAACACTAGGATTTGAATTTCAAAATTCAAATATGATATTGGATTGCATAAATTGAGTTATTCAAATCTAAATTTACCTAAAGTGGAGTAATAACTCATACACATATTTATACATGAGAGTAAAACTCTAAATAAACTTTAAATACTAATATTTAAATTCAAATTGGTTGTTTGACTTAGTCAAACTTGAGTTCAAATTCACAAATTGATGATAAATTGAGAGAGTTTCGTAATGTTAAAAGGAGAATATGACAAGTATCTGAATCAAAACTTTATTCATACCAAAGTGAATACAAGATTTATAACAAGTCAAATTGAAGATGAAAATTACAAAAATGAGAAGAAACCCCTATTAGAAACTAGAAGGAAGGAAAATGACCTAAACTAAACCTATCTACAATTCTCATCTCCATCTTGTTCTTCTCATCTTCAAGTCACTTCATGTTCTTATCTTTTCTTGAATCTAGAAACAAACAAAATAAAAGGAAACTAATTAATGATTAAAATGTTTGTTTCATCCTAAAGTAAAACCATTGATATGGAATCCAAAGTAGAGTTCCAGGAACTTGTCTTGAAAATCTTGAGAGTTGAGATAGTCTTCGTGAGGATTGTGTGGTCAGTTTAGGGTTGAAAATGGACTTTTTTCTTTGGTTGCAGCTGGTCCTCTCGGGACCTAATCACCTGCAATATTCAAGGGCTGCGACTCGTTCCTGAAGCTGTTCGGCGACGTGTTTCCGTCCGCGCCCCTCACGCTGGTCTCATCAGCCTCCTGAAGCGCCGGTGGATGTGGTGACCATGGATGACGATGCCTCCTGCCTTACCTTCAGCCACATAAATTGATTTGACTGTTTCTTTCCTTTTTCCCCAAGTCCCTAGATTTATTTTTTGGTTTGTATTTCTCTTCCAGATGTGAACGTGTTTTATATTCCGTAGATTTGTTCAGAAATTTTGGTTCCTAAAATCATGTCGTCATTCTCGGAGACGGTGGCCCAGGGAGACCGGCCAGCGATGGCGACGGTGACTCTGCTGCCTGTAATTTTGGCGCTCGCAACCATGCCTATGCCTATGGCTGCGACCCGTGCTCCCTGTTACATCGAATAATTCGTACAGTTTGTTCCGTGGGATTAGTAGTACTCTCTTTCCCTCTACTCAGTCTAGTCTTTGTACACTACATTCTGTACAGCTCGTAGCTATACTGAGTACTGGGATTAGGAGTATGACCTTCAGCTGGCTGTTCGAGCAGTCTAAAATGTCATACTGGTTCGTCCATCAGAAGCAGGGCACGCTGAAAGAAAGCTTCCAGAAAAACACATGCACTAACAACAAAGCGTGGGAATACGTATCGTCATCGGTTTAGCAAATGCTCAGCGCAAAAGTAGATTTAAGCTCAATAAAAACTGCGGGCATCCATCTGTGATGCGACTGAAAACCATGGAACATCTTTGGCTAATCGACTCAGGGACCACGCAATTGAAATAAATAGTTTATTTAGGGTTTTTTCTAAATAAATTGTCTATGTGGCATCAGTCAACTTGGTCATACAGTCTCAAGGTTCGGATTAGACCAGGATTGAATAGTTCAGGGTTTGAACGACCGGGATTTCGACTTCAGGGTTTAAAATGCCGAACCTCTACGAGTTCAGGGTTGAAAATGGACTTATTCCGCAACTAAACGACATGCCTACACAAAATGTACGTCCATGCTCGATCGCACGTCCGGACAGCGAGCGCGGTCGAGACGCGACGCAACGATCGAGCTGAGCTAGTGCGGCGCGAAACACACGCACGCAGGCAACCGGAGCAAGGGCGTCGCTTTCGCGGCCGCCGCTGCACGGTGGTATAGGGCGCGTTTGGTAGTATGCATCACCTTCGGGCAGGCTGAGTTGGGCAGAAATCGGTCCGATTGGTTGCCTGCAGCCCCTCCACGTTGTGATCCGCCCGTGTCTTAAAGCAGGCCCAGGAACAACGTTCGAATCGGCCGTTTTTCTGGGGCCTGGCTCGGGCCAGCGAAAAAGAACCGCAGTCGTGCACTGGTGGGAGTTAGGGAGGGAGACGTCGCGTCGCTTCTCGCCCACCTCCATAAATCCTCTCACCGCCCACCCTTCTCGCTCACTCTCCTCTCTACGCTGCGGTCACTCTGTCCCACTCGACGGTGCCGTTCCCGGTGACGAATCGGTCGCACACCATCATCACCAGTGGTGAGGGGCTTAGAGGGAGGAGACTCCGGCGTTGAGGTTGTTGCTCACCATTGGAGGCTGCGGTCTTAGTACACGAAACAACGGCGAATCCGAATCATGGCGGTAAGCTTTTCCCCCTTTTTCCACGAACCATCTAGACGGTAGATCTGCTCATAGAAGGTCCTGGTTAGGATTCTAGATGCCATGCGTTGTAGATCTACACGGATATACCCTGGTCTAGGGTTTTTTCGATTTGGGAGTTTACTATTGCACCATTATCAAGACGAGTTCGTGTGATTTGTGATTCCTTTCTTCATAAGTATGCACTATTGATTTGTGTATCAAGTAAGGTAGATCTGACAATGGTTCATGGATGAACCTTTGCCAATGATTAGACCGACTAACTACACTTTCGGGATGCAGTTATCAAACCAAGTGGTGTGCTCATTGTTTGACCAGTCGATTAGGTTCGCTCACTCCATCTCTGAGAATGCAGTATGTCAAGTGCCACATGCAGTAAGAATCCGAATCTACAAAAAGGCGCTATATGAGGCAATGTTTTCACCTTTACGAACTACTAATGATTAGGATAGTTCCACATGCAATAATTTTCTATAAATGGGTTTTAGTACCTAGTATTTTTGCCCAAAGAGGAAATTTGTGCACGATCCTTAGTACTAAGGGATCATCTATGGAGACATGTTTGATTGTTGTGATCTGATGTCCCTGCTATGTGTGCTATGCCGATGATTATAATCGTCACACAATGTAACTTCAGGGATGTCTGATCGAACCTAGCTGTATGTACAAACCTTGTATTTGTGCATCTGATTTGGTTCGCTTACGCCATCTCTAAAGATGACATGAAATTTTCACATTATGCATGATCAACATTGCCAAATATGAGGCAATTTTTTTGACTCATTGGTTTGTTTTCTATTCATTGCTTTGCATTGTGTTTATTGCTTTGGATTGTGTTCATTGCCTTGCATTGTGGTCATTGCTTATCTTTCTGAGTCATTGCAAGCTGTCAAGATTAGTGGCCGGGGAAAGGAGCCTGCCGATGCCTCGAACAAGAGGCCCAAAAAGTCAGGGATGCCTCCCAATGTTGGCAACTGGGATGAGGCAGTGACCCCTACCTAGTTCTGCAAGGTGTTGGTGGCACCTGGACTGGGATTGCTTCCTATCTCAGACGCATTCATGACATATTTGGACAGTGTGCCTGACATGGTCACTCTGAAGCTGACGACTGGATGCCAATGGGACATCATGATCTCAGATGTCAATGGTAAAGCTTGCTTCGATCGAGGTTGGGCACCTTTTGCAGTAGCTCATGACCTGAAGATCGGTTACTTGCTGACCTTCAAGAAGATGTACCCAAAGGTTTACAAGGTGGTCATCTACGACTACAGTCAAGACGAGGTTGTCAAGAGGTGCCCTCAGCACCCTGAAGCTTTCAGGAGGATCGTGGAGCAGCGGTGACTTCTGACTAGATGAAGTAGTTCTAGTTTGTGTGTGTGGCCGATGAACTAGACCTTTTTCATGCACTATCGTGAACTGTCGTTGATCAAAATTTGTGTTTTTGTTTGTGTTTATGATTGTTTTCAGTGGTATCCCCACCTCTCTCAAAAATAGGTGACCCTATCAGCAACGCTGCAGGTAACCAAACGCATGTCTTACTTATGTACATAGATGCCACTACAAGAATCTGGACCATCCACGACGTTTTGATATCGTGATTGATAAGAGGCAAAACATCATAGATGGCCATCCACAACGAATTCTACGATGAGAAAAAAGGTCATGAACCTCACGTCATAATTGGATATATGACGTTTTTTCTACCTGAAAACGTCACAGGCCGACCATGACGTACCTCCAATTTCGTCGCGGTCAACTGGATCGGCCCAGCCTAGACCCGATCATTCGTGATGTTTTTTTTCCGTCATGGACGATTCCACGTGGCAGATGACACCGTGAGCCGCCGTTAGCGACACCGGGTGACGTCATGGGGGCCATCAATGATGTCATCCCTATCAGGACATTTTTTTCGTCATGACTTGATTCCGTGCGGTGACCCAGCATACCACTGCATGATGTAGTACACTATAGTCGTTGACATAACACAATAGGTCCAAGACATGACTATGGATTACAACTTGACTCTATACAAAAGATCTAGAGAACACTCTAGGTTAAAGAGGAAGAAAACAACTTCTTTCAAAGAAGAACCAGAAATAACAACTAAGAACTTATCTAGTTTACTAAGACTAGCATCTGAACTAATTGGTTTGCAATTGCTACTGATGCAATGCTCTACAGAAGTATGTTTTATGGCTAGAGAATCTATTCCTATCTACTCAGGAGCTTTGTCTTCACTCCGGTTGATGTATATGCTGACTTCGTTGACTTTATTGAAGGACTTGAGCCGCTGATGATGGTTTGTTGAGCATAAGTTGGTGTTGACGTTGTCTTCAACGACTTCGAACCTAGCAAGGGTTAAGAACATACGGTTGAGTACGAGCGTACTCAACAAGTTCACTAAAAAGGAGTGTATGATGCACTATCTCTACAGCCATAGACCAAAGGTCGTAGGCAATGTAGGTTTTCGTAAACATTTCTTCAAAGGTTGCTTTTATTCTGAAAACTATATCCGATAGCCTTCACATGTTGACTAGAACCTTCGTGGGGTTCCTTTCCTGCCGCATTCGTAGCTCCTTCCCAGAACAGGGAGTAACATGTCACAATTCTTACACTCTACAGAGGTGCGTTACTTTACCCATGAGAGACCAACTTCTTATTGCACAACCGAGCAGCTTATTCCCATCCACAATTCCTTGATGTGGGGCCCAGTAGATGATCCAAGCCAATCACTACCCCCTTCGCGACCTCGCATGTCCCCTTGGTGTACGCCATGCCCACATCTTGAATTACAGCAATGGTTAGTACAAACCGTCAGATGCTAGAACTATCATGGGATGTTGAGGATTCCCAAGCATATGTTGCATATCCTCTACGAATTACCAACTAATGCACGCTACGAGGATAACAGTCACGACATGCACATCTAGATGCATGCAAGAGGAAGAAGATACATCTGACTTCTCCGTTCCATTCCAAATCTCATGGTTAACGTGTAATATACGACGCTAGAATCACTAGCGACATTGGTTGTTAAGTCCTAGATGATACATTCCTGTACAATGGTGTTTCCATTGCCAGTTATAATAGATTAGCTGATCACCCTATATCAGTAATCGATACTTCTAGTTAATTATGAAAATAGTGTTTTTGACCTTTTTGAAATGGAGGTGATAACAACATTTGAGTTACAAGCATTTGATAGAAAATAATCAAAGGACATGAGCAAGTTGTGAACTTGCCTTTTGTGATTGCAAGACTATGCACTCACGGACTTCTAGACAATAGAAGATCCAAATTCTGTAAATAGCATAATTGGTTCGGTAAGGACTAATGTTTAAAGAAGCAAAATGCAACGATGCATAAGTAATGTAATGCAATTTGATAAACGTGAACCCCCAGACTAATCGTATTTGATCTAGGGTTCGGAAATTGGGAATGGTTCTTTAGAATGTGTTTCACTTTTATATCATCTTCACACTTGTGCTTCTTATTAAGGCTTATGAGAGTGTGTGAAACAATATGTAAATACAACAAGTAGCATGCAATATTAAAGCACTCAAATGGGGCATGGTATCTAAAAGATTTCTTAAGCCACATTATTAATCAATTAGAGTCTTTATGGATATGGTTAAGGATTAATTTTAATGTTTCTTAAAAGAATAACTTTCAAAGAAAATCATACTTAACTAACAAAAGCATTTAAACTATAAGTTAACACTCTTAGGTTTTCTTGCTAGTTATAATTCTAAAAGAAGAAATAATTACTTCATTGGAATAAGGACCACACTAGTAGTTGAGACTTATCTATCTTGGTCATTATATGGTATTCTAGTTTGTTCACTTCATAATGTTTATTTAAGGTTAATTAAGAGTAATATTACTTTTAATTGAGTAGTAGTTTCTTAACTTTATGATTGAATAGAACCATTTGTCTCCTTATAAATGAGTGGTTATGATTTGTAAACAAGGAAACAATATTATTTAACTACTTATGAATTACCTTTGGATTTTTAATATGTTTATAAACTTGTGGTGAAATAATAGTGAAGGTTTTAATAATTCAAAATATTATTCTTAAGGATTTTATATTTGATAAAGTCCCTTTGGAAAATAATATACACTTATTCGTGAATTGTAATTTAACAAATATTGTATTTAGGATATTTTAGACTATTTTTACTTCATAGTAGCATTACTTAAGATAAACACCATTATTAGACCTTTAATGGATAATATTAAAAGCATTAGCAATTTTATATATCCTTTTATGAATTATCCATTATGGAAATAAGTTTAATTCAAGTTTATTGGAGTAGTAAACATTTATCTAATTCAAAACTGTATTATTATATTTTTAACATGTAGATATTATTTTCGTGATCATTTTGGTATATTATAAATATTTTTGTGATTTTTAAATAATAAGATATGATTTTTATAAATTTTAACATTTTATAGACACTTAATAAATAATAAATATTAGCTAAGTCATATAATATTTTATATTTATAGTTTTACATTATAACTTTTACTTTCCTAAGAATTTTAGTATATGATTTATAATTTTCTCAATTACCATTATTAAAATATGATTTTTCGAAGTTTTATTACTTACAAAATCTTTATTAAATAACAACTACTTAAATGGTTAACATAATAATGTTTAATAATAAAATTAATTTATAGATTTTATTTTTCTGTAAATTTTTATAAATTAAACATATTTTTTCTGAATTGTAAAACATAAGATATGAATTTCCTGGTGTTTTAAATAATTTTTGATATTTTATTTGTAGTAAATATCCTTTTACACCCATATCTATCCTAGCCAGACACACCAACCAGTGGGCCAGTGACCACGTCGGCAGGCCACATTGGTGTGGACCGGTCAAACAGCGCGGACATGGCCAGGTGACGCAGCCATGACGTCATGTTGACATAAGCGCGTTCGCCACCGCCAGATCATGGTCGCCGGCGGCGAACCACGGTGTTCTAGCAAACGTGGTTGTGTGTGTTGGACAAAGGGTGATGAGGCAAACCTAGCTATGCTTGCGCCGCTATTATTTGGTGACCAGAACCTCGTCAACGATGAGCCTCCACGGTGGCACGGTTAAAACTTACGCGGGCAAGTCACTACGGCGAGCGAGCAATGAATCGGACAGGGCCATGGGGTTCATGAGCTTACTAGGAACACGAAGAAAGTGATGGCGAGGCAAGGTGAGGTCGGACGGCGTGGATTCTACGGTGGTCGGAGCTCGGGAAGATGAGGTCGTGGAGCTCGATTAAGGGCATGCATGGCCGATTCCTTCTATGGTATGAACTAGGGAAGCACGGTGGTTCCATCGGTGGTCTCCTCGAGGCGAGGGGCGATCGAAAACGACCGGAATGACGATCACTGGTGGGCTAGGGTTTCGGGTAAGGAAGAGGGGTTTGCTCTAGAGAGCAAGAGAGGGGATAAGACTGGTATCGATAGATAGAGGAGAGTGTGGCCGATCTTATCAATGAGGTCCGGGGCATCGGTGAGCATCACGACAGTCCAATTTCTGCCGACGACGATGATCGACATCAGGCGACGGTGCCAGCTCCAGAGAGCTGCTTGTGACGCATGGAGAAGACGACATCGAACCAGTACCTGGTCATGGGCCGCTTCTAGGCTGGTGATGGGCTGCGACAAAACAAGCAAAGTGTGTCGGCTGGCGCACACGAGCGGCAGATAGCGTGAAGGTTGCTGGGCTGTGGCCTGGTTTTGCTGGCAGTCCATTTCCTTATTATTTTCTGTTTCTTTTTACTATTTTTATTGTCAACACCCGGATTTTTAATCCCAGATGCCCGTTATGCCATACCTCGCAATCCCAGGATTACCATTTTTGCGAGACATAATGGATTGGATATCATAGTACATCATCCATTACAAACCATACATAAGGTCTTACACAAATAAGGATCTCATGATCCAGTCTTAATACAACAAGCAGCGGAATAAATATAAAGCATAGCGGTGGGGTCCATCTTCAGGGGCACAGGCAATACTGACGAAGGTAGATAGTCCTAGTTATCATAGCCGTCCTGCTGGCCATCATCTTGATAGTCTCCTTCATAGTCTGGCCATGAGAATAGCCAGGGACAAAAGCCATGAGTACTCTTTAAGTACTCTCAAACTACCACTAACAAGTAGTATAATTCTAAGTTAAAGTGCTAAATATAAATTTAACTATAAAGTTAAGTTTGAAACCTGAGCTGAGTTTAGAAGCAAAGAAAGATAAAATAAAGTTCTAGAATCACTTAAGTTGGGAAGCTATTATCATAAACACAACCCTGTTGTGGTCAAGTCAAGATTCATCATTCATTTCATAAGTTGTTTTCAAAAAACGAAACAGTATGGCCATTCCAACTGTCCATAACCGCGGACGCGGCTATTCGAATAGTTTGACACTCTGCAGAGGTGGTACACTTTCACCACAAGATTCGATACATCTGTTAGGGATAACCCTGAATCATCATACTTAGTATGCAGATAATCAAACATAACCTTCCCTTTACACACCCTAGTATAAGCACCTCTCCTATGAGCATGGCCTCCCAACCATGACCATCCGTCATCTTGGGCACTGCATAGGTGGACAACATTGAGAGGTAGCCTCAGCTCAAACCTCTCCTGCGAGGGAACTAATATTAATGCATATAAACTTCCGGCTAATCCTTACCCAATTCAGGTAGTGTGGTTGTACGGTAAATTTGGAATGGTATCGCATCCGAATCCAACCATTAGTTTTATAAAAGGGCTAAGGCTCATGCCTCAACATTTTCATCATCATAAACCATTTGTGTTTCTCTAGACATGTCAAAAGATCTCAATAGAATGAATCATCATTCCAAGGTTTTCATAATTCATTTTCACCAATTGTTCCCATCTAAAGTGACTCAAGTTTTGATCTACTCTAAACTACTAAGTTAAGAGTATTCACTAAGGTGGAAAGATGATGGGTTTAATCTCATGCCATAGAATGACATCTAAAGCTTATCTAAATAGGTCAAGTTTTATACTCTTTATGCTACCTTCAAAACAAGTAAGGGACTTTGTGTAAAGTAAAGGAAGTAAAGCTTGTAAGGTAATACTTGGGGTAGTAATAGTCAAAGTGGTGTGACCAAAGCATGCCTAAAGCATCTTTGCTCATTAATCTAGCTTAATTCTAGCTTGCTAACATTATCTTGCCTTGGTTGGTGCAGTGGTTGAAGTTTTCTTCTTCTTCTTCTTGGTAACACTCCTCTTCCTCGTAAGCTTGGTCGGTACTATCTTCTATAAATACATACGGTGTACACAATCACCACACAATACTTAACTAGTTTACTTAGTACTCTAAGGCACACAATTGATGATCTATTATCATCACCAGCATCACAAGTTTTATTCAATAGTTTCCTCCTTTTATTTTAGAAAAGTAATTTCTACTCATTGAAAAATTAACTAAGATTTAATATTCACCACTTAAAATATGGGATCAGGTGGACACATGTCAGCACCCCATATTCTAACAAGTGGGAATGGGATTTAAGGGTTGGATCATAACTATTTTGGTTTAAGTTCATTATTTAATAATTTAAAGTGACTAGAAATGCCTATATAGCATTATTTTGGTACTAGTCCAAAGTCACTTCATGTAAATCCTAATATTATTACATATTCAGATAGGTATGATGAAATGTGATTTTTAAGAGTTGGAATCAACTCAAAAGCTAACTTGGTTGATTTTATAAAAATGTTGCAAGGTGCAAAGGATTCTGTTTTATTATTTTTACTAGGAGAGATCTATAACTCTAAATGAATTAAATCCAACGGGCTTGGATAGACCTTTTCAGTAGCTTTCCAACAAAATTGGAATCACTTCATTTGGATTTTTAAATCTCTCTGAATTGAATTTTGAACTAAGGGACATAACTAAGTTTAAACTAAAAAGAAAAATTCTAATTCAAACTAACTGGATCGCGCGGGAAACGCTAACGGGCCGATCCAGTGTCACTCTGCGGCGCGGGGCTCAACTGACAGGGGGGTCCACCAGGCCGCGGCTCCTTACACGCGAAGCGGGACGGGGCGATGTGGGCCGTTAGATTAGAAGGGGAATCTACGGCTGAGAGGTGTCGTCTCCGGCGAACAGTTTGCTGGCGAGGACAAACCCTAAAGGCTCAGTGGAGGTGCTCAGGGGGCATACCAGGGCTCCAGCTACGGCGGCGATAGGGGCGATCGAACATGCTATCGACGGTGGTCTCAGGGGTGGTCGCGGCAGCTCCTGGGGTGGACAAAATCGACGGCGCCTTCTCCTCCTCTACAGCGGGCTCCTCCGGCGAAAATCCGGCGAACCAAGGCTCGAGTGGCTCCGGCAAGAGGTGGGGAAGGACCAGTGAGGAGAGGGGAGTGGAATGGTGTGAGTCTTTGGTGCTAGGGAGGGCTCCTTTTATAGGCGCGGCTGAGCGGCAGAGAAGCATGGGCGATGCTCGCCGGTGACGATGGCACAACGAGCTAGAGGCGTGGACGGTGCACTAGGACGGTGGGTGGTGCCCTGGTGAGTGTCACGGTGGTGCTTGTGAAGTGGTTTGCGGTCGGGGAAAGTGAAGAGCGCGACACGCACTAAGTATCTGCCGACGGCGAGTTTTATGGCGGCCGGCGACTACGGGGCACAGTCAGGGGATTGGGCATGTCCATTAGCTTGCTAGGCCGGTGGGGATCATGTAGACGGGCGGCTGGAGCTAGGCGAGGTCTGGCTACACGGGAAAAGGGCGCGCTCTGCGGGCGGCGTCGACATGGTCGACAGGCTCCGGGCGCGGCGGTTCCTGGCCGTTCTGGTCGCTGTCCTTGGGCTGGGGCTAGTTGGACGGTGGAGGTGGACCACGGGCTACCTCCAGGACACGGTGGATGGCGCTGGCGGCGGCTGTGGCGTGCTATCGCCGGTGAGGTGCCCAAATGGGGGCTCGGCCTTAATGGCTATGACCATTTGGTCGTGGCATAGTGTGTGGCTAGGCTAGAGAGGGGTAGGGGGAGTAGTGGAGAGATTTTGGTGGCAATGTGGGGGACAAGTTTGGCCAGAACACTATTTAAAATAGTGAAATTTGTTTCGTTTGAATTCTGCCTGCCAAGTGTTTGATGAAATGGCCGCATGAACTTTACTTTTGAATTTTGGGTTCAAAAATTTTGAGTGATCTCCACTAGTACTAGGTAGTCTCTGGTTGCAAGGGTTTTGAAAATTGAACCTGTTTGAGTGGTTTTTGAAATAGTGGGATCTTCCCATATAAAATAGATTCAATTTTAAACTGTCATTTAAATTTAGTATTTGATTGTTTTTAGCAGATCACAAAGTGGGCCTTGGTACCTCATTATGTGTACTAGCAAGGGGTGTAAAGATCCACAAATGTTTATATTAGGTTTTGAGTACTAGGAATAGCCAAAGTAGGTATGATAGTTAATTTGGCCAAAATGACCATTCACTTCAATTATTTTTTTGAGTTGTTTTTCTTTGGGAAAAGTTTGGGAATGATTTAGATGATGTTTATTTCACCTAAAGATCATTTTACAAGCAATGGATCACTTAATCATGACAATTCAAATCAACTCCTAATTTACATGCACACACATATGAATGCTTTCATATTTTTGATTGGAAAAGTTTTTGTTAACCCTAATTTTGATGATTTGGATCTCAATAAGCTTGGATTAAAGTTTTGGGATGTTACAAACCTTCCCCCCTTAAACAAAATCTCGTCCCAAGATTTACAAAGAAAACTAGGAACTAAAGAGATCTGGGAACTCTGTCCTAATGTAATCTTCGCGCTCCCAAGTGGCTTGCTCCTCGGTATGGTTGCTCCACTGAATCTTGAGAAATTTGATACTCCTGGTCCTGGTGGTTTTGTAAGCTTCTTCCAAGATCCGGATAGGCACTTCACGATATGTCAGGTCATTGTTGATTTCTACAGCTCTGTGATCGATGTTCTTGGAAACTTCAGTCTTCTCGGGCACTTCCAAGCATTTGCGAAGTAACAAGATATGGAACACATTGTGGGTGGCTGACATCTCCTCAGGCAGTTCCAGTTGATACGATACTTCTCCTCAACGGTTCAGAATTTTGAATGGCCCGATGTATCTGGGGGCTAATTTTCCTTTCAGACTAAAGCGTTGGGTTCCCTTCAATGGCGAAACTTTGAGATATACAAAATCTCCGACATTGAAAGTCAGGTCTCTCCTTCTCTTGTCGGCATAACTCTTTTGTCTGGATTGGGCGGTCTTGAGGTGTTCATGGACTTTGTGAACTTTCTCTTCGGCTTCTCGGAGAATGTCGGGTCCAAAAATCTGACTCTCTCCTACTTGCGACCAATTCAAAGGGGTACCCCACCTTCTTCCGTATAGGAATTCAAATGGTGCCATCTGCAAACTAGCTTGATAACTGTTGTTATATGAGAATTCTGCGAAAGGCAGGCAATCTTCCCATTTTGATCCATACTCCAACACACAAGCTCTAAGCATATCCTCTAAGATCTGGTTGACTCTCTCAGTCTGTCCATCTGTTTGCGGGTGATACGCAGTGCTGAAGTTCAACTTGGTTCCCAAACCTTCCTGAACTTTCTGCCAAAATCTCGAGGTAAACTAGGTTCCTCGATCTGATACTATGGTCTTGGGGGTTCCATGCAGACTAACAATCCTAGCAATGTACAGTTCTGCTAGTTTCGCACTCTGGTAGGTAGTCTTGACAGGTATGAAGTGGGCTACCTTGGACAGTCTATCAATGATGACCCAGATTGAGTCATTTCCCCTACTAGAAGTAGGCAAACCGGTGATAAAGTCCATTCCTACGGAATCCCATTTCCATTCCGGAATCTGCAATGGTTGCAACAATCCTGCAGGTCTCTGATGTTCTGCTTTGACTCTTTGACAGATATCACACTTGGTGATGTAGCTTCCAATTTCTCTCTTCATCTTGTGCCACCAAAATTGCTCTTTCAAATCCTGATACATCTTCGTTCCTCTGGGGTGGATAGAATAAAGAGTATCATGAGCTTCCTTCATGATAACTTGCTTCAGCTCCGAATCCGCTGGCCCACAGATACGTCCTTTGTACCACAGTACTCCTTCTTCGTCTTCAGTGAATCCAGGTACCTTTCCTGTACCAATACGACGTTTGATTCTGTCGATACTTTCATTCCCCTTCTGGGCTTCCTTGATTTGGCTAATCAAAGTGGGTTGAAGTTCAATGCTATCTAAGAATCCTTTGCTAACTAATTCAGTTCTGAACTGCTCCACTCCTCATACAAAGTTGGTTGCTTATCCTTAATCATGGTGTTTAGCCTACACGGCAATCTGCTAAGAGCATCCGCTACCACATTGGCTTTGCCGGGATGATAGTGAATGTCAAGGTCATAATCCTTGATTAACTCTATCCATCTCCTTTGCCTCATATTCAGCTCCTTCCGAGTGAAAATATACTTCAAGATATTGTGATATGAGTAACTCTCACAGCGATTACCCATTAGATAATGACGCCATGTCTTTAATGCCAGCACTACGGCTGCTAATTCAAGATCATGGGTCGGATAGTTCTGCTCATGCTGCTTCAGTTGTCGAGACAAATAAGCGATGACTTTGTCTTCTTGCATCAATACACATCCGAGACCAATCTTGGATGCATCACAATATACATCAAATGTCTTCTTGATATCTGGCATGATCAATATTGGGGCTGATATCAATCTCTTCTTCAGCTCCTGAAAACTGGCTTCACATTTGTCTGTCCATTCAAACTTCTTGTACTTCTTCAACAATTGGGTCATGGGTCGGGCGATGCTCGAGAATCCTCCTACGAACTTGCGGTAGTATCCCTCTAATCCGAGAAATGCATGGACCTGGGTTTGAGTGGTTGGGGCTTCCCATTCTTTGACATCTTTGATCTTCGCGGGATCAACAGAGACTCCTCCGGCAGACACAATATGTCCTAGGAATCCTACTTCTTTCAGCCAAAACTCACACTTGCTGAACTTGGCATATAACTGATGCTCTCTCAGGGTTTCTTGGATGGTTCTCAAATGTTGCTCATGCTCTTCTTCTGACTTGGAGTAGATAAGGATGTCGTCGATAAACACAACTACAAACTTATCTAGGAAATTCATAAGGATCTTATTCATGAGATTCATGAAATAAGCAGGGGCATTGGTTAATCCAAAAGACATAACCGTATACTCATATAAACCATAGCGAGTAGTAAAGGCGGTCTTCGGAATATCCGTTGCACGAATCTTAAGTTGGTGATAACCAGTCCTAAGATCAATCTTTGAGAATACCTGGGCTCTAGTCAACTGATCAAATAGATCCTCTATCTTTGGCAAGGGGTACTTGTTCTTAATGGTGACATCATTCAACTTTCTGTAATTGGTACACAGACGATTGCCTCCATCTTTCTTGTCAACGAATAACACTGGTGATCTCCATGGCGATGCGCTTGGCTGAATCAAGCCTATTGCTAACATGGCATCTAACTGCTTCTTCAACTCAACTAACTCTGAGGGGTTCATGCTATAGGGTCTCTGGGCTATGGGTCCGGTTCCGGGGATTAGTTCGATAATGAACTCAATATCCCTATCTGGGGGCATACCTGGCAATTCATCTGGGAATATGTCGGGGTATTCACAGACTACTCTGACCTGGTCTATGGTGGGTAGGGCTAGACTCTTGTTGCACTTGAATTGACGGGGTAAGGTTTCAGAGATATGCTCTACTGTTACTCCAGAACTACTGGTCATGGTGATGGCTTTCTTAGCATAGTCTATCAGTCCTTTATGCCTTGACATCCAGTCCATACCTAGTACTACTTCCAATCCTTTGGTTCCAAGTACTATTAGGTTGGCATAAAAATCTATCCCATGTATTCTGATAGGTACATCTTTGCAAATTTTTCTAGATTTTGTAGTTGATCCGGGGATTTGAACTATCATGACATGCTTCAGGTTGGTTGGGTGAATCTTACTAGTGCATGCAAATTCTTCGGTGAAAAATGAATGCGATGCTCCTGAATCAAACAATACTCTTGCTAAAACTGAGTTGACAGAAAACATACCCATCACTACATCTGGCGCTTCTTGGGCTTCTTCTGTGTTCATGTGGAAGAGACGACTATTGCGGTTGTGAGGGTTCCCTGGGGCAAACCTTCTTCTTGGTTGAACACGACGCTGCTATTGAGCTGGGGCATTCACAGTGGCATTAGCGACAGTCTTCTTGGGACACTCATTGGAGTAGTGAGCCTTCACTCCACACTCGAAAGAAGTGATCTAGGACTTGTCCTTTGCTGCAACAGGCACATCATTGCTGCCAGTTCTGGGTGCAGTATTGTTGTTGTTGTTGTTCTTGGGAGGTGCACGGTTGAAATTATTGGCCTTGCCGGAGTTGTGATGGTTTCCTCCGGACTTCACATTGTCTCCGCTACGGTTGGGGTAGCTTGGGCGAGACATTGGGGGTCAGTTGTTCCTTGGTGCATATCCTGGTGAGGGGTTGGGACGGTACTTCTGGTGACTGCTGGATCCTGATTGCTGCATCATACGATGTTTGCGGTTGTCGTTTGCCTGATTAATCTTCCCTTCCATCTGAATGGTAGAGTCGACTAGCTCTTCGAGATCCTGAAAACGGATGTTGACGAGGACAGTCTGCATCTCATCATGCAGTCCGTTCAAGAATCTCTCCTTCTTCTTGGCCTCTGTGTTGATCTCATCAGGTGCATATCTGGCAAGTGACAGGA
Organism: Avena sativa; assembly: GCA_916181665.1. NCBI lineage: Eukaryota > Viridiplantae > Streptophyta > Magnoliopsida > Poales > Poaceae > Avena > Avena sativa. The sequence goes on along the minus strand of OV702290.1, from coordinate 24,134,115 downwards.
ATCTGTCACGGTATTCTACCACAGTCATTCTTCCTTGCTTCAATTCGCGGAATTCATCTCTCATCCTGTTGACTAGACCTTGCGGCACGTGGGTGCAGCTGAACTTGACTTTGAATGCTTCCCATGTCATCACTTGACCATGGTTCATATTGCGGATACTATTCCACCAAGCTCTTGCATCTCCCATCAGATAGTGGGTGGCGAAGAGAACTTTCTCGTTTTCATCAACTCCTGCAACTTCTAGGTTGTTTTCCATTGTCTGCAACTAGTCATCAGCATCTAGTGGGTTTTCTGACATGCTAAAGATTGGGAGATTTGTATTCTGGAAGTTTTTCAGCTTGGATCCTTGATGATCCTAATTTCCATGCCCTTGGTTGTTGAGAGCCATCTGGGCGATCTGCTGCAATGTTGCTAAGTTGGCTTGACGTTCTGTCCTGCTTGCTTCATGGTCTGTGATGAGATTCTGCAAGATCTGCAGCATTGGGTCCTGCGACGAGCTGCTCCCTCCTTGGTTTCCACGAGTCATCTGAGGATTTAGATAGATATAGGGGTAAGAGGGAAATTCTAAGGTTCATAGTTTTGGTTTCAAAGCTAAAACTTTGAGTTAGACTCAGGTTTTTCAACTAACTCCATTTCATTCATGCAAACAAACACACGATACAACACACACCACAACAAACAAAGGAAAACAGATGGTTTGAAGAACCATTCTGCAAGCTACGATAAAGTGGGACCGATACATCTCATGCTACGATAGTGCTCTGGTGCATCTACTCATCGTCGATAAATTCGGAGTCCTCATCGTCAGTGTAGAAGTCCACGGCATCCTCCTCCAGAAAGTCATCATCGTTGCTGAGGTAAGAATCCATGTCTCCCTGGATGTCTTCACCCTCATCTTCTTCTTCCTTGGCGGCAAGCTGAGCTTCCTGCTCCTTGACGATCTTCTCGAGGTCGGCCACCTTCTTGCGAAGACGGGCGATGGTGCGATCCTTCTTGGCACGCTGGCGGCAAAGAGACTGGCGGTCCTGGACGAGCAGTGCAAAAGTCTAGGCCTTCTGGTCGGCAATGGCACGGTTCTGGTTGGCTAGCTCCCTGGCATTGTCCAGTTCGTGCTGTCTGTCGTGCAGCAAGAAGTCAAGATTCTCCACTTGACGCCTCAACTCTGGGTGACTTGGCATCTCCATCGGCATTCCCATGAAGTCACGTCTTGCATAGTGAGCAAAACGGGTTCCTTGGATTTTGTTGATGCTGAGGGCACATAGACGTGCGAGAGCTTCATGCATTGCCCTGGCTAATCCATCTAGCCAGTTGTTCTCTCTCACAGAGAACTGAATTCTCCCAGAAGTTGGTGCTTCGATGCTTCCTCTAAGATCAGCGGTGACTAGCCACTATAGGTCTCCTCCTGGGGCTCCTGGAAGTTGAGCTCCAAGAAACTCCGGATGTGGGCATCCCAATTACTCTGACAGTGAATCCAGATCCCTCTCGAAGATTAGCTGACCTCCGTTTCCCAACTGGTAAAACTTGCTGAACTGAGTCTCCATCTACAAGAATTAAGGATGAGGAAATTAGTGACGTGATCAAGTGTGTCAAATTTTAAGTAGTAATGTAAGAATTTTGTGGAACATGAATTTTTGAGAAAGAAAGAATTCCCAAGGATAAGAGAGGAGATAGTTTTTCGTAAATACTCACTTTGGTTTTGAAACTAAGTTTTTGTTTGGACGACCATTCTAACTAGGGTCTCCTATGGTCAGGATGGCTCTGATACCAACTTGTCAACACCCGGATTTTTAATCCTAGATGCCCGTTATGCCATAGCTCGCAGTCCTAGGATTACCATTTTTGCGAGACATAACGGATTGGATATCACAGTACATCATCCATTACAAACCATACATAAGGTCTTACACAAATAAGGATCTCATGATCCAGTCTTAATACAACAAGCAGCGGAATAAATATAAAGCGTAGCGGTGGGGTCCATCTTCAGGGGCACAGGCAATGCTGACGAAGGCAGATAGTCCTAGTTATCATAGCCGTCCTGCTGGCCATCATCTTGATAGTCTCCTTCATAGTCTGGCCATGAGAATAGCCAGGGACAAAAGCCATGAGTACTCTTTAAGTACTCGCAAACTACCACTAACAAGTAGTATAATTCTAAGTTAAAGTGCTAAATCTAATTTTAACTATAAAGTTAAGTTTGAAACTTGAGCTGAGTTCAGAAGAAAAGAAAGATAAAATAAAGTTCTAGAATCACTTAAGTTGGGAAGCTATTATCATAAACACAACCCTGTTGTGGTCAAGTCAAGATTCATCATTCATTTCATAAGTTGTTTTCAAAACATCTGACAACGAAACAGTATGGCCATTCCAACTGTCCATAACTGCGGACGCGGATATTCGAATAGTTTGACACTCTGCAGAGGTGGTACACTTTCACCACAAGATTCGATACATCTGTCAGGGATAACCCTGAATCATCATACTTAGTATGCAGATAATCAAACATAACCTTCCCTTTACACACCCTAGAATAAGCACCTCTACTATGAGCATGGCCTCCCAACCATGACCATCAGTCATCTTGGGCACTACATAGGTGGACAACATTGAGAGGTAGCCTCAGCTCAAACCTCTCCCGCGAGGGAACTAATACTAATGCATATAAACTTCTGGCTAAGCCTTACCCAATTCAGGTAGTGTGGTTGTACGGTAAATTTGGAATGGTATCACATCGAAATCCAACCATAAGTTTTATAAAAGGGCTAAGGCTCATGCCTCAACATTTTCATCATCATAAACCATTTGTGTTTCTTAACACATGTCGAAACATCTCAATAGAATGACTCATCATTCCAAGGTTTTCATAATTCATTTTCACCAATTGTTCCCATCTAAAGTGACTCAAGTTTTGATCTACTCTAAACTACTAAGTTAAGAGTATTCACTAAGGTGGAAAGATGATGGGTTTAATCTCATGCCATAGAATGACATCTAAAGCTTATCTAAATAGGTCAAGTTTTATACTCTTTATGCTACCTTCAAAACAAGTAAGGGACTTTGTGTAAAGTAAAGGAAGTAAAGCTTGTAAGGTAATACTTGGGGTAGTAATAGTCAAAGTGGTGTGACCAAAGCATGCCTAAAGCATCTTTGCTCATTCATCTAGCTTAATTCTAGCTTGCTAACATTAGCTTGCCTTGGTTGGTGCAGTGGTTGAAGTTTTCTTCTTCTTCTTCTTCTTGGTAGCACTCCTCCTCCTCGTAAGCTTGGTCGATACTATCTTCTATAAATACATACGGAGTACACAATCACCACACAATACTTAACTAGTTTACTTAGTACTCTAAGGCACACAATTGATGATCTATTATCATCACCAGCATCACAAGTTTTATTCAATAGTTTCCTCCTTTTTATTTTAGAAAAGTAATTTCTACTCATTGAAAAATTAACTAAGATTTAATATTCACCACTTAAAATATGGGATCAGGTGTACACATGTCAGCACCACATATTCTAACATGTGGGAATGGGATTTAAGGGTTGGATCATAACTATTTTGGTTTAAGTTCATTATTTAATGATTTAAAGTGACTAGAAATGCCTATATAGCATTATTTTGGTACTACTCCAAAGTCACTGCATGTAAATCCTAATATTATTACATATTCAGATAGGTATGATGAAATGTGATTTTTGAGAGTTGGAATCAACTCAAAAGCTAACTTGGTTGATTTTATAAAAATGTTGCAAGGTGCAAAGGCTTCTGTTTTATTATTTTTACTAGGAGAGATCTATAACTATAAATGAATTAAATCCAATGGTCTTGGATACGTCTTTTCAGTAGCTTTCCAACAAAATTGGAATCACTTCATTTGGATTTGTAAATCTCTCTGAATTGAATTTTGAACTAAGGGACAGAACTAAGTTTAAACTAAAAAGAAAAATTCTAATTCAAACTAACTGGGTCACGCGGGAAACGCTAACGGGCCGGCCCAGTGTCACTCCATGGCGCGAGGCTCAACTGACAGGGGGGGTCCACCGGTCAGCAGCTCTTTACACGCGAAGTGGTACGGGGCGATGTGGGCCGTTAGATTAGAAGGGGAATCTACGGCTGAGAGGTGTCGTCTTTGGCGAACAGTTCGCTGACGACGACAAACCCTAACGGCTCGGCGGGGGTGCTCAAGGGGCATACCAGGGCCCAACTACGGCGGCGATAGGGGCGATCTAACGTGCTATCGACGGCGGGCTCAGGGGTGGTCGCGGCAGCTCCTGGGGTGGACGAAATCGATGGCGCCTTCTCCTCCTCTGCAGCGGGCTCCTCCGGCGAAATTCTGGCGAACCAAGGCTCGAGCGGCTCCGACAAGAGGTGGGGAAGGACCAGTGAGGAGAGGGGAGTCGAATGGTGTGAGTCTTTGGTGCTGGGGAGGGCTCCTTTTATAGGCGCGGCTGAGCGGCAGAGAAGCATGGGCGATGCTCGCCGGTGACGACGGCACAACGAGCTAGAGGCGTGGACGGTGCGCTAGGACGGTGGGCGGTGCCCTGGTGAGTGTCACGGTGGTGCTTGTGCAGTGGTTTGCGGTCGGGGAAAGTGAAGAGTGCGGTGCGCACTAAGTCTCTGCCGACGGCGAGTTTTACGGCGGCCGGTGACTACCTTGCACGGTCGGGGGATTGGGCATGTCCGTTAGCTTGCTAGGCCGGTGGGGATCGTGTAGAGGGCAGCTGGAGCTAGGCGAGGTCTGGCTACGCGGGGACAGGGCGCGCTCTGTGGGCAGCGTCGGCATGGTCGACAGGCTCCGGGCGTGGCGGTTCCTGGCCGTTCTGGTCGCTGTCCTTGGGCTGGGGCTAGTTGGACGGTGGAGGTGGACCACGGGCTACCTCCAGGACATGGTGGATGGCGCTAGCGGCGGCTGTGGCGTGCTGTCACCGGTGAGGTGCCCAAATGGGGGCTCGGCCTTAATGGCCATGACCATTTGGTCGAGGCACAGTGTGTGGCTGGGCTAGAGAGGGGTAGGGGGAGTAGTGGAGAGATTTTGGTGGCAATGTGGGGGACAAGTTTGGCCAGAATACTATTTAAAATAGTGAAATTTGTTTTTTTTTAATTCTGCCTGCCAAGTGTTTGATGAAATGGCCGCATGAACTTTACTTTTGAATTTTGGGTTCAAAATTTTGAGTGATCTCCACTAGTACTAGGTAATCTCTGGTTGCAAGGGTTTTGAAAATTGTACCTGTTTGAGTGGTTTTTGAAATAGTGGGATCTTCCCATATGAAATAGATTCAATTTTAAAATGTCATTTAAATTTAGTATTTGATTGTTTTTAGCAGATCACAAAGTGGGCCTTGGTACCTCATTATGTGTACTAGCAAGGGGTGTAAATATCCACAAATGTTTCTGTTAGGTTTTGAGTACTAGGAATAGCCAAAGTAGGTATGATAGTTAATTTGGCCAAAATGACCATTCACTTCAATTATTCATTTTGAGTTGTTTTTCTTTGGGAATGATTTAGATGATGTTTATTTCACCTAAAGATCATTTTACAAGCAATGGATCACTTAATCATGGCAATTCAAATCAATTCCTAATTTACATGCACACACATATGAATGCTTTCATATTTTTGATTGGAAAAGTTTTTGTTAACCCTAATTTTGATGATTTGGATCTTAATAAGCTTGGATTAAAGTTTTGGGATATTACATTTATAAAAACTTTCCAAATATGAATTTCCTTAAGGATTTAAATATCCAGAGAAATTGCAGGTCAAGAATATTATTGTATAAAGCAAGTATGACCTTCTTCTCATCATTTCTTATTGTGCATTAAAAATATTCATAGTTATATGAAAAGTCCTTTTATTTAGTAAAGTAATATAAATTAGGGTTTTTAGGGATTTGCTTCTTCTAAAGCAAATCATATGTAAATGTTCTGATTTTCACCATAGTATTTGTAATGGTAATGATTTAAGATGGTGAGTGATAATCATGGAATATATGCATACTTAACCTCTTTTAATAACCATATTATATGTTGGTTTAAATCCTAGGGTTCTTAAAGTTTGGAATTTCCTTTATTCAGATTCCATTACAATTTCTTCATAACCATTCTACTTATTTTTCAAAGTAGGCTTGGATCACTCATTGAACTAATTGTTCACTACTTTGTTAAGTGTGGTTAATGTTTTGATAGAAGTTCATTATATAATGGTGAATAACCATTATCACTCATGTAGCACAAGTGATTTCAATAGCCAGCAACATTTACTTAGGTTTTCTAATACCACACTTACTATGGACCCTAGAGGATACACTACCCTCAAGTTTATTAATGAATGCTGCTAGGGATCAAAGTTTTAAGGATTGATCCAGAATTTATAATCCTGAATGACATCACCACTTGGAGTGAGCTATCAAGATTACTTCTTAATGTGGTCTTGATGGTTCATGTATCTAAGTTTCTATTAGGATCTAAGATAATAAAATAGACAAGGCTTTCATCCATAAACTCTCAACTGGCATTCTACTTATCTCTTAGACATTTCATTTGACTAAGAAATACTATCCATTGGCTACCTAATAATAGGAATTGGTTTAACTACTAACTTAATTCTGGGGTTTTGGACAAAGAGGTAGACATAGTTCTGTCATGGCTTGATATATTGCTGGTTAAGGTTTCTTAAGCACTCCCACCTTAACACCTCACTAAGCTTATATTTAGACAAGGAATTCCTTTCCTAAATATACACTATAAATTACTCTTATCTTATTCCCAAAGATCACATCTTCCTGAAAAAGTCAAGCATCTAACTCCACCATATCCTATCATCATATAATGACATGGTCATGCCACTTCAACATTTGTCCATTCTTCCTCCTAGTATATAACTTCTCTTAATTAACTACCATTGATGCACCTATCAATGTAGCGACTACTAACTCCATCAATTAACTCCTTTTTTATCCAGCTTGCATTTACTTCCAAGGCTTGCAAGATTACAATCCTCTCTATATCACATGTGATATCAATCCTCTGGAATAGGTATGGTACTACTCTCCATAATACAAGTTTGTTCTTGTATTAGCTTTGTTAAGCCACTATGCCTCCAACTACTCCACACAACTCATATTATATACTTCATCATACTCTAGCTTGACTTCTCATGAGCAAGCTAGATGAATCATCTTACTAGGGATTTACCTAATTTGGTATACTCACAACTCTTCTTTCTCAACTAGTCATCTATTCTCAAATGACTTGCGAATAATGACCACCAACCCTTGAGCATGCTTAGCTTAAGCTTCTAATTTTCTAATCAAGATCTATAATCAACTAAGTAATAGACTTGGACAACACCCGGTCTCTTTATAGAGTTTATATTGTTAATGAAGCTTACTTTAGCTTACACCTCCTTGACTTAACAAGATTACCATTTGATTATCTACTACGACTAGCTTTCTCATAGCTTCATAATTACTATCTAAACTCTTGGGTTTAAATACTTCTTATAGTTAACTCATGAATGAGTTATCTCCTCCAACATCAGATGGTTTGATCTCCAGTAAGGATCACATTCTATTGATGATGGCACACTCTACCATAACTAGTCCTTCTACTTATTAATTTACTTAAGGTCTTTGGAAGGTTAATATAATAGGTTAAAGCTAAGAGTCAAAAAGTTCTAGTTCAGGAATTGATCACTCAATATTGATGATCAATTGACACTAGGCCTTAACTATTTAGGAATGTCATATGTTAATATGACAACAAGGGCATGTGATGAATGGTCTTGGCTTGACTTCTATTTTCTCTCTATTTGATAAGAGTTAATGTTTAAGAACTACCATGATGCTCATGGTAGGAATAACTATGGCAAGCAAGTGTTTCAAGATTTAGTTATGAGTTTCTTTTACTTAAGTTATATACTTAACTTGGTATTCAGGGTTTGTTGTAGGTAATACCTTGATATCATTTTTGGAATATTAAGTATTCATCATTGAGTTGTTGTATGGAATACCATGTAATGATCTCTAGAAGATCTAATACTCCTTATTAAGTAGTGTGTTGTGACTTAGTTTTATTAAATTTGATCTACCCTTAGATCAAATTATATTACCCAAAGATAAGGTTTTAACAAAGGCCATATTGAAACTTATCGCAATCAACTTGATGATCTACTTCAGTTCCACCAAGTTAAGAATAACTCAATCACTTTGACAAGTTTTATTTAAAAGCGCGAAAATTATCCAGATTTTCTATGCATGAATGCAATGCACACAACACATCTCAGCTTATTTCTAAGCTCTAATGCTAGGATGTTACATTCCATAACTTCCGCTTCCTTATGTTATCACGTCGTTTACGATGTCATGCCAGCCGTGATGAATTTCCTTTCGTCGCAACGTGCCGCCAACAGGTAGACACGTGGTCCATTTAAATGATAACACATGGGTCAATTGCAGGACAAGACGTTACCAATTAGCACGAGACACGTATCGTCTAGAAGAAGTGATGACGTCATCAATTTCGTGATGTTACTACTTGGTCGTGACGTTACTAACCATGATGGAAATATTTCGTAAAGAAACAATCAGGACGTTTATAGGATTACAATACATAATTTGACAGAAAATTCTACTCTAGAGAAATGAATACCAGACTCAAATAAGATATATGAAGGTTCAACTAATGCCAGACAAATTTCCACAAATTCACCAAATTGCATGTTGTGGTTCGGACAACTGAGCTAAAACTTGTTGTATTAATGCATTTGCCTCTTCTTATTTCTTCCTCAAGTCTTCTTGTTTCTTCCACATTGCTTGTAGGTCTTCCAAATACTTCAACCTCTCTACCTCGCCAGATTCTTTCACCTTCTGCAACTCCTCAATGGCAGAGCGCAGTTCCACATTACCTGCTTTGTGAGCCTCGAGTTGAGCTTCTAGCTGAGACTTGTTTGGTTTTGAAGTACTTGCAAGTACGCTGATGTTCTTCGGGACATTTGACTTTCTCTTGTTCTGAGACAACACAAAGTGCACAACATTGGTGGAAGGAATTGCTTCATCCTCTCTGCCATCTTCTAGAGCATAGGACATCATCTTGCTTTCCACAACTGCCTACAAGTTTTAGGAATAGAAGAAAATATGAGGAACCTAGCGAGCAAATAATAAGCACATCGTATATATGAGGGAAGAAAATAGAATTGAATTTTACGAAGATGGAAAGTATTATGGAGGACTTACCGTTGCTTCTTTCACATTGTCAGTCAAGGGATTTTTGAGTAGTTCAATAGATCCTTCCTCCATGTCGTACAAAACCTCGTAGCTGCGAGCACTAGTGGCATGAGGGTACTTGATGAGCTGTCTATTGTTCTTGTTTATTTCAGACAGAGCCTATACACAAACAGGGAGCATATAGTTAGTCTTGCTTAAACAATTCAAATAGGAGAAGTTTAGTAAACAAGACATGACCTTGTTTTGGGGGTCAGACCAAAAATCGACAAGCCTGCACCACTCCTTGTTGCTCATGTGTTCCACATGAGATATCCTTGTGACTTCATTCGCTGGGAACTTGTCAAAAACACTTTCTTCGGATAATGTTGTTTATTTCTTGCGTGTCTCATTAACTGCTTGTTACAAGCAAACTGCACATCGGGTAGAGAGGGGTCCATGACAAACCTTTGCTCAAATAAAACAAAGATTATCAGCCTGCACATTAACAACAAAGGAAGAAAGGGACAGTTGAGTGTTACGGAACATACATAAAATTTGCCATAGAAGTCTGCTCTGACATCCGACCTCTCCCTGTACTCTTTCCACTAGGGGAAGATAGGCATCTTAGTCCTGACTGTTACTATACACTCAGTGGCAAACTTGGCAGCAATCACTGGTGACACTGATCTAGTTTTTCCTGGAGGAACAACAAGTTGAAGTCTTTTTGTGGGCATGTTGTCAACCACTAACTGAGGATCATCAGGCATAATAGTGTCTCTAGCGAGATTATGGCCACATTCATCTACAAGAATATAATGGGTATGAGTTAGTGTTCTACAACAGTAAAATGCAATGAGTATGATTCACACAACATAATGTTTATGGGTTACTATAGAGCAAGCATTTTGTTCAACATGTTACCTTCTTGATCCCAGTCAAAATGGTCAAACAACCATCCATCATGTTTCACATCTGACCGCTCGCCTTGGGAAGCTAACAACTTAACTTGGGTAGCTGAACCCTCAGATGCACAGTCGCTTTGGAGAGGCGCCCGTGCATGGCCGGGCGGGGGCTATTGTTTGCATTGGGGACATGCACAGTCGCTTTGGAGAGGCGCCCGTGCATGGCCAGGTGGGGGCTGCTGCTTGCCTTCGGGAGGTGCCCACGGACGATAGGGAGCGGGCTACTGGCCTATGGGAGGTGCCTGCGGACACCAGCGACCTGGCTGTTGGCCTTGGGGAGGCGCATGCAGAAGGAAGGGACCTGGCTGCAGGCCTTGGCGTGGTGCCCGTGGAAGGCACTGCTCTGGCTACTGGCCTTGGGGAGGTGTGTGCTCGGCTTGGGCAGCTTCCCAGTTGCCTTGGGCAGCTAGTTGCTTCCCCTTGGACCTAGTTTTTCTGGAAGTTTCTATGCCGGCACCTTGGCCCGCCAAGACGCGCTTCCAAGCAGATGCTACACCAGCAAGAGCCAACGTTGTGTTGTTCAATTTCCTCTTTGGTGGCTAAAAATTCCATTGGGGATATTGGGGATATTAAAGAAGCAACAGATATATGTTAAAATCAGTTAGCAAACAATTCAACACAAGATGAGTAAGAAGGTAAGGGGTCGACCTGTAACTCATTCTCCTCACTAACATCATCTAGGTCTCCTTCAGTGATATCTTCCTCTTCTTCAGGATCATAATCAGATCTAGATCAATCATTTCTTGTCTTTTTAGGAGAGAATACAGTTGGCGATGTGAAAAGTCTTGCAAAGGTCCTGACACCTAGTTGTTGCAACCGCTCGTTGTTTCTCATGATGCTTTCAGCCGACTTTCTTCTAAGGAATGCATTTGAGGATCTAACATTAATAAAGAAATCCAAGTAAGCTAAAAATTAAACAGAAAATTAAACAAAATATAACGTATGGTGTTTATTGCCCTATAGCAAACATGAGCAGGAAAATGAACCTTTTGCCTCTCAAACAAGCAATTCACAGGCATGGAAAATGAAACACATGAACATCGAGCAAGCTTAAAAGAGCAGAAAATTCACATGCAAGGAGGTTGTTTACTTGCCTATGGGAGCCATGGCCTTTTTAATTGTGTGCTTCTTGTCGGGAACCTTGCTGGCCTTCCTTGTCGGCGAGGTGGACGACGATCTGGCGTGCATTAATGACATGGTGAAACGCAAAGTGCCAGACCTTGACAGCGAGGTGGATGGTGAGGAGATAAACATTGTTGGTGGTGTGGACGGCGAGGTAGCAGACCTTGACGCTGATGTTCACGGAGATGGGGGGGACCTTGTTGGTGAGGTGGAAGACCTTGCCGGTGAGGCTGACGGCTAGATGGCAGTGCTCGACGGCAAGGTGGCAGATCCGCGAGCTCGACCACGGGGTCGGAAACCAAGAAGGTGAGGATGGTCTAGGGTTTGGGCTAGGTCGATGGTTAGATGATTACTAGGGCGAGCGACGGTGGGTGATGGTACGATGATGGACGTGCTGTGACAGGCAGGCAGTAGCGAGGGTGGGCGTAGGAGATTTGGATATGTCTCCTTTCGGTGAGGGGATAAAGGAGGGTTTTCAATAGATTACGTAATTGGCCTCTGCACCTACGCATTGGTTATGTTGTGCGGGTGGGCTGAACGGTAATATCACCACGCAGGAATTTGGGTGCCCAAAATTTTCCACCGGCGGGAGGACCGAACCTGAAATTTTGGATTGGCCAGAGGACGGAACCACATTTTTTTGGCTATTGGATGAGTGATGTGTGGCTGAAATAAATCAACATTTAGGTTTCAAAAATGCGGCTAAGATTGTGGCAATTAGGGTTCTTAATCTAGGTGTCGGGTCTTGACAATCTCCTACTAGATCTTTGAATAAATGTCTTGTTTTGTACCTAGTAATGATTTTTTGGAAAATTCTTGAGCGAGCTATGAGGTACCTCAAGGCTAGATCCGAGCCCCTTCCAACAAAACCGACACATTGCGGGCGATGCACCGTAAGCTTTGAGGTGCATCCTATTGGTGAATTGTCCACCGAATGCTATCTAATATTTATTAAAAATGGGGGTGAAGCATCCTTGCAGCACATCCTTGGTAGCTGCTTCAGGAAATACACCATTTCGTGCAACGGGAAAAAGGGAAATGGATTTTCCGTGCACAGAAAGTGAAAACATCCTAAAGCAACATTGTTTGCCATCACAAGATACACACATGTGCAGAATTTGGGCACATTGCAACAAACTATGCCATGATTCTAGTCATGACCTAGCTCATTTTCCTTGAAAACCATGAATCCTCGAAGGAGGTACCTCATTTATGTGAACACTTTTTCTGAATAATCCCCGTACCACATGTTTGTCAAACTATGGTCAAAAAGCCCAAAAGACCCTACAATGCAATGACACTAGAGACTCCATGTGTGTCAAACCATGGTTAGAAAGCCCAAAAAGTCCCTGGGATGCAACTACCACATGGAATGGTGAACCAGTGTGATAGAACTTGCATCACCACATCCATTGGAGTGTGTGTGGTCATGTATGTGTATCAAGGTTTAGTTTTGAAAAGAAAACATGCATTGACTCTAGAGACTCCATGTGTGTCAGACCATGGTCAAAAAGCCAAAAAAGCCCCTAGAATGCAACTGCCACATCATGGAATGGTGAACTAGTGTGATAGAAGTTGCATCACCACATCCATTGTAGTGTGTGTGGTCATGTGTGTATCAAGGTGTGTTTTTTAAAATAAAACATGCATTGAATCTAGAGACTCCATGTGTCGAACCATATGGTCAAAAAGCTCAAAAAGGCCCTAGAGTGCAACTGCCACATGGAATGTTGAACTAGTGTGACAGAAGTTGCATCACCACATACATTGTAGAGTGTGTGGTCATGTGTGTATAAAGGTGTGGTTTTGAAAAGAAAACATGCATTGACTCTAGAGACTCCATGTGTGTCAAATCATGGTCAGAAAGCCCAAAAAGCCCCTAAAATGCAATTACCACATCATGGAATGGTGAACCAGTGTGACAGAAGTTGCATCACCACATCCATTGGAGTGTGTGTGGTCATGTGTGTATCCAGGTGTAGTTTTGAAAAGAAAACATGCATTGACTCTAGAGACTCCATGTGTGTCAAACCATGGTTAGAAAGCCCAAAAAGCACTGGAGTGCAACTACCACATCATGGAATGGTGAACCATTGTGACAGAGGTTGCATCACCACATACATTGGAGCGTGTGTGGTCATGTGTGTGTATCAAGGTGTGGTTTTGAAAATAAAACATGAATTTACTCAAGAGACTCCATGTGTGTCAAACCATGATCAGAAAGCCCAAAAAGGCCATAGAATGCAACTACCACATCATAGAATGGTGAACCTGTGTGTCAGAAGTTGCATCACCACATCCATTTGAGTGTGTGTGTGGTCATGTGTGTGTATCAAGGTGTGGTTTAAAAAAAAACATGTATTGACTCTAGATACTCCATGTGTGTCAGACCATGGCCAGAAAGCCCAAAAAGCCCTTGGAATGCAACTGCCACATCATGGAATGGTGAACGCATGTGATAGACGTTGCATCACCACATCTATTGTAGTGTGTGTGGTCATGTGTGTATCAAGGTGTGGTTTTGAAAATAAAACATGAATTGACTCTAGAGACTCAATGTGTCGAACCATATGGTCAAAACCCCAAAAAGCCCTTAGAGTGCAACTGCCACATGGAATGGTGAACCAGTGTGATAGAAGTTGCATCACCACAGCCATTGTAGTGTATGTGGTCATGTGTATATCGAGGTGTGGTTTTAAAAGAAAACATGCATTGACTCTAGAGACTCCATGTGTGTTAAACCATGGTCAGAAAGCTCAAAAAGCTCCTGGAATGCAACAACCACATCATGGAATGGTGAACCAGTGTGACAGAAGTTGCATCACCGCATCCATTAGAGTGTGTGTGGTCATGTGTGTATCAAGGTGTGGTTTTGAAAATAAAACATGCATTAACACTAGAGACTTCATGTGTGTCAAACCATGGTCAGAAAGCCCAAAAATCCCCTAGAGTGCAACTACCACATCATGGAATGGTGAACTAGTGTGACAGACATTGCATCAGCACATCCATTGGAGTGTGTGTGGTCATGTGTGTGTATCAAGGTGTGGTTTCTAAAAGAGAACATGCATTGACTCTAGAGACTCCATGTGTGACATGGGCATACCTAACAGGTACTCGAATTTGGTATATACGGCCTGATCTGGCAGAAGTCCACGACGTTACCAGAGCCCAATCTAGGATTCGGATGACCTACGGAGATTTCAATTGCTTGCGGCACAAGGCAAAGCTTAAGATAGTAAGTTTAAAGTGGAAAACCCTAACTTGTAACCGACTCGACCTGCTACCCGAGACCTAGCCTATCTATATAAAGGCTTGGAGGGGGCGGAGAGGAGGACAATGACAACCTAGTGTCCACAACCTTGTTAGATTACATATGCGCACCCCCTGTAACTTTTGACTCCCTCGATAATTCCAAGAGCAGACAAGCAGGAGTAGGGACCTCTACGAGGCCTAAACCTAGGTAAACCTTGCATCCCTGTGTGCTTGTTTGCTAGCCGATTGATGCCTCCAGCGCTCTCTCCTTCTCCAAAACCCAAGTCCATAACAATGGGCATTGATGAGTTTAACCCTCATAAATTGGCGCCGTCTGTGGTTGGGAGTGCTAATGTCGCGACTTCTTCAGCCCCGTCATCCGCGATCTACAACTCTTCAACAACAGAGATTCGCCTCCCCTTTGGTGCCTTCGACTTCATCATCCACACGCCAGCCACTCGCCTGGCTTTCGAGTCCGTGGATGAAGGGATCGACCTGGCGATCGGGACCTTACGCTTCCAAGTTAGTTAGCTAGGCACACTTCACATCCCTGGCTAGCCCATGGTTTCCGTGATTGATCCATCATCGTGGTTTCCACCGCAGATCGGTACCTTGAGCAAACTCAACGCCCCGACAACTATCAGGAACACGATCAGCGACAATAGCTACGGATCTGATCTGGGCAATCTAGCCACTGAAGATGAAGCCTACAACTCTGGATCTGGAAGCTGCAGAAGCAACAGCTTCCCCAATCACTACATGTGCGCCTGATACATTGCAAATGTATCTATAATTTTTGATGTTCCATGCTTGGTTTTATCTACTTTCTTATGTTTTGTCCACACTTTGGAGTATTTTTCATATGATTTCTTGGACTAACCTATTAACAAGAGCCACAGTGCTAGTTGCCTGTTTTCTGCTGTTTTTGGTTCCAGGAAGTCAGAAAATGAATATTCTTGGAATTGGACGGGACAAAAGCCAAAGTTACTATTTTCCCGGAAGACTCACGGAGCTAGAAGGAGAGTCGGAGAGGGGCCACAGGGTGGCCACACCACCCCTAGGCACGGGCAACCCTAGGCTGTGCCAAGGCATGGTGTGGGCCTCCTGGCCAGCCACTGACCTTGCCTCCTTCGTCTATATATTCCTCCCGAGGCAAAAACCCTAGATAGTCAATCATAAATCCACAAAAAGTTCCGTAGCACCGCCGCCACCGAAGGGGAGATTCGGGGGGACAGAAAGTCTCTGTTTCGGCACCCTTCCGGGACGGGGAAGTTCCCCTGGAGCCATCTCCATCGATCTCCACCACCATCTCCATCACCATTGCTGATTCCCATGATGAGGAGGGAGTAGTTCTCTCTCGAGGCTAAGGGTTCTATCGGTAGCTATGTGTTCATCTCTCTCTCTATGCAAGATCTTATTGAGATCATTAGCTTGTAATCTATAGATCTACGTTGCTACTCAAGTGCTTTAACAGATCTCTACTCTCCCCATGTGTGTGAAAGTGACAGCGTGCACACCATGTTGGCATTTAGGCTAGAGATTAGAAATACTTTTTATGAGTTATATTTGGAGTTGGATGTCTTTATGAAATTGTGGTGTTTGTTTGAACCATCTAGTGCTCAAGGTGATAGTGTGGGGTTTTCTAGATGGGAAAGATGAACTTTGAGGAGTGTTGTTATAGCCCTACCATGGATTAGAGTGTCCAACCGGAGAGTAGTTTAGAGTAGTATCATGAAGATAAGATATTTATATGAGAGTGTTCACTAGCGAAAGCATGATCCCTAGGCCTTGTTTCTAAGCACTGAAACACCGTTTGCAACTAGATCTGTTACATGTTTGCTTGCTACCATCTTTATTTCAGTTTTACTTTAGTCTTTTCCATGCCATCAAGCTATTTTCTATCACCGGTACCACTTGTATTTCACTATCTCTTCACCGAACTAGTGCACCTATACACCTGACAAGTGTATTGGGTGTGTTGGGGACACAAGAGACTTCTTTTATCTTGATTTCAGGGTTGCTTGAGAGGGAATACCTTTGACCACTTCCTCCCTGAGTTCGATAAACCTTGGGTGATCCACTTAAGGGAAAACTTGCTACTATTCTACAAACCTCTGCACTTGGAGGCCCAAAAACCGTCTACAAGAATAGAAGTGCGTAGACATCAAGCTATTTTCTGGCGCCATTGCCAGGGAGGTAAGGTAAAAGGTATTCACACCGGAGGATTAAAGAAGAAGAACCTCCCACGGCAAACGCCTATTTTCTGGCGCCGTTGCTGGGAAGGTAAGGTAAAAGGTACTCACATCCTCCGTTGTGAGTGCTCGAAGTTATTTCCTTTAGATTCTGCAATTTTGTCTTTTTGTTTGTTGTTTTCACTAGTTAGGCTTAATGGAAAACAACAAAAAAATTAGGGAGCTTTATAGTATTTATCTTGAGTTAGGACATGAAGTGTTTGAAGAGAAAATTAAAAAACCTATGGAACTTTATTTGCATGCTAATAACAATGTTGTTAGTATGAATTCCTTGGACACCATTATTGCTAATGCTATGGAAAATTCTAAGCTTGGGGAATCTAGTTTTTATGAAAATGATCTTTTTAGTTCCCCAGCTTTGGAAGATAGCTATTCTATTCCTTATGATGATACCAAACCTCCAATTATGATGATTACAATGATGAATATGATATTTTCAGTCCAACTACTATTGAGGAGAAAATTAATGATTACAATATGCCTCCTATATTTGATGATTGTGGTGATGAGAATACTAATGATAACTATTTTGTTAAATTTTCTCCCACCATAATTAATAAGAATGACTATGCTTATGTGGAGAGTAATAATTATTATATCCATGTGGCTCATGATAAGAATGTTTCTTGTGATAGTTATATTGTTAATTTTATTCATGATGCTACTGAAAGTTATTATGAGAGAGGGAAACATGGTTTTATGCATCTCAATAATATTAAGTTTCTCCTCTTTATGTTGAAAGTCTTGAAGTTGCACTTGTTTTGCTTCACTATGCTTGTTGCTTTGTGCTTTCATGACTTGTTTCTTGACAAGATTCCTATGCATAGGAAGCGGGTTAGACTTAAACGTGTTTTGAATTTGCTTCTTGATGCTCTCTTTTACTTAAATTCATATTTCTTATGTGAGCATCTTCTCAAACTATCATGCCTAACTTAAAGGCGTTAAAGAAAAGTATTTATTGGGAGATAACCCAAAAGTTTTAGATGAGTCTTGGAAGTTATTAAATCTATAATAACCGCTCCTTATCCTTTTTATTTGCTTTTTGTGCCAAGAGTAACCTCTAATGAGAGAGAAGTAATGATTGGGAAAGTTGCTGTCCTGAAACAGATTTTTGTGCTTCACCGTAAAAATTCGTGTAAAATCTCTGAATGTTTTTTTGAGGCGTAAATTTTTGTGCTTCTGACCCAGGTTGTTATCTAACTTTTGTTAGTTTAACACTTTTTTATTTGAGCAACAGAAGGTCTTCGAAAAAATTCGTCTTTACCTGCTGGTCTGTTTTGACAGATTTCTGCCATTATTTGCATTTGCTTCTTGTTGGTTCCTTTTTGAGTTCTTTTGGGGAATTGAGATTTTTGAGGGAAGTGCTACAGTAGCTTGTGTTTTGATGGAAGTTTATTGGTGTTGGAACTGAACCTAAAGACTTATTATCTTGAGTGCACTAATGTTGCTAATAAACATTGTGTGAAGTTTTGTATGAAGGAAAAATTTCAGGTGTATGGAACGAATGAGTAATGAGATGAAGAATGGACTAAAGCTCAAGATTGGGGATTCCACCCATGTCACCCCAAGAAATATACAAGAAGTATAAGCGTCAAAGCTTGGGGATGCCCAAGGCATCCCCTTCTTCATCAATAAAAATTCCAGGTTTCTTCCAAACGCTTCATTTTTATTGTTTCATGCACAGTTGTGTTGATCTTGGAGCGTCTTATTTTTCGTTTTTGTTTTGGTTTGTCGTTTGCTTGGTTTTCTTAGTTTGCTGAATAAATTGATTGGACCCCCTCTTTCATACATTGGTTTGCAAATAGTTTGGATTGGTTTGGAAAATAGTAGGAAAGTTCATGCTTATGTGGTAAAAAGAGCTTGTTTTTGACTGTGGCCTATGCTTTGTCATGCCATGCTTGATATTGATTTGGCTTTATGCTTACTATTCTTTTCGGTAGCATGACTTGTTATAAACAATTGAGATTGCTTAATATGCCTTGGATGAATCATGCGTTGTTTTAGCATATTAAAGCATAGTATTGTGGTATTCTCCTTTGATGCTTTATTTGGGTTGACTCGGCGCATGCGCACACCATGTTATAACTATCCCAAGTCACTATAGCCTTTATGATCCTTTAGTTTTCAACTTGTAGTATCACTTTATGCTTTGATCATTGATGTTTTGTCGCTCTGCATGATTATGGCCATTATTGCTCTCTTAGTTTGTCGCTCCCAGTCTTTTACTAGCCTCCACAACCAAGTATGAGTTCCACTCATGCATCCAACTCCCTAAACCAAGTTATTCCAAAGAGTCCACCATACCCTCCTATTATCTTATGCTATTCCAAGTATATTCATGCTTTTGTTTACCTTCCAAATTAAACTTGTTATGAGAAAACTAGTAATTAAAGCTCTCACGAACTTGATGGCACACTTTACTTTTCTTTCCCTTAATAAACTTGAACCATTGTGTCGTCTATGTTGTATATGCTTGCACTTATTTGTTGGGAATTAGCAGAACCATGCTTTCATGGGGAACGCTTTCAACATTGCACTTGGTGCTTTGTACCTAGTTGATATCATGCTCTTTTGTATATGGATGTCGTCGGTGTGAAATGAAAGGGGAGCTTGTAAGTCCATGGAGTTATGTATATGTGTTAGAGAAACGCCTGGGCCGTTGGTCTAATCCATGCTGACATGGTGGAAACCTGCAGCGTAACCATAATGAGCTGTCTATGAAGCATTCTTCTTATAAAAAAGAGTCGGATGTTGAGAAAAAAGAGAAAAAAAAGAGATTATGAAAAGAGGAAAGAGAGAAAAAAGCACCATATTTCCATGGTAAATAAGAAGATTGCTGAGATGCTCGTTGTCTGCTTGCCTTGTCATTTTGATATGGGGATTCTTCTGTATCATCGGGCAAGGGGTACCCCGTTGGCGGTTCTCTATGCTACACATGTACTTACGATGACAAGAACTTACCGGTGACTAAACTTGAGTAGCATGAGGAGCGGCCCTCGTATACAAGGGACATGGGATTTCTAACTTATACTTCGTCAAGCATGTACACCATAGTTTGTTCACTTTAACCTTAATCACTTCAAGATGGTTATGATAGGGGCAATGAGAGCTGAAAGCTATAAGTACCATAATTTTTGGAAGCTCTTTATGAGACTTGAATCCCTACTTCCTTCTATGAAGGCCTTTCTTTTACTTTTATGTTGAGTCTCCACCTTTTATCTTTATGCACCTACTTTGAGAGCATAGTGACCATTCTTAGTTCTATGTGCATTGTCCCAAGACTAGTTGATTGATGCATACCTTGATATTGCTTGTTTTAAACTATTTGTATCTAGTCACTCTTATGAACTTTGAAGGTGTCCTATGCATTTATATTTGCTACTCTATGAGGGACACGCTGAATACTACTATACTATATTTTCTTTATGTGAAACAAACAAACGTCTTGCAAAGCATTGTTATTCATGAATCTTTTGTTTGTGCCTTTTCATGTTGCATCATAGTTTCTTTGTCTTATTGCTAGAACTTTGTCTTTCATGTTATGATTGAAGTACTATGATCCCAGCTTTGAATGTTTTACAAGTACTTTGATCAACTTTATGATCGTGCATGTCACCTCAAAAATTATTCTTTCTTTTTATCACTTACCTACTCGAGGACGAGCAGGAGTTAAGCTTGGGGATGTTGATACATTGCAAATGTATCTATATTTTTTGATGTTCCATGCTTGGTTTTATCTACTTTCTTATGTTTTGTCCACACTTTGGAGTATTTTTCATATGATTTCTTTGACTAACCTATTAACAAGAGCCACAATGCCAGTTGCCTGTTTTCTGCTGTTTTTGGTTCTAGGAAGTCAGAAAATGAATATTCTCGGAATTGGACAGGACAAAAGCCAAAGTTACTATTTTCCTAGAAGACTCACGGAGCTAGAAGGAGAGTCAGAGAGGGGCCACAGGGTGGCCACAACACCCCTAGGCGCGGGCAACCCTAGGCCGCGCCAGGGCATGGTGTGGCCCCCCTGGCCGGCCACCGACCTTGCCTCCTTCTCCTATATATTCCTCCCAAGGCAAAAACCCTAGATAGTCAATCAGAAATCCACAAAAAGTTCTGCAGCGCCACCAAAGGGGAGATTCAGGGGACAGAAAGTCTCTGTTCCGGCACCCTTCCGGGACGGGGAAGTGCCCCCGGAACCATCTCCATCGATCTCCACCACCATCTCCATCACCATTGCTGATTCCCATGATGAGGAGGGAGTAGTTCTCTCTCGAGGCTAACGGTTCTACCGGTAGCTATGTGTTCATCTCTCTCTCTATGCATGATCTTATTGAGATCATGAGCTTGTAATCTATAGATCTACCTTGCTACTCAAGTGCTTTAATAGATCTCTGCTCTCCCCATGTGTGTGAAAGTGACAGCGTGCACACCATGGTGGCACTTAGGCTAGAGATTACAAATACTTGTTATGAGTTATATTTGGAGTTGGATGTCTTTATGAAATTGTGGTGTTTGTTTGAACCATCTAGTGCTTAAGGTGATAGTGTGGGGTTTTCTAGATGGGAAATATGAACTTTGAGGAGTGCTGTTATAGCCCTACCATGGATTAGAGTGTCCAACCGGAGAGTAGTTTAGAGTAGTATCATGAAGATAAGATATTTATATGAGAGTGTTCACTAGATAAAAGCATGATCCCTAGGCCTTGTTTCTAAGCACTGAAACACCGTTTGCAACTAGATATGTTACATGTTTGCTTGCTACCATCTTTATTTCAGTTTTACTTTAGTCTTTTCCACGCCATCAAGCTATTTTTCTATCACCGATACCACTTGTATTTCACTATCTCTTCGCCGAACTAGTGCACCTATACACCTGACAAGTGTATTGGGTGTGTTGGGGACACAAGAGACTTCTTGTATCTTGATTGCAGGGTTGCTTGAGAGGGAATACCTTTGACCACTTCTCCTTGAGTTCGATAAACCTTGGGTGATCCACTTAAGGGAAAACTTGCTGCTATTATACAAACCTCTACACTTGGAGGCCCAACAACTGTCTACAAGAATAGAAGTGCGTAGACATCAGCGCCGTCATCAACATAGTCGATATCGGCGCCAGTCGCGAAAATGCTAGCACTGGCCCGTCCAACAGCGACATCCCAGTCACGAACAATGGTCCCGCCAATGGTGCACCCACCAGCAACGGGACAGGTGGAGACCCGCATCTCACATCGAATGAGCGCACCGAAGAGCGTGTGCTAATCAAGCTCAACGGCAACGAGTGGGCCCACTGTCAAGAAGCTATGCGGGGTAATCCCCTGCCCCTAACTCATCACAAGACATGCTGATGGGTTACCATTGGCTGCTCAAGGAATAATACAAGCGCCAACAACAAGTAATTGTGCAACTCGATGCACGCAGAAAGGCGGTGGACGAGTCGAGCCTTCTGCGGGCTCAGCTATCTTCCATGGGAGGATCCTCCTCCAAGGGCAGTGACTACGTGGCAACCAAGAGGCACTCTCGATAGGCCCACCTCACCGACAAGGAGCGAGAAGAAGCTGCGGGAGTCCTCGACTTCTCGTCCATGATGGTGGATACGCAGGGCAACATGCTCCCTGCGACACCACAGGCGGCGGTAACGGCGGCCACCATGTACCTCCTCAACAACCAGCCTCCGACTGGGGATCCACGAGCTTCCATGCATCGATCTACGATCATAGGCTTGGGGCTAGTCGAAGCCACCCTCACCAAGGATCCAACACCAGAGCTGAAGAAGAACAATGCTCTAGCCAAATGCTACTCTTCGCCCTCTTCCAGCGATGATATCCACGACTTATTTCGACATCGCCGCTCACGACGGCACGACCGCAACTACGACGCGCGTGATGACATTACGCAGCGTAAGGTCGACAAGATGCACGCAATGCACACCCGTTCGACTAACTCGGAGGATGATGGGACCGAGCTCGGTGGCGCCAGCTGGTTCAGCAGAGCCATCGGGCAGAAGCGAATGCCTAAGGGGTTCAAACTCCCATCGGAGAACCCGAAATTCGATGGCCTATAGGACCTGAAGATATGATTGGAGGATCACATCTCCTCCGTCAGGCCGCACGGTGGAACCACGAGCACGGCGATGCAATGCCTCCAGCTATAGCTGCAAGGCACCGCTCATGCATGGCTCAACAATCTCCCACGCAGATCCATTCACAGCTGGGAAGAGCTGGTTTACAGCTTCGTGCGCAACTTCAAGGGCACTTACAAGAGGACCACATCAATCGAAGAATTGCATGGTTGCTACCAGAAAACGGGCGAGTCGCTGCGCTCGTACATCTAGAGATGGTCCATTATAAAAACTTTGCGGAAGACATCTCTAAGGATCGCGCAATCGACGCGTTCAACGGCGGCGTACACCGCAGAGAGCTCAGGGAGGAGCTGGGCCCCTCGAAGCCCAAGACAATCTACCACCAGATGGAGATCGCGAATATGTGGGCCGATAGAGAGGACTCGTTGAAAAACCGTGTCCACTTCGATGATGATGATGATGACCTCGGCCGCATACGCGATCATCGAGGAAAACATCGGATGCGCGGTTACGATGACCGTGAAGAGGTTGACATGGTCGCAGACAGCTATGCCGACAAACATGACGACAACCGCAATAGCAGATACTGCATCAGCGGATACCACGACAGCGGAAAGACCACGCAATTGTGGCAGCGCCGCACTCGTGACGAGGCACCCGCAACATCCATCCAGGAGAAACTGTCCGGACCATGCAACGTGCACTTCTACATTGAGAAGCACGATGGCAAGAAAAAGTCCAGCCACCTCCTAAAACACTGCTGCGAGTTCCTCAAGCTCCACGAAGGCCTGGCCCAGATGAATCGTGACGCGATTAACCAAGGCACTGGAGCTGCCCCGGGCGCTGTGGCACATGGAGCTCCTCCACCACCACCAGGCCCGCCACCACATGCGGCTGTGATGACCCACAAGTATAGGGGGTGTATCGCAGTATTTTTGATAAGTAAGAGTGTCGAACCCAACGAGGAGCAGAAGGTGCGGGCTAGTGGTATGGATCAGGAATTCTCTGCAAATACTTAGCAAACGGATTTTTAGGGGTTTTTGATAAAGCAAGTAAACAAAGTACGAGTAAATAAAAGACAGTAGGAATAAATGCAGCAAGTGGCCCAATCCTTTATGTAGCAAAGGACAAGCCGGTTGTATTACTTAAGATGACCAAACATTCTCGAGGACACATGGGAAGACTGTCAAGTGCTTTCGCTTCATATAGTTGATTAATCTTCTTTAGCTTGCTAAGTGTTGTGTGGGTGAACCTGTGCTAATGTGCCGACCTTCCTAGGACTAATACATACCTGTGATTATACCCCTTGCAAACATCCGTAAGTACAAGAAAGTAATTAAGGTAGAACCTAACCACAACTTTAAACTCTAAGACTCTTACGTCCCTTGTGCAATGGTTTCCTAACGGGGGTTCAGGTTTCTGTCACTCTGGCAACCCCTATGATTAGTAGCCAAATACACAATGCATTCCCCTAGGCCCATATAGGTGAAGTGTCATGTAGTCGATGTTCACATGACACCACTAGAAGAAGTACACCACAACTTAAATATCAAACTATTGAATCTTTCTCAACACAACTCCACTACTAACAACATGACTTCTCCCATGTCCTCAAGAACAAAATGAACTACTCACAAGACATCATATGGATCATGATCAGAGATGGAATAATGATGTATAACAATCTGAACATAAACAATAATTCAATGGTTCACTCAATAGCATCAACTACAAAGAGTAATCAACACCGGGAAAGTTTCCCCTATGAACTATGCAAGATTCAACCAATTGTTATAGAAATATGGAGATGGTGATGAGGGTGCTGATGGTGATGATGGTGGTGATGATGATCCCGATGAAGTCCAGCTTGATGGTGGTGTTGATGGCGATGATCTCCCCTCTCCGGGAAGGAATTCCCCCGGCAGAAATCTATCTACCGAAGCGATCTTTCTCTCTCGGTGTTTTCCGCCTCGCAGAGGTAGCGGAATCTTTCTGTGGTCGCTCCCCGAGTCTTAGGGTTTCAGGAGGATAATATACGCTAGAGGGGAGTGCCAGGGCAGCCACACCACCTGGTGGTGCGGCCCATGGTGGCCCGTGCCAAGGGGTAGTGTGGGCCCCCTGTGGCCCATCTCCAGCCCCCCTTCTGGCTTCCTTCGTCTTCTGGAAAAATAGGATTTTCCGTATATTTTCCCGGATTTTCTGATCTTTGCGAATTTTTCCTCCAAACAACACCTTTTCCATCAGAATCCTGACTACAACGGTCCATGATCCAAAAGTCATCAACCATGCAAAAACAGATGAAATAACATAAGTATCACCTCTCAATACGAAATATATCAATGAATAACAGTGAATTATGACATAGAATAGTGATGCAAAATGGACGTATCAACTCCCCCAAGCTTAGACTTCGCTTGTCCCCAAGCGAAACTAAGCTCAATAAACATGACCTCAGGTTTATGGAGTGAACAATTGATAAAAGAATACAGATAAGAAGCATCACATGCATCAATACATAGATCATAATAGAAGACAACTCACTACTATATAACTCAACTTGCAATGAGTAAAGGAAACACAGTGAAGATACATAAAGTAAATCATAATTGGTAAATGCAAACTTAGCTCTTGGTCGAAGAATAGTTGATAATTTGCTGGAGTTCACAAATAACTGGTTTTCAATGATAGCTTTCAAAGTAGTAAACATCAAGATAAGAGCAATGTGCAAAACAAGGAACATAAGGAACATGATTGAATAAATCATCATATGAATGAATGAAACACAACAACTCAAAATACTTGCTGAGATAGAATGGAATAGGTTTACTGACTCAACTAAAAAGTAAAAGAAATGCCCTTCGCAGAGGGAAGCAGGGATTGCAAGTCTCATAAAGAGCTCCCAAAAATTATGATACTTACTAGCTTTCATCTCTCATTGCCCCTATCATAGGCATCTTTAGGTGATTAAGGTTAAAGTGATCAAATATGAGGATATGCATTGACAAGTTGTAAATTGAGAATCTCATGTCCCTTGAATACGAGGGCCGCTCCTCATGCTACTCAAGTTTAGTCACCGGTAAGTTCTAGTCATTGTAAGCATATGTGTATCACAGAGAACTGCCAACGGGGTACCCCTTGCCCGATGATACGGAAGAATCCCCATATCAAAATGACAAGGCAAGCAAACAACACGTATCTTAGCAATCTCCTTATTTACCATGGGAATATGGTGCTTTTTTCTCTCTTTCCTCTTTTCATAATATCTTTTTTTTCCTTTTTCTCTTTTTTTAATATCGGACTCTTTTTTTTATAAGAAGAATGCTTCATAGATACTCGTTATGGTTACGCTGCAGGTTTCCACCATGTCAGCATGGATTAGACCAGCGGCCCAGGCATTTCTCTAACACACATGCATAACTCCATGGACTTACAAGCCCCCCTTTCATTTCACACCGACGACATCCATAGACAAAAGAACATGATTTCAACTAGGTACAAAGTAGTAGTGCAATGTTGAAAGCGTTCCCCATGACAACATGGTTCTGCTAATTCACAACTTACAAAGAGCAAGCATATACACAACATAGGTGAGAACAATGGTTTAAGTTTATTAGATGTGAGAAAGTAAAGTGTGCCATCAAGTTCGTGAGAGCTTTAATCACTAATTTTCACATAACAAGTTTAATTTGGGAGGTAGATAAAACAAGAATTTACTTAGAATAGCAATAATGCTAATAGGTAGGTATGGTGGACACAAATGGAAAAGGTTTGGGTTTAAATGAGGTGGATGCACGAGAAGAATTCCCTCTCAGTACAGGTTTTTGGCTAGCAAGGCTGGGTATCAAGTACAAGAGTTGAAGGAAACAAACAAACATATACGTGATAAAAACAAACATGAAATCTTCCTTGGAAGCACAAAAGATCTTAACTAGAGAATACTAGACTCATGAGAAAATCAAGAAAGAAAGATGATGAAATTATATTTCTTTAGAGTACTTTTATCTTTTCATTCAACTCTCAAAAATAGTGTTGCTACTGACCGAGCCAGGTTTGCCAAAACCAACTAAATTAACTCAATGATCCAGAGTGATACCAATACTAACAACAAGATCAATCATATAACCATGGATTGAAAACTAATATAAGCTATGCAAAAGAGTGAATGATAAAACTTCTCATTAATATTCCATAACGACAACTCACACCAAGGGATACATATCTAACGAGAGAGGGGGCACTTCCATAATGCAAACCATCCTACATAATAACTTCTCTATTAATGATATGACTCTACTAAAAACGTAAAAAGATAGAAGATAGTGATGTGATACCACGACACTCCCCCAAGCTTGGAACAAACCAAGGGGATGCCAAACCTGATGACGAATTACTCCTTCGATGGTGGTGGTATCCTCTTGATGAGCTCTTTGATAAGTTTCCCCAAGT
Source organism: Avena sativa (assembly GCA_916181665.1). Taxonomy (NCBI): domain Eukaryota; kingdom Viridiplantae; phylum Streptophyta; class Magnoliopsida; order Poales; family Poaceae; genus Avena; species Avena sativa. Next base: position 24,106,802 of record OV702290.1, on the reverse strand, counting down.
CCTCAATCTCAAAGGTGAGATTACGAATCAGCTGTGAGTTTTGCTCAATGCAGCTCATGATCATGTCGGGTTGAGAATTCCAGCTCTTGCCATTCTTTCCCCACTCTTCCTCCTTGAAGTCTTCTTTTCCTGCATGGCTAGAACGAGGCAAATCCCAATTGGAGGGTAATTTCCCCTTGGGCATATTCTGGTATTGATGCTCATGGATAAGGGTATGGAAAGGGTTCTTGGTGCATGGAGGAAGTGACCGTGGAGCCAAACAGTGACGAGGAGCTTTCCCCCTAGTCTGCATCCGTGCAGTCTTTCTAACCCTGGCAGGTTTTGTCACCACTCCAATGCTTGCAATGGTAGTGTTGGTGTGCGGATGTTGGCCTTTCTCCCTTCACCTTCACTCTTGATCTCCTTCTCCTTCCCGGGGTCTTGGAGGTCTTCCTCCATAGACTCCTTCCCTTTATCCTTGGCGGACACCATTGTGCTTCAAAGCTTCAAGAATAGTTCCTGGCAGAAATAGATCGAAACAAAAACATGACGAAAACATGATATACGAACCTCGGGGGATCCGGGGGATTATATATTACGAAGTTTCAAAGCAAAAGGAAGGTACTGGGAGAAAACGAGTCGGAGGCGGAGTCCGGGGTGGACTCACCACCTGGTGGCGCGGCCAGGGGTGGGCCCATGCCATAGGGTGGTGTGAGCCACCCTGGCTCCATTTCCGTCCCTCTTTCGCTTCGTATCTTTCCTTATTGACTAAAAACTGCAAAAATATAGTTGGATAGTATGTTCGTGGAACTTTTCTTACCAGAACTGTTACCTATTTGAAAACGGACTCTGCAGGTCTCTGAATTTGGTATCTAGTAGATTCTTCTGGAGTCACCACTTGAATATCATCGATATCTTCATCTTCATACTACTTATTACTTGAGTCAGAAAACCTTTCACTTCCTCATTACACCATTATCTCCACTACCTGGAAATTTTTTTCACACAAAACTTCACACAGTTCTCATTAGCAACATTAGTATATATGAAGTGATCAAACCTTTTGAGTCCAACTTCAACTGAAAACCATGAAAACATAAGCTACTATAGCAATTCATTCTGAAAACCCAAAAAGAATTCAAAAAGGAAATCGAATAAAGAAGCAAATGCAAGAGTGGCAAAATCTGTCAAAACAGACCAGCAGGTAAAGATCAATTTTTTCGAAAATCTTAGGTTGCTCAAATCAAAAAGTGAAGAACTAAAGAAAGTTAAATAACAACCTGGGGCAGAAGCACAAAAAATTACAGCTCAATCCGACAGACAGAGATCTCTCGCGAATTTTTATGGTGAAGCACAAAAATCTATTTCGGAACAGCAACTTCCCCAAATCTTACTTCTCTCTCATTAGAGGTTGATCTTGACACAAAAACCAAAAAAAACGGATAAGGAGCGGTTATTACCGAAGTAATAGCTTCCAAGACTCAAAGAAACAAAAACAAACTGAAATCAAAAACAAATTGGGTTGTCTCCCAAAAAGCTCTTTCTTTATAGCCATTAAGATGGGCATGATAATTTTGGGGATGCTCACATAGGAATATGAACTGAAGTGAAAGGGAGCATTAAGAAGCAAAAATTCACACATTTAAGTCTAACCCACTTCCTATGCAAGGGAATTTTGTAAACAAACAAGTTGTTGAAACCAGAGGCTACTTGCATAGGAAGGCAAAACAAGTGCAACATAAAAACTTTCAGCATAAAACGAGGAAACTTGATATTATTGAGATGCATAAGAACACTTTTCCCTATTTGATAGTAACTTTCAGTATCATGCGTAAACTTAACAATATAACTATCACAAGGGCCATCATAGCAATGATCGCTTATTCTAATAGAAAACACAAGAATACTAGCTCTCATAACACTACTTTGTAAAACAATATTAGAGGTATCCTTACAAAGGATAGTGTGTCCCTCTTCTCCATATTTAGTAACAAAGTCTTTCACATTTGCTATAATAGGTTCATCAACCATACTAGCTATCATAGAATGTTCCTTTATCTTAACTGGGAAAGTTATTTTCTCAATGTAAGGTTTTGGTAAAACATGATTAGCAGTATAAACTTCAGTATTTCTTGCAGGAACACTCTTAGCAACATCTTCATAAGGTTCATGATACTTATTCCACTTCTTTTTAGGCACTTCAATGTAGGAAGCAAAAGCCTTAAAATAAGAAGCAATAGCTTGAGAGTCTAGACCATAAGCATTTTTAATGTTTTGAAAGTCATCAGTTCCCATAAAAGATTCAATGCATTCATAATCATAATTTATACCTGACTTTCTACCTTTGTCAGTCTCCCAAGCTTCAGCATTGTCTTGAATACGGTCCAGAAGATCCCATTTAGCTTCTTCTTCCATGCAAGTGAATGATCCAGCACAAGAAGCATCCAATAAATCCTTGTCATGTAGAGGGAGCCTCTTATTGATAATAATATTGTTGGGAGCTCATGAATGGGACATTTGAGCATTTGTAACTTCAATCTCCCCCAAGCTTGAGCTGTACTCTCTCCATCAAGAGGCCAAAAGTTGTATATTTGATTCTGATCTTTATGAATCTCACTAGGAGGATAAAATTTTGAATAAAAGAGAGGCACTATTTCCTCCCATTCCAGAGCTTGACCATTCTTCAGCAGCTTATACCATTCCTCGACTCTTCCTTTCAGCGATAATGAGAATAACTCCTTCTTAACTTGATCTGTAGTAATACCTGCACACTTGAACAACCCGCATAATTCGTGTATAAAGAGTAAATGATCACCAGGATGGACAGTTCCATCCCCAACATAGTAGTTATCCATAACACGATCAATAATTCTTGTGGGTATTTTGAAAGCATCATTCTCAGCAGGTGGTGGCTTATCTACTACCTTAGCAGTGGTAGTAGCATTACCAAATAAGAAACTCAACGAATTATCCATAACGAAAATAGAGCAACTAACAGAAGTAAACAATACTCACAGTAGAAGTTTCCTTTACCAGTTCCACTCTCCTATAGCGCTTCACTCCCCGACAACGACGCCAGAAAATAGTCTTCATGACCCACAAGTATAGGGGGTGTATCGCAGTATTTTCGATAAGTAAGAGTGTCGAACCCAACGAGGAGCAGAAGGTGTTGGCTAGTGGTATGGATCAGGAATTCTCTGCAAATACTTAGCAAATGGATTTTTAGGATTTTTTGATAAAGCAAGTAAACAAAGTACGAGTAAATAAAAGACAGTAGGAATAAATGCAGCAAGTGGCCCAATCCTTTATGCAACAAAGGACAAACCGATTGTATTACTTAAGATGACCAAACGTTCTCGAGGACACATGGGAAGACTGTCAAGTGCTTTCACTTCATATAGTTGATTAATCTTCTTTAGCTTGCTAAGTGTTGTGTGGGTGAACCTATGCTAATGTACCGACCTTCCTAGGACTAATACATACTTGTGATTATACCCCTTGCAAGCATCCGTAAGTATAAGAAAGTAATTAAGGTAGAACCTAACCACAACTTTAAACTCTAAGACCCTTACGTCCCTTCTGCAATGGTTTCCTAACGGGGGTTCAAGTTTCTGTCACTCCGGCAACCCCTACGATTAGTAGCCAAATACACAATGAATTCCCCTAGGCCCATATAGGTGAAGTGTCATGTAGTCAATGTTCACATGACACCACTAGAAGAAGTACACCACAACTTAAATATCAAACTATTGAATCTTTCTCAACACAACTCCACTACTAACAACATGACTTCTCCCATGTCCTCAAGAACAAAACGAACTACTCACAAGACATCATATGGATCATGATCAGAGATGGAATAATGATGTATAACAATCTGAACATAAACAATAATTCAATGGTTCACTCAATAGCATCAACTACAAAGAGTAATCAACACCGGGATAGTTTCCCCTATGAACTATGCAAGATTCAACCAATTTTTATAGCAATATGGAGATGGTGATGAGGGTGCTGATGGTGATGATGGTGGTGATGATGATGATCCCGATGAAGTCCAGCTTGATGGTGGTGTTGATGGCGACGATCTCCCCTCTCCGGGAAGGAATTCCCCCGGCAGAAATCTGTCTGCCGGAGAGATCTTTCTCTCTCGGTGTTTTCCGCCCCGCAGAGGCAGCGGAATCTTTCTGTGGTCGCTCCCCGAGTCTTAAGGTTTCAGGAGGATAATATACGCCAGAGGGGAGTGCCAGGGGTGGACCAGGGCGGCCACACCACCTGGTGGCGCGGCCCAGGGTGGCCCGCGCCCGGGGTGGTGTGGGCCCCTTGTGGCCCATCTCCAGCCCCCCTTCTAGCTTCCTTCGTCTTCTCGAAAAATAGGATTTTCCGTATATTTTTCCAGATTTTCTGATCTTCATGAATTTTGCCTCCAAACAGCACCTTTTCCATCAGAATCCTGACTACAGCGTTACATGCTCCAAAAGTCATCAACCATGCAAAAACAGATGAAATAACATAAGTATCACCTCTCAATACGATATATATCAATGAATAACAGTGAATTTTGACATAGAATAGTGATGCAAAATGGACATATCAGGCTGCACCAGTCCAGAACCATGGAGGCGAGCCATACCCCCGACCACTGGGGAACATGGGGATGATCTAGAAGGGTCGCCCCTCAAATCGAGTGTACAAATCGATCACTCGCCAAGTCAATCTAGCGATGAACTCGCCGCCCTCCACCACTGAGTACCTCAGTGGTAGCGAGTCCTGCATCACCTTAGACAAGAGCGACCACCCATGTCAAGTTCCTCGCCCAGGCCACTGTCCCCTAGTGCTCGAGGCACAGGTTAGAGGCTTCGAGATGAGTCGCGTCTTCATGGACAGCGGAAGCGACATCAACCTCATGTTCACGAGTACCTTGTGCGCAATTAGGACCCCTCTGACATGTCTGGAAGTTTCAGACATGACGTTCCACGACATCGTCCCAGGGAAGGACATGTACCCCCTGGGCAAGATCAACCTCAATGTCATCTTTAGCACACTGCAAAACTTCCAACGAGAGCGCATCGACTTTGAAGTTGTCGATTGGCCCTCTCAGTACCACTGCATCCTCGGATGTGTCGCGTTCGTGAGGTTCATGCCGGTGCCACACTACGCCTACTTGCAAATGAAGATGCCGGGCCCAAACGGCATTCAATCAACGGAAGCTTCGAGAGGTCCGACAACTGCGATAGGGAATTCAACAGAATCTGCAAGTTTTCGGCATGCAAGAGGAACTGGCGAGGTTAAGGTAGTCGACAGACAACAGTCTGCCTCCCCTGAGCTAGCCAAGCTCACCCAACCAATCCTTTGACATGTCGGTACACACCAAGAAAGTCCAGGTCCACCCAATAGACCCGACCAAGATGGCCCTGATCGCTAACAACTTGAGTCCCGCATAGGAACTCGCGCTCGTCGAATTCCTTTGTGAGCACTGGGAAATTTTTGCCTGGTGTCTAGCGGACATTCCAAGAGTTCCCAACGAATTTGCCGAGCACTCACTCAACGTAAATCCTAACGCAAGGCCAGTCAAACAAACAATACGTCGACTGTTGCACTACAAGAAAAGATGGATTTTACAACAGACAATTTTCATGGTTGAAGGCCCATTTTTCATGGCTAAAAAGTCTTCTACGACGGATGGACATCGTGGTAAAAGCCCCGTCACAAAAGAATCTACCATGTTTTTTTCCTGACCGTGGCGGATCACAACCTTCAGCCACGAAAACTTGTTCCGTCATAGATCTGTTTGCCAGCCGTGTTGACTTCTGACATCATGAAAACTGCCACGTGGCACCCGCCGTTAGCGGCCAGTTACCGCCCTTAACGGCCATAGAAACCGTGGCAGAAGCCAGGACCAACCAAGGCCTGCTAAATTCTAAATGGGTTGGCCCATTAGGGGAGCCCAATAAGAAGATGACCCGTTACTGTTTTGTCCTACACTGTTTGAAATGGGCCCAAAGTTGCGGCCGGTAGCGGCCCGCGAACTTTCAGGCCCAATACTGTCTTGGCCTAAAGAAGGCCCATGATGGTCCAACACACTGCGACCCATTAGCAGCCTGCGCCAAGTCACTCGTGTACATTTAAGGCCTGCGGGCAGCCCATCACTGTTTATCGCAGCCCATCGTGGGCGGCCTACTGATGGCCCTTGTCTGAGATGGCCCGTTACTGTTCAGGCATGTTACTGTCCTGGCCTTTCACTGTTCCGGGCTTTACCTGTTCAGGCCCACAAGCGGCCCTTTACTGTTCTAGTCTGGTAAAATGTGTCGGCCTATTACTACCCTCGCCTGGAAATTTCTCGGGCCGTTACTGTTCTAGCTTGTCACTATTCTGGCCTTTCACTGTTGTGACTCTTTACTGTTGCGTCCGGCTACTGTTTTGGCATGTTACTGTTCTGGGATTTCACGGTTTCTTGCCTGTTACTGCGATGGGCTGTTTCTGTTACGTCCTGCTACTGTTAAGGCCTGTTACTATTAATGCTTGTTACTGTTATGGCCTGTTAGAGTTATGGCATGTTACAATTATGACATGTTACCATTACGGCCTGTTACTGTTACGTCCAGTTACAACTTGTAGGTCGGCCCATTATGCTTACGGCCTTTTACAGTTTCGGCCTTTTCTAAAGCCCATGCCAATATCATAATTTTTTTATATAATCCACCATTTTTTACTGTTCATCATCGGCCGAATACACGATGGGCCAATAACAAAGCACGGTATTGTTCCCTAATCGACCTGCCTGGCGTAGTTACCGTAATGACTACCGCATGTATGGACAGCGTCAACTAAATGCATACATGGCCTACGCGAGTTATCTAGATATTACATCAGCTGCAAACTTCTTAAAATTATTACATATTATCAAATCAAGGGAAAGAAAAATCAGCATTTCAGTTGACAATCAAGTTGATAGCAGAGTCCTCAATTGATCACCTGCATCTTCCTTTGAGTGTGACAGCTACATTGGAGGAGACATGATCTTGCAGCCCCCTCTTTGGTGGTAATAGAAATAATTGCACCCTGAAACTAAGTAATAACAAGTTAATACATCAAACAAGACAAACTACTCATTTGACTGATATGACAGGAGCTATGATCTGTAGTTTACAACTGTAAGTGGTTCAATTAGTGACCAACACGTCAAACAAACAGGACAAGCAAGCATGCATTAAACAAGTGTGCCTACCGTGAAACGAGCAATCAAAAATGTGTGTGTGTGGCTTAGAATTTCAGCAAAAATAAAGTAGCTAGGTAATTTCAACAAATATATATGGAAGCAGTTCTATACCCTAAAATGCAAGAGACGTCGGGTGACTCGGAATTTGCGCTGAGACACAAAATGGCATGCAATTACTGTCATAGCGAAGAATGAACCAGATAGAAATTATAGCCGCATCATACGAGAACTTGTAGAGCAGGAATGCAAACCACGAATGAACTATATATTGTAGAGGATAGTTATGTCATCACTTAGGAAGAACCAGACCTAGAACCAGATGCAAGATATAATGGCGTCACCCGTGAACCTATAGAGAAGGACAAACAAGCATTAGACAAGTGTGCCTAGAATGAAATGAGCAATCAAACAAAGTGTTTCTTAGAATTTCAGCAAATATAAACAAGTGAGGTCATTTCAGCAAATATATATGGAAGCAGTGGCATCTCCTGGAATGCATAGTCGTTGGGTGACTCAGAATTTGCGGTGAGCTACTCAATGGCATGTAGTTACTGTCATAGCTAAGAAACAACCAGATAGAAATTATAATGGCATCATAAGAGAACGTCTAGAGCAGGAATGCAAACCACGAGTGAACTACATAGTAGAGGACAATTATGCCATTGATTAGGACGAACCAACACCAGATAAGAAAATAATGGCTTTGCTTGTGAACCTGTAGAAGAGGCTATGCAAACCATCATGTTCATTGTTCCATTCTGGGCTCTATGCAAGAAAAGAAAATAGTTAGTGTTGCAGCTTTTGAAGAACCAGATGGCAACAACAAAATTATAATCGAATTAGTATGAAGTGTCAAAATGGGTACTATCGGACAACATAACGATGCCAAGGAGGAAACAATAACAGGAACATATCTCAGGATGAACCAGATAGATTCAGTAACTGTGGAGCAGGGAATCCAATCTAATATTTTCCACTAATTTTACATTTTGCAAGAACTACACTATTGTTCAGAGTAGCTAAGAACATGTGCATGAATTCAAAATTTGTAGAGTAGCGAATGCAAACCAACATGTCTAGTGACCTACTCTGTAGTATCTAGCACGAAGAACAGGCGTGCGCTTTGACTGGGTGTACAGAATGATTAGAAAAATGTAGTTCACCACGACAGGCTTGAACCTGCTGTACTGCTGACAAAACAAAAAAAGAGTTGGTGATTTGGTTACCATGGTCGGATAGGCTTCTAATCATCATCCGTACCAGCGCGGGTGACATGCTTGTCACCCAGGGTGCTTCGGTTGCGCCAGCTGTTTACGCGGGGAAGCAGATCTTGGGCGCTCGATGCCGTCTTGACTACGGTGGACGAGGTTGAATCAGTGCACTGCACGGTGGTTCAGGTAAGGTACGGGTGGGGAGGATGCCACCAACGTTGATGCAGATCTTGGGCAGTCGTTGACGGATTCGGCGCCATGGAGGGTAAAGTGGGAAATGGAAATCAGGTGCGATGGATGATGACCGACTCGGTGACCAAGGTCGGGTGCGGTGGACGTCGGTGAAGCGGCAATCATGCTTTGGATGAGACCGCATCTGATGCAGCTCTGGTATACTGTTGGCTGAGGAGTGCATGGTATCGAGTTTCGGCGGGCAAAGCCAGCCGCGGAGAAGTGCTGTGGGAGGTTCCGGGCGCGAGAAATTTCATAGTGTTTGAAATGGAGGGGCGCAAGGGAGTGGGGACCACGTGATTTTGGTATCGTTTGAAACGGAGGGGCGCCAGAAATTTCACAGTGTTTGAAATGGAGGGACGCGAGGGAGTGGGGACCACGTGATTTTTCTATCGTTTGAAACGGAGGGGCGCCCGAAATTTCGCAGTGTTTGAAATGGAGGGGCGCGAGGGAGTGGGGACCACGTGATTTTGGTCATCTAGCAATCTTGTCCGTCCATCCCAAATCAACAGGCCATAGGGGATACCTTCCCTTCGAAGGCTCTGGCGCGGACGCCTATGCAAGTAATCGCTGGGTGTCCCAGAGTAGACTATAGGGGTAGATGTGTAGGTTACTATAGTAGAAGACCATTAATTGGGCTAGCTGGCGCGATGTCATTTTTATGCTCCACGAGTTCAAACTTTTAGGGCTTGTTTGATTCATAGGAATTGCATAGGAATTGTGTAGGATTTGAATCCTATGGGATTTTTTCCTATGTAATTGTTTGATTCATAGGAACACATCCTATAGGAATTAATCCTATAGGAATCTTGTAGTGCAATTCCTATAGGAAATAAACATTAGATTAGACCTCATGGAAAAATTCCTTTGCTACATCAAACATGATTCCTCTTCCCATAGAATTCAAGTTGGCATGACATCTCAATCCTATGTTTTTCCTATTCCTATACTTTTCCTATTCTATGAATCAAACAAGCCCCTTACTTATGGTGTTCATGAGTGAATACATGTAGCTCAAAAAAAGGTACTGTACTTACGTGACTAGTAAACTGTACGTGCTTCGCACGACTATGTTATTGCGTGCACTCCAATAACTTACTCCCTCCGACCCATATTACTTGACTTGGATTTATGAGTCAAGACATCCGAATGTGAGCATTTTACCATCTCACATTTAATGGTAGATGTGAGCACAATTGATTGAGTGGCAAACCTTTTTTTGTGCGGTCGAGGCCCACGTACGCTGATGACCCTCGCTAATCAACGGCAGCTCACACATAAGTGTATTTTTACGTAGTAGTAGTAGAAACATCATCCAGAGAGACAAAGTTTAGCGTCTAGCAATCTTGACCGTCCAATCTGAAATCAACAGGTCAAAGCGGATACCTTCCCTGCGAAGGCTCTAGCGAGAATGCCTATGCAAGGAATCGTTGGCTGTCTGTGGGTAGACTATAGGGGTACCTATGCTTGTGACCCAAAGTACTTCAGAGTCCAGACAATAGCTGGGTGTCCCCGACGCTGACGGTGCATTTTATTTTCTAGACACTGGATCCGGATCCCTACACATCTAACAAAGTGGAAAGTATGACCAATTTTAAAGATTACTCATTGACGATTTAATTATTTTTGATTTATCAGATATACTCTCCCTCCAGCCTAATTTTTCTGAAAATACCCTCCAACCTAATTAAAAAGGATGTCACATATTTGACTAAATTTGAATGTAATATGTACACTAAATAGTGACTACTATATGGCAAGTATATCGTTACAAAATCTCCACAGAGTGCATTCGAACGCTAAAGTGTGCAATATAATTATGCGTAGACGGATGAGAAAAAAAGATCCATGCACCCAAAATAAAGAAAAAGGTGGGCCACGTAGGCAAGTCCTCCCCCTTCGTAGTTCCTACTCCAAGATTTGGCGATTGCAACACTATGGCTGCCCTGCGGAGGTAGGGCCTGGACGATGTCCGCAATGGTCATGACCTCGACGGCCAACATGAGATGGTTTCTCTCTTCCTACTTTGCGGGGTGTGACCTGAATGATCTCTGCAATGGTAGCTGCTGGCTACGGAGAACCGTGACTTCTTTCTTCAAATTTTCACACTCAGCGCGAAGCGTGGAGGAGTCACGCTCGTAAGATCGTGCGAGCTTCATTTGAATAGCCAAATCGGCTCGGAGGTGATCACACTCTAGGTTGAGCTTGAATTTTTTCTGAAGAATGTTGATGTTATGGCTGTAGATTTCATCTACTTTGGCCGAGATTCTCGCCCTGACTTCCTACATGGAAAATGCATCATCAGTAAGAGAGCATGGAGTGCATGCACAGAAGAACAAAAAATGTCAATACATGTATAGTGACTACAATACCTCTCTTCTTCGACCGAGAGCGGGCATGAGGGCATCGTACGCGTCAGAGATATCCGTCGTGCTATCGACCCCTAGGTGGAAAATTTGATGCTCGAGCCGCCTGCCCTGGAAGATGTACATAGACAGTTCAATAATAGGAGCAGACAGCCCAGGAATCAACGGAAGTACAAACCTACCCGGACTCTTGGTCCCCATGATAGCCGCTCTTTGGATACATGCGCGAAGACGAGCCCTCGCCCCATGGCTGGTCTCCTTTCTCGGTCCGAGCCTACAGGTCACCCTGCCGGCGAGATTTCTCCATGGCTCTAACCACCGCCATCTTGCTATTCTTCCAACAAGACAGGATATTTTGTGACATCGCTGGATGAAGAAGTAGAGAAGAAAGGGAGGAGCAGTGGAAGAAAATGGTTTCTACGAAGGCGGAGCGAGGTAGTACTAGTAGGAGGAGAGATGAGAGTGAATAGTGGAAGCAAAACGTCCAGTACTAGGTCTCGCTTGTTCGAAAAAAGTACTAGGTCTCGTCGCCGGCCTTCGAGCAATCTCGTTGGTCCATCAAGCGATCGAGCTTACTAGTTGCAAATATTATGCAGTGTGCTAAGGCTTGGGCATGAGCTAAGAAAATAACTTAGACATGAGTCTAGCAAAATCAAAACTGCTCCACCGTTTAGGTCTCTTGCATGGGTCCCATGTAGCAGCTTTTTTTCACTTTTTCTCTCCAAACTACTAGTGCTCTGGCCAATGAAAATGCCTCAAAGTATTATGCCAAATATTTTAATCAACTAGCCTCTGGGTCTTGTACTAGACACAAGTCCAGGAATATTTTAATCAAAACTGCTCCACCGTTTAGGTCTCTTGCTTGTAGTAGTAGTAATCCCTCCCATCCATATTTACTCGTCGCTAAATTGGACGTATCTAGCAATGAATCGGAGGAAGTAGTAGTAGTAGTAGTAGTCACATTGAATATACTTAGGGCTTGACGCATAAGCATCACAAACGGTCACCAAAAGATCGAACGATAAACTTCAAGATAACTTTGGGTTTCTTTGGAAACAGGATTTAATAACACCAGAATTTGACTCGGTCATAGGTACAAAAAAATGGATTGCAAAACTGAGGCAATAGCTTTCTTTGGATCACAGAATTTCAAAACACAGGATAATAGGGTCGGAGGTACAAATCTGCTGGCTTAAAGTCATTTCAATGAAACACAGTAAATGCGTAGGAAAATTGCCTCAATCCTACGCGAATGAGTGTAAAAAAGTGGATGTTGAAATTCCTATGAGATTGGGGTGTAGAAATGCAATCTATATGAATTTTGGAGGTATGATTCCTTTCATCCAAAGGGCTTCCTTATGAAAAAAATACTATGGGTCGAATTCCTCCAAAATTCCTTTGAAAATCTTTCGATCCAAATTGGCGCTTAAACAAGATGTGTGTGCTCACGACAGATGAACACCTTCCGGCAGGAGGTGATGCGGTCGTAGATTTTCATCCTAAACCCGTCTGCGGTTACCTTGAACATAAGGTAGTCACCCTCCTTCAACCCATGGAAAGCAGCAAAGGTATCCCACTCTTTGTCCAGGATGATCTGGTCTTTGTTGTGGTTGGCATGGACAACCCACTCACATTCCTCGCATGATTGGACCACCACTAGTTGTGGGTAGGGGTGTCCCTTCAAGTAAGGCTTGAAGTAAGTCGTGATGATAAGCATATACATGTCATGCTGGACTAACTAGATGTAGAAGCGCCTAGGACGATCCACCATCGCATGGTGTCCAACCGACCTACGGCGTCTTCTCAGTTTGGCAGAACTAGCGACTGACCTGGCCACACTTGCCCTTGCCAAGGCCTCCAATCTCCTACCCGGTAGCTTCAACTCCCTTGGGTATGATGGGGAGATCATCTTCATAGCCACCTGGAGCTAGAACAGTCCGGTCAATAATGTAGTCTAAGTTTGGCATTACAACTGGGTCGTCCTACATGAAAATTACCATTGCGTTAGTCCTTTGGAATTACCAAAATAGCACAATGCATTGTATAAATTGACTAAAGATCACAATGAGTCATTGCACCATCAAAATTACCTAAACATCACAAGGTATCAGGTAAATTAAATTGCCTACACAACACAATGCATCATCAGAATGACCTAACCCGATGGGTCCTCAAAATTATCTAAATAGCTACTAGAAGGCATAACATTTAATTAGATTGATTTAACAACACAATGCATATCCCCCGCAAAAAACAACACAATGCATAATCTGAAAGGCTAAAACAACACAATGCATTATCTGGATAGACAAAACAGCATATATGCAGTGCATCATCAAAAATACCAAAACAGCAAAAGGTATTATGTAATTAAATTTAATAAACAGTTTTTGCACAATCAAAATTACCTAAACTGATGGGTCATTGAAATAATCTAAACAGATAGAAGGCATATCATTTAATCCTAAACAGCAGAACACAAATCAAAATGGACGAAACAACAAAGTGAGGAGATAGGACGCAATGCATCATACAAAAAAATACCAAAACAACACAACACGTCATACAAAATTCCTAAACAGCACAATGCATCATCTAAGTACCCAAACAGAACCCTGCATCATCGTCATCAAGAATATTCCATAACTAAGTAGAATAGCACAAAAGAGAAATATAGATACATCCAATTCTAGGCAAAGTCAAGTCAGTTATTTCTGGACATAGGGAGTATAAAGAACAACACAAAAGACAATTATCAAGAATATGACATACAACTAAGCAGTTCAACAAAGGACCTGCAGTACACGTTGCAAAAATCTGACTAGATGCACGTCGGATTTGGCTTAAAGCCCCAATCCTCTAGATATAACCTCGCTGAAGTTGGGGGGCACGAACTTGCACAGGGGTCGATGGGTTGAGCAGATGAACAAGGCGCCACTGACGAAGAATCAGCCACATATACGGAAGAAGCATAGACAATCGCTGATGAAGGGGGCACCACCGATAGGGTTTTCATCACGTACACTCTAAAATTTGGCACATTGGGAATAACAGTCTAACCTGTAGACGAAAAGGACGCGTCTGCCGCCGCACGAGCATTCGTTCTCAACGCATGCAACACCGAAGGCTTGGACGACCGCTCGGCGAGCAACGAGGGTTTCGGCGTGACTGGCTGAATCCCTAAGGGCGACGAATGCCTCACCTTGGGCACGACCCGCACACACGCGAAATGCGAAGGACACTTTAGAGAGGGTGCTGAGGCCATCGGAATCAAACAAGCCACCTACAGGTCCGAAGCAGAGCTTGATGAGGACCCTAGCTCAACCACAGACAAAGGTTTTGGCATTAGTTTCATCGAGGCAACAGCTGGGTTAATGACTGAGAGTAGTGAGGTGAGTACGGAAATGTGATAGCAAGAGAGGGAATGGTGGGGGAGGAGTTATTAGAGAATGGGAGTGGGTAACCCTCTATCAGCTTTAGTAGTACCGTACTACAAAAAAACTACATTTCACATATCATCACCTTTTGATGAACTAGTTCATTTCTTGGAACCGACTAAAATAGTGGGTACCCTTTAGGTTTCAAACTTCCATCTAGTACCAGTTTTGCTAGTAGTAAGTACGGTACAATACTTTGTATTACCCTCCATCCCAAAATATAAGGCGCCTGAGGATTAGTCAAAAGTCAACATTTTTTAAGTTTGACCATGATTACACAAAAATTATAAAATTTATAATACTAAATTAATATGAATAGATTCACCATAAAGTATATTTTCTTAATATGTCCATTCAATATTGTAGATGTAGATATTTTTTTCTAAATATTTGGTCAAAGTTAGCAAGGTTTGACTTTTGACCATTCCTTAGACGCCTTATATTTTGGGACGAGGAAGTAGTATAAATATTTTTAGATAGAGGAAATTGCATGATCCACCATCTTTTCATCGCACTTTTGCACAAAGCACTTGGTGGACATCATTTTTGCATATTTTAACAGTTTTTTAGCGTAATATGCACAAATTTGGCCAGTTGGTCCTATAATGACCGATTTAACCTCATTGGTAGCAAGACTGACAAGTGGTCCCCGAATTCCATTGCTCTCATTCACACACAAAGATTTGAATGATGCTAAAAACTAGATACTAACGATATTTATCACCCGCAATACTTTTTGGATGCATGTAGCTGGTATGTAAGAGACTTATTTCATATAAAACGTCAATGTTTACACATAGGTACCAACATAACATTCCATCGCACATTGAATTTGTGAAGGCTTTATTTGGTTATAATAAACTTGTTTCTGAACATAACTTGTTTGTACATAAGAATTGACGTTTCATTCACATATCCAAATATCCATCGAAGAGTTTCTTTTAAGTGTAGGACTAATGATATATGTCTGTTTATTACACCTCACACAAAAAAAACACCCCGATTGATCATAAACTTTAAGTAGATTATTATTTTTCCGAGATTTATTTCCTGAGAGGAAGCATGGTGAATATGCCTCGGAATGCCATAAGCCTAGTTTCGACAAAGTTTATACATGTTTCACTTATGATTATGAAATTTTTTGAGTTCTCAAGGTTTCCTAGTGAACTTCGCATTATTAAACTAATTTAAGCTGATTTATCAATGTTAGATAAAATTTGAACTATGAGTAAGTAGTAGATTGCTCTTAAAGTTATACAAGTATCTTTTGAAGGTACCCACACCCAGACAATCAATATATCGGAAACCAATGAATTTGTTGGATTCAACTTCTTGCTAAGCATTTGCATGTACAATTTTTTCTTTTATTTGAAAACAATAAAAACATTGCACGGTGACCTCTGACTTGTCCTACTTGCTGTGAAAAATGATTATTATCAAGAGAGTTTGCATATAAAAAACAATGTATTTGAAAATATGGCCTGCCATGTATGAACATATCCTTAGGCTTCAGGCCGAAAGACAAGCTAAATGGCCTTATATATATGTACAACATAATTTATGGTAATATTCCCATATTTGGTAGATGAGTGCATCTTGGCATGGTGAACAATAATGCTACCAGTACTGGGAGTTTCCAAAATTTAGTAATAAAAAATCATTTTCAAATTTGAACTACAAGTAAATATGATAGAATGCTCTTAAAAAGTTACAAACATCCTTTGAGTCTTTATGGTACCGAGGCGGTCAATACTTCAAAAACCAACGAGTGTTCTTTAGGAATATTAAAATTCTTGCTACGGATATGCATGTTGACAATTTGATCCTCACTAGCTATGAACAAAAATACTAAAAACCTAAAAATGAAGCCTTCTTCATGGCGTCCTCTTGCGTGCACTACTATTTGCCCTAAAAAATAATTAATAACCGTGAGTCATCATAAATTACAAAAAAAATAGTTACACAATATATATGGCCCATGGAGTATGAACACTCTTGGGTTTCAAGCCGAACGACAAAGGTAACAACCATATGCACATCGTATTGTATTGTATTGTTCCCATATTTGGTAGATGTGTGCATCTTGGCAAGGTGAAAAATAGTGGCAACCATAGGTTCCAACTTATAGGAACAATGAAACTGAAAGCGACAAGATTTTTTTTGTAAGAAAGTACGACGAAGAATGGCTCAGAGTACCACAACAACAACCCTAGTTTTCAGACAAAGCGTGGACCTTGATACACTTACGATTGACTACCAACTTTTATGAGTTCAAAAGCTTCCCAACCAACTGTTTTCCTTGCTTAATTTTAGGGTGCTTCATGCTAAATGTATGGACATCGATGTAATTTTACCTTTTTAGGTCCTTGATGTAAAATGTACTTCCACCGTTTGTGTAAAATTCGAACCTAGAAGCAAGTGGTAAAATTTCAATGTATTTAAGATTATTAGTTTTTAATGAGTATGAATATTCTTAGAGTTTCAAGCCGAACGACCAAGGTCATGGCCATATCAACATCACACTTTATGCTGATGATGATCCCATATCCAAGAATTTGCATGCCACCAAATTTGGCCTTATATTTTGAAAACAAATGAATAGGAAGTAGCGGTATGAAGAGTATGGCTCGATCAGGTGCTCTCTCGAGAATGAGCCGAACCCGACTGTTTTATTTCTTTGATTAATTTTGGGGTAGTTCATGCTAAATGTAATGATCTCGATGTAATTTCCCCTCTTTTAAGGTCCTTGATGTAAATTATACTCCCACTATCCGTGTAAAATTCGAACCTAAAAGGAAGTGGTAAAATTTTAAACATATTTAAGATTATTAGTTGTCAATGAGTATGAACATTCTTGGGTTTCAAGACGAATGACCAAGGTCATGGACATATCTACATCGTACTTTATGTTGATGATTCGTGATCCCATATCCAAGAATTTGCATGCCGCCAAATTTGGCCATATTTTGAAAACAAACAAAGAGGAAGTAGTATGAAGATTATGGCTTGATCAGCTTCTCTCACGAGAAGGAGCAAAACATGACTGTTTCCCTGCTTAATTTAGGGTGCTTTGTGCTAAATGTATGGACCTCGTTGTAATTTTACCTTTTCTAAACGTATTGAAGATTATTTGTTGTCGATTGGTATGAACATTCTTGGATATGAAGAAGAACGACCAAGGTCATGGCCATATCTACATCATACATTATGCTGATGATGATCACATATCCTAGAATTTTCATACCGCCAAATTTGGCCATATTTTGAAAACAAACCAAGAGGAAGTAGTATGAAGAGTATGGCTTGTTTATCTTCTCTCTCGAGAAGGAGCCAAACATGATTGTTTTCCCTGCTTAGTTTCAGAGTGTTTTATTTGTGCTAAAAGTATGGACCTCGATGTAATTTTACCCCTTTTTAGGTCCTTGCTATAAAATGTACTCCCACCGTCCATGTAAAATTCGAAGATAAAAGCAAGCGGTAAAATTTAAACGTGTTTAGGCTTAGTTGTGTGAATGAGTATGAACAATCATGGATTCGAAGTCGAACGACCAAGGTCATGGCCATATCCATCTACATCATACTTTATATCGATGATTCATGATCCCATATCCAAGAATTTGCATGCCGCCAAATTAGGCCATATTTTGAAAACAAACAAAGATGAAGTAGTATGAAGAGTATGGCTCGAACAGATGCTCTCTCTCGAGAAGGAGCCGAACCCGACAGTTTTACCTGCTTAATTTTAGGGTGCTTCGTGCTAAAAATATGGACCTCGATGTAATTTTACCTTTTTTAAACGTATTTAAGATTATTAGTTATCGATGAGTATGAACATTCTTGGATTTCAAGATGAAGGACCAAGGTCATGGCCATATCTACATCATACTTTATGCTGATGATGATCACATATCCAAGAATTTCCATGCCGTCAAATTTGGCCATTTTTTTAAAACAAACAAAGAGGAAGTAGTCTGAAGAGTATGGCTCGCTCAGCTTGTCTCTCAAGAAGGAGCCAAACATGACTGTTTTCCCTGCTTAATTTTAGGGTGCTTCATGCTAAAAGTATGAACCTCGATATAATTTTACCCCTTTTTAGGTCCTTGCTGAAAATGTACTCCCACCGTCCATGTAAATTTCAAAGATAAAAGCAAGTGGTAAAATTCAGCTATTTTTTTAAAATAATACATTTTTAATAATTTCCATGAATAATACAAGAATTGAAAGATTTGCAATTCTAGCGTGGTATTAGTAGTTGAATAGCCGACCAGTCCTTATCGGCTTTTGAATCGCTGACTAGTCCCTGTCTGCTTTTGAAAAGCTAATAAGTCTCTGTCTGCTTTTGAAAAGCCAGCAGGTTATAGGGCAATGTGAAGAATAGGGGGACTAGTCAGCTTTTCAAAAGCAGACAAGGACTAGTCAGCTTTTCAAAAACAGACAGGGCCTAGTCGGCTATTCTAAAGCCGATAAGGACTGGTCGGCTTTTCAAGTGCCGACACCATGCTAGAATTGTAAATCTTTCAATTAGTGTATTATTCATGAAAATTATTAAAAAAATAGCTAAAATTCAAATGTATTTCAGCTTAGTTGTGAATGAGTATGAACAATCTTGGATTTTAAGCCGAACGACCACGGTCATGGCCATATATACATCATATTTTATATCAATGATTCATGATCCCATATCTAAGAATTTTCATGCCGCCAAATTGGGCCATATTTGGAAAACAAACGAAGAGGGAGTAGTATGAAGAGTATGGCTCGATTAGCTTTTCTCTCGAGAAGGAGCAAAACATGACTTTTCCTTGTTTAATTTTAGGGTGCTTCGGGCCAATGTATGGACATCAATGTAATTTTACCTTTTTAGGTCCTTGATGTAAAATGTACCTCCACCGTCCGTACATGTAAAATTCATACGTAAAAGCAAGTGGTAAAATTTAAATGTATTTAAGCTTATTAGTTGCCAATGAATATGAACATTCTTGCATTTTAAGCCGAACGACCAGGGTCATGGACATATCTACATCACACTTTATGATAATGATTCATGATCCCATATCAAAGAATTTGCATGCCGCCAAATTTGACCATATATTTCAAAAAAAAATAAAGAGAAAGTAGTATGAAGAGTATGGCTCGATCAGCTGCTCTCTCGAGAAGGAGCCGCACCCGACTATTTCCATTGCTTAATTTTAGGGGGCTTCGTGCTAAATGTAAGGACCTTTATATACTTATTTAAATTTTTAGGTCCTTGATGTAAATTGTACTCCCACCGTCCGTGGTGGTCCCATATTTGGACATAAAATGGGTGTGAATCATGGCATGGTAACAATGTTGCCACTCGGAGTTTCCGACCATGAGGAAAGGAAAAAATCAATTTTCCAAGTGAGAGGAGTGTATTTTCATAAAGCAAGTACTCCGTCCGACCCAAATTAATTGACTCAAGTTTATCTAGATTTAGATGTATCTAGTACTAAAATATGACTAGATACATCCGAATCTAGACAAATCTGAGTCAATTAATTTAGGTCAGAGGGAGGAAGAATATGTATTTATGTAGAAAAGAAACAAAGAGACTGAAGAGAAACTTTGGGCACAGAGGAAGCAGCTCGAGAGAGCAGCGAAGAGGAGGAGTTGAAGGCGGTGCGATATGAGAGCAAAGCTATGATGGCTTCCTGACACGAGGTACATGGTACAGTCACCTAGTAGTACTAGTAGTACGGAACTAGTACTAGTAAATTTCAGGACCTTTATTATATACTACTGTATGCACACAAAACTAATTGCGTTTTCTCTCTCCTTCAGTGCATCATCACCATCCCCACACCCCGGCTAGGTGATCTCTCCCTCGTCCAAAATGTGGCACTGCGCACGTGTGTCGACCTGCCTTATTGTCGGCTCAGTGTCAGTATCAGGCGTGCTGCATAGAAGGAACCATTTTGGGGCTTGGCGACAAAAGGGACAGTACTCATACTATTATTAGAGTCGGAGTTCAAACTTTCACAGTTTCGAAATTTTCACTTCCTTCTCAAACATCCAGAGGGAAGGTTATTCAAAAGATTTCAAAAGATAGTGGTGCACAAGGGATTGTTTATACTGTCTGGTGTCTGCAGTACATCCCATCGCATTCGATGCACTTCATTATGATCTGACCAGCTTTACCACTACTCCATAGTACTCCATTGTCGTTCCATTTCACACCCTACGAAGAGGAAGCCACCAAGCACACCCATAGCACGCTGGATCGAAAGTACAGTAGCAGTAGTACGAAGGGTATGGATCGGCTGCTCCTCGAGAAGGACCCGTACCCGACTGTTTTTCATTGCTTTATTTTAGTGCCCTTTGTGCTAAATGTATGGACCTCTATGCAATTTTCTATTTTTTGAGGTCTTCGATATAAACTGTACTCCCACCGACCTTCTCAAATTTTAACTAAACGTAAGCGCGATAGGTTGCTCTTAAAATTTTCCAAAAATGTTTTGAAGCTAAGTAGGAATTCAGGACATCGAAAAACCATCGAAAGTTCTAAAAAATTCATGTTCTTGCTATGAATCTGCATCCCGAAAAAGTTGACACGGTTTTCATAACATTTCTAAAAAAGAATAAGAAGTATAATATTTTTTTGTGTCATCATGTTACGTGTATCCGGAAAAACGAGTTATAAAAGTATAATACGAACATTATTAATTATTCTTTGGTTTCAATAATACTTTATGTTAATGAAATTAGGTCAACCTTGAATTACAAGTAATAAAATGTAGGTTGCTTTGAAAGTTTTATGAAAAAAACTTTTGGAGGTACCCATCGAGCGGTTAATTAATATATCAGAATCCACAGAGAGTTTTAACGAGTGGTTCGACTTATAACTAAGATTTTGCATCGTGAAAATTTTGAACACCTTTTGAAAACGATCACATGAAACAGGGAGAGAGGGGAAACGATTTTTCTATTATCTATGGGCAACCCACAAGATTGAGGTGCACCTTATTAGGCTTAAAGATACAAAATCTATTTTCTCCACAATGTATATGGTGAACCTTAGTGGATGCCACATACTAGGCCTTAAGGTGTGCTTTTGTACACATTGCTGACGCCCTTATTAGGGAAAAAGCAAATAGTACTCCCCCGATCCAAATTAGTGTTCACACATTTGCCTAGATTCGGATGTATCTAGTCATGTTTTAGTGCTAGATACGTCCGAATCTAGACAAATCTAAGAACATTAATTTGGATCGGAGGGAGTAGTATATTAGTACTTTTTTTGACGAAAGTATATTAGTACTCATTTCTCTGCTTAGACATATGCTCACCTCTGTCCACGCGCTGTACACGCTGAGAGAATAAAACCTAGGCAGGGTAAAAGAGGGCAGCAGCGAAGAGGAGTTGAAGGCAGTTCAATGTCAGAGGAAAGTTATGATGGGTTCCTGACACGAGGTACTCCTATGGCCACTGTACTAGTAGTAAATTTCAGGACCTATGCACGCAAAACAAAGTGTGTGTTTTCTCTCTCCTTCGCTGCCTCTCACTATCCATCCTCCCTCTCTCCTACCCTTTCCCCTCGCGCACCGGCCCGACTGATCTCTCCCTGGTCCACAGCGTGGTGCTGCACACGTGTGCCTTGGTACGGAGGCTCTATGTCTCTGGCGTGTTCGGCAGCCGTGTTGGCATGGAGTAGGTATGAGGAGTACATAGGAAGGAAACCACTTTGGTCCTTGGCGGCAAAAAAAATTCAAACTCTTCCGGTTTTCTAAATTTTCACTTGCTTTCCAAACATCGGGAGGGAAGGTTACTCAAAAGATCGGCCATTCACAGTACTTCTTATCGTATCTTTATCTTTTCTTATCTCTTACAATACAATACCATACCACTATATAGTGTACCATAACTTCGAACATTGACCGTTGGATCAAGACCGGCAAATCCAAACAGTGTCGTCGGTGTGATTTTCCAACTATATCAGGAAAGAACATTCAATTATTATCAATTTTCTGAGTGGATGACGAGTGAGGTTGTGCTTTTCCATTTAGGAATGTCCGAAGAATATTGGATCCGAATGCCAGAAGCCAAGTTTACCAACATGTTGTACCAACGTTTCCCATGTTTTATTTATGAGTTTTCAAACTTCCTAGTTAACTCTGCCTATTTGACTAAATGACTTTATGTTGATTTATCAAAATTAGGTCAAATTTGAAACTACAAGTAAATTGTAGGTTGCTTTGAAAGTTTTATGAAAAATCTTTTGGAGATACCCATCGAGGGATCACAATTAATACATCATCGGGAAAATTTGCTACAGGACACCGTAATTTTCTGTCATTTGCTAAAACACACTGTTCAATTATGTCTTTGCCAGATACCATTACAATTTTGTGGCACATTTTCCAGAACACACCACACCGCCAAAACAGGAAAGTTTGGCACATTTTTTTTCAAACCTGGCCATAACATGGTCACCCATGCAAAAGTGGCAAAAACTTCCCATTTTTGGCCACGTGGTGTGTTCTGGCAAATGTGCCACAAAATTGTAATGGTACCTAGCAAAAGCATAATCAAATAGTGTATTTCAGCAATTGACAGAAAATAATGGCGTTCTGTAGCAAATTTTCCCTATATCATAAAACACTGAGAGTTTTGACGATAGGTTCAACTTCTTGCTAAGATTTTGCATCTTGACAATTTAACAAAATTAGGTCAAACTTGAGCTACAAGTAAGCGCGATAGATTGCTCTTGAAGTAAATGTATTTCAGAGGTAGATGGGTGCATCTCCTTATAGTAAACAATGTCGTCAGTGTGAGTTTCCAACCATCAGGAAATAAAATTCTCAGTTTTTCGAGTGATGACGAGATGGTTCTTTTTCGTAAAGAAAGCTCGAAGAATATGGATCTCAATGCCATAAGCCAAGCTTCTAGACATATTAAGTGGACCAACATGTTTTACTTACGATTCCCATATGTTTTTTGAGTTTTCAAACTCCCTAGCTAATTATTCTGCCCACTTGAATGACTACATGTCGATTTATCGAAATTAGGTCAAACTTTAACTATAACTAAATTGTAGGTTGCTCTGAAAGTTTTATGAAAAAGCTTTTCGAGGTACCGTACCGATCATGGGGGAGGTCACAATCAATATATGAGAAACAACCGAGAGTTTTGACAACAGGTTTGACCTCTTGCTAAGATTTTGCATCGCATGACACTATTTAACGAAATTGGGTCAAACTTGAGCTACAAGTAAGCGCGACAGGTTGCTGTTGAAATATATGACTTTTCAGAGAGGTATATGGGTGCATTTTCTTGTAGTAAATAGTGTCGTCGGTGTGATTTTCCAACTATATCAGGAAAGAACATTCAATTATTCTCAATTTTCCGAGTGCTCACGAGCGAGGTTGTTATTTTCCGTAAAGAAATGTCCGAAGAATATTGGATCTAAATGCTAGAAGTCAAGTTTACCAACATGTTGTACCAACGATTCCCCTGTTTTATTTATGAGTTTTCAAACTTCCTAGCTAACTCTACCCATTTGACCGGATGACTTTATGTCGATTTATCGAAATTAGGTCAAATTTGAAACTACAAGTAAATTGTAGGTTGGTTTTAAAGTTTTATGAAAATTCTTTTGGAGGTACCCATCGAGGGGTCACAATTAATATATCATAAAACATCGAGAGTTTTGACGATAGGTTCAACTTCTTTCTAAGATTTTGCATCTTGACAATTTAATGAAATTAGGTCAAACTTGAGCTGCAAGTAAGCGCGATAGATTGCTCTTGAATTAAATGTATTTTTAGAGGTAGATCGGTGCATCTTGTTGTAGTAAACAATACCGTCAGTGTGAGTGTCCAACTATCAGGAAAGAACATTCAATTCTACATTTTCCAAGTGAAGACGAGTGAGGTTACTTGTTCTTTAATTTTCTATGAAGAGAAGTCCAAAGAATATTGGATGTGGATACCACAAGCCAAGTTGACAGACATATATAGTGGATCGAAAAAATGTAGTACGTGCGATTCCCATGTTTTATGAGTTTTCAAGCTTCCTAGCTGACCCCGCCCATTTGAATGACTTTATGTCGATATCTCAGAATTAGGTCAAATTTGAAACTACAAGTAAATTGTAGGTTTTGCTTTGATAGATTTATGAAAAAGCTTTTGGAGGTACCCATCGAGGAGTCAAAATTAATATATCAGAAATCAACGAGAGGTTCGACGATAGTTTCAACTTCTTTCTAAGATTTTGCATCTTGACAATTTAACGAAATTAGGTCAAACTTGAGCTAGCTACAAGTAAACGCCATAGATTGCTCTTGAATTAAATGTTTTTCATAGCTAGATCATCGGTGCATATTTTTGTAGTAAACAGTGTCATCGGTGTGATTTTCCAACTATCAAGAAAGAACATTAAATTCTACATTTTTCGAGTGAAGAATATGAGTGAGGTTGTTCTTTTTCCTAAAGAAAATTATGAAGAATATTGGATCTGAATGCCACCAGCCAAGTTTACATACAAATATATTGGACCAACATGTTGTACCAACGATTCTCATGTTTTATGAGTTTTCAAACTTCCTAGCTAACTCTGCCCATTAGAATGACTTTATATCGATTTATCGATATTAGGTCAAATTTGAAACTACAAGTACTAGTAAATTGCACGTGCCCTGGACATGAGACTCGGATAATAGACATATGGCATACCATCACTATATAAAATTATAATATTTAAAGCAGAAAAATATAATAGGGAAAATTCGAAATACTACAAGTAAACTGTGTAGGTTGCTTTGAAAGTTTTACGAAAAAGCTCTTAGAAGTACCCATCGGAGGGGCGCGGGGGGTGGGGGGGTGGGGGGTAGGGGGTCAATTAATATACTATCATAAACCATAGAGAGTTCTGACGAGAGGTTCATCTTCTTTCTAAGATTTTGTGTCTTGACAGTTTAATGAAATTAGGTCAAACTTGAGCTACAACTAAGTGCGATATATTGCTCCTGAATTTAATGAAATTAGGTCAAACTTTAACTATAAGTAATAAATTGTAGGTTGCTTTGAAAGTTTTATGAAAAAAGCTTTTGGAGGTACCCATCAAGCGGTTAATTAATATATCAGAAACCATAGAGAGTTTTTAGGAAACAGAATATCACCTAGCAGGCATTCCATTGCAAATCAAAATTGACAACTCGTCTATCACCTAAAGTAAGACCGTGTCACTATGAAAATACCAGAATATCAGGTATGAGCAGAGCTTCCGCTGTCCATAATAGTCTTAAATGGTTCGATTTGTTCAAACCGCGTGTGCACACAACACGTTTGACGAAAGGAACATAGGATTCCGATGAGAGTTCAACACATATGAATCAACGATATGACTGAATGAATAAGCTAGATACTAGAACTTACGTGGCCATCATGGTCGTTTGGCCATTTGCTGTTATCGGGGTAAAGAAGGCATGGCATGCCGAACTGTTGTCCGTCCATGTCCAGCATCATGAAGCGGTAGCCAGGGATGCAGCGAGCGAGGCGGCCGACAGAAATGATGTCCAACCCCGAGGCGATCATGTGCATGTTCGCGGCGCTAAGGTTCGGCCATCCCCAATCCTCGTGGTGGCGGTCGCCCTGGCCATCCGTGTCGTCATCGCATGCCTTTCGCTTCAGCCTGCTGCTACCCCAAGATCTACCCATAGTAGCAAATGGAGTCTGGAATCCGGTAGATTAATGGAGGCATTGTGAGAAGGAGGCAGATGGATTCGAAAGGGGATGGAATCGGGGATGGGGGCAGTTGTTTGAGTGGGGAGTGAATCTGCAAGGAATCACCGCCAGTTCTCGTCCGCGTGGAAGACAAGGAAGGGGGGCGTAATTATTGAGGGCGGGCACCGGAACCGTCTAGAGGAAGTGAAAAAATAAATCGTAAGAGAGAGAAATGTGCGGCCTGCCTGTCAATGAGTGAAGGTCGGCACACGCAAACGTGCCTACATTTTACTTGGATCGTGCATGGCAGACCTTGATTCCACCACATGCAAGTGGCGTAGAACAAATTTTAGGAAGCGCTAGTGTCGACGTGTAAAACCGTCGTTTTTCTCCACCTTCACCCTACTACGAACGGTCATGCACCATTCCAGATATTGGTAAGGGCGGTTCCAATCTTTCACTTCTCCATCTCATTTCCTCCTCCACGGCATCATCGTCTTTCTCTTCCATGGCCTCATTGATACATTGCAAATGTATCTATAATTTTGGATGTTCCATGCTTGGTTTTATCTACTTTATTATGTTTTGTTCACACTTTGGAGTACTTTTCATATGATTTCTTGGACTAACCTATTAACAAGAGCCACAGTGCCAGTTGCCTGTTTTCTGCTATTTTTGGTTCCAGGAAGTCAGAAAATGAATATTCTTAGAATTGGATGGGACAAAAGCCAAAGTTACTATTTTCCCGGAAGACTCACGGAGCTAGAAGGAGAGTCGGAGAGGGGCCACAGGGTGGCCACACCCCCCCTTGGCGCAGGCCAGCCCAGGCCGCGCCAGGTCATGGTGTGGGCCCCTTTGCTGGCCACCGACCTTGCCTCCTTTGCCTATATATTCCTCCCGAGGCAGAAACCCTAAATCATCAAGCCTCCAGCCACGAAAAGTTCTGTAGCGCCGCCGCCACCGAAGGGGAGATTCGGGGGACAGAAAGTCTCTGTTCCGGCACCCTGCCAGGATGGGGAAGTGCCCCCGGAGCCATCTCCATCGATCTCCACCACCATCTCCATCATCATTGCAGATTCCCATGATGAGGAGGGAGTAGTTCTCTCTCGAGGCTAAGGGTTCTACCGGTAGCTATGTGTTCATCTCTCTCTCTATGCATGATCTTATTGTGATCATGAGCTTGTAATCTATAGATCTACCTTGCTACTCAAGTGCTTTAATAGATCTCTGCTCTCCCCATGTCTGTGAAACTGAGAGCATGCACACCATGGTGGCACTTAGGCTAGAGATTACAAATACTTGTTATGAGTTATATTTGGAGTTGGATGTCTTTATGAAATTGTGGTGTTTGTTGGAACCATCTAGTACTCAAGGTGACAGTGTGGGGTTATCTGGATGGGAAAGGCTTACTTTGAGGTGTGCTGTTATATCCCTACCATGGATTAGAGTGTCCAACCGGAGAGTAGTTCAGCGTAGTATCATGAAGATGATATATTTATATGAGAGTGTTCACTAGTGAAAGTATGATCCCTAGGCCTTGTTTCTAAGCACTGAAACACCGTTTTCTATTAGATCTGTTACATGTTTGCTTGCTTCTATCTTTATTTTAGTTTTACTTTAGTCTTTTCCACGCCACGAAGCTATTCGCTATCACCATTACCACTTATAATTATCCATCCCACTTGTGTTTCACTATCTCTTCGCCGAACTAGTGCACCTATACACCTGACAAGTGTATTGGGTGTGTTGGGGACACAAGAGACTTCTTGTATCTTGATTGCAGGGTTGCTTGAGAGGGGATACCTTTGACCACTTCCTCCCTGAGTTCGATAAACCTTGGGTGATCCACTTAAGGGAAAACTTGCTGCTGTTCTACAAACCTCTGCACTTGGAGGCCCAACAACTGTCTACAAGAATAGAAGAGCGTATACATCAAGCTATTTTCAGGCGCTGTTGCCGGGGAGGTAAGGTAAAAGGTATTCACACCAGAGGATTAAAGAAGAAGAACCTCCCACGGCAAACACCTATTTTCTGGCGCCGTTGCCGGGGAGGTAAGGTAAAAGGTACTCACATCCTCCGGTGTGAGTGCTCGAAGTTATTTCCTGTAGATTCTGCAATTTTGTCTTTTTGTTTCTTGTTTTCACTAGTTAGGATTAATGGAAAACAAAAAAGAAATTAGAGAGCTTTATAGTATTTATCTTGAGTTAGGACATGAAGTGTTTGAAGAGAAAATTAAAAAACCTATGGAACTTTATTTGCGTGCTAAAAGCAATGTTATTAGTAAGAATTCTTTGGACACCATTATTGCTAATGCTATGGAAAAGTCTAAGCTTGGGGAAGCTAGTTTTTATGAAAATGATCTTTTTAGTTCCCCAAATTTGGAAGATAGCTATTCTATTGATTATGATGATACCAAACCTCCAATATATGACGGTTACAATGATGAATATGATATTTTCAGTCCACCTACTATTGAGGAGAAAATTAATTATGATTACAATATGCCTCCTATATTTGATGACTATGGTGATGAGAATAATAATGATAGCTATTTTGTTGAATTTTCTCCCACTATGATTAATAAGAATGACTATGCTTATGTGGGGAGTATTAATTCTTTTATGCATATGCCTCACGATAAGAATGTTTCTTGTGATAGTTATATTGTTACTTTTATTCATGATGCTACTGAAAGTTATTATGAGAGAGGCAAACATGGTTTTATGTGTCTCAACAATATTAAGTTTCCCCTCTTTATGTTGAAATTTTTGAAGCTGCACTTGTTTTGCTTTCCTATGCTTGTTGCTTTGTGCTTTCATGACTTATTTCTTTACAAGATTCCTATGCATAGGAAGTGGGTTAGACTTAAATGTTCTTTGAATTTACTTCTTGATGCTCTCTTTTACTTCAATTCATATTTCCTATGTGAGCATCTTCTCAAACTATCATGCCTAACTTAAAGGCGTTAAAGAAAAGTACTTATTGGGAGATAACCCAAAAGTTTTATATGAGTCTTGGAAGTTATTACTTCAGTAATAACCGCTCCTTATCATTTTTATTTGCTTTTTGTGACAAGAGTAACCTCTAATGAGAGAGAATTAATGATTGGGAAAGTTGCTGTCCCAAAACAGATTTCTGTGCTTCACCGTAAAAATTCGTGTAAAATCTCTATATGTCCTTTTGAGGCGTGAATTTTTGTTCTTCTGCCCCAGGTTGTTATCTAACTTTTGTTAGTTTAACACTTTTTGATTTGAGCAATAGAAGGTCTTCGAAAAATTCGTCTTTACCTGCTGGTCTGTTTTGATAGATTTCTGCCATTTTCTGCATTTGCTTCTTGTTGGTTCCTTTTTGAGTTCTTTTGGGGAATTGAGCTTTTTGAGGGAAGTGCTTTAGTAGCTAGTGTTCTAATGGAGGTTTTATTGGTTTTAGAACTGAACCTAAAGACCTATTATCTTGAGTGCACTAATGTTGCTAATAAAGATTGTGTGAAGTTTTGTATGAAGGAAAAATTTTAGGTGTATGGAAGGAATGAGTAATGAGATGAAGGATGGACTAAAGCTCAAGCTTGGGGATGCCACGCGTGTCACCCCAAGAAATATCCGAGAGGTACAAGTGTCAAAGCTTGGGGATGCCACATGTGTCACCCCATGAAATATCCAAGAAGTACAAGCGTCAAAGCTTGGGGATGCCCAAGGCATCCCCCTCTTCATCAATAAAAATTCTAGGTTTTTTCCAAACGCTTCATTTTTATTGTTTCATGCACAGTTGTGTTCTTCTTGGATCGTCTTCTTTTTTGTTTTCATTTTGGTTTTTTGCTTGCTTTGGTTTGCTTAGTTTTATGAATAAATTGGTTGGACCCCCTCTTTCATACATTGGTTTGCAAATAGTTTGGTTTGGTTTGGAAAAGAGTAGGAAAGTTCATGCTGATGTGGTAAAAAGAGCTTTTTTTGACTGTGGCCTATGCTCTGTCATGCCATGCTTTATATTGTTTTGGCTTTATGTTTAGTATTCTTTGCTGTAGCATGACTTGTTATAAACAATTGAGATTGCTTAATGTGCCTTGGATGAATCATGCGTTGTTTTAGCATATTAAAGCATAGTATAGTGGTATTCTGCTTTGATGCTTTATTTGGGTTGACTTGGCACATGCTCATATCATGTTATGACTATCTCAAGTCACCATAGCCTTTATGATCCTTTAGTTTTCAACTTGTAATATCACTTTATGCTTTGATCAATGATGTTTTGTCGCTCTGCATGATTATGGCCATTATTGCTCTCTTAGTTTGTCGCTCCTAGTCTTTTGCTAGCCTCCACAACCAAGTATGAGTTCCACTCATGCATCCAACTCCCTAAACCAAGTTATTCCAAATAGTCCACCATACCTACCTACTAGCATATGCTATTCCAAGTATATTCATGTTTTTATCTACCTTTCGAATTAAACTTGTTATGAGAAAACTAGTGATTAAAGCTGTCACGAACTTGATGGCACACTTTACTTTTCTTGCCCTTAATAAACTTGAACCATTGTGTCGTCTATGTTGTATATGTTTACACTTATTTGTTGGGTATTAGCAGAACCATGCTGTCATGGGGAACGCTTTCAACATTGCACTTGGTACTTGTACCTAGTTGATATCATGCTCTTTTGTTTATGGATGTCGCCGGTGTGAAATGAAAGGGGAGCTTGTAAGTCCATTGAGTTATGTATATGTGTTAGAGAAACGCCTGGGCCGCTGGTCTAATCCATGCTGACATGGTGGAAACCTACAGTGTAACCATAATGAGCTGTCTATGAAGCATTCTTCTTATAAAAAAGAGTCCTATGTTGAGAAAAAAGAGAAAAATAAAAAAAATTATGAAAAGAGGAAAGAGAGAAAAAGCACCATATTCCCATGGTAAATAAGAAGATTGCTGAGATGCTCGTTGTCTGCTTGCCTTGTCATTTTGATATGGGGATTCTTCCGTATCATCGGGCAAGGGGTACCCGTTGGTAGTTCTCTATGATACACATGTCCTTACGATGACAAGAACTTACCGGTGACTAAACTTAAGTAGCATGAGGAGCGGCCCTCGTATTCAAGGGACATGAGATTTCTAACTTATACTTTGTCAAGCATATACTTCATAGTTTGTTCACTTTAACCTTAATCACTTCAAGATGCTAATGATAGGGGCAATGAGAGCTCAAAGCTAATAAGTACCATAATTTTTGGAAGCTCCTTATGAGACTTGAATCTCTGCTTCCTTCTATGAAGGCCTTTCTTCCACTTATATATTGAGTCTCCACCTTCTACCTTTATGCACCTACTTTGAGAGCATAGTGGCCATTCTTAGGTCTATGCGCATTGTCCTAAGACTAGTTGATTGATGCATACCTTGATATTTCTTGTTTTAAACTATTTGTATCTAGTCACTCTTATGAACTTTGAAGGTGTCCTATGCATTTATATTTGCTACTCTATGAGGGACAAGCTGAATACTACTATGCTATGTTTTCTTCATGTGAAACAAACAAACGTCTTGCAAAGCATTGTTATTCATGAATCTTTTGTTTGTGCCTTTTCATGTTGCGTCATAGTTTCTTTGCCTTATTGCTAGAACTTTGTCTTTCATGTTATCATTGAAGTAATATGATCCCAGCTTCGAATGTTTTACAATTACTTTGATCAAGTTTATAATGGTGCATGTCACCTCAAAAATTATTCTTTCTTTTTATCACATACCTACTCGAGGACGAGCAGGAGTTAAGCTTGGGGATGTTGATACATTGCAAATGTATCTATAATTTTTAATGTTCCATGCTTGGTTTTATCTACTTTCTTATGTTTTGTCCACACTTTGGAGTACTTTTCATATGATTTCTTGGACTAACTTATTAACAAGAGCCACAGTGCCAGTTGCCTGTTTTCTGCTGTTTTTGGTTCCAGAAAGTCAGAAAATGAATATTCTCGGAATTGGACGGGACAAAAGCCAAAGTTACTATTTTCTCGGAAGACTCATGGAGCCAGAAGGAGAGTCGGAGAGGGGCCACAGGGTGGCCACACCCCCCCTTGGCGTGGGCCAGCCCAGGCCACGCCAGGGCATGGTGTGGGCCCCCTGGCTGGCCATCGACCTTGCCTCCTTCGCCTATAAATTCCTCCCGAGGCAGAAACCCTAAATCATCAAGCCTCCAGCCACGAAAAGTTCCGCAGTGCCACCGCCAATGAAGGGGAGATTCGGGGGCAGAAAGTCTCTGTTCCGGAACCCTGCCGGGACGGGGAAGTGCCCCCAGAGCCATCTCCATTGATCTCCACGACCATCTCCATCACCATTGCT
The DNA here is from genome assembly GCA_916181665.1 of Avena sativa. Taxonomy (NCBI): domain Eukaryota; kingdom Viridiplantae; phylum Streptophyta; class Magnoliopsida; order Poales; family Poaceae; genus Avena; species Avena sativa. The sequence continues at coordinate 24,074,357 of OV702290.1, read as the reverse complement.
GATTCCCATGATGAGGAGGGAGTAGTTCTCTCTCGAGGCTAAGGGTTCTACCGGTAGCCATGTGTTCATCTCTCTATGCATGATCTTATTGTGATCATGAGCTTGTAATCTATAGATCTACCTTGCTACTCAAGTGCTTTAATAGATCTCTGCTCTCCCCATGTGTGTGAAAGTGACAGCGTGCACACCATGGTGGCACTTAGGCTAGAGATTACAAATACTTGTTATGAGTTATATTTGGAGTTGGATGTCTTTATGAAATTGTGGTGTTTGTTGGAACCATCTAGTACTCAAGGTGACAGTGTGGGGTTATTTGGATGGGAAAGGCTTACTTTGAGGTGTGCTGTTATAGCCCTACCATGGATTAGAGTGTCCAACCGGAGAGTAGTTTAGCGTAGTATCATGAAGATGATATATTTATATGAGAGTGTTCACTAGTGAAAGTATGATCCCTAGGCCTTGTTTCTAAGCACTGAAACACCGTTTGCTATTAGATCTATTACATGTTTGCTTGCTTCCATCTTTATTTCAGTGTTACTTTAGTCTTTTCCACGCCACGAAGCTATTCGCTATCACCACTACCACTTATAATTATCCATCCCACTTGTGTTTCACTATCTCTTCGCCGAACTAGTGCACCTATACACCTGACAAGTGTATTGGGTGTGTTGGGGACACAAGAGACTTCTTGTATCTTGATTGCAGGGTTGCTTGAGAGGGGATACCTTTGACCACTTCCTCCCTGAGTTCGATAAACCTTGCGTGATCCACTTGAGGGAAAACTTGCTGCTGTTCTACAAACCTCTGCACTTGGAGGCCCAACAACTGTCTACAAGAATAGAAGTGCGTAGAGATCACTCATCCATTTCCTCCACCACCGCATCACCCTCTTCCTCCGTATCCTTTCCCTCTTGCCTGTAGTCATGGACTCTCCGGATGTCCGAAATGATGGCAGGCAAGAAACTGCACACTTTGACATAGAAGTACATGGTAGGAAGAAGATCGATGTCGTCTACACCACCGACCCTCGGACGGTGAGGAATACTCTGAATAATTACACAAGTTGGCTACAGTTCGAAGAAAACAGGTTCGTAGGTCTCGACCTCGAGTACAGCCGCGATCACCGTAGGATCGCCATGGTGCAACTCTCCATGAAGGGGCACGTCCTCATATACCAGCCTTTTTGCGAGAAGGGGGCTGACGGTATCTGGTAGACTTTGTTGTCTTTTTGTTCCTGAACCGTCTGTTTGCAAAAGTTATTGCTATATTATTTGTCTGAATTCATTTTCATGCAGGTGGGCCAAAAGCATTAGGTATCTGTTTCATGACTTTCTCGTGAACCAGCACATAACATTTACTAGTGTTGACATCAGAATGACACTAAACTGCTTGAAAGCCCGACTGTCAACATTAGAATCCCAAAGGAGTGAAGAGTGGACATCCAGGAAATTTACTGGATCCCAGGGATGAAGGGCGGCAAGACCGGGATGGCCGCTCTTGCCTCCGAACTCATCGACCCGTGGTACGCTAACATGAAGGGCAAATTGCCGAGATGTTCGTGGAGGCGTTTAGGGCACGATTACTGGGAGGATAAGCCACTTTTTGAACCTAATCTGAAGTACGCTGCAATTGACGGGTATGTTAGCCACAAGCTGTACCGCCAGATTGTAAATTCTTGTTCCAGGCATCGCATCATTGAACCACCACCAAGGAAGGTTGTTTGCCCCAGATGCCAGAGTGTAGATGAATCTACAAGCCGGGGCAAGCATCCTGGGATCGGTTGCCTTCTCCAACATGCTGGGATGTAGACTTTTAGTGCATGATTGTTGTGTTTATGAAAACACGTTATTTCAGAAGTACACTATGTGAGAAATTACGAACTGCTGTGTATTACCTTTGTCAAACTATAATCTGGGTTTGGTTATGACTGTATCCTTCGCTATAATCTGGGTTTGGTTATGACTTATGACTGTATCACACCTTATGCATGTCAGTCATGGATTCTGCCGCATGCAAATGGCATAGACAGAATTTGTAAGAATGAATGTTGAGCATATAAAAGGGGGAATGTAATTCATACATGTTAAGTAGCTAATAACACAGGGATCATACGAGCTTGGTTCTTACACACAGAATGCTTAGAAAATACATGCGAGATAAAATACAGGCGAGATAAAACTAGGAACGAAATGCGAAACTAGTAGTGGTAAACAACTCACTCACCCACCCGCCAGATCCTGTTGAGCATCTCGTAGAAGACATACGCGTTCCTGGCTGCGTACTTGATCGCATCGTAATCTAGGTGCCTCCACTCCCATCGCTCATGCAGGTGCTTTGGGAACTCGACTTTCATACCGGTGTACTCGCGGTCGATGATGTCGGCAGCGAGTCTAGCCATGCCGGCTTTCCCAGTACCGCCATCCGGGTACCTCCACAAACGTTGGAGATCAACGTGATTGACGACATCAACGAGGAGATAACGCTCTAGCTTAGGAGTGTCGTTCTTGATGTTGATGCTGGCGAAGTAGATCTCCCTCCTGTGTAGGAACTCGCGAAGCTCCGGGCAAAAAGATTTGGCCCTACATACGTGGTATAGGAGGCAGTGGTTGCGCATGGACAGCTGCAAAAGCGCCATCCTCTTCCTATCTCCAGTATACTCGAGGTCATGGCCGACGATCTTGTACCTATCCATCAGCGCCTGTAGCCACCGCTCGTACATTGCGATGACCTTGGCGACCTCCACTGACGCATTTTTGTGGACGACCGTCAGCTTGGTGGTGCCATGGGCGGTGACGGTGTACTCGTCGGTGAAGTCGCTCCCGTCGCTCAACATGTCGTACTCTGCGTCCATGGCAGCAACTAATGCAGCGGTAGTGGCCTAGGGTCAGTAGCGGTGGCTGGGACTGGGCATGGCGGTGGAGTGATCTGTTGCGGTGGTATGGCCCGACGGAGGCGGTGCCTGCGGCAGCATCAATGGTTCTTGCGGTGGCTGCGGCGGCGGCGGAGGGCGTCGGAAGGAATGAGTTGGGGATTTTTGCACAGTGATGTGCTGAGGAGACGGAAGGCGATGCTTAAATTGCGTTTACCAATATTCCGGTCATACCCATGTGGAAGCAATTTTGACTAGGCGAGCACAGTTGGTTTCCAATCCTAGTGATTAAATTCGGCGTCCGTCCTGGTAGGCGATGGGACGAGTGTGCGATGTGGCTTTAGCATGGCAGAGACCGGTCACGTAGACCACCATCCCGTTGCTGATCCGCAGCGGGTGCGCGGTGCTGACACGATGTAACGTGACAGGACAGAAGGAAGTGTACAACTATTATTCCTAACAAGTTTAAGAAGTGTAAGCATAGACATGGACCTAGCATCCCTGCACCCCGGGGCAGCCGCCTAGCCGATCAGGCCTGCCGATTGTGCAAAGCTTGTCCAGAATTTGCCAAAATGAAGCTCGTTTGCCCATGCTTCTATAAGTTTCTCTGTAGGCCACTTGTGTAAGCATGCACGATCAAGCAACTTTGCAACACACGTGTCGGTGGAAAAGCATTAGGTTTCAACGCACCACATAGTTTAGGGATTTAGAATAGCTACATTGTGGATCTCTAGCCAAATTTCATGGTAATGCGAAATTCAGCCTTTTGTCAGATTTAGCTATAGCAACATTGTGTCTCGTTTGTCCTCACTTTTGCCCTCCCGATATTCCGAAGCCCTCACATGCGCTCGGAGGGGGGTGCCGTCTGGTCAAAGGCTTGGCCGTTACGTGCGCCCTAACGCCTAAATTGGAAGTTTTTTCTTGTTATTTGGCCTTTTTAAGAGCGCCTTTTTCCCTCTCTCGCTAATAGTTGTGTTTTTTGCCCAAAAAGGTAGGGAATCTAGAGCAGCTTCTCTCTTTATTCATTGTTCCTTTTTCCCTCGTTTTTCCCCAATCTGGTAGCAAATCTAGAGCAGCAAAACAAACCAGCACCATAAATAAATTCAGTAAATAGAGCAGATGTAGATAAAGTAGCTAATATAGGTTATATAGTACGGTACTTAAAGAGGTTCGACAATTAGGCTGCTCAGCCGTAGCAGCAGCTGACAGGTTCAACACAGACAAGACAAAAGAAGCTGCTTTACAACAGTAGCAGCAGCAGCAGCTGATCAGTGGCCCCTTGTGGCCTCTGCCAGGAGGGCATCCGCCTCCTCCCTCTGGCGCCTCCTCTACTTCTTGTTGCCCAGCCCCTTGACCTTGGGCTCCTTGGGTTTGATCGGAGGCATGCGACCCTCCTCGATAGCCACCTTCTGGAGGTTGCGGCGGTGAAGACCGAGCGCCTGGTGCTTGGCCATGAAGCCGTGGACATTCACGGACTTGCCGCAGGTCCTCACGTCCTCGGCATGCTTCACGAGGGAGTTGAAGTCCGTGGCGCAGAGCCTCCTGGTGGGGCAGAAGGGGCACCTGTACACGTCGCCGGCAAGAAGTTGTTATACTGGCCAGACTTTAGCCTCCTCAGCACATGATGAGTCTTGGTGTCCTTGGACTCGTCTCGCTGCGGAGGTCGCTGCTATCCTCCTGTTGGAAAAAACAGTAGAGTGAAATAAGGACATGATTGAGATACTTTGATTATCGAGATTGATTTTTTGCATAAATTAACCGAATGAAATCTCCCGATTATTCCCCAAATCTCAAAAAAAACGAATACTGATCCCAACTACGAACAGGGGGATTCATCAAAAATCAAGATCTAACACAAGAGGATTACCTACTGTAAAAATACAAATAGCCGAGCCCTAATAACATACGATCTAACATCCAACGATGGGAACGGGGGAAGAACAAGGGAAGGGGAGAAAATCCTGGTTACCTCCAACCATGGGTCGGCGATGCTGGTGTCGTAGGGGTTCTCCGGCCTTATGTAGACAACCTCCTCGTAGGGGTCCCAGCCGAGCAGGATCTGTCCGAGACCGGCAGGGGCCTCGTCGCCAGCGGCTACGGCGAATGCGAGGACGGGGGTCTGTACGGGGACGGGGGGCTCCTCGCTGGCGGCCTTGGAGGCGCCGATGGCCACCGCACCATTCTTCTCCATCGCCGGCGTGGTTGGAGTTTTGTTGGGTGTTTGCAGAAGGTGATGGGACAATGGAGACGGTTGAGTGAGCGAGTGCGTGATGAGTGGGAGTAGGGAGGCCTCTATTAAAGAAGAAGGAAAGCGACGTTTCGTTGCACTACCGTGCACCACGTACGCTAATGCATCGTGCACCGCCACACGTGTCCGCTACAACCCCGTGCACCGCACATGCGTACCGTGGGTCACGTTTTTTTCCCTCGTGTCTAACCCTGGCGATTCAGTTGTACTCAGTTTTGCCCTCGAACATAACACTGGCGGTTTGGTTCCATTTTTAAATCATTTTCTATTTTTTATTTGAATCCCTTTGTCACTCTTGCCCTTGGTTTTTAAGTTCTACTCAGTTTTGCCCTTGGTTTTTAAGTTCTACTCAGTTTTGCCCTTGGTTCTTAAGTGCTACTCGTTTTACCCCTCTCTTTGTATCCATCTCTCGCACCTGTGCTCATCTTCGCTGCTACGCTCTGATCAGTCGAGACAGTTGTCACACGGATCATGCCCACCAACCATTGATCCTCTGTGATCTAGCGGACAGGATAACCCTTATATCTGTCGGGGGCACCCCTCTATCCATGCAAAACTAGAGTATGCCACCGAAACTTTAACTTCATAAATAGATGAACTTGAATATATTTTGAAGGGTACGAAAATAGAAATCCCCATAGTTTAAGGGTCTATATACGGTAAGAGAACTAAATATTATTAGTGGTCGGGCCAGCACAGTGACGGGTTGGTCGGCTAGAAGTTGTTGATTCCTAAGTAAGGGGACACTAGGCCGGTCTTGACATACTCCCTCAGGAATTTGCCATAAGCAGCGTGCTTATCTTTGGTCGCCGACTTGTGTTTACTAGCCAGGCTTTTACCGATGCCAACCGCATGCGGAATCAAGCAGGCAATCCTCGGCTTGACTTCTTTCTTACAGAAAGGGCACCTGAGCTCCCCAAGTCGAGTGCGGAAAGGGATTATCCCGCTCTTGAGCTTCTTCATGACATGGCGGCTCTTATTGTCCCTAGTCTCCTTGTCAGAGTCCATCTCACTTGAATCCACCTGTAATGTATGGAATACAAACCGAAATGAGCAAAATAATAAATATATATTCCTTCCGCCATTCCGAGTTACTTTCGATGCAATAACATGTCTATACAGGTTCAGCAGTTCATTACGGCCGTCTCCCCAGCTCGCTCCTAAATTAATGTGGTTTGTGTTCTTGATAATTTATTAATAAATAAATAATGTGGATTCATTTAGAACAGACTAGATCTCTCCATGTACCAGTTCGTACGTTGCATCTAATCATTAGGACTAGATTTTTTTATGACGTCAGGATAGATTAAGCTCGAGTAGAAAATATGAAACATGTAGAAATAGATGTACCTCCGGGTACACGAGCGGAGCGTGTTCGTCGAACTCCACGCCCTCATCGGCGCCTCCGAATTTGTCAGCACCGGTGAGCACATGGTCCCCCAAGGGGTTGAACTGCACGTCCTCCTCGCCTTGTGCTTTGTTATGCTCCTCCAGATTTGCCGCGTGAAGCACCACCCTGGTGGCGATGCCCGAACACTCACCCCCACGCACTAGTTTCATGGAGAAGGTTCGTGCAAGTATGTTCAAGATTGTGGGGTTTTGCTAGATAGGGAAGAGAGAGTAGTGGATGAGTGTGAATGGAGGACCCGATAGGCTGGGTTTTCAATGCAGGGATGTTTAGGCCTCCTCGAGGGCCCCGGTAGGCAGCTCTTCCGGCTGCGGCTGCCGCATGGAAGGTTCGTGTGGTGGGGGCCTGTCGGAAGTGAGAGTGCAGGCGTGCTGCGTAGTAAAAATGGTATAGCCCATGGGCCGTGGATGACCAGTTGCCGTGCAGTAGACTTGTAGCCTTTGCAGACAAGATGAAACATGACATGACCACTCGACAACTTTTCCATGGACGGCATCGTTTTCCTTCTTGTAGAAGTCTCGTTGGGGGAGACGTCCGTGCTGTCTCGCGCTGTCCTATGAAGGGCACAATGTGTGCAATGAGCCTCGTTGGATCACACAGGATCAACGGTTGGTGCGCACGATCCGCGTGACAACCGTGACAACCAATCAGGGCGTAGAAGACAGAGTGGGCACATGTTTGGCCTTCTACGAAAGAGAGAAAGAGGGGGCAAAACTGGGTAGTATCAAAAAACCAAGGGCAAGGCTGAGTAGTATAAAAATGGAAAGTGGGTGTCTTTTACAATAAAATACATCATGGCATACATTAAAGTATGCCAAGATAGATCCACTAGAGTTCATTGCATGTGTGTTCTTTCCACAAACCACACATGGATCCTCCTGAGTCATTGCGTGTGTGTCCTTTTCACAAACCACATATGGACCCACTTGAGTCATTGCATGTGTGTTCTTTCCACAAACTACACATGGATTAACCAATGGCATTGCATGTGTGTTATTGTGACAAAACACATATGGATCAACCAATGTCATTGCATGTGTGTTCCTATCATGAACCACACATGGATCAATCAGGGGTCATTGCATGTGTGTTCTTTCCACAAACCACATATGGATCCACTAGATGAAGGAAATATGCCCTGAGAGGCAATAATAAAGTTGTTATTATGTATTCCTTGTATATGATAGATGTTTATTTTGCATGCTATAATTGTATTGATAGGAAACATCAATACATGTGTGTTTAATAAACAAAAAGGGTTCCTAGTCATGCCTCTCTTATAGACTAGCTTGTTGATTATCAAGATGATCAAGGTTTCCTGATCATGGACATTGGATGTTGTTAATAACAAGGTCACACCATTGGTGGAATGATGTGATGAACATTCATCTGAAGTATAGCATTACGATCAAGTCATTGTGTTTATATTGCTATAACATCATACGAAGTAATCTTTATCCTTAGACCATGAGATCATGTTAATTGCTAACACCGGAAGAGTATCTTGATAACATCAATCGTCACACCGTAATAGGGTGACTATAAAGATGGGTTCAGTGCTATGAAGGTGTTATGTTGAGGCTCATGGATCAAGAGTGGAATTTGTCAATCCAGATGACAGATAGATATACTCTGGGCCCTCTCGGTGATATCACATTAGGATAGCTTGCAAGCAAGTGATGTGATCACTAGAATGTTATATCACGGGAACAAGAAAAGAGTGCATGTCGGTAACGAGATCAAACTAGGTATGGAGATACCGATGATCGAATCTCGGACATGTAATATATCGAGAGACAAAGGGATTTAGTTACAAGCGTTAAAGGTTCTCACGATGACAGGAGTCATCGTTGAATGTGTAGGAGTCAGTATGGATCTCCAGGTCCCGCTGATGATTATTGATCGGAGAACGGTCTCGATCATGTCTGCATTATTCGCGAACCGTAGGGTGGCACACTTAAGAGTTACCGGACACCATTTTGGAGCACATATGTTTTAGACGAAAGAATTGCAAAGCACAGGAATTGTTTCAATAGAAACCGGAAATTGTTTCGGGTGAAATTGCAGAAGGTGGTTCTGCATGTGATATTGAAATATTGCAAGGGGCTATATGTGAATGTTTGTTAATTAAAGTAATTAACAGAATTCTGAATAAATTTAATAAAAGAGTTTTATTAAATGAGAGAGCATTAAATTTGGAGAAACTTAATGCATTTAAAGTGGAGACTTTAAAAGGGAATGTGAAGAGGCATTTTAATGTGGAGGAGTTACCACCACATGAATGGGGGAGGTGAGGGGTCACCCCCCCATGCGCCGGCCATGGAGAGAGGGGCACCCCCCTCCTCCTATAAAAGGCCACCCATTCCCTCCTTCATCCTCACACCTCCTTGTGAAGGATCTCTCTCCCCCTCTAGAATTATTTCCCCATGGTCTCGGATTAGCGAGATACATGTTCCCGGTGGCATTTCATCTGGAAGGAGTTGCTGCTTCCGCTGGATCGCTGGAGCGAGGAGGTGGAGGTTGTTCGGTGGCTTGAACCTGTGTGCGAGTGCGGATGCGCTGCTGAGTTGCGGCGCTCGGACTTCCTCACGATCTTGAGATCGGCAAGTGTACGACTACATCAACCACGAGTTCCTTCTCGTTAACAAAGCTCGTTGTCTTCGAGGGTAAGTTCTCTATGGATGTATGTCCACCCGTTTGCTTTGTACCTAGTAGATAGATCTTGGCGTGTAGTTCACACCATAGGAAATTTTTTGTTTTCTATGCTACGGACCCAACAGTGGTATCAGAGCCTGATCTATGCGTAGGTGCTTTGCACGGGTAATACACATATGTTTATATGTGGGCGATGATGATCATGTTATTGCATCTTCTATGTATTTTGGATATTGGTGGCATAGTGGGATGAAGCGGCCCGGACCAACCTTACATGTCATCGTACATGAGACCGGTTCCACGACTGACATGCAACTTGTTTTGCATAAGTGGCTGGCGGGTGTCTATCTCTCCTACTATAGTCAATATCTGATTTACAACGAGTTGCTAATAACTTGGTTATCCTCGTTGTGGTTCATGTTCGTAGGTTAGACAGGTTCTATCTCCGAAAGCCCTAAGCCACGTAAAACTTGCAATTGATAAATTAGAGGCGTCTAGTTTAGATCGTTGCTGGGCTAGTGTTTTGATATGGTATTGTTGTAAGTAGATGTATGATAGATACTCTTACAACTCACTTAACGTGTAAGTTCCATAGACCTTGGCCTTACACACAAAGGAATGATAGAGATCATACCACGATGCAAATGATAGAGATCAAATGCATGGACCATATCACCTCACTTCACACATTAGATGTTAGCATCTTATACTGCTAGTTTGGCGCGTTTGGTAGCATTATAAGATGATCCCTCATTTAGATATCAAGATAAAATGTGTTCTTCCTTAAGTATGCACCGTTTTGTGGATCGTGTTTTGAGGCATCACGTGATGATCGGGTGTTTTCAACTCTACGCTTTCATACAACGGGTGTAAGACAGTTTTACACACGCAAATACTAAGGTTCTTACTTGACGAGCCTAGCATGTATAGACATGGCCTCGGAACACGGACCGAAAGGTTAAGCATGAGTCATATAGTTGATATGATGCCCATATAGATGCTCGCCTTTGAAGCTACACCGACTCACGTGATGATCGGACTTGGTGTAGTGGATTTGGTTCATATAATCACCAAAAGGACACGAGGGATGTCGTTTTTGAGTGGGAGTTCATTAGTAATTTGGATTAGTTGAACTCAATCTATCATAAACTTAGTCTAAATATACTTTACAAATTCTGTTGTAGATGGCACCACCTGCTTTTAATTTCAATGTGTTCATGGAGAAAGAGAAACTTGCTGCGAATGGTAGCAACTTCACCAACTGGGCTATGAATTTGAGGATTCTCCTCACTGCTGCACAAAAGCAATATGTGCTAGATGCGCCGCTAGGCCCCCCACCAGCTCCTGATGCCCCTGACAAGGAAAAGAACGTCTATATAACTCGTCAGAAGGACCACAACTTAGTTCATTGCGGCATACTGTATGGGCTAGAGCCAGAACTTCGAAAGCGTTTCGAAAATGGCAATGCTTTTGATACCATGGGAGAATTGAAAATGATTTTCGATACCCATGCTGCCGTAGAGAGTTATAATGCTACAGAAAAGTTCTTTAGCTGCATGATGGAAGAAAACAGCTCCGTCAGTGAGCATGTACTCAAAATGTCTGGGTACGCCGATAAGCTTGTGTCCTTGGGAATAACGATTACCATTGATTTAGGCATACATCGTGTTATCCAATCTCTGCCACCTAGCTACAAGAGCTTCGTGATGAACTATAATATGCAGGGCATGAAGAAGTTTCTTCCCGAGCTTCTGTCAATGCTTAAGACTGCAGAAGTGGAGATTAGGAAAGAACATCAAGTGTTGATGATCAATAGGACCACTGGTTTCAAGAAGGACAAGAAAGGCAAGCACAAGGGAAAGAAGGGTGGCAAGTCTGTTGCCACGCCTGAAAAGATACCCCGAGATGGCCCTAAGTCTGACACCGAGTGCTACTATTGCAAGGGGACTGGCCATTGGAAGAGCAATTGCCCCAAGTATTTGGCGGACAAGAAGTCCGGCAAGGCAAACAAAGGTATATGTGATATACATGTTATTGATGTGTACTTGACTAGTACTCGCAGTAGCACCTGGGTATTTGATACGGGATCGGTTGCTAATATATGTAACTCGGTTCAGGGGCTGCGGAACAAGCGACAACTAGCAAGGGATGAGGTCACGATGCGGGTCGGCAATGGATCAAGAGTTGATGTGATCGCCATTGGAACGCTGCCTCTCCATATGCCATCGGGATTAGTTATAAACCTAAATAATTGTTATTTGGTGCCTACACTGAGCATGAACATTGTATCCGGATCGTTTTTGATGCAAAGTGGTTATTCATTTAATTCTGAAAACAATGGTTGTTCGATTTATATGAATAATATCTTTTATGGTCATGCACCTATGTTGAGTGGTTTATTTCTGTTGGATCTCGATAGTAGTATTACACATATTCATAATGTTGATGCTAAAAGGATTAAACTTGATAATGATATATCTACATATATGTGGCACTGCCGTCTAGGTCATATTGGCGTTAAACGCATGAAGAAACTCCATTCTGATGGACTTTTGGAATCGATTGATTTTGAATCATTTGATACATGTGAGCCATGCCTTATGGGCAAGATGACTAGAACGCCGTTTTTCGGTTCAATGGAATGGGCGACAGATCTATTGGAAATCATACATACTGATGTGTGTGGACCAATGAGTGTGTCGGCGCGAGGTGGATATCGTTATTTTGTTACTTTCACAGATGATTTGAGTAGATATGGGTATATCTATTTGATGAAACACAAGTCTGAAACTTTTGAAAAGTTCAAAAAATTTCAGAATGAAGTGGAAAATCATCATAACAGAAAGATCAAATTTCTGCGGTCCGACCGTGGAGGAGAGTATCTTAGTTACGAGTTTAGCACACATATGAAAGACTGTGGAATAGTTTCACAACTCACGCCTGCCGGAACACCACAACGTAATGGTGTGTCAGAACGTCGTAATCGTACTTTATTGGATATGGTTCGATCTATGATGTCTCTGACTGACTTGCCACTGTCATTTTGGGGTTATGCACTGGAAACAGCTGCATTCACTTTAAATCGGGCACCATCTAAATCCGTTGAAACGACACCGTATGAATTATGGTTTGGAAACAAACCTAAGCTGTCATTTCTTAAGGTTTGGGGATGCGATGTTTATGTGAAGAAACTTCAACCGGATAAACTCGAACCCAAAGCGGAAAAATGCGTCTTCATAGGATACCCTAAGGAAACGATTGGGTATACCTTCTATCACAGATCCGAGGGCAAGGTCTTTGTTGCCAAGAATGGATCCTTTCTTGAGAAGGAGTTTCTCGCGAAAGGTGTGAGTAGTCGGAAGGTAGAACTCGAAGAGGTTATTGAACCTTATCTTCATGAAATGGCGAGTAACGCAGCTCCAGAAGTTGTTTCGGAGTTGACTTCACCTAATGAAGAGAGAGCTAATGATATTGATCATGAAACTCCGAAAGAGGACACTACCGAACCTCGCAGGTCAAGCAGGACACGTGCAGCTCCTGAACTGTATGGCAATCCTGTTGTGAATTTCATGGTTGATGAAATGGATGACCCTGCGACGTATGAAGAAGCGATGATGAGCCCGGATTCCAACAAATGGCTAGAAGCCATGAAATCTGAGATGGAATCCATGTACGAAAACCAGGTTTGGACCTTGGTGGACTTACCTCACGACCGAAAGGCCGTTGAGAATAAATGGATTTTCAAAAGGAAAACTGATGTTGATGGTAATGTGACCATCTATAAGGCTCGACTTGTCGCAAAGGGGTTTCGACAAATTCAAGGAGTTGACTACGATGAGACATTCTCTCCCATAGCGATGCTTAAGTCGGTTAGGATTATGTTAGCAATTGCTGCATATTTCGATTATGTATGGCAGATGGATGTCAAAACTGCGTTCCTCAATGGTAATATTGAAGAAGAGTTGTATATGATACAACCTAAGGGTTTTGTTGATCCTAAGGATGCTAATAAGGTGTGCAAACTTCAGCGATCCATCTACGGACTGAAGCAAGCATCACGAAGTTGGAATCTCTGCTTTGATGAGGTGATCAAAGAGTTTGGATTTGTCCAAACTTATGGAGAGGCTTGTATTTACAAGAAAAGTGAGTGGGAGCAATGTGGCATTTCTGATATTATATGTGGATGACATATATTGATTGGAAATGATTTAGATCTTTTAAATAGTGTTAAAAGTTATCTAAACAGCAAATTTTCGATGAAGGACCTTGGTGAAGCTTCATATATATTAGGCATTAAAATCTATAGAGATAGATCAAGACGCCTAATTGGGCTATCGCAGAGTACATACCTTGATAAGATATTAAAGAAGTTTAATATGGACGGAAGTAAGAAGGAGTTCTTACCTATGTTGCAAGGCAAGACATTGAGTAAGACTCAAAGTCTGGCTACAGCGGAAGAAAGAGAGATAATGGATAAGATCCCCTATGCGTCAGCCATAGGCTCTATAATGTATGCCATGCTATGTACAAGACCGGATGTGGCATGCTATTAGTTTGACTAGTAGGTACCAATCTGATCCAGGTTCGAAACACTGGATAGCGGTCAAGAATATCCTTAAGTACTTGAGAAGAACTAAGGATATGTTTCTTATATACAGAGGTGAAGAAGAGATAGTCGCTAAGTGTTATGTCGATGCTAGCTTTGACACTGATCCGGATGACTCTAAGTCTCAATCCGGATACGTATTTCTCTTGAACGGAGCAGCAGTTAGTTGGAGGAGCTCCAAACGACCTGTGGTGGCTGGATCAACAACAGAGGCGGAATATGTTGCTGCTTCAGAAGCAGCGCAGGAAGCGGTTTGGATGAAGGAGTTCATAACGGAACTGGGTGTGGTTCCTAGTGCGTTGGACCCGATGGTGATCTATTGTGACAACAATGGAGCCATAGCCAACGCAAAGGAACCAAGGTCTCACAAGAATTCCAAGCATATTAAGCGCCGGTTTCACTCCATCCGCGAGCATGTCAAGGATGGAGATATAAAGATTTGTAAAGTGCACACGGACCTGAATGTAGCAGATCCGTTGACTAAAGTACTCCCTAGGGCAAAACATGATCAACACCAGAACTCCATGGGTGTTAGATTTATCACTATGTGAACTAGATTATTGTCTCTAGTGCAAGTGGGAGACTGAAGGAAATATGCCCTGAGAGGCAATAATAAAGTTGTTATTATGTATTCCTTGTATATGATAGATGTTTATTTTGCATGCTATAATTGTATTGATAGGAAACATCAATACATGTGTGTTTAATAAACAAAAAGGGTTCCTAATCATGCCTCTCTTATAGACTAGCTTGTTGATTATCAAGATGATCAAGGTTTCCTGATCATGGACATTGGATGTTGTTAATAACAAGGTCACACCATTGGTGGAATGATGTGATGAACATTCATCTGAAGTATAGCATTACGATCAAGTCATTGTGTTTATATTGCTATAACATCATATGAAGTAATCTTTATCCTTAGACCATGAGATCATGTTAATTGCTAACACCCGAAGAGTATCTTGATAACATCAAACGTCACACCGTAACAGGGTGACTATAAAGATGGGTTCAGTGCTATGAAGGTGTTATGTTGAGGCTCATGGATCAAGAGTGGAATTTGTCAATCCAGATGACAGATAGATATACTCTGGGCCCTCTCGGTGATATCACATTAGGATAGCTTGCAAGCAAGTGATGTGATCACTAGAATGTTATATCACGGGAACAAGAAAAGAGTGCATGTCGGTAACGAGATCAAACTAGGTATGGAGATACCGATGATCGAATCTCGGACATGTAATATATCGAGAGACAAAGGGATTTAGTTACAAGCGTTAAAGGTTCTCACGATCACAGGAGTCATCGTTGAATGTGTAGGAGTCAGTATGGATCTCCAGGTCCCACTGCTGATTATTGATCGGAGAACGGTCTCGATCATGTCTGCATTGATCGCGAACCGTAGGGTGGCACACTTAAGAGTTACCGGACACCATTTTGGAGCACATATGTTTTAGACGAAAGAATTGCAAAGCACAGGAATTGTTTCAATAGAAACCGGAAATTGTTTCGGGTGAAATTGCAGAAGGTGGTTCTGCATGTGATATTGAAATATTGCAAGGGGCTATATGTGAATGTTTGTTAATTAAAGTAATTAACAGAATTCTGAATAAATTTAATAAAAGATTTTTATTAAGTGAGAGAGCATTAAATTTGGAGAAACTTAATGCATTTAAAGTGGAGACTTTAAAAGGGAATGTGAAGAGGCATTTTAATGTGGAGGAGTTACCACCACATGAATGGGGGAGGTGAGGGGCACCCCCCCATGCGCCGGCCATGGAGAGAGGGGCACCCCCTCCTCCTATAAAAGGCCACCTATTCCCTCCTTCATCCTCACACCTCCTTGTGAAGGATCTCTCTCCCCCTCTAGAATTATTTCCCCATGGTCTCGGATTAGCGAGATACATGTTCCCAGTGGCATTTCGTCTGGAAGGAGTTGCTGCTTCCGCTGGATCGCTGGAGCAAGGAGGTGGAGGTTGTTCGGTGGCTTGAACGTGTGTGCGAGTGCGGATGCGCTGCTGAGTTGCGGCGCTCGGACTTCCTCACGATCTTGAGATCGGCAAGTGTACGACTACATCAACCACGAGTTCCTACTCGTTAACAAAGCTCGTTGTCTTCGAGGGTAAGTTCTCTATGGATGTATGTCCACCCGTTTGCTTTGTACCTAGTAGATAGATCTTGGCGTGTAGTTGACACCGTAGGAAATTTTTTGTTTTCTATGCTGCAGACCCAACACTAGAGTCATTGCATGTGTGTTCTTTTCACAAACCACATATGGATCAACCAATGGCATTGCATGTGTGTTCTTTTCACAAATCACATATGGATCAACCAGTGTTCACTACATGTGTGTTCTTTCCACAAACTACTTATGGATCCACCAGTGTTTATTGCATGTGTGTTCTTTTCCACAAACCACATATGGATCCACTAGAGTCATTGCATGTGGGTTCTTTTCACAAACCACATATGGACACACTAGAGTCATTGCATGTGTGTTCTTATACTAAAACCAGCACTAGATTCATTGCATGTATGTTGATACATTACAAATGTATCTATAATTTTTGATGTTCCATGCTTGGTGTTATGTACTTTCTTGTGTTTTGTTTCAACTTTGGAGTAATTTTCATATGATTTCTTGGACTAACCAATTAACAAGAGCCATAGTGCCAGTTGCCTGTTTTCTGCTGTTTTTGGTTCCTAGAAGTCAGAAAATGAATATTCTCGGAATTGGACAGGACAAAAGCCAAAGTTACTATTTTCACGGAAGACTCACGGAGCCAGAAGGAGAGTCGGAGAGGGCCCACAGGGTAGCCACACCCCCCTTGGCTATCCTCTATCACCATTACCACTTATAATTATCCATGCCACGAAGCTATTCTCTATCACCATTACCACTTATAATTATCCATCTCACTTGTGTTTCACTATCTCTTCGCCGAACTAGTGAACCTATACACCTAACAAGTGTATTGGGTGTGTTGGGGACACAAGAGACTTCTTGTATCTTGATTGTAGGGTTGCTTGAGAGGGGATACCTTTGACTACTTCCTCCCTGAGTTCGATAAACCTTGGGTGATCCACTTAAGGGTAAACTTGCTGCTGTTCTACAAACCTCTGCACTTGGAGGCCCAATATCTGCCTACAAGAATAGAAGTGCGTAGACATCAAGCTATTTTCTGGCGCTATTGCCGGGGAGGTAAGGTAAAAGGTATTCACACTGGAGGATTAAAGAAGAAGAACCTCCCACGGCAAACGCCTATTTTCTAGCGCCGTTGCCGGGGAGGTAAGGTAAAAGGTACTCACATCCTCCGGTGTGAGTGCTTGAAGTTATTTCCTTTAGACTCTGCAATTTTGTCTTTTTGTTTCTTGTTTTTACTAGTTAGGCTTAATGGAAAACAACAACAAAATTAGAGAGCTTTATAGTATTTATCTTGAGTTAGGACATGAAGTGTTTGAAGAGAAAATTCAAAAACCTATAGAACTTTATTTGCATGCTAATAGCAATGTTGTTAGTATGAATTCTTTGGACACCATTATTTCTAATGCTATGGAAAAGTCTAAGCTTGGGGAAGCTAGTTGCTTTGTGCTTTCATGACTTGTTTCTTTACAAGATTACTATTCATAGGAAGTGGGTTAGACTTAAATGTGCTTTGAGTTTGCTTCTTGATGCTCCCTTTTACTTCAATTCATATTTCTTATGTGAGCATCTTCTCAAACTATCATGCCTAACTTAAAGGTGTTAAAGAAAAGTACTTATTGGGAGATAACCCAAAAGTTTTAGATGAGTCTTGGAAGTTATTGGGAGATAACTCAAAAATTATTCTTTTTTATCACTTACCTCCTCGAGGACGAGCAGGAGTTAAGCTTGGGGATGTTGATACATTACAAATGTATCTATAATTTTTGATGTTCCATGCTTGGTTTTATCTACTTTCTTGTGTTCTGTTTCAACTTTGGAGTACTTTTCATATGATTTCTTGGACTAACCTATTAACAAGAGCCACAGTGCGAGTTGCCTGTTTTCTGCTGTTTTTGGTTCTAGGAAGTCAGAAAATGAATATTCTCGGAATTGGACGGGACAAAAGCCAAATTTACTATTTTCACGGAATACTCACGGAGCCAGAAGGAGAGTCGGAGAGGGGCCACAGGGTGGCCACACCCCCTTGGCGCGGGTCAGCCCAGGCCGTGCCAGGGCATGGTGTGGGCCCCCTGGCCGGCCACCGACCTTGCCTCCTTCGCCTATAAGAGCCTCCCGATACCAAAACCCTAGATCGTCCATCAGAAATCCACGAAAAGTTCCGCAGCGCCGCCGCCACCGAAGGGGAGATTCGGGGGACAGAAAGTCTCTGTTTTGGCACCCTACCGGGACGGGGAAGTGCCCCCGGAGCCATCTCCATCGATCTCCACCACCATCTCCATCACCGTTGTTGATTCCCATGATGAGCAGGGAGTAGTTCTCTCTCAAGGCTAAGGGTTCTACCGGTAACTATGTGTTCATCTCTATCTCTATGCATGATCTTATTGAGATCATGAGCTTGTAATCTATAGATCTACCTTTCTACTCAAGTGCTTTAATAGATCTCTGCTCTCCCCATGTGTGTGAAAGTGACAGTGTGCACACCATGGTGGCACTTAGGCTAGAGATTACAAATACTTGTTATAAGTTATATTTGGAGTTAGATGTCTTTATGAAATTGTGGTTTTTGTTGGACTCATCTAGTGCTCAAGGTGATAGTGTGGGGTTTTCTAGATGGGAAAGGCTTACTTTGAGGAGTGTTGTTATAGCCCTACCATGGATTAGAGTGTCCAGCCGGAGAGTAGTTCAGCGTAGTATCATGAAGATGATATATTTATATGAGAGTGTTCACTAGTGAAAGTATGATCCCTAGGCCTTGTTTCTAAGCACTGAAACACCGTTTGCTATTAGATCTGTTACATGTTTTCTTGCTTCCATCTTTATTTCAGTTTTACTTTAGTCTTTTCCATGCCACGAAGCTATTCTCTATCACCATTACCACTTATAATTATCCATCCCACTTGTGTTTCACTATCTCTTCGCCGAACTAGTGCACCTATACACCTGACAAGTGTCTTGGGTGTGTTGGGGACACAAGAGACTTCTTGTATCTTGATTGCAGGGTTGCTTGAGAGGGGATATCTTTGACCACTCCCTCCCTGAGTTCGATAAACCTTGGGTGATCCACTTAAGGGAAAACTTGCTGCTGTTCTACAAACCTCTGCACTTGGAGGCCCAATATCTGCCTACAAGAATAGAAGTGCGTAGACATCAAGCTATTTTCTGGCGCTATTGCCGGGGAGGTAAGGTAAAAGGTATTCACACTGGAGGATTAAAGAAGAAGAACCTCCCACGGCAAACGCCTATTTTCTGGCGCCGTTGCCGGGGAGGTAAGGTAAAAGGTACTCACTTCCTCCGGTGTGAGTGCTTGAAGTTATTTCCTTTAGATTCTGCAATTTTGTCTTTTTGTTTCTTGTTTTTACTAGTTAGGCTTAATGGAAAGCAACAAAAAAAAATTAGAGAGCTTTATAGTATTTATCTTGAGTTAGGACATGAAGTGTTTGAAGAGAAAATTCAAAAACCTATAGAACTTTATTTGCATGCTAATAGCAATGTTGTTAGTATGAATTCTTTGGACACCATTATTTCTAATGCTATGGAAAAGTCTAAGCTTGGGGAAGCTAGTTCTTATGAAAATGATCTTTTTAGTTCCTCAGCTTTGGAAGATAGCTATTCTATTGCTTATGATGATACGAAACCTCCAATATATGATGATTACAACGATGAATATGATATTTTCAGTCCACCTACTATTGAGGAGAAAATTGATTATGACTATAATATGCCTCCTATATTTGATGATTATGGTGATGAGAATAATAATGATAGCTATTTTGTTGAATTTGCTCCCACTATAATTAATAAGAATGACTATGTTTATGTGGAGAGTAATGATCATTTTATGCATGTGGCTCATGATAAGATTGTTTTATGTGATAGTTATAATGTTGATTTTATTCATGATGCTACTGAAAGTTATTATGAGAGAGGGAAACATGGTTTTATGCATCTCAATAATATTAAGTTTCCCCTCTTTATGTTGAAAGTCTTGAAGTTGCACTTGTTTTGCCTTTCTATGCTTGTTGCTTTGTGCTTTCATGACTTGTTTATTTACAAGATTCGTATGCATAGGAAGTGGGTTAGACTTAAATGTGCTTTGAATTTGCTTCTTGATGCTCCCTTTTACTTCAATTCATATTTCTTATGTGAGCATCTTCTCAAACTATCATGCCTAACTTAAAGGCGTTAAAGAAAAGTACTTATTGGGAGATAACCCAAAAGTTTTAGATGAGTCTTGGAAGTTATTACTTCAGTAATAACCGCTCCTTATCCTTTTTGTTTTCTTTTTGTGCCAAGAGTAACCTCTAATGAGAGAGAAGTAATGATTGGGAAAGTTGCTGTCCCGAAACAGATTTCTGTTCTTCACCGTAAAAAATCGTGTAAAATCTCTGAACGTCTTTTTGAGGCGTCAATTTTCGTGCTTCTGGCCCAGGTTGTTATCTAACTTTAGTTAGTTCAACACTTTTTGATTTGAGCAACAGAAGGTCTTCGAAAAAATTCGTCTTTACCTGCTGGTCTGTTTTGACAGATTTCTGCCATTTTTTACATTTGCTTCTTGTTGGTTCCTTTTTGAGTTCTTTTGGGGAATTGAGCATTTGGAGGGAAGGTCTTCAGTAGCTATTGTTCTAATGGAAGTTTATTTGGTGTTAGAACTGAACCTAAAGACCTATTATCTTGACTGCACTAATGTTGCTAATAAAGATTGTGTGAAATTTTGTATGAAGGAAAAATTTCAGGTGTATGGAAGGAATGAGTAATGATATGAAGGATGGACTAAAGCTCAAGCTTGGGGATGCCACGTGTGTCACCCCAAGAAATATCCAACAAGTACAAGCGTCAAAGCTTGGGGATGCCCAAGGCATCCCCTTCATCAATAAAAATTCCAGGTTTCTTCCAAACACTTCATTTTTATTATTTCATGCACAGTTGTGTTGTTCTTGGAGCATCTTCTTTTTCGTTTTTTGTTTTGGTTTTTGTTTGCTTGGTTTGATTAGTTTTCTGAATAAATTGGTTGGACCCCCTCTTTCATACATCGGTTTTCAAATAGTTTGGTTTGGTTTGGAAAAGAGTAGGAAAGGTCATGCTTAAGTGGTAAAGAGAGCTTGTTTTTTACTGTGGCCTATGATTTGTCATGCCATGCTTGATATTGTTTTGGCTTTATGCTTAGTATTCTTTGCTGTAGCATGACTTGTTATAAACAATTGAGATTGCTTAATGTGCCTTGGATGAATCATGCGTTGTTTTAGCATATTAAAGCATAGTATAGTGGTATTCTCCTTTGATGCTTTATTTGGGTTGACTTGGCGCATGCTCACACCATGTTATGACTATCTCAAGTCACCCGAGCCTTTGTGATCCTTTAGTTTTCAACTTGTAGTATCACTTTATGCTTTGATCAATGATGTTTTGTCGCTCTGCATGATTATGGCCATTATTGCTCTCTTAGTTGGTCGCTCCAGTCTTTTGCTAGCCTCCGCAACCAAGTATGAGTTCCACTCATGCATCCAACTCCCTAAACCAAGTTATTCCAAAGAGTCCACCATACCTACCTACTAGCATATGCTATTCCAAGTATATTCATGTTTTTGTTTACCTTCTGAATTAAACTTGTTATGAGAAAACTAGTGATTAAAGCTCTCACGAACTTGATGGCACACTTTACTTTTCTTTCCCTTAATAAACTTGAACCATTGTGTCGTCTATGTTGTATATGCTTGCACTTATTTGTTGGGGATTAGCAGAACCATGCTTTCATGGGGAACGCTTTCAACATTGCACTTGGTACTTGTACCTAGTTAATATCATGCTCTTTTGTTTATGGATGTCGTCGGTGTGAAATGAAAGGGGAGCTTGTAAGTCCATGGAGTTATGTATATGTGTTAGAGAAACGCCTGGGCCGCTGGTCTAATCCATGCTGACATGGTGGAAACCTGCAGCGTAACCATAATGAGCTGTCTATGAAGCATTCTTCTTATAAAAGAAGAGTCATATATTGAGAAAAAAAGAGAAAAGAGAAAAAAATGAGATTATGAAAATAGGAAAGAGAGAAAAAAGCACCATATTCCCATGGTAAATAAGAAGATTGCTGAGATGCTTGTTGTCTGCTTGCTTTGTCATTTTGATATGGGGATTCTTCCGTATCATCGGGCAAGGGGTACCCGGTTGGCGGTTCTCTATGATACACATGTACTTACGATGACAAGAACTTACCGGTGACTAAACTTGAGTAGCATGAGGAGCGACCCTCGTATTCAAGGGACATGAGATTTCTAACTTATACTTCGTCAAGCATGTACACCATAGTTTGTTCACTTTAACCTTAATCACTTCAAGATGCTTATGATAGGGGCAATGAGAGCTGAAAGCTATAGGTACCATAATTTTTGGAAGTTCTTTATGAGACTTGAATCCCTACTTCCATTTTACAAAGGCCTTTCTTCCACCATTATATTGAGTCTCCACCTTCTATCTTTATGCACCTACTTTGAGAGCATAGTGGCCATTCTTAGTTCTATGTGCATTGTCCCAGAACTAGTTGATTGATGCATAACTTGATATTTCTTGTTTTAAACTATTTGTATCTAGTCACTCTTATGAACTTTGAAGGTGTCCTATGCATTTATATTTGCTACTCTATGAGGGACAAGCTGAATACTATTATGCTATGTTTTCTTTATGTGAAACAAACAAACGTCTTGCAAAGCATTGTTATTCATGAATCTTTTGTTTGTGCCTTTTCATGTTGCATCATAGTTTCTTTGTCTTATTGCTAGAACTTTGTCTTTCATGTTCTGATTGAAGTACTATGATCCCAGCTTTGAATGCTTTACAAATACTTTGATCAAGTCTTTTGATGGTGCATGTCACCTCAAAAATTATTCTTTTTTATCACTTACCTCCTCGAGGACGAGCAGGAGTTAAGCTTGGGGATGTTGATACATGACAAATGTATCTATAATTTTTGATGTTCCATGCTTGGTTTTATCTACTTTATTGTGTTCTGTTTCAACTTTGGAGTACTTTTCATATGATTTCTTGGACTAACCTATTAACAAGAGCCACAGTGCGAGTTGCCTGTTTTCTGCTGTTTTTGGTTCTAGGAAGTCAGAAAATGAATATTCTCGGAATTGGACGGGACAAAAGCCAAATTTACTATTTTCACGGAAGACTCACGGAGCCAGAAGGAGAGTCGGAGAGGGGCCACAGGGTGGCCACACCCCCCTTGGCGCGGGTTAGCCCAGGCCGTGCCAGGGCATGGTGTGGGCCCCCTGGCTGGCCACCGACCTTGCCTCCTTCGCCTATAAGAGCCTCCCGATACCAAAACCCTAGATCGTCCATCAGAAATCCATGAAAAGTTCCGTAGCGCTGCCGCCACCGAAGGGGAGATTCGGGGGACAGAAAGTCTCTGTTTTGGCACCCTACCGGGACGGGGAAGTGCCCCGGAGCCATCTCCATCGATCTCCACCACCATCTCCATCACCGTTGTTGATTCCCATGATGAGCAAGGAGTAGTTCTCTCTCGAGGCTAAGGGTTCTACCGGTAGCTATGTGTTCATCTCTATCTCTATGCATGATCTTATTGAGATCATGAGCTTGTAATCTATAGATCTACCTTGCTACTCAAGTGCTTTAATAGATCTCTGCTCTCCCCATGTGTGTGAAAGTGACAGTGTGCACACCATGATGGCACTTAGGCTAGAGATTACAAACACTTGTTATGAGTTATATTTGGAGTTGGAGGTCTTTATGAAATTGTGGTGTTTGTTGGACTCATCTAGTGCTCAAGGTGATAGTCTGGGGTTTTCTAGATGGGAAAGGCTTACTTTGAGGAGTGCTGTTATAGCCCTACCATGATTTAGAGTGTCCAGCCGGAGAGTAGTTCAGCGTAGTATCATGAAGATGATATATTTATATGAGAGTGTTCACTAGTGAAAGTATGATCCTTAGGCCTTGTTTCTAAGCACTGAAACACCGTTTGCTATTAGATCTGTTACATGTTTGCTTGCTTCCATCTTTATTTCAGTTTTACTTTAGTCTTTTCCACACCAGCAAGCTATTCTCTATCACCATTACCACTTATAATTATCCATCCCACTTGTGTTTCACTATCTCTTCGACGAACTAGTGCACCTATACACCTGACAAGTGTATTGGGTGTGTTGGGGACACAAGACTTCTTGTATCTTGATTGCAGGGTTGCTTGAGAGGGGATACCTTTGACCACTCTCTCCCTGAGTTCGATAAACCTTGGGTGATCCACTTAAGGGAAAACTTGCTGCTGTTCTACAAACCTCTACACTTGGAGGCCCAACAACTGTCTACAAGAATATAAGTGCGTAGACATCATATGTTCTTTCCACAAACCACACATGTATCAACCAGTGTCAATGTATGTGTGTTCTTTCCACAAACCACATATGGATCAACCAGTAGTCATTGAATGTGTGTTCTTTTCACAAACCACGTATGGACCCACCAGTGTCATTGCATGTGTGTTCTTTCCACAAACCACGTATGGATCCACCAGTGTTCATTGCATGTGTGTTCTTTCCACAAACCATACATGGATCCCCCTGAGTCATTGCATGTGCGTTCTTTTCACAAACCACATATGGATCAACTTGCATCGCATGTGTGTTCTTTCCACAAACCACATATGGATCACTAGAGTCATTGCATGTGTGTTCTTTTCACAAACCAGATATGGACCCACTAGATTCATTGCATGTGTATTCTTTTCACAAACCACACATGGATCAACTAGTGTCATTGCATGTGTGTTCTTTCCACAAACCACACATGGATCCACCAGAGTCATTGCATGTGTGTTCTATCCACAAACCACATATGAATCAACCAGTGTCATTGCATAAGTGTTCTATCCACAAACCACATATGGATAAACCAATGGCATTGCATGTGTGTTCTTTCCACAAACCACACATGGATCCCCTTGAGTCATTGCATGTGTGTTCTTTTCACAAACCACATATGGATCAACTTGATTCATTGCATGTGTGTTCTTTCCACAATGCACATATGGATCAACCAATTTCATTGCATGTGTGTTCTTTCCACAAACCACACCTGGATCAACCAATGGCATTGCATTTGTATTCTTTTCACAAAGCACACATGGATCAACCAATGGCATTGCATGTGTGTTTTTTCCACAAACCACACATGGATCCACCAGTCATTGCATGTGTGTTCTTTCCACAAACCACATATGGATCAACCAGTGTCATTGAATGTGTGTTCTTTCCACAAACCACATATGGATCAACCAATATCATTGCATGTGTGTTGGTGTTAGGAACCACACATGGATCAACCAATGTCATTGCATGTGTGTTCCTGTCAAGAACCACATATGGATCAACCAGTGTTCATTGCATGTGTGTTCTTTCCACAAACCACACGTGGATCCCCCTAAGTCATTGCATGTGTGTTCTTTTCACAAACCACATATGGACCCACTTGAGTCATTGCATATGTGTTATTATCACAAACCACATATGGATCAACCAATTTAATTGCATGTGTGTTCCTGTCATGAACCACACATGGATCAACCAGTGGTTATTGCATGTGTGTTCTTTCCACAAACCACATATGGATCCACTAGAGTCATTGCATGTGTGTTCTTTTCACAAACCACATATGAATCAACCAATGGCATTGTATGTGTGTTATTTTCACAAATCACATATGGATCAACCAGTGTTCGCTGCATGTGTGTTTGTCACATCCCAAAATTTTCCAAATTTTGAAATGTGAAAATTTTAAATAAAATGAAGAACCAAGTTCTTTGAAATTCAGAAGGAACAAAAACTTTTGGAACATTTAATATAATGCCTCCAAAACCCAAGCCAAATAAAATGGTTTTTGTTTGTGAAGTGGTGTGCATGTTTTAAAGTCCCAAATCATGAAGCATGCATGAGCATCTTGACTTGGTTGCATTTTAAAAACCTAAGAGAAGTGAAAAATATCTCAAACCCTAAAACTCTAATTATTTGTTAACACTAAGAACGACACAATACTATGGATATACTCCGAATTTATATTAAACAAAATAACTCCTATGAGGGCTAAAAAGATAAAGGACAAAATAATAAAACAATAGAAATTGGTTTCATCCAATTTGGAACCATGGATAAAAAGTTATGAAATATTTTGAGAATAGAATTAAGAAAGGCAATATTAACTATTAAAGCCAAAGTGAATAAATTTGGTTAGAAAATTTTGAGTTAGAAAGTAAATGTGTTCTATAATGCCCTAAAAACCTAATTTGAGTTTTACAAATTTTTAGAAATTTGTTTGATTCAAATTGGATCATTAAATCAAAAGTTATTTAAGAAAATAGAAAAAGAAAAAGAAAAACTGAAGGAAAAAAACACAGCAGTAGCAGCTCGGCCCAAACCTAGCCCACTAAGCCCACCCGACACTCCCCCTTCCCCCTCTATTTCTTTCTCACCGACCCCTCCTCACACCCCCTCGCTGACGGCCCGGCCCCACCTCCACGTCACTCGCCAGCTCACCGTCTTCCACCGCGGGGACGAACAACCCTCTCCCTCCCTGGCCGTTTCTATGTCGATCCGTTTTGATTAAATTCGAGCGTTTCTGCGAATTAAACTCCACTCCGAGCCCTGACCCTTAAACCCCACCCCCTCCTCTTCATTTTCCCCTCGGACACCGTCACCTGAGAGCCATTAGGCTGCTCGGAATCGAGCTCAAACCACTGCGGCCACCGACGAGCTCCGGCGAAGATTCCGGCGAGAACCGACAACCCCACGCCCTCCCCTCTGTCCTGTTAGCTTCGTCATGCTCTGGCGCGCCTACTGACACTTTACCGTGCTTTTTCTGTGCCTAGGTCGTCGCCACGGTCACCACCGGCGTCACCCTCTGCCGCCGCCGTTCACCGGTGATTTCTGGCGAGACACAGGTTCCCGCCGCCCTCTTTTGGCCACAACCAGATCCTAAACGACCAGGCACACCTCACTGACCATTTGCCTTGTCTGATCGAGCCCCAGGACAACGACACCGTCTTGGAGAGCGAGCTCCACTGTCGGCAAGTACTCCGGCGAGGAATCCCCAGCGAGGCCGAGCGCCCTCCCTCCACCACGACCACCATCGAGACCACCGAGACCGCAGCAACCCGCCGGTAAGATCACCGCTTCCCCTAACCCTCTAGAACCACCAGAGCGCCACCCTCCCGACGAACTGCCGCCGCGCGCCATCGCCAGCGCCGCCAGTCCATGGTCGACGCGCTGAGCGTTGTCCGATCCGTCACCAGCGGTTGAGATTAGACCACTTACCGAAGCGGTATCAGCCGATCTGATCCACTCGTTTCCACTTAAAATCCAACGGCCCACATTGCCGATCCTCCCGAACCGGTATGAGCCAATAAGAACACGCCACGTAGGTCTGAGCGTCTGTTTAAATTAGAAAATAGGCAGAATTTGTATTAAACTTAGAAATTCAATAACTTTTGATCCACAGATCATAAAAATGCAAATTTGGTGTCTATGGATTCAGAAAAATGAGAGCTTCACTGTTGAGGCCTTATTTCACCCTTTAGCTTCTGTAAAATAGAAGTTTTAGGCAGAACCTTTTTAGGAGTATTTTACCCATAAAAAATGTTTTGTAAATTATTTTTGGGTGAATCTTTTTGCTATGGATTGCAAATTGAACCCTCTGTCCAGTAAGATCAAAATATAAATTTGGTTGGCTATGCCTATTAGTATGGAAATTATTTAGTGAGTTTGGCCTTTCTAAATACTAGAAATTATTGCTAATTGTTACAATTGCACAAATGGTTGCATTTGTAATCTTGCAATTGTAAAATGTTCAGAAAACACTTAGTATTGTTCAGAACCTTGTTATACCAATTTGTACAATAAAATTGCCATCTTGCATGCTTGCATATTTTGCATGATTTTTGTATTGCCATTAGTGTTGACTTTGTGCATGTTTTGTCTTGGTTGTTTTGTTTGATAGATTGTGTGGATTGTCAAGTGTGTTACTGTAAAGAGTGTACCAACACCACCAACTACTAAGGCAAGTGGCACTATCATCCATGTCCTACTATTTTTTTCATTACACTTAGTGGATTTTTGTGGTATGCATGATAGGACTACTATGATACTATGCTATGCTATACCCTATTAGAATATCATTTATATATCCCTTAGTGGAAATACTGTAGTTGTAGTATGCTTAGCCCTGCTATAGATTCGAGGTGGAATATACCATATTGTGATTATATGAAGTTTTGGAAAAATATATGTTTTGTATAATAAAACAAGTACTCAATGAATCACTTGGGTGGAATGTGGATACTCACTTGAGAATAAGGTGGCAACGAAGGGAACCATGTCTATGGCTATCTCTTTCGTGTGTGCACTAGGAGAATACCACCCAGGAACTTAGAGATTGAACATGTTTCTCGTACAGTGGCTTTCGTGTACAGCCACATGCCAAATGGGCTCTGGCCTAGTCAATTACATAGTGGGAGACCCATGCATTGGTACCTCTTCAGGTTAACTTGAATTATGCATTGGAGGTTTATCCTTGCATTGGTGCTTGGTAGATGTGCTGGCATTATGTATTGGGAGGACTTCTATGGAAAGACTTTGTCACATTCTCGATCTGCCGGTACTCCATCTTGGTGAGTACTAATCCAGCGGCCACTGGTGGCGTCAAGACGAGATTGTGTCTTGTGGGTAAAGTGTACAACTTCTGCAGAAGATTAAATTCTAAGTACTTAGTCGTGTCCCCAGTTATGGACAACTCTGAGCAACTAAGGCCTGAAGCTATGGAAGATCTCGACATTCTAATTTCTCAAAGTAAAACTTAATGGTGACAGCAAGAGATTAGAAGAACTTGGAGTTTGCCAAGGAGTTCAGAAAGTTGTTGAAAGATCAAAAACTATTTTTGCAAACATAGGATAAAACCATGTTGCTTTCTGCAAATAAGCCTAAGCTCTACTTAGCCAAATATGCATGTAGTGATAGTCCTACTTATATTCACCAACTGGTGACACTTGCCAATACATTCAAAGTATTGACCCTTTGTGGCTGCAACCTATCATGTTGCAGGTTATTCTATTGATGAGTATGGATTGATGATAGAGGTTATGAGTCTACACCCAACATGTTTGCCTGTGGCACATGAAGATGAAGGACTCCATGCTTTACTTGTATTCTGCTGCTTTGTAATAAGATAGCCTATGGCTATGAGTTTGTAATAAAGTATTTATATTTTGGATCATGCGATGTAATATGACCTTTGTATCTTGATATTACATCTTAAACTATGGGTGCTAGCAATTCGATCGAGGGACTAGCACTGTAATCACAGGGATTCAAACCAAGCCAGGTTTGGGTCTTTACAGTGTTCTTTTCACAAAACACTTATGGATCCACAAGTGTTCATTGCATGTGTGTTCTATTCCACAAACCACATATGGATCCACTAGAGTCATTGCATGTGTGTTCTTTTCACAAACCACATATGGACCCACTAGAGTCATTGCATGTGTGTTCTTATACTAAAACCATCACTAGAGTCATTGCATGTGTGTTCCTTTCACAAACCACATATGGATCCACCAGTGTCATTGCATGTGTGTTCTTTCCACAAACCACATATGGATCCACCAGTGTTAATTGCATGTGTGTTCTTTTCACAAACCACACATGGATCAACCAATGGCATTGCATGTGTGTTATTTTCATAGATCAAAAATGGATCCACCAGTGTTCACTGCATGTGTGTTCTTTCCACAAACCACTTATGGGTCCACCAGTGTTCATTGCATGTGTGTTCTTTTCCACAAACCACATATGGATCCACTAGAGTCATTGCATGTGTGTTCTTTTCACAAACCACATATGGACCCACTAGAGTCATTGCATGTGTGTTCTTATACTAAAACCAGCACTAGAGTCATTGCATGTGTGTTCTTTCCACAAACCACATATGGATCAACTAGTGGTCATTGCATGTGTGTTCTTTCCACAAACCAGATATGGATCCACTAGAGTCATTGCATGTGTGTTCTTTTCACAAACCACATATGGACCCACTAGAGTCATTGCATGTGTGTTCTTTTCACAAACCACACATGAATCAACCATAGACATTGCATGTGTGTTCTTTCCACAAACCACGTATGGATCAACCAGTGTCATTGCATGTGTGTTCTTTCCACAAACCACATATGGATAAACCACTAGGATTGCATGTGTGTTCTTTCCACAAACCACACATGGATCAACCAATGGCATTGCATGTGTATTCTTTTCCACAAACCACATATGGATCCACTAGAGTCATTGCATGTGTGTTCTTTTCACAAACCACATATGGATCAACCAGTGTGGATGAATGTGTGTTCTTTCCACAAACCACATATGGATCAACCAATGTCATTGCATGTGTGTTCCTGTCATGAACCACACATGGATCAACCAATGTCATTGCATGTGTGTTCCTGTCAAGAACCACATATGATCCACAAGTGTTCATTGCATGTGTGTTCCTATCATGAACCACACATGGATCAACCAGTGTTCATTGCATGTGTGTTCTTTCCATAAACCACACATGGATCCCCCTGAGTCATTGCCTGTGTGTTCTTTTCACAAATCACATATGGACCCACTTGAGTCATTGCATGTGTGTTATTGTCACAAACCACATATGGATCAACCAGTAGTCATTGAATGTGTGTTCTTTTCACAAACCACGTATGGATCCACCAGTGTCATTGCATGTGTGTTCCTTCCACAAACCACATATGGATCCACCAGTGTTCATTGCATGTGTGTTCTTTCCACAAACCATACATGGATCCCCCTGAGTCATTGCATGTGTGTTCTTTTCACAAACCACATATGGACCAACTTGCATCATTGCATGTGTGTTCTTTGCACAAACCACATATGGATCCACTAGAGTCATTGCATGTGTGTTCTTTTCACAAACCAGATATGGACCCACTAGAGTCATTGCATGTGTATTCTTTTCACAAACCACACATAGATCAACTAGTGTCATTGCATGTGTGTTCTTTCCACAAACCACACATGGATCCACCAGAGTCATTGCATGTGTGTTCTTTCCACAAACCACATATGATTAAACCAGTGTCATTGCATAAGTGTTCTTTCCACAAACCACATATGGATAAACTAATGGCATTGCATGTGTGTTCTTTCCTCAAACCACACATGGATCCCCCTGAGTCATTGCATGTGTGTTCTTTTCACAAACCACATATGGATCAGCTTGATTCATTGCATGTGTGTTCTTTCCACAATACACATATGGATCCACTAGAGTCATTGCATGTGTGTTCTTTTCACAAACCACATATGGACCCGCTAGAGTCATTGCATGTGTATTCTTTCACAAACCACACGTGGATCAACCAATGGCATTGCATGTATGTTCTTTCCACAAACCACACATGGATCCACCAGAGCCATTGCATGTGTGTTCTTTCCACAAACCACATATGGATCAACCAGTGTCATTGCATGTGTGTTCTTTCCACAAAACACACATGGATAAACCATTGGCATTGCATGTGTGTTCTTTCCACAAACCACACATGTATCAACCAATGGGATTGCATGTGTATTCTATTCACAAACCACACATGGATCAACCAATGGCATTGCATGTGTGTTATTTCCACAAACCACACATGGATCCACCAGTCATTGCATGTGTGTTCTTTCCACAAACCACATATGGATCAACCAGTGTCAATGAATGTGTGTTCTTTCCACAGACCACATATGGATTAACCAATATCATTGCATGTGTGTTGGTGTTAGGAACCACACATGGATCAACCAATGTCATTGCATATGTGTTCCTGTCAAGAACCACATATGGATCAAACAGTGTTCATTGCATGTGTTTTCTTTCCACAAACCACACATGGATCCCCCTGAGTCATTGCATGTGTGTTCTTTTCACAAACCACATATCTACCCACTGTGGCGCCCCGCAAAAACCACTACTAGAAAATCGTGTTGTTTTTGTGCATTGCATCATCATGACCACATGCTCATGTCATCATGCCACATTGCATTTGAGCATCATCATCATGCATGGTTTTAGTCTAAACTATTTTCGAAATGCCTAGTTTTGTTTTCTGAATATTCCCGTCTTTATTCAAATCAAAACCCGGGTCTCCGGATTATTTTGTTTCCTCTACCAACAGTTTGCAAAAGCCTCGTTTTTAATAAATAAAATATTTAATTATTTTTGGGAGGCAGCCAGCCAGGCCCGAAAGCCTAGCCGGCCACCTCCAGATAAAAATCCTATCTACCCCAGAGAAACACCCAAACCTTTTCTACCAGACACCCTACCCTATTTTTTCCTACCCAGCACCCTCCACCTCACCTGCACCAATCGGTGCACGCCACCTCATATCTCCTCCCTCCATCCACCCAACCACCATCTGCCACCTCATCCACCCACTCCCCAGCCCACACACGCACACACACGCAGCTGCACACGCACACACACCCGCGCGCACCAACCGCATGCAGCCCCACTCCCCTGGGCGCGCCGCCCCACCGACAGCCTCGGCACGCGCGCGCTCCCCCGACCACCCCGATCCTGACCCCGCCACCTGCTCCCGGGCCCACCCCGCGGTAGCCGCCCCCAGGCACGCCTCCCCCGCTCTCTCTCTCCCCTCGCCCTCGTCTTCCCACCGAGGCAGAGCCGCCTCCCTCCCCACCGACGCCTCCCTCTTCGCTCCGCTCCGGTTCCCTGACGCCACCGCCGCGCCCGGCGCTCGCCACCTCCCTCCTCCACCATCTCCGGTCGCCTCCTCCACGCGACGCCGACCGCCTGCCCCTCCGGCCCCGCCTCCGCCAGGCGCCTGCGCCGCCGCGGAACCCCGCCGGCCACCTGCGCCTCCCGCGGCCACCTCCTCGTTCGCCCTCGCGACTCCCCGTCGCTCGGCTTCCCCATGTCCGGCCGCCGCCCTCTCCGGCCTGCCATCGCCGTCCTCTTCCCCGCAAGCTTCCTCCGCCGTCGCGCGCCCTCCTCTCTGCCGCGAGCCCGCCTCCGGCCGCTTGTCCACCTCGGCCCCATGCCCGCGAGCGCCATCGACGCCCCCTGTCACCCCGCTGCCAAGCCCGTCCGGCCACGCCTCCTCTGTGCCCTCCTCTCCCTGCAGCGCCTCCGCCGGCCAGCACAACCTCCGCCAGCGCGAGCCCCACCTCGGAGCCTCTGCTGCCGGCCTCATCCTCGTGCCCCGGGGCTTTCCCTGTCCCTGCGAGCCCGTGGCCTCGTGCCCTTCCTCGGCCCCAAGCCCATCGCGCCGCCATCAACCGACCCTCCTCGTCGTCGCGTGGGCGCCACCAGGGCCGACCTCGCCGCCTTCCCTCCTGCAAGCCCTGCTGGCCGGCCTTCCCGAGCGCGCGCCCTCGCTCGCCGTCCTCTGGTGCGCCGCCCCTCATGGCCGCTAAACCGCGTCAGTGCTCGCCCTGTGCCCCTGCCTCGGCCTCCGGTTGGCTCCTCGCAGCACGTATCAAGCCACACGCCCTCGTCGGCATCGCCATCGCTCGCGTTAGTATCTGTCATGCGCACGCGAGCATGCCGTTTGTGCTGCTGTTGTCTAATTCCTGTGGGTCTCGACCCTTTGTGTTTTGGCTCAGCAAGGTTGCTGTTGTGATGTGGATATGGCAAGGGATGAACCTGACATCTGATCCAGTATCGACGAGATCTTCGGCAAGGAACCCTAAGGTGATTCCGGAGGATTCCAACCTCTCCGTCACGGACGACAAGTACTCCCTCTCGGACCGCAAGACCGTTCTGCGAACCTGAAGATCCATCATACCCGAAGACTGATCCCGTCGAGACTCGAACCCCGTTGAACCCAAGATCGTCGATCCCCAATGTGTGACCCCTATCCGAGACCCT
Source organism: Avena sativa (assembly GCA_916181665.1). Classification (NCBI taxonomy): domain Eukaryota; kingdom Viridiplantae; phylum Streptophyta; class Magnoliopsida; order Poales; family Poaceae; genus Avena; species Avena sativa. Next base: position 24,040,473 of record OV702290.1, on the reverse strand, counting down.
CATATTTTTATAATATATGACTTGTCGCTTATTGCATATAATTTGCCATACTCGCATACATATTGTGGGTGTTTGGGGGTATTTTGACGGTTCACCTAAATTAAATATGGGATCCATATGCGGGCAAATCTAGTCTTATATTGGTCCCATTTAAAATTGTGTAGCAAACCGGTGATACTTTTTGCCATGTTAAAATAAGATTTAAATTGCGGGGTATCTAAACAACTTAAACCATCTAATTAAATGTCGGAACCCCGGTTTCGCTTAATATTGCCTAATTGCATCGCATCTTTGCCATGTCATGCATCATACATGCATCATGCCCGATCTTCTGCCGTAGTATTAAATAGTGTATCTGGTGATTCTTCTAGTGCTTTGCTTCTTCACGGATTAGGCCGACGAGTTGATGCGAGTGTCGACCCGATCTTCGGATAAACCTTCGACAATGTTTTTCAGGCGAGCATCTTCCCCTTTCTACCTATCTTACTTTTATAGTATTTATTCCCTCCTGTTGATCTATTGCTATCTGTGTTGCGATGCTCTAGTTTTCGTGCCCGTGATATCCCTTGCAGCCTTATATTGCCTTGGACACATCTATTACCTGTTGTTTGGTAGATAGTTGGACTTGCGCGTCGTAGTCGCTTGCTCAAGTGCTGTTGCATGTCGTCCAGTACCACAGCTGTTGGAAGGCTGCCATATGCTTTATGTTGGAGATGATCATGGCTTTAATTATTGTTTAATAACTAAAATTGAAATTAGGTAAATACAGAGGCACCGGTGGGTAATAGACAATATTTGGTTTTTAACCACTCACTGGTGTCCCTTAGGACCCCGAGTTCTTGACACCTGTTCCGAGATCGAGCGCGCTAACGACATGTGGGGTGTGTGGGCACCCCCATCGATTTAGTACCTGATTTCAAAGTATTGTACCGGGGGCCACAAAGTAGTTTGGGGCTTTATTACTAGCCTGTACTTATGCCATGCTTTACTGCTTTATTTACGATTGCGCGTGGAGCGCCTGTACTGTTTAGGAACCCCGTGACACGTTTTCGCTGTACCGACAAGCCCAGTCACACTTTCGGGTTCCCAGTCGTTTACAGCCGTCTACACAAACCCTGGGTCCGTCTCGGAGACCGGCCGACTTCGTTACGGGTAGCTTAGTGGGGTGGCCCCCATGTGCTTGCTTTGGGTCTGGGAAACGTCGTGTCCGAAACCCCGTCGACATACCGTTGGGTGTATGTTTTGTGATCTTGTACCTACCTGATCTGACAACAAGGGTGTAGGTGCGTGTGGAAACTTTAGTGCACCCCTGCAGTGTTTAATCTTTTTGAGAAGCCGTGTCCGCGGTTATGGACGACTTGGAGCACAGTTCTCGATCATAGAAAACTATAACTAAAGTTTACTTTTATAATTTGACTTGTATCCGATATGACTAGTAATCAGCTTCACTACAACGGAATGGCTAAATAAAAGTACCAACAACTGCTGGGTTTGGGATATCTCATGCTAATCGTATCTGACTAGTAAGTGTTGCAACTACAACGGAATGGTTAACTAAAACTGCCCACTGCTTATTCTATCAGGATGACTCATGCTATTCATATTTGACTAGTAATTGCCGCAACTATAACAGAATGAATAAAACTGCCAACTGTGTGAGTTCCTCGGTTGACTTCCTCGTTTGGTCTCGAGGGGGAAATACCAGGATGGGTATGTTTGGTGGTAGAATCAGGTTGGTTCCGAATAGGTCTTTCTTATCCCTCTCTGATAGCCGACAGTTATCTCGAGTCTCTATAGGTTGTTTAGTGCATGCCGCGCTGCCGCTCAGTCCACCATACCTATGTAGGCGAGGACCACTGAATTCTAGTCTCGCCGTGTACTGGCCTCAGTACTGACCGCTCTCTTTTTTCCTTTGCCCTTCGTCGGCACCCCTTTTGTTTAAGCAGGTTTTGAGATCGACGTCGTTAGCAGGGTTACCCTTCCGGCTTGGCCTGGGCAGGGTTATGGACGCCATTGGTTATTCTTCAGGGCTCTTAGCTCAATTTGCATCTTGTCCGTACTCGGACGCTGTATCGCTTTCAAGGTCATTTGGATCTTTGTATGTTATATCTGTATTCTTGACTCTTTGAGTCGCTGTTGTATATATATATTCTGTGGGTTCCATCATGGACTATTGTGTAATGATATTACTTCGTTTTCCACCCGCACGAAAGTGCCTGGTGGGCACCTTTGAATCGTTTCTATGCGGGTTGGCGGGAATCGCTGAAACTTGCATAGGGTCGATTCTGAGGGTGTTACACCCACTTGAGTCATTTCATGTGTGTTATTGTCACAAACCACATATGGATCAACCAATTTCATTGCATGTGTGTTCCTGTCATGAACCACACATGGATCAACCAGTGGTCATTGCATGTGTGTTCTTTCCATAAACCACATATAGATCCACTAGAGTCATTGCATGTGTGTTCTTTTCACAAACCACATATGGATCAACCAGTGACATTGCATGTGTGTTATTTTCACAAATCACATATGGATCAACCAGTGTTCACTGCATGTGTGTTCTTTGCACAAACCACTTATGGATCCACAAGTGTTCATTGCATGTGTGTTCTATTCCACAAACCACATATGGATCCAGTAGATTCATTGCATGTGTGTTCTTTTCACAAACCACATATGGACCCACTAGAGTCAGTGCATGTGTGTTCTTATACTAAAACCAGCACTAGAGTCATTGCATGTGTGTTCCTTTCACAAACCACATATGGATCCACCAGTGTCATTGCATGTGTGTTCTTTCCACAAACCACATATGGATCCACCAGTGTTAATTGCATGTGTGTTCTTTTCACAAACCACACATGGATCAACCAATGACATTGCATGTGTGTTCTTTTCACAGATCACATATGGATCCACCAGTGTTCACTGCCTGTGTGTTCTTTCCACACACCACTTATGGATCCACCAGTGTTCAATGCATGTGTGTTCTTTTCCACAAACCACATATGGATCCACTAGAGTCATTACATGTGTGTTTTTTCCCAAACCACATATGGACCCACTAGAGTCATTGCATGTGTGTTCTTATACTAAAACCAGCACTAGAGTCATTGCATGTGTGTTCTTTCCACAAACCACACATGGATCAACCAGTGTCATTGCATGTGTGTTCTTTCCACAAACCACATATGCATCAACCAGTGGTCATTGCATGTGTGTTCTTTCCACAAACCACATATGGATCCACTAGAGTCATTGCATGTGTGTTCTTTTCACAAACCACATATGGACCCACTAGAGTCATTGCATGTGTGTTCTTTTCACAAACCACACATGGATCAACCAGAGTGATTGCATGTGTGTTCTTTCCACAAACCACATATGGATCAACCAGTGTCATTGCATGTGTGTTCTTTCCACAAACCACATATGGATAAACCACTGGCATTGCATGTGTGTTCTTTCCACAAACCACACATGGATCAACCAATGGCATTGCATGTGTATTCTTTTCCACAAACCACATATGGATCCACTAGAGTCATTGCATGTGTGTTCTTTTCACAAACCACATATGGATCAACCAGTGTGATTGAATGTGTGTTCTTTCCACAAACCACATATGGATCAACCAATATCATTGCATGTGTGTTCCTGTCATGAACCACACATGGATCAACCAATGGTCATTGCATGTGTGTTGTTTCCACAAACCACATATGGATCCACTAGAGTCATTGCATGTGTGTTCTTTTCACGAACCACATATGGATCAACCAGTGTCATGGCATGTGTGTTCTTTCCACAAACCACATATGGATAAACCAATGGCATTGCATGTGTGTTCTTTCCACAAACCACTTATGGATCCACAAGTGTTCATTGCATGTGTGTTCTATTCCACAAACCACATATGGATCCACTAGAGTCATTGCATGTGTGTTCTTTTCACAAACCGCATATGGACCCACTAGAGTCATTGCATGTGTGTTCTTATACTAAAACCAGCACTAGAGTCATTGCATGTGTGTTCCTTTCACAAACCACATATGGATCCACCAGTGTCATTGCATGTGTGTTCTTTCCACAAACCACATATGGATCCACCAGTGTTAATTGCATGTGTGTTCTTTTCACAAACCACACATGGATCAACCAATGGCATTGCATGTGTGTTCTTTTCACAGATCACATATGGATCCAGCAGTGTTCACTGCATGTGTGTTCTTTCCACACACCACTTATGGATCCACCAGTGTTCAATGCATGTGTGTTCTTTTCCACAAACCACATATGGATCCACTAGAGTCATTGCATGTGTGTGTTTTCACAAACCACATATGGACCCACTAGAGTCATTGCATGTGTGTTCTTATACTAAAACCAGCACTAGAGTCATTGCATGTGTGTTCTTTCCACAAACCACACATGGATCAACCAGTGTCATTGCATGTGTGTTGTTTCCACAAACCACATATGGATCAACCAGTGGTCATTGCATGTGTGTTCTTTCCACAAACCACATATGGATCCACTAGAGTCATTACATGTGTGTTCTTTTCACAAACCACATATGGACCCACCAGAGTCATTGCATGTGTCTTACTTTCACAAACCACATATGGATCTACCAGTGTCATTGCATGTGTGTTCTTTTCACAAACCACATATGGACCCACTAAAGTCATTGCATGTGTGTTCTTATACTAAAACCTCCACTAGAGTCATTGCATGTGTGTTCGTTCCACAAACCACACATGGATCAACCAGTGTCATTGCATGTGCGTTGTTTCCACAAACCACATATGGATCAAAAAGTGGTCATTGCATGTGTGTTCTTTCCACAAACCACATATGGATCCACTAGAGTCATTACATGTGTGTTCTTTTCACAAACCACATATGGACCCACCAGAGTCATTGTATGTGTGTTACTTTCACAAACCACATATGGATCCACCAGTGCCATTGCATGTGTGTTCTTTCCACAAACCACATATGGATCCACCAGTGTTCATTGCATGTGTGTTATTTTCACAAACCACACATGGATCAACCAATGGCATTGCATGTGTGTTCTTTTCACATATCACATATGGATCCACCAGTGTTCACTGCATGTGTGTTCCTTCCACAAACCACTTATGGATCCACCAGTGTTCATTGCATGTGTATTGTTTTCCACAAACCACATATGGATCCACTAGAGTCATTGCATGTGTGTTCTTTTCACAAACCACATATGGACCCACTAGAGTTATTGCATGTGTGTTCTTATACTAAAACCAGCACTAGATTCATTGCATGTGTGTTCTTTCCACAAACCACATATGGATCCACCAGTGTTAATTGCATGTGTGTTCTTTTCACAAACCACACATGGATCAACCAATGGCATTGCATGTGTGTTCTTTTCACAGATCACATATGGATCCAGCAGTGTTCACTGCATGTGTGTTCTTTCCACACACCACTTATGGATCCACCAGTGTTCAATGCATGTGTGTTCTTTTCCACAAACCACATATGGATCCACTAGAGTCATTGCATGTGTGTGTTTTCACAAACCACATATGGACCCACTAGAGTCATTGCATGTGTGTTCTTATACTAAAACCAGCACTAGAGTCATTGCATGTGTGTTCTTTCCACAAACCACACATGGATCAACCAGTGTCATTGCATGTGTGTTGTTTCCACAAACCACATATGGATCAACCAGTGGTCATTGCATGTGTGTTCTTTCCACAAACCACATATGGATCCACTAGAGTCATTACATGTGTGTTCTTTTCACAAACCACATATGGACCCACCAGAGTCATTGCATGTGTCTTACTTTCACAAACCACATATGGATCTACCAGTGTCATTGCATGTGTGTTCTTTTCACAAACCACATATGGACCCACTAAAGTCATTGCATGTGTGTTCTTATACTAAAACCTCCACTAGAGTCATTGCATGTGTGTTCGTTCCACAAACCACACATGGATCAACCAGTGTCATTGCATGTGCGTTGTTTCCACAAACCACATATGGATCAAACAGTGGTCATTGCATGTGTGTTCTTTCCACAAACCACATATGGATCCACTAGAGTCATTACATGTGTGTTCTTTTCACAAACCACATATGGACCCACCAGAGTCATTGTATGTGTGTTACTTTCACAAACCACATATGGATCCACCAGTGCCATTGCATGTGTGTTCTTTCCACAAACCACATATGGATCCACCAGTGTTCATTGCATGTGTGTTATTTTCACAAACCACACATGGATCAACCAATGGCATTGCATGTGTGTTCTTTTCACATATCACATATGGATCCACCAGTGTTCACTGTATGTGTGTTCCTTCCACAAACCACTTATGGATCCACCAGTGTTCATTGCATGTGTATTGTTTTCCACAAACCACATATGGATCCACTAGAGTCATTGCATGTGTGTTCTTTTCACAAACCACATATGGACCCACTAGAGTTATTGCATGTGTGTTCTTATACTAAAACCAGCACTAGATTCATTGCATGTGTGTTCTTTCCACAAACCACACATGGATCAACCAGTGTCATTGCATGTGTGTTCTTTCCACAAACCACATATGGATCAACCAGTGGTCATTACATGTGTGTTCTTTCCACAAACCACATATGGATCCAATAGAGTCATTGCATGTGTGTTCTTTTCACAAACCACATATGGAACCACCAGAGTCATTCCATGTGTGTTCTTTCCACAAGTCACATATGGATCAACCAGTGTCATTGCATGTGTGTTCTTTCCACAAACCACATATGGATAAACCAATGGCATTGCATGTGTGTTCTTTCCACAAACCACACATATATCAACCAATGGCATTACATGTCTATTCTTTTCCACAAACCACATATGGATCCACTAGAGTCATTGCATGTGTGTTCTTTTCACAAACCACATATGGATCAACCAGTGTCATTGAATGTGTGTTCTTTCCACAAACCACATATGGATCAACCAATGTCATTGCATGTGTGTTCCTGTCATGAACCACACATGGATCAACCAATGTCATTGCTTGTGTGTTCCTGTCAAGAACCACATATGGATCCACAAGTGTTCATTGCATGTGTGTTCCTGTCATGAACCACACATGGATCCACCAGAGTCATTGCATGTGTGTTCTTTCCACAAACCACATATGGATCAACCAGTGTCATTGCATGTGTGTTCTTTCCACAAACCACATATGGATAAACCAATGGCATTGCATGTGTGTTCTTGCCACAAACCACACATGGATCAACCAATGGCATTACATGTGTATTCTTTTCACAAACCACACATGGATCAACCAATGGCATTGCATGTGTGTTCTTTCCACAAACCACACATGGATCCACCAGAGTCATTGCATGAGTATTCTTTCCACAAACCACACATGGATCCACAAGTGATCATTGCATGTGTCTTCCTGTCCTGAACCACACATGGATCAACCAGTGTTCATTGCATGTGTGTTCTTTTCACAAACCACATATGGACCCACTAGAGTCATGTATGTGTGTTCTTATACTAAAACCAGCACTAGAGTCATTGCATCTGTGTTCTTTTCACAACCACATATGGATCCACCAGTGTCATTGTATGTGTGTTCTTTCCAGAAACCACATATGGATCCACCAGTGTTCATTGCATGTGCGTTCTTTTCACAAACCACACATGGATCAACCAATTGCATTGCATCTGTGTTCTTTTCACAACCACATATGGATCCTCCAGTGTTCACTGCATGTGTGTTCTTTCCACAAACCACTTATGGATCCACCAGTGTTCATTGCATGTGTGTTCTTTTCCACAAACCACATATGGATCCACTAGAGTAATTGCATGTGTGTTCTTTTCACAAACCACATATGGACCCAGTAGAGTCATTGCATGTGTGTTCTTTTCACAAACCACAGATGGATCCACCAGAGTCATTGCATGTGTGTTCTTTCCACAAACCACATATGGATCAACCAGTGTCATTGCATGTGTGTTCTTTCCACAAACCACATATAGATAAACCAATGGCATTGCATGTGTGTTCCTTCCACAAACCACACATGGATCAACCAATGGCATTACATGTGTATTCTTTTCACAAACCACACATGGATCAACCAATGGCATTGCATGTGTGCTCTTTCCACAAACCACACATGGATCCACCAGAGTCATTGCATGTGTGTTCTTTCCACAAACCACATATGGATCAACCATTGTCATTGCATGTGTGTTCTTTCCACAAACCACATATGGATCAACCAATGTCATTGCATGTGTGTTCCTGTCATGAACCACACATGGATCAACCAATGTCATTGCATGTGTGTTCCTGTCAAGAACCACATATGGATCCACCAGTGTTCATTGCATGTGTGTTCCTGTCATGAACCACACATGGATCAACCAGTGGTTATTGCATGTGTGTTCTTTCCACAGAGCACATATGGATCCACTAGAGTCATTGCACATGTGTTCTTTTCACAAACCACATATGGACCCACTAGAGTTATTGCTGTTGGAGATATGCCCTAGAGGCAATAATAAATATAGTTATTATTATATCTTTGTGTTTATGATAAATGTTTATATTCATGCTATAATAGTATTAACAAGGAAACATTAATACTTGTGTGAATTGTAAACTTAAATTGAAGTCCCTAGTATAGCCTCTATACTTCACTAGCTTGTTGGTTAATAGATGATTGTGGTTTCCCTATCATGAACATTGAGATGTTATTAACAACAAGATCATATCGTTAGGAGAATGATATGGTGGACATACTCCTATAGATAAGCGTAGCATAAAGATCAAGTCATTTCAATAGTTCAATTGCTATATGCTTTCTGATACATAGTAACCTAATTCCTTCGACCATGAGATCATGCATATCACCTTTACTGGATGGATGCTTTGATGTCATCAAACACCACACCGTAACAGGGTGGCTATAAAGGTGGCATTGATCGTTCGGAAAGTATTGGTTGAAACACATGGATCAAGAGTGGGATTTGTCCATCCACATGACGGATAGATATTCTCTGGGCCCTCTCGGTGAAATGTCATCCAATTAGCTTGCAAGCATGTGACTAGGTCACAAGGGATCACATATCACGGGAACGAGAAAAGAGTACTTATCAGTAACGAGGTTGAACTAGGTATGCAGAGATACCGACGATCATAACCTCGGATAAGTAACATATCGTGAGACAAAGGGAAATTGGTATCGTATGTAAGTGGTTCATTCGATCGCAAAGTAATCGTAGAAATATGTGGGAGCCATATGAATTTCCAGATTCCTCTATTGGTTATTGTTCGGAGAAGTATCTCGATCATGTCTGCATAATTCACGAACCGTAGGGAGACACACTTAAGGATTCGACGTTGTTTGAGTAGTTATGGTATTATGAGAAAGAGACCGAATGTTGTTCGGAGTCTCGGATGGGATCCGGGATATCACGAGGTGATCCGGAATGGTCCGGAGAATAAGATTCATATAAGGAAAGTCCCGTTTCGGAGTTGGGGAATGGTTCCGGTGTTTTCATCGGGAACATTCTAGAAGGTCCCGGAATGTCCGGCACTCCGGGGGGGAAGGGGTACATGAATGTGTCATTGCATGTTGGAATGATTGCATCATGTACTAAGTGTTCTCGCTGTCCGAAATAAAGGGTTAATTCAAATCCTAATTGAAAAAGTCAAACTGCCAGTTTTCGGTCAAACTGCCAGTTTTCGGAAAGAGGAGAAAGAGGAGGAGAGGTGGAGGCCGAGTTGGAGGAGGGTTCCTCCCCTTGGCCGGCGCACCTCCCAAGGCCGAGTTGGGGAGGAACTCCTCCCCTTGGCCACCGGCCCTCCCACCTATAAAGGGAGGGGCAGGGCTCCCCTCTCTTGACACTACTAGTTCCTACCCTCTAAACTAAACCCTAGATCTAAACCCCGGTTTAGAGCTATTTTGGTTTAGAGCCTTCTAATTGGTTTAGAGCCCTCTAATTGGTGTGTCTAATTACTAGACCACTAATAGCCTCTCTCATAAGCTCCACCATACTCGCACCGGCTTAAGGCGAAGCCCTGCGGGATCTCCCCTCTACCTCCGGTACCACGCCGTTGTGCTGCCGGAATCGCGAGGAGAGTACTACAACCTCCGCTGCCTGCTGGAACAAGGGAGAGGAAGGTCTTCGTCGAGTACCGAACGTGTGACCGACTGCGGGGGCGCTGCTGGAACGTGGCGCCGGAAGGATCGTCTACACGATCTTGAGATCGGAAAGAGTACGACTACATCACCCACGAGAATCTGCTCTCGTTAAACACTTTGGAATCTTCGAGGGTGAGTTATTCCATCGACTCGTTGCTACAATCTAGTAGATAGATCTTGGCTTGTTTGTTTGTATGCGATAGAAAATTTTGTTTTCCATGCTACGAACCCCTACAGTGGTATCAGAGCCGTGTCTATATGTAGATCTGTTGCACGAGTAGAACACAATGGTCATTGTGGGCGTTGATGCTTTTATTGTAGATTGCTTTTTGTGTACTTTGCATCTTGCGGTATGTTGGGATGAAGCGGCCCGGGCTAACCTTACATGACATCGTTCATGAGACTTGCTCCACGCTTAACATGCAACTTGTATTGCATAAGTGGCTTTGCGGGTGCCTGTTTCTCCTAGCATAGTAAAGATCCAATTTACAACGGGTAATCAACAATGCTAGTATCAATGTTGTGGTTCTTGTTCGTAGGTTAGAACGACACTTATGGAAAGCCCCAAACCACGTAAAATATGCAAAGAAAGTAGAAGCGTCTAACTTTGTTTTGCAGGGGTGTGCAGTGATGTGATATGGCCATGATTGTGATTATATTTGATGTATGCAATGTTCCTTATTGTAAGTTGGCAACCGGCAGGAGCCATATGGTTGTCTTTAATTTCTGTTAAGACCTGCGTGTCTATTCAAAATAGTTGTAATAGTTGAAGCTGGTGGACGACAACCATGAAGAAGCGTCATTGACCTTGATGCTATGCCGGTGATGATGGAGATCATATTCGTGCTTGAAGATGGAGATCGGAAGCACAAAGAAGAAAGGCCATATCATATCACATATTATGAATTGCATGTGATGTTAATCCTTTATGCATCTTGTATTGCTTAGTAGACGACGGTAGCATTATAAGATGATCCCTCATGCACATAAATTTCAAGTTCTAAAGTGTTCACCCTTAGTATGCACCGTTGCCAAAGCTTGTTGCTTCGAAGCACCACGTGATGATCGGGTGTCTTTGATTCCGCGGGTGAATACAACGTAAGCAAGCCAGATTTGCTTATGCGGTAACTAAGGTTTGATCTTGACGAGCCTAGCATGTACAGACATGGCCTCAGGAACACGGATCGCCGAAAGGCAAAGCATGAATCATATAGTAGATATGATGAACATGATGATTGTTCGCCATTAAAACTATATCGGCTCTCGTGATGATCGGTGTTGATATAGTAGTTTTGGTTCGTGTGATCACTAAAACAATGTGAGGGATGTTGTTTTGAGTGGGAGTTCACCTAGTTTAATTTCATTAATTAATTTGAACTCAATTTGTCATAAACTTAGTCTAAACTATTGCAAATATGTTGTAGATCAATGGCAGCCCCTACCATCAATTTTAATGCGTTCCTAGAGAAAGAAAAGTTGAAAAACAATGGAAGCAACTTCGCGGATTGGTTCCGCAATTTGAGGATTGTCCTCACAGCTGGTAATTTGACCTATGTGCTGGATGCACCGCTAGGTGACCCACCTGCAGCTGATGCTACCGATGAAGTAAAGAATGTTTACCTCGCTCGGAAGAATCAGTACTCCATAGTTCAGTGTGCTATCTTGTATGGTTTAGAATCGGAGCTTCAGAAAAGGTTTGAAGAGTCAGATCCATATGATATTGTCGAGGATCTCAAATTAATTTTTGAGACTCATGCGGCAATTGAAAGTTATGAAGCTTCTGAAAAGTTCTTTAACTGCAAGATGGAAGAGGGTAGCTCCGTCAGTGAGCATGTGCTTAAGATGTCTGGGCACGCAAATAAACTTCAAAGTTTGGGTATAGTGATTCCTAATACTTTGGGAGTTTACCGCATCCTCCAATCACTACCACCAAGTTACAAGAACTTTGTGATGAACTACAACATGCAGAACATGAACAAAGAGTTGCCAGAACTATTTGCTATGTTAAAATCTGCAGAAGTGGAGATCAAGAAAGAGCACCAAGTGTTGATGGTCAATAAGACCACCAAATTCAAGAAAGGCAAGTCTAAGCAAAAGGGACACTTCAAGAAGGGTGGTAAGAAAGTTACCATGCCAACGAAGAAGACCAAGGCTGGACCTAAGCCTGAAACTGAGTGCTTTTACTGCAAGGGAGAAGGTCACTGGAAGCGGAATTGCCCAAAGTACTTGGCGGATTTGAAGAACGGCAACATCAAGAAGAAAGGTATATTTGATATACATGTTATTGATGTGTATCTCACTAGTATTCGTAGTAGTGCCTGGGTATTTGATACTGGTTCGGTTGCTCATATTTGTAACTCGAAACAGGAGCTGCAGAATAAACGGAAGCTAGCGAAGAACGAGGTGTCGATGCGTGTGGGAAACGGATCAAAGGTTGATGTGATCGCGGTCGGCACGCTACCTCTTCATCTACCATCGGGATTAGTTTTATACTTAAATAATTGTTATTTGGTGCCTGCGTTGAGCATGAACATTATATCGGGATCTTGTTTATTGCGAGACGGTTACTTGTTTAAATCAGAGAATAATGGTTGTTCGATTTATATGAGTAATATGTTTTACGCACATGCACCTTTGATAGATGGTCTATTCTTATTGAATCTCGATAGTAGAAATACACATCTTAATAACATTGAAGCTAAACGTTTGAAATCAAGCGATAATTCGACCTATATGTGGCACTGTCGTCTTGGTCACATTGGAGTGAAACGTATGAAGAAACTCCATTCCGATGGACTTCTTGAATCACTTGATTTTGAATCACTTGAAAGATGCGAAGCATGTCTGATGGGTAAAATGACTAAGACTCCATTTTCTGGTATAATGGAGCGAGCTACGGACTTATTGGAAATCATACATACCGATGTGTGTGGTCCAATGAGTGTAGCATCGCGCGGTGGTTATCGTTATGTTCTTACCTTCACGGATGATTTGAGTAGATATGGGTATATCTATTTCATGAAACATAAGTCCGAAACTTTCGAGAAGTTTAAGGAGTTTCAAAGTGAGGTAGAGAATCAACGTAACAAGAAGATTAAATTTCTACGTTCTGATCGTGGAGGTGAATATCTAAGTTACGAGTTTGGCGAGCATTTAAAGAAGTGCGGAATACTTTCACAATTGACACCGCCGGGAACACCACAGCGTAATGGTGTGTCCGAACGTCGTAATCGAACTCTCTTAGATATGGTTCGTTCTATGATGTCACTTACAGATTTACCGCTATCATTTTGGGGTTATGCATTAGAAACAGCCGCATTCACTTTAAATAGGGCACCATCTAAATCCGTTGAAACGACACCGTATGAATTATGGTTTGGGAAGAAACCTAAATTGTCGTTCCTTAAAGTTTGGGGATGCGAAGCCTATGTAAAGAAGTTACAGCCGGACAAGCTTGAACCCAAAGCGGAAAAATGCGTCTTCATAGGATACCCAAAGGAAACTATTGGGTATACCTTCTATCATAGATCCGAAGGCAAAATCTTCGTTGCCAAGAATGGATCCTTTCTAGAGAAGGAATTTCTCTCGAAAGAAGTGACTGGAAGGAAAGTAGAACTCGACGAGGTTGTCGAACCTTCTCTCGAAATTGCGAGTAGCGCAGCACCGGAAGAAGTTCCTGTGGTGCCTGCACCGATAAGAGGGGAAGCTAATGATGATGATCATGAAACTTCGGTTGAAGTTGCTACAGAGCCTCGGAGGTCAACGAGAACTCGTACCACTCCAGATTGGTATGATTCCGTTATGAATGTCATGGTGGTGGACAACACCGATGACCCCGAGACATATGAGGAAGCGATGATGAGCCCAGATTCCAATAAATGGCAAGAAGCCATGAAATCCGAGATTGGATCCATGTACGAAAACCAAGTATGGACTTTGGTGGACTTACCGGATGGCCGTAAGGCTGTCGAGAACAAATGGATTTTCAAGAAGAAAACAGATGCTGATGGTAATGTTACTGTCTATAAAGCTCGACTTGTCGCAAAAGGGTTTCGACAAATTCAAGGAGTTGACTACGATGAGACTTTCTCACCAGTAGCGAAGCTAAAGTCTGTGAGGATTATGTTAGCAATCGCTGCATATTATGATTATGAGATATGGCAGATGGATGTCAAAACAGCATTCCTCAATGGAGACATTGATGAAGAGTTGTATATGATGCAACCCAAAGGTTTTGTCGATCCTAAAGATGCTAACAAGGTATGCAAACTTCAACGGTCCATCTATGGATTGAAGCAAGCATCCCGAAGTTGGAATCAACGTTTTGATAAGGTAATCAAAAGTTTTGGTTTTATACAAACTTATGGAGAAGCTTGTATTTACAAGAAAGTGAGTGGGAGCTCTATAACATTCTTAATACTATATGTGGATGACATATTGTTGATTGGGAATGATGTAGACCTTCTTAATAGTGTCAAAGAATATTTGAATAATAGTTTTTCAATGAAGGATCTTGGCGAAGCAGCTTACATATTAGGCATAAAGATTTATAGAGATAGATCGAAACGCCAAATATCATTGTCACAGAGTACATATTTGGACAAAGTTCTAAAGAAGTTTGGAATGGAAGAAAGCAAGAAAGGGTTCTTGCCCATGTTGCCCAATACGACCTTGAGTAAAACTCAAAGTCCGACATCGGCAGAAGATAGAGAAAGGATGAGTAAGACTCCCTATGCCTCAGCCATAGGATCTCTAATGTATGCCATGCTATGTACTAGACCCGACATTGCATATGCTGTTAGTTTAACTAGCAGATATCAAAGTGATCCAGGAGTGGATCATTGGACAGCGGTCAAAAACATCCTTAAGTACTTGAGAAGAACTAAGGATATGGTTCTTTCTTATGGAGGTGATGAACAGCTCGTTGTTAATGGTTACACCGATGCTAGTTGGAACACCGATCCGGATGATTCTAAATCACAATCTGGATACGTATTTATTTTGAATGGTGCAGCAGTTAGCTGGAGGAGTGCAAAGCAAAGCGTTGTGGCGAGATCTTCAACTGAATCGGAATACATGGCTGCTTCGGAGGCTTCACAAGAAGCAATATGGATGAAAGAGTTCATTACAGAGCTGGGTGTGGTTCCTAGTGCGCTGGACCCAATGTCTATCTACTGTGATAACATGGGCGCCATAGCCAATGCGCAAGAACCAAGGTCACACAAGAAGCTGAAGCATATCAAGCTACGTTTTCACGCTATTCGAGAACATATCCAAGATGGGGATATAAAGATTTGCAAAGTACACACAGATCTGAATGTGGCGGATCCGTTGACTAAACCTCTCCCGAGGGCAAAACATGACCAACACCAAACTGCCATGGGTGTTCGGTATATTACCATGTGATCTAGATTAGATGACTCTAGTGCAAGTGGGAGACTGTTGGAGATATGCCCTAGAGGCAATAATAAATATAGTTATTATTATATCTTTGTGTTTATGATAAATGTTTATATTCATGCTATAATAGTATTAACAAGGAAACATTAATACTTGTGTGAATTGTAAACTTAAATTGAAGTCCCTAGTATAGCCTCTATACTTCACTAGCTTGTTGGTTAATAGATGATTGTGGTTTCCCTATCATGAACATTGAGATGTTATTAACAACAAGATCATATCGTTAGGAGAATGATATGGTGGACATACTCCTATAGATAAGCGTAGCATAAAGATCAAGTCATTTCAATAGTTCAATTGCTATATGCTTTCTGATACATAGTAACCTAATTCCTTCGACCATGAGATCATGCATATCACCTTTACTGGATGGATGCTTTGATGTCATCAAACACCACACCGTAACAGGGTGGCTATAAAGGTGGCATTGATCGTTCGGAAAGTATTGGTTGAAACACATGGATCAAGAGTGGGATTTGTCCATCCACATGACGGATAGATATTCTCTGGGCCCTCTCGGTGAAATGTCATCCAATTAGCTTGCAAGCATGTGACTAGGTCACAAGGGATCACATATCACGGGAACGAGAAAAGAGTACTTATCAGTAACGAGGTTGAACTAGGTATGCAGAGATACCGACGATCATAACCTCGGATAAGTAACATATCGTGAGACAAAGGGAAATTGGTATCGTATGTAAGTGGTTCATTCGATCGCAAAGTAATCGTAGAAATATGTGGGAGCCATATGAATTTCCAGATTCCTCTATTGGTTATTGTTCGGAGAAGTATCTCGATCATGTCTGCATAATTCACGAACCGTAGGGAGACACACTTAAGGATTCGACGTTGTTTGAGTAGTTATGGTATTATGAGAAAGAGACCGAATGTTGTTCGGAGTCTCGGATGGGATCCGGGATATCACGAGGTGATCCGGAATGGTCCGGAGAATAAGATTCATATAAGGAAAGTCCCGTTTCGGAGTTGGGGAATGGTTCCGGTGTTTTCATCGGGAACATTCTAGAAGGTCCCGGAATGTCCGGCACTCCGGGGGGGAAGGGGTACATGAATGTGTCATTGCATGTTGGAATGATTGCATCATGTACTAAGTGTTCTCGCTGTCCGAAATAAAGGGTTAATTCAAATCCTAATTGAAAAAGTCAAACTGCCAGTTTTCGGTCAAACTGCCAGTTTTCGGAAAGAGGAGAAAGAGGAGGAGAGGTGGAGGCCGAGTTGGAGGAGGGTTCCTCCCCTTGGCCGGCGCACCTCCCAAGGCCGAGTTGGGGAGGAACTCCTCCCCTTGGCCACCGGCCCTCCCACCTATAAAGGGAGGGGCAGGGCTCCCCTCTCTTGACACTACTAGTTCCTACCCTCTAAACTAAACCCTAGATCTAAACCCCGGTTTAGAGCTATTTTGGTTTAGAGCCTTCTAATTGGTTTAGAGCCCTCTAATTGGTGTGTCTAATTACTAGACCACTAATAGCCTCTCTCATAAGCTCCACCATACTCGCACCGGCTTAAGGCGAAGCCCTGCGGGATCTCCCCTCTACCTCCGGTACCACGCCGTTGTGCTGCCGGAATCGCGAGGAGAGTACTACAACCTCCGCTGCCTGCTGGAACAAGGGAGAGGAAGGTCTTCGTCGAGTACCGAACGTGTGACCGACTGCGGGGGCGCTGCTGGAACGTGGCGCCGGAAGGATCGTCTACACGATCTTGAGATCGGAAAGAGTACGACTACATCACCCACGAGAATCTGCTCTCGTTAAACACTTTGGAATCTTCGAGGGTGAGTTATTCCATCGACTCGTTGCTACAATCTAGTAGATAGATCTTGGCTTGTTTGTTTGTATGCGATAGAAAATTTTGTTTTCCATGCTACGAACCCCTACAATTGCATGTGTGTTTTTATACTAAAACCAGCACTAGAGTCATTGCATGTGTGTTCTTTTCACAAACCACATATGGATCCACCAGTGTCATTGCATGTGTGTTTTTCCACAAACCAATTATGGATCCACCAGTGTTCATTGCATGTGTGTTCTTTTCCATAAACCACATATGGATCCACTAGAGTCATGCATGTGTGTTCTTTTCACAAACCACATATGGACCCACTAGAGTCATTGCATGTGTGTTCTTTCCACAAACCACACATGGATTAACCAATGGCATTGCATGTGTGTTATTGTCACAAACCACATATGGATCAACCAATGTCATTGCATGTGTGTTCCTGACATGAACCACATATGGATCCACCAGTGTCATTGCATGTGTGTTCTTTCCACAAACCACATATGGATTCACCAGTGTTCATTGCATGTGTGTTCTTTTCACAAACCACACATGGATCAACCAATGGCATTGCATGTGTGTTCTTTTCACAGATCACATATAGATCCACTAGTGTTCACTGCATGTGTGTTCTTTCCACAAACCACTTATGGATCCACCAGTGTTCATTGCATGTGTGTTCTTTTCCACAAACCACATATGGATTCACTACAGTCATTGCATGTGTGTGCTTTTCCCAAACCACATATGGACCCACTGGAGTCATTGCATGTGTTTTCTTATACTAAAACCAACACTAGAGTCATTGCATGTGTGTTCTTTCCACAAACCACACATGGATCAACCAGTGTCATTGCATGTGTGTTCTTTCCACAAACCACATATGGATCAACCAGTGGTCATTGCATGTGTGTTCTTTTCACAAACCACATATGGATCAACCAGTGTCATTGCATGTGTGTTCTTTCCACAAACCACAGATGGATCCACCAGAGTCATTGCATGTGTATTCTTTTCACTAACCACACATGGATCCACCAGAGTCATTGCATGTGTGTTCTTTCCACAAACCACATATTGATCAACCAGTGTCATTGCATTGTGTTCTTTCCACAAACCACATATGGATAAACCAATGGCATTGCATGTGTGTTCTTTCCACAAACCACACATGGATCAACCAATGGCATTGCATGTGTATTCTTTTCACAAACCACACATGGATCAACCAATGGCATTGCATGTGTGTTCTTTCCACAAACCACACATGGATCCACCAGAGTCATTGCATGCGTTTTCTTTCCACAAACCACATATGGATCAACCAGTGTCATTGCACGTGTGTTCTTTCCACAAACCACATATGGATCAACCAATGTCATTCCATGTGTGTTCCTTTCATGAACCACACATGGATCAACCAATGTCATTGCATGTGTGTTCCTGTCAAGAACCACATATGGATCCACAAGTTTTCATTGCATGTGTGTTCCTGTCTTGAACCACACATGGATGAACCAGTGGTTATTGCATGTGTGTTCTTTCCACAAACCACATATGGATCCACTAGAGTCATTGCATGTGTGTTCTATTCACAAACCACATATGGACCCACTAGATTCATTGCATGTGTCTTCTTATACTAAAACTAGCACTAGAGTCATTGCATGTGTGTTCTTTCCACAAACCACACATGGATCAACCAGTGTCATTGTATGTGTGTTTTTTCCACAAACCACATATGGATCAACCAGTGGTCATTGGATATGTGTTTTTTCCACAAACCACATATGGATCCACTAGAGTCATTGCTTGTGTGTTCTTTTTAGAAACTGCATATGGACCCACTAGAGTCATTGCATGTGTGTTCTTTTCACAAACCACACATGGATCCACCAGAGTCATTGCATGTGTGTTCTTTCCACAAACCACATATGGATCAACCAGTGTCATTGCATGTGTGTTCTTTCCACAAACCACATATGGATAAACCAATGGCATTGCATGTGTGTTCTTGCCACAAACCACACATGGATCAACCAATGGCATTACATGTGTATTCTTTTCACAAACCACACATGGATCAACCAATGGCATTGCATGTGTGTTCTTTCCACAAACCACACATGGATCCACCAAAGTCATTGCATGAGTATTCTTTCGACAAACCACACATGGATCCACAAGTGATCATTGCATGTGTGTTCCTGTCCTAAACCACACATGGATCAACCAGTGTTCATTGCATGTGTGTTCTTTTCACAAACCACATATGGACCCACTAGAGTCATGTATGTGTGTTCTTATACTAAAACCAGCACTAGAGTCATTGCATCTGTGTTCTTTTCACAACCACATATGGATCCACCAGTGTCATTGCATGTGTGTTCTTTCCAGAAACCACATATGGATCCACCAGTGTTCATTGCATGTGCGTTCTTTTCACAAACCACACATGGATCAACCAATGGCATTGCATCTGTGTTCTTTTCACAGATCACATATGGATCCACCAGTGTTCACTGCATGTGTGTTCTTTCCACAAACCACTTATGGATCCACCAGTGTTCATTGCATGTGTGTTTTTTTCCACAAACCACATATGGATCCACTAGAGTAATTGCATGTGTGGTCTTTTCACAAACCACATATGGACCCAGTAGAGTCATTGCATGTGTGTTCTTTTCACAAAACACAGATGGATCCACCAGAGTCATTGCATGTGTGTTCTTTCCACAAACCACATATGGATCAACCAGTGTCATTGCATGTGTGTTCTTTCCACAAACCACATATAGATAAACCAATGGCATTGCATGTGTGTTCTTTCCACAAACCACACATGGATCAACCAATGGCATTACATGTGTATTCTTTTCACAAACCACACATGGATCAACCAATGGCATTGCATGTGTGTTCTTTCCACAAACCACACATGGATCCACCAGAGTCATTGCATGTGTGTTCTTTCCACAAACCACATATGGATCAACCATTGTCATTGCATGTGTGTTCTTTCCACAAACCACATATGGATCAACCAATGTCATTGCATGTGTGTTCCTGTCATGAACCACACATGGATCAACCAATGTCATTGCATGTGTGTTCCTATCAAGAACCACATATGGATCCACCAGTGTTCATTGCATGTGTGTTCCTGTCATGAACCACACATGGATCAACCAGTGGTTATTGCATGTGTGTTCTTTCCACAGAGCACATATGGATCCACTAGAGTCATTGCCCATGTGTTCTTTTCACAAACCACATATGGACCCACTAGAGTTATTTCATGTGTGTTTTTATACTAAAACCAGCACTAGAGTCATTGCATGTGTGTTCTTTTCACAAACCACATATGGATCCACCAGTGTCATTGCATGTGTGTTCTTTCCACAAACCAATTATGGATCCACCAGTGTTCATTGCATGTGTGTTCTTTTCCACAAACCACATATGGATCCACTAGAGTCATGCATGTGTGTTCTTTTCACAAACCACATATGGACCCACTAGAGTCATTGCATGTGTGTTCTTTCCACAAACCACACATGGATTAACCAATGGCATTGCATGTGTGTTATTGTCACAAACCACATATGGATCAACCAGTGTCATTGCATGTGTGTTCCTGACATGAACCACATATGGATCCACCAGTGTCATTGCATGTGTGTTCTTTCCACAAACCACATATGGATCCACCAGTGTTCATTGCATGTGTGTTCTTTTCACAAACCACACATGGATCAACCAATGGCATTGCATGTGTGTTCTTTTCACAGATCACATATGGATCCACTACTGTTCACTGCATGTGTGTTCTTTCCACAAACCACTTATGGATCCACCAGTGTTCATTACATGTGTGTTCTTTTCCACAAACCACATATGGATTCACTACAGTCATTGCATGTGTGTGCTTTTCCCAAACCACATATGGACCCACTGGAGTCATTGCATGTGTTTTCTTATACTAAAACCAACACTAGAGTCATTGCATGTGTGTTCTTTCCACAAACCACACATGGATCAACCAGTGTCATTGCATGTGTGTTCTTTCCACAAACCACATATGGATCAACCAGTGGTCATTGCATGTGTGTTCTTTTCACAAACCAAATATGGATCCACCAGTGTCATTGCATGTGTGTTCTTTCCACAAACCACAGATGGATCCACCAGAGTCATTGCATGTGTATTCTTTTCACTAACCACACATGGAACCACCAGAGTCATTGCATGTGTGTTCTTTCCACAAACCACATATTGATCAACCAGTGTCATTGCATTGTGTTCTTTCCACAAACCACATATGGATAAACCAATTGCATTGCATGTGTGTTCTTTCCACAAACCACACATGGATCAACCAATGGCATTGCGTGTGTATTCTTTCCACAAACCACACATGGATCAACCAGTGGTCATAGCATGTGTGTTCTTTCCACAAACCACACATGGATCCACCAGAGTCATTGCATGCGTTTTCTTTCCACAAACCACATATGGATAAACTAGTGTCATTGCATGTGTGTTCTTTCCACAAACCACATATGGATCAACCAATGTCATTCCATGTGTGTTCCTTTCATGAACCACACATGGATCAACCAATGTCATTGCATGTGTGTTCCTATCAAGAACCACATATGGATCCACAAGTGTTCATTGCATGTGTGTTCCTGTCTTGAACCACACATGGATCAACCTGTGGTTATTGCATGTGTGTTCTTTGCACAAACCACATATGGATCCACTAGAGTTATTGCATGTGTGTTCTATTCACAAACCACATATGGACCCACTAGATTCCTTGCATGTGTGTTCTTATACTAAAACTAGCACTAGAGTCATTGCATGTGTGTTCTTTCCACAAACCACACATGGATCAACCAGTGTCATTGTATGTGTGTTTTTTCCACAAACCACATATGGATCAACCAGTGGTCATTGCATGTGTGTTTTTTCCACAAACCACATATCGATCCACTAGAGTCATTGCTTGTGTGTTCTTTTCAGAAACCACATATGGACCCACTAGAGTCATTGCATGTGTGTTCTTTTCACAAACCACACATGGATCCACCAGAGTCATTGCATGTGTGTTCTTTCCACATTACACATATGGATCAACCAGTTTCATTGCATGTGTGTTCTTTCCACAAACCACATATGGATAAACCAATGGCATTGCATGTGTGTTCTTGCCACAAACCACACATGGATCAACCAATGGCATTACACGTGTATTCTTTTCACAAACCACACATGGATCAAGCAATGGCATTGCATGTGTGTTCTTTCCACAAACCACACATGGATCCACCAGAGTCATTGCATGTGTGTTCTTTCCACAAACCACAAATGGATCCACCAGAGTCATTGCATGTGTGTTCTTTCCACAAACCACACATGGATCAACCAATGTCATTGCATGTGTGTTCCTGTCAAGAACCACATATGGATCCACCAGTGTTCATTGCATGTGTGTTCCTGTCATGAACCACACATGGACCAACTAGTGGTTATTGCATGTGTGTTCTTTCCACATACCACATATGGATCCACTAGAGTCATTGCACATGTGTTCTTTTCACAAACAACATATGGACCCACAAGAGTCATTGCATGTGTGTTTTTATACTAAAACCAAAACTAGAGTCATTGCATGTGTGTTCTTTTCACAAACCACATATGGATCCACCAGTGTCATTGCATGTGTGTTCTTTCCACAAACCAATTATGGATCCACCAGTGTTCATTGCATGTGTGTTCTTTTCCACAAACCACATATGGATCCACTAGAGTCATTCATGTGTGTTCTTTTCACAAACCACATATGGACCCACTAGAGTCATTGCATGTGTGTTGTTTCCACAAACCACACATGGATTAACCAATGGCATTGCATGTGTGTTATTGTCACAAACCACATATGGATCAACCAGTGTCATTGCACGTGTGTTCTTTCCACAAACCACATATGGATCAACCAATGTCATTCCATGTGTGTTCCTTTCATGAACCACACATGGATCAACCAATGTCATTGCATGTGTGTTCCTGTCAAGAACCACATATGGATCCACAAGTGTTCATTGCATGTGTGTTCCTATCTTGAACCACACATGGATCAACCTGTGGTTATTGCATGTGTGTTCTTTGAACAAACCACATATGGATCCACTAGAGTTATTGCATGTGTGTTCTATTCACAAACCACATATGGACCCACTAGATTCCTTGCATGTGTGTTCTTATACTAAAACTAGCACTAGAGTCATTGCATGTGTGTTCTTTCCACAAACCACACATGGATCAACCAGTGTCATTGTATGTGTGTTTTTTCCACAAACCACATATGGATCAACCAGTGGTCATTGCATGTGTGTTTTTTCCACAAACCACATATCGATCCACTAGGGTCATTGCTTGTGTGTTCTTTTCAGAAACCACATATGGACCCACTAGAGTCATTGCATGTGTGTTCTTTTCACAAACCACACATGGATCCACCAGAGTCATTGCATGTGTGTTCTTTCCACATTCCACATATGGATCAACCAGTGTCATTGCATGTGTGTTCTTTCCACAAACCACATATGGATAAACCAATGGCATTGCATGTGTGTTCTTGCCACAAACCACACATGGATCAACCAATGGCATTACATGTGTATTCTTTTCACAAACCACACATGGATCAACCAATGGCATTGCATGTGTGTTCTTTCCACAAACCACACATGGATCCACCAGAGTCATTGCATGTGTGTTCTTTCCACGAACCACAAATGGATCCACCAGAGTCATTGCATGTGTGTTCTTTACACAAACCACACATGGATCAACCAATGTCATTGCATGTGTGTTCCTGTCAAGAACCACATATGGATCCACTAGTGTTCATTGCATGTGTGTTCCTGTCATGAACCACACATGGACCAACTAGTGGTTATTGCATGTGTGTTCTTTCCACATACCACATATGGATCCACTAGAGTCATTGCACATGTGTTCTTTTCACAAACCACATATGGACCCACAAGAGTCATTGCATGTGTGTTTTTATACTAAAACCAAAACTAGAGTCATTGCATGTGTGTTCTTTTCACAAACCACATATGGATCCACCAGTGTCATTGCATGTGTGTTCTTTCCACAAACCAATTATGGATCCACAAGTGTTCATTGCATGTGTGTTATTTTCCACAAACCACATATGGATCCACTAGAGTCATGCATGTGTGTTCTTTTCACAAACCACATACGGACCCACTAGAGTCATTGCATGTGTGTTGTTTCCACAATCCACACAAGGATTAACCAATGGCATTGCATGTGTGTTATTGTCACAAACCACATATGGATCAACCAATGTCATTGCATGTGTGTTCCTGACATGAACCACATCTGGATCCACCAGTGTCATTGCATGTGTGTTCTTTCCACAAACCACATATGGATCCACCAGTGTTCATTGCATGTGTGTTCTTTTCACAAACCACACATGGATCAACCAATGGCATTGCATGTGTGTTCTTTTCACAGATCACATATGGATCCACTAGTGTTCACTGCCTGTGTGTTCTTTCCACAAACTACTTATAGATCCACCAGTGTTCAATGCATGTGTGTTCTTTTCCAAAAACCACATATGGATTCACTAGA
Source organism: Avena sativa (assembly GCA_916181665.1). Lineage (NCBI taxonomy): Eukaryota > Viridiplantae > Streptophyta > Magnoliopsida > Poales > Poaceae > Avena > Avena sativa. The sequence continues at coordinate 24,015,303 of OV702290.1, read as the reverse complement.
GTCATTGCATGTGTGTTCTTTTCCGAAACCACATATGGACCCACTAGAGTCATTGCATGTGTGTTCTTATACTAAAACCAACACTAGAGTCATTGCATGTGTGTTCTTTCCACAAACCACACATGGATCAACCAGTGTCATTGCATGTGTGTTCTTTCCACAAACCACACATGGATCAACCAGTGGTCATAGCATGTGTGTTCTTTTCACAAACCACATATGGATCCACCAGTGTCATTGCATGTGTGTTCTTTCCACAAACCACAGATGGATCCACCAGAGTTATTGCATGTGTATTCTTTTCACTAACCACACATGGATCCACCAGAGTCATTGCATGTGCGTTCTTTCCACAAACCACATAAGGATCAACCAGTGTCATTGCATTGTGTTCTTTCCACAAACCACATATGGATAAACCAATGGCATTGCATGTGTGTTCTTTCCACAAACCACACATGGATCAACCAATTGCATTGCATGTGTATTCTTTTCACAAACCCCACATGGATCAACCAATGGCATTGCATGTGTGTTCTTTCCACAAACCACACATGGATCCACCAGAGTCATTGCATGCGTGTTCTTTCCACAAACCACATATGGATCAACCAGTGTCATTGCATGTGTGTTCTTTCCACAAACCACATATGGATCAACCAATGTCATTCCATGTGTGTTCCTTTCATGAACCACACATGGATCAACCAATGTCATTGCATGTGTGTTCCTATCAAGAACCACATATGGATCCACAAGTGTTCATTGCATGTGTGTTCCTGTCTTGAACCACACATGGATGAACCAGTGGTTATTGCATGTGTGTTCTTTCCACAAACCACATATGGATCCACTAGAGTCATTGCATGTGTGTTCTATTCACAAACCACATATGGACCCACTAGATTCGTTGCATGTGTGTTCTTATACTAAAACTAGCACTAGAGTCATTGCATGTGTGTTCTTTCCACAAACCACACATGGATCAACCAGTGTCATTGTATGGCTGTTTTTTCCACAAACCACATATGGATCAACCAGTGGTCATTGCATGTGTGTTTTTTCCACAAACCACATATGGATCCACTAGAGTCATTGCACATGTGTTCTTTTCACAAACAACATATGGACCCACAAGAGTCATTGCATGTGTGTTTTTATACTAAAACCAAAACTAGAGTCATTGCATGTGTGTTCTTTTCACAAACCACATATGGATCCACCAGTGTCATTGCATGTGTGTTCTTTCCACAAACCAATTATGGATCCACCAGTGTTCATTGCATGTGTGTTCTTTTCCACAAACCACATATGGATCCACTAGAGTCATTCATGTGTGTTCTTTTCACAAACCACATATGGACCCACTAGAGTCATTGCATGTGTGTTTTTTCCACAAACCACATATGGATCAACCAGTGGTCATTGCATGTGTGTTCTTTCCACATACCACATATGGATCCACTAGAGTCATTGCACATGTGTTCTTTTCACAAACAACATATGGACCCACAAGAGTCATTGCATGTGTGTTTTTATACTAAAACCAAAACTAGAGTCATTGCATGTGTGTTCTTTTCACAAACCACATATGGATCCACCAGTGTCATTGCATGTGTGTTCTTTCCACAAACCAATTATGGATCCACCAGTGTTCATTGCATGTGTGTTCTTTTCCACAAACCACATATGGATCCACTAGAGTCATTCATGTGTGTTCTTTTCACAAACCACATATGGACCCACTAGAGTCATTGCATGTGTGTTGTTTCCACAAACCACACATGGATTAACCAATGGCATTGCATGTGTGTTATTGTCACAAACCACATATGGATCAACCAGTGTCATTGCACGTGTGTTCTTTCCACAAACCACATATGGATCAACCAATGTCATTCCATGTGTGTTCCTTTCATGAACCACACATGGATCAACCAATGTCATTGCATGTGTGTTCCTGTCAAGAACCACATATGGATCCACAAGTGTTCATTGCATGTGTGTTCCTATCTTGAACCACACATGGATCAACCTGTGGTTATTGCATGTGTGTTCTTTGAACAAACCACATATGGATCCACTAGAGTTATTGCATGTGTGTTCTATTCACAAACCACATATGGACCCACTAGATTCCTTGCATGTGTGTTCTTATACTAAAACTAGCACTAGAGTCATTGCATGTGTGTTCTTTCCACAAACCACACATGGATCAACCAGTGTCATTGTATGTGTGTTTTTTCCACAAACCACATATGGATCAACCAGTGGTCATTGCATGTGTGTTTTTTCCACAAACCACATATCGATCCACTAGGGTCATTGCTTGTGTGTTCTTTTCAGAAACCACATATGGACCCACTAGAGTCATTGCATGTGTGTTCTTTTCACAAACCACACATGGATCCACCAGAGTCATTGCATGTGTGTTCTTTCCACATTCCACATATGGATCAACCAGTGTCATTGCATGTGTGTTCTTTCCACAAACCACATATGGATAAACCAATGGCATTGCATGTGTGTTCTTGCCACAAACCACACATGGATCAACCAATGGCATTACATGTGTATTCTTTTCACAAACCACACATGGATCAACCAATGGCATTGCATGTGTGTTCTTTCCACAAACCACACATGGATCCACCAGAGTCATTGCATGTGTGTTCTTTCCACGAACCACAAATGGATCCACCAGAGTCATTGCATGTGTGTTCTTTACACAAACCACACATGGATCAACCAATGTCATTGCATGTGTGTTCCTGTCAAGAACCACATATGGATCCACTAGTGTTCATTGCATGTGTGTTCCTGTCATGAACCACACATGGACCAACTAGTGGTTATTGCATGTGTGTTCTTTCCACATACCACATATGGATCCACTAGAGTCATTGCACATGTGTTCTTTTCACAAACCACATATGGACCCACAAGAGTCATTGCATGTGTGTTTTTATACTAAAACCAAAACTAGAGTCATTGCATGTGTGTTCTTTTCACAAACCACATATGGATCCACCAGTGTCATTGCATGTGTGTTCTTTCCACAAACCAATTATGGATCCACAAGTGTTCATTGCATGTGTGTTATTTTCCACAAACCACATATGGATCCACTAGAGTCATGCATGTGTGTTCTTTTCACAAACCACATACGGACCCACTAGAGTCATTGCATGTGTGTTGTTTCCACAATCCACACAAGGATTAACCAATGGCATTGCATGTGTGTTATTGTCACAAACCACATATGGATCAACCAATGTCATTGCATGTGTGTTCCTGACATGAACCACATCTGGATCCACCAGTGTCATTGCATGTGTGTTCTTTCCACAAACCACATATGGATCCACCAGTGTTCATTGCATGTGTGTTCTTTTCACAAACCACACATGGATCAACCAATGGCATTGCATGTGTGTTCTTTTCACAGATCACATATGGATCCACTAGTGTTCACTGCCTGTGTGTTCTTTCCACAAACTACTTATAGATCCACCAGTGTTCAATGCATGTGTGTTCTTTTCCAAAAACCACATATGGATTCACTAGAGTCATTGCATGTGTGTTCTTTTCCGAAACCACATATGGACCCACTAGAGTCATTGCATGTGTGTTCTTATACTAAAACCAACACTAGAGTCATTGCATGTGTGTTCTTTCCACAAACCACACATGGATCAACCAGTGTCATTGCATGTGTGTTCTTTCCACAAACCACACATGGATCAACCAGTGGTCATAGCATGTGTGTTCTTTTCACAAACCACATATGGATCCACCAGTGTCATTGCATGTGTGTTCTTTCCACAAACCACAGATGGATCCACCAGAGTTATTGCATGTGTATTCTTTTCACTAACCACACATGGATCCACCAGAGTCATTGCATGTGCGTTCTTTCCACAAACCACATAAGGATCAACCAGTGTCATTGCATTGTGTTCTTTCCACAAACCACATATGGATAAACCAATGGCATTGCATGTGTGTTCTTTCCACAAACCACACATGGATCAACCAATTGCATTGCATGTGTATTCTTTTCACAAACCCCACATGGATCAACCAATGGCATTGCATGTGTGTTCTTTCCACAAACCACACATGGATCCACCAGAGTCATTGCATGCGTGTTCTTTCCACAAACCACATATGGATCAACCAGTGTCATTGCATGTGTGTTCTTTCCACAAACCACATATGGATCAACCAATGTCATTCCATGTGTGTTCCTTTCATGAACCACACATGGATCAACCAATGTCATTGCATGTGTGTTCCTATCAAGAACCACATATGGATCCACAAGTGTTCATTGCATGTGTGTTCCTGTCTTGAACCACACATGGATGAACCAGTGGTTATTGCATGTGTGTTCTTTCCACAAACCACATATGGATCCACTAGAGTCATTGCATGTGTGTTCTATTCACAAACCACATATGGACCCACTAGATTCGTTGCATGTGTGTTCTTATACTAAAACTAGCACTAGAGTCATTGCATGTGTGTTCTTTCCACAAACCACACATGGATCAACCAGTGTCATTGTATGGCTGTTTTTTCCACAAACCACATATGGATCAACCAGTGGTCATTGCATGTGTGTTTTTTCCACAAACCACATATGGATCCACTAGAGTCATTGCTTGTGTGTTCTTTTCAGAAACCGCATATGGACCCACTAGAGTCATTGCATGTGTGTTCTTTTCACAAACCACACATGGATCCACCAGAGTCATTACATGTGTGTTCTTTCCACAAACCACATATGGATCAACCAGTGTCATTGCATGTGTGTTCTTTCCACAAACCACATATGGATAAACCAATGGCATTGCATGTGTGTTCTTGCGACAAACCACACATGGATCAACCAATGGCATTACATGTGTATTCTTTTCACAAACCACACATGGATCAACCAATGGCATTGCATGTGTGTTCTTTCCACAAACCACACATGGATCCACCAGAGTCATTGCATGGTGTTCTTTCCACAAACCACAAATGGATCCACCAGAGTCATTGCATGTGTGTTCTTTCCTCAAACCACACATGGATCAACCAATGTCATTGCATGTGTGTTCCTGTCAAGAACCACATATGGATCCACCAGTGTTCATTGCATGTGTGTTCCTGTCATGAACCACACATGGACCAACTAGTGGTTATTGCATGTGTGTTCTTTCCACATACCACATATGGATCCACTAGAGTCATTGCACATGTGTTCTTTTCACAAACAACATATGGACCCACAAGAGTCATTGCATGTGTGTTTTTATACTAAAACCAAAACTAGAGTCATTGCATGTGTGTTCTTTTCACAAACCACATATTGATCCACCAGTGTCATTGCATGTGTGTTCTTTCCACAAACCAATTATGGATCCACCAGTGTTCATTGCATGTGTTTTCTTTTCCACAAACCACATATGGATCCACTAGAGTCATGCATGTGTGTTCTTTTCACAAACCACATATGGACCCACTAGAGTCATTGCATGTGTGTTGTTTCCACAAACCACACATGGATTAACCAATGACATTGCATGTGTGTTATTGTCACAAACCACATATGGATCAACCAGTGTCATTGCACGTGTGTTCTTTCCACAAACCACATATGGATCAACCAATGTCATTCCATGTGTGTTCCTTTCATGAACCACACATGGATCAACCAATGTCCTTGCATGTGTGTTCCTGTCAAGAACCACATATGGATCCACAAGTGTTCATTGCATGTGTGTTCCTATCTTGAACCACACATGGATCAACCTGTGGTTATTGCATGTGTGTTCTTTGAACAAACCACATATGGATCCACTAGAGTTATTGCATGTGTGTTCTATTCACAAACCACATATGGACCCACTAGATTCCTTGCATATGTGTTCTTATACTAAAACTAGCACTAGAGTCATTGCATGTGTGTTCTTATACTAAAACTAGCACTAGAGTCATTGCATGTGTGTTCTTTCCACAAACCACACATGGATCAACCAGTGTCATTGTATGTGTGTTTTTTCCACAAACCACATATGGATCAACCAGTGGTCATTGCATGTGTGTTTTTCCACAAACCACATATCGATCCACTAGGGTCATTGCTTGTGTGTTCTTTTCAGAAACCACATATGGACCCACTAGAGTCATTGCATGTGTGTTCTTTTCACAAACCACACATGGATCCACCAGAGTCATTGCATGTGTGTTCTTTCCACATTCCACATATGGATCAACCAGTGTCATTGCATGTGTGTTCTTTCCACAAACCACATATGGATAAACCAATGGCATTGCATGTGTGTTCTTGCCACAAACCACACATGGATCAACCAATGGCATTACATGTGTATTCTTTTCACAAACCACACATGGATCAACCAATGGCATTGCATGTGTGTTCTTTCCATAAACCACACATGGATCCACCAGAGTCATTGCATGTGTGTTCTTTCCACAAACCACAAATGGATCCACCAGAGTCATTGCATGTGTGTTCTTTCCACAAACCACACATGGATCAACCAATGTCATTGCATGTGTGTTCCTGTCAAGAACCACATATGGATCCACCAGTGTTCATTGCATGTGTGTTCCTGTCATGAACCACACATGGACCAACTAGTGGTTATTGCATGTGTGTTCTTTCCACATACCACATATGGATCCACTAGAGTCATTGCACATGTGTTCTTTTCACTAACCACATATGGACCCACAAGAGTCATTGCATGTGTGTTTTTATACTAAAACCAAAACTAGAGTCATTGCATGTGTGTTCTTTTCACAAACCACATATGGATCCACCAGTGTCATTGCATGTGTGTTCTTTTCACAAACCAATTATGGATCCACCAGTGTTCATTACATGTGTGTTCTTTTCCACAAACCACATATGGATCCACTAGAATCATGCATGTGTGTTCTTTTCACAAAAAACATATGGACCCACTAGAGTCATTGCATGTGTGTTGTTTCCACAAACCACAAATGGATTAACCAATGGCATTGCATGTGTGTTATTGTCACAAACCACATATGGATCAACCAATGTCATTGCATGTGTGTTCCTGACATGAACCACATATGGATCCACCAGTGTCATTGCATGTGTGTTCTTTCCACAAACCACATATGGATCCACCAGTGTTCATTGCATGTGTGTTCTTTTCACAAACCACACATGGATCAACCAATGGCATTGCATGTGTGTTCTTTTCACAGATCACATATGGATCCACTAGTGTTCACTGCCTGTGTGTTCTTTCCACAAACTACTTATGGTTCCACCAGTGTTCATTGCATGTGTGTTCTTTTCCAAAAACCACATATGGATTCACTAGAGTCATTGCATGTGTGTTCTTTTCCGAAACCACATATGGACCCACTAGAGTCATTGCATGTGTGTTCTTATACTAAAACCAACACTAGAGTCATTGCATGTGTGTTCTTTCCACAAACCACACATGGATCAACCAGTGTCATTGCATGTGTGTTCTTTCCACAAACCACACATGGATCAACCAGTGGTCATAGCATGTGTGTTCTTTTCACAAACCACATATGGATCCACCAGTGTCATTGCATGTGTGTTCTTTCCACAAACCACAGATGGATCCACCAGAGTTATTGCATGTGTATTCTTTTCACTAACCACACATGGATCCACCAGAGTCATTGCATTGTGTTCTTTCCACAAACCACATATGGATAAACCAATGGCATTGCATGTGTGTTCTTTCCACAAACCACACATGGATCAACCAATTGCATTGCATGTGTATTCTTTTCACAAACCCCACATGGATCAACCAATGGCATTGCATGTGTGCTCTTTCCACAAACCACACATGGATCCACCAGAGTCATTGCATGCGTGTTCTTTCCACAGACCACATATGGATCAACCAGTGTCATTGCATGTGTGTTCTTTCCACAAACCACATATGGATCAACCAATGTCATTCCATGTGTGTTCCTTTCATGAACCACACATGGATCAACCAATGTCATTGCATGTGTGTTCCTGTCAAGAACCACATATGGATCCACAAGTGTTCATTGCATGTGTGTTCCTATCTTGAACCACACATGGATGAACCAGTGGTTATTGCATGTGTGTTCTTTCCACAAACCACATATGGATGCACTAGAGTCATTGCATGTGTGTTCTATTCAAAAACCACATATGGACCCACTAGATTCATTGCATGTGTGTTCTTATACTAAAACTAGCACTAGAGTCATTGCATGTGTGTTCTTTCCACAAACCACACATGGGTCAACCAATGTCATTGTATGGCTGTTTTTTCCACAAACCACATATGGATCAACCAGTGGTCATTGCATGTGTGTTTTTTCCACAAACCACATATGGATCCACTAGAGTCATTGCTTGTGTGTTCTTTTCAGAAACCGCATATGGACCCACTAGAGTCATTGCATGTCTGTTCTTTTCACAAACCACACATGGATCCACCAGAGTCATTACATGTGTGTTCTTTCCACAAACCACATATGGATCAACCAGTGTCATTGCATGTGTGTTCTTTCCACAAACCACATATGGATAAACCAATGGCATTGCATGTGTGTTCTTGCGATAAACCACACATGGATCAACCAATGGCATTGCATGTGTGTTCTTTCCACAAACCACACATGGATCCACCAGAGTCATTGCATGTGTGTTATTTCCACAAACCACATATGGATCAAACAGTTTCATTGAATGTGTGTTCTTTCCAGAAACCACATATGGATCAACCAATGTCATTGCATGTGGCTTCCTGTCATAAACCACACATGGATCAACCAATGTCATTGCATGTGTGTTCCTATCAAGAACCACATATGGATCCACAAGTGTTCATTGCATGTGTCTTCCTGTCCTGAACCACACATGGATCAACCAGCGTTCATTGCATGTGTATTCTTTCCACAAACCACACATGGATCCACAAGTGATCATTGCATGTGTGTTCCTGTCCTAAACCACACATGGATCAACCAGTGTTCATTGCATGTGTGTTCTTTTCACAAACCACATATGGACCCACTAGAGTCATTGTATGTGTGTTCTTATACTAAAACCAGCACTAGAGTCATTGCATGTGTGTTCTTTTCACAACCACATATGGATCCACCAGTGTCATTGCATGTGTGTTCTTTCCACGAACCACATATGGATCCACCAGTGTTCATTGCATGTGTGTTCTTTTCACAAACCACACATGGATCAACCAATGGCATTGCATCTGTGTTGTTTTCACAGATCACATATGGATCCACCAGTGTTCACTGCATGTGTGTTCTTTCCACAAACCACTTATGGATCCACCAGTGTTCATTGCATGTGTGTTCTTTTCCAGAAACCACATATGTATCCACTAGAGTAATTGCATGTGTGTTCTTTTCACAAACCAGATATGGACCCATTAGAGTCATTGCATGTGTGTTCTTTTCACAAACCACAGATGGATCTACCAGAGTCATTGCATGTGTGTTCTTTCCACAAACCACATATGGATCAACCAGTGTCATTGCATGTGTGTTCTTTCCACAAACCACATATAGATAAACCAATGGCATTGCATGTGTGTTGTTTCCACAAACCACACATGGATCAACCAATGGCATTACATGTGTATTCTTTTCACAAACCACACATGGATCATCCAATGGCATTGCATGTGTGTTCTTTCCACAAACCACACATGGATCCACTAGAGTCATTGCATGTGTGTTCTTTACACAAACCACATATGGATCAACCATTGTCATTGCATGTGTGTTCTTTCCACAAACCACATATGGATCAACCAATGTCATTGCATGTGTGTTCCTGTCATGAACCACACATGGATCAACCAATGTCATTGCATGTGTGTTCCTGTCAAAAACCACATATGGATCCACCAGTGTTCATTGCATGTGTGTTCCTGTCATGAACCACACATGGATCAACCAGTGGTTATTGCATGTTTGATCTTTCCACAGAGCACATATGGATCCACTAGAGTCATTGCACATTTGTTATTTTCACAAACCACATATGGACCCGCTAGAGTCATTGCATGTGTGTTTTTATACTAAAACTAGCACTAGAGTCATTGCATGTGTGTTCTTTTCACAAACCACATATGGATCCACCAGTGTTATTGCATGTGTGTTCTTTCCATAAAGCAATTGTGGATCCACCAGTGTTCATTGCATGTGTGTTGTTTTCCACAAACCACATATGGATCCACTAGAGTCATGCATGTGTGTTCTTTTCACAAACCACATATGGACCCACTAAAGTCATTGCATGTGTGTTCTTTCCACAAACCACACATGGATTAACCAATGGCATTGCATGTGTGTTATTGTCACAAACCACATATGGATCAACCAATGTCATTGCATGTGTGTTCCTAACATGAACCACATATGGATCCACCAGTGTCATTGCATGTGTGTTCTTTCCACAAACCACATATGGATCCACCAGTGTTCATTGCATGTGTGTTCTTTTAACAAACCACACATGGATCAACCAATGGCATTGCATGTGTGTTCTTTTCACAGATCACATATGGATCCACTAGTGTTCACTGCATGTGTGTTCTTTCCACAAACCACTTATGGATCCACCAGTGTTCATTGCATGTGTGTTCTTTTCCACAAACCACATATGGATTCACTACAGTCATTGCATGTGTGTGCTTTTCAAAAACCACATATGGACCCACTGGAGTCATTGCATGTGTGTTCTTATACTAAAACCAACACTAGAGTCATTGCATGTTCTTTCCACAAACCACACATGGATCAACCAGTGTCATGGCATGTGTGTTCTTTCCACGAACTACACATGGATCAACCAGTGTCATTGTATGTGTGTTTTTTCCACAAACCACATATGGATCAACCAGTGGTCATTGCATGTGTGTTCTTTTCACAAACCACATATGGATCCACCAGTGTCATTGCATGTGTGTTCTTTCCACAAACCACAGATGGATCCACCAGAGTCATTGCATGTGTATTCTTTTCACTAACCACACATGGATTCACCAGAGTCATTGCATGTGTGTTCTTTCCATAAACCACATATTGATCAACCAGTGTCATTGCATTGTGTTCTTTCCACAAACCACACATGGATCAACCATTGTCATTGTATGTGTGTTTTTTCCACAAACCACATATGGATCAACCAGTGGTCATTGCATGTGTGTTTTTTCCACAAACCACATATCGATCCACTAGAGTCATTGCTTGTGTGTTATTTTCAGAAACCACATATGGACCCACTAGAGTCATTGCATTTGTGTTCTTTTCACAAACCACACATGGATCCACCAGAGTCATTGCATGTGTGTTCTTTCCACATTCCACATATGGATCAACGAGTGTCATTGCATGTGTGTTCTTTCCACAAACCACATATGGATAAACCAATGGCATCGCATGTGTGTTCTTGCCACAAACCACACATGGATCAACCAATGGCATAACATGTGTATTCTTTTCACAAACCACACATGGATCAACCAATGGCATTGCATGTGTGCTCTTTCCACAAACCACACATGGATCCACCAGAGTCATTGCATGTGTGTTCTTCCACAAACCACAAATGGATCCACCAGAGTCATTGCATGTGTGTTCTTTCCACAAACCACACATGGATCAACCAATGTCATTGCATGTGTGTTCCTGTCAAGAACCACATATGGATCCACCAGTGTTCATTGCATGTGTGTTCCTGTCATGAACCACACATGGACCAACTAGTGGTTATTGCATGTGTGTTCTTTCCACATACCACATATGGATCCACTAGAGTCATTGCACATGTGTTCTTTTCACAAACCACATATGGACCCACAAGAGTCATTGCATGTGTGTTTTTATACTAAAACCAAAACTAGAGTCATTGCATGTGTGTTCTTTTCACAAACCACATATGGATCCACCAGTGTCATTGCATGTGTGTTGTTTCCACAAACCAATTATGGATCCACCAGTGTTCATTGCATGTGTGTTCTTTTCCACAAACCACATATGGATCCACTAGAGTCATGCATGTGTGTTCTTTTCACACACCACATATGGACCCACTAGAGTCATTGCATGTGTGTTGTTTCCACAAACCACACATGGATTAACCAATGGCATTGCATGTGTGTTATTGTCACAAACCACATATGGATCAACCAATGTCATTGCATGTGTGTTCCTGACATGAACCACATATGGATCCACCAGTGTCATTGCATGTGTGTTCTTTCCACAAACCAAATATGGATCCACCAGTGTTCATTGCATGTGTGTTCTTTTCACAAACCACACATGGATCAACCAATGGCATTGCATGTGTGTTCTTTTCACAGATCACATATGGATCCACTAGTGTTCACTGCCTGTGTGTTCTTTCCACAAACTACTTATGGATCCACCAGTGTTCATTGCATGTGTGTTCTTTTCCAAAAACCACATATGGATTCACTAGAGTCATTGCATGTGTGTTCTTTTCCCAAACCACATATGGACCCACTAGAGTCATTGCATGTGTGTTCTTATACTAAAACCAACACTAGAGTCATTGCATGTGTGTTCTTTCCACAAACCACACATGGATCAACCAGTGTCATTGCATGTGTGTTCTTTCCACAAACCACATATGGATCAACCAGTGGTCATTGCATGTGTGTTCTTTTCAGAAACCACATATGGATCCACCAGTGTCATTGCATGTGTGTTCTTTCCACAAACCACAGATGGATCCACCAGAGTCATTGCATGTGTATTCTTTTCACTAACCACACATGGATCCACCAGAGTCCTTGCATGTGTGTTCTTTCCATAAACCACATATTGATCAACCAGTCATTGCATTGTGTTCTTTCCACAAACCACATATGGATAAACCAATGGCATTGCATGTGTGTTCTTTCCACAAACCACACATGGATCAACCAATGGCATTGCATGTGTATTCTTTTCACAAACCACACATGGATCAACCAATGGCATTGCATGTGTGTTCTTTCCACAAACCACACATGGATCCACCAGAGTCATTGCATGCGTGTTCTTTCCACAAACCACATATGGATCAACCAGTGTCATTGCATGCGTGTTCTTTCCACAAACCACATATGGATCAACCAATGTCATTCCATGTGTGTTCCTTTCATGAACCACACATGGATCAACCAATGTCATTGCATGTGTGTTCCTGTCAAGAACCACATATGGATCCACAAGTGTTCATTGCATGTGTGTTCCTGTCTTGAACCACACATGGATCAACCAGTAGTTATTGCATGTGTGTTCTTTGCACAAACCACATATGGATCCACTAGAGTCATTGCATGTGTGTTCTATTCACAAACCACATATGGACCCACTAGATTCATTGCATGTGTGTTCTTATACAAAAACTAGCACTAGAGTCATTGCATGTGTGTTCTTTCCACAAACCACACATGGATCAACCAGTGTCATTGTATGTGTGTTTTTTCCACAAACCACATATGGATCAACCAGTGGTCATTGCATGTGTGTTTCTTCCACAAACCACATATGGATCCACTAGAGTCATTGCTTGTGTCTTCTTTTCAGAAACCACATATGGACCCACTAGAGTCATTGCATGTGTGTTCTTTTCACAAACCACACATGGATCCACCAGAGTCATTGCATGTGTGCTCTTTCCACATTCCACATATGGATCAACCAGTGTCATTGCATGTGTGTTCTTTCCACAAACCACATATGGATAAACCAATGGCATTGCATGTGTGTTCTTGCCACAAACCACACATGGATCAACCAATGGCATTACATGTGTATTCTTTTCACAAACCACACATGGATCAACCAATGACATTGCATGTGTGTTCTTTCCACAAACCACACATGGATCCACCAGAGTCATTGCATGTGTGTTCTTTCCACAAACCACAAATGGATCCACCAAAGTCATTGCATGTGTGTTCTTTCCACAAACCACACATGGATCAACCAATGTCATTGCATGTGTGTTCCTGTCAAGAACCACATATGGATCCACCAGTGTTCATTGCATGTGTGTTCCTATCATGAACCACACATGGACCAACTAGTGGTTATTGCATGTGTGTTCTTTCCACAGACTACATATGGATCCACTAGAGTCATTGCACATGTGTTCTTTTCACAAACCACATATGGACCCACAAGAGTCATTGCATGTGTGTTCTTATACTAAAACCAGCACTAGAGTCATTGCATGTGTGTTCTTTTCACAAACCACATATGGATCCACCAGTGTCATTGCATGTGTGTTCATTCACAAACCAATTATGGATCCACCAGTGTTTATTGCATGTGTGTTCTTTTCCACAAACCACATATGGATCCACTAGAGTCATGCATGTGTGTTCTTTTCACAAACCACATATGGACCCACTAGAGTCATTGCATGTGTGTTCTTTCCACAAACCACACTTGGATTAACCAATGTCATTGCATGTGTGTTATTGTCACAAACCACATATGGATCAACCAATGTCATTGCATGTGTGTTCCTGACATGAACCACATATGGATCCACCAGTGTCATTGCATGTGTGTTCTTTCCACAAACCACATATGGATCCACCAGTGTTCATTGCATGTGTGTTCTTTTCACAAACCACACATGGATCAACCAATGGCATTGCATCTGTGTTCTTTTCACAGATCACATATGGATCCACTAGTGTTCACTGCCTGTGTGTTCTTTCCACAAACTACTTATGGATCCACCAGTGTTCATTGCATGTGTGTTCTTTTCCACAAACCACATATGGATTCACTAGAGTCATTGCATGTGTGTTCTTTTCCCAAACCACATATGGACCCACTAGAGTCATTGCATGTGTGTTCTTATACTAAAACCAACACTAGAGTCATTGCATGTGTGTTCTTTCCACAAACCACACATGGATCAACCAGTGTCATTGCATGTGTGTTCTTTCCACAAACCACATATGGATCAACCAGTGGTCATAGCATGTGTGTTCTTTTCACAAACCACATATGGATCCACCAGTGTCATTGCATGTGTGTTCTTTCCACAAACCACAGATGGATCCACCAGAGTCATTGCATGTGTGTTCTTTCCACAAACCACATATGGATCAACCAGTGTCATTGCATTGTTTTCTTTCCACAAACCACATATGGATAAACCAATGGCATTGCATGTGTGTTCTTTCCACAAACGACACATGGATCAACCAATGGCATTGCATGTGTATTATTTTCACAAACCACACATGGATCAACCAATGGCATTGCATGTGTGTTCTTTCCACAAACCACACATGGATCCACCAGAGTCATTGCATGCGTTTTCTTTCCACAAAACACATATGGATCAACTAGTGTCATTTCATGTGTGTTCTTTCCACAAACCACATATGGATCAACCAATGTCATTCCATGTGTGTTCCTTTCATGAACCACACATGGATCAACCAATGTCATTGCATGTGTGTTCCTGTCAAGAACCACATATGGATCCACAAGTGTTCATTGCATGCGTGTTCCTGTCTTGAACCACACATGGATGAAGCAGTGGTTATTGCATGTGTGTTCTTTCCACAAACCACATATGGAGCCACTAGAGTCATTGCATGTGTGTTCTATTCACAAACCACATATGGACCCACTAGATTCATTGCATGTGTGTTCTTATACTAAAACTAGCACTAGAGTCATTGCATGTGTGTTCTTTCCACAAACCACACATGGATCAACCAGTGTCATTTTATGTGTGTTTTTTCCACAAACCACATATGGATCAACCAGTGGTCATTGCATGTGTGTTTTTTCCACAAACCACATATGGATCCACTAGAGTCATTGCTTGTGTGTACTTTTCAGAAACCGCATATGGACCCACTAGAGTCATTGCATGTGTGTTCTTTTCACAAACCACACATGGATCCACCAGAGTCATTGCATGTGTGTTCTTTCCACAAACCAATATGGAGCAACCAGTGTCATTGCATGTGTGTTCTTTCCACAAACCACATATGGATAAACCAATGGCATTGCATGTGTGTTCTTGCCACAAACCACACATGGATCAACCAATGGCATTACATGTGTATTCTTTTGACAAACCACACATAGATCAACCAATGGCATTGCATGTGTGTTCTTTCCACAAACCACACATGGATCCACCAGAGTCATTGCATGTGTGTTCTTTCCACAAACCACATATGGATCAACCAGTTTCATTGAATGTCTGTTCTTTCCAGAAACCACATATGGATCAACCAATGTCATTGCATGTGGCTTCCTGAAATAAACAACACATGGATCAACCAATGTCATTGCATGTGTGTTCCTATCAAGAACCACATATGGATCCCCAAGTGTTCATTGCATGTGTCTTCCTGTCCTGAACCACACATGGATCAACCAGTGTTCATTGCATGTGTATTCTTTCCACAAACCACACATGGATCCACAAGTGATCATTGCATGTGTGTTCCTGTCCTGAACCACACATGGATCAACCAATGTTCATTGCATGTGTGTTCTTTTCACAAACCACATATGGACCCACTAGAGTCATTGTATGTGTGTTCTTATACTAAAACTAGCACTAGAGTCATTGCATGTGTGTTCTTTTCACAACCACATACGGATCCACCAGTGTCATTGCATGTGTGTTCTTTCCACAAACCACATATGGATCCACCAGTGTTCATTGCATGTGTGTTCTTTTCACAAACCACACATGGATCAACCAATGGCATTGCATCTGTGTTCTTTTCACAGATCACATATGGATCCACCAGTGTTCACTTCATGTGTGTTCTTTCCACAAACCGCTTATGGATCCACCAGTGTTCATTGCATGTGTGTTCTTTTCCACAAACCACATATGGATCCACTAGAGTAATTGCATGTGTGTTATTTTCACAAACCACATATGGACCCACTAGAGTCATTCCATGTGTGTTCTTTTCACAAACCACAGATGGATCCACCAGAGTCATTGCATGTGTGTTCTTTCCACAAACCACATATGGATCAACCAGTGTCATTGAATGTGTGTTCTTTCCACAAACCACATATAGATAAACCAATGGCATTGCATGTGTGTTCTTTCCACAAACCACACATGGATCAACCAATGGCATTACATGTGTATTCTTTTCACAAACGACACATGGATCAACCAAGGGCCTTGCATGTGTGTTCTTTCCACAAACCACACATGGATCCACCAGAGTCATTGCATGTGTGTTCTTTCCACAAACCACATATGGATCAACCATTGTCATTGCATGTGTGTTCTTTCCACAAACCACATATGGATCAACCAATGTCATTGCATGTGTGTTCCTGTCATGACCCACACATGGACCAACCAATGTCATTGCATGTGTGTTCCTGTCAAGAACCACATATGGATCCACCAGTGTTCATTGCATGTGTGTTCCTGTCATGAACCACACATGGATCAACCAGTGGTTATTGCTTGTGTGTTCTTTCCACAGAGCACGTATGGATCCACTAGAGTCATTGCACATGTGTTCTTTTCACAAACCACATATGGACCCACTAGAGTCATTGCATGTGTGTTTTTATACTAAAACCAGCACTAGAGTCATTGCATGTGTCTTCTTTTCACAAACCACATATGGATCCACGAGTGTTATTGCATGTGTGTTCTTTCCACAAACCGATTATGGATCCACCAGTGTTCATTGCATGTGTGTTCTTTTCCACAAACCACATGTGGATCCACTAGAGTCATGCATGTGTGTTCTTTTCACAAAGCACATATGGACCCACTAGAGTCATTGCATGTGTGTTCTTTCCACAAAGCACACATGTATTAACCTATGGCATTGCATGTGTGTTATTGTCACAAACCACATATGGATCAACCAATGTCATTGCATGTGTGTTCCTAACATGAACCACATATGGATCCACCAGTGTCATTGCATGTGTGTTCTTTCCACAAACCACATATGGATCCACCAGTGTTCATTGCATGTGTGTTCTTTTCACAAACCACACATGGATCAACCAATGGCATTGCATGTGTGTTCTTTTCACAGATCACATATGGATCCACTAGTGTTCACTGCATGTGTGTTATTTCCACAAACCACTTATGGATCCACCACTGTTCATTGCATGTGTGTTCTTTTCCACAAACCACATATGGATTCACTACAGTCATTGCGTGTGTGTGCTTTTCCCAAACCACATATAGACCCACTGGAGTCATTGCATGTGTGTTCTTATACTAAAACGAACACTAGAGTCATTGCATGTGTGTTCTTTCCACAAACCACACATGGATCAACCAGTGTCATTGCATGTGTGTTCTTTCCACAAACCACATATGGATCAACCAGTGGTCATTGCATGTGTGTTTATTTCACAAACCACATATGGATCCACCAGTGTCATTGCATGTGTGTTCTTTCCACAAACCACAGATGGATCCACCAGAGTCATTGCATGTGTACTCTTTTCACTAACCACACATGGATCCACCAGAGTCATTGCATGTGTGTTCTTTCCACAAACCACATATTGATCAACCAGTGTCATTGCATTGTGTTCTTTCCACAAACCACATATGGATAAACCAATGGCATTGCATGTGTGTTCTTTCCACAAACCACACATGGATCAACCAATGGCATTGCATGTGTATTCTTTTCACAAACCACACATGGATCAACCAATGGCATTGCATGTGTGTTCTTTCCACAAACCACACATGGATCCACCAGAGTCATTGCATGCGTGTTCTTTCCACAAACCACATATGGATCAACCAGTGTCATTGCATGTGTGTTCTTTCCACAAACCACATATGGATCAACCAATGTCATTCCATGTGTGTTCCTTTCATGAACCACAGATGGATCAACCAATGTCATTGCATGTGTGTTCCTGTCAAGAACCACATATGGATCCACAAGTGTTCATTGCATGCGTGTTCCTGTCTTGAACCACACATGGATGAACCAGTGGTTATTGCAAGTGTGTTCTTTCCACAAACCACATATGGATCCAGTAGAGTCATTGCATGTGTGTTCCATTCACAAACCACATATGGACCCACTAGATTCATTGCATGTGTGTTCTTATACTAAAACTAGCACTAGAGTCATTGCATTTGTGTTCTTTCCACAAACCACACATGGATCAACCAGTGTCATTTTATGTGTGTTTTTTCCAAAAACCACATATGGATCAACCAGTGGTCATTGCATGTGTGTTTTTTTCCACAAACCACATATGGATCCACTAGAGTCATTGCTTGTGTGTTCTTTTCAGAAACCACATATGGACCCACTAGAGTCATTTCATGTGTGTTCTTTTCACAAACCACACATGGATCCACCAGAGTCATTGCATGTGTGTTCTTTCCACATTCCACATATGGATCAACCAGTGTCATTGCATGTGTGTTCTTTCCACAAACCACATATGGATAAACCAATGGCATTGCATGTGTGTTCTTGCCACAAACCACACATGGATCAACCAATGGCATTACATGTGTATTCTTTTCACAAACCACACATGGATCAACCAATGGCATTGCATGTGTGTTCTTTCCAGAAACCACACATGGATCAACCAATGGCATTGCATGTGTATTCTTTTCACAAACCACACATGGATCAACCAATGGCATTGCATGTGTGTTCTTTCCACAAACCACACATGGATCCACCAGAGTCATTGCATGCGTTTTCTTTCCACAAAACACATATGGAT
Source organism: Avena sativa (assembly GCA_916181665.1). Lineage (NCBI taxonomy): Eukaryota > Viridiplantae > Streptophyta > Magnoliopsida > Poales > Poaceae > Avena > Avena sativa. Next base: position 23,995,482 of record OV702290.1, on the reverse strand, counting down.
CAACCAGTGTCATTGGATGTGTGTTCTTTCCACAAACCACATATGGATCAACCAATGTCATTCCATGTGTGTTCCTTTCATGAACCACACATGGATCAACCAATGTCATTGCATGTGTGTTCCTGTCAAGAACCACATATGGATCCACAAGTGTTCATTGCATGCGTGTTCCTGTCTTGAACCACACATGGATGAACCAGTGGTTATTGCATGTGTGTTCTTTCCACAAACCACATATGGAGCCACTAGAGTCATTGCATGTGTGTTCTATTCACAAACCACATATGGACCCACTAGATTCATTGCATGTGTGTTCTTATACTAAAACTAGCACTAGAGTCATTGCATGTGTGTTCTTTCCACAAACCACACATGGATCAACCAGTGTCATTTTATGTGTGTTTTTTCCACAAACCACATATGGATCAACCAGTGGTCATTGCATGTGTGTTTTTTCCACAAACCACATATGGATCCACTAGAGTCATTGCTTGTGTGTTCTTTTCAGAAACCGCATATGGACCCACTAGAGTCATTGCATGTGTGTTCTTTTCACAAACCACACATGGATCCACCAGAGTCATTGCATGTGTGTTCTTTCCACAAACCTATATGGATCAACCAGTGTCATTGCATGTGTGTTCTTTCCACAAACCACATATGGATAAACCAATGGCATTGCATGTGTGTTCTTGCCACAAACCACACATGGATCAACCAATGGCATTACATGTGTATTCTTTTGACAAACCACACATGGATCAACCAATGGCATTGCATGTGTGTTCTTTCCACAAACCACACATGGATCCACCAGAGTCATTGCATGTGTGTTCTTTCCACAAACCACATATGGATCAACCAGTTTCATTGAATGTGTGTTCTTTCCAGAAACCACATATGGATCAACCAATGTCATTGCATGTGGCTTCCTGAAATAAACCACACATGGATCAACCAATGTCATTGCATGTGTGTTCCTATCAAGAACCACATATGGATCCCCAAGTGTTCATTGCATCTGTCTTCCTGTCCTGAACCACACATGGATCAACCAGTGTTCATTGCATGTGTATTCTTTCCACAAACCACACATGGATCCACAAGTGATCATTGCATGTGTGTTCCTGTCCTGAACCACACATGGATCAACCAGTGTTCATTCCATGTGTGTTCTTTTCACAAACCACATATGGACCCACTAGAGTCATTGTATGTGTGTTCTTATACTAAAACCAGCACTAGAGTCATTGCATGTGTGTTCTTTTCACAACCACATACGGATCCACCAGTTTCATTGCATGTGTGTTCTTTCCACAAACCACATATGGATCCACCAGTGTTCATTGCTTGTGTGTTCTTTTCACAAACCACACATGGATCAACCAATGGCATTGCATCTGTGTTCTTTTCACAGATCACATATGGATCCACCAGTGTTCACTTCATGTGTGTTCTTTCCACAAACCACTTATGGATCCACCAGTGTTCATTGCATGTGTGTTCTTTTCCACAAACCACATATGGATCCACTAGAGTAATTGCATGTGTGTTCTTTTCACAAACCACATATGGACCCACTAGAGTCATTGCATGTGTGTTCTTTTCACAAACCACAGATGGATCCACCAGAGTCATTGCATGTGTGTTCTTTCCACAAACCACATATGGATCAACCAGTGTCATTGCATGTGTGTTCTTTCCACAAACCACATATAGATAAACCAATGGCATTGCATGTGTGTTCTTTCCACAAACCACACATGGATCAACCAATGGCATTACATGTGTATTCTTTTCACAAACGACACATGGATCAACCAATGGCCTTGCATGTGTGTTCTTTCCACAAACCACACATGGATCCACCAGAGTCATTGCATGTGTGTTCTTTCCACAAACCACATATGGATCAACCATTGTCATTGCATGTGTGTTCTTTCCACAAACCACATATAGATCAACCAATGTCATTGCATGTGTGTTCCTGTCATGAACCACACATGGATCAACCAATGTCATTGCATGTGTGTTCCTGTCAGGAACCACATATGGATCCACCAGTGTTCATTGCATGTGTGTTCCTGTCATGAACCACACATGGATCAACCAGTGGTTATTGCATGTGTGTTCTTTCCACAGAGCACATATGGATCCACTAGAGTCATTCCACATGTGTTCTTTTCACAAACCACATATGGACCCACTAGAGTCATTGCATGTGTGTTTTTATACTAAAACGAGCACTAGAGTCATTGCATGTGTGTTCTTTTCACAAACCACATATGGATCCACGAGTGTTATTGCATGTGTGTTCTTTCCACAAACCGATTATGGATCCACCAGTGTTCATTGCATGTGTGTTCTTTTCCACAAACCACATGTGGATCCACTAGAGTCATGCATGTGTGTTCTTTTCACAAAGCACATATGGACCCACTAGAGTCATTGCATGTGTGTTCTTTCCACAAAGCACACATGGATTAACCAATGGCATTGCATGTGTGTTATTGTCACAAACCACATATGGATCAACCAATGTCATTGCATGTGTGTTCCTGACATGAACCACATATGGATCCACCAGTGTCATTGCATATGTGTTCTTTCCACAAACCACATATGGATCCACCAGTGTTCATTGCATGTGTGTTCTTTTCACAAACCACACATGGATCAACCAATGGCATTGCATGTGTGTTCTTTTCACAGATCACATATGGATCCACTAGTGTTCACTGCATGTGTGTTCTTTCCACAAACCACTTATGGATCCACCAGTGTTCATTGCATGTGTGTTCTTTTCCACAAACCACATATGGATTCACTACAGTCATTGCGTGTGTGTGCTTTTCCCAAACCACATATGGACCCACTCGAGTCATTGCATGTGTGTTCTTATACTAAAACGAACACTAGAGTCATTGCATGTGTGTTCTTTCCACAAACCACACATGGATCAACCAGTGTCATTGCATGTGTGTTCTTTCCACAAACCACATATGGATCAACCAGTGGTCATTGCATGTGTGTTTATTTCACAAACCACATATGGATCCACCAGTGTCATTGCATGTGTGTTCTTTCCACAAGCCACAGATGGATCCACCAGAGTCATTGCATGTGTACTCTTTTCACTAACCACACATGGATCCACCAGAGTCATTGCATGTGTGTTCTTTCCACATACCACATATTGATCAACCAGTGTCATTGCATTGTGTTCTTTCCACAAACCACATATGGATAAACCAATGGCATTGCATGTGTGTTCTTTCCACAAACCACACATGGATCAACCAATGGCATTGCATGTGTATTCTTTTCACAAACCACACATGGATCAACCAATGGCATTGCATGTGTGTTCTTTCCACAAACCACACATGGATCCACCAGAGTCTTTGCATGTGTGTTCTTTCCACAAACCACATATGGATCAACCAGTGTCATTGCACGTGTGTTCTTTCCACAAACCACATAGGGATCAACCAATGTCATTCCATGTGTGTTCCTTTCATGAACCACACATGGATCCACCAATGTCATTGCATGTGTGTTCCTGTGAAGAACCACATATGGATCCACAAGTGTTCATTACATGTGTGTTCCTGTCTTGAACCACACATGGATCAACCAGTGGTTATTGCATGTGTGTTCTTTGCACAAACCACATATGGATCCACTAGAGTCATTGCATGTGTGTTCTATTCACAAACCACATATGGACCCACTAGATTCATTGCATGTGTGTTCTTATACTAAAACTAGCACTAGAGTCATTGCATGTGTGTTCTTTCCACAAACCACACATGGATCAACCAATGTCATTGTATGTGTGTTTTTTCCACAGACCACATATGGATCAACCAGTGGTCATTGCATGTGTGTTTTTTCCACAAACCACATATGGATCCACTAGAGTCATTGCTTGTGTGTTCTTTTCAGAAACCACATATGGACCCACTAGACTCATTGCATGTGTTTTCTTTTCACAAACCACACATGGATCCACCAGAGTCATTGCATGTGTGTTCTTTCCACATTCCACATATGGATCAACCAGTGTCATTGCATGTGTGTTCTTTCCACAAACCACATATGGATAAACCAATGGCATTGCATGTGTGTTCTTGCCACAAACCACACATGGATCAACCAATGGCATTACATGTGTATTCTTTTCACAAACCACACATGGATCAACCAATGGCATTGCATGTGTGTTCTTTCCAGAAACCACACAGGGATCCACCAGAGTCATTGCATATGTGTTCTTTCCACAAACCACATATTGATCAACCAGTTTCATTGAATGTGTGTTCTTTCCAGAAACCACATATGGATCAACCAATGTCATTGCATGTGGCTTCCTGTCATAAACCACACATGGATCAACCAATGTCATTGCATGTGTGTTCCTATCAAGAACCACATATGGATCCACAAGTGTTCATTACATGTGTCTTCCTGTCCTGAACCACACATGGATCAACCAGTGTTCATTCCATGTGTATTATTTCCACAAACCACACATGGATCCACAAGTGATCATTGCATGTGTGTTCCTGTCTTGAACCACACATGGATCAACCAGTGTTCATTGCATGTGTGTTCTTTTCACAAACCACATACGGACCCACTAGAATCATTGTATGTGTGTTCTTATACTAAAACGAGCACTAGAGTCATTGCATGTGTGTTCTTTTCACAACCACATATGGATCCACCAGTGTCATTGCATGTGTGTTCTTTCCACAAACCACATATGGATCCACCAGTGTTCATTGCATGTGTGTTCATTTCACAAACCACACATGGATCAACCAATGGCATTGCATCTGTGTTCTTTTCACAGATCACATATGGATCCACCAGTGTTCACTACATGTGTGTTCTTTCCACAAACCACTTATGGATCCACCAGTTTTCATTGCATGTGTGTTCTTTTCCACAAACCACATATGGATCCACTAGAGTAATTGCATGTGTGTTCTTTTCACAAACCACATATGGACCCACTAGAGTCATTGCATGTGTGTTCTTTTCACAAACTACAGATGGATCCACCAGAGTCATTGCATGTGTGTTCTTTCCACAAACCACATATGGATCAACCAGTGTCATTGCATGTGTGTTCTTTCCACAAACCACATATGGCTCAAACAATGTCATTGCATGTGTGTTCCTGTCATGAACCACACATGGATCAACCAATGTCATTGCATGTGTGTTCCTGTCAAGAACCACATATGGATCCACCAGTGTTCATTGCATGTGTGTTCCTGTCATGAACCACACATGGATCAACCAGTGGTTATTGCATGTGTGTTCTTTCCACAGAGCACATATGGATCCACTAGAGTCATTGCACATGTGTTCTTTTCACAAACCACATATGGACCCACTAGAGTCATTGCATGTGTGTTTTTATACTAAAACCAGCACTAGAGTCATTGCATGTGTGTTCTTTTCACAAACCACATATGGATCCACCAGTGTTATTGCATGTGTGTTCTTTCCACAAACCAATTATGGATCCACCAGTGTTCATTGAATGTGTGTTCTTTTCCACAAACCACATATGGATCCACTAGAGTCATGCATGTGTGTTCTTTTCACAAACCACATATGGACCCACTAGAGTCATTGCATGTGTGTTGTTTCCACAAACCACACATGGATTAACCAATGGCATTACATGTGTGTTATTGTCACAAACCACATATGGATCAACCAATGTCATTGCATGTGTGTTCCTGACATGAACCACATATGGATCCACCAGTGTCATTGCATGTGTGTTCTTTCCACAAACCACATATGGATCCACCAGTGTTCATTGCATGTGTGTTCTTTTCACAAACCACACATGGATCAACCAATGGCATTGCATGTGTGTTCATTTCACAGATCACATATGGATCCACTAGTGTTCACTGCATGTGTGTTCTTTCCACAAACCACTTATGGATCCACCAGTGTTCATTGCATGTGTGTTCTTTTCCACAAACCACCTATGGATTCACTACAGTCATTGCATGTGTGTGCTTTTCCCAAACCACATATGGACCCACTGGAGTCATTGCATGTGTGTTCTTATACTAAAACCAACACTAGAGTCATTGCATGTGTGTTCTTTCCACAAACCACACATGGATCAACCAGTGTCATTGCATGTGTGTTCTTTCCACAAACCACATATGGATCAACCAGTGGTCATTGCATGTGTGTTCTTTTCACAAACCACATATGGATCCACCAGTGTCATTGCATGTGTGTTCTTTCCACAAACCACAGATGGATCCACCAGAGTCATTGCATGTGTATTCTTTTCACTAACCACACATGGATCCACCAAAGTCATTGCATGTGTGTTCTTTCCACAAACCACATATGGATAAACCAATGGCATTGCATGTGTGTTCTTTCCACAAACCACACATGGATCAACCAATGGCATTGCATGTGTATTCTTTTCACAAACCACACATGGATCAACCAATGGCATTGCATGTGTGTTCTTTCCACAAACCACACATGGATCCACCAGAGTCATTGCATGCGTGTTCTTTCCACAAACCACATATGGATCAACCAGTGTCATTGCACGTGTGTTCTTTCCACAAACCACATATGGATCAACCAATTTCATTCCATGTGTGTTCCTTTCATGAACCACACATGGATCAACCAATGTCATTGCATGTGTGTTCCTGTGAAGAACCACATATGGATCCACAAGTGTTCATTGCATGTGTGTTCCTATCTTGAACCACACATGGATCAACCAGTGGTTATTGCATGTGTGTTCTTTGCACAAACCACATATGGATCCACTAGAGTTATTGCATGTGTGTTCTATTCACAAACCACATATAGACCCACTAGATTCATTGCATGTGTGTTCTTATACTAAAACTAGCACTAGAGTCATTGCATGTGTGTTCTTTCCACAAACCACACATGGATTAACCAGTGTCATTGTATGTGTGTTTTTTCCACAAACCACATATGGATCAACCAGTGATCATTGCATGTCTGTTTTTTCCACAAACCACATATGGATTCACTAGAGTCATTGCTTATGTGTTCTTTTCAGAAACCACATATGGACCCACTAGAGTCATTGCATGTGTGTTCTTTTCACAAACCACACATGGATCCACCAGAGTCATTGCATGTGTGTTCTTTCCACAAACCACATATGGATCAACCAGTGTCATTGCATGTGTGTTCTTTCCACAAACCACATATGGATAAACCAATGGCATTGCATGTGTGTTCTTTCCACAAACCACACATGGATCAACCAATGGCATTACATGTGTATTCTTTTCACAAACCACACATGGATCAACCAATGGCATTGCATGTGTGTTATTTCCACAAACCACACATGGATCCACCAGAGTCATTGCATGTGTGTTCTTTCCACAAACCACATATGGATCAACTATTGTCATCGCATGTGTGTTCTTTCCACAAACTACATATGGATCAACCAATGTCATTGCATGTGTGTTCCTGTCATGAACCACACATGGATCAACCAATGTCATTGCATGTGTGTTCCCATCAAGAACCACATATGGATCCACCAGTGTTCATTGCATGTGTGTTGCTGTCATGAACCACACATGGATCAACCAGTGGTTATTGCATGTGTGTTCTTTCCATAGACCACATATGGATCAACCAGTGTTCATTGTATGTGTGTTCTTTTCACAAACCACATATGGACCCACTAGAGTCATTGCATGTGTGTTCTTATACTAAAACCAGCACCAGAGTCATTCCATGTGTGTCTTTTCACAACCACATATGGATCCACCAGTGTCATTGCAAGTGTGTTCTTTCCACAAACCACGTATGGATCCACCAGTGTTCATTGCATGTGTGTTCTTTTCACAAACCACACATGGATCAACTAATGGCATTGCATCTGTGTTCTTTTCATAGATCACATATGGATCCACCAGTGTTCACTGCATGTGTGTTCTTTCCACAAACCCTTATGGATCCACCAGTGTTCATTGCATGTGTGTTCTTTTCCACAAACCACATATGGATCCACTAGAGTCATTGCATGTGTGTTCTTTTCACAAACCACATATGGACCCACTAGAGTCATTGCATGTGTGTTCTTATACTAAAACCAGCACTAGAGTCATTGCATGTGTGTTCTTTCCACAAACCACACATGGATCAACCAGTGTCATTGCATGTGTGTTCTTTCCACAAACCACATATGGATCAACAAGTGGTCATTGCATGTGTGTTTTTTCCACAAACCACATATGGATCCACTAGAGTCATTGCATGTGTGTTCTTTTCACAAAGCACATATGGACCCACTAGAGTCATTGCATGTGTGTTCTTTTCACAAACCACATATGGATCCACCAGAGTCATTGCATGTGTGTTCTTTCCACAAAACACATATGGACCAACCAGTGTGATTGCATGTGTGTTCTTTCCACAAACCACGTATAGATAAACCAATGGCATTGCATGTGTGTTCTTTCCACAAACCACACATGGATCAACCAATGGCATTACATGTGTATTCTTTTCACAAACCACACATGGATCAACCAATGGCATTGCATGTGTGTTCTTTCCACAAACCACACATGGATCCACCAGGGTCATTGCATGTGTGTTCTTTCCAGAAACCACATATGGATCAACCATTGTCATTGCATGTGTGTTCTCTCCACAAACCACATATGGATCAACCAATGTCATTGCATGTGTGTTGCTGTCATGAACCACACATGGATCAACCAATGTCATTGCGTGTGTGTTCCTGTCAAGAACCATATATAAATCCACCAGTATTAATTGCATGTGTGTTCCTGTCATGAACCACACATGGATGAACCAGTGGTTATTGCATGTGTGTTCTTTCCATAGAGCACATATGGATCCACTAGAGTCATTGCACATGTGTTCTATTCACAAACCACATATGGACCCACTAGAGTCATTGCATGTGTGTTTTTATACTAAAACCAGCACTAGAGTCATTGCATGTGTGTTCTTTTCACAAACCACATATGGATCCACTAGTGTCCTTGCATGTGTGTTCTTTCCACAAACCAATTATGGATCCACCAGTGTTCATTGCATGTGTGTTGTTTTCCACAAACCACATATGGATCCACTAGAGTCATGCATGTGTGTTCTTTTCACAAACCACATATGGACCCACTAGAGTCATTGCATGTGTGTTCTTTCCACAAACCACACATGGATTAACAAATGGCATTCCATGTGTGTTATTGTCACAAACCACATATGGATCAACCAATGTCATTGCATGTGTGTTCCTGACATGAAGCACATATGGATCCACCAGTGTCATTGCATGTGTGTTCTTTCCACAAACCACATATGGATCCACCAGTGTTCATTGCATGTGTGTTCTTTTCACAAACCACACATGGATCAACCAATGACATTGCATGTGTGTTCTTTTCACAGATCACATATGGATCCACTAATGTTCACTTCATGTGTGTTCTTTGCACAAACCACTTATGGATCCACCAGTGTTCATTGCATGTGTGTTCTTTTCCACAACCCACATATGGATTCACTACAGTGATTGCATGTGTGTTCTTTTCCCAAACCACATATGGAACCACTAGAGTCATTGCATGTGTGTTCTTATACTAAAACCACCACTAGAGTTATTGCATGTGTGTTCTTTCCACAAACCACACATGGATCAACCAGTGTCATTGCATGTGTGTTCTTTCCACAAACCACATATGGATCAACCAGTGGTCATTGCATGTGTGTTCTTTTCACAAACCACATATGGATCCACCAGTGTCATTGCATGTGTGTTCTTTCCACAAACCACAGATGGACCCACTAGAGTCATTGCATGTGTATTCTTTTCACTAACCACACATGGATCCACCAGAGTCATTGCATGTGTGTTCTTTCCACAAACCACATATGGATCAACCAGTGTCATTTCATTGTGTTCTTTCCACAAACCACATATGGATAAACCAATGGCATTGCATGAATGTTCTTTCCACAAACCACACATGGATCAACCAATGGCATTGCATGTGTATTATTTTCACAAACCACACATGGATCAACCAATGGCATTGCATGTGTGTTCTTTCCACAAACCACACATGGATCCACCAGAGTCATTGCATGCGTGTTCTTTCCACAAACCACATATGGATCAACCAGTGTCATTGCATGTGTGTTCTTTCCACAAACCGCATATGGATCAACCAATGTCATTCCATGTGTGTTCCTTTCATGAACCACACATGGATCAACCAATGTCATTGCATGTGTGTTCCTATCAAGAACCACATATGGATCCACAAGTGTTCATTGCATGTGTGTTCCTGTCTTGAACCACACATGGATGAACCAGCGGTTATTGCATGTGTGTTCTTTCCACAAACCACATATGGATCCACTAGAGTCATTGCATGTGTGTTCTATTCACAAACCACATATGGACCCACTAGATTCATTGCATGTGTGTTCTTATACTAAAACTAGCACTAGAGTCATTGCATGTGTGTTATTTCCACAAGCCACACATGGATCAACCAGTGTCATTGTATGTGTATTTTTTCCACAAACCACATATGGATCAACAAGTGGTCATTGCATGTGTGTTTTTTCCACAAACCACATATGTATCCACTAGAGTCATTGCTTGTGTATTCTTTTCAGAAACCACATATGGACCCACTAGAGTCATTGCATGTGTGTTCTTTTCACAAACCACACATGGATCCACAAGAGTCATTGCATGTGTGTTCTTTCCACAAACCACATATGGATCAACCAGTGTCATTGCATGTGTGTTCTTTCCACAAACCACATATGGATAAACCAATGACATTGCATGTGTGTTCTTGCCACAAACCACACATAGATCAACCAATGGCATTACATGTGTATTCTTTTCACAACCACACATGGAACAACCAATGGCATTGCATGTGTGTTCTTTCTAAAAACCACACATGGATCCACCAGAGTCATTGCATGTGTGTTCTTTCCACAAACCACATATGAATCAACTATTGTCATTGCATGTGTGTTCTTTCCACAAACCACATATGGATCAACCAATGCCATTGCATGTGTGTTCCTGTCATGAACCACACATGGATCAAGCAATGTCATTGCATGTGTGTTCCTGTCAAGAACCACATATGGATCCACCAGTGTTCATTGCATGTGTGTTTGTAACATCCCAAATTTTTCATCTAAAATCATCATCATTTCACTCATATCATCATGGCATGTAATTGCATTGCATTTAGAATGTTCTCCAAAAATTTGGTGCAATTTTGAGCCTTGAATAAAAAGATATGAATCTTTGAAAATAGGATCAAAGAAAATGCTATATTACCTATTAAATCCAAAGTAAAATACTTTGGATTAAAATAGAAGATAAATATGTTTCATAATACCCTAAAAACCTAACTTGAGCTTTCACAAATGTTCACAAATTGATTTGAATCAATTTGAAACCTTAAATCCAAGTTGTAGAGAAAACAGAAATAGAAAAAGAAAAATAATAGAAAAAAAGGAGAGCAGCAGGCAGCTTCTGGCATTTGGCCCAATCCGGCCCAGCAACCACCCGGATTCCCTCTGTCTTTCTGCACACCCCCTCAACTTACCCCCTCCCGCTGACAGACTGACCCCATGCCCACGTGACCACCACCCCGTCGTCTTCAACCCGCGAGCGACGAACACCCCTCCTCTTCTCTGCCGTTTCGAAATCGACCCAAATTCGGCCATTTCCAGTATTAATCCCCCACGGTGATTACTCCTACTTAACCCTCACCCTCTCCTCATCATTTTCCCCTCAGCCACTTCCCCCGGAGAGCCCCCCAGGCTCCCCAATTCGAGCTCAAACCGCCGCTGTCCGACGGACTCCGGCGACGATTCCGGTGAACCCAGGCCGCCCGGCGCCCTTCTCTCTGTCCTACTTTGTTGCCGTGTCCTGGCGCGTGTTTTGAACCCGACCACGTGTTTTCTCTTGCCCCATATCAACGACTCGGACGATTCTAGCGAACTCCTCTGCCGCCACCCGGACGATCAGAAAAATACAAATTTGGTGTCTATGGATTCACCTTTATTATGGAGGCCTTGTTTCACACTTTTGCCTTTGTAAACTTGGAATTGTAGGCAGAACCTTTTTAGGAGTATTTTGTTCATAAAAATTGTGTTATAAATTATTTTTGAGTATTTCTTCTGCAATTAGTTGAAGTATTCTGTCCTCTGTACTGTAGACTCTGTAAGTTGTAGAGTTGTGTTCATATGATTGCATATTGCATGCATTCATGTTTTTGTAATGTTTTATTGATTGAATTATTGTTGTTATTTTGATCTTGTGTAGATTGTGTGGATTGTGAAGTTTGTTGCTGTGAGGATTGTACCTATTCCCCTAGCTACCAAGGCAAGTGTTATTTCATCCCATGTCCTATTATTTTCACTATTGCACTAGTGATATTTTGTAGATCTTAGCATGTTAGAATTATTCATATGTTACCATACTATGCCATGCTAACCTATAGTGTATATCTTGGTAGTATTCCCTAGATAAAGACTTTGTATGATAGAATGCTTAGCTATGCTATTAGAATTTGTGGGTGGATTATACACATAAGATAGCATGGAAAGATATTATTTTGTTTAACTAAGAAAACAACTAATGTTAATGAAACACCTGGGTGGAATGGGCTTGCTTGGATTATGTTGAGTGGTTACTCAGGGGCCATGTCTATGGTCAGCTGGTGTATCACACTTGTGGATGGCCACCCAGGAACAAAGAGATTGGAGACGTTCTTGTCGCGAAGCTTCCGGTGCAGCCACATGGCATATGGGCTCTGCCTTGACCAACTAGGTTGCAAGAACTCAGCCAGACGGACAGAAGGTGGTAGATATGATAGGTTGGAACGCGTCCGTGGTGGTCTGAGGGATTGCTTCTGAAAAGTCTTGTCTCGATGCATGTCGAGTCTTGTGGGGAAAGTGCACCACCTCTCGAGAGGGTAAAACTAAGTACTTAGCCGTGTCCCCGGTTATGGACATTCCTGAGCCTCAAGATAGTGAAGCAGTTCAATAATCTCCTCATCCAAATTTCTCTAAGTTAAAACTTGTGGGTGAACATGGGTAGAGGTTCAGTGATGTCCATCATTGGTACCTTATAGCTGGAATGAAAAACTTCTTCAAAATCTATAAGTTAAACTAATTTTAGCAAAGCCAGCCATAACCCTACTTAGCCATATATTCATGTAGTTGTTGGATTATACTAAGTATCTATGGTATCACTTGCCAATACAATTCCAAATGTATTGACCCTTGTGGCTGTAACTTATTATGTTGCAGGATACTCTGATGATGAGTAGGGTTGCGGGTCTACACTCGACATGCTTGCCTGTGGCACATGAAGACTAAAGACTCTATTATTATTATACTATGGAATGTGAACCTTAAGTGTCTTAGCCTTGGGCTAAGTGAGTTGTAAGAACCATTATACTCCTGGATATGCGATGTAATAATGACCTTTGCTTCTGTGTACTTCATCTCAAACTGTGGGTGCTAGCATTTCGATCCAGGGACTAGCACTGCAATCACAGGGATCTTACCTTATTATGGTGAGATCTTACAGATGGTATCAGAGCATCGTGTTGCCTGTAGGTTCGTGACCCTAGAATGGATTAGACTAAGGAAAACCCTTAGGAAAATAACTCTATATTTCAACTTTACACTTGTCTTTTCATCTCGTAAAGCTTTCCCTAATCATCCTTCTCATCTATTTTTGTAGATGTCCACCATCAATGAATCTGTCAACAAGGGACCACTGATGACTATGACCCTGGAGTGTGAGACAGAATTTCCCAATGTGGTCAAGAACCTCATGCTTGGCTTGGGGATGAATGGTGAAGCCGTGTACAAGGGATTTCCTGTGATAGATGAAGGACAAGAGTATTGGTGGGTGCAACTCCACTTGTATAAGAACAAGTAAGACGATCCCAAGAGTACGGGATTCTGCATGTTCACCAACTCTGAAATGCACCCGTCATTCTTTGACTCTGCAAGGAATGCTGCATGGAAAGCTATTGAGGAACTTGGGGAAAGACTCAAGTATAGAATGCTCAATACTCAGGAGGATCTCAAGGAGGAGAAGCGTCTTGCCCAAGACTCAAAGGCCACTATGAAACGCCTAAGTAAGGATATCATAGGCCTAGCCTTGGAGCTATGCGACCAAGACAAGCAGATGGCTACCAAGGATGCCCAGATTGCCACCTTGGTTAAGAAGGAGTGAGATATTAGTCGGACCACCACCCTTGACGTTATGTCACGTTAATATTTCGACCATACCAACCTATGTGGTATGGCAAAAATAAAGTTATGTCTGGAACCTTGAGTGCTTGAGTTGAATTAATGTATTACTACTTGGAATGTTATGTTGGTTGATTTCTCTTTTATTTTGTGACTTGTATTTTTCTTTCTCCATTGTGTTACTAATTTTCTCCATGCTATGCAAAAGATGCCGAACTTTGTCTACAGCACGGCCGAGGATTTCAAGGGGACTCGCTTTGGGACTCGTATCTTGGAGCTAGTCCAAGTGCTCGCTCTTCTGATTCCCACTATTCAGGGACTTCAGCTGAGGAAGTTTCAGAGGAAGGACTTATGGGGATTCAGAGTTACCCAGCCAGGACGTGAGACAGAGCCCCAAACTGGGGATATTACCTTCAAGGTTCTCCATGATGACATGGAGAGGGGCCTCGACGTCGCAATGCAGGAACTGTTGGGACGCCTATGTGGACGTCATTCTTCCGAGATCAAGAGCCACTACTTCCACTTCTTTGGGAGGCGCGACGAGGATGGAGAGCCTATTGTGTTGGACAAGGCCACTAAGGAGTCTATCAAGCCCGTGCGTCACTACCTCCAGGACTTAGAGAGCCTTATTAGACACCTTGATACTGATAGGACTAACGTGATGCTTAGCAATGATGAACTACGAGTCCAACTCAAGGAGAAAGACAAGGCCTTCTAGGAACAGGAAAATCGAATCAAGGAAATGGAGAAGAAGTTTGAAGACCAAGATAAGAAATTCAAGAACCAAGAGAAGAGAGTTCAGGAGAAGAACAAGAAGATTAGAGACTTGGAGACCGAGTTAGAGCTGGAGAACCTTGAGCTGGAAGCGGATCACAAGGTGATAGAGAGGCTACGCACACAGAAGAGAGAGTTACAGACGAAGATCGATGCTCTGACTACCAGCTTGGAGGAATACAAGGCAGGATTCACATCAGTGGGACTTGCTCTAGTAGAGGAGGAAGTTGACATGGAGGAGTAGTGATACTATTCCATCTACCTATCATTCTATTATTATTGAGTGCATAGGTCATACCGACTTGTGGGTGACTATGCTAGTATGTTATCTTTGCAGACTCTGTTATTGTTGTGATGTTGGAACCTGCATGTGCTTGTTTGTCTGAATTGTTGTTTTATTTGGGTTATCTATCATTACTTACCCTTACTAAACCCACAGATGCCTCCCCGACGCAACAACGAGGATAACAATGACAATGACAATGGAATGCAGCAGATGATGGCTGCACAGACCCAATTGATGCAAATGATGACTCAATTTATGGAAAACCAGAATCAGAACAATAATAATAACAACAACAACCAGAACAATCCACCACCTCTAGATATGCTGACCAGATTTCTAAGGTTGAGACATACCAAGTTCTCAGGTACCTCTGACCCCATGGTAGCAAATGATTGATTACGCTCTGTGAATAAGGACCTAGTCACGGTTGGGTGCACGGATGAAGAGAAGGTCAGATTTGCAGCACACTTGTTGGAAGGTCATGCAGCTGCTTGGTGGGATAATTTTCAAATTACCCACCCTATTGAAGAAGTGACTTGGGCAATGTTTGAAGATGGGTTTCGCACCACTCACATCTCTGCTGGAATAATGGGATTGAAGAAAAAGGAGTTTCATAACCTCAAGCAACGTCATCGCAGTATTTCTGAATACAGCGAGGAGTTCAATAATTTGTCACGATATGCACCCGATGTTGTTGACACTGATGCAAAGAGGAAGGAGAAGTTCCTAGATGGGTTAAATAATGAAATTTCTATGCAATTATCTGTTGCGTATGTTCCAACTTATCAATCTTTATGTGATAAAGCTACCATCCTGGAAAACAAGATGAAGCTAGTGGAGGGTAGAAAGAGGAAGCATCATTTTGATAAGTTTGGATCGGGATCTCCTCACAAGCGCCCTCATGGTGAAGGAAGTGGGAGCTCAGGATTCCACAAGAATGGGAATCATAATAACCATCGTAACAACAACCACCACCATGATGGAAACAATCATCGTGGACATAACAAAAGTGGATTCAGGAACAATCACAATAATCATGGCCATGGGACCCAAAATGGTCAGAACCGTCACAGTCAGCCAGCGAAGAAAGACATCAGTCAGGTGGAATGTTTCAAATGTAAGAAGACAGGACACTATGCTAATGAATGCCCAGAAAAGAAGGCTGATGGGGCTAAGCCAAACCCATTCCAAAAGGGCCATGTGAATCACATTAATGTGGAGGAAATTCAAGAAGGATCTGATGCCGTGATCGGTAAGTTCATGATTAATGCCTTTCCTGCACTTATCCTTTTCGATACTGGCACATCGCATTCATTCATTTCAAGAGCATTTGTAATCAAAAATGAACTCTCCACTGAAACTATTGGATGTCCTATGAAGAAAAGTTCTCCGGGTGGAGAAATGATAGTAAATTCAGGGTGCCGACATATCACCCTAGAAATTGGAAAACACAAGTTCCCGATTAGTTTAATAATCCTAGAGTCTCAAGGATTAGATGTTATATTAGGGATGGACTGGTTGACCCACTATGAAGGGGTGATTGATTGTGCCAAGCTGACTGTTATGCTTACTACCCCAGAAAAGAAAAGGATCAGGTTCAAGTCTAGCTTTGAACCCAAGGGAAGCAAGGTTAATTCTCTTAAGGGGGTTAGCCTAGATAATGTTCCAATAGTGAGGGAATATCCAGATGTGTTCCCCGAGGAATTACCTGGCATGCCACCAGATAGGGACGTGGAGTTTCTGATAGACCTACTACCAGGAACAGGACCTATAGCAAAGAGACCTTATAAAATGTCGGTGGACGAATTAAAAGAACTCAAGAAACAGCTGGGAGAACAGTTAAAAAAAGGATTTATCCAACCAAGCTCGTCGTCTTGGGGAGCACCAGTCTTGTTTGTTGAGAAGAAAGACCAAAGTCAAAGGCTATGCATAGATTATCGTTCACTCAACGAAGTGACCATAAAGAACAAATATCCCCTGCCTCGAATAAATGATCTCTTCGATCAGCTAAAGGGAGCATGTGTTTTCTCAAAAATTGATCTTCGATCAGGATACTTCCAACTAAAGATCAGAGAACATGACGTACCCAAGACTGCATTCACCACTAGATACGGGTTATATGAATATACAGTGATGCCATTTGGATTGACTAATGCACCGGCCTACTTCATGAACATGATGAATAAGGTATTCATGGAATTCCTTGACAAGTTCGTAGTGGTATTCATCGATGATATATTGGTATATTCCAAGAGCAGCAAAGAACATGAAGAACATCTACGCCTGATTCTAGAGAAACTTAGAGAACATAAACTTTATGCCAAGTTAAGCAAATGTGAATTCTGGCTGAATGAAGTGGGATTTCTTGGACACATAGTATCTGGTAATGGTATAGCTGTTGATCCAGCAAAAGTGGCAGCTGTGACAGAATGGGAACCTCCTAAATCCGTTAAAGAAGTCCGTAGCTTCCTTGGCCTAGCAGGGTACTATCGAAGGTTCATTGAAAATTTCTCTAAGATTGCAAAGCCCATGACTAATCTGCTGAAGAAGGAGAATAAGTTTAATTGGACAGAAACTTGCGAAACCAGCTTTCAGGAATTGAAAAAGAGGCTAGTTTCAGCACTAGTGTTATGTTTGCCAGATCTTGAGAAAGACTTTCAAGTATACTGTGATGCATCTCACCAAGGATTAGGAGGTGTATTAATGCAGGAAGGTAGAGTGGTAGCTTATGCATCAAGACAACTCAAAAATCATGAAGTGAACTACCCTACTCATGATCTAGAGTTGGCATCAGTTGTGCATGCACTAAAGACATGGAGACATTATCTTATGGGAAAACGTTGTGAAATGTTCACTGATCACAAGAGTTTGAAATATATTTTTACCCAGAAAGAGCTCAACATGAGGCAAAGAAGATGGCTAGAACTTATCAAGGACTATGACTTAAGTTTGCAATACCACCCTGGAAAGGCAAACGTCGTAGCTGATGCATTAAGCCGCAAGGCTCATGTAAATGGCCTCAATAAAGGAGAATTGATGGAGGAGTTATGTGCCCAATTTAGAGAGCCGGGACTTGAAATTGTGCCTAAAGGGTACCTTGCATCCTTGGAAGTGCAACCCACACTAATGGACAAAATTCAAGAAGCCCAAAAGTTGGACAAAGAAATAGAGGAAATCAAAGGTAAAGTTAGTGAAGGCAAGGCGAAAGGATTCCATGTGGATGATCAAGGAATCTTATGGTACGAAAAACGTATCTGTGTTCCGCGGGATCTTGAACTTAAGAAGCTGATCTTACAAGAGGCGCACAACTCATCGTATTCAATTCATCCTGGCAATACCAAGATGTATATGGATGTTAAGGAGAGGTTTTGGTGGAATAATTTAAAGAAGGACATAGTAGAGCACATTGCCTTGTGCGACGTGTGCAGTCGTGTAAAGGCAGAACATCAGAAACCGGCAGGATTATTACAACCACTGCCAATACCTGAATGGAAATGGGATAAAATTGGTATGGATTTTATCACCGGACTACCCAGAACTAAATCTGGATACGATTCCATATGGGTTATCGTTGACCGCTTGACAAAAGTGGCCCATTTCATACCAGTGAAGACCACTTATACAAGTGCCAAACTAGCCAATATTTACATGAATAGAATTGTATGTTTGCATGGGGTACCTAAAAGTATCGTGTCTGACAGAGGAACTCAGTTTACTTCGCATTTTTGGTGACAACTTCACGAGTCATTGGGAACTCGACTGGAGTTCAGCACTGCGTTTCATCCACAAACTGATGGACAGATAGAAAGGACCAATCAAATATTAGAGGATATGCTAAGGGCATGTGCGTTAGATTATGGATCCAGTTGGGATGAAAGTCTACCGTACGCAGAGTTTTCTTACAATAACAGCTATCAATCAAACATAGAAATGGCTCCATTTGAATTTCTTTACGGAAGGAAGTGTACTACACCATTACTATGGAATGGAGTAGGGGAAAGAAATTTGTTCGGGCCAGACCTAATCAAAGAGGCCGAAGAGAAAGTCAAGATGGTGAGAGACAGGCTAAAGGTAGCTCAATCTCGGCAGAAGAGCTATGCTGATCCAAAACGTAGGGAGGTTACCTATGAGGTTGGTGATAGAGCTTACCTCAGGGTATCACCACTTCGTGGTGTAAAGAGATTTGGAATCAACGGAAAACTAGCACCACGCTATGTAGGGCCTTTCAAGATTTTGAGTCGCAAAGAAGAAGTGGCATATGAGATAGAATTACCAGAATCTTTGTCAGCAGTTCATAATGTATTCCATGTTAGTCAGCTGAAGAAGTGTCACCCAGAGATGGAAGAAACTTCGTTGAAAGACACTATACCATTGGAGGAAGTTCAGCTAGATAATGATCTCACTTATGAAGATAAACCTATTAAGATTCTAGAGACCGCAGAAAGAATTACCCGTACCAAGACCATCAAATTCTGCAAAGTGCAGTGGAACCATCACACTGAATCAGAAGCAACATGGGAACGAGAGGATGAACTTCGGAGAGACCACCCTCACCTATTTGCTAGCCAACCCGAATCTCAAGGGCGAGATTCATCTTAAGGGGGTTAGATTTGTAACATCCCAAATTTTTCATCTAAAATCATCATCATTGCACTCATATCATCATGTCATGTAATTGCATTGCATTTGGAATGTCCTCCAAAAATTTGGTGCAATTTTGAGCCTTGAATAAAAAGATATGAATCTTTGAAAATGGGATCAAAGAAAATGCTATATTACCTATTAAATCCAAAGTAAAATACTTTGGATTAAAATAGAAGATAAATATGTTTCATAATACCCTAAAAACCTAACTTGAGCTTTCACAAATGTTCACAAATTGATTTGAATCAATTTGAAACCTTAAATCCAAGTTGTAGAGAAAACAGAAATAGAAAAAGAAAAAGAATAGGAAAAAAAAGGAGAGTAGCAGGCATTTCTGGCCTTTGGCCCAATCCGGCCCAGCAACCACCCGGACTCCCTCTGTCTTTCTGCACACCCCCTCAACTTACCCCCTCCTGCTGACAGACTGACCCCACGCCCACGTCACCACCACCCCGTCGTCTTCAACCCCCGAGCGACGAACACCCCTCCTCTTCTCTGCCATTTCGAAATCGACCCAAATTCGGCCGTTTCCAGTATTAATCCCCCACGGAGATTACTCCTACTTAACCCTCACCCTATCCTCATCATTTTCCCTTAGCCACTTCCCCCGGAGAGCCCCCAGGCTCCCCAATTACGAGCTCAAACCGCCGCAGTCCGACGGACTCCAGCGACGATTCCGGTGAACCCAGGCCGCCCGGCGCCCTTCTCTCTGTCCTACTTTGTTGCCGTGTCCTGGCTCGTGTTTTGAACCCGACCACGTGTTTTCTCTTGCCCCAGATCAACGACTCGGACGATTCCAGCGAACTCCTCTGCCGCCACCGTCGGTCGCCTTCTCCGGTAAAGGTAGGGCTCCCGCCGCCCCTTTTTGGTCTTTACTAGATCGTGCAGACACTTGCGCACCTCGCTGACCCCTTTGCCGGCTGGTTCGAGCCCCAGGTCATCATCTCCGTCACCGAGCCGTGAACTCCGTCGGCAACGCAACTCCGACGAAGGATCCAGGCCAAGCCCGAGCGCCCCCCGCACCACGGTGACCTCCATCGAGATCGCCACGACCTCCCCGACCTCTGGTACATGTCCACGGACTCCCTGCCCCTGTAGAACCACCGGACCATCATCGGCCGGCGCTCCACCGCCGTGCGTCGTCGTTAGCACCGCCAGTCTCCAGCGAGATGCTTAGCAGCCGTTCGATCAGATCCTAGCGGTTAAGATTAGAACACTTAAACGAAAGGGTACGGCTGATCTGATCCGTCCAACGTCACTTAAATCTTACGGCCCACAGCGATCGATCCGGCCGAACCGGTACGGGCCAATAGGAAAGCGCCACGTCGCCAGACTAATTCTGTTTAATTAAAAAATTGACAGATTTAGTAATTAACTTAGAAAATCCATAACTTTTGATCCACAAATCAGAAAAATACAAATTTGGTGTCTATGGATTCAGAAAAATAAGACCTTTACTATGGAGGCCTTGTTTCACACTTTTGCCTTTGTAAACTTGGAATTGTAGGCAGAACCTTTTTAGGAGTATTTTGTTCATAAAAATTGTGTTATAAATTATTTTTGAGTATTTCTTCTACAATTAGTTGAAGTATTCTGTCCTCTGTACTGTAGACTCTATAAGTTGTAGAGTTGTGTTCATATCATTGCATATTGCATGCATTCATGTTTTTGTAATGTTTTATTGATTGAATTATTGTTGTTATTTTGATCTTGTGTAGATTCTGTGGATTGTGAAGTTTGTTGCTGTGAGGATTGTACCTATTCCCCTAGCTACCAAGGCAAGTGATATTTCATCCCATGTCCTATTATTTTCACTATTGCACTAGTGATATTTTGTAGATCTTAGCATGTTAGAATTATTCATATGTTACCATACTATGCCATGCTAACCTATAGTGTATATCTTGGTAGTATTCCCTAGATAAAGACTTTGTATGCTAGAATGCTTAGCTATGCTATTAGAATTTGTGGGTGGATTATACACATAAGATAGCATGGAAAGATATTATTTTGTTTAACTAAGAAAACAACTAATGTTAATGAAACACCTGGGTGGAATGGGCTTGCTTGGATTATGTTGAGTGGTTACTCAGGGGCCATGTCTATGGTCAGCTGGTGTATCACACTTGTGGATGGCCACCCAGGAACAAAGAGATTGGAGACGTTCTTGTCGCGAAGCTTCCGGTGCAGCCACATGGCATATGGGCTCTGCCTTGACCAACTAGGTTGCAAGAACTCAGCCAGACGGACAGAAGGTGGTAGATATGATAGGTTGGAACGCGTCCGTGGTGGTCTGAGGGATTGCTTCTGAAAAGTCTTGTCTCGATGCATGTCGAGTCTTGTGGGGAAAGTGCACCACCTCTCGAGAGGGTAAAACTAAGTACTTAGCCGTGTCCCCGGTTATGGACATTCCTGAGCCTCAAGATAGTGAAGTAGTTCAATAATCTCCTCATCCAAATTTCTCTAAGTTAAAACTTGTGGGTGAACATGGGTAGAGGTTCAGTGATGTCCATCATTGGTACCTTATAGCTGGAATGAAAAACTTCTTCAAAAACTATAAGTTAAACTAATTTTAGCAAAGCCAGCCATAACCCCACTTAGCCATGTATTCATGTAGTTGTTGGATTATACTAAGTATCTATGGTATCACTTGCCAATACAATTCCAAATGTATTGACCCTTGTGGCTGTAACTTATTATGTTGCAGGATACTCTGATGATGAGTAGGGTTGCGGGTCTACACTCGACATGCTTGCCTGTGGCACATGAAGACTAAAGACTCTATTATTATTATACTATGTAATTTGAACCTTAAGTGTCTTAGCCTTGGGCTAAGTGAGTTGTAAGAACCATTATACTCCTGGATATGCGATGTAATAATGACCTTTGCTTTTGTGTACTTCATCTCAAACTGTGGGTGCTAGCATTTCGATCCAGGGACTAGCACTGCAATCACAGGGATCTTACCTTATTATGGTGAGATCTTACAGTGTTGCTTTCATGAACCACACATGGATCAACCAGTAGTTATTGCATGTGTGTTCTTTCCACAGACCACATATGGATCCACTAGAGTCATTGCACGTGTGTTCTTTTCACAAACCACATGTGGACCCACTAGAGTCATTGCATGTGTGTTATTATACTAAAACCACCACCAGAGTCATTGCATGTGTGTTCTTTTCACAAATCACATATGGATCCACCAGTGTTCACTTCATGGGTGTTCTTTCCACAAACCACTTATGGATCCACTAGTGTTCATTGCATGTGTGTTCTTTTCCATAAACCACATATGGATCCACTAGAGTCATTGCATGTGTGTTCTTTTCACAAACCACATGTGGACCCACTAGAGTCATTGCATGTGTGTTCTTATACTAAAACCAGCACTAGAGTCATTGCATGTGTGTTCTTTCCACAAACCACACATGGATCAACCGGTGTCATTGCATGTGTGTTCTTTGCACAAACCACATATGGATCAACCAGTGGTCATTGCATGTGTGTTATTTTCACAAACCACATATGGATCCACTAGTATCATTGCATGTGTGTTCTTTCCACAAACCACATATGGATCCACCAGTGTTCATTCCATGTGTGTTTTTCCACAAACCACACATGAATCCCCCTGAGTCATTGCATGTGTGTTCTTTTCACAAACCACATATGGATCAACTTGAGTCATTGCATGTGTGTTCTTTACACAAACCACATATGGATCCACTAGAGTCATTCCATGTGTGTTCTTTTCACAAACCACATATGGACCCACTAGAGTCATTGCATGTGTATTGTTTTCACAAACCACAGATGGATCAACCAATGGCATTGCATGTGTGTTCTTTCCACAAACCACACATGGATCCACCAGAGTCATTGCATGTGTGTTCTTGCCATAAACCACATATGGATCAACCCGTTTCATTCAATGTGTGTTCTTTCCAGAAACCACATATGGATCAACCAATGTCATTGCATGTGGCTTCCTGTCATAAAACACACATGGATCAACCAATGTCATTGCATGTGTGTTCCTATCAAGAACCACATATGGATCCACAAGTGTTCATTGCATGTGCGTTCCTGTCCTGAACCACACATGGAACAACCAGTGTTCATTGCATGTGTGTTCTTTCCACAAACCACACATGGATCCCCCTGAATCATTGCATGTGTGTTCTTTTCACAAACCAAATATGGACCCACATGAGTCATTGCATGTGTGTTATTGTCACAAACCACATATGGATCAACCAGTGTCATTGCATGTGTGTTCCTGTCATGAACCACACATGGATCAACCAGTGGTGATTGCATGTTTGTTCTTTCTACAAACCACATATGTATCCACTAGAGTCATTGCATGTGTGTTCTTTTCACAAACCACATATGGATCAACCAGTGGCATTGCATGTCTGTTCTTTTCACAAATCACATATGGATCAACCAGTGTTCACTTCATAAATGTTCTTTCCACAAACCACTTATGGATCCACCAGTGTTCATTGCATGTGTGTTCTTTTCCACAAACCACATATGGATACATATGGACCCACTAGAGTCATTGCATGTGTGTTCTTATACTAAAACCATCACTAGAGTCATTGCATGTATGTTCTTTTCATAAACCACATATGGATCCACCAGTGTCATTGCATGTGTGTTCTTTCCACAAACCACATATGGATCCACTAGTGTTCATTGCATGTGTGTTCTTTTCACAAACCACACATGGATCAACCAATGGCATTGCATCTGTGTGCTTTTCACAGATCACATATGGATCCACAGTGTTCACTGCATGTGTGTTCTTTCCACAAACCACTTATGGATCCACCAGTGTTTATTGCATGTATGTTCTTTTCCACAAACCACATATGGATACACTAGAGTCATTGCATGTGTGTTCTTTTCACAAAGCACATATGGACCCAATAGAGTCATTGCATGTGTTCTTTCCACAAACCACATATTGATCAACCAGTGTCATTGCATTGTGTTCTTTCCACAAACCACATATGGATAAACCAATTGCATTGCATGTGTGTTCTTTCCACAAACCACACATGGATCAACCAATGGCATTACATGTGTATTGTTTTCACAAACCACACATGGATCAACCAATGGCATTGCATGTGTGTTCTTTCCACAAAGCACACATGGATCCACCAGAGTCATTACATGTGTGTATTCCTGTCATGAACCACACATGCATCAACCAATGTCATTGCATTTGTGTTCCTGTCAAGAACCACATATGGATCCACCAGTGTTCATTGCATGTGTGTTCCTGTCATGAACCACACATGTATGAAATAGTGGTTATTGCATGTGTGATGTTTCCACAGACCACATATGGATCCACTAGTGGTTATTGCACGTGTGTTCTTTTCACAAACCACATATGGACCCACTAGAGTCATTGCATGTGTGTTCTTATACTAAAACCAGCACTAGAGTCATTGCATGTGCGTTCTTTTCACAAACCACATATGGATCCACCAGTGTCATTGCATGTGTGTTCTTTCCACAAACCACTTATGGATCCACCAGTGTTCATTGCATGTGTGTTCTTTTCCACAAACCACATATGGATCCACTAGTCATGCATGTGTGTTCTTTTCACAAACCACATATGGACCCACTAGAGTCATTGCATGTGTGTTCTTTCCAAAAACCACACATGGATTAACCAATGGAATTGCATGTGTGTTATTGTCTCAAACCACATATGGATCAACCAATGTCATTGCATGTGTGTTCCTGACATGAACCACATATGGATCCACCAGTGTCATTGCATGTGTGTTCTTTCCACAAACCACATATGGATCCACCAGTGTCATTGCATGTGTGTTCTTTCCACAAACCACATATGGATCCACCAGTGTTCATTGCATGTTGTTCTTTTCACAAACCACACATGGATCAACCAATGGCATTGCACGTGTGTTCTTTTCATAGATCACATATGGATCCACTAGTGTTCACTGCATGTGTGTTCTTTCCACAAACCACTTATGGATCCACCAGTGTTTATTGCATGTGTGTTCTTTTCCACAAACCACATATGGATCCACTAGAGTCATTGCATGTGTGTTCTTTTCCCAAACCACATATGGACCCACTAGAGTCATTTCATGTGTGTTCTTATACTAAAACCAGCACTAGAGTCATTGCATGTGTGTTCTTTCCACAAACCACACATGGATCAACCAGTGTCATTGCATGTGTGTTCTTTCCACAAAACACATATGGATCAACCAGTGGTCATTGCATGTGTGTTCTTTTCACAAACCACATATGGATCCACCAGTGTCATTGCATGTGTGTTCTTTCCACAAACCACATATGGATCCACCAGAGTCATTGCACGTGTGTTCTTTTCATAAACCACACATGGATCCACCAGAGTCATTGCATGTGTGTTCTTTCCACAAACCACATATGGATCAACCAGTGTCATTGCATTGTGTTCTTTCCACGAACCACATATGGATAAACCAATGACATTGCATGTGTGTTCTTTGCACAAACCACAGATGTAACAACCAATGGCATTGCATGTGTATTATTTTCACAAACCACACATGGATCAACCAATGGCATTGCATGTGTGTTCTTTCCACAAACCACACATGGATCCACCAGAGTCATTGCATGCGTGTTCTTTCCACAAACCACATATGGATCAACCAGTGTCATTGCATGTGTGTTCTTTCCACAAACCACATATGGATCAACCAATGTCATTCCATGTGTGTTCCTGTCATGAACCACACATGGATCAACCAATGTCATTGCATGTGTGTTCCTGTCAAGAACCACATAGGGATCCACAAGTGTTCATTGCATGTGTGTTCCTGTCATGAAGCACACATGGATCAACCAGTGGTTATTGCATGTGTGTTCTTTCCACAGACCACATATGGACCCAGTAGAGTCATTCCATGTGTGTTCTTTTCACAAACCACATATGGACCCACTAGAGTCATTGCATGTGTGTTCTGATACTAAAATTAGCACTACAGTCATTGCATGTGTGTTCTTTTCACAAATCACATATGGATACACTAGTGTTCACTACATGGGTGTTCTTTCCACAAACCACTTATGGATCCACCAGTATTCATTGCATGTGTGTTGTTTTCAACAAACCACATATGGATCCACTAGAGTCTTTGCATTTGTGTTCTTTTCACAAACCACATATGGACCCACTAGAGTCATTGCATGTGTGTTCTTATACTAAAACCAGCACTACAGTCATTCCATGTGTGTTCTTTCCACAAACCACACATGGATCAACCAGTGTCATTGCATGTGTGTTCTTTCCACAAACCACATATGGATCAACCAGTGGTCATTGCATGTGTGTTATTTTCACAAACCACATATGGATCCACCTATGTTCATTGCATGTGTGTTTTTCCACAAACTACACATGGATCCCCCTGAGTCATTGCATGTGTGTTCTTTTCACAAACCACATATGGATCAACTTGAGTTATTGCATGTGTGTTCTTTCCACAGACCACATATGGATCCACTAGAGTCATTGCGTGTGTGTTCTTTTCACAAACCATATATGGACCCACTAGAGTCATTGCATGTGTATTATTTTCACAAACCATAGATGGATCAACCAATGGCATTGCATGTGTATTCTTTCCACAAACCGCACATGGATCCACCAGAGTCATTGCATGTGTGTTCTTTCCACAAACCACATATGGACCAACCAGTGTCATTGAATGTGTGTTCTTTCCAAAAACCACATATGGATCAACCAATGTCATTGCATGTGGGTTCCTGTCATGAACCACAAATGGATCAACCAATGTCATTGCATGTGTGTTCCTGTCAAGAACCACATATGGATAAGTGTTCATTACATGTGTGTTCCTATCATGAACCACACATGGATCAACCAGTGTTCATTGCAGGTGTGTTCTTTCCACAAACCACACATGGATCCCCCTGAGTCATTGCATGTGTGTTCTTTTCACAAACCACATATGGACCCACTTGAGTCATTGCATGTGTGTTATTGTCACAAACCACATATGGATCAACCAATGTCATTGCATATGTGTTCCTGTCATGAACCACACATGGATCCTAGCCTTAGGAGAGCCCTAACCTTAGCCCCCCAATGGATCCACCGTTAGACCGAGTCTTCTAGAAGGCATGCCATGACACAATTGTTCTACTTGACGGTTGTTACATACCGTTCGATCGGGGCGCTTGGACGATTGGGATGGTCTTCGTGAGAGCGATCCGTGAGTAGGCTGTTCTGTGGCATGATTGACCACGCTTGCCCTGGACAAACTGGCATGTTGTGAGTGTCATGACTCACGAGTTCAGTGGGCCATATCCCAGTGCCACGTCCCCATTACTTCTCTTCCTCCATGTACTTCTCTTCCTTCCCCTTGAAGCCACTTTCCCCACTTCACTCTCATCCTGCCGTAGCCGCAAGCCGACGACATTCGCCAATTTTTGGGTCGCTACCTTCATGCTAAAAAATCATTTTACAAGCTTTTGAACTTATCCTACATATTCCTACTATTCGCCAAACTAACTGCTGATCTTTTTTCGATTTCTCGACGAACTTTAGATGTGGCAGATGCTGCAGCCCAAGAATCTGGAGATCCTCGCGTGTAACTTCACAGCGACGTTCCTTCTCGTGTGCTCCCACCCAGGATGCTTTCGCCGTTACTCCTACCATGAGCTCCCGCTCCCCGATCTCGCATGCCCGCACGGCGCATTCTCCTGCATGGAGCCGGGCTGCAACTACACTGGCCCGCTGGCAGAGCTCGTCGTCCACCTTGCAGAGGAGCACTCGATCGATGTGATTAGGATCTCGTATAGGCAAGCCCAACTTCTCCAAGAGCAGGCGCTGTTCACTGACTCGGCACGCCGCCGGCTAATTTTCCAGGGGGGACGGCTCTATTTTCGTCCTGGCCATCACTGCCGGTGTTCCGGGAACCAGAGCCGAGCCCACCATCGTGTGTGCCGTATGCGTCAGGTCGGTCTCATGCGCCTGGCCCGTATACACGTTGCGCATGTGGGCGAACGCCCAACCGCCGTCGTCCGATAGCATTCTTGTGCTAGCCGAGGCGCCGAGCTGCCCAACACCGCGGGAGGTGGAGTATGCGGACCTAAGGTCGATCCTATGTGTGCCATCTCAGTACCTTGTCGGTGCTGGACCGAACAGGCAGATGCATTTCTACATTTGTATCGAGAAGACAGACAGGGAAATGTAGTACTTGTGTTGTCGTTACTGTTAGACTTAAGCGATGCTTCTTAGGTGCGTAGAGCATACGTGTTGTGCGAATGTACGCCAGTTGTAGTTTTTAGTACTCCTTAATAATTCGAGGAGTTATTGGTCCAATCAGCTTGCTGTTGTCACGTTGCAAAGTCCGCTTGGTCTGGACAGACTGGCAATACCGTGTGCTCCCGCACCCGCATGTCAGTGTCACGTGTTCCGAGGGCCCACCTGCCAGTGTCACGCCCCCTTCTCTTCCTTCCCCTTGAAGCCACTATCCCAACTTCTCTTCCATCCTGCCACTCCCGTCTGGTGGTTGTAATCTGATTTTCGTTGGATTGTTTACATGTAATCTATGTTGATAAAGCAACATGCAAATGGCACAGACACAATTTCTAAAGTGGAAGCACTCACACGCTGCTATTGCACATATTTCTCAATATAGCTCGACAAACCCACTACAACAATTGTACTCGCACTAAACACAACCGAAATTGCAACCATCCTAAACAACCTATAAACCCACATCACACCGTTGTCGTCAGAGTCCACCTCGATTGGTGACACGCCGTGCCCTTCCCAGCGACATCCACTCTTGCCCGTGGCTTGCCCTTCGCCAAGGAGGCAACAATGGCATTCTGCACAGCTTCCTCCTCGTCATCCTCCACATCGGAATCGATAATGACGAAGGTGAAGGGGTTTGCATGGACCGAGCGCCGTCGCGCCTGGCGGCTCCTGCTCAAGCTCGACGCCGCATCAGTCCTTCTACAGGCAGGAGGGGCCGAGTTCGCATACGTAGGGTCGTCGCTCCTCTCAAGAAACCATGACCATTTGATACTGCGACGGTAGGATCTTGAGGTGGATCCGCTGTGGCGAGCCCTACCGGAAGCGCTGGAGCGGATGGATCTGCCGGCACGAGCCATGACAAGTTCCTAGGAGGGAGTAAGATTGTGGGCCAGGTGTGTCTGGTTCCTGAGCAAGGCCTCCTAGTGATATGTACGCGGGCAAGGTGCCAAAAAATTTCGTCCAATGCGCGCGAGAGGGCTTTTGAACCACGAAGGCGCGAGGTTTGGTTGAGAAGTCCACACGCTAGGTCCCCCACCTATCAGCCGAATGTGGACGGTAGGATTCTGCCCGAGTTATTAAGTGGGGATAAATCACGCCTCACCACTACCCTGACATCCAAAGGCTCCTCTTTCCTCTGCCCTCGCTCCCCTCGCTCATGGCTCACAGCACGTGCAGTTCGTGTCGGGCGGAATCAGGGTCGGCTCAACGTCGTCAGGCGGGTGCCCCCATCAGGTACCGGAGGGCGCCCTACGATTACTACCCCGATATGCTCTGTTTGTGTGGTGAGAAGATGCCGGAGATGGATTTCATGGACCGACGAAAATACTGCAGGAAAATTCAGCAACTGCAGCATCAGAGCGGTAAGTTCCTACTATAGGTACAATGGTAACCCGGATCCGAAAAGCGTAATGTAATTTTTTTGTTTCCTTCGATCTAGTACGCAGGATGGGAGGGGGACTGGCTGTGACAAGTTTGTGTGGATCGAAAAGCCATTGACAGGTTTTCACAGAGAGCTTGTTCAGGATCTGCGTGATGCTGTGTGGGACAAGAAAGAGGAGATTTGTGCGATGGAGCGAGAGATCCGGGAGCTTCGCCAGGTGCAAGGGAGGCAGGGGTAGGGAGGTGGCGAGACAGACGGGCTCAAGATTAGGCTAGATAGTGGAAACAATTCCCTCATCATCTAGGCATTATTTTTTGCATTTGCAGTTTATGTTGCCATGTCATTGTCCAGCAGCTAAAATAAGTTGCTTCTTCGTGGAGTGTAGCAGCCAGCTTAGAACTTGTTTTTCAGCCTAGAAACTTACCATAAGTTTAATGCCAATAGCAGGGATTTATTAAGCACTTATAAATAATTCATGTCTGTGGCACTAACACCCATCGATTTTGGAGACCCCTTAACCGTTCAGCTATCGCGATTGTTCAGATAGTAGTGGCACAGTCACAATTTCGTATTCAACTAGTGGCCTCGGCCGTATCCAATCCTAAAGTCGCGATTCATTTTACTCAGAGTAGAGGAGGCAGATTGTTTCGCCTGGAAAGTTCCATGCACACAGCTCCAGAGTTTAACCGAACTACATATATAGGTTCAAGTTTAATACATCATGAAGCTTCTACACTGCTATCCTTCTTTCTCTGCTTGGGTGCCAACTTTCTTCCTCTTGCCTTACGTCCACTAGCTTCTTCATCTCCTGCCTTCTTCTTCTTCCTGGGTGCCAATTTTCTTACCTTCACGTACCCTGTATCTCCGGGTCGAAGGAAGTGAGGCCAATCAGAACTAGAATCTTGTCCAGCATCATCACTCCACTCGTTTTGGTTTTCTTCCCGCGGCAAAATCACTGAGTCGGCTGTCTTGTTTCTTACCTTGCGCTTCCTGTAAAAAATAGTACATGGATTACTACCTTATATCTACAGACTATAAATATTTTTTTGTGAATGTACCATCTCATACCTAGGTTTGGGAGCATTAAGGGGACAACCCGCTGCTCTATGGCCTATAAGATGGCAGGTCTTGCATCTATTTTTGCCCTTCTTGGTTGCATAGAAAGCCGAACCCTTCTTCTCGAGAAAATTCTTAAACCTATTCACTTGAGGTCTTCCTCTGCCCCTTTTTGTAACTAGTTGGCAAAGCTCAAAAGACAGTTGGACTTGAGGCCACTGAGATGGGTCTGTAGATGGCTCGACGGATCCAGCGTACGCAGCTCTGAACTTTTCCATAGAGTAGTAGTCTGACAAATACTAATCCAAATGTGGTAGAGTTCTTTTCTTCACCAAGAAGGCCAAGGCGTGGTCGCAAGGTTTCCTGGTATGCTGCCACTCTAAGCAGGTGCATTCTCGCACCTGGATGTTCACAACATCCCTTTTGCCACTCTTGGACATATCGACCACCTCACAACTACTGCTGGTTGATGGGAGAACCTTAAGATGAGCAAGTCCTTGGCTTCTCTTATGTAGTTGCTGTACAACTGGTGGTAGCATATGTCCTCTAAGTCTCCTACCGATCTCTCTCCTTATATTTAACAGCTTCATGATCATACCACATATGCTGTCCATCAAGATATGAACAAGACACACTTTTATGTCCTTCACCTAGTTATTCAGGCATTCTGCAAGGTTGTTGTTTATGTAATCAACTTTGATGTCAGGGTTGGATTGACTCCTCTTCCATAGCTGCGAATGATGGATGGCTAAGTACTCTGGAAGTTCAGGGGCTTCCGCAAAAATCTTTCTCATGAAATATTCGCTACTACTAGGTTTGTAAACTCTAGGAGCAGGAAACATGTAACGAAATACGCTGCCTGCGTAGTGTGAGTACAAGTTGAGCATCATATGGGCATGGCATTCTCTACCTTCAGCTCCCGGGAACACCTCCTTCACTGCATTCATCAGCCCTTTGCATGCATCCGTGGTTATAGCCAATGGATCCATGTGGCCTATTGATCTCCTGAGCTGCCTCATAAACCAGACCCAGTTTTCCTCCGTTTCTGTTTCAAACAGCCCGAATGCCACTGGGAACATCCAGTTGTGACCATCAAGTGTTGTGGCAGATGGCAGACAGCCTTTCCATTTGCCAGTTAGGACAGTGTTGTCTACACTCAGATACGGCCTACATCCGTCCTTGCATCCCTGGATGCAAGGTTTAAGCGCCATGAAAAATCTTTTGAAATATATTTTACCACGTACTGATACGGTGTCAGTCTCCACAACACTCCCCGGACACCTAGCTTGTACCTCCGCCTTGAAGTTGTATAGCATCCTAAAGCTATTAGTCCAATCCCATGCAAGACCCCTAGAGCTTTATCTTTACCTTTCCAAACCATGTAATACGGTAGGACAATATTGTATTTAGAACCGAGGCTAGTCTGAATATTCTTCGCGGCCTCCTTGGGGTTATCCTTTAGTATGGACATAGATTGCATAGCCACCCACCCCGTATCAGCCATTGAGGATTTCAGTTTGCTGCCTGTCAGACACATGTGTGGAGGGACCATTTTGTTCACCTGCAACACAGATTCATTTAAAAGATAAGCGGAGTAGACTAGTTGGCAGAAAGATATCGCACAGCAATTGTAGTTATAGAGTGAAAAGAGAGAAATTTCTAATGGTTTGCTGCATTCATTGCCCCAGTACCCTAATTACATTCGACACGGGTAAGGCTCTTGCTGTGATCCTCCATGGACAATGTACCTCGGCCCGTCCATTCATCCATGTTAACTTGCAAATGGCCTCATACCTCTGGGCAGTGTTCTTGAATAGATAAACGTTGAACTCCCCCTTGATACAAAAATGCCGGAACGACATCCTGAACTCATGCATGCTACTGAACTCGTTGTTTACCGAAATTATAGGATACTCGTGGTCATGTTTCATTTCTTCTACTTCAACACCCAAATCATCGACTGGAATACCAGCCTCATCGTTAAGTTCCTCGTCTATTTCATCATCACCAGATTCTTGATCCTCTACAATGCCTTCTTCTTCATCTGATTCAGAATCCTGGCCATCGTCTCTAATGCCTAGTACTGCACACATCATATTGACTGCCATGGGTGGGGCTGCACCATCGTCTCCACCCGGATGGACCGGAACATTGCCCCAATCTACCTCACCGGCAACTTTGTTTTCTCCAAGACACTCGGTTGGTTCTGCTGCAACCACATGGGGTGGTCTTACGTTTGCACGCATCCCAGGTACTTCAGTGGACAAATAGCAGTCAGAATCAATTTCATCTTGACTGTACAGAACCCTCTTGCTCTTCCTGTATACATCCTCCTTCCTGATGTAATCTTTCCTGATGGTATCAGTAGGGCTTGACATCTATGTTCCATTCCCCATCGAACTAGGCTTTTTGCTGCCGCTCTTGGGTGTGATCTCCTTCCTGCCTCCCCTCACGGATGTTGGCTCCAGGGTGCTGGCATTATTGCCTGACCTCAGCAGCGTGTTCTTCTTCGAATTAGCCCTTTTGCTGCTACTATTGGGCATGTTCTCCTTCGTGATGGCATTATTGCCTGACCTCAGTGGCGTGTTCCGCTCCAAATTAGCCCTTTTGCTGCTACTATTGGGCGTGTTCTCCTTCGTGCTGGCATTATTCCCTGACAGCGGCGTGTTCTTCTCCAAATTAGTTATTTTCTGCTCCCACTGGGTGTGGTAGCCTCCGTGCTGGCCATCTTCGCCTCTTTGCTAACACTCCTAGGAGTGTTCACCACCGTGCTATCCCTCTTAGCGTTTTTGCTACAACCGTTTGGTGTGGCATTTTGACTGGATCTCAGGGGTGTACTCTGTGGCGTGGTGCCTTTTTTCGTGCGACTCTTGGGTGTCCTCTTCTCTAACATGGTCTCCTTGGTGACGTTCTTCTTCGGGGTGCCCTTTCTGGGGATGCTCTTCTTGCTCCTCTTTATGACGCTCCTCTGTAAGACTCTCCTCTGTTCGAGCTACCCTCAGTCGCACCAGCCCCAGTGATGTCATGGATCAGGTCACGCATGCCTTCTAAAAGTCCATCATCTCTATTGTCGAGTTCCAATTCCTCTCCAGCCATTTGCACTATTAAGTGGAAGTACACTTCACCTCTATAATGTTTCCTTGTAAACGGTATGACTAAATCCCTGGTATCTTTCACTTCGATAGCCTTTTTGCTCTTGTAACCAAAATATAACAAACATGCTTCCTGGGAGGACCCCCACAGCACCTTCACACATAACGATGCCATCAGGTCAGATAACTCTACCACTTCAGGATCGTATCTGCCAAGGATTACATCAAACTCATCATAGAATTTTTTCTGTGCGATCATCTAATTTTGTAGTATAATCCGCGACACCGAACGATTACTTTGCCATCATCAGGTTCTTCAGGATAGAAAACTTCGAGAGGTTCGAGAGGTGGAGCAGCACCATCAGACCCAGCCCCAATGCCACCGTCGCCATCACCAGTGTCATCGTTAACTGGATCAACCTCGGTGGAAGTACCAGCACCAGGAGCAAGGCGAGGGCCCTTAGCGGCGGGAGCTACATTACATGGTGGACAGGTAGGGACCCTTCTAATGGCAGCCGCAATAGGATCAGCTGCTGCCATGCCACATCGACGATCAGGAGCAGTTCCCACAATAGTAGTGTTTCGAGTGCTAGCAGAGTCCATACCTTGAGCTGGCTCCAGACCAGCAGGTCGCTGAACCTGAGCATGGGTTCGAGGAGGACACAAGACATCAGTCTTTGCAACAACAGTGGGGCAGCCTCCGGAAGCCTTAGTTTGCTCAACAGCGGCAGGGATTGGGTCAACAGCGGCCAGATCAACAACAACACGAGGACGACCAGTACTAGCAGATTCCAGAGCACGGGTTCACACAACTTGAGGATGGTTTCGAGGAGGAGCAGCACACAAGGCGGCGGTCTTGGCAACAACAGCGGGGCAGCCTCCAGAAGCCTTAGTTTGCTCAACAGTAGCATGGATTGGGTGAGCAGCAGCTGCAGCAACACGAGCACGGGGACGGGGACGACCAGTACCAGCAGATTCTAGAGCAGAGTTTTCCACAATGGCAATACGGGGACTCCTACGAGAAGGTTGCCTGGCAGAAGCATGTCATGGACGAGGAACCACATTTTTCTCAACAACAGCAGGGGTTCGAGTTAGACCTCCCTGTCCAATAATAGCGGGGCGACTCCCAGTAGCAGGAGCTTCCTCATCCAGTATGTTACACATCAGCACAACCACGCGAAGCCCAGCATGTTGTTTCATCAACCCAATTAGCTAACTGTCACATGCTATAGGAACCTTGAAGCCTCGTTCATCAACGATGGTGAACCGTGCAGTCTGCTCTGGCCACATTTTGGCAAGTTCAGGCACAACAGCAACCAAACCAGGGATAGTGCATAACTGCAGAGGCGCTACTTCCATCTTCAGATTCTGAGCTTGTTTCCACGTGCTCTTCCCATCTGCTAATTTAATGTGGTAGCCACAGATGGTGACCAGAACCGTGTATTTGGGTTCAGCGGAGATCCTACTTAACAGAAAATTGGAGACAAAAGATAAGAATTGTTTGTCAGCGTCGTGCTAGAAAACAATTCTATGTTTGATATATCTTTGTAACGCCAATAGCCATCTAGAAGTTATAGGTAGTGCGAATAGCAAAGAGAAGAGTAGCTCACCCGCAATTAGCCAAAAGTACTTCTTCCTCGGCAAATGGATCTGCCATCCTTCGCGATGTTCAGCTTGTCGGTGGTAGAGGCGGGCTAGATCATCGCAACGGCTGGCACGACATTCAGCATTAGAGCTTGGTAGCAGCGAGTAGGTGCAGCAACTTGGCGCCGGAAGTCAAATGCCTGAAGAGATCATTCTGGTTGGAGAGGGGATTTCGACGCTGCCGGTGCTAGGGTTCATGTAAAAGGAGGGAGGGAGTGGATTTGTGAATTTGGTCAATGCACCGTGCTCCTTTAGTCTCTCATTCCGCCTACGTGGTTGCCACGTTGGCGCTCGCGTCACGGAAATATTACTGATATGAGGTTCCTGACCGTCTACTTCACGGGGAAGTTTCACGGAATGTTTGGATTTGGTAGGGGTGAGATGAGTTTGCATTGAAGTGGCCCCTCTCGGTAGTTGGCGGCCCAACATTTCGAAACGTGGCAATTTCAGGCAACTTAGGTACCGCCATGTGCTGGACTGCGAACTTTGGTACCGCAGATGAAAAGCCCCCCCCCCCCCCCCCCCGCATTTGGGATCATCTCCAGTGCATGCTTCACACATTTTCCTCACCATCTCGCCCGCTGCATCGGATCTTGCAGGCCGCGTGCCACCCCTGTCCAAAAGTCCCACGATAGTCATACGCTGGCCCGACCTCTACCCCCCAATCCATCCCGATGTCACAATCGATGCACAACCCACTGCACGGTGTCTGGAGCAAGGTCGGCGACGTCGTTTCCAACGAAATCGCTATGCGTCTGGACACTACCAGCGCCGCCCGGATGGCCGCATGCTCCAAGGAGCTGTACCGCGAAGTCGTGGGTGGAAAAGGTAGAAGATGCCCCAACGACCACTTCAGGACATTCGTCCCCTACAATGACGTTTACGACCACATAATCTGGTGCTTTCACAACTAGCAAGTCTACATGGAGCCAGGATGCGAGTTCATCACCTCGTCGGTAGAGCTAACACCTATGGTAGAGCCCGTCCGCCACCTCAGAGTTTCCCACTCAAGTACTGCACCCATAATGCCCTATAGCCACAAACACTGGGAGCCGTTTATAAGCCAGTGCCCACAGGGGGCTCACGGAGAGCGGATATCATCAGCATCGGGAAAGAGGGCACCGTGTTCGTCACCCAAATTGATGTCCACACCAAGGACATCGTCATATCCCCTAGGTTTGTCAGTTCACGAGCGTGCGAATCGCTGCGGTACAAGGTGAAGCTTTGGTCGCTGTCTCTGTGGCATGAGCTCCATGCGGTCGAAATGGTGGCGACATCTGAGCTGACGAGCAGGCCATCATCGGCCGAAGTTGCCCTGGAAGGGCTCAGGTCATACCTGTCGCAGCTGCGGTGTTACCTGGAAGCTTATTAACCGTTCGTCAAAATTCCTTGTGGATTAGGAGTATTGCATCAACAAGTTTCAAAAGTGAGATAAAACATCTAAATATTCTTTGTGATGATCCCAATGTTAAGATATGTAACGTCATACTAACTAATTACTACTTTATGTTGGTGACAGATTCAATTTGTTTGGCGAGAGGTGGAACAAGTTTGCGGCAATGTATACCTATTTCCAATGTACGCTGCTGAAATAGTGGGCCCACAGGTGATGGTGTGACAAGGAAAGGGTAACATGCAGGAAAGAAAGTGCAACCCGGCCAGCACTTGACACGCTGTTGCGTTATGCTGAGTATTTTGTATGGAGGTCTTAACTTGCTACAACTAATCTATTTTGTAGTATACATATGTAGTGGTACTTGTTCAGATCGACCGATCGAGTGCTAAATATGGACTCTCTTTCCTTATGAGTCATGGCCTTACTACAACTATTGAATTTCAATGTCTTCATTGTTGAATCTGTCATTTCTTTTGGCCATTTTCTGTACTGCTGAATCAGTCACTTTGAAATTCTGCTGAATCTATCAAGTGGTGCTGAATATGAACTGGGAATCTGTAGATATTTTTTCTGTCTTATTCTGTACCGCTCAAGGTTCAAATGCTACTCAATCTATCAAGTGTTATGTCGTTACTATTACTAAGGTATTTTCTAGAACTAATACTAATGTACTGGTACTTGTTTAGATCAAGTGCAGTAGATGATCTTGCATTCCTTTTTAAACTTGGATTTGTCACAATCTAGATGAGGCCTGGGCATTTTGGGACGCATAAATATTGGGGTCACACTGGTATTAATGTGAAGAGGAGGTATGCACACAAAAGCATACTTGATCGTCAGTTATGCTTGCTCCAATGATCGAGTGTGTTTGGAGAAAAGGGCAAACTAATTGTGTGACAAGGTTTTAAGAGCTAAAACATGAACGGGTTCTCTCTGTACTGCTATTGAGTTTCAGTGTCTATATAGCTAAAACAGACACTTTGGAATGCTGCGGAATTGGTCAAGTGCTGCTGAATATGAACTAGGAATCTGTCGATATTTTTTCTGTCTTATTCTATACTACTGGATCTTTCAAATGCTACTAAATTTGTGAAAAAGTTATGTCACTGCTGCTGGGCTGCTTGCACTAGAGCTTTTGCCCGTGTGTCATCGGAACCGTTGGATGTGTTTTGGACAGAAATGAGAGGGTACCAAGTGAAGTCATTGGATATCTGGACAGTTTTGGTGCATGCGGTCTGTGTCCCTTGTTCTTTAGATATTTTTACACGGATATATTTCAAAAGAATTATCGTTTCTTTTTCCCTCCGGTAGTGAGGTCTGTGTTCCGAATCCGACCGAGCCATGCAAATTTTACTAAAGAGGAGGTAAAATCTAGCCTATTCGACCCCTGTTTAGCCCAGAACAATTTAATTCGGCCTTTTAGGGGTTAGGGGACTTGCTGACGACAACCCATTTAAATATTTATCAAGGAGCCCATGGAGAAAAGTGCATGGAGTATAGCCCATTGAGTATAC
The DNA here is from genome assembly GCA_916181665.1 of Avena sativa. Classification (NCBI taxonomy): domain Eukaryota; kingdom Viridiplantae; phylum Streptophyta; class Magnoliopsida; order Poales; family Poaceae; genus Avena; species Avena sativa. Next base: position 23,956,000 of record OV702290.1, on the reverse strand, counting down.
TAGGTGAAGAATAGCCCAAAATGTTTAATTCAGCCTTTTTGGAATTGCCCTTTATAACAAAAACAAAAAACCCGCCTACCCATGTTTTTAAGAAACTACTCCATTATCTGGCATTTAATAAATTGATATGCCCACGATTCTTCTAATGTAAAAAATCCATCATACACACCTTTCTTCTAATGAGAGGATGACATGTGGGGCCCATCAGCATGATTAAACGGTAGATGCATCGAACAACGCTATCAAGTTTGGAATAGGGTAGCGCGAGTGAAGGAAAAAATCCATCATACACATGTTTCTTCTAATGAGAGGATGACATGTCGGGCTCAAGAGGTTGGTTAAATGGTAGATGCGTCGAGCAGCGCTATCAACTCGGAACGGGGTAGCGCCAGCAAAGAAAAAATCCATCATACACACGTTTCTTCTAATGAGAGGATGACATGTGGGGCCCAGCAGCGTGATTAAACGGTAGATGCATCGAACAATGCTATCAAGTTCGGAACAGGGTAGCGCGAGCGAAGGAAAAAAATCAATCATACACACGTTTGTTGTAATGAGAGGATGAGATGTGGGGCTCAGGAGGTTGGTTAAACGGTAGATGTGTTGAGTAGCTCTATCAACTCGGAACGGGGTAGTGCCAGCGAAGGAAAAAATCCATCATACACATGTTTCTTATAATGAGAGGATGACATGTGTGGCCCAACAACGTGATTAACTGGTAGATGCATCGAACAGCGCTATCATGTTCGGAACAGGGTAGCGCGAGCGAAGGAAAAAAAATCAATCATACACACGTTTCTTGTAATGAGAGGATGACATGTGGGGCTTAGGAGGTTGATTAAACGGTAGATGCATCGAGCAGCGCTATCAACTCGTAACGGGGTAGCGCCAGCGAAGGAAAAAAAATCCATCATACGCATGTTTCTTCTAATGAGAGGATGACATGTGGGGCCTAGCATCGTGATTAAACATAGATGCATCGAACAACGCTATCAAGTTCGGAATAGGGTAGAGCGAGCCAAGGAAAAAATCCATCATACACACGTTTCTTCTAATGAGAGGATGACATGTGGGGCTCAAGAGGTTGGTTAAACGGTAGATGCGTCGAGCAGCGCTATCAACTCGGAATGGGGTAGCGCCAGCAAAGGAAAAAATTCCATCATACACACATTTCTTCTAATGAGAGGATGACATGTGGGTCCCAGGTGGTTGATTAGACGGTAGATACATCGAGCAGTGCTATCAACTTCAGAACAGGGTAGCGTGAGCGAAGGAAAAAATTCCATCATACACACGATCCTTCTAATGAGAGGCTGACATGTGGGACCTAGCATCCTGACTAAACGGCAGACACCTCGAGCTACGTTATCGAGTTCAAATCAGGGAGGCGCGACCGAAAAGTATGGTCTGCTAGAGACACTGACGTCCGGGACCCACATGCCTCAAAAGACTTCGGCGACTCAACATCGCGTGAGGAAATGAAAATCTTGCTTCTGCCACGCGATGGCCGAGCTTCCTCCACTTTTTGAGCAGATCCGTCGTAGTAGAGGGCCGTGAAACCAGAAAAAATAGTTTTTCCATCAGCCACGACTGAGCCGAGAATTTCATCGCGGAAGAGGCGCCTTCTACGATGACTGTCAGACCAATTCGTTGCGGAAGGAAACTTTTCTTGTAGTGTTGGAACCAAGGGCCAAAGCGGTCGGTATGGAAGTCAATAGACTCCTCGATGCAAAATTCATACGCGAGATCAAGGAAAGCACCTGGCTTGCAAATCTAGTGATTGTTGAAGGGGATCCGTAGCAGAAAACAAAAAAAAATTCCTACGTTGGAACCCAAAAACTGCCTAGGATCTATCAATGTAGTAATGCAGTAACAGCCAATGCGTATAGAATACATACCCTTGTAGACCGTACGTGGTTAACGTTCCGAGGGGAACGTGGTTAATGTAGTTGTACTTGTAGCCGACCTCAAGATCGCGAAGATCCTCGCAGGTCACCCCTTGCTCCTTCTTCATCATGCAACAGCTCCGGATCACGACATGTAAGCGCCCCAAGTGTTGCACCTCGTGTCTTCGTACACATTCAGTGCACGATGAGACCTCCAGCTCCCCGATCCTGCCGGGAGTGGGAAGTTGATATCCGTCTAGGAATCCCTGCAGCGCAACAGTGTACTGCAGGTGTGCCTCTTTCGCACAACCCATACTTGGGGCCATGGTCACAACGGCTAGAGACAGAGGGAAGGAGGAAGTCAACCAAAGGACTTCTCCAATTGATGGTGTGTTTTAATCCCACCCATGGACACCCCTTTATATAGGCGGAGGGGGTGTGCCCTCCCCATTAGGTTAGCCATGTGGGACTAATAGGCAAAGGAAAAATTAGGAAAAAGGGAAAAACAGCCGGATGGGCCTGAAGCCACTCAGCCCAGCACCAACCTGTCCATGCTGCAGCTAGCCAAGTGGGCTAGTGAGCCCCACCGTGGCCCAGCAGCTGGCGGCGACTAGCGCTAGCCGGGTGGGCTATCCACCTGCGGCCCAGCTTGCGGCAACCGCTCACAGCAACAGCTAGCGCAGCAGCCCGGGTGGGCCGGCGCCCGCCAGCGGCCCGACTGCGAGGCGGGTCAAGGAGCAACCCCCGGGTCGGGCCGGCCAGACACGGTGGCCCAGCACAACGCCCCTTGGTTCAAGTGCGGTGGCTCGCACTCCCTGGCGCTCCGCGTGGTACATAGTACCTGCCGCATGCCCATCTGTCTGCCAGTGCGTGGGCCACCTAGATGTGGCCCATTAGTGGCTACAGTCTGTTTTTCTTTTTCCTTTTGCAGGGTAATTTCCTCTAGATCAAATCCCTCTGGGGTTTTGGCCTAATAAGGAAGTTGCCCTATAAACTTCAATTTAAATATTTGTTTACAATATATTAATTCATAATTAACATATAATAAACATATATATTAAATCGCCATTTAACCGGAACACCTTCCGGCCTTTTCCTTCATTCTTTCTCCGAACAACTTCGGATTTCTCCACGGAACGATTTCGGCTTTCTCTTTCTCTACTGTGATTCCGTCTTACGAATGATCGCTCTCATTGTTCCCTTAAGTGTATCCTCTCACGGCTCGAGAATGCTCTAGACATGATCTGTATCAATGATCAATAGAGGGACCAAGGATATCCATGTGACCCCTATGCATTCCTAATGACAATGTCATTTGAACCGGTAAATGTAGCTTCCAATTTCCTTTTGTTTCTTGATACGACTTGTCTGAGATCCGATCATTGGTATCCCATACCTTGTTCAATCTCAATAACAACAAGTTCTGTTTTCTTGTTACCCTGATATTACATCCCCGTGACTGAGTCACATGTTGCAACATTTATGGATGTAATCTCACCAAGCCGGCCGTATGTATCTTTACCCGTCATGTGGGTGAACAAATCCCGGTCTTGCAGTCACATGTCATCTACTGTTCCTTTGGAATACCCAACATACACCTTTATGGCCACCATATTACTAGATGACGGTTGATGTAGTCTAAGGAGCCTCGGGAAACAGTGAGTAATATGAGCTCACGGTCTAAGGAAAAGGAGTATAGATTTAGTTATTGAAAAAATGAACTATATGACTTGATCGTGTCATAATCCTTCGAGGAATGTCCATCACATCATTCTCCAATGATATGACCCTGTTGTCAATTGGCATAAATGCCGATGATCTTGAAGCCAAGATCATCCTCATGACTAACAAACTAGTATGAATAGAGGCTACTAGGGACTTGGTTGTTTCATACCACACCTGTACCAATGTTTCTACTTGGCACAGTTATAGCACAATATGAAACTATTATAAACCAATTGAGATATGACAACAAAAACCTATTTATTATTTGCCTCTAGGGCATATCTCCTTCAGTCTCCCACTTGCACTAGAGTACAAATAATCCAGCTCACATTTTACTCATATAAACCATATACCATATGCATTTATAGATCATGCATGCTCATGGGAAACGTCATGTCCATATTCTATTTTACCATATCATTATGTCTTTTGCAAATCGTTAATGTCTTCCTAATTTTGAAATTCACACCATTATCATATAATGGGTCGAAGTATTTCTTTGGCGACAAAGTGAGACTTTGTTTCTAGTGTTTATAATGATGGTCGTTTTCACTATTGTCATCTAAACTTCGAAACACACTTTGCTATCCTTTGTGTATATACTGTAGTCATGGCAGCAGAACGAGGCCGAATTCCAGGAGCCTACAGTGACTTTAGATCAACCTCGAGGGCTTTCTTATGAGCACTATGCCCTGGGACACATCATTCTATGTTAAAAGAGAACTAGCCCCGCCATAACATTATATATCACATCAGATGGAGCCTTTATACTTCTATATATATGTAGATCCTAGTGCATGAAATGCAACTATGCCACTTACTTTGTAAGTACAAACTTAATTCTGGTTCAGTGATCTGCTCAGGATCACTTAAAGACACGATCTTACAGTTAAGACTTTGTCCTACCAACCAGAACTTCGGGTCACTTTATGTCGAGTATATAACATGGTTATATGGAAGAACCTATGACTAAGGCATAGGAGATGCAAAGCATCTCTTTGTTTCAACCATAGTTGGAATATTGACTCAATGCTTCATACAGCAAGAACTTTTTTCTTACCTTGTTCCATTCTGAGCTTCTTTAGAATCTTGTCTTAGGACATTCTGAACATCTTTCAGAATCAAGTCGAGGAAGCATTCGACATTTAGTGTTTATTAAACCCACCAATCTATCTCAATAGATCTCTTTGTTTAATAACTTCAACTTCATCCTTATTTATCTAACTTAAACGTTATTAACACCAATCACATCATTCACATATGTCGTCCGCATATCACAGAATGATTTCACGCTCCCACTCAAATATGACATTCATGTTTGAGATCTAGGGATTTCACTTAGCTCCCACTCAAAATATGTTAGCTACATATTATGAATTAGCCAAGATGATTTGCTCCCACTTAAATCTAGATCCTCTCGATAATCTTGGACATTCCAAAATTCTTTGATCATCATCAAATTGAGAATTCCACTAATCAGATTTCAATGACCATTCATTTCTCATACTTAGGTCCATCACACTTCTTTGTAATTCGTAGGTATGTCTCGTTCAAAACATGACAAGTGAATCAACAATATAATTCCACAAACTTGTTAGAATATATAGTTGAATCCTACTTTATTTAGTAAAAGTATTTACTTGAAACTTTATGATCATTATCAATAGTTTCTTCTCTATTTGTAGAGTTTAGTTTCACGAGACAAATTTCGCTGTGCCACTCAATAATCCAGAGGTAAGGTCAAATGCCTTGTTTTGATCTTTTACTTTCTTCCACCTGTATCTTCATCAAGACACATCAACTTAGGACAACAGCAGGTTTGCCCCTTGTGGACGATGCATTCATAGCGTCCTAAGAATGCTCTACAAAGACTTGTTTATTCGCCACGATTTCGACTTATCGAAATCTCCAGAAACTCGAACTTGCCATAACACTTATGGTGTTGTTTCCACGAATCTTTTAGATGTTCCTTTGTATTTCAAATGAGTGTTTGCTTATTTTGATCTTTAACTCTAAACGATAACTATAACCCCTATAAGAGATGATATTATACCATATGTATCTTAATACATAATGATTATGATGTTTAGATATTTCAACACAGTTTGAATTCATCCAATTATCATAATTTGTGAAACATCTTTCACAAGTCCCTTTTATGCTAAACTTAACTTGAATATTTTAGTCATGTTGATCAAATCGAAGAGACTTGTTAATTCAATATCCTCTTTAATGTGAACTCATTTGAACAATTCGAATCGTTTCAAACTTATGTTTCATTAAGTAAATATGCTAATTCACTTAAGTCAACAATTAACTAATGATTTCCACTATTTGTTGAAAATACGATACATCACTATGTATAAGATTCAACATTTCTTCGCATATCACCGTTTTACCAGAATGCGAAGTTTTAGTCATTCTGCCCAAGAGGCATGGTTTTGCAAAGTCTCTAGATTAAGCATCTAGGACCCTGATCTTCATTAAGAACATGCAATAACCAAAATGACTTAAACTATAGTGTCATTTCATTATTAAACATTGGATATCTTTTAGCATTCCAATCCTTTTATAAATATTTAAACCATTATCATTAACATAGTGATGAGAATAACTTATTTATAATCGTAATGTGACCATAGCGGTATTGTTCATAAGAATAGTACAAACTGGCTTGTAACTTGTTCATATGAATAATCGTCTCGCCAAAAGCAAGACACACAAACAAGGATTACAAATTATATTCAAGTCCACTAAATCCAAATGATAAACTTTGAGGAAAGAGGTGATGTCGGCCATCAACTATTTTGCTTGCCGTCATCAAGTCACGTTGCCTCGACTCCAGCAATTATCAAGCGGGCCGTCCTGTTTTCACAAAACGGGGCAAGTATCAAATACTTTGTAAACTGCAACGAGTTTTGCAAGAACCACAATTATTATAATTTGTATATCTTACATATACCTTTTCATCCGTGACCTCCATTGCAATCAAGCCCTTACAAGATTTCTCAACTCTAACGCATGATCACTAAGTGTTTTCCAAATATTGTCTTTTTCTTCCATGATGGAGGAAAACCCATCCAACGGCTCATTTGTTATGTGCCAGATTTGCATAATACAAAATGTAGCCCAACTCTTCATCGAATGGGGAATGGCTTATTGGATGATTATGGAGGAAACACAAACATTGCGGAGTCATCGAATTATGTCCTAATGGTTATTGTATCAAGAAGAGAAGATCACCTTTTATGAGGATATCCCTCAGGCATGGGTATTAATCTATGAAGTTGGACCCTTTTGCTAACTTCCATATTAAGAAATATATTCCCATGGTCACAAAGGACCTCAATGGGATATGCCATGATCTACTAAGATATTTGCAAACAGACATCTAGACTAAGTTTATAATAAGAGATCAATTTATAATTGGTCTCCACTAAAATTCTCATCCCCTGGATGATTTTAGTGATCACATGATCCCTATCCTCTACACCTCCCCTGTCATCACGGCCATCAGTGCATTATCAAAGGTAGACATTCAATAATGCCAATCACATCATCCATGTGACTCATGCTCGATCTTTCGATCTGTTGTGTATTGAGGCCACGGCTCTCTAACATGCTAGGCTTGCCAAATCTAACTTGTGTGTATTCGCTGTGCAACATGGCTTACACCCACTGTATGCGAACATGGATATGTCTGACCCCTGCTCATCGCAGGGAACCTCATAACGAAGAACTTTCTTGGTGGTGCACACACAAGGGGAACACGGAATATTGGAATTCAATAGGGATTATCTTATTTGCTACCATTGATTATATTAATACTAGCACACAATAAGATGTAAAATAGGTATCAACATCATATGTATATTGTGATATGATATGGTCCTTCTTGCACCTTGATCTCCATCGAGCACTCCGGCATGATCTCCATCTTGCCCTTGGTTTGACGCCAAGTCCACGACGCCTCCACCAGGTCGTCCATCGGAACGATGACTATTACCATACTACTTAGTAACAGAAAAGTAAACTACTTTACCTCTGTAACGACCAATACCATATCAAATCACATGCCCCCTGCAAAATAAAGTTAGACGCCTCTACTTTATCTATTGCAAGTTTCACGTGGTTGTTAGGGCTTTCGCAATAGAACCTCTATGAACTTTCCAACCACAACACGGATCCAAAAGTTGTCTCCACTACACCCCTTTCGGGGTCCTCCATTGCAAATGCTATATCAACTATCGAATGAGAGACAGACACCTGCTAGCCACTTATACGGTACAAGCCGTATGTTGAGCGTGGAACCAGTCTTGCGTACGAATACGCGTAAGGTCGGTCCGGGCCGCTTCATCAAACAATACCGCGATATAAACAAGTACATGTTAGAGGGTAACAACTAAGGGATCTGTGCCCACACAAAACTTGTGAGTACTTGCCGTACAACACTCCTACGCATAGATCGGCTCTGATACCACTGAAGGGAATCCTCAGCAGAAAACAAAAAAAATCCTACGTTGGAACCCAAAACTGCCTAGGATCTATCTATGTAGTAATGCAGTAACAACCAATGCGTATAGAATACATACCCTTGTAGACCAAACGCGGTTAACTTTCTGAGGGGAACGTGGTTGATGTACTCGTACTCGTAGCCAACCTCAAGGTGGCGAAGCTCCTTGCAGGTCATCCCTTGCTCCATCTTCATCGTGCAATAGCTCCGGCTCACGACATTTAAGCGCCCCAAGTGTTGCGCCTCGTGTCTTCATACACATCCGGTGCACGATGAGACCTCCGGCTCCCGGATCTTGCCGGGAGTGTGGAAGTTGATATCCGGCTAGGAATCCCTGCAGCGCAATGGCGTACTGCACGTGTGCCTCGTTCGCACAACCCAGACTTGGGGCCATGGTCACAAGTGCTAGAGAGAGAGGGAAGGAGGAAGTCAACCAAAGGACTTCCCCAATTGATGGTGTGTTTTAATCCCACCCATGGGCACCCCTTTATATAGGCGGAGGGGTGTGCCCTCCCCATTAGGTTAGCCATGTGGGACTAATAGGCAAAGGAAAAATCAGGAAAAAGGGCAAAACAGCCGGATGGGCCTAAAGCCACTCAGCCCAGCAGTAACCTGTCCATGCTGCAGCTGGCCGGGTGGGCTGGCGAGCCCCCACCGCTGCCCAGCAGCTGGCGGCGACCAGCGCTGGCCTGGCCACCCGCGGCCCAGCTCACGGTAGCCGCTCACAGCAGCAGCCCGGGTGGGCCGGCACCCGCCAGCGGCCCAGCTGTGAGGCAGGTCAAGGAGCATCCCCCAGGGCGGGCCGGTCAGGCACGACGGCCCAGCGCAGCGCCCCCTGGTTCAAGTGTGGCAACTCGCACTCCCTGGCACTCTGCGCGGTACATACTACCTGCCGCCTTCCCATCTGTCTGCCAGTGCGTGGGCCGCCTAGATGTGGCCCATTATTGGCTGCAGTTTGTTTTTCTTTTTTCCTTTTGCAGGGTAATTTCCTCTAGGTCAAATCCCTCTGGGGTTTTGGCCTAATAAGGAATTTTCCCTATAAACTTTAATTTAAATATTTGTTTACAATATATTAATTCATAATTAACATACAATAAACATTTATATTAAATCGCCATTTAACCGAAACACCTTCTAGCCTTTTCCTTCATTCTTTCTCTGAACAAGTTCGGATTTCTCCGCGGAACGATTCCGGCTTTCTCTTTCTCTACTGTGATTCAGTCTTATGAATGATCGCTCTCATCGTACCCTTAAGTGTATCCTCTCATGGCTCAGGAATGCTCTAGACATGATCTGTATCAATGATCAACAGAGGGGCCAAGGATATCCATGTGACCCCTATGCATTCCTGATGACAATGTCGTTTGAACCGGTAAATGTAGCTTCCAATTTCCTTTTGTTTCTTGATACAACTTGTCCGAGATCCGATCATTGGTATCCCATACCTTGTTCAATCTTGTTAACAACAAGTTTTGTTTTCTTGTTACCGTGATATTACATCCCCGTGACCGAGTCACATGTTGCAACATTTATGGATGTAATGTCACCAAGCCGGCCGTATGTATCTTTACCCGTCATGTGGGTGAACAAATCCCGGTCTTGCAGTCACATGTCATCTACTGTTCCTTTGGAATACCCAACGTACACCTTTATAGCCACCGTATTACCAGATGACGGTTGATGCAATCTAAGTAGCCTCGGGAAATAGTCAGTAATATGAGCTCACGGTCTAAGGCAAAGGAGTCTAGATTTAGGGGTTGCAACAATGAACTATATGACTTGATCGTGTCGCAATCCTTCGAGGAATGTCCATCACATCATTCTCCAATGATATGACCCCGGTGTTAATTGGCATAAATGCCCATGATCTTGAAACCCAAATCATCCTCATGACCAACGAACTAGTATGAATAGAGGCTACCAGGGACTTGGTTGTTTCATACCACACCTGTACCAATATTTCTACTTGGCACAGTTATAGCACAATATGAAACTATTATAAACTAATTGAGATATGACAAAAAGAACCTATTTATTATTTGCCTCTAGGGCATATCTCCTTCACTTGTGCCTAAAAAGGACATAGATATCCTGCGAATGTGCGTGGACTTCACCTCCTTGAACAAGCACTGCCCAAAAGATCACTTCCTGTTGCAACGGGTCGATCAAATAATCGACTCCACTACAGAATGCGAGTGCCTCTTCTTCCTCGACGCGTACTCAGGCTATAATCAGATTCGAATGAAGGAGGGAGACCAGGAAAACGGCATTCACAACACCCTTTGGTGTGTTCTGCTACATAACAATGCCCTTCGGGCTAAAAACATAGGAGCCACCTATCAGGGGTGTATGTAGGCCTACATCAAGAACCAACTTGGTCACAATATCCAAGTCTACGCCGACGACATCGTCGTCAAAACCAAAGAGCAAGCCGCGTTACTCGATAATCTCCGCGAGACCTTCGATAACCTCGATCGCTATAGGATCAAGCTCAATCCGGACAAATGTGCCTTCGGCGTACCATCTGGGTAACTACTCGGGTATCTCATCTCCGAGAGAGGGATCGAGGCAAACCCGAAGAAAATAAAGGCCATACTGGCCATGGAGAAGCCGAAGAATGTAAAAGGTGTCTAGCAGCTGGCTGGGAGAATCGCGGTGCTTAGTCGATTCATCAGTCGAATGAGCGAAAAGGATCTGCCCTTCTAGCAACTTCTCTGCAAAGCTGACAAGTTCGAGTGGACAGATGAAGCACAAGAAGCATTTGAAGACCTCAAGCGTCTATTGTCCACCTCACCAGTGTTGGTAACACCTCGCAAAAAGGAGCCGCTGTTGCTATACATCTCCGCCACCAACCAGGTGGTCAGCACTGTGCTCGTAGTAAAGCGAGCCGAAGAAAATAAAGTCCACGGGGTGCAACGCCTAGTCTACTACCTCAGTGAGGTGCTCACGCCAACAAAACAGTGGTACCCTCACTACCAGAAGTTGGCGTACGACGTCTTCATGACTGCCAGGCGACTGCACCACTACTTCCGGGAGCACCCAATCGTAGTGGTGAACGACGCCCCGCTCGAGCATATACTCAACAATCCCGACGCCATCGCACAAGTCGCACTCTGGGGCATATAACTATCTCCACGAGACATCACATACAAGAAGCGCGACGCGATCAAATCGCAAGTTCTCCTGAACTTCCTCATGCACTGGATGGAGAACCAGCTCCCTGACAAGCCAGACAGGTCCTACCTATGGACAATGCACTTCGACGGGTCCAAGCGCAAGGAAGGAGCTAGCGCATGTGCCATACTAACATATCCCCAAAGTGACAAGATGAGGTATGTTCTGCGAATGTAGTTCACAGCCTCCAACAATGAAGCCGAATATGAAGCCTTGCTCCACAGGATGCAAATGGAAAAAGCCTGTGGCGCCAAGCGACTCGTCATCTACGGCGACTCCAAATTGGTGGTCAACCAAACAATGAATGAGTGCGATGCTCTGAGCGACAACATGATCACCTACCGTGACCTCTACGATGCACTCAAAGGAGACTTCGACGGGTCCGAGCTGCGACACGTCGGTCGCGAGAGCAATGAGGAGATGCACATACTCGCCAACATTGGCTCCACTTGCACCCAAGTGCCACCTAGAGTATTTCTAGAGCGCATCTGCGATCGCTCCATCAAGCCAAAGGCTACATAGCCAAAAACTAGCACAACAAAGGACTCGGGGGCTATGCCACCGAGCGAGCCCATGACACTCAACAAAATGGAGCCAGACGCATGACTCGAGGGCCCCATGGAGGTCATGATGATCGAGCCATCCTGGACACAGCCATACATTACATACCTGCTTAGCAAAAGGCTGCCAGATGACCCGATTGATGCACCCGCGATGCACGATCCTGCAATGTCGCCAACATGACTGCATGATCGTGGTCCACCCAGAAGTACCCACTAGCCTTCAGTTGCTCCTAGGTTAAGTCATTCATTCGAATGGCAACCCGGTCCCTCTCATCCTGCGGGTGATGAGCGCTAACAACTACAAAAGGCAAGACCAAAGCATAAGACAGGGCATCGCCGCGAATGGCTAAAGAAAAGGATAAGAAGATAGAGAACCAACATTTAAATTTCTCGTTCAACTGCGCAACTTCATCCAGGAGATACTTCTCGCGAGCAGTGGCCTTCTCAGCCTTCGACTTCCACACATCCGTGTTACCGCGGATAATGGGCAGCTCTCGCTCCAACTGCTTTATACGATCTCGTAGTCGCGCATGCAGCAACAGCTCCTCCACCTTTGAACGCGGTCGCGCCACAGTTTCATCAGCGAGAGGAGAGTCAGAGGACCACTCGAAGGACCCTATTGCAGCCAAAAAAGAGACAAAAATAAGACCAACTATACATCAATAAAAGGATGGATTGCATTCAATTTCGGCAAAGTATCAACTAAGGGTACCCCCACAAAATATGGTTCAGCAAAAGGAAAGCTAAACTATTACATATGGCAGCTAAGGCATGCTCTGCTTTTTCGACTTTGACTTCGACTTCAGGGGCTTCCGCGAATCCATGGCAGTCTCTGACGCAACAGACTTCCCAGTGGTAGTCTCTGACGCAAACACTACCTGCTGGCCATCCGCATCAACATGCATCGCCTCGGAGATCGCGTTGGGGTCCAGCTCCACACCATGGGCTTGCGCCATCGCGAGTGCCATTGTGGCGCCGACAGACCCATGCACATTCTTGAAGTCCATTGGGATGCCTTCAGTGAAGGATTCGACCAAGCCATCAAGATTGTCGATTAAGTTGGACTTGGGAACCATATCCTCTCGCAGGCGGCTCAGCACGCCCTTGGCTTTCCCAAGCATGTCCTGGAGGGAGGCACTACGGTCTTCGACTACAGCCATGACGTTAGCCAAGGCATCCGCGAGGATCAAGGCCTGGGCGTTGAAGCTCACGCCGGCAGCATCTGAAAAACACACGTATCAGCACATCAACATGAATACGAAAACAAGGGAAAATGCAAGAGAAGCAGCATAATACCTCAGAGCACTTTCGTGATAGAGAAAAGCTGTTATGCGCATAACTTTCCCCTCTTAGCGGTGGAAGCACACATATCTTCCTCGCGCTTTTGTGAATCCTCTAGAGCCGCGACTGCCTCGGTGCATTTCTTCTCCACTGCGGCAAGTCACTTCTCGAGGGAAATGACGCGACGGAGAGGCTCATTATGCTCACCTACAAAAGGAAGAACACGACAACACCTGAGTTTACAAACCTCTACACAAGTAGAGCGAAGAGACAAGTTTAACACAAACCTTCGGCTGCATGGTGGCGGTTGTCTAGCATGGCATGCTCCCGACCCAAGGACATAATCTTCTCGGCGAGGCGAGTAGAATTCTTCAAAATAGGCTACACCAAATGTTGGGGATATACTTTCCGGGTATCCTCACTGTGCCTCACTGACCAGGGTGGCCCACTTCAGGTTCGAGTTTTGCTTCACGGGCGGCCCAGTCAGGGAGAAGATACGGAGTCCAGTATAGCTACGGGAAGGCCCAGATGACTTACCGACATAGGCCCATAGTGTTACTTGTAGTTCAAGATGTACTCTATAACCGACTCTTAGTCGTAGCCGGATAGGTCTCTCCTGTAAACCCTAGGCCGGATATCTATATAAGCCGTCCTAGGGAGAGCCTTTAGGGCACCCTCACAATAGTCTACAATCTCAACTTGCACAGAAGAAACCCTTGTAACCCATATCCGGCTCTGCCGTATTACTAGATTGCTAGCAGGAGTAGGATCCGTCCAAAGCAAGCAGATTTGAACCTGGGTAAATTTGTGTGCTCACTGTCCTGGAACACCATACATCTCACACCCCTCTCTTCCACATGCCTCGAGGACACCCTCATGGCGTACTTGTCATCAATCTGACGATAGTTGGCGCCCACCGTGGGGCAATGGTACGTTGCAAATGTATCTATAATTTTTGATGTTCCATGCTTGTTTTATATCTACTTTCTTATGTTTTGTCAACACGTTGGAGTATTTTTACATATTTTCTAGAGCTAACCTATTAACAAGATGCCACACTGCCAGTTGCCTGTTCTCTGCTGTTTTTGGTTTCAGAAAAGCTGGAAAAGGAATATTCTCGGAATTGGACCAGACAAAAGCCAAAGTCGATATTTTACCGGAAGACTCATGGAGCTAGAAGATGAGACGGAGAGGGCCAGGGGCTGGCCACACCATGTGCTAGCGCGGGTTCCCCCTGTCCATGCCACCAGGTGGTATGGGCCCCTGGTCCACCCTCTGACATCACCGTTTCGCCTATAAGAAGCCTCTGATGAGAAAACCCTAAGGAATCCAGCCTCCATCCATGAAAAGTTTCACAGTGCCGCCGCCACCAAAGGGGAGATTCGAAGAACAGAAAGTCTTTGTTCCAGCACCCTTCCGGGACGGGGAAGTGCCCCGGAGCCATCTCCATCGATCTCCACCACCATCTCCATCGCCGTTGTTGATTCCCATGATGATGAGGGAGTAGTTCTTCTTCAAGGCTAAGGGTTCTATCGGTAGCTATGTGTTCATCTCTCTATCTATGCATGATCATATTGTGATCATGAGCTTTGTAATCAAGTAGATCTACCTTTATACTCAAGTGCTTTAATTAATCTCTGCTATCCCCACGTGTGTGAAGTTGACAGTGTGCACACCGTGTGGCACTTAGGCTAGAGATTACAAATACTTGTTATGAGTTATATTTTGAGTTGGTTGTCTCTATGGAATTGTGTTGTTTGTTGGAACCATCTAGCGCTCAAGGTGATAGCGTGGGGTTACGTAGATGGCGAATGCGGACTTTGAGGAGTGCTGTTATAGCCCTACCATGGATTAGAGTGTCCAACCGGAGAGTAGTTCATGGTAGTATCATGAAGAGAAGATAAATATATGAGAGTTTTCACTAGCGAAAGTATGATCCCTAGGCCTTGTTTCTAAGCATTGAAACACCATTTGCAACTAGATCTGTTACATGTTTGCTTGCTTCCATCTTTATTTCGGATTGCCTTTAGTCTCTTCCTACCCGTCAAGCTCTTTTCTGGCACCGTTACCACTTATCCATACTACTTGTATTTCACTATCTCTTCACCGAACTAGTGCACCTATACACCTGACAAGTGTATTGGGTGTGTTGGGGACATAAGAGACTTCTTGTATCTTGATTGCAGGGTTGCTTGAGAGGGATACCTTTGACCACTTCCTCCCTGAGTTCGATAAACCTTGGGTAATCCACTTAAGGGAAACTTGCTACTGTTCTACAAACCTCTACACTTGGAGGCCCAACAACTGTCTACAAGAATTGAAGTGCGTAGACATCAGGCAAGTGAGCTTCGGATCTGCGCTCCGAGTGGAATCTGCAAGGATCGGAATCGGCGAGATCATCGCCGTCGGTCGCGTCCTCTATGCCAGCGACGTCCCTCTTGTCGTTATTATGAGACCTCGATTCGGACTATGGAGGTCGTGACTACCTACAACATCATGTCCTTTGGCGAGATCGATGAGTACATCGATTTCGCTGAACCTGCCTGATACATTGCAAATGTATCTAAATTTTTTGATGTTCCATGCTTGGTTTTATCCACTTTCTTGTGTCCACACTTTGGAGTACTTTTCATATGATTTCTTGGACAAACCTATTAACAAGAGCCACAGTGCCAACTGCCTGTTTTCTGCTGTTTTTGGTTCCAGGAAAGTCAGAAAATGAATATTCTCAGGATTGGACGGGACAAAAGCCAAAGTGCCTATTTTTCTGGAAGTCATCAAGTGCCAGAATACGAGACGGAGAAGGGCCAGAGGCTGGCCACACCCCCTCGGTCTCCCCTTCCGACTATAAGATGCCCTCAGGACATAAACCCTAAGTACCCGATCAGAAATCCACGAAAGAGTCTGTAGCCGCCGTCATCTCCATCCCTAGATCGGGAGGGATCTGAAGCTCTTCCCGGCACCCTGCTGGAGAGGGGAATTCACCCTAGAGGCCTTCTTCATCACCATGCAAGCCTTGGGTGTGATGCGTGAGTAGTTCATCCTTGGACTATGGATCCATGTAGTAGCTAGATGGTTGGTTCTCCTCCTTTGTGCTTTCATGTTTAGATCTTGTGAGCTCCGTTCATGATCAAGATCATCTATTTGTAATTCTTACATGTTGTGTTTGCGGGGATCCGATGGATATTGAGATGCTATTTCAGATTGATTATTGATTCTATCATGTCTTTGTTATTTGTGATCTTGCATGCTTTCTGTTGTTAGTAGCTATCTTGGCCAAGTAGATGCTAGCAACTCCAAGAGTTAGTATTTATGCTCGATAGTGGGTTCATGCCTCTGGTAATCTGGGGAAGTGACAGAAATCTCTAAGGTACTAGATGTGCTGTTGCTACTAGGGAGAAAACAACAATCCTTTGTTCATAGAACAATCGTATTGTTTACTTTACACGCAGTTCGTAAAGCAATAATCTGTTGCTTGCAACTTAATACTAGAGGGGGGTCGAATGATAACCTGAAGGTGGATTATTAGTCATAGATGCAGTTGGATGGCGGTCTATGTATAATGTTGTAATGCCAATCAAGTCTCAAAGGAGTCAAGATGATTAGTATATGCATGTATTGCTTTCTCGATGTTTGTCAATTACCCCGCTGTAATTTTTTCACCCAGCATGTTATCTATCTAAGGAGAGCCACCTCTAGTGAACTATGGATCTCGGTCCTTGTCTTTTACATTCAATCTACAATCTTTTACTATTTTGTGTTTACTTTCTGCAAACTATTACTTCTTTCCATTCGATACGTTTAATCCTTTGTTTTCCGCAAAACACGGTGAGATGGACAACCTCATCGCAAGTTGGGGACAAATTTCTGTGGTTGTGTTGTGCAGGTCTCCATGTTGCTACTAGCACCGGTAGTGCGCCCTGCCAAAGCTCAGCTAGTAACACCTTTGGGGTGTTTCCTTGCTCCTACTGGTTCGATTAAACCTTGGTTTCATAACTAAGGGAAACTTATTGCTGTGCTCATCATACCTTCCTCTTGGGGTTCCCAACGAGCTCTACATCAACACCGCCACCAAAGACATTTTTTTGGGCGTCGTGCATTGAGCCATCACTGCCGCAGCCACCCCTGTGATGATGATAGAGGCAGAAGAAATCTCTGCGTCCACTTTGTCCGTGGAGGTGGCAGAGTTCCGGATCTCAGAGAACCCTAATCCCACCCAGCCCACACCCATTGTGGAGATTGTGGAGACAGCCGAACCTGAAGTAGATCTTGTGGTTTAAATCGAATCTAGAGTGGATCTCCCTACCGAGGCTGAATCCTAGATCGATCTACCCGCCAAGGTCGAAATCCAGGAGGAGCAGGACAACAACAACCTCAGTTCTGGCTCTGCTAATGCCGGAACAGACCCACCTTTCCTGAGGCATACGTTGAGGCGCATGATGCTGCAAGGCACAAACGTGGATGAAATTCTCGAGACCATCAGGATTTTCGAGGAAGCCCACTGTTGGGTCCGCAGCATAGAAAACACAAAAAATTCCTACGATGAGAACTATACACCAAGATCTATCTACTAGATACAAAGCAATGGGTGGACATACATCCATGGAGAACTTACCCTCGAAGACAACGAGTTTTGTTAACGAGTAGGAACTCGTGGTTGATGTAGTCGTACGCTTGCCGATCTCAAGATCGTTTGGAAGTCCGAGCGCCGCAAATCAGCAGCGCATCCGTCCTCGCACACACGTTCAAGCCACCGGACAACCTCCACCTCCTCGCTCCAGCGAATCAGCGGAAGCAGCAACTCCTTCCAGACGCAAGGCCACCGGGAACATGTATATCGCTAATCCGAGACCATGGGGGAATATCTAGAGGGGGAGAGAGATCCTTCACGAGGAGGTGTAGTTTGTGAGAGGGGAGAGGGGGGCTTTATATAGGAGGGAGGGAGACCCCTCCCCTCCCATAGCCGGCGCATGAGGGGGGGGGACTCCTCCCCTCCTTCATTCATGTTGTGATCCTCCACTCACATAAACATGGCCTCCACCCAAAATCCTACTCACATGTATTTAATTTCCACCAAATTAAATGCAACTCTCAATTAATAAAACTCTTTTATTTATTTTATTCAGAATTTTGTTAATTACTTTAATTAACAAACATTCATATAAAACCCCTTGCAACATTTCAGTATCACATGCAGAACCACTTTCTACAATTTCACCTGAAACAATTCCGGTTTCTATCGAAACAATTCCTGTTTCTATCGAAACATTTCCTGCGCTTTGCAAACCTTTTGTCTGGAACATATGTGCTCCTAAATGGTGTCCGACAACCCTTAAGTGTGTCACCCTAAGGTTCGCGAATAATGCAGACATGATTGAGACTCCTCTCAGATCAATAATCAGAAGCGGGACCTGGAGATCCATACTGACTCCTGCATATTCAACGATGACTTCTGTGATCGTGAGAACCTTTAACGTTAGAAATTTAATCCCTTTGTCTCATGATATAATACATGTCCGATATTCGATCATCGGTATCCAAATACCTAGTTTGATCTCGTTACCGACATGCACTCTTTTCTCGTTCCCGTGATATAACATTCTAGTGATCACATCACTTGCTTGCAAGCTATCTTAATGTGATATCACCGAGAGGGCCCAGAGTATATCTATCCATCATCGGGATTGACAAATTCCACTCTTGATCCATGAGCCTCAACATAACACCTTCATAGCACTGAACCCACCTTTATGTTCACCCTGTTACGGTGTAATGTTTGATGTTATCAAGATACTCTTCCGGTGTTAGCAATTAACATGATCTCCTGGTCTAAGGACTAAGACTACTTTGTATGATGTTATAGCAATATAAACATAATGACTTGATCGTAATGATATACTTCAGATGAATGTTCATCACATCATTTCCCAAATGATGTGACCTTGTTATTAACAACATCCAATGTCCATGATCAGGAAACTTTGATCATCTTGTTAATCAACAAGCTAGTCTATAAGAGAGGCATAACTAGGAACCCTTTTTGTTTATTAAACATGCATGTATTGATGTTTCCTATCAACAAAATTATAGCATGCAAAATAAACATCTATCATATACAAGCAATACATAATAACAACTTTATTATTGCCTCTCGGGGCATATTTCCTTCTGTCTCCCACTTGCGGTAGAGACAATAATCTAGTTTATATAGTGATAAATCTAACACCCATGGAGTTCTGTTGTTGATCATGTTTTGCCCTAGGGAGTACTTTAGTCAACGGATCTGCTACATTCAGGTCCGTGTGCACTTTACAAATCTTTATATCTCCATCCTTGACATGCTCGCGGATGGAGTGAAAATCGGCGCTTAATATGCTTGGAATTCTTGTTAGACCTTGGTTCCTTGGCGTTGGCTATGGCTCCATTATTGTCACAATAGATCACCATTGGGTCCAACGCACTAGGAACCACACCTAGTTCCGTTATGAACTCCTTCATCCAAATCGCTTCCTGCGCCGCTTCTGAAGCAGCAACATATTCCGCCTCCGTCGTTGATCCAGCCACCACAGGTTGTTTGGAGCTCCTGCAACTAACTGCTGCTCAGTTCAAGAGAAATATGTATCCGGAATGAGACTTAGAGTCATCCGGATCAGTGTCAAAGCTAGCATCGACATAACACTTAGCGACTAGCTCTTCTTCACCTCCGTATACAAGAAACATATCCTTAGTTCTTCTCAAGTACTTAAGGATATTCTTGACCGCTATCCAGTGTTCCGAACCTGGATCAGATTGGTACCTACTAATCAAACTAATAGCATGTGCCACATCCGGTCTTGTACATAGCATGGTATACATTATAGAGCCTATGGCCGAGGCATAGGGGATCTTATCCATTATCTCTCTTTCTTCCGCCGTAGCCGGACTTTGAGTCTTACTCAATGTCTTGCCTTGCAACATAGGTAAGTACCCCTTCTTACTTCCGTCCATATTAAACTTCTTTAATATCTTATCAAGGTATGTACTCTGCGATAGCCCAATTAGGCGTCTTGATCTATCTCTATAGATTTTAATGCCAAATATATATGAAGCTTCACCAAGGTCCTTCATCGAAAACTTGCTGTTTAGATAACTTTTAACACTGTTTAAAAGATCTATATCATGTCCAATCAATAATATGTCATCCACATATAATATCAGAAATGCCACATTGCTCCCACTCACTTTCTTGTAAATACAAGCCTCTCCATAAGTTTGGACAAATCCAAACTCTTTGATCACCTCATCAAAGCGGACATTCCAACTCCAGGATGCTTGCTTCAGTCCATAGATGGATCGATGAAGTTTGCACACCTTATCAGCATCCTTAGGATCGACAAAACCCTTAGGTTGTATCATATACAACTCTTCTTCAATATTACCATTGAGGAACGCAGTTTTGACATCCATCTGCCATATTTCATAATCGAAATATGCAGCAATTTCTAACATAATCCTAACCGACTTAAGCATCGCTACGGGAGAGAATGTCTCATCATAGTCAACTCCTTGAATTTGTCGAAACCCCTTTGTGACAAGTCGAGCCTTATAGATGGTTACATTACCATCATCGTCAGTTTTTCTTTTGAAAATCCATTTATTCTCAACGGCCTTTCGATCGTGAGGTAAGTCCACCAAGGTCCAAACCTGGTTTTCGTACATGGATTCCATCTCGGATTTCATGGCTTCTAGCCATTTGTTGGAATCAGGGCTCATCATCGCTTCTTCATACATCGCAGGGTCATCTATTTCATCAATCATGAAATTCATAACAGGAGTGCCGTACAGTTCAGGAGCTGCACGTGTCCTGCTTGACCTGCGAGGTTCGGTAGTGTCCTCTTTCGGAGTTTCATGATCAATATCATTAGCTCTCTCTTCATTAGGTGAAGTCAACTACGAAACAACTTCCGGTGCTGCGCTACTCGCCATTTCATGAAGAGAAGGTTCAATAACCGCTTCGAGTTCTACCTTCCGACTACTCACACCTTTCGCGAGAAACTCCTTCTCAAGAAAGGATCCATTCTTGGCAACAAAGACCTTGCCCACGGATCTGTGATAGAAGGTATACCCAATCGTTTCCTTAGGGTATCCTATGAAGACGCATTTTTCCGCTTTGGGTTCAAGTTTATCCGGTTGAAGTTTCTTCATATAAACATCGCATCCCCAAACTTTAAGAAATGACAGCTTATGTTTGTTTCCAAACCATAATTCATACGGTGTCTTTTCAACGGATTTAGATGGTGCCCTATTTAAAGTGAATGCAGCGGTTTCTAGTGCATCACCCCAAAATGACAGTGGCAAGTCAGTCAGAGACATCATAGATCGAACCATATCCAATAAAGTACGATTACGACGTTCTGACACACCATTACGTTGTCGTGTTCCGGCAGGCGTGAGTTGTGAAACTATTCCACAGTCTTTCATATGTGTGCTAAACTCGTAACTAAGATACTCTCCTCCACGGTCGGACCGCAGAAATTTAATCTTTCTATTACGATGATTTTCCACTTCATTCTAAAATTCTTTGAACTTTTCAAAGGTTTCAGACTTATGTTTCATCAAATAGATATACCCGTATCTACTCAAATCATCCGTGAAAGTAACAAAATAACGATATCCACCTCGCGTCGACACACTCATTGGTCCACACACATGAGTATGTATGATTTCTAATAAATCTGTCGCCCGTTCCATTGAACCGGAAAACGGCGTTCTAGTCATCTTGCCCATAAGGCATGGCTCACATGTATCAAATGATTCAAAATCAAGTGATTCCAAAAGTCCATCAGAATGGAGTTTCTTCATGCATTTAACGCCAATATGACCTAGACGGCAGTGCCACATATATGCAGATATATCATTATCAAGTTTAATCCTTTTAGCATCAACATTATGAATATGCGTAATACTACTATCGAGATCCAGCAGAAATAAACCATTCAACACAGGTGCATGACCATAAAAGATATTATTCATATAAATCGAACAACCATTGTTTTCAGACTTACATGAAAAACCACTTTGCATCAAACACGATCCGGATACAATGTTCATGCTCAGTGCAGGCACCAAATAATAATTATTCAGGTTTATAACTAATCCCGACGGCATATGGAGAGGCAGCGTTCCGACGGCGATCACATCAACTCTTGATCCATTGCCGACCTGCATCGTGACCTCATCCCTTGATAGTTGTCGCTTGTTCCGCAGCCCCTGAACCGAGTTACTTATATTAGCAACCGATCACGTATCAAATACCCAGGTGCTACTGTGAGTACTAGTCAAGTACACATCAATAACATGTATATCACATATACCTTTGTTTGCCTTGCCGGCCTTCTTGTCCGCCAAATACTTGGGGCAGTTGCGCTTCCAATGGCCAGTCCCCTTGCAATAGTAGCACTCGGTGTCAGACTTAGGGCCAGCTCAGGGTTTCTTTTCAGGCGCGGCAACAGATTTGCCGCCCTTCTTTCCCTTCTGCTTGCCTTTCTTGTCCTTCTTGAAACCGGTGGTCTTATTGATCATCAACACTTGATGTTCTTTCCTAATCTCCACTTCTGCAGTCTTAAGCATTGACAGAAGCTCGGGAAGAGACTTTTTCATGCCCTGCATATTATAGTTCATCACGAAGCTCTTGTAGCTAGGTGGTAGAGATTGGAGAACATGATGTATGCCTAAGTCAATGGGAACCGTTATTCCCAAGGACACAAACTTATCGGCGTACCTAGACATTTTGAGTACATGCTCACTAACGGAGTTATTCTCTTCCATCATGCAGCTAAAGAACTTTTCAGAAGCATTATAACTCTCTACGACAGCATGGGTATCGAAAATCATTTTCAATTCTCCCATGGTATCAAAGGCATTGCCATTTTCGAAATGTTTTCGAAGTTCTGGCTCTAGCCCATACAGTATGCCGCAATGAACTAAGTTGGGGTCCTCCTGACGAGTTATATAGACGTTCTTTTCCTTGCCAGGGGCATCAGGAGCTGGTGGGGGGGCCTAGCGGCGCCTCTAGCACTTATTGCTTTTGTGCAGCAGTGAGGAGAATCCTCAAATTCATAGCCCAGTTGGTGAAGTTGCTACCATTCGCAGCAAGCTTCTCTTTCACCATGAAAACATTGAAATTAAAAGCAGGTGGTGTCATCTACAACAGAATTTGTAAAATATATTTAGACTAAGTTTATGATAGATTGAGTTCAACTAATCCAAATTACTAATGAACTCCCACTCAAAAACGACATCCCTCGTGTCCTTTTGGTGATTACATGAACCAAATCCACTACACCAAGTCCGATCATCACGTGAGTCGGTGTAGCTTCAAAGGCGAGCATATATATGGGCATCATATCAACTATATGACTCATGCTTAACCTTTCTGTCCGTGTTCCGAGGCCATGTCTGTACATGCTAGGCTCGTCAAGTAAGAACCTTAGTATTCGTGTGTGTAAAACTGTCTTACACCCGTTGTATGAAAGCGTAGAGTCGAGAACACCCGATCATCACGTGATGCCTCAAAACACGATCCACAAAACGGTGCATACTTAAGGAAGAACACATTTTATCTTGATATCTAAATGAGGGATCATCTTATAATGCTACCAAAAGCGCCAAACTAGCAGTATAAGATGCTAACATCTAATGTGTGAAGTGAGGTGATATGGTCCATGCATTTGATCTCTATCATTTGCATCGTGGTATGATCTCTATCATTCCTTTGTGTGTAAGGCCATGGTCTATGGAACTTACACGTTAAGTGAGTTGTAAGAGTATCTATCATACATCTACTTACAACAATACCATATCAAGACACTAGCCCAGCAACGATCTAAACTAGACGCCTCTAATTTATCAATTGCAAGTTTTACGTGTCTTAGGGCTTTTGGAGATAGAACCGGTATTACCTACGAACATGAACCACAACGAGGATAACCAAGTTATTAGCAACTCGTTGTAAATCAGATATTGACTATAGTAGGAGAGACAGACACCCGCTAGCCACTTATGCAAAACTAGTTGCATGTCAGTCGTAGAACCGGCCTCATGTACGATGACATGTAAGGTTGGTCCAGGCCGCTTCATCCCACTATGCCCACCAATATCCAAAGTACATAGAAGATGCAATAACATGATCATCATCGCCCACATATAAACATATGTGTACTACCCGTGCAAAGCACCTACGCATAGATCAGGCTCTGATACCACAGTTGGGTCCGCAGCATAGAAAACAAAAAAATTTCCTACGATGAGAACTATACGCCAAGATCTATCTACTAGATACAGATCAATGGGTGGACATACATCCATGGAGAACTTACCCTCGAAGACAACGAGTTTTGTTAACGAGTAGGAACTCGTGGTTGATGTAGTCGTACGCTTGCCGATCTCAAGATCGTGTGGAAGTCTGAGCGCCGCAAATCAGCAGCGCATCCGTCCTCGCACACACGTTCAAGCCACCGGACAACCTCCACCTCCTTGCTCCAGCGAATCAGCGGAAGCAGAAACTCCTTCCAGACGCAAGGCCACCGGGAACATGTATCTCGCTAATCCGAGACCAAGGGGGAATATCTAGAGGGGGAGAGAGATCCTTCACGAGGAGGTGTAGTTTGTGAGAGGAGAGAGGGGGACTTTATATAGGAGGGAGGGAGACCCCTCCCCACCCATAGCTAGCGCAAGAGGGGGGGGACTCCTCCCCTCCTTCATTCATGTGGTGATCCTCCACTCACATAAACATGGGCTCCACCCAAAATCCCACTCACATGTATTTAATTTCCACCAAATTAAATGCAACTCTCAATTAATAAAACTCTTTTATTTATTTTATTCAGAATTTTGTTAATTAGTTTAATTAACAAACATTCACATAAAACCCCTTGCAACATTTCAATATCACATGCAGAACCACCTTCTGCAATTTCACCCAAAACAATTCCTGTTTCTATCGAAACATTTCCTGCGCTTTGCAAACCTTTTGTCTGGAACATATGTTCTCCTAAATGGTGTCCGACAACCCTTAAGTGTGTCACCCTACGGTTCGCGAATAATGCAGACATGATTGAGACTCCTCTCCGATCAATAGTCAGAAGCGGGACCTGGAGATCCATACTGACTCCTGCATATTCAACGATGACTTCTGTGATCATGAGAACCTTTAACGTCAGAAATTTAATCCCTTTGTCTCATGATATAATACATGTCCGAGATTCGATCATCGGTATCCAAATACCTAGTTTGATCTCGTTACCGACATGCACTCTTTTCTCGTTCCCGTGATATAACATTCTAGTGATCACATCACTTGCTTGCAAGCTATCTTAATGTGATATCAACAAGAGGGCCCAGAGTATATCTATCCGTCATCAGGATTGACAAATTCCACTCTTGATCCATGAGCCTCAACATAACATCTTCATAGCACTGAACGCACCTTTATGGTCACCCTGTTACGGTGTGACGTTTGATGTTATCAAGATACTCTTCCGGTGTTAGCAATTAACATGATTTCATGGTCTAAGGACTAAGACTACTTTGTATGATGTTATAGCAATATAAACATAATGACTTGATCGTAATGCTATACTTTGGATGAATGTTCATCACATCATTTCACAAATACTGTGACCTTGTTATTAACAACATCCAATGTCCATGACCAAGAAACTTTGATCATCTTGTTAATCAACAAGCTAGTCTATAAGAGAGGCATAACTAGGAACCCTTTTTGTTTATTAAACACACATGTATTGATGTTTCCTATCAATACAATTATAGCATGCAAAATAAACATCTATCATATACAAGGAATACATAATAACAACTTTATTATTGCCTCTTAGGGCATATTTCCTTCACCCACAAGGAAAGCCGCAACTACCTTAGGACTCACATATCGCACTTTGTCGGATATGTTGGATCCGGATCTGGCTCTGCCGATGCTGGAGACAACGAAGACTCAGTGCTGGAGGTGATCGGAACAAACACTGACTTACCCGCATTTTCGGATGACTCGATGACATCGGCGTATTTCCGGAAGTTCTCCGCGGAATATGAAGAGGAGTTCAACTCCAAAGCTGCAGAAGAAGGAGAAGCCATGGATGAAGGATCTGGAGAAAACTCTCCCAAAGCGCAGGATGACATGGATCTTGGAGATAATCCCGACGTCCAGATGTCCGAAAGTACAACTCAGAGCTTGACTCCGGGAAACAGACCCAAAGCCGTCTTTGCTACTGGCGCTGCCAAGAAGGCAAAGAAGAAGAATAAGAAGAACAAGACCCCGACAAAAGATCCTCCAGAAGAGGAAGTGGTTGCAGAGGAGTACGAGGAAGACTCGGATGGAGCTTTAATCCCAGACGAGCCCAAAGAAGCTTCGGTGGATGGACATGTGATCACCGCAGGTTCCCGTAAACTCATCGATGCTGCATTAACTACACCTATCCCTACTGCGGCAGAACTCACTGCTGCGGAATTGGAAGAAATGGCCCAGGGCCTAGAAGCGCGTCGCCAAGTACTCCTGGATGAAGCCAAAAACATCGAGGAAGAGAAGAAGCGCATGGCTACTGTGGAGAAGCTCATCTCTCTACAACATCAGAAGACCCGGAAAGGCCACGTACGGGCCGACAAATTTCCAAAAGTACACAAGGTTCTCTTTGAGGGTGATCCAGGGATGCCTTAGCTCGACAGTAGTGGAGATCTGGTGTACCCAACACCAGTACAAAACACCGCTACGGCTCGGGATATCCTGGCAAATAATCCAGGCCCAGAACAAGTCTGATTGGGCATTAAGCTACTCACCAAGTGTCTGGAACAGCAGAAGGTCGCGAAGTCTGGAAGCGGAAAACTGGTCTCTCAATCTGACCAATGCCGCACAGATCCGGCTTGGAATGATATAAGGCCCCAACGGGTTCCAGAGCAGCATCACCGTTCTGACCATCGGGAAGACAACTACTCAAGAACCGGATCTTCAGGACAACGTCACAGAACTGCGCGTGACTGGCGCAACGTTGCCCTAGCCGCAGAACAAGAGGCAATCACTGCACTATATCCGAGAAATCTGCCCTGGCGAGAGTCGAACAATCACAGGGAAGAAGACAAGGAGAAACGTCGGGAGGAGGACCATAAAAAAATGCCACCTCCTAGACATACAAGCCGTCTGGCTGAACCCCATCATGGTGGGAGGGACGGACGAAGGAACAACGGACCCCATGCTGAGTAAAGCCAGCAGGGGCTCGTCGCACATGGCGGCATATAGAGCTGTCGTGGATGAACTATCTAAATCGTTTGAAGGGTTTGAGGTTAAACACATCCCTCGAACAGAAAATGAGGGAGCAGATGCACTATCTCGTATAGGCTCTGCACGGAAAAAGGTTCCGGATGGCACTTTTTTGGAGCACCTCAAAGTTCCCTCTATAAAAGGAGTATATGAGGAATATCCGACCAAATTAGACTCACCTTTAGTGGCAGTTCTGGCTGTAATTCTCAGCTGGACTCAACCCTACCTTGATTACTTGGTAGATGGCAAATTACCCGAAGATGAAGTTCTGATCCAGCAGAGCGTTTGACGAGCAAAAACCTATACTATAATTAGTGGTGAGCTCTATAAGCGGAGCCTGCCTGGGGTCTTTCAGCACTTTGTATCTCCAGAACAAGGAGCGGAAATCTTACGAGAAATCCACGAAGGCGAGTGTGGTCACCATGCTGCAGCCAAATCTCTAGTGGCAAAAGCTTTCTGACATAGTTTTTTCTAGCTTACAGCCGAGGCAGATTCCCAAAGGCTAGTCAATACGTGCAGAGGCTGCCAAAAGTACGCCAAACAAGCTCACATTCCGGCTGATCAGCTGCGAACAATACCTATAACATGGCCTTTCACGGTCTGGGGGCTTGATATGGTAGGAACGTTTGAACGGGCTCCAAGTGGATTTACTCATCTATTAGTGATGATGGATAAATTCACAAAATGATTGAGGCTAAACCCGTCACCAGTTGTGACGGAGCAACAGCCAGAAGATTTGTCGAGGATGTCATAATCTTATACGGTTATCTGCATAGCATTATCATGGACAACGGGAGTAACTTTTGTATGGGAGAGCTTGCCGAATTCTGCAACGAACAAAATATCCGGCTTGACATTGCGTCAGTCACACATCCACAGGCTAATGGACAAGTTGAAAGAGCAAATGGTTTAATCCTACAAGGCCTAAAACCAAGACTCGAAGCACCACTACGACGTGCTGCGGGGGCTTGGGCAGAGGAATTACCTTCTGTAATTTAGAGCTTGTGAACAACTCCAGACAGGTCAACCGAATACACACCTTTCTTCTTGGTCAATGGTGCAGAAGCAGTTCTTCCTAGTTTTTTGATTCACACTTCTCCTAGAGTTGCCGCGTATATTAAAGAGGATGCCGAATTTTCTCGACAAAATGATCTCGACCTAGTCAAAGAAGTTCGCATCGTTGCTGAGATGAGATCAATAGCCTATCAGCAGAAGTTACACAAGAATCATAGCTAGAGAGTCAGAAACCGGTCTTTCAATAAGGGCGATTTGGTTCTCCGGCTCGTACAGAAAAGAAAGCAAAAACATTCTCTAGTATGGGAAGGGCCCTTTTTAGTTAGTCGAGTATTGCACAATGGTTCTTACTATCTAATTGATATGCGGCCAGTCAAAGAAAGACCTGCTACTAAGAAAAGAAAGAGAGCTGGAGGCAGTACAGACCTAGAAGAATTAGACAAACCATGGAATATTTCTCATCTACGTCCCTTTTATTCTTAGTTTATCTTTCTTTATAATCATATATGTGTAATAAGAAATAAAGTATTGGTTGCCTCATTTTTTCTGAGAAGTTTTATATTACCATCTTATTTCTGAATGATCATGTCGCAGTCGAAAATCCTAGAATACTTGAAAGTAGGTTATGCTCATGTTTGTTCTGGTTTAGATTTCCAATTCTAAAAATTGCTACCCTTGGGTATATATTTAAATTTTCTAGCCTATACTTTGGTTATTTATCTGATTGCCGGATGCGAGCATTTTCCGAGTAGTGAATTGTTGGTACTGGAAGCCGGCTTTGTTTTCGTATTTAAACTGGTTTAGAAATTGAGCTCTATTGCTCGGCAAAGTTTCCGTGCTGAACGTTGGCCGGCTCACGAAAGCGACGAGGCGGAAAGCCAGATAAACAATAGGTATAGACAAAAAATAAAAAGTGATTATGTAAAAATTTCAGGCACGAAAATTATAAAGCCAAAAGTGCTAAATAGATATAGTAAAACTTAGCACCATCATAAGTATTTAACTACTTATTTACAACCTGAATTGTTTTCAGAATAACACATTGTTTTTTCTGATATTCTACGATACAGGGGGAGAGGTAGGAGCTGCCGGCTCACTGGAGACATCAGCCTCACCCCGATATCTTTCCGAGACGTTCAAATCCGATACGGTTTGTTCATCGTCGGAAACATCATCAGTTTGTTTGGCGGGCGGGGGCGGCGTCTCTACGCGAGTGAAGAAAGGAGTGTCGTAGCTGGTCAAGTCAGCTACGTGGCACCCATATCTGGCACAGGAGTCCATGATTTCTTTGATGTCCTGCTCCTGTCCGTCTTCATCCACAATAGAATACCCTCTGGTTACTTGCCAGATTTCCATGCTTCCATGGTGGCTCATAACCATGGTGAGAGCATTTTGCGCTGCTGACGAGGGTTTAACTCATCAATGCCCATTGTTATGGACTTGGGTTTTGGAGAAGGAGGGAGCGCTAGAGACATCTATCGGCTAGAAAACAAGCACACAGGGGACTCGAAGATTTACCCAGGTTCAGGCCTCGTAGAGGTCCCTACTCCTGCTTGTCTGCTCGTGGAATTATCAAAGGAATCGAGGATTGCAATGGTGCGCAGATGCAATCTGGCAAGGGTTGTGGAAACTAGGATTGCGTGTGTCCTCCTCGCCGCCCCCTCCTAGCCTTTATATAGATAGGCTAGGTATCGAGTAGCAGGTCGAGTCAGTTACAAGTTAGGGTTCTCCCCTTCAAACTTTCTATCTTTAGCTTCTTCTTGTTCTTCAAGCAATCGAGAGTTCGTAGGTTACTCGCGTCCTTCATTTGGGCCTTGGCGACACCGTGGGCCTTTACATATTTAGGCCGTATATACCAAGCTCGAGTACCTGTAGGGTATACCCATGTTAGTAGCCCCTGAGTGTCCAGTGGAATCGCAGATTCGACTGGAGACTTTATGAAGTCTTTTGAGTGTATGACTGAGTACATTTTTCGACTGCTTTGTCTGTGTCATAGGGATTGTTGGTGTGTGTTCCTGATTTTAACTGATGTATCGGTATCAGTTAACTACCTTAGGGTAAAACAACGCCACCTACTCAAAATCGAGTCCTCGGACTCGAATCCGTAAAAGTGCTGGTGTAATTCGACTCAAGCCGCGGAGGTCTTACAGGAGTCGAATTCCAGTATATGGGTGTGAGCACTCGACGCGTCCGTCAAGGCATATTCATCGTACCTGTAGGTACGGATATATTTTTGGTAGTGCGCAGCAAATGCGTTGTCAGGCCTTATTCAGGTCTTACCTTCACGCTGTAAGCGTGGCATCCGAATTTTATCATCGTGGAGACGATTCGGGTAACCCAGGAGACGCAGTCTCTTTGTAGGGAAAAATTTATGAGGCAGTGTCGCCATAAACTTCGAGTGTGGATGTTATCGACACATAGTACTTTGCACAAATAATCATAGGATGCGCGACTAGCGCTCCCTATGGGAGTAGCCCCCGAGTGCCTGGTTGAGTCGAAGACTCAGGAAGGGACTAAATAACTTTTGCGACTGCTATCGTCTTTTGTTTGCTTGTTTTAGTCGAAATTTACTTCCGGCGCTCCCTATGGGAGTAACCCATGTCCATAGTCGAATCATGCTTCGAGTGGTTGGGTTTGCTTTGATTGCCCATGCTCCTGAAAAAGAAGAAGAAAGAAAATCGTAGGGTGCGCGACCAGCGCTCCCTATGGGAGTAGCCCCCGAGTGCTTGGTGGAGTCGAAGACTCGAACAAGAACTAAAGTAATCGAAGTCTTCTGCTTCGTAGCTTTTGATGACGTCAGTGCTGATGATTTCATGACCTCAGTTGCCCGCGTGAGTGAGTTTGACGGGACGTGACGAGCGGTGGGTCCCATTCCCTGACTCTGATTTGACCGGGCGTGCGTAATCTTTATTTTAACTATGCCTCCTCGATTTCTGCACATAATGGGAGTAGTGGGGGACGGTTCGTGTTTCAGCTCCTCCACTCGTCGAGGAGGATGAGCACCACGCGTCTAGTAGAGTTTTTCTAAGCCGTTGGATTGCATCTTCCAGGGGTTAAGTAGTGGCGCTGCGTCGGTAAAATTCACATCTTCTTTCGCTCATCTTTTGCCTTCATCACCATTGTCGTTGCTCCCCTGCTTTCTCTGCTCTCTTTTCCTCCGTGGCGCTGGACCAGCTCCGCGCATTTCCCAGCTACTTTCTCCGGTCGCATCGCCGCCGCGCAATGGGGAAGAAGAACGGGGGTGCTGCGGCCGATTCGGCGGCTACCGCTGCTGCGGTGAAGAAGAAGGGCGGCTCCGCCGCTGCGGGCACCAGCACCGCCGCCGGCGGGAAGAAGAAGGGCGCGGGAACCCGCGTCACGAATGGCGCGTGGCGTCCGTCCATCATCAAGTCCTCTGATCTTCATCTTCTTTGTCAAGACGGAGTGTTGTCTGCCGCAGTCGCCGACGCGCGCGTCCCCGACGGTGAGATAATCCCTTCTCGTGCCGCTGGTTTTCGAGTGATGTTCTTGGCGTTCATCATTCATGGCCTCTCGTTGCCCCTGCATCCCTTCTTTAGGGGCCTCCTTTGTTTTTACGGGCTTCAGCTCCATCAGCTGTCCCCGAATTCTATCCTCCATATCTCTTGCTTCATTACCCTCTGTGAGTGCTAGCTCGGAATCGAGCCGCACTTCGGCCTCTTCAAGCGCCTCTTTAAGTTGAAGCGCCAATCTGCGTCTGGCTCTTTAGTCTATGATGTAGGCGGCTGCGGAATCCACCACTTATTTTGACATCAACTAATGAAGTCCGTCCAAGGGTGGAGGGACAAGTGGTTCTATATTCGCGACCAGAAGGCCGGCAGAGACCACTTCGGACTCGCACCTTTTGATCCCGCGTCACCGTGCAAGAGGAGGCGCTCCTGGAAGAATGTAGTCATGCCTGGCGAGTCCGAGGAGACAGATGCGCTGTACGAGCGCGTCTGTCACCTCGAGAGTCGCATAGGCAAAGAGGAGGGAGGTTGCGCCCTTATTCGCACGTGGTTGCGCCCTTATTCGCACGTGGTTGCGCCGTCGCGTCCAGCCCCTATAGGCTAGAGTCCATCCCATGTTTTAGTGGGCTGGCACTGATGATGTCACTCGCGTGTCTGCCGATGGTATGTCCACGAGTGAGGTGGATAAAAGGGTTCGACTGGTGACCACATACACCATCAAAGATGTGCTCCCTAGTGAACAAGTCGTCGTTCGACGCTTCTAACCCTCCTCCCGAGGTACGATTGTGCTACGTAGTAGCTTAGTTTGTTGATTGCTTCTTTGTTGTTTCTTTGCTGAATTTGTTGTCTGTATACAGGATTGGGCGGTGTCACCCTGCATGCCCCCTCTTCCAGAGGGGGTTATTCCTCACGAGGACTTGGAAGAGGACGAGTCAGAATCGACCGTCCTATCCAATGTGGAAGAGGAATCCCCCGAGTCGGGTAGTCCGGATACTCGCAAGCGTTCGCGCAGCGAGGATTTCGATGTGTCGTCTCCTTCGACTCCGGAAGATGTAGACGTTGGTGCGGGGTCGTCAATCCCTACCATTTCTGTGAGCGCCGTGGCGCCATGTTCTCGTAAGAAGATGTGACTGCCAAAGGAATCTTCGTCAGAGTCGGGGGAACCAACCTTTGACTTTTATAAATTTGACTGGTAAGTATTTGGTTTGTCTTTTTGATTCTTCATTGGCTTTGCCTTATGCTTGATGTTGGTTTTGTTTTTGCAGTCAAGAGGCATCGTCATCTTCTGGCGACGTCCAATTTTTGAAAGAATCAGGAGTCGCAACCTCAAGGGCCAAGAAAGAGGTCGAGCATGCTCCTTCCCCTCCATTGGCGGCCCACTCTGGGAACAACTCTTCCAGTTCTCCGCATGAAGGGGAGCATCGAATGGTTGCCCGGATGACTGCACACCAATCGACTTCGGAGTCATTGGAGGGTCATGTAAGTGTAGGATTTCTTCTTTTGATGGTGCAGTCGATGTTATCTATGCCATCTGCTGATCCCTTGTTGTGCAATAGCCCCTTGTGAAGGAAGCCGCTCACTTGGCGGAGCAAGTGGTTGTGATGGGTCGTCAGCTTGCAATGCTGGAGACGCGTCATCGCGTTGTCGAAAGTAAGTGTTCTTCACTTCCTCTTCTTCTCCTTTTTTATATGGTCGGCTGATAGTCAATCCCTTTTATTTTGTAGCTGAACATAACTCCCTCCTGCGCGACGCTGCCACTATGGAGAAAACACTCTCCGCGGCTGTGAAGAGCCGCGATGAGGCGATCGCGGCGCGTGATGAGGCTCATAGGCGTGAAGAGGATCTACGTGCCTCCATCGCGGCCAGGGAGAAGTTGTTCGAAGAACAGCTTTTCTCGATTGCCAAGGCCCTCTCAGGTACTATGTTTGGATATCATCATTTTTCTCTGTTCGATTTTTTCCATTGGCGCTGATGTTTTGTCCATGTATGGGTTTGTGTACAGATGCTGGTGATTTGAGCTTCGACCCTCAAGACCTCCGTCGCGATGATGCCTTGGCGGGTGCACTTTCAGGAGTCGAGGACCGCAGCGCCACCGTTCAGCATATGCTCTCCAAGGCCAAGGGCGTGCTCAGTCGCCTCCGGGAGGAGTTGATGCCCAAGGCGGAGCTAATCGAGAACGTGACCGAGCTGGTGGAGTCTCTCGCCAGGGGTGTTCCTGCGTCCTTCAAGAACTCTCTTCGTGCGGCTGGCGCGTCCATGTCACTTGCCATGGTGCAGGCCCACGGAGTTGAGGTTGACCCTGCAACGGTTTCGAAGGCGATGTCCATTAGCACGGATGGCCAGCAGGTAGTCTTTGCTCCCTTCGCGACTGCCTGTGGCAAATATGGGCCGCAGCTGATTAGCATGGTTGCGAAGTACTCTGAGGAGCTGCAGCGAGCCAAAAAGGCGGGAAAGGCTACGACATCAGGGGCTGGCGGAAAGTCGGTGGCATCTGACACTGCCACGGACTCGATGAAGCCCCCGAAGCCGTCGAAGTCAAAGAAGCCAATCGCTCCTCAGTAGTTTTGTAATAGTTGATTAGTTTATGCCTTTTGTCTAGAACATGCCTTTTGGTGGGTGTATCTACTGATACTTTTTGCCATTCTTCAATGAACTCGAATCTTTTTTCTATGTGTCGATTTGATCTTCTTATTCACTTCTTGCTTGACTTGTGGTAGGGTACATCAAGTGATCCTTTGAGGGAACCTCAGGACTCGCCGCCCCTTGATGATACCTTGGCACCGTCGCGCTCCAGGGTGGATGAGCTATCGCTGCTTTCGCGACTGCGTGACCGCGTAAAGTAGTTAGAGCGTGAATTGCCCGTGCTCCGCGGTAACACGGATGTATGGAAGTCAAAGGCTGAGAAGGCCGCCGCCCGAGAACAGTATCTTCTTGGCGAGGTGACGCAGTTGGGCGACCAATTCAAGTGTTAGTTTGCTTGCTCTTATCTTTTCCTTGTAGTCATTCGCGATGGTGCACTGTCCTTATGCTTCTGTTTTGGCTTCGTATAGTTGTCAGCGCGCGTCATCCGCAAGATGAGAAGGAGAGAATTGCCATTCGTATGCATGATCTGACCCAGGAGCAACTTCAAGAGAGTGGGTACTTCTAGGTAGATCATCGTGAGTGATGCACTTTCTGAAGAAGTCCCAGTCATGCTTGAAGAACATTTGTCGGACGATGTTTCCGCTGGATGTTACTCCATCAAGCCTGCTGGCCCTCCTCGCCAAATTTCAAGACCTATCCGCGGTTCGCGAGTGTGTGAGGCAACAGTTGGTGGCTAGTGCCAAGGCCGCTCTATCGCTGGTGTGACTACATAGGCCTGACGTAGATGTTGTGGCAATTGCGGCCGGGCCACCTGCGCCACCAGCAGGTTCTGCCTGGAATATGGTGCCGCACTACCAGGCTGTGGATCGCCCAGTAGAAGAGATCGTCGACTTCTTTGAGGAACAAACCAATGTTCTCTTGCTGCAGTAGTAGCTTAGTTTGTATCCTTCACATAAGTGTACCCGTGTTGTAAAGTTTGTATAAATGTTGTGTATAATTTATTGTCGAATATGTATAAAGAGCTTGCTAGCGTGTGAGTGCGTTGCACTATGCGACTCCTTTTTGTTAGCCTGGCCATGCGTTTTATCTCAGTCCCTTGTCAACCTATCAGATGCGTTGCAACTGGGTTGATGTTGTGTCAAGGGTTTCAATTGATGTGCCAGCTACTCAGGATATCACGTTTTAGTTCGTAGAATAGATGTGTGTAGGGTGGCGCAGCCCCCGAGTCGATAAGTTGTGGAAAAATAAAGGAAGGCACAGAGTTTTGGGGCACTTAGCTTTATTTATTCGTG
Source organism: Avena sativa (assembly GCA_916181665.1). Lineage (NCBI taxonomy): Eukaryota > Viridiplantae > Streptophyta > Magnoliopsida > Poales > Poaceae > Avena > Avena sativa. Next base: position 23,920,194 of record OV702290.1, on the reverse strand, counting down.
AGACAGTACGAGGTACAATGTGTGGCTAAGTAGCCTTGGCTGAGTGCCTTATTTGCGATGCAAAAGTAAAAACGACTAAGGGTAGAAGCGTCACAACTGTGAGACGTTCTAGGGGTTGGAGTATGCGACACCTGTCTCTAGATCTTGAAGGCGATAGGCGCCACCTGGGATTACTTCTGTAATCAAGTATGATCCTTCCCAGGGGGATTCGAGCTTGAGATGTCCTTGCTGCTTTAGTCGCAGGACTAGGTCGCCTTCGACGAAGGATCTAAGGCGTAGCCTCCTACTGTGGTAGTTGCACAGGTTCTGCTGGTAGATCGTTGATCTTTCCACGGCGATTTCCCTTGCCTCGTCAAGGAGATCGACAGAGTCTTCGAGTGCGAGGGATGACTCCTGCTCGCTGCAACCGACCACGCGTGGCGCCTTGTACCGTACCTTGGCGGGCAGCACCGCTTCGGCCCCGTGCACCATAAAGAACGGGGTGTAGCCTATAGCGCTGTTTGGGGTTGTGCGTAGGCTCCAGAGTACTGATTGTAGTTCATCTGGCCAGCAGCCCACGGCTTGTTCGAGTGGCCGGAGGAGTCGCTTCTTGATGCTGCCGCATACGAGCCCGTTCGCCTTTTCAACCTGACTGTTGGTCTGTGGATGTGCTACCGAGGCATAGCTGATGTTGATTCCCAGACTCTCACAGAATTCTTGGAACTCCTTGGATGTGAAGTTCGTTCCATTGTTTGTGATGATGTTGTGTGCCACTCCAAAGCAGAAGACGATGGACTCGAAGAACTTGACTGCGCTGTGCCCTGATTGATTGGTCACTGGCATGGCTTCTATCCACTTGGTGAATTTGTCGACTGCCACCAGGAGGTAGACGTAACCTCCTCGCGAGGACTTGGGGACCTTGTCGACCATGTCGAGTCCCCATTGTGCGAAGGGCCAGGACAATGGGATTGGACGGAGCTCCGCGCCAGGTGCATGCGGCTTATCCACAAATCGTTGACACGCGTTGCACTTCTAGACGATGTCTTTGGCGTCGCGCATGGCCGTAGGCCAGTAGAACCCAGCTCGTAGAGCTTTGGCCACGAGGGCGCGACTGCCAGCGTGGTGTCCACAGGTTCCCTCATGGATGTCGAGGAGGACAACTCTTCCATCAGCTGCGGAGACGCATCGCTGGAGTACTCCTATGATGCTACGTTTGTATAGTTCGCCGTTCATAACGGCGAATGCCTTGGATCGCCATGCGATGTGTCGCGCATCAGTCGGGTCGTCTGGTAGCCGTTTGCTAAGGAGGTACGTGATGTGTGGCTGAGTCCAGGATGATTTTATCATCATGACGCTCATTGGTCCTTTGAGTCCTGTGTCTAGCTCCAGATCGTCGAGTGCCATTGGCTCATTGGGTGACGTAGCCCCCCGAGTCTGTTGCTGCGCTTGTTTTCTTCTTTGCGGCCTTTGGCTTTTTGGAGCATTCGCAGATGCGCTCGAGAAATACCCCAGGTGGTATGGGGGCGCAGGTGGATCCTATGTTGGCGAGTGTGTCCGCCTCTTCATTGCTTTCGCGGCCTACGTGTCGCAGTTCGCAGCAGTCGAAGTCCCCTTCGAGTGTGTCATAGAGATCGCGGTAGGCGATCATGTTGTCGTTTAGTGCGTCGCACTCATGCATTGGTTGGTTGACGACCAACTTGGAGTCGCCATAGATAATGAGCCTTTTGGCGCCGCAGGCTTTTGCCATCCGCATCCCATGTAGCAGGGCCTCATATTCGGCTTCGTTGTTGGAGACCGTGAACTGCATTCACAGGATGTATTTCAGCTTGTCCCCTTGAGGTGAGGTCAGTATGACACCTGCACCTGCGCCATCCTTCCGTTTGGACCCGTCGAAGTGCATTGTGCAGAGGTAGGACATATCTGGTTTGTCAGGGAGCTAGTTCTCCATCTAGTGCACGAGGAAGTCAGGAAGAACTTGCGACTTGATTGCGTCGCGCTTTTCGTATGTAATGTCTCGTGGAGACCATTCTATTCCCCAAAGCGCGACTCGTCCCGTGGCGTCGGGGTTGTTGAGGATATGCCCCAATGGGGCGTCGTTAACCACCACGATGGGGTGCTCCTGGAAGTAATGGCGCAGTCGCCCGGCGGTCATGAAGATGCCGTACGCCAGATTCTGGTAGTGCGGGTACTGCTGTCTTGTTGGCGTGAGAACCTCGCTGAGGTAGTAGATTGGGCGCTGTACCCCATGGACTTTGTTTTCCTCGGCTCGTTCGACCACGAGCACTGTGTTGACCACCTGGTTGGTGGCAGAGATATATAGCAACAACGGTTCCCTTTCTCGTGGGGTCACTAGTACTGGCGAAGTGGATAGCAGGCGCTTGAGGTCTTCGAATGCTTCCTATGCTTCGTTGGTCCACTCGAACTTTTCAGCTTTCCGGAGGAGTTGGTAGAAGGGCAGTTCCTTTTCACCCATCCGACTGATGAATCGACTGAGGGCCGCGATTCGCCCAGCTAGTTGTTGGACGCCCTTTATGTTCTTCGGCTTCTCCATGGCCAGTATGGCTTTTATTTTCTTTGGGTTTGCCTCGATTCCTCTAGCAGAGATGAGGTACCCAAGTAGTTGCCTAGATGGTACGCCAAAGGCGCATTTGTCCGGATTGAGCTTGATCCGGTAGCGGTCGAGGTTGGCGAAGGTTTCGTGCAAATCATCGATTAGAGAGGCTTCTTCCTTGGTCTTGATTACTATGTCGTCGACATAGACTTGAATGTTGCGACCAAGTTGTTCCTTGAGGCAAGCCTGCATGCACCGCTGGTAGGTGGCTCCCGCGTTTTTTAGCCCAAAGGGCATTGTGTTGTAGCAGAACACACCGAAGGTCGTTGTAAACGTTGTTTTTTCTTGATCTTCCTCCTTCATTCGGATCTGATTATAGCCTGAGTAGGCGTCGAGGAAGCAGAGGCGCTCGCATCCCGCGGTGGAGTCGATGATCTGGTTGATGCGCAGCAGCGGGAAGTGATCCTTTGGGGCAATGCTTATTCAGAGAGGTGAAGTCCACGCACATCCGCAGGATATCCGTGTCCTTTTTTGGTACCAGCACCGTGTTGGCGAGCCAAGTGCTTTCTTTGATCTCGCGTATGAATTTGGCATCGAGGAGTCTGTTGATCTCCATTCCGACTGCCTTTGCCCGTGGCTCCGATAATCGCCGGATTGTTTGCTTGACCGGCCTTGCGTCTGGGTTGACGCTAAGTGCGTGCTCGGCGAATTCCTTGGGAACTCCTGGCATGTCCGTAGGACACTAGGCAAAAATTTCCTAGTGCTCACGGGGGAATTCGACGAGAGCGAGTTCCTATGTGGGACTCAAGTTGTTGGCGATGAGGGCCGTTTTGGCGGGATCCGATGGGTGGACCTGTACTTTCTTTGTGTGCACTGATGAGTCGAAATATAGATCATGCGAGCTTTGCCGGCTTAGGGGAGACAGACTGTTGTCTGTCGACTCCTTTAGTTTTGCAAGTTCTTCCTGCATGCCGGAGGACTGGGAAATTCTGTTGAATTCCCTGTCGCAACTATCGGACCTCACGAAGCTCCCATTACCTGTGATGACGCCATTGGGACCTGACATTTTCATCTGCAGGTATGCATAATGTGGTACTGCCATAATCCTAGCGAACGCGACACGTCCGAGGATGAAGTGGTACTACGAGGGCCAGTCGACGACCTCAAAGTCGATGCGCTCGCGCCGAAAGTTTTTCGGCGTGCCAAAGATAACGTCGAGGTTGATTTTTCCCGGGGGATATACGCCTTTTTCTGGGACAATTCTGTGGAATGTTGTGTCCGAGGCCTCTAAGCAAGTCTGAGGGATCCTCATTGCTCGCAAGGTACTCGCGAATATAAGGTTGATGCCATTTCTGCCATCCATGAAGACGCGGGTCATGTCGAAGCCTCCGATTTGCGCCTCGAGTACGAGGGGGCAATGGCTTGGACGAGGTACTTAAGGCGGGTGGTCGCGTTTGTCGAAGGAGATGCATGAATCGCTTCCGTAGAGGTACTCAGTGGTAGATGGTGGCGAGTGTGTGGCCAAGTTGACTTGGCGAGTGATGGCCTTCTGCACCCGATTGGAGGGGCGTCCTTTTTGGATCATGATGGTACCCATGGCCCTTGGGAAGGGTTCGCCTCCCTGGTGCTGGTCCGGTGCAGCTGCGTTTGGGGGCATTCCAGGTGGTGGTGGCGGAGCGCCATGTGCCACAGCGCCTGGAGCGGCTCTGTAGCCTCTTTCGACTGCGTTGCGGTTCATCCGAGCTAATCCCTCATGTAGTTTGAGGAACTCGCGGTAGTCCTTGAGGAGGTGGCTGGACTTCTTCTTTCCATCATGCTTGTCGATGTAGAAGTGCACCGTACATGGCCCGGACAGTTTGTCTTCAATGGATGTTGCGGGTGCTTCATCACGATCGCGGTGTTGCCACACTTGCGTGGTCTTCCCGGAGTCGCGGTATCCACCGCTACAGTATCCACCGCTACGGTATCCGTTGTTGCGGTTGTCGTCGCGTCTGTCGGCGTAGCCGGCTGCGACCATGTTGACGTCGTCACGGTCATCGTAGATGCGCATATAGCGTTTGCCTTGGCGGTCGCGTCTGCGCTCGAGTTCTGCCTCCTCGTCGGAGTGAACGCGATTTTTCACCGAATCTTCTCCATCCGCCCACCGATTCATGATTTCCATCAAGTGGTCAATGGTCTTGGGCTTCGAGCGGCCTAGCTCCTCCCTAAGCTCTATGCGGCGACGCCACCATTGAATGCATCAATCGAGCGATCCACCGAGATGTTCTCTGCGGTGTTCTTGATGATGGAACACCTTTGGATGTAGGAGCATAGCTCTTCGCCCGATCTTTGCTGGCAGCATCTTAGCTCTTCGATTGATGCTGGCCGCTTGTACGTGCCTTTGAAGTTGCGCACGAAGCTGTAAACCAGCTCATCCCAACTGCGAATGGATCCACGTGGGAGGTTGTTGAGCCATGCTCGGGCGGCGCCCTGCAGCTGTAGCTGTAAGCATTGCATGGCTGTGCTTCGCCTGCCGCCGTGGAGTCTGACGGAGGAGATGTGATCGTCCAGCCAGATCTTTGGGTCCTTTAGACCGTCAAACTTTGGGTTCTCCAATGGGAGTTTGAACCCTTTGGGCATTCGCTTTTGCCTTATGGATCTGCTGAAGCATCTGGTGCCGCAGAGCTTGACATCTTCCTCTTCCGAGTCAGTCGACCGAGCGTGTCGCGCCCTTGATTTGTCGATCTTGTGTTGCATAATGTCATCACGCACGTCGTAGTTGTGGTCGTGTCGCCGTGAGCGGCGGCGTCGAGAGAGATCGTGACTTTCATCACTGGATGAGGGCGAGGAGTAGCGCTTTGCTAGCGCTTTGCCTTTCTTCGGCTCCGGTGTTGTCTCCTTGTCGAGGGCGGCCTCGATTAGCCCCAAGCCTGCGATCGTAGATCAGTGCGTGGCGGCTCGGGGATCTCCAGCTGGCGGCTGGTTATTGAGGAGATACATGGTACCCGCTGTCACTGCAGCTTGCGGCGTCTTTGGGACCACATTGCCCCGCGTATCGACTATCATAGAGCTGAAGTCGAGGACCTTTGCAGCTTCTATGCGTTCTTGCTCGGTGAGATGGGCCATCCGAGATTGCCTCTTTTTAGCGATGTACTCGTTGCCTTTCGAGGAGGATCCTCCGTGGCAGGAGAGCCCAGCACGATGAAGACTTGATTCATCTGCCGCCCTTTTGCGTTCTTCTAGTTGCGCGATTCTTTGCGCTTGGCGCTTGAATTCTTCCTTCAGGAGCCAGTGGTAGCCCATCAAAAGTTCTTGCGAGGAGCCGGGAGGTAAAGGGTTGCCCCGCAGGGCCTCACGGCAGCGAGCCCACTCAAGCTCGTTGAGCCTGACCACGACGCGTTCGCCGGTTTGCTTGTTTGTTATGGTTGGAGGTTCGACTGCTCCTCCATTGTTGACGGGGGTGTGATTGCCACCGTTGCCACCGTTGCCGCCATTGCCGCCGTTTGGCGGGTCGGTTCCATTACCGCGATTTCCCGTGTTGTCGCGGGTGGCGGAGGTGTCGCCAGCGTTGATGACGGCGCACATGAAGTGATTGGGGAAGCTGCTGCTCCCACAACTCTCAGTTCCGGAACCGTAGGTTCCATCTTCAGTGGCCAGGTCACTCAGATCATAGTCGCGACTGTTGTCGCTAACCGTGTTTTCGACTGTTGTCGGGGCGTTGAGCTCACTAAGTGTGCCGATCGATGGAGGAAACCATGATGCTGGGGCAATCGACAGCGCCGTCGGCTGATCAGGCATGCGAAGCGTGCCCATCTGACCAACTTGGAAGCAGAAGCTCCCTATTGCCAGGCTGATCCCATCGCCCACGGACTCGAAAGCCGGGCGAGTGGCTGGCATGTGGACGGTGAAGTCAAACGCGTCGAAGAGCTGGCGAATCTCCACTGTTGCGGAGTTGTAGATCGCGGTTGATGGGGCCGAAGAAGCCGCAACATCAGCACTGCCAAATCCCACAGACGGTGCCAATTAACGAGGGTTTAACTCATCACAGGGGACTCGAAGATTTACCCAGGTTCAGGCCTCGTAGAGGGTTTAACTCATCACATGGACTTGGGTTTTGGAGAAGGAGGGAGCGCTGGAGAGATCTATCGGCTAGCAAATAAGCACACAGGGGACTCGAAGATTTACCCAGGTTCAGGCCTCGTAGAGGTCCCTACTCCTGCTTGTCTGCTCATGGAATTATCAAAGGAATCGAGGATTACAATGGTGTGCAGATGCAATTTGGAAAGGGTTATGGAAACTAGGGTTGCGTGTGTCCTCCTCACCTCCCCCTCGTAGCCTTTATATAGATAGGCTAGGTCTCGGGTAGCAGGTCGAGTTAGTTACAAGTTAGGGTTCTCCCCTTCAAACTTTCTATCTTTAGCTTCTTCTTGTTCTTCAAGCAATGAAGAGTTCGTAGGTTACTCGAGTCCTTCATTTGGGCCTTGGAGACACCGTGGGCCTTTACATATTTAGGCTGTATATACCAAGCTCGAGTACCTGTAGGGTATAACCATGTCAGCTGCGGTCCGCGCGTAGGACATATTCCAGTCCTGGATGAGTTGAGGCATCTCCTTGGCCTTGTCTCGCACTTCAAAGCCAGACATTCTATGCATTTCCGGAACCTTGAGAACCTCGCCAATATCCTCCAAAGATTGGCGGAAATCGTGAAGCAGATCGCCGACTTGAGTAAGCCGGTTGGTGCGAGACTCGGTGGAGGCAGAATCTAGTAAGTTCAGAGGACCTGCACATATAATGCAAAAGGTTAAGCAAATATATCCAAATTCCAAAAGTCGGAAAAGGCAGAAATTTAGAAAGGGGGAACATACCGAAGATGACATCATCAACTTTGGTCTTCTCTTCATGTAGGCTTTGGAGTTTAGCCCGGAGTGCCTCGGTAATGTCCTTCTCTTTGAAAAGTTCATTGCTGAGATCCAGGATTTTCTTATCTTGGAGCATAATCTTATGATCGCGCTCTTCGGCAGCCATGGACGAGGATTCGAGAACTTGAGCAATGCTCTTCTCATGATCCGCTTTGAGCTTATTCAGCTCTCGACGTAAGTCGGCGTTTTCCACCTCTAGGGTCTTTAGATTCTCGGCCTCTTCAATCATGGCACATGATTGTTTGACCAGTGCTATAGGTAACAAACAATAGTTGAGTATGAAATTCGAATAAGAAAAAAAAGAGAAAGGGTAAGGCTTGAAATGTTTACCTTCAGCCTCATCCCTTGACACCTTTAATTGAGCATTTTCAAGCCAGAGAGCTCTGATCTCTCTCCGCTTGTTGCAGATATTCCTCATCAATTCCTGGTTATATGAATTAACTTTCTATAAGTCAGAATACCCAGAGTCAGAAGTCTACTAAAGACTCGGGCTAATATTTTTACTAATATCAGCACGAGACGTGGGGGATATACTAGTTTGTTCTTTGGCATCTTACGAAAGCATAAATCCGGATCATCTATACAACTTCATGCTTGGGGGCTAGAGGATATGACATAAAGTAAAGTAAAAAAGTAAGTTAGAATTATGACTTACATGTTGTTCATCAGTGAGTTTGCTCAAACTCATGTTCACTTCTGTGGTAACCTTCTCGGCGAGAGTGAGCGGGATCACTGTTGGTGGCGGAAGCTCGCCAGTTCTTAGTCTCTCGTCGCAAAGACGGACTTGTTCAAGAAGTTCGGAGTACTTGATGTCCTCTGCTCTTGTGCTTCTTCTTCGACAGTAATATTCCGGCTTTCCAAGCATTGCTGGGCTAGCCGTTGGATTTCCTCCACAGACTTCCGAGTAATGCCAAGCTTGGCAAGACCCAGATTGTTGAGGAGGTTTTTACCAAAGACCTCTATCGAGGCATCATTAACCAAAGAGGGTTCACCCTTATCAAAACCTGAGTCACCCATGGTGACGTCAGTTTGCGATCCGAGGATCGCTGGCTCTGCTTGTTGAGCCGGATCAGAGATTGAGTAATCTCCGGCGCCGCAGAAGGCCGTGGGGCAAGAATCGGAGGCGCTGCGGTAGCAGAAGTCAAATTAAGTTTTGACTGACGTAGGGGCTTTGACGAGGCTCCCTTTCCCTTGCCCTTGGTGATCTGTCTAGCTCTAAAGAGGTAATAGAACAAAATTCGATACACTTCAGAAAGAATAAGACACAAAGTATAAAAACCTTGTGAGAAAAGTTACCTCTTCACAACGGGCACCTCCTTTGTGCCAATAGACACTGTCGTAGCCTTACGCTTTTGAGTAAGTACATCCGGCAGTGGAACCAACTCTCCCTCATCCTGAGATAACTCAGGAGGATATCCCTCGATAGGAGAGAGCTCCAACTTGGGGAGGTCAACAAGCTGAAAAGGAAAATGGAATCTCAGTATTGCAAAATAATGTATAAGATGGACACATAGTTCGAGTTACTGCTGGAAAACGTATTGGTGTCACAGGATCGTCAGTTGTGTGCATGTCCAAAGACAAGTCCGGAATTTTCCTCTCGACCCGCTCCTTGATCAGCCATTTAATTTCGGACTGATATTCCTTTTACGGATATGGCGTGGAGCAGATATGAAGAGAGTCCGACCTTCTCTTGGTAATGGTGTGCATGAGACGATCACCATGGTGTTGGAGAGGCTGGATCTGGTGCGCCAGCCAGCAGTGCACTAAGTCGGATCCTTTCAGATCCTTGTGCTTCATCAGATATTCGATCCGCCTCTTTGCAAGAAGCAGATCGTCCGCAAGAGCCGGAGCATCCTTGTCCCAGGAATCTTGAGGCGTGGCGGCGCCATAAATGAAAGCCGGCAAGGCCGTAGCTTTGCCGGGAGCCGTTCTGTACTTATGATAGAAGAAGATGGATAGCCACCGTTACACCGACTCACTAGCCTTAATCAGAGGATAGACGCGCTCTCTCCTAACTGAAAAATAATGGTTCCAGTAATGTATGGATTACCAGAAGTGATAGAATTTCTCCGGATATGAAAATAAAACCGGAAAAGAGTGAGACTCGGCCTAATGTCGAGGTACCCCACGCACAAAGAAGCATACGCGCTCATGTCTAAGAGAGAGTTCGGGGGAAGATGATGGAGTTGGACTCCGTAGTGATCTATAACATCAGAAAAGAAATCTGAGGGTGGGAAACTCAAACCTCTGTTGAGGGGGTGCCGAAGTGCACCCGCTCGTCGGCACGAGGAGTAGGGACAGTTTGGCCATAGCCGCTCCGCCAGTCGCCGGCACGGAGGAGCCCTTCGTTCTCCACGAGGCGGAACTTGGCATCGTCGAGAACGCACGGGATCCAGACCCCACGGTTACTCTCCTTCTCTGTTGTCGAAGCCGTCGCTGCCATCGCCGCCGCACCGGAAGATGAGGTCGAAGCCATTTTCTCGTGGGCTGGTGACCTGGGATGGGCGACGCTGGAGGATTTTGGGGAGGCAGAGAGCTCTGTTTTCGTGGGAGGCATTAGGAGGAAGGAAGCGACGCAAGTGCTGGTGAAGAAGATGGGAAGGAGAATCCTAACCACTTATATCCTCCAGCTGCGCCAAGATTCATGTGAACGCAACAGTAAATGTGCCACGCGTCGCGGGAGGAGCTGGGTAACCTCCACGCGATGATTATGCTGCCTCGATCTCTGCGCACGCATTAAAACGACGCCTCGGTTCCACAAAAGGCGGACCCACTAATAGTCGTGCTGAAGGGAATGTCTGTCAGTGACATGACTTAACCATGACTAGTGTCAGACTGCGTCAGAGACCAACTTCCGACTAAGTTTGAATTACAAGCTGGAAATTCGAATAATATGTTCATAGGTCCAACTCATTTGAGACGCAGATCCTATCCGTTCTTTTTGAAGTTCCAGGAACCCTTCAAGATTCTGCAAGCCGAAGATCAAGCTAGGCAATGATGAAATCTGACTCTGGATCTTGGAGGCTTCCGGGGGCTGCTGTTGGGGATATACTTTCCGGGTATCCTCACAGTGCCTCACTGATCAGGGTGGCCCACTTTGGGTTAGAGTTTTGCTTCATGGACGGCCCAGTCAGGGAGAAGAGACGGAGTCGAGTCCGGCTACGAGAAGGCCTAGATGACTTACCGACATAGGCCCATAGTGTTACTTGTAGTTCAAGATGTACTCTATAACCGACTCTTAGTCGTAGCCGGATAGGAATCTCCTGTAAACCCTAGGCCGGATATCTATATAAGTCATCCTAGGGAGAGCCTTTAGGACACCCTCACAATAGTCTACAATCTCAACTCGCACAGGCGAAACCCTTGTAACCCATATCCGGCTCTATCGTATTACTGGATTGCTAGCAGGAGTAGGATCTGTCCAAAGCCGGCGGATTCGAACCTAGGTAAACTTGTGTGCTCATCGTCCCGGAACACCGTACATCTCACACCCTCTCTTCCACACGCCTCGAGGTCCCCCTCATGGCGTACTTGTCATCAATCCGATGACACCAAAAGAAAAGAAGCATCGACGTTAGCAAAAATGAACAAAATGTGAACATCAATCAAAATTCGACTACCAGCGGCAAAAGAATCTTACATGCTCCTCTAGGAACTCCGAAAGTTCTTGTCGAGTGGGCGTCCGTGCAACCATCTGGTGCCCCCCGGTGTGGGGGGAAATGGAAGAGTTGGCGCTGGAGTGGGCTGCCACCGGAGGAGAAGGGGATTTTGCTGCAACTTCTTCATCTCTGGAGTCTACGACTCCATACTCCTTGAGAAATTGGTAGTCGTCGGAGGACGACGACACCATTTGACTATCAAAATCAACACCAAATCAGAAGGAGCAGACTTTGAGAAGTATCAGACGAACCCCCAAGGATATAAAACTTACCCGTCAAATTTGTCGAGGTCGAAGAAATCTCCTGATGACTCCTTCGGCAACCTCGGCTTCTTTTGAGAGGGAGGAGCCATGGAGCGTATAGGTACGACAGGGATTGGCTCCTCCGCAGCAGTAGGAGGACCCTCTAGCATCGATAGCAAGGATGCATCCGAATCCTTGCTACGGGAGCGCTTGCGAGTCCCGTGATCGCTGGACTTGGGGGCTTCCTGCTCCGCCTCAATAGGGACCGTGGAGCCCGACTCGTCCTCTTCTTCCACCTCACGAGGAATAATTCCTTCAGGCTGAGGAGGCAAGTTGGCGGCCACAGTCCAGTCCTAACAGTAGAAGAAACATCAATATATAAAACAAAGCACCTACAGGCAATCGAAAAATCAAGAAACTTCTAGGAGAAATCCACCTCAGGCAGAGGATTGATGGCGCATAATGGAGGCACGACTGAGTCACTCGGGAGATCCTCCTTGGTGTTATACTTAGTTAGCAGTCGAAACCTCCTATCTACCTCGCCAGAAGATATGCCCTCTATAGAGATACAGGTGACATCACTAGTACCAGTCCAGCGGAACATTGGGTGTACCCTGGCCTGCACAGGCTGCACACGGTGACGCATCCAAGTGCGAATGAGCTCTGTGCCACCTACTTCGCTTTTCGAGGACGCATACACGCTGATATAGGGCCTCTGTCTCTTCGACTTTAGCGGGCATCACAATGTTCTTCCAGGACCTGCTCCTTTTGCAGGCCGCCACTAGATCGAAGGGTGTGAGTCCGAAGTGTTCTCCATCAGCTTTTTGGTCGCAGATGTAGAACCACTTCTCCCTCCATCCTTGGATAGACGCAGTGAGCTTGATGGAGAAATAGGTGACGTTGGAATCGACGTGGATCCCGCAGCCTCCTATGTCGTAGACTACTGAGCCCGATGCCGATTGACGTTTGAGATTAAAGAGTTTTTTGAAGAGGCCGAAGTGTGGCTCGATTCCGAGCTAGCACTCGCAAAGAGTGATGAAGCAGGCGACGTGGAGGATAGAATTGGGGGTCAGCTGGTGAAGTTGGAGCCCATAGAAGCAAAGGAGACCCCTAATAAATGGATGCAGGGGGAGAGAAAGACCGCGAATGATGAATGCAAGGAACATCACTCGAAAACCCGCGGGAGGACTGGGGATTACCTTGTCGCCGGGAATGCGAGAATCGTTCTCCGCGGCAGAGAGCACCCCATCCTGGCGCTGGGTGAACAGCTCAGACGGCTTGATTATGGATGGGCGCCATGACCCATTGGTGACAGGTGTCCCCGCGTCCTTCTTCTTCCCAGCTCCAGCGGCGCTGGTGCCCGTGGTGGCAGTGCCCTTCTTCTTGGCAGCCATAGCGGGAGACGTGAATCCAGCGGCGGAAGCTCACTTCTTCTTTCCCATCTTGCGCTGGCGGTGCGAGTGCATGAAGTAGCTAGGGAAGGTACGGAGTTGGTCCAGTGCCACAAAGAGAGATGCGGGCAATGGAACAACAAGAACAGCAAAAACAACAATGGCGGAGGCACGCGAGGAAGAAGAGAGATGTGGGGAAATTACCACACGGCGTGCCTCTACTTAACCCCTTCACAGATGCAATCCAACGACTAGGAGAAAACCTATCAGATGCATGGCACACATCGACATTGACACGTGGCCAGGGTAAACCGGAACCATCGCCCCACTCCTCCCATTATGCGCGAGAATCAACGAGACACAGTTAAACCAGAAGATTATGGATGTTCGGTCATGTCTAAGTCAGAACGTGGGATCCGCCACTCGTCACGTCCCGTCAAAGCATCCACACTCGAAGGCTATGGCGACTACACCTCATATTTTCCCTACAAAGAGAATGCATCTCCCGGGTCACCCGAATCATCTCCGCGCTGACAAAATTTGGATGTCGCGCTTATAGCATTAAGATAAGACCTGAATAAGGCCTGACAACGCATCTTCTGCGCTCTACCAGAAATAATCCGTACCTACAGGTATGATGAATAAGCCTTGACAGATGCATCGAGTGCTCACACTTATGCACTAGGATTTGACTCTATAAGACCTCCGCGACCTGAGTCAAATTACACTAGCACTTTTCTGAATTCGAGTCCGGGGACTCGAGTTTGAGTAGATTGCATTGTTTTGCCCTAAGGCAGTTAACTGATCCCGATACATTGTATAAATCAGGCACGTATATGAACAATCCCTATGATACAAAACAGAGCACTCGAAAATATGCTCAGCTATGCAATCGAAAGACTTCATAAAGTCTCCACTCGAATCTATGATTCCACTAGACACTCGGGGGCTACTGACATGGGCATACCTTACAGGTACTCGAATTTGGTATATACGGCCTGATCTGGCAAAAGCCCACGATGTTACCAGGGCCCAATCTAGGATTCGGATGACCTACCGAGACTCCGACTGCTTGCGGCACAAGGCAAAGCTTAATATAGAAAGTTTAAAGGGGCAAACCTTAACTTGTAACCAACTCGACCTGCTACCCGAGACCTAGCCTATCTATATAAAGGCTTGGAGGGGACGGCGAGGAGGATAATCATAACCCTAGTTTCCACACCCTCGCCAGATTGCATCTGCGCACCCCTTGTAACTTTCGACTCCCTCGATAATTCCAAGAGCAGACAAGCAGGAGTAGGGACCTCTACGAGGCCTGAACCTGGGTAAACCTTGCATCCCTGTGTGCTTGTTTTCTAGCCAATTGATGCCTCTAGTGCTCCCTCCTTCTCCAAAACCCAATTCCATAACAATGGGCATTGATGAGTTTAACCCTCGTCAATGTGTGTCAAATCATGGTCAAAAATACCAAAAAGCCCCTGGAATGCAACTGCCACATCATGGAATGGTGAACCAGTGTGACATAAGTTGCATCAACACATCGATTAGAGTGTGTGTGGTTGATGAGTCCAAAATTGATGCATATCTAAGTATATAAATTATTCATATTTTCACTCATTACATGTTAAATCTATCTATAACTCTGCCTATTGTGTATGATTAATAGTTTTCATTCATTTCCACATGGGCTTTGCACAATATTAGTTTATTAGTATTTTATTACCTTTTCCTTGTCTTTGATTTGTGTGTAGTGCTATGGAGAATCATGGATTAAAGGAGCCAAGAGGATTCAATATGGAGGAGTTGTAGGAACCAGACTTAGCCATTTGAGGGGAGGAAAAAGTGGATTTTCTATCAACTTCAAATGATGATCCAAGGCCATGGTGTTGTAGCCCTTGTCCATACGAATCCAACAAGACAAAGAACACTACAATCGGAGTCCATATGAAGAAATGTCGGCCAAAATACTATAGAGTACCAAAGGGATAACAACCACTGATACGGGTGGAGACCGCCCGTACCATACGGCCATACCGCCCTCCAACGGCTTCATTTCGTCAAACGGAACAACATTTGTGAAGGCCCAATGGGCATATTCGGCCCCTAGCTCCGTCGGTTTGCAAAACCGACCTCTAGATGCCTATTTAAAGATGGGAAAACCCTAGAACAAGTGAGAGAGTCCACACACACCTAAGGGGCGGAGCCCTGCCGCTCTGCTGCCTCCATAGCTGCCGCCCACAAGATCTACATCACCATAGAAATCAAGGGAGAGAGTATACTGCATCTTGAAGGGCTACGCATCGATCTTCATCGCCATCTTCATCAACATCGCCTTCACATCAATCCCCTTTGTTTACTTTGTTGTAGTCCAATCTCTTTTGTGGATTTGCACTTGTATTCAATTGTACCTTCATATTGCATCCATACAATTGCCATGATGTTTATCCCCTTCATGTATGAGTAGTTTCCTTGTTCTTGGGGAGAGATGGTGAAACCCTAGTATTATTATGCA
Organism: Avena sativa; assembly: GCA_916181665.1. Classification (NCBI taxonomy): domain Eukaryota; kingdom Viridiplantae; phylum Streptophyta; class Magnoliopsida; order Poales; family Poaceae; genus Avena; species Avena sativa. The sequence continues at coordinate 23,904,962 of OV702290.1, read as the reverse complement.
TTGAAATAAAGATGATCTATTAATTGTGTACAAAGATCCATTGATCTATGAATTGTGTTTGATCTCTCTCTTTAGATGGTATGTGTAGTCGGACGCATATCATTTGCCCTCGGGACTAAAGGGAGGGAGAAATCCTTTGGGCGTCTCTTGGAAGCATACCCGGAATGCCCTGTGACAGACTAGCGCCGGCTCGTAACCTACACGGTCAAAGAAGGAAGATCCTTGATAGGCTATCCTAATCATTCATAATTATTCCATGCTAGTGGTGAATCCTACACTCCTTGAGAACCGCTCAATCATATTACACAACACTTCATAGATACTCTCTTGCTTTAGTTTACTTTTGCTAGTTACTTTGTTCTTGTTTATTTTAGCGATTGTCCAAACATACTCTTTATACACCATTACTTGGAATTAGAGATAACTTACAAGTAATCTCTAGTGAATAGTAACGAGGGGCATAAAGACCTTTACCAATAGCTCTCTGTGGGTTCAATATATTTACTTTGAAACTAGCTACAATTGATCTGTGCACTTGCAGTCATCAATGGTCATGTGTGTGTATCAAGGTGTGGTTTTGAAAAGAAAATATTCATTAACTCTAGAGTCTCCATGTGTGTCAAACCATGGTCATAAAGCCCACAAAGCCCCTAGAGTGCAACTGCCACATCATGGAATGGTGAACCAGTGTGACAGAAGTTACATCACCACATCCATTGGAGTGTGTGTGGTCATGTGTGTGTATCAAGGTGTGCTTTTGAAAAGAAAACATGCATTGACTCTAGAGATTCCATGTGTGTGAAACCATGGTTAGAAAGCCCAAAAACCCCTAGAATGCAACTGCCACATCATGGATTTGTGAACTAGTGTGACAGAAGTTGCATCACCACATCCATTGGAGTGTGTGTGGTCATGTTTGCGTATCAAGGTGTGGTTTTTAAGAGAAAAAATGCATTGGCTCTAGAGACTCCATGTTTGTCAAACCATGGTTAGAAAACCCAAAAATCCCCTAGAGTGCAACTACCACATCATGGAATGGTGAACCAGTGTGACAGAAGTTGCATCACCACATCCATCGGAGTGCGTGTGGTCATGTGTGTGTATCAAGGTGTGGAAAACATGAATTGACTCTAGAGACTCCATGTGTGTCAAACCATGGTCAGAAATCCCAAAAATCCCCTCGAATGCAACTGCCACATCATGGAATGGTGAACGAGTGTGATAGAAGTTGCATCACCACATCCATTGGAGTGTGTCTGGTCATGTGTGTGTATCAAGGTGTGGTTTTGAAAAGAAAACATGCATTGTGTTGGGGGATACCCCCGGGTAGGGTCACGCCAGGGTATAATGGCCGACTTAGCCAAGGTACGGCAAGGTCAAAGCGAATGCTGGCTGAGTCACCTCAAGGAAGGCCGAATCATGGAGTGACCCGGACCGGAGGATGATCACCTAACTGAGTCCGGGCCAACTTATGTCATATGCCGGCAGGATTTATGTATGTTGTGTGCAAGTACCAGTGTGGCCAGATTAACCAGGCACGATCTAGGTTATATCAGGCTTGCAAGAGAAGGAAGGTATCTCGCTGGTCAAAAGGAGGTCACTGTACGCTGGAGCGTGAGCAAAGCAGACATAGGCTAGGACCACCGAGGTGTGGCCGACAAAGGTGACGCTGCCTGTGTCGGATGATGCTGGCGCTGTAGAGGCTCGCGTAGCCTCTGCATGGCTGACGATGGGCAAAAGTGACCCGGTCGGCTTACTATTTTGGGAAGAGGCATATTCCCTGGAATATGCCTCCACGTATGCCCTAATTGGAGACCTATCCACCCCTATATAAGGAGGGCTAGGGCATCTGTAGAAGGGGTTGATCTCTAGTTGGTTAAGCTTTACTTGGTTATTCTCTAGTATGTTCCTGAGGGCTAGTTAGTGGAGAGAGTAAGAGAGTTCCTTCTTCCTCCTCTCCCTAATACAGCTCAAGGAGCACTTGTAACTCTTGGAAAGATATTGAATACAACACATTTGTGTGTGGAACCACCACACTATCCCTCCCTGGATTCCTCTAGTGCATCTTGTCCCCACCTTTAGCCTATCCATGGCATCTGTCGTGACACCACCACGACAGTTGGCGCCCACCGTGGGGCTAGCAGCGCTAGCAGGAAACCTCATCGGCACCGGCGAGCGCATCGTCTCCGGGCTTGCTCAGTGCTTTGGAGCGCTGGACTTTCTCAACGACAATGCTGGCTGCTTCGACAAGCGACCTCTACCTCGCAATGGCCTCTTTGTCAGGCTTGGCGCGCACAAGATCTACGTCGCTATCAATGTGTCATGCGTTCACCCGCGGCACGTCATCGAGGGAGGCGAGCCACCCCTTAGCGCGGTTCATGGGGCGTGTATCACTCGCACCTCTGACCGTGCCGAGGTGATGATGACAGTGCCTGGCGCTGGCGCGAGCAAGGATCCTGCACCAGATCCGGAGGTAACGCCCAAGGCACCGAGAAAAAGTAGAGGTCCTCCACTAGAGAGGCCAGAGAACTTGCTTCAGCAGGCGATAGATAGCCTAGAGAGCCCCATAGCACCTGCAGTTAGAGGAAACTAGGCACAGGCCGAGTTAGAGGAAACTAGGCAGAAAATACTAGAGGGTGCGAAAAAGATTGACGCGGCTCAGTAGTCGTTGAACATGACTCTGCGAGAGTACGCAAGAGCGAATAAGGTAGATGTTGTAAAAGTAAACGGGAAAAACCTTATCAGTGAAATGAACAAAGAGGGTGATACTAGAGTTGAGGAGTCAGAGAACTTTCTGTCCGCGGGGCTACCGAAGTACAGTACCCCGACAAAGAACCTCAGAGCAGCGGATGCAGCTGCATCCGAGTTAGAGGGTTTGACGGGTGAGGCCCGGCAAAGACAGGAGGAAAGAGTCAATGAGTTAGTTCGGATCGCAAACAAACAAAATGAAGAGTTGCTCAGGGTTGACCCGGCAAGGGCTGGCGCGTCCAAAGTTGTTCATTCAGCTGTAGGTAACCCGGAGAAATCAGCTGGAGCTGCATGCCCTCATGGAGACCCAAGAAGAGAGGAGGTGGTAACTTCGGCGAGGAGAAACAAACAGATAGTCCCCTATGACCCGGCAAGGGCAGGGAAAGGAAAAGCAGTGCTGGCAAATGATGATCGACGAAGTGTCAACCAAGGTGAGGCTGGACGAGGTAACCGCGACCAAGGCAATGCCGGTCAAGGAAATGCTGTAAACGGCAATGCCGGACAGCGCAACTCGGCGGGAGCAAGGCAACCGCAGCAGCGGAATATACCACGGCAAGAGCAAAGTGCCAGCCGAGGTATGCAACAGAGAGGCGCTCCACGAGAGCAGGACAGATACAATGATGGTGATTCGGAAATGGTGAATGCAGGATACCCAAGGCCGGACTATCACGTGATATGGTCAAGATTGGGAAGCAGGGAATTGATGCCTGACGACGCAAGGTTAAAACTGGATCGGCTTTATAGGTCGGAGCAAATTGAGTGTCAAGGTCCTCCGGGTCCGGCGTGTTTTGGGCCCCGGATCATGAAGGAGCCACCGGTACCGAACTTCCAGTTACCCAGAGGCACGAAAACATATGACGGCAGCACAAATCTGGAGGATTGGTTGATCAACTACGCTACGGCGGTGAAAATTGCTACAAGCAACTTGAGATGGGCTGTGAGATATGTACCTCAGATGCTGGAGGGGCCAGCAAGGGTATGGCTAAACAATTTGCCACCCGGAAGTATCAACAGTTTGATTGATTTTGAGGAAATGTTTGTTAGCAACTTCTCGAGCACGTATCAGAGGCCGAATAGGCCATAGACCCTGGCAATGTGCAAACAGAGACCGAATGAGATGGACCGGGAGTTCTTAACCCGGTGGTGCACCGTGAAAAACTCATGTGAGGGCGTGATTGAGTCCCAGGCCATAGCCTGGTTTGCACAAGGATGTATATATGCAAGCACGTTGTGGAAAAGGTTACAAAGGGATATGCCAACTACACTGGCAGTGACGATCCGGATTGCTGATTCATATGCCTTGGGTGATTCGACTCAACCTAGGCTTGTGTCAAACGATTCAAATGAGGAGTACTACTAGCGAGATGGATCCGGATCATCCCAGCGGAATGATTACCGGGGTAAGAGAAGATATGGTAGACCGGATTACAGGTATAGTTCACAACAAGTTGCTGCTGTAAATCAAGATCAACCCGGAGCAGGGAGTAATCAGCATCATAAAATGGAGGGGAACAATGGACTCCAAGAAATGATGGCAAGAAAACTTGGACACCAGAGCAGAAGAAACAGTGGCAAGAAAAGAAGGACCGTCTGAGGTATACCTATGAGGCAATGCTGGATCAGCCGTGTAAATTTCACACACCAAATCCGAGTAACCCGGCAGGTCACACGACTCGGCAATGTGAGTGGATGAGGAAGATAGAACAAAGTGGTTCGAGGAATGCTCAGGCACCTCGGAATGATCAACCTCGGCAGGAGTTACCCCAGCAGCAATTGCTCTCCAGAGCAAACACACAACAGTTAATGTTGCCACCCCCTCCGCTGAGGTATGAAAACCATGAGAGAAGGGATGCAGTGCATCAGGTGGAAAATCAGCATCAGCCAGATCAAAGATATCCCGAAAATGAGGGGAGGAATGAATATAGAGAGCATCACCAAAGTTACTGTGTGTTTACCACAGAGGAAACAGATAGAAAGAGCTTACAGCACCGACACATGGAGGTGAATGCAGTAATGCCGGCAGTGACGAGATATATGCCTTGGTCGGATCAAGAGATCACTTGGAATATCAAGGATCATCCCAAGCTTATGCCGAGTCCTGGTTCATATGCGTTAGTGCTGGACCCAACATTCATCGGCCCCAATATCAATGTGAGATTTTCTAAGGTGCTAATTAACAATGGCAGCAGCATTAATATCATGTATGTGGATACCATGCGCAAGTTGGGTATCTCGGAGAACATGCTCCAAGCTACAAGAACAACTTTCCATGGTATTGTGACAGGCATTTCCTATGAACCCATTGGCAAGGTCCGGGTTGACGTATTGTTCGGCACACGAGATAACTGCCGAACTGAGAATTTGGAGTTTGAGGTTGTGAACTTAGAAAGTCTATATCACGCGTTACTCGACAGGCCAGCACTGAACAAGTTCATGGCAAGTTGTCACATATGTTAATTGAAGATGAAGTTGCCCGGGCCAAATGGAGTAATTACCATAGCTGGAGATTTTCGACGTTCCATTGAGTGTGCGTCAGCCGGGTCTAACCTAGCCAAGTCACTCGTGATTGCGCAAGAGAAAAGAAAGATACAGGAAGTGGCAGCATTGGCTCAGTCCGCGCAGCAGTATATGTCGGCGATGAGTAACCCGCATGAAAGTGTCTCATTTCAAGCAACGAAGGATACGAAGAAAGTGCCTGTTGATGATCTGTTCCCAGAGCGCACTGTAACAATTTGTGCCGGGTTAAACGACAAATCAGAAAGCGAGCTCGTCAACTTCCTCCGTGAGAATCGGGATATCTTTGCTTGGTCCACATAGGACTTGCAAGGAATTCCGAGGGAGTTGGCCAAGCACTCTTTGAATGTGAGACCCGGAGCAAAGCCGGTGAAGCAACCTCTCCGCCGCTTCGCCGAAGATAGGAGAAAAGTCATTGGGGATGAGATAGCTCGGCTCCTTGCAGCCGAGTTCATCATGGAAGTGCTTTACCCGGATTGGCTATCTAATCCGGTGCTTGTGGAAAAGAAAAAAGATGATCCGAATGTAGCAGTGGTTTGGCGTATGTGTATCGATTACACGAACCTGAATAAGGCGTGTCCAAAAGATCCATTTCCACTGCCAAGGATAGATCAGGTCATAGATTCTACTGCTGGGTGTGAACTATTGTCATTCATAGATCCATATTCTGGTTTCCACCAGATACCTCTGAATCCTAGCGATCAAATAAAGATTGCATTTATCACCCTGTAAGGGGCTTATTGCTATCGCACCATGGCTTTTGGTTTACGTAATGCAGGGGAAACATACCAAAGATGTATGCAAAAATGTTTGCACGGTCAAATTGGTGGAAATGTGCAAGTATATGTGGATGATGTGGTTATAAAAACCAAGGAAAGCAAAACGCTCCTTGAAGATATCAGGCAAACATTCGCGAACCTAAGGAGATTCCGGATGAAGCTTAACCCGGAGAAATGTACCTTCGGTGTCCCGGCTGGAAAATTACTCGGATTTCTTGTCTCTAGCCGAGGTATCAAAGTTAACCCGACAAAAATCCGAGCCATAGAGAGAATGGAATTGCCGAAGTGTCTTAACGATGTCCAGAAGTTCACTGGATGCCTGGCATCTTTAAGTCGGTTTGTATGTCGGATGGGAGAAAAGGCATTGCCTCTCTATCAACTAATGAAAAAAGCGGACAAGTTCGTATGGACGCCGCAGGCCAATGAAGCCTTCATCCAATTAAAGAAAATGTTAGCCACTGCACCGGTGTTAGCCTCTCCACTATCAAAAGAGCCAATGCTGCTCTATATAGCCGCAACCAACCGAGTTGTAAGTGCAGTGTGGTGGTAGAGCGTGATGAAGAGGTTAAGTTAGTGCAAAGGCCAGTCTATTACCTAAGTGAGGTATTATCCGCACCAAAGCAAAACTATCCTCACTATCAGAAAATGGCATATGGTGTGTACATGTCGGCAAAGAAGCTAAAACATTACTTTGAAGATCACCCCATCAAAGTGATATGTGAAGCCCCCATATCCGAGATAATGAGTAACAAGGATGCAAGCGGCCGAATCGCAAAATGGGCAATTGAGCTAGCCTCTTATGCTCCACAATATGACAGGAGAGATGCGATCAAGTCTCAGGCTGTGGCCGACTTTTTCGTAGATTGGGCCGAGATGCAATACGAACCACCATTACCAGATCCGAACTACTGGAGAATGCACTTTGATGGATCAAAGACGAAAACCGGGTTAGGTGCCGGAGTTGTACTTACCTCACCAAAGAACGACCAGCTGAAGTATGTGCTGCAAATCCATTTCGCCACGTCAAACAATGTCGCTGAGTATGAAGCACTTGTGCATGGGCTCAAAGTGCCAAAAGAAATTGGGATACGTCGGATCCAATGCTTTGGCGACTCGGATTTGGTAGTTCAGCAAGTCTCAGGGCAGTGGGACGCTCTTGATCCAAACATGGCATTGTATAGATTCCATGTACAAAAGATATCTAGGTACTTTGAGGGATGCGAGTTTCACCATGTACCCCGACTGGAAAACGAGGCTGCCGACGTATTGTCGAAGCTGGGATCAACCCGACAAGCAATTCCACCGGGTGTAGCACTGGAACACCTCAAGAAACCATCTATCAGACTGTCCCCAGAAACCGAATCAATCTACATCTCGGCAGATCCGGAGTCAGGAGCTGTGCCCATGGACATTGACGTGCGAAGGGGTTCAGGAAACCCGGGGAATGCTTCGTAGAACCCGGGGACTGCGCAACGAGATTCGGCCGAGGTTATGCCGGTGGAGCAAATGGAAGTAGATGAGGGTGTGTTTCCAGTGCGAGCTATACCAGCTTGGGTGCTGCCCATATTTCACTTCCTGAAGGATGGAACTTTGCCCAGTGAAGAGGTGCTTTCCAGGCAAATTCAGAGGCGCGCAAAGGTGTACACAATCATCAATGCCAAACTATACAAGAGAAGTGTCACAAATGTACTACAGCGATGTGTTGACCCAGAAGAAGGGCTTGACATCCTCCGGGATATACATCAAGGGGAATGCGGGCATCACGCCTCATCCAGAGCTTTGGTGGCAAAAGCTTTCCGACATGGGTTCTACTGGCCAAGTGCCTTGGAACAAGCAGAAGATATAGTAAGAAAATGCAATGGCTGTCAGAGGTATGCTACCAAGACACATATGCCAATGTCGGAACTCAAGACCATACCAATTACCTAGCCATTTGTTGTGTGGTGTTTGGACATGGTTGGCCCGTTTAAACCAGCGAGACGGAACATGACCCACATCTTGGTTATGGTGGACAAGTTTACAAAGTGGATTGAAGTGAAGCCAATAAGAAAATGTGATGGATCTACGGCCGTAACATTCCTTAAAGATATCATTCTGAGATATGGTTATCCTCACATTATCATAACAGATAATGGCACAAATTTTGCTGAAGGAGCGTTTGCACGATTCTGCCGAGATAAGAAGATCCGGTTGGACGTTGCCTCGATAGCCCACCCCACATCGAACAGACAAGTGGAAAGATCCAAAGGATTAGTATTATCCGGGATAAAACCCCGGCTCATTGAGCCGCTACAAAGATGAGCGGGGTGCTGGATAGAAGAACTACCAGCGGTACTGTGGAGTTTAAGAACAACTCTGAATCGATCAACAGGCTATACGAAAATAATATTGCGAAGAAGTATCTCATTATTGCGAAATAATATAAATATGAGCACATAAAAAGAGTTACTGTTGACGCTTACCGGCACAATGGGATCTTCCGCTGTATGCATGTTCAGGGACAGCTCTGGAATCTTCCTCTCAATTCGCTCCCTTATCAGCCATTTGATCTGGCATACATAATCTTTTGCCGTATAGGCTTTGGGGCTGATGCGGAGGGAATCCTTCTTCGACGACGTGATGGAGTGCATTAGTCGATCTCCATGATGTTGAAGAGGATGGATCCGGCGTTCCACCCAGCAGTGAACTAAGTCGGACCCTCTCAGGCCCTTGTGTTTCATCCAATACTCGATCCGCCTCTTGGCGAGGAGCAGATCGTCACTAAGAGCCGGAGTAACCTCATCCCAGGATTCTTGGGGCATGGCGGCTCCGTCTACGAAAGCCGGCAAAGCAGTAGCTTTGCCGGGAGCAGGAATATCCTTGTGATAGAAAAAAGTAGACGTCCATTGCTTGACCGACTCAATGGCCATGATTCGAGGATATACGCACTCTCGCCTAACCGAAAAACTAATAGTACCGGTAATATAAGGATTACCGGCAGTAATGTAATTTCTCCAGACATGAAAATAATACCGGAAGAGAGTAAGGCTCGGCCTAATGCCGAGATACCCCTCGCACAAAGATGCGTACGTGCTCATCTCTATAATGGAGTTCGGATGGAGATGAACTCTGTAATGATCTGTGACCTCGGAAAAGAAATCTAAGGGAGGAAAGCTCAGACCTCTGTCAAGGTGAGTGTCGAAGTGCACTCGCTCGTCGTTGTGAGGGTTGGGGATGGTTTCGCCGAAGCCGCTCTGCCAGTCACCAGTGCGGAGGAGCCCTTCTTCTTCCACGCTGCGGAGCTTGGCGTTGTCGAGGACGCACGGGATCCAAACCCTACGATTGCTCTCCTTCTCCGCCACTGCCGCCATCACTACCACCGCCGTCGTGCCGGGAGATGATGCAGAAGCCATTTTTCTGGAGTGTCAGTGACCTTGGATGGGCGGCACTGGAGATTTTTGGGGAGCAGAGGAGCTCTAGGTTCGTGGGAGGCGTAGGGGAGAAGGAAACGGCACAAAGTGCTGGTGAGGAGAGATGATGAATAGGATCCTTACCGCTTATATCCACTGGTCGCGTCAACATTCGTGTAAACGCTACAGTGAACGTGCCATGCGTCATGGAGGGAACTGGGAAACCCCCACGTGGTGATTATGCCACCTCAATCTCCATGCACGCATTGAAACGACGCCTTAGTTCCGCGAAAGGTGGACCCACCAACGGTCGTGCTGATAGGAAATGTCTGTCGGTGACATGACTTGACCATGACTGGTGTCAGATGACGTTAGAGACCCAGTTCTGGCTTAGTTTGAATTTCGAGCTAGAAATCCGAATAAATGTATTCATAGGTCCGACTCATTTTTTGAGCCCCGAATCATATCTTTTCTTTTGAAAGTTTCAGGAACCCTTCAAGATTCCACAAGCCGAAGATCAAGCTAGATGATGATGAATCCGACTTTGGATCTTGGAGGCCTCCGGGGGCTGCTGTTGGGGATATACTTTCCGGGTATCCTCACTGTACCTCACTGACCAGGGTGGCCCACTTAGAGTTAGAGCTTTGCTTCACGGGCGGCCCAGTCAGGGAGAAGAAACGGAGTCCAGTCCATGTACGGGAAGGCCTAGAAGACTTACCGACATAGGCCCATAGTGTTACTTGTAGTTCAAGATGTACTCTGTAACCGACTCTTAGTCATAGCTGGATAGATCTCTCCTATAAACCCTAGGCCAGATATCTATATAAGCCGACCTAGGGAGAGCCTTTAGGGCACCCTCACAATAGTCTACAATCTCAACTCGCACAGGCGAAACCATTGTAACCCATATTCTGGCTCTGCCGTATTACTGGATTGCTAGCAGGAGTAGGATCCGTCCAAAGTCGGCGGATTCGAACCTGGGTAAACTTGTGTGCTCACCTTCCTGGAATACCATACGTCTCACACTCCTCTCTTCCACACGCCTCGAGGACCCCCTCATGGCGTACTTGTCATTAATCTGACAACATCACCAAGGAGTTTGCGGCAATTCTCGGTCACGAACTTCTCGAGCATCACCAGCTTATCCTGCAATCCAAGGATGATCGAGTCGGAGGCCTTCTGCTCCTCCTTCGCAGTGACGACCGCAGCCTTGGCCCTTTCCTCAGAGGAAGTCATCGCAGCTTTCGCTGCCTCCAGCTCCTTTGCCAGCGAGTTAACTCGCTCCTCCGCCGCGGGAAATGTTGCCTTCGCAGTCTCCAGCTCAGCGACCCTAACATATCCCTCATGGGCCTTGGCGATTGCAACAGAATGATCATCTAAAGGAAAGAAGACCACAATTCAACCTTTGCACAATAACAAGAGTCCAAATTCATCAAGGTAAAAATAACTCACTAGCAGTCACTTGGATTTGCCGATTATCCTCCTGCGCTACCCGCAAGTTGCGTTCCAGGCGCTCCATCACGGCCTGTCGATCGGACGATTCCCTCTGCAGACGCTGAAGACATAAAACTAATAAGATCTAGAACAACCAAAGTTCTGAGTGACTAGCCACTGAAATTCAGCGACTAGACCCTCGGGGACTAGACGACCAAAGGTCTGAGTTTCCAGCCGCTGAAATTTAGCAACTGGACCCTCGAGGACTGGACGACTAAAGGTTTAAGCATCTAGCCGCTGAAATTCAGCGATTAGATCCTCGGGGACTGTACATACCTAGATAGCAGCGCCTAGCATGTTGTGAATCTCGCTGGCATCCGCCGAAGGAACCCTGAACTGCGTATGCCCGCGTCGCTACCCGACGTCTCCATCGATGACCTCAGGAACTTCCAATGATTGTGTTCCAGTAGCCATGGCGAAGGCTCTCGCCACAAAGCGAGGTAACATCATGGCCATTGCTTCTGGGGCACTGGCTGCAGGCATCGGCGCCTCTGCTGGCATGGTTAGTTTTCTCGGCTCCGAGCTGGCGACCACTTCGTCCTCGGTAGGAATGGCGGAACTGCCCTTCTCCACATCCTCTTCTGCCATGGCAGCAGACTTGCCCTCCTTCTTCCTCTTCACGTCCTCACCTGGCGCCTCGACTGTGACGGTCTTCCTCTTCTTGGAAGGGTCGACCCCCCTCCTTCGGTGTCGACTGTCGGAACCTTGGCCACCGAAGGGTGGCCGATCTTCTTGGCACCACTCCTATGAAATCGCCATGATCAGCAACCCAACGACACTAGAAAATGTTAAAACACGAGAAACAAAGCACTACAAACTTACTTGGCGATGAGGATAATGTGCAAGCCGGTGCTGATATGGGCAGGCTTCTCTAGCTCCGGGCCCAACCTACGTGTGATCCCTTTCTCAAACACTCGCGGCCCATGACACCACGGGCTTCTTCGATGTCGAGGTCGTAGCTGCGGGAATCTCCGGCCTGGGCGACACAGGCTCCTCCTTCGGTGGCGGGGTCTTTGACCCCGTAGTTGCAGCAGCCCCTGGCTCCGAGGCTACCGAGACTATCTGCACGATCGCGGCAAGTGGAATGGATGATTCTACCACCGCCCCCGTGGCCCCCGATTCCATCATCGGAGTTGGGTCCTCTAGAATCTTGGTCGTGACCTCAGCCTCCTCGTCGTCGGTCTCCTCGTCCGACTCAAATGCCGCCACTAACCTGGGTGGCGATGTTTGCTTCGTTGCTAGCTTCCTCGCGGGCGACTTCGGCTTTAGCGCAGACTTCGTCGGTGTAGCCACGCACTGTGAGTTGTGCTCCTCCATGATATCTTCATCACTATCACGCTCTTCAAGGCTGTGACTTGGCTCAATTTCGCGCTGCTTTTGCCCGCGAGTCTTGCGAGCTGCGCGCACGGGCGCGGCAACCTCCATTACCTCGTCCTCACTATTGGAGGACTCTTACTGCTCCTCCTCAAGCTCCTTGGGAATCTCTTCATCGAGCGAAGGAAGCCAATTTTCGAGGATTTGGAACAACTAGCAAAATACAGAAAGAATGATCGTCAATCAACAAATACGACTGCAATACTGTGACTGTAAAATGAAATTACAAGGCAAAGAATACTCCGGCGGTATACGGAGCGAGCCCGGCCTTTGGTTCGGAATACTCCGCCTTCGTGATCTTCTTTAGCGTGGTGATGTAGTCCTTGGTATCCCACTCCGCCTTGCTCACCTTCGTGGCGTCATCTCTTTACCTGTGTACTGGTACATCTAGTGGGATTGGGTGGCTAATGGAACCAGCCGCCGCCTGAGCCAACAATTGTACAAATTGATGGTCTCAAGGCCTCCTTCAGCTCCTGGATCCGGGTCAACATCTTGTCCAAGTCCATCCTTTGGTCGTCAGGGAGGTTGGTCGCTGATAGCCGGTGCAGCTTGCTCCTCTCGGCGGTGTGTCGGGAGTGACACTTCACCGTTAGGAGTGGATTCCGTCACGTAGAACCAGTACTTCTTCCACTCGCTTGCGTCCTTCTTCGGTAGCAACAGCTTCAGGAACTTGTCCTTGGGCTTCAGCTATAAGGTGACTTCGCCTGCCTCCAGGACCGAGCCACCCACCCCTTCGCGGCTAGGGCGACCGTGGAAAATAGCCAACCATATGGGAAATAAGGGAGGCATCCAAGATAATTCTCACAGAAGGCAACAGAGATTGCGAGCTGCTCCACGCTGTGCGACCCCATATCCGAAGGCTTGATCACGTAATATGCGCAGAATTGCCGGAAGAAAATCGAAGTGGGGAACCCCAGTCCCCTCTCCAGATGGCTCTGGAAATAGATGAACTCCCCGGGGTGGGGTTTGGGTTCCATCTCGCTAGACACGGGAACTTTAGGAAGGATGCCCGCGTCCTGAAAGGACTTTAGGGAGGCTGTGGTGCACTTTGATTTGCCCCATAGGTCCTTCGGAGGTGCCATCAGAGAAGAACAAGGTCACTCGGTACGAATATTTTGGATCGGGAGAAGATGGGAAGACTGAGGGTGTGCGAGGGCAGAGAAATGTGAAGAAGGTTTGCAACTCTCTCTGTCACTCTCCTTATAAGGGGTGCTACCCTCCAATCTCGGGGTTGCCGTTACCCCGCGGTAATTTCGCCGATGTTACCGTTGGATTACCTAACGGCTAGTTTGACCAAGCTGACGGTCCAACTTCACTCACTCGATTCGCCTGCTTACTCGCCCTTCCAGTCGGCCGGGCATGGCGACTTGAGCACATTTCCATTCGCCAATTGTGCGACTGAAGACACGCTGAAGAGACTCCGTCCTTCATTGAGGGAGTCCACCGCCGATTCGACCGGGCGTCCAATTGGACTCGCTTACTCCGACTGCCAAACGAACACCTGCGCCGAACCAACGCTGGCCTCGGGGACTACTGATGGGGATATGCCAAACAGGGTATGCCCAGCAGGACGTTTCGACTGGACCAAGGCCTCAGCGAGTGGTCCTATAGGACGACGACTAGAATGCGACTGAGGAGAAGCCTGGCGACTAGAAGCTGAAGGCCTAGAAGTGTAGTTAGGCCTAGTTGGATTAGGTTAAATCCTCCAAGTCCATAACTGATTCAGTTGTATATCTATAAACCCTAGCAAGGTACCCCCTATACAAACCTCCCTAGGGTTCTCTCTGTACTTACGTTCCATCATACACCCCATCGACTCGCTGCCTAGCCGCCGAGCTTGCCACCTTTGTAACTCACTCGATAATACAATCTAGCAGGAGTAGGCCTTTACCCTACGGGGGCCAAACCTGGGTAAACCTCTATGTCTTTTCCCTCATCTCGCTCCACAGATGGTTGTCTGCTCTTGCCCCAAATCCTTCCAATCGCTACCCATGGCAGTGACTGTCGTGGTCATTCCCACGACAATTTTAATCTACATTTGTCAGCCATGAACTATGGATTTATCACAAACTACATCCTTATAAGTTATAACTAAAGAACATTGTAAATGCAGATGATTTAACCTTTCTTGATTAAGTTAATAACAAAATTCGATCCCATGTGGGACCCACTCGTCATGCTGCTGCTCGCTTAACCCTCCCTAGTCCCCACCACTTCGCACACAACCGCTCTCCCGTGACCACGAAATCCCCACCCCTCCCTGGTGACGACGAAATCCCCTCCCCTCCCTGGCAACGACAGCGGCGGCTATAGGCTCATGGGTAAGGCTCCTCGACCTATCTCGACGCATCTCTACTACTACGCGTCTGCACTTGATCTAGGTCACCGCGTCCATAATGTTGTGCTCGATCTAGACCACCGCGTCTGTGCTCTAGGTCATCGGTGACAGGTCTAGGCCCCAGGTAAACACTCGATCTAGGTCTAGGACCCAAGTAAACACTCCACTAGGTCTAGGCCCCAGGTCAACACTCGATCTAGGACCCCACGCTTGTTTTAGTCACTTGATGCTTGTGCCTCTAATTTAATTCTTGTATTTACTCTCTAGGGCAGGTAGGATGAACTGTGAGGATTGTAGGTTCTACGGTATGAAGGATAGGGACATACATGCGTAGGTTCTAAAATTGTTTCTACTAACACTAACTGTCTCAACACACCACCTCCTCTTTCTATCGTAGTAATACTCGTCCTCAGATTTCTTAATGATCTTTAGATGGACTACATGGTGTTGAACCCTGAAAATTTGGAAGTCATTGCGGAAAACATCATGGCGATGGTGCCGAGAAATTGCTCCATCCCGCTAGACATCATAAAATGTGAGGATTGCAAGCTCCGACACAAATATGATGATTGCAAGGCTAGCGGCATATATGAGCAGGTTCTAAAATTTTTGCTACTGGATAGTACTGAAACCTACTGTATAACATCAAAACAAAACATTCTAATTATTGCAATGTGTATTTTAGGATAAAAAGCAAGGCTACAATGTTCCATCTTATGATGAGGTGAAGCAGCCTGTAGCCAAGAAAGCTGAGAAATCGAGGGACCTTACTAGAGGTTAGAATCATTGACATTGCCTTAAAGTTATAGTCATTCTTATGCCACTACAGATTACGTTGTAACATAATCTTTCTAGGTCCGTTGATGAAGGGCGGGGAGGACTTCGACGAGTACTGTGTGTTTGGAAACGAGATGGAATTGTCTGCAAACCAAGCTGCGTATCTCAGAGGAATTTTAGGACACAAGCCACCTATACCACACTATGTGTGCAAGATGAAAAATTCAAATGTCATCCCTGAGAATGCCAAGATGGTAAACTTCTGAGATTTGACTCTTTAAGGGCGTGTTTGTTTCAAAGGAATAAATCCTACAAAATTCCTATGCACTGCTTTCCTACACTACAATCATTTAGGATACAAGAGGTGAGACCTCTTGGAAAGATTCCAATGTGTCTATGACATGTACTTAAACCCTATAAAATTTGCTGTGTTTTTCCTATGGTGCAATCAAACAGCTTATCTTACCCATTCCTGCATTTTTCATTCCTGTAGGATGCTTAGAGTCATGTCATTCTATTCCTGTACTTTTCCTATCCCTATGTTTTAAAAATCCTTTGAACCAAACGAGCCCTAAATCTACTTATGCATATTGTGTTGGGGATCGGTGCGGAAAACAAAAAAATCCTATGTTGAAACCCCAGAAACTGCCTAGGATCTATCTATGTAGTAATGCGGTAATGAACGAAGCGTAGAGAATACATACCCTTGTAGACCGTACGCGGTTAACGTTCCGCGGGAAACATAGTTGATGTAGTCGTACTCGAAGCCAACCTCAAGGTCGCGAAGCTCCTCGCAGGTCACCCCTTGCTCCTTCTTGATCTTCATCATCTTCATCGTGCAACAGCTTCGGCTCACGACATTCAAGCGCCCCAAGTGTTGCACCTCGTGTCTTCGTACACATCCGGTGCACGATGAGACCTTCGGCTCCCCGATCCCGCCGGGAGTGCGGAAGTTGATATCCGGCTAGGAATCCTTGCAGCACAATGGTGTGCTGCAGGTGTGCCTTGATCGCACAGCCAAAACATGGGGCCATGGTCACAAGGGCTAGAGAGAGAGGGAAGGAGGAAGTCAACCAAAGGACTTCTCCAAATATTGGGTGTCTTTCATCCCACCCATGGGCACCCCCTTATATAGGGGGAGGGGCTGTGCCCTCCCCTTTGGGTTTCCCATGTGGGACTAAACAAGGGAGAGAGGGGGGAGGCGCATGGGCCACATAGGCCTCATGGGCCGCTGGCCAGGGGTGGGCCCCACCCCGTGCACAGCCCTAGGCTGGCCGGGTGGGCCCCCTTGAGGCGTCTAGGCCTTGGCCCCTTGGCCCTTGGCCCTTCCCTCCTCCGGTTTTCCCTCATGGGCCCTATTTCCCTAGGAAGTTTGGCCCATTAGTGGAATAACCCTTCAAATTAGATTTTAATATTATATTTAATATTAATTACACTAATTAATATGTAAATACATATTACAAAATCCATCTTGAATCGAAACACATTTTGGTTCCCTTTTGATTTCCTCCGAACGACTTCGGATCTTTCCTAGAATGATTCCGGTCCTTTATTCTTTCTCTGAACAACTTCAGATCTCTCTGCGGAACGATTCCGGCTTTCTCTCTTTCTCTACTGTTATTCCGTCTTATGAATGATCGCTCTCATCGTACCCTTAAGTGTATCCTCTCACGGCTCGGGAATGCTCTACACATGATCTTTATCAATGATCAATAGAGGGACCAGAGATGTCCTTGTGACCCCTATGCATTCCTGATGACAATGTCGTTTGAACCATCTAAATGTAGCATCCTCTTCCTTTTGTTTCTCGATACAACTTGTCTGAGATTCGATCATTGGTATCCCATACCTTTGTTCAATCTCGTTCACAACAAGTTATGTTTTCTTGTTACCGTGATATTACATCCCCGTGACCTAGTCACATGTTGCAACATTTATAGATGTAATCTCACCAAGCCGGCCGTATGTATCTTTACCCGTCATGTGGGTGAAAAAATCCCGGTCTTGCAGTCACATGTCATCTACTGTTCCTTCGGAATACCCAACATACACCTTTATGGCCACCGCATTACCAGATGATGGTTGATGTAGTCTAAGCAGCCTAGGGAAACAGTGAGTAATATGAGCTCACGGTCTAAGGAGAAGGAGTCTAGGTATAGCTGTTGCAACAATGAACTATATGACTTGATCGTGTTGCAATCCTTCGAGGAATGTCCAATCACATCATTCTCCAATGATATGATCTCGTTGTTAGTCGGCATAAATGCCCATGATCTTGAAACCCAGATCATCTTCGTGACCAACGAACTAGTATGAATAGAGGCTACTAGGGACTTTGATGTTTCATACCACAGCTGTACCAATGTTTCTACTTGGCACAGTTATAGCACAATATGAAACTATTATAAACTAATTGAGATATGACAATAAAAACCTATTTATTATTTGCCTCTAGGGCATATCTCCTCCAGTCTCCCACTTGCACTAGAGTACAAATAAACTACCTTGCATTTTACTCATATAAACTATATGCCATATGCGTTTACAAATCATGCATGCTCATGGGAAACGTCATGTCCATGTTCTGTTTTACCAGATCATTATGTCATTTGCAAATCGTTAATGTCTTCCTAATTTTGACATTCACTCCATTATCTTATAATGGGTCGAAGTATTTGTTTGGCAACAAAGTGAGACTTTTGTTTCTAGTGTTTATGAGGACGTTCGTTTTCACCGTTGTCATCTAAACTTCGAAACACACTTTGCTATCCTTTGTGTATATACTATAGTCATGGCAGCGGAACAAGGTCGGATTCCAGGAGCTTATAGTGACGTTAGATCAAACTTGAGGGCTTTCTCATGGGCACTGGGCCCTGGGACACATCATTCTACGTTAAAAGCGAACTAGGCCCGCCATAACATTATAAATCACATCAGATGGAGCTTTTATACTTATATATCTATGTAGATCCTAGTGCATGAAATGTATCTATGCCACTTACATTGATTCTTGCCATTTATGTACAAACTCAATTCTGGTTCAGTGATCAACTCAGGAATCACTTAAAGACATGTTCTTATAGTTAAGAGCTAGTCCTTCAAACCAGCACCTTGGGTCATATTATGTCGAGTATACAACATGGTTATGTGGAAGAACCTATGAGTGAGGCATAGGAGATGCAACGCATCTCTTTCTTTCAACCATAGTTGCAATACTCAATGCTTCATACAGTAAGAACTTCTTTCCTACCTTGTTCCATTCTGAACTTCTTCAGAATCTTTCTTAGGACATTCTGAACATCTTTCAGAATCAAGTCCAGGAAGCATTCGACATTTAGAGTTTATTAAACTCACCAATCTATCTCAATAGATCTTATTGTTTAATAACTTCAACTTCATCCTAACTTAAACATTGTTAACAGCAATCACATCATTCATATATGCCGTCCATATATCCTAGAATGATTTCACGCTCTGATTCAAATATGACATTCATGTTTGAGATCCAGGGATTTCACTTAGCTCCCACTCAAATATGACATTCATGTTTGAGATTCTGGGATTTCACTTAGCTCCCACTCAAAATATGTCCACTACATATTATGAATTAGCCAAGCTGATTTGCTCCCACTCAAATCTAGGTCCTCTCGATAATCTTGGATATTCCAAAATTCTTTGATCTCCCACTCAAAATATGTCCACTACATATTATGAATTAGCCAAGCTGATTTGCTCCCATTAATCTAGGTCCTCTCGATAATCTTGGATATTCCAAAATTCTTTGATCATTATCAATTTGAGAATTCCAATTACGAGACTTCAATATCCATATATTTCTAGTGTAAATCCAAAAGACTTAAGCATCACTACTGTTGTAGTCAACTCCTTGAATTTGTCCAAACTTGTGACAAATCGAGCTTTTTTCATTCATTAAGTTTCATTTCCTTCTTATGACTTTGCAGTCAATCAGAAATATCAAGTAAACTTCTTTACTTTAATAAGATCAAGTAACATGTTACTTTGAAATCTTAAATGTAACTTAATATAGGATTTTATGACTCCTAGTAATTTCTCGCACTCAGGTCCATCACGCTTCTTTGTAATTTGTAGGTATGTCTTGTTCAAAACATGACAAGTGAATCAATAATATAATTTCCACAAACTTGTAGAATATATAGTTGAATCCTACTTTCTTTAGTAAAAGTATTCACTGAAACTTTATGATCATTATCAATAGTTTCTCCTTTATTTGTGGAGTTTGGTTTCACGAAAAAAATTCCGTTTCACCACTCAACAATCCAGAGGTAAGGTCAAATACCTTGTTTTGATCTTTTACTTTCTTCCACCTGTATCTTCATCAAGACACGTCAACTTTGGACAACAACTGGTTTGCCCCTTTTGTGGAAGATTCATTCATAGTTTCCTAAGAATGCTCTATAAAGACTTGTTTATTCGACATGACTTCGAATTATCGAAATCTCCAGAAACTCGAACATGACATAACACTTATGGTGTTGTTTCCACGAATCCTTTAGATGTTCCTTTGTATTTCAAATGAGTGTTTGCTTATATTGATCTTTAACTCTAAATGAAAACTATAACCCTATAAGAGATGATATTATACCATATGTATCTTAATACATAACGATTGTGATGTTTTGACATTTCAACATAGTTTGAATTCATCCAATTATCATGATTTGTGAAAAATCTTTCACAAGTCCCTTTTATGCTAAACTTGAAGGAAATATGCCCTGAGAGGCAATAATAAAGTTGTTATTATATATTCCTTATATATGATAGATGTTTATTTTACATGCTAGAATTGTATTGATCAGGAAACATCAATACATGTGTGTTTAATAAACAAAAGGGTTCCTAGTTATGCCTCTCTTATATACTAGCTTGTTGATTAACAAGATGATCAAGATTTCCTAATCATGGACATTGGATGTTGTTAATAACAAGGTCACACCATTGGTGGAATGATGTGATGAACATTCATCCGAAGCATAGCATTACGATAAAGTCATTATGTTTATATTGCTATAACATAATACGAAGTAATCTTTATCCTTAGACCAGGAGATCATGTTAATTGCTAACATCGGAAGAGTATCTTGATAGCATCAAATGTCACACCGTAACAGGGTGACTATAAAGATGGGTTTGGTACTACGAAGGTGTTATGTTGAGGCTCATGGATCAAGAGTGGAATTGGATAGATATACTTTGGGCCCTCTCGGTGATATCACATTAAGATAGCTTGCAAGCAAGTGATGTGATCACTAGAATGTTATATCACGGGAACGAGAAAAGAGTGCATGTCGGTAACGAGATCAAACTAGGTATGGAGATACCGATCATCGAATCTCGGACATGTAATATATCGAGAGACAAAGGGATTTAGTTACAAGCGTTAAAGGTTCTCACGATCACAGAAGTCATCGTTGAATGTGTAGGAGTCAGTACGGATCTCCAAGTCCTGCTGCTGATTATTGATCGGAGAAGGGTCTCGATCATGTCTGCATTATTCGCGAACCGTAGGGTGGCACACTTAAGAGTTACTGGACACCATTTTGGAGCACATATGTTTCAGACGAAAGAATTGCAAAGCGTAGGAATTGTTTCAAAAGAAACCAGAAATTGTTTCAGGTGAAATTGCAGAAAGTGGTTCTGCATGTGATATTGAAATATTGCAAGGGGCTATATGTGAATGTTTGTTAATTAAAGTAATTAACAAAATTCTGGATAAATTTAATAAAAGAGTTTTATTAAATGAGAGAGCATTAAATTTGGAGAAATTTAATGCATTTAAAGTGGAGACTTTAAAAGGGAATGTGAAGAGGCATTTTAATGTGGAGGGGTTACCACCACATGAATGGGGGAGGTGAGGGGTCACCCCCCATGTGCCGTCCATGGAGAGAGGGGGCACCCCCTCCTCCTATAAAAGGCCACCCATTCCCTCCTTCATCCTCACACCTCCTTGTGAAGGATCTCTCTCCCCCTCTAGAATTATTCCCCCATGGTCTCGGATTAGCGAGATACATGTTCCCGGTGGCATTTCGTCTGGAAGGAGTTGCTGCTTCCGCTGGATCGCTGGAGCGAGGAGGTGGAGGTTGTCCGGTGGCTTGAACGTGTGTGCGAGTATGGATGCGCCGCTGAGTTGCGGCGCTCGGACTTCCTCACGATCTTGAGATCGGGAAGTGTACGACTACATCAACCATGAGTTCCTACTCGTTACCAAAACTCGTTGTCTTCGAGAGTAAGTTCTCGTTGGATGTATGTCCACCCATTGCTTTGTACCTAGTAGATAGATCTTGGCGTGTAGTTCACACCGCAGGAAATTTTTTGTTTTCTATGTTGCGGACCCAACAAAACTTAACTTGAATACTTTGGTCAAGTCGATCAAATCAAAGAGACTTCGTATTCCTATTAATTTCAATATCCTCCTTTTGTTGTGAACTCATTTGAACATTTCAAATTGTTTCAAACTCATGTTTCATAGTAAATACACTTATTCACTTAAGTCCACAATTAACTAATGATTTCCACTACTTGTTGAAAATATGATACATCACTATGTATAAGATTCAACATTTCTTCGCATATCACCGTTTTACCAGAATGCGGAGTTTTAGTCATTCTGCCCAAGAGGCGTGGTTTTGCAAAGTCTCTAGATTAAGCATCTAGGACCCCGATCTTTCATAAAGAACATGCAATAAACAAAATGACTTAAACTGCAGTGTCTTTTCATTATTAAGCTTTGGATATCTTTTAGCATTCTAATCCTTTATAAATGTTTAAACTATTATCATTAACATAGTGATGAGAATAACTTATTTGTAATCGTAATGTTACCATAAGGTATTGTTCATAAGAATAGTACAAACTGGTTTGTAACTTGTTCTTATGAATAATCGTCTTGCCAAAAGCAAGACACACAAACAAGGATTACAAAATCATATTCAAGTCCACTAATCCAAATGATAAACTTTGAGGGAAGAGGTGATGTCGGCCATCAACTGTTTTTCTTGCCGTCATCAAGTCACGTTGCCTCAAAACCAACAATTCTCAAGCAGATCCTCCTATTTTCACAAAACGGGACAAGTATCAAATACTTTGCAAACTGCAACGAGTTTTGCAAGAACCACATTTATTATTTTGTATATCTAACATATACCTTTTCCATCCATGACCTCCATTGCAATCAAGCCCTTCTAAGAGTTCTTAACTCTAATGCAAGATCACTAAGTGTTTTTCCAAACATTCTCTTTTCATCTATGATGGAGGAAAACCCATCCAACGGCTCATACTCTATGTGCCTTATTCTGTAGAATACAAAATGTAGCCCAAATCTCCATCAAATGGAGAATGGTTTATTGGATGATTATGGAGAAAACACAAACATTCCAGAGTCATGGAATCATCTCCTAATGGTTATTGTATCAAGAAGAGAAGATCACCTTTTACGAGGATATCCCTCAGGCGTGGGTATTAATCTATGAAGTTGGACCCTTTTGCTAAGTTCCAAATTAAGCAATATATTCCCATGGTCGCAAAGGACCTCAATGGGATAGGCCATGATATACTAAGATATTTGCAAACAGACATCTAGACTAAGTTTATAATAAGAGATCAATTTATAATTGGTCTCCACTAAAATTGTCATCTCCTAGACAATTTTAGTGATCGCATGATCCCTATCCTCTACACCTCCCCCGATCATCACGACCATCAATGCATTATCAAAGGTAGATATTCACTAATGCCAATCACATCATCCATGTGACTCATGCTTGATCTTTCGATCTCTTGTGTTCTGAGGCCATGTCTGTACATGCTAGGCTCGCTAAATCTAACTTGTGTGTATTTGCTGTGCAACATGGCTTACACCCACTGTATGCGAACATAGATATGTCTGACCCCCGATCATCACGGTCGGCCTCATAACGAAGAACTTTCTTGGTGGTGCACACACAAGGGGAACACGAAACATTGGAATTAAATAGGGATTATCTTATTTGCTACCGTTGAGTATGTAAATACTAGCACACAATAAGATGTAAAAACTGGTATCAACATCATATGTATAATGTGATATGATATGGTCTTTCTTGCGCCTTGATCTCCATTGAGCGCTTCGGCACGATCACCATCTTGACCTTGGTTTGACGCCAAGTCCACGACGCCTCCACCAGGTCGTTCATCAGAACGATGACTATTACTATACTACTTAGTAACAGAGAAGTAAACTACTTTTACCTTCGTAACGACCAATGCAATATCATAATCATATGCCCCCTGCAAAATAAAGTTAGACGCCTCTACTTTATTTATTGCAGGTTTTACGTGGTTGTTAGGGCTTTCACACTAGAACCGTTTCTAAACTACGAACTTTCCAACCACAACATGGATCCGATAGTTGTCTCTATTACACCCCTTTCGGGGCCCTCCGTTGTAAATGCTATATCAACTATTGAATGAGAGACAGACACCCGCTAGCCACTTATACGGTACCAGCCTTATGTTGAGCGTGGAACCAGTCTCGCGTACGAATACGCGTAAGGTCAGTCCGGGCCGCTTCATCAAACAATACCGCGATATAAACAAGTACATGTTAGAGGGTAACAACTAAGGGATCAATGCCCGCACAAAACTTGTGCGTACTGGCCGTACAACACTCCTACGCATAGATCGGCTCTGATACCACTGTTGGGGATCGGCGCGGAAAACAAAAAAATTCCTATGTTGAAACCCTAGAAATTGCCTAGGATCTATCTATGTAGTAATGCGGTAACGACCGGAGCGTAGGGAATACATACCCTTGTAGACCGTACGCGGTTAACGTTCCGCGGGAAACGTGGTTGATGTAGTCGTACTCGAAGTCGATCTTAAGGTCGCGAAGCTCCTTGCAGGTCACCCCTTGCTCCTTCTTGATCTTCATCATCTTCATCGTGCAACAGCTCCGTCTCACGACATTCAAGTGCTCCAAGTGTTGCACCTCGTGTCTTTGTACACATCTGGTGCCCGATGAGAAATCCGGCTCCCCGATCCCGCCGGGAGTGCGGAAGTTGATATCCGGCTAGGAATCCCTGCGGCGTAACGGCGTGCTGCAGGTGTGCCTTGATCGCACAAGCCAAACTTGGGGCCATGGTCACAAGGGCTAGAGAGAGAGGGAAGGAGGAAGTCAACCAAAGGACTTCTCCAAATATTGGGTGTCTTTCATCCCACCCATGGGCACCCCTTTATATAGGGGGAGGGGGTGTGCCCTCCCCTTTGGGTTTCCCATGTGGGACTAAACAAGGGAGAGAGGGGGAGGCGCATGGTGTTGGAGATATGCCCAAGAGGCATTAATAAAGTGGTTATTATTATATCTTTATGTTTATGATAAATGTTTACATCCCATGCTATAATTGTATTAACCGGAAACATTAATACTTGTGTGTTTTGTAAACATAAAAGAGTCCCTAGTAAGCCTCTTGTTAAACTAGCTTGTTGATTAATGGATGATCATGGTTTCCTGATCATGGACATTGGATGTCGTTAATAACAAGATCATATCATTAGGAGAATGATGTAATGGACACACACCAATAGTAAGCATAGCATAAGATCAAGTCATTAAGTTCGTTTTGCTACAAGCTTTTCAAATGCATAGTAACCTAATCCTTCGACCATGAGGTTATGTTAATCACCATCACCGGATCGGTACTTTGATGACATCAAACGCCGCTTCGTAACTGGGTGGTTATAAAGGTGACATTGGGTATTCTGAAAGTATGTGTTGAAGCGCATGGACCAAGATTGGGATTTGTCCATCCATATGATGGATAGATATGCTCTGGGCCCTCTCGGTGGAATGTCATCTAGTTAGCTTGCAAGCATGTGACTAGGTCACAAGGGATGACATATCATGGAACGAGTAAAGAGTACTTATCAGTAACGAGGTAGAACAAGGTATGGAGATACCGACGATCAAACCTCGGATAAGTAGAGTATCGCGTGACAAAGGGAATTGGTTTCGTATGTTAATGGTTCTATCGATCACGAAGTCATCGTTGAGTATGTGGGAGCCGTTATGGATCTCCAGATCCCGCTGATGGTTATTGATCGGAGAGGTGTCTCCATCATGTCTGCATATTCACGAACCGTAGGATGACACACTTAAGGTTCGAAGTTGTTTTAAGTAGATATGGAATGTGCGTTGGAGACCGAATGTTGTTCGGAGTCTCGGATTGGATCCGGGACATCATGAGGAGCTCCGGAATTGTCCGGGGAGTAAGATTCATATAATGGGGATCATTTTCTAAGGTAGGAAATGTTTCGGAGTATTTGTATGGGGATTCTAGAAGGTTTCGGAATGTTCTGGAAGGTTCTGGAAGATTTCTTGGAGTTTACTTGAAAACCAAGAAAGGATCAAGGAATCCATGTGGGGTAAGACAAGGATTCGTGGGGGAGTAGGACTCTACCCCCATCTCCTTGATCCGCCGGCCAAGGGAGAGGGGAGTCCTACAAGGACTCCACCTCCCCATGGCGCCTCCCTCCTTTAAATAGAGGGGTGGAGGCGCCACCCCCTTGCCCCCTTCCACTCCAAACCCTAGCTGCCTCTCTCCTCCTTCCCTCTGCTCTGGCTTAGGCGAAGCCCTGCAGAATTCTCCACCACCACCACCACGCCGTCGTGCTGCTGGGATTCCGTAGAGAGATCTACTACCTCCGCTGCTCGCTGGAACGGGGAGAGGAAGGTCTGCTTCGACTCCGCACGTGTGATCGACTGCGGAAGCGCTGCCGGAACACGGCGCCGGAAGGATCGTCTACTCGATCTTGAGATCGACAAGTGATCGACTACATCAACCACGAGATCCGATCTCGTAACGCTTTCGGATCTACAAGGGTTAGTACAGATCTATCTCGTTGCACATGTCTAATAGATTAGATCTTGGCTTTTATCTAGATTAGATCTGGGTTTTGTTCGTTCTTGCGGTAGAAATTTTTTGTTTTCCATGCTACGAACCCATCACATGGGCCTCATGGGCCGCTGGCCAGGGGTGGGCCCCACCCCGTGCACAACCCTAGGCTGGCCGGGTGGGGCCCCTTGAGGCGTTTGGGCCTTGGCCCCTTGGCCCTTGGCCCTTCCCTCCTCCGGTTTTCCCTCATGGGCCCTATTTCCCTAGGAAGTTTGTCCCATTAGTGGAATAACCCTTCAAATTAGATTTTAATATTATATTTAATATTAATTACACTAATTAATATGTAAATACATATTACAAAATCCATCTTGACCCGAAACACCTTTCAGTTCCCTTTCAATTTCCTCCGAACGACTTCAGATCTTTCCCGGAATGATTACGGTCCTTTATTCTTTCTATGAACAACTTCGGATCTCTTTGCAGAACGATTCCGGCTTTCTCTCTTTCTCTACTGTTATTCCGTCTTACGAATGATCGCTCTCATCGTACCCTTAAGTGTATCCTCTCATGGCTCGGGAATGCTCTAGACATGATCTGTATCAATGATCAACAGAGGGACCAGGGATGTCCTTGTGACCCCTATGCATTCGTGATGACAATGTCGTTTGAACCCTCTAAATGTAGCATCCTCTTCCTTTTGTTTCTCGATACAACTTGTCCGAGATCCGATCATTGGTATCCCATACCTTTGTTCAATCTCGTTCACAACAAGTTATGTTTTCTTGTTACCGTGATATTACATCCCCCTGACCTAGTCACATGTTGCAACATTTATAGATGTAATCTCACCAAGCCGGCCGTATGTATATTTACCCGTCATGTGGGTGAACAAATCCCGGTCTTACAGTCATATGTAATCTACTGTTCCTTCGAAATACCCAACATACACCTTTTTGGCCACCGCATTACCAGATGACGGTTGATGTAGTCTAAGCAGCCTAGGGAAACAGTGAGTAATATGAGCTCACGGTCTAAGGGAGGAGTCTAGGTATAGTTGCTGCAACAATGAACTATATGACTTGATCGTGCTGCAACCCTTCGAGGAATGTCCAATCACATCATTCTCCAATGATATGATCTCATTGTCAGTCGGCATAAATGCCCATGATCTTGAAACCCAGATCATCTTCGTGACCAACGAACTAGTATGAATAGAGGCTACTAGGGACTTTGTTGTTTCATACCACACCTGTACCAATGTTTGTACTTGGCACAGTTATAGCACAATATGAAACTATTATAAACTAATTGAGATATGACAATAAAAACCTATTTATTATTTGCCTCTAGGGCATATCTCCTTCATATTGAACTATACTTCAGCAACTAACTTTATTCTTCATATCCAGTACTTTTCAGCTAGGTACAGCAATGCCCACCTCAACCGGTATCTGCCGTTGGAGATTCCTATCATATTCGCAGATCATGTAGGACTTGAGCATGTTCAGTTCATCCAAGGCAGGGATGATGTTTCCGAGATGACAAGCAACTGGTAAAAGGTTGTCGAGGCCGTTTGAATCAAAAAAGGGGATTTGTTCATCTTCACCTTCTTTGACGAACCCATATCTGGCTTCATGTGTTGTGTTAGTCGCCTGAAATGAGGGCACAAAATATCTGGTTATGCAGGTTGGTTTTATGTGAACTCGTAGTCGGTTTGGAATTGAATGTGAACCTGCAGGTTGTGTATTTTGGTTTGGAACTCTTTGTAAATCTGGTTTTCTAGTTGGTTTGGAACTGTATGTCAGCCATGTTCTCTAGTTGATATATGTTATGTTGATTGTTGCTTTAATTTTCTGTACTTTCACATTTTGCTTCTTTGTGCGATTGAGAATATGTGTATGTTGAAATATGAAGTAGCGCTATGTTGTAAACGTAGTTGTCTTGTCCAGTTGTTGGGGCAGTTAGTGATGTTCAGTTAGTGAAAACATCAGTGTAAATATTGAAGGATGGCTGATTTAGGACATGTGTATAAGAACCAGAAAGGAGTAAAACTGTCGGAACAGTCCCCTGGTCTAGTGTATCCGAACCTTCGAGCAACCCTGGTTAGGGTACTCTCTTTTTATGCTATTTAATTTCTACCAGATGGACTAACAGCTGGGCCCGGTCAAAACTGTGAGAACAACTCGTTAGACCCCTGTCGTTCAAACCGAGCTGACAGGTGGGGTGCAGGCATGGATGGCTCGGTCGTCGAAAAAAGACAGTCAACCAATGTGCCTTGACGAATTCCATGACGATTTTCTACGGGACGAAATGCTGAACTGGGCTTCAGGGCCTCGGACGAAATCCGCGACGAATTTTTATCGATGAAAACCTGGAACATCATGGATAACCGGGCTGGAGGGCTTTTCAGTGCGTCATGATGAAACGACCCAGAGCGTCAGGTATCTATGACGAACGTCATAAACGATCCATATTCTTGTAGTGTGCATGCAGGCAACTAAACAACCGCATTTCTGTTTCTCGTGGATGAAAAAATATCAGCAGGTTATTAAACTGTCTTTCATTTATGACCCAAGACCTGTACGAGCTGGCCGTGCCAGCTACAACACTACCGAACTGACAAAAATGAATACCAACGAAGACTAAAAAGGAGCAGGAGGTGGGTGGAGCGGCCCCAACTGCCCGCAACACCTGATGCGGCACGGGCCAGGAGATCCGGGGCCGTGGACAGTGGCGGATCTAGAATTTCGCCAAACCCAGGGCCAAGATGGTATTATATGTTAAATTATGCTAAATTTTAAAGAAATTGGTGAATTTATACTAATATATAGCCGAAAATTTTGTCTACACCCCGGGCCATGGCCCGGGTTGCCCGGGGTGTAGATCCGCCCCTGGCCGTGGACCCGTGGTCGTTGTAACGGCACGGGCCAGTCAACCCGCGGTCGTCATAACGGACCTCGATCGCTCGCTCCTTGGCCTGACATGCCTACAGTGGCACGCTAGCTGCGCTTGTGTGTGCATGTTCCGATGCCGACGGGGGCGGCATGGAGGAGGGCTCGCGTTTTTTGTCCGCTCAGCGTGTGATGGATTTCAGGATTGTTTTGTATGGCGTTTTGTCCCGCGTGCGTGCAGTAGTATCTATCAGGGTTGCAACGGGATCCATTGAAAGTCTGGCTTCTAGTTTATTTAGGTCTTTTAAAGTTTAATTTTTATCAAAAGAATTGTACTACTTCCTTCGACCCATATTAGTTGACTCGAATTTATCTAGATTCGGACGTATTTAGATATATTTTAATACTAGATACATCTGAATCTAGATAAATCCAACTCAGCTAATATGGATCGAAGGGAGTAACAAATTTTCAAATTACCTGAAAGTAGGACTTTTGCAGGATCCCACTCGCAACCCTAGTACCAATGCATCGTTTCGTAATTCGTAGGTACGTCATCAGGGCAGTGTGTGTGCCTGGTACCTTTTGTGTTTGCATTACGGTCCGAGTAAAATGAAAATCTTAATGTTTTCATCTCTTGTTCTTTAAAATAGTACGTCTAGGTCCTAAACTTTTGATAAGTTATTCACGCTAAGTCTTATTTTTATCTGACCGCTTTGACCGATCTATGTGGCGCTTTGATCGCTGCCACGCCAACAGTATATTTACGAAAAGACTCCTTGATTATATTTTTTCCATGTAGTATATAGCTACTCTTCTACTTGACCCTCTCCTCATCTTCCTCGCCGTGGCCGCTGCTCCGCCCGCCACCACCACACCGCCACGCCGCTCTCGCCAATGACAGACGGCTCGACCCACCATTGAATCGAAGGCGTCGTCGCGAAGCTCTGACAGAGAACTGGAGCCGCCGATGATTTTCGGCGCCGTAGCTTCTGCAATGCCGCCTTATGTAGAGCATCAAGGCTCACGCGCATAGGAGGAGCAAATCATCAAGTAGAGAAACAAACGAATCAAACTCTTTTCTTTTCGCCGACGTGAGAGCGGACATGGCGGCACTATGTACCGCTACGCCATGGAGGCATCGCCGACGTGAATGCGGATGTGAGCGCGGACATGGCGGCACTATGTACCGCTACGCCGTGGAGGCGTCTCCGTCGTGAGCGCGGACATGGCGGCACTGTGTACCGTTGCGCCATGGAGGACCAGGACAGCGGGTTCACTGTGCACGGCTGCACCGTGGAGGCGTCACCGGAGCTGCTCGCCGAAGCAACACACGCACCTTCCTCCGCCGGCCCTGGGGCGCGTACGCCCATGCCATGGTCATGGAGTCCTACCTCGGCATCATCGTCTACGGGGTCGAGGACCACATCTTTGGAAGTGGAAACGCCGGTGGTCGGGTCAGGGCCATAGGCGCGCGCCAGGCGGTAGAGGCGGTCCATCTTGCCGCTCCAGTACATATGATGGTTCTCCCGAGGGCATAGGGACCTTTTCGCAAATATACACGTCCAACTGGTATCCCTCCTGGACACTAATCAAACCGGTCAGAGAAAAATAGGACCTCAGATGAATCACTTCCGAAAGATTTAGAATCTAGATGTGCAATTTTAAAGATTTAGGACCAAACTAAAGGTATCGTCAGAGAATAACTACCGCTGGTGCGGTTATCTCTTACCATGCTGACGATCGACCGCACATAAGAGCATCTCCACCAGCATTCCCAGGAGGGCCTCCCTAGGACGTTTTTGTCATCTGGACAGCGAAAATTCGCCTAGCCGCGTTCCTAGGCGCCCAGTTTTTGCCGGATTTGGCCCATTTTATATATGGGGTTCCCAGGCCGAACCCGGGGCACCAGGAATGCCTAGGAATGCTGGATGAAGTGAAAAAACGAGTGGGCCAGGGCTGTCAGCGACACAAGGCCAAGCTCCCGCCTTTCTTCTCCCCCTCCCGTCTTTCTTCTCCATTCCCCGCCACAACTCCCGCTAGTTTCCCGAGATCTCGCCCGTCATGCCGCCCAAAGTTTTCATCAAACCCCGCTCCATCGTTGGCGTACCAAAGGAGAAGAAGCCAAGAAAGACGAGAAAGCCAAAGCCGAAGTCTGACGGCTAGACAGACAAAGAGTGGGCGAAGGATTGCCGGTGGAGGAAGATCAAAACAGATAGCCGGAAGGACATAATGGCAAGATTGGAGGAGGCGCAGGCGATCATAGAGGTGTTGGGGATATACTTTCCGGGTATCCTCACAGTTCCTCACTGACCAGGGTGGCCCACTTCGGGTTAGAGCTTTGCTTCACGGGCGGCCCAGTCAGGGAGAAAAGACGGAGTCCAATCCGACTATGGGAAGGCCCAGAAGACTTACCGACTTAGGCCCATAGTGTTACTTGTAGTTCAAGATGTACTCTGTAACCGACTCTTAGTTGTAGCCGGATAGATCTCTCCTGTAAACCTTAGGCTGGATATCTATATAAGCCATCCTAGGGAGAGCCTTTAGGGCACACCTTAGTAGTCTACAATCTCAACTCGCACAGGCGAAACCCTTGTAACCCATATTCCGGCTCTGCCGTATTACTAGATTGCTAGCAGGAGTAGGGTCCGTCCAAAGCCGGCGGATTCGAACCTGGGTAAACTTGTGTGCTCACCGTCCCGGAACACCGTACGTCTCACACCCCTCTCTTCCGCATGCCTCGAGGACCCCCTCATGGCATACTTGTCATCAATCCGACGACAGTTGGCGCCCACCGTGGGGCAAGTGAGCTTCGGATCTGCGTTACGAGCGGAATCTGCAAGAATCGGAATCGGCGAGACCAGGTTGTTGGTCGCATCCTCTACGCCAGCGACGTCCCTCTCATCGTTCTCGATGAGACCTGGATTCCGGCTAGGGAGGCCGTGACTGCCTACACAATCATGTCTTTTGGCGAGATCGATGTTTACATCAGTTTCGCTGAATCTGTCCCACCCACCCCAGCGGTAATGATAGAGGCAGAAGAATCTTCTAGATTCCCTCTGTCCGCGGAGGCGGTAGAGTTCCGGATCTCAGAAAACCCTAATCCCACCCAACCCGCACCAGTTGCGGAGATAGTGGAGAAATCTGAGCGTGAGGAAGACCTAGCGGTCAAAGTCGAATCTGGAGTGGATCTCCTTGGAGAGGCCAGATCCCAGATTGACCCACCTGTGGAAGTCCAAATCCTGGAGGAGCATATCAATGACACTGATTCCGGCTCTGATGACACCAGGACAGACAAGCTTTTCCTAAAGAACACACTGCGACATATGATAATGCAAAACTCAGGCGTAGATGCAATTCTCGAGACCATCAAAAGTTTCGACGAAGCTGATCGTGAGAGCCGCAGGTACCTCAGGAGGAGTGCAATGCACTTTGTCGGATACGTTGGATCCGGATCCAGCTCTACCGATGCTGGAGACAACACCGACTCTGTACTAGAGGCAATTGGAACAAACACTGACGTACCCGCATCCTCGAATGAATTGATGACGTCGGCAGATTTCCGAAAGTTCTCTGCGGAATATGAAGAGGAGTATAATTCCAAAGCTGCAGAGGAAGGAGAAGCCATGGATGAAGGATCCGGGGAACACTCTCCCAAAGCACAGGATGACATGGAAGTCGGAGACAATCCCGATGTCCAGATGTCCGAAAGTACCGATCAGAGCTTGACTCTAGGAAACGGACCCAAAGCCGTCTTTGCTACCGGCGCTGCCAAGAAGGCAAAGAAGAAGAACAAGAAGAACAAGACCCCGGCAAAAGACCCTCTAATAGAGGAGGTGATTGCCGAGGAATATGAGGAAGACTTGGATGGAGCACTTATCCTAGAAGAGCCGAAAAAGAGGAATTGGTGGATGGACACGTGATCACTGAAGGTGCGTGTAAACTCATCGATGCTGCATTAACCACACCTATCCCTATAGCTGCGGAACTTACTACTGAAGAGCTGGACGTAAGGGCCCAAGCCCTAGAAGCGCGTCGTCAACAACTCCTGGATGAAGCTAAAAACATCGAGGGGGAAAAGAAACGCATGGCAACTAAGGATTACATGTCTCGGTTGCAACAGAAGACACGGAATGCTACATAGGTGACGGTAAATTTCCGGAAGTAAACAGGGTCCTCTTTGAAGGAGATCCAGGGATGCCTCGTCTTGACAGCAAAGGAGATCTGGTGTACCCAACACCGGTACAGAACAGTATCGCAGCTCGAGATATCCTGTCAAACAACCCAGGCCCAGAACAGGTTCGATTGGGCATCAAGCTACTCACCAAGGGTCTGGAGCAACAGATGGCTACGAAATCCAGAAGTGGAAAACTGGTCTCCAAATCTGACCAATGTCACATGGACTCAGCTTGGAATGATATAAGGCCCCAGCGTGTTCCGGAACAGCATCACCGTTCCGACCGACGGGAAGACAACTACTCCAGAACCGGATCATCAGGACAGCATCGCAGACCTGGACGTAACTGGAGCAACGTCGCTCCAGCGGCTAAACAAGAGGCCATTGCTGCACTATATCCGAGGAATCCTCCCCGACGTGAGTCGAACGATCGAAGGGGAGAAGATAAAGAGAAACGTCGGGAGGAGGATCATCAAAAAATGCCACCTCCTAGACACGCAAGCCGTCCGGCCGAGCCGGCAGGAGGCTCGTCGTAGTGAAGACCCTCCCCGGAACCGGAATAATGACGCTCTGGATGGAGGCCGGCGAACAGCCGGAAACAATCCAGCTGCCCCACCCTCTCCACCAAGCAGGCATCACAACGGCTCTCACGGAGGACAAGGAGGACGACGTGGCGGAGGAGGTGGTGGCAGAAGCCGAAGTCTGGCTCCAAGGCACCACAGCCATAGCCGACATTCGGGACGATCTCTATTCCCGAACGACGCAAGACACGAGATCAACACCAACATAGAGGCGCGGCGCTACGAAAACAATGATATCTACGTGGGCCCAAAGTGCTTTGGACCACGTATCAGAGCTACAAAATTCCCGGAAGGATTTGCTATCTCAAGACATATCCAAGCCTACGACGGCATTGCTCGGCCAGATACCTGGCTACAGGATTTCTTCCAAGCTTGCTGCATCGCCAAAGGCGGAAACAACCTGGTCGCAACCCGATATCTCCCACTTATGTTGCGGAAGACGACACGATCATGGCTTAATGAACTTCCGGAGAACACCATCCACAACTGGTATGACATGCAAAGTGCGTTCTTTCGGAATTTCGAAGGCACATACCGGAGGCCCTGTACGGTCGGAGACCTACAACATTGCACCCAGAAGGCCGGAGAAACTTGCCGGGATTACCTCAGATGATGGATCGACACCAAGAACTCCTGTGAAGGAGTAAATGATCAAACTGCGATTGAAGCTTTCATTGCAGGACTCCGAATTGGTCTACTGCGCCATCGCTTGAAGTGTGACAAGGTCACTGATTTGGGAGAGATGATATAAACAGCGAGCAAGTATGCAGATGCTAACGACAATGCAGAGGGATTACTCAATGCCCTAGCTGTGCCATAGTCGACAAAACAACCAAAGCAACAAGCTCAAAAGCGTAAAAATACCTCGGAAGAAAAACCCAACGCGGAAACGGCAGTGGTCATTGCTACTTTCGGGTCTGGAGGACGAGGAGGACGTGGTGGAGGCCGCGGGCGTGGCTGTGGAACTTCAAGAGTCCAAGGTAGAGGAGACCAACAACCAGGCAAAACCTACTCTTGGGCCGACATTGCCAATAACCCATGTGTGCATCACTTAGACGCCAATGGGGGCTCATCCCACACCAACGCCGAATGTCGTTTCAATGACGACATCAAAAGAGATGACACCGCGGGCTACAAAGCTAAGCGGAAGAAGGGAAAGAAGAATCCTGAAAAAGATAAAGAGACCAAGGAAGATTCCAACATGGAGGAAGCTGATGCTTCAAATCCCAAGCCGGAAGGGAAGAAAAAATTTCCGACCAAGAAAGACACTTATGTCACCTTCCTCGGATCTCAACCAGCAAAGGTCAACAAAGCAGTTCTACATGATCTCAATGCAACAGTTCGGGCTGTCCCTCAATTCTTGGACTGGTCGGAAGTGGCAATCACATTTGACCGCGCTGATCATCCGCCTAAGTTGCATAGGCGAGGAAAATACGCCTTAATCGTCAATCCACTTATTGACGGTTATGGTTTCTCCAAGACCCTCATGGATGGCGGCAGCAGTATCAATATTCTCTATGTTGAAACGCTATGCCGGATGAAGATCTCGGAGACCCAGCTGAACCATAGCTATGTGATCTTTCACGGAGTTGTCCCAGGAAGACAAGCTAATTCCCTAGGGCAGATCACTTTGGATGTTACCTTTGGAACTCAAAAGAATTATCGGACAGAGGCACTTTCCTTCGAAGTGGTCCCGTTCAAGAGCGCGTACCATCCTATATTCGGACGTCTGGCTTACTGGGCTTTTATGGCTCGTCCGTGTTACATTTACAATATGATGAAAATTCTAGGTCCCAACAGCGTAATCAGTATCAGGGGAGACCCGAAGAAAGCGCGAGGCGAGGATGGAAATGCCGCCTTTGCTGAAGCCGTGCTGCATGCCCAGGAGTACCAGGAGATCAAGAAGAGCATAGATCCGTCCAAGATGCCTGCAATGAAGAAGGAGGTGACAAAGCCAAATCCGGAGTTTAACGCATCAGAAGAGACGAAGAAGACGCCATTAAAGGATGATGTGAAGGGAATATGCCCGAGAGGCAATAATAAAGTGGTTATTATCTTATTCCATGTTTATGATAAATGTTTATTTTGCATGCTATAATTGTATTGATCGGAAACATCAATACATGTGTGTTTAATAAACAAAAAGGGTTGCTAGTTATGCCTCTCTTATAGACTAGCTCGTTGATTAACAAGATGATCAAGGTTTCCTGATCATGGGCATTGGATGTTGTTAATAACGAGGTCACAACATTGGTGGAATGATGTGATGAACATTCATCCGAAGTATAGCATTACGATCAAGTCATTATGTT
Source organism: Avena sativa (assembly GCA_916181665.1). NCBI lineage: Eukaryota > Viridiplantae > Streptophyta > Magnoliopsida > Poales > Poaceae > Avena > Avena sativa. Next base: position 23,868,678 of record OV702290.1, on the reverse strand, counting down.
TATATTGCTATAACATCATACGAAGTAATCTTTATCCTTAGACCATGAGATCATGTTAATTCCTAACACCGGAAGAGTATCTTGATAACATCAAACGTCACACCGTAACAGGGTGACTATAAAGATGGGTTCAGTACTACAAAGGTGTTATGTTGAGGCTCATGGATCAAGAGTGGAATTTGTCAATCTAGATGAGGGATAGATATACTCTGGGCCCTCTCGATGATATCACATTATGATAGCTTGCAAGCAAGTGATGTGATCACTAGAATGTTATATCATAGGAACGAGAAAAGAGTGCATGTCGGCAACGAGATCAAACTAGGTATGGAGATACCGATGATCGAATCTCGGACATGTAATATATCGTGAGACAAAGGGATTTAGTTACAAGCGTTAAAGGTTCTCACGATCACATAAGTCATCGTTGAATATGCAGGAGTCAGTATGGATCTCCAGGTCCCGCTTCTAATTATTGATCTGAGAGGAGTCTCAATCATGTCTGCATTATTCATGAACCGTAGGGTGACACACTTAAGGGATACCGACACCATTTGGAGCAAATATGTTTTAGATAAAGATTTAAGAAAGCGCTGGAATTTTTTCAATAGACACCGAAACTGTTTCGGGTGAAATTGCTGAAATTGGTTCTGCATGTAATATTGAAATGTTGCAGGGGGTTTTATGTGAATGTTTGTTAATTAAAGTAATTAACAAAATTCTGAATAAAAAAATAACAAAAGAGTTTTATTAAATGAGAGAGCATTAAATTTGGAGAAATTTAATGCATTTAAAGTGGAGACTTTAAAAGAGAATGTGAAGGGGCATTTTAATGTGGAGGGGTTACCACCACATGAATGGGGGAGGTGAGGAGTCACTCCCCCATGCGTCGGCCACGAAGGAGGGGCACCCCCCTCCTCCTATAAAAGGCCACCCTCTTCCTCCTTCTTCCTCACACCTCCTTGTGAAGGATCTCTCTCCTCCTCTAGTATTATTTCCCCATGGTCTTGGATTAGCCAGATACATGTCCCCGGTGGCTTTATCTGGAAAGGAGTTGCTGCTTCCGCTGCTTTGTTGGAGCGAGGGACGGAGGTTATCGGGGTACCGGACGTGTGTGCGATCACGGATGCACCGCTGCTTTGCGGTGCTGGACTTGGTGGTGCTGGAGCTGGATCTAAAGGACGTGCTGGAGCCGGACCTGCTCGGACTTCCTCACGATCTTGAGATCGGCAAGTGTACGACTACATCAACCACGAGTTCCTACTTGTTAACAAAACTCGTTGTCTGCGAGGGTAAGTTCTCGATGGATATATGTCCACCCGTTGCTTTGTACCTAGTATATAGATCTTGGCGTGTAGTCCTCATCGTAGGAATTTTTTTTGTTTTCTATGTTGCGGACCCAACAGTGGTATCAGAGCCTGATCTATGCGTAGGTGCTTTGCATGGGTAGTACACATATGTTTATATGTGGGCGATGATGATCATGTTATTGCATCTTCTATGTATTTTGGATATTGGTGGCATAGTGGGATGAAGCGACCCGGACCAACCTTACATGTCATCGTACATGAGACCGGTTCCACGACTGACATGCAACTTGTTTTGCATAAGTGGATGGCGGGTGTCTGTCTCTCCTACTATAGTCAATATCTGATTTACAACGAGTTGCTAATAACTTGGTTATCCTCGTTGTGGTTCATGTTCGTAGGTAAGAACGGTTCTATCTTCGAAAGCCCTAAGCCACGTAAAACTTGCAATTGATAAATTAGAGGCGTCTAGTTTAGATCGTTGCTGGGCTAGTGTCTTGATATGATATTGTTGTAAGTAGATGTATGATAGATACTCTTACAACACACTCAACGTGTAAGTTCCATAGACCTTGGCCTTACACACAAAGGAATGATAGAGACCATACCACGATGCAAATGATAGAGATCAAATGCATGGACCATATCATCTCACTTTACACATTAGATGTTAGCATCTTATACTGCTAGTTTGGCGCTTTCTGTAGCATTGTAAGATGATCCCTCATTTAGATATCAAGATAAAATGTGTTCTTCCTTGAGTATGCACCGTTCTGTCGATCGTGTTTCGAGACATCACGTGATGATCGGGTGTACTCGAATCTACGCTTTCATATGAATGGGTATAAGACAGTTTTACACATGCGAGTACTAAGGTTCTTACTTGGCGAGCCTAGCATGTACAGACATGGCCTCGGAACACGGACCGAAAAGTTAAGCATGAGTCATATAGTTGATATGATGCCCATATTGATGCTCTCCTTTGAAGCTACACCAACTCATGTGATGATCAGACTTCTTGTAGTGGATTTGGTTCATGTAATCACCAAAAAGGCACGAGGGATGTTTTTTTTGAGTGTGAGTTCATTTCTAATTTGGATTAGTCGAACTCAATTTGTCATAAACTAAATCGAAGTGAATTTGCATAATTTGTTGTAGTCATTGGCATCTGTTCACTACCTTATGCTTAGTTTTAATTGAGATGATAGAACTATAGAATTCTGGATATTTACTTTACAAACTAGTATCATATTGTTTTGAATGTCAATTTAAAGTTTATAAGTCCTATTGCAAACTTTCAGCAAACTCCATTTACTCCAGGAAGTTTAATAAGAAGTATTAAATCAAGAGTAAGAATTCCAATGTTAGTATCTAAAGTATCATGTTTGCCTCCATGATTATTGATATTCAAAAGTTGTTTTAATATCAAGATTATATTGGAGCTGAAAATTGTTTCAGAAACCATCATGTGTGAAAGATATTGTGATATCTGAAACAATGTTTTTGGTTGCATTATTATAGAGTATAATTTAGCAAAATACATGTTCTCATATTGTATGAGAATTTGTGAAGGATGGAGATGCTAAGCATCCGGATCTCCCAAAAAGGTTTTGGGAACTAACATTATACTCGCGATTCTTCCTTATAGGCTTTAGTAGCTTGATCACGAAAGTTGTCATGATAAGGATGAATAGAAGATGTAAGTAAAATGTTTACTACACTGATAGATTACTAAAGAATGGATTTTTGAAAGAACACCAAACATTTGATGATGGTGATCCACTTCAAAGTGCAAGTCCAAAGGTATTAGTATTTGACTATATACGCTTTGTACTATGTGTCATGTGAATGACACCACTATTGATGTTGATAGGCTCTTTTAAAAGAAAAGGAATTGCTGAAAGAGAATCTATAAAATATTTGGCAGAAAATAAAAGGTTGGAGATGTCCAACTTAGGTATATAGAAGATATACACGTTATGGTTGTATTCCTTGCTTGTTAAACAATGTGGTTCTTAGGTATTGGATACCGGTATTAGATACCGAATTGGTTGGTATGAAGTGTCATACAGGTCAACACAATTCATGAACTACAATGGCCTAAGTAACTAGCAAGAGAATAAGTGATGATGTTCATCGGAAAAAAATAAAGTGTTATTGTGTTTTTCGTTGTCATCAAACCTAGCCTTCAAGATTTGTTTTAATAATTGTTATTTTGTTCCGGTATTACGAGAACAATGGTTGTTCAAATAATTACCGTATTCCATAAAAGAGGGATGAACTTTTACAAGTCTAGTGGGAGAAATCACATCCATAAACACTATTGCTAAAATGTCGCAAGACAAATGATTGAAAGATCACTTATGAAGTGACATCGCTGTTTAAATTATATTGGAAAGAGAACATGAAGAAACTCCATGTTGATGGATTTTTGGAGTCTTTTGATTTTGATCAATTGACACTGGTGAGACTTTCCTCGAGATAATTGAAACTCCGTCCATAGGCCAAAGAAGAACGGATGACTAATTTATTAGATATTATGCATGTAGATGTATATAGTCCATTATGTGTAGCCATATGCGATGGATCTTTTTGCTTCATATGCTTTGTCCAGAAATTTAATTGAATATATCTGTATATTTACTTAATAAGGAAGAAGTATGAAACATTTGAAATTGTTCAAAGACTTTCAAGATGAAGTGGAAAATCATTGTAACAAGAAAATAAAGAGTTTATGATTCGATCATAAAGGAAGATATTTGAGTTACGTGTTTAGCAAAAACACCTAAGTTTTGAGGAATTGTTCCATGATTTGTGTTTCCCGATAAACCATAGGAGTATGGCATATTCGAGAGATGAAATCAAACCATGTTTGACAAGGTAAGATCAAAGGTGTCATTTATAAAACTGCCATTATGTTTTAAGGATTAAAGCTTTAGAGACTACCGCTTTTTCACTAAAAAGAGCACCATCGTGATCCGTTGAAATGACACCATATGAGTTATGGTTTGGGATAAAACCCGAATTGTCTTTTCTTAAATTTTGGTATGCTATGCATAAGTAAAATGTTTACAACCAAAGTCGGATAAGCACGTCTTTGTAGGTTATCCCAAAGAATTTGTTGGGAATTTCTCCATAACACCGAGGACAAAAGAGTTTGTTACTTGGAACGTCAAGTTTCTGGAGAAGAAATTTTTCGTGAAAAGTTAAGTGGGAGGACAATAGAACTTTGATAAGGTTGTTAAACCTTAGCTATATGTGCTAAGTAGCGCAGCGCCGGAAAGTGTCCCGGTGGTAGGCACAATGCTCATGTCTCCCATGATTACAAAGGGTGTGATCTCGGAGATTAGAGTTCCTATTGAACTATGTGGGTCGGTAAGAATCAAATTGTGTGATTTGATAAGCAAGTCGTTATTGTTTTGACAATGATGAACCGACTACATGCAAAGAAGCAATGATGGGCCCTGACTCCATAAAATGACTAGAAGTCATAGAATCCGTGATAGTATCCATACATGAGAAATCAAGTTTCTGAACTTGGAAGACCCTCCAGAAAGGCGTGAAGCCTATCGGTCGTGTTTAGATCTATAAAGAAATAGACATGGATGTTTAACATCTATGAAATAGTCGACATGTCAGAAAGAAGTTTACGACAATGTTCAAGGAGTTGACTATGACAAGATTTGATCCTTCATAGCGATATTTAGTCTTGACGGATTAATGTAGCAACCACTACATATAATTTGATGTATGGTAGTTGAACAAACAAGACAATGTTCTTCTAATAGAATGGTTACCTAGGACGTGTACAAGACACGGTCCGAAGGGTTTTGTTAATTCAAAGGGTGCTAAAAGGGCATGCAAACTTCAATAGTTGAAGTAAGCATAGCGGAGTTGGAATCTTCACCATGATGAAACTGTTAAAAGAGTTTAAATTCATCGGAGATGATGAAGATGCTTGAATTTGCAAGAAATTAAGTGGGAGCGCTGAGACATATTTCTAATACATTATGTAGAGGACATATTGTTGATTGGAAAGGATGTATCTTGTATTTACACAAGTTAAGAATTTCATTAAAATAAGATTTCGAAGAAAGACTTGGGCAAAACTGGAATATTAGGCATCAATGTCTATATGTATAGATTGAGGCATACATATATGAGATATTGAAAGGGTTCAATATGGAAACAACAAGAAAGGTTCTTGCTGCATGGAAAGGATTGTATGAATATCAAGATTCAAGTGTTCCAACACTTGGTGAGTAAAATCACATGAAGATTTTGATCGATTATACCGTGATATGTATATATCCAGAATGTCCTATGCTCTAAATGTTATGAGCACATACCAGAATGATCCATAAGATGATCACCGGACAATAGTAAAGATATTCTTATGAGCTTTGGAAGAACTAAGAATATATCATGTATAAGTGACAAATAGTTAAAGGTAGTTCATTGTAAAGTGTTACATTGATACTAGTTTTATCACAAGATACAAATTAAATTTATCTCAATTTACACTATGGGTGGCACAATATAATGGAAAGGATGTTCCATGATGGATTTGGATGAGTTCCAAAGTTGAGACATTGTGACGGATACTACAACAAAAAGGCCAAGTATATGACTGCTATAGTAGCAGCATAGGAGGGAATTTGTGTTAAGTAGTTTGTTATCAAACTAGGTGTGGTTCAAAGTGGGCTAATACTATGAAGATATATTGTGTGACAATAATATCAAACATATTTTAACCGGAACGAACTAAAGGTCTCACCAAAGGACCAAATTTATACAATGCCACCTCATTTGAGAATGAGTGATGCGTAGAGACGCAAAGACATGCAAATACACACGGACCTGAAACTGTCAGATCCGGAGATTATGTTAACCACTAGCAATAGCGTATATGCAACACCAGAAAGCCATAGGTGTTCAATACGCAAAGTTTTTCAAACTAGATTATTGACTCTAGTGCAAGTGGGAGACTGAAGGGAATATGCCCGAGAGGCAATAATAAAGTGGTTATTATCTTATTCCATGTTTATGATAAATGTTTATTTTGCATGCTATAATTGTATTGATCGGAAACATCAATACATGTGTGTTTAATAAACAAAAAGGGTTCCTAGTTATGCCTCTCTTATAGACTAGCTCGTTGATTAACAAGATGATCAAGGTTTCCTGATCATGGACATTGGATGTTGTTAATAACAAGGTCACAACATTGGTGGAATGATGTGATGAAACATTCATCCGAAGTATAGCATTACGATCAAGTCATTATGTTTATACTGCTATAACATCATACGAAGTAATCTTTATCCTTAGACCATGAGATCATGTTAATTGCTAACACCAGAAGAGTATCTTGATAACATCAAACATCACACCGTAACAGGGTGACTATAAAGATGGGTTCAGTGCTATGAAGGTGTTATGTTGAGGCTCATGGACCAAGAGTGGAATTTGTCAATCCCGATGACGGATAGATATACTCTAGGCCCTCTCGGTGATATCACATTAAGATAGCTTGCAAGCAAGTGATGTGATCACTAGAATGTTATATCATAGGAACGAGAAAAGAGTGCATGTCGGCAACGAGATCAAACTAGGTATGGAGATACCGATGATCGAATCTCGGACATGTAATATATCGTGAGACAAAGGGATTTAGTTACAAGCGTTAAAGGTTCTCACGATCACATAAGTAATCGTTGAATATGCAGGAGTCAGTATGGATCTATAGGTCCCGTTTCTGATTATTGATCTGAGAGGAGTCTCAATCATGTCTGCATTATTCGCGAACCGTAGGGTGACACACTTAAGGGATACCGACACCATTTGGAGCAAATATGTTTCAAATAAAGATTTAAGAAAGCGCTGGAATTATTTCAATAGACACCGAAACTGTTTTGGGTGAAATTGCTGAAATTGGTTCTGCATGTAATATTGAAATGTTGCAGGGGTTTTATGTGAATGTTTGTTAATTAAAGTAATTAACAAAATTCTGAATAAAAAATAATAAAAGAGTTTTATTAAATGAGAGAGCATTAAATTTGGAGAAATTTAATGCATTTAAAGTGGAGACTTTAAAAGAGAATGTGAAGGGGCATTTTAATGTGGAGGGGTTACCACCACATGAATGGGGGAGGTGAGGAGTCACCCCCCATGCGCCGGCCATGAAGGAGGGGCACCCCCTCCTCATATAAAAGGCCACCCTCTTCCTCCTTCTTCCTCGCACCTCCTTGTGAAGGATCTCTCTCCCCCTCTAGTATTATTTCCCCATGGTCTAGGATTAGCGAGATACATGTTCCTGGTGGATTTATCTGGAAAGGGGTTGCTGCTTCCGCTACTTTTCTGGAGCGAGGGATGGAGGTTATCGGGGTACCGGACGTGTGTGCGATCACGGATGCACCGCTGCTTTGCGGTGCTGGACTTGGTGGTGCTGGAGCTGGATCTGAAGGACGTGCTGGAGCCGGACCTGGTCGGACTTCCTCACGATCTTGAGATTGGCAAGTGTACGACTACATCAACCACGAGTTCCTACTCGTTAACAAAACTCGTTGTCTTCGAGGGTAAGTTCTCGATGGATGTATGTCCACCCGTTGCTTTGTACCTAGTAGATAGATCTTGGCGTGTAGTCTTCATTGTAAGAATTTTTTTTGTTTTCTATGCTGCAGAGCCAACATGATAACCCCTCCAAGGTGACCAAGATAGGCGTAGGCCTAGGTAGCGCATAGGAAAGCGTGCTCGTCAAGTTCCTCCAAGCAAATCAAGATATCTTTGCATGGCAGCCATCTGACATGACCGGAGTACCTAGGGAACTTGCCGAGCACTCTTTAAATGTAAACCCGAACGCTAAACCCGTCAAACAGTCCTTACGATGTTTCAGCGATGAAAAGCGTAAAGCAATAGCTAAGGAACTAGCATGGCTCGAGTTAGCCGGATTCATAGAAGAGGTCATCAACACTGAGTGGTCGGCCAATCCTGTAATGATCCCTAAAAAGAACACCACTGATTTAAGGATGTGTGTTGATTATACTGCCTTGAACAAGGATTGTCCAAAAGATCCGTTCGCTCTACCTAGAATTGATCAAGTTATCGATTCTATGGCAGGCTCAGAACTCCTCTGTTTTCTCGCCGCATATTCCGGTTATCACCAAATCCGTATGAAGGAATCTGACAAAGTCAAAACTTCATTCATAACCCCCTTCAGAACCTTCTGTTTTGTTACGATGCCCTTTGGGCTGAAGAACACAGGAGCTACGTACCAGCGCACGATGCAGCGTTGCCTCCATGACCAACTCGGACGCAATGTACATGCATACGTGGATGATATTGCGGTGATGTCCAAAAAGAAGGAAACGTTGATGTCCGACTTGGAGGAAACATTCGCCAATCTACGAAAATACAACATCATGCTTAACCCGAAGAAATGTTTCTTTGGAATACCAGCCGGAAAATTGTTAGGTTTCATCGTGTCTCAAAGAGACATAGAGGTGAACCGGGACAAAATCAAGGCTATACTCAATATTTTCAGGCCAACTCGCCTGAAGGACGTACAAAGACTAACTGGTTGCATTGCTGCAGTCAGTCGGTTTGTAAGCCGGCTTGGTGAACGAGCCGGACCATTATACAAAGTCCTGAAAAAGACCAAGGATTTTGTTTGGACTGATGAAGCTGAAGCTGCACTACAAGACCTGAAGAAAGTACTCTTATCTGCTCCTATCCTTGCTGGCCGGAACCACACGAACCGATGTTGCTCTATCTTGCTGTGACAAACAAGGTCGTCAGTATCGTTATGGTGGTGGAGAGACCGGAGGAAAATCATGAACACCTGGTGCAGCGTCCGACTTACTTTGTCAGTGAGGTCCTGACATAATCAAAATAGCGGTATCCGCACTATCAAAAGTTGGCTTACGGTGTTTTTCTAGCATCTCGTAAGCTACGACATTATTTTCAGGAGCATCCAATTACCGTGGTAAGCACAGCTCCCATGAGAGATATAATCAACAACAGTGACACCACAGGACGCGTCGCTAACTGGGGCATAGAGCTTTCAGCTTTTGATATTGAGTATAACCCTCGGACAACAATCAAATCCCAGATCCTTGCTGACTTTGTCGCTGATTGGACAAAGACGAAGGAGAATATGACCCTCCCTGAGTAGGAATATAGGACCCTCTACTTTGATGGATCTAAGGCTCGAGGGGGCTCGGGGGCTGGCGTGGTGCTCAAATCACCCCAAGGAGATAAACTTATATACGTGTTGCAGATCCACTTGACAACGACAAATAACATTGTCGAGTATGAAGCACTGCTGCATGGAATCTGGATTGCTAAAGATATTGGCATCCGACGTTTGATGTGTTACGGAGATTCGGATCTTGTTGCTCAACAAGTGTCAGATATTTGTAATGCAAATAAACACATGGCAGCTTATAAAGCTGTCGTGGATGATTTGTCTAAATCTTTCAAAGGGTTTGAGGTTCAACACATCCCTCGAGCAGAAAATGAGGAAGCAGATGCACTATCTCGGATAGGTTCTGCATGAAAAGAGGTCCCGGATGGCGATTTTTTGGAGCACCTCAAAGTTCCCTCAATAAAGGGAGTAAATGAGGAATATCCGACCAAATCCGACTCACCTTTGATAGCAGTTCTAGCTGTAATTCCCAGCTGGACCCAACCCTACCTTGATTATTTGGTAGATGGAAAATTACCCGAAGACAAGGTTCTGAGCCAGGAGATTATCCGACGAGCGAAAACCTACACAATAGTTAAAGGTGAGATCTATAAGCAGAGTGTTTTTGGGGTTTTTCAGTGCTGCGTGTCTCCGGAAGAAGGAGTGGAAATCCTAAGAGAAATCCACGAAGACGAGTGTGGGCACCACGCTGCAGCCAAATCTTTAGTGGCAAAAGCTTTTAGACATGGATTTTTCTGGCTTGCAGCTCAGGTAGATGCCGAACGATCAGTCAAGACGTGCAAAGGCTGCCAAAAGTACGCCAAACAAGCTCATGTTCCAGCTGATCAGCTGTGAACAATACCTATAACATGGCCTTTTGCGGTCTGGGGGCTTGATATGGTAGGACCATTTAAACGAGATCCAAGTGGATTTACTCATCTCTTAGTGATGGTGGATAAATTCACCAAATGGATCGAAGCTAAACCTATCACTAGTTGTGATGGAGCAACAACTAAAAGATTTATCGAGGATGTTATAATCCGGTATGGTTATCCGCATAGCATTATCACGGACAACGAGAGTAACTTCTCTATGGGAGAATTGGCTGAATTTTGCAATGAAAAAAATATTCGGCTTGACATTGCATCAGTCGCACATCCACAGGCTAACGGACAAGTCGAAAGAGCAAATGGTTTAATCCTACAAGGCCTAAAACCGAGACTCAAAGCACCACTACGACGTGTTGTGGGGGCTTGGGCAGAGGAATTACCCTCTGTAATATGGAGTTTATGAACGACTCCGAACAGGTCAACCGGATACACACCTTTCTTCTTGGTGTATGGCGCAGAAGCAGTTCTTCCTAGTGATCTGATTCACACTTCTCCTAGAGTGGCCGCGTATATTGAAGAGGATGCCGAGATTTCTCGACAAAATGATCTCGACTTAGTCGAAGAAGTTCATGTCGTTGCTGAAATGAGATCAACAGCCTATCAGCAGAAGTTACGCAAGTATCATAGCCAGAGAGTCTGACACAGATCTTTCCATAAAGGTGATTTGGTTCTCTGTCTTGTGCAACAAAGAAAGCACAAACTTTCCCCAGTATAGGAAGGGCCCTTTTTAGTTAGTCGAGTATTGCACAATGGTTCGTACTACATAACTGACATGAGGCCAGTCAAAGAAAGACCTGCTACTAAGAAGAGAAAGAGAGCTGGAGGCAGCACAAATCCGGATGAGTTAGAAAAACCATGGAATATTGCTCAACTACGTCCCTTTTATTCTTAGTTTATCCTTCTTTGTAATCATATCTATGTACATGCACTGTGAGAAATAAAAGTTTTGCTTGCCTCAAGTTTTTCTGAGAAGTTTTTACCATCTTATTTCCGAATGATCATGTCATAGTTAAAAATCCCAGAATGCTTGAAAGTACTTTATGCTCATGTTCGTTCTAGTTTAGATTTCCGATTCTAAAATTGCTACCTTCGGGTATAACTCCAATGTTTCTAGTCTTTACTTTGGTTATTTGTCTGATTGCCGGATGCGGGTATTTTCCGAGTAGTGAATTGTTGGTACTGGAAGCCGGCTTTGTTTCCGAGTTTAAACTGGTTTAGCAATTGAGCTCCAATGCTCGGCAAAGTTTCCAGGCAGAAGGTTTAGCCGGCTCACGAAAGGGACGAGGCGGAAAGCCAGATAAACGATAAGTATAGGCGAAAAAGTTCAAGTGCTTATGTAAACATTTCAGGCACACTAAAATTTAAAGCCAAAAGTGCTGAATAGATCAAAAGCTTAGCACTAGCAAAGTTATAGTACTGCATATTTACAAATCCATCATGTTTTTTCAGAATAATACAAATGTTTCTGGCAATCTATGATGCAGGGGGAGAAGAAGGAGCTGCTGGCTCGCTGGATACATCGCCTTGATATCGTTCCGAGATGTCCACATCCGAAATAGTGCGGTCATCGTCGGAAACTCCTGCTTCTTCTGGAGGCGGAGGCGGAGTGTCCACGTGGGTGAAGAAAGGAATGTCGTAGCTGGTCAAATCAGCCACGTGACACCCATATCCGGCATAGGAGTCCATAATAGCCTTGATGTCCTGCTCCTGGTCATCTTCATCCACTATAGAATACCCTCTGGTCACTTGCCATATCTCCATGCTTCCATAGTGGCTCATGACCATGGTGAGAGCGTTCTGCGCCGCGGGTCGCGCGTAGGACATATTCCAATCCTGGACAAGCTGCGGCATTTCCTTCGCCTTGTCCCGCACCTGAAAATCCGACATGCTATGCATGTCCGGAATCTTGAGAGCTTCGCCAATATCCTCAAGGGATTGGCGGAAGTCATGAAACAAGTCACCGACTTGGGTAAGCCGATGGGTGCGGGGCTCGGCGGAGGTGGAGTCTGTCAAGTTCAGAGGACCTATATACAAAACGGTTAAGAAAATCCGACATTGAAAGAAGTCGAAGAAAATGGACAAGTCAGACAGATGGAACATACCAAAGATGACATCGTCAATCTTGGTCTTCTCTTCCCGAAGACTCCGGAGTTCAGCCCGGAGCGCCTCGGAAAGGTCCTTCTCTCTGCACAGCTCATTATTGAGGTCCGGCATTTTCTGATCTTGAGCGGCAATCTTGCGGTCGCGCTCGTCAGTAGCCACAGAGGAGGACTCGAGAACTTGAGCTATGCTCTTCTCACGATCCGCTTTGAGCTTATCCAGTTCTTGGCGAAGTTCCTTGTTTTCCACCACCAAAGTTTTGAGGTTCTCGGCCTCTTCAATCATGGCGCAGGATTGCTTTACTAGCGCTATAAGTCAAAAAGAACAGCAGTTCAGGAAAAATTCGACTATGAAAACATGAAAGACAGAGGTTTGAGTCTCGGAATGTTTACCTTCGGCCTCATCCTTGGAGACCTTAAGCTCAGCATTCTTAAGTCGGAGAGCCTTGGTCTCGCTCCGCTTGTTGCAGATATTTTTCAATAAATCCTGGTTATAGGAACATACTTTCTGTAAGTCAGAATACCCAAAGTCAGAAGTCTACTAAAGACTCGGGCTAATATTTTTACTAATATCAGCACGAGGGGGGCTACACTAGTTCATTCTTTGGCATCCTAAGGAAGCATAAACCCGGATTATATATCCTACTTCATGTTTGGGGGCTAGAGGATATGATATGAAATGAGGGAAAAACAAGAGTTAGAATTCCGACTTACATATTGCTCGCGAGTAAGTTTATCCAAACTCGTGTTTACTTCAACAGCAACCTTCTCAGCGAGAGACAGAGGGACCACTGGCGCTGTTGGAAGCTAACAGGTCCTTATCCTCTCGTCACGAAGGCGCACTTGTTCAAGAAGGTCAGAGAACTTGATATCCTCTGCCTCTTGTGCTTCTTCTTCGGTAGATAAATTTCTTTTCTCCAGGCATTGCCTGGCCAGCCGCTAGATCTCTTCCGCAGATTTCCGGGACAAGCCAAACTTGGCAAGACCCGGATTGTTGAGAAGGTTTTCGATGAAGATATCTGCCGAGGGATCATTACTGAAAGAGGGTTCACACTTATCTATACCTGACTCACTCATGGTGACGTCAGTTTGTGATTCAAGGATCACAGGCTCCGTTGAAGGATCCGGATCTTCTGCAGCAGCCGGAGAAGGAATGATCATCGGTGTTGCGGAAGGTTGGGGGGCAGGAGTCTGAGGAGCCACGGCAGGAGAAGCCATGGAAAGCTTCATCTGTCGCAGGGGCTTCGAAGAAGTTCCCTTCCCCTTGCCCTTGATGAGCTGCTTAGCTCTGAGAATGTAATAAAGTTGAAAAAATTACATCTCAGAAGAAAATTCGAGTAAGGTATAAAGGCGGAAATTGTGCTGAAAGTTACCTCTTCATGATAGGCACCTCCTTTGTGCCGACAGCCACTGTCGGAGCCTTGCGTTTCTTAAGCGCAATGTCCGGCAATGGGACCAGTTCCCCCTCCTGAGAAAACTCTGGAGGATATCCCTCGAGTGGAGCAAGTTCCGACTCGAGGAGGTCAGCAAGTTGAAAAGAGGAAAACATATCAGTATTGCGATATAAACTTAAAGATTGAAACACATAAAAAGGTTTATTGTTAGAAGTTTACCGGCACTACGGGGTTTTCCGCCGTATGCATATCCAGAGAAACCTCCGGGATCCTCCTCTCGATCCACTCCCTTATCAGCCATTTAATCTGGCTTATATAACCTTGCGAGGTATAGGCTCTAGGGCTGATGCGGAGGGAATCTTTCTTGGATGACGTGATGGAGTGCATCAGTCGGTTTCCGTGGTACTGAAGGGGTTGGATCCGGCGTGAGACCCAACATTGGACCAAGTCGGATCCCTACCGTCCTTTGTGTTTGATCAAATATTTGATCCGCCTCTTAGCGAGGATCAGATCGTCATTGAGAGCCAGAGGAGCCTCATCCCAAGACGGTTGGGCCGTGGCAGCTCTGTCGATAAAAGCCGGCAAAGCGGTGGCTTTGCCGGGAGCCGAAATATCCTTGTGATAAAATAAGGTGGCTGGCCACTGTTTGACCGAGTCACTAGCTAAGATCTTGGGATATGCGCACTCGCGTCTAAGTGAAAAACTAATTGTACCGGTAATATACGGATTACCGACAGTGATAGAATTTCTCCGGACATGGAAGTAGTACCGGAATAAGGTTAGACTCGGCCTAATGCCGAGAAGTCCCTCGCACAAAGCCGCGTAGGCACTCATCTCTTGCAGAGAGTTGGGAGGAAGATGGTGGAGTCGAACACTATAATGATCTATCACCTCGAAAAAGAATTCTGAGGGAGGAAACGACAAACCTCTGTCGAGGGGGGTGCCGAAGTGGACCCGCTCGCCGGCGTGCGGGTTGGGGACGGTCTCCCCAAAGTCGCTCCGCCAGTCGCCGGTGCGGAGGAGCCCTTCTGTCTCCACGCCGCGGAGCTTCTCGTCATCGAGCACACAAGGGATCCAGACCCCGCAGAAGCTTTTCTTCTCCGCCGCCGCTTCTGTCGCCGCCGTCGCCGCCGCTGCCGCCAAACCAGAAGAGGATGAAGAAGCCATTTCTCCGGTGAGCTAGTGACCTAGGACGGGCGGCACTAGGAGTTATTGGGGGAAAGCAGAGGAGCTCTGTGTGCGCGGGAGAGATTTGGAGGAGAGGAAACGACAAGGGAACAGGTGAAGAAAGGAGGAGGAGAATCCTCACCCCTTATATCCACCTAACCGCGCCAAGATTCGTGCAAATGCTACAGTGTAACCGCCACACGTCGTGGAAGGAACTGGGAAGGACCCACGCGATGATTACGTCGCCTCAATCTCCGCATACGCATTAAAATGACGCATCGGTTCTGCGAACCGTGGACCCACCAACGGTCGTGCTGACAGGATGTCTGTCAGATGACGTGACTTAACCATGACTAGTGTCAGGTGGCGTTAGAGACCAAATTCCGGCTTAGTTTGAAATCAAGCTGGAAAATCTGAGTAACCTGTTGATAGGTCCAACTTATTTTTAAGACCCGGATCGTATTTTTTGTTGTGAAGTTTCAGGAACCCTTCAAGATTCTGCAAGCCAAAGATCAAGCTAGACAATGATAAATCCGACTTTGGATCTTGGAGACTTCCGGGGGCTGCTGTTGGGGATATACTTTCCGGGTATCCTCACAGTTCCTCACTGACCAGGGTGGCCCACTTCGGGTTAGAGCTTTGCTTCAAGGGCGGCCCAGTCAGGGAGAAAAGACAGAGTCCAATCCGGCTATGGGAAGGCCCAGAAGACTTACCGACTTTGGCCCATAGTGTTACTTGTAGTTCAAGATGTACTCTGTAACCGACTCGTAGTTGTAGCCGGATAGATCTCTCCTGTAAACCTTAGGCCGGATATCTATATAAGACGTCCTAGGGAGAGCCTTTAGGGCACACCTTAGTAGTCTACAATCTCAACTCGCACAAGCGAAACCCTTGTAACCCATATTCTAGCTCTGCCGTATTCCTGGATTTCTAGCAGGAGTAGGGTCCGTATAAAGCTGGCGGATTCGAACCTGGGTAAACTTGTGTGCTCACCATCCCGGAACACCGTACGTCTCACACCCCTCTCTTCCGCACGCCTCAAGGACCCCCTCATGGCGTACTTGTCATCAATCCAATGACAAGAGGTGCGGGTGAACATGGAGGAAAAATCAGGCTCCGAGCGTGCCACCGTGTGGCCATGTTCCGTCAGCCGCCTCTCCTCGCGGTGTAGTATAGTTGGTCGTGGGGAGGCCAAGCAGGCACCGGATTTTCGATCGGGTTCTCGCCAATATCGCCGACCATGTTCTAGGAAAGCTAGGCAAACCCGCGCCAGTGGTTCTCGTCATCCCCCAAGTTCGACAGCAGCTTCAACCCAAATGTGCTCTTCCCTTTCCCTATGCCTCGCCCGCTGGCCTTCAACATCGACATCAACATCCCCTACGCCAGCTCTCCCGTGTACGCCGGGACTTCAACGGCCATGCGCCACGTCCCTCTTCCATTCATCGGCAGCAGTTCATCGCTCGTCTAGTTCGGCGACACGGACGCCTACAACATGTTCGACGGAATGGAGGGTGACTCCTACATGGCGGAGATGATCGCGTCCGGCTTCGCGCCAGCTGGGAGGTCATTCTTCATGCAAGAACAGTCCCACACCAATGTTGAACATGGCCTTGAATTCTAGGATTTCAATGGCGGCCAGGCCGATGACCAGACGCAAGCTGAGGATGAGGAGGATTTCGGTGAAGGACAGGCTGATGACCAGACGGAACCGCCGCATGCCACGTGGTATGGGCATGAGGTTCCACCACCACCAGCGCCATTGGCGTGGCCATAGCAGGGCCCCTGCACGCTACCGTCGTACATCAACCTCTCGATGGATGAGGACGAGTAGTTGGCTCAGTTACGACCGGCGACGCTAATAGCGGCCATAGCTAGGGTTTCATTTTTTGCACTATGTAAATTATGTTTTCGAATCAATGAAAATGGTTAAAAAAAGTCTAGGCAACTAACCATTTGAGTCTGGCCGCTATGGCCACTAGCTTGGCAGGCTAGACCATGACCTAAATTTTATCCGCATACCAACTTAAATAGACCAAATTTGACGATTTGGATTGCAGGTTTAGGTCATGCCGCTAGAGATGCCCTAAAGGATCAGCTAGCTGATGATCCATGGAGGCTTCGGGTGCAGACCCAATGAAAGAATCGCATGCCGGCACCATCAAGATCATGTGGATGATATGATGGTTTGTCCTCTAGCTACCTGCAGTGGGATATGATTTACGGGCATGGAGCGTTAGACCATCTTCCATATCAGTGGTTGTTGGTTCGAACCACTACTACTTGCAGATATATATTCTATGCAATCCATTATTAGTGATGTCATTGATACGTCCAAAACGTATCTACTTTCCGGAACACTTTTGCTATTGTTTCTCCTCTAAACTTGTGTGATTTGGATACAACTAACACGGTCTGACGCTGTTTTCAGCACAATTACCTTGGTGTTTAGTTTTTGTGCAGAAAATCAACTATCAAGAAAAATCCCGGAAAATATGCCAAAAATCCTATTTCACCAGAAGATTCATGGAGCCAGAAGACAAGACGAAGGAGGGCCAAGATGGGCCCACACCACCTAGTTGTGCAGGCTAGCCCTGGTCGCGCCTAGGGTGGTGTGGCCGCCTCGGTCACCACCTCGGCATCCCTCTTCACCTATAAGATGCCCCTTGACCTAAAAACCAAGGGGGTCGACATTTTTCCAGATAGAGTTCCTCTACGCCACCACCACCAGATTCCGCGAATCAGAACCAGAAACTCCGTTCTAGCAACCTACCGGGACGGGAAATTGGAGGAGATCATCGCCATCATCATCACCATCGCTTCTCCATCAACCATCCATGAGTGAGTAATCCCCCGCTGTAGGCTATGGGGATGGTAGGGATTGGATGAGATTGTTCATGTAATGGCATCAGATTGTTAGGGCATGGTGCCTAGTATCTATTATTAGGGCTTTTAACTTTGTTGCAACTTGTTATGCTTAATGCTTGTCACTAGGGCCCGAGTGCCATGATTTCAGATCTGAACATGTTATTGATTCATGATGATAGTATTGTTTATGATATTACCTGCAGGTTGTATACACATATTGTTGTCCGGAACCAAAGGCCCCAAAGTGACAATAATAGGGATAACCGGAGGGGATGGCTTTGATGTGAGGATCACATGTGTTCACGGAGTGTTAATGCTTTGCTCCGGTGCTCTATTAAAAGGAGCACCTTAATTGCCAGTAGTTCCCTTGAGGCCCCGCTACAAATAGGCTGGCAGGACAAAAGATGTTGTGCAAGTTCTCATTACGAGCACGTATTACTATATATGGAACACATGCCTATGATTATTTAGTACTTGGATGCTTTACCTTATTTATCTGAAAATGCCCTATGTCTCGATTGCTATATGAATTGTCTTGTCCATGCAACACCCGTCCATTCATCCCTATGCCTACCGAGCTTTAATCCTACTGTTTACTACAATTGTTACTACTGTCTTTACTTTTACTACTGCTATTACTTTGCTATTGCTACTACAAAACTGTTGCTACTGATAAACTGCTGTGAGCAAGATTGTTTCCAGTGCTGCTGAATTAACAACTCATTTGTTAAGGTTTATAAATATTCTTTGGCTCCCCTTGTGTCGAATCAATAAATTGGGTTTCACTTCCCTCGAAATTACTTCGATACACCCCCTATACTTGTGGGTCATCAAGACTATTTTCTGGCGCCGTTGCTGGGGAGCATAACTCTATTTATCAAGTCCTCTTGGAATCACTATTATTCGCTGCTATCCATTCATCATGGGTAAATCTCGTGATGGAAAGGTTCCTATATTACCATCCACTACAAGGAGAGGTACGGTTCTGAACACCTCTGTTGCTCTTGATTCACCATCTATGATGAGTAAGCTCCTTACACCACCACATACACATGCTACACATACTACTACTACTGCTGAATCTGAAACTTCTGATACTTATGATGCTGCTTCTACTATGCTTGATAAGAGTAGTTCATTAGGTCCTTTCCTAGATGCTATGATTGCTAGATCTATAGCTAGAAATACTGAAACTCCTAATGAAGATACTACTACACCTGTCAGTTCACCTGAGTCTATAGAGATTTATGATATTGAAGACGGATATATAGAAATGAATGATGAATTTATTAAAGAATGTCAAAACACTCATGGTAGGAGTGCTATTAAGAGTCTCCTTGAGATGCATACTATAAAACCCAAATTATCTCCTAATGATAAGTTTGCTACATCTCCCATAAACATTAAAGATAAGGATTATGATTTCTCTCGTGATTTATCTTACATTAATATTGTTGAGAAAGAACCTTTTTGTGGGACTAAGAATGAAAGTGGTGTAGCACATATGACTGAGCTTTCTACCATGAGTGGCATGTTTTCTGATGATATTAAGATGCGCACCTACTTTGTTGCTAAAATTTTCCCTTTTTCACTGAAAGGAGAAGCTAAGGCTTGGTTTAATAATTTACCTCCTGGATCTATTGATAGCCCTGATTGCTTGATTAGTACCTTCCTTCAGAAATATTTCCCTCCTAGTGCTAGACATGCCATTTTGCAGGAACTTTTTGATTTTAAACAGGGAGAAAAAGAGATATTGCCTATCATGGGCAAGGTTTTGTGCTTTGATTCATGCACAGGCTGGAAGTCCATTACCTAAAAATGAGCTCCTTGATGTATATTATAATGGACTAACTGAAGAATCTAGGACATACTTGGATAGTTGTGCTGATTGTGTTTTCAGGAATAGAACTCCCAAAGAAGCTGAGGAATTAATGGCTAAAATAAGCAAGAATTATGATGACTGGACTTCACCTGAGCCAACTACACCTGAGATAACTACACCTGAATTAACTGTGCCTGAGCGAACACCAACACCAAAGAAGAGGGGATTTATTGAACTAAATGATGAAGTGATGAAGGAAGATAAGAAATGTCTTAAGGAGAAGGGTATTAAAGCTGAAGAAGTGAAGAATCTACCTCCTATAGAAGAATTATGTAAGCCAATCTCCCACTCATCTACTATTGAGGTACACTCTCTCCAACATTTTGATGAAGGTGATATTCCTTATTCTAAACCTCCTGATCAATGCTTGGAAGAATTTGATATTTTTATTGTTAAGCAAGTTAATTTTAATAAAAGGGTGCAAAATCATCTAATGGAAAACTCTAGAGCTATTATTGAGTTAAGGGATATTGTGGAAAGAACCTCTAATGATGTTAAAATGCATGTTAAACATTTCCAAATGGTTCAAACTCAAATTGATCAGCTTATTAAGGTACAAAAAGATTTGCTAGTTAATGCTTCTAAAGAAAAACATGCTTATGAAATTAGAACTAGAAGTGGTGCTACCACTCAGGATCCTCTATATCCTGAGGGGCATCCTAAAAGAATTGAGCAAGAGTCTCAACAAATTGAAAATAGTGGTAGTTCTCCTAAGAAAAGGAAAAAGAAACATAAAACAGTTGTAGAATCTTATGAACCTGCTAAAGATCCTAATAATATATCTGTCTCTGATGCTGAAACATGGTATATCCTAATGAGGAAAATGATGCTCCTGATAAAGAAAAAGTTGAAGAAGAACCTGAAAGACACATTAAAATACTAAATATACTAAGGAAGATTTTGTTGCTAAGAAACATGGTAGTGAAAGGGATCCTTGGGTCCAAAAACCTATGCCTTTACCTGATAAGAAACACAAGTCAAAAGAAGACGAACACTATAATAAGTTTTGTGAGTGGATGAAACCTTTATTTTTTCAAATTCCTTTGACTGATGCTATTAAATTACCACCTTATTCAAAGTATATGAAGGATATTGTCTCTAGTAAAAGGAAGATCCCCAATGAGGAAATTTCTACTTTGCTTGCTAATTATTCCTTTAATGATAAGGTCCCAAAGAAGCTTGGAGACCCAGGGATTCCAACTATTCCATGTTCGATTAAAAATAGCTATGTTAGAACTGCTTTGTGTGATTTGGGAGCGGGAGTTAGTGTTATGCCTTTTTCTCTCTATAAGAGACTTCAATTGGAAAAACTAATACCAACGGATATATCTTTGCAAATGGCTGATAAATCTACTAGTATTCCTGTTGGTATATGTGAGGATGTACCTATTCAAGTGGCTCATAATTGCTTGATATTAACTGACTTTGTTGTGCTTGAAAAGCCTGAAGATGACAATATGTCTATTATTCTTGGGAGACCTTTTCTTAATACTGCAGGAGCTATTATTAATTGCAATCAAGCAAAGGTAACTTTTAATGTTAATGACAAGGAGCATACTGTCTATTTCCCCAAGAAGATTGATAGGAATTATGGCTTAAATTCAATTGAAAATATTGAGGGCCTTCAAGTTGGAGAAATATATTGTCCCATACCAAGAGAAAAATATGAAACTATTATGATTGGGACCATTCCTATCAAGCTTGAGGTAACATAATCATTTAGTGGAATATAAAGTTTTGTTTCATATAAAATTGTTTTGGTAACAAGACCTGATCAACCTTGTTAACAAAGGGATTTTAATGAACAAAAACAATGTTTTCACCATGATTATCTTTGCTTACTTTTAGTTTATCCATTTTAATTTTTGTTTCCACTTAGTTTACTTTTCTTTTGCTAGTTGCTTGCATATTAGAGTGTCTTAGAACTCATGAAGTTTTAGTTTTGCTTTGAATTTGCATCATTCTAAAAACATCTTTTTGCTAGAAATTATTCATCAATATCTCAAAATTGCTAAAAAAATAAAGTGTCTTGAAAAATTCTAGAAAATTCATATTAAGTTTTTACGTGAAAAAAGGGGCAGAGAAGTACCTGGAGTGAACCAGGGGGGGCCACCATGCAGGCACACCACCTGGTGGCGCGACCACACTAGGGGCGCGCCTGTCCATGGTGTGGGCCACCCCTGGCCCTCCACTGACTCTCTCACTTGCCACTTCTTTCTCTCTCCCGATAAAACACCAGTTCATTGCTCAAACTCGCATTTTGCTGTTCTTGCTCGCGATTTTTCGATCTCCTTGCTCAGCCCATCTTTGCTGCTGAAATTTGGAGCATTTGTTCTCCAGTATGTGACTCCTCCGCTTATCCAAGTAGATTTGTGTTTAGTGGATTATATCTTGAGTATTTTGCTACTATAGGTGACAGGTTATGTGAGCTTGTTCAATGCTTATAGAATTTTTTTTGATGCATGCTTAGGCCTCTTACAAGTCCCTATGAGTAGTTCCTTTCATTATGTATTCACATTGCAATCTCTTGTATGATGGATGCTTAAATTTCAGAATAGAAGAGATGAACAACCACACTTTTGGAGAAGTATTTGAGAGGGATACACCCATGAGGGCAAGGCCTTCGAGATCAGCTTCTCAATTTAGGCCATCATATAATGAAGATCTTATTGCACCATGCTTTGGCAATAAAGGAGATAAGGGAGATGCTCACCCATCTACCTTCCCTTGTTTTACCTTTTTGCAAGCTGTAGGGATCCTCGATGATTTCTTACTACTAGTTCAGAGGGTTGGTCTGACCACTTACATGGAAGATGAGAGTGAGCAATATGCCGTGCTCACCAAAACTTTCATCGAAAGTTTCGTTTTCATCAACACCCCTTATCGGTCAATTGTTTCATTCAAAATTTATAATATGCCTATTACCATGCCATTAGAAAGATTTTGCAGCATTATAGGGATAGGCATGTCTTGGATAGTGAAGAAGATCCAAGGACGACCCGCTGATTTGCTAGAGCTATACCGAAGTGTGACAAATGACGATGACCGCAGAGCTCAGCGTGGGAAGATAAGGAACATTCAACTTCCATCTATTAGATATTTTGCTTATTATCTTGCCACTAGAATTCTGGGTAGGGAGAACAGTAGTAATATTTCTAACTATCATTTAGCCTTTCTTGCGGCTCCACTAAATAATGATACCAAGTATAATCTGGGTTCTCTCATTGCCCATCGCTTAGCTTCTAGAGGACCCATTTATGGGGGAATCATTGCCTCACGCGTGGTTGCTGCCTTAGAACTTTCTGTTGATCCTAATGACACTGTGTTGACACCACAAAGGCTTGATCTTGCTGCTATGAAACATCATTTTGTTACTTCTGACTCTAGTACGGAGTTAGTTTACAGGATGTTTTTTACTGACGGAGACGAGAGGGAAATTCCTTTGCCACGGTCCACTTTGTTCAATATATGCAGGATGCCATGGTCGCGTTCCAAGGAGGAGGTGGACGAGCAGCTCCGCTTGCTTGGTTTCCACGGGCAGCACCAGGGGGATGTGCCCTCTTACGACTACTCTACGCACCATGTTGGGGCGTCCTCCAGTTCGTATCAGGATGAAGGCACTTCCTCGCCATATTATGGAGGCGCTCAATCTTGGCCAGCTTGGGATTGATACCCACTTAGGCCAAAAGCCTAAGCTTGGGGGAGGTACACTGACATCACGCTCATCAACATATCATGTTCAGTCGGTATCTTGTATATCCATGTTTCATTTTCTTTTTAAGCCTTTGTTTTTGCTTTATTTCTGCTCTCCAAAACACAAAAAGACCAAAAATATTTTCGTTATTTCTCTTTGCTTGCTTCTTTATCTTTTTGCCTTGGCTTGCCTCTTTCTTTTAGCTTTGTCTTAATTATTCAAAAAACCCAAAAAGATTTTTCTTTGCTTGATCTTCCTTTTTGTTCTTGCCTTTAAAAATCAAAAACACCAAAAATATTTTATGTTCCTCTTTGGTTTTGTGAAGTTCGTTGCAGGGTTCAGCAGCCTCAGTGGAGTTTGGTTTCATGCTATTATTCAAGCCACACAAGTGAAGGGCAATAATGAAGATTAATGACAACTTGAGGTGTGGTAAGAGGCTGGTAACAAACTCTATTTGTTTTCATTTTTATACATATACTCATCATTATGGGCATGCTTAGTCTGTTCATGCAAGGTGTATGATATTTATGGATGCTTAGTAGTTCTTGCTTTCTTATGATTAGCTCCAACTTGAGGTATGTAGCATGTCATACGAATGTTTGCTTGCATTGTTCTATTCATAACTTGGTATGACATTGTGGTATCCTCCTATGAATGTTTCATTTGAATCAACTTGGCACATGCTCACGCATGCATATGACTGAAACACTAATTAGTTAAGCCTCGACGAATTATTTTGCCTCAGGGTTCTTGAATCACTTTCATGCCTTAACTAATCCTGTTTTTTTGAAGCATGATTATGACAGTTATTGCTCTCTCGTTTGTCGCTCCCTTTTTATTGCTGGCCTTCACTTGCACTGAGTATGAGCTTTACTCGTGTTTCCAACTTCCCAAAACCAATATTGCCAAAAGTGTCCACCATACCTACCTATTAGCATCATTTGCTATTCCATGCCTATTCAGTATGCCTTGTTTTCTTCCGAATAAAATGTTTGCTTGTTATGAGAAAGTTAGTTAGTAAAGCTCTCACGAACTTGATGGCACACTTTATTTCTTGCACTTAATAAACCTGAACTATTGTGACTGTCCATGAAAGTTATATGCTTGCAAATTATAGGCTGGGGATTAGCAGAACCGTCCTTTCATGGGGAACGCTTTCAACACCTATAAATATATACCCAGTTGATATCATGCTCTTTTGTTTATAGATGTCATTGGTGTGAAATAAAAGGGGAGCTTGTAAGTCCATGGAGTTATGTATGTGTGTTAGAGAAACGCCTGGGCGGCTGGTCTAATCCATGCCTAATCATGGTGGAAACCTGCAGCGTAACCATAATGAGCAATCTATGAAGCATTCTTCTTATAAAAAAAGAGAGAGATAGTTATTGAGGAAAAAGAAAAAAAGATGAGAAAAGAGGAAAGAGAGAAAAAAACACCATTTTCCCATGGTAAATAAGAAGATGCTGAGATGCTTATTGTCTGCTTGCCTTGTCATTTTGATATGGGGATTCTTCCATATCATCGGGCAAGGGGTACCCCGTTGGCGGTTCTCTATGATACGCATGTATTTACTATGCCAAGAACTTACCGGTAACTAAATTTGAGTAGCATGAGGAGCGGCCCTCGTACTCAAGGGACATGAGATTTCCAGTTTATGGTCTGTCAAGCATATAACTCGTATTGGACCTCACTTTCACCTTAACCATTTAAAGATGCTTATGATAGGGGCAATGAGAGCTCAAAGCTAATAAGTACCATACTTTCAGCATTTGAAAGTCTTTCAAACTTTTCAAAACATTTTGATTTCCTTGTTGAGTCACCACTTATTCTATGAGCACTTTCTTGAGAGCATAGTTGTCATTCTTAGTGTAATATGCTTGTCTCAAAATTTGGATTAATTGTGTCATGACTTTGATGCTTGTATCTTTGATATCTTTACGTCTAGTCTTCACTTGAACTTCAGAGGTGCCTTGGCATTTATATTTGCTCTACAATCAAAGGCAAGCAAGATACCAAACTATCATACCTTTTTATGAGCATTGCAATGTCACTTATGTTTATGTTTCATGCTGCTTACTATTTTTGAGTTGGAATCTCTTCATAGTTTTCAATGACCATTAAGTAAACTTATTTGCATACTCTTTATTATGAATTGACCAAGTATTTGATCATATGCTGAGAATATATAGATCTTATGAAGCAAATGTGTTCGTGAAAGCTCTTTTATCGCAGTCAGTTTTCAAATGAATTGCTTGAGAACAAGCAATAAGCTAAGGTTGGGGGAGTTGATATGTCCAAAAAGTATCTAATTTCCCGAACACTTTTGCTATTGTTTCTCCTCTAAACTTGTGTGATTTGGATACAACTAACACGGACTGATGATGTTTTCAGCAGAATTACCTTGGTGTTTAGTTTTTGTGCAGAAAATCAACTATCAGGAAAAATCCCGGAAAATATGCCAAAAATCCTATTTCACCAGAATATTCACGGAGCCAGAAGACGAGACGGAGGAGGGCCACGAGGGGCCCACACCACCTGGTCGCGCGGGCCAGCCCATGCCATGCTTGGGGGTGGTGTGGCCGCCTCGGTCACTGATACGTTACTAACGTATCCATAATTTTTGATGTTACATGCTTGGTTTTTATCTACTTTATTATGTTTTGTTCCAACTTTGGAGTACTTTCTATACACTTTCTTGGACTAATAACCTATTAATAAGAGCCACAGTGCCAGCTGCCTGTTTTCTGCTGTTTTTGGTTCGAGGAAAGTCAGAAAATGAATATTCTTGGAATTGGATGGGACAAAAGCCAAAGTCAGGTTTTCAACGAGGGACACAAGGAGCCAGAGTACGAGACGGAGAGGAGCCAGGGGGCCGCCGCACCACCTGGCCGCGCGGCCCATCCTAGCCCGCGCCAGGGGGTGGTCTGGCCGCCTCGGGCACCCCCTCGGCCTCCCCTTTCGCCTATAAGATGCCTCCGATATAGAAACCCTAAGTACCCTATCAAAATTCCACGAAAGAGTCTGTAGCCACCGTCATATCCATCCCTAGATCGGGAGGGATCTGAAGCTCTTCTTGGCACCCTGCCGGAGGGGAGAATTCACCCTGGAGGCCTTCTTCATCACCATGCAAGCCTCCGGTGTGATGCGTGAGTAGTTCATCTTTCGACTACGGGTCCATGTAGTAGCTAGATGGCTAGTTCTTCTCCTTTGTGCTATCATGTTTAGATCTTGTGAGCTCCGTTCATGATCAAGATCATCTATTTGTAATCCTACATGTTGTGTTTGCGGGGATCCGATGGATATTGAGATGCTATTTCAGATTGATTATTGATTCTATCATGTCTTTGTTATTTGTGATCTTGCATGCTTTTCTTTGTTAGTAGCTATCTTGGCCAAGTAGATGCTAGCAACTCCAAGAGTTAGTATTTATGCTCGATAGTGGGTTCATGCCTCTAGTAATCTAGGGAAGTGACAGAAATCTCTAAGGTACTAGATGTGATGTTGCTACTAGGGAGAAAACAACAATCCTTTTTCATAGAACAATCGTATTGTTTACTTTACACGCAATGCGTAATGCAATTATCTGTTGCTTGCAACTTAATACTGGAGGGGTTCGGATGATAACCTGAAGGTGGATTATTAGTCATAGATGCAGTTGGATTACGGTCTATGTATAATGTTGTAATGCCCAATCGAATCTCAAAGGAGTCAAGATGAGTAGTATATGCATATTGCTTTCTCGATGTTTGTCAATTGCCTCGCTGTAATTTGTTCACCCAACATGTCATCTATCTTAAGGAGAGCCACCACTAGTGAACTATGGACCCCGGTCCTTTCTTTTATTATCAATCTACAATCAACTATTTACTGCTTTCTGTTTACTTTCTGCAAACTATTACTTTCTTCCACACAATATATTTAATCCTTTGTTTTCAGCAAAACTGGTGAGATTGACAACCTCACTGTAAGTTGGGGGCGAAGTTCTGTGGTTGTGTTGTGCAGCTTTCCATGTTGCTGCTAGCACCGGTAGTGCGCCCTGCCAAAGGCCAGCTAGAAATACCTTAGAGGTGTTTCCTTGCTCCTACTGGATTGATAACCTTGGTTTCATAACTGAGGAAAGTTACTGTTGTGCTCATCATACCTTCCTCTTGGGGTTCCCCAACGAGCTCGTTATTACACGAGTCAGCAGTCACCCCCTCGGCCTCCCTCTTCGCCTATAAGATACCCCTTGACCTAAAAACCAAGGGGGGTTTGATGTTTTTCCAGATAGAGTCCCGCTATGCCGCCACCACCAAATTCCACGAATCAGAACCAGAAACTCCGTTCTGGCACCCTGTCGGGACGGGGAATCGGAGGAGATCATTGCCATCATCATCACCATCACTTATCCATCGACCATCCATGATTCCCCCATCCATGAGTGAGTAATCCCCCGATGTAGGCTATGGGGATGGTTGGGATTGGATGAGATCGTTCATGTAATGGCATCAGATTGTTAGGGCATGGTGCCTAGTCTCTATTATTAGTGCTTTTTAACTTTGTTGCAACTTGGTATGCTTAATGCTTGTCACTAGGGTCCGAGTGCCATGATTTCAGATCTGAACATGTTATTGATTCATGATGATAGTATTGTTTGTGATCTTACCTGCAAGTTGTATACACATATTATTGTTTGGAACCAAAGGCCCCAAAGTGAAAATAATCGGATAACCGGAGGGGATGGCTTTGATGTGAGGATCACATGTGTTCACGGAGTGTTAATGCTTTGCTCCGGTGCTCTATTAAAAGGAGCACCTTAATTGCCAGTAGTTCCCTTGAGGCCCCGCTACAAACGGGCTGGCATGACAAAACATGTTGTGCAAGTTCTCATTACAAGCACGTCTGACTATATATGGAATACATGCCTATGAGTATTTAGTACTTGGATGCTTTACCTTATTTATCTGCAAATACCCTATGTCTTGATTGCTATATGAATTGTCTTGTCCATGAAACGCCCGTCCATCCATCCCTATGCCTACCGCGCTTTAATCCTACTGTTTACTGCAATTGTTACTACTGTCTTTACTTGTACTACTGCTATTACTTTGCTATTCCTACTATAAAACTATTTCTACTGATAAACTGCTGTGAGCAAGATTGTTTCTAGGTGCGGCTGAATTGACAACTCAGTTGTTAAGGCTTATAAATATTCTTTGGCTCCCCTTGTGTCGAATCAATAAATTGGGTTTCACTTCCCTTGAAAATACTGCGACACACCCCCTATACTTATGGGTCATCAGTCATTCTTCTAGTCTCCTACCGCGACCTCATAGGTCTTATAACCGCGAACAGTGAGTCTCCTACCGTGACCTCATGTAACACCCTTGAATCGGCACTATGCAGATTTTAGCGCTTCCCGCCAAACCCGCATAGAAACGATTCAAAGATGCCCACCAGGCACTTGCGTGCGAGTGGAAAACAAAGTAATACCATTACACAATTGTTCACGATGGAACCCACAAAACATATATATACAACGACTCCACAAGTCAAGAATACAGATATATACAGTACAAAATCCAAATCACATTGAAAACGATACAATGTCTGAGTATGGACCTGCCCAGGCCAAGACGAAAGGGTAACCCTGCTAACGACATCGAACTTATACCTATCAAAACAAAAGGGGTGCCAACAAAGGGCAAAGGAAAAAGGGAGTGGTCAGTACTGAGGCCAGTACACTACGAGTCTAGAATTCGGCGGCTCTTGCCTACCTAGGTATGGTGGGCTGAAGTGGCATGAAAGCATGCACTAGACAACCTATAGAGATTCGATATAACTATCGGCTATCAGAGATAGAGAGATAAGAAAGACCTATTCGGAACTAACCTGAGACTAACACCAAACATACCCATCCTGGTATTTCCTCCTCGAGACTAAACGAGGAAGTCCTTCTGAGGAAACTCGCATAGTTGGCAGTTTTATTTATTCATTCCGTCGTGGTTATCCAACTTTACTAGGCATATCATATTCAAGTAAAATTATAACAGTAATTCTTTAGTTATAGTTGTCTATGATCGAGAAACTGTGCACCAAGTCGTCCATAACCACATACATGGCTTTTCGAAAATATTTAACTCTGTAGGGGTGCACCAAAGTATCCACATATACTTCAACCCTTGTTGTCAGATCCAGTATGTGCAAGATCATGAAACATACACCCAACGGTATGTCGACGGGGCTTCGAACATGATGTTTTCCAGACCCAAAGCAAGTACATGGGGTCCACCCCATTGAGCTACCCGCAATGAAGTTGGTCGCTTCGAGACGGACCCAGGATTTGTGTCAATGGTTGTAAATGACTAGGAACTAGAAAGTGTGACTGGGTTGGTCGATACCGCAAAAACGTTCCACATTTGTTCCTAAATAGTACAAGCGATCCACGCGCAATAGTAAATAAAGAAGTAAAGCATGGCATAAGTACAGGATAGTAATAACGCCCAAACTAGTTTGTGGCCCCTAGCATAGTACTTTGAAATCAGGTAGTAAGCCGATAGGGGTGCCCACACACTCCACATGTGGTTAGCGTGCTTGACCTCAGAACAAGTGTCAAGAACTCGGGTCCTAGGTGGACACAGTGGGAGGGTAAAAACCAAATAACATCTATTACCCACCGGTGCCTCTGCATTAGATCTATTTTCAGTATTTTAACTAACAAGTTATAGCAAAATCCATGATCATCTCCACCATTAAGCATGTGGCAACCTTCCAACCACTATGGAACATCGATGACACGTAGCAACACCTGAGCAAGCATCTACGACTTGCATGGCCGACTGTCTATCAAACAATAGGCAATAGGAGGTGTTCAAGGCAATATAAAGGCTGCACGGAAGATAAATGGTATAGAAAACTAAAGCATAACGACACAAATAGCAATAGATCAATAGGAGGAAGTCAAGACTATAAATGCAAAATAGGTAAAAAGGGGGAGAATGCTTGGCTTCATAGCCAAAGTTTCATTATCCGAAGGACTTGTCGAGACTTGCATCAACTCGACAGCCTAATCCATGAAGAAGCAAAGCACTAAAAGAAACACCATATGCACTATTTAATACTACGGTGGAAAATCAGGCATGATGCATGTATGATGTATGACATGGAAAATATGCGATGCAACTAGGCAATATTAAGCATAATCGGGATCTCGATAATTAAATAGAAGGTTCAAGTTGTTTAGATACCCCACAATTTAAATGTTGGCTTAACAAGGCAAAACATGGCATCGGTTCACTACACAAATTTAAATGGACCCAATATAAGACTAGAATAGCCTATATATGGTCTCCATATTTAATTATGAGGTGAATCGGCATAATGCCCCAACCCACCAAACATGTGTGCAAGCATGAACAATTGTATGCAACAAGTGTATGTTATTTATAAAAATAGGGGTCTCAGAAAAAAGCGTCACACATCACGGTTCGAAGATCTTGGGTTCTGAGGGTTCGCTTCGGTCTTCGGCGAGGATGAAGAAAAACATTGAGGTTCGGTCTTCACGTAGGGGCTTCGGGGTCTCGGCCATCGGACCCGTGTAGGAGGACTCAAGGGCTTCGAGTACGTGAAGGGTAACTTGGCATTCGACGTCCATCGGTTCCATGTCGGCGTGCTTGACATCCAAGATGGAGAACTCGGCGTTCTGTGTATGGGGTCTTTGGCTCCCTCTCGACGACCTTGAGGTTCCGACTTGGTTTGGTGATGGAGAACTTGGGCTTCGAGGCTTGATTGTCGGTGTCGGCCTCGGGTCTCGACATCGGTAGGTCTTGGTGACGATCTTGTCTTGAACGAGGCCGATCATGGCACGCATGAGGAAAGACACAAATAACTGGATGTACTACACGCGCGCAGATGACACTTGCGAGGATATGGTGAGGTACACGAGAGAGCGTCGATGGGTCAAAAAACAATAAAAGAGGGACACTCGACATGGGGAACACCCTAGTTGCACACGTCGGGAAGGTGTCGCACGGACTACCGGGGAGGTGGAGGAAGATGGCCATGCGTCGAGAAGAAGAGGTTGCACGTCGGGGCAGTGGCAGGCGCCGGTCGGAGGCAGAGAGCAGTCGGAGGATGACCCCCAATGTGAGTGGCGCCTGATGACTACAAGTGTATAGATCATTTGTAGCTAGTTTCGAAATAAAGATATCGATCCCACAAGGAGCAGTAGGCGAAAGACTAAAATGCTTTTAACTACAACTAGACTAAGTACTTAAGAAATAACTTTAAGATGCAAGAAAAGTTGAGTTGTTTTTGGGTTTTGTTTGATCAAGGTAAATTAAATTAAAGCAAAACTTAATGCAGAAAGTAAGAATCGCGTGTGTAATAGAACTTTGGAACTGCAGTAGGGAAAAGGCATTCTCGGGGAATAGTGGATACACCGCTAGCTATTTAGACTAAGCAATCGGGATTATTATAACGGATATTCTCATAATGTGTATGTATGTGGGAGGATCTCCATATATGGACGAATAGCCAGCAACCACTGCACACATCATTCTCATAACCTTATCATACACCAATCGACATCAATCGAATTACTGTGCTATTAAGGGATATCTCCCGTGTCATCGACATGGCTTTATGAGTTATCCTTTATTCCCCAAGTTAGTATGTAAAGAATGACAACAACTTTATAGTCACAGTAAGTGCTATCATCCCTCTGTCTACCAACAAGTAATCACCTCCATCGAGTCCCCGTAAGAGGAAAATGTTAGGGAGCTGCACAACTCCCAACATCAAGATGAAGACAATTAACACATCCACATAATGATGTATAACATAATAATATCTATCTCATCTCAGTCATATGCTAGGGTTTCTCCATCTCCCCAAGAACTAGAAATCTACTCAGACATGGAGGCAATCAACATCATAGTAATGGTAATGGAAACAACCATAGATGAATAGTACTTGTATAAATCCACAACGAGTACGGGAATTACAACAAGATCTAGACAAGATGTAGATGGGATGGATGGAGATGGTGGTGATGCAACGGTGGATGATGAAGATCGATGCCTTGGCCTCCCAGATCTTCATAGGTTGAAGATGGATCCCCGATGGATGAGTTCCCCTCTAGATGCCTTCCAGAGATGAGGTTTCAGCGATTTCTATGTGTTATGCATGTCATATCCCCGAACCAATTGCACGGGGTGAAACTATTTGACGAGGTGGAGGCGGCGCCAACTATACGGCCGGAGCTATACGGCCAGAAAATTTGCTCCGGTCGTATAGTTGGTCGTTGGACTCTCTGCCTCCCTTGTTCACTTCTGGTTTTCTTTTGGCATTATTAATATTTCCAAAATAAGCGATTTACGTTGTTTTTGACTCCTTTTCTCCATAGATCACCTGCTCCAAGAATTGTATCCATTGGATCCATCATCTGTCCTGATCCTGGTGAAAACAGACATAAAATGTGCGCGCGAGCACCGTCAAATACCAAGATCCTACATCTACAATGCAAAATAATAATGTAAAACATGATGCAAATCTGCACTCATCAACTTCCCCAAGATTAGACTCTTGCTCATCCTGAGCAAGTTTTAGCTTAATGGATGTGATCCTCATATTCATGAAGCTGAGTCGATAAAATAAATGAGGTAGATGCAGCATGTGTTTATGATATATGATACATAGGAAAAAGTTCATGAGTAGTACCTCACTCGAACCATCTAAATAGTACTAGCAGGCTTCCACACCTTAGTGATCAACAGTTCATAAAAGATGAATCTCAACATAATGTAAAAGTATTCGGTTCGACCGAATGAGTTAGCGAGGTAGTCCCAAGTGTTTTTAGGATCAACGTATTCACTTGGGATTCAAAATCTCAAAAGTGTATCTTTGTCATACTATCATGCAGTGGTATTTGCCTATTTGCACTTTGCACACTCTCTCTTTTTCTTCTTCCTTTTTCTTTCTTTTGTATACATGCTCACACTTTTGTTTAAGTGTTGTGTAAAGGACTAGCATTTTTCTTCCTTTTTCTTTCTTTTGTATACTTTGCACACTTTTGTATATTTGCATTTTTCTTTGTTCAAGGTTTCTTTTTCAACTTAATTGTATAGATTTTTCTTTTTGTAGATCAAACCATAGACTTACAGCATATTGACCAAATTATATTTAGGTGTTCCATTAATACCAATGGTGTGGAAGACTCCTATTTCTATCATCAAGTGCAAGTAAAATTATACTCAAGTCATTCATATATCAATAAAGCAAACACAAACTCAAAACTGCTCCATATATATTAATAAACTCGGAATTTCACAAAAGGGATCGACTATTCCTGAAGGGAATCCTAATGATGCAAACTTTATTTGTAGTTTGAACTAATGCAAAAACGGTAATATCAAACTTGTAAGAAAGATTACAAGGTCTTTAAAGATCTCCCCAAGCTTGGAATCAAGCTA
This sequence comes from Avena sativa, assembly GCA_916181665.1. Lineage (NCBI taxonomy): Eukaryota > Viridiplantae > Streptophyta > Magnoliopsida > Poales > Poaceae > Avena > Avena sativa. The sequence goes on along the minus strand of OV702290.1, from coordinate 23,834,744 downwards.
GGCGGGATCAATTAACTCCTTGTTGGTACCTATTCCTCCTCCTGGGTAGAAAGAGAGCCACCTTCTTCTTTATGTTTCCCTCCTTAACTATGCTTGCAAAGTGAATGCTAAGCTCGGCCATGTCATATTGGAGCGTCAACATTTTCCTCTTGAGGAATTTCTTCTCATCTGTTAACTGAAAGACAGTTTTAATCAAGAAACCGACTCTACCATCGATGTCATCGACCTTCTTCTCAAGGTCTTTGCTCATCATCCAGTAGGAGTCAATCCCTTATCCAATTGTTTAGGCACATGCCTTATAAGACTTTTCTAACTCGTAGATCTTATCATGAATATCACCTTGCTGCACCTTCTTAGGTTTAAGAGGTGATGGACCAAGAGGTGGTTTATAATAGGATCCTATGTTGTAACGATAAGGATTAGGGAGGGACTCATCCTTGTTCCTTCCCTGTTCAGCTTGTCTCATCATCTCCATCCTTTGCGGGAACATGTCCTCCCAATTTGGGAGAGGCTTGATCTTTGGGCCGGATGATGACGACGATCCTTTGGGTCCTGCTTCTTTGATCCTCTTCACGGGCTTCTCTTATTTCTTCTTCCAGATCTTGTTGACATGGAAGGGCTGCATGGCTTTGCTGCACGGGTGTTATTAAAGGGGCTTGTATAGGGATGGCGAAGATCTTTCGAGGCTGGAGGCTGTGGCTCTGCGAAGACTTAATGAAAAAGGTTAGATCTGATCAGCTTTAAAAGGAGGGGTCAAAAACCCAAGCCGCCTTGCGTAATGAGCAACTATACAGGCGCAACCCGTATAGTTCCCGCTGTATAGTTGTGAACCGACTATAGATTAAATCTATGGTGGAACTTAACTATACGACCGGAACTATATGGTCGGGAATTTTTATTCCCGACATATAGTTGGTCGTTAAACTCTCTAGATTCTGAATAAAGTTTTTGGAGATGAGTTGACAACTATACGATCAAACTATACGGGCGGCATTTTTAATTCCAACCGTATAGTTGGTCGTTAAACTCCCAGTACTCAGGAAATTATTTTGTCAAAGGTGTTGATATCTATATGACCTAGCTATATGGGCAGAATTTTTAATTCTGGCCGTATAATTGGTCGTTAAACTCTCAGTACCTTTTGTGGATGGAAGTGTTAACGTTGCAACAACTATACGACCGGAACTATACGGTTGGAATTTTTATTCCTGTCATATAGTTGGTCGTTAAACCTTCTGTGTCCACCAAAAATTTGCTGCTTCTCCAAGGATTCTTTATTAATATGAAGCTTAACGAAATATCGAGTTTTTTACAGAAAAATGTTAGCTTAGATTTTCGACAAATTTTGGCATCATCTATCTTCCTTCTTCTTTGCTAGAGCATAAATTGTTTCTCACTTAACACAATACTCAAACTAGATTTTAACTGAAAATTTAAAAACTTACTCAAACCTTTATTTCACATGGGTTGCCTCCCATGAAGCGCTCTTTTATGGTCAATAGCTTGACCATAGTACTGCTCAACTCGTCTCGAGTCCATTCTTCTTGAAGTTGCCATTCCTTGTATATCTTCTCTTTATCACTTCTTCTCGGGTGCTCAATTATATGGTGGCTACACTTATATCTTCTTTTACCCGATAATGCTTCAAACATTGTCCATTTACCACCCATGCAAGAGAGGGTGTTTTTCCTTGGAGCTTCACTGCTCCCGTTGAATAGGCTTCATCAACTATATATGGACCTTCCCACTTTGATCAGATTTTTCCTGGAAACAACTTAAGACGAGAATTATAGAGAAACACTTTATCTCCACTTTTAAAAGTCTTATTCTCTATTTTTCTATCATGCCATGTTTTCACTTTTTCCTTAAACAACCTAGCATTCACTTCTAAACTCATCTAAAGCATGAATATCTAATAAATGCTTCTCCCCTGCTGCCTTGAGATCATAATTTAGATTCTTGATTGCCCAAAAAGCTTTGTGTTCTAGTTCTAAAGGTAAATGGCATGCCTTATTGTACACCATCTTATAAGGTTTCATACCCATTGGATTTTTAAACGTAGTACGGTATGCCCATAGAGTGTCATTTAACTTGTATGACCAATCTTTTCTTGATTTGTCCACCATCTTCTCGAGTATGGTCTTCAATTCATATGGTGAAGCAACACGGTGAGTCACTCTATACTTGCTAAGGATTTTCCTGAAAGTTCCTTTCATAAAATGAGAACCACTATCAGTAATTAAAAATCTAGGAACTCCAACCCTGGGGAATATGATATCCTTGATCATCTTCACTAAGGTAGCTGCATCCGCGTGATTTGTTGGGATAGCTTCAACCCATTTATTAACATAGTCAACATCAACAAGAATATGATTATAATCATTCGACTCTATAAATTGTCCCATGTAATCCATTCCCCATATATCAAAGGGTTCAATTATGAAACTATAATTCATTGCCATTTCTTGTCTCCTACCTATATTACCTCTTCTTTAGCAAGCATCGCAGTATTCCACATACCTGTGTGCATCCTTGAGCAAGGTGGGCCAATAGAATCCAGATTGAAGTACATTTGCAGCAGTTCTTTTACCTCCATGATGCCCTCCATATGGACTGTCATGATAAGCTTTCAATACCGCTTTCATTTCATGGTTAGGAACACACTTCCGAATCATTCCGTGAAGTCCATGAAGATATAGATACGGATCATACCGAAAGTAATATTAAAGATCATGAAAGATTTTCATTCTTTGATTTCTTGACATACCAGGAGGTACAAATTTTGTTGCTAGATAGTTAGCATAATCTGCATACCATGGATCAACAATTTCCACCTTTGCCAAATATTCTCCCAGAAATGATTCATTAATAGGTACAGGGTCACTAATTATTCCCTCCATCCTAGAGAGATGATCTGCTACCGGATTATCCTTACCCCTCCTATCTACTATTTACAAATCGTATTCTTGTAGTAATAAATCCCACCTAATCAACCTAGGCTTAACATCCTTTTTCACAAGGAGGTGACGCAAAGCCTGGTGATCCGTATGAATTATTACCTTAGAATTAATTATGTAAGATCTAAATTTGTCGCAAGCAAAATTTATAGCTAGATTTTTTTTCTGTAGTAGCATAATGTTTCTGAATCTTATTAAGAGTTCTACTAGCATAATAAATAACATTCAAATTCTTTCCATCTCACTGTCCCAACACAGCCCCTAAAGCATAATCACTAGCATCACACATGATTTCGAAAGGTTCATCCCACTTTGGAGATTGCATGATAGATGTTGAAACTAGTTTATTCTTAAGCTTCTCAAAAGCTGCAATGCAGTCATGATCTAAATAGAATGGAGTTTCTTTATCACAAAGATTGGTGAGGGACATAGCTAGTTTAGCAAAATCTTTTATAAACCGCTTATAAAAACCTATATGTCCCAGAAACTTTTTTAGGTTTTTAATGTCCTAAGGTAGTGGAAGATTCTCTATAGCATTTATATTAGTTTTATCTATTTCTATTCGCTTCTCCGAAACTTTGTGCCCAAAAACTTTACCTTCTCTTTCCATGAAAGGGCATTGTTCCCAATTCCCAAGTTGAATTGCCTGCATCTCTGCAAGACTTTGGTCAGATTGTAGAGGCAATTATCAAAATTCGTTCCACAAACAACAAAATCATTTGTTAGAACTTCCATAGTATTCTCAACAAAATCATCAAAAATCTTTTGAACACATTCCTGAAAAGTTACTGCTGCATTACATAAGCCAAATGGAATTAATCTATAAGCATATGTGTCATAAGGACATGTGAAAGTTGTTTCCTCTTGATCTTCCGATTGTATGGCAATTTGAGAATATCCAGAAAAACCGTCAAGAAAACAAATGTAAGAATTATTACTAAGTCTTTCTAAGATTTTATCCATGAATGGTATAGGTTTATGATTTTTCCGTTTCTCACGGTTTAGCTTCCTAAAATCAATGCACATACGATATCCTACAATTTGCCTCACAGGAACAAGCTCACCATCCTCATTCATAGCAGCATCAAGACCACCTCGTCTTGGTATGCAATGAGCTGGGCTAACCCACTTACTGTCAGAAATAGGATATACTATGCCATCATCTAGTAAGTGTATAACCTCTTTTCTTACTACTTCCTTCATTTTAGGATTAAGCCTTCTTTGTGTATCTACTACAGGTTCAGCATCATCAAGCATGGTAATCTTATGTGTTACGATAGATGGATCTATTTCCTTAATATCACTCAATGTATATCCAAAGGCTTCACGATGCTTAACCAAAACTAAAATGAGTTTGTTTGTTTCATTTTCCGAAAGGTTCTTACTAATAATGACAAGACATTTATTTTCATTATCTAATAACTCATACCTCATATTGTCTGGAAGTTTTTTCAATTCTACTGGTGGAGGCTCTTCATCTCCTTTTCTTACCAGTTATTCATAGTCATGTGGATTTTGTGCTTCCGGAATTGAATCAAGGTAATCATCCATGTCTTCCTTCTCCTCATCATCTGGTGCTTCCTCCCAATTAATCAGGCTCCTCTCTAATTCATCTTATGGAGTACTGAAATGAATTGCCGCTAGCTGGGCAATCGTCTTCTCTTCCTTGGTATCCTCCACTTCATATGGCATCTTGTTTAGTTTGGCGAAGTGGAATGTCATTTCCTCTTCTCCAAACTTCAGTGGAATAGTTTCCTTCTTATTATCTACTCGAGCTTTGGTAATGGAAATAAAAGGCCTGCCTAAAAGAATAGGACAAAAAGAATCTCGAGGCATGTCAACAATATGAAAATCAAGAGGGTACATGAGTGAACCAATAAATACATAGATGTTTATGATTACTCCTTCCAGTTTTATATTGGTTTTATTAGACAATTTAATAATAGTGTCTACCGGTTCCACATCTAGATTATTTAAATTGTAGCAGAGTTCCTCATAAAGCGATGAAGGCATAATATTTATAGTGGAAATTGGCTCACAAATTCCATATAAGAAAGTTTCTCCACAATATATGGGGGTCATTGGTTTAGAAGTTTCGTTACCTCGAACCTTACATTTGATGAATTCTGCGGTTTCAAGGTCTAACATAACCACTTCATCTTCCACTATTCGTGCTTCCATAAGATCCTTTAATATAATATTATTTATATTTGTAGCTTCGGAATTCCTTTCTGGTTTCTTTGATCTCTTCTTTATTTGTTCTTCCTCTTTTTGTCTTTTTTCGAAGATCCCCTGAATAGGTATCGAGGAGAACTCTTCCATTAGCGCTCTTACACGCTTCTTTTCTTCGAGGGGTTTACGAGGTTCCCTTTCCATAGGTACCTGCAAATGCCCTGCATAATTCTCAATAATTTTCTTTACTGAGTAAGAATCAATACCGAGGGTTCTAATCATTGTATCTGTCCTTTCATCTACATGGAAATCATTAATGCAAGCATATTCAGAAAAACTATTTGTAATGTTTTCCGTATCTTTAAGATTTTCCGTTGCTTCTCTCAGTTTTATTATTAGATTCCAAGCCTCATCATAGGTATAAGATAGAAAACTTCCATTAGAAGCAGTGTCTAGATTCATCCTATTTTCAATATTTAGCCCTCCATAAAAGGTATGGGTGATTAACCAATCAGGCAAACAATGATGGGGCAATAACTAGGTAGCCTTTATACCTTAGGTATCCTTCATATAAGCCCTCACTAGGATTATTTTTGAAACTGATGATAATACCTCTCATCATGTGAGCTTTGCTTTCAGAATAATATTTTTATAGGAATTTGGTTGTCAATTCCTCCCAAGTATTTGGTGCTTCTACACAAAAAGATGTGTACCAGTCGCAAACATTATTAGAGAGAGTTTGTCTAAACAACTGGGTTTTAACCATATCAAGATTACAACCGTCAAAAATAAAGGAACTGAGAATGTCTTCAAAGAATTGTAAGTGTCCATATGGACTTTCTTCATTGGTTCCTGCAAATTTCTTAGAATGCAATAATTCAAATAATAAAGGATGGATCTCTACTCCATCCGGATTTATGCTTTTATTGGCAGCTATAAAAGCGTCCATGGGCAAACCCATTTTCCTTACTGCCTCAAGCTGGTTTAAATGCTCAGTGTTGTCCATTGTTGTGGTCCTGCAAGTCAAATAAAAATTAGTACAACAAAAGTAAATAACTAAAAGTAAAGTGACTTATAGCGCTAAGCTCCCTGGCAACAGCGCCAGAAAATAGCTTGATGACTGCAAGTGCACATATCATTTGTAGCTAGTTTCGAAATAAAGATATCGATCCCATAGGGAGCAGTAGGCAAAATACTAAAATGCTTTTAAGTACAACTAGACGAAGTACTTAAGAAATAACTTTAAGATGCAAAAAAAGTTGAGTTCTTTTTGGGTTTTGTTTGATCAAGGTAAATTAAATTAAAGAAAAACTTAATGCATAAATTAAGAATCGCGTGTGTAATAGAACTTGGGAACTGAAGTAGGGAAAAGGCATTCTCGGGGAATAGTGGATACACCGCTAGCAATTTAGACTAAGCAATCGGCATTATTATAACGGATATTCTCATAATGTGTATGTATGTGGGAGGAGCTCCGTATATGGACGAATAGCCAGCAACCATTGCACACATCATCCTTATAACCACATCATACAGCAATCAACATCAATTGAATTACTACGCTATTAAGGGATCTCTCCCATGGCATGGACATGGCTTTGTGAGTTCTCCTTGATTCCCCAAGTTAGTACGTAAAGAATGACAACAACTTTATAGTCACAGTAAGTGTTATCATCCCTCTGTATACCAACAAGTAATCACCTTCATGGAGTCCCCATAAGAGGCAAATGTTAGAGAGGTGCACAACTCCCAACATCAAGATGAAGACAATTAACACATCCACATAATGATGTATAACATAATAATCTCTATCTCATCTTAGTCATATGCTAGGGTTTCTCCATCTCCCCAAGAACTAGAGATCTACTCAGACATGGAGGCAATCAACATCATAGTAATGGTAATGGAAACAATCATAGATGAATAGTACTTGTATAAATCCACAACGAGTACCGGAATTACAACAATATATAGACAAGATGTATATGGGATGGATAGAGATGGTGGTGATGCAGCGGTGGATGATGAAGATCGATGCCTTAGCCTCCCGGATCTGCGCAGGTTGAAGATGGATCCCTGGCAGATGAGTTCCCCCTTCAGATGCCTTCCAGAGGTGAGGTTTCGGCGATTTATAGGTGTTCTGTATGTCGTCTCCCCAAACCAATTGCACGGGGTGAAACTATTTGACAAGGCGGAGGCGGCGCCAACTATACGACCAGAGCTATACGGCCAGAAAATTTGCTCCGGTCGTATAGTTGGTCGTTGGACTCTCTGCCTCCCTTGTTCGCTTCTGGTTTACTTATGGTATTATTAATATTTCGATAATAAGCGATTTACGTTGTTTTTGACTCCTTTTCTCCATAGTACAACTGCACCAAGAATTGTATCCATTGGATCCATCATCTGTCCTGATCCTGGTGAAAACAGACATAAAATGGGCACGCGAGCACCCTAAAATACCAAGATCCTACTTCTACAATGTAAAATAATAATGTAAAACATGATGCAAATATGCACTAATTAGGGCCGCAGGGGCACGTACTGGCAGCAGCTTGGTCGAGGATGGACGGCAGCGACGGAGAGCGGCAAGGCTCTGCCCGACCAGGCGGCAACACTCTGGGATGGCGGCGGTGAAGGAGGTGCCCGGTCCATAGGAGGAGGTGAGGTCGAGGCGTGCAGGACACAGACTTGCTGGCGATGGTGGCGCTGTGTCAGGGATAGGGCGACAAGGTGACATGGATGGCGTGATCGGGGTGAGCTCGGCTCGGGCCTAAGGGAGGCATGACAGCGACTGATGGCGGCATGAGAGCTCGCCAACACAGCAGCGGTGGAGGGGAGCTCGGGGCTTGACGGCGGCCGGGCGTGGAAGCACATAGAGGAGGCGCTCGACGTAGAGGTTGAGGTCACTGGTGGCCGGCTCGCGCACAGAGAAGCAAGGCAGCAGCGGGGCTCCCGAGCAGCATCAGCGCTGGGATGCAGTGGGCGGGCGCAAGGGGCGGCGGGGATCTCGAGAAGGGGAGAGAGGGGTTGCGGGGCATGCAAGGGAAGGTGGAGTCGGGGCCGAGACAGAGTGGTTGAATGCAGGGCTGCTCTAGCGTGTGGGGCAGCACGCAGTGATGATTGCAAGTGCACAGATCGTTTGTAGCTAGTTTAGAAATAAAGATATCGATCCCACGGGGAGAAGGAGTCTGAAGTCTAATAACTCTTGAATTTAATATTGTAATAGAAATGCTAAATAAAGTTCTAAGTAACAAAATAAAATGCGAGTATTGTTTAAAAAGGTGTTTTTGAGTTTTTAGTATAAGAGATCAACAAGTAAAGTAAAGTAACTAAACACAGAAAGTAAGTATCGCGTATGTAAAAGATATTTGGCACTACAAGAAGGAAAAAGCGTTCTCAGGGAGTAGCGGATATACCACTAGCATTATAAAAAGCTAAAATAAAGATTATTATCATGCACATTCTCAACTATGTATGTGTGGGAGGAACTCCGTATTTGCACAAATAGGCAGCAACCACTGCTCACATCATCCTCATAACCACAACAGTCAGCAATCGACATCAATCGAATTACTATGCTATTAAGGGACTTAATCCCGTAGGACGTATCCCATGGCATGGATAGTGTTCCATGAGTTTCCTCGGTTCCCAAGTTGATACGTAAGGGGTGCCAACAGTTTTATAGTCACTGTAAGTCTAACACACCTCCATCTACCAACAAGTAGTTCCCTCCATCAAGTCCCCATGAGGGGCAAATATTGAGAGGTCGACTTCTCAGAACATCAAGATGAAGACAATCTAACACATGGTCATAGGGATGAATATCATAATAAACTTTATCTTATTTTAATCTCATACTAGGGTTTCTCCATCTCCCCAAGAGCTAATTATATACTCAGACATGGAGGCAATCAACATCATGGCAATAACAATGGAATCTATCATAGATGAATAACACTTGTATAAATCCACAACGAGTACGGGAATTACAACAAGATCTATACAAGATGTAGATGGAGATGGTGGTGATGTAGAGGTTAACGATGACAATCGATGCCTTAGCCTCCCGGATCTGCGCAGGGCGAAGATGGATACTGATGTCTACGCACTTCTATTGTTGTAGACAGTTGTTGGGCCTCCAAGTGCAGCGGTTTGTAGAATAGCAGCAAGTTTCCCTTAAGTGGATTACCCAAGGTTTATCTAACTCAGGGAGGAAGTGGTCAAAGGTATCCCTCTCAATTAACCATGCAATCAAGATACAAGAAGTCTCTTGTGTCCCCAACACACCCAATACACTTGTTAGGTGTACAGGTGGACTAGTTCGGCGAAGAGATAGTGAAATACAAGTGGTATGGATAATTATAAGTGGTAACGATGCCATAAAAGAGCTTGACGGGTAGGAAGAGACTAAAGGCAATCTGAAATAAAGATGGAAGCAAGCAAACATGTAACAGATCTAGTTGCAAACGGTGTTTCAATGCTTAGAAACAAGGCCTAGGGATCATACTTTCACTAGTGAACACTCTCATATAAATATCTTCTCTTTATGATACTACTCTGAACTACTCTCCGGTTGGATAACTCTAATCCACGGTAGGGCTATAACAGCACACCTTAAAGTTCGCTTTCCCCATCTAGATAACCCCTCACTATCACCTTGAGCGCTAGATGGTTCCAACAAACACCACAATTTCATAGAGACATCCAACTCAAATTATACTCATGACAAGTATTTATGTAACCTTATCCAAAGTGCCACACGGTGTGCACACTGTCAACTTCACACACGTGGGGATAAGCAGAGATTCATTAAAGCACTTGAGTGGCAGAATAGATCTATAGATTACAAATCTCATTATCTCAATAAGATCACGCATAGAGAGAGATATGAACACATAGCTACCGGTAGAGCCCTTAGCCTCGAGGAAGAACTACTCCCTCATCATCATGGGAATCAGTAATGGCGATGGAGATGGTGGTGGAGATCGATGGAGATGGCTCCGGGGGCAATTCCCCAACCCGGCAGGGTGCCGGAACAGAGACTTTTTGTCCCCTGAATCTCCCCTTCGGTGGAGGCGGCGCTGTGGAGGTTTTCGTGGCTTTTTCCTAGATTATTTAGGGTTTCTACATTGGAGGCTTCTTATAGGCGAAAGGGAAGGCTGAGGGGGTGCGCGAGGCGGCTGCAACCCCCCAGGCGCGGGCCAAGCCAGGCCGCGTGGCTAGGGGGTGTGGCCCCCTCGAAGCCCTTCTCCGTCTCGTCTTCTGGCTCCGTGTTCCCCTCGGTGAAATATTGACTTTGGCTTTTGTCCTGTCCAATTCCGGGAATATTCACTTTCTGGCTTTTCTGGAACCAAAAATAGAAGAAAACAGGCAATTGGCACTGTGGCATCTTGTTAATAGGTTAGTCCCAAAAAACATATAAAAATACCTCAAAGTGTTGACAAAGCAAAGCAAAGTAGATACTAAACAAGCGTGGACCATCAAAAATTATAGATACGTTTACGACGTATCAACATCCCCAAGCTTAACTCCTGCTGGTCCTCGAGTAGGTAAGTGATAAAAAGAATAATTTTTGAGGTGACATGCACCATCACAATCTTGATCAAACCATTTGCAAGCATTGAAAGCTGGGATCAAAGAACTCTAAACATGAGAATGAAAGATGAAGTTCTAACAATAAGACAAAGTAATTATGCTGCAACATGAGAAGATACAAAGAAAGGTTCTTGAATAACAATGCATTGAAAGACGTTTGTTTTTTTCACATATAGAAAACACAGCACAATGGCATTCAACTTGTCCCTCATGGAGTAGCAAAACATAAATGCATAGGACACCTTCAAAGTTCATAAGGGTGACTAGATACAAATAGTTCAAGAACAAGCAATATCAACATTATGAATCAATCAATAAGTTTTGGGACAATGCACATAGAACTAAGAATGGCCACTATGCTCTCTCAATAGGTGCATAAAGATAGGAGATGGAGACTCAACATAAAAGTAAAAGAAAGGCCTTCATAGAAGGAAGTAGGGATTCAAGTCTCATAAAGAGCTTCCAAAAATTATGGTACTTGTTAGCTTTCAGCTCTCATTGCCCCTATCATAAGCATCTTGAAGTGATTAAGGTTAAAGTGAACAAAATATGGAGTATATGCTTGACAAAGTATAAGTTGTAAATCTCATGTCCCTTGAGTATGAGGGCCGCTCCTCATGCTACTCAACTTTAGTTACCGGTGAGTTCTTGTCATAGTAAGTACATGTGTATCATAGAGAACCGCCAACGGGGTACCCCTTGCCCCATGATACAGGAGCTATCCCATATCAAAATGACAAGTCAAGCAGACAATGAGCATCTCAGCAATCTTCTTATTTCCCATGGGAAAATGGTGCTTTTTTCTCTCTTTTCTCATCTCTTTTTTTCTTTTTCTCAATCTCTTTTTTTCTATCTCTCTTTTATTTATAGGAAGAATGCTTCATAGATTGCTCACTATGGTGATGATGCAAGTTTCCACCATGATTAGGCATGGCTTAGGCTAGCGGCCCAGGTGTTTCTCTAACACACATACATAACTCCATAGACTATAAGCTCCCCTTTTATTTCACACCGACGACATCCATAAACAAAAGAGCATGATATCAACTGGGTAATATTATAGGTGTTGAAGGCATTCCCCGTGACAGCATGGTTCTGCTAATTCCCAACTTATAAGTGCAAGCATATACAACATAGATGACACAATGGTTCAAGTTTATTAGGGGCAAGAAAAATAAAGTGTGCCATCAAGTTTGTGAGAGCTTTAATCACTAATTTTCACATAACAAGTTTAATTTGGAAGATAGATAAAACAAGAATATACTTGGAATGCTGTAACACACCATGCATAGGAATTTATAGTGGACTATTTGGAATAACTTGGTTTCTAGGGAGTTGGATGCATGAGTAGAGCTTACTCAATACAAGTGGAGGCTAGCAAAAGACTGGGAGCGACCAACTAAGAGAGCAATAATGGCCATAATCATGTAGAGCGACAAAACATTATCAATCGAAGCATAAAGTGGTACCACAAGTCAAAAACTAAATGATCATAGAGGCTAAGGTGACTGGTTCATAGTCATAACATGGTGTGAGCATGTGCCAAGTCAACCCAAACAAAGCATCAAAGGAGAATACCACAATATTATGCTTTTGTATGCTAAAACAATGCATGATTCTTTCCAGGCACATTAAGCAATCTCAATTGTTTGGAACAAGTCATGCTACAGAAATAATCACTAAGCATAAGGTCAAAGCAACATCTAGGATGACATAATAAAGTCTAAGCCATAGTCAAAACAAGCTCCCTTTTGTACCACTAAAGCATGAAGCTTTCTACTCTCTTCCAACACCAATCGACTTATTTGAAACAAGTCACAAAGATAATAATAAATAAAGATCAGTGAGCTTGTCTCATAAATCCACAAAGAAGAACTAAAAAGTTCTAAGCTGAAAGCACAAGAAAACTAAGGCTAAACACAGTGCTAGCAAAAGAGAACACTCACAAAACAGTAAGAATGAAAACTAGATTGTTCTAAACAATGAAAGCAGAGTGTGCCTCTCTCTAAAAGAAGTGCTGGGATCCAACCAACTTATTGCAGCAAACCAATAAAAAGAAAACTAAAAACAAAAACAAAGACGCTCCAAGAACAACACAATAGTGTATGAAACAATAAAAACGAAGTGTCTAGAAAGACCTAAGATTTTTATTGATGAAGAAGGGGATGCCTTGGGCATCCCCAAGCTTTGACGCTTGTACCTCTTGAATATTTCTTGGGGTGACACTGGGTGGCATCCCCAATCTTGATCTTTTGTCCATTCTTCATCTCATTACATCATTCTTTTCCTACACCTGAAAATTTCCTTCATACAAAACTTCACACAATCTTCATTAGCAACATTGGTGCATTCAAAAGATAATAAACCTTTGGGTTTTAGTTTTAAAACAACAAAAATTTCATTAAAAACACAAGATACTGTAGCAATTCCCTCAAAAATCTCAATTCACCAAAAAGAACCCAAGAAGAAATCGATAAAGAGGCAAATGCAAATAATTGCAGAAATCTGTCAAAAGAGACCAGCAGGTGAAAACCGATTTTTTCGAAGACCTTCTGTTGCTCAAATCGAAAAGTGTTGAACTAACGAAAGTTATCTAACAACGTGGGGGATTTATTCAGAAAATTACAGCTCAATACGACATACACAGATTTTTCACGAATTTTACAATGAAGCACAAAAATCTTACTTCCCCAAATCTTGTTTTGGGACAGCACTTCCCCAAATCTTACTTCCCTCTCATTAGAGGTTATTCTTGGCACAACAATCAAAATAAAAAAAGATAAGGAGAGGTTATTACAGAAGTAATAACTTCCAGGACATAATAAAACTATTGGGTTATCTCCCAATAAGTAATTTTCTTTAACGCCTTTAAGTTAGGCATGATAGTTTGAGAAGATGCTCACATAAGAAATATGAATTGAAGTAAAAGAGAGCATCAAGAATCAAATTCAAAGCACATTTAAGTCTAACCCACTTACTATGCATAGGAATCTTGTAAAGAAACAAGTCATGAAAGCACAAAGCAACAAGCATAGTAAAGCAAAACAAGTGCAACTTCAAAAAAATTAACATAAAGAGGGGGAACTTAATATTGTTGAGACACATAAAACCATGTTTCCCTCTCTCATAATAACTATCACATAAGACATTCTTATCATGAGCCACATGCATATAATCATTATTACTCTCCACATAAGCATAGTTATTCTTATTAATTGTAGTGAGAGAAAATTCAACAAAATAACTATCATTATTATTCTCATCACCATAATCATCAAATATAGGAGGAATATTGTAGTCATAATTAATCTTCTCCTCAATAGTAGGTGGACTAAAAATATCATACTCATAATTGTAATCATCATATATCGGAGGTATAGTATCATCAAAGTAAATTTTCTCCTCCGTGCTTGGGGAACTAAAAATATCATGCTCATCTAAACCAGCTTCCCCAAGCTTAGACTTTTCCATATCATTAGCAATAATGGTGTTCAAAGAATTCATACTAATAACATTGCTATTATCATGCAAATAAAGTTCCATAGGTTTTTTAATTTTCTCTTCAAACACTTCATGTCCTAACTCAAGATAAATACGATAAACCTCTCTAATTTTATTGTTGTTTTCCATTAAGCCTAACTAGTGAAAATAAAGACAAGAAACAAAAAGATATAATTGCAGAATCTAAAGGAAATAACTTCAAGCACTCACACACCAGCAACAGTACTAGAAGATAGCTTAGTATCCAGAGGATGTGAGTACGTTTTACCTTACCTCCCCGGCAATGGCGCCAGAAAATAGCTGGATGTCTACGCACTTCTATTCGTGTAGACAGTTGTTGGGCCTCCAAGTGCAGAGGTTTGTAGAACAGTCGCAAGTTTCCCTTAAGTGGATTACCCAAGGTTTATCGAACTTAGGGAGGAAGTGGTCAAAGGTATCCCTCTCAATTAACCATGCAATCAAGATACAAGAAGTCTCTTGTGTCCCCAACACACCCAATACACTTGTTAGGTGTATAGGTGGACTAGTTCGGCGAAGAGATAGTGAAATACAAGTGGTATGGATAATTATAAGTGGTAACGATGCCATAAAAGAGCTTGACGGGTAGGAAGAGACTAAAGGCAATCTGAAATAAAGATGGAAGCAAGCAAACATGTAACAGATCTAGTTGCAAATGGTGTTTCAATGCTTAGAAACAAGGCCTAGGGATCATACTTTCACTAGTGAACACTCTCATATAAATATCTTCTCTTTATGATACTACTCTGAACTACTCTCCGGTCGGATAACTCTAATCCACGGTAGGGCTATAACAACACACCTTAAAGTTCGCTTTCCCCATCTAGATAACCTCTCACTATCACCTTAAGCGCTAGATGGTTCCAACAAACACCACAATTTTATAGAGACATCCAACTCAAATTATACTCATGACAAGTATTTAGGTAACCTTAGCCAAAGTGCCACACGGTGTGCACACTGTCAACTTCACACAAGTGGGGATAAGCAAAGATTCATTAAAGCACTTGAGTAGCATAATAGATCTATAGATTACAAAGCTCATGATCTCAATAAGATCACGCATAGAGAGAGAGATGAACACATAGATACCAGTAGAGCCCTTAGCCTCTAGGAAGAACTACTCCCTCATCATCATGGGAATCAGCAATGGCGATGGAGATGGTGGTGGTGATTTATGGAGATGGCTCCGGGGGCAATTCCTCGTCCCGGCAGGGTGCCGGAATAGAGACTTTCTATCCCCTGAATCTCCCCTTCGGTGGCGGCAGTGCTGTGGAGGTTTTCGTGGCTTTTCCCGGCTTATTTAGGGTTTCTACATTGGAGGCTTCTTATAGGCGAAAGGGGAAACCGAGGGGGTGCCCGAGGCAGCTGCACCCCCTAGGCGCGGGCTAGTCCAGGCCGCACGGCCAGGGGGTGTGGCCCCCTCGAAGCCCTTCTCCGTCTCGTCTTCTAGCTCTGTGTTCCCCTCGGTGAAATATTGATTTTGGCTTTTGTCCTGTCCAATTCCGAGAATATTCATTTTCTGGCTTTTCTGGAACCAAAAACAGAAGAAAACAGGAAACTGGCACTGTGGCATCTTGTTAATAGGTTAGTCCTAGAAAACATATAAAAATATCTCAAAGTGTTGACAAAGCAAAGCAAAGTAGATACTAAACAAGCATGGAACATCAAAAATTATAGATACATTTATGACGTATCAGATACGTGGGAGTTTCCCTTCATATGGCTCGAATCATTCTCAGATGCCCCTAGAGGCATCTTTCCTTATGATCTGGTGGTTCACACGCGCGCAAACATGCACCGGCCGCGGTGGACGAGTTCCCCCTCTAGATGCCTTCCGAAGGTAAGGTTTCGGCGATTTCTAGTTGTTCTGTATGTCATCTCTCTGATCTAGTTGCACGGGGTGAAACTATTTGAGGAGGCGGTGGAGGCGCCAACTATACATCGGGAACTATACGGCCGAAAAATTTATTCCCGTTGTATAGTTGGTCGTTAAACCGTCTGTATGCTTTGTTCGCTTCGGGTTTTCTTTTGGTGTTATTGATATTTCCCAAATAATCGATTTACATTGTTTTGGACTCCTTTTCTCCCCAATACAACTGCTCCAACAATTGTGTCCATTGTATCCATCATCTGTCCTGATCCTGGTGAAAATAGACATAAAATGTGCGTGCAAACGCCGTAAAATACCGATATCCTATTTGTACAATGAAAAATAATAATATAAAATATGATGCAAATACGAACTCATCCACTTCCCCAAGCTTAGCCTATTGCTCGTCCCGAGCAAGTTTAGCTTAATGGATGTGATCCTCATATTCATGAAGTTGCATCGATAAAATAAATGAGGCAGTTGTAGCATGTGTTTATCATATATGATACATGGGAATAAGTTCACGAATAGTACCTTACTCGAACCATCTGAGTAGTATTAGCAGGCTTCCACACCTTAGTGATCAACAATTCACAAAAGATGAATCTCAACATAATGTAAAAGTATCTCGCTCAACTGAATGAGTTAGCGAGGTAGTCCCAAGTGTTTTTGGATTAACATATTCACTTGGGATTTAAAATCGCAAATGCTTCTTTGTCATACTACAATATAGTGGTGTATGCCTATTTGCTCTTTGCACATTCGCTCCTTTTCTTCTTTCTTTTCTTCTCTTATGTATATATGCTCATACTTTTGTTTAAGTGTTGTGCAAAGGAGCTAGCCATACATTCCACTTCATCTAGGAATTCAAAGTTTAACAATCTCAATTACCAAATTCCAATTGTATTGAAGCAATCTTCATAGCTTGAAGATTATACCTCGTCTTTATCTCACTCTAATTTGATAGCACTTTTTATTTTCCTTTGTTCTAGGTTTCTTTTTCAACTTAACTTATTAGATAATTTCTTTATTTTTTAAATAAAACCGTAGACTTACAACATATTGACCAAATTATCTTTGTATGTTCCATTAACACTAATGGTGTGGACGACTCCTATTGCTATCATAAAGTGCAAGTAAAGTTATACTCAAGCCATTCATATATCTCATAAGACAAGCACAAAATCAATATTGCTCCATATATGATAATAAAATTGGAATTTCATAAAAGGGATCGACTATTCCTGAAGGGAATTCTAATGATGCAAACTTTATTTCTAATTTAGACTAATGCAAAACTAAAATAGTAATGTAAAACTTATAAGATATATTACAAGGTCTTAAAGATCTCCCCAAGCTTGGAATCAAGCTAGGCGGGATCAAATAATCCCTTGCGATTATTTGACACCGTGATTATTGTAGATCACCGTGGTGCCATGGCATGTAACCCCGCAGTGCGTAGATTCTTGTTGGTATCCTCTAGAGCAGTGATGCGGCTGTAGCACCTGCGCAAATCAGATTGCAGAGTGTTAACTTTATCTACAAGCTTTATTCACCAATGGGAGGAGATCATCCTTCTTCTCTATCTCCTTGAGATGGTGGCGGACTTCAACGCGACAGAGTAGCTCATGCTTCTGATATATCTCCAGTGCTCGTACGTGATCCTTGGTCCTAGGAACAACTTCTTCTTCCTCATCCATAATTGATGGATCGGGGAAGTGGAAACCGTTCCTCCACTCTTCTTGAGGCTTCACCCTCATATGAGCACCAATGATAGGCTTCAAGAGTGGCGCCTTCGCTCCCTTCATAGCACCTGCACCAATATTAGGTAATTCCTTATGCTTGTGCAGCATGGGGTCCGTGGCGATGAACTTGACCGTCTCCACGTGCCCTTTTCCATGCGGATTTTGACCTTCTCAATCTTCTTGAGCTCTCTTCATTGTCGCCTAGTTGATCTCCTGGGGATCATTGACATCACGGCGGATGTAGATGTCAATCACATCTTCATCGGAATCTTGTTGTAGAAGCTTGGATCGACATACTCCTTGTACCCCGGGCTAAACCTCTCCACCTCCTCGTCATCGTCCTCCATGGACGGGCTGCTAGAGCGGTCCCTGGAAGGACCAATGAGACCCAGGGGTTTCCCATGGCCTGGGACTGGATTGCGCATGGCTAGATTGTTTCCTGGTGATTATGATTAGAGAGAAAGACAATGGGAGTATATAAGGGGGTCAGAGGTCGATAAAACTCGCGAGAAACACCAAATTATTGCCCAAGAAAAGAATCTTAATAAAACAGGGAAAGAAATCGTGGATTTGGAGGAGTCCTGGTGCATAACGACCAACTATACGGGCGCGGCCCGTATAGCTCCGGCCGTATAGTTGGCTCCGAGCAGATATTTCCAAATATCTCGAGTCCAGGTCGATTAAGTTACGACGCGGAACCGACAATACCATTTTTTACTCGGGGGAAAAACGAAAAAGCAAACCAAAATGTCTGAGAGTTTAACGACCAACTATACGGCCGGAATTTTATATCCGGTCGTATAGTTGCGACCGTATAGATATAGACATCAAAAATCGAAAGTTTCTGAGAGTTCAACGACCAACTATATAGCCGGAATTTTATCTCTGGCCGTATAGTTGCAACCGTATAGATCCAGACATCGAAAGCAATTTCAACATCGAAAACAATTTCACGAAGAAGATACAGAGGGTTTAACGACCAACTATACGGCGGGAGATTTTTCTCCGGTCATATAGTTGTGCCCGTATAGTTGGTAAAAACCTTCAGAAACTTCAGAAAAACACGAGGAATTCAAAAGCAAAAATTTCAGAAGTAAAACCTGTGAAAACAAATCACTTATTTGAGTAAGAACACTTACCTTGCACTTACCGTTTACTTAGTTGGGTATGATAGGTTCCTCCAACAACAAAGATTTCTTCTCTTTTAGAGAAAATTGACCTTAGTTCATTTAATAATTCTCGTAAACAAAAATCACCAGGACTAAAGTTCCTCTCAATAAGATTAGTGTCTTGCTGGGAAAATCTGGACACTGCATCCAACATCTTTATTTCTTGCCTCTACATAATCTACAACTCAAATTCTTGAAGTAAAAGGATCAAACGGATCAGTCTTGGCTTATGATTTTTCCTATCATTGAGTTCTCTTAAACCATCATGATCCGTGTGAACTCTTACTTTTGCATCAACTATGTAAGAACGAAATTTATCACAAGAGAAACATACAGCAAAAATTTCCCTTTCTTCCTTAGGATAATTCTGTTGAGCACTATTAAGAGTTCTACTAGCATGGTGTTTAATATTAAATTTGCGACCTATATGTTGTCCTAGAGTTACACCTATAGCATCATCACTAGCTTCACATATTAAGTCAAAAGTTATATCCCAGATAAGTGGTTTAATGATAGGAGCATTGGATAAAGCATATTTAAGTTTATCAAAGGCTACAAGACATTTATCATCAAAATTAAATCTTACTCCCTTTTGCAGAAGGTTAGTCAAAGTTTATATATTCCAGAGAAATTTCTAATGAACCTTCTATAAAAACCCACATGACCAAGGAAACTTCTTATACCTTTTATATCCCTAGGTTGTGGCATTCTCTCTATGGCCTCAACCTTAGCTCTATCCACTTCAATTCCCTTACCTGATACCTTATGTCCAAGGACTATACCTTCTTTGACCATAAAATGGCACTTCTCTCCCAATTTAGAACAAGATTGGTCTCTTCGCAATGCTGCAAAACTCTTTTGAGATTATCCAAGGAACTAGTAAACGAAGTTCCATAGACAGAAAAGTCATCCATAAACACTTCCATTATCAATTCTATAAAATCTGCAAAAATAGCAGTCATGCATATTTGAAAAGTAGCTGGAGCATTACATAAACCAAAAGGCATACGCCAGTAAGCATGTAAACCATAAGGACTGATAAAAGTTTTTTTAAGTTGGTCATCTGGATGAACAACTATTTGAGAAAAAACAGAGTATCTGTCGAAGTATCAAAAAAAGAGTGTGGTTTGCCAACCTCTCTAAAGTTTGATCTATGAATGGTAAAGATAGTGATCTTTCCTAGTTTCTTTATTCAATTTCTTGAAATATATACACATCCTATGTCCAACAATAGTTCTAGTAGGTATCATTGTTTTCATTAGAAACAACAGTAAAACCACCCTTCTTAGGGACACAATGAACATGGCTTACCCATTCACTTTCTTTTACAGGATAGATTATACCTGCGTCGAGTAGGCGTACTATTTCTTTTCTCACACTTCCTTCATTTCGGGCTTCAGTCGCCTATTAAATTCTGCAACTGGTTTAGCGCCTTCCTCCATGAATATTTGATGGAAGGTTATCATGGAACTAATGACCTTCAAATCATCCATTGAGTACCCCAAAGGCCTTGCAATGCTCCTTAAGTATTTTCATGAGTTCTTCTTCTTCATCCCCTGAAAGTTTAGCACTAATAATAACAGGAAATTTATTTGTATCATCTAAAAAATTGTATTTAAGATTATCTGGTAGAGTCTTCAACTCTAGGGGTGGTAATTCTTCATCCCCTCTCTTTTCTGGCTCTTCGAAAGCCTCATTAGTTGGAGGCCCGATAATGGGAAGTGAATCGAATTCACCTTCTAGTTATTCCAGGGACTTATCCTCCATAACTATTTCTTCATAATTTAAGTCTTCAGTTATTTATTCTTCTTGGTTACTAAAGAAGAGAGCAGTCATTTCCTCAATAGTCTTCTCTTTCTCTTCTTCTTGTATTTGTGGAGGTTTGTCTTCAAATTTGGAAAAGTGGAATTCTTTTTCCGCTCCCCCAAGCTTAAGAGACATAATCTCCTTTTTGAAATCAACATTGTCACCTATATCACTCAAAAAGTTCCTTCCAAATATAACTGGGCAAAGAGTGTCAACTGGCATATCAACAACTACAAAATCAATAGGAAATTTTTTATTGCCAATTGTGATAGTTGCATCTTCAACTACTCCCATTGGAATCCTAAGAGTTTTATTGGTTAACATGATTGTCATATTAGTATTTTCAATTGTAGCAGGTTCAATTTCTTCTTTTCTTTCTAAATAGAAATCATAAGATATAACATTAACTTTGGTGCCAAGATCACATAAACCATAATGCGAGGTTTCTTTAAATATGTAGGGAAGAATAGGCTTACCCACATCTTTTACCTTTGCTTTACCTTCAACCAATACGGAAGTCTCTTCATCAAGTTCAACTATGTTACAATGTGCATACATAGCCATAATTGCTTCCTTGGTTACCTCTTCATCTTTGGTTTCTTCTAGATGTTCCTCAACTTCTGGCATACTTTCCTCTTCATTCTTCTCCTGTGCTGCTTTGACCTCCTCATATTCAAAAATATGCTTCTTTGCCATGTTAGGGAAAGGTATCTCATATGTTGGTTCTAGGGAGGCCAATGTTGCTTTAACTTCTGTTTTCTTCTTAGGTTCTGGTGGCGGATCATACTTGACCAAACCCTCTTTTGGAGCTTTGATGTGTTTTGTAAAAGCTTTTACAACTTGTAACACAATATCTAAATACAATCATGATCTATTTCTACGCCTCCTTTGCTTCCTAGACCAAAATTCCATGAAACTCTATGAACATGAATTCTATTAAGTAAATCCCAAGCTTTAGTTATAGGGAGATTCATAAAGGCTCCTTGCGTGAAAGAGTCTAGTTCAATTTTATTAGGTTCAATTAAACTGCCACAAAACATATGCAATAAATACCATTCAGGCAAATCATGATGAGGACATAAACAAAGTAAATATTTAAATCTGATATAATCTCTTACTAGTCCTTCATTAGGATGGTTCCTCCAAGTCATTATAAGACGCTTGATTCCAAAAGATTTTGATAATGGATAATATTTTGCTAGAAACTCATCGGCTAAATTATCCCAAGTAGTAGTAGCTTCTGGGGTAGAAATTTATACCATGAGAGAGCTGTACTAGTCAAAGTCTGACTAAAAAGTTTAACCCTAACCTCATTAGCAGTATATCACGTTAATTGGAAAGTGCCACATATATCTTTGAAGCATGCAATATGCTCATATGGATCAGGATCTTCATCTATAGTAAATTGCTTCTTGTGTAGAATACAAAGAAATAGAGGATTTATTTCAAACCCCCTTATCTTCTTGTTGGAGTTATTTCTTTTATTAATATCATAAGGCTTCCCAAAGGGGCTGAGTGGGTTAGCACTAGCCATATGCTCAAACTCCATCATGTTGGTGGAAACCTGTAACTCAAAACAAAACTTAGCAAGACAAAAATAAATAAGCAAAAACTAAAATACCTACATCGCTTAGCTCCTCGACAACAGGGCCAGAAAATAGCTTGATGACTACAAGTGCACATATCATTTGTAGCTAGTTTCGAAATAAAGATATCGATCCCATACGGAGCAGGAGTCTAATAACTCTTGAATTAAATATTGCAATAGAAATGCTAAATAAAGTTCTAAGTAACAAGATAAAATGCGAGTATTGTGTAAAAAAGGTGTTTTGGGGTTTTTATTATAAGAGAACAATAAGTAAAGTAAAGTAACTAAACATAGAAAGTAAGTATCGCGTATATAAAAGAGATTTGGAACTGTAAGAGGGGAAAAGCATTCTCAGGGAGTAGCGGATATACCACTAGCATTATAAAGAGCTAAAATAAAGATTATTATCATGAATATTCTCAACTATGTATGTGTGGGAGGAACTCCATATTTGGAAAAATAGGCAGCAACCACTGCTCATATCATCCTCATAACCACATCAGTCAGCAATCGGCATCAATCGAATTACTGCGGTATTAAGGGACTTAATCCCGTAGGACGTATCCCATGGAATGGATAGTGTTCCGTGAGTTTCCTCGGTTCCCAAGTTGATACGTAAGGGGTTCCAACTGTTGGGTCCGCAGCATAGAAAACAAAAAATTTCCTATGGTGTGAAGTACACGCCAAGATCTATCTACTAGGTACAAAACAAACGGGTGGACATACATCCATAGAGAACTTACCCTCGAAGACAACGAGCTTTGTTAACAACTAGGAACTCGTGGTTGATGTAGTCGTAGACTTGACGATCTCAAGATCATGAGGAAGTCCGAGCGCCGCAACTCAGCAGCGCATCCGCACTCGCACACACGTTCAAGCCACCGGACAACCTCCACCTCCTCGCTCCAGCGATCCAGCGGAAGCAGCAACTCCTTCCAGACAAAATGCCATCGGGAACATGTATCTCGCTAATCCGAGACCATGGGGGAATAATTCTAGAGGGGGAGAGAGATCCTTCACAAGGAGGTGTATGGATGAAGGAGGGAATGGGTGGCCTTTTATAGGAGGAGGGGGTGCCCCCTCTCTCCATGGCCGGCGCATGGGGGGGTGACCCCTCACCTCCCCCATTCATGTGGTGGTAACTCCTCCACATTAAAATGTCTCTTCACATTCCCTTTTAAAGTCTCCACTTTAAATGCAGTAAGTTTCTCCAAATTTAATGCTCTCTCATTTAATAAAACTCTTTTATTAAATTTATTCAAAATTTTGTTAATTACTTTAATTAAAAAACATTCACATATAGCCCCTTGCAATATTTCAATATCACATGCAGAACCACCTTCTGCAATTTCACCTGAAACAATTTCCGGTTTCTATTGAAACAATTCCTGTGCTTTGCAATTCTTTCGTCTGCAACATATGTGCTCCAAAATGGTGTTTGGTAACTCTTAAGTGTGCCATCCTACGGTTCGCGAATAATGCAGACATGATCGAGACCCTTCTCCGATCAATAATCAGCAGCGGGACCTGGATATCCGTATTGACTCCTACACATTCAATGATGACTCCTATGATCGTGAGAACCTTTAACGCTTGTAACTAAATCCCTTTGTCTCTCGATATATTACATGTCCGAGATTCGATCATCGGTATCTCCATACCTAGTTTGATCTCGTTACCGACATGCACTCTTTTCTCGTTCCCGTGATATAACATTCTAGTGATCACATCACTTGCTTGCAAGCTATCCTAATGTGATATCACCGAGAGGGCCCAGAGTATATCTATCCGTCATCTAGATTGAAAAATTCAACTCTTGATCCATGAGCCTCAACATAACACCTTCGTAGCACTGAACCCATCTTTATAGTCACCCTGTTACGGTGTGATGTTTGATGTTATCAAGATACTCTTCTGGTGTTAGCAATTAACATGATCTCATGGTCTAAGGATAAAGATTACTTCGTATGATGTTATAGCATTATAAACATAATGACTTGATCGTAATGCTATACTTCGGATGAATGTTCATCACATCATTCCACCAATGGTGTGACCTTGTTATTAACAACATCCAATGTCCATGATCAGGAAACCTTGATCATCTTCTTAATCAACAAGCTAGTCTATAAGAGAAGCATGACTAGGAACCCTTTTTTTATTTATTAAACACACAAGTATTGATGTTTCCTATCAATACAATTATAGCATGTAAAATAAACATCTATCATATACAAGGAATACATAATAACAACTTTATTATTGCCTCTCAGGGCATATTTCCTTCAATCTCCCACTTGCACTAGAGACAATAATCTAGTTCACATAGTGATAAATCTAACACCCATGGAGTTCTGGTGTTGATCATGTTTTGCCCTAGGGAGTACTTTAGTCAACGGATCTGCTACATTCAGGTCCGTGTGCACTTTACAAATCTTTATATCTCCATCCTTGACATGTTCGCGGATGGAGTGGAAGCGCTTAATATGCTTGGAATTCTTGTGAGACCTTCGTTCCTTGGCGTTGGCTATGGCTCCATTGTTGTCACAATAGATCACCATCGGGTCCAACGCACTGGGAACCACACCCAGTTCCGTAATGAACTCTTTCATCCAAACTGCTTCCTATGCCGCTTCTGAAGCAGCAACATATTCCGCCTCCGTTGCTGATCCAGCCACCACAGGTTGTTTGGAGCTCCTCCAACTAACTGCTGCTCCGTTCAAGAGAAATACGTATCCGGATTGAGACTTAGAGTCATCCGGATCAGTGTCAAAGCTAGCATCGACATAACACTTAGCGACTAGCTCTTCTTCACCTCCGTATACAAGAAACATATCCTTAGTTCTTCTCAAGTACTTAAGGATATTCTTGACCGCTATCCAGTGTTCCGAACCTGGATCAGATTGGTACCTACTAGTCAAACTAATAGCATGTGCCACATCCGGTCTTGTACATAGCATGGCATACATTATAGAGCCTATGGCTGAGGCATAGGGGATCCTATCCATTATCTCTCTTTCTTCCGCCGTAGCCGGACTTTGAGTCTTACTCAATGTCTTGCCTTGCAACATAGGTAAGAACCCCTTCTTACTTCCGTCCATATTAAACTTCTTTAATATCTTATCAAGGTATGTACTCTGCGATAGCCCAATTAGGCGTCTTGATCTATCTCTATAGATTTTAATGCCTAATATATATGAAGCTTCACCAAGGTCCTTCAGCGAAAATTTGTTGTTTAGATAACTTTTAACACTGTTTAAAAGATCTAAATCATTTCCAATCAATAATATGTCATCCACATATAATATCAGAAATGCCACATTGCTCCCACTCACTTTCTTGTAAATACAAGCCTCTCCATAAGTTTGGACAAATCCAAACTCTTTGATCACCTCATCAAAGTGGAGATTCCAACTTCGTGATGCTTGCTTCAGTCCATAGATGGATCGCTGAAGTTTGCACACCTTATTAGCATCCTTAGGATCGACAAAACCCTTAGGTTGTATCATATATGTAACATCCCAAAACTTCAATCCAGGAGTATCAAAGATCAAATAATCCAAATTTAGGATTAACAAAAAACTTTTCCATATTTAAAATGAAAGCATTCATATATGTGTGCATTTAAAATAGGAGTTGTTTTGAAGTACCATGATTGTGTGATCCTTTGCTTCTAAAATGTTTCTTAGGGGATTTAAACATCATCTACATCATTCCCAAACTTTTCCTAAAAAAATTCATATAAAAAAGAATTAAAATAAAGGAAGGGTCATTTTGACAAAATTAACTCTCATGCCTACTTTGGCTATTCCTAGTACTCAATTCTTAACAGAAACAATTATGGATCTTTACACCCCTTGATAGTACACATAATGAGGTACCAAGGCCCACCTTTTGATCTTCTAAAAACATTCTGGAAACTATTTTAAATGGCAGTTCAAAATTGAATCTAATGCATAGGCATAGATCACCCCTATTTCAAAAACCATGTATTTGAGCTCCATTTTCAAAACCCTTGCAACCAGAGCCTACCTAGCACTAGTGGAGATCACTCAAAAATTTTGAACTCAAAATTCAAAACTTTT
This sequence comes from Avena sativa, assembly GCA_916181665.1. NCBI lineage: Eukaryota > Viridiplantae > Streptophyta > Magnoliopsida > Poales > Poaceae > Avena > Avena sativa. The sequence goes on along the minus strand of OV702290.1, from coordinate 23,808,235 downwards.
TCTCTTGCGGCCATTTTATCAAACACTTGGCAGGCAGAATCATAACTCTAATCCTAGCTCACTGTTTTGAACAGGGTTTTGCCCCCATTTGATCTCCATTTAATCCCTCTGTCCCCCTTTGATCAAACCATGCCAATTGCAGCCCATCCCCTATGCCCTAGTGGCCATGCCAAGCCATGCCGAGCACCACCCTGGCCGGCCAACCTTGCAACCGTGACAGCAGACCACTCCCCCTTCCCTCGCCATGTCTAGGAGGTAGCCAACGCCGCACCGCCCCTCTCTGTCCCTTGCCCGAGCCAAGAGCAGTCGTGGACCACCGAGGAGAAGCCGCGCCCAGTGCCACCAGACCATGCCGACGCCGCCCGCAGAGCGCGCCCTGTCCCCGCGTGCACAAGCCACCACTCGACACCAGCCCGCGCCCACCGCTCCGCCTCGACCTAGAGAACACCCCAGACACCCCCGTTCGCCGCCTAAAGCCCCACAGCCACCGCTCGCCATGGACACCGCCGCCTCTGCCTCTCAGAGCGCCACCTCACCCCGACCGCATACCACTGCCCCTACAGCCGCATTGAAGCGCTAGAGCACCGCCAGGGGACCGCCCATCGATCGCCATCCCCAGCCATGCCGCTAGCTCGCCGTAGCCATGTCGCCGCCGTCGACCGCCCATCCCGCTCGGTCTCACCGTCGATCCTATTAAAGGAGCCCCCCCAGCACCAAAGACTCACACCATTCCACTCCCCTCACCTCTCTGAACCTCAACCACCCCTCGCCGGAGCAAGTGGAGCAGCAGCTCGCCGGAATTGCAGCCGGAGCCGCCGCCTCTGCAGAAGAAGGGTGTCGTTGATTCCGGCCACCCCAAGCTCCGCCGCGACCACGCCTCGCCTCGCCGTCGTCTTCCACTTTGTTTGCCCGCATCGCCGACCCTGCTGGAGCCCTGGTACGCCCCCAGTAGACCCCCACCGAGCCGCTAGGGTTCGAGCTCGCCGGCGACCCGTCCGTCGTTGACGACGACCCTCAGCCGTAGATCTAGCCTCTAATCGCACGGCCCACAGCGCGCGTACCGTTTCACGTTTTAAGTGCCGCTGACCAGTGGGACCCTCCTGTCAGCTGAGCCCTGTGTCGCGCAGCGCCACTGGGCCGGCCCATTTCCTTTCCCGCGCAAGCCCGTAGATTCAAATCTAGATTTTTCTTTTTAGTTAGAATATAGTTTCTGTCTAGTGTTTCAAAATTCAATTCTGTGAGTTTGACAAATCAAAATTACATGAAACTAATTTTTTCTGGAAGGTATTGAACTGATCTATCCAAGCCCATTGGATTTAATTCATTTAGAGTTATAGATTTCTCCTAATAAAAATAAGAAGACAAAAGCTTTTGCAACTTGAAACATTTTTGTAAAATCAACCAAGTTAGCTTTTGAGTTGATTTCAACTCTCAAAAATCACATTTAATCATATCTATCCAAATATGTAATAATATTAAGGTTTACAGGCAGTGACTTTGGACTAGTACCAAAATAATGCTATATAGGCATTTCTAGTCACTTTAAATCATTAAATAATAAACTTAAACCAAAGTAATATTGATCCAACCTTTAAATCTCATTCCCACCTGTTAGAATATGTGGTGAGGACATGTGTCCACATGATCCCATGTTTTAGTGGTGAATATTAAATTGTAGTTAATTTTTCAATGAGTAGAAATTACTTTTCCAAAATAAAAAGGTTGAAACTATTGAATTAAACTTGTGATGCTTGGGATGATAATAGATCATCACTTGTGTGGTTTAGAATACTACTTAGCCTAAATTAAGTATTGCTTGGTGATTGTGCACTCCCTATGTATTTATAGACGATAGTACCGACCAAGCCTTCGAGGAGGAGGAGTTCTACCAAGAAGAAGAAGAAGAAGAAGAAGAAGAAGAAGACAACTTCAACCACTGCACCAACCAAGGCAAGCTATTAGTGGCAAGCTAACCCTTGCAAACATGCTTTAGTAAGCTATTGTAGCAAGCTAGAATAAAACTAGATAGTGTAGTAAAGATGCCTTAAGCATACTTTGATCACCCCCACTTAGTTCACACAAAGTTCTTTAGTCCATTTGGAAGGTAGCATAAAGAGTATAAACCTTGACCTATTTAGAAACCCTTAGATGTCATTCTATGGCATGAGATTGATCCCACCTTTCCACCTTAGTGAACACTCTTAACCTAGTGTTTTAGAATAGATCAAACTTGAGTCATTATAGATGGGAACACTTGGTGAAAATGAGTTATGAAAACCTTGGAATGATGAGTCATTCTATTGAGATGTTTTGACATGTGTTGAGAAACACAATTGGTTTATGATGATGAAAATGATGAGGCATGAGCCTTAACCCTTTTTATAAAACTGATGGTTGGATTCGGATGCGATACCATTCCAAATTTACCGTACAACCACATTACCTGAATTGGGTAAGGCTTATCTGGAAATTTATATGCATTAGTATTAGTTCCCTCACAGGAGAGGTTTGAGCTGAGGCTACCTCTCAATGTTGTCCACCTATGCAGTGCCCAAGATGACTGATGGTCATGGTTGGGAGGCCATGCTCATATGAGAGGTGCTTGTACTACGGTGTGTAAAGGGAAGGTTATGTTTGATTATCTGCATACTAAGTATGATGATTCAGGGTTATCCCTGATAGATGTATCGAATCTTGTGGTGAAAGTGTACCACCTCTGCAGAGTGTCAAACTATTCGAATAGCCGTGTCCGCGGTTATGGACAGTTGGAATGGCCATACTGTTTTGTTGTCAGATGTTTTCTAAATAACTTGAAATGAATGATGAACCTTGACTTGACCACAACAGGGTTGTGTAGAAGAAAATAGCTTCCCAACTTAAGTGATTCTAGACTTTTATTTTATCTTTTCTTGTTTCAGAACTCAGCTTAGGTTTCAAACTTAACTTGATAGTTATTCTTTAAATTCCGTGCTTTAACTTAAGATTGTAACCCTTGCTAGTAGTAGTTTGCGAGTACTTAAAGAGTACTCATGGCTTTTGTCCCTGGCTATTATCATGGCCAGACTATGAAGGAGATTCACAAGATGATGGCCAGTAGGACGGCTATGATAACTAGGACTATCTGCCTTCGTCAGCATTGCCTGTGCCCCTGAAGATGGACCCCAGCGCTACGTTATCGTTTATTTCCGCTGCTTGTTGTATTAAAGACTGGATCATGAGATCCGTATTTGTGTAAAACCTTATGTATGGTTTGTAATGGATGATGTACTGTGATATCCAATCCGTTATGTCTCGCAAAAATGGTAATCCTGGGATTGCGAGGTATGGCATAACGGGCATCTGGAATTAAAAATCCGGGTGTTGACAAGTTGGTATCAGAGCCATCCTGACCATAGGAGACCCTAGTTAGAATGGACGTCCAAACCAAAAACTTAACTTCAAAACCAAAGTGAGTATTTAAAAAAAAACTATTTCCCCTCTTACCCTTGTGAACTCATTCTTTCTCAAAAATACATGTTCCTCAAAATTCTTACATTACTACTTAAAATTTGACACACTTGATCACTTCACTAATTTCCTCATCCTAAATTCTTGTAGATGGAGACTCAGTTCAGCAAGTTTTACCAGTTGGGAAATGGAGGTCAGCTGATCTTTGAGAGGGATCTGGATTCACTGTCAGAATTTCTAGGATGCACACATCCGGAGTTTCTTGGAGCTCAACTTCCAGGACCCCCAGGAGGAGACCTACAATGGCTAGTCACCGCAGATCTTCGAGGGAGCATTGAAGCACCAACTTCCGGGAGAATTCAGTTCTCCGTGAGAGAGAACAAATGACTAAATGGATTAGCCAGGGCAATGCATGAAGCTCTCGCGCATCTATGTGCCCTCAGCGTCAACAAGATTCAAGTAACCCGTTTTGCCCACTATGCAAGACGTGACTTCATGGGAATGCCGATGGAGATGCCAAGTCACCCAGAGTTGAGGCGTCAAGTGGAGAACCTTGACTTCTTGCTTGATGACCGACAGTAGGAACTGGACAATGCCAGAGAGTTAGCCAACCAGAACCGTGCAATTGCCGACCAGAAGGCCTAGACTTTCACACTACTCGTCCAAGATCACTAGTCTCTTTGTCGCCAGCGTGCAAACAAGGATCGCACCATCGCCCGTCTTTGCAAGAAGGTGGCCGACCTCGAGAAGACTGTCAAGGAGCAGGAAGCTCAGCTTGCCGCCAAGGAAGAAGATGATGAGGGTGAAGACATCCAGGGAGATATGGATTCTTACCTCAGCAACGATGACGATTTTCTGGCAGAGGATGTTGTGGACTTCTACACTGATGATGAAGACTCCGACTTCATCGACGATGAGTAGATGCACTAGAGCACTGTTGTAGCATGAGATGTATCATCTCATTGTATCGTAGTTTGCAGAATGGTTCTTCAAACCATCTGTTTTCCCCTTTGATTGTTGTGGTGTGTGTTGTATCGTGTGCTTGCTTGCATGAATGAGAATGAAGTTAGTTGAAAAACCTGACTCTAACTCAAAGTTGTAGCTTTGAAAACCCAAAACCATGAACCTTAGAATTTCCCTCTTACCGCTATATATATCTCAATCTTCAGATGACTCATGGAAACCAAGGAGGGAGCAGCTCATCGCAGGACCCGATGCTGCAGATCTTGCAGAATCTCATCGCGGACCGTGAAGCAAGCAGGGCGAACGTTAAGCCAACTTAGCAACATTGCAGCAGATCGCCCAAATGGCTCTCAACAACCAAGGACATGGAAATCAGGATCACCATGGATCTAAACTCAAAAACTTTCAGAACACCAATCCCCCAATCTTCAACCAATCTGAAAACCCATTAGATGCTGATGACTGGTTACAGACCATGGAAAACAACCTAGAGGTTGCAGGAGTTGATGAGAATGAGAAAGTTCTCTTCGCCACTCACTATCTGGCGGGAGATGCAAGAGCTTGGTGGAATAGCGTCCGCAACATGAACCAAGGCCAGGTGATGACCTGGGAAGCATTCAAGGTCAAGTTCAGCCGCACCCACGTGCCGCAAGGTCTTGTCAACAGGATGAAAGATGAATTCCGTGAACTGAAGCAAGGAAGGTTGACTGTAGTAGAGTACCATGACAAATTCTTGTCACTTGCCAGATATGCACCGGATGAGATCAACACGGAGGCCAAGAAGAAAGAGAGATTCTTAAACGGGCTGCATGATGAGATGCAGACTGTCCTCGTCAACATCTGTTTCCAGGATCTTGAAGAGCTAGTCGACTCTGCCATTCAGATGGAAGGGAAGATTAACCAGGCAAACAACAACCGCAAGCGTCATATGATGCAGCAGTCTGGATCCAGTAGTCACCAGAAGTATCGTCCTAACCCCTCACCAGGATATGCACCAAGGAACAACCGACCCCCAAATTCTCGCCCAAGCCACCCCAACCATAGCAGAGGAAATGTGAAGCCCGGAGGAAACAATCACAACTCCGGCAACGCCAACAACTTCAACCGTGCCCCTCCCAAGAGCAACAACAACAACACTGCCCCCAGAACTGGCAGCAATGCTATACCTGTTGCAGTCAAGGACAAGTCCCAGATCACTTGTTTCGAGTGTGGAGTGAAGGGTCACTATTCCAATGAGTGTCCCAAGAAGACTGCCGCCAATGCCCCTGTGAATGCCCTAGCTCAGCAGCAGCGTCGTGTTCAGCAAGGCAGGAGATTTGCCCCAGGGAACCCGCACAACCGTAACGGTCGTCTCTTCCACATGAACGCAGAAGAAGCCCAGGAAGCACCAGATGTAGTGCTGGGTATGTTTTCTGTCAACTCAGTTTTAGCAAGAGTATTGTTTGATTCTGGAGCATCGCATTCATTTGTCACCGAAGAATTTGTATGCACTAGTAAGATTCGCCCAACCAACCTGAAGCATGTCATGATAGTTCAAATCCCCGGTTCAACAACAAAAGCTAGAAAAATTTGCAAAGCTATACCTATCAGAATACATGGGATAGATTTTTATGCCAACCTAATTGTACTTGGAACCAAAGGTTTGGAAGTAGTACTAGGTATGGACTGGATGTCAAGGCATAAAGGACTGATAGACTGTGCTAAGAAAGCCATCACCATGACCAGTAGTTCTGGAGTAACCGTAGAACATATCTCTGAAACCTTACCCCGTCAATTCAAATGCAACAAAAGTGTAGCCCTGCCTACCATTGACCAAGTCAGAGTAGTCTGTGAATACCCCGACGTATTCCTAGATGAATTGCCAGGTATGCCCCCAGATAGGGATATAGAGTTCATTATCGAACTAATCCCCGGAACCGGACCTATAGCCCAGAGACCCTATACCATGAACCCCTCAGAGTTAGTAGAACTGAAGAAGCAGTTGGATGCCATGTTAGCAACCGGCTTGATTCATCCAAGTGCATCGCCATGGAGATCACCAGTGTTATTCGTCGACAAGGATGGAGGCAACCGTCTGTGTACAGACTACAGAAAATTGAATGATGTCACCATCAAGAACAAGTACCCCTTGCCAAAGATAGAGGATCTATTTGATCAGTTGACTGGAGGTCAGGTATTCTCAAAGAATGATCTTAGGACTGGTTATCACCAACTTAAGATTCGTGCAACGGATATTCCGAAGACCGCCTTTACTACTTGCTATGGTTTATACGAGTATACGGTTATGTCTTTTGGATTAACCAATGCCCCTTCTTATTTCATGAATCTCATGAATAAGATCTTTATGAATTTCCTGGATAAGTTTGTAGTTGTGTTTATCGACGACATCCTTATCTACTCCAAGTCAGAAGAAGAGCATGAGCAACATCTGAGAATCATCCTAGAAACCCTGAGAGAGCATCAGTTATATGCCAAGTTCAGCAAGTGTGAGTTTTGGCTGAAAGAAGTAGGATTCCTAGGACATATTGTGTCTGTCGAAGAATGGGAAGCCCCAACCAATCAAACCCAAGTTCGTTCATTTCTCGGATTAGCGGGATATTACCACAAATTCGTAGAAGGATTCTCGAGCATAGCCTGACCAATGACCCAATTATTGAAGAAGGACAAGAAGTTTGAATGGACAGACAAGTGTGAAGCCAGTTTCCAGGAGCTGAAGAAGAGATTGATATCAGCCCCAATTTTGATCATGCCAGACATCAAGAAGCCGTTTGATGTATATTGTGATGCATCCAAGATTGGTCTAGGATGTGTATTGATGCAAGAAGGCAAAGTCATCGCGTATCTGTCTCGACAACTGAAGCAGCATGAGCAGAACTATCCGACCTTTCCACCTTAGTGAACACTCTTAACCTAGTGTTTTAGAATAGATCAAACTTGAGTCATTATAGATGGGAACACTTGGTGAAAATGAGTTATGAAAACCTTGGAATGATGAGTCATTCTATTGAGATGTTTTGACATGTGTTGAGAAACACAATTGGTTTATGATGATGAAAATGATGAGGCATGAGCCTTAACCCTTTTTATAAAACTGATGGTTGGATTCGGATGTGATACCTTTCCAAGTTTACCATACAACCACATTACGAATTGGCTAAGGCTTAGCTGGAAATTTATATGCATTAGTATTAGTTCCCTCACGGGAGAGGTTTGAGCTGAGGCTACCTCTCAATGTTGTCCACCTATGCAGTGCCCAAGATGACTGATGGTCATGGTTAGGAGGCCATGCTCATAGGAGAGGTGCTTGTACTAGGGTGTGTAAAGGGAAGGTTATGTTTGATTATCTGCATACTAAGTATGATGATTCAGGGTTATCCCTGACAGATGTATCGAATCTTGTGGTGAAAGTGTACCACCTCTGCAGAGTGTCAAACTATTCGAATAGCCGCGTCCGTGGTTATGCACAGTTGGAATGGCCATACTGTTTCGTTGTCAGATGTTTTCTAAATAACTTGAAATGAATGATGAACCTTGACTTGACCACAACAGGGTTGGGTAGAAGAAAATAGCTTCCCAACTTAAGTGATTCTAGACTTTTATTTTATCTTTTCTTGTTTCAGAACTCAGCTTAGGTTTCAAACTTAACTTGATAGTTATTCTTTAAATTCCGTGCTTTAACTTAAGATTGTAACCCTTGATAGTAGTAGTTTGCGAGTACTTAAAGAGTACTCATGGCTTTTGTCCTTGGCTATTATCATGGCCAGACTATGAAGGAGATTCGCAAGATGATGGCCAGCAGGATGGCTATGATAACTAGGACTATCTGCCTTCGTCAGCATTGCTTGTGCCCCTGAAGATGGACCCCACCGCTACGTTATCGTTTATTTCCGCTGCTTGTTGTATTAAAGACTGGATCATGAGATCCGTATTTGTGTAAAACCTTATGTATGGTTTGTAATGGATGATGTACTGTGATATCCAATCCGTTATGTCTCGCAAAAATGGTAATCCTGGGATTGCGAGGTATGGCATAACGGGCATCTGGAATTAAAAATCAGTCAGAGACATAACCCCAAAATGACAGTGGCAAGTCAGTCAAAGACATCATAGATCGAACCATATCCAATAAAGTACGATTACGACGTTCTGACACACCATTACGTTGTGGTGTTCCGGCAGGCGTGAGTTGTGAAACTATTCCACAGTCTTTCATATGTGTGCTAAACTTGTAACTAAGATACTCTCCACGGTCGGACCGCAGAAATTTGATCTTTCTGTTATGATGATTTTCCACTTCATTCTGAATTTCTTTGAACTTTTCAAAAGTTTCAGACTTGTGTTTCATCAAATAGATATACCCATATCTACTCAAATCATCCATGAAAGTAACAAAATAACGATATCCACCTCGCGCCGACACAATCATTGGTCCACACACATCAGTATGTATGATTTCCAATAAATCTATCACCCGTTCCATTGAACCGGAAAACGGCGTTCTAGTCATCTTGCCCATAAGGCATGGCTCACATGTATCAAATGATTCAAAATCAAGTGATTCCAAAAGTCCATCGGAATGGAGTTTCTTCATGCGTTTAACGCCAATATGACCTAGACGGCAGTGCCACATATATGTAGATATATCATTATCAAGTTTAATCCTTTTAGCATCAACATTATGAATATGCGTAATATTACTATCGAGATCCAATAGAAATAAACCATTCAACATAGGTGCATGACCATAAAAGATATTATTCATATAAATCGAACAACCATTGTTTTCAGACTTAAATGAATAACCACTTTGCATCAAACACGATCCGGATACAATGTTCATGCTCAGTGCAGGCACCAAATAACAATTATTTAGGTTTATAACTAATCTCGATGGCATATGGAGAGGCAGCGTTCCGACGGCGATCACATCAACTCTTGATCCATTGCCGACCCGCATCGAGACCTCATCTTGCTAGTTGTCGCTTGTTCCGCAGCCCCTGAACCGAGTTACATATATTAGCAACTGATCCCGTATCAAATACCCAGGTGCTACTTCGAGTACTAGTCAAGTACACATCAATAACATGTATATCACATATACCTTTGTTTGCCTTGCCGGACTTCTTGTCCGCCAAATACTTGGGGCAGTTGCGCTTCCAATGGTCAGTCCCCTTGCAATAGTAGCACTCGGTTTCAGACTTAGGGCCAGCTCGGGGTTTCTTTTCAGGCGTGGCAACAGACTTGCCACCCTTCTTTCCCTTGTGCTTGCCTTTCTTGTCCTTCTTGAAACCGGTGGTCCTATTAATCATCAACACTTGATGTTCCTTCCTAATCTCCAATTCTGCAGTCTTAAGCATTGACAGAAGCCCGGGAAGAGACTTCTTCATGCCCTGCATATTATAGTTCATCACGAAGCTCTTGTAGCTAGGTGGCAGAGATTGGAGAACGCGATGTATGCCTAAGTCAATGGGAATCGTTATTCCCAAGGACACTAGCTTATCGGCGTACCCAGACATTTTGAGTATGTGCTCACTAACGGAGCTCTTTTCCTCCATCATGCAGCTAAAGAACTTTTCTGTAGCATTATAACTCTCTACGGCAGCATGGGTATCGAAAATCATTTTCAATTCTCCGATGGTATCAAAGGCATTGCCATTTTCGAAACGTTTTCGAAGTTCTGGCTCTAGCCCATACAGTATGCCGCAATGAACTAAGTTGTGGTCCTCCTGACGAGTTATATAGACGTTCTTTTCCTCGTCAGGGGCATCAGGAGCTGGTGGGGGGCCTAGCGGCGCCTCTAGCACATATTGCTTTTGTGCAGCAGTGAGGAGAATCCTCAAATTCATAGCCCAATTGGTGAAGTTGCTACCATTCGCATCAAGCTTCTCTTTCTCCATGAACACATTGAAATTAAAAGCAGGTGGTGCCATCTACAACAGAATTTGTAAAATATATTTAGACTAAGTTTATGATAGATTGAGTTCAACTAATCCAAATTACTAATGAACTCCCACTCAAAAACGACATCCCTCGTGTCCTTTTGGTGATTACATGAACCAAATCCTCTACACCAAGTCCGATCATCACGTGAGTCGGTGTAGCTTCAAAGGTGAGCATCTATATGGGAATCATATCAACTATATGACTCATGCTTAACCTTTCGGTCCGTGTTCCGAGGCCATGTCTGTACATGCTAGGCTCGTCAAGTAAGAACCTTAGTATTTGCGTGTGTAAAACTGTCTTACACCCGTTGTATGAAAGCGTAGAGTTGAAAACACCCGATCATCACGTGATGCCTCAAAACACAATCCACAAAATGGTGCATACTTAAGGAAGAACACATTTTATCTTGATATCTAAATGAGGGATCATCTTATAATGCTACCAAACGCGCCAAACTAGCAATATCAGATGCTAACATCTAATGTGTGAAGTGAGGTGATATGGTCCATGCATTTGATCTCTATCATTTGCATCGTGGTATGATCTCTATCATTCCTTTGTGTGTAAGGCCAAGGTCTATGGAATTTACACATTAAGTGAGTTGTAAGAGTATCTATCATACATCTACTTACAACAATACCATATCAAAACACTAGCCCAGCAACGATCTAAACTAGACGCCTCTAATTTATCAATTGCAAGTTTTACGTGGCTTAGGGCTTTCAGAGATAGAACCTGTCTAACCTACGAACATGAACCACAACGAGGATAACCAAGTTATTAGCAACTCATTGTAAATCAGATATTGACTATAGTAGGAGAGACAGACACCCGCTAGCCACTTATGCAAAACAAGTTGCATGTCAGTCGTGGAACCGGTCTCATGTACGATGACATGTAAGGTTGGTCCGGGCCGCTTCATCCCACTATGCCACCAATATACAAAGTACATAGAAGATGCAATAACATGATCATCATCGCCCACATATAAACATATGTGTACTACCCATGCAAAGCACCTACGCATAGATCAGGCTCTGATACAACTATTGGGTCCGCAACATAGAAAACAAAAAATTTCCTACGGTGTGAACTACACGCCAAGATGTATCTACTAGGTACAAAGCAAACGGGTGGACATACATCCATAGAGAACTTACCCTCGAAGACAACAAGCTTAGTTAATGACTAGGAACTCGTGGTTGATGTAGTCGTACACTTGCCGATCTCAAGATCGTGAGGAAGTCCGAGCGCCGCAACTCAGCAGCGCATCCGCACTCGCACACACGCTCAAGCCAACGGACAACCTCCACCTCCTCGCTCCAGCGATCCAGCGGAATCAGCAACTCCTTCCAGACAAAATGCCACCGGGAACATGTATCTCGCTAATCCGAGACCATGGGGGAATAATTCTAGAGGGGGAGAGAGATCCTTCAAAAGGAGGTGTATGGATGAAGGAGGGAATGGGTGGCCTTTTATAGGAGGAGGGGGTGCCCCCTCTCTCCATGGCCGGCGCATGGGGGGTGACCCCTCACCTCCCCCATTCATGTGGTGGTAACTCCTCCACATTAAAATGCCTCTTCACATTCCCTTTTAAAGTCTCCACTTTAAATGCATTAAGTTTCTCCAAATTTAATGCTCTCTCATTTAATAAAACTCTTTTATTAAATTTATTCAGAATTTTGTTAATTACTTTAATTAACAAACATTCACATATATCCCCTTGCAATATTTCAATATCACATGCAGAACCACCTTCTGCAATTTCACCCAAAACAATTTCCGGTTTCTATTGAAACAATTCCTACGCTTTGCAATTCTTTCGTCTAAAACATATGTGCTCCAAAATGGTGTCCGGTAACTCTTAAGTGTGCCACCCTACGGTTCGCGAATAATGCAGACATGATCGAGACCCTTCTCCGATCAATAATCAGCAACGGGACCTGGAGATCCATACTGACTCCTACACATTCAACGATGACTCCTGTGATCGTGAGAACCTTTAACGCTTGTAACTAAATCCCTTTGTCTCTCGATATATTACATGTCCGAGATTCGATCATCGGTATCTCCATACCTAGTTTGATCTTGTTACCAACATGAACTCTCTCGTTCCCATGATATAACATTCTAGTGATCACATCACTTGCTTGCAAGCTATCCTAATGTGATATCACCGAGAGGGCCCAGAGTATATATATCCGTCATCTGGATTGACAAATTCCACTCTTGATCCATGAGCCTCAACATAACACCTTCGTAGCACTGAACCCATCTTTATAGTCACCCTGTTACGGTGTGACATTTGATGTTATCAAGATACTCTTTCGGTGTTAGCAATTAACATGATCTCATGCTCTAAGGATAAAGATTACTCTGTATAATGTTATAGCATTATAAAAACAATGACTTGATCGTAATGCTATACTTCGGATGAATGTGTTGGAGATATGCCCAAGAGGCAATAATAAAGTGGTTATTATTATATCTTTATGTTTATGATATTTGTAAACATAAAAGAGTCCCTAGTAAGCCTCTTGTTAAGCTAGCTTGTTGATTAATGGATGATCATGGTTTCCTGATCATGGACATTGGATGTCGTTAATAACAAGATCATATCATTAGGAGAATGATGTGATGGACACACACCCATAGTAAGCATAGCATAAGATCAAGTCATTAAGTTCGTTTTGCTACAAGATTTCAAATGCATAGTAACCTAATCCTTCGACCATGAGGTTATGTTAATCACCATTACCGGATGGGTACTTTGATGACATCAAACACCGCTTCGTAACTGGGTGGTTATAAAGGTGTCATTGGGTACTCTGAAAGTATGTGTTGAAGAGCATGGACCAAGATTGGGATTTGTCCATCCATATGACTGATAGATATGCTCTAGGCCCTCTCGGTGGAATGTCATCTAGTTAGCTTGCAAGCATGTGACTAGGTCACAATGGATGACATAACATGGAACGAGTAAAGAGTACTTATCAGTAACGAGGTAGAACTAGGTATGAAGATACCGACGATCAAACCTCGGATAAGTAGAATATCGCGTGACAAAGGGAATTGGTTTTGTATGTTAATGGTTCTATCGATCACGAAGTCATCGTTGAGTATGTGGGAGCCGTTATGGATCTCCAGATCCCGCTAATGGTTATTGATCGGAGATGTGTCTCCATCATGTCTGCATATTCATGAACCGTAGGGTGACACACTTAAGGTTCGAAGTTGTTTTAAGTAGATATGGAATGTGCGTTGGAGACCGAATGTTGTTCGGAGTCTTGGATTGGATCCGGGACATCACGAGGAGATCCGAAATTGTCCGGAGAATGAGATTTATATATTGGGGATCATTTTCTAAATTAGGAAATGTTCCGGAGTATTTGTATGGGGATTCTAGAAGGTTTCGGAATGTTCCGGAAGGTTCTAGGAGATTTCTTGGAGTTTGCTTGAAAACCAAGAAAGGATCAAGGAGTCCTTGTGCGGCAAGACAAGGAGTCGTGGGGGAGGAGGACACCTCCCCCCTCCCAATCCGCCGGCCAAGGAAGGGAGGGGAGTCCTACTAGGACTCCCCCTCCCATGGTGCCTCCCTCCTTTAAATAGAGGGGTGGGGGCGCCACCCCCTTGCCCCCTCACAATCCGCAAACCCTAGCCGCCTCTCTCCTCCTCCTTCCCTCTGCTCTGGCTTAGGCGAAGCCCTACAGAAGTCTCTACTCCGCCACCACCACCACACCGTCGTGCTACTGGGATTCCGTGGAGAAGATCTACTACCTCCGCTGCTCGCTGGAACGGGAAGAGGAAGGTCTGCTTCGACTCCGCATGTGTGACTGACTGCGGAAGTGCTGCCGGAACGCGGCGCCGGAAGGATCGTCTACTCGATCTTGAGATCGGCAAGTGATCGACTACATCAACCACGAAATCCGATCTTGTAACACTTTCGGGTCTACAAGGGTTAGTACAGATCTATCTCGTTGCACATGTCTAATATATTAGATCTTGGCTTTTATCTAGATTAGATCTGGGTTTTGTTCGTTCTTGCGATAGAAATTTTTTGTTTTCCATGCTATGAACCCATCAGTGGTATCAGAGCCGTGTCTATGTGTAGGTCTGTTGCACGAGTAGAACACAATGGTTTTGTGGGCATTGGTGCTCGTGTCGTCTTTTGCTTTGTGTACTTTGCATCTTGCGGTATGGTGGGATGAAGCGGCTCGGCCTAACCTTACATGTCATCGCACATGAGACTTGCTCCACGCTTGACGTGTAACTTGCTTTGCACAAGTGGCTTTGCGGGTGTCTGTCTCTCCCACCATAGTAAAGATCCAATTTACACTTTGCACTTGATAGCACTTGTATCAACGTTGTGGTTCAGTTTCGTAGGTAAGATCCGTTCTTATTCGAAAGCCCCAAACCACGTAAAACATGCAAAGAAAATTAGAGGCATCTAACTTGTTTTTGCAGGGGTTTTGTGATGTGATATGGCCATCATGTGATTGTGATTGTATTTTATGTATGCAATGATCCTTGTTGTAATATGGCAACCAGCAGGAGCCTAATGGTTGTCTTTAATTCTGTTAAGACCTGCGTGTCTATTCATCTTGTAATAGCTTTATTCCAAGTAGTTGTAATAGTTGCTAGTGATGAAGGACAACCATGAAGCGGCGCCACTGAACTTGACGCAATGCTGGTGATGATGGAGATCATGTCCGTGCTTTGGAGATGGAGATCAAAGGCATAAGAAGAAAGGGCCATATCATATCACACTAATTATGAATTGCCTGTGATGTTAATCATTTATGCATCTTGTATTGCTTAGATCGCGACGGTAGCATTATAAGATGATCCCTCTCACTAAATATCAAGTAATAAAGTGTTCGTCCTTAGTAGGCACCGTTGCTAAGACTCGTCGTTTCGAAGCATCTCGTGATGATCGGGTGTGATAGATTCTATGTGTGCATACGACGGGTGCAAGCCAGATTTGCACATGCGGATACTAAGGTTAATCTTGACGAGCCTAGCATGTACAGACATGGTCTCGAAACACGGAATACCGAAAGGTAAAGCATGATTCATATGGATGATATGATGAACATGTTGATTATTCGCCTTTAAAGCTACATCATCTCACGTGATGATCGGACTTGGTGTAGTGGATTTGGTTCGTGTAATCACTAAAACAACTCGAGGGATGTTGTTTTGAGTGGGAGTTCATTTGTAATTTGGATTATTCAAACTCAATTTATCATAAACACAATCAAAGTGAATTTGCATAGTTTGTTGTAGTCATTGGCATCCGTTCACCACCTTACGCTTAGTTATAGTTGAGATAGTGGAACTATAGAAATTCTGGATATTTGCTTTACGAACTAGTATCGTATTGTTTTGAGTGTCAATCTAAAGTTTAAAAGTCCTGTTGCAAACTTTCAGCAAACTCAGTTTACTCTGTGAAGTTTAATAAACAGTATTAAATCAAGAGTAACAATTCCAGTGTTAGTATCTAATGTATCATGTTTGCCTCCATGATTCTTGATACTCAAAAGATCGTTTTTAATATCAAGTTTATCTAAGAGATGAAAGCAATGTTTCAGAAACCATCATATGTGAAAGGTATTGCGATATCTAAAACAATGTGTTGGTTACAACATGATAGAGTATATGTCCTCATATTTGATGAGAATTTGTGAAGGTTGGAGACGCTAGTCGTCCTAATCCTCCAAAAGGTATTGGAAAAGAAACATTATACTCGCAATTCACCTTTATAAGCTATAGCAGCTTGATCATGAAAGTTGTCATGATAAGGATGAATAGAAGATGTAAGTAAAATGTTTACTACACTAAAAGATTACTAAATAATGGAATTTTGAAAGAATGCCAAACATTTGATGAAGGTGATCCACTTCAAAGTGCAAGTCCAAAGGTATTAGTATTTGACTATACACACTTTGTACTATGTGTCATGTGAATGACACCACTATTGATGTTGATAGATTCTTTTAAAAGAAAAGGAATTGTTGAAAGAGAATCTATAAAATATTTGGCAGAAAAGAAAAGATTGGAGATATCCAACTTAGGTATATAGAAGATACATGTTATGGCTGTATTCCTTGGTTGTTAAACAATGTGGTTCTGCGGTATTGGATACCGAATTGGTTGGTATGAAGTGTCATACAGGACAACACAATTCATGAACTGCAATGGCCTAAGTAACTAGCAAGAGAATATGTGATGATGTTCATCGAAAACAAACAAAGGGTTGTTGTGTTGCTCGTTAACATCAAAGCTTGCCTTCAAGATTTGTTTCAATAATTGTTATTTTGATCAGGTATTATGATGACAAAAGTTTGTTCAAATAATTACCGTATTCCATAATAGATGGATGATATACAAGTCTGGTTGGAGAAATAACGACCATAAAACTAATGCTAAAATGTCGCAAGACAAATAATTGAAAGATCACTTGCGAAGTGACATCACCGTTTAAATTATATTAGGGATACATGAAGAAACTCCATGTTGATGGATTTTTGGAGTCTTTGATTTTGATCAAATGACGCCTGTGATACTTTCCTGGAGATAATTAAAACTCCGTTCGTAGGCCAAAAGAGGAATGGACGACTAACTGATTGGAAATTGTACATATTGATGTATATAGTCCATTATGTGTAGTCGTGGGCAATGGATTTCAACTTCATATGTTTTCTCCGAAGATTTGAGTGAGTATATGTATATACTTAATCAATAAGGAAGAAGTATGAAACATTTGAAAATGTTCAAAGACTTTCAAGATGAAGTGGAAAATCATTGTAACAAGAAAATAAAAAGTTTATGATTGGATCATAAAGAAAGATGTTTGAGTTACAAGTTTAGCAAAACACCTAAGATTTGAGAAATCGTTCCATGGATTTGCATTTCCCAAAACACCATAGGAGTATGGAGTGTTCAAGATATGTAATGAAACCTTGTTTGACATGGTAAGATCAAAGGTGTCATTTATAAAACTGCCATTATATTTTAAAGATTAAAGCTTTAGTGACTACCGCTTTTACACTGAAAAGAGCTCCATCGTGATCCGTTGAAATGACACCATATAAGTCATGGTTTGGGATAAAACCCAGGTTGTCTTTTCTTAAATTTTTGGTATGCTGGGCATAAGTAAAGTGTTTACAACCAAAGTCGGATAAGCATGTCTTTGTAGGATATATCGAATAACCATTGGGTATTCCTCCATAACACCGAAGACAAAAGTGTTTGTCGCTTAGAATGTCGAGTTTCTTGAGAAGGAATTTTTGGTGAAAAGTCAAGTAGGAGGACAATAGAACTTTGACAAGGTTGTTGAACCTTGGGTAATATGTGCTGAGTTGCGCAGCATCGGTAAGTGTCCCGGAGGCAGCAACAATGCTCATGGCTCACGTGCCTCAAAGGATATGGTCACGGGGATCTAAGTTACTATTGAACCAAGTAGGTCGGGTAAGTAATCAAATGCCAAGATTTGAGAGTTAAATCATTGTTGTTTGACAATGATGAACCGACTACATGCAAAGAAGCAATGATGGGCCCTGACTTTGTTAAGTGGCTTGAAGCCATAAAATCCGTGATAATTCCATACACAAGAAATCAAGCTTTGAATTTGAAAGACCCTCTGGAAAGGTGCAAGACCTTACAGTCGTATGGATCTATAAAGAAATAGACATGGATGTTTCACATCTATGAAATAGTCGACATGTCGGAAAGAGTTTACGACAATGTTCAAGGAATTGACTATGATAAGATTTGATCTTTCATAGCGATATTTAGTCTGGACGGATTAATGTAGCAACCACTACATATATTTTGGTATATGGTAGTTGAACAAACAAAACAAGTTCTTCTAATAGAATGGTTACCTAGGACATGTACATGACACGATCCAAAGGGTTTTGTTAATTCAAAGGATGCTAAAAGAGTATGCAAAACTTCAATGGTTGAAGTGAGCATCGCGGAGTTGGAATCTTCACCGTGATGAAACCGTTAAAAGGTTTAATTTCATCAGAGACGATGAAGATGTTTGCATTTTGCAAGAAATTAAGTGGGAGCGCTAAGACATATTTCTAATACATTATGTGAAAGACATATTGTTGATTAGAAATGATGTATCTTTTATTGACACAGGTTAAGAATTTCATTTCGATGAAAGACTTAGGCATAACCCAAGAATTAGGCATCAATGTCTATATGGATAGATTGAGGCGCTAATATGGTTTTGCCAAATGTACATAGATAAGATGTTGAATGAGTTCAATATGGAAACAACAAGAAAGGTTCTTGACGCACGGAAAGGACTGAATCAAGATTCAAGTGTGTTGACACGAGATTCAAGTGTTTTGACACTTGGTGAAATCACAAGAATATTTTGATCAATCTTTGAGATGTACACATCCAGATATGTCCTATGCTCTAAATGTTATGAGCATATACCAGAATGACTCATAAGATGATCATTGGACAATAGTAGGGATATTCCTATGATCTTTGGAAGAACTAAGAATATATTATTTATATAGTGGTGACAAATAGTTCATTGTAAATTGTTGCATTGATACTAGTTTTGTCACAAATTAAGTTTATCTCAGTTTAAACTATGGGTGGCACAATGTAATGGAAAGGAAGTTCCATAACGGATTTGGTTGAGTACCAAAGTTAAAACATTGTGACAGATACTACAACAAAAGGCTAAGTATATGACTGCTATTGTAGCAGCAAATGAGGGCATTTGCGTCAAGTAGTTTGTTATCAAACTAGGTGTGGTTCATAGCGGGATAATACTATGAAGATACATTGTACGACAATTGTATCAACATGATTTAATCCCAAGGAACTAAAGGTCTCACCAAAGGACCAAATTTATACAATGCCATCTCATTGGAGAATGAGTAATGCGTAGAGACGCAAGGACATGCAAATACACACGGACCTGGAAGTGTCAGATCTGAAGATTACGTTTACCACTAGCAATAGTGTCTATACAACACCAGAAAGCCATAGGTGTTGAATGCACAAGTTTTAACTATATTATTGACTCTAGTGCAAGTGGGAGACTGTTGGAGATATGCCCAAGAGGCAATAATAAAGTGGTTATTATTATATCTTTATGTTTATGATAAATGTTTACATACCATGCTATAATTGTATTAACCGGAAACATTAATACTTGTGTGTTTTGTAAACATAAAAGAGTCCCTAGTAAGCCTCTTGTTAAGCTAGCTTGTTGATTAATGGATGATCATGGTTTCCTGATCATGGACATTGGATGTCGTTAATAACAAGATCATATCATTAGGAGAATGATGTGATGGACACACACCCATAGTAAGCATAGCATAAGATCAAGTCATTAAGTTCGTTTTGCTACAAGCTTTCAAATGCATAGTAACCTAATCCTTCGACCATGAGGTTATGTTAATCACCATCACCGGATGGGTACTTTGATGACATCAAACACCGCTTCGTAACTGGGTGGTTATAAAGGTGTCATTGGGTATTCTGAAAGTATGTGTTGAAGCCCATGGACCAAGATTGGGATTTGTCCATCCATATGACGGATAGATGTGCTCTGGGCCCTCTCGGTGGAATGTCATCTAGTTAGCTTGCAAGCATGTGGCTGGGTCACAAGGGATGACATAACATGGAACGAGTAAAGAGTACTTATCAGTAACGAGGTAGAACTAGGTATCAAGATACCGACGATCAAACCTCGGATAAGTAGAATATCGCGTGACAAAGGGCATTGGTTTCGTATGTTAATGGTTCTATCGATCACGAAGTCATCGTTGAGTATGTGGGAGCCGTTATGGATCTCCATATCCCGTTAATGGTTATTGATCGGAGATGTGTCTCCATCATGTCTGCATATTCACGAACCGTAGGGTGACACAATTAAGGTTCGAAGTTGTTTTAAGTAGATATGGAATGTGTGTTGGAGACCGAATGTTGTTCGGAGTCTTGGATTGGATCCGGGACATCACGAGGAGATCCGGAATTGTCCGGAGAATGAGATTCATATATTGGGGATCATTTTCTAAGTTAGGAAATGTTCTGGAGTATTTGTATGGGGATTCTAGAAGGTTTCGGAATGTTCCGGAAGGTTCTAGGAGATTTCTTGGAGTTTGCTTGAAAACCAAGAAAGGATCAAGGAGTCCTTGTGGGGCAAGACAAGGAGTCGTGGGGGAGGAGGACTCCTCCCCCCTCCCAATCCGCCGACCAAGGAAGGGAGGGGAGTCCTACTAGGACTCCCCCTCCCATGGCGCCTCCCTCCTTTAAATAGAGGGGTAGGGGCGCCACCCCCTTGCCCCCTCACAATCCGCAAACCCTATCCGCCTCTCTCCTCCTCCTTCCCTCTGCTCTGGCTTAGGCGAAGCCCTGCAGAATTCTCTACTCCACCACCACCACCACACTGTCGTGCTGCTGGGATTCTGTGGAGAAGATCTACGACCTCCGCTGCTCGCTGGAACGGGGAGAGGAAGGTCTGCTTCGACTCCGCACGTGTGACCGACTGCGGAAGCGCTGCCGGAACGCGGCGCCGGAAGGATCGTCTACTCGATCTTGAGATCGGCAAGTGATCGACTACATCAACCACGAGATCCGATCTCGTAACGCTTTCGGGTCTACAAGGGTTAGTACAGATCTATCTCGTTGCACATGTCTAATAGATTAGATCTTGGCTTTTATCTAGATTAGATCTGGGTTTTGTTCGTTCTTGCGATAGAAATTTTTTGTTTTCCATGCTACGAACCCATCAGAATGTTCATCACATCATTCCACCAATGGTGTGACCTTGTTATTAACAACATCCAATGTCCATGATCAGGAAACCTTGATCATCTTGTTAATCAACAAGCTAGTCTATAAGAGAGGCATGACTAGGAACCCTTTTTTGTTTATTAAACACACATGTATTGATGTTTCCTATCAATACAATTATAGCATGTAAAATAAACATCTATCATATACAAGGAATACATAATAACAACTTTATTATTGCCTCTCAGGGCATATTTCCTTCACCAACAGCTTTATAGTCACTGTAAGTGCTAACACACCTCCGTCTACCAACAAGTATTTCCCTCCATCAAGTCCCCATGAGAGGAAAATATTGAGAGGTCGACTTCTCTCAACATCAAGATGAAGACAATCTAACACATGGTCACAACAATGAATATCATAATAAACTTTATCTTATTTCAATCTCATACTAGGGTTTTCCATCTGCCCAAGAACTAATGATCTACTCAGACATGGAGGCAATCAACATCATGGCAATAACAATGGAATCTATCATAGATGAATAATACTTGTATAAATCCACAACGAGTACAGGAATTACAACAAGATCTAGACAAGATGAAGATGGGATGGATGGAGATGGTGGTGATGCAGCGGTTGACGATGAAGATCGATGCCTTAGCCTCCCGGATCTGCGCAGGGCAAAGATGGATACATGGGAGTTTCCCTTCATACGGCTCAAATCATTCTTAGATGCCCCGAGAGGCATCTTTCCTTACGATCTGGTGGTTCACACGTGTGCAAACGAGCACCGGCCGTGGTGGACAAGTTCCCCCTCCAGATGCCTTCCGAAGGTAAGGTTTCAGTGATTTCTGGTTGTTCTATATGTCGTCTCTCTGATCCAGTTGCATGGGGTGAAACTATTTGAGGAGGCGATGTTGGCGCCAACTATATGGCGGGAACTATACGGCCGAAAAATGTATTCCCATCGTATAGTTGGTCGTTAAACCGTCTGTATGCTTTGTTCGCTTCGGGTTTTATTCTAGTGTTATTGATATTTCCCAAATAAGGGATTTATGTTGTTTTTGACTCCTTTCCTCCCCAATAAAACTGCTCCAAAAATTGTGTCCATTGTATCCATCATATGTCTTGATCCTGGTGAAAATAGACATAAAATGTGCACGTGAACGCCGTAAAATACCAAGATCCTATATCTACAATGCAAAATATTAATATAAAACATGATGCAAATATGCACTCATCAACTTTCCCAAGCTTAGACTCTTGCTCGTCCCAAGCAAGTTTAGCTTTAATGGATGTGATCCTCATATTCATGAAGCTGGGTTGATAAAATAAATGAGGCAGTTGCAGCATGCATTTATCATATATGATACATGGAAATAAGTTCATGAATTGTACCTTACTCGAACCATCTGAATAGTATTAGCAGGCTTTCACACCTTAGTGATCAACAGTTCACAAAAGATGAATCTCAACATAATATAAAAGTATCCGGTTCAACCGAATGAGTTAGCGAGGTAGTCCCAAGTGTTTGGATTAAGCTGGGTGTTTTTAAATAAAACTAAAATGTAAACTTCAGAAATATAAAGCATGAAAGTAAATAACGACTTGGTTGTTTGTTGTTTTCTGCAGATGGCAAAAGAAGGCGCGGGGAGATTCAGTTCATTGTGATAGTGACTATGCCAGGTGGACGAATGATAAACGTAACAATTAGAATCTTATAAGTATATGTGTAGGCAAGCAACCCATAATTAGCCAAAACTCCTCTTGGTAGATTTCATCCCAACTTCAATAATCCTACTAGTTTGTTATCAAAACCATGGTCAGACACTAGACGATTAAGACCCTTCAGGTTGCTTAGCGATTAAGCTCCTTGGATCAGAATAATGCAATAAGAACAGTGGTTCCTCGTTATCCTCGAGTATACTAGTTTTCCATTGATATCCCCGTGTCACTCGGGGGTCGCTGGTCTGTTAGCAAACAAGATCCTATCTATGTAGAACAAAGCATCATGTTGTCTGGGCCCTTAATTAGACAACAAGCATTAGGCCTCCCACAAATAGTCGAGCACACATAATATAGTAATTAGAATCAATCACAAGCTAATGGAAAATATATGAAGGCACATCACATCTCACCAATCCCCTACATCTCCCACGCCCAAAGAACTTACTCACACATGAGAGAAGGACGGATCATCGATATAATCAAATAAAGGGAATTCTTCTTGATATTACTGTGGAGATCCACAATAAGAATAGAAAAGTATCCAACACAATTCAAGATAGGAAGAAACAATCTCAAACCCTAGTCTTGAAAGGTGAAGATCCCTCTCTCTCTCTTAAGTACAAGTAATGGCTATTGGGGTGTATTGGCTAGGAGGTCGAAGATCATGAAGCGAGATGAAGAATGTCTTCCCCTTCTTCTCCGGATCTCTTCTTTCTCCCTTCTGGATGGGATGGCGGCTGTTGTGTTGTGTTTTTGCGTCTGGCCTCTTCATGGAAGTTGTCCCTTTTGACAACACAGAGGCGGCGGCAGCTATATAGTGGGAACTATATGGCCGGAAAAATGTTCCTGCCGTATAGTTACTCGTTAAGGCCTCTGTATGCTCCCCTCGAGTGCTTCCAAAGAGAGACTTGCTTGTTTTTTCCTGAATATTGTGTTTCTCTAGTTAAAACCTTCTATTGACGTTTAGAACCTGAAACACACATTAAAAACCAAGTTTTCTTTGCTACCGAATTATTAGCGTTAGGTAAAGCTAGAAAACAATCAAATCCGGGAGAAAACCATCAATAAAAACCATAAAAATGTGTTGAATCTCACAACTATCAACTCCCCCAAGCTTAGATATTGCTCGTCCTCGAGTGACAAGGAAATAAGGAAGAATAGCAGAGATTCGAGACTGAAAAAAAGAACTTACAAGTTTGAATTGGTGTCAAATTCTTTTCTTCACAATCCCTGCAATCTTAAACATGATCATACAAGCATTCACAATATTGCACTGAGTCCACTTCCTAACCACGTATATCTTGTTAGCAAATAAATCATATGCCCAAGCAAGTGTCAAAAGTTTTAGCTAGGAAAGTGAGACAAATTCTTTTGGTGTCTCTCTTTGTTGAGAGATGAAAACTTTTTGCTCTTGTTTGTTTAACCAATTAAGAGTACTCAAGTTGGAACCAAAACATTCAATTTAAGAACAACTCATCTACTCCCATGTCACAATTTCAAGACTCTGAAAGCACCTTTTTCCTTTTTTTTGCCTTCCAAAAACTTCAGCTCTTTCATAGAGAAATTGTGCCACTATTTTTAACATGTTAATTGGGACTGTGTTGTGCACTCGTGACCATGCCAATAAATAATTGTTGATCAATAATGGGTTAGAGGAGTACTACAACTTCACTTGGGACGTGAAAACACGAGGAGACTAAAATTTTACCCGTCATAGCATTGCTGCTATAGACGTTTACATAACTAAATAGCCTAAATCAAGTGGTTTCCCACATTTAGATCATTCCTTGGCCAGCGGAGTTAATAGTTCCCCATGGAGCACGACAGTGTTGTAATGACACACGTAAAGCAATATCTTACGGTAATTACTAGAAAAAGCAGTGGCATAATCTCTACTACTTCAAAGCATCCATTTTATCAAACAATTTCAATGAAGGGTACTATCGAGTCTATTTATATTAAGATCAAATGGGATGGAGTAGTTCTAAAATCAAATTATTTGGGCTAAACATGGACACAAGTCAACTTTCAGATGCTTTTTCTTGTTGTAAAAATGTAGGAAGTATTTTTAACCAAGTTCATTGCTCATTGTTTCAAAGCTAAAAAGGAGACACTAGCAAAGGAATAGGATTTATAGGATAACAAGCTAAGTGGGGAGTGACTCCAGTGTAAGCGAGTAAATAATTGTAGGATCAATTTAAGGTTGCAGAAAGGGTGATGAAAGGAATGTGATACCTCCTTTTGCTTGCTTCGTTCTCGTATTTGAGTCGAACCCCATCTATATTTACATATTGCCAAGTCACCTGAAATTGAGCAATCTCCGAGAGAAACAAAGAAACGAAATTACAATAAAAGCTACAACTATTTTTATGTATTTTTGTTTAGTAATGCAAACTGAAAATAAACATGCAATTTTGAAGTAATAAATCAAAAGAAGAAATAAAACATGAATGCAAGGTTTGGAGGTTTTCAAATCTCTCCCAAGCTTAGGCTATTACCAGGCTCAGTTGTTGCCTTCATTTGGCGGCTGGCACGGATACTGCTGGTAGTAGTCGGGGAAGTGGTTCATGAAGTGACTGAAGTTGTGAGTCAAGGCACTCAAATCTTCATTCACTCCTTGAAGAGTGTGGTCAATCTCCCGAACGTGCTAGTTGAGCTGCTGGAATTCTTGATAGGGGACGTAGTTATACCCCTGCTACGGCTGGTTGGGCCACGGGTCCCGAGCTCCCCCTGCTGCTGATGCTGCTATCCCTCCCTAGTAGGGTTGTATCCTTGCTCATCCTCATGCTCCTGCTCATCCTTGTCATGCTTCCCTCCTTCTTCATCTTCCTCTTGATCAGGCTGAAGTTCAGCCATGATCTCCATCACTTGGTCCTTGGTGAGGATCCAAGTGTCCTTCTCCATAATCGAGAAGGTTTGGGGACAGGGCAACGGAACCTGCTGACCCTGTGCATCACCAGGATAACCAAACTGATATGCTCGGAGCCTCCGGTTAGCTTGGTAAACACCAAGGAAGCCACAAGAAGTTAAATATTTGACGTTCATAAGCTTGGAACCGTCAACAGATTGCATAATAGGTAATGTAATATTTAATGCATGGGAAAGGTATGTTACCAATCCACCAATGCGAATATCACCTTTCGTCTTGTTGCTTTGGTGGTAAAGTGCTGGATGGGTAGAGCTGCAGGATTGTGGCTTTGCGGTGCAGTGGGAAAGAGAGCCTTGGTGATCATTGTCATGTCCGCATTGGCCATGGAACCGGTATCACCTCTTCCCAATAGTGTGTTGGCGAGGAACAAGGTGTAGTAGTGAATCGTTGGGTTCTGAATGGTGGACATCTTATTCTGGTAGAAATCGGTGCCACCATTAACAGAAATAGTCTCCCAAGTTTCTCCGCTTGTGATGCTATAGAGGTTAGTAACAGTTGGCTCCCCAACATGAGGGAAACCGAAAGCATCGCAAAATTGTTCAAAAGTTATTTCATAGTGTTGTCGGTTCATGGTGAAGCTTACCGTGCATGCCTTACATTTCTCCCTATGGTCATCGTAGAAGGAGGCAAGGAACTCATAGGTAAGCTCGGTGTAGGTGTTGTGGCTTGCGTAGCCAAGTACCATTAGCCTGGCCATGTTACACATGAGGTCGAAGTCCGCCTTTAACCCCGCCGCGGTGAGAAAGCTATGGTCATCCCAGCGTGTGGGAAACACCCTCCTCGATGAAATCATGGCTAACTTGGGGTTGTGCTCGGCTCGGGACCCCGATCCCTCACCATGTTGGCGCTTGCTCTTGGGAAATACATTACGGATTTTGGTCATCTTGATGCACTTAAAAATTTCACCATAAAACCTTAGGCATATAGTTTCTACATGATATATGAACAATCCTACATGGAAAAATTCAATCCTAACATAGAAATCAATAGGAAAAACAAAATAAGGTTGAGTTCATCCACTAGATCAATGTGAGAGTTTCAACCATGGAAATCTAAAAATAAAGCAAGGATAGGGAGAGAAACATACCAATCTGTTGATTCCCCCACTCAGACGAATGAAATCCCCGAAGAATCAAGAGTTCTAGGTGGGTTTTGAGAGGTTTGGAGAGAGAATATGAGAGAAAGAATGAGGAGGGGGAGAGACCTAGCCGCCGCGGTGCGTTTTTGTGGTCACACCAAACTATATGGCCGGAACTATACAGATGGGATATGTTGTTCCGCCCGTATAGTTGCGGCGATGCCACCAACTAGGGTTTCTTTATGCGGAATACAGCTATACGGACGCAACTATACGGAAGAATCGCAATGATCCCACTGTATAGTTGGTCATTAAACCGTCTTTACCCTCGAGACAAAATTCTAAAACGGGCATCGATATCTATACGACCAGAACTATATGGCCAGAATTTTTATTCCCACTGTATGGTTGGTCATTAAACTGTCAGTACCTTTGAGAATATATTGTATGAAGGCATCGATATCTATACGACCAGAGCTATACAACCAGAATTTTTATTCCCGACGTATAGTTGGTCGTTAAATTCTCTGTGTCTTCAAAGAAAATTTGTTGATGGCAAAGATATCTATACGACCGGAGCTATACAACCGGAATTTTTATTCCCACCATATAGTTGGTCGTTAAACCATCAATAGTCATCAAAAAAATTCGATTTCTTTGAGAATACCTTCTTATCCCGAAACTTAGCGAAATACCTTATTTTTGACATAAAATTGACAGTAGAAACTGTCGACCAACATTAGCGTATGAAGAGCAGAATTTTAGCCTTTGTAGATAAAACTCAAACTTTTATTTTTATTCTTATTCTATACTCATTCAATCGATGTTTCTACTACTTTTTTGAAGTTGCATCTTCACAGGCATGCTTCCACAGGAATGTCTGTGAAAAAGTTGTAGGAATGTGATGAACTTTTTATTCTCTAGTTTATTTTATTGATGAGATGGGTTGACTGCCATTAAGCATTTTATCAAGAATGGTTGAATAACTCAACCCCTTCTCTGTTCTTGGATTCTTACCTTAGGTTGCCCCTTATCAAAGTCACTTACCACATGAACTTGTTTTGTCGGTGGAATATATCTTTCTCCTACTTCTAGCTTCTTTGGAAAATACCGGATGATTTCAGCATCATCGACATTGAAGATTATCTTTCCCTCAGCACAATCAACTGAAGCCCCTGCAGTACTAAGGAAAGGTCTTCCAAGTATTATGGATAATTTTTCATCTTCTGGCATCTAAAGAATAATAAATTCAGTGGGAATAACATGCTCATCTATTCTAAGTAGAACATCCTCAATCATACCAATGGGTTGTTTAGTGGACTTGTCAGCCATCTATAAAGTGATAGTAGTAGGAGAATACTCCCCTAATCCTAACCTTTTATAGAGGGAGTACAGCATTACACTAACTCCTGCACCTAGATCACGTAAAGCATTGTGAATATTAGTTTTACCTATTGAGCATGAAATAGTTGGTATTCCAGGATCTCCAGATTTAGACAACAACTTCCCATTAGCAGGATAACTAGTTACCATGGCAACAGTTTCAGTTACATCTTTCTCTCTACTAAGAATATCATGGAGGAATTTTAAATAGGTAGGAACTTTGATTTCTTCCGCAAATGGAATTTCCAGACGAAGGTCACTAAGTTCTTTTGTAAAAGAATCATAAATTAACTGATCAGGTGCTTTCTTTTTTCGATCTAGATAAGGAATCTTTTTCTCACCTTTCTTATTCTTGTCTTTTACATTTTGTGGGGAGTCAGGCTCTTTTGTTGTTGGTTATCGCTTTTCTTCTTTTCTACTACAACAACTTCATCTTCCTTGCTTATCTATTTTCTTCTCTTGGATCAACTGTCTATGCATTAGAGTCATAACGGTCATCCTGTGCATCATTTTGGTCCTCCTTGGTTTGATCTTGTGTTTCTTGAGCAGTTTCATCTTGAGGATCCACCAATGTATCATCTTCTTGGCTTGCTTCGAGCAAGGATTTTTTCCTTTCGCTCTTTTTTAGCTTCATATTCCGGTGGTCCTAATAGTCCTGTAACAACTGCACCTCTTCTTGTAACAACATTAGTAGAAACAAGAATATCTTTATCATCTCGAAGAAAAATTAGATAACCAGGTGCTATTTTTTCACACTGGGTTTCAACCATACTAAGATACTTGTGAAATAATTTTATATCTTAGCTAATCTCATCATAATTTTCTGTGAGTTCTGCCAAAATCTTTTTGTGTTTTTGAAAGTGCTTATGCAGGTTATTATGAGATTTTGCTTGTCGATGTTTTAATTCTTGAAAAACTTTTCTAGTTTCATCTTCTTCAGTTAAAACTTGTAACAAGTCTACTTTGTTTCCCTTAACAAGTTCAAAAGGTATACCTTTTTCCTTCATTGTTTTGCATACTTCAGGCATAAGATCAGGAGTTATCCGAAGTATCCCTTTTTCTAGCTTAGTGCCAAAATCAGGGTTATATAAAGAATCATTCTTAGCCCTAGTAGACATTAATGTTGGGTCCGCAGCATAGAAAACAAAAAAATTCCTACGATGAGAACTATACGCCAAAATCTATCTACTAGATACAGAGCAACGGGTGGACATACATCCATGGAGAACTTACCCTCGAAGACAACGAGTTTTGTTAACGAGTAGGAACTCGTGGTTGATATAGTCGTATGCTTGCCGATCTCAAGATCGTGTGGAAGTCCGAGCGCCGCAAATCAGCAGCGCATCCGTCCTCGCACACACGTTCAAGACACCGGACAACCTCCACCTCCTCGCTCATCCGAATCAGCGGAAGCAGCAACTCCTTCCAGACAAAAGGCCACCGGGAACATGTATCTCGCTAATCCGAGACCATGGGGGGATATCTAGAGGGGGAGAGAGATCCTTCATGAGGAGGTGTAGTTTGTGAGAGGGGAGAGGGGGGATTTATATAGGAGGGAGGGAGACCCCTCCCCTCCCATAGCCAGCGCATGAGGGGGGGGGGGGAATCCTCCCCTCCTTCATTCATGTGGTGAACCTCCACTCACATAAACATGGCCTCCACCCAAAATCCCACTCACATGTATTTAATTTCCACCAAATTAAATGCAACTCTCAATTAAAAAAACTCTTTTATTTATTTTATTCAGAATTTTGTTAATTACTTTAATTAACAAACATTCACATAAAACCCCTTGCAACATTTCAATATCACATGCAGAACCACTTTCTGCAATTTCACCCGAAACAATTCTGGTTTCTATCGAAACAATTCCTGTTTCTATCGAAACATTTCCTGCGCTTTGCAAACCTTTTGTCTGGAACATATGTGCTCCTAAATGGTGTCCGGCAACCCTTAAGTGTGTCACCCTATGGTTCGCGAATAATGCAGACATGATTGAGACTCCTCTCAGATCAATAATCAGAAGCGGGACCTGGAGATCCATATTGACTCCTGCATATTCAACGATGACTTCTGTGATCGTGAGAACCTTTAATGTCAGCAATTTAATCCCTTTGTCTCATGATATAATAAATGTCTGAGATTCGATCATCGGTATCCAAATACCTAGTTTGATCTCGTTACCGACATGCACTCTTTTCTCGTTCCCGTGATATAACATTCTAGTGATCACATCACTTGCTTGCAAGCTATCTTAATGTGATATCACCGAGAGGGCCCAGAGTATATCTATCCGTCATCGGGATTGACAAATTCCACTCTTGATCCATGAGCCTCAACATAACACCTTCATAGCAATGAACCCACCTTTATGGTCACCCTGTTACGGTGTGATGTTTGATGTTATCAAGATACTCTTCCGGTGTTAGCAATTAACATGATCTCATGGTCTAAGGACTAAGACTACTTTGTATGATGTTATAGCAATATAAACATAATGAATTGATCGTAATGCTATACTTCTGATGAATGTTCATCACATCATTTCACAAATGCTGTGACCTTGTTATTAACAACATCCAATGTCCATGATCAGGAAACTTTGATCATCTTGTTAATCAACAAGCTAGTCTATAAGAGAGGCATAACTAGGAACCCTTTTTGTTTATTAAACACACATGTATTGATGTTTCCTATCAATACAATTATAGCATGCAAAATAAACATCTATCATGTACAAGGAATACATAATAACAACTTTATTATTGCCTCTCAGGGCATATTTCCTTCAGTCTCCCACTTGCACTAGAGACAATAATCTAGTTTATATAGTGATAAATCTAACACCCATGGAGTTCTGGTGTTGATCATGTTTTGCCCTAGGGAGTACTTTAGTCAACGGATCTGCTACATTCAGGTCCGTGTGCACTTTACAAATCTTTATATCTCCATCCTTGACATGCTCGCGGATGGAGTGAAACCGGCGCTTAATATGCTTGGAATTCTTGTGAGACCTTGGTTCCTTGGCGTTGGCTATGGCTCCATTATTGTCACAATAGATCACCATTGGGTCCAACGCACTAGGAACCACACCTAGTTCCGTTATGAACTCCTTCATCCAAACCGCTTCCTGCGCCGCTTCTGAAGCAGCAACATATTCTGCCTCCGTCGTTGATCCAGCCACCACAGGTTATTTGGAGCTCCTCCAACTAACTGCTGCTCTGTTCAAGAGAAATACGTATCCGGATTGAGACTTAGAGTCATCCGAATCAGTGTCAAAGCTAGCATCGACATAACACTTAGCGACTAGCTCTTCTTCACCTCCGTATACAAGAAACATATCCTTAGTTCTTCTCAAGTACTTAAGGATATTCTTGACCGCTATCCAGTGTTCCGAACCTGGATCAGAGTGGTACCTACTAGTCAAACTAATATCATGTGCCACATTCGGTCTTATACATAGCATGGCATACATTATAGAGCCTATGGCTGAGGCATAGGGGATCTTATCCATTATCTCTCTTTCTTCCGCCGTAGCCGGACTTTGAGTCTTACTCAATGTATTACCTTGCAACATAGGTAAGTACCCCTTCTTACTTCCGTCCATATTAAACTTCTTTAATATCTTATCAAGGTATGTACTCTGCGATAGCCCAATTAGGCGTCTTGATCTATCTCTATAGATTTTAATGCCTAATATATATGAAGCTTCACCAAGGTCCTTCATCGAAAATTTGCTATTTAGATAACTTTTAACACTTTTTAAAGATCTATATCATTTCCAATCAATAATATGTCATCCACATATAATATTAGAAATGCCACATTGCTCCCACTCACTTTCTTGTAAATACAAGCCTCTCCATAAGTTTGGACAAATCCAAACTCTTTGATCACCTCATCAAAGTGGAGATTCCAACTCCGGAATGCTTGCTTCAGTCCATAGATGGATCGATGAAGTTTGCACACCTTATCAGCATCCTTAGGATCCACAAAACCCTTAGGTTGTATCATATACAACTCTTCTTCAATATTACCATTGAGGAACGCAGTTTTGACATCCATCTGCCATATTTCATAATCGAAATATGCAGTAATATGCAGTAATTGCTAACATAATCGAAATATGCATCAGTTTTTCTTTTGAAAATCCATTTATTCTCAACGGCCTTTCGATCGTGAGGTAAGTCCACCAAGGTCCAAACCTGGTTTTCGTACATGGATTCCATCTCGGATTTCATGGCTTCTAGCCATTTGTTGGAATCAGGGCTCATCATCGCTTCTTCATAAGTCGCAGGGTCATCTATTTCATCAATCATGAAATTCATAACAGGATTGCCGTACAGTTCAGGAGCTGCACGTGTCCTGCTTGACCTGCGAGGTTCGGTAGTGTCCTCTTTCGGATTTTCATGATCAATATCATTAGCTCTCTCTTCATTAGGTGAAGTCAACTCCGAAACAACTTCCGGTGCTGCGCTACTCGCCATTTCATGAAGAGAAGGTTCAATAACCTCTTCGAGTTCTACCTTCCGACTACTCACACCTTTCGCGAGAATCTCCTTCTCAAGAAAGGATCCATTCTTGGCAACAAAGACCTTGCCCTCGGATCGGTGATAGAAGGTATACCCAATCGTTTCCTTAGGGTATCCTATGAAGACGCATTTTTCCGCTTTGGGTTCGAGTTTATCCGGTTGAAGTTTCTTCACATAAACATCGCATCCCCAAACTTTAAGAAATGACAGCTTAGGTTTGTTTCCAAACCATAATTCATACGGTGTCTTTTCAACGGATTTAGATGGTGCCCTATTTAAAGTGAATGCAGCGGTTTCCAGTGCATAACCCCAAAATGACAATGGCAAGTCAGTCAGAGACATCATAGATCGAAGCATATCCAATAAAGTACGATTACGACGTTCTGACACACCATTACGTTGTGCTGTTTCGGCAGGCGTGAGTTGTGAAACTATTCCATAGTCTTTCATATGTGTGCTAAACTCGTAACTAAGATACTCTCCTCCACGGTCGGACCGCAGAAATTTGATCTTTCTGTTACGATGATTTTCCACTTCATTCTGAAATTCTTTGAACTTTTCAAAGGTTTCAGACTTATGTTTCATCAAATATATATACCCGTATCTACTCAAATCATCCGTGAAAGTAACAAAATAACGATATCCACCTCGCGCCGACACACTCATTGGTCCACACACTTCAGTATGTATGATTTCCAATAAATCTGTCACCCGTTCCATTGAACCGGAAAACGGCGTTCTAGTCATCTTGCCCATAAGGCATGGCTCACATGTATCAAATGATTCAAAGTCAAGTGATTCCAAAAGTCCATCAGAATGGAGTTTCTTCATGCGTTTAACGCCAATAAGACCTAGACGGCAGTGCCACATATATGTAGATATATCATTATCAAGTTTAATCCTTTTAGCATCAACATTATGAATATGCGTAATACTACTATCGAGATCCAACAGAAATAAACCATTCAACACAGGTGCATGACCATAAAAGATATTATTCATATAAATCAAACAACCATTGTTTTCAGACTTAAACGAATAACCACTTTGCATCAAACACGATCCGGATACAATGTTCATGCTCAGTGCAGGCACCAAATAACAATTATTTAGGTTTATAACTAATCCTGACGGCATATGGAGAGGCAGCGTTCCAACGGCGATCACATCAACTCTTGATCCATTGCCGACCCGCATCGTGACCTCATCCCTTGCTAGTTGTTGCTTGTTCCATAGCCCCTGAACCGAGTTACATATATTAGCAATCGATCCCGTATCAAATACCCAGGTGCTACTGCGAGTATTAGTCAAGTACACATCAATAACATGTAGATCACATATACCTTTGTTTGCCTTGTCGGCCTTCTTGTTCGCCAAATACTTGGGGCAGTTGCGCTTCCAATGGCCAGTCCCCTTGCAATTGTAGCACTCGGTGTCAGACTTAGGGCTAGCTCAGGGTTTCTTTTCAGGCGCGGCAACAGATTTGCCGCCCTTCTTTCCCTTCTGCTTGCCTTTCTTGTCCTTCTTGAAACCGTTGGTCTTATTGATCATCAACACTTGATGTTCTTTCCTAATCTCCACTTCTGCAGTCTTAAGCATTGACAGAAGCTCGGGAAGAGACTTCTTCATGCCCTGCATATTATAGTTCATCACGAAGCTCTTGTAGCTAGGTGGGAGAGATTGGAGAACATGATGTATGCCTAAGTCAATGGGAATCGTTATTCCCAAGGACACAAGCTTATCGGCGTACCCAGACATTTTGAGTACGTGCTCACCAACGGAGCTGTTCTCTTCCATCATGCAGTTAAAGAACTTTTCAGAAGAATTATAACTCTCTACGGCAGCATGGGTATCAAAAATCATTTTCAATTCTCCCATGGTATCAAAGGCATTGCCATTTTCGAAACGTTTTCGAAGTTCTGGCTCTAGCCCATACAGTATGCCACAATGAACTAAGTTGTGGTCCTCCTGACGAGTTATATAGACGTTCTTTTCCTTGTCAGGGGCATCAGGAGCTGGTGGGGGGCCTAGCGGCGCCTCTAGCACATATTGCTTTTGTGCAGCAGTGAGGAGAATCCTCAAATTCATAGCCCAGTTGGTGAAGTTGCTACCATTCGCATCAAGCTTCTCTTTCTCCATGAACACATTGAAATTAAAAGCAGGTGGTGCCATCTACAACAGAATTTGTAAAATATATTTAGACTAAGTTTATGATAGATTGAGTTCAACTAATCCAAATTACTAATGAACTCCCACTCAAAAACGACATCCCTCGTGTCCTTTTGGTGATTACATGAACCAAATCCACTACACCAAGTCCGATCATCACGTGAGTCGGTGTAGCTTCAAAGGCGAGCATCTATATGGGCATCATATCAACTATATGACTCATGCTTAACCTTTCGGTCCGTGTTCCGAGGCCATGTATGTACATGCTAGGCTCGTCAAGTAAGAACCTTAGTATTCGCGTGTGTAAAACTGTCTTACACCTGTTGTATGAAAGCATAGAGTTGAGAACACCCGATCATCACGTGATGCCTCAAAACACGATCCACAAAATGGTGCATACTTAAGGAAGAACACATTTTATCTTGATATCTAAATGAGGGATCATATTATAATGCTACCCAAAGCGCCAAACTAGCAATATAAGATGCTAACATCTAATGTGTGAAGTGAGGTGATATGGTCCATGCATTTGATCACTATCATTTGCATCGTGGTATGATCTCTATCATTCCTTTGTGTGTAAGGCCAAGGTCTATGGAACTTACACGTTAAGTGAGTTGTAAGAGTATTAATCATACATCTACTTACAACAATACCATATCAAGACACTAGCCCAGCAACGATCTAAACTAGACGCCTCTAATTTATCAATTGCAAGTTTTACGTGGCTTAGGGCTTTCGGAGATAGAACCGGTCTTACCTACGAACATGAAGCACAATGAGGATAACCAAGTTATTAGCAACTCGTTGTAAATCAGATATTGACTATAGTAGGAGAGACAGACACCCGCTAGCCACTTATGCAAAACTAGTTGCATGTCAGTCATGGAAACGGTCTCATGTACGATGACATGTAAGGTTGGTCCGGGCCGCTTCATCCCACTATGCCACCAATATCCAAAGTACATAGAAGATGCAATAACATGATCATCATCGCCCACATATAAACATATGTGTACTACCCATGCAAAGCACCTACGCATAGATCAGGCTCTGATACCACTATTGGGTCCGCAGCATAGAAAACAGAAAAATTCCTACGATGAGAACTATACGCCAAAATCTATCTACTAGATACAGAGCAACGGGTGGACATACATCCATGTAGAACTTTCCCTCAAAGACAACGAGTTTTGTTAACGAGTAGGAACTCGTGGTTGATGTAGTCGTACGCTTGCCGATCTCAAGATTGTGTGGAAGTCCGAGCGCCGCAAATCAGCAGCGCATCCGTCCACGCACACACGTTCAAGCCACCGGACAACCTCCACCTCCTCGCTCCAGCGAATCAGCGGAAGAAGCAACTCCTTCCAGACGCAAGGCCACTAGGAACATGTATCTCGCTAATCCGAGACCATGGGGAATATCTAGAGGGGGAGAGAGATCCTTCATGAGGAGGTGTGGTTTGTGAGAGGGGAGAGGGGGGCTTTATATAGGAGGGAGGGAGACCCCTCCCCTCCCATAGCCGGCGCATGAGGGGGGGACTCCTCCCCTCCTTCATTCATGTGGTGAACCTCCACTCACATAAACATGGCCTCCACCCAAAATCCCACTCACATGTATTTAATTACCACCAAATTAAATGCAACTCTCAATTAATAAAACTCTTTTATTTATTTTATTCAGAATTTTGTTAATTACTTTAATTAACAAACATTCACATAAAACCTCTTGCACCATTTCTATATCACATGCAGAACCACTTTCTTCAATTTCACCCGAAACAATTCCGGTTTCTATCGAAACAATTCCTGTTTCTATCGAAACATTTCCTGCGCTTTGCAAACCTTTTGTCTGGAACATATGTGCTCCTAAATGGTTTCCGGCAACCCTTAAGTGTTTCACCCTATGGTTCGCGAATAATGCAGAAATGATTGAGACTCCTCTCAGATCAATAATTAGAAGCGGGACCTAGAGATCCATACTGACTCCTGCATATTCAACGATGACTTTTATGATCGTGAGAACCTTTAACGTCAGCAATTTAATCCCTTTGTCTCATGATATAATACATGTCCGAGATTCGATCATCGGTATCCAAATACCTAGTTTGATCTCGTTACCGACATGCACTCTTTTCTCGTTCCTGTGGTATAACATTCTAGTGATCACATCACTTGCTTGCAAGCAATCTTAATGTGATATCACCGAGAGGGCCCAGAGTATATCTATCCATCATAGGGATTGACAAATTCCACTCTTGATCCATGAGCCTCAACATAACACCTTCATAGCACTGAACCCACCTTTACGGTCACAATGTTACGGTGTGACGTTTGATGTTATCAAGATATTCTTCCGGTGTTAGCAATTAACATGATCTCATGGTCTAAGGACTAAGACTACTTTGTATGATGTTATAGCAATATAAACATAATGACTTGATCGTAATGCTATACTTCGTATGAATGTTCATCACATCATTTCACAAATGTTGTGTCCTTGTTATTAACAACATCCAATGTCCATGATCAGGAAACTTTGATCATCTTGTTAATCAACAAGCTAGTCTATAAGAGAGGCATAACTAGGAACCCTTTTTGTTTATTAAACACACATGTATTGATGTTTCCTATCAATACAATTATAGCATGCAAAATAAACATCTATCATATACAAGGAATACATAATAACAACTTTATCATTGCCTCTCAGGGCATATTTCCTTCAATTAATTCCAAACATTATTTAATAGTTAAATTATTTATCGATCCTCCTGCTGAGAAATAAAGAAACTCTCTACATTGAGTATTAAGACCGTGGTAAAATAAATGGCAAATAGTTGATTCAGAATAGCCATGATTAGGAATGATATTGATCATTCCAAAGAATCTATCCCAAGCTTGTGGCTAGTTTTATCCCACGTTCTGACTAAAGTTGCCTATATTTTTTCTTAATTCAGTTACCTTTTTAAAAGGATTAAACTTTTTTATGAATTTAACAATGCAGTTTTCCCAGCATATAATGTAATGGCGAGGGAGGGAGTATAACCAGTCTAGAGCTTTACCTTTAAGAGACCAACAAAATAATTATAGACAAGAGAAGTCTCTTGGCAAACCTTTTGGTCCAAGTGATGTTATCACATCGTCGAACTCTCTAAGATGCCTTCCTAGGTATTCATCTTCCCTTCCACTAAAAGCTTTTTCCTGCAAAATTTTAATAATTCCACCATCAAATCGATATTCTTTAACTCCAGGATTAGGGAATTCTATTGGTTGTTTAAGGAATTCAGAACTTGGAGCATTGTATTCTCTGAGAGTTTTCTCAGGTTTCATGGGAGTTGTCCTGTAAATAGACATGATTTCCATAATATCACTCAGGTTTTCAACTTCAACTTTATTTGATCTTAAAAGTTTTTCAATAATTTCTTCATGCCTTTGAGCAGGCATGTGCTGAATATAATCCGGTAGATAGGTCCTACCAGAGCGTGTGGACCCTTTGTATCCTAGGGAGAACATTCTGTAGTAGCAACACCTGAAATGTCAAAAGACAAACACTTAGCGCTTAGCTCCCCAGCAACGGTGCCAGAAAATAGCTTGATGTCTGCAAGTGCACAGATCGTTTGTAGCTAGTTTTGAAGTATAGATATTGATCCCACAGGGAGCCCAAAGGTAAGTGTTTATGAGTGAAGTCTCTGTCACACCCAAAGTTGTCACAGGTTTTCGAGTGAATTGACTGCAAGCATTGAAATGAGAATGGAGTTTGGATTAAACTGGGTGTATTTAAATAAAACTAAAATGTAAACTTCAAAAATATAAAGCATGAAAGTAAAGAACGACTTGGTTGTTTGTTGTTTTCTGCAGATGGCAAAAGAAGGAGCGGGGAGATTCAGTTCATGGTGATAGTGATTGTGCCAGGTGGACGAATGATAAATGTAATAATTATAATCTTATAAGTATATGTGTAGGCGAGCAACCCATAATTAGCCGGAACTCCTCTTGGTAGATTTCATCCCATCTTCAATAATCCTACTAGTCTGTTACCAAAACCATGGTCAGACAATAGACGATTAATACCCTTCAGGTCGCTTAGTGATTAAGCTCCTTGGACCGGACTAATGCAATAAGCACAGTGGTTCCTCATTATCCTCGAGTCTACTAGTTTTCCATTCATATCTCCGTGTCACTCGGGGGTCGCCGGTCTGCTAGCGAACAAGATCCTATCTATGTAGAACAAAGCATCATGTTGTATGGGCCCTTAATTGGACAACAAGCATTAGGCATCCCACAGATAGTCAAGCACACATAATATAGTAATTAGAATCAATCACAAGCTAGTGGAAAATATATGAAGGCACATCACATCTCACCAATCCCCTACATCTCCCACGCCCAAGGAACTTACTCACACATGAGAGAAGAATGGATCATCGATATAATCAAATAAAGGGAATTCTTCTTGATATTACCGTGGAGATCCACAATAAGAATAGAAAAGTATCCAACATAATTCAAGATAGTAAGAAACAATCTCAAACCCTAGTATTGCAAGGTTAAGATCCCTCTCTCTCTCAAGTACATGTAATGGCTATGGGGGTGTATTGTTTAGGAGGTCGAAGATCGTGAAGCGATATGAAGAACGTCTTCCCCTTCTTATCCGGATCTCTTCTTTCTCCCTTCCAGATGGGATGGCGACTGTTGTGTTGTGTTTTCGTGTCTAGCCTCTTCACGGAAGTTGTACCTTTTGACAGGACAGAGGCGGCGGCAGCTATATGGTGGGAACTATATGGCTGGAAAATGTTATTGTCGTATAGTTGCTCGTTAAAGACTCTATATGCTCCCCTCGAGTGCTTCCAAAGAGAGACTTGCTTGTTTTCGCCTGAATATTGTGTTTCTCTAGTTAAAACCTTCTGTTGACATTCAGAACCTAAAACACACATTAAAAACCAAGTTTTCTTTGCTACCGAAATATTAGCTTTAGGTAAAGCTAGAAAACAATCAAATCCGGGATAAAACCATCAATAAAAACCATCAAAAATGTGTCGAATCTCACAGCTTTAACCAATCAACATCATGGCAATAACAATGGAATCTATCATAGATGAATAGTACTTGTATAAATCCACAACGAGTACGGGAATTACAACAAGATCTGGACAAGATGTAGATGGGATGGATGGAGATGGTGGTGATGCAGTGGTTGACAATGAAGATCGATGCCTTAGACTCCCGGATCTGTG
Organism: Avena sativa; assembly: GCA_916181665.1. Taxonomy (NCBI): domain Eukaryota; kingdom Viridiplantae; phylum Streptophyta; class Magnoliopsida; order Poales; family Poaceae; genus Avena; species Avena sativa. The sequence continues at coordinate 23,768,045 of OV702290.1, read as the reverse complement.
CAGGGCAAAGATGGATCCTTGGTGGACAAGTTCCTCCTGCAGATGCCTTCTAGAGGTAAGGTTTTGGCAATTTCTGGTTGTTCTATATGTTGTATTGCTGATCCAGTTGCACGGGGTGAAACTATATGAGGAGGCAGTGGTGGCGCCAACTATACGGCGGGAACTATATGGCTGGAAAATTTTATTCCCGACGTATAGTTGGTCGTTAAACCGTCTGTATGCTTTGTTCGCTTCGGTTTTTCTTCTAGTGTTATTGATATTTCCCAAATAAGTGATTTACGTTGTTTTTTACTCCTTTTCTCCCCAATACAACTGGTCCAAGAATTGTGTCCATTGTACCCATCATCTGTCTTGATCCTGGTGAAAATAGACATAAAATGTGCACGTGAATGTCGTAAAATATCAAGATCCTATATCTACAATGCAAAATAATAATATAAAACATGATGCAAATATGCACTCATCACGCAGCAGGGTGGGGTTGGGTTACGCGCGGCGAGCGGGTGGCTATGTCGCATCGTGTGCAAGTGGGTTGCGGCGCGCTGCAGGTGCAGTCTGCGTGGTGTTGCACGGCGTGTGTGTGTGTGTTGGGTCCGTGTGAGTCGTGTCGTGTAGTGTGAGTGTGACATGTTGTGTGGTGTGGTGGCCATGTACCGCGCGTGTGGAGTGTGTGTGTGGTCGGGGTGGGTGTAGGTGGTAGGGGTGATTAGGTTTTGGTTTTAGGGTTAGGGTTTATACTAGGGTTTGGGATGGGCCTATCGGGGTGGTAGGTGTCCTGGCCTATGGGCCAGGATGCCTCCCCCAGTACAAACTTTTATTTTCAAACTTGTTTGTTTCATTTTAATAAAAATATTTATAAATAGTTTAGAAAAACAAAATACTCCGGAGGACCGGGGTTTATAATTTGAAATAACGGAGGAGGATAATTAGAAAATAAGATATGATTTTAGGTGAAATATACATGCAATCTTGAGGATGCTCAAATGCAATGTGGCATGATGACATCAGCATGCAATCATGATAATGCACAAATTAAAAACAACACGCGATTTTATAGTAGTGGTTTTACCCGGGGTGCTACACCTCATAGGTCTTATAATTGCGAACGTCATCAGTATCTAGAATTTTCTTTTTTGAAATTCCAAAGATCTATTAATAATCATCCATAGTAGTCAAATGAGCCCAAAAGTAATAAAAATTACAAATAGGTCATTGGACCATCTAGCAACGACTACATTTGCACAAGCCGACCCTTCCATCACCGGAGTCGGGTAAAGCTTGTCATAGTATACGGAGAAGAACTCGTCATGCTAAAGTCTCATAGGACTAGCGCAACAGAGCAGCAACCATCGTTGTTGAGTCCCCCGGATTAATCCTCCGAGAATCCCTGTTATGCATACAACCACGATCCCATGATCAGTTAGTCGCGGCACATAACAAACAAGTATCAAAGTAAACATCCAATACATAACGAATACATGTCATACCTTAGTTACCATTATGGCTACATCGAGCAACAACAGCTGAACTTCATTAAGCGTAGAGCCTGAGCCATGTCTTAACCTACAGGCAACTAACTGGGAGAACGTCCTAGCTCGCTTAGCCGTCAACTTCCTCCTCTTATTGATATCTGACCAAATTAATAGCCAGGGACAATGCCAGTGAGTACTTTGAATGTACTCGCAAACCACCTTAAGTTAACAATAATAACAAGAGGATATGCATTATGGCTGTGGTAGTAGGAGGGCTTCAAGAGAGGTTCTTTTCTCAAATAGTTTCTCTTGTAGATATAGCATCTACATATCTTTGTTGAAAACTTTTGTAAAACATTTTGGAAACCTTTTGAAAAGTTTTGTAAACACTGGGATTGGGGTACCCATTTGTTCCCGTCCTTAGGTCGTCCCACGACCAAACTCATTTCTCCTCCTTCCGACCATCCCATGGTCAAAACATTTCCAAATCCATTTCTTTTCCGAAATCCTTTTTGAAAAAAAAACCAGCACCGCTCTACAGCAACCTTCCTAACCGTCCATGACCGTGGACACGGCTATTCGAATAGATTTACACTCTGCAGAGGTTGCACACTTTACCCACACCATCCGGGTACACTACCCTGATCTACACCGATCGTGGGTCGAGTAACCGATCAAGACTCTTCGGATGCCAACTCTAATATAAGTGCCTACCCTATGAGTGTTGTTCCCCTCAAAACCGGGATGTCGGGTACCAAGGACCAACCGGAGCGCATTTTACTCTTCACACAATGGGCGCTTTCAATGAGGGGATCATAATAACGCCTGGCTGCCCGGAGACAGTTCGTTCCTTCTCCAGGTCGATGTCCCACATGGACCTTTAAGGGAGAAGGCCCAGCCTCCGGGGATCGCGATCCCCTGTAGTAGTTGCGAGGCAGCTTATACCAGAATAGACAAACATCAAATCCAGCTCTGTCCCATTCCAGAGTAAGGTGGTTACAAAGGGTTAATTGTTCTAGCAAAACTGCAAAGAACCGGGTGCGTTTTCATAAACCTTTTTCCTCCATCTTTCCTTCAGCATTTTGTAAAACAAAACCTTGTTCTTTCTCAACATCTCTTGGGAGGTTCCACCTTACCAAGGTTTTATCATAAAACATTTGATAAAACTTTTTCCGGGGTCTTCCCATCCTCTAGCTTTGCTTCGGCTAAAATGGGGTCTCCAAAGGGTATGGTGTATTACACCATCTACCACACTAGGGACAAGTAGGTGTCATCAAGGGGGTTGTACCTAATAGTACAAGAGTGTAATTGTTCGAAGGAGCCAAACCACTTCCATATATACATCAACATATAGTAAACAATGCAATTTTGATAAACAGTAAGTAAAACATGCATAAGTAAAATAGTATGACAAGGCTTATGAGCAAGAAGGTGGCTTTCCTGATGATCAGCAATATGGCAATATGTCCCTGGACTTCTCCTTTAGATAACCAAGAATACCAATACCGATAATAATACGGTCTCTTCTTCTCGGCATCAATACAAGCGCAACTATCGTCGTCATCGAGTATACATGCAAACAAGCAAGACCACAGTCAAAACAAGGCATACAAGTGGACAATACAAGTATAATATTTAGTAGGTTTTGAGAGGTTGGGTTTAGAACCATTGCAAAAACCCTATTTGTAGCGGTGGGATTTCCTTTATTCGGGAAATGGTTAAAACCACTAATGAAGGGGTTTGGGATCAAGGCATGGGTAAGTACGGTATCAATGTGCAACCAGAATACCATCTGGTAGGTTTTGACAAAACAAGACCAACAAAAGTGGTTTCATGACTTTATCACCTTTCTTTAATTTCTTATAAATTTTCTAGTGATAAAACCTCTAGTTTTAGGAAATAGTTCACCGGAAAGGTTCTGGATCTTCAAAAATTATTTCCTTGGGTGGTTAAGTAGGGCTTCATGTACTTGTTCACTGAGAGTTGGAATCATGTCAAAATAATTAATAGAATTCCCTCAAGAAATTCCCAAAAGCATTTCTATATACAACTTGTCTTTTTCACTAGATTTAATCTATAGTAGATTTTGATAGGAAACTAATGCCACATGGTAGGTATTTTGAATACCTTTCTATAGGAATTGGATTCACTCTTTTTGGATTTGTTAAACTCCCTTAGTGATTTTTCTTCTGAGACTACCCTAGGCAGAGATGATTAATTAACCAAAATTACACAGAGCATCCATAAAATTTGATCTCCTGGATTTTGGTAGACCTTAGTGTACCACATCACAGGGAGTTGGAATTGGGTCAAAACAATCCTTGGTTTGATCCAGGGAATTTTCTAAAGGCAGATACAAGGTGTTTTTGTTATTTTTGCTAAAGGTGGTTCATAGCTCCACTTGGCATGAGACCAAAGCTAGTTGCTAGATATTGTCGACTTCTCCCTGAGGGAGTTGGATTTACTCAATTTGGATTAATTAAACTCACTGAGGAAATTCTTGAGTGCAAAGGACACCTGTTGGGAGATAAAATGCCATTAATTAAAGAAAATTGTTTTTTGGCAAGGGATTTGTTCTGCATGTTGCACAGAACACACAAGAATATGACGAAATTTTTCTCTGGACGAAATACCCCATTTTTCATTTTCAAATCGAATTAAACTAAACAGTTATAAACAGAACAGATCTGAATAGATTCAATAAAAAGAAAAGGAAAACAGGGGCCGCTGGGCTGGATCTGGATGAGGAGATGGGCCACAGCACCAATTTGGCCCAGCATGGGAGGAGTCACCGGCAGGAGTGGGGGTTTGAATCCTACTGGGCGGGGCCCAGCGGTTAGCGGGGCGACGAGGCAAAGGGGTTTGGGGGCATCGTGGCCACCCATTCTAAGGGGATCTGATGGCCGGCGATCGTCATTTCCAGAGAACAGAGGGTCCGGCGATGGGAACCCTAGGGCAGAGTTGGGCGATGGTGGGGGTTTACCAGAGGGCTCGCCGGCGACCGTGGGGTGGCGAAGGGGACATGGTGCATGGCGGCGACCTCGACGATGGGCGGCATCGATGGTTTTCGACCAACTCCGGGCTCGCGCGAAGACGACCGAGAGACACCTCGTCAGAGCTCGACGGCGCCACCAGTGGAGTTGTTCCTAGACAGGAAAAAGGAGGGGATTAGATGCAGGAGGAGGAGGGGGTTCAGGTAGGCTAACATGCAGAGGAGGGGGAGCACAGGAGAGGGAGCCTAGCTCGAGGAGAGGGAGGAGTCCGAGAGCTTGCTCTCTGCTTCTCACGGGAAAGGCAGTGAAGGGGAGAGGCTGGGGAGCTAGGGGATAAGGGAGGGGAGCAAATGAGGGGCAGGGGAGGCACGGGGTGGCCTCTAGCCTTGTATACCGAGAGGGAGAGGTCCATGGGGGAAATGTCCCTTTTGGGCATGGGGGAGGGGTAGTGCTAGCGTGTGATTGGCCTAGAGGGGTGGTGGAGAGGGGTGAGAGAGGGATCTGGTCGTGCTGGAGCTCAGAGAGGGAGGGAGTGGCAGCTGCTGCAATAATTGGCCCCACTTGCTTGTCTTTCTCTCTCTTTCTCACCTCCAAGCATAAGAGGGCAAGGGGGAGGTGTTGCTACAGTACATGATACAGTGTAGCTCAACCAGATTGAGTGATGCTAATGAGGTGGTGTATTAGACAAGTTTGGAGGTAGCTTTGGTTTGATTTAGCTTAGGTTTAGATGGTTTTGCAAATTTTGATCAAAAGATGGCTTGTGAAGGAGTTTGAAAATTTTGCACTGGACAGAGTGAGAGAATGGTACTAGTGTGTAGATGGGATCAATATATCTCTCCAAGAATTATTTGGGGTTTTTCTAAAGCTTGTAAGTCCACTTAAAAGCATTAATTCCAAAAGTGCAGAAATGGTTTCTAGAAGCTAAAGTAATATTTTTACATTAGACAAAGTGATATTTTGGTGTGAAAAGGTCCTAGATACCACACTACACCTTGGGGAATTTTATTGGGATTTATTGAGATGGGAAAGTATTTTTAAGGAATTATTTCTTGTTTCTGCCATTTAAGAAAAAGGGCAAAAAGAAATAATAAAGAATCTCAAAAATATTTATTTTTGAGATAGGAATGTAGGGTAGGATATATGGACCTCAAATGAGCAAAAAGTTGGAGAAGTTCTTTGGCAAAAACCAAACTTTCCCTTGGGAAAGGTGCTTTGAAGATGTGGTTTATTAAAGAGAGTAATTACATATGGAGCCATAATAATTATGGATAATATTTGATAAATATTGATGATCAAGGTATATGATGGAGAAAAGGTGTATGAAGCATTTGCAACCTTGGGAGTTGGAAATCTAACTTGAATTAGATGGAAAAACAAGGAATTGTGGATCTAGGGTGATATTGTTTTTATACCACCAAAACCTTGTTGGATCTTGGAGCTCAGAGCTCACCTTGATGCAAGGGATAGATGGATAGTTATACCAACTCATATAGATGATCATGGCAGAAGGAGTTTGGATTGGTTACAATTGAGGTGGTCTGGAAATGATGGCAAACTTTGTTTAAAATAAGGATGCCATACCAGATGAGTCATGATGCCTTATAAACCATGTGGGTTTAAGAAGCACAAAGATCCACTTGTAACAAGTGAAGTAGATGTTGATATACCTATATGAGTAGATCAAAACCATGCAAAGAGTTGGTCCATAGAAGGTTGGGTGATGGTGTGAGCTTCTGTCCAAGTAGGCATGTTGACTAGATTTGCAGGAATAGTTAATTTCTTGCCTGCGAAACCATCAAGAACAGGTGGGTTGGAGGATGATATAACCAAGGGAAAGAGTGGTCCTTGGTAGTCCTTATGATGGTTAACAAGATGGTTCAGATGCATTTCCAAAAATGCACATGGTTTGAGAAAGAGAGGCATTCAAAAAGGTGATGTAGGAATAGTTTCTAGACTTAGTCAAATTTGGCAGTTTTGAGGATTTTGACTGGAGTAAGAGAGGGATGTTTTTGAGGGGTTGCAAGGTACCCAAGCATCATCAAGTGGATGATGTTGAAGTGTATATTGATAATTAAGGATCCATGCTTGATATTGGTCTTCATTGACTTGGAAACTTCGAGAATGGATCACTGCAGAATTGATCTTTTTAAGGGTTTTAGATGGTCACCTAGTATCTAGAGATTAGATCCTGCTTTGTATTCTTGCTTAGGGTGGGGTGATTTGGAAACATCTTTATCCTAGTGATGAGCTACTAGAGTAGCTCATACTACTTCTAAGCAATCAAGTCAAACAGCAGATCACGGCAAATCATCTTACAAACAAATCAACTGCTACTAGGGTTACCATCAAGCTTAGCTTGAGGTAAGGATGGGCAATTTTGAAAGGTTGGAGTTGGAATAAGGTAAGAGTCCTTGGTATATCTACTAAGAGTAGAATTTAGAAGCTTTAAAAGGGGGTTTTGGGAAACCTAAAGATAAGAATGGTTGAAGGTTCTGTCTATAAAACATAAGGAGATTATAATAGGTTGCTCTCCATAGTTTAGGGGAACAAAAGCTACTAAAATAGTAGGTTGGCAAAGGCTTCTTGGCTCAGGTTTTGAAATGCCAGAACATTTGAGAATATGTAAAATGAGCCAGGACAGTTTTATTAAATAGTTTTTGTCAACTGATGTTGAGGTAAGGAGTATATCTTCTAATACACATTCATAAGCATAAACATTGTCAAACAACAGGCAAACACTTCATCACTAAACAAGAAAAGTTTTTGTTCCCCCTGATTTTTGCATTCGGGACAACTAATCAGGGTTGCTGAAATTGGGATGTTACAATCTCCAAAGATGACAATCATATATAGGAGGATACTGACCTCAAACCACACCAAAGAATACAAAAGATCATCAGATCCTAAGAGATTTTTCGGACACATGACTCCACGCGCCCTGGGTCTGCTCTAGGCGCATCACCAAAGCGAGGATAGGGTGAGGATGACCTTATTCTGACTTCATGACATAGCCGTTGCCTAAAAATCTTGAAGAAGACACTAAAAATATCCTAAACAAAGAACATGAACCTCCCCGCCGGCGAGAGGCCATGGTCCATCACACCTACAAGGCCCCAAGGCCACCAGAGTGACAGCGGACCACCAGTATCACCAATGAGAGGGACAGAACCCTAGATGGGTTTTGTTGTCACGGTCGCCTCTTCTTTGTCGTAACTACATATATCATAATGTAAAATTCAGTTTTGGTTTGCCAAGCTAAAGCTGTTTGTTTTATATTCCTTGAGGAAATATGAATGAACTAAATTAGGTGTGAAAATGCATGTGTGCCCCCAAGTGTGGTTTTGGTGATTAATGACAATCTATATGGACTAATGCTTGAATTGAGTTTTACTTGTAGGATTTTTCCATTGGTATTGCTTGGGCCATGTGTTGGTTTCAAGGTTGAAAGATGAACAAATGAAGAAGAACAAATGTCCAAGGGCTTTGGGCCTATTGGAATTTTGTTGAAGAAAGAAGAAGTTTGGAGGTTGATCAAGACAAGTGCAAAGAGTTGATTCAAGATGGATCAACACTGAAGAAGAAATGAAGAATTGCAAGCTCGAGATGTGCCATCTCTAGAAGATCTAATGCTTGAAGATTGCCATCCTCGGTGATCAAGGAGTGATGAAGAAAATTTCAAATAAGAGGTCTCCCCGTGGACTAGGGGAGCAACTCGTAAGTTTTCATCAAGTGAGCGCGAGCAACTGCAATCAAGAAAGGTGTTCCATCTTGAGGAATACAAGATCGTCTACATCAATCTTAAGTGGAATGCTCAAAGAAAAGTTATGATCTTGATAGGTTTTCTATTTAACCGGTCTCTTGTAGTTTGTTGGGAGACAGTGTTTAGGACAGATAGCCATACTATCAAAAGGGGCTCTCGAGTGAGTAACTCGATTGCATATTTCGGGGAGAGATCAAACCTTTGCATACATAGAATCATCTTTCTTGTTTTTTTGGATCTTTTCCATGTGAGGATCTAGAGCTTCTGATTATCTTCATAACAAGCTCTAGTTCATCAAAAACGGAATTCACTTGAATATCTTATTGTGTTTTTTATCTTGCGGGTTTTCTGGCTCCACACCTTGAGAGGAATCTCACATATTTATTATAGTTGGATTTTGTACATCGTTATCTTTCCAACAAAATTGGTTTCATCATGTTAGGAGTTTGGATGCAAAAGTTATTGCAGTTTTGGTTCTGAAGTTTCCCTGATCGAAAATACCGGCCAAGGACCATAAGTACCACTCGGGCATATTTTGTTGTCGGTAGTATCGGTAGAAGTTCCGGCTCACTTCCACTCATACATTGACACCTTGAAGTAACTTTAAATTTGGTCGTGTTTTATAACCAGAACGTTGGCCGCTAGTGGACCGGTAGTACCGGTCGGAAGTTTCGGCCTGGGTCGGGTGGAACTTCCGGCTTGTACAACCAGTTCTCCCACTGCTTTCGAGACGTTGGAACCGGGCTCACCGGAACTACCGGTCAGGCACGTAAATGGCCCAAAAGGCCAGTTTTGGAGAGCCATTTAAAAGGGGACCCTCTTCCCCTTCGTGGGAACGAGTTCTTTTGGTCCATTTTGCTCTCCCTCTCTCCTCCATTGTTGACCTTTAAGAGCTTGTCCTCTCCTCCTTCCCCCTCCAATGATTCTTGCATCTTTCTGAGGGATTTGAGAGATATCTAGATCTACAACCCCACCAAATCAAATCCCTTATTTGTGAAAGAATCCTTGGGATCTAAATCTTGGAGAGTATTGTGTTCTTCCTCTCTTATTCCCCCAATAGCTTTTGTAGCTTTGGTGGAATTTGAGAGTGAAGTACTTATCTCTTGCATTTGGTGCATAGATTTGAGTTCTCCACGGATATTCAACGATTTCAAGCTTGAGGGCTTGTTTCTCTTAGGTTCTTTGAACCCTAGACGTTTGTGTGGAAGTGATGTGATACCCTTGGGGCCTCCAATTGAGTTGTGGAGATTCCTCAAGTTAGAGGCATTTGTGGTGATTCTTGGGATCCTCTAATTGAGTTGTGGAGATTATAGCAAGCCTTGTATGGGTTTGTTGACCACCCTCAAGTGTCCCATAGTGGATTGTGAGTAGGCCTATGTGTTGAGTTCATGGGAGAATAGGGTGAGCCTATTGTGGCGCCGGTGAGTTGCGTGCCTTCGCATCTTGGGGTGAGGCCTTGTGTGGCGTTTGGGTGAGCATTGAGATACCACACCTCAAGGTGATCCACTTTTGGTGTTTGAAGAGCATTGCACCATCATAGATCTCCAATGGATACGTAGGTTCTTTGGAAGTAAACTTCAGGATAAAAATCATCGTCTATGTGTCCATTGATTATCTCTCAACCGAGCCCTTTACTTATGCAATTTACATTGTGATAGCCATCATTCTTGAAGTATTATATCGTGTTGTCACCTTATTACTGGTCTTTCTTAGCATAGGTTTTTGGTGCACTTAGTTGAACCTAGTGGTTTCAGGTTTTGTTCTTCGATAAATTAAATTTTAGTTTTATTCCGCATTTATTAGAGCCTAAACCGTAATTATTTTTGAAAATCCTATCCGCCCCCTCTAGGCGACATCCATTGTCCTTTCAAGGTGTTCTAAACTTAGTTTGGTTTAAACAATCCAAGGACTTGGGAAGAAAATATTTCTTGACCATGCTACCAATGTACATGTCAATGTTCTGGCAATTTAGCATGCATATTTCAATAAAGGTGCTGAAATTGATTACTCACCTCTTTCCATTAGTTTGGACTTTTGGTTGAGTTGGCTAGTGCATGCAACTCAATATGGTATCAGAGTAGGAGATCCTAGGATCAAATCCTAGCCAATGCCATAATTAAAAAGAAATATTGTGGCTCACCAAAACATGCATCACAATAGGACAACGGGCAAAGACGTAGGCTGAGTGTTGAAATAAATTTTCTACCTCTTTCCATTAGTTCAGACTTTTGGTTGAGTTGGCTACTGCATGCAATTCAATGTGGTATCAGAACATGAGGTCCTACGATCAAATTCTGGCCAACACAAGAATTAAAAACATTACGGCTGCCGAAACATGTGTGGCATCCCGCTAAAACCACTACTAGAAAATCGCTGTGTTTTTGTGCATTGCATCATCATGACCGCATGCTCATGTAATCATGCCACATTGCATTTGAGCATCGTCATCATCGTGCATCTGTTTGTCTGAAACTATTTTCGGAAAACCTGGTTTTGTTTTCTAAACGCCCCGTCTTTATTTCAAATCAAAACCCGGGCTTGGCCGCAATATTTTGTTTCGTCTACAATCGGATTTCAAAAGCCCCGTTTTAAACAAATAAAATATTTATATTATTTTTAGGGGGCAGCCAAACCGGGCCGAACCGACCCAGCCGGCCACCCCCAGTAAACAAAACCAGAGCAGACCTAACCGTAGCCCTCCCCAAATCCCCTACCTATCCCCACACAGCCACACAGATACACACGCAACCACCGCCACCTGATCTCCATCGCCACCTCACCCGAGCCAATCCCTGGTCGCCACCTCATCCCACCTGGCCCCACTCCCTCTCAACCTCCCCCAACTCCCTCCCGCGCGCACAGACACACTCGCACGCGAGAGAGGCAGAGAGCCACGCTCCCGCTCTCCCCCTGGCCCCCTGGCCTTGATGCCACTGCCACCCACGTGCTTCCGACACGCGAGGCGCCGCTCCCCACCTACCCCACCTCGGGATCCCCGCCACAACACCCTGAGCCCACCTGCCGACACGCCTGTCCCCCCCCCCCCCCCCCCGCTCGCTCCCATCTTCCTTGTGACCTCCACCTACCCCGCTCCTCCCCAGATCCCGCACCGCCGCCGCCCGGATCGCCTCGCCGCCAGCCTCTCCTCCTCCTCGGGCCAAGCCCCACCGGCCTCTGCGTCTACCACCTCCAGCGCCCTCCTGCCTCGACCCTGCACGGCGTCGGCTGACCTCTCCATCTCCTCAAGCCCTCCGCTCGAGCCCGGCCGTCCCCGACCCTTGGTCCACATATCCGCCGCCGGGGTCGCCTCAGCCCCGACCCTCTGCAGATTTCGATCCACCGCCCCGCCCCGCGCTCATGCTCGCCTCCATCTGTGAGTCCCCAGCGCCTCCCGTCGACCCCGGCTGCGCCCTTGTGAGCCTTCGCCACGCTGCCTCTCCTCTCCGGCAAGCACGTCGTCCTCGCCTTCACCGTGCCCCGCAGCCGTGGCCCCGAGCGCCTCCGCGTTGCCTCCAGCGAGCTTCGCCTACCCCGCTAGCTCCGAGCACTGCCCGGTCGCGTGGACGCCACCCATCCCCGCTCGGCCCCGCCTCGCCTTCGACCGCCCCAGATCTGTCAGCGTCAGCCGCTGCCGTCGCGGCGTCTCCCCACGTCTCCGTCCCCTGTGCCCCGAGCTGCCTCGCCGGTTCAGCCCTGCAGCTTCGCTGCTCGAGCCCCAGGTTTGAGGGCACCACCTCCTGTCCTCTCTGCCAGCACACATGTATGCCTGTGCTTGTGTGTTCCGTGGGCTCCTAAAAGTCAGTTTGTCTGTTGATCTGTGAAAAGTTCGGGCTGGCATGCAAGCGCCCTTGCAGCTACCTTCTAAGACCATCTCGCCCACGAAGACCAAATCTGAAGGCCTCGAACCCCGACCCCGGAAACCAAAGACTGCAAACCACCGAGCTCTTCCTCCCGGATACGTAAGTCGCCAAGAACCATTCTTGGAACCGAGACCGGTCGGAAACGCCAAGATCTCCAACCAGAATCCAAGGACGCCGAGACCCCGGTACGACAAGACCTTCTTCCCGCACCGATGCCTGAGGACCGGACGCCAAGTTTGCCGAGGACCCGGATGCCAAGGTCGCCAACACGAAACGCCAAGTTCTTCATCCTGTACGCCGTGACCATCTACACGGACCCGAAGGCCACGGATGCGACAAGATCTACTCCATTGTCCGAGAACGTTCCCGCCGAGACCGATCCCCGTCGAACCCCGAACCCCCGGAACCAAGCTCTTCAGAACCAGATGTGTGACCCTAAGCCCCTATTTTTATAATATGACATTATCAACTGTCGCATATTAAATTGTTCATGCATGCATACATGTCTGTGGTTTGGGGGCATTATGCCGATTCACCTCATAATTAAATATGGAGTCCATCTGCGGGATATCTTTATCTTATTCCGGACTCCATTTAAATTTGTGTAGCGAACCGATACCATGTTTTGCCTTGTTAAGACAACATTTAAAATGCGGGGTATCTAAAACCACTTGAACCTTCTAATTAATTGTCGAGACCTCGGTTTCGCTTAATATTGCCTAGTTGCATCGCATCCTTGCCATGCCATGCATCATATCATAAGCATGCCGGATCTTCTGTCGTAGTATTAAATATTGCGTCCGGTGTTTCTTCTAGTGTTTTCTTCTTCGGGGATTAGGCCGATGAGTTGATGCAAGTATCGACAAGTTCTCCGGATATCAACCTTCGGCAGTGTTTCCCAGGCGAGCATTCTCCCCCTTTCTACCTATTTTGCATTTATAGTCTTTATTTCCTCCTGTTGATCTATTGCTATCTGTGTCGCGATGCTTTAGTGTATCGTACAAGATATATCCCTTGCAGCCTTTATATTGCCTTGGACACATCCTATTGCCTGTTGTTTGATAAATAGTCGGACTTGCGAGTCGTAGTTGCTTGCTCACGTGATGCTTCGCGTCGTTGTTGTTCCACCGTTATTGGAATGTTGGCACCTGCTTAATGGTGGAGATGCTTAATGGTGGAGATGATCATGGCTTTAATTACAACTTGATATTAAATTGCTAGATATAACTACTGCAGAGGCATCGGTGGGCAATAGATGTTATTTGGTTCTTCCACGCTCACTTGTGTCCCGTAGGACCCCGAGTACTTGATACATGTTCCTTGACTATCGCACTATCCGCATATGGGACCATGAATCCCCTTAGCCAGAGCTTGATTCATTTCTTATTTCTTGGGGCCACAAAGTAGTTTGGGGCTTTATTACTATCCTGTACTTATGCCATGCTTTACTGCTTTATTTACGATTGTGCGTGGAGCGCATGTACTGTTTTGGATCGTGACACGTTTTCGCTGTATCGACAAGCCCAGTCACACTTTCGGGTTCCCAGTCGTTTACCACCGTCCACTCAAACCCTGGGTCCGTCTCAGAGCCGGCCAACTTCGTCGTGGGTAGCTTAGTGGGGTGGCCCCCTGAAATATTTTATGAATCCTATGATTGCTTTGTCGTGAAATCCTCGTTGGGTTTTGATTTGGTTTTTCCGAGGTTGATCGTGTGTGTGTTGCTATTTGTGCACCCCTGCAGGGTAAATCTTTCTGAAAGCCGTGTCCGCGGTTATGGACGACGTGGAGCACAGTATCTCGATCATAGACAAGCATAACTAAAGTAGTGCTATAAATTTCACTTAATATGTGACTAGTAATCAGCTTCACTACAATGGAATGGATAATAAAAGTGCCAACAACTGGTGGAACTAGGGTGTATCGTATTATGTTATACCTGCCTAGTAAGTATTGCAACTCTAATGGAATGAAATAAAAGTGCCAACAACTGCTGGGGTTTGGAATGTCACATGCTAATTGTATCTGACTAGTAAGTACTGCAACTACAACTTCTTGGTTAACTAAAACTGCCCACTACATATGCTATCAGGATGACTCGTGTTATCTATATCTGACTAGTAAGTGCTACAACTATAATGGAATGAATAAAACTATTAACTGTGTGAGTTCCTCGGTTTGACTTCCTCGTTTGGTCTCGAGGGGGAATACCAGGATGGGTATGATTGGTGTTAGAATCAGGTTGGATCCGAATAGGTCTTTCTTATCTCTCTCTAATAGCGGATAGTTTATCGAGTCTCTATAGGTTGTTTAGTGCATGCTTCGCTGCCGCTTCAGTCCACCATACCTATGTAGGCGAGAGCCGCCGAATTCTAGCCTCGCCGTGTACTGGCCTCAGTACTGACGCTCCTCTTTTTCCTTTGCCCTTTGTCGGCACCCCTTTTGTTTTAGCAGGTTTGAGATCGACGTCGTTAGCAGGGTTACCCTTCTGGCTTGGCCTAGGCAGGGTTATGGACGCCATTGGTTATTCTTCAGGGCTCTTAGCCCCATTTGCTTCTTATCCGTACTCGGATGTTGTATCGATTTCAAGATGATTTGGATCTTTGTAATGTACATCTGTATTCTTGACTTAGTGAGTCCTTGTTGTATATATATCTGTTCTGTGGGTTCCATCATGGACTATTGTGTAATGATATTACTTCGTTTTTCACCCACACGAGAGTGCCTGGTGGGCGTCCTTGAATCGTTTCTATGCGGGATTGGCGGGAAGCGCTAAAACTTGCATAGGGCCGATTTGAGGGTGTTACAGAGTAGTATCGGAGCTCAGCAGTTGCGATACCCCACTAGTCCAGCCTGTAGGATAACCTAGCTAACGGCCGAAGTAGAGTGTCAAAACTATTTTGGAAAATCGGTTGGATAAATATGATTAGGTCTGCTTTTACTCCTTACCCTCTGCTATTCTCCTCTTACCTCTACGTGTTTTGGATCTGTTCTCTTTTTTTTTCTTCGAGTCCAGGATTTCTCGTGGTCGTGTTTCCGTCGTACCTTTAGGGTTTCGCTTCCTTCTTTGGTAACGGTGCTTCTACATCCAGTCTCCATGCTATCTGAGGAATCCTTCATCTGTTGGACTTCTCTCTGTTCCTTCTTGTGCCTTTCGGTGTTTTCCGACGCGATGACATCATCTATGCCAGATCCGATGCAGAGTCTGCATCCCTCCTTGTTTCCGAACCTCGCTTGTCGAGATCTTCAGTCTAATTCTGAGAGTTGCTTGCATAATTATCCTATTCATGTGCAGAGTAATGGTTTGGGTGCGCGATGGACTGATCACCATCCGACTACTCTTATCATTCGCTCTTGTACATCGAATCGGTGGATCCAGCAATTTTACTCCGTCCACGGAAGTAAGAGGTGGCTTTATTTGTCGATACCTTTACCTTCTTCCTTGGTTTATCCGGAGTGTTCTCTCGACGGATGTGAGTAGGGACCTTGTTAATGGTGTCGCGAGGATCTACATGAAGCGAGAAGATTCAGATCATC
Source organism: Avena sativa (assembly GCA_916181665.1). Classification (NCBI taxonomy): domain Eukaryota; kingdom Viridiplantae; phylum Streptophyta; class Magnoliopsida; order Poales; family Poaceae; genus Avena; species Avena sativa. Next base: position 23,752,426 of record OV702290.1, on the reverse strand, counting down.
AACCTTCTTATCGGTACCATGAGGCGGATCTTGAGGGCGAGATCCCTTGTTAGTGGTGTCGAATTGTGGCACCCTGCTAAAACCACTACTAGAAAATCGCTGTGTTTTTGTGCATTCCATCATCATGACCGCATGCTCATGTCATCATGCCACATTGCATTTGAGCATCGTCATCATCGTGCATCTGTTTGTCTGAAACTATTTTCGAAAAACCTGGTTTTGTTTTCTAAATGCCCCGTCTTTATTTCAAATCAAAACCCGGGCTTGGCCGGAATATTTTGTTTCGTCTACAATCGGATTTCAAAAGCCCCATTTTAAACAAATAAAATATTTATATTATTTTTAGGGGGCAGCCGAACCGGGCCAAACCGACCTAGCCGGCCACCCCCAGTAAACAAAACCAGAGCAGACCTAACCCTAGCCCTCCCCAAATCCCCTCCCTATCCCCTCACAGCCACACAGATACACACGCAACCGTCGCCACCTGATCTCCATCGCCACCTCACCCGAGCCAATCCCTGCTCGCCACCTCATCCCACCTGGCCCCACTCCCTCTCAACCTGCCCCAACTCCCTCCCGCGCACACACACACTCGCACGCGAGAGAGGCAGAGAGCTACGCTCCCGCTCTCCCCTGCCCCCTGGCCTTGATGCCACCGCCACCCACGCGCTTCCGACACGCGAGGCCCCGCTCCCCACCTACCCCGCCTCAGGATCCCCGCCACGACACCCTGGGCCCACCTGCCGACGCGCCCGTTCCCCCCGCTCGGTCCCATTTTCCCCGTGACCTCCACCTACCCTGCTCCTCCCCAGATCCCGCACCGCCGCCACCCGGCTCGCCTCGCCGCCAGCCTCTCCTCCTCCTCGGGCCAAGCCCCGCCGACCTCTGCGTCTACCTCCTCCGGGGCCCTCCTGCCTCGACCCTGCGTGGCGTCGACCGACCTCTCCATCTCCTCAAGCCCTCCGCTCGAGCCCGGACATCCCTGACCCTTGGTCCACATATCCGCCGCCAGGGTCGCCTCGGCCCCGACCCTCTGCAGAGTTTGATCCACCGCCCCGCCCCGCGCTCGTGCTCGCCTCCATCTGTGAGTCCCTAGCGCCTCCTGTTGACCCCGGCTGCGCCCTTGTGAGCCTTCGCCACGCTGCCTCTCCTCTCCGGCAAGCACGTCGCTCGTGCGCTGCCACCGTGTGCCCTCGTCGTCCTCGCCTTCACCGTGCCCCGCAGTGGTGGCCCCGAGCGCCTCCGCGTCGCCTCCAGCGAGCTTCGCCTACCCCGCTAGCTCCGAGCACTGCCCGGTCGCGTGGACGCTGCCCATCCCCGCTCGGCCCCGCCTCGCCTTCGACCGCCCCAGATTTGTCAGCGCCAGCCGCTGCCGCCGCGGCGTCTCCCCATGGCTCCGTCCCCTGTGCCCCGAGCTACCTCGCCGGTTCAGCCCTGCAGCTTCGCTGCTCGAGCCCCAGGTCTGAGGGCACCACCTCGTGTCCTCTCTACCAGCACGCATGTATGCCTGTGCTTGTGTGTTCCGTGGGCTCCTAAAAGTCAGTTTGTCTATTGATCCGTGAAAAGTTTGGGATGGCATGCAAGCGCCCTTGCAGCTACCTTCTAAGACCATCTCGCCCATGAAGACCAAATCTGAAGGCCTCGAACCCCGACCCCGGAAACCAAAGACCGCGGAACACCGAGCTCTTCCTCCCGGAGACGTAAGTCGCCAAGAACCGTTCCCGGAACCGAGACCGGTCGGAAACGCCAAGATCTCCAATCGGAATCCAAGGACGCCGAGACCCCGGTACGACAAGACCTTCTTCCCGCACCGATGCCCGAGGACCGGACGCCAAGTTCGCCGAGGACCCGGACGCCAAGGTCACCAACACGGAACGCCAAGTTCTTCATCCCGGACGCCGTGACCATCTACACGGACCCGAAGGCCACGGATGCGACAAGATCTACTCAATTATCCGAGAATGTTCCTGCCGAGACCAATCCCCGTCGAACCCCAAACCCCCGGAACCAAGCTCTTCAGAACCAGATGTGTGACCCTAAGCCCCTATTTTTATAATATGACATTATCAACTGTCACATATTAAATTGTTCATGCATGCATACATGTCTGTGGTTTGGGGGCATTATGCCGATTCACCTCATAATTAAATATGGAGTCCATTTGCGGGATATCTTTATCTTATTCCGGACTCCATTTAAATTTGTGTAGCGAACCGATACCATGTTTTGCCTTGTTAAGACAACATTTAAAATGCGGGGTATCTAAAACCACTTGAACCTTCTAATTAATTGTCGAGACCTCGGTTTCGCTTAATATTGCCTAGTTGCATCGCATCCTTGACATGCCATGCATGATATCATAAGCATGCCGGATCTTCTGTCGTAGTATTAAATATTGCATCCGGTGTTTCTTCTAGTGTTTGCTTCTTCGGGGATTAGGCCGATGAGTTGATGCAAGTATCGACAAGTTCTTCGGATATCAACCTTCGGTAGTGTTTCCTAGGCGAGCATTCTCCCCCTTTCTACCTATTTTGCATTTATAGTCTTTATTTCCTCCTGTTGATCTATTGCTATCTGTGTCGCAATGCTTTAGTGTCCCGTACCAGATATATCCCTTGCAGCCTTTATATTGCCTTGGACACATCCTATTGCCTGTTGTTTGATAAATAGTCGGCCTTGCGAGTCATAGTTGCTTGCTCACGTGATGCTTCGCGTCGTTGTTGTTCCACCGTTATTGGAAGGTTGGCACCTGCTTAATGGTGGAGATGCTTAATGGTGGAGATGATCATGGCTTTAATTACAACTTGATATTAAATTGCTAGATATGACTAATGCAGAGGCATCGGTGGGCAATAGATGTTATTTGGTTCTTCCACGCTCACTTGTGTCCCGTAGGACTCCGAGTCCTTGATACATGTTCCTTGACTATCGCACTATCCGCATATGGGACCATGAATCCCCTTAGCCAGAGCTTGATTCATTTCTTATTTCTTGGGGCCACAAAGTAGTTTGGGGCTTTATTACTATCCTGTACTTATGCCATGCTTTACTGCTTTGTTTACGATTGTGCGTGGAGCGTCTGTACTGTTTTGGGTCGTGACACGTTTTCGCTGTATCGACAAGCCCAGTCACACTTTCGGGTTCCCAGTCATTTACCGCCGTCCACACAAACCCTGGGTCCGTCTCAGAGCCGGCCAACTTCGTCGCGGGTAGCTTAGTGGGGTGGCCCCCTGAAATATTTTATGAATCCTATGATTGCTTTGTCGTGAAAGCCTCGTTGGGTTTTGATTTGGTTTTTCCGAGGTTGATCGTGTGTGTGTTGCTATTTGTGCACCCCTACAGGGTAAATCTTTCTGAAAGTCGTGTCCGCGGTTATGGACGACTTGGAGCACAGTATCTCGATCATAGACAAGCATAACTAAAGTAGTGCTATAAATTTCACTTAATATGTGACTAGTAATTAGCTTCACTACAATGGAATGGATAATAAAAGTGCCAACAACTGGTGGAATTGGGGTGTATCGTCTTATGTTATACCTGCCTAGTAAGTATCGCAACTCTAATGGAATGAAATAAAAGTGCCAACAACTGCTGGGGTTTGAAATGTCACATGCTAATTGTATCTGACTAGTAAGTACTGCAACTACAACTTGTTGGTTAACTAAAACTGCCCACTACATATGCTATCAGGATGACTCGTGTTATCTATATCTGACTAGTAAGTGCTGCAACTATAATGGAATGAATAAAACTATTAACTGTGTGAGTTCCTCGGTTTGACTTCCTCGTTTGGTCTCGAGGGGGAATACCAGGATGGGTATGATTGGTGTTAGAATCAGGTTGGATCCGAATAGGTCTTTCTTATCTCTCTCTAATAGCCGATAGTTTATCGAGTCCCTATATGTTGTTTAGTGCATGCTTCGTTGCCGCTTCAGTCCACCATACCTATGTAGGCGAGAGCCGCCGAATTTTAGCCTCGCCGTGTACTGGCCTCAGTACTGACGCTCCTCTTTTTCCTTTGCCCTTTGTCGGCACCCCTTTTGTTTTAGCAGGTTTGAGATCGACGTCGTTAGCAGGGTTACCTTTCCGGCTTGGCCTGGGCAGGGTTATGGACGCCATTGGTTATTCTTCAGGGCTCTTAGCCCCATTTGCTTCTTATCCGTACTCGGATGTTGTATCTATTTCAAGATGATTTGGATCTTTGTAATGTACATCTGTATTCTTGACTTAGTGAGTCGTTGTTGTATATATATCTGTTCTGTGGGTTCCATCGTGGACTATTGTGTAATGATATTACTTCGTTTTCCACCCGCACGAGAGTGCCTGGTGGGCGTCCTTGAATCATTTCTATGTGGGTTTGGAGGGAAGCGCTAAAACCTGCATTGGGCCGATTTGAGGGTGTTACAGAGTAGTACCAGAGCTCAGTAGTTGCGATACCCCACTAGTCTAGCCTGTAGGATAACCTAGCTAACGGCCGAAGTAGAGTGTCAAAACTATTTTGGAAAATCGGTTGGATAAATATGATTAGGTCTGCTTTTACTCCTTACCCTCTGCTATTCTCCTCTTACCTCTACGTGTTTTGGATCTGTTCTCTTTTTTTTCTTCGAGTCCAGGATTTCTCGTGGTCGGGTTTCCGTCGTACCTTCAGGGTTTCGCTTCCTTCTTTGGTAACGGTGCTTCTACATCCAGTCTTCGTGCTATCTGAGGAATCCTTCATCTGTTGGACTTCTCTCTGTTCCTTCTTGTGCCTTTCGGTGTTTTCCGACGCGATGACATCATCTATGCCAGATCCGATGCAGAGTCTGCATCCCTCCTTGTTTTCGAACCTCGCTTCTCGAGATCTTCAGTCTAATTCTGAGAGTTGGTTGCATAATTATCCTATTCGTGTGCAGAGTAATGGTTTGGGTGCGCGATGGACTGATCACCATCCGACTACTCTTATCATTCGCTCTTGTACATCGAATCGGTGGATCCAGCAATTTTACTCCGTCCACGGAAGTTAGAGGTGGCTTTATTTCTCGATACCTTTACCTTCTTCCTTGGTTTATCCGGAGTGTTCTCTCGACGGATGTGAGTAGCGACCTTGTTAATGGTGTCGCGAGGATCTACATGAAGCGAGAAGATTCAGATCGTCGACCTTCTTACCGGTACCATGAGGCGGATCTCGAGGGCGAGATCCCTTGTTAGTGGTGTCGAATTGTGGCACCCTGCTAAAACCACTACTAGAAAATCGCTGTGTTTTTGTGCATTCCATCATCATGACCGCATGCTCATGTCATCATGCCACATTGCATTTGAGCATCGTCATCATCGTGCATCTGTTTGTCTGAAACTATTTTTGAAAAACCTGGTTTTGTTTTCTAAATGCCCCGTCTTTATTTCAAATCAAAACCCGGGCTTGGCCGGAATATTTTGTTTCGTCTACAATCGGATTTCAAAAGCCCCATTTTAAACAAATAAAATATTTATATTATTTTTAGGGGGCAGCCTAACCGGGCCAAACCGACCTAGCCGGCCACCCCTAGTAAACAAAACCAGAGCAGACCTAACCCTAGCCCTCCCCAAATCCCCTACATATCCCCACACAGCCACACAGATACACACGCAACCGTCGCCACCTGATCTCCATCGCCACCTCACCCGAGCCAATCCCTGCTCGCCACCTCATCCCACCTGGCCCCACTCCCTCTCAACCTGCCCCAACTCCCTCCCGCGCACACACACACACTCGCACGTGAGAGAGGCAGAGAGCTATGCTCCCGCTCTCCCCTGCCCCCCTGGCCTAGATGCCACCGCCACCCACGCGCTTCCGACACGCGAGGCCCCGCTCCCCACCTACCCCGCCTCGGGATCCCCGCCACGACACCCTGGGCCCACCTGCCGACGCGCCCGTTCCCCCCGCTCAGTCCCATCTTCCCCGTGACCTCCACCTACCCCGCTCCTCCCCAGATCCCGCACCGCCGCCACCCGGCTCGCCTCGCCGCCAGCCTCTCCTCCTCCTCGGGCCAAGCCTCGCCGACCTCTGCGTCTACCTCCTCCGGGGCCCTCCTGCCTCGACCCTGCGTGGCATCGACCGACCTCTCCATCTCCTCAAGCCCTCCGCTTGAGCCCGGACATCCCTGACCCTTGGTCCACATATCTGCCGCCAGGGTCGCCTCGGCCCCGACCCTCTGCAAAGTTCGATCCACCACCCCGCCCCGCGCTCGTGCTCACCTCCATCTGTGAGTCCCCAGCGCCTCCCGTCGACCCCGGCCGTGCCCTTGTGAGCCTTCGTCGCGCTGCCTCTCCTCTCCGGCAAGCACGTCGCTCGTGCGCCGCCACCGCGTGCCCTCGTCGTCCTCACCTTCACCGGGCCCCGCAGTCGTGGCCCCGAGCGCCTCCACGTTGCCTCCAGCAAGCTTCGCCTACCCTGCTAGCTCCGAGCACTGCCCGGTCGCGTGGACACCGCCCATCCCCGCTCGGCCCCGCCTCGCCTTCGACCGCCCCTGATCTGTCAGTGCCAGCCGCTGCCGCCGCGGCGTCTCCCCATGGCTTCGTCCCCTGTGCCCCAAGCTGCCTTGCTGGTTCAGCCCTGCAGCTTCGCTGCTCGAGCCCCAGGTCTGAGGGCACCACCTCGTGTCCTCTCTGCCAGCACGCGTGTATGCCTGTGCTTGTGTGTTCCGTGGGCTCCTAAAAGTCAGTTTGTCTGTTGATCCGTGAAAAGTTTGGGCTGGCGTGCGAGCGCCCTTGCAGCTACCTTCCAAGACCATCTCGCCCACGAAGACCAAATCTGAAGGCCTCGAACCCCGACCCCAGAAACCGAAGACCGTGGAACACCGAGCTCTTCCTCCTGGAGAAGGAAGTCTCCAAGAACCGTTCCTAGAACCGAGACCGGTCAGAAATGCCAAGATCTCCAATCGGAATCCGAGGACGCCGAGACCCCGGTACGACAAGACCTTCTTCCCGCACCGATGCCTGAGGACCGGACGCCAAGTTTGCCGAGGACCCGGATGCCAAGGTCGCCAACACGAAACGCCAAGTTCTTCATCCCGTACGCCGTGACCATCTACACGGACCCGAAGGCCACGGATGCGACAAGATCTACTCCATTGTCCGAGAACGTTCCCGCCGAGACCGATCCCCGTCGAACCCCGAACCCCCGGAACCAAGCTCTTCAGAACCAGATGTGTGACCCTAAGCCCCTATTTTTATAATATGACATTATCAACTATCGCATATTAAATTGTTCATGCATGCATACATGTCTGTGGTTTGGGGGCATTATGCCGATTCACCTCATAATTAAATATGGAGTCCATCTGCGGGATATCTTTATCTTATTCCGGACTCCATTTAAATTTGTGTAGTGAACCGATACCATGTTTTGCCTTGTTAAGACAACATTTAAAATGCGGGGTATCTAAAACCACTTGAACCTTCTAATTAATTGTCGAGACCTGGGTTTCGCTTAATATTGCCTAGTTGCATCGCATCCTTGCCATGCCATGCATCATATCATAAGCATGCCAGATCTTCTGTCGTAGTATTAAATATTGCGTCCGGTGTTTCTTCTAGTGTTTTCTTCTTCGGGGATTAGGCCGATGAGTTGATGCAAGTATCGACAAGTTCTCCGGATATCAACCTTCGGCAGTGTTTCCCAGGCGAGCATTCTCCCCCTTTCTACCTATTTTGCATTTATAGTCTTTATTTCCTCCTGTTGATCTATTGCTATCTGTGTCGCGATGCTTTAGTGTCTCGTACCAGATATATCCCTTGCAGCCTTTATATTGCCTTGGACACATCCTATTGCCTGTTGTTTGATAAATAGTCGGCCTTGCGAGTCATAGTTGCTTGCTCACGTGATGCTTCGCGTCGTTGTTGTTCCACCGTTATTGGAATGTTGGCACCTGCTTAATGGTGGAGATGCTTAATGGTGGAGATGATCATGGCTTTAATTACAACTTGATATTAAATTGCTAGATATGACTAATGCAGAGGCATCGGTGGGCAATAGATGTTATTTGGTTCTTCCACGCTCACTTGTGTCCCGTAGGACCCTGAGTGCTTGATACATGTTCCTTGACTATCGCACTATCCGCATATGGGACCATGAATCCCCTTAGCCAGAGCTTGATTCATTTCTTATTTCTTGGGGCCACAAACTAGTTTGGGGCTTTATTACTATCCTGTACTTATGCCATGCTTTACTGTTTTATTTACGATTGTGCGTGGAGCGCCTGTACTGTTTTGGATCGTGACACGTTTTCGCTGTATCGACAAGCCCAGTCACACTTTCGGGTTCCCAGTCGTTTACCGCCGTCCACACAAACCCTGGGTCCGTCTCAGAGCCGGCCAACTTCGTCGCGGGTAGCTTAGTGGGGTGGCCCCCTGAAATATTTTATGAATCCTATGATTGCTTTGTCGTGAAAGCCTCGTTGGGTTTTGATTTGGTTTTTCCGAGGTTGATCGTGTGTGTGTTGCTATTTGTGCAACCCTACAGGGTAAATCTTTCTGAAAGTCGTGTCCGCGGTTATGGACGACTTGGAGAACAGTATCTCGATCATAGACAAGCATAACTAAAGTAGTGCTATAAATTTCACTTAATATGTGACTAGTAATTAGCTTCACTACAATGGAATGGATAATAAAAGTGCCAACAACTGGTGGAACTGGGGTGTATCGTCTTATGTTATACCTGCCTAGTAAGTATCGCAACTCTAATGGAATGAAATAAAAGTGCCAACAACTGCTGGGGTTTGAAATGTCACATGCTAATTGTATCTGACTAGTAAGTACTGCAACTACAACTTCTTGGTTAACTAAAACTGCCCACTACATATGCTATCAGGATGACTCGTGTTATCTATATCTGACTAGTAAGTACTGCAACTATAATGGAATGAATAAAACTATTAACTGTGTGAGTTCCTCGGTTTGACTTCCTCGTTTGGTCTCGAGGGGGAATACCAGGATGGGTATGATTGGTGTTAGAATCAGGTTGGATCCGAATAGGTCTTTCTTATCTCTCTCTAATAGCCGATAGTTTATCGAGTCTCTATAGGTTGTTTAGTGCATGCTTCGTTGCCGCTTCAGTCCACCACCTATGTAGGCGAGAGCCGCCAAATTCTAGCCTCGCCGTGTACTGGCCTCAGTACTGACGCTCCTCTTTTTCCTTTGCCCTTTGTCGGCACCCCTTTTGTTTTAGCAGGTTTGAGATCGACGTCGTTAGCAGGGTTACCCTTCCGGCTTGGCCTGGGCAGGGTTATGGACGCCATTGGTTATTCTTCAGGGCTCTTAGCCCCATTTGCTTCTTATCCGTACTCGGGTGTTGTATCTATTTCAAGATGATTTGGATCTTTGTAATGTACATCTGTATTCTTGACTTAGTGAGTCGTTGTTGTATATATATCTGTTCTGTGGGTTCCATCGTGGACTATTGTGTAATGATATTACTTCGTTTTCCACCCGCACGAGAGTGCCTGGTGGGCGTCCTTGAATCATTTCTATGTGGGTTTGGAGGGAAGCGCTAAAACTTGCATAGGGCCGATTTGAGGGTGTTACAGAGTAGTACCAGAGCTCAGCAGTTGCGATACCCCACTAGTCTAGCCTGTAGGATAACCTAGCTAACGGCCGAAGTAGAGTGTCAAAACTATTTTGGAAAATCGGTTGGATAAATATGATTAGGTCTGCTTTTACTCCTTACCCTCTGCTATTCTCCTCTTACCTCTACGTGTTTTGGATCTGTTCTCTTTTTTTTCTTCGAGTCCAGGATTTCTCATGGTCGGGTTTCCGTCGTACCTTCAGGGTTTCGCTTCCTTCTTTGGTAACGGTGCTTCTACATCCAGTCTTCGTGCTATCTGAGGAATCCTTCATCTGTTGGACTTCTCTCTGTTCCTTCTTGTGCCTTTCGGTGTTTTCCGACGCGATGACATCATCTATGCCAGATCCGATGCAGAGTCTGCATCCCTCCTTGTTTTCGAACCTCGCTTCTCGAGATCTTCAGTCTAATTCTGAGAGTTGGTTGCATAATTATCCTATTCGTGTGCAGAGTAATGGTTTGGGTGCGCGATGGACTGATCACCATCCGGCTACTCTTATCATTCGCTCTTGTACATCGAATCAGTGGATCCAGCAATTTTACTCCATCCACGGAAGTTAGAGGTGGCTTTATTTCTCGATACCTTTACCTTCTTCCTTGGTTTATCCGGAGTGTTCTCTCGACGGATGTGAGTAGCGACCTTGTTAATGGTGTCGCGAGGATCTACATGAAGCGAGAAGATTCAGATCGTCGACCTTCTTACCGGTACCATGAGGCGGATCTCGAGGGCGAGATCCCTTGTTAGTGGTGTCGAATTGTGGCACCCTGCTAAAACCACTACTAGAAAATCGTTGTGTTTTTGTGCATTCCATCATCATGACCGCATGCTCATGTCATCATGCCACATTGCATTTGAGCATCGTCATCATCGTGTATCTGTTTGTCTAAAACTATTTTCGAAAAACCTGGTTTTGTTTTCTAAATGCCCCGTCTTTATTTCAAATCAAAACCCGGGCTTGGCCGGAATATTTTGTTTCGTCTACAATCGGATTTCAAAAGCCCCATTTTAAACAAATAAAATATTTATATTATTTTTAGGGGGCAGCCGAACCGGGCCAAACCGACCCAGCCGGCCACCCCCAGTAAACAAAACCAGAGCAGACCTAACCCTAGCCCTCCCCAAATCCCCTACCTATCCCCACACAGCCACACAGATACACACGCAACCGTCGCCACCTGATCTCCATCGCCACCTCACCCGAGCCAATCCCTGCTCGCCACCTCATCCCACCTGGACCCACTCCCTCTCAACCTGCCCCAACTCCCTCCAGCGCACACACACACACTCGCACGCGAGAGAGGCAGAGAGCTACGCTCCCGCTCTCCCCTGCCCCCCTGGCCTTGATGCCACCGCCACCCACGCGCTTCCGACACGCGAGGCCCCGCTCCCCACCTACCCCGCCTCGGGATCCCCACCACGACACCCTGGGTCCACCTGCCGACGCGCCCGTTCCCCCCCTCTCGGTCCCATCTTCCCCGTGACCTCCACCTACCCCGCTCCTCCCCAGATCCCGCACCGCCGCCACCCGGCTCGCCTCGCCGCCAGCCTCTCCTCCTCCTCGGGCCAAGCCCCGCCGACCTCTGCGTCTACCTCCTCTGGGGCCCTCCTGCCTCGACCCTGCGCGGCGTCGACCGACCTCTCCATCTCCTCAAGCCCTCCGCTTGAGCCCGGACATCCCTGACCCTTGGTCCACATATCCGCCACTAGGGTCGCCTCGGCCCCGACCCTCTGCAAAGTTCGATCCACCGCCCCGCCCCGCGCTCGTGCTCGCCTCCATCTGTGAGTCCCCAACGCCTCCCGTCGACCCCGGCCGCGCCCTTGTGAGCCTTCGTCGCGCTGCCTCTCCTCTCCGGAAAGCACGTCGCTCGTGCGTCGCCACCGCATGCCCTCGTCGTCCTCACCTTCACCGTTCCCCATAGTCGTGGCCCCGAGCGCCTCCGCGTCGCCTCCAGCGAGCTTCGCCTACCCCGCTAGCTCCGAGCACTGCCCGGTCGCGTGGACGCCGCCCATCCCCGCTCGGCCCCGCCTCGCCTTCGACCGCCCCAGATCTGTCAGCGCCAGCCGCTGCCGTCGCGGCGTCTCCCCATGGCTCCGTCCCCTGTGCCCCAAGCTGCCTCGCTGGTTCAGCCCTGCAGCTTCGCTGCTCGAGCCCTAGGTCTGAAGGCACCACCTCGTGTCCTCTCTGCCAGCACGCGTGTATGCCTGTGCTTGTGTGTTCCGTGGGCTCCTAAAAGTCAGTTTGTCTGTTGATCCGTGAAAAGTTTGGGCTGGCGTGCAAGCGCCCTTGCAGCTACCTTCCAAGACCATCTCGCCCACGAAGACCAAATCTGAAGGCCTCGAACCCCGACCCCAGAAACCGAAGACTGTGGAACACCGAGCTCTTCCTCCTGGAGACGGAAGTCGCCAAGAACCGTTCCCAGAACCGAGACCGGTCGGAAATGCCAAGATCTCCAATCGGAATCCGAGGACGCCGAGACCCCGGTACGACAAGACCTTCTTCCCGCACCGATGCCCGAGGACCGGATGCCAAGTTCGCCGAGGACCCGGATGCCAAGGTCGCTGACACGGAACGCCATGTTCTTCATCCCGGACGCCATGACCGTCTACACGGACCCGAAGGCCACGGATGCGACAAGATCTACTCCATTGTCCGAGAACGTTCCCGCTGAGACCGATCCCTGTCGAACCCCGAACCCCTAGAACCAAGCTCTTCCGAACCAGATGTGTGACCCTAAGCCCCTATTTTTATAATATGACATTATCAACTGTCGCATATTAAATTGTTCATGCATACCTGTCTGTGGTTTGGGGGAATTATGCCGATTCACCTCATAATTAAATATGGAGTCCATCTGCGGGATATCTTTATCTTATTCCGGACTCCATTTAAATTTGTGTAGCGAACCGATACCATGTTTTGCCTTGTTAAGACAACATTTAAAATGCGAGGTATCTAAAACCACTTGAACCGACTAATTAATTGTCGGGACCTCGGTTTCGCTTAATATTGCCTAGTTGCATCGCATCCTTGCCATGCCATGCATCATATCATAAGCATGCCGGATCTTCTGCCGTAGTATTAAATATTGCATTCGGTGTTTCTTCTAGTGTTTGCTTCTTCGCGGATTAGGCTGATGAGTCGATGCGAGTATCGACAAGTTCTCCGGATATCAACCTTCGGTAGTGTTTCCCAGGCGAGCATTCTTCCCCTTTCTACCTATTTTGCATTTATAGTCTTTATTTCCTCCTGTTGATCTATTGCTATCTGTGTCGCGATGCTTTAGTGTTCCGTACTAGATATATCCCTTGCAGCCTTTATATTGCCTTGGACACATCCTATTGCCTGTTGTTTGATAAATAGTCGGCCTTGCGAGTCGTAGTTGCTTGCTCACGTGCTGCTTTGCGTCGTTGTTGTTCCACCGTTATTGGAAGGTTGGCACCTGCTTAATGGTGGAGATGCTTAATGGTGGAGATGATCATGGCTTTAATTACAACTTGATATTAAATTGCTAGATATAACTAATGCAGAGGCATCGGTGGGCAATAGATGTTATTTGGTTCTTCCACTCTCACTTGTGTCCCATAGGACCCCGAGTACTTGATACATGTTCCTTGACTACCGCACTATCCGCATATGGGACCATGAATCCCCTTAGCCAGAGCTTGATTCATTTCTTATTTCTTGGGGCCACAAAGTAGTTTGGGGCTTTATTACTATCCTGTACTTATGCCATGCTTTACTGCTTTATTTACGATTGTGCGTGGAGCACCTGTACTATTTTGGATCGTGACACGTTTTCGCTGTATCGACAAGCCCAGTCACACTTTCGGGTTCCCAGTCGTTTACCGCCATCCACCCAAACCCTGGGTCCGTCTTGGAGCCGGCCAACTTCGTCGCGGGTAGCTTAGTGGGGTGGCCCCCTGAAATATTTTATGAATCCTGTGATTGCTTTGTCGTGAAAGCCTCGTTGGGTTTTGATTTGGTTTTTCTGAGGTTGATCGTGTGTGTGTTGCTATTTGTGCACCCCTGCAGGGTAAATCTTTCTTGAAAGCCATGTTCGCGGTTATGGAAGACTTGGAGCACAGTATCTCGATCATAGACAAGCATAACTAAAGTAGTGTTATAAATTTGACTTAATATGTGACTAGTAATCAGCTTCACTACAATGGAATGGATAATAAAAGTGCCAACAACTGGTGGAACTGGGGTGTATCGTCTTATGTTATACCTGCCTACTAAGTATCGCAACTCTAATGGAATGAAATAAAAGTGCAAACAACTGCTAGGGTTTCGAATGTCACATGCTAATTGTATCTGACTAGTAAGTACTGCAACTACAACTTCTTGGTTAACTAAAACTGCCCACTACTTATGCTATCAGGATGACTCGTGTTATCTATATCTGACTAGTAAGTGCTGCAACTATAATGGAATGAATAAAACTATCAACTGTGTGAGTTCCTCAGTTTGACTTCCTCGTTTGGTCTCGAGGGGGAATACCAGGATGGGTATGATTGGTGTTAGAATCAGGTTGGATCCGAATAGGTCTTTCTTATCTCTCTCTAATATCCGACAGTTTATCGAGGCGCTATAGGTTGTTTAGTGCATGCTTCGCTACCGCTTCAGCCCACCATACCTATGTAGGCGAGAGCCACTAAATTCTAGCCTCGTCGTGTACTGGCCTCAATATTGACGCTCCTCTTTTTCGTTTGCCCTTTGTTGGCACCCCTTTTGTTTTAGTAGGTTTGAGATCGACGTTGTTAGCAGGGTTACCCTTCCGGCTTGGCCTGGGCAGGGTTATGGACGTCATTGGTTATTCTTCAGGGATCTTAGCCCCATTTGCTTCTTATCCGTACTCGGATGTTGTATCGATTTCAAGATGATTTGGATCTTTGTACTGTACATCTGTATTATTGACTCCGTGAGTCGTTGCTGTATATATATCTGTTCTATGGGTTCCAACGTGGACTATTGTGTAATGATATTACTTCGTTTTCCACCCGCACGAGAGTGTCTGGTGGGCGTCCTTGAATCGTTTCTATGCGGGTTTGGCGAGAAGCGCTAAAACTTGCATAGGGTCAATTTGAGGGTGTTACAACATGCGTCCCAATAGGCCAAAGAGCAAAGACGTAGGTTGAGTGTTGAAATCAATTTCCTAGATCTTACCATCAGTTTGTACTTTTGGTTGAGTTGGATAGTGCATGCAATTCAATATGGTACCAGAGAAGGAGGTCCTAGGATCAAATGTTGGCCACCACATGAATTAAAAAACTATTGTGGCTTCCCAAACACACGTCACAATAGTCCAAAGGGCAAAGACGTAGGGTAAGTGTTAAAACAAATAGTCTACCTCTTTCCATCAACTTCGACTTTTGGTTGAGTTGTCTACTACATGAAATTCAATATGGTATTGATACATTGCAAATGTATCTATAATTTTTGATGTTCCATGCTTGGTTTTATCCACTTTCTTGTGTTTTGTCCACACTTTGGAGTACTTTTCATATGATTTCTTAGACTAACTTATTAACAAGAGCCACAGTGCCAGCTTCCTATTTCTCATATTTTTGGTTCCAGGAAAGTCAGAAAATGAATATTCTCAGAATTGGATGGGACAAAAGCCAAAGTGCCTATTTTTATGGACGTCATCAGATGCTAGAGTACGAGACGGAGAGGAGCGAAGGGGCCACCACACCACCTGGCCGCACGGGCCAGGCCTGGCCGCGCCAGGGGGTGGTGTGGCTAGCCCAGGCACCCCCTTGGCCTCTCCTTCCGCCTATAAGATGCCCTCGGGACGAAAACCCTAAGTACCCGATCAAAAATCCACAAAAGAGTCTGTAGCCGCCGTCATCTCCATCCCTAGATCGGGAGGGATCTGAAGCTCTTCCGGGCACCCTGCCGAAGAGGGGAATTCACCCTGGAGGCCTTCTTCATCACCATGCAAGCCTCCGGTGTGATGCATGAGAACTTCATCCTTCGACTACGGATCCATGTAGTAGCTACATGGCTGGTTCTCCTCCTTTGTGCTTTCATGTTTAGATCTTGTGAGCTCCGTTCATGATCAAGACCATCTATTTGTAATTCTGCATGTTGTGTTTGCGGGGATCCGATGGATATTGAGATGCTATTTTCAGATTGATTATTGATTCTATCATGTCTTTGTTATTTGTGATCTTGCATGCTTTCTGTTGTTAGTAGCTATCTTGGCCAAGTAGATGCTAGCAACTCCAAGAGTTAGTATTTATGCTCGTTAGTGGGTTCATGCCTCTAGTAATCTGGGGAAGTGACAGAAATCTCTAAGGTACTAGATGTGATGTTGCTACTAGGGAGAAAACAACAATCCTTTGTTCATAGAACAATCGTATTGTTTACTTTACACGCAATTCGTGAAGCAATAATCTGTTGCTTGCAACTTAATACTGGAGGGGGTTCGGGGGATAACCTAAAGGTGGATTATTAGTCATAGATATAGTTGGATGGCGGTCTATGTATAATGTTGTAATGCCCAATCAAGTTTCAAAGGAGTCAAGATGATTAGTATATGCATGTATTTCTTTCTCGATGTTTGTCAATTGCCCCGCTGTAATTTGTTCACCTAGCATGTTATCTATCTAAGGAGAGCCACCTCTAGTGAACTATGGATCCCGGTCCTTTTCTTTACATACAATCTACCAACTATTTATTGCTTTGTGCTTACTTTCTACAAACTATTACTTCTTTCCATTCGATACGTTTAATCCTTTGTTTTCAGCAAAACACGGTGAGATTGACAACCTCATCGCAAGTTGGGGAAAAATTTATGTGGTTGTGTTGTGCAGGTCTCCACGTTGCTACTAGCACCGGTAGTGCGCCCTGCCAAGGCTCAGCTAGCAACACCTTTGGGGTGTTTCCTTGCTCCTACTGGTTTGATTAAACCTTGCTTTCATAACTGAGGGAAACTTGCTGCTGTGCTCATCATACCTTCCTCTTGGGGTTCCCAACGAGCTCTACATCAACACCGAGCCATCAAGCATTTTTCTGGTGCCGTTGCCAGGGAGTCAAGGACATCTTCACAAGGGGAGTCCCTCATAACCAATCTCTTTACTTTGTTATTTTTGTTTTGCTTAGTTTCTTTTTGTTTTGTTTGCTTGTTTCTTTATCAAAAACACAAAAAATTAGTTTTATTAGTTTGCTTTCTTTACCAAAAACACACACAAAATTAAGTCTCCTTTAGTTGTCACCTCTTCCTTAGCTCACCATGTTGATCCCTAAATTCACCCTGAAAGACCTTTCGATTGGTAGTGGTTCTATAATTGGGAAAGATAATATTGAAGAATTCTTTAATCATGTTAGTAAACATGCGGATACTGAGGATAGATCCCTTGCAGAACTTGCTCCAAACTATGAGATTGCTGTAGCTTTTTTAATTCACATGTTAGAAACTAGGTTTGTTAACCTCAACCCCTTAATGCAAGTAATGTTTCTTAAGCTTAAAGAAATTGAGGACCCTGAAAAGAGGGATTTTATTCTAGAAACTTTGTTTAAAGAATTCTATGATGTTGCCAAAGAAGCTAGAAAAGTCTTTGAACGTTTCAATATGCTAGGCTCATGTGTAGATGTTGTTGGTACTAGAGAAAATATGAACAAAACCGAACCTAATGGGGAGGAACCTAAGATACCAATACCCTTTAAACTAGCAGCAATACATGAAGCCATAGAAAAAAATCTTGATTGGATTGTTCCTGAAAACCCTTTTGATGAACATAGTGAACCTAAGAGTATTGAGAGAGGATCCTCTAGAACTTATTTGGATGATATACCTTGCCTTGTTGAAAATATTTCTGGTATTGATCTTAATGCTTCTTCATTTGAGAACACTTGATTCTTTCTTGCTTCTTATGGCTAACTTAAAGGCGTTAAAGAAAAGTACTTATTGGGAGATAACCCAAAATTTTAGATGAGTCTTCGAAGTTATTACTTCAGTAATAACCTCTCCTTATCCTTTTTATTTGCTTTTTGTGCCAAGAGTAACCTCTAATGAGAGAGAAGTAACGATTGGGAAAGTTGCTGTCCCGAAACAGATTTATGTGCTTCACCGTAAAAATTCGTGTAAAATCTATGAACGTCTTTTTCAGGCGTGAAATTTTGTGCTTCTGACCCAGGTTATTATCTAACTTTCGTTAGTTCAACACTTTTTGATTTGAGCAACAGAAGGTCTTCGAAAAAATACGTCTTTACCTACTGGTCTGTTTTGACAGATTTCTGTCATTTTCTGCATTTGCTTCTTGTTGATTCCTTTTTGAGTTCTTTTGGGGAATTGAGCTTTTTGAGGGAAGTGCTACAGTATCTAGTGTTCTAATTTAAGTTTATTTGGTGTTATAACTAAACCTTAAGACTTATTTATCTTGAGTGCACTAATGTTGCTAATAAAGATTGTGTGAAGTTTTGTATGAAGGAAAAATTTCAGGTGTATGGAAGGAATGAGTAATGAGATGAAGGATGGACTAAAGCTCAAGCTTGGGGATGCCACACGTGTCACCCAAGAAATATCCAAGAAGTACAAGCGTCAAAGCTTGGGGATGCCCAAGGCATCCCCTTCTTCATCAATAAAAGTTATAGGTTTTTTCCAAACGCTTCATTTTTATTGTTTCATGCATAGTTGTGTTGTTCTTGGAGCGTCTTCTTTTTCGTTTTCGTTTTGGTTTTTTGTTTGCTTGGTTTTCTTAGTTTTCTGAATAAATTGTTTGGACCCCCTCTTTCATATATTGGTTTGCAAATAGTTTGGTTTGGTTTGGAAAAGAGTAGGAAAGTTCATACTTTTGTGGTAAAAAGAGCTCGTTTTTGACTGTGGCCTATGCTTTGTCATGCCATGCTTGATATTGTTTTGGCTTTATGCTTAGTATTCTTTGATGTAGCATGACTTGTTATAAACAATTGAGATTGCTTAATGTGCCTTGGATGGATCATGCGTTGTTTTAGCATATTAAAGCATAGTATAGTGGTATTCTCCTTTGATGCTTTATTTGGGTTGACTTGGCGCATGCTCACACCATGTTATGACTATCTCAAGTCACCATAGCCTTTTTGATCCTTTATTTTTAACTTGTAATATCACTTTATGCTTTGATCAATGATGTTTTGTCGCTCTACATGATTATGGCCATTATTGGTCTCTTAGTTTGTCGCTCCCAGTCTTTTGCTAGCCTCCACAACCAAGTATGAGTTCCACTCATGCATCCAACTCCCTAAACCAAGTTATTCCAAAGAGTCCACCATACCTACCTACTAGCTTATGCTATTCCAAGTATATTCATGCTTTTGTTTACCTTCCAAATTAAACTTTTTATGAGAAAACTAGTGATTAAAGCTCTCACGAACTTGATGGCACACTTTACTTTTCTTGCCCTTAATAAACTTGAACCATTGTGTCGTCTATGTTGTATATGCTTGCACTTATTTGTTGGGGATTAGCGGAACCATGCTTTCATGGGGAACGCTTTCAACATTGCACTTGGTACTTATACCTAGTTGATATCATGCTCTTTTGTATATGGATGTCGTCGGTGTGAAATGAAAGGGGAGCTTGTAAGTCCATGGAGTTATGTATATGTGTTAGAGAAACACCTGGGCTGCTGGTCTAATCCATGCTGACATGGTGGAAACCTGCAGCGTAACCATAATGAGCTGTCTATGAAGCATTTTTCTTATAAAAAAAGAGTCCTATGTTGAGTAAAAAAAGAGAAAAAGGAAAAAAGAGATATGAAAAGCGGAAAGAGAAAAAAAGCACCATATTCCCATGGTAAATAAGAAGATTGCTGAGATGCTTGTTGTTTGCTTGCCTTGTCATTTTGATATGGGGATTCTTCCGTATCATCGGGCAAGGGGTACCCCGTTGGTGGTTCTCTATGATACACATGTACTTACGATGACAAGAACTTACCGGTGACTAAACTTGAGTAGCATGAGGAGCGGCCCTCGTATACAAGGGACATGAGATTTCTAACTTATACTTCGTCAACCATGTACACCATAGTTTGTTCACTTTAACCTTAATCACTTCAAGATGCTTATGATAGGGGCAATGAGAGCTAAAAGCTATAAGTACCATAATTTTTGGAAGCTCTTTATGAGACTTGAATCCCTACTTCCTTTTATGAAGGCCTTTCTTCCACCATTATATTGAGTCTCCACATTCTACCTTTATGCACCTACTTTGAGAGCATAGTGGCCATTCTTAGTTCTATGTGCATTGTCCCAAGACTAGTTGATTGATGCATAACTTGATATTTCTCGTTTTAAACTATTTGTATCTAGTCACTCTTATGAACTTTGAAGGTGTCCTATGCATTTATATTTGATACTCTATGAGGGACAAGTTGAATGCTATTATGCTATGTTTTCTTTATGTGAAACAAACAAACGTCTTGCAAAGCATTGTTATTCATGAATCTTTTGTTTGTGCCTTTTAATGTTGCATCATAGTTTCTTTGTCTTATTGCTAGAACTTTGTCTTTCATGTTATGATTGAAGTACTATGATCCCAGCTTTGAATGTTTTACAAGTACTTTGATCAAGTCTTTGATGGTGCATGTCACCTCAAAAATTATTCTTTCTTTTTATCACTTACCTACTCGAGGACGAGCAGGAGTTAAGCTTCGGGATGTTGATACATTGCAAATGTATCTATAATTTTTGATGTTCCATGCTTGGTTTTATCAACTTTCTTGTGTTTTGTCCACACTTTGGAGTACTTTTCATATGATTTCTTGGACTAACCTATTAACAAGAGCCACTGTGCTAGCTACCTGTTTTCTGTTGTTTTTGGTTCCAGGAAAGTCAGAAAATGAATATTCTTGGAATTGGACGGGACAAAAGCCAAAGTTCCTATTTTTCCGGAAGTCATCAGATGCCAGAGTACGAGACGGAGAGGAGCCAGGGGGCCACCATACCACCTGGCCGCGCGGGCCAGGCCTGGCCACGCCAAGAGGTGGTGTGGCCATCCCAGGAACCCCCTCGGCCTCTCCTTCCACCTATAAGATGCCCTCGGGACAAAAACCCTAAGTACCCGATCAAAAATCCACGAAAGAGTCTGTAGCCGCCATCATCTCCATCCCTAGATCGCGAGGGATCTGAAGCTCTTCCTGGCACCCTGCCGGAGAGGGGAATTCACCCTGGAGGCCTTCTTCATCACCATGCAAGCCTCCGGTGTGATGCGTGAGTAGTTCATCCTTGGACTACGGATCCATGTAGTAGCTAGATGGCTGGTTCTCCTCCTTTGTGCTTTCATGTTTAGATCTTGTGAGCTTCGTTCATGATCAAGATCATCTATTTGTAATTCTACATGTTCTGTTTGCGGGGATCCGATGGATATTGAGATGCTATTTCAGATTGATTATTGATTCTATCATGTCTTTGTTATTTGTGATCTTGCATGCTTTCCGTTGTTAGTAGATATCTTGGCCAAGTAGATGCTAGCAACTCCAAGAGTTAGTATTTATGCTCGATAGTGGGTTCATGCCTCTGGTAATCTAGGGAAGTGACAAAAATCTCTAAGGTACTAGAAGTGCTGTTGCTACTAGGGATAAAACAACAATCTTTTGTTCATAGAACAATCGTATTGTTTACTTTACATGCAATTCGTAAAGAAATAATATGTTTCTTGCAACTTAATACTGGAGGGGGATCGGATGATAACCTGAAGGTGGATTATTAGTCATAGATACAGTTGGATGGCGGTCTATGTATAATGTTGTAATGCCCAATCAAGTTTCAAAGGAGTCAAGATGATTGGTATATGCATGTATTGCTTTCTCGATGTTTGTCAATTGCCCTGCTGTAATTTGTTCACCCAGCATGTTATCTATCTAAGGAGAGCCACCTCTAGTGAACTATGGATCCCGGTCCTTTTCTTTACATACAATCTACAAACTGTTTACTGCTTTGTGCTTACTTTCTACAAACTATTACTTCTTTCCATTCGATACGTTTAATCCTTTGTTTTCAGCAAAACACGGTGAGATTGACAACCTCATCGCAAGTTGGGGACAAAGTTCTGTGGTTGTGTTGTGCAGGTCTCCATGTTGCTACTAGCACCGGTAGTTCTCCCTGCCAAGGCTCAGCTAGCAACACCTTTGGGGTGTTTCCTTGCTCCTACTGGTTCGATTAAACCTTGGTTTCATAACTGAGGGAAACTTGATGCTGTGCTCATCATACCTTCCTCTTGGGGTTCCCAACGAGCTCTACATCAACACCGAGCCATCAGGTATCAGAGCATGAGGTCCTAGGATCATATCCTTGCCAACTCAATAACTAAAAAGAAATATTATGGCTCCCCAAAACATGCATCACAATAGGAGAAATGGCAAAGACGCAGAGTGAGAACTGAATAAATTATACCTCTTTCCATCATTTCAGACTTCTAGTTGAGTTGGTTAGTGCATGCAATTCAATAGAAGGTACCAAAATACTTTTGGGGGGTTAGTTCTCATGTATACCGCGTGATGGAGGTACTAGACTTTGTTGCACCACATTAATTTTCTTTTTCTAATCACTCCCTCTCTGATATTTGACGTGTTTTCTTTTTCTTGGTGGTAACTTCTTGATTTATTTTTGCGAAATATAGTTTCTTTGCATAACTCTAAACAAATCAAATCATGGGGCAATAGTAAATTTCTGGCAAGTCTGACAGCGTCCTCAAAAGAAACCAGAAAATATAGGGAGTCGCGACCAATTATGAGCCAATTGAATGGAATACCCCCGAGAGGCAATAATAAAGTGGTTACTATCTTATTCCATGTTTATGATAAATGTTTATTTCTCATGCTATAATTGTGTCAATGGGAAACACTAATACATGTGTGTTTAATAAACAAAAATAAAGAGTTCCTAATTAAAGACTCTCATATAAAATAGCTCGTTGATTAACAAGATGATCAAGGTTTCCTATTCATGGACATTGGATGTTGTTAATAATGAGGTCACAACATTAGTGAAATGATGTGATGAACATTCACCCAAAGTATAGTAATATGATCAAAGTCATTATGTTTACATTATTGCTACAACATCATACGAAGTAACCCTAATCCTTGGACCATGAGATCATGTTAATTTCAAACACCGGAAGCGTACTTTGATAACATCAAACGTCACACCATAACATAGTAACTATAAAGGTGGGTTTGGGTACTCTAAAAGCGTTATGTTGAGGCTCATGGATCAAGAGTGGGATTTGTCCATCCCGATGACGAGAGATATACTCAGGGCCCTCTCGGTGATATCACATTACCACATCTTACAAGCATGTGATTGGATCACATAGAATGTTATATCATGGAACGAGAAAAGAGTACTTGTCGGTAACGAGATCAAACTATGATGGGGATACCAATAACCGAATCTCGGACATGTAATATATCACGAGACAAAGGTATTTAGTTATGATGTCAAAGGTTCTCGCTATCACTAGAGTCATCGTCGAATGTGTGGGAGTCAGTATGGATATCCAGGTCTCGCTGCTGATTACTAATCGGATAGGGGTCTCGGTCATATCTGCATTATGTGTGAACCATAGGGTGACACACTTAAGGTATACCGACACCAAATGGAGCAGATATAATACCATAGAAAGGATTTGAAAGTGCCGGGATTATTTCGATGGACACCAGAATTGTTTCGGGTCGAATTGCTGAAAATGATTTCAGATGTGATATCGAAGTATTGTAAGGGGTTTTATGCAGATGTTTGTTAATTAAAGTAATTAAAAATCTGAATGAAAGAAATAAAAATTGTTTTATTTAGTGAGATATTGCATTAATTTTGGTGGAAAATAAATGCAAGTTGAGTGGAGTTTATTTAATTGGAGTGAGCTTAGTGGAAGCTCCACTAATTATTAAGAGGGGAGAGGTGGGGGCACAACCATGCCCGTTGGCCATGGCCTTTCGGGATGCCCCCTTCACGTATAAAAGGAGGGCTCCTCCTTCTCTCCACACACACCTCCTCATGAAGGATCTCTCTACCCCGTAGTAAATTCCCCATGGCTTCGTATTAGCGAAGTACATGTTCTTGGTGGTTTCTCTAGAAGGATCTGTTGTTTCTGCTACTTTGATGGAGCGAGGACTCGGAGGTTGTCAGGGTGCTGGACGTGTGTGCGATCACGGATGCGCCGCTACTTTGCTACGCTGGACTTCAATTCAATCTTGATATTGGCAAGTGTACGACTACATCATCCACGAAATCAGATTTCGTTAACAAAGCTTTTTTGGTCTTCTAGGGTAAGATCTCTATATATGTATCCACCCATTGCTTGTATCTAGATAGATAGATCTTGGTGCTTAGTTGTTCATATCGTATGATTTTTTTGTTTTCTATGTTGCAAACCCAACAATGGTATCAAAGCCTGATCTATGCATAGATCCTTTGCACGGGTTGAACACATTTGAATATGTGGGCACTGATGATCATGGTAATGCATCCTTTATGTATTTTGGATATTGGTGGCATAGTGGGATGAAGCAGCCCGGACTAACTTTACATGTCCTTGCACATAAGACTTGTTTCGTGCTTGACATGCAACTAGTTTTGCATAAGTGGCTTGCGGGTGTCTGTCCCTCCGACTATAGTCAATAACTAATTTATAGTGGGTTGATAATAATTTGATTATCATCATTGTGGCTCCATGTTCATAGTTAAGAATGGTTCAATATTCGAAATCCCTAAGCCACATAAAAACATGCAAACGATAAATTAGAAGCGTCTAGTTTTGTTTTTGCTAGGCAAGTATTATGATATGGTAATGTTATAATTTTAAGTATGGTCGGCTCTTGGGAAACTATAACAAACCAAAGTGTAAACACCATAGACCTTGGTATTACAGAAATGGTATGATAATGATCATACCATGATGCATGAGATAGTGATCAAGTGAAAGAACTGTATCATATCAGTTTTTTGCATATGATGTTTGTTTGAATCTTATTTTGCTTGAACAACACTTAGTAGAATTATAAGATTCTCACTCATTTTAAATATCAATATAAAAATGTGTTCCTCCTTTAGTATGCACCGTTAACAAAGTTCATCATTTCGAGACACCACGTGATGATCGGGTGTGATAGACTCTATGTTCGCATACAACGGGTGTAAGATAGTTTTACACACGCAGGTACTAAGGTTCTTACTTGGTGAGCCTAGCATGAACATACATGGCCTTGGAACACGAACCTAAAGGTGAAGCATGAGTCATATTGTTGATACGATGACCATATAGATGCTCACCTTTGAAGATGCACCAATTCACGTGATGATCAGTCTTAGTATAGTGGATCAGGTTCATGTAATCACCAAAAAGACACGAGGGATGTTGTTTTTGAGTGGGAGTTCACATAGTAATATGATTAAAGCTAAACTCAATTTACCATAAACTACATTGAAGTGAATTTGCAAAATTTGTTGTAGTTATTGGCATTCGTTTACTACCATCTGCTTAGTTATAATTGAGATAATAGAACAATAGAATTCTGGATATTTACTTTACAAAATGCTATCGTATTGTTTTGAGTGTTAATCTAAAGTTTAGAAGTCCTATTGCAAACTTTTAACTTACTCCACCTACTCCATCAAGTTTAATAAGTAGTATTAAATCAAGGTAAAAATTTCAGTGTTAGTATCTAAGTATCATGCCTGACGCATACGCCTCAACCTATTCCTTCGGGATACCTGAGAGACACCTTTATGATCACAATGGTATGGTGTGATGATTGATGCAGTCAAATCTCCCTCTAGTGATAGTGATTAGATATGATCTCACAGTCAAAGGATTGGGTTACTACTCTTTCCTAGTTATCGCAATGTTGAACTTTGTGACTAGATCTCATTGCAATACTTGAGTTGGGTGTGTGTGTCCATCACATCATTCACCTAATGACATGACCCCATTGTTAATTGACATAAATGTCCATGATCAGAAAACCTTGATCATCAGCTGACCAATGGGCTAGTTGAGTAGAGGCTACTAGAGACTTGGTTTGTTTAGATACCACATGTGTACTAATTTTTATGCTTAATACAGTTATATCATGGCATAAAACTTATTATGAGCATTTGAGATATGACAATAAAAATATATTTATTTTCCCTCTAGGGTATATCTCCAACACTTATAGGGCTGCACCTTAGTGTAAGGAAGAGAGTAAAGAGGGACATAATGACATAAACTATGTCCTGAGTCTTTAAGTTGTATTAAGGGGGTTTTAGATCGGGAATCTTAGAACTTTATATTGTGGTTGGCCTTTATGTCTTAATAAATCCTTTGTTTGCACGTGTAAATGGCCTTAGGACCAATCATAAGGGGTGCACTTGCTCGTGTATATGGTTTCACCTATTTTAGGCTCCGTCCAAAGAGTGTAAAACTTGACAAGATACTTACCATATTATTGTATAAGTATGTATGTGTAACATCCCAAAACTTAATCCAAGGTTAATCAAGATCAAATCTACCCAATTTAGGGTTAACAAAAACTTTTTCCATTTAAAATGATTAAGCATTCATATGTGTGTGCATTTAAATTAGGAGTTGTTTTGAATTGCCATGTTTGAGTGATATATTGGTTGTAAAATGATTCTAAGGTGAATTAAACATCATCTAGATCATTCCCAAACAAATCCCAAATAAAAACATATCAAAAGAATAAAATAAGCAAATGGTCATTTGTGCCACTTTAATCACCTAGCCTACTTTGGTTATTCCTAGAACTCAAATCTTAACAGAAACAATTGTGGTTCTTTGCACCCCTTGCTAGTACAAGTAGTGATGTACCAAGGCCCACTTTGTTTCATCCCAAAAACTTTCAAACACTAAATTTAAATGACATTTGAAAATTGAATGTAGTTCATATGTATAGATCACACTTATTCAAAAACCACTCAAATGAACTCCACTTTTAAAACCCAAGCACACCTAGAAGCTCAAGCATAAGATACATCACTCCACCAAAAATCAGCCCAAAATTCAAAACTTTTTCTCTTGTGGCCATTTGATCGAACAGGTGGCAGGCAAGATTTCTCTACCTAACTAATATTGTTTGTAGATCAATGCATTGTCGAGTTTTTGGCCCTCATTTGGTTCCCCTGTCCCCCCTGAGTCCAACCAAACACCCACTGGCCTACCCCTAAGCTGGAGCAGGAGTGGAGCGCCGCCACTTTGTGGTCACCGACGGCCAGAAGCGGGCAACACGCCAGCGACCATGCCGCGCCAAACCAGCACGTCCCCTAGCTCCGCCCAACCCTACCGCACCTCACTGCCCCGTCCCTAAGCCCAGCCAGGCCCTGGACCACTCCCCAGCACCGCCACCCTTTCCCTCTGCGAGCTCGCCAGAGCACGATAGCCGCCAGCACGCCACTCCGCCTCGACCCCAGCGCCCCGCCAGACACGGTCGTGCACCGCCGCGTGACCCACAGTCGCCATGCCCGCCGTCGAGCATCGCCTCTGTCTCCTAGAGCACGCAACGCTCCCGACCATATGCCACCACCCCTAGCCACGCCATTACACCGTAGAGCACCGCCAGGGAACGGCACACCATCCGCCTACCTCACCCACGCTGATAGCCCCCTGTACCGCCTTCGCTGGAGCCGCGTGCCCACACCTCTCGGTCTCACCGTCGCGCCTATATAAGCAGGTCTCCCCAGCACGAATTCCTCACACCATTACACTCCCCTCTCTCCCCTGAACCTTTCCCCTCTCTCGCCGGAGCAGCTCGAGTCGTAGTTCGCCGGAATTGCACCGGAGGAGCCCGCTGCAGAGGAGGACACGCTGTCGTCGATTCCGTCCACCGCAACCCCTGTCACGACCTCGCCTGAGTCCGCTGTCGCCGTCTAGTTCGATCGTCCACCTCGCTGCACTAGCTGGAGCCCTGGTACATCCCTAGTAGACCCCCACTGGTCGTTTAGGGTTCAGTCTCGCCGGCGACGAGTCCGTCGTCGACGACGACTGTGAGCCGTTGATCTGTGTTCTAATCATAGCGCCCAGATTGCCCCGTACCGTTTCGGGTTTTAAGTCTTGCTGACAAGCGGTACGAACCTGTCAGCCGCCCTCTGTGCCGCTGAGCATAACTGGGCCGGCCCAATTGCTTTCCCGCGCTGACCCAGTAATTCAAATCTAGATTTTTCTATTTAGGTTTAAACTCAATTTTGTCCCTTAGTTCAAAAATCAATTCAGGAAGATTTACTGAACCAAATTGAGTGATTCCGATTTTGTTAGAAAGATACTGAAAAAATCTATCCAAACTAGTTGGATTTAATTCATTTAGAGTTAGAGATCTCTCCTAGTAAAAATAACAAGACAGGAGCTTTTGCACATTCAAACATTTTTATAAAATCAACCATAATAGATTTTGAGTTGATTCCAACTCTCAAAAATCACATTTAACCATACCTATCTGAATATGTAATAAAACTAAGGTTTACAGACAGTGACTTTGGACTAGTACCAAAATAATGCTATATAGGCATTTCTAGTCACTTTAAATCATTAAACATTAAACTTAAACTTATTAAAATGTGATCCAACCTTTAAATCACACTCCCATATGTTAGAATCTGTGGTGATGACAGGTGTCCACATGATCCCATATTTTAATTGGAGAATATTAAATCTTAGTTATTTTCAATGAGTAGAAATTACTTTTCTTAAATAAAATAAATGAAACTAGTTCATTAAATCTTGTGATGCTTGTGATGATAATAGATCATCAAATGTGTGCCTTAGTGTTCTAAGTAGACTAGTTAAGCATTGTTTGGTGATTGTATATTCCGTATGTATTTATAGATGATAGTACCGACCAAGCTTACGAGGAGGAGGAGTTCTACCAAGAAGAGGAGTAAGAAAACTTCAACCACTGCACCAATCAAGGAAAGCTATTGTTATCAAGCTAGCACTAAGCAAGCCATCATTAACAATGCAAGCTAACCCTTGTAATCTAGATAACCTAAGCAAAGGCATTAGGCATGCTTTGGTTATACCACCTTGACTTCTATCTTTTCCAAGTTTTACTTTTCTTGACTTTACCAAAGTCCTTTACTCCTTTAGAAGGTAGCATAAAGAGTATAAAACTCGACCTATCTAGTTAGACTTAGATGTCATTCTATGGCATGAGATTGATCTTAGCATCCCACTTTAGTGAACACTCTTAACTTAGTAGTTAGAACAAAACTCAAAACTTGATTCACTTATATGGGAATACTTGGTGGAAAATGAATTGTGAAAACCTTGGAATGATGAGTCATTCTATTGAGATTTTTTGACATGTGTTGAGAAACACAAATGGTTTATGATGATGAAAATGTTGAGGCATGAGCCTTAGCCCTTTTACAAAACTGATGGTTGGGTTCGGATGCGATACCTTTCAAATTTTACCGTACAACCACAATACCTGAATTGGGTAAGGCTTAGCCGGAAGTTTATATGCATTAGTATTAGTTCCCTCGTGGGAGAGGTTTGAGCTGAGGCTACCTCTTAATGTTGTCTACCTATGCAGTGCCCAAGATGACAAATGGTCATGGTTGGGAGGCCATACTCATATGAGAGGTGCTTATACTAGGGTGTGTAAAGGAAAGGTTATGTTTGATTATCGGCATACTAAGTATGATGATTCAGGGTTATCCCTAACAAATGTATCGAATCTTGTGGTGAAAGTGTACCACCTCTGCAGAGTGTCAAACTATTCAAATAGTTGCATCTGCGGTTATGGACAGTTGGAGTGGCCATACTATTTCATTGTGAGATGTTTTCAAAAAAACTTATGAAATGAATTGTGACATGACTTGACCACAACAGAGTTGTGACTATGATGATTAAGTTCCCACTTAATTGTTTGCAAAACTTCTTTTATCTTTTTTTTGTTTCTGAACTCAGCTTAGGTTTCAAACTTAACTTTACCAATAAACTTAGAGTTAGCATTTCCTACTAGAACTATACTACTTGTTAGTGGTAGTTTGTGAGTACTTAAAGAGTACTCATGGCTTTTGTCCCTGGCTATTCCTATGGCCAGACTATGAAGGAGATTACCAAGATGAAGGGCAGCAGGACGACTATGATAACTAGGACTATCTTCCATCGTCAGCATTGCATGTGACTCTGAAGATGGACCCCACCGCTACGCTATTTATTCTGCTACTTGATTGTACTAAGACTGGATCATGAGATCCTTATTTGTGTAAGACTTTATTTATGGTTTGTAATGGATGATGTACTGTGATATCCAATCTATTATGTCTCGCAAAAATGGTAATCCTGGGATTGCAAGGTATGGCATAACAGGCATCTGGGATTAAAAATCCGGGTGTTGACAAGTTGTTATCAGAGCCATCCTGACCATAGGAGACCCTAGTTAGAATGGACGTCCAAAAAAAACTTAGTTTCAAAAACCAAAGTGAGTACTTATGAAAACTATTTCCTCTCTTACCCTTGGGAATTCTTTCTCTCAAAAAATTCATGTTCCTCCAAATTCTTACATTACTACATAAAAATTTGACACACTTGATCACTTCACTAACTTTCTCATCCTTAATTCTTATAGATGGAAACTCAGTTCACCAAGTTCTACCAGTTGGGCAATGGAGGCCAACTGATCTTCGAGGGGGATCTGGATTTACTGTCGGAGTACTTGGGACGCATGCATCCGGAATTCCTTGGATCTCAACTTCCTGGACGCCCAGGAGGAGATTTACAATGGCTAGTCACCGTTGATCTTCGAGGCAAGATAGAAGCACCAACGTCCGGGAGGATCTAGTTCTCTGTGAGAGAGAACAACTGGCTAGATGGATTAGCCAGGGCAATGCATGAAGCTCTTGCACGTCTATGTGCCCTGAGTGTCAACCAAATCCAAGGAATCCGCTTTGCTCACTATGCAAGATGAGATTTCATGGGAATGCCCATGGAGATGCCAAGTCACCCGGAATTGAAGCGTCAAGTGGAGAACCTTGACTTCTTGATGTACGACAGACAGAAGGAGTTGGACAATGCCAGAGAGGTCGCCAACAACAACCTCGCCATTGCAGCCCAGAAGGCTCAGACTTTCTCACTGCTAGTCCAAGATCGTTAGTCTTTGCGCCGTCAACGCGCCAAGAAGGATCGCACCATCGACCGTCTTCGCAAGAAGGTGGTCGACCTCGACAATATCATCAAGGAGCAAGAAGCTCAGCTTGCCGTGAAGGAAGAAGAAGAGGAAGGTGAAGATATCCAAGGAGATATTGACTCCTACCTCAGCAATGATGATGACTTTCTGGAGGAAGATGTCGTGGACTTCTACATCGATGACGATGACTCCGACTTCATCGACGATGAGTAGATGCACTAGAGCACTGTCGTAGCATGAGGAGTATCGGTCCCATTGTATCGTAGCTGACAAAATGGTTCTTAAAACCATCTATTTTCCCTTTGATGTTATGGTGTGTGTGTGTTTGTACCGTGTTCTTTGTTTGAATGAATAAAAAGAAGTTAGTTGCAAAAATCTGAGTCAAAACAAAGTTTTAGCTTTGAAATCAAAAACCATGAACCTTAGAACTTTCCCTCTTACCCCTTTATCTACCTCAATCTTCAGATGACTCGTGGAAACCAAGGAGGGAGCAGCTCATCGCAAGACCCAATGCTGCAGATCCTGCAGAATCTCATTGCAGACAGAGAAGCAAGCAGGGCAGAGCGCCAAGCTAATCTAGCAACACTACAACAGATTGCCCAGATGGCTCTCAACAACCAGAACCATGGAAATCAGGATCATCATGGATCCAAACTCAAGAACTTCCAAAATACAAATCCCCCAATCTTTAGTACCTCAGAGAACCCACTGGATGCTGATGACTGGTTGCAGACAATGGAAAACAACTTAGAAGTAGCTTGAGTAGATGCCAATGAGAAGGTTCTCTTTGCCACCCACTATTTGGCAGGAGATGCAAGAGCATGGTGGAACAATATCCGCACAATGAACCATGGCCAAGTGATGACATGGGAAGCCTTCAAAATCAAGTTCAGTCGCACCCACGTGCTGCAGGGTCTAGTCACCAGAATGAGGGATGAATTCCGAGAGTTGAAGCAAGGCAGAATGACTGTGTGGAGTACCGTGACAGATTCCTGTCCTTAGCCAGGTATGCACCTGATGAGATCAACACGGAGGCCAAGAAGAAGGAGAGATTCTTGAATGGACTGCATGATGAGATGTAGACTGTCCTCGTCAACATCCGCTTCGAGGATCTTGAAGAGCTAATAAACTCTGCCATTCAGATGGAAGGGAAGCTCAACCAGGCAAACGACAACCGAAAACGTCATATGATGCAGCAATCTGGATCCAACAGTCACCAGAAATACCGTCCCAACCCCTCAGCGGGATATGCACCGAGGAACAATCGACCCCCAATGTCTCGCCCAAGCTACCCCAACCGTGGCGGGGGAAATGTGAAGTCCGGAGGAAACAACAATCACTCCGGCAACACCAGCAATTTCAACTGCGCCCCTCCCAAGAGCAACAACAACAACAACAACAACAACACTGCACCCAGAACTGGAAGCAATGTTGTGCCCGTGGCAGCGAAAGACAAGTCTTAGATCACTTGTTTCGAGTGTGGAGTGAAGGGTCACTATTCCAATGAGTACCCCAAGAAGATTGCCACCACTGCAAATGTGAATGCCCCAGCTCAACAGCAGCGTCGTGTTCAACCAGGAAGAAGATTCACCCTAGGGAACCCTCACAGCCGCAATGGCCGTCTCTTCCACATGAACGCCGAAGAAGCCCAAGAAGCACCAGATGTAGTGCTGGGTATGTTTTCTGTCAACTCAGTTTTAGCAAGAGTGTTGTTTGATTCTGGAGCATCGCACTCATTTGTCACCGAAAAATTTGCATGCACTAGTAAGATTCACCCAACCAACTTGAAGCATGTCATGATAGTTCAAATCCCCGGTTCAACTACAACAGCTAGAAAAATTTGCAAAGTTGTGCCTATCAGAATACATGGGATAGATTTTTATGCCAATCTAATAGTACTTGGAACCAAAGGTTTGGAAGTAGTACTAGGAATGGACTGGATGTCAAAGCATAAAGGACGGATAGACTGTGCTAAGAAAGCCATCACCATAACCAGTAGCTCTGGAGTCTTAGTAGAGCACATATATGAAACCTTGCCCCGTCAATTCAAGTGTAACAAAAGTCTAGCCCTACCCACCATTGACAAAGTCAGAGTAGTATGTGAATACCCCGACGTATTCCTAGATGAATTGCCTGGTATGCCCCCGGATAGGGATATTGAGTTCATTATTGAACTAATCCCTGGAACTGGACCCATAGCCCAGAGACCCTATAGCATGAACCCCTCAGAGTTAGTGGAACTGAAGAAGCGGTTGGATGCTATGTTGGCAACATGCTTGATTCAACCAAGCGCATCGCCATGGAGATCGCCAGTGTTATTCATCGACAAGAAAGATGGAGGCAACCGCCTATGCACCGATTACAGGAAGCTGAATGATGTCACCATCAAAAACAAGTACCCATTGCCAAAGATAGAGGATCTATTTGATCAGTTGACTGGAGAAATGTATTCTCAAAGATTGATCTTAGGACTGGTTATCACCAACTTAAGATTCGTGCAACGGATATTCCGAAGACAACCTTTACTACTCGCTATGGTTTATACGAGTATACGGTTATGTCTTTTGGATTAACCAATGCCCCTGCTTATTTCATGAATCTCATGAATAAGATCTTTATGAATTTTCTAGACAAGTTTGTCGTTGTGTTCATCAACGATATCCGTATCTACTCCAAGTCAGAAGAAGAGCATGAGCAACATCTGAGAATCATCCTTGAAACCCTTAGAGAGCATCGGTTGTATGCCAAGTTCAGCAAATGTGAGTTCTGGCTGAAAGAAGTAGGATTCCTTGGACATATTGTGTCTGCCGGAGGAGTCGCTGTTGATCCCACCAAAATCAAAGATGTCGAAGAATGGGAAGCCCCAACCACTCAAACCCAAGTCCATGCATTCCTCGGATTAGCGAGATACTACCGCAAGTTCGTCAAAGGATTTTCAAGCATCGCCCAACCCATGACCCAATTGTTGAAGAAGGACAAGAAGTTTCAATGGACCGACAAATGTGAAGCTAGTTTACAAGAGCTGAAGAAGAGATTGATTTCAGCCCCAATATTAATCATGCCAGATATCAAGAAGTCGTTTGATGTATATTGTGATGCATCCAAGATTGGTCTCGGATGTGTATTGATGCAAGAACGCAAAGTCATCGCTTATCTGTCTCGACAACTAAAGCAACATGAGCAGAACTATCTGACCCATGATCTTGAGTTAGCAGCCGTAGTTTTGGCATTGAAGACATGGCGTCATTATCTGATGGGTAATCGCTGTGAGATTTACTCGGATCACAAAAGCTTGAAGTATATTTTCACTCAGAAGGAGCTGAATATGAGGCAAAGGAGATGGATAGAGTTAATAAAGGATTATGACCTTGACATTCACTATCACCCCGGCAAAGCCAATGTGGTAGCGGATGCTCTTAGCAGATTGTTGTGTAGGCTAAACACTATGATCAAAGAGAAGCAACCAAGTTTGTATGAGGAGTTGGAGCAGTTCAGGACTGAGCTGGTTAGCAAAGGATTTCTAGCTAGCATTGAACTTCAACCCACTTTGATTAGCCAAATCAAGGAAGCCCAGAAGGGAAATGAAAGTATCGACGGAATCAAACGTCATATTGGTACAGGAAAGGTACCTGGATTCACCGAAGACAAAGACGGAGTTATGTGGTACAAAGGCCGTATCTGTGTGCCAGCAGATTCGGAGCTGAAGCAAGTTATCATGCAAGAAGCTCATGATACTCTTTATTCTATCCACCCCGAAGGAACGAAGATGTATCAAGATTTGAAAGAGCAATTTTGGTGGCACAAGATGAAGAGAGAAATCAGGAGCTACATCGCCAAGTGTGATATCTGTCAGAGAGTCAAAGCGGAACATTAGAGGCTCACAGGACTGTTGCAACCATTGCAGATTCCAGAATGGAAATGGGATTCCGTCGGAATGGACTTTATCACAGGATTGCCTACTTCAAGTAGGGGAAATGACTCAATCTGGGTCATCGTTGATAGACTGTCCAAGGTAGCTCACTTTATACTTGTCAAGACAACTTACCAGAGTTCGAAGCTAGCAGAGTTGTATATTGCTAGAATTGTTAGTCTGCATGGAACCCCCAAGACCATAGTATCAGATCGAGGAACCCAATTCACCTCGAGATTTTGGCAGAAAGTCCAGGAAGGATTAGGAACCAAGTTAAATTTCAGCACCGCTTATTGAAGGGAATATGCCCGAGAGGCAATAATAAAGTGGTTATTATCTTATTCCATGTTTATGATAAATGTTTATTTTACATGCTAGAATTGTATTGATCAGGAAACATCAATACATGTGTGTTTAATAAACAAAAAGGGTTCCTAGTTATGCCTCTCTTATAGACTAGCTTGTTGATTAACAAGATGATCAAGGTTTCCTGATCATGGACATTGGATGTTGTTAATAACAAGGTCACACCATTGGTGGAATGATGTGATGAACATTCATCCGAAGTATAGCATTACGATCAAGTCATTATGTTTATATTGCTATAACATCATACGAAGTAATCTTTATCCTTAGACCATGAGATCATGTTAATTGCTAACACCGGAAGAGTATCTTGATAACATCAAACGTCACACCGTAACAGGGTGACTATAAAGATGGGTTCAGTACTACGAAGGTGTTATGTTGAGGCTCATGGATCAAGAGTGGAATTTGTCAATCCCGATGACGGATAGATATACTCTGGGCCCTCTCGGTGATATCACATTAAGATAGCTTGCAAGCAAGTGATGTGATTACTAGAATGTTATATCACGGGAACGAGAAAAGAGTGCATGTCGGTAACGAGATCAAACTAGGTATGGAGATACCGATGATCAAATCTTGGACATGTAATATATCGAGAGACAAAGGGATTTAGTTACAAGCGTTAAAGGTTCTCACGATCACAGAAGTCATCGTTGAATGTGTAGGAGTCAGTACGGATCTCCAGGTCCCACTGCTGATTATTGATTGGAGAAGGGTCTCGATCATGTCTGCATTATTCGCAAACCATAGGGTGGCACACTTAAGAGTTACCGGACACCATTTTGGAGCACATATGTTTCAGACGAAAGAATTGCAAAGCGCAGGAATTGTTTCAATAGAAACCGGAAATTGTTTCGTGTGAAATTGCTGTTGGGGATATACTTTCCGGGTATCCTCATAGTTCCTCACTGGCCAGGGTGGCCCACTTCGGGTTAGATCTTTGCTTCATGGGCGGCCTAGTCAGGGAGAAAGACGGTGTCCAATCTGGCTACGGGGAGGCCCAGAAGACTTACCGACTTAGGCCCATAATTTACTTGTAGTTCAAGATGTACTCTCCGACTCTTAGTCGTAGCCGGATAGATCTCTCCTGTAAACCCTAGGCTAGATATCTATATAAGCCGTCCTAGGGAGAGCCTTTAGGGTACCTCAATAGTCTACAATCTCAACTTGCACAGACGAAAACCTTGTAACCCATATTCCGGCTCTGCCGTATTACTGGATTGCTAGCAGGAGTAGGATCCGTTCAAAGCCGGCGGATTCGAACCTGGGTAAACTTGTGTGCTCACCGTCCCAGAATACCATACGTCTCACCCCCCCACCCCCCCCCCCCCCCTCTCTTCCGCACGCCTCGAGGACCCCCTCATGGCGTACTTGTCATCAATCCGATGATAGTTGGTGCCCACCGTGGGGCAAATGAGCTACGGATCTGTGTTCCGAGCGGAATCTCCAAGAATCGGAATCGGCGAGACTATCGTCGTCGGTCGCATCCTCTACGCCAACGACGTCCCTCTCATCGTTCTCGACGAGACTTGGATTCCAGCAAGGGAGGTCGTGACTGCCTACACAATCATGTCTTTTGGCGAGATCGATGTTTACATTGGTTTCGCTGAACCTGCCCAACCCACCCTAGCGGTGATGATAGAGGCAGAAGAATTTTCTGGGTCCCCTTTGTCCGCGGAGGCGGCAGAGTTCCGGATCTTAGAAAACCCTAATCCACCCAGCCCGCACCAGTTGCGGAGATAGTGGAGAAACCCGAACCTGAAGAAGACCTAGCGGTCAACGTCGAATCTGGAGTGGATCTCCCCGGAGGAGCCGAATCCCAGATCGACCCACCCGTGGAAGTCGAAATCCAGGAGGAGCATATCAACGACACTAATTCCGGCTCTGATGATACCGGAATAGACATGCCTTTCCTAAGGTACACACTACGACGTATGATACTGCAAGGCGAAAGCGCAGATGCAATCCTTGAGACCATCAAAAGTTTCGATATGGTTGATCGCGAAAGCCGCAGGTACCTCAGGAAACACGCGTCACACTTCGTCGGATACGTGGGATCCGGATCTGGCTCTGCCGATGCTGGAGAGAACACCGACTCGGTGCTGGAGGCAATTGGAACAAACGCCGACGTACCCGCATCCTCGGATGAGTCGATGACGTTAGCAGATTTCCGAAAGTTCTCCGCGGAATATGAAGAGGAGTATAACTCCAAAGCTGCAGAAGAAGGAGAAGCCATGGACGAAGGATCCGGGGAACACTCTCCCAAATTGTAGGATGACATGGACGTCAGAGATAATCCCGAGGTCCAGATGTCCAAAAGTACCGATCAGAGCTTGACTCTGGGAAACGGACCCAAAGCCGTCTTTGCTACCAGCGCTGCCAACAAGGCAAAGAAGAAGAACAAGAAAAATAAGACCCCGGCAATAGACCCTCTAACAGAGGAGGTAATTGCCGAGGAATACGAGGAAGACTCGGATGGAGCACTTATCCCAGACAAGCTGAAAAAACAAACATCGATGGATGGACACGTGATCACTGAAGGTGCGCGTAAACTCATCGATGTCGCATTAACCACACCTATCCCTACAGCTGCAGAACTTACTGCAGATGAGCTGGATGAAAGGGCGCAAGCCCTAGAAGCGCGTCGTCAACAACTCCTCGATGAAGCCAAAAACATCGAGGTGGAGAAGAAACGAATGTCGAACAAGGAGTACATGTCTCGTCTGCATCAGAAGACACGGAAGCGTCACATAGATGACAACCAATTCCCACGTGTCTGTGCCGTCCTTTTCGGAGATGAGATGGGGAAGCCACAGAAAGATAGCAACGGAGATTGGGTATACCCAACACCAGTACAAAATACCGTGGCAGCCCGAGAAATTCTATCAGCTAATCCAGGGCCAGAGGAGATCCCGTTTGGGTATCAAGCTACTCAACAAGGGACTGGAGCAGCAAAAGGTCGCCCTGTTCGGAAGCCAGAAACTGGTCTCGGATTCTGACCAATGTCGCACAGATCCGGCATGGGCTGACGTAAAACCCCATTACGTTCCAGAGCAGCATTATCGCCCCGAACGACGGGATGACAATTATTCGAGAACCGGATCATCAGGATAGCATCGCAGGACTACACGGGGCTGGAGCACTGTCGCACCAGCGGCCGAGAAAGACGCCATCGCTGCCCTGAATCCGACGAACCCTCCCCGGCGAGAATCTAAGGATAGAAGGGGAGAAGATAAAGAGAAATGTCGGGAGGAGGATCATCAGAGAATGCCACCTCCTAGACATGAGAACCGTCCAGCTGAGCCTTGCTATGGTAGGAACGACGGACGAAGAAATGACAGAAACCATGCCGGTACAAGCCGGCAGGGGGCTCGTCTTAGTCAACACCCTCCCCGGAATCGGAATAATGAAGTTCCGGACGGAGGACGGCGATCAGCCTGAAACTATCCAGCTGCTCCACCCTCTCCACCACACAGTCATCACAACGGCTCCCATGGAGGGCAAGGAGGACGACATGGTGGAGGAGGTGGTGGCAGAAGCCGAAGTCCGGCTCCACGGCACCGCAGCCACAGCCGGCATTCGAGACGATCTCTATCCTCGAATGACGCAAGACACAGGATCAACTCCAACATAGAGGCTCGACGCTATGAAAACGATGACGTGTACATGGGCCCAAAGTGCTTCGGTCCATGCATCAGAGCTACAAAATTCCTGGAAGGATTTGCTATCTCAAGACATATCCAAGCCTACGATAGCATTGCTCGGCCAGACACCTGGTTACAGGACTTCTTCCAAGCTTGATGCATCGCCAAAGGCAGAAACAGCCTGGTCGCAACCCGATATCTCCCACTTATGTTGCGGAAGACGGCACGATCATGGCTCAATGAACTTCCGGCAAACACCATCCATAACTGTTATGATTTACAAAGCGCGTTCTTTCAGAATTTCGAAGGCACATATCCGAGGCTCTGTACGGTTGGAGACCTACAGCTTTGCACCCAGAAAGCCGGAGAAACTTGCCGGGATTACCTCGGACGATGGATCGACACCAAGAACTCCTGCGAAGGAGTAAATGATCAAACTGCTATTGAAGCTTTCATCGCAGGTTTCCCTATTGGTTTACTACGCCATCGCTTGAAGTGTGACAAGGTTACCGATTTGGGAGAGATGATAGAAACAGCGAGCAAGTATGCAGATGCTAACGACGATGCAGAAGGACTACTCAATGCCCTAGTTGTGCCTCAGTCGGAAAAACAACCAAAGCAACAAGCTCAGAAGCGCAAAAACACCTCGGAAGAAAAACCCAACGCGGAAACAGCGGTAGTCACTACTGTTTCCGGGTCTAGCGGACGAGGAGGACGTGGCAGAGGCCGCGGGCGTGGCCGTGGGAGATCAAGGGTCCAAGGTAGAGGAGAACAACAACTAGGCAAAACCTACTCTTGGGCCGACATTGCCAATAACCCATGTGTGCAGCACCTAGACGCCAGTGGGGGCTCGTCCCACACCAACGCTGAATGTCATTTCAATGACGACATCAAAAGAGATGACACCGCGGGCTATAAAGCTAAGCGAAAGAAGGGAAAGAAAAAACCCGAAAAAGACAAGGAGACCAAGGAAGATTCTGACATGGAGGAAGCTGATGCTTCAAATCCCAAGTCGGAAGGGAAGAAGACTTTTCCCACCAAGAAGGACACTTATGTCACCTTCCTCGGATCTCAACCAGCAAAGGTTAAGAAAGCAGTTCTACACGAGCTCAATGCAACAGTTCCGGCTGTCCCCCAGTATCTGGACTGGTCGGAAGTGGCAATCACTTTTGACCGCGATGATCATCCGCCTAAGTTACACAGGCGAGGAAAATACGCCGTAATCGTTAACCCACTTATTGACGGTTATGGTTTCTCCAAGACCCTCATGGACAGTGGTAGCAGCATCAATATTCTCTATGTCGAAACGCTACGCCGGATGAAAATCTCGGAGACACAGCTAAACCATAGCTCTGTGATTTTTCACGGAGTTGTCCCAAGAAGACAAGATAATTCCCTGGGAGAGATCACTTTGGATGTTACCTTTGGAACTCCAAAGAATTATCGAACGGAGGCACTTTCCTTCGAAGTGGTCCCGTTCAAGAGCGCATACCATGCTATATTCGGACGTCCGGCTTACTCGGCTTTTATG
Source organism: Avena sativa (assembly GCA_916181665.1). Lineage (NCBI taxonomy): Eukaryota > Viridiplantae > Streptophyta > Magnoliopsida > Poales > Poaceae > Avena > Avena sativa. Next base: position 23,712,283 of record OV702290.1, on the reverse strand, counting down.
GCTCGTCCGTGTTACATTTACAATATGATGAAAATTCTAGGTCCCAGCGGCGTGATCACCATCAGGGGAGACCCGAAGAAAGTGCGAGAGTGCAAGGATGGAAATGCCGCCTTTGCTGAAGCTGTGCTGCATGCCCAGGAGTACCAGGAGATCAAGAAGAGCATAGATCCGTCCGAGATGCCCGCAACGAAGAAGGAGGTTACCAAGCCAAATCCAGAGTTCAAGGCATCAAAAGAGACGAAGAAAGCACCGTTGAAGGATGATGACCCCTCCAAGGTGACCCAGATAGGCGTAGGCCTAGATAGCGCATAGGAAAGCACGCTCGTCAAGTTCCTCCAAGCAAATCAAGATATCTTCGCATGGCAGCCATCTGACATGACCGGAGTACCTAGGGAACTTGCCGAGCACTCTCTAAATGTAAACCCAAACGCTAAACCTGTCAAACAGTCCTTACAACGATTTGGCGACAAAAAGCGTAAGGCAATAGCTAAGGAACTAGCACGGCTCGAGTTAGCTAGATTCATAGAAGAGGTCATCCACACTGAGTGGTCGGCCAATCCTGTAATGGTCCCTAAAAAGGACACCACTGATTTAAGGATGTGTGTTGATTATACTGCCTTGAACAAAGCTTGTCCAAAAGATCCGTTCGCTCTACCTAGAATTGATCAAGTTATCGATTCTACGGCAGGCTCGAAACTCCTCTGTTTTCTCGACGCATATTCTGGTTATCACCAAATCCGGATGAAGGAATCTGATAAAATCAAAACTTCATTCATAACCCCCTTCAGAATCTTCTGTTTTGTTACGATGCCCTTTGGGCTGAAGAACGCAGGAGCTACGTACCAGCGCATGATGCAGCGTTGCCTCCATGACCAACTCGGACGCAATGTACATGCATACGTGGATGATATCGTGGTGATGTCCAAAAAGAAGGAAACACTCATTTCCGACTTGGAGGAAACGTTCGCCAATCTACGAAAATACAACATCATGCTTAACCCAAAGAAATGTTTCTTTGGAATACTAGCCAGAAAATTGTTAGGCTTCATCGTGTCTCAAAGAGGCATAGAGGTGAACCGCGACAAAATCAAGGCTATACTCAATATTTCCAGGCCAACTCGCCTGAAGGACATACAAAGACTAACTGGTTGCATTGTGGCGGTCAGTCAATTTGTAAGACGGCTTGGTGAAAGAGCCGCACTATTATACAAACTCCTAAAGAAGACCAAGGATTTTGTCTAGACTGACGAAGCTGAAGCTGCACTGCAAGACCTGAAGAAAGTACTCTCATCTGCTCCTATCCTCGCAGCGCCGGAACCTCAGGAACCGATGTTGCTTTATATTGCTACGACAAATAAAGTCATTAGTATCGTCATGGTAGTGGAGAGACCAGAGGAAAATTAGGAACACTTGGTGCAGCGTCCGACTTACTTTGTCAGCGAGGTCTTGACGGAATCAAAACAGCGGTATCCACACTATCAAAAGTTGGCTTACGGTGTTTTCCTAGCATCTCGTAAGTTAAGACACTATTTTCAGGAGCATCCAATTACCTTGGTGAGCAAAGCTCCCATGAGAGACATAATCAACAATAGCGACGCCACAGGACGTGTCGCCAAATGGGGCATAGAGCTATCAGCTTTCGATATTGAGTATAAACCTCGGACAACAATCAAATCCTAGATCCTTGCTAACTTTGTCGCTGATTGGACAGAGATGAAGGAGAACATGGTCCTCCCTGAGTCGGAATAATGGACCCTCTTTTTAGATGGGTCTAAGGCTCGAGGGGGCTCGGGGGCTGGCGTGGTGCTCAAATCACCCCAAGGAGATAAACTATTATACGTGTTGCAGATCCACTTCACAGCGACAAACAATATTGCCGAGTATAAAGCACTGCTGCATGGAATCCAGATTGCCAAGGATATTGGCATCCGACGTTTGATGTGTTACGGAGATTCGGATCTTGTTGCTCAGCAAGTCTCGGATATTTGTAATGCAAATAAGCACATGGCAGCATATAAAGCCGTCGTGGATGATCTGTCTAAATCGTTCGAAGGGTTTGAAGTTCAACACATCCCTCGAGCAGAAAATGAGGAAGCAGATGCACTATCCCGAATAGGCTCTGCGCGGAAAGAGGTCACGGATGGTGCGTTTTTAGAGCACCTCAAAGTTCCCTCGATAAAGGGAGTAGATGAGGAATATCCGACCAAATCCGACTCACCTTTAATAGCGGTTCTGGCTGTAATTCCCAGCTGGACTCAACCCTACCTTGATTATTTGGTAGATGGCAAATTACCCGAAGACGAGGTGCTAAGCCGGCAGATTATCCGACGAGCAAAAGCCTATACTATTGTTAAGGGTCAGCTCCATAAACGGAGTGTTTCTGGGGTTTTTTAGCGTTGTGTATCTCCGGAAGAAGGAGTGGAAATCTTAAGGAAAATCCACGAAGGCGAGTGTGGTCACCACGCTGCAGCCAAATCTTTAGTGGAAAAAGCTTTTCTACATGGTTTTTTCTGGCTTACAGCTCAGGCAGATGCCGAACGGTTAGTCAAGACATGCAAAGGCTGCCAAAAGTACGCCAAGCAAGCTCATGTTCCGGCTGATCTGCTGCGAACAATACCTATAACATGGCCTTTTGCGGTCTGGGGGCTTGATATGGTAGGACCCTTTAAACGAGCTCCAAGTGGATTTACCCACCTCTTAGTGATGGTGGATAAATTCACCAAGTGGATCGAGGCTAAACCTGTCACTAGTTGTGATGGAGCAACAGCCAAAAGATTTGTCGAGGATGTTATAATCCGGTATGGTTATCCGCATAGCATTATCACGGACAACGGGAGTAACTTTTCTATGGGAGAACTAGCTGAATTCTGCGATGAACAAAATATCCGGCTTGACATTGCGTCAGTCGCACATCCACAGGCTAACGGACAAGTCGAAAGAGCAAATGGTTTAATTCTACAAGGCCTGAAACCAAGACTCGAAGCACCACTACGACGTGCTGCGGGGGCTTGGGCAGAAGAACTACCCTCTGTAATTTGGAGTTTACGAACAACTCCGAACAGGTCAACAGGATACACACCTTTCTTCTTGGTCTATGGCGCAGAAGCAGTTCATCCTAGTGATTTAATTCATACTTCTCCTAGAGTGGCCACGTATATCAAAGAGGATGTCGAGATTTCTCGACAAAATGATCTCGACTTAGTCGAAGAAGTTCACGTCGTTGCTGAAATGAGATCTACAGCCTATCAGCAGAAGTTACACAAGTATCATAGCCAAAGAGTCTGAATAGATCATTCAATAAAGGTGATTTGGTTCTCCGGCTTGTGCAACAAAGAAAGCACAAACTTTCCCCAGTATGGGAAGGGCCCTTTTTAGTTAGTCGAGTATTGCCCAATGGATCGTACTACTTAACTGACATGAGGCTAGTCAAAGAAAGACCTGCTACTAAGAAGAGAAAGAGAGCTGGAGGTAGTACAAATCCGGATGAGTTAGACAGACCATGGAATATTGCTCAGCTACGTCCCTTTTATTCTTAGTTTATCCTTCTTTGTAATCATACATATGTACATGTTCTATGAGAAATAAAAGTTTTGGTTGCCTCAAGTTTTTCTGAGAAGTTCTTAGACCATCTTATTTCCGAATGATCATGTCATAGTCGAAAATCCCAGAATGCTTAAAAGTACTTTATGCTCATGTTCGTTCTGGTCTAGATTCCCGATTCTAAAAACTGCTACCTTCGGGTATAACTCTACAAATTTCTAGTCTTTACTTTGGTTATTTATCTGATTGCCGGATGCGGGCATTTTTCGAGTAGTGAATTGTTGGTACTGGAAGCCAGCTTTGTTTCCGAGTTTAAACTAGTTTAGCAATTGAGCTCCGTTGCTTGGCAAAGTTTCCGGCTGAAGGTTTGGCCGGCTCACGAAAGGGACGAGGCAGAAAGCCAGATAATTGATAAGTCGAGACGAAAAATATAAGTGCTTGTGTAAACATTTCAGGCACGCAAAAATTTCAAAAGTCAAAAGTGCTGAATAGATCAAAAGCTTAGCACTTGCAAAGATAAATAGTACTTAATAGTTACAATCACATCAGTTTTTTCTAGAATAATACATCAATTTCTGGTCTATAATGCAGGAGAAGATGAAGGATCTACTGGCTCGCTGGTCACTCCACCTTGATATCGTTCCGAGATGTCCGCATCCGAGTTGGTGCGTTCATCGTCGGAAACTTCTTCGGTTTCTTCTGCAAGAGGAGGCGGAGTAGCCACGCGGGTGAAGAAGGGGATCTCGTAGCTGGTCAGATCGGCTACGTGACACCCGTATCCGGCGCAGGAGTGCATTATTGCTTGAAGGTCTTGCTCCTGGCCGTCTTCGTCTACCTTGCAGTACCCTTTAGTCACTTGCCATATTTCCATGTTTCCATGATGGCTCATGACCATGGAGAGGGCGTTCTGCGCAGCAGTCCGTGTGTGGGACATATTCCAGTCCTAAACAAGCTGCGGCATCTCCTTGGCCCTGTCCCGCACCTCAAAATCTGACATGCTTGGCATGTTTAGAATCCTGAGAGACTCGCCAATGTCCTCAAGGGACTGGCGGTAGTCATGAAGAAGATCACCGACTTGGGTAAGCGGGTGAGTGCGGGGTTCGGACGAGGAAGAGTCCGTCAACTTTAGAGGACCTATACACAAAACAAGTCAAGAAAAATCCGACATTGATAAAAGTCAAAGAAAAGATAAGTCAGAGAGGTGGAACGTACCAAAAATGACGTCGTCAATCTTGATCTTCTCCTCCCGGAGACTCTGGAGTTCAGCCCGAAGCGCCTGGGATATGTCCTTCTCTCTGCCAAGATCATTCTTGAGGTCCGAGATTACTTTATCTTGAGCAGCAATCTTGCGATTGCGCTCTTTAGTGGCCATGGAGGAGGATTCCAGGACTTGAGCTATGCTCGTTTCATGATCCGCCTTGAGCTTATCCAGCTCTTGGCGAAGTCCCTTGTTTTCCACCACCAGGGTTTTAAGGTTCTCGGCCTCTTCAATCATAGAGATGGATTGTTTCACCAACGTTGTAAGACAAAAAGAACAACAGTTCAGAAAAATTCGACATAGAAAAAGCAAAAGACAAGGTTTGAATCTCGAAATGTTTACCTCCGGCTTCATCCTTTGCTACCTTGAGCTCAGCATTTTTAAGCCGGAGAGCTTTGTTCTCTCTCCGCTTATTACAGACATTGGACAATAATTCCTGGTTATAGGAACATACTTTCTGTAAGTCAGAATACCCAAAGTCAGAAAGCTACTGAAGACTCGGGCTAATATTTTTACTAAATATCAGCACGAGCCTTGGGGCTACACTAGTTCGTTCTTTGGCATCCTAATGAAAGCATAAACTCAGATTCTATATCCTACTTCATGCTTGGGGGCTAGAGGATATGATATAACATAATGTAAAAACAAGAGTTGGAATTCCGACTTACATATTGCTCGCGGGTGAGTTTGTCTAAACCCGCGTTCACTTCAGCTGCCACCTTCTCGGCGAGAGTAAGAGGGATCACTGGGGCTATTGGAAGCTCGCCAGTCCTGATCCTCTCGTCGCGAAGGCGGACTTGAGTGAGAAGGTCAGAGAACTTGACGTCCTCTGCTTCTTGCGCCTCCTCTTTGGGGGATAGATGGCTTTTGTCTAGGACTTGCCTGGCTAGCCACTGGATCTCCTCTGCAGATTTCTGGGTCAGGCCAAACTTGGCAAGACCCGAATTATTGAGGAGGTTTTCGGCGAAGACTTCAGCCGAGGGATCATTGCCCACAGAGGGTTCACCCTTATCTTGACCTGACACACCCACAGTGGCGTCAGTTTGTGACCCAAGGATCACAGGCTCCGTTTGAGGAGCCGGATCTTCTGCAGCTTCCGACGAGATAACCGGAGTTGCAGAAGGTTGAGGAGCCGGAGTCAGAGGAGCTATGGTAGGCGAAGCTATGACAAGCTTTGTCTGGCGTAAGGGCTTCGAAGAAATCCCTTTCCCCTTACCCTTGATGACCGATTTAGCTCTGAGAAGGTAACAAAGTTGGAAATGTTACATCTCGGAGCATTGCAATATAACTCAAAGATAGAAACACATAAAAGATGTGATGATAAAAGCTTACCGGCACCACGGGGTTTTCCGCCATGTGCATGTCCAGAGAAACCTCTGGAATCCGCCTCTCGATCCGCTCCTTGATCAGCCACTTGACTTGGCTTATGTATCCTTGAGTGGTGTAGGCCTTGGGGCTGATGCGGAGGGAGTCGGTCAGAGAAGACGTGACGGAGTGCATCAGTCTATCCCCGTGGTACTGAAGTGGTTGGATCCGGTGTGAGACCCAGCACTTGACCAAGTCGGATCCCTTCAGACGTTGTGCTTGATCAGATATTCGATCCGCCTCTTAGCAAGGATTAGATCATCTGTGAGAGCTGGAGCAGCCTCGTCCCAGGAAGGCTGGGCCGTGGCGGCTCCATCAACAAAAACCGGCAAAGTAGTATCTTTGCCGGGAACCGGAATATCCCTATGGTAGAAAAAAGTGGCTGGCCATTGTTTGACTGAGTCACTAGCAGAAATTTTGGGATATGCCCGGTCTCGTCTAAGAGAAAAACTAATGGTGTTGGTGATGTAAGGAACACCGGTAGTGATGGAATTCCTCCGTACATGAAAGTAAAACAGTAAGAGAAGAAAACTCGGCCTAATGCCGATAAAGCCCTCTCAAAGCGTAGCATATGCGCCCATTTCTAGAAGAGAATTGGGAGGAAGATTGTGGAGTTGAACTCCATAGTGATCTATCACCTCGGAGAATAACTCTGAGGGAGGAAAAGACAGACCTCGGTCCAGATGAGTGCCGAAGTGGACTCGCTCGCCCTCGTGTGGGTTAGGGACGGTTTCGCCGGAGCCGCTCCGCCAGTCGCCGGCGATGAGCGGCCCCTCCTTCTCCACATTCTTGAGGCCTGCCTTGTCGTGGGCGCAGGGGATCCAGATTCCCCTGTAGCTTTCCTTCTCCACTGCAGCTTCCGCCTTCGCCGCCGCCGCTGCTGCCGCCAAGCCAGAGGAAGAAGATGATGAAGCCATTTTTCTCCGGTGAGAAAGTGACCTTAAAGGGACGGCGCTGGGAATTTCTGTGGAGGAAGAACGAGGAGGCTCTATGCGCGCAGGAGGATTGGGAAGGAAGGAAACGGCAAAGGACTGGTGGAAAGGAGAAGAAGAAATCTAAACCCCTTATATCTACCTACCTGCGCCAAGATTCGTGCGAACGCTACAGTGCAACCGCCACGTGTTGTGGAAAGAACTGGGAAGGACCCGCGCGATGATTGCGTCGCCTCGATCTCCACGCACGCATTGAAACGGCGCCTCGGTTCCGCGGACCGCGGACCCACCAACGGTCGTGATGACGGAACGTTGTCAGATGACGTGACTTGACCATGCTTGTGTCAGGTGGCGTTAGAGACCAAGTTTCGGCTTAGTTTGAAAACGAGCTAGAAAATCCGAGTAACCAATTGAAAGGTCTGACTTATATTTTAAGACCCGGATCGTATCTTTTGTTGTGAAGTTTCAGGAACCCTTCAAGATTCTGCAAGCCGAAGATAAAGCTAGACGATGATAAATCCGACTTTGGATCTTGGAGGCCTCCGGGGGATGTTGTTGGGGATATACTTTCCGGATATCCTCACAGTTCCTCACTGACCAGGGTGGCCCACTTCGGGTTAGAGCTTTGCTTCACGGGCGGCCCAGTCAGGGAGAAAGACGAAGTCCAATCCGGCTACGGGGAGGCCCAGAAGACTTACCGACTTAGGCCCATAATGTTACTTGTAGTTCAAGATGTACTCTGTAACTGACTCTTAGTCGTAGCCGGATAGATCTCTCCTGTAAACCCTAGGCCGGATATCTATATAAGCCATCCTAGGGAGAGCCTTTAGGGTACCTCAATAGTCTACACTCTCAACTCGCACAGGCGAAACCCTTGTAACCCATATTCCAGCTCTACCGTATTACTGGATTGCTAGCAGGAGTAGGATCCATTCAAAGCCGGTGGATTCGAACCTAGGTAAACTTGTGTGCTCATCGTCTCGGAATACCGTACGTCTCACCCCCCCCCCCCCTCTCTTCCGCATGCCTCGAGGACCCCCTCATGGCCTACTTGTCATCAATCCGACGACAATTGTAGAAAGTGGTTCTGCATGTGATATTGAAATATTGCAAGGGGCTATATGTGAATGTTTGTTAATTAAAGTAATTAACAAAATTCTGAATAAATTTAATAAAAGAGTTTTATTAAATGAGAGAGCATTAAATTTGGAGAAATTTAATGCATTTAAAGTGGAGACTTTAAAAGGGAATGTGAAGAGGCATTTTAATGAGGAGGGGTTACCACCACATGAATGGGGGAGGTGAGGGGTCACCCCCCATGCGCCGGCCATGGAGAGAGGGGGCACCCCCCCCCCTCCTCCTATAAAAGGCCACCCATTCCCTCCTTCATCCACACACCTCCTTGTGAAGGATCTCTCTCCCCCTCTAGAATTATTCCCCCATGGTCTCGGATTAGCGAGATACATGTTCCTGGTGGCATTTCGTCTAGAAGGAGTTGCTGCTTCCGCTGGATCGTTGGAGCGAGGAGGTGGAGGTTGTCCGGTGGCTTGAACATGTGTGCAAGTACGGATGCGCTGCTGAGTTGCGACGCTCGGACTTCCTCACGATCTTGAGATCGGCAAGTGTACGACTACATCAACCACGAGTCCCTACTCGTTAACAAAACTCGTTGTCTTCGAGGGTAAGTTCTCGTTGGATGTATGTCCACCCGTTGCTTTGTACCTAGTAGATAGATCTTGGCGTGTAGTTCACACCGTACGAAATTTTTTGTTTTCTATGTTGCGGACCCAACAGTGGTATCAGAGCCTGATCTATGCGTAGGTGCTTTGCACGGGTAGTACACATATGTTTATATGTGGGCGATGATGATCATGTTATTGCATCTTCTATGTATTTTGGATATTGGTGGCATAGTGGGATGAAGCGGCCCGGACCAACCTTACATGTCATCATACATGTGACCGGTTCCACGACTGACATGCAACTTGTTTTGCATAAGTGGCTGGCGGGTGTATGTCTCTCCTACTATAGTCAATATCTGATTTACAACGAGTTGCTAATAACTTAGTCATCCTCGTTGTGGTTCATGTTCGTAGGTGAGAACGGTTCTATCTCCGAAAGCCCTAAGCCACGTAAAACTTGCAATTGATAAATTAGAGGCGAGTTTAGATCGTTGATGGGCTTGTGTATTGATATGGTATTGTTGTAAGTAGATGTATGATAGATACTCTTACAACACACTCAACGTGTAAGTTCCATAGACCTTGGCCTTACACACAAAGGAATGATAGAGATCATACCACGATGCAAGTCATAGAGATCAAATGCATGGACCATATCATCTCACTTTACACATTAGATGTTTGCATCTTATACTGCTAGTTTGGCGCTTTTGGTAGCATTATAAGATGATCCCTCATTTAGATATCAAGATAAAAATGTGTTCTTCCTTAAGTATGCACCGTTCTGTGGATCGTGTTTCGAGACATCACGTGATATCAGGTGTACTCGAATCTACGCTTTCATAGGAACAGGTGTAAGACAGTTTTACACACGTGAATACTAAGGTTCTTACTTGGCGAGCCTAGCATGTACAGACATGGCCTCGGAACACGGACCGAAAGGTTAAGCATGAGTCATATAGTTGATATGATGCCCATATAGATGCTCGCCTTTGAAGCTACATCAACTCACGTGATGATCGGACTTGGTGTAGTGGATTTGGTTCATGTAATCACCAAAAGGACATGAGGGATGTCGTTTTTGAGTGGGAGTTCATTATTAATTTGGATTAGTTGAACTCAATCTATCATAAACTTAGTCTAAATAAACTTTACAAATTCTGTTGTAGACGGCACCACCTGCTTTTAATTTCAATGTGTTCATGGAGAAAGAGAAACTTGTTGTGAATGGTAGCAACTTCACCAACTGGGCTATGAATTTGTGGATTCTCCTCACTGCTGCACAAAAGCAATATGTGCTAGATGCGCCACTAGGGCCCCCACCAGCTCCTGATGCCCCTGACGAGGAAAAGAATGTCTATGTGACTCGTCAGGAGGACCACAACTTAGTTCATTTCGGCATACTGTATGGGCTAGAGCCAGAACTTCGAAAGCGTTTCGAAAATGGCAATGCCTTTGATACCATGGGAGAATTGAAAATGATTTTCGATACCCATGCTGCCGTAGAGAGTTATAATGCTACAAAAAAGTTCTTTAGCTGCATGATGGAGGAAAACAGCTACGTTAGTGAGCATGTACTCAAAATGTCTGGGTACGCCGATAAGCTTGTGTCCTTGGGAATAACGATTCCCATTGACTTAGGCATACATCGTGTTCTCCAATCTCTGCCACCTAGCTACAAGAGCTTCGTGATGAACTATAATATGCAGGGCATGAAGAAGTCTCTTCCTGAGCTTCTGTCAATGCTTAAGACTACAGAAGTGGAGATTAGGAAAGAACATCAAGTGTTGATGATCAATAGGACCACCGGTTTCAAGAAAGACAAGAAAGGCAAGCACAAGGGAAAGAAGGGTGGCAAGTCTGTTGCCACGCCTAAAAAGAAACCCCGAGCTGGCCCTAAGTTTGACACCGAGTGCTACTATTGTAAGGGGACTGGCCATTGGAAGCACAACTGCCCCAAGTATTTGGCGGACAAGAAGTCCGGCAAGGCAAACAAAGGTATATGTGATATACATGTTATTGATGTGTACTTGACTAGTACTCACAGTAGCACCTGGGTATTTGATACGGGATCGGTTTCTAATATATGTAACTCGGTTCAGGGGCTACGGAACAAGCGACAACTAGCAAGGGATGAGGTCAGGATGCGGGTCGGCAATGGATCAAAAGTTGATGTGATCGTCGTCGGGACGCTACCTCTCCATTTTCCATCGGGATTAGTTATAAACCTAAATAATTGTTATTTAGTGCCTGCACTGAGCATGAACATTGTATCTGGATCGTGTTTGATGCAAAGTGGTCATTCCTTTAAATCTGAAAACAATGGTTGTTCGATGTATAAGAATGGTATCTTTTATGGTCATGCACCTATGTTGAATGGTTTATTTTTGATAGATCTCGATGGTAATATTACACACATTCTTAATGTTAATGCTAAAAAGATTAAACTTGATGATGATATTTCTACATATATGTGGCACTGCCGTCTAGGTCATATTGGCGTTAAACGCATGAAGAAATTCCATTCTGATGGACTTTTGGAATCACTTGATTTTGAATCATTTGATACATGTGAGCCATGCCTTATGGGTAAGATGACTAGAACGCCATTTTCCGGTTCAATGGAACGGGCGACAGATCTATTGGAAATCATACATACTGATGTGTGTGGACCAATGAGTGTGTCGGCGCGAGGTGGATATCGTTATTTTGTTACTTTCACGGATGATTTGAGTAGATACGGGTATATCTATTTGATGAAACACAAGTCTGAAACTTTTGAAAAGTTCAAGGAATTTCAGAATGAAGTGGAAAATCATCGTAATAGAAAGATCAAATTTCTACGGTCTGACCGTGGAGGAGAGTATCTAAGTTATGAGTTTAGCACACACATGAAAGAGTGTGGAATAGTTTCACAACTCACACCTGCCGGAACACCACAATGTAATGGTGTGTCGGAACGTCGTAATCGTACCTTATTGGATATGGTTCGATCTATGATGTCTCTGAATGACTTGCCACTGTCATTTCGGGGTTATGCATTGGAAACAGCTGCATTCACTTTAAATCGGGCACCATCTAAATCCATTGAAACGACACAATATGAATTATGGTTTGGAAACAAACCTAAGCTGTCATTTCTGAAAGTTTGGGGATGCGATGTTTATGTGAAGAAACTTCAACCAGATAAACTCGAACCCAAAGCGGAAAAATGCATCTTCATAGGATACCCTAAGGAAACAATTGGGTATACCTTCTATCACAGATCCGAGGGCAAGGTTTTTGTTCCCAAGAATGGATCCTTTCTTCAGAAGGAGTTTCTCGCGAAAGGTGTGAGTAGTCGGAAGGTAGAACTTGAAGAGGTTATTGAACCTTCTCTTCATGGAATGGCGAGTGGCGCAGCACCGGAAGTTGTTTCGGAGTTGACTTCACCTGATGAAGAGAGAGCTAATGATAATGATCATGAAACTCCGAAAGAGGATACTATTGGACCTTGAAGGTCAAGCAGGACACGTGCAGCTCCTGAACTGTACGGCAATCCTGTTGTGAATTTCATGGTTGATGAAACGGATGACCCTACGACGTATGAAGAAGCGATGATGAGCCCGGATTCCAACAAATGGCTGGAAGCCATGAAATCCGAGATGGAATCCATGTACAAGAACCAAGTTTGGAACTTGGTGGACTTACCTCACGATCGAAAGGCCGTTGAGAATAAATGGATTTTCAAAAGAAAAACTGATGCTGATGGTAATGTGACCATCTATAAGGCTCGACTTGTCGCAAAGGGGTTTCGACAAATTCAAGGAGTTGACTACGATGAGACATTCTCTCCCGTAGCTATGCTTAAGTCGGTTAGGATTATGTTAGCAATTGCTGCATATTTCGATTATGAAATATGGCAGATGGATGCCAAAACTCCATTCCTCAATGGTAATATTGAAGAAGAGTTGTATATGATACAACCTAAGGGTTTTGTCGATCCTAAGGATGCTAATAAGGTATGCAAACTTCAGTGATCCATCTATGGACTGAAGCAAGCATCCCGGAGTTGGAATCTCCGCTTTGATGAGGTGATCAAAGAGTTTGGATTTGTCCAAACTTATGGAGAGGCTTGTATTTACAAGAAAGTGACTGGGAGAAATGTGGCATTTCTGATATTATATGTGGATGACATATTATTGATTGGAAATGATATAGATCTTTTAAACAGTGTTAAAAGTTACCTAAACAGCAAATTTTCGATGAAAGACCTTGGTGAAGCGTCATATATATTAGGCATTAAAATCTATAGAGATAGATCAAGGCGCCTAATTGGGCTATCGCAGAGTACATACCTTGATAAGATATTAAAGAAGTTTAATATGGACAAAAGTAAGAAGGGGTTCTTACCTATGTTGCAAGGCAAGACATTGAGTAAGACTCAAAGTCCGGCTACGGCGGAAGAAAGAGAGATGATGGATAAGATCCCCTATGCCTCGGCCATAGGCTCTATTATGTATGCCATGCTATGTACAAGACCGGATCTGGCACATGATATTAGTTTGACTAGTAGGTACCAATCTGATCCAGGTTTGGAACACTGGATAGCGGTAAAGAACATCCTCGAGTACTTGAGACGAACTAAGGATATGTTTCTTATATACGGAGGTGAAGAAGAGCTAGTCGCTAAATGTTATGTCGATGCTAGCTTTGACACCGATCCGGATGACTCTAAGTCTCAATCCGGATACGTATTTCTCTTGAACGGAGAAGCGGTTAGTTGGAGGAGTTCCAAACAACCTGTGGTGGCTGGATCAACAACGGAGGCGGAATATGTTGCTGCTTCAGAAGCGGCGCAGGAGGCGGTTTGGATGAAAGAGTTCATTACGGAACTAGGTGTGGTTCCCAGTGTGTTGGATCCAATGGTGATCTATTGTGACAACAATGGAGCCATAGCCAACGCAAAGGAACCGAGGTCTCACAAGAATTCCAAGCATATTAAGCGCCGGTTTCACTCCATCCGCGAGCATGTCAAGGATGAAGATATAAAGATTTGTAAAGTACACACGGACCTAAATGTAGCAGATCCGTTGACTAACGTTCTACCTAGGGAAAAACATGATCAACACCAGAACTCCATGGGTGTTAGATTTATCACTATGTAAACTAGATTATTGTCTCTAGTGCAAGTGGGAGACTGAAGGAAATATGCCCTGAGAGGCAATAATAAAGTTGTTATTATATATTCCTTATATATGATAGATGTTTATTTTACATGCTAGAATTGTATTGATTAGGAAACATCAATACATGTGTGTTTAGTAAACAAAAAGGTTTCCTAGTTATGCCTCTCTTATAGACTAGCTTGTTGATTAACAAGATGATCAAGGTTTCCTGATCATGGACATTGGATGTTGTTAATAACAAGGTCACACCATTGGTGGAATGATGTGATGAACATTCATCTGAAGTATAGCATTACGATCAAGTCATTATGTTTATATTTCTATAACATCATACGAAGTAATGTTTATCCTTAGACCATGAGATCATGTTAATTGCTAACATTGGAAGAGTATCTTGATAACATCAAACGTCACACCGTAACAGGGTGACTATAAAGATGGGTTCCGTACTACGAAGGTGTTATGTTGAGGCTCATGGATCAAGAGTGGAATTTGTCAATCCCGATGACAGATAGATATACTCTAGGCCCTCTCGGTGATATCACATTAAGATAGCTTGCAAGCAAGTGATGTGATCACTAGAATGTTATATCACGGGAACGAGAAAAGAGTGCATGTCGGTAATGAGATCAAACTAGGTATGGAGATACCGATGATCGAATCTAGGACATGTAATATATCGAGAGACAAAGGGATTTATTTACAAGTGTTAAAGGTTCTCACGATCACAGAAGTCATCGTTGAATGTGTAGGAGTCAGTACGGATCTCCAGGTCTCGCTGCTGATTATTGATCGGAGAAGGGTCTCGATCATGTATGCATTATTCGCGAACCGTAGGGTGGCACACTTAAGAGTTACCGGACAACATTTTGGATCACATATGTTTCAGACGAAAGAATTGCAAAGCGCAGGAATTGTTTCAATAGAAACCGGAAATTGTTTCGGGTGAAATTGTAGAAAGTGGTTCTGCATGTGATATTGAGATATTGCAAGGGGCTATATGTGAATGTTTGTTAATTAAATTAATTAAGAAAATTCTGAATAAATTTAATAAAAGAGTTTTATTAAATGAGAGAGCGTTAAATTTGGCGAAATTTAATGCATTTAAAGTGGAGACTTTAAAAGGGAATGTGAAGAGGCATTTTAATGTGGAGGGGTTACCACCACATGAATGGGGGAGGTGAGGGGTCACCCCCCCCCCATGCGCCGGCTATGGAGAGAGGGGGCACCCCCCCTCCTTCTATAAAAGGCCACCCATTCCCTCCTTCATCCACACACCTCCTTGTGAAGGATCTCTCTCCCCCTCTAGAATTATTCCCCCATGGTCTCGGATTAGCGAGATACATGTTCCCGGTGGCATTTCATCTGGAAGGAGTTGCTGCTTCCGCTGGATCGCTGGAGCGAGGAGGTGGAGGTTGTCCAGTGGCTTGAACGTGTGTGCGAGTACGGATGCGCTGCTGAGTTGCGGCACTCGGACTTCCTCACGATCTGGAGATCGGCAAGTGTACGACTACATCAACCACGAGTTCCTACTCGTTAACAAAACTCGATGTCTTCGAGGGTAAGTTAACGTTGGATGTATGTCCACCCGTTGTTTTGTACCTAGTAGATAGATCTTGGCGTGTAGTTCATACCGTAGGAAATTTTTTGTTTTCTATGCTGCGGACCCAACAGTTTTTGTCTCTGGTGGCTCTCTCTCCGAGTATGCCTCGGGGGGTCCTTATATAGGTTTTTTTTTAGGTCAAGAGAACTCCGTGGGAGAAAGAATCAAGGCGATCAGATGGTCGAGGAGGGAAAGAGCATGGGTGGCACGCCCTCCTGGTGAGATTCTAGTGCTCCAGAAGCTTCTCATGGATAAATATTAGCATTCCCAAAAGTACAGGTCCATTTGACTTTGTTTAGGTCCTAAAACATCAAAAACATTGAAAACAGAGTTTTTCTGCCCTGCATGGTTATAACCAAAATAAAGGGGATCATTGGTAAATCCCCAAAAATCAATATAAAACAGGGATATAACATTATATATGATGCAAATATGTGGGAAAACATGTTAACAAACTACAAAGTTCATGTATGCATTTTACATGCATCAACATCCCCAAGCTTAACCTATGCTCGTCCTCGAGCATGAAGGTGGTAAAACTAAACATGGACTTTGGAGTTTGTTACCTTTGCTTCATTCATTATCATGTAGATTTCATAGGCTCAATTCCTTTCAATGAAACATAATATGCAAGTGTACTATCAAGTTGCATTTTCCACATCCATAAATATGCTAAACAGTAAGTGATGGTGTGATAAAACAAATGATGAATAAAATAAACTTTCAAGCATACTTTGATGAACCTATAGAATAAGAGACTCTTTTCATGATTAGCAATGGTGTTTTCATGCCTTTATTTTTGGGCTACTTCTTAGTTTCATGCCCTTGACTAGAAGACTCACTTCTTAGTTTTATGTCTTCCCTTGAGATGTTTTGCATCCGTACCGAAAGTAAGCATTGAATACATATGTTAATCCTCCATAAAGAATAAAAAATAGAATTTTGAGCTATGTAATTCATGTCAACAATACTAATAAGGATGGGGTTCCCAGCAACTTTTCATTTTCACTTTGTTTTAAAGCATCTTATGGTTTATGTGTTAAACATCTTACAAGTCGATTGTTTCATGCACCTAGTCTATGATCTTGCACTCCTCATTCTACTCAACTTAGGCCTGTAATTGTATACTCACATTGGTTTTGTGAAACCGCATCACTTAAGTACCTCTTGCCCATTGTGTAACTATATGCCCCCGTTTTGGCATTCATTTATTTGCTTATTTATCATAAAAGATAATATAATTCCTTGATTGTGTTCAAGGTGGGAGGGGAGGGAAGTATCTCTACTTCAGAAGACAATAAAAACAGACATATGAATCATATCAACAAGGATCATCATGCTATAAGTTTCCACCATGTCAAGCATGGCTTTGGCTAGTGGTTCGGGAGCGTTTTCTACCAACATGCCTACTCCGGTGTGCACACTTCATTTAACATTGATGAAATCCATAGGTAGAATTTTAAACATGATTGATTATCAACATTCAACATTGAAATCTTGTGCCATACCAGCATGGTTTAGCCAACAACAACTAATAAGATGTAAAGCACAAAAAATTCCATAGTGGTATCACCCTAAACCTTACTTTCTTATGAGCCTTAAAATACATGAAAAGGGGTGTTTTTAATAATTTTTGGAGGATTAACATACATACTATACTTGAAAGTAGCTTTTGCCACAAGTAGGTGGATATGCCTAGTCTAGTTTTAAGGGGCTTGGAACAAGTCTTAGCGCGTGTGCAGAAAAAGGTTTAGCAAAAAGAGATCTAAAGAGTGTGCCATCTAGTTCATAATGTCAACATTTATTTTATCACCTTGATTCTTAATGTTGAACATTAATATGCACAAGCAAAGTATACAAATTAATAGACATAAAACATATCATGTTTCATATAAAGTACTTGAGCTTAAGAACTAGACACAACATGAATTTTAGCTTTTGTTTTTATCTCCCCTTTTATTTTATTCCATGGCATTCCTTTTCAGTTTTAATCTCATTAAGGTAGAGTTCCTCTTCATTATATGATCATAAACATTTATGATAATGGTGGTGGTCTTTTTAATGCAAAACAAAAAGTAAAATGACAAAACAAACACTCCAAGTTTCTATGATAGTTCTATGTTGCTCAAAAAACAAAGTTTAGAGGTTTGCAAACCGAGAGTTGAGTTGGTCCAGTGGGGTGCCTTGGGTATGCCCAAGCTTATGGTTTGCACCATCCTTGGATTTCTCTTGGTGTGGTGTTCCTCTATTCCCTATCAAAAAACTTCAACACAAAACTTTTTCTCCCATCTCTTTTCTGAGAGGTGACATTAGTGGCACAAGAGTATAATAGTTGTTGCCTATATATCAAAACAAAAATTATTTCTAAATTTTCCAGCAAGCATATAATGTTCCTACATATCCCTAGTATATAATATGACTCATACAAATCCTCTTAGGACACTTGGTAATGGTTAAAACAAAGCATGGCAGAATTTGTCAAGATTTTTTAGCAATAGCAAAACGATTTTTCAGTCAACTTCGACATGTAAGGAATTTTAGCCAATTTTTGTGCATGTAGAGGATGAAAAGTTGTAAATTCTGTATGAATCTGGGAGCAATCGGAGTTATAGAAAAAATCAGAAACTTCACGCACTAAAAACTGTTCTGCAGGAATTTGCTACTCCATATGTTTAGCAACTTTAAAACATCCAAAATGGGTTCCACTTGGTACTTTATTAAAAAATAAATAAGGAAAACCAAAACAAAACTCTCCTGCTAAAAAAAGAGTTCAAAACAAAAATCTAAAAGAAAATAACCAGGTTGCCTCCCTCAAAGCGCTTTCTTTATAGCCATATAGCTAAGCTTTACTTACTTTGTTTTAGGTGATGAGAAACTCATGGGGTAGCTTGTGCTTGTTAGCTGCCTCCTTCTTCCTTGGAAATTGTTCCATGCATTTCTTGTGAGGAAATCGAAACTTCACATTTCCTTCTTTTGTATCAATGATTGCACCTGTGGTTCTCAGAAAAGGTCTACCAAGTATTATAGGACTTGAGGTATTGCTCTGCATGTTCATGACAATAAAATCAACAGGTACAAATGTCATATGTAATTCAACCATAACATCTTGAACTTTTCCTAGATCATGTTTAGTTGAATCATCATCAAGTAAAAGATCTATTGAGCATTTTCCCATAGGTTTTAACTCAAGTAAGTCATATAGATCTTTAGATAAAACTGAGACACTAGATCCTAAATCTAGAATAGCATGGTGTGTCTCTTTTCCAATAGTGATTAATACCTTGGGGATCCATACATCCCCAAGCTTAGGTGGTATCATAGCTTCTCTATTGTATCTTTCAATCTTTTCTTTTATAACATTATATGCTAGGTAGGAACCAAATTCTGCTTAATGACCATTAAAGAATGGATCATTAGATTTTTTTTGCTATAAATGAATGAGTTCATGCACGCTACATTTATCAATATCAAGTAGAGGTTCTTTTGTTTCACTTAACATTTTGACTTCCTCTACTTGTTTATCATGTGTTGGTTCTTTATTATTTTCAATCACAGTAGTCTCTTCCCCTTTTCTTTTTAATGATTCTAATTTTTTGTCCCCAAAGATTATACTAGAATCTTTTAAGATTTCCACTTCTACCTTATTTTCACCACGAGTTATCCTAAGGGAAAAATTTGGGTTGAGTTCACTTAAGCTCTCGTTGATACTAGTTTCTACTAGAATTCCATCTAACAACGTAAATGCTTCGTGGGGAAAAGGATTTTTTGGTTTCATTATCTAGAGATTGCTTAGATTCATGTGTAAGGCCTTCATAAAAAATTCTTGCAAGCAACCAATCCCTCAACCCATGTTATACTTTATGTGTGAGTTGTTTAAACCTTACCCAAGCACTAGTGAGAGGTCCATTATCATATTGCTTGAAATCACATATCATTTATTTGCAATGAAGGGTCATTTTACCAAATTTTTCTAGAAAGGACACTTTCATATTGTACCATTTTGTAAATCTCTTTTAGGTGCATCATCATACCATCTTTTAGCTATTCCTTTTAAGGAGTGCAAAAATAATTTTAATTTCACTATTCCAGGATCAATGTTTGGGGCCCCTAGAGTTTTGCATGAATATTCAAAGATTTTAAGATACCAATGAGCGGCTGCTACATTTCCATTAGAAAAACGATTACAGACTATGGCCCCTAACACCTCAGGATCAATGTTGCAATCAAGCTTGTTTGCGAATAGACTTGTTCCCGACTTAATTCTTTTATTTTTCCTAGTCATGTTCAATAAAAGATTTAAGTTAATTTTATGTGTTTTGTGTTTTTTAAGGAAGAACATAAAAAGACTAAAACCAAGACAAAATAAAATTCTTTAAAAACCAAGACCAATTCCCTGGCAACGATATCAGAAAATAGTCTGGCAATTGCAGTGGGAGTTGGCTTATGCTTCACCACGCAGCAACCACTATGATGTATCCTTCTTGCAATTCCCTGGCAACGGCGCCAGAAAATAGTCTTGATGGCAACAAATGCTGCCACTTTTCATTGGGACTCCAAGTGCATAGTGTTGTAGCAAGCTTATTTTCCCCACAAGAGTGACTCGAGGGTTTATATCGAACTCTTAGGGAATTGGTTATATAAACATGTTTGTCTTCTCCTCTTCAAGCAACCTGTAAAGTAGAATAATTTGTCTTGTGTCCCCAAATCCACCAAGTGGTTGTCAAGCACAAGGTTTCGTATTAGTAATTTGAAATAAAATAAAATATAAACTGAAATAAAAGCAGATAGAGTAAAGTAATGCAAACTAGATGATATGGAAGATAATAGAGTTGTTTTGGGGTTTTATAAGTGATTGCAAGTAGAGCATGTATTTTTGTATTTTCGAAATAATAAATTGCAGGAATTATTAAGGATAGTATATGCAAAGGAAAGGTGTTTCTTATGATAAAAATCAGACCGGGGTTCATGGGTTCACTTGTCTAATCTCTTTTTAAGTTGTAGTGATCACAAAACAATTCATCAATGATAAAGATTCATGGAAATTCTACAAGTGCTTGATAAAAAGAATTAATATGGGCATCACATTTAATATTGAGATGGAATACATCTCTCTCTTATACTCCTCAAGGAGGTAAATCTCCATGCAATCTTGATTTAAGAACAAATTAGAGTATAGCTTTAAGCAATATTATATGATGTTTGAAATTCAAAATATGCTACCTTGATTAGTCAAGGTCATCACACTGTCACATGATAACTGTAGCACATTATTTCACTTTACCCCTGGTGTGGCAGCAAAAGAAAGGTAAAAAACAAAGTAGATCTTGAATATAATGTCACAATTCAATCTCTACCCGCATGCTACTCCATCTAACACACACTACTCCCCATACAAGTTCTTGCATACAAGTTGGATCAAAACAAGCAATGAAGAACGGGGTGCATGATATGCATCTATTAAAACATCTTACACAAAATAGATTCCAATCTCAAATATCAAATCATAGAACAAAGATCCACCACATAGGAATTACAAATATGACCATAATCATGTTGGGAAGCTCATATGGTACTAGATCTATGAAGAACAAGAGAGAAATAGATCAAGCTACTACCACAAACCCATAGCCCGGAGGTGGAATACTCCCTCTTCATCATGGTGATGATGCTGGAGATGTTGGAGAGGGTGGAGATCTCCCTAGAGGTGGCTCCGGTGGAGTTTTCCCCTCTAATCTTCGCTGGATCTAACTCTGTTTGGTGGTGTTTTCGTCTCTGGTGGCTCTCTCCAATGACGCCCCGGGGGTCCTCATATATGGTTTTTTAGGTCAAGAGAACTCCATGGGCAAAAGAATGAAGGTGACCGAACGGTCGAGGAGGGAAAGAGCATGGGTGGCGCGCCACCTGGGCACTTTTGACCCTCCTAGTGAGATTCTAGTTCTCCAGAAGCTTATCGTGGATAAATATTGGCATTCCCAAAAGTATAGGTCCATTTGACTTTGTTTAGTTCCTGAAACATCAAAAACATTAAAAATAGGGTTTTTCTACCCTGCAGGGTTATAACCAAAATAAAGAGGATCATTGATAAATCCCCAAAAATCAATATAAAATAGGGATATAACATTATATATGATGCAAATATGTGGGAAAACATGTTAACAAACTAAAAAGTTCATGTATGCAATTTACATGCATCAGTTACAGAGGTATATAGAATTATATATGTTCACTTCTCTCTATAATGAGTGGACCAGGACAATAGAGGAGCTTCCTGCCCTCCAACGGCCATGGGCTCATGGTGTACAATTGATGGGTTCATTGCATAGAAAAACAAATATTCCCACAGAAGAACGGAAGAAACCCAACAAGATATGATCTACGATATGCTAGTAACGAGAGATAGATCTACTCTACTTATCGCCGAAGATCACGAGTGTTTAACGATCGGGGATCATGGATGATGTAGTCGTACACTTGTGTCGGTTCAAACTGATGAAGTTATATGATCCAACGGCACCTCCGTGGTACCCACAAGTTCCTACTTGATGACGTCTCCTCCTCCTTGATTCCACAAGCAAGGGAGAAGAACATCGTGAGATCCCAAAAGCACAACGGTGTTGCTTGGATGTATGTGAGAGACGTACATCAGCGCTTCGCTAAGCGTCTATGCACGAGCAAAGAGGAGATGGAGAGGGAGGCGGCACCTGGAGGGGTGGGGGTCGCGCCTCACCCCTACCCCTCTATATAGGGGAAGGTCTGGTCGTGGGGGCTCCCCCTCCTCCAAGAAGGGGCCAATGGTTAAGGGAGGGACTCCCTCCCCTCCCCTTTAGGGTTTTCCGGCAGCTAGGGTTTTCCCCTATCGGGCACACATGGGATCTCTAGGGCTGTGGAACGCTAGCCCATGTAGGCTGGGGTGCCCCTCCACTTGGTCGATGTGCCCTTCTGGATAGGTAGGACCTACTCCAAAACTTTCTAGAACATTCTAGAACAATCAGGAACAATTCCAGAACTTTCCCGAATTAATCCTAGAATCGAAACCCAGCTTCCATATACATTTTTCTCCATCTTCAGACTATTCAGAAGCTCCTCATGATATCTAGGATCACATCCGAGACTCCGAATCCCCATTCATTTAGACGATCTATTATGTCGACGAAACCTAGCGACACCGTAGCATTGAGTGTGTGACCCTATGGGTCTGAGAACATGCACATATGATCGAGACACTAATGCATGTAAAATGCATACATGAACTTTGCAGTTTGTTAACATGTTTATCCACATATTTGCATCATATATAATGTTATATCCATGTTTTACATTGATTTTTGGGGATTTACCAATGGCCCCCTTTATTTTGGTTATAACCCGGTAGAGCAGAAAAATCATGTTTCCAATGTTTTTGATGTTTCAGGACCTATACGAAGTGAAATGGACCTAAGATTTTGGGGATGTCAAAACTTATCCACGAGAAGTATCTGGGCACAAGAACCTCACCTGGAGGTCCATGAGGCCCAAAAGAGCCTAGGTGGACGCCCAGCCCAGGTGGGCGCATCACCTACCCTCTTTTCCTCCTCGGTCATCCGATCGCTTTGATTCTTTTGCCCATAGAGTTCTCTTCACCTAAAACCCCCTATATAAGGATCCCTCAGGGTGTCATCGATACAGAGGAGGCAAAGATAGAAAACACCAAGAACAGAGAATTGGTTGGCCGTCGTCGGAGGAAGATTGGAGGGGGAACCACTGCTGGAATTGCCTCCGGTCGTGTCTCCTCCTTCACCAATGCCTACTCATCACTATCCATGATGAGAGGGAAGTATTCCAGCCCCTGGACTTCGGGTTTATGGTGGTAACATGATCTAGTCTCTCCATGTATGATCATTGTTGAAGTCCATATGATGTGCCTTGCATGAGTATGGATCTATCTATGTAATTCCTTCAGTGGATATTGTGTTATGAGATAGTACTTGTTATTCATTTACCGTTGTGTTGGATCTTGTATGGTTTGTCATACTTTGGGAATATTCTATGATGCATGTAATGGTTTAGATCTATACATAATGCATTGTTTATCCATATCATGAGGTGATTGACACCACCAAGTGGGGGTAGATGAGAGAGATGTGATAATACTCACAACATATGAATCATTGCACTAGTGTTTAGAATGTTTTCCATTAATAAGTATGATGTATGTAGGTAATGGGTCGCCGAGTGACAACGACATATGTATTGAGTGACAGCAATGTAGCCCAACATCCTATCCTTTATCTACGGGTAAAAAAGGAGAAGTATGATGTGTGGTGTGACACAAACCAAATGCTAGTCTTATTGCAAGGGTGACCTAGCAACACAAAGGAGAATGTCAGGGGGATGATCCCCGGGTACCCCCACCCGAATAAGAAACAGGACAGCCAGATCGAGTCCGGCCGACCAGATGCAGTCGGACAAGGCAAGACAGGCCGGCTACCGCATGGTAGCCGGATCAGCAAGAAGCAGCCGGCTACAGCGATGTAGCCGGATCTAATCAGAGAGACAGGACGATGTGCGTATTAGTGCACGGTACGCCCTGTACGATGACGAGACGGGCAACCACCTGCCCATGCCGAAGACTTTGCGCGGGTGACGCTGGAACAGTGGCTTGTGCTGGCAATGGGCTCGCACGGCGTCCACTGTGCCTACGACAGCCATACCGCTCATACACCGAAAGGACAAGCCATGCTGGACATTGTAGGTGACTAGTCGGCTGGGACCCGCCTGTGGGGCCCGCCAGTCGGACTAGCCAGCAAGACCCATGCCTCTCTTCCTATATAAGGAGAGGCAGGGCCTCAGTGCATTTAAGGCAGTAGCTAAAGAATACAGCTCGAGGAGCACTTGTAGCTCGTATATCCCGCATAGACAGATCAGGCGGGAGTAGGGGTTTTACCTCACCACGAGGGCCCCGAACCTGGGTACTTCTTGCGTCCCGCTACGCTCGCTTGTATCCAATCCCGCCTGCGGACGCCGTGGATAGTTTCCCTGCTAGTCCCCACACCTCTATCTAACCTCCCCAGGTATTGTTGTTCCCAACACAACGACAGTTGGCGCCCACCGTGGGGCTCATGGCTTCGACCGGAGTCACGTTCCGCACAGGACCCCGCCCTTCAGCCGGTGAGCGTGTAGCCTCCAGCCTGGTGCTCACGCTCGGCAAGTTTGACTGCGTCATCGACAACGCCTCCTGCTTCGCCAGAACTTCCTTCCCAGCGAACGGCATCGTCCTGCTATTCGGCGATCTCCCCATCTACATCGCCACCATCCCGGAGCGTTTCCCTAGGGAAATCGTCTCTGTTGCGGGGCCGCCGTGCTCAGACGGCAACACCTCCACCGCGCCTCGCGGCGTGGAGGTCATGATGGCCGGATCCAGCTCGCATCCCCGCCAGCCGCGGGAGCAAGGCGTGGACGAGGTCGGAACTTCCGCTCCCCCGCAGCCTCAGAACCCGGTGGAGGATGCCATTGATCGGCTCCTGACGCCGGTTAACCTCGGGGACAACCCAGAGGAAGCGGAGGCCAACTTCACCATGGAGAGACATATCCTCCTCCAGGAGGCCATGGAACTGGCAGCAGCCCACAAGCAACTGGAGATCGCTAGGCGCGAGTACGACCGCGCGCACGGCCTCACTCCGGCTACCGTGGAGCTGAGCCGGCGCGGCCAGGTACGGCGTCGGGGTGGTGAGCTGGGCGGTAGGCTGGAGAAGGACGGAGAACCGGATCCCGCGCCTGCCCCCACACGGCCCACCTACAACACGCCCATCAAGAACCTGTGCGCGGCGCGAGCCGCAGCAGAAGAACTACCCAGCCTGGAGGGCGAGGAGCGAGCCCGCCAGCACGCTCGCGTCCAGGAGCTCCTCCGCATCGCGGACGAGCAGGCCGGCGCCAACCGGCAGACGCAGGAGGACCTTAGCTACTCCAGAGGAGGCAAGCTACCTTCCAACAGCAGGGGCGCACCGCGCGACACCCAGCAGGTGTCCTCCCCTCAGCCACCCAGGGCCCGCATCAGGCGTCGCAGCTCCAGCAACAGGGGCCAGCCACGCCAGGAGCAGACGGTGAACAACAACCCGCCACCTCCCCCACCACCAGCCGGAGCGCCCAGACCAGCCGGTTCCCGCCTCTCAGGCTGGGTGGGCGCGCCCAACCCGGATTGCCCGGATGCCCGCGACCGCATCGAGCTCCTCGCTCAAGCGCGCGTCATGGAAGAGGAAGATTCTATCGGTCCGGTTTGTTTCGGACCCTGCATCCGGAACGAGCTGTTTCCGGATAAATTCTCCCTGCCCAGGGACACCCCAAAGTACGACAGCAGCATGAAGCCGGAAGACTGGCTAACCGACTATGCTACGGCAGTCGACATCGCCCACACGAATAAGCGCACAGCTATGCGCTACGTTCCTCTCATGTTAACCGGGTCGGCAAGGACATGGCTTAATAGCCTCGCGCCCAATAGCATCAACGCCTGGCCTGACTTCGAGAAGGTGTTCGTCCGCAACTTCAACGGCATGTACAAGCGTCCATGGAGCCCGCGCGACCTGGCCCTGTGCGTCCAGGGCGACCGCGAGACCGACCGCGAATACCTCGCCAAGTGGACGGAGCTCCGCAACACTTGCGAGGGCATTCTGGAGAGCCAAGCCATCAGCTTCTTCATCGAAGGATGCCAAGAGGGCACCATGCTTCGCCACCGGCTACTATGTGACGAGCCGAAAACCTTGGCGGAGCTCATGACGGTTGCGGACCAGTACGCCACGGCGGATGCCGCCATGAAGAAGCCCCTCCGAGTAAACGCGGACGGCCGTCCGACTCCCACAGAGTTGGCTCGCGACCGTCCGAGCAACCCGACTGGTGAAGCCGGATCCTCCAGACGCCACGGCAACGACAACCGGTTCCATGGGGACCGCCAGGCCGGACAACAGAAGCCTCGCTACCACGCGCGGTAGGTCAATTTTGTGGAGGGTGCGCCCGACGCACCGGCTAACGACGCAAGAAGGAAGAAGCCCTGGCTCACCTTCGACCAGATGATCGATGGTCCGTGCAAGTGGCATAGCGGTCCCTTCAAACCGGCTACCCAAACCACCCGAAACTGCAGCTGGACTCGCCAGCTAAAGGACCAGGGCAACCAGCCTCGTCTCCCACCTCCCCCACCGGGTGGACCCCCGCCGCCGGCTAGGGGAGCCGGGAATGACGGCAACGGCGGCAACAACAATGGCTACCCCCAGCCGCACGCCGCTTACCACATCTTTGAGACAGAGCAAGACGACAAGCATAGCCGCGGGCGACGCTCCAAGGAGGTCAACGCCATCATTTCTCCGGTCCCCCAGTACCTGAATTGGTCGGAAACCCCCATCACCTAGAGCCGAGCAGATCAGCCTGAGCATCTGCCGACTCCCGGGGGCTACGCCATGGTGCTCGACCCCCTCATCGTCTCCAACACGCGCACCTGCCGATTCTCGCGCGTCCTCATCGACGGAGGCAGCAGCCTCAACCTCCTCTACCAGTCCTCGCTGGAGAAGTTGGGCATTCACGAAAGCGACCTGCGCCCGACTACCACGACATTCCACAGCATACTGCCGGGGCCAGCCTGCGCTCCGCTGGGAAAAATCCAGCTGGACGTCATCTTCGGGACCGAGGAGAACTTCTGCCGCAAACCAATCTGGTTCGAGGTGGTAAATTTGACGAGCTCCTACCATGCTCTCCTCGGGCGCCCCGCCCTCGCCAAGTTCATGGCCATCTCCTACTACGCATACCTCAAGACGAAGATGCCAGGACCCCACGGCGTGATCACCGTCGCCGGCTGCTTCAGGCGATCGATGGAATGCGCCTTAGCCGGTTCCAAACTGGCAGAGGCCCTCATCATAGCCGAAGAAAAACGCGCGATCATGAGCAATGTGGCCATGGCCCAGCAGGACATCCCGGCTAGCAGCAAGCCGGATGGAGAAGGAGCCTCCCAACCGGCGAAGGAGACCAAGAGGATCCTGCTCGACCCCTCCGACCCGACTAAGTTCGTCACCATTGGTGTCGGCTTAGACAGCAAATAGGAAGGCGCGCTCGTTGACTTCCTCCGTGAGAATCGGGACATCTTTGCATGGTCTCCAAAAGACATGTCGGGTGTGCCGAGGGAGTTCGCCGAGCACTCACTTCATGTGCGTCCGGATGCCAAGCCGGTCAAGCAACCTCTGCGTCGGTTCGCAGAGGAGAAGAGAAAGATAATCGGTGACGAGTCACCCGGCTCCTCGCAGCCGGGTTCATCATGGAAGTGTACCACCCAGACTGGCTGGCGAACCCAGTCTTGGTGTTGAAGAAGAACAAGACCTGGCGCATGTGTATCGACTACACCAGCCTGAACAAGGCATGCCCGGAAGACCCCTTTGCCTTGCCCCGCATCGATCAAGTCATCGATTCCACGGCCGACTGTGATTTGTTGTCTTTTCTAGATTGTTATTCCGGGTACAATCAGATCCGGCTAAACCCGGCTGATCAGATTAAGACATCATTTATCACCCCCTACGGGTCTTTCTGCTATGTAACCATGCCTTTCGGCCTAAAGAACGCAGGCGCCACCTATCAGCGATGTATGCAGAAATGCTTGCACTCGCAGATAGGCCAAAACGTGCAAGATTACGTTGATGACGTAGTCATCAAAACCAAGGAGAAGCGCACCCTCCTTGAAGATCTGAGAGAAACATTCGGCAATCTCCGCCAGTACCAGATGAATCTGAACTCGGAGAACTGCGTCTTCGGAGTACCATCCGGCCAGCTACTCGGTTTCCTCGTATCTCAGCGAGGCATCAAGGCGAATCCGGAGAATATCGCGGCCATCGAGAGGATGCAGCCGCCCAAGAACCTGCTTGGAGTCCAGAAGTTCCCCAGATGCCTGGCTTCCCTCAGTAGTTTTGTCAGCCGGCTGGGGGAGAAGGCACTCCCGTTGTACCACCTAATGAAAAAGACGGACAAGTTCTCCTGGACTTCGCAGGACGACACCGCGTTTCATGACCTCAAGCGCATGCTATCCACAGCGCCGGTTCTAGCCACGCCGGCTAGCAAGGAGCCGATGTTGCTCCATATAGCAGCCACCAGCCGGGTTGTCAGCGTCGTCCTGGTGGTGGAGCGCCCCGAGGAAGGCAAGGCTCAGCCGGTTCAGAGACCCGTCTACTACCTCAGCGAGGTTCTCTCCCTCTCCAAGCAGAACTACCTCCACTACCAAAAGATGTGCTACGGCGTGTACCTGGCATGCAAGAAGCTCAAGCACTACTTCTAGGAGCACCCGATCAAGGTCGTGTGCACCGCACCCCTTTCGGAAATCATCGGCAACAAGGACGCCACCGGCCGAGTCGCCAAATGGGCCATCGATCTCGCCGCCTACTCCATCCAGTATGAGCCCCGGCTCACGATCAAGTCACAGGCGTTGGAGGACTTCCTCGTCGACTGGGCCGAGACCCAGTATCTCCCACCGGTGCCGGATTTAGACCACTGGCGGATGCACTTCGACGGGTCGAAGATGCTCGGGGGCTTGGGAGCCGGCATCGTGCTTACCTCGCCCAAGGGAGACCAGCTGGAGTACGTGTTGCAGATCCACTTCAAGGCCTCCAACGATGTAGCCGAATACGAGGCACTGGTGCACGGGCTCCGGCTGGCCAAGGAGATCGGTGTCAACCGGATCCTGTGCTTCGGTGATTCGGACTTGGTGGTGCAACAGGTGTCCGGGGAATGGGACGCCAGAGATGCCAACATGGCCCTCTACCGGTTCCACATCCAAAAGCTCAGCACCTCCTTCGACGGGTGCGAATTTCATCACATCCCCCGCACCAACAACGAGGCAGCCGACGCGCTCTCCAAGATAGGATCCACCAGGCAGGCCATCCCACCAGGGGTCTCCCTGGAGCATCTGCGCAAGCCATCCATCAACCCGTCGCCGGAATCAGATTCCATCGTCTGGGCGGGAAGCGTTTCGGCGGCCAGAGCAGCGGAAATGGAGCCGGCAGAACCGCCAAAGAAGAAAACCCGCACCAACTCCAGCCAGGTAGTGCCCTCCGGCTCGCAAGACCCGGGGGCTGCCGGCTCGCCCAGTGGCTCGGGGGCTGCTGTCCTGGATATTCCACCCGGACGACCCCTCGACACCCGTCAGCCGGAGGGCAGGAGCGTCCTCGTCATCCGGGAAGTGCCATCCTGGGCACAACCCTTCATGAATTACATCGCCAACAGCGAACTCCCGGACGACGAGGTAGAGGCTAGGCAAATCCGACGCCGTGCGCATACATACACCATCATAAATGGCGAGTTGTACAAGCGCAGTGTATCTGGTATCTTCCAGTGATGTGTTGATGTAGACACAGGCTACCGGCTACTCAAGGACATCCACCAGGGGGAGTGTGGGCACCACGCTTCGTCAAGGGCAATAGTCGCCAAGGCGTTTCGCCATGGTTTCTATTGGCCCACCGCCCTCGAAGATGCCGAGCAGCTGGTCCGCGCGTGCAATGGGTGCCAACGCTTCGGGCAGCTCATGCACATGCCAACCTCGGTGCTCAAGACCATACCGATCACCTGGCCCTTCGCAGTTTGGGGCCTCGACATGGTCGGGCCCTTCAAGCGAGCTCGCGCGGGAATGACCCACCTGCTGGTAGCGGTGGACAAGTTCACAAAGTGGATCGAGGCCAAGCCTATCCGGAGGCTGGATGGAGCGACGGTTGTTACCTTCTTCACAGACATCATCAACCGCTTTGGCTACCCCAATAGCATCATCACCGACAACAGCACGAACTTCGCCAAGGGGGCCTTCGCCCGGTTCTGCAGCAACAAGGGCATCCGGCTAGACCTCGCCTTCGTTGCACACCCGCAGTCCAATGGGCAAGTCAAACGAGCAAACGGCTTGGTGCTAGCCGGCATCAAACCACGTCTCATCGAGCCATTGGAGCGGTCACCCGGATGCTGGATCGAAGAACTTTCGGCTGTGCTGTGGAGCCTCCGCACCACACCGAATAGGTCAACCGGCTACAAGCCATTCTTCCTGGTCTACGGATCGGAAGCCGTCCTCTCTGCCGACATCGAATTCGACTCCCCTCGCAAGCTCCTCTACGACGAGCAGGCCAACAAGGAGGCGCGGGAGGACGGGTTGGATCTCCTGGAGGAGGCCCGCGAGCTGGCCCTGTCCAGATCTGCCCTGTAGCAGCAGCGACTACGCCGCTACCATTCAAGCCGGATTTGCCCAGTCGCATTCCGCGAGGGCGACCTGGTTCTCCGGCTAGTGCAAGACACGAAGGGCATGCACAAGCTAGCACCACCCTGGGAGGGCCCCTTCATCATCAGCCAGGCGCTGCCCAACGACTCCTACTACCTCATTGACGCACAGCAGCCGCACAAGAACAAGATGGACAAATCAGACGAGGAGACCGAACGTCCTTGGAACGCGGCCCTGCTGTGCCCGTTTTACACCTAGTCGCCAGGCAGTGTATGTATCCCGAAAACCCCATGAATGAAAATGCGGACTCCCACGAGAATCTCGGGGGCTCCTTCTAGAAATGTGTGCGCACCTGTTCTTCGGTTCAAGTTTTTCGGCTCTGGCAACCCCTACCCGGGGGCTCGCCGGCTGGCCCGGCCTGTCAAGCCAACAAACCGGCTGAGTAGTGTGTGATGATGTCGAAGGCCCACTCTTCGTCTCAGCTACAGACCGCAACCCGGCTGTCTGGATAGCAAGAGCAAAAACCCGAGGCATCCCACACGAAAAACGGGGAGGAGGCGTGACAGATCGGGCGTCCCGACCCCGCAACTAGCCCAAACCAATCCAGCTGCTAAGCCGCTAGTACCGTGCGTAATGTACTGTCAGCTCCCTTCGATTCCGGCTGCAGACCGCAACCCGGCTGCCCGGCAAGGACGCAGTGAAAACAGCAGAACACACGAGAAGGCGACTAAGTGTCTAGAAAGGAGCAAGCCAGTTTTTGAAAAAATAAGCCGTTTTCCGGCTATTATTTGACAGACTAACATATTAACCTGTGAAGATGTATGTGTGTGCATATGTGCGTTCTTGTCCGACTATTTAGAGTCGGAATTCAGGAGAAGGAAAGAAGATTCGAAGCCCTTGCCTTCATCAAGCGCTCCGAATCTCAGGGGCTACACCCACTGGGTGCGCTCGCGCGCCCCCAGTGGAATCTTGTAGTTCCTGACCGGCTAAGGGCGTTTAGCCGGCCGTTCGGAGCCCAGGTGAGGGCAAGGACGGGACCAAAAAAAGACAAGAAAGATTCAAAGCACCTGGCTACGCCAGCTACTCCGAATCTCGGGGGCTACACCCAGTGGGTGCGCTCGCGCGCCCCAACTGGAATGTTAGTTCCCCCGGCTGAAGGCGTCCAGCCGGCGAAAGCGGCCGACTGGGACGGGGCCAGTCGGACAAAGTTAGAAGGCTTGGCAGAAACAAGAAAGATTCAAAGCACCTGGCTACGCCAGCTACTCCGAATCTCGGGGGCTACACCCAGTGGGTGCGCTTGCGCGCCCCCACTGGAGGTGCAGGTCACCCGGCTAAAGGTGTGTAGCCGGACTAAGTTAGTCGGGCAGAATACGTAAAAGGAAAGCTCAACGCACAAGACTCAAGAATTTCAACAACAATGAACAAGAAGGAGACGAAGCTCTCACAAGTTACCCGGCATCGTAGATAGCCGGCACAAACGAACAAAGTTCACAAACATACAAGACAAGACAAATACACCCGGCATCCCGGGGCAGCAGCTAAATGGCAGGACCTTTGCCGTGGGGGGGTTCTTGGCCGGCAGAAGCTGGGGGCGGGGGGAGCCGTAGTGCTCGTTCTGGCTCCAGCGCTGGCAGGTGGCGGCACCGGGGCCTCCACATCCGGAGTGCCGGTGGACTCTGAGTCGGTGAGCACCTCATCTGGGTCCACATAGTCCCGCGAAGCTCCGGATGGGCTTGGCGGACGGCGGCAAGATCAGCTCCGGCACGGAAGCCCCCGTCAATCTTCTCGACGCGAGCGTCCTTATAGCAGGAGAGCATCAGTGTCAGGGCCATCTCCGCCCCACCCCGCGCCGCCAGGTCCCGCAGCCGGTCCACCGCAGCTGGTACCTCTCCCACCTTCTCCGCCAGCTGCGCGATCGTCTCCAGAACCGGAGCCTCTGGCCACACGAAGGATAAGACGTCCCACACCGCCTGACGAAGCTTCACAGCTTCCTCGCCAAGAAGGACGACAAGCTCCTGAGCCATCGGCTGCGCTCCTGGCCAGTTCTCCTGCAGCCGGTTGTAGGCAGCAGGTCTATGCCGGGGTAAAAGGCTGTCAGAAAAGAGGAGTCAAATCCGGCTACCGGATCCGGAAAGAAAAGAAGACGGAAAAAAGAACTCACCTTTGGCAGTGTGGCCGACCTGCATCAGCTCCTCCACCAGCGCCTTCTCCTTGAACGCTAGCCGTTTTATCTCTTTCTCTTGGTCCTTGTTCTGGGCCTCGAGAAGAGAGAAGGCTTCGGCCCGGCTAGCGAGCGAGGCGTCGCGCTCCTTGACGGTGGCCTCCAAGCCGTCTACCCGCGCGTGCCAATCCTTGTTCTGCAGGCACAGAGTGGAGTTGGACCTGCTCAGCCGGTCGTTCGCTTTCTTCAAGCGATCGATCTCGCGCTGAGCGCACACGAGGATAGCTGCAACGGAGCCGGCTATCAGAAAAAAAAGAGAGCCAGACGGATAAAGAAAACTCACTCTGGGAGGTCCCGTTGGCGGCATCAAGCTTCTGCTCTAGGTCCGGTTCCCACCGGCTGTGGCCTCAAGCAGCCGGATCTCCTTCACCGCCAGCTCGAGCGTGGCGGCAAGATCGGACAGCGATGCAGCGGAGGAGGCGTCGTCGTCCACGGCGTTGACGGCCAAGGACTCCTTCGCCGCGAGCACCGCTGTTCGCCACTCCTCCCCGAGCTCCTCGTCAGAGTTGTCGTCACTAACAACGACGAGCTCCTTGCCAGCAGCCCCCCGCGCGCCTGCGAAGGAACCTTCCGGCTGGGAGTGATCCGCTTCCGGCTGGGGATCCTCTGGCTGGGAGGGGGCAGCCGACTCAGCTTGAGGAGGGGGAGGAGGCTGCGCCTCAGAGGAAGGAGAGGCGCCAGTTGGATCAGTCGGGGCGCGAGGCGGCGACCCGGCTGGCGTCCGGGCCGGGCTCGCGGCTCCGAAAGAAACTAGCGCTCTAAAAAGAAGGAGGAAAAGGCAAGAGCAAAACTAGCCAAAGTCAGAAAAGCAAGAAAGAGGATAAACAGGCAGAAAGCACCGAGGGATGGGGGAGAAAAACGTACCCCGGCACGACCAGGGCGTCCCTTTCTTCCGGCCAAGAAGGCTTGGCGGCAGGGCACCGGTCCTGCTCCTCTTCGGAGCCGTCTCCTATGCCGCAGGCCGGAGGGAGCCGGAACGGCTGGAGCCGCTCCCACCTGCTTCGCCGTTCGCCGCAGAGCGTGTCACCGGCTCCGCAGTCGGCCCGGCCTCCTCTTCCTCGTGCACTTCCGCGTGCGGATCGGCGGCCGGCTCGTCGTTCCGGCTGGGGAAGGCGTCACCGTCCCCATCCGATTCCTCGCCGGATCACCGAGCACGCAGCTCGGGCAAGTCCGGCACGAATACCTCGAGGGGAGCCTCGCCCTCCTCACGAAGGATGCAGGCGAACATCTGACGAACGCAAGAGGTCAACCAGACAGAACAAGGAGATAACACAGGGGGAATAAGCAAAATTTCCGGCTACGAGAACTTACCCAAGGCGCGCGGTTCTCCCGACTGTAGGGCTCCAGGCCGAACTTCCAGTTCTCCGGCAGCCGCTCCTTGCTGATCGTCCACAACCACTCCTTCAAGTTGTGGTAGCGAGGATCACGGCGCGATAGCCGGGTCGGGTCCAGCCGGCCGGAGTAGAAGCATATCTTGTGCGCCCGCTGCTGCAGTGGCATCATCAGCCGGGACATCCAGCTAAGAGTGATGTCCCGACCGGTTAGCTGGCAGGTGACAAGGGAGCGCATGCGTGCCAGCATCGCATCCGTCTCCGCCTTGTCGCCGTAGATCTTCCGGTCCCAGTGCTGCCGGCTAGACTCGACGTCTTGGAAGGCCGGCAGGTTTATCCGGTCGACGTTGGTGACGTTCTTGACGTAAAAATACGACTGCTACCACAGCCGTACCGTGTCCTGGAGCAAGAATTTCGGGTAGCCGGATTGGGTGCGGGGGTATATGGAGGCACCGCCACAGACGACTAGTGGGCCCTTCGTGTACTGCACCTGCAGCCGAACTCGGAAGAGCCAGCAGAAGAGCCCGAGATCCGGCTGGATCCCGAGGTAACTCTCGCAGAACGCCATGAAGTGCGCCAGCGTTCCGATTGCATTGGCACCGAGGTGGTGGAGGCGGAGGTCGAAGAAGGCCAGGAACGTGAGAAAGAAGGGATGCAGCAGCAGCGCAAACCCGCGCGCCAGGTGTGAAAGGAAGATGACGCGTTCCCCTCCGTCGGATGCGGTGACACCTCCCCAACCGGTGCCAACCGCACCGCCACCTCCTCCGCCGGCGGGAGGACGCGGGTCTCGCGATACTTCGCGATCTGGTCCTCGGTGACGGAGGAGCCGCACCAGGCTCCGTGGTCAGCGGCCATTTCCGGCTGAGGGAGAGGGGCGGCAATGGAGGAGTGACGGTGGCCCGTAACATCGACGACGGCGAGCGAGCGGCGCAGAGGGCAAGGACGCAGGAGCAAGAGCACGCGAGGGAGAAGGAGATTACAGCGGGGGAGCGAAGGACAAGAACGGCCTCCCCCGCGGCGTCCCTTTAAAGGATCGGAAGGGCAACCGTCGGCAGGGCCACGTGGCGCGCATCCGGGCACCCCACATCCCAACCACCGCCTAGATCCCGTGTGCCAGGACAAGATGCGCAGAAGATCCTGGAACGAGAATCGAAGCGCCGGACAGCAGTTCCCCGAGGCGACGTGCGACGGGACGTTATGCTACCCGTCGTAGAGCAATGATGGCGCGTGCGCGCGTGGCCGGCGTCAGCACTGACGTCACGGGTAGCGCAACCGCCAGGCTCAGCCGGATGAAAATTCGAAAAGCAAGAAGGAGCGTGCGCACATTTCGCCTAAGGGCGGAATCCACATGCGCTCGGGGGCTAGTGTCAGGGGGATGATCCCCGGGTACCCCACCCGAATAAGAAACAGGACAGCCGGATCGAGTCCGGCTGACCAGATGCAGCCGGACAAGGCAAGACAGGCCGGCTACCGCATGGTAGCCGGATCAACAAGAAGCAGCTGGCTACAGCGACGTAGCCGGATCCAATCAGAGAGACAGGACGACGTGCGTATCAGTGCACGGTACGCCCTGTATGATGACGAGACAGGCAACCACCTGCCCATGCCGAAGACTTTGCGCGGGTGACGCTGGAATAGTGGCCTGTGCTGACGACGGGCTCGCACGGCGTCCACTGTGCCTACGACAGCCATACCGCTCATACACCGAAAGGACAAGCCATGCTAGACACTGTAGGTGACTAGTCGGATGGGACCCGCCTGTGGGGCCCGCCAGCCGGACTAGCCAGCAAGACCCATGCCTCTCTTCCTATATAAGGAGAGGCAGGGCCTCAGTGCATTTAAGGCAGTAGCTAAAGAATACAGCTCGAGGAGCACTTGTAGCTCGTATATCCCGCATAGACAGATCAGGCGATAGTAGGGGTTTTACCTCACCACGAGGGCCCCGAACCTGGGTACTTCTTGTGTCCCCCTACGCTCGCTTGTATCCAATCCCGCCTGTGGATGCCATAGATAGTTTCCCTGCTAGTCCCCACACCTCTATCTAACCTCCCCAGGTACTGCCGTTCCCAACACAACAACAGAGAACTTCTTTCACCTATGTGTTTTACGACATGTAGCTGCCATAAAAGTATTATCAAAACATTGCATTTGTGTGTACCTTTACTATCTATAACATGATAATCACCATAGATGGTGAAGGGAGGATTAAGTGAACCCATGAACCCATGTCCATTGTTCCTATAAGAGAAAACCCTTATCTTGTCCTCTTGCATTGAAGAGGATTGGGACACTTTTATATTCTTGTTTTTGTTACATTAAACTTCCAACCATTAAAACAACCACCTTATTCCTTAAAACTTGTTTAGTGCATAATCAACTAAAACTTGTGACACTTTAGTTGTAGAGAATAGATAGCGTTTCCTTCTTGCTCATGCGGATCGATAGCCTATTTCCACATTGAGAGGTACTATGGTGATCCCCTACACTTCGGGGTTATCAAGATACTTTTCTGGCGCCGTTTTCAGGGAGCATAGCGCTTAAGTTTCTATTCTTGTGTGCACTAGACTTTAGACTTGTTTTAGTTTGTTTTATATCTTGCAATCATCTAAGCTTGCGGAGGTTTCTTTAACCTGTTTGTTTGTCATTAGATTTACTTTTAATTATGTATCAATTTTTACTCTCGTGATTTGAAAAACACACAAAAATTAGTTCATTTGTTATGTTCATGGAATGTATGAATCACGTACTTATGCAACCCCTATGGTTGAATCAATTAATGTTGATCAAACAAAGTTAGTAATGTAAGCATTGAATGAAATTGGTCATGAATTATGTGATAGGTATAATTTATCTTGTTGCATATATCAATATCCTAATTTAAGCATCTAAATTTCCAATGCAAGCTTGAGAGTATGCCTATAATTGCTTCCTACCATACTAATGAATTCATGAACACTGGTATGAAGGCAGCTGAAGAATTTACTATTGTAATGGGATTTCTTGAGATTGTTATGTTGGTAGCAAATGAAACTCATAGCCTCGCACCAAAACTTGCTACAACGCTTGAACAACTTTTGAAACTTTTTAGTAAGAATACCTATGTCCTTGAATATTATAACAATCTTGTTGCTATCAAGGAGAGATATAATGGCTTGCGGGAACAAGAAGAAGAATATATAGAAGTGGAAAAGAAACAAGATGATAAAAGCCCAAGCTTAGGGATGTCCATGCACCACAAAGAAGGAGATAAGAATGAAGAAGAAAAAGATATGGTCCAGCCTAAGCTTGGGGATGTAGGGGAAGCTCTCATAGATGATAAAGGAGATGGGAGAAACGTTTATATGCTAGGGATATGTGGAAACATTATATGCTTGCTGGAACATTTAGAAAGAATTTTGTCTTTGATATATATGCAACAACTATTGTGCTTTTCTGCCACTAATGTCACCACTCATAAAAGAGATGGGAGAAAAGTTTTGTGTTGAAGTTTTTTGATACGGAATAGAGGAACATCACACAAGAGCAATCCAATGATGGTGAAAACCATAAGCTTGGGGATGCCCAAGACACCCCACTGGACTTATTAAACTCTCGGTTTGCAAACATCTAAACTTTGTTTTTCAAGCAACATAAAACTATCATAGAAACTTGGAGCGTCTGTTTTGTTTATTTTTGTTTGCAATAAAAGGACCACCATCATGAATCATTATAAATGTTTATGATTAAGATACTGAAAAGAAACTTTTCCATGATGAGATTAAGATTGAATATGAATGCCTTGAAATAAAATAAAAGGGGGGGATAAAAGAAAAAGGTTGAAATTCATGTTGCGTCTAGTTTTTAAGCTCAAGTACTTTATATGAAGTATGATTTGCCTATGCCTATTAATTTGCATCCTTTGTTCATGTATATTTATGTTCAACCATAAGGAGCAAGGTGAGAAAATAAATGTTGGCACTATGAACTAGATGGCACACTCTTTAGATCTCTTTTTGCTAAGCCTTCACAACACAAGCTAAGACTTGTTCCAAATCCCCTAAACTAGACTAGGCATATCCACCTATTTATGGCAAAAGCTACTTCCAAGTACAATATGTATGTTAATCCTCCAAACATTCTTAATACATCTTTTTCATGTATTTTAAAGCTCGTAAGAAAGTAAGGTTTGGGGTGATACCATTATAGAAATTTTTGTGCTTTACATATTATTAGTTGTTGTTTGCCAAACCATGTTGTCATGGCACAACTTTTAATGCTGAATGTTGATAATTAATCATGTTAAAGTTCTGCCTATGGATTGCATCGATGTGAAATAAAGTGTGCATATTGGAATAGGCATGTTGAGAGAAAACGCTCATGAACCGCTAGTCAAATCCATGCGTCGTGCGGCAACTCATGGTGGAAACTTACAGCATGATGATCCTTGTTGATATGATTCATATGTCTATTTTTCTTGTTATTCTAGAGTAGAGATACTTCACCCCTCCCACTTGAACATGACCAAGGAATTATATTAACTCCTATGCTAAATAAATAAATACAAAAGGGGGGCATATAGTTGCACATGGAGCAAGAGGTACTTCGGCGATGTGGTTTCTAAGACCAACATGTGCATACAATGATAGGCCTAAGTGAGTAGCATGAGGAGTGCAAGGTCATAGGTATGGTGCATGAAACAATCAACTTGTAAGATGTTTAGCACATAAACCATATGAAGCTTTGAAATAAAAGATACTTGGAACCCCATCCTTATTAGTATTTTTTACATGAACTACATAGCTCAAAACTTTATGTTTACATTCTTTATGGAGGATTAACATATGTATCCAATGCTTACTTTCGGTATAGGATGCAAAACATCTCAAGGTAAGACATGAAACTAAGAAGTGAGTCTTCTAGTCAAGGGCATGAAACTAAGAAGTAGCCCAAAAATAAAGGAATAAAACACCAATGCCAATCATGAAAAGAGTATTTTATTCCATAGGTTCATCATGTGCTTGAAGGTTTGTTTTGTTCATAATTTGTTTTATCACACCATTACTTATTGTTTAACATGTTCATAGATGTGTAAAAGATCAACTTGATAATACACTTACATATTATGTTTCATTTAAAGAAATTGAGCATATTAAATTTACATGACAATGAAAGAAGCAAAGGTAACAAAATCCAAAGTCCAACTTCAGTTTTTATCACATTCATGCTTGAGGACAAGCATAGGTTAAGCTTGGGGATGTTGATGCATGTAAAATGCATATATGAACTCTGTAGTTTGTTAACATGTTTATCCACATATTTGCATCATATATAATGTTATATCCATGTTTTACATTGATTTTTGGGGACTTACCAATGCCCCCCTTTATTTTTGTTATAACTTGACAGGGCACAAAAATCATGTTTTTGATGTTTTAGGACCTATATGGAGTCAAATGGACCTGAGCTTTTGGGGATGTCAATATTTATCCACAAGAAGCATCTAGAGCACAAGAACCTCGCCTGGAGGGCCAGGAGGCCCAAAAGAGTCTGGGTGGCGTGCCCAGCCTAGGTGGGGGCGCCACTGATGTCTATGCACGCTT
Source organism: Avena sativa (assembly GCA_916181665.1). Classification (NCBI taxonomy): domain Eukaryota; kingdom Viridiplantae; phylum Streptophyta; class Magnoliopsida; order Poales; family Poaceae; genus Avena; species Avena sativa. Next base: position 23,672,408 of record OV702290.1, on the reverse strand, counting down.
CTATTCTTGTAGACAGTGTTGGGCCTCCAAGTGCAGATGTTTGTAGAACAGCAGCAAGTTTCCCTTAAGTGGATCACCCAAGGTTTATAGAACTCAAGGAGGAAGTGGTCAAAGGTATCCCACTCAAGTAACCCTGCAATCAAGATACAAGAAGTCTCTTGTGTCCCCAACACACCCAATACACTTGTCAGGTGTATAGGTGCACTAGTTTGGTGAAGAGATAGTGAAATACAAGTAATGTGGATGATTATAAGTGGTAATTGCAATCTGAAATAAGAGTGGCAGCAAGCAAATATGTAACAGAACTGATTGTAAACGGTGTTTCAATGCTTAGAAACTAAGCTTAGGGATCATACTTTCACTAGTGGACACTCTCATATAAATATCTTCTCTTTATGATGCTACCCTAAACTACTCTCCGGTTGGACGATGAAGGGCTATAACAGCACACCTTCAAGTTTGCATTCCCCATCTAGATAACCCCTCACTATCACCTTGAGTGCTAGATGGTTCCAACAAACACCACAATCTCATAGAGACACCCATCTCAAATTATACTCATGATAAGTTTTTATGTAATCTTATCCAAAGTGCCACACGGTGTGCACACTGCCAACTTCACACACATGGGAATAGGCAAAGATTAATTAAAGCACTTGAGTAGTAGAATAGCTCTATAGATTACAAAGCTCATGATCTCAATAAGATCACGCATAGAGACAGATATGAACACATAGCTACTTGTAGAGCCCTTAGCCTCGAGAGACAACTACTCCCTCCTCATCATGGGAGTCAGCAACGGCGATGGAGATGGCGGTGGAGTCGATGGAGATGGATCCGGGGGGCACTTCCCCATCCTGGCAGCCGAAATAGAGACTTCTGTCCCCTGAATCTCCTCTTTGGTGGCGGTGGTGTTGCGGAACTTTTCGTGGAAATCTGATCTTTTACTTAGGGTTTTCGTCCCGAGAGGAATATATAGGCGAAGGGGCAAGGTCGGTGGAGGCTTGAGGGGCCCACACCACCCCTAGCGCGGCCTGGCCTGGCTCGCGCCACCAGGTGGTGTGGCTAGCCCCTGGCCCCTCTCCGTCTCGTCTTCTGGCTCCGTGAGTCTTCCGGTAAAATATCGACTTTGGCTTTTGTCCGGTCCAATTCCGAGAATATTTCTTTCCAGCTTTTCTAAAACCAAAAATAGAAGAAAACAAGCAACTGGCACTACGGCATCTTGTTAATAGGTTAGTTCTAGAAAATGTATAAAAATACCTCAAAGTGTGGACTAAACATAAGAAAGTAGATACTAAACAAGCATGGAACATCAAAAATTATAGATACGTTTACGATGTATCAGCCACCTACCCTCTTTTCCTCTTCGGTTGTCCGATTGCCTTGATTCTTTTGCCCATGGAGTTCTCTTGACCTAAAAACCCTATATAAGGATCCCCAAGGGAGTCCTTGATACAGAGGAGGCGGATATAGAAAACACCAAGAACAGAGAGTCTGTTGGCCACCATTGGAGGAAGATTGGTTGGGGAACCGCTGCTGGAATTGCCTCCGCCCGAGTCTCCTCCTTCACCAACGCCTCCTCATCACTCTCCATGATGACAGGGAGTATTCCACTCCCTGGACTTTGGGTTTATGGTGGTAACTTGATCTAATCTCTCCATGTATGATCATTCTTGAAGTCCATATGATGTGCCTTGCATGAGTATGGATCTATCTATGTAACTCCTATGGTGGATATTATGTTATGAGATAGTACTTGTTATTCATTTACCATTGTGTTGGATCTTGTATGGTTTGTCATACTTTGGGAATATTCTATGATGCATGTAATGGTTTAGATCTATACATAATGCCTTGTTTATCCATATCATGAGGTGATTGACACCACCAAGTGGGGGTAGATGAGAGAGATGTGATAATACTCACAACATATGAATCATTGAACTAGTGTTTAGAATGTTTTCCATTAAGAAGTATGATGTATGTAGGTAATGGGTGGCTGAGTGACAGCAATGCATCCCAACATCCTTTATCTAGGGGTAAAAAGGGTGGTGTGACACAAACCCTATGCAAACCAAATGCTAGCCAATCTATGTATGATGTGTGGTGTGACACAAACCAAATGCTAGCCTTATTGCAAGGGTGACCTATCAACACAAAGGAGTAGTTCTTCCACCTATGTGTTTTACGACATGTAGCCACCATAAAAGTACCATCAAAACATTGCGATTGTGTGTACCTTTACTATCTATAACATGATAATCACCATAGATGGAGAAGATATGATTAAGTGAACCCATGGACCCATGACCATTGTTCCTATAAAATAAAACCCTTGTCTTGTACTCTTGCATTGAAGGGGATTGGGACACTTTTATATTCTTGTTTTGTTACATTAAACTTCTAACCATTAAAACTGAAGGGAATATGCCCGAGAGGCAATAATAAAGTGGTTATTATCTTATTCCTTGTTTATGATAAATGTTTATTTTGCATGCTATAATTGTATTGATAGGAAACGTCAATACATGTGTGTTTAATAAACAAATAAAAGGTTCCTAGTCATGCCTCTCTTATAGACTAGCTCGTTGATTAACAAAATGATCAAAGTTTCCTGATCATGGACATTGGATGTTGTTAATAACGAGGTCACAACATTGGTGGAATGATGTGATGAACATTTCATCCGAAGTATAGCATTACGATCAGAGTCATTATGTTTATATTGTTATAACATCATACGAAGTAATATTAGTCCTTAGACCATGAGATCATGTTAATTGCTAACACCGGAAGAGTATCTTGATAACATCAAACGTCACACCGTAACAGGGTGACTATAAAGGTGGGTTCAGTGCTACGAAGGTGTTATGTTGAGGCTCATGGATCAAGAGTGGGATTTGTCCATCCCGATGACAGATAGATATACTCTGGGCCCTCTCGGTGATATCACATTGAAATAGCTTGCAAGCAAGTGATGTGATCACTAGAATGTTATATCACGGGAACGAGAAAAGAGTGCATGTCGGTAACGATATCAAACTAGGTATTTGGATACTGATGATCGAATCTCGGACATGTAATATATCGTGAGACAAAGGGATTTAGTTACGACGTTAAAGGTTCACACGATCACAAGAGTCATCGTTGAATGTGTAGGAGTCAGTATGGATCTCTAGGTCCCGCTTCTGATTATGGATCTGAGAGGGGTCTCGATCATGTCTGCATTATTCGCGAACCGTAGGGTGACACACTTAAGGGATACCGACACCATTTGGAGCAAATATGTTTCAGATAAAGATTTAAGAAAGCGCTGGAATTATTTCAATAGACACCAAAACTGTTTCGGGTGAAATTGCTGAAATTAGTTCTGCATGTAATATTGAAATGTTGCAGGGGTTTTTATGTGAATGTTTGTTAATTAAAGTAATTAACAAAATTCTGAATAAAAATAATAAAAGAGTTTTATTAAATGAGAGAACATTAAATTTGGAGAAATTTAATGCATTTAAAGTGGAGACTTTAAAAGAGAATGTGAAGGGGCAAATTTATGTGGAGGGAGTTACCACCACATGAATGGAGGAGGTGAAGAGTCACCTCCTCCATGCGCTGGCCATGAAGGAGGGGCACCCTCCTCCTCCTATAAAAGGCCAACCCCTCCTCACTTCTCACACACACCTCCTTGTGAAGGATCTCTCTCCCCCTCTAGTATTATTTCCCCATGGTCTCGGATTAGCGAGATACATGTTCCCGGTGGCTTTATCTGGAAAGGAGTTGCTGCTTCCGCTGCTTTGCTGGAGCGAGGGACGGAGGTTGTCGAGGTACCGGACATGTGTGCGATCACGGATGCACCGCTGCTTTGCGGTGCTAGACTTGGTGGTGCTGGAGCTGGATCTGATGGACGTGCTGGAGCCGGACCTGCTGGACTTCATCATGATCTTGAGATCGGCAAGTGTACGACTACATCAACCACGAGTTCCTACTCGTTAACAAAGCTCGTTGTCTTCGAGGGTAAGTTCTCCATGGATGTATGTCCACCCGTTGCTCTGTATCTAGTAGATAGATCTTGGCATATAGTTCTCATCGTAGGAAAAATTTTGTTTTCTATGTTGTGGACCCAACAAAAACAACCATCTTATTCTTTAAAACTTGTTTAGTGCATAATCAACTAAAACTTGTGACACTTTAGTTGTAGATAATAGATAGCTTTTCCTTCTTGCTCCCGTGGATTGATACCCTACTTCCACATTGAGAGGTACTACAGTGATCCCGTGCACTTGGGGGTATCAGACACCTCTACAATCAATAACCATTAGCGGGGTCGGAGATGTCCATAGTGGTTCCTACATATTCAACGAAGTTATTTTATAGGTTGAACCATGATGCCGAGGATTCAATTAATCCGGTATTTGATTCTCTTTGTCTCACGATATATTACTTGCTTGAGATTCGACCGTTGTTATCGGTATAACTAGTCCAATCGCGTCACTAGAAAGTTATCTTTTCTCATCCATGGTATAGGATTCCTGTGACTAAACACATTAGTCACATGGTTGCAAGTTTTAGGATGCTACACTACCTAGAGAGCCCAGAGATATCTCTATGTCATGTGGAGGAACAAATATAGTCTTGATTGGTGTAACTCAACAAGAACCATTAGAGATACTTGAAAGCCACATTTATAATCACCTAGTTACGAAGTGACATTTGATGTCCACATAGTATTCCTCCTATGACAGGAAGTGACACAATCTCATGGTCTAAGGAAACGATACTTGTGTTAGAAATAATGGGCTAAAACATTAGACCCATGTGTGATTTCAGATTTCCCCTAAATCTCAAAGCCCATGTGCGTGGAAGCCCATGTGTGATTTGGCCCAATTTTGTGGCAGCTCGCATGTGAGTGGAGTGGGAGCTAAAGTTTAGACCCACATGAAAAGTTGGAGGAGAGTTACACCACCTTATAAGGTGGAGTGTTTCACCACTTTGTAAGTGAGTGAGAAGAGAAGTGCTACACGCATGTTCCTCCTTCGACGATGCCGCTCGCCCGCCTGCCCGCCCGCTCGTCTCATCATGACGCGCACACTGCGGGTTGCGGGAATGTCGCTGAGCCGAGCTTTATTTTTGCTGCTTGGGAAACCTGGTGCGGTTTTGATAGACGTGTCAACAATTAGTAGATTCGGGTCGCTCCCGAATCATGGGTTATCTGTAACCAACCCAAACATGCGCAACATGGGCTTGGTCCACGATGTGCCTCGTGCGAGTTTCCCGAGCCGCTTTATATAAGTGCATGTGTGGTTTCCACAAAGGACACACCAAAAACCAATCTAGGGTTTTGCCTCCTCTCTTCTTGCCCCGCCATCGTAGTCTCCACCATCCCGCTTGCCAGTGTGCATAGGCGGACGGGAGAGCAGGTCTCCGGAACCAGTCGCCTTTGTGATCTTGTACGGGAGAGGGCGAATAAGGTTTTTGGGAAGCGCTCCACGCAACTGCTCAAGTTCATCATCACGGCTCGTCTTCCTAGACGTCATGATCATCCGCATGCTCGATGTCTGCTACGCCAACTTCTTTGATAGGCTACAACAACCTCTGCACTAACGACGACTTCATTTGCAACCAATCGATACGTATATCGTGATCCGATCTGTGGATATTCTATGGTTGTTCTTGCGGTTGCACTACTGTTGTTCATGCGGATTAATACCTCTAGTATGTTAGAGTTTGATGTGTTCGTAGCTGGTGTACTCATGATTTATATATTGGAATTGATTGTGAAAATTCTGCCTAATAATCCAACAATCCAAAAACCTTATTATAGGCAATTTCCTTGGTTAAACATGGGACACTTGGCCGATGCGATGAAGACGGAGAAGTTTACCGGTGTTCATTTTAAGAGGTGGCAGTATAAGAACACGATGTGGCTGCAAGCTCTAAAAGTATTAGAGGCTGGTGAGGGTTTACCTGAAGGAACTATATCTGACGAGGCTCATAACAAGTTCAAGGAAACCAATCTTGCCTTTGTGGGATGCATTCTGAGTGTTTTTGAGAATAAGTTGTTTGATGTATACATGCACATCAAAGATGGAAAAGAGCTCTGGGAGGCATTGAACGCTAAGTTTGGTGTAGCAGATGCTGGCAGTGAACTGTACATCAAGGAGAACTTTCATGATTATAGGATGGTTAATAACCGTTCTATAGTCGAACAAGCTCATGAGATATAGTGCTTTGCCAAGGATCTTGAAATCCTTAAGTGTATCTTACCCAACAAGTTTGTGGCTGAGTGCATTATTGCAAAGTTGCCTTCTTCATGGAGGAATTTCGCCACAACTCTCAAGCATAAGAGACACGAGATATCGGTTGAAAACCTGATAGCGTCTCTTGATGTTGAGGAGAAGGCTTGGGCTAAGGACACTGCTGAGAAAGGAGGCGAGGGTCAGTCGAGCTCCAACTTGGTGTAGAAGAAGACCTTCGGCAAGAACAAAGGGAACTATAAGCCCTCCTTCAACAAGCCTGAAAAGACTACAACCTTCAAGAATAAGAAGATGCCAAACAAGGCTAAGCTGGGTTGCTATACCTATGGAGAGCTTAGCCACTTTTCCAACGACTGCCTAGAACATGCAGATCGCAGAGGGAAAAATGGGAAGACTATCAACTTCATGGCCGCTAGCAACAAGGATGGGTATGGTAATTTATTTACTATTCTTTTGGTGTTTCAATCACCATGTTGGTGGATTGATATGGGTGCTAATGTTCATGTGTGTGCTGACATATCTATGTTCACTTCTTATCAGGTCGCTCGGGATTCCTCCGTCCTAATGGGGAATCGATCACATGATTCTATTTGTGGTGTTGGCACGGTGGATCTGAAGTTTACTTTTGGAAAGATCGTGCAGCTGAGGAACGTGCAACATGTCCCTACTATGAACAAGAGTCTCGTTAGCGGTTCCTTTCTATGCAGAGATGGGTTTAAGATTATCTTAGAGTCTAATAAAGTCGTTATTTCGAAGCATGGATAATTTATTGATAAAGGTTATGAGTTTGGAGGCTTGTTCCGTTTCTCTCTTTCAGAGTTTTGCAATAAATTCGTGAATCATATTTGTGGCGGTGTTAATGATGATACCAGTGTTTGGTATTCTCGTTTATGTCACATTAATTTTGGTTTTATGTCTCGGATGTCTAGCATGAGTTTAATTCCGAATTTCACTATTGCCAAAGGTTCTAAGTGCCATAATTGTGTGCAATCAAAGAACCTCGAAAGCCTCAGAAGGCTGTCGAGGAGAGAAACTTGGCACCTCTAGAACTCATACATTATGATCTATGCGATATGAATGGTGTGTTGACAAAAGGTGAAAAGAGATATTTCATGACATTGATTGATGATGCGACTAGATACTGCTATGTTTATTAGCTGCGCACTAAAGATGAAGCTTTATACTACTTTAAAATTTATAAATAAGAAGTTGAAAATCAACTAGAGAGAAATATCAAACGTCTTAGGTAGGATCATGATGGTGAATATTTTCCCAAAATCTTTAACGAATTCTGTGAGGAACATGGCATTATTCATGAGAGGATGCCTCCCTACTCGCCCCAATCAAATGGGGTTTCCTAGAGGAAAAACCGCACGAGCCACTGCTGGTTTATCAGAGGCATGGTGGGGGAGGCTTTGTTGACTTCATGTCATGTCCTGAATAGAGTTCCTAATAAGAATAAAGAAAAGACCCCTTATGAGGATTGGGCTAGGAGAAAACCATCACTTTCATATTCGCGCACCTGGGGGTGTTTGGTGAAGGTCAACATACCGATTCCCAAGAAACGCAAACTTGGACCTAAGACAGTGGATTGTATCTTTATAGGATATGCTCCACAGAGTGTAGTCTATAGATTTTTAGTGGTTAAATCTGAGGTTCCTGATATGCATGTTGATACTATAATGGAATCTCATGATGCAACTTCCTTTGAGAATATGTTTCCTATGAAAGATATGCATAGCATTGGTAGAATATCTTCTGAAATATTTCCTAAATCTAGTGCATCTATTAAGAATTCTAAACAACCACATGAGGAAGTTCCTGAGAAGGATGACGATGAACCTCCTATGAGGAGTAAAAGACAGAGGATTTCAAAATCCTTTGGTAATGATTTCATCGTGTACCTTGTGGACGATACTCCTAGATCCATTGCTGAGGCATATGCATCTCCTAATGCAGATGATTGGAAAGAAGCTGTCCAAAATAAGATGGACTCGATTCTTTCTAATGGAACTTGGGAATTATCAGAACGTCCCTATGATTATAAACATGTGGGCTGTAAGTGGGTGTTCAAGAATAATCTAAGGCCTGATGGTACTATTGAGAAGTACAAGGTACGGATTGTAGCAAAGGGCTACACATAGAAACAAGGCGAAGATTACTTTGACACCTATTCACATGTCTCTAGACTGACCACCATTCGAGTACTACTGTCCCTAGCTGCCTCTTATATGTTCTTATCGTTCATCAAATGGACGTGAAGATAGCTTTCCTTAATAAAGAGTTGGAAGATGAGATCTATATGGATCAGTCGGATGGGTTTGTGGTAAAAGGTGAAGAAACAAAGGTGTGCAAGTTATTAAAATCTTTATATAGCCTGAAACAAGCACCTAAGCAATGACATGAGAAGTTTGATAGAACTTTACTTTATGTTGGCTTTGTCATTAATGATGTTGATAGGTGTGTGTACTATCGTCATGGTGGGGGCGATAGTGTTATATTATGTTTGTACATGGATGATATTTTAATCTTTAGTACAAACATAAAAGCGATAAATGAAGTCAAGTCTTTCTTGTCAAAGAGTTTTGAGATGAAAGATCTGGAAGACGCTGATGTGATTCTGAACATCAAGCTTATTAAGAACGAGAATAGGATTTCTCTAACGCAATCTCATTATGTTGAGAAGGTCTTGAGCCGTTTTGGTTTTATTGATGGCAAGACTTCTCCAATACCTTATGATCGTAGTTTGACATTGCAAAAGAATAAGAAGGAACCAACAGATAAACTAAAATATTCATAAATTGCTGGTTCTCTCATGTACGTAGCAAGCGCTACAAGACCCGATATCTCATTTGTTGTGAGCAAGTTGAGTAGGTTCATGTCTAACCCGGGTATTGATTATTGGCATGCATTTGAAATGGTCATGCGATATCTATGTGGTACAATGAGCTATGTGATTTACTATTCAGCGAACCCTATTATGCTTGAAGGATATAGTGATTTGAATTGGATCTCTGATGTTGATAAACTCTATGCCACAAGCGGGTATGTGTTTACCCTTGGATGTGGCGCAGTGTCATGGAGGTCTCATAGACAAACCATATTGACGAGCTCAACTATGAAAGCATAACTTACTGTTTTAGACACAACCACTGTTGAGTCAGAATGGTCGCGTGAGCTCTTGATAGACTTGCCTATGGTTGAAAAACCTGTGCCGGCAATTCTTTTGAATTGTGACAACCAAACTGTTATTATCAAAGTGAATAATTCTAAAGATAACGCGAAGTCATCAAGACACGTAAAGAGACATTTAAAATCTGTCAGGAAATTGAGAAACTCCGGAGTAATAACTGTTACGTATATTCAAACAGACAATAACCTGAAAGATCCCTTTACAAAGGGACTATCACGAATTGTGATAGAAAATGCATCGAGGGAGATCGGGTTGAGATCCATGGATGTCACACTATAGTGGTAACCCAACCTATGTGATCGGAGATTTCATGAATTAGGATTTGGGAAGAATAAGCTAGTGGTTTGACCGAGGAGAGTATTTTGTAACCCTCTCTATGTGAAGGTGCATAACTCTCAAAATCTGTAAGGCAGGTTGGCAACATGCCTTAATGTGTTTCTTTGGCTATAACTAGCAAATGTACCGTCCTATAAGGCATTTTTGAAAGAACACACCCATATGAGCTCGACTGTAAACGTCGCGGTCTATAAGACCTGGGTGGTCTCTAGTAAACTCATGAAGAGACCAGAGAGTATGACGTATATGCTCCAACCCGTGAGGTAGGCTACTGGCAGCTAGGTACTAGTTATGATTTTTAGCGAAATCTATTGACACCAAACTTGTAATTCAAGGTTCATCAATTGTTCAAGTTGCTGATATACGTAGCTCAAGATTCTAGGCGGAAGTTCAACTTAACAGTCTCTGTTGAAACACTAGTATATAAACAAGTAGCGAGGATTGGCAAATCTTCAAATGGACATTTGAGATGTGGTGAGGGATTGTTAAAAATAATGGGCTAAAACATTAGACCCATGTGTGATTTCGGATTTTCTTTAAATCTTAAAGCCCATATGTGTGAAAGTCCATGTGTTATTTGACCCAATTTGGTGGCAGCTCACATGTGAGTGAAGTGGGAGCTAAAGTTCAGTCTCACATAAAAACTTAGAGGAGAGTTACACCACCTTATAAGGTGGAGTGTTTCACCACTTCGTAAGTGAGTGGTAAGAGAAGTGCTACACGTACGCTCCTCTGACGACGACGCCGCTCACTCGCTCGCCCGCCCACCCATCTCATCACGACGTGCGCGCACGCGCCGTGGGTTGCGGGAATCTCGCCGAGCCAAACTTTATTTTCGCTGCTTGGTAAAACTAGTGCGGTTTTGATAGACGTGTCAACAGTTAGTAGATTCGGGTCGCCCCGGATCGTGGGCTATTTGTAATTGACCTGAGCGTGTGCAACGTGGGCTTGGTCCACAACGTGTCCTGTGCGGGTTTCCCGAGCCGCTCTATATAAGCACATATGCGGCTTCCACCACGAACACAACGAAAACCAATCTAGGGTTTTGCCTCCTCTATGTTTGCGCCGCCACCGTAGTCTACTCCATTCCGCTTACCAGCATGCACCGGCGGACGGGAGAGCAGGTCTCCAGAACCAGTCGCCTTTGTGATCCTGTATGGAAGAGGGCGAATAAGGTTTTTGAGAAGCGCTTCGCGCGACTGCTAAAATTCGTCATCACGGCTCGTCTTCATGGGCGCCAAGAGCATCCGCGTGCTCGACGTCTGCTACGCTGACTTCTTCGACAGGCTACAACAACCTCTACACCAACGCCGACTTCATCTGCAACTGATCAGTACGTATATCGTGATCTGATATGTGACTATTCTTGCGGTTGCACTACTGCTGTTCATGATGATTAATACCTCTAGTATGTTAGAGTTTCACGTGTTCGTAGCTGGTGTACTCATGATTTATATATTGGAATTAATTTGAAAATTCTGCCAAATAATACAACAACTTGACATATACAAAAACAATAGCAATCAAACTAAGTGACACGATCAATAACTATTGTTATTATTGGGTCATCCATCAGATCATTCTCGAATGATATGATTCTTTTATCAAGTGACAATGCATGTCCACGGTTCGGAAATATTAACTAACACTTGACTAACGAACTAGTAGAAGAGACTCACTAGGAACTCTGTTGTTTATATCCACAGATGTATTTAGTTTTTTATATGTACAATTATTGCATAGAAAATAAACATTTATTATAAATATTGAATATAATTATAATAAATTTCTTATTGCTTCTTTGGCATATTTCCAACAACAATTGCTTGGAGCATTTTTAGCTTGATCTCACTCCAATGTCCCCGTTACCATTTTTGGCACTAGATGTGACCTTGCACGCATGTTGATTGATACTTTTTTTTGGCAAGATTCCCTTTCCTCATGGCTTTCTTGTTCAATCATATTTGTTTCGACAATATCTGGTAAAAACACTATTTTGGAATGATCTCTTTCTTTAGGGAATTTCGGAATGATCTCTCATCGACAAAAATTTGTTTTTTTGGCATGCCAAAATTGCCTGAGGATAGAGTAGGCACAGATCCGGCATCAAGCCTGGGTTCCGTGAAGCCAGCCTGTGTGGTCTGGGGTCTGGGCCGGGCCAATTTCCTTGGTGGCTCCATCACGTGACGACCCAACAGGAGTCCCGTTCGCCTTCGTGCTCACGCATCGCATCGTGATCTGTTTCCAACTCATCCCTTTACTCACCTTCTCCTCCTTCCCCTTCCCGCTCCCCTTCCACTTCCGGCAATCTCCCCGTCCGGCCGCTCCTAAATCCCGCCGCCCGTCCCCCCTCGCGCTCCGTGTGCTTGCGCGGCGATGGATGAGTGGATTAACCAGGCCGAGGCGTGGGCGGGCCAGGCCGAGCGCTGGATCCGCCAGCAGCCCCCGGAGCAGATTTACGTCGCCGTCGCGGTGATTGCCCTCACAATTCTGGTGCTCGTCGCAGGTGATGTGCCGAAACTTAGCTTCTTCCCGCAGTGTGCCCGTGCTCCCGACTCCCTGAGGTGCTGCGTTCGTTTTTTATGTGACCCACGCTGCCCTAGATTCAAGGACATGAGCAGATTGAGTCCTGAAATAGTTAATAGATTTAGTAGTTTACCATCAGGAACCGGCGTGGGTGCTAAGCGTCGGTCCTGTTTGATGTTGTGCGCTCCATGTGTAGCTGCGAGCTATCGTTTTTGACGAATAATCTAGTTATGATGGGTGAACAGTCGTGTAGTTTAGTTGTAGTCTAGTGCCAATAGGTTCAGATATGATTGAAGCATAATTGAGTCCATGGCTTGAACAAAACTGAGAACTGGTCCATACTTTGCACAGTTTAGCTCAACTGGGGCAGCAAGTTTCAGTTTCCTGTTTATTTATCAGATAAACAACATAATCTGTAGTATGGATGCAGTAGCCTGTCTCTATATGCTGTGATGAACTGTTAATTTTGGAATAGTGCACATCCATGCTTCTGTATAAACATGGAAGCAGCCAAGCAGGGCCATTGAAACTGTCAGTTTATGTTCAGACTTTAGCTGATTTATACTTTATACTTTGCAGTGGAACATAATTTTTGCATGCTAGTGGTGAAGTTCTGCTGATTTTATCTGTTATTCGAAATCTGCAAGTGCACCTTGTAATAAAATTTTAATACAATAAAACGTTGGAAATTATGAGTTCTTAAACATCAAACCATCTGGCAGAGACACTAACATGGTAATATGTGTCATGTTAAAACAAGTTAAAATGTACTGGGGTTTTTAACCTGCAGATAAATTATGCTCAAAGGAGTAAAATTAGCACTCATTACCTTAGTTTACGTCACGGCGCGCCTCAAGATCTAAAATATGTTGTTGGATTGTGTTCTTAATAAGGTTTCTGCTTTTGTGATTGCAGTTTCTATTGTAATCTCATTAGTGCTATATGTGCAGTGATTGACATGCAGTGTATGATTGATTTTGGTAAACAGCTTCTTGTTTCAAATCCTCGAAATCCAACACCATAGTGCTTTCTGGGCTTAGCGGAAGCGGTAAAACTATTCTCTTCTACCAGGTAATTATCTACTCTAATCATACCAGTTATGTATATGTAACCTTTGTTTTATGGCAACTCTCTCTTATCAGTTCAGTGATACAGCGATTCAAATTCTGGATATCTAGTTTTGCAAATATAATTACAAGTTTTCTGTCTTTCTGAACTGTCAAGTTTGAGAAGTTAGGGATTAGGCTATAGTATCTGCTTGCAGTCTGATCTCATTTATGCTTCTTTTCATGCATCATGGTTCAGTATACTAGAAAGAGACTATTCTTGCTTAGTTTCTACTCTGTTTTTAAAGTGTTATCTGTTGTGTGTCTTGCCTTCTAACCTTTATTTACTGTATGACCTCATATGTGATTTTTATAGTGCGTGCCTGCATGAAATTATTTTGACGAACAAAGACTGTTTTCTATTTCCTTTTACCCTTTTGGTTATTTACTTATATAGTTATATTATCCATGAAGCAAGCAAAAAGGTTGCCTCATGTCATCTTCTGTTTTTGTGCTAATTCCTCCTTTCTCTTCCTTTTAGCTTCGCGATGGATCAGCACATCAAGGAACCGTGACATCAATGGAACATAACAATGATACCTTCGTGCTGCATTCAGAACTTGAAAGGGTTAGGCAATTTTAATGGAGATGGATCCTTGCTGCATCTTGAATTGATATAAATATATACTGGATGCCATCATTGTGCAAACAGGTACATGTGTTTTGCTGGTGGCAAGATTTTTTTATTTGACATTGCTCTGTTCTCCCTGCAGAAAGGCAAAGTGAAACCTGTTCATATTGTTGATGTTCCTGGTCATGCAAGGCTGAAACCTAAGCTTGATGAGTTCCTGCCTCAGGCAGCTGGAGTTGTTTTTGTTGTCGATGCTCAGGATTTCCTGTCTAGCATGCAAGCTGCTGCAGAGTAATTTTTCTGACTTCATTTCTGTTATCAGAAATATCTACAGTTTCTACTTTATCTACTTGGTGACTCCATCACATGCTTGATCGTATGCAAATATATAGAAGAAAGTTTGATAATATCTGATGCAGTTGGCAACTTGGGTTTGTTTCACAGGTACTTGTATGACATTTTGACAAAAGCAACTGTAGTGAAGAAAAGGGTTCCTGTTCTGATATTCTGCAACAAAACGGACAAAGTTACAGCCCACTCAAAGGAGTTCATCAAGAAGCAGCTCGAAAAAGAAGTGTATGTTTTTAAAATATATAGCATATTTGGACAGTTAAAAACTTTGAATGCGTTGTTGGGTTGGCATATTTTGTTTAAATTTGTACACACTAAAACATGTCTAGATTCATTCAAATTTAGACAAATTTGCGACATCCTTTTTAGGACGGAGGGAGTAGTAAATTTTGTGTTTTTTCTCAATTAACTGCATCTTGAATGTTCTGTTTGTAACCGTAGCCATACATACTATAACTCAATTTAACTCTGAAGTTACATATTAGCATTTGCAGACTAGGTGGTTAATCTGATATTTTACATGGCTCTAACGTGTGTGGACTTGTTATTTCTGCAGGAACAAGCTTCGGGAATCAAGGAATGCCATATCATCTGCTGACATCACCGACGAAGTCCAGCTTGGTGTCCCTGGAGAGGCATTCAACTTCAGCCAATGCCAGAACAATGTGACAGTTGCTGAAGGTGCTGGTCTCACTGGCAACGTTTCAGCAGTCGAGCAATTCATCCGCGAGCACGTGAAGGCTTAGATTCATCCCGTCCCTGCGAAGTAGTGCTTATGTCTCTTGAAAAATCGCTATCCGAGTTGTGCCTGGTTTTACCTGACGAAAGAAGGAAAATGGTTGTCATGTTTGATGTGCTGACTGTGTAGAGGCATACCAATTGGCATTGCCAGCTCCTGACTGACGTTGAGTCTGAACATGATCAGCTATAAAATTAAGGTCCTGTTCTGAATGCGTTGTTTCGCATGAATATTTGACTAGTTCGGGATCTCTGCATTGGTTACTCTATCTGTGATATCCTGTTCGTTTGCTGTTGTTGCCTTGCCGTTGATCTATTAGCTAGGTGTGGCGTCAGTGAATATTAGGGCATGTACAATGCAGTGACGTCAGTCTTTTCTTGTGGTTGCCACATTGGATTTTTGCTTAGTTGGAGGTGAGAGAAACTAGAAAGAGAAGATTGTCTTCCTTTAGTTAAGGGATGATTTCTTAGAAATAAGAGAAGGCTATTTTCTTTATTATATCATATGTCTTTTCTTAGAAAACCAATTTCTTACTAAAATAGTTAATTCTCATTAATAGTTAATTCTCAATAATAAGAGATAATGCATTGTACAGCTTATATATAGTATATTCTCTAGATGATGTGGAGAGCTAAGGAAAGACATGTCTTCTCCACCATTGTACATGCCCTTAGTACTCCCTCTAGTCTCGAAATAGATGTTATTTTGAGACGTATATTCTATCACATAAGGATTACAACGTCTATTTTGAGACGTATATTGCGTCACATAGGGATGTTCGTACAGGTTCCAAACTTTATTTTAGGATTACAAGTTGATGGACCAAAAGTGTACTCAGGCAAATATATTCAATTGACCAGTCAGTTCAAAAAAATAATTTGACCAGCAAAAGTTCAACTAGGGTAAAGATCAATTCAATCGAAGTTCTATCAAGCATCCTTGAATTTGTAGGGGAGCCCGTACAGCTTGTTCTGGGCTCAATGCAGATCAAACAAATAAAAAAAGGATACAGCTTCGGCCACTCGGCGGCCGCATCAACCAACAACGAGACAGAACCCTAGAGCTAGCGTGGCGACGGCCGGCCGGTGGCTGCGCAGAGCAGGCGGCGAGCGGACGGCAAACTCGCGGAGGAGCGGCCGGCGGTTTCTCAGCACCGATCGCCAGTGAGTGCCCTCTTGTGCTTCCTCGGTTCGTTAATCTGAACAATTCGACCCCTTGTTCGACCTGGGTTTCGTTTTCAATGAAATGGAGCCGGAGGCGAGGCCCCTGTTATTCTAAAAAAAATCTGAACAATTCGTCACCTGAGGGGTCCTTGCCTTCGAAAAAACTGAAGAAATTCGTTTTTTTTATTGTCAATTTGGTGGTAAAATTTGCTGTTGAATTTACTTAACAATCTGTTCAGTGAGTAAGACCGGGCCGGAGGTGCAGACCAGGACCACCATGTTGGGTTCTTCTGTTCAGTTCAGATTAGACTACGAGCAAACCAAGCAGCTTCCCATCGGCGAGGCTGTCCACTCCGACGTCTTCTCCGTCGGGGGACACAACTGGAGGATTGAATGCTACCCGCGTGGGTCACATAAGGAACACAAGGGCGAGTATTGTTCTTTATACTTGGAGCACATGAGCAGAACCACAAGAGTCAAGGCCATCTTCGAGGCCTTCTTGATGGACAATGATGGCAATCCATGTGACAGGGTCGCAAAAAGGTCAGGCGTTCATGAATTCCAATCAGCAACGCTGGGGATGCAGACTGGGGATGGAGTCAGTTTATCAAGGAAACTGTGCTGGAGAATGATTTTGCAACAGAGGGACACATTACATTTGTGTGCAGCATCCTGGTCGTACATGACAACCCTATTTCTGTGCCACCTTCAGACATGGGGATCCATTTTGGCCGCTTGCTAGATCACACAGATGGGATGGACGTGGCATTCACCATCGACGGCGAGACATTCCGTGCTCACCGTGCAGTGCTTGCTGCCCGCTCACCGGTCTTCAGAGCGGAGCTCTTTGGTTCCATGGCTGAGGCAACGATGGCATCCATCACGCTGCACGAAATCACACCTGCAACATTCAAAGTTATGCTTCGGTTCATATACACGGATGTGTTGCCTGAAGATGAGTTTGGGGACTCTTCCACTGAGATACTTCAAGATCTACTTGCTGCGGCCGATCGATATGCACTAGACCGGCTGAAGCTTATGTGTGCGCAGAAGTTATGGGATAAGGTGTCGACAGATACAGTTGCAACTACCTTAGCTTGCGCTGAAACATATAACTGTCCCGAGTTGAAGAGCAAGTGCATTGACTTCTTGGCGGTGCAGGAAAATTTCCAGGAGGCAGCGTTCACTGATGGTTATGCATTGTTGGTTCTGAAATTCCCAGCAATTACTGCTGAACTCAGAAAGAGGGTTAGGACATAACAGATGGTGATACATCTACATGTCTATTGTTCAGGTGTTGCAAGCATGGCTCTACTATGGTGTTGGTGAGTGACGTTTGATATCTTTTCAAACATGAGACAAACTTAGATGCAAATCTAGTGATGTACCCTGTTAGCAGCACATTCGTGTTTTTGTTTCTCTGTTGTCATTGACATGTCCTCCTGAAGCTTTGAGTTATTTACTTTTTCTATGCTGATGTATATATAACTATCTAGTTGCCTGTACTCTGTAGTCTTAGCTCCATGAGTACTATATGAATCCGAGCATGTCAGGACCTCCGAGCTCAGAACATCTCAGTTCTTCTGTAATTCATAGAGTACCCATTTGTGCATTTTTGTTAGGTGAAAGAACTCTGTGATTGGCATCCCAATAGTGCATTTGACAGTTTCTTTGAATCTCAGAGTTCTCGTTGACGAAATAAAACAGACAAAGTTACAAACATACAAAGTCATGGTGAAGCAGCTGGAAAAAGAAGTGTATTGTTAGTTTCTCACCTAAATCAGAAAAAGCAAAGCCATGCCAAGAGCTCCGCTAATCTACTGTTCATTGATATGCATTTATTTGGGGTTGGCATATGTGTATATAAGAAGCGCCCTTTTATCGAAAAATATGTTTTATTACTTCTTTTAGTACTCCCTTGAAGGTGGTGATCTGACTGGTAACATCTGAGCTGTCAAAACAAGGTGGTAGCCGGACTGGTATATGAGTTACGGAAGAGCTCAGGCATTTAACTTTGGTCAGTTCCAGAACAAGGTGGTGGGTTGACCAGTAACATTTCAGCTATCGAGCAATTCATCTCGTCTTTACAAAGCGACCTCTCTGCAAAATTGTTGTCAGCAGAGCCGTGGCTGATTTACCTGGTGATTTAAGAAACTCACTACTCCCGTTAAAACTTTGCATATCTTCATTTCATCGGTCGTTAGTCACTAGTCCCTGTTGAAACTTTGAATGATTGTTGGGTTGGCATATAGTAAATTAAGTGAATATTGTATGCATCTTGAACACATCCTATCATTTTTGCACTATGCTGCAAAAAAAAAAGGTCTACATATGTGGTATGACCAAATACATATATAATAATTGTATTACCGGAGTAATACATAAATATGGGGATTCTTAGTTCTGCTCTGGTCTGTTGACTGTAAGAAATGAGTTCTATAAATACTGCAAAATGCAAATTGGTAATGAGAAAAACACCAGATTCTAGTAGGACCGGTGGATAGGAAATAAACCTTTAATCAAGTTTATCCTTGTTTGTATAATATCTGTTTCCATAAAGACATCCCTGATGCTGCTGATTGTAGTAAAGGACGGTGTTCAATTCAACTTAGAAGAACTCTTTGTGGAGATACTTTGCACTTGTGGGAGAGTATTAAACTGACTTGTGCAAATACTGTCCAGACTAAAGAGAGGGATGGATTGTTGTAAAAAAAGAAGGATGGAATGACATGGACCTGAAACGCCGAAGGTATTCTCACAGTGAGGTATTTGTATAGGAAGCTATCCTTGAATTCGGTTGCTTATCCACTCAAATTTCTGAAAGGTTAACTACTTCCGAAAGTTAAAGTTTTCTCCTAAGAACTTGTATTCTGACATATGACACTATTAAAATGAGGATGGTGAGATTAAAAATGTCAATTTTGTGGAACAGATGAAATTGATCATATTTTCTCATTGTATTCTGTTGGTAGGTCAATTTGAAGTATTTTAGAGCGTGCTTTCAGTTTCTAAAATATCTCTGATAGTATGCATGAACTGCTTAGCTCCTGGTTACCTTGATTTGGGAAAAATGAGAAACAAATAATCACAATTGGAGTTATGGCAGTCCTATGGACTGTTTGGAAGATTAGAAATGTGACTTGTTTTGAAAATAAGAAGATTAGTGATCCTTTTGTAATGATTCATGTGGTGGATATTAGTTGAATTCGGTCGATTTGGCAAATGAACTGCTTAGAACTGCTCAAGGCTGGCGTCCTGGATTCCCTCTTCTAACTACAGTACTTGAATCTGATCACCAGCACAAGAAAGTAAAAGGAGATATTAAAGGAAAAAAGGTTGCTGTGTATTTTAGATCTGTAGCTCTTATAAGTTTCGTTTACTGCTCTTTTCCTGGTATGTTCAGGCGGTGAGTCCCTTGCCCAGTAGTAGTTTCAACATGAAGGTGGCTTGTACAGTTGTACTAATAGTTACCGCAAAACTGACGGTGCGCTGCCTCCTGGCAGCTGAGAGGTTGCTTTTTTTCTTCTTCTTTTATGTAGCAAGACTACCTTTTTTTTTGAAGGAGTGGTAGGTTCCAAACGGTATTCAGGACAAACAGTTTATATATACCAAAAGTTTACTAGGGTGAATACATTCATTTGACCAGAAAAATCTAACGCAGGTAGGGGATAATAGAGCAGAATACCGTAACCAGGTGAGCTTGATGAAAAAGATTAATGGGAAAATCTAATGAAAGGCTCGCTCTTCTGGACGGCGGCGCATCGCGATTCACGAAAGCGCATCGCGCTCCAACCATATCTGCACCCCTCCTTCTTATCCCCTTGTTCCCTCGTGGACGCCTCCAGTCCACTCGTTCCCTCTCTGGAATCGTCTTAGGAAAACACAGTTCCATCACCGACGAAAGTGAGGAGGATGCACGTTGCAGGGTAGGCTCCGTCAGGCCGCCGGCGACGAGCAGGGAAGGAGGGGGCTGTCATCCCTCGCGCGAGGAGGAGGCGCACCCCAGGAAGGCCTCCTCCAGGCCTTGACGACGAGTATGCGCGACACATGGAGGGCTCTCCAGGCCGCGACGAGGTGGCGCGAATCGACGAGGTCGATGAGAAGCTCGGTGGCCGCCGCCGACGACGAGCATGAGGGGAACCAAGGGCCGCCTCCGCCGACGAGCGCGGGGAAGTGCTCTGCCACGCCTCGGTCGACGAGGGTGAGGAGGAGCGCGGCGGCCACCGCCGCCGACGAGCACGCGCGAGGAGGAGTAAGGGCCGCCTCCGCCGAGAGCGCGTGGAGAGCTCTGCAAGATAAGGAGCTCGGGGACGTCTCCGCCGACGAGCATGCTGCGAGGAGACCATGGAAGACGAGCACATGGAGGCGTCTTACGCGGTCATATTTTTTCCGACGACCGGCTCGTGGTGCTTGGCTGAGTTCTTCAGACGGTAGGCTCGAGTGGCTGAGTTCTTCTACCCCAAAGTCGATATGTTTTGTAAGTTATCTGTGGTTAATATGGTATTTGTGGCTAATTAATCTGGTATTTTGTGGCTAGTTAATCTGGCAATTGTCTTTATTAAAGGGCATGGTAATTCCACTTCTTTTTTCATAGATAATGAATCTGGCAATCAAGGCTAATGAATCTGACATTTTGTGGCTAATTAATCTGGCAATTGCCTTATCAAAAAGCATGCTAATTCTAATTCTTTTTACATATATAATTAATCTGGAAATCATGCCCAATTAATATGGCATTTTGTGGCTAATTAATCTGGCAATTGCTTTATCAAATAGCATGGTAATTACAATTGTTTTATATAGAAAATTAGTTGGGCAGTTGTGGCTAATTAATATGGTGTTTGTGGCTAATTAATATGGCAATTTTCTTTATGAAAGAGCACAATAATTTTTGAAGCAGACGGTAGAAATCCGTTATATTCGTACTCTTTTTTTTGGTGGTACTCAGACTTGAGAGGACGGAATCTACTAAGCTAGCGTAAAAGCGTGCTTTGTACAATATAGTTGGATGAACTTTTTCTGAGCCAAAAGTTGCAGGTAAGAGGGCGTGCTTCGCGGTACTAGTCAAAAACTATTTTAACGGTTTAACTCACAAAAGATGTGGGTGGGACCAGATTAGAGCTGTGCGGATAGGCTCCCGCGTGCGTATTTACCTTTTGGTTAGCCGCCGCTGCTCGTCCTTTTCTGTTTTCGCACGCGTGACTTCGCTTTCCATGAGCTGGCAGTCGCCGCTCGGTAGATGATTACGCGGCGCCGCGCGTTAGCACAGTCCAAGATTAATTCAAAGTCGGATATTCAGTTTGGCTCTCGGGTCTAAATGCGCCCGGTTTCTGGACCAATTGGGGTCTTGCACGTTTCAGCATTTATCATTGTATTCAGATCGTATCCCCTTTGTATATGCCTTTTTAAACAGTACTTGGGCCCATCTGAGCAAGCTTAATCAATGTTGCAGCTCCTTCCGTTGTTCCGCAGTGCCCTTTCTCTGCTTCTTTGTAGACTCCGCTACTTCTCCTCGTCACCTCTTCCTCCCCTTTGTCCCCTCTTCTTCTCCAATTTGGCAGCCTGACAGCTCCGACAAATGAAGTAAGGCGATGCCTAGATCTATTCTAAGTACTTATTTTCCCAGAGGAAGCACCGATGGTGGTGTGCTTTTGCGATAATCCAGCCCTCAATGGCACAGCGGCGAAAGATTAGAGGTGTGAATCTGATGCTTCTTTTCTCAGTTCAACGACCACCCCGCGGAGGCAGGGCCGACTCCGTTTTTTTCTGTTCCCCAGTCTGGTTCTTCAGCTTTTCCTGCTATTTGGTACATTTGATTCCTCGAATCTTCCCCTGTAGATGAGATCTGTTCGATTTTGTGTCTCCTAATCCTAGGCATTGGAGTGAAGCTGGCTATAGTCTCCGGTGTTGCTTCTGACTTGCCAACTATCGTCTTCAAACTCCGATTAGGAGTCCTGGTGGTTCTTACTTCCTAGAGAGTTTGGTTGGGGGGAGTTAAAGCCAGGGAATGGGAGTTCCCGGGACGTGGGACTGAGAATGTTAGCGTCCACTTGGCTCAGCCCAGCACTCAGCCTACGTTCTGGACGCTCATGCGCTCACGGCCCAACTATAAGAAGAGAGCCCACTCTATCCTAAGAGCCCGAACTGAAAGGAGGAAGAAATCTCTTCCTTATAAGTTGGGTGTGGCCTTCTTCTGTAGACGAGGTGGGACTAAACTTCGTGTAGCCTCCACTGGATCATCCCCAACTGTGCCACCCGTTCGAGTGCTGACATCCTATCCTCCTAAATTGGAGCGATGCAGGTCGCCACACACCTAATAGCGGTACGCACGCTGGCTCTGATACCAGATGTCAGCGTCCACTTGGCCCAGCCCAACACTCAGCCTATGTTCTGGACGTTCATGCGCTCACGGCCCAACTATAAGAAGAGAGCCCACTCCATCCCAAAAGCCCGGACTGAGAGGAGGAAGGAATCTCTCCCTTATAAGTCGGGTGTGGCCTCCTTCCGTAGGCGAGGTGGGACTAAACTTCGTGTAACCTCACCGGTCAACAGCAACCTAACATCCCATCCTCCTGAGAAGCCCCTTAGGAAGGCATGGCGATCGCTAGCTCTAATACCAGATGTTAGCGTCCACTTGGCCCAGCCCATCACTCAGCCTATGTTCTGGACGTTCATGCGTTCACGGCCCAACTATAAGAAGAGAGCCCACTCCATCCCAAAAGCCCGGACTGGTAGGAGGAAGGAATCTCTCCCTTATAAGGTGGGTGTGGCCTCCTTCCGCAGGCGAGGTGGGACTAAACTTCGTGTAGCCTCATCGGTCAACAGCAGCCTAACATCCCATCCCCCTGAGAAGCCCCTCAGGAAGGCATGGCGATCGCTAGCTCTGATACCAGATGTTAGCATCCACTTGGCCCAGCCCAACACTCAGCCTATGTTCTGGACGTTCATGCGCTCACGGCCCAACTATAAGAAGAGAGCCCACTCCATCCCAAAAGCCCGGACTGAAAGGAGGAAGAAATCTCTCCCTTATAAGATGGGTGTGGCCTCCTTCCGTAGGCAAGGTGGGACTAAACTTCGTGTAGCCTCACCGGTCAACAGCAGCCTAACATCCCATCCCCTGAGAAGCCCCTCAGGAAGGCATGACAATCGCTAGCTCTGATACCATATGTCAGCGTCCACTTAACCCAGCCCAGCACCCAGCCTACGTTCTGGACGTTCATGCGCTCACGCCCAACTATAAGAAGAGAATCCGTTGATTTTTTCATGGGTCTGGGAGTTGAGGAGGGGAAGGGAAGAGGAATTAAGCAGATCAACTCCCCACAATCTCTTACCTTCGGGTACAGGGTAATTTAGCGGGGGAAAGCAAATTGGAGAGACAACGGCCACGGAAGTGTCCTCGATAGCGCCGGCCTCCTATGTGCCTAGTGTGTCACCTGATCTTAGTTAGTACGCACCATTGCCGGTGTGGTTTGCTACCGTCCCGGCTGTGTACACGTCTAAACACTAACGAACGGAAAAAATAGCTTCCTGTTAATTCCCATGCTAAATCCCAGCACATACCAAACATGAGATTGGGACTAATAATGAACCTTAAAAGCCCAATCCCCAAACTAACTTCTCCCTCTAAACTCCCATTCACTATCCTCTAAGTTGCCAAACACTAGGATAGTGATGCAGAGGAATAACAATCCTGTACCCACGATACAGCCATGCCTTTATCATGTTCCACAGGCACATGTTTGAAAAGTCTTCGCACTTGTTCTTGTTCGAATTTATTAGCGTCTCTGAATCGTACTCGGTACAAATACGCACACACTCTGACACATCCAATCTTTTTACATCCATTTTCTGGGGGTCTTTTAAAAACGGCTCTCTGCCATGCATGGCTATCCAGATGAGGTGATTGGTCCAGCATAGCAGGAGTATTTAGACCCCAGAGCCAAAACTGCATGCCCATTCAAAGTTGTAAATCAAACATCCTTGAGTTTTTTTAGGGGTGTCCTTGAGCTTCTGGAAGAGCCCGTTCAGCCATTCTGGGCTGAACGCGGATCAAAACTGGCCCAGTTAAAGGATACAACTTGGGACACTCGGAGTCTCGGAGGCTGCAACAACAGCGAGACAAACCCTAGAGCTATTAGCCATCCTAAAAAAGAGAGAGAAAAGGAAAACCTAGAGCTGCGTTGAGCGAGTCGCGACGGTCGCCCGGTGGCTGCGCGAGCAGGCGGCAAACTCGCAGAGGAGCAGTCGGCGCTGTCTCAGCTCCGATCGCCACCACTACTCTGTCCACTAGCAGGCCAACCGCCGGCCGCTAGCAAGCCAGTGAGTGCCCTCTTGGCTCTTAAACTTCTACAATTGCTATATTTTTTATGAGGGATTCTTTGGTTCCTTAATATGAACAATTTGTCTTCGAAAGAAAATCTGAACAATTCGCTTTCAATTCTTCGGTTCCTTAATAGGCGAGGCTGTCCAAACAGCTTCCCATCGGCGAGGCTGTCCACTCCGACATCGTCTCCGTTGGGGGACACCAATGGAGGATTGAGTTCTATCCGCGTGGGTCTGCCCAGGACGACAAGGGCAAGTATCTTTCCATATTCCTCAAGCACATGAGCAGAACCACAAGAGTCAAGGCCATCTTCGAGGCCTTCTTGATGGTCAAGGATGGTGATCCATGTAACACGGTCACAAAATGGTCACGGGTTCATGAATTCCCAATCAACAAAGATGGTGACAGCAATGATGATGATGTTGTTGTCGATTGGGGATGGAGTCAGTTTGCTAAGGGAACTATGTTGGAGAATTCATACTATGTAACAGAGGGACATATTACAATTATGTACGGCATCATGGTCATACATGACAGCCCTATTCAGGTGCCGCCTTCAGACATCGGGTTCCATCTCGGCCGCTTGCTAGATCACACGGACGGGACGGACATGTCATTCACCATCGATGGTGAGACATTTTGTGCTCACCGTGCAGTGGTTGTTGCCCGCTCACCGGTCTTCAAAGCAGAGCTCTTTGGCTCCATGGCTGAGGCTACAATGACATCCATAACGCTGCACGAAATTGCTCCTACAACATTCAAAGCTATGCTTCGGTTCATATACACGGACTCTTTGCCTGGAGAAGACGAGCTTGGGGACTCTTCCACTAAGATATTTCAAGATCTGCTTGCTGCGGCTGATCGATATGCACTTGACCGGCTGAAGCTTTTGTGTGCCCAGAAGTTATGGGATAAGGTGTCGACAGATACAGTTGCAACTACTTAGCTTGCGCCAAAACGTATAACTGTCCCGAGTTGAAGAGCAAGTGCATTAACTTCCTGGCAGTGGAGGAAAATTTCAAAGAGTTCACTGATGCTTATGCATTGTTGGTTCTGAAATTCCCATCTGTTACTGTTGAGCTCAGAAAGAGGGTTAGGACATAATACAGTGTGATCCATCTACATGTGTATAGTTTAAGTGGTGAGCGACATCTGATATCTTTTAAAATCTAAGGCAACCCAGATGCAAAGCTAGTGATGTGCCCAATTAGCAGCCCATTCGTGTTTTTATTTCTCTCTTCTGTTGGACATGCCTACCTGAATCTTTTGAGATATTTATTGTTGGGCTAGGTCCCTCCACATGGAGGTGTGTTGGCAGCCCAACATCAGCCCGTGAAGTCCAACACGTTTTAACCATTGATCGGGGTTCGTATCCAACGGCTGAGGTGCTCCTTGAGAGAGGAGTAGAAAAGAAAACTCTAGCCACCCTTGGTGGCTGTGTGTGACTCAATCAGTGAGTGTGAGAGTTGCGCAAGCAAGCCATTTTGGCTGCTGAGAGAGGGTGAGAGAACACACAAGAACACCATAACCTAGTGAGAAGAGAGGAAGACGAAGGAGAGGTGATTTCTGTCCAGATTTCTGAGATCTGACCTGTATGTCTTCAAGCTAGTGTTTGGAGGCTCAAAGGTGCTTGGATTGACTCCAAACTTGGTGAGCTCGTTCCTTGATTTGATTACTTCGATCTAGTTAGCTGGTTTGAGGTTTGGGTCAGTGTAGCTTCAGATTTGGAAGCGGTTTATTCAGTTCGGACCGCTGCAGTTTCAGCACAGAGCAGTTTTGGTAGACGAACAGTTTGGGCAGGCAAACAGTGTCCGATTGACCTGAAATTTGGTGTGTATGTTGGGTACTCGTATGTCAGCTTGTCTACCAAGTTTGGTGCTGATTGGATCTGCGGTTTAAGAGCAGTTTGCTGATTACCGAAGAGGATAGAAACTGAGATACTCTGCTTTGCTGTAATCTTTTTCTCAAGTGGTTGTTGTTGGTTTTGCCGGTTGGCAACGTGCTGAGTGTGTTGTACATCTCTAGATGTTCTAGAGAAGACTATGTACCCAGGTTGCTCATAGTGAAGCTCGCGTGGACCGGTTGGTCCGCACCCGTGGTTTTTTCCTCTTCATCTTGAGGAGGTTTTTCCACGTAAATCCTTCTGTCACCTGTGCATGTGCTCATTGTTTTATTTCTGCTGCATATCTGTTGATTGAAACTATCCTTGAAGGTTCACCGCAGGCAGGAGCGGGGAGGTTGTGTGTCTATCTCTCTCCTCCAACAAAGTGGTATCAGAGCTGAGGTTCAGTTTTGTATTCACTTTTAGAGCAAGGTTTGTTTTGAGTTGATTCCATTTGCTTGTGGTGAAAGATGGAAGTGAATACCAACAAAATGATTTTTTCTTTGAATGGTACAAATTATCAATCTTGGAAGTGCAAGATGAAGGACTTGTCATATGTGAAGGATTACTGGATGCCGGTATTCTCCACTGAGATGCCCAGTGATATGAAAGAAGATCAGCGGGAGGTACTTTATCTCCAAGCTTGTGGGTTCATCCGCCAATGGGTGGATGATAATGTTTTGAACCATATCATTGAGGAGACACATGCATGTACCTTATGGCAGAAATTGGATGAGATGTATGCCCGCAAAGAAGGTACCAACAAGATGTTCTTGATCAAAAAATTGATGCGTTTGAGGTACAAGGAGGGCACTCCAATTGCAGATCATGTAAATGAGTTTCAGGGCATTATAAATCAGCTATCTTCAATGGGAATTACATTTGAAGATGAAGTGTGAGCCTTGCTGCTACTTGGCTCATTACCGGACACTTGGGGGACCTTTAAGGTCACCGTATGCAATTCAACACCTAATGGAGTTGTCACTTGGAACCTTGTGAAGACCAAGGTACTAAATGAAGAGTCCAGAAAAATTGCTGATAAGGACGGTTCTTCCTCACATTCGAAAATGTTAGTGACCGAGTCACGGGGGAGAAGCAAGAGTAAAGGTCCGAATAAGGGAGAAGAAAGAAGTAGAAGCAAATCAAGAGGCAAAGACAAGTATGCTGGTGTTATATGCCATCACTGCCGTGAGAAGGGTCACATCAAGTGACATTGTGAACAATGGAAGAAAGGCAACAAGAAAAGGAAGAAAGTTCAGAAATAGACCGACAGTGATAGTGACATTGAGGGAGGCCGGATTGCTACGGTAGAGGAGATCATGTTTCTCATGCATGAAGAACATGATGGCAGCAGTGTTTCCACCATTGACGAGAGGATCACTGTAGTTTCTAATGATACCATCAGCCTTGCAGATGGTGATGAGATGACTTGGATTCTGGACAGTGGTGCTACCATACATGCTACATCCCGTAGAGAGCTCTTCACCAACTACACAGTGGGTGATTTTGGTGTTGTAAAGATGGGGAACAATGATAGAGCAAAAATCATTGGAAGAGGAGATGTGCACTTGGAGACTGAAAATGGTACGACACTAGTCCTCAAGTCGGTGAGACATGTTGAGGCCCTTCGGCTCAACATTATCTTAGTTAGATTGCTTGATAGAGATGGGTACTTGAGTAGATTTGGAAATTAACAGTACAAGCTCACCAAAGGAAATCTGATTGTTGCAAAAGGTAACATGGTTTCAGTTTTGTATCATGTTCATGCTAAGCTTTCTGCTGCTTGTGTCAATGCGTTGTAGAAAGAGGATGCATGTGCTTTATGGCACAAGAGGCTTGGACACATGAGTGAGAAGGGGATGACGGTGCTAGTGAAGAAAAATCTGTTGAAAGGTGTGAAGGGTGTTCACATCAAGAAATGTTCAGATTGTCTAGTGGGGAAGCAACACATAGTTGCATTCAAGAGTTAACCTCCTCACAAGAAGCCCGAAGTTCTAGACTTGATAATTCCGATGTTTGTAAAATGTCGGTGAGGTCATTGGGTGGAGCAAAGTACTTTGTCACATTTATTGATGACTTTTCAAGGAAGGTTTGGATCTATGTGTTGAAGAACAAACATCAAGTACTAAGTATGTTCAAGCAATTCCAAGTCTCAGTTGAGAGAGAAACTAAGAAGAAGATCAAGTGCATTCACACTGATAATGGGGGAGAGTATATTGGCCCATTTGATGCCTATTGCAAGGAGCAGGGAATTAGGCACCAATTTACTCCTCCGAAGACACCACAGCTGAATGGTCTTGCTGAGAGGATGAAAGGATAGAGATGTCGCCTAGAGGGGGGTGAATAGGCAATTTCAAAACTATTACGGTTTTGGCTTGATCGAATGCGGAATTAAACTAACGTTTATTTTACAAGCACAAAACCTAAATACACTAGGCTCAACTAAGTGCACCAACAACAAGATAAGATAAGCAAGATAGCACAAGACAAATATACCACAAGTGATAAGCAAGATATAAGTACTTCAAGCTCGATGGATATCACAAGGAAAGTAAGCTCGGGTATAGAGATATCCGAGGCACACGGAGACGAAGATGTATTCCTGTGTTCCCTTACAAGTAAGGTACGTCACGTTGGAGAGGTGTGGGATTCCACGAAGGATTTCCCAACGCCACGAAGGCTCACCTTCTTCTCCGAGTCTATCCCACGAAGGAATAAGCCCTTTCCTTATGGCTAGCTTTTCCTCCACTCCGGAGATGGCAAGCTCCACAACCACTTCACAAGCTCCACGAAGGAGAAGCCCGGGTCTCTTCACAATCTTCCACGAAGAGGACACCGCGGCACCAACCGCCAAGCCAACTAGGAGGTCACCCTCCAAGAGCAACAAGCTCACGGTCTCTTACTCGAACAAATCGTAGTGGAGAGCTCAACACTTATGCAAGAATGCAAAGCAAGAACACCAAGGGAATTCAAATCCCTCACTCTCAAATCCCACCAAAGCAACAAGTGCTAGGGAGGAATTAGAGAGGAAGAACAATGGTGGAAGTCAACCAATGACTCCAAGATCTAGATCCAATGGGTTCCCCTCACTTAGAGGAGGAATTGATTGGTGGGGATTGTAGATCTAGATCTCCTCTTCCAAAGCCCTCAAAAAGATACAAGAATCATAGGAGGGAAGGGAGAGGAAGCAAGATCAAGAGGTTCAACAATGGAGGTCAATTTCATGGTCAAGAACACCGAAAAACGTTGGGGGAAGAATCCCCTTTTATAGGGAAAAGCAAATATGGCCGTTGGAGAGAAAACAGCGAAAACGCGGTTCCAAAGTCGGTTGGACCGGCCCCAGAACCGGGAAACTCGGTCCCCAGGCCGGAGGACCGACCTACAAACCGAAATACCTCTGTTTACCAACCCGGAATAGACTCGTTCGTGAAAACCAGAAAATCCGGTCTGAGATCCGGTCTACCGGAGCTGGAACCGGACCGTCCAGTGTGGGGCTCAGTTGAACCGGATCCACAACCGGGATGAAACTGACTTCACGAAAAACACAATAACTTTTGCATCCGGACTCCGATTTCGATGATCTTGGGCTTGTTTTGACGAGGACAACAAGCTCTACAATATGGTGCATGAAAACATCATAGTCCAACAAAGTAAGATGGAACAAAAAGAGGAAAGGTATGGAGCCTCCCTATAAGAAGAACTGGTAAAACCTTCAAACTCGAAAACGCCATATAAGATGCATACGAATTCTGTTTTTGATGAACTTGGGCTTGTTGAAGAGCTAGAGACAAGTTCAAGAACCTAACATAGAGAAATACCAAGAAGCAACAAAATAGTAAGATGCAAAGTATGCCAAGGATTGAGCTCTCTACGAGGATGTGATCAAGTTACCCAACTGAAAGCCCCTCTTGATAGTGCGGCTATTTATCCTATAACCCGGTATCCAAACAACCACCTTGAGACCGGCAAAAGGAAAACCTAGCAAGGACATACCTTTGCCTTGCTCATCCCGCTTGATCTTGATGACAACGCTTCAAGCTCCATCCAAGCCGGAATGCACCACTTGATCATTGTTGCTTCGTGAAGACTCATAATTTGCTCCCCCATACACCACTATGGGATAGCTTCATTAAGACACGTCTTCACATGTCCATTATCACCAATATGGATGGCAAGCTTCAAGCAAATGATCTTCTCGAGATCTTATCTTGAACTTGCCCTTCTCAACCTTGATGGCGATCACCACTTGATGCCATCCTCTCATGGGCTATTGAGATCTTCACTTTTGAAGCATGCCCATGGAAAGATACCTATCCCATATATAAAACACAAAGGAACATATATAATGGGTTAGTTCATGATGCATAAATGACAAGGCTTACCACACCACAAGATAAATGTGGTACATTCTTTATGCTTCATGTGTTGACCAACTTGAAATCACTCTTCACTCTTTGCATTGGTCAACCAAGTGTCTTCTCATGCTCCATCTCAATATCTTGAGGTACATAAGGAACTCTTCATTTGATTACATTATCTAAATCTTAGTCAACCATAGCTCAACTAATGAGGCTATCATGACACCGGCTTAGAGCCATATCTTGAATTCTTCTATTGAGATCACACTCTCAAGATCTTCAACATATCATATTCTTCTCTTCAATTTGATGATCTTGATGCCAAAACTCAAGGTATATCTTTATCTTCATGGCATCCATACTTGAACCCAACACATGAACTACAAGCATGACCTATGGAATATTCCTTCATATAAAACTCAATGAAAACATTAGTCCATAGGGATTGTCATTAATCACCAAAACCACACATAGGGGCAATTACTCTTTCAATCTCCCCCATTTTGGTAATTGATGACAATCACAACAAGAGGGTTTATATAATTATTATTAGAAACAAGTACGCAACTTATCCAAGAATAAGTTGTATACAAGAGGTTGTATTTGATATGGTTAAGCAACACAAAGATACTAGCCCATATCAAAACCTATTCTACTCACACAAACTACAACGAATGTAAGAAATGTGAGTAGAACCAACATACATAGAGCAAACTCCCCCACAATATATGCACGTGTGATGAACTTGAATTGCATTGCATATATTGTCAAGCATAACCTTTGGGAGAGTTTCCACTATATATTCAACCATGCAATACATAATAAAGATGAAATTCATGAAAGGCAAACACTTAAGAACAAACCAATATTAAGTAGAAAACCATTTACCTTAAAACCCTCTAAACTTCTCCCCCATTGACAACAAGTGCCAAAATGGATGACAAAGTTAGAAGGCCAATATAGTTTGAGTTCCTCCCAAGGTGTGAATTTCTCATAATATGAGTGAAATCATATGCACATATACAATGACGAATACTTGGAGGAAATCAACTATATTGAGGATCAAATATTGCTAAAAGGATAACAAGGTGAAGAAACTTCAACGGATGAAGCAAGCAATCAAAAGATCCAAATAATCAAATGGATAAATAGTGCTCTAAATGAAATAAGGAAGCTCCCCAAGGTTCATGCATAAATTAGTTGTTTTATTTGAATACAATATGCACAAACATGGAATCCTCACTCCCTCTATATCATTTAGAACATAACCAAGATACAAGGAGTATAGATATAAATCAATACACTTGTCAAAACAAGCTTAAGTCCAAAATAAACCAAATATGAGATATGAGTGTGTGAAGATGCAATAAAAGTAGACCGAGCACTCACAAATCAATACCTTACCAAAACCATTAAAAACTAAATGGATAAGTGAGATGGTTGGCAAAAGGCGAGGATATCAAGGCGAGAGATTAACACTCTTGTGTATATAAGTTTATAAGTGGAAAAAACATGAGAATAATCCACAAAGAAACATCCACACATAAGAGAAAAAAAAAGAATACATGATATCCAAGAGGAAGTCATAAGATATACCAAAAAGGATATTTTTCTTAAGTGCATATATAGCCCATGGCTCTATTTTCTCTTATGGTATATCAAAGAACTTCACCAAAGAAAAAGAAAAACCTCAAAAACATCACAACTAACACTAAGGGAACTAATGCTAGTTGGGATATTTTGAGAAAGGTAACAAGTATCAAAAGGAAGGATTCAATGCAATTTCAACAATATTGCATATGAGAGTACCTTGAGGAATTGATATGCAATAAATTGCTAGAAGGCATATTTGGGATTGGTGAATCATGAGCATGATTTTATATACTCTCCATTATATGCATCATCTCAAATTACTCACATAAGCAATAAGGATAGAGAAGTCTTTCAAAGATCCTTGCAAGAACCGCAACATTTACAAACAAATAAATTCATGCCAAGATGCAACCTATGAGAGATTGGATGGAAGAATAGTACGCATGAATAAGATACTTGTTACCGAGATAGAAATGGTATGGTGTAGTAGATAAGAATTCTTCGATCATCCTAGCTTGGCTCCAATTATAATGTGGTGACAACACCTTCCTTATAGATAAGACAAGAATCCATTGCATCTCCAATGTACCTAAAACAACATTCAAGTACATCTTGGTCCCCAAACTTATTGGGTCCAAAGTGGTTAGACTAACCACAACACATGGGACATACTCCATAAAAATGTGTGCATATTTAGAGATGAAATTTAAATTTCATGCACATCATATCCGTTTAAGGATTTGATGGAGTATACCCTATATATGGGATCAAAGAAAGCAAAACATGATATAAGATATACATTTAGTAAACATGCATGCACGAGACTTTCAAGAACCAACAAGATATAATTTGGACAAAACACCAAAATATTCAAGAAGGCATACAAGGTGTGACAAAACACATTTGTTGTCCAAACTATATCAAAGAATCAAATCAACACAAGATTTGTTCAACAAAGTTCAACAAATGAACCAAGCAAAAACTATTGAGCATAAAAGATGAGATAAAAACATAAATGCTCAAATATTTATCTCATTCAAGAAAATAACATAGAGAATAAAGAATGAGATAACAAACTCCCAAAAGAGCAAGGTTTCAACAAATAAACCAAACCCTTAACACTTTTCACAATGGCACAAGGTTCCTAGAAAAAAGTTTGTCTTCCACTAAAAGCACATTTGATAATAATCAAAAAGACCATCAAAGAGATGTTCAAAAGCCAAGGAAGACAATGGGAGCCACAAAAAATTTTGGAAAGAAAAAGAAGGCAATAAGAGGTGAAAACCAAGGTGAAGATGATCCACAAATGCTACCACACCGAAGTATATCAATTGTCGAAGACAATGAGTGTATTGGAATTTATTTTCGATGGTATATTGCCCGGATATTAATGATAAATCTTCACAATAAAAAGCATAGGATATGAATAAAAAGATTAAGCACTATGCAAAGATAGAGATTCTTGATAGCTTCAACTAGTCACACAATCATGCAAAGCAATGATTAGAATAACTTGAAGCAAATGGTCTCCCAAATAAGATATAGAGATATGCATTTGAGGAAGGCCACACCAAGAATTTCTTACTCAAGCAAAGACCAAAAAGACGAGCAATAAAAGCTTCTAACAAAAATTAGGACCTTGTTTGAGCTAACATGCCACCTAGATACAAGACAATCAACAATATCAACTCTAAGTGGCACCACCTCATATGTTCACATCTCCTAGGATTGTGATATGCAAAAGAAGCATATTACTCCCCCATAATGTGGTATTCAATTTTTCTTAATAAGAGGAAAAACAACCTCAACTAGAGATAATTAATGGACATTAAGAATCTGAAT
This sequence comes from Avena sativa, assembly GCA_916181665.1. Lineage (NCBI taxonomy): Eukaryota > Viridiplantae > Streptophyta > Magnoliopsida > Poales > Poaceae > Avena > Avena sativa. Next base: position 23,638,174 of record OV702290.1, on the reverse strand, counting down.
TTCTCATGAGTATGACACACCACATAGTGACTAGATAATCTTGCAATATCAATACTAAGTGGTAGTACTCATGTACACACATTTTAAGGTATGAGAGATGCGCGAGGCATATCACTCCCCCAAAATGGGATGTTACATTAACCACTCAAAAAGAGCCCAAAAAGATATCATCAAGATGCATTAGAGGCTCAAAGAAAAACACACAAGTAAATGATATGCTAAACACATATACATACTTGAATACAAAAAATAATCAAGCATGAGGCACAAAAAATACAAACACATACTTGGTACAAAACCAAAACATGTAAAGGGGCAAGTAACTTTCAATATAAAAGAGTTGATTTCGAGTTACCGCAAAGAGGCGCATTGGGTATATGGTAGGGAGATGATAATCCTTATAACTTAGCTTGGTCAAATATAGTATATGAAGATCCTTTAATTCTTCATGAGTTAGCCAAGTCTCCAATGCCCTCCAATAACACCTATTGATCAAGTTTGAGCTTGTTGGTCCCCAACAAAGTTGGGTCCTAAGAGGTTAGTCACAATAGGCTTGGCAACCCAAATGGTTCGTTTCTTGACACCACTTTGAGTTCCAACAAACTTGGCAAAAACATTGACATCCTTATCCTTCCCAAGAGAATAATAATCATCAACAATGATAGGGTTAGATAAGGTACCATTTGGACATGAAGAGGCCAAGTGCCCATTCTCACGACATATGTAGCAACAAGTGTTCTCCTTTCTCTTCTTTATTGATTTCTTGTCTTGGGGAGCCTTATATTGATTCTTCTTGGGAAGTGGCCTAGCTTCAACTTGAGGTTGAGATTGGGCTTGACCTTGACCTTGTGGCCGCTTCCCTTGTTGCTTATCATTCAAGTGCTTTTTCTTCAATGGACAATATCTTACATGATGTCCTACAACCTTGCACTTGAAGCAAATAATCTTAGACGAATTCTTGACTTGGTATTGGCTCTTCTTCTTGTTGCTCTTGGACTTGTTCTTGTTATTGGAGTTGAATCCAAGTCCACTTTTATCATTGGGGCATTTTTGCACACTCAAAATATTATTGAGTGTGGATTTTCCTTCATGACTCTTTTCCAAGTCTTTCTTCAAAGAAGTGACTTGGGCCTTGAGCTCTTTGATTTCCTCTACATGGTTAGTATAAATAGAGGTACTGGAGGAAGTGGAAGCTTCATTGTTAGAGCAACAAGGCAAAGCAAGTAATCCAACACAAGTTTTATCAATAGTATGACAAGAAGGATCACTAGGACTAGCACATGGCAAAATAGCATTTTGAGTAGAAGTTGTGCTAATGTCCAAATGAGGCTCACAAGATGTTACCTTAGTGATACTTGCCTCACGAGCTAACTTTAGCCCATCATAGGAGGTTAGAAGATCATTATGAGAGGCCAAGAGATTTTCATGACTTTCTTCCAATTTCCCATAATTGCTAGTTAGCAACTCAAGTTGAGCCCTTAGCTCAACATTCTCCTTTAGGGTAGATGCTTCACAAGAAGTAGAGTTAGTAGCACTAGCATCATTAATAGATTTTTCCTTTTCAAGCTCATAAGATTCAATTTTTTGTATGAGGAGACAATTAGTGTGCTTCTCCTCGGCAATCTCTTGCTTAAGGAGATTGAATCTCCGACTCCCATCATCAAGTTGGAAATCCAACTCCTCTATGGTTTCCGTTTGTTTAGTTATGGTGTCCATAACGTGTTTGATACAAGCAACGGACTTATTATTACCACGAAGAGAGGTACACAAAAAGGTCAGCTCAAGCACAAGAGCTCTAGTATCCTCATCAAGGTCATCATCACTATCATCATTATCGTTGCTATTATCTAGAGAAGATATCTTGGGATCCAAAGTAGGAGATACCTTTGATCCTCTTGCCATAAGGCACATGTGAGCATGGGAGGATGAAGATGAGGATATTCTTGAATCTTCATTCATGATTGTGTCTTACTCCATAGGGTGTTTGATTTCCTCTACATTGTTAGATACACAATTAGAGGAAATAGAAGCATTTTGTTTATTGGAACAAGACAAATTAAGCATATCATCTACACTAGTACTCAAATAATTTCTAGACAATATGCAAGGACTAGCAACACAAGGGGATATATAATTATCGTTGCAAGAAGTGCTTAAGTCCAAACTCTCTACACCATTAACATTTGTAGAACATGAATCATTGGTGTAAAGAGAACCACTACCATCATTACATATGATTTCTCCACTAACCATGCCATTACCTTGTGACTTGTCACATGTAGGTGAAGTGGAGGGAATTGAAATCTCATCACGGCCGGAGGTGGAAGCCACTTGGAGCTCTTCATGATGTGAAGGAGAAGAGAGCTCCTCGGAGATACCACCGACTCTATGAGAAATGGACCCACCAAATATTTCTTTAAGCTTGGTCCACATCTCATGAGATGACTTGCGCTTTACATTTGTCAAGAACAAATTAACTATGGGGCTCAAAGAGAAAATAAGCTCATTAGATACTTGAGCTTCGAGATGTAAATTTTCTCATCCTCTAAAGATAGATTTTGAGTATCCATCGGAGGAGAAAAACCTACATCTAGAAATCACTCAATATTTGGACACAAGGTCCGAAGATTACAAAGCAAGCAATTTCTCCAACAAATATAATTTGTGCCATCAAAGATAATTGTGTCATTGTGCACTATACTACTAGCCGACATCTTTACACTCTAGGTGGTGAAGCCTAAACAAGGAGAGACCTTGCTCTGGTACCAATTGAAAGGATAGAGATGTCGCCTAGAGTGAATAGGCAATTTCAAAACTATTACGGTTTTAGCTTGATAGAATGCGGAATTAAACTAACGTTTATTTTACAAGCACAAAACCTAAATACACTAGGCTCAACTAAGTGCACCAACAACAAGATAAGCTAAGCAAGATATCACAAGATAAATATACCACAAGTGATAAGCAAGATATAAGTACTTAAAGCTCGATGGCTATCACAAGGAAAGTAAGCTCGGGTATAGAGATAACCGAGGCACGCGGAGACGAAGATGTATTCCCGTGTCCCCTTACAAGTAAGGTACGTCACGTTGGAGAGGTATGGGATTCCACGAAGGATTTCCCAACGCCACGAAGGCTCACCTTCTTCTCCAAGTCTATCCCACGAAGGAATAGGCCCTTTCCTTATGGCTAGCTTTTCCTCCACTCCGGAGAGGGCAAGCTCCACAACCACTTCACAAGCTCCACGAAGGAGAAGCCCGGGTCTCTTCACAATCTTCCACGAAGAGGACACCGCGGCACCAACCGCCAAGCCAACTAGGAGGTCACCCTCCAAGAGCAACAAGCTCACGGTCTCTTACTCGAACAAATCGTAGTGGAGAGCTCAACACTTATGCAAGAATGCAAAGCAAGAACACCAAGGGCATTCAAATCCCTCACTCTCAAATCCCACCAAAGCAACAAGTGCTAGGGAGGAATTAGAGAGGAAGAACAATGGTGGAAGTCAACCAATGACTCCAAGATCTAGATCCAATGGGTTCTCCTCACTTAGAGGAGGAATTTATTGGTGGGGATTGTAGATCTAGATCTCCTCTTCCAAAGCCCTCAAAAAAATGCAAGAATCATAGGAGGGAAGGGAGAGGAAGCAAGCTCAAGAGGTTCAACAATGGAGGTTAATTTCGTGGTCAAGGACACCCAAAAACATTGGGGAAAGAACCCCCTTTTATAGGGAAAAGCAAATATGGCCGTTGGAGAGAAAACAACGAAAACTCGGTTCCAAAGTCGGTTGGACCGGCCCCAGAACCGGGAAACTCGGTCCCTAGGCCGGAGGACCGACCTACAAAACAAATAGTCTCTGTTTGCCAACCCGGAATAGACTCGGTCACGAAAACCGGAAAATCCGGTCTGAGATCCGGTCTACCGGAGCTGGAACCGGACCGTCCAGTGTGGGGCTCGGTTGAACCGGATCCACAACCGGGATGAAACTGACTTCACGAAAAACGCAATAACTTTTGCATCCGGACTCCAATTTCGATGATCTTGGGCTTGTTTTGACGAGGACAACAAGATCTACAATATGGTGCATGAAAACATCATAGTCCAACAAAGTAAGATGGAACCAAAAGAGGAAAGGTATGGAGCCTCCCTATAAGAAGAACTGGTAAAACCTTCAAACTCGAAAACGCCATATAAGATGCATACGAATTCTGTTTTCGATGAACTTGGGCTTGTTGAAGAGATAGCAACAAGCTCAAGAACCTCACATAGAGAAAATACCAAGAAGCAAAAAATAGGAAGATGCAAAGTATGCCAAGGATTGAGCTCCCTACGAGGATGTGATCAAGTTACCCAACTGAAAGCCCCTCTTGATAGTGCGGCTATTTATCCTATAACCCGGTCTCCCAACAACCACCTTGATACCGGTAAAAGGAAAACCTAGCAAGGCCATACCTTTGCCTTGCGCATCCCACTTGATCTTGATGACAATGCTTCAAGCTCCATCCAAGCCGGAATGCACCACTTGATCATTGTTGCTTCGTGAAGACTCATAATTTGCTTCCCCATACACCACTATGGGATAGCTTCATTAAGACACGTCTTCACATGTCCATTATCACCAATATGGACGACAAGCTTCAAGCAAATGATCTTCTCGAGATGCTTATCTTGAACTTGCCCTTCTCAACCTTGATGGCGATCACCACTTGATGCCATCCTCTCATGGGCTATTGAGATCTTCACTTTTGAAGCATGCCCATGGAAAGATACCTATCCCATATATAAAACACAAAGGAACATATATAATAGGTTAGTTCATGATGCATAAATGACAAGGCTTACCAGACCACAAGATCCATGTGGTACATTCTTTATGCTTCATGTGTTGACCAACTTGAAATCACTCTTCACTCTTTGCGTTGGTCAACCAAGTGTCTTCTCATGCTCCATCTCAATATCTTGAGGTACATAAGGAACTCTTCATTTTATTACATTCTCTAAATCTTAGTCAACCATAGCTCAACTAATGAGGCTATCATGACACCGGCTTAGAGCCATATCTTGAATTCTTCTATTCAGATCACACTCTCAAGATCTTCAACATATCATATTCTTATCTTCAATTTGATGATCTTGATGACAAAACTCAAGGTATATATTTATCTTCATGGCATCCATACTTGAATCCAACACATGAACTACAAGCATGACCTATGGAATATTCCTTCATATAAAACTCAATGAAAACATTAGTCCATAGGGATTGTCATTAATCACCAAAACCACACATAGGGGCAATTACCCTTTCAGAGGATGAATAGGACAATTGTTGAGAGAGTTAGATGCTTGCTATCGAGTGCAAAGCTGCCCAAACATTATTGGGGTGAGGCTTTCTCGACTGCAGTTTATCTTATTAATCTCTCACCAAGTTATCCATTGCAGGGAGATGTTCCAAACATGGTCTTTTATGAAAAGGACGTCTCATATGAGCACCTGAAGGTTTTTGGGTGCAAGGCCTTTGTTCATATCCCTCAAGATGAAAGGTCAAAGTTTGATTCAAAGACACGATATTGTATATTTCTTGGCTATGGAGGTGATCAATTCGGCTATAAGTTGTATGATCCAATAGCAAGATCGGTTGTGAGAAGCCTTGATGTTGTGTTTTTTGAAGACCAAACAATTGAGGATATTGTGAAGACAAAGGTGCAGGCTCCGGTGCAAGTTTTGGTGCATGTTTCTCCTCAAAATCAGCAGCAAGACAGATCTGACTCTGACCTAGTTCCTGCAGATTCAGCTGAATAAGAAGCTGAAGATGATGATGCACAAGATGTGCAAGGTGATGTGTATAGTGGTACAGGTGAGGAAGCTCCCCAACAGCAAGAGTATGATGCCGAAGAAGATGATCATGATCAGCAAAGCACCTGAACCAGATAGTCCACCAGCTGCTCCACTCAGACGGTCCAGCCGAGGCCATGTTCCTTCTACCAGGTACGATTCAGACCAATATGTGGTGTTATTATCTGATGGTTCAGAACCTGAGTGTTTTAAAGATGCAATGAAAGATGAGAACAAGAAGGAGTGGAATAAGGCTATGCAAGATCAGATGGATTCGTTGCATAAGAATCATACTTATGAGCTGGTGAAGTTGTCCAAGGGTAAGAAAGTTCTAAAGAACAAGTGGGTTTACAAAATCAATGAAGAAGAGCACATGTCACATCAAGGTACAAGGTCAGGCTAGTTGTAAAAGGATTCAGCCAGAAAAAAGGTATTGACTTTGATGAAATATTTTCTCCGGTGGTGAAGATGACATCAATCCGTATGATCCTTGGCATGGCAGCAAGTCTCAACTTGGAGGTTGAGCAAATGGATGTGAAAACAGCTTTCCTTCATGGAGAGTTGGAGGAAGAAATCTACATGGAGCAGCCTGAGGGGTTTGTTGTTAAAGGCAAAGAAGACTATGTGTGCAAATTTAAGAAAAGTCTCTATGGCCTGAAACAAGCACCAAGACAATGGTACATGAAGTTTGAATCTATCATGGGGAAGCAAGGCTACAAGAGGTGTAGCTCAGACCATTGTGTATTCATCCAGAGGTTCTCAGGTGATGATTTTATCATGTTATTGCTCTATGTTGATAATATCTTGATTGCTGGCAAGAATGTCTCAAGGATTACTAGAATAAAGAAAGAGTTGAGCAAAAGTTTTGCCATGAAAGACTTGGGTCTAGCAAAGTGTATTCTTGGCATGATAATTGAGAGAGACAGAAAATCCAACAAGTTATACTTGTCTCAAAAGAAATATATTGAGAAGGTAGTTCACAAGTTCAAGATGGACAAGGCAAAGGAGGTGAGTTGTCCACTTGTAGCTCATTTTATGTTGAGTAAAAAGCAATATCCCTCCACTGAAGAGATGGAAAAATAAATGGAAAAGGTTGCTTATGCTTCAGCAGTTGGGAGTTTGATGTATGCTATGGTGTGCACACGGCCTGACATTGCTCAAGCGGTTAGTACCGTGAGCAGATTTATGTCAAATCCAGGAAAACCATATTGGGAAGCCGTGAAGTGGATTTTGAGGTATCTTCGGGGAAGCACTAATATGAAGCGTTGCTTTGGTGGTAGTGAGCCCAAGTTGATTGCATATTCTGATTCAGACTTGGCTGGAGATGTCGATGTAAGGAAGTCTACTTCAGGTTATTTGATTACCCATTCAGGGGGAGCAGTGGCATGGCAAAGCATGTTGCAAGTATGTGTGGTGCTGAACACAACTGAGGCCGAGTTCATCGCAGTAACTGAGACGAGTAAGGAGCTATTTTGGCTGAAACGATTGGCTTGTGAGCTTGGTTTTGATCAAGACAAGTATGTGCTGTTTTGTGACAACCAAAGTGCCATTCACCTGAGTAAGAATGCAAGTTTTCATTCGAGGTTAAAGCATATTGATGTTCGCTATCATTAGATTCGAGATGTGCTGAATTTCAAGCAAATGCAAATTGAGAAGGTGCACACAGATAACAATATGGCTGATATGTTGACCAAGGTGGTGACAAGAGGAAAGCTTGAGATATGCTATCGGCTCGCCGACATGACTGCCGGTTGGCAGTGAGACTCTCCATGATGTCAGGAGGGGAGTTTGTTGGGCCATGTCCCTCCACATGGAGGTGTGTTGGCAGTCCAACACCAGCCCGTGAAATCCAACACGTTTTAAACGTTGATCGAGGTTCGTATCCAACGACTGAGGTGCTCCTTGAGAGAGGAGTAAAAAAGAAAACCCTAGCCACCCTTGGTGGGTGTCTGTGGCTCAATCAGTGAGTGTGAGAGCTGCTCAAGCAAGCCATCGTGGCTGCTGAGAGAGGGTGAGAGGACACACAAGAACACCACAACCTAGTAAAAAGAGAGGAAGAAGAAGGAGGGGTGATTTCTGTCCAGATTTCTAAGATCTGACCGGTCTGTCTTCAAGATGGTGTTTGGAGGCTCAAAGGTGCTTGGATTGACTCCAAACTTGGTGAGCTCATTTATTGCTTTGAGTACTTCGATCTGGTTAGCTAGTTTGAGGTTTGGGTCAGTGTAGCTTTAAATTTGGAAGCGGTTTATTCAGTTCGGACTGCTGCAGTTTCAGCACAGAGCAGTTTTGGTAGACGAACAGTTTGGATAGGCAAACGGTGTCCGATTGACCTGAAATTTGGTGTGTATGTTGGGTACTTGTATGTCAGCTTGTCTACCAAGTTTGGTGCTGATTGGATCTGCGGTTAAAGAGCAATTTGCTGATTATCAAAGAGGACAAAAACTGAGACACTCTACTTTGCTGTAATCTTTCTATCAAGTGGTTGTTGTTGTTGCCGGTTGGCAACGTGCTGAGTGTGTTGTACATCTCTAGATGTTTTAGATAAGACTCTGTACCGAGGTTGCTCATAGTGAAGCTCGTGTGAACCGGTTGATCCGCACCCGTGGTTTTTTCCTCCTCATCTTGAGGAGATTTTTGTACGTAAATCTTTGTGTCACCTGTGTATGTGTTAGTTGTTTTATTTCCGCTGCATATCTGTTGATTGAAACTATCCTCGAAGGTTCACCGCAGGCAGGAGCGGGGAGATTGTGTGTCTATCCCTCTCCCCCCCAACATTTACTTCTTCTATGCTGATGTATAACTGTTGTCGTCTTAGACCCATGAGTACCATATGAATTCAAGCATGCTGGAGCTCAGATCATCTTAATTCTTTTTTTATGCCAAATTTTGGAGTACATCGTTGGCATATACTAGTGACCTGTTATAAGCTAAATGAAGCTACACATGCAAATCGAAATGCTTCATTTCGTCAGCCAGGCTCATCATGTTAGAGGCATTTCGATTCGTATTGCTAGCATCTCGTTGGACCGACACTACCAGAATCTAAAGATTGTTCACCCAATTCACTGCTTTGGCATACCATTCAATAAGCTTTTGGAGCCAAAAGAATAAGGTTCAGGCCGTCCCTCTTCTTCCTCATATAAACTTTCTATGACATAAGGAATCAACTGTTTTGTATGACAAAGACTAGCTGTTTATTGGCAAAGTAGATAAACTCTAGCAACCTGGACTGAACTCTACAAAATTTTACTAATTTATCATTCATTTGCTATTCCATGAACAGAGATAAAAGTTCAGTACTTTCCTACAGATTATCACTCGACCAACTTTACAGGTTGCTTTAGAATCATTTATCTCGGTCAGCAATGATCACGATAAATCATATGCTGAGAAACTGAGGCTTTAGACAGAACTTCCCAATTAAGTGACTTTGTTTTTCTTTTGCTTGTAAGTAATCAATATGTTCCCTAATTTTCTTGTTAGCACATACCCCCTCCTTACCATAATATAAGACATAATCAATATACTCACATATTGGTTGTAATAACATCATATATTATGAGACAAAAGGAGTATATAGTTTTGCTCTTTAGGCACGCGTGCTTCTTGGTAAACTTGCAATGTCATGTCAACCTTGTTCATTTGGCAATATGCTCTTTGCATAGTTGAATAGGTTTATGAGTTCGATACAGGAAGCACAAGAAAATAGCAGGACACTACCCAAACGCGCGACCGAAATGGTCTGTTTCTGTCCGTTTGGGTCGGCCGGCGGTCACTTTGGGGCCGCGGTCCGGCCTGTCCGAACGACCGCGCCCAGCAGCGTGACCCAAATGTCCGCGCCTGCAAAAGAGCCCGTCACCGACGCCGGTGCTGATGCATATCCAGTTCGTTCCCGCCGCCCCGCCGCTTGCTGGCTTTCTTCCAGTCGTTTCCCGTCTCTTCCCGCCTCTTCTAGATGTTTCCCGCCGCGTCTAGGTGCGTCCATAAAAAGGGGAGGCCGGCCGATATAGGTACAAACCAGAAACTCTACCTTCCCACGCTGCCATGCCCGGTCTTCCTCGTCGCCGATCTAGTGGCAGAGACAATCGACCAGAAATCCTACCTCCACGTCGCCCTTTCTACAACCGTCATGTGATCACCGGCGAGCCTTTCATGCTGGACGTGGCGGAACACGTCTTTCTGCCAGAGCACCAGCGATGGGACCAGCTGGCATTGGTGCGGGCCGAGCTTCGGGAAGCGGTGCGGGCCAATCCCAACGACGCTTCTCTGCATGCCCGCCTCGCCCAAGCTGAAGAGGAGGTGCAGATACAGGAAGCGATCATCGGTCTCTTAATGACGAATGGTGTCTTTGATCCGTTTAGTTATGTAGTTTAGGTATGCCTATGGTATGCTTGTAACAAAAGTTTTAAGGCTTGAATAAAGCTTTTCATTGCAAGTGTGGTAAATGCCTAGATCGATACATGGTACATGGCGCGCGCACAGCCTAAACCTACTCGTCGGTGGCAGAGTCGGAGTCGGAGATCGGGCGGTACCGTCTCCGGCACATGCTGTCGTCGAAGACGCTGACGCCTAGCCTTCCTTCGCCGTCGTACTTGAAGACGAGGATGTTGCCCGCTTTGATCTTGTGCGCGTGAGCGAAGCACTCCCAGCCGTTGCCAAGGTACAACTGGCCGAGGTGGTCGAACTGCAGAGCGACCGGGTACCTGCTGCTCCTGAGACCGTTCGCCCGCAGGATGACAATCGGGGGCGGCTGGTCGCCGACCGGGGTCACGAATGTGTGTGGCAGGAGCAGCCTGTCACTCGGCATGCTGGCGTGGATGGCCACGACGAACTGGATGCCTGGGTCGACCTCGTCGGGCGACGATGACGTCGAGGGGGAGCGTGGTGGCGCGTTGACTTGGCCACGTCCTCGGCGCCCCACTCGACGTCCACGGCCGGCAAGCCCTCCCGTCGATCCCTCGCCGCTGGTCATCGCTAGATACAGGTAGTGGAGAACGAAAAGGAGGAGAGGAGAGAAATGTGTGGTGTTGGAGGAACTTGCTGCGGGCGGCCAGTTAAAAAGGCCCAGCATCGGATGCCGGCGCGGAGGCCGAAGAGAGGCCATTGACGCGTCTAGTCAGTCAGCATGCCGTCTCTTCGCCATTGATGGCGCAGGCTGCCGCCGGTCAGCCTTCTGCCTCTCTGAATCGCTGCTCCGGTTGCATCTGAGTTGATGCCGCTATGCACGCCTGAACCAACGCCGCGGTGGCTGACGGGTGGGCCAGAGGCACCAACGAGGAGGACACGCCCGTGACCCGCCAGTGTCCGGGCCGACCCAGTGGTCACGCAAATTAGGTGCGCCGATGGGTCGAGCCGGACGCGTCGGGACAGATGGGTCGAGCCGCTAGGACACTATGCATGTCCCGCACGTCCGCGCGGACATGTTCGGATGCGTCCGGACAGGTTAGGTCAGCCCAGTGAAGATGCCCTTAGTAGGGATACAGTCCGCCTGTCTGCCGGACGTGGCGGACAGCCGTGTAATCAAGTCCATGGCACAAATTGATTAAGACTGTGATTATTGATTAGGGACAAATTGGATATACGGACAGGCCGAGACGTCTTCACGGATGTCCGCTGCATCCCTACTCTTAGTCGAGTGCGGTCATTGAGCGGCGCAGTGGATAACCCACCAAGGGAATTAAATGGTCTTGTTCATGGCGTGGTACACAATCAGAATAGTCCTTGTGAATACCATGTCGATGAGTCCAGCTCGGTCGTCTGATGAAGATTTTTTTTTTTTGAGAAACACAGTATAAACGCAGACGCTTATAATGCGTACATACACTCACCCCTATGAATATACGCACGCACACCCTACCCCTATGAGCACCTCCGAGAGACTGGGCCGGCGGGTCTTGAGATTGACGAAGTCACCACAGACGCCTCGCTATCGACGGAAACGTCGCTTCCTACTGAAAGAATATTCCGCCTTATGAGACACCAAAGCGTCAAACCTGGGGTTTGAACTCTGGTGGCCTGAGGATACCACTGCCCTTCTAACCATCCAACCACGGGTTGGTTCTCCGTCTGATGAAGATTTTGTCTGAGACTTCTCTATGATTCTTGTCTTTTGTAATCGGAATGTTGCATGGACAAAGCAGTGCTGGATGTGGTCTTTTGTAGGTAGTTTGCTGGATGTGCTAGACACAGATACTATCATATTTTGAAACAAAGTTGTTCTAATGATGAGGAACTGTAGTCATGTTTGAAATTTAGATGTGCTAGCGCGCGACTGTGCGCACAGCGGTGTGCGCGCGCGATGCTCCCCATGGCCGCACGATTAGGATTCCATGGCGCAAGAAAAAGCACCAAGAAATCCAGAAAAGATCAAAATTGCCATGGAAAAAAAAATGAAAAATACTGTGGCAACTTATGTTTGTGTGTGCAATGAGACTAGGAAGGACATGTTTTTTCCTTAGATTTTGGGTTGAAATATAGATACGAACTAATGCTGACGGCTGAGAATATGAAGTGTACTTTATTAGTTTTGATTGATTGAGTGCAAATTTTTGCATCTGATTACTTTGACGATGTATTGACCACAGAACATTTGGTATTGGCAGTTCAAGCGAATCAATCTCCCGTGTTGTGGGCATTTCGATTCGCATTGCTGGTTATCTCGTTGGACTGATTTGCGACGTGGGCTGATTTTCACCTGGTTGGCCGGATTGATTGAGCGTGACATAGTGTCGGGCTTCGACTACAACTAGATTACGGAGTTCGATTTCTTTTCTAGTTATGCTGGTATAATTAAGTTATATATATATCGATGGCGAGCCTAGCTGTAGCCGAGCAGTTCGTGCTAAATTTCGAGGCTCAATGGAAGGTCTGATCCGGCAGATGGACGCGCTGCTGCGTCCGCCGGCCACACCCGACGCCAGCAGCGGCGGCGGCAACGGAACCCAAGCATTCCTGCGCGAGTTCGAGCAGATCGTGTCCAACAGAAGCAGGACTCATCATCGGTGCTGGGCAACCCAGAACGGCTGGGTACTCCTCGTGGACCCCGTCTCCCTGCACGCAGCGCTGTGGGACCCGGCGTCGCAGGTTCGGGTCGACCTCCCGCGCCTCGCCGGCGACCTGCCGAGGAACTGCAAGTGCTTGCTCTCCCACGAGAAGGCCACGTCGCACGGCTGCGTGCTGCTCGTCGTGGACGCGGACGCGCCGGTGTTCCGGTACTGCCGCACCGACGGCTACGCGCCGCACCACAGCCGCAGGTGGTACGCCCACCAGTACAGCTTCGAGGGCCGGCCCGGGTTCCAGGTCCGGAGCGTCGCGGCCGCGCACGGGGACTTCTACTTCCCGCTGTCGCCGACGGAGCTGGTCTGCGTGGAGCTCATGTGCTACGAGTTCAGCCCGGCGCCTCGGTTCACGACCGTGCAGCACAAGGAGCTGTACCTCCAACCCGAGCTCCCCTGGGCGGAGGCGCCGCGCCATCTCGTCGGATCCGGCGGGCAGCTGCTCATGGTCGTCCAGCGCTCCCCTCTCTACGACGGGACCTACCACTACCAGCGACAGAACGTGTATACTGGATGGATTTCGTAAGCCGGCGGTGGACCGACGTGTCCCAGCTCCCTGGCCAGGTCCTGCTGCTCGGCCCGTCGCACTTCGCAGCGTCGCTCCCGGCCAGCGAGCTCGGCGTGGAGGACAGCTGCGTCTACATCGTCACGCCGGAGATGCCCATGTATGTCCACGACGTGAGAGCGCAGTTCAATCGGCTGTTTCGCTGGCGCCCCGACGATCCAACTTTGTCCAGGATGTGCACCCTCGCGGCCAACGCCTGCGGCTAGTCTTGTATTCGCAGTGCCGAGTAGCGTTGATCGGGGTTTGTTTAACAATAATGCTACACTTAAGGGTTGTTTTTCTACAACGTTTCTGCTTTAGTGCGCACCCTTCTGGAAATCAAAAGTTTGGAAAAACACATGGACGGCTGGGATATGCACGGACAGTTCAACGACGGGGGGCACGATCGTCCTTCCAAAATTTTCGAAGCTGCTCTGAAAAAAAAGAACCGTAGAAGCCCCCGTAGAAGCCCGTACGGCCCGTTCACCGGCGCGTATTATACACGTATGCACGTGGGTGCCGAACCGTCCGCTTCCTTAAGTAGCATAGTCAGTTGGTCTGCGTTCCAACCACTTCCAGAAATTCCCCAAATCGGATAGCAAACCCTGGCTAGCCGTCTCTCCATAAACCCTCGATCGCGGCGGCCGTCCATGGAGAAGGGGAAGCAGGTGGCGGCGATCGCTGACAACGCGGAGAAGGGGAAGCAAGTGGCTGCGGGCGCTGAGCACGCGGAGAAGGGGAAGCAGGTCGCGGATGCAGAGGGAGGCAGTGGGAGCTCCGGCTTGGGTGGGCCGGCCGTCTACTCCGGTGTGCATCCAATGAAACGGAAGTTTGAGACGAAGGCGCAGATCAGGCGCAAGAAGAAGAAGAACCTGAAGAACAGGCTGCGTCAGGAGAGGAAGGAGAGTAGGGAGAAGATCTACTCGCCTGCCGATGTCGAGACCTTCCGCGAGTCCGACAGCGATGACACCGATGAGGTAAGTCGAGATCTCTCTCTCCTAGTGTTCTTGCCGCCAAGGTCTGCCCCGTCCTGTTTTTGCTAGGGTTTGTGGTGCTAGTAGGGTTAGATGCGCCTAGCGATGCTAGTTTGTGCCAGGTTAGATGCGTTGTAGATTAGCTACTGATTTCTCCAGGACCCTTTTGGCGATGTTCTGATGGATGTAGGATCAAATAGGCTTCTGATTTGGTAGGCTAGGTCATCGAGTGGTTCCTCTTACTTTGAATGTTATGATATATGTAATCTGTGCCAGGTTTACATGCGTCTAGATGATGTAGCTTATGTTTGGCCTTTATGCTTGAGTTTTTGGTCTTGAACGATCTGATAAGTAAGAACCTGGTATTTTGTTTGCAATAAAAATGGAATGGGACTGCTGCCTATTGATCTACACATATAATTGATTTATGGGTTGTATTTGCGACCACTTCGAGATTGTAACTTTAGGTAATGTGACCATGGATAGCTAGTTTGTGAATTTGCTTGTAGTAGTTAAGTAAAAGAGACATGGAAATCTGTACCAGGTGCATGTCATTATACTGTTGTACTGTTGTGTAGAATGTATTTGATATCATTTACTTTTCTTATTAATTTAGTTCATTACATCATCTAATCACTTTATAATGAGCTAAATGTACTCATAGTCAGAGTGTCAGCTTTGGTAATTTGCTAGTCTTTTGAAATGCTTGTCTCACATAGACCATATGGTTCTAGTACATTCATGATAGTTGATTTGTATTTGTATTTGTAAAATATTTGTAACATATCAAGAATTTGTGTAGTTGCAGTTCTAGAGCTGAAAATTTATGTGTTTTGTTACAGATACATAAATTCCTGGTTGTAGTACTGTTAGTAACAGTTGCTGTTGTCTTGCTTCATTGGTTTATTCTTTTTGTTGCACTACTACTTCCAGTAGCTGTTTTCTTATGCTCCACACATAAGTTGGTAGTTAATGCTGATGTGATCTAGCTTAAGATTATTACATGTCATACAATATTCTGCTTCATAGGATTATAATATTTACTGCACTACTGCTTTCACCACATGGGTTGTTCTGCTGCAAACTTAAGTTGACATTTAATGCTGTAGTGATACAATTTAAGATTAATAAGTGTGATAGATCAATCTGCTTGTAAGACATAATTTTTTGTTGTACTAATGCTTCCATCATGTTTTGTTTTGCTGCACACATTTGATTTGTACATAATGCTGCTCTGATCTAACTTTATATGTGTGACATATTAACTATTCTGTTATGATTTTTAAATGTTCAATTAAAAAGCAATTGTCCAAGTTTACCGTTGTATAATATGTGGCACATATAGTCTTATTTCACAGAGTAATTATTGTAAATCTTATTTTATTTCACAAATTTCCACAGGAGTCAGACGATGTCAGGAGTGACGTGGAGGACAGGGACCGCAAGAGCTGTGCTGTGCTGAAGAAGCTCAAGGTTGGGAACATCCCCTATCTTCTAGGCCTAGGGCAGTACAAGTGCCCGTGGTGCTTTCGGAAGGAGGTGCCAAAGGACCACCTAGCAATGCTGCAGCATGCTACCTACTATGGAACTGGCAGCCAGAATCATAAGCCCCACCTGAAGGCCAAAGATGCCGCTTATGGCGTGTTCCTGCTGAAGCACCTCCCCTAGGACTAGATCGTGTCTTGTCTGTCTCTTTGCTAATATGGTTGTTATGTTAAGACTATGTTTATCTATGATGTGTTGAACTTGATGCAGTTGGTTAATTACTGTGGTTGAACTTGTGTTTGAACAATCTAATGTTCGTGCTTAACAAGGTTGTTTCATGTTTAACCTGGTTTGTTCTTGATATTTTTAATCCTGTGCATATGTACTCTGGTTGTGTATTTGCGGGAAATGGTGGCATAAAGGGAAAACAAGGAAATCTATGGAATGTATATGTATTTGGATTTCTTTAGCTAGTTGATAATGGGTTAAATTAAATGATTAGCTGCATTACATTGATTAAAGTTTCACTTTTAGTGTGGCACCAACGGTGCATTTGTGGTAACAGTCTTATGTGAGACTCTAAGATTAGCCGGCGGTGGTAGCCCTTGTTTACAGAAATGTATGTCACTTGTTTGGGTTTATAAGAGGAATACAACTATGAAGGCCAGCCCAATAAGACACCCAGGTAATGCGGCCTGGCTATTTATAACAGAAACAGAAATCCTAACTTCCTCTCACTGCCTTCCCAAAATAATTGTGGCGCTGCGGCCGGAGCCATCTACCATCAGAGTTGTCGCCCTGGTCTGGATCCTTAGTGGCCGCCATGTCTGTTTCAAGGTCGTCCCACACATCGCATAATCAGAACCGTCTGCCCTACATTCCGCTGGTTCCCTGCTCTGACTGCGACGTTATCGTCAATAGGCACGTCTCCGGCACCGATGACCATGATGGCTGGGTCTTTTACAAGTGCAAAACTCATGGGGTAAGCATTTTGGTTTGATTTTCATGCAGTCGATTGCGCATGTACCTACACTATGAGCAGTGTTCATACAAAATTAAATGTTTGATATTCAGTGTTCCTAATTTTACAGACTGAATGCAATTTTTGGCGGTGGGAGCTGAAGTACGTGGAGTACTTGTGTGAGAACGGCATTCTAACTGGTGATGCAACAATAGATGCTTATGGATGGGCAGAGGAGAGGAGGGAAACTCTGGAGCTAAGGAAAAAAGAAAGAACATCATTAAAGCCTAGGAATGAGGAACTGGTACTGATGAAGTTGGTCTCTACGGTTGATCTTCTTACAGAAGCAGTGCTTCTTCTAAAATGCGTAATAGGGTTGTTAATTGTCCTTTGTCTGTTGCTTATTCAGCAGAAATGAAAATCCATGTGCGTTGCTGATGTAATGGTATATCCTCTGTGTGTCTCTGTTGTATCCGTGTGTTGAATAATTTTTAAAGCAAGTGAACGTACCTCTGTGTTGTTTCTGTTGTATCTGTTTGCTGATGTAATGGTACTTGCGCATGCCTTCGGCACGGTAGACGGCTAAAATCTAGGGTTTTAGGGATGTTTCGCACAAGTACGGACGAACCGTCAGGCCAAGTGTTCAAGGAATGTGCTCTCCTTTTGCACATTGCTCCACCATGCTCTCACAAGCACTCACATCCCTTGTTTTACAAACAACATGTTTCTTGGCCATGCACTTCCCACACTGGCCAGCTTTGGTCTAGGGTAGTAGGGTGTAACGCGTCTACCCGTCGGGATAGCGGCATGACTATTGATGAATGGCCTCAAACTTGGCACAATGGCTCACAATGACACACCACACACTTATATAGCTTCAATGAGCAGTGATGGCATGCTTGGGCATGCCTTTGGCACGGTAGACGGCTAAAATCTAGGGTTTTAGGGGTGTTTCACATAAGTACGAACGAATCGTCAGGCCAAGTGTTCAAGGAATGTGCTCTCCTTTTTCACATTGCTCCACCATGCCATCATAAGCACTCACATCCCTTGTTTTACAAAGAACATGTTGCTTGGCCATGCACTTCTCACACTGGCCAGCTTCGGTCTAGGGTAGTAGGGTGTAACGCGTCTACCCGTCGGGATAGCGGCATGACTATTGATGAATGGCCTCAAACTTTTCACAATGGCTCACAATGACACACCACACACTTATATCACTTCAATGATCAGTGATGGCATGCTTGGGCATGCCTTCAGCACGGTAGACGGCTAAAATCTAGGGTTTTAGTGGTGTTTCGCACAAGTACAGATGAATCGTCAGGCCAAGTGTTCAAGGAATGTGCTCTACTTTTGCACATTGCTTCACCATGCCCTCACAAGAACTCACATCCCTTGTTTTACAAAGAACATGTTGCTTGGCCATGCACTTCCCACACTAGCCAGCTTCGGTCTAGGGTAGTAGGGTGTAACGCGTCTACCCATCGGGATAGCGACATGACTATTTATGAATGGCCTCAAACTTGGCACAGTGGCTCATAATGACACACCACACACTTATATCACTTCAATGAGCAGTGGTGGCATGCTTGGGCATGCCTTCGTCACGGTAGACGGCTAAAATCTAGGGTTTTAGGGGTGTTTCGCACAAGTACGGACGAATCGTCAGGCCAAGTGTTCAAGGAATGTTCTCTCCTTTTGCACATTGCTCCACCATGCCCTCACAAACACTCACATCCCTTGTTTTACAAACAACATGTTGCTTGGCCATGCACTTCCCACACTGGCCAGCTTCGGTCTAGGGTAGTAGGGTGTAACGCGTCTACCCGTCGGGATAGCGGCATGACTATTGATGAATGGCCTAAAACTTGGCACAATGTATAACAATGACACACCACACACTTATATCACTTCAATGAGCAGTGATGGCATGCTTGGGGATGCCTTCGGCACGGTAGACGGCTAAAATCTAGGGTTTTAGGGGTGTTTCGCACAAGTACGGACGAATCGTCATGCCAACTGTTCAAGGAATGTGCTCTCCTTTTGCACATTGCTCCACCATGCCCTCACAAGCACTCACATCCCTTTTTTTACAAACAACATGTTGCTTGGCCATGCACTTCCCACACTGGCCAGCTTCGGTCTAGGGTAGTAGGGTGTAACGCGTCTACCCGTCGGGATAGCGGCATGACTATTTATGAATGGCCTCAAACATGGCACAATGGCTCACAATGACACACCACACACATATATCACTTCAATGAGCAGTGATGTCATGGTTGGGCATGCCTTCAGCACTGTAGACGGCTAAAATCTAGGGTTTTAGGGGTGTTTCGCACAAGTACAGACGAATCGTCAGGCCAAGTGTTCAAGGAATGTGCTCTCCTTTTGCACATGGCTCCACCATGCCCTCACAAGCACTCACATCCCTTGTTTTACAAACAACATGTTGCTTGGCCATGCACTTCCCACACTAGCTAGCTTCGGTCTAGGGTAGTAGGGTGTAACACGTCTACCCGTCGAGATAGCAGCATGAATATTGATGAATGGCCTCAAACTTGGCACAATGGCTCACAATGACACACCACACACTTATATCACTTCAATGAGCAGTGGTGGCATGCTTGGGCATGCCTTCGGCACGGTAGACGGCTAAAATCTAGGGTTTTAGGGGTGTTTCGCACAAGTACGGACGAATCGTCAAGCCAAGTGTTCAAGGAATGTGCTCTCATTTTGCACATTGCTCCACCATGCCCACACAAGCACTCACATCCCTTGTTTTACAAACAATATGTTGCTTGGCCATGCACTTCCCACACTGGCCAGCTTCGGTCTAGGGTAGTAGGGTGTAACGCGTCTACCCGTCGGGATAGCGGCATGACTATTGATGAATGGACTCACACTTGGCACAATGGCTCACAATGACACACCACACACTTATATCACTTCAATGAGCAGTGACGGCATGCTTGGGCATGCCTTCGGCACGGTAGACGGCTAAAATCTAGGGTTTTAGGGGTGTTTTGCACAAGTACGGACGAATCGTCATGGCAAGTGTTAAAGGAATGTGCTCTCATTTTGCATATTGCTCCACCATTCCCTCACAAGCTCTCACATCCCTCGTTTTACAAACAACATGTTGCTTGGCCATGCACTTCCCACACTGGCCAGCTTCAGTCTAGGGTAGTAGGGTGTAAGGCGTCTACCCTCGCGATAGCGGCATGACTATTGATGAATGGCCTCAAACTTGGCACAATGGCTCACAATGACACACCACAAACTTATATCACTTCAATGAGCAGTGATGGCATGCTTGGGCATGCCTTCGGCACGGTAGACAGCTAAAATCTAGGGTTTTAGGGGTGTTTCGCACAAGTACGGACGAATCGTCAGGCCAAGTGTTCAAGGAATGTGCTCTCCTTTTCACATTGATCCACCATCCCCTCACAAGCACTCACATCCCTTGTTTTACAAACAACATGTTGCTTGGCCATGCACTTCCCACACTGGCCAGCTTCGGTCTAGGGTAGTAGGGTGTAACGCGTCTACCCGTCGGGATAGCGACATGCCTATTGATGAATGGCCTCAAACTTGGCACAATGTCTCACAATGACACACCACACACTTATATCACTTCAATGAGCAGTGATGCTTGGGCATGCCTTCAGCACGGTAGACGGCTAAAATCTATGGTTTTAGGGGTGTTTAGCACAAGTACAGACGAATCGTCAGGCCAAGTGTTCAAGGAATGTGCTCTCCTTTTGCACATTGCTCCACCATGCCCTCACAAGACTCACATCCCTTTTTTTACAAACAACATGTTGCTTGGCCATGCACTTCCCACACTAGCCAGCTTCGCTCTAGGGTACTAGGGTGTAATGCGTCTACCCGTCGGGATAGCAGCATGACTATTGATGAATGGCCTCAAACTTGGAACAATGGCTCACAATGACACACCACACACTTATATCACTTCAATGAGCAGTGGTGGCATGCCTTCGGCACGGTAGACGGCTAAAATCTAGTGTTTTATGGGTGTTTCGCACAAGTACGGACGAATCGTCATGCCAAGTGTTCAAGGAATGTGCTCTCATTTTGCACATTGATCCACCATGACCTCACAAGCACTAACATCCCTTGTTTTACAAACAACATGTTGCTTGGCCATGCACTTCCCATACTGGCCAGCTTCGGTCTAGGGTAGTAGGGTGTAACGCGTCTACCCGTCGGGATAGCGGCATGACTATTGATGAATGGCCTCAAACTTGGCACAATGGCTCACAATGACACACCAGACACTTATATCACTTCAATGAGCAGTGATGGCATGCTTGGGCATGCCTTCGGCATGGTATACGGCTAAAATCCAGGGTTTTAGGGGTGTTTCGCACAAGTACGGACGAATCGTCAGGCCAAGTGTTCAAGGAATGTGCTCTCCTTTTGCACATTGCTCCACCATGCCATCACAAGCACTCACATCCCTTGTTTTACAAACAACATGTTGCTTGGCCATGCACTTCCCACACTGGCTAGCTTCGGTCTAGGGTAGTAGGGTGTAACACGTCTACCCATCGGGATAGCGGCATGACTATTGATGAATGGCCTCAAACTTAACACAATGGCTCACAATGACACACCACACACTTATATCACTTCAATGAGCAGTGGTGGCATGCTTGGGCATGCCTTCGGCACGGTAGACGGCTAAAATCTAGGGTTTTAGGGGTGTTTCGCACAAGTACGGACGAATCGTCAGGCCAAGTGTTCAAGGAATGTGCTCTCATTTTGCACATTGCTCCACCATGACCTCACAAGCACTCACATCCCTTGTTTTACAAACAACATGTTGCTTGGCCATGCACTTCCCACACTGGCCAGCTTCGGTCTAGGGTAGTAGGGTGTAACACGTCTACCCGTCGGGATAGCGGCATGACTATTGATGAATGGCCTCAAACTTGCCACAATGGCTCACAATGACACACCAGACACTTATATCACTTCAATGAGCAGTGATGGCATGCTTGCGCATGCCTTCGGCATGGTAGACGGCTAAAATCTAGGGTTTTAGGGGTGTTTCGCACAAGTACGGACGAATCGTCAGGCCAAGTGTTCAAGGAATGTGCTCTCCTTTTGCACATTGCTCCACCATGCCATCACAAGCACTCACATCCCTTGTTTTACAAACAACATGTTGCTTGGCCATGCACTTCCCAAACTGGCCAGCTTCGGTTTAGGGTAGTAGGGTGTAACGCGTCTACCCGTCGGGATAGCGGCATGACTATTGATTAATGGCCTCAAACTTAACAAAATGGCTCACAATGACACACCACACACTTATATCACTTCAATGAGCAGTGGTGGCATGCTTGGGCATGCCTTCGGCACGGTAGACAGCTAAAATCTAGGGTTTAGGGGTGTTTCACACAAGTACGGACGAATCGTCATGCCAAGTGTTCAAGGAATGTGCTCTCATTTTGCACATTGCTCCACCATGACCTCAGAAGCACTCACATCCCTTGTTTTACAAACATGTTGCTTGGCCATGCACTTCCCACACTGGCCAGCTTCGGTCTAGGGTAGTAGGGTGTAACACGTATACCTATCGGGATAGCGGCATGACTATTGATGAATGGCCTAAAACTTGGCACAATGTCTCACAATGACACACCACACACTTATATCACTTCAATAAGCAGTGATAGCATGCTTGGGCATGCCTTCGGCACGGTAGACGACTAAAATCTAGGGTTTTAGTGGTGTTTCACACAAGTATGGACGAACCGTCAGGCCAAGTGTTCAAGGAATGTGCTCTCCTTTTGCACATTGCTCCACCATGCCCTCACAAGCACTCACATCCCTTGTTTTACAAACAACATGTTGCTTGGCCATGCACTTCCCACACTGGCCAGCTTTGTTCTAGGGTAGTAGGGTGTAAGGCGTCTACCCGTCGCGACAGCGGCATGACTATTGATGAATGGCCTCAAACTTGGCACAATGGCTCAAAATTACACACCACACACTTATATCACTTCAGTGAGCAGTGGTGGCATGCTTGGGCATGCCTTCGGCACGGTAGACGGCTAAAATCTAGGGTTTTAGGGGTGTTTCGCACAAGTATGGACGAATCGTCATGCCAAGTGTTCAAGGAATGTGCTCTCCTTTTCACATTGCTCCACCATGCTCTCACAAGCACTTACATCCCTTGTTTTACAAACAACATGTTGCTTGGCCATGCACTTCCCACACTGGTCAGCTTCGGTCTAGGGTAGTAGGGTGTAACGCGTCTACCCGTCGGGATAGCGGCATGCCTATTGATGAATGGCCTCAAACTTGGCACAATGTCTCACAATGACACACCACACACTTATATCACTTCAATGAGAAGTGATGGCATGCTTGGGCATGCCTTCAGCACGGTAGACGGCTAAAATCTAGGGTTTTAGGGGTGTTTCGCACAAGTACGGACGAATCGTCATGCCAAGTGTTCAAGGAATGTGCTCTCATTTTGCACATTGATCCACCATGACCTCACAAGCACTAACATCCCTTGTTTTACAAACAACATGTTGCTTGGCCATGCACTTCCCACACTGGCCAGCTTCGGTCTAGGGTAGTAGGGTGTAACGCGTCTACCCGTCGGGATAGCGGCATGACTATTGATGAATGGCCTCAAACTTGGCACAATGGCTCACAATGACACACCAGACACTTATATCACTTCAATGAGCAGTGATGGCATGCTTGGGCATGCCTTCGGCATGGTAGACGGCTAAAATCTAGGGTTTTAGGGGTGTTTCGCACAAGTACGGACGAATCGTCAGGCCAAGTGTTCAAGGAATGTGCTCTCCTTTTGCACATTGCTCCACCATGCCATCACAAGCACTCACATCCCTTGTTTTACAAACAACATGTTGCTTGGCCATGCACTTCCCACACTGGCCAGCTTCGGTCTAGGGTAGTAGGGTGTAACACGTCTACCCATCGGGATAGCGGCATGACTATTGATGAATGGCCTCAAACTTAACACAATGGCTCACAATGACACACCACACACTTATATCACTTCAATGAGCAGTGGTGGCATGCTTGGGCATGCCTTCGGCACGGTAGACGGCTAAAATCTAGGGTTTTAGGGGTGTTTCGCACAAGTACGGACGAATCGTCAGGCCAAGTGTTCAAGGAATGTGCTCTCATTTTGCACATTGCTCCACCATGACCTCACAAGCACTCACATCCCTTGTTTTACAAACAACATGTTGCTTGGCCATGCACTTCCCACACTGGCCAGCTTCGGTCTAGGGTAGTAGGGTGTAACACGTCTACCCGTCGGGATAGCGGCATGACTATTGATGAATGGCCTCAAACTTGCCACAATGGCTCACAATGACACACCAGACACTTATATCACTTCAATGAGCAGTGATGGCATGCTTGGGCATGCCTTCGGCATGGTAGACGGCTAAAATCTAGGGTTTTAGGGGTGTTTCGCACAAGTACGGACGAATCGTCAGGCCAAGTGTTCAAGGAATGTGCTCTCCTTTTGCACATTGCTCCACCATGCCATCACAAGCACTCACATCCCTTGTTTTACAAACAACATGTTGCTTGGCCATGCACTTCCCAAACTGGCCAGCTTCGGTTTAGGGTAGTAGGGTGTAACACGTCTACCCGTCGGGATAGCGGCATGACTATTGATGAATGGCCTCAAACTTAACAAAATGGCTCACAATGACACACCACACACTTATATCACTTCAATGAGCAGTGGTGGCATGCTTGGGCATGCCTTCGGCACGGTAGACAGCTAAAATCTAGGGTTTTAGGGGTGTTTCGCACAAGTACGGACGAATCGTCATGCCAAGTGTTCAAGGAATGTGCTCTAATTTTGCACATTGCTCCACCATGACCTCAGAAGCACTCACATCCCTTGTTTTACAAACATGTTGCTTGGCCATGCACTTCCCACACTGGCCAGCTTCGGTCTAGGGTAGTAGGGTGTAACACGTCTACCTATCGGGATAGCGGCATGACTATTGATGAATGGCCTAAAACTTGGCACAATGTCTCACAATGACACACCACACACTTATATCACTTCAATAAGCAGTGATAACATGCTTGGGCATGCCTTCGGCACGGTAGACGACTAAAATCTAGGGTTTTAGTGGTGTTTCACACAAGTATGGACGAACCGTCAGGCCAAGTGTTCAAGGAATGTGCTCTCCTTTTGCACATTGCTCCACCATGCCCTCACAAGCACTCACATCCCTTGTTTTACAAACAACATGTTGCTTGGCCATGCACTTCCCACACTGGCCAGCTTTGGTCTAGGGTAGTAGGGTGTAAGGCGTCTACCCGTCGCGATAGCGGCATGACTATTGATGAATGGCCTCAAACTTGGCACAATGGCTCAAAATGACACACCACACACTTATATCACTTCAATGAGCAGTGGTGGCATGCTTGGGCATGCCTTCGGCACGGTAGACGGCTAAAATCTAGGGTTTTAGGGGTGTTTCGCACAAGTATGGAAGAATCGTCATGCCAAGTGTTCAAGGAATGTGCTCTCCTTTTCACATTGCTCCACCATGCTCTCACAAGCACTCACATCCCTTGTTTTACAAACAACATGTTGCTTGGCCATGCACTTCCCACACTGGCCAGCTTCGGTCTAGGGTAGTAGGGTGTAACGCGTCTACCCGTCGGGATAGCGACATGCCTATTGATGAATGGCCTAAAACTTGGCACAATGTCTCACAATGACACACCACACACTTATATCACTTCAATGAGCAGTGATGCTTGGGCATGCCTTCAGCATGGTAGACGGCTAAAATCTAGGGTTTTAGGGGTGTTTAGCACAAGTACAGACGAATCGTCAGGCCAAGTGTTCAAGGAATGTGCTCTCCTTTTGCACATTGCTCCACCATGCCCTCACAAGACTCACATCCCTTTTTTTACAAACAACATGTTGCTTGGCCATGCACTTCCCACACTAGCCAGCTTCGGTCTAGGGTACTAGGGTGTAACGCGTCTACCCGTCGGGATAGCAGCATGACTATTGATGAATGGCCTCAAACTTGGAACAATGGCTCACAATGACACACCACACACTTATATCACTTCAATGAGCAGTGGTGGCATGATTGGGCATGCCTTCGGCACGGTAGACGGCTAAAACTAGTGTTTTATGGGTGTTTCGCACAAGTACGGACGAATCGTCATGCCAAGTGTTCAAGGAATGTGCTCTCATTTTGCACATTGATCCACCATGACCTCACAAGCACTAACATCCCTTGTTTTACAAACAACATGTTGCTTGGCCATGCACTTCCCACACTGGCCAGCTTCGGTCTAGGGTAGTAGGGTGTAACGCGTCTACCCGTCGGGATAGCGGCATGACTATTGATGAATGGCCTCAAACTTGGCACAATGGCTCACAATGACACACCAGACACTTATATCACTTCAATGAGCAGTGATGGCATGCTTGGGCATGCCTTCGGCATGGTAGACGGCTAAAATCTAGGGTTTTAGGGGTGTTTCGCACAAGTACGGACGAATCGTCAGGCCAAGTGTTCAAGGAATGTGCTCTCCTTTTGCACATTGCTCCACCATGCCATCACAAGCACTCACATCCCTTGTTTTACAAACAACATGTTGCTTGTCCATGCACTTCCCACACTGGCCAGCTTCGGTCTAGGGTAGTAGGGTGTAACACGTCTACCCATCGGGATAGCGGCATGACTATTGATGAATGGCCTCAAACTTAACACAATGGCTCACAATGACACACCACACACTTATATCACTTCAATGAGCAGTGGTGGCATGCTTGGGCATGCCTTCGGCACGGTAGACGGCTAAAATCTAGCGTTTTAGGGGTGTTTCGCACAAGTACGGACGAATCGTCAGGCCAAGTGTTCAAGGAATGTGCTCTCATTTTGCACATTGCTCCACCATGACCTCACAAGCACTCACATCCCTTGTTTTACAAACAACATGTTGCTTGGCCATGCACTTCCCACACTGGCCAGCTTCGGTCTAGGGTAGTAGGGTGTAACACGTCTACCCGTCGGGATAGCGGCATGACTATTGATGAATGGCCTCAAACTTGCCACAATGGCTCACAATGACACACCAGACACTTATATCACTTCAATGAGCAGTGATGGCATGCTTGGGCATGCCTTCGGCATGGTAGACAGCTAAAATCTAGGGTTTTAGGGGTGTTTCGCACAAGTACGGACGAATCGTCAGGCCAAGTGTTCAAGGAATGTGCTCTCCTTTTGCACATTTCTCCACCATGCCATCACAAGCACTCACATCCCTTGTTTTACAAACAACATGTTGCTTGGCCATGCACTTCCCAAACTGGCCAGCTTCGGTTTAGGGTAGTAGGGTGTAACGCGTCTACCCGTCGGGATAGCGGCATGACTATTGATGAATGGCCTCAAACTTAACAAAATGGCTCACAATGACACACCACACACTTATATCACTTCAATGAGCAGTGGTGGCATGCTTGGGCATGCCTTCGGCACGGTAGACAGCTAAAATCTAGGGTTTTAGGGGTGTTTCGCACAAGTACGGACGAATCGTCATGCCAAGTGTTCAAGGAATGTGCTCTAATTTTGCACATTGCTCCACCATGACCTCAGAAGCACTAACATCCCTTGTTTTACAAACATGTTGCTTGGCCATGCACTTCCCACACTGGCCAGCTTCGGTCTAGGGTAGTAGGGTGTAACACGTCTACCTATCGGGATAGCGGCATGACTATTGATGAATGGCCTAAAACTTGGCACAATGTCTCACAATGACACACCACACACTTATATCACTTCAATAAGCAGTGATAGCATGCTTGGGCATGCCTTCGGCACGGTAGACGACTAAAATCTAGGGTTTTAGTGGTGTTTCACACAAGTATGGACGAACCGTCAGGCCAAGTGTTCAAGGAATGTGCTCTCCTTTTGCACATTGCTCCACCATGCCCTCACAAGCACTCACATCCCTTGTTTTACAAACAACATGTTGCTTGGCCATGCACTTCCCACACTGGCCAGCTTTGGTCTAGGGTAGTAGGGTGTAAGGCGTCTACCCGTCGCGATAGCGGCATGACTATTGATGAATGGCCTCAAACTTGGCACAATGGCTCAAAATGACACACCACACACTTATATCACTTCAATGAGCAGTGGTGGCATGCTTGGGCATGCCTTCGGCACGGTAGACGGCTAAAATCTAGGGTTTTAGGGGTGTTTCGCACAAGTATGGACGAATCGTCATGCCAAGTGTTCAAGGAATGTGCTCTCCTTTTCACATTGCTCCACCATGCTCTCACAAGCACTCACATCCCTTGTTTTACAAACAACATGTTGCTTGGCCATGCACTTCCCACACTGGCCAGCTTCGGTCTAGGGTAGTAGGGTGTAACGCGTCTACCCGTCGGGATAGCGGCATGCCTATTGATGAATGGCCTCAAACTTGGCACAATGTCTCACAATGACACACCACACACTTATATCACTTCAATGAGCAGTGATGCTTGGGCATGCCTTCAGCATGGTAGACGGCTAAAATCTAGGGTTTTAGGGGTGTTTAGCACAAGTACAGACGAATCGTCAGGCCAAGTGTTCAAGGAATGTGCTCTCATTTTGCACATTGCTCCACCATGCCCTCACAAGACTCACATCCCTTTTTTTACAAACAACATGTTGCTTGGCCATGCACTTCCCACACTAGCCAGCTTCGGTCTAGGGTACTAGGGTGTAACGCGTCTACCCGTCGGGATAGCAGCATGACTATTGATGAATGGCCTCAAACTTGGAACAATGGCTCACAATGACACACCACACACTTATATCACTTCAATGAGCAGTGGTGGCATGATTGGGCATGCCTTCGGCACGGTAGACGGCTAAAACTAGTGTTTTATGGGTGTTTCGCACAAGTACGGACGAATCGTCATGCCAAGTATTCAAGGAATGTGCTCTCATTTTGCACATTGATCCACCATGACCTCACAAGCACTAACATCCCTTGTTTTACAAACAACATGTTGCTTGGCCATGCACTTCCCACACTGGCCAGCTTCGGTCTAGGGTAGTAGGGTGTAACGCGTCTACCCGTCGGGATAGCGGCATGACTATTGATGAATGGCCTCAAACTTGGCACAATGGCTCACAATGACACACCAGACACTTATATCACTTCAATGAGCAGTGATGGCATGCTTGGGCATGCCTTCGGCATGGTAGACGGCTAAAATCTAGGGTTTTAGGGGTGTTTCGCACAAGTACGGACGAATCGTCAGGCCAAGTGTTTAAGGAATGTGCTCTCCTTTTGCACATTGCTCCACCATGCCATCACAAGCACTCACATCCCTTGTTTTACAAACAACATGTTGCTTGGCATGCACTTCCCACACTGGCCAGCTTCGGTCTAGGGTAGTAGGGTGTAACACGTCTACCCATCGGGATAGCGGCATGACTATTGATGAATGGCCTCAAACTTAACACAATGGCTCACAATGACACACCACACACTTATATCACTTCAATGAGCAGTGGTGGCATGCTTGGGCATGCCTTCGGCACGGTAGACGGCTAAAATCTAGGGTTTTAGGGGTGTTTCGCACAAGTACGGACGAATCGTCAGGCCAAGTGTTCAAGGAATGTGCTCTCATTTTGCACATTGCTCCACCATGACATCACAAGCACTCACATCCCTTGTTTTACAAACAACATATTGCTTGGCCATGCACTTCCCACACTGGCCAGCTTCGGTCTAGGGTAGTAGGGTGTAACACGTCTACCCGTCGGGATAGCGGCATGACTATTGATGAATGGCCTCAAACTTGCCACAATGGCTCACAGTGACACACCAGACACTTATATCACTTCAATGAGCAGTGATGGCATGCTTGGGCATGCCTTCGGCATGGTAGACAGCTAAAATCTAGGGTTTTAGGGGTGTTTCGCACAAGTACGGACGAATCGTCAGACCAAGTGTTCAAGGAATGTGCTCTCCTTTTGCACATTGCTCCACCATGCCATCACAAGCACTCACATCCCTTGTTTTACAAACAACATGTTGCTTGGCCATGCACTTCCCAAACTGGCCAGCTTCGGTTTAGGGTAGTAGGGTGTAACGCGTCTACCCGTCGGGATAGCGGCATGACTATTGATGAATGGCCTCAAACTTAACTAAATGGCTCACAATGACACACCACACACTTATATCACTTCAATGAGCAGTGGTGGCATGCTTGGGCATGCCTTCGGCACGGTAGACAGCTAAAATCTAGGGTTTTAGGGGTGTTTCGCACAAGTACGGATGAATCGTCATGCCAAGTGTTCAAGGAATGTGCTCTAATTTTGCACATTGCTCCACCATGACCTCAGAAGCACTCACATCCCTTGTTTTACAAAAATGTTGCTTGGCCATGCACTTCCCACACTGGCCAGCTTCGGTCTAGGGTAGTAGGGTGTAACACGTCTACCTATCGGGATAGCGGCATGACTATTGATGAATGGCCTAAAACTTGGCACAATGTCTCACAATGACACACCACACACTTATATCACTTCAATAAGCAGTGATAGCATGCTTGGGCATGCCTTCGGCACGGTAGACGACTAAAATCTAGGGTTTTAGTGGTGTTTCACACAAGTATGGACGAACCGTCAGGCCAAGTGTTCAAGGAATGTGCTCTCCTTTTGCACATTGCTCCACCATGCCCTCACAAGCACTCACATCCCTTGTTTTACAAACAACATGTTGCTTGGCCATGCACTTCCCACACTGGCCAGCTTTGGTCTAGGGTAGTAGGGTGTAAGGCGTCTACCCGTCGCGATAGCGGCATGACTATTGATGAATGGCCTCAAACTTGGCACAATGGCTCAAAATGACACACCACACACTTATATCACTTCAATGAGCAGTGGTGGCATGCTTGGGCATGCCTTCGGCACGGTAGACGGCTAAAATCTAGGGTTTTAGGGGTGTTTCGCACAAGTATGGACGAATCGTCATGCCAAGTGTTCAAGGAATGTGCTCTCCTTTTCACATTGCTCCACCATGCTCTCACAAGCACTCACATCCCTTGTTTTACAAACAACATGTTGCTTGGCCATGCACTTCCCACACTGGCCAGCTTCGGTCTAGGGTAGTAGGGTGTAACGCGTCTACCCGTCGGGATAGCGGCATGCCTATTGATGAATGGCCTCAAACTTGGCACAATGTCTCACAATGACACACCACACACTTATATCATTTCAATGAGCAGTGATGCTTGGGCATGCCTTCAGCATGGTAGACGGCTAAAATCTAGGGTTTTAGGGGTGTTTAGCACAAGTACAGACGAATCGTCAGGCCAAGTGTTCAAGGAATGTGCTCTCCTTTTGCACATTGCTCCACCATGCCCTCACAAGACTCGCATCCCTTTTTTTACAAACAACATGTTGCTTGGCCATGCACTTCCCACACTAGCCAGCTTCGGTCTAGGGTACTAGGGTGTAACGCGTCTACCCGTCGGGATAGCAGCATGACTATTGATGAATGGCCTCAAACTTGGAACAATGGCTCACAATGACACACCACACACTTATATCACTTAAATGAGCAGTGGTGGCATGATTGGGCATGCCTTCGGCACGGTAGACGGCTAAAACTAGTGTTTTATGGGTGTTTCGCACAAGTACGGACGAATCGTCTTGCCAAGTGTTCAAGGAATGTGCTCTCATTTTGCACATTGATCCACCATGACCTCACAAGCACTAACATCCCTTGTTTTACAAACAACATGTTGCTTGGCCATGCACTTCCCACACTGGCCAGCTTCGGTCTAGGGTAGTAGGGTGTAACGCGTCTACCCGTCGGGATAGCGGCATGACTATTGATGAATGGCCTCAAACTTGGCACAATGGCTCACAATGACACACCAGACACTTATATCACTTCAATGAGCAGTGATGGCATGCTTGGGCATGCCTTCAGCATGGTAGACGGCTAAAATCTAGGGTTTTAGGGGTGTTTCGCACAAGTACGGACGAATCGTCAGGCCAAGTGTTCAAGGAATGTGCTCTCCTTTTGCACATTGCTCCACCATGCCATCACAAGCACTCACATCCCTTGTTTTACAAACAACATGTTGCTTGGCCATGCACTTCCCACACTGGCCAGCTTCGGTCTAGGGTAGTAGGGTGTAACACGTCTACCCATCGGGATAGCGGCATGACTATTGATGAATGGCCTCAAACTTAACACAATGGCTCACAATTACACACCACACACTTATATCACTTCAATGAGCAGTGGTGGCATGCTTGGGCATGCCTTCGGCACGGTAGACGGCTAAAATCTAGGGTTTTAGGGGTGTTTCGCACAAGTACGGACGAATCGTCAGGCCAAGTGTTCAAGGAATGTGCTCTCATTTTGCACATTGCTCCACCATGACCTCACAAGCACTCACATCCCTTGTTTTACAAACAACATGTTGCTTGGCCATGCACTTCCCACACTGGCCAGCTTCGGTCTAGGGTAGTAGGGTGTAACGCGTCTACCCGTCGGGATAGCGGCATGACTATTGATGAATGGCCTAAAACTTGCCACAATGGCTCACAATGACACACCAGACACTTATATCACTTCAATGAGCAGTGATGGCATGCTTGGGCATGCCTTCGGCATGGTAGACGGCTAAAATCTAGGGTTTTAGGGGTGTTTCGCACAAGTACGGACGAATCGTCAGGCCAAGTGTTCAAGGAATGTGCTCTCCTTTTGCACATTGCTCCACCATGCCATCACAAGCACTCACATCCCTTGTTTTACAAACAACATGTTGCTTGGCCATGCACTTCCCAAACTGGCCAGCTTCGGTTTAGGGTAGTAGGGTGTAACGCGTCTACCCGTCGGGATAGCGGCATGACTATTGATGAATGGCCTCAAACTTAACAAAATGGCTCACAATGACACACCACACACTTATATCACTTCAATGAGCAGTGGTGGCATGCTTGGGCATGCCTTCGGCACGGTAGACAGCTAAAATCTAGGGTTTAGGGGTGTTTCGCACAAGTACGGACGAATCGTCATGCCAAGTGTTCAAGGAATGTGCTCTAATTTTGCACATTGCTCCACCATGACCTCAGAAGCACTCACATCCCTTGTTTTACAAACATGTTGCTTGGCCATGCACTTCCCACACTGGCCAGCTTCGGTCTAGGGTAGTAGGGTGTAACACGTATACCTATCGGGATAGCGGCATGACTATTGATGAATGGCCTAAAACTTGGCACAATGTCTCACAATGACACACCACACACTTATATCACTTCAATAAGCAGTGATAGCATGCTTGGGCATGCCTTCGGCACGGTAGACGACTAAAATCTAGGGTTTTAGTGGTGTTTCACACAAGTATGGACGAACCGTCAGGCCAAGTGTTCAAGGAATGTGCTCTCCTTTTGCACATTGCTCCACCATGCCCTCACAAGCACTCACATCCCTTGTTTTACAAACAACATGTTGCTTGGCCATGCACTTCCCACACTGGCCAGCTTTGTTCTAGGGTAGTAGGGTGTAAGGCGTCTACCCGTCGCGACAGCGGCATGACTATTGATGAATGGCCTCAAACTTGGCACAATGGCTCAAAATTACACACCACACACTTATATCACTTCAGTGAGCAGTGGTGGCATGCTTGGGCATGCCTTCGGCACGGTAGACGGCTAAAATCTAGGGTTTTAGGGGTGTTTCGCACAAGTATGGACGAATCGTCATGCCAAGTGTTCAAGGAATGTGCTCTCCTTTTCACATTGCTCCACCATGCTCTCACAAGCACTTACATCCCTTGTTTTACAAACAACATGTTGCTTGGCCATGCACTTCCCACACTGGTCAGCTTCGGTCTAGGGTAGTAGGGTGTAACGCGTCTACCCGTCGGGATAGCGGCATGCCTATTGATGAATGGCCTCAAACTTGGCACAATGTCTCACAATGACACACCACACACTTATATCACTTCAATGAGCAGTGATGGCATGCTTGGGCATGCCTTCAGCACGGTAGACGGCTAAAATCTAGGGTTTTAGGGGTGTTTAGCACAAGTACAGACGAATCTTCAGGCCAAGTGTTCAAGGAATGTGCTCTCCTTTTGCACATTGCTCCACCATGCCCTCACAAGACTCACATCCCTTTTTTTACAAACAACATGTTGCTTGGCCATGCACTTCCCACACTAGCCAGCTTCGGTCTAGGGTACTAGGGTGTAACGCGTCTACCCGTCGGGATAGCAGCATGACTATTGATGAATGGCCTCAAACTTGGCACAATGGCTCACAATGACACACCACACACTTATATCACTTCAATGATCAGTGGTGGCATGATTGGGCATGCCTTCGGCACGGTAGACGGCTAAAATCTAGGGTTTTATGGGTGTTTCACACAAGTACGGACGAATCGTCATGCCAAGTGTACAAGGAATGTGCTCTCATTTTGCACATTGCTCCACCATGACCTCACAAGAACTAACATCCCTTGTTTTACAAACAACATGTTGCTTGGCGATGCACTTCCCACACTGGCCAGCTTCGGTCTAGGGTAGTAGGGTGTAACGTGTCTACCCGTCGGGATAGCGGCATGACTATTGATGAATGGCCTCAAACTTGGCACAATGGCTCACAATGACACACCAGACACTTATATCACTTCAATGAGCAGTGATGGCATGCTTGGGCATGCCTTCGGCATGGTAGACGGCTAAAATCTAGGGTTTTAGGGGTGTTTCGCACAAGTACGGACGAATCGTCAGGCCAAGTGTTCAAGGAATGTGCTCTCCTTTTGCACATTGCTCCACCATGCCATCACAACCACTCACATCCCTTGTTTTACAAACAACATGTTGCTTGGCCATGCACTTCCCACACTGGCCAGCTTCGGTCTAGGGTAGTAGGGTGTAACGCGTCTACCCATCGGGATAGCGGCATGACTATTGATGAATGGCCTCAAACTTAACACAATGGCTCACAATGACACACCACACACTTATATCACTTCAATGAGCAGTGGTGGCATGCTTGGGCATGCCTTCGGCACGGTAGACGGCTAAAATCTAGGGTTTTAGGGGTGTTTCGCACAAGTACGGACGAATCGCCAGGCGAAGTGTTCAAGGAATGTGCTCTCATTTTGCACATTGCTACACCATGACCTCACAAGCACTCACATCCCTTGTTTTACAAACAACATGTTGCTTGGCCATGCACTTCCCACACTGGCCAGCTTCGGTCTAGGGTAGTAGGGTGTAACACGTCTACCCGTCGGGATAGCGGCATGACTATTGATGAATGGCCTCAAACTTGGCACAATGGCTCACAATGACACATCAGACACTTATATCACTTCAATGAGCAGTGATGGCATGCTTGGGCATGCCTTCGGCATGGTAGACGTCTAAAATCCAGGGTTTTAGGGGTGTTTCGCACAAGTACGGACGAATCGTCAGGCCAAGTGTTCAAGGAATGTGCTCTCCTTTTGCACATTGCTCCACCATGCCATCACAAGCACTCACATCCCTTGTTTTACAAACAACATGTTGCTTGGACATGCACTTCCCACACTGGCCAGCTTCGGTCTAGGGTAGTAGGGTGTAACGCGTCTACCCGTCGGGATAGCGGCATGACTATTGATGAATGGCCTCAAACTTAACAAAATGGCTCACAATGACACACAACACACTTATATCACTTCAATGAGCAGTGGTGGCATGCTTGGGCATGCCTTCGGCACGGTAGACAGCTAAAATCTAGGGTTTTAGGGGTGTTTCGCACAAGTACGGACGAATCGTCATGCCAAGTGTTAAAGGAATGTGCTCTCATTTTGCACATTGCTCCACCATGACCTCAGAAGCACTCACATCCCTTGTTTTACAAACAACATGTTGCATGGCCATGCACTTCCCACACTGGCCAGCTTCGGTCTAGGGTAGTAGGGTGTAACACGTCTACCTATCGGGATAGCGGCATGACTATTGATGACTGGCGTCAAACTTGGCACAATGTCTCACAATGACACACCACACACTTATATCACTTCAATAAGCAGTGATAGCATGCTTGGGCATGCCTTCAGCACGGTAGACGACTAAAATCTAGGGTTTTAGTGGTGTTTCACACAAGTATGGACGAACCGTCAGGCCAAGTGTTCAAGGAATGTGCTCTCCTTTTGCACATTGCTCCACCATGCCCTCACAAGCACTCACATCCCTTGTTTTACAAACAACATGTTTCTTGGCCATGCACTTCCCACACTGGCCAGCTTTGGTCTAGGGTAGTAGGGTGTAACGCGTCTACCCGTAGGGATAGCGGCATGACTATTGATGAATGGCCTCAAACTTAACACAATGGCTAAAAATGACACACCAAACACTTATATCACTTCAATGAGCAGTGGTTGCATGCTTGGGCATGCCTTCGGCACGGTAGACGGCTAAAATCTAGGGTTTTAGGGGTGTTCCGCACAAGTACGGACGAATCGTCATGCCAAGTGTTCAAGGAATGTGCTCTCATTTTGCACATTGCTCCACCATGACCTCACAAGCACTCACATCCCTTGTTTTACAAACAATATGTTCCTTGGCCATGCACTTCCCACACTGGCCAGCTTCGGTCTAGGGTAGTAGGGTGTAACGCGTCTACCCGTCGGGATAGCGGCATGACTATTGATGAATGGCCTCACACTTGGCACAATGGCGCACAATGACACACCACACACTTATATCACTTCAATGAGCAGTGATGGCATGCTTGGGCATGCCTTCGGCACGGTAGACGGCTAAAATCTAGGGTTTTAGGGGTGTTTCGCACAAGTACGGACGAATCGTCATGGCAATTGTTCAAGGAATGTGCTCTCATTTTGCATATTGCTCCACCATGCCCTCACAAGCTCTCACATACCTTGTTTTACAAACAACATGTTGCTTGGCCATGCACTTCCCACACTGGCCAGCTTCGGTCTAGGGTAGTAGGGTGTAAGGCGTCTACCCGTCGGGATAGCGGCATGACTATTGATGAATGGCCTCAAACTTGGCACAATGGCTCACAATGACACACCACAAAATTATATCACTTCAATGAGCAGTGATGGCATGCTTGGGCATGCCTTCGGCACGGTAGACGGCTAAAATCTAGGGTTTTAGGGGTGTTTCGCACAAGTACGGACGAATCGTCAAGCCAAGTGTTCAAGGAATGTGCTCTCATTTTGCACATTGCTCCACCATGCCCTCACAAGCACTCACATCCCTTGTTTTACAAACAATATGTTGCTTGGCCATGCACTTCCCACACTGGCCAGCTTCGGTCTAGGGTAGTAGGGTGTAACGCGTCTACCCGTCGGGATAGCGGAATGACTATTGATGAATGGCCTCAAGATTGGCACAATGGCGCACAATGACACACCACACACTTATATCACTTCAATTTGCAGTGATGGCATCCTTGGGCATGCCTTCGGCACAGTAGACGACTAAAATCTAGGGTTTTAGGGGTGTTTCGCACAAGTACGGACGAATCGTCATGGCAAGTGTTCAAGGAATGTGCTCTAATTTTGCATATTGCTCCACCATGCCCTCACAAGCTCTCACATCCCTTGTTTTACAAACAACATGTTGCTTGGCCATGCACTTCCCACACTGGCCAGCTTCGGTCTAGGGTAGTAGGGTGTAACGCGTCTACCCGTCGGGATAGCGGCATGACTATTGATGAATGGCCTCAAACTTAACAAAATGTCTCACAATGACACACCACACACTTATATCACTTCAATGAGCAGTGGTGGCATGCTTGGGCATGCCTTCGGCACGGTAGACGACTAAAATCTATGGTTTTAGGGGTGTTTCACACAAGTACGGACGAATCGTCATGCCAAGTGTTCAAGGAATGTGCTCTCATTTGGCACATTACTCCACCATGACCTCACAAGCACTCACATCCCTTGTTTTACAAACAACATGTTGCTTGGCCATGCACTTCCCACACTGGCCAGCTTCGGTCTAGGGTAGTAGGGTGTAACACGTCTACCTGTCGGGATAGCGGCATGACTATTGATGAATGGCCTCAAACTTGGCACAATGTCTCACAATGACACACCACACACTTATATCACTTCAATAAGCAGTGATAGCATGCTTGGGCATGCCTTCGGCACGGTTGACGACTAAAATATAGCGTTTTAGTGGTGTTTCACACAAGTACGGATGAACCGTCAGGCCAAGTGTTCAAGGAATGTGCTCTCCTTTTTCACATTGCTCCACCATGCCCTCACAAGCACTCACATCCCTTGTTTTACAAACATTATGTTGCTTGGCCATGCACTTCCCACACTGGCCAGCTTTGGTCTAGGGTAGTAGGGTGTAACGCGTCTACCCGTCGGGATAGCGGCATGACTATTGATTAATGGCGTCAAACTTAACACAATGTCTCACAATGACACACCACACACTTATATCACTTCAATGAGCAGTGGTGGCATGCTTGGGCATGCCTTCGGCACGGTAGACGGCTAAAATCTAGGGTTTTAGGGGTGTTTCGCACAAGTACGGACGAATCGTCAAGCCAAGTGTTCAAGGAATGTGGTCTCATTTTGCACATTGCTCCACCATGCCCTCACAAGCACTCACATCCCTTGTTTTACAAACAATATGTTGCTTGGCCATGCACTTCCCACACTGGCCAGCTTCGGTCTAGGGTAGTAGGGTGTAACGCGTCTACCCGTCGGGATAGCGGAATGACTATTGATGAATGGCCTCACGATTGGCACAATGGCGCACAATGACACACCACACACTTATATCACTTCAATGAGCAGTGATGGCATGCTTGGGCATGCCTTCGGCACGGTAGACGGCTAAAATCTAGGGTTTTAGGGGTGTTTCGCACAAGTACGGACGGATCGTCATGGCAAGTGTTCAAGGAATGTGCTCTCATTTTGCATATTGCTCCACCATGCCCTCACAAGATCTCACATCCCTTGTTTTACAAACAACATGTTGCTTGGCCATGCACTTCCCACACTGGCTAGCTTCGGTCTAGGGTAGTAGGGTGTAAGGCGTCTACCCGTCGGGATAGCGGCATGACTATTGATGAATGGCCTCAAACTTGGCACAATGGCTCACAATGACACACCACAAAATTATATCACTTCAATGAGCAGTGATGGCATGCTTGGGCATGCCTTCGGCACGGTAGACAGCTAAAATCTAGGGTTTTAGGGGTGTTTCGCACAAGTACGGACGAATCGTCAGGCCAAGTGTTCAAGGAATGTGCTCTCCTTTTCACATTGCTCCACCATGCCCTCACAAGCACTCACATCCCTTGTTTTACGAACCAAATGTTGCTTGGCCATGCACTTCCCACACTGGCCAGCTTCGGTCTAGGGTAGTAGGGTGTAACGCGTCTACCCGTCGGGATAGCGGCATGCCTATTGATGAATGGCCTCAAACTTGGCACAATGGCTTTAATGACTCACCACACACTTATATCACTTCAATGAGCACTGATGGCATGCTTGGGCATGCCTTCAGCACGGTAGACGGCTAAAATCTAGGGTTTTAGGGGTGTTTAGCACAAGTACAGACGAATCGTCAGGCCAAGTGTTCAAGGAATGTGCTCTCATTTTGCACATTGCTCCACCATGACCTCACAAGAACTCACATCCCTTGTTTTACAAACAACGTGTTGCTTGGCCATGCACTTCCCACACTGGCCAGCTTCGGTCTAGGGTAGTAGGGTGTAACACGTCTACCCGTCGGGATAGCGGCATGACTATTGATGAATGGCCTCAAACTTGGCACAATGGCTCACAATGACACACCACACACTTATATCACTTCAATAAGCAGTGATAGCATGCTTGAGCATGCCTTCGGCATGGTAGACGGATAAAATATAGGGTTTTAGGGTGTTTCGCACAAGTGTAGACGAATCGTCAGGCCAAGTGTTCAAGGAATGTGCTCTCATTTTGCACATTGCTCCACCATGA
This sequence comes from Avena sativa, assembly GCA_916181665.1. Lineage (NCBI taxonomy): Eukaryota > Viridiplantae > Streptophyta > Magnoliopsida > Poales > Poaceae > Avena > Avena sativa. The sequence continues at coordinate 23,598,280 of OV702290.1, read as the reverse complement.
CCTCACAATTACTCACATCCCTTGTTTTACAAACAACATGTTGCTTGGCCATGCACTTCCCACACTGGCCAGCTTCGGTCTAGGGTAGTAGGGTGTAACACGTCTACCCGTCGGGATAGCGGCATGACTATTGATGAATGGCCTCAAACTTGGCACAATGTCTCACAATGACACACCACACACTTATATCAATTCAATAAGCAGTGATAGCATGCTTGGGCATGCCTTCGGCACGGTAGACGACTAAAATATAGGGTTTTAGTGGTGTTTCACACAAGTACGGACGAACCGTCAGGCCAAGTGTTCAAGGAATGTGCTCTCCTTTTGCACATTGCTCCACCATGCCCTCACAAGCACTCACATCCCTTGTTTTACAAACAACATGTTGCTTGGCCATGCACTTCCCACACTGGCCAGCTTTGGTCTAGGGTAGTAGGGTGTAATGCGTCTACCCGTCGGGATAGCGGCATGACTATTGATGAATGGCTTCAAACTTAACACAATGGCTCACAATGACACACCACACACTTATATCACTTCAATGAGCAGTGGTGGCATGCTTGGGCTTGCCTTCGGCATGGTAGACGGCTAAAATCTAGGGTTTTAGGGGTGTTTCACACAAGTACGGACGAATCGTCAAGCCAAGTGTTCAAGGAATGTGCTCCCATTTTGCACATTGCTCCACCATGACCTCACAAGCACTCACATCCCTTGTTTTACAAACAATATGTTGCTTGGCCATGCACTTCCCACACTGGCTAGCTTCAGTCTAGGGTAGTAGGGTGTAACGCGTCTACCCGTCGGGATAGCGGCATGACTATTGATGAATGGCCTCACACTTGGCACAATGGCTCACAATGACACACCACACACTTATATCACTTCAATGAGCAGTGATGGCATGCTTGGGCATGCCTTCGGCACGGTAGACGGCTAAAATCTAGGGGTTTAGGGGTGTTTCGCACAAGTACGGACGAATCGTCATGGCAAGTGTTCAAGGAATGTGCTCTCATTTTGCATATTGCTCCACCATGCCCTCACAAGCTCTCACATCCCTTGTTTTACAAACAACATGTTGCTTGGCCATGCACTTCCCACACTGGCCAGCTTCGGTCTAGGGTAGTAGGGTGTAAGGCGTCTACCCGTCGGGATAGCGGCATGACTATTGATGAATGGCCTCAAACTAGGCACAATGGCTCACAATGACACACCACACAATTATATCACTTCAATGAGCAGTGATGGCATGCTTGGGCATGCCTTCGGCACGGTAGACAGCTAAAATCTAGGGTTTTAGGGGTGTTTCGCACAAGTACGGACGAATCGTCAGGCCAAGTGTTCAAGGAATGTGCTCTACTTTTCACATTGCTCCACCATGCCCTCACAAGCACTCACATCCCTTGTTTTACAAACAACATGTTGCTTGGCCATGCACTTCCCACACTGGCCAGCTTCGGTCTAGGGTAGTAGGGTGTAACGCGTCTACCCGTCGGGATAGCGGCATGCCTATTGATGAATGGCCTCAAACTTGGCACAATGGCTCACAATGACACACCACACACTTATATCACTTCAATGAGCAGTGATGGCATGCTTGGGCATGCCTTCAGCACGGTAGACGGCTAAAATCTAGGGTTTTATGGGTGTTTAGCACAAGTACAGACGAATCGTCAGGCCAAGTGTTCAAGGAATGTGCTCTCATTTTGCACATTGCTCCACCATGACCTCACAAGCATTCACATCCCTTGTTTTACAAACAACATGTTGCTTGGCCATGCACTTCCCACACTAGCCAGCTTCAGTCTAGGGTAGTAGGGTGTAACGCGTCTACCCGTCGGGATAGCGGCATGACTATTGATGAATGGCCTCAAACTTAACAAAATGGCTCACAATGACACACCACACACTTATATCACTTCAATAAGCAGTGATAGCATGCTTGGGCATGCCTTCGGCACGGTAGACGACTAAAATATAGGGTTTTAGTGGTGTTTCACACAAGTACGGACGAATCGTCAGGCCAAGTGTTCAAGGAATGTGCTCTCCTTTTGCACATTTCTCCACCATGCCCTCACAAGCACTCACATCCCTTGTTTTACAAACAACATGTTGCTTGGCCATGCACTTCCCACACTGGCCAGCTTTGGTCTAGGGTAATAGGGTGTAACGCGTCTACCCGTCGGGATAGCGGCATGACTATTGATGAATGGCCTCAAACTTAACACAGTGGCTCACAATGACACACCACACACTTATATCACTTCAATGAGCAGTGGTGGCATGCTTGGGCTTGCCTTCGGCATGGTAGACGGCTAAAATCTAGGGTTTTAGGGGTGTTTCGCACAAGTACGGACGAATCGTCAAGCCAAGTGTTCAAGGAATGTGCTCTCATTTTGCACATTGCTCCACCATGACCTCACAAGCACTCACATCCCTTGTTTTACAAACAATATGTTGCTTGGCCATGCACTTCCCACACTGGCCAACTTCGGTCTAGGGTAGTAGGGTGTAACGCGTCTACCCGTAGGGATAGCGGCATGACTATTGATGAATGGCCTCACACTTGGCACAATGGCTCACAATGACACACCACACACTTATATCACTTCAATGAGCAGTGATGGCATGCTTGGGCATGCCTTCGGCACGGTAGACGGCTAAAATCTAGGGTTTTAGGGGTGTTTCGCACAAGTACGGACGAATCGTCATGGCAAGTGTTCAAGGAATGTGCTCTCATTTTGCATATTGCTCCACCATGCCCTCACAAGCTCTCACATCCCTTGTTTTACAAACAACATGTTGCTTGGCCATGCACTTCCCACACTGGCCAGCTTCGGTCTAGGGTAGTAGGGTGTAAGGCGTCTACCCGTCGGGATAGCGGCATGACTATTGATGAATGGCCTCAAACTTGGCACAATGGCCCACAATGACACACCACACAATTATATCACTTCAATGAGCAGTGATGGCATGCTTGGGCATGCCTTCGGCACGGTAGACAACTAAAATCTAGGGTTTTAGGGGTGTTTCGCACAAGTACGAACGAATCGTCAGGCCAAGTGTTCAAGGAATGTGCTCTACTTTTCACATTGATCCACCATGCCCTCACAAGCACTCACATCCCTTGTTTTACAAACAACATGTTGCTTGGCCATGCACTTCCCACACTGGCCAGCTTCGGTCTAGGGTAGTAGGGTGTAACGCGTCTACCCGTCGGGATAGCGGCATGCCTATTGATGAATGGCCTCAAACTTGGCACAATGGCTCACAATGACACACCACACACTTATATCACTTCAATGAGCAGTGATGGCATGCTTGGGCATGCCTTCAGCACGGTAGACGGCTAAAATCTAGGGTTTTAGGGGTGTTTAGCACAAGTACAGACGAATCGCCAGGCCAAGTGTTCAAGGAATGTGCTCTCATTTTGCACATTGCTCCACCATGACCTCACAAGCACTCACATCCCTTGTTTTACAAACAACATGTTGCTTGGCCATGCACTTCCCACACTGGCCAGCTTCGGTCTAGGGTAGTAGGGTGTAACGCGTCTACCCGTCGGGATAGCGGCATGACTATTGATGAATGGCCTCAAACTTAACACAATGGCTCACAATGACACACCACACACTTATATCACTTCAATGAGCAGTGGTGGCATGCTTGGGCTTGCCTTCGGCATGGTAGACGGCTAAAATCTAGGGTTTTAGGGGTGTTTCACACAAGTACGGACGAATCGTCAAGCCAAGTGTTCAAGGAATGTGCTCTCATTTTGCACATTGCTCCACCATGACCTCACAAGCACTCACATCCCTTGTTTTACAAACAATATGTTGCTTGGCCATGCACTTCCCACACTGGCCAACTTCGGTCTAGGGTAGTAGGGTGTAACGCGTCTACCCGTCGGGATAGCGGCATGACTATTGATGAATGGTCTCACACTTGGCACAATGGCTCAAAATGACACACCACACACTTATATCACTTCAATGAGCAGTGATGGCATGCTTGGGCATGCCTTCGGCACGGTAGACGGCTAAAATCTAGGGTTTTAGGGGTGTTTCGCACAAGTACGGACGAATCGTCATGGCAAGTGTTCAAGGAATGTGCTCTCATTTTGCATATTGCTCCACCATGCCCTCACAAGCTCTCACATCCCTTGTTTTACAAACAACATGTTGCTTGGCCATGCACTTCCCACACTGGCCAGCTTCGGTCTAGGGTAGTAGGGTGTAAGGCGTCTACCCGTCGGGATAGCGGCATGACTATTGATGAATGGCCTCAAACTTAACACAATGGCTCAAATTAACACACCACACACTTATATCACTTAAATGAACAGTGGTGGCATGCTTGGGCATGCCTTCGGCACGACAGACGGCTAAAATCTAGGGTTTTAGGGGTGTTTCGCACAAGTACGGACGAATCGTCAGGCCAAGTGTTTAAGGAATGTGCTCTCATTTTGAACATTGCTCCACCATGCCCTCACAAGCACTCACATCCCTTGTTTTATAAACAACATGTTGCTTAGCCGTGCATTTCCCACACTGGCGAACTTTGGCCTAGGGTAGTAAGGTGTAACGTGTCTACCCGTCGGGATAGCGGCATGACTATTGATGAATGGCCTCAAACTTGGCACAATAGCTCACAATGACACACCACACACTTATATCACTTCAATGAGCAGTGATGGCATGCTTGGGCATGCCTTCGGCACGGTAGACGGCTAAAATCTAGGGTTTTAGGGCTGTTTCGCATAAGTACGGACGAATCGTCAGGCCAAGTGTTCAAGGAATGTGCTCTCCTTTTGCACATTGCTCCACCATGCCCTCACAAGCACTCAAATCTCTTGTTTTACAAACAACATGTTTCTTGACCATGCACTTCCCACACTGGCCAGCTTCGGTCTAGGATAATAGGGTGTAACGCGTCTACCCGTTGGGATAGCGGCATGACTATTGATGAATGGCCTCAAACTTGGCACAATGACTCACAATAACACACCACACACTTATATCACTTCAATGAGCAGTGATGGCATGCTTGGGCATGCCTTCGGCACAGTAGACGGCTAAAATCTAGGGTTTTAAGGGTGTTTCGCATAAGTACGGACGAATCGTTAGGCCAAGTGTTCAAGGAATGTGCTCTCCTTTTACACATTGCTCCACCATGCCCTCACAAGCATATACTACAAAATGGAGGCAATTTTAAGATTGTTGAAAAAATCACATGTCTACGAAATAAACCGTTTATGCCTACCTGAGAGGGCCATTACTAATAAGTCCAGGTTTTCAATTATTTTTAAATATTATAAAAAAAATACTCTAAGATGTCCGTATTATTAGAAACAGAACCGTATTTTTTTTGTCATTTTCAAACATATTGTTATTCGATTTATATTTAAATTTAAAATTAAATATATTAGTTGGGCCGGCCCATTAGGAGGATCCAAAGGTAAACTCGGCCATTAGGATAACTGTCTTATTAAACCAGGACTATTAACTACCACACGTACATATTCCCTTAGATCTAGCCGTCACCTCATCACATCACCTCGTCTCATCTGAAACTGGACGGGAGAGAGCTTCGTCAACGACGGTCGCTAGGAGGTAGTTTCGGAGATCCTCGGTCGCCATGGCGCAGGTACGTAAATTCGAAACCCTGTCAACGATCTATATTTAGGTTAACTTACTGTCCATGGACAGTACGGACATACGATAGATCTAAGAGGACGTAGATCTAATCCTCGCAATTTTTTATTTCGTCGTGAAAAATTCAGCTTTATAATTACCCGAATTGTTCGAAAATATATATCTAAATGTATTCGTCGTAGATATAGTCTAGGCTGATCAAGCAAGTGTGTTTTAGCATTGACGCAATTTTAGCCGCCGGCCGCTCCATCTCCTTTTCCATGTAGGAGAATGGCCGGTGTTATCGCATGTGGACTATGGCCTAGGGAGCGAAAATCAATTGGGCGATGGGATGCTCGGCTACTTTTGATTTTCAATTTGTACCATAAAAGTTTAGCATTATTCCTGCCGTAATATGACATGAGACTTAATTATTCTTCTATATTCCGCCAGGTTCCATTACGTGTTACCGCTGCTGAGATCCGTGCTATAATCAAAAAGAAGAAAAAGGCTGTTTTTGTCAGGGGTAAGCATTTCGTGCCAATTTTATTTTGTAAGCAATTGATATATTGGATGTCGCTAATGTGTGCAAAAATTAAACTAAGGGCCTGGAATAAAATCTGGAATAAAAAGCGAGCATGATTTTGAAGGTTTCCTAGAGTTTGGGGTGAAGATGATTGAGGAAGAATTTGATGAACTTGAGCGACTAGTCGAGGCTCACATGCCAAAAGACCCCTTTTATGTATGCATCATCAAAAAGTCCAACACAGTGAAAAATAAAGCTAAAATGGTAACTCTTCCGTACATACGAACTTTTTCATATTTATTTGTTTGCGTAAATGTGAAATAATTTGTATAACTGGTTTTTCAAATCTATGTGCAGTACTTTTCAAGGAGCTTCACCATGAAGCATATTGTTACAAACATTCAATTGCCAGCAGTTATAAAAGCCTATTCCAGGAATGAAAAAGTTGCACACGTTAAGTTGGTGATGAACAAGTCCCAAGTGAATAGAGTACCTAAAGGAGGTGCCATGATTATTACAAACTAGATGGACCTTGTCAGGCAGAATGGTATGAGAGTTAACCAAAAATTCGTGTTCTGGTTCCGTCGTGAGGATGATGGTACTACGAAGCTACTGGTTGATCAAGTGTGAAATTAACCTCAAATTCGTGTTCTAGTTCTATATTATGCTTATGTATTCTCATGTTTGTGAAACACTTATATAACGATTATGGCTTACTAAGTTCGGTCTACATGAAATTATTAAGTAATCATCATTTCATGTTATGTTCACAATTGTTGATGCTTTATTTGGATTTCTCGCCATTAACCCATGTTATAGTTTTGCATCTGGTTTTATCTAAACCTTTTCTTATATTGCTGAATTTTCATTTGGGGTTTCTCGCCGTGAACACGTGTCGGTGATCCTTCGAACGTATGCGCCTTACACATCCTTTGCGATGTACGTATTAAAAGTACTTTAAAGATAGGAGCAACATTCCCATCGTATGAAGTTGATTTGATATGTTTATTAATTAAAGTTCGTATTGTGCATATCAAATTTGGAAAAACCCTAAATATGGTAAGACATTAAAGAATACAATAAAACTCTAATAAATAAGAAAAAACACATAAAAATATAAAAAACAAGCCACTAAAAATTATTAACCCTATAGGCCCAATTAACTACCTACAACTGGCTCAACGTCTCTGTAATCATGGAGGGCGTAGTTATCGGCACGTCGATCGTCCATCAACCCACGACTCAACCTAGGTAGGCCGCCTCTCATCGCTGCCTCCATTACGAGCCGCCCTCGCCGTCCCACATTGCCGCCTCCCTTCTCCACCCCCTCTCGTCTGTCTTCTAGGGATCGACGTCGCCTGTCACCACTTCATCCTCGCAGGACCCCCTTTCGCCGTCTCTCATTCGTGCTACCCTTCGCCGCCTCTTCTCATCTGTCGTCCAGGTAATGATTCCATGTCTCATCGATTGTTTGTTGTGTATACAAGATGCTCATATAGGTTTGTGGGAATCTGCTGTAGATTTAGATGGAGAAACATTAACACATTCTCTAAATGATTCATGTAGAATGCAAGATTTAGATGGGGATATATTTTGTAACTACATAAGATGGTCAGATTTTGTAGCCGGCTTTACAAGCGTGCAACGTGCGAGATTTACCAGCACTTCTTTGCGGCCGATGTTGGACGTGCCACGAATCACGATGCGGGAAAACTTAATTAGATTCATCATTGAGTTATCCAATCCATCGTCTAGCACTTTCGTCATAAAAGAATGATCAGGAGAAATAGTAGGAACTTGTAAGGACGTAGAACATATTTATGGTTTACGTAATCAAGGTTATTCTGCATTTCAAATTATAAAAGAAGATGGTCAAAATAATATGCATAACATACCCCCATGTTTTCTCAGCAAGTCAAGCGGTAATATAGTGATAAGAGATTTGATTAATGACGTAAAGACTAAAAAGGCGTCCGATGACAACTTCGTCCACAAAGCAGTGCTTGCGCTAATTGGTCTTGTCATAGCCCCATCGAGTAACGTAACTGTACCTAAGACATTCTACTATTTAGTGGAAGACGTTTCTCGTATTTTTCAGATTAACTGGAATTACTACACACTGAAGTTTCTCATAGATAGTTTGAAGGATAGCTTTATAGGATCTACTATAAGAGCATGACCCAAAGAAAATCTAGGTCTAACACAGGTATATATGTTAAGTCAAACAATCATCAGTTTTTATGTTCAGCTCTCGATGTAAAACTAAATTTATTTGTCTGTATAATTTGTTTGCAGTTTCTTTACTGGGAGAAGTTGGTGATCATTGATGATCCTACTTATATTCCCCTGTGTCCATTTGGCCACTAATGAAAAAATGAGCAGAAGACGAATCAGAAAGAAGATGTTGCTATGATTATAAGAATGGTCGAGGCCTCGGAAACAACGCTAAAGTGATGGTAGTCAGTTTAATCATTCTTTTGATATGCCACCATACGTAGCTCGTGTTTGTATTTGTAATTTGTATAATTTGTTCATTTTTGTAACATGCAGATCCGTAATAATATTGGGGAGCAATATAGGAAAAAGAGTGTGCAAAAACCATCAATGAATGGTGAACAGTCAAGTTCAAACAAACGGGACAGTAACATGGACTTTCTATTCGAACGTATGACGACATATTTGAAAAATTACATGGACATGAAGATAGCACTTGTACCGCATATATGTGCAGAGGTGATACGATCTATATTTTATGTGTTGTTTCATGTTGATGATAACAATACTACACTATAAATGAAAACTCAGTACTTAATATATTTTGTTATGCAGGAGGTTCTAAAATTGTTAAATACAAATGGTATCATGTACAAATCAACTGAAGCATCACAGTCGGACAAAGGAGAAGATGATGAAGATGTAAAATCTGTTCCTAGTGAATCACAATCAGGCAAAGAATTTGTCAATAAACATGGTAATAAAGAAGCCAAGCTTGATGACATTCTGAGAAAAAAGATCGGCTAATTCTGAAGCAGCCATTGCGGATGATCCATTTGGTGGTGACAGTTACGTCACACCCTTGAAGGAAAAACGTATGCCGATGACTGCTGTTGACATGTCAATGAACACACCAGACCACCTTCGGAAGATGGATGGTACAGAGGAGAATCCGTGGGATGTAAATCAAAATACCAAGTCTGCGTCGTCATCGGAGGTACCGTCATCCATTCTTGGTACTTAGAAGGATACACCAAATGGTGCACAGAGCGGTGTCGTGCAGAACGATGCACGCAACGATATGACTTGTACCGCGGGGAAGGAAGATGCAACAAAGTGTGGTAATTCTATTGATAGCGGCAAAAAGGAAATTGACAATGGTCTAGGCAAAAGGAAACATGTACCCAAGGGTAATAGTAAGTATGGCTCCCCATTATATGAGCGACAGAAACAACCGAAACGTAAATCAAAAAATACGAAAGGTATAAAGCTTTATAGTTTTTATTAATTATTTTTATGCAACAAACAAAATGGTTCATCGCGGTAACTTGTTTGTTTTCATAAATGTTATGCAGCAATGTTGTTTGAACAACATGATATTAGGGAATGTTACACTATATTAACACCTGCTGAAATAGAAGTTGCTATAAAATATGTTTCAAGTTTGGCGAAGATCCCCAAAGAAGCTGTAAAAAGGGCGTACCAGAACACAAATGAGGCTATCTTGTCTTCGAAAAATCTTAACGATTTCCTTATAAAAGAATGTCTTAGTATTGCTGTAAGTTATTCGCTAACCTATTATATTGTTATTTTACAACAAAGTAGTATGAACATGCAATCATTGTACAACTATTATTTACAGATACTTGATGCCTACATTCTAGAGCTGGCTCCCCGTCTTGACTATGATCGGCACATATGTGAACCATTGAGGTCAACCTGTCTTATCAATGAAGCCATTAAAATGTACAAAACGAAAAAAAAACTTGAAAAAGTTTGACGTAGAAGAAGTGCCAAGACCAGGAGCTGTAGGAAGGGTTATGAATGAATATTTTGCGCGTGACAAGGTAAACAGTGTTGTTTTATAAAGTTAATGTTATCGTTAACTATTTGGAATCCTACATAGTAGATGCTAGTGACCTTATTTTGTAGGCCTATTTCTCTCTGAATATACGCGGAGAACATTATGTGACAGTTGTAATGCATAACAACAAGAAGGAGTTCTAAGTCCTTGACCCTAAGTACAATTTAACCTATTCGCATGCAGTTGTGGATGACTTGGTATTATCTACTTTTCTCATCAAAACCATGTTTTCTTTTGGCGTTTCACTAACTCTTAATCTTTTGCAGAAAGGACAAATTACACTAGACATATGATGGACAAACAAAACTACACACAAACAATTTCCTAACGTCGATACTTGGCCCATTAAAAAATATGAAATTGGAAAGCAAGATGATTCGTAAGTACTTTTGAATCATATCACTTTAGCACTACTGATGTCGTAAATGAATTTTATTTCATCCTATATGGCAGCAACTCATGCAGATTATGGGTATTGCAATGTCTAGAGCACTGGAAAGGAGATCGTATGACTAAGAATATTTCTTAGGTCTGTACACTATTCGTTTATATAGTCACAAAAATCAATATGATTACAATTCAATTTATAAACTCTTCTATATTGTACTCCAGACAACAATCGAGGAATCAAGAGGACCTACCGTTGCAACGATTCTTCTGTCTAGAAGAAACAAACTAGAGGTTGTGAAAAGGAAAGTCAGATCAGTGACTAATAACAGTGTACCATGAGAATTTACTAGTCCATGGAGGTTTCCATACCTGGTAAATTCATATTGATTTGTAAAACAGTTTATTGTTTGCATTTTACGACAATAGTCCATATCCTGTTGTGTCGGGTCAACTCAAAACTAAGAAATGGTTTGGTTGTTTAACTTGTTTGTTTCGACCCAAATTAGTTGTTCACGTTAAAAAACTAGTTCATTTCTTTCAACCAAGCGCCTTTTAATATACATAGCGTGCTCTGTATATTTTAATATATTTAGCTTGATCTGTATATTTCGGTAAAATCAAACTAAAAGGGCGCGAACAAAGTATAAAAACAACGAGATAGATATAATATAGGATGGGGCATCCCTTACAACATAGAAAACATACATAGAGGGGCATATATGCCCAAGCAAAAAACATGAAAATAAACTCTCTCCTCCCTCTTGCTCTTGCTCCCCTCCTCGATCCCATCTCCTCGGCACTGCCCCAGCCCTCGCTCTTCCTCAGGGTTGTACGGGAGAGTGTGCATCCCGTTGACGGTGGGAAGGTATTGCCGAAGTTCGTGAAGATGTTGAAGGTGGTGAAGAAGATCAACTCGCACCCACACCAGTAGACCTCGCCGAGGAGAAGATATGCATCATACTGGTTGGTGAAGTGCACCGTGAGCCCTACCGCAAGGCCTCCGAGAGCATAGTGATCTTCGAGGCGTAACATGGCCGGAGAGCCGGGTCGGAGGTGGTGACAGCTGAAGCTAAGGAAGGCGTAGGCCAACTCCCTCGGGGACCTCAACCTTGAGTTCGCCCATACACGGAGGGACCCCTCAACAATGACCCCGACGGGGTAGGTCCTCTCCGGCACGGTGCGAGGCGGACGGAAGGTAGCACCGTTGAACTGCATGGTGGCGGCGGGCGGTGGATCTTGCTAGGCGGCGGACAGTGGACCTTAGTGAAGAAGAAGGGCTTGGCATATGGACGGGGTGGAGTGTGGGAGAGGATGATGTGGAGATATGGAATTTTAAATAGCCTCGAGCGCCACTTGAACAAGATCGGTGAGTAACTACACGACGCGTCGGATGCTCTGCGCGTGTATTGGTGCGAAACGAGGCGTGGCCGTATCCATCACGCTCGCCGTCTTGGTTTCCATGCTCTCTGAATCCCTGCGTCGCTAATTGATGCACTGATTCAATGAGTCTAAAACGAGCGCAGTCGATGTGTCGTAAAGTATGAAACGAGCGATGCATGCTACGTCGATCGATGTGTCTGCTCAGCTGCGCGCCCATGCATGCATGCATCCATGGTGGGGACAGGGCCTAATCAGGAATTCCACGGCCCAACGGTCTAACGACCGCTCCATTAGAACGTGTATTAATGAGGTGGGCCTTCTCCATGCATGCGCTATGCAGCATCGTAGCCTGTCTAGTGCACATCGCTGCAGCCTCGTAGCCTAGCTACTTGCACGTCTTTTTTTCGCTGCGAATTCACACGGGCGTGTTGCTCGGTCGGTCACGCGCCAAACAATTTCACACAGGGCACAACTTTCTGTCACACGCCCGCAGAAAAGAGTCAATGCTCCTCGATACAGTGCGCCCACGCCTCCTCGATACCGTGTGCCCGCGCCTCCTCGAAACAGTGCGCCTTAAACACGAGGGGAGAACGAAGCGACCACGACGGGCCTATATATCTGCCCCTCGACATCTCCCTCTCTCACTCGCTCGTACCAATCCATCTAACCGCTAGCCGCCGAGCCCCGCCACCACTCAGGCAACCGCTAGCCACCGCGAACCGCCACCACTCAAAGCAAGCGCTCGCCGCCCCCGCCCCTCCCCCGCCAAGATGCAGTTCAATGGTCCGACGTACCGCCGCCCTGCCACCGTGCGGGAGAGAGAGTGGCCGCACGGCCAGGTCGTGGAGAACCGCCTCCGCATCTGGGCCATATCGAGGTGGAGGGGACCGCTGGAGCTGGCCCGCTTCTTCCTTGCCGCCGGCTACCGCCACCTTCCTCCCGGCACTCCACCCATGTTCCAGATCGAGCAACACTTCGACGGCGCAAACGGAAACAACAACTTCTGCATCAGCCTCTACGTCACCTTCGTCAACCACTACGATGCCTACCACCTCCTCGACCAAGTGTTTTGGCGTGGATACGAGTTCATCGCATTCACGACGTACAATATCTTCACCGACTTCCACGACATCTTCTCCATCAACAACGTGGCCCACTCTCTCCCGTACATCATGGCGGAGGATGATGAGGGGTATGACGTGTAAGGAGCGGCCAAGGAGGAGCCATGGAGTGGCCGGGCCGGAGGAAGAAGAAGACTATTGTGTCTATGTCGTGTCGTGTCGTGTCGTGTCTGTTCATGTCTGTTGTGTTTGTTGGACTTGCTTTTCTACTATGTAATGGTTGCTAATTGTGTTTTATTAATATATGTGCTTATAGTTCGTGCAAAAACACACTTGTGCATACTACCAAAACGGGTACACAAGTGCATAAAATAAAAGGCTCAAAATATGATAACAGCTCGTGCATCAAAAGGTTGGAAACAAAACAGAGCATAAAACAAAACTGTCGGCGGGGTTTTTCTTAACACTGACGAACTGAAGAAGCAAAACAGAGCATCTCATAATAATTTGCCAGATTTCGAGTTGATTTTATTCAAGCCAAAGCCATAGACCATAACATCCATGTCAGTGGGTTATAGGATAACAAAGCATCATGATTTTTACTCAAACACTGATTGTGTTGTCTAATGACCAATGATCAGGAGATAAACAAAACAGAGAGAAATTACAAGGACGTCACTCTCCTTCGAATTCCATGAAAAAATGTCACGCGGGAGCTATTTGCCTGAACAAATATCAGCAGACTATAAATATACATCACAAATACATATTTTCACACAAACTGTCTAAAAAATAATTTCCATGTATGATACTTGAAAAATGACTACCCTTACTGCTGTAGGACATTCCTGCACGAGATGACACACAATATTAGATAATAAAGTCTAATAAAAATATAGGAAATATATCAAACTAATTTTCAAAACCGTACTTGGGATGATATATGTATTTTGGGTTCTTCCAGTTATGTCTCTCCTGTTGGCAAGCGTTGCACACCCGCTTCTTTCGCTCTTTGTATCCTAGCGGTCGACCATTTTTGTCATGGGAGAATGTTTCTCAACTGGAACCTTCTTGTTTTGCTTAGGCGCGTTCTTGGTGGACACTTTTTTAGAATCACCAACATCAAACTAGCTTGCTTGACTTGCATCTGTATTTTCAGTAACTGAACTACGAGGACCATATGCTCTGAATTTATCATACCCTTGTCTTCTAGAAATAATTCCATCGATGGTACTCGTCAGAAGATCGTACTCCATTGTGTCATAGCATGCAATATGCATAGCTTGTGAGGCCAACACATTTATACTGCTGTATTTTTTCCGCTCCTCTGGCCCAGACCAACCCCGACCAAACATATCGCTCGTGCGTCTAGCAGGCAACCTAAACCTGACATTTTTAGTGAAACGCCACAGAGCACAGCAGTCTGGTATTGCAGTTAATTTTAAGTGATTGAGCACGCGCATTATGTGCTTGCAAGGGATCCCTTTACGAATCATCCTTCGGCAGCTGCACCTTATAATTTCTGACGAGTTGGGAGTGTATTCCATGTAAAACTTGCTGTCAAGATTATTTTTCCATGCGACGACAAAGGTGTACGAGTCAGATCCTAGCTTTCTTTCTAAAATCTGCATGCCGCCAATCTTCGAAATGTCACCTTGCAAAATATAGAACACAGCTGGAGTGAAGACTGTCGCATCAGCTACCTCTAGTTCTTTGAAATCAGTATCTGACACCGAAAATGTCTGTGAAGCCGTGCAATCATCTTTGGCCTCCTTCTCACAGAGACGTGCGATGGCATTCTCGTAGTGACTAACCATGTCCACCAAGTTCATTTCCCCATCAAGGTGGAGGTGAAGATACGAGTTTAAACTTTCACTCCTCTAGTTGCTTCATACCCAGCCAGAACCCTTCTAAAAGATACGCGGTGGCCCATAATCTCTTCTTCGTGTACATTCTCTTAAGCCAAATTGTAGTTTTGGGTGATGTCCACTTCCTAACAAAAGTGTGCCATCGCTGCTCGAATACTTGCTCCGACGTGGTGTAATATAGAAGAGTCCTAAACTCGTTCAGTGAATTGTTAGGTAGGTGCATCTCCATATTTTTTTCAACGTGAAAGGTGCAAATACGATGGTATACACCAGTAAGTACTTCATCCACAACGGAGATCATCGCGGCATCTGCATCCGTGATTACTACCTTTGGCTTCTGCTGGCACATTGCTTTCAAGAAAGTCCGGAGCAGTCAGGCATATGTTTCTTCAGTCTCGTTTGATAGGATGGCACATTCAAATACCGTTGTTTTACGGTGATTGTTCAAGCCGACAAAGGGAACAAATGGTATTCTATACTTATTCATCTTGTATGTGCTGTCAAACACAATGACGTCGCCGTAGTCCTGGTAGTCCCGACGTGATTGAGAATCGCACCAGAACAAGTGCTGCAAACGGCCTTCATGTAGCGTGTAATCATAAAAAAAATCAGGGTCCCTCTTTTTTCTCTCCTCCATGATGCCCAAGGTTGTGTTAGCATCACCTTTATAAAGCAGCTTTCTCTTCTCCCTTAAGCACATGTTGTACAAATCCTCCCTTGTAAATCCCACATCGGCAAATGAACCACTAGAGTTGCTAATCATTGATCGCATGATGATATGCTTCCTAACCCCCATGTCACACTGCGATAATATCTCAGCTCTTTGGGAGTCGTTGATCTTCCTATGAGACCAAAGAAAAGGGACTTCATCCGGTCTCGCTAACACATGATTGTGAGTGTCATCAAAACTCTGAACGATCCAAAGACCAGTTTTTCCATCAAACTTCACCACCATACGTGCCTTATAGTTGCACCTAGACTCACCTCTGAACATATATTTGCGGCCTTCCATTGTCAGTAACTTCTTTTCACGTTTCCCTTGCTTGCAACACACAAAGCGCCTTAGACGAACAAGTCCATCATCAAACCGCCTCACTTGGTGCTTCTTAATGCCGAACTCATGATCTTTGGCATATCTGTTGTAGAAAGAATAGGCTACTGCTTCACTATGAAATGTCATTTCCATTATCTTGCAGTATAGTTCTCTCTTATCATCAGGATACCCAGTGTCATTGCTATATTTATTTGAACTCTCAGTCTGATTACATGGTGCCTGCTACAAATTCAAAACCTAGCCATTAGAACTATAGTAGTATGCATATCGGTTTGTTGATTGCTAAAAAACAGCCTATAAATAATACCTCCCCCGTGTCAACGAAGATATCAAAATTTGGTGTATCTTCACAATCATCATAATTACCCATCTCCAAGTCTGATTCATCCAAATAGTCATACTCCATACTAGAGTCATTTGTTACCTGAACAATTTAGCAATATTTATTATACAATTGCATCATACGGTGCATGACATATAAAATTGTACACCACTACACATACCTCAGTATGATCAAACATGTCCGTTTCTTCATGATTGTTAAGGCCATTGTGGAAATCATCTGTATAGACAATCTAAATAAATCAAGCCATGAGATATCATATATTATTTAATTTAACATTTAAATATCAAAGAAGAAGCTAATGTGTCCTCACATCAAACTCATCTTCGCTCTAGCCGTCTTCGAGATGCATATTGGCGGATATGGAATCATCACCGATATGCCCGATTTGATCATCTTTCATACTAGATCTAGAGTCCTCCATCTCCTCTATCAGTGATTGCGCCATATTGTTAGAATCACCAATGCTATGTGTATCTAACAATTGCTAGAGACGAAGCATGATCATGGGGACTTACAAGATCGGAAGATAAAGCCGACGATTTGGATTAGAAACCCTAGTGACGAAGAACTACCTTCGAGGATCTGCGGCGGCGGACGCGAGGATCTGCAGCGGCGGACGCGAGGATCTGCGGCGGCGGACGCGGGGTAGATCGGCGGCGCCGAGGGGAAGCAGATCCGCGGGTACGAGTGACCGAGTTTTACCAGGCGGCAGAGAAGAGAAAGCTTCAATTACGCCGAACAATAGTGCATGTATGGACGTGGGAGCTAATCGCGGTGATTAGGTCTAGGTGACTCCACGTGGGGTCGTGCCGTACGTCGTTGTCGGTCCCTGTATACAGATACGAGACTATACTGGGCTTGGATATGGGTTCTGCCTAGGAAAAAAAAACGAAGCCAACAAATCGCGTCGGACTAAAATGCCCCTAGCAGTTCGAACTTCCTCCTAAACGACAGTGCACACTGAAGCACTCCTCTTTTTACAAAATCTTAGTTACAGGATGATGTAGAAATCATAGATTGGTTATGGTTTCGTGAAAACAAAAGGAGGGAAAAGATATGCACCACTCAACAACCTTTACCTCGTCCCGTATAACTTTTGCATAAGTAAAATCCAGCAGGTGTAACATTTTTGCATTGTCGTACAACTTTTGCCAACGCCTGCGACTAGTCCCCTGCTAGATGGACAAGCGCGCTTCGCTGCGCCGTCCTCTGCTAATGGTGTCTAAATTCTGTGTCAGAGTCATTGTTTGCTTTTTGTTCTGTGTGCGCCGTTATTTGGGCTTGGCCTTGTGCGGGGTGCGTTACGCTTGCACATGACGTGTCATTTATTGGCCTCAGCACTAACTAAAGCACAATAAAAAGGACTCGATTGTAAAAGGAGGAATTGTTAATTTGTAGTTCTAACTTCAGCAAAAAAAAGGATCTAAATACAACCCTAGATATATAGATTTCAGACACCTGTTTTCTTTTCATTTTTCTTTTCTCTCGTCATAGTTCCGGAGACCCCAAGCTCAAGACAAACGACTTCTCAATCATGCCGAATATTATAGTGGTGCAAACTGAAGCTGACAACATCTACACTAATCTGAACCTGTAACTTTCGGTTGCGGTAAAATTCAAAAATAAGTTTATGCAGACATTTTTTACCGAAGCACCTCATGAAATATTGTTATTACCTATAATCCTAATTTGTTTGGTGGTGATCAAACTACAACTGGAGGATGTTACCAAGGCTGAATGTTGAAAAGTATGCGGTACAAAGATAATACATTAATATAGAAGGAAAACTCAAAGTGAATAATTTGTCGATACAAAGTGTGAATACATATATTTTATCTTTGGGAAAAGAGGTAGGCAGGGTGCAGACAATCTCAAATGCTTTTTCTGTTCGTAATTTTTTTAATTCAGAAAACAAACATTAGAACTTGGATCATAGTTCAAGTAAAACTGAATCTAATAGTTTAGCATATTCTTATGATGACAAACACAATATAATTTTTCAATTCTTAGGAAATCATGGCGCAAAAAAGACAGAGAATGTCATGTTCATGGAAATAGATGGCTTCAAAAGAAGGTAAACAATTATCAAAATTAAATTTGAGCATTTTATGCATTACGAAACAAACATTAATAAACTGTTGGAGGAACTATCCATGATAAAACAAAGCTGGACTATATTGCTTCTAATCCACAGACTCAGGTAGGTAGTGGAATTATTTGTTCACTTGGATGGACGACGAAGCAGTCTACACTATTTAAGTATGCATCCTCTATATGAAACCTTAGTATCCTACCATAAAAGAAAGCTAAGTATGACCGCATCGGGTAGTATGACATCACAGACGAATGCTAGGTGAAAAGCAGTACTCCCTCCGATCCATATTACTTGTCACTAAAATGGATGTATCTAGACATATTTTAGTGCTAGATACATCCATTTCAACGACAAGTAATATGGATCGGAGGGAGTATCAAAGACTGGCTGAAGTTCAAAAATTCTACCACGTAGCTATTTTCTGCCCATCAAGTTGTCCACTTATTCCCATTTTATAAAGCAACGTGAAAGACAAACAATAAGAATATACTCCGATTCTTTAGCTACTGATGATCAAACTATCAAATTCTAGAAGAGCATATTCTGTAGTAAAAGAGTACAATCCTCCATTGAATTATATGGAAACAAAGTAACCAACGATAACCTGTCCAATAGTGCGCTAGGATAATTTTCTAGATGATCAAGACACGAAGTTGTTCCAAGCTTGACAGAAAAAAATTGAACAAAACCTTGACCCTTGCGTCATAGAGCCCCCCACCGGTTGTTCGTGGCGTCACATTTCTCGAATGATTCGCAATGCACTCGGTCAGACATTCCATCTTCCTGCATAACCTGAAATAGCAGAGAAACTTCTACAAATCAAAATTTGTAACCATGGAGAAAGAATGAACCAAACCAGAAGAGGACATGTGACCAAAACGAAAAGAGAGAACCGGTTAAGCAAAGGCTGGTTATTTTTCTCTGAATTTTTTGCAATGTGTCTATTTAGAACATGCCATGCGTTAGTATTTCAGAATGCAGCTTCACCAAAAGTAAAGAAATGGTGAGGAAAAGGATATTCAGTGAAAGGACAAAATAGCAATAGCCAACCATGCACACTGAATTCAGACTACTTTCTTGTATAAATTCAAGACTGAGACTTGTAGAGAATCTGAGCTTGGTACACTTATCTAGTTGGCTAGTACTACTTGCACTCTTTTTTGTAGGAACGCATTAACCGCTTGCATAGCTCATACTTAGTGACCAATAGAAAATCGATTTATTCATGGATTTATCTTCAAACCCTAATTTAATTATATTATATTTTTCTGAAAGACTCACTGTAGGCATCACAAGGATGGACCGCGTGTGAGAGTCCCCACGCCTCGTTGTGCTTCTCTGGGACCTCCAGTACCACCACTTGAGCTCCTCCAAGCATCGTCAGTGGGCACGGTGCCTGCTTGTCGGGGTTGTTCTTCCGCTTTAAGCCTCCTTAGCGAGGGTGTACTCCAGTTTTCGACGACATCAACGCCCGGCCGGCTCCGTCCCCAGTTCATCCTATATCGAGTCCACACCCCATGTACACCTTCGCCTAAACCACCAACAGCGCACCGGCCACCACAGCCAAATCTAGGACAAATCAAGAAAAAGTGTAGACGTGAAGCCGAGGTACTCACAGACGCCGACGAAAACCGCGAACCCCAGGAGCGGGATTTATGGAGGTGATGGTGGCGACCCGTGGCCTTAGAGAAAACGATGGGCCATTGAGGAAAGCGCGTCAGCTCCAATCGGGCCCTTCCTCTTCGTCGTTCTAGCGCGAGGAGGCGTGATGGGAGGGAAGCATCTGTGGTGGTGCATGCCGAGGAACAAGCAGCTATGTGGTTGGCCGCAAGACCACCACTGTGCGGGGATGTAGTCATGTCGAACCGACCTAGTCACACTCATAGTCAACCACAACACGAAGAACAACATGACAAATGGGCCCCAGCCAGCTGAGCGGCCCGAGCAACCACAGGCCACCAAAACGAGGGAGCTTAGAGCTCTTCTAAGATTTGCAGTGCCGAGTAGCGTTGACCGGAGTTAATTTAACTTCTGTTATTTTGCTTGGTTAAAACTTGTACCCAAATTCTTGCCAGCGCGCAGGCGCTCAAACCACAGCCTCGGCGCGCTGCAGCAAATATAGTTTTTACAATAGTTTTAATGTGGAAATAAAAAAACAATACATTACACCGTTCACACCGTATTCCAATACCGTATTCCAATGTTCACAAGTACACAACACACTCATAATTTTCACAAGTTTACAACACATTAAAATGCTCATATACGCTACTATTATATATGATAGGACTTAGAGCATCTCTAGCCAAACGCGCATCGATTAGCTGCGCATATCGGTCTCCATCCTTTAACTCCCCATATTTGGGCATCTAATGAGAAGCGGCACCTAGCCAAAAATTCCTATACTTTAAATGAGAAAAAAAAGTTTTATTGCAAATCAAATCTTTCTAACGAAAATTCAATATTACAAACGGAAATAGTAAATGTAATATTCCAAACCAAAATATACAAATCTTCTCCGGATAGACTGGCTCCGGGTTGAAGTAATCTCTCATGGGTTTGGCATGGCCCTTCGCTCTATCGCGTTTGATGCTCACACGGGAAATTGGGAACCTCGCGTCGGCCAACGAAAATCTTCATGTAAAATCATGATCATCGCCATATCAAGGTTGTAATCTTCTTCGTCGTCCTCCTCCAACGACGAATTATCAAAGAACATCTCGCTCAACCTCTTCATCTGCAGCCGAAGATCAAATCGATCAACATATGTTGAACGTGGATTCACTACCCATGTGAGGACATGAAGCCCGGGCAAGCGCCGGGCGATAGGGATGCTGCGTCCGCCCGTGGCTGCGGAACTGCCTGCATCCTCCTTGCCGCACGTGCGGGTTGTATCTGACTTGTTCAATGTGGCACCGTGGGGTAATGGGACCAGAGTTTTTTTTTCCAGAACTAGCGTTAATTGGCCCACTCCCTCCCCTAACCCCGCATTAACTCCCTCTCCTTCGTCTTTCTCTCGCTCCTCTCCGAGCTTCTCTCTCTAGTTCTCTCGGTGGCAACCGTCGGTGGAGGGCGGAGGCGGAGACGGAAGCGGAGATTGGAGCCGTTCCAGCAGAGGGGTCTGTCGCAACCCGGAGGAGATATACATCAGCGCCCTGAGCGCAACCGGGGCGTTGATTTCTGGGGGGATATTTATCGTTCTGATTTATGGTGTAAGATATCCATTCCTAGAGGTGTTTCGGTACATTTCGACCATCGTGAGGGCATACACGGCACGTGCACTATTATGTACTCCATGATTTCAGTCCGCATCATGTTCGAATGCATCAATTTCCTCCATTCATGTTCGCCTCTGTGTGCTTTCACGCGATTTTATGGGGTTCTCCAGGGGTTGGAGCGGCGCTAGGGGTCGCCGTGCAACCGCTCCCAGCACATATATGTGGCCATGGTGGGGTGGTTTGTTGACGGTTAACGATGCACATTTATGCTGGTATCCATTAATGAAGGGGGATCTGGAGGGGATATTGATGACATGGGTTTTTCGGCATCATTATCAAAGGAATATACAATCTAGCAAATGGACAGCTCATGTTGTTGATTTTAGCGATTTAGTTGTTTTTTTCAAAAAAAATGCCCAACATAAACATGTTTGTTGCATATATATGGCAGTAGTAGTTGCTAGTAGAAGTTGCAAAAGCAGGCATACATCATAAGTGTCAAAAGTAGGCTTATCGTAGACTACAAGTTGCTTATCTAACATTAGTAGTTGCTTAACCCAACATGTTTGTTGCCTACATGATACTAGAAGTTGCTTGTCTGATATAAGTAGTTGCTCACATAAGAAGTTGTTTGTCTGACATAAGTAGTTGCTCAACCCAACATGTTTGTTGCCTACATGGTCCTAGAAGTTGCTTGTGTGACATAAGTAATTGCTCAACCCAACATGTTTGCTGCCTACATGGAACTAGAAGTTGCACAATTTTTTGTCGCTTCTTTGTCACATGAAGTTGTTCACCAACCTGTTCATTGGCTATTCGATACTAGAAGTTGCTCAGAATAACATCAATGCTCGGAATAAAATTTTCTATATGTAGTTGCTTTTTTTGGTCATAAGTAGTTGCTCAAAAAAATTATTTGTTGCCTACATGCCTAATTTTTTCGCCAACAAAAACATGTTTATTGCATATATGGCACTACTAGTTGCTAGTAGAAGCCGCAAAACAGGCATATATTAGAAGTGTCAAAAGTAGGCTTATCGTAGACTACAAGTTGCTTATCTGACATAAATGCTTGTTCAACAACATGTTTGTTGCCTACATGGCACTAGAAGTTGCTTGTCTGACATAAGTAGTTGCTCAACCCAACTTCTACTTATGTCATAATAACATCAATACTTGGAATATAATTGCCTATATGTAGTTTCTTTTCTGTCATAAGTAGTTGCTCAACAAAATATGCTTGTTTCCTACATGGAACTAGAAGTTGCTCAACCCAACTGTAAAGTTTCCTTTCCCTGTCATAGGTAGTTTCTCAACCCAAGTTGCTAGTAGAAGTTTGATCAAAATATATAATTAAGTTCTGTTTTTATGCTATGTTGAATCATGTGTGCATGATGGATGGGTTTGATCCAACAGCAGGTAGGGCCTCATCTTCAGAGAATCAGCAACTTAAGGCTCCGACATGAAGGATGCTACTAAACAAGGCAACATAAAGGCTCTGGTTAAATGTGGCCCTCCTCCAAGGAAATGGTCTAAATAGGCAATTGCGGAGAAACCTGCTGGTGATATGGTTGATACGAGGTAGAATCCTAAGCGGAAGGAAAAAAGGTTGCAGCCACCAAGAAAAGGGACAACTCTGATGTAAGTTCTACTGTGCTACCCATATTGTACCCATCATAAATCCAATTACTCATCGGATTTTTTACATGGTTTTAATCATCATCAAATGCAACTTTTTCATTCACTAAAATGTTTATGCCATAGTTGCTTTTTTCATTTCATATATAGTTGCTTCTCTATCATTGATAGTTGCTCAACAAAACATCAGAGTTGCATGTATGGAACTAAATGTTGCTAGTAGAAGGTTGATCAAAGTATTTACTAATAGGATCCTGTGTAGTTGCTTCTGTGCGTTAGGTAGTTGCTCACCCCACATATATTGTTTCCTATATGGAACTATAAATTAGCATCTACATTGACTTTTCCCTCGCCTAATACATTGCTTTCTCCCTTGTCTAAACAGGCAATTGCGGAGAAACCTGTCGGTGATATGGTTGATACGGGGGAGAATCCTAACCAGAAAGGAAAAAAGTTTGCAGCCACCAAGAAAACAGACAACTATGATGTAAGTTCTACTATGATACTCATATTATATCCATCATAAATCTAATTACTCGTCAGATTTTTTACATGGTTTTTATCATCAGCAAATGCAACATTTTCATTCACTGAAATGTTTATTACATACTTGATTTTTCATTTCATATGCAGTTTCTTCTCTGTCATTGATAGTTTCTCAATGGAACATGTTTATTGCCTTTATGGAACTAGATGTTGCTACTAGAAGGTTGATCAAAATAGTTACTTATAGGATCCTGTGTAGTTGCTTATGTGCCATAGGTAGTTGCTCACCCCCACATATATTGTTGTCTATATGGAACTATAAATTAGCATCTACATTGCTTTTTCCCTCACCTAATACATTGCTTTTTCCCATGCTTAAATTGTAGATTCATGAAATAAGAAACCGGGCATCCCCATCGTGGTTTTTCACACTAAACAACAGTTTGACAGGCCCACATAAGATTGTACTGATTGAAAATAAATTTGGTGGCATGTTGAACATTGGTGCCTGTACCATGCCTCTTGACCTCAGCCAGTGGGTTATGAAGTGCTATGATCCCCGACAGTTCTGACTTAGTGATACATGGAAGTGGAAAGAAGATACATGTTGATGCAGATAGTGTGCACAAGGTTTGGGGACTACCTAACTCCGGTTTAAAAGTTTGATATGAGAGGAATCTTGATATCATCTGACAATTCAACGAGAATTACGGTTTCCCTAGAACAAATGCTCCTGAACTGACCAAATGGTTCACGACGATCAAGGATTTGGGCGGGTCATCATGCCCTAGGTTTGTTCGAGCTTGGGCTGTAGTGGCCTTCAATTGCTTTCTCGCACCAACAACTGGTCTAAAAGTTAGTCCACATTTTTTCCCGCTGTTTATGATGTTGAACTCCTCCCCCGGACAATATCTGTCATTTTGTTGTTGAGCATATTAGGATAGCTTTCAATGCACTAGGAAACAAAAAATCTGTATGCTGTTGTGTTTATCACCTGATGGTAAGTGCATTTTTCCTAGACAGATGTTTTTTATTCTATGTAGTAGCTTTTCTATCATAAAAAGTTGCTCAACCCAAGCTGCTTGTTTCTTATATGGACCTAGAAGTTGCTAGTAGAATTTAAACAACTACTCTCAGTTTTTTCTGAGATTTTTCACTATTGAAACATGCTTTATCTCCTATGTAGTTCCTTTTTATGTCATATTAAGTTGTTGAAACAAACATGTTTGTTGCCTTTATGGAACTAAAAGTTGCTATTCAAGTACAAAACTAGACCCGCGTCATTTTTATTTTTCTAAACTATACATGCATTTGTCTCATGTGTAATTGTCTGTTTTTCATATGTAGTTGCTCAAAACCAACCTGTTAGTTTCCTGTATGGTACCTGTGATTGCTACTACTAATTTCGTAGAAAACTGGCCCATTCTAACATTTTCCTTTGCAACATATAGTTGTCAATCCACATGCTCCCCTGCAATCCATAATATGTTCGCATTTAATTCTTTATCCCTGTTTTTTTCTCCTTTGAACAGTTACTATACCTAGATTCTCTAGAAGTTGACGAGATGATAAGTGACTATAACCCACGAGAAGATGCCTGGGATATTGCCTTGATAAATAAGGTCAAGAAGAAATACATGATCAGTCCAGGGATTTTCAGCTGCAAACTTCAAGTAAGCGTGATATGCTTTTTTTACTCATTCCCATCTTTTTACCTCATGCCTGCTTTTTGGAACACTTAAATTAACTAAACCTGTATTCTAAATAACAGTTGAAGGAGAAATACAAAGACATACAACATGGAGGACTTTTTGGTGGATTGCTAAAGACTGAACAGTTCGTGACCTCAAATTTGCCGCCAAACTACGACCAATGTGTGAGTACCGCCACAATTTTTACTCTCTCCATACCTTTTCGTAGTTTCTTACTGCAAACTTCTTGGTTCCTTTTTCTGCACTTAGGGTTTTTTGCAAAACAAATTGTATTTCCTTTCTGCACATATACCAGTTGCTTTCTCTGTACAGATAGTTGCTTCCTGCACAACCTTTGTTTTTCTATAAACTAGATCCACTAGACTTTTTATAGTTGCTTGCATGCACTACTAATTTTTCTTTTATTTTGCATCTTACTTAATATCAAACTTGTAGAGAAAAAAGGAAAATAACTGCTTTGGTTCATGTAGCATGCTCAGATTTTGAAGATACCTTGAAAAAGTTTATCAATGGAATTGGCAAACTTGAAGAAAGTGTTGTACATCACAAAGTTCAACAAAGACCTACGAAAAGGCAAAGAAACAAAGAACAAGACGAAGAACTAGTGTTGCCTGACAAGGACTTTGAGACTTATGATGAGGATAACAATAGGCAAGTCTATGATTATGTGTTAATCGCTATAGTTTAACATTGTTCATTCTTTATTTAAGTCCTTTTTCCTCGCACCTTACTCTGTCCCCTTTCTTTTTGTACATAGTAAACAAGGCGATGATTATGCTGATGAGTCTGACCATGGGACAAAAGATGATGACGATGAGGATGTGGATGGCAGCAATAATGATGATGACGATGACAATGGCGGCGCAGGGAACATAGGATATGGCAGTGCATGAACAAATTAAGATAATGCAAGCAATGATGAGACGAGCATGTGCGATGATTGCACATATCAGTTCTATGTTGATAATAGGAATACAAGCACTAGTACAAGGCCAGGGGAAAAAGGAAGAGCGAAGATGAGGGGTTGTTGAACAGAATAGGGAGGAACTTGCCAAGACTAGGGAATAACTTGTTCAGACTAGTGAGGAAGGTGCTCATACCATTGAAGAACTTGCTCAACTGACCAGGGAGGAAGTTGCTCAACATGCAAGGGAGCAAGTTTCTCACAACATGGATAAAGTAGCCTAGACCAACAAAATAGTTGCTCAGAACAGCAAAACAGTTGCTCAGAAAAGGGGGCAAGTTGCTTAGCAGACGAGGAAAGATCCTACGCAGCACATCAGGGAGGAAGATGCACATACAACTGATGGCTCGATGTTGATGTAGAGCTCGTTGGGAACCCCAAGAGGAAAGTATGATGAGCACAGCAGCAAGTTTTTCTCAGTTATGAAACCAAGGTTTAATCGAACCAGTAGGAGCAAGGAAACACCCCAAAGATGTTGCTAGCTGAGCCTTGGCAGGGCGCACTACCGGTGCTAGTAGCAACGTGGAGACCTGCACAACACAACCATAGAACTCTGTCCCCAACTTGCGATGAGGTTGTCAATCTCACCGGTTTTGCTGAAAACAAAGGATTAAACGTATCGAATGGAAGGAAGTAATAGTTTGCAGAAAGTAAACACAAAGCAGTAAACAGTTTGTAGATTGTATGTAAAAGAAAAGGACCGGGATCCATAGTTCACTAGAGGTGGCTCTCCTCAAGATAGATAACATGTTGGGTGAACAAATTACAGCGGGGCAATTGACAAACATCGAGAAAGCAATACATGCATATACTAATCATCTTGACTCCTTTGAGCCTTGATTGGGCATTACAACATTATATGTAGACCGCCATCCAACTGTATCTATGACTAATAATCCACCTTCAGGTTATCATCCGAACCCCCTCTAGTATTAAGTTGCAAGCAACAGATTATTGCTTTATGAATTGCGTGTAAAGTAAACAATACGATTGTTCTATGAACAAAGGATTGTTGTTTTCTCCCTAGTAGCAACAACACATCTAGTACCTTAGAGATTTCCGTCACTTCCCCAGATTACTAGAGGCATGAACCCACTATCGAGCATAAATACTAATCTTGGAGTTGCTAGCATCTACTTGGCCAAGATAGCTACTAACAACGGAAAGCATGCAAGATCACAAATAACAAAGACATGATAGAATCAATAATCAATCTGAAATAGTATCTCAATATCCATCAGATCTCCGCAAACACAACATGTAGAATTACAAATAGATGATCTTGATCATGAACGGAGCTCACAAGATCTAGACATGAAAGCACAAAGGAGGAGAACCAGCCATCTAGCTACTACATGGATCCGTAGTCCAAGGATGAACTCTGCACGCATCACACCGGAGGCTTGCATGGTGATGAAGAAGGCCTCCAGGGTGAATTCCCCTCTCCGGCAGGGTGCCGGGAAGAGCTTCAGATCCCTCCCGATCTAGGGATGGAGATGACAGCGGCTACAGACTCTTTCATGGATTTTTGATCGGTTACTTAGGGTTTTCGTCCCGAGGGCATCTTTTAGGCGGAAGGAGAGGCCGAGGGGGTGCCTAGGCTGGCCACACCACCCCCTGGCGTGGCCAGGCCTGGCCCGCGTGGCCAGGTGGTGTGGTGCCCCCTGGCTCCTCTCCATCTCGTATTCTGGCATCTGATGACTTCCGAAAAAATAGGCACTTTGGCTTTTGTCCCGTCCAATTCCGAGAATATTCATTTCCTGACTTTCCTGGAACCAAAAACAGCAGAAAACAGGCAGCTGGCACTATGGCTCTTGTTAATAGGTTAGTCCAAGAAATCATATGAAAAGTACTCCAAAGTGTGGAAAAAACACAAGAAAGTGGATAAAACCAAGCATGGAACATCAAAAATTATAGATACATTTGCAATGTATCAACATCCCCAAGCTTAACTCCTGCTCGTCCTCGAGTAGGTAAGTGATAAAAAGAAAGAATAATTTTGAGGTGACATGCACCATCAAAGACTAGATCAAAGTATTTGTAAAACATTCAAAGCTGGGATCATAGTACTTCAATCATAACATGAAAGACAAAGTTCTAGTAATAAGACAAAGAAACTATGATGCAACATGAAAAGGCACAAACAAAAGATTCATGAATAACAATGCTTTGCAAGACGTTTGTTTGTTTGTTTCACATAAAGAAAACATAGCATAATAGTATTCAGCTTGTCCCTCATAGAGTAGCAAATATAAATGCATAGGACACCTTCAAAGTTCATAAGAGTGACTAGATACAAATAGTTTTAAAACAAGCAATATCAAGTTATGCATCAATCAACTAGTCTTGGGACAATGCACATAGAACTAAGAATGGCCACTATGCTCTCAAAGTAGGTGCATAAAGATAGAAGGTGGAGACTCAATATAATGGTGGAAGAAAGGCCTTCATAGAAGGAAGTAGGGATTCAAGTCTCATAAAGAGCTTCCAAAAATTATGGTACTTATAGCTTTCAGCTCTCATTGCCCCTATCTTAAGCATCTTGAAGTGATTAAGGTTAAAGTGAACAAACTATGGTGTACATGCTTGACGAAGTATAAGTTAGGAATCTCATGTCCCTTGTATACGAGGGCCGCTCCTCATGCTACTCAAGTTTAGTCACCGGTAAGTTCTTGTCATTGTAAGTACATGTGTATCATAGAGAACCGCCAACGCGGTACCCCTTGCCCGATGATACGGAAGAATCCCCATATCAAAATGACAAGGCAAGCAGACAACGAGCATCTCAGCAATCTTCTTATTTACCATGGGAATATGGTGCTTTTTTCTCTCTTTCCTCTTTTCATAATCTCTTTTTTTTTCTTTTTCTCTTTTTTCTCAATATAGGACTCTTTTTTATAAGAAGAATGCTTCATAGACAACTCATTATGGTTACACTGCAGGTTTCACCATGTCAGCATGGATTAGACCAGCGGCCCAGGCGTTTCTCTAACACATACACATAACTCCATGGACTTACAAGCTCCCCTTTCATTTCACACCGATGACATCCATATACAAAAGAGCATGATATCAACTAGGTACAAGTACCAAGTGCAATGTTGAAAGCGTTCCCCATGAAAGCATGGTTCTGCTAATCCCCAACAAATAAGTGCAAGCATATACAACATAGACGACACAATGGTTCAAGTTTATTACGGGCAAGAAAAGTAAAGTGTGCCATCAAGTTCATGAGCATAACAAGTTTAATTTGGAAGGTAAACAAAAGCATGAATATACTTGGAGTAGCATAAGCTAGTAGGTAGGTATGGTGGACTCTTTGGAATAACTTGGTTTAGGGAGTTGGATGCATGAGTGGAACTCATACTTGGTTGTGGAGGCTAGCAAAAGACTGGGAGCGACAAACTAAGAGAGCAATAATGGCCATAATCATGCAGAGCGACAAAACATCATTGATCAAAGCATAAAGTGATACTACAAGTTGAAAACTAAAAGATCATAAGGCTATGGTGACTTGAGATAGTCATAACATGGTGTGAGCATGTGCCAAGTCAACCCAAATAAAGCATCAAAGGAGAATACCACAATACTATGCTTTAATATGCTGAAACAACGCATGATTCATCCAAGGAACATTAAGCAATCTCAATTGTTTATAACAAGTCATGCTACAACAAAGAATACTAAGCATAAAGCCAAAACAATATCAAGCATGGCATGACAAAGCATAGGCCACAGTCAAAAACGAGCTCTTTTTACCACATAAGCATGAACTTTCCTACTCTTTTCCAAACCAAACCAAACTATTTGCAAACCAATGTATGAAAGAGGGGGTCCAACAAATTTATTCATAAAACTAAGAAAACCAAGCAAACGAAAAACCAAAACGAAAACGAAAAAGAAGACACTCCAAGAACAACACAACTATGCATGAAACAATAAAAATAAAGCGTTTGGAAGAAACCTGGAATTTTTATTGATGAAGAAGGGGATGCCTTGGGCATCCCCAAGATTTGATGCTTGTACTTCTTGGATATTTCTTGGGGTGACACGTGTGGCATCGCCAAGCTTGAGCTTTAGTCCATCCTTCATCTCATTACTCATTCCTTCCATACACCTGAAATTTTTCCTTCATACAAAACTTCACACAATCTTTATTAGCAACATTAGTGCACTCAAGATAAATAAGTCTTAAGGTTTAGTTCTAACACCAAATAAACTTCCATTAGAACACTAGCTACTGTAGCACTTCCCTCAAAAAGCTCAATTCCCCAAAAGAGCTCAAAAAGGAACCAACAAGAAGCAAATGCAGAAAATGACAGAAATCTGTCAAAACAGCCCAGTAGGTAAAGACGAATTTTTTCGAAGACCTTGTGTTGCTCAAATAAAAAAGTGTTTAACTAACGAAAGTTAGATAACAACCTGGGGCAAAAGCAAAAAAAATTCACGCCTCAAAAAGACGTTCAGATATTTTACACTAATTTTTATGGTGAAGCATAGAAATCTGTTTCGGGACAGCAACTTTCCCAATCATTACTTCTCTCTCATTAGAGGTTACTCTTGGCACAAAAAGCAAATAAAAAGGATAAGGAGCGGTTATTACTGAAGTAATAACTTCCAAGACTCACCTAAAACTTTTGGGTTATCTCCCAATAAGTACTTTTCTTTAACCCCTTTAAGTTAGGCATAAGAAGCAAGAAAGAATCAAGTGTTCTCAAATGAAGAAGCATTAAGACCAAATTTTGTTTTCATAGGAGAGGCAAAAGAAATCTTTTCTCTCTTCTTAGGGAAGTGTTGTATACCTTTCTTGAGTGGGAGTTGATATTTAATGGTGCCTTCTTTCATATCAATAATGGCACCAACAGTTCTAAGAAAAGGTCTTCCCAAGTAATAGGACAAGAAGCATTGTATTCAACATCCAAAACATAGAAATCAATGGGGACATAGGCATTGTTAACCATAATAAGAACATCATTAAGACTTCCCATGAGTTTATTTCTAGAATTATCATCAAGTGGGACATTCAAATAACAATCTTCAAGTGGAGGCAAATCAAGCATATCATAAATCCTTCTAGGCATAATAGAAACACTACTATCAAGATCACATAAAGCTTTGAAATCAAAGTCATTCACTTTCATATTAATGATGGGTTCCCAACCATCTTCTTGTTTTATCGGAATAGAAGCTTTATGTTTCATCTTTTCTTCTTTAATCTTTATGAGAGCATCAGTAATGCGTTTTGTAAAGGCCATGTTCATAGCACTAGAATTAGGACTTTTAGCAAGCTTTTGTAGGAACTTAATAACTTCAGAGATATTGCAACCATCAAGATCAAAATCAAATTTATCATCTAAAGTAGTAGAACTATTACTAGCCTCAACACTAGTGGTGGTAATAGCAGAAACACTAATGTTTCTAGCAATTTCATCTTATCTTTCCCACTTAGCATGTAATTTAGCTAATAGTCTAACATTTTCATCAATTCTTACTTGTATAGCATTAGTAGCTGCAAAGGGATTATCATTAGTTTCAGGTTTAGCAGCCATTTTATTCAAAGAAGATTGAGCTTCAGCCAAAGATGCTATATTTCTTTCAGCATTAGAGAGTTTTTCCTCAATAGTTTTATTGAAAGCAGTTTGTTTACTAATAAAGTCCCTAAGCATAACTTCAAGTTCAGAGGGTGAACTCCTATTATTGTTGTAGGAATTTCCATAAGCATTAACATTGTTAGGAGGATATGGCTTATAATTGTTGTTACCAAAATTACTCCTAAGCATTATTGCCAAAATTATTATTTCTTATGAAGTTTACATCAACTTGCTCTTCTTGAGCAACCAAAAAAGATAAAGGAACATTATCTAGATCAATATGGGCTTTCCCATTAACAAGCATAGACATAATAATATCAATCTTATCACTCAAGGAGGAAGTTTCCTCAACAGAATTTACCTTCCTACCTTGTGGAGCTCTCTCAGTATGCCATTCTGAATAATTAACCATCATATTGTCTAGAAGTTTTGTTGCAGCACCCCAAGTGATGGCCATAAAGGTACCTCAAGCAGCAGAGTCCAATAGGTTCCTTGAAGAATAGTTCAATCCTGCATAAAAAATTTGGATGATCATCCAAGCAGTCAGTCCATGAGTGGGACAATTCTTTACCAAATATTTCATTCTTTCCCAAGCTTGAGTAACATGTTCATTATCAGATTGTTTAAACTTCATTATTTCACTTCTCATAGATATAATCTTAGCAGGAGGATAGTATTTTCCAATGAAAGCATCTTTGCACTTAGTCCAAGAATCAATACTATTCCTAGTTAAGGAATTCAGCCATTCTTTAGCTTTTCCTCTGAAAGAGAAAGGAAACAATTTCAGCTTAATAATATCACCATCTACATCCCTATGCTTTTGCATCTCACAAAGTTCAACAAAGTTATTTAGATGGGAACAACATCTTCATTACCAATACCAGAAAATTGTTCTCTCATAACAAGATTGAGCAAAGCAGGTTTTATCTCAAAGAAAGTATCTTCAGGCACAGGTGGAGCAATAGGTGTGCTCATAAAATCATTGTTGTTGGCGCTAGTGAAGTCACACAACTTAGTGTTTTCAAGAGTAGTCATTTTTTTGGGTTTTCAAATAAGAAAGCAAACTAGTAAAATTATTTTTTTGTGTTTTTGATAAAGAAACAAGCAAACAAAACAAAAAGAAACTAAGCAAAACAAAAATAACAAAGTAAATAGATTGGTTATGAGGGACTCCCCTTGTGAAGATGTCCTTGACTCCTCGGCAACGGCGCCAGAAAAATGCTTGATGGCTCGGTGTTGATGTAGAGCTTGTTGGGAACCCCAAGAGGAAGGTATGATGAACACAACAGCAAGTTTTCTTCAGTTATGAAACCAAGGTTTAATCGAACCAGTAGGAGCAAGGAAACACCCCAAAGGTGTTGCTAGCTGAGCCTTGGCAGGGCGCACTACCGGTGCTAGTAGCAACGTGGAGACCTGCACAACACAACCATAGAACTCTGTCCCCAACTTGCGATGAGGTTGTCAATCTCACCGGTTTTGCTGAAAACAAAGGATTAAACGTATCGAATGGAAGGAAGTAATAGTTTGCAGAAAGTAAACACAAAGCATTAAACAGTTTGTAGATTGTATGTAAAGGAAAAGGACCGGGATCCATAGTTCACTAGAGGTGGCTCTCCTTAAGATAGATAACATGCTGGGTGAACAAATTACAGCGGGACAATTGACAAACATCGAGAAAGCAATACATGCATATACTAATCATCTTGACTCCTTTGAGCCTTGATTGGGCATTACAACATTATACGTAGACCGCCATCCAACTGTATCTATGACTAATAATCCACCTTCAGGTTATCATCCGAACCCCCTCTAGTATTAAGTTGCAAGCAACAGATTATTGCTTTACGAATTGCGTGTAAAGTAAACAATATGATTGTTCTATGAACAAAGGATTGTTGTTTTCTCCCTAGTAGCAACATCACATCTAGTACCTTAGAGATTTCTGTCACTTCCCTAGATTACTAGAGGCATGAACACACTATCGAGCATAAATACTAACTCTTGGAGTTGCTAGCATCTACTTGGCCAAGATAGCTACTAACAACGGAAAGCATGCAAGATCACAAATAACAAAGACATGATAGAATCAATAATCAATCTGAAATAGTATCTCAATATCCATCAGATCCCCGCAAACACAACATGCAGAATTACAAATAGATGATCTTGATCATGAACGAAGCTCACAAGATCTAGACATGAAAGCACAAAGGAGGAGAACCAGCCATCTAACTACTACATGGATCCGTAGTCCAAGGATGAACTACTCATGCATCACACCGGAGGCTTGCATGGTGATGAAGAAGGCCTCTAGGGTGAATTCTCCTCTCCGGCAGGGTGCTGGGAAGAGCTTCAGATCCCTCCCGATCTAGGGATGGAGATGACGGCGGCTACAGACTCTTTCGTGGATTTTTGATCGGGTACTTAGGGTTTTTGTCCTGAGGGCATATTATAGGCGGAAGGAGAGGCCGAGGGGGTGCCTGGGCTGGCCACACCACCCCTTGGTGCGGTCTGGCCCGCACGGCCAGGTGGTGTGGTGGCCCCCTGGCTCCTCTCCGTCTCGTATTCTGGCATCTGATGACTTCCGGAAAAATAGGCACTTTGGCTTTTGTCCCGTCCAATTCCGAGAATATTCATTTTCTGACTTTCCTAGAACCAAAAACAGCAGAAAACAGGCAGCTGTCACTGTGGCTCTTGTTAATAGGTTAGTCCAAGAAATCATATGAAAAGTACTCCAAAGTGTGGAAAAAACACAAGAAAGTGGATAAAACCAAGCATGGAACATCAAAAATTATAGATACATTTGCAATGTATCAACAACCCAGAAAGTTGCTGCTACCAGGAATGAAGTTGTTGATACTAGTAAGAGAGTTGCTCAACAGACTAGGGAAGTTGCTGAAGGAAGGGAGGAAGGTGGTCATACCATACAGAGATTTGCTGAGACCGGTGGGAAAGTTTATGGACAAACTAGGAAGGAAGTTCTACAGAAAATCATGGAACAAATTGCTCACAATAGGGAGGAAGTTGGTCATATCATGCATAAAGTTGTTCAGCAGAAAGTTGTACTGCAAACCAGGAAAAAAGTTAGTGAGACCACACAAAAAGTTGCTGGGACCATGGAAAAAGTTGCTGCTTCTAGGCAAAAAGTTAATGCTCCCAGATAACAAGTTGCCAAACTGACTAGGGAAGAAGTTGCTGATACTAGGAAAAAAGTTGCTGAGACCATGAAAAAATTTGCTGCTCCCAGGAAAAAAGTTGTGCTCCTAAACCAGTTGCCAAGCTGACCAGGAGGAAGATAGCTAATCTGTGCAGCATCAAAGATCCACTGACATCATCACATATATCAAGAAATCTAAACTTGTTGGTGCCTATGCCAAATTGTCTCTTCCCACTGGCATCCCAATAGTTTTTCATGGTACCATGATTGAGAGAACTCCAACTGCTATGCATGTTGCACATACCAGGGAAGATATTGATCAAAATGTGAAGCAAGTTGCTTAGGATATGGAGGAAGTTGCTCAACCTAGACAGGAAGTTGATCCTACAAAGGATGATGTTGGTGAGAGCAGTCAACATCAAGAATTTGGGGAAATGTCTTTAATGGATTTGTGCAAGATGGACACTGGGAAGAAGTTGTGTGAAATTCGATATCTCGAAGAACCTACCATTTTGAATTCAACTCACAAAGTGAGTTGGAGTCTCTTTTGCAAGAAGGGCTAGCTGAATCATGTTACTCACATGACAAAAGTTTGGAATGGATCGAAGGTGTACAATGTAGTCCAGGAACTTACAAGAAATATCTTGATTCATTTAACATGGAAAAGAAGATGAAGATGCAATCCAGCAAGGGGGTCCTGTGAAAGTGAATGACCCACCAAGTACTGCAACAAAATTTACAGAGAAGCCAACTAGAGATAAAGGACATGCAATTACAGTGCACAAACAAGAAACTTTAGTGCTTCATGAGGCAACTTTTGTACAGGAACAGGCAACTTCTAATGCACCTAAAGCAACTAGAGTGCATACTGTTGCTAGTACAACTTCAGACACCTATTGCTGGTACAACTTCAGTGAACTAGCAGATAACTTCTGTTGTACTCTAGGCAACTTCAGTTGCTCTTCAGACAAGTACTCTGCAAAAACAGGAAACTATAGTACAAAAGCAGCCAACTACATAGGCGAATCAACCGTTGAACAACCCACCAATAGAAAACAATGTTATGGACAACCCACCAACTCGGGCAACTTGCCTATCACCATCACCCCACCCTTGATAAAAAATACAAACAAGATAACCGATTCCCAGGTTCAGCAACACCATACATATAAGATGCCACTTCGAAGGTCCAGGTCTGGTAGCGATATGGACAACCCGTCTTTTAGTTTGGGTCCAGATTTTGATGACTCACCTCCGGAAAGCGGCCCTATTGAAACTGATCAGTTTGAAATTTTAGCGGGCATCGATCCTGTAGAGATTGAAAGAGTGTGTGTTGAAGCAGAGACAACTCAGAGGGCATAGGATGAAAAAGCAGCCACTAGAGACAAAGAAGAATCATCTGCCGACATTCAAACGCCCTGCAAAGCCCCTAACCCTATGGTACCAATACTAGGCGTTGATGGTACATGCAGTTTGATAACTCCTAAGAAATATGTAAGAAGGTTAATCAAGCCTCCCCATGCAGATTATCGCCATATGTCAATGTAGATAGCAGAAAATAGTTTACAAGCAACGAAAGTGCTAGCAAGCTCTATGCAAAATTTATTCAGCACGGAGGGAGCACTAGAACACAACGAAACAAAATCAATGAAAGGTGGTTCTCTCTTTTTTCCTGGTTTTAACCAAACTTTTATTAATTAGTTTGCTATAAAACAAGTTGATGTTCTAGCCTTTGTAGTTGCTTACTAACAGTACAAAATTGCAGCAATAACTGGGTTTGTTGCCTACATGACCGTAAAAGTTGCTTGTATGAAAAATAGCAAACTACCTTCATAGACAAAGCAACTACATATATGTTACTCATATGAGCATAACTTCTTTGTTTCACCAACAAAATGTCTATGTTTTCCTACATAGTTGCTTAGTCTTACCTACATAGTTGCTTTTTTAGTAACAAAACTCTGTTTCACAGCTCGGAAATTGTCAAGTTTGGAAACTTCCACATTACAACATGGGAGCTTGCAATTTCTATGAAACCAGGAGGATGGGTTCACACTTCGGTCATGGAAGTTGGAATCAAGGAAATTGTGAAAGATATTCGAGAGTTAGCAAAGAAGATAGTCATGCCATTAAGGGTATCTATAAGTGCATTACCTGAAACCATGTTTTTTCCTTTTATACTATGATGCCATTAACCAACAAGTAGAGTATAAACAAGTTCAGTTATTGTGTCAATCCCCCCATTCACTATTTTTTTGCTTCTCCTTTTTCTGTACAGACATGGATGCAGGAATTGGTATGGGACACAAAAGAACTAAAGGAGGTATTCAGCAATTCAAGGCATTTGGATCGACAAGACATGGTTTGTACAAATTTCCATTTACATATTACATGTTTTCCCCATATTTGCTTTCTTTATGCCACTAGTTGCTTTTCTTCATGTCACTTGTTGCTTTGTCTATGACACTAATTGCCTAACTAAAAGACAATAGTTGCCTCACTAGTTGCTTTCTTTATGTCACTAGTTGCTTCCCCTACTTTTACTAGTTGCTTCCTATATGTCAATAGTTCCTTCCCCTACTTTTAATAGGTGCTTACTATATGTTAATAGTTGCTTTTCACTATATAACAACTTGCCTCACTATAGACAATAGTTGATTATACAAAAATAACTTCAATACTGTCTTCTTGGTGCATTTTTTAGTTGCTTCATCTAGGTCACTACTTGCCTCTACGATCATAACTACTTGATTTTATATAGCTCAGTAATTACCTAATTGCAAGCAATTGTTGCTTCTGTCTCAATACTTGCCTAATTGTTTTACCAAAAACACGTGGTTCTATAGTCTGACTTTTACTTTTCTCATACACAGGTTATGTTCCTTGTTATTCAGCCACTCAACCCGAAAGAAAAGAAACTTGTCCACCATTAATGGTTGTTCAACTTAAACATCGGAGACAGAAAGTTTCAGATCCTTGAATCACGAAGGACAGTCAAGGATAAGGTGTTGAAGAATTGTTACCAGACCATCATCTCTTCTATCCGCATTCTCTGGGATGAAAACTATGGTAGCTCTAAAATAAAGCTTGACAATTTTGGTTTACAAGAAATCCAAGTACCAAAACCGAAAAATAAGTTAGCAACCTCGGTGACTTGCCCACATTCATAGTCACACTGTTCATTACATTCATACTATGCTTTTTCTAACTATTTGGGTTTTTCCAGCCACGATTGCGGGATTTACACCTGATACATCTCAAATGTATCCACTTTTCCAAGTACTTTGCTCCATGATTTGTTCAGGAATCTTCCCATACTTGGATAAAACTGCTGAATGTAACGCTGTTTTTAGCAAAAGTCTTCTTTCTGTCAATTTTCGCAGGAAAGAAAGTCGAGGAAAAATACCACATTAGTCTGGACGTTGGAATCAAGCGAGCGGACCCACGAGGCCCAAAAGAGACCAGGTAGCGCGCCACCCATGCCCTTTTGGCCGTGAGCATCGTCCCGGCCCCTCCTTTGGCGTACCCCATATATACCTGAAAAACATAGGTATCCAGAGGCAAGGAGATTTTTGCAGAACAAAGCACCACAAGAGCCATGATCTTTGTTTCGGGGGTCAGATTGGTCCTGCTCTCCACCCTGGAGAGTGGGATTTCGAGGTCTTCTCCACCACCATCATCATCAACACCATCACCAATGACCATAAGTTCATCCCCCATCATCATGTGTGAGTAATTACCTGTGGGCATGTGAGGTGGATGGGGATTGGATGAGATTCATCATGTAATCATCCATATGTATCGAGATTTGAGGTGTTTATGTAGACATTCTTGTATGAGTGTTGGTACACTTTTTCTATGTTTAATACTTGTTGCTAGGGCCCGAGTGATATGATTTCAGTACTGAACTTTTATTGCCCTATCATATATTTAAGGTTGGTATGTATTTGCAAAGTGTATTACCTATTATTATGTTGAACCTGCGAACCCTAAGGTGACAATTAGGAAAAACAATGGGAATATATGATAGTTTGAGGATATTGTGTGTTCATGAAGCGTTAATGCTTTGTTCTGGTCTATTCGAAAAGGTAGATCTTAATTTCCTGTAGTATCAAGTTGGTCCCGGTGAAATAGACAGGCAGGACAAAAGATATTATGCAAATTCACATACATGATTATGTTCGGAGCACACACCTACACACAAATAAATTAGAGATAAATGTCATGTTAGTATGATAATTATATGATGAATATCATTCATGCAACACCCCGCTATCACCTCATGCCTGTGTTTTAGCCATTGAAAGTTTCACAACATTATTTCTGATGAAAACTGGAAATCTGCTGCTCAATTTACTACTTTGTTTTACTACTTTGAATCAACTGCCATAAATCACCACTTTCTTTGCAAGTTTATTGATATACAGGTGTAATTGAGAGTGATGCCTCAATTGCTAAAGTCTTATTGGTATTCTTGTGTTCCCCTTGAGTCAAACTCGGTGATCCTCTATACTTGTGGGCATCAACACCCTGATTAACATCAATTGGGATGAGAGAGCATCCCAAGATTACTCATGGAAGGATATCCCAGAAATCATAAAGTTAGTGACAAAAAACTGGGTCACATTGGAGGACAACAAAGCCAAATAGAAGGAAGTCCTCAAACTGTAATTGATGAAGGCAAGCCCATTCAAACTTTTGCTCTCCATATTTTTTTACCAATCAAATGTCTATAGTTGATCAAGATAACATACAAGTTGCTGGTTAATATATGTTTGTTGCTTAAAAAAATGCTATTCTATACTATTAAAAATATTCACGTACGAGTTCGTCGCACAGGGAAATTTTCGTCTGCCTATTTTAGACAATTTTGTCCATAAACGTTTGGCGTTATTATAGCAACTGCCACCAATTAGTCAAACCCGAGCGAGCCTTGTGCGCTTGCCTTCCTGCACCGCTCCATGCGCCTCCTCACGCTCCTCCGCTGGCACGACGGAGAAGAGGACTGGAGCCATCACGAGAAAGGAGGAGGGATAAGCCCCATCCCCGTCCACGTCGTCCTCCCCCTCATCTCCCTATCCTCCACTCCAGCGGTGCTCCTCCCTGAATCCACCTCACCACCGGTGCCCATACATGGATCCCCCACACCACCGACCCCTATCCTCCCCGTGGTAATTGATTCCGCGATTATATGGCTTCCGATGCAGGGACACTACCGGACTCGAGGTCCCAATCAGCCGCATAGGAGGGACGGCGAAGCGTAGTTGCAGCCGGCGGGCTGAACACCAACACTGTAGGGACGCCACCGGTCTCGTGTCGACAACGCCATGCAATGGGGAAATCAGAGCTGCTCCTTACTGGGAAGCCCATCTGCATCGCCACCACACTGGACAGCTCCATCCGTCCACAACGCCAAATCCACTGACTGGGCCTGGCGCTGCAAGAAACTAGAGTTGGGATTTCAGGTACATGTGATGGATTGGATAATTTTCTATGGCCGTCATCTCCTCTATCCAGACCATAGCCGACATCCGGCGCACGACGCGACAACGCGGCATGCTCCAACCAATTCGGCAACGGCTACAGAATCTGGCGGCTAGCGCATGACGTGGCCTGCTCCTCACTATGGCGAAGACACCGGCAGCAGCGCTAGAACGGCCGGCATGGCGGTGCTTCCTCACTCATAATGGTGATTTTGGGGAGAAGTTTCGGTCTATACTCTGTACCATATTAGAGAGATGGAAAAATCTTATCTACTGGGGATGTTTGCAGTTTAGTCCATGTATTTTATTTACATACGTGAATATCCATGTGGTTCTCCGTGACATATGCAGGGTTTACAAAATGTACTATGAACAAGATGGCCACGCCTTGGACTTCAGAAATGCAAACAAGGCAGATGCACGTTTGTCGAACTCAGACAAAATATGTAGCGACTCTTTATAATATTGTCAAATTTTATTATTTTTTAGCAACACAGACCCCTTGACATAATAAAAAAACCATAGCAATGCAATGAAGCCCAAATTCTTTGCTGATCAATTCTTTCAAATTTGTGTATTTAGTCCGGATAATTTGCTGACTATATCTGACAAATCTGAGATTAAAAGATACTGCTCGTCAAGAAATGTGCATAGTTATTGTTTCTATTACTAAGTATAGACTTCTAAAAATACTTGTACTGTTGTAACATTTTTAATTCTCAAACTCATTCCAATTGTACACGCATAAAAGGTTGAAAAAAGGATCATTGAGCCAAGGACGGGCGGGAAGAGGAAGCAGTGAGCCCTAGGTGAAAGCGATGAAGTTGGCTATTTTCTACGAATCGTCGTTGTGTCAAAAAAATTGTGCGTCTCCACGGCACCCATTTTTCTCAGGTGCAACACATAGTTATATTTCCTATATGAATATGTACGTACAAAAAATATGCACCGCGGCAACGCACGGGTCTTCAGCTAGTCTTGGATAACATGTAACAAAATATAGAATTAACAGTGACAGAATAAGTTGTCGCCTTAATGCTGAAAGTTTCTCCTGCAGGCATCAAACTTGCCATAATTTATTTCTTATTTGCCACAACAAAAAAATGATACATCACAACGACAGATCGAAAGTTGCAACAGATATGCTAAATTTTACATTAACAGTGACATCACAAGTTGCCACTGTGCTGCTAAAAGTTGCTTCCTACATGTATCAAACTTACCCCAAAAATGGTCTTATTTGCCACATCCAACTAAAACAGAGAAAACAATGACAGAATAAAGTTGGCAGATGACTGCTAAAAGTTACTTTCCACATGTATCAAATTTGCCAAAAAAATTGGTATTAGTTGTCACACCACATAATACAGAAAAATCAGTGACAAAACAAAGTTGCCACATGACTCCTAAAAGTAGCCTAGCTGGACTAATCATAAGCCTCCAATTTGTTACAAATTTGCCTAGCCTAAACCAACCTCTCTTTGCATGTTGCAAAGTTATGCTCAAACGAGCCACACATCCTGCACTAGTTTTTCTATTTTGGATGAAGTTCAAGGGCAGATTTTGTGCAGTGTGCCTTCGTTCTACCTTTGGTAGTTGACTTCGGCGAGTCCCTAGGATTGGTAGGATCAACATGGGAACTTGCCGATGATTCTGTCGCCACAAGTTTCTTCTTCTTGTTTCGTGACTTGTTCAGCTGAGTGATTTCCGTCGCTGCAGCATGCATGTGTTTGTTGACAATCGCAGTAGTTGCATCCATTGTGCAAGCCACTCGAGCAAGTTTCTGAAATGACATGTTTAGGTTAGCATGACAGGTGTTGGTTGCTGTCCACCAGAGACTGCTTGTGTCGTTTTAGGATGTACCTCTCGGGTATCTCATCAACACCAAGGTGGGCGGTAATCTTCAATATGTGGCAACAAAGCATGCCATCCTTGTCAAACTTTGAACACTCACATGAGTAGATGCTTTTATCCTTGTTTGTTGTAACCATGTAGGTTTTGGATCCATAATTTCCACACCATGTCCTATTTGTCTCAAGCCTGTAGTTGAAACCACCAAAGTGACTTACATTGTACCTAGAAATAAGCTCAAACTCGTGCCTAAACTTCAAATATATGTCTCTACAGTAGACATTAGACGCTTGTTCCTCAATGGGATATGGCGACCATCTTTGAACATCGAGAAAATCTGTCCGGTAGTCATCCCGCCTCCTTCACTAGCACATATACCTGGATCTTCTCATACTATTTCACAAAATTTGACAGTGACGTGTGTGGGTTCACATAGTATTTGAGCGGCACATTAAACCACTCACTACGCTATGTGGACTGGAGGAAAGGGAAGAACTAGTGCAGGAAGTAGCAAGGCACCCATTTGTCCCTAATGTCGTACAGTTATTTGAAGTGTGAGTGTCCAGCAGCAGTGGGCCACTTGCCAAAAAACAGAGCCTATTTTGCCTCAAACTCCTCTGGATAAAAGGTGAAATCTATGCAGGCATTGCAATCTTC
The DNA here is from genome assembly GCA_916181665.1 of Avena sativa. NCBI lineage: Eukaryota > Viridiplantae > Streptophyta > Magnoliopsida > Poales > Poaceae > Avena > Avena sativa. Next base: position 23,555,095 of record OV702290.1, on the reverse strand, counting down.
TGCAATACTAGGGTTTTTGCCCAGAACAGTACCACATTTTGTTTGTTGTTTCTACATGACGTGCTAGCGGCAAAATCGATGAATAGTTGCTTGGAACATCCGGTAATTGATTAGTTCATAGCAATGTCTTGGTTAGTGACGATGTTGTCCGGTTCTTGACCATCCACCGCAATAAGAAAACTCTGAAATAACCAATCAAAATTGTTGTCAATTCTTGCCTCACAAAGCCGCATCCCAACATGATAGATTGTCCATGCTTGTTAATCCTAACGAACGGTGCAAGGGCATATTGTACTTATTTGTTAAGTATGTCCAGTCAAAAGATACACAGTCGTGATAAGCCTTAGCATATCCTCTCCTTGTAGGACCATAAACCCAAAAAAGGTTTTTCACCCTGTCTTTCTCTTCCAATTCTAAGCAAAAATAAAAGTCCGAATTCTTCTCTTTTTGCTCTACAAAATGGTTGATCACTTCAGCCATGTCACCATCTTTTGTTTCTTCAGTACCCAAAGTAGCACAGTAGTTGGTGATAGCTTTGGTAGTTGATAGCCTATAAGAGCACATGTTCGTCCGATCATGTTTTTGTGGAAATATTCATTCTAGTTTTTATATCGATACCAATAAGGAGCCTAGGGAAGCGTTTATCTAAGGCGTTTCTGTCACACTCAAGGTGTCACTTTGTCTTGAGTGAATTGACTGCAAGTATTGATAGTGGAAGTGGGTGAGTAAAAAGGAGGTAGATTTAAGTATTGAACGATACTAGAAGTAAATAACATAAAAGTAAAACTAAAGTGGTTGTTCGAGATTCCTGTAGATGAGAAGATAGGCACAGAGAGAAACAGTTCATGGTAATAGTGAATTGTGCCAGCTGAGTTAAATGGAATAAGTGATTATGGTACTTCTCATGCATATGTGAGTAGGAAAGCAACCCATGTAGCAATCAAGAGTCCTCTTGGTAGATTCTTCTCGATCCTAGTGATCCTTCTGCATGTTACCAAAGTCATGGTCAGCGCATCAATTAAGGTCTTTTGACCAGATCAAAGGCTTTAAACTTGATGGTTTCTTTTTATCCTTGATTTATACTAGCTCCTCTTTGATATCATCTGTGTCACTCGGGGATCGCCGATTCGCTAGTAAACAAGTTCATATTTATGAGATCTCATGATCATGTTACCCAGGCCCTTAAATTAGATAACACGCATTAGGCAAACATAGATAGACATTCTCACAATATAATAATCATGACAATAATCACAAATGGATGGAGATAAAGAAGGCATAACACATCTCACCAATTCCCTACATCTCCCACACCTATGGGGATTTACTCAGCCATGAGAGGAGAATAGATCAAGGATAAAATCATATTCCAAATGGAAATCATCTCAACTTTACTGTAGCAAGAGATTAGATCAAGTACATACCAAAATAGGAATATAGGTTCAAACCCTAATCTTACAAGTGTGAATCTCTCTCTCCCCTAATATGAATGGGGAATTATGGTGGAGTTGATAATCAAGAGGCTAGGGATCTTCGAAGGATGAGGTGATGTTCTTCTCCTTCTTCAGATCTGATCTCCTCTCTTCTAGGACTATTTGCGATGGCTATGTTTATATTTCCTTTCTCTTGCCTTCACGAAGTTGCTTGTATTGATATAATAGATGCGACATAAGGTAGTATGGGCAGACCCTACGAGCAACTTCTGACTGTACCATAGGTCGTTATGTTCAGGAGCCTTCGCATGGAATAGTCTTCAATTGGGGATTTGCTTAATTATGTGTAATTAGCCCATAAATGCTCCCAGATCTTCGAAAAGTGTCCAATACCCGAAAACCAACACAAGAGAACAAGGTTTTTCTAACTTGCAGTATTAGCATTAGTTGAAAGATCAAAACCAATGAAACCCGGTGAAAATCAATGGAAAATCCTCGATAGGAAGTGTCAAAATTTGGAGCTATCAACTTCCCCAAGCTTAGCTATTACTCGTCCTCGATTGACAAAGCTATAAAGAATGATAGCCACAAATAAGTTCAAGTAAGGAAACTCACAAGTTCAAGGTGGTATCATATTCCTTCGTCACAAATCCTACAACCTTGAACACGAACAAAATATATCTAAACAATTGCACTTAAGTTCGCTTTCTAACTGTTGGGTCCGCAGCATAGAAAACAAAAAATTTCCTAAGATGAGAACTATACGCCAAGATCTATCTACTAGATACAGAGCAACGGGTGGACATACATCCATGGAGAACTTACCCTCGAAGACAACGAGTTTTGTTAATGAGTAGGAACTCGTGGTTGATGTAGTCGTACGCTCGCCGATCTCAAGACCGTGTGGAAGTCCGAGCGCCGCAAATCAGCAGCACATCCGTTCTCGCACACGCGTTAAAGCCACCGGACAACCTCCACCTCCTCTCTCTAGCGAATCAGTGGAAGCAGCATCTCCTTCTAGACGCAAGGCCACCGGAAACATGTATCTCGCTAATCCGAGACCATGGAGGAATATCTAGAGGGGGAGAGAGATCCTTCACGAGGAGGTGTGCTTTGTGAGGGAGGAGAGGGGGGCCTTTTATAGTAGAGGGGGGGCTCCTCCCCTCCCATGGCCGGCGGCCAAAGGGGGGGGGGTTCCCCCACCTCTTCCTCATTCATGTGGTGAAGCTCCACTCACATAAATTCAAGCTCCACCCAAAGTTCCACTCACATGCATTAAATTTCCACCAAATTTAATGCCACTCTCAATTAATAAAACTCTTTTATTTATTTTTTTCAGAATTTTGTTAATTACTTTAATTAACAAACATTCATATAAAACCCCTTGCAACATTTCAATATCACATGTAGAACCACTTTCTGCAATTTCACCCGAAACAATTCCGGTTTCTATCGAAACATTTCCTGCACTTTGCAAACCTTTTGTCTGAAACATATGTGCTCCTAAATGGTGTCCGGTAACCCTTAAGTGTGTCACCCTATGGTTCATGAATAATGCAGACATGATTGAGACTCCTCTCAGATCAATAATCAGAAGCGGGACCTGGAGATCCGTACTGACTCCTGCACATTCAACGAGGACTTCTGTGATCGTGAGAACCTTTAACGCTAGTAACTTAATCCCTTTGTCTCATGATATAATACATGTCCGAGATTCGATCATCGGTATCCAAATACCTAGTTTGATCTCGTTACCGACATGCACTCTTTTCTTGTTCCCATGATATAACATTCTAGTGATCACATCACTTGCTTGCAAGCTATCTTAATGTGATATCACCGAGAGGGCCCATAGTATATCTATCCGTCATCGGGATTGAAAAATTCCACTCTTGATCCATGAGCCTCAACATAACACCTTCATAGCACTGAACCCACCTTTATAGTTACCCTGTTACAGTGTGACGTTTGATGTTATCAAGATACTTTTCCGGTTTTAGCAATTAACATGATCTCATGGTCTAAGGACTAAGACTACTTCGTATGATGTTATAGCAATATAAACATAATGACTTAATCGTAATGCTATACTTCGGATGAATGTTCATCACATAATTTCACAAATGATGTGACCTTGTTATTAACAACATCTAATGTCCATGATCAGGAAACCTTGATCATCTTGTTAATCAACAAGCTAGTCTATAAGAGAGGCATAACTAGGAACCCTTTTTGTTTATTAAACACACATGTATTGATGTTTCCTATCAATACAATTATAGCATGCAAAATAAACATCTATCATATACAAGGAATACATAATAACAACTTTATTATTGCCTCTTAGGGCATATTTCCTTCAGTCTCCCACTTGCACTACAGACAGTAATCTAGTTTACATAGTGATAAATCTAACACCCATGGAGTTCTAGTGTTGATCATGTTTTGCCCTAGGGAGAACTTTAGTCAACAGATCTGCTACATTCAGGTCCGTGTGCACTTTATAAATCTTTATGTCTCCATCCTTGACATGCTCGCGGATGGAGTGAAACCGGCGCTTAATATGCTTGGAATTCTTGTGAGACCTTGGTTCCTTGTCGTTGGCTATGGCTCCATTGTTGTCACAATAGATCACCATTGGGTCCAACGCACTAGGAACCACACCTAGTTCCGTTATGAACTCCTTCATCCAAACCACTTCCTGCACCGCTTCTGAAGCAGCAACATATTCTGCCTCCGTCGTTGATCCAGCCACCACAGGTTGTTTGGAACTCCTTCAACTAACTGCTGCTCCGTTCAAGAGAAATACGTATCCAGATTGAGACTTAGAGTTATCCGGATCAGTGTCAAAGCTAGCATCGACATAACACTTAGCGACTAGCTCTTCTTCACCTCCGTATACAAGAAACATATCCTTAGTTCTTCTCAAGTACTTAAGGATATTCTTGACCGCTATCCAGTGTTCCGAACCTGGATCAGATTGGTACCTACTAGTCAAACTAATAGCATGTGCCACATCCGGTATTGTACATAGCATGGCGTACATTATAGAGCCTATGGCTGAGGCATAGGGGATCTAAAAAATCCATTATCTCTCTTTCTTCCGCCATAGCCAGACTTTGAGTCTTACTCAATGTCTTGCCTTGCAACATAGGTAAGAACCCCTTCTTACTTCCGTCCATATTAAACTTCTTTAATATCTTATCAAGGTATGTACTCTGCGATAGCCCAATTAGGCGTCTTGACCTATCTCTATAGATTTTGATGCCTAATATATATGAAGCTTCACCAAGGTCCTTCATCGAAAATTTGTTGTTTAGATAACTTTTAACACTGTTTAAAAGATCTATATCATTTCCAATCAATAATATGTCATCAACATATAATATTAGAAATGCCACATTGCTCCCACTCACTTTCTTTTAAATACAAGCCTCTCCATAAGTTTGGACAAATCCAAACTCTTTGATCACCTCATCAAAGCAGAGATTCCAACTCCAGGATGCTTGCTTTAGTCCATAGATGGATCGCTGAAGCTTTCATACCTTATCAGCATCCTTAGGATCGAAAAAACCCTTAGGTTGTATCATATACAACTCTTCTCCAATATTACCATTGAGGAATGTAGTTTTGACATCCATCTGCCATATTTCATAATCGAAATATGCAGCAATTGCTAACATAATCCTAACCGACTTAAGCATCGCTACGGGAGAGAATGTCTCATCGTAGTCAACTCCTTGAATTTGTTGAAACCCCTTTGCGACAAGTCGAGCCTTATAGATGGTCACATTACCATCAACATCAGTTTTTCTTTTGAAAATCCCCATTTATTCTCAACGGCCTTTCGATCGTGAGGTAAGTCTACCAAGGTCCAAACCTGGTTTTCATACATGGATTCCATCTCGGATTTCATGGCTTCTAGCCATTTGTTGGAATCAGGGCTCATCATCGCTTCTTCATACGTCGCAGGGTCATCTATTTCATCAATCATGAAATTCATAACAGGATTGTCGTACAGTTCAGGAGCTGCACGTGTCCTGCTTGACCTGCGAGGTTCGGTAGTGTCCTCTTTCGGAGTTTCATGATCAATATCATTAGCTCTCTCCTCATTAGGTGAAGTCAACTCCGAAACAACTTCCGGTGCTGCCCTACTCGCCATTTCATGAAGAGAAGGTTCAATAACCTCTTTGAGTTCTACCTTCCGACTACTCACACCTTTCGCGAGAAACTCCTTCTCAAGAAAGGATCCATTCTTGGCAACAAAAACTTTGCCCTCGGATCTGTGATAGAAGGTATACCCAATCGTTTCCTTAGGGTATCCTATGAAGACGCATTTTTCCGCTTTAGGTTCGAGTTGATCCGGTTGAAGTTTCTTCACATAAACATCGCATCCCCAAACTTTAAGAAATGACAGCTTAGGTTTGTTTCCAAACCATAATTCATACGGTGTCTTTTCAACGGATTTAGATGGTGCCCTATTTAAAGTGAATGCAGCAGTTTCCAGTGCATAACCCCAAAATGACAGTGGCAAGTCAGTCAGAGACATCATAGATCGAACCATATCCAATAAAGTGCGATTGCGATGTTCTGACACACCATTATGTTGTGGTGTTCCGGCAGGCGTGAGTTGTGAAACTATTTCACAGTCTTTCATATGTGTGCTAAACTCGTAACAAAGATACTCTCCTCCACGGTCGGACCGCAGAAATTTGATCTTTCTGTTACGATGATTTTCCACTTCATTCTGAAATTCCTTGAACTTTTCAAAGGTTTCAGACTTATGTTTTATCAAATAGATATACCCGTATCTACTCAAATCATACGTGAAAGTAACAAAATAACGATATCCACCTCGCGCCGACACACTCATTGGTCCACACACATCAATATGTATGATTTCAAATAATTCTGTCGCCCGTTCCATTGAACCAGAAAATGGCGTTCTAGTCATCTTGCGCATAAGGCATGGCTCACATGTATCAAATGATTCAAAATCAAGTGATTCCAAAAGTTCATCAGAATGGAGTTTCTTCATGCGTTTAACGCCAATATGACCTAGACGGAAATGCCACATATATGCAGATATATCATTATCAAGCTTAACCCTTTTAGCATCAACATTATGAATATGCGTAATACTACTATCGAGATCCAATAGAAATAAACCATTCAACACAGGTGCACGACCATAAAAGATATTATTCATATAAATCGAACAACCATTGTTTTCAGACTTAAACGAATAACCACTTTGCATCAAACACGATCCGGATACAATGTTCATGCTCAGTGCAGGCACCAAATAACAATTATTCAGGTTTATAACTAATCCCAACGGCGATCACATCAACTCTTGATCTATTGCCGACCCGCATCGTGACCTCATCCCTTGCTAGTTGTCACTTGTTCTGCAGCCCCTGAACCGAGTTACATATATTAGCAACCGATCCCGTATCAAATACCTAGGTGCTACTGCGAGTACTAGTCAAGTACACATCAATAACATGTATATCACATATACCTTTGTTTGCCTTGCCCGCCTTCTTGTCCGCCAAATACTTGGGGCAATTGCGCTTCCAATGGCCAGTCCCCTTGCAATAGTAGCACTCAGTATCAGACTTAGGGATAGCTTGCGGTTTCTTTTCAGGCGTGGCAATAGATTTGCCGCCCTTCTTTCCCTTCTGCTTGCCTTTCTTGTCCTTCTTGAAACCGGTGGTCTTATTGATCATCAACACTTGATGTTCTTTCCTAATCTCCACTTCTGCAGTCTTAAGCATTGACAGAATCTTGGGAAGAGACTTCTTCATGCCCTGCATATTATAGTTCATCACGAAGCTCTTGTAGCTAGGTGGCAGAGATTGGAGAACACGATGTATGCCAAAGTCAATGGGAATCGTTATTCCCAAGGACACAAGCTTATCGGCGTACCCAGACATTTTGAGTATGTGCGCACTAACGGAGCTGTTCTCCTCCATCATGCATCTAAAGAACTTTTCAGAAGCATTATAACTCTCTACGGCTGCATGGGTATCAAAAATCATTTTCAATTCTCCCATGGTATCAAAGGCATTGCCATTTTCGAAACGCTTTCGAAGTTTTGGCTCTAGCCCATACAGTATGCCGCAATGAACTAAGTTGTGGTCCTCCTGACGAGTTATATAGACGTTCTTTTCCTCGTCAGGGGCATCAGGAGCTAGTGGGGGGCCTAGCGGCGCCTCTAGCACATATTGCTTTTGTGCAGCAGTGAGGAGAATCCTCAAATTCATAGCCCAGTTGGTGAAGTTGCTACCATTCGCAGCAAGCTTCTCTTTCTCCATGAATACATTGAAATTAAAAGCAGGTGGTGCCATCTACAACCGAATTTGTAAAGTATATTTATACTAAGTTTATGATCGATTGAGTTCAACTAATCCAAATTACTAATGAACTCCCACTCAAAAACGACATCTCTCGTGTCCTTTTGGTGATTACATGAACCAAATCCACTACACCAAGTCCGATCATCACGTGAGTCGGTGTAGCTTCAAAGGCGAGCATCTATATGGGCATCATATCAACTATATGACTCATGCTTAAACTTTTGGTCCGTGTTCCGTGGCCATGTCTGTACATGCTAGGCTTGCCAAGTAAGAACCTTAGTATTTGCGTGTGTAAAGCTGTCTTACACCCGTTGTATGAAAGCGTAGGGTCGAGAACACCCGATCATCACGTGATGCCTCAAAACACGATCCACAAAACGGTGCATACTTAAGGAAGAACTCATTTTTTCTTGATATCTAAATGAGGGATCATCTTATAATGCTACCAAAAGTGCCAAACTAGCAATATAAGATGCTAACATCTAATGTGTGAAGTGAGATGTGATGCGCTCGACTTTCGACGTAGAGCTCGTTGGGAACCCCAAGAGGAAGGTATGATGAATATAGCAGCAATTTTTCCCTCAGTTATGAAACCTAGGTTTAATCGAACCAGTAGGAGCAAGGAAACATCCCAAAGGTGTTACTAGCTGAGCTTTGGCAGGGCGCACTACCGGTGCTAGTAGCAACGTGGAGACCTGCACAACACAACCACAAAACTTTGTCCCCAACTTGCGATGAGGTTGTCAATCTCACCGTGTTTTGCGGAAAACAAAGGATTAAACGTATCGAATGGAAAGAAGTAAAAGTTTGCAGAAAGTAAACACAAAGCAGTAAAAGATTGTAGATTGTATGTAAAGTAAAAGGACCGGGATCCATAGTTCACCAGAGGTGGCTCTCCTTAGATAGATAACATGATGGGTGAACAAATTACATTGGGGCAATTGACAAACACCGAGAAAGCAATACATGCATATACTAATCATCTTGACTCCTCTGAGACTTGATTGGGCATTACAACATAATACATAGACCGCCATCCAACTGCATCTATGACTAATAATCCACCTTCAGGTTATCATCCAAACCCCCTCCAGTATTAAGTTGCAAGCAACGGATTATTGCTTTACGAACTGTGTGTAAAGTAAACAATATGATTGTTCTATGAACAAAGGATTGTTGTTTTCTCCCTAGTAGCAACAACACATCTAGTAACTTAGAGATTTCTGTCACTTCCCCAGATTACCAGAAGCATGAACCCACTATCGAGCATAAATACTAACTCTTGGAGTTGCTAGCATCTACTTGGCCAAGATAGCTACTAACAATGGAAAACATGCAAGATCTCAAATAACAAAGACATGATAGAATCAGTAATCAATCTGAAATAGCATCTCAATATCCATCGGATCCCCGCAAACACAACATGTATGAATTACAAATAGATGATCTTGATCATGAACAGAGCTCACAAGATCTAAACATGAAAGCACAAAGGAGGAGAAACCAGCCGTCTAGCTACTACATGGATCCGTAGTCCAAGGATGAACTACTCACGCATCACACCGGAGGCTTGGATGGTGATGAAGAAGGCATCCAGGGTGAATTCCCCTCTCCGGCAGGGTGCTGGGAAGAGCATCAGATCCCTCCCGATCTAGGGATGGAGATGACGGCGGCTACAGACTCTTTCGTGGATTTTTGATCGGGTACTTAGGGTTTTCGTCCCGAGGGCAACTTATAGGCGGAAGGAGAGGCCGAGGGGGTGCCGGGAGCGGCCACACCACCCCTTGGCACGGGCCAGGCCTGGCCACGTGGCCAGGTGGTGTGCTGGCTCCCTGGCCCTTCTCCGTCTCGTATTCTGGCACTTGATCCCTTCTAGAAAAATAGGCACTTTGGCTTTTGTCCCGTCCAATTCCGAGAATATTCATTTTCTGACTTTCCTGGAACCAAAAACAGCAGAAAATAGGCAGCTGGCACTGTGGCTCTTGTTAATAGGTTAGTCCAAGAAATCATATGAAAAGTACATCCAAAGTTGGAACAAAACACAAGAAAGTGGATAAAACCAAGCATGGAACATCAAAAATTATAGATACATTTGCAATGTATCAAGATGATATGGTCCATGCATTTGATCTCTATCATTTGCATCGTGGTATGATCTCTATCATTCCTTTGTGTGTAAGGCCAAGGTCTATGGCACTTATACGTTAAGTGAGTTGTAAGAGTATCTATCATACATCTACTTATAACAATACCATATCAAGACACTAGCCTAGCAACGATCTAAACTAGACGCCTCTAATTTATCAACTGCAAGTTTTACGTGGCTTAGGGCTTTCGGAGATAGAATCGGTCTTACCTACGAACATGAACCACAACAAGGATAACCAAGTTATTAGCAACTCGTTGTAAATCAGATATTGACTATAGTAGGAGAGACAGACACCCGCTAGCCACTTATGCAAAACTAGTTGCATGTCAGTCGTGGAACCGGTCTCATGTATGATGACATGTAATGTTGGTCCGGGCCGCTTCATCCCACTATGCCACCAATATCCAAAATACATAGAAGATGCAATAACATGATCATCATCGCCCACATATAAACATATGTGTATTACCCGTGCAAAGCACCTACGCATAGATCAGGCTCTGATACCACTGTTGGGTCCGCAGCATAGAATTTTTTTTCCTAAGATGAGAACTATACGCCAAGATCTATCTACTAGATACAGAGCAACGGGTGGACATACATCCATGGAGAACTTACCCTCGAAGACAACGAGTTTTGTTAACGAGTAGGAACTCGTGGTTGATGTAGTCATACGCTTGCCGATCTCAAGATCGTTTGGAAGTCCGAGCGCCACAAATCAGCAGCGCATCCATCCTCGCACACACGTTCAAGCCACCGGACAACCTCCACCTCCTCGCTCCAGCGAATCAGCGGAAGCAGCAACTCCTTCCAGACGCAAGGCCACCGGGAACATGTACCTCGCTAATCCGTGGGGGAATATCTAAGGGGGAGAGAGATCCTTCACGAGGAGGTGTGCTTTGTGAGGGAGGAGAGGGGGGCCTCCTCCCCTCCCATGGCCGGCAGCCAAAGGGGGTGCCCCCACCTCTTCCTCATTCATGTGGTGAAGCTCCCCTCACATAAATTCAAGCTCCACCCAAAGTTCCACTCACATGCATTAAATTTCCACCAAATTTAATGCCACTCTCAATTAATAAAACTCTTTTATTTATTTTATTCAGAATTTTGTTAATTACTTTAATTAACAAACATTCACATAAAACCCCTTGCAACATTTCAATATCACATGCAGAACCACTTTCTGCAATTTCACCCAAAACAATTCCGGTTTCTATCGAAACAATTCCTGTTTCTATCGAAACATTTCCTATGCTTTGAAAACCTTTTGTCTGAAACATATGTGCTCCTAAATGGTGTCCGGCAACCCTTAAGTGTGTCACCCTATGGTTCGCAAATAATTCAGACATGATTGAGACTCCTCTCAGATCAATAATCAGAAGCGGGGCGTAGAGATTCATACTGACTCCTGCACATTCAACGATGACTTCTGTGATCGTGAGAACCTTTAACACTAGTAACTTAATCCCTTTGTCTCATGATATAATACATGTCCGAGATTCGATCATCGGTATCCAAATACCTAGTTTGATCTCGTTACCGACATGCACTCTTTTCTTGTTCCCGTGATATAACATTCTAGTGATCACATCACTTGCTTGCAAGCTATCTTAATGTGATATCACCGAGAGGGCCTAGAGTATATCTATCCGTCATCGGGATTGACAAATTCGACTCTTGATCCATGAACCTCAACATAACACCTTCATAGCACTGAACCCACCTTTATAGTTACCCTGTTACGGTGTGACGTTTGATGTTATCAAGATACTTTTCCGGTTTTAGCAATTAACATGATCTCATGGTCTAAGGACTAAGACTACTTCGTATGATGTTATAGCAATATAAACATAATGACTTGATCATAATGCTATACTTCAGATGAATGTTCATCACATCATTTCACAAATGTTGTGACCTTGTTATTAACAACATCCAATGTCCATGATCAGGAAACCTTGATCATCTTGTTAATCAACAAGCTAGTCTATAAGAGAGGCATAACTAGGAACCCTTTTTGTTTATTAAACACACATGTATTGACGTTTCCTATCAATACAATTATAGCATGCAAAATAAACATCTATCATATACAAGGAATACATAATAACAACTTTATTATTGCCTCTCAGGGCATATTTCCTTCACTAACCACATAGAACTTGCTAGATAATAATTTTTAAACTCAAAAGAGATTGTATTTTTTTGGTTAGGCTTGCGAATCAATTCTTTTCAGCGCCTCTCTTTTTATGAGAGTAAAAATATTTTAAGCAAGAATGCTTTAGCCAAATTAAGGGTGCACTAGTTGATATAAAAAATAAGGATAATTTTAGAGCTTTTCATTAACACCCACTTCAAAATTCCTGGCTCTCCAACACCCTATCTCTTCCTTACCTTTCAAAATTTTTAATATTTAAGTGGTGAGGTGATGCCAAAACTTCATATAAATCAAGAAATTTCATCTCAAATATTGATAGTAGTTTATTTTTGCTCTAGTACTTGGGTTCATGGGATTAAAATTTTGCACATTGCAGCAAAGCTACAAATGTCTAGCCAACTCATATTCGAAATCTGAGATCAACTCAAGATCATTCATAGGCCATAGGAGTTGTTAGTCCCATGATGTTTTGGTACTCTTGTAATTCACTTCAATAGCATGTTTCTTTTTAACTCAACAAGACAAGTTTGGCATCTCCCTCAACCACCATAAAATATCCATTCTTCAAACAATTCTCTTTCAAAAAGTGTTATCAAGTCAAACCATTAAGATGTGGAGTTAAGTGCTGCTAAGATTAAGCCCTTAAGACAAAAACATGGCACCAAAGTTGTCAAGAAGACACTTCCTCTTGTTCTTAAAGGATTGTAATTTAATCCAATGCGGTTGTTTTTTCAAGCTAAGAGTAATTGTCGTAAGTCGAAACCAAAGTAGTGACATTAGCTTTGAGAGAAAATCTTAAAAGATAACAAACTAAACATGGAGTGGGACTCAAGTGCAACCGAACAAATATAGTATGTTCATTAATAAACTTACATGAAGAGGGAAAATAAGAATGTGGTACCCCCTCTCGCTTGCTCATTTCATACTTTAATTAACTCCTCGTGTTCTTCTCCATAGCTAAGTCACTTGAAGTGAAAAATCTACGAGAAACCAAAAGGAAAAGCGAGAGAACTTCACACAAAACAAGATAAAAGGTATTCAAATTTTTTTGTTTCCTTTTATCAATGCAAACTGAAAGTAAATATGAAACTTGAGAAAAATAAATAAATCAAAAGAAGAAAACAAAAACATGTATGCAAGAGGTGGGGAGGAGTTCAACCTCCCCAATCTTAGACTCTTGGTCTATCTTAAATCAATTATCGCTTCCATCATTGGGCGTTGGCTGCTGGTGTGGCTAGTATGGGTAGTAGTTTGGAAATTCGAACATAAAATGGGTGAAGTCCTAGGTGAGTGTGGTCATGTTGGCGTTCATGTCATGCAATGTGTTCTCCACATCATCGACGCGAGATACCAAATGATCATACTCACCTCTTCGGACATAGTTGTATCCCGGCTAAGGTGGTGGCATGTTCTGTTGTTGCTGGTACTGGGGAAAGTATTGTTGAGTCTGGTGTTGCTGGCCATAGTCATCCCATCACATCATGTTCCAGTTTTTCTCCTCCTCCTGTTGGTGCTACTTTTGATTACCTCCCGCATTCTTCGAAGCGGGGTTTCCTCTCGGGGCATAATCCTCCTCGAGGTGATCATTGCTTGATGGAATTCCTCCTCATCAAGGACCCAATTCTGTTTTCCTAGCAAACCAAAAGCTTGGAGAAATGGAATCAAGGTTTGGTGAACATCACCGTTAGGTTCAAAATAAAATTGGTAAGCACAAAGAGAACATTGAGGCCTATAGACCCCCATGAATTGGGTGCTTGCCATGTGAGTACCATCCAAGAACTTATTGCCAGCCATCGGTCTCTCATGAGGCATGGAAAACTCTGAGTGATAAAGCCACTGCAACGAATGTCTCCTGAATGAGCCGACCTTTGGCGACGAAAGTGCTGGATCAACAAAGCACCCAAGTTTACCTTATGCTCCATCTTGGGATGGAGAGACATGTAAAGGATGCTTACCTCAGGGCTTGCCATTGCCCCGGTGTCTCCCTTCCTAAAGATAGAATTCTCCAGGAAGGTGACATATGGTTGGATTCTTGATGGTGGCGGTTTTATTCCACAAGTAATCAACATCCCTAAAAACAGAAATTTGCTCCCAAGCAAACATTGCCTCTGTGAGGACTTCTTCAGTGGTATAAAGCTCTCCCTCATAGGAGACCCAAAGCAATCATAGAACTGATAAAAAGTAAGGATCATTGGTTTCCCACTGAGCATGAAACTTACAGTGCAATGGCATTGTTGGAGTGCAAGGTCATTAGGGAAACTCGTCGCTTGGAAGGACCTTGTGCTCGAGGAAGGCGACATATGGTGCTGTCCAGTCACTAGGCTCGATGACCATGGCGACTAGGGCGAGCTCGGATTGTAGGGGTATCCCGATGTCGATCTCCTTGGGCAGGGAGACCGAAGGCTTGTGGATGATGTCAAGGAAGACTCCTACGGGTGGCGTTTGCCGGGCCGATCCGATGCGGGAGAGGGTGTCGACCTCCTCGTTTTTGTGTCTGTCGATCCACTCAACTGAGTAGCCGGTGAAGTGTCCTCCCAGCTGGTCTACCGCTTGGCGGTATGCTATCATCGACAAGGAGATGGCATCACATGTCCCGACGACTAGGTCGGAGTCGCCGTAGCGCCGTAGGCGATTGACGTTCATCTCCTTAGCGGCCCGTATGCTGTGAAGGAGGGCCTCGTACTCGGCCATGTTGTTGGTGTAGGGCTTGAAGTCGAGGTGGAGCACGTAGCAGAGCTTGTCTCCTTTGGGGGAGGTCAGTATGATCCTGACCCCGGCACCATCGGCGTTCTTGGAACCATCGAAGTGGAGCGACCAGCAATGGAGGTAGGGAAGCTTCTCTGGCTGTTGTGCTTCTTCCCAGTCGGCAAGGAAATCGGCAAAGGCCTACGATTTGATCGCTTTGTGTGGCTCGTACTTGATGTTGTGGACACTGATTTCGATGACCCACTTGCCGACTCGCCCAGTTGCCTTGCGATTGCGGATGATGTCCTGCAGTGGCACGGAGGAGACGACCATGATTGGGTGCTCCTGGAAGTAGTGGGGGAGTCGCCACTGGGCACGGAACACCGTGTATACCAGTTTCTGGTACTGTGGGTAGTGTTGCCTTGAGTCCGTCAGGACCTCACTGATGTAGTAGACAGGGCGCTGTACGGGGCACTCCTTGCCCTCTTCTGGCCGTTTGATGACCATCACGATGCCGATGACTCGAGTGGAGGCCACGACGTATACAAGCATCGACTCTTTGTCGACTGGGGCGGTGAGTAACGGCGCCGCGAGTAGCAATTCTTTGAGTGCCTTGAGCCCGTTGTCTGCTTCTGCGTCCCATTGGAATGTGGGGTTCTTGCGCATTAGGCGGTAGAGGGGCATTGCCTTCTCGCCGAGCCAGGGGATGAAGCAACCGAGAGCCGCGACTCGCCCAACCAACTTCTGGACATCGCGAAGGCACTCAGGTTTCCCGAGCCGCGTGATGGTGTTGATCTTGGTGGGTTTTGCCTCGATTCCTCACTTGGAGACCATGTACCCCAAGAGCTATCCGGTGGGGATGCCGAATGTGCACTTCCCTGGATTGAGCTTGATGTTGTACCTCCGCAGATTTGTGAAGGTCTCGGCCAGGTCGGCGAGTAGGTCATCCTGGCGGGTGGATTTTACCACCACTTTATCGATGTAGACATGGATGTTGCGGCCAATTTGGCTTGCGAGGCACTCTTGCATGGACCTTTGGTAGGTGGTGCCGGTGTTCTTGAGGCTGAATGTCATGGTCGTGTAGTAGAAGGCACCGAATGGCATGATGAACCGTCTTCTCCTCATCCTCGACTGCCATTTTGATCTGGTTGTAGCCAGAGTACATGTCGAGGAAGCACAACAACCTCGATCCAGCGGTCGAGTCGATGATCTGGTCGATGTGCGGTAGGAAGAACTCCTCCTTCGGGCGGGCATTGTTGAGGCTGGTGTAGTTGATACACATTCTCCAGGTGTTGTTCTTTTTGAGAACGAGGACTAGGTTTGCCAGCCACTTGGAGTACTTGATGGGCCGAATGAAGCCTGCAGCGAGTAGACGCTGCACTTCTTTGGCAATTGCTCGGCGACACTCTTCATTGAAGGGCCACAACAACTGCTTTGCTGGTCGCACTTTCGGGTTGGCATTAAGTTTGTGCTCAGCGAGTTCCCTCGAGACACCAGGCATGTCGGATGGCTTCCATGCGAAGATGTCGTGATTCTCACGTAGGAACCCGGTGAGCTCGCTTTCCTATGCGGGACTCATGTTTGTCCTGATGGTAACTGTCTAGCTGGAGTCCCCTGGGATGAGCTCTACAGTATGAGTGTGTGTGGTCGCCTCGAAGGTGGAGCTTGCAGCGGTTGGCTTCTTCAGTATGGAGGGGTCGTCCTTGTCGATGTTGCTCGCGTATTTCACGAGCTCTTCTGCGTGATTTGTTTCTGCGACGATGACGGTGTCGGTGAGCTCGGTTCCTTTGTCCTCGCACTCCATGGCCATGTCAGGGTCACCGTGGACGGTGATGATGCTGCTTGGCCCCGGGAGCTTCATCATGTTGTAGGCGTAATGCGGAGGCGCCATGAACTTGGCGAACGCCTGGCGTCCTAGGACGCAGTGGTAGGGGCTGTGGAAGTTCACTAGCTCGAAGACAATCCGCTCGGTTCGGAAGTTTGCTGGTGTGCCAAAGGTGACTAGAAGCGTCACCTTGTTAATCGGGTACGCCTTCCAACCAGGGAATATGCCATGGAAAGTGGTGAGTGTTGGATCAATCGCCGACTCTGGGAGGTGGAGACGCTTGAATGTGTCCAGGTACATGATGTTGATGGAGCTTCCACCGTCCATCAGCGTCTTGGGCAGCCAGTAGTCGGCTACTTTGGGCCTAACTACCAGGGAAACTCGCCCTGGGTACTCGATTCTGGGCATGTGGTCTTGGCAACTCCAGGTGATGCTCTGCTCAGACCAGTTGAGGAAGCGGGGGATGTCGACTTGGTTCACTGCATTGACGGCCACTGCACGGGTGAGCACCTTCTCGTGTTTGGTGCTGAGCCTCGTGAAAGAATGTAGCGAGCCAACGGTGTTGCCAAACCCGCCGGTGTTGCCATTGTCCCTTGGCAGGTTGTTGTTGGGGTACTCCCTTGCTTGCCTTGCCTTTTTGATCTCCTTCAGGGAGTGGCAGTCTGCAGTGTTGTGGGTGGCGGGTTTCCCCTCCATGCTGTGATAGACGCATGGTTCGTTGAGCAGGGCGACAGGGTCAAATTTCGGCCTCGTCGCATTGTTGGCGCGGTAGTTTTTGCTATCGCAGTAGTTTCCTCCGTCTTGGCAGAAGTTCTTCGGGTCACGTTGGCTGTAACTAGCTTTAGCAATGAAGTCGACTCGCCCATCACCGCGGCGCTTACCAGTGAGGCGAGTGTTTCTATAGCGCATGTCACGCTGTCGTCCATCTTCCTCCCGACTCGTCATCGGAGTCCTGGTTGGGGTCCTCCTCCGCGTACCGCTTGGCAATCTTGAGGAGGTCAGGGATGTTGTCGAGTGTCCGGTATACCCTCTTGATCTTAGCGACTAGGGGCTCGTACTGGCACGCGTTCTTGAAGCATTGGATCGCCGTGTCCGGGTGAATGCCGGAGGCGTTGATCCATAGTTCCTGCCACCTCTGGATCCAGTGGCGGGCCGACTCGTGCTGCCCCTAGATGCATCACTCCAGGTCCTCGGTGGTAGTGGAGAGGGTGTAGGAGCCCTCAAAGTGCCAGATGAAGGCGTCGTGCATCTCCTCCCACGAGTCGATGATGTCGCGGGGAGGGTGTTGATCCATTGCCTGGTAGCTCCGTCCATCATTAGGGGGAGGTAGCGAGTGGCGAGTAGGTCGGTGTGGCCGGCGATTCCCATGGCCATCAGGTACGCATCAAGCCACACCGCTGGGTCGTACGCGGGATCGTATTTTTTGATCTCCTTGGGCGCCTTGAAGTTGGCGGGATACTTCTCACATCGGATCATTGGTCCGAAGCACTGGGGGCCGACTCGGCTTAGCGAGCCTCTTGGTTCGGGGTCGCCATGGCTGTTGAGGGTGTGCCTCAAGTCGTTGGGATGGCACGCCCGCCAGGCCTGGTCGTTGACAATGTGCGTGCATGCGTCGACATGCTGACCATTGGCAGCGATCGTGTTGTTCGCTAGCCGCGGCTTGTTGGTTGAGAGCGTGGGGTTGGCGGCCCATCGTTGGTGCGGCGGCGGCTCGGTCAGTGGGGTAGTTGAGGGTGTTGGCGATGGTTGGGTGGCCTCTTGAGGCTGCCCTTCTTGCAGATGAGCAGGAATACATCCGGCCTCGCGGGTCGACCCCCGCGGCTTGCTGCTTGATGGCCCTAGCGAGCAGGGACTTGGCGTACTGGATCAGGAGCGCACCTTCTCCTTGGATGTTGAGGTGGGCGACCGCGGTGTCTGCCATGATGACATTGTCCATGGGGGTGGAGTACAGCGGGAGCCTGTTGGTGTCGTGGGCCTGCGGCAAGATGATGATTTGCGGCTGGTCTAGTGGAGGCGCGCGGCCTATGGATGGTGGTGGGGCTCCAATCGCCGGTGCGCCTAGTGGTGGGTGATTGCTGCCACCGGGCAGCGTGTTCTTGCAGTATTCACGCTCAGCCGCGCGTGTGGGGTTGCCCTCGTTGCTAAAGTTCAGGACATGGCCCTGGACGTTGGAGTATAGGTGGGTCCTGATGCGGCGCTAATGGTAGAGTGATAGCTCATGCACTATTAACCGCTCGAGGCAGAATTTCTCGCACTCGGCGAGCTCCTTGCGTGTCGCCTCTTCCAAGCGCAGGCGGGCTTCCTCCACCTCCATCACCGTGTCGGTTGGCAGGATCGATGTGGAGAATGGATCTGGCTGGGTAGCCATGTTGCCTGCCATGTAGATCGCGTTGAAGCGATTGGCTCTAGCATGGAAATCCTCGGTAGACTCCGAGCCGAAGTCGGAATCGAAGATCCCGATGATGGAGGTATCCTTGAAGTCCTCAGGGTTGGAGACCCACGTGATGGAGTGCTCCCATGACGCGGCGGTGATGGATCTGTCGACCGAGGTAGGGGTCGCGGAGTCAGCGTCGTCCGTGGCGGTGTTAGTCTCGACCGCATTGCTGGTGGCCGAGACGTATTTGGTGGCGGGGCGGCTGATGGAGCGGACCTGCTCCTCCGAGAGTAGATCGCGGTGTGGTGGCGACCCGCCAGTGATCATCATTCCCGCCGGGTCGACTGCGTCGGTGAAGCCAACGAACAGGTTGATGGTGCTGATCGGCATCACCGCGCTATGGGTGATCAAGCGCGATGTTGGGACGTAGCTGCTAGGCAGGATCTGGAGGATCCCGCCGCTGGTGATCATGCGGACGGTGGCGATCGGCCAATCGATTGGCGAGTAGGGTCTCGCTGCAGAACTCAGGCCAGTCCGGCTAGGCCCCAAGGTGGGCGCTACTGTCGTGGGAATGACCACGGGTGTCGCTATCAAGGGTAGCGATTGATAAGATTGGGGGCGAGAGCTGGTGGCCATCTGCGGTGCAAGATGGGGGCAGATGCACACGAGTTTACCCAGGTTCGGCCCCCCAGAGGGTAAAGACCTCCTCCTGCTAGATTGTATTGGCAGAGAGAAAGTTACATGGGTGGCGAGCTCGGCGTCTAAGCAGCGAGTTGCTTGAAGGGGTGTATGATGGAACATGAGTACAATGGGAACCCTAGGGAGGTTTATATAGGAGGCACCTCGCTAGGGTTTACAATGTTTACAACCGAATTACTCAAGGATTCGGAAGATTTGACCTAATCCGACTGGGCTTCAGCTACGCTTCTGGGCCTCCATCTTCTAGTCGCCAGGCCTGATCCTTAGTCGCATTCTAGTCGTCGTCCTGCAGGCCCACTCGCAAGGTCCTTGGGCCAGTCGGAACATCCTGCTGAGCATACCCCATTCGACATATCCCTATCATCCCACGTGGCACACTCGAAGGTGTTGGGGAAAAGGATGGAGAAGGCAATCATAACTGTGTTTCCAACCATCGTGTCGAAGTCCTCCTTTAGTCATGGCATGCCCACTTGGTGGCAGCACCTTGCGTCTGCTCATTCTTTCATAGTCCTTGTTCAAAGCGGCCTTCAGAGCATCCCCCTCCCGATGTCTCTTCTTTGCACCCGACGCTGTGGAGATGCCAGAGGGTCCCGAGCTTCCCGATCCCTTCCCAGTACAGAAAATCTTCCTAATATTATGCATTGTACTAAAAAATTCAAAGCAAAACTATAGGCATAACTTTTCTATTGTATAAACAAACGATTACAGGTAGAAACCATAAATTCTAACGTGAGGAATCAATAATAAACTAAAAATACGAGGAAATCATCTAGTTAGCCAATGTGAGAGTTTTAACTATGGATTTCAGAAAATAAAGCATGGATCGGGTGAGAAACTTACCGATGTGAAGATTCCCGCACTCAAACAAACGAAATCGGTGAAGCATAAAGTATTCTAGGAGGTTAGAGGTTGAGATAGAAAGGGAGAGATAATGAGAGGAAGAAGATGGTTAGCTAGGTTGGCAGCCAACCGCCATCATTTTTACGAGGCAACACAGTAAGTACATGTGGGCTGTATGAGCGCATCCCCCGTACCGACAGTTGTCATCGTTGGATACATGGTTAGGGTTTCAAGATCAAACCCGAGTACTGCTACGGGTGGACGGTACAGTGGGATCTGGTCATACCGGAGGTTGCTATTTGCCCAGTACCTTGGGAGAAAAATTGATTGACTTCATTGATGCTCAGTACAGGTGGACTATACAGGGAATTCCGGTCGTACCGCTGCTCGTTAAGTGCTTTGTAACGAAGAGCGGTTTCTTTTGTTTGCTCAGCTCATCGGTACGGGCTCATGGTTTTCTCTTCTCTGATCAGACCACAACTCGTGAAAGGCTCTAAACCCTTTCTTCTTCTTTGCTTTTCAATTCTTTCCTTCAAACTTAAACCATAGCTTCATATTGGCCTGTTTCCTTTGCACAATTTGGCTACAAGAACTTTATTAGCTTAACTAAACTAACACAACAAAAATAACTATGCTATTTTATTGAGAAAATGGGTTGACTCCCATTAAGCATTTATTTTAAGAAGGTTGATTCTAGTTAACCAACCTCTAAATTTTTTTACACATACCTAGGGATGCCCCTCATCAAGAGTACTTACCACTGGAACACGTTTAGGTGGTGGCACATATTTTCCACCTTGTTTTTGTTCTTAGGAAAATAACAAACAATTTGGTCATCGTATATGTTGAAAACAATTTCCCGCTAGAGCAGTCCACATTTGCTCCTGCAGTGCTAAGAAAAGGTCTTTCAAGTATGATTGAAAGTTTTTCATCTTTGGGAACATCAAGTATAATAAAATTATTGGGTATGACGTGTTGATCAATTCTAAGTAAAACATCTTCGATCATACCGACATCTTGCTTAGTGGTTTTATCAGCCATTTGCAAGGTAATTGAGGTAGGAGAGTAATCTCTAAGATTTAGTTTCTTAAAGAGGGAATAAGTCATAACACTAACACCTGCACCTAAATCACAAAGAGCATTGATGATGTTAGTTTCTCCAATAGCACAAGAGATAGTTGGTATACCAGGATCCCCAAGCTTAGTAGGTAGGTTGTATCCAAAGCTTGTCATCACTGCTACAATCTTAGTTACCCTTTTTTCTATTAAGAATATCTCGCATGAACTTTTTGTAAGTAGGAACTTGAATTGCATTAGCCTGAGGAAGTTCTAAAGGAAGAATACTCAGGGCTTCAGGAAATCAGTCATAAACAGTCTTGTCCTATTCATATTGAACACAATTAGGATAAGGGATTTTATTTTTAGTTGGTTTTACCTTCTCCTTTACCTTGGCCATTGTCTCAACATCCTGTTTATTATTATTCTTTGTTGCAGGCTTTTCCTTCTCAACTTGTTTCTCATTTGATGTGATAACTTGTTCTTCCTATTCTTGACTAAGTTCGGCTTCTTCTCTTGGATCAATAGTTTCAGCGTTAGAGTCATATTGTCTATCCTTGTCTCTTGCCTCTTCCTCTTCTTCATTTTCATTAGAAATTTGTTTTTTCTTTTAGCTTCAAGATTAATATCGTCTTGTAGATCCATAAGGTCCTCCTCTTCTTGACTCATTTCTTGGGTCTCTTTTGCTTTCTGGGCATGTTCTTCTTGGTACGAAGGTGGCCCTTGAGGTTCATATGTTTCTGTACCACGTCTAGTAACAATATTAGTAGAAATAGTATTGTGATCATAATTACTTTGACTTAAAATCAAAGCTTCATTTTTTAGCTATCTGATCACCTTGGGTTTTAAGCATACTAATATATTTATTAAAATATCTAGTGGCATGTCCTAGATCATTGAAAACAATGGTTAATTCTTCTATATTTTTCTTTTGGACCATTAAGCGCTTATAATATTTATCATGGAACTAACATTGTTGATATCTAAACTTGTGCAATATAAGATTCATTTCATCCTCTAGAACAAAAGTTTGGAGAACATCCCCTTTATATTCTTTAACAAGTTCCACTGCTATTCCTTTTTCTTCCATGGATCTTTTAACTTCAGGCATAAGTTCTGAACTTATATGAAACATATCTTTCCATGGGTTAGTATCCTCAACAGGGTTATATTGTTCATTGTTGAATGATCTTACCGTGAAAGATTTATGCACTCGGATAATGTTAGATTACTAATAGCTCCACATGTAGTTAAATCAATAATATGTTTCGAATCATCAATGATCCCATTATAAAAGTATTGAATGATTAAATGCTCTTGAAAACCATGATTTGGTACTTTCATGACCATCCCATAAAATCTTTTCCATGCTTGAGAATTTTTTATTCTACCCTTTGAAAGAAATTTGTTATGTCACGCTTGATCTCTATAATTTTAGTGAACGAATAGTATTTTTGCATAAACTCTCAGATGCAATCTGCCTAGATTTTTATAGTATGATTAGGCAAGGATTGTAACCAAGTAAAAGTTTATCTTTTAGTGACTAGCAAAATTTTTTAAGAAGCACAAACTCCTTTGGTAGCCCTGCTAGTTTAAGAGTATTGCAAAGGTGATAAACTTCTGCCAAATGATCACTTGGATCTTCTTCTTCTCTTCCCGCAAAAGCAATTTCTTTCATCATATAGATTAGCTCAGGATCTATTTCAAATTCTAGGCTTTCAAGTTTAGGATAGAGAATGGTCATTTTTCTAAGGTGCCTAGATGGATTCCCATAGTCTCCCAATGATTTATCAGGCTCTTCCGCCTCTAGGGTGATGGTCAAATTTGCCATCAAGGGAATCAAACTGTTCATGTCTATAGAACTTGAGTTGGAAAATCTTTCAATAAGTTCTAGGCATCTTTCAGTTGATGTACGTTCAATATAAGGAGGTAAATAAGTTTTTCCGGAACGTGTAGTACCTCTGTCTTCAACTAAGATCATGGATGGTGTCAACACTTACGAATGTCAAGAAACAAACACTTAGCACTTAGCTCCCAGCAACGGTGCTAGAAAATAGCTCGATAGCCTGTAAGAGCACAAGTTTGTTAGAGCATGTTTTCGTGGAAGTATTAATTCCAGTTTTTATATAGATCCCAATAAGGAGCCTAGGGAAGTGTTTATTTGAGGCATTTCTATCACACTCAAGGTGTCACCTTGGCTTGAGTGAATTGACTGTAAGTGTTGAGAGTGGAAGTGGGTGAGTGAAAAGGAGATAGATTTAAGTATTCAATGGTACTAGAAGTAAATAACGTAAAAGTAAAACTAAAGCGGTTGTTCGAGATTCCTACACATGAGAAGTTAGGCGCGGAGAGAAACGGTTCATGGTAATAGTGAATGTGCCATGTGTGTAAAATGGAATAAGTGATTATGATACTTGTTATTCACATATGTGAGTAGGCAAGCAACCCATATATCGATCAAGAGTCCTCTTGGTAGATTCTTCTTGATCCCAATGATCCTTCTGCCTGTTACCAAAGTCTTGGTCAACACATCAATTAAGGTTTTCCGACCAGATCAAGGCTTTAAACTTGATGGTTCCTTATTATCCTCGAGTTATACTTGGTCCTCTTTGATATCGGATGTGTCACTCGAGGGTCGCTAATTTGCTAGTAAACAAATTCATATCTATGAGATCTCAGGATCATGTTACACGTGCCCTTAATTGGATAACAAGCATTAGGAAAACATAGATAGTCATTCTCACAATATATTAATCACGACAATAATCACAAATGGATGGATATAAAGAAGGCATAACACATCTCACCAATTCCCTATATCTCCCACGCCTATGGGGATTTACTCAGCCATGAGAGAAGAATAGATCAAGGATAAAATCATATTGTAAATGGAAATCACCTCAACTTTGCCATAGCAAACCAAAATATCGTTGGAGATCAAATGAAGTACAAACCAAAATAGGAATAGAGGTTCAAATCCTAACCTTAAAAGTGTGAATCTCTCTGTCAATATGAATGGGGAATTATGGTGGAGTTGATGATCAAGAGGCTAGAGATCTTCGAAGGATGAGGTCATGTTCTTATCCTTCTTCAGATCTAATCGCCTCTCTCCTAGGACTATTTGTGGCGGCTGTGTTCATATTTCCTCTCTACTTCCTTCACAAAAGTTGCTTGTATTGATATAACAGAGGCGACCGAAGGTTGTACGGGAGGACCGTATGGACAGCCGCTGACTGTACCGTAGGTCGTTAAAGGCTCATGAGCCTTCGCGTGGAATAGTCTTCAATTGGGGATTTGCTCAATTAAGTGTAATTAGCGCATAGATGCTCTCAGATCTTCCAAAAGTATCCAATACCTGAAAACCGACACAAGATAACAAGGTTTCACTAACTTGTAGTATTAGCATTAGTTGAAAGATCAAAATCAATGAAACCCAGTGAAAACCAACAGAAAATCCTCTATAAAATTGTCAAAATTTGGAGCTATCAGTAGTATACGGAATAAGCAACTCTGAACCATAGAACTATGGAATTATATCCATCATTCTCCCTGCAAAAAATAGCATACAACCTAGTTAGAAATCTTTCCCATGTACAGTACTGTCTAGCAACTCACATACTAATTTCTGGCAAGTTAATGGTACTTCATAGCAACTATACAATAGTTTCTCGCAACTTTATGTTACTTGAAACCACCATAACTAATAGTCGGCAACTTGTTATATACTACCAGGCAACTACTTATATTCTACCAGACAACTAAAATTCCAGTTTCTAGCAACTTATAACCTTTTTCCCCATCCTACCACGGACACTTTCACCTGGAAACTAACAATACTTCACTACCAACTTCATGTACTCTACCAACAAGTATCAATACTTCAACTAGCAATAGGAAAAAACAATTGGTATAGATGTTTTTTAGTAACATACCAGCAGTCAAGTTGGTGTTGTGTAAATTCTTCACGAAATCCCTTTGCTCTGTTGGTATATCTTGGTGTGATCTCATATATTTGTTTAGTGGTGGCTTGTGGATAAGAGGATGATTATGCTCAGGTGAAAAAGAAATAATATCCCATCCTTTTGCTTCACCACCATTTCTGCTTTGCAATTAGTTGTTATTATTGTCTCCCTTTTCTGCTTTTTCGGATTCTTTTGTTGCCCCTTTTGCTTGGAAATCCTAGCAACAATATATGTAAGTTCTACATTTTGGTGGTCCTCCTCATCTAAGGAAACAGATTCTAGTATTGGCCCAACAACAGCTGGCTTGTCAGCGCCGTCATCATCCTTCCTAGGTTTCCTAAATTTGTTGCATACAAATTGCTGTTTGTCAATCTCCTTGGTATGTGCTGACCTTCTATTTTTGTTGACCCTAATTGAAAACCCATTTCTAGCAGCGTATGCATTGTAGTGTTCCTTAGCACCCTATAACGTGTCATAACGCATTCCAATATGTGGGCCGATTGGTTGAGACAAAGCCTCGTTATCATCTGCATCTTCTTGGGAAATCGAAGTTGGGTTTATACCAACAACAAATCCACCCGTGTCTATGTCTGTTGCTCATGTATGTACATCAATAACAGGGGTGTCAGTGCAACATGCATCTCTAGAGTCTCATCAATGGCCTCTTCCATCAGAAGCCGTGTGAAGTAATTAGGCGGTATTAAACTAGCCTCCTCATTGAGGTCAAACGACACCTCATTGAGGTCCAGGATATGAATTGCCTATACAACCATGAATCAAAAGAAAAAGCAATCAGAAAAAACAAACTTCCCAAGTATATATAGGCAAATTATATGCATTGTTTACTACACATAACACAAAAGTATTACTAATTATTTTTCTCCTCACAAATTCTCACATTTTTGTTACTGTGTTCTTACATGTAGGTACTAGACATGAACTTATTCATGCAAAGATAAAGAGGAAGGAACTGATGGTCAGATGCAGAATGACAAAACCTCAACACTGATGTTTGATCCGTCTTGTAATTAGTATCACAATTAGTATACACTACAAGAAAAGTTTCCTTCCGCAACGACTTGGCCCGACGATCGTCGTAGAAGGCGCGTCTTCCGTGATGAAATTCTTGGCTCGGCCGTGGCCGATGGAAAACGTTTTTTTCGGTTTCGCGGCCCTCTACTACGATGGAACCACAAAAAACAAGGAGGAAGCTCGGCTAGCGCGTGGCAGAAGCAAGATTTTTGTTTCCTCGCGCGATGTTGACTCGCTGAAGACTTTTGAGGCGTGTGGGTCCCGAACGTTAGTGTCTCTAGTGGACCATACTTTTCGGTCGCGCCTCCCTGATTTGAACTCGATAACATTGCTCGATGCATCTGCCGTTTAGTTAGGCTGCTAGGTCCCACATGTCAGCCTCTCATTAGAAGAATCGTGTGTATGATGGAATTTTTTTCCTTCGCTCACGCTATCCTATTCCAAAGTTGATAGCGCTGCTCGATGCATCTACCATTTAATCAACCTCTTGGGACCCACATGTCATCCTCTCATTAGAAGAAACATGCGTATGATGGATTTTTTCCTTCGCTAGCGCTACCCTGTTTTGAAGCTGATAGCGCTACTCGAGGCATCTACCGTTTAACCAACCTCCTAAGCCACACATGTCATCCTCTCATTAGAAGAAACTTGTGTATGATGGATTTTTTTTCGCTCGCGCTACCCTGTTCCGAACTTGATAGCGTTGTTCGATGCATCTACCGTTTAATCAATCTGCTGGCCCCACATGTCATCCTCTCATTAGAAGAAACATGTGTATCATGGATTTTTTACCCTCTGTCGTGCCTTCATATTCCGAACTTGATAGCATTGCTCGCTGCATCAGCCCTTTATTCAAGCTGGTGGGTCCCTTATGTCAGCCTCACATTAGAAGAATCGTGGGTATGATGGAAAATTTCTTCTCTAGCACTACCCTGTTCCGAACTAGATAGCGTTGCTCGACAAATCTGCCGTTTGCTCATGCTGTTGGGTCCCCCCATTTCAGCCTCTCATTATAAGAAACATGTGCATGTTGAATTTTTTTCTCGCTCGCGCCTCCCTGTTTCGAACTGGCAACATTTCTCTATGTATCATCTGTATAAGGTCACGCTGTTGGGTCCCACATATCAGCTTCTCTGTAAATGAAACGTGCGTATGATGGACTTTTTTTCCACGTCCCCTATTTTGACCTTGGCAACTTGCTGAGTCCCAGATGTCAACCACCTCTATGCAGGAAACATGTCTATGTTGGGTCCTAGCTAACAGCCTCTATTTGAAAGAAACGTGTGTATGTTGGACTGTTTTTTCGGGTCCCAGATGTTAGCCTTAGAGTACAAAAAATGCTCATAAAGGCCGAATTAAAAATATTCTCGGCTAGCTCGAGTCAGATGCCCTATTCGTCATGGCTTATATTCATTGGGCTCACTCCAAATTGAATGGGCCATGGTTGGTGGCTACAAGACCACAAAAAGGCCGAACTAGAAGGTATTGGGCTATGGTTGGGACTGATAGGCTAATTTCATGGGTGATGCTTGGGCCTGTTGGGTCCGACATGTCAGCTTCTCTATAAGTGCAACGTGTGTATAATTGACTTTTTTTGGCCGTGTTCGCTATTTTCACCGTGGCAGCCGTGTATGGTCTTCCTGCTGGGGCCCTCATGTCAGCCTCTCTGGCATGTTCTGGCTTGTGGGTCCCTAATGCAGCCTTGTATGTTCTGTCTGGTGGGTCCCCGATGCGAGCCTCTCTATACAAGTATTTAAACTTTTTTTTGCAAACCCACCCTTAAAACAAACTCCAGGGACACTTCATGGTAGTGGGTCCGTGATCGATGTCAGCCTCCTTGTAATGCGATATTTCTAGAAGAAGAAAAATGTAAACCCAAGATACGATCTGAACAAAAAACCTTCAAATCAAATAAACATAAACTGAGTGCGTTGCCACTATAACAAATATATTTATAGAATAAATATCATTAACCTTTTATTAATACTACAATTTATTTATTAGTCTTCTTAAACATATTTTGTGTGTCTATGTTTATCTCTTTTAAAATATAAAAGGGCAGCGCTCCTGGCATCTCAATTTATAAAATGCCACATAATGGAGTCTTTTCTTAAAAATATGGGTAGGTAGAGTTTTTTATTTTATTTTGAGAGGTGGGGGCAATGCCCAAAAGGCCGAATTAAAAATATTTTGGCTATTCTACATGGGTTATACTTCGTAGGCTATGCTCCATGGGCTTCATTCTCAAATTTTACTAGGCTGTGCTCAATAGTCCTCGACCCCTAAAAGGCCGAATCAATATGTTCTCGGCTATGTTCCATGGGCTCCTTTCTCAAATTTCATTGGGATATGGTCAGCAGTCCCCTGACCCCGAAAAAACCGAATAAAAATGTTCTAGGCTAAAGAGGGGCCAAATGAGCTACTAGATTTCTTCTCTTGGTTAATAAAAATTGCATTGTGATGTGATCGTCCGGATTCGAAACAAAGACCTCAGAGAGGGAGGGGGAAAGCGATAATTCTTTTTGGCAGTTATTGATGTCAACATTCAGTAGTACAGAATAAGGTAGAAAAATTATCAATAGATCCGAAGTTCATATTCAAGAGCACTTGACCAATTCATCAGCATTTTAAAAGTGACCAATTCAGCAATACAGACAATGGAATACAATAGCAGTACAGAGAGAACCAGTTCTTGTTTCAGCTCTAAAAACCTTGTCGTGTGATCAGTTTGTCCTTTTCACCAAACACACTCGACCATTGGAGCAAGCAAAACTGACGATCGAGTCTGCTTTGAGTACCTTCTTCTCACATCAATGCCTGTGTGACCCCCGTACGCAACCCAAAATGCCCAAGTCTCATCTAGGTTGTGACAAGGCCATGTTCCAAAAGAAAAACAAGACTATCTACTGCCCTTGATTTAAACAAGTACCAGTACAATGGTATATCCACAAAATGCTTTAGTAATAGCAACAATAGAACATTTGACAGATTTTGTAGCTTTCCTGCTTGAAATTCAATAGTAGTACAGAGATAATAAGTTCTTGTTCCGTCTCAAAAAACCTTGGCGCACGATCTGTTTGCCGTGTTCTCCAAACAGGCTCGATCATTGGAACAAGCAAAACTGAAAATCAAGTCTGCTTCTATGTGAATACCACCTCATTTCGTCAATGTCTGTGTCACCCAAAATTCCCAAGACTCATCTAGATAATTGTGACAATACTAGGTTTCAAAAGAAAAGCAAGACAATCTGCTGCACTTGATCTAAACAAGTAATAGTACACCACTATTAGTTCAACAAAATACTTTGGTAATAGCAACAACAGAACAAAGGCAAAGCATGACCATCTCCTTCCCTTGACCTAAACAAGTACTACCAGTATATAGTACAAAATACTCCGAAGTACAAGAACTAGTACTATACTAGTACTACTATGCATCCAAAATCCATCCCCCAACACACAGAGAGTGATGCATATTGAGTAATGCAGGCCCTGGGTAATATGAGATGGTTCATGGAACAACAAAAAGGAATGCTTTTCCCTCAGGATGATGCCCGGCACCGCCCAACTACCAGGCATGGAGCAACTGCAGATTGCACCAGTCCAAAACCTCAGCTCTACTGTCAGGTAATAGGCAGTGATCAGCACATTGTACAAGGACGGCGCACACGTGTCCGGTTCACATTCAGCAACACATGACAGATTTAGCAGGAATTTAAAGTGACTAATTCAACGGTGGAAGAAAATGACCAAAAGAATTGACAGATCCAACAATGCCGACATTGAAATTCAATTGATGTACAACAATACGACAAAGCCAAGTTTCAAAAGGAAAGCGTGACCATGCATTTTCTGCACTCTATCTGAATAAGTCCCAGTACATAGGTATTACTACAAAATAGATTAGCTGTAGCTGAACTCCATACAAAATACTTAGTAGAAGTGTAAAACTACAAGCTTACCCTAAGCTAGGAACCACTACATGTCCCATCCTACGTACTCAAAGAAACAAGAATGCTTCAGCGTGTCAAAGTGCTGGCCGGGCTACACCCTTGATTTCCTGCCTAGGACACGTCTCTCGTTTCATTGTCGCATGTCGGCCTCTAGGTCAGCAGCATACATGTAAAATTCATACGACAAACCAGGAAATTCGAGATCCTTAATTTCGGCAATTCCAATTACGAAGGGAATCTGCCACCAACATAAACTAGCTAATTAGTACAACATTACATACACTCACAGTAGGATCATCACAAGAGAATTAAAATGTGATATCTCACCGGTGAATCTTGTCGGACGACAGGTTCAGTAGTATGCTAGTAAAGCCACGCCTTGGACAGAAAAGACGTGAGCACTTCCTGCGCGGTGTTGGCTGCGACCTTGTTACTACAACCTGATTGAAACTAGTGAACAAGACCAACGACCAAAACCTCACCTCGTACCGTGGCGATTCGCACGCCGCCGACCTGACCGGCCTGGTGGACAAGAGCAAGTCCATGCTATGCCCATCAATTTGAGTGACGAACAACTTGCCCTCCTTCACGATGCCGATGACCTCAACTCTGAGGAAGCCCGTTGCATGAACTGGCACATACGAGTCCCATTTTTTTGGGGCTGTATCTGAGCACTGTCATCGAGTGGGCAGATATGAGGTGCTCGACGAACACTTTCTTGACACCAGTGAACTCGCATCCTGGCTCCGTGCAGACACACCGGCGATAGTTGCACGCGATCTTGTGGTCGCAGACGTCCTTGTAGGAGACCAAAGTCCAGCAGATGTCGTTGGGGCATCTACTACCTTTTCTGCCAGCAACTTGGCGGTACAGCTCCTTGGAGCATGCGGCCAACCAAACGCCGCTAGTAGTATCCAGAAGCTTAGCTATTTCGTTGAAGACATCGTGCCGACCTTCGTACAGACGTTGTTCAGCCGGTTGTGCCTCGAATACACAGCCATCATGTCCGGATGGATTAGGGGCAAGGACGGATCTATGTATGACTGTTGGGTTTATTTGGAGGAGAGGGGTGGCGGCCTGGAAGGATCGATGTTGCGGGTGAGATGGCGAGAAAAATGTGTGAAGTGCGTGCTCTAGAAGATCCAAATGCGGTGTCTTGGAGTTGGGAATGACTCTTTGCAGGAGGGGTTTTGCCATGCTCCTTCGGCTATCTTCTGCCGGCCATACTGCATCGAGCACGCCGACTAGAGTTATGGAGTAGGGAGTACTATAGGTACTCTAGGCTGACACGCTGCCATGGAGTGTTCTCTCATCACATCTCAGTTATTAGAACTGAGAGATGATTTATTTACTGCTTCCATTTTTATACTACTCTCTCTAGTTCGTATTCTAATGGCCTCCGTCTAGATTCACACCAGTTAGACAGAGTAGTTGTAAGTTGAGTCACTTACATATTTTGGTACTTCATAGTACGTACCAAAATACTAAGATGCTGAACCTCATGTGAACTTTCTAGAAAGGTACCCCTTTGCAAAGATTGGCAAGCCTGCTAAAATTGACGAAATTTCTAGAAATGCAAGAACCCACGGCCTAAATTGCATCATGCTTGGTGAAATAACGATAGGTTCCCAGTTCATATTCAGCAGCATTTCAAAGTGACAGATTCAACAATACAGACTCTGAAATTCAATAGCAGGACGGCGAGAATCAATTCTTGTTTCAGCAGTAAAAACCTTGGTGCAAGATCAGTTGCTTTTCTACAAACACACTCGATCATCGGAGCAAGCAAAACTGACCATCAAGCCTGCTTTTCTGTGCATACCTTCTACTCACATGAATGACTGTGTGACCCACATATGCAAACCAAAATGCCCCAAGCCTCATCTAGATTGTGACAAGGCCATGTTTCAAAAGAATAGTAAGACCATCTACTGCCCTTGATCTAAAAAAGTACCAGTACGTCAGTATTAGTTTTACAAAATACTTTAATACTATAATAAAAATGATAGAACATTTGACAGGTTCACTACCATTTGAAAGATTCAGCAACACTGAATAAAACAAAAAAATATAAATAGATTCCAAATACATAATCAACGACACTTGATAGATTCAACAACATTTCAAAGTGACCAATTTAGCAGTACAGATAATGACCAAAAGAATTGACAGATTTAACAATGTAGACACTGAAATTCAATGGATGTAGCAAGGCCATAATTCAAAAGGACAGAGAGAACATATTCTAGCGATGTTCCAAAATAAGAGCAAGACCATCTACTGGTCTTGATCTAAACAAGTACCAATACATCACTATTAGTTCTAAAAAATACTTTACTAATAGCAACAATAGAACATTTGACAAATTCACTGGCATTTGAAAGATTCAGCAGTGCTGAATAAGGCAGAAAAATATCAATAGATTCCTAGTTCATAATAAGTGGCACTTGACAAATTTAGTACCATTTCAAAGTGACCAATTTAGCAGTACATATAATGACCAAAGGAATTGACAGATTCAACAATGCAGACATTGAAATTCGGTAGATGTAGCAATCTCATGATTCAAGAGGAAAGAGATACCATATTCTGCACTAGATCCGTCGATCTGAACAAGTACCAGTACAATTGTATTACTCCCACTACAAAATAGATTAGCAGTAGTAGAACTCCATAAAATACTCAGAACTACCTTAAGCTAGGAACCACATGTCCCAAAATGATAAGAAACATCCTGTCGAGGAGTACATGTGTTCAAGTTAGGATCATCACAAGAAGATAAAGATGTGTTAATTGCTAAGAATCTTGTCGATACGAAGTTTGTATTCCACGGTGAACTCCGATGGTCGATTCCGACAACGAGCGACCAGATTAGACCGAAAAACCAACAAAGAGCAAGTGGCTTTATAATTCGCATAGAATACCTTCTCACATAAGCCATTTGGATGTGCAGAGCTCAACTTCACCATGAAATGTGGCGAAAAGAGCACCGCCGATCTGACGCACATGACGGATATCAAGATAACATCGTCACGCCCATCAAATAGCACGCAGAACACCGTGTCATCGTTACTGGTTAGCCCGATAACTACATTTTGTGAGCCTGGTGTAGGTGATGGCTTAGAGATGTACCTACCTTTCCTACCATAGTGTAAAATGTGCAACGTCATGGCGTGGGCTTCTCTGAGGTGGGAGTGGAGCACAGACCAAATTATCGCGAACTTGCAGCTAGGCACCACGCAGTTCCATGGGACTGCATCAGCGAGCATTGAACATGAAGACATATTTGGTTGGACATCCCATACCAATTGGGTCTGTCACCAAGATAAAGTAATTAATTAGTACGACATTACATATATTCATATTAGGATCATCACAATAAGATTTATATGTGTTAACTCACTCTTGGTTGATATTCTTGTAATCCAGGGGAATTCCGACAACATCTTGAGAAGCTCGCAGGTAACTTCACGGTTTCGACAGGTACGACATGAGCCCTTTCAGCACGACTTCAGCCGACGAAGGCCTGCTCGTCTGCTTATATGTCACCGCCATTTCGACCGAATGGAGCTTATTCCATGACGGCAGCGACCATAACATCACCTTTTACCGCGGCGATTCGTACGCCGCTGACCTAACGTACCTGATGGATAGGAAGATGTCTGTGGTGTACCCTCCAATTAGGGCGGCAAACTCCGCGCCCTCTTTCCTGATGCCGATGATCTCTAGTGCAGGCATCGGGTCAGTCAGGTACTAGTGCTTCTTGGAGTAGGTCACTTCAGGCAAATAGTACATCTTGTGGGCAAGTTTAAAGTGGTCAAAGAGCCCGTGCACAATTAATGGCCGGGTGACGAACTCGCATCCTCGCTCCGTGCAGGCTGCGCATGGGGCATAGCAGCACTGGATCTTGTGCTCGTAGACGTTATTATAGGAGACCAATGAACAACAGCGTTCGTTGGGGGCACCTGCTACCTTTTCTGCCGGTGACCTGGCGGTATAGCTCCTTGGAGCATGCGGCCATCTTAACGGTGCTGATAGTCTCCAGATGCATAGTGATTTTGTTGAAGACGTCGTCGCCGACATTGCTCCAGCCTTAGTGACGCGGGTTGCACCTCTAATCCGCCATCCCGTCCTGACGGATTGGGGGCGAGCATGGATCTATATAGAGTTGTTGGTGGTTTTTGGAGAGGAGAGGGCTGGTGTCCTGGAGGGAGTGATGCAGCGTGCAAGATGGGGAGTGAAATGTGTGAAGCGCATGCCAGAGATGCAACCAGGCGAAATCGGCGAGTGGGGATAAACTAAACGGAGATGGAGAAGATGAGATGGCTCTTTGAAAGAGGTTTTTTCTTTTCTTCTATTGTAAGAAGTGGCTTCATCGAGGACGCCGGTTAGCGTGAATGCATGTAACACGCCCTTGTGCAATAAATTAAATAAATTCAACATGTCACTTCCTAGCGCAGTACATTCTCGGCACGTCTGTAGAGTGCTATTTACAGCTTCTATTTTCATACTAGTATTAGGGCATCACCTATGTATGTGGCAGAATTTGTCTATAGGCTTGGAAGTTTTAAGAAAAAGCTTTTCGATGTACCGAATTCCTGGTTAGCTTAAAAAGTTTTTTGGAAAATCTTAAGAGCAATCTATCTCTCGTGCTTACTTGTAGTTAAAATTTGACACGGTCGGTGGGAGTATAGTTTACATCGAAGACCTCAAAAAAGATAAAATTACATAGAGGTCCATAAACTTAGCACAAAGGGTCCTAAAGTTAAGCAAGGAAAAGCACTCAGGTACTTCTTGAGCGAGAAACTAAGCAATACCCTTCGTACTACTGTACTTTCTTCACACAAACACACAAAACGCTCCTCACACTTTCGAACCGACGTGCTGGGGGTGTGCTTGGTGCTTCCTCTTCGCCGGGTGTGAAATGGAATGGCAATGCAGGTCGACGCACGTGGGTAGCACCACGTTGTGGACGAGGGAGAGATCAATGGGCCAGGGTGTGTGTGGATGGTGATGAGGCAGGGAAGGATAGAGAAAACACAATTTGTTTTGCGTGCATATATATATAGTAAAGGTCCCAAAATTTTGACAAGAGGTTTAACTTCTTGCTAAGATTCTACATCTTGACAACTTAACGAAATTAGGTCAAACTTGAAATAGAAGTAAGCATGATAGATAGCTCTTGGATTAATTGTCTTTTCAAAGGTAGATGGGTGCATCTTCTTATAGTAAACGATGTCGTCGGTGTGAGTTTCCAACTATCAGGAAAGAACATTCTCAAATTTCCCATGTTTTGTGAATTTTAAAACTTCCTAGCTAACTCTACCGACTTGAATGAGACTCTGTGCCAATTTATCGAAATTAGGTCAAATTTGAACTACAGTAAATTGTAGATTGCTTTGGAAGTCTTTCGAAAAAGCTTTTCGGTGGTTTTCGATTTACTGAATTCCTGGTTAGAGCTTCAAAAGTTTGTTGGGACATTTTAAGAGGAATCTATCTATCGCACTTACTAGTAGTTAAAATTTGACATGGACGATGGGAGAAAGTACGATTTGCATCGAAGACCTCAAAAAAAGAAAATTACATAGAGGTCCATAAATTTAGCATAAAGGGCCCAAAATTTAAGCAAGCAAAAGCAGTCGGGTACTTCTCGAGAGAGCAACTTAGCCATATACCCTTTGTACTAGTGTACTTGCTTCACACACACAAAACACTCCTCACACTTTTGAAT
Organism: Avena sativa; assembly: GCA_916181665.1. Classification (NCBI taxonomy): domain Eukaryota; kingdom Viridiplantae; phylum Streptophyta; class Magnoliopsida; order Poales; family Poaceae; genus Avena; species Avena sativa. The sequence continues at coordinate 23,518,840 of OV702290.1, read as the reverse complement.
GAGTGTGCTGGGGTGTGCTTGGTGCTTCCTCTTTGCAGGGTGTGAAATGGAACGGCAAGGCAGGTCGACGCACGTGGGCAGCACCACATTGTGGATGATGGAGAGGTTAGTTAGTCGGGGTGTGTGTGGATGGTGATGAGGCAGTGTGAAGGAGAGAGAAAACACAACTTGTTTTGCGTGCATATAAATAGTAAAGGTACTGAAATTTTGACAAGAGGTTCAACTTCTTGCTAAGACTCTACACATTGACAACTTAATGAAATTACGTCAAACTTTAGCTACAAGTAAGCATAATAGATAGCTCTTGGAATAATTGTCTTTTTGAAGGTAGATGGGTGCATCTTCTTTTAGTAAACGATGTCGTCGGTGTGAGTTTCCAACTATCAAGAAAGAACATTCTTGATTTTTCCATGTTTTGTGAATTTTAAAACTTCCTAGCTAACTCTGCCGACTTGAATGAGACTATGTGCCAATTTATCAAAATTAGGTCAAATTTGAACTATAAGTAATTTGAGGTTGCTTTTGAAGTTTTACGAAAAAGCTCTTCAGTGGTTTTCGACGTACTAAATTCCTGGTTAGCATCAAAAGTTTTTTAGAAATTTTTAAGAGGAAACTATCTATCATGCTTACTTGTAGTTAAAATTTGACACGATCGGTGGGAGTACGGTTTAGATTGAAGACCTCAAAAAGAGAAAATTACATGTAGAGGTCCATAAATTTAGCACAAAGGGCCCTAAAGTTAAGCAAGGAAAAGAAGGCGGGTCCTCCTTGAGTGAGAAACTGAGCCATACCCTTCGTACTACTGTACTCGCTTTACACAAAAAAACGTTCCTCACACTTTTGAACCAGTGTGCTGGAGGTGTGCTTGGTGCTTCCTCTTCGTAGGGTGTAAAATGGAACGACAAGGCAAGTCGACGCACATGTGGCCAACGCCACTGATGACTGCAAGTGCACAAATCGTTTGTAGCTAGTTTTGAAATAAAGATATCCATCTCATAGGGAGCAGGAGTCTGAAGTCTAATAACTCTTGAAATAAATATTACGATAGAAATGCTAGATTAAGTTCTAAATAACAAGATAAAATGCGAGTATTGTGTAAAAAGGTATTTTTGGGTTTTAGGTATAAGAGCAATAATAAATTAAAGCAAAATAACTTAATATAGAAAGTAAGTATCACGTATGTAAGAAAGATTGGAACTGTAGTAGGGAAAAAGCGTTCTCAGAGAGTAGCGGATACACCACTATTATTATAAGGATCTAAGATAAAGATTATCATAATGAACATTCTCAACTATGTATGTGTGGGAGGAACTCCGTATTTGGACAATTAGGCAGCAACCGCTACTCTCATCATCCTCATAACCACAACAGTCAGCAATCGACATCAATCGAGTTACTGCATTATTAAGGGACGTAATCCCGCAGGACGTATCCCATGGCATGGATAGTGTTCCATGAGTTTCCTTGGTTTCCCAAGTTGATACGTAAGGGGTGCCAACAGATTTGTAGTCACTGTAAGTGCTAGCACACCTTCGTCTACCAACTAGTAGTTCCCTCCATCAAGTCCCCACGAAAGGCAAATATTGAGAGGTCGACTTCTCTCCACATCAAGATGTAGAAAATCTAACACATGGTCACAGCGATGAATATCATAATTTTTTTATCTTATTTCAATCTCATACTAGGGTTTCTCCATCTCCCCAAGAACTAAAGATCTACTCAGACATGGAGGCAATCAACATCATGGTAATGGTAATGGAAACAATCATAGATGAATAGTACTTGTATAAATCCACAACGAGTACGGGAATTACAACAAGATCTAGACAAGATGTAGATGGGATGGATGGAGATGGTGGTGATGTAGTGGTGGTTGATAAAGATCGATGCCTTAGCCTCCCGGACCTATGTAGGGCGAATATGGATCCTTGTGGATGATTTCCCCCTCCAGATGCCTTCCGGAGGTGAGGTTTCTGCGATTTCTAGGTGTTCTGTATGTCGTCTCCTCGAACCAATTGCACAGGGTGAAACTATTTGACGAGGCGGAGATGGCGCCAACTATACGACTGGAGCTATACGGCCGGAAAATGTGCTCCGGTCGTATAGTTGGTCGCTGGACCTTCTGCCTCCCTTGTTCGCTTCTGGTTTTCTTTTGGTATTATTAATATTTCCCAAATAAGCGATTTACGTTGTTTTTTACTCATTTTCTCCACATTACAACTGCTCAAAGAATTGTATCCATTGGATCCATCATCTGTCCTAATCCTGGTGAAACAAACATAAAATGTGCGCGCGAGCGTCGTAAAATACCAAGATCCTACATCTATAATGCAAAATAATAATGTAAAACATGATGTAAATATGCACTCATCAACTTCCCCAAGCTTAGACTCTTGCTCGGCCCGAGCAAGTTTTAGCTTAATGGATGTGATCCTCATATTCATGAAGATGAGTCGATAAAAATAAATGAGGCAGTTGCAACATGTGTTTATCATATATGATACATAGAAATAAGTTCATGAATAGTACTTTACTCGAACCATCTGAATAGTATTAGCAGGCTTCCACACCTTAGTTACTAATAGTTCATAAAAGATGAATCTCAACATAATGTAAAAGTATCCGGTTCAATCGAATGAGTTAACGAGGTAGTCCCAAGTGTTTTAGGATCAACATATTCACTTGGGATTCAAAATCTCAAAAGTGTCTCTTTGTCATACTACAATACAGTGGTATATGCCTATTTGCTCTTTGCACATTCGCTCTTTTTCTTCTTTCTTTTTCTTTTCTTTTGCATACATGCTCACACTTTTGTTTTAAGTGTTGTGCAAAGTATCTAGCCATATATTCCACCTTATGTAGGAATTCAAAGTTCAAAGATCTCAATTATCAAATTCCAACTGTATATATGAAGCATTCTTATGACTTGGAGATTCTACCTCGACTTGTTCTCACTCTATTTTGATAGCGCTTTCATTTTCCCTTTTTCAACTTAGTTGTATAGATAATTTCTTTTTGTAAATCAAACTGTAGACTTACAACATATTGACCAAATTATCTTTATGTGTTCTATTAATACCAATGGTGTGGAAGACTCCTATTTCTATCATCAAGTGCAAGAAAAACATACTCAAGCCATTCATATATCATTAAAGCAAACACAAACTCAATATTGCTCCATATATAATAATAAACTCGGAATTTCATTAACGGGGTCAACTATTCCTGAAGGGAATTCTAATGATGCAAACTTTATTTCTAGTTTGAACTAATGCAAATATAATAATAAAAACTTATAAGATAGATTACAAGGTCTTAAAGATCTCCCCAAGCTTGGAATCAAGCCAGGCGGGATCAAATAATCCCTTGCGATTATTTGATACCGTGATTGTTGTAGATCACAGTGGCGCCATGGCGTGTAACACCACGGTGCGTAGCTTCTTGTTGGTCTCTTCCAGAGTAGTTATGCAGCTGTAACACCTGCGTAGACCAGATTGCAGAGTGTCCACTCTATCTGCAAGCTTAGTCACCAATGGAAGGAGGTCTTCCTTCTCCATCTCATTGAGACGGTGACAGACTTCGACATGATGGAGTAGCTCCTTCTTCTGATATATCTCCAGTGCCTGCACGTGATCCTTGGTACTAGGGACAGCTTCTTCTTCCTCATCCATAATTGATGGATCAGGGAAGTGGAAACTGTATCTCCACTCTTCTTGAGGCTTAACCTTCATACGAGCACCAATGGTTGGCTTCGAGAGTGGAACCTCCCCTTCCTTGCTAGCACCTACACCAATATTAGATAATTCCTTATGCTTGTGCAGCCTTGGATCTGTGGTGATGAACTTGACCGTCTCCACACGCTCTTTTCCATGTGGCTTGCGATCTTCTCTCTCTTGTTGAGCTTTGTTCATTGCCGCCCAATTGATCTCCGGTGGATCATAGACATCTCGGTGGATGTAGACGTCAACCACATCATCTTCAGAATCATTGTTGAAGTAGCTTGGATCGATGTACTCCTTGTACCTCGGGCTAAACCTCTCCACCTCCTCGTCATCGTCCTCCATGGACGGGCTGCTAGATCGGTCCCTGGAAGGAGCAATGAGCCCCATGGGTTTCCCATGGCCTAGGACAGGATAGCACATTGCTAGATTGGTTCCTATAGATTGTGATTAGAGACAGACAATGGCAGTATATAAGGGGGTCAGAGGTCGGTAAAACTCGTGAGAAAAACCAAATTGTCGTCCAAGAAAAGAATCTAAACAAAACATGGAAAGAAATCACAAAGTTGGAAGTTTCCTGCCGCGTAACGACCAATTATACGAGCGCGGCCCATATAGGTCCGACCGTATAGTTGGTTCTGGGAAGATACTTCCAAATATCTCTAGTCTAGGTCGATTAAATCACGACTTGGAACCGACAATAACGTTTTTTAAACATTACGAACAAAAAAAACGAAAAGTGACTGAGAGTTTAACGACCAACTATACGGCCGGAATTTTGGCTCCGGTCATATAGTTGCGACCATATAGATACAAAAACCAAAAATCAATAGTGTCTGAGAGTTTAACGACCAACTATACGGTTGGAATTTTGGCTCCGGTCGTATAGTTGTGACCGTATAGACTCAGATATCGAAAAAAAAATTCACAAAGATGATACAGAGAGTTTAACGACCAACTATACGGCAGGAGCTCCCTCTCCGGTCGTATAGTTCCGCCTGTATAGTTGGTAAAAACCCTCTAAAACTTCAAAAAAACACAAGGAGTTCAAAGGCAGAATTTTTAGAAGTAAAATTTGTGAAAACAAATCACTTATTTGGGTAAGAACACTTACCTTGCACTTACAATTTGCTTATTCGGGGATGAGAAAGTTCCTCCAACAACAAATACTTCTTCTCTCTTGAAGGAATTAACCTTAATTCTTTGAATAATTCACGTAAACGAAAATCACCAGGACTAAAGTTCCTCTCAAGAAGATTGATGTCTTGCTGGGCAATTATGGACACTGCATTTAACATCTTTATTTCTTGCCTCTGCATAATCTGCAACTCAAATTCTTGAAGTGAAAGAATCTAACGGATTAGTCTTGGCTGATGTTCTTTCCTCTCAAGGAGTTTACTTAAACGATCACGATCCGTATGAACTCTTACCTTTGCATCAACTATGTAAGAACGAAATTTATCACAAGAGAAAAATACAGCAAACAATTCCTTCTCTTCCTTTGGGTAATTCTTCTGAGCACCATTTAGAGTTCTACTAGCATGATGTATAATATTAAATTTGCGACCAATATGTTGTCCCAGAGTTACTCCTACAACATCATCACTAGCTTCACATATTAAGTCAAAGGTTGTATCCCAGATAGGTGGTTTAATGATGGGACCACGAGATAAAGCATTTTTGAGTTGATCAAAGGCTTCAAGACATTTATCATCAAAATTAAATCTTACTCCCTTCTGTAGGAGGTAAGTCAAAGTTTTAGATATTCCAGAGAAATTTCTAATGAACCTTCTATAAAAACCCACATGACCAAGGAAACTTCTTATACCTTTAATGTCCGTAGGTCGTGGCATTCTCTCAATTGCCTCAACCTTAGCTCTATCAACTTCAATTCCCTTACATGATACCTTGTGTCCAAGGACTATACCTTCTTTGACCATAAATTGGCATTTCTCCCAGTTTAGAACAAGACTGGTTTCTTAGCAACACTGGAAAACTCTTTTGAGATTATCCAAGCAACTAGTAAACAAAGTTCCATAGACAGAAAAATCATCCATAAATACTTCCATTATAAGTTCTATGAAATTAGAAAAATAGCAGTCATGCATCTTTGAAAAGTAGTCGGAGCATTACATAAACCAAAACGCATACGTCGGTAAGCATGTAAACCATAAGGACTAATGAAAGTTGTTTTAAGTTGGTCATCAGGATGAACAACTATATGAGAAAAACCAGAGTATCCGTCCAAGTAACAAAAATGAGTATGGTTTGCTAACCTCTCTAAAGTTTGATCTATGAACGGTTAAGGATACTGATCTTTCCTAGTTTCTTTATTTAACTTTATGAAGTCTATGCACATCCTATGCCTAACAATAGTTCTAGTAGGTATCAATTCATTATTTTCATTAGGAACAATAGTGAAACCGCCCTTCTTAGGGACACAATGAACATGACTTACCCATTCACTTTCTTTAACAGGGTAGATTGTACCTGCATACAGTAGGCGTACAATTTCTTTTCTTACCACTTCTTTCATTTCATGCTTCAATCTTCTATTAAATTCTACAATTGGTTTCTCACCTTCCTCCATGAATATTCGATGGACGGCTATCATGGGACTGATGCCCTTCAAGTCATCCATTGATTACCCAAAGGCCTTGTGATGCTCCTTAAGTACGTCCATAAGTTCTTCTTCTTTTCTTGAAAGTTTAGCACTGATAATAACATGAAATTTATTTGTATCATCTAGAAACCTGTATTTCAGATTATCTGGTAGAGTCTCAACTCTAGGGGTGGTAGTTCCTCGTCCCCTCTCTTTTTTGGCTCTTCAAAAGCCTCATCAGTTGGAGGTCCCATTATGGGAAGTGAATCAAATTCATCTTCTAGTTCTTCCAGGGACTTGTCCTCCATAACTATTTCTTCATAATTTGGATTTTCATTTATTTCTTCTTCTTGATTACCAAATAAAAGAGCCACCATTTCTTCAATAGTTCTCTCTTCTCCTTCTTATATTTGTGGAGGTCTGTCTTTAAATTTGGAAAAATGGAATTTATTTTCCGTTCCCCCAAGCTTAAGAGACACAATCCCTTCTTGAAATTGACATAGGCACCTATATCACCCAAAAAGTTTCTTCCAAATATAATAGGGCAAAGAGTGTCAGCTGGCATATCAACAACTACAAAATAATGGGAAAGTTTTTATTGCCAATTGTGGCAGTTGCATCTTCAACTACTCCCATTGGAATTCTAAGATTTGTATTGGCTAAAAAAATTGTCATATCAGTATTTTCAATTGTAGCCGGTACTATTTATTCTTTTATTTCTAAATAGAAATCATAAGATATAAAATTAACTTCGGTGCCAAGATCACATAAACCGTAATGCGAGATTTCTTTAAATATGCAAGGAAGAATAGGCTTACACGCATCTTTTACCTTTGTTTTACCTTCAACCAATATGGAAGTCTCTTCATCAATTTCAACTATGTTACAATGTGCGTACATAGCTATAATTGCTTCCTTGGTTACCTTTTCATCTTTGGTTTCCTCCAGATGTTCCACGACTTCTGGCAAATTTTCTTCTTCCTTTTTATCCTGTACTGCTTTGACCTATTCATACTCAAGAATATGCTTTCATGAAGTGTTAGGAAAAGGCATTTCATTTATTGTCTCTTTTCTTCTCAGGTTCGGGTGGTGGATCATACTTGACCAGTCCCTCTTTTGGAGCTTTAATATGTTCTATAAAATCTTTAACAACTGCAACACAAGATCTGAATCCAAATAAAGTTCTTTAGATAATTCTTTAACATGGACTTTTTTATTGTAGTCATGAATACAATCTTGTTCTATTTCTACGCCTCCTTCACTTCCTAGACCAAAATTCCATGAAACTCTATGATCATGAATTCTATTAAGTAAAGCCAAAGCTTTAGGTATAGGAAGATTCATAAAGGCTCCTTCCGTGAAAGGGTCTAGTTCAATTTTATTAGATTCAATTAAACCTCCATAAAAGATATGCAATAAATACCATTCAGGTAAATCATGATGCGGACATAGATGTAGTAAGTCTTTAAATCTGATATAAGATCTTACTAGTCCTTCATTAAAATGGTTTTTCCAAGTCATTATAAGACACCTGATTCCAAAACATTTTGACAATAGATAATATTTTGCTAGAAATTCATAGGCTAGATTATCCCAAGTAGTAGTGGCTTCAGGTGGTAGAGATATATACCATGAGAGAGCTGTACTAGTCAAAGTCTGACTAAAAAGTTTAACCCTTACCTCATCGGCGGTATATCCCGTCAATAGAAAAGTGCCACATATATCCTTGAAACATGTAATATGCTCATATGGATCAATATCTTCTTCATCTCCAGTAAATTGCTTCTTATGTACAATACAAAGTAGTAGAGGATTTATTTCAAACCCCCTTGTCTTCTCATTGGAGTTATATCTTATATAAATATCATAGGGCTTCCCAAAGCAGTTGAGTGGGTTAGCACTAGTCATATGCTCAAACTCCATCAAGTTGGTGGGAACCTGTAACTCAAAACAAAATTTAGCAAGACAAAAAAAATAAGCAAAAACTAAAAGACCTACAACGCTTAGCTCCCCGGCAACAGCGCCAGAAAGGCAACAACACCAGAAAATAGCATGATGACTGTAAGTGCACAGATCATTTGTAGCTAGTTTCGAAATAAAGATATCTATCCCACAGGGAGCAGTAGTCTGAAGTCTAATAACTCTTGAAATTAATATTATGAAAGAAATGCTAGATTAAGTTCTAAGTAACAAGATAAAATGCGAGTATTGTGTAAAAAGGTGTTTTTGGGTTTTAGGTATAAGAGCAATAATAAAGTAAAGAAAAATAACTTAATACAAAAAGTAAGTATCGCGTTTGTAAGAAAGATTGGAACTGTAGTAGGTAAAAGGCGTTCTCAGGGAGTAGCAGATACACCACTAGTATTATAAGGATCTAATATAAAGATTATCATCATGAACATTCTCATGTATGTATGTGTGGGAGGAACTCCATATTTGGATAATTAGGCAGCAATCGCTACTCTCATCATCCTCATAACCACAATAGTCAGCAATCGACATCAATCGAGTTACTGCGCTATTGGGGGACGTAATCCCGTAGGACGTATCCCATGGCATGGATAGTGTTCCATGAGTTTGCTCAATTTCCCAAGTTGGTACGTAAGGGTGCCAACAACTTTGTAGTCACCGTAAGTGCTAGCACGCCTCCGTCTACCAAATTGTAGTTCCCTCCATCAAGTCCCCACGAGAGGCAAATATTGAGAGGTTGACTTCTCTCAACATCAAGATGTAGAAGATCTAACACATGGTCACAACGATGAATATCATAATAGACTTTATCTTATTTCAGTCTCATACTAGGGTTTCTCCATATCCTCAAGGACTAAAGATCTACTCAGACATGGAGGCAATCAACATCATGGTAATGGTAATGGAAACAATCATAGATGAATAGTACTTATATAAATCCACAACGAGTATGGGAATTACAACAAGATCTAGACAAGATGTAGATGGGATGGATGGAGATGGTGGTGATACAGTGGTGGTTGATGAAGATCGATGCCTTAGCCTCCCGGATCTGCGCAGGGCAAAGATGGATCCTTGTGGATGAGTTTCCCCTCCAGATGCCTTCCGGAGGTGAGGTTTCTGCGATTTCTGGGTGTTCTGTATGTTGTCTCCTCGAACCAATTGCACGAGGTGAAACTATTTGACGAGGCGGAGGCGGCGCCAACTATACGGCCGAGCTATATGACCGGAAAATGTGCTCCAGTCGTATAGTTGGTTGTTGGACCTTCTGCCTCCCTTATTCGCTTCTGGTTTTCTTCTAGTATTATTAATATTTCCCAAATAAGCGATTTATGTTGTTTTTACTCCTTTTCTCCATAGTACAACTGCTCCAAGAATTGTATCCATTGGATCCATCATATGTCCTGATCCTAGTGAAAACAGACATAAAATGTGCGCGTGAACGCTGTAAAATACCAAGATCCTACATCTACGATGCAAAATAATAATGTAAAGCATGATGAAAATATGCACTCATCAGCCACGTTGTTGACGAGGGAGAGAGATCAGTTGGCATGGGTGTGTGTGGATGGTGATGAGGCAGTGAAGGATAGAGAAAACATAATTTTTTTTGTGTGGATAAATACAGTAAATGTCCTGGAATTTTGACAACACATTCCACTTCTTGCTTAAAATATGCATCTTGACAACTTAACGAAATTAGGTCAAACTTGAGCTACAAGTTAGCGTGATAGATTTCTCTTGTATTAATTGTATTTTCGAAGGTAGATGGGTGCATCTTCTTTTAGTAAACGATGCCATCGGTCTGAGTTTCCAACTATCAGGAATGAATATTCTCGATTTTCCCATTTTTTGTGAATTTTAAAACTTCCTAGCTAACTCTGTCGACTTGAATGAGACTTTGTGCCAATTTATCGAAAATTGGTCAAATTTGAACTACAAGTAAATTGTAGGTTGGTTTGGAAGTTTTACGAAAAAGTTTTCGGTGGTTTTCGATGTATTGAATTCCTGGTTAGCTTCAAAAGTTTTTGGAAATTTTTTAAGAGGAATTTATCTATCGTGCTTACTTGTAGTTAAAATTTGACACGGTCGGTGGGAGCGAGTATGGTTTACATCAAAGAACTCAAAAAGTATGACGGGTCGGGGTGTGATTGGTGCTTCCTATTCACAGGGTGTGAAATGGAACAACAAGGAAGGTTGACGCACGCGCCACATTGTGGACAAGGGAGACAGCAGTCGGCCGAGGTGTGCGTGGATGGTGATGAGGCAGTGAAGGAGAGAGAAAACATAATTTGTTTTGCGTGCATGTATATAGTAAGGTCCTGAAATTTGGACAACACATTCAACTTCTTGCTAAGAATCTGCATCTTGACAACTTAACGAAATGAGGTCAAACTTGAGCTACAAGTTAGTGTGATAGATTGCTCTTAGATTAATTGTCTTTTTTAAGGTAGATGGGTGCATCTTTTTGAAGGTGACGGCGGTGGTGACGACAGCAGTGGTGTAGAGCGGCGGCCGAGCATGGCGATGGCGGTCGGTGATGGAGAGGAGGATGGCAACAGGTAAATCGTAGGTTTCTATGAAAGTTTTACAAAAAAGCTTTTGGTGGTACCCATCGGGGGTCAATTAGGAGTATATCTAAAACCACCGAAAGTTTGGAAAACAAGTTTAACTTCTTGCTAAGATTTTGCATCTTGACAATTTAATGAAATTTTATCAAACCTAAGCTACACAAGTAAGAGAACAAGAGGGAGGCAACGCGAGACTTTCAAAAAAAGAGGCAGCACGAGAGAAGCGCAGAAGAGGATTTGAAGGCGGTGCGATGTCAGAGAAAAGCTATGATGGGATGTTGACATGAGGTACAGGGTACACTCCACTAGTGGTAAATGTATGGACCTACTACTAGTATATGCACGGAAAACATTGTTTTCTCTCTCCTTCGCTGGCTCTCACCATCCATCCTCCATCGATTTCTTCTCTGCAGCCGCGGGTGCACAGTCCGGCTTGTCTCTTCCTCGTCCACAACATGTTCCACTTCTTGCTAAGATTTTGCATCTTGACAGTTTAATGGAATTAGGTCAAACTTGAGCTACAAGTAAGCATGACAGATTCCTCTTGAATTAAATGTCATTTCAGAGGTAGATGAGTGAATCTCTTCTTGTAAAGCAGTGTCGTTGGTGTGAGTGTCCAACTACCATGAAAGAACATTCTCAATTGATGATGAGATCATTCTTTTCTGTAAAGAAAGTGCGAAGAATATTCGATTTGAATGCCATAAGCCAAGTTTTCACACATATACAATGGATCAACAACTTGTTGTACTTGCGATTCCGATGTTTTATTAGTTTTCAAGGTTCCTAGCTAACTCCGCCCACTTGAATGACTTCATGTCGATGTATAGAAATAAGGTCGAATTTGAACTACAAGTAATAAATTGTAGGTTGCTTTGAAAGTTTTATGAAAAAATATTTTGGAAGTACCCATCGAGCAGTCAATTAATATATCAGAAACCGCAAAGATCTTTGATGACTAGTTCGACCTCTAGCTAAGATCTTGCATCTTCCTCAAAAAAAGATTTTGCATCTTGAAAATTTTCAACCCCTTCTGAAAACGATCACATGAAATAGGGAGAGAGAGAAAATGATATTTCTATTCTCTATGGGTAACCCGCAAGCTTGAGGTGCACCTTAGGCTTAAAGATAACTTTATTTTTTCCACTATGTATAAGGTGAACCTTAGCGGATGCCACACAGTAGGCCTTATTAAGGTGTGTTTTTTACACAATGCGGGAGTAGTATATTTCTTTGCTTAGACATATGGTCACCTCTGTCCACGCGTTGTACATGTTGAGAGAATAAAACGTTGGTAGGGGAAGAGGGCAGCAGCGAAAAGAAGTTGAAGGCGGTTCCATGTCAGAGCAAAGTTATGATGGGTTTTTGACACGAGGTACTCCTGCAGCCTTACAGTGTACACTCTACTAGTAGTAAATTTCAGGACCTATGCTCGCAAAACAAATCGTGTGTTTTCTCTCTCCTTCACTATCCTCCATCTCTCCTCCCCTTTCCCCTCGTGCACCAGCCCGACTGATGATCTCTCCCTCGTCCACAGCGTGTCGCTATGCACGTGTGCCTTGGTACGATGGCTCTGTGTCACTGGCGTGTTCGGTAGCCACGCGTTGGTGTGGTGTGGAGTAGGGATGAGGAGTACATAGGAAGGAAACCAGGAGGGAAGGTTTTTCAAAAGATCAGGAGGGAAGGTTATGCAAAAGATCAGGAATTCACTTGCTTCAGGAGGGAAGGTTATCCACTTGGCGGCACAAAAATTCAAAGTTTTTTGGTTTTTGAAATTTTCACTTGCTTCCCAAACATCAGGAGGGAAGGTTATTCAAAAGATCGGCCATTCGCAGTACTGTACTTCTTATCTTATCTTTATCGTGTCTTATCTCTTACAATACCATACCACTGTATATTGTACGGAACATTGACCGTTTGATCAAGACTGGCAAATTCAAACATTGTTAACCTTTGGATCTTATTTTCCATTCATAGCATCTAGAAAGATTATACTGATAGTCTTTAGCACCATGAACGCTAGTATGCGCAAACCTCAAAACACACACTTAATTCATTGCTCAGTTTTAGGGTCCTTATGCTAAATGCATGGACTTGGATGCAATTTTTATTTTTATGAGATCCTTGATGTAACTTATACTTCCATCGACCCTGTTAAATCTTAAGCACATCGCTCCTACGAGACATACCATTTGATTGGCCATTCGTAGTACTTCTTATCTTATTTTTATCTTGTCTTATCTCTTACAACACCATACCACTTCATAGTGTACAGATTAACTTTGAACATTGATTGTTGGATCAAGACTAGCAAATCCAAACATTGCCAACCGCTGGATCTTCTTTTCCATTCTTAGCATCTAGAAAGATTCTACTTTAGCATGATGAATGCTAGTAAGCGCAAACCTCAAAACACAAACTTCATTGCTCAGTTTTCAGGGTCCTTGTGCTAATAAATGCATGGACTTGGATGCAATTTTCATTTTTATGAGGTCCTTGATGTAACTTGTACTTCCACCGACCGTGTTAACTCTCAAGCACCTCTCTCCTACGAGACCTACCATTTGATAGACCATTCACAATACTTCTTATCTTCTCTTTATCGTGTCTTACCTCTTATAATATAATACAATACAATACAATAAACCACTTCATAGTGTACGGATTTAATTTGAACATTGACCGTTGGATCAAGACTAGCAAATCCAAACATTGCCAACTATTGGATCTTCTTTTCCATTCTTAGCATCTAGAAATATTCTACTAATATTTTTTAGCACGATGAACGCTAGTATGCGCAAACCTCAAAACACACACTTCATTGCTCTCTGTTTTAGGGTCCTTGTGCTAAATGCATGGACTTGGATGCAGTTATCATTTTATGAGGTCCTTTATGTAACTTGTACTTCCATGGACCGTGTTAACTCTCAAGCACCTCGTTCCTACAAAACCTACCATTAGATCGGCCATTCGTAGTACTTTTTATCTTATGTTTATCTTGTCTTATATCTTACAATACCATACCACTACATAGTGTAAACATGAACTTTGAACATTGGCCGTTGGATCAAGACTAGCAAATCCAAACATTGCTAACTATTAGATCTTCTTTTCCATTCTTAGCATCTAGAAAGATTCTATTGATAGTCTTTAGCACGATGATGAACGCTAGTATGCGCAAACCTCAAAACACACACTTCATTTCTCAATTTCAGGTTCCTTGGGCTAAATGATGCATGGACTTGGATGCAATAATTTGCATTTCTTATGAGGTCCTTGTTGTAACTTGTACTTCCACCGACCATGTTAACTCTCAAGCACCTTGCTCCTACGAGACCTACCATTTGATAGGCCATTCGCAGTACTTCTTATCTTCTCTTTATCTTGTCTTATCTCTTACAATACAATACAATACAATACAATAAACCACTACATAGTGTACGAATTAACTTTGAACATTGGCCGTTGGATCAAAACTGGCAAATCCAAACATTCTGAACTGTTGGATCTTCTTTTCCATTCTTAGCATCTAGAAAGATTCTACTGAAAGTCTTTAGCACGATGAACGCTAGTATGCGCAAACCTCAAAATACACACTTCATTGCTCAGTTTAAGGGTCCTTGTGCTAAATGCATGGACTTGGATGCAATTTTTTATTTTTTACGAGGTCCTTGATGTAACCTGTACTTCCACGAACTGTGTTAACTCTCAAGCACCTCGTTCCTACGACACCTAGCATTAGATCGGCCATTCGTAGTACTTCTTATCTTATGTTTATCTTGTCTTATATCTTACAATACCATACAACTTCATAGTGTAAAGATGAACTTTGAACATTCACTACAAGAAAAGTTTCCTTCCGCAACGAATTGGCCCGACGGTCGTCGTAGAAGGAGCGTCTTTGGCGACGAAATTCTCGGCTCGGCCGTGGCTGATGGAAAACTTTTTTTCCGGTTTCGCGGACCTCTACTACGATGGATATGCTAAAAACATGGAGGAAGCTCAGTTGGCGCGTGACAGAAGCAAGATTTTCGTTTCCTCGCGTGATGTTGACTCGCCAAAGTCTTTTGAGGCGTGTGGATCCCAGATGTTAGTGTCTCTAGCGAACCATACTTTTTGGTGGCGCCTCCCTAATTTGAACTCGATAACGTTGCTTGATGGGACTGTCGTTTAGTCAGGCTACTAGGTCCCACATGTCAGCCTCTCATTAGATGGACCGTGTGTATGATGGAATTTTTTTTCCTTCGCTCGCGCTACCCTGTTCCAAAGTTAATAGTGCCGCTCGATGCATCTACCGTTTAATCAACCTCCTGGGACCCACATGTCATCCTCTCATTAGAAGAAACGTGTGTATAATGGAATTTTTTCCCTTGGCTATTGCCTCCCTGATTTCAACTCCATAACGTTGCTCGATCTATTTGCCATCTAGTCACACTGCTGGGTCCTCCATGCCAACCTCACATTATAAGAATCGTGTGTATGATGGAATTTTTTTCTTTGCTCGCGCTACTCTGTTCCGAACTTGATAGCGCTTCTTGATGAATCTACCATTTAATCAAACTCCTGGACCCCACATGCCATCCTCTTATTAGAAGAAACATGTGTATGATAGAATTTTTTCCCTTGGTCGCGCCTCCATGTTCCGAACTTGATAGAGTTTCTCACTGCATCTACCGTTTAATCATGATGTAGGGGCCCACCCCCACATGTCATACACTCATTAGAAGAAACGTGTGTATGATGGAATTTTTGCTCTCGGTCACGCCTCTGTGTTTCGAACTTGATAGCGTTGCTCGATGCATCAGCCGTTTCTCCAGGCTGCTGAGTCCCCCATGTGAGCCTCTCATTAGAAGAAACGTGTGCATGCTGGACTTTTTTCTCGCTCGCGCCTCCCTGTTTCGTACTTGGCAATGTCGCTCGAGGCAGAACCTGTATAAGGCCGCGCTAGTGGGTTCTACATGCCGGTCTGTCTGTATATCAAACCTGCGTATGATGGACTTTTTTTTCGGCTGCATCCGCTGTTTTGACCTTGACAATGCTGCTCGATGTGGCAGCCGTGTATGGTCTTGCTACTGAGGCCCCCATGTCACCCTCTCTGGTATGTTCTGGCAGGTGGGTCCCTGATGGTAGCCTCTCTGTATAAGTATTTAACTTGTTTTTCAAACCTGGCCATTAAACTCGAGGGATGCTGCAGGCTGGTGGGTCCATGATGTCATCCTCTCCGTAATGCGATATTGAAAAGTAAACCCTTTCTCAAAAAAAGTAAAACCCAAGATATATATAAATATGTACACACAGTGGATTCAAACTAAAGACCGTCAAATCAAATCAAATAGACATAAACTGAGTGCTTTGCCACAATACCAGAGATACTAATAGAAATTGAATCATTAAACATGTATTAGTACTACAACTTATGTATTAGTCTTCTAAAAAATATTATTGTGTTTCCATGTTATCTCTCTTAAAATAAAAGAGCAGTGCTACTGGAACCTCGATTTATAAAAAGCCACATAATCGATTAGTTTCTTAAAAACATGGGTAGGCAGAGTTTTTTAGAGGTGGGGGGCAATGCCAAAAAGGCAAAATTAGAAAGTTTTTGGGTTATGGTCAATGGGCTCCTATATCAAATTTCACTAGGCTGTGTCTCGCTAGATTCAAACACAGACCTCTTCGAGGGAGGAAAAAAAGCGATAATTCCTTTGACAGATATTCATGTAAAAATATCTAATGAACACACACCACATGCGCCAAAACAGGGCTGGTATCCAATGACTTCACTTGGTGAAATCACGCTGTATATCTTTACCCTCTCATCTCTGTCCAAAATGCATCCAACAGTTCCGATGACACAAAGGCAAAAGCTCTAGAGCAAGCAGCCAACAGCAACGACAGAACTTTTGACAAATTCAATACCATTTGAAAGATTAAGGAGTACAGAATAATAAGACAAAAAAAATCGACAGATTCCTAGTTCATATTCAGCAACACTTGTCCAATTCAGGAGCATTTCAAAGTGACTGATTCAATAATACAAACACTGAAATTCAATATCACTACAGATAGAGACTATTGTTTCAGCTCTAAAAACCATGCCACGTGATCAGTTTGCCCTTTTCTCCAAACACACTCGATCACTGGAACACAATGATTGTCATAATATTTGGTCATATAGGGAACCGTCATATAGATACAGATATACCATACCAGTACGTACTGGTCATAGCTCCAATCCAGCAAAAGGTTATCACAGTTTTACCACCCATATATGATCAGTGGAGATAAGACAACCACATAATTAATTACAATAGCATGCGGCCAAAGAGCTAGACAGCTAGGAAGTTCATGAACAACGTGCTGCATTCAGGGCAGCGAGATACATCGACCTTGACCATTCTTCCAATTGTAAGTTTGGCTGCTTTCCAGAACTTGATCCACCTAGAAGTAGCTGCCAAGCGCCCATCAGTCGAGTGAATGGCGTATCGTCCCTCAATTCACAATCCTTTGCTCTGCATTGTGAAGACTATTGTGCCCTTTTGTCTAGCCTAGAGTTTCTTTGTGGCACTCTTAGGAAATTTCTGAGTCAAAGCAAGAGATAGATGCATAATTACTAAGAGCAATGCACTGAATCATATGAAACTTGAGAAGACATTCAGAACAGTTTATCTGCCAACATATACTCACAAACATAATCTGGTGCGACCTTGTGATGACACATGTGTAGGATATGGTCTGACAAGGTGCTGCCCGGGGTGATGAAGGAGCTTGTGCTGGTGCCTGTGCTGGGGCTGGTGCTGGTGTAGGAGATGGTTCCACTAATTGTAGAGGGGCTGGTGCGAGAGCCAGCAGGCCCAGAACCAGTGCCGGCACCAGCAACTTGATGCTAGATTCCTTCTGAGGGGTAGCTAAGCTAACTGAAGGGATGGTAGAGGCAGATGAGAAGTGTACAAGCAAAATGGTCTCTTATACAATAGTTACTCACAAGACAGTGATCAGAGGATATGATGAGTATACAAGCAAATTAAGTTACTACCTCCATTCTTTCTACTTAGGTCAACAGGTGCCGGAGCAGGAACTAGGGCCAGTGCTGTTGGGGGTGCCAGCAGCTTGGTGTTGGTTACCTTTTGAGGGTTAGGTAAGGGGACTGCAAGAGTGGTCGGAGATGCATACGAGATGTGGACAAGAAAAATGGTTTCTTATACAACAGTAACTCCTAGACAGAGATGAGAGTATACAAGCGAATTAAGTTACTACCTTTATTCTTTCTCCTACTAAGGTTAACACGTGTCGTTGCAGGAACTAGGGCCGGTGCTGGTGCCAGTGCCAGCAGCTTGATGCTAGCACCCTTCTGGGTGGTACATAAGGGGAAGCAAACTGTAGAAGTGGTCAGGGTCATATGATGAGTAAAGACAATGGTGCAGAACAGTTAGTCGCAAGAAAATCATTAGAGTTTGTGATGAGTACATAATCAAATTAATTAGTACCACCTCTGTTCTTGGTCCTTCAGTCAACAGGTGTATGATGGCATGCAAGTATATGCCCAGGCTTGCTAAAATCGAATGTTACCTCGTCCCCCTGCTTCAGACCATTCTCACGGACATACTTGGACCAACCTCGGCCACCCAAATAGGTGGTGGCCATCGTTTGGGAGACATCCACATCATATAGTTGTTGCATGCCTTTAGGGCCCTCGCTATACAGAGTTAGAAACTTGTCGTTTACGAACATATTTTTTATAATGGGGCGAGCGACACAAGGGACAACCTTTATGAGAAAATTGATAGAGAAGTAAGGCGACAGCAAAAAAAGTGAGATACAAGATCTTACATGAAGTCAGTCTAAACCACTTGGAATCCATACCTGATACCATGGGTACCCTTTGCAAAGGGTGGCCATGCACCATTTTTCATCCCTCTGCCTTTGGAATGGCATACAGGGGCCCCCTGTCAATCCACAAGCTTGACAAGAGGAGGGTAGAAGAAAGGGCTGAGCAGCTGGTGCGTGGTACTGATTGAAATTAAGTGGAAAGGTTAAATTATGTAAAGAGCAAGTAAATCTAATAATATAAGACAAAACCATTGCATGTAAAGCAAACATATTTTATTTTTGTGAACTTCTAATGAGCGTAAACATATAGTACTAGCTGATAACAATAACATGGAAAACCATAACATGTGAAATTGTGGATTTCCAAATTATACCCACTTCTTAGAGAGGTCACTTCCCACCTGGGTACTATGTTGGCGCTTCCTCGTTGTGTAGAGGATGTCCTCTTTTGGTGCGAGCATCAGAAATCTACTAGCCTCTACAACAGCCCTAGCCTCCGCAGCAGCACCTTCAATCTGCATAAATAGCAACAAAGCTCAACAGTTCAATACTATGTAAAGTTTGGTCAAACTTTCCGTCGCTTGATGTTTCAAAAAATACAGTATATGCCTAAGCTTTGGGACAGAGGGAGTACAGTACATAGTAGTCATATACTAATTGTATGAGACAGTCTGACAGATCTAGATCTAGATTCACATAAACAAAGTGCCAGAATTAATAAAATCACACATATGTTTTTGAACATCTGATAAGCATGCATCACACCAAGTGGGTAATACTTAAATGTGTCTGCACCATGGTAATAAGGGTATTAAGAACAAATACCTTTCTCTTTAAGATGGGCCCTCCCAGCTGGTCGGTGGCCTTGCACTTGTTTTTTGGTGAGTAGTGGTACTCGCCGGATCCTGTGGCATGTGGGGGTACCATCCTGTTTGCCGCACCTGGAGCACCGCACGTTCGCAGGTATGTACCACTGTGCTATAGGAAATGAAGAAGAGATGGTGTCACAGAGGCTTCCACAAAAATAGGATGCAGACAGAGACAACTTTTAGCACATGGATAGATCCAGATTGCAGCCAACAACTTTTAGCATTGGAAAGAATGGAATAACGCAACGAATATACTGCTACATTACCTTTTTAGGCAACTTTTAAGGGAACTGACAAGACCATCCCTATCCGTAGTGGCCGTGCGCGCCACTGACCCATAGTTCTCCATACAGAATCTGACGCAAAATCCATTGCACATTACGAGTACCAACTAAAGGTTACAGAAGTGAAGAACACCGAAATTGAACCCGACCAAATGCCCCAATCAGAACAGCGGTGACCATGCCCTGATCCGGAATCCATACGAAACCAGTACCACCTCCCCCAACCCCCATCCCCACCACCACCCCCACCCCACCCAAATGACGCAATCGATTAGAGAAGAGGAAAAATATCCTGATTAGGTGATTCCGAGGTGAGCAATAAGCAAGAACTCCACAATCAAAGCATACCGAATACTACTACTCCTAGTACTAATAGTACCCCCAATGGCCCAATCGGAAGCAAATTAAGCAAAGCCAGATTTCGAGGTGAGCAAATACACCCACATATTTCAACAAGAACTCCCCAATCGGAGGTTGCACCAGTTCCAATAGTTGCTTGCTGGATGTGAGCTAGCTAGTGATGGTTTCTTGTCTTGTAGTCGGTAGAAAGGCATGGGCAGGGGAATAGTAGTACTAGTAGTAATAGGGCTGGGCAGTACACTTTTTTTCTATAGTAAGTATTTTTAAGTGGTAGTGGCTAGAACATTTTGCTAGGAGAGAATCCCGAATTTTTGATCCCAGCTATCACGTGGTGGCCTACAGCTGTTTCAACCGGGATCCACGTCAGGAGTGAGTTAAAGCAGGTCCCACATCAAGTGGGTGAGATAATTGACCAATCCAAACTCCTCCTTCCCTTGGTACCAGCGTTGGGGCCTCAAAAACAGTTTAGGAACTGATAAAATGATAAGCTCGGATTTCAGACTAGAAACACACACAAACAAACATATACTCCGTATATACTAATATACAGAATAGTTTCCAATTATAGTTCTGTTAACAAAGGCCTAGAAATCATAATAAGATAGCTCCATGTTATAGAACTACGACAGTAGCGAACCAATCATGGGATAGCTCTACACCCCAAGAGTTTTGCAGCTGGGCTAGTGATCATGAACGACACCAAAAGTACACCCCTGATGATCAGTAACCCTGCATCAAATCCATCTAGAAGCAGTGTACCCGATCCACAGCCTTAGGTAAAGGTCATCAATGAACATGTCATCATCATTACCATCAAAGTCCTCTTTGGTCGTCCGCTTCTGTGATTAGTAGATTAACAGATATGTTTATAGAGAAACATCAAAGACACACAACCTGAACATTTGTCATTCTATAGATATACCTTGTCATCTGGCATAGAGGTAGTACCAGAAATGAAACCTGTTTCATGCAGCTTGCGCTTTTTCTCTCCTCCCCTTTCTCCAAGTTGATCTAGATGCTCAGGAGCTGCCTCTGTCAGTTGATCTAGTTGATCAATGTCTACTTCCCCTACTTGATCTTGATGATAAAGATGTGCTTCCCCCGGTTCATATGGAGGATCATATGGTTCACCATGAAATACCCATCTAACATATGTTCTTAGCATCCCAAATGTAAAAATATGGTCTTCCACTATACTTTGAGGTAGCACCCTACGATTCGCACACAACCGGCAGGGGCAATGTACTTTTGAGTTGTTACAATGAGCTCTAACAAATCCCATAAATCATAGAACATCAAGGATACGTTTAGCGCTGCCTAATGGAGCAATCTCTATCCAAAATCCGCCCATCTGTTTAATTATGACATACAAGGTTGGTTATTATTAAAAAAACATGAAACATATAGATGGAGTAAACAAACTATATATGCCTATGCGTTTCAGCAAACATATTAACAATAAAAATCATCAAAGGTATTTAGGAACACATATCCAGCACAGACTAAACTATGACCATGCAGACTGAGGACAAATTAAACTACGTAGGAGTATTTGAAAGGGCAATAAAATGTCAACCAGATCGAGCTAGATATAGAAGGACTACCGTGGGATCGACGTGCCCACCGGTGCGTCTCAAGAAGACCGACGGGTAGGGAAACCTTCTTCGCGCATGTTAGTGTTGAGGAGCGACCGTAAGCGCGTCTATTTTGTGGGAAAGGGGGTGAGGCCTAGGCGGTAGAGGGTGGAAGTTAATACACAACGCGAAGGGGTACGGAGGGATAACTTTGGAAATTCTAACCTACCCTGCTTTGGGAACCACCATATACGTGGCCCACCTGCCAGTCACCATAGATCAAAATTGATCCAAAACTTGTCAAAATACAAGTTTATGTTTTACCATCGAAACTAATGCACATAGCATTGCACTTTGCGAACGAATGGCTTTATGTCAAAAAGTTATTTAATTTCAGCATCTTCAGCTAGGAATCTTGGAAACTCATGAAAGTAGGGCATTATCCATCAAATCTGGAATCTCCTTTGTAAACAATTGCTTGAAATGCCAAGATGCACCGATCTACTAAATATGGACAGGTTTGTAAGCTTGGTTGGTGAAGATGCTTCAATGTACAGAGTAGTACAAAACATGAAAGAGGTACATAAACTATGGCTGTGACCTTGCTCCTCTTGTTTGAAATCCTTGAATTAATGTTCATCAATTTTGGCAGATGTCTATAAACTCATTAAATGCTGGAAAGTATACAAGCATGTGGGTCTATCTAACTGGGACAGCATCCCAAGTGGGAGTAGCGTACCTTAGAAGCTTTAACTTCAAAATTTCAGTAGAGTGCCAAAATATCCCGCCCATCCATTCAAACATCCAGCCCCCCAAAAAAACATCCATCCCCAAAAATTATTTTATTGCACAAATTTAGCCTAGAAGCTTGAAAGGGCATTATACATTGTGTGAAAAAAGGGGGCAGTGGCATTTTGATCCATCATCTTTGTAGTTGCTTCACAACAAAGCACATTGTTGTTACTTGGAAATTCGAAAACAAACTTCAAATTTGGAAGCAGACATATTGGTTGATTTGCAAAGATGCACCAATCTACCAAATACGGACACGTCATCATAAACTATTTCCATGACCTTGGTCACCTTTTTTTAGATGATGGTCATCTTCTTGAAAGCCTTAAATTGTTTGAAAATTTCAGCAAATGCCTAGAAACTCGTTTAAATGCTGGGAAGCAACTCTCACTAGTGTGTGGGCCTAGACGGTGACAACGCGTCTGAGAACCCCACGCTGGAGTAGCGTATGTTAGAAGCTTCGACCTCAAAATTTGGACGGCGCCCAAACATCGCACCCATCCATTAAAATATCCCGCGCATCCATTCAAACATGGTTCACCTCTTTCTAGAATGCAAAATTCCTCTTCTATCCCTGCTCGGAAACAAGAATCCGAGGGAGCACTACAATAAGAGAGAAATATAGGTGGTAAATTTGCGATCTCCCAAGTGCATCACCCCATCCATGTTTTCTAGCCCTTCTTCAATATTTACCAGCCCGCCCACTCTGACCTAGACTGACTTTTTGGACCCACTATGGAAGTGACCCACATGTCAGTGAGCCAGAATTATGGGAAGTAGAGATTCCCATCGCTTGTTGTTCAAAATTCGAACATTTTTCGCTAAACTGAGATAAAATTGTTAAAATCACCCAACCTGCCTTATACTATCATTCCACTATGTCAGAGTAAAAGCTAAAATAAGAAAGCCAAAAACACGTTCGTAGCTTTATAAGCCAAAAATCAAAAGCCAGAATTAGAGCCCAACCAAACAGCGCCTAAATCTCAAGGAACTCTTCCTGTTTCTCCCTTGTTTTAGTACTTGGGTACCTTCAATTTTATTTAACAAAAAATATGACCAAGCAGGATATCATCGACTTGTAGATCAATTTTTGAGATACTTTCATTAAATTGCAGTAACACCATTCTATTCCACGAATATATATAAATATAAAGTTTGAAAATATTATTGAGAATTCACGGAATCCTAAACCATAAAATCTAAACCCCTAAACCCTAACCAAGCAGGTATCGTGCAACTATAGATCAAATATTGAGATACTTTCGTTAAATCAGGTAACGCCATTATATTAGACGAATATAAGCATAAATCCTAAGCATTACCAAAAATTCTCTGAACTCTAAAGCGGAAACAACCCATAAAACTAAACTGTAAAACCCTAAACCCTCGACCCATAAACCCTAATCAAGCAGGTACCATGCACTTATATATCCAAATTTGAGATACTTTCATTAAATTGTGGTAATGCCATTCTATTCCATGAATATAAGCATAAAGCTTGAACATTATTTAAAATTCCTGAAACCCTAAAATTATTCTGGCCGTTTACTATTCATGTCCTTTACTATTTTGGCCCTTTACTGTTCTGGCTCGTTACTGTGCTGGTTTTCCCTGCTCTGGCCTATTACTATTCAGGCTTGTTACTGTTCTGGCCTATTAGTATTTACACATGTTACTGTGCTGGATTGCCACTATTATGGTCTGCTGGTGTTTTGGCCTGCTTTTAGTTGGCGTGTTACTGTTTAGGCCTATTACTGTTTTGGCCTGTTACTGTTTTGGCCAGTTACTATTTTGGCATGTTACTGTTTCGACCTGGTAATCTTTAGGCCTGTCACTGTTTCGGCCTGTTAGTGTTTTGGCTTGTTACTGTTTCGGCTTGTTACTATTCCGATCTGTTATTGTTTTGTCACGTTGCTGTTTTAGCCAGTTACTGTTTTGGCCTGTCACTGTTTTGTCATGTTACTGTTTTGTCCAGTTACCGTTACTATTTCGGTAACTCTAAAACCTGATCAACCTGGCTGGCTGTAACATCCCATCATTAGGATCCAACGAAGGGTAGAAATAGGAATGTAAGTTTGAGCATGCATGCATCTATAAAATCAGGGTAAATTTTTCGCCAAACAAAACACTAAAGGGATTAGAGTTTCTTTCACTAACTAGAGGTAGGAATAGCTCTTGTTAGTGATTGCTATGAATTTTGACATGACCTTTAGGCAGTAATAAGAATTTGGGGAAATTACTTTGAATTCAAATTTGAAATTCAAATCAAATTGAAAGTATTTAATTAGTAGAAGTTATTAATATTGAAGGGTTTTCCAAAAGAAAACCTTATTAATATTGTTTGATTATAATAAAGGAATAGTAGTCAACAATAAGAATTAATGGCAAGGAAAATTAAATAAGAAATAAATCTTATTTCTCCATTTTATAATAAAGTCACAGCTGATGACAAATACATCAAAGGTATAAGGTTACAAAGAACAGAAATTTAACTTTATTAACTTGTAATAATATCTTTACAATATCCTTTACAAAAAGATTACAAAGGAGGTTACAAGTAGAACCTATACTAACTATCTACTCCTATACTAATTTTGTGAGTCTAGATCTTGTTCCTACAAATAAGATAAACAACTAGAAAGGAAATTCGGGGTTAGTTACTCTCAGTGGTGAACAGTGAAGTGCACTGTTCATGGTACATCATTGAGTAAGTAAAGGGGTAAGTTTCACCAAAGGAAGTATCTGTTCTTACCAGCAAATAGTCAAGATTACAGTATAAGCCAAGTGGATAAAAGTAAGTTTCACCAGGCTGTCAATCAGTAAACAGGTAATAGTAAAAGCCAAGTTACTTGAGCTGATCCACATGCACAACACACACACAGCTTAGTCAACTAACTACATGGAGTGTGTTGTCAAGCCAATAGCAGCAGTACAAGCAACCACACAGAGCACTAGTCGAAGGAGAACATAGTAGCTCATTTCTCCTTCTCAGGCTCACATTCACAGCTATAGAGATTGCTGAAACCATAGCCAAATACTCCACCAACTTAACCAAATCAACCATCAGATCTCCACTTGATGGTAACATAAGGAAGGGGTGGAGCAGGTGGAAAGCAAGGTCAAGCAAAAAGTCACAGGAGCAGCACCAGGTGGTGTAGAGCTAGAGCAAGCAGCAAGCAACACACAACTTCATCAATCAACAAATAATCTAGTGAGTACAAATAACACCACCACATGATCAGATCATCATAGAGTCAAATGAGCATGTGTTGTTTATTTGATCTTCTCAGAAAAACACCCAAGTGGGGTGTACATCCATCCCAAAAGTATTTAGATGAAAGCCAATGACAAATCCTTACAAACAAATCCAAGATCTTAGCCTATGCATCATAGATCTTGGATATAAACTCAAATCTCCACATTCCTATATAACATCAGCCTTAGAACAAGATTTCAGGGCACATCCCTTAAGGAGTAGCACCTATGAAATCTAATGATCTTAAGGATTAATATTTAACAATGAGGATGCCAATAATTTTCTTAAAGAATTTAAGAATCATTATCTGATACCATGCATCAGAGCACATCTATGAGGGACAGCTAGTAACACACTTAATTTTACTTAGATATGCCTTAGACCAGCATCATAGGCTAATAGATTTGTAGCATCTTAGGATAATAAAGCCAGCAGAAGATTTCAATTCATTTAGCTCAGCCATACTTGGACATAGGAAAAATTTAGCCAATAGAAGTATGGACACTTGTGTACCATTCTAAAGAAGGTGTCAAAAGTATAACTTCTAAACCAAGCAGATACTATACTTAGATTTCATCAGTAGACTAGTAGTTAGCTAACTAATCATTTTCCTGGAATGGACACTCACGAATCATAATCATGGTTGCATATATACAATAAGAGAATCATAGGAGTATCATATTAACTCCAATCTGAAAGATCAACACAAACTAGTGTATAAAGATCAAGTGAACAATTACTGACAGTACCATTGTCAGTACTAAGATCATGAAACAATAGTGAAATCCACATCACTAGCATAAGTGGATAAACATCTAGAATAGTCTAACCGCTACAATCAGTCCTAATAAAGTCATCATAATCAAACCAGAGGGATGAACCCTAATCAAACCATGAACCCCAATTAGGGATTGATCACTAGAGGCACATAGAGGTTATCGGGCAAGGCAGAGGATAGAGAGCATAGAAGGGGAGTAGTTAGACTTACTCATAGTCCTCGCAAAAAGAACTGAAGAGGAAGCAGTGGATGGCCGACGGCGAAGCGGAAGCGACAGCACGGGGAGCACCCTGAAGGGGCGCTGCAACCCACACCTACCGCACGTCAGATCCACCAGAGAAGAGAGGCGTACGCCGTGAGAAACCCGACGCACCATCGCCGATGCCCCAGAGCGGCCAACCCTAACCCTAGTTTCGGGCAGGGGTCAGCGCGGCCAGGAGAAAGCCCCAGCGATGTATCTATTTGGACAGGATGGAGCGGCGTCGTCGACTTAGCCACCTTGCACCGTGGCGGCGGCCGGATTCGGCCAGAATCATGCGCAGCGGCGGTAGCAGAGGAGGAGGTGACCGCGTGAGCGAGAGAGAGAGAGATAGAGAGGAGTGTGAGTGTGTGGGGGGTACTGTGCCTGTGGGCAGCCGAGTACTACCCTGGTGGGCGTAACCAGGCCAAGTGGGCCGGGTTCGGTTGGGTCGGGCCAGCCTAGTGGGCCAGGCCCGTATTTTAATAGAGTTATCTATAAAGGAAGTAATTACAAATATGCCCCTGAAATAAAAACAACTCTAGATAAATAAATAAAAATCTTAAAAATACAAATAATAATTCTATGAACTCACAAAAATATTTTCTATTGAGTAAAAATAATCAATAGAATTCTTGGCAATTAAAATTTAAGGTTATTAGTAATAGGATGCTAATTACTTTTAAAATTGAATAAAATTCACTTTTAAGATCCTAAATGTATATATTGTTATAGAAAAATACGAATTTGTATTTTTGAAAAGTAAATTGGTGTGATAAAAAAATAAATCTTATTTCCTTAAAGGAATTTTAGAAAATATTTAAAAGGGTATTAAAATGAAATAATTTCATAGAATGATATTTGTCTTTTAAAGAGAATAGCAAACTTTTATTAAAGGGGTAAAACATGCAAAGAAGCGAATAATAAATCATTGCATGACATTACTATGCATTTCATATTGCTTCTTTAAATATTGTCCTTACTGGGCAATAATGGTTCTTTGTAGAAACCAGAGCTCAAGGTCTGGTGGAAGCATCCGACTTCACTACCTTGTAGTCACAAGGCAAGTTCGTAACTTTCTCATGTCCTTTGAAGAGTCTTTATCAAAAATATTACAAATTGTGTGTTATCATCTATGATCTGGAGAAAGAAAATGACATATTCTCTAATAAATAAGATGTAGTATCATCCTAAGTGATGATAAGGATCAGCAATGGAACTTAGGGTTCCAATTGCATAAGTCACATAGGCTTAACAACCCATGACATCAGCGATTCTAGCGCCGTATAATACGCATTAACTATGAGATTTGGAATGGGACAGAGAAGTCAGATGTATCTTCTTCCTTTCATAAGGAGGCAAGATGACCTTATCATGACATTGGGATTCCTGGTATGGATCCAACATATGGGTGGGCACCCTTAGGCCCCACGATTTCGGTGTCTAGATTATTTATGAGTGGCTGCCAGAGGTATAGTCAAGCCTTTTAGGGAGCTTACCAGGGGCATCACCACTTCATAGAGTCTTCGGGAACTCACCAGGGTTATAGCTTGCCCTAGTTGGAGGCTTAACGGAGGTGTAGTCAGCCCTGGAGGATCGTTCAGACATATGGGGTCACGGAGAGGGCAGTTATTGGCTTGGATCACCTACTGGGCCCCACATCATGGAATTGTGGACGGGAAAGTACGCCCGGTTGTGCAACAAGGAGTTGGTCTCTCATGGGTAAAGAAACGCACCTTTGTAGAGTGTGAGAATTGTGACATGTTACTCCCTGTTCTGAGAAGTCGCTATGAATGCGGTAGGAAAGGAACTCCATGAAGTTCTGGTAAACCTGTGAAGGCTGATGGGCATAGTTTTTGATAATAAAATCAATCTTTGAAGAAATGTTTACGAAAATTGCATAGTACCAAGGACGTATTGTCCGAGGTGGTAGATAGAGAATCAAACTTGCCACATTGCATATAATGAACTTGCTAGGTAACGTTGTTACTCACTCTTTCCTTTAAACCCCTGCTTAGACTCTGAGAATCCAGAAGACACTTCGATGTACGCAGTTGATGGACAAGAGGACGTCTGTTACGAGGAACCCGACCTGTCCAGAGGAGTTGAAGGGGTGGACTACAAGATACGCTATGGAGTGGAGGGCAACGAGTCCGAGTAGTTGCCTTAGTTATTAGTAAACCAATTGAGCCGAGCAGCAGGAACTATATAGAATAAGCTGTTGAGCTCAATTCAAAGTATGAGTTTGGATTTTATATCTTCCACTGAAACTACTTAAGTTTGGTTTGTAATTTCATAATACTTGAAGTTTGAGAACTCTTGGTTTGTAATAATGAGATATGTATGTGTGTAATATGGACCCGCAATGTTTTTGTTGTACCACTCTGAGGGGTGTGATATTTATGGAATGGTGTTATGTGAATGTCATATAAACGACTATAGTGTACTACACATGCAGTGGTATGCTGGGTCACCGCACTAGCGCAGTTATGGTACAACCATGCGTGGAGGGTGTCAACTAAATGCCTACATGGCCTATGCGAGTTATCTAGATTTTACATCAGCTACAAACTTCTTAAAAATATTAGAAAATATGAACAAAAGGGAAAGAAAATTCAGCACTTCAGTTGCGAATCAAGTTGATAGCAGAGTCCTCAATTTGCTTTCTCAATCCATCAACTTCATCTCCCTTTGAGTGTGACAGCTACATTGGAAAACCACATTGAGATATGATCTTGCAGTCCCCTCTTTGGTAGCGATAGTAATAATTGCAGTCTGAAACTAACTAATAACAAGTTAATACAGCAAAGAAGACAAACTACTCATAGCTAAGAATGAGCCAGATAGGAATTATAAATGCATAATACAAACTTGTAGAGCAGGAATGCAAACCATGAATGAACTATATAGTAGAGGATAGTTATGTCATTGCCTAGGATGAACCAGAACCAGATACGAGATATAATAGTGTGGCTTGTGAACCTGTAGAACAGGACAAACAAGCATTAGACAAGTATTCCAACAATGAAATGAGTAATCAAACAAAGTGTTTCTTAGAATTTAAGTATAAACTAGCCAGGTCATTTCAGCAAATATATATGGAAGAAGTGGTATATCCTGGAATGCAAGAGACATTGGGTGACTCGGAATTTACGGTAAGCTACACAATGGCATGCAGTTACTATCATGTTGGGTCTGCAACATGGAAAACAAAAAATTTCCTACGATGAGAACTACACGCCAAGATCTATCTACTAGATACAGAGCAACGGGTGGACATACATCCATGGAGAACTTACCCTCGAAGACAACGAGCTTTGTTAACGAGTAGGAACTCGTGGTTGATGTAGTCGTACACTTGCCGATCTCAAGATCGTGAGGAAGTCCGAGCGCCGCAACTCAGCAGCGCATCCGCACTCGCACACACGTTCAAGACACCGGACAATCTCCACCTCCTCGCTCCAGCGATCCAGCGGAAGCAGCAACTCCTTCCAGACAAAATGCCACCGGGAACATGTATCTCGCTAATCCGAGACCATGGGGGAATAATTCTAGAGCGGGAGAGAGATCCTTCACAAGGAGGTGTGAGGATGAAGGAGGAATGGGTGGCCTTTTATAGGAGGAGGGGGGTGCCCCCTCTCTCCATGGCCGGCGCATGGGGGGGTGACCCCTCACCTCCCCCATTCATGTGGTGGTAACCCCTCCACATTAAAATGCCTCTTCACATTCCCTTTTAAAGTCTCCACTTTAAATGCATTAAATTTCTCCAAATTTAATGCTCTCTCATTTAATAAAACTCTTTTTATTAAATTTATTCAGAATTTTGTTAATTACTTTATTTAACAAACATTCACATATAGCCCCTTAAAATATTTCAATATCACATGCAGAACCACCTTCTGCAATTTCACCCGAAACAATTTCCGGTTTCTATTGAAACAATTCCTGCGCTTTGCACTTCTTTCGTCTGAAACATATATGCTCCAAAATGGTGTCCGGTAACTCTTAAGTGTGCCACCCTACGGTTCGCGAATAATGCAGACATGATCGAGACCCTTCTCCGATCAATAATCAGCAGCGGGACCTGGAGATCCGTACTGACTCCTACACATTCAACGATGACTCCTGTGATCATGAGAACCTTTAACGCTTGTAACTAAATCCCTTTGTCTCTCGATATATTACATGTCCGATATTCGATCATCGCTATCTCCATAGCTAGTTTGATCTCGTTTCCGACATGCACTCTTTTCTCATTCCCGTGATATAACATTCTAGTGATCACATCACTTGCTTGCAAGCTATCCTAATGTGATATCACCGAGAGGGCCCAGAGTATATCTATCCGTCATCTGGATTGACAAATTCCACTCTTGATCCATGAGCCTCAACATAACACCTTCGTAGTACTGAACCCAACTTTATAGTCACCCTGTTACGGTGTGACGTTTGATGTTATCAAGATACTCTTCCGGTGTTAGCAATTAACATGATCTCATGGTCTAAGGATAAAGATTACTTCGTATGATGTTATAGCAATATAAACGTAATGACTTGATCGTAATGCTATACTTCGGATGAATGTTCATCACATCATTTCACAAATGTTGTGACCTTGTTATTAACAACATCCAATGTCCATGATCAGGAAACCTTGATCATCTTGTTAATCAACAAGCTAGTCTATAAGAGAGGCATAACTAGGAACCCCTTTTTGTTTATTAAACACACATGTATTGATGTTTCCTATCAATACAATTATAGCATGCAAAATAAACATCTATCATATACAAGGAATACATAATAACAACTTTATTATTGCCTCTCAGGGCATATTTCCTTCAGTCTCCCACTTGCACTAGAGACAATAATCTAGTTTATATAGTGATAAATCTAACACCCATGGAGTTCTGGTGTTGATCATGTTTTTCCCTTGGGAGTACTTTAGTCAACGTATCTGCTACATTCAGGTCCGTGTGCACTTTACAAATCTTTATATCTCCATCCTTGACATGCTCGCGGATGGAGTGAAACCGGCGCTTAATATGCTTGGAATTCTTGTGAGACCTTGGTTCCTTGGCGTTGGCTATGGCTCCATTATTGTCACAATAGATCACCATTAGGTCCAACACACTAGGAACCACACCTAGTTCCTTTATGAACTCCTTCATCCAAAACGCTTCCTGCGCTGCTTCTGAAGCAGCAATATATTCCACCTCCGTCGTTGATCCAACCACCACAGGTTGTTTGGAGCTCCTCCAACTAACTGTTGCTCCGTTCAAGAGAAATACGTATCCAGATTGAGACTCAGAGTCATCCGGATTAGTGTCAAAGCTAGCATCAACATAACACTTAGCGATTAGCTCTTCTTCACCTCCGTATACAAGAAACATATCCTTAGTTCTTCTCAAGTACTTAAGGATATTCTTGACCGCTATCCAGTGTTCCGAACCTGGATCAGATTGGTACCTACTAGTCAAACTAATAGCATGTGCCACATCCGGTCTTGTACATAGCATGGCATACATTATAGAGCCTATGGATGAGGCATAGGGGATCTTATCCATCATCTCTCTTTATTCCGCCGTAGCCGGACTTTGAGTCTTACTCAATGTCTTGCCTTGCAACATAGGTAAGTACCCCTTCTTACTTCCGTCCATATTAAACTTCTTTAATATCTTATCAAGGTATGTACTCTGCGATAGCCCAATTAGGCGCCTTGATCTATCTCTATAGATTTTAATGCCTAATATATATGAAGCTTCACCAAGGTCCTTCATCGAAAATTTGCTATTTAGATAACTTTTAACACTTTTTAAAAGATCTAAATCATTTCCAATCAATAATATGTCATCCACATATAATATCAGAAATGCCGCATTGCTCCCACTCACTTTCTAGTAAATACAAGCCTCTCCATAAGTTTGGAAAAATCCAAACTCTTTGATCACCTCATCAAAGCGGAGATTCCAACTTCGTGATGCTTGCTTCAGTCCATAGATGGATCGCTGAAGTTTGCACACCTTATTAGCATCCTTAGGATCGACAAAACCCTTAGGTTGTATCATATACAACTCTTCTTCAATCTTACCATTGAGGAACGCAGTTTTGACATCCATCTGCCATATTTCATAATCGAAATATGCAGCAATTGCTAACATAATCCTAACCGACTTAAGCATTGCTACGGGAGAGAATGTCTCATCGTAGTCAACTCCTTGAATTTGTCGAAACCCCTTTGCAACAAGTCGAGCCTTATAGATGGTTACATTACCATAAGCATCAGTTTTTCTTTTGAAAATCCATTTATTCTCAACGGCCTTTCAATCGTGAGGTAAGTCCACCAAGGTCCAAACTTGGTTTTCGTACATGGATTCCATCTCGGATTTCATGGCTTCTAGCCATTTGTTGGAATTAGGGCTCATCATCGCTTCTTCATACGTCGCAGGGTCATCTATTTCATCAATCATGAAATTCATAACAGGATTGCCGTACAGTTCAGGAGCTGCACGTGTCCTGCTTGACCTGCGAGGTTCGGTAGTGTCCTCTTTCGGAGTTTCATGATCAATATCATTAGCTCTCTCTTCATTAGGTGAAGTCAACTCCGAAACAACTTCTGGAGCTGCGCTACTCGCCATTTCATGAAGAGAAGGTTCAATAACCTCTTCGAGTTCTACCTTCCGACTACTCACACCTTTCGCGAGAAACTCCTTCTCAAGAAAGGATCCATTCTTGGCAACAAAGACCTTGCCCTCGGATCTGTGATAGAAGGTATACCCAATTGTTTCCTTAGGGTATCCTATGAAGACGCATTTTTCCGCTTTGGGTTCGAGTTTATCCGGTTGAAGTTTCTTCACATAAACATCGCATCCCCAAACTTTAAAAAATGACAGCTTAGTTTTGTTTCCAAACCATAATTCATACGGTGTCTTTTCAACGGATTTAGATGGTGCCCTATTTAAAGTGAATGTAGCGGTTTCCAGTGCATAACCCCAAAATGACAGTGGAAAGTCAGTCAGAGACAACATAGATCGAACCATATCCAATAAAGTACGATTACGACGTTCTGACACACCATTACGTTGTGGTGTTCCGGCAGGCATGAGTTGTGAAACTATTCCACAGTCTTTCATATGTGTGCTAAACTCGTAACTAAGATACTCTCCTCCACGGTCGGACCGTAGAAATTTGATCTTTCTGTTATGATGATTTTCCACTTCGTTCTGAAATTCTTTGAACTTTTCAAAAGTTTCAGACTTGTGTTTCATCAAATAGATATACCCATATCTACTCAAATCATCTGTGAAAGTAACAAAATAACGATATCCATCTCGCGCCGACACACTCATTGGTCCACACACATCAGTATGTATGATTTCCAATAAATCTGTCGCCCATTCCATTGAACCGGAAAACAGCATTCTAGTCATCTTGCCCATAAGGCATGGCTCACATGTATCAAATGATTCAAAATCAAGTGATTCGAAAAGTCCATCAGAATGGAGTTTCTTCATGCGTTTAACGCCAATATGACCTAGACGGCAGTGCCACATATATGTAGATATATCATTATCAAGTTTAATCCTTTTAGCATCAACATTATGAATATGCGTAATACTACTATCGAGATCCAACAGAAATAAACCATTCAACACAGGTGCATGACCATAAAAGATATTATTCATATAAATCGAACAACCATTGTTTTCAGACTTAAATGAATAACCAATTTGCATCAAACACGATCCGGATACAATGTTCATGCTCAGTGCAGGCACCAAATAACAATTATTCAGGTTTATAACTAATCCCGACGGCATATGGAGAGGCAGCGTTCCGACGGTGATCACATCAACTCTTGATCCATTGCCGACCCGCATCGTGACCTCATCCCTTGCTAATTGTTGCTTGTTCCGCAGCCCCTGAACCGAGTTACATATATTAGCAACCGATCCCGTATCAAATACCCAGGTGCTAATGCGAGTACTAGTCAAGTACACATCAATAACATGTATATCACATATACCTTTGTTTGCCTTGCCGGCCTTCTTGTCCGCCAAATACTTGGGGTAGTTTCGCTTCCAATGGCCAGTCCCCTTGCAATAGTAGCACTCAGTGTTAGACTTAGGGCCAGCTCGGGGTTTCTTTTCAGGCGTGGCAATAGACTTGCCACCCTTCTTTCCCTTGTGCTTGCCTTTCTTGTCCTTCTTGAAACCGGTGGTCCTATTGATCATCAACACTTGATGTTCTTTCCTAATCTCCACATCTGCAGTCTTAAGCATTGACAGAAGCTTGGGAAGAGACTTCTTCATGCCCTGCATATTATAGTTCATCACGAAGCTCTTGTAGCTAGGTGGCAGAGATTGGAGAACACGATGTATGCCTAAGTCAATGGGAATCGTTATTCCCAAGGACACAAGCTTATCGGCGTACCCAGACATTTTGAGTACGTTCTCACTAACGGAGCTGTTCTCCTCCATGATGCATCTAAAGAAATTTTCAGAAGCATTATAACTCTCTACGGCAGCATGGGTATCGAAAATCATTTTCAATTCTCCCATGGTATCAAAGGCATTGCCATTTTAGAAATGTTTTCGAAGTTCTGGCTCTAGCCCATACAGTATGCCGCAATGAACTAAGTTGTGGTCCTCCTGACGAGTTATATAGACGTTCTTTTCCTTGTCAGGGGCATCAGGAGCTGGTGGGGGGCCTAGCGGCACATCTAGCACATATTGCTTTTGTGCAGCAGTGAGGAGAATCCTCAAATTCATAGCCCAGTTGGTAAAGTTGCTACCATTTGTAGCAAGTTTCTCTTTCTCCATGAACACATTGAAATTAAAAGCAGGTGGTGCCATCTACAACCGAATTTGTAAAGTATATTTAGACTAAGTTTATGATAGATTGAGTTCAACTAATCCAAATTACTAATGAACTCCCACTCAAAAACGACATCCCTCGTGTCCTTTTGGTGATTACTTGAACCAAATCCACTACACCAAGTCCGATCATCACGTGAGTCGGTGTAGCTTCAAAGGCAAGCATCTATATGGGCATCATATCAACTATATGACTCATTCTTAACCTTTCGGTCCGTGTTCCGAGGCCATGTCTGTACATGTTAGGCTCGTCAAGTAAAAACCTTAGTATTTGCGTGTGTAAAACTGTCTTACACCCGTTGTATGAAAGCGTAGAGTTGAGAACACCCGATCATCACGTGATGCCTCAAAACACGATCCACAAAACGGTGCATACTTAAGGAAGAACACATTTTATCTTGATATCTAAATGAGGGATCATCTTATAATGCTACCAAAAGCGCCAAACTAGCAATATAAGATGCTAACATCTA
Organism: Avena sativa; assembly: GCA_916181665.1. Classification (NCBI taxonomy): domain Eukaryota; kingdom Viridiplantae; phylum Streptophyta; class Magnoliopsida; order Poales; family Poaceae; genus Avena; species Avena sativa. The sequence continues at coordinate 23,482,651 of OV702290.1, read as the reverse complement.
ATGGGTGAAGTGAGGTGATATGGTCCATGCATTTGATCTCTATCATTTGCATCGTGGTATGATCTCTATCATTCCTTTGTGTGTAAGGCCAAGGTCTATGGAACTTACACGTTAAGTGAGTTGTAAGAGTATCTATTATACATCTACTTATAACAATACCATATCAAAACACTAGCCCAGCAACGATCTAAACTAGACGCCTCTAATTTATCAATTGCAAGTTTTACGTGGCTTAGGGCTTTCGGAGATAGAACCTGTCTAACCTATGAACATGAACCACAACGAGGATAACCAAGTTATTAGCAACTCGTTGTAAATCAGATATTGACTATAGTAGGAGAGACAGACACCCGCTAGCCACTTATGCAAAACTAGTTGCATGTCAGTCGTGGAACTGGTCTCATGTATGATGACATGTAAGGTTGGTTCGGGCCGCTTCATCCCACTATGCCACCAATATCCAAAGTACATAGAAGATGCAATAACATGATCATCATCGCCCACATATAAACATATGTGTACTACCCGTGCAAAGCACCTACGCATAGATCAGGCTCTAATACCACTGTTGGGTCCACAGCATGAACCAATGATGGATACCATACACCCAGTTACGTCGTAGCGGGTTTTTCTAGAACGGACAACCGACGAAGTGATGACCACAACAGCGGATATCGTGGAAGTAGGGACAACATCGGGGAAAGCCAGCTACGGCAACGATACCAGCCGACAAACCAAGACCCACCAATGTCAGCAGGGCTAATGTTGGAAGGACCCTGCAATATGCATTACTACATCGATCAACAGGGAAAAGGCGATCAAATCACCTCCTAAAAGACTGTCGGACATTCCTGAAGATGCAAGAACTATGCAATGCAAAGACAGCCGAAGCGACAAATAGAAACTATGCCCCTACACCTGGCACTTTGGCCATTGGCGCTCCACCTCCACCAGCGGGACAACCGCAAAATACAACATACCAAGACAACGAATATCCCAGGTCAAAAGGAGCGATGTCAATGATCCAGAAGGGGCCACCCTCTAATAGAACACAGAAATTGATCACCATGCATGTAAATTTGGCGGTAACAAAGCCACCTCCTACACCGGAGTATCTCCATTGGTCAGAACAGGAAATTACTTTCAGTAGAGCTGACCATCCATTACGGGTCCCTTAGCCAGGCCAGTCAGCGCTAATAGTGGAAGCGCAAATCGATGGGTGCGACATGAGCAAGGTTTTCTTAGATGCAGGAAGCATCGTCAACCTGATTTACGCCAAAACTCTGCGGGCCATGAACTGTTCCATAACGAATCTAACACCAACTGACACAACCTTTCACGGGATAGTTACTAGAAAAGCCGAAATCCCATTGGGCAAAATCCACCTCGGCGTAGTTTTTGGATCAAAAAGTAACTTCATACGAGAAAAGCTGGAATTCAAAGTTATGGACTGGCCATCTCAATACCACGCGATCCTGGGACGACTAGCTTTCTCCAGGTTCATGGCAATACCTCACTATGCATATCTGGTTCTAAAAATGCCAGCCCCTAACAGGGTCATCACAGTCAAAGGAAGCTTCAGCCGCGCAGACATCTGTGATCGAGAATTCAACAAAATCTCGGAGTCTTTCGGGATGGAGGCGGAGCTTGGGTAGCTAAAATTGGTGGATAAAGAGTCGACACACAAAGGGCACACCTACAAGAAGAAAATATCGAAAGAGCAAGCACGCAACAGCCTCGCAAAAAAGCAACGTATGAAGCCTCCAATAACGGCCCCGCATAAGAAGACCCACTGATTGAAGCCGAAGTCCCTTCAGAAAATTTCTATCTAGATACACCTTACTTTCAATAAAGGCCAACGGCTAGCTGATCGCGCCACCGCAATGTACTCTCACCCATTGTTATGAATAACTAAAGAAAGTATTCCGCGACAAAAAAACTTCTATGGCACATCAATTCGCCAGATCCCCCCGTAAGATAATACAACACACAATCAAAATCTCGTATAAAACAAGTATAAAGTAGTTCTATACAAAGTAAAAAAGCGAAGCAAGTAAATAATTAGATAGGGAAATTTATAAAAAACTCTTCGTCTGCTTCCAAACATTTTTGGACAATTCTAATGGCAGGTCTATGAGCAGCGGCATAATGAGGCACCATATCAATAAGACCACCATCAGAAGGAGAAGGTAGCCACGAAGATACATCGTCCAAGTCCAGCGTCGGATGATGCACATGCACCTAGGAAAGCTCGAGCTTAGCACCCGCCACAAGTTGAAGATTCACAAAATGATGGATCTTCTCACCCTGTTGGAACTTCGCGATCAAGTTCGCCAAGGTTTGAGGTTGAGGATCCTGAGGAAACATGGCATTATAAGTAATGGCTAGAGACCTACCGCAGCACTCGACGAATTGCTCCAACTCCGACAAGCGATCCTGAAGCAACGCTACAGTATAGGCGTGACGATGATCAGTCCAAAAGTCCCTCTCAGAACTTCGGGAAGCAGCCACAAGAGCTTGCATTCGGTTGCGCAGACGTTGGGTCTCATCCCTCTCGCACAATCGAATGCCTAGAAATCAAGAAGTCAAAATATCAATTTTCCGAAAGACAGGAAAGGCAACCAAAGAAAAAAAAGAGAGAAGACGAGTACTTACACAACAGCCTCTCGGTCGCCCTGGAGATTTCTTCCAAGAAAAAAGCCTCGCGGTTGGGAGCTTGGCGTATTTTTAACTAGGAAACATCCACCATCGATTGAACAACCCGAAGTTTTCCTTCGAGTTTTTTCACCCACTCTATCTTCTCAGCATACAATGGCGGGTCCACCATACGCACAATGGCGGAACTGGGTGCGCCTAGTACAGTAGAAGATGGAACAGCATCCGAAAATTGCGCGGGTCCAGAAGGAGCCAAAGAATCATTCAATATCTAACAAGAAAAAAAGATGCGAAACATTCAGCATACAAATGCAAGCTCGAACACATATATTCAAAAGTTGCCTCCTTGCAAAAAGAAGCAAGGGAAAGCTGGATAAAGTCAAAGTTCATTACAAAGAGATACGATAAACGATTACAAAGCAGGGCCTACGAGGTTGCATCCTTCAAAGACAAGGTGGCCCTAGCAGAAGGAGCACTAGCTACAGCAGTGGCAGGAGTAGCCGAAGAAGGAGCGCCCGTCGTAGTAAGAGTAGTTGAGGAAGGGGCAGCAATTTTCCCTGAACCCGAGACCAGACCCAAGAGCAGCCGAGATTATTTTCTGGACTTTTTAATATGCGGCTTTAGGTCAACTGCTTTGCCACTGGGGGTGACCGGGATAGAGGAGCTAACCTTCTCCCAGTCGACCTTCTCGCTGTGCGCCATCGCCAGGGCCATCGAAGTTTCGGCACCGCTCTTTGACTACGTCAAACTATAACCAACAAGGGGGCCAGGATCAACACCAAAAATGGTGACAAGATCATTCAGGTCCTCCGGCACATCCGTGGTTGGAAATACTTCGGCATGGATCTTCTTGAAGGCGCGGCGCGAACGGACAAGAAGATTGTGCCCATGAACGTTGTTAGCCTTCAAAGTGCTAACAACATCCGAAAAAGGATCAACCTTCTTATCATCATCCAGCGTCAGGTTCTGGCCAGTCAACTCTGACAAACAAAAAGAAAGAAGAAGAGGTTGACAAACAAAAGAAAGATACAAAACAAAAAAACACGCACATATAAAAACATACGAGTTAACGAGTTATTTAGGGCCTCCAGGCGCTGTCGCAGATTCGCATCTCGAGCAGCGACTTGCCTGGCCACTTCCTCAGCATCGGCTTTCGCCTTCTGATTGGCCTCTTCAGCAGCTTGCAGCCTGACTTCCAGATCATCGGCACGCTTCAATTCCTCATCCCAAATAATTCCGGATTGCTTAGCAGCGGCTGTAGGAGCGAAACGCAAAAATGAGGATGAACATATTTACAAGGAGATTACAAAAACAATCAGCACATACCTTTCAGCTCTTCAGCATCATTGCGGATCCTTATAAAACGAGTGACCATACCGATCATCTCATGCATCAAAGGCTGATAAAAAGAAAAACACAGCAAAAGGATATAAAGGCAGACAAAATATATGGGGAAGGAAAAATTCTGGCGTCAAAAGTGACTTACATCCTTCATATCCACATCAACGGGTTCTTCAGATATCACCACCCGTTTACCCGCCATTTTCCTCCTTTTTTGCAGTGGCGGCTTGGATGAAGTGGCGACATCCTTCTGAACATTTTTCTCCACAAGAGACAGAATTTTCTCTTTCGGCTCTGCCAATGGCGGAGGGATTTTTCTTGTGGAGCAGCCCACAGATGTGGGAAGAGGAGAAGCAGGAAGATCTTCGTCATCACTACAAACAACATGACCAAGAGTAAGCATCAATAGTAAAATCACCCGGTGAAACAGAAAAAGAAGAAAGCAAATACTTATGAAGACACATCTTGCGCAAGATGAAACAAGTTCATCTGGGCAGGAGCAGCTGCTATCGAAGAAGTGTCGAAAGGCTTGGAAGCAGTAGAGTCATCCAAATCCTCGACCCTTTCCACAACACAAGGGTTTTTCCTCTTTTTGCTGGTATGCTCCACACGAAAATCCCCGGAGCCAGCCGAAGGGAGTGATTGCGCCTTCGACGAAGAATTAGATGCAGAAAATTCTCCCTCCTCATCCGCGGCAGTCCCAGTCATAGGGAGATCGTTGGATGCAGAGGGGTGGACAGGGGGCTCACCACTTCCAGGAAGGGGAGGAAGTGAGCTCAGGTGATCAAAATCCTACAGAAAGCGGAAGAATTGAAAAATATATCTACAAGCAGAGGACAAGAAAAAGACAAAGGCGAAGGAAAATTTACCTCGGGAAGCCGTTTTTTCTTGCCATAGGGCTCGACAAGGCAAGTCGAAGGAACCGGGCTTTTGCTGTCAAAGTTGTGAAGCTCCGGACTCTCTTCTCATACACCTTAAGGGTGAGGTCCTCCGAGGAAATCCTCATCGGGTCCTTCTTCCCGGTCTACGCCCACATACCAGACAACCGAGCTTGGACCGGCTGGATGCGGATCCGCAAAAAATATGCCAGGATCTGGAGACCCGACAATTCTTTGCCAACCTCGTGCCGCAGCTCAGAAATACGATCAACAAAAGGCTGGATCTCTGCCATTTCTTCGGCAGAAGGATGCTGGTCCCAAGAATCAAGTTTGCGGCAGGTTTTCTTTGGGTCAAAGGGGGCTAACCTGAAAGATTGGCCTTCGAGTGGTTGATCTTTGACATAAAACAACTTGGACTTCCAGCCTTGGACAGAATCCATGATTTTGAAATCAATGTAATCAACGTCAAATCAGACAGAGAAAATAGCGCCGCCAACATCATGGACAATGGTGTCAATGGTGTTGCGACGAACGTAGAAGAAGTGTTTCCAAAGGCCCCAATGGGGATGAATCCCAAGAAAACACTCGCAAAGAGTGACAAAACAAGTGACTTGGAGAATAGAGTTGGGCGTGAGCTGATACAGCTGCACGCCATAAACAAACAGAAGGCCCCGAAGAAATTCGTGGACAGGAAGGGAAAGACCATGAAAGAGGAAAGAGAGGAACATTACCCTCCAGCTAGGCTCGGGGATGGAAGCAGCCTCATCCCTAGAAAGCTTGAAGGAACCCTCCGTCAGATGACCAGATTTCCGTGCCTCATGAAGTTCCCACACCATGCACTTGGTGGGGCCCATCCGACAGCCCTCTTCCTTGTGGCCTTCGCAGCGGCAGCAGAAGTTCCAGCAGCTTTACTTTTGCCCATGGTAACAAAGAGAAGCAAGAGCACAAGAACCAGGGATTTTGCAGGGGAGAAAGAACAGGAGTCCGCAAGGGGGCAGGAGTGCGAGGAGGAAGATGAGGCAAGGGAAGGTGAGGTAAAATAGTAAAACACACCCCTCCTCCCTTATAAAGAGCAACGACGAGAGGACTGAACCGTTCATTGAAAATCGAACCGGTAGAAGGGCGCACGATGATGACACGTGTTGCAAAGATTCCGTGAAAGAAATTTTTTAAAGAAAGGTTATGGCTGCGGTAAAAACGGAGAACGGCGTGTGACGCCTTGATTTTCGCATAGAAAGGGGACGTGTAGTCAAGAATCTCCGTTGAATACGCTATCACGCGTCATCATCACTACTGCATGGTCCCACGTTCGACACGTCCCGTCAGGGCATGTTTTTCTATAGGCTAATAGCATCATATACGTCATCATTGACGTCACAAAAGACGCACTGTAGCAAAATTGCGGCTTTTTTAGGGTATGACCCGAAGAAATTCAGTTGGAGTCAAAGTAAATTCCTCCAGGAGAAGATTTGAGACTACACTCGAATATATAACACTACGATTGTAGCCTCAGGGGCTACTCCTATCGAGAGCACTGGTTGTGCACCCGTCAAAAAACTTACAGAAAAAGTTGACGCATTTTTCGAGCCTATGTTTTGATACATATATCCAAACATAGCCTCGGGGGCTACTCCTATCAGGAGCGCTGGCGCGCACCTGATAAAGAAAAACAAAGGAAGCATTCGGCGATAGATACTCCTATCAGGAGCATATTACAGAAAATAAAATAAAACTCTCGGATCAAACCCGACGCGACAAAAATCTGAATGCCGTGTTTAGAAACATGAAGATAAGACCCCATGATTCGTCCTATGTGGCCTGGTAATCGCACAAGAATGCGCTCTGCCAGTAAAATATCCGTATCAACGATACGATGAAAAATCCAAACGGACGCATTAGGTACCCGATAAAATAGAAACTGGAATTCAGTATTCAGTAAGACCTCAGTGGCTCGAACTAAATTACACCAGTTACAAATTCTGGATTCGAGCCTGGGGACTTGAGTCTGATGTAGGTCAACCTTGTTTTTTCCCAAGAGCAATTAACTGATTCCCGATCCGTCGGAAGCATCAGACTTCTTGTACCAAAGTCCCTACAAAAATGAAAATCAAACAAAATGAGAGAAAGAAGAAAGAAAACTTTGAGACTCAACCTGAAAACTGCAGATTCAGATAGAGTTTCGGGGGCTACTGACATGGGTATGATTATTCGGATGCTCATTATTCGCTACCCTACATTGGGTAAAAGGCTTACGGCCCATAAAGATTCTAGATAACAGCCCAAGGAAGCAACCGACGGAGACTTTTACTGTGTTAGGAAAGAAACCACGAACCGACATTATGTTGGTATTGTAATCACGCGTGTATGAAAACTATCCGCATATAGCTTTGAGACCCGACCTATTATATATAGGACAGGAGAAGCCCAAGCGAGGGTACCCGGAAATCTAGAGAAAAACTTGTAATAGAGTGTTTTTTCTAATATTCAGGCGACTTTGATTCCATTGTTTCCCTGATATCCAACGAAATCCCCAGCATTCTCTTTTCCGCGAAACCCCAAGTCCATCACCATGGGCATTGCCGAGGTTACCCCTCGTCAGCGAGAATTTCAAAAAAAGAGGCAGCATAAGAGCAGGAAGAAGAGGACTTGAAGGCGGTGCGAGGTCAGAGCAAAGCTATGATGGGCTTCTGACACGAGGTACAGGGTACACTCCACTAGTAGTAAATGTATGGACCTACTACTAGTATATGCACATAAAACAAGTTGCGTTTTCTCTCTCCTTCACTGGCTCTCACCATCCATCCTCCATCGATTTCTTCTCTACAGCCGCGGGTGCACAGTCTGTCTTGTCTCTTCCTCGTCCACAATAGGTTCAACTTCAGCTAGGTCAAACTTCAGCTACAAGTAAGCATGACAGATTGCTCTTGAATTAAATGTCATTTCAGAGGTAGATTAGTGCATCTCTTCTTGTAAAGCTGTGTCGTCAGTGTGAGTGTCCAACTACCAGGAAAGAACATTCTCAATTCATGACGAGATCATTCTTTTCTGTAAAGAAAGTGTGAAGAATATTTGATCTGAATGCCACAAGCCAAGTTTTCACACATATACAATGGATCAACAGCATGTTGTACTTGCGATTCTGATGTTTTATGAGTTTTCAAGGTTCCTAGATAACTCCATGTCGATGTATCGAAATAAGGTCGAATTTGAACTACAAGTAATAAATTATAGGTTGCTTTGAAAGTTTTATGAAAAAATATTTTGGAGGTACCCATCAAGTAGTCAATTAATATATCAAAAACCACAAAGAGCTTTGACGACTAGTTTGACCTCTAGCTAAGATTTTGCATCCTCCTCAAAAAAAGATTTTGCATCTTGAAAATTTTGAACTCCTTTTGAAAACGATCACATGAAATAGGGAGAGAGGGGAAATGATATTTATATTCTCTATGGGCAACCCACAAGCTTGAGGTGCACCTTAGGCTTAAAGATAACTTTATTTTTTCCACTATGTATAAGGTGAACCTTAGCGGATGCCACATAGTACGCCTTATTAAGGTGTGATTTTTTACACAATGCATGAGTAGTATATTTCTTTGCTTAGACATATGGTCACCTCTGTCCACGTGTTGTACATGCTGAGAGAATAAAATGTTGCCAGGGGAAGAGGGCAGCAGCAAAGAGAAGTTGAAGGTGGTTCCATGTCAGAGCAAAGTTATGGTGGGTTTTTGACACGAGGTACTCCTGCAGCCTTACAGTGTACACTCTACTAGTAGTAAATTTTAGAACCTATGCACGCAAAACAAATCATGTGTTTTATATCTCCTTTGCTATCCTCCATCTCTCCTCCCCTTTCCCCTCGCACAACGGCCTGGTTGATGATCTTTCCCTCGTCCACAGCGTGGCGTTGCGCACGTGTGCCTTGGTACGGTGGCTCTCTGTCTCTGGCATGTTCGGCAGCTGCACATTAGTGTGGAGTAGGGATGAGGAGTACATAGGAAGGAAACCACTTTGGTCCTTGGTGGCACAAAAAATCAAAGTTTTCTAGTTTTCAAAATTTGCACTTGCTTCCCAAACATCAGGAGGTAAGGTTATTCAAAAGATTGGCCATTCGCAGTACTGTACTTCTTATCTTTGTCTTGTCTTATCTCTTACAATACCATACCACTTTATATTGTACGAAACATTGACCGTTTGATAAAGACTGGCAAATCCAAACATTGGTAACCTTTGGATCTTCTTTTCCATTCTTAGCATCTAGAAAGATTCTACTGATAGTCTTTAGCACCATGAACGCTAGTATGCACAACCCTCAAAACACACACTTAATTCATTGCTCAGTTTCAGGGTCCTTCTGCAAAATGCATGGACTTGGATGTAACTTTTATTTTTATGAGATCCTTGATGTAACTTGTACTTCCATCGACCGTGTTAACTCTCAAGCACCTTGCTCCCATGAGACCTACCATTTGATCGGCCATTCGTAGTACTTCTTATCTTATCTTTATCTTGTCTGATCTCTTACAATACCATACCACTTCATAGTGTACAGATTAACTTTGAACATTACCGTTGGATCAAGACTAGCAAATCCAAACATTACCAACCGCTGGATCTTCTTTTCCATTCTTAGCATTTAGAAATATTCTACTTTAGCATGATGAACGCTAGTATGTGCAAACCTCAAAAAAAACTTCATTGCTCAGTTTTCAGGGTCCTTGTGTTAATAATTGCATGGACTTGGATGCAATTTTCATTTTTTATGAGGTCCTTGGTGTAACTTGTACTTTCACCGACCGTGTTAACTCTCAAGCACCTCTCTCCTACAAGGCCTACCATTTGATAGGCCATTCACAATACTTCTTATCTTCTCTTCATTGTGTCTTATCTCTTACAATACATTACAATACAATAAACCACTGCATAGTGTATGGATTAACTTTGACATTGACCATTGGATCAAGACTAGCAAATCCAAACATTGCCAACTGTTGGATCTTTTTTCCATTCTTAGCATCTAGAAAGATTCTACTGATAGTTTTTAGCATGATGAACGCTAGTATGCGCAAACCTCAAAACACACACTTCATTGCTCTTAGTTTGAAATTTTTCTTAAAAAACTATAGGCATTATAGAAAGGAACGGAGGGAGTAGTACATATAGCAGCAAAAAAAGTAGTCTAGGCCATAATAATTAAGGTAACCAATTGGGATGTCACATTTCAACAGCAAGTACTATACATGCAGTCAATGTACACATTTACTAGTTTAGAAATAGAATTACTTTAACATTGCATTTATACTATATATGATCAACTAATGCACTCGTAATCTGGATAACGTTCACAATGATCTGAAACTACAGCTAGATCTATATTTTATTACAACTTAGTGTGGTAACAATAGAAGTGCAGTGCTACAATGATGTGTAATTAATTGTTAAATCTTTGATTCGACAATTGCTATGTGCTATAAGATATAAGAACATTTGCAATATAAATAGCAACCAATACTACTACTAAAAGACTAAACACTAGCAGCTTTATGAGCATCTAATAGAATTCAAGCTTAAATAAAAAAGTAAACACTAAACTACAGAGGCAGATATCAAAATGCAGTCATACTCCATCATCTAGTTTATTAGGCATAGTTTTTATCTACCTTATTAACTGAAGGAATAAGAGCAAAATTCTAAGTTCATGCACCTTTGGGATGCAAGGCCATGCATCATTCCAGCTAGGTATCATCTTCATCCAGAATGTATGCAAGGCCACCAGTTTTAGTTTATTGGTCCTCTTGTGCTAGAGTATTTAGATTCATTATAAAATGGTACACTTGCATTAATAAAAATAAAGTTTCAGCAGTAGAACACATGCTGATGAAGCCAAGTGCATGCTGATTGTTCAGAAAAATGCAAACACACATGTTTACAACAGTCTTCTTTTGAGGGATAGTGTACTAGCAATACTATTCTTTGACCTATTAATTTTTGTAACCACCAAATCCATGTTCTTATTATTGTCGAGCCTACCTAAAATCTAGGGCATAATCTATTTGCAAAGGGGCTTGATCTTATCAATTATTATTATAACTAGCAGCAAATCACACCATGCCTAGCATCAATCCAAGTTACTCATTTGAAGAGTCCATGGTGCAATAATTATAAATGTAGCTACTCATATGACATTAGTGTGACAATATGCAGATCATTTTCGAGGAGTTTTGGATTACATCCAAAAAATCAATGAAAACTATACTACACAAACATGGATTTTCTATTCAGAGACACATCTAGTTATAACCCAAAACCATAACTATCGAGCATAGGGTAAACATTGGCCGTTGTAGGATGATTTTGCCGTCATGGACCAAGCAACTACCGTTGGTGGGGATGTGGGTGCAGATGATCCTCAATGCCTCGCTATTCGCTATAACAGAGGTCAGTGGCGTGGGATCTAAGGAGGGAGAGGGATCGTTGAAGAGGTAGAGGGACAGACAAGGGCACCTACTAGGGTACGCTGGGGTCAGAGGCAGAGGCACGGCGTGATGCAGGGAGCAAGTTGGTGTCCAGGACGCGCTTGTTGAGGTTGTGAGGATCTCGACGAGTGGGCGCATGATACCCGATGACGCGGTGTCCAACGGCACCATGTAGTTGCTCGTCGAGGCTACCGCCAGGCCCGACGACCTCCTCCTCCGTGCCACCGTGGTTCTCCTAACGCGTCCATCACCGCCAGATCTGGCTTTCCCAATGCATCCATCACTGTCGGATCCTCTGCGCCATCGTGGCTCTCCCAACTCCTCCCGACTCGATACAGAGAGAGGTGGGCGGAGGATCTGGCATCCATCATTGCACCATCTTCTTCTATGGAGGAAGGTGTGGGGATCTGGTGCGCGAAGTGCACAAGGTGGCATGTTGGTGCAGCGGAAAAGTGGTGGATGTAGTTGTGGTATGATGATGGGGGGATTAGTGTTTGGGGATAGATGGGTGGTGTCGTGGTGAGTTGGGGTGGAGGATTTTGCGCAAATACCCCTAATCATTTTTAACGAATTTCAATCGAGAGATCTACGTTCAATTAAACTAGTAGAAAAAGGGCCTTTGGTTCGGGCCATTAGTCCCGGCCGTGGCTAGGGCTAGGACTAATGGGCCGAACCAGACGACCATTAGTCCCCGAAAACACTTGTCCTGGCCCGTAAGAGACCTTTAGTCCCAGTTTGAGATACAAACTGGGACTAAAGGGTCTGGTGCCTACTACGCGGCCCTAGCGCACCCATTAGTCCCGGTTTGTATCTCAATCCAGGACCAATGGGCTGGCCTTATATATATGGCACATGCTCTCCTCTATTTTTTATGGGGGAAGGTGTGGCAACGTTTGTGCTAGGTTTTTTTCTCTTATGCACTAGAGGTGCTCGATGAAATTCCTGTGAGAGCGATGCCACTTGAGTTCACACAAGAAAAACATGATATGAGGTGCCTGAGCCACACTTAAGGTTTCTCCTCTTTGTTTCAAAGTGTCCTAAAAGGTTAGCAACTATTTTCTTGTTTAGACCTCACGGTACTAATTTGAGCACCGTTTGATATATATGGTTGTATGATGCAGATGAGCCATCCATGGATGTACGGTGACCGATGCTCTAATGCTTATAGAGAAGGTGTGCGTTCTTTTCGCCTTGTCGCCGAGGTGAACAAGCAGCGGGATTGTTTTATGTGTTGTCCATGTGTTGAATGTCGGAATGAGCAGGCTCACACTTTCTCAAGAGTCATTCAGAGCCACCTGCTTTGGTCTGGTTTCATGTCCAGCTATAATGTTTGGACCAAGCACGGAGAAAGAGGGGTTATAATAGAAGACGGTGATGAAGAAGAGAATGATGATGACAACTACTAATCTATGTTCCCTGAATACGTTGATACCACAATGGAAGACAATGAAGAAGAAGGGGTGAAGAACGGGAACCAGATGAGCCTGTTGATGATCTTGGTCTGGTCATTTCTGATGCAAAGCGAGACTGTGACACAGAAAAGGAGAGGTTGCAGTTTGAGCAGATGTTACAGGACCACAACAAATTGTTGTACCCAACTTGTGAAGATGGCTAGAAGAATCTGGGTAGCACACTGGAATTGCTGAAGTGAAAGGCAGAGACTGGTGTGACTGACTCGGGATTTTAAAAGTTGTTGGTAATAATGAAGAAGCTGCTTCCAAGAAATAACGAATTTCCCTCCAGTACGTACGAAGCAAAGAAGCTTGTGTTCCCTCTGGGATTAGATGTGCAGAAGGTACATGCATGCCCTAATGACTGCATCCTCTACCGCGGTGAGAAGTACGAGAATATGGATAAATGCCCGTATGCACTGCATTGTGGTATAAGATTAGAAAAGATGACCCTGGCGATTTTGAGGGTGAGCCACCCAGGAAGAGGGTTCCTGCCAAGGTGTTGTGGTATGCTCCTATAATACCACAGTTGAAACGTTTGTTCAGAAACAAAGAGCATGCCAAGTTGTTGCGATGGAACATGGAAGACCGTAAGAAAGACGGGAAGTTGAGGCACCCTGCTGATGGTCGATAGTGGAGAAAAATTGAGAGAGACTTCCCATACTTTGCTGGTGATGCAAGGAACTTATGGTTTGGTCTAAGTACCGATGGCATGAATCCTATTGGGGATAAGAACTGCAGTCATAGCACCTGGCCCGTGACTCTATGTATCTACAACCTTCCTCCTTGGTTGTTCATGAAGCGGAAGTTCATTATGATGTCAGTTCTCATCCAAGGCCCGAAGTAACCCGTCAATGACATTGATGTGTACCTAAGGCCATTAGTTGATGAACTTTTATAGTTGTGGGCCAAACCAGATGTACGTGCGTGGGATGAGCACAAACAGTAGGAATTTTACCTATAAGTGTTGATGTTCGTAACCATCAATGATTGTCCTGTTGTTAGTAACATTTCAGGACAGACGAACAAAGGATACAATGCATGCATGCACTGTTTAGATGAGACTGAAAGTATATATCTGGATAAATGTAGGAAGAATGTGTACCCGTACAATGGTCGTTTTCTTCTGCCAGGTCACCCCTTAAGGAAGAAAGGCAAGAATTTCAATGGCAAGGCAGAAACCTGGAAGAAGCATGTCCCCCGTACTGGTGCTGATGTATTTGGTATGGTCAAGGATTTGGATGTAATCTTTGGAAAGGATCCTGGAGGACAACTTGTTCTGAAAGACGCCGATGGACACACACCCATGTGGAAGAATAAATCTATATTTTGGGAGCTACCCTATTGGAAAGTGCATGAGGTTCGCTCTACATCGACGTGATGCACCTGGCGAAGAATCTTTGCGTGAATATTCTAAGCTTCCTGGGCTTGTATGGGAAGTCAAAAGATACCCAAGCAGCATGGGAGGACCAGCAACATCATAAAGGACGAGACGGCAAGCATCCAGGGCACTTTCAAGGGCTTGCCAGCTATGCTCTTACCAAAGAAGAGAAGGAAATCTTTTTTGAAGTCCTTTTCAATATCAAGTTCCCATCTGGCTTCTCGTCGAATATAAAGGGAATAGTAAATATGAAAGATTTTTTTTCAAAACCTAATATCTCATGACTGGCATGTGCTTATGACGCAATTGCTTCCGGTTGCATTGAGGGGAATTCTACCAGAAAATGTTTGACTCGCCATTTTGAAGGTATGTGCATTCCTCAATGCAATTTCTCAGAAGGTAATCGATCAAGAAAGTCTATCAGAGTTACAAATTGATGTGGTCCAATGTTCCGTCAGCTTCGAGTTGTTGTTCCCGCCATCCTTCTTCAATATTATGACGCACCTCCTAGTTCACCTAGTCGAAGAGATTAGAATTCTCGGTCCTGTGTTTCTACACAATATGTTCCCCTTCGAGAGGTTCATGGGAGTCTTAAAGAAATATGTTCATAATTGTGCTAGTCCAGAAGGAAGCATCTCCAAGGGCTATGGAATAGAGGAGGTCATTGAGTTTTGTGTTGACTTTCTTCCTGACCTTAAGCCGATTGGTGTTCCTGAATCTCGGTATGAGGGGAGGCTAACTGGAAAAGGAACACTAGGAAGGAAATAATGGTACGTAGGGATGGGCATTCTTTCACTCAATCACACTACACAGTTCTACACAATTCCACTGTGTTGGCTCCGTATATCGATAAACACAAGAATATACTACGCTCCGAAAACTCGGGGAAGCCTGACTCCTTGATTAAAGGGGAACACGAGAAGAATTTCGGCAGTTGGTTGCAGACATATCTCATGAATAACACCATTGTTGGAGATCAGTTGTACTCGTTGGCCAGGTTACCATCTTCGACTATATGTACTTTCCAAGGGTACGAGATAAATGGGAATACATTTTACATGATTGCCCAAGATAAAAAGAGCATTAACCAAAATAGTGGTGTCCGCTTTGATGCAACAAATGACAATGGGCAGAAGGACACATATTATGGGTACATAGAGGAGATATGGGAACTTGACTATGGACCTAATTTTAAGGTCCCTTTGTTTCAGTGCAAATGGGTCAAGCTAACAGGAGGCAGGGTACATGTAGACCAAAAGTACGGCATGACAACATTGGATCTCAACAATCTTGCGTACATGGATGAACCATTCGTCCTAGCCAACGATGTGGCTTGGGTTTTCTATGTGAAGGACATGTCTACCAAACCGAGAAAAATGAAAGATAAGCAAAAGAATACAGAATACGATGAGCAAAAGCGCCACATAGTTCTTTTAGGAAAAGAAACATCATGGGAGTGGATGACAAGACAGACATGTCAGAATATTACAATAAGTTTTATGAAATTCCGCCATTGAAAGTGAAAACTGACCCAAGCATACTGTTAAATGATGAAGATTCTCCATGGCTACGGTGTAGAAGAAAACCACAACACTAGATGTTGGTGATGTGTAATAATGTATTAAACCTTTTATGTAATAAATCTATGCAACATTGTTCTAAAGATAGAGGATGAGCCAAGTTTAGTATTTTCCTTGCAACTATGTCACATAATATCTTTAGTCCTGGTTGAAGAAACCAACCGAGACTTAAGGGGTTGCGATAGGCTGGAGCCGGCGTGAGCATGTTTAGTCCATGTTGAAGAAATCAACCAAGACTTAAGGGTGAGTGTTGACACTATGATAGGCGTGAGTGTCGACATTATTCGTGAGTGTCGATGCTATGTTGTGCTGCTTAATCTATAAATAGGCATCCCTGTGAAGTTATCAACTACAAACAAGTGTTGGGTCCGCAGCATAGAAAACAAAAAATTTCCTACGATGAGAACTACACGCCAAGATCTATCTACTAGATACAGAGCAATGGGTGGACATACATCCATGGAGAAATTACCCTCGTAGACAACGAGCTTTGTTAACGAGTAGGAACTCGTGGTTGATGTAGTCGTACACTTGCCGATCTCAAGATCGTGACGAAGTCCAGCAGGTCTAGCTCCAGCACGTCCTTCAGATCCAGCTCCAGCAAGTCCAGCACCACCAAGTCCAGCACCGCAAAGCAGCGGTGCATCCGTGATCGCACACATGTCCGGTACCCCGACAACCTCCGTCCCTCACTCCAGCTAAGCAACGGAAGCAGCAACTCCTTTCCAGATAAAGCCACCGGGAACATGTATCTCGCTAATCCGAGACCATGGGGAAATAATACTAGAGGGGGAGAGAGATCCTTCACAAGGAGGTGTGTGTGAGAAGTGGGGAGGGGGTGGCCTTTTATAGGAGGAGGGGGTGCCCCTCCTTCATGGCCGGCGCATGGAGGAGGTGACCCTTCACCTCCTCCATTCATGTGGTGGTAACTCCCTCCACATAAATTTGCCCCTTCACATTCTCTTTTAAAGTCTCCACTTTAAATACATTAAATTTCTCCAAATTTAATGCTCTCTCATTTAATAAAACTCTTTTATTATTTTTATTCAGAATTTTGTTAATTACTTTAATTAACAAACATTCACATAAAACCCCCTACAACATTTCAATATTACATGCAGAACTAATTTCAGCAATTTCACCCAAAACAGTTTCGGTGTCTATTGAAATAATTCCAGCGCTTTCATAAATCTTTATCTGAAACATATTTGCTCCAAATGGTATCGGTATCCCTTAAGTGTTTCACCCTACGGTTCGCGAATAATAAAGACATGATCGAGACCCCTCTCCGATCAATAATCAGCAGCGGAACCTGGAGATCCATACTGACTCCTACACATTCAACGATGACTTCTGTGATCGTGAGAACCTTTAATGCTAGTAACTAAATCCCTTTGTCCCGTGATATATTACATGTCCGAGATTCGATCATCGGTATCTCCATACCTAGTTTGATCTCGTTACCGACATGCACTCTTTTCTCGTTCCCATGATATAACATTCTAGTGATCACATCACTTGCTTGCAAGCTATTTCAATGTGATATCACCGAGAGGGCCCAGAGTATATCTATCCGTCATCAGGATTGACAAATTCCACTCTTGATCCATGAGCCTCAACATAACACCTTCGTAGCACTGAACCCACCTTTATAGTCACCCTGTTACGGTGTGACATTTGATGTTATCAAGATACTCTTCCGGTGTTAGCAATTAACATGATCTCATAGTCTAAGGACTAAGATTACTTCGTATGATGTTATAGAAATATAAACATAATGACTTGATCTTAATGCTATACTTCGGATGAATGTTCATCACATCATTCCACCAATGGTGTGACCTTGTTATTAACAACATCCAATGTCTATGATCAGGAAACCTTGATCATCTTGTTAATCAACAAGCTAGTCTATAAGAGAGGCATAACTAGGAACCCTTTTTGTTTATTAAACACACATGTATTGATGTTTCCGATCAATACAATTATAGCATGCAAAATAAACATTTATCATAAACATGGAATAAGATAATAACCACTTTATTATTGCCTCTCGGGCATATTCCCTTCAGTCTCCCACTTGCACTAGAGTCAATAATCTAGTTTGAAAAACTTTGCACATTGAACACCTATGGCTTTCTGGTGTTGCATATACGCTATTGCTAGTGGTTAACATAATCTCTGGATCTGACAGTTTCAGGTCCGCATGTATTTGCATGTCTCTGCGTCTCTACGCATCACTCATTCTCAAATGAAATGGCATTGTATAGATTTGGTCCTTTGGTGAGACCTTTAGTTCGTTCGGCTCAAAATATGTTGATATTATTGTCACACAATATATCTTCATAGTATTAGCCCACTTTGAACCACACCTAGTTTGATAACAAACTACTTAACACAAATGCCCTCCTATGCTGCTACTATAGCAGTCATATACTTAGCCTTTTGTTGTAGTATCCGTCACAATATCTCAACTTTGGAACTCATCCAAATCCATCATGGAACATCCTTTCCATTATATTGTGCCACCCATAGTCTAAATTGAGATAAATTTAATTTGTATCTTGTGACAAAACTAGTATCAATGTAACACTTTACAATGAACTACTTTTAACTATTTGTCACTTATACATGATATATTCTTAGTTCTTCCAAAGCTCATAAGAATATCTTTACTGTTGTCCAATGATCATCTTATGAATCATTCAGGTATATGCTCATAACATTTAGAGCATAGGACATTCTGGATATATACATATCATGGTATAATCGATCAGAATCTTCATGTGATTTTACTCACCAAGTGTTGAAACACTTGAATCTGAATACAATTCTTTCCATGCAGCAAGAACCTTTCTTGTTGTTTCCATATTGAACCCTTTCAATATCTCATATTGAACCCTTTCAATATCTTATATATGTATGTCTGGCACAACCATATTAGCGCCTTAATCTATCCATATAGATATTTATGCCTAATATTCTGGGTTTGCCCAAGTCTTTCATCGAAATCTTATTTTAATGAAATCCTTAATTTGTGTCAATTCAAGATACATCATTTCCAATCAACAATATGTCCTCTACATAATGTATTAGAAATATGTCTTAGCGCTCCCACTTAATTTCTTGCAAATGCAAGCATCTTCATCATCTCCGATGAATTTAAACTCTTTTAACAATTTCATCATGGTGAAGATTCCAACTCCGCTATGCTTACTTCAACTATTGAAGTTTACATGCCCTTTTAGCACCCTTTGAATTAACAAAACCCTTCGGACCATGTCATGTACATGTCCTAGGTTACCGTTCTATTAGAAGAACCTTGTTTTGTTTATTCAACTACCATATACCAAATTATATGTAGTGGTTGCTACATTAATCCGTCAAGACTATATATCGCTATGAAAGATCAAATCTTGTCATAGTCAACTCCTTAAACATTGTCGTAAACTTCTTTCCGACATGTCGACTATTTCATAGATGTCAAACATCCATGTCTATTTCTTTATAGATCTAAACACGACCGATAGGCTTCACGCCTTTCCGGAGGGTCTTCCAAGTTCAAAAACTTGATTTCTCATGTATGGATACTATCACGGATTCTATGACTTCTAGTCATTTTATGGAGTCAGGGCCCATCATCGCTTCTTTGCATGTAGTCGGTTCATCATTGTCAAAACAATAACGACTTGCTTATCAAATCTTACTATTTCATTCTTACCGACCCACACGGTTCTATAGGAACTCTAATCTCCGAGATCACACCTTTTGTAATCACGAGAGCCATGAGCATTGTGGCCGCCACCGGGACATTTTCCGGCGCTGCGCGACTTAGCACATATAGCTAAGGTTCAACAACCTTATCAAAGTTCTATTGTCCTCCCACTTAACTTTTCACGAAAAATTCCTTCTCAAGAAACTTGACGTTCCAAGTAACAAACTCTTTTGTCCTCGGTGTTATGGAGAAATTCCCAACAAATTCTTTGGGATAACCTACAAAGACGTGCTCATCCGACTTTGGTTGTAAACATTTTACTTATGCATAGCATACCAAAATTTAAGAAAAGACAATTTGGGTTTTATCCCAAACCATAACTCATATGGTGTCATTTCAATGGATCACGATGGTGCTCTTTTCAGTGTAAAAGCGGTAGTCTCTAAAGCTTCAATCCTTAAAACATAATGGCAGTTTTATAAATGACACCCTTGATCTTACCATGTCAAACATGGTTTGATTTTATCTCTCGAATATGCCATACTCCTATGGTTTATCGGGAAACACAAATCATGGAACAATTCCTGAAGTCTTAGGTGTTTTTTCTAAACATGTAACTCAAATGTCTTCCTTTATGATCGAATCATAAACACTTTATTTTCTTGTTACAATGATTTTCCACTTCATCTTGAAAGTCTTTGAACAATTTTCAAATGTTTCATACTTCTTCCATATTAAGTAAATATACAGATATACTCACTCAAATTTTCGGAGAAAGCATATGAAGCAAAAAGATCCATCGCATATGGCTACACATAATGGACTATGCACATCAGCATGCACAATTTCCAATAAGCTAGTCATCCGTTCCCTCTGGCCTATGGACGGAGTTTCAATTATCTCGAGGAAAGTCTCACGTGCGTCAATTGATCAAAATCAAAGACTCCAAAATTCCATCAACATGGAGTTTCTTCATGTTTTCTTTCAAATATAATTCAAATAGCGATGTCACTTCATAAGTGATCTTTCAATCATTTGTCTTGCGACATTTTAGCAATAGTGTTTATGGATGTGATTTCTCCAACTAGACTTGTAAAAGTTCATCCATCCTTTATGGAATACGGTAATTATTTGAACAGCCATTGTTCTCATAATACCGGAACAAAATAACAATTATTTAAACAAATCTTGAAGGCTTGGTTTGATGACAACGAAAAACACAATAACACTTTATTTGTTTTTGATGAACATCATCACTCATTCTCTTGCTGGTTACATAGGCCATTGTAGTTCATGAATTGCGTTGTCATGTATGACACTTCATACCAACCAATTCGGTATCCAATACCGGTATCCAATACCTAAGAACCACATTGTTTAACAAGCAAGGAATACAGCCATAACATGTATATCTTCTATATACCTAAGTTGGACATCTCCAACCTTTTATTTTCTGCCAAATATTTTATAGATTCTCTTTAAGCAATTCCTTTTATTTTAAAAGAATCTATCAACATCAATAGTGGTCTCATCAACATGACACATGGTACAAAGCGTATATAGTCAAATACTAATACCTTTGGACTTGCACTTTGAAGTGGATCACCATCATCAAATGTTTGGTGTTCTTTCAAAAATCCATTCTTTAGTAATCTATTAGTGTAGTAAACATTTTACTTACATCTTCTATTCATCCTTATCATGACAACTTTCATGATCAAGCTACTATAGCCTATAAGGAAGAATCGCGAGTATAATATCAGTTCCCAAAACCTTTTTGGTAGATTTGGATGCCTAACATCTCCATCCTTCACAAATTCTCATACAATATGAGAACATGTATTTTGCTAAATTATACTCTATCATAATGCAACAAAAAAAACATTGTTTTAGATATCACAATATCTTTCACACATGATGGTTTCTGAAACAATTTTCAGCTCCAATATAATCTTGATATTAAAACAACTTTTGAATATCAATAATCATGGAGGCAAACATGATACTTTAGATACTAACATTGGAATTCTTACTCTTGATTTAATACCACTTATTAAACTTCATGGAGTAAATAGAGTTTGCTGAAAGTTTGCAATAGGACTTATAAACTTTAAATTGACATTCAAAACAATACGATACCAGTTCGTAAAGTAAATATCCAGAATTCTATAGTTCTATTATCTCAAATAAAAACTAAGCATAAGGTAGAAAACGAATGCCAATGAGTACAACAAACTATGCAAATTCACTTCGATTTAGTTTATGACAAATTGAGTTCGACTAATCCAAATTAGAAATGAACTCCCACTCAAAAACGACATCCCTCGTGCCTTTTTGGTGATTACATGAACCAAATCCACTACACCAAATCCGATCATCACGTGAGTCGGTGTAGCTTCAAAGGCGAGCATCAATATGGTCATCACATCAACTATATGACTCATGTTTAACCTTTCGGTCCGTGTTCCAAGGCCATGTCTGTACATGCTAGGCTCGCCAAGTAAGAACCTTAGTATTCGCGTGTGTAAAACTGTCTTACACCCGTTGCATGAAAGCGTAGAGTTGAGAACACCCGATGATCACGTGATGTCTCAAAACACGATCCATAGAACGGTGCATACTTAAGGAAGAACACATTTTATCTTGATATTTAAATGAGGGATCATCTTACAATGCTACAGAAAGCGCCAAACTAGCAGTATAAGATGCTAACATATAATGTGTAAAGTGAGATGATATGGTCCATGCATTTGATCTCTATCACTTGCATCGTGGTATGATCTCTATCATTCCTTTGTGTGTAAGGCCAAGGTCTATGGAACTTACACGTTGAGTATGTTGTAAGAGTATATGTCATACATCTACTTACAACAATACCATATCAAGACACTACCCAGCAACGATCTAAACTAGACGCCTCTAATTTATCAATTGCAAGTTTTACGTGGCTTAGGGCTTTCGGAGATAGAATCGTTCTTACCTACGAACATGAACCACAACGAGGATAACTAAGTTATTAGCAACTCATTGTAAATCAGATATTGACTATAGTAGGAGAGACAGACACCCGCCAGCCACTTATGCAAAACAAGTTGCATGTCAGTCGTGGAACCGGTCTCATGTACAATGACATGTAAGGTTGGTCCGGGCCGCTTCATCCCACTATGCCACCAATATGCAAAATACATAGAAGACGCAATAACATGATCATCATCGCCCACATATCAACATATGTGTACTACCTATGCTAAGCACCTACGCATAGATCAGGCTCTAATACCACTGTTGGGTCCGCAGCATAGAAAACAAAAAATTTCCTACGATGAGAACTACACGCCAAGATCTATCTACTAGATACAGAGCAACGGGTGGACATACATCCATGGAGAACTTACCCTCGTAGACAACGAGCTTTGTTAACGAGTAGGAACTCGTGGTTGATGTAGTCGTACACTTGCCGATCTCAAGATCGTGACGAAGTCCAGCAGGTCCGGCTCCAGCACGTCCTTCAGATCCAGCTCCAGCAAGTCCAGCACGGCAAAGCAGCGGTGCATCCGTGATCGCACACACGTCCGGTACCCCGACAACCTCCGTCCCTCGCTCCAGCAAAGCAGTAGAAGCAGCAACTCCTTTCCAGATAAAGCCACCGGGAACATGTATCTCGCTAATCCGAGACCATGGGGAAATAATACTAGAGGGGGAGAGAGATCCTTCACAAGGAGGTGTGTGTGAGAAGTGAGGAGGGATGGCCTTTTATAGGAGGAGGGGGGTGCCCCTCCTTCATGGCCGGCGCATGGAGGAGGTGACCCTTCACCTCCTCCATTCATGTGGTGGTAACTCCCTCCACATAAATTTGCCCCTTCACATTCTCTTTTAAAGTCTCCACTTTAAATGCATTAAATTTCTCCAAATTTAATGCTCTCTCATTTAATAAAACTCTTTTATTATTTTTATTCAGAATTTTGTTAATTACTTTAATTAACAAACATTCACATAAAACCCCCTGCAACATTTCAATATTACATGCAGAACTAATTTCAGCAATTTCACCCGAAACAGTTTCGGTGTCTATTGAAATAATTCCAGCGCTTTCATAAATCTTTCTCTAAAACATATTTTCTCCAAATGGTGTCGGTATCCCTTAAGTGTGTCACCCTACGGTTCGCGAATAATGCAGACATGATCGAGACCCCTCTCCGATCAATAATCAGCAGCGGGACCTGGAGATCCATACTGACTCCTACACATTCAACGATGACTTCTGTGATTGTGAGAACCTTTAACGCTAGTAACTAAATCCCTTTGTCCCGCGATATATTACATGTCCGAGATTCGATCATCGGTATCTCCATACCTAGTTTGATATCGTTACCGACATGCACTCTTTTCTCGTTCTCGTGATATAACATTCTAGTGATCACATCACTTGCTTGCAAGCTATTTCAATGTGATATCACCAAGAGGGCCCAGAGTATATCTATCCGTCATCGGGATTGACAAATTCCACTCTTGATCCATGAGCCTCAACATAACACCTTCGTAGCACTGAACCCACCTTTATAGTCACCCTGTTATGGTGTGACGTTTGATGTTATCAAGATACTCTTCCGGTGTTAGCAATTAACATGATCTCATGGTCTAAGGACTAAGATTACTTCGTATGATGTTATAGCAATATAAACATAATGAATTGATCGTAATGCTATACTTAGGATGAATGTTCATCACATCATTCCACCAATGGTGTGACCTTGTTATTAACAACATCCAATGTCTATGATCAGGAAACCTTGATCATCTTGTTAATCAACAAGCTAGTCTATAAGAGAGGCATAACTAGGAACTCTTTTTGTTTATTAAACACACATGTATTGATGTTTCCGATCAATACAATTATAGCATGCCAAATAAACATTTATCATAAACATGGAATAATATAATAACCACTTTATTATTGCCTCTCGGGCATATTCCCTTCAACAAGATGGTGTGAAAGAGCGGGGACAACACTATGGCCAGTTTGAGGGAGATGTCAGAGGAGCCCAGTCCTCCGGCAGTCCTTCGACATCTCCAACAAACTGGCCATAGATGTACTCCCTAATATGTGAAACACGATGGTGTGCGAGAGCAGGGACAACACTACAACCAACTTCAGGGAGATGCCTAAGGATCTAGTCCTCAGGCATCTCTCTGAAGCTGGCCATAGAGGCACTCCCTAATATGTGAAATTAGTTAGCTCCCCGGCATATTGATCTAGCTAGAGAAGTTATGAACTACAAGATGGTGTGCGAGAGCAGGGACAATACTAGGCCAACTTGAGGGAGATGCCGGTGGAGCCCAGTCCTCTGGCATCTCCAACAAGTTGGCCATAGATGTACTCCCTAATATGTGAAATTAATTAGCTCCTAGGCACAAGGATCGAACAACATCTTCATAGTTCGAGAAAGTTGTAGAGAGACCAACACTAGTAGGAAACGATCCATTAGTCCCGGTTTCTAACTAGGACTACGGAATCGGGACTAAAGGCCCCCCTTTAGTCCCGCCGGTCCAGCCACAAACCAGGACTAACACTCAAGATATTTATTATTATTAAAAACTGGGACTAAGGAATCGAGACTAAAGGCCCCCTTTAGTCATACTCATATATATCCCTATAGTACACAGCTTTAGGGTCGTCTTCATGTTCGTCATCATCATCCTTGTCGTCGTCACTAGGCGCACGTGGCTGGATCCTAAGCCTAGCCATGGCATATTCTAGGGGTACCAGCCACTCCGGCCTCGGATTCATGACGCGCGAGGGAGGGAGCTCCTGGATGATGATGCCGCATAGCCCGTGGCATTCACCATCCCCACCCTTATTGTGGCTCTATGGAGGGTCAAAGTGCGGGCGCCGCAGGAAAGGATGATCTCCCTAGGCGATGTAGCACATCACACCGACGATAGTCCGGTTTTCCCACCACAGGCGGCGACTAGCCTCGTTGTGGTTCAACAGGGGCGGGCCGTCACCCTCGTACCTCGCGAGCTCCCTTTCCTACTGGTTAGCAAAGATGGCATTCCAGGTGTCATACTTGTCAGGATCCCAATGGGGATCCATCCGCTGCTCCAGCGTGAGCTCGAGGTAGAAGTGGTTCGTGATGGCCGCCTGGCGGGCAAAACCTTGAGGCACAAGAGGGACAGGAACTCCTCCAGCGTGCATCATCCAGTTGGCGGGCAGCTGGTAGCCTGGCAGGCATGGATAGCTGGAGGCCCACAATGCCTCAGTCTCCTCGAGGGTCAGAATGATCCAGTATGCGGTGTCCATTGTTGTGAGAGGGGAAGATGTGGATGTGTGGATGCCCATGGTGTCCGGCCTAGATATAGAGGGCAAAGGCGGGAAAATATGGCAGGAAGTGGAGGGAAATGGTGGGAAAGCATGACGTGTGGCTTGACGGTTCTGAGAAGGGTGGGAAATATCTTAAGTCCTGGTTATTGGCTCCAACCGGGATTAAAGGACCCCAAAACCCAAAACCCGAACCCTAAACCTAAACCCTATACCCGAAACCTAAACATAAACCCTAAACCATAAATCTGAAACCCTAAACCCCAAACAGAGATTTCAGTCAAATATAATAGTTAATGCATTTTTAAATTGAAAATGGCAAAATGGTTAATAGTTTGACTAGTTAGAATAATTATTTTATAAAATAAAAAATAGATTTGGAGTACTTATTCAAATTCAAGAACTTTTCATGTTGAAAATTTTCTCAAGTTCATAAGTATGCAAAAACTGTATAATTCAAATGTTTAAAAAATACAATAGTATGCAAATTGAATTTTTTTTAAACAGGCATGCCCCTTTTTTGTGTCAAAAATTTGAAAAAGGGACCTTTAGTCCCGGTTCGCGGCACGCACCGGGACTAAAGGGGTGTCATTGGCGCGCGCCCCTTGGGCGGTGCCGAAAACCCTTTAGTCCCAATTCGTGGCACGAACCGGGACTAAAGGGGTGACCTTTAGTCCCGGCTCGTGGCACACACCAGGACTAGAGGGACTAAAGGTCTGTCCCCTTAAATTCTTGCATAGCTTCTCCCCCAATCTCATTCTACACTTTGTGCATGAGCCCCTCGATGTCGGCATGCTTCCCGAATCCGAGTTGTCGTCTGCGTCATCGTCCGCGCCATCGTACCGCGTCGCCGTCCGTGTTGCGCCTTGTTCTCCTCTCCGGCTTCCCCACCTCTAGCCGCCGCCATCATGCGTCACCCCATCCATGTCGGCCACTTCCAGCCGCCGTCGCGTCGCCACCTCGTCCTCCCTCTCCGGCCGCCCCACCTCCAGCCGCCACTGCGCCACCGTCCCGTGCCTGTAGGTACTCCTCCGTAGCCCGTGCATCTCATCTCTGGCCTGCAGCCAGCGTGTCGCCACACCGCCAGGCGTCATCTCCGGCAGCCACGCGCGCGTCGCCTCTGCCGCTCATCCGGCAGCCACTAGGGGCGGCACTGGCCGCGGGAGAGAGAGAGGGCCATTTTTCTAGTATTTTTTTGTAGTAATTTCTAGTATTTTTTCTAGTACTTCTCTAGTATTGTTTTCTAGTATTTTCTAATATATACACTATTGTTATTATTTTCTAGTATGTTATTATTACTAGCTATATAATGTAATCTATAGTATGTTATTATTATTACTCGTATGTTATTATTTTTCTTCTAGTATTTTTTCTAATATGTTATTATTACTATACAGTGTATAAAAATATATAGTGTTGAATATATTAGTTTCCCCTATTGCATTAGTTATTATATATAGTGTAATATATAGCTTTCTCTATATAGTGTTTAATATATTAGTTATTATTACTATTAGTTTTCCCTATACTATATATTCAACACTATATATTCCACTATAGGGTGGCGGTGCTCGCGGGCCCCGCACATAGGGTTAGGGTGCTGGTGCTCGCGGTCCCCAGACTTAGGGTTATGGTGGTGGTGCTCGTGGGCGACCGAACTTAGGGTTAGGGTGGTGGTGCTCGCAGGCCTCAGACTTAGGGTTAGGATGGTGGTGCTCGTGGGCCTCCGGACTTAGGGTTAGGGTGGTGGTGCTCGCGGGCGACCGGACTTAGGGTTAGGGTGGTGGTGCTCACGGGCCTCGGACTTAGGGTTAGGGTGGTGGTGCTCACGTGCCCCCAGACTTAGGGTTAGGGTGGTGGTGCTCGCGGGTGACCGGACTTAGGATTAGGGTGGTGGTGCTCACGGGGCCCCCAGAGATAGGGTTAGGGTGGTGGTGCTCGCGGGCGACCGGACTTAGGGTTAGGGTGGTGGTGCTCACGGGCCCCCAAACATTGGGTTATGGGTGCAGGTCGGGGGTTTATAGAGGTATATATGGTGGGCGACCGAACACGGGGCTCACGCGAGGCATCACTAGAATTTTGCTATTGTTTAGTATTATTGAAGCAAATTAGGTGTACATATTATTGTTTAGTATTATTTTATATTGTGTGCATTTTGCAGAAAACTATGGATCCACCTAGTCCAATCCGTAGAGACGTAGAACAAGAAGAAATTCTCAATAATATGATCAACGGCACCCGCCATGTTCATCCACCCAAATCTCCGTCGATATATCTGAACCCCTCTAGTGAGGGTGAGGAGGTCGACCGAAATGATCAGGGAGAAGCCGACGGCTCCGATGATGGAGAAGCCGACGGCTCTGGTGGACCCTTAACTAAGTCCGGCGAGGTATATATATCAAGTCTGGTGATCAATAGATGCATTAATTGAGTTGTATATATATAAATTGACGAATGTTTCTTCTCTTAGGCCTCCACATTGAGCCAAAAATATTTCAAACGAGCCCTGGCCAAAAAGGTGGACGGATCTACGCGTTATACAATTACGTTGGTATCACCACGGGGTGAACCCTTGGAACCCGGAAAGGCTAAAAATGTATTTGTACAACAATGTGGAGTTATGGTTAGGGATCACATCCCGATCACCATTCGAGAGTGGAATAGGACAAAAGGGGCAGAAGAGGGTGAGTATGTCGCCGACAGGTACAAAGAGGGTCTTTGGAATGACCTCATGACACATTTCACCCTGCTAGAATATGAGGATGATGCCGACACAGCTGCATTGAGGAAGAAAGTCAAGAAGTGGACTCTTACGAAGATGGCCGAACTATTCAAGAACTAGAAGAAATCATTATGGCAAAAGTATCAGAAGACGAAGACTTCTCCCAAATTCGAAGCCTATCTAATGAAGCAGCAGGCTAACTGGGATGTATTTGTGAAGTACAAGGAGTCAGAAGCTGCTAAGGAAAAGTCGAGAAAAAACAAGTTAAATGCCGCAAAGAAGAAATATCACCATCACCTGGGGCCAGGGGCTACACAACTGCCATGCCAAAGTGGGATGCTAAAGAGAATGAGTTGCTTGCTAAAGGGATCACTCCAGAACCAATACGTGGAGAATGGGATTTGAGGGCAGGAAATTGGTTCCTTGGGCATGGGAGTGAGTATGACAAAAATACAGGGGACCTTATTTGCAGTGAAGGGATTAGGATACCCCGGGAGACATGGCAGAGAGTGGTGAAGGAAATTAAAGAGGGGACAACAAAGTTCTGTCTCGATAGAGAGAAATACTTGCTGACAAAGGTCCTCAGGAGTGACGAACGCTGAGGACGAGTATGAGGCCTTGGAGAGAGCAAAGAGGCGACGACATGAGGAGGAGGGAGACAGGTTCAACGAGTTGCTAGGAACACTTCAAAAGCATCAGCAACAGATTGACGAACTTCGAGGAGTAGCGCGCCTGCAAGATCCTGCACTCAATATTACCGCTGTCCCATCTCAGTGGAGAAGCAGCATGGCTGACTCAGAGGTCCTGTCTGATGATGCATGTATGGTAGATGGTGGTCTCCGCTACCTCGTGGATGGGATCAAGGAGCATACATCTTGTGAGCTCCATCAAAAGGTGAAGAACCTATCCATCAAGGTGGCAGTCGGATGTGCTTTACCTTGTCCACCTGACACACGCTGGCATGGCCGTGAGATTCCAGTTGGCTATGCTAAAGTCGGGGTGGATGAAATCGCAACGGGGTGGGACTCAATGGAGCTTGACATTCCTAGACCTGATGGTGAGAGGACACTCGGAGAAGTATTGGGTGGTATCATTCTATGGAACAAGAAAAACATCAAGCTTCTAGGCTCAGCGCCAAGGCCAACACCGCCTCCGAGTCGTCGCATGTCACCTTCACCTCCATCACCTCCAAGAAGCCCACCCCATGACTACGACCACCACAGCGCGAGTCCATCTCGATCTAAGCCACAGGGTCAGCCGTCTTCACCGCCCGCTAAGTACAATAAGCGGAAGCATGCTCCGTCGATGAGTACTAAATGACGCAGCAGCCCAAAACGACAAATGTCGCCCCTCCCAAAAGTACCTCATAAGAATCTTCCCATCAGACCTTATGATCGTACTAAAGAGGAAAGAGCAGCGATCACAAAGGCCGAATGTGTTGTGCAACTTCAAAAGAAGAAACCTGAGCCCGCCCTGGTATACACCGAGAAGAAAAAAGTGTATGCACTTGGTTTTCTAAACACAAAATCGCAATATGACTTGCACCATAAGCCAGATGACTATCTATGCACACTTCAAAAGGAAGTGAAGAAGAGAAAATCAAGTAAAAGTGCAAGCGGGAGCAAATCATCAAGCCAAAGTGCAACCGGGAAAAGAAAGACGTCCCCTAGCTCGGGAAACAAGCCAAAAAATCGATCCCACCCCTCAAGGTGGCATCCTATGACATTCCCCAGCAGGATATGGAAGAAGCTGCGAAGCTTGCAGCCGCTATGAATGTGACTATTGAGGAATTGCTAGGTTCGCAGGATGACAAGTTACCCAAGGCTGATGTAGTCCCTCAGTGTGTCCTAGGGATGTCGTTGGTCACCCAAGAGATGTTGCAACAACTGCCAACACAAATGCGGAGTTTACATAAATGGTACTTGAATGCCGCAAAGGAGGAGAGAATAATGATCATGGCGAAAGTCCCACATGACTACTACTTCCGAGACGACGAGGTCCATGTTGAGTTTCCATAACTCTTCCAGTCATACAATTTTGGCACCCTCAACAAAAGTTGTAGGGGTTCGTAGCATGGAAAACAAAAATTTTCTATCGCATACAAACAAACAAGCCAAGATCTATCTACTAGATTGTAGCAACGAGTCGATAGAGGAACTCACCCTCGAAGATTCCAAAGTGGTTAACGAGAGCAGATTCTCGTGGGTGATGTAGTCGTACTCTTTCCGATCTCAAGATCGCGTAGACGATCCTTCCAGCGCCACGTTCCAGCAGCGCTCCCGCAGTCGGTCACACGTTCGGTACTCGACGAAGACCTTCCTCTCCCTTGTTCCAGCAGGCAGCGGAGGTTGTAGTATTCTCCTCGCGATTCCGGCAGCACAACGGCGTGGTACCGGAAGTAGAGGGGAAATCCCGCAGGGCTTCGCCTTAAGCCGGTGCGAGTATGGTGGAGCTTATGAGAGAGGCTATTAGTGGTCTAGTAATTAGACACACCAATTAGAGGGCTCTAAACCAATTAGAAGGCTCTAAACCGAAATAGCTCTAAACCGGGGTTTAGGTCTAGGGTTTAGTTTAGAGGATAGGAAACTTGTGTGTGCTAGGAGGGAGCCCTGCCCCTCCTTATATAGGTGGGAGGGCTGGCCGGCCAAGGGGAGGAGAGTCCCTCCCCAAGTCGGCTTGGTGGGGCGCCGGCCAAGGGAGGAACCCTCCTCCAATTCGGCCTCCACCAATCCTCCTCTCTTCCCACTTCCCAAAATTGCCGTTTGACTTTCAAACTAGCCGTTTGACTTTTCAATTTAGGATTTAAATAAACCCTTTATTTTGGACAGCAAGAACACCTAGTACATGATGCAATCATTCCAACTTACAATGACACATTCATGTACCCTTCCCCTTCCGGAGTGCCGGACATTCCGGGACCTTCTAGAATGTTCCCGATGAAAACACCGGAACCATTCCCCAACTCCGAAACGGGACTTTCCTTATATGAATCTTATTCTCCGGACCATTCCGGATCACCTCGTGATATCCCGGATCCCATCCGAGACTCCGAACAACATTCGGTCTCTTTCTCATAATACCATAACTACTCAAACAACGTCGAATCCTTAAGTGTGTCTCCCTACGGTTCGTGAATTATGCGGACATGATCGAGACACTTCTTCGAACAATAACCAATAGAGGAATCTGGAAATTCATATGGCTCCCACATATTTCTACGATTACTTTGCGATCGAATGAACCACTTACATACGATACCAATTTCCCTTTGTCTCACGATATGTTACTTATCCGAGGTTATGATCGTCGGTATCTCTGCATACCTAGTTCAACCTCGTTACTGATAAGTACTCTTTTCTCGTTCCCGTGATATGTGATCCCTTGTGACCCGGTCACATGCTTGCAAGCTAATTGGATGACATTCCACCGAGAGGGCCCAGAGTATATCTATCCGTCATGTGGATGGACAAATCCCACTCTTGATCCATGTGTTTCAACCAATACTTTCCGAACACTCAATGCCACCTTTATAGCCACCCTGTTACGGTGTGGTGTTTGATGACATCAAAGCATCCATCCAGAAAAGGTGATATGCATGATCTCATGGTCGAAGGAATTAGGTTACTATGTATCAGAAAGCATATAGCAATTGAACTATTGAAATGACTTGATCTTTATGCTACGCTTATCTATAGGAGTATGTCCATCACATCATTCTCCTAATGATATGATCCTGTTGTTAATAACATCTCTATGTTCATGATCAGGAAACCATGACCATATATTAACCAACAAGCTAGTTTAACAAGAGGCTTTACTAGGGACTCTTATTTTAGTTTACAAATCACACAAGTATTAATGTTTCCGGTTAATACAATTATAGCATGGTATGTAAACATTTATCATAAGTGTGAAGACATGATAATAACCACTTTATTATTGCCTCTTGGGCATATCTCCAACAGTCTCCCACTTGCACTAGAGTCAATAATCTAGTTTCGAACCTTTGTGTATTCAACACCTATGGCTTTACGGTGTTGTATGTACACGATTGCTAGTGGTCAACTGATCTCCGGATCTGACACTTCCAGGTCCGTGTGTAATTGCATGTCTTTGCGTCTCTACGCATCACTCATTCTCTAATGAGATGGCTTTGCATAAATTTGGTCTTTCGGTGTGACCTTTAGCTCTTTGGGGTTAAAACATGTTGATAATATTGTCGTACAATATATCTTCATAGTATTATCCCACTGTGAACTACACCTAGTTTGATAACAAACTACTTGACACAAATGCCCTCTTTTGCTGCTATAATAGCAGTCATATACTTAGCCTTTTGTTGTAGTATCTGTCACAATGTCTTAACTTTGGAACTCATCCAAATCCATTATGGAACTCACTTTCCATTATATTGTGCCACCCTTAGTTTAGTTTGAGATAAACTTAATTTGTACTTTGTGACAAAGCTAGTATCAATGTAGTACTTTTACAATGAACTAACCATCTATTTGTCACTTCTACAAATAATATACTCTTAGTTCTTCCAAAAGATCATAAGAATATCCTTACTATTGTCCAATGATCATCTTACAAATCATTCTGGTATATGCTCACAACATTTAGAGCATAGGACATATCTGGATTTGTACATATCACAGTATGATTGATATAAATACTCTTTGTGATTTCATACATCAAGTATCAATCTATACTTGAATCTTTGTTTCACTTACCAAGTGCTAATACACTTGAATATATCATCAACATTGAACTCATTCAATCCTTTCTGTGCGACAAGAACCTCTCTTGTAGTTTCTATATTGAACTCATTCAATATCTTGTCTATGTACTTCTGGCACAACCATATTAGCGTCTATTGATGCCAAATATTTTGGGTTTTGCCTAAGTCTTTCATCGGGATGAAATTCTTAATATGTGTTAATAAAAGATACATTATTTCCAATCAACAATATGTCTTCCACATAATGTATTAGAAACATGTCTTAGCGCTCCCACTTAATTTCTTGCAAACGCAAGCATCTTCATTGTCTCTGATGAAATTAAACCCTTTTAACAGTTTCATCATAGTGAAGATTCCAACTCCGCTATGCTCACTCTAACCATTGAAGTTTGCATATGCTTTTAGCATCCTTTGAATTAACAAAACCCTATGGACCGTGTTATGCACATGTCCTAGGTAACGATTCTATTAGAAGAACTTGTTTTGTTAATTCAACTACCATATAACAAATTATATGTAGTGGTTGCTACATTAATCCGTCTAGACTAAATATCACTATGAAAGATCAAATCTTGTCATAGTCAACCTTTGAACATTGTTGTGAACTCTTTCCCAACATGTCGACTATTTCATAGATGTAAAACATCCATGTCTATTTCTTTATAGATCCAGACATAACTGTAAGGTCTTACACCTTACTCGAGGGTCCTTCAAGTTCAAAACTTGATTTCTCGTGTATGGAACTATCACGGGTTTTATGGCTTCAAGCCATTTTACGGAGTCAGGGCCCATCATCGCTTCTCTGTATGTAGTCGGTTCATTATTCTCAAATAATGATTCAACCCTCAAATCTTGGTATTTGATTGTTCATCCGACCTACTTGTTTCAATAGGAACTTGGATCTCCGTGACCACAACCTTTGAGGTACGTGAACCATGAGCATTGTTGCTGCCTCCGAAACACTTTTCGGCGCTGCGCAACTCTGCACATATAGCTAAGGTTCTTTTAACCTTATCAAAGTTTCTATTGTCCTCCCACTTAACTTTTCACGAAAAATTCCTTCTCAAAGAAACTTGACGTTTTAAGTGACAAACATTTTTGTCTCCGGTGTTTATGGAGGAATACTTAACAGTTATTCGAAATAACATACAAAGACAGGTTCATCCGTCTTTGGTTGCAAACATCTTTTTTATGCATAGCATACCAATGTTTAAGAAAGGACAACTTGGGTTTTATCCCAAACCATAACCTTATATGGTGTCATTTCAACGGATTATGATGGAGCTCTTTTCAGTGGAAAAACGGTAATCTCTAAAGCTTTTAATCTTTAAAATACAATGGCAGTTTTATGAATTACACCTTTGATCTTACCATGTCAAACAAGGTTTAATTACATATCTCGAACGCTCCATACTCTTATGGTGTTTCGGGAAAATGCAAATCCACGGAACGATTCCTTAAATCTTAGGTATTATGCTAAACTTGTAACTCAAATATCTTCCTTTATGATCTTATCATAAACTATTTATATTCTTGTTACATTGATCTTGCACTTCATCTTGAAAGTCTTTGAACTTTTCAAGTGTTTCATACTTTATCCTTATTAAGTAAATATTCATATATTCACTCAAATTTTCGGAGAAAGCATATGAAGTTGAAATCCATCGCTCTTGACTACATATAATGGACTTCGTACAACAATATGTACAAGTTCCAATAAGCTAGTCATTCGTTCCCTTTTGGCCTATGAACGAAGTTTTAATTATCTCTAGGAAAGTTTCACAAGCGTTATTTGATCAAAATCAAAAGACTCCAAAAATTCCATCCACATGGAATTTCTTCATGTTTTCTTTCCAATATAATTTAAACGGCGATGTCACTTCCTAAGTGATCTTTCAATCAATTTGTCTTTCGACATTTTTAGCACTAGTTTTATGGATGTGATTTTCTCCAACGAGATTTGTGAATCATCCATCTTTTATGGATTACGGCAATTATTTGAACAACCCTTTTGTTCTCATAACACCTGATAAAACAAATCTTGAAGGCAAGCTTTGATGTTTAATGAGCAACACAATAACCCTTTATTTGTTCTCGATGAACATCATTACATATTCTTTTGCTAATTACTTAGGCCACTGTAGTTCATGAATTCTGTTGTTTCGTATGACGATTCATACCAACAAATTCAGTATCAAATACTTAAGAACCACATTGTTTAATAAGCAAAGAATATAGCCATAACATGTATATCATCTATATACTTAAACTGAACAATTCCAGTCTTTTCTTTTCTGCCATATATTTATGAGATTCTCTTTCAGTATCTCCTTTTCTGTTTGAAAGAATCTATCAATATCAATAGTGGAGTCATACATATGACATATAGTCCAAAGCGTGTATAGTTAAATACCAATGTCTTTGGACTTGCACTTTGAAGTAGATCACCATCATCAAATGTTTGGTGTTCTTTCAAATTCCTTTCATTAGTAATCTCTTGGTGTAGTAAACATTTTACCTACATCAAATATTCACCCTCATCATGGATTTATCCATGATCAAGCTACTTTTATCTTATAACGGTGAGTCATGAGTATAATGTTGCTCTCCAAATCTTTTTGGACGATTAGGACAACAAGTGTCTCCAACCTTTTTGCAAATTCTCATCAAATATGAGAACATGACTTTTGCCATATTATACTCTATCATGTTGTAACCAAAACTTCGTTTCAGATATCACAATATCTTCCACACAGCATGGTTTCTGAAACAACTCTTTCAGATCCTAGATAACCTTGATATTAAGGGAATCCTTTGAATATCAAGAATCATGGATACAAACATGATACTTATATACTAATACTTGGAATTGTTACTCTTGATTTAATACTAATTATTAAACTTCATGGAGTAACCGGAACTTACTGAAAGTTTGCAATAGGACTTTTAAACTTTAGATTAACACTTAAAACAATACGATACCAGTTCGTAAAGTAACTAACCAGAATTCTATAGTTCTATTATCTCAATTATAACTAAGCGCAAGGTGGTAAACGGATGCCAATGACTACAACAACTATGCAAATTCACTTTGATTTAGTTTATGATAAATTGAGTTCTAATTAATAATTAAATTAATCTAGGTGAACTCCCACTCAAAACAATATCCCTCACATTGTTTTAGTGATCACACGAACCAAATCAACCACATCAAAACCGATCATCACGAGAGTTGATATAGTTTCAATGGCGAACAATCATCATGTTCATCATATCTACTATATGATTCATGCTTTGCCTTTCGGCGATCCGTGTTCCTGAGGCCATGTCTGTACATGCTAGGCTCGTCAAGATCAAACCTTAGCTACCGCATAAGCAAATCTGGCTTGCTTACGTTGTATTCACCTGCGGAATCAAAACACCCGATCATCACGTGGTGCTTCGAGCAAGCTTTGGCAACGGTGCATACTAAGGGTGAACACTTAAGAACTTGAAATTGTGTGCTTGAGGGATCATCTTATAATGCTACCGTCGTCTACTAAGCAATACAAGATGCATAAAGGATTAACATCACATGCAATTCATAATATGTGATATGATATGGCCTTTCTTCTTTGTGCTTTCGATCTCCATCTTCAAGCACGAACATGATCTCCATCATCACCGGCATTGCATCAAGGTCAATGACGCTTCACCATGGTTGTCGTCCACCGGCTTCAACTATTACAACTACTTTGAATAGACACGCGGGTCTTAACATAAATTAAAGACAACCATATGGCTCCTGCCGGTTGCCAACTTACAATAAGGATCATTGCATACATCAAATATAATCACAATCATGGCCATATCACATCACTGCACACCCCTGCAAAACAAAGTTAGACGCCTCTACTTTCTTTGCATATTTTACGTGGTTTGGGGCTTTCTATAAGTGTCGTTCTAACTTACGAACAAGAACCACAACATTGATACTAGTATTGTTAATCACCCGTTGTAAATTGGATCTTAACTATGCTAGGAGAAACAGGCACCCGCAAAGCCACTTATGCAATACAAGTTGCATGTTAAGCGTGGAGCAAGTCTCATGAACGATGTCATGTAAGGTTAGCCCGGGCCGCTTCATCCCAACATACCGCAAGATGCAAAGTACACAAAAAGCAATCGACAATAAAAGCATCAACGCCCACAATGACCATTGTGTTCTACTCGTGCAACAGATCTACATATAGACACGGCTCTGATACCACTGTAGGGGTTCGTAGCATGGAAAACAAAAATTTTCTATCGCATACAAACAAACAAGCCAAGATCTATCTACTAGATTGTAGCAACGAGTCGATAGAGGAACTCACCCTCGAAGATTCCAAAGTGGTTAACGAGAGCAGATTCTCGTGGGTGATGTAGTCGTACTCTTTCCGATCTCAAGATCGCGTAGACGATCCTTCCAGCGCCACGTTCCAGCAGCGCTCCCGCAGTCGGTCACACGTTCGGTACTCGACGAAGACCTTCCTCTCCCTTGTTCCAGCAGGCAGCGGAGGTTGTAGTATTCTCCTCGCGATTCCGGCAGCACAACGGCGTGGTACCGGAAGTAGAGGGGAAATCCCGCAGGGCTTCGCCTTAAGCCGGTGCGAGTATGGTGGAGCTTATGAGAGAGGCTATTAGTGGTCTAGTAATTAGACACACCAATTAGAGGGCTCTAAACCAATTAGAAGGCTCTAAACCGAAATAGCTCTAAACCGGGGTTTAGGTCTAGGGTTTAGTTTAGAGGATAGGAAACTTGTGTGTG
Organism: Avena sativa; assembly: GCA_916181665.1. NCBI lineage: Eukaryota > Viridiplantae > Streptophyta > Magnoliopsida > Poales > Poaceae > Avena > Avena sativa. Next base: position 23,444,603 of record OV702290.1, on the reverse strand, counting down.
CTAGGAGGGAGCCCTGCCCCTCCTTATATAGGTGGGAGGGCTGGCCGGCCAAGGGGAGGAGAGTCCCTCCCCAAGTCGGCTTGGTGGGGCGCCGGCCAAGGGAGGAACCCTCCTCCAATTCGGCCTCCACCAATCCTCCTCTCTTCCCACTTCCCAAAATTGCCGTTTGACTTTCAAACTAGCCGTTTGACTTTTCAATTTAGGATTTAAATAAACCCTTTATTTTGGACAGCAAGAACACCTAGTACATGATGCAATCATTCCAACTTACAATGACACATTCATGTACCCTTCCCCTTCCGGAGTGCCGGACATTCCGGGACCTTCTAGAATGTTCCCGATGAAAACACCGGAACCATTCCCCAACTCCGAAACGGGACTTTCCTTATATGAATCTTATTCTCCGGACCATTCCGGATCACCTCGTGATATCCCGGATCCCATCCGAGACTCCGAACAACATTCGGTCTCTTTCTCATAATACCATAACTACTCAAACAACGTCGAATCCTTAAGTGTGTCTCCCTACGGTTCGTGAATTATGCGGACATGATCGAGACACTTCTTCGAACAATAACCAATAGAGGAATCTGGAAATTCATATGGCTCCCACATATTTCTACGATTACTTTGCGATCGAATGAACCACTTACATACGATACCAATTTCCCTTTGTCTCACGATATGTTACTTATCCGAGGTTATGATCGTCGGTATCTCTGCATACCTAGTTCAACCTCGTTACTGATAAGTACTCTTTTCTCGTTCCCGTGATATGTGATCCCTTGTGACCCGGTCACATGCTTGCAAGCTAATTGGATGACATTCCACCGAGAGGGCCCAGAGTATATCTATCCGTCATGTGGATGGACAAATCCCACTCTTGATCCATGTGTTTCAACCAATACTTTCCGAACACTCAATGCCACCTTTATAGCCACCCTGTTACGGTGTGGTGTTTGATGACATCAAAGCATCCATCCAGAAAAGGTGATATGCATGATCTCATGGTCGAAGGAATTAGGTTACTATGTATCAGAAAGCATATAGCAATTGAACTATTGAAATGACTTGATCTTTATGCTACGCTTATCTATAGGAGTATGTCCATCACATCATTCTCCTAATGATATGATCCTGTTGTTAATAACATCTCTATGTTCATGATCAGGAAACCATGACCATATATTAACCAACAAGCTAGTTTAACAAGAGGCTTTACTAGGGACTCTTATTTTAGTTTACAAATCACACAAGTATTAATGTTTCCGGTTAATACAATTATAGCATGGTATGTAAACATTTATCATAAGTGTGAAGACATGATAATAACCACTTTATTATTGCCTCTTGGGCATATCTCCAACAAAAGTCTCATGAGTTTCTATTGTCTGTAAGTTGTTGAATTTATTGTCTACATATAAGTTGTTCAGTTGTTCAGTTCATTGTATGTAATCATCCTTATTATATCCTTTTGTACTCTATTATTATGTAGAATGAAGATACAGGAATGTAAAAGAAGGTCACTCTTTAGTGTTGGGTTTATTGACCCAGATAAAATACATATAAAGATGCTAACGGATAAACCCGGGGATATGGAGGAAAACCTTCTAAGGTTTCTAATGGAGCAAAATTTCTGTGACCACATATTGTTTCCTTACAAATTCAAGTGAGGGTCTTACTCTATTGTACACATTCACTTTTGCTTACTCGATATTAAGTGTAATTGATGAGTTACTGATGTATATATAAACGTGTGCAGATTCCACTAGAATCTGCTAAACATTCTACTTGATAAGGGAAGAGTTGAAGTCATGGACCCATTAAAGAGACCCCTGCAACAGTTTAGGGACATGTAGGACATGCTCCAGAGGTAATTTCCGCGCTACATTGGTCTCTTTCATTGATTTCCTGAGATATCACGTAATAAATAACTCATTCATTTTCTTTACTAGGCAGGGTTTGGAACCAGTTTAATAGTGCAGTTACGGGTCACTTTAGTGAGAAGCTGACGTTTAAGCCGGTCTTGGTAAGTAGTACATGCATCTCTTTAATTCTAGTTTCAATAAAATTATGATGCTAGATTATTATTTTGATTGAATTCTATTCTCGTAAAGTGCGCTAGGCAGCCATCCAGGACGAATCTATGTGGATTATATGTTTGCGAGTTCATTCGCATGTTTACCACTGAGCACAATAGAATCGATGTAAGCAATACATTCACAACGTTATTTTTATTACCGTCACTTTTTGTTATCATGATTGGTATTCATATTGATCTCCTTTTCTTATATAGTTCGATTGAATGCGGGATCAACTACATTCACAAATGCGGGATCAACTACTACTAGAGCAACGCATACTAGGAATTGTTGAAGAACTGGCAGGATTCTTGATGAACGAGATGATAGATGACGCTGGAGAATTTAGTGTGAATAGGCGCTACCGATGATCCCAACCGTGCAATTGAATAGTCGGGCTCTAGTCCCGGTAATTGTGATGTCTCCTAAAACAAGTTATCTTATATATGCACGAACTTGTATGGTATGTGGTAGCATAGAAAAAGATTTTGAAATGAAAAAAGAAATAAATAAAATGAAACAAAATGAATTCTCTGCCATGGCAGAGAAAGGGCCCAAAACTCTGCCGCGTTAGAGAACCATTAGTCCCGGTTCGTAATAGGAACCGGGACTAATGGGGGGCACCTAGCATGCAGGGGCAGCCACGTGGACGCCCATTGGTCCCGGCTGGTAAGCGGGCCAGGACTAGTGGGTGGTCCTTTAGTCCCGCCTCTCTAGTCCCGGTTCCAGAACCGGGACTAAAGCCCCTTATGGGCCAGGACTAAAGGCCCGTTCTCCACTAGTGTTACCATCCCTTCTAATATACCCAACCGTTATCCTAAAGCACAGATAGGGATGTTACAGGCTCCCACGCATTGATCTCCTCTCTGTATCTCAACCCAACTAGATATACGAGGACAAACAAAAGGAATAAGGTACTTCTAACTCGCTTGACCCATAACAAGATCTATGGTTAGAACGGTTCTATACGAGGCAAGAATGGTTGACTGTTGTTGTTGTTAATCCTAACTTTCCCGGTACAATGGAATCTCCCACCACATGATCTTTCAACCATGTATACATCCATGATTCCATGATTCCCCCATTTTACTTATTTCATTCCGAAAACGGTTTTGTGTTTTTGAATGCAAGTGATACTAGTGTTTTGAAAATATTTTTCGTAAGTAAGTCAAAGGACATGTAAAAGTTTTCTTACAACATGGTTGCAAGATGGATCTAACAAAGGTAATGCAAGAATGAACTTGCCTAGTAACTGCGAGATAATACAGTTCAAGGGTTTTACTTGATCCTAAACCTCGAGTTTTGGAATTCGCAACATCGTCTGATAAAGTTAACATTTCATTGGAAAAATGTGATGCTCTAATGCAATTATATGCAATGCACTCCTTGTGTGGTTTTGTTTGAGTTTTAATAACTCAATTTCGTTTTAATTGGTTTTCTCCCTTTTTAGGGTTTTTATTATATTTTCTTTGGTACTTTATTAATCCACGAGGTATTATTAGGTATTTACTTTGGAATATTTATATTTCTATGAAAATTAGGGTTTACATGTTTATTATCATTTTTTATAGAATTTATTAGAATTTATAATAGTCAAGGAATTCAATTTTATCACTCAAAAATTCATAAAATTCAAGTGTTTGCAAAAATCCCACAAAAATACTTTTCTTTCTTTGCATTTTATTTTCTGAGTTTTTATGTGTAAGTTATGATTTAATTGGGATAATAGGTATTTGTGAAATTACCAAAATACCCCTAAGTATTTGGTCCCTCTTGACAGACCCAAGTGGTCAAAACCACTTCCCGGACCTAGTCCAACCCAACCCGGCCCACTCACTCATCTCTCTATCTCTCGCATCACTCACTCTCCCCTCTCTTGCGCTCGCGCAGACGCTGTCTACTACGAGTCGCCTCCATGTTGCTTGGCTGCCTCAGCCGTCTTTGGCCCCTTCCGTCGTTGCTCCTTGATACCTTCGATCTGGATTCACGGATATAGTATAATAGTATTTTTCCCTAGTAGACCAAGGTTTAATCAAACCTTGGGAAACAACGCTAAAAGGAAATAAAAAGTACACATGTCTACAAGACTTTGTTTCTTTGTTTTACCTTCATTTACCGGACCAATCTAGTTTACTTTATCATGGGTTGATTCAATGGATGGAGATAGGCCAGGGTTGAAGATCCACCTGTAGCTGCACATCATATGGGATAAAAGATAATAATAAGCATAGTCATGTGTAATGTTTTAATATAGATAATCTCTTGTGGGCAACATATCCTAATATACTAGATCCCTTGAGAGGCAACCGGCATAGCAATAGTCTTTTGATCCAACCCAGTGCACCACAAAGCACCGAGTTAAAAACGATTATTAAGTGTAAAACACATATCAAAGCCTTAAATGGTGATGTTGCTGTGATCCCGAATGGGTCGCTAAGTGAAGACTGTATAGCCTTTCTGTCACTGGGTTTCCTATGATATCGCCACGAGCCAAGTATCTCACCTCAAGCATTTTCAATCTTGGGGGTCTTGGGTACCTACAAGTCCAAAAAATCGAGGCAAGAGAAGAAGATACAAATCTCTCTTTCAAACAATACATAATGCTCCCATAGATTAGATGCACATAATTGTTGCGAGGTTTCTCCCCAACATGCAGCCCATGAGGACTACTCGCTCATAACAATAATATCAAGGATAGAAAACATTGTGAAAAATTCTAAGATTGAAATCAAATATTCTTACAATGGTCGCCGAATCACTAGGAGATATCAAGTACAAAGTAATGGCTATGGCTAATGTAGGGGATGGAAGATGGAAGGGATGAACTATGGTGTGGATCTCCTTTGGCAGTGTTGTGATGCAATCTGATAATGGCGGCCTTTTGTGCGGTGGCTGAGGCCTCAAAATATATAGGTAATGGCTCTGATTTTTGCCATCTTCCACTGCGTTTAAACGTTTTTTGGTCAAGCAATTGCCAAAGAAACTCTCAACTCTTTCCACTAATGACTAATAGTTGCAAAGATATGCAAATCCCTTCTTTGATTTATGTTGTGCAGGAAATCACGACTTTTAAGGCAAAATAAGGAGTCATAATGAAGGATTTTGAGGAAGTACACACGTCCAAGTAATTGGAGAAGCGTTCCAGGGTGTCTGCAAGCTTAACGACCACTGGTACAGGCGCGGTCTGCCCGTACTACCCGCCCAACCAGGTGGCGACAACTTCGTCTTGTCAAACCCTACAACTTTTGTGAAGACCCCTATATATTTCGAGGCTCCAGCCACTGGCCAGAGAGCCGCCATTCTCAGATTGCATCACAACACCACCAAAGGAGATCCACACCATTGTTTATCCATTGTTCATTACTTCACCCATCCATCCACTAGCCATAGCCATTGCTTTGTACTTTAGATCTCCTTGTGATTTGGCAACCATTGTAAGAATATTTGATTTCAATCTATGTATTTGTATGATGTTTTCTATCTCCGGTCTATTTGTTATGAGTGAGTAGTCCTCACGGGATGTGGGTTGGGGAGAAACCTCGTAGCAATAATGTGCATCTAGATCATGGGAGCATTGTATTTTGTTTGGAATTGTGATTTGTATCTTTCGTTTCTTCATCTCTTGTCTCGATCTGTGGACTTATAGGTACCCAAGATCCCATAGATTGATAAAGGCTTAAGGTGAGATACTTGGCTAGCAGCAATCTCATAGGAACCTCAGTGACAAAAAGGGTAGTACGGTCTTCGCTTAGTGCCCCATTTAGGATCAACAACAACATCACCACTTAAAGATTTGATCTGTGTTTTGCACTTAATAATCGTTTGTAACCCGTGGCTTTTGGGTACTCTCGGTTAGATTGAAAGTCTATTTCTATGCCCGCTGCATCATCGGGGCTCTAGAATATTAGAATGTGTTGCCCACAAGAGATTATCTCCATTCAAACATTATACATGACTATGCTTATTATTATATTTTATCCCATTTGATGTGCAGCTATAGGTGGATCTTCAACACGGGGCTATCTCCATCCACTGATTCAAACCCGTTATAAAGTAAACTAGATTGGTTCGCTCAAGTAAGGTAAAACGAACAAACAAAGTATTGTAGACGTGTCCTTTTTATTACCTTTTAGCAGTGCTTTCTGAGGTCCGATTAAACCTAGGTCTTCTAGGGAAAAATCTATTATACCACATCTGTGAGTCCCGATCGAAGGTATCAACCCTTTTTTTGGCGCCGTTGCCGGGAAAGCAATTTTGCTATCCTGGTGAGGTCATTAGAGACCTTGTTTTTAGTTTTATTATTAGTTGTAGTTTAATTCTTGTAATTAGTTTACTTTCTTGTTATCTATTTGAAAACCCAAAAAAATTAGTTATTTGTTATTTGTTTTCATTACTTAAAAAATACCAAAAAGATAATAAACATGGCTCAAAAGAGATTAGCGGAGTATGCTACTCCCACTGATGATTTTATTTGTGCACCCATCACTCAACCCGCAGTTGATGCACAAACATATGAGATAAAACCTAACCTTTTAAGTTTGGTTCAACAAAACCAATTTGGGGGTTCATCCGCTGAAGATTCGGGATTGCACTTAAATACTTTTACTGAAATTTGTGACATGATGCGTATTAAGGATGTAGATCCAAATTCTATTAAGCTAAGATTGTTCCATTTCTCTCTTAGAGGAAAGGCCAAGGATTGGTTGCTAGATCTACCAAAGGGAACTATTAAATCTTGGGAGGAATGTACTAATTTGTTTATGACTAAATGTTTCCCCCCAACTAAGACTATACAGATAAGATCCAACATTACAAGTTTTAGACAAGAAGACTGTGAGCCACTAGCGCTTGCGTGGGAAAGGATGAAAGAAGCCATAATGAATTGTCCTAATCATGGGATGGAAGAGTAGCTTATATTACATTTATTTTATAATGGTCTTAACCCAATGTCTAAGTCTATGCTAGATACTGCAGCAGGAGAAACAATCATGGGAAAGCATGTGAGTGTTGCAAAGAAGTTACTTGATGATATGCAAAATAACCATGCCCAATGGCATGTGGAAAGAACCTCGAAGAGAGTAAGTTCAATTACCGAGGTAAACAATGAGAAGCTTACATCTAAGGTAGATGAGTTGCTTAGCTTAGTAAAGGGTAAGGAAGATACCCAAGTTAATGATATCACTACCAATGTTAATGATGTTAATTTTATAGCTCGCACTCCTTTTAATCCTTCATGGAAAAATAATTATGCTTCTAATGTTCAAAAATATCATGCTAATCCTGCAGGATCTCCTTACAATAATTATGATAATACTAATGGAGCAAATCATGGCAATCTCCCGTTTGAGCAAACCGTTAGAACATTTATACAAGCTCAAGCCGAGCAAAATAATATGCTTATTAAGATTACGGAGAACCACGAAAGTAGTATAGGAAGATTATCTAACCAAGCCGTTGCAATTAGAAATGATGTGTAGGTTCTACAGGAAAGAACAAAGACCATGGAGGCTCAGCTGGGTAAAGTAACCGAGAGCCAACGTCTCATACTAGCAAAGTTTGCTGGAAAACCTGAGCCAAATCCGGTAGAAGACCTCAAAATGATGAGGGTGGTTACCAATGATGAATAACCTGAAGAGATGGATTATAGCAACGCGCCGACACCGGAATATACTGTGGAAGATCTATTGAAGATGATCACATGGCCTAAGAAGTATTGCTGGATCATTACTTAGTATTTTTGCTGTTATCTGGCCCTTTGATAAGATGTGCAAAGGTGCACAGAGCTACTAATCAAATTCCTTGAGTTTTGTAGTTCATAGTATTCATAACGACCACTGGTACGGCCGGAGTGGACCGTACCGTGTGCCCGTAACACCTCAAGGCAAAGGAATATAGAAATTTTGATTTTTGCCTTAGGTATCAGTGCCGATAACGACCACTGGTATGGCTGAACGCGCCCGTATCGCTCGCCCATACCGTATCCCTGAGCAAATATCATATTTTAAGTAGAAGTCACCACAGTGTTAACGACCAGCAGTACGGGTGCGCGCAACCGTACCGCGCGCCCGTACCGAGTGCACCGCCTGGGAGCAGTCATCACCTCCAAGGTAAGTCACCCGGTACAAGCGGGCTCCAGCCATACCGCCCGCCAGCACCATGTACGCGGCCGCCATAAGCACCCCAAGGAGGTAACCTACAAATCACTAAATCATTTTTTTATCTTTCTTCTTCCTCCAAACTTCAAACCACCTCCATTGGATCTTCAAATTTACTCAATCTTTCTTTGATTCTTCACACACACTCGATCTAAGGTATGATTCTCCTCCGATCCCCAACTTATTTGTGCAAAAGCTTCACTCAATCATTCATTTGTCAATATAGAGATAGGTCTTGTTCTTGATTCAATCTTGATATTAAGTATGCCTAACATTGTTTTTAGAGGAGTTTCTTTTGTAGTTAGTGTAGAGAATCACCTATGTTATGTTCCTATTGGACCAACAAAAATATTAGCAATCTTTATTTACTTTGTCTTGTTTTTATTTATTACATGAACACGAGAAGTCGTACATGTGAGATGGTTGCGAAATTCTCCGCACCACCCGTTGATACGTTAACCCCCGAGTCACTTGGCATCGAGTTCACCGAGGAGTTCCATCTGAACCGTTTCGATCGTCTCAAGATTCGAGAGATCAAGTCCACCAAGTGGGTGTGTCCTTATATCCTAAACCAACTTGGCATTCATGATGATTTCGATTTACTTTGCAACAATGTTGGTTTGTACAATTTTGTCCTTTAGGATGTTGCGACATATCGCTGCTTGACCCTTGAGTTCTTCAGCACCTTGACACACACGGTGGAACCTTATGGTTGTTTCGAGGAACAAAGGCCCAAAGTTGATCGAATTAAATTCCGCCTTATGAACTGTGAGTATACTTTGACACTCAGCCAGTGGACTCAATGCTTTGGGTTTGCCAACAACACCACCGATGTACGCACAACTACCTTCGTTTTAGATCCTTCCTCTTTACAATATTTTAATTTAATGAGAATTCGTGGAATCACACCAAAGGGGAACCAAATTGATCATCCTGCTATTCGATATTTATTCTATGTGATTGCTAACACACTGCAGGCACGTGGTGAGTTTACTAGAGTTAATGAGGAGGACATTTGATCCTCGCAAAAGCTGCCCTTATCAATTGTAACTTAATGCCAAATGTGGGTGCTCTTCTTGTGTTTTACCTTAAGTATCAGGCTCTTCAAACTCAAGGACCCATATGTGAAGGAGGAATTGTGACCGTTCTTGCATGCGCACTTCGCATTAACCTAGGTAACATCCAACCGTTGACTGGAGGTAACCGTCTCGGTCTTTCTACTCTAAGAGCATGTGGTATGATTTCTAAAAATCATAGTAGATATTTTTAGAGGAGTTTCTTTTGTAGTTAGTGTAGAGAATCACCTATGTTATGTTCCTATTGGACCAAAAAAAATATTAGCAATCTGTATTTACTTTGTCTTGTTTTTATTTATTACATGAACACGAGGATTCGTACACGTGAGATGGTTGCGGAATCCTCCGCACCACCCGTTGATACGTTAACCCCCGAGTCACTTGGCATCGAGTTCACCGTGGAGTTCCATCTGACTCGTTTCGATCGTCTCAACATTCGAGAGATCAAGTCCACCAAGTGGGTGTGTCCTTATATCCTGAACCAACTTGGCATTCATGATGTTTTCGATTTACTTTGCAACAATGTTGGTTTGTACAATTTTGTCCTTCAGGATGTTGTGACATATCGCTGCTTGACGCTTGAGTTCTTCAGCACCTTGACACACACGGTGGAACCTTATGGTTGTTCCGAGGAACAAAGGCCCGGAGTTGATTGATGTTGGGGATATGCTATATGGGTATCATCATAGCATGTCACCAATCCGCCTAACCCGGATGGCCCATAGTTGGTAGCAAGGCCTATGGCCTACTGGGCGGCCCGGTTAGACGGATCCTGAAGGGAGGCCCATGCTGGATAAAGGAAGGCTACGCAAGAGTCACCGACATACTCGGAGCCTTGGAGTACAAGACACGAAAGACTAGTTCATATTAGTGTAGGACTATTTACCTTGTCTGGCAAGGACCTTTCCCTGTAAACCCTAGGTCTTGGCGCCTTTATAAGCCGTCCTGCGGGAGCCTTTAGGGAACAATTCATAACACTCTTGCACAGCGAACCAATCCCTGTAACTCGGCGTATTGCCATTATAGTGATTTATAGCAGGAGTAGAGTTCTGCCACCATTGTGGGACTTGAACCTGGGTAAGCTGTGTTACCTCGTACCCGCCAACTATCCGCCTTACCCCACATCTCTAAACATGCACTGTGAGGACCCCTCCATGGTGTACTTGTCGACAATACCATGATAGTTGGCGCCCACCATGGGGCAAGAGGCGCTTCGAGCTCTACACCGGGCGAGGTCCAATCTCTTCGCGGGAATTGGTGATACCATAGCCATCAGTCACGTTCTCTTCTCCGGCAACATCCTGATCGTTCCTCCAGATGAGTTCTGGGTGCCGACGAAGACGAACCCCACGCGCTGCTCCGTCATCCCCTTCGGAGACATCCACATCTTCATCGGCAAAACTGACTCGGGTCCTAGCTCCCAGGAAGTCGGAAACTCGCCAAGCCCCGCACAGACCGCCTATGAGCAGGACACGTTCGCGGAAGGATCTGGGCCATACCTCTCCTTGGAGTATGGTGGCTCGGATCAGGAAATTTCAAGGCCCACCCAAACCTCCACTATGCAGGATATAAAGGTGGAAGGACCCCGCAAATCCGCTTGGCTTCCCTGAGCGTTAGAGATGCGCAGGTCACACTTTGTCGGCGTCATCACCATCTTCGATCTAGCTAGATGCGATCAAAGGGATGGAGAATATCCCCGCGAATACCTCGCTAGATGGATGAGGGTGAGGGAAACCCTAGAGGGAGACCACGCCGACGAGCTCGTATACCACTTCGTGGAAGGGCTCATGCCTGGAACACTCCTCCGGCATACCCTCCAAAGGCGGCAGGCCGCGGCCCTCTCACCCTTAGTGAGATGGTTCCATTGTCAATGAATATGCGGATGCCAATGAAGAGGCCATGATGGCAATCATCGTCATAGCCGGAGGAGGAAACAATAACAACGGCCCGCCTCCATCACCCTCCACATCCGCCATCGTCAACACCGAAGCCAACTCCAACTCCGTCCTTGACGCGCTTTATGCTGACATCAGTATGGATGCCGGTGGCTCAAATGCTAACTCGGAGGAATACGATGATGTTATGAGATAGATCACGCAGGAGATCGAGAAGGAGGAGCGCACTGAGAAGAACAACACTTCCCATCAGGTGCTAGTCGCCATTGGGAGCGTGATGGAAGAAGACGGACAAGAACCATAACGTGAGAGAGCTCCGCCCACGCCAGCGGTCACCAGAGCAGCAGCAGCTAAGAAAGCAGTCGAGCCTCCGGCTCTGGCCAAAGCTATGCCTCCTCCGGTTATCCGCCCGCTACTAGCGCAGGAACTCACCATGATCCCTAGTACGACCCGACAATCAAATCAGCCGCCAATACCACCGTCAATGTCTGTAGCCGGCAACCCACTGGCCACTCCCGCTGACAAAGCAATCTACGACGCACTTCTCATTGAGCCGAAAACCATTGCCCATATTCGGAGCGTTACAGAGCTTGATGAGAAGCGCACGGAAATCTTGGCGGAGGCCAAGTGCATCGTGGAGCAGGGCGCTAAGCTGGACGAAGACATGGCTAAGGCGCAACAATCCATCAAGGCGGCAAGAGCTATGGAGGCGAAGACAAGCAATTGTTGTTAAAGAAAAAGACAAAGAAGGTACCAGCTCACGTCATCGAAGATCTCGGTGTTCGGCGAAGGTTGGGATATAACGGATCTAAGCTGATAAAAGCCACCCCTTACATTGATTCAGAGGGGAGGCATGTCATGCCAACTCCCGCCCTCAACATTGTCGTCGCCAAGACCCACCTAGAGCAGGACAGGTCACCAGAAGCAGATGCTTAGGTGTACGACCTTGTCGCTAAGGCATGCAAGCAATAGGAAAAGGTTACCAAACAGAGGCTTGAGTCCAACCCAGAGCTTTGCCAGTCAACTCTGAACAGCCACAGAAGGCCAAAATCTCCTCGTGATGAGGGATCCCACACATGCTCCACAGAGCAAAGACGGAGAGAGGTACGCGCCAGGACTAATGCCATCCCCATATCCTCCGACCACGGAGAAAAGGCTCGTCTCCGTCGGTCGCCACCTCACCACCATCTCGGTGTCACGGGGAACCAGAGCCGTGCCACCGCACAAGCATTCCACCTCCAAGGCAACCCCAGCCCGGCATTGTTATACGCGATCAGGGAGAGCAGCCTCGGCATGCCGGAGAGCACAGCAGCAATGAAGGACACAGAAGCAGGTCCCACCAGGAGCCGCCATGTCCGACAAGTAACTGCGATAGGCGTGAGGAATCATAGGAGGGGCACAGCAAGAGAGCTAACCCACTGCCTCCACTGCCGTCATCGCCACCTAGCATCCATCATGGCGGAGGACACGGTGGATCTCATAGATCGCGCCACAATTCCCCTCCCCATGACAGAAAAGGGAAGCAGCCAGAGCCATACAGTGCACGTACATGGCTGGACAAGATCGAAGAAGCTCAGGGGCTCCCATACCTTGGGCCACGTTGTTTTGGACTAGTGATACAAGCCACAACTAACCCTAAGGGCCTCCGGATAGACAACACTGCCAGGCCAGCAACATGGTTGTAGGACTATAGCAAAGCAATCCACATCGCGGAGGAAACCCCAATGTCGTCGTCAAATACCTCCCACTCATGTTGACTCGCACCGCCCGGCAATGGATCGACGACTTACCGGAGAAATCAATGTGCAATTGGTTGGACATGCATGAAGCATTCACCAAGAATTTTGAGGGTACATACAAACGTCCCTGCACTGTCGGAGACCTACAGTGGTGTGTGCAAGAAAAGGATGAAACCTCTCGTGCCTACCTCTCTTGCTGGCTGGATATGAAAAATTCCTGCACATGGGTGCACGAACAGACCGCTATGGCCGCCTTCATTGATGGTCTGGAAAAGGGAACTTTGCTCTCGCATACGTTGAAGCGCAAGCAAGACAACAATGAGCTCAACCTCAATGCAATGATCGCCATGGCTAGCGAATTCGCCGCTACTGACGACGACGCGCATGGATCGTTGCCGGCAATAGCAATCCCTACCCAGGCCAGGAAGAACAACAATAACAAGTGGAAGAATCCGCCCGAAGAAAAGCAAGTAGCCGACATGGTCGTCGCAACATTCACTAACAGAGGCAATGGCGGACAGCGTGGGCGTGGTCAGGGGCTAGCAGTGGCCAGCATAGGAGTGACACTACACCCTCAGCTCCCCATGTTCCCCAAACGTACGAAGAGTACCGCGATGTGCCGTGTTTCGTCCACCTTGACGCAAACGGCAAAGCCACCCACACCAACCACCAATGCAAGTTTGTCAACGATCTCAAGGAGGACCCTGAGTCCGACTACAAGCGAAGTCGGAAGAATAGACCCCACGGAAAGGGCAAAGGGAAGAAGAAGGAGGAAGAGCCCAAGGAATCAAGTGATATGGACGAAGACATGGACCCAAAATCTTCCGACAAGGGAGAGGATAAAGGGAAAATCCCTTCGAAAAGAAGGCTCCATGTTACCACACCTTCCTTGGCACCCCAACCGTCCGGGCCCAAAAAAACCTCTCTAAGGATACTGATGGCTACCCTCCCTCCGGTTCCCAAGTACGTCAGGTGGTCGGAAGTTCCAATTACTTGGGATAGGAAGGATCACCCAGAACTTATCCCAACAGAGAACCAGTATGCTATGGTCATCAACCCTCTGATTGATGGCATAGAGTTCACCAAGTGCCTCATGGACAGTGGAAGCAGCATCAACATCATGTACCTGGATACACTGCACAAGATGAACTTGACGGAGACCCAGCTAAGGAAGAGCAACACCGTGTTCCATGGGGTTGTCCCTGGTCGACAAGCAAATTCCCTGGGCTACATCACCCTTCCGGTTGCTTTTGGCGATGTCAATAATTACCGCCAAGAACGTATGACCTTTGAAGTGGTGCCTTTCAAGAGCATGTACCACGTCATCTTTGGATGCGACATTCTTCCACTCATTCCTCGCAAGGCCATGCTTTGTCTACAACAAGCTCAAGATCCCTGGACCAAATGGCATCATCACCATTGACAGAAGCTTCACCAAGGCACGGGAGTGCGAGATCAGTGAAGCCGCCTTCGCTGAAGCAGTCCTCTACGGTGAATAGTTCAAGGAGATCCAGAACCAGGTCGATGCCTCGGAGATGCCGGCTTCAAAGAAGCAGATTACTGCTGCCGAACCTGCCTTCAAGGCCGCCATCAAGACCAAGCAGGTGGATCTTGTCGATGGTGATTCCTCCAAGACCACCGCCATTGGCCTGGACCTGGATCCCAAATAGGAAAGCGCGCTCATCAAGTTACTCCGTGAGAATAGGGACATCTTTGCCTGGTAACCTGCCGACATGAAAGGTGTTCCTAGGGAACTTGCCGAGCATAGCTTGAATATTGATCCTAATGCCAAACCGGTGAAGCAACCTCTACGATGCTTTGGTGATGAAAGACGAAGGGCTATAGGCAAAGAAATAGCTAGGTTACTGATACGTTGCTAACGTATCCATAATTTTTGATGTTCCATGCTTGGTTTTATCTACTTTCTTATGTTTTGCCCACACTTTGGAGTACTTTTTATACACTTTCTTGGACTAACCTATTAACAAGATGCCATAGTGCCAGTTGCCTATTTTCTACTGGTTTTGGTTCCAGGAAAGTCAGAAAATGAATATTCTCGAATTAGACGGGACAAAAGCCAAAGTCAGTTTTTCACCGAGGGGGACACAGAGCCAGAATACGTGACGGAGAGGGGCTAGAGGGCCGCCACACCACCTGGTCGCGCGGCCAGGCCTGGCCCGCACCAGGGGGTGGTGTGGCCACCTAGGGCACCCATCAGCCTCCCCTTTCGCCTATAAGATGCCTCTGATACAGAAACCCTAAGTACCCGATCAAAATTCCACGAAAGAGTCTGTAGTCGCTGTCATCTCCATCCCTAGATCGGGAGGGATCTGAAGCTCTTCCTGGCACCATGCTGCCGGAGAGAATTCACCCTGGAGGCCTTCTTCATCACCATGCAAGACTCCGGTGTGATGCGTGAGTAGTTCATCCTTGGACTACGGTTCCATGTAGTAGCTAGATGGTTGGTTCTTCTCCTTTGTGCTACCATGTTTAGATCTTGTGATCTCCGTTCATGATCAAGATCATCTATTTGTAATCCTACATGTTGTGTTTGCGGGGATCCGATGGATATTGAGATGCTATTTCAAATTGATTATTGATTCTATCATGTCTTTGTTATTTGTGATCTTCCATGCTCTCCGTTGTTAGTAGATATCTTGGCCGAGTATATGCTAGCAACTCCAAGAGGGAGTACTTATGCTCGATGGTGGGTTCATGCCTCTAGTAATCTGGGGAAGTGACAGAAATCTCTAAGGTACTAGATGTACTGTTGCTACTAGGGAGAAAACAGCAATCCTTTGTTCAT
This sequence comes from Avena sativa, assembly GCA_916181665.1. NCBI lineage: Eukaryota > Viridiplantae > Streptophyta > Magnoliopsida > Poales > Poaceae > Avena > Avena sativa. The sequence continues at coordinate 23,428,851 of OV702290.1, read as the reverse complement.
AGAACAATTGTATTGTTTACTTTACACGCAATGCGTAATGCAATTATCTGTTGCTTGCAACTTAATACTGGAGGGGGTTCGGATGATAACCTGAAGGTGGATTATTAGTCATAGATGTAGTTGGATTACGGTCTATGTATAATGTTGTGATGCCCAATCAAATCTCAAAGGAGTCAAGATGATTAGTATATGCTTGTATGCTTTCTCGATGTTTGTCAATTGCCCCGCTGTAATTTGTTCACCCAACATGTCATCTATCTTAAGGAGAACCACCACTAGTGATCTATGGACCCCGGTCCTTTCTTTTATCATCAATCTACAACTGTTTACTACTTTCTATTTACTTTCTGCAAGCTTTTACTTTCTTCCACACAATATGTTTAATTCTTTGTTTTCAGCAAAACCGGTGAGATTGACAACCTCACTGTAAGTTGGGGGCAAAGTTCTGTGGTTGTGTTGTGCAGGATTCCAAGTTGGTAACAATACCTTGGAGGTGTTTCCTTGCTCCTACTGGTTCGATAACCTTGGTTTCATAACTGAGGAAAACTTGCTATTATGCTCATCATACCTTCCTCTTGAGGTTCCCCAACAAGCTCGATATATTTTGGGCCATCAGTTACTTAAGGCTGGCTTTATCTGAGAAGTTATTCACACCCGATGGGTACCAAATCCTGTACTTGTCCCCAAAAAGGTGACCAATGAATTAAGAATGTGTGTTGATTACACCTGCTTGAAAAAATCGTATTCGAAGGATCCATTTGCTTTTCCTTGCATTGACCAAGTCATTGGCTCGACGGATGGCTCGGAACTTTTGTGTTTTCTACATGCCTATTCAGGATACCACCAGATCCGTATGCGAAAGACAGACCAATTGGCCACTTCGTTCACCACACCTTATGGCACGTATTTCTACGTCACGATGCCCTTTGGGTTGAAAAACGCGGGTGCTACGTACCAACGGACGATGCAACATTGCCTGCACGACCAAATAGGTCGCAACGTACACGCTTACGTGGACGACATCGCGGTAATGTCAAAGAAATCAAATGATCTTATCGCTGATTTGCAGGAAACCTTCGACAATCTCCGGAAATACAACATGATGCTAAACCCCAAGAAGTGCATCTTCAGGGTACCATCCGGCAAACTATTGGGCTTCATTGTTTCACACCACGGAATCGAGGTGAACTCGGGGAAAATCAAGGCCATCCTCGACACTAAACACCCGACATGCCTAAAGGACATACAAAGGCTCATAGGTTACGTCACAGCAGTAAGCCGGTTCATTAGCCGACTTGGTGAGAAGGCTATGCCCCTCTACAAGTTGCTCAAGAAGGCAGGCAAATTCACATGGATGAACGAAGCTAACGCAGCACTTCAGGAGTTCAAGAGAATACTCTCCTCCCCACCTATACTTGCAGTAACGGTGCCAAGGTAGCCTATGTTATTTTACATGGCGGCAACCAACCGAGTAATCAGCATCGTCATCGTAGTGGAGCGCAAGGAACCAACGCACGAATTCGGAGTTCAGCGGCCCGTTTACTATGTAAGTGAGGTCTTGATGGAATCCAAGCAGCGTTACCCACACTACCAGAAGATATCTTATGGAATTTTCCTTGCTTCACGTAAGTTAAGGCATTACTTCCAGGAGCACCCTATCACAGTAGTGAGCAAAGCTCCACTGTCTGACATCATCAACAATAGCGGAGCTACAGGGAGAGCGGCAAAGTGGGCATTGAACTTGCCACCTTCGACATCACCTACAAGCGACGCGACGCTATCAAATCACAAGCATTGGCGGATTTTCTTGCAGATTGGATAGAACTGCCAGAAGACACTCATGTGCCAGAGCTAGAGTATTGGGTCATGCACTTTGACGGATCGAAGTTACTCAATGGCTCGGGGTCTGGTGTATTACTACAATCACCAACAGGAGAGAAGTTGCAATACGTCCTGCAGATCCACTTCAATGCTACCAATAACATGGCGGAGTATGAGGCCCTCATTCACGGACTTCGCGTAGCCAAAGATATTGGCATCAAGCGCATAGTTTGCTGTGGAGATTCCGACTTGGTTGCCCAGCAAGTAGCTGGCACCTAGAACGCGCGGAACCCTATGATGGCGGCATATCAAGATGAAGTAGACGAAATAGCCAAGTGCTTCGAGGGCTACGAAGTCAAGTACGTCAAAAGGGAGGAGAATGAGGCGGCAGATCTGTTGTCAAAGCTTGGATCAGCTCGTCGACCAATTCCGCCAGGCGTTTTCCTGGAACATTTATGGACTCCATCCGTGAAGGGAGCGGACCCCGACAACCCGCATAGAGTGGATTCATTTGTTAATATAGTAACAGTGACCTCTCCGGCTTGGACAAAACCGTTCATGGATTATCTACAAGACAAAACTTTGCCCGCCGACGAAGTCGAAAGCGGGCAAATAATATGTAGAGCAAAAGGCTACATCATCATTGACGGCCAGCTATATAAAAGAAGTACCACAGGAGTTTTCCTTCGATGCGTCTCCCAGCAGCAAGGTATTGAAATCCTTAGAAAAATACATCTCAGAGATTGCGGGCATCACGCTGCTCCCCGATCGTTGGTGGCTAAGGCCTTCCGACAAGGATTCTACTGGATAACTGCCAAGGAGGACGCCGACAAATTGGTACAAACATGCCTTGGGTGTCAGTTCTATGCAATACAACGAAGTGTTTCAGCTAAATAATTGCGAACAATACCAATAACTTGGCTGTTTGCAGTCTAGGGGCTGGACATGGTGGGACCTTTGTAGATAGCACCCTGTGGATTCACACACTTGCTAGTAGAAGTGGATAAGTTCACAAAATGGATTGAAGCTAAACCCATTAGAAAGCTTGATGGGGCAACAGCCCTAAAATTTGTCCGAGATCTAGTGGTGAGATTTGGTCTCCCTCATAGCATCATCACCGACAATGGTAGAAATTTATCTCTCGGAGAAGTTGAGGAATACTATCATGAGAAAGGCATCTGCCTTGACCTAGCATTTGTGGCACATCCACAGTCAAATGGGCAAGTTGAAAGGGTCAATGGAATAATTCTGCATGGAATCAAGCCACGCTTAGAGGCACCGCTACGTAGAGCGGCTGGATCTTGGGCAGAGGAACTACCATATGTCTTGTGGAGTTTACGAACAACACCCAACAGATCCACCGGCTTAACTCCTTTCTTCATGGTTTATGGAGCAGAAGCAGTCCTCCCATCCGACATCCTCCACGATGCACCAAGAGTTTCTGCCTACAAGGAGGATGACGCTGAAGAATCCAGATGACTATATGTGGACCTACTTGAAGAAGAGCACGTGCTAGCATGCCAGAGATCTGCCATCTACCAGCAGAAGCTGCGTGGATACCATAGTCGCCGCGTAAAGCATCGCTCGTTTAAAGAGGGAGATCTGGTGCTTCGACTCAAGCAGGAGTAATCACACAAACTATCCCCGCCTTGGGAAGGACCATTCGTCATAAGCAAAGCATTGCTCAATGGTTCCTATTACCTCGTTGATATTCGCGAGTTGAAAGATAGGCCAAAAAATCGCAAGCGCAAGCAACGTGACTCCGATGATGATTACCCGGAGATAGATCGGCCATGGAACATAGCACAGCTACGTCCCTTTTACACTTAGCACATTTATATTATGTAATAAGTTTTTTATATGATCAATGAAATAAAGCATTTGGTTCACTCATATTCTCTGAGTCTTTTACCTCCTTTAGTTCTTCATTTTTGGATCATATAAACCCTTTATGTGCAAGGTTGCATTTGCCCTTGTGAAAATTCCGCCTACAGGCGTTAGCTTAAGTTTTCCAGTCTACACGTTTTCTGAAGTTTTTATGTGGATTCCGGAGTAGTGACTTTTCGGCACTCAAAGCTAGCGATTTTATTCTTGGGTTCCTTATGGTGCTATTAAGCATCATCGCCTGAGAGCATAGTACTGTGCTGCGAGTCTTCCATCTCACGAAAGGTCAAGCATATGAACCAGAATAATGGATAAGCCAGCACTTGCTTTAAAAATATACACACATGCTGGAAGAAGATAAGTAGCAGGAAAACTTGAGTACAAAATTTTCCGCCTTAGCAAAACATAAGTTTTTTCTGCATACAAATTGCAGAGATACATTTAATACAAATATTGTTTTTCGTGGCTCTGCTGCAGGGGGCTTCGTGGTGGCATCATCAGGAGAGCCAGGCCGGCAGAGCTCGTCAAAGTCGGAGGGAGATGGGCTAGACTCAGACAACACCATGTCTTCATCAAGGATCTCGGCAGGCACGAAGACATCTATGTTGACCATCCTGGCGACCCTAGTATCGAAACCGGCAAGGGAATTCCAAATAGCATCGCTATCGATTTTCCTCCCTTCTTCATCCAGCTTGGGAAAGACAGAGGTCACCAAGTCGGTGTCGGTGTTGTCGTAGTGCGCCTTGACCAGAGATAGTGACATTTTAGTGCTAGCCCGGATGCAAGAGACCTTCTAGTCCTTGACTTTCTTAGGAGCTTGGCGCAGGATCTCTGCATACTTGGCCGCCGAGTCTGTCGCCTTGATATTAATCCCTAGAGGCTGGGCAATCTACTTGGCTTGAGCAATGGTGGTGCTGACGAAGTTGCCGGCAAGAATCATGCGTTCCTTGAGGTCGGGAGCACCTTCTCCCAAATTGGCTAAGCCAATAGGGGCTATGGTTTGCAAAAGAAACAAGAACCATGAGCACAAACCAATCAAAGAATCGTCTACAATACAGAAATGACCAAGACGGAGAAATGCTCGTCTCTGATTGAGAGCATGACTCCGCCAATGCATCCCGCTCCTTCTGGACGTTATTGTACACCTCAAGGTTCCTACCATTCTCCTCTTTGGTAGCTTGGTTCTATTCCTTGAGCTAAGCAATCTCGTCTTTCAGGCGTTGCATCTCAAAGTCGGCAGATTCTTGCAGCACTTTCATCGCTGCCTCATGACCGTTGACAGCATCGGCCAGGTCTTTCTTCAGGATTTTATTCTCATCATCGAGCTCCTAGATATGCTTGGATTGCTCGACGATGCTCTTGGCCTTGGCAATGGCTTCTGTAAGATGGAAAACATAAAGGTCTATCAGAAGACGAAATAAATAATTCAATGAGAAAGAAAGGAGTTGTTGTAGGAAATAGACTCTGGCTATTTTTGATTTGTTCCTTCAGGAATTTTGTTTTACCCTGTTCAAGGTCCAGTTCCTTCTGTAGAGCAGCAAACCTCTCATTGGCTGCTATCCTCCGTTTATTCTCATTCTGCACAAGATGTTAACATGCTTAGTTTCTCTAGAGCATCTAGTCAGAACTATTCAAGTTTCAACTAAACGCTTGGGGGCTACAGTATATAATTTTAAACAAGTTAGTTTCTCTAGAGCATCTAGTCGGAACTATACAGTTTCAACTAAACGCTCCGGGGCTACACGGACAAGTTCTACACTTAGTTCTTTGGAGCACTCAGGCCAATAACTATTGGATTATCCGCCTAAGAGCTCGGGGGCTACAGTGGGATATACTACACAAAGTAAAATAAGTGAAGTTCAAAAGACTTACGATGGCAATGATCCTAAGATTGTTGGCCAGATGAGCATAGGAGTCATGGAAGGTCCGGGCATTCTTATAGATTGCATTGGCCTGCTTGATGAGGTCATCCAGGCTCAACACCGGAGGAGTCGCAGCCAATGGAGAGGTTGAAGCCGGAGGCATGGATGAAGCCCTATCCATCTCTTGCGCCTTCAAGGAAGATGATGGCTCGAAGCCTCCCGCCTCGATTGTTGCATCCACGTCCACCTCTTCCACCACTTCCTTCCCTTTCTCGATGGCATCCTTAGACGGAGCTTTAGCCGCTTTAGAGGAAGTTCTCTCCTGTGTTGTCTGGCCGCTGGGAGCAACATCAGCCTCGACAGAGCTTGAGATATCAAGAATTGGATTGACATCTGTCTACATGGTAGAGATCTCAGGGGTGACGGGGGATGATGGCCCAACGGGGCCAGCAGAAGGCTTAACGACAGGAGTAAGGGGAGCAGTAGTGGGAGAGGGCTTGGTGGCCATGTCCCTGGTCAGCATGTCACGAATGTTTTTTGACCCTCCAACATCTTTGGAGGATCGCTTCAAACTAACACCATCTTTCCTCCTAAAACGTACAAAGTATAAGTACAAGAGTTGAAAAAAGGTGTGAGCTGAAAAATACAAGTCGGAGAATGAAAGTACTTACTCCACGGCAGGAGCCTTGGTGAGGGGAATGCCGGTGGACTTCTTCTTCTGCGCCTCTAAGGCGGCAGTGGAACGTTTGGAGACTCCACTCTCCGATTTCTTCTTCTTGGCCTCGGCAGCAGTGTTAGAGATGGAGCTCTTCCGCTTTCATGCTGCCAGAGCTGGTTGATTCTTGGGGGCCTCGTCATCGTACACCACCTGGATATCCTTCAGCTTTGGATCATAGACCTAGGAGGCCATTTGATCCACCGCCAAGGTCGCCAGCTGGGATACAGAGGAGTGTTAGATGGACAACTTCGATCGGAAAAACCTTAGAGCATATAACAAGCAACAAAGGAAATAGAAGCTACCTCTAGGCACTTGCCGCAATCGAACATGTCATAGGTGATCTTGAAGCCCTGCTTCTTGTCCTTCACCTTGACGATGTCCTTAAGCCGGAGTTTGATGGAGTCAGTAGAGAAGTTATCCCGCGAAATTCGCATGGGATCCCTCCTGTCTTGAGTGTATTTACACATCAACTCGGTGCGGTGCTACAGAGGCTGGATCCACCTAACGAACCAACACATGGCCAGATCCAAGCCCGTCAGACCTCCGTCTACAAGCCATTCAATCTGCCTTACGGCATGATTGGCTTTGTCATTGGAGGGAAGGGAGGCTGGGGTCCACCATGCGGGCACTTCGGTGGCAGCTCCATTGACGAAGTCGGGGTAAGTCTCAAGGCGGTCAGGCAGAGGGATATCTGGCCCGTTGAAGTATGTGCGCTGCCAGTTCTTGCAGGACTCATGCCCAACAATGTCGGGAAAGCGCCGGCTAGGTCGGATCTTGAAGCTAATGGTTCCGCAGATCCGCAATTCGTCCTTGGACTCTACGGACTCTCTCTTGACGGTGAAGAAATACATGAACAGATCTAATCTAGGTTTTATGCCTAGGAATCCTTTGCATAGAGCTACAAAGTTGCTAAGGACTAGAATGCTGCTGGGAGAGAGATTGTGGGGAAGTACCCGGAAGTGTCGGAGGTCATCCAAGAGTAAGTCGGAGACTGGAAGGCTTACGCCACGTACCAGCTGAGATTTGAGGTACACCTTCTATCTGGGTTGGGGAGAAGGGACCATCTCGCTGGCCGATTCTGCCCGCCAGACTAACTCCTTCGCTACGGGAAGATACCCCTCAGTGACCAGCTCCTGCAGATCTTTGGCGGAGAGATCAGAGCCTCTCCACACCCCCTTGTCGGAGTCGTTTTCTTCTTCATCAGCTTCGGGCGCCGCTCGTTCTTGGTCATCGCCGGTGGATTCCATCACGGCAGAGACAGGAACGACCACCCCCTCCGGCGGGACGATCAATCCCTGGGATGGCTCCAGTGTAGCCTCGGGAATCACCATCGTGGAAGGAGCAGAGCTGCTGGAGGCCATTACGATGAGGAGAAGGTGGAGGAAGAAGGGCTCTGGCTAGGGTTTTCGCAGAAAAGCTCGAACGGTCGCGCAACAGGAGGAAGACGAAGATTGGAAAGCGAATGCGGGTAAAAGCGAAATAAATTGACTGTGGTGGAAATATATAGACCTCGCATCAAGATTCGTGCAAAGAGATCTAATGGACGAAATGTTGCCGACGTGGAAGTGAACATGCGCAATAATTTCGCCACGTCCTCCGTCTTTGCCGCTTCGCCGTTTCAGATTTCGCGCGCGTGAAAATAGCTGATGATTAATTCTCTGTTTTTCTATGAGTTTCGAGGTAACGTAGGTTGTACCCTATGTTATCCTCCTAACAGTTGCAGTGAAGGGTCATGTTCAAAGATCCATCGAAGACAGGGACTGTCCGACTCTAGAAACAAAGACTCAAGGAATCTCTGGTTACATTGCAAAGCCGGAGAAGATTGCAGGGTTCTTTAGGAGATCTTTGAGATATTGCTTGATGAATTGCCGGAATCACTTAGATGGGATATTCGGAGATCAATGAGCAAGACGGCGCAAGATTTCAAAGTCCTTCGGGGGCTACTATTAGGGATATGCTATAAGGGTATCCTCATAGCATGTCACCAATCGGCCTAACCCGGGTGGCCAATAGTTGGTAGCAAGGCATATGGCCTGCTGGGCGGCCCAGTTAGATGGATCCTGAAGGGAGGCCCATGTCGGATAAAGGAAGGTTATGAAGGAGTCACCGACATACTCGGATCCTTAGAGTACAAGACACGAAAGACTAGTTCGTATTAGTGTAGGACTCTTTACCTTGTCCGGCAAGGACCTTTCCCTATAAACCCTAGGTCTTGGCGCCTTTATAAGCCGGCCCGCGGGAGCCTTTAGGGCACGATTCATAACACCCTTGCACAACGAACCAATCCCTATAACTCGGTGTATTGCCATTATAGTGATTTATAGCAGGAGTAGAGTTCCGCCACCGTTGTGGGAATTGAACCTGGGTAAGCTATGTTACCTCATACCCGCAACTCTCCACCTTACCCCACGTCTCTAAACACGCACTGTGAGGACCCCTCCATGGCATACACGTCGGCAATACCACGACAATTGAATTAAATTCCGCCTTATGAACTGTGAGTATACTTTGACACTCAGACAGTAGACTCAATGCTTTGGGTTTGCCAACAACACCACCGATGTATGCACAACTACCTTCATTTTAGATCCTTCCTCTTCACAATATTTTAATTTAATGAGAATTCGTGGAAACAGACCAAAGGGGAACCAAATTGATCATCCTGCTATTCGATATTTATTCTATGTGATTGCTAACACACTGCAGGCATGTGGTGAGTTTACTAGAGTTAATGAGGAGGACATTTGATCCTCGCAAAAGCTGCCCTTATCAATTGTAACTTAATGCCAAATGTGGGTGCTCTTCTTGTGTTTTACCTTAAGTATCAGGCTCTTCAAACTCAAGGACCCATATGTGAAGGAGGAATTGTGACCGTTCTTGCATGCGCACTTCGCATTAACCTAGGTAACATCCAACCGTTGACTGGAGGTAACCGTCTCGGTCTTTCTACTCTAAGAGCATGTGGTATGATTTCTAAAAATCATGGTAGATATTTTTAGAGGAGTTTCTTTTGTAGTTAGTGTAGAGAATCACCTATGTTATGTTCCTATTGGACCAAAAAAAAATATTAGCAATCTTTATTTACTTTATCTTGTTTTTATTTATTACATGAACACGAGGATTCGTACACGTGAGATGGTTGCGGAATCCTCCGCACCACCCGTTGATACGTTAACCCCCGAGTCACTTGGAATCGAGTTCACCATGGAGTTCCATCTGACTCGTTTCGATCGTCTCAACATTCGAGAGATCAAGTCCACCAAGTGGGTGTGTCCTTATATCCTGAACCAACTTGGCATTCATGATGATTTTGATTTACTTTGCAACAATGTTTGTTTGTACAATTTTGTCCTTCAGGATGTTGCAACATATCGCTACTTGACGCTTGAGTTCTTCAGCACCTTGACACACACGGTGGAACCTTATGGTTGTTCCGAGGAACAATGGCCCGGAGTTGATCGAATTAAATTTTGCCTTACGAACTGTGAGTATACTTTGACACTCAGGAAGTGGACTCAATGCTTTGGGTTCGCCAACACCACCGATGTACGCAAAACTACCTTCATTTTAGATCCTTCCTCTTCACAATATTTTAATTTAATGAGAATTCATGGAAACACACCAAAGGGGAACCAAATTGATCATCCTGCTATTCGATATTTATTCTATGTGATTGCTAACACATTGCAGGCACGTGGCGAGTTTACTAGAGTTAATGGGGAGGACATGTTGATCCTCGCAAAAGCTGCCCTTATCAATTGTAACTTAACACCAAATTTGGGTGCTCTTCTTGTGTTTTACCTTAAGTATCAGGCTCTTCAATCTCGAGGACCCATATGTGGAGGAGGAATTGTGACCGTTCTTGCACGCGCACTTCGCATCAACCTAGGTAACATCCAACTGTTCACTAGAGGTAATCGTCTCGGTCTTTCTACTCTAAGAGCATGTGGTATGATTTCTAGAAATCATGGTAGATATTTCTTCAATATACCTAGAGCGGACCACTTGATCCCAGCTCCTTTGCCTAACGGTTTATTTTCTATCGAGGATGGACATTTATGTTATGACGCGCAGGTTGAAGCTAATCTACCCCAACAAGAAATACCCGTGGGAGGAGGAGAAGATGAAGAAGTAGAATAAGGAGGACCCGAACAAGATGTGCAGCCACCAAACTACTACACCACCTTTGAAGATATCTATGCACTCGAAGGAAACATTCAAAACATGAACAACCTCTCCATCAACCATCGAGATGCTACTGCAAGCCTCACCACCCAGTTCCATGATCGGAGCAGCCAATGGAACGTGGAATATTATCCACCGCCACCATAATGAGAAACAAAAGGGCTTGCAAAAGCCTAAGCTTGGGGATGTGTTCCCCTGGCAAATTTATTTGTGTAATAGAGAGGTTGTACTCCAGCTCCTTGGGAGCTTTGAAATACTCGTGTTGGCTTGATCCAACACTTTGCTTTTTTCCCCTTTTATTTTTAGTTTGCTTTTGTTTCCGTTTATTTGTTTTTGTTTTCCTAAACACTTGCTTGGTCGCAAGTTCTTTTCTATTCTTTAACCCCTATCGTCAAAAATACAAAAAGATTTTTCCATTTATCCTTTTTCGTAAATGTGGATTCATACTTTGCCTCTTTGCTTTAATATCATTTCGAGAGTAATCGTGTTTGAGTTTTGAAGGAACACATCCCTATAAGGAAGAGGATCATGAAGTTACTTATGAGAGGTATGTCCTATGTCTCCCACTTATGAAGTTTGAATTGATTATCTTAGTTGGTTGACTTGCTAAGATGCCATGTTAGTGGGAAGTAATTTAATATGGTTGGAGTAAGGCTTTTTATTGGTATGATTATTAGTTGTTGAAGCTCTTGCTCTAGTTCCTTTAGTTAACCAAGTCTTGCCTTGGAAATAATAATGCCAAACAAGTACAATAAGAAAACGTATGAAATTTACGAATTGTTTGATGAATGATTGTCTTGAGAGTATACCCTTGATGAGACTTAACCCCACAGATATTTTGATAGTCTCGACGACACTCATGAAAGGAGTTGTTTGATTGAAATAAAGTCTAGTTGTAATTGTGATGCATGCCAAAGCTAACCTTGTGGATCAAACCATGGTACTAGCTCAAAAAAGAGAAAGATAAAGAAGTGAGACAACTTTGTTTTATGTCTCTAATGCACACCATTGGGATGCCAACAACTTCGCTAGCTTTTGAACAATCTATGGTATAACCCCGAATTTCGGCTATGAATTGATGACATGAGTGGCATCTGTGTCAATGTATGGGCAAAAGTATCAGTACTCTCAAAGGTTGTGCAAACACTTGCAAAAGAAACAATCAGTAATCCTTGAAAAACAAAAGAAAGAAAAAAAGATATCTATGAGGATCCACATAACAAGTCCTTGGCATGGTCTCATTACTACTTTATGAATTTTCTTGAAAGACAATGATTGGATTAGAAGTGTTTTAGATAGACTTGATTTATTGATGTGGGTGTAAATAAGACACTTCATTGTTATACTACTTGGGACATGAAACTCTCTTACTCAATTATGCTATTTAAACATCCTAGTGTTCCTTGGCAAGCTGAGAGTTAATTAGAGGAATTGGATTGATTGTTACACTTTTAGTTACTTATACTTATATTAAACTTTACTTTGATTATCTTGACTTACCGAATCTTGTATAGTATTCTTGTCATCTCTCTAACTTTGATAAGCTTCACAAATGAATGAAGTGTTGAGCACATACGACTATCGACTGTAAGTGAACTCTTATTATCGTTGTTTCAAGATTAAACCCTGAATTCCTTATAGTTCTTTTGCTTCTTCTTGCTCGAGGACGATCAAGGTTTGAGCTTTAGGGAAGTTGATGGCTCTAATTTTTGCCATCTTCCATTGCGTTTAAACGTTGTTTTTGGTCAAACAATTGCTAAAGAAACTCTCAACTCTTGCCACTAATGACTAATAATTGCAAAGATATACAAATCCCTTCTTTGATTTATGTTGTGTAGTAAATCATGACTTTTAAGGCGAAATAAGGAGTCATAATGAAGGATTTTGAGGAAGTACACATGGCCTAGTAATTGGAGAAGCGTTCCAGGGCGTCTGCATGCTTAATGACCACTGGTACAGGCACGGTCCGCCCGTACCACCCGCCCGTACCAGGTGGTGATGGCTTTGTCTCATTAAACCCAACAACTTTCATGAAGACGCCTATACATTTCGAGGCTCTAGCCGCTGGCCAGAGAGCCGCCATTCTCAGATTGCATCACAACACCACCAAAGGAGATCCACACCATTGTTCATCACTTCCCCCATCCACTAGCCATAGCCATTGCTTTGTACTTTAGATACCCTTTGATTTGGCGACCATTGTAAGAATATTTGATTTCAATCTAAGTATTTTTATGATGTTTTCTATCTCTGATCTATTTGTTATGAGTGAGTAGTCCTCACAGGTTGCGGGTTGAGGAGAAACCTCGCAGCAATTATGTGCATCTAGATCATGGGAGAATTGTATTTTGTTTGGAATTGTAATTTGTATCTTTTGTTTCTTCATCTCTTGTCTCGATCTGTGGACTTGTAGGTACCCAAGATCCCATAGATTGATAAAGGTTTGAGGTGAGATACTTGGCTAGTGCCGATCTCATAGGAACCTTAGTGTTAGAAAGGGTAGTACGATCTTCGCTTAGCGCCCCATTCAGGATCAACAACAACATCACCACTTAAAGCTTTGATCTCTGTTTTGCACTTAATAATTGTTTGTAACACGTGGCTTTGGTGTACTCTCAGTTGGATTAAAAGTCTATTGCCATGCCCGATGCATCACGGGGCTCTAGAATATTATGATGTGTTTCCCACAAGAGATTATCTCCATTCAAACATTATACATGACTACGCTTATTTTTATCTTGGGATTTCTATTTTCGTGCCCCTGGTTCGTTAGTTGTACTCAGTTTTCCCTGGACGCTTAGTTTTTCATCACTTTTGCCCTCCCTCCATTCCGAAACCCTCACATGCGCTCGGACGGGGGATGCCGTCAGGTCAAAGTATTGACCGTTGCATGCTGACCGGTAGGACCGCGTTGGGGCGGTTCATGCGTTGAGCGTTATGTTATGTAGCCTCGACTGTTACATGCTGACAGGTGGGGCTAGGATACATAGCGGTCCAGCCATCCATCTCTCGCTGATTATGGGGGACGTGGTGTGGGACCATGTGGGGTGCATTTGGTGGTTACGTGCGCCCTGTCGCCTAAATTGGAAGTTTTCTTTTTTGTTATTTTTATGATTGGCATTTTTAAGAGCGTGTTTTCCCCTCTCTCTCTCTCGCTAACAATTGTGTTTTTTTCCCAAAAAGGTAGCGATTCTAGAGCAGCTTGTCTCTTCATTCAATGTTCCTTTTGCCCTCGTTTTTCCCCAATATGGTAGAAAATCTAGAGCAGCAAATCTAACCAGCACTATAAATAAATTCAGTAAACAGAGCATATGTAAATAAAGCAGCTAATATAGGTTATATAGTATGGTACTTAATGAGGTTCGGCAATTAGGCTGCTCAGCAGTAGCAGCGGACAAGTTCAACACTGACAAGACAAAAGACGCTGCTTTACAGCAGCAACAGCAGCAGCAGATCGGTAGCCCCTCATGGCCTCTGCCAGGAGGGCCTCCGCCTCCTCCCTCTGGCGCCTCCTCCACTTCTTGTTGCCCAGTCCCTTAACCTTTGGCGCCTTGGGCTTGATCAGGGGCATGTGACCTTCCTCGATAGCCACCTTCTGGAGGTTGCAGAGGTGAAGGCCGAGCGCCTGGTGCTTGGCTATGAAGTCGTGGACGTTCATGGACTAGCCGCGGGTCCTCATGTCCTCGGCATGCTTCACGAGTGAGTTGAAGTCCATGGTGTGGAGCCTCCTGGTGGGGTAGAAGGGGCACCTATACACGTCGCCGGTGAAGAATTTGTTGTACTGGCCAGAGTTCAGCATCCTCAGCACATGACGAGTCTTGGTGTCCTCGGACTCATCGTCGCTACGGACATCGCTGTTATCCTCCTGTTGGAAAAACAGTAGAGTGTGAAAGGGCATGTATGCCCCCATGTGTGGTTTTGGTAATTAATTACAGTCCCTATGGACTAATGTGCAAATTGAGTCTCACTTGTAGGTTTGTCCATTGGCATCGCTTGGACCATGTGTTGGTTTCAAGGATGAAAAATAAGAAGCATTGTCCAAGGGCTTTGTGCTTATTGGAATCAAGTAGAAGAAGAAGATCAAGTATGTCTTGAAGAATAAGAAGAAGATGGAGTTCCTTGTGGCTATCTTCAAGACATCATCAAGAAATGAAGTGCAAGCTCAAGATGCACCATCTCTAGAAGATCTCATGCTTGGAGCTTGCCATCCTCGGCGTTCATGGAGTGATGAAGACAAGGTCAAAGAAGTGGTTTCCCCATGGAGTATGGGGGAGCCATTTGCAAGTCTTCATCAAGCAAGAGCAATCAAGAAAGGGTTTCCATCTTGAAGGTGACAAGATCGTCTACATGAAGCTCAAGTGGGATGCTCAAGGCAAAGGTATGATCTTGATAGGGTTTCTATTTTACCGGTCTCTTGTAGTGTTGGGAGACCGGGTTTAGCATAGATAGTCGTACTATCAAGAGGGGCTCTCGAGTGGGTGACTCGTTCGTATCTTTCGGAGAGAGCTCAAACCTTTGCATTCATAGCATTATCTTTCTTGTGTGTTGTTTGGTTCTTGTCCATGTGAGGATCTAGAGCTTGTGGTTATCTTCATAACAAGCTCTAGTTCATCAAAAACGGATTTCCCTTGCATATCTTATTGCGTTTTTGATCTTGCGGGTTTTCCGGCTCCACACCTTGGGAGTATCTCACATATATGTTCATGGTATTTTCTCCCTTGGTGATACACAATATTTTATCCCTTGGGTTTTCCTGCTCCACTCCTTTTTGTTGGATTCTACGCATTGCTATCTTTCCAACAAAATTGGTTTCATCTCGTTTGTAGTTCGGATGTGAAAGTTATTGCAGTTTTGGTTTCTGAAGTTTCTCTCACCGGAAGTACCGACCAGGCGCCGGAAGTACCGGTCGGGCAGAAATGTCGCCGGTAGTACCGGTCTTAATTCCGGCCCAACTTCCGGTAAACCAAATTTTGGTTCAGTACTCTCTCTGCCTGGTTAGCGCTATTTGACGGAACTTGGATCGGATTTTCAGGCGGTAGTACCGTCCCCACCGAAAGTTCCGGTGGTCGGCGGTAGTACCGGCCATGCTCGAGTTTTGGTTCTTTTCGCATCGTGTTTTTGACCGTTGGCTGGGTGCCACCGGTAGTACCGGCCACCCGCCGGTACTACCGGCCGTGCGTGAAACTGTGAGTAACGGGCAGATCGGGGAGCCCTTTAAAAGGAGCTCCTCTTTCCCCTTCAGGAGAAACTAGTTCTTCTTGGTTTTTGCCCTTCTCTCTCTCCTCCATTGTTGACCTTGAAGAGCTTGCCCTCTCCCCTTCTCTCTCCTATGATTCTTGCATCTTTTTTAGGGATTTGAGAGAGGAGATCTAGATCTACAAGCCCTACCAAACCAAATCCCTTCTTTGTGAAGGAATCCTTGGGATCTAGATCTTGGAGAGTTTTGTGTTCTCCTCTTGTGTTCTTCCTCCCTTATTCCCCAATAGCTTTTGTAGCTTTGGTGGAATTTGAGAGTGAAGGACTTTCCTCTTGCATTTGGTGCATAGGTTTGAGTTCTCCTCAGAGATTCGGCGAGTTCAAGCCCTTGGGCTTGTTTCTCTTGGGTTCTTGGAACCCTAGACGGTTGTGTGGTTGGATTGTTGACCTCTTGTGGTCTTGTAGCCTCTTGTGGCCTTGTTGCCTTTTGTGGCTTTGTAGCCTTTGTGGCATTGTTGTTGGGAGCCTCCAATTGAGTTGTGGAGATTGCCCCAACCTTGTACGGGTTCGGTGACCACCCTCAAGTGTCCCATAGTGGAACATGAGTAGGCCTTTGTGGCGAGCTCACAGGGGAATAGGGTGAGCCTGTTGTGGCGTCGGTAGGTTGCGTGCCTTCGCATCTTGGGGTGAGGCCTTGTGTGGCATTGGGTGAGCATCAAGCCACCACACCTCGAGGTGAGCCACTTGTGGTGTTCGAAGTACATTGTGCCCCCGCACCTCTCCAACAGAGACGTAGCTTCTTTGGAAGTGAACTTCGGGAAACAAATCATTGTCTCTGTGTCCATCAGTTATCTCTCAACCGAGCCCTTTACTTATGCAATTTACATTGTGATAGCCATCGTGCTTGAAGTATTATATCTTGTTATCACCTTGTTGCTTGTTTTTCTTAGCATAGGTTGTTGGTGCACTTAGTGAACCTAGTGGATATAGGTTTTGGCTTTAAACGTTAAGATTTATTCCGCATTTATTATAGCCTAAACCGTAATAATTTTAAAACACCTATTCACCCCCCCCCCCTCTAGGCGACGTCCATTTCCCTTTCAGAGTGCAATAAGGAAATGATTGACATACTTTGATTATCAAGATTAATTATTTGCATAAATTAACCAATTGAGATCTCCTGATTATTCCCCAAATCTCAAACCAAATCGAATACTGATCCCAACTACGAGCAGGGGGTACAAATACGAACAGGGGGATTCATCGAAATACGAGATCTAACACAAGAGGATTACCTACTGGAAAAATACGAACAGCCAAGCCCTAATAACATACGATCTAGCATCCAACGATGGGAACGGGGGAAGAACAAGGGAAGGGGAGAAAACCCTGGTTACCTCCAACCATGGGTTGGCGATGCTGGTGTCGTAGGGGTTCTCCGGCCTTATGTAATCAACCCCCTCGTAGGGGTCCTAGCCGAGCGGGATCTGCCCGAGACCGGCAAGGGCATCCTCGCCAACGGCTACGGCGGATGCGGGTACAGGGACGACGGCTGCCTTCGATGCCTGGATGGGGTCCTATACGGGGACAGGGGCCTCCTCTCCGGCGGCCTTGGAGGCGCTGATGGATACGGCATCGTTCTTCTCCATCGCTGGCGTGGTTGGGGTTTTCTTGGGGGTTTGCAGAAGGTGATGGGATAGGGGAGACGGTTGAGTGAGCGAGTGAGTGATGAGTGAGAGTGAGGAGGCCACTATTAAATTAGAAGGGGAGCGATGTTTCGTTGCACCACCATACACCATGTAACCGCATACGCTACTGCACCGTGCACATCCACACGTGTCCGCTACCGTCCCGTGCACCGCACACGCGTACCATGAGTCACGTTTTTTCCCTCGTGTCTAACCCTAGCAACTTAGTTGTGCTTAGTTTTGTCCTCGAGTGTAACACTGGCAGTTTGGTTGTACTCAGTTTTTCCCTCCAGTACTAACACTGATGTGTGCAATATACTCAGTTTTACCCTCCGGTGGCTGGTCAACAGAGAGTCAACGAATAGGTTTTAGCTAGCTAATTGAGTCATTTTATGCACAATAAATTCAAAAAGAGTAAAACATAATGGCATCTACCTAGGGAGTCTTATTATGTGACCTGCCACCATAAGAAATGTATATAAACCAAGTTTTAACCTAAATCACCACTTCTCAAATCACCTACTATCTATGAAGGTTCATGGCTTTCTACTCAAGCCTCTTTCCAAAACATCCCTCCCTAAAACATAGTTTGTCTGAATGAGGCAATAATTGTCAAACTGGTGTATATTTGAATTGCAAATAGTTTGATGTATGCCAAGATGTATTTTATTGTGTAAAAGATGCATTTTCCATTTTTTAAATCTTTTTCTATTTTCTATTTGAATCCCTTTGTTAGTCTTGCCCTTGGTTTTTAAGTTCTACTCAGTTTTTCCCTTGGTTCTTAAGTGCTATTTAGTTTTCCTCTCTCTTAGTATCAATCTCTCGCACATATGCTCATCTTCGCTGCTATGCTCTGATTGGTTGAGACAGTTGTCACGTGGATCGTGCCCACCAACCGTTGATCCTATGCGATCTAGCAGACATGATAACCCCTATATATGTCAGGGGGCACCCCTCTATCCATGCAATATAACAAGTTTGCCACTGATACTTTAACTCCATAAACAAATGAACTTGAATATAATTTTAAGAGAACGTGTTCGAAGGTGTATAATATGTGCATTACATTCCACTCTATGAAAATGATAATCTCTCAAGATTTTCTTAGCACAATATTATCACGTATTAAGTGCGATTTCAAAGAGTTCAAATGTGTATAATTTCCGTATATGCAAGTTTATGCATTACATTCCTGCCATGGGCATACCCTACAGGTACTCGAGTTTGGCATATACGGCCCAGATATGACAGGAGCCCATGATGTTACCAGGGCCCAATCCAGGATTCGGGTGACCTACGGAGACTCTGATTGCTTGCAGCACAAGACAAAGCTTAAGGTAGAAAGTTTAAAGGGACAAACCCTAACTTGTAACCAACTCTACCTGCTACCCAAGACCTAGCCTATCTATATAAGGCTAGGAGGGGCGGCGAGGAGGACAATCACAACCCTAGTTTTCACAACCATCGCTAGATTGCATTTGCACACCCCTTGTAACTTTTGACTCCCTCGATAATTCGAAGAGCAGACAAGCAGGAGTAGGGACCTCTACGAGGCCTGAACCCTTGCATCCCTGTGTGCTTGTGTACTAGCCGATTGATGCCTCCAGCGCTCCCTCCTTCTCCAAAATCCAAGTCCATAATAATGGGCATTGATGAGTTAACCCCTCGTCAATTGGCGCCGTCTGTGGGAATTGGGAGTGTTGATGTCGTGGCTTCTTCGACCCTGACAACCGTGATCTACAACTCTGCAACATCGGAGATTTGCTAGCTCTTCGGCGCCTTCGACTTCACCGTCCACACGCCAGCCACTCGCCCGGCTTTCGAGTCTGTGGGCGATGGGATCGGCCTGGCGATTGGGAGCTTACGCTTCCAAGTTGGTCAGTTGGGCACATTTCGCCTCCCTGACCAGCCGACGGTCCCCACGATTGCTCCAGCATCGTGGTTTCCACCACCAATCGGCACCCTGAGTGAGCTCAACGCCCCGTCAATAGTTGGGGGCACGGACAGCGACAATAGTCGTGGATCCGATCTGGGTGACCTGGCCACAAAGGATGGAGCCTATGGCTCTGGACCTAAAAGTTTTGGGAGCAACAGCTTCCCCAATCACGTCATGTGCCCCATCATCAACGTAGGCGATACCGGTGTCAATCGCGACAACACTGGCACTGGGCCAACCAACGGCAAAAACGGTGGCCCCGCCAACAGCGCGCCCACCAACAATGGAACAGAAGGGGACCTGAACCTCATGGCGAATGAGCGCACCGAAGAGCGCGTGCTAATCAAGCTCAACGACAACGAGTGGGCCTGCTATCGAGAGGCTCTACGGGGAAATCCCCTCCCCTTGAACTCATCGCAACAGATGTTGATGGGTTACCACTGGCTGCTCAAAGAAGAGTACAAGCGCCAGCAACAAGTAATCGTGCAACTCGATGCGCGTAGGAAGGCAGCGGACGAGTCGAGCCTTCGACGGGCTCAACTCTCCATGGGAGGATCCTCCTCCAAGGGCAACGACTACATGGCCGCTAAACGGCGATCTCGACTGGCCCACCTCACCGACAAGGAGCGCGAAGAAGCCACGAAAGTCCTCGACTTCGGCTCTATGACGGTGGATACGTGGGGAAATGTGCTCCCAAAGACACCACAAGCAGTGGTGGTAGCGGCCACCATGTACCTCCTCAACAACCAGCCACCGGCTGGAGATCTGCGAGCTACCATGCACCGATCTATGATCGCGGGCTTGGGGCTAGTCGATGCTGCCCTCGTTAAGGAGCCAACACCGTAGCTGAAGAAAACTAAAGCGCTGGACAAGTACTACTATTCATACTCCTCCAGCGACAACAGCCACGATCTAACACGGCGATGTCGCTCACGGCGGCATGACCACGACTACGACGTGCATGATGACATCACGTAGCGCAAGATCGACAAGATGCATGCAAGGCGTGCTCATTCGACTGACTCGAAAGATGACGAGGTAGAGCTCTGCGGTGCTAGATGCTTCAGCAGACCCATCAGGCAGAAGCGAATGCCTAAAGGGTTCAAGATCCCATCGGAGAACTTGAAATTTGACGGCCTATAGGACCCGAAGATTTGGCTAGAAGATCACATCTCCTCCGTCAGGCTACACGAAGGAAGCTCAAGCACAGCCATGCAATGCCTATAGCTACAGCTGCAAGGTGCCGCCCGTGCATAGCTCAACAATCTCCCGCGTGGATCAATTCGCAGCTGGGAAGAGCTGGTCTACAGCTTCATGCGCAACTTCAAGGGCACTTACAAAAGGCTTGCATCAATTGAGGAGCTAAGAGGCTACCACTAGAGGTCTGGCGAGTCGCTACGCTTGTACATCCAGAGATGGTCCATAATCAAGAACTCCGCAGAAGATATCTCTGAGGATCGCGCAATCGACGTGTTCAACAGCAGCATTCATCGCAGAGAACCCAGGGAGGAGCTGGGCCTCTTGAAGCCCAAAACAATCAATCACTTGATCATAATTGCGAATCGGTGGGCCGATGGAGAGGACTCGGTGAAAAATTGTGTCTATTCCGATGATGACGATGACCTCGGGCACAGACGCGATCACCGAGGGAAATGTTGAATGCGCGTCTACGAGGACCGTGAAGAGGTCGACATGGTCGCAGCCGGCTACACCGACAAACGCGACGACAACCGCAACAGCGCATACCGCAACGATGGATACCGCGATAGCAGGAAAACCATGCAAGTGTGGCAGCGCCGCACTCGCGACGAGGCACCTGGACTATCCATCGAGGACAAATTGTCCGGACTGTGCAACGTACACTTCTACATTGACAAGCACGATGGCAAGAAAAAGTCCAGCCATCTTCTCAAGGACTACCGCGAGTTCCTCAAGCTCCACGAAGGCCTGGCCCAGATGAATCACGACGCGGTCAACTAGGGATACCGAGCTGCCCCGGGTGCCGTGGCTCATGGAGCACCACCACCACCACCTGGACCACCACCACCTGCGGCTGTGCCAGTCCAGAATCATGGAGGCGAGCCATACCTGCAAGTTGTGGGCAACATGGGGATGATCCAAAAAGGGCGCCCCTCAAATCGAGTGCAGAAGGCAATCACTCGCCAAGTCAACCTGGCAATAAACAGTTCGCCCTCCACCACTAAGTACCTCAGTGGAAGCGAGTCATGCATCACCTTCAACAAGCGCGACCATCCGCGCCAAGTACCTCGCGCAGGCCACTGTCCCCTCATACTTGAGGCACAGATTGGGGGCTTCAACATGAGTCGCGTCTTCATGGACGGCGGAAGCGGCATCAACCTCATGTTCGCAAGTACCTTGCATGCAATGAGGATCCCTCTGACATGTCTGGAAGTTTCAGACACGGTGTTCCACGGCATCATCCTAGGGAAGGGCGTATACCCCTTGGGCAAGATCAGCCTCGACGTCATCTTCGGCACGCCGCAAAACTTTCGGCGAGAGCGCATCGACTTTGAAGTTGTCGACTGGCCCCCACAGTACCACTGCATCCTCGGACGTGTTGCGTTCGCGAGGTTCATGGCGGTACCACACTACGCCTATCTGCAGATGAAGATGCCAGGCCCAAACGGCGTCATCACAATCAACGGAAGCTTTGAGAGGTCTGACAGCTACGACAGGGAATTCAACAGAATCTCCCAGTCCTTCGGCATGCAAGAGGAACTCACAAAGTTGAAGGAGACGATAGACAATAGTCTGCCTCCCCTGAGCAAGCCAAACTCACCCAACCTATCCTTCGACTCGTGGTGCATACCAAGAAAGTCCAGGTCCACCGAACTGACCCGACCAAGACGGCCCTCATCGCCAACAACTTGAGTCCTGCATAGGAACTCGTGCTCATCAAATTCCTCCGCGAGTGCTGGGAAATCTTCGCCTGATGTCTAGCGTACATGCCAGGAGTTCCCAGGGAATTCGTCGAGCACTCACTCAACATGAATCTAGACGCAAGGCTAGTCAAGCAGACAATACAACGACTGTCTGAACCAAGAGCAAAAGTGGTCGGTATGGAGATCAACAGACTCCTCGACGCAAATTTCATACGCGAGATCAAGGAAAGCACTTGGCTCGCAAATCTAGTGCTTGTGGCCTAAAAAGGACACGGATATCCTGTGGATGTGCATGGACTTCACCTCCTTGAACAAGCACTACCCGAAGGATCACTTCCCGTTGCCATCGATCGATTAAATAATCGAATCCACTGTGGGATGCGAGCGCCTCTGCTTCCTCGATGCCTACTCAGGCTACTATCAGATTCGAATGAAGGAGGAAGACCAAGAGAAAACAACAGTCACAACACCCTTTGGTGTGTTCTGCTACAACACGATGCCCTTCGGGCTAAAAACGTAGGAGCCACCTATCAACGGTGTATGCAGGCCTGCCTCAAGAACCAACTTGGTCACAATATCCTA
This sequence comes from Avena sativa, assembly GCA_916181665.1. Taxonomy (NCBI): domain Eukaryota; kingdom Viridiplantae; phylum Streptophyta; class Magnoliopsida; order Poales; family Poaceae; genus Avena; species Avena sativa. Next base: position 23,406,076 of record OV702290.1, on the reverse strand, counting down.
GTCTATGTCGACGACATCATCGTCAAAACCAAAGAGGAAGCCGTGTTACTCGACGATCTCCATGAGACCTTTGATAACCTCGATCACTACCGGATCAGGCTGAATCCGGACAAATGCGCCTTCGGCGTACCATCTAGGCAACTGCTCGGATACCTCATCTCTGCAAGAGGGATTGAGGCAAACCCGAAGAAGATAAAGGCCATACTGGCCATGGAGAAGCCAAAGAACGTAAAAGGCGTCCAGTAGCTAGCTAGGCGAATCGTGGGGCTCAGTCGATTCATCAGTTGAATGGGCGAAAAGGCACTACCCTTCTACCAACTTCTCCGTAAAGCTGACAAGTTCGAGTGGACAGACGAAGCACAAGAAGCATTCGAGGACCTCAAGCGTCTACTATCCACCTTGCCAGTATTGGTCACGCCTCGCGACAAGGAGCCGCTATTGCTATACATCTTCGCCACCAACCAGGTGGTCAGCACTGTGCTCGTGGTGGAGCGAGCCGAAGAAAATAAGGTCCACGGGTTCAGCGCCTAGTATACTACCTCAGCGAGGTGCTCACGCCAACAAAGCAGCGGTACCCGCACTACCAGAAGCTGGCAAATGGCGTCTTTATGACAGTCAAGCGACTGCACCACTACTTCCAGGAGCACCCAATCGTGGTGGTAAACGATGCCCCGCTCGGGCACATACTCAACAATCCCGACGCCACTAGACGATTCGCACTCTGGGGAATCGAACTGTCTCCATGAGACATCACATATGAGAAGCGCGACGCGATCAAATCGCAAGTTATCCCAGACTTCCTCATGCACTGGATGGAGAAACAGCTCCGCGACAAGCCAGACATGTCCTACCTTTGGACAATGCACTTCGATGGGTCCAAGCGAAAGGACAGAGTTAGCGCAGGCGTCATACTGACATCGCCCCAAGGACACAAGATGAAGTACGTTTTGCAAATGCAGTTCACAGCCTCCAACAACGAAGCTAAATACGAAGCCTTGATCCATGGAATGTGGATGGCAAAAGCCTATGGCGCCAAGAGACTCGTCATCTACGGCGACTCCAAACTGGTGGTCAACCAAACAATGCATGAGTGCGACGCCCTGAGCGACAACATGATCGCCTACCGCGACCTCTACGACACACTCGAGGGAGACTTCTACGGCTGCGAGCTGCGACACGTTGGCCGCGAAAGCAATGAGGAGGCGGATATACTCACCAACATCGGCTCCACCTGCACCCTAATACCACCTGGAGTATTTCTAGAGCGCATCTGCAAACGCTCCATCAAGCCCAAGGCTCCATAGAAGAAGGCAAGCACGCCAACAGACTCGGGGGCTACGCCACCCAACGAGCCAATAGCACTCGATGACACGGAGCCTGTCACAGGACTCAAAGGCCCAATGGATGTCATGATGATCGAGTCATCTTGGACAACCATATATTACATACCTGCTTACCAAAAGGCTGCCAGATGACCCGACTGATGCATGGCACGTCGCGCGACAATCCAAGGCATTCGCCCTCATCAACGATGAACTATACAAGCGCATCATCATAGGAGTTCTTCAGCGATGTGTCTCCAACAGGGACGGAAGGTCCATCTTCCTCGACATACACGAAGGCACTTGCGGGCACCATGCTGGCAGTCGTGCTCTCGTCGCCAAAGCTCTACGAGCTGGATTCTACTAGCCAACAGCCATGCGCGATGCCAAGGACATCTTCCAGCGCTACAACGCTTTCCAGTGATTCGCGGACAAACCACACGCACCTGGCGTGGAGCTCAGACTAATACCAATTGCTTGTCCCTTTGCACAATGGGGACTCGACATGGTCGGAAATCTCCCGAGGTCCTCGCGAGGAGGATACGTCTACCTCCTAGTCGCGGTCGACAAATTCACCAAGTGGATCGAGGGCATGCCGGTGACGAATCAATCAGGAGCCAGTGTCGTCAAGTTCTTCGAGTCCATCGTCTACCGTTTTGGGGTGCCACATAGCATCATCACGGACAATGGAACAAACTTCACCTCCAAGGAGTTCCGGGAATTCTGTGAAAACCTGGAATCAACATTAGCTACGCCTCTGTGGCTCACCCTCAGACAAATGGTCAAGTCAAAAAGGCCAACAACCTCGTCTACGGCAGAATCAAGAAAAGGGTCCTCCGGCCACTCGAACAAGCCGATGGGTGCTGGCCAGACGAGCTACAATTAGTACTTTGGAGCCTGTGCACAACTCCAAACAGCACCACAGGCTACACTTCGTTCTTCATGGTGCACGGTGTTGAAGTGGTGCTACCCGCAGAAGTACGTTATAAAGCCCCGTGGGTGGTCGCATACAGCGAGAAAGAGTCAACTCTCACACTCGAAGACTCCGTCGACCTCCTCGATGAGGCACGAGAGATTGCAGCGGAGAGATCCACGATCTACTAGCAGAGCCTCCGCAACTACCACAGCAGAAGGCTACGCCCCAGATCCTTCGTCGAAGGAGACCTGGTCCTGCGACTGAAGCAACAAGGGCACCTCAAATTCGAGTCCCCTTGGTAAGGACCATACGTTATTACCGAAGTAATCCCAGGTGGCGCCTATCGCCTTAAAGATTTCAAGAGCGGAGTCGCATACTCCAACCCCTGGAACGTCGCACAACTGCACTGTTTCTACCCTTAGATGTTTTTTACTTTACAAATAAGGCTATTCAGCCAGGCTACTTAGACACACATTGTACCTCGTGATATTCTGCGAATAAATAAAGCTAAGTGCCCCAAAACCTGTGTTTTTCTGCTTTCCTTGCAATTATTTTACTCGGGGACTGTGCCACCCTTTACACCTTGTTCCATGAACAACACAGTATCCTGAGTAGCTGACGTACTACCAATCAAACCCTTGATAAATACCAACCCAGCTGCAACGCACCTGACAGGTTGGCAAGGTGCTGAGATTCATACATGTCAGGCTAACGAAAAGGACTTGTATCTTACAATACACTCGAAAAATGTACAAGCTAGCAAGCTCTTTGCACAACAATGGGTATCAAACATACCCAACACAATCATGAGAACTTTATAACGCTTATACATCTATGTGCAGGATACAAATTACACTACTAACGCAGAAGGAGAACATTTGTTTGCTCTTTAAAGAAATCTACAATATCCTCAGCTGGCTGGTCAACTGCCTGATAGTGCAACACCATATTCCAAGTCATCCCTTCAGGTGGCGGCAGAGGTCCAGTGGCAACAGACGCGACGTCCACATCTGGCCAATGCAGTCGAACAAGTGACAATGTAGCCTTAGCACCTCCGACCAGTTGCGGGTGCACGCACTCGTGGACCATGCTGATATTCTGAAACTTTGCTAGAAGAGCCAACAGGCTTGAGGGCACAATGTCCAGCGAAAACATCATTTGATAAATACACTTCAGGCACGATTGCGCCTTCTTCAAGCACTAAAGCACCCGCGACGCACGATCCTGCAACGTTGCCAACGCGACTACACGATCGTGATCCACCCAGAAGTACCCACTAGCATGCAACTGCTCCTGGGTTAAGTCATTCATTCGAATGGCAACCCGGTCCTTCTCATCCTGTGGATGATGAGCGCTAACAACTACAAAAGCAAGACCAAAGTATAAAGACAAGGCATCGCCGCGATTGGCTAAACAAAAGATAAGAAGATAGAGACCTAACATTTAAATTGCTCGTTTAACTATGCAACTTCATCCAGAAGAAACTTCTCGCGAGCGGTGGCCTTCTCAGCTTTCGACTTCCACAAATCCGCGTTACCATGGATAATGGGCAACTCACGCTCCAACTGCTTTATACGGTCGTGCAGTCGTGAGAGCAACGACAGCTCCTCCACCTTTGGACGCGGTTGCGCCACGGTTTCATCAGTGGGAGGAGAGTCATGAGGATCACTCGAAGGACCCTATTACAACCAAGCAAGAGGCAAATGAGACCAATCATACATTGATAAAAAGGAGGAGTGCATTCAAATTCGATAAAAGTATCAAGGGGGCACCCCCCACAAAATGCGGACCAACAAAAGGAAGCTACAATTATTACAAATGGCAGCTAAGGAGCAATCTGCTTTTTCGACTTGGACTTCGACTTCGGGGGCTTCCTAGAATCCGTGGCAGTCTCTAACGCCATAGACTTTCTGGTGTTACCCCCAGATGCCTTAGCCTTCGCCGCCTTCACTCGCCGCAGCTCTTCAGAATACTTGGAGACTGTCTGATGAGGCAAGGCCCGTATTTACTGCATTTAGTGGTGAAGGGAGCAAACACTACCTGCTGGCCTTCCGCGTCGACATGCATTGCCTCGGAGATCGCGCTTGGGTCCAACTCTGCACCATGTGCTTCGCCATCGCAAGTGCCATGGTGGCGCCGACAAACCGCTGAGCATTCTTGAAGTCCATTGGGATGCCTTCCGTGAAGGACTCCACCAGTCCATCAAGAGTTTCGATTAAGCTATCCTTAGGAACCATATCCTCACGGAGGCGGCTCAGCACACCTTTGGACTTCCCGAGCGTATCTTGAAGAGAGACACTGTGGTCCTCGACCGCGGCCACGGCGCCAGCCAAAGCATCCGCAGGGCGCAAGGCCTGGGCGTCAAAGCTTATGCCGGCGGCATCTGCATACACAGGGTGTCAGCATAGTGACATGAAATCAAATAGGGAAAATACAAGTGAAGCTGAACTATACCTGAGAGAGCTTTCGCAGTTGAGAAAAGTTGTTCTTCGAACAACTTCTCCCTTTCGGCAGTAGTAGCACGTAGGTCTTCCTAGTGCTTCTGCGACTCCTCTAGAGCCATGACTTCCTCATCGCGCTTCTTCTCCGCTGCAGCAAGTCCCTTCTCTAGGGAAGTGATGCGACGGAGAAGCTCATTATGCTCACCTATAAAGGATAGAGCAACACAACAACTGAGTTTACAAATTTCTACACAAGTAGAGCAAAGAGAGAAGATTAGTATAAACCTTCGACTGTGCAGTTCTGATTGTCCAGCAAGGCATGCTGTCGACCCAAGGCAAGGATTTGCTCCGCAAGGCGAGTGGAATCCTTCACGATAGGCTACACCAAGAGAAACGAAGATTCAGCATTGACAAAAGGCACAAATTCACAATTCGACTGCCATCGGCAAATAGATACTTATGTGCTCCTCCAGGGACTCCGAAGATTCCTATCGAGTGGGCGTCCGTGCAACCATCTGGTTCCCCCTAGTATGAGGGGAACTCAATGAGTTAGCACCGGAGTGGGTCGCCACGGGAGGAGAAGGCGACCGTATGGCCACCTCCTTGTTTTTAGAGTCTACGACTCCGGATTCTTTGACAAACTGGCAATTGGCGGAGGACGACGACGTCGTTTGACTACAAACATGACTAGCACCACTTCAGAAGAGGAACTTCAAGGAAAACAAGATGAACTCGCGAATATTAAAAACTTACCTATCCAACTTGTCAAGGTTGAAGGAATCATCTGACGACTCCTTCAGCAACCTCAGCTTCTTCCGTGCGGGAGGAGCCATGGCGCGTACATGCACGGCGAGGATCGGCTCCTCTACAGTGGCAGGAAGACCCTTAGGTGTCGTCAGTGAGGAGGCATCATAATCCTTGCTACGGGAGTTCTTGTGAGTCCCGTGGCCACTGGACTCAGGGGCTTCCTCCTCTTCCTCAATCAGAACGGTGGAGCTCGATTTGTCCTCTTCCTCCGCTTCGTGTGGGATAATTCCTTCAGGTTGAGGAGGCAAGCTGGAAGCCACTTTCTAGTCCTACAATCAGAAGAAGCATCAATATATATCAAGCACCTGACAAGCAATCGAAAATCTAGAACACTTCATGGGAAAACTCTACCTCAGGTGGAGGATTGTTGGCGTCGAAAGGAGGCACGACTGACTCGCCTGGGAGATCCTCCTTGGCGGTGTACTTGGTCACCAGCCGCAACCTCCTGTCCACTTCACCCAAAGAAATGCCCTCCGAAGATATGCGAGTGACATCGCCAGCACCAATCCAGCGGTACATTGGATGGGCTCTAGCCTGCAGAGGTTGAACACGGCGGCGCAACCACATGTGAATGAGTTCAGCGCCACCTTCCTCTTTGCCTATACGGCTTTCGAGGTCGCGGATACGTTGATACAGCATCTCTGTCTCCTCAGACTCACCGGGCATCACGACATTCTTCCAGGATCACCTCCTCTTGTAGGCAGCCACGGGATTGAAGGGTGCGAGTCTGTAGTGCTCTCCGTCGGCCTTCTGGTCACGGATGTAGAACCACTTATCTCTCCACCCTTGGACAGACGCGGTGAGTTTGATGTCGAAATAAGTGATAGAGGAGTCGACGTGGATCCCGCAGACTCCTACGTCATAGACCACTAAACCAGACCCCGACTGACGTTTCATCTTAAAAATCTTCTTGAAGAGACCGAAGTGTGGCTCGATTCTGAGCCAGCACTCGTAGAGGGTGATGAAACAGGCGATATGGAGAATAGAATTTGGGGACAGCTGGTGCAGCTGGAGCCCATAGAAGCAGAGAAGAACCCTAACAAATGGATGCAGGGGAGAGAGACCGTGAATGATGAATGCAAGGAACATCACTCGGAAACCCACAGGAGGACAGGGGATTACCTCGTCGCCGGGAACGCGCGAGTCGTCCTCCGCGGTGGATAGCATCCTGTCCTGGCGCTGGGTGAACAGCTCCGACATCTTGATGATGGATTGGTGCCCTGGCCCATTGGTGACGCGAGTCCCCGAGCCCTTCTTCTTCCCGATGGTGGCGCCTCCTTTCTTCTTGTTGGCAATAATGGGAGCCACAGATCCTGTGGCGGAGCCTCCCTTCTTCTTGCCCATCTTGCGCTGGCGACGTGAGCGCAGGAAGTAGCTGGGGAAGACACGGAGTTGGTCCAGTGCCATGGAGGAGATGTGTGCAAAGGAACAGCAAAAACAGCAATGGTGGAGATGTGTGAGCAAGAAGAAGAGATGGGGGAATTACCGCACGAAACTCCCCCTATTTAACCTCCTAGCAGATGCCATCCAACGGCCAGAAGAATGTTGGGTCCGCAGCATAGAAAAAAAAAATTCCTACGATGAGAACTATACGCCAAGATCTATCTACTAGATATAGAGCAACGGGTGGACATACATCCATGGAGAACTTACCCTCGCAGACAACGAGTTTTGTTAACGAGTAGGAACTCGTGGTTGATGTAGTCGTACGCTTGTCGATCTCAAGATCGTGTGGAAGTCCGAGCGCCGCAAATCAGCAGTGCATCCGTCCTCGCACACACGTTCAAGCCACCGAACAACCTCCACCTCCTCGCTCCGGCGAATCAGCGGAAGCAACAACTCCTTCCAGACGCAAGGCCACCGGGAACATGTATCTCGCTAATCCGAGACCATGGGGGAATATCTAGAGGGGGAGAGAGATCCTTCACGAGGAGGTGTAATTTGTGAGAGGGAGAGGGGGGCTTTATATAGGAGGGAGGGAGACCCCTCCCCTCCCATAGCCGGCGCATGAGCGGGGGGACTCCTCCCCTCCTTCATTCATGTGGTGAACCTCCACTCACATAAACATGGCCTCCACCCAAAATCCCACTCACATGTATTTAATTTCCACCAAATTAAATGCAAATCTCAATTAATAAAACTCTTTTATTTATTTTATTCAGAATTTTGTTAATTACTTTAATTAACAAACATTCACATAAAACCCCTTGCAACATTTCAATATCACATGCAGAACCACTTTCTGCAATTTCACCCGAAACAATTCCGGTTTCTATCAAAAAAAATCCTGTTTCTATCGAAACATTTCCTGCGCTTTGCAAACCTTTTGTCTGGAACATATGTGCTCCTAAATGGTGTCCGGCAACCCTTAAGTGTGTCACCCTACGGTTCGCGAATAATGCGGACATGATTGAGACTCCTCTCAGATCAATAATCAGAAGCGGGACCTGGAGAACCATACTGACTCCTACACATTCAACGATGACTTCTGTGATCGTGAGAACCTTTAACGCTAGTAACTAAATCCCTTTGTCCCGCGATATATTACATGTCCGATATTCGATCATCCGTATCTCCATACCTAGTTTGATCTCGTTACCGACATGCACTCTTTTCTCGTTCCCGTGATATAACATTCTAGTGATCACATCACTTGCTTGCAAGCTATCTTAATGTGATATCACCGAGAGGGCCCAGAGTATATCTATCCACCATCGGGATTGACAAATTCCACTCTTGATCCATGAGCCTCAACATAACACCTTCATAGCACTGAACCCACCTTTATGGTCACCCTGTTACGGTGTGACGTTTGATGTTATCAAGATACTCTTCCAGTGTTAGCAATTAACATGATCTCATGGTCTAAGGACTAAGACTACTTTGTATGATGTTATAGCAATATAAACATAATGACTTGATCGTAATGCTATACTTCGGATGAATGTTCATCACATCATTTCACAAATGTTGTGACCTTGTTATTAACAACATCCAATGTCCATGATCAGGAAAGTTTGATCATCTTGTTAATCAACAAGCTAGTCTATAAGAGAGGCATAACTAGGAACCCTTTTTGTTTATTAAACACACATGTATTAATGTTTCCAATCAATACAATTATAGCATGCAAAATAAACATCTATCATATACAAGGAATACATAATAACAACTTTATTATTGCCTCTCAGGGCATATTTCCTTTAGTCTCCCACTTGCACTAGAGACAATAATCTAGTTTATATAGTGATAAATCTAACACCCATGGAGTTCTGGTATTGATCATGTTTTGCCCTAGGGAGTACTTTAGTGAACGGATCTGCTACATTCAGGTCCGTGTGCACTTTACAAATCTTTATATCTCCATCCTTGACATGCTCGCGGATGGAGTGAAACCGGCGCTTAATATGCTTGGAATTCTTGTGAGACCTTGGTTCCTTGGCGTTGGCTATGGCTCCATTATTGTCACAATAGATCACCATTGGGTCCAACGCACTAGGAACCACACCTAGTTCCGTTATGAACTCCTTCATCCAAACCGCTTCCTGCGCTGCTTCTGAAGCAACAACATAATCCGCCTCCGTCGTTGATCTAGCCACCACAGGTTGTTTGGAGCTCCTCCAACTAACTGCTGCTCCGTTTAAGAGAAATACGTATCTGGATTGAGACTTAGAGTCATCCGGATCAGTGTCAAAGCTAGCATCGACATAACACTTAGCGACTAGCTCTTCTTCACCTCCGTATACAAGAAACATATCCTTAGTTCTTCTCAAGTACTTAAGGATATTCTTGACCGCTATCCAGTGTTCCGCACCTGGATCAGATTGGTACCTACTGACTAATAGCATGTGCCACATCCGGTCTTGTACATAGCATGGCATACATTATAGAGCCTATGGCTGAGGCATAGGGGATCTTATCCATTATCTCTCTTTCTTCCGTCGTAGCCGGACTTTGAGTCTTACTCAATGTCTTGCCTTGCAACACAGGTAAGTACCCCTTCTTACTTCCGTCCATATTAAACTTCTTTAATATCTTATCAAGGTATGTACTCCGTGATAGCCCAATTAGGCGTCTTGATCTATCTCTATAGATTTTAATGCCTAATATATATGAAGCTTCACCAAGGTCCTTCATCGAAAATTTGCTGTTTAGATAACTTTTAACACTGTTTAAAAGATCTATATCATTTCCAATCAATAATATGTCATCCACATATAATATCAGAAATGCCACATTGCTCCCACTCACTTTCTTGTAAATACAAGCCTCTCCATAAGTTTGGACAAATCCAAACTCTTTGATCACCTCATCAAAGTGGAGATTCCAACTCCGGGATGCTTGCTTCAGTCCATAGATGGATCGATGAAGTTTGCACACCTTATCAGCATCCTTAGGATCGACAAAACTCTTCTTCAATATTACCATTGAGGAACGCAGTTTTGACATCCATCTGCCATATTTCATAATCGAAATATGCAGCAATTGCTAACATAATCCTAACCGACTTAAGCATCGCTACGGGAGAGAATGTCTCATCGTAGTCAACTCCTTGAATTTGTCGAAACCCCTTTGCGACAAGTCGAGCCTTATAGATGGTTACATTACCATCAGCATCAGTTTTTCTTTTGAAAATCCATTTATTCTCAACGGCCTTTCGATCGTGAGGTAAGTCCACCAAGGTCCAAACCTGGTTTTCGTACATGGATTCCATCTCGGATTTCATGGCTTCTAGCCATTTGTTGGAATCAGGGCTCATCATCGCTTCTTCATACGTTGCAGGGTCATCTATTTCATCAATCATGAAATTCATAACAGGATTGCCGTACAGTTCAGGAGCTGCATGTGTCCTGCTTGACCTGCGAGGTTCGGTAGTGTCCTCTTTCGGAGTTTCATGATCAATATCATTAGCTCTCTCTTCATTAGGTGAAGTCAACTCCGAAATAACTTCCGGTGCTGCGCTACTCGCCATTTCATGAAGAGAAGGTTCAATAACCTCTTCGAGTTCTACCTTCCGACTACTCACACCTTTCACGAGAAACTCCTTCTCAAGAAAGGATCCATTCTTGGCAACAAAGACCTTGCCCTCGGATCTGTGATAGAAGGTATACCCAATCGTTTCCTTAGGGTATCCTATGAAGACGCATTTTTCCGCTTTGGGTTCGAGTTTATCCGGTTGAAGTTTCTTCACATAAACATCGCATCCCCAAACTTTAAGAAATGACAGCTTAGGTTTGTTTCCAAACCATAATTCATACGGTGTCTTTTCAACGGATTTAGATGGTGCCCTATTTAAAGTGAATGCAGCGGTTTCCAGTGCATAACCCCAAAATGACAGTGGCAAGTCAGTCAGAAACATCATAGATCGAACCATATCCAATAAAGTTTGATTACGACGTTCTGACACACCATTACGTTGTGGTGTTCCGGTAGGCGTGAGTTGTGTTCCACAGTCTTTCATATGTGTGCTAAACTCGTAACTAAGATACTCTCCTCCACGGTCGGACCGCAGAAATTTGATCTTTCTATTACGATGATTTTCCACTTCATTCTGAAATTCTTTGAACTTTTCAAAGGTTTCAGACTTATGTTTCATCAAATAGATATACCCATATCTACACAAATCATCCGTGAAAGTAACAAAATAACGATATCCACCTTGCGCTGACACACTCATTGGTCCACACACATCAGTATGTATGATTTCCAATAAATCTGTCGCCCGTTCCATTGAACCGGAAAACGGAGTTCTAGTCATCTTGCCCATAAGGCATGGCTCACATGTATCAAATGATTCAAAATCAAGTGATTCCAAAAGTCCATCAGAATGGAGTTTCTTCATGCGTTTAACGCCAATATGACCTAGACGGCAGTGCCACATATATGCAGATATATCATTATCAAGTTTAATCCTTTTAGCATCAACATTATGAATATGCGTAATACTACTATCGAGATCCAACAGAAATAAACCATTCAACACAGGTGCATGACCATAAAAGATATTATTCATATAAATCGAACAACCATTGTTTTCAGACTTAAACGAATAACCACTTTGCATCAAACACGATCCGGATACAATGTTCATGCTCAGTGCAGGCACCAAATAACAATTATTCAGGTTGATAATTAATCCCGACGGCATATGGAGAGGCAGCGTTCCAACGGCGATCACATCAACTCTTGATCCATTGCCGACCCGCATCGTGACCTCATCCCTTGCTAGTTGTCGCTTGTTCCGCAGCCCCTGAACCGAGTTACATATATTAGCAACCGATCCCGTATCAAATACCCAGGTGCTACTGCGAGTACTAGTCAAGTACACATCAATAACATGTATATCACATATACCTTTGTTTGCCTTGCCGGCCTTCTTGTCCGCCAAATACTTGGGACAGTTGCGCTTCCAATGGCCAGTCCCCTTGCAATAGTAGCACTCGGTGTCACACTTAGGGCCAGCTCGGGGTTTCTTTTCAGGCACGGCAACAGATTTGCCGCTCTTCTTTCCCTTCTACTTGCCTTTCTTGTCCTTCTTGAAACCGGTGGTATTATTGATCATCAACACTTGATGTTCTTTCCTAATCTCCACTTCTGTAGTCTTAAGCATTGACAGAAGCTCGGGAAGAGACTTATTCATGCCCTGCATATTATAGTTCATCACGAAGCTCTTGTAGCTAGGTGGCAGAGATTGGAGAACACGATGTATGCCTAAGTCAATGGGAATCGTTATTCCAAAGGACACAAGCTTATCGGTGTACCCAGACATTTTGAGTACGTGCTCACTAACGGAGCTGTTCTCTTCCATCATGTAGCTAAAGAACTTTTCATAAGCATTATAACTCTCTACGGCAGCATGGGTATCGAAAATCATTTTCAATTCTCCCATGGTATCAAAGGCATTGCCATTTTCGAAAGTTTTCGAAGTTCTGGCTCTAGCCCATACAGTATGCCGCAATGAACTAAGTTGTGGTCCTCCTGACGAGTTATATAGACGTTCTTTTCCTCGTCAGGGGCATCAGGAGCTGGTGGGGGGCCTAGCGGTGCCTCTAGAACATATTGCTTTTGTGCAGCAATGAGGAGAATCCTCAAATTCATAGCCCAGTTGGTGAAGTTGCTACCATTCGCAGCAAGCTTCTCTTTCTCCATGAACACATTGAAATTAAAAGCAGGTGGTGCCATCTACAACAGAATTTGTAAAATATATTTAGACTAAGTTTATGATATATTGAGTTCAACTAATCCAAATTACTAATAAACTCCCACTCAAAAACGACATCCCTTGTGTCCTTTTGGTGATTACATGAACCAAATCCACTACACCAAGTCCGATCATCACGTGAGTCGGTGTAGCTTCAAAGGCGAGCATCTATATGGGCATCATATCAACTATATGACTCATGCTTAACCTTTAGTCTTCGAGGGTAAGAACCTTAGTATTCGCGTTTGTAAAACTGTCTTACACCCGTTGTATGAAAGCGTAGAGTCGAGAACACCCGATCATCACGTGATGCCTCAAAACACGATGCACAAAACGGTGCATACTTAAGGAAGAACACATTTTATCTTTATATCTAAATGAGGGATCATCTTATAATGCTACCAAAAGCGCCAAACTAGCAATATAAGATGCTAACATCTAATGTGTAAAGTGAGGTGATATGGTCCATGCATTTGATCTCTATCATTTGCATCGTGGTATGATCTCTATCATTCCTTTGTGTGTAAGGCCAAGGTCTATGGAACTTACACATTAAGTGAGTTGTAAGAGTATCTATCATACATCTACTTACAACAATACCATATCAAGACACTAGCCCAGCAACGATCTAAACTAGACGCCTCTAATTTATCAATTGCAAGTTTTACGTGGCTTAGGGCTTTCAGAGATAGAACCGGTCTTACCTATGAACATGAACCACAATGAGGATAACCAAGTTATTAGCAACTCGTTGTAAATCAGATATTGACTATAGTAGGAGAGATAGACACCCGCTAGCCACTTATGCAAAACTAGTTGCATGTCAGTCGTGGAACCGGTCTCATGTACGATGACATGTAAGGTTGGTCCGGGCCGCTTCATCCCACTATGCCACCAATATCCAAAGTACATAGAAGATGCAATAACATGATCATCATCGCCCACATATAAACATATGTGTACTACCCGTGCAAAGCACCTACGCATAGATCAGGCTCTGATACCACTGTTGGGTCCGCGGCATAGAAAAAACAAAAAAATTCCTACGATGAGAACTATACGCCAAGATCTATCTACTAGATACAGAGCAACGGGTGGATATACATCCATGGAGAACTTACCCTTGAAGACAACGAGTTTTGTTAACGAGTAGGAACTCGTGGTTGATGTAGTCGTACGCTTGCCGATCTCAAGATCGTGTGGAAGTCCGAGCGCCGCAAATCAGCAGCGCATCCGTCCTCGCACACACGTTCAAGCCACCGGACAACCTCCACCTCCTCGCTCCAGCGAATCAGCGGAAGCAGAAACTCCTTCCAGACGCAAGGCCACCGGGAACATGTATCTCGCTAATCCGAGACCATGGGGGAATATCTAGAGGGGGAGAGAGATCCTTCATGAGGAGGTGTAGTTTGTGAGAGGGAGAGGGGGGCTTTATATAGGAGGGAGGGAGACCCCTCCCCTCCCATAGACGGCGCATGAGGGGGGGACTCCTCCCCTCCTTCATTCATGTGGTGAACCTCCACTCACATAAACATGGCCTCCACCCAAAATCCCACTCACATGTATTTAATTTCCACCAAATTAAATGCAACTCTCAATTAATAAAACTCTTTTATTTATTTTATTCAGAATTTTGTTAATTACTTTAATTAACAAATATTCACATAAAACCCTTGCAACATTTCAATATCACATGCAGAACCCCACTTCTCGTCACGTCCCATCAAAGCCGCTCACGTGGGCAACTGAGGTCATCCTATCGTCAGCACTGATATCATCAACTCCAGCAGAAGAACACTTCGACTACTTTAGTCCTTACTTGAGTCTTCGACTCAACCAAGCACTCGGGGGCTACTCCTAACAGGAGCGCTGGCCGCACACCCGAAGAAAATAATAAATATATCCAAGCATCATGGAAACCCTTCACTCGAATCAACGATTCGATTGTGGACTTCGGGTTACTCCCATAGGGAGCGCTGAAAGCACATTCCACTGAAACAAGCAAAAGATGACAGCAGTCGCAAAATACTTATAGTCCCCACTCGAGTCTACGACTCTAATAGGCACTCGGGGGACACTCCCATAGGGACCGCTGGCCACACACCCTATGATTATTTATTTTTCTTATACGTTACACCGTGTGTTGATAACGTCCACACTCGAATGCTATGGCGACTCCGCCTCATATTTTCCCTGCAAAGAGACTGTGTCTCCTGGGTCACACGAATCATCTCCGTGATGACAAAAATTCGGATGTCGCGCTTACAGCGTGAAGATAAGACCTGAATAAGGCCTGGCAACGCATCTGCTACGCTCTACTAGAAAATATCCGTGTCTATAGGTACAATGAAATACGCCTTGACGGACGTGTCGAGTGCTCAAACTTACACACTGCGATTCGACTCCTGTAAGACCTCCGCGGCCTGAGTCGAATTACACCAGCACTTTTCCGAATTCGAGTCTGGGGACTCGAGTTTGAGTAGATTGCGTTGTTTTGCCCTAAGGCAGTTAACTGATCCCGATGCATCGGATGAATCGGGCACATATATCAACAGTCCCTATGACATCAATCAAAAATACTTGAAAATATGCTCAGCTATGCACTCGAAAGACTTCATAAAGTCTCCACTCGAATCTACGGTTCCACTTGACACTCGGGGCCTACTGACGTGGACATACCCTACAGGTACTCGAGTTTGACATATATGGCCTAGATATGATAGGATTCCACGGTGTTACCAGGGCCCAATCCAGGATTCGGGTGACCTACAAAGACTCCGATTGCTTGCAGCACAAGACGAAGCTTAAGATAGAAAGTTTAAAGGGACAAACCCTAACTTGTAACCGGCTCGACCTGCTACTCGAGACCTAGCCTATCTATATAAAGGCTAGGAGGGGTCGGCGAGGAGGACAATCACAACCCTAGTTTTCACAACCATTGCCAGATTGCATCTGTGAACCCCTTGTAACTTTCGACTTTCTCGATAATTCCAAGAGCAGACAAGCAGGAGTAGGGACCTCTATGAGGCCTAAACCTAGGTAAACCTTGCATCCATGTGTGCTTGTTTGCTAGCCGATTGATGCCTCCGACACTCCCTCCTCCAAAACCCAAGTCCATAACAATGGACATTGATGAGTTAACCCCTCGTCAATTCCACTCTATGAGAATGGGGGGAGAAAATTATAATCTCTTAAAAAATTTCTATACGCAAGTTTAAAATCATTATCTCATTATTAAATGTGATTTCACAGTGTTCAAAGGCTTAAAATTTTCGTATACACAAGTTTATGCATTATATTTCACTCCATGGAAATGATAAATAATTAGGATTTTATTAGCACAATATTATCATGACCTAAGTGCGATTTCAAAGAGTCCAAAGGTGTATAATTTTCATATATGCCAGTTTATGCATTACATTCCACTATATGAAAATGATAATCTCTCAAGATTTTATTAGCACAACATTATCACGTATTAAGTGCGATTTCAAAGAGTTCAAAGGTGTATAATTTTTGTATATGCAAATTTATGCATTACATTCCACTCTTTGAAAAAAATAATCTCTCAAGATTTTCTTAGCACAACATTATCACGTATTAAGTGCGATTTCAAGGAGTTCAAAGGTGTATAAACTTCGTATATGCAAGTTTATGCATTACATTCCACTCTATGAAAATAATAATCTCTCAAGATTTTCTTAGCACAACATTATCACGTATTAAGTGCAATTTCAAAGAGTTCAAAGGTGTATAAACTTCGTATATGCAAGTTTATGCATTACATTCCACTTTATGAAAATGGGGGAGAAAATAATAATCTCTCAAAATTTTATTAGCACATCATTATCACGTATTAAGTGCAATTTAAAAGTGTTTAAAGATTTATAATTTTTGCATATGCAAGTTTGTGCATTATATTCCACTCTATGAAAATGATAATCTCTCAAGATTTTATTAGCATGATATTATCACGTATTAAGTGCGATTTCAAAGAGTTCAAAGGTGTATAATTTTTATATACGCAAGTTTATGCATTATATTCCACTCCATGGAAATGATAAATGATCAGGATTTTATTAGCACAACATTATCATGTCCTAAGTGTGATTTAAAAGAGTTCAAAGGTGTATAGTTTTCGTATATGCATTACATTTCACTATATGAAAATGAAGCTAGACAAAGGGCGCGGGCGCGACGCTGGCTCGGGGTCCCATCTTGCAACACCAACCTGGGTAAGTTGTGGGTCCAGTGCTCACGTGGATAGGTTGTGGGTCCAGCGCTCACGTGGATAAGGTGTGGGTCTGATGCTGATCTAGATAAGTTGAGAGAGGTGTCCACTACGGGAATCGGTTGAACACGGCCCCACTTGTCAGCATGTAACGTTAAGGGTACACTATGGGACCCGACAGAACGCGGCCCTACTCGTCAGCACGTAACGGCGAGGGTCCACTACGGGACCCGACTGAACACGGCCCCACTTGTCAGCACGTAATGACAAGGCTAACGGACGGCGAGTTTTAGACCATGTGAGAGTTTTGTACAAGGAGATGGGCAAAAGTGAGGAAAAACTAAGTGGCTGGGGAAAACTAAGTCCAACTAACGAACCGAGGGCACGAAAATAGAAATCCCTATTATCTTTTATCCCATTTGATGTGTACATGCAGGTGGATCTTCAACCCTAGCCTATCTCCATCCATTGATTCAAACCCGCGATAAAGTAAACTAGATTGGTCCGGTCAACTAAGGTAAAACAAACAAACAAAGTTTTGTAGACGTGTCCTTTTTTATTACCTTTTAGCAGTGTTTTCCGAGGTTAGATTAAACCTAGGTCTTCTAGGGAAAAAGCTATTATACAACATCCGTGAATCCAGATCGAAGGTATCAATAGGCATCTTCACAAAAGTTGTAGGGTTTGACGCGATGAAGTCGCCGCCACATGGTACGGGCAGATGGTACGGGCGGACCCAGCCTGTACCAATGGTCATTACGGCTACAAACGCCTGGCATTGGCTTCAGAATTACTTGGTCGTGTAGACTTCCTCAAAACCTTCATTATGACTCCTATCGCATTAAAAGCATGATTTCCTGCACAACACAAATCAAAGTAATGGTTTTCATATATTTGCAATTATTAGTCATTAGTGGCAAGGTTAGAGAGTTTCTTGTTAATTGCTTGACTAAAAACAATGTTCAAACATGGTGGAAGATGGCTATTTTTGGAGCCATCACTTCTCCACTAAAATCAATCGCCTGCCCCTACTCTACCTTCCTACCAAATATATTTGTCCCTCTCACTTTCTAGCACTCGCTCGCGACCCTTCCCCATTCTAGGGTTTCGGTGATGGTTCGGCTGCTTCAACTACGACGCAGCTCCGACATTCCCCGCTGTCGAGATGGTGCTCCTAGGTTTCTACTACAGCTACTATGGTTGCTCTGGCTAGTGCGGAGTGATATGCCCCTTTGGGGTACTCCTCTGTGCTGCCAACCACAGCCATGACTCCTTCTTCTTCCTCTACTCAGTCAGCATGAGCTCGGCTCATCCTTTCTGAAGGTAGGTGCTGCTCTTCCTATCTCTCTTTTTGGTTCTAGGATACTAGTAATTTCTAGGGTCTATGC
Organism: Avena sativa; assembly: GCA_916181665.1. Classification (NCBI taxonomy): domain Eukaryota; kingdom Viridiplantae; phylum Streptophyta; class Magnoliopsida; order Poales; family Poaceae; genus Avena; species Avena sativa. The sequence goes on along the minus strand of OV702290.1, from coordinate 23,387,770 downwards.
TCTGTATTGCTACTACTGTTGTTCTTCTAGCATGTTGTAGGGTTTTCTAGAGTGTTCTAGATGTCATATAGGTTCTAGGATTCGACTTGGTTAATTAGGCTTAGGATTTGGTTCATGTTCTACTGAATTTTTGTCTACTGCGGTATATGTTAGTTAATATGCATTATCTAGGTTTCTGAATGTTCAGTGGATACTTGCTACACTTGTTAGTTAAGGTTTGTTTGTCGCTTAGTTAAGTGGAATGTTGGTAGTGGTTTTGTTGTTTGCATTCTAATATATATTTACTTTAGTGCTTATGTACTGATCCTTCCATTAGAGGATTAATAGTCTCTTCTAATATTATTGGCTATCGGTATCTTCACTTAGACATTCCAATTCACTTGCAGTGAAATATTTCACTTAATAATTTAAGTATTAGTTACTTAGCTTATCTTTGTTGTTGCTTAAGCTTTTGGCTTAAGTTTAGTTGTGTAAGCTTGGTTGTTAAGTGTTGTCTTACTACTTCTATGCAAGTATTAGAGTGGTAAATAATTCTCTCCCTTCTCATCCTTAGGCATGTCTAAGGATTTTTTCTAGGGATGATGGGTGAGATAAAGATTTGGTGTTCTGAATTGGGTGGTTAAATGTATATTGTTCATCTTCCTCCTATAACTAATGGCTGTGAACTGTGCCAGATTAAGGGTGTGACTATGCCTATGGTGTTCTTCTTTGATGAAGATGCACAGGGTGTAGTTCTCATTTTTAACTGGGTGCATTTCATACTAAATTCTCTCTCTCATTGGACTCTATGCTTTCCTATCTAAAGTTTAATTTAACAACTTTTGTAGCTTTCCTAGTGGGCTTGATGAAGAACTTCAACTATTGTTGTGGCTCTTCTCCTCCTATTCTTGAGTTCTTCTTCCCCTTCTCTCTTTTCTCTATGTCTCTCATATCTCTCTCTAAACTCTAAGTGTGTATGTTTTGGTCCAAGCTCGAGTGGTGAGTTATGAGCTATGGGGTCTCAAGTGGTCCTCTATTTATAGTGTTCCTAAGTGGTTGTGCTGCTGACACCAATGCCATGCAGTTAGGTGAATCACCTTCTTGTGTATGTGTGAAACCAACTTTGTTGGCTAACCTATTCACACGTGGAAAGGGTTTTTCGGTGGTTAAGCCCATGCTGGGTTTAACTAATATATGTGCATGCCAAAATTGGCATGTGACCCTTTTTTTGATAGTGCAGGGGATGGTATTTCGATATGCCTAATCAGGCATGTCGGTTTGTTCTTTGTCCTATTCTAGTTTTGGAACATGGCAAGTATTTACTATTTGATTTATAAGGTTTTTGATTAGTTTTCATCCATGGCCCCTTGCAATTCTGTTTGGATGAATGTTCAGAGTTTCCATTACTATGAAGTTTGATTGGTTTAGAATTTTGATTCAATATGTTTGGAATTCTCAGAGTTCTAGGGTTCTTGGCAGATTCTAATGCCTTGATGATTCCTTTGGTGATTGTTCTTGTTTAGTAGTCTCTAAGGTTTTTATTGGTTTAGATTTTGAATTGATGATGGTTTGATTTCCCAGAGTACTAACTGTTCTTGATAGAATCCCGAGCCTAGGGTTTTCCTTTGGTTGATTGACTTATGTTAAGGTTTCTAGCATTTCTATTGGTTTGGTTTTCCTACTTGATCTACTTGGAATTTCTGGTAGATGACTACCAGATTACTATATGTTCTTAACTAAAAGTTGTCACAGTTCTTAGGAAATATTGGTGATCTATTCTATAGGTTTTCGATGAGTTTATTGGGTCCTAAATGTTTTCTGTGAAGCTTTTTGATTATGTTTCTTTCAGTCATTTAAGGTTTTACTGCTTTATTACTCAGGCTCGGAGTTTAGGATTCATTCCTAGGATCTATCTTAAAGGATTCTTATATCAAATGGTTTTGCCTTATGGGAAAACCAACATTTTAACACTAACTTGTTTCTTCATGTGATGTTTGTGTACACAGGTTGAAGATCAAGGTCTGAAGCTAAGTTAAGAAGATATATAGTGTAGTGTAGGGCTTTAGATTAGGTTATTCTTTTATTTTTGGATACTGGTTTAATTCTAGGATCATGTACTCCTTTTCAAATATGAATAAATATATCCTTTCCTTTATATTCATCTGAGTGACTTCTCATTTCTATTGTTTAAGGTTGTGTCGTTAAAATATTGGAATGGAACATTTATATCCCACTTTCTGTGATTTATGTTTGGATGTGTGAAATTCTAATTTGAATTCAAGTTTGACTTAGGTCAAATTCCATTCTGAACTCATTCAAATTATTTTATGTTTAAGATTTGAATATGGTTTCTATTCCCAGTGACCTTTTGGTTGCACACAACCTCACTAGAACCAAATTCAGATGAGTTATATAAATTTTCAAATTGACCCTAAATTCTATATGCATGCTTTGCACAATCTCAATTCACATATCTACCCTTTCCTATAATATATAACCCTGGGTCATTACATAGTCCACCTCTGGACTATGTGTTTATGGAAGTAGCTTGATCTCTCTTTCTCTCTTGTGCTATGATTTTTTAGAACCATATGAGCTACCTTATATGATTGTGGTCATATATGTAATACCTATGTGGTGGATCTTTGTTTTATGAGATGATATATGAGATTGCAATATTTATCATGTGTATGATGTATTGGTAGATGCATATTACTACCCCATTCTTAATTGCTTGTTCTGATCAAACTTGTATGAAAGAGCATGTGTGAGGGAACATGTGTATTAGATCAAGTAACAAATGGTAGTAATTGGATTGTGACAACAAGTTCCAGAACTACTATGGTTTTTACCTTTCCTTTGTTACCTCACTAGGGATTAAGTGAATGCATGTGTTATAATCATTTGGTGACAACCAGGATGATCTTATTTGTTCAAGGTAGCATATTTGTCATTCAAGCATCATGTCAAAGTTCCTAAGGCTATACTCTATTTTTATCTTAAATCTAGATTCCATGGAGTTTTCCATTTCTAGAGGAGTATAAGTAAGTTGTGTTGCAATTGCATCATCTTTATGACATGACATGATGCCCATACTAATGATAATCAAACACATTATAAAGTTTCAACAATATTATGTTATCTATAAGCTACTTTCTGTCCAACACACTTTATGAGAGAGTAGATAAATGAACCCATGAACCCCAATCCACTTTTAATTATAAGAAACACTTTTTCTTGCAATTTCCATCCTTTATATTTTCTGCAACTATTAAATTCGAAAATACAAAAATACATTTACTTTCTGCAAGCATAGATAAAAAACGGAAAAGAACTTTACTTTCTTGTTTTAGTTTACATTCTTGTTATTTTATTTAAGTTTTGTTTTACAGTATGAATCCTTATGCTTGACAACCACATGGTAGAGTTGGGGGCACAACAAATACTTTGTTTTGTAGGTTGCTTGAAGAGATTAGAAGAAAGGTTGCATCTCGGATCCCCTAGAGTTGGATATAACCCTTGAGTCACCATTGTGGGGGAAAACACTCTTGCTACATCACTTTGTACTTGGAGTCCCAACAAGTTAGTACACACAGAGTTGGTGTCACCAACCCGTAATTTTTCTGTTGTACCACTCTAAGGGATGTGATATTTGCGAATGAAGACTTTGTTAGTATTATATCAATGACTTGCGCATTACAACATGAAGCAGTGTGCTGGATCACCGCAACCTCTTGTTTGCAATTTATAAGCACATGTACTTTCTGGCAACACTTGTTGCATAAGATATTTTCTTCATTGCCTTTAGCAAGCTTCATGACACTCTGCCCATATGATTGCTTGTCAGAACTAGATGTAGTACCTCTAGGTGGTAGATGATTATTCGGCCCTAGTAACTGGTGTTGATTGCTTCTCCCGAACTACTATTAATTGCTTCTCGTGAGTACTCATTTGCTACTTCTCTGATGTCAATCTCCCAGACCTGCTTCTTGGTGGAACCCCTCTTTTTTTGACATTGGAACCCCTCTTTTCTGCTCCCTGAAAACTATTCTTTCCTCGCATGATAATTCCCCTAAACTTGTTGTTGTTACCTTGGTACTGATTTTTTAACGGTGTTTGCTTCTGATACTGATCTCCACCTCTATAGCCGCCATACTGGTTATGGTAACCCCCACTATAATTCTCCCTAAAATTTACCATCTGCCACCATAGTCATATCTGTAATTCCCTCAATAGTCTCATGTGTAATTGTGTGCCCCCCCCAAAGTGATCACCCATGCCTCTTGTTCGCTCTTGATTTCTTCCTTTAATCTCCCAAACCCTAGCCACACCAGCCGCACACCAGTTGTGCTCGATAGTGGCACCAACTGTTCCATGTCAGGATCATACTCCTCCCAAAGGAAACATGTTCTTGTATCCTTGCCATGTCCCTAACCAGTCATGCACTAGCCTCAATATGTTCGTAACTACGGCCCAAGGCTTTCCCCTAGACAACATTTTACTATCATTTTGATAGATAATTTTATTCTCACAAGACACTATACATCATCTCCAGGCCTCCTCCATGGTCGATGATGTGCTTGGTTAATGTGCTTGGTTAATGTTGGTACCCGCTGGCGACCTCAACACCACCGGAATGGTACCCACTCCACCCCAAGCACAACTCAACTCTAGAAATGGGTCCAAGTTTTGACAAATAGATTTTCCTCTGTAGATTTTGAACCACTCCCCCAACTCTATATCTGAATTCACACCCTTATCTGAACTTTTACTCTTACCTGAACTTGTATCAGCAGTAGCTCGTGCAGTCTCTGGAGTTCTTGGCATCGGTGAACAATCCTTATATTTGAATGACGGTAACTGCAATCCTGACAACACTACCAAGGTTGATTGCCACTCTTTCGATCTCCTGGCAATGTCTTCCATCTTTGATTTCTTCGATAACTTTCGCTTTTTAGTACCTCTCGGATCCTTAGCATGAGCAGTGGCCAGTCCAATCGATGGAAGACATTGTGGAGACAAATTTCATCTACATCTTCAATGTCCCCTTGTTCCTCATCTTCTAAATCCATCTACCCTCCAATGGACAGAAGCATCTCCCCGACAGATTCAATCTCTCAAGCCTATCGGTCTTTCATTGCCTTGCACTATTGATTCGACAAATGAAACCTTCCTCTTATTCTTCGTCCACATCTCCTGTGGGTTCGTGAAGCTCTCTCCGTGGAACACACTACCTCCTCTATCCATGGTCCCGCATTCTCAGTAGTTCAGTTTCGTATGCGTGTAATTTGGTGATACTATTAGTCCAAGTATATGATGATTATAATTGTTATCACTAGAAAGTATTTTTCAATACGATTCTAACAGAACTAATTTTATGTAGTAATAGAGATACTCAAATTTTCGGTCAAACAAAATTCTTAGAAAACATGTATGTTATATATTGGAAATGGGGGAGTGTGATACGATGCTGCATTCGGTCGGAGGGCATACACTGTCAATGCTCTGTAGCCCTTTGACTCCGGATGGCACCCGCTAGGTTTGGCCCCCACCATACCCACACCAGTCCCTCCTCCCTGCCCCCGCGACCCAGTCCCATAGCCGCCGGCCGGTCCAGAACTCAATCAAATCCGCCACCCGCCGGGTACCCGCGCCAGTTTTCCATGGCCAGCGTTGTGTGATTGTTGGGCCTAGTGGCCGACGTGCGGGAGGAAGCAGATGTCCGAAGGGAGAACGGCGGTGCTAGATGAGAGGTTGCGGCGGCGCAAGAACATCACACGGCGACGGAGCAAGATGAGCTTGCAGCGGCGGTGCAAGATGGGAACGAGGGGGCGGTGACGCAAGATGGGCACGAGGGGGCGACAGCGCAAGATGGGAACGCAGCGGCGGCGGCGTAAGATGGTCACGTGGAGGCGGCACAAGATGAACATGATGTAGGAGAGGTGCGAGAGGTTACGACGGACGAGCAATGCGGTGGCGTCGGGGTCGACGGTTCTCATATGGCGATGGGAATTGAGGATTGTGGATTGTGTGCGTCAGTGCATGCGTCGGTGTGTGGGGCCTGTGATGGGGACATGGGGTTGTGGCTTCTTTGTGTGGGGACCTGGTCACGTGGGGATGTGGTGTTTAGGATTAGGATTAGTATAAGGTTTGTCGGGTCTATGGGTTGACGGGTACGGGTTTGCCCCATCTAGAGCCGCCTCCGCTTCACCCGATGGTTCTGGCTTTTTACCGGTAAGCAGCTCCGCTGGTCTTTTTTTAACCAAACCCTCCCCATTTAAAGCGGGTACCCATCGGGTTGCGGGTTTCGGATACCATTGCCATCGGACCTTTTGACCGGTTGTTGCAATAATTTGGCAGGCAAACAGATCAAGAAATAAAGTTTCACAGTATCTGATATGGCCAATATTTGTTGCCAATCAAAGTATCCAGTACAATCTGCGCAGATCAAGAAATGAGCAGTACCCCTTTTTTCCACGACCAGCGTCAAACCACACCGTTACAAGTTTTCAACATCTAGCCGGTGTGCACGCCGGCGGCCGGCCAACTCTTCCAACCAAACCCCAGCGATCTCTTTTTCTCCATCACGCGCCCAAATTCCTCTCGGTCTCAGACTGCGCTGCCACAAACACCACACAGAATCCATTTTACAAAAATCTTTCGAACAGTGCTCCTGGGATTAAAAAACCCGGATTGTTTTTTTTTACAGTGAGAGAAACCTTGCGGATGTGATATATGCCATCGCATCTGGCGTTGCTGTCGTGCCTGCTGGTTCTGGTCCTCTCCCTCGACAAGTTCCTCCTCCACTACCTCAAGAGGCGCTGGCACTCCGGAGGCAGCATAATCCCAAGGATCCCGACCAGCCCCTTCAACTTCAAGTCGCACCCGCGACCCATGGCGGCCGCCGGCAAGTGGAGCGAGACGGCCATGCTCGTCATCGACATGCAGGTGGGTTTCTCGATTTGGGCGTTTTCCTTCTCTCTCTCTGTTGATGCTGTTTGGTGGGTTACCTACTTGCGGATTATTATTGCGGTTTCATGGGGGAAATTGGTGACGGGGGTTGCAGAAGGACTTCGTGGACCCGGCGATGGCCAGCCCGATGCTGGTCGCGGGCGGCGAGGCCGTAATCCCCACCGTCGCTGAGGCCGTCGCTGTGGCCAGGGAGCGCGGCATCTTCGTCGTCTGGGTAAGTTCATCCATCCTCATTCCTAGTGTACTAATTTAGTTCCTGTTCTGCTGGTTCCGTTCGATCATTAGCCTTTGTAATTTTCCATGGAGTATAAGCGAACAAGAGGAATTGGGACCTGCCCGTACCTTACTTAGGTATCTGTGCGCTACTAGTACTAACTATTTCGTTTGTCGAATTCAACAAGGGTCTGCGGCAGGGCGAGACCTAAATAATTTTCTTGGGCTAATGACCAAGGTCTCGTTCTTTCAAGGATCCACTCAATTTGGTTTGACTTCCTGCTTTGCATAACTGCATAGATTGCTACTATTTCGTCTCCAGTATTGTTTTTGTCTCCAGCATCTGTCACCAATTTTGCATCAGATGTTGAGAAATTTCGCTTTGACGTCTTCCCTGATTGGATTTCAAAGTGGAATAAATCCCTCTTTGTTTTAATGTTTCTTTTAGGAACAACTTGAACCAAGTTCCGTGCAAAAAATGGCATGATAACATTCCAAGTTTCACCACGTACAAGACAGAAACTGATGTGGGGCAATAGACATTTATTTTCTCTCTAATCAATGGTAGCAATCAGGGCATCTCATGGTCGCTGGATTAGGTGGCTGATGGCATGCTGTATCTGTCCATGTATAAGACGAATACTCCAGCTAGCACGCATTGCCCATTTCTGGTAGTACTTCACCTGCATGAACTGAAAATAATATGCAGTGCACACTTTGGCGCTGGAATAATTTCCCTGTTTGCTTCTATATGGATATGTGCAACTTGTGCAATAATTTATTCCGGATTGTGTTTAAGCACATGTAATTCTATAGTCTGTTAAACATACTTTTGTGAAACTAATTGGATATATTTGCAACCAAAACCTAACCTCTGTTAGTCTAACCTACACTTTTCCCCCTTGTACACAATAATGTGCTTCCGAAAGTAGGCTAGTACTTTTAATATTCAGGCACTGTCAGCATTCTGAAAGAGGTATTAATTGATGATGAACTACTATGTAGGTTGTCAGAGAGCATGACCCTTCTGGGAGGGATGTTGAACTTTTCCGCAGACATTTGTATTCTGGAGGAAAGGGTCCAACAGTGAAAGGTCTGAAGGGTGCAGAACTGGCCGACGGGCTTGTGATCAAAGAAGGCGACTATAAGTTGGTGAAGACAAGATTTAGTGCTTTTTTTGCGACACACCTTGATTCTGTCCTTAAAACACTAGGAATAAAGAACTTGGTAATTGTTGGTAAGTACTTATACGCATTGATTGATACTATGGAAGTTACAAATGTTTTTATTAGCTCGATAATTAAGCCTGTAATGTAGGTTCTGCTATTTGGTTTTGCCATTCCTTTTTTCTCTGGGCTCTATTTGCAGTTTATAACTTACTCATGTTTTCAAATTGTATACGATGGCAAATACTCTCCTAGTATGAGCGGTAGAAAGTCCCGTACGATAGAACTTGTACAATGCAGCAACCTTTTTTAAAATCGCAAGGAACAGCGATTGCTTCAATTGTTTGTATGTAGAGTTCAATTCCACGTTTAGGAAAAAACTTGTTTAGAACAAATATGGATTCCTTTGTTTGTGCTTGAGGGTTCTGTTCCACAGTGGGCAGCAGCATTTAATGTTGTCAATATATGTGATGATTTTCAGGCGTTCAAACACCAAATTGCATTCGTCAGACTGTCTTCGATGCTGTAGAACTGGACTATGAGAAAGTTACAGTGCTTATTGATGCAACAGCTGCTGCAAGGCCAGATATCCATTTGTGTGAGTACTCATGTTTCAGCTATCCCTTCTATCTTACTCCCCAAACGAAAATACATGTAGATCTGACTCTTAAGGGATCCCTTATGCATATGATATTTCTCAAATTATAAACTAAATATTTTTTCCAAAAATAAAAAAACATTAGAACTTTATAATAACGCGCATGCTGCATCCAACTTTATGAAAATCATGAGTTCAATACCTGGCTTTGATGGCACCATGTACAACGCTGTCCTCTTTCACAGTTGATAAACTTCTTGGTTGTTTCATGTGATTCCTAGGATTAACTGGTGACAGATTGATTGGCTTATAGATCATAGAACCTTATATTTCCTTATTTCACGTGTTACAAGGTCATATAATAAATGTTTGAATTGAAGGACATGAAAAGGTTCACTCCCTGTTTAAGTTAAGAAATTCAACAGATGCTGCAACCTTGTTTATGTTAAGCATGACTTTAATACCTGGCTTCATGACACCAATCGCCATATATAAATCATGTGGCACTCCATGGTTTGGAAATTGCATGTAGTGGAATATTTTCAGTGGGACTGTATAAACATCTGAAAGAGAAAGGTAAATTTTATTTTGCAAAGAAAAACTACAGGTAGAGCTCATGTTGCTGAATGCAAGCTGAGAGACAATCTATTTTTCGTTTTTGTGTTATCTTTAATCTACTTGCTGTGATTAAGTGCTGATTTAAGGTGGCTTTTGTATATTAATCAGCAAATATCAGAGATATGAAGACTATTGGTGTGGAAACGCCAACCTTGGAAGAGTGGCGCCATTGAGCTTGCTGGTGGTATACTTCATTCTCAGCACCAAGCTACATTCCTGGGTGCATCAGAGGCAGCCTCGCTTTTTTTTCTCCGTTCGGTCCGACATATGTAGTTATATTAATCGTTGGAAGGTTGCATATATACAACTTCTAATCCGTCCTATGTAGAGTTAATCATACAACGTCCATGTGGTTTGCTTTTATATGTCGAGGGTTTCTAGGTATGAAGCCTGAGGTAGAAGCCAACTCCAAGACCAAAACAGGGCAATTGAAATACTCCCTACGACCCAAATTAATTGACTTGGATTTGTCTACATTCGGATGTACTTAGCACTAAAATATGTCTAGATACATTCGAATCTAGACAAATCCAAGTCAATTAATTTGGGTCGGAGGGAGTAGGCAGGTGTCTGGATTATATAAATTTTTGTTCTTTTGAAGAATGGATGATGTGAGATGCCAGTTAGATATGAAAAGGTACCATCTCCAAATATACTTACTCCATTCTCAAAAGAAAAAGACGTATAAATTGTTTGACTTTGGACAAAATTTATGCGTCTTCTTTTTAAGAACGGGACTAGTTCGTTTTACAGGGAGTGCAAATTAGAAATGGTCGAGAAACATGTCTGCATCATAAGCTCTGCCACATCTGTCTTTTTTTTTTTCTTTGAGAGAAAATCCCGGACAAGTCTCTTGGTTTGGGCACCATTTGGTTTTGGAGGCATCAGCCGTAACACAATATGTAAGCATTGCCAGCTGACCTAACTGCAACAAGATTTGTATATATTTCTTCTGGTTCAACTTTTTGCCAGTCCAAATTGAACATGCTTAATCCCATCGAATTCTACTTCCTCTGTTTTATAGTTCTTGGTGTGGTTGTAGTTTAAATTTGAAGTAAAACCACGACGAAAATAATGGAACGGAGGGAGTAATTTGGTTTATTGTACTAACCCAATATATAGGCCTAGCTTTGATGCATAGCAGAGCAGAGCAGTACTATGCTAATTCAAAAAAAGGGTATATCATTACCATTCAAAAAGCATGACACTGAATCAAACTAGCCGAGCAGAGCAGTACTATACTTCCTCCATCCCGGTTTAAAGGACACAATTTGCAAACCATGCAATCCCAAAATACTTAGACACAAAAGCATTTAATCTCTGTAATTACTCCCGTGTGAAAACAATAAAATGCTTGCATGCATATGTGTGAACAAATGTGAACACTTTGCTAACTCTTCTTCTCCTCATGCATGTTCTTTTCCACACTATTAAATGGACCAATTAGAGAACACCTAGGGCCCAGAGAATTGCAAATTGTGTCCTTTAAACCGGGACGGAGGGAGTACTAATTTGGGGGTAATAAATGGTGGTAACCAACCAAATGTGTCTTAATTGTTTCCCGACAAAGCTTAGGAGAAGTGTGACGTGCCAGTGAGGTGTGTCCAAAATGGTTACAATAAGGGGTTAATTAGATAAATGTCATTGGCGCGCTTGTGTGGGAGGCGATGTTGGGATTGAATCCACGGAGCGGGTTGGCCATTGGCATACTTAGGCGAGGGCAAGAACTGGAACATCGTCGGCGAGGACAGCGAGAGGCTTGTTGGGGAGGAGACGTGCCTTGGCACCCCCAAACGTCATGAAAGTATTGGATACCTTGAGGCGAAGGCACAAGTCGCTCAAAAGGCACCTTCGCTGCTGCCCTTTATCTCTCTCGCTTCCTCACCGGCTTCACTTGGCTGGCTCCGGTTTGCCTGTCCCTTGAACGAGGGACGATTAACTTCTGCAGTAGCCGGATCCGACGAGGCGTTGGGAGGGGAATGGTGGGAGCTCGGTCATTGAGGAATACTTAGGCTTAGAGGGTGGTCCCTCTTTCTTGCGTAAAAACGATCATCATTCGTACACGACGTGTTTTACCGGAAAGGATCCAACCATAAAGAACGTATGAACAACGATCAGGGGAAATTGACGTTTTGGTGTAATACGTTGCAGCTAGCCTAAAAAATGTTTTAGGACCCGTAATAATATATTTGACACGTGAACCTAGATTTTATATAGTACGAGCAAAAAGGCCCGTGCGTTACACCGGGAAGACCGATCACCAAAACCCTATTTTGTTTTCTTTATCCCCTCCTTTTAATTTCAAATTAAACCCCACCTATTTGTAAAAATGTTTTAAATAAAATAAAAACTTAAAAATAAAAATATATTAGAGGAGGAAGCCCAACCATTTAGGCCAGGCCACCTAGTAGCCCGTACAACTGACCTGGCCCAACCAGCACACCCCGGCGACCAAACCCTAGCCCCACCTACCCGTCGCCGCTGCACACACACCCCGCCGCCGCCGCTGCACTCACACACGCACACTACCCAAACCTCCACCACGACACAACCCGACCTAGCCCCACCAACACCAGGACACACACACACACGTTCAACGCAACACAATTCACACCGATTGGACACGACACGCACACACAACGTGCGGAATACCACGCATGCACGCGACCGGCCCGACCCTATCCTATCGCTACTCCCCATCGCCACCAACCGCCTCCGCCCGTGACTCCTTCCCAGATGCCGCCTCGCTCTCCCACAAGTGCGAGCGTCGCCGCCTCTCCGCCCGTGCCCCGCACCTCCACCTCGAGTCCTCCTTCTGTCCACCGCTAGGGCCGGCGCCTTTGACCAGCACCTCGCCGCTGGCCATGTTCCTCCTCCGCGCGCCTCCTCGCTCTCCAGCGTCGGTCGTCGCCTCCAACATGTCCTCTTGTTCCCTAATGTCGTGCACCGCTCTGACCCCAACCCCGCACGCGCGCCTTGGTTCCTCTCCACACGCTGGCCAGCCGGTGCGGGAGCCATGACGGCAGTTCGTGCGGGGACTGCACCTCCGCGCGATGTCTTCGACACGGTGCCTCAGGCGTCGCAGCATCCCATGAGGTGGGCTTTGGGATTCGGTGGTGTGCTCGGGGGCGGGGGGTGTCGTTCAGAGGTGGGGAAAGAAAAAAGATCACTAACCGGTACAGTGGCAAGTGCAATGTTATGAGATTTGTTAGGAGGGTAAAACTGTCTAAAAAAACTAGTTAATAAAAGTGTTCCGTCTTTTTATTATTTATAGTAAACGTGCAAGCCTCCAAGCTCAACTGCAACTACCGGCCACCTTCAACCTCGAAGATCGGCCCCGCCGTGGCGAGCTGCTCCAGGCCCATCTGGAGAACATGTGAGTGCCGCATCAAGCTGTTCAGGCTGCTGGGGTATGGGATCCATCGTTTTGTTCTTTTTGGTGCTCACCACCAACCGGGGCCTCGTGAGATTAATACGGGTCCAGTATCCATGGATTTAATCCTCGTTATCTTTGATCGTCTATGCGTTGCGCCCCCAATGCAACTTGCTGGTATTGTAAAAAGAAAGGTTCTATTTAAAGTGGGAGTTTTCTTACTAGTGTTTCAACGTGGGACTAAAAGCCGGATTAAAAGCACGGGTGTTGGCCATCGAGAGATTTACATCCAAACCATGGGCCGTGATGTACTGGGCCAGGACTTGGAATCAGGCACGAAACACGGAATGAACACCACCGCAAAAGCGTCGAGCCATGACCAAGGTTACACATGACGCGGTGAATCGTTTTTATAAACGGTGGCGGGTATGTAATTTATGGTTTTGTGGGAGAGAGAAACTGTCTAAAAAAATGTTGGACCGGAAGAAACACTTCGTCTTTATTATTACTAGCAAAATATCCACGCGTTGCAGCGGAATAAATCAATCTTTGTTGTGCCGGTGGTGATTTAAAAAAAAAATTAGTGGCACGTCGCAATATAGATAATTTTTTTAACTTGTTCCGTTTCTCGATTAATTTATTATTCCAATTCCACTTTCTATGTCACGTTTGAAGTTAGGTGACACAATAGTTTTTGAATTATTCCACTTTTTAAAACTGCTTTGTACTTTTTATAACCCCTAAAACTAATATTAAAAAGAGGTGCAAATGAACCGTTTACCATTTTGGGCCATGATACCGTTTTGAGCCTGCCAGCCCACACATGCGAAACCTACCCGACGTGCTTCCATCGCGGATGCTCACCGCGCGCCGCCGCCATGGTCTCTCTCTCTCCGCTAGCCTGTCTCTCTCCCCCCCGTGAGACTCCATCCCGGCCGACGCGCTCCCCGCTCTCTAATGCGATTCCGACGGCCGTCGAGATCACTGCCTCTCTCCCCTTTCCAGGGAATACGCGTCGGCTGCCGCCTTGATTGATAGATCGATTCCCTCCTGCTGTCTCTTAATTTCTCCTTCAGTTCCCGACGACCCTAGACAGGCGTTGGCCCCGCTAGAATTGTCGGCTCGTTAATTTCCTTTCATCTGCCGATTCCGTTCTATCTCATCGATCATGTTGCTTGGCTTGTTAAGAGACCATCTGCGAAAGTATATAAACCGGTGTAATTTGTCATAAGAACGCGAGGTGGTACTATTCGTCTCGACCGGGGCTCAGGCAAAGAATCGAGGGGCTATGATCTTTATGGGATTCGTCAGGATTAAGTTACTACCGATCTCAATTTGGTGAGATTAGATGGGCTGGTTGACTTTATTTAGATGGGCCAGTTCAGCGTTACACTTTAAAAAAAAAAGTTCGGCGCAACTGAGCGATTTGGTTTGACACATACGGAAAATCGTACATAGGTTGGTGGGAATTTTTTTTTCACTTATCAGGTAATATGGGATTTGGTGGAAAGGCAAAACGGTCTAAAAAGTGTTGAACCGGAAGAAACAATACGTCCTTTATTATTAGGTACAGATTATTATTATTATAATATATATATATATATATTCTATAATTATATGATTTTAGAAAAAAGATATACTGCAATACTCCCTCACAAATACGATGGGGTTGTTTTGGTATGTCAAGAAAGGGATAAGAAATAATCTATTATTTTGCATTATTGATGTTAAGAAATAAAATAAATCTAAAACAAGTATAATGGTTTTCAAGGTCTGGTGCCACCTAATTATGCAATTTCCTAATTAAATTGTAAGCGTATATTATCATCCGACCGTGATGTCTTGAAAAAACGCCTTCATATCATTTTTAATATATGATACATAAAAATGGACAACATAACGGTAGAAAAATTGTATACCGCAATATTTTGTATATGTATAATGTCTATTTGTCTATCTTTTCTACAATTATGTAGCCTATTTTCTTTAAAAAGTGATGTATAATTATGATATACGATATAAAAATCTGGGTCACATATCAGATACAGTGTTAAGGGCCTGAAACTTGTATTTAGCCTAGCTGCAACGCATTGCATTAATACTTGGGATTAGCCGCAAAAATAGTTTTGATCCTGTGTTCTGTTCATTTTTGTAACTAAATATTGGTGTTGTGTGTAATTTTCTCGCTCTTAATGATGGTCCAGCAGCGTCTAAACATAGCAGACAACATGTTCTACACAGTAAAACCAACCTCGCATCTCCACCCTCTTCGCTCTCGGTCTCCTCCCTCTCCCTCCTTCTGGTTCCTTCTAGTGTTGATTCGTTTGGCCCCTCTCCCCATCTTCTCCGGCGATCTTCGGCGTCGATATAGGGTGAGGGTCCTGCCCCCATGTGCAACAGTAGATCTAGCTAGTGTAGTTGTAGCTTTTGCTCTGGCCCTAGTGGTGTTTGCCTCTATGGCGTCTGAGGGTCAATCGGTGGGCTCCGGTGGCCAGCTCCACCACGTCTTGTGCTTCACTGTTTCACTGCACCCTGCCGGTGGCATGCGGTGGTGTATGTGGACCAGAGAAGTTCCTGCATCCCGCTCAATAAGGCCTGACTGTGGTGCTTCGATCTGGATCCGACGGGCCACAACCAGCTCGATGCGGCGGCTCTCCCCTCTGTTGTGGTGCTCTCACGGCGAGAGTCGAAGGCGGCGTTAGTGGAGACCCATGCTCACCCCTCAAACAAGGTCCAAGTTTCACTCGCCTTTTGTTGCTATCTTCTTTGGATATCTCCTCCGGCTCGTGGTAGTAGCTCGGAGCTTGATGGTGTCCAACATCTCCTACACTAGCGGTCAAAGGATCGTGGTTCCGGTGAGGAAAAGTTTGGATTTGCTTTCTTTTCTCTCCTTCGCAACCATCAAGGAGGTGGCCAAGGTGAGGGAAAGTAAGTTATCTGTCTTTTTCCTCTTCAGTGGTGACATGGGTATGACTTATCGGGTTTGCACAATTGGTATACATGGTACATACTTATACTACGACCCATGAAGCCCATAAAGAATTAAGAGTCATGGAAGCATCTGAAGCCCACAAACCAGACATGTTGATCAAGATAGAAGTACAAACCGACATATTCGGGTAGCTGTAATCGAACTTGTAATCTACCCATATTGGACTCTGAGACCCATCTCCCATATAAAGGCTAGGAGGAGCTGACGGAGAGGGCACCCTATCTTTGAGTAGACATAACCCGCTATGACTTAGATTGCATCTAGCGACTCGGCGATCTTGTAATCATCTCTTTGCAATAAAGTTCAGACAGGAGTTGACTCCCTTGTGTGTTTGACAGGCTGAAGAAATCACCAGCACTCTCCTTTTCCATCAACCCAAGTGCATAATCATGGGCATTGTCGAGGTTACCTCTCGTCAATTGGCGCCATCCGTGGGAAGCTTGAGCGCTGGAGTCATGAATTCGGCGGCTTCACCTTCACCAAGCAGCAATCCGATGATTGAGGTCAACGAGATCCACCATGATCCCATCGATCTTGATGCATGCTCGCCCACCCCTCTCCCAGAAAACATTGACCAGGAGATAGATCTCATGCTCGGGGGCCTCCAGTTTCGCATCAGGGAGGGGGCAGAAGTTCTCTGTCTTTCAGAGCTGATCTTTTTGGGCCCATCGGTTGCAATCAAAAAACCTGCGGCAACGCCAGCATCTTCTATCAGCTCCACTAGAAGGGCTAGCTCGCACAAGACAAGCATCGAAAACAACAGCGGCCACGCCGCGAATCTGGGGGATTTGTCTGATCTCTACAACGGTCTCTCCTTTGGATCTGACTCCTACGACTCTGACAAACATAACCACGACTCATATTTAACACGCCACCAAGTGTGTGTGATTATAGGAGACACGACATCTGGTGCAAAATCTTCGGAACGACGTGACTCCAACGGTAACCCCATTATTGATCATAATAATGATATTCTAGAAAGTGGTGCAATCCCTCACAGGAATGGATCAGAACCATCGGTGGATAATCGCATTGTCCAAGGAGGAGGCGGAGCACGCGATAGGGAGAAAATATCTATTTGGCTATCACCCGTGGTGTGGGAGAAGGGAAGGAAAGCTATCTCAAATGAAGTACCCATGCCGGCAAATGCCAAGCATGAAGAACTGATGGGATACCAATATCTCCTTCATAAGGAAAAGAGTAGTCAAATTACAAAGGCAACTAGAAGAGCGAAAGAGGGCAGCCGATGAATCAAGCCTACAATGAGCACAACTCAGATCCACCTGCAACTCTGGGAGAGTCGAGGATGATCATAACCAGGAAGGGGAGGCTCTCGGCTGAACAACATACCCGAAGGAGAAAGACATGATATCACTCGAGATATGGACCTATCATTCATGTCCATAGACTCAACGGGCAATATTAGAGCCAAAACGCTGCAACCCTCCCTCGTTGCAGCTCAGACCTACCTAATCATGACCTAACCGGCAGTCGACGATCCCCAGGCAGCCATCCATTGCTCTGCCTTGATGAACCTCGGTATGGTCGGAGCAACACTCGCAAAAGGGGATCAGGAGATCGTCCCACAATCCAATAGGTCACCGCGTTGTCGCAGCAGCCCTCGGCAGGCGACAAAAACTAAAATATCCAGAACGGCGCACCACGCATGCTTTGCACACCCCTCGCATAGTTACTATGCTAGGGAAGACATCACACAAAGTAAAATCGATAAATCTCAGGAAAGGTGCAGAAGGTACTCAGACGATGAAAGTGAAGATGATGTTGAGTCATGTGGTGCAAGTTTATTTGCCCATTGGGTTTGAAGAACACCGGTACCCAAAGATTTCAAGCTCTCTCATGATCATCAAAAGTACGATGGCCTTCAAGAGCCAGAGGCATGGTTGGCTGATTATCTACAAACCGTGAAACTCCTAGGTGGATCAAAGGCCACCGCCATGCAAAGCCTGCAGCTGCACTTAACCGGCGCGACATGGTCCTGTCTCCAGCAGTTACCTGAAGAATAAATCAGCAGCTGGGGTGATCTAGAGGAGAAATTCATCAGAAATTTTTAAGTCCACATTTAAGTGACCCGCATCTATCGAGGAACTTTGGGCATGCAAAAAAAATTAGGGGAACCAATACGCGCATTCATATAGCGGTGGAACATCATCAAGAACTCATCTGAAGATATGTCCGACAAGAGGGAAATCGACACTTTCAACGACGGCCTACGGAGAAAAGAATTCATAGAGGAGATGGGTCACGTAAAACCAAAAACAATATCCCAGCTGATGGACATGGCAAATCGATGGGCCGATGGCGAAGATGAAGTTAACAATAAACGGGGGTGCTCACCCGAAGAAGATCGCGATAGGCGAAAAATGACAATAGGAAACGATGCAACTACAATAACTACGGTGGGACGAGCCACGTCGCGGCGGGTAATGTCAATGAGAATAACTACAGGGGAGATAATCATAGTGGAGGATATCGAGGCAACTGAGTGATACGTCGTAAACGTATCTATAATTTTTAATGTTCCATGCTTGTTTAGTATCTACTTTCTTATGTTTTGTCCATACTTTGGAGTATTTTTACACATTTTCTAGAACTAACCTATTAACAAGATGTCACAGTGCCAGTTGCCTGTTTTCTGCTGTTTTTGGTTTCAGAAAAGCTAGTAAGGAAATATTCTTGGAATTGGACCGGACAAAAGCCAAAGTTAATATTTTACTCGAAGCAACACGGAGTACGGAGGGGAGAGGAAGTGGCGTACCAGAGTGGCCACACCTGGTGACGACGCGGCTTGGGCGGCGCCACGAGGGGGTGTGGGCCCCTGGTACTCCACCGACCTTGCCCCTTCGCCTATAAAAGCCTCTTGGGACAAAAACCCTGAGTACCCGATCAAAATTACATGAAAGAGTCTATAGCCGCAATCATCTCCATACCTAGATCGGGAGGGATCTGAAGCTCTTCCCGGCACCCTGCCGGAGGGGAGATATCACCTTGGAGGCCTTCTTCATCACCATGCCTGCCTCCGGTGTGATGCATGAGTAATTCATCCCTAGACTACGGGTCCATGTAGTAGCTAGATGGTTGGTTCTCCTCCTTTGTGCTACCATGTTTAGATCTTGTGAGCTCCGTTCATGATCAAGATCATCTATTTGTAATCTTACATGTTGTGTTTGCAGGGATCCGATGGATATTGAGATGCTATTTCAGATTGATTATTGATTCTATCATGTCTATGTTATTTGTGATCTTGCATGCTTTCCGTTGTTTGTAGCTATCTTGAATATGTTCCAATAAATTATGAATCTTCAAAATGGCTTCCTATAGTAAAAGTTGTTATAAATAATGAAACTTTTTATGCTTGTTGTGATATCATGTCTGAATTCTGTCTTATGCCTAAAGTTATCTATGAATCTTTAAATCTTTGGGGAATTTCTGAAAGAGGAGAAGAAATATGTCTTACTAATAATGCCACGATATTACCCATTGGATAGCTGAAGGAGTGTTTACAAAGATCATAGGGGAAGTGGTGTCTACTGATTATCTTGTTATTGAATCTGTAGGAAAAGGACAAATTACACTTGGAAGATCCCTACTAAAACTTCTTGGAGCAACAATAGATGTGGAAAAGGGCATCATGCATTTTGCTTCTCTACCAAACAATCATATGTTCCCCAAGTATAAGAATAAAGGTAAGAAAGGTAGGGGCAAGAAATTTGATCTTATGCCTAGCTCAAAGGCGTTAAAGAAAATCACTTATTGGGAGATAACCCAAATTTCTTTAGGAATCTTTTGTTGAGTCTTGGAAGTTATTGCTTCAGTAATAACCTCTCCTTATCATTTTTGTGTGGTTTTTGTGCCAAGAATAACCTCTAATAAGAGAGAAATAATTCTTGGGAAAGTTGTTGTCCCAAAACCTATTTTTGTGCTTCGCTGTAAAAATTCGTGAAAAATCTCTGTACGTTCGGATTGAGCTGTAATTTTTTGTGCTTCTGCCCAGGTTGTTATCTAACTTTCGTTCTTTCAACACTTTTCGATTTGAGCAACATAAGGTCTTCTAAAAAATCGGTTTTTACCTGCTGGTCTATTTTGACAGATTTCTGCCATTATTTGCATTTGCCTCTTAAATATCTTTCTCTTTGAGCAACCAAAGATTGATATTATTATGTCTATGCTTGTGAATGGGAAAGCCCATATTGATCCAAATAATGTTCCTTTAGCCTCTTTGGTTGCTCAAGAAGAGCAAGTTGATGTGAACTACATAAGAAATAACAATTTTGGCAACAATGCTTTTGGTAATAACAATTATAGGCCCTACCCTCCTAATAATACTTATGGCTATAATGGTAAACCTAGATTACCTAGTGAAGGAAGAATTTTAGAAGTTGAAAGAGCCACTAAAAACTTCACGCAAATGCAATATGAGCAAAATAAACTATTCACTAAAACTATGGAGGAACAATCAAGAACATTAGCCATCAACCTTAGAGTCTAAATAGGGAAATTCCTATTTTACAATTGAAACTCTCTAATGCTGAATATATCATCTTTGTCTGAAGCTCAATCTTCATTGATTAATAAAATGGCTGCTAAACCTAAAACTAATGATAATCCCTTTGCAGCTACTAATGCTATAGAAGTAAGAATTGATGAAAATGTTAGACTATTAGCTGAATTACACGCTAAGTGGGAAAGAGAATATGAAATTGCTAGAAACATTAGTGTTTCTACTATCACCACCACTAGTGTTGAGGCTAGTAATAGTTCTACTACTTTAGATGATAATTTTGATCTTGATGGTTGCAATATCTCTGAAGTTATTAAGTTCCTACAAAAGCTTGCTAAAAGTCCTAATGCTAGTGTTATGAACATGGTCTTTACAAAACACATTACGGATGCTCTCATAAAGATTAAAGAAGAAAAGATGAAACATAAAGCTTCTATTCCTATAAAACAAGAAGATGGTTGGGAACCCATCATTAATATGGAAGTGAATGACTTTGATTTCAAAGATTTATGTGATCTTGATAGTAGTGTTTCTATTATGCCTAGAAGGATTTATGATATGCTTGATTTACCTCCACTTGAAGATTGTTATTTGAATGTCCCACTTGATGATAATGCTAAAAAGAAACTAGTGGGGAGTCTTAATGATCTTCTTATTATGGTTAACAATGCCTATGTCCCCGTTGATTTCTATGTTTTGGATGTTGAATGAAATGCTTCTTGTCCTATTACTTTGGGAAGACCTTTTCTTAGAACTGTTGGTGCCATTATTGATATGAAATAAGACACCATTAAATATCAACTCCTACTCAAGAAAGGTATAGAACACTTCCCCAAGAAGAGAGAGAAGATTTCTTTTGCCTCTCCTATGAAAACAAAATTTGGTCTTAATTCTTCTTCATTTGAGAACACTTGATTCTTTTTTGCTTCTTATGCCTAACTTAAAGGCGTTAAAGAAAAGTACTTATTGGGAGATAACCCAAAAGTTTTAGATGAGCCTTGGAAGTTATTACCTCTGTAATAACCGCTCCTTATCCTTTTTATTTGCTTTTGGTGCCAAGAGTAACCTCTAATGAGAGAGAAGTAATGATTGGGAATGTTGCTGTCCCGAAATAGATTTCTGTGCTTCACCGTAAAAATTCGTGTAAAATCTCTGAACAGCTTTTTGAGGCGTGAATTTTTTTGCTTCTGCCCCAGGTTGTTATATAACTTCGTTAGTTCAACACTTTATGATTTGAGCAACGGAATGTCTTCAAAAAAAATCGTCTTTACCTGCTGGTCTGTTTTGACAGATTTCTGCCATTTTCTGCATTTGCTTCTTGTTGGTTCCTTTTTGAGTTCTTTTGGGGAATTGAGCTTTTTGAGGGAAGTGCTTCAGTATCTAGTGTTCTAATGGAATTTTATTTGGTATTAGAACTGAACCTTAAGACTTATTTATCTTGAGTGCACTAATGTTGCTAATAAAGATTGTGTGAAGTTTTGTATGAAGGAAAAATTTCAGGTGTATGGAAGGAATGAGTAATGAGATGAAGGATGGACTAAAGCTCAAGCTTGGGGATGCCACGCGTGTCACCCCAAGAAATATCCAAGAAGTACAAGCGTCAAAGCTTGGGTATGCCCAAGGCATCCCCTCTTCATCAATAAAAATCCCAGGTTTCTTCCAAACGCTTCATTTTTATTGTTTCATGCACAGTTGTGTTGTTCTTGGAGCGTCTTCTTTTTCGTTTTCGTTTGCTTAGTTTGCTGAATAAATTGGTTGGATCCCCTCTTTCTTACATTGGTTTGCAAATAATTTGGTTTGGAAAAGAGTAGGAAAGTTCATACTTATGTGGTAAAGAGAGCTTGTTTTTGACTGTGGCCTATGCTTTGTCATGCCATGCTTGATATTGTTTTGGCTTTATGCTTAGTATTATTTGCTATAGCATGACTTGTTATAAACAATTGAGATTGCTTAATGTGCCTTGGATGAATCATGCGTTGTTTTAGCATATTAAAGCATAGTATAGTGGTATTCTCCTTTGATGCTTTATTTGGGTTGACTTGGCGCATGCTCACACCATGTTATGACTATATTAAGTCACCATAGCCTTTATTATCCTTTAGTTTTCAACTTGTAGTATCACTTTATGCTTTGATCAATGATGTTTTGTCGCTCTGCATGATTATGGCCATGATTGCTCTCTTAGTTTGTCGCTCCCAGTCTTTTGCTAGCCTCCACAACCAAGTATGAGTTCCACTCATGCATCCAACTCCCTAAACCATGTTATTCCAAAGAGTCCACCATACCTACCTACTAGCTTATGCTATTCCAAGTATATTCATGCTTTTGTTTACCTTCCAAATTAAACTTGTTATGAGAAAACTAGTGATTAAAGCTCTCACGAACTTGATGGCACACTTTACTTTTCTTGCCCTTAATAAACTTGAACCATTGTGTCGTCTATGTTGTATATGCTTGCACTTATTTGTTGGGGATTAGCAGAACCATGTTGTCATGGGGAACACTTTCAACATTGCACTTGGTTCTTTGTACCTAGTTGATATCGTGCTCTTTTGTATATGGATGTCGTCGGTGTGAAATGAAAGGGGAGCTTGTAAGTCCATGGAGTTATGCATATGTGTTAGAGAAACGCCTGGGTCGCTAGTCTAATCCATGCTGACATGGTGGAAACCTGCAGCGTAACCATAATGAGCTGTCTATGAAGCATTCTTCTTATAAAAAAAGAATCCTATATTGAAAAAAAAGAGAAAAGAGAAAAAAAGAGATTATGAAAAGAGGAAAGCGAGAAAAAAGCACCATATTCCCATGGTAAATAAGAAGATTGCTGAGATGCTCGTTGTCTTCTTCCTTGTCATTTTGATATGGGGATTCTTCCGTATCATCGGGCAAGGGGTACCCCGTTGGCGGTTCTCTATGATACACATGTACTTACAATGACAAGAACTTACCGGTGACTAAACTTGAGTAGCATGAGGAGCGACCCTCATATACAAGGGACATGAGATTCCTAACTTATACTTCGTCAAGCATGTACACCATAGTTTGTTCACTTTAACCTTAATCACTTCAAGATGCTGATGATAGGGGCAATGAGAGCTGAAAGCTATAAGTACCATATTTTTTGGAAGCTCTTTATGAGACTTGAATCCCTACTTCCTTTTATAAAGGCCTTTCTTCCACCATTATATTGAGTCTCCACCTTCTATCTTTATGCACCTACTTTGAGAGCATAGTGGCCATTCTTAGTTCTATGTGCATTGTCCCAAGACTAGTTGATTGATGCATAACTTGATATTGCTTGCTTTAAACTATTTGTATCTAGTCACTCTTATGAACTTTGAAGGTGTCATATGCATTTATATTTGCTACTCTATGAGGGACAAGCTGAATACTATTATGCTATGTTTTCTTTATGTGAAACAAACAAACGTCTTGCAAAGCATTGTTATTCATGAATCTTTTGTTTGTGCCTTTTCATGTTGCATCATAGTTTCTTTGTCTTATTGCTAGAACTTTGTCTTTCATGTTATGATTGAAGTACTATGATCCCAGCTTTGAATGTTTTACAAATACTTTGATCAAGTCTTTGATGGTGCATGTCACCTCAAAAATTATTCTTTCTTTCTATCACTTACCTACTCGAGGACAAGCAGGAGTTAAGCTTGGGGATGTTGATACATTGCAAATGTATCTATAATTTTTGATGTTCCATGCTTGGTTTTATCCACTTTCTTGTGTTTTGTCCACACTTTGGAGTACTTTTCATATGATTTCTTGGACTAACCTATTAACAAGAGCCACAGTGCCAGCTTCCTGTTTTCTGCTATTTTTGGTTCCAGGAAAGTCAGAAAATGAATATTCTCGGAATTGGAAGGGACAAAAGCCAAATTGCCTATTTTTCCGGAAGTCATCAGATGCCATAATACGAGACGGAGAAGGGCTAGGGGCCGGCGACACCACCTGGCCGTGCTGCCAGGCCTGGTCGGCGCCAGGGGGTGGTCTGGCCGACCCCAGCATCCCCTCAGTCTCTCCTTCCGCCTATAAGATGCCCTCGGGACGAAAACCCTAAGTACTCGATCAAAAATCCACGAAAGAGTCTATAGCCGCCGTCATCTCCATCCCTAGATCGGGAGGGATCTGAAGCTCTTCCCGGCACCCTGCCAGAGAGAGGAATTCACCCTGGAGGCCTTCTTCATCACCATGCAAGCCTCTGGTGTGATGCGTGAGTAGTTCATCCTTGGACTACGGATCCATGTAGTAGCTAGATGGCTGGTTCTCCTCCTTTGTGCTTTCATGTTTAGATATTGTGAGCTCCGTTCATGATCAAGATCATCTATTTGTAATCATACAGGTTGTGTTTGCGGGGATCCGATGGATATTGAGATGCTATTTCAGATTGATTATTGATTCTATCATGTCTTTGTTATTTGTGGTCTTGCATGCTTTCCGTTGTTAGTAGCTATCTTGGCCAAGTAGATGCTAGTAACTCCAAGAGTTAGTATTTATGCTCAATAGTGGGTTCATGCCTCTGGTAATCTGGGGAAGTGACAGAAATCTCTAAGGTACTAGATGTGCTGTTGCTACTAGGGAGAAAACAACAATCCTTTGTTCATAGAACAATCGTATTGTTTACTTTACACGCAATTCGTAAAGCAATAATCTGTTGCTTGCAACTTAATACTGGAGGGGGTTCGGATGATAACCTGAAGATGGATTATTAGTCATAGATGCAGTTGGATGTCGGTCTATGTATAATGTTGTAATGCCCAATCAAGTCTGAAAGGAGTCAAGATGATTAGTATATGCGTGTATGCTTTCTCGATGTTTGTCAACTGCCCCGCTGTAATTTGTTCACCCAACATGTTATCTATCTTAAGGAGAGCCACCTCTAGTGAACTATGGATCCCGGTCCTTGTCTTTTACATACAATCTATAAATTGTTTACTGCTTT
This sequence comes from Avena sativa, assembly GCA_916181665.1. Lineage (NCBI taxonomy): Eukaryota > Viridiplantae > Streptophyta > Magnoliopsida > Poales > Poaceae > Avena > Avena sativa. Next base: position 23,362,389 of record OV702290.1, on the reverse strand, counting down.
GTGTTTACTTTCTGAAAACTATTACTTCCTTCCATTCTATACGTTTAATTCTTTGTTTTCAACAAAACACGGCGAGATTGACAACCTCATCGCAAGTTGGGGACAAATTTCTATGGTTGTGTTGTGTAGGTCTCCACGTTGCTACTAGCACCGGTAGTGCGCCCTGCCAAGGCTCAGCTAGCAACACCTTTGGGGTGTTTCCTTGCTCCTACTAGTTCGATTAAACCTTGGTTTCACAACTGAGGGAAACTTGCTACTGTGTTCATCATACCTTCCTCTTGGGGTTCCCAACGAGCTCTACATCAACACCGAGCCATCACATGCTGAGGGAAACTTGCTGCTGTGTTCATCATACCTTCCTCTTGGGGTAGCAAATCTGGTAGGAAATCTAGAGCAGCAAATTGATACGTCTATTTTGCATCACTATTCTATATCATAATTTACTGTTATTCATTGATATATTTCATATTAAGGGATGATACTTATGTTATTTCATCTGTTTTTGCATGGTTGACTTTTGGAGCATGGACCGCTGCAGTCAGGATTCTGATGGAAAAAGTGCTGTTTGGAGGCAAAATTCGCGAAGATCAGAAAATCCGGGAAAATATATGGAAAATCCTATTTTTCCAGAAGACGAAGACTGCCAGAAGGAGGAGTGGAGATGGGCCACAGGGGGCCCACACCACCCCTGGCGCGGGCCACCCTAGGCCGCGCCACCAGGTGGTGTGGCTATCCTGGCCCACCTCCAGCTCTCCCCTCTGGCGTATATTATCTCCACGAAACCCTAATACCTGGAGAGCGACCACAGAAAGATTCTGCCGCCTCCGCGGGGCAGAAAACACTGAGAGAGAAAGATCTCTCTGGCAGATAGAATTCTGCCGGGGGAATTCCTTCCCGGAGAGGGGAGTGTTGGGTCCGCATCATAGAAAACAAAAAATTTCCTACGGTGTGAACTACACGCCAAGATCTATCTACTAGGTACAAAGCAATGGGTGGACATACATCCAAAGAGAACTTACCCTCGTAGACAACGAGCTTTGTTAACGAGTAGGAACTCGTGGTTGATGTAGTCGTACACTTGCCGATCTCAAGATCGTGATGAAGTCCAGCAGGTCCGGCTCCAGCGCGTCCATTAGATCCAGCTCGAGCACCACCAAGTCTAGCACCGCAAAGCAGCGGTGCATCCGTGATCGCACACACGTCCGGTACCCCCACAACCTCCATCCCTCGCTCTAGCAAAGCAGCGGAAGCAGCAACTCCTTTCCAGATAAAGCCACCGGGAACATGTATCTCGCTAATCCGAGACCATGGGGGAATAATACTAGAGGGGGAGAGAGATCCTTCACAAGGAGGTATGTGTGAGAAGTGAGGAGAGGGTGGCCTTTTATAGGAGGAGGGGGGTGCCCCTCCTTCATGGCCAGCGCATGGAGGAGGTGACTCTTCACCTCCTCCATTCATGTGGTGGTAACTCCCTCCACATAAATTTGCCCCTTCACATTCTCTTTTAAAGTCTCCACTTTAAATGCATTAAATTTCTCCAAATTTAATGCTCTCTCATTTAATAAAACTCTTTTATTATTTTTATTCAGAATTTTGTTAATTACTTTAATTAACAAACATTCACATAAAACCCCCTGCAACATTTCAATATTACATGCAGAACCAATTTCAGCAATTTCACCCGAAACAGTTTTGGTGTCTATTGAAATAATTCCAGCGCTTTCTTAAATCTTTATCTGAAACATATTTGCTCCAAATGGTGTCGGTATCCCTTAAGTGTGTCACCCTACGGTTCGTGAATAATGCAGACATGATCGAGACCCCTCTCCGATCAATAATCAGCAGCGGGACCTGGAGATCCATACTGACTCCTACACATTCAACGATGACTTCTGTGATCGTGAGAACCTTTAACGCTAGTAACTAAATCCCTTTGTCCCGTGATATATTACATGTCCGAGATTCGATCATCGGTATCTCCATACCTAGTTTGATCTCGTTACCGACATGCACTCTTTTCTCGTTCCCGTGATATAACATTCTAGTGATCACATCACTTGCTTGCAAGCTATTTCAATGTGATATCACCAAGAGGGCCTAGAGTATATCTATCCGTCATCAGGATTGACAAATTCCACTCTTGATCCATGAGCCTCAACATAACATCTTCGTAGTACTGGACCCATCTTTATAGTCACCCTGTTACGGTGTGACGTTTGATGTTATCAAGATACTCTTCCGGTGTTAGCAATTAACATGATCTCATGGTCTAAGGATAAAGATTACTTCGTATGATGTTATAGCAATATAAACATAATGACTTTGATCATAATGCTATACTTCACATGAATGTTCATCACATCATTCCACCAATGGTGTGACCTTGTTATTAACAACATCCAATGTCCATGATCAGGAAACCTTGATCATCTTGTTAATCAACAAGCTAGTCTATAAGAGAGGCATAACTAGGAACCCTTTTTGTTTATTAAACACACATGTATTGATGTTTCCGATCAATACAATTCTAGAATGTAAAATAAACATTTATCATAAACATGGAATAAGATAATAACCACTTTATTATTGCCTCTCGGGCATATTCCCTTCAGTCTCCCACTTGCACTAGAGTCAATAATCTAGTTTGAAAAACTTTGCGTATTGAACACCTATGGCTTTCTGGTGTTGCATATACGCAATTTCTAGTGGTTAACATAATCTTCGGATCTGATAGTTTCAGGTCCGTGTGTATTTGCATGTCTTTGCGTCTCTATGCATCACTCATTCTCAAATGAGATGGCATTGTATAGATTTGGTCCTTTGGTGAGACCTTTAGTTCGTTCGGATCAAAATATGTTGATATTATTGTCACACAATATATCTTCATAGTATTAGCCCACTTTGAACCACACCGAGTTTGATAACAAACTACTTAACACAAATGCCCTCCTTTGCTGCTACTATAGCAGTCATATACTTAGCCTTTTGTTGTAGTATCCGTCACAATATCTCAACTTTGGAACTCATCCAAATCCATCATGGAACATCCTTTCCATTATATTGTGCCACCCATAGTCTAAATTGAGATAAATTTAATTTGTATCTTGTGACAAAACTAGTATCAATGTAACACTTTACAATGAACTACCTTTAACTATTTGTCACTTATACATTATATATTCTTAGTTCTTCCAAAGCTCATAAGAATATCTTTACTATTGTCCAATGATCATCATATGAATCATTTTGGTATATGCTCATAACATTTAGAGCATAGGACATTCTGGATATATGCATATCATGGTATAATCGATCAAAATCTTCATGTGATTTTACTCACCAAGTGTTGAAACACTTGAATTTTGATACAATTCTTTCCATGCAGCAAGAACCTTTCTTGTTGTTTCCATATTGAACCCTTTCAATATCTCATATATGTATGTCTGGCACAACCATATTAGCGCCTTAATCTATCCATATAGATATTGATGCCTAATATTCCGGGTTTGCCCAAGTCTTTCATCGAAATCTTATTTTAATGAAACTCTTAACTTGTGTCAATACAAGATACATCATTTCCAATCAACAATATGTCCTCTACATAATGTATTAGAAATATGTCTCAGCGCTCCCACTTAATTTCTTGCAAATGCAAGCATCTTCATCATCTCCGATGAATTTAAACTCTTTTAACAGTTTCATCATGGTGAAGATTCCAACTCCGCTATGCTTACTTCAAATATTGAAGTTTACATGCCCTTTTAACACCCTTTGAATTAAAAAAACCCTTCGGACCATGTCATGTACATGCCCTAGGTTACCGTTCTATTAGAAGAACCTTGTTTTGTTTATTCAACTACCATATACCAAATTATATGTAGTGGTTGCTACATTAATCCGTCAAGACTATATATCGCTATGAAAGATCAAATCTTGTCATAGTCAACTCCTTGAACATTGTCGTAAACTTATTTCCGACATGTCGACTATTTCATAGATGTTAAACATCCATGTCTTATTTCTTTATAGATCCAAACACGACCGATAGGCTTCACGCCTTTCCGGAGGGTCTTCCAAGTTCAGAAACTTGTTTTCTCGTGTATGGATACTATCACAGATTCTATGACTTCTAGTCATTTTATGGAGTCAGGGCCCATCATCGCTTCTTTGCATGTAGTCGGTTCATCATTGTCAAAACAATAACGACTTGCTTATTAAATCTTACTATTTGATTCTTACCGACCCACACGGTTCTATAGGAACTCTAATCTCCGAGATCACAACTTTTGTAATAACGAGAGCCATGAGCATTCTGGCCGCCACCAGGACACTTTCCGGCGCTGCGCTACTTAGCACATATAGCTAAGGTTCAACAACCTTATCAAAGTTCTATTGTCCTCCCACTTAACTTTTCACGAAAAATTTCTTCTCAAGAAACTTGACGTTCCAAGTAACAAACTCTTTTGTCCTCGGTGTTATGGAGAAATTCCCAACAAATTCTTTGGGATAACCTACAAAGACGTGCTTATCCGACTTTGGTTGTAAACATTTTAGTTATGCATAGCATACCAAAATTTAAGAAAAGACAATTCGGGTTTTATCCCAAACCATAACTTATATGGTGTCATTTCAACGGATCACGATGGTACTCTTTTCAGTGTAAAAGCGGTAGTCTCTAAAGCTTCAATCCTTAAAACATAATGGCAGTTTTATAAATGACACCTTTGATCTTACCATGTCAAACATGGTTTGATTTCATCTCTCGAATATGCCATACTCCTATGGTTTATCGGGAAACACAAATCATGGAACAATTCCTCAATTCTTAGGTGTTTTTGCTAAATATGTAACTCAAATATCTTCCTTTATGATCGAATCATAAACTCTTTATTTTCTTGTTACAATGATTTTCCACTTCATCTTGAAAGTCTTTGAACAATTTTCAAATGTTTCATACTTCTTCCTTATTAAGTAAATATACAGATATATTCACTCAAATTTTCAGAGAAAGCATATGAAGCAAAAATATCCATCGCATATGGCTACACATAATGGACTATGCACATCAGCATGCACAATTTCCAATAAGCTAGTCATCCGTTCCTCTCTGGCCTATGGACGGAGTTTCCATTATCTCGAGGAAAGTCTCACATGCGTCAATTGATCAAAATCAAAGGCTCCAAAAATCCATCAACATGGAGTTTCTTCATGTTTTCTTTCAAATATAATTTAAACAGCGATGTCACTTCATAAGTGATCTTTCAATCATTTGTCTTGCGACATTTTAGCAATAGTGTTTATGGATGTGATTTCTCCAACTAGACTTGTAAAAGTTCATCCATCCTTTATGGAATACGGTAATTATTTGAACAACCATTGTTCTCATAATACCGGAACAAAATAACAATTATTTAAACAAATCTTGAAGGCTTGGTTTGATGACAACGAAAAACACAATAACACTTTATTCGTTTTCGATGAACATCATCACTCATTCTCTTGCTGGTTACTTAGGCCATTGTAGTTCATGAATTGCGTTGTCCTATATGACACTTCATACCAACCAATTCAGTATCCAATACCGGTATCCAATACCTAAGAACCACATTGTTTAACAAGCAAGGAATATATCCATAACATGTATATCTTCTATATACTTAAGTTGGACATCTCCAACCTTTTATTTTCTGCCAAATATTTTATAGATTCTCTTTTAGAAATTCCTTTTCTTTTAAAAGAATCTATCAACATCAATAGTGGTGTCATCAACATGACACATGTTACAAAGCGTATATAGTCAAATACTAATACCTTTGGACTTGCACTTTGAAGTGGATCACCATCATCAAATGTTTGGTGTTCTTTCAAAAATCCATTCTTTAGTAATCTATTAGTGTAGTAAACATTTTACTTACATCTTCTATTCATCCTTATCATGACAACTTTCATGATCAAGCTACTATAGCCTATAAGGAAGAATCGCGAGTATAATATCAGTTCCCAAAACCTTTTTGGTAGATTCGGATGCCTAGCATCTCCATCCTTCACAAATTCTCATACAATATGAGAACATGTATTTTGCTAAATTATACTCTATCATAATGCAACCAAAAACATTGTTTCAGATATCACAATATCTTTCACACATGATGGTTTCTGAAACAATTTTCAGCTCCAATATAATCTTGATATTAAAACAACTTTTGAATATCAATAATCATGGAGGCAAACATGATACTTTAGATACTAACATTGGAATTCTTACTCTTGATTTAATACTACTTATTAAACTTCATGGAGTAAATAGAGTTTGCTGAAAGTTTGCAGTAGGACTTATAAACTTTAAATTGACATTCGAAACAATACGATACCAGTTCGTAAAGTAAATATCCAGAATTCTATAGTTCTATTATCTCAAATAAAAACTAAGCATAAGGTAGAAAACGAATGCCAATGACTACAACAAACTATGCAAATTCACTTTGATTTAGTTTATGAAAAATTGAGTTCGACTAATCTAAATTAGAAATGAACTCCCACTCAAAAACGACATCCCTCGTGCCTTTTTGGTGATTACATGAACCAAATCCACTACACCAAGTCCGATCATCACGTGAGTCGGTGTAGCTTCAAAGGCGAGCATCAATATGGTCATCACATCAACTATATGACTCATTCTTAACCTTTCGGTCCGTGTTCCGAGGCCATGTCTGTACATGCTAGGCTCGCCAAGTAAGAACCTTAGTATTCGCGTGTGTAAAACTGTCTTACACCCGTTGCATGAAAGCGTAGAGTTGAGAACACCCGATCATCACATGATGCCTTGAAACACGATCCACAAAACGGTGCATACTTAAGGAAGAACACATTTTTATCTTGATATCTAAATGAGGGATCGTCTTACAATGCTACAGAAAGCGCCAAACTAGCAGTATAAGATGCTAACATCTAATGTGTAAAGTGAGATGATATGGTCCATGCATTTGATCTCTATCACTTGCATCGTGGTATGATCTCTATTATTCCTTTGTGTGTAAGGCCAAGGTCTATGGAACTTACACGTTGAGTGTGTTGTAAGAGTATCTATCATACATCTACTTACAACAATACCATATCAATACACTAGCCCAGCAACGATCTAAACTGGATGCCTCTAATTTATCAATTGCAAGTTTTACGTGGCTTAGGGCTTTCGGAGATAGAACCGTTCTTACCTAAGAATATGAACCACAACGAGGATAACTAAGTTATTAGAAACTCATTGTAAATCAGATATTGACTATAGTAGGAGAGACAGACACCCGCCAGCCACTTATGCAAAACAAGTTGCATGTCAGTCGTGGAACCGGTCTCATGTACGATGACATGTAAGGTTGGTCCGGGCCGCTTCATCCCACTATGCCACCAATATCCAAAATACATAGAAGATGCAATAACATGATCATCATCGCCCACATATAAACATATGTGTACTACCCGTGCAAAGCACCTACGCATAGATCAGGCTCTGATACCACTGTTGGGTCCGCAGCATAGAAAACAAAAAATTTCCTATGGTGTGAACTACACGCCAAGATCTATCTACTAGGTACAAAGCAACGGGTGGACATACATCCAAAGAGAACTTACCCTCGTAGACAACGAGCTTTGTTAACGAGTAGGAACTCGTGGTTGATGTAGTCGTACACTTGCCGATCTCAAGATCGTGATGAAGTCCAGCAGGTCCGGCTCCAGCACGTCCATCAGATCCAGCTCCAGCACCACCAAGTCCAGCACCGCAAAGCAGCGGCGCATCCGTGATCGCACACACGTCCGGTACCCTGACAACCTCCGTCCCTCGCTCTAGCAAAGCAGTGGAAGCAGCAACTCCTTTCCAGATAAAGCCACCGGGAACATGTATCTCGCTAATCCGAGACCATGGGGGAATAATACTAGAGGGGGAGAGAGATCCTTCACAAGGAGGTGTGTGTGAGAAGTGAGGAGAGGGTGGCCTTTTACAGGAGGAGGGGGGTGCCCCTCCTTCATGGCCAGCGCATGGAGGAGGTGACTCTTCACCTCCTCCATTCATGTGGTGGTAACTCCTTCCACATAAATTTGCCCCTTCACATTCTCTTTTAAAGTCTCCACTTGAAATGCATTAAATTTCTCCAAATTTAATGCTCTCTCATTTAATAAAACTCTATTATTATTTTTATTCAGAATTTTGTTAATTACTTTAATTAACAAACATTCACATAAAACCCCCTGCAACATTTCAATATTACATGCAGAACCAATTTCAGCAATTTCACCCGAAACAGTTTCGGTGTCTATTGAAATAATTCCAGCGCTTTCTTAAATCTTTATCTAAAACATATTTGCTCCAAATGGTTCCGGTATCCCTTAAGTGTGTCACCCTACGGTTCGTGAATAATGCAGACATGATCGAGACCCCTCTCCAATCAATAATCAGCAGCGGGACCTGGAGATCCATACTGACTCCTACACATTCAACGATGACTTCTGTGATCGTGAGAACCTTTAACGCTAGTAACTAAATCCCTTTGTCCCGTGATATATTACATGTCCGAGATTCGATCATCGGTATATCCATACCTAGTTTGATCTCGATACCGACATGCACTCTTTTCTCGTTCCCGTGATATAACATTCTAGTGATCACATCACTTGCTTGCAAGCTATTTCAATGTGATATCACCAAGAGGGCCCAGAGTATATCTATCTGTCATCGGGATTGACAAATTCTACTCTTGATCCATGAGCCTCAACATAACATCTTCGTAGTACTGAACCCATCTTTATAGTCACCCTGTTACGGTGTGACGTTTGATGTTATCAAGATACTCTTCCGGTGTTAGCAATTAACATGATCTCATGGTCTAAGGATAAATATTACTTCGTATGATGTTATAGCAATATAAACATAATGACTTTGATCGTAATGCTATACTTCGGATGAATGTTCATCACATCATTCCACCAATGGTGTGACCTTGTTATTAACAACATCTAATGTCCATGATCAGGAAACCTTGATCATCTTGTTAATCAACAAGCTTGTCTATAAGAGAGGCATAACTAGGAACCCTTTTTGTTTATTAAACACACATGTATTGATGTTTCCGATCAATACAATTCTAGCATGTAAAATAAACATTTATCATAAACATGGAATAAGATAATAACCACTTTATTATTGCCTCTCGGGCATATTCCCTTCAGGGAGATCGTCGCCATCAACACCACCATCAAGATGGACTTCATCGGGATCATCATCATCATCACCACCACCATCATCACCATCAGCACCATCATCACCATCTCTATATTGCTGTAACAATTGGGTTGAATCTTGCATAGTTGTTAGGGGAAACTCTCCCGGTGTTGATTACTCTTTGTAGTTGATGCTATTGAGTGGAACCATTGAATTATTGTTTATGTTTAGATTGTTTTACATCATTATTCTATCTCTGATCATGATCCATATGATGTCTTGTGAGTAGTTCGTTTTGTTCTTGAGGACATGGGAGAAGTCATGTTGTTAGTAGTGGAATTGTGTTGAGAAAGATTGAATAGTTTGATATTTAAGTTGTGGTGTACTTCTTCTAGTGGTGTCATGTGAACGTCGACTACATGACACTTCACCTATATGGGCCTAGGGGAATGCATTGTGTATTTGGCTACTAATCATAGGGGTTGCCGGAGTGACAGAAACCTAAACCCCCGTTAGGAAACCATTGCACAAGGGACATCAGGGTCTTAGAGTTTAAAGCTGTGGTAAGGTTTCTACCTTAATTACTTTCTTGTACTGACGGATGTTTGCAAGGGGTATAATCACAAGTATGTATTAGTCCTAGGAAGGTCGGTACATTAGCACAGGTTCACCCACACAACACTTAGCAGACTAAATAAGATTGATCAACTATATGAAGCAAAAGCACTTGACAGAATTCCCGTGTGTCCTCGAGAATGTTTGGTCATCTTAAGTAATACAACCGGCTTGTCCTTTGCTGAATAAAGGATTGGGACACTTGCTGCATTTGTTCTGATTGTCTTTTATTTACTCGTACTTTATTTACTTGCATTATCAAAAACCCCTAAAAATCCGTTTGCTAAGTATTTGTAGAGAATTCCTGATCCATACCACTAGCCAGCACCTTCTGCTCCTCGTTGGGTTCTACACTCTTACTTATCGAAAATACCGCGATACACCCCCTATACTTGTGGGTCATCAAGACTATTTTCTGGCGCCGTTGCCGGGGAGTGAAGCGCTATTGGAGAGTGGAACTAGTAAAGGAAACCTCTACTGTGAGTATTGTTTATTTCTGTTAGTTGCTTTATTTTCAATATGGATAATTCATTGAGTTTCTTATTCCGTAATGCTACTACCACTACTAAGGTAGTCGACGAACCACCACCTACTTAGAATGATACTTTTAAAATACCTACGAGAATTATTGATCGTGTTATGGATAACTACTATGTTGGGGATGGAACTGTCCATCCCGGTGATCATTTACTCTTTATACACGACTTATGTGGGTTGTTCAAGTGTGCATGTATTACTACAGATCAAGTTAAGAAGAAGTTATTCTCATTGTCACTGAAAGGAAGAGCTGAGGAATGGTATAAGCTGCTGAAGAATGGTCAGGATCTTGAATGGGAGGAAATAGTACCTCTCTTTTATTCAAAGTTTTATCCTCCTAGTGAGATTCATAAAGATCGAAATCAAATATACAACTTTTGGCCTCTTGATGGAGAAAGTATAGCTCAAGCTTGGGGGAGATTGAAGTTACTAATGCTCAAATGTCCCATTCATGAGCTCCCCAACAATATTATTATCAATAACTTTTATGCAAGGCTTTCTCTTCATGATAAGGATTTATTGGATGCTTCTTGTGAAAGACTCGCATGGAAGAAGAAGCATGGAAGAAGAAGCTAAATGGGATCTTCTGGACCGTATTCAAGACAATGCTGAAGCTTGGGAGAATGACAAAGGTAGAAAGTCAGGTATAAATTATGATTATGAATGCATTGAATCTTTTATGGGAACTGATGACTTTCAAAAGATTAAAAATGCTTATGGTCTAGAATCTCAAGCCATTGCTTCTTATTTTAAGTCTTTTGATTCCTACATTGAAATGCCTAAAAAGAAGTGGAATAAGTATCATGAAACTTATAAAGATATTTCTAAGAGTGTTCCTGCAAGAAACACTGAAGTTTATACTGCTAATCATGTTTTATCTGAACCTTACATTGAGAAAATGCCTTTGCCATTTAAGATAAAGGAACATTCTATGATAGCTAGTATGGTTAATGAAAGTACAAATAAAGCTGTTGAACCTAATAAACAAATGGATGATGAACCTATAATAGCAAATGTGAAAGACTTTGTCACTAAATATGTAGAAGAGGGACACACTATCCTTGGTAAGGATACTTCTAATATTATTTTACAAAGTAGTGTTATGAGAACTAGTATTCCTGTGTTTTCTGTTAGAATAAGTGATCATTGTTATGATGGCCCTTGTGATAGTTATATTGTTAAGTTTATGCATGATACTGAAAGCTACTATGAGAGAGGGAAAAGTGTTCTTATGCATCTCAATAATATCAAGTTTCCTCGTTTTATGCTGAATTTTTTTATGTTGCACTTCTTTTTCCTTCCTATGCTAGTAGCCTCTGGTTTCAACAACTTGTTTGTTTAAAAAATTCCCTTGCATAGGAAGTGGGTTAGACTTAAACATGTGTATTTTTGCTTCTTAATGCTCTCTTTCACTTCAATTCATATTCTTGTTTGAGCTTCATCAAAATTATCATGCCCATCTTAATGGCCATAAAGAAAGAGCTTTTTGGGAGACAACCCAATTTATTTTTGCTTTCAGTTTGTTTTTGTTTCTTTGAGTCTTGGAATTTATTACTTCGGTAATAACCTCTCCTTATCCTTTTTGTTTGGTTTTTGTGTCAAGATCAACCTCTAATGAGAGAGAAGTAAGATTTGGGGAAGTTGCTGTCCCGAAACAGATTTTTGTGCTTCACCATAAAAATTCATGAGAGATCTCTGTATGTCGGATTGAGCTGTAATTGTTTGTGCTTCTGCCCCAGGTTGTTATTTAAATTTTGTTAGTTTTGCAATTTTTTATTTGAGCAACATAAGGTTTTCAAAAAAAATGATCTTTACCTACTGGTCTATTTTGATAGATTTTATCACTCTTGCATTTGCTTCTTAATTCAATTTCCTTTTTGAATTCTTTTTGGGTTTTTGGAAGGAGTTGCTACAGTAGCTCTTGTTTTGATGGTTTTCAGTTGAAATTGGACTCAAAAGGTTTTATCACTTCACTTATACTAATGTTGCTAATGAGAACCGTGTGAAGTTTTGTGTGAAAGAAATTTCTAGGTTAGTGGAGAAAATGGTGTAATGAGAAGGTGAAAGGTTTCATGACTCAAGCAATAAGTGTACGAAGATGAAGATATTGATATCATTCAAGTGCTGACTCCGGAAGAATCCACTAAATACCAAATTCAGAGACCTCCAGAGTCCGTTTTCAAATAGGTAATAGTTCTGGTAAGAAAAGTTTCGTGAAAGATCTGTCCAGTTATATTTTTGTAGTTTTTATGCAATAAGGAAAGCTACGAAGTGAAAGAGGGATAGAAACGGAGCCAGGGTGGCTCACACCACCCTGTGGCGTGGGCCCACCCCTGGCGCAGCCACCAGGTGGTGTGGCCACCTCGGACTCCGTCTCCGACCCGTTTTCTCCTAGTACCTTCCTTTTGTTGTGAAACTTCGTAATATATAATCCCCCGGATCCCCCGAGGTTCGTATATCGTGTTCTCGTCAGTTTTTTGTTTCGATCTATTTTTGCCAGGAACTATTCTTGGAAGTTTAGAAGAACAATGGTGTCCACCAAGGATAAAGGAAAGGAGCCTATGGAGGAAGATCTCCAAGACCCTAGGCAGGAGAAGGAGATCAAGAGTGAAGATGAAGAGGAGACAAAGCAAGGCCAACATCCTCACACCGACACTACCATTGCAAGCATTGGAGTGTTGGAAAGATTTGTCAGGGTCAGGAGGACTACACATATGTCAACTGGAGGAAAAACTCCGCGTCACTATTTAGCTCCACAGTCACTTCCTCCATGCATCAATAATCCTTTCCATACCCTTATCCATAAGCATCAACACCAGAATATGCCCAAGGAGAAATTACCCTCCAATTGGGACTTGCCTCGTTCTAGCCATGCAGGGAAAGAAGACTTCAAGGAGGAAGAGTGGGAAAAGAATCGCAAGAGCTGGGATCCACAATCTGACATGATCATGCACCACATCGAGCACAACTCGGAGTTGATTCGTACTCTTACCTTTGAGATTGAGGACTTGGGGAAACTGATCAAAGAGCTCATTGAGAGGATACCACCACCACTGAAGGAGTAATTGGTCATCAGGTTTGGCATCCCCTTGGTTTGTTCCAAGCTTGGGGGAGTGTCGCGGTATCACATCACTATCTTCTATCTTTTTACCTTTTTAGTAGAGTCATATCATGAATAGAGAAGTTATCATAAAGGATGGTTTGCATTATGGAAGTGTCCCCTCTCTCGTTAGATATGTATCCCTTGGTGTGAGTTGCCGTGATGGAATATTAATAAGAAGTTCTATCATTTACTCTTTTGCATATCTTATATTAGTTTTCAATTCATGGTTATATGATTGATCTTGTTGTTAGTATTGGTATCACTTTGGGATCTTTGAGTTAATTCAGTTGGTTTGGCAAACCTGGCTCGGTCAGTAGCAACACTATTTTTGAGAGTTGAATGAAAAGATAAAAGTACTCTTAAAGAAATATAATTTCATCATCTTTCTTTCTTGATTTGCTCATAAGTTTAATATTCTCTAGTTAAGATCGTTTGTGCTTCCAAGGAAGATTGCATGTTTGTTTTTATCACTTGTATGTTTGTTTGTTTCCTTCAACTCTTATACTTGCTACCCAGCCTTGCTAGCCAAAAACCTGTACTGAGAGGGAATTCTTCTCATGCATCCATTCCTTAAACCAAAACCTATGCCATTTGTGTCCACCATACCTACCTATTAGCACTATTGCTATTCCAAGTAAATTCTTGTTTTTATCTACCTTTCAAATTAAACTTGTTATGTGAAAGTTAGTGATTAAAGCTCTCACAAACTTGATGGCACACTTTACTTTCTTGCATTTAATAAACTTGAACCATTGTGCCCATCTATGTTGCGTATGTTCTTGCGCTTTGTAAGTTGTGAATTAGCAGAACCATGTTATCACGGGGAACACTTTCAACATTGCACTGGTACTTTGTACCTAGTTGATATCGTGCCCATTTGTCTATGGATGTCGTCAGTGTGAAATGAAAGGGGAGCTTGTAATTCCATGGAGTTATGCATGTGTGTTAGAGAAAATGCCTGGGCCGCCGGTCTAATCCATGCTGTCATGGTGGAAACCTGCAGCATAACCATAATGAGCATCTATGAAGCATTCTTCTTATAAAAAAAGAGATAGAGATTGAGAAAAAGAGGAAAAGAAAAAAAAGAGATGAGAAAAGAGGAAAGAGAGAAAAAAGCACCATATTCCCATGGTAAATAAGAAGATTGCTCAGATGCTCGTTGTCTGCTTGCCCTGTCATTTTGATATGGGGATTCTTCCGTATCATCGGGCAAGGGGTACCCCATTGGCGGTTCTCTATGATACACATGTGCTTACTATGACAAGAACTTACCGGTGACTAAACTTGAGTAGCATGAGGAGCGACCCTCGTATTCAAGGGACATGAGATTCTCAATTCACAACTTGTCAAGCATATCCTCCTATTTGATCACTTTAACCTTAATCACCTAAAGATGCCTATGATAGGGGCAATGAGAGCTGAAAACTAATAAGTATCATAATTTTTGGGAGCTCTTTATGAAACTTGAAATCCCTACTTCCCTCTGTGAAGGGCCTTTCTTTTACTTTTTAAGTTGAGTCAGTAAACCTATTCCCTTCTATCTCAGCAAGTATTTTGAGTTGTTATGTTTCATTCATATGATGATTTATTCAATCATGTTTCTTATGTTCCTTGTTTTGCACATTGCTCTTATCTTGGTGTTTACTACTTTGAAAGCTATCTTTGAAAATCAGTTATTTGTGAACTCCAGCAAATTGTCAACTATTCTTCGACCAAGAGCTAAGTTTGCCATTACCAATTATGATTCACTTTATGTATCTTTATTGTGTTTCCTTTACTTATTGCAAGTTAAGTTATATAATAGTGAGTTGTCTTCTATTATGATCTATGTATTGATGAATGTGATGCTTCTTGTCCGTATTCTTTTATCGACTCTTCACTCCATAAACCTGAGGCCATGTTTATTGAGCTAAGTATCGCTTGGGGACAAGCGAAGTCTAAGCTTGGGGGGAGTTGATACGTCCATTTTGCATCACTATTCTATATCATAAATTACTGTTATTCATTGATATATTTCATATTAAGGGATGATACTTATGTTATTTCATCTGCTTTTTGCATGGTTGATGACTTTTGGAGCATGGACCGCTACAGTCAGGATTCTGATGGAAAAGGTGCTGTTTGGACACAAAATTCACGAAGATCAGAAAATCTGGGAAAATATATGGAAAATCCTATTTTTCCAAAAGACGAAGACTACCAGAAGGAGGAGT
Source organism: Avena sativa (assembly GCA_916181665.1). NCBI lineage: Eukaryota > Viridiplantae > Streptophyta > Magnoliopsida > Poales > Poaceae > Avena > Avena sativa. Next base: position 23,346,707 of record OV702290.1, on the reverse strand, counting down.
GGAGATGGGCCATAGGGGGCCCACACCACCCCCTGGCGCGGGCCATCCTAGGCTACGCCACTAGGTGGTGTGGCCGCTCTGGCCCACCTCCAGCTCTCCCCTCTGGCGTATATTATCTCCACGAAACCCTAATACCTGGAGAGCGACCACAGAAAGATTTCGCCGCCTCTGCGGGGCGGAAAACACCGAGAGAGAAAGATCTCTCTGGCAGACAGAATTCTTCCGGGGGAATTCCTTCCAGGAGAGGGGAGATTGTCGCCATCAACACCACCATCAAGCTGGACTTCATCGGGATCATCATCATCATCATCACCACCATCATCACCATCAGCACCATCATCACCATCTCCATATTGCTGTAACAATTGGGTTGAATCTTGCATAGTTCTTAGGGGAAACTCTCCCGGTGTTGATTACTCTTTGTAGTTGATGCCATTGAGTGGAACCGTTGAATTATTGTTTATGTTCAGATTGTTATACATCATTATTCCATCTCTGAGCATGATGCATATGATGTCTTGTGAGTAGTTCGTTTTATGCTTGAGGACATGGGAGAAGTCATGTTGTTAGTAGTGGAATTGTGTTGAGAAAGATTCAATAGTTTGATATTTAAGTTGTGGTGTACTTATTCTAGTGGTGTCATGTGAACATCGACTACATGATACCTCACCTATATGGGCCTAGGGGAATGCATTGTATATTTGTCTACTAATCGTAGGGGTTGCCGGAGTGACAGAAACCTAAACCCCCGTTAGGAAACCATTACACAAGGGACGTCAGGGTCTTAGAGTTTAAAGCTGTGGTTAGGTTTCTACCTTAATTACTTGCTTGTACTTACGAATGTTTGCAAGGGGTATAATCAAAAGTATGTATTAGTCCTCGGAAGGTCGGTACATTAGCATAGGTTCACCCACACAACACTTAGCAGACTAAAGAAGATTGATCAACTATATGAAGCGAAAGCACTTGACAAAATTCCCGTGTGTCCTCGAGAATGTTTGGTCATCTTAAGTAATACAACCGGCTTGTCCTTTGTTGAATAAAGGATTGGGCCACTTGCTGCATTTGTTCTTATTGTCTTTATTTACTCGTACTTTATTTACTTGCATTATCAAAAAACCCTAAAAATCCGTTTGCTAAGTATTTGCAGAGAATTTGCTGATCCATACCACTAGCCAGCACCTTCTGCTCCTCGTTGGGTTCAACACTCTTACTTATTGGAAATACTGCGATACACCCCCTATACTTGTGGGTCATCACAAATCACACCGGCATAATACATACATTCAGAAAACAAAACAAATGTAGATATAGCCATGCGCAGATAAATAGGACATAGCAATAGAAAGTAGGTTGCTTAACGAGGTTCGATACATTTGCTGCTCAACAGCCATCACACACAATATACAAAAACAAAAGAAGATGCTTAGTAGCAGCAGTAGCCGCATACACATTCAGCCTCTCCTGGCCCGTGCCTCCGCCTCCTCCCTCTAGCGCTTCCTCCACTTCTTGCTGCCTAGTCCCTTGATCTTGGGGACCTTGGGCTTGATCAGAGGCATGCGACCCTCTGCGATGGACACCTGTTGGAGGATGCAGAGGTGAATGCCGAGCTCCTGGTGTTCAGCGATGTAGGCGTTGATGTTCACAGTCTGGATGACTTTGGGGATGCTGGAGCTGGAGCCCTTTGCATGCATCACGACACAGTTGAAGTTGGTGCCGGCGAGTCTCTTCATGCAGAAGGGGCAATTGTAGACACTGCCAACGTCATACTGGGCCGGCCTGCAGCCTCCTCAGCACCTGACGAGTTTTGGTGTGCCTGGACTCGTCATTGCTGCAGACGTCGTTGCCGTACACCTATTGGAAAAGGAAAGATGATTAGATGATGTAAGAAGATCGAGCAACTGAAATGCGAACAACCAAACCCTAATAACCCAAGATTTAGCATCCAACGATGGGAATAGGAGAAGAACTAGGGAAGGGGAGCAAATCCTAGTTACCTCCAACCATGGGTCCTACATGGCGGTGTTGTAGGGGTTCATCGGAGGGATGTACTCCTATGGATCATACGGGTCCTAGTAGAGCTAGATCTGCCTGTGACCGGTTGGGGCCTCCTCACTGACAGGGGCCTCCTTGCTGGCGGCTATGTCAGAAGCAGGGACTTGGGCCTAGACGGGGACGGCGGCTGCCATCGATGCCTCGACGGGGGCCAGAACAGAGACGAGGGCCTCCTCGCCGATAGCCTTGGATGCAATGATGGCCACCGCATCCTCCTTCGCCATCGCCGACATAGTTGGGGTTTTCTTGGGAGTTTGTAGAAGGTGACGGGATAGTGGAGACGATTGTGTGAGGAGAGTGAGCGAGAGTGGGTAGGCGGAGAGGGAGAGGGAGAGGGGATCTATAATAAAGGTGAAGGGAAGGGACATTTCGTTGCACCACCATGCACCGCGTACTAAACGTGTAGGCTACTGCACCATGCACCGCGACACGCGCACGATACGTCACGTTTTTTTTGGGCCATGCATGGCAGTTCTGTATTTAGCCGCATGCAAAGGGCACATACACAATTTCTAAGTATGAAGGTTGACATGGCCATAAAATTGGCGATATAAGATAATTATAAGGGGAAATGTAAAGGAGAAGGTAGGTGGCTGTATGGTGAGATTTGTGGGGTTTGGCTAGATCGGGCAGAGGGAGGTGTGGATGAGTGAGAGGGACACGATGAAGGAGGAGATGTTAGGTCTCCTCGCCCCCCTCCTCGAGGCCCATTGGGTGGCGCCACAGGCTTCTCTTCTGCCTCCGACTGATGCATGGAAGTTTCTTTCATGCGATAGGGCCTAGTTGGAAGTGAGATTGAGAGCGTGCTGCGTAAAAATGGGATACGCCTCAAGTGGCAATAAATTGCAGCGCCCGTTGATGTCCGTGCACTCGATGACCCTGTTGCCCTGTGCATGTGTTGTGGCATAGTAGTAGGCTTTTCAGACGAGATTAAAGATGACATGACCACTCAACAACTTTTTTAATGTATGACTTCGTGTTCCTTCTTGTAGAAGTGTCGCTGAGAGAGACGTCCGTGTGTTCTCACGATGTACTGTGTAACACGACGCGTGCAACGATGGGTGTTGGATCATAGAGGATCAACGATTGGTGCACATGATCCGCGTAACAACTGTGTCAACCAATCAAGGCGTACATCCAGAGTGAGCACAAGTTTGGGCTTTAATGTGATTTGTGATAGAGAGAGGGCAAAACTGAGTAGTATGAAAAAACTAAGGGCAAAATAGACTAATGGATTAAAATAGCAAATATAAAGTGATTTTAAAAATGGAAAGTGAGTGCTTAGTGAGTGTTTTAGACAATGAAATATATCTTGGCATACATCAAATTATTTGCAATTCAAGAACACATGCAGCAATGTCACTCCAGCATGTGTCCAACCATGTCCAGGAACCCTAGCAACATGTTCGGATTCAACTTCCACATGCATTATATCACCAGTTTGAAAGATGATACATCACCACACCCACTTGGATGTGTGTGTGTATCTATATCAATGTGGTTTGGAAAATAACATATGCAATGCCACTCCAGCATGTGTCCAACCATGTCCAGGAACCATAGCAACATGCTGGGATTCAACTACAACATGCAGTGGAGCACCAGTTTGAAATATGCTGCATGACCACACCCACTTAGATGTGTGTGTGTGTGTGTGAATATCATTGTGGTTTGGAAAAGAACACATGCAATGTCACTCCATCATGTGTCCAACCATGTCTAGGAACCCTAGCAACATGTTGTGATTCAACTGCAACATGCAGTGTAGGACCAGTTTGAAAGATGTTGCATCACCACACCCCTTAGATGTGTCTGTGTCATTGTGGTTTGGAAAAAACACATGTAATGTCACTCCAGCATGTGTCCAACCATGTCTAGGAACCCTAGAAACATGCTGGGATTCAACTACCACATGCAACATAGCACCAGTTTGAAAGATGTTGCATCACCATGCCCACTTGGATGTGTGTGTATATCATTATGGTTTGGAAAAGAACACATAAAATGTCACTCTAGCATGTGTACAACCATGTCCAGGAACCCTAGCAACATGCTAGGATTCAACTGCAACACGCAGTGGAGGACTAACTTGAAAGATGCTGCATCACCAGACCCACTTGGATGTGTGTGTGTTTCTGTATATCATTGTGGTTTGGAAATGAATACATGCAATATCACTCCAGCATGTGTCCAACCATGTCCAGGAACCCTAGCAACATGCTGGGATTCAACTGCCACATGTAGTGTAGCACCAGTTTGAAAGATCCTGCCTCACCACACCCACTTGGATGTGTGTGTGGATATCATTGTGGTTTGGAAAATAACACATGCAATATCACTCTAGCATGTGTCGAACCATGTCCAGAAAGCCTAGCAACATGCTGGGATTCAACTACCACATGCACAGTAGCACCAGTTTGAAAGATGCTGCATCACCACACCCACTTGGATGTGGGTGTAATCATTGTGGTTTGGAAAAGACCGCATGCAATGTCACTCCAACATGTGTCCATACATGTCCAGAAACCCTAGCAACATGCTGATATTCAACTAACACATGCATTATAGCACCAATTTGAAAGATGCTGTATCACCACACCCACATGGAAAATAACACATGCAATGTCACTCCAGCATGTGTCTAACCATGTCCAGGAACCCTATCAACATGCTAGGATTCAACTGCCACATGCACTGTAGCACTAGTTTGAAAGATGTCGCATCACCACACCCACTTGGATGTGTGTGTGCATCATTGTGGTTTGGAAAAGAACACATGTAATGCCTCTCCAGCTTCTGTCCAACCATGTCAAGGAACCCTAGCAACATGCTGGAATTCAACTACCACATGCACTGTTGCACCAGTTTGAAAGATGCTGCATCACCACACCCACTTGGATGTGTTTGTATATCATTGTGGTTTGGAAAAGAATACATGCAATGTCACACCAGCATGTGTCCAACCATGTCCAGGAACCCTAGAAACATGCTAGGATTCAACTGCCACATGCATTGTAGAACTAGTTTGAAAGATGCTGCATCACGACACCCACATGGAAAATAACACATGCAATGTCACTCCAGCATGTGTCGAACCATGTCCAGGAACCCTAACAGCATGCTAGGGTTCAACTACCACATGCACTGTAGCACTAGTTTGAAAGATGATGAATCACCACACCCACTTGAATGGGTGTGTGTATCATTTTGGTTTAGAAAAGAAAACATGCAATGTCAATTTAGCATGTGTCCAACCATGTCCAGGAACCCTAGAAACATGCTAGGATTCAGCTGCCACATGCATTGTAGCACCAGTTTCAAAGATGCCACATCACCACACCCACTTGGATGTGTGTGCATCATTGTGGTTTGGAAAAGAACACATGCAGCAATGTCAGTTCAGCATGTGTTCAACCATGTCCAGGAACCATAGCAACATGCTGGGATTCAATTGCCACAGGCATTGTAGCACCAGTTTGAAAGATGCTGCATCACCAGACCCACTTGGATGTGTGTGTATATCATTGTGTTTTGGAAAATAACACATGCACTGTATCTCCAGCATGTGTCCAACAATGTCCAGAAACCTTAGCAATATGCTGGAATTCAACTGCAACATGCAGCGGAGGACTAGTTTGAAAGATGCTGCATCACCACACCCACTTGGTTGTGTGTCTATGTATCATTGTGGTTTGGAAAAGAACACATGCAATGTTCACTCTAGCATGTGTCCAACCATGTCTAGGAACCCTAGCGACATGCTGTGATTCAACTGCCACATGCAATGTAGCACCAGTTTGAAAGATGCTGCATCACCAGACCTACTTGGATGTGTGTGTATATCATTGTGGTTTGGAAAAGAACAGATGCAATGTCACTCCAGCATGTGTCCAACCATGTCTAGGAACCCTAGCAACATGCTGGGATTCAACTCTAACATGAAGTGAAGCACCATTTTGAAAGATGCTGCATCACCACACTCTCTTGTATGTGTGTGTGTAATCATTGTGGTTTGGAAAAACACACATGCAATGTCACTCCAGCATGTGTCCAACCATGTCAAGGAACCCTAGCAACATGCTAATATTCAACTGCCACATTCATTGTAGCACCACTTTGAAAGATGCTACATCACCACACCCACTTGGAAAAGAACACATGCAATGTCACTCCAGCATGTGTCTAACCATGTCCAGGAACCGTACCAAGATGCTAGGATTCAACCGCCACATGCACTGTAGCACCAGTTTGAAAGACACCGCATCACCACACCCACTTGGATGTGTGTGTGCATCATTGTGGTTTGGAAAATAACACATGCAATGTCACTCTAGCTTGTGTCCAACCATGTCTAGGAACCCAAGCAACATGGTGGAATTCAACTACCAGATGCACTATAGCACCAGTTTCAAAGATGCTGCATCACCACACCCACTTGGATGTATTTGTATATCACTAGGGTTTGGAAAAGAATACATGCAATGTCACTCCAGCATGTGTCCAACCATGTCCAGGAACCCTAGCAACATGCTGGGATTCAACTGCCACATGCATTGTAGCACCAGTTTGAAAGATGCTGCATGACATCACCCACTTGGAAAAGAACACATGCAATGTCACACTAGCATGTGTCCAACCATGTCCAGGAACCCTAACAACATGTTGGGGTTCAACTGCCACATGCACTGTAGCACTAGTTTGAAAGATGCGGAATCACCACACCCACTTGAATGTGTGTGTGTATCATTGTAGTTTAGAAAAGAAAACATGCAATGTCAATTAAGCATGTGTCCAACCATGTCCAGGAACCCTAGAAACATGCTAGGATTCAACTACCACATGCATTGTAGCACCAGTTTCAAAGATGCTGCATCACCACACCCACTTGGATGTGTGTGTATCATTGTGGTTTGGAAAAGAACACATGCAGAAATGTCACTCCAGCATGAGTTCAACCATGTCCAGGAACCCTAGCAACATGGTAGGATTCAACTGCCACATGCATTGTAGCACCAGTTTGAAAGATGCTGCATCACCAGACCCACTTGGATGTATGTGTATATCATTGTGTTTTGGAAAAAAACACATGCAATGTATCTCCAACATGTGTCCAACAATGTACAGGAACCGTAGAAATATGCTGGAATTCAACTGCCACATGCAGTGGAGGACTAGTTTGAAAGATGCTGCATCACCACACCCACTTGGATATATGTGTGTGTGTATCATTGTGGTTTGGAAAAGAACACATGCAATGTCACTCCAACATGTGTCCAACCATGTCCAAGAACCCTAGCAACATGCTGTGATTCAAGTGCCACATGCATTGTAGCACCAGTTTGAAGGATGCTGCATCACCAGACCTACTTCGATGTGTGTGTATATCATCATGGTTTGGAAAAGAAAACATGTAATGTCACTCCAACATGTGTCCAACCATGTCTAGGAACCCTAGCAACATGTTGGGATTCAACTATAACATGAAGTGAAGCACCATTTTGAAAGATGCTGCATCACCACACCCACTTGTATGTGTGTGTAATCATTGTGGTTTGGAAAAGAACACATGCAATGTCACTACAGCATGTGTCCAACCATGTCCAGGAACCCTACCAACATGCTGAGATTCAACTACCACATGCATTATAGCACCACTTTAAAAGATGCTGCAGCACCACACCCACTTGGAAAAGAACACATGCAATGTCACTCTAGCATGTGTCTAACCATGTCCAGGAAACCTATCAACATGCTAGGATTCAACCGGCACATGCATTGTAGCACTAGTTTGAAAGACGTCGCATCACCACACCCACTTGGATGTGTGTGTGTGCATCATTGTGGTTTGGAAAAGAACACATGCAATGTCACTCTAGCTTGTGTCCAACCATGTCTAGGAACCCAAGCAACATGGTGGAATTCAACTGCCACATGCACTATAGCACCAGTTTGAAAGATGCTGCATCACCACACCCACTTGGATGTGTTTGTATATCATTGTGGTTTGGAAAAGAATACATGTAATGTCACTCCAGCATGTGTCCAACCATGTCCAGGAACCCTAGCAACATGCTGGGATTCAACTGCCAGATGCATTTTAGCACCAGTTTGAAAGATGCTGTATCACCACACCCACTTGGAAAAGGACACATGCAATGTCACTCCAGCATGTGTCCAACCATGTACAGAAACCCTAACAACATGCTGGGGTTCAACTGCCACATGCACTGTAGCACTAGTTTGAAAGATGCTGAATCACCACACCCACTTGAATGTGTGTGTGTGTATCATTGTGGTTTGGAAAAGAAAACATGCAATGTCAATTCAGCATGTGTCCAACCATGTCCAGGAACCCTAGAAACATGCTAGGATTCAACTGCCACATGCATTGTAGCACTAGTTTCAAAGATGCTGCATCACCACACCCACTTGTATGTGTGTGTATCATTGTGGTTTGGAAAAGAACACATGCAACAATTTCACTCCATCATGTGTTCAACCATGTCCAGGAAACCTAGCAACATGCTGGGATTCAACTGCCACAGGAATTGTAGCACTAGTTTGAAAGATGCTGCATCACCAGATCCACTTGGATGTGTGTGTATATCGTTGTGTTTTGGAAAAGAACAGATGCAATGTATCTCCAGCATGTGTCCAACAATGTCCAAGAACCCTAGCAATATGCTGGAATTCAACTGAAACATGCAGTGGAGGACTTGTTTTAAAGATGCTGCGTCACCACACCCACTTGGATGTGTGTGTATATCATCGTGGTTTGGAAAAGAACACATGCAATGTCACTCCAGCATGTGTCCAACCATGTCCAAGAACCCTAGCGACATGTTGTGATTCAACTGCCACATGCATCGTAGCACCAGTTTGAAAGATGCTGCATCACCAGACCTACTTTGATGTGTGTTTATATCATTGTGGTTTGGAAAAGAACACATGTAATGTCACTCCAGCATGTGTCCAACCATGTCTAGGAACCCTAGCAACAAGCTGGGATTCAACTACAACATGAAGTGGAGCACCATTTTGAAAGATGCTGCATCACCACACTCACTTGGATGTGTGTGTATGTCATTGTGGTTTGAAAAAGAACACATGCAATGTCACTCCAGCATGTGTCCAACCATGTCCAGGAACCCTACCAACATGCTGAGATTCAACTACCACATGCATTGTAGCACCACTTTAAAAGATGCTGCAGCACCACACCCACCTGGAAAAGAACACATGCAATGTCACTCCAGCATGTGTCTAACCATGTCCAGGAAACCTATCAACATGCTAGGATTCAACCGACACATGCATTGTAGCACTAGTTTGAAAGACGTCGCATCACCACACCCACTTGGATGTGTGTGTGCATCATTGTGGTTTGGAAAAGAACACATGCAATGTCACTCTAGCTTGTGTCCAACCATGTCTAGGAACCCAAGCAACATGGTGGAATTCAACTGCCACATGCACTATAGCACCAGTTTGAAAGATGCTGCATCACCACACCCACTTGGATGTGTTTGTATATCATTGTGGTTTGGAAAAGAATACATGTAATGTCACTCCAGCATGTGTCCAACCATGTCCAGGAACCCTAGCAACATGCTGGGATTCAACTGCCAGATGCATTTTAGCACCAGTTTGAAAGATGCTGTATCACCACACCCACTTGGAAAAGGACACGTGCAATGTCACTCCAGCATGTGTCCAACCATGTACAGGAACCCTAACAACATGCTGGGGTTCAACTGCCACATGCACTATAGCACTAGTTTGAAAGATGCTGAATCACCACACCCACTTGAATGTGTGTGTGTATCATTGTGGTTTGGAAAAGAAAACATGCAATGCCAATTCAGCATGTGTCCAACCATGTCCAGGAACCCTAGAAACATGCTAGGATTCAACTGCCACATGCATTGTAGCACTAGTTTCAAAGATGCTGCATCACCACACCCACTTGTATGTGTGTGTATCATTGTGGTTTGGAAAAGAACACATGCAACAATTTCACTCCATCATGTGTTCAACCATGTCCAGGAAACCTAGCAACATGCTGGGATTCAACTGCCACAGGAATTGTAGCACTAGTTTGAAAGATGCTGCATCACCAGATCCACTTGGATGTGTGTGTATATCGTTGTGTTTTGGAAAAGAACAGATGCAATGTATCTCCAGCATGTGTCCAACAATATCCAAGAACCCTAGCAATATGCTGGAATTCAACTGAAACATGCAGTGGACTTGTTTTAAAGATGCTGCGTCACCACACCCACTTGGATGTGTGTGTATATCATCGTGGTTTGGAAAAGAACACATGCAATGTCACTCCAGCATGTGTCCAACCATGTCCAAGAACCCTAGCGACATGTTGTGATTCAACTGCCACATGCATCGTAGCACCAGTTTGAAAGATGCTGCATCACCAGACCTACTTTGATGTGTGTTTATATCATTGTGGTTTGGAAAAGAACACATGCAATGTCACTCCAGAATGTGTCCAACCATGTCTAGGAACCCTAGCAACAAGCTGGGATTCAACTACAACATGAAGTGGAGCACCATTTTGAAAGATGCTGCATCACCACACCCACTTGGATGTGTGTGTATGTCATTGTGGTTTGAAAAAGAACACATGCAATGTCACTCCAGCATGTGTCCAAGCATGTCTAGGAACCCTAGCAACATGCTGGAATTCAAATGCCACATGCAGTGTAACACCAGTTTGAAAGATGCTACATCACCACACCCACTTGGATGTGTGTGTATATCATTGTGGTTTGGAAAAGAACACATGCAAGTCACTCCAGCATGTGTCCAACCATGTCCAGGAACCCTAGCTACATGCTGGGTTTCAGCTGCCACATGCACTATACTACCAGTTTGAAAGATGCTACATCACCACACCCACTTGGATGTGTGTGTGTGTATATCATTGTGGTTTGGAAAATAACACATGCAATGTCACTCTAGCATGTGTCCAACCATGTGTAGGAACCCTAGCAACATGCTGGGATTTAACTGCCACATGCACAGTAGCACTAGTTTGAAAGATGTCGCATCACCACACCCACTTGGATGTGTGTTTATATCATTGTGGTTTGGAAAAGAACACATGCAATGTCACTCCAGCATGTGTCCAACCATGTCCAGGAACCCTAGCAACATGCCAAGATTCAACTACCACATGCACTATAGCACTAGTTTGAAAGATGATGCATCACCAACCCACTTGGATGTGTGTGTATATATCGTTGTGGTTTGGAAAAGAACATATGCAATGTCACTCCAGCATGTGTCCAACCATGTCCAGGAACCCTAACAACATGTTGGGATTCAACTGCCACATGCAGTGTAGCACCAGTTTGAAAGATGCTGCATCACCGCACCCACTTGGATGTGTGTGTGGCCGTGTGTATCATTGTGGTTTGGAAAAGATGTTGCATCACCCCTTGGAAAACAACACATGCAAGGTTTGATCGTAACCTTAGCATCCAATGGTGGTTGTTAGATCGAGTTTTCTAGAAGGCACACCCCATGACACTTGTTGTCAGGGGGATGACCCCCGGGTAGGCCAAGCCAGGATCTACTGGCCGGCTCTAGGGAGATCTGGCCAGATGGCCACAAGACAAAGAACCACAACTGGGTGATACGCTTCACCCAGTCCGCATCAAGATTCCCCGGCTGGCCCATCTAGCTGCAGGCTAGGAGAGCCGTCTAGGTGGCCACCTCTACCCGGCCGCCTCAGATCCGTTGGCCAAAGGTACGGGAGAGGGTGACGCTCCTTGCTGAGCGCACCCTTGCCAGACAGGCTGGCACGCTGCCCTGCCTGCACTACCAAACAAGGGTGCCATAGCACCAAGGTTGGGAGATGACGAGTAAAGCTCCAGTTGATGGATAAAGCTCCGGTTGACTGATAAAGCACCAAGCTGATGGATAAAGCACAGGGTGACGCCCAAAGCGGAGGCTCTGAGACGCTGTGGCGCTGTCCCCACTTGTACTAGAGCTTGACCGGGTGGTGGACCATCGGCTTCACCCGGCAGCCGGTCCACTTTATAAACCCAAAGCCCAAAGAGTAAACCCTAGATCCCACATTGTAACCCACCCTTCCACTAGTATATAAGGAGGGTAGTGCCAGGGTTCTAGGTAAGGCATGACAAGTTAGAAGTTAGCTAGAATCGCCAAGTCAAGTAGTTCATCTTCCTCTAGCTCTCGATAGCAGCTAGGGAAACATTTCAAGGAGCACTTGTATTGAGCATGTGCTCCCCATATTGTAGACCCTTGCAGGAGTAGGAGTGTTACCTCAACAAGAGGGCTCCGAACCTGGGTACATCGCTGTGTTTGCAGTATCTGTGCCCAACCCATTGTCCCCTCTCATGCCATCCCTGATGGCACTGCCGTGTTCCATACCACGGCAGTCGGCGCCCACCGTGGGGCACAGCGCTTTGACTGGGGTCATATTTCACACGGGACTTCCACTCGATGCTTGTGAGCGAGTCGCCTCTGGCCTTGTTCTCACCTTCGGCTTCTTCGACTACGTCCTCGACAATGCATCTTGCTTCAATGGGGAAACTTTCCCAAGTGACGACTCCATCATGTGCTTCGGTGAGCATCACGTCTACGTCGCCACCATCGTCGAGGATTTCCTTTGCAAGGTCATCACCGTCTCTAGCACGCCTCTAGGATTCTCTGCCCCGCTCCTCTCCAGTGGCAACATTGAGGTCATGATGGCCGGCGCAGGCGATGGACGTCTCCCACCTCTGGAGCATGACGCGGGTGATAAAGACACCGCTCCATGCGAGAAGGGCGTGGACCCCTTGGCGAACTCCATCCAGAACCTCTGCATCCCCATCGCCACCGAGCTGGACCCGACCGCTACAGCAGCTGCACTAGAGGCCACGTGCCAGAAGTTCCTGGAAGAAGCCTGCAAGGTCGCCGCCCACCAGCGATGCCTGGACACAATCATGCACGAGTACAAAACCGCGCACGGCTTCTCCCGCTTACCTGGTGCCAACCGGCAGGCGCCGCCCCAGGGCTGCAACTTGGGTTCAGAGATGGACCGTGCTGCTGACTTGTGTGTTGCCGTAGCTCAGCCGGTTTATAGCACCCCGACCAAGAACATGAGGGCCGCGGAAGCTGCTGTCGTGGAGCTTAGCCACCTGGAGGGCGACGAGCTGTGTCGCCAATAGGCACACACCTAGCTCCTTGTCGCTACGGCCAACATGCAATAGGCCGAGGCAGGCGTGAGCCTCAAACGAAACAACAAAAGCCAACAGCCTCGCCGGGTGGGCGATTCGGCTGTAGATGGGAGCAAGGCCTCCTCTCTAAACATTACAAGGAAGAACAGCCATCCCCGCATGGCGGATCAGCCAGCCATGGGCAAAACCCATGCGAAGCCACCAGCAGGAACCGTGATCTAGCTGACGAAGCCGGAAGAACCAACACGCCACCCAAGTACTGCCTCTGAGGACGGCTAGGCCCTCTCAAGCTGGAGGAACCACGAGACGCGCGCGCACGCATCGACCTGCTGGTTCAGTCACGCATGATAGAAGAGGAAAGTTTGGCTGGCCCGAGATGTTTCGGACCATGCATCCGGAACGAACCGTTTCCAAGGGGATTTTTGCTCCCAAGGGACATGCCAAAGTACAATGGCACGGTCAAGCCAGAAGACTAGCTGGTGGATTACACCATCGCCGTGGGCATCACAAAATGGCAACCGCCAGGTGGCCATGTGCTACGTTCCGCTCATGCTCCTTGATCATCCAGGACATGGCTCAACAACCTCCCCGACAACAACATCAACGCTTGGATCGATTTCGAGCAGGCGTTTGTCCACAACTTCACCGGCACCTACAAGTGCCTGGGCCACCCTAGCAAGCTCGCCCTGTGCGTTCAAGGCAAGGACGAGAGCGAACGCTCGTACATTACCCGATGGAGAAGCATGCACAACTCTTGTGAGGGGGTGCGTGAGCACCAAGCAATCGACTTCTTCATCAACGGCTGTAGGGACAGCACCATGCTCAAGCATAAGCTTCACTGGGTGGAGCCCGATACCATGGCCAAGACCATGGAGATCACGGACAAGTACGCCACCACAGACGCGGCGATGAAAAGATCCATCCGGCTGGATGACCAGGGACAGACCATCGTGGAGGTCTCTATAGACTAGCACCATCCGGAAGGGAACAACCACAACTCCAGGCGGCATGACAACCACCACGGCAAGAGGAAAGACGACCATCCAGATAACCAATATGGTTCCAAGCAGGTGGCAGCCGTCCAAGACGACCCGGCTGCAGGCGGCAGCTGGAGACAAAAGCCCAACGATCAACCACCTCGGCCCAAGTATACCATCAAATCGATGATTGATGGCCCATGCAAGTTCCATAGACACGGAAACAAGACGGCTACACATACAACCCGCCAGTGCACCTGGACAAATAAGAAGACTAAGGTTTGTGGTTTACCACTGCCACCCCCTCCTCCGCCAGCCGATGGCCAGTAGGACAACTACGAGCGCCAAAACTGCCAGGATGAAGACGGAGGAGACTATCCTCGTCGGGTAGGGAACCACCACATCTTCACCACCGAGCTGGAAACCAAGCACAACAAAAGGCGCCACGAGGTGGAGGTGAACACAATCGTCCCTTCCGTTCCCCAGTTCCTGAACTGGTCCGAGCAAGAGGCCAAGTGGAGCCAGAAGGACTAGCTGGATCTACTGCCGCATCCGGGCACATACGCCATGGTGCTGGACCCCATCATCATCTCCAAGAAACACTCATGCAGATTCTCCCGCGTCTTGGTGGACAGAGGAAGCAGCATCAACCTCCTGTACCACAGCTCTCTAGACCGGCTCGACATTAGTGAGTCCCAGCTGGAGCTGTCCAGCACCTCCTTCCACAGAGCTGTTCCGGGTCCATAGCATTCGCCCATTGGAAAGATCTGGCTGGACGTCATCTTTGGCACAGAGGACAACTTCTGTTGTGAGATTATCTGGTTCGAGGTGGTTAACCTCTGTAGTGCTTACCACGCTATCCTGAGATGCCCTGCGCTCACCAAGTTCATGGTAGTGCCGCACTACGTGTATGTCGTTGTATTGGGAACGGAAGTACCTAAAAAGGTTAGATAGAGGTGTGGGGACTAGCAGGAAAGCTATCGACGGCGTCCGCAGGCGAGATTGGATACGAGCGAGCGTAGCGGGACGCAAGAAGTACCCAGGTTCGGGGCCCTCGTGGTGAGGTAAAGCCCCTACTCCTGCCTGATCTGACTAGGTGAAATATACGAGCTACAAGTGCTCCTCGAGCTGTATTCTTTAGCTACTGCCTTAAATGAACTAAGACCCACCCTTTCTACTGAGGACCTCCCTCTCCTTATATAGGAAGAGAGGCAAGGGTATCACTGGCTAATCCGACTGGCGGGCCCCACAGGCGGGTCCCAGCCGGCTAGTCATCTACAGTACCCGACATGGTATGTCACATTGGTGTATGAGCGGTATGGCTGTCGTAGGCACAGTGGACACCGTGCGAGCCCGTCGTTAGCACATGCCACTATTCCCGCGTCAGCCACGCCAAGTCTTCGGTATGGGCGGGTGGTTGCCCGTCTTGTCGTCGTACAGGGCGTACCGTGCACTGATACGCACGTCGTCCTGTCCCTCTGATTGGATCCGGCTATGTTGTTGTATTCGGCTACCTCTTCAGGGTCTGGCTACCGTGTGGTAGCCGGTCCCTCCTGCCCTGTACAGCTGCATCTGGTCAGCCGGCCGAGACCGACTGTCATGTTTCTTACTCGGGTGGGGTATCCGGGGATCTTCCCCCTGACACTAGCCCCCGAGCGTGTGTGGATTCCGCCCTTGGGCGAAATGTGCGCGCGCTCCCTTCTGCTTTTCGAATTTTGATCCGGCTGAGACTGGCGGTTGCGCTACTCGTGACGTCAGTGCTGACGCCAGCCATGCGCGCACGCGCCATCATTGCTCTGCGGCGGGCAGCGTAACGTCTCGTCGCGCGTCGCCTCGGGGAACTGCTTGCCCGGCGCCTCGGTTTCTGTCCCAGGATCTTCTGCGCATCCGTCTCGGCACACGGGATCTAGGCGGCGGTTGGGATGTGGGTCGCCCGGATGCACGCCACGTGGCCCTGCCGACGGTTGCCCTTCCGGTCCTTTAAAGGGATGCCGCGGGGGAGGCAGTTCTTTTCCTTCGCTCCCCTGCTGCAATCCTCCTCTCCTTCTCGCGCGCTGCTGCTCCTGTGCTCTTCCCCTCTGCGCCGCCCGCTCGTCGCCGTCGACGCTACGGGCCACCGTCACTCCTCCGTTGCCGCTCCTTCTCCTCAGCCGGAAATGGCCGCTGACCGCGGAGCCTGGTGCGGCTCCTCCGTCACCGAGGATCAGATTGCTAAGTACCGCGCGACCCGCGTCCTCACGCCGGCGGAGGAGGTGGTGGTGTGGTTGGCGCCGGTGGGGGAAGAGTTACCGCATCCGATGGAGGGGGAGCGTGTTATTTTCGTCTCGCATCTGGCGCGCGGGTTTGCGCTGCCGCTCCACCCCTTCTTCCTCACGTTTCTGGCCTTCTTCGACCTCCGTCTCCACCACCTCGGCGCCAACGCCATCCGAATGCTGGCGCACTTCATGGCGTTCTGCGAGAGCTACCTCGGGATCCAGCCGGATCTCGGGCTCTTCTGCTGGCTCTTCCGAGTTCGGCCGCAGGTCCAGTACACGAAGGGCCCACTAGTCGTCTGCGGCGGCGCCTCCATATACTCCCGCTCCCAATCCGGCTACCCGAAGTTCTTGCTCTAGGACACAGTACGGCTGTGGCAGCAGTCGTACTTTTATGTCAAGAACGTCACCGGTGTCGACCGGATAAACCTGCTGGCCTTCCAAGACATCGAGTCCAGCCGGCAAAACTGGGACTTGAAGGTCTACGGCGACAAGGCGGAGACGGACGCGATGCTAGCACACATGCGCTCCCTTGTCACCTGCCAGCTAACCGGTCGGGACATCACCCTTAGCTGGATGTCCCGGCTGATGATGCCGCTCCAGCAGCGGGCACACAAGATGTGCTTCTACTCCGGCGGACTGGACCTGACCCGGCTGTCGCGTTGCGATCCCCGCTACCACAACTTGAAGGAGTGGTTGTGGACAATCAGCAAGGAGCGGCTGCCGGAGAACTGGAAGTTCAGCCTGGCGCCCTACAGCCGGGAGCACCGCACGCCCCGGGTAAGTTCTTGTAGCCAGAATTTTTGCTTATTCCCTCTGTTATCTCCTTGCTCTGTCTGACTGACCTTTTGCATTCGCTAGATCTTCCCCTGCATCCTTCGCGAGGAGGGCGACGCTCCTCTCGAGGTGTTCGCACCGGACTTGCCCGAGCTGCGCGCTCGGCGATCCGGCGAGGAATCAGATGGGGACGGCGATGCCTTCCCCAGCCGGAACGACGAGCCTGAACGACGAGCCGAACGCCGACCCGCACGCGGTGGTGCACGAGGAGGAGGATGCCGGCCCAACCGCGGAGCCGGCGACACGCGCCGCGGCGGACGGCGAAGCAGGCGGGAGCGGCTCCGGCCATTCTAGCTCCCGCCGGCCTGCGGTGGAGGAGCCGGCTCCAAAGAGGGGCCGGACTAGCGCCCTGCCACCAAGCCGGCTTGGCCGGAAGAAAGGGCCGCCCCCGGTTGTGCCGAGGTACGTTTTTCTCCCTCCCCCTCTTGGTGCTTTCTGTTTGTTTTTCCTTGTCCTTGTTTTTCTAACTTTAGCCTGTTTTGCTCTTGTCTTTTCCTCCTTTCTGTTTAGCGCACTGGTTTCTTTCGGCGCCGTGAGCCCGGCTCGGACGCCAGCCGGGTCACCGCCTCGCGCCCCGACTGATCCAACTGGCGCCTCCCCTTCCTCTGAGGCGCAGCCTCATTCTCCTCCTCAAGCCGAGCCGGCTGCCCCCTCTCAGCCGGAGGGTCCCCAGCCGGAAGCGACTCGCTCCCAGGAGGAAGGTTCCTCCGCGGGCGCGCGGGGGCTACCGGCAAGGAGCTTGTCGTGGTTGGCGACGATGACTCCGACGAGGCGCTCGGGGAGGAGTGGCATACAGCGGTGCTCGCGGCGAAGGAGTCCTTGATCGTCAATGCTGTGGACGACGACTCCTCTTCCGCCGCCTCACTGTCGGATCTTGCCGCCACGCTCGAGCTGGCGGTGAAGGAGATCCGGCTGCTTGAGGCCACAGCCGGTGGGAACCGGACGCTGGAGCAGAAGCTTGCTGTAGCCAACGGGACCTCCCAGAGTAAGTCCGCCTCATCCGTCTGGCTTTTTTTTAATAGTCGGCTTCGTTGCAGCTGTCCTCGTGTGCGCCCAGCGCGAGATCGATCGCTTGAAGAAAGCGAACGACCGGCTGAGCAGGTCCAACTCCACGCTGCGCTTGCAGAACAAGGACTATCACGCGCGAGTAGATGGCTTGGAGGCTACCGTCAAGGAGCGCGACGCCTCGCTTGCTAGCCGGGCCGAAGCGTTCTCCCTTCTCGAGGCCCAGAACAAGGACCAAGAGAAGGAGATAAAACGGCTAGCGGTCAAGGAGAAGGCGCTGGTGGAGGAGCTGATGCAAGTCGGCCACACTGCCAAAGTTGAGTTCTTTCTTTCGTCTTCTTTTCTTTCCGGATCCAGTAGCCGGATTTGACTCCTCTTTTCTGACAGCCTTTTACCCCGGCATAGACCTGCTGGCCTACAACCGGCTGCAGGAGAACTGGCCGGGAGCGCAGCCGATGGCTTAGGAGCTCGTCGTTCTTCTTGGCGAGGAGGCCGCAAAGCTTCGTCAGGTAGTGCGGGACATCTTCTCCTTTATGTGGCCGGAGGCTCCGGTTCCGGAGACAATGGCGCAGATGGCGGCGAAGGTGGGAGAGGTGCCGGCTGCGGTGGACCGGCTGCGGGATCTGGCGGCGCGGGGTGGAGCGGAGATGGCCCTGGCGCTGATGCTTTCCTGGTACAAGGATGCTCGCATCGAGAAGATCGACGGGGGCTTCCACGCCAGAGCCGATCTTGCCGCCATCCGCCAAGCCCATCTGGAGCTTCGTGGGTCCGCCATCAAGATTGCCGACTACGTGGATCCAGACGAGGTGCTCACTGACTCGGAGTCCCCCGACACTCCGGATGCGGAGTCCTCGGTGCCGCCGTCTGCCAGCGCCAGAGCCAGAACGAGCACTGCGGCTCCGCCCCCGCCTCCAGCATCTGCCAGCCAGGAGCGTCCCCACGGCAAAGGCCCTGCCGTTTAGCTATTGCCCTGGGATGCCGGGTGTATTTGTCTTGTTCTAGATTATCGTAAAACTTGTCTGTACCGGCTATCTTTGATGCCGGGTAACTCTCGGGAGCTTCGTCTCCCTTTTGCTTGTTAATATTGAATTCTTGGGTCTTCCTTTATTTGTGTCTTGAGTTTTCCTTTGATATCTTTGCCGGCTCACTTCGCCCGGCTGACCTAGCCCGGCTACACACTTTTAGCCGGATGAACTACACCTCCAGTGGGGGCGCGCCAGCGCACCCACTGGGTGTAGCCCCCGAGATTCAGAGTAGCTGGCGTAGCCAGGTGCTTCGAATCTTCCTTGTTCTTCCCGCTCTTCTAACTTTATCCGACTGGCCTCGCCCCAGTCGACTGCTTTCGTCGGCTGGACGCCTTCAGCCGGGGGAACCAACATTCCAGTGGGGGCGCGTGAGCGCACCCACTGGGTGTAGCCCCCGAGATTCGGAGTAGCTGGCATAGCCAGGTGCTTCGAATCTTTCTTGTCCTTTATTGCTCCCGCCCTTGCCCTCACCTGGGCTCCGAACTGCCGGCTAAACGCCCTTAGTCGGCCAGGAACTACAAGATTCCACTAGGGGCGCGCAAGCGCACCCAGTGGGTGTAGCTCCCGAGATTCGGAGCGCTTGATGAAGGCAAGGGCTTCGAATCTTCTTTCCTTCTCCTGAATTCCGACTCGAAGTAGTCAGACAAGAAACGCACATATGCATACACATACATTTCATAGGTTAATAGGTTAGTCCGTCAAATCGTAGCCGGGAAACGGCTTATTTTTTCAAAAACTGGCCTGCTCCTTTCTAGGCGCTTAGTCGCTTTCTCGTGTGTTCTGCTATTTTTGCTGCGTCCTTGCCGGACAGCCGGGTTGCGGTCTGCAGCCGGAATCAAAGGGAGCTGACAGTACATTACGCACGGTACTAGCGGCTGGATTGGTTTGAGCTAGTTGCGGGGCCAGGACGCCCGATCTGTCATGCGTCTTCCCTGTTTTTCATGTGGGATGCCTCGGGCTTTTGCTCTTGCTAGCCGGACAGCCGGGTTGCGGTCTGTAGCTGAGACGAAGAGTGGGCCTCTGACATCATCGCACACTACTCAGCCGGTTAGTTGGCTTTACAGGCTGGGCCAGCCGGCGAGCCCCCGGGTAGGGGTAGCCGGAGCCGGAAAGTTTTAATCGGAGAACAGGTACGCATACATTTCCAGAAGGAGCCCCCGAGATTCTCGTGGGAGTCCGCATTTTCATTTATGAGGTTTTCGGGATACATACACTGTTTGGCGACTAGGTGTAAAACGGGCGCAGCAGGGCCACGTTCCAAGGACGTTCGGTCTCCTCGTCCGATTTGTCCATCTTGTTCTTGCGCGGCTGCTACGCGTCGATGAGGTAGTAAGAGTCGTTGGGCAGCACCCGGCTGATGATGAAGGGGCCCTCCCAGGGTGGTGATAGCTTGTGCATGCCCTTCGTGTCTTGCACCAACCGGAGAACCAGGTCACCCTCGCGGAATGCGACTGGGCAAATCCGGCTGGAATGGTAGCGGCGTAGTCGCTGCTGGTACAGGGCGGATCTGGACAGGGCCAGCTCGTGGGCCTCCTCCAGGAGATCTACCCCGTCCTCCCGCGCCTCCTTGTTGGCCTGCTCGTCGTAGAGGAGCTTGCGGGGGGAGTCGAATTCGATGTCGGCAGAGAGGACGGCTTCCGATCTGTAGACCAGGAAGAATGGCGTGTAGCCGGTTGACCTATTCCGTGTGGTGCGGAGGCTCCACAGCACAGCCGGAAGTTCCTTGATCCAGCATCCGGGTGATCGCTCCAACGGCTCAATGAGACGTGGTTTGATGCCGGCTAGCACCAAGCCGTTTGCTCGTTCGACCTGCCCGTTGGACTGTGGATGTGCGACGGAGGCGAGGTCTAGCCGGATGCCCTTGTTGCTGCAGAACCGGGCGAAAGCCCCCTTGGCGAAGTTCGTGCCGTTGTCGGTGATGATGCTATTGGGGTAGCCGAAGCGGTTGATGATGTCAGTGAAGAAGGTAACCACTGTCGCCTCGTCCAGCTTCCGGATAGGCTTGGCCTCGATCCACTTTGTGAACTTGTCCACCGCTACCAGCAGGTGGGTCATTCCCGCACGAGCTCGCTTGAAGGGACCGACCATGTCGAGGCCCCAAACCGCGAAGGGACAGGTGATTGGTATGGTCTTGAGCACCGAGGTTGGCATGTGCCTGAGCTGCCCGAAGCGTTGGCACCCCTTGCACGCGTGGACCAGCTGCTCGGCATCCTCGAGGGCGGTGGGCCAATAGAAGCCATGGCGAAACGCCTTGGTGACTATCGCCCTTGACGAAGTGTGGTGCCCGCACTCGCCCTGGTGGATGTCCTTGAGTAGCCGGTAGCCTGTGTCTACGTCGACACATCTTTGGAAGATACCGGATACACTGTGCTTGTACAGCTCGCCATTTATGATGGTGTATGTATGCGCGTGGCGTCGGATTTGTCTGGCCTCCACCTCGTCATCCGGGAGTTCGCTGTTGGCGATGTAGTTCATGAAGGGCTGTGCCCAAGATGGCACTTCCCGGATGACGAGGACGCTCCTGTCCTCCGGCTGTCGGGTGTCGGTGGGCCGTCCGGGTGGGATGTCAGGGGCGGCAGCCCCTGTGCCACTGGGCGAGCCGGTAGCCCCTGGGTCCTGCGAGCCGGAGGGCACCGCTTGGCCGGAGTTGGCACGAGTTTTCTTCTTTGGTGGCTCCGCCGGCTCCGCCACCGCTGCCCCGGCTGCCGGGACGCTCCCCGCCCAGATGATGGAATCTGATTTCGGTGATGGGTTGATGGATGGCTTGCGTAGGTGCTCCAGGGAGACCCCTGGCGGGATGGCCTGCTTGGTGGACCCTATCTTGGAGAGCGCGTCGGCTGCCTCGTTGTTGGTGCGGGGGACGTGATGAAATTCACACCCGTCGAAGGAGGAGCTGAGCTTCTGGATGTGGAACCGGTAGAGGGCCATGTTGGCATCTCTAGCGTCCCATTCCCCGGATACTTGTTGTACCACCAAGTCCGAATCGCCGAAGCACAAGATCCGGTTGATGCCGATTTCCTTGGCCAGCCGGAGCCCGTGCGCCAGTGCCTCGTATTCGGCTACGTTGTTGGAGGCCTGGAAGTGGATCTGCCACACGTACTCCAGCCGGTCTCCCTTGGGCGAGGTGAGCATGATGCCGGCTCCCAAGCCCCCGAGCATCTTCCACCCGTCGAAATGCATCCTCCAGTGGTCCGAATCCGGAACCGGTGGGAGATACTGGGTCTCGGCCCAGTCGACAAGGAAGTCCGCCATTGCTTGTGACTTGATCGTGAGCCGGGGCTCGTACTGGATGGAGTAGGCAGCAAGCTCGATGGCCCATTTGGCGACCAGGCCGGTGGCGTCCTTGTTGCCGATGATTTCCGAAAGGGGTGCAGTGCACACGACCTTGATCGGGTGCTCCTGGAAGTAGTGCTTGAGCTTCTTGCATGCTAGGTACACGCCGTAGCACATCTTTTCGCAGTGGGGGTAGTTCTGCTTGGAGAGGGAGAGAACCTCGCTGAGGTAGTAGACGGGTCTCTAAACTTGCTGGGCGTTGCCTTCCTCAGGGCGCTCCACCGCCAGGACGACGCTGACGACCCGGCTGGTGGCTGCTATATAGAGCAACATCGGCTCCTTGCTAGCCGGTGTGGCTAGAACCGGCGCTGTGGACAGCATGCGCTTGAGGTCGTGAAACGCGGTGTCGGCCTGCGAAGTCTAGGAGAACTTGTCCGTCCTTTTCATCAGCTGGTACAACGGAAGTGCCTTCTCCCCCAGCCGGCTGACGAAACGACTGAGGGAAGCCAGGCATCCGGTGAACTTCTGGACTCCAAGCAGGTTCTTGGGCGGTTGCATCCTTTCGATGGCCGCGATCTTCTCCGGATTTGCCTCGATGCCTCGCTGAGATACGAGGAAACCGAGTAGCTGGCCGGATGGCACTCCGAAGACGCATTTTTCCGGGTTTAGCTTCATCTGGTATTGGCGGAGGTTGCCAAATGTTTCTCGCAGGTCCCCGAGGAGGGTGCGCTTTTCCTTGGTCTTGATGACCACGTCATCCACGTAAGCGTGCACGTTTCGGCCTATCTGTGAGTGCAAGCATTTCTGCATACATCGCTGATAGGTGGCGCCTGCGTTCTTTAGGCCGAAAGGCATGGTTACATAGCAGAAAGCCCCGTAGGGGGTGATAAATGATGTCTTAATCTGATCAGCCAGGTTTAGCCGGATCTGATTGTATCTAGAATAACAATCTAGAAAAGACAACAAATCATAGCCGGCCGTGGAATCGATGACCTGATCGATACGGGGCAAGGCGAAGGGGTCTTTCGGGCATGCCTTGTTCAGGCTGGTGTAGTCGATACACATGCGCCAGGTCTTGTTCTTTTTCAACACCAGGACTGGGTTCGCCAACCAGTCCGGGTGGTATACTTCCATAATGAACCCGGCTGCGAGGAGCCGGGTGATCTCGTCACCGATTATCTTTCTCTTCTCTTCCGCGAACCGGCGCAGAGGTTGCTTGACCGGCTTGGCATCCGGACGCACATGAAGTGAGTGCTCGATGAACTCCCTCGGCACACCCGACATGTCTTTGGGAGACCATGCGAAGATATCCCGATTCTCACGGAGGAAGTCGACGAGCGCGCCTTCCTATTTGTTGTCCAAGCCGGCACCAATGGTGACGAACTTAGTCGGGTCGGAGGGGTCGAGCAGGATCCTCTTCGTCTCCTTTGCCGGCTGGAAAGCTCCTTCTCCAGCCGGTTTGCTGCTAGCCGGAATGTCCTGCTGGGCCATGGCCACATTGCGCATGATCGCGCGCTTTTCTTCGGCTATGATGAGGGCCTCTACTAGTTTGGAACCGGCTGAGGCGCACTCCATCGATCGCCTGAAGCAGCCGGCGACGGTGATCACGCCATGGGGTCCTGGCATCTTCGTCTTGAGGTATGCGTAGTGGGGGACGGCCATGAACTTGGCGAGGGCGGGGCGTCCGAGGAGAGCGTGGTAGGTGCTCGTCAAATTTACCGCCTCGAACCAGATTGGTTCGCGGCGGAAGTTCTCCTCTGTCCCGAAGATGACGTCCAGCTAGATTTTTCCCAGCGGAGCGCAGGCTGGCCCCAGCAGTACGCCGTGGAACGTCGTGGTAGTCGGGCGCAGGTCGCTTTCGCGAATGCCCAGCTTCTCCAGCGAGGACTGGTAGAGGAGGTTGAGGTTGCTGCCTCCATCGATGAGGACGCGCGAAAATCGGCAGGTGCGCACATTGGAGACAATGAGGGGGTCGAGCACCATGGCGTAGCCCCCGGGAGTCGGCAGATGCTCCGGTTGATCTGCCCGGCTCTAGGTGATGGGGGTTTCCGACCAGTTCAGGTACTGGGGGACCGAAAACAATGGCGTTGACCTCCTTGGAGCGTCGCCTGCGGCTGTGCTTGTCGTCCTGCTCCGTCTCGAAGATGTGGTAGGCGGCGTGCGGTTGGGGGTAGCCGTTGTTGTTGTTGCCGCTGTTGCCGCCGTTACCAGCATCACCGGCTCCCCTAGCCGGTGGTGGGGGTCCACCTGGTGGGGGAGGCGGGAGACGAGGCTGGTTGCCCTGGTCCTTTAGCTGGCGAGTCCAGCTGCAGTTCCGGTTGCTGTGCATAGCCGGTTTGAAGGGACCGCTATGCCACTTGCACGGGCCGTCAATCATCTGGTCGAAGGTGAGCCGGGGCTTCTGCCTTCTTGTGTCGTTAGCCGGTGCGTCGGGCGCACCCTCTACGGCATTGACCTGCCGCGCGTGGTAGCGAGGCTTCTGTTGCCTGTCCTGGCGGTCCCCATGGAACCGGCTGTCGCGAGCCGGCTCCGTGGGAGTCGGACGGCCTTCCGCGTTTACTCGGAGGGGCTTCTTCATGGCAGCATCTGCCGTGGCGTACTCGTCGGCAACCGTCATGAGCTCCGCCATGGTTTTCGGCTCGTCACACAGTAGCCGGTGGCGAACCATGGTGCCCTCTCGGCATCCTTCGATGAAGAAACCGATGGCCTGGCTCTCCAGGATGCCCTCGCAAGTGTTGCGGAGCTCCGTCCACTTGGCGAGGTACTCGCGGTCAGTCTCGTGGTCACCCTGGACGCACAAGGCCAGGTCGCGCGGGCGCCCTGGGCGCTTGTACGTGCCGTTGAAGTTGCGGAAGAAAACCTTCTCAAAATCAGGCCAGGCGTTGATGCTGTTGGGCGCGAGGCTATTGAGCCAGGTCCTCGCCGACCCGGTTAGCATGAGAGGGACGTAACGCACGGCTGTGCGCTTATTCCCGTGGGCGATGCCGACTGCCGTGGCGTAGTCGGTCAACCAGTCTTCCGGCTTCATCCTGCTGTCGTACTTGGGGGTGTCCCTGGGCAGGGAGAATTTATCCGGAAACGGCTCGTTCCGGATGCGGGGTCCGAAACAAACTGGTTCGGTAGAATCTTCCTCCTCCGTGACTCGTGCTTGAGCGAGCAGCTCGATGCGGTCGCGGGCATCCGGACAATCCGGGTTGGGCGCACCCACCCGGCCCGAGAGGCGGGAACCGGCTGGTCTGGGTGGTACGGCTGGTGGGGGTGGAGGTGGCGAGTTGCTGTTGAGCGTATGCTCCTGGCGCGGCTGGCCCCTGTTGCCGGAGCTGCGACGCCTGCTGCGGGCCCTAGCCGGCTGAGGGGAGGACACCTGCTGCGTGTCACGTGGTGTGCCCCTGCTGTTGGCGGGTAGCCTTCTTCCTCTGGAGTAGCTAAGGTCCTCCTGCGTCTGCCGGTTGGCGCCGGCCTGCTCGTCCGCGACACGGAGGAGCTCCTGGACGCGAGCGTGCTGGCGGGCCCGCTCCTCGCCCTCCAGGCTGGGTAGTTCTTCTGTCGCGGCTCGCGCCGCGCGCAAGTTCTTGATGGGCGTGCTGTAGGTGGGCCATGTAGGGGCAGGCGCGGGGTCCGGTTCTCCGTCCTTCTCCATCCTGCCGCCTAGCTCACCACCCCGATGTCGTACCTGGCCGCGCCGGCTCGGCTCCACGGTAGCCGGGGTGAGGCCGTGCGCGCGGTCATACTCACACCTAGCGGTCTCCAGCTGCTTGCGGGCTGCCGCCAGCTCCATGGCCTCCTGGAGGAGGATCTGTCTCTCCATGGTGAAGTTGGCTTCCTTCTCCTCCGGGTTGTCCCCGAGGGTAACCGACGTCAGGATCCGATCAATGGCATCCTCGACCGGGTTCCGAGGCTGCGAGGGAGCGGAAGTTCCGACCTCATCCACGCCTCGCTCCCGCGGCCGGCGGGGCTGCGAGCTGGATCCGGCCATCATGACCTCCACGCCGCAAGGTGTGGCGGAGGTGCCGCCGCCTGAGCATGGCGGCCCCACGACAGAGACGATTTCCCTAGGGAAACGCTCCGGGACGGTGGCGATGTAGATGGGGAGATCGCCGAATAGCAGAACGGTGCCGTTTGCCGGGAAGGAAGTTCCAGCGAAGCAGGAGGCGTTGTCGATGACACAATCGAACTTGCCGAGCGTGAGCACCATGCCGGAGGCCACGCGCTCACCGGCTGAAGTGCGGGGTCCCGTGCGGAACGTGACTCCGGTCGAAGCCATCTGCCCCACGGTGGGCGCCAACTGTCGTTGTATTGGGAACGGCAGTACCTAAAAAGGTTAGATAGACGTATGGGGACTAGCAGGAAAGCTATCGACGACGTCCGCAGGCGAGATTGGATACGAGCGAGCGTAGCGGGACGCAAGAAGTACCCAGGTTCGGGGCCCTCATGGTGAGGTAAAGCCCCTACTCCTGTCTGATCTGACTAGGTGAAATATACGAGCTACAAGTGCTCCTCGAGCTGTATTCTTTAGCTACTGCCTTAAATGAACTGAGACCCACCCTTTCTACTGAGGCCCTTCCTCTCCTTATATAGGAAGAGAGGCAAGGGTCTCACTGGCTAGTCCGACTGGCGGGCCCCACAGGCGGGTCCCAGCCGGCTAGTCATCTATAGTACCCGGCATGGTATGTCACATCGGTGTATGAGCGGTATGGCTGTCGTAGGCACAGTGGACGCCGTGCGAGCCCGTCGTCAGCACAGGCCACTGTTCCCGCGTCAGCCATGCCAAGTCTTCGGTATGGGCGGGTGGTTGCCTGTCTTGTCGTCGTACAGGGCGTACCGTGCACTGATACGCACGTCGTCCTGTCCCTCTGATTGGATCCGGCTACGTTGTTGTATCCGGCTACCTCTTCAGGGTCCGGCTACTGAGTGGTAACCGGTCCCTCCTGTCCTATCCGGCTGCATCTGGTCAGCCGGCCGAGACCGACTGTCCTGTTTCTTACTCAGGTGGGGTATCCGGGGATCATCCCCCTGATAGTGTACCTCAAGATGAAGCTCCCTGGGCCAAGGGGGTAATCACCACCACGGGTGATTATAGGCTGTCGGTGGAATGCATCATAGACGGCTCCAAGATCACCGAGGCCATGATCATCACTGAGGAGAAATGTGTCATCATGCAGAACATGGCGGCCCTACAGGTAGACATGCCGACTGGCGATCCAAAGCCAGCCGAAGAGACGCAGTTCAAGCCATCAAAGGGCACCAAGAAATCCTGCTAAACGAGGCCGACCTAGACAAGTTCGTCCTGGTCAGAGACGGCCTTGATAACAAATAGGAAAGCGCGCTCGTCGACTTCCTCCGTGAGAATCAAGACATCTTCGCATGGTCCCCCCAAGGACATGCATGGTGTTCCGAGGAAGCTCGCCGAGAACTCTTTACATGTCAGACCAGATGCAAAGCTGGTAAAGAAATCACTACGCCACTTCGTGGAAGAGAAGAGAAGAACCATCGGTGAAGAGATCACCCAGCTGCTCGCAGCCGGATTCATCATGGAGGTTTTCCACCCGGAATGGCTAGCAAACCCGGTGCTGGTGCTGAAAAAGAACAAGACTTGGCGCATGTGTGTTGACTACACCAGCCTCAATAAGGCATGCCCCAAAGATCTGTTCGCCCTTCCAAGATTAGTTGTCATTCCTGGATGCATACTCTGGCTACTACTAGATCCGGCTAAACTCCGCTGATCAAATAAAGACAACATTCATCACCCCATATGGGGACGGAAAAATGTGGGTGCCACATACCAGCACCGCATGCAGAAGTGCCTACAATCGCAAATCGGTAGAAACATGCACGCCTATGTCGATGAAGACAAAGGAGAAGAGGACGCTCCTTGAAGACCTGAAGGAGACATTCGCCAACCTTCGCCGGTTCCAAATGAAGCTAAACCCGGAGAAGTGTGTATTCGACGTACCAGCTAGCCATCTCCTCGGTTTCCTCATCTCAGAATGTGGAATCGAGGCTAAACCGGAAAAGATCGGCGCAATCGAGCGTATGCAGCCGCCACAGAATCTGCACGACATGCAGAAGTTCGCCGGGTGTCTGGCCTCCCTCAGCCAGTTTGTCAGCCGGCTGGGCGAGAAGGCGCTCCCCCTGTACCATCTCATGAAGAAAACGGACAAGTTCAAATAGACGGCGGAGACAGACGAGGCCTTCCGCGACCTCAAGTGCATGTTATCCTCGGTGTACTACCTGACTGAGGTACTCTCGCTGTCAAAGCAGAACTACCCTCACTATTAGAAGCTAGTGTATGGCATGTACATGGCCGCCAAGAAGTTGAAGCACTACTTCCAAGAGAACTCCATCCGGGTAGTGGCGTTGCCCCCCTGTCAGACATCATGGACAACAAGGACGCCACATGCCGGGTGGCGAAATGGGCAATAGAGCTCATCGCGCACTGCATCCGGTACGAGCCAAGTACGGCGATCAAGTCTCAGGCCCTGGCGGACTTCCTCGTCAATTGGGCAGAGACGTAGTACCTGCCTCCATGTCTTGACTCCACGCACTAGAAGCTACACTTTGATGTCTCCAAGATGTATGGTGGACTCGGAGCCGGGGTCGTCATCACCTATCCAAAAGGGGACCGGCTGGAGTACGTGCTGCAGATCCACTTCCGCGCATCCAACAACGTCACCGAGTACGAAGCGCTCGTCCGTGGCCTCAAGATGGCGAAAGAGATCGGCATCAGGCGCATCCTCTGCTTCGACGACTCTGACCTGGTGGTGCAGCAAGTATCAGGAGATTGGGACGCCAAGGACGCAAATATGGCGCTATACCGCTTCTTCGTACAACAGCTATGTGCTTGTTTTGAAGGATGCGAGTTGCACCATGTGCCTCGAGCAAACAATGAAGCCATGGATGCACTCACCCGTGTAGGGTCAACAAGAGCAGCAATTCCACCTGGAGTCACCCTCGAGCACTTGCGCAAGCCCTCCATCATGCCATCTCCGGAATCCGACTCCATCATGCTGGATGCGGACCCAGGCACTGCCGGCTCCAAGCAACCTGGCACCGCATCAAACACGGGGACTGCCACGCCGCACCTGGGGACTGTCGCACCGCACCCGGGGACTGCCACCTCCATCCTAGGGCTGCCGGGCCACAGGTCGAGACACCCCCAGCCGGCTCTAGCAACCCGGGGACTGCTGGCTCTGGCGTCCCACCCGGTAGACCGCTTGACAAGCCCGAGTCGGCCGGGAGCGAGGAAGTCAAACTGATCATGCAAACCGTCTGCACCATCCGGGAAACTCCTCCATGGGGCAAGCCATTCATGGACTTTCTGGCCAAAGGAGAGCTACCGGATGAAGAGGTTGAGGCAAGACAAGTGAAGCGAAGGGCAAGCACATACACAATCATCAACAACGATCTCTACAAGCGCAGCGTGGGAGGAATATACCAGCGTTGCGTAAGCCAGGAGGAAGGAATCAGGCTGCTGGTGGACATTCACCAAGGCAAATGCGGTCACCACACATCATCGGGAGAAATAGTGACAAAGGCATTCCGCCATGGGTTCTACTAGCCCATGACACTGGAGGACACCGAGAAGCTGGTGAAGGCATGCAATGGCTGCCAGCAGTTCGCCCAACAGAAACACACACATCATCAGTGCTCAAGACGATCCCTATCACCTGGCCATTTGCCGTCTGGGGCTTGGACATGGTAGGCCCATTCAAAACAGCGCGATCCAGCATGACGCACTTGCTGGTCGCCGTGGACAAGTTCACCAAGTGGATCGAGGCAAAGCTAATCAAGAAACTGGATGGACCGACAATGGTCAAGTTCTTCACCGACATCATCACGCGTTTCGGCTACCCCAACAACATCATCAGAGACAACGACACGAACTTTGCCAAAGGGGCCTTCGCGCGTTTTTGTGGTGACAAGGGCATCCGCCTAGACCTGGCCTCCGTCGCGCACCCCAATCCAATGGACAGTACGAGCGAGCAAATGGTCTGGTCCTAGCCGGAATCAAGCCGAGGCTAATCGAGGCGCTGATGAGCACTCCCGGATGCTAGATAAAGGAACTACCGGCAATGCTATGGAGCCTACGCACAACGCCCAACCGCTCCACCGGCTTCACGCCATTCTTCCTCGTCTATGGAGCAGAGGTAGTCCTGCCAACCGACATCGAGTTCGACGCACCGCGCAAACTGCTGTATACAGAGCAGCAAGCCAAAGAAGCATGGGAAGACAGCGTCAATCTCCTTGAAGAGGCACGAGAGTTGGTCCTATCCAGATCTGCTATCTACCAGCAAAACATGCGCTGCTACCACGCTAGCTGGATCCGCAACATCTCATTCTGCGAGGGCGACCTCGTCTTGCGGCTTGTACAAGACACCAAGGGGATGCACAAGCTAGCTCCACCTTGGGAAGGGCCATTGATCATCAGCCGAGTGCTACATAACAACTCATGTTACCTGATCGATGCTTGCCAGTCGGCGAAGAACAAGATGGACTGCTCCGACGAAGAAACTGAATGCCCGTGGAATGTGAATCTGCTTTGCCCATTCTACACCTAAGTAAAGGGCAAATGTATCTTACTTATATGTATTGAACAAGTTGAGGAGCCTCGACATAGTCTTGGGGACTCCGTAATAATTTGGCATTTTCTGCTGCAACACTTGAAGTTCTCTGGCTGCATTGTTTTTAACCCCGGACCCGATAGTCTCTCTCAGGGACTCGCCGGATGGCCTAGACGACCATGAATTCTGAAAAGAAGAAGTACTGTACGTGGCTCCAAGAGATCCCTCTTCGATTCTGGCTGTAGACCGCAAGCCGGCTGATAGAGACAGCAAGAGCAGAAAACTCGAAGACTCGTACAAGAAAAGTCCTAAGGAAAACAAGATGTCTGGATGTTCCGGATGCACCTACTCGTTCGAAGCCGGTAGCCAAAATCCGAAGTATTACGTAGTACGCTAACTAAGCAAACCCTTGCTTCCAGCTAAGCGCTAACAAGGGCACAGCTTTAACGGCTAATGCTCGTTAAGAAAAGGACTAAGTTACCAGTTTTGCACGATACGACAAAATTTTCAACCAAACGAGCAACTAAAGACTATGTTTACCCTACACACGTCTAATGTGCAAACAATTGTTTGTATCTTTCATCCTTGCATGAACTAAAGCGTCCGAGCCGGAGGCCAGCCGCCATACGGCAAAGGAACGCAAAGGAGCTTCGACCCGGCTAGATTCTCCAGCCGGCCTGAACCTCGGGGACTACATCCTGTGGGTGCGCTCGCCCGCCCCCACACAGGAAACCTGCAACAAGCAACAACACAAAGGAGCTTCGCCCTGGCTGGATCCTCCATCCGGCCCGAACCTCGGGGACTACACCCTGTGGGTGCGCTCGCGCGCCCCCACACAGAAGAAAGCATACAAGTGCAACAAGAGGCAAATTATACGCAAAAAGAGCACAAGATAACATCGCAAAAGGGAGACAAAGATCCATACCAAATTCACTATAGTAGGACAAATTGTTCAAACAGGTAGACAAACAAGTTTTCAAGCAGATACAAATACTCCCAGCATTCTAGGGATCAGGATTGAGGATCATTAGAAGGACCAGAGGCGTCGGATGGAGCATGGTGATACATTGCAAATGTATCTATAGTTTTTGATGCTCCATGCTTGGTTTTATCCACTTTCTTGTGTTTTGTCCACACTTTGGTGTAATTTTCATATGATTTCTAGGACTAACCTATTAACAAGAGCCACCGTGTCAGCTGCCTGTTTTCTGCTGTTTTTGGTTCCAGGAAAGTCAGAAAATGAATATTCTCGGAATTGGACGGGACAAAAGCCAAAGTGCCTATTTTTCCAGAAGACTCCAGGAGCCAGAATACGAGACGGAGGAGGGCCAGGGGCTGTCCACACCCCCCAGGCGCGGGCTGGGCCTAGCCGTGCCAAGGCATGGTGTGGTGGCCCCAGGCACCCCCTCGGTCTCCCTCTTCGCCTATAAGAAGCCTTTTGACCTAAAAACTTCGGGGGGTTCGACGTTTTTCCAAAAGGAGTTCTGCTCCGCCGCCACCACCAGATTCCATGAAACAGCACCAGAAACTCCGTTCTGGCAACCTGCCGGGACGGGGAATTGGAGGAGATCATCGCCATCATCATCACCATCGCTTCTCCATCGACCATCCATGTTTTCCCCATCTATGAGTGAGTAATCCCCCGCTTTAGGCTATGGGGATGGTAGGGATTGGATGAGATCGTTCATGTAATGGCATTAGATTGTTAGGGCATGGTTCCTAGTATCTTTTATTAGTGCTTTATGACTTTGTTGCGACTTGTTGTGCTTAATGCTTGTCACTAGGGCCCGAGTGCCATGATTTCAGATCTGAACATGTTATTGATTCATTATGATAGTATTGTTTCTGGTCTTATCTACAAGTTGTATACATACGTTGTTGTCCGGAACCTATGGCCCCGAAGTGATAGAAATCGGGATAACTGGAAGGGAATGGCTTTGATGTGAGGATCACATGTGTTCACAGAGTGTTAATGCTTTGCTCCGGTGCTCTATTAAAAGGAGCACCTTAATTGCCAGTAGTTCCCTAGAGGCCCCGCTGCAAATGGGCTGGCAGGACAAAAGATGTTGTGCAAGTTCTCATTGCGAGCACGTATGACTATATATGGAACACATGCCTAGGATTTTCTAGTACTTGGATGCTTTATCTTATTTATATGCAATTGCCCTATGTTCTGATTGCTATGTGAATTGTCTTGTCCATGCAACGCCCGTCCATCCATCTCTATGCCTACCGCACTCGAATCCCACTGTTTACTGCGTTTGTTACTACTGTCTTTGCTTTACTACTACTGTTACTTTACTATTCCTACTACAAAACTGTTGCTACTAATAAACTGATGTGAGCAAGATTGTTTCCAGGTGCAGCTGAATTGACAACTCAGTTGTTAAGGCTTATAAATATTCTTTGGCTCCCCTTGTGTCGAATCAATAAATTGGGTTTCACTTCCCTCAAAAATACTGCGATGCACCCCCTATACTTGTGGGTCATCAAGACTATTTTCTGGCACCGTTACCGGGGAGCATAGCTTTATTTATCAAGTCCACTTGGATTCTCTATTGTTCGCTGCTATCCATCCATCATGTGTAAGTCTCGTGATGGCAAGGTTCCTATTTTACCATCCACTACAAGAAGAGGTACGGTTCTGAACACCTCTGTTGTTCTTGATTCACCATCTGTTCTGAGTAAGTTCCTTACACCACCACATACACATGCTACACACACTGCTACTACTGCTGAATCTGAAACTTCTGATGCTTATGATGCTGCTTCTACTGTGCTTGATAAGAGTGGTTCATTAGGTCCTTTCCTAGATGCTACGATTGCTAGAACTATAGCTGGAAATACCAAAACTCCTAATGAAGACACTACCACACCTGTTAGCTCACCTGAGTCTAGTGAGAGTTATGATATTGAAGATGGTTATGTTGAGATGACCGATGAGTTTATTAAAAAATGTAAAAACACCCATGATAGGAGCACTGCTAAGAGTCTCCTTGAGAGGCGTACTATTAGACCCAAATTGTCTCTTGATGCTAAGTTTGCTGCTTCTCCCATAAACATTTTAGATGAAGATTATGATTTCTCTCTCGATCTATCTTACATAGCTATTGTCGAGAAAGAACCTTTTCGTGGGACTAAGAATGAAAGTGCGGTAGCACATATGAATGAACTTTCTACCATGAGTGGCTTGTTTTCTGATGATATTAAGATGCGTACTTACTTTGTTGCTAAGGTTTTCCCCTTCTCACTGAAAGGAGAAGCTAAGACTTGGTTTAGTAATTTACCTCCTAGATCTATTGATAGCCCTGAGTGCTTGATTAGTACTTTCCTGCAGAAATATTTTCCTCCTAGTGCTAGACATGCTATTTTGCAGGAACTTTTTGATTTTAAACAGGAAGAAAAAGAGGTATTGCCCGAATCTTGGGCAAGGTTTTGTGCTTTGATTCATGCACAGGCTAGAAGTCCATTACCTAAGAATGAGCTTCTTGATATATTTTTTAATGGACTAACCGAAGAATCTAGGACATACCTAGATAGTTGTGCTGATTGCGTTTTCAGGAATAAGACTCCTAAGGAAGCTGGGGAATTAATGGCTAAAATAAGCAAGAATTATGAAGATTGGACTCCTCCTAAACAAGCTATACCTGAAGTAATTGTACCTGAACCATCTATTCCTGTGCCTATTCCAACATCAAAGAAGAGGAGAGTTATTGAATTAAATGATGAAGTGATGAAGGAAGCTAAGAAATGTCTTAAGGAGAAGGGAATTAAAGCTGCAGATGTCAAGAATTTACCTCCTATAGAAGAATTATGTAAGCCTATTCCCTACTCATCTACTATTGAAGTACACTCTCTCCAACACTTTGATGAAGGTGATATCCCTTACTCTAAACCTCCTGATCAATGCTTAGAAGAATTTGATATCTTTATTGTTAAGCAAGATAACTTTAATAAAAGGGTGTTAAAATCATCTAATGGAAAACACTAGAGCTATTGTTGAGATGAAAGATATTGTGGAAAGAACCTCTAATGATGTTAAAATGATTGTTAAACACTTTCAAATGGTTCAAACTCAAATAGATCAACTTGTTAAAGTGCAAAACGACTTGCTAGTTAATGCTGCTAAAGAAAAACATGCTTATGAAATTAGAACTAGAAGTGGAGCTGCTACCCAGGATCCTCTATATCCTAAGGGGCATCCCAAAAGAATCGAGTAGGATTCTCAACAAGCTGAAAATAGTGGTTCTACTCGTAAGAAAAGGAAAAAGAAACATAAAACTGTTGTACAACCCTCTGAACTTGCTATAGATCCTAATAGTATATCTATCTCTGATGCTGAAACTGAAAGTGGTAATGAAGAAAATGTTGTTCCTAATGAAGAAAAAGTTGAAGAAGAACCTGAAAACCACACTAAGAATATTAAATACACCAAAGAAGATTTTATTGCTAAGAAACATGGTAGTGAAAGAGAACCTTGGGTCCAAAAACCTATGCCTTTCCCTGATAAGAAACACAAGTCAAAGGAAGATGAACACTATAATAAGTTTTGTGAGTGGATGAAGCCTTTATTATTGCAAATTCCTTTGTCTGATGCTATGAAATTGCCTCCTTACTCAAAGTATATGAAGGACATTGTCTCGAATAAAAGGAAGATCCCTAATGAAGAAATTTCTACTTTGCTTGCTAATTATTCCTTCAATGGTAAGGTTCCTAAGAAACTTGGAGACCCAGGGATTCCAACTATCCCTTGCTCTATTAAGAACAGTTATGTTAGAACTGCTTTGTGTGATTTGGGAGCTGGAGTTAGTGTTATGCCTTTCTCTCTATAAGAGGCTTCAACTTGAAAAATTAATACCAACTGATATATCTTTGCAAATGGCTGATAAATTTACCACTATTCCTGTGGGTATATGTGAGGATGTACCTATTCAGGTCGCTCACAATTGCTTGATATTGACTGATTTTGTTGTGCTTGTAATGCCTGAAGACGATAATATGTCTATTATTCTTGGGAGACCTTTTCTTAATACTGCAGGAGCTATTATTAACTGTAATCAAGGAAAGGTGACCTTCCATGTTAATGACAAGGAACATATTGTCTATTTCACCAAGAAGATTGAAAGGACTTATGGTTTGAATTCAATTGAATATGTTGAGGGCATTCAAGTTGGAGAAATATATTGTCCCATACCAAGAGAAAAAATTGAAACTATTATGATTGGGACCATTGCTATCAAGGTTGAGGTAACATAATCATTAGTGGAATACAAAGTTTTGCCTCATATGGAATTGTTTTGGTAACAAGACCTGATCAACCTTGTTAACAAAAGGATTTCATTGAACAAAACAATGTTTTCACTATGATTATCCCCGTTCACTTCTATTCTATCCATTTTGATTTTCGCTTATGCCTAACTTAAAGGCGTTAAAGAAAAGTACTTATTGGGAGATAACCCAAAAGTTTTAGATGAGTCTTGGAAGTTATTACTTCAGTAATAACCGCTCCTTATCCTTTTTATTTGCCTTTTGTGCCAAGAATAACCTCTAATGAGAGAGAAGTAATGATTGGAAAAGTTGTTGTCCCAAAACAGATTTCTGTGCTTCACCATAAAAATTCGTGTAAAATCTCTGAACGTCTTTTTGAGGCGTGAATTTTTTTGCTTCTACCCCAGGTTGTTATATAACTTTCGTTAGTACAACACTTTTTGATTTGAGCAACAGAAGGTCTTCGAAAAAATTCGTCTTTACCTGCTGGTCTGTTTTGACAGATTTCTACCATTTTCTGCATTTGCTTCTTGTTGGTTCCTTTTTGAGTTCTTTTGGGGAATTGAGCTTTTTGAGGGAAGTGCTACAGTAACTAGTGTTCTAATGAAAGTTTATTTGGAGTTATAACTGAACCTTAAGACTTATTTATCTTGAGTGCACTAATGTTGCTAATAAAGATTGTGTGAAGTTTTGTATGAAGGAAAAATTTCAGGTGTATTAAAGGAATGAGTAATGAGATGAAGGATGGACTAAAGCTCAAGCTTGGGGATGCCAAACGTGTCACCCTAAGAAATATCCAATAAGTACAAGCGTCAAAGCTTGGGGATGCCCAAGGCATCCCCTTCTTCATCAATAAAAATCCCATGTTTCTTCCAAACACTTCATTTTTATTGTTTCATGCACAGTTGTGTTGTTCTTGGAGCGTCTTATTTTTCGTTTTCATTTTGGTTTTTAGTTTGCGTGGTTTGCTTATTTTTCTGAATAAATTGGTTGTACCTCCTCTTTCATGCATTGGTGTTCAAATAGTTTGTTTGGTTTGGTTTGGAAAAGAGTAGGAAAGCTCATGCTTAAGTGGTAAAGAGAGCTTGTTTTTGACTGTGGCCTATGCTTTGTCATGCCATGCTTGATATTGTTTTGGCTTTATGCTTATAATTCTTTGTTGTAGCATGACTTGTTATAAACAATTGAGATTGCTTAATGTGCTTTGGAAGAATCATGCGTTGTTTTAGCATATTAAAGAATAGTATTGTGGTATTCTCCTTTGATGCTTTATTTTGGTTAACTTGGCACATGCTCACACCATGTTATGACTATCCCAAGTCACCATAAGCCTTTATGATACTTTAGTTTTCAACTTGTAGTATCACGTTATGCTTCGATCAATGATGTTTTGTCGCTCTGCATGATTATGGCCATTATTGCTCTCTCGTTTGTCGCTCCCTTACTATTGCTAGCCTTCACTTACACTGAGTGTTTTAC
Organism: Avena sativa; assembly: GCA_916181665.1. Lineage (NCBI taxonomy): Eukaryota > Viridiplantae > Streptophyta > Magnoliopsida > Poales > Poaceae > Avena > Avena sativa. Next base: position 23,308,771 of record OV702290.1, on the reverse strand, counting down.
TTATGTTTCCAACTCCCTTAAAACAAATATTTCCAAGTGTCCACCATACCTACCTATTAGCATCATTTGCTACTTCCATGCATATTCAATATGCCTTGTTTTCTTCCGAATAAAATGTTTGCTCGTTATGAGAAAGTTAGTTAGTAAAGCTCTCACGAACTTGATGGCACACTTTATTTCCTGCATTTAATAAACCTGAACCATTGCGTCCTTCTTTGTTGTGTATATGCTTGCGCTTTATAAGTTCAAGTTAGCAGAACCATGTATCATGGGGAACGCTTTCAACATTGCACTAGTACTTAGTACCTCGTTGATATCATGTTCTTTTGCTTATGGATCCCGGCGGTGTGAAATAAAAGTGGAACTTGTAAGATCATGGAGTTTGTATGTATGTTAGAGAAACACCTGGGCCGCTAGCCTAAGCCATGCCTAATCATGGTGGAAACTTGCAGCATAACCATAATGAGCATTCTATGAAGCATCCTCAATAAAAATCTATGCACATAGTAAATAAAAAGATCGCTGAGATGCTCATTGTCTGCTTGCCTTGTCATTTTGATTATGGGATAGCTCCTGTATCATGTGCAAGGGGTACCCCGTTGGCGGTTCTCTATGATACGTATATACTTACAATGACAAGAGCTTACTTATGACTGAAGTTGAGTAGCATGAGGATCGGTCTTCGTAAGTAAGGGGCATGAGACTTTGATTTATAACTTGTCAAGCATATCCTCTTAGTTATGTCACTTTAACCTTAACCATTTAAAGATGCTTATGACAGGGGCAATGAGAGCTCAAAGCTAATGAGTACCATACTTTCAGCATTTGGAAGCCTTTCAAACTTTTCAAAACTTGTTCATTTCCTTGTTGAGTCTCCACACATTCTATGAGCACTTTCTTGAGAGCATAGTGGCCATTCTTAGTTCTATGTGCATTGTCCCAAGACTTGTTGATTGATGCATACCTTGATATTGCTTGTTTTAAACTATTTGTATCTAGTCACTCTTGTAAACTTTGAAGGTGTCCTATGCATTTATGTTTGCTACTCTATGAGGGACAAGCTGAATGCCACTATGCTATGTTTTCTTTATGTGAAACAAACAAACGTCTTGCAAAGCATTGTTATTCATGAATCTTTTGTTTGTGCCTTTTCATGTTGCATCATAGTTTCTTTGTCTTATTGCTAGAGCTTTGTCTTTCATGTTATGATTGAAGTACGATGATCCCAGCTTTGAAGGTTTTACAAATATTTTGATCAAGTCTTTGATGGTGCATGTCACCTCAAAAATTATTCTTTCTTTTTATCACTTACCTACTCGAGGACGAGCAGGAGTTAAGCTTGGGGATGTTGATACATTGCAAATGTATCTATAATTTTTGATGCTCCATGATTGGTTTTATCCACTTTCTTGTGTTTTGTCCACACTTTGGAGTACTTTTCATATGATTTCTTGGACTAACCTATTAACAAGATCCACAGTGCCAGCTGCCTGTTTTCTGCTATTTTTGGTTCCAGGAAAGTCAGAAAATGAATATTCTTGAAATTGGACGGGACAAAATCCAAAGTGCCTATTTTTCCAGAAGACTCCAGGAGCCAGAATACGAGACGGAGGAGGGCCAGGGGCTGACCACACCCCCCAGGCACGGGCTGGGCCTGGCCGTGCCAGGGCATGGTGTGGTGGCCCCAGGCACCCCCTCGGTCTCCCTCTTCGCCTATAAGAAGCCTTCTGACCTAAAAACTTCGGGGGGTTCGACGTTTTTCCAGAAGGAGTTCCGCTCCGCCGCCACCACCAGATTCCACGAAACAGCACCAGAAACTCCGTTCTGGCACCCTGCCGGGACAGGGAATTGGAGGAGATCATCGCCATCATCATCACCATCGCTTCTCCATCGACCATCCATGTTTCCCCCATCTATGAGTGAGTAATCCCCCGCTGTAGGCTATGAGGATGGTAGGGATTGGATGAGATCGTTCATGTAATGGCATCAGATTGTTAGGGCATGGTGCCTAGTATCTTTTATTAGTGCTTTATGACTTTGTTGCGACTTGTTGTGCTTAACGCTTGTCACTAGGGCCCAAGTGCCATGATTTCAGATCTGAACATGTTATTGATTCATTATGATAGTATTGTTTCTGGTCTTATCTACAAGTTGTATACACACGTTGTTGTCCAGAACCTATGGCCCCGAAGTGACAGAAATCGGGATAACCGGAAGGGAATGGCTTTGATGTGAGGATCACATGTGTTCACGGAGTGTTAATGCTTTGCTCTGGTGCTCTATTAAAAGGAGCACCTTAATTGCCAGTAGTTCCCTAGAGACCCCGCTGCAAACGGGCTGGCAGGACAAAAGATGTTGTGCATGTTCTCATTGCGAGCACGTATGACTATATATGGAACACATGCCTAGGATTGTCTAGTACTTGGATGCTTTATCTTATTTATCTGCAATTGCCCTATGTTCTGATTGCTATGTGAATTATCTTGTCCATGCAACGCCCGTCCATCCATCCCTATGCCTACCGCACTCGAATCCCACTGTTTACTGCTTTTGTTACTATTGTCTTTGCTTTACTACTGCTGTTACTTTACTATTCCTACTACAAAACTGTTGCTATTGATAAACTGCTGTGAGCAAGATTGTTTCCAGGTGCAGCTGAATTGACAACTCAGTTGTTAAGGCTTATAAATATTCTTTGGCTCCCCTTGTGTCGAGTCAATAAATTGGGTTTCACTTCCCTCGAAAATACTGCGATACACCCCCTATACTTGTGGGTCATCACATGGCTGCTGGAGGCGAAGTCAGCAGAGGCAGGACCTGTCACAGCCGGGGCATCATCATGGGCTGAAGTTGCTAGAGGGCTATAGTGATATCCCTCCAAGCCAGCCGGATTGCCGAAGTCCCGGTCCAGCTGGATGAAGCTTCCAATCTTGACACCGCAGGAGCAGATGTCAGGAACTTCATCCCGAAGCTGGTCGTAGTTGGTCCACTGACGAAACCCTCTAGAGAGACTCCGCAGGTCCACATCGGGGTACCAAGACTTCAGAAGCGCCAAGACCATCTCAGCACCGCCACGAGCAGCCCAGTCTCGTGCCACATCCATGAGATCCAAGGCGTCAGAGAGCGTCCTAGCCAAGGCATCCATTGTGGCTAGGCGGTTGGTGTCGGGCCAGACGTAGTCAAAGGCCTCAAGGGCAGCACCGCATAGCCGGTTGGTCTCCTCGCTAATGACCGTCACCAACTCCACCGAGTGTAGATCGCGCCCGGCGTCCGCCTCAGGGACACGCGCCAAGGCTTGGTCGGTCGCCTCAGGATACTGAGCTGCACCCGACAAAAAGGAAACTGTTAATGTTCCGACTGCAATAGGATGAGAAACAAGCTCACCAAGTGAATCACTTACTGACGACCATCTCGGCAATCTGGCACAACTCCCCTAGAGCCACCTTCTCCCAGTCCTGGGCGGTCTTCAGATCCTCTGCCTGGCGAGCCTGGATCTGCTCGAGGTTTTTCAACGCCTTGGCCCGGATGTTGGAAGTCTTTTTCGCTTGGCTAGCCTTGACCTCCATCTATTGCTGATGCTGCAGCAGCTAGCCGATCTGGGCCTGGCACACCTGGTTAGACTCCTCTAGCCGGGCGACCTCCGCCTTCAGCCTGTCCACCTCCCGGTCCGTGTCCGCTAACAGAGCAGCAGGGGGTGCCCAATGGTCAACAAGAAGCGCGAAAACTCGTGCAGCCAGGAAGACAAAGCAGAGCAAGCAATCTTATGCCCAGGTCCTGCAAGGTCTTGGCGGCTTCAGCAAAAGCTTTCTTCAAGGAGGGCAAGATCAGAAAAGAGAAGAGATGTGAATGGCAAAGGAGGGCAACAAGAACGGCTGGGAAGCGGCTTAACTCCAGGGACACCCCAGCGCCTTGGCATCACCAAGCCCCTGCTTCATCACCTCCACCAGGTGGCGAACTTGGCCGAGGGCAACGGGCGCCAACTTGGAAAGCTGTGCCTGGACAGAGTTTGGCGTTGGCACAACCGGAGCTTCCCGACTATCGGTAATCTGGAGCTCATCATCGTCGCTGGAGGCCACGCGCGACGCCTTAGGACCCACAACACCCGATCCGGAGGCCACCTCTGCCCTGCCATCTTCAACCGCCGGTTGCACGGTTACCTCCACGGGCTCCTCCACTCGATAGGCGGCAAAGCCCGCCTGATCCAGGTGTGGAGCCGAGAAGACATTGGCGATCCTAGAGGCGGCAGAGGCCCGATGCAATACCAAGGACCCAACCAACACCACCGTCTCTGTCGTGGCCTCGGTCGGCTTGGCAGCAAAAGTGCAGCCTCAGCCGGCTTGGCAGTAGAGTATGCATCCTCAACCGGCTTGGCAGCAGGGGACACAACCTCAACTGGCTTCGCATTAGAGGCAGTAGCCGGCCCCTCCGCTCTAGCCGGGGAGGGTCGGACACGGTGGCGATGGTCACGGAGCTGTCCAAGGACATCGCCTCACGGAAAGAAGGGCGAGAAGAGCATAATGAGTAAGATATAGACCAACAGACGCGTAGAGAAAGGATAACAAGGGCACATACCCGGCAACGCTTGGTGCGTTGGCTGTAGCCCTTGGACGGTGGCTCCTCTCCGCCCTGCCCCTAGTCGGAGCAGCGCTGGTCGAAGCAGCCCGCTTCCCTCGAGCCCTCGATGCAGCGGCCTCAGCCAGGTCCATTTACTCACCGTGGGCGGGTGTACCAAGATGTGGGCACAATGTTAAGTGCGCGGCCAAAGAAAAACAAAGAAAATACGGGCAAGAAAAGATGCTCACCAGGTGGAAGCTCGCAGCCCTTGTCGGCCCAGGTGGGAAACCGCTCCGGCTCCGTCTGCGGGAAATTCGGCGGATTGTGGTCGGTGGTAAAGACGAGAATCTCATCCTCCCCCGTGCCATCTTCCGCTAGATGCACCGTAAAAAGCTACTCAACAAGGAACATAAGAAACAAGGAGAAAATTCCTTGGGAAATGTTTACCTAGAGAAAAGGAAGAAAGCCTGACCTTCGGGGGCAACCGGCCACGGTGGAATAGCCAGTAGGAGAAGACCCAGTCTTCCATCAGCGTCTCCTTCGAGGTAGTGGCAAGCCACTCCTGAAGAGCCACGAACAACACCTCCAGCCAGGACACCCGGGTGGGATCCAGCAAAGCGGACAGATGGCAGATCTTGTGCGACCGCTGTTGCAGTGGAAGCACGCGATTCCTCATCTAGGATAGCAGGATGTCCAAAGCGGTGAGCCGCTCCTTATCCACCAACATCGTCACGTGGGTTGCCATCCGCTCCATTTCCACCTAGGTGCCCAAGTTCTGGACAGTCCAGCCCTTCCAGGTGGAGGGGACGTTGGCGAACACCGGCGCCTTGATCCAGTCGACGTCGGTGTTGTTGCGCACATAGAAGTACGCGCACTGCCACAACTTGACGGTGTCGGATATCTCTAAACCGCGGCATTGGCGATGACGACCTTGGGTCGATAGCGCAGCAGCCCATCTCCGTCAGAGGGCTGCCCTTCCCCACCACCTGGACCTTGAAGTAGAAGAACTTCAAGAAGTTCGCTGCGTCAGGGTGAACCTACTCAGAGGCAGGCCCTGAAGGGAATATGCCCGAGAGGCAATAATAAAGTGGTTATTATCTTATTCCATGTTTATGATAAATGTTTATTTTGCATGCTATAATTGTATTAATTGGAAACGTTAATACATGTGTGTTTAATAAACAAAATACAAAGTTCCTAGCAATGCCTCTCATATAAACTAGCTTGTTGATTAATAAGATGATCAAGGTTTCCTGATCATGGACATTGAATGTTGTTAATAACGAGGTCACAACATTGGTGGAATGATGTGATGAACATTCATCCGAAGTATAGCATTACGATCAGAGTCATTATGTTTATAATGCTATAACATCATACGAAGTACTCTTAGTCCTTAGACCATGAGATCATGTTAATTGCTAACACGAGAAGAGTATCTTGATAACATCAAATGTCACACCGTAACAGGGTGACTATAAAGGTGGGTTCAGTGCTACGAAGGTGTTATGTTGAGGCTCATGGATCAAGAGTGGGATTTGTCCATCCCGTTGACGGATAGATATACTCTGGGCCCTCTCGGTGATATCACATTGAAATAGCTTGCAAGCAAGTGATGTGATCACTAGAATGTTATATCACGGGAACGAGAAAAGAGTGCATGTCGGTAACGAGATCAAACTAGGTATTTGGATGCCAATGATTAAATCTCGGACATGTAATATATCGCGAGACAAAGGGATTTAGTTACGACGTTAAAGGTTCACACGATCACAAGAGTCATCATTGAATATGTGGGAGTTAGTACGGATCTCCAGGTCCTGCTGCTGATTATTGATCAGAGAGGGATCTCGATCATGTATGCATTATTCGCGAACCATAGGGTGACACACTTATGGGATACCGACACCATTTGGAGCAAATATGTTTCAGATAAAGATTTAAGAAAGCGCTGGAATCATTTCGATGGATACCAGAATTGTTTTGGGTGAAATTGCTGAAACTGGTTATGCATGTGATATTGAAATGTTGCAGGGGGTTTTATGTGAATGTTTGTTAATTAATGTAATTAACAAAATTCTGAGTAAAATAAATAAAATAGTTTTATTTAATGAGAGCTTGCATTAAATTTGTGGAATTTAATGCATGTGAGTGGAAGTGTGAGTGGAGGCATATTTATGTGAGTGGAGCATCCACCACATGAATGATGGAAGAGGTGGGGGAACCACCATGGCTGCCATGCCATGGCCCTTGGTTGCCCCCTCTTCCCTATAAAAGGCCCCCCTCTCCTCCTCACAACACACACCTCCCCGTGAAGGATCTCTCTCCCCCTCTAGTTATTCCCCATGGTCTCGGATTAGCGAGATACATGTTCCCGGTGGCTTTATCTGGAAAGGAGTTGCTGCTTCCACTGCTTTGCTAGAGCGAGGGATGGAGGTTGTCGGGGTACCGGACGTGTGTGCGATCACGGATGCACTGCTGCTTTGCGGTGCTGGACTTGCTGGAGCTGGATCTGATGGACGTGCTGGAGCCGGACCTGCTGGACTTCATCACGATCTTGAGATCGGCAAGTGTACGACTACATCATCCACGAGTTCCATCTCGTTAACAAAGCTTTGTTGTCTTCGAGGGTAAGTTCTCTATAGATGTATATCCACCCATTGCTTGTATCTAGTAGATAGATCTTGGCGTATAGTTCTCATCGTAGGAATTTTTTTGTTTTCTATGCTCCAAACCCAATAGTGGTATCATAGCCTGATCTATGCGTAGGTGCTTTGCACGGGTAGTACACATATGTTTATATGTGGGCGATGATGATCATGTTATTTCATCTTCTATGTATTTTGGATATTGGTGGCATAGTGGGATGATGCGGCCCGGACCAACCTTACATGTCATCGCACATGAGACCGGTTCCACGACTGACATGCAACTAGTTTTGCGTAAGTGGCTGGCGGGTGTCTGTCTCTCCTACTATAGTCAATATCTGATTTACAACGAGTTGCTAATAACTTGATTATCCTTGTTGTGGTTCCATGTTCGTAGGTAAGACTGGTTCTATCTCCGAAAGCCCTAAGCCACGTAAAACTTACAATGGATAAATTAGAGGCGTCTAGTTTAGATCGTTGCTAGGCTAGTGTCATGATATGGTAATGTTGTAAGTAGATGTATGATAGATACTCTTACAACACACTTAACGTGTAAGTTCCATAGACCTTGGCCTTACACATAAAGGAATGATAGAGATCATACCACGATGCACATGATGGTGATCAAATGCATGGACCATATCATTCCACTTTTCACATATGATGTTTACATCTTATACTGTTAGTTTGGCGTTTTAGTAGCATTATAAGATGATCCCTCATTTAAATATTAAGATAAAATGTGTTCTTCCTTAAGTATGCACTATTCTATGGATCGTGTTTCGAGACATCACGTGATGATTGGGTGTACTCGACTCCGCGCTTTTATACAACGGGTGTAAGACAGTTTTACACATGCGAATACTAAGGTTCTTACTTGGCGAGCCTAGCATGTACAGACATGGCCTCGGAACACGGACCGAAAGTTTAAGCATGAGTCATATAATTGATGTGATGCCCATATAGATGCTCGCCTTTGAATCTACACCGACTCACGTGATGATCGGAATTGGTGTAGTGGATTTGGTTCATGTAATCACCAAAAAGGCACGAGGGATGTCGTTTTTGAGTGGGAGTTTATTTCTAATTTGGATTAGTCGAACTCAATTTTTCATAAACTAAATTGAAGTGAATTTGCATAATTTGTTGTAGTCATTAGCATTTGTTCACTACCTTATGCTTAGTTTTAATTCAGATAATAGAACTATAGAATTGTGGATATTTACTTTACGAACTGGTATCGTATTGTTTTGAATGTCAATTTAAAGTTTATAAGTCCTATTTCCAACTTTCAGCAAACTCTATTTACTCCATGAAGTTTAATAAGTACTATTAAATCAAGAGTAAGAATTCCAATGTTAGTATCTAAAGTATCATGTTTGCCTCCATGATTATTGATATTCAAAAGTTGTTTTAATATCAAGATTATCTAGGAGCTGAAAATTGTTTCAGAAACCATCATGTGTGAAATATATTGTGGTATCTGAAACAATGTTTTTGGTTGCATTATGATAGAGTATAATTTAGCAAAATACATGTTCTCATATTGTATGAGAATTTGTGAAGGATGGAGATGCTAGGCATCTGGATCTCCCAAAAAGGTTTTGGGAACTAACATTATACTCGCGATTCTTCCTTATAGGCTATAGTAGCTTGATCATGAAAGTTGTCATGATAAGGATGAATAGAAGCTGTAAGTAAAACGTTTAATACACTAATAGATTACTAAAGAATGGATTTTTGAAAGAACACCAAACATTTGATGATGGTGATCCACTTCAAAGTGCAAGTCCAAAGGTATTAGTATTTGACTATATACACTTTGTACTATGTGTCATGTGAATGACACCACTATTGATGTTGATGGATTCTTTTAAAAGAAAAGGAATTGTTGAAAGAGAATCTATAAAATATTTGGCAAAAAAGAAAAGGTTGGAGATGTCCAACTTAGGTATATAGAAGATATACATGTTATGGCTGTATTCCTTGCTTGTTAAACAATGTGGTTCTGAGGTATTGGATACCGGTATTGGATACCGAATTGGTTGGTGTGAAGTGTCATACAGAACAACACAATTCATGAACTGCAACAGCCTAAGTAATTGGCAAGAGAATAAGTGATGATGTTCATCAAAAACAAATAAAGTGTTATTGTGTTTTCGTTATCGTCAAAACTAGCCTTCAAGATTTTGTTTTAATAATTGTTATTTTGTTTCGGTATTACGAGAACAATGGTTATTCAAATAATTACCGTATTCCATAAAGGATGGATGAACTTTTACAAGTCTAGTTGGAGAAATCACATCCATAAACATCATTGCTAAAATGTCGTAAGACAAATGATTGGAAGATCACTTATGAAGTGACATCGCTGTTTGAATTATATTGAAAGGTTAACATGAAGAAACTCCATGTTGATGGATTTTTGGAGTCTTTTGATTTTGATCAATTGACGCTTGTGAAACTTTCCTCAAGATAATTGAAACTCTGTCCATAGGCCAAAGAGGAACGGATGACTAACTTATTGGATATTATGCATGTTGATGCATATAGTCCATTATGTGTAGCCATATGCGATGGATCTTTTTGCTTCATATGCTTTATCCAGAAATTTGAGTGAATATATCTATATATTTACTTAGTAAGGAAGAAGTATGAAACATTTGAAAATTGTTCAAAGATTTTCAAGATGAAGTGAAAAATCATTGTAACAAGAAAATAAAAGAGTTTATGATTTGATCATAAAGGAAGATATTTGAGTTACAGATTTAGCAAAACACCTAAGATTTCAGGAATTGTTCCATGAATTTGCATTTCCCGATAAACCACATGAGTATGGTATGTTCGAGAGATCAAATCAAACCTGGTTTGACATGGTAAGATCAAAGGTGTCATTTATAAAAATGCCATTATGTTTTAAGGATTAAAGCTTTAGAGACTACCGCTTTTACACTGAAAAGAGCACCATCGTGATCCGTTGAAATGACACCATATGAGTTATGGTTTGGGATAAAACCCGAATTGTCTTTTCTTAAATTTTGGTATGCTATGCATAAGTAAAATGTTTACAACCAAAGTTGGATAAGAATGTCTTTGTAGGTTATTCCAAAGAATTTGTTGGGAATTCCTCCGTAACACCGAGGACAAAAGAGTTTGTCGCTTGGAACGTCAAGTTTCTTGAGAAGGAATTTTTCGTGAAAAGTTAAGCGGGAGGACAATAGAACTTTGATAAGGTTGTTGAACCTTAGCTATATGTGCTAAGTAGCACAGCGCCGGAAAGTGTCCCGGTGGCGGCCACAATGCTCATGGCTCCCGTGATTACAAAGGGTGTGATCTTGGAGATTAGAGTTCCTATTGAACCATGTGGGTCGGTAAGAATCAAATAGTAAGATTTGAAACAGAAGTCATTATTGTTTTGACAATGATGAACCGACTGCATGCAATGAAGCAATGATGGGCCCTGACTCCATAAAATGACTAGAAGTCATAGAGTCCATGATAGTATCCATACACGAGAAATCAAGTTTCTGAACTTGGAAGACCCTCCGGAAAGGGGTGAAACCTATCGGTCATGTTTGGATCTATAAAGAAATAGACATGGATGTTTAACATCTATGAAATAGTCGACATGTCGGAAAGAAGTTTACGGCAATGTTCAAGGAGTTGACTATGACAAGATTTGATCTTTCATAGCGATATTTAGTCTTGACGGATTAATGTAGCAACCACTACATATATTTGGTATGTGGTAGTTGAATAAACAAAACAAGGTTCTTCTAATAGAATGGTTACCTAGGACGTGTACATGACACGATCCGAAGGGTTTTGTTAATTCAAAGGGTGCTGAAAGGGCATGCAAACTTCAATAGTTGAAGTGAGCATAGCAGAGTTGGAATCTTCACCATGAAGAAAATGTTAAAGGAGTGTAATTTCATCGGAGACGATGAAGATTCTTGCATTTGCAAGAAATTAAGTGGGAGTGCTGAGAAAAATTTCCAATACATTATGCAGAGTACATATTATTGATTGGAAATGATGTATCTTATATTGACACAAGTTAAGAATTTCATTAAAATAGGATTTCGATGAAAGACTTGGGCAAAACTGGAATATTTGGCATCAATGTCTATATGGATAGATTGAGGCGCTAATATGGTTATGCCAGACGTACATATATGAGATATTGAAAGGGTTCAATATGGAAACACCAAGAAAGGTTCTTGCTGCATGGAAAGGATTGTATCAAGATTCAAGTGCTTCAACACTTGGTGAGTAAAATCACATGAATATTTTGATCGATTATACCATGATATGTATATATCCAGATATCTCCTATGCTCTAAATGTTATGAGCACATACCAGAATGATTCATAAGATGATCATTGGACGATAGTAAAGATATTCTTATGAGCTTTGGAAGAACTAAGAATATATCATGTATAAGTGACAAATAGTTAAAAGTAGTTCATTGTAAAGTGTTACATTGATACTAGCTTTGTCACAAGATACAAATTAAAATTATCTCAATTTAGACTATGGGTGGCACAATGTAATGGAAAGGATGTTCCATGAAAGATTTGGATAAGTTCCAAAGTTGAGGCATTGTGACAGATACTACAACAAAAGGCTAAGTATATGACTGCTATAGTAGCAGCAAAGGAGGGCATTTGTGTTAAGTAGTTTGTTATCAAACTAGGTGTGGTTCAAAGTGGGCTAATACTATAAATATATATTGTATGACAATAATATCAACATATTTTAACCTGAACAAACTAAAGGTCTCACCAAAGGACCAAATTTGTGCAATGCCATCTCATTTGAGAATGAGTGATGCGTAGAGACACGCAGACATGCAAATACACACGGACCTGAAATTGTCAGATCCAGAGATTATGTTAACCACTAGCAAATGCGTATATTCAACACCTAGGTGTTCTATATACAAGTTTACAAACTAGATTATTGACTCTAGTGCAAGTGGGAGACTGAAGGGAATATGCCCGAGAGGCAATAATAAAGTGGTTATTATCTTATTCCATGTTTATGATAAATGTTTATTTTGCATGCTATAATTGTATTAATTGGAAATGTTAATACATGTGTGTTTAATAAACAAAATACAAAGTTCCTAGTAATGCCTCTCATATAAACTAGCTCGTTGATTAACAAGATGATCAAGGTTTCCTAATCATGTACATTGAATGTTGTTAATAACGAGGTCACAACATTGGTGGAATGATGTGATGAACATTCATCCGAAGTACAACATTATGATCAGATTCATTATGTTTATATTTCTATAACATCATACAAAGTAATCGTAGTGCTTAGACCATGAGATCATGTTAATTGCTAACACCGGAAGAGTATCTTGATAACATCAAACGTCACACCGTAACAGGGTAACTATAAAGGTGGGTTCAGTGCTATGAAGGTGTTATGTTGAGGCTCATGGATCAAGAGTGAGATTTGTCCATCCCGATGACGGATATATATACTCTGGGCCCTCTTGGTGATATCACATTGAAATAGCTTGCAAGCAAGTGATGTGATCACTAGAATGTCATATCACGGGAAGGAGAAAAGAGTGCATGTCGGTAACGAGATCAAACTAGGTATTTGGAAGCCAATGATCGAATATCGGACATGTAATATATCGCGAGACAAAGGGATTTAGTTACAACGTTAAAGGTTCACACGATCACAAGAGTCATCGTTGAATATGTGGGAGTCAGTACGGATCTCTAGGTCCTGCTGCTGATTATTGATCGGAGAGGGGTCTCGATCATGTCTGCATTATTCGCGAACCGTAGGGTGAGACACTTAAGGGATACCGACACCATTTGGAGCAAATATGTTTCAGATAAAGATTTAAGAAAGCGCTGGAATCATTTCGATGGAAACCGGAATTGTTTCGGGTGAAATTGCTGAAACTGGTTCTGCATGTGATATTGAAATGTTGCAGGGGGTTTTATGTGAATGTTTGTTAATTATTGTAATTAACAAAATTATGAATAAAATAAATAAAATAGATTTATTTAATGAGAGCTTACATGGCCCTTGGTTGCCCCCTCTTCCTATAAAAGCCCCCCTCTCCTCCTCACAACACACACCTCCTCGTGAAGGATCTCTCTCCCCTCTAGTTATTCCCCATGGTCTTGGATTAGCGAGATACATGTTCCCGGTGGCTTTATCTAGAAAGGAGTTGCTGCTTCCGCTTCTTTGCTGGAGCGAGGGACAGAGGTTGTCGGGGTACCGGACATGTGTGCGATCACGGATGCACCGCTTCTTTGCGGTGCTAGACTTGGTGGTGCTGGACTTGCTGGAGCTGGATCTGATGGAAGTGCTGGAGCCGGACCTGCTGGACTTCATCACGATCTTGAGATCGACAAGTGTACGACTACATCATCCACGAGTTCCATCTCGTTAACAAAGCTTTGTTGTCTTCGAGGGTAAGTTCTCTATGGATGTATATCCACCCGTTGCTTGTATCTAGTAGATAGATCTTGGCGCATAGTTCCCATCGTAGGAATTTTTTTTGTTTTCTATGCTGCAAACCCAACAGGCCGAGCCCACAGGTGAAGTGGGCGAGGAAGATGATGACTTCCCTGGGCCGGGGGTTAGGAACCCGCTCCCCTTCTGGCGCCAGACAATGCTTCACCAGGCGCTCCGATGGGATGAGTTTCCCCTGCCGGTACTTCTGCACCAGCTCGTCGGTAACTTACGAGCCGCACCAGCCACCCGCTTGGTCAGGCAGTGTAACTACCTCGGTGAATTACGCTCTTAGTTGCAAGCCTGGATGAGCGGAAATGGTTAAAATAGTACGGTGGGGCCAAATGCCACTCACAGGTAGACCTTTCGGCCGTCCAAACCATTTCCAAAACATCGGGACAAGAACGAGCGGCGTAATCGGCAGGCGAAGGGATCAACTACATACACAAATGAGTATGTATGCAAGCCACCATACAACAATCCTCAGAGCCATTCCATCTAAAAGAAATATAAATATTGCAACGCCATACGGCAAGATCCAAATATCCTAGATAGATATAATAGTTTAGGATATCTCCTCATACATCAAACATCAGAGTATCAGGCGGAAGCGGAAAACAAGATCCGAGTACGGATAAGAAGCAAATCGGCATAAGATGCCCCATAAATAAACACATCCCGCCCACAGATCTCACGGATCCCCATTCCCGGAATCTCTACACCGAGTGATCGTTGCCAACATCGTCCGTCTCCTCCACCCAGTATCCATCTTGCGAGTTTACCTGTTCATCTGAATCAAACAATTTATCGTGTGAGACCCTAGGGGTACTCGGCAAGTCTTTATGCCTCTAAAGGGGACACAACCTGGGGTGACGCAATTGCAGCAAAAGATAATACCTAACAATTCTAGAGATATTCGCTAACCATCCGCCTAACCAAAGATAGACGGATGTCCGTGAATTAATAACAATAGTTATAACCGTAATATTAACAGATCCATCCTCCTCCTCGCTTACCAACGAGGAAGCGGACGAACAGCCCCCATCCGTTGGCAGTTTTATTATCCATTCCATGAGTGTTGCACTATTTACTAGTCAGGTACTTAGTCAAATTAAAAGCGGTACTTTAGTTATACTTGTCTATGATCGAGAAACTGTGCTCCAAGTCGTCCATAACCGTGGGCACGGCTTTCAGAAAGATTTACCCTGCAGGGGTGCACAAATAGCAACACACACTCGATCAACCTCGGAAAAACCAAATCAAAACCCAACGAGGCATTCACGACAAAGCGATCACAGGATTCAGAAATGTTTCAGGGGGCCACCCCATTAAGCTACCCGCAACGAAGTTGGCCGACTCCGAGATGGACTCAAGGTTTGCGTCAATGGCTGTAAACGACTGGGAACCCGAAAGTGTGACTGGGCTTGTCGATACCGCGAAAACACTCCGCATCCAAAACAGTACAGGTGCTCCTCGCACAATCTTAAATAAAGCAGTAAAGCATGGCATAAGTACAGGATAGTAATAAAGCCCCAAACTACTTTGTGGCCCCAAGAAATAAGAATGAATCAAGCTCTGGCTTAGGGGGGTTCATAAGCCTCCCGGATGTGGATAGCGCGAATATTCAAGGAACAGGAATCAAGTACTCGGGGTCCTACGGGACACAAGTGAGCATGAAGAACCAAATAGCAGATATTGCCCACCGGTGCCACTGTCATTAGTTATCCCATCACTACTCAGGTTAAGTTGTTTAGGTACCTCGTTATCCATCTGACACTCACATACCCTACACATGCTGTTCTACGACCCGCATGGCTCAAACAACTCCTGAAGTAATGGCTCATGGGATGGAGGAACAAGCTTCGGTGGGGTTTAAAAGTAAAGGCTATGCAGTACTTGGGATTCAGTTTAATGCATTCGCGACTCAATGATGCAAGAATAAGATAGAGGCAATAGGTACTATATGTATGCAAGCATGTGGTAGTGCTTGCCTAGCAGCTCAGTTGAAGCGAGGGACGGATCTGGGTAGTGCTCCTGGGTTTCTTGATATATCCCCTGCTCCGCGTCTATTCGAAGAAGAACCAAACAAACAAGGGCCAACATAAATAGAGTGCACAAGCATATGAATTAAAATGCGACAAGCAAACAATCATGCCATGATGAATGAGGCACAATTTGCATGGCAATAATGTAGCATGGCATGGTGAGGTGTGGAATACAAGAATAAAGCATTTTATGGAGTTTTAGTCACCTTTTATCCTCAAATAAGTTGCTGTATACTTTATATTTATATGATGCATGCTGCAATTCAGAACATGGAATGCATAAACAGAAAGGTCTCGTCGCGCTGATCGATTTAGACATATTATTTGTCAAATTTGGAGTTATAAAACTAAAGTTATTAATTAATTAAGGAAAAGGGCATTTTAATGTAATTTTGAGCAACTCGAAATTTAAAGTGTTCAAAATATATTTTGAAGGGCATATTTGAATTCCTCACATTTTTCTGATCTCAAAACATATATTACATGTTTAATTTGGAATTATATTTTAAAAGATATTTGAAAACAGATTTGAATTTGAATTTAAAACAAATTTGAAAAGTTTGAATTAAAACAGAAAACAGAAAAACGTTTTACACTCAGGAAATCCTAGCCACAGACGCTGACGGTGGGCCACTGCTGACCTGGCGAAAACAAACGACGCGGAGAGACCTTTCTCACCGCGAGCTGCGCTAGCCCATGCGGCTGACAGGTGGGGCCGGTGGGGTTTAAGGGTCCACGGCGCGCGCGGCCAGCCGGGACGCGACACGTGGTGGATCCGGGGGACCGCGGGCTGAGGCTGTGGAAAACCCAGGGACTTATTCGTTTAAAAAGCCAGGATGACCGACGGGTGGGGCCTCTAGGAGCGCGGGTTAAGATGAAAAGCTAGGGGGGTTTTCTGCAAAACAAGCGGCGGCACTGTGCTTCTTCTACGCGTCGGACGGATCTGTCTGGCGCGCGGCACGCGGCGCGGCGAGGCGGGGCTCGAACTCGGGTCGCGGGCGTGCGCGCTGAGGGGGGTAGCCAGTGCGGTGGCTTACAGGGTGGTGACAGAGGAGCGGCGGGCGGCTAGAGGTGGTTTTGCGCGACGCGGGAGCGAGCCAACGAGGTGGCCGACGGCGCGCGCAGCGTGTTTGACAAAAAGATCGGCGGGGCTAGGGCGGTACGGCGACGCGAAAGGTGTCAGGGGAGAAGGGAGGCTCACCGCGGGCTCGACGGCGGGCTCGGATCGGAGCGAGGAGCGTCAGATCGGTGACGGCGCTGGCGAACCGGAGGCGTTAGGGTTTCGGTGGCGGGGTCTCTCTCCGGCGAGCTGGGTCTTCTCCTCCTTACTGGCACGTACGAGGCGACGCAGAGGATGGTCCTCGATCTCCTTGACCACCACCACGTCGAGCTTGCCGGCAGGAGCGAGAGGTAGACGACGGTGCTGGCGATTCCGGCGAGGAGAAGGGGTCGTCGGTGGAGAGGGAGGAGAGGAGCGGCAGGGCTCTGGGCCGATCTGGTGAGGTAGAGGTGCCGTGTGGGGGAGGGAAAAGTGAGAGGGAGAGAGAGGAAAGCAGGCATGGGCACAGGGTAGATAAGGTGGCCTCGGTGCCACCTTTCTCCTCTTCTCCTCGGCACGTGCTCGGCCGGCTGGGCTGGCTGGGGCTGGTCCAGGCGAGGCAGAGAGGCTGCAGGGTGGGGCCGGCGTGGCGGGGGGGCTACCTGGCAGGTAGAGAGAAGAGAGAGGGTAGGGAGCTCGGTTGAGCTAGGGTTGGCTAGGGGAGAGGCTCTGGTTAGCTAGGGCTTGGCTAGGAGGAGGGGTAGATGGGGTGTGGGACCAGGGAGAGGGGGTAGCCAGGTGGGGTCATCATGGTAGAGAGAGGGAGGGTGAGAGAGGTGTGGGTAGCTAGGGTTAGCTAGAGAGGGGTGGCTCGTTTACGGTTTTGTTTAGGGTTAGAGAGAGGGGTGAGGTGAGGTGTGGTTAGGGTTAGATAGAGAGGAAACTAGAGTTAGGGTTTAGATGAGGTGCAAGGTTTTAGGAGAGAGGATAGAGAGAGAGGGTGATGTGGTGGAGTGTTTTTTACAAGATCAAGCAAGATCAAGCAAAGATCAAACAAGATCTAGCAAAAAGGAGTGGTAGAGAGAGATGGAGGTGATGGATGGATATAGCCCCATAAAGAGAAAACCCATTTAAACCAAGAGAGAAACAATGGGCTAAAGGTGGTGGTACTCTTGCATGGCCCATACAGAATAATAAATGCCTTGATTAAATTCTTGTGAAAACAAAAATAATAGCATGGCATTATTCTTATGCATTCCCAAGAAGTGGAATAAAGCCAAGCAAAAGAATTTATAGAATTAGATCCACCCCACCCACATGAGCTAGAGAAATAAATTCAAAAGAAAGAACTACAAGCTCATGGTTTAATGGGATGGTGGAATTATAAGGTGGTGACAAAGAAAGGTGGTGGAGTGGAATAAAAGATATGCCCCCAACTCAACTTGGGCATTAAACAATATATCAATAACCAAATACAATATCAAGAGGCAAATACAATTTACGATGCATATGAGAGAAGAACCAAAACAAAAAGGGTTTTATATGATGCCCAAATGCAAGGTGGCATGATGACATGAGCATGATATAATTATGATGCAACAATTATATATAGGAAGTAGCCATTATATTACTAGGCCAAGTAGCATTACAATTGTTAGACAAATGGGATGCTACAACTCTCCCCCACCAAACAGGAATCTCGCCCCGAGATTCTAGGAAGAAGAAGAAGACTCAAAGAGGGGAGGATAATTGGCACGGAGCTCATCTTCATGTTCCCAAGTGGCTTCATCAACAGAATGGTGCGACCACTGCACCTTGCAGAACTTGATGGACTTGTTGCGAGTCCTTCTTTTTGCGACTTCAAGGATTTTTGTGGGGTGTTCTTGATAAGACAGGTCTTCTTGGAGATTGATAAGCTCATGGTCCACGGTCCTGCCGGGATCCTTGAAGCACTTCTTGAGTTGAGAGATGTGGAAAACATCATGGACCTTGAGTTTTTCCGGGAGCTCAAGAGCATAAGCAACTTCTCCTCTTCTTCCACGAATCTTGAATGGACCGATGTATCTAGGAGCCAGCTTTCCTTTGATACCAAAGCGGTGCGTGCCTCTCATGGGAGTGACACGAAGGTAAACGAGATCACCAGGGACATACTCCATGTCCGTGTGCTTTCTGTCATAATTGCTCTTCTGGCGACTTTGAGCAATCTTTAGATTTTCAAGAATAATGTGCACCTTCTCCTCCGCTTGAGTTACAATGTCGGGGCCAAACAATATTCTTTCTCCTGCACCCGACCAACCAATCGGAGTTCTGCATTTGCGACCATAGAGAGCCTCAAATGGTGCCATCTTTAGACTTTTCTGGAAGCTGTTGTTGTAAGAGAATTCAGCATACGGAAGACATTCTTCCCACTTCATGCCAAAAGAGATGACGCAAGCACGGAGCATATCCTCCAGAATCTGATTGATCCTTTCAACTTGTCCTTGCGACTAAGGGTG
Source organism: Avena sativa (assembly GCA_916181665.1). Lineage (NCBI taxonomy): Eukaryota > Viridiplantae > Streptophyta > Magnoliopsida > Poales > Poaceae > Avena > Avena sativa. The sequence goes on along the minus strand of OV702290.1, from coordinate 23,289,497 downwards.
GTAAGCTGTGCTGTAGTTCAATTTTGTTCCCAAAGCATTTTGGAAACTTTCCCAGAACTTGGAAGTGAAGATGCTTCCACGGTCTGAACTGATCTCAAGCGGAACCCCATACAGAGAGACAATTCTGTTGATATAGAGCTCAGCCAACTGAATTGCAGAAATTGTTTCCTTGACGGGAAAGAAGTGAGCCACTTTAGAAAGCCTGTCAATGACAACAAAGATTGCATTGTTGCCCTTATGCGACCTTGGAAAACCAGTGATGAAGTCCATCTCTACTTTCTCCCATTTCCATTCTGGGGGTTTCAATGGCTGTAGAAGACCGGAAGGTTTCTGATGGACAACTTTAACTCTGCGGCAGACATCACACTCCGAGACATACTTGGCACAATATCGTTTCAAACCCGGCCACCAATATTGTGTTTTCAAGTCCATGTACATCTTTGTGCTGCCAGGGTGGATAGAAAGAACAGAATCATGCGCCTCCTTGAGAACTTGCTCTCTCAAACCCGGGTAATTCGGAACAAACATCCGGTGTTCAAAGAAAAGCGTGCCTTGGTCATCGACGTGGAAGGACTCATACTTCGGAAGCTGGATGTTGGAGATGATCTTTTTGGTGTACGAATCACCAAGTTGGATGGAGCGAACATTTTCTTCCAAGAGAGGGGTTGCTAGAAGGTTCATAAGATACCCTTGATCCACAATTTCAAGGTTGAGCTGACGGAATTCCTCGCACAAGAGCGGCTATTGTTCTTCCAGCATGAGGTTGCTGACATAAGCTTTGCGGCTGAGAGCATCGGCCATGACATTAGCTTTGCCCGGAGTGTAGTTGATGGTCAAATCGAAATCATTGATTGCTTCAATCCACCTCCTCTGACGCAGGTTGAGATCAGGCTGTGTGAAGATATACTTTAGACTCTTGTGATCAGAAAAGATTTCACAACGGTTGCCAAGCAAGTAATGCCTCCATACTTTCAAAGCAAAGACAACTGCTGCGAGTTCGAGGTCATGTGTAGGATAGTTGATCTCATGCGTCTTCAACTGTCGAGAGGCATAAGCAACAACTTGTTTTTCTTGCATAAGGACCGCACCCAATCCTTGCAAAGATGCGTCACAGAATATCTGGAAAGGCTTGGATGTATCTGGAGGAACCAAGACTGGTGTGGAAGTGATCTTCTCTTTGAGTGTTTCAAAGCTTGCTTGACATGCAGGAGTCCAAAGGTATTTCTTGCCTTTCTTGAGGAGATCGGTAAGAGGCTTCGCTATCTTCGAAAAGTTCTGAACGAAGCGACGGCAATAACTAGCCAAACCAAGGAAGCTCCGGACTTCTTTGACATTTACAGGAGGAAGCCAGTCAACAATTGTCTTTACAGTTTCCGGGTTGATGGCAATGCCCTTGGTAGAGATGACGTGACCAAGATAGGTGACTTGAGGCAGCCAAAACTCACACTTGGAGAACTTTGCATACAGGCGGTTCTCACGAAGCTTGTTTAGGACACACCGAAGGTGTTCTTCATGTTCTTCCTGTGACTTAGAATAGACTAGGATGTCATCCAGATAGACCACAACGAACTTATCAAGATACTCCATGAAAACCGAGTTCATAAGCCTCGAGAAGGTGGAAGGTGCGTTGGTGAGACCGAAAGACATGACCGTGTACTCATACAGGCCATAGCGGGTGGTGAAAGCTGTTTTAGGAACATCTTCCTTGCGAATCTTGATTTGATGATACCCACTTCTCAAGTCAAGCTTAGAGAATACCACAGCTCCAGCTAGCTGATCGAAGAGATCATTAATCCGCGGAAGGGGATATTTATTCTTGATGGTTTTAGCATTGAGAGCCTGATAGTCAACACAAAGTCTATCAGTCTTGTCTCGCTTCTTCACAAAGATGGTTGGGCTACCCCAAGAAGAGGTACTGTGTTGAATGAAACCCAACTTCTCTTGTTCATCAAGCTGACGTTTGAGTTCCGCCAACTCAGCAGGACCCATTTTATAAGGCCGCTTGGAGATAGGAGCCGTTCCAGGTTCAAGCTCAATTACAAAGTCAACCTCACGATCCGGAGGCATACCTGGCAACTCTTCAGGAAAGACATCTGGGAACTCACAGACCACCGGAACACTCTGAATAGCTTCCATAGCATCATCATTCAGAGCCGCCAAAGAGAAAAGCTGAATAGCAGGAGTCAGACTTGGAGAGTAGACTATATGGCCTTCAGGAATTTTCAGAGAAACCGAGCGTTCAGCACAATCAATCACAGCTGCATTTGCTGTCAACCAATCCATGCCCAAGATAACATCAATGTCAGAATTGCCCAGAACGATCAAGGAAGCCGGGAACGAAGAACCACCAATCTCAATTTGATTGCCATGGCTGATTTTTGAAGCTGCCATTGTTGCTCCAGGAGAAAGGACCATTAACTGCTTAAGGAGAGGATCCATAGCTAACTCATTCTCATTTGCAAATTTGTGAGACACAAAAGAATGTGATGCACCAGAATCAAACAAAACTCATGCAGGGACTGAGTTAACGGAAAGCATACCCATCACAACTCCAGGTGCATGCTCAGCTTGAGCGGCGTTGACACAGTTGGCACGAGCAACAATAGACCCGGGCTTGGTGTTGATGTTGAGAGCCCGAGGTGGTGGTGCACGAACCATAGGAGATCTTGCTGCAGGTCTTGGAGGTGGTGGAGGAAGAGCTTTGTTTTTCATAGGACAGTTCCAGTGTTGATGCCCAGTGTTTCCACAAGTGTAACAAGCACCAGGTGGACGTGGAGCAACGTAGCCAGGGACTCTGCCAGGCGCTCCAGGGTAGTGGTGGTTGTAGCCCCTGGGAGCAGCAGTGAGGAAGTTTGGTGGCTTTGCCGCGTAGCTTGAAGGTCTTGGTGGAGCCGGGAGCGACGATGGGGTGTTAGGAACCCAGACACGACGCTTAGAAGGAGTTGACATAGCTGAAGAGCTTGCTGCATCGCGGTGGTGTTTCTTTGACTCCTCAAACACTTGCCTACTTGCTTCTTCCTGCAGAGCTGTATGCTGAAGTTCCAGAAAAGACGCCGGCCTTGCATGTGTGATTGCATATTTAATCGATGCATTGAGCCCTTGTCGGAACCTCTTTTGCTTCTTATTGTCATCAGAGATCTCATCGCCACCATAACGAGAAAGGTTCATGAAGTTTCTGATGTAGGTATTGACATTGTCATTGCCCTGCTTGAGGTTGAGAAACACTTCCTTCGTCCTCTCCATGACAATCTCTGACAGATACTGCTCTTTGAAAGCTCCAGTGAACTGTCCCCAAGTAGGCTGAAAACCAGTGCAGTTTGCCTTCAGGTAATTCTCCCACCACAGAGCTGCATCTCCCTTCAGAAGGTGAGTGGCACATTTTACCCATTCTTGCTCAGGAACATCAGCTGTCACCAGTAACCTTGACATCTCATGCAACCAATCATCAGCATCAAGTGGTTGATCGGACACATCAAATTGACGTGGGTTGAACTTCAGGAAGCTTTTGATGTCTCCTTGCTTGGGAGGTGGAGGTAGCGGAACAAACTCATTCCTCCTGACACTTTCTTCAAAACGCTGCTGGTTCTGCTGCATTGCTGACAAGGCATTGGCGATGCTTGACAACGCGGCCCCCAGTTCAGGTTGTATGTCCTCCTCAGAATGGCGTGGTGGTGCCATCCTGTGATTGATATAAAACACAAGTCAATACCATAATGGAGAATAATAATAATCCAAATAGTACCAAGATGGAATTAACCAAGATTAAAGGATACAATTTACTAAGATGATATTAAAATATCAACGAAGTTCAAAGCACCTAGAAGATATTAAGCATAACGCACACGACTGAAAAGGAGTGTGGTACACAACTATCAAAGAAAAAATTTCCGCAAATTTCGGCATTAAAATACCAATAGATGCGCAAAATCACTTAACGAATCAAGATTAGTGACTCTACCAATTCAATATACAAGAGCGAATGATAAAAGTAGTGGTATGGTCGCGACTCCATCCCGCACTCAAATCATTACTCCGCACATGAATAAGTAGAACACGTATCCCAACACCTTCTTCTCAAGAAGAACCTAAAGATTAGTAACTACGGAAACGAACACCCCAAACAAGATAACGTCGGATAACAAAGAGTAAGACAGATCGCGGTGGTATACAACGAATCAGATAGATCGCGTCGGTTTGCAAAAGCCTGTCGGTATGGAATGTACCAACAGTTGATAACCAAAAGGCAGATAAAGATAACATGTTGGATGCAACAGCTAGACAAAGAATTACACACACACACACACTTTCTATGGTACTACGGAAATCCAGAACACGTGAATCCTAGTTTGAATTTTAAGAAGAGGATTGAAAACGTTACACTTCCTTACCAGAAAAGGGTGGGTGGGTGGTTAAGAAGAAAAGTGGAAGCAGTCCTACTCTCACGTTTTGTTTTTCCCTAGTATACATAGCTACAAAAAATATTTGCTAGACTGACAACGACCAATTGGCTAAGACCCTGAAGGGCGGGATGGCTCTGATACCAATTGTAACTACCTCGGTGAATTACGCTCTTAGTTGCAAGCCTGGATGAGCGGAAATGGTTAAAATAGTACGGTGGGGCCAAATGCCACTCACAGGTAGACCTTTCGGCCGTCCTAACCATTTCCAAAACATCGGGACAAGAACGAGCGGCGTAATCGGCAGGCGAAGGGATCAACTACATACACAAATGAGTATGTATGCAAGCCACCATACAACAGTCCTCAGAGCCATTCCATCTAAAAGAAATAGAAATATTTCAACGCCATACGGCAAGATCCAAATATCCTAGATAGATATAATAGTTTAGGATATCTCCTCATACATCAAACATCAGAGTATCAGGCGGAAGCGGAAAACAAGATCTGAGTACGGATAAGAAGCAAATCGGCATAAGATGCCCCATAAATAAACACATCCCGCCCACAGATCTCACGGATCCCCATTCCCGGAATCTCTACACCGAGTGATCGTTGCCAACATCGTCCGTCTCCTCCACCCAGTATCCATCTTGCGAGTTTACCTGTTCATCTGAATCAAACAATTTATCGTGTGAGACCCTAGGGGTACTCGGCAAGTCTTTATGCCTCTAAAGGGGACACAACCTGGGGTGACGCAATTGCAGCAAAAGATAATACCTAACAATTCTAGAGATATTCGCTAACCATCCGCCTAACCAAAGATAGACGGATGTCCATGAATTAATAACAACAGTTATAACCGTAATATTAACAGATCCATCCTCCTCCTCGCTTACCAACGAGGAAGCGGACGAACAGCCCCCATCCGTTGGCAGTTTTATTATCCATTCCATGAGTGTTGCACTATTTACTAGTCAGGTACTTAGTCAAATTAAAAGCGGTACTTTAGTTATACTTGTCTATGATCGAGAAACTGTGCTCCAAGTCGTCCATAACCGCGGACACGGCTTTCAGAAAGATTTACCCTGCAGGGGTGCACAAATAGCAACACACACTCGATCAACCTCGGAAAAACCAAATCAAAACCCAACGAGGCATTCATGACAAAGTGATCACAGGATTCAGAAATGTTTCAGGGGGCCACCCCATTAAGCTACCCGCAACGAAGTTGGCCGGCTCCGAGACGGACTCAAGGTTTGCGTCAATGGCTGTAAACGACTGGGAACCCGAAAGTGTGACTGGGCTTGTCGATACCGCGAAAACACTCCGCATCCAAAACAGTACAGGTGCTCCTCGCACAATCTTAAATAAAGCAGTAAAGCATGGCATAAGTACAGGATAGTAATAAAGCCCCAAACTACTTTGTGGCCCCAAGAAATAAGAATGAATCAAGATCTAGCTCAGGGGGGTTCATAAGCCTCCCGGATGTGGATAGCGCGAATATTCAAGGAACAGGAATCAAGTACTCGGGGTCCTACGGGACACAAGTGAGCATGAAGAACCAAATAGCAGATATTGCCCACCGGTGCCACTGTCATTAGTTATCCCATCACTACTCAGGTTAAGTTGTTTAGGTACCTCGTTATCCATCCGACACTCACATACCCTACACATGCTGTTCTACGACCCGCATGGCTCAAACAACTCCTGAAGTAATGGCTCATGGGATGGAGGAACAAGCTTCGGTGGGGTTTAAAAGTAAAAGCTATGCAGTACTTGGGATTCAGTTTAATGCATTCGCGACTCAATGATGCAAGAATAAGATAGAGGCAATAGGTACTATATGTATGCAAGCATGTGGTAGTGCTTGCCTGGCAGCTCAGTTGAAGCGAGGGACGGATCTGGGTAGTGCTCCTGGGTTTCTTGATATATCCCCTGCTCCGCGTCTATTCGAAGAAGAACCAAACAAACAAGGGCCAACATAAATAGAGTGCACAAGCATATGAATTAAAATGCGACAAGCAAACAATGATGCCATGATGAATGAGGCACAATTTGCATGGCAATAATGTAGCATGTCATGGTGAGGTGTGGAATACAAGAATAAAGCATTTTATGGAGTTTTAGTCACCTTTTATCCTCAAATAAGTTGCTGTATACTTTATATTTATATGATGCATGCTGCAATTCAGAACATGGAATGCATAAACAGAAAGGTCTCGTCGCGCTGATCGATTTAGACATATTATTTGTCAAATTTGGAGTTATAAAAGTAAAGTTATTAATTAATTAAGGAAAAGGGCATTTTAATGTAATTTTGAGCAACTCGAAATTTAAAGTATTCAAAATATATTTTGAAGGGCATATTTGAATTCCTCACATTTTTCTGATCTCAAAACATATATTACATGTTTAATTTGGAATTATATTTTAAAAGATATTTGAAAACAGATTTGAATTTGAATTTAAAACAAATTTGAAAAGTTTGAATTAAAACAGAAAACAGAAAAACGTTTTACACTCAGGCAATCCTAGCCACAGACGCTGACGGTGGGCCACTGCTGACCTGGCGAAAACAAACGACGCGGAGAGACCTTTCTCACCAAGAGCTGCGTTAGCCCATGCGGCTGACAGGTGGGGCCGGTGGGGTTTAAGGGTCCACGGCGCGCGCGGCCAGCCGGGAGGCGACACGTGGTGGATCCGGGGGACCGCGGGCTGAGGCTGTGGAAAACCCAGGGACTTATTCATTTAAAAAGCCAGGGTGACCGACGGGTGGGGCCTCTAGGAGCGCGGGTTAAGATAAAAAGCTAAGGGGGGGTTTCTGCAAAACGAGCGGCGGCACTGTGCTTCTTCTACGCGTCGGACGGATCTGTCTGGCGCGCGGCGCGCGGCACGCGGGGCGGCAAGGCGGGGCTCGAACTCGGGTCGCGGGCGTGCGCGCTGAGGGGGGTAGCCAGTGCGGTGGCTTACAGGGTGGTGACAGAGGAGCGGCGGGCGGCTAGAGGTGGTTCTGCGCGACGCGGGAGCGAGCCAACGAGGTGGCCGACGGCGCGCGCAGCGTGTTTGACGAAAAGATCGGCGGGGCTAGGGCGGTACGGCGAGGCGGAAGGTGTCAGGGGAGAAGGGAGGCTCACCGCGGGCTCGACGGCGGGCTCGGATCGGAGCGAGGAGCGTCAGATCGGTGACGGCGCTGGCGAACCGGAGGCGTTAGGGTTTCGGTGGCGGGGTCTCTCTCCGGCGAGCTGGGTCTTCTCCTCCTTACTGGCACGTACGAGGCGACGCAGAGGATGGTCCTCGATCTCCTTGACCACCACCACGTCGAGCTTGCCGGCAGGAGCGAGAGGTAGACGACGGTGCTGGCGATTCCGGTGAGGAGAAGGGGTCGTCGGTGGAGACGGAGGAGAGGAGCGGCAGGGCTCTGGGTCGATCTGGTGAGGTAGAGGTGCCGTGTGGGGGAGTGAAAAGTGAGAGGGAGAGAGAGGAAAGCAGGCGTGGGCATGGGGTAGATAAGGTGGCCTCGGTGCCACCTTTCTCCTCTTCTCCTCGGCACGTTCTCGGCCGGCTGGGCTGGCTGGGGCTGGTCCAGGCGAGGCAGAGAGGCTGCAGGGTGGGGCCGGCGTGGCGGGGGGGCTACCTGGCAGGTAGAGAGAAGAGAGATGGTAGGGAGCTCGGTTGAGCTAGGGTTGGCTAGGGGAGAGGCTCGGGTTAGCTAGGGCTTGGCTAGGAGGAGGGGTAGATGGGGTGTGGGACCAGGGAGAGGGGGTAGCCAGGTGGGGTCATCATGGTAGAGAGAGGGAGGGTGAGAGAGGTGTGGGTAGCTAGGGTTAGCTAGAGAGGGGTGGCTTGGTTAGGGTTTTGTTTAGGGTTAGAGAGAGGGGTGAGGTGAGGTGTGGTTAGGGTTAGATAGAGAGGAAACTAGAGTTAGGGTTTAGATGAGGTGCAAGGTTTTAGGAGAGAGGATAGAGAGAGAGGGTGATGTGGTGGAGTGTTTTTGACAAGATCAAGCAAGATCAAGTAAAGATCAAACAAGATCTAGAAAAAAGGAGTGGTAGAGAGAGATGGAGGTGATGGATGGATATAGCCCCATAAAGAGAAAACCCATTTAAACCAAGAGAGAAACAATGGGCTAAAGGTGGTGGTACTCTTGCATGGCCCATGCAGAATAATGAATGCCTTGATTAAATTCTTGTGAAAACAAAAATAATAGCATGGCATTATTCTTATGCATTCCCAAGAAGTGGAATAAAGCCAAGCAAAAGAATTTATAGAATTAGATCCACCCCACCCACATGAGCTAGAGAAATAAATTCAAAAGAAAGAACTGCAAGCTCATGGTTTAATGGGATGGTGGAATTATAAGGTGGTGACAAAGAAAGGTGGTGGAGTGGAATAAAAGATATGCCCCCAACTCAACTTGGGCATTAAACAATATATCAATAACCAAATACAATATCAAGAGGCAAATACAATTTACGATGCATATGAGAGAAGAACCAAAACAAAAAGGGTTTTATATGATGCCCAAATGCAAGGTGGCATGATGACATGAGCATGATATAATTATGATGCAACAATTATATATAGGAAGTAGCCATTATATTACTAGACCAAGTAGCATTACAATTGTTAGACAATTGGGATGCTATAGGCAGCATCTCGGTAGGAGTGGTGGTTGTGTTGGATAAGCATGGTCCTGTTGTCACGACAGAGGAGCGGTGGCGTCGGTGATCAAAAAGAGCAGTGGCTCAAGGCAGCCGCTAGGAGGCAAAGTGCAAAGGACTGTGGACGTAGGGAGAAGACGAAGTGAGGAAGGAGACCTCCCTGGCGCCCCTATTTATCGAGGAAGGGAAACTGATGGCTCAATGCACGGTGCCGAGAAAAATGTTGATGGCTCGTGGTTGATGTAGAGCTCGTTGGGAACCCCAAGAGGAAGGTATGATGAGCACAGCAGCAAGTTTCCCTCAGTTATGAAACCAAGGTTTAATCGAACCAGTAGGAGCAAGGAAACACCCCAAAGGTGTTACTAGCTGAGCCTTGGCAGGGCGCACTACCGGTGCTAGTAGCAACGTGGAGACCTGCACAACACAACCACAGAACTTTGTCCCCAACTTGCGATGAGGTTGTCAATCTCACCGTGTTTTGCGGAAAACAAAGGATTAAACGTATCGAATGGAAAGAAGTAAAAGTTTGCAGAAAGTAAACACAAAGCAGTAAAAGATTGTAGATTGTATGTAAAAGACAAGGACCGGAATCCATAGTTCACTAGAGGTGTCTCTCCTTAGATACATAACATGCTGGGTAAACAAATTACAGCGGGGCAATTGACAAACACGGAGAAAGCAATACATGCATATACTAATCATCTTGACTCCTCTGAGACTTGATTGGGCAATACAACATAATACATAGACCGCCATCCAACTTCATCTATGACTAATAATCCACCTTCAGGTTATCATCCGAACCCCCTCCAGTATTAAGTTGCAAGCAACAAATTATTGCTTTACGAACTACGTGTAAAGTAAACAATACGATTGTTCTATGAACAAAGGATTGTTGTTTTCTCCCTAGTAGCAACAACACATCGTTAGAGATTTCTGTCACTTCCCCAGATTACCAGAGGCATGAACCCACTATCGAGCATAAATACTAACTCTTGGAGTTGCTAGCATCTACTTGGCCAAGATAGCTACTAACAACGGAAAGCATGCAAGATCTCAAATAACAAAGACATGATAGAATCAATAATCAATCTGAAATAGCATCTCAATATCCATCGGATCCCCGCAAACACAACATGTATGAATTACAAAAAGATGATCTTGATCATGAACGGAGCTCACAAGATCTAAACATGAAAGCACAAAGGAGGAGAAACCAGCCATCTAGCTACTACATGGATCCGTAGTCCAAGGATGAACTACTCACGCATCACACCGGAGGCTTGCATGGTGATGAAGAAGGCCTCCAGGGTGAATTCCCCTCTCCGGCAGGGTGCCGGGAAGAGCTTCAGATCCCTCCCGATCTAGGGATGGAGATGACGGCGGCTACAGACTCTTTCGTGGATTTTTGATCGGGTACTTAGGGTTTTTGTCCCGAGGGCAACTTATAGGCGGAAGGATAGGCCGAGGGGGTGCCAGGGCTGGCCTCACCACCCCCTGGCGCGGGCCAGGCTGGGCCGTGCGGCCAGGTGGTGTGGTGGCCCCTGGTCCCTCTCCGTCTCGTATTCTGGCACTTGATCCCTTCCGGAAAATAGGCACTTTGGCTTTTGTCCCATCCAATTCCGAGAATATTCATTTTCTGACTTTCCTAGAACCAAAAATAGCAGAAAACAGGCAGCTGGCACTGTGGCTCTTGTTAATAGGTTAGTCCAAGAAATCATATGAAAAGTACTCCAAAGTTGGAACAAAACACAAGAAAGTGGATAAAACCAAGCATGGAACATCAAAAATTATAGATACATTTGCAATGTATCAACATCCCCAAGCTTAACTCCTGCTCATCCTCGAGTAGGTAAGTGATAGAAAGAAATAATTTTTGAGGTGACATGCACCATCAAAGACTTGATCAAAGTATTTACAAAACATTCAAGGCTGGGATCATAGTACTTCGATCATAACATGAAATACAAAGTTCTAGCAATAAGCAAAGAAACTATGATGCAACATGAAAAGGCACAAACAAAAGGTTCATGAATAAGAATGCTTTGCAAGACGTTTGTTTGTTTCACATAAAGAAAACATAGCATAAAAGTATTCGGCTTGTCCCTCAATAGAGTAGAAAACATAAATGCATAGGACACCTTCAAAGTTCATAAGAGTGACTAGATACAATAGTTTCAAACAAGCAATAACAAGTTATGCATCAATCAACAAGTCTTGGGACAATGCACATAGAACTAAGAATGGCCACCATGCTCTCAAAGTAGGTGCATAAAGATAGAAGGCGGAGACTCAATATAATGGTGGAAGAAAGGCCTTTTGTAAAAGGAAGTAGGGATTCAAGTCTCATAAAGAGATTCCAAAAATTATGGTACTTAATAGCTTTCAGCTCTCATTGGCCCTATCATAAGCATCTTGAAGTGATTAAGGTTAAAGTGAACAAACTATGGTGTACATGCTTGGCGAAGTAAGTCAGAAATCTCATGTCCCTTGTATACGAGGGCCGCTCCTCATGCTACTAAGGTTTAGTCACCGGTAAGTTCTTGTCATTGTAAGTACATGTGTATCATTGAGAACCGCCAACGGGGTACCCCTTGCCCGATGATACGGAAGAATCCCCATATCAAAATGACAAGGCAAGCAGACAACGAGCATCTCAGCATTCTTCTTATTTACCATGGGAATATGGTGTTTTTTTCTCGCTTTCCTCTTTTCATAGTATCTCTTTTTTCTTTTCTTTTCTCTTTTTTTTTCTCAATACAGGACTCTTTTTTTTATAATAAGAATGCTTCATAGACAGCTCATTATGGTTACGCTGCAGGTTTCCACCATGTCAGCATGGATTAGACCAGCGGCCCAGGCGTTTCTCTAACACATATACATAACTCCATGGACTTACAAGCTCCCCTTTCATTTCACACTGACGACATCCATATACAAAAGAGCATGATATCAACTAGGTACAAGTACCAAGTGCAATATTGAAAGCGTTCCCCATGAAAGCATGGTTCTGCTAATTCCCAACAAATAAGTGCAAGCATATACAACATAGACGACACAATGGTTCAAGTTTATTAAGGGCAAGTAAAGTAAAGTGTGCCATCAAGTTCGTGAGAGCTTTAATCACTAGTTTTCTCATAACAAGTGGAAGGTAAACAAAAGCATGAATATACTTGGAATAGCATAAGCTAGTAGGTAGGTATGGTGGACTCTTTGGAATAACTTGGTTTAGGGAGTTGGATGCATGAGTGGAACTCATACTTGGTTGTGGAGGCTAGCAAAAGACTGGGAGCGACAAACTAAGAGAGCAATAATGGCCATAATCATGCAGAGCGACAAAACATCATTGATCAAAGCATAAAGTGATACTACAAGTTGAAAACTAAAGGATCATAAAGGCGTATGGTGACTTGAGACAGTCATAACATGGTGTGAGCATGTGCCAAGTCAACCCAAATAAAGCATCAAAGGAGAAATCCACTATACTATGTTTTAATATGCTAAAACAACGCATGATTCATCCAAGGAACATTAATCAATCTCAATTGTTTATAACAAGTCATGCTACAGCAAAGAATACTAAGCATAAAGCCACAACAATATCAAGCATGGCATGACAAAGCATAGGCCACAGTCAAAATGAGCTCTTTTTACCACATAAGTATGAACTTTCCTACACTTTTCCAAACCAAACCAAACCATTTGCAAACCAATGTAAGAAAGAGGGGGTCCAACCAATTTATTCAGAAAACTAAGGAAACCAAGCAAACAAAAAACCAAAAAGAAGACGCTCCAAGAACAATACAATTATGCATGAAACAATAAAAATGAAGCGTTTGGAAGAAACCTGGGATTTTTATTGATGAAGAAGGGGATGCCTTGGGCATACCCAAGCTTTGACGCTTGTACTTCTTGGATATTTATTGGGGTGACACGCGTGGCATCCCCAAGCTTGAGCTTTAGTCCATCCTTCATCTCATTACTCATTCCTTCCATACACCTAAAACTTTTCCTTCACACAAAACTTCACACAATCTTTATTAGCAACATTAGTGCACTCAAGATAAATAAGTATTAAGGTTCAGTTCTAACACAAAATAAACTTCCATTAGAACACTATATACTGTAGCACTTCCTTAAAAAAGCTCAATTCCCCAAAAGAACTCAAAAAGGAACCCACAAAAAGCAAATGCAGAAAATGGCAGAAATCTGTCAAAACAGACCAGCAGGTAAAGACGAATTTTTTCGAAGACCTTATGTTGCTCAAATCAAAAAGTGTTGAACTAACGAAAGTTAGATAACAACCTGGGGCCGAAGCACAAACAATTACAGCTCAATCCGACATACAGAGCTCTCTCAGGAATGTTTACGGTGAAGCACAAAAATCTGTTTCGGGACAGCAACTTTCCCAATCATTACTTCTCTCTCAGTAGAGGTTACTCTTGGCACAAAAAGCAAATAAAAAGGATAAGGAGAGGTCATTACAGAGGTAATAACTTCCAAGACTCATCTAAAACTCTTGGGTTATCTCCCAACAAGTACTTTTCTTTAACGCCTTTAAGTTAGGCATAGGAAGCAAAGAAAGAATCAAGTGTTCTCGAATGAAGAAGCATTAAGACCAAATTTTGTTTTCATAGGAGAAGCAAAAGAAATATTTTCTCTCTTTTTAGGAAAGTGTTCTATACCTTTCTTGAGTGGGAGTTGATATTTAATGGTGCCTTCTTTCATATCAATGATGGCACCAACAGTTCTAAGAAAAGGTCTTCTCAAAGTAATAGGACAAGAAGCATTGTATTCAACATCCAAAACATAGAAATCAACGGGGACATAGGAATCATTAACCATAATTAGAACATCATTAGGACTCCCCATGAGTTTCTTTTTAGCATTAGCATCAAGTGGGACATTCAAATAACAATCTTCAAGAGGAGGCAAATCAAGCATATCATAAATCCTTCGAGGCATAATAGAAACACTACTATCAAGATCACACAAAGCTTTGAAATCAAAGTCATTAACTTTCATATTAATGATGGGTTCCCAACCATCTTCTTGCTTTATAGGAATAGAAGCTTTATGTTTCATCTTTTCTTCTTTAATCTTTATGAGAGCATCAGTAATGTGTTTTGTAAAGGCCATGTTCATAGCACTAGCATTAGGACTTTTAGCAAGCTTTTGTAGGAACTTAATAACTTCAGAGATGTTGTAACCATCAAGATCAAAATCAAATTTATCATCTAAAGTAGTAGAACTATTGCTAGCCTCAACACTAGTGGTGGTGATAGTAGAAACACTAATATTTCTAGCAATTTCATCTTCTCTTTCCCACTTAGCATGTAATTCAGCTAATAGTCTAACATTTTCATCAATTCTTACCTGTATAGCATTAGTAGCTGCAAAGGGATTATCATTAGTTTTAGGTTTAGCAACCATTTTATTAATCAATGAAGATTGAGCTTCAGACAAAGATGATATATTTATTTCAGCATTAGAGAGTTTCAATTGTAAACTAGGTATTTCCCTATTTAGACTCTCAAGTTGATGGCTAATGTTCTTCAAGATGGTGGATTGTTCCTCCATAGTTTTAGTAAATAGTTTATTTTGCTCATATTGCATTTGCATGAAGTTTTTAGTGGCTCTTTCAACTTCTAAAATTCTTCCTTCACTAGGTAATTCAGGTTTACCATTATAGCCATAAGTATTATTAGGAGGATATGGCTTATAATTGTTGTTACCAAAATTGTTCCTATAAGCATTATTACCATAAGCATTGTTACCAAAGTTGTTATTTCTTATGAAGTTCACATCAACTTGCTCTTCTTGAGCAACCAAAGAAGCTAGAGGAACATTATTTGGAACAATATGGGTTTTCCCATTAACAAGCATGGACATGATCATATCAATCTTATCACTCAAGCAGGAGGAGGTTTCCTCAATAGAATTTACCTTCTTACCTTGTGGAGCTCTCTCAGTATGCCATTCGGAATAATTAACCATCATATTGTCCAGAAGTTTTGTTGCAGCACCCAAAGTGATGGTCATAAAGGTACCTCCAGCAGCTGAATCCAATAGGTTCCTTGAAGAATAGTTCAATCCTGCATAAAAAGTTTGGATGATCATCCAAGCAGTCAGTCCATGAGTGGGACAATTCTTTACCAAAGATTTCATTCTTTCCCGAGCTTGAGCAACATGCTCATTATCAAGTTGTTTAAACTTCATTATTTTACTTCTCATAGATATAATCTTAGCAGGAGGATAGTATTTTCCAATAAAAGCATCTTTCCACTTAGTCCAAGAATCAATACTATTCCTAGTTAAGGAATTCAACCATTCTTTAGCTTTTCCTCTCAAAGAGAAAGGAAACAATTTCATCTTAATAATATCACCATCTATATCCCTATGCTTTTGCATCTCACAAAGTTCAACAAAGTTATTTAGATGGGAAGCAGCATCTTCATTACCAATACCAGAAAATTGTTTTCTCATAAAAAGGTTGAGCAAAGCAGGTTTTATCTCAAAGAAAGTATTTTCAGCCACAGGTGGAGCAATGGGAGTGCTCATAAAATCATTGTTGTTGGTGCTAGTGAAGTCACGCAACCTAGTGTTTTCAAGAGTAGTCATTTTTTTGGGTTTTCAAATAAGAAAGCAAACAAGTAAAACTAATTTTTTTTGTGTTTTTGAAGAACAAAACAAGCAAACAAGGAAAAAAGAAACTAAGCAAAACAAAAACAACAAAGTAAAGAGATTGGTTATGAGGGACTCCCCTTGTGAAGATGTCCTTGACTCCTCGGCAACGGCGCCAGAAAAATGCTTGATGGCTCAATGCACGGTGCCGAGAAAAATGTTGATGGCTCGTGGTTGATGTAGAGCTCGTTGGGAACCCCAAGAGGAAGGTATGATGAGCACAACAGCAAGTTTCCCTCAGTTATGAAACCAAGGTTTAATCGAACCAGTAGGAGCAAGGAAACACCCCAAAGGTGTTACTAGCTGAGCCTTGGCAGGGCGCACTACCGGTGCTAGTAGCAACGTGGAGACCTGCACAACACAACCACAGAACTTTGTCCCCAACTTGCGATGAGGTTGTCAATCTCACCGTGTTTTGCGGAAAACAAAGGATTAAACGTATCGAATGGAAAGAAGTAAAAGTTTGCAGAAAGTAAACACAAAGCAGTAAAAGATTGTAGATTGTATGTAAAAGACAAGGACCGGGATCCATAGTTCACTAGAGGTGGCTCTCCTTAGATACATAACATGCTGGGTAAACAAATTACAGCGGGGCAATTGACAAACACGGAGAAAGCAATACATGCATATACTAATCATCTTGACTCCTCTGAGACTTGATTGGGCAATACAACATAATACATAGACCGCCATCCAACTTCATCTATGACTAATAATCCACCTTCAGGTTATCATCCGAACCCCCTCCAGTATTAAGTTGCAAGCAACAAATTATTGCTTTACGAACTACGTGTAAAGTAAACAATACGATTGTTCTATGAACAAAGGATTGTTGTTTTCTCCCTAGTAGCAACAACACATCGTTAGAGATTTCTGTCACTTCCCCAGATTACCAGAGGCATGAACCCACTATCGAGCATAAATACTAACTCTTGGAGTTGCTAGCATCTACTTGGCCAAGATAGCTACTAACAACGGAAAGCATGCAAGATCTCAAATAACAAAGACATGATAGAATCAATAATCAATCTAAAATAGCATCTCAATATCCATCGGATCCCCGCAAACACAACATGTATGAATTACAAAAAGATGATCTTGATCATGAACGGAGCTCACAAGATCTAAACATGAAAGCACAAAGGAGGAGAAACCAGCCATCTAGCTACTACATGGATCCGTAGTCCAAGGATGAACTACTCACGCATCACAACGGAGACTTGCATGGTGATGAAGAAGGCCTCCAGGGTGAATTCCCCTCTCCGGCAGGGTGCCGAGAAGAGCTTCAGATCCCTCCCGATCTAGGGATGGATATGACGGTGGCTACAGACTCTTTCGTGGATTTTTGATCGGGTACTTAGGGTTTTCGTCCCGAGGGCAACTTATAGGCGGAAGGAGAGGCCGAGGGGATGCCAGGGCTGGCCTCACCACCCCCTGGCATGGGCCAGGCTGGGCCGTGCGGCCAGGTGGTGTGGTGCCCCCCTGGTCCCTCTCTGTCTCGTATTCTGGCACTTGATCCCTTCCGGAAAAATAGGCACTTTGGCTTTTGTCCAGTCCAATTCCGAGAATATTCATTTTCTGACTTTCCTGGAACCAAAAACAGCAGAAAACAGGTAGCTGGCACTGTGGCTCTTGTTAATAGGTTAGTCCAAGAAATCATATGAAAAGTACTCCAAAGTTGGAACAAAACACAAGAAAGTGGATAAAACCAAGCATGGAACATCAAAAATTATAGTTACATTTGCAATGTATCAGCAACCACGCCTCCTACACTCCCCTCCTCCACGTGGCATGGAACTGCTCCACTTCCCCATGATGCTTCGGTTCCGGAGCATATGCGTCCGAGCAACTCCCACATCAGATCCCGCAGGCGTTACCACGAAGGCCAAGCGCGCACACGATACCCGAGAAACTGCTATGACGAAGGCGTGTGCGCAGTTACCAAAAATGTAGTGGCAGGCCAAGAGGTCACACTGACGTGACGCACACTAGAGGAGGCAGGCGGGCCTAAAGCTAGCATTTACGTCATCGACTAGGCGATTCACCTTCCTAGCCGGGAGATGCAATCATCGCTCACACCCTATGGGTGGGCCACCGGATCCGTAGCCGGTAAACTCCAGCCGGGAAAGAAGGCATATCGAGCCAGAAAACCACATGCACTACAAGACAATTCACGATACGTTCTTCATCCGCAATCATTTCAACATCTGCCAATGAGCATGCAAGAACTTCTCCGCAAAGCGAAGCCCCAACGCGCTCGGGGACTAGTGTCGGGGGGATGACCCCCGGGTATGCCAAGCTAGGCTCTACTGGCTGTCTCCAGGGGGATCTGGCCGGATGGACACAAGACAAAGAACCACAGCCGGGTGATACGCTTCACCCGGGGTGCATCAAGATTCCTCGACAGGCCTGTCTAGCCGGGGGCTAGGAGAGCCGGCTGGGTGGCCACCTCTACCCGGCCGCCTTGGATCTGTTAGCCAAAGGTATGGGAGAGGGTGATGCTCCTTGCTGAGCGCATCCTTGACCGGATAGGCTGGCACGCCGCCCTGCCGGCACTACCAGACAAGGGTGCCAAATCACCAAGGCTGGGAGATGACGAGTAAAGCTCCGGCTGACGGATAAAGCTTCGGCTGACGGATAAAGCACCAAGCTGATGGATAAAGCACAAGGTGATGCCCAAAGCGGAGGCGTTGAGATGCCGTGGCGCTGTCCCCACCTGTACTGGAGCTTGACCGGGTCCAGGACCACTGGCTAGACCCGGTAGCTGGCTCGCTTTGTAAACCCAAAGCCCAAATAGTAAACCCTAGATCCCACATTGTAACCTACCCTTCCACCAATATATAAGGAGGGGTAGTAGTAGGGGTCTAGGAAAGGCATGACAAGTTAGAAGTTAGCCAGAATCGCGAAGTAAAATAGTTCATCTTCCTCTAGCTCTCGATAGCAGCTAGGGAAACAGCTCAAGGAGCACTTGTATTGAGCATCTGCTCCCCATATAGTAGACCCTTGCAGGAGTAGGAGTGTTACCTCGACAAGAGGGCTCCGAAACTGGGTACATCGCTGTGTTTGCAGTATCTGTTCCCAACCTGTTGCGAGTAGCCACCAATAGCATCGTGATTGTCCCCTCTCATTCCATCCCCGATGGCACTACCATGTTCCACACCATGACACTTGTTCTGCATCCCGATTCTTACAGACCGTTCGATCAGGGAGCCTGGACAATTTGGATGGTTCTCCATAAGAGCAATCCGCAAGTAGGATGTTCTGCGACATGATTGGTCGTGCTTACTATCCACTTGCTCTGGACAAACTGGCAATACCACGCGCTCCCACTTGCCAGTGTCACGTGTTCTGTGGGTCCACCTGCCAGTGTCACGTCCCCTTTACTTCTATTCCTCCCCATACTTCTCTTCCTTTCCCTCAAAGCCACTTTCCCCACTTCTCTTCCATCATTCCGTAGCTGCAAGCCGACGGTGCCTCCGGTGATCTCTCCTGCAGCCACTCTAGTCCCCTACTGTTTCACCATGGGTTCAAGGGGAGACGATGAGGAAACACGTCGTGACGATAGCGATAGTGATTTCGATGTGCGTTGTCTCATCTCTAACATTTGTGGCCATTTATCTATTTTGAGCTAGATCTACTATGATTACTCATGCACGTATAATGTGTTAGGCCAACCAGACACTGTACGACTCCGGCTATCATGGTTTTGTGGAGGGAGATAGTCCTCCGCTATGTGAACATGGAAATGTGCCTGCTAAATTTGTATCGTTCAAAGGACGCAATGCAGGCAGGAGGTTTTTAGGGTGTCAAGAAAAGGGTGAAATGTTGCCACGTAGAAGTTGTGGTGTTGTCAATGGGTAGATCCAGAGTGGCCTAAATCGATGCAAAAACACTGGACAAACAACGGGATATGACTGTTGAGTTGAAAGAATCCATAGTCAGCTCAATTCTTCAGAGTGCTAAGATGAAGTTATTTGACCATGTTGACACAACCAAGCTTCACCAAGATCTCAGGAGGGTGCAAGACAAGGTTAGCGAAGTTGAGAAGGAGAGGGACATGGCGTTGGCTCTGAAGGATAAAACAGAGCAAGAACTAACTCAAGCAAGGATTGAACTTCACCAAGACAAAGTCCTGCAGTTCACAACTACGGGTATTGACAAGTGCATGAGGATAAATGCAGAGAAACAATTGAAGCTGTACAAGGAAGATGCTAAAATCACGGTGCAAACGATTCAATACTTGCTCTCACAAGAAGATGTGCATCAGGCAAATATTAGGAAGATCAAGGAGATGTGTGATAACTAGTTCTATTTAGCTAGAGCTCTGTACCTTTTTAATTATAATAGTAGTACTTGTTAACCTAGAGGTCAGAACTAGTGGTCTCTGAGTCCTGGGATAAAAACATTGGTCGTCTATTAATCTGTCTTGGCCCTTCATTACTTCTGTTTGTCTAATGATGGTGGTAATTTGAATTTGGTGGTTTGTTTAAACGTAATCTACATGGATTCTGCCGCATGAAAATGACACAGACACAATTTATAAAGTGGAAGCACGTAGTTACTGGAGATCCGGGAGCTTCGCCAGATGCAGCGGAGGCAGGAGCAGGGAGGTGGTGAGATAGACGGGTTCAATATTAGGCCAGAAAGTGCTACCGATTTCCACATTATCTGGGCATTTTCCTAACCTTGTGGTGCTTCCTGCCAAAGAAATAGGACATGGCTAACTGCCTAATATCTATAGAGTAAACATTTTTTTACAATTCAACACAAACATGCGAACCCCAAGAGATTTTTGCTTACTAGGAGCAAGGGTTCGAGTGACCACCTTTTCCAAGAATAGCAGGGCGACTCCCAGTTGTAGCAGCTTCCAACAGCCTCCACATCAAGTACATCACAATTCAGCGTAAACATGAAAGCCGAAGCAGACCTTTTCATCAACACAATTAGCTGACAGTCACACATTAGAGGAACCATGATGCTCGTTCATCCATAAAGCTGAACTTTCCAGTCTGCTTTGGCCCTATTTCAGTATGTTTACGCAGAGCAACAACCATACCAGGGATAGTGCAGATCTGGGCAAGCTCTTCTTCCATCGTGAAACAATGGTGTCCATACCACTTGCCCTTCCCATTTGCTAATTTAGCATCGTAGCTGAAGAGGGCTACCATAATGAGGTAAGGGTGGTCCGCGGAGATCCCACTTAACAGATAATTGGGGACAAAACATGTTTGTCAGCGTTGGGCTAACAAACAATTCTACGTTCAATAGCCAGCTAGCAGTTATAGTTAGTGTGAATAGCAAAGAGAAGAGTATCTCACTGCTGGCTCGTGGTTGATGTCGAGCTCGTTGGGGAACCCTAAGAGGAAGGTATGATGAGCATAGCAGTAAGTTTCCCTCAGTTATGAAACCAAGGTTAGCAATCTAGTAGGAGCAAGGAAACACCCCAAAGGTGTAGCTAGCTGAACGTTGGCAGGGGCACTACCGGTGCCAGCAGCAACATGGAGACCTTCACAACACAACCACAGAACTCTGTCCCCGGGATCCATAGTTCACTAGAGGATTAAAACAAAGGATTAAACGTCCCCGGGTGCCAGCAGCAACATGGAGACCTTCACAGGTTGTCAATCTCACCGGTTTTACTGAAAACAAAGGATTAAACGTATCGAATGGAAGGAAGTAATAGTTTGCAGAAAGTAAACACAAAGCAGTAAATAGTTGGTAGATTGTATGTAAAATAAAGGATCGGGATCCATTGTTCACTAGAGGTGGCTCTCCTTAAGATAGATAACATGCTGGGTGAACAAATTACAGCGGGGAAACTAACAAACATCAAGAAAGCATACAAGCATATACTAATCATCTTGACTCCTTTGAGACTTGATTGGGAATTACAACATTATATATACACCGCCATCCAACTGCATCGATGACTAATAATCCACCTTCAGGTTATCATCCGAACCCCCTCCAGTATTAAGTTGCAAGCAACAGATTATTGCTTTACGAATTGCGTGTAATGTAAATAATACGATTGTTCTATGAACAAAGGATTGCTGTTTTCTCCCTAGTAGCAATAGCACATCTAGTACCTTAGAGATTTCTGTCACTTCCCCGGATTACCAAAGGCATGAACCCACTATCGAGCATAAATACTAACTCTTGGAGTTGCTAGCATCTACTTGGCCAAGATAGCTACTAACAATGGAAAGCATGCAAGATCACAAATAACAAAGACATGATAGAATCAATAATCAATCTAAAATAGCATCTCAATATCCATCGGAACCCCGCAAACACAACATGCAGAATTACAAATAGATGATCTTAATCATGAACGGAGCTCACAAGATCTCGACATGAAAGCACAAAGGAGGAGAACCAGCCATCTAGCTACTAACTAGACCCGTGGTCTAGAGATGAACTACTCACGCATCACATCGGAGGCTTGCATGATGATGAAGAAGGCCTCCAAGAAGAATTCCCCTCTCCGGCAGGGTGCCGAGAAGAGCTTCAGATCCCTCCCGATCTAGGGATGGAGATGACGGTGGCTACAGACTCTTTCTTGGATTTTTGATCGGGTACTTAGGGTTTCCGTATCAGAGGCAATATATAGGTGGAAGGAGAGGCCGAAGGGGTGCTTGGGGCGGCCAGACCACCCTTGGCGCGGGCCAGGCCTGGCTGCATGGCTAAGTGGTGTGGTCGGGCCGTAGCCCCTCTGCGTCTCGTATTCTGGCTCCAGATGTCCCCCGGTAAAATAATAACTTTGGCTTTTGTCCCGTCCAATTCCGACAATATTCATTTTCTGACTTCCTGAAACCAAAAACAGCAGAAAACAAGCAGTTGACACTGTGACTCTTGTTAATAGGTTAGTCCAAGAAATCATATGAAAAGTACTCCAACGTGTGGACAAAACATAAGAAAGTAGATAAAACCAAGCATGGAACATCAAAAATTATAGATACATTTGAAATGTATCACTCACCCGCATGTAGCCAGAACTTCTTCTTCCTTGGTAGTGGGATCTGCCATCATGTGTGCTGCTTAGCTCATCAGAGGCGGAGGCGTCCTAGAGCCTCGCAACGACGGGCACAACATGCATCATTAGAGCACGGGATCAACGAGTGGGCGCATTAGCTTGGCACCAGAAGTCAAATGTCCGAAGGGATCTAACATGGGTATACCTTACAAGTACCTAAGATTATCCTATACAGTTCAGTCCAAGAAGGAGTCCATGGTGCGATCGAAGCCCAGCAAAGATTCGAGTGGCCCATTGGACTTCGACTTCTTGGAGGACACGACACGGTGTAGATAGAAATTTGAAGGGGAAACCCTAACTTGTAACCGACTCGACCTGCTACCCCGAGACCTAGCCTCTCTATATAAAGGCCAGGAGGGGCGGTAGGGAGGACCAATATACAACCCCGCATACACCTTGCCAGATTGCATCTACGCACCCTTGTAACTTTCGACTCCCTCATAATCAAGAGCAGACAAGTAGGAGTAGGGTCCTCTACGAGGCCTGAACCTAGGTAAACCTCGTGTCACCTATGTGCTTGTTTGCTAGCTGATTGATGCCTCTAGTGCTCCCCACTTCCTCGAACCTAAGTCCATCAATGATGGGCATTGATGAATTAACCCCTCATCAATTGGCGCCGTCTATGGGAAAGAGAAAAGAGAGAGATAATAAGAGTATGATGATGAGAGGAAAGAGAGGAAAGTAGAAGGGACAATAGTGGCGCCGACCATGGGGAACATGGGCATGATCCAAAAAGGACGCCCGTCAAATCAGGTGCAAAAATCAATCACTCGCCAAGTAAATTTGGCGGTCAACTATCCACCCTCAACCACTGAGTACCTCAGTGGGTGCGAGTCCCGCATCACCTTCGACAAGCGCGATCATCTCTGTTAAGTACCTCGCCCGGGCCATTCTCCCCTGGTGCTCGAGGCACAAATTTGTGGCTTCAAGATGAGCCATGTCTTTATGGACCGAGGCAACGGCATCAACCTGATGTCCGCTAGCACCTTGCGCGCCATGTGGATCCCCCTCTCCTTCCTAGAGGCCTCTGACACAATGTTCCACGACATCGTCCCAAAGAAAGGCATATACCCCTTGGGAAAGATCAACCTGGATGTCATCTTCGGCACACCAGCAAACTTCCGGCGAGAGTGCCTCGAATTCGAAGTGGTCGACTGGCCCTTGTAGTACCATTGTATCCTTGGACGTGTCGCGTTCGCGAGGTTCATGGCGGTGCCACACTAAGCCTACCTGAAGATGAAGATGCCAGGACCAAACGACATTATCACCATCAGCGGAAGCTTCGCCAAGTCATACAAGTGCGATAGGGAATTCAACAGAATCTCCCAATCCTTCGAATGCAGGAGGAGCTGGAAAGGCTGAAGGAGTCGATAGACAATAGTCTTCCTCCTCCTAGTAAGCCAAACACATCTGATCAGTCCTTCGGCTCATCGGTGCACACCAAGGTGGTCCAAGTCCACCCAACGGACTCAACCAAGATGGCCCTCATTGCCAGAAAACTTGACTCCCGCATAGGAACTCATGCTCATCGAATTCCTCCGTGAGCACTAGGAGATCTTCTCCTGGTGTCTAGTAGACATGCCAGGGTTCCCAGGGAATTCGCCGAGCACTCGCTCAATGTGAATCCTGAAGCTAGACTAGTGAAGCAGTCGATATGTTGACTGTCAAAACCTAGGGAAAAAGCGGTCGGTATGGAAGTCAATAGACTCCTCGATGCCAACTTCATACGATAGATCAAGGAGAGCACCTGGGTAGCAAACCCCGTGCTTGTTCCTAAAAAGGACACAAATAGCCAGCGGATGTGCGTGGACTTCACTTCCCTGAATAAGCATTGCCTAAAGGACCACTTCCCATTACCGCGGATCGACCAGATAATCGATTCCATCGTAGGATGCGAATGCCTCTGTTTCCTCGATGCCTACTCAGGCTATCACCAGATTCGAATGAAGGAAGAGGACCAGGAGAAAATGACCTTCATTACGCCCTTCGGTGTCTTATGCTACACAATAATGCCCTTCGGGCTGAAGAATGCAGGAGCCACCTACAAGTGGTATATGCAAGCCTGCCTCAAAAGCTAGCTTGGCCAGAACATCCAGGTCTATGTCGACGACATCATCGTCAAAACCAAGGAGGAGGTCTCATTATTCGACAATCTCTGTGAGACCTTTGACAATCTCGACAGCTACCGGATCAAGCTAAATCCAAAAAAATGCGCCTTCAACGTACCATCTGGGCAACTTCTCGGGTACCTCATCTCCGCCAGGGCAATCGAGGCCAACCCGAATAATATAAAGGCCATACTAGCCATGGAGAAGCTGAAGAACGTCAAAGGCATCTAGTAGCTGGCTATGCGAATCGCGACACTTAGTCGGTTCATCAATCGAATGGGCGATAAGGCACTACCATTCTACCATATCCTCCGCAAAGCTGAGAAGTTCGAGTGGACAGATGAAGCGCAAGAGGCATTCGAAGATCTCAAGCGCCTACTTTCCACCTTGCCCGTGCTAGTGACAACTAGAGAAAAGGAGCCCATGTTGCAATACATCTCTGCCACCAACCAGGTGGTCAGCACTCTGTTGGTGGTGGAACGAGCCGAAGAGAACGAAGTCCACAGGGTGCAGTTCCTAGTCTACTACCTCAGCAAGGTGCTCATGCCGACAAAACAATGGTACCCGCACTATCAGAACTTGGCATACAGCGTCTTCATGATAGCCTGGCGATTGCGCCACTACTTCCAAGAGCACCCCATCATTGTGGTGAATGATGCTCCACTTGGGCACATCCTCAACAACCCCGACGCCATAGGACGAGTCGCGCTTTGGGGGATCAAACTATCTCCACGAGACATTACATACGAGAAGCTAGATGCGATCAATTCGCAAAAATCTTCCGGATTTCCTTATTCACTAGATGGAGAACCATCTCCCAGACATACCAGATATGTCCTGTCTATTGAAAATGCACTTTGACGGATCCAAAAGTCAAGAAGGAGCTGGTGCTGGTGTCATTCTGACATCGCCGCAAGGTGACAAAATGAGATATGTTCGGGGAATGAAGTTTCGTGCTTCCAACAACAAAGTAGAATACAAGGCCCTGCTCCATGGGATGCGGATGGCCAAAGCCTGCGGCGTAACATGACTCGACATCTACAGTGACTCCAAGATCGTGGTGGATCAAACCATGAACTAGTGCGATGCCCTGAGCGACAACATGATCGCGTACCGCAACCTCTACGATGCACTCAAAGGATATTTCGATGGACGCGAATTGCAGCACGTAGGCCGCGAAAGCAATGAGGAGGCGGATACATGATATATTGCCAATGTATCTATAATTTTTGATGTTCCACGCTTGGTTTTATCCACTTTCTTGTGTTTTGTCCACACTTTGGAGTACTTTTCATATGATTTCTTGGACTAACCTATTAACAAGAGCCACAGTGCCAGCTGCCCGTTTTCTGCTGTTTTTAGTTCCAGGAAAGTCAGAAAATGAATATTCTCGGAATTGGACGGGACAAAAGCCAAAGTGCCTATTTTTTCGGACGTCATCAGATGCCAGAATACGAGACGGAGAAGGGCTAGGGGCCAGCCACACCACCTGGCCGCAAGGCCAGGCCTGGCCTGCGCCTGGGGGTGGTCTGGCCAACCCCAGCACCCCCTCGGCCTCTCCTTCCGCCTATAAGATGCCCTCGGGACGAAAACCCTAAGTACTCGATCAAAAATCCACGAAAGAGTCTGTAGCCGCCGTCATCTCCATCCCTAGATCGGGAGGGATCTGAAGATCTTCCTGGCACCCTGCCGGAGAGGGGAATTCACCCTGGAGGCCTTCTTCATCACCATGCAAGCCTCCGGTGTGATGCGTGAGTAGTTCATCCTTGGACTACGGATCCATGTAGTAGCTAGATGGCTGGTTCTCCTCCTTTGTGCTTTCATGTCTAGATCTTGTGAGCTCCGTTCATGATCAAGATCATCTATTTGTAATTCTGCATGTTGTGTTTGCGGGGATCTGATGGATATTGAGATGCTATTTCAGATTGATTATTGATTCTATCATGTCTTTGTTATTTGTGATCTTGCATGCTTTCCATTGTTAGTAGCTATCTTGGCCAAGTAGATGCTAGCAACTCCAAGAGTTAGTATTTATGCTCGATAGTGGGTTCATGCCTCTGGTAATCTGGGGAAGTGACAGAAATCACTAAGGTACTAGATGTGCTGTTGCTACTAGGGAGAGAACAACAATCCTTTGTTCATAGAACAATCGTATTGTTTACATTACACGCAATTCGTAATGCAATAATATGTTGCTTGCAACTTAATACTAGAGGGGGTTCAGATGATAACCTGAAGGTGGATTATTAGTCATAGATGCAGTTGGATGGCGGTCTATGTATAATGTTGTAATGCCCAATCAAGTTCCAAAGGAGTCAAAATGATTAGTATATGCATGTATTGCTTTCTTGATGTTTGTCAATTGCCCCACTGTAATTTGTTCACCCAGCATGTTATCTATCTTAAGGAGAGCCACCTCTAGTGAACTATGGATCCTGGTCCTTTATTTTACATACAAATCTATAAACTGTTTACTGCTTTGTGTTTACTTTCTGCAAACTATTACTACCTTCCATTCGATACGTTTAATCCTTTGTTTTCAGCAAAACCGGTGAGATTGACAACCTCATCGCAAGTTGGGGACAGAGTTCTGTGGTTGTGTTGTGTAGGTCTCCATGTTGCTGCTGGCACCGGTAGTGCGCCCTGCCATCGTTCAGCTAGCTACACCTTTGGGGTGTTTCCTTGCTCCTACTGGATTGATAACCTTGGTTTCGTACTGAGGGAAAACTTGATGCTGTGCTCATCATACCTTCCTCTTGGGGTTCCCCAACTAGCTCGATATATTTTGAGCCATCAAGCATATTTTCTGGTGCCGTTGCTGGGGAGTCAAGGACATCTTCACAAAGGGAGTCCCTCATAACCAATCTCTTTACTTTTTTTTGCTTAGTTTCTTTTTTCTTTGTTTGCTTGTTTCTATATCAAAAACACAAAAAACATAGTTTTACTAGTTTGCTTTCTTATTTGAAAACACAAAAAAATTAAGTCTCCCTTAGTTGTTGCCTCTTCCTTAGCTCACCATGTTGATCCCCAAATTCACCTTGAAAGATCTTTCAATATGTAGTGGTTCTATAATTGGAAAAGATAATATTGAAGAAGTCTTTAATCATGTTAGTAAACATGAGGATATTGAGGATAGATCCCTTGCAGAACTTGCTCCAAATTATGAGATTGCTGCAGCTTCTTTAGTTCACATGCTAGAATCTAGGTTTGTTAACCTCAACCCCTTATTGCAAGTAATGTTTCTTAAGCTTAAAGAAATTGAGGACCCTGAAAAGAGGGATTTTATTCTAGAAACTTTGCTTAAGGAATTCTATGATGTTGCCAAAGAGGCTAGAAAAGTCTTTGAACGTTTCAATATGCTAGGCTCATGTGTAGATGTTGTTGGTACACGAGAAAAGATGAGTAAAACTGAACCTAATGGGGAGGAAATTAAGATACCAACACCTTTCAAACTAGTAGCAATGCATGAAGCCATAGAAAAGAATCTTGATTGGATCGTTCATGAAAACCCATTTGATGAAAGTAGTAAACCTAAGAGCACAGAGAGAGGATCCTCTAGAACTTATTTGGATGAGATACCTTGTCTTGTTGAAGATATTTCTGGTATTGATCTTAA
The DNA here is from genome assembly GCA_916181665.1 of Avena sativa. NCBI lineage: Eukaryota > Viridiplantae > Streptophyta > Magnoliopsida > Poales > Poaceae > Avena > Avena sativa. The sequence goes on along the minus strand of OV702290.1, from coordinate 23,260,992 downwards.
TGCTTCTTCATTTGAGAACACTTGATTCTTTCTTGCTTCTTATGCCTAACTTAAAGGCGTTAAAGAAAAGTACTTATTGGGAGATAACCCAAAAATTTTAGATGAGTCTTGGAAGTAATTACTTCAGTAATAACCGCTCCTTATCCTTTTTATTTGCTTTTTGTGCCAAGAGTAACCTCTAATGAGAGAGAAGTAATGATTGGGAAAGTTGCTGTCCTGAAACAGATTTCTGTGCTTCACCGTAAAAAATTGTGTAAATTCTCTGTACGTCTTTCTGAGACGTGAAGTTTTGTGCTTCTTCCCCAGGTTGTTATCTAACTTTTGTTAGTTCAACACTTTTTTATTTGAGCAACAGAAGGTCTTCGAAAAAATTCGTCTTTACCTGCTGGTTTGTTTTGACAGATTCCTGCCATTTTCTGCATTTGCTTCTTGTTGGTTCTTTTTTGAGTTCTTTTGGGGAATTGAGCTTTTTGATGGAAGTCCTTCAGTAGCTAGTGTTATAATGGAAGTTTATTTGGTGTTGGAACTGAACATTAAGACTTATTATCTTGAGTGCACTAATGTTGCTAATAAAGATTGTGTGAAGTTTTGTATGAAGGAAAAATTTCAGGTGTATGGAAGGAATGAGTAATGAGATGAAGGATGGACTAAAGCTCAAGCTTGGGGATGCCACGCGTGTCAGCCCAAGAAATATCCAAGAAGTACAAGCGTCAAAGCTTGGGGATGCCCAAGGCATCCCTTTCTTCATCAATAAAAATCCCAGGTTTCTTGCAAACGTTTCATTTTTATTGTTTCGTGCATAGTTGTGTTGTTCTTGGAGCGTCTTATTTTTCGTTTTCATTTTGGTTTTTCTTTTGCTTTTGTTTGCTTAGTTTGCTAAATAAATTGGTTGGACCCCCTCTTTCATACATTGGTTTGCAAATAGTTTGGTTTGGATTGGAAAAGAGTAGGAAAGTTCATGCTTATGTGGTAAAAAGAGCTCATTTTTGACTATAGCCTATGCTTTGTCATGCCATGCTTGATATTTTTTTGGCTTTATGCTTAGTATTCTTTTCTATAGCATGACTTGTTATAAACAATTGAGATTGCTTAATGTGAGTGCCGTGGTGCAAGGATTCGGATGCATCGTCTCCTTCGACTCCGGAAGGTGCAGCTGTTGGCGCAGAGTCGCCGGTACCTGCCGTTCCTGTGAGTGCCGTGGCACCATCTTCTCGTAAGAGGATGCGGCTGCCGAAGGAGTCTTCATTAGAGTCAGGGGATCAAACCTTCGATTTTGACAAGTTTGATTGGTAAGTATGCGAGTCTTCCTTTTGGTTCTTCTTTGGAGTTGCATTCTCTTGATGTTGGTTTTGTTCTGCAGTCAGCCGGTGTCGTCATCTTCTGGCGACGTCCAATTTTTTAAGGTATCTGGAGTCGCGACCTCCAAGGCCAAGAAAGTGGCTGAGCACACTCCTTCTCCTCCATTGGCGGCCCACTCCAGGCATAATTCATCAAGTTCTCCACACAATTTGGAGCACTAGATGGTTATCCGGACGTCTGTGAATCCATCGACTTCGGAGTCCTTGGAGGATCATGTATGTGTAGTATCTCTTCTTCTGATTTTGTAGTCAAATTTTCATCTATGCCATCTGTTGACCCTTTACTATGTTTTTGCCGTAGCTCATTGTGAAGGAAGCCGCCCGTCTTGTGGAGCAGGTGCTTGCGATGGGTCGTCAGCATGCAATGCTGGACAATCGCCATCGCGCAGTGGAAAGTGAGTGTTCTTTACTTTTCCTCTGTATACTTTTGATGTATTCAACTGACGGTTTGTCTTCATTTGTGTCACAGCTGAGCATAATGCACTCCTCCGTAGTGATGCTTCCCTCGAGAAAACCCTTACCGCGGCGGTGAAGAGCCATGATGAGGTAATCGCAGCACGGTACGAATCGCGGAAACGCGAGGAGGATCTGCGCGCCTCCATTGTCGCTAGGGAGAAGTTGTTCGAAGAACAGCTTTTCTCGATTGCCAAGGCCCTCTCAGGTATTCCCTTGTCTAGATTTTCGTTGTGTCCCTTCTTTCGAATTTGTTTGCCGTGCTTGACTTTTGTGCCGATGCTTGATTTGTGTGTAGATGCTAGTGGTCTGAACTTCGACCCCCAGGCACTCCGTCGTGATGACGCCCTGGCGGGTGCCATTTCGGTAGTCGAGGATCGCAGCACTGCCGTTCAGGGGACGCTCACCAAGGCCAAGGGCATGCTTACTCGCCTCCGAGAGGAGCTGGCGCCCAAAGCTGAGTTGATCGAGAATATGGATGAGCCGGTGGAGTCCTTTGCCGGAGGCATTCCTTAAAGATTCAAGAACTCACTCCGTGCGGCTGGTGCTTCAATGTCACTCACCATGGTTCAAGCACACGGAGTCGAAGTTGATCCTGCAGCAGTCTCCAAGGCGATGCATGTCAGCGCTGATGGCCAGCAGGTAGTTTTTGCTCCATTCGTGACTGCTTGTGGAAAGTATGGCCCATAGCTGATCAATATAGTTGCGAAGTACTCTGAGGAGCTTCAGCGAGCCAAGAAGATGGCTAAGGCTGCGACATCAGGGGCCGGGGGGAAGTCTGTGGCGTATGACACTGCCACAGACTCGATGAGGCCCCCAAAACCGAAGTCGAAGTCGAAGAAGCCAATCGCTCCTCAGTAGTCGCATCTTGTAATAGTTGAATAGCTTATGTCTTTTTGTCGAGAACATGCCTTTTGGCGAATGTATCTGCTGATACTTTGTTGATCTTGAATGCACTCGAATCTTTTGTCCATGCCTCGCCTTAGTCCTCTTATTGTCTCTTGCTTGACTTGTGATAGGGCACATCGAGTGATCCTTTGAGGGAGCCTCAGGATTCACTGCCCCTTGATGACACTTTGGCACCACCGCGCTCAAAGGTGGATGAGTTGTCTCTGCTCTCGCGACTCCGTGACCACGTGAAGCTGTTGGAGCGTGAATTGCCCGTACTCCACGGTAATGCGGATGTATGGAAGTCGAAGGCGGAGAAGGCCGCCGCCCGAGAACAATATCTGCTAGGGGAGGTGACGCAGCTGGGCGACCAATTCAAATGTTAGTTTTCTTCCTCCCTGTCTTTTCCCTGTAGTCATTCGTAGTAGTTCATTGTCCTCATACTTTGCCTTTGCTTGGTATAGTTGTCAGCACACGCCATCCGCGGGATGAGAAGGATAGGATTGCCATTCGCATGAATGACCTGACCCAAGAGCAGCTTCAGGCGAGTGGATACTTCTGGGTAGATCATGATCATGCAATCGCGTTGGTGACCCTACAGGATTGTGCAGCGTGAGTGCTTCACTTTTTGAAGAAGTCGCAATCATGCTTGAAGAATATTTACCAGACGATGTTCCCACTGGACGTCGTTCCATCGAGCCTGTTGGCCCTTCTTGCTAAATCCAGGACTTGAGTGTGGTCCACGAGTGTGTACGACAGCAGTTGGTGGCTGGTGCCAAGGCTTCTCTGTCGCTGGTGCGACTGCACATGCCTGATGTGGACGTTGCAGCAGTTGCGGCCGGACCACCAGCACCGCCAGCAAGGTCGTCTTGGAACATGGTTCCGCACTACCAGGCGGTGGATCGCCTAGCGGAGGAGATCGTTGACTTCTTCGAGGAGCAGACCAACGTTCCTTTGCTGCAACAGTAGTTTAGTTTGTATCCTGCACATAGTTGTACCGGTGTTGTAAAGTTCATAGACATGTTGTGTATAATTGATTAATATTGATGTATATAAAGAGCTTGTTAGCGTGTATGTTTTGCGAGTGTGTTGCATGATACGTCCATTTTGCATCACTATTCTATGTCATAATTCACTGTTATTCATTGATATATTTCATATTAAGAGGTGATACTTATGTTATTTCATCAGTTTTTGCATGGCTGATGACTTTTGGAGCATGGACCACTGCAGTCAGGATTCTGATGGAAAAGGTGCTGTTTGGAGGCAAAATTCGCGAAGATCAGAAAATCCGGGAAAATATATGGAAAATCCTATTTTTCCAGAAGACGAAAGAAGCCAGAAGGGGGGCTGGAGATGGACCACAGGGGGCCCACACCACCCCCTGGCGCGGGCCATCCTAGGTCGCGCCACCAGGTGGTGTGGCTGCCCTGGTCCACCCCTGGCACTCCCCTCTAGCGTATATTATCCTCTCGAAACCCTAAGACTCGGGGAGCGACCACAGAAAGATTACGTCGCCTCTGCGGGGCAGAAAACACCGAGAGAGAAAGATCTCTCCGGCAGACAGATTTTTGCCGGGGGAATTCCTTCCCAGAGAGGGGAGATCGTCGCCATCAACACCACCATCAAGCTGGACTTCATCAGGATCATCATCATCATCACCACCATCATCACCATCAGCACCCTCATCACCATCTCCATATTCCTGTAACAATTGGGTTGAATCATGCATAGTTCATAGGGGAAACTTTCCCGGTGTTGATTACTCTTTGTAGTTGATGCTATTGAGTGAACCATTGAAATATTGTTTATGTTCAGATTGTTATACATCATTATTCCATCTCTGATCATGATCCATATGATGTCTTGTGAGTAGTTTGTTTTGTTCTTGAGGACATGGGAGAAGTCATGTTGTTAGTAGTGGAGTTGTGTTGAGAAAGATTCAATAGTTTGATATTTAAGTTGTGGTGTATTTCTTCTAGTGGTGTCATGTGAATGTCGACTACATGATACTTCACCTATATGGGCCTAGGGGAATGCATTGTGTATTTGGCTACTAATCGTAGGGGTTGCCAGAGTGACAAAAACCCGAACCCCCGTTAGGAAACCATTGCACAAGGGACGTAAGGGTCTTAGAGGTTAAAGTTGTGGTTAGGTTTTTACCTTAATTACTTTCTTGTACTTACGGATGTTTGCAAGGGGTATAATCACAAGTATGTATTAATCCTAGGAAGGTTGGTACATTAGCACAGGTTCACCCACACAACACTTAGCAAGCTAAATAAGATTAATCAACTATATGAAGCGAAAGCACTTGACTGTCTTCCCATGTGTCCTCGAGAACGTTTGGTCATCTTAAGTAATACAACCGGCTTGTCCTTTGCTGCATAAAGGATTGGGCCACTTGCTGCATTTGTCCTATTGTCTTTTATTTACTCGTACTTCGTTTACTTGCTTTATCAAAAACCCCTAAAAATCCGTTTGCTAAGTATTTGCAGAGAACTCCTGATCCATACCATTAGCCAACACCTTCTGCTCCTCGTTGGGATCGAAACTCTTACTTATCGAAAATACTGCGATACACCCCCTATACTTGTGGGTCATCAAGACTATTTTCTGGCGCCGTTACCGGGGAGTGAAGCGCTATTGGAGAGTGGAACTGGTAAAGGAAACTTCTACTGTGAGTATTGTTTATTTCTGCTAGTTGCTTTATTTTTGTTATGGATAATTCACTGAGTTTCTTATTTGGTAATGTTACTACCACTGCTAAGTTAGTAGATAAGCCACCACCTGCTAAGAATGATGTTTTTAAAATACCTACAAGAATTATTGATCGTGTTATGGATAATTACTATGTTGGGGATGGAACTGTCCATCCCGGTGATCATTTGCTCTTTATACACAAATTATGCGGGTTGTTCAAATGTGCAGGTATTACTACAGATCAAGTTAAGAAGAAGTTATTCTTATTGTCACTGAAAGGAAGAGCTGAGGAATGGTATAAGCTGTTGAAGAATGGTCCAGCTCTGGAATGGGAGGAAATAGTACCTCTCTTTTATTCAAAGTTTTATCCTCCTAGTGAGATTCATAAAGATCGGAATCAAATATACAACTTTTGGCCTCTTGATGGAGAGAGTACAGCTCAAGCTTGGGGGAGATTGAAGTTACTAATGCTCAAATGTCCCATTCATGAGCTCCCCGACAATATTATTATCAACAACCTTTATGCAAGGCTCCCCCTACATGACAAGGATTTATTGGATGCTTCTTGTGCCGGATCATTCACTCGCATGGAAGAAGAAGCTAAATGGGATCTTCTGGACCGTATTCAAGATAATGCTGAAGCTTGGGAGAATGACAAAGGTAGAAAGTCAGGTATAAATTATGATTATGAATGCATTGAATCTTTTATGGGAACTGATGACTTTCAAAACATTAAAAATGCTTATGGTCTTGATTTACAAGTTATTACAAATTGCTTTAGGGCTTTTGCTTCTTATATTGAAATTCCAAAAAGGGGATGGAACAAGTACCATGAACCTTATAAAGATATTGTTGATTGTGTTCCTGTTGGGAGTGCTGAGTATTACACTATTGATCCCATTCTACCTGAACCTTATATCGAGAAGATTCCCTTCCCAGATAAGGTAAAGGATCATCCTATGATAACTAATGTAATCACCAAAAGTGAAAAGAGAACTGTAAAACCTGATGAACAAATAAACGTTGAACCTGTGGTAGCAATTGTGAAAGACCTTGTCACTAAAAGCATAGAAGATGGACACATAGTCTTTTGTGAGGATGCTTCTAATATTGTTTCACATCCTAATAGAACTAAAAAGCTAGTGTTCCTGTGCTTTCTGTTAGAATTGGTGATCATTGCTATTATGGTTTATGTGATATTGGTGCAAGTTCCAGTGCTATTCCTTATGAGCTTTACAGAGAAATTATGCATGAAATCAGTCCCTGCGAATTGGAAGAGATTAATGTGGTTATTCACCTTGCTAATAGAGAGACCATCTCTCCAATTGGTATTGTACGAGACGTCGAAGTTCTTTGTGGTAAGATTAAGTACCCTGCTGATTTTCTAGTACTCGGTTCAGCTGCTAGTAAGACTTATCCTATTATTTTTGGTAGACCTTTCTTGAGTACTTGTGGAGCTATTATAGATTGCAAAAGAGAGAAAATCTTGACTAAGTTTGATGGGGAATCTTATGAGTTTAATTTCTCGAAATTCGCTAAAGAACTTGTGAAGAGGAAACCCATAATGAGGATTTCAGAGTTGAACAACTTGCTTCTATTTCTCTTTCTCCTAACAATGCTTTGCAGCAATTTATGGAAGATCATGAAAGTGAAATCTTCATGGAAGAAAGGAATGAGATTGACGAGATTCTCCGTGATCAGCCTAAGATGCTTAAGCATAACTTGCATGTAGAAGATTTGGGTACCACATTGCCACCTAAAAAGGATCCGGTCTTCAATCTAAAACCTCTCCCTGATGATCTAAAATATGCTTATATTCATGATAAAAAGATATATCCTGTTATTATTAGCTCTAAACTTTTAGGAAAGGAAGAAGAAAGGTTATTGGAGGTTTTGAAGAAACACCGAGGAGCTATGGGCTATACTCTGGATGATTTAAAAGGGATTTCACCTACTATATGTCAGCATTCTATCAACATAGAACCATATGGAAAGCCAGTAGTAGAGCACCAACGACGTTTAAATTCTAAGATGAAGGAAGTGGTAAGGAATGAGGTATTGAAACTCCTTGATGCTGGTATTATTTACCCTATTGCTGATAGTGAATGGGTTAGTCCTATTCATTGTGTTCCTAAAAAAGGAGGTATTGCCGTTGTTCCTAATGATAATGATGAGCTTATTCCTCAAAGAATAGTAGTAGGCTATAGGATGTGCATTGATTTTTAGAAAAGTCAATAAAGTTACTAAGAAAGATCACTACCTGCTTCCTTTTATTGATCAAATGTTGGAAAGGTTATCTAAAAAGACCCATTTTTGTTTTCTTGATGGTTATTCTGGTTTCTCTCAAATTGTGGTTAAACAACAAGATCAAGAAAAAACTACTTTTACTTGCCCTTATGGAACTTATGCTTATAGACGTATGCCTTTTGGTTTATGTAATGCTCCTGCTACTTTTCAAAGGTGCATGTCTGCTATTTTCATGGTTTTTGTGAGGAAATTGTAGAAGTGTTCATGGATGACTTTTCTGTCTATGGAACTTCTTTTGATAATTGTCTGCACAACCTTGATAAAGTTTTGCAGAGATGTGAAGAAACTAATCTTGTTCTTAATTGGGAGAAATGCCACTTCATGGTTAATGAAGGGATTGTCCTTGGGCATAAAGTTTCTGAAAGAGGCATAGAAGTTGATAGAGCTAAGGTTGAGGCAATCGAGAAGATACCATGCCCAAGAGACATCAAAGGTATTCGTAGTATCCTTGGTCATGATGGTTTCTATAGAAGGTTTATTAAAGACTTTTCTAGGATATCAAAACCCCTCACTAATCTTCTTCAAAAACATGTATCCTTCGTTTTTGATGATGATTGTAAGGGAGCTTTTGAAACTCTTAAGAAGGCTTTAACTACATACCCTATTGTTCAACCACCTGATTGGAGTTTACCCTTTGAAATAATGTGTGATGCTAGTGATTTTGCTATAGGTGCTGTCCTTGGGCAACGAATTGATAAAAGTTAAACATTATTCATTATGCTAGTAAGACTTTAGACGCTGCTCAAAGGAATTATGCTAATACTGAAAAAGAATTTCTAGCTATCGTTTTTTCTTGTGATAAGTTTAGACCCTATATTGTAGACTCAAAAGTCACCATTCATACTGATCATGCTACTATTAAATACCTTATGACGAAGAAGGATGCTAAGCCTAGGCTTATTAGATGGGTGTTGATTTTACAAGAGTTTGATCTACATATAGTAGATAGGAAAGGTGCTGAAAACCCTGTAGCTGTTAATTTATCTCGATTGGAAAACATCTCTTGTGACCCTATGCCTGTTAATGATAGTTTCCCAAATGAGCAGTTAGCCGCAGTAGGGGTAAGCTCGCGAGGGAGCCCTTGGTATGCTGATTATGCTAACTTTATTGTCTCCAAGTATTTGCCTCCAACTTTTACAGCTCAGCAAAGAAGGAGGTTCTTCTATGGTTTAAGGCATTATTTTTGGGATGACCCACACTTATACAAAGGAGTGGATGGTATTATGTGAAGATGTGTTCCAGAATATGAACAAAAGGAGATATTGCGTAAATGTCATGGTAGTGCTTATGGAGGACATCATCCAGGAGATAGAACTGCACAAAAGGTGCTACAATCAGGTTTCTACTGGCCTACCCTTTTTAAAGATGCAAGAAAATTTGTTTTATCCTGTGATGAATGTCAGCGTGTTGGTAATATTTCTAGACGCAATGAAATGCCTATGAACTACTGTCTGGTTATTGAACCCTTTGATTGCTGGGGATTTGACTTTATGGGTCCTTTCCCTCCCTCGAAAGGTTATACTCATATTCTTGTTGCCGTTGATTATGTTACTAATGAAGGAAATATGCCCTTAGAGGCAATAATAAAGTTGTTATTATGTATTCCTTGTATATGATAGATGTTTATTTTGCATGCTATAATTGTATTGATAGGAAACATCAATACATGTGTGTTTAATAAACAAAAATGGGTTCCTAGTTATGCCTCTCTTATAGACTAGCTTGTTGATTAACAAGATGATCAAGGTTTCCTGATCATGGACATTGGATGTTGTTAATAACAAGGTCACAACATTTGTGAAATGATGTGATGAACATTCATCCGAAGTATAGAATTACGATCAAGTCATTATGTTTATATTGCTATAACATCATACGAAGTAATCTTTATCCTTAGACCATGAGATCATGTTAATTGCTAACACCGGAAGAGTATCTTGATAACATCAAACGTCACACCGTAACAGGGTGACTATAAAGATGGGTTCAGTACTACGAAGGTGTTATGTTGAGGCTCATGGATCAAGAGTGGATTTGTCAATACAGATGACGGATAGATATACTCTGGGCCCTCTCAGTGATATCACATTAGGATAGCTTGCAAGCAAGTGATGTGATCACTAGAATGTTATATCACGGGAACGAGAAAAGAGTGCATGTCGGAAACGAGATCAAACTAGGTATGGAGATACCGATGATCGAATCTCGGACATGTAATATATCGAGAGACAAAGGGATTTAGTTACAAGCGTTAAAGGTTCTCACGATCACAGGAGTCATCATTGAATGTGTAGGAGTCAGTACGGATCTCCAGGTCCCGCTGCTGATTATTGATCGGAGAAGGGTCTCGATCATGTCTGCATTATTCGCAAACCGTAGGGTGGCACACTTAAGAGTTACCGGACACCATTTTGGAGCATATATGTTTCAGACGAAAGAATTGCAAAGCGCAGGAATTGTTTCAATAGAGCCTCCCGATACCAAAACCCTAAATCATCAATTAGAAATCCACGAAAAGTTCCGCAGCGCCGCCGCCACCGAAGGGGAGATTCGGGGGACAGAAAGTCTCTATTCTGGCACCTTGCCGGGACGGTGAAGTGCCCCTGGAGCCATCCCCATCAATCTCCACAACCATCTCCATCGCCGTTGCTGATTCCCATGATGAGGAGGGAGTAGTTCTCTCTCGAGGCTAAGGGTTCTACCGGTAGCTATGTGTTCATCTCTCTCTCTATGCATGATCTTATTGTGATCATGAGCTTGTAATCTATAGATCTACCTTGCTACTCAAGTGCTTTAATAGATCTCTGCTCTCCCCATGTGTGTGAAAGTGACAGCGTGCACACCATGGTGGCACTTAGGCTAGAGATTACAAATACTTGTTATGAGTTATATTTGGAGTTGGATGTCTCTATGAAATTGTGGTGTTTGTTGGAACCATCTAGCGCTCAAGGTGACAGTGTGGGGTTTTCTAGATGGGAAAGACTTACTTTGAGGTGTGATGTTATAGCCCTACCATCGATTAGAGTGTTCAACCGGAGAGTAGTTAAGAGTAGTGTCATAAAGAGAAGATATTTATATGAGAGTGTTCACTAGTGAACATATGATCCCTAGGCCTTGTTTCTAAGCACTGAAACACCGTTTGCTATTAGATCTATTATATGTTTGCTTGCTTCTATCTTTATTTCAGTTTTACTTTAGTCTTTTCCACGCCATCAAGCTATTTTCTATCACCATTACCACTTATAATTATCCATACCACTTGTATTTCACTATCTCTTCGCCGAACTAGTGCACCTATACACTTGACAAGTGTATTGGGTGTGTTGGGGACACAAGAGACTTCTTGTATCTTGATTGCAGGGTTGTTTGAGAGGGGATACCTTTGACCACTTCCTCCCTGAGTTCGATAAACCTTGGGTGATCCACTTAAGGGAAAACTTGCTGCTGTTCTACAAACCTCTACACTTGGAGGCCCAACAACTGTCTACAAGAATAGAAGTGCATAGACATCAAGCTATTTTCTGGTGCCATTGCCGGGGAGGTAAGGTAAAAGGTATTCACACCGGAGGATTAAAGAAGAAGAACCTCCCATGGCAAACGCCTATTTTCAGGCGCCGTTGCCTAGGAGGTAATGTAAAAGGTACTCACATCCTCCGGTGTGAGTGCTCGAAGTTATTTCCTTTAGATTCTGCAATTTTGTCTTTTTGTTTCTTGTTTTCACTAGTTAGGCTTAATGGAAAAAAATTAGAGAGCTTTATAGTATTTATCTTAAGTTAGGACATGAAGTGTTTGAAGAAAAAATTAAAAAACCTATGGAACTTTATTGGCATGCTAATAGCAATGTTGTTAGTGTGAATTTTTTGAACACCATTATTGCTAATGCTATGGAAAATTCTAAGCTTGGGGAAGCTAGTTTTGATGAGCATGATATTTTTAGTCCCCCAAGCATGGAGGAGAAAATTTACTTTGATGATACTACGTCTCCAATATATGATGATTACAATGATGAATATGATATTTTCAGTCCACCTACTATTGAGGAGGAAATTAATTATGATTAGAATATGCCTCCTATATTTGATGATTATGGTGATGAGAATAATAATGATAGCTATTTTGTTGAATTTGCTCCCACTACAATTAATAAGAATCACTATATTTATGCGGGGAGTATTAATTTTTTTATGCATATGGCTCTTGATAAGAATGTTTCTTGTGATAGTTATAGTGTTACTTTTATTCATGATGCTACTGAAAGTTATTATGAGAGAGGGAAACATGGTTTTATGTGTCTCAACAATATTAAGTTTCCCCTCTTTATGTTGAAAGTCTTGAAGTTGCACGTGTTTTGCTTTACTATGCTTGTTGCTTTGTGCTTTCATGACTCGTTTCTTTACAAGATTTCTATGCATAGGAAGTGGGTTAGACTTAAATGTGTTTTAAATTTGCTTCTTGATGCTCTCTTTTACTTCAATTCATATTTCCTATGTGAGCATCTTCTCAAACTATCATGCCTAACTTAAAGGCGTTAAAGAAAAGTACTTATTGGGAGATAACCCAAAAGTTTTAGATGAGTATGGAAAGTTATTACTTCAGTAATAACCGCTCCTTATCCTTTTTATTTGCTTTTTTGTGCCAAGAGTAACCTCTAATGAGAGAGAAGTAATTCTTGGGAAAGTTGCTGTCCCGAAACAGATTTCTGTGCTTCACCATAAAAATTCGTTTAAAATCTCTGTACGTCCTTTTGAGGCATGAATTTTTTTTCTTCTGCCCCAGGTTGTTATCTAACTTTCGTTAGTTCAACACTTTTCGATTTGAGCAACAGAAGGTCTTCGAAAAAATTTATCTTTACCTGCTGGTCTGTTTTGACAGATTTCTGCCATTATTTGCATTTGCTTCTTGTTGGTTCCTTTTTGAGTTCTTTTGGGGAATTGAGATTTTTGAGGGAAGTGCTACAGTAGCTACTGTTCTAATGGAAGTTTATTTGGTGTTAGAACTGAACCTTAAGACTTATTTATCTTGAGTGCACGAATGTTGCTAATAAAGATTGTCTGAAGTTTTGTATGAAGGAAAAATTTCAGGTATATGGAAGGGATGAGTAAGGAGATGAAAGATGGACTAAAGCTCAAGCTTGGGGATGCCACGCGTGTCACCCCAAGAAATATCCAAGAAGTAAAAGCGTCAAAGCTTGGGGATGCCCAAGGCATCCCCTTCTTCATCAATAAAAATCCCAGGTTTCTTCCAAACGCTTCATTTTTATTGTTTCATGCACAGTTGTGTTGTTCTTGGAGCGTCTTATTTTTCGTTTTCGTTTTGGTTTTTCATTTGCTTTGGTTTTCTTAGTTTGCTGAATAAATTGGTTGGACCCCCTCTTTCATACATTGGTTTGCAAATAGTTTGGTTTGGTTTGGAAAAGTGTAGGAAAGTTCATGCTTATGTGGTAAAAAGAGCTTGTTTTTGACTGTGGCCTATGCTTTGTCATGCCATGCTTGATATTGTTTTGGCTTTATGCTTAGATTCTTTTCTGTAGCATGACTTGTTATAAACAATTGAGATTGCTTAATGTGCCTTGGATGAATCATGCGTTGTTTTAGCATAGTATAGTGGTATTCTCCTTTGATGCTTTATTTGGGTTGACTTGGCACATGCTCACACCATGTTATGACTATCTCAAGTCACCATACCCTTTATGATCCTTTAGTTTTCAACTTGTAGTATCACTTTATGCTTTTATCAATGATGTTTTGTCGCTCTGCATGATTATGGCCATTATTGCTCTCTTAGTTTGTCGCTCCCAGTCTTTTGCTAGCCTCCACAACCAAGTATGAGTTCCACTCATGCATCCAACTCCCTAAACCAAGTTATTCCAAAGAGTCCACCATACCTACCTACTAGCATATGCTATTCCAAGTATATTCATGTTTTTGTTTACCTTCCAAATTAAACTTGTTATGAGAAAACTAGGGATTAAAGCTCTCATGAACTTGATGGCACACTTTACTTTTCTTTCCCTTAATAAACTTGAACCATTGTGTCGTCTATGTTGTATATGCTTGCACTTATTTGTTGGGGATTAGCAGAACCATGCTGTCATGGGGAACGCTTTCAACATTGCACGGGTACTTTGTACCTAGTTGATATCATGCTCTTTTGTCTATGGATGTCGCCGGTGTGAAATGAAAGGGGAGCTTGTAAGTCCATGGAGTTATGTATATGTGTTAGAGAAACGCCTGGGCCGCTGGTCTAATCCATGCTGACATGGTGGAAACCTGCAGCATAACCATAATGAGCTGTCTATGAATCATTCTTCTTATAAAAAAAGAGTCCTATATTGAGAAAAAAGAGAAAAAGAAAAAAAAGAGATTATGAGAAGAGGAAAGAGAGAAAAAAGCACCATATTCCCATGGTAAATAAGAAGATTGTTGAGATGCTCGTTGTCTGCTTGCCTTGTCATTTTGATATGGGGATTCTTCCGTATCATCGGGCAAGGGGTACCCCGTTGGCGGTTCTCTATGATACACATGTACTTACGATGACAAGAACTTACCGGTTACTAAACTTGAGTAGCATGAGGACCGGCCCTCGTATTCAAGGGACATGAGATTTCTAACTTATACTTCGTCAAGCATGTACACCATAGTTTGTTCACTTTAACCTTAATCACTTCAAGATGCTTATGATAGGGGAAATGAGAGCTAAAAGCTATTAAGTACCATAATTTTTGGAAGCTCTTTATGAAACTTGAATCCCTACTTCCTTCTATGAAGGCCTTTCTTTTACTTTTATGTTGATTCTCCACCTTCTATCTTTATGCACCTACTTTGAGAGCATAGTGGCCATTCTTAGTTCTATGTGCATTATCCCAAGACTTGTTGATTGATGCATAGCTTTGATATTGCTTGTTTTAAACTATTTGTATCTAGTCACTCTTATGAACTTTGAAGGTGTCCTATGCATTTATATTTGCTACTCTATGAGGGACAAGCTGATTACTATTATGCTATGTTTTCTTTATGTGAAACAAACAAACGTCTTGCAAACCATTGTTATTCATGAATCTTTTGTTTGTGCCTTTTCATGTTGCAACATAGTTTCTTTGTCTTATTGCTAGAACTTTGTCTTTCATGCTATGTTGAAGTACTATGATCCCAGCTTTGAATGTTTTACAAATACTTTGATCAAGTTTATGATGGTGCATGTCACCTCAAAAATTATTCTTTCTTTTTATCACTTACCTACTCGAGGACGAGCAGGAGTTAAGCTTGGGGATGTTGATACATTGCAAATGTATCTATAATTTTTGATGTTCCATGCTTGGTTTTATCTACTTTATTATGTTTTGTCCACACTTTGGAGTACTTTTCATATGATTTCTTGGACTAACCTATTAACAAGAGCCACAGTGCCAGTTGCATGTTTTCTGTTGTTTTTGGTCCCAGGAAGTCAGAAAATGAATATTCTCGGAATTGTACGGGACAAAAGCCAAAGTTACTATTTTCCTAGAAGACTCACGGAGCCAGAAGGAGAGTCGGAGAGGGGCCACAGGGTGGCCACACCCCCCCCTTGGCGTGGGCCAGCCCAGGCCGCGCCAGGGTATGGTGTGGGCCCCCTGGTCGGCCACCGACCTTGCCTCCTTCGCCTAAAAGAGCCTCCCGATACCAAAACCCTAAATCATCAATCAGAAATCCACGAAAAGTTTCGCAGCGCCGCCGCCACCAAAGGGGAGATTCAGGGGACAGAAAGTCTCTGTTTCGGCACCCTGCCGGGACAGGGAAGTGCCCCCGGAGCCATCTCCATCAATCTCCACCACCATCTCCATCGCCGTTGCTGACTCCCATGATGAGGAGGGAGTAGTTCTCTCTCGAGGCTAAGGGTTCTACCGGTAGCTATGTGTTCATCTCTCTCTCTATGCATGATCTTATTGTGATCATGAGCTTGTAATCTATAGATCTACCTTGCTACTCAAGTGCTTTAATAGATCTCTGCTCTCCCCATGTGTGTCAAAGTGATAGCGTGCACACCATGGTGGCACTTAGGCTAGAGATTACAAATACTTGTTATGAGTTATATTTGGAGTTGGATGTCTCTATGTAATTGTGGTGTTTGTTGGAACCATCTAGTACTCAAGGTGACAGTGTGGGGTTTTCTAGATGGGAAAGACTTACTTTGAGGTGTGCTGTTATAGCCCTACCATCGATTAGAGTGTTCAACCGGAGAGTAGTTAAGAGTAGTGTCATAAAGAGAAGATATTTATATGAGAGTGTTCACTAGTGAAAGTATGATCCCTAGGCCTTGTTTCTAAGCACTAAAACACCGTTTGCTATTAGATATATTATATGTTTGCTTGCTTCTATCTTTATTTCAGTTTTACTTTAGTCTTTTCCACGCCATCAAGCTATTTTCTATCACCGTTACCACTTATAATTATCCATACCACATGTATTTCACTATCTCTTCGCCGAACTAGTGCACCTATACACTTGACAAGTGTATTGGATGTGTTGGGGACACAAGAGACTTCTTGTATCTTGATTGCAGGGTTGTTTGAGAGGGGATACCTTTGACCACTTCCTCCCTGAGTTCGATAAACCTTGGGTGATCCACTTAAGGGAAAACGTGCTGCTGTTCTACAAACCTCTGCACTTGGAGGCCCAACAACTGTCTACAAGAATAGAAGTGCGTAGACATCAAGGAGCAATAAAAATTTCTTCTTTAAAACATAATACTACACAAGTGGTGAATGGGCAGCGAGTCAAACACTATATTGCTGGGGATTCTTATAATGAAGATGTTGATGCCTTTCAAGTTATAACTCCGGAAAAATTTATCAAGGACCAGATTCAGAGACCTGCAGAGTCCGTTTCCAAATAGGCAACAGTTCTGGTAAGGAAAGTTCCATGAAAATACAATCCAACTATATTTTTGCAGTTTTTAGTCAATAAGGAAAGCTACGAAGCGAAAGAGGGATGGAAACGGAGCCAGGGTGGCTCACACCACCCTGTGGAGCGAGCTCACCCCTGGCCACGCCACCAGGTGGTGTGGCTACCCCAAACTCCGCCTCTGACTCATTTTCTCCCAGTACCTTCCTTTTGTTATGAAAGTTCGTAATATATAATCCCCCCGGATCCCCCGAGGTTCGTATATCATGTTTTCGTCGTGTTTTCGTTTCGATCTGTTTTTGACAGGTAGAGTCCCAAATTTGGAGCTACAATGTCTTCCTCTGGACCAACCAAGGAAGATTCTTTAGAGGATATCATCAACCCATACATGAGAGAGTTGAAGATTCATCCCAAGGAGTTGTTGCTTGAAGATGGGGAGATCCGAATAAAAGAGGTTTGAGGCCCTAAAGGTGAAGGAAGTCTGGAGGACAGGATGGAAGCACTGGAGCAAGAAGTCTTTAGGTACAAGAAGATGGTGGAACGTGAAGTGGATATCATCCATAAGATTTGTTCTGAACTCATCTCCGAGCACCAAAAGGAGACTGTTGAACTCAAGGATGAAGTCCTCTCACTCCGCCAAACAACCAACAAACTGCAAGCACAGCTCTACGACGTTCAAAATCAAAACTGTGAGTATGAGGTTAGGTTTAAACACATAAGTGCTGCTGCAAGTTTGAGGATGTTGGAAACCACGATGTCCTTTGTTGATGGGAAACCCTTACCCTGGAAGTCGGACGATGATGAGAGAATGCCACCACCACCGAAGGAGTAATTCGTCATCAGGTTTGACATCCCCTTGGTTTGTTCCAAGCTTGGGCGAGTGCCGCGGTATCACATCACTATCTTCTATCTTTTTACCTTTTTAGTAGAGTCATATCATGAATAGAGAAGTTATTATGTAGTATGGTTTTCATTTTTGAAGTGTCCCCTCTCTCGTTAGATATGTATCCCTTGGTGTGAGTTGCCGTTATGGAATATTAATGAGAAGTTCTATCATTCACTCTTTTTCATAGCTTATTTTAGTTTTCAATTCGAGGTTATATGATTGAACTTGTTATTAGTATTGGTAGCACTCTGGGATCATTGAGTTAATTTAGTTGGTTTTGGCAAACCTGGCCCGGTCAGTAGCAACACTATTTTTGAAGAGTTGAATGAAACACAAAAGTACTCTAAAGAAAAATAATCTCATCATCTTTCTTTCTTGATTTGCTCATAAGTCTAGTTTTCTCTAGTTAAGATCTTTTGTGCTTCCAAGGAATAACGCATGTTTGTCTTTATCACTTGTATGTTTGTTTGTTTCCTTTAACTCTTATACTTGCTACCCAACCTTGCTAGCCAAAAACCTGTACTGAGAGGGAATTCTTCTCGTGCATCCACTCCTTTAAACCAAAACCTTTGCCATTTGTGTCCACCATACCTACCTATTAGCATTATTGCTATTCCAAGTAAATTCTTGTTTTATCTACCTCCCAAATTAAACTTGTTATGTGAAATTTAGTGATTAATGCTCTCATGAACTTGATGGCACACTTTACTTTCTTGCACTTAATAAACTTGAACCATTGTGCTCACCTATGTTGCGTAGATGCTTGCGCTTTGTATGTTGTGAATTAGCAGAACCATGCTCTCATGGGGAACGCTTTCAACATTGCATTGGTACTTTGTACCTAGTTGATATCATGTTCTTTTGTCTATGGATGTCGTCGGTGTGAAATGAAAGGGGAG
Source organism: Avena sativa (assembly GCA_916181665.1). Taxonomy (NCBI): domain Eukaryota; kingdom Viridiplantae; phylum Streptophyta; class Magnoliopsida; order Poales; family Poaceae; genus Avena; species Avena sativa. Next base: position 23,242,619 of record OV702290.1, on the reverse strand, counting down.
CTTGTAAGTCCATGGAGTTATGCATGTGTTTTAGAGAAACGCCTAGGCCGCTGGTCTAATCCATGCTGACATGGTCAAAACCTACAGCGTAACAATAACGAGTATCTATGAAGCATTCTTCTTATAAAAAAAGAGTCCTATATTGAGAAAAAGGAGAAAAAGAAAAAAGAGATTATGAAAAGAGGAAAGAGAGAAAAAAGCACCATATTCCCATGGTAAATAAGAAGATTGCTGAGATGCTTATTGTCTGCTTGCCTTGTTATTTTGATATGGGGATTCTTCCGTATCATCAGGCAAGGGGTACCCTGTTGGCGGTTCTCTATGATACACATATGCTTATAATGATAAGAACTTACCGGTGACTAAACTTGAGTAGCATGAGGACGGCCCTCGTATTCAAGGGACATGAGATTCTCAATTTACAACTTGTCAATGCATATCCTCATATTTGATCACTTTAACCTTAATCACCTAAAGATGCCTATGATAGGGGCAATGAGAGCTGAAAGCTAGTAAGTATCATAATTTTTGGGAGCTCTTTATGAAACTTGAAATCCCTGCTTCCCTCTACGAAGGGCCTTGCTTTTACTTTTTAGTTGAGTCAGTAAACCTATTCCCTTCTATCTCAGCAAGTATTTTGAGTTGTTGTGTTTCATTCATTCATATGATGATTTATTCAATCATGTTTCTTTTGTTCCTTGTTTTGCACATTGCTCTTATCTTGATGTTTAATACTTTGAAAGCTATCATTGAAAAACCAGTTATTTGTGAACTCCAGCAAATTATCAACTATTCTTCGACCAAGAGTTAAGTTTGCCATTACCAATTATGATTTACTTTATGGATCTTTATTGTGTTTCCTTTACTCATTGCAAGTTGAGTTATATAATAGTGAGTTGTCTTCTATTATGATCTATGTATTGATGAATGTGATGCTTCTTGTCCGTATTCTTTTATCGACTCTTCACTCCATAAACCCGAGGCCATGTTTATTGAGCTCAGTTTCGCTTGGGGACAAGCGAAGTCTAAGCTTGGGGGGAGTTGATACGTCCATTTTGCATCACTATTCTATGTCATAATTCACTGTTATTCATTGATATATTTCATATTGAGAGGTGATACTTATGTTATTTCATCTGTTTTTGCATGGCTGATGACTTTTGGAGCATGGACCACTGCAGTCAGGATTCTGATGGAAAAGGTGCTGTTTGGAGGCAAAATTCGCGAAGATCAGAAAATCCGGGAAAATATACGGAAAATCCTATTTTTCCAGAAGACGAAAGAAGCCAGAAGGGGGGCTGGAGATGGACCACAGGGGGCCCACACCACCCCCTGGCGTGGGCCAGCCTAGGTCGTGCCACCAGGTGGTGTGGATGCCCTGGTCCACCCCTGGCACTCCCCTCTAGCGTATATTATCCTCTCGAAACCCTAAGACTCGGGGAGCGACCACAGAAAGATTGCGTCTCCTCTGCGGGGCGGAAAACACCGAGAGAGAAAGATCTCTCCGGCAGACAGATTTTTGCCGGGGGAATTCCTTCCCGGAGAGGGGAGATCGTCGCCATCAACACCACCATCAAGCTGGACTTCATCAGGATCATCATCATCATCACCACCATCATCACCATCAGCACCCTCATCACCATCTCCATATTCCTGTAACAATTGGGTTGAATCATGCATAGTTCATAGGGGAAACTTTCCCGGTGTTGATTACTCTTTGTAGTTGATGCTATTGAGTGAACCATTGAAATATTGTTTATGTTCAGATTGTTATACATCATTATTCCATCTCTGATCATGATCCATATGATGTCTTGTGAGTAGTTTGTTTTGTTCTTGAGGACATGGGAGAAGTCATGTTGTTAGTAGTGGAGTTGTGTTGAGAAAGATTCAATAGTTTGATATTTAAGTTGTGGTCTATTTCTTCTAGTGGTGTCATGTGAATGTTGACTACATGATACTTCACCTATATGGACCTAGGGGAATGCATTGTGTATTTGGCCACTAATCGTAGAGGTTGCCGGAGTGACAGAAACCTGAACCCCCGTTAGGAAACCATTGCACAAGGGACGTAAGGGTCTTAGAGTTTAAAGATGTGGCTAGGTTTTTACCTTAATTACTTTCTTGTACTTACGGATGTTTGCAAGGGGTATAATCACAAGTATGTATTAGTCCTAGGAAGGTCGGTACATTAGCACAGGTTCACCCACACAACACTTAGCAAGCTAAAGAAGATTAATCAACTATATGAAGCGAAAGCACTTGATAGTCTTCCCATGTGTCCTCGAGAACATTTGGTCATCTTAAGTAATACAATCGGCCTGTCCTTTGCTGCACAAAGGATTGGGCCACTTGCTGCATTTGTCCTATTGTCTTTTATTTACTCGTACTTCGTTTACTTGCTTTATCAAAAAACCCTAAAAATCCGTTTGCTAAGTATTTGCAGAGAATTCCTGATCCATACCATTAGCCAGCACCTTCTGCTCCTCGTTGGGTTCGACACTCTTACTTATCGAAAATACTGCGATACACCCCATATACTTGTGGGTCATCATTGCACGATGCGACTCCTTTTCGTTAGCCTAACTTGTGTTTATCTCAGTCCCTTGTCAACCTATCAGGTGCGTTGCAACTGGGTTGATGTTTGTCAAGGGTTTCGATTGACGTGCTAGCTACTCAGGATATCACGTTAGTTCGTAGAACATATGTGTATAGGGTGGCGCAGCCCCTGAGTGGATAATTTGCGAAAAATAAAAGAAAAACACAGAGTTTCGGGGCACTTAGATTTATTTATTCGTGGGATAGTACGAGGTACAATGTGTGGCTAAGTAGACTTGGCTGAGTAGCCTTATTTGCAATGTAAAAACAGAAATGACTAAGGGTAGAAGTGCCGCAGCTACGCGACGTTCCAAGGGTCGGAGTATGTGACTCCTTTCTCTAAATCTTTAAGGCGATAGGCGCCACCTTGGATTGCTTCTGTAATCACGTATGGTCCCTCCCAGGGGGACTCGAGCTTGAGATGCCCTTGCTGTTTCAGTCGCAGGACCAGGTCGCCTTCGATGAAGGATCTGGGGCATAGCCTTCTGCTGTGGTAGTTGCGCAGGTTCTGCTAGTAGATCGTTGATCTCTTCGCGGCAATTTCCCTTGCCATGTCAAGGAGGTCGACGGAGTCTTCGAGTGCAAGAGTTGACTCTTGCTCGCTGTAAGCGATCACACGTGGTGCTTTGTATCGTACTTCAGCGGGCAGCACCGCTTTGGCCCCGTGCACCATGAAGAACGGAGTGTACCCTGTGGCGCTGTTTGGAGTTGTGCGTAGGCTCCAGAGTACTGCTTGTAGTTCTTCTGGCCAGCAACCTGCGGCCTGTTTGAGTGGCCTGAGGAGTCGCTTCTTGATGCCACCTCAAACGAGCCCATTAGATTTTTCGACCTGACCGTTGGTCTGTGGATGTGCTACGGAGGCATAGCTGACGTTGATTCCCAGATTCTCACAGAATTCTTGGAACTCTTTGGATGTGAAGTTCGTCCCATTGTCCATGATGATGCTGTGTGGTACTCCGAAGCGGTAAACGATGGACTCGAAGAACTTGACTGTGTTGTATCCTGACTGGTTGGTCACTGGCATGGCCTCTATCCACTTGGTGAATTTGTCGACTACGACCAGGAGGTAGATGTAGCCTCCTCATGAGGACTTTGGGAGCTTACCGACCATGTCGAGTCCCCATTGCGTGAAGGGCCAGGCCAATGGAATTGGCTGGAGCTCTGCACCAGGTGCGTGTGGCTTGTCTGCAAATCGCTGGCACGCGTTGCATTTCTGTACGATGTCCTTGGCATCGCGCATGGCTGTAGGCCAGTAGAATCCATCTCGTAGAGCTTTGGCGATGAGGGCGCGACTGTCGGCGTCGTGCTCGCAAGTCCCCTCATGGATGTCAAGGAGAACAGCTCTTCCATCGGCCGTCGAGACGCATCTTTGGAGTATTCTTGTGATGCTGCGCTTGTATAGTTCGCCGTTGATAACGACGAATGCCTTGGATCGCCGCACGATGTGCCGTGCGTTAGTCGGATCGTTCGGTAGCCTCTTGCTGAGGAGGTACGTAATGTACGGTTGAGTCCAGGATGGCTCGATCATCATGACGTTCATTGGTCCTTCGAGTCCTGTATCCAGCTCCAAGTCGTCGAGTGCCATTGGCTCATTGGGTGGTGTAGCCCCCGAGTCCTTTGCTATGCTTGTTTTCTTCTCTGCGGCCTTTGGCTTGATGGAGCGTTCACAGATGCGCTCGACAAATACCCAAGGTGGTATGGTTGCGCAGGTAGAGCCTATGTTGGTGAGTGTGTCTGCCTCTTCATTGCTTTAGCAACCTATGTGTTGTAGCTCGCAACCGTCAAAATCCCCTTCGAGTGTGGCGTAGAGGTCGCGGTAGGCGATCATATTGTTGTTCAGTGCATTACATTCGTGCATTGTCTGGTTGACGACCAACTTGGAGTCTCCATATATTATGAGCCTCTTGGCGCCGCAGGCTTTTGCCATCCTCATCCCGTGCAGTAGGGCCTCATATTCTGCTTCGTTGTTGGAGATGGTGAACTGCATTCGCAGGATATATTTCAGCTTGTCTCCCTGGGGCGATGTCAGTATGATACCTGCGTCGGCCCCGTCTTTTCGGTTGGAACCGTCGAAGTGCATTGTCCAAATCTAGGACATATCTGGTTTTTTGGGGAGCTGGTTCTCCATCCAGTGCACGAGGAAGTCAGGGAGAACTTGCGACTTGATTGCATCGCGTTTTTCATATGTAATGTCTCGTGGAGACAGTTCTATTCCCCAAAGTGCGACTCGTCCGGTGGCGTCGGGATTGTTGAGGATGTGCACAAGCGGGGCGTCATTGACTACCACGATTGGGTGTTCCTGGAAGTAGTGGCGCAGTCGCCGGGCCGTCATGAAGACGCCGTACACCAGTTTCTGGTAGTGCGGGTACCGTTGTTTTGTTGGCGTAAGTACCCCACTGAGGTAGTAGACTGGGCGCTGTACTCCATGGACCTTGTTTTCCTCGGCTCGTTCTACCACGAGTACCGTGCTGACCACCTGGTTGGTGGCGGAGATGTATAGCTGAAGGAAATATGCCCTGAGAGGAAATAATAAAGTTGTTATTATGTATTCCTTGTATATCATAGATGTTTATTTTGCATGCTATAATTGTATTGATAGGAAACATCAATACATGTGTGTTTAATAAACAAAAAGGGGTTCCTAGTTATGCCTCTCTTATAGACTAGCTTGTTGATTAACAAGATGATCAAGGTTTCCTGATCATGGACATTGGATGTTGTTAATAACAAGGTCACGGCATTTGTGAAATGATGTGATGAACATTCATCCGAAGTATAGCATTACGATCAAGTCATTATGTTTATATTGCTATAACATCATACGAAGTAATCTTTATCCTTAGACCATGAGATCATGTTAATTGCTAACACCGGAAGAGTATCTTGATAACATCAAACGTCACACCGTAACAGGGTGACTATAAAGATGGGTTCAGTACTACGAAGGTGTTATGTTGAGGCTCATGGATCAAGAGTGGAATTTGTCAATCCAGATGACGGATAGATATACTCTGGGCCCTCTCGGTGATATCACATTAGGATAGCTTGCAAGCAAGTGATGTGATCACTAGAATGTTATATCACGAGAACGAGAAAAGAGTGCATACCGGTAACGAGATCAAACTAGGTATGGAGATACCGATGATCGAATTTCGGACATGTAATATATCGAGAGACAAAGGGATTTAGTTACAAGCGTTAAAGGTTCTCACGATCACAGGAGTCATTGTTGAATGTTTAGGAGTCAGTACGGATCTCCAGGTCCCGCTATTGATTATTGATCGGAGAAGGGTCTCGATCATGTCTGCATTATTCGCGAACCATAGGGTGGCACACTTAAGAGTTACCGGACACCATTTTGGAGCACATATGTTTCAGACGAAAGAATTGTAAAGTGCAGGAATTGTTTCAATAGAAACCGGAAATTGTTTCGGGTGAAATTGCAGAAGGTGGTTCTGCATGTGATATTGAAATATTGCAAGGGGCTATATGTGAATGTTTGTTAATTAAAGTAATTAACAAAATTCTAAATAAATTTAATAAAAAGAGTTTTATTAAATGAGAGAGCATTAAATTTGGAGAAATTTAATGCATTTAAAGTGGAGACTTTAAAAGGGAATGTGAAGAGGCATTTTAATGTGGAGGGGTTACCACCACATGAATGGGGGAGATGAGGGGTCACCCCCCCATGCGCCGGCCATGGAGAGAGGGGGCACCCACCTCCTCCTATAAAAGGCCATCCATTCCTCCTTCATCCTCACACCTCCTTGTGAAGGATCTCTCTCCCCCTCTAGAATTATTCCCCCATGGTCTCGGATTAGCGAGATACATGTTCCCGGTGGCATTTCATCTGGAAGGAGTTGCTCCTTCCGCTAGATCGCTGGAGCGAGGAGGTGGAGGTTGTCCGGTGGCTTGAACGTGTGTGCGAGCGCGGATGCGCTGCTGAGTTGTGGCGCTCGGACTTCCTCACGATCTTGAGATCGGCAAGTGTACGACTACATCAACCACGAGTTCATACTTGTTAACAAAGCTCGTTGTCTTCGAGGGTAAGTTCTCCATGGATGTATGTCCACCCGTTGCTCTGTATCTAGTAGATAGATCTTGGCGTGTAGTTCTCATCGTAGGAAATTTTTTGTTTTCTATGTTGTGGACCCAACAGTGGTATCAGAGCCTGATCTATGCGTAGGTGCTTTGCACGGGTAGTACATATATGTTTATATGTGGGCGATGATGATCATGTTATTGCATCTTCTATGTACTTTGGATATTGGTGGCATAGTGGGATGAAGCGGCCCAGACCAACCTTACATGTCATCGTATATGAGACCGGTTCCACGACTGACATGCAACTAGTTTTGCATAAGTGTCTAGCGGGTGTCTGTCTCTCCTACTATAGTCAATATCTGATTTACAACGAGTTGCTAATAACTTGGTTATCCTTGTTGTGGTTCATGTTCGTAGGTTAGACAGATTCTATCTCCGAAAGCCCTAAGCCACGTAAAACTTGCAATTGATAAATTAGAGGCGTCTAGTTTAGATCGTTGATGGGCTAGTGTTTTGATATGGTATTGTTGTAAGTAGATGTATAATAGATACTCTTACAACTCACTTAACGTGTAAGTTCCATAGACCTTGGCCTTACACACAAAGGAATGATAGAGATCATACCACGATGCAAATGATAGAGATCAAATGCATGGACCATATCACCTCACTTCACACATTAGATGTTAGCATCTTATATTGCTAGTTTGGCACGTTTGGTAGCATTATAAGATGATCCCTCATTTAGATATCAAGATAAAATGTGTTCTTCCTTAAGTATGCACCGTTTTGTGGATCGTGTTTTGAGGCATCACGTGATGATCGGGTGTTTTCAACTCTACGCTTTCATACAACGGGTGTAAGACAGTTTTACACACGCAAATACTAAGGTTCTTACTTGACGAGCCTAGCATGTACAGACATGGCCTCGGAACACGGACCGAAAGGTTAAGCATGAGTCATATAGTTGATATGATGCCCATATAGATGCTCGCCTTTGAAGCTACACCGACTCACGTGATGATCGGACTTGGTGTAGTGGATTTGGTTCATGTAATCACCAAAAGCACACGAGGGATGTCGTTTTTGAGTGGGAGTTCATTAGTAATTTGGATTAGTTGAACTCAATCTATCATAAACTTGTCTAAATATACTTTACAAATTCTGTTGTAGATGGCACCACCTGCTTTTAATTTCAATGTGTTCGTGGAGAAAGAGAAACTTGCTGCGAATGGTAGCAAGTTTACCAACTGGGCTATGAATTTGAGGATTCTCCTCACTGCTGCACAAAAGCAATATGTGCTAGATTCGCCGCTAGGCCCCCCACCAGCTCCTGATGCCCCTGACGAGGAAAAGAACGTCTATATAACTCGTCAGGAGGACCACGACTTAGTTCATTGCGGCATACTGTATGGGCTAGAGCCAGAATTTCGAAAATGTTTCGAAAATGGCAATGCCTTTGATACCATGGGAGAATTGAAAATGATTTTCGATACCCATGCTGCCGTAGAGAGTTATAATGCTACAGAAAAGTTCTTTAGCTGCATGATGGAGGAAAACAGCTCCGTTAGTGAGCACGTACTCAAAATTTCTGGGTACGCCGATAAGCTTGTGTCCTTGGGAATAACGTTTCCCATTGACTTAGGCATACATCGTGTTCTGCAATCTCTGCCACCTAGCTACAAGAGCTTCGTGATGAACTATAATATGCAGGGCATGAAGAAGTCTCTTCCCGAGCTTCTGCCAATGCTTAAGACTGCAGAAGTGGAGATTAGGAAAGAACATCAAGTGTTGATGATCAATAGGACCACCGGTTTCAAGAAGGACAAGAAAGGCAAGCACAAGGGAAAGAAGGGTGGCAAGTCTATTGCCACGCCTGAAAAGAAACCCCGAGCTGGCCCTAAGTCTGACACCGAGTGCTACTATTGCAAGGGGACTGGACATTGGAAGCGCAACTGCCCCAAGTATTTGACGGACAAGAAGGCCGGCAAGGCAAACAAAGGTATATGTGATATACATGTTATTGATGTGTACTTGACTAGTACTCGCAGTAGCACCTGGGTATTTGATACGGGATCGGTTGCTAATATATGTAACTCGGTTCAGGGGCTACAGAACAAGAGATAACTAGCAAGGGATGAGGTCATGATGTGGGTCGGCAATGGATCAAGAGTTGATGTGATCGCTGTCGGAACGCTGCCTCTCCATATGCCGTCGGGGTTAGTTATAAACCTAAATAATTGTTATTTGGTGCCTGCACTGAGCATGAACATTGTATCCGGATCGTGTTTGATGCAAAGTGGTTATTTGTTTAAGTCTGAAAACAATGGTTGTTCGATTTATATGAATAATATCTTTTATGGTCATGCACTTGTGTTGAATGGTTTATTTATGTTGGATCACGATAGTAGTATTACGCATATTCATAATGTTGATGCTAAAAGGATTAAACTTGATAATGATATATCTACATATATGTGGCACTACCGTCTAGGTCATATTGGCGTTAAACGCATGAAGAAACTCCATTCTGATGGACTTTTGGAATCACTTGATTTTGAATCATTTGATACATGTGAGCCATGCCTTATGGGCAAGATGACTAGAACGCCGTTTTCCGGTTCAATGGAACGGACAACAGATTTATTGGAAATCATACATACTGATGTGTGTGGACCAATGAGTGTGTCGGCGCGAGGTGGATATCGTTATTTTGTTAATTTCACGGATGATTTGAGTAGATATGGGTATATCTATTTGATGAAACACAAGTCTGAAACTTTTGAAAATTTCAAAGAATTTCAGAATGAAGTGGAAAATCATCGTAACAGAAAGATCAAATTTCTACGGTCCGACCGTGGAGGAGAGTATCTTAGTTACGAGTTTAGCACACATATGAAAGATTGTGGAATAGTTTCACAACTCACGCCTACCGGAACACCACAATGTAATGGTGTGTCAGAACGTTGTAATCGTACTTTATTGGATATGGTTCGATCTATGATGTCTCTGACTGACTTGCCACTGTCATTTTGGGGTTATGCACTGGAAACCGCTACATTCACTTTAAATAGGGCAACATGTAAATCCGTTGAAAAGATACCGTATGAATTATGGTTTGGAAACAAACCTAAGCTGTCATTTCTTAAAGTTTGGGGATGTGATGTTTATGTGAAGAAACTTCAACCGGATAAACTCGAACCCAAAGCGGAAAATTGCGTCTTCATAGGATACCCTAAGGAAACGATTGGGTATACCTTCTATCACAGATCCGAGGGCAAGGTCTTTGTTGCCAAGAATGGATCCTTTCTTGAGGAGTTTCTCGCGATAGGTGTGAGTAGTCGGAAGGTAGAACTCGAAGAGGTTATTGAACCTTCTCTTCATGAAATGGCGAGTAGCGCAGCTCTAGAAGTTGTTTCGGAGTTGACTTCACCTAATGAAGAGAGAGCTAATGATATTGATCATGAAACTCCGAAAGAGGACACTACCGAACCTCGCAGGTCAAGCAGGACACGTGCAACTCCTGAACTGTACGGCAATCCTGTTATGAATTTCAGGATTGATGAAATAGATGCCCTGCGACGTATGAAGAAGCGATGATGAGCCCTGGTTCCAACAAATGGCTAGAAGCCATGAAATCCGAGATGGAATCCATGTACGAAAACCAGGTTTGGACCTTGGTGGACTTACCTCACGATCGAAAGGCCGTTGAGAATAAATGGATTTTCAAAAGAAAAACTGATGCTGATGGTAATGTAACCATCTATAAGGCTCGACTTGTTGCAAAGGGGTTTCGACAAATTCAAGGAGTTGACTACGATGAGACATTCTCTCCCGTAGCGATGCTTAAGTCGGTTAGGATTATGTTAGCAATTGCTGCATATTTCGATTATGAAATATGGCAGATGGATGTCAAAGCTGCGTTCCTCAATGGTAATATTGAAGAAGAGTTGTATATGATACAACCTAAGGGTTTTGTCGATCCTAAGGATGCTAATAAGGTGTGCAAACTTCAGCGATCCATCTATGGACTGAAGCAAGCATCACGAAGTTGGAATCTCCGCTTTGATGAGGTGATCAAAGAGTTTGGATTTGTCCAAACTTATGGAGAGGCTTGTATTTACAAGAAAGTGAGTGGGAGCAATGTGGCATTTCTGATATTATATGTGGATGACATATTATTGATTGGAAATGATTTAGATCTTTTAAACAGTGTTAAAAGTTATCTAAACAGGAAATTTTCGATGAAGGACCTTGGTGAAGCTTCATATATATTAGGCATTAAAATCTATAGAGATAGATCAAGATGCCTAATTGGGCTATCACAGAGTACATACCTTGATAAGATATTAAAGAAGTTTAATATGGACGGAAGTAAGAAGGGGTACTTACCTATGTTGCAAGGCAAGACATTGAGTAAGACTCAAAGTCCGGCTATGACGGAAGAAAGAGAGATAATGGATAAGATCCCCTATGCCTCAGCCATACGCTCTATAATGTATGCCATGCTATGTACAAGACCGGATGTGGCACATGCTATTAGTTTGACTAGTAGGTACCAATCTGATCCAGGTTCGGAACACTGGATAGCGGTCAAGAATATCCTTAAGTACTTGAGAAGAACTAAGGATATGTTTCTTGTATACGGAGGTGAAGAAGAGCTAGTCGCTAAGTGTTATGTCGATGCTAGCTTTGACACTGATCCGGATGACTCTAAGTCTCAATCTGGATACGTATTTCTCTTGAACGGAGCAGCAGTTAGTTGAAGGAGTTCCAAACAACCTGTGGTGGCTGGATCAACGACGGAGGCAGAATATGTTGCTGCTTCAGAAGCGGTGCAATAAGTGGTTTGGATGAAGGAGTTCATAACGGAACTAGGTGTGGTTCCTAGTGCGTTGGACCCAATGGTGATCTATTGTGACAATAATGGAGCCATAGCCAACGCAAGGAACAAAGGTCTCACAAGAATTCCAAGCATATTAAGCGCCGGTTTCACTCCATCCGCGAGCATGTCAAGGATGGAGATATAAAGATTTGTAAAGTGCACACGGACCTGAATGTAGCAGATCCGTTGAGTAAAGTACTCCCTAGGGCAAAACATGATCAACACCAGAACTCCATGGGTGTTAGATTTATCACTATATAAACTAGATTATTGTCTCTAGTGCAAGTGGGAGACTGAAGGAAATATGCCCTGAGAGGCAATAATAAAGTTGTTATTATGTATTCCTTGTATATGATAGATGTTTATTTTGGATGCTATAGTTGTATTGATAGGAAACATCAATACATGTGTGTTTAATAAACAAAAACGGGTTCCTAGTTATGCCTCTCTTATAGACTAGCTTGTTTATTAACAAGATGATCAAGGTTTCCTGATCATGGACATTGGATGTTGTTAATAACAAGGTCACAGCATTTGTGAAATGATGTGATGAACATTCATCCGAAGTATAGCATTACGATCAAGTCATTATGTTTATATTGCTATAACATCATACGAAGTAATCTTTATCCTTAGACCATGAGATCATGTTAATTGCTAACACCAGAAGAGTATCTTGATAACATCAAACGTCACACCATAACAGGGTGACTATAAAGATGGGTTCAGTACTACGAAGGTGTTATGTTGAGGCTCATCGATCAAGAGTGGAATTTGTCAATCCAGATGACGGATAGATATACTCTGGGCCCTCTCGGTGATATCACATTAGGATAGCTTGCAAGCAAGTGATGTGATCACTAGAATGTTATATCACGGGAACAAGAAAAGATTGCATGTCGGTAACGAGATCAAACTAGGTATGGAGATACTGATGATCGAATCTCGGACATGTAATATATCGATAGACAAAGGTATTTAGTTACAAGCGTTAAAGGTTCTCACGATCACAGGAGTCATCGTTGAATGTGTAGGAGTCAGTACGGATCTCCAGGTCCCGCTGCTGATTATTGATCGGAGAAGGGTCTCGATCATGTCTGCATTAGTCACGAACCGTAGGGATGGCACACGTAAGAGTTATCGGACACCATTTTGGAGCACATATGTTTCAGACGAAAGAATTGCAAAGCGCAGGAATTGTTTCAATAGAAACCGGAAATTGTTTCGAGTGAAATTGCAGAAGGTGGTTCTGCATGTGATATTGAAATATTGCAAGGGGCTATATGTGAATGTTTGTTAATTAAAGTAATTACCAAAATTCTGAATAAATTTAATAAAAAGAGTTTTATTAAATGAGAGAGCATTAAATTTGGAGAAATTTAATGCATTTAAAGTGGAGACTTTAAAAGGGAATGTGAAGAGGCATTTTAATGTGGAGGGGTTACCACCACATGAATGGGGGAGGTGAGGGGTCACCCCCCATGCGCCGGCCATGGAGAGAGGGGGCACCCCCCCTCCTCCTATAAAAGGCCACCCATTCCTCCTTCATCCTCTCACCTCCTTGTGAAGGATCTCTCTCCCCCTCTAGAATTATTCCCCCATGGTCTCGGATTAGCAAGATACATGTTCCCGGTGGCATTTGTCTAGAAGGAGTTGCTGCTTACGCTGGATCGCTGGAGTGAGGAGGTGGAGGTTGTCCGGTGGCTTGAACGTGTGTGCGATTGCGGATGCGCTGCTGAGTTGCGGCGCTCGGACTTCCTCACGATCTTGAGATCGGCAAGTGTACGACTACATCAACCACGAGCTGAACTTGGCATATAGTTGGTGTTCTCTAAGGGTTTGTAGAACAATTTCTAGGTGTTCCATATGTTCGGTTTACTTTTGGAGTAAACCAATATGTCATCGGTGAACACTATTACGAACTTATCCAAATAGGGAATAATCACTTTGTTCATAAGGTTCATGAATATTGCTGGTGCATTTGTTAGACCAAATGGTACAACCAAGTATTCATGGTGTCCATATTGTGATACAAATGTAGTTTTAGGAATACCCTCTTCCTTTATCTTTATTTGGTGGTATCCTAGTCTTAAGTCTATTTTGGAGAAAACTCCTGCTCCTTTGACTTGATCAAACAAATCTTGTACTCTAGGTGATGGGTATTTTTTTTAATGGTGACATTGTTGATGTTACGGTAGTCTCCGCACATTCTTCTACCTCTATCCCTTTTATCTACGAAATTACTAGTGCTCGCCAAGGTGAAAAGTGTTCTATAATAAAACCTTTTTCTTCCAGTTCATCTAACTGGATTTTTAATTTTGTTAGTTCCTTTGGTCCTAATCTGTATGGTTCTTGGGAAATTGGTGATGTTCCTCCTTTTAATTTTATCATAAATTCTATTTCTCGATCTAGTGGCATTCCACGTAATTATTTTGGAAATACATCCTTAAATGCTCTCACTACCGGTATATAATATGTGCTTCTTTAAGAGAATTAAGTTGCAAACTTATTTCTATGTAGTTAAGTTTTTCCCTGTGGTATGTGGCTTTATTTCCAAAGGTGTCTAATATGGATACGGTGTTCTGTTCCCCATTGCCTTGGGCTTCATTGTTTTCTAACTAGTCGTTTCCTAAGATTATTGTAGTTTCCTTCATGGGTATTACGAATAGGTCGGCATAGTATTTTTGCTAATTTATTTGTATGATTTGTTTTTCCTTGAGATGTGTTACGAAGATTATGTCTCGTGCTACTTCTATAACAACTAGGATTCGTAACTGACTACATCTTACTGCATTTGTTTTCATGAATTCTTGTGATATACAAGACATGGTTGATTCAGTGTCAAATACTACTTTTCCTGGATTCGTAAGGATATTTAGTGTTCCCATCACTGGCCGCTTTGATTTGAGTATTTCATCTAATTTATTATTACTTTTTTTCCATATACATGTGTTTTCCTATCCAACCTTCTAGTTCCAAAGTTTCTTCCTTTAGATATCAATTTCTTTCCACTTAGTCGGTTCTTGTAATTTTTAGATTTTTGTTTATTTGGGCAATTGATTCTTTTTTGCCCCAACTGTCAGCATTTATAGCAACTATTTTGTCGTTCATCTTTTCTTTATTTTGTCCCTTGTCGAATTTGTGACAGGAAATGGTGCATAAACTCATTTTGGATTTCTTGATCCTTCCTTCTTACCTCTTCCACCAACCGCACATATTGTAAGAAACTTTGCTCTGTTTCTAAACTTGTTTGGGTTGTGGAAAAACTAATGGATCTAGCATTGTCATGTATAAGGTTTGGTTTATCCTATCTAATTTTATGATTTGTTTTTCTACCTGTTGGTCTTGTATAATTACCCATTTCCTAGTCTTGGTGCATTTACGTCAGAACACCATGTTACATCATGCACATGCATGGAGGATTGTTTGTTTTCAGTGCACTTTCTAATCACTCATAGCAAAAATATTGAAGATCCAAATACATTCACAAGATATCAAACATATACCATGTATTCATATCGGAGTATTTACATCGGATTACATTAATCATCACACAAGTGAGACGCAACCCACTTTGCTATTTACATCATCATAGATTACAAGCATCAGTATCATTCATTCTAGTAAATTCTACAATACCATACTCCACAACTGATGTGACTCACTAGTCATCCTCCTCGTAATACTTTACAGGCGTCCATCCGCTAAATCGTGCAATACAGTGTAAGGTATCTGGTAACTCGACTCTACATGTGGGTATATAATCTAGATTGGAATTCTGTCCAAGTGTCAGATCTGTCAGAGTAAAATAACTACCAAGATACTTCAAAGCTTCCTCGGATGCATTATAATATTTTCCCTTATCCATGTTTCTAAGGTACTCGAATGTCCTAATTTCAAACTGGGTTCTTGTAACTGGTTCATTTACTCCTGAGTAAATTGGAATATAAGGTGTAGGCATGTATTCTACTTCAACTTCATTCTCGTCTCCGAAACTCAGAGGATTTTCCATTGTCTCATGGCACATGGTGTAGAACTCTGTGGACAACTAACTATCTTCTACATTAGGTTCACTACTCATCCACACTTCTCCTTCTTCCATGACCCCTTCCTTTGTGTCAGAAGGCACGTCATCACTCTAGTGCTACCATTCTTCATCATTAATAATCCCTATAGTGGTAGGAATTTCTGGGTTGTATGGGCTTATAGGGTTATTACTTGGGTTTATAGGTTCTACTTCCTGCTCTTTTGCCTCCATAAGGTTATAGGTGGTAAACTTTGGTTGGTGAAGTTTTACTTCACTTTCCATCCTATTCTTCAAGGCTACGAAGCTATCCTGATTCATGAAATGTTCCTACATAATTTCTACTTCAACTACCAAAGTTCTATGGGTGTGAAAGAAAGAATTGATCACGACCACATAGCGGTCCATATACCTAGTTGCATGTTCTAGATCATTCCTGATGAATGTGAGATGATCGACCTTATCCCGATTCTCTTCTTCACCATAGGGTAGTGTTGTAAAGGCTGCTCCAAACAACTCCTTTTTCTTAAACTCTCTAAGACTTGTAACGACTTCTATTATAGCGATTTGATAACCAAATTGCTGCTCCTAGCCTCCCTGTATAGTATTACATTTCCCATCCTTAACACTTAAGGCAACAATATGGTGACACGAAACTTTGCAAGAATCGTCCCATCCATGTAAGCATAAACTTTGACTGGAACTGGCATCTCAAATCCCAACTCAAACAACAATTGACGTAGTACTTCAATCCAATCCCCTTGGTAATCAGCTAAACTTGTATCTCAAGCTCTTAATTTACGTTTAGGCATCGAACTCATCATAATGACTGATAAGAAAGATAAAACAAATAAGAACTTATTTGACATTAAAAAAGAATTGTCGCACTAACACTATGACATGGATATTCTCATTTGTATACCAATCACCTTACTAGAGAACTCTTTACTAACTCGCTTTCTACCTACAAGTTTTGTCCACTTACTAGGTTCCAACCTAGGGTCAGAGCAATTGCTCTGATAGCAGCTGCGGTGACCCGGTACACAACTTCATGTTGTAGTGTACAAGCCGTTGATATGACACTCACGGAAGTCCTCATCCGCAAATATCACATCCCTCAGAGTGGTACAACAGAAACATTGCGGCAACAAGTTTCTTTATTAATTCATACCAAGATCCAAAAGTGTACAAAAGCTTCGATATCCTCCTCGGTCCATTGAGAATTCACAACACGATAAAAGTTCAAATGCAAAAGCGATAGCTTCCTAATCAATGGTAATAATAAGCTTAAAACCATTGGAGTTGGCAACTTATTAGAGAAGTTATACTATTGCTAGATCATCTACCTATGAATTTATTTTAGTGATTTCCTACATCTACATATTGTCCTGTTTCTACTAGTCCAATACTCTGTTGATTCTATCTTTCATGTCGGTATCCATGTCTTCTTATAACCTAAGTAAGGGTAAGATGATAGATTGAGTACGAGCATACTCAGCAAATTCTAGGGTGATTGTATGATGTTTGTTTGGAAGTCATGGATCAAAGATCTAAGACTTTTGCAAGTTTTCAAAAACGGTTTTTTAGAAAAGGTAAGTGTTAGATTTATAAAATTCTAAGTTGTCAGTCTTCACGGGTTGTCTGAACTTTTGTAGAGTTCCTTTTCACGCTGTGATTGTAGTTCTTTCCCAAAACAGGGAGTAACATGTCAGTTTTTTTACACTGTTGAGAGGTACGCTCCTTTGCCCACAAATGTCTTTGGCATTATTACCCATTCCATATTTCCTTAGATATGGGGTCTTAATACCAAGTTTCACCGAGTCATGCTGAGTCCCCCTCCATGACCCTGCTACCCACCCATTGAAATAAATTTTGGTCGAGAGACCTACATTCAATTACCATCCCTTCTAATATACCCAAACATTGTCCTAAAGCATAGTATAGGAACATCACAGGATCCCACCCGCTGATCTTCTCTCTGGATCTCAGCCTGACTATATATACGAGGACAAATGAAAGTAAGAAGGTACTTCTTACTCGCTCGCCCCATAACAAGATCTATGGTTAACGCGACACTATATTGCGCAAGAATGGCTTACTGTTGTTGTTAAACCTAACTTTCCTGGTACAGTGTAATATCCACCACATGATCTTTCAACCATGTATACATCCATGATTCTATCGCTCCCCCATTTTATTAATTTCATTCCAAAAATAGTTTTTCATTTTGAATGCAAGTAATACTAATGTTTTGAAAACATTTTCGTAAATAAGCCAAAGGACATGTAAGATTTCCCTTGCAACATGGTTGAAAGATTGACCTTACAAAGGTAATGCAAGAATGAACTTGCCTAGTAACTGCGAAATAATATAGTTCGAAGGTTTTACTTGACCCTGAACCTCAGGTTCTGGAATTCGCAACATCATTCGATAAAGACAACGTTTCATTGGCAAAAATGTGATGCTCCAATGCAATATATATGCAATGCACTCTTGTGGTTTTCATTTCAGTTTTATTAACTCCATTTTAATTTTAAGTGATTTTCTCCCATTTTAGAGTTTTATCATATTTTCTGTGGTATTTTATTCATTATAGCAATCCATTAGTTATTATTTTATATTTATGTTGGAATTTTCATATTTCTGTGAAATTCAAGGTTTACATAATTATTATAATTTTTCTAGATTTTATGGGAATTTCTATGAATATATAATAGTTAAGGATTAAATTTGTTATCACACAAAAATTCATAAAATTCAAGTGTTTGCAAAAATCCCACAAAATACCTTTTGGATTCCTTGCATTTTTCTACACACAAAACTATTTTTATTTTATATTTCTAAGTCTTTATGTGTAAGTTATGATTTAATTGGTTTAATAGGTATTCGTGAAATTACCAAAATACCCCTAAGTATCTAGGCCCACTAGACAAACCCAAGTGGCCAAAACAACTTCCCTGGACCTGGTCTAGCCTAACCCGTCCTGCTCACTCGTCACTCTCTCTATCGCATCGCTTTGCTCCTAACCCTAACTCTCTCGTGATGGCGATGGTGACTATGCGTCACCCGGCTGTCCTGGCCATCTCCGGCCTCTTCCACCACCGCCCCTCTACTAAAACTACTCTCCGCTCTGCCTTCCTACTAAACTGATTTTTCCCTCTCGCTCTCTAGCGCTCGCTCGTGACCCTCACCTGATCTAGGATTTCGGTGATGTTCATATTCTCTAATTCCAACGCATCTCTAGTGCTTCCCGCCATCGAGATGGTGCTCCTAGGCGTCTTATAGATCTACTACGACTACTACTAGGGGGTACTCCTCTGTGCTGCTAGCTGCCGCCATGGTTCCTTCTTCTTCCACTACTCAGTCAGCATGAGCTCGGCTCATCCTTTGTAAAGGTAGGTGATGTAGGGGTTCCGCGTATGAAAACAATAAATTTTTAACGTACGCCCCTGAACGCCTGATATTGCCAGGACCTATCTATTAGTAATACAGTAACAGGAGGGGCTTTTCGCGAACTTATCCTTGAAGACCGAAAAGCATTGTCAATGCTCAGGAGAGCATGGTTGATGTAGACGAGCCGAAGCCGACCTCAAGGTCGTGATGAAGTCCTTGCGCTCCTACGGCTCCAACAACTTGAGTGCCTCAAGTGTGACACCTTGCAGGGAGTTACACACGTCTGATGCCTGACGATGACTCCCGCTTCCCGATCCAGCAGCAGTTGTGGAAGTAGAGCTCCTGGATCCGAATCCTGCAGCGCGATGGTGCTCTGCGGTGAAGATGTCTCTCATTCGCGCAGTCCGAACTTGGGACCACGGTCACGAGAGAGAGAGAGAGAGAGAGAGAGAGAGAGAGAGAGAGAGAGAGAGAGTATCAATTGGAGGTCTCCCCAAAAGAGAGGAAACCTTTATTGAATATTGTGTGTATTTATCTGGCCAAATACCCCCACTATATATAGGGGGCGGAGAGGTACTACCTCCCTCAAAGTCCTGGGGTGGGACTAAAGGAGAGGGAGAGTAGGGGCGCCGGCTAGCCCTAGTGGGCCCCGTGTGGGGGGTTTGGCCCAGCCGGCCACCCCCTTGCCCCTTCTCCCCTCTTGCCTTTCCCTAATGGGCCCTCTTCCCTCCGGAATTGGCCCATTAAGCCTTTTGACCTTTAAATTGATTTTCTATTTTATTAAATAATTATGAATAAATGATTAAATCAATATTTAACATTCATTCATATATTATTCAATCTCCATGGTTATGGAACACCTTCCACCTCCACTTCGGACATCCTCCGGACTTACCGAAACCCTTCCGGTTTTCTCTCTACTATTCTTCGGCAATTCTTCCGATCCTATAAACACTCTCTAAGCATCATCAAACCCTTAAGTGTGATACCCTATGGTTCGGGAACACTCCAGACATGGTCGGGACACTCCCGGACCAATGATCAACAGAGGGACCCTACGGTTCGGGAACATCACCATGTCGTGTTCAATCTCGTTACCGAACAATACTACTTGACTCGTTCCGACAAGTGATATCCCTATGATCAAATCACACGCTGCGTAGCTATTGGATATATAACTTCTCCGAGTGGTCCCTTGAGTATCTTTCCATCACGTGGATGGACAAATCCCGCTCTTGACATATATTGCCTCTACGGTTTCCTCCGAGTACCTGAACACACCTTTATAACCACTGTATTACCAAGTGGCTCTTGATGCTATCTAAGCACTCTCGAGAAACAGTGATTGATATAGCCTCACGGTCTAAGGAATAGTCTTCGAGGATCCATTTCTAATCATCATAACTTGAACTTCGTGACATGATCGGGTCACAATGTTTAGGTTGGGTATTGGTTCATCATATCATTCTCATAATGAGTTGACTCCATTTCCAACTGGCATAAATGCCACATGATCAGGAAACTTGATCATCTGTTGACCAATGAACCAGTGACTAGAGTTTCACTGGGAACTCCTGGTTGTTTACATATCACACGTGTACTGATGTTTCCACTCAATACAGTTATAGCATGATATAAAACTTAATCATAAACTTTATGAAATATGATAATAGTCCTTATTACTATTTGTCTCTAGGGCATATTTCCAACAGTCTCCCACTTGCACTAGAGTACAAATAAACTAGCTGCATTTGTTCTTAATCGTTGGCACCATATATCCAGTACCCTGAACATGCTTGCTCGTGGAAGAGGTTGAGTCTTGGGTCTATACTTTACAGTCCCAAATCCTTTGCAACTTACTAATGTCACCTTGATTGACATTAATACTTTATCATCACATGATAACATCTGTGTGTATGCATCGTCGCTATGGCAGCAGAACGAGGCCTGATTCTAGGAGCCTATAGTGACTTTAGATCAACCTCGAGGGCTTTCTCATGGGCACTGTGCCCTGGGACACATCATTCTATGTTAAAAGCAAACTAGCCCCGCCATAACATTATACAACACTTTAGATGGTACCCTTATCTATTATTATAAATGTATTCATCGAAACACAAATGCACCCTGTGCAACTTTCGATGTTTTGTTCACCTCGCTTCCTACTTGACTTTAATCGGTATTTACAGGAGTTTCCAACATATTCCCTTATAACATAACCCTTTATGCTTTAAGATATGTCATCCTTTATGGATTTGAAAAATATGTCTACAGTTCTCTATTAGACACTTTGGACAAACTCAGCTCAACGTTCCGTGATTCAAACTTAATCACTTTTCAAACGTTCCTTATTGGATCATATATTATGTTAAGTTATCATCATGGTTTTCTAAGATAGAACCTATGTCTCAACATAGTGGATGATGATCATCATGTTCTTTCTTTCAACCATTGATGTTAATCTTAATACTATTCCTAACTTGAGTTAT
The DNA here is from genome assembly GCA_916181665.1 of Avena sativa. Lineage (NCBI taxonomy): Eukaryota > Viridiplantae > Streptophyta > Magnoliopsida > Poales > Poaceae > Avena > Avena sativa. The sequence goes on along the minus strand of OV702290.1, from coordinate 23,221,186 downwards.
TAAGGACCAGTTCCTTAATTAACTTCTATTTTGAAACCCTTTTCAGAATCCCTTAAGGAATATTACATAATATCATAATACACTTATTATCAACTTCTACACCTTATAAATCATTATTTATCGGTACTTGTGCTTTTATTCTTAACACACTTAAGAATCTCTCTATAAGCTCCCACTCAAAATATGTTCCCAACATATTTGGGTATGAGTCACTACTCTTACTCAAACTATGTTCCTACATATTTGAATTTGAGACTTATATTGCTCCCACTCAAAAATATGCCATTCACATATTGTTTTAGGAAGACTTTTATAGCTCCCGCTCAATTTTATGCAAATTTCATATCTACTCGCTATTTTGAAAAACTTCAAAATCCTTTGATCAAATATGAAACTTGGAGATTTACTATGAGATACTAGTACTTTTACTAGTTTTAAATCCACTAGACATTCGGCACACTTGAATCAAACTCGTTTGAATTCGTCCAATACTTGACAAATTGTTCTTTTGTCATTCATCCCCTTTTCCACTATGGCTTTGCAGTCATTTGGGAAAATTCAAGTAACCCCTTTTACTTGTGAGATTCAGCAACGTATTACTTTCTAATCTCAAGGGAATTTTGCTTCTAGGATTTTATCATAATTCTAGTTTACCATTATTTCCTTAGTAGTTTGTAGGTATGTCATATTCTGGTAATCATGACAAATGATTAATAAATGTCTCCATACAAGATATGGGTTACATTTTGAATCCTACTTCATGTAGCGAAAACACCAGTGGGGAAAACACAATGATCATTATCATTGATTCTTTCCTTTGTGAAGAGAATCATTCAGGAACGTTTTCCGTTGCGCTTATCAACACTCTGATGCAGGGTTTTGAATCCTCGTCGTGTTTTTCACTATCTTCCATTTGCTCCATAATCGAGAAATATCACTGAATGTGAACTTTCTTGAAAATGTACCAAAATCCAAGCAATACTAGTTTTGCTTCTATTTTGGTTTCAGCTATGGATTTCATATTCAAAGTTTCCAATGACTACTCTACAAGGACTTATTCGCTATTGTTTTGGTTATATCGAATAACCCCAAAACTTTTACGACGATCCATACTAAATATGGCGCTGATCTCACAAATCCAAATGGTTCATTATATGTTCTAATTGAGTCCTAACTATTTCTAACTAATGGTCTCTACATCTATACTACAACTATTTATTTGGCTCCATCTATTCACCCATTTTGATATCTAATATCATATCGTGATGCTTTGCATTTTGACATTTCAAAACTCTTTGCATTCCACAATGCCATTCTTATAAAGTCGAATTTCATTACTATTGATCAAATCGTAGTAATTAGATTCTCTTTTATATTCATACCCTTTGTTGATGAAACACTTTGATCATATCAAATAGTTTCATACTCATGTTTCCTTTGGTAAACTTCTTTACACATTTAAACAATCATACAATGATAATCACCATTTTGTTAAAACACAATACATTGAATATGTATTTACTTTTAACAATTCATTAAAACACTTTGTATTCAAGTAATACACGGTGTTCAAGTTATTTTGCCGAACTTAGGCATGATTTATATGTGATAAGAAATCAAATGACTTTCACATATTATCATGTAACTTTGAATTCAAACAATGGTTTCATTCAGTAATGAACATATCATTAAGTTGGGTATTTTCAAGGCATTTCAATATTTTACAAATGTTCATGTATTATCAGTTAGTTTCAAACAACAAGGATAATTCACATATAATCAAACAAGATATGAACACAAATAGAAATCATCCATAAAAGTAGAACAACTGTTTGTTACAAACTGATATAATAACCGTCTCACTAAGTGTGAGACTCACTAAAGAGGTTCACAATCTTTTTATTACAATAACTATCCAAAACATAAAATAAGTGATAAATGTCGAGGGAGAGTGTCGTTGGCCATCATCATCATGCTCTCCATCAACACGCAACGTCACCTCCTCTCCAACAAGCACCTCTCATGCAGAAGGACCTGTTTTCAGTAAAACAGAACAAGTATCAAATATACTTAACACTGCAAATGTGTTTGCAAGATTATAACATTTATAAAATTGTATATCAAATATATACCTTTTTCATCGATGACCTCACCGGTGATTGGTTCAAACTTTACGTTCCTAAAACGAAATATGAACTCTTGGAAATCCAGTGTTTCCGTATCACCACTCATGATGTTGCTCCGGACATGTCCTTCGTAGCTAGGAGGCAATGATTGAAGCAGCACGCCTATCGCAAACGGATCATCCATCCAATAGTCCACAAAGTGAACCAGTCTCATGTGTGCATCAAGCATGCGTTCCAAGCGACCCTTCAGACATGTGTGCTCCTCCATCTGCATGGAAAGGAACTCTCCAAGCAGCTCGTGCTTCCACATGCGCACATGGCTTATGAACTCTGCTCTTAGTTGATCCACCATCGAATATGGATCAAGATCACCCATGAGCGGATGGAGTTCATCCACCATCCCATAACGCATTATAATCTGAATGTAGGTGGACATCTCTTGACGATAATAGCGGTTTGCCAGCTCTTGCGGGGTCTCATAGTGGTCTGGCTCAGTCAAAATCCATCGTGCGGCGTATGTAGTCTACCACATGATTCCTAGTAAGGAGATCATTTAGGCGCACAAGCCAACCAGGGAAGTTGGATCCATCAAGTCTAAGTTTCTCACCCATTACCCATTCCTCAATGATAAAGTAAGCTTCACGGTGAGCCATCTCTACATTTATAATTGCAAAAGGAATTTAGACTAAGTTTATAATTAAATGAGTTAACAATAACTCCACTCAGAAACACATATCCCTAGAAGGGTTCCTAGTGATAACACGACCCCTTTTCCCCACATCTCCCCCGATTGTCACGGCCATAAATGTGGGTTCAAGGGTGGACGCTAAACGTCGGTCACATCATTCATGCGACTCGTGCTCGATCTTTCGACCATCCGTGTTCTGAGGCCACGTCTCTCTAACGTGCTAGGCTCGCCAACTCAACCTTAGTGTATTCACTGTGCAACATGGCTTACACCCACTGTATGCGAATGTAGAAATGTCTGACACCCGCTCACCATGGATCGCCTCATACCGAAGAACTTTCTTGGTGGTGCATGCTTAGCCCAAAATATATCGAGCCTGTTGGGGAACCCCAAGAGGAAGGTATGATGAGCACAGCAGCAAGTTTTCCTCAGTTATGAAACCAAGGTTATCAATCCAATAGGAGCAAGGAAACACCTCAAAGGTGTTGCTAGCTGGACTTTGGCAGGGCGCACTACCGGTGCCAGCAGCAACGTGTAAACCTTCACAGCACAACCACAGAACTTTGCCCCCAACTTGCGATGAGGTTGTCAATCTCATTGGTTTTGCTGAAAACAAAGGATTAAACGTATCGAGTGGAAGAAAGTAATAGTTTGCAGAAAATAAATAGAAAGCAGTAAACAGTTGATTGTAGATTGATGATAAAGGAAAGGACTGGGGTCCATAGTTCACTAGTGGTGGCTCTCCTTAAGATAGATGACATGTTGGGTGAACAAATTACAGCGGGGCAATTGACAAACATCGAGAAAGCAATCATGCATATACTAATCATCTTGACTCCTTTGAGATTCGATTGGGCATTACAACATTATACATAAACTATAATCCAAATGCATCTATGACTAATAATCCACCTTCAGGTTATCATCCGAACCCCCACCAGTATTAAGTTGCAAGCAATGGATAATTGCATTATGCATTGCGTGTAAAGTAAACAATACGATTGTTCTATGAACAAAGGATTGTTGTTTTCTCCCTAGTAGCAATAGCACATCTAGTACCTTAGAGATTTCTGTCACTTCCTCAGATTACTAGAGGCATGAACCCACTATCGAGCATAAATACTAACTCTTGGAGTTGCTAGCATCTACTTGGCCAAGATAGCTACTAACAACGGAAAGCATGCAAGATTAAAAATAACAAAGACATGATAGAATCAATAATCAATCTGAAATAGCATCTCAGTATCCATCGGATCCCCGCAAACACAACATGTAGGAATTATAAATAGATGATCTTGATCATGAACGGAGCTCACATGATCTAAACATGATAGCACAAAGGAGGAGAACCAGTCATCTATCTGCTACATGGACCCGTAGTCCAGAGATGAACTACTCACGCATCACACCACAGGCTTGCATGGTGATGAAGAAGGCCTCCAGGGTGAATTCTCCCCTCTGGCAGGGTGCCGGGAAGAGCTTCAGATCCCTCACGATCTAGGGATGGAGATGATGGCGGATACAGACTCTTTCGTGGAATTTTGACCGGGTACTTAGGGTTTCTGTATCGAGGGCATCTTATAGGCGAAAGGGGAGGCCTAGGGGGTGCCTGAGCTGGCCACACCACCCCCTGGCGCGGGTCAGGCCTGGCCGCGCGGCCAAGTGGTGCGACCGCCCTCTGGCCCCTCTCCATCTCGTATTCTGGCTTCGTGTGTCCCTTAGTGAAAAACTGACTTTGGCTTTTGTCCCGTCCAATTCCAAGAATATTCATTTTCTGACTTTCCTGGAACCAAAAACAGCAGAAAACAGGCAGTTGGCACTATGTCTCTTATTAATAGGTTAGTCCAAGAAAGTGTAAAGAAAGTACTCCAAAGTATGGACAAAACATAAGAAAGTAGATAAAACCAAGCATGGAACACCAAAAATTATGGATACCTTAGCAATATATCAGTGCACACTAAGGGGGAACACAATCATTGGTAATTTTAACATGGATCATCTTATTAGGCTACCGTAGAGTATCTAATACTAACACACAATAATATATACAAACAATAGCATTGAATGTAAATGCGATGTGATATGGTCCTTCACGTCGTCATCTCCATCCATCGTCACCGGATTCCGGCGCTAGGGTTTCGGTGTCGTAGACACCAGGGTACCGGTGTCTTTTCGGCGTGGTAGTCTGTCACCTCCGTGACTATCTACTACTACGTAACATAAGGTAATCCCTTTACCTTTGCCACAACCATATCACAAAGCAACGCCCCCTGCAAAACAAAGTTAGACGCCTCTACTTTATCTTTGCATATTTTACGTGGCTGAATGGGCTTTCGCACAAGAACCATTCTTACCTACGAACTTTTAGCACAACACTGATCAATTAGTTGTCTCTACTACACCCCTTTCGGGGCCCTCCATTGCAAGTGGCATAAAAACTAATGCAAGAGAGACACCTCCCCCTAAGCCACTTTATACGGTACAAGCCGTATGTCAAGCGTGGACCAGTCTCGCGAATGAACGCGTAAAGTAGGTTGGGGCTGCTTCATCAAGCATTACTGTGGTATACACAAGTACACGTGGGAGGGTAACAACTAGAAGAACAACACCCACACGCTACATCTCGTGTTTTCTACCCGTACTAGCATTACTACGCATAGATCTAGCTCTAATACCACTATAGGGGATCCAGATACGAAAACAATAAATTTTTACCCTACGCCCCTGAACCCCTGATGTTGCCCGGACCTATCTATTAGTAATATAGTAACGGGAGGGGATTTTCGTGAACTTACCCTTGAAGACCGAAAAGCGTTGTCAACTCTCAGGAGAGCGTGGTTGATGTAAACAAGCCAAAGCCGACCTCAAGGTCGTGATGAAGTCCTTGCGCTCCTACGGCTCCAACGACTTGAGTTCCTCAAGTGTGACACCTTGCAGGGAGTTACACACGTCTGGTGCCTGACGATGACTCCCGCTTCCCCGATCCAGCAGTAGTTGCGGAAGTAGAGCTCCTGGATCTGAATCCCGCAGCGCGACGGCGCTCCACGGTGAAGATATCTCTCGTTCGCGCAGTCTGAACTTGGGACCACGGTCACGAGAGAGAGAGAGAGAGAGAGAGAGAGAGAGAGAGAGAGAGAGAGAGAGAGAGAGAGAGAGAGAGAGAGAGAGAGAGAGAGAGAGAGAGAGAGAGAGAGAGAGAGAGAGAGAGAGAGAGAGAGAGAATATCAATTGGACGTCTCCCCAAAAGAGAGGAAACCTTTATTGAATATTGTGTGTATTTATCTAGCCAAATACCCCCACTATATATAGGGGAGGGGAGGTACTACCTCCCTCAAAGTCCCAGGGTGGGACTAAAGGAGAGGGAGAGTGGGGAGCCACCGGCCAGCCCTAGTGGGCCCCGCGCGGGGGGTTTGGCCCAGCCAGCCACCCCCTTGCCCCTTCTCCCCTCTTGCCTTTCCTAATGGGCCCTCTTCCCTCCGGAATTGGCCCATTAAGCCTTTTGACCTTTAAATTGATTTTCTATTTATTAAATAATTATGAATAAATGATTAAATCAATATTTAACATTCATTCATATATTACTCAATCTCCGTGGTTATGGAACACCTTCCACCTCTACTCCGGACATCCTCCGGACTTACCGAAACCCTTCCGGTTTTCTCTCTATTATTCTTCGACGATTCTTCCGATCCTATAAACACTCTCTAAGCATCATCAAACCCTTAAGCGTGATACCCTACGGTTCGAGAACACTCCAGACATGGTAGGGACACTCCCAGACCAATGATCAAAAGTGGGACCTGGATGGCCATGTGACCCCTATGCGTTCCACAAAGATCTTTTGTAGTTTGAACCAGGACGGTCGTGTCTTATTTCCTTTGTCTCTCGATACTTGCATTGCCCGAGATCTGATCAATGACATCACCATGTCGTGTTCAATCTCGTTACCGAACAATGCTACTTGACTCGTTCCGACAAGTGATATCCCTATGATCAAATCACACGCTGCGCAACTATTGGATATATAACTTCTCCAAGTGGGCCCTTGAGTATATTTTCGTCACGTGGATGGACAAATCCCGCTCTTGACATATATTGCCTCTACGGTTTCCTCCGAGTACCTGAACACACCTTTATAACCACTATATTAGCAAGTGGCGCTTGATGCTATCTAAGCACTCTCGGGAAACAGTGATTGATATATCCTCACGGTCTAAGGAATAGTCTACGAGGATCCATTTCTAATCATCTTAACTTGAACTTCGTAACATGATCGGGTCACGATGTTTAGGTTAGGTATTGGTTCATCATCTCATTCTCAGAATGAGTTGACTCCATTTCCAACTAGCATAAATGCCACATGATCAGGAAACTTGATCATCTGTTGACCAATGAACCAGTGACTAGAGTTTCACTAGGAACCCCTGGTTGTTTATATATCACGCGTGTATTGATGTTTCCACTCAATACAGTTATATCACGATATAAAACTTAATCATAAACTTTATGAAATATGATAATAGTCCTTATTACTATTTGTCTCTAGGGCATATTTCCAACAGGTGCTGCTCCTCCTCTCTCTCTCTCTATCTCTCTGGTTCTAGTCTAGTAGTAATTTCTAGAGTTTGTTCTCTGTAGTGCTACTATTGTGATTCTTCTAGCATGTTCTAGGTCTTTCTAGAGAGTTCTAAATGTCATCTAGGTTCTAGGATTTGATTTGGTTAATTAGGCTTATGATTTGATTAATGTTCTACTGAGCCTTTGTTTACTGTTATGTCTATTAGTTATTAGTAGGTGTGTTTGGGTTAATTAATTGTTTAGTTTGTAGTTGTTTACTCTTGTTAGTTAAGGTTATTATTGTTTAGCTAAGTGTAGTGTTGTTAGTAGTTTACTGTTAGCATCCTAGGGTAGGTTTACTAAGATTTTTAGGTACTGATCCTTCCATTTGACTTTACCTATAGTGGAATACTTCACTCAATTGATTTAAGTGGTGATTAGTTAGTTTCTTTCTATGATTGCTTGAGCTTTAATTAAAGCTTCGTTCTGTAAGTGTGTTTGTTAAGTATTATTTTACTGCTTCCATGCAGGTATTAGGGTGTTAAATCATGGTCTCCCTTCTCATCCTTAGGCATGTCTAAGGACTTTGTCTAGGGATGAGGGGTGAGATAAATATTTGGTGTTCTTAATTGGGTGGTTAATTGTATACTGTTTATCTTCCTCCTATAACTAATGGTTGTGAACTATCACTACTAGGAAATAGCCTATAGATAGACAAGATGTTCAGTGGCGCATATGCGAAACCATGCGCCACAGGAAAACATCAGTGGCGCACCAGAGAACATGCGCCACAGAAGATTGGAAGTTCTGTGGCGCATTCTCCGGAGTATGCACCATAGAAGATTGGTGGGACCCGCCAGCCGGGTGGTTTGATCCAAGTTCTGTGGCGCATTCTGAGATATGCGCCACAGAAGTTGCCACTTCTGTGGTGCATATTTTCTTATACGCCACAGAACATGGAGGGGGGCCCACCACAGAATCTAATTCACCCAAGTTTTGTGGCGCATGTTCTGATATGCGCCACAGATGTGTTGCACTTCTGTGGCGCATATCCCAACATGTGCCACAGAACTTGGAGGTGGGCCCCATAGAGGGAATCTAATTCACCCACTTCTGTGGCGCATATGGACTTATGCGCCACAGAAGTTTCAGCATCTGTGGTGCATTTCCTCCATATGCGCCACAGATGAGGGCATCCAGATCCATGTTAAAAAGGTGACAAAAGCTAGCTTTCTTATCTATCTATCCACCACGACCCATTTCACATCTCTACCTCCTCACAACTCGTCTTCCTCCTCCCACACACCCCATCTTGCCCATAGTTTCTCCATTTTCTTGTAACTAAACCTACTTTAATCCATAGATTGATAAGTGGAAGCTTTGCTCCAACTTTTAGATCTAAAAGTTCCTTACTTTTCTCTCTCACATCTCTATTTGTTTACTAATTTCCTCTCTACCAACTTGCATTGTAGATCTATTTGTCCACACTCTCATCACGTGGTCTCGTCTCGCTATTATTGTGTCTACTAGGTGAGTACTTGGCCATGAACATGTAGGTGAAGCTTGTCGCGCGAGCGGTGTGTGTGTGCGATCCATGGCGAGATGATGCTTGTGTGGTGCATGAATGTTTGCAATGGGAGGAATTTTTTTGTTGCTTGCTTGTCGTTGTCGGGCCCGGCCGGTGTGGTTGCATGGATGTTTGCCGAAATGTTGATTCATTTCCATTTCGGCAAATTTTTGCACTACCCATATGTCCTAATTTTAGGAAAGGTCATGCCGAATTTTTTTCGGCTAGCATTCATGCATGTGTGTGTTCATATGGTGTGGTTCTCACCTATACTCTCTGTTTTGACCGCTCAGGCAACCATGGTCCTCATGATGAGCAAAGGTCGAATTGCTAGGTACAAGAAAGGCGCGAAGGAGGACATGATTCTGAACAACAAGACCATGATAAGATGTCCATGTTGAACATGCAAACTGCAGCGCTGGATCGACCCTGAATCTGGACAATTGGAGGGTCACCTGCTCATGCGCGGTTTCATGCGCAACCTCAATGAGGCGCCGGCAGGACATGGTGGTGGTCACGAAGACGTGGGCGGGCGAGAAGACGAAGAGTCTACCGGGCATGATCATCATGACGAAGGAGATGCCAGCGGGCATGATCATCATGACGAAGGAGATGCCGGCGGGCATGATCAGCATGGAGAAGGAGACGGCGACGGGCATGGTCATGATCATGAAGAAGGAGAAGACGCGAACACACAAACGCTGCTAACTTTGGTCTTGCAGGACCCTCATGTTCAAGAACTGCTCCTCAAGGAGACGAGCAACGACAAAGCTGTAGCCAGAGAGAAAGCCAAGATGGCCCAAATGGAGGTAGACAAGATGACTCCATTGTATCCTGGGTGTCGCCCCGAGGATACACGTTTGAGTGTAACGCTCAAGGATCTTGAGATGAAGTCCGAACACAAATGGACCAATGTGAGCTTCAACGCGAACATGGAATACTGGAACGACCGACTTCCTAAGGGGAACACATTGCCAACAAGTATCGAGGAGGCCAAGAAAATCATGTGCCCTCTCGACCTACCACACATTAAATACCACGCATGCATCAATGATTACGCACTTTATCGGAACGAGTAAGCGGATAGAACCACATGTCCCGTGTGTGGCCAAGGACGGTACAAGAGAGGGAACAAGAAAGTTCCTCGAAAAGTGGTATGGTACTGTCCTATCACCCCCCGTCTGTAGCGATATTTTGTAGATCCTAAGGAAGCAAAGCTAATGCAATGGCACGCGGAAAGAGAGAAACCCGAAGATGATCCAGAGAAGGGCAAGATCCTGACACACCCTTCAGACGCTAGCCAGTGGAATGCATTAGACATCGAGTTCGAAAAGTTCGAGGGCAATGCAAGGAACGTCAGGCTGGGTATGAGCACCAATGGACTCAATCCTTTTGGAAACCAGAGTAGCACGCATAGCACCTGGCCCGTGTTTGTATGGCCGTACAACCTCCCCCCGTGGCTATGCACGAAGCAAAGGTATGTACACATGAGCATTCTTATTCAGGGGCCAAAACAACCAGGTATCGATATGCATCTGTATCTCAGGCTATTGAGAGAGGAGTTAGCCAGCTTGTGGGAGACGCCGGCCCGTACATGGGACGCCTACACTAAAGAATATTTCCATCTGAGAGCCGCGTTGCTCACGACCGTGCAGGACTATTCTGGTTACGCATATGTATTGGCCCAGGTGAACCGCAGACACAATGCATGCGTCAAGTGCATGGATGAGACACCGCATCTCCAGCTACCAAGGGATCCCGGGTCTTTGAAAACCATGTTCCAAGGTACTCGAAAGTGGCTCCGCATGGATCACCTGTGGAGAAAACGTGGTGACCTGTTCAATGGTAAGGACAAGCTCGAAAGATCCCCGCGTCCGAGGAGCGGCGAAGAAATCGAGGAGCTTTTGAATAATTGGGTAGATTGCCCTGCGCCTGGAAAAAAACGACCGAGGACAAAGCCGCTGTTGGGTGTATGGAAAGCAAGGTCTGTTTTCTGGGACCTGCCGTATTGGAAGGTCCTTCACACTCCCCATAGCCTCGATGTAATGCACATCACGAAGAATGTTACCGAGAGTCTGCTTGGCACTCTACTGAACATGCCGGAGAGGACCAAGGATGGGCCGAAAGCAAGAAAGGACCTTAAATTGCTTGGCATAAAGAAAGATCTTCAGTACCCTGATAGTGATGATGATGATGATGATCAGACGGAAGGGACTCAAGGTCGCCGCAAAAGAGTTAAGAAGAATGAGGTGGTGCTTCGCGCTGCCCGCTTCACTCTGAGTCTGGAGGAGCTCGAGCAGTTTTTTAGGTTCCTCTTAGGAGTGAAAGTTCCTCACAGTTACTCGGGGAAGATAAGCAGATATCTGGACGTGGCGAAGAAGAGGTTCAGCGGTATGAAGTCTCACGACTGTCACGTGCTGATGACGCAGATACTCCTTGTTGCGATCCATGGGATAATGGACGAGCATGTCCGTGAGACGTTGTTTGGCCTCTGTAACTTTTTCGACGTCATATCTAGGAAGTCAATCAGTGTGAAGCAGCTTGACAGGCTACAGGAAGAGATCGTGATGATACTATGCGAGCTTGAGATTTACTTCCTGCCCGCATTCTTTGACATCATGGTGCATCTGCTTGTACATGTCGTGGATGACATCATCCAGCTCGGGCTGACATTCCTGCACAACATGATGTCGTTTGAAAGGCTAAACGGTGTCATCAAAGGATTCGTTCGCAACAGGTCTCGTCCAGATGGAAGCATAGCCAAGGGCTTTCTGATCTACGAGTGCATCTCCTTCTGCCAGAATTATCTAACCACCGAGAACGAGGATGTTGGAATACCCACAAAGAAGCACCTCGGCAGGCTCGGTGGATATGGTCACCGCGAGGGCTGTCGCTCACTACATGTCGGCATTGATGGTCGACGCTCTGATTTTGAAAGGGCACACCGAGTCGCGCTATAACTCATTGAAGTGGTCGGCCCTTGGGTCAAAGAGCACAGAAGCTTAATCAAGCAGGAGTACGTCGACCAGGGCTGGCCGAGGAAGAAGGGAGACGTAACCAGAGAGCACAACTCCATCTTCACGGGTTGGTTCAAGAAAAGGCAGCTGGACAATCCCCCACAGACGCCTTCTACGGAAGATCAAAAACTCATATTCTCCTTGTCGCAGGGCCCAGGGCACAACCTAAGGACCTATCAGTCATACGACATAAACAGTTACAGATTCTACACCGAGGAAAAGGACAAGAATAGTGAATATCAAAACTCAGGAGTAACTATGTTATCCTTTGCTGATGACGAGACTACTATGATGGAAAGATTCTACGGAAGGATCGAGGAGATATGGGAGCTCGACTACTGTGGAGAGATCGTACCGATGTTCCGTGTTAGATGGGCCAAGAACATGGAAAAAGAAGGCCGCTATTTCACCACAATGGTTATACCAGATGCCAAATCAACGAAGAACGCCTCCGCAAAAAATGAGCCTTGGGTACTCGCTAGCCAAGTTGATCAATGCTTTTTTATTATCGACCCGTCAAAGCCCAACCGTGTTGTAGTTAGGAGGGGCAAGAGGAGCATCATCGGAATGGAAGGAGCCGTCAACGAGCAAAACTTCGACAAAAACGGTGACCCAAAGATCGAAGAGGAATTCGACAAGTACTTCGACATGCCTACTACTACTAAAGTAAGAAGGAAGACCACACTGCCTACTAAAGGTTGTCCATTCACAATAAGAAAACTCAAAGTGCACGGGCTAAAGTATTCAACCACAGTGAAAAACGGCAAGAAGATTGTGAAGAGACACTAGCTCGACACATCACATGATTGTATATGTTCGGAGAGAGAGTTTTTTAAATAAATATGAATGTTTGTATATGTTTTTGCTTTATTTTAGACATATATATATAATTAAAAACACATTACATGATTGTATATGTTCGGGGAGAGAATTTTTTGAATAAATATGAATGTTTGTATATGTTCTTGCTTTATTTTAAACAGATCTATAATTAAAAATATATTTTTAAAAAATAAAAAAGTGTGAGACAGCCAGGATTCGAACCTGGCTGCCCCAGGTTTAGAATGGCACAAGCAAGCAGCAGAGACCACTAAGGCAAGTGTGTGATCTTGTCATACTACCACGTGAACCGCGTTTTGTACTAAGTCACTGTCGCGCGCTAGCCCTAGACCTAGACCTCGCTGCCAGAGCCGCCACCGCCGCGCTAGCCCTTGCTGCCGGAGCCGCCACCGTCGCGCCGCCCGGCGAACCAGTGGAGGAGGAGCCGCCCGACGAACCCGTGGAGGAGGAGCCGCCGGAGGAGGAACCACCCTGCAGCCCTACAGCCCATGGAGGATGAGCCACCGGAGGAGGAGCCGCCACGCCGGACCCCACAACCCTCGTCGTCGTCAACCACCGCAGCAAGTTCGTCCCCCACCCCCACCCCCCTCTGATCCTCTTCCCCTTTCTCTCCCATTTGTGTTTGCTAGGAAGTTTGCTAGGAAGTTGTAATTACGCTTGAGGATGATTATGACTTGGGTGTCTGTTTGTTCTCTATTCTGTTTATTTCACACAAGCATCTCCTATACGTTTTACTCTCAATTATCCGAGATAAATGGTCAGTTTATGGTGGGATTTTGTTTCATCGAGTATGTTTTCCTTTGTCCAAAATCTGGCATATTGTAGTTGAGTCTAGACCATGATGTTTTGAGAGTGGATTCACGAGCATTCTCTGGTTGGAATTTAGCCAAGACTGGTGGAGAAGCTTCTCTCAAAAAAAAGACTGGTGGAGAAGCTCTTCGCTGGGTGATTCCCTGGTGCATGCCATCATCCCATCCTGATATGCCTGGGAAGCTGGTTGTTTCAGTGAAGATTGACCCACTCCATATATGCCATCATCCCATCCTGATATGCATGGGAATGGCTGTGATTTATTATTGTTATACTTGCTGTGATTTAATCATGATGGGGTGTTCTGGAGTTTCTTAGTGATCATATGATCACCTAGATCGATGTAGGATGGCTCTAGATCAAGTAGATGCTTTTCTAGATGGTTTGGTACTGTTTGAGTGCTCTATGATTGATTTATTTGCTCCTGGATAGATCTGATTGCTATCCAGCAACACTACTTATTTCTGCAGGATCCTTTCCTTATCCTTTCCTCTCAAACTGATAAGAATAGAGGCTGCATGATCTAGTTTATATATGCTCCTAAGTAATGTCTACTTGCTGTACGTGTTGATCTAGCATGGGACCTGAGCCTCCAATCTGACTTAAATGGAAAGTGTGCATGTATACATCTATTTTATGATTGTTTGATACTTTGATTCATCTGGATTAAATAGCTAGAGCTCTTTTTTAAATAGCTATTGTTTAAATAGCTAGAGATCTTTTTTAAATAGCTACTGTTTAAATAGATACTTTGATACATCTACTGTTTAAATAGCTAGAGCTCTTTTTTATTTAACCTCTGCCTACTTCAATGCTCATGTATCAGAGTGGGGAATGTGGAGGCATTGCATAGTGCTAGGTTAGCATGTATGTGTGTGCATGTGTGTGTGCCCATTATCCACCCATTGCATGTATGTGTGCATGTGTGCGTGTTAGCATGTCTGTGTGTGCACATTGCACAAGCAGGGTGAACCACATTTTTGCCAGAATTAGAGCTCTTATATATATATATATATATATATATATATATATATATATATATATATATATATATAGATATATATATATATAGATATATATATATATATATCTGTTATACATATCTGTTATATATATCTGTTATACATATCTGTTATATATATTTGTTATACATATCTGCTATATATATTTGTTATGCCAGAATTAGAGCTTGTTATATATATATGTTATACATGTATGGGGATGATGGTACCTGCTGTTGAAATGTACTGTGGATGATGGATGATGGATACTGGGGTCAATGCATGGGGCTGTCAATATGGGGATGGGGTCTTTTGTCTTGCAGGGATATATTTCTTCATTTGAGTTGCCCATTTCTCTCGAAGTGTCGATTCACTTCCATTTCGGTTGAGAAATGGGCACTCCTAGGTCAAAAAATTAGCAAAGGTCATGCCAAAATTTTCGGCCGAGATTTGTGCTAACTTTTTGCCTCTTTTAAATAGAGTAGTGCAAACATGTCGGGCAATAAGGAGTCTGGCCCTTCTAAGCACATGATCAGCGTCGAAGAACAAGCTAGACAGGCCAACCAGTCATTCTGCCAGGGGTCCCAACAGGAGGAGGAGGAGGCGATGAGGATGACACCACCACCGGAGGAGGAGGCGACCGTCACCAGAGCTGCTGGGGCCAATGAGGGTGGAGATCTTGATTACGAGGGGGACGAAGACGACTACGATGGAACTAGTGAAGGCGGCGGCGAAGAGGATGACACCACCGATGGCGGCGCCCGCACCGATGGCAGCGAGCGCACGGATGGCGGTAGCGGCAACCCGGCCGCTTCGAAGAAGAAGAAGAAGAAGAAGAAGAAGAAGAAGAAGAAGAAGAAGAAGAAGAAGA
Source organism: Avena sativa (assembly GCA_916181665.1). Lineage (NCBI taxonomy): Eukaryota > Viridiplantae > Streptophyta > Magnoliopsida > Poales > Poaceae > Avena > Avena sativa. The sequence goes on along the minus strand of OV702290.1, from coordinate 23,205,709 downwards.
AGAAGAAGAAGAAGAAGAAGAAGAAGAAGAAGAAGAAGAAGAAGGAACATAAGGAGCGGAAGGTGCTAGTGCTCGCCACCATCTGCGATGAGTTCACTAAGGTCATAGAAAGTGGCCTACCCATTGTGCCAGAGGCGATTGCTAAATGGTACGGCCTGCAACTCGGGTGCATCGTTCGGGAAAGCATGTCGATCAACACGAAGTACATCAGACATGCTGACAATGCAGCTTTGGTCGATAACCTCCTTAAGAAGCTTCACAAGCGATATAGATTCCCAGAGCGGTTTAGAAACCTCGAGAGAAAGAACCCGGTGAACAAACTAGCCCTCACGAAGATGAGCAACACCCTGAGCAGCTGGAAAACCCGGGTGAAGAATAGCATTGACAAAGGTGAAAGCTGGGAGGTTATTAGTAAGAAAAATCCGATGCTCGACGAAGAGGAGTTTAGGATATTCAAGGCGGATATAGCTACCGCTGACACTATAAAATGGACTTAATGGGGAAGGAGTATGCGGGAACAGAACATAGGTAACCACCGCCTTGAAGCGGCAGTTACAGGGGGAAATAGGCCATTTGGGACAAGAAGGACGCCGAGCATGAACGCCTTGGTAAAGACAACCCTTGGCTTAAAATCACGGACTTGCAGCTTAGGCAATTTGTTCGGGCTCGCTACTACCTAGACAAGGAAACAGGGGAGTTCATCACCGATGATCCGGAGGTGAAGGCATTCGAGAAGAAGCTGGTAAGGAATTTATCGCCGATCTCAAGTCTATTGCATTCTAATTAAGATAATGAAGTCAAGAATCTAAATGGGTTCACCTTTCCTTGTCTCTGCAGGAGGATGAACTGAACGCTGCTGCCACAGAGTCGTCCCAGGATTCGACGGAGCCGTGGGACACGGTTTTCAACAGGGCGGCCAATGCTTACAAGAAGAGGGACAAGGGGTTGCCGCCATCCTCAGCTGGCCGTGTGTCCGGCTTCGGTACGAGCATGAAGTTCAAGGAGTACTACAAAGAGGACGCCAAGAAAAGAAGGGAGAGGAAGAACCAGGATAAAGCCGTTGTTGCAGAGCTGAAGATGAAGGTGTAGACACTAGAGGAGAAGGCGGTGGACGAGAAAATAGTGGACAAGTTAGTGGAAGAGAAGCTCTGCTCGATGATCCCCTCCTGAGTTTTTCGAGGGGCTTACTGCTTGGAATGCGGGAGGTCAACAGGGGCCGATACATCTGCCCAGCTTAAGCGGCAGCAACTCGGGCATCAATGTTACCGTGTCGCTGGACCTGGTGACCCTGTCGGCCGTCAACGTCAGGACACATCCGCTCGTTTTGGTCACACCGACGCCCCCTCCTGCCAAAGATACCAATAAGGTGCAGCCGACAACGGTGGTGCTTCGTGAGGCACCCGAGCGGGAGATTGCAGATGATGATAGGCCGGTCGCCGGCATCGGCCGTGTCTCTACATTAGCCGAGATCCACGCCATCACCAAGGTAACTAATTAGTTAGTGCACATCATCTCCTTTATGCCTTTGATGCATGACTGCTGCCATCTCATGACGCCCAACAACATGTTTTTGCCTCAGGACACTTCTTGCGTACTCCTGCTTAAAGATGTCGGCGGTGAGTTGAAGGATGTTGCCAAGGGCACTCTTATACAATCGGCCAGCCGCACGATGCACAACAATCCAATGGATGATGACGTTATGAGGGTCAGGTTGGCTCGGGTGTTGCTAGGGTGCGACGAGATGGACCCCCCTTTCAACCTCAGGGAGCCGACGAACACAAGACCCTTGGGGAATGCTACAACTGGCCCTTGACATGGTCGAAGACCCAGATTCGTCTTGCAGGGGGGAGCACCGGCACCACCTCTTGACCGATCACCCGGCCACCACCTCGGAAGCCAGTAGCCGCCATCGTCGCCACCACCAGCCATCACCATCAACTCTTGGCAGCGTGTGCACCGCCACATGGCAAAGACGTTGTGCTGCAACCGCCTTTGCCCCCGCTACCACCACCACATGATGGCACCCATGAAGATGATGATGAATTGGTCAACGTTGACGACTTCATCAACACCGGTGCTGCCAAAGGATTGTATATGCCTTCTGTGGATGAAGAACCATTCGCAGCTCGCGACGACCATCAAGCTGGTCGTCCCAATACATGCACGCAGCGCCTGGTCTTCCATCGTCTTTCTCAAGAGACGCCTCCGGCCGCCGATCCACCACAAGACAAACCGGGATTGGTTTTCAGCCCCAACACACTCCAAAAGGCGACTGATGAGCAGATGGCAGTGGCTGACACTGTTGTGAAGAAGAAGCACTATAGGAAGAGAGGTAATAATAATAAGGGTGCGAGCCAGCCTCTTCCGAAGAGGATCCGGGGTCAGGACGCCGTCGCCGTACCATCCACACAATTTGGCTTACCCTGAGTGCATGCAGCTGGTGATCCGATATTGACTCCAGATATGATCCACATTGCGGTTGGAGCCATGTTAACTTTGCACGAGGGTGTCAAGACACTAGAGGCCCTCCTTCTTAAAGACGAAGATCCAAATTACCCTGTTTTCACGGCCAAGGTGCCATTGGACGTGGGCTTCGTCGATGAACCCCCCGCGGATATATTCTTCATAGCGTTCGAGGACATATTCAAGCTGTTTCTCATGAAATGGCTGGACTATAACTTGGTCCGCCTATACGCGCTCAATCTGGCGCTCACGATCAAGAGAGAAAGTACCCCGAAAATCGCGATAGTGGATCCCTACTACATGCGGGACAGCTAGTTGGTCGAAGGATCAGAGACACAGACCAAGGCGACGGCGTACCTCGAGAAGTTCATGGTGGACAACAAGAGGAAGGGCACACTTCTTTTGCCTTTCTTTCCCGAGTAAGTACACACACTCGCTCATCGCCACTGTAACGTATGCATTTCTTATAGATTTCTTCCTTTGCTCTTTTTCCAACATTCCGTTCCAATTGTGTTGCGCAGAGACAAATACTACACACTCATCGTCCTTGCCCCGAGGTATTCGCTAGCCACGTATTTTGACTCGGGGAGTTTGACGAAGAAGAAAGACTACACCAGAATAAGGGGTGTTCTCAATGAGGCTCTCGAGGGCTACACCAAGAAGGGATGCACCTTCGTAGCTAAGGGGGAATGTATCAAGGATGGCAAACACGTGTTCAAGCACGTGCTCGACTTCCCCTGCGTCAAGCAGTCGACTACTGGTGCCAAGGAGGCCTTCTATGTCCTCCATCACCTTAAAGGCTATGTTCGGGATTGCCATAACCTAACGCTGCCATCTAGTCTCCGAGGATGGGCCAAAACTTTGGCTAAAATCGACGATGCTGATCTTAGAGAAGACTTCCATCGCATTCAGATGAAGTTGTTGCAAATCATCATTGAAGATGTCAACACAAGGGGGGTGCCCTACAACAAGGCAGAGGGTTGAGGGAGAGGGAGATCGAAGAACGCCTTCGTAAGTAGGGTAACACAAGGACGTGGATGGCGAAAGAGGGCTATCTACCGTTCCCGAAGCCGAGCGAGAAGAGGAAGTGTTCACCATGATCGATGTGTGCCTCTAGCATGATCCAGTGTGTGTATATTCTTGATGGACGCCTGCTGTATTAGTGTGTGTGTCATAAAATTTACTATCTCGTGGTCGAAATGGTCATTGTTGTTAGACTTAAACTACCTTGTGGTCATGTTGTCGTTGAACTTATTGCTTCTATGATGATCTATCTTTTAGGTTTATGGATCCTTTGTTTTATATTCTGTGAACATATATATATATGCATGTGAACCCTTTATTCATTCTTTTCATTGTGTTTTTACTAACATGCCTTGTCGTCTATAGAGATGGCGACGAGGTGGTATGTGGTGTACATGGGTAGGGTTCCAGGAGTCTACGAGGAGTCGGAGGATTGTCACAAAAAAGTGAACAAGTTCAGCGGCAACATCTACAAAGGATACGCGACTAGAGAGGAGGCGATAGCCAAGTGGAGGAACCACTTGTGGAAGAAGAACCGGATGAAGATATTGGTCGGGCTAATGCTTTTGCTCACCATTATCACAGCTGTATTCTATTTGATCCTAGTGTAGGCGGCGGTGGCCACTTCATATTTGTAATGTGAGATGATATGAACTTTGTATTCGGCGCTTGTGTAAAAATTTGGCACTTGACACTATATATGTATCTCGATCGGGCTCTAAGTGTTTGTATTATATATATGTCGGTTTTCATGCATATACTACTTGTGCAATGTATTTTATACTCATCTGGATAAATACTGTATAAATCATGTATAAATACCTGATTATACACCAGAAAAGTATTTTACTTCGAATACGTGTTACGCAATCAGTGGCGCATATAATTATATAGTCAGTGGCGCATACACGTAAATGCGCCACAGAAGTTCTTCCTGTGGCGCATACGAAGAAATGCGCCACAGAAGTCTGGAACTTCTGTGGCGCATATCCATATGCGCCACAGGAAGCAGATATTAGTGGCGAGATAACAGTGGCGACTAGGATATGCGCCACAGAAGATGTATTTTCATGCTCCACAGAAGAGTTGTTTCCTAGTAGTGTATGCTAGATTAAGAGTGTAACTATGCATGTGGTGTTCTTCTTTGATGAAGATGCACAAGGTGCAGTTCTTCTTCTTTACTGGGTGCATTACCTAATAAATTCTCTCTCTCATTGGACTCTATGCTTTCCTATACTAAATTTAAATTAACAACCTTTCTAGATTTTCTAGTGGGCTTGATGAAAATCTATAGCTACTGTTGTGGCTCTTCTCCTCTCGTTCTTGAGTTCTTCCACTTCTTCCCCCTTCTCTCTCTCTCTCTCTCTCTCTCTCTCTGATCTCCCTAAACACTAAGTATGTGTATTTTCATCCAAGCTCGAGTGGTGAGTTATGAGCTATGGGGTCTTAGGTGGTCCTCTATTTATAGTGTTCCTAAGTGGCTATGCTGCTGACACCAATACCATGCATTTAGGTAAATCACCTGCTTGTGTATGTGTGAAACTACCTCTGTTGGCTAACCTATTCACATGTGTCAAGGGTTTTTTGGTGGTTAAGCCCATGATAGATTTAACTTATCAGTGTATGCCAAAATTGGCATATGACCCTTTTATTTGTATGCGCAGAGGGTGGTATTTAGATATGCCTAATCAGGCATGTCGGTTTGCCTTTTGTCCTATTCTGGTTTGTGAACATGAAAAGTATTTTCTAATTGATTTATGAGGTTTTTGATTTAGTTTTCATCCATGCCCCCTTGCAATTCTGTTTGGATGAATGTTCATAACTTCCATTACTGTGAATTTTGATTGGTTTAGAATTTTGATTTAATGTGTCTTGAATTCTTAGAATTCTAGGGTTCTTGGCAGATTCTATTTCCTTGATAATTCCTTTGGTGATTGTTCTTGTTTAGTAGTTCCTAAGATTTCTATTGGATTAGATTTTTGATTGGTGATATTTCAGTTTTATAGATTTCTACCTGTTCTTGATAGAATCTTGAGCCTAGGGTTTTCCTTTGGTTGAATGTCTTATATTAAGCTTTCCATCATTTCTATTGGTTTAGTTTTCCTACTTGATCTAGTTGGAATTTCTGGTAGATGACTACCAGATTACTATGTGTTCTAAGCTGAAAGATGTGACAATTCTTAGGAACTGTTGGTAATCTATTCTACAGGCTTTTGGGCTATTCTACTAGACTTCAAATGTTTTCAGTGAAGCATTTTGATTCTGTTCATTTCAATTATTCCTTGTTTTTCAATACTCAGGCTCAGATTTTAGGATTCATTCCTAGACTCTATCTTAAAGGACTCTTATATCAAATGGTTTTGCCTTAGGGCAAAGCCTACATTTTAACACTAACTTGTGTCTTCCTGTTTTCTTTGTGTTCACAGGATGAAGATCAAAGCTTGGACAAGATTGAGAAGATTGTAGTGTAGGTTTTTCTTTTATTTATCTACTGTTGTAATCCTAGGATCATGTACGCATATTTGAATATGAATAAAGATCATACTTCTCTCATACATTTGTGATTGTGGTTATGAATTGGAATTGATTATCTTCCATTACTATTATTTATGTTTGAATGTGTGAGATTTGAATTTGAATTCAAGCTTGAATTAGGTCAAATTCCATTCTGAACTCATTCAAATTATTTTATGTTTCAAATTCGAATATGGTTTCAATTCATAGTGACCTTTTGGTTGCAAACAACCTCACTAGAACCAAATTTAAATAAGTTATAAAAAATTCAAATTGATCCTAAATTTCCATATACATTCTATGCACAATATCAATTCACATATCTACCCTTTCCTATAATATATAACCCTGGGTCATTACACATGTCTTGCACTAGCTACCTTTACAAAAGAGGATGGAGAGTGAGATCTCATTCAAGTAGTCATAGCATTCAACCACCGGGTCTCTTAGTGTGCTTATTTCATTTATACTATTCCCCATCCTAAATTAATTAAACCAACTTTATCTACATACATGCATATCTAGAAACGAAAACACGTCTAAATATAAGGATATCTAGAAAAATTTAAGTTAACTAATTTGGGACGGAAGAAGTATTGCATATTATTATTATTTATTAAGGATATGATTACCAATCCAGTTGTTACAATAGCTTCATGATGGTGGTTTTTTCCGTAAGAATAAGCAATGTTCTTTACTCGATGTAAGGTTTTCACGAGTTAATTCCCAAGTTGTATATTATGTCTCGTTAGCTCCATGATATTTCTTTTTTAGAGAAGACAAGAACCACGATGAATATATATATGCGAATTGGAGAAAAGGGTAATATTTGACACAGTGTTAAGCCCAAGTAATTTTGAGACACAATGTTAGAACGAGAGTAAATTTGAGAAGAGTAATGACAAGTCTAGGGGTTAAGCGAAGGGGAAACTAGGGAGGAAAGACATGAGAATTAGAGATGAAAATAAAAAAATATTGCAACTTATATATGTCTCAAAAACTATAGCGAAGCACGGGTATTTAACTAGTGTTTTGCTAAAAAACACTACTGAGTACTGGGAAAATAGAAAAGCTTCAAAATCAAATAAAAAAAGAGCAAAGCTTAGAGAAAACTCAAACCGTATTAGAAAACGTCACAATTCAAATAAATTATGTGCAACTTGATGAACCTGGTGAAAAAGATCGATTCTCGGCTGATTTACAAGCATGTTTTTTCTCGGGTAGAGCTTGTATTCCCCTAGCACGGGAAAGTGCTTTTGACTCTTGAGAACCAATGCTCCTATATTTAAAATAATTAAAAACTATATTTATAAGTTTCAAAAAATCTTAAAACAAAATTGTAAAAGTTGCTAATGATGTACTCTTTCTAGAATATAAGATGTTTTAGTTTTGTGAAATAAATGTATCTACACGTCTTTTATGTGTAGATTCACTCTGGACCTACACACCTAAAGGCATCTAGATACGCTCCACAAAATTTAAAGCATCTTATAGTTTGGAACCGATGGAGTATCAAGCATGCAAAATCTCAATTCAAAATATTTTTTATTTCGAGCTCCACAAAAATGACTAAGTGTGACTTTTTTGTGATTTGAAATCACTATATTATAGATCTACAATTTTTTCATTTTTGTGTAGATCAAAATAAACATTATTTAGATTTGATATTTTACATGTTTGCGGTATATACCACTGGCTACATCCTGGTTTATTTTTAAAAAAAATTTGAACTGAAAAATATAATTTTTGATTTATTTTTTAAAGTGGGATCACTAGTGCCCATGTGCACCAAATCTCCACTCCCTGGCACAATGTTCTCCTTTTCTTTTCACGGGTCTATCTTTGTTCGCCTTCCCGACTCGAAGTGATGAAATGATAAATTTAAATGCTGAGCTTAAGTTTCTTGTGTGTTTTACGATGATACGATGATGGATACTGTCACACATAGATTTCTCTCATCTCTATAAATTATTGACATCAGAAATCGTGGTGTTTTTCTCATGGGTTGCAAGTCAAGATCTAGATGTTGTCTGTAGATATTCAATATGTTTTGGCGGCACGTGACCTTGATTTTGTTGTCGATTTTGGTTTTTCCATGGCTCTCATATTTCATTCTTTTGTGCTTCCAATTAAACAAGTTGTGCTTCCAATTGTTGCAGTGTTTGAGTCATCATCTATTAGGATGAGCGACTTTCGGAAACCTTTTGAGGACAATGAGGTGTCAAAAGTGCATTATTGTTTCCTCGAAGTTGTCGTGCCACTCAAACATGTTTGCCTTACAATTTTTTCACTACTAGTTGCATTACCAGACCTTGTTGGATGACTTCCTCAACTGATGCTTACACTAGAATTGTGTGTAGAAAATGTCCAGGTAATCTTTCTGAAGAGGCAACGCCGCTAAAGTTGCATGAGCTACTCCTACCTGACATGATTGAAATTATTGTTTATGTGATCATGCAACTTAGCTAACTAGGACGATTAAAATTGCATGAGCTACTCCTACCTGACATGATTGAAATTATTGTTTATGTGATCATGCAACTTAGCTAACTAGGACGATTATCTTCTGTACAGGATTTGGTATCTGATCGATTTGTGATACTAGTTGATTGATGTTTTGATACGTTGTATCCTCGTTTTTGTGATTAATCCTGGCACGAAGAGAAACTGTGCCCATTAGATAAGAGTGCGGCGACAGATACGGATGAATAGCCTGTGCGTTAGACTAATTATTATGCTCGTACTGAATAATAGGCACTCTCAAGGCCGTTGAGGTCGCTCCTGCTAGGCTCGGTCCACTCCCTCCCCTGTACCTGTACCAAATACACTCTTTGTTTCGGCACAACCGTCAAAGCCAGGTGGATACATAAGCACCATACATGGCACATCAGCACTGTTATTCAAAATAATGCGATATAGTCAGTGTCTCAACAGCGTTCATCAGTAACCGAACTCCAATATTCTCTTAATGACAAACAGTTAAATAAAACAACACATAAATACACGTAGAGCGAACTATCAGCCTATACAGGAACAGATATCACCAGTCTGTCGTGTATACGTAAAATCGTATGCTGCTCCTCCGGTGGTCACAGGTGCATGGCTGGGAACTTCCCTGGGAGACGACCAGCATAGAGCATTCTATTGTCAGGAGATGGTCAGTTTACCTAATCTGGGAAGGAATACTATCCCAGATGGTATTCCGCAACAATATGTCGGTTGAATTCTGACCTCTGACCGTACCAAACAAGATATTGCCCAGATAAAACCTGCAATAACAAGAGTGTGCTGCCAGTTAACTCCGAACCACGTTTTGTGTTTCAGAATACACATAAATACATATCACCGCCACTTATAACATCACAGTTTCTAATTACAAAATGCAGGTTGATAGACAGACAGATGGTCCACAGTGGATTATGTCATAAGGGGGAGCAGGCAGTACCTTTACTGTGTCTGTAAGAGCGAAACTTCGATCTCCTGCAAGGTTTTCCCCTTTGTTTCAACCACATGCCGTCGCACAAATATCGCTGCTACCACACAAGCTGATGAAAACATTGTGTACAGGACTTGTGGTCCAAGTTGCTCCAGGAGTCGCAAGAATAACAAACTAACAAAGAAGTTCACAACCTGCCCATTACAGTAAAGCATTATCAACAAAAGAACACACGATTGTAATTCAGGGAAGTACAACTATAATCAAGGGTATCTGGTGAATTCTTGTTCTTGTATTTTGTTGTTCCGACTATCCACGTAGATTTAACCGCTGGTTAAGTTAAACATATGGTGGTTGGTTGCATGATGAGGATTGACTGCATAGGTTTTTCATCTGAATCGTTCCACAAAAGCTGTTCAGTTATTTATGTTTCTCCTCTTTAAAGTATATATGACCATGAATTGCGTATTTACAAAATGGGTAAAACCTTGTGTTAGAAAGCAGAAGACTACAGTGTATACTTCATGACCACAAAGTAGGTGTCTTCAATTTTCATGAACATGCCCAGGTCAGTATAACAGTTTGGCACCCTCTAGCAGTCTGGTGACTGCACTTGTTGGCTACTTACAACCCGAAAGCATCTCAATTTGCACCATAATTTCTTCTAGTTCAGCATGGCTCCCATTACTGACAGCATATAGTAAATTCTTCAATTGCTTACAGTAACATAACTGGATGTACGACCATAAATTCTGCCTTGCTTCCCTATTGCATTCAAGGGTGTATGTCTAACTATACTGATCCAAGATGAACACTTCTAGATATTGCTAAGAAATTTTCGTTCTTTCTTTTCCAGTTTACGCATACCAATCAAACTAAAGCACAAGGCAAACTTAGCGTACAAATTCAAAAACTTCATATTACCAGATTTCTCTTTTGATCTGATGAAAAATATGCAGCAATCACTAGTTACCGTTTCATGCTGAGAAGAGAGAACTCTTACCCAATGCACAGACATACACAGAGCCATAGCTTTGGCCCGAATTTTGTTTGGGAAAATCTCAGGCAGAAGAAGTCCTGGAACTGGGCCTGCTCCCAAAGAAAATGACAAGACAAACCTGCCAACAAAATGTTCAACTGTAACTAACTGGCATATGTCCCATAATTCTCGAGTACAACTGACAAAAAGTTCAAAGAGACCTATAGGTAAAATGGTTCATATCTAGATGCTACCATACAAGTTGACTAGACAGAAAGTAAAATCTGTAACGGATTTCTTGACCTCTACTGGTGCAGGCCATGGATTTGGAGACAGAGTCATATCATGGAGTAATCTAACATGTAGGGCCTGCCCGTCCCTGTCATGTGTGCTGCTCACATGGCAAGGCCTTTAGCCATGTTAGAACTCGCAGGTGGACCTAGGGTATCAGATTTGATGTCATCGACCTAAGCTGGCTATTTGGGCTATGTGCAATATCATGGCGAAACCACTGGTTTTGTGTAAAAAATTATGGAAGTGGTGGTTATGAGCATCAGCGAACCCTAAGGTGGTGGCTTTTGGCAACCTGCCCATTTAACACAGATGATCTGAAAAACAAAGCTAAGGTCGAGAAACTGCACATTACACCAGAAGCGAACATCTGAATGTATAAAACTCTCAAGACTTACAGCAGTATGCCACCAACCGAAAAATACACACTTGCAGAGCCAAGGTGATGACGATTTGCTCCAATAGCCTGGAGTCCCATTGTGAAGGCCTATACCAGTAAGGAAGTGCAGTCAGTAATGAATGATGCCTCTTACAATTATAGAAAATGCTCACCATGCCAAAGAAGCTTCCTGCAAGAAGCATTTTTCTCCCTAGTCGGTCCATAAGAAGCATAGCTACAATAGAACCTGGTAGCGAACACACCAAAATAAGATCCGTAAGTGAATATAACAGAGGAGGAGAAGAACTGAACAGCTTCGATGGGCTCACCTGATAAATTTGCAATCCCCATGCATATATTGGCAAGACTAGAGGGCACGCCCACACTTCTGAACACAGTTGATGAGAAATAGAACACAGAATTTATGCCCGATAACTGTTGTAAAGCAAAGAGCGTTGTGCCTATAAAAACAACTGTAGCAAAAGAGGGGACTTGTAATGAACATACTTCAAGGAAGAATAATAATAAGGTTATGATGAAGCACATAAACGGAGCAGTGTGTACCATTAAAATGACGACCATAAAACAATTCTGAGAACTTCACACTTTCTCCATCATCTCCTCTTTCAGATCGAGTAAGTTCTGCCATAGCAGACTTTACATGAAGAGGACCTAGAAGCTTCTCAAACTGCATTTCTGCTTCATTTGTTCTTCCACACTGCATAAAAGAACAGGGCACCTTAAATTATTTAGAAAGGGGCTCTGCTAAATCAGGTTACTTTCAAGATATAAGTGTTCTGTGTGTGTGCTGGGCCAAAGAAAAAAAAACAAATAACTAAATATGATACACAATGGGGCATAGTCTATGTATCGCGATACAAGCACAATACTGGGTAACCTAGAAGCTCATTGATCTATATACCTATATGTGTTTTATCTGAACCTATATGTGTCAATGGATTACTGCTTTTTATTTTGAGCAGACAAATACAACTATTACTACTGAGTAACACTAGGCAATAATTTCCTTTAAGAACGAAACACTGCAAGGTGGTGGGCGAAGATTGCAGCCAACAGCTAATATGTGTTAATGAATCAGTGTTTCGTTTTTACTTCTGGACAGAAAAAGATAGCTATTACTCCCTCCGTTCAGAAATAAGACATTTTAGGTTTGTGAAATGAATGTATCTAGACGCTTTTTAGTGTATAGGTTCACTCCGAACCTCTACGAATCTATACACTAAAAGACGTCTAGATACATTCGATTCACAAAGCTAAAACGTCTTATATTTCCGAACGGAGGGAGTACTACTGAGTAACACTAGGCAATAATTCCTGTATGGATGAAAAGCCGTAGGATGGTTGGCAAAGATTGTGAGAGTGTGTTGGTGAAGATAGGATCCTGAGAGATGTCAGCTCCAGTTCAAGGTGTTGCTGGCAGTCCGCCTCGCCCGCCGCGGCGCCGTTCCCCTTCACCGCTATCAAGACGACCGCGCCACCGCGATGCAGGAAGGCGCGAGGTCGTGGTTGAGCGTGTTGTGAAGGACGTCAGCAGCGGCAGTTACCCGATGCTGACGCGGACGAACTACACCGAATGGAGCCTCCTCATGAAGGTGAAGCTGCAGGCTCGGGGCATCTGGGATGCGATTGAGCTCGGCGCCGACGACTTCCAGGAAGACCGAATGGCGCCGGAGGCCATCTTGCAAGCGGTGCCAGCAGAAATGGTGGCTGGACTGGCTGTCAAGCGGACAGCGAAGGAGGCATGGGAGGCAATTCGAGCCATGCGCGTCGGTTCAGACCGCGCGCGTAAGGGCAAGGTGCAGCAGCTGAAGAAGGAATTTGAGACGATCTCGTTCCGTGACGGGGAGACCGTTGACGATCTCGCGTTGCGCCTCACCAACCTCGTCACAAGCCTCGCCATACTCCGAGCACCTATTGACGAAACTCAAGTCGTCGAGAAATTCTTGTAAGTTGCGCCGTATCTAGGCTCTCGCAGATAGCCCTTGCGATTGAGACCCACCTTGACACTTCTGAGATGTCATTGGAGGAGGTCACCGGCCGACTGAAGGCAGCAGAAAACCGTCTTGAGTCACCGGAGCCACCGCTGAGCACTCCTACTCACCGAGGAGCAGTGACTAGAAAATATGAAGGGGCGCCAAGCAGGTAGCCCCTCCAACCTTGCACGCGGCAGTGGGCAGCGAAGACGACGACCACCGCGTAAGAAGGGTGGAGAAGGCGGCGACAGATCGTGCAGCAGCTAAGGACAGCCGACGTGATGACACATGTCGCAACTGTAGCAGTCATGGCCATTGGGCCAAGGACTTCAAGCAGCCTAGGAGAAACAGGGCATACTTGGCCCAAGCAGAGGAAGATGATGAGGAGCCTGCACTCCTTATGGCGCAGGTCTGCACCACTCCTGGCCCTGCCGATGTGGTGCAGCAAAGCATCACTCCTCCCCCAGCCATGACTGTGTAGCAAAGCGACACTCCAACTGCTCCCATGGTGATGCAGCAAAAGGTTGCTCCATCCCCAGCCATAGTGGTGAAGGACAACACCGCTACAGCTCTAGAACATGCCCCTTGTCACATCGATGAACCGAAGGCGAAAGCCTACCTCGGGATGAGCAACGACGACGAATGACGAGCGAATCGAGGGCTGGTACCTCGACACCGGTGCCACAAATCACATGACGGGCCACGGCGACGCCTTCGCTGAAATTGACAGAACGGCCACCGGCACTGTCAAATTTGGTGATGGCTCCGTCGTCGAAATCAAGGGCATGGGCACCATCATCTTTGCTAGCAAAAATGGTGAACACAAGGCTCTCACCGGCGTCTACTACATCCCGCGTCTGAAGAACTCGATCATCAGCATTGGTCAACTCAACGAGAGAGGCGCATGTGTGCTGATCAGGAGAGGTGTGCTTCGCATATGGGATCAGCAAGGTCGGCTCCTTGTTCGAGTCGAGCGCGACCGGAATCGTCTCTACCGCCTCCATCTTGAGATTACCCGGCCAACTTGTCTCTATGCCCCGCGATGATATTGCTTGGCGCTAGCATGAGCGATTTGGGCATCTCAACTTTGATGCTTTGGAGAAGATGGGACGCCTCGCCATGGCACGTCGGATGCCATAGCTGGAACATGTGGAGCAGTTCTACGACACGTGCGTCAGCACGAAGCATGGACGGAGCCTGTTCCCTCGGCAAGCAAGGTATCACGCACAAGAGCTACTTGAGCTTGTCCACGGCGACCTCTGCGGTCCCATTTCACCGGCGACACCTGGAGGCCGGCGCTACTTCTTGCTATTGGTGGATGACGCCACTCGCTACATGTGGGTGATGTTCCTGGCAGCCAAGAACAACGCACCAGATGCCATCAAAAGAGTCCAGAGCAGAAGCTCAAAGTGGATGCAAACTGCGAGTGTTCCACATGGACAACGGCAGCGAGTTCACCTCAACGGAGTTCACCGCAACTTCTCCGCGCCATAGCTCCGCAGCAGAATGGCGTCGTCGAGCGGCGGAACCAGACAGTGGTGGCAATGGCACGTGCTTTGCTGAAACAAAGGAGTATGCCTGCTGAATTTTGGGGGAGGAGGCGGTGAGCACTGCTGTCTTCCTGCTGAACCGAGCTCCCACCAAATCCCTCACTGGAAAGACGCCTTATGAGGCGTGGCATGGCCGCAAGCCGGCGGTCCACTACCTTTTCACCTTTGGGTGCTTAGCGTATGTCAAGGAACATGGGAACCTACACAAGCTCGATGACCGCAGCTCTCCCGCTGTCTTCATTGGCTACGAGGAAGGAGTAAAGGCGTACAGGCTGCTGGACCCAGCGACAAGGCGTTTTCGCATCGCCCGTGATGTTATCTTCGATGAAGAACGTGGTTGGGATTGGACAACATGCGGCAACGAATACTCTAGCAGCAACTTTGACCTAGAGTACATCAGCCGTCCTGCCACGAGGGCACCCAGCCAGGCGCCCAGTTCGGGAGAAGACAGATCTGCATCGTCAATACGTGGGGCTCATGGTGCCTCTGCCAGCACACCACCATCGCCTCCATCTCCTCCAGCAGCAAGTGCCGCAACCCCAACAACTCCAAGGTTAGTCAAGCCACTAGAAGATGATGATGATCGACTCGACGCTGCACATGGCAACAGACCAGTCCGCTACTGCAAGGTTGAAAATCTGATTGGAGGACAAGAACCAGTGTCCGGGCTCGCACCGCGCAACCTTGACTCCGAGCTACACTTGGCCAGCACAGGGGAGCCATGCTCATTTGCAGAAGCTGGGCTCGACAAGGCATGGCAGGCAGCCATGCACGAGGAAATCGAATCGATGGAGCGGAACAAGACATGGGAGCTTGTCGATCTACCACACGGGCATCAACCAATAGGCCTGAAATGGGTCTATAAGTTAAAGAAAAACGAAGCCGGCAAAGTAATCAAACACAAAGCACGGTTGCACATGGTTTCGTCCAGCAAGCCGGCGTAGACTTTGATGAAGTCTTTGCTCCGGTTGCACGCATGGAATCAATCAGGCTGCTTCTTGCTCTGGCTGCCCAGGAGGGGTGGCCTGTCCACCACATGGACGTAAAATCAGCCTTTCTCAATGGAGAACTGAAGGAGGAGGTCTATGTGAAGCAGCCACCGGGTTTCGTCGTCAAGGGAGAAGAAGGAAAGGTTCTGTGGCTGCGCAAGGCCCCACGAGCATGGAACCCACGAGCATGGAACGCGAAGCTTGACTGCACACTCAAAGAAATGGGCTTCAAGCAGAGCGAGCACGAGCACGCAATCTACCGGCATCACCGGCGACGAAATCTTGCTCATTGGAGTATATGTGGATGATCCGATCATCACAGGTTCGTCTAAGGGAACAATTGAGAGCTTCCAAGGACGAGATGTAGACAAAATTCCAAATTAGTGACCTTGGACTGTTGTCATTCTATCTCGGAATTGAAGTCCGGCAGCACAGCGACGGCATCAGCCTATGTCAAGCACACTATGCCTCGCGCATCCTTCAGCTGGGAGGAATGGAAGGATGCAATTCAGCACACACCCCAATGGAGGAGCGGCTCAAGCTGAGCCGTGAAAGTACAACAAAAGAGGTGGACGCTACGAAGTACCGACAGATCGTTGGCAGTCTCCGCTACCTCGTCCACGCCAGGCCACACCAGGCCAGACCTGGCATTTGCTGTTGGGTTCGTCAGTCGGTCCGTGGAACGACCCATGGAGGAGCACATGATGGCTGTGAAGAGAATTCTTCGCTACGTCGCTGGCACGACCCACTATGGTCTTCACTACCGACGGAAGACAAAGGAGGCACGGCTGATTGGTTACAGTGACAATGACCTAGCCGGCGACATTGACACCATGAAGAGCACGAGCGGCACTCTATTCTTCCTCGGCGACTGCTTGGTGAGTTGGCAATCTCTCAAGCAGAGGGTGGTTGCTCAGTCTTCCTATGAGGCAGAGTATGTCGCAACCACAACTGCAGCAACTCAAGGAATTTGGCTGGCTCGACTTCTTGGAGAACTTGGAATAAAAGCCGAGATAGTTGAGCTAATGGTGGATAGCAAGTCTGCCCTGGCATTAGCCAAAAATCCAGTCTTCCATGAGCGCAGCAAACATATCGATATTCGGTATCACTTCATCGGAGGCTGCTTGGAAGATGGAAGCATCGGCGCCAGCTTTATCAATACTTCAGATCAGCTCGCTGACATTTTGACAAAATCACTTGGGGGAATAAAATTTCAGGAGCTGCGTGCTAGAATTGGAATGGTCCAAATCAAGTCAAGCATGAAGAGCAAGGATTAGGGGGAGAATTGTGAGAGTAATCCTTGCTTAGGAGTTAAGCTAGTACTAGTAGGTTCTAGGACTGGTACTCTGGTAGGTTTTAGCAGTACAGTATTGGTACTGGCAGGTTCTGGAAGCAGCTTTAGGTGTGTAAATCTTAGGCAGTAAGCTAGATAGCAGTAGAAAGCTCTAGAACTCTCAGGAGCAAACCGACCTGCCCTTGTACTCTTATATATATGCCACAATGTAATACAAGCTGTAAGAAGCTTTTGGCAGCCACAAACAAACCACCTTCCTACACACTACCTGTGGACTAACAAGACTAACAAAGATTGCAGCCAACAGCCCAATAGACAGATTGTTTGATTCAACCCATACCCAGTTAAGGGAATAACATTCAACGACTTGTGGAAGGATCTCCAGATAGAAATCGGATACAGGTTACCAAAACTAATGTTGTTTCTAAGAAGTATATCAGAATTTCAATGCAATAGAGTGTTATCTCATATTCTGCTTGGAACATATAGAAGCACATTCAAAGAGAAGCAGGCGCTTCCAAGGGTTAAAGCTTTCATTAATAGATCAGAAGGTGGCATAGAATAGTAGAAGACAAGCGATATGCCAATGTAAGGGCACCTTAAATAGCCACTGGGGGCTCTCAGCACAGAACTCCATACCAATAGCTTGTAAAGCTGCTGGGACAACTGCAACCCAGAAACACACTCTCCACCTGCCATTGCAAGGATAATGTCAGTACAGATCGGTTTTGAAAGCACAGATGGCAACACACGTGTAAAGATAGAAAATTTGCAGAACAAGCTTCTGACCATCTATCAATGTCCTTGACAGGTGTACCAATTAGGAGAGAAAACAAGATTCCGAGACAAGTCGCGATCTGAACAAAGCTGCCATATGTACCCCTCACAGAGGGAGGAGAAACCTAGATTCAATCAAAGGTGAAAATGAGCACGGATGAACTGTGTTGATATCTGGTATTAGAATATATACATTGACAAGAATACCAAATACATACCTCAGTTATATAGAGTGAAGCCACTGGTGGACCCAGCCCCATTCCTATTCCAACCAAGAATCTTCCAAAGAGCATACCTTCCAGACTATTGGTGAGAGCACTGCAAAATGTTTTTTCTTCAGAACACAACAACAGGAATAGTCTGTATAATAATTAAAAATAAATCATGAATATACATGGTTCCCTCCAACTGTAGAGTAAGTAGTATAAGGGGTACCCACCAGTCACCACTGTAGGTTTTTATATCTATTTTTAGTTTTTGCAACAAAACAATCAAAAAAATTGCAAAGAAAATCATACTATGTAGTGTTTGAGGAATTTATTTTTTGTAGATGGCACAGAGTGCCAGTATTTTAGTTCCTGGTATATATGCAAGTAAATCAAGATTTAGCATCTACAACACAACAGGGATCGTTGCGATTTACTCACCAACCAATTTTTTTGTGGGTAGTAAAAGTCAATTTATCTAACTTCTTTATAGAAGAAGTCAACTTAGTTTGACAGTATAATCTAATGCCATAATGTGTAGTATGTTATTATGTGGCACTAGCCCCTCACCCAATTAAAGAACCACATAAATTTGCCGGGTCACAACAGGATGGACCTAATCTACCTCACGCATTGAAGTCATATATGCAAGTGCTGCAGGATCATCGCATTAACTTCCTGAACTACAGATGAATAGAGATGTGACTTGCTACTCTACCACTTTGTTGTACTGTTAAAAAGGCAAGTTTTCAGCAACTATAAATATCCACAAAATGGCACAGATCAGCAGTGGGCAACTAGATGTATTTGTTTAATACCCCTCCATAATCAACTACTGATAACAAAAATAGAAGGAATGCTAGCAAGTTGCAATTAAATAATCTGTGTTAACTGCATAGAGACAAGGATTGAGTGAAAAAGACTAAGGTCAATATATACTAGTAGGATGAAAAATACCTTATGGCAGCACCGATGATCATGGGCAGTGCACTAAGCTGAAAGGCGCGACGCCGACCGATCCCATCAGCAACGGAGCCACTGAAGAGGCATCCGAGGAACGCTCCTCCCAAGCATATGCTCACCACAAGCCCTGCATCCGCAAAATTCATCAGCTCCCACCCTGACAGAAGGCCAGACCCAATAAGAAGCATCGAATTGGAGAGGTGATAGTACCTTCAGCGAGCGTGTTCCCCGCGAAGCCAAGGTCGGCCGAGATGCTCTCCAGCGGCTCGTTCACCACTCTATGGTATCATGAAACAAAGCGTGAGTACCGTCACAAAACACTAGTACAGACATGCGTGAGATGAGGAGCCGAGGGGAGGGGACCAGAGCAAGCATGACGAGCAGGCGCACGCACCCGGAATGGTAACCAAAGAGGAATGAGGTGAGCGTGGCGACGCACACGTGCGGCAGCGACATGCGCCAGGACGGGCCGGCGCCGGCGCCGCCCCCGTCCGATGGCATCTTCGCTGTGGAGACCAACACCGCCATCATCAGTCAGAGAAAGAAAGGCTGAAATCGATTTCGCGCCACGAAATCATCCAATGTAAGAGGAACGAAACGGGCCGTCGCACGGACCTTGGGTCTCGACATCGGGATCCATGGCTGCGTCCCTCGACGACACGCGCTTGTAGGCGGAGGTGTTAAGCTTCCACCGCATCGCCGCTGCAAGCAAATCGGGATTTGGGATTCGGAATATGGGAAAGCGAGGTGAGAGACGGAGAGGGATCTGAGAGAAGGGGGCGTGTCGTGTCGTGTCCTATATTATTAATAGAATCGAGCGTGGAGTGAGGAGTGCAAACTGCAAAAAAAGTAGGCGGACCTGGTTGCCGCGCGCGCGTGCATCAGATCGGCGGGAGCCGGGAGGAGAGAGCTGTCTGTTGGTGCTGGGATCTGGGAGCGAGATTTGACTAATTTTGGGTGCGTTTGGTGGCGTAGCACGGAGACCCACGCGCACACGGGGACCGGAGAGGCGGTGGTGGTGGCGTCGGCGGAGGAGACGGAGCCAGCCAGGAGGTGAGGTACGCCTTCGCTTGCTTTTTCCTCTGTTCGGCGGGAGAAGACACACGTCGGCACCCGGAGCAGCTAGTACCATAATGGTTTTGTCTGTTGGTCATTAAGAAGAGGACATGACGTTTTGCGTATTAGCCCTAGCAGAGGTCCGAACATTGGAGAAGATTCTGCACTTTATATGACGCGGACGGCACGAGGTTAATATCGCATACAGAAAGGGGTGTTTATGTAAAATAGTACTAGACCGAACAGGATCTCTATGCCGCAACGTGCGTGGGTGGAGGTTAGGCTGCGGGGCATTGTGGCCGCACGGCGACGCGTGGCCGAGAGAATCTAGGACCATCGGCTCCACGGCACGACCCAAGTTGTGTGAACGTGTCAACCTGTCCGCACGGAATGTCGGACAGCTGCGCGCCGGCTTAGCGGGTCATCTATTCAGACTGACTCGTGCGGGCCGATCTATTCATGCAATAAATTTGGCTACGGTTGCGTTGGTCCAACAGCGCGCTTGTCCTCCCGCGTCCTCCTTTCATCTTGGCGGTCCCTCCCGCCAGTGGCACACAAACCACTCCACTCCTCCCTCCAAGAACCCTCTCTCAAATTTCCACTGGCGGGAGCGGGAGAGGAGGCGATGAATCCTGCTGCCACGGTCGATGTTGTGCCCTCCAACGGTCCCGTCGCCAAGAAGCGCGGGCGACCGAAGAAGCCGACCAAGGATATGACGGCGGACGAGCAGAAAGTTGAGCCGGACAAGCGCGCTGGCCGGCGGGGAGCCGCGAAAGCTCGAGTCATCGCTGCCAAGCTCGACGTGGAACGCCGGGAGGAAGACGAGCGCATCCTCGCCGCGCAGGCCAGGGCCAACGCCGACGAGCTAGCAACGAAAGTCGCCAAGCAGGCCATCATCCTCATGAAGCAGGAGGCGTTGAGCGCCGCTTTCGGTGCCACCGTTGTTGTTCTAGGCCTGGCCATGGCCGGCGCGTCCTCTACCAGCTCGGTCACTTCCACGCCGAGTGGCCGACAACCATTTCATCCCAGGACGCCATGCCCGCACACACCGTCGCTTGGCGGCCACAGGAGGAACGTGGTCGCGATCTCCTGGTTCGTCTGTCCATGCACGACATCGTCGGAGATGGAAGAGCTCACCATCGACCTCAACCGGACTCCGGGGGCCACGGACACAACCTCGGAGGCGTCGAAGAAGCGGTGGGCCATATTCGCCACGGACATGCCGGCGCTAGTCAACCTATTCGACGGAATAGCCGACCAGCAGCCATTCGCCAACGATGCGGTATAGTCACGACATTTCTTTACCATTACCAGTAGCCTGCACTCGCCACTTTATCATGGTCAATTTGTGTGTAGGATTTCGGGGCCAACGATGGCGAGGACGTCATGCACGACATGATCAATAAGGGTGGCAACGACTATGACGAAGACGAAGAGACCCAACAAGAGACTCAACAAGATGCCTACAACATTGAGGATGATGCATTGTTTGGAAACGATGGAACTTCTATGGACGAGAGGGTCACGACAGTGTCATTGGCCGCTACACTTGCGGCGTCACTTGTCGACGTCAAGAAGTTGAGCCAACGAACCGCGAGCTACACCACCAATAAGGACAAGATCCTATGCCAGACTTGGATGGAGATTTCACAAGATACACTATGTGGCACCGAGCAAAAGGGCTTTGCCTATTGGAAAAGGGTGGGCAAGTTCTTCCATGAGCATAGGAAATTCGGGAAAAATGCCTTCTATAGCGGTCAAAATGATCTCTCCCTCTGCAAGAGATGGGGCACCATCCATGCCGAGTGTGGCAAGTTCCAAGGCTCGTACAATATAGTGACAAAAATGCCAATAAGCGGCATGTTGTTGGTTGACATGGTAAAACCTCTTCCTCTCTTTATCAACGTGTTGCATATGCATTGAGCCATTATTGACATCCATATGTGTAGGTCATGAAAGCAATGGATCACTTTAAGAAGGCGAATGAAAACAAGGCCTTCACATTGACCCATTGTTGGGGGTTGACCAATGACACCAAAAAATAGGAGCTTAGTTATGCCCTTTGGAAAGAACTTAACACGAAGAAGGGCAAGGGCAATACTTCGACGGGCGTTGTCGTGGATCTAGAAGACGATAATGGAGATTGTGTTGGCAACTGATTGCTTCAATTTTTGCCATCTTCCATTGCATTTAAACATTGTTTTTGGTCAAGCAATTGCCAAAAAAACTCTCAACTTCTGCCACTAATGACTAATAATTGCAAAGATATGCAAATCCCTTCTTTGATTTATGTTGTGCAGGAAATCACGACTTTTAAAGCAAAATAAGAAGTCATAATGAAGGATTTTGAGGAAGTACACACGACCAAGTAATTGGAGAGGCGTTCTAGGGCGCCTGAAGGCTTAACAACCACTGGTACGGGCGCGGTCCGCCCGTACTGCCCGCCCGTATCAGGTGGCGACAGCTTCGTCTCGTCATACCCTACAACTTTTGTGAAGACGCCTATATATTTTGAGGCTCCAGCCGCCGGCCAGAGAGTTGTCGTTCTTAGATTTGCATCACAACAACACCAAAGGAGATCCACACCATTGTTCATCACTTCCACCATCCATCCATCCACTAGACATAGTCATTGCTTTGTACTTTAGATCTCCTTGTGATTTGATGACCATTGTAAGAATATTTGATTTCAATCTAAGTATTTGTATGATGTTTTCTATCTCCGATCTATTTGTTATGAGTGAGTAGTCCTCATGGGTTGCGATTTGGGGAGAAACCTCGAAGCTATTATGTGCATCTAGATCATGGCAGAATTTTATTTTGTTTGGAATTGTGATTTGTATCTTTTGTTTCTTCGTCTCTTGTCTCGATCTGTGAACTTGTAGGTACCCAAGGTCCCATAGATTGATAAAAGCTTGAGGTGAGATACTTGGAAAGCGATGATCTCATAGGAACCTCAGTAACAGAAAGGGTAGTACGGTCTTCACTTAGCGCCCCATTTGGGATCAACAGCAACAACACCACTTAAAGCTTTGATCTATGTTTACACTTAATAATCGTTTGTAACCCGTGGCTTCGGTTTACTCTCGGTTTTAAAAGTCTATTGCTATGCCTGCTGCATCACAGGGGCTCTAGAATACTAGGATGTGTTACCCACAAGAGATTATCTCAATACAAACATTATACATGACTATGCTTATTATTATCTTTTATCCCATTTGATGTGCAGCTGCAGGTGGATCTTCAACCATGGCCTATCTCCATCCATTGATTCAAGTAAACTAGATTGGTACGGTCAACTAAGGTAAAATGAACAAAGTCTTGTAGACGTGTCCTTTTTATTACCTTTTAGCAGTGTTGTCGTGGTGGTGGCACGACAGATGCCATGGATAGGCTAAAGATAGGGCCAATGAGCGCTAGGGGAATCCAGGGAGGGATATCATGGTGATTCCACGCACAGATGTTGTTGTATTTCCTCTATCAATGGTGGTTACAAGTGCTCCTCGAGCTGTTCGTGAGAAGGAGACTATGTCTCTTACCCCCCACCGCTAAGCTCTAGAGTTCTATCTTAGACAGAGAAAATGATCGATCCCCTTCTATGGAGGCCCTGGTGCTCCTTATATAGGGGAGCCCGGGTTACAAAGTTAGGGCACACGTGGCAGCATATTCCCTGAATATGCCCCTTGGTTAAAGCTAGATGCTTATTTATTCTCTTTAACGGTTTGTCCAGACTTTGGACGTAACCCTCTGCGTAATCCATGCCTTTAAGCGTCACCAGACACGGGCTACATCAGCCGACACTACTCGCGTCATCTTGGTCGCCCCTGCCCCGCTGGTCCTTCCCTCTCCTTTGCTTTGCTCACGCTACCACTAGCAAAGGCCACCTTTTGACTAGCGGGAGATTCCTTCCTTCTCTTGGAAGCCAAGGGGTAGTCCGGCTAGCACATGGCTAACCCGGCTACCAGGGTACCTGCATGACAGATAGACAAACATGGCCGACATATATTTTATGCTGGCCGGGTTAATGCTAGGCAGATGCCCCACGGGCTGGGTTACTCCGTAAGTCGGCCTGCCTTGAGGTGACCCGGCCTGCACTTGCTTTGACTGTGCCGTACCTTGGCTAACTCGGCCTTTATACCCCGGCGTGATCCTACCCGGGGGTATCCCCCAACATTAGTCCCCAAAACTGGTGCGGTCTTAGCAACTTCAGTTGTTAAGGCCACAACAGGTTCACCATCCAAATTTGCTATTTTTTGGCCGAGTTATCTCGTAATCCGGACTCTGTATGTTTATGCTCCCTTCGCTCGTTCCGAGTTATTCCTCGTTGGCCGGGTCTTTGCTCATGTTTCCGGATTACCTTTCCTTCTCTCATACGCTTCCCCACGTCCTACGTGGAGGGTAATCATCACTTTGCCTCATTTTAAGGGCCACGCCTATTTACTGTGCCGGTTAATATAGTAATGTCAGGAATAACTGCTCCGCACGTCCCGTCGCAACAGCGCCTCGTTAACCGTAACACCACATCACGTCATGGGATCTTTTGTTCCCTGTGCTCCTTGCTGTGGCTCGCACCTGATTGGTTGATCTGTTGCGTACACGGCCACACCGTGCGGTTGGGACGCCGCAATCGATCCCACTACACGCTCTCACCGTGCGGTTAAATAGGGGCCAGGGGCCATCTTGGGGAAATTCCCCACACTTCGCGCCCCTGCCTCTCTTCTTCTCCGCTGAGATGCCTCCGCCACCGTTGCTTCTGTGCCAGTGCCGCACCGTCGCAACTATGCCCAACCGCACCGAGCGACCGCGTCGCTGCCTCCGCTCAAGCTCTTCGCCACGGGGCCCTGCGCTTCAAGGTTCCCCGCGGCCGGCTACTTCTTCTTAGATTTCGGCCTTGAGGACCTTGAGCTCGCCATGACTGAAGAAGAGGTTTTCGTCGTCGCCCAGGAAGAAGAAGGGGAGGAAGCTCCTGAGCGCGGCGGATGGGCTGGCACCTTCGTCTGCTAAGACGATATAGATTGGCTGTACGCCATGCGCCACAGCCCCGTGGGCATCGCCTGCCACCTCGCTGCTGAGGAGATCACCCCCTCTCCAAACCCAGGGGAGTATATTGTTTTCCTTTCTCACTTCCAATGCGGCTTCTGCCTTCCCGTTTCTGATTTCTTCCATGATTTCATCGCCACCTATCAATTGCAACTGCACCATCTCCCTGCCAATGCCATTATCTCTCTTTCCTCTTTTGCCTCCGACATAGAGGGGTACATCGGCCTCTAGCCTTCCAAGGAGATGTGGATCAAGTTTTTTCATCTGCGAAAGAATGTTATTCCGGACAAGCACCTTACTCCGGCTGAGAAACACCTGACCCAATGTGGTGGAGCCTCCATATCTCCCTACAAGAGCTCCGCATTTCCCCGGGTCACCGGGCTCGAGTCATGCAAAGGCTGGGCCTGGACCTTCTTCTACGTTCGGAATACCATGGACGAGGACTTGATCCGGCTCCTCCCCTTCAAGCTCGGAGCCCCAGACACCTCTCTGTGGGAAAATATTTCGAAGCGGCCCACGACACTGGCGAACTTGGTCGACCGCCGAATCAAGGAGCTGCTCAAGGAGAAGTTGCGGGGCAAGGATATCATGATCACATTCGTCCGTAGCCGGGTCTCCCTCCTGCAGAAGCGTGCCCACAAGATCTACTACCTGAGCAGCCCTCTCGACCCCCACCGGACCTCCTCCTTTGAACTTGGCAACTCGGCGGTGTACCGCTGGGTCAAGTTCATCTTCAACATGGATAAGGAGTTCTCCGAGGCTTGGGAATAGGGGCTTGCTCCCTTTACCTTGGCCAATCCTCCTCCTAAGGTAAATTTCTCTCTTGCTATTTTTCCGGATTTTCTCGGTATGTCGGGCTATCTCTGTAACTCAATCACTGATACTCTTGTTCTCAGCGATTCCTTCAGCAACCTCTTGAGGATGGCAAGGAGCTGGCGAGCAAGTGGTTGCCGGATCGGACCGAGCCAGATGTGGAGGAACCTGGCCCGGAGAGCTTCTTGCCCACACTGGATACCACCAAACGCACCTCTGGTAAGGCCATTTCTCTGAGGGATTGGCCAAATGACGATGACTCGGATGTTGAGGTTCTTGAGGTACTTGACCCGGTGCCCATATCTTATGCATTCTCGGTTATGTACGAATCTTCAGCTAACCCGGTCGGTCAGGTCCTTGAGGTTCCCCCTCTTGCCACGGGTGCTCCAGCTCCTATCCCTTCTCAGAAGCGTGCGGCTACCTCGGCCACAGCTTTGGAGGCACCACCGCCCAAGAAGAGGCAGAAGCAGTCCAGGGACAAGGCCTCTGCCAAGCCCGCGGCTAAGAGCATGGTCCAGAGGGTACCCAAACCTCGGGCTCCTCCAAGGACGAGTAAGTCGTTGTTCCTTTTCTTTTTGCCTTTTGAGTTCTTTTATTTCTGCTTTTGCCTTTTCTCCTGTTCTCTTTCTGACTTGTTGTTTTTTCATTTCTATGGCGCCCCCAGGGTTATTTCCCAGAGCAGCCCCAGCATCTCTTCTCTGATCCGGAGCGGTTCTTCTCCCCCACCCCCGCGGCGACGACGCTCGTCTGCTGAGTCCTATCCATGAGGACTCCGCGGATGCGCCTGATCTAAGCCCACCTCGTCATGAGGGGGGCAACATCGACGTGGGGGGTAGTGGGGCGACCGAGGATACGGCTATGCCGGATCTCCCTAGCACCTCTGCTTCGCCACCACCGTCCAGTTCTGAGGTGCCAGCTTCATCGGCACCGCCCCAAACAATTTCTTCTTCAACTCCTGTTTCTTCGATACTAGTGATTCCAACAACCCATGTACCAGCAGTACCAGCATCAGTACCAGTAGCAGTGCCAGCAGAAGCATCAGTACCAACAACAGCACCAATCCCAGCAGTACGACTAACAGCAACAACAACTAGACCGCCGAAGAATAAGCCTCAATCCACTGCCCCTGGATCTACTATGTCCATTGTGGACATCTTCCAGCCGGCTCCACAAGCTCCATCCGGCTCTGTAGCCTCGGCTCTCCTTCAGCGCTCAGCCTTATTCGGCAAGCTCAAGAAGGCTACCGAGCCATCCAAGGACTCCGCTTTCGGGTCTCTAGCCGCCGGGTATGAGGGCAGTAAGCAACTGGTCCTGCATACCAGTCCTGCTACTGCTCAATCCGTGAGGCGGGAGGCCCACGCTAAGGGCTTGGTGATGAGGCATTCCCCTAGCGGCGAGAGTTATAACCTAGCGCTTATTGAATACATGGACAACTGGAACAATGCGGAGTTCATTGACCCGCGAGACGATCTGCCGGAGAAGTTTGGCCCGGTAGAGTTTAGCGCTCAAATGAATTCCTCAACTAAGGCTATTTCTCTGGCTGGCCGAATGATGGAGGTAATCCTTTCTGCTATGCTGCTTTAGGTACACATATACTTATATATATATCCACTAGTCCCCGAGCCTCCGAGGGAGTGATTTATTACTCGGTCGGATGCTCCTAGAGAATTGGATGCAAGTCCTTTGCATTTTCAAATAGCTAGATACCTAGAGCCAGGTTAAGTTCCACTTGGCCCAGGTCTTGAATATTTCGAATATCCACACACCTAGAGCTGGGTTAAGTTCCACTTGGCCCGGATCTTGAATACTTTGAATATCCACACACCTAGAGCCGGGTTAAGTTCCACTTGGCCAGGATCTTGAATACTTCGAATATCCACACACCTAGAGCCGGGTTAAGTTCCACTTGGCTTGGATCTTGAGTATTTCGAATACCCACACACCTAGAGCCGGGTTAAGTTCCATTTGGCCCGGATCTTGAATGCTTCGAATATCCACACACCTAGAGCCAGGTTAAGTTCCACTTGGCCCGGATCTTGAATACTTCGAATATCCACACACCTAGAGCCGGGTTAAGTTCCACTTGGTCCGGATCTTGAATATTTCGAATTATTTCCTTCTCCCTGTTAACTAACAATGGCTCGTTTTTGTAGATCACCACCAACCGCCGAACAACCGAGTTTCAGTGCCTGCTGGACTCATATAAAGATCTTCATGCCAAATATAGCAAGTTGTTGGTGGATCACCAGAGGAAGGGTAAATTCCTTTGCTTGAGCTCTTTTCATCTGCTTTCCTTAGGGATGTTCTTTATCCGTACTAACTTATGATCTGAATTACGCAGCCGAGGTTGAGGCTGAAAACATTATCATGCGCAAGAATCTGGCAGAAATCCAAGGTAACTTGTCTTACTTTCTTGGCCACTGTGCGTCTTTTCCCTTGACTTGGTAGATATTTATACCTCGGTTCCGTCGGGTTAACTCACTATTGCAGCTACACTTGAAGATAGCGTCCCCATTCCTGATATGATGACACATTTTCTCGAACAAGCAAGGAAGCATCTGTAGGGGTTCGTAGCATGGAAAACAAAAATTTTCTATCGCATACAAACAAACAAGCCAAGATCTATATACTAGATTGTAGCAACGAGTCGATGGAATAACTCACCCTCGAAGATTCCAAAGTGTTTAACGAGAGCAGATTCTCGTGGGTGATGTAGTCGTACTCTTTCCGATCTCAAGATCGCGTAGACGATCCTTCCGGCGCCGCGTTCCCGCAGCGCTCCCGCAGTCGGTCACACGTTCGGTACTCGACGAAGACCTTCCTCTCCCTTGTTCCAGCAGGCAGCGGAGGTTGTAGCACTCTCCTCGCGATTCCGGCAGCACAACGGCGTGGTACCGGAGGTAGAGGGGAGATCCCGCAGGGCTTCGCCTTAAGCCGGTGCGAGTATGGTGGAGCTTATGAGAGAGGCTATTAGTGGTCTAGTAATTAGACACACCAATTAGAGGGCTCTAAACCAATTAGAAGGCTCTAAACCGAATAGCTCTAAACCGGGGTTTAGATCTAGGGTTTAGGTCTAGAGGATAGGAAGTAGTGTTGTGTCTAGAGGAGGAGGCCCTGCCCCTCCTCTTATAGGTGGGAGGGCCGGCGCCTAGGGGAGGAGTTCCTCCCCAACTCGGCCTAGGGAGGCGCGCCGGCCAAGGGGAGGAACTCCCCTCCAACTCGGCCTCCAACTCTCCTCCTCTTTCCACTTTCCGAAAACTGGCAGTTTGACCGAAAACTGGCAGTTTGACTTTTTCAATTAGGATTTGAATTAACCCTTTATTTCGGACAGCGAGAACACTTAGTATATGATGCAATCATTCCAACATGCAATGACACATTCATGTACCCCCTTCCCCCTTCCGGAGTGCCGGACATTCCGGGACCTTCTAGAATGTTCCCGATGAAAACACCGGAATCATTCCCGAACTCCGAAACGGGACTTTCCTTATATGAATCTTATTCTCCGGACCATTCCGGATCACCTCGTGATATCCCGGATCCCATCCGAGACTCCGAACAACATTCGGTCTCTTTCTCATAATACCATAACTACTCAAACAACGTCGAATCCTTAAGTGTGTCTCCCTACGGTTCGTGAATTATGCAGACATGATCGAGACACTTCTCCGAACAATAACCAATAGAGGAATCTGGAAATTCATATGGCTCCCACATATTTCTACGATTACTTTGCGATCGAATGAACCACTTACATACGATACCAATTTCCCTTTGTCTCACGATATGTTACTTATCCGAGGTTATGATCGTCGGTATCTCTGCATACCTAGTTCAACCTCGTTACTGATAAGTACTCTTTTCTCGTTCCCGTGATATGTGATCCCTTGTGACCCAGTCACATGCTTGCAAGCTAATTGGATGACATTTCACCGAGAGGGCCCAGAGAATATCTATCCGTCATGTGGATGGACAAATCCCACTCTTGATCCATGTGTTTCAACCAATACTTTCCGAACACTCAATACCACCTTTATAGCCACCCTGTTACGGTGTGGTGTTTGATGACATCAAAGCATCCATCCAGTAAAGGTGATATGCATGATCTCATGGTCGAAGGAATTAGGTTACTATGTATCAGAAAGCATATAGCAATTGAACTATTGAAATGACTTGATCTTTATGCTACGCTTATCTATAGGAGTATGTCCACCATATCATTCTCCTAACGATATGATCTTGTTGTTGATAACATCTCAATGTTCATGACAAAGAAACCACATCATCAATCAACCAACAAGCTAGTGAAGTATAGAGGCTATACTAGGGACTTCAAATTAAGTTTACAATTCACACAAGTATTAATGGTTTCCTTGTTAATACTATTATAGCATGAATGCAAACATTTATCATAAACACAAAGATATAATAATAACTATATTTATTATTGCCTCTAGGGCATATCTCCAACAGTCTCCCACTTGCACTAGAGTCATCTAATCTAGATTACATGGTAATATACCGAACACCCATGGCAGTTTGGTGTTGGTCATGTTTTGCCCTCGGGAGAGGTTTAGTCAACGGATCCGCCACATTCAGATCTGTGTGTACTTTGCAAATCTTTATATCCCCATCCTGGATATGTTCTCGAATAGCGTGAAAACGTAGCTTGATATGCTTCAGCTTCTTGTGTGACCTTGGTTCTTGCGCATTGGCTATGGCGCCCATGTTATCACAGTAGATAGACATTGGGTCCAGCGCACTAGGAACCACACCCAGCTCTGTAATGAACTCTTTCATCCATATCGCTTCTTGTGAAGCCTCCGAAGCAGCCATGTATTCCGATTCAGTTGAAGATCTCGCCACAACGCTTTGCTTTGCACTCCTCCAGCTAACTGCTGCACCATTCAAAATAAATACGTATCCAGATTGTGATTTAGAATCATCCGGATCAGTGTTCCAACTAGCATCGGTGTAACCATTAACAACGAGCTGTTCATCACCTCCATAAGAAAGAACCATATCCTTAGTTCTTCTCAAGTACTTAAGGATGTTTTTGACCGCTGTCCAATGATCCACTCCTGGATCACTTTGATATCTGCTAGTTAGACTAACAGCATATGCGATGTCGGGTCTAGTACATAGCATGGCATACATTAGAGATCCTATGGCTGAGGCATAGGGAGTCTTACTCATCCTTTCTCTATCTTCTGCCGATGTCGGACTTTGAGTTTTACTCAAGGTCGTATTGGGCAACATGGGCAAGAACCCTTTCTTGCTTTCTTCCATTCCAAACTTCTTTAGAACTTTGTCCAAATATGTACTTTGTGACAATGATATTTGGCGTTTCGATCTATCTCTATAAATCTTTATGCCTAATATGTAAGCTGCTTCGCCAAGATCCTTCATTGAAAAACTATTATTCAAATACTCTTTGACACTATTAAGAAGGTCTACATCATTCCCAATCAACAATATGTCATCCACATACAGTATTAAGAATGCTACAGAGCTCCCACTCACTTTCTTGTAAATACAAGCTTCTCCATAAGTTTGTATAAAACCAAAACTTTTGATTACCTTATCAAAACGTTGATTCCAACTTCGGGATGCTTGCTTCAAACCATAGATGGACCGTTGAAGCTTGCATACCTTGTTAGCATCCTTAGGATCGACAAAACCTTTGGGTTGTATCATATACAACTCTTCATCAATGTCTCCATTGAGGAATGCTGTTTTGACATCCATCTGCCATATCTCATAATCATAATATGCAGCGATTGCTAACATAATCCTCACAGACTTTAGCTTCGCTACCGGTGAGAAAGTCTCATCGTAGTCAACTCCTTGAATTTGTCGAAACCCTTTTGCGACAAGTCGAGCTTTATAGACAGTAACATTACCATCAGCATCTGTTTTCTTCTTGAAAATCCATTTGTTCTCGACAGCCTTTCGGCCATCCGGTAAGTCCACCAAAGTCCATACTTGGTTTTCGTACATGGATCCAATCTCGGATTTCATGGCTTCTTGCCATTTATTGGAATCTGGGCTCATCATCGCTTCCTCATATGTCTCGGGGTCATCGGTGTTGTCCACCAACATGACATTCATAACGGAATCATACCAATCTGGAGTGGTACGATTTCTCGTTGACCTCCGAGGCTCTGTAGTAACTTCAACCGAAGTTTCATGATCACCATCATTAGCTTCCTCTCTTATTGGTGCAGGCACCACAGGAACTTCTTCCGGTGCTGCGCTACTTGCAATTTCGAGAGAAGGTTCGACAACCTCGTCGAGTTCTACTTTCCTTCCAGTCACTTCTTTCGAGAGAAATTCCTTCTCTAGAAAGGATCCATTCTTGGCAACGAAGATTTTGCCTTCGGATCTATGATAGAAGGTATACCCAATAGTTTCCTTCGGGTATCCCATGAAGACGCATTTTTCCGCTTTGGGTTCAAGCTTGTCCGGCTGTAACTTCTTTACATAGGCTTCGCATCCCCAAACTTTAAGGAACGACAATTTAGGTTTCTTCCCAAACCATAATTCATACGGTGTCGTTTCAACGGATTTAGATGGTGCCCTATTTAAAGTGAATGCAGCTGTTTCTAATGCATAACCCCAAAATGTTAGCGGTAAATCTGTAAGTGACATCATAGAACGAACCATATCTAAGAGAGTTCGATTACGACGTTCGGACACACCATTACGCTGTGGTGTTCCCGGCGGTGTCAATTGTGAAAGTATTCCGCATTTCTTCAAATGCTCGCCAAACTCGTAACTTAGATATTCACCTCCACGATCAGAACGTAGAAATTTAATCTTCTTGTTACGTTGATTCTCTACCTCACTTTGAAACTCCTTAAACTTCTCGAAAGTTTCGGACTTATGTTTCATGAAATAGATATAC
This sequence comes from Avena sativa, assembly GCA_916181665.1. Taxonomy (NCBI): domain Eukaryota; kingdom Viridiplantae; phylum Streptophyta; class Magnoliopsida; order Poales; family Poaceae; genus Avena; species Avena sativa. Next base: position 23,173,035 of record OV702290.1, on the reverse strand, counting down.
CCATATCTACTCAAGTCATCCGTGAAGGTAAGAATATAACGATAACCACTGCGCGATGCTACACTCATTGGACCACACACATCGGTATGTATGATTTCCAGTAAGTCTGTAGCTCGCTCCATCATACCAGAAAATGGAGTCTTAGTCATTTTACCCATCAGACATGCCTCGCATCTTTCAAGTGATTCAAAATCAAGTGATTCAAGAAGTCCATCGGAATGGAGTTTCTTCATACGCTTCACTCCAATGTGACCAAGACGACAGTGCCACATATAGGTCAAATTATCGCTTGATTTCAAACGTTTAGCCTCAATGTTATTAATATGTGTATTTCTACTATCGAGATTCAATATGAATAGACCATCTATCAAAGGTGCATGTGCATGAAACATGTTACTCATATAAATCGAACAACCATTATTCTCGGATTTAAACAAGTAACCGTCTCGCAATAAACAAGATCCTGATATAATGTTCATGCTTAATGCAGGCACCAAATAACAATTATTTAAGTATAAAACTAATCCCGATGGTAGATGAAGAGGTAGCGTGCCGACCGCGATCACATCAACCTTTGATCCGTTTCCTACGCGCATCGTCACCTCGTTCTTCACTAGCTTCCGTTTATTCTGCAGCTCCTGTTTCGAGTTACAAATATGAGCAACCGAACCAGTATCAAATACCCAGGCACTACTACGAATACTAGTGAGATACACATCAATAACATGTATATCAGATATACCTTTCTTCTTGATGTTGCCGTTCTTCAAATCCGCCAAGTACTTTGGGCAATTCCGCTTCCAGTGACCTTCTCCCTTGCAGTAAAAGCACTCAGTTTCAGGCTTAGGTCCAGCCTTGGTCTTCTTCGTTGGCATGGTAACTTTCTTACCACCCTTCTTGAAGTGTCCCTTTTGCTTAGACTTGCCTTTCTTGAATTTGGTGGTCTTATTGACCATCAACACTTGGTGCTCTTTCTTGATCTCCACTTCTGCAGATTTTAACATAGCAAATAGTTCTGGCAACTCTTTGTTCATGTTCTGCATGTTGTAGTTCATCACAAAGTTCTTGTAACTTGGTGGTAGTGATTGGAGGATGCGGTAAACTCCCAAAGTATTAGGAATCACTATACCCAAACTTTGAAGTTTATTTGCGTGCCCAGACATCTTAAGCACATGCTCACTGACGGAGCTACCCTCTTCCATCTTGCAGTTAAAGAACTTTTCAGAAGCTTCATAACTTTCAATTGCCGCATGAGTCTCAAAAATTAATTTGAGATCCTCGACAATATCATATGGATCTGACTCTTCAAACCTTTTCTGAAGCTCCGATTCTAAACCATACAAGATAGCACACTGAACTATGGAGTACTGATTCTTCCGAGCGAGGTAAACATTCTTTACTTCATCGGTAGCATCAGCTGCAGGTGGGTCACCTAGCGGTGCATCCAGCACATAGGTCAAATTACCAGCTGTGAGGACAATCCTCAAATTGCGGAACCAATCCGCGAAGTTGCTTCCATTGTTTTTCAACTTTTCTTTCTCTAGGAACGCATTAAAATTGATGGTAGGGGCTGCCATTGATCTACAACATATTTGCAATAGTTTAGACTAAGTTTATGACAAATTGAGTTCAAATTAATTAATGAAATTAAACTAGGTGAACTCCCACTCAAAACAACATCCCTCACATTGTTTTAGTGATCACACGAACCAAATCTACTATATCAACACCGATCATCACGAGAGCCGATATAGTTTTAATGGCGAACAATCATCATGTTCATCATATCTACTATATGATTCATGCTTTGCCTTTCGGCGATCCGTGTTCCTGAGGCCATGTCTGTACATGCTAGGCTCGTCAAGATCAAACCTTAGCTACCGCATAAGCAAATCTGGCTTGCTTACGTTGTATTCACCCGCGGAATCAAAGACACCCGATCATCACGTGGTGCTTCGAAGCAACAAGCTTTGGCAACGGTGCATACTAAGGGTGAACACTTTAGAACTTGAAATTTATGTGCATGAGGGATCATCTTATAATGCTACCGTCGTCTACTAAGCAATACAAGATGCATAAAGGATTAACATCACATGCAATTCATAATATGTGATATGATATGGCCTTTCTTCTTTGTGCTTCCGATCTCCATCTTCAAGCACGAATATGATCTCCATCATCACCGGCATAGCATCAAGGTCAATGACGCTTCTTCATGGTTGTCGTCCACCAGCTTCAACTATTACAACTATTTTGAATAGACACGCAGGTCTTAACAGAAATTAAAGACAACCATATGGCTCCTGCCGGTTGCCAACTTACAATAAGGAACATTGCATACATCAAATATAATCACAATCATGGCCATATCACATCACTGCACACCCCTGCAAAACAAAGTTAGACGCTTCTACTTTCTTTGCATATTTTACGTGGTTTGGGGCTTTCCATAAGTGTCGTTCTAACCTACGAACAAGAACCACAACATTGATACTAGCATTGTTGATTACCCGTTGTAAATTGGATCTTTACTATGCTAGGAGAAACAGGCACCCGCAAAGCCACTTATGCAATACAAGTTGCATGTTAAGCGTGGAGCAAGTCTCATGAACGATGTCATGTAAGGTTAGCCCGGGCCGCTTCATCCCAACATACCGCAAGATGCAAAGTACACAAAAAGCAATCTACAATAAAAGCATCAACGCCCACAATGACCATTGTGTTCTACTCGTGCAACAGATCTACATATAGACACGGCTCTGATACCACTGTAGGGGTTCGTAGCATGGAAAACAAAAATTTTCTATCGCATACAAACAAACAAGCCAAGATCTATCTACTAGATTGTAGCAACGAGTCGATGGAATAACTCACCCTCGAAGATTCCAAAGTGTTTAACGAGAGCAGATTCTCGTGGGTGATGTAGTCGTACTCTTTCCGATCTCAAGATCGCGTAGACGATCCTTCCGGCGCCGCGTTCCCGCAGCGCTCCCGCAGTCGGTCACACGTTCGGTACTCGACGAAGACCTTCCTCTCCCTTGTTCCAGCAGGCAGCGGAGGTTGTAGCACTCTCCTCGCGATTCCGGCAGCACAACGGCGTGGTACCGGAGGTAGAGGGGAGATCCCGCAGGGCTTCGCCTTAAGCCGGTGCGAGTATGGTGGAGCTTATGAGAGAGGCTATTAGTGGTCTAGTAATTAGACACACCAATTAGAGGGCTCTAAACCAATTAGAAGGCTCTAAACCGAATAGCTCTAAACCGGGGTTTAGATCTAGGGTTTAGGTCTAGAGGATAGGAAGTAGTGTTGTGTCTAGAGGAGGAGGCCCTGCCCCTCCTCTTATAGGTGGGAGGGCCGGCGCCTAGGGGAGGAGTTCCTCCCCAACTCGGCCTAGGGAGGCGCGCCGGCCAAGGGGAGGAACTCCCCTCCAACTCGGCCTCCAACTCTCCTCCTCTTTCCACTTTCCGAAAACTGGCAGTTTGACCGAAAACTGGCAGTTTGACTTTTTCAATTAGGATTTGAATTAACCCTTTATTTCGGACAGCGAGAACACTTAGTATATGATGCAATCATTCCAACATGCAATGACACATTCATGTACCCCCTTCCCCCTTCCGGAGTGCCGGACATTCCGGGACCTTCTAGAATGTTCCCGATGAAAACACCGGAATCATTCCCGAACTCCGAAACGGGACTTTCCTTATATGAATCTTATTCTCCGGACCATTCCGGATCACCTCGTGATATCCCGGATCCCATCCGAGACTCCGAACAACATTCGGTCTCTTTCTCATAATACCATAACTACTCAAACAACGTCGAATCCTTAAGTGTGTCTCCCTACGGTTCGTGAATTATGCAGACATGATCGAGACACTTCTCCGAACAATAACCAATAGAGGAATCTGGAAATTCATATGGCTCCCACATATTTCTACGATTACTTTGCGATCGAATGAACCACTTACATACGATACCAATTTCCCTTTGTCTCACGATATGTTACTTATCCGAGGTTATGATCGTCGGTATCTCTGCATACCTAGTTCAACCTCGTTACTGATAAGTACTCTTTTCTCGTTCCCGTGATATGTGATCCCTTGTGACCCAGTCACATGCTTGCAAGCTAATTGGATGACATTTCACCGAGAGGGCCCAGAGAATATCTATCCGTCATGTGGATGGACAAATCCCACTCTTGATCCATGTGTTTCAACCAATACTTTCCGAACACTCAATACCACCTTTATAGCCACCCTGTTACGGTGTGGTGTTTGATGACATCAAAGCATCCATCCAGTAAAGGTGATATGCATGATCTCATGGTCGAAGGAATTAGGTTACTATGTATCAGAAAGCATATAGCAATTGAACTATTGAAATGACTTGATCTTTATGCTACGCTTATCTATAGGAGTATGTCCACCATATCATTCTCCTAACGATATGATCTTGTTGTTGATAACATCTCAATGTTCATGACAAAGAAACCACATCATCAATCAACCAACAAGCTAGTGAAGTATAGAGGCTATACTAGGGACTTCAAATTAAGTTTACAATTCACACAAGTATTAATGGTTTCCTTGTTAATACTATTATAGCATGAATGCAAACATTTATCATAAACACAAAGATATAATAATAACTATATTTATTATTGCCTCTAGGGCATATCTCCAACAGCATCAAGCTGAACTGAAGAAGAAGGATGACGAGATTGCTCGGTTGCGCCTCTAGGACTCGGAGATTACTTGGCTGAATGCCGAAATCCAGAGGCTTAAGGACCTCCATAAATCCGAGTTGGATAAGGCTAACCAAGATTTTGCTGAGGAAAAGGAGCGTCTGACCATGCAAATTTCCAAGGACAAGGACTTATTGCAGGAAGCCGATGTAAAACTTACGTCGGTAACCTCCGAATATGAAAGACTCCAAGCCAACAGCGCCAACGTTCATGCCGAGCTCCATCGTCTCCTCTTCCAGATTTCTCATGAGTTCTCTTCCTCTTTTTCAACTCTTGTTCCTCCGGACTTAGTGCTCTTGATTATTGGTCTCCTCTGTTCTGTTCTCAGGCAAGTTCCCAAAAGGTGACACTCTCGCTGCTGCCGCTCTAACCTGGTCTCGCGAGCAACGTGGTATTCCCACAGGTCCTGCTGCCGGGTCAATCCCTTACGAGATAGAGGATCTGCTGGTGAGCCTCGTCGCTCGCATGGAGCTGGTGAAGAATTATGGTGCAGATATCATGCTGGCGGTGATGCGGATGTTCAACTCTCTCTGGCCCACTAGGACCACTCCCAAAGGAAATGTTGCTTTTATAGCAAAACTGATGGAGTTGAGACTCAGCTGAACCTGTGGCGGGAATCCGCTGCACGGGCCGGAGCTTATACAACACTGTAGTTTGTTCTGTCCTGGTATGAAGATATAGACTTGGAGCTGCTTGAGCGTATGTGCACCGGATCAAGGTGGTCCACTAATCTGGAGTGCATTGCTCAACGCCAAGCCTACGCCAACAAGCTCATCCAGTATTTTTTCTGCCATGCCTGGAATGATGGTCTGAGCTATCTTGACGCATTTGATGATGCTAACGCTTCTGAGGGCGAGGAAAGTGAGGGCGAGGCTTCCGAAGTTGGTGATGATGCTGAAGATCCGGAAGATGAGGAGGTCAACCCTAAAGATGAGGCCGAGGCTAGCGCCCCGCCCACAGACTCTGAAGTACCCTTTCATCGGCCGATGATTCGGCTTCTGCCCTTGCTCCTTGAGCATGAAAAACACTTAACAGTATTTGTCAGATCCCCGGAATGCCGGGTGAAGATGTACTTAAGTATTTTGGTTCGGTTTTGCTACATTTACTGTCGTTTGCTACTAAGTTCTTAATGTCAGATTATCGTGGGCGAAGTCCCTGAGTTTCCTTTTCTTGTTCCCCCAATTTTTGACTTGGCTCGCGTCTACCTTGATTCGGTTTTTCGACTTACGAGTCCGAGGTTAAAAAAATTGACTCAACAATACTTGAAACTTTGAGAGTAGCTCAAAATAATCTGACGAGAGACAAAATAAAGTAAAAAGGGGTTAGTCCGAATAACAAATGTCAGCTCGCTTAGGTTCTTTCTCTTAGTCGTTTTTCAGGTGCTTTGCAATTCCAAACTTGTTCTCTTGCTTGCCATGAAGTCAATTCTTGTTGGACAACATCAAATTCGAAGAGTTGGGTTTTGGTGCTCACACATTACTAATCTGGCTAACATGTAAGCAACTTAACCTAGCCGACATATAAAAATATGAAAGCAAGAAGAACAATTATTATGGCAGTCCCCGAGTTGCTGCTTGGGGTGCCGAAGTTTTATTAATAAGCTCATTGCCGACATACATACCGACATATGAGTAGCTCGGATACATTCACCTCTTTGTCAAGTGTAAAAAGGATGAAGTAGCGCTACATCCCATGGTCGCTTAGATTCCTCTCCGGACCTGTCTGCCTTGTTCTTTTCCTGTGGTTGTGCATCAATAAGATAGTAGGAATCATTGTGCAAAGCCTTGCTCACAATGAAAGGTCCTTCCCATGGAGGGGATAACTTAGGCATGCCACCAGTGCGCTGCACCAGCCGGAGTACCAGATCACCTTCCCGAAAAACTCGGGGGTTTACTTTTCGGCTATGGTAGCGTCAGAGATTTTGCTGATATATGGCGGATCTGGACAAGGCCAGTTCTCTCGCTTCTTCCTTTAGATCAACATCATTTTGCCGGGCTTCGCGCACTTCAGCTTCTGTGTATTAGGTGACCCTTGGCGAATCGTGCTCTATGTCGGCTGGTAGTATAGCTTATGCCCCATATACCAGAAAAATGGCGTGTATCTAGTTGATCGATTCGGAGTTGTTCTTAAACTCCACAGTACCGATGGTAGTTCTTCTATCTAGCACCCCGCTGATCTTTGCAGCGGCTCTATGAGCCGGGGTTTTATCCCGGATAACACTAGTCTGTTGGATCTTTCCACTTGCCCGTTCAAATGTGGGGTGGGCCATAGAGGCAATATCTAGCCGGATCTTCTTTTCTCGGCAGAACCTCGCAAACGCTCCTTCAGCAAAATTTGTGCCATCATCAGTTATGATACTGTGGGGATAGCCATATCTCAAGATTATGTCTTTGAGGAACTTTATTGTTGTTACCCCATCACATTTCCTGATTGGCTTTACTTCAGTCCATTTAGTGAACTTGTCCACCATCACCAATATATGGGTCATTCCTCCCTTAGCCGGCTTAAATGGTCCTACCATGTCTAGGCACCATACAACAAATGGCCAAGTGATGGGAATAGTCTTTAGTTCCCACATTGGCACCTGGGTTTTGGTGGCGTACCTCTGGCACCCATTACATTTCCTCACCATATCTTCTACTCATTCCAAAGCATTTGGCCAATAGAATCCGTGCCGGAAGGCCTTTGCCACTAATGCTCTTGAAGATGCATGATGGCCACATTCTCCTTGGTGGATATCCCGGAGTATGTCAAGCCCTTCCTCCGGATCAACGCATCGTTGAAGCACTGTGATTACACTTCTTTTGTATAATTCGACATTGATGATGGTGTAGCCCTTTGCTCTTCTCTGGATTTGCCTTGAGAGTACCTCATCATCCGGCAAGATCCCTTCTTTCAGGAAATCAAATATTGGCTTGGCCCAAGTGGCTATAGGCCGGATGGGAAAAAGTTCTTCATCAATTTCCATTGCATCCACCGACATAACTCCTAGCAGGTCTAGCTGAACAGTCCCCGGGTTTACTAAGGCAGTCCCCAGGTATGCTGAAGTGCCTCCCCAGTCTATTTCCATAGGTGTAGCTTCTGACCCAGAGAGAGTCGGGATATAGATTGACTCGGATTCTGGCGATGGGGTAATAGATGGTTTTCTCAAGTGCTCCAAAGCAACATTTGGCGGGATTGGTTGCCGGGATGAGCCCAACTTGGACAGTACGTTATCAGCCTCATTTTCAATCCGAGGTACGTGATGAAATTCACACCCCTCAAAGAATCTGCTTATCTTTTGAACACGGAATCTATAAAGGGCCATGTTGGCATCCAAGGCATCCCAATTTCCAGAAACTCGCTGCACCACCAAATCCGAGTCTCCAAACCATTGTATCCGACGTATCCCTACTTCTTTTGCCACTTTAAGCCCATGCACAAGTGCCTCATATTCTACGACATTGTTCGAAGCGCTGAAGTGAATTTGGAGAACATATTTCAATTGATCTTTCTTGGGCGAGGTGAGTACTACCCTGGCAGCCAGTCCTTCTTTCAGCTTCGACCCGTCAAAGCGCATTCGCCAATAATTGGAGTCCGGCAGAGGTGGCTCGTATTGCATCTCGGCCCAATCCACGAAGAAATCCGCCACAACCTGCGATTTGATCGCATCTCTTCTATCGAACTGTGGTGCATATGGGGCCAGCTCAATTGCCCACTTTGCTATTCGTCCGCTAGCATCTTTGTTGCTCATGATCTCTGATATGGGTGCCTCACATATCACTTAGATGGGATGTTCCTCAAAGTAATGCTTGAGTTCCTTTGCCGACATATACACGCCATATGCCATATTTTGAAAGTGAGGGTAGTTCTGTTTTGAGGTCGACAATACCTCGCTTAAGTAATACACCGGCCTTTGCACCAACTTTCCTTCCTCTTCATGCTCCACTACAATTACTGCACTTACAACTCGGTTGGTCACGACCACATAGAGCAACATTGGCTCCTTGGGTAGTGATGCGGCTAATATTGGTGCGCTGGAGAGCATCTTTTTCAATTCTCGAAACACGCTATTCGCTTGTGACGTCCATGTAAATCTATCTGACTTTTTCATTAACTGGTAGAGGGGTAAAGCCTTCTCTCCTAGCCGACATACGAACCAACTCAATGATGCCAGGAAACCAGTGTACATCGTTAAGGCATTTAGGCAGTTCCATTCTCTCTATAGCCCGGATTTTCGTCGAGTTAGCATCAATACCTCGGCTGGACACCAGAAAACCGAGTAATTTCCCAGCGGACACACCAAAAGTGCATTTTTCCGGGTTAAGCTTCATCCGGAACTGTCTTAAGTTCGCGAATGTCTGCCGGATGTCATCAAGGGGCGTATTGCTTTCCTTAGATTTTATCACAACATCATCCACATAAACTTGCACATTCCGACCTATTTGGTCATGTAGACATTTTTGCATGCATCGCTGATACGTTGCTCCAGCATTACGTAATCCGAAAGGTATAGTGCGATAGCAATAAGCCTCGTACGGGGTAATAAATGCAGTTTTTATTTGATCTTCCGGGTTCAACGGTATCTGGTGGAAACCAGAATACGCGTCGATGAATGACAACAGTTCACATCCGGCAGTTGATTCTATGACTTGGTCTATTCTAGGCAGCGGGAATGGATCTTTTGGACACGCCTTATTCAGGTTTGTGTAATCAATGCACATATGCCATACCACTGACACATTCGAGTCATCATTTTTCTTTTCCACGAGCACCGGATGTGAGAGACAGTCCAGGTAAAGTACTTCCATGATAAATCCGACTACAAGGAGCCTAGCTATCTCATCCCCAATGGCTTTTCTTCTATCCTCAGCAAAATGTCAGAGATACTGTTTCACCGGCTTAGCCCCGGGGCTCACATTCAAAGAGTGCTCAGCCAACTCCCTCGGCACACCTTGCAGATCCTGTGTGGACCAAGCAAAGATATCCCGATTCTCACGGAGGAAGTTGATGAGCTCGCTTTCCTATTTGTCGCCTAACCCGACACTAATGGTTACGGTATGCTCTGGGAACTGATCATCAATTGGCACTTTCTTAGTGTCCTTGGTTGGTTGAAATGATACACTTCCATGCGGGGTGGTCAGGGCCGGCATATGTTGTTGCGCGGACTGAGCCAATGCCGCCACTTCTTGTATCCTCCTCTTTTCCTGTGCTATCACGAGTGACTCGGCTAAGTTAGATCCGGCAGAGGAGCACTAGATCAAATGCCTGAAGTCCCTGATACGGTTATCACTCCCCTTGGTCTGGGCAGCTTCATCTTGAGGTAACTGATGTGAGTACTTGCCATGAACTTGTTCAGTGTAGGCCTGCCGAGCAATGCGTGATAAGCGCTCTCCAAGTTCACCACTTAGAACTCCAAATTTTCGGTCCGACAGTTATCCCTCGTAGCGAATAGCACATCAACCCGGACCTTTCCAGTTGGCTCACAGGAGATACCAGGCACAATACCATGAAAGGTGGTCCTCATAGCTTGGAGCATACTCTCTAATATCCCCAATTTGTGCATGGTATCCTTGTACATGATGTTAATGCTACTGCCATTGTCTATTAATACCTTAGAGAATCTCACATTGATGTTTGGCCTAATGAATGTCGGATCTAGGACCAGCGCATAAGTCCCCGGACTTGGCATAAGCTTCAGATGATCCTTGATGCTCAAAGTTATCTCCTGATTCGACCAAGGCATATACCTCACCACTGCTGGCATTACTGCATTTACCTCCATATGTCAGCGTTGCAAGCTCTTTCGGTCAGTTTCTTCGGTGGTAAATACGTAGTAACTTTGGTGATGCTCCCTGTACTCATTTTGTCCCTTATTGATGTGGTAACCCTGGTCTTGCTACTGGTTGTTATTCACCTGATGCACAACATCCCTCCTTTCTTGATTTTTCATACCTCGGCGGAGGTGGAGGCAACATGAGTTGTTGTCCATTCCCCCTGTGAGTAATGGCTGCCAAGGTGCCTCACTACGAGGTGCTTCATTCCGAGGTGCATGAGCATTCCTCGAACTACCCTGTTCTAGCTTCCTCATCCACTCACACTGCCGGATCGTATGGTTCGTCGGGCTATTCGGGCTTGGCATATGAAATTTGCATGGTTGGTCTAGCATAGACTCGAATGTATACCTCAGACGATCCTTTTGCTCCTGGCATTGCTTTTTCTGCTCTGGGGTCCAAGGTTTCTTCCCTTCATTCTTCTATTGCTAGTTCTTCCCTCTAGTTTTCTAGCGTTGGCTGGCGCCGACATTGGGCTGATCTCGGTCCACCGCTGCCACCTGCTGCGAGTTATACCTGTAATCCAGACGCTCGTCGCTTCTCTTTCCTCGGAAATTGTTTCTCCTTAATGACCCGAAGCCATCTCGGTTGTAATACCCCTACTAGCACCGCTTACCCCACGGTGGGTGCCAACTGTCGTGGTGGTGGCATGGCAGATGCCATGGATAGGCTAAAGATGGGGCCAATGAGCGCTAGGGGAATCCAGGGAGGGATAGCATGGTGATTCCATGCACAGATGTTGTTGTATTTCCTCTATCAATGGTGGTTACAAGTGCTCCTTGAGCTGTTCGTGAGAAGGAGGCTATGTCTCTTACCCCCCACCGCTAAGCTCTAGAGTTCTATCTTAGACAGAGAAAATGATCGATCCCCTTCAATGGAGGCCCTGGTGCTCATTATATAGGGGATCCCGGGTTACAAAGTTAGGGCACACATGGCAGCATATTCCCCGAATATGCCCCTTGGTTAAAGCTAGATGCTTCTTTATTCTCTTTAACGGTTCTTTCGGACTTTGTATGTAACCCTCTGTGTAATCCATGCCTTTAAGCGTCACCAGACACGGGCTATGTCAGCCGACACTGCTCGCGTCATCTTGGTCGCCCTTGACCCGCTGGTCCTTCCCTCTCCTTTGCTTCTCTCACGCTACCGCTAGAAAAGGCCACCTTTTGACCAGCAGGAGATTCCTTCCTTCTCTTGGAAGCCAAGGGGTAGTCCGGCTAGCACATGGCTAACCCGGCTACCAGGGTACCTGCATGACAGATAGACAAACATGGCCGACATATATTTTATGCCGACCGGGTTAATGCTAGGAAGATGCCCCATGGGCCGGGTTACTCCGTAAGTCGGCATGCCTTGAGGTGACCCGGCCTGCACTTGCTTTGACCGTGCCGTACCTCGGCTAACTCAGCCTTTATATCCTGGCATGACCCTACCCCGGGTATCCCCCAAAAAGTGCTTTCCGAGGTTCGATTAAACCTAGGTCTTCTAGGGGAAAAGCTATTATACTACATCTGTGAATCCGGATCAAAGGTATCAACCCTTTTTCTGGTGTCGTTGCTGGGGAAGCAATTTCGCTATCCTGGTGAGGTCATTAGAGACATTGTTTTTAGTTTTCTTATTAGTTGTAGTTTAATTCTTGTTATTAGTTTACTTTCTTGTTATCTATTTGAAAACCCAAAAAAAATAGTTACTTGTTATTCGTCTTCATTACTTAAAAATTACAAAAAAAGATAAGAGCCATGGCTCAAAAGAGATTAGGGGAGTATGCTACTCCCACTGATGATTTTATTCGTGCACCCATCACTCAGCCCGCAGTTGATGCGGAAACATATGAGATAAAACCTAACCTTTTAAGTTTGGTTCAACAAAACCAAATTTGGGGGTTCATTTGCTGAAGATTCGGGATTGCACTTAAATATTTTTACTAAAATTTGCGACATGATACATATTAAGGATGTAGATCCAAATGCTATTAAGCTAAGATTGTTTCCTTTCTCTCTTAGAGGAAAGGCTAAGGATTGGTTGCTAGCTCTACCAAAGGGCACTATTAAATCTTGGGAGGAATGTACTAATTTATTTATGACTAAATTCCCCCCATCTAAGATCCAACATTACAAGCTTTAGATAAGAAGACCGTGAGCCACTAGCGCTTGCGCGGGAAAGGATGAAAGAAGTTGTAATGAACTGTCCTAGTCATGGGATGGAAGACTGGCTTATATTATATTTATTTTATAATGGTCTTAACCCAATGTTTAAGTCTATGCTAGATACCGCAACAGGAGGAACGATCATGGGAAAGCAAGTGAGTGTTGCAAAGAAATTACTTGATGATATGAAAAATAACCATGCCCAATGGCATGTGGAAAGAACCTCGAAGAGAGTAAGTTCAATTACCGAGGTAAATAATGAAGAGCTTACATCTAAGGTAGATGAGTTGCTTAGCTTAGTAAAGGGTAAGGAAGATACCCAAGTTAATGCTATCACTACCGATGTTAATGATGTTAATTTTATAGCTTGTACTCCTTTTAATCCTGCATGAAAAAATAATGATGCTTCCAATGTTCAAAAATATCATGCTAATCCTGCAGGAGCTCCTTATAATAATTATGATAATACTAATGGAGCAAATCATGGCAATCTTCCATTTGAGCAAACCGTTAGAACATTTATACAAGCTCAAAGTAAGCAAAATAATATGCTTATTAAGATTACGGAGAACCATGAAAGTAGTATAGGAAAATTATGTAACCAGGCCGTTGCAATTAGAAATGATGTGCATGATCTACAGGAAAGAACAAAGACCATGGAGGCTCAGCTGGGTAAGGTAGCCGAGAGCCAAGCTCTCATACTAGCAAAGTTTGCTGGAAAACCTGAGCCAAATCCGGTAGAAGACCTCAACATGATGAGGGTGGTAACCAATAAAGAAAAACCCGAAGAGCTGGATTATAGCAACGCGCCAACACCGGAATATACCATGGAAGATCTATTGAAGATGATCACCATTAAGAATCCAGGTATAGAACAAGGTAATGATGCTATACTAACAATTTATACAAAAAGTAGCATCTAAGGTTCGTGATTTAGAGATTGAGTATAAAATACTAGCTGATAAGCTTCCAGCTAAGCTAGATGATATATTTGAGCCCACTATTAAAATTAAGTTGGGAGTTAACGAGATATTCGCACTTTGTGATCTTGGTGCAGGCGTCTCAACAATTTCCAAAAGCTTATTCGATAAGTTAAACTTGGGGCAATTTGTTACAACTGAATTGAGACTCCATCTAGCCGATTCAACTTATAAACAAGCTATTGGGATAAAAGAAAATATAGTTGTTGAAATTAAAGGTAGTCCTGCTCTTATTGATCTTGTTATTGTGGACATGCCTCAAGATCCCATAACACCTATAATTTTAGGTAGGCCATTTCTAATAACTATTAAAGCTTTGATTAATTTACATGAAGGGAATGTGATAATAGGGATACCATCTAGAGATCCTTTTATAGTCCACTTCCCTAGAAAAAGAAGGTTAGTCCTAATGATGATGATGGTGTAATTACTTTCAAAGCAAACTACTTTGGAGTGGGTGTTCCACTTCACAAACCTAAGTGATTGCCATCAAGGTCAAGCTAATCGACCTTAACTAGAAGCGCTTCATGGGAGGCAACCCATGTAAAATAAATTTCTTTCTTTATGTATTTTCTATTGTGTTAGTTTTGTTTTTGTTTTTGTTTTTAATAAAGAGTGTTCAAGAAGACCTATGGAGAGAGGAGAAGAAATAAGGTAATCTTCTATATTTTATTTTACTAACACATGGCCTAAGAAGTATTGCTGGATCATTACCTAGTATTTTTACTGTTATTAAGTCCTTGGATAAGATGTGCAAAGGCGCACAGAGCTACTAATCAAATTCTTTAAGTTTTGTAGTTCACGGTGTTCATAACGACCACTAGTACAGACATACCACCTCAAGGCCAAGGAAGATAAAAATGTTGATGTTTTCCGAAGGCACCAGTATCGATAACGACCACTGGTACGGCCGGACGTGCCCGTACCGCGCGCCCGAGCAAATATCAGATTTCAAGCAAAGTCACCCCAGCGATAACGACCAATAGTACAGGCGTGCGTGCCCGTACCGTGCGCCCGTACCGAGTGCACTGCCTGGGAGCAGTCGTCGCCCCCAAGGTAAGTCACCCGGTACGGGTGGGCTCTGGCCGTACCACCTGCCCGTACCACGTACGCGACCGCCATATTCACCCCGAGGAGGTAACCTAAAAATCCCCAAATCAATTTTTCTCTTTCTTCTTTCTCCAAACTCCAAACCACCTCCATTGGATCTTCAAATTTACTTAATCTTTCTTTGATTCTTCGAACTCATTCGATCTAAGGTATGATTCTCCTCCGATCCTCAACTTATTTATGCAAAAGCTTCACTCAATCATTCATCATTATCAATTTAGACATAGGTCTTGCTCTTGATTTAATCTTGATATTAAGTATGCTTTGCATTGTTTCTAGAGGAGTTTCTTTTGTAGTTAGTGTAGAGAATCACTTATGCTACGTTTCTATTGGACCAAAAAAATATTAGCAATGTTTATTGAAAGGGCATTTCCTATCCTAAGTGGTTTTGATGTTTGTTGACAACACATGTGTCGGACTAATCGTTTGCTAAGTGTGTCTCAGGTTTTTACGAAGGAAAAGGCATTTGGTTCCCCTTTTAAAGTTCATAGCAAGATATAGTTCTCCTAGGGCTTTTTGCTTAAGTCATAGGATCACCGTACTATCAAAAGGGGGTCCGCTTTGGAAAGTTTGGGTGGAATCAACACTGTTTTGCAAAACCTCAAGCTTTCCCAATGGTTGAGAACTCAAGTGGTGTTTGCCCTTGTGGCTGTGGCCTTTTGCTTCTGTGTGGACCGGTAGTGACGGAATTCCCATCCGGTACGACCGCTCAGCAATGGTAGTACCGTTTGGTGGTACCCAGGAGACAAAACTATTTGGCGAGCAACGTCTCCCCTTTTACCTCACCTGGTACCACTGAGCAGCACTACCGCCCGCATCTGGCAGTACCGCTCCAGTATCCGATACTACCGCTTGGCGGTAGCACCGCTCCTTTGAGCTACTGCTACCGTGGGAGGCAGAATCCATGCCACAGTGCTAGATCCCGTCCGGCACCTTGTCCGGTACCTGACTAGTAGTACCGTGTTCATCCGGTACTACCGCTCATGGAACCGATACTACCGATTGGCGTCTAGCTGCAACGGGCAGATTCCACATGAGGGTATAATAGGGCCTTCTTCTCCAATGAGAAGTTTGACCCTTTTATCTCTCTCCTCCATTGTTCTTGATCTTCATTTCTACAAGATCTCCCCCATAGTGCTCCAATCTCCTTGATACTTTGGTATTTGGTGGAGGAGGTCTACATCTAGGGTTTCACCAAAGCAAAGTTGATTCCCCCTTGTTTTCCTTTGTGGATCTTGTTACTCTTGGGTTCTTTGAACCCTATACGAAAGAGGTCGGTCTCAGAGCTTGGGAATTCATTGTAAAGCTTTGGGATCGTGTTGGGAGACTCCAAGTGTGGTGGAGGTCTACTCAACAAGTTTGTAAAGGTTTCGGTCGCCACCTTCAAGGTCACCGCATAGTGGAACGGGTGCTTGCCAAGAGGCGGGTGCTTCGGAGAATAGGGTGAGGCCTTCTCTAGCGTTGGTGGTCTTAGTACCACCCATCCCTCCAATGGAGACGTACTTCCCCTCAAAAGGAAGGAACTTCAGGAAAACATCTCCGTGTC
This sequence comes from Avena sativa, assembly GCA_916181665.1. Classification (NCBI taxonomy): domain Eukaryota; kingdom Viridiplantae; phylum Streptophyta; class Magnoliopsida; order Poales; family Poaceae; genus Avena; species Avena sativa. Next base: position 23,156,701 of record OV702290.1, on the reverse strand, counting down.
TACTCTCGGTTACTTCTATCCTTTACCCTTTACCTATTGTTGTTTACTTGCTTTCTTGTAAGTTCTCTCACATAGTTGCACATTTAGAGAACTTACTTTGTGTTTAGCCTAAATTGAAAAGTTTCTAAAAAATGAGTAGCGCCTATTCACCCCCTCTAGTCGCTTATACCGATCTTTCAATTGGTATCAAAGCAAGGTGCTCTTCTTTGGCTTAACCGCCTAAGAGAAGTATGAGTGACTCGAGAGGGAATGAAACCGCTCCCGAAGTGACTCCCGTCACTAAGGGTGAGCTATCCTCATCTATGGATACGCTTTTACAAGAAATGAAAGACTTTATTGAATTATATCTTGGTAAAAAGGAAGTTGTGGTTGCCGACTCCATTGATAATCCAGCAAGTGGCTCAAAACCGGTGGAAGATCCCCTGAAGGAATCTCCCATCGGTGATGATGGCAATAAGCCTAAAGCAACCCCATGGGAACCATGCCACCACCATCTAGCTACAATAATGCTCCTCTTCCAATGCCACATATAAATCATCATGGTCCACCACCTAAGCTTGATGTATCTAATTTCGCCAATTGGCAATATCTCATGTGCTCTCACTTCAAAAGTTCTAGTGTTCATCTTTGGAAGGTTGTGGAGTTCGGCTTCTATCCACGCAACCCCTACAACATGACTCCCACCAAGGAAATCAACAATCAACTCAATGCCACCACAATGGCCATTCTCCAAGATGCGTTGACTCATGAGCAAATGACTCACATTCGCTCTTATGACACCACAAAGGAAGCTTGGAATGCCCTTCAACGAGTCTATCTTGGCAATGAAAGCATTCAAAACTCCAAGTTTGAAGAAATGCACTATGAAGCCGATGCCTTTGTTGGGAAGGAGGATGAGACTCCCGAAAATCTCTATCGAAGGGTCACAACTCTTTCAATTAGGATAATTGGCCATGGTAGTAGGGATGTGGATGATAAGTGGATCAAGCGCAAGTTCATGCAAGCCATCTTGCCTTTCCACCAAGAGTTGGCCAACAACATTCACTCAGGACCGAACTTCTATGCCATGTCCTCCAATGAAGTGTTGAATGAGTTTGTGGCTCTTGGAATCATGAACAAGACCGCCGATGATGCTCTTGCTCGTGCTCGGAGAATGGACTCTCCCACTCTTGCTTTGAAGGCCAAGGCTCATGTCTATGAAGAAGAAGTTGACTCATTGGGGAAGATTGAAGGTGATGATGAAGACATCAAGTGTGCTCTCCATGAGTAATTGGCACTAGTCTCAAGAAGGTTTTGGAAGAACCAAGGGAAGGGCAATTTGTCAAAGGCTACCACAACTACCTCGATACCCAAGTTGAGGTCATGTTACAATTGTGGAGAAGCTAACCATTTCATTGCCGAGTGCTCGTATGAGAAGAGATAAGACCATGGAGGAAGACCTATATTGAAATCTAAGTTCAAGATAACTCCCAACAAGAACCTCATCAATAAATTCCAAAATGAGAACTTTGGAAACAAGAACTACCCCAACAAGAAGGAGCCACAAAAATATGTGTTGGTGGCCCGTGAAGAATATAAAGAGAATGATGACAATGATAGTGATGATGAAGATTATGGAGAGATTGTTGGTGTGGCCGCTATTGCTACAATTGCCACCACCTCCGCTACTACCACCACAACCTATCCACCTATGTCTCTCTTCGATTCTCCCAATGAGAACAAGCGGGCCTCCAAGTCTACATGTCTAATGGCTACTACTACCTCAACCTCCTCACCGACATCCCTTTTTGACTCTCCCAATGAGGACAAGCTCATCACCAACCCCACATGTCTTATGGCTAAAGCCTCTATGGTAACTCCTCCATCCACTATCCTCCCTTCTATCAATGCATCTACATTTGATGATGAGATGGTCTTAAGATTAAGAAGGAGATAGTGGAGTCCACTAGTTGCTTGAATAACCTAGAGGATGAAGCTAATATATGTGTTGAGGCTTTGATGAGTCAACTAGGTGAAGCCCGCTATATCATTGATGAGAGGGATGATTCCATCTCAGAAATGTTTGGTCATGCACGGGAGGCCGCCGTCGAGATTTCCGCCTTAAACGATGCTCTTGAGGAAGAGAAAAAGAAGAAACCTATGTTGCTCATGAAGAATCTTTTAACTTGAATATCTCTAACCTTGTTAAAGAATGTGACCATGCTCTTGCATTAACTAATGTGCTTAAGAAGGAAAATCTTGAGTTTGGGGTTGGTCATGATAGACTAAAGGAAGGAATGGAGAAACTCAAGAAGGAACATGAGGCCTTGTTGAGCAAATTCTCTACTCTTTCAAAGTCACATGAGCAACTTCAAACTCAAGTGACAAAAAATGTTTCAACCTTGTCATCTAGTATTACTTCATGTTCTACTAACTCTTGTTGTGAGCATGTAGATCTTCTCGAGGAGAAGAAGAAGTTGAAAGCTATAATTGAGAAAAGTCTTGTCTCTTGCACACAAGGCGAGAAAATCATCAATGACCTTTTGAGCAATCAGAGGGACAACATGGCTAAAGAGAGACTTGGATTTGCATCCAAGTTAAAGAAGAAGAAGACTTTGCCCACTCCCCCTTCCAAAATGATTACCTTTGTGAAGCAGGGGGAGATGGCAAAAGATAAGGAGCCAAGTGTCCATAAAGGTGGAGATGAACCCTCTCACAATGATTTCGTGGGAAAATATAATCCTTCCTATGTTCTTATGAAATCTTATGATGGTCATGTCTATGCTAAATATGTAGGCACCTCTTACGGTGATGATTACCATTCGGCCATTTGGGTTCCTAAGATTATTGTGACTAACAAAAGAGGACCCATTCAACGATGGGTACCTAAAACCAAGAATTGATCTCTTGTAGGGCTATGCTTTCGGTGGGAGAAAATGGGTGGTTGATAGTGGTGTCACAAGTCATATGACCGGAAGCAATGAGATGCTTGATGAAACGAGACCTAATACTTCCAATATGTGTGTCACTTATGGAGATGGATCAACATCTAAAGTATTGGGTTTGAGTAAGCTAGTGGTCACACCGGATATATCCATTGTGGACATTATGCTTGTCAAAACCCTTTCATACAATTTACGTTATGTTCATCAACTCACGCTTATGGGCTTTAAGTTCTAGTTTACCCCGAAGGTTGTGGTTCTCATGTGGAGCAAGACTCTCTCTATAGCCTTTGTTGGGTATGTCGAGAATGGTTTGTATGTGCTAGATTTCGATAAGAAACCCACACCTACCGCAACTTTCCTAAGGGCTAAAGGTGACGTCAGTATGAGGTCTTTGCAAAGTCTCCACACGGGAGGCCACATCCTTGGTTTAAAAGATAACATGCATTTTGTCAAAGATCATGTGTGTAGGGCATGCATTGAAGCAAATCTCCATGAGACAGCACACCCCCAACTACAACCATCTATTCCGATGGGATCTTGGAGCTCCTTCACATGGACCTCTTTGGTGCACCATCCTTTGATAGTCTTGGGTGGGGGGGGGGGGCGAGAAATATTGTTTGGTTATTGTTGATGACTACTCAAGATACACTTGGGTATATTTCTTCAAGAAGAAGAGTGAGACTCAACAAACTGTCATCAACTTTGCCAATGAAGTGCAACATCAACATAATAAGAAGATCTTGGCCATTAGAAGTGACAATGTGACCGAGTTTAAGAACTACACCCTTGATGAGTTTCTTGGTGATGAGGGGGTCAAGCATCAATATTCCGCTCCTTATACCCCTCAACAAAATGGTGGAAAGATAGAACCGGACTCTTATAGATATGGGAAGAACCATGATTGCGGAGTTCAAGTCTCCATATAACTTTTGAGCCAAAGCTATCTCTACCGCTTGTCATATTGCCAACTGGGTTTATCTTCACAAGTATTTGTATATGACTCCTTATGAGATCCTCACCGGCAAGAAGCTAAGTATTCACGACCTTCGGGTGTTTGGGTGCAAGTGCTACATTCTCAAGAAAGGTAACCGGTTATCTAAGTTCGAGACTCGCACTATTGAAGGTATCTTTGTTGGCTATGCATCGTACTCTCATGCCTATAGGATCTATAACAAGTCCACATGACAAGTTATAGTATCCTCTAATGTGAAGTTCGATGAGCATAATGGCTCCCAAGTGGGGCAAACTGATCTTAGTGATGTAGGTGATGAAATTCCTCCTCAAGCCATAAGAAGAATGGGTGTGTGATTTTTCTTCCCCGTTGAGGAACCCCTTGTGGTGGAAGGAGAAGGACAATGCTCTACTCAAGTGGAGCCCTCACCTACTCAAGATCTACATTAACCCCATAGCCATCAAGATTCCATTGTTGAAGAGATAGCTCATGATCAAGGTCAAGCTCAAGCAAATGATGGGTGTCCTTCACCCCATAATGACCAAGGTCAAGCTCATGAGGGTGATAAAGGCCAATATATTGAGCAAGCTCAAAGAGAGGAGCAAGCTCAATTTCAAGGTCAAGACGAGGATCAAAATAGTGGTGATGACCAAGTAGCTTCTCAAGAATCCGTTGAGGAATCTCATGCTCATCGTGAAGCAAGAAGGATCGGCCGTGAAGGAATTACTCTTGAAAATGTTGTTGGTGATCTTGAAAGGGGCATTTCTACCCATAACCAAGTGGCTAACTTTGTTGGCCACAATAGTTTCATTTCTTGTATAGAGCCCCAAAAGGTGTATGAAGCGCTCGAAGACCCAGATTGGCTTGAGGCCATGCATGAAGAACTTCACAACTTCAAGTGCAATAAAGTGTGGTCATTGGTGGAAAGACCCAAGGAGTGTCGTAATGTCATCGGGACAAAGTGGATCTTCAAGAACAAGCAAGATGCAAATGGAATGGTTATCCACAACAAGGAAAGATTGGTGGCTCAAGGATTCTCCCAAGTCGAGGGTGCAGACTACGGTGAAACTTTCACTCCCGTTGCCCGTCTTGAATCCATTCGTATCTTGCTTGCATATGCATCTCATCACAACTTTAAGTTACAACAAATGGATGTTAAAAGTGCATTTCTTAATGGTCCCTTAAATGAGTTGGTGTATGTCAAGCAACATCTGAAGGAAATATGCCCTGAGAGGCAATAATAAAGTTGTTATTATGTATTCCTTATATATGATAGATGTTTATTTTGCATGCTAGAATTGTATTGATCAGAAACATCAATACATGTGTTTTTAATAAACAAAAAGGGTTCCTAGTTATGCTTCTCTTATAGACTAGCTTGTTGATTAATAAGATGATCAAGGTTTCCTGATCATGGACATTGGATGTTGTTAATAACAAGGTCACACCATTGGTGGAATGATGTGATGAACATTCATCCGAAGTATAGCATTACGATCAAGTCATTATGTTTATATTGCTATAACATCATACGAAGTAATCTTTATCGTTAGACCATGAGATCATGTTAATTGCTAACACCGGAAGAGTATCTTGATAACATCAAATGTCACACCGTAACAGGGTGACTATAAAGATGGGTTCAGTACTACGAAGGTGTTATGTTGAGGCTCATGGATCAAGAGTGGAATTTGTTAATCCCGATGACAGATAGATATACTCTGGGCCCTCTCGGTGATATCACATTGAGATAGCTTGCAAGAAAGTGATGTGATCACTAGAATGTTATATCACGGGAACGAGAAAAGAGTGCATGTCAGTAACGAGATCAAACTAGGTATGGAGCTACCGATGATCGAATCTCGGACATGTAATATATCGCGAGACAAAGGGATTTAGTTACAAGTGTTAAAGGTTCTCACGATCACAGAAGTCATCGTTGAATGTGTAGGAGTCAGTACGGATCTCCAGGTTCCGCTGCTGATTATTGATCGGAGAAGGGTCTCGATCATGTCTGCATTATTCGCGAATCATAGGGTGACACACTTAAGAGTTACCGGACACCATTTTGGAGCACATATGTTTCAGACGAAAGAATTGCAAAGCGCAGGAATTGTTTCAATAGAAACCGGAAATTGTTTCGGGTGAAATTGCAGAAAGTGGTTCTGCATGTGATATTGAAATATTGCAAGGGGCTATATGTGAATGTTTGTTAATTAAAGTAATTAACAAAATTCTGAATAAATTTAATAAAAGAGTTTTATTAAATGAGAGAGCATTAAACTTGGAGAATTTTAATGCATTTAAAGTGGAGACTTTAAAAGGGAATGTGAAGAGGCATTTTAATGTAGAGGGGTTACCACCACATGAATGGGGGAGGTGAGGGGTCACCCCCATGTGCCGGCCATGGAGAGGAGGGGCACCCCCCTCCTCCTATAAAAGGCCACCCATTCCCTCCTTCATCCTCACACCTCCTTGTGAAGGATCTCTCTCCCCCTCTAGAATTATTCCCCCATGGTCTCGGATTAGCGAGATACATGTTCCCGGTGGCATTTCATCTGGAAGGAGTTGCTGCTTCCGCTGGATCGCTGGAGCGAGGAGGTGGAGGTTGTCCTGTGGCTTGAATGTGTGTGCGAGTACGGATGCGCTGCTGAGTTGCGGCGCTTGGACTTCCTCACGATCTTGAGATCGGCAAGTGTACGACTACATCAACCACGAGTTCCTACTTGTTAACAAAACTCGTTGTCTTCGAGGGTAAGTTCTCGTTGGATGTATGTCCACCCGTTGCTTTGTACCTAGTAGATAGATCTTGGCGTGTAGTTCACACCGTAGGAAATTTTTTGTTTTCTATGCTGCGGACCCAACAGTGGTATCAGAGCCTGATCTATGCGTAGGTGCTTTGCACGGGTAGTACACATATGTTTATATGTGGGCGATGATGATCATGTTATTGCATCTTCTATGTATTTTGGATATTGGTGGCATAGTGGGATGAAGCGGCTCAGACCAACCTTACATGTGATCGTACATGAGACCGGTTCCACGACTGACATGCAACTTGTTTTGCATAAGTGGCTGGCGGGTGTCTGTCTCTCCTACTATAGTCAATATCTGTTTCTTAGGTTAAATAAACATCATCTAAGTCATTCCAAGCTTTTCCCAAAGAAGAACAACTCAAAATGAATAATTGAAGTGAATGGTCATTTTGGCCAAATTAACTCTCATGCCTACTTTGGCTATTCCTAGTTCTCAAAACTTAACAGAAACAATTCATGATCTTTACACCCCTTTCTAGTACACATAAAGATCTACCAAGGCCCACCTTTGGATCTTCCAAAAACATTCTTTTGCTTAATTTAAATGGCATGTGAGAATTCAATTCACTACATATGCATAGATCACCCCTATTTGAAAAACCACTCAAATGAGCTCCATTTTCCAAACCCTTGCAACCAGAGACTACTTAGCATTAGTTTAGATCACTCAAAAATTTTGAACTCAAAATTCAAAAGTTTTTCTCTTTCGGCCATTTTGTCAAACACCTTGTGGGCAAGATCAAAGTGGCCTAACTATTACTGTTTTGGGGTTGATCTTGTCTAGCCAATTGAGGTGCTTTGATCACCCTTGTCTCCCCCAAGTCTAACCAGACCAACACCAACCCATCCCCTACCTCCTAGCTGCACTCCAAGGCCATGTCGAGAGCACCTTGCCGGCCAACTTGGCCCTTGCAGCAGCAGACCGCTTCCCCGTCTCTCGCCATGTCTACACGCTAGCCTGTGGTCCACCGCCACCGTCCAACCAGCCCCAGCCAGAGACAGACACTAGAACCGCTGGAACCACCATGTGTGGAAGCTGGTCGACCATTCCGAACACGCCCAGTGCACCACGCCCGACCCATGTGCAAAGACCGCCCCTCGACCGCCGCCCGCTCCCACCGCTTCGCCATGACCCATGGAACACCCCAGGCACCCCCGTTGGCCGCCCTATGCGCCACATCCACCGCTCGCCGTTGAACCCGCAACCTCTGCCGCCCAGAGCGCGTGATGCTCCTGACCAGCATAGAGCTCGCCTTGCCACGCCTTTAAGCCTCAGAGCACCGCCAGGAGATAGGACACCGTCCCCTACCTCGAGCCACGCTGCTAGGCCCCTGTGCCGCCCTCGCTGGAGTCGCCTTCCCACACCGCTCGGTCTCACCGTCGAGCCTATATAAGCCGGCCTCCCCAGCACGAAATCCTCACACTCCCACACTTCTCACCTCTCACTGATCCTTTCCCCTCTCTCGCTGCAGCCAATCGAGCTGTAGTTCGCCGGAATTGCACCGAAGGAGCCCGCTGTAGAGGAGGAGAAGCCCCATCGATTGCGACCACCCCCGGAGCTACCTCGACCGTCCCTGAGCTCGTTGTCGACTACCAATTCTTTCGCCCGCCTCGTTGTCATCTCTGGAGCCCTGGTACGTCCCCGGTAGACCCCCACCGAGCCGCTAGGGTTCGAGCTCGCCGGCGACCTGTTCGTCGTTGACGATGACCCTCAGCCGTAGATCTCACTTCTAATCCTATGATCCACATCGCGCGTACCGTTTCACATGTTAAAAGCCACTGACAAGCGGGACCCCCCTGTCAGCTGAGCCCCGCGCCATGGAGCGCCACTGGGACGGCCCATGTTCGTTCCCGCGCTAGCCCAGCCGTTCAAAATTGGATTTTTCTTTTTAATTTAAATCTTAGTTCTGTCCCCTAGTTTGAAAATCAATTTAGAGAGATTTATAAATCCAAATTGAATGAAACCAATTTTGCTAGAAAGGTATTGAAAATATCTATCCAAGCCCGTTGAATTTAAATCAATTGGAGTTATAATGAATCTATAGCAAAAATAACAAGGTAGAGACTTTTCTAACTTCAAACATTTTTCAAAAATAAACTATAAATGCTTTTTAGTTGATTCTAACTCTAAAAAATCACATTTGACAATATCTAACTGAATATATAAAAATATTAAGGTTTACATGCAGTGACTTTGGACTAGTACCAACATAATGCTATATAGGCATTTCTAGTCACTTTAAATCATTTATTTATTAAACTGAGACCTATTTAAATGTAATCCAACACTTAAATCACATTCCCATGTGTTAAGATATGTGGTGATAACATGTGTCAATATGATCCCATATTTGAAATGGAGAATATTAAATCTTAGTTAATTTTTCAATGAGTAGAAATTACTTTTCTAAATTAAAAAGAATGAAACTAGTGAATTAAACTTGTGATGCTTGTGATGATAATAAATCATGAAATGTGTCTTAGAATGCTATTTAGCCTAGTTAAGTATTGTTTGGTGATTGTGTACTCCGTATATATTTATAGACGATAGTACTGACCAAGTCTACGAGGAGGAGGAGTTCTACCAAGAAGAAGAAGAAGAAAACTTCAACCACTACACCAACCAAGGCAAGCTATTGTAGTAAACTGGAATTAAGATAGTTAACTTGGTCCAAGATGATATAGGCATGCTTGAGTCATACCACTTTGACTATTAGTTACCCCAAGTCTTATTTACAAGTTTTACTTCCTTTACTTTACTCAAAGTTCTCTACTTTTTGAAGGTAGCATAAAGAGTATAAAACTCGACCTATTTTAGAACCCTTTAGATGTCATTCTATGGCATGAGATTGAACCCATCATTTTTCCACCTTAGTGAACACTCTTAACTTAGTAGTTAGAGTAGATCAAAACTTGAGTCAATTTAGATGGGAACAATTGGTGAAAATGAATTGTGAAAACCTTGGAATGATGAGTCATTCTATTGAGATGTTTTGACATGTGTTGAGAACAAATGATTTATGATGATGAAAATGTTGAGGCATGAGCCTTAGCCCTTTTATAAAACTGATGGTTGGAGTCGGATGCGATACCATTCCAAATTTACTGTACAACCACACTACCTGAATTGGGTAAGGCTTAGCTGGAAATTTATATGCATTAGTATTAGTTCCCTCGCGAGAGAGGTTTGAGCTGAGGCTACCTCTCATGATGTCCACCTATGCAGTGCCCAAGATGACTGATGGTCATGGTTGGGAGGCCATGCTCATAGGAGAGGTGCTTATACTAGGGTGTGTAAAGGAAAGGTTATGTTTGATTATCTGCATACTAAGTATGATGATTCAGGGATATCCCTGACAGATGTATCGAATCTTGTGGTGAAAGTGTACCACCTCTGCAGAGTGTCAAACTATTTGAATAGCCGCGTCCACGGTTATGGACAGTTGGAATGGCCATACTGTTTCGTTGTCAGATGTTTTCCAAATAACTTATGAAATGAATGATGAATCTTGACTTGACCACAACAGGGTTGTGTTTATGATATTAGCTTCCACCTTAAGTGATTCTAGAACCTTATTTTATCTTTCTTTGCTTCAGAACTTAGCTTAGGTTTCAAACTTAACTTTATAGTTAAACTTAGATTTAGCACTTTAACTTAGCACTATACTACTTGTTAGTGGTAGTTTGCGAGTAGTTAAAGAGTACTCATGGCTTTTGTCCCTGGCTATTCTCATGGCCAGACTATGAAGGAGACTATCAAGATGATGGCCAACACGACGGCTATGATAACTAGGACTATCTGCCTTTGTCAGCATTGCCTATGCCCCTGAAGATGGACCCCACCGCTATGCTTTATATTTATTTCCGCTGCTTGTTGTATTAAGACTGGATCATGAGATCCTTATTTGTGTAAGACCTTATGTATGGTTTGTAATGGATGGTGTACTGTGATATCCAATCCGTTATGTCTCGCAAAAATGGTAATCCTGGGATTGCGAGGTATGGCATAACGGGCATCTGGGATTAAAAATTCGGGTGTTGACAAGTTTGTATCAGAGCCATCCTGACCATAGGAGACCCTAGTTAGAATGGACGTTCAAACAAAAACTTAGTTTCAAAATCAAAGTGAGTATTTACGAAAAACTATCTCCTCTCTTATCCTTGGGAATTCTTTCTTTCTCAAAAAGTCAGGTTCCTTAAAATTCTTACATTACTACTTAAAATTTAACACACTTGATCACTTCACTAATTTCCTCATCCTTAATTCTTGTAGATGGAGACTCAGTTCAGCAAGTTTTACTAGTTGGGAAATGGAGGTCAGCTGATCTTCGAGAGGGATCTGGATTCACTATCAGAGTTATTGGGACGCCCACATCCGGAGTTTCTTGGAGCTCAACTTCCAGGACCCCCAGGAGGAGATCTACAGTGGCTAGTCACCGCGGATCTTAGAGGAAGCATCGAAGCACCAACTTCTGGGAGAACTCAGTTCTCCGTGAGAGAGAACAACTGGCTAGATGGATTAGCCAGGGCAATGCATGAAGCTCTCGCACGTTTATGTGCCCTCAGCGTCAACAAGATCCAATGAACTTGTTTTTCCCACTATGCAAGACGTGACTTCATGGGAATGCCGATGGAGATGCCAAGTCACCCAGAGTTGAGGTGTCAAGTGGAGAATCTTGACTTCTTGCTGTATGACAGACAGCAGGAACTGGATAATGCCAGGGAGTTAGCCAACCAGAACCGTGCCATTGCTGACCAGAAGGCCCAGACTTTCACACTGCTCGTCTAGGATCGCCAGTCTCTTTGCTGCCAGCATGCAAAGAAGGATCGCACCATCGCCCGTCTTCGTAAGAAGGTGGCCGACCTCGAGAAGACAGTCAAGGAGCAGGAAGCTCAGCTTGCAGCAAAGGAAGAAGAAGATGAGGGTGAAGATATCCAGGGAGACATGGATTCTTACCTCAGCAACGATGATGACTTTCTGGAGGAGGATGCTGTGGACTTCTACACTTTCGATGAGGACTCCGACTTCATCGACAATGAGTAGATGCACTAGAGCACTGTCGTAGCATGAGATGTATCGGTCCCACTGTATCGTAGCTTACATAATGGTTCTTCAAACCATCTGTTTTCCTTTGTTTGTTGTGGTGTGTGTTGTATCGTGTGTTTGTCTACATGAATGAAAAGGAGTTAGTTGAAAAACCTGAGTATAACTCAAAGTTTTAGCTTTGAAGAACCAAAACCATGAACCTTAGAATTTCCCTCTTACCCCTATATCTATCTCAATCTTCAGATGACTTGTGGAAACCAAGGAGGGAGCAGCTCGTCACAAGACCCAATGCTGTAGATCTTGCAGAATCTCATCGCCGACCATGAAGCAAGCAGGGAAGAACGTCAAGCCAACTTAGCAACACTACAACAGATCGCCCAGATGGCTCTCAACAACCAAGGGCATGGAAATCAGGATCACCATGGATCCAAACTCAAAAAAATTCAGAATACCAATCCCCCAATCTTCAACCAATCTGAAAACCCATTAGATGTTGACGACTGGTTACAGACGATGGAAAACAACCTCGAAGTTGCAGGAGTTGATGAAAACGAGAAAGTTCTCTTCGCCACCCACTATCTGGCGGGAGATGCAAAAGCTTGGTGGAATAGTATCCGCAATATGAACCATGGTCAAGTGATGACATGGGAAGCATTCAAAGTCAAGTTTAGCCGCACCCACGTGCCGCAAGGTCTAGTCAACATGATGAGAGATGAATTCCGTGAATTGAAGCAAGGAAGAATGACTGTGGTGGAGTACCGTGACAGATTCCTGTCACTTGCCAGATATGCACCTGATGAAATCAACACGGAGGCTAAAAAGAAGGAGAGATTCTTGAACGGACTGCATGATGAGATGCAGACTGTCCTCGTCAACATCCGTTTTCAGGATCTCGAAGATCTAGTCGACTCAACCATTCAGATGGAAGGGAAGATTAACCAGGCAAACGACAATCGCAAACGTCGTATGATGCAGCAATCAGGAGCTAGCAGTCACCAGAAGTACCGTCCCAACCCCTCATCAGGATATGCACCAAGGAACAACCGACCCCGAACATCTCTCCCAAGCTACCCCAACCGTAGCGGAGGCAATGTGAAGTCCGGAGGAAACAATCACGACTCCGGTAATGCCAACAATTTCAACCGTGCACCTCCCAAGAACACCACCAACAATGACAACATTGCACCCAGAACTGGCAGCAATGTTGTGCTTGTCGCAGCCAAGGACAATTCCCAGATTACTTGTTTCGAGTGTGGAGTGAAGGGTCACTACTCCAATGAGTGTCCCAAGAAGACTGCCACCAATGCCACTGTGAATGCCCTAGCTCAATAGAAGCGTCGTGTTCAACTAGGAAGGAGATTTGCCCAAGGGAACCCTCACAACCGCAACGGACGTATCTTCCACATGAACGCAGAAGAAGCCCAGGAAGCGCCAGATGTAGTGCTCGGTATGTTTTTTGTCAACTCAGTTTTAGCAAGAGTATTGTTTGATTTGGGAGCATCACATTCATTTGTCACCGAAGAATTTGCATGCACTAGTAAGATTCACCCAACCAACCTGAAGCATGTCATGATAGTTCAAATCCCGGTTCAACTACAAAAGCTAGAAAAATTTGCAAAGCTGTGCCTATCAGAATACATGGGATAGATTTTTATGCCAACCTAATTGTACTTGGAACCAAAGGATTGGAAGAAGTACTAGGTATGGACTGGATGTCAAGGCATAAAGGACTGATAGACTATGCTAAGAAAGCCAACACCATGACCAGTAGTTCTAGAGTAACAGTAGAACATATCTCTGAAACCTTACCCCATCAATTCAAGTGCAACAAGAGTGTAGCCCTGCCCACCATTGCCCAAGTCAGAGTAGTCTGTGAATACCCTGATGTATTCCCAGATGAATTGCCAGGTATGCCCCCGGATAGGGATATTGAGTTCATCATCGAACTAATCCCCGGAACTAGACCCATAGCCCAGAGACCCTATAGCATGAACCCCTCAGAGTTAGTGGAACTGAAGAAGCAGTTAGACGCCATGTTAGCAACATGCTTGATTCAACCAAGCGCATCGCCATGGAGATCACCAGTGTTATTCGTCGACAAGAAAGATGGAGGCAATCGTCTGTGTACAGATTACAAAAATTTGAATGACGTCACCATCAAGAACAAGTACCCCTTGCCAAAGATAGAGGATCTATTTGATCAGTTGACCGGAGCTCAGGTATTCTCAAAGATTGATCTTAGGACTGGTTATCACCAACTTAAGATTCGTGCAACGGATATTCCAAAGATCGCCTTTACTACGCGCTATGGTTTATACGAGTATACGGTTATGTCTTTTGGATTAACCAATGCCCCTGCTTATTTCATGAATCTCATGAATAAGATCTTTATGAATTTCCTAGATAAGTTTGTAGTTGTATTTATCGACGACATCCTTATCTACTCCAAGTCAGAAGAAGAGCATGAGCAACATCTGAGAATCATCCTAGAAACCCTGAGAGAGCATCAGTTATATGCCAAGTTCAGCAAGTGTGAGTTTTGGCTGAAGGAAGTAGGATTCCTAGGACATATTGTGTCTGCCGGAGGAGTCTCTGTTGATCCTGCCAAGATCAAAGATGTCGAAGAATGGGAAGCCCCAACCACTCAAACCCAAGTCCGTGCATTTATTGGATTAGCGGGATATTACCGCAAGTTCGTAGAAGGATTCTCAAGCATAGCCCGACCAATGACCCAATTGTTGAAGAAGGACAAGAAGTTTGAATGGACAGACAAATGGAATCCATCTTTCAGGAGCTGAAGAAGAGATTGATATCAGCCCCAATATTAATCATGCCAGATATCAAGAAGCCATTTGATGTGTATTGTGACGCATCCAAGATTGGTCTTGGATGTGTATTGATGCAAGAAGGCAAAGTCATCGCGTATCTTTCTCGACAACTGAAGCAGCATGAGCAGAACTATCCGACCCATGATCTTGAGCTAGCAGTCGTGGTTCTAGCATTGAAGACATGGCGTCATTATCTGATGGGTAATCGCTGTGAGATTTACTCAGATCACAAGAGCTTAAAATATATCTTCACTCAGAAGGAGCTGAATATGAGACAAAGGAGATGGATAGAGTTAATCAAGGATTATGACCTTGATATTCACTATCACCCAGGCAAAGCCAATGTGGTAGCGGATGCTCTTAGCAGATTGCCGTGTAGGCTAAATACCATGATCAAAGAGAAGCAACCAAGTTTGTATGAAGAGTTGGAGTAGTTCAGGACTAAATTAGTTAGCAAAGGATTCTTAGCTAGCATTGAACTTCAACCCACTTTGATTAGCCAAATCAAGGAAGCCTAGAAGGGGAATGAAAGTATCGACGGAATCAAACGTCGTATTGGTACAGGAAAGGTACCTGGATTCACCGAAGACGAAGAAGGAGTACTGTGGTACAAAGGACGTATCTGTGTGCCAGCAGATTCGGAGCTAAAGGAAATTATCATGAAGGAAGCTCATGATACTCTTTATTCTATCCACCCCAGAGGAACAAAGATGTATCAAGATTTGAAAGAACAATTTTGGTGGCACAAGATGAAGAGAGAAATCGGAAGCTACATTGCCAAATGTGACATCTGTCAAAGGGTCAAAGCAGAGCATCAGAGACCTGCAGGACTGTTGCAACCATTGCAGATTCCGGAATGGAAATGGGATTCCACAGGAATGGACTTTATCACAGGTTTGCCTACTTCCAGTAGGGGAAATGACTCAATCTGGGTCATCGTTGATAGACTGTCCAAGGTAGCTCACTTCATACCTGTCAAGACAACTTACCAGAGTGCAAAGTTAGGAGAGCTGTACATTGCTAGGATTGTTAGTCTGCATGGAACCCCCAAGACCATAGTATCAGATCGAGGAACTCACTTTACCTCGAGGTTTTGGCAGAAAGTCCAAGAAGGATTAGGAACCAAGTTGAACTTCAGCACCGCGTATCACCCGCAAACAGATGGACAGACTGAGAGAGTCAACCAGATCCTAGAGGATAGGCTTAGATCTTGTGTGTTGGAATATGGATCAAAATGGGAAGCCTGCCTGCCTTTCGCAGAATTCTCATATAACAACCGTTATCAAGCTAGTTTGTAGATGGCACCATTTGAATTCCTATACAGAAGAAAGTGCCGCACCCCTTTAAATTGGTCGCAAGTAGGAGAGAGTCAGATCTTTGGACCCGACATTCTTCGGGAAGCAGAAGAGAAAGTTCACAAAGTCCGTGAGCATCTCAAGACCGCCCAATCCAGACAGCAGAGTTATGCTGACAAGAGAAGGAGAGACCTGACTTTCAATGTCGGAGAATTTGTGTATCTCAAAGTTTCACCATTGAAGGGAACTCAACGTTTTAGTCTGAAGGAAAAGTTAGCCCCCAGATATATCGGACCTTTCAAGATTCTGAACCGTCGAGGAGAAGTATCGTATCAACTGGAACTGCCTGAAGAGATTTCAGCCATCCACAATGTGTTCCATATCTCGTTACTTCGCAAATGCTTGGAAGTGCCCGAGAAGACTGAAGTTTTCAAGAACATCGATCATAGAGCTGTGGAAATCAACAATGACCTGACCTATCGGGAAGTGCCCATCCATATCTTAGAAGAAGCCTACAGAACCACCAGAACCAGGAGCATCAAGTTTCTCAAGATTCAGTGGAGCAACCATATAGAGGAGGAAGCCACTTGGGAGCGCGAAGATTACATTAGGACAGAGTTCCCAGATCTCTTTAGTTCCTAGTTTTCTTGGTAAATCTCGGGACGAGATTTTGTTTTAGGAGGGAAGGTTTGTAACATCCCAAAACTTTAATCCAAGCTTATCAAGATCCAAATCATCAAAATTAGGGTTAACAAAAACTTTTCCAAAGAAAAAATGAAAGCATTCATGTGTATGTGCATTTAAATTAGGATTTGATTTGAATTGCCATGGTTCTGTGATCCATTGCTTGTAAAATGTTTCTTAGGTGAAAAAAACATCATCTAAGTCATTCCCAAGATTTTCCCAAAGAAGAACAACTCAAATGAATAATTGAAGTGAATGGTCATTTTGGCCAAATTAACTCTCATGCCTACTTTGGCTATTCCTAGTTCTCAAAACTTAACAGAAACAATTCACGATCTTTACACCCCTTTCTAGTACACATAAAGATCTACCAAAGCCCACCTTTGGATCTTCCGAAAACATTCTTTTTCTTATTTTAAATGACATGTGAGAATTGAATTCACTACATATGCATAGATCACCCCTATTTGAAAAACCACTCAAATGAGCTCCGTTTTCAAAACCCTTGCAACCAGAGACTACTTAGCATTAGTTTAGATCACTCAAAAATTTTGAACTCAAAATTCAAAAGTTTTTCTCTTTCGGCCATTTTGTCAAACACCTTGTGGGCAAGATCAAAGTGGCCTAACTATTACTGTTTTGGGGTTGATCTTGTCTAGCCAATTGAGGTGCTTTGATCACCCTTGTCTCCCCCAAGTCTAACCAGACCAACACCAACCCATCCCCTACCTCCTAGCTTCACTCCAAGGCCATGTCGAGAGCACCTTGCCGGCCAACTTGGCCCTTGCAGCAGCAGACCGCTTCCCCGTCTCTCGCCATGTCTACACGCTAGCCTGTGGTCCACCGCCACCGTCCAACCAGCCCCAGCCAGAGACAGACACTAGAACCGCTGGAACCACCATGTGTGGAAGCTGGTCGACCATTCCGAACACGCCCAGTGCACCGCGCCCGACCCATGTGCAAAGACCGCCCCTCGACCGCCGCCCGCTCCCACCGCTTCGCCATGACCCATGGAACACCCCAGGCACCCCCGTTGGCCGCCCTATGCGCCACAGCCACCGCTCGCCGTTGAACCCGCAACCTCTGCCGCCCAGAGCGCGTGATGCTCCTGACCAGCATAGAGCTCGCCTTGCCACGCCTTTAAGCCTCAGAGCACCGCCAGGAGATAGGACACCGTCCCCTACCTCGAGCCACGCTGCTAGGCCCCTGTGCCGCCCTCGCCGGAGTCGCCTTCCCACACCGCTCGGTCTCACCGTCGAGCCTATATAAGCCGGCCTCCCCAGCACGAAATCCTCACACTCCCACACTTCTCACCTCTCACTGATCCTTTCCCCTCTCTCGCCGCAGCCAATCGAGCTGTAGTTCGCCGGAATTGCACCGAAGGAGCCCGCTGTAGAGGAGGAGAAGCCCCATCGATTGCGACCACCCTGGAGCTACCTCGACCGTCCCTGAGCTCGCCATCGACCACCAGTTCTTTTGGCCGCCTCGCCGTCGTCTCTGGAGCCCTGGTACGTCCCCGGTAGACCGTCACCGAGCCGCTAGGGTTCGAGCTCGCCGGCGACCCGTTCGTCATCGACGACGACCCTCAGCCGTAGATCTCACTTCTAATCCTACGATCCACAGCGCGCGTACCGTTTCGCATGTTAAAAGCCACTGACAAGCGGGACTCCCCTGTCAGCTGAGCCCCGCGCCGTAGAGCGCCACTGGGCCGGCCCATGTTCGTTCCCGCGCTAGCTCAGCCGTTCAAAATTGGATTTTTCTTTTTAATTTAAATCTTAGTTTTGTCCCCTAGTTTGAAAATCAATTTAGAGAGATTTATAAATCCAAATTGCATGAAACCAATTTTGCTAGAAAGGTACTGAAAATCTCTATCCAAGCCCGTTGGATTTAAATCAATTGAAGTTATAATGAATCTATAGCAAAAATAACAAGGTAGAGACTTTTCTAACTTCAAACATTTTTCAAAAATAAACTATAAATGCTTTTTAGTTGATTCCAACTCTCAAAAATCACATTTGACAATATCTAACTGAATATATAAAAATATTAAGGTTTACATGCAGTGACTTTGGACTAGTACCAACATAATGCTATATAGGCATTTCTAGTCACTTTAAATCATTTATTTATTAAACTTAGACCTATTTAAATGTAATCCAACATTTAAATCACATTCCCATGTGTTAAGATATATGGTGATGACATGTGTGAATATGATACCATATTTTAAATGGAGAATATTAAATCTTAGTTATTTTTTCAATGAGTAGAAATTACTTTTCTAAATTAAAAAGAATGAAACTAGTGAATTAAACTTGTGATGCTTGTGATGATAATAGATCATCAAATGTGTGTCTTAGAATGCTATTTAGCCTAGTTAAGTATTGTTTGGTGATTGTGTACTCCATATGTATTTATAGACGATAGTACCGACCAAGTCTACGAGGAGGAGGAGTTCTACCAAGAAGAAGAAGAAAACTTCAACCACTACACCAACCAAGGCAAGCTATTGTAGTAAACTGGAATTAAGCTAGTTAACTTGGTCCAAGATGCTATAGGCATGCTTGAGTCATACCACTTTGACTATTAGTTACCCCAAGTCTTATTTACAAGTTTTACTTCCTTTACTTTACTCAAAGTTCTCTACTTTTTGAAGGTAGCATAAAGAGTATAAAACTTGACCTATTTTAGAACCCTTTAGATGTCATTCTATGGCATGAGATTGAACCCATCATTTTTCCACCTTAGTGAACACTCTTAACTTAGTAGTTAGAGTAGATCAAAACTTGAGTCACTTTAGATGGGAACAATTGGTGAAAATGAATTGTGAAAACCTTGGAATGATGAGTCATTCTATTGAGATGTTTTGACATGTGTTGAGAAACACAAATGGTTTATGATAATGAAAATGTTGAGGCAGGAGCCTTAGCCCTTTTATAAAACTGATGGTTGGATTCGGATGCGATACCATTCCAAATTTACTGTACAACCACACTATCTGAATTGGGTAAGGCTTAGCTACAAATTTATATGCATTAGTATTAGTTCCCTCGCGGGAGAGGTTTGAGCTCAGGCTACCTCTCATGATGTCCACCTATGCAGTGCCCAAGATGACTGATGGTCATGGTTGGGAGTCCATGCTCATAGGAGAGGTGCTTATACTAGGGTGTGTAAAGGAAAGGTTATGTTTGATTATCGGCATACTAAGTATGATGATTCAGGGTTATCCCTGACAGATGTATCGAATCTTGTGGTGAAAGTGTACCACCTCTGCAGAGTGTCAAACTATTCAAATAGCCGCGTCCACGGTTATGGATAGTTGGAATGGCCATACTGTTTTGTTGTCAGATGTTTTCCAAATAACTTATGAAATGAATGATGAATCTTGACTTGACCACAACAGGGTTGTGTTTATGATATTAGCTTCCACCTTAAGTGATTCTAGAACCTTATTTTATCTTTCTTTGCTTTAGAACTCAGCTTAGGTTTCAAACTTAACTTTATAGTTAAACTTAGATTTGGCACTTTAACTTAGCACTATACTACTTGTTAGTGGTAGTTTGAGAGTACTTAAAGAGTACTCATGGATTTTGTCGCTGGCTATTCTCATGGCCAGACTATGAAGGAGACTATCAAGATGATGGCCAGCAGGACGACTATGATAACTAGGACTATCTGCCTTCGTCAGCATTGCCTGTGCCCCTGAAGATGGACCCCACCGCTACGCTTTATATTTATTTCCGCTGCTTGTTGTATTAAGACTGGATCATGAGATCCTTATTTGTGTTAGACCTTATGTATGGTTTGTAATGGATGCTGTACTGTAATATCCAATCCGTTATGTCTCGCAAAAATGGTAATCTTGGGATTGCGAGGTATGGCATAATGGACATCTGGGATTAAAAATCCGGGTGTTGACATTCATGTTGGTAGGTGAGAACGGTTCTATCTCCGAAAGCCCTAAGCCACGTAAAACTTGCGATTGATAAATTAGAGGCGTCTAGTTTAGATCGTTGTTGGGCTAGTGTATTGATATGGTATTGTTGTAAGTAGATGTATGATAGATACTCTTACAACACATTCAACGTGTAAGTTCCATAGACATTGGCCTTACACATAAAGGAATGATAGAGATCATACCACGATGCAAATGATAGAGATCAAATGCATGGACCATATCATCTCACTTTACACATTAGATGTTAGCATCTTATACTGCTAGTTTGGCGCTTTTGGTACCATTGTAAGATGATCCCTCATTTAGATATCAAGATAAAATGTGTTCTTCCTTGAGTATGCACCGTTCTATGGATCGTCTTTCGAGACATCACGTGATGATCGGGTGTACTCGACTCTACGCTTTCATACAACGGGTGTAAGACAGTTTTACGCACGCAAGTACTAAGGTTCTTACTTGGCGAGCCTAGCATGTACAGACATGGCCTCGGAACACGGACCGAAAGGTTAAGCATGAGTCATATGGTCGATATGATGCCCATATAGATGCTCGCCTTTGAAGCTACACTAACTCACATGATGATCAGACTTGGTGTAGTGGATTTGGTTCATGTAATCACCAAGAAGGCACGAGGGATGTCGTTTTTGAGTGGGAGTTCATTAGTAATTTGGATTAGTTGAACTCAATCTATCATAAACTTAGTCTAAATAAACTTTACAAATTCTGTTGTAGATGGCACCACCTGCTTTTAATTTCAATGTGTTCATGGAGAAAGAGAAACTTGCTGCGAATGGTAGCAACTTCACCAACTGGGCTATGAATTTGAGGATTCTCCTCACTGCTGCACAAAAGCAATATGTGCTAGATGCGCCGCTAGGCCCCCCACCAGCTCCTGATGCCCTTGACGAGGAAAAGAATGTCTATGTGACTTGTCAGGAGGACCACAACTTAGTTCATTACGGCATATTCTATGGGATAGAGCCAGAACTTCGAAAGCGTTTTGAAAATGGCAATGCCTTTGATACCATGGGAGAATTGAAAATGATATTTTCGATACCCATGCTGCCGTAGAGAGTTATAATGCTACTGAAAAGTTCTTTAGCTGCATGATGGAGGAGAACAACTCCGTTAGTGAGCATGTACTCAAAATGTCTGGGTACGCCGATAAGCTTGTGTCCTTGGGAATAACGATTCCCATTGACTTAGGTATACATCGTGTTCTCCAATCTTTGCCACCTAGATACAAGAGCTTTGTGATGAACTATAACATGCAGGGCATGAAGAAGAGTCTTCCCGAGCTTCTGTCAATGCTTAAGACTACAGAAGTGGAGATTAGGAAAGAACATCAAGTGTTGATGATCAATAGGACCACCGGTTTCAAGAAGGACAAGAAAGGCAAGCACAAGGGAAAGAAGGGTGGCAAAACTGTTGCTGCGCTTGAAAAGAAACCCCGAGCTGGCCCTAAGTCCGATACCGAGTGCTACTATTGCAAGGGGACTGGCCATTGGAAGCGCAACTACCCCAAGTATTTGGCGGACAAGAAGTCCGGCAAGGCAAACAAAGGTATATGTGATATACATGTTATTGATGTGTACTTGACTAGTACTCGCAGTAGCACCTGGGTATTTGATACGGGATCGATTGCTAATATATGTAACTTGATTCAGGGGCTGCGGAACAAGCGACAACTAGCAAGGGATGAGGTCACAATGCGGGTCGGCAATGGATCAAGAGTTGATGTGATCGCCGTCGGAACGCTGCCTCTCCATATGCCATCAGGATTAGTCATAAACCTAAATAATTGTTATTTGGTGCCTGCACTTAGCATGAACATTGTATCCGGATCGTGTTTGATGCAAAGTGGTTATTCGTTTAAATCTGAAAACAATGGTTGTTCGATTTATATGGATAATATCTTTTATGGTCATGCACCTGTGTTGAATAGTTTATTTCTGATGGATCTCGATAGTAATATTACGCACATTCATAATGTTAATGCTAAAAATATTAAACTTGATGATGATATATCTACATATATGTGGCACTGCCATCTAGGTCATATTGGCGTTAAACGCATGAAGAAACTCCATTCTGATGGACTTTTGGAATCACTTGATTTTGAATCATTTTATACATGTGAGCCATGCCTTATGGGCAAGATGACTAGAACGCCGTTTTCCGGTTCAATGGAACAGGCGACAGATCTATTGGAAATCATACATACTAAAGTGTGTGGACCAATGAGTGTGTCGGCGCGAGGTGGATATCGTTATTTTGTTACTTTCACGGATGATTTGAGTAGATACGGGTATATCTATTTGATGAAACACAAGTCTGAAACTTTTGAAAAGTTCAAGGAATTTCAGAATGAAGTGGAAAATCATCGTAATAGAAAGATCAAATTTCTACGGTCTGACCATGGAGGAGAGTATCTAAGTTACGAGTTTAGCACACACATGAAAGAGTGTGTAATAGTTTCAAAACTCACACCTGCCGGAACACGACAACGTAATGGTGTGTCGGAACGTCGTAATCATACCTTATTGGATATGGTTCGATCTATGATGTCTCTGACTGACTTGCCATTGTCATTTTGGGGTTATGCACTGGAAACAGCTGCATTCACTTTAAATTGGGCACCATCTAAATCCGTTGAAACGACAACGTATGAGTTATGGTTTGGAAACAAACCTAAGCTATCATTTCTTAAAGTTTGGGGGATGCGATATTTATGTGAAGAAACTTCAACCGGATAAACTCAAACCCAAAGCGGAAAAATGCGTCTTCATAGGATACCCTAAGGAAACAATTGGGTATACCTTCTATCACAGATCCGAGGGCAAGGTTTTTGTTGCCAAGAATAGATCCTTTCTTGAGAAGGAGTTTCTCGCGAAAGGTGTGAGTAGTCGGAAGGTAGAACTCGAAGAGGTTATTGAACCTTCTCTTCATGAAATAGCGAGTGGCACAGCACCGGAAGTTGTTTCGGAGTTGACTTCACCTAATGAAGAGAGATCTAATGATATTGATCATGAAACTCCTAAAGAGGAAACTACCGAACCTCGCAGGACAAGCAGGACACGTGCAGCTCCTGAACTGTACGGCAATCCTGTTGTGAATTTCATGGTTGATAAAATGGATGACCCTGCGACGTATGAAGAAGCGATGATGAGCCCAGATTCCAACAAATGGCTAGAAGCCATGAAATTCGAGATGGAATCCATGTACGAGAACCAAGTTTGGACCTTGGTGGACTTACCTCACGATCGAAAGGCCGTTGAGAATAAATGGATTTTCAAAAGAAAAACTGATGCTGATGGCAATATGACCATCTATAAGGCTCGACTTGTCGCAAAGGGGTTTCGACAAATTCAACGAGTTGATTATGATGAGACATTATCTCCCGTAGCGATGCTTAAGTTAGTTAGGATTATGTTAGCAATTGCTGCATATTTCGATTATGAAATATGGCAGATGGATGTCAAAACTGCGTTCGTCAATGGTAATATTGAAGAAGAGTTGTATATGATACAACCTAAGGGTTTTGTCAATCCTAAGGATGCTAATAAGGTATGCAAACTTCAGCGATCCATCTATGGACTGAAGCAAGCATCCTGGAGTTGGAATCTCTGCTTTGATGAGGTGATCAAAGAGTTTGGATTTGACCAAACTTATGGAGAGGCTTGTATTTACAAGAAAGTGAGTGGGAGCAATGTGACATTTCTGATATTATATGTGGATGACATATTATTGATTAGAAATGATATAGATCTTTTAAACAGTGTTAAAAGTTATCTAAACAGCAAATTTTCGATGAAAGACCTTGGTGAAGCGTCATATATATTAGGCATTAAAATCTATAGAGATATATCAAGGCGCCTAATTGGGCTATCGCAGAGTACAAACCTTGATAAGATATTAAAGAAGTTTAATATGGACGAAAGTAAGAAGGGGTTCTTACCTATGTTGCAAGGCAAGACATTGAGTAAGACTCAAAGTCCGGCTACGGCGGAAGAAAGAGAGATGATGGATAAGATCCCCTATGCCTCGGCCATAGGCTCTATTATGTATGCCATGCTATGTACAAGACCGGATGTGGCACATGCTATTAGTTTGACTAGTAGGTACCAATCTGATCCAGGTTCGGAACACTAGATAGCGGTAAAGAACATCCTCAAGTACTTGAGAAGAACTAGGGATATGTTTCTTATATACGGATATGTCGATGCTAGCTTTGACACCAATCCGGATAACTCTAAGTCTCAATCCGGATACGTATTTCTCTTGAACGGAGCAACAGTTAGTTGGAGGAGTTCCAAACAACCTGTGGTGGCCGGATCAACGACGGAGGCGGAATATGTTGCTATTCAGAAGCGGCGCAGGAAGCGGTTTGGATGAAAGAGTTCATTACGGAACTAGGTGTGGTTCCTAGTGCATTGGACCCAATGGTGATCTATTGTGACAACAATGGAGCCATAGTGAACACAAAGGAACCGAGGTCTCACAAGAATTCCAAGCATATTAAGCGCCGGTTTCACTCCATCCGCAAGCATGTCAAGGATGGAGATATAAAGATTTGTAAAGTACACACAGACCTAAATGTAGCAGATCCGTTGACTAAAGTTATCCCTAGGGCAAAACATGATCAACACCAGAATTCCATGGGTGTTAGATTTATCATTATGTGAACTAGATTATTGTCTCTAGTGCAAGTGGGAGACTGAAGGAAATATGCCCTGAGAGGCAATAATGAAGTTGTTATTATGTATTCCTTATATATGATAGACGTTTATTTTGCATGCTAGAATTGTATTGATCGGAAACATCAATACATGTGTGTTTAATAAACAAAAAGGGTTCCTAGTTATGCCTCTCTTATAGACTAGCTTGTTGATTAACAAGATGATCAAGGTTTCCTGATCATGGACATTGGATGTTGTTAATAACAAGGTCACACCATTGGTGGAATGATGTGATGAACATTCATCCGAAGTATAGCATTACGATCAAGTCATTATGTTTATATTGCTATAACATCATACGAAGTAATCTTTATCGTTAGACCATGAGATCATGTTAATTGCTAACACCGGAAGAGTATCTTGATAACATCAAATGTCACACCGTAACAGGGTGACTATAAAGATGGGTTCAGCACTACGAAGGTGTTATGTTGAGGCTCATGGATCAAGAGTGAAATTTGTCAATCCCGATGACGGATAGATATACTCTGGGCCCTCTCGGTGATATCACATTGAGATAGCTTGCAAGCAAGTGATGTGATCACTAGAATGTTATATCACGGGAACGAGAAAAGAGTGCATGTTGGTAACGAGATCAAACTAGGTATGGAGATACCGATGATCGAATCTCGGACATGTAATATATCGCGAGACAAAGGGATTTAGTTACAAGCATTAAAGGTTCTCACGATCACAGAAGTCATCGTTGAATGTGTAGGAGTCAGTACGGATCTCCAGGTCCCACTGCTGATTATTGATTGGAGAAGGGTCTCGATCATGTCTGCATTATTCGCGAACCGTAGGGTGACACACTTAAGAGTTACCGGACATCATTTTGGAGCACATATGTTTCAGACGAAAGAATTGCAAAGCGCAGGAATTGTTTCAATAGAAACCGGAAATTGTTTCGGGTGAAATTGCAGAAAGTGGTTCTGCATGTGATATTGAAATATTGCAAGGGGCTATATGTGAATGTTTGTTAATTAAAGTAATTAACAAAATTCTGAATAAATTTAATAAAATAGTTTTATTAAATGAGAGAGCATTAAACTTGGAGAATTTTAATGCATTTAAAGTGGAGACTTTAAAAGGGAATGTGAAGAGGCATTTTAATGTGGAGGGGTTACCACCACATGAATGGGGGAGGTGAGGGGTCACCCCCCCATGCGCCAGCCATGGAGAGGAGGGGCACCCCCTCCTCCTATAAAATGCCACCCATTTCCTCCTTCATCCTCACACCTCCTTGTGAAGGATCTCTCTCCCCCTCTAGAATTATCCCCCCATGGTCTCGGATTAGGGAGATACATGTTCCCGGTGGCATTTCATCTGGAAGGAGTTGCTGCTTCCGCTAGATCGCTGGAGCGAGGAGGTGGAGGTTGTCCGGTGGCTTGAACGTGTGTGCGAGTATGGATGCGCTGCAAGAGCTGCGGCGCTCGGACTTACTCACGATCTTGAGATCGGCAAGTGTACAACTACATCAACCACGAGTTCCTACTCATTAACAAAACTCGTTGTCTTTGAGGGTAAGTTCTGGTTGGATGTATGTCCACCCGTTGCTTTGTACCTAGTAGATAGATCTTGGCGTGTAGTTCACACCGTAGGAAACTTTTTGTTTTCTATGCTGCAGACCCAACAACCTCCGGGATTTGAGGACCCCAAGTTTCCAAACCATATCTACAAACTTGATAAGGCCCTCTATGGACTTCAACAAGCCCCACGTGTGTGGTATGAGCACCTTAGAAAGTTGTTGGTAGACCATGGTTTCGAAGTTGGGCTAATCGACCCCACTCTTTTTACTAAGAGAGTTGGAGGAAACTTGTTCATATGTGAAATTTATGTTGATGATATTATATTTGGTTCTCGTAACAAAGCCTTCAATGATGTCTTTGCTAAGCTAATGACCGATGAGTTCGAAATGTCTATGATGGGTGAATTGCAATTCTTTCTTGGATTTGAAGTGAAGCAATTGATTGGAGGTATCTTCATTAATCAAGCCAATTACATTCAAGATATGCTCAAGAGGTTTAAGTTGACAGATTTAAATGGAGCCAAGACTCCCAGGCCTCTCAAGTGTGATATCTCTCTCGATATAAAGGGTAAATATGTGGATCAAAAGGTATATCGATCTATGATTGGTTCTTGTTTTATATTTGTGCATCTAGACCAGATATCATGTTAAGTGTGGGTATTTGTGCATGGTTTCAAGCCGCCCCAAAACAAAGCCACCTCATGGCGGTCAAGCGAATCTTTGGATATTTAGTTGATACCCCAAACTTTGGCTTATGGTATCCCAAGGGCTCAAGCTTTGTTCTTCATGGTTTCACGGATTCGGATTGGGCGGGAGACAAAGTTGGAAGGAAATAAACCTCCGGGGCTTGCCAATTCCTTGGTAGGTCCTTGGTGTGTTAGTCATCAAAGAAACACAATTGTCTCTCCTTGTCCTCCGCCGAAGCCGAGTATATTGTGGCCGCTAGTTATTGTGCTCAATTATTGTGGATGAGGCAAACTTTAAAGGATTACAGTGTCATGTGTGACAAAGTGCCTCTTCTTTGTGATAATGAAAGTGCCATCAAGATCGCCTACAACCCGGTGCAACACACAAGAACGAAGCACATTGATATTCGCCATCACTTTATCTGGGAACATGTGAACAATGGAGATATTTACCTATCTTATGTGAGCACTGATATGTTGGAAACGTATCTATAATTTTTGATGTTCCATGCTTGTTTTATATCAACTTTCTTATGTTTTGTCCATACTTTGGAGTATTTTTGCACATTTTCTAGAACTAACCTCTTAACAAGATGCCACAGTGCCAGTTGCCTATTTTCTGCTGTTTTTGGTTTCAGAAAAGCTAGTAAGGAAATATTCCCGGAATGGACCGGCCAAAAGCCAAAGTCAATATTTTACCCGAAGCAACACGGAGTCCGGAGGGGAGACGAAGAGGGGAAACAGGGCGGCCACACCTGGTGGCGGCGTGGGCTGCCCTAGCCGCGCCACCAGGGGGTGTGGGCCCCCTGGCACTCCACCGACTTTGCCCCTTCGCCTATAAAAGTCTCCTAGGACGAAAACCCTAAGGACCCGATCAAAATTCCACGAAAGAGTCTGTAGTCGCCGCCATCTCCATCCCTAGACCGGGAGGGATCTGAAGCTCTTCTCGGAACCCTGCCGGAGGGTAGAGATCACCCTGGAAGCCTTCTTCATCACCATGCTTTCCTCTGGTTTTATGCCTGAGTAGTTCATCTCTGGACTACGGGTCCATATAGTAGCTAGATGGTTGGTTCTCCTCCTTTGTGCCACCACGTTTAGATCTTGCGAGCTCCGTTCATGATCAAGATCATCTATTTGTAATCTTACATGTGTTTGCGGGGATTCGATGGATATTGAGATGCTATTTCAGATTGATTATTGATTCTATCATGTCTTTGTTATTTGTGATCTTGCATGCTTTCCGTCATTAGTAGCTATCTTGGCCGCGTAGATGCTAGCAACTCCAAGAGGGAGTATTTATGCTCGATAGTGGGTTCATGCCTCTAGTAATATGGGGAAGTGACAGAAATCTCTAAGGTACTAGATGTGCTGTTGGAACTAGGGAGAAAACAACAATCCTTTGTTCATAGAACAATCGTACTGCAACTAGTGAACTATGGACCCCTGTCCATTCTTTTACCATCAATCTACAACTATTTACTATTTTCTATTTACTTTCTGCAAGAAGTTACTATCTTCCACACAATACATTTAATCCTTTATTTTCAGCAAAACCGATGAGATTGACAACCTCACTGTAAGTTGGGGGCATAGTTCCGTGGTTATGTTGTGTAGGATTCCAAGTTGGAAACAACACCTTGGAGGTGTTTCCTTGCTCCTACTAGTTCGATAACCTTGGTTTCATAACTGAGGGAAAACTTGCTACTATGCTCATCATACCTTCCTCTTGGGGTTCCCCAACGAGCTCGATACATTTTGAGCCATCAAGCACTTTTTTTGGCGCTGTTGCCGGGGAGTCAAGGACATCTTCACAAGGGGAGTCCCTCATAACCAATCTCTTTACTTTGTTTTATTTTTTTTGCTTAGTTTATTTCTGCTTTGTTTGCTTGTTTCTTTATCAAAAACACAAAAAAATTAGTTGTACTAGTTTACTTCTTCATATTAAAAACACAAAAAAATGACTACTCTTGAAAACACTAAGTTGTGTGACTTCACTAGCACCAACAACAATGATTTCATGTGCACACCTATTGCTCAACCTGTTCCTGAAGCTACTTTCTTTGCAATTAAACCTTCTTTGCTTAATCTTGTTATGAAAGAACAATTATCTGGTGTTGGTACTGAAGATGCTGCTGCTCACCTTAATAAATTTTTTGAACTTTGTGAGATGCAAAAACATAGGGATATAGATGGGGATATTATTAAGCTTAAATTGTTTCCTTTCTCTTTGAGAGAAAAAGCTAAAGAATGGTTGCTATCCCTAACTAGAAATAGTATCGATTCTTGGACTAAATGCAAAGATGCTTTTATTGGAAAATACTATCCCCCTGCTAAGATTATATCTATGAGAAGTGAAATAATGAAATTTAAACAATCTGATAATGAACATGTTGCTCAAGCTTGGGAAAGAATGAAATCTTTGGTAAAGAATTGTCCCACTCATGGACTGACTGCTTGGATGATTATCCAAACCTTTTATGCATGAGTGAATTATTCTTTAAGAAATTTGCTGGATTCTACCGCTAGAGGTACCTTTATGACCATTACTTTGGGTGCTGCAACAAAGCTTCTGAATAATATGATGGTTAACTATTCTGAATGGCACACTGAGAGAGCTCCACAAGGTAAGAAAGTAAATTCTGTTGAAGAAACCTCCTCATTGAGTGATAAAATTGATGTTATTATGTCTATGCTTGTTAATGGGAAAGCTCATATTGATCCAAATCATGTTCCCTTAGCCTCTTTGGTTGCTTAAGAAGAGCAAGTTGATGTGAACTTTATTAGAAATAATAATATTAGCAACAATGCTTACAAGAATAATTTTGGTAATAATAATTATAGGCCATATCCTCCCAATAATAATAATGCTTATGGAAATTCCTACAACAATAATAGAAGTGCACCCTCTGAACTTGAAGTTATGCTTAAAGATTTTATTAGTAAACAAACTAATTTCAATAAAACTATTGAGGAAAAACTCTCTAATGCTGAAAGAAATATAGCATCATTGTCTGAAGCACAATCTTCTTTGAATAAAATGGCTGCTAAACCTGAAACTATTGAAAATTCCTTTGCTTCTACTAATGCCATACAAGTTAGAATTGATGAAAATGTTAGACTGTTAGCTGAATTGCATGCTAAGTGGGAAAGAGAAGATGAAATTGCTAGAAATATTAGTATTTCTACCATCACCACCACTAATGTTAATGCTAGCAAACCACATGAAGTTCCTTCTGCAACAATACCTAAAACCAGTGGAACCTTTTCTAATAAAAATGCTGAAATTCTTTGAAATATGGGAAACAATAGCTCTACTACTTTAGATGGTGATTATGATTTTGATCTTGATGGTTGCAATATCTCTGAAGTAATTATGTTCCTACAAAAGCTTGCTAAAAGTCCTAATGCTAGTGCTATGAATATGGCCTTTACAAAACACATTACTGATGCTCTCATAAAAATTAAAGAGGAAAAGATGAAACATAAAGCTTCTATTCCTATGAAATTAGAAGATGGTTGGGAACCCATCATTAATATGAAAGTGAATGATTTTGTTCTCAAAGCTTTATGTGATCTTGATAGTAGTGTTTCTATCCTACCTAGAAAGATTTATGAAATGCTTGATTTTCCACCATTGGAAGATTGTTATCTAAATTTCCAACTTGATGATAATGCTAAAAAGAAACTCAGGGGAGTATTGATACATTGCAAATGTATCTATAATTTTTGATGTTCCATGCTTGGTTTTATCTACTTTCTTGTGTTTTGTCCACACTTTGGAGTACTTTTCATATGATTTCTTGGACTAACCTATTAACAAGAGCCACAACGCCAGTTGCCTGTTTTCTGGTGTTTTTGATTCCAGGAAAGTCAGAAAATCAATATTCTCAGAATTGGACCAGACAAAAGCCAAAGTCGATATTTTACCAGAAGACTCACGGAGCCAGAAGACAAGACGGAGAGGGGCCACAGGGCGACCACACCATGTGGTGGCGCGGGCTAGCCCTGGCCGCACCACCAGGTGGTGTGGGCCCCCTGGACGCCCACCGACCTTGCCTCTTCGCCTATAAGATGCCTCCCGATGCAAAACCCCTAAATCATCAAACCTCTAGCCACGAAAAGTTCTGTAGCGCCACCACCACCGAAGGGGAGATTCGGGGGACAGAAAGTCTCTGTTCCGGCACCCTGCCGGGATGGGGAAGTTCCCCCGGAGCCATCTCCATCGATCTCCACCATCATCTCCATCGCCGTTGCTGATTCCCATGATAAGGAGGGAGTAGTTCTCTCTCGAGGCTAAGGGTTCTACCGGTAACTATGTGTTCATATCTCTCTCTATGCATGATCTTATTGACATCATGAGCTTGTAATCTATAGATCTACCTTGCTACTCAAGTGCTTTAATAGATCTCTGCTCTCCCCATGTGTGTGAAAGTGACAGCGTGCACACCATGGTGGCACTTAGGCTAGAGATTACAAATCCTTGTTATGAGTTATATTTGGAGTTGGATGTCTTTATTAAATTGTGGTCTTTGTTGGACCTATCTAGTACTCAAGGTGACAGTGTGGGGTTATCTAGATGGGAAAGGCTTACTTTGAGGTGTGCTGTTATAGCCCTATCGTTATTAGAGTGTTCAACCGGAGAGTAGTTAAGAGTTGTATCATAAAGAGAAGATATTTATATGAGAGTGTTCATTAGTGAAAGTATGATCCCTAGGCCTTGTTTCTAAGCATTGATGCACCGTTTGCAATTAGATCTATTACATGTTTGCTTGCTTCCTTCTTTATTTCAGTTTGCCTTTAGTCTTTTCCCACGTCAACCACACGCCATCAAGCTATTTTTTATCACCGTTACCACTTATAATTATCTATACCACTTGTATTTCAATATCTCTTCGCCGAACTAGTGCACCTATACACCTGACAAGTGTATTGGGTGTGTTGGGGACACAAGAGACTTCTTGTATCTTGATTGCAGGATTGCTTGAGAGGGAATACCTTTGACCACTTCCTCCCTGAGTTCGATAAACCTTGGGTGATCCACTTAAGGGAAAATTTGCTGCTGTTCTACAAACCTCTGCACTTGGAGGCCCAACAACTGTCTACAAGAATAGAAGTGCATAGACATCAAGCTATTTTCTGGCGTCGTTGCCGGGGAGGTAAGGTAAAAGGTACTCACATCCTCCGGTGTGAGTGCTCGAAGTTATTTCCTTTAGATTCTGCA
The DNA here is from genome assembly GCA_916181665.1 of Avena sativa. NCBI lineage: Eukaryota > Viridiplantae > Streptophyta > Magnoliopsida > Poales > Poaceae > Avena > Avena sativa. Next base: position 23,124,023 of record OV702290.1, on the reverse strand, counting down.
ATTTTGTCTTTTTGTTTCTTATTTTCACTAGTTAGGCTTAATGGAAAACAATAAAAAAATTAGAGAGCTTTATAGTATTTATCTTGAGTTAGGACATGAAGTGTTTGAAGAGAAAATTACAAAATCTATGGAACTTTATTTGCATGCTAATAGCAATGTTGTTAGTATGAATTCTTTGGACACCATTATTGCTAATGCTATGGAAAAGTCTAAGCTTGGGGAAGCTAGTTTTTATGAAAATGATCTTTTTAGTTCCCCAGCTATGGAAGATAGCTATTCTATTGCTTATGATGATACCAAACCTCCAATATATGATGATTACAATGATGAATATGATATTTTAAGTCCACCTAATATTGAGGAGAAAATTAATGATTACAATATGCCTCCTATATTTGATGGTTATGGTGATAAAAATAATAATGATAGCTATTTTGTTGAATTTGCTCCCACTAAAATTAATAAGAATGAATATGTTTATGTGGGGAGTATTAATTCTTTTATGCATGTGGCTCATGATAAGAATGTTTTATGTGATAGTTATATTGTTAATTTTATTCATGATGCTACTGAAAGTTATTATGGGAGAGGGAAACATGGTTTTATGCATCTCAATAATATTAAATTTCCCCTCTTTGTGTTGAAAATTTTGAAGTTGCACTTGTTTTGCTTTCCTATGTTTGTTTCTTTGTGCTTTCATGACTTGTTTCTTTACAAGATTCCTATGCATAGGAAGAGGGTTAGACTTAAATGTGCTTTGAATTTGCTTCTTGATGCTCTCTTTTACTTCAATTCATATTTCTTATGTGAGCATCTTCTCAAATTATCATGCCTAACTTAAAGGCGTTAAAGAAAAGTACTTATTGGGAGATAACCCAAAAGTTTTAATTGAGTCTTGGAAGTTATTACTTCAGTAATAACCTCTTCTTATCCTTTTTTTGCTTTTTGTGCCAAGAGTAATCTCTAATGAGAGAGAAGTAATGTTTGGGAAAGTTGCTGTCCTGAAACAGATTTCTATGCTTCACCGTAAAAGTTCGTGTAAAATCTCTATATGTCCTTTTGAGGCGTGAATTTTTGTGCTTCTTCCTCAGGTTGTTATCTAACTTTCATTAGTTCAACACTTTTCTATTTGAGCAACAGAAGGTCTTTGAAAAAATTCGTCTTTACCCGCTGCTCTGTTTTGACAGATTTCTGCCAGTATTTGCATTCGCTTCTTGTTGGTTCCTTTTTGAGTTCTTTTAGGGAATTGAGCTTTTTGAGGGAAGTGCTACAGTAGATTGTGTTTTAATGGAAGTTTTATTGGTGTTGGAACTGAACCTAAAGACCTATTATCTTGAGTGCACTAATGTTGCTAATAAAGATTGTGTGAAGTTTTGTACGAAGGAAAAATTTCAGGTGTATGGAAGGAATGAGTAATGAGATGAAGGATGGACTAAAGCTCAAGCTTGGGGATACCACGCGTCTCACCCCAAGAAATATCCAAGAAGTACAAGCGTCAAAGCTTGGGGATGCCCAAGGCATCCCCCTCTTCATCAATAAATATCCCAGGTTTCTTCCAAACGCTTCATTTTTATAGTTTCATGCACAGTTGTGTTGTTCTTGGAGCGTCTTCTTTTTCGTTTTCGTTTTGGTTTTTCGTTTGCTTGGTTTGATTAGTTTTCTGAATAAATTGGTTGGACCCCCTCTTTCATACATTGGTTTTCAAATAGTTTGGTTTGGTTTGGAAAAGAGTAGGAAAGTTCATGCTTAAGTGGTAAAGAGAGCTCGTTTTTGACTGTGGCCTATGCTTTGTCATGCCATGCTTGATATTGTTTTGGCTTTATGCTTAGTATTCTTTGCTGTAGCATGACTTGTTATAAACAATTGAGATTGCTTAATGTGCCTTGGATGAATCATGCGTTGTTTTAGCATATTAAAGCATAGTATAGTGGTATTCTCCTTTGATGCTTTATTTGGGTTGACTTGGCGCATGCTCACACCATGTTATGACTATCTCAAGTCACCATAAGCCTTTATGATCCTTTAGTTTTCAACTTGTAGTATCACTTTATGCTTTGATCAATGATGTTTTGTCGCTCTGCATGATTATGGCCATTATTGCTCTCTTAGTTTGTTGCTCCCAGTCTTTTGCTAGCCTCCGCAACCAAGTATGAGTTCCACTCAAGCATCCAACTCCCTAAACCAAGTTATTCCAAAGAGTCCACCATACCTACCTATTAGCATATGCTATTCCAAGTATATTCATGTTTTTATTTACCTTCCAAATTAAACTTGTTATGAGAAAACTAGTGATTAAAGCTCTCACGAACTTGATGGCACACTTCACTTTTCTTGCCCTTAATAAACTTGAACCATTGTGTCATCTATGTTGTATATGCTTGCACTTATTTGTTGGGGATTAGCAGAACCATGCTGTCATGGGGAACGCTTTCAACATTGCACGGGTACTTTGTACCTAGTTGATATCATGCTCTTTTGCCTATGGATGTCGTCGGTGTGAAATGAAAGGGGAGCTTGTAAGTCCATGGAGTTATGTATATATGTTAGGGAAACGCCTGGGCCGCTGGTCTAATCCATGCTAACATGGTGGAAACCTGCAGCATAACCATAATGAGCTGTCTATGAAGCATTCTTCTTATAAAAAAAGTCGTATATTGAGAAAAAAGAGAAAAAGAAAAAAAGAGATTATGAAAAGAGGAAAGAGAGAAAAAAGCACCATATTCCCATGGTAAATAAGAAGATTGTTGAGATGCTCGTTGTCTGCTTGCCTTGTCATTTTGATATGGGGATACTTCCGTATCATCGGGCAAGGTGTACCCCGTTGGCGGTTCTCTATGATACACATGTACTTATGATGACAAGAACTTACTGGTGACTAAACTTGAGTAACATGAGGAGCGGCCCTCGTATTCAAGGGACATGAGATTTCCATCTTATACTTTGTCAAGCATGTACACCATAGTTTGTTCACTTTAACCTTAATCACTTCAAGATGCTTATGATAGGGGTAATGAGAGCTGAAATCTATAAGTACCATAAGTTTTGGAAGCTCTTTATGAGACTTGAATCCCTACTTCCTTTTATAAAGGCCTTACTTACACCAATATATTGAGTCTCCACCTTCTATCTTTATGCACCTACTTTGAGAGCATAGTGGCCATTCTTAGTTCTATGTGCATTGTCCCAAGACTAGTTGATTGATGCATATCTTGATATTGCTTGTTTTAAACTATTTGTATCTAGTCACTCTTATGAACTTTGAAGGTGTCCTATGCATTTATATTTGCTACTCTATGAGGGACAAGCTGAATACTATTATGCTACGTTTTCTTTATGTGAAACAAACAAACGTCTTGCAAAGCATTGTTATTCATGAATCTTTTGTTTGTGCATTTTCATGTTGCATCATAGTTTCTTTGTCTTATTGCTAGAACTTTGTATTTCATGTTATGATTGAAGTACTATGATCCCAGCTTTGGATGTTTTACAAATACTTTGATCAAGTCTTTGATGGTGCATGTCACCTCAAAAATTATTCTTTCTTTTTATCACTTATTTACTCGAGGACGAGCAGGAGTTAAGCTTGGGGATGTTGATACATTCCAAATGTATCTATAATTTTTGATGTTCCATGCTTGGTTATATCTACTTTATTGTGTTTTGTCCACACTTTGGAGTACTTTTCATATGATTTCTTGGACTAACCTATTAACAAGAGCCACAGTGCCAGTTCCCTATTTTCTACTGTTTTTGGTTCCAGGAAAGTCAGAAAATCAATATTCTCGGAATTGGACCGGACAAAAGCCAAAGTCGATATTTTACCGGAAGACTCACGGAGCCCGAAGACGAGACGGAGAGGGGCCACAGGGCGGCCACACCATGTGGTGGCGCGGGCTAGCCCTAGCCGCGCCACCAGGTGGTGTGGGCCCCCTGGCCACCCACCGACCTTGCCTCTTCGCCTATAAGATGCCTCCCGATGCAAAAACCCAAAATCATCAAGCCTCTAGCCACGAAAAGTTCCGCAGCACCGCCGCCACCGAAGGGGAGATTCGGGGGATAGAAAGGCTTTGTTCCGGCACCCTGCCGGGACGGGCAAGTGCCCCCGGAGCCATCTCCATCGATCTCCACCACCATCTCCATCACCGTTGCTGATTCCCATGATGAGGAGGGAGTATTTCTCTCTCGAGGCTAAGGGTTCTACCGGTAGCTATGTGTTCATCTCTCTCTCTCTCTATGCATGATCTTATTGAGATCATGAGCTTGTAATCTATAGATCTACCTTGCTACTCAAGTGCTTTAATAGATCTCTGCTCTCCCCATGTGTGTGAAAGTGACAGCGTGCACACCATGGTGGCACTTAGGCTAGAGATTACAAATACTTTTTATGAGTTATATTTGGAGTTGGATGTCTTTATGAAATTGTGGTGTTTGTTGGACCTATCTAGTACTCAAGGTGACAGTGTGGGGTTATCTAGATGGGAAAGGCTTACTTTGAGGTGTGCTATTATAGCCCTACCGTTGATTAGAGTGTTCAACCGGAGAGTAGTTAAGAGTAGTATCATAAAGAGAAGATATTTATATGAGAGTGTTCACTAGTGAAAGTATGATCCCTAGGCCTTGTTTCTAAGCATTGATACACCATTTGCAATAACATTTGTTACATGTTTGCTTGCTTCCTTCTTTATTTCAGTTTGCCTTTAGTCTTTTCCCACGTCAACCACACGCCGTTAAGCTATTTTCTATCACCGTTACCACTTAGAATTATCTATACCACTTGTATTTCACTATCTCTTCGCCGAACTAGTGCACCTATACACCTGGAAAGTGTATTGGGTGTGTTGGGGACACAAGAGACTTCTTGTATCTTGATTGCAGGATTGCTTGAGAGGGAATACCTTTGACCACTTCCTCCCTGAGTTCGATAAACCTTGGGTGATCCACTTAAGGGAAAACTTGCTGCTGTTCTACAAACCTCTGCACTTGGAGGCCTAACAACTGTCTACAAGAATAGAAGTGCGTAGACATCAAGTATTAATGATGTTCTTATTATGGTTAACAATACCTATGTCCCCGTTGATTTCTATGTTTTGGATGTTGAATTCAATGCTTCTTGTCCTATTATTTTGGGAAGACCTTTTCTTAGAACTGTTGGCGCCATTATTGATATGAAAGAAGGCACCATTAAATATCAATTCCCATTCAAGAAAGGTATAGAACACTTCCCCAAGAAGAGAGAGAAGATTCCTTTTGCCTCTCCTATTAAAACAAAATTGATCTTAATGCTTCTTCATTTGAGAATACTCGATTCTTTTCCTGCTTCTTATGCCTAGCTCAAAGGCGTTAAAGAAAAGCACTTATTGGGAGATAACCCAAATTTCTTTAGGAACCTTTTAATGAGTCTTGGAAATTATTACCTTTGTAATAACCGCTCCTTATCATTTTTGTGTGGTTTTTGTGCCAAGAGTAACCTCTAATGAGAGACAAATAATGCTTGGGAAAGTTGGTATCCCGAAACAGATTTTTGTGCTTCGCTGAAAAAATTCGTGAAAATCTCTGCATGTCGGTTTGATCTGTAATTTTTTGTGCTTATGACCCAGATTGTTATCCAACTTTCGTTAGTTCATCACTTTTCGATTTGAGCAACAGAAGGTCTTCGAAAAAATTGGTTTTTACCTGCTGGTCTGTTTTGACAGATTTCTGCCATTATTTGCATTTGCCTCTTAATCTATTTCTCTTTGAGTTATCTTTGATCATTTGAAATTTTTAAAGGAAGTGATACAATAGCTTGTGTTTTAATGGAAGTTTTACTTGTGTTGAAACTAAATCTAAAGACTTATTATCTTGAGTGCACTAATGTTGCTAATGAAGATTGTGTGAAGTTTTGTATGAAGGAGATTTTTAAGTGTAGGGAAGGATAATGTGATAAGATGAAGTATGGACAAAATCTCAAGATTGGGGATGCCACCCGTGTCACCCCAAGAAATATTCAATAAGTACAAGCGTCAAAGCCTGGGGATGCCCAAGGCTCCCCTTCTTCATCAATAAAAATTTCAGGTTTCTTCCAAACACTTCATTTTTATTATTTCATGCACAATTGTGTTGTTCTTGGAGCGCCTTCGTTTTGTTGTTAGTTTTCATTTGCTTACTTTGCTTGAATAAATTGGTTGGACCCCCACATTCATATATACATAATTTCAAATAGGTTGATTTGGATTGGAAAAGAGTAGGAAAGTTCATGCTTAAGTGGTATAAAAGGAGCTTGTTTTTAACAGTGACTTAGACTTTGTCATGTCATGCTTGGTATTATTTTGACTTTATCCTTAGTGATTATTTCTGTAGCATGACTTGTTCCAAACAATTGAGATTGCTTAATGTGCCATTAAAGAATCATGCGTTGTTTTAGCATATTAAAGCATAATATTGTGGTATTCTCCTTTGATGTTTTATTTGGGTTGACTTGGCGCATGCTCACACCATGTTAAGACTATCCCAAAGTCACCATAGCCTCTATGATCATTTAGTTTTCGACTTGTAATATCACTTTATGCTTTAATTAATGATGTTTTGTAGCTTTGCATGATTATGGCCATTATTGGTCTCTTAGTTGGTCGCTCCTAGCCTTTTGCTAGCCTCCATACCAAGTATGAGTTCCACTCATGCATCCAACTCCAAATAAAACCAAGTTATTCCAAAGATTCCACCATACCTACCTACTAGCATTTGCTATTCCAAGTATATTCAGGTTTTTATCTACCTTCCGAATTAAACTTGTTATGTGAAAATTACTGATTAAAGCTCTCACGAACTTGATGGCACACTTTACTTTTCTTGCACTTAATAAACTTGAACCATTGTGCCCATCTATGTTGCGTATATGCTTGCGTTTTGTAAGTTGTGAATTAGCAGAACCATGTTATCATGGGGAACGCTTTCAACATTGCACTTTATTCAGTTGATATCATGTTCTTTTTCTTATGGATCCCGGTGTTGTGAAATGAAAGGGGAGCTTGTAAGGCTCATGGAGTTCGTATATGTGTTAGAGAAATGCCTGGGTGGTTGGTCTAATCCATGCCTAATCATGGTGGAAACCTGCAGTGTAACCATAGTGAGAACTCTATGAAGCATCCTCTATAAAAAAAGAAGCCTATGCAAATAGGAAAGAAAAAATAAAAGAAAAAAGAGGCCTATGCAAATAGGAAATAAAAGGATTGATGAGATGCTCATTGTCTGCTTTCCTTGTCATTTTGATATGGGGAATCTTCCGTATCATCGGGCAAGGGGTACCCCGTTGGCGGTTCTCTATGATACACATGTACTTACAATGACAAGAACTTACTTGTGACTAAACTTGAGTAGCATGAGGAACGATACTCGTAAGTAAGGGCATGAGATTTTTAGCTTATAACTTGTCAATCATATCCTCATATTTGTTCACTTTAACCTTAATCACCTAAAGATGCTTACGATAGGGGCAATGAGAGCTAAAAGCTAATAAGTACCATAATTTTTGGAAGCTCTTTATGAAACTTGAATCCCTGCTTCCTTCTATGAAGGGCCTTTCTTTTACTTTTTATGTTGAGTCTCCATCTTCTATCTTTATGCACCTATTGAGAGAGCATAGTGGCCATTCTTAGTTTAATGTGCATTGTCCCAAGACTTGTTGATTGATTTATAACTTTGATATTGCTTGTCCTTAAACTATTTGTATCTAGTCACCCTTATGAACTTTGAAGGTGTCCTATGCATTTATGTTTTGCTACACTATGAGGGACAAGCTGAATACCATTGTCATTATGTTTTCTATATGTGAAACAAACAAACGTCTTTGAAAGCATTGTTATTCGTGAATCTTTTGTTTGTACCTTTTCATGTTATAACATAGTTGCTATGTCTTATTGTTAGAACTATATCTTTCATGCTATGTTGAAGTACTATGATCCCAGCTATCAATGTTTTACAAATACCTTGATCAAGATTATGATGGTGCATGTCACCTCAAAAATTCTTCTTTTCTATCACTTACCTACTCAAGGACGAGCAAGAGTTAAGCTTGGGGATGTTGATACGTTGGAAACGTATCTATAATTTTTGATGTTCCATGCTTGTTTTATATCTACTTTCTTATGTTTTGTCCACACTTTGGAGTATTTTTGCACATTTTCTGGAACTAACCTATTAACAAGATGCCACAGTGCCAGTTGCCTATTTTCTGCTGTTTTTGGTTTCAGAAAAGCTAGTAAGAAAATATTCTTGGAATTGGACCGGACAAAAGCCAAAGTCAATATTTTACCCGAAGCAACACGGAGTCCGGAGGGGAGACAAAGAGGGGAACCAGGGCAGCCACACCTGGTGGCGGCGCGGGCTGCCCTAGGCACGCCACCAGGGCATGTGGGCCCCTTGGCACTCCACCGACTTTGCCCCTTCGCCTATAAAAGTCTCCTGGGACGAAAACCCTAAGGACCCGATCAAAATTCCACGAAAGAGTCTGTAGTCATCGCCATCTCCATCCCTAGTCCGGGAGGGATCTGAAGCTCTTCCCAGAACCCTGTCGAAGGGGAGAGATCACCCTGGAGGCCTTCTTCATCACCATGCCTGCCTCTGGTGTGATGCGTGAGTAGTTCATCTCTGGACTACAGGTCCATGTAGTAGCTAGATGGTTGGTTCTCCTCCTTTGTGGCACCATGTTTAGATCTTGTGAGCTCCGTTCATGATCAAGATCATCTATTTGTAATCTTACATGTTGTGTTTGCAGGGATCCGATGGATATTGAGATGCTATTTCAGATTGATTATTGATTCTATCATGTCTTTGTTATTTGTGATCTTGCATGCTTTCCGTCGTTAGTAGCTATCTTGGCCGAGTAGATGCTAGCAACTCCAAGAGGGAGTATTTATGCTCGATAGTGGGTTCATGCCTCTAGTAATATGGGGAAGTGACAGAAATCTCTAAGGTACTAGATGTGCTGTTGGAACTAGGGAGAAAACAACAATCCTTTGTTCATAGAACAATCGTACTGTTTACTTTACACACTTTGCTTAATGCAATTATCTATTGCTTGCAACTTAATACTAGAGGGGGTTCGGATGATAACCTGACGGTGGATTATTAGTCATAGATGCAGTTGGATTATGGTCTATGTATAATGTTGTAATGCCCAATCAAATCTCATAGGAGTCAAGATGATTAGTATATGCATGCATGCTTTCTCGGTGTATGTCAATTGCCCCACTGTAATTTGTTCACCCAACATGTCAACTATCTTAAGGAGAATCACCACTAGTGAACTATGGACCCCTGTCCATTCTTTTACCATCAATCTACAACTATTTACTATTTTCTGTTTACTTTCTGCAAGAAGTTACTATCTTCCACACAATACGTTTAATCCTTTATTTTCAGCAAAACCGATGAGATTGACAACCTCACTGTAAGTTGGGGGCAAAGTTCCGTGGTTATGTTGTGTAGGATTCCAAGTTAGAAACAACACCTTGGAGGTGTTTCCTTGCTCCTACTAGTTCGATAACCTTGGTTTTATAACTGAGGGAAAACTTGCTACTATGCTCATCATACCTTCCTCTTGGGGTTCCCCAACGAGCTCGACACATTTTGAGCCATCAAGCACTTTTTCTGGCGCTGTTGCTGGGGAGTCAAGGACATCTTCACAAGGGGAGTCCCTCATAACCAATCTCTTTACTTTGTTTTATTTGTTTTGCTTAGTTTATTTCTGCTTTGTTTGCTTGTTTCTTTATCAAAAACACAAAAACATTAGTTGTACTAGTTTACTTCTTCATATTAAAAACACAAAAAATGACTACTCTTGAAAACACTAAGTTGTGTGACTTCACTAGCACCAACAACAATGATTTCATGTGCACACCTATTGCTCAACCTGTTCCTGAAGCTACTTTCTTTGAAATTAAACCTGCTTTGCTTAATCTTGTTACGAAAGAAAAATTCTCTGGTGTTGGTACTGAAGATGCTGCTGCTCACCTTAATAACTTTTTTGAACTTTGTGAGATGCAAAAACATAGGGATATAGATGGAGATATTATTAAGCTTAAATTGTTTCCTTTCTCTTTGAGAGTAAAAGCTAAAGAATGGTTGCTATCCCTAACTAGAAATAGTATTGATTCTTGTACTAAATGCAAAGATGCTTTTATTGGAAAATACTACCCCCTGCTAAGATTATATCTATGAGAAGTGAAATAATGAAATTTAAACAATCTGATAATGAACATGTTGCTAAAGCTTGGGAAAGAATGAAATCTTTGGTAAAAAATTGTCCCACTCATGGACTGACTGCTTGGATGATTATCCAAACCTTTTATGCATGACTGAATTATTCTTCAAGAAATTTGCTAGATTCTGCTACTAGAGGTACCTTTATGACCATTACTTTGGGTGCTGCAACAAAGCTTCTGAATAATATGATGGTTAACTATTCTGAATGGCACACTGAGAGAGCTCCACAAGGTAAGAAAGTAAATTATGTTGAAGAAACCTCCTCCTTGAGTGATAAAATTGATGTTATTATGTCTATGCTTGTTAATGGGAAAGCTCATATTGATCCAAATCATGTTCCCTTAGCCTCTTTGGTTGCTCAAGAAGAGCAAGTTGATGTGAACTTTATTAGAAATAATAATTTTAGCAACAATGCCTACATGAATAATTTTGGTAATAATAATTATAGGCCATATCCTCCCAATAATGGTAATGCTTATGGAAATTCCTACGACAATAATAGAAGTGCACCCTCTGAACTTGAAGTTATGCTTAGAGATTTTATTAGTAAACAAACTGATTTCAATAAAACTATTGAGGAAAAACTCTCTAATGCTGAAAGAAATATAGCATCATTGTCTGAAGCACAATCTTCTTTGAATAAAATGGCTGCTAAACCTGAAACTATTGAAAATCCCTTTGCTTCTACTAATGCCATACAAGTTAGAATTGATGAAAATGTTAGAGTGTTAGCTGAATTGCATGCTAAGTGGGAAAGAGAAGATGAAATTGCTAGAAATATTAGTATTTCTACCATCACCACCACTAATGTTAATGCTAGCAAACCACATGAAGTTCCTTCTGCAACAATACCAAAAACCAGTGGAACCTTTTCTAATAAAAATGCTGAAATTCTTTGAAATATGGGAAACAATAGATCTACTACTTTAGATGGTGATTATGATTTTGATCTTGATGGTTGCAATATCTCTGAAGTAATTATGTTCCTACAAAAGCTTGCTAAAAGTCCTAATGCTAGTGCTATGAATATGGCCTTTACAAAACACATTACTGATGCTCTCATAAAAATTAAAGAGGAAAAGATGAAACATAAAGCTTCTATTCCTATGAAATTAGAAGATGGTTGGGAACCCATCATTAATATGAAAGTGAATGATTTTGTTCTCAAAGCTTTATGTGATCTTGATAGTAGTGTTTCTATCCTACCTAGAAAGATTTATGAAATGCTTGATTTGCCACCATTGGAAGATTGTTATCTAAATGTCCAACTTGATCATAATGCTAAAAAGAAACTCATGGGGAGTATTGATACATTGCAAATGTATCTATAATTTTTGATGTTCCATGCTTGGTTTTATCTACTTTCTTGTGTTTTGTCCACAGTTTGGAGTACTTTTCATATGATTTCTTGGACTAACCTATTAACAAGAGCCACAGTGCTAGTTGCCTGTTTTCTGGTGTTTTTGGTTCCAGGAAAGTCAAAAAATCAATATTCTCAGAATTGGACCAGACAAAAGCCAAAGTCGATATTTTACCAAAAGACTCACGGAGCCAGAAGACGAGACGGAGAGGGGCCACAGGGCGGCCACACCATGTGGTGGCGCGGGCTAGCCCTGGCCGCACCACCAGGTGGTGTGTGCCCCCTGGCCGCCCACCGACCTTGCCTCTTCGCCTATAAGATGCCTCCCGATGCAAAAACCCTAAATCATCAAACCTCCAGCCATGAAAAGTTCCGCAGCGCCGCCACCACCGAAGGGGAGATTCGGGGGACAGAAAGTCTCTGTTCCGGCACCCTGCCAGGATGGGAAAGTGCCCCCGGAGCCATTTCCATCGATCTCCACCACCATCTCCATCGTCGTTGCTGATTCCGATGATGAGGAGGGAGTAGTTCTCTCTCGAGGCTAAGGGTTCTACCGGTAGCTATGTGTTCATCTCTCTCTCTATGCATGATCTTATTGAGATCATGATCTTGTAATCTATAGATCTACCTTGCTACTCAAGTGCTTTAATAGATCTCTGCTCTCCCCATGTGTGTGAAAGTGACAGCGTGCACACCATGGTGGCACTTAGGCTAGAGATTACAAATCCTTGTTATGAGTTATATTTGGAGTTGGATGTCTTTATGAAATTGTGGTCTTTGTTGGACCTATCTAGTACTCAAGGTGACAGTGTGGGGTTATCTAGATGGGAAAGGCTTACTTTGAGGTGTGCTGTTATAGCCCTTTCGTTGATTAGAGTGTTCAACCGGAGAGTAGTTAAGAGTAGTATCATAAAGAGAAGATATTTATATGAGAGTGTTCACTAGTGAAAGTATGATCCCTAGGCCATGTTTCTAAGCATTGATGCACCGTTTGCTTGCTTCCTTCTTTATTTCAGTTTGCCTTTAGTCTTTTCCCACGTCAACCACACGCCATCAAGCTATTTTCTATCACCGTTACCACTTATAATTATCTATACCACTTGTATTTCACTATCTCTTCGCCGAACTAGTGCACCTATACACCTGACAAGTGTATTGGGTGTGTTGGGGACACACGAGACTTCTTGTATCTTGATTGCAGGATTGCTTGAGAGGGAATACCTTTGACCACTTCCTCCCTGAGTTCGATAAACCTTGGGTGATCCACTTAAGGGAAAACTTGCTGCTGTTCTACAAACCTCTACACTTGGAGTCCCAACAATTGTCTACAAGAATAGAAGTGCGTAGACATCAAGCTATTTTCTGGCGTCGTTGCCGGGGAGGTAAAGTAAAAGGTACTCACATCTCCGGTGTGAGTGCTCGAAGTTATTTCCTTTAGATTCTGCAATTTTGTCTTTTTGTTTCTTATTTTCACTAGTTAGGCTTAATGGAAAACAATAAAAAAATTAGAGAGCTTTATAGTATTTATCTTGAGTTAGGACATGAAGTGTTTGAAGAGAAAATTAAAAAATCTATGGAACTTTATTTGCATGGTAATAGCAATGTTGTTAGTATGAATTCTTTGGACACCATTATTGCTAATGCTATGGAAAAGTCTAAGCTCGGGGAAGATAGTTTTTATGAAAATGATCTTTTTAGTTCCCCAGCTTTGGAAGATAGCTATTCTATTGCTTATGATGATACCAAACCTCCAATATATGATGATTACAATGATGAATATGATATTTTAAGTCCACCTAATATTGAGGAGAAAATTAATGATTACAAATATGCCTCCTATATTTGATGATTATGGTGATGAAAATAATAATGATAGCTATTTTGTTGAATTTTCTCCCACTACAATTAATAAGAATGACTATGTTTATGTGGGGAGTATTAATTCTTTTATGCATGTGGCTCATGATAAGAATGTTTTATGTGATAGTTATATTGTTAATTTTATTTATGATGCTACTGAAAGTTATTATGAGAGAGGGAAAGATGGTTTTATGCATCTCAATAATATTAAATTTCCCCTCTTTGTGTTGAAAATTTTGAAGTTGCACTTGTTTTGCTTTCCTATGTTTGTTTCTTTGTGCTTTCATGACTTGTTTCTTTACAAGATTCCTATGCATAGAAAGAGGGTTAGACTTAAATGTGCTTTGAATTTGCTTCTCGATGCTCTCTTTTACTTCAATTCATATTTCCTATGTGAGCATCTTCTCAAATTATCATGCCTAACTTAAAGGCGTTAAAGAAAAGTACTTATTGGGAGATAACCCAAAAGTTTTAATTGAGTCTTGGAAGTTATTAATTCAGTAATAACCGCTTCTTATCCTTTTTATTTGCTTTTTGTGCCAAGAGTAATCTCTAATGAGAGAGAAGTAATGTTTGGGAAAGTTGTTGTCCCGAAACAGATTTCTATACTTCACCGTAAAAATTCGTGTAAAATCTCTATACGTCCTTTTGAGGCGTGAGTTTTTGTGCTTCTTCCTCAAGTTGTTATATAAGTTTAGTTAGTTCAACACTTTTCGATTTGATCAACAGAAGGTCTTCGAAAAAATTCGTCTTTACCTACTGGTCTGTTTTACCAGATTTCTGCCAGTATTTGCATTCGCTTCTTGTTGGTTCCTTTTTGAGCTCTTTTAGGAAATTGAGATTTTTGAGGGAAGTGCTACAGTAGATTGTGTTTTAATGGAAGTTTTATTGGTGTTGGAACTGAACCTAAAGACCTATTATCTTGAGTGCACTAATGTTGCTAATAAAGATTGTGTGCAGTTTTGTACGAAGGAAAAATTTCAGGTGTATGGAAGGAATGAGTAATGAGATGAAGGATGGAGTAAATCTCAAGCTTGGGGATGCTACGCGTCTCACCCCAAGAAATATTCAAGAAGTACAAGCGTCAAAGCTTGGGGATGCCCAAGGCATCCCCCTCTTCATCAATAAAAATCCCAGGTTTCTTCCAAACGCTCATTTTTATTGTTTCATGAACAGTTGTGTTGTTCTTGGAGCGTCTTCTTTTTTGTTTTCGTTTTGGTTTTTCGTTTGCTTGGTTTTCTTAGTTTTCTGAATAAGTTGGTTGGACCCCCTCTTTCATACATTGGTTTTCAAATAGTTTGGTTTGGTTTGGTTTGGAAAAGAGTAGGAAAGTTCATGCTGAAGTGGTAAAGAGAGCTCGTTTTTGACTGTGGCCTATGCTTTGTCATGCCATGCTTGATATTATTTTGGCTTTATGCTTAGTATTCTTTGCTATAGCATGACTTGTTATAAACAATTGAGATTGCTTAATGTGCCTTGGATGAATCATGCGTTGTTTTAGCATATTAAAGCATAGTATAGTGGTATTCTCCTTTGATGCTTTATTTGGGTTGACTTGGCGCATGCTCACACCATGTTATGACTATCTCAAGTCACCATAAGCCTTTATGATCCTTTAGTTTTCAACTTGTAGTATCACTTTATGCTTTCATCAATGATGTTTTGTCGCTCTGTATGATTATGGCCATTATTGCTCTCTTAGTTTGTCGCTCCCAGTCTTTTGCTAGCCTCCGCAACAAAGTATGAGTTCCACTCATGCATCCAACTCCCTAAACCAAGTTATTCCAAAGAGTCCACGATACCTACTATACCTATTAGCATATGCTATTTCAAGTATATTCATGTTTTTGTTTACCTTCCAAATTAAACTTGTTATGAGAAAACTAGTGATTCAAGATCTCACGAACTTGATGGCACACTTTACTTTTCTTGCCCTTAATAAAATTGAACCATTGTGTCGTCTATGTTTTATATGCTTGCACTTATTTGTTGGGGATTAGCAGAATCATGCTGTCATGGGGAACGCTTTCAACATTGCACGGGTACTTTGTACCTAGTTGATATCAAGCTCTTTTGTCTATGGATGTCGTTGGTGTGAAATGAAAGGGGAGCTTGTAAGTCCATGGAGTAATGTATATGTGTTAGAGAAACGCCTGGGCCGCTGGTCTAATCCATGCTGACATGGTGGAAACCTGCAGCGTAACCATAATGAGCTGTCTATGAAGCATTCTTCTTATAAAAAAAGAGTCCTATATTGAGAAAAAAGAGAAAAAGAAAAAAAAGAGATTATGAAAAGAGGAAAGAGAGAAAAAAGCACCATATTCCCATGGTAAATAAGAAGATTGCTGAGATGCTCGTTGTCTGCTTGCCTTGTCATTTTGATATGGGGATTCTTCCGTATCATCAGGCAAGGGGTACCCCGTTGGCGGTTCTCTATGATACACATGTACTTACGATGACAAGAACTTACCGGTGACTAAACTTGAGTAGCATGAGGAGCAGCCCTCGTATTCAAGGGACATGAGATTTCCAACTTATAATTTGTCAAGCATGTACACCATAGTTTGTTCACTTTAACCTTAATCACTTCAAGATGCTTATGATAGGGGCAATGAGAGCTGAAAGCTATAAGTACCATATTTTTTTGAAGCTCTTTATGAGACTTGAATCCCTACTTCCTTTTATAAAGGCCTTTCTTCCACCAATATATTGAGTCTCCACCTTCTATCTTTATGCACCTACTTTGAGAGCATAGTGGCCATTCTTAGTTCTATGTGCATTGTCCCAAGACTAGTTGATTGATGCATATCTTGATATTGCTTGTTTTAAACTATTTGTATCTAGTCACTCTTATGAACTTTGAAGGTGTCCTATGCATTTATATTTGCTACTCTATGAGGGACAAGCTGAATACTATTATGCTATGTTTTCTTTATGTGAAACAAACAAACGTCTTGCAAAGCATTGTTATTCATGAATCTTTTGTTTGTGCCTTTTCATGTTGCATCATAGTTTCTTTGTCTTATTGCTAGAACTTTGTCTTTCATGTTAAGTACTATGATCCCAGCTTTGAATGTTTTACAAATACTTTGATCAAGTCTTTGATGGTGCATGTCACCTCAAAAATTATTCTTTCTTTTTATCACCTACCTACTCGAGGACGAGCAGGAGTTAAGCTTGGGGATGTTGATACATTCCAAATGTATCTATAATTTTTGATGTTCCATGCTTGGTTTTATCTACTTTCTTGTGTTTTGTCCACACTTTGGAGTACTTTTCATATGATTTCTTGGACTAACCTATTAACAAGAGCCACAGTGTCAGTTGCCTGTTTTCTGCTGTTTTTGGTTCCAAGAAAGTCAGAAAATCAATATTCTTGGAATTGGACCGGACAAAAGCCAAAGTCGATATTTTACCGGAAGACTCACGGCGCCAGAAGACGAGACGGAGAGGGGCCACAGGGCGGCCACACCATGTGGTGGCACGGGCTAGCCCTGGTCGCGCCACCAGGTGGTGTGGGCCCCCTAGCCTCCCACCGACCTTGCCTCTTCGCCTATAAGATGCCTCCCGATGCAAAAACCCTAAATCATCAAACCTCCAGCCATGAAAAGTTCCGCAGCGCCGCCACCACCGAAGGGGAGATTCGGGGGACAGAAAGTCTCTGTTCCGGCACCCTGCCAGGATGGGAAAGTGCCCCCGGAGCCATTTCCATCGATCTCCACCACCATCTCCATCGTCATTGCTGATTCCGATGATGAGGAGGGAGTAGTTCTCTCTCGAGGCTAAGGGTTCTACCGGTAGCTATGTGTTCATCTCTCTCTCTATGCATGATCTTATTGAGATCATGAGCTTGTAATCTATAGATCTACCTTGCTACTCAAGTGCTTTAATAGATCTCTGCTCTTCCCATGTGTGTGAAAGTGACAGCGTGCACACCATGGTGGCACTTAGGCTAGAGATTACAAATACTTGTTATGAGTTATATTTGGAGTTGGATGTCTTTATGAAATTGTGGTGTTTGTTGGACCTATCTAGTACTCAAGGTGACAGTGTGGGGTTATCTAGATGGGAAAGGCTTACTTTGAGGTGTGCTGTTATAGCCCTACCGTTGATTAGAGTGTTCAACCGGAGAGTAGTTAAGAGTAGTATCATAAAGTGAAGATATTTATATGAGAGTGTTCACTAGTAAAAGTATGATCCCTAGGCCTTGTTTCTAAGCATTGATACACCATTTGCAATTAGATCTGTTACATGTTTGCATGCTTCCTTCTTTATTTCAGTTTGCCTTTAGTCTTTTCCCACGTCAACCACACGCCATTAAGCTATTTTCTATCACCGTTACCACTTATAATTATCTATACCACTTGTATTTCACTATCTCTTCGCCGAACTAGTGCACCTATACACCTGACAAGTGTATTGGGTGTGTTGGGGACACAAGAGACTTCTTGTATCTTGATTGCAGGATTGCTTGAGAGGGAATACGTTTGACCACTTCCTCCCTGATTTCGATAAACCTTGGGTGATCCACTTAAGGGAAAACTTGCCGCCGTTCTACAAACCTCTGCACTTGGAGGCCCAACAACTGTCCAGAAGAATAGAAGTGCGTAGACATCAAGTATTAATGATGTTCTTATTATGGTTAACAATACCTATGTCCCCGTTGATTTCTATGTTTTGGATGTTGAATGCAATGCGTCTTGTCCTATTATTTTGGGAAGACCTTTTCTTAGAACTGTTGGTGCCATTATTGATATGAAAGAAGGCACCGTTAAATATCAATTCCCATTCAAGAAAGCTATAGAACACTTCCCCAAGAAGAGAGAGAAGATTCCTTTTGCCTCTCCTATTAAAACAAAATTGATCTTAATGCTTCTTCATTTGAGAATACTTGATTCTTTTCCTGCTTCTTATGCCTAGCTCAAAGGCGTTAAAGAAAATCACTTATTGTGGGATAACCCAAATTTCTTTAGGAACCTTTTGTTGAGTCTTGGAAATTATTACATCTGTAATAACCGCTCCTTATCATTTTTGTGTGGTCTTTGTGCCAAGAGTAACCTCTAATGAGAGACAAATAATGCTTGGGGAAGTTGCTATCCCGAAACAGATTTTTGTGCTTCACTGAAAAAATTCGTGAAAATCTCTGTATGTTAGTTTGAGCTGTATTTTTTTGTGCTTATGCCCCAGATTGTTATCCAACTTTCGTTAGTTCATCACTTTTCGATTTGAGCAACAGAAGGTCTTCGAAAAAATTGGTTTTTACCAGTTGGTCTGTTTTGACAGATTTCTGCCATTAATTGCTTTTGCCTCTTAATCTCTTTCTCTTGAGTTATCTTTGATCATTTGAACTTTTTAAAGGAAGTGATACAGTAGCTTGTGTTTTAATGGAAGTTTTACTTGTGTCGAAACTGAATCTAATGTTGGGGGGATACCCCTGGGGTATAAATGCCGAGTTAGCCGAGGTACGGCAAGGTCAAAGCGAATGATGGCCGAGTTACCTCAAGGCAGACCGAATCTCGGGGTAACCCGGATCAGGGGGTGTCCACCTAACGGAGTCTCATCCGACTTAAGCAGTGAGCCGGATAGATGAATCTAACTTTTATGAAGGAACATGTGTGACTAGATCCTCTACAATCCGGGTCATAGCAAGCTTCTAGCAGAAGGAAGGAATCTCGCTGGTCAAAAGTAACCCTGGTACGTACTGCATGAGCGAAGCGGACAGGGGTAGGACCACCGAGGCGTGGCCGATAGAGGTGACGACGCCCGTGTCGGCTGACTCAGGCGCCGCAGAGGCTCACGTAGCCTCTGCATGGGTGACACGGGAGAAAGCACCCCGGTCGGTTTGCTATTTTGGGAGGAGGCATATTCCTTGGAATATGCCTCCACATATTCCCTAAGTGGAGACCTAGCCACCCCTATATAAGGAGGGCTAGGGCCTCTGTAGAAGAGGTTAGGTTCTGCTGGTTGATCTCTAGTTGGTCTTGTACGGGTTAGCCGGTGCTGAGAGTAAGAGAGTCCCTTCTTCCTCCTGTCCCTAATACAGCTCTAGGAGCACTTGTAACCTTGGAAGTGAATTGAATACAAAACTTATGTGTGTGGAATCACTACACTATCCCTCCTTGGATTCCCCTAGTGCAATTAGTCCCCACCTTTAGCCTATCCATGGCATCTGCCGTGACACCACCACGACAGTTGGCGCCCACCGTGGGGCTAGCGGCACTAGCAGGGGTCAAGATCCGGACGGGAAACCTCATCGGCACCGGCGAACGCATTGTCTCCGGGCTCGTTCAGCGCTTTGGAGTGCTGGACTTTGTAAGCGACAACGCTGGCTGCTTCGGCACGCGCCCACTTCTGCGCAACGGCCTCTTCGTCAAGCTTGGTGCACACAAGGTCTACGTTGCTATGGACGTATCATGCGTTCATCCGCGGAACGTCGTCGAGGCAGGGGAGCCACCCCTTAGCATGGTTCACGGGGCGCGTATCACTTGCTCCCCGGACCGTGCTGAGGTGATGATGACTGCGCCAGGTGCAGGCGCAAGCAAGGATCCAGCACCAGATCCAGAGGTAACACCTAAGGCACCGAGGAAAAGTAGAGGTCCTCCACTAGAAAGGCCTGAGAATGTACTAAGAGAAGCTATGGATAGCTTGGCAAACCCGGTAGCAGCGGTGGTAGATCCGGCTCAGGCACAGGCCGAGCTAGAGGAAACTAGGCAGAAAATTCTAGAGGGAGCGAAAAAGATAGCTGCGGCTCAGCAGTCGTTGAACATGACCCTGCGTGAGTACGCAAAAGCAAATAAAGTAGATGCTGTAAAAGTGAAGGGGAGAAATCTCATGAGTGAAATGAACAAAGAGGGTGATACTAGGATTGAGGAGTCAGAGAACTGTTTGTCCGTGGGGCTACCGAAGTATAGTACCCCGGCAAAAAACCTCAGAGCAGTGGATACAACTGCGTCCAAGTTAGAGGGTCTAACGGGTGAAGCCCGTTAGAGACAGCAAGATAGGGTCAATGAGTTGGTTCGGATCGCGAACAAGCAAAATGAGGAGTTGCTCAGGGCTAACCCGGAGAGAGCTGGGGCCTCCAAAATCGTTCATTCGGCGGTGGGTAACCCGGAGAAGTCCGCTGGAGCCGCATCGTCTCCTCATGGTGGTCCTAGGAGAGAAGAGGTAGTAACCTCGACCATGAGAAACAAGTAGATTGTTCCGTATGACCCGACAAGGGCAGGAAAAGCAAAAGAGGTACAGAGAAATGACGATCGACGAAGTGTAAGACGAGGTGAAGCTGGCCGAGGTAACCGTGACCAAGGCAATGCCGGTCAAGGAAATGTTGTTAATGGCAATGCCGGACAGCGCAACTCGGCAGGACAACCACAGCAGCGGAATATACCAAGGCAAGAGCAAAATTCCAGCCGAGGTATGCAACAGAGAGATGCGCCACGAGAGCGAGACCGGTATAATGATGGAGATTCGGAAATGGTGAATGCAGGATACCCAAGGCCGGACTATCATGTGACAGGGTCGAGATTGGGAAACAGGGATCTGATGCCGGACGACGCCAGGTTGAAACTGGATCGACTGTATAGGTCGGAGCAGATTGAAAGTCAAGGTCCTCCAGGTCCTGCGTGTTTTGGACCCCGGATCATGAAAGAGCCACCGGTACCTAACTTCCAGTTACCCAGAGGCACGAAGACGTATGATGGTAGCACTAAGCCGGAGGATTGGTTGATAAACTATGCTAGAGCTGTGAAAATTGCTACAGGCAACTTGCGATGGGCTGTGAGATACGTACCCCAGATGTTGGAGGGGCCAGCAAGGGTATGGTTGAGCAATTTGCCGCCCGGAAGTATTAACTGCTGGATCGATTTTGAGGAAATGTTTATCAGCAATTTCTCAAGTACCTATCAGAGGCCAAATAGGCCACAGACCCTAGATATATGCAAGCAGAGACCGAACGAGACAGACCGGGAGTTCTTAACCCGGTGGTGCACCGTGAGAAACTCGTGTGAGGGTGTAATAGAGTCACAGGCCATAGCATGGTTTGCGCAGGGGTGCAGGTATGCGAGCGAATTGTGGCAGAAGTTACAAAGGAAAATGCCAACCACTTTGGCAGAAATGATCCGGATTGCTGATTCGTACGCTTTGGGTGATCCGACTCAACCTAGGCTCGTGTCAAACGAGTCCAATGAGGAGTACTACTAGAGAGATGGAGCTGGATTGTCCCGAAGGAATGATTACAGAGGTAAAAGAAGAGATGACAGACCGGATCACCGGTACAGTTCGCAACAAGTTGCAGCTGTGAATCAAGATCAGCCCGGAACAGGGAGCAACCAACGTCAGAAAACTGGAGGGCAACAATGGACACCAAGGAATGATGGCAAGAAAACTTGGACACCAGAGCAGAAGAAACAGTGGCAAGAAAAGAAGGACTGTCCGAGGTACACTTATGAGTCGATGTTGGATCAGCCGTGTAAATTTCACACGCCAAATCCGAGTAACCCAGCGGGTCATACAACGAGGCAATTTGAGTGGATGCGTAAGATAGAACAAGGTGGTTCGGGGAATGCTCAGGCACCCCGGAATGATCAACCTCGGCAGGAGTTACCCCGGCAGCAATTGCTCTCCGGAGCGAACACGCAACAGCTAATGTTGCCTCCCCCTCTGCCGAGGTATGATAACCATGAGAGAAGGGATGCAGTGCATCAAGTAGAAAACCAGCATCAGCCGGATCAGAGGTACCCCGGAAATGAGGGGAGGAATGAGTACAGGGAGCATCATCAGAGTTAATGTGTGTTTACCACTGAGGAAACAGATAGGAAGAGCTTGTAGCACCGACATATGGAGGTCAATGCGGTAATGCCCGCAGTGACGAGGTATATGCCTTGGTCGGACCAAGAAATTACCTGGAACATCAAAGATCATCCCAAGCTTATGCCAAGTCCTAGTTCGTATGCGTTAGTGCTGGATCCGACATTCATTGGGCCAAACATCAATGTGAGGTTCTCCAAGGTACTGATTGACAATGGCAGTAGCATTAACATCATGTATGCAGATACAATGCGCAAGTTGGGTATCTCGGAGAACATGCTCCAGGCTACAAGGACAACTTTCCATGGTATTGTGCCAGGCATTTCTTGTGAGCCCATAGGCAAAGTCCGGGTTGACGTGTTGTTCGGCACGAGAGACAATTGCTGAACTGAGAATCTGGAGTTTGAGGCGGTGAACTTGGAAAGCGCGTATCACGCGTTACTCGGAAGACCAGCATTGAACAAATTCATGGCGAGCTGTCACATCAGTTACATGAAGATGAAGTTGCCCGGGCCAAACGGAGTGATTACCATTGCTGGAGATTTCCGACGTTCCATTGAGTGTGCCTCAGTCGGGTCTAACTTAGCCGAGTCACTTGTGATTGCGCAAGAGAAAAGAAAAATCCAATAGGTGGCGGCATTAGCTCAGTCCGCTCAGCAGTATATGCCGGCGTTGAGTAACCCGCATGGTAGCGTTTCGTTCCAAGCCGCGAAGGATACTAAGAAAGTGCCTGTTGATGATATGTTCCCAGAGCGCACCGTAACAATTGGTGCCGGGTTGAGTGATAAATAGGAAAGCGAGCTCGTCAAGTTCCTCCGTGAGAATTGGGATATTTTTGCTTGGTCCGCACAGGACTTGCAAGGTGTTCCGAGGGAGTTGGCCGAGCACTCTTTGAACGTGAGACCCGGAGCAAGGCCGGTGAAGCAACCTCTCCGCCGCTTCGCCGAGGATAGGTGAAAAGTCATTGGAGATGAAATAGCTCGGTTACTAGCAGCAGGATTTATCGTGGAAGTATTGTACCCGGATTGGCTATCTAATCCGGTGCTGGTGGAGAAGAAGAAAGATGATCCGAATGTGGCAGTGGTTTGGCATATGTGTATCGATTACACGAACCTGAACAAGGCGTGTCCAAAAGATCCATTTCCACTGCCGAGGATAGATCAGGTCATAGACTCAACTACCGGATGTGAACTGTTGTCATTCATTGATGCATATTCTGGTTTCCACCAGATACCTCTGAATCCAGATGATCAAATAAAGACTGCATTTATCACCCCGTATGGGGCTTATTTCTATCGCACCATGCCGTTTGGTTTACGTAATGCAGGGGTAACGTACCAAAGATGTATGCAGAAATGTTTGCACGACCAAATAGGTCAAAATGTACAAGTGTATGTGGATGATGTGGTTATCAAGACCAAGGAAAGCAAAACGCTCCTTGACGACATCAGGCAGACATTCACGAACTTAAGAAGGTTTCGAATGAATCTTAACCCGGAAAAATGTACCTTCGGGGTCCCAGCTGGAAAATTACTCGGATTTCTCGTATCTAGCCGAGGTATCGAAGTTAATCCAACTAAGATCCGGGCCATTGAACGAATGGAACTGCCGAAGTGTCTTAACGATGTCCAGAAGTTCACTGGTTGCCTGGCATCGTTAAGTCGATTTGTATGTCGGTTGGGAGAAAAGGCATTGCCTCTCTACCAACTCATGAAAAAGTCGGATAAGTTCGTTTGGACGCCATAGGCCAATGAAGCCTTTGCCCACTTAAAGAAGATGTTAGCCACCGCACCAGTGTTAGCCTCTCCACTATCAAAGGAGCCCATGTTGCTCTACATAGCCGCAACCAACTGAGTTGTAAGTGTAGTGATTGTGGTAGAGCGCGACGAAGAGGGTAAGTCGGTGCAACGGCCAGTGTATTACCTGAGCGAGGTATTATCTGCCTCAAAGCAGAACTACCCACACTATCAAAAGGTGGCATATGGTGTCTATATGGCAGCTAAGAAGTTAAAGCATTACTTTGAGGGACATCCCATCAAAGTAATATGTGAAGCTCCCATATCCGAGATAATGAGTAACAAAGATGCGAGTGGTAGAATTGCAAAATGGGTAATTGAACTAGCTCCTTAAGCGCCACAATATGACAGGAGAGAAGCAATCAAGTCTCAGGCTGTGGTCGACTTTTTTGTGGACTGGGCCGAGGTACAATATGAACCACCGCCACCAGATCCGAACTACTGGAGGATGCATTTTGACGGGTCAAAAACAAAAACCGGGCTAGGCGCCGGAGTTGTGCTTACCTCGCCAAAGAAGGACCAGCTGAAATATGTGCTGTAGATCCATTTCACGGCATCAAACAATGTCGCTGAGTATGAAGCACCTGTGCATGGGCTCAAAGTGGCAAAATAGATTGGGATACGTGGGATACTATGCTTTAGCGACTCGGATTTGGTAATACAGCAAGTGTCAGGATTGTGGGACGCCCTTGATCCAAACATGGCTTTGTACAGATTTCATGTGCAGAAGATATATGGTTACTTTGAGGGATGTGAATTTCACCATGTACCCCGGGTGGAAAATGAGGCTGCCGACATGCTGTCGAAGCTCGGATCAAGCCGACAAGCAATTCCACCAGGTGTAGCATTGGAACACCTCAGAAAACTGTCTATTAGGCCGTCCCCAGGAACCGACTCAATCTATGTCCCAGAAGATATAGAATCCGGAGCTGTGCCCATGGACATTGACATGGGAGGTAGTGCGTGAAACCCGGGGACTGCATCAGCAAACCCGGGGACTGCCTCAGCGAACCCGGGGACTGCCTTGCAGGACCCGGGGACTGCTCAGCGTGATCCGGTTGAAGTTATGCCGGTGGATCAGATGGAAATTGATGAGGATGTGTTCCCTGTGCGAGCAATACCAGCTTGGACACTGCCTATATTTCAATTCCTGAAAGATGGAACATTACCCAATGAGGAGGTGTTATCCAGGCAAACTCAGAGGAGAGCAAAGGCATACACAATCATCAATTCCGAGCTATACAAACGGAGTGTGACCAATGTCCTCCAGCGATGCGTTGACCCGGAAGAAGGGCTTGACATCCTCCGAGATATACATCAAGGGGAGTGCGGGCATCATGCCTCGTCCCGAGCCTTGGTGGCAAAAGCTTTCCGGCATGGATTCTACTGGCCAAGTGCCTTAGAACAAGCAGAAGATCTGGTGAGAAAATGCAATGGTTGTCAGAGGTATGCTACCAAGACAGATATGCCTATGTCGGAACTCAAAACCATACCAATCACGTGGCCATTTTCCGTATGGTGTTTGGATATGGTTGGCCCGTTCAAACCAGCAAGGGGGAATATGACTCACATTTTGGTCATGGTGGATAAGTTTACAAAATGGATTGAAGTGAAGCCTATAAGAAAATGTGATGGAGCTATGGCTGTAACATTTCTCAAAGACATTATCTTGAGATACGGTTATCCTCACAGTATCATAACTGATAATGGCACAAATTTTGCTGAAGGAGCATTCGCGCGATTCTGCCAGGATAAGAAGATCCGGCTAGACGTTGCCTCAGTAGCCCACCCCGCATCGAACGAACAAGTGGAAAGATCCAACGGATTGGTATTATCCGGGATAAAACCCCGGCTCATTGAGCCGCTGCAAAGATCAGCGGGGTGCTAGATAGAAGAACTACCAGCGGTACTATGGAGTTTAAGAACAACTCCGAATCGATCAACAGGCTATACGCCATTTTTGTGGTATGTGGGGCAGAAGTTGTATTACCAGCCAACATAGAGCATGATTCGCCTAGGGTCACCCAATACACAGAAGCCGAAATGCAAGAAGCCCGGCAAAATGATGTTGATCTGCTGGAAGAAGCGAGAGAAATGGCATTGTCCAGATCCGCCATATATCAGCAAAATCTCCGACGCTATCATAGCTAGAAAGTAAGCCCCCGAGTCTTCCGGGAAGGCGATCTGGTCCTCCGGTTGGTACAACGTACTGCTGGCATGCATAAGTTATCCCCCCATGGGAAGGGCCATTCATTGTGAGCAAAGCATTGCACAATGATTCTTATTATCTTATCGATGCAAAGCCACAGGAAAAGAACAAGGCGGATAGGTCCGGCGAGGAATCTAAGCGTCCATGGAATGTAGCTCTACTTCGTCCTTTCTACACTTAGTAGAGAAGTGTATGTATCCGAGTCTTCTCATATGTCGGTATGTATGCCGGCAATGAGCCTATCAATGAAATGTTGGCACCTCGAGTAGTAACTCGGGGACTGCCTTAATAATATTTGTTGTCTTTTATTATTTATATGTCAGCTGGAGTAAGTTGTTCTACTTAACTCGGATTAGTAGTGTGTGAGCACCAAAAACCCAACTCTTCGACTTGCTGCTGTCCAACAAGAATTAGCTTTATGGCAAGCAAGAGAACAAGTTTGGAATTGCGTAGCACATGAAAAATGACTAAGGAAAAGAACTTAATCGAGCCAATGTTTGTTTTTCGGACTAACCTTGTATTTACTTTCAAATTATTATGCTGAATTATTTTGAGCTAAGCCTAAAGTTTCTAAGTATTGTTAAAACAATTTTTGAAGCTCGGATTCGTAAGTCGTAAAACCGAATCAAGGTAGACACGAACCGAGCCAGAAGATTGGACGGACAAGAAAATGAAACTCGGGGGCTACACCCAAGTTGATCCGGCATAAAAACTTAGTAGCAAAATATCACATGTGTACTGCATACAATTCCACCCGGCATACCGGGGATCTGATAAATTTTAAAGTCTTTTCACTCAAGGAGCAGCAGGAGGAGGAAGTTCGGCGTCATCTTCGCCTTCTTTGATATCCGAGGCATCATCCTCTTCACCCTCATCTGAACCATCTTCTATGTTCTTAGCATTTTCGTCACCAGTGGCTTCTAGGAAGCTCGGACCCTCAGTCCATTCATGAATGGGAGCGTATTCAATGAGCCTGTCGGCGCAAGCCTGGCGCCGAGCTACCCACTCCGGGTCATTGGTCCATTTGGATCCGGTGCGCAGGCGCGTCAGGAGGTTGAGGTCGATCTTCTCGTACCACGTGAGTATGTGGTGAAGAACGGTCTCAACTGCGGCACGTCCAGCGGACTCCCTCCAAAGGTCGAGCTGGGTCTCGATTTCCATCAACTTTTTAGCAAGAACTGCGGTTCCCTCTGGAGTGTCTTTGGCAGGCCAAAACGTGTTGAAGACTCGGACTGCAACGTTAAGGAGATCCTTGCCATAGTTCTTGATGATTTCCACGCGAGATGACAGGCTGACCAACAGGTCCTCCATGTCATAAGGAATGTCTTGACCGTCAGGAGCAACGGGAGTACCCCTCTCTCAGCGGAAATCAGCAACAGCGGCGCTCGCAATGGGAGTGCCCTCTGGAAATTTGCCTAAAAACGAGACAAGAGAAGCAAGTAATGAAAAGACATGTGAGGTAACCCGGAGAAATATGCCGGATAAGGAAAAGGAACTTACGTAAAATGTGGCTGTGGATTCGGGTCAATTCCTTGGTACAGTCATCGCGTCTTTTGTGGAGCTGCACCAGTTCAGCGTTCACTGACTCAAGCTTGACATCGGCCTCCTGGAGAAGTTCTCGGTCCTTGGCAATTTGGAGATTGAGGCGCTCGCGCTCTTCGGTGTAGTCCTGGCCAGTCTTTTCAAGCTCGGTTTGGTGTTGTGCTTTCAGCTTCTTCATTTCTGCCTTTAACTTGGCAATCTCGTCATCCTTGGTTCGGAGGAGGGCAAGCTCATCGTCTTTCTTCTTGAGCTCGGCCTGATGCTGCCCTTCTTGTTCAAGAAAATGCAGCATCATATCAGGCACGGGCACACTATCTTCCAGCGATACTGAAATAGTTTGTTAACCCGGGAAAGCCGAGGTATGAATGTTTACCGAGCCAAGGAGAAAAGGAGATAGAAAGCAAAGCAAGGTCGGACAACAGTAACTTACCCTTAATCTGATCCAGATTCTTCCTCATTAGCTTGTTCTCAGCCTCCACCCTAGCTGCGAAAACCGAATGACGGATTAGTTCGGCAGAAAAAGATGAAGGAAAACAGAAAAATGTGAAGAAGAGAGCTTAACCCTTTTCTCGTGCTCAGCGAGATGTGCATTGTGCTTTGCGAGCAGCCTTTTGTGAGTGTCCAGGAGACGCTGGAACTCAGCGCTCCGGCGGTTGGTGGTCACCTGAAAAGAGTACAAAAATTTAGCTTAAGCCTTGTGCATATTCGAAGTGTACAAGATCCGGGCCAAGTGGAACTTAACTCGGCTCTAGGTGTGTGCATATTCGAAGTGTACAAGATCCGGGCCAAGTGGGACTTAACCCGGCTCTAGGTGTGTGCATATTCGAAGTGTACATGATCCGGGCCAAGTGGAACATAACCCGGCTCTAGGTGTGTGCATATTCGAAGTGTACAAGATCCGGGCCAAGTGGAACTTAACCCGGCTCTAGGTGTGTGCATATTCGAAGTGTACAAGATCCGGGCCAAGTGGAACTTAACCCGGCTCTAGGTGTGTGCATATTCGAAGTGTGCAAGATCCGGGCCAAGTGGAACTTAACCCGGCTCTAGGTGTGTGCATATTTGAAAGTATCAAGAAGCTATGTTAGTTTTCTAAGGAGCATCCGGCTGAGTAAAAAGTTACTCCCCCGGAGGCTCGGGGACTAATGGTTATATCGCTAGTACATGCTAAGGAAAAGGTGAAGTAACGTACCTCCATCATCCGACCCGCAAGGTTAATCGCCTTAGCGGCCGTGTTCATCTGAGCAGAGAACTCGGCGGGACCGAACTTCTCCGGGAGATCGTCGTTGTAGACGAACTCCGCCTTGTTCCAGTTGTTCATAAACTCGATCAAGGTCGGAGGATATCGCTCACCGCTGAGCATGTGGGGCGCCACCAAGCCCTTGGCATGCGCTTCCCTCCTCTCAACCTGAGCAAGGGCCGGGCTGGTGTGCAGAACAAGTTGCTGCGCATTAGCTGGCTTGGCACGGGCGTCCTTTGGTGCTGGAGGCTTCTTGGCAAGCATGGACGTGAGGGTGCACTGTCCAGACTCAGCGGACGCTGCCCTGGTGGCGTCAGGGGCCTTCTTGCCTTTGGGCTGTTGAGAGGAGGAAGTGGTTGCAGCAGATTTACCCTTGGGAGCTGCCTGGGTGCTTTCCTGCCGAGACTGAGAAGACTCGGACGAGGCAGAGGGGCTTGGTGTTGCTGCTTTGGCTGCTGGCACTGGAGTTGGTGCTGGTGCTGGTGCTTTCTTCTTCTTCGGAGGAGGTACCGAAGTAGACTCGGTAGTAGCTGGTTGCGGCGGAGACGAAGTGGTGGATGTCGCTGCCTCGGCTAGGTCAGTCTCCCCCACTCCAAGGTTGCCCACCTCCTAGCAAGGTGGGCTGGAACCCGGAGCAGCCGCTGAACCCTCCGGAATAGGGCTCAACGGGCGTGATTCATCACCACACGGGGGAGAAGGGCTGAGTCGGAGCAGCGAAGCGATGCTAGATCCACTCTGGGGGACCTCCACCGCAGCCCTGCCGAATCAAATAATGTCAGATGAGAAACTATAACAATACAAGAACAAGTAAACGGCAGAGGGAAAAAGAGGCTTACGCATCCGAGGTCAGCAGCTCCTTGGGCTTTCGAGCCCTTCGTGCTGGGGCCTTGGTTGCAGGCTTGGAGGCAGTCTTATCCCCGGACTTCTTTCGCCTTTTGGCTGGCTGAGAAGGTCCGGAGGATGAAGTGGATGCGGCTTCCCTTTTCTTCTTCGGCGCAACCAGAACAGGGTCACCCACGGCAAGGGGAGGGTCCTCATGGATCTGCCCACCGGGGTTAGATGATGCCGGAAAAGCATAAGAAAGGGGGACAACGTCAAATGCTTCCATCACCTCAATATCCGAGTCATCTTCACCGTCGGGCCAATCTCTAATAGAAGAGAGTTTACCGGTGGGTCGCTTGGTCGCGTCGACATTGGGAGGAATATCTCCTGGTCCGGTTCTTCCTCGTCCGAGCTCTCCCGGTCAGGCACACATTTGAGGGTAGGGTCGGTGCCATCCTCGATAGTCTGCTGAAGGAATTGCTAAAGGAGAAAAAAGACAACAGAGTTAAAATACAACAGCAACCGATATAAGATCTGATTCGGAGAGCGTATGTGGCACAAAGCTTACCATGGGAGGAAGCCTATCCCGGCAATAGTGCTCAATTCCCCATGTCCACTCAGAGGAGAAGTCCTTGTGGGTGGTGAAGAGGGCCTTGACCCGGTGATAGATTTCTGTGTTGCTTGGCTCGATAGATGAGGTCCGGTTGGGGTCGCGGCCCTAGCTCATGTGGCACACCTTGTGAGTGCATTTCTGGAGAGGGGAGATTCGGTTGCGGACAAATGTGATCATGGCGTCCTCGTTGCGCAACCCGAGCTCCTTCAGCTCCGCGGACCTTTTATTGACCTGGTTGGCCAAGACTGTGGGCTTCTTGGGGACAACGTCCCATAACTCCGGGTTAGGAGGACCTGGAGCATAGGGGCGAAGCCAGATCAAATCCTCAGTGCCTTCATTCCGAACATAGAAGAAGGTTCGGGCCCATCCTTTGCAGGAATCCAGCCCGGCAACCCGGGGAAAGACGGAGAACCTCCGGGATGAAATGGACACATCGCCGAACTGCGTAAGTTGTTTATCCTCTGACTCTAGATCTACATTCGGAATTACATTACAACGAAGACCAGAAACCCGGATCCATAGCTCCTTCGTGGGCCATAATCCGGCGTAGCCTTCGATCGTGGAGGCAAAAGCAGAGAGAGAAGTGATGGCGTTGGCAGGAAGGTGGTGCAGCTAGAGTTCATAGGTGTTCAACCAATCGTGGAAAAAATCGCTAACTGGAAAACCGAATTCCTGCTGGAAGTGTGACAAGAACACAACGAACTCACCCGGATTGGGTGAGGGGGCGAGTTCGGCAGAGGCAAGGCACGCAGTGACGCCTGCGGGGATGCGCCTGGTGCAGTAGAGCCAGTCCAGGTCGTCCTGGCAGACCTAGGAGCCAGCCGACGCACCGCGGTCCGCCGTCGCGGTGTCCTCCCTCATCTCCTGCTCAGCAACGACGAGCTCCTCTTCTGTCATCTCCAGTTCGCTGCCCTCGCTGGCGCTGGCGGCGGTGGGGGGCAGCAGCCTAGATTGACAGCGACCCGTGGCGGAGGAGGTGCACAGCGGCGATGGCGACGTGGATGCGTATGAAAGCAGTGTGGCAGCGGCGCTTCCACTCAGACGCGGTGGTGGCGGCGCTGTCGCGGGAGAGGATGAAGAAGAAGAACAAGAGGCAGAGGGGCGCAGAAGTGGGAAAAAACCCAAGGGGCGCACCCCTCCCCTATTGAACCTCTCCATCGAGGAGGAAATGGGATCGTGCTACGCGGCAACGCCACACAATGTGGCCACGTATGGCCCGGATGGACCAATCAGCGAAGAGCCACACGGAGGGTCACAGGGTGTAGATGATCCCATGACGCGATGCATTGGTGCGGTTAACGAGGCGGCATGCCAGACGTGACGTGCGCCATAGTGATAACTGACAATTACTGTAGCGGTTACTATGGCTGGCCCTTAAAATGAGGCAACCTAATGATTAGCCTCCACGTGGGGAAGCATACGAGGGAAGGAAAGATAACCCGGATGAGAACATGGTAACCCGGCCAGTAAGTGAAAACTTGGAATGTGCCAAAGGGAAAGTAAATCCACAGGATCCGAGATAAGGTGGTAACTCGGCCAGCAAGGGAAACCTTGGAATGTGCCAAGGGAAAGTAAGTCCAAAGAATCCGAGATAAGGAGGAAACTCGGAAGTAAGGTCCGAAGCTCGGTGAGATTGAACCTGCTGTGGCCTTAGCGGCTAAGGCAACTAAGACCGCACCAGCTTCAGGGACTAATGTTGGGGGGATACCCCCGGGTAGGGTCACGCCGGGGTATAAAGGCCGAGTTAGCCGAGGTACGGCAAGGTCAAAGCGAATGCTGGCCGAGTTACCTCAAGGCAGGCCGAATCTCGGGGTAACCCAGACCAGGGGGTGTCCACCTAACTGAGTCTCATCCGACTTAAGCAGTGAGCCGGATAGATGAATCTAACTTGTATGCAGGAACAGGTGTGACCAGATACTCTACGATCCGGGTCATAGCAAGCTTCTAGCATAAGGAAGGAATCTTGCTGGTCAAAAGTAACCCCGGTACGTACTGCATGAGCGAAGCGGACAGGGGCAGGACCACCGAGGCGTGGCCAACAGAGGTGACGATGCCCGTGTCGGCTGATGCAGGCGCCGCAGAGGCTCACGTAGCCTCTGCATGGGTGACGCGGGGGAAAAGCACCCCGGGCGGTTTGCTATTTTGGGAGGAGGCATATTCCCTGGAATATTCCTCCACGTATGCCCTAAGTGGAGACCTAGTACCCCTATATAAGGAGGGTTAGGGCCTCTGTAGAAGAGGTTAGGTTCTGCTGGTTGATCTCTAGTTGGTCTTGTACGGGTTAGCCGGTGGTAAGAGTAAGAGAGTCCCTTCTTCCTCCTCTCCCCAATATAGCTCTAGGAGCACTTGTAACCTTGGAAGTGAATCGAACACAAAACTTCTGTGTGTGGAATCACTACACTATCCCTCCTTGTATTCCCCTAGTGCAATTAGTCCCCACCTTTAGCCTATCCATGGCATCTGCCGTGACACCACCACGACATCTAAAGACTTATTATCTTGAGTGCACTAATGTTGCTGATGAAGATTATGCGAAGTTTTGTATGAAGGAGATTTTGAAGTGTAGGGAAGGACAATGTGATAAGATGAAGTATGGAAAAAATCTCAAGATTGGGGATGCCACCCGTGTCACCCCAAGAAATATTCAAGAAATACAAGCGTCAAAGCCTAGGGATACCCAAGGCTCCCCTTCTTCATCAATAAAAATTTCAGGTTTCTTCCAAACACTTCATTTTTATTATTTCATGCACAATTGTGTTGTTCTTGGAGCGCCTTCATTTTGTTGTTAGTTTTCATTTGCTTACTTTGGTTGAATAAATTGGTTGGACCCCCACATTCATATATACATAATTTAAAATAGGTTGATTTGGATTGGAAAAGAGTAGGAAAGTTCATGCTTAAGTGGTATAAAAGGGCTTGTTTTTGACAGTGACTTAGACTTTGTCATGTCATGCTTGATATTATTTTGACTTTATGCTTAGTGATTATTGCTGTAGCATGACTTGTTCCAAACAATTGAGATTGCTTAATGTGCCATTAAAAAATCATGCGTTGTTTTACCATATTAAAGCATAATATTATGGTATTCTCCTTTGATGTTTTATTTGGGTTGACTTGGCGCATGCTCACACCATGTTAAGACTATCCCAAGTCACCATAGCCTCTATGATCATTTAGTTTTTGTAATATCGCTTTATGCTTTAATTAATGATGTTTTGTCGCTTTGCATGATTATGGCCATTATTGCTCTCTTAGTTGGTCGCTCCCAGCCTTTTGCTAGCCTCCATACCAAATATGAGTTCCACTCATGCATACAACTCCAAATAAAACCAAGTTATTCCAAAGATTCCACCATACCTACCTATTAGAATTTGCTATTCCAAGTATATTCAGGTTTTTATCTACCTTCCGAATTAAACTTGTTATGTGAAAATTAGTGATTAAAGCTCCCACGAACTTGATGGCACACGTTACTTTTCTTGCACTTAATAAACTTGAACCATTGTGCCCATCTATGTTGCGTAGATGCTTGTGTTTTGTAAGTTGTGAATTAGCAGAACCATGTTATCATGGGGAACGTTTTCAACATTGCACTTTATTCAGTTGATATCATGTTCTTTTGCTTATGGATCCCGGCATTGTGAAATGAAAGGGGAGCTTGTAAGGCTCATGGAGTTCGTATATGTGTTAGAGAAATGCCTGGGCGGCTGGTCTAATCCATGCCTAATCATGGTGGAAACCTGTAGTGTAACCATAGTGAGCAATCTATGAAGCACCCTCTAGAAAAAAGAAGCCTATGCAAATAGGAAAGAAAAAATAAAAGAAAAAAGAGGCCTATGCAAATAGGAAATAAAAGGATTGATGAGATGCTCATTTTCTGCTTGCCTTGTCATTTTTATATGGGGAATCTTCGGTATCATCGGGCAAGGGGTACCCCGTTGGCGGTTCTCTATGATACACATGTACTTACAATGACAAGAACTTACTTGTGACTAAACTTGAGTAGCATGAGGAACAGTACTCGTAAGTAAGGGCATGAGATTTTCAGCTTATAACTTGTCAAGCATATCCTCATATTTGTTCACTTTAACCTTAATCACCTAAAGATGCTTATGATAGGGGCAATGAGAGCTGAAAGCTAATAAGTACCATAATTTTTGGAAGCTCTTTTTGAAACTTGAATCCCTTCTTCCTTCTATGAAGGGCCTTTCTTTTACTTTTTATGTTGAGTCTCCATCTTCTATCTTTATGCACCTATTGACAGAGCATAGTGGCCATTCTTAGTTTAATGTGCATTGTCCCAAGACTTGATGATTGATTTATAACTTTGATATTGCTTGTTCTTAAACTATTTGTATCTAGTCACCCTTATGAACTTTGAAGGTGTCCTATGCATTTATGTTTTGCTACACTATGAGGGACAAGCTGAATACCATTCTCGTTATGTTTTCTATATGTGAAACAAACAAACGACTTTGAAATCATTGTTATTCATGAATCTTTTGTTTGTACCTTTTCATGTTATAACATAGTTCCTATGTCTTATTGTTAGAACTATATCTTTCATGCTATGTTAAAGTACTATGATCCCAGCTATCAATGTTTTACAAATACCTTGACCAAGATTATGATGGTGCATGTCACCTCAAAAAATCTTCTTTTCTATCACTTACCTACTCGAGGACGAGCAGGAGTTAAGCTTGGGGATGTTGATACGTTGGAAACATATCTATAATTTTTGATGTTCCATGCTTGTTTTATATCTACTTTCTTATGTTTTGTCCACACTTTGGAGTATTTTTGCACATTTTATGGAACTAACCTATTAACAAGATGCCACAATGCCAGTTGCCTGTTTTCTGCTGTTTTTGGTTTCAGAAAAGCTAGTAAGGAAATATTCTCGGAATTGGACCGGACAAAAGCCAAAGTCAATATTTTACCCGAAGCAACACAGAGTCCGGAGGGGAGACGAAGAGGGGAACCAGGGAAGCCACACCTAGTGGCGGTGCAGGCTTCCCTAGGCACGCCACCAGGGGGTGTGGGCCCTGGCACTCCACCAACCTTTCCCCTTCGCCTATAAAAGTCTCCCAGGACGAAAACCCTAAGGACCCGATCAAAATTCCACGAAAGAGTCTGTAGCCGCCGCCATCTCCATCCCTAGATCGGGAGGGATCTGAAGCTCTTCCCGGGACCCTACCAGAGGGGAGAGATCACCCTGGAGGCCTTCTTCATCACCATGCATGCCTCCGGTGTGATGCGTGAGTAGTTCATCTCTAGAATACGGGTCCATGTAGTAGCTAGATGGTTGGTTCTCCTGCTTTGTGCCACCATGTTTAGATCTTGCGAGCTCCGATTAGGATCAAGATCATCTATTTGTAATCTTACATGTTGTGTTTGCGAGGATCCGATCGATATTGAGATGCTATTTCAGATTGATTATTGATTCTATCATGTCTTTGTTATTTGTGATCTTGCATGCTTTCCGTTGTTAGTAGCTATCTTGGCCGATTAGATGCTAGCAACTCTAAGAGGGCGTATTTATGCTCGATAGTGGGTTCATGCCTCTAGTAATCTGGGGAAGTGACATAAATCTCTAAGGTACTATATGTGTTGTTGCTACTAGGGAGAAAACAACAATCCTTTCTTCATATAACAATCGTATTGTTTACTTTACACACTTTGCTTAATGCAATTATCTGTTGCTTGCAACTTAATATTGGAGGGGGTTCGGATGATAACCTGAAGGTGGATTATTAGTCATAGATGCAATTGGATTACGGTCTATGTATAATGTTGTAATGCCTAATCAAATCTCATTGGAGTCAAGATGATTAGTATATGCATGCATGCTTTCTCAGTGTCTGTCAATTGCCCCACTGTAATTTGTTCACCCAACAAGTCAACTATCTTAAGGAGAATCACCACTACTGAACTATGGACCCCGGTCCATTCTTTTACCATCAATCTACAACTATTTACTATTTTCTGTTTACTTTCTGCAAGCAATTACTATCTTCCACACAATATGTTTAATCCTTTGTTTTCAGCAAAACCGGTGAGATTGACAACCTCACTATAAGTTGGGGGCAAAGTTATGTGGTTGGGTTGTGCAGGATTCCAAGTTGGAAACAAAACCTTGGAGGTGTGTCGTTGCTCCTATGGTTCGATAACCTTGGTTTCATAACTGAGGGAAAACTTGCTACTGTGTCATCATACCTTCCTCTTGGGGTTCCCCAACGAGCTCGATACATTTTGAGCCATCAAGCACCAAAAAGAATCTAGCGGATTTATTCACCAAGCCCCTTGATGAGAAGAGATTCCGAGAGTTATAAGGCATGAGCTAAATATCATAGATTCGAGCAATGTGGCTTGAGATCATGCACCCATACCCATGCATTCATATGTTATTCCATCTAGATGTAGACATGGAAATAGGGGGAGCATGGTCCTAATTCATTGGGCTATCCCTCCCTATTATGCCTAAAGTGACAAAAATCATTCTCGTAATATCATTGTGTGATATGTGAGCTTCAATGATGAGTTTTGGTAATGGACCCAAGATACATCTTCGCGGCACCAAGCCAAGTATACTCAAACATGGTGGCCTAGGCCACCAACCACTCCTATTGAGAGGTCGATCTTTCCTCGTGTTTGTCATCTTTTGGTTTACATGGATCTTAGAGACTTGCACTCCCGTTTAGTTCTTATTTGTTTTCTCCTTATTTAGAGTGCAATCATCCCTATATCAGTTTGGAAGTCTCAACCCAAGACCCTGCTCTCTATCTTGAAGCCCCTTCTCTTCCGCACAAGAACCCTTCCATGAATCTAGTATTTTTCTTCTGGTGGAACCGGTACTACCAGACGTACCGCGGTACTACCGGACCGAGCTAGTTCCTAGGTTGAAACCTAGAAACTGTCCCAGGTGCGATACTACCAGGTCGTTCAGTGGTAGTACCGGTCACCGGTTCTCCTGACCGGTACTACCGATCGGCGTTCCGGCTAAAGGCTGGGTTTGGGGGTGAGGCACCTCCTGTGCCTCATTTTCCCCCAACTCCCTCTCACGCTACCATCACCGCTGCCAGAGAAAAGTCACCACCGGAGCCCCATCGCTGCCTTCTTCCACCGGATTATCACTGAATCCAGCCTCCTTGCGGGATCCTCCTCCATCTCCACCATCATGGACACCGGTACAACCACCCCTCCCCTTCTATCCTTGCTTCTCTCCATGGATCTAGATCTCTTCGATTCATGGCCATAAGCTCTTGTTTAGGGGTTTGTACTGCGTGTATCTAGCCTCTCTCCACTCCATGCCTGTAGAAATCAAGTTTTGGGGCCTTAGTGAAGTTGATTTGTGGTCCGCTCTTACCAGATCCGTGCGAGCTCCCGACAGACCGGTAGTACCAGAAATTTTTTCGGTACTACCGCTCACCTTTTCCGGTACTACCAGACCCAGCCGACTGCACTTTTCTCCCCAAATCTTGACTCCTATGTGGTTTCCTTTCTTCATGTTCTTGTGCCCTTATCCCACTGTTGTTCTCCCTATTTGCTTTCACAGGTGCATGTGGTTCTAGGGGTGCTAGGAAGCGCTCCAGGTCTCATCATGAGATTGAGGAGGAAGAGTCAGAGTCAGAACAGGAGGTCTTGCCTCAGCCTAGTTACCGCATGAAGCTGAAGACTTCTCAGCGTGGTCGTGGAGGTGCTTCCAAGCGGTCTTCTGGCCGTGGGGGTGCCCCTCCTCCTGCATCGTCGAGTCGCACCAAGAGCCAGAGTTCTGGGACATTAGGGACAAAGTTGTTGTGTGGTCTGTCTAATGCTGAGTATGTTGCTTTGAGGTATGAGAATCCATATGGTATGAATTGGGGCCGTGATAGGGAAACCATCTTGTTCTACACCGAGTTTCAAGAGAGGGTGTACAACGAGGTTATCATCAACAATGATAAGATCGTTGTGCTCCAAAAGTGGATTGACATGGCTCATATTGAGAAGAGTCTTGACTATTTTGCTGAGGCTAAGGATATTTGCACCAACATTGGTTTGCTTCCCATTATGCAATTCAAACAAGACTATGACCCCATTCTCATTGCTCAGTTTTATGCCACCGTTCACTTCAAGAAGAATCAGATTCGGACCTTCATTTGGATGACCCAAGGTGCTGTGAAGCAAGCTACTTTGGCAGAGTTTGGCACCATTCTTGTCTATGAGGATTGTGGCATTGACCAACCGTGTGGCTTTCATTGTCACATTAATGAGCATCCCATGAAAAAGGAAGTACTTTCTCCTCTGTATATCCGGGGCCGCGGTGTTGCTGGTAAGATCAAGGACTTTCTCCCCACATATGATATTGTGAACCGCATCCTCTGTGAGACTGTTTCTCCTCGTGCGGGTAACCAAGATGAGATTCATGGCTTCTTGGTGGATATCATGTTCAACACCTATTCCAACCGTGACACCAGTGTTCCCCTTGATGTTATGGATTGCATTTGGAATGAGATGGTTGTTGCTGCTTGCACTTGAAGGGTGCCACCTTTTGCTCCCTACATCATGGCTCTTATCATCTCCAAGACCAAACACGTTTCTCGGAACCTCTCTTCCCTCCGGCTTGTCCAACACAAGGGCAAGGCCTTGTTGATTAATAAGCATGCTAAACCTCGCAATGTGGCGGGTCAAGAGGTGGATGAAGATGGCAATGTGGTTGAAGCAAAATCGGGTGATGAAGATAGTGGTTGTGATCAAGACTTTGTGGTATCCCGTCGCGAGCATGCACAACCCTCATGGGCGAAGAGGATGGAAGCCAAGATCAAGAAAGTTTTTTGCTTCCAAGTTGACAATCATAAGAGCATGTATGAAGCCCATGTCTAGGCCAAGAAAGCTGCTGCTCGTCAGAAAGAATTGATGGAAGCCCAATAGTTGTCTGTCTCCGAAGGCTCAGAGAACAAAATCACTCCGGAAGAGCAATGGATCTCCAAGAATAGCAATTGGGAGTTTGATGATGCCTCTTCCTCCTTCCGTGCTCCGCCGACCCATGATGATGATGAGGAGTGATTTTAGGGGCGCTAGTCTTGCTCTAATCCCTTTTTGGCATCTTGATGCCAAAGGGGAGAAGGGTAGTAGGGTACGGTATTTTCACGAGAAAGTCACAAGCTCATTCTTGCTTTGATCTTTGGTTGCTTGCGATCTTTTTTTTACCTCATATTATTCGTGAACTCTTTGTGCTAACTATTTGTGCTATGTAAGTTGAGACTATGTGGTTATCTAGTGGATCCATCGTATGTGACTTATGGGTATTCTTATATGGATCCATCTCTTATGTTAATGTTATTTATTGTATTACCCTTCTATTTCTCATCACAAATTATGCAAAGGTATGAGATCCATGCAATTTTATATATGTCTCTACACTATTGGTTGGCTTGTAAAATAGAGGGGGAGTGTTGATCCTAGATTGTGCTTGCAATCTTTGCACATATCTAGTGGGAGCCTATCTCTATTTTTCAAACCATGAACATTATCGTAACATTTATCATGCAAAGTTCTGTTGTCATCAAACACCAAAAAGGGGGAGATTGAAAGGGCATTTCCTATCCTAAGTGGTTTTGATGTTTGTTGACAACACATGTGTCGGACTAATCGTTTGCTAAGTCTGTCTTAGGTTTTTACGAAGGAAAAGGCATTCGGTTCCCCTCTAAAAAGCTCATAGCAAGATATAGTTCTCCTAGGGCTTTTTGCTTGAGTTGTAGGAACACCGTACTATCAAGAGGGGGTCCGCTTTGCAAAGTTTGGATGGAATCAACACTGTTTTGCAAAACCTCAAGCTTTCCCAATGGTTGAGAACTCAGGTGGCGTTTGCCCTTGTGGCTGTGGCCTTTTGCTTCTGTGTGGACCGGTAGTACAGAAATCCCATCCGGTACTACCGCTCCGCATTGGTAGTACCGCTTGGCGGTACCAGGGGAGACAGAACTATTTGGTGAGCAACGTCTCCCCTTTTACCTCACCCGGTACCACTAAGCAGAACTACCGCCCGCATCCGGCAGTACCGCTTGGCGGTAGCACCGCTCCTTTGAGCTACTGCTACAATGGGAGGCAGAAGCCACGCCATAGCACTAGAGCCCATCCGGTACCTCGTCCGATACCTGACCGGTAGTACCATGTTCATCCGGTACTACCGCTCATGGGACCGGTATTATCGGTTGGCGTCTAGCTGCAACGGGCAGATTCCACATGAGGGTATAAATAGGGCCTTTTTCTCCAACGAGAAGTTTGACCCTTTTATCTCTCTCCTCCATTGTTCTTGATCTTCATTTCTACTAGATCTCCCCCCATAGTGCTCCAATCTCCTTAATACTTTGGGATTTGGTGGAGTAGGTCTATATCTAGGGTTTCACCAAAGCAAAGTTGATTCCCCCTTGTTTTCCTTTGTGGATTTTGTTACTCTTGGGTTCTTTGAACCCTAGACGGAAGAGGTCTTTCTCGGATCTCGGGAATTCGTTGTAAAGCTTTGGGATCGTGCTGGGAGACTCCAAGTGTGGTGGAGGTCTACTCACCAAGTTTGTAAAGGTTTCAGTCGCCACCTTCAAGGTCACCGCATAGTGGAACAGGTGCTTGCCAAGAGGCGGGTGCTTGGGAGAATAGGGTGAGGCCTTCTGTGGAGCTGGTGGTCTTAGTACCACCCACCCCTCCAACGGAGACGTACTTCCCCTTAAAAGGAAGGAACTTCAGGAAAACATCTCCGTGTCTACTCTTGGTTACTTCTATCCTTTACCCTTTACCTATTGTTGTTTACTTGCTTGCTTGTCATAAGTTCTCTCACATATTTGCACATTTCGAGAACTTACTTTGTGTTTAGCCTAAATTGAAAAGTAGCTAAGAATTGAGTAGCGTCTATTCACCCCCTCTAGTCGCTTATACCGATCTTTCATTTATTTACTTTGTCTTGTTTTTATTTATTAGATGAACACGAGTAGTCATACACGTGAGATGACTACGGAATCCTCTGCACCACCCATTGATACATTAACCCCCGAGTCACTTGGTATCGAGTTCACCGAGGAGTTCCAACTGAGCCGTTTCGATCGTCTCAAGATTCAAGAGATCAAGTCCACCAAGTGGGTGTGTCCTTATATCCTGAACCAACTTGGCATTCATGCTGATTTC
Organism: Avena sativa; assembly: GCA_916181665.1. NCBI lineage: Eukaryota > Viridiplantae > Streptophyta > Magnoliopsida > Poales > Poaceae > Avena > Avena sativa. The sequence goes on along the minus strand of OV702290.1, from coordinate 23,082,389 downwards.
GATTTACTTTGCAACAATGTTGGTTTGTACAATGTTGTCTTTTAGGATATTGTGACATATCACCGCTTGATGCTTGAGTTCTTTAGCACCTTAACACACATAGTGGATCCTTAGTGTTGTTTCGAGGAACAAACACTACTAGGGAAAATGCTATGCGAGGCGCACCAAAAATGCTATGCAAGGCGCATATCGTATGCGCCTCTAGCGCCGTGCCTCCACTACTTCTTATGCGAGGTGCATATCATATGCGCCTCCTATACTTCATGCGCCTCCTATACTTCACATATGTGAGGCGCATATGAGTATATGCGCCTCGCATATGTGAAGTATACGCATATGCGCCTCGCATATGTTTTACAATGCGCCTCATATATTTATAGTATATGTGCCTCGTATAGTACCCTATATGCGCCTCCGATAATGTTTTCGAAATTCAAGTTTTACAGATCACTATACATAACAATATAAAGGTATTCAAATATACAATATAGTACAGAATACAGTATAAACAGCACAGAATTTTCTAGAAACCTGCAATTGGCCAAATCATAATAGAACCAACTTTAATACAGGTACATTACACATCAATCGCGACATACGAGTTCATACATCAACTAGAATCAACAAGTGCCAAATTTTCACACAACACCAAGTGTTTGTGCCATAAGTTCACACCCTCGGAGTACAAGTTCAGAATCACATTACAACTCTGACGATGAAGCTCTAGCTAGATGAAGTAGATCACATAACCTACCATGAAGAGAAACAAGGTGGTGATAACGAGGAAGTTCCCCCACTTCTTCCTCCCGTGCCTCCTCCATTTCTCTTCCGCCACCTCTCTAGTCTTGTAGCCTTTGTAGTTGTTGACTGCGAATTCGTTCACTTGCTTCTGGCAGTCTTCCTACTCCTCGTACACACCTGGAACCTTACCGACGTACACGACATAGCACTTCTTCGCCATCTCCTGTACACAAGATAGATGATATTATCTATGTAAGTGGAAAGCAATAATAGTTCACAAGATAAGATCATGCATATATATATGGGTGCAACAATATGTAAGAAATCACGTTCTAATCATCAGAATTTTGAAGAAAGACCAAAAAAGCAAACCAAGAATGACTTGGATTAGTGCCTCATACTTAGGTTGGGCACGAAAATAACAATGCTCGTTGTTCGATCTCGTGCGCCAAGTAGAGTATATGCCCAAATTACTAGTCTACTTGGCACAACAGATCAAACAGCGGCATAGTCATACACATGACACCACAACACGTTCTAATCATCGGCATTTTGAAGAAAGACCAAAAAAGCAAACCAAGAATGACTTGGATTTGTGCCTCATACTATTCGTATGGCCAAAGACAAAAGAAGAGAAATACTTCCACGATTCATATAGCATGGGCATGTTATGTCCAATGGTAAAGCAAGGAAAGGATTCGGTCTCCACGGCAACGACTCATTTTGAGTTTGGTGTGTCGAAAGGAGTCGTTGCCGTGGACCCAGAACCCTTTCCTTGGCCTACCATTGAACATATTAGGTCTTATGTATATCAATCTCGAAAATATTTTTCCTCTTTCAACTTTGGGGCTACGAGATGAAATAGTTTATCATTTAATTGTATCACCAAAGACGAAAGGAAAGAAATCATTCCACAATTCATATACCAATGTTGCCAATGCTATATGAATAGTGAAGTAATGTCTTTGCTTTCGACTTTGGGGCTACAATGAGATATTTGAAACTAAATGATTCACCATTTCATTTAATTCACGCTATCTAATCTATTCGTATCGCCAAAGACAAAAGAAGAGAAATACTTCCACGATTCATATAGCATGGGCATGATATGTGCAGTGGTAAAGCCAGGAAAGGATTCGGTCTCCACGGCAATGACTCATTTCGAGTTTGGTGTGTCGAAAGGAGTCATTGACATGGACCCATAATCCTTTCCTAGGCTTACCACTGAACATATTATGTCTTATGTATATGAATCTCAAAAATATTTGTCCTATTTCGACTTTGGGGCTATGGGATGAAATAGTATTAACTAACACAATGTCGCATGCTATATATATACGAATCATGAACTTATTTTCCCCCTCTCGACTTTGGGGTTACATAGTTTACCATTTCATTATATCACCAAAGACGAAAGGAAAGAAATCATTCCACGATTCATATAGCAATGTTGCCAATGTTATACGAATAGTGAAGTAATGTCTTTCCTTTCGACTTTGGGGCCACAATGAGATATTTGAAACTACATAATTCACCATTTCATTTAGTTCACGCTATCTAATCTATTCGTATCGCCAAAGACAAAAGAAGAGAAATACTTCCATGATTCATATAGCATGGGCATGATATGTCTAGTAGTAAAGCAAGGAAAGGATTCGGTCTCCACGGCAACGACTCATTTCGAGTTTGGTGTGTCGAAAGGAGTCGTTGACGTGGACCTAGAATCCTTCCCTTGGCTTACCGCTAAACCTATTATGTCTTATGTATATGAACCTCGAAAATATTTGTCCTCTTTTGACTTTGGGGCTACGAGATGAAATAGTATTGGGCGACATTGTTACAAGTCTACTTGCCTCATACTTAGGTTGGGCATAGAAAATGACAATGCCGCTGATGGATCTGGTGCGGCAAGTAGAGTATATGCACAAACCTCTAGTCTACTTGGCACACGAGATCCATCAACGACATGGTCACACACATGACACCACAACATGTTTTAATCATCGACATTTCGAAGAAAGACAAAGAAAGAAAACCACAAGAAGTAGGGCGGTAATAACGAATGAAAAACAACAAACACTTAAAATAGTTCATAACACAAATAACTAGCTAGTGTCGCTCACAATCAAGTTCAACGGTTAACGAAACATACTCTAGAGGTTTCGCTAGGAAGGTTTAACATAATGATAAGAGGTTACAACATGAGTTCGGAACTAACAACTAGCTACCCAGGCAATGCAATCATCAAGACTTCTTCGGCTGTTGAGTCGGATTTGGGGGGCATTGATGAAGCCCGACCAAGTTTTCGCCATCTGCATGAACGTCCTGCCATCACCCTGCTGTGCTAAGCGTTCGTCTATCTCCCTGTTGGGCGGTATATAGCCGCCGTACAAGGTACCCCGGATTTCATGACTCCCTGGTGCACGATTGTCGCGATCTCCTCCTGGATGTCAAAGAAGTGCTGATTGAGGTTGCGGTCCTGTATGCATGCAAGCCTTTTAGCCCACCTCACGAAGACAGATGGCATCATTTTGCTCTCCATGTCATTGAAGAACGCCTTCATGTGTTAAAGGGTGTAGAAGGCATCCTTCCCGCTGCTAGGCGGCTGCTTGACGCAGGTGAACTGCATAATGTGGTGGAACACATGCGCACCGAACTTCACATGTGGTGTTGCCGGTTTAACGCCTCCTGCTGCGATGTAGCCAGTGAGAGCACCATCAAGAATTTTCTTGATATTGGTGTAGTTTTCCGGATCGCACTGTTTGAGTCGAGGTACACGGCTGTTGAGCATTTCAAATTCAAGGATATGAGCACGCAGCCTGTTCGATCACCCTCCGTGATGGGATGGTAGGGAAGGAGAATCACATCCTTGTCCGAGTATGTTTGCAGGAAGGTTGAGAGGTAGTCTGTCGCCAACGCTATGTCCTCGGCATATTTTAGGATGATGTCACGCATGAAGTAGGGATCCACTATCTGGATGTCCAGGATCTTGTCTCTGGTGATCTCCATGGCCATATTGAGGGAGAACAGCCAGACCAGGGTATTGTGCAGCCAGAACCCGTTCAACATGTCGAAGAGGTCGTTATGCCGCACGTAGAAGATATACCCGGGGGGTACACTTAGGAAGAACGACACGTGAGAAGGCACCTTAGCCTTGAAAACAAGGTACGACTAATCATTCTCGCGAATGCTGCGCTCCTCAATTGTGAGACGGCTATAATGAAGATTGCACATTTGCGAGCCTACGACCTCGAGCAACGAGTTACACATCATCGGTGCACCTGCCACGTGCTGCTGATTCCTACCTTGCCCCGCAGAGCCGTCCTAAGCCCGGAAAACAAGATTTGGATCCTTGCCCCGGTCACCCTTAGGCTTCCTTTTACGACCCTTCTTGCCCTTTATGGCGTCGACCACCATGTTCACCTCACCGATCACCTTATGGAGGGTGCTAGGGCTGATCAAAGGAACTGCTAGCCTCGGAGGCTCAGTGAAGGGGGCGGGAGGCGACGTCTCCTGACTAGTTGGGAAGAGACGCACCTGGCAAGGGGGTTTCGCTGGTGCTGGTTGGGTATCGGCAACTTGATGTGTGCCTGATGGTGTTGTCTCATACCAATCATAAAACCTTGTGTTAACGAACTGGTTGCCGAAGTTCGGGTCAATTTCTCCATCATCATCATCATCGGGATTCTGTGCCATGTTGTCCAAGTCTGCCATATCGAAGTCTTCATCATGTGCTGGCTGTTCTGCCTCTGGGGTGATGTTGAGCTGGTCCTCCGTCCCCAAACGGATCTGGATCTTCAGCCATAGGTACATGTAGCCGAAGCCGGTATTGAGGAATGTCGCCGTCTCCTTATCATCCCATCCTTGAGGTTGAGAGGGAGGTTCCACTTGCTCATAGCCCGGAAGCACCATACTGTATCTGACCCTCATCATGTCGGGTGGCATTGTGACATTGTGCATTTTGCGGTTCTCCGGTTAAATGATAGTACCCTTGGCAACATCTTTCAACTGGCCGCCCACCCAATGCATCAGAGTGCAAGGAGTGTCTCCCTGATGACCCACAAGTATAGGGGGTGTATCGAAGTATTTTCGATAAGTAAGAGTGTCGAACCCAACGAGGAGCAGAAGGTGCTGGCTAGTGGTATGGATTAGGAATTCTCTGCAAATACTTAGCAAACAGATTTTTAGGGGTTTTCGATAAAGCAAGTAAACAAAGTACGAGTAAATAAAAGACAGTAAGAATAAATGCAGCAAGTGGCCCAATCCTTTATGCAGCAAAGGACAAGCCGGTTGTATTTCTATAGATGACCAAACGTTCTCGAGGACACATGGGAAGACTGTCAAGTGCTTTCGCTTCATATAGTCGTCTAATCTTCTCTAGCTTGCTAAGTGTTGTGTGAGTGAACCTGTGCTAATGTACCGCCCCATCCAAGACTAATACATACTTCTGATTATACCCCTTGCAAACATCCGTAAGTACAAGAAAGTAATTAAGGTAGAAACCTAACCACAGCTTTAAACTCTAAGACCCTTACGTCCCTTGTGCAATGGTTTCCTAACGTGGGTTCAGGTTTCTGCCACTCCGGCAACCCCTACAATTAGTAGCCAAATACACAATGCATTCCCCTAGGCCCATATAGGTGAAGTGTCATGTAGTCGATGTTCACATGACACCACTAGAAGAAGTACACCACAACTTAAATAACAATCTATTGAATCTTTCTCAACGCAACTCCACTACTAACAACAAGACTTCTCCTATGTCCTCAAGAACAAAACGAACTACTCACAAGACATCATATGGATCATGATCAGAGATGGAATAATGATGTATAACAATCTGAACATAAACAATAATTCAATGGTTCACTCAATAGCATCAACTACAAAGAGTAATCAACACCGGGAAAGTTTCCCCTATGAACTATGCAAGATTCAACTCAATTGTTACAGCAATATGGAGATGGTGATGAGGGTGCTGATGGTGATGATGATGGTGGTGATGATGATGATGATCTCGATGAATTCCAGCTTGATGATGGTGTTGATGGTGACGATCTCCCCTCTCCGGGAAGGAATTCCCCCGGCATAAATCTGTCTGCCAGAGAGATCTTTATCTCTCGGTGTTTTCCGCCCCGCAGAGGCGGCAGAATCTTTTTGTGGTCGCTCCCTGAGTCCTAGGGTTTCGGGAGGTTGATATATGCCAGAGGGGAGAGGCTGGAGTGGGCCAGGGCAGCCACACCACTCCCAGGCGCGGCCATGGCCTGCCCGCGCCATGGGGTGGTGTTGGCCCCCTGTGGCCCACCTCCACTCCATCTTCTGGCATCCTTAGTCTTCTGGAAAAATAGGATTTTCCATATATTTTCCCGGATTTTCTGATCTTCGCGAATTTTGCCTCCAAACAGCACCTTTTCCATCAGAATCCTGACTGCAGCAGTCCATGCTCCAAAAGTCATCAACCATGCAAAAATAGATGAAATAACATAAGTATCACCTCTCAATACGAAATATATCAATCAATAATAGTGAATTAAGACATAGAATAGTGATGCAAAATGGACGTATCAACTCCCCCCAAGCTTAGACTTCGCTTGTCCCCAAGCGAATCTGAGCTCAATAAACATGGCCTCAGGTTTATGGAGTGAAGAGTCGATAAAAGAATACGGATAAAAAGCATCACATTCATCAAATACATAGATCATAATAGAAGACAACTCACTATTATATAACTCAACTTGCAATGAGTAAAGGAAACACAATAAAGATACATAAAGTGAATCATAATTGGTAATGGCAAACTTAGCTCTTGGTCGAAGAATAGTTGATTGGAGTTCACAAATAGCTGGCTTTTCAATGATAGCTTTCAAAGTAGTAAACATCAGGATAAGAGCAATGTGCAAAACAAGGAACATAAGAAACATGTTTGAATAAATCATCATATGAATGAATGAAACACATCAACTCAAGATACTTGCTGAGATAGAAGGGAATAGGTTTACTGACTCATCTACAAAGTAAAAGAAAGGCCCTTCAGAGAGGGAAGCAGGGATTGCAAGTCTCATATAGAGCTCCCAAAAATTATGATACTTACTAGCTTTCAGCTCTCATTGCCCCTATCATAGGCATCTTTAGGTGATTAAGGTTAAAGTGATCAAAAATGAGGATATGCATTGACAAGTTGTAAATTGAGAATGTCATGTCCCTTGAATACGAGGGCCTCTCCTCATGCTACTCAAGTTTAGTCACCGGTAAGTTCTTGTCATTGTAAGCATATGTGTATCATTGAGAACCGCCAACGGGGTACCCCTTGCCCGATGATACAGAAGAATCCCCATATCAAAATGACAAGGCAAGCCAACAACAAGTATCTCAGCAATCTTCTTATTTACCATGGGAATATGGTGCTTTTTTCTCTCTTTCCTATTTTCATAATATCTCTCTTTTTTTTTCTCAATCTCTATCTCTTTTTTATAAGAAGAATGCTTCATAGATACTCGTTATGGTTACGCTGCAGGTTTCCACCATGTCAGCATGGATTAGACCAGCGGCCCAGGCGTTTCTCTAACACATATGCGTAACTCCATGGACTTACAAGCTCCCCTCTCATTTCACACCGACGACATCCATAGACAAAAGAACATGATATCAACTTGGTACAAAGTACCAGTGCAATGTTGAAAGCGTTCCCCATGACAGCATGGTTCTGCTAATTCACAACTTACAAAGCGCAAGCATATACGCAACATAGGTGAGCACAATGGTTCAAGTTTATTAAGTGCAAGAAAGTAAAGTGTGCCATCAAGTTCGTGAGAGCTTTAATCACTAATTTTCACATAACAAGTTTAATTTGGGAGGTAGATAAAACAGGAATTTACTTGGAATAGCAATAATGCTACTAGGTAGGTATGGTGGACACAAATGGCAAAGGTTTTGGTTTAAGGGATTGGATGCACGAGAAGAATACCCTCTCAGTACAGGTTTTTGGCTAGCAAGGCTGGGTAGCAAGTACAAGAGCTGAGGGAAACAAACAAACATACAAGTGATAAAGACAAACATGCAATCTTCCTCGGAAGCACAAAAGATCTTAACTAGAGAATACTAGACTTATGAGCAAATCAAGAAAGAAAGATGATGAAATTATTTTTCTTTAGAGTACTACTATCTTTTTATTTTCAACTCTCAAAAAGGTGTTGCTGCTGACCGAACCAGGTTTGCCAAAACCAACTAAATTAACTCAATGATCCCAGAGTGCTACCAATACTAACAACAAGATAAATCATATAACTACGAATTGAAAACTAACATAAGCTATGCAAAAGGGTGAATGATAGAACTTCTCATTAATATTCCATAACGGAAACTCACACCAAGGGATACAAATCTAATGAGAGGGGGGACACTTCCATAATGTAAACCATACTACATAATAACTCCTCTATTCATGATATGACTCTACTAATAAGGTAAAAAGATAGAAGATAGTGATGTGATACCGCGGCACTCCCCCAAGCTTGGAACAAACCAAGGGGATGCCAAACCTGATGACGAATTACTCCTTCAATGGTGGTGGTATCCTCTTGATGAGCTCCTTGATCAAATTCCCCAAGTCCTCAATCTCGAAGGTGAGATTACGAATCAGCTGTGAGTTTTGCTCAATGCGGCTCATTGATACATTGCAAATGTATCTATAATTTTGATGTTCTATGCTTGGTTTTATCCACTTTCTTGTGTTTTGTTCCAACTTTGGAGTACTTTTCATATGATTTCTTGGACTAACCTATTAACAAGAGCCACAGTGCCAGCTGCCTGTTTTCTACTGTTTTTGGTTCCAGGAAAGTAAGAAAATGAATATTCTCGGAATTGGACGGGACAAAAGCCAAAGTGCCTATTTATGACTATCACAAGTCACCATAAGCCTTTATGATCCTTTAGTTTTCAACTTGTAGTATCACTTTATGCTTTGATCAATGATATTTTGTCGCTCTGCATGATTATGGCCATTAGTGCTCTCTTAGTTTTTCGCTCCCAGTCTTTTTCTAGCCTCCACCACCAAGTATGAGTTCCACTCATGCATCCAACTCCCTAAACCAAGTTATTACAAAGAGTCCAACATACCTACCTACTAGCTTATGCTATTCCAATTATATTCATGCTTTTGTTTACCTTCCACTTGTTATGAGAAAACTAGTGATTAAAGCTCTCACGAACTTGATTGCACACTTTACTTTACTTGCCCTTAATAAACTTGAACCATTGTGTCGTCTATGTTGTATATGCTTGCACTTATTTGTTGGGAATTAGCAGAACCATGCTTTCATGGGGAACGCTTTCAACATTTTACTTGGTACTTGTACCTAGTTGATATCATGCTCTTTTGTATATGGATGTCGTCGGTGTGAAATGAAAGGGGAGCTTGTAAGTCCATGGAGTTATGTATATGTGTTAGAGAAACGCCTGGGCCGCTGGTCTAATCCATGCTGACATGGTGGAAACCTGCAGCGTAACCATAATGAGCTGTCTATGAAGCATTCTTCTTATAAAAAAAGAGTCCTATATTGAGAAAAGAGAAAAAAGAGATACTATGAAAAGAGGAAAGAGAGAAAAAAACACCATATTCCCATGGTAAATAAGAAGAATGCTGAGATGCTCATTGTCTGCTTGCCTTGTCATTTTGATATGGGGATTCTTCCGTATCATCGGGCAAGGGGTACCCCGTTGGCGGTTCTCGATGATACACATGTACTTACAATGACAAGAACTTACCGGTGACTAAACTTGAGTAGCATGAGGAGCGGCCCTCGTATACAAGGGACATGAGATTTCTGACTTATACTTCGTCAAGCATGTACACCATAGTTTGTTCACTTTAACCATAATCACTTCAAGATGCTTATGATAGGGGAAATGAGAGCTGAAAGCTTTAAGTATCATAATTTCTGGAAGCTCTTTATGAGACTTGAATCCCTACTTCCTTTTTACAAAAGGCCTTTCTTCCACCATTATATTGAGTCTCCACCTTCTATCTTTATGCACCTACTTTGAGAGCATAGTGGCCATTCTTAGTTCTATTTGCATTGTCCCAAGACTAGTTGATTGATGCATAACTTGTTATTGCTTGTTTGAAACTATTGTATCTAGTCACTCTTATGAACTTTGAAGGTGTCCTATGCATTTATATTTGCTACTCTATTGAGGGACAAGCTAAATACTATTATGCTATGTTTTCTTTATGTGAAACAAACAAACATCTTGCAAAGCATTGTTATTCCTGAATCTTTTGTTTGTGCCTTTTCATGTTGCATCATAGTTTCTTTGCTTATTGCTATAACTTTGTCTTCCATGTTATGATTGAAGTACTATGATCCCAGCTTTGAATGTTTTGCAAATACTTTGATCAAGTCTTTGATGGTGCATGTCACCTCAAAAATTATTTCTTTTTATCACTTACCTACTCGAGGACGGGCAGGAGTTAAGCTTGGGGATGTTGATACATTGCAAATGTATCTATCATTTTTGATGTTCCATGCTTGTTTTTATCCACTTTCTTGTGTTTTGTTCCAACTTTGGCGTACTTTTCATATGATTTCTTGGACTAACCTATTAACAAGAGCCACAGTGCCAGCTGCCTGTTTTCTGCTGTTTTTGGTTCCAGGAAAGTCAGAAAATGAATATTCTCGGAATTGGACGGGACAAAAGCCAAAGTGCCTATTTTTCCATAAGGGATCAAGTGTCAGAATACGAGACAGAGAGGGGCCAGGGGCCGGCCACACCACCTGGCCGTGCGGCCAGGCCTGGCCCATGCCAGGGGTGGTGTGGTGGCTCCCGGCACCCCCTCGGCCCCTCCTTCCGCCTATATATTACCCTCGGGACAAAAACCCTAAGTGCCCGATCAAAAATCCACGAAAGAGTCTGTAGCCGCCGTCATCTCCATCCCTAGATCGGGAGGGATCTGAAGCTCTTCCCGGCACCCTGCCGGAGAGGGGAATTCACCCTAGAGGCCTTCTTCATCACCATGCAAGCCTCCGGTGTGATGCGTGAGTAGTTCATCCTTGGACTACAGATCCATGTAGTAGCTAGATGGCTGGTTTCTCCTCCTTTGTTCTTTCATGTTTAGATCTTGTGAGCTCCGTTCATGATCAAGATCATCTATTTGTAATCCATTAATGTTGTGTTTGCGGGGATCCGATGGATATTGAGATGCTATTTCAGATTGATTATTGATTCTATCATGTCTTTGTTATTTGAGATCTTGGATGCTTTCCATTGTTAGTAGCTATCTTGGCCAAGTAGATGCTAGCAACTCCAAGAGTTAGTATTTATGCTCGATAGTGGGTTCATGCCTCTGGTAATCTGGGGAAGTGACAGAAATCTCTAAGGTACTAGATGTGTTGTTGCTACTAGGGAGAGAACAACGATCTTTTGTTCATAGAACAATTGTATTGTTTACCTTACACGCAGTTCATAAAGCAATAATCTGTTGCTTGCATCTTAATACTGGAGGGGGTTCAGATGATACCCGAAGGTGGATTATTAGTCATAGATGCAGTTGGATGGCGGTCTATGTATTATGTTGTAATGCCCAATCAAGTCTCAAAGGAGTCAAGATGATTAGTATATGCATGTATTGCTTTCTTGGTGTTTGTCAATTGCCCCGCTGTAATTTGTTCACCCAGCATGTTATCTACCTAAGGAGAGCCACCTCTAGTGAACTATGGATCCCGGTCCTTTTTATTTACATACAATCTATAAACTGTTTCTGCTTTGTGTTTACTTTCTGCAAACTTTTACTTCTTTCCATAACGTTTAATCCTTTGTTTTCCGCAAAGCACGGTGAGATTGACAACCTCATCGCAAGTTGGGGACAAAGTTCTATGGTTGTGTTGTGTAGGTCTCCACGTTGCTACTAGCACCGGTAGTGCGCCATGCTAAAGCTCAGCTAGTAACACCTTTGGGGTGTTTCCTTGCTCCTACTGGTTCGATTAAACCTTGGTCTCATAACTGAGGGAAAACTTGCTGCTGTGCTCATCATACCTTCCTCTTGGGGTTCCCAACGAGCTCTACATCAACCACGAGCCAGCAACGATTTTTCTGGCGCCGTTGCTGGGGAGTCAAGGACATCTTCACAAGGGGAGTCCCTCATAACCAATCTCTTTACTTTGTTGTTTTTGATTTGCTTAGTTTCTTTTTGCTTTGTTTGCTTGTTTTGTTCTTCAAAAACACAAAAAAAATAGTTTTACTAGTTTGCTTTCTTATTGGAAAAACAAAAAAAATTAGTTCCTATCTTGAGTGCCACTATGTCTAGCCTTGCTCCAATCACTATGTCATCCGAGGAAATGATTTTCACTTTTAAACAAGGAATTTAGGAAAGTTTTAAGGAAGCTTGGTCTAGAATCTCTGATCTACATGAAAAAAGTGAGCCTAAAATGACTCAAAGCTTGTTCCTTAGCAATTTTTACCTTGGGATTGCACTTTTCTATAGATATGCTTTAGATGCTGTTGTGGGAGGAATTTCCTCCAATGTAATGAGGATGATGCTATTAATGCTATAAAGAAATTGATCCTCACTTACAACATGCCTAGCCAAACTGATATTTCTTTCGCAAAAATATTTGCTAGGTTGAACACTCTTGAGGCTAGCACTACTAGCTTAGAAAGTTGCTATAATATGCTTAGGGAGCATCACAATTATGTTCCAATAAACTCTGAACCATCAAAGTGGTTCCCTACAGTAAAGATTGAGATGAACACCGAAACTGTTCAAGCTCGCTGTGATATCATGTCCGAATTTTGTCTTATGCCCAAAGATATTTATGAATCTCTGAATACTTGGGGGCTCACTGAGGGAGGAAAAGAAATGTCTCTTGCTAATAATACTACCATATTACCTCTTGGAATAGCTGAAGGAGTGTTTACAAAGATCCTTGGGAAAACTATTTCTATTGATTATCTTGTTATTGAATGTGCAGGAAAAGGACAAATTACACTTGGAAGGTCCCTATTAGAACTCCTTGGAGCAATAATAGATGTGGGAAAGGGGACCATGCACCTTTATTCTCCACCAAACAATCACATTTTCCCAAAGGTTAAGAATAAAAATAAGAGAGGTAAGGGCAAGAAAGTTGGTTTTAATGCTTCTTCATTTGAGAACACTTGATTCTTTCTTTGCTTCTTATGCCTAACTTAAAGGCGTTAAAGAAAAGTACTTGTTGGGAGATAACCCAAGAGTTTTAGATGAGTCTTGGAAGTTATTACCTCTGTAATAACCTCTCCTTATCCTTTTTATTTGCTTTTTGTGCCAAGAGTAACCTCTAATGAGAGTGAAGTAATGATTGGGAAAGTTGCTGTCCCGAAACAGATTTCTGTGCTTCACCGTAAAAATTCCTGAGAGAGCTCTGTATGTCGGATTGAGCTGTAATTTTTTTTGATTCTGCCCCAGGTTGTTATCTAAGTTTAGTTAGTTCAACACTTTTTGATGTGAGCAACAGAAGGTCTTCAAAAAAATTCGTCTTTACCTGCTGGTCTGTTTTGACAGATTTCTGCCATTTTCTGCATTTGCTTCTTGTTGGTTCCTTCTTGAGTTCTTTTGGGGAATTGAGCTTTTTGAGGGAAGTGCTACAGTAGATAGTGTTCTAATGGAAGTTTATTTGGTGTTAGAAGTGAACCTTGAGACTTATTTATCTTAAGTGCACTAATGTTGCTAATGAGATTATGTGAAGTTTTGTATGAAGGAAAAATTTCAGGTGTATGGAAGGAATGAGTAATGAGATGAAGGATGGACTAAAGCTCAAGCTTGGGGTTGCCACGCGTGTCACCCCAAGAATCATCCAAGAAGTACAAGCGTCAAAGCTTGGGGATGCCCAAGGTATTCCCCTTCTTCATCAATAAAAATTCTAGGTTTCTTCCAAACACTTCATTTTTATTGTTTCATGCACAGTTGTGTTTTTCTTGGAGCATCTTCTTTTTCATTTCATTTTGGTTTTCGTTTGCTTTGGTTTGCTTAGTTTTCTGAATAAGTTGGTTGGACTCCCTCTTTCACACTTTGGTTTTCATTTAGTTTGGTTTGGTTTGGAAAAGAGTAGGAAAGTTTTTGCTTATGTGGTAAAAAGAGCTCGTTTTTGACTGTGGCCTATGCTTTGTCATGCCATGCTTGTTATTTTTTTTGGCTTTATGCTTACTATTCTTTGCTGTAGCATGACTTGTTATAAACAATTGAGATTGCTTAATGTGCCTTAGATGAATCATGCGTTGTTTTAGCATATTAAAGCTTAGTATAGTGGTATTCTCCTTTGATGCTTTATTTGGGTTGACTTGGCACATGCTCACACCATGTTATGACTATCACAAGTCACCATAAGCCTTTATGATCCTTTATTTTTCAACTTGTAGTATCACTTTATGCTTTGATCAATGATGTTTTTTCGCTCTGCATGATTATGGCCATTATTGCTCTCTTAGTTTGTCGCTCCCAGTCTTTTGCTAGCCTCCACCACCAAGTAGAGTTCCACTCATGCATCCAATTCCCTAAACCAAGTTATTACAAAGAGTCCACCATACCTACCTACTAGCTTATGCTATTCCAAGTATATTCATGCTTTTGTTTACCTTCCACTTGTTATGAGAAAACTAGTGATTAAAGCTCTCACGAACTTGATGGAACACTTTACTTTACTTGCCCTTAATAAACTTGAACCATTGTGTCGTCTATGTTGTATATGCTTGCACTTATTTGTTGGGAATTAGCAGAACCATGCTTTCATGGGGAACGCTTTCAACATTGCACTTGGTACTTGTACCTAGTTGATATCATGCTCTTTTGTATATGGATGTCGTCGGTGTGAATTGAAAGGGGAGCTTGTAAGTCCATGGAGTTATGTATATGTGTTAGAGAAACGCCTGTGCCGCTGGTCTAATCCATGCTGACATGGTGGAAACCTGCAGCGTAACCATAATGTGCTGTCTATGAAGCATTCTTCTTATAAAAAAAAGAGTCCTATATTGAGAAAAGAGAAAAAAGAGATACTATGAAAAGAGGAAAGAGAGAAAAAAGCACCATATTCCCATGGTAAATAAGAAGAATGTTCAGATACTCATTGTCTGCTTGCCTTGTCATTTTGATATGGGGATTCTTCCGTATCATCGGGCAAGGGGTACCCCGTTGGCGGTTCTCGATGATACACATGTACTTACAATGACAAGAACTTACTGGTGACTAAACTTGAGTAGAAGGAGGAGCGGCCCTCGTATACAAGGGACATGAGATTTCTGACTTATACTTCGTCAAGCATGTACACCATAGTTTGTTCACTTTAACCGTAATCACATCAAGATGCTTATGATAGGGGCAATGAGAGCTGAAAGCTTTAAGTATAATAATTTTTGGAAGCTCTTTATGAGACTTGAATCCCTACTTGCTTTTTACAAAAGGCCTTTCTTCCACCATTATATTGAGTCTCCACCTTCTATCTTTATGCACCTACTTTGAGAGCATAGTGGCCATTCTTAGTTCTATGTGCATTGTCCCAAGACTAGTTGATTGATGCATAACTTGTTATTGCTTGTTTGAAACTACTGTATCTAGTCACTCTTATGAACTTTGAAGGTGTCCTATGCATTTATATTTGCTACTCTATTGAGGGACAAGCTGAATACTATTATGCTATGTTTTCTTTATGTGAAACAAACAAATGTCTTGCAAAGCATTGTTATTCATGAATCTTTTGTTTGTGCATTTTCATGTTGCATCATAGTTTCTTTGTCTTATTGCTAGAACTTTGTCTTCCATGTTATGATTGAAGTACTATGATCCCAGCTTTGAATGTTTTGCAAATACTTTTATCAAATCTTTGATGGTGCATGTCACCTCAAAAATTATTTCTTTTTATCACTTACTCGAGGACGAGCAGGAGTTAAGCTTGGGGATTTTGATACATTGCAAATGTATCTATAATTTTTGATGTTCCATGCTTGGTTTTATCCACTTTCTTGTGTTTTGTTCCAACTTTGGAGTACTTTTCATATGATTTCTTGGACTAACCTATTAACAAGAGCCACAGTGCCAGCTGCCCGTTTTCTGCTGTTTTTGGTTCCAGGAAAGTCAGAAAATGAATATTCTCGGAATTGGACAGGACAAAAGCCAAAGTGCCTATTTTTCCGGAAGGGATCAAGTGCCAGAATACGGACGGAGAGGGGCCAGGAGCCGGCCACACCACCTGGTCGCGCGGCCAGGCCTTGCCTGCGCCAGGGGGTGGTGTGGTGGCTCCCGGCACCCCCTCGGCCCCTCCTTCCGCCTATATATTGCCCTTAGGACGAAAACCCTAAGTACCCGATCAAAAATCCACGAAAGAGTCTGTAGCCGCTGTCATCTCCATCCCTAGATCGGGAGGGATCTGAATCTCTTCCCAGCACCCTGTCGGAGAGGGGTATTCACCTTGGAGGCCTTCTTCATCACCATGCAAGCCTCCGGTGTGATGCGTGAGTAGTTCATCCTTGGACTACGGATCCATGTAGTAGCTAGATGGCTGGTTTCTCCTCCTTTGTGCTTTCATGTTTAGATCTTGTGAGCTCCGTTCATGATCAAGATCATCTATTTTTAATCCATACATGTTGTGTTTGCGGGGATCCGATGGATATTGAGATGGTATTTCAGATTGATTATTGATTCTATCATGTCTTTGTTATTTGAGATCTTGGATGCTTTCCGTTGTTAGTAGCTATCTTGGCCAAGTAGATGCTAGCAACTCCAAGAGTTAGTATTTATGCTCGAGAGTGGGTTCATGCCTCTGGTAATCTGGGGAAGTGACAAAAATCTCTAAGGTACTAGATGTGTTGTTGCTACTAGGTAGAGAACAACGATCCTTTGTTCATAGAACAATTTATTGTTTACCTTACACGCAGTTCGTAAACAATAATCTGTTGCTTGCAACTTAATACTGGAGGGGGTTCGGATGATAACCTGAAGGTGGATTATTAGTCATAGATGCAGTTGGATGGTGGTCTATGTATAATGTTGTAATGCCCAATCAAGTCTCAAAGGAGTCAAGATGATTAGTATATGCATGCATTGCTTTCTCGGTGTTTGTCAATTGCCCCGCTGTAATTTGTTCACCCAACATGTTATCTATCTAAGGAGATCCACCTCTAGTGAACTATGGATCCCGGTCCTTTTTCTTTACATACAATCTATAAACTGTTTCTACTTTGTGTTTACTTTCTGCAAACTTTTACTTCTTTCCATTCGATACGTTTAATCCTTTGTTTTCCGCAAAGCACGGTGAGATTGACAACCTCATCACAAGTTGGGGACAAAGTTCTGTGGTTGTGTTGTGCAGGTCTCCATGTTGCTACTAGCACCGGTAGTGCGCCCTGCCAAAGCTCAGCTAGTAACACCTTTGGGGTGTTTCCTTGCTCCTACTGGTTCGATTAAAGCTTGGTCTCATAACTGAGGGAAAACTTGCTGTTGTGCTCATCATACCTTCCTCTTGGGGTTCCCAACGAGCTCTACATCAACCACGAGCCAGCACTCATGATCATGTCGTGTTGATAATTCCAGCTCTTGCTATTCTTTCCCCACTCTTCCTCCTTGAAGTCTTCTTTTCCTGCATGGCTAGAATGAGGCAAATCCCAATTGGAGGGTAATTCCGCTTGGGCATATTCTGGTATTGATGCTCATGGATAAGGGCATGGAAAGGATTCTTGGTGCATGGAGGAAATGACCAGGGATCTGAACGGTGGTGAGGAGGCTTCCCTCCAATGGCTGGATTTTCCACCACTCCAATGCCTGCAATGGTAGTGTCGGTGTGCGGACATTGGCCTTGCTCCTCTTCACCTTCACTCTTGATCTCCTTCTCCTTCCCGGGGTCTTGGAGGTCTTCCTCCATGAGCTCCTTCCCTTTATCCTTGGCGAACACCATTGTGCTTTTAAGCCTTCAAAGAGTATGTCCTGGCAGAAACAGATCAAAACAAAAACACGACGAAAACACGATATATGAACCTCGGGGGATCCGGGGGGGTTATATATTATGAAGTTTCATATCAAAAGGAAGGTACTGGGAGAAAATGAGTCGGAGGCGGAGTCCTGGGTGGCCTCACCACCTGGTGGCGCGGCCAGGGGTGGGCCCGCGCCATGGGGTGGTGTGGGCCACCCCGGCTTCGCTCCGTCCCTTTTTTCGCTTCGAAACTTTCCTCATTGACTGAAAACTGTAAAAATATTGTTGGATTGTATTTTCGCGGAACTTTTCTTACCAGAACTGTTACCTAGTTGGGAACAGACTCTGCAGGTCTCTGAATTTGGTCCTCAATGAATTTCTCTGGAGTTATAACTTGAAAGGCATCAACATCTTCATTGTAAGAATCTCCAGCAATATAGTGTTTGAGTCGCTGTCCATTCACTACTTGTGTAGTATTATCTTTTAGAGAAGAAATTTTTATTGCTCCTGAACAGTATACTTCTTCAATAATGAAAGGTCCTTCCCATTTTGATAGTAGCTTACCTGCAAAAAATCTGAGACGAGACCTATACAATAGAACCTTCTCACCAACATGAAATTCTCTCTTAAGTATTCGCTTGTCATGCCATCTTTTAACTTTTTTCCTTAAAGAGCCTAGCATTCTCATAGGCTTCACTCCTCCATTCATCTAAAGAACTTAAGTCAAATAATCTTTTCTCACCAGCGAGCATACAATCTCTATTTAGTTCTTTCACTGCCCAGTAAGCTTTGTGTTCTAATTCTAAGGGTAGGTGGCAAGCTTTCCCATAAACCATTTTATAAGGAGACATTCCCATAGGATTTTTGTAAACAGTTCTATAAGACCATAAAGCATCGTTCAATTTCTTAGCCCAGTTTTTTCTAGACCTATTAACAGTCTTTTGCAAGATAGATTTAATTTCTCTATTTGATAACTCTACTTGCCCGCTAGTTTGGGGGTGATAAGCTGAAGCAATTCTATGATTAACATCATATTTAGCGAGGGTCTTCCTAAAACCGCCATGAATGAAATGAGAACCCCCATCAGTCATGTGATACCTAGGCACTCCAAACCTAGGAAAGATAACGTCCTTAAGCATTTTTTAGAGAGGTTTCCCCGTCAACACTTTTCGTAGGAATGGCTTCTACCCACTTAGAAGGAGGGAAAGGACCCATAAAGTCAAATCCCCAACAATCAAAAGGTTCAATAACTAGAGAGTAGTTAATAGGCATTTCATTGCGTCTAGAAATATTACCAACACGCTGACATTCATCACAAGATAGGACAAATTTTCTTGCATCTTTAAAAAGGGTAGCCTAGTAGAAACCTGATTGTAGTACCTTCTGTGCAGTTCTATCTCCTGCATGATGTCCTCCATAGACACTACCATGACATTTACGCAATATCTCCTTTTGTTCATATTCTGGAACACATCTTCGCATAATACCATCAACTCCTTCTTTGTATAAGTGTGGGTCATCCCAAAAAATAATGCCTCAAATCATAGAAGAACTTTCTTCTTTGCTGAGCTGTAAAAGTTGGAGGCAAATACTTGGAGACAATAAAGTTAGCATAATCAGCATACCAAGGGCTTCCTCGCGAGCTCACCCCTACTGCGGCTAACTGTTCATTTGGGAAACTATCATTAACAGGCATATGATCAAAAGAGATGTTTTCCAAACGATATAAATTATCAGCTACAGGGTTTTCAACACCCTTCCTATCTACTATGTGTAGATCAAACTCTTGTAAAAGCAGTACCCATCTAATAAGCCTAGGCTTAGCGTCCTTCTTCATCATAAGATATTTAATAGCAGCATGATCAGTATGAATGGTTACTTTTGAGTCCACAATATAGGGCCTAAACTTATCACAGGCAAAAACAACATCTAGAAATTCCTTTTCAGTAGTGGCATAATTCCTTTGATCAGCGTCTAGGGTCGTACTAGCATAATGGATAACGTTTAACTTTTTATCAATACGTTGCCCAAGGACAGCCCCTACAGCAAAATCACTAGCATCACACATTATTTCAAAGGGTAAACTCCAATCGGGTGGTTGACCAGTAGGGGCTGTAGTTAAAGCCTTCTTAAGAGTTTCAAAAGCTTCCCTACAATCATCGTAAAAAACGAAGGATACATCTTTTTGAAGAAGATTAGTGAGAGGTTTTGATATCCTAGAGAAGTCTTTAATAAACCTCCTATAGAAACCAGCATGACCAAGGATACTACGAATACCTTTGATGTCTCTTGGACATGGCATCTTCTCAATTGCCTCAACCTTAGCTCTATCAACTTCTATGCCTCTTTCAGAAACTTTATGCCCAAGAACAATCCCTTCATTAACCATGAAGTGGCATTTATCCCAATTAAGAACAAGATTAGTTTCTTCACATCTCTGCAAAACTTTATCAAGGTTGTGCAGACAATTATCAAAAGAAGTTCCGTAGACAGAAAAGTCATCCATGAACACTTCTACAATTTCCTCACAAAAACCATGAAAGAAGCAGACATGCACCTTTGGAAAGTAGCAGGAGCATTACATAAACCAAAAGGCATACGTCTATAAGCATAAGTTCCATAAGGGCATGTAAAAGTAGTTTTTTCTTGATCTTGTTGTTTAACAGCAATTTGAGAGAAACCAGAATAACCATCAAGAAACAAAAATGGGTCTTCTTAGACAATCTTTCCAACATTTGATCAATAAAAGGAAGCGGTTAGTGATCTTTCTTAGTAACTTTATTGACTTTCCTAAAATCGATGCACATCCTATAGCCTACCACTATTCTTTGAGGAATAAGCTCATCATTATCATTAGGGACAACGGTAATACCTCCCTTTTTAGGAACACAATGAACAAGACTAACCCATTCACTATCAACAATAGGTTAAATAATACCAGCATCAAGGAGTTTCAATACCTCATTCCTTACCACTTCCTTCATCTTAGGATTTAAACGTCTTTGGTGCTCCACTACTGGCTTCGCATCTGGTTCTATGTTGATAGAGTGTTGACATATAGTAGGTGAAATCCCTTTTAAATCATCCAGAGTGTAGCCCATAGCTCCTCGGTGTTTCTTCAAAACTTCCAATAACCTTTCTTCTTCCGTCCCTGAAAGTTTAGCGCTAACAGTAACAGGATATATCTTTTTATCATCAATATAGGCATATTTAAGATCATCAGGGAGAGGTTTCAGATCGAAAACCGGATCCTTCTTAGGTGGCATCGTGGTACCCAAGTCTTCCAGAGGCAAGTCGTGCTTAAGCAGCCTGGGTTGACGATGGAGGATCTCGTCAATCTCATTCCTTTCTTCCATGAAGATCTCACTTTCGTGATCTTCCATAAATTGCTGCAAAGCATAGGTTAGGAGCAAGAGAGATAGAAGCAAGTTGTTCAACTCTAAAATCCTCATTATGGGTTTCCTCTTCGCAAGGTTCTTTAGTAAATTTAGAAAAATTAAACTCATAAGATTCCCCATCAAACTTAGTCAAGATTTTCTCCCTCTTACAATCAATAATAGCTCCACAAGTACTCAAGAAAGGTCTACCAAAAATGATAGGATAAGTTTTACTAGCAACTGAACCAAGTACTAGAAAATCAGCAGGATACTTGATCTTACCACAAAGGACTTCCACGTCTCGTACGATACCAGTTGGAGAGATGGTCTCTCTATTAGTAAGGTGAATAACCACATCAATTTCTTCCAACTTGCAGGGACTAATTTCATGCATAATTTCTCTGTAAAGCTCATAAGGAATAGCACTGGAACTTGCACCAATATCACATAAACCATAATAGCAATGATCACCAATTCTAATAGAAAGCACAGGAACACTAGCCTTTTTAGTTCTATTAGGATCTGAAACAATATCAGAAGCATCCTCACAGAAGACTATGTGCCCATCTTCTACGCTTTTAGTGGCAAGGTCTTTCACAATTGCTACAACAGGTTCAATGTTTATTTGTTCATCAGGTTTTATAGTTCTCTTTTCACTTTTAGTGATTACATTAGTTATCATAGGATGATCCTTTACCTTATCTAGGAAGGGAATCTTCTCGATATAAGGTTCATGTAAGATATGATCAATAATGCAACACTCAGTGCTCCCAACAGGAACACGATCAACAATATCTTTATAAGGTGCATGGTACTTATTCCATCCCCTTTTTGGAATTTCAATATAAGAAGCAAAAGCTCTAAAGCAATTCGTAATAACTTGCAAATCAAGACCATAAGCATTACTAATATTTTGAAAGTCATAAGTTCCCATAAAAGATTCAATGCATTCATAATCATAATTTATACCTGACTTTCTACCTTTTTCATTCTCCCAAGCTTCAGCATTGTCTTGAATACGGTCTAGAAGGTCCCATTTAGCTTCTTCTTCCATGCGAGTGAATGATCCATCATAAGAGGCATCCAATAAATCTTTATCATGTAGAGGGAGCCTTGCATAAAAGTTGTTGATAATAATATTGTTGGGGAGCTCATGAATGGGACATTTGAGCATCAGTAACTTCAATCTCCCCCAAGATTGAGCTTTACTCTCTCCATCAAGAGGCCAAAAATTGTATATTTGATTCTGATCTTTATGAATCTCACTAGGAGGATAAAACTTTGAATAAAAGAGAGGCACTATTTCCTCCCATTCTAGAGCTTGACCATTCTTCAGCAGCTTATACAATTCCTCATCTCTTCCTTTCAGTGATAATGAGAATAACTTCTTCTTAACTTGATCTGTAGTAATACCTGCACACTTGAACAACCCGCATAATTCGTGTATAAAGAGTAAATGATCACCGGGATGGACAGTTCCATCCCCAACATAGTAGTTATCCATAACACGATCAATAATTCTTGTAGGTATTTTGAAAACATCATTCTCAGCAGGTGGTGGCTTATCTACTACCTTAGCAGTGGTAGTAGCATTACCAAATAAGAAACTCAGCGAATTATCCATAAAGAAAATAAAGCAACTAGCAGAAGTAAACAATACTCACAGTAGAAGTTTCCTTTACCAGTTCCACTCTCCAATAGCGCTTCACTCCCCGACAATGGCGCCAGAAAATAGTCTTGATGACCCACAAGTATAGGGGGTGTATCGCAGTATTTTTGATAAGTAAGAATGTCGAACCCAACGAGGAGTAGATGGTGCTGGCTAGTGGTATGGATCAGGAATTCTCTGCAAATACTTAGCAAACGGATTTTTAGGGTTTTTTGATAAAGCAAGTAAACAAAGTACGAGTAAATAAAAGATAGTAAGAATAAATGCAGCAAGTGGCCCAATTCTTTATGCAGCAAAGGACGAGCCGGTTGTATTTCTATAGATGACCAAACGTTCTCGAGGACACATGGGAAGACTGTCAAGTGCTTTCGCTTCATATAGTCGATTAATCTTCTCTAGCTTGCTAAGTGTTGTGTGGGTGAACCTGTGCTAATGTACCGCGCCATCCAAGACTAATACGTACTTGTGATTATACCTCTTGCAAACATCCGTAAGTACAAGAAAGTAATTAAGGTAGAAACCTAACCACACCTTTAAACTCTAAGACCCTTACGTCCCTTGTGCAATGGTTTCCTAACGGGGGTTCAGGTTTCTGTCACTCCAGCAACCCCTACGATTAGTAGCCAAATACACAATGCATTCCCCTAGGCCCATATAGGTGAAGTGTCATGTAGTCGACGTTCACATGACACCACTAAAAGAAGTACACCACAACTTAAATAACAATCTATTGAATCTTTCTCAACGCAACTCCACTACTAACAACAAGACCTCTCCCATGTCCTCAAGAACAAAACGAACTACTCACAAGACATCATATGGATCATGATCAGAGATGGAATAATGATGTATAACAATCTGAACATAAACAATAATTCAATGGTTCACTCAATAGCATCAACTACAAAGAGTAATCAGCACCGGGAAAGTTTCCCCTATGAACTATGCAAGATTCAACGCAATTGTTACAGCAATATGGAGATGGTGATGAGGGTGCTGATGGTGATGATGGTGGTGAGGATGATGATCCCGATGAAGTCCAGCTTGGTGATGGTGTTGATGGCGACGATCTCCCCTCTTCGGGAAGGAATTCCCCCGGCAGAAATCTGTCTGCCAGAGAGATCTTTCTCTCTCGGTGTTTTCCGCCCCGCAGAGGCGGCGGAATCTTTCTGTGGTCGCTCCCTGAGTCTTAGGGTTTCGGGAGGTTGATATACGCCAGAGGGGAGAAGCTGGAGTGGGCCAGGGCGGCCACACCACTCCCAGGCGCGGCCTAGGCCTGCCCGCGCCATGGGGTGGTGTGGGCCCCCTGTGGCCCACCTCAACTCCATCTTCTGGCATCCTTAGTCTTCTGGAAAAATAGTATTTTCCATATATTTTCCCGGATTTTCTGATCTTCGTGAATTTTGCCTCCAAACAGCACCTTTTCCATCAGAATCCTGACTGCAACGGTCCATGCTCCAAAAGTCATCAACCATGCAAAAATAGATGAAATAACATAAGTATCACCTCTCAATATGAAATATATCAATGAATAATAGTGAATTAAGACATAGAATAGTGATGCAAAATGGACGTATCACTCCCTGCGAAAGACATGTAGGCCGGGTGTTAGTAAAACGTATATCAAGTCATCAGTGTGGTTAAGACTCCCAACTCTCGCTTTAATTAGTTAGTTACTTTGAGGGCGTCGAACTCGGCCAATGTCGAGGCACCGCCGCCGACAGGCTTGAGCATGGAAGTGGTGGAGTGGCTTCCTAATGGCATGGTGGTGCGGGACGGTGCCCTCGCCGCATCGGGAAAGTTAAGCTCCGGAGCTGGAGGAGTCTCCACCACCACCGGCCCCGCTGGAGGAGTCACCAGCGCCTCCGGCCGCGCCACACTGTCCGATTGGGTGCTGTCGAGGTTGGGAACCGGTAGCGGGCCCTCGTTTACCACCCTTCTGCCAGTTGCTGTACTTTTTTCAAAGGCCATTTTTCATGTAAAAACATTGTCCAAACATAATATGAACTATAAAATATACTGCAAATATTTTAATTATTCAAATATTGTCAAAACAACAAAAGTGAGTATTATGAATGTGCCTCGTCAATACATAATATTATCAATGCAATATTATAACATACAAAAAATGATAATTATTAATGTTTTGATACATAATAGTAGGCCACACACATACGATGGTCCTTGACAATGGTCGGAGCACGCTAGCGTTTCTTGACAATGGTCGTCTTCTTGGCCTTCTTTGTCATGGTTGCATAGGTTAGGTCCGGGACGTCTTCACTACTTCTCTTGAATGGGATTCCTTTCTTAGGTAGGGTTGTGGTGTATGGTGCTTGGTTGCCGTATCCGTCTTCCATCTTCGGGTCGCTGTTCTGGTCAAAGTCTTGCTCGTTGGTGACTCCGTACATTCTGATGATGTTCCTTTTGCCTCTCCTGACTACAACCTGGCTAGGCTTTGACGGGTCTGTGATGTACCAGCATTGGTCAACTTTGCTAGCTAGAACCCAAGGCTCATTTCTCGCGGGTGTGTTCGCGCTGGTTGTCTTTGACGGTATAACCATGGTGGTGAAATACCGGCCTTCTTTCTCGACGCTCTTGGCCCACCTGACATGGATCATCAACACCTTCTCCGTAACGTAGTTGAGCTCCCAAATCTCCTCGATCCTTTCGTAGTATCTTTCCGGGACGTAGCTGGTGTAGAATATCCCCATTACCCCTGAGTTCTGGTAATCGCAGTTATTGTCCTTTTCCTCAGTGTAGAACGTGTATCCGTTGATATCGTATGCCTGATAGGTCATCAGGTTGTGCGAGGCGCCTTGTGAAAAGGAGAATATGAGTTTATCTTCCTCTGGGTACTCGCCCTGCAGTGGATTAGCATTGACCTTCTCCTTGAACCACCGCCTGAAACCGAAGTTGTGCTCCTTGATAACATCCTCCTCCCTCGGGACCTGGCGCCCCCGATCAGCGTAATTCTTCTTGATAAACTCTTTGTGCTCATATATGTATGGATCGACCACCTGTAGGTGCTGCAGTGTGACCAGGTTTGCTCTTTCAAAGTCCTTGGTTTGACCCTCGTGGTCGACATGCTTTGCGCACTGACCCTCGTGGTGACCCCATCCAGCGAGCCTCCCGAGGTGCTTGTTGAATGGTAGACTAAGAGGGGTATCGGTTTGTAGAAAGTTCAAGCAGAAAGAGATGCACTCTTCGGCCAGGAAGATGTCTGCTATGCTTCCATCTGGACGGGACATGTTCTTAACGTATCCCTTGATGTGTCCATTGAGCCTTTCAAATGGCATCATGCTTCGCAGAAACGGAGGACTGAGCTAGATGATATCCTCCACGACATGGAGAAGTAGATGAAGCATGACGTCGAAGAAAGTGGGGGGGGGGATAGATCTCTAGCTTTCATATTATCACCACGATATCTTCCTGTAGCCTTGTGAGCTGCTTAATGCCTATCGACTTCCGAGAGATGACGTCAAAAAAGTTGCAAAGGCCAAACATCGTTTCACCAACGTGCTTGTCCATTATACCTCAGATTGTGACCGAGAGTAACTGGGTCATCAGCACAGCGGCATCGTGAGACTTCATCCCACCGAAGCACTGCTTCGCCTCATCTAGCCATCTTCTTATGTTCCCCGCGTAGCCGTTCGGAAATTTGACTTCGAGGAGGCGCTTCATAAACTATATGGCCTCCTTCTTACTCAGAGTGAAGCACGAGGCCTTGAGCTTTACCACGCCCTTCTTGACCTTTTTGCCCTTGCGATGACGGCTATTCTGTGTTTCCGTCTCCTCCTCCTCATCATCGCTAGGTGGTGGTTGAAGTTCATCCCTGATGCACATATGCTTCAAATCGTTCCTTGCCTTCGGCCCATCTTTGGTCTTGTTGGTGTTAAAGGAGGGTGGCAAGTAGACTCTCTCCCATGTTCTTAGTGATATGCATGAGATCGAGGCTATGACGCACGAGGAGGATCTTCTAGTATGGCAAGTCCCAGAAAATAGACCTCGCCTTCCATACCTTCAGCAGCGACTCTGGCTTCTTCAGGGTCTATCCCGGTGCAGGGCACTGATGTCTACGCACTTCTATTCTTGTAGACAGTTGTTGGGCCTCCAAGTGCAGAGGTTTGTAGAACAGCAACAAGTTTCCCTTAAGTGGATCACCCAAGGTTTATCGAACTCAGGGAGGAAGTGGTCAAAGGTATTCCTCTCAAGAAACCCTGCAATCAAGATACAAGAAGTCTCTTGTGTCCCCAACACACTCAATACACTTGTCAGGTGTATAGGTGCACTAGTTCAGTGAAGAGATAGTGAAATACAAGTGGTATGGATAATTATAAGTGGTAACGGTGCCAGAAAATAGCTTTGATGGCGTGTGGTTGACGTGGGAAGAAACTAAAGGCAATCTGAAATAAAGATGAAAGCAAGCAAACATGTACCAGATCTAATTGCAAACGGTGTTTCAATGCTTATAAACAAGGCCTAGAGATCATACTTTCACTAGTGAACACTCTCATATAAATATTTTCTCTTTATGATACTACTCTTAACTACTCTCCGGTTGGACACTCTAATCCATGGTAAGGCTATAACAATACTCCTCAAAGTCCGCTTTCCCCATCTAGATAACCCCACACTGTCACCTTGATATCTAGATCGTTCCAACAAAGACCACAATTTCATAGAAACATCCAACTCTAAATATAACTCATAATAAGTAATTGTAATCTCTAGCCCAAGTGCCACCATAGTGTGCACGCTGTCACTTTCACACACATGGGGAGAGCAGAGAACTATTAAAGCACTTGAGTAGCAAGGTAGATCTATTTGATTATAAAGCTCATGATCACAATATGATCATGCATAGAGAGAGATAAACACATAGCTACCGGTCCTTAGCCTCAAAAAAGAACTACTCCCTCATCTTCATGGGAATCAGCAACGGCGATGGAGATGGCGGTGGAGTCGATGGAGATGGCGGTGAAGATGGTGAAGAGGCGGTGACGGCGCCAGCGGCGGCGCGGAGGACTCCTTCCCCGCCGCCGGTATCACAGAGGAGCACCGCCCTTTAGCCCCCTTCCTTCATGGCTTATTGGGAGCCCTTTCCCATGGATATGGGATCTATGGGGAGGCAAAAATGTGGCTTTGGTGGCTGCAAATTCGTGGGTGGAGGTGTCTCCCACGAATTAGGTTTCCTCCCTTTATATAGCTTCTCGGATTCCCATCACCCCATCTTGGGCTGCAGTAAATCGGGCCTATTGGGCCCGTCCGGACTCGGAATCAGCTAAATTTTATATCCAGAACGGTTGCCGCAAAATTTCCAACAAATTTGTAGTTGAAGAGTTTTCCGTTTGACGCCGTCTTCGACCCTAAACGTGACCATCTTCAAAAAGAGGTCTAAGACAGATTTCTGGAAAATCCCAATTTGACTCCAACAAGGTTTGCACTTGTATTCTTGGTAATTCCTACACATCTAAGTGTAAAATAAGAACAATGTACACTTTTGCAACTATTAGTAGGTTAGTCCAAATAAATCATAAACTTTATATAAAAAGGAGTATCAAAAACATATTATAAGCATAAAACCATCAAAAATTATAGATACGTTATGGACGTATCAACATCCCCAAGCTTAACTCCTACTCGTCCTCGAGTAGGTAAGTGACAAAAAGAGAAGAATAATTTTTGGGGTGACATGCACCATCACAACCTTGATCAAGGCATTTATAAAACAATGATAGTTAGGATCATAGTACTTTAACATAACATGAAAGATATAGTTCTAACAATAAGACATAGCAACTATGTCATTAATGAAAAGGTACAAACAAAAGATTTATGAATAACAATGCTTTGCAAGATGTTTGTTTGTTTCACATAAAGAAAACATAGCATAGTGGCATTCAGCTTGTCCCTCATAAAGTAGCAAACATAAATGCATAGGACACCTTCAGAGTTCATAAGAGTGACTAAATACAAATAGTTTAAGAACAAGCAATATCAAAGTTATGCATCCACCAACAAGTCTTGGGAAAATGCACATAGAACTAAGAATGACCACTATGCTCTCAAAATAGGTGCATAAATATAGAAGGTGGAGACTCAACACAAAAGTAAAAGAAAAGCCTTCATAGAAGGAAGTAGGGATTCAAGTTTCGTAAATCGCTTCCAAAAATTATGGTACTTATTAGCTTTTAGCTCTCATTGCTCCTATCATAAGCATCTTGAAGTGATTAAGGTTAAAGTGAACAAACTATGGAGTATATGCTTGACAAGGTATAAGTTGGAAATGTCATGTCCCTTGAATACGAGGGCTGCTCCTCATGCTACTCAAGTTTAGTTACCTATAAGTTCTTGTCATAGTAAGTACAGGTGTATCATAGAGAACCGCCAACAGGGTACCCCTTGCCCGATGATACGGAAGAATCCCCATATCAAAATGACAAGGCAAGCAGACAACGAGCATCTCAGCAATCTTCTTATTTACCATGGGCAAATGGTGCTTTTTTCTCTCTTTCCACTTTTCTCATATCTCTGTTTTTTCCTTTTTCTTTTTTCTCAATATCTGACTTTTTTTATAAGAAGAATGCTTCATAGACAGCTCATTATGGTTACGCTGCATGTTTCCACCATGACAACATGGATTAGACCAACGGCCCAGGCATTTCTCTAACACACATACATAACTCCATGGACTTACAAGCTCCCCTTTCATTTCACACCGACAACATCCATAGACAAAAGAGCATGATATCAACTAGGTACAAAGTACAAGTGCAATGTTGAAAGCGTTCCCCATGACAACATGGTTCTGCTAATCCCCAACATATAAGTGCAAGCATATACAACATAGACGACACAATGGTTCAAGTTTATGAAGGGCAAGAAAAGTAAAGTGTGCCATCAAGTTCGTGAGAGCTTTAATCACTACTTTTATCATAACAAGTTTAATTCGGAAGGTAGATAAAAACATGAATATACTTGGAATAGCAAATGCTAATAGGTAGGTATGGTGGACTTTTTGGAATAACTTGGAATAACTCATACTTGGTTATGGAGGCTAGCAAAAGACTAGGCGCGACCGACTAAGAGAGCAATAATGGCCATAATCATGCAGAGCGATAAAACATCATTGATCAAAGCATAAAGTGATATTACAAGTAGAAAACTAAAGGATCATAAAGGCTATGGTGACTTGGGATAGTCTTAACATGGTGTGAGCATGCGCCAAGTCAACCCAAATAAAGCATCAAAGGAGAATACCACAATACTATGCTTTAATATGCTAAAACAACGCATGATTCTTTCAAGGCACATTCAGCAATCTCAATTGTTTATAACATGTCATGCTACAACAAAAATCACTAAGCATAAAGCCAAAACAATATCAAGCATGACATGATAAAGTCTAGGCCACACTCAAAAACAAACTCCTTTTACCACTTAAGCATGAACTTTCCTACTCTTTCCAATCCAAACCAAACTATTTGAAAACCAATGTATGAAAGAGGGGTCCAACCAATTTACTCAAGCAAACTAAGCAAACTAAGCAAACGAAAACGAAAACAAAGACACTCCAAGAACAACACAACTGTGCATGAAACAATAAAAATGAAGTATTTGGAAGAAACCTGAGATTTTTATTGATGAAGAAGGGGATGCCTTGGGCATCCTAAGCTTTGACGCTTGTACTTCTTGGATATTCCGTGAGGTGACACGAGTGGCATCCCCAAGCTAGAGCTTTAGTCCATTCTTCATCTCATTACATCATTCTTTCCATACACCTGAAAATTTTCTTTCATACTAAACTTCACACAATCTTCACTAGCAACATTAGTGCACTCAAGATAATAAGTCTTTGGGTTCAGTTTCAACACCAATAAAACTTCCATTAAAACACAAGATACTGTAGCACTTCCCTCAAAAAGCTCAATTCCCCAAAGAGAACTCAAAAAGGAACCAACAAGAAGAAAATGCAAATAATGGCAGAAATCTGTCAAAACAGACCAGCAGGAAAAAACCAATTTTTTCGAAGACCTTCTGTTGCTCAAATCGAAAAGTGTTGAACTAACAAAATTTAGATAACAACCTAGGGCAGAAGCACAAACATTCATGCCTCAAAACAACGTACAAAGATTTTACACAAATTTTTACAGTGAAGCACAAAAATCTGTTTCAGCACAACAACTTTCCCATGCATTACTTCTCTCTCATTAGAGGTTACTCTTTGCACAAAAAGAAAATAAAAAGGATAAGGAGAGGTTATTACTAAGGTAATAACTTCCAAGACTCATCTAAAACTTTTTGGTTATCTCCCAATAAGTACTTTTTTAATGCCTTTAAGTTAGGCATGATAGTTTGAGAAGATGCTCACATAAGAAATATGAATTGAAGTAAAAGTGAGCATCAAGAAGCAAATTCAAAACAAATTTAAGTCTAACCCACTTCCTATGCAAAATAATCTTATAAAGAAACAAGTCATGAAAGCACAAAGTAACAAGCATAGGAAAGCAAAACAAGTGCAACTTCAAAAAATTTCAATATAAAGAGGGGAAACTTAATATTGTTGAGACACATAAACCATGTTTCGCTCTCTCATAATAACTTTCAGTAGCATCATGAATAAAATTAACAATGTAACTATCAAACATTCTTATCATGAGCCACATGCATATAATAATTATTACTCTCCACATAAGCATAGTGATTCTTATTAATTATAGTGGGAGCAAATTCAACAAAATAGCTATCATTATTATTCTCATCACCATAATCATAAAATATAGGAGGCATATTGTAGTCATAATTAATTTCCTCCTCAATAGTAGGTGGACTAAAAATATCATATTCATCATTGTAATCATCATATATTTGATGCATAGTATTATCAAAGTAAATTTTGGCCTCCGTGCTTGGGGGACTAAAAAGATCATTTTCATAAAAACTAGCTTCCCCAAGCTTAGACTTTTCCATAGCATTAGCAATAATGATGTCCAAAGAATTCACACTAACAACATTGCTATTAGCATGCAAATAAAGTTCCATAGGTTTTTTAATTTTCTCTTCAAACACTTCATGTCCTAACTCAAGATAAATACTATAAAGCTCTCTATTTTTGTTGTTGTTTTCCATTAAACCTAACTAGTGAAAACAAGAAACAAAAAGACAAAATTGCAGAATCTAAAGGAAATAATTTCGAGCACTCACACTGGAGGATGTGAGTACCTTTTACCTTACCTCCCCGGCAACGGCACCAGAAAATAGCTTGATGTCTACGCACTTCTATTCTTGTAGACAGTTGTTAGGCCTCCAAATGCAGAGGTTTGTAGAACAGCAGTAAGTTTCCCTTAAGTGGATCACCCAAGGTTTATCGAACTCAGGGAGGAAGTGGTCAAAGGTATTCCTCTCAAGCAACCCCGCAATCAAGATACAAAAAGTCTCACTACTAGAAAACATCCTATCTGTGGCGCAGGAAAAGGGGACTTCTGTGGCGCATATCTTTGTCGCCACTGTTACCTCGCCACTGATAACTACTTCCTGTGGCGCATATGGATATGCGCCACAGAAGTTCCAGACTTCTGTGGCGCATTCCTTCATATGAGCCACAGGAAGAACTTCTGTGGCACATTTACGTGTATGCGCCACAGATATGCCATGCGCCACTAACTATATAATTATATGCGCCACTGATTGTGTAACATGTATTCGAAGTAAAATACTTTCCTGGTGTATAATCAGGTATTTATACAGGATTTATATAGGATTTATCCAGATGAGTATAAAATACATTGCACAAGTAGTAGATGCATGAAAACCGACATATATATAATACAAACACTTAGAGCCCGATCGAGATACATATATAGTGTCAAGTGCCAAATTTTTACACAAGCGCCAAATACAAAGTTCATATCATCTCACATTACAAATATGAAGTGGCCACCGCCGCCTACACTAGGATGAAATAGAATACAACTGTGATAATGGTGAGCAAGAGCATTAGTCCGACCAATATCTTCATCCGGTTCTTCTTCCACAAGTGGTTCCTCCACTTGGCTATCGCCTCCTCTCTAGTCGCGTATCCTTTGTAGATGTTGCCGCTGAACTTGTCCACTTATTTGTGGAAATCCTCCCACTCCTCGTAGACTCCTGGAACCCTACCCATGTAGAACACATACCACCTCGTCGCCATCTCTATAGACGACAAGGCATATTAGTAAAAATACAACGAAAAGAATGAATAAAGGATTCACATCCATATATATATATATGTTCATAGAATATAAAACAAAGGATCCATAAACCTAAAAGTTAGATCATCATAGAAGCAATAAGTTCAACGACAGCATGACCACAAGGTAGTTTAAGTCTAACAACAATGACCATTTCGACCATGAGATAGTAAAGTTTATAACACACACACTAATACAGCAGGCGTCCATCAAGAATATACACACACTGGATCATGCTAGAGGCACACATCGATCACGATGAAGATTTCCTCTTCTGGCACGGCTTCGGGAACGGTAGATAGCCCTCTTTCGTCATCCACGTCCTTGTGTCACCCTGCTTACGGAGGCGTTCTTCGATCTCCCTCTTACTCAACCCTCTGGCTTGTTGTAGGGCACCGCCCCTTGTGTTGACATCTTCAATGATGATTTGCGACAACTTCATCTGAATGCGATGGAAGTCTTCTATAAGATCAGCATCGTCGATTTTGGCCAAAGTTTCGGCCCATCCTCGGAGACTAGATGGCAGCGTTAGGTTATGGCAATCCCAAACATAGCCTTTAAGGTGATGGAGGACGTAGAAGGCCTCCTTGGCACCAGCAGTCGACTACTTGACGCAGGGGAAGTCGAGCACGTGCTTGAACACGTGTTTGCCATCCTTGATACAATCCCCCTATCTACGAAGGTGCATCCCTTCTTGGTGTAGCCCTCGAGAGCCTCATTGAGAACACCCCTTATTCTAGTGTAGTCTTTCTTCTTTGTCAAACTCCCCGAGTCAAAATACGTGGCTAGCGAATACCTCAGGGCAAGGACGATGAGCGTGCAGTATTTGTCTCTACGCAACACAACTGGAACGGAATGTTGGAAAAAGAGCAAAGGAAAGAAATCTATAAGAAATGCATAAGTTACGGTGACGATGAGCGAGTGTGTGTACTTACTCGGGAAAGAAAGGCAAAAGAAGTGTGCGCTTCCTCTTGTTGTCCACCATGAACTTCTCGAGGTACGCCGTCGCCTTGGTCCATGTCTCTGATCCTTCGACCAACTGGCTGTCCTGCATGTAGTAGGGATCCACTATCGCGATTTCCGGGGTACTTTCTCTCTTGATCGTGAGCGCCAGATTGAGCGCGTATAGGCGGACCAAGTTATAATCCAGCCGTTCCGTGAGAAACAGCTTGAATATGTCCTCGAACGCTATGAAGAATATATCCGCGAGGGGTTCGTTGACGAAGCCCACGTCAAATGGCACCTTGGCCGTGAAAACCGGGTAATTTGGATCGTCCTCTTTAAGAAGGAGGGCATCTAGTGTCTTGACACCCTCGTGCAAAGTTAAGATGGCTCCAACCGCAATGTGGATCATATCCGGAGTCAATATTGGATCACCAGCTACATGCACTCGGGGCAAGCCAAATTGTGTGGATGGTACGATGACGACGTCCTGACCCCGAATCCTCTTCGGAAGAGGCTGGCTCGCACCCTTCTTATTATTATTACCTCTCTTCCTGTAGTGCTTCTTCTTCACAACAGTGTCAGCCACTGCCATCTGCTCATCAGTCGCCTTTCGGAGTGTGTTGGGGCTGAAAACCAATCCCGGTTTCTCTTGTGGTGGATCAGCGGCCAGAGGCATCTCTTGAGAAAGACCATGGAAGACCAAGCGCTGCGTGCATGTATTGGGCCGATTAGCTTGATGGTCGTCACGAGCTGCGAAGGGTTCTTCATCCACAGAAGGCATATACAATCCTTTGGCGGCGCTGGTGTTGATGAAGTCGTCAATGTTGACCAATTCATCATCATCTTCATGGGTGCCATCATGTGGTGGTGGTAGCGGGGGCGACGACGGTTGCAGCACAACGTCTTTGCCATGTGGCGGTGCACACGCTTCCAAGAGTTGATGGTGACGGCTGGTGGTGGCGACAACAGCGGCTACTGGCTTCCAAGGTGGTGGCCAGGCGATGATCGGTCGAGAGGTGGCGCCGGTGCTCCCCCCCGCAAGACGAATCTGGGTCTTCGGCCATGTCAAGGGCCAGTTGTAGCATTCCCCAAGGGTCTTGTGTTCGTCGGCTCCCTGAGGTTGAATGGGAGGGGGGGTCCATGTCGTCGCACCCTGGCAACACCCGAGCCAACCTGACCCTCATCACGTCATCATCCATTGGATTGTTGGGCATTGTGCGGCTCGCCGGTTGTATGAGTGCCCTTGGCAACATCCTTCAACTCACCACCGACATCTTTAAGCAGGAGTACGCAAGAAGTGTCCTGAGGCAAAAACATGTTGTCGGGCGTCATGAGATGGAAATAGTCATGCATCAAGGGCATAAAGGAAATGACGTGCACTAACTAATTAGTTACCTTGGTGATGGCATGGATCTCGGCTAATGTAGAGACACGGCGGATGCCGGCGGCCGGCCTATCATCATCTGCAATCTCCCGCTCGGGTGCCTCACGAAGCACCGCCGCCGTCTGCTGCGCCTTATTGGTATCTTTGGCGGGAGGGGGCGTCGGTGTGACTAAAACGAGGGGCTGCGTCCCGACGTTGACGGCCGGCGGGGTCACCAGGTCCGGTGACACGGTAACATTGATGCCCGAGTTGCTGCCGCTTAAGCTGGGCAGATGTATCGGCCCCTTTCGACCTCCCGCATTCCAAGCAAGAAGCCCCTCGAAAAACTCAGGGGGGATCATCGAGCGGATCTTCTCGTCCACTAACTTGTCCACCGTTTTCTTTTCCACTGCCTTCTCCTCCAGTGTCTGCACCTTCATCTTCAGCTCTGCAACAGCGGCTTTATCCTGGTTCCTCCTGTCCCTTCTTTTCCTGGCGTCCTCTTTGTAGAACTCCTTGAACTTCATGCTCGTACCGAAGCCGGACACACGGCCAGCTGAGGACGGCGGCAACCCCTTGTCCCTCTTCTTGTAAGCATTGGTCGCCCTATTGAAAACCGTGTCCCACAGCTCCGTCGAATCCTGGGACGACTCTGTGGCAGTAGCGTTCAGTTCCTCCTCCTGCAGAGACAAGGAAAGGTGAACCCATTTAGATTCTTGGCTTCATTATCTTAATTAGAACGCAATAGACTTGAGATCAGCGAGAAATTCCTTACCAGATTCTTCTCGAATTCCTTCACCTCCGGATTGTCGGTGATGAACTCCCCTATTTCCTTGTCCAGGTAGTAGCGGGCCCGAACAAATTGCCTAAGATGCAAGTCCGTGATTTTAAGCCAAGGGTTGTCTTTACCAAGGCGTTCAAGCTCGGCGTCCTCCTTGTCCCAAATGGCCTGTTTCCCCCTGTAACCGCCGCTTCCAAGGTGGTGGTTACCTATGTTCTGTTCCCGCATACTCCTTCCCCATTGAGTCCATTTTATAGCGTCAGCGGTAGCTATATCTGCCTTGAATATCCTAAACTCCTCTTCGTCGAGCATCGGATTTTTCTTACTAATAACCTCCCAGCTTTCACCTTTGTCAATGCTATTCTTCACCCGTGTTTTCCAGTTGCTCATCTTCGTGAGGGCTAGTCTGTTCACCGGGTTCTTATTTCTCTCGAGGTTTCCAAACTGATCTGGGAATCTGTATCGCTTGTGAAGCTTCTTAAGGAGGTTATCGACCAAAGCTGCATGGTCAGCATGTCTGATGTACTTCGTGTTGATCGACATGCTTTCCCGGATGATGCACCCGAGTTGCAGGTCGTACCGTTTAGCAATCGCCTCTAGCGCAATGGGTTGGCCACTTTCTGTGACCTCAGTGAACTCATCACAGACAGTGGCGAGCACTGGCACCTTCCGCTCCTTCTATTCCTTCTTCTTCTTCTTCTTCTTCTTCTTCTTCTTCTTATTCTTCTTCTTCTTCTTCTTCTTCTTCTTCTTCTTCTTCTTCTTCTTCTGAGAAGCGGCCGGGTTGCCGCTACCGCCATCCGTCCTCTCGCCGCCATCGGTGCGGGTGCCGCCATCGGTGGTTTCATCCTCTTCGCCGCCGCCTTCACTAGTTCCATCGTAGTCGTCTTTGTCCCCCTCGTAATCAGGATCTCCGCCCTCATTGGACCCAGTAGCTCTGGCGACGGTCGCCTCCTCCTCCGGTGGTGGTGTCATCCTCATCGCCTCCTCCTCCTCCTTCTCCTGTTGGGACCCCTGCCAGAATGACTGGTTGTCCTGTCTAGCATGTTCTTCGACGCTGATCATGTGCTTAGAACGGCCAGACTCCTTGTTCCCCGACATGTTTGCACTACTCTATTTAAAAGAGGCAAAATGTTAGCACAAATCTCGGCCAAAAAATTCGGCATGACCTTTGCTAATTTTTTGACCTAGGAGTGCCCATTTCTCAACCGAAACGGAAGTGAATCGACACTTCGGGAGAAATGGGCAACTCAATTGAAATCCCTGCAAGACAAAACACCCCATCCCCATATTGACAGCCCCATCCCCATATATGACAACACCATATAACAACACCATATAGTAGCACCATATAACAACACCATATAGCAACAAGAAAATAGCCCCAGCCCCCATCCATAGCCCCAACAGTAGTAATAACCATATAGTACCAATATTTGTAGTAACAGCAGCACCATATAGTAACAGCAGCACCAATCACTATACTGAGACCAGGATTTAGGTTGTTCTGGCAATCTCATATAAGCTTATGGGTTTGAGTGTTGGTCATTACAGCAGGCCCTAGTACAAGTGTTATTCAGTACTCTAGAACTACAAGGCACCATATAGTACTAGAACTCTAGAACTACAAGTAACCCAGGCCCTAGTACAGTGTTATTCAGTACTCTAAGTACAGTGTTATTCAGTACTCTAAGTTCAATATGTACAGTGCAGTATTGAATATATCACTCCCTTTTACCTCTACCATGGATAGTGCATACAGACTTTGTAGTTTACCGAATTTCAAACAACACCATATAAATAGCAGTAATCCCAACAGTTACTATCAGCAGTAAGCACTTGGAGAACAGCAAGAACAGAATAGTATGATCATAAACAGAATTCTAGGAAACCCTAAGCTGCACATCATTCTCTAGTGTCATTGACCACTAGAGTAAAACACAGAGGAATGTATGGAGAAGAAAACCTTCCTCTAGCAATACCATAACAAAAACAAAGCACAATGATAAATCTAGGGCCCATACTTTTCTCATTCATTTGTTCAGACTTAAATATGCACAACAGGATGAGCCCACACAAGGGCCACTAACACCATGCAGTGACCACTAACTAAACCATTCTTAATATAATTACATCTTAAAATTCTCTTCCATAAACCAACACTATATTTTAGCTTCCATAGCCACTTACTTAATTAACAGGCACTAGGTGAACAACTCCCCAAACCCCTTGTTATTTAGGCCTACAAGGTAACTAATGTCATGATCACTAACAGATGTAGATACTAACTTTGTATTAGTTAAACTGTAGATACTAACAGATGTAGATACTAATATTTCCACACTGCATAGGAAGGACAGATCAATATGCTAAAAAAACATCCAATCAACTTTGCAACCTTAGACTACTCATTCCAATATAGTAAGCCAAAGGATTGATCTTCGAAACAGCTCTTTTTCTCCAGACTCTAGAACAAAGCTGTCAATGATAAAAGAAGCCAGGGGTGGGTTGCAAGTTATTCTAATACTTATTTGCATATATTGGAGTTCTCAGATCATTTCTCAAAGTAGACAAATGACTTGTAATTCCTAAGAAGATACATTGTCTCGATTTATTCTACAAATGAATAAAACTAACCACCATTACATCCTCCATAATGACATAGCAGAACATCAGTTCATAACATAAATATAGAAGGTAAAAATAAACTGGTTTTTGTTTCCTTCTTCTTAGTCAAGCACCTTCAATTCGAGGGTTCACCTTGTTGCACACCAAAGAAGAAGGCCACGACATGAATTCATATACACTGAATATCTCAAAATATACACTCATATACATTGAATATCTCAAAATACACGGTATGAATTATTCATTTTAACTGAAGCTTGTTCTTTGTATTTGCTTGTTCTCTGTATTTAACTGACAGATAAAGGGGAAGATCATCAGAGGGGGTGGGGGTGGGGGGGACGA
This sequence comes from Avena sativa, assembly GCA_916181665.1. Lineage (NCBI taxonomy): Eukaryota > Viridiplantae > Streptophyta > Magnoliopsida > Poales > Poaceae > Avena > Avena sativa. Next base: position 23,043,389 of record OV702290.1, on the reverse strand, counting down.
ACCGTGGGGGGTGGGGGGACGAACTTGCTGCGGTGGTTGATGACGACGAGGGTTGCTGGGTCCAGCGTGGCGACTCCTCCTCCGGTGGCTCTTCCTCCACGGGCTGCAGGGCGGCTCCTCCTCCGGTGGCTCCTCCTCCACGGGTTCGTCGGGCGGCTCCTCCTCCACGGGTTCGTCGGGCGGCTCCTCCTCCACTAGTTCACCGGGCAGCGCGGCGGTGGCGGCTCCGGCAGCAAGGGCTAGCGCATCTATGTGACGTCTGCGGTCGTCTAGGGCTAGCGCACGACAGTGACTGAGAATGGGGAGAAGGGCTGAAGCAGGCCGAACCGTTTATTTCGCTAAGTCCTGAGGTTCTGTGGTGCATTTCGGCAATATGCGCAACAAAAGTTGGAACTTCTGTGGCGCATACTGCCGAAATGCGCCACAGAACCTATGTACTTAGTACAAAATGTGGCGCGCGTGGTAGTATGACAAGATCACACACTTGCCTTAGTGGTCTCTGCTTCTTGCTTGTGCCATTCTAAACCTGAGGCAGCCATGTTCGAATCCTGGCTGTCTCACACTTTTTTATTTTTTAAAAATACATTTTTAATTATAGATCTGCTTAAAATAAAGCAAGAACATATACAAACATTCATATTTATTTAAAAACTCTTTCCCCGAACATATACAATCATGTAATGTGTTTTTAATTATATATATGTCTAAAATGAAGCAAGAACATATACAAACATTCATATTTATTCAAAAAAACTCTCTCTCCGAACATATACAATCATGTGATGTGTCGAGCTAGTGTCTCTTCACAATCTTCTTGCCCTTTTTCAACGTGGTTCAATACTTTAGCCCGTGCACTTTGAGATTTCTTCTTGTGAATGGACAAACTTTAGTAGGCAGTGTGGTCTTCCTTCTTACTTTAGTAGTAGTAGGCATGTCGAAGTACTTGTCGAATTCCTCTTCGATCTTCGGGTCGCCGTTTTTGTCGAAGTTTTGCTCGTTGGCGGCTCCTTCCATTCCGATGATGCTCCTCTTGCCCCTCCTAACTACAACATGGTTGGGCTTTGACGGGTCGGTAATAAAAAAGCATTGATCAACTTGGCTAGCGAGTACCCAAGGCTCATTTTTTGCGGAGGCGTTCTTTGTTGATTTGGCATCTGGTATAACCATTGTGTTGAAATAGCGGCCTTCTTTTTCCATGTTCTTGGCCCATCTAACACGGAACATCGGTACGATCTCTCCACAGTAGTCGAGCTCCCATATCTCTTCGATCCTTCCATAGAATCTTTCTATCACAGTAGTCTCGTCATCAGCACAGGATAACATAGTTACTCCTGAGTTTTGATATTCACTATTCTTGTCCTTTTCCTCGGTGTAGAATCTGTAACCGTTTATGTCGTATGACTGATAGGTCCTTAGGTTGTTCCCTGGGCCCTGCGACAAGGAGAATATGAGTTTTTGATCTTCCATAGAAGGCGTCTGTGGGGGATTGTCCAGTTGCCTTTTCTTGAACCAACCCGTGAAGCTGGAGTTGTGCTCTCTGGTTACGTCTCCCTTCTTCCTCGGCCGGCCCTGGTCGACGTACTCCTGCTCGATTAGGCTTCTGTGATCTTCGACCCAAGGGCCGACCACTTCAATGTGTTGTAGCGCGACTCGGTGTGCCCTTTCAAAATCAGTGTGTCGACCATCAATGCCGACATGTAGTGAGCAGCAGCCCTCACGGTGACCATATCCACCGAGCCTGCCGAGGTGCTTCTTTGTGGGTATTCCAACATCCTCGTTCTCGGTGGTTAGATAATTCTGGCAGAAGGAGATGCACTCGTAGATCAGAAAGCCCTTGGCTATGCTTCCATCTGGACGAGACCTGTTGCGAACGAATCCTTTGATGACACCGTTTAGCCTTTCAAACAGCATCATGTTGTGCAGGAATGTCGGCCCGAGCTGGATGATGTCGTCCATGACATGTACAAGCAGATGCACCATGATGTCGAAGAATGCGGGTGGGAAGTAAATCTCAAGCTCGCATAGTATAATCATGATCTCTTCCTGTAGCCTGTCGAGCTGCTTCACACCGATCGACTTCCTAGATATGACGTCGAAAAAGTTACAGAGGCCAAACAACGTCTCACGGACATGCTCGTCCATTATCCCACGGATCGCAACAGGGAGTATCTGCGTCATCAGCACGTGACAGTCGTGAGACTTCATACTGCTGAACCTCTTCTTCGCCACGTCCAGATATCTGCTTATCTTCCCCGAGTAACCGTGAGGAACTTTCACTCCTAAGAGGCACCTGAAAACTGCTCGAGCTCCTCCAGACTCAGAGTGAAGCTGGCAGCGCGAAGCACCACCTCATTCTTCTTAACTCTTTTGCGGCAACCTTGAGTCCCTTCCTGATGATGATGATGATCATCATCATCACTATCAGGGTACTGAAGATCTTTCTTTATGCCAAGCAATTTAAGGTCCTTTCTTGCTTTCGGCCCATCCTTGGTCCTCTCCGTCATGTTCAGTAGAGTGCCAAGCAGACTCTCGGTAACGTTCTTTGTGATGTGCATTACATCGAGGCTATGGGGAGTGTGAAGGACCTTCCAATACGGCAGGTCCCAGAAAACAGACCTTGCTTTCCATACACCCAGCAACGGCTTTGTCCTCGGTCATTTTTTTCCAGGCGCAGGGCAATCTACCCAATTATTCAAAAGCTCCTCGATTTCTTCGCCGCTCCTCGGACGCGGGGCTCTTTCGAGCTCGTCCTTACCATTGAATAGGTCACCATGTTTTCTCCACGGGTGATCCATGCGGAGCCACTTTCGAGTACCTTGGAACACGGTTTTCGAAGACCCGGGATCCCTTGGTAGCTGGAGATGTGGTGTCTCATCCATGCACTTGACGCATGCATTGTGTCCATGGTTCACCTGGGCCAATACATATGCGTAACCAGGATAGTCCTGCATGGTCGTGAGCAACGCGGCTCTCAGATGGAAATATTCTTTAGTGTAGGCGTCGCACGTACGAGCCGGCGTCTCCCACAAGCTGGCTAACTCCTCTCTCAATAGCCCGAGATACAGATGCATATCGATACCTGGTTGTTTTGGCCCCTGAATAAGAATGCTCATGTGTACATACCTTTGCTTCGTGCATAGCCATGGGGGGAGGTTGTATGGCCATACAAACACGGGCCAGGTGCTATGCGTGCTACTCTGGTTTCCAAAAGGATTGAGTCCATCGGTGCTCATACCTAGCCTGACGTTCCTTGCATCGCCCCCGAACTCTTCGAACTCGATGTCTGAAGGGTATGTCAGGATCTTGCCCTTCTCTGGATCATCTTCGGGTTTCCCGCATGCCATTGCATGATCTTTGCTTCCTTAGGATCTACGAAATATCGCTGCAGACGAGGGGTGATAGGAAAGTACCATACCACTTTTCGAGGAACTTTCTTGTTCCCTCTCTTGTACTGTCCTTGGCCACACACCGGACAAGTGGTTCTATCCGCGTACTCGTTCCGATAAAGTGCGTAATCATTGATGCATGCGTGGTATTTAATGTGTGGTAGGTCGAGAGGGCACACGATTTTCTTGGCCTTCTCGATACTTGTTGGCAATGTGTTCCCCTTAGAAAGTCGGTCGTGCCAGCATTCCATGTTCGCGTTGAAGCTTACATCGTTCCATTTGTGTTCGGCCGTCATCTCTAGAGCCTTGAGCGTTACACTCAAACGTGTATCCTCAGGGCGACACCCAAGATACAATGGAGTCATCCTGTCTACCTCCATTTGGGCCAGCTTGGCTTTCTCTCTAGCTACAGCTTTGTCGTTGCTCGTCTCCTTGAGGATCAGTTCTTGAACATGAGAGTCCTGCAAGATCGAAGTTAGAAGCGTCTGTGTGTTCGCGTCTTCTCCTTCTTCATGATCATGCCCGTCGTCATCTCCTTCTCCATGCTGATCATGCCCGCCGGCATCTCCTTCGTCATGATGATCATGCCCGCTGACATCTCCTTCGTCATGATGATCATGCCCGGTAGACTCTTCGTCTTCTCGCCTGCCCACGTCTTCATGACCACCACCATGTCCTGTCGGCGCCTCATTGAGGTCGCGCATGAAACCGTGCCTAAGCAGGTGACCCTCCAATTGTGTAGATTCAGGGTCGATCCAGCGCTGCAGTTTGCATGTTCGACATGGACATCTTATCATGGTCTTGTTGTTCAGAATCATGTCCTCCTTCGCGCCTTTCTTGTACCTAGCAATTCGACCTTCGCTCATCGTGAGGACCATGGTTGCCTGAGCGGTCAAAATAGAGAATATAGTTGAGAACCACACCATATGAACACACACATGCATGAATGCTAGCCCGGAAAAAATTCGGCATGACCTTTCCTAAAATTAGGACATATGGGTAGTGCAAAAATTTGCGGAAATGGAAATGAATCAACATTTCGGCAAACATCGATGCAACCACACCGGCCGGGCCCGACAACAACAAGCAAACAACAAAAAACTTCCTCCCATTGCAAACATTCATGCACCACACACAAGCATTGTCTTGTCATGGATCGCACACACACACCGCCCGCGCGACAAGCTTCACCTACATGTTCATGATGGCCAAGTATTCACCTAGCTATAGTAGACACAATAATAGCGAGATGAGACCGCGCGATGAGAGAGTATGGACAAATAGATCTACAATGCAAGTTGGTGGAGAGGAAATTAGTAAACAAATAGAGAGATGTGAGAGGGAAAAGTAAGGAACTTTTAGATCTAGAAGTTGGAGCGAAGCTTCTACTTACCAATCTACGGATTAAAGTAGGTTTATATATAAGAAAATGGAGAAACTATGGGCAAGATGGGGTGTGAGGGAGGAGGAAGACGAGTTGGGAGGAGGTAGAGATGTGAAATGGGTGGTGGTGGGATAGATAGATAAGAAAGCTAGCTCATGTCACCTTTTTAACATATGGATCTGGACACCCTCATCTGTGGCGCATATGGAGGAAATGCGCCACAGATGCTGAAACTTCTGTGGCGCATTTCTACCATGTGCGCCACAGAAGTGGGTGAATAAGATTCCCTCTGTGGGGCCCACCCCCAAGTTCTGTGGCGGACGTTGACATATGCGCCACAGAAACACTTCTGTGGCGCATATGTCAACGTGCGCCACAGAACTTGGGTGAATTAGATTCCGTGGTGGGGCCCTCCTCCATGTTCTGTGGCGCATATTACAGAATGCGCCACAGAACTTGGATCATCCCCCCCCCCCGCCGGCGGGTCCCACCAATCTTCTGTGGCGCATGCTCTGGAAAATGCGCCACAAAACTTCCAAACTTCTGTGGCGCATTCTTTCCAGTGCGCCACTGATGTCTTCCTGTGGCGCACGAATTGGCCTATGCGCCACTGAACATCTTGTCTATCTATAGGCTGTTTCCTAGTAGTGTCTCTTGTGTCCCCAACACACCCAATACACTTGTCAGGTGTATAGGTGCACTAGTTCGGCGAAGAGATAGTGAAATACAAGTGGTATGGATAATTATAAGTGGTAACGGTGCCAGAAAATAGCTTTGATGACGTGCGATTGACGTGGGAAGAGACTAAAGGCAATCTGAAATAAAGAAGAAAGCAAGCAAACATGTAATTGTAATCTCTAGCCTAAGTACTACCATGGTGTGCATGCTGTCACTTTCACACACATGGGGAGAGCAGAGATCTATTAAAGCACTTGAGTAGCAAGGTATATCTATTTGATTACAAATCTCATGATCACAATATGATCATGCATAGAGAGAGAGAGTGAACACATAGTTATCGGTAGAACCCTTAGCCTCGATAAAGAACTACTCCCTCATCATGATGGGAATCAGAAACAGCGATGGAGATGGCGGTGGAGTCGATGGAGATGGCGGTGAACATGGTGAAGAGGTGGCGGCGGTGCCAGCGGTGGCGCGGAGGACTCCTTCCCCGCCGCCGGTATCAGAGGGGAGCACCGCCCCTCAGCCACCTTCCTTCATGGCTTATTGGGAGCCCTCTACCATGGAGATGGGATCTATGGGGGAGGCAAAAACGTGGCTTTGGTGGCTGCAAATTCGTGGGTGGAGGTGTCTCCCACGAATTAGGTTTCCTCCCTTTATATAGCTTCTCAGATTCCCGTCACACCATCTTGGGATGCAGTAAATCGGGCCTATTGGGCCCGTCCGGACTCGGAATTAGCTAAATTTTATGTCCAGAACGTTTGTTGTGAAATTTTCCAACAACTTTGTAGTTGAAGAGTTTTCCGTTTGACACCGTCTTTGACCCGAAACATGACCATCTTCAAAAATAGTTTTAAGACAGATTTCTGGAAAATCCCAATTTGACTCCAACAAGGTTTCCACTTGTATTCTTGGTAATTCCTACACATCAAAGTGTAAAACAAGAACATTGTGCACTTTTGCAACTATTAGTAGGTTAGTCCAAATAAATCATAAACTTTATATAAAAAGGAGTATCAAAAGCATATTATAAGCATAAAACCATAAAAAATTATAGATATGTTATGGACGTATCAGGCACTCCTTCCAGTTATTCAACAGCTCGTAGATTGCCGTGCCGCTCCTCTGGTCCGGGATTCCTCGGAGCTCGACCGTCCCATCAAACAGATGTCCTAGCTTTCTCCAGACGTGATTCTTGGGAATCCACCTCCAAGCCCCAAGGAACACGGTTTTGCCGGACCCAGGATCTTTCTTTAGCTGGCGGTACGTTGTATTATCCTTGCACCTAACGCACCCATAGAATCCTGGACCACCTGCCCTGAGAAGTATCTGTAATCGGGATAGTCTTGCAGCGTCGTGATCACCGTCGCTCTCATGTCAAAGTATTCTTGTCTCGAGGCGTCCCACGTACGGGCTCCTTCTTCCCATAACATGGCCAGCTCTTCTTTCAACAACGTGAGATACAGATTGATGTCTGTACCGGGTTGTTTTGTCCCTTGAACCAACATACTCATGGTTACGTACTTCTTCATGCACAACTAGTGGGAGGTTGTAGATCCATACAAACACAGGCCAGGTGATGTGTGTGCTGCTCTGGCTTCCGAACGGATTGAGTCCATTGGTGCTCATGCCCATCTCGAGGTTCCTTGACTCTTTCCCGAAATATTGGTAATATTGGAGGTCCAACGCCTTCCACTGGCAAGCATCCGAAGGGTGCCTCAGCATTTCCTCCTTCTCCGGATCATCGTCTTCCGACCTCTTTCTTTCTGCATGCCAGCGCATGAGCTGTGCTTCCTTAGGGTCCGCGAAATACCGCTGCAGACGAGGAGTTAGAGGAAAGTAGCACACCACCTTTCTAGGAGCTTTCTTGGTCCCTCGCTTGTATCGAGAGGTCTTGCACACTAGACACGTGGTCTTCTCCATGTCCTTGCCCCAGTAGATGATGCAATCATTTCTGCAGACGTGGTATTTCACGTGCGATATATTGAGAGGGCACGCGACTTTCTTGGCCTCAGCGATACTAGTCGCACATGTGTTCCCCTTCTTGGGAAGAATATCATGCCAGAATCCAATGTTGTCATCGAAGCATTCATCAGTCATTTTCTGTTTCACCTTCATCTCTAGAGCCCTAAGCGTTACATTAAGACGGGTATCCCCATCGTTGCATCCGCCAAACAATGGAGTGATTGTGTCTTTCTTCATTTTCTCCAACTTAGCTTTCTCTCTAGCGGCGGTTCTAGCGTTACTTGTCTCCTTGAGAAGCAGATCTTGGACATGAGGGTCTTGCAGCCAGCTCGAATCATGGCCGACACCTTGATCTCCGTGTTTATGCCTGACACTACCTTGATCATCTTCGTGTCCATGCCCGGCACCACCCTGATCTTCATGTCCATGCCCGGCGCCACCCTGATCGTCATGATCATCACCTGCCCTGCCACCAGCGTCTTGATCTGTTGGGAATATGCCCTAGAGGCAATCATGGTTGATGATATTTCCCAAAGTATTCATAAAGTAAAGTTGTCCTTATATGAACATCAGATATATATCACTGAATGTGTGATTCAGTTGTGGAACTATGTATTCATGATTGTTCATATTAGATTGTCCTTGGTCGTTGAGGTTGTGCTGGACACACAACTTAGACCAATGTGCAAGTCGGCTGATGACACAGTTCCACTTGTCATGGGCATGGTGATGCTATTCCGACTTACACTGATTCGGCTAAAGAGTTTAGCAAGTTGGACTGACCCACGGTTGAGATGCAACGAGCATGTTGTCATTTGCAGTCTCAAGCAATGGAATCCTTCGACCTGAGGTGATTGCATGATCCGAGTTGTGGATCACCAACTTAGGTTCTATCAAACGCTTTCCGTAAATGGGTAGTTATAAAGGTAGAGTTCGGGTTGGTTGTGAAGCAATCTGCGTGATGTGGATTACCAAGATGGGATTTGCCCCTCCATAACAGAGAGATATTCTCTGGGCCCTCTCGTGTGATATGATTCGGAAGCATGGTCATGCGCTACTCACTAAAGTGTTAACTGAGGAGTCGGACTAAGAGTTAGTCCAGTGAATCACATATCATGGTACGAGAAGAGAGTTAAGCTATTTAAGGGATGGCAACTACTCGCCTATAGCTTAACATATATATCGTGAGGCAAAGGGACTTGGAGGAGTAGCTCATGTCGTGTCTAGGTGTACGTGAACCTACAGGGTCACACACTTAAGGGTAAGGAGCCCATGTGGATTAGATCCATATGGAGATTGGAGTACAACTTAGATGGGCCTCAAGCGTTGAGCCCAACTGGGAGTGTATATAAGTGGAGTGACAAGGGATAGTCCCTGACCTAGCCATCACTTTCTCCACTTCCATTTCAGGCTAGACAGGATCTAGCAATCCTCTATCCGAAGCTCCTTCCTGTATGTGTGGATACTGGTAGAGGCGTTGCACGTGCAGCGCTGGAGACGGGGAAGCTCGTGGGGATCTGACGAAGGAGTTCGTGGGATTTGGAGGGCTGTCCGTGGATCGTTTGGCACTGCTTCGACGCGCTACATCAACTTCCGCATCTGCGCGTCTCGCGGTAATATCGTGGCCTATAACCTGAGATGGATCTTGGGAGTACCGTGTTAGGGAAAAAGTTTTGTTTATCTCTGCATTGCCCAACAGTGGTATCAGAGCGAAAGCTTCTGGTTTTAGGCTCTAGATCTGTGCATATGTGATATGCACGAGGTGGTGGATAGGATCCACTTAGGGTTTCGGTGGTCGATCTATGAGATAGATCGGTTTTGTGCAAGATTTATTGGATCAATCGCACTCGGGGGTGCATGGAAGATCAGGTGCGGATGATCAATGAGATTGGTCATATCTGCACAGGGATCAGATTTAGGTAAAAGTGTTTTATCCAATGAAGGAATCCATGGCTCGAAATGCAAATTAGATCTGCGATTTCGGAAAAATCGTCGGGCTTCTCCCTGTCGTAGCACAGGGATCAGATTTGGGTAAAAGTGTTTTATCCAATGAAGGACCGCCGGCTTCACCCTATCGTAGTGCATTAGATGTCGTTGCGAGGTTCACAACGCCGGTAGATATCATATCTATGCATAACTTGTTTTTGCAGGAAGTTGTGAATGGTATGGCTTATATGCATGTGATGTGTGTAATCCATATGTGATCTGTGTATCATCGGTTTGTCAGCCGGCTGGAGCCAAAGTGCTGTCACTATTATTGTATAACGACCTGCGTGTCGGCATGAGATGCCATCTTCTTGTATATTCCTTAGTGCTAGTGTAGCATGCTTGGAGGACTTGAAGGACACTGCAGCCAAAGGCATGATGAATAGGTTCATGGAGATGGAGATCGCCATGAAGGGAGCCATACCATTTCACATTATAATTGGATTATTTTGTGTGATTGTTATGTCTCTAGTTTTACCTCTATGAGATAGTGGTTAAACCTTAATCCCTCAAAGAAGGTCTAGTTGGTCTCCCCGCTGGTGCTGCACCATCACAAGTCAAACATTCTTGGTAGCGGGCTCATAAAATTGAGGTGCTACCAATTCTTTTCGACTAGATGGGTTCAATTCGGACTCTTACAGCGGAAGCACTTGGTAAGCTAGACGGGTCTATCACAACGGTTGTGGGGCTCGTGGAGAGGGCGGTCGGGAGTCGAGGCGTGAGATGCCACCCGACCAACAGGAGTCGCATGAGATGCGATTGGCAAGGAGTTGCCTACCTAGATCACTTGACGGCTAGCAGTGATGCTAAAGCTCACTAGTCGGCTTGCTTATTTAGGGTCCTGAATCACTAAGTAACCATCAGAGGGATGTTGGTTCTAGTGGGGGCTTAAGTATTAAAATGTTTAATATGCCTGCTCTTTTATGAATACTTGTCTTAAGTGTTTTGCATATTTCTGTTGTAGATAATGGCACCTAGTAGTAGTCTCCCTCAGTTGTCCAGTTTTGCTTTGAGGACCATCCTAGAGAAAGATAAACTTAATGGAACTAACTTCACCAACTTGTATCGTAATCTGAGAATTGTTCTCAAACAAGAAAAGAGGGACCATGTTCTAGACAACCCGCTTCCAGATGTGCCGGATGAGAATGCGAGTGTCGCAGCAACCAATGCCTATCGTAAAACATGTGATGAGTCTACAGAAATTAGCTGTCTTATGCTTGCTCACATGGAACCGGACTTGCAGTAGCAGTTCGAGAATGTTGAGGCCTACAATATGATCGAAAGCCTCAAAAGTATGTTCCAGGCTCAGGCAAAGACCGAGAGATATCAAGTCTCTCAAGCCTTACTGAGTTGTAAGATTAAGGATGGTGATCCTCTGAGTCCGCATGTGATCAAGATGGTTGGTTACGTACAGTCTCTAGAAAGGCTTGGCTACCCTATTAGCGAAGAGTTTCTACTGATATAATTCTAAACTCTCTTCCTAGTGTGTATGGTCAGTTCATATCGAACTACCACATGCATGGTATGGATAAGAATCTCACTGAATTACATGGGATTCTTAAGCAGGCAGAGGTTGATCTCAAGAAAGGTACTAGCCAAGTGTTGGTGGTACAGAATAAGGCTAAGTTTAAGAAGAGTTCTTGGACTAAGAAGAAGAAGGCTAAGTCAGGAGGTAATGCTCAGGATGAGATCCCAAGCGTTTCCTCAGGGACTAAGTCATCTCCTTCAGCCGGTTCCGCTTGCTTCTATTGCAAAGCGGATGGCCACTGGAAGAGGAATTGCAACAAGTATTTGGCGGATAAAGCCAAGAGTGGAGGTGTGACTTCCAACTCAGGTACACTTGTTTGCAATGTTATAGACCTTTATCTTGCTGATGCACCTGGTAGTTCTTGGGTATATGATACCGGATCAGTCATTCATATCTGCAACTCGTTGCAGGGACTGGTAAGAACTAGGGGCGTAGCAAGAGGCGAGGTTGACATTCGGGTCGACAACAAAGCAAGAGTTGCTGTGTTGGAAGTCAGCATGATGTAACTTCATTTACCTTCAGGATTCTTAATGGAACTAAATAATTGTTATTGTGTTCCAGTGCTTAGTCGAAACATCATTTCTGCCTCATGTTTGATGAGACAAGGCTATGAGTCTAATATTAAGAACAATGGTTGTTCTTTATATTTGAATGATATGTGTCACGGTTTTGCACCCGTTTAGAACGGGTTATTTATTTTGAATCTTGATGGTGGGTCGGTCTATAATGTAAATGTGAAAAGGTTGAAACCAAATGATCTGAATATGACTTACTTTTGGCACTGTCGACTTGGTCATATAAGTTGGAAACGCATGATGAAGCTCCTTGATGATGGACTCCTAACTTTGTTCGACTTGGAGTCGTTCGAGACATGCGAATCCTGCCTTCTAGGCAAGATGCCTAAGACACCTTTTGTAAGGAGTTGTGAAAGGGCGTCTGACTTGTTGGTACTAGTACATAGTGATGTATGTGGGTCCAATGAGCTCGACAACTAGGGGTGGTTATGAGTACTTCATTACCTTCACTGAAGATTTGAGTAGATATGGATATGTCTACTTGATGAAACATAAGTCGGAAGCCTTTGAAAAGTTCAAAGAATTCCAGAATGAAGTACAAAATCAACTCGGCAAGAAAATAAAGTTTATTTGGTCGGACCGAGGAGGCGAGTACATGAGCCACGAGTTTGATGACCATCTAAAGAGTTGTGGAATAGTTCCTCAGCTCACTCCGCCGGGTACACCGCAGAGGAACGGTGTGTCGGAACGGCGGAATCGGACCTTTTTGGACATGGTACGATCAATGATGAGTCAGACAAATCTACCTTTATCATTTTGGGGTTATTGTCTAGAAATGGCGACGTTCACACTAAACAGAGTACCATCAAAATCGGTAGAGAAGACACCACATGAGATGTGGACAGGCAAGAAGCCAAGTTTGTCTTTTCTTAAGATTTGGGGTTGTGAAGCATTTGTCAAGCAACTTCAGTTGGACAATCTTGCAGCCAAGTCGGATAAGTGCATTTTCGTTGGATATCCAAGGGAGACCTTGGGTTACTACTTCTACAACCGAGAAGAGGGCAAAGTGTTTGTCGCTCGGAACGGTGTCTTCCTTGAGAAATAGTTTCTCAATCGGGAAGTCAGTAGGAGTATGATGCGGCTCGAAGAAGTTCGAGAGGAACCGGTCAGTAGCGATTTGGTGAAAGCTTTGGAGGTTGAGCCAGTCGTGGTAGCTGAGCTGGCAGCTGCACCTCAACTGCGAAGATTAGAAAGATTGTGAAGTGTTCGTGATATATTACTGTTGGATAGTGATGAGCCGGCAACTTATTCGGAAGCGATGGTGGGTTCTGATTCTAAGTCGTGGCTTAGAGCCATGAGATCCGAGTTAAAGTCCATGGATGATAATCAAGTTTGGAACTTGGTTGATCTGCCAGACGGTGCAAGACCCATCGAGTGCAAATGGGTCTTTAAAAGGAAAACTGATATGGATGGAAACATTTCTATCTATAAAGCACAGCTTGTCGCGAAGGGGTTCCGACAGGTTCAAGGAGTTGACTATGATGAGACTTTCTCACCCGTAGCGATGCTTAAATCAGTTCGGATCATGTTAGCTATAGCAGCCTATTTCGACTGTGAAATATGGCAGATGGATGTCAAAACGGCTTTCCTTAATGGAAAATTAACCGAGGACGTGTATATGATACAACCCAAGGGTTTTGTCGATCTGGCTAATGCTGACAAGGTATGCAAACTTCAGAAATCCATCTATGGATTGAAGCAAGCATCTCGGAGTTGGAACATTCGCTTTGATGAGGTAGTCAAATTGTTTCGCTTCATCAAGAGTGATCATGATTCTTGTTTATACAAGAAGTTTAGTGGGAGCAAAGTAAACTTTCTGATCTTATATGTGGATGACATATTATTGATTGGAAATGATGTCCAGATGTTGCAAGAAACCAAGGAATCATTGGAAAGGAGTTTCTCAATGAAGGACTTGGGTGAGGCAACTTATATACTAGGAATCAGGATCTATAGAGATAGATCCAGGTGGCTCATTGGATTGAGCCAAAGTACATATTTGGACAAAAGTGTTGAAGAAATTCAACATGGAATCATCTAAAAAGGGGTTCTTACCGATGTCCCATGGTGTAAAACTTAGCTAGACTCAGTGTCCTTCGACAACTGATGAGTGAAGTAGGATGAGTGTGATTCCGTATGCTTCAGCAGTCGGGTCCATCATGTATGCCATGATTTGTACTAGGCCAGATGTTTCCTATGCTCTAAGTGTTGTGAGTAGATACCAGGCTGACCCTGGAGAAATCCACTAGGCAGCAGTTAAGAACATTCTTAAGTACTTGAGAAGGACTAAGGATGTGTTCCTAGTTTATGGAGGTGAGGTTGAACTCAGTGTAAGGGGTTACATGGATGCGAGTTACCTTACTGACTCAGATGATTCTTGTTTGCAATCTGGGCACGTGTTCATAATGAACGGAGGGGCTGTGAGCTGGAAGAGTTCCAAGTAAGAGACTGTGTCTGCATCTACAACAGAAGCTGAGTATATTGCTGCCTCGAAGGTGGCAAAGGAAGTTGTTTGGATCAGGAACTTGCTGATTGATCTTGGTGTGGTTCAAGGCTCGTCCAATCCGTTAGACGTGTATTGTGACAACAATGGTGCTATTGCACAAGCCAAGGAACCTAGACAACACCAGAAGAACAAGCATATACTCATGCGATACCACTTGATTCGCCAGTTCGTGGATCATGGTGATATCAAGTTATGCAAGGTACACACGGATGCAAACGTTGCAGATTCATTGAGAAAGCCACTCCCACAGCCTAAGCATGAGGCGCACGTAATATCCATGGGCATTAAATGCCTAGACATGTGATGTCGGATGATTGACTCTAGTGCAAGTGGGAGACTATTGGGAATATGCCCTAGAGGCAATCATGGTTGATGATATTTCCAAAAGTATTCATAAAGTAAAGTTGTCCTTATATGAACATCAGATGTATATCACTGAATGTGTGATTCAGTTGTGGAACTATGTATTCATGATTATTCATATTAGGTTGTCCTTGGTCGTTGAGGTTGTGCTGGACACACAACTTAGACCAATGTGCAAGTCGGCTGATGACACAGTTCCACTTGTCATGGGCATGGTGATGCTATTCCGACTTACACTGTTTGGCTAAAGAGTTTAGCGAGTCGGACTGACCCATGGTTGAGATGCAACGAGCATGTTGTCATTTGCAGTCTCAAGCAATGGAATCCTTCGACCTAAGGTGATTGCATGATCCGAGTTGTGGATCGCCAACTTAGGTTCTATCAAACGCTGTTCCGTAAATGGGCCGTTATAAAGGCAGAGTTCGGGTTGGTTGTGAAGCAAGCTGCGTGACGTGGATTACCAAGATGGTATTTGCCCCTCCATAATGGAGAGATATTCTCTAGGCCCTCTCGTGTGATATGATTCGGAAGCATGGCCATGCACTACTTAGTTAAGTGTTAACTGAGGAGTCGGACTAAGAGTTAGTCCAGTGAATCACATATCATGGTACGAGAAGAGAGTTAAGCTATTTAAGGGATGGCAGCTACTCGCCTATAGCTTAACAGATATATCGTGAGGCAAAGGGACTTGGACGAAAGTCACATTGAAGGTTCGTCTTCTGACTTTATGGCACTTGGGAGTTGGCACGTCTTGCTAGAGGCCGCTACCATCTATCAACTTGAGACTGAGTGTTCATGGGAGTGAGTTGGACTCAAAGCCATGAAGGGATACTTGGAGGAGTAGCTCATGTCGTGTCCAAGTGTACGTGAACCTACAAGGTCACACACTTAAGGGTAAGGAGCCCATGTGGATTAGATCCATATGGAGATTGGAGTACAGCCTAGATGGGCCTCAAGCGTTGAGCCCAACTAGGAGTGTATATAAGTGGAGTGACAAGGGATAGTCCCTGACCTAGCCGTCACTTTCTCCACTTCCATTTCGGGCTAGACAGGATCTAGCAATTCTCTATCCGAAGCTCCTTCCTGTATGTGTGGATACCGGTAGAGGCGTTCCACGTGCGGCGCTGGAGACGGGGAAGCTCGTGGGGATCTGACGAAGGAGTTCGTGGGATTCAGAGGGCTGTCCGTGGATCGTTCGGCACTGCTTCAACGCGCTACATCAACTTCCGCATCTGTGCGTCTAGCGGTAATCTCGTGGCCTATAACCTGAGCTGGATCTTGGGAGCACCGCGTTAGGGAAAAAGTTTTGTTTATCTCTGCATGGCCCAACATGATCTTCGTGATCGTGACCGGCATCACCATTATTGACGTCCTCATCATCATCTTCGTCATCACGTATCCACCGAGTGTAGCCATCCATGAAACTACCTTGGAGCAGGTGCGACTCTAGCATTCTGGAATCGTGCCTTATCAGATACATCAGCTTGCAGTCGCGACACAGACATCTTATCTCCGTCTTGTTTGCGCGTGCCATGTCGGCCCTCACGCATCTCATCCACCTATCCATGAGGGCTTTGCGGATCAGTGGTCGGACCATGGTCACATGTGCGGTACAAAGAGCAAGAGAATAATTAGAGCATATATGGACGTGGATCACCGGAAAAATTCGGCATGACCTCTCCTAAAAATAGGACATCCGTGAGTGCCAGAAATTCGCTAGAAAAGAAATGAATCTACATTCTGGCGAAACATTGGCATCTCAAATAAATACATGCACAAAAAGAAGCACCACAACACAATCATATAGTCGGTGTCGCCGACAACGCGCATACATGCAAGCAACACCTTCACGCTTCCTCCAACGAGGACTTGCGCAAGTGAGCCATAGGAGAAGTAAAGGGACATGTTGTAGATCTAAGAGGAGCAAGAGACTTCACCTACATATTAGTGTCAACCAATGGAGGTTGAGCAAGATTCTATGGTGAATCAATGGGGGAAATGAGGCAGGGAGGAGGAGGGGCTGACCAAATCTATCTTTTGGTGGAGGAGGAAGAAGTGAGACACGTGAGTGGGGTGGTATTGGCTCCATGTGCCAAAAGCTTCAAAAAAGGTGGTGCCAGGTTATAGGAGGCGCATATTGCTCCATATGCGCCTCCTATACTCTAAACTATAGGAGGGAATATAGTCATATGCGCCTCGCCTATGCAGCCACCTACCTCCACCCGGGCCCGCAGGAGTTACTTGAGGCGCACTCTGCTGCATGCGCCTCACATATTATTAAGTACAGGAGGCGCATATGACCATATGCGCCTCGCATATTCGACCACCGACCTCCTCCCGGGCCCACACAGCTTATGCGAGGTGCATTCTTCCCACATGCGCCTTGCCTATCTGATATATAGGAGGCGCATATTATTAGAATGCACCTCGCATAATCTGGGGCTGTTAGATTTCACCCGTATAGGGATTATAGGAGGTGCATCCTAATAATATGCGCCTCGCCTATTTTGATACTAGAGGCACATGCCATGGCAGTGCGCCTCACCTATTTTATAGGAGGCTCATATGGTCTAAATGCGCATCCTATAAGGATGTCTCCTATAGCCTTTTCTCTAGTAGTGAAACACCCGGAGTTGATCGAATCAAATTCCTCCTTATGAACTGTGAATATACTTTGACACTCAGCCAATGGGCTCAATGCTTTGGGTTTACCAACAACAACACCGATGTATGCACAACTACTTTTGTTTTAGGTTGATACCATCGATCCAGATTCATGGATATAGTATAATAGCTTTTTCCCTAGAAGACCTAGGTTTAATCGAACCTCGGAAAGCACTGCTAAAAGGTAATAAAAAAGGACACGTCTACAATACTTTGTTTGTTTGTTTTAACTTAGTTGACCGGACCAATATAGTTTACTTTATAACGGGTTTCAATCAATGGATGGAGATAGGCTAGGGTTGAAGATCCACCTACAGTTGTATATCAAATGGGATAAAAGATAATAATAAGCATAGTCATGTATAATATTTGTATTGAGATAATATTTTGTGGGAAACACATCCTAATATTCTAGATTCCCCGTGATGCAGCGGGCATAGCAATAGACTTTTAATCCAACCGAGAGTACACCGAAGCCATGGGTTACAAACGATTATTAAGTGTAAACATAGATCAAAACTTTAAGTGGTGATATTGTTGTTGATCCCGAATGGGGCGCTAAGCGAAGACCGTACTTCCCTTTCTGTCGCTGAGTTTCCTATGAGATTGCCGCTAGTCAAGTATCTCACCTCAAGCCTTTATCAATCTATGGATCTTGGGTACCTACAAGTCCACATATCGAGACGAGAGACAAAGAAACAAAAGATACAAATCACGAATCCAAACAAAATACAATTCTCCCATGATCTAGATGCACATAATTGCTGGAAGGTTTCTCCCCAATCCATAGCCCGTGAGGACTACTCACTCATAACAAATAGATCAGAGATAGAAAACATCATGCAAATACTTAGATTGAAATCAAATATTCTTACAATGGTCACCAAATCACAAGGAGATCTAAAAGTACAAAGCAATGGCTATGGATAGTGGAGGGATGGATGGTGGAAGTGATGAACAATGGTGTGGATATCCTTTGGTGGTGTTGTGATGCAATCTGAGAATGGTGGCTCTATGGCCGGCGGCTAGAGCCTCAAAAATATATAGGTGTCTTCATGAAAGTTGTAGGGTTTAACGAGACGAAGTCATCGCCACCTGGTATGGGCGGGCGGTATGGGCGGACCACGCCCGTACCAGTGGGCGGTAAGCGTGCCGACACCCTAGAATGCTTCTCCAATTACTTGGCCGTGTGTACTTCCTCAAAATCCTTCATTATGACTCCTTATTTCGCCTTAAAAGTAGTGATTTCCTGCACAACATAAATCAAAGAAGGGATTTGCATATCTTTCCAATTATTAGTCATTATTGGCAAAAGTTGAGAGTTTCTTTGGAAATTGCTTGACCAAACACAACGTTTAAACGCAGTGGAAGATGACAAAAATTGGATCCATCAACTTCCCCAAAGATCGAACCTTGATCATCCTCGAGCAAGAAGAACCAAAAGAACTATAAGGAATTCAGCATTTAAACTTGAAACAACGAGAATAAGAGTTCACTTACAGTCGTTAGTCATATGTGCTCAACACTTCATTCATTTGTGAAGCTTATCAAAGTTAGTTATATGACAAGAATACTATACAAGCTTCGGTAAGTCAAGATAATCAAAGTAAAGTTTAGTATAAGTATAAATAACTAGAAGTGTAGCAATCAATCCAATTCCTCTAATTAACCCCCAGCTTGCCAAGGAACACTAGGATGTTTAAATAGCATAATTGAGTAAGAGAGTTTCATGTCCCGAGTAGTATAACAATGAAGTGTCTTATTTACACCCACATCAATAAATCAAGTCAATTTAAAACACTTCTAATCCATTCATTGTCTTTCAAGAAAAACTTGTAAAGTAATAATGAGACCATGCCAAGGACTCGTTATGTGGATCCTCATAGATATCTTTTTCTTCTTTATTTTTCATCTCATTTTTCAAGGATTGCTGTTTGTTTATTTTTGCTAGTGTTTGCACAACCTTTGAGAGTACCAATACTTTGCCCATACATTAACACGGATGCCACTCATGTCATCAACTCATAGCCGAAATCTGGGGTTATACCATAGATTGTTCAAAAACTAGCGGAGTTGTTGGCATCCCAAAGGTGTGCATTAGAGACATAGAACAAAGTTGTCTCACATCTTTCTCTTTTTTTGAGATAGTACCATGGTTTGATCCACAAGGTTATCTTTGGCATGCATCACAATTACCACTAGACTTTATTTCAATCAAACAATTCCTTTCATGAGTGTCGTCGAGACTGTCAAAATATCTTTGGGGTTACGTATAATCAAGGGTATACTCTCAAGACAATCATTCATCAAACAAGTCATAAATTTCGGAATTT
Organism: Avena sativa; assembly: GCA_916181665.1. Taxonomy (NCBI): domain Eukaryota; kingdom Viridiplantae; phylum Streptophyta; class Magnoliopsida; order Poales; family Poaceae; genus Avena; species Avena sativa. The sequence continues at coordinate 23,024,018 of OV702290.1, read as the reverse complement.
TTCTTATTGTACTTGTTTGGCATTATTATTTCCAAGGCAAGACTCGGTTAACTAAAAGAACTAGAGCAAGAGCTTCAACAACTAATCATCATACCAATAAAAAGCCTTACTCTAACCATATAAAATTAGTTCCCACTAGCATGGCATCTTAGCAAATCAACCAACTAAGATAAATAACTCAAACTTCATAAGTGGGAGACATAGGACATACCTCTCATAAATAACTTCATGATCCTCTTCCTTATAGTGATGTGTTTCTTCAAAACTCAAACACGATTACTCTCGAAATGAAATTAAAGCAAAGAGGCAAAGTGAAAGAACATTTCATGGTTCCCTGTGTTTTGAGTGTTAGATAACAATACCGTGGAGTTTCCTCATGTGTGCTAAGTGTGCAGGGAATGTTCTGGTGTTTGGGTGGGGGGGGGGGGGCAGATTATCTGCCCCACCAAGGGCCGGATTATCCGGCCTAACTCATCTATCAAAGGCAGCCAAGGCGTGACACTCGGAGTGGGTTCGGATTTTCTCCCAAAAAATCCGAACTGGGGCAGTTTTTCCTTCCCTGGCCGGATAATCCGGCCTTCGCATGGGGCCATATTATCCGCCCCCCATAAAACGATCAAAGGCTACCAAGGCATGACGCTCGGAGTGGTTTTGGATTTTCTCCCGGAAAATCCGAACATGGGCGGTTTTCCTTCCCTAGCCGGATAATCCGTCCTTCGCATGGGGCCGGATAATCTGGCCCCTAGGAGGCGCTCAAGGGCAGGCTCAACGCGCCGCTCTGAGTGGGGGCGGTTTATCTGCTAGATAATCTGAGTCTGGGGTGGAGTTTTCCCCAGGCCGGATAATCCGGCCCTCACTTGGGACGTATAATCCGGCCCCCAAAGGCTCCAACAGCTCAGTTGGGGAAGGGGGTATAAAAGCCCCTTCATCCCCTTCAAGCAGAACTCTTGATTCATTCGAAAAGTGTCAAACCCATTGCAAGAGCTCTCTCTCTCTCTCGATCTCCCACTTCAACCACCCGAAGACTTCGATCTTGGGGGAATTGAAGGAGGAGACAATCTACATCGTCATCACGTATCAAGCGCATCAAATCCTCTCCATTCATTTGGAGAAATCCCCGATCTAGTGTTCTTGTCAATATCTAGATCTTCTGTTTTGTTATTGATAACTTGTTCTTATGGCAGCTTGTTGTCATTATGGGAGCCTCCAATTTGGTTGTGGAGTTGTGCCCCGCTAGTTGTGTAAAGGCGCCGGTTCCCGCCTTGAAGGGTTCCTATAGTGGAAAGGTGGATCAACCATTTGGTGGCGGGATCTATCGGAGAATAGGGTGAGGCCTATTGTGGCGTGGTGGTCTTAGTACCGCCCACCCCTCCAACACAGATTAACTTCCATTAACAAGGAACTACGGTAAAACAAATCCTGTGTCTCCGCGTGCTTCACTACGGTTCACTCGTTCCTCTTTCCACTCGCCTTTTACTCGCTAGTAGTTAGGTTTGCATATAGGGAAATTCTTACGAATAGTCTATCTTGAGAATTTACCTTTTGTGTCAAGCCTAAACTTGAAAAAGCATTAAAATTTGAAGTAGCACCTATTCACCCCCCTCTAGGTGCCCATACAATCTATTTCAATTGGTATCAGAGCCCCGACTCTTTATTCGGGCTTAACCGCCTAAGAGAAGTATGGGTACCAAGGAGAATGGGAATGAGGCTATGGACAAGGTCACAATGGATGACCTCAAGACGTTGGAAACAACCTTATTGAAATCCTTTGAGACCAATATGGAGGAGATGCACCAAATGATTGCTCGCCTCACATCATCCGTAGCCCCATCTCCATCCTCCTCTGAGGCTGCCACTCCCTCATCCAAGGATAAGGCTAACACAGGATCCAAGGAAGATGAAGTGGTAGGTGAAAAACATAATGGTTCCGTCTCCAAGAAGGGAAGTGGTAAGGAGGAATATAGTGAAGTTCATCACTTATATTCCCCCGACCCACCTATCCCTCATCCTCATATAAACAATAGGGGTGACCCACCCAAGCTTACTGCATCTTCATTTAATCAATGGCAATTCTTAATGAAGTCTCATGTATGCAGCTCTTCCATTGAACTTTGGAGGATTATCGAAGAAGGTCTTCATATTGGAGATCACACCAACTTGACAAGAAGAGAAGTTGTGGATAGCCAATTGAATGCAACTGCTCTCCACATGATACAACTTGGAGTGGGTCCCAAGGACATGCCCCACATTGAACATCTCAACACAGCTAAAGAAGCTTGGGATGCTCTCACCAATCTCATTATTGGAAATGAAAGCATGAGAAGGAATAGGTATGATGCCCTTAGTAATGAAGCTGAAGGATTCTACATGTTGGATGGTGAAAACCATGAAGACATGTATAGAAGACTCAAGGGCATCGCAACAACTTTTAGAAAGCATGGAGCCACTCACATTGATGATGCTTGGATAAAAAGGAAATACGTGAGTGCTCTAATGCCTTTTGAGCCAACGGACTTGAAGGGCTTGCAAGGTAGACACAACTATCATCAAATGACTTCCAATGAAGTCATGCAAGAAATGGAATCATTCAAGGTTGCAGCTAAGAACGCGGAAGATGCCCGTGCCCGAGCCATTGGAATGCAAAAAGGGGTCAATGTTGCTCTAAAGGCAAACGTTGTTGAGCAAGATGAGGATGAAAAAGGTTTCAAGGGTGCCTCCATGGACTGCCCCGAGTAAGTCAAGCATGCTCATGGTGAGTACATGGCATTCTATGCAAGGAATTTTTGGAAGGATCCAACCAAGGCCAAGTAGGAATTCGAGCGCAAGAATGGGTCAAGTGGAAGAAGAGAAAATGGCCCAAAACTGAGAACATGCTACAATTGTGGAGATAGGCTACACTTTGTGGCTGAGTGTCCATATCAAAATAGAGAAGACAATGGTGGCAGGCTCATCCTTAAAGAAAAATCCAAGGCACCTAAGAAAAAGCCATTTATCAAGAAGAATGGCCCTTGTCTTGGTGGCACAAGAAGAATATTCCTCTACAAGTGAAGATGAAGAGGATGAAGATAGTTCTCGTGAGGTGGCTGCTATAGCCACCACATCGACTCCATCATGTCTCTTCGACTCACCAAACGAAAACGTCGTCAACAACAACATCACTTGTCTTATGGCAAGAGGGTCTGAGGTATCATCTTCTAGTTCTTCATTCCCTAAGACTAACATAAATATGGATATGGATGATCATACTAGTATTAAAATGAAAGATGAAGTTATTGCTTTGGACAACTTGTTCACTAACTTGCAAGGTGAGCACAAACTTCATTTTGATGATCTTATGAGTCAACTTTCCCAAGCCGAAGATCTCCTTGAAGAAAAGGGCAAAATTGAAAGAGAAGATGCCTTGGAGATAGCTTCCTTGAAGAATGCCATGGAAGAAGAAGAGGAAGCTCGAGTATCCTTGGAAGAGAGGCTCGAATCAATTGAGGAGTCACATGAAGAAGTTGTGGCTCACCTCATCAAAGAACGTGACAACGCTCTTGCCAAGGTAAAGAAACTAAAGAAAGAAAAGATTGAATTTGGGGCTGCTCATGCTAGACTCTCGGAGAAGTTTGAGAAACTTAACCTTGCTCACAAGGCATTGGAGAGTGAATGCTCTACTCTAAATGAGTCTCGTGACCAGCTCCAAACTCAATTGGAGAAGTATGATGTGCCCAACACCTCCACACCATCTCGTGGACAAGAAGAACTTGCAAAGGGATCTCAACACAAAGGTAAAGAAGTGATAGATGAGATACTTAGCAAGCAAAGGACAAACAATGGAAAAGAGTGTCTTGGCTATATTCCCAAGACAAAGAATAAGAAGAACAACAACAAGAAGAAGAGCAAGACTGCTCAACCAAAGACTAGCACCACCACCAATGACAAGTCTAATTATGATGGTGTTGCAGGGGCTAACAATCCTAACTTTGAGTTATATTGTGATTATTATGGTGATGTTAATGCTAGTTATGTAGGTCCTTATGATTGTTACATTCCTTGGTCTATTTGGGTCCCCAAGACCCTTGTCACTAACATGAGAGGACACATTGAAAATGGGTACCTAAAACCAAGACGTAACTTTCTTGCAGGGCTATGCTTCCGGTGGGTCTAAATGGGTACTCGATAGCGGATGCACGAGTCACATGACCGGAAGCAAGGAGATCATCACGGAGATGCGGCCAAATCATGATCATATAACCGTCTCCTATGGTGACAAGTCAAATCTGAGGTATTGGGTCTCGGCAAAGTTGTGGTGGCTCACGATATCTCTCTCATGGACGTCATACTTGTTGAGACCCTCGGTTACAATTTACTTTCAGTTTGCGCCCTTGGTAAGATGGTATTTGTCATTTTTATTGATGCTGAATTGGTGGTACTCTTGTGGAGCAAGTCTCTAAAAGTCGCTTTCGTGGGATATGTCAAAAATGACCTGTACGTGGTGGACTTTTCGGGGAAAACCACTACAGGCCCGATGTGTCTTTTCGGAAAGGCTAACGCGGGTTGGTTATGGCATCGCCGACTAGACCACGTCAATATGAGAACTTTGCAAAGTCTCCACAAGGGTGGCCACATCCTTGGACTAAAAGAAATTTTTTCCTTTGCCAAAGATCGTGTTTGCAGGGCTTGTGTTGAAGGGAAAATGCATGACTCTCCTCATCGAAGGAAGACTATTATTTCATCAAAAAGGATCTTAGAGCTCCTTCATGTGGACCTCTTTGGACCACCATCTCATGCAAGCCTCGGTGAGAAGAAGTACTACCTTGTGATCGTTGATGATTACTCAAGATACACGTGGGTCTATTTCTTCAAGTTGAAGAGCGAGACTCAACAAACGGTCATCGACTTCGCCAACGAGGTTCAACGTTAACACAATGTCCCTATTCTGGCAATAAGAAGTGATAACGGCTCTGAGTTCAAGAACTACATCTTAAATGAATTCCTAAGTGAAGAGGGGATAAGTTATCAATAATCCGCTGCGTACACCCCTCAACAAAATGGTGTTACCGAGAGGAAGAACCGGACTCTAATGGATATGGCAAGGTCTATGCTAGCTGAATTCAAGTTTCCATATAACTTATGAGCTGAAGCAGTTTCTACCACTTGTCATTCATCCAACCGGTTATACCTCCGTAAAATCTTGGACAAGACTCCGTATGAAATACTTACCGGTAACAAGCCAAACATCTCATACTTTCGGGTATTTGGGTATAAGTGTTTCTTTCTCATCAAGGGAATTCATTTATCTAAATTTGAGTCTAAGGCATTAGAAGGTATTTTTGTTGGTTATGGTGCCGAATCCCACACTTATAGAGTCTACAATAAGCTCTCCGGAACTGTTGTAGAATCTTGCAGTGTGGTGTTCGAGGAAAATGACGGCTCTCGTGCGGGGCAAGTTGATGTTTGTGATGCAGATGTTGAAATACCCCAAGATGCCATAAGAATAATGGGCGTGGGATTTTTCTGCCCCATTGAGGAACCCCTTGTGGCAGAGGCAGGAAGGACAATGGTCTACTCATGAAGAGCCCTCATCTACATAGACTCAACATGCTCCAACCACGGGAGTAAGTTCTACACCAGCTCCACCAAATGCTGAAGGTCAACATGCTCCTGAATGCTCTAGGCCAGATTATCCGGTCAACACCGGATTATCCGGCCACCACTCCACTGATGACCAAACTTCTCATCATATTGAAGATATAGCTGCAAGCCCGGGCCGGATTTTTCGGCTAACCCCGGATTATCCGGCCCCTCGCCAATTCAAGCAAGATACAAGAAACATGGTGAAGATGTTTCAGGTTCTCCCAGGCCGGATTATCCGGCCTCACCCTCGGCCGGATTATCCGGCCCTGAAACTCCTGATGATCAACAACCTCCCGTTACGTCTGTTGATCCACTTCAATGGCAAGTTTCGTCATCTCCTACTACTGACAATCAGACTACTAATCAAGGTCAAGCAAATGATTCCAACGAAGACACAAGCGATGAAACTTTTCCACCAAGAGACAACAAGCTTATTGAACTTCATCGCAAGGCTCGTGCTAATTGGAACCTTGAGTTAAGGGGTCATACCCTTGACAAAGTTGTAGGTGATCTTCGACGAAGAGTTTCCACAAGAAGGGAATTGGCAAGTTTTGGTGAGCATCAAGCCCACATCTCAATGGTGGAACCCAAGAAAGTGTTTGAAGCTCTTGAAGATCCGGACTAGGTTGTTGCTATGCATGAAGAGTTGAATAACTTTGAGCGCAACAAGGTTTGGAAACTAGTGGAGAAGCCCAAGGACTGCCGCAATGTTATCGGCACTAAATGGATATTAAAAACAAGAAAGATGAGAATGGCATTGTTGTGAGGAACAAGGCGAGACTCGTGGCACAAGTCTATTCCCAAGTTGAGGGCATTGACTTCAGCGAGACCTATGCTCCTGTGGCTCGTCTTGAGTCCATCCGTATCCTTCTTGCTTATGCTGCCCATAATAATTTTAAATTGCAGCAAATGGACGTTAAGAGTGCTTTTCTTAATGGTCCTCTACATGAGTTGGTATATGTAAAGCAACCCCCAGGATTTGAGGATCCTAACTTCCCGAACCATGTCTACAAACTCGATAAGGCACTCTATGGCCTTAAACAAGCCCCACGTGCGTGGTATGAGCACCTTAAAGAGCTTTTGCTAGACCGTGGCTTCGAAGTTGGGTAAATCGATCCCACTCTTTTTACTAAGAAGGTTAAGGGGAGCTTTCGTATGCCAACTATATGTATACGACATCATCTTTGGCTCTACTAATAAAGCTTTTAATGATGAATTTTCAAAGCTTATGACTGACAGATTTGAGATGTCTATGATGGGGGAGTTACGATTCTCTCTTGGATTCGAGATCAAGCAACTTAGAGAAGGAACCTTCATCAATCAAGCTAAATACATCCAAGACATGCTCAAGAGATTCAAGATGACGGATATTAATGGCATCGCCACTCCGATGCAAACAAAATGTCACCTTGAACTTAACCCCCATGGTAAGGATGTGAACCAAAAGGTATACCGGTCCATGATACGTTGCAAATGTATCTATAATTTTTGATGTTCCATGCTTGGTTTTATCTACTTTCTTGTGTTTTGTCCACACTTTGGAGTACTATTCATATGATTTCTTAGACTAACCTATTAACAAGAGCCATAGTGCCAGCTGCCTGTTTTCTGTTGTTTTTGGTTCCAGGAAAGTCAGAAAATGAATATTCTCGGAATTGGATGGGACAAAAGCCAAAGTGCCTATTTTTCCGGAAGACATCTGATGCCAGAATACGAGACGGAGAAGACTTGGGGGCCGGCCACACCACCTGGCCACGCGGCTAGGCCTGGCCCGTTCCAGGGGGTGGTCTGGCCGACCCCAGCACCCGCTCAGCCTCTCCTTCCGCCTATATATTGCCCTCGGGACCAAAACCCTAAGTACTCGATCAAAAATCCACGAAAGAGTCTGTAGCCGCCGTCATCTCCATCCCTAGATCAGGAGGGATCTGAAGCTCTTCTCGGCACCCTACCGGAGAGGGGAATTCACCCTGGAGGCCTTCTTCATCATCATGCAAGCCTCCGGTGTGATGCGTGAGTAGTTCATCTCTGGACTACGGGTCCATGTAGTAGCTAGATGGCTAGTTCTCCTCCTTTGTGCTTTCATCTCTAGATCTTGTGAGCTCCGTTCATGATCAAGATCATCTATTTGTAATTCTACATGTTGTGTTTGCGGGGATCCGATGGATATTGAGATGCTATTTCAGATTGATTATTGATTCTATCATGTCTTTGTTATTTGTGAGCTTGCATGCTTTCCGTTGTTAGTAGCTATCTTGGCCAAGTAGATGCTAGCAACTCCAAGAGTTAGTAGTTATTCTCGATAGTGGGTTCATGCCTCTGGTAATCTGGGGAAGTGACAAAAATCTCTAAGGTACTAGATGTGTTGTTGCTACTAGGGAGAAAACAACAATCCTTTGTTCATAGAACAATCGTATTGTTTACATTACACGCAATTCGTAAAGCAATAATCTGTTGCTTGCAACTTAATACTAGGGGGGGGTTCGGATGATAACCTGAAGGTGGATTATTAGTCATAGATGAAGTTGGATGGCGGTCTATGTATAATGTTGTAATGGCCAATCAAGTTCCAAAGGAGTCAAGATGATTAGTATATGCATGTGTTGATTTCTCGATGTTTTTCAATTGCCCCGCTGTAATTTGTTCACCCAGCATGTTATCTATCTTAAGGAGAGCCACCTATAGTGAACTATGGATCCCGGTCCTTTCTTTATAACAATCTACAAACTATTTACTTCTTTGTGTTTACTTTCTGCAAACTATTTCTTCCTTGCATTCGATACGTTTAATCCTTTGTTTTTAGCAAAACCGGTGAGATTGACAACCTCATCGCAAGTTGGGGGCAAAGTTCTGTGGTTGTGTTGTGCAGGACTCCATGTTTCTACTAGCACCGGTAGTGCGCCCTGCCAAGGCTCAGCTAGCAACACCTTTGGGGTGTTTCCTTGCTCCTACTGGTTTGATTAGACCTTGGTTTCATAACTGAGGGAAACATGCTGCTATGCTCATCATACCTTCCTCTTGGGGTTCCCCAACGAGCTCCACATCAACACCGAGCCATCAAGCATTTTTCTCGCACCGTTGCCGGGGAGTCAAGGACATCTTCACAAGGGGAGTCCCTCATAACCAATCTCTTTACTTTGTTATTTTTGTTTTGCTTAGTTTACCTTTGCTTTGTTTTCTTGTTTCTTTATCAAAAACACAAAAAAATTAGTTCCTACTATAGTTGTTATTTTCATTGGTCTGTTATTGTCTTGCTTTATCATGCTTTCTATCAGTGGTTGGTTTCTTTGAAACTGAATCTTATTGGCAAGGTGGGTTCACGGAAGAACAAAAATATTATTATAAGGAACACCGCTTGTCACAAAAAGGGAAACACTTATGGGAACAAATTGATAAATTGTATACCATTGCTATAAACATGTGCTCTACTTATAATGTTACTTATTGCTTTGATAAATCTTGTTGCTGTAGGAGGTATAAACACCTCCCTTTTTAATGTGATTATAATGATAATGTTACCATATCTTCTTATGTCAAAGGGAATTATGACTTTTATGATGTGGAACAAATTGAAGAATTTATTGCTTGGAAGGGTGCATTTGAACTTGCTAGTTTGCTTGAAAATACTAATGATTCACCTTATAAATATGAGGTTTATGATATACTTAAATTTTGCTTTGATAATTACAAGGTAGAAAATGGCTATATTCTTGAATATCTTAATAGATGCTCTCCACCAATGGAATTGACTAATGCCTTGCAGGAACCTATGGAAGAAGAAATTGCTGAAACTGGAAGCTCGTTGGATGAAAAAGAGGAGGAGAGTGATGATCAAGAGGAGGAAGAATGGATCTGCCCATCCCTACCTTCTAATGAGAGTAACTCTTTACCCCTTACATTATTTGATTGTCCCCCATGCTTACCAAAGGAGGACGAATGTCATGTTCCTTAGGATTCTTTTGAAAATGTTTATAATAAAGCTCTAGTGTTTATAGATCATGAAAATCATGCTTTATGTGATAGTTATATTGTTGAGTTTATTCATGAGGCTACTGAAAATTATTATGAGAGAGGAAAATATGGTTGTAGAAGTTTTCATGGTAATGAAACACCTCTCTATGTGCTGAAAGTTTTGAAGTTGCTCTTGTTTTATCTACCCATTCTTGTTACTATGTGCTTATTTGATTTATTTTCTTACAAGATTCCTATTCATAGGAAGTGGGTTAGACTTAAATGTGTTTTGAATTTGCTTCTTGATGCTCTCTTTTACTTCAATTCATATTTCTTATGTGAGCATCTTCTCAAACTATCATGCCTAACTTAAAGGCGTTAAAGAAAAGTACTTATTGGGAGATAACCCAAAAGTTTTAGATGAGTCTTGGAAGTTATTACTTCAGTTAACCTCTCCTTATCCTTTTTATTTGCTTTTTGTGCCAAGAGTAACCTCTAATGAGAGAGAAGTAATGATTGGGAAAGTTGCTGTCCCGAAACAGATTTCTGTGCTTCACCGTAAAATTCGTGTAAAATCTCTGAACGTCTTTTTGAGGCGTGCATTTTTCTACTTCTGCCCCAGGTTGTTATCTAACTTTCGTTAGTTCAACATGTTTTGATTTGAGCAACATAAGGTCTTCAAAGAAATTCCTCTTTACCTGCTGGTCTGTTTTGACAGATTTCTGCCATTTTCTACATTTGCTTCTTGTTGATTCCTTTTTGAGTTCTTTTGGGGAATTGAGCTTTTTTAGGGAAGTGCTTCAGTAGCTAGTGTTCTAATGGAAGTTTATTCGGTGTTAGAACTGAACCTTTAAGACTTATTATCTTGAGTGCACTAATGTTGATAATAAAGATTGTGTGAAGTTTTGTATGAAGGAAAAATTTCAAGTGTATGGAAGGAATGAGTAATGAGATGAAGGATGGACTAAAACTCAAGCTTGGGGATGCCACACGTGTCACCCCAAGAAATATCCAAGAAGTACAAGCGTCAAAGCTTGGGGATGCCCAAGACATCCCCCTTCTTCATCAATAAAAATCCCAGGTTTCTTCCAAACGCTTCATTTTTATTGTTTCATGCACATTTGTGTTGTTCTTGGAGCGTCTTCTTTTTCGTTTTCGTTTTGGTTTTTCGTTTGCTTTGTTTTCTTAGTTTGCTGAATAAATTGGTTGGACCCTCTCTTTCATACATTGGTTTTCAAATAGTTTGGTTTGGTTTGGAAAAGAGTAGGAAAGTTCATCCTTAAGTGGTAAAGAGAGCTTGTTTTTGACTGTGGCCTATGCTTTGTGATGCCATGCTTGATATTGTTTTGGGTTTATGCTTAGTATTCTTTGCTGTAGCATGACTTGTTATAAACAATTTAGATTGCTTAATGTGCCTTGGATGAATCATGCGTTGTTTTAGCATATTAAAGCATAGTATTGTGGTATTCTCCTTTGATGTTTTATTTGGGTTGACTTGGCGCATGCTCACACCATGTTATGACTATCTCAAGTCACCATAGCCTTTATGATCCTTTAGTTTTTAACTTGTAGTATCACTTTATGCTTTGATTAATGATGTTTTGTCGCTCTGCATGATTATGGCCTTTATTGCTCTCATAGTTTGTCGTTCCCAGTCTTTTGCTAGCCTCCGCAACCAAGTATGAGTTCCACTCATGCATCCAACTCTAAACCAAGTTATTCCAAAGAGTCCACCATACCTACCTACTAGCATATGCTATTCCAAGTATATTCATGTTTTTGTTTACCTTCTGAATTAAACTTATTATGAGAAAACTAGTGATTAAAGCTCTGACAAACTTGATGGCACACTTTACTTTTCTTGCCCTTAATAAACTTGAACCATTGTGTCATCTATGTTGTACATGCTTGCACTTATTTGTTGGGAATTAGCAGAACCATGCTGTCATGGCGAACGCTTTCAACATTGCACGGGTACTTGTACCTATTTGATATCATGCTCTTTTGTATATGGATGTCATCGGTGTGAAATGAAAGGGGAGCTTGTAAGTCCATGGAGTTATGTATATGTGTTACAGAAACGCCTGGGCCGCTGGTCTAATCCATGACGACATGGTGGAAGCCTGCAGCGTAACCATAATGAGCTGTCTATGAAGCATTCTTCTTATAAAAAAAGAGAGTCCTATATTTAGAAAAAAAAGAAAAGGAAAAAAAGAGATTATGAAAAGAGGAAAGAGAGAAAAAAGCACCATATTCCCATGGTAAATAAGAAGATTGTTGAGATGCTCGTTGTCTGCTTGCCTTGTCATTTTGATATGGGGATTCTTCCGTATCATCGGGCAAGGGGTACCCCGTTGGCGGTTCTCTATGATACACATGTACTTACAATGACAAGAACTTACCGGTAACTAAACTTGAGTAGCATGAGGAGCGGCCCTCGTATTCAAGGGACATGCGATTTTTAACTTATTCTTCGTCAAGCATGTACACCATAGTTTGTTCACTTTAACCTTAATCACTTCAAGATGCTTATGATAGGGGCAATGAGAGCTGAAAGCTATAAGTACCATAATTTTTGGAAGCTCTTTATGAGACTTGAATCCCTACTTCCTTCTATGAAGGCCTTTCTTCCACCATTATATTGAGTCTCCACCTTCTATCTTTATGCACCTACTTTGAGAGCATAGTGGCCATTCTTAGTTCTATGTGCATTGTCCCAAGACTAGTTGATTGATGCATAACTTGATATTTCTTGTTTTAAACTATTTGTATCTAGTCACTCTTATGAACTTTGAAGGTGTCCTATGCATTTATATTTGTTACTCTATGAGGGACAAGTTGAATGCTATTATGCTATGTTTTCTTTCTGTGAAACAAACAAACGTCTTGCAAAGCATTGTTATTCATGAATCTTTTGTTTGTGCCTTTTCATGTTGCATCATAGTTTCTTTGTCTTACTGCTAGAACTTTGTCTTTCATGTTATGATTGAAGTACTATGATCCTAGCTTTGAATGTTTTACAAATACTTTGATCAAGTCTTTGATGGTGCATGTCACCTCAAAAATTATTCTTTCTTTTTGTCACTTACCTACTCGAGGACGAGCAGGAGTTAAGCTTGGGGATGTTGATACATTGCAAATGTATCTATAATTTTTGATGTTCCATTCTTGGTTTTATCTACTTACTTGTGTTTTGTCCACACTTTGGAGTACTTTTCATATGATTTCTTGGACTAACCTATTAACAAGAGCCACAGTGCTAGCTGCCTGTTTTCTATTGTTTTTGGTTCCAAGAAAGTCAGAAAATGAATATTCTCGGAATTGGACGGGACAAAATCCAAAGTGCCTATTTTTCCAGAAGACATCTAATGCCAGAATACGAGACGGAGAAGAGATGGGGGCCGGCCACACCACCTGGCCGCGTGGCCAGGCCTGGCCCGCGCTAGGGGGTGGTCTGGCCAACCCCAGCACCCCCTCGGCCTCTCCTTCCGCCTATATATTGCCCTCGGGACCAAAACCCTAAGTACCCGATCAAAAATCCACGAAAGAGTCTATAGCCACCGTCATCTCCATCCCTAGATCGGGATGGATCTGAAGCTCTTCCCGGCACCCTACCAGAGAGGGGAATTCACCCTGGAGGCCTTCTTCATCATCATGCAAGCCTCCGGTGTGATGCGTGAGTAGTTCATCTCTGGACTACGGGTCCATGTAGTAGCTAGATGGCTGGTTCTCCTCCTTTGTGCTTTCATCTCTAGATCTTGTGAGCTCTGTTCATGATCAAGATCATCTATTTGTAATTCTACATGTTGTGTTTGTGGGGATCCGATGGATATTGAGATGCTATTTCAGATTGATTATTGATTCTATCATGTCTTTGTTATTTGTGATCTTGCATGCTTTCCATTGTTAGTAGCTATCTTGGCCAAGTAGATGCTAGCAACTCAAAGAGTTAGTATTTATGCTCGATAGTGGGTTCATGCCTCTGGTAATCTGGGGAAGTGATAGAAATCTCTAAGGTACTAGATGTGTTGTTGCTACTAGGGAGAGAACAACGATCTTTTGTTCATAGAACAATCGTATTGTTTACATTGCACGCAATTCGTAAAGCAATAATCTGTTGCTTGCAACTTAATACTGGAGGGGGTTCGGATGATAACCTGAAGGTGGACTATTAGTCATAGATACAGTTGGATGGCGTTCTATGTATAATGTTGTAATGGCCAATCAAGTTCCAAAGGAGTTAAGATGATTAGTATATGCATGTGTTGCTTTCTCGATGTTTGTCAATTGCCCCGCTGTAATTTGTTCACCCAGCATGTTATCTATCTTAAGGAGAGCCACCTCTAGTGAACTATGGATCCCGGTCCTTTCTTTACATACAATCTACAAACTGTTTACTGCTTTGTATTTACTTTCTGCAAACTATTTCTTCCTTCCATTCGATACGTTTGATCCTTTGTTTTTAGCAAAACCGGTGAGATTGGCAACCTCATCGCAAGTTGGGGGCAAAGTTCTATGGTTGTGTTGTGCAGGTCTCCATGTTGCTACTAGCACCGGTAGTGCGCCCTGCCAAGGCTCAGCTAGCAACACCTTTGGGGTGTTTCCTTGCTCCTACTGGTTCGATTAAACCTTGGTTCATAACTGAGGGAAACTTGCTGCTGTGCTTATCGTACCTTCACCTTGGGGTTCCCCAATGAGCTCCACATCAACACCGAGCCATCAGTCCATGATCGGCTCTCTTCTTTACCTCTGTGCATCTAGACCCGATATTGTGTTGAGTGTGGGGGTGTGTGCAAGGTATCAAGCAACTCCTAAAGAAAGCCACTTAGTGGCGGTCAAGAGGATCTTCCGATATTTGGTTCATTACCCCAACTTTGGTGTATGGTATCCCAAGGGCTCTAATGTCTCTATGTGGTTATACTGATTCAGATTGGGCTGGTGATAAGGATGATCGGAAATCAACTTCTGGATCTTGTCAGTTCTTGGGAAGGTCTCTAGTTTGTTGGTCTTCTAAAAAGCAGAATTGTATATCTCTCTCCACCGCCGAAGTTGAATATGTTGCTGCTGCTAGTGCCTGCACTCAGTTATTATGTATGAGGCAAACTTTAAAGGAATACGGTGTCAATTGTGACAAAGTGCCTCTTCTATGCAATAATGAAAGTGCAATCAAAATTGCGTACAATGCGGTATAGCACACAAGGACAAAGCATATTGAGATTCGGAATCATTTTATTCGGGACCATGTTGCTCGAGGCGATATTGATCTATCTTTTGTGAGCACAAAGAACCAACTTGCTGATATTTTCACGAAGCCACTTGATGAAGCAAGGTTTGTTACTTGAGGAATGAGCTAAATATCATTGATTCAAGGAGCTTGTCTTGATTACCCATGCACTCACTCGTACATCTCAGTCTTATTTGGTCTAGATGTGGGCATGGATATAGGGGGAGTGTGGTCCTAATTGATTGGGCTAACTCTCCCCCCATAATGCCAAAAGCAAGTCAAATCATTTCTCTTAATATCATTTTGTGATATGTGAGCTTATTGATGAGTACTGGTCATGAACCCAAGATGTATCTTCGCGGTGTCATACCATACACTCCAACAAGGTGGCCTCGGCCACCGCCCTCCTCCACGAGAAGAGTTGGATTTATTTGAATCTTCTTGATCGGTTTTAGCTCCTCTCTTGTTTTTATGGGAATCACACTCAATTTTTGCTTTTAGTTGATTTTATTCTTCAAATTTGAGTGTGTAGTACCATCTCAGTTTGGCTCTCTTAATCCTAAGCCTTTCCCTACCGCTAAACCATCTATTCTTGCACAAAAGTCCCTTATACACCTTGTGGGGGTGTTGTTTGGGGATGCGCGGGCCTGACTCTATGTGTAACAGAAGTTTAGAATTTAGGCCGGATAATCCGGCCCTAGAGGATTTCGTTCTTAAGGGCTGGGGTTGGGGGGAAGGGCTCATAACGAGCAGCACTTCTCCCCCAACCCTCTCCCTCTCCTCAGCCGCCGCCTATCGCCCCCCACCCTCCTCGGAGCCTCTCCGGCCACCGTATTTTCTGGGCCTCCCCGAATCTTCTTCTCCGCGCCTCCGGGTACCTTCTCCTCCGTGTTCTTCCTCCAATGAGTGAGGGTAACGCCCTCTCTCCCCATCTTTGTCTAGATGTGTTGTTTGTTGGGTGGAACGTTGTCTAGAAGGATGTTGTTTCACGTAAAAATCATAGTCTTGCAGTATCTAGGCCCCATCTACTCTTTTGCATTCAATCTAGGCAATTCTGAAAATTTCTACCAGGGCTAGATTATCCGCCCCTAGCCAGGCCGGATAATCCGGCCTGACAGACTAAAAACTGGTTCAATTTCGTCTTGATTTGTGCATTGAGTAGGATTGGACTATGAACTATTTGCCTACTTTTTCTCTGTTCTCTCTTGGACTTGTGTGTATGCTTATCTCCCTGCTACCCTCCTTATTCGATTCACAGGTGGTTCCAGTGCTCCCAAGACCTACAAGCGCCATCCTCGTGCTAAATACTTTCGGGACGACGGAAAGGGTAACTTAGTGGATGAGGTTGAGCTGAGGAGAAGAAAGAACGAAGAGAAGCGCATGGCTAAACAGGCAAAGAGGGATAGGAAGGGTGTGTCCAAGAGGAAGGGCAAAGGGCCCAAGATTAACTATAAGAAGATGGATCATGTTACCGTCTCCTCCATTCGTCATCGGGATCTGTTTGATGAAGTGCCGCATGATACTGAGCTGGGTGACTCTCTCTTTTGGTTCGCTGAACAAAAGGGGATCTATGAAGATGTGTATGCTCAGCTGAAGATTCGGCCTATGCATCCTCTGGTTCCTGCTAAGGCCATGGAGAAGCCTCACCTTGTTGATGCCATGTATGTGTCTGAGAGGATGGGGCTGCACCATCTCATGGCCCTCCAATGCTCCTATGATTCTGAGATTGTGAAGCAGTTTTTCTCCACCTTGGTCATTTCCGGTGATGAGCACCGCACCATGAAGTGGATGACTCGTGACAGGTCTATGCAAGCTGATTTCCGTGTTTTTGCTGAGGTACTTGGTTATCCTTTTGATACGTCCATTTTGCATCACTATTCTATGTCTTAATTCACTATTATTCATTGATATATTTCATATTGAGAGGTGATACTTATGTTATTTCATTTGTTTTTGCATGGTTGATGACTTTTGGAGCATGGACCGCTGCAGTCAGGATTCTGATGGAAAAGGTGCTGTTTGGAGGCAAAATTCGCGAAAATCAGAAAATCTGGGAAAATATACGGAAAATCCTATTTTTCCAGAAGACTAAGGATGCCAGAAGACGGAGTGGAGATGGGCCACAGGGGGCCCACACCACCGCCTGGCGCAGGCAGCCCTAGGCCGTGCCAAGAGGTGATGTGGCCGCCCTGGCGCACCTCTGGCTCTCTCCTCCGGCGTATATTATCCTCCCGAAACCCTAAGACTATGGGAGCGACCACAAAAAAGATTCCGCCGCCTCTGCGGGGCGGAAAACACCGAGAGAGAAAGATCTCTCCGGGAGACAGATTTCTGCCGGGGGAATTCCTTCCCAGAGAGGGGAGATCGTCGCCATCAACACCACCATCAAGCTGGACTTCATCGGGATCATCATCATCATCACCACCATCATCATCACCACCATCATCATCATCACCATGAGCACCCTCATCACCATCTCCATATTGCTGTAACAATTGAGTTGAATCTTGCATTAGTTCATAGGGGAAACTTTCAGCGGTGTTGATTACTCTTTGTAGTTGATGCTATTGAGTTAACCATTGAATTATTGTTTATGTTCAGATTGTTATACATCATTATTCCATCTCTGATCATGATCCCTATGATGTCTTGTGAGTAGTTTGTTTTGTTCTTGAGGACATGGGAGAAGTATGTTGTTAGTAGTGGAGTTGTGTTGAGAAAGATTCAATAGTTTGATATTTAAGTTGTGGTGTACTTCTTCTAGTGGTGTCATGTGAACGTCGACTACATGACACTTCACCTATATGGGCCTAGGGGAATGCATTGTGTATTTGGCTACTAATCGTAGGGGTTGCCGGAGTCACAGAAAGCTGAACCCCCATTAGGAAACCATTGCACAAGGGACGTAAGGGTCTTAGAGTTTAAAGCTGTGGTTTGGTCTCTACCTTAATTACTTTCTTGTACTTATGGATGTTTGCAATGGGTATAATTGTTGGGTCCGCAGCATAGAAAACAAAAATTTTCCTACGATGAGAACTACACGCCAAGATCTATCTACTAGATACAGAGCAACGGGTGGACATACATCCATGGAGAACTTACCCTCGAAGACAACGAGCTTTGTTAACAAGTAGGAACTCGTGGTTGATGTAGTCGTACACTTGCCGATCTCAAGATCGTGAGGAAGTCCGAGCGCCGCAACTCAGCAGCGCATCCGCACTCGCACACACGTTCAAGCCACCGGACAACCTCCACCTCCTCGTTCCAGCGATCCAGCGGAAGCAGCAACTCCTTCCAGGCGAAATGCCACCAGGAACATGTATCTCGCTAATCCGAGACCATGGGGGAATAATTCTAGAGGGGGAGATAGATCCTTCACAAGGAGGTGTGTGGATGAAGGAGGGAATGGGTGGCCTTTTATAGGAGGAGGGGGTACCCCCTCTCTCCATGGCCGGCGCATGGGGGGGTGACCCCTCACCTCCCCCATTCATGTGGTGGTAACCCCTCCACATTAAAATGCCTCTTCACATTCCCTTTTAAAGTCTCCACTTTAAATGCATTAAATTTCTCCAAATTTAATGCTCTCTCATTTAATAAAACTCTTTTTATTAAATTTATTCAGAATTTTGTTAATTACTTTAATTAACAAACATTCACATATATCCCCTTGCAATATTTCAATATCACATGCAGAACCACCTTCTGCAATTTCACCCGAAACAATTTCCGGTTTCTATTGAAACAATTCCTGCGCTTTGCAATTCTTTTGTCTAAAACATATATGCTCCAAAATGGTGTCCGGTAACTCTTAAGCGTGCCACCCTACGGTTCGCGAATAATGCAGACATGATCGAGACCCTTCTCCGATCAATAATTAGCAGCGGGACCTGGAGATCCGTACTGACTCCTACACATTCAACGATGACTCCTGTGATCGTGAGAACCTTTAATGCTTGTAACTAAATCCCTTTGTCTCTCGATATATTACATGTCCGAGATTCGATCATCGGTATCTCCATACCTAGTTTGATCTCGTTACCGACATGCACTCTTTTCTCGTTCCCGTGATATAACATTCTAGTGATCACATCACTTGCTTGCAAGCTATCCTAATGTGATATCACCGAGAGGGCCCAGAGTATATCTATCCGTCATCTGGATTGACAAATTCCACTCTTCATCCATGAGCCTCAACATAACACCTTCGTAGTACTGAACCCATCTTTATAGTCACCCTGTTACGGTGTGACGTTTGATGTTATCATGATACTCTTCCGGTGTTAGCAATTAACATGATCTCATGGTCTAAGGATAAAGATTACTTCGTATGATGTTATAGCAATATAAACATAATGACTTGATCGTAATGCTATACGTCGGATGAATGTTCATCACATCATTTCACAAATGTTGTGACCTTGTTATTAACAACATCCAATCTCCATGATCAGGAAACCTTGATCATCTTGTTAATCAACAAGCTAGTCTATAAGAGAGGCATAACTAGGAACCCCTTTTTGTTTATTAAACACACATGTATTGATGTTTCCTATCAATACAATTATAGCATGCAAAATAAATATCTATCATATACAAGGAATACATAATAACAACTTTATTATTGCCTCTCAGGGCATATTTCCTTCACTCTCCCACTTGCACTAGAGACAATAATCTAGTTTATATAGTGATAAATCAAACACCCATGGAGTTCTGGTGTTGATCATGTTTTTCCCTAGGGAGTACTTTAGTCAACGGATCTGCTACATTCAGGTCCATGTGCACTTTACAAATCTTTATATCTCCATCCTTGACATGCTCGCGGATGGAGTGAAACCGGCGCTTAATATGCTTGGAATTCTTGTGAGACCTTGGTTCCTTGGCGTTGGCTATGGATCCATTATTGTCACAATAGATCACCATTGGGTCTAACGCACTAGGAACCACACCTAGTTCCGTTATGAACTCCTTCATCCAAAACGCTTCCTACGCTGCTTCTGAAGCAGCAACATATTCCGCCTCCGTCGTTGATCCAGCCACCACAGGTTGTTTGGAGCTCCTCCAACTAACTGTTGCTCCGTTCAAGAGAAATACGTATCCGGATTGAGACTTAGAGTCATCCGGATCAGTGTCAAAGCTAGCAACGACATAACACTTAGCGATTAGCTATTCTTCACCTCCGTATACAAGAAACATATCCTTAGTTCTTCTCAAGTACTTAAGGATATTCTTGACCGCTATCCAGTGTTCCGAACCTGGATCAGATTGGTACCTACTAGTCGAACTAATAGCATGTGCCACATCCGGTCTTGTACATAGCATGGCATACATTATAGAGCCTATGGCTGAGGCATAGGGGATCTTATCCATCATCTCTCTTTCTTCCACCGTAGCCGGACTTTGAGTCTTACTCAATGTCTTGCCTTGCAACATAGGTAAGTACCCCTTCTTACTTTCGTCCATATTAAACTTCTTTAACATCTTATCAAGGTATGCACTCTGCGATAGCCCAATTAGGCGTCTTGATCTATCTCTATAGATTTTAATGCCTAATATATATGAAGCTTCACCAAGGTCCTTCATCGAAAATTTGCTGTTTAGATAACTTTTAACACTTTTAAAAAGATCTAAATCATTTCCAATCAATAATATGTCATCCACATATAATATCAGAAATGCCACATTGCTCCCACTCACTTTCTTGTAAATACAAGCCTCTCCATAAGTTTGGACAAGTCCAAACTCTTTGATCACCTCATCAAAGCAGAGATTCCAACTTCGTGATGCTTGCTTCAGTCCATAGATGGATCGCTGAAGTTTGCACACCTTATTAGCATCCTTAGGATCGACAAAACCCTTAGGTTGTATCATATACAACTCTTCTTCAATATTACCATTGAGGAACGCAGTTTTGACATCCATCTGCCATATTTCATAATCGAAATATGCAGCAATTGCTAACATAATCCTAACCGACTTAAGCATCGCTACGGGAGAGAATGTCTCATCGTAGTCAACTCCTTGAATTTGTCGAAACCCTTTTGCGACAAGTCGAGCCTTATAGATGGTTACATTACCATCAGCATCAGTTTTTCTTTTGCAAATCCATTTATTCTCAACGGCCTTTTGATCGTGAGGTAAGTCCACCAAGGTCCAAACCTGGTTTTCGTACATGGATTCCATCTCGGATTTCATGGCTTCTAGCCATCTGTTGGAATCAGGGCTCATCGTCGCTTCTTCATACGTCACAGGGTCATCTATTTCATCAATCATGAAATTCATAACAGGATTGCCGTACAGTTCAGGAGCTGCACGTGTCCTGCTTGACCTGCGAGGTTTGGTAGTGTCCTCTTTCGGAGTTTCATGATCAATATCATTAGCTCTCTCTTCATTAGGTGAAGTCAACTCCAAAACAACTTCTGGAGCTGCGCTACTCGCCATTTCATGAAGAAAAGGTTCAATAACCTCTTCGAGTTCTACCTTCCGACTACTCTCACCTTTCGCGAGAAACTCCTTCTCAAGAAAGGATCCATTCTTGGCAACAAAGACCTTGCCATCAGATCTGTGATAGAAGGTATACCCAATTGTTTCCTTAGGGTATCCTATGAAGACGCATTTTTCCGCTTTGGGTTCGAGTTTATCCGGTTGAAGTTTCTTCACATAAACATCGCATCCCGATGACGGATAGATATACTCTAGGCCCTCTCGGTGATATCACATTGAAATAGCTTGCAAGCAAGTGATGTGATCACTAGAATGTTATATCACGGGAACAAGAAAAGAGTGCATGTCGGTAACGAGATCAAACTAGGTATGGAGATACCGATGATCGAATCTCGGACATGTAATATATCGTGAGACAAAGGGATTTAGTTACAAGCGTTAAAGGTTCTCACGATCACAGGAGTCATCGTTGAATGTGTAGGAGTCAGTATGGATCTCCAGGTCCCGCTTCTGATTATTGATCTGAGAGGGGTCTCGATCATGTCTGCATTATTCGTGAACTGTAGGGTGGCACACTTAAGGGATACCGACACCATTTGGAGCAAATATGTTTCAGATAAAGATTTAAGAAAGCGCTGGAATTATTTCAATAGACACCGAAACTGTTTCGGGTGAAATTGCTGAAATTGGTTCTGCATGTAGTATTGAAATGTTGCAGGGGGTTTTATGTGAATGTTTGTTAATTAAAGTAATTAACAAAATTCTGAATAAAAATAATAAAAGAGTTTTATTAAATGAGAGAGCATTAAATTTGGAGAAATTTAATGCATTTAAAGTGGAGACTTTAAAAGAGAATGTGAAGGGGCAAATTTATGTGGAGGGAGTTACCACCACATGAATGGAGGAGGTGAAGGGTCACCTCCTCCATGCGCCGGCCATGAAGGAGGGGCACCCCCTCCTCCTATAAAAGGCCACCCGCTCCTCACTTCTCACACACACACCTCCTTGTGAAGGATCTCTCTCCCCCTCTAGTATTATTCCCCATGGTTTCGGATTAGCGAGATACATGTTCCCGGTGGCTTTATCTGGAAAGGAGTTGCTGCTTCTGCTGCTTTGCTGGAGCGAGGGACGGAGGTTGTCGGGGTACGGACGTGTGTGCGATCACGGATGCACCGCTGCTTTGCGGTGCTGCTGGAGCTGGATCTGATGGACGTGCTGGAGCCGGACCTGCTGGACTTCATCACGATCTTGAGATCGGCAAGTGTACAACTACATCAACCATGAGTTCCTACTCATTAAAAAATCTTGTTGTCTACGAGGGTAAGTTCTCGTTTCCACCGTTGCTTTGTACCTAGTAGATAGATCTTGGCGTGTAGTCCACACCGTAGGAAAAGTTTTGTTTTCTATGCTGCGGACCAAACAGTGGTATCAGAGCCAGGTCTATGCGTAGGTGCTTTGCACGGGTAGTACACATATGTTTATATGTGGGCGATGATGATCATGTTATTGCTTCTTTCATGTATTTTGGATGTTGGTGGCATAGTGGGATGAAGCGGCCACGACTGACATGCAACTTGTTTTGCATAAGTGGCTGGCGGGTGTCTGTCTTTCCTACTATAGTCAATATCTGATTTACAACGAGTTGCTAATAACTTAGTTATCCTCGTTGTGGTTCATGTTCGTAGGTATGAATGGTTCTATCTCCGAAAGCCCTAAGCCACGTAAAACTTGCAATTGATAAATTAGAGGCGTCTAGTTTAGATCGTTGCTGGGCTAGTGTCTTGATATGGTATTGTTGTAAGTAGATGTATGATAGATACTCTTACAACACATTCAACGTGTAAATTCCATAGACCTTGGCCTTACACACAAAGTAATGATAGAGATCATACCACGATGCAAATGATAGAGATCAAATGCATGGACCATATCATCTCACTTTACACATTAGATGTTAGCATCTTATACTGCTAGTTTGGCGCTTTTTGTAGCATTGTAAGATGATCCCTCATTTAAATATCAAGATAAAATGTGTTCTTCCTTAAGTATGGACCATTCTATGGATCGTGTTTCGAGACATCACGTGATGATCGGGTGTTCTCAACTCTACGCTTTCATGCAACGGGTGTAAGACAGTTTTACACACGCGAATACTAAGGTTCTTACTTGGCGAGCCTAGCATGTACAGACATGGCCTCGGAACACGGACCGAAAGGTTAAGCATGAGTCACATAGTTGATGTGATGACCATATTGATGCTTGCCTTTGAAGCTACACCGACTCACGTGATGATCGGACTTGGTGTAGTGGATTTGGTTCATGTAATCACCAAAAAGGCACGAGGGATGTCGTTTTTGAGTGGGAGTTCATTTCTAATTTGGATTAGTCGAACTCAATTTGTCATAAACTAAATCGAAGTGAATTTGCATAATTTGTTGTAGTCATTGGCATCTGTTCACTACCTTATGCTTAGTTTTGATTGAGATAATAGAACTATAGAATTCTGGATATTTACTTTACGAACTGGTATCATATTGTTTTGAATGTCAATTTAAAGTTTATAAGTCCTATTGCAAACTTTCAGCAAACTCTATTTACTCCATGAAGTTTAATAAGTAGTATTAAATAGAGAGTAAGAATTCCAATGTTAGTATCTAAAGTATCATGTTTGCCTCCATGATTATTGATATTCAAAAAGTTGTTTTAATATCAAGATTATATTGGAGCTGAAAATTGTTTCAGAAACCATCATGTGTGAAAGATATTGTGATATATGAAACAATGTGTTTGGTTGCATTATGATAGAGTATAATTTAGCAAAATACATGTTCTCAGATTGTATGAGAATTTGTGAAGGATGGAGATGTTAGGCATTCGAATCTACCAAAAAGGTTTTGGGAACTGATATTATACTCGTGATTCTTCCTTATAAGCTATAGTAGCTTGATCATGAAGGTTGTCATGATAAGGATGAATAGAAGATGTAAGTAAAATGTTTACTACACTAATAGATTACTAAAGAATGGATTTTTGAAAGAACACCAAACATTTGATGATGGTGATCCACTTCAAAGTGCAAGTCCAAAGGTATTAGTATTTGACTATATACGCTTTGTACCATGTGTCATGTTGATGACACCACTATTGATGTTGATAGATTCTTTTAAAAGAAAAAGGAATTGCTGAAAGAGAATCTATAAAATATTTGGCAGAAAATATAAGGTTGGAGATGTCCAACTTAGGTATATAGAAGATATACATGTTATGGCTATATTCCTTGCTTGTTAAACAATGTGGTTCTTAGGTATTGGATACCGGTATTGGATACCGAATTGGTTGGTATGAAGTGTCATACAGGACAACGCAATTCATGAACTACAATGGCCTAAGTAACTACCAAGAGAATGAGTGATGATGTTCATCGAAAACAAATAAAGTGTTATTGTGTTTTTCGTTGTCATCAAACCAAGACTTCAAGATTTGTTTAAATAATTGTTATTTTGTTCCGGTATCATGAGAACAATGGTTGTTCAAATAATTACCGTATTCCATAAAGGATGGATGAACTTTTACAAGTCTAGTTGGAGAAATCACATCCATAAACACTATTGCTAAAATGTCACAAGACAAATGATTGAAAGATCACTTATGAAGTGACATCGCTGTTTAAATTATATTTGAAAGAAAACATGAAGAAACTCCATGTTGATGGATTTTTGGAGTCTTTGATTTTGATCAATTGACGCATGTGAGACTTTCCTCGAGATAATTGAAACTCCGTCCATAGGCCAGAGAGGAACGGATGACTAGCTTATTGGAAATTGTGCATGCTGATGTGCATAGTCCATTATGTGTAGCCATATGCGATGGATCTTTTTGCTTCATATGCTTTCTCCGAAAATTTGAGTGAATATATCTGTATATTTACTTAACAAGGAAGAAGTATGAAACATTTGAAAATTGTTCAAAGACTTTCAAGATGAAGTGGAAAATCATTGTAACAAGAAAATAAAGAGTTTATGATTCGATCATAAAGGAAGATATTTGAGTTACATGTTTAGCAAAAACACCTAAGACTTGAGGAATTGTTCCATGATTTGTGTTTCCCGATAAACCATAGGAGTATGGCATATTCAAGAGATAAAATCAAACCATGTTTGACATGGTAAGATCAAGGGTGTCATTTATAAAACTGCCATTATGTTTTAAGGATTGAAGCTTTAGAGACTACCGCTTTTACACTGAAAAGAGCACCATCGTGATCCATTGAAATGACACCATATGAGTTATGGTTTGGGATAAAACCCGAATTGTCTTTTCTTAAATTTTGGTATGCTATGCATAAGTAAAATGTTTACAACCAAAGTCGGATAAGCACGTCTTTGTAGGTTATCCCAAAGAATTTGTTGGTAATTTCTCCATAACACCGAGGACAAAAGAGTTTGTTACTTGGAACGTCAAGTTTCTTGAGAAGGAATTTTTCGTGAAAAGTTAAGTGGGAGGACAATAGAACTTTGATAAGGTTGTTGAACCTTAGCTATATGTGCTAAGTAGCGCAGCGCCAGAAAGTGTCCTGGTGGCGGCCACAATGCTCATGGCTCTCGTGATTACAAAAGGTGTGATCTCGGAGATTAGAGTTCCTATAGAACCGTGTGGGTCAATAAGAATCAAATAGTAAGATTTGATAAGCAAGTCGTTATTGTTTTGACAATGATGAACCGACTACATGCAAAGAAGCGATGATGGGCCCTAACTCCATAAAATGACTAGAAGTCATAGAATCCGTGATAGTATCCATACACGAGAAAACAAGTTTCTGAACTTAGAAGACCCTCCGGAAAGGCGTGAAGCCTATCGGTTGTGTTTGGATCTATAAAGAAATAGACATGGATTTTTAACATCTATGAAATAGTCGACATGTTGGAAAGAAGTTTACGACAATGTTCAAGGAGTTGACTATGACAAGATTTGATCTTTCATAGCGATATATAGTCTTGACGGATTAATGTAGCAACCACTACATATAATTTGGTATATGGTAGTTGAATAAACAAAACAAGGTTCTTCTAATAGAACGGTAACCTAGGACATGTACATGACATGGTCCAAAGGGTTTTGTTAATTCAAAGGGTGCTAAAAGGGCATGTAAACTTCAATAGTTGAAGTAAGCATAGCGGAGTTGGAATCTTCACCATGATGAAACTGTTAAAAAGAGTTTAAATTCATCGGAGATGATGAAGATGCTTGCATTTGCAAGAAATTAAGTGGGAGCGCTGAGACATATTTCTTATACATTATGTAGAGGACATATTGTTGATTGGAAATGATGTATCTTGTATTGACACAAGTTAAGAATTTCATTAAAATAAGATTTTGATGAAAGACTTGGGCAAACCAGGAATATTTGGCATCAATATCTATATGGATAGATTAAGGCGCAAATATGGTTGTGCCAGACATACATATATGAGATATTGAAAGATTTCAATATGGAAACAACAAGAAAGGTTCTTGCTGCATGGAAAGAATTGTATCAAGATTCAAGTGTTTTGACACTTGGTGAGTAAAATCACATGAAGATTTTGATCGATTATACCATCATATGTATATATCCAGAATGTCCTATGCTCTAAACGTTATGAGCATATACCAGAATGATTCATAAGATGATCATTGGACAATAGTAAAGATATTCTTATGAGCTTTGGAAGAACTAAGAATATATCATGTATAATTGACAAATAGTTAAAGGTAGTTCATTGTAAAGTGTTACATTGATACTAGTTTTGTCATAGGATACAAATTAAATTTATCTCAATTTAGACTATGGGTGGCACAATATAATGGAAAGGATGTTCCATGATTGATTTGGATGAGTTCCAAAGTTGAGATATTGTGACGGATACTACAACAAAAGGCTAAGTATATGACTGCTATAGTAGCAGCATAGGAGGGCATTTGTGTTAAGTAGTTTGTTATCAAACTAGGTGTGGTTCAAAGTGGGCTAATACTATGAAGATATATTGTGTGACAATAATATCAACATATTTTGAGCCGAACAAACTAAAGGTCTCACCAAAGGACCAAATCTATACAATGCCATCTCATTTGAGAATGAGTGATGCGTAGAGACACAGAGACATGCAAAGACACACGGACCTGAAACTGTCAGATCCAGAGATTATGTTAACCACTAGCAATAGCGTATATGCAACACCATAAAGCCATAGGTGTTCAATACGCAAAGTTTTTCAAACTAGATTATTGACTCTAGTGCAAGACTGAAGGGAATATGCCCGAGAGGCAATAATAAAGTGGTTATTATATTATTCCATGCTTATGATAAATGATTATTTTACATGCTAGAATTGTATTGATCGGAAACATCAATACATGTGTGTTTAATAAACAAAAAGGTTTCCTAGTCATGCCTCTCTTATAGACTAGCTTGTTGATTAACAAGATGATCAAGGTTTCCTGATCATGGACATTGGATGTTGTTAATAACAAGGTCACACCATTGGTGGAATGATGTGATGAACATTCATCCGAAGTATAGCATTACGATCAAAGTCATTATGTTTATATTGCTATAACATCATACGAAGTAATCTTTATCCTTAGACCATGAGATCATGTTAATTACTAACACCGGAAGAGTATCTTGATAACATCAAACGTCACACCGTAACAGGGTGACTATAAAGGTGGGTTCAGTGCTACGAAGGTGTTATGTTGAGGCTCATGGATCAAGAGTGGGATTTGTCCATCCTGATGACGGATAGATATACTCTGGGCCCTCTCGGTGATATCACATTGAAATAGCTTGCAAGCAAGTGATGTGATCACTAGAATGTTATATCACGGGAACGAGAAAAGAATGCATGTCGATAACGAGATCAAACTAGGTATGGAGATACCGATGATCGAATCTCGGACATGTAATATATCGTGGGGCAAAGGGATTTAGTTACTAGCGTTAAAGGATCTCACGATCACAGAAGTCATCGTTGAATGTGTAGGAGTCAGTATGGATCTCGAGGTCTTGCTTCTGATTATTGATCTGAGAGGGGTCTCGATCATGTCTGCATTATTCGCGAACCGTAGGGTGACACACTTAAGGGATACCGACACCATTTGGAGCAAATATGTTTTAGATAAAGATTTAAGAAAGCGCTGGAATTATTTCAATAGACACCGAAACTGTTTCAGGTGAATTTGCTGAAATTGGTTCTGCATGTAGTATTGAAACGTTGCAGGGGGTTTTATGTGAATGTTTGTTAATTAAAGTAATTAACAAAATTCTGAATAAAAATAATAAAAGAGTTTTATTAAATGAGAGAGCATTAAATTTGGAGAAATTTAATGCATTTAAAGTGGAGACTTTAAAAGAGAATGTGAAGGGGCAAATTTATGTGGAGGGAGTTACCACCACATGAATGGAGGAGGTGAAGGGTCACCTCCTCCATGCGCCGGCCATGAAGGAGGGGCACCCCCTCCTCCTATAAAAGGCCACCCCCTCCTCACTTCTCACACACACACCTCCTTGTGAAGGATCTCTCTCCCCCTCTAGTATTATTCCCCATGGTCTCGGATTAGCGAGATACATGTTCCCGGTGGCTTTATCTGGAAAGGAGTTGCTGCTTCCGCTGCTTTGCTGGAGCGAGGGACGGAGGATGTCGGGGTACCGGACGTGTGTGCGATCACGGATGCACCGCTGCTTTGCGGTGCTGGACTTGGTGGTGCTGGAGCTGGATCTGATGGACGTGCTGGAGCTGGACCTGCTGGACTTCATCACGATCTTGAGATCGGCAAGTGTACGACTACATCAACCACGAGTTCCTACTCGTTAACAAAGCTCGTTGTCTACGAGGGTAAGTTCTCGTTTCCACCCGTTGCTTTGTACCTAGTAGATAGATCTTGGCGTGTAGTTCACACCGTAGGAAATTTTTTGTTTTCTATGCTACGGACCCAACATGATGTTATTCAAGTGGTGACTCTGAAAGAATCTACTAGATACCAAATTCAGAGACCTGCAGAGTCCGTTTTCAAATAGGTAACAGTTCTGGTAAGAAAAGTTTCGCGAAAATACTATCCAACTATATTTTTGTAGTTTTCAGTCAATAAGGAAAGCTACGAAGCGAAAGAGGGACGGAAATGGAGCCAGGGTGGCTCACACCACCCTATGGCGTGGGCCCACCCTGGTCGCGCCACCAGGTGGTGAGGCCACCCCGGACTCCGCCTCCGACTCGTTTTCTACCAGTACCTTCCTTTTGATATGAAACTTCGTAATATATAACCCCCCGGATCCCCCGAGGTTCGTATATCGTGTTTTCGTCATGTTTTTGTTTCGATCTGTTTCTGCCAGGACATACTCTTTGAAGGCTTAGAAGCACAATGGTGTCCGCCAAGGATAAAGGGAAGGAGCCCATGGAGGAAGACCTCCAAGACCCCAGAAAGGAGAAGGAGATCAAGAGTGAAGGTGAAGAGGAGCAAGGCCAACATCCGCATACCGTCACTACCATTGCAAGCATTGGAGTGGTGACGAAACCTGCCAGGGTTAGAAGGACTACGCGGATGCAGATTGGGAGGAAAGCTCCCAGTCACAGTTTGGCTCCATAGTCACTTCCTCCACACACCAAGAATCCCTTCCATACCTTTATCCATAACCATGCAGGAAAAGAAGACTCCAAGAGGGAAGAATGGAAAAAGAATCACAAGAGCTGGGATCCACAAACTGAAATGATCATGAGCCGTATTGAGCACAACTCGGAGTTGATTCGTACTCTCACCTTCGAGATTGAGGATTTGGGGAAACTGATCAGAGGGCTCATCGAGAGGATACCACCACCACCTAAGGAGTAATTCGTCATCAGGTTTGGCATCCCCTTGGTTTGTTCCAAACTTGGGGGAGTGCCGCGGTATCACATCACTATCTTCTATCTTTTTACCTTATTAGTAGAGTCATATCATGAATAGAGGAGTTATTATGTAGTATGGTTTGCATTATGGAAGTGTTCCCTCTCTTGTTAGATATGTATCCCTTGGTGTGAGTTGCCGTTATGGAATATTAATGAAAAGTTCTATCATTTACTCTTTTGCATAGCTTATATTAGTTTTCAATTCGTGGTTAGATGATTGATCTTGTTGTTAGTATTGGTATCACTTTGGGATTATTGAGTTAATTTAGTTGGTTTTGGCAAACCTGGCTTGGTCAGTAGCAACACTATTTTTGAGAGTTGAAAGAAAAGATAAAAGTACCTTTAAAAGAAAAATAATTTCATCATCTTTCTTTCTTCATTTGCTCATAAGTTTAGCATTCTCTAGTTAAGATCTTTTGTGCTTCCAACGAAGATTGCATGTTTGCCTTTATCACTTGTATGCTTGGTTGTTTCCTTCAACTGTTATACTTGCTACCCAGCCTTGCTAGCCAAAAACCTGTACTAAGAGGGTATTCTTCTCGTGCATCCACTTCCCTTAAACCAAAACCCACGCCATTTGTGTCCACCATACCTACCTAGTAGCATTATTGCTATTCCAAGTAAATTCTTGTTTTATCTACCTCCCAAATTAAACTTGTTATGTGAAAATTAGTGATTAAAGCTCTCACGAACTTGATGGCACACTTTACTTTCTTGCACTTAATAAACTTGAACCATTGTGCTCACCTATGTTGCGTATATGCTTGCGCTTTGTAAGTTGTGAATTAGCAGAACCATGATGTCATGGGGAACGCTTTCAACATTGCACTGATACTTTGTACCTAGTTGATATCATGTTCTTTTGTCTATGGATGTCGTAGGTGTGAAATGAAAGGGGATCTTGTAAGTCCATGGAGTTATGCATGTGTGTTAGAGAAACGCCTAGGTCGCTGGTCTAATCCATGATGACATGGTGGAAACCTGCAGCGTAACCATAGCGAGTATCCTTGGGGGAGTTGATACGTCCATTTTGCATCACTATTCTATGTCTTAATTCACTATTATTCATTGATATATTTCATATTGAGAGGTTATACTTATGTTATTTCATTTGTTTTTGCATGGTTGATGACTTTTGGAGTATGGACCGCTGCAGTCAGGATTCTGATGGAAAAGGTGCTGTTTGGAGGCAAAATTCGCCAAGATCAGGAAATCTGGGAAAATATACGGAAAATCCTATTTTCCAGAAGACTAAGGATGCCAGAAGACGGAGTGGAGATGGGCCATAGGGGGCCCACACCACCCCCTGGCGCGGGCAGCCCTAGGCCGCGCCAGGAGGTGGTGTGGCCGCCCTGACCCACCTCTGGCTCTCTCCTCCGGCATATATTATTCTCCCAAAACCCTAAGACTAGGGGAGCAACCACAAAAAGATTCCGCCGCCTCTACGGGGCGGAAAACACCGAGAGAGAAAGATCTCTCCGGCAGACAAATTTCTGCCGGGGGGAATTCCTTCCCGGAGAGGGGAGATCGTCGCCATCAACACCACCATCAAGCTGGACTTCATCGGGATCATCATCATCATCACCACCATCATCATCACCATAAGCACCCTCATCACCATCTCCATATTTCTGTAACAATTGAGTTGAATCTTGCATTAGTTCATAGGGGAAACTTTCCCAGTGTTGATTACTCTTTGTAATTGATGCTATTGAGTGAACCATTGAATTATTGTTTATGTTCAGATTGTTATACATCATTATTCCATATCTGGTCATGATCCATATGATGTCTTGTGAGTACTTTGTTTTGTTCTTGAGGACATGGGAGAAGTCATGTTGTTAGTAGTGGAGTTGTGTTGAGAAAGATTCAATAGTTTGATATTTAAGTTGTGGTGTACTTCTTCTAGTGGTGTCATGTGAACGTCGACTACATGACACTTCACCTATATGGCCCTAGGGGAATGCATTGTGTATTTGGCTACTAATTGTAGGGGTTGCCGGAGTGACAGAAACCTGAACCCCCGTTAGGAAACCATTGCACTAGGGACGTAAGGGTCTTAGAGTTTAAAGTTGTGGTTATGTCTCTCCCTTAATTACATTCTTGTACTTACGGATGTTTGCAAGGGGTATAATCACAAGTATGTATTAGTCTTGGATGGGGTGGTACATTAGCACAGGTTCTGACATGGGTATACCCTACAGGTACTCGAGCTTGGTATATACGGTCTAAATGCATACATGCCCACGGTGTCGCCAAGGCCCAAACAAAGGATTCGAGTAACCTGCGGACTCTCGATTTCTTGAAGAACAAGAAGAAGCTAAAAATAGAAAGTTCAAATGGGAAAACCCTAATTTCTAACCGACTCGACCTGCTACCCGAGACCTAGCCTATCTATATAAAGGCTGGGAGGGGGTGGCGAGGAGGACACACACAACCCTAGTTTCCACCACCCTCGCCAGATTGCATCTGCGCACCATTGTAACCTTCGGTTCCTTCGATAATTCCACGAGCAGACAAGCAGGAGTAGGGACCTCTACGAGGCCTGAACCTGGGTAAATATTAGTCCCCTGTGTGCTTGTTTGCTAGCCGATAGATGTCTCTAGCGCTCCCTCCTTCTCTAAAAACCAAGTCCAAAACAATGGGCATTGATGAGTTAAACCCTCGTCAATTGGCGCCGTCTGTGGGAATTGGGAGTGCTGATCTTGCGGCTTCTTCGGCCCCATCAACCGCGATCTACAACTCTGCAACAGCGGAGATTCGCCAGCTCTTTGGCGCGTTCGACTTCACCGTCCACATGCCAGCCACTCGCCCAGCCTTCGAGTCCGTGGGCGACGGAATCAGCCTAGCGATCGGGAGCTTTCGCTTCCAAGTTGGTCAGATGGGCACGCTTCGCATGCCTGATCAGCCGAAAGCACCGGCGATTGCCCCAGCATCATGGTTCCCTCCATCGATCGGCACCCTTAGCAAGCTCAACGCCCCGACAGCAGTCGAGAACACGGTCAGCGACAGCAGTCGCGACTCTGATCTGAGCGATCTGGCCACTGAAGTTGGAACCTACAGTTCCGAATCTGAAAGTTGTGGAAGCAACAGTTTCCCAATCACTTCATGAGCACCGTCATCAACGCAGGTGACACCTCTGCCAACCGCGACAACGGCGGCAATCGTGGCAACGGAACTGACCCGCCTAACAATGGTAACAGTGGCAATCGCACCCCCGTTGACAACGGAGGAGTAGTAGAACCTCCAACCATAGTAAATGAGCAAACCGGCGAACGCGTCGTGATCAAGCTCAACGAGCAAGAATGGGCTCGCTGCCGCGAGGCCCTGCGAGGCACCCCTCTACCCTTCGGATCCTCGCAGGAGCTGCTGATGGGCTATCACTGGCTCCTGAAGGAAGAATTCAAGCGCCAAGTACAAACAATCGCGCAACTCGAGGCACGCAAAAAGGCGGCGGACGAGTCGAGCCTTTGTCGTGCTGGACTCTCCTCCTACGGAGGATCCTCCTCAAAGGGCAACGAGCACCTCGCCAAGAAGAGGCAATCTCGGATGGCCCATCTCACCGAGCAGGAACGCATAGAGGCTAGCAAAGCATTACTCCTCACCCTCATCTAGTGATGACAGTCACGACTTGTCTCGACGTCGCCGCTCACGACGACACGACCACGACTACGACGCACGTGATGACATCACGTAGCGCAAGATCGACAAATCAAGAGCACGACATGCTCGGCCGGCTGACTCAGAAGAGGAGGACGTGGAGCTCTGCGGTGCCAGATGCTTCAATAGATCCATTAGGCAAAAACGAATGCCTAAAGGGTTTAAACTCCCATCGGAGAAACAGAAGTTTGACGGCCTACAGGACCCGAAGATCTGGCTGGAGGACCACATCTCCTTTGTCAGGATCCATGGAGGCAGTCGAAGCACGGCCATGCAATGCTTGCAGCTACAGCTGCAGGGCGCCGCCCGAGCATGGCTCAACAACCTCCCACGCGGATCCATTCGCAGTTAGGACGAGCTGGTTTACAGCTTCGTGCGCAACTTTAAGGGCACATACAAGCGACCCGCATCAATCAAAGAGTTGAGATGCTGCCAGCAAAGAAATGGCGAATCGTTGCGCTCCTACATCCAAAGGTGGTCCATCATCAAGAACTCCACGGAAAACATCTCGGAGGATCGCGTGATTGACGCATTCAACGGTGGCGTCCGCCGCTTAGAACTCAGAGAGGAGTTGGGCTGCTCAAAGCCCAAGACCATCGACCACCTAATGGAGATTGCGAATCGGTGGGCCGATGGAGAATATTTAGTAAAGAATCGTGTTCATCCGACGAGGAGGTGGAACTCGAGCGCAGACGTGATCGCCGAGGCAGGCGTCGCATGCGCATTTACGATGACCGTGACGACGTCAACATGGTCGTGGCTGGCTACGCCAAAAGACGCGACAACAACCGCAATAGCGGATACCGCGACTCCAGGAAAACCATGCAAGTGTGGCAACACCGCACTCGCGAAGAGGCACCCGCGAGCTCCATTGAGGACAAACTGTCTGGGCCATGTACGGTGCACTTCTACATCGACCAGCATGATGGCAAGATGAAGTCCATCCTCCTCCTCAAAGATTGCCGCGAGTTCCTCAAGCTACATGAGGGACTGGTTTGGATGAACCGCAATGCAGTCGAAAGAGGCTACGGAGCCGCTCCAGGCGCCGTGGCACATGGCGCTCCGCCACCTCCACCTGGGCCACCCCCGAATGCAGCCGCACCAGACCAGCACCATGGAGGCGAACCGTACCCACGAGCCATGGGCACCATGATGATTCAAAAGGGACGCCCTCCAATAGGGTGTAGAAGGCCATCACTCGCCAAGTCAACTTGGCCACACACTCGCCACCATCCACCACTGAGTACCTCAGTGGAAGCGAGTCCTGCATCACCTTCGACAAACACGACCATCCGCCTCAGGTACCCCGTCTAGGCCATTGTCCCCTCCTACTCGAGGCGCAAATCGGAGGCTTCGACATGAGCCGCGTCTTCATGGATGGCGGAAGTGGCATCAACCTTATATTCGTGAGTACCTTGCGAGCAATGAGGATCCCCCTAACTTGCCTGGAGGCCTCGGACATAACGTTCCATGGCATCATCCCAGGGAAAGGCGTATACCCCCTGGGCAAAATCAACCTCGACGTCATCCTTGCCACGCCTAAGAACTTCCGGCGCGAGCGCATCGACTTTGAGGTCGTCGATTGGCCCTCACAGTACCACTGCATCCTCGGTCGCGTCGCATTTGCTAGGTTCATGGCAGTGCCCCACTACGCCTACCTGTAGATGAAAATGCCAGGTCCCCATGGCGTCATCACGATCAACGGGAGCTTCGAGCGGTCTTACAGTTGTGACAGGGAATTCAACAGAATCTCCCAGTCCTTCGGCATGCAGGAGGAACTCACGAGACTAAAGGAGACGACAGACAACAATCTGCCTCCCTTGAGCCGGCCAAGCTCACCTGATCTCTCCTTCGACTCATCGGTGCACACGAAGAAAGTGCAGGTCCACCCATCGGATCCCGCCAAGACGACCCTCATCGCCAACAACTTGAGTCTCGCATAGGAACTCGCGCTCGTCGAATTCCTTCGTGAGCACTGGGACATCTTCGCCTGGTGTCCTACGGACATGCCAGGAGTTCCCAGGGAATTCGCCGAGCACGCACTCAACGTCAACCCCGACGCAAGGCCAGCCAAGAAAACAATTCGACGATTGTCTGAGCCAAGAGTGCAGGCAGTTGGAATGGAGATCAACAAACTCCTCGAGGCCAAGTTCATACGCGAGATCAAGGAAAGCACCTGGCTCGCCAACACGTGCCGGTACCGAAAAAGGACACGGATATCCTGCGGATGTGCGTGGACTTCACCTCTCTGAAGAAGCACTGCCCAAAGGATCACTTCCCGTTGCCACGGATCGACCAGATCATCGATTCCACCGCGAGATGCGAGCGCCTCTGCTTCCTCGACGCCTACTCAGGCTATAATGAAATTTGAATGAAGGAGGAAGATCAAGAGAAAACAGCGTTTACAACGCCCTTTGGCGTGTTCTGCTACAACACAATGCCCTTCGGGCTAAAGAACGCGGGAGCCATGTACCAGCGGTGCATGCAGGCTTGCCTCAAGGAACAACTGGGTCACAACATTCAAGTCTATGTTGACGACATAGTAATCAAGACCAAGGAGGAAGCCTCTCTAATCGATGATTTGGGCGAAACCTTCGCCAACCTCGACCGCTACCGGATCAAGCTCAATCTGGACAAATGCGCCTTCGGCGTACCATCTGGGCAGCTACTCGGGTACCTCATCTCCGCGAGGGGAATCGAGGCCAACCCGAAGAAGATAAAAGCCATACTGGCCATGGAGAAGCCGAAAAACATAAGGGGCGTCCAGCAGCTGGCTGGACGAATCGCGGCTCTCAGTCGATTCATCAGTCGAATGGGTGAAAAGGCGCTGCCCTTCTACCAGCTCCTCCGCAAAACTGAAAAATTCGAGTGGACCAATGAGGCGCAAGAAGCATTCGAAGACCTCAAGCGCCTACTATCCACTTCGCCAGTACTAGTGACCCCACGAGAAAGGGAACCACTGTTGCTGTATATCTCCGCCACCAACCAGGTGGTCAGCATAGTGCTCGTCGTCGAGCGAGCTGAGGAAAACAAGGTCCATGGCGTACAACGCCCAGTATACTACCTCAGCGAGGTCCTCACGCCAACAAAACAGCGGTACCCGCACTACCAGAAGTTGGCGTATGGCGTCTTCATGACCGCCCGGCGACTGCGCCACTACTTCCAGGAACACCCAATCGTGGTGGTCATCGACGCCCCCTTGGGGCATATCCTCAATAACCCCGACGCCACGGGACGAGTCATGGTTTGGGGAATAGAATTGTCTCCACGAGACATCACGTACGAAAAGCGCGACGCAATCAAGTCACAAGTTCTCCCGGACTTCCTCGTGCACTGGATGGAGAACCAGCTCCCGGAAAAGCTAGATATGTCCTACCTCTGGACAATGCTCTTCGATGGGTCCAAGCGGAAAGACAGAGCAGGCGCAGGTGTCATACTGACATCACCTCAAGGGGATAAGTTGAAGTATATCCTGCACATGCAGTTCACGGCCTCAAATAACGAGGCTGAATACGAGGCCCTATTGCATGGGATGAGGATGGCAAAAGCCTGCGGCGCCAAGAGGCTCATCATATACGGCGACTCCAAGTTGGTCATCAACCAAACAATGCATGAGT
Source organism: Avena sativa (assembly GCA_916181665.1). NCBI lineage: Eukaryota > Viridiplantae > Streptophyta > Magnoliopsida > Poales > Poaceae > Avena > Avena sativa. Next base: position 22,986,585 of record OV702290.1, on the reverse strand, counting down.
GCGACGCACTGAACGACAACATGATCGCATACCACGACCTCTACGACGCACTCGAAGGAGACTTCGACGGTTGCAAGCTGCGACACGTAGGTCGCGAAAGCAACGAGGAGGCAGACGCACTCGCCAACATAGGCTCTACCTACGCACTCATACCACCTGGGGTATTTCTTGAGCGCATCTATGAACGCTCCATCAAGCTAAAGGCCGCAGAGAAGAAATCAAGCGCATCAACAGACTCGGGGGCTACGCCACCCAATGAGCCAATGGCACTCGATGACTTGGAGCTGGACACAGGACTCGAGGGACCAATGAGTGTCATGATGATTGAGCAATCCTGGACGCATCCGTACATCACGTACCTCCTCAGCAAGAGGTTACCAGACGATCCGACAGATGCACGGCACATCGCGCGGAGATCCAAGGGATTCGCCGTTATCAATGGCGAATTGTACAAACGCAGCATCACAGGAGTACTCCAACGATGCGTCTCCATGGCCGATGGAAGAGCAGTTCTCCTCGACATCCATGAAGGGACCTGCGGGCACCACGCTGGTAGTCGCGCCCTCGTTGCCAAAGCTCTATGAGCTAGATTCTACTGGCCTAGGGCCATGCGCGACGCCAAGGACATCGTCCAAAAATTCAATGCTTGCCACCGATTTGTGGAAAAACCACACGCACCGGGCGTAGAGCTACGGCCAATCCCATTGGTCTGGCCCTTCGCGCAATGGGGGATCGACATGGTCGGCAAACTTCCAAGGTCCTCACGAGGAGGCTACGTCTACCTCTTGGTCGCAGTCGACAAATTCACCAAGTGGATAGAGGCCATGCCAGTGACCAACCAATCAGGCCACAACACAGTCAAGTTCTTTGAGTCCATCGTCTACCGCTTCGGAGTGCCGCATAGCATCATCACCGACAATGGGACGAACTTCACATCCAAGGAGTTCCAAGAATTCTGCGAGAACCTGGGGATCAACATCAGCTACGCCTCAGTAGCGCATCCACAGACTAACGGTCAGGTGGAAAAAGCAAACGGGCTCGTTTGCGGCAGCATCAAGAAGCGACTCCTCCGGCCACTCGAGCAAGCCGCGGGTTGCTGGCCGGAAGAGCTGCAATCTGTACTTTGGATCATACGCACAACTCCAAACAGCGCCACGGGCGACACGCCATTCTTTATGGTGCACAGAGCTGAGGCAGTGCTACCCGCCGAGGTACGGTACAAGGCGCCGCGCGTGGTGGCTTACAGCAAACAAGAGTCATCCCTCGCACTCGAAGACTCCGTCGACCTCCTTGACGAGGCAAGGGAAATCACCGTGGAAAGATCCACGATCTACCAGCAGAACGTGCGCAACTACCACAGTAGGAGGCTTCGCCCCAGATCCTTCGTCGAAGGTGACCTGGTCCTGCGACTAAAGCAGCAGGGGCATCTCAAGCTCGAGTCCCCCTAGGAAGGACCGTACGTGATTACAGAAGTAATCCTAGGTGGTGCCTATCGCCTTCAAGATCTAGAGACAGGAGTCGCATACTCCAACCCCTGTAACGTCGCACAGCTACGACGCTTCTACCCTTAGTCGTTTTTACCTTTTACATTGCAAAAATAAGGCTACTCAGCCAAGGCTACTTAGCCACACATTGTACCTCGCACTATTCTTCGAATAAATAAAGCTAAGTGCCCCAAAACTCTGAGTTCTCCTTTACTTTTCCAATTTATCTACTCGGGGGCTGTGCCACCCTTTACACATCTATTCTTTGAACCAAAAACGCGATATCCTGAGTAGATGGTACATCAATCGAAACCCTTAACATAACATCAACCCAGCTGCAATGCACCTGATAGGTTGACAAGGGACTGAGATAAAAACATGACCAGGCTAACGAAAAGGACTCGCATAGTGCCACGCACTTCATACTAACAAAGCTCTTTATACGCATTCGACAATAAATTACCTACAAAATTTATACAAACTTTACAACACAAGTACACTTATGTGCAGGATACAAACTAGGCTACTACTACAGCAGAAGAACGTTGGTTTGTTCCTCAAAGAAGTCGACGATCTCTTCTGCTGGGCGGTCCACCGCCTGGTAGTGCGGCACCATATTCCAAGCAGAACCTACTAGTGGCGTAGGCGGCCCAGACGCAATTGCCGCAACATCTACGTCAGGCCTGTGCAATCGCACCATTGATAGAGAAGCCTTGGCACCAGCCACCAACTGCTGCCTCACGCACTTGCGAACTGCGGTCAGATCTTGAAACTTGGCAAGGAGGGCCAGCAAGCTTGATGGAGTATCATCCAGCGGGAACATCGCCCGATAAATGTTCTTCAAGCACGACTGTGATTTCTTCAGAAAGTGCAGCACTCGCGACGCACGATCCTGCAGGGTCGCCAGCGCAGTCGCACGATCATGATCTACCCAGAAGTATCCACTCTCTTGCAATTGCTCCTGGGTAAGATCATGCATGCAAATGGCAATTCTATCCTTCTCCTCCTGCGGATGACGCGTGCTGACAACTACACGAAGAAACAACAGCAGCATGAGTACAACGTACCACTGCGAGTAACTACAAGGAAAATATGTGAACAAGCAAACTAACATTTGAATTGGTCGCCCAGCTGCGTCACCTCGCCAAGCAGATACTGCTCTCGAGCGGCGGCTTTTTCCGCCTTCGACTTCCATACATCCGCATTACCGCGGAGCACGGGCAACTCACGCTCCAGCTGCTTCACATGGTCACGTAGTCGCGGAAGCAAGGACAGCTCATCTACCCTGGAGCGCGGCGGTGCCACGATATCATCAAGAGTCGGTGAATCCTGAGTTTCCCTCAAAGGATCACTTGATGTACCCTACCAAAAGTCAAGATAGGAGCAAAATTAAGACAACCAAATCATCACAAAGACAAAAGGATCAGATGCATTCAAGACTAGCAAAAGTATCAGCAGATACACTCGCCAGCAGGCATGTTCTTAAATAAAAGGACATAAACTAATCAACTATTACAAAGCTAACTAAGGAGCAACTGGCTTCTTCGACTTCGACGGCTTTGGGGGCTTCATCAAGTCCGTGGCAGTGTCAGACGCCACTGACTTTCTACCGGCCCCTAATGCTGAAGCTTTCGCCGCCTTCTTGGCACATTGGAGCTCCTCAGAGTACTTTGCACCAGTATTTATCAACCGAGGCCCATATCATCACAAAGACTACCTGCTGGCCGTCTGCGCTCACAGGCATCGCCTTCGACACCAGCAGGGTCAATCTCGACTCTGTGGGCCTGCACCATGGCAAGTGACATGGAAGCGCCAGCCGAGCGAAGTGAGTTCTTGAAGCTGGCAGGCACACCTCCAGCGAGTGACTCCACCAGCTCGTCTATATTCTCGACTAGCTCCGCCTTGGGCATCAACTCCTCCCGAAGGCGACTGAGTATGCTTTTGGCCTTGGAGAGCGTGTCCTGCACAGCGATGCTGCGGTTTTCGACTGCTGACAGTGCACCCGCCAGAGCGTCATCACGACGAAGGGCCTGCAGGTCAAAGCTCAAATCGCCAGCATCTGTACATAAATTCACACATGGACAAAAACATCAACGCCACCGGCAAAAACATTTGAAGCAGAGAAGGATAACAACATCCACAAGCAACGTACCTAAAAGGGCCTTAGCAATTGAGAGCAATTGTTCTTTGAACAACTTCTCCCTGGCTGCGAAGGAGGCATGTAGCTCCTCTTCGCGCCTTCGTGCCTCGTCACGTGCCGCGATTGCCACATCGCGAGCCTTCACAGCCGCAGCGAGTGTCTTCTCCAAGGTGGCGGCGTCATGCAATAGGGCATTATGTTCGGCTGCACGACAAATAAAAGTTGACTATCAGTCGACTATATCAAAAGGAGCAGACGAAGAAGAATATGTGTAGAACACTCACTCTCCACCATGCGATGACGCGTCTCTAGCATCACATGCTGGCGGCCCATCGCAAGCACTTGCTCTACCAAGTGCGCGGCTTCCTTCACATGGAGCTATCGCACAAACAAGGAATCAGCAGAAGCAATAGATAACATCGACTGCAATATTAAAAAGGAGAAAAAAATACACTTACATGGTCCTCCAATGACTCCGAGGATGTCTGTTGTATCGTCATTTGGGCAACGATTCGATGCTCCCCTGCATGAGGAGAACTAGAATAGTTGTGCCTGGAGTGGGCCGCCAATGAAGGGGAAGGAGCGCGCTCGACCTCTTCCTTGGCCCTTGAAGTCACGACTCCCGATTCCTTCAAAAACTTGACGTCGCCAGAAGATGACGACGCCTCTTGACTGCAAGACAAAAACCATATCAAGATAGGGAAAACTCAAAGACGAGCCATCAATATTAAAAACAGAGAAGAGCAAATAGACTAAGAAAACTCACCATTCAAACTCGTCAAAGTCAAAAGTGGCTCCCCTCGACTCTGATGACGACTCCTTGGGCAATCTCATCTTCTTGCGAGAAGATGGTGCCACGATGCTCAAAGGAATGGCAGGAATTGGCGACTCCGCACCAACACCCATACCTTCCAGAGTCGAAGGAGACGACGCATCAGAATCCTCACTGCGCGAACGCTTGTGAGTATCCGGACTACCGGACTCGGGGGCTTCCTCCTCCGCATCAGAAGGGATGGCCAACTCTGACTCGTCCTCTTCCAAAGTCTCGCGAGGGATAATCCCCTCAAGAAGAGGGGGCATACAAGGTAACACCGCCCAATCCTGCACACAGGCAACACATTTCAGCAAACAGCAAGTAAAAAAGCAATCGACAAATTTAGCTACTGCGTAACACAAACTATACCTCAGGAGGAAGGTTCGAAGCATCAAATGGAGGAACAACTGGCTCACTGGGGAGCACATCCTTGACAGTGTACTTCGTGACCAGTCGAACCCTCTTGTCCACCTCACTCGCGGACATGCCATCGGCAGACACGCAAGTGGCATCATCAGCGACAGCCCACTGAAACATGGGATGGACCCTGGCTTGCAGGGGCTGGACGCGACGGCGCAGCCAAGTGTGAATGAGGGCGCAACCTCCCTCCTCTTTGCCTATGTGACTCTCGAGGTCGTAGACGCGCTGATACAGCACATCTGTCTCCGCGGACTCGCCAGGCATGACTACGTTCTTCCAGGAGCGCATCCTCCTGCACGGTGTCGCGGGATCGAAGGGCGCGAGTCCAAAGTGCTCACCGCTAGCCTTCTCAGCATGGATGTAGAACCATTTGTCCCTCCACCCTTGGACGGATGTCGTGAGCTTGATGTCGAAGTAGGTGGCAGATGGGTCGACGTGGATTCTGCAACCACCTACATCGTAAACTAAAGGGCTAGATGCAGACTGGTGCTTCAATTTCAAGAGGCGCTTGAAAAGGCCGAAGTGTGGCTCGATTCCGAGCCAGCACTCGCAGAGTGTGATGAAGCAAGAGATATGGAGGATCGAATTCGGGGACAGCTGATGGAGCTGAAGCCCGTAGAAACAAAGGAGATCCCTAAAAAAGGGGTGAAGAGGCAAGGAGAGACCGCGAATGATAAATGCCAAAAACATCACTCGAAAACTAGCAGGGGGAGCAGGAATTGTCTCACCGCTGGGGACGCGCGCGTCGACAATTGCGGCAGACAGTACTCCGTGTTGGCGAAGAAGACAGAGATCAGACGCCTTGATGATGGAGAGGCACCACGCACCATTCATGATGCGGGTGCCTGCGGCCTTCTTCTTCCCACCGCCGGCGGTGCTGGTGCCCGCAGCGGCGGAGCCGCCTTTCTTCTTCGCGGTGGCAATGGTGGCTGCGGAATCAGCCGCAGCGCCTCCTTTCTTCTTCCCCATTGCACGACGGCGATGCGAGCGAAGAAAGTAGCTCGGAAACGAGTGGAGCTGGTCTAGCGTCGTGGAGGAAACAAGCACAGAGAAAGCAGAAGAGCAGCGGCAATGGCGATGGAAGCAAAGATGAATAAGAGCAGATGAGAAAAATTACCATCACAGCGCCGCTACTTAACCCCTGGAAGATGCAATCCAACGGCTCAGAAAAACCCTACTGGACGCGTGGCAAACATCGTGCTAGACACGTGGAGGAGTGGAAGCGCGAACCGTCCCTCCACTACTCCCATTACGCGCGGAAATCAAGGAGACGTGGTTAAATTAAAGATTACGCACGCCGAGTCAAATCAAAGTCAGAGAGTGGGACCCACTGCTCGTCACGTCCCGTCAAACTCGCTCACGCGGCAACTGAGATCATCAAAGCGTCAGCACCGACGTCATCAAAGCTACGCAGCGGAAAACTTCGACTATTTTAGTCCTTGCTGGAGTCTTCGACTCCACCAAGCACTCGGGGGCTACTCCCATAGGGAGCGCTGGTCGCGCACCCTACGATTTTTCTTTTTGCAGGAGCATGGATAATCAAAAGCAAACCCAACCACTCAAAATACGGTTCGACTATGGACATGGGTTACTCCCATAGGGAGCGCCGGAAACAAATTCGACTGAAACAAGCAAGCAAAAGACGACAGCAGTCGACAAACGTTCTTTAGTCCCTGCATAAGTCTTTGACTCAACCAGGCACTTGGGGGCTACTCCCATAGGGAGCGCTGGTCGCGCACCCTATGATTATTTATATAAAAAAACTGTGTGTTGATAACATCCACACTCGAAACTCATGGTGACACCGCCTCATAATTCTTCCCTACAAAGAGACTGCATCTCCTGGGTCACCCGAATCGTCTCCGCGATGATAAAATTCGGATGCCACGCTTGCAGCATGAAGGTAAGACCTGAACAAGGCCTGGCAACGCATTAGCTGTGCACTACCAGAAACATATCCGTGGCTACAGGTATGATGAATATGCCTTGATGGATGCGTCGAGTGCTCACACCCATATAACTGGAATTCGACTCCTGTAAGACCTCCGCGGCTTGAGTCGAATTACACTAGCACTTTTTCGGATTCGAGTCCGAGGACTCGAGTTCTAGTAGATTGCTTGTTTCACCCTAAGGTGGTTAAGTGATACCAATACTTCGGTTATATCAGGCACGTATATCAATAATCCCTACGACACAATTAAAAGCAGTCGAAATATATACTCATTCAGGCACTCGAAAGACTTCAAAAGTCTCTAGTCGAATCTGTGATTCCACTAGACACTCGAGGGGCTACTAACATGGGTATACCCTACAGCTACTCGAGCTTGGTATATACGGTCTAAATACGTATAGTCCCACGGTGTCGCCAAGGCCCAAACGAAGGATTCGAGTAACCTGTGGACTCTCAATTGCTTGAAGAACAAGAAGAAGCTAAAAATAGAAAGTTCAAAGGGGAAAACCCTAATTTGTAACTGACTCGACCTGCTACCCGAGACCTAGCCTATCTATATAAAGGCTGGGAGGGGGCAGCGAGGAGGACACACGCAACCCTAGTTTCCACCACCCTCGCCAGATTGCATCTGCGCACCATTGTAACCTTCGATTCCTTCGACAATTCCACGAGCAGACAAGCAGGAGTAGGGACCTCTACGAGGCCTAAACCTGGGTAAATCTTTGTCCCCTGTGTGCTTGTTTGCTAGCCGATAGATGTCTCCAGCGCTCCCTCCTTCTCCAAAACCCAAGTCCATAACAATGGGCATTGATGAGTTAAACCCTCGTCAGGTTCACCCACACAACACTTAGCAAGCTAGAGAAGATTAATCAACTATAGGAAGCAAAAGCACTTGACAGTCTTCCCATGTGTCCTCGAGAACGTTTGGTCATCTTAAGTAATACAACCGGCTTGTCCTTTGCTGCATAAAGGATTGGCCCACTTGCTGCATTTATTCCTACTATCTTTTATTTGCTCATACTTTGTTTACTTGCTTTATCAAAACCCCCTAAAAATCCGTTTGCTAAGTATTTGCAGAGAATTCCAGATCCATACCACTAGCCAGCACCTTCTGCTCCTCGTTGGGTTCGACACTCTTACTTATCGAAAATACTGCGATACACCCCTATACTTGTGGGTCATCACCTTTCCGCCACAGAGACCGTGCTAGTGGCCACCGCATCATCACCCAACTCAAGACCAATCAATATGCTGCCCTCTCTCCGTGCACCGATGATAATGGTATTGTGGGCACTCTTGCTGGTCTTTCTCCCATATATGCTAGCTTGGTGGGTCTCTTTTGTGATTCCATCACTCCAAGTGGAGGCAACAATGACAGTATCTGTGGTCACTTGGTTCAACTTCTTACTTTCTCTCATGAGGTGGCGTCCTGTGAGGATGAGTCCGTGTCATATAAGCTGGATGTGACTTCATTTACCATGAGTTGATCGATGCCATGTTCAACAGGCTTTCCATCCCATATGCTCCTTACATCATGATGCTGATCAAGCACTTTCTCCCCACTAAAGAGTTCAATATTGATGTTGTGCACAAGGCCAAGAAGATCTACACCAAGGTTAGGAAGACCTCTCACCCCTCCTCTGCTCCTGAGGGTCTCATGAGGGATGCTCGTACTAGTGCTCGCCAGCCTCCAATGCCTCCCATTGCTCGTGAGATGAAGCAGCTGAACTGGTTCCAGCGGAACATTCTTTGCATGGGCGTGGGCACACGCAAGGGCCAGTACGAGCCTTACAAGCAGCGCCATGAGTTGCCTCACTCTCAGCAGCTCATCCGTTCGGTGCTTCTGGCGATCCCCCTGCTCCTACTCCTCCCACACCATATACTCGGTGGAACTCTTCTTCTGGGCTTAGCTATGGAGAGCTAGAGCGTCACATGTTCCCTTCCGCAGCCACTGCTTATGGTAAGGACGATGACACCGAGGATCTTGAGGATGAGGACGAGGATGGGAACAAGGACGAGGACGAGGACGAGGATGAGGACTACGAGTGATACCTCGGGGCGCTATCATCGCTCTTCTTCCTTTTTGGTGTCTCGATGCCAAAGGGGGAGAAGTAGTTTTATTAGGTCTATGAGGATTTGCATGGGTCGGGCACAAGCAATTGCACTTTTTCTATTCGTTGTTTTCTCGCTTGTGCCCATTTAGCATTGAACTTTAATTTGTGGTTTGTGGTTTGTATGAAACTTTGTGTCCGTGGATTTATCCTGTGGATTATTCATATGGAGTCATCTATCCCATTGGATATTCTTATGGCTATTGGATATCTATATCGAGGGAGGCGCGCTATATGGCTATCATTGGATATTCTTATAATGTATTGAGGATGCTTCTATCTCCCTACCGGTGGTATGAGATTTTCACTTATGTTCCAATGATATAGACTTTTACCCTCTTGTATTTGTAATCAATTGCAATTGTTTGTATGCACCCATTGAGGGGGAGTCTTTGTCTTTCATTAAATCGTGTTGTCTTGAGAACTATCCTGCAAATTCTAGTATTGTCATCTAACACCAAAAAGAGGGAGATTGAAAGAACATTTCATGGTTCCCTGTGTTTTGAGTGTTAGATAACAATATCATGGAGTTTCCTCATGTGTGCTAAGAGTGCAGGGAATGTTCTGGTGTTTGGGGGGCAGATTATCCGCCCCACCAAGGGCTGGATAATCCGGCCTAACTCATCTATCAAAGGCATCCAAGGCGCGATGCTCATAGTGGGTTCGTATTTTCTCCCAGAAAATCTGAATAGGGGCGGTTTTTCCTTCCCTGGCCGGATAATCAGGCCTTCGCATGGGGCCGGATAATCCGGCCCCCAAAAAATGATCAAAGGCTGCCAAGGCGCGACGCTCGGAGTGGGTTCGGATTTTCTCCTAGAAAATCCGAACAGGGGCGGTTTTTCCTTCCCTGGTCAGATAATCTAGCCTTCGCATGGGGCCGGATAATTCGGCCCCCAGGAGGCGCTCAAGGGCAGGCTCGGCGCGTCGCTCTGAGTGGGGGCGGTTTATCTACCGGATAATCTAAGTCTGGGGCAGAGTTTTCCCCAGGCCGGATAATCCGGCCCCCAAAGGCTCCAACGGCTCAGTTGGGGAAGGGGGTATAAAAGACCCTTCATCCCCTTCAGGCAGAACTCTTGATTCATTCGAAAAGTGTCAGACCCATTGCAAGAGCTCTCTCTCTCTCTCTCTTGATCTCCCACTTCAACCACCAGAAGACTTTGATCTTTGGGGGAATTGAAGGAGGAGACAATCTACATCGTCATCACGAATCAAGCGCATCAACTCCTCTCCATTCATTTGGAGAAATCCCCGATCTAGTATTCTTGTCAATATCTAGATCTTGTGTTTTGTTATTGATAACTCGTTCTTGTGGCAGCTTGTTGTCATTATGGGAGCCTCCAATTTGGTTGTGGAGTTGTGCCCCGCTAGTTGTGTAAAGGCGCCGGTTCCCGCCTCGAAGGGTTCCTATAGTGGAAAGGTGGATCAAGCATTTGGTGGCGGGATCCATCAGAGAATAGGGTGAGGCCTATTGTGGCGTGGTGGTCTTAGTACCGCCCACCCCTCCAACACAGATTAACTTCCCTTAACAAGGAAGGAACTGCGGTAAAACAAATCCTGTGTCTCCGTGTGCTTCACTATGGTTCACTCGTTCCTCTTTCCACTCGCCTTTTACTCGCTAGTAGTTAGGTTTGCATATAGGGAAATTCTTACTAATAGTCTATCTAGAGAATTTACCTTTTGTGTCAAGCCTAAAATTGAAAAAGCATTAAAATTTGAAGTAGCACCTATTCACCCCCTCTAGGTGCCCACATGATCCATTTCACAAAGTATGAATCCACGTTTACGAAACAAAGGATAAACAGAAAAATCTTTTTGTATTTTTGAGGATAGGGATTAAAGAATAGAAAAGAACTTGCGACCAAGCAAGGGTTTAAGAAAATAAAAAACAAAGGAAAACAAATAAACTAAAACGAGAGCAAATTAAAAAGCAAGGGAAAAGCAAAGTGTTAGAACAAGCCAACATGAGTGTTTCAAAGCTCTCAAGGAGCTAGAGTACAACCTCGTTATTACACAAATAAATTTGCTAGGGGAACACATCCCCAAGCTCAGGCTTTTGCAAGCCCTTTTGTTGCTCATTGTGGTGGCGGTGGATAATCTCCCACATTCCATTGGCTGCTCCAATCATGGAACTGGGTGGCAAGGCTTGTAATGGAATCTCGAAGGTTGATGGAGAGGTTGTTCATGTTTTGAATATTTCCTTCGAGTGCATAAATATCTTCATTGGTGGTGTAGTATTTTGGTGGCTGCTCATCTTGTTCGGGTCCTTCTTGTTCTACTTCTTCATCTTCTCCTCCTCCCATGGGTATTTCTTGTTGGGGTAGATTAGCTTCGACGTACACGTCATCATGCAAACATCCATCCTCGATAGAGAATAAACCGTTAGGCAAAGGAGCCAGGATCAAATGATCCGCTCCAGGTATATTGAAGAAATATCTACCATGATTTTTAGAAATCATACCACATGCTCTTAGAGCAGATAGACCGAGACGGTTACTTCCAGTCAATGGTTGGATGTTACCTAGGTTGATGCGAAGTGCGCGTGCAAGAACGGTCACAATTCCTCCTCCACATATGGGTCCACGAGATTGAAGAGCTTGATGCTTACGATAAAACACAAGTAGAGTGCCCAAGTTTGTCTTTAAGTTACAATTAATAAGTGTTGCTTTTGTGAGGATCAACATGTCCTCCTCATTAACTCTAGTAAACTCACCACGTGCCTGCAATGTGTTAGCAATAACATAGAACAAATATCGAATAGCAGGATGATCAATTTGGTTCCCCTTGGATTTGTGTCCACGAATTCTCATTAAACTAAAATATTGTAAAGGGGAAGGATCTAAAACAAAGGTAGTAGTGCGTACATCGGTGGTGTTGTTGGTAAACCCAAAGCATTGAGCCCATTGGCTAAGTGTCAAAGTATACTCACAATTCATAAGGCGGAATTTAATTCGATCAACTCCGTGACTTTGTTCCTTGGAACAACCATAAGGATCCACCGTGTGTGTCAAGGTGCTGAAGAACTCAAGCGTCAAGTGGCGGTATGTCGCAACATCCTGAAAGACAAAATTGTACAAACCAAAATTGTTGCAAAGTAAATCGAAATCAGCACGAATACCAAGTTGGTTCAGGATATAAGGACACGCCCACTTGGTGGACTTGATCTCTCGAATCTTGAGACTATCGAAACAGGTCAGATAGAACTCCTCGGTGAACTCGGTTCCAAGTGACTCGGGGGTTAACGTATCAACGGGTGGCGTGTGAGACTCCGCAGCCATCTCACGTGTATGGCTCCTCATGTTCATCTAATAAATAAAAACAAGACAAAGAGAATAAAGATTGCAAATCAATTTTTTCCAATATAAATATAGCACAAGTGATTCTCTACACTAACTACAAAAGAAACTCCTCTAAAAACAATGATAAGCATGCTTAGTACCAAGATTGAATCAAGAACAAGACATATTTCTCGATTGACAATGATGAATGATTAAGCGAAGCTTTTGCACAAATAAGATGGGGATCAGCGGAGAATCATACCTTAGATCGAGTGAGTGTGAAAAATCGAAGAAAGATTGAGTAAATTTGAAGATCCAATGGAGGTGGTTTTAAGTTTGGAGGAAGAAGAAGGAGAAAATAGATGATTCAGAATTTTTAGGTTACCTCCTCGAGGTGAATATGGTGTCCATGTACTCGGTACGGGCGGGCGGTATGGTCGAAGCTCACCCATACCGGGTGACTTACCTTGGGGGCGACGACTGCTCCCAGGGGTACGGTACGGGCACGCGGGCACGTCCAACCATGCCAGTGGTTGACACTGATTCCTTCGGCAAAAATCAAAATTTCTATCTCCATTTGCCTTGAGGTGGTACGGGTGTCGGGGGATGACCCCTGGATAGCCTAGCCGGACAAGAAAGAAGACAACTAGATCACGTCCGGCTAGCAGAGCCTAGCCGGACACAGAAGCTAGACGGCGCAGAAGGTAGCCGGAACAAGGAAGGTTGAAAAGACACGGATCTGGCTAGACAATCGTAGCCGAACGCAATCAAGGCGAAGGCAGGCGACGTGCTGAAGAGTACACAGTACGCCCTGGTACAGTCTCAAGACCCTAGAAGGACGCGGACCATGCCGAAGACTTTGTGGCTGATGCGAGCACAGTGGCCGGTTGCTGACGACAGGCTTGCATGGCATTCACTGTATCCATGACGACCCACACGGCGTGTATGTTTGACAAGACATACACTACCGAGCACTATAGATGACCAGTCAGCTAGGGCCTGCCTGTGGGACCTGCCAGCCGACCTGGCCAGTAAGACCATTGCCCCTTTCCTATATAAGGAGGGGCAATCGTAGCAAGGGTTGAGAATTCAATAGCTAGCTAGTCCATACAACTCAAGGAGCAAGTTGTATCCTGTGTATCATCCATAGTTAGATCGCAGGAGTATGAGTTTTACCTCACAGGAGGGCTCCGAACCTGGGTACTTCCTGTGTCTCGCTACACTCGCTCGTACCCAATCCCGCCTGCGGGCACCGTTGATAGCTTCCCTGTCGTTTGCCCACACCTCTATCTAGCCTGTTAAGGCACTGCCATTTCCAACACAACGACAGTTGGAGCCTACCATGGGGCAACGTGGATTCGACCAGAGTCTCGTTCCGCATGGGACCCTGCACTTCAGCCAGTGAGCGCGTGGCCTCCGGCCTAGTGCTTACTCTGGGAAAATTCAACTGCGTCATCAACAACATGTTGTGCTTCACCGGATCCACCTTCCCGGTGAATGGCTCCATCTTGTTGTTTGGTGACCTACTCGTCTACATCGCCACCATGCCGGAGCATTTCCCTAGGGTGATCGTCTCCGTCATGGAGCCGCTGCTCCCACGCAGCGATGCTCCCGTTGCTGCGCGCGGTGTGGAGGTCATGATGGCTGGCTCTAGCACGCAGAACTGTCGTCCTCTGGAGCATGCCGGTGAGGAAGCCAGATCCTCCGCCCCGTCGCGGCCAAGGGACCCGGTGGAGGAGGCCATCGACCGACTCCTCACTCTGGTTAACCTCAGGGATAACCCGGAGGAGGCCACCGCAAACTTCGCCATGGAGAGGGAGCTCCTCCTACAGGAGGCCATCGACCTATCCGCCACCAAGAAGCAGGTCGACATCACCATGCGCGAGTACAACCGCGCTCACGGCCACACTCCAGCTATCTAGGAACCAAGATGGCATGGGCAAGTGCGACGTCGGGGCAGCGAGTTAGCCGGAAGGATGGAGAGGAATGGTGAGTTGGATCCGGCCTACCTACATCACGCGCATCAAGAACATGTGTGCGGCACGAGCCGCAGTAGACGAGCTTCCTAACCTGGAGGTTGAGGAACGATACCGGCAGCACGCCCGGGTGCAGGAGCTTATCTGGATCGCGGACGAGCAGGCAGATGCACGAGAACCCTAGCAGCTCCAGGGGAAGAAAGCCGCCCGACAACAGCAAGGGCGCACCCCGTGAAACCCAGCAGGCATCCTCCCCTTCGGCGGGGAAATCCCGCAGCAAGCATCGTGACTCGGGCCACAAGGGCTAGCCACGCCAAGGGCAAGAAAAGAGAAGAGAAGATTCGAAGCACCTGACTTTGCCAACTAGTCCAAATCTCGGGGGCCACACCCAGTGGGTGCACTGGCGCGCCCCCACTATTGGTCGTGGTTGTCCAGTTGGCCAAGCAAGGTCAGGCTGTCCGGCTAAAGATGTTTAGCTGGGAGAAAATAAAAGGTTGAAGAAAAGAAAGAGAGAAGATTCGAAGTCCTTATCTTTGTCAAGAACTTCGAATCTCGGGGGCTACACCCAGTGGGTGTTCTGGCGTGCCCCACTGGAATCAGTAGTCCTCTAGCTAAAAGAGTTTTGCCGAAGGGAAGTAGGCGGACGAGCCTAATCGGCAAAAGAGGAAGAAAGACAAAACACGAAAAATCACAAGGAAAAGAGGGAACAAGAATGCAGTGCATAAAGATAAGGGGATTCGAAGCTCCTGCAAGTTCACCAATACATATTACCAAGTTCAACGAAGGGAAAGTACTACAATTCCACTTGGCATCCCGGGGATCAAATCTACGCGGCGGGGCCCTTGTCGTGTGGCTGGTCTTGGCTGGCCATGGCTTCAGGAGGCGGAGGCGTGTTGGATGTTCCGGATCCGACGTCTCCACCGCCCGACTGTAGCGTTGGCTCGGCCTCCATCTCCGGCGTCCCGGCGGACTCCGAGTCGGTGAGGACTTTGTCAACATCGGTGTAGCCGGAAATCTTGCTGGCGGAGGTGCGAAGTCCCGGATGAGCCTGACGGATGTCGGCGAGGTCTGCGCTGGCACGAAAGCTCCCATCGATCTTCTCGACGCACGCGTCCTTGTACCAGGATAGCATGAGCGCCAGTGCCATCTCGCCTCTAGCCCATGCCGCAAAGTCCCCCAACTGATCAACGGCAGCCGGCACCTCTACGACCTTCACTGCTAGCTGTGTGATGGTGTCCGGCGCAGCCCTGTCCGGCCACATGAACTCGAAGACAGCGTGGGCAGCCTTTAGCAGCTCTGTGACCTCCACGCCAAGAAGAGCGACAAGCTCCTGGGAGGTGGGCTGCTCACCCGGCTAGTTCTCCTAGAGCCGGTTGTAGGCCGACAGGTCTACGCCCGGATAATAATCTATCAAAAAATCGAAGTCAGGTCCGGCTACCGGATTCGGCCGAAGAAAAATACTTGGCAAGAAATCCTACCTTTAGCGGTGCGGCCGACCTGCATCAGCTCCTCTAGAAGGACCTTCTCGCGATCGGCCAGCCGCTTAGCCTCCTTCTCCTGGTCCTTGCACTGCACGTCAAGGCGCTCGAAGGCCTAGACCCGGCTGGTGAGGGCATCGCCGTGCTCCTTGACGATGGCTTCCAGCTTCTCCACCTTGGAGTGCCACTCCTTGTTCTGGAGGCGGAGGTTGGTGTTGCTCCGGCTGAGGCAATCATTCGCCTTCATCAGCTGGTCAATCTCCCGCTAGGCGTAGACCATGACGGCTACAAGAGCAGTCGGATGCTAGTAAAAAAAGAAGAAGAAGAGCTCAAAAAGAGAAAGAAATCATGGTCGGATAGAAAGACTTACTCTGCAAGGTGTCGTTCGCCACGGCGAGCTTCTGCTCTAGCGTCCGGCTGGCCCTGAGCGAGGCCTCGTGCAGCCAGACCTCCTTCACCGCCAACTCCAGGCTGGCAGCCAGATCCGCCAGGGACACGGTAGAGGAGGAGGAGGCGTCGGTGGCGTTAAGAGTGAGGGACTCCTTCGCTTCACGGAGGGCCACGCGCCACTCCTCTCCCGGTTCACCGTCCGAGTTGTCGTCTGCCACCACAACCAGCTCCTTGCCGGATGCGGACACCCGAGCTCCCTCCGATGAGCCCCCACCACTGCCCGGGCTCAGCGCGGCGGTCTTCGGCCAGACCACGAGGGTCAGCGGGATATCGCCGCCAGTTTTGGTGGTGCTAGCCAGATCCGCATGGCGCGGCGGTGGAGTCCCCTGCACAAGAGAAGGGTGGTAGTCAGATTGACAGGCGGTGACCGTGGGCGCGCGCGCAGGGCTGGCAGCTCCGAAGGAGATGAGCATGCTAAAAATAAGGACAAAGCCAATAAGAAAAGGAAGAAAATCAAGGTGAAAAGATCGTCAGAGGAAGGGAAGAGTCTTACCCATGTACCACTGGGGGCGGCACCTTCCTATAGCCAAGCCGGCTCGGGTGCGGGGCGCCAATCCGGCTCCTCTTGGTAGCTGGCTCCTCCACCGGGGGCCGGTTGGACCCGCTTCCTCCCGTGCCGGAACGGCTAGAGTCACCATCCGTCGCCCGGCGCCGGCTTGATTCGGGAGCTAGGGAAGCCTCCTCTTCCTCGACAACCGGCGCGTGGGGGTTGTTCGCCGGCTGTCATTTCGATTGGGGAAGACATCGGCATCACTATCAGACTCTTCACTAGACCGGCGCGAGCGCGGCTCTGGAAGGTCGGCTATGAAGGCCTGGAGGGGAGTCTCTCCCTCCTCTCTTATGATGCAGGCAAAGTTCTGCAGAGGGGAACGACAAAAGTATTAGCCGGATAAGACACACGAGACAAAATACAAGGGAAGGAACAGATAACCTACTCGGGCACGCGATTCATGTATACGGGGCTAGCCTGAACTTCCACTTCGTGATCGTCCACACCCACTCCTTGAAGTTGTGGTAGCGGGGATCGCGACGGGAGAGCCGGGTCTGGTCCAGCTGGCCGGAGTAGAAGAACATCTTGTGCGCCCGTTGCTGCAACAGCATCATCAGCCGGGACATCCAGCTAAGCGTGATGTCCAGACCGGTTAAGCCAGCGGTGATGAGCGACCTCATCGGCTGCAGCATCTCATCTGACTCCACCTTGGAGCCATGGATCTTCAGATCCCAATGTTCCCGGCTGGACTCCACATCTTGGAAGGCAGGCAGATTGATCCGATCGATGTTGGTGATGTTGTAGACGTAAAAATATGACTGTTGCGAGAATCAGACCGTGTCATGAAGCTTGAACTTCGGGTAGCCGATCTGTGCGTGGGAGTAGATGGAGGCACCGCCGTAGGGGACCAGCGGGCCCTAGGAGAACTGGACCTGTGGCCGAACATGGAACAGCAGGCAGAAGAGCCCGATATCCGGTTGGATCCCGAGGTAACACTCGCAGAAGGCTGCAAAGTAAGCAAGAATGCCAATGGCATTGGTGCCGAGGTGGTGGAGACGCAGATCGAAGAAGGCGAGAAAGGTGAGGAAGAAGGGGTTCGCCGGAAGGGTGAAGCCGCGCGTGAGGTGGGACAAGAAAATCACCCGCTCCCTCTCCTGGGGGTGCGGCGAATCCTCCTCCGGCGGCGCAAGACGCACCACCACCTCCGACTCCGGCGGAAGAACCCGCGTGGTGCAATACTTCACGACATGGTCCTCCGTCACCGACGACCCGCACCAGGCGCCACAGTCCGCAGCCATCACCTCCTCATCGACCATCACTGCGAGCACTGAGAAGGGGGGCCCGTGTCTCCGACGACCCCAGGTGGGCGGCACGGCCAGTCCGGTAGCAAGAAAGTAGAGGCAGAGCGCAAGCAACAAGCGAAGAGGAGAAAATGGTGAAGGCAGGCAGCGGGGTAGGGGGAACTGCTCCCCCAGGAGGTATTAACCCTAGGGGAGAGCAATCGTCCGGGTCACCGCGTGGCGCCCATTGGGTCGTGTCGCACCCCCACCAACCGCTCCGGATATTTTGCGACCACACCACGCGCGCGGAAGATCCCATGGCGCAAACCAAACCGGCAGACGGCTGTTCCCCAGGCGACGTGTGACGGGACACGACGCTGCACACAACAGCGCAATTATGGCGCGTGTGCGCGTGGCCGGTGTCAGCACAGACGTCACGGGGCGGCGCAACTGCCAGCTCGCAACCAGATACAAATTCAAAAGCAAGAGGGAGCACGCGCACATTTCACCTAAGGGAGAAATCTACACGTGCTCGGGGGCTAGTGTCGGGGGGGATGACCCCCGGATAGCCTAGCCAGACAAGAAAGAAGACAACTAGATCACGTCTGGCTAGTGGAGCCTAGCCAAACACGGGAACTAGACGGTGCAGAAGGTAGCCAGAACAAGGAAGGTTGGCAAGACACAGATCCGGCTAGACGATCGTAGCCGGACGCAATCAAGGCGAAGGCAGGGCGACATGCTGAGCAGTACACAGTACGCCCTGGTACAACGACAAGACCCCAGAAGGACATGGACCATGCCGAAGACTTTGTGGCTGACGCGGGCACAGTGGTCGGTTGCTGATGACAGGCTCGCATGATGTTCACTGTACCCATGACGACTAGCATGGTGTGTACGTTCGACAATACATACACTACCAAGTACTATAGATGACCAGCCGACTGGGGCTCGCCTGTGGGGCCCACCAGCTAGCCTGGCCAGTAAGACCATTACCCCTTGCCTATATAAGGAGTGGCAAGGCTCTCGTAGCAAGGGTTGAGCATTCAATAGCTAGCTAGTCCATACAGCTCGAGGAGCAAGTTGTATCATGTGTATCATCCATAGTCAGATCGGCAGGAGTATGAGTTTTACCTCACACGAGGGCTCCGAACCTGGGTACTTCCTGTGTCTCTCTACACTCGCTCATACCCAATCCCGCCTACGAGCACTGTTGATAGCTTCCCTGCCATTTGCCCACACCTCTATCTAGCCTATTTAGGCATTGCCGTTTCCAACACAACAACAACGGGCGCATGGTACGGGCCACTCCGACCGTACCAGTGGTCATTATCGACACTTTGAACTACAAAAACTCAAAGAATTTTATTAGTAGCTCTATGCGCCTTTGCACATCTTATCCAAAGGTTAGATAGCAGCAAAAAAACACTAAGTAACGATCCAACAATACTTCTTAGGCCACGTGTTAGTAAAATAAAATATATTGGATTACCTTATTTCTTCTCCTCTTTCCATAGGTCTTCTTGAACACTCTTTATTAAAAACAAAAACAAGACAAACTAACACGAAATAAAACATAATAAATAAAAACTTAGAGAAACTTTATTTCTTATGGGTTGCCTCCCATGAAGCTCTTCTGGTTATGGTCAATTAGCTTGACCTTGATGGCAATCACTTAGGTTTGGGGAGCGGAATGCCCACTCCAAAATAGTTTGCTTTTGAAGTAATTACACCATCATCATCATTAGGCTTGGCCTTCTTTTTCCTAGGGAAGTGGACTACAAAAGGATCTCTAGATGGTAGCCATATTCTTACATTCCCTTCATGTAAATTAATCAAAGCTTTAATATTTCTTAGGAATGGTCTACCTAGAATTATAGGTGCTATGGGATCTTCAGGCATGTCCACAATAACAAGATCAATAAGAGCGGGACTACCTTTTATTTCAACAACTATATTTTCTTTGATCCCAACAACTTCTTTATAAGTTGAATCAGCTAGATGGAGTCTTAATTTAGTTGTAACAAATGGCCCCAAGTTTAACTTATCGAATAGGCTTTTGGAAATCATTGAGACGCTTGCACCAAGATCACAAAGTGCAGATATCTCATTAACTCCCAACTTAATTTTAATAGTGGGCTCAAATATATCATCTAGCTTAGATAGAAGCTTATCAGCTAGTATTTTATAGTCCATATCTAAATCACAAACCTTAGATGCTACTTGTTGTATAAATTTGTCGGGGGGGTGACCCCCGGGTAGGCCAAGACAGGTCCAACCGACCGGCTCCAAAGAGCTCTGGTCGTTTGGACCCAAGACAAGGAACAACATCCGGATGGAACTCTCCACCCGGCCCGCACCCAAGACTCCCTGGATGGCCCGTCCAACCGGGTGGCCAGAAGAATCGGCTGGGAGGCCGCTCCTAGCCGGCCGCCTCGGATCCATTGGCCCTAGTACTGGGGAGGTCATGCCCCTTGCTGAGCGCACCTCTGACCAGACAGGCTGGCTGGCCCGGTTGGCGCTACCGGACAACTGTGCCAAAGTTGGAGGCTGACAAGTAAAGCTTCGGCTTACGCATAAAGAGCCGGTTGATGGAGAAAGAGTCAGCTGACGAGTAAAGCAGGGGCACCGGACACTATAGCGTCGTCCTTCCCTGTACCGAAGGTTCGGCCCTGTCTAGCCGGCCCACTTTGTAAATCCCAAATCCAAATAGTAAACCCTAGAACCCATCCTGTAAACTACCTCCTCAACCAGTATATAAGGGGGTAGTGCTAGGGTTCTAGGTAGAGACAATTACAAGCTAGAAGTTCCATAGGTTGAACAAGTTGAGTAGTTCCTTCCTCTTCTTCTAGCAAGGAGTAGCTAGGAAAACAACTCAAGGAGCATCTGTATTGGGCATTCGCCCCTCGATAGTAGATCCTTGTAGGAGTAGGAGCTTTACCTCGCCAAGAGGGCTCTGAACCTGGGCATATCGCTGTGTTTGCAGTATCTGTGCCCAAATCATTGCGAGTAGCCACCGATAGCATCTTGATTGTCCCCTCTTATGCCATCCCCGATGGCACTGTCATGTTCCACACCACGACAGTTGGCGCCCACCATGGGGCACAGTGCTTCGGCTGGGATCATCTTTCGCATGGGACTTCCACTCGTTGCTGGTGAGTGAGTCGCCTCCGGCCTCGTCCTCACCTTCAGCTCCTTCGACTGCGTCCTCGACAACGCATCCTGTTTCACTAGGGAACCTTCCCAAGCTAAGGATCCATCATGCACTTCGGTGAGCACCGCGTCTACATCGCCTCCATCACCTAAACCTTGCCTCACGAGGTCATCACCGTGTCCGGCGTGCCTCCTGGCTTCTCTGCTTCGTGCGTCGCTAGTGGCAGCGTCGAGGTCATGATGGAGGGCTCACGCGAGAACCGGCACCCACCTTTGGAGTGCAACAGGGAGAGCCGCGTCACCAACTCGTGCCTCTTGAACCAGGACCTTCTCAACGCGTCCATCGAGCACCTCCGCAACCCCATCGCACCCATCGAGACCGATCCAGCAGCAGCTGCGGCAGCCCTAGAGGCCACTCGCCAGAGCCTCCTAGAAGAAGCTGGCAAAGTGGCAGCCACCCAACGGCGGATGAACGTGACCATGCGCGAGTACAAAATCGTGCACGGCTTCGCCCGCTTACCCAGCGCTAGCCGTCTGGCCCATCCCTAAGGCCGAAACCTCGGTTCGGAGATGGATCGTGCTGCTCATCCGCGTACACCCGCGGTGCAGCCAGTGTACAGCACTCCCGCCAAGAACATGAGGGCCACGGAGGCTGCAGTCGCAGAACTTTTCCACCTAGAGGGCGAGGAGCTGCTCCGTCAGCAGGCACGTGTCCAGCTCCTCATGGTTACAGCAAACAAACAGCAGGCTGAGGCTGAACTCGGCATGGCTGGCAACAACAGGACCCAATCGCTCGCCGGATGGCGGATCTGGCTGCAGGCGCCAGCAAGGCATCTTCCCCAAATGGAGCAAGGCCGAGCAACCGTCCACGCGGCAGATCAGCGTACCGCAGGCACAACGCCCGCGACGCGGCAGCTGTTACCAGCAAGGACCGCGAGCCGGCCGACGAAACCGAAAAAGGCCAAGCGTTGCCCAAGTCCCGTCTATCTGGCTAGCTGGGACCGCTCGAGCCGGAAGAACCACAAGACACGCACGCACGAATCGACCTACTGGTCCAGTCACTCGCGCTGGAAGAATAAAGTCCAGCCGGTCCAAGATGCTTTGGACCGCGAATCCGGAATGAACCATTTCCAAAGGGATTTTCGCTCCCAAGGGATACTCCAAAGTATAATGACTCGGTCAAGCCGGAGGACTGGCTGGTGGACTACACCACCGCGGTGGGCATCACAAACGTCAACCGCCGGGTGGCCGTGCGCTACGCTCCCCTCATGCTCCTCGATTCGGCCAGGACATGGCTCAACAGCCTCCCTGACAACAGCATCAATGCTTGGATTGATTTCGAGCAGGCGTTTGTCCGCAACTTCACCGGCACCTACAAGTGCCTAGGTCGACCCAGCGAGCTCGCTCTTTGCGTGCAGGGGCCGGATGAATCTGACCACTCCTACATCACCCGGTGGACGAGCATGCACAACTCCTACGAGGGGGTGCACGAGCACCAGGCGGTCAATTTTTTCGTCAACGGCTGTAGATATGGCACCATGCTCAAGCATAAGCTTCGCCGGGTGGAGCCTACCACCATGGCACAGACCATGGCCATCGCGGACAAGTATGCCACCGCGGATGCAGCAATGAAAAGATCCGTCCAGGTGGACGACCAGGGGCAAATCATCGTTGACGTCGCTGTGGATCGACGCCAGTCGTATGGGAACGGCCATAACTCCAGGCGGCATGAAAACCGCCACAGAAAAAGAAAGGACGACCAGCCGGATAACCAATATGGTTCCAGGCAGGTGGCGGCAGTGCAGGAGGATCTGGCTGCACGCGGAAGCCGGAGACAAAAGCCTGATGATTGGCCCCTGAGGCCAAAGTACACCATCGAGTCAATGCTTGATGGGCCATGCAAGTTCCACAGCGGAGGCAACAAACCGGCTGCACATACCACATGCCAGTGCATGTGGACAAAGAAGATGGCGGAAATTGCTGGCGCGCCGGCTGGGCAGGCTCCACCGTCCCCCATTGGTGGGCCACTAGGTGACAGTGATAACCAGCGCCGGAGGGAGAATGATGATGACAACTACCCCTTCCAGGTGGGAAACTACCACATCTTCACGATAGAGCCGGAGACCAAGCACAACAAGAGACACCATGAGGCGAAGGTGAACGCAATCGTTCCTCCCGTCCCCCAGTACCTCAACTGGTCGGAGCAAGAAGTTGCATGGAGCCGGAAGGACCAGCTAGCCAAGCTACCTCACCCAGGCACTTACGTAATGGTTCTGGATCCCACCATCGCCTCCTAGAAGCATTCCTGCAGATTCTCCCGCGTCCTCGTAGACGGTGGGATCAGCATTAACCTCATGTACCGCAGCTCGCTAGACCGGCTTGGTATCAGTGAGTCACAGCTGGAGCCGTCAAGCACCTCCTCCCGTCGCATTCGCCCATTGGAAAGATCCGGCTGGACGTCATCTTTGGCATGGAGGATAACTTCCGCCGCGAGCCTATCTGGTTCGAGGTGGTCAACCTCTCCAGCGCATACCACGCAATCCTGGGGTGCCCAACGCTGACCAAGTTCATGGCGGTGCCACACTATGCGTACCTCAAGATGAAGCTCCTAGGGCCAAAGGGTGTCATCACCGCCGGCTGCTACAGGCAATCTGTGGAATGCGCCACAAACGGGTCCAAGATAGCGGAGGCCATGATCATCATGGAAGAGAAGCGCATTATCAAGCAAAATGTGGAGGCCATGTAGAAGGACATGCCGGCTGGCGAACCCAAGCCGGCCGGGAAGCACAGTTCAAGCCGTCCAAGGGCACGAAGAAGATCCTGCTGGACGAATCCGAGCCGGACAAGTTCGTCCTAGTCGGAGTCGGCCTCGACAGCAAATAGGAAAGCACGCTCGTCGACTTCCTCCGTGAGAATCGGGATATCTTCGCATGGTCCCCCAAGGACATGCCAGGTGTTTCGAGGGAGCTCGCCGAGCACTCTTTACATGTCAAGCTGGATGCAAAACTGGTCAAACAGTCACTATGCCGCTTCGCGGAAGAAAAAAGAAGAACCATCGGTGAGGAGATCACCCGGCTGCTCGCAGCCAGATTCATCATGGAGGTTTTCCACCCGAAATGGTTGGCAGACCCCGTACTGGTACTAAAGAAGAACAAGACTTGGCGCATGTGTGTTGACTACACTAGCCTCAATAAAGCATGGCCCAAAGATCCATTCGCCCTGCCAAGGATAGACCAAGTGATCAATTCCACATGCGGCTATGAGCTATTGTCGTTTCTGGATGCGTATTCCGGCTACCACCAGATATGGCTGAACCCCTCTGATCAAATAAAGACAGCATTCATTACTCCCTACGGAGCTTACTGCTACACCACCATGCCGTTTGGGCTGAAGAACACGGGGGCAACATACCAGTGCGGCAAGCAAAAATGTCTGCAAGCTCAGATCGGCACAAACATAGACGCCTACATTGATGATGTGGTGGTCAACACCAAGGAGCACCAGACACTCCTTGAAGATCTGAAGGAAATATTCACCAACCTCCGCCGGTTCCAAATGAAGCTGAACCCGGAAAAATGTGTGTTTGGTGTCCCAGCCGGCCACCTACTCGGTTTTCTTGTGTCAGAACAAGGAATCAAGGAGAACCCGGCTGCCTAAGAACCTGCGAGATGTCCAGAAGTTCACTGGATGCCTGGCCTCCCTCAGCCGGTTCATCGGCCGGCTGGGCGAGAAAGCACTCCCACTGTACCAACTCATGAAGAAGACGGACAAGTTCGTCTGGACATCGTAGGCGGATGAAGCCTTGCGTGACCTTAAGCGCATGCTCACCTCGCCACCTATACTGGCAGCCTAGCGGCAAAGGAGCCCATGCCGATGTACATCACAGCCACTAATAGGGATGTCAGCGTAGTACTAGTAGTGGAGAGGCTGGAAGAGGGAAAGGCGCAGCCGGTGCAACGACCAGTGTACTACTTGAGTGAGGTACTCTCGCTCTCAAAGCGGAACTACCCTCATTACAAGAAGCTAGTGTACGGCGTGTACATGGCCGCCAAGAAATTGAAGAATTACTTCCAAGAGCACTCCATCAGGATGGTGGCGCTAGCGCCACTTTCGGAGATTATTGGCAACAGAGATGCCATGGGCCGGGTGGCGAAATGGGCCATAGAGCTTGCCTCCCACAACATATAGTACGAGCCAAGAACAGCGATCAAGTCTCAGGCCTTGGAAGATTTCCTTGTTGATTGGGCAGAGATGCAATACCTGCCGCCTTGCCCTGATTACACGCATTGGAAGCTGCATTTCGATGGCTCCAAGATGTACGGGGGCTCGGAGTCGGAGTGGTCATCACCTCTTTCAAGGGAGACCGGCTAGAGTACGTGTTGCAAATCCACTTCCACGCCTCCAACAACGTTGCTCAATACGAGGCGCTCGTCCATGGCCTCAAGATGGCCAAAGAGATCGGCATCCGGCGCATATTATGCTTTGGCCACTCGGATCTGGTGGTGCATAAAGTGTCAAGCGATTGGGATGCTAGGGATGCAAACATGGCTCTATATCATTTCTTCGGATAACAGCTATGCGCCTGTTTTTAAGGATGCGAGTTTCACCATGTCCCCAGAGCAAACAATGAGGCCGCAGACACGCTCGCCCGCATCGGGTCAACAAGACAGGAAGTTCCGCATGGAATCTCCCTCGAACGACTGCGCAAGCCATCAATCACGCCGTCTCCAGAATTCGACTCCATACTAGACGCGGACCCGAGGACTGCCGGCTCCAGGACCTCCGCGACGGCTCCACTGCACCCGGGGACTGTCGGCTCGAAGACCTCCGCAACGGCTCCACCACACCCGGGGACTGCTTCACCTCACCCGAGAACTGCTTCACCGCACACGGGGACTGTTCCACCTCACCCGAGGACTGCCGCGTCCAGCCTAGAGGCTACCGGCTCCACTACTTCACCCGGTCGGCCTCCAAACGAGCCCAACCCAGTCATCCACGCAGAGGTAAACCTGCTCATGCAGGCGGTATGCGCCATCCAGGAAACTCCAACATGGGCCAAGCCGTTCATGGATTTCCTAGCCAGAGGAGAGTTGACCGAAGAGGAGGTAGAGGCAAGGCAGGTGAAGCACAGAGCCAACGCATATACTGTCATCAACAACGAGCTCTACAAGCGTAGCGCTGGGGGCATTTATCAGCGGTGCCTGAGATAGGAGGAGGGGATCCGGCTGCAGGTTGACATTCACCAGGGCGAATGCGGACACCACGCATCATCACGAGCCATAGTGGCAAAGGCATTTCGCCATGGGTTCTACTGGCCCACGGCGCTCGAAGACGCTGAACAAATAGTCAAGTCATGCAACGGTTGCCAGCAGTTCAGCCAGCAGAAGCACACTCCATCTGCAGCACTCAAGACGATTCACATCACTTGGCCCTTCGCTGTCTGGGGGCTGGACATGGTCGGCCCTTTCAAAATAGCCTGATCCGGCATGACGCACCTGCTGGTGGCAGTGGACAAATTCACAAAATGGATCGAGGCGAAGCCGATAAAGAAGCTAGATGGACCAACAGTGGTCAAGTTCTTCACGGATATAATCACACGCTTTGGCTACCCCAACAACATCATAATAGACAACGACACAAATTTTGCCAAAGGGGCTTCCGCGCATTTCTGCGGAGACAAGGGCATCCGTCTAGATCTAGCATCCGTGGCTCACCCCCAATCCAACGGGCAATGCGAGCAAGCAAATGGACTGGTCCTACCCAGAATCAAGCCCCGACTGATTGAGCCACTGATGCAATCACCCGGCTGCTGGATCGAGGAGTAACTGACTATGCTTTGTAGCCTCCGCACCACGCCTAATCGGTCCACTGGCTACACCCCTTTCTTCCTCATCTACGGGGCGGAGGCGGTCTTACCAACGGACATCGAGTTGGACGCACCTCGCAAGTTGCTGTACTCTGAGTAGCAGGCCAAGGAAGCATGTGAAGACAGCGTCGATCTCCTCGAGGAGGGACACGAGCTGGCCTTGTCTAGAGATCCGCCATCTACCACCAAAACTTGCACCGCTACCACTCCAGCCAGATCCATAGCGTCTTGTTCCGCGAGGGCGACCTGGTACTAAGGCTGGTACAGGACACCAAGGGGAGGCACAAGTTATCTACACCTTGGGAGGGCCCATTCATCAACAGCTGGGCACTGTAGAACAACTCAT
The DNA here is from genome assembly GCA_916181665.1 of Avena sativa. NCBI lineage: Eukaryota > Viridiplantae > Streptophyta > Magnoliopsida > Poales > Poaceae > Avena > Avena sativa. The sequence goes on along the minus strand of OV702290.1, from coordinate 22,959,354 downwards.
ACTATCTCATCGACACCCGCCAGCCGGAAAAGAACAAGATGGACCGTTCAGGCGAAGAAACTGAGCGCCCATGGAACGTGAGCCTGCTTCGCCCCTTTTACACATGAACAAGAAGTGTACGTATCTTACCTTTATGTAATGAACAAGCATGGGAGCCTCGACATAGTCTCGGAGACTCCGCAATAAATTAGCAAATCATGCTGCACAATTTGGCTTTCCCGGCTGCATTATTCTAACCCTGGAGCCAGCGATCCGTCTCGGGGACTCGCCGGTTGGCCCGGACGATCGCGCAATCCACACGGCAAAGTACTTTACGCGGCTCCTAGGGCTTCCTCTTTGGTTCTGGCTGTAGACCGCAAGCCGGCTGACAGATCCGGCAAGAGCAGAATGCTCGAAGACCCTTACACGAAAAGGCTACGAGGAAAACAAAGACACCTGGACGTTCCGGTCGCGCTCGCTTGCCAAGGCCAATGACCCAAAGCTGAAGTATCATGCAGTACGCCTACTAAGTTACCCCTTCGACTCCGTCTCGAAGCCGGCAAGGGCACAACATCAAATTGGCCAATGCTCATTGAGAAAAGGGCAAAGTCATTGGCTTCATGCGAAACAGCAAAATTTCAAGACTAGTGAATCTCATATTACAATTCAATTTGCACTTGTTTAACCAGGCAAACAACTTGTTTGTTTTTCATCTTTGCATGAGCCAAAGTTCCATGACAAACACCCAAGCCGGAGGCTAATAGCTCCCAGGTGGCAGAAGAGCAGGCAAAGGAGCTTCGACCCGGTTGTATTCTCCAGCCGGCCCGAACCTCGGGGACTACATCATGTGGGTGCGCTCGTGCGCCCCCACACAGAAACCTGCAAACAGACAACAATATAAAGGATCTTTGACCCGGCTGTATTCTCCAGCCGGCCCGAACCTCGGGGAATACACCCTGTGGGTGCGCTCGTGCGCCCCCACACAGAAACAAGTATGCAACAAATGCAAAGCATAAAGTGTGGATGAGAAGCACGAGCAGATATACAAAGGGAGGCAATGCTCCCACCAGAGTTCAAAAACAGAACAAAGACGAGTGTTCACCAACGCAAAAACGCAAGTTTTTCAACTACAAATACTCCCGGCATACTGGGGATCAAGCTGGCTGATTGGTAGAAGGGCCGGAGGCATTGGCTGGAGCTTGGCTGCTGGAGGCGACATCGTCTGAGGCGGTGTGGGGCGTAGCCGGGGCTTCGGTACGTGGTGCATCCGGACTGTGGTGATACGGTTCCGTGCTAGCCGGGTCACTGAAGTCCCGGTCCAGCGCGATGAAGCTCCCAATCTTCACGCCACAAGAGCGGATGTCAGGAACCTCGACGCGAAGCTGGTCATAGCTGGTTCCTTGGTGAAATCCGCAAGAAAGGCTACGTAGATCCACATCCGGGTACCAGGACTTCAGCAGGGCCAGCACCATCTCTGTGCCACCGCGTGCCGCCTACTCCCGTGCCACGTCCATGAGGTTAGGAGCGCCCGAAAGCCGCTCGGCCAGAGCGTCCATGGTGGCCGGCTGGGCGGTGTCAGGCCAGACGTAGTCATAGACCTCAAGGGCAGCGGCACGTAGCTGGTTCGCCTCCTCGCTGACAACCGCCACCAGCTCTCCCGGGTGTAGATCCCGACCCAGAGCTGTCTCGGGGATGCAGGCCAGCGCCTGATCAGTCGCCTCAGGATACTGAGCTGCACCCGGGAAAGGAGACAACAATCAATGATTGGCCGCAGAAGGCAAAACTGCAATACTGGCCTGGATTGAGAGCACTTACTAACGATCATCTCGGCGATCTAACAAAGATCTCCCAGTGCTGCTGCTTGCTTGGCCTTGGAGGCCTTGAGAGCATCCTCCTGGGTGGCATACAGCACCTCCAGGTTCTTCAGCGCATCGGTCTGGATGTACGCCACCTTCTTGGCTTGGCCAGCCTTGATGTCCATATGCTACTAATGTGCAACCAGTTGGGCGATCTGGTCCTGGCGAGCTTTGTTGGACTCCTCCAACTGGGCAACCTCCCCCGTCAGCCGGGCCACCTCGTTGTCCCGGTCTGCCAGCAGAGCTGCGGGAGGGTACCCAATATTCAACAAGAAGCGTGAGAAATCACACAATTGGGAAGACATGGCAGAGAAAACAATCTTATGACCCAGGTCCCACGAGGTCTTGGCAGCGTCGGCAAGAGCCCTCTGCGTAGAAGAGAAAAGTAAGAACCAAAAGATCCGGCTGTGGCGCAAGACGGAGAAGAAACATCGGAATTGGCAAAGAGACACACACCTCGACGGAGGCTCCCAGTGCCTTGGCCTAGCCAAGCCCCTGCTCCAGCGCCTCCACCAGTTGGCGGGCCTAGCCGATAGCCAGGGGCGCCATCCCAGACAGTTGCACCAAGGCGGCGTCCAGCGGTGGCGCAGCCCGAGCTGGCGTCCAGCCGGTGACCTGAACGTCGTTGTCGCTCCCCGTGGCTGTAGAGGGCCCACCCGCCAGCTAGGCCGGGACCTCTGGCGGCGGCACCTCTACCGGATCCTCCACCCGGTAGGCGCCGGAGTCAGCGCACACCGTCGGGCCAGAGGGAGGCGTGGCCGCGCTGCTACGCCCAGGCAGGAGAGCCTCGGTGATACGGGAAACGGCGCCGGCCCGGTGCAGCATCACAGACTCAGCCGGCGGCACCACCACGTCCGCATCCGCCCCATCCAGCGCAACAGGCGCAGCTTCGGGCGTCACAGCCAGCGCAACCTCAAGCATCATAGCCGGCACACCTCCGTCCCTAGCAGGCGGAGGGCCGGACACGATGGCGACGCTCGCGGAGCCGGGCAAAGCCATTGCCTTGTTGCGAGAAGGACAAGGGAGAAATAAGCAAGTGTGAGCCCATCAGTACAAGTATATAAGGAGCAAAGGAGCACGTACCCGGCAACGCTTGGCATGGTGGCCGTGGCTTTGGGACGATGACTCTTCTTGGAGGCACCCCCAGCCGGCGCGGTGCTGGTCGAGGCGGCTCCCTTCCCCCGGGCCCTAGGCGCGGCGGCCTCGGCCAGATCCACATCCTTGCCGTGCATGGCTGCTCCAACACACAAGCAAAATGTCAAGTTCACGGCTAAAAACATAGTGAGAGCGAGGCAGGCACGGAAAGGGAAAAACTCCTCACCGAGTGGGAACTCATAGCCCTCGTCAGCCCGCATGGGGAACCGCTCCGGCTCCGTCTGCGGATACTTCAAAGGCTTGTAGTCCATGGAGAAGATAGGGAGCTCGACAGCCCCCATGCCATCCTCCACTAGCTGCACCGTAAAAGCTACTCAGCAAGGGAAGATAAGAGGCACAAAGCAAGAGCCCCTCGAGGAAAATTCACCCGGAAAAGAGGAGAAAAGGCTTACCTTCGACGGGAGCCGGCCGTGGTGATACAGCCGGCAGGAGAACTGCTAGTCCTCTGCCATCACCTCCTTTGAGATGGTGGCAAGCCACTCGCGGAGGGACGCGTGCGGCACCTCCAGCCAGGAGACCCGGGTGGGATCCAGATGGTTTGAGAGGTGGCACATCTTGTGCGATCACTGCTACAGCGGAAGCACGCGATTCGCCATCCAGGACAGCAGGATGTCCCGGGCGGTGAGACGGTCCTTCTCCACCAGGACCGCCAGCCAGACGGCCATCCGGTCGATGTCTCCCTGGGCGCCCAAGTGCTAGACGCTCCAGGCCTTCCGGGTGGAAGGAACGTTCGAGAAGACCGGAATCTTGATCCAGTCTACCTCGGTTGCATTGTGCACGTAGAAATATGAGCGCTGCCACATCTTGATAGTGTCCGGGAGCTCCAGGCGCGGCATCGCCGCTAACAGCCGCGGGTAGATGGTGCAGTAGCCCGTCTCCGTCAGCGGGCCGCCCTTCCCCACCACCTGAACCTTGAAGTAGAAGAACTTCAAGAAGTTCGCGGCATCAGGGCGGACGCCAAGATACGCCTCGCAGCAGGCCGCATGATGCGCCAGCATCGCCACGGTGATGGCTCCAATGTGGTGGAGCTGGAGGTCGAAGGAGTCGAGCAGCTCCAAGATGAACCTGCTCAGCGGTAGCCCAAGGTCGCGTGTGAAATGGGCAAGGAAGACGACGGCCTCGCCGGGCTAGGGGTTGGGCACCCGCTTGCCCTCTGGCGCGAGGCGATGCCCCACCAAGTGTTCCGGTCGCAGGAACTTCCCTAACAGGTACTTCCGCACCAGCTCCTCCGTGAAGTAGGAGCCACACCACCCGCTGGTGACGTCCGACAACATGTTGTTGGGGAAGGTGGCCGTGTTTGAAGCATGCAGGCCCATCCTCGAAGAAAAGGAACAAGGGTGGCGCCGGCGACCAGGCAGCAAGGGCGCAAGCAAGCAGAAGCGGGGCTAAGGCGCAATGGAAAACAGAGGCAGCGGGGGCAAGAAGATGAACTGAGGAACCTCGCTCCCTGGCATCCCTATTTATTAGGGAAGAAGAACTGCGCCGGTCACCCTCCCTCTCCACCACGTGGCGAGCAACGGTCCCACATCAGCACGATGGTTCTGGGCGGATCGTGTGCACCCGCGCAAAATGCACAGAGGATCCCGCAGGCGTTACTGCGGAAGGCAAACCGCGCCCACGATCCCCGAGAAACCACAATGATGAAGACGTGTGCACGGTTACCAAAAACTGCTGCGGCAGCCCAAGAAGTCAAACTGACGTGACGCGCATTAGAAGTGGCAGGAATGGCTAACGCAGGCAATGACGACAGCAAACTGGTGATCCCTCTCCCGGCCGGATGCGGCAGCCGGTCCAGGAGAAAACCGCTCACACCATGTGGGTGGGGCCATCGGCTCCATAGCCGGTAAACCCCAGTCGGGAAATAGCGAAGAATCTCAAGCCTGAACAAGACAAAAACTACAAGACAAAAACCACAAGACAAAAGCTACAAGACAAAGGAAAATGACAAAACCTCTGCAACGACAATCATTTCAACCTCAACCAAATGAGCACGCAAGAACTTCGCCACGAGGCAAAGTCCTAATGCGCTCGAGGACTAGTGTCGGGGGATGACCCCTAGGTAGGCCAAGAAAGGACCAACCGGCCGGCTCCAAAGAGCTCTGGCCATCTAGACCCAAGACAAGGAACAACAGCCGGATGGAACTCTCCACCCGGCCCGCACCCAAGACTCCCTGGCTGGCATGTCCAGCCGGGTAGCCAGAAGAACCGGCTAGGAGGCTGCTCCTAGCTAGCCGCCACGGATCCACTGGCCCTAGTACTCGGGGGTGATGCCCCTTGCTGAGCGCACCTTTGACCAGACAGGCTGGATGGCCCGGTCGGTGCTACCGAATAACTGTGCCAAAGCTGTAGGCTGACGAGCAAAGCTAGGGCTAACGAGTAAAGCTCTGGCTTACGCATAAAGAGCTAGCTGACGAAGAAAGAGCCGGTTGATGAGTAAAGCAGGGGTGCCATCCTTCCCTGTTCCGGAGGCTTGACTGGACCCGGGCCTACCGTTCAACCCTGTCTAGCCGGCCCACTTTGTAAAGCCCAAATCCAAACAGTAAACCCTAGAACCCATCCTGTAAACTACCTCCTCAACCAGTATATAAGGGGGGTAGTGCTAGGGTTCTAGGTAGAGACAATTACAAGCTAGAAGTTCCATAGGTTGAACAAGTTGAGTAGTTCCTTCCTCTTCTTCTAGAAAGGAGTAGCCAGGAAAACAACTCAAGGAGCATCTGTATTGGGCATTCGCCCCTCGATAGTAGATCCTTGCAGGAGTAGGAGCTTTACCTCGCCAAGAGGGCTTCGAACCTGGGTACATTGCTATATTTGTAGTATCTATGCCCAACCCATTGCGAGTAGCCACCAATAGCATCCTGATTGTCCCCTCTTATGCCATCCCCGATGGCACTGCCGTGTTCCACACCACAACAAAATTGTCGGTACATAGCATCATTACCTTGTTCTATACCTGGATTCTTAACGGTGATCATCTTCAATAGATCTTCCACGATATATTCTAGTGTTGGCGCGTTGCTATAATCCAGCTCTTCAGGATTTTCATCATTGGTTACCACCCTCATCATTTTGAGGTCTTCTACCGGATTTGTCTCGGGTTTTCCAACAAACTTTGCTAGAATGAGAGCTTGGCTCTCGGCTACCTTACCCAGCTGAGCCTCCAGGGTCTTTGTTCTTCCCTGTAGAGCCTGCACATCATTTCTAATTGCAATCGCCTGATTAGATAATCTTCCTATACTACTTTCAAGGTTCTCCGTAATCTTAATAAGCATATTGTTTTGTTCGGTTTGAGATTCCATAAATGTTCTAACAGTTTGCTCAAACAGGAGATTGCCATGATTTGCTCCATTATTATTATCATAATTATTATAAGGAGCACCTGCAGGATTAGTATGATATTTTTGAACATTAGAAGCATAATTATTTTTCCATGCAGGATTAAAAGGAGTGCGAGCTATAAAATTAACATCGGTAGTGATAGAATTAACTTGGGTATCTTCCTTACCCTTTAATAAGCTAAGCAACTCATCTACCTTAGATGTAAGCTCCTCATTGTTTACCTCGGTAATTGAACTTACTCTCTTCGAGGTTCTTTCCACATGCCATTGGGCATGGTTATTTTGCATATCATCAAGTAACTTCTTTGCAACACTCACATGCTTTCCCATGATCGTTCCTCCTGCTACGGTATCTAGCATAGACTTAGACATTGGCTTAGCACCATTTGGATCTACATCTTTAATACGCATCATGTCACAAATTTCAGTAAAAGTATTTAAGTGCAATCCCGAATCCTTAGAAGATGAACCCCCAAATTGGTTTTGTTGAACCAAACTTAAAAGGTTAGGTTTTATATCATATGTTTCCGCATCAACTACGGGTTGAGTGATGGATGCACGAATAAAATCATCAGTGGGAGTAGCATACTCCCCTAATCTCTTTTGAGCTATGGCTCTTATCTTTTTGGTAATTTTTTAAGTAATAACAAATAACAAGTAACTAATTTTTTGGGGTTTTCAAATAGATAACAAGAAAGTAAACTAATAACAAGAATTAAACTACAAACAATAATAAAACTAAAAACAAGGTCTCTAATGACGTCACCAGGATAGCGAAATTGCTTCCCCGGCAACGGCGCCAGAAAAAAGGTTGATACCTTCAATCGGATTCACGAATGTAGTATAATAGCTTTTTCCCTAGAAGACCTTGGTTTAATCGAACCTCGGAAAGCACTGCTAAAAGGTAATAAAAAGGACACATCTACAAGACTTTGTTTGTTCATTTTACCTTAGTTGACCGGACCAATCTAGTTTACTTTATAACGGGTTTGAATCAATGGATGGAGATAGGCAAGGGTTGAAGATCCACCTACAGCTGCACATCAAATGGGATAAAAGATAATAATAAGCATAGTCGTGTATAATGTTTGTATTGAGATAATCTTTTATGTGCAACACATCCTAATATTCTAGAGCCCCTGTGATGCAACGGGCATAGCAATAGACTTTTAATCCAACCGAGAGTACACCAAAGACACGGGTTACAAACGATTATTAAGTGTAAACATAGATCAAATCTTTAAGTGGTGATGTTGTTCTTGATCCCGAATGGGGCGCTAAGCGAAGATCGTACTTCCCTTTCTGTCACGGAGTTTCCTATGAGATCGCCTCTAGCCAAGTATCTCACCTCAAGACTTGATAAATCTATGGGATCTTGGGTACCTACAATTCCACAGACCGAGACGAGAGACGAAGAAACAAAAGATACAAATCACAAATCCAAACAAAATACAATTCTCCCATGATCTAGATAATGCACATAATTGTTGTGAGGTTTCTCCCCAACTTGTAGCCCGTGAGGACTACTCACTCATAACAAATAGACCAGAGATAGAAAACATCATGCAAACACTTAGATTGAAATCAAATATTCTGACAATGGTCGCCAAATCACAAGGAGATCTAAAAGTATAAAGTAATGACTATGGCTAGTGGAGGGATGGATGGTGGAAGTGATGAAGAATGGATGAATAATGGTGTGGATCTCCTTTGGTGGTGTTGTGATGCAATCTGAGAATGGCGTCTCTCTGGCCGACGGCTGGAGCCTCAAAATATATAGGCGTCTTCATGAAAGTTGTAGGGTTTGACGAGACAAAGTCGTCGCCACCTGGTACGAGCGGGTGGTACGGGCAAACGGTGCCCGTACCAGTGGTAGTTAAGCATGCTGACGCCCTGGAATGCTTCTCCAATTAATTGGCCGTGTGTACTTCCTCAAAATCCTTCATTATGACTCCTTATTTCACCTTAAAAATAGTGATTTCCTGCACAACATAAATCAAAAAAGGGATTTACATATCTTTGCAATCATTAGTCATTAGTGGCAAAAGTTGAGAGTTTGTTTGGCAATTGCTTGACCAAAAACAACGTTTAAACGCAGTGGAAGATAGCAAAAATCAGAGCCATCATAGATCCTTCCCCTTCACAATACTTTAATTTGATGAGAATTCGTGCAAACACACCTAAGGGGAACCAAATTGATAATCTTGTTATTCGATATTTATTCTATGTGATTGCTAACACACTGTAGGCACGTGGTGAGTTTACTAGAGTTAATGAGGAGGACATGTTGATCCTCGCAAAAGCTGCACTTATCAATTGTAACTTAACGCCAAATTTGGGTGGTCTACTTGTGTTTTACCTTAAGCATCAGGCTCTTCAATCTTGAGGACCCATATGTGGAGGAGGAGTTGTGACCGTTCTTGCACGTGCACTTCGCAGCAACCTAGGTAACATCCAACCATTGACTGAAGTAATGGTCTTAGTCTTTCTACTCTAAGAGCATGTGGTATGATTTCTAAAAATCATGGTAGATATTTCTTCGGTATACCTGGAGCGGATCACTTGATCCTAGCTCCTTTGCCTAACGGACTATTCTCTATCGAGGATGGACATTTGCGTTATGACACGTAGGTTGAAGCTAATATACCCCAATAAGAAATACCCATGGGAGGAGGAGAAGATGAAGAAGTAGAACAAGGAGGGCCCGAACAAGATGAGAAGCTACCAAACTACTACACCACCTATGAAGACATTTATGCACTCGAAGGAAATATTCAAAACATGAACAACCTCTCCATCAACCTTCGAGATGCCAATGCAAGCCTCGCCACCTAGTTCCATGATTGGAGCAGCCAATGGAATGTGGGAAATTATCCACCGCCACCACAATGAGCAACAAGAGGGCTTGCAAAAGCCTGAGCTTGGGGATGTGTTCTCCTAGCAAATTTATTTGTGCAATAACAAGGTTGTACTCCAGCTCCTTGGGAGCTTTGAAACACTCATGTTAGCTTGTTCCAACACTTAGCTTTTTTTCCTTTGCTTTTTAATTTTCTTTCATTTTAGTTTATCTGTTTTCCTTTGTTTTCTTTTCTTAAACCCTTGCTTGGTCGCAAGTTCTTTTCTATTCTTTAATCCCTATCCTCAAAATTTCTGTTTTTCCTTTTTTTCATAAACGTGGATTCATACTTTCCCTCTTTGCTTTAATATCATTACGAGAGTAATCATGTTTGAGTTTTGAAGGAACACATCCCTATAAGGAATAGGATCATGAAGTCACTTATGAGAGGTATGTCCTATGTCCCCCACTTATGAAGTTTGAGTTGTTTATATTAGTTGGTTGATTTGCTAATATGCCATGCTAGTGGGAAGTAATTTAATATGGTTAGAGTAAGGCTTTTTATTGGTATGATGATTAGTTGTTTAAGATCTTGGTCTAGTTATTTTAGTTAACCGAGTCTTGCCTTGGAAATAATACTGCCAAACAAGTACAATAAGAAAAAGTCTGAAATTTACGACTTGTTTGATGGATGATTGTCTTGAGAGTATACCCTTGATGATACTTAAGCCCATAGATATTTTTATAGTCTTGACAACACTCATGAAAGGAGTTGTTTTATTGAAATAAAGTCTAGTGGTAATTGTGATGCATGCCAAAGCTAACCTCGTGGATCAAACCACGGTACTAGCTCAAAAAAAGAGAAAGAAGTGAGACAGCTTTGATCTATGTCTCTAATGCACACCTTTGGGATGCCAACAACTCTGCTAGCTTTTGAACGATCTATGGTATAACCCCATATTTCGGCTATGAGTTAATGACATGAGTGGCATTCATGTCAATGTATGGGAAAAATTATTTGTACTCTCAAAGGTTGTGCAAACACTTACAAAAGAAACAAACAGCGATCCTTGAAAAATAAAAGAAATAAAAAAAGATATCTATGAGGATCCACATAACAAGTCCTTGGCATGGTCTCATTACTACTTTACGAATTTTTCTTGAAAGACAATGATTGGATTATAAGTGTTTTAAATAGACTCGATTTATTGATGTGGGGTGTAAATAAGACACTTCATTGTTATACTACTTGGGACATGAAACTCTCTTACTCAATTATGCTAAGAGTTAATTAGAGGAATTGGATTGATTGATACACTCCTAGTTACTTATACTTATATTAAACTTTACTTTGATTATCTTGACTTACAGAAGCTTGTATAGTATTCTTGTCATCTCTCTAACTTTGATAAGCTTCGCAAATGAATGAAGTGTTGAGCACATACGACTACCGACTGTAAGTGAACTCTTATTCTCGTTGTTCTATGTTTAAACACTGAATTCCTTATAGTTCTTTTGGTTCTTCTTGCTCGAGGACGATCAAGGTTTGAGCTTTGGGGAAGTTGATGGCTCCGATTTTTCCCATCTTACACTATGTTTAAACATTCGTTTTCGTCAAGAATTTGCCAAAGAAACTATCAACTTTTGCCACTAATGACTAATAGTTGCAAAGATATGCAAATCCCTTCTTTGATTTATGTTGTGCAGGAAATCATGACTTTTAAAGCGAAAAGGAGTCATAATGAAAGATTTTGAGGAAGTACACACAGCCAAGTAATTGGAGAGGTGTTCCAGGGCGCCTGAAGGCTTAACGACCACTGGTACGGGCGTGGTCCGCCCGTACCAAGTGGCGACGGCTTTGTCTCGTCAAACCACTTTCGAGAAGATGCCTATATATTTTGAGCCTCCATCCACCGGTCAGAGAGCCGCCGTTCTTATATTTGCATCACAACAACACCAGAGGATATCCACACCATTGTTCATCCATTTTTCATCCATTGTTCATCACTTCCACCATCCATCCATCCACTAGCCATAGCCATTAATATGTACTTTAGATCTCCTTGTGATTTGGTGACCATTGTAAGAATATTTGATTTCAATCTAAGTATTTGTATGATGTTTTCTATCTCTGATCTAGTTTTTATGAGTGAGTAGTCCTCACGGGTTGCGGGTTGGGGAGAAACCTCGCAGCGATTATGTGCATATAGATCATGGGAGAATTGTATTTTGTTTGGAATTGTGATTTGTATCTTTTGTTTCTCCGTCTATTGTCTAGATCTGTGGACTTGTAGGTACCCAAGATCCCATAGATTGATAAAGGCTTGAGGTGAGATACTTGGCTAGCGGAGATCTCATAGGAACCTTAGTGAAAGAAAGGGTAGTACGGTCTTTGCTTAGCGCCCTATTTGGGATCAACAACAACATCACCACTTAAAGCTTTGATCTGTGTTTACACTTAATAATCATTTGTAACCCGTGGCTTCGGTGTACTCTCAGTTGGATTAAAAGTCTATTGCTATGCCCACTGCATCATGAGGGCTCTAGAATACTAGGATGTGTTGCCCACAAGAGATTATCTCAATACAAACATTATACATCACTATGCTTATTATTATTATATTTTATCCCATTTGATGTGCAGCTGCAGGTGGATCTTCAACCCTGGCCTATCTCCATCCATTGATTAAAATTAAACTAGATTGCTCTGGTTAACTAAGGTAAAATAAACAAACAAAGTCTTGTAGATGTGTCCTTTTTATTACCTTTTAGCGGTGCTTTCCGAGGTTCGATTAAACCTAGGTCTTCTAGGGAAAAAGCTATTATACTACATTAGTGAATCTGGATCGAAGGTATTAGGAACCCTGTAGGCAACACGACTGCTGCCTGTGCCCGACGGCCTAGAGGCCACAAGGCTACGAATGCCGACATCGCTCGCCAACCTGGGTCCTTGGCCTTCTAGGAGACCTTGAAGCAGCTCCTACGGAAGAAAGAAGATACCATTGCCGAGAGTGAAGAGAGGCGGCGCAAAGAGAAAGAAGTCACCGCCAAGACCTTTGTCGATCTCTAGACGAGGTCTATTGAGGTGGAGGAGGCCAATGCCAAGGCTGGGCTAATGGATATTGAGGCCAAGGACAAGGCCATGGAGGCCAAGGCCAGGTCTAGGGGGCTTGTTGGTTTGCGGCCCCAAAGTTCCCGGGCGAGTGCATCGCGGTACCCGACTTGCCTGTAATCTCGCAGAGGGGCCATAGTAGAATCGCCAATTGTCCAGAGGGGCCAAATGGGGGTGAATACAAATCTAACAGCCAAACGGTCATTTGAACCAGAGAAAAAACAGTTGAACTCAAATACCGCCGTTAGGTCAACTCTTCTTGGCCCGCCCTGTCAGTATTCCTTGTTATCCTTTGTGGTCATGGACTAGTTTACCCCTGCGTGGACCAGATCTATTTCTCTGCTCTGCTCTTCTCCTTGCTCCCCTCCCCATAACCTTTGCTCAGCTCCGGCTGGTCGTCTCAGATCAGAGTTCACACTTGCTCTCCTTGCATGCCCACCATCTCCGGTCAACCTCCCACGCCCCTGATCGAAGCTCGCATTCGTCATCGTTGCCTCGTCCGCCGTATCGGAGCTTCGCATCCCTGGAACAGGCTCTCCCCACTAGTGCACACCCCCTCCCTCCCCTCTAACACCGGTTTGGAGGGCCCTCTAACAGTGGTTGTAGAATCGTTGTTGAGGGTTCGGTGTTAGAGGGGGCCCTCCTTTAACACCGGTTCTTATACGAACCAGTGTTAAAGGGTGGCGCACGTGGGACTGCCGCAGGGCTCAGGGCCCCCCTTTAACACCGGTTCGTAACACGAACCAGTGTTAAAGGTTCTGTGTCGCGGCAGGAAAAGGAGATAAATCTCTGTCGCGGCAGGAAAACGGCCTAAATCTCTGCCGCGGCAGAGTTCTGCCCCTGCCCTGTTCGCGTATTTCTTGCGGCGCGGCGGGGACGGGGATGGGGGGGAGGGGGAATCGATCGGAAGGGTATACACATACATCGTCATCAGTACATACGAGTATATGAATATTATACACAACATCGTCATTGTGTGGTATTCTTCGTAAACGTTGAAGCATCAAGTACAAGACAAACACGTTCAAGCATATATACAACGTTCATTTTGGTGGATATCTAAAGATTTCTCCGCCAGGCGTGACGACCTCATCAAGTATGAACCCCGCCAATTCCTCTTGAATGGCTCGTATGCAGTCAAATGGTAGGAGTTGGTCCCGCATCCGTTCGATCTGAATATATATGAAGAATGGGGTCAATATATATATAAGAATAAAACTCAACACAATTGATGGTAATAAAATAATGTTGTGTATTTTGTTTACTTACTCTAAGTTGTTCTAGTGCGGCTTGGCCCGTCGCACATATCGTGTTGCGAATGAACTCGCAAACATAGTACCCACATAAGTTATTGCCGTGTCCCTGATGCGTGCACTTTACGAGAATAGAGAGTTCAATCAAAATAATAATCAATAAAGCATGATATAATGGAATTGGAAGCAGAATCAAAGAGATACGCAGACCTAGCTAGCTAGTATTACTTACATTTTGGTCTACAAATTTTAGTTCTTCTGACCATTCACCCACGGCCCTGCCCATGAACCTTTTCCAAACCATGTCCGGCAAAGAAAATGGATAAAGGAGTAATTAATTACTTGTTGTCATGAAAGTTGTCGATCTAGTGCGATAATATGATTGAAATTACCTCTGGAGCATCTCTCTAAAGTCTGCCCATCGCTCTTTTTCTTTTCGTAATGAGTCCATGACAAGGACTTTTACCAAGTCAGGTTGAATGACTAGCAGAATAAAGTGGAACCTACGCACGCATAACTCATCATCAGTTACACTTAACATCGAGTAAGCCGAAACAGAATGTGTACAAGAGAGGGTAACAGTACTCACGAGAAGTTGTAAGGCAATAGTATTTCCCTTTTGGTTTGTTGTCTCAGTAAAGACCTTAGCAATAAATCTTCTGTTTGCCCGGGTTTGGTTCTTACCACTTCTTCATGAACTCTATTTGGGTCAACGAACCCAATGTCAAAAGGTCCTCCTTTCATGCATTCCATAACCTTTTTCCTGCATAATAGTATATACATATATGGTGAGCATATATATATACGTGCAATTAATGAAGTGAATGAGATGAGATAGAAAATACAGAAATAGTACTTACACACAATAAAGGCTGATGGCAACTTTGTCGAGTTCCTTCTGATTGAATAGAAAATGCAAGTCTTGAATGTTGAAGGCGATCTCGTCGTCTCCACACAAGAAAATCTGATCTCCTATATGCACCGTGATCCATTCTTCCTTTCTCGTCTTGCAGAAATCAAGGTACCACTTGTGCAATCTTCGCATCTTTGTTGGTAGATTCTTGAGCTCCTCTTTCTTGACGAGATTCTTCCCATACTTCCATGGCTGTATGGGGTTGGCATCGCATTTGGGCAAGTTGTCTCCCATGATGTTCAAGTATGCAATGTAAGTCATCCCCATCCCATTGGCCTTTCTTTGTAGCTCTGCCTCGTAATCATTTACGGGAGGAGCATCCCGTGTGTCAAACACTTGGAGTGGGGCGCATGATTGGTTTTCCTTCTCTCCGAGCATGGGAACTGTTTTCTGGGGTGCCGCACGACTGCTACTTTCAGTCTCCCTACGGCGCCTTGCATCCGCCTTCAAAATCTGGCGCTCGTAGTCTGGCATAAGTGGGGTTTCAGGTTTCAAAAGATTTTTGTAAACAGTGTGTGCATGCATTGTATCCCTTGTTTGTCTGCCCTGAAATGTTACTAAGAGCAGGCCAATCATTGATGGTTATGAAAAGCAATGCTCGTAGGTCAAATGGCTCCCCTTTGTGCTCATCCCACATACGTACACCTGGTTTGGCCCACAGCTGTAAAAGTTCTTCAACTAATGGCCTTAGGTACACATCAATGTCATTGCCGGGTTGCCTCGGGCCTTGGATGAGCACTGGCATCATAATGAACTTCCTCTTCATACACAACCAAGGAGGAAGGTTATAGATACATAGAGTCACATGCCAGATGCTGTGACTGCAGCTCTGCTCACCAAAAGGATTCATGCCATCTGTACTTAGACCAAATCTTAAGTTCCTTGCGTCACATGCGAAGTCCGGGTACTCTCGCTCGACTTTTCTCCACTGTGACCCATCAGCGGGGTGTCTCAACATCGCGTCTTTCTTACGGTCTTCCATGTGCCATCGCAACAACTTGGCATGCTCTTTATTTCTAAAGAGACGTTTTAACCGTGGTATTATAGGAGCATACCACATAACCTTGGCAGGAACCTTCTTCCTAGGGGCCTCGCCCTCAACATCGCCAAGATTGTCTCGTCTGATCTTATACCGCAGTGCAGTGCATACCGGGCATGCATCCAAATTATCGTACTCCTCACCGCAGTAGAGGATGCAGGCATGTATCTTCTGCACGTCTAATCCTAGAGGGCAGACAACCTTCTTTGCTTGGTATGTACTGTCGGGCAACTCATTATTTCTTGGAAGAAGATTCTTCATTTTTACCAACAACTTTGAAAATGCGCTGTCAGTCACACCGTTCTCTGCCTTCCATGGCAGCAAATCCAGTGTGGTACCTAGCTTTTTGTGGCCATCTTCGCAAGTTGGGTACAACAATGTTTTGTGATCCTTTAACATCTGCTCCAGCTTCTCCTTCTCCTTTTCAGTTTCACATTCTTCCTTTGCATCAGTAATGGCCCGACCAAGATCGTCATCAGCGGGCCCATCTGATGCCTCTTGATCTTCATTATCTACCCCCGTTGCAGTATCATCATATTCAGGATACATATTATGATAGTTGTCATCATCCTCTTCTTCTTCGTTGTCTTCCATCACAACCCATTTTTCTCCGTGCTTGGTCCAACAATTATAGCTGGGCATGAAACCGGATCGAAGCAGGTGGGCGTGAATGGTTCTGGTATTTGAGTAGTCTTTCTTGTTCTGACAGTGAACACACGGACAGCACATAAAACCATTGTGACCACGGTTTGCATTAGCTACAACGATGAAATTTTGGAGGCCCGTAATGTACTCGGAAGTGCGGCGGTCACCATACATCCATTGCCGGTGCATCTGCATTAATATATAGTATATATCAAAAAAATAATAGGGAGATGACCATTTATATATATAGTACATCAATGACACATGAAAGGATAGTTGTCGACCTCGACCGAGAAGGAAAGAGCAACGAGAAAACTTATTTTGAGCTCTCTGGCATTTCACCGAACACCTCTTGTGCATACGAAAAAAACACAAACTAGCACACTTCACACCCTCTTGCTAGGCTCTAAAATGATATAGTGAAAAAATGGAAGAGTGGGGTGTGGGCTGCGGTGTCTTATATAGCCCCTCCCCCTTTAACACCGATTCAAGCCACGAACCGGTGTTAAAGGGGGGGCTACGCGGGCCACTATTGCAGGGGCCTCTAACACCGGTTCGTGCCACGAACCGGTGTTAAAGGGGGGCTCCTTTTTGCTGCACGGGCCACTAGAAGAACCGGTGTTAAAGCCCATTTCCAGGCTCAACCAAAGGCCTCGTTTCCACTAGTGCCCCTCTGGCTATTCCTTCTGTCAATGGCAAGGTGATCATTGTGGTTTATGAAAAGAACATATGCAATGACACTAGTGTATCCGTGTGTCAAACCATGGTGACAGAGTCCAAAAACACATAGGAAACCAGCTTGCACATTGCATGTTGCACTAGTGTGGCAGAAGTTGCATCACAGAATCCACTGGAGTGTGTGTTGTCATGTGTATAAGTGTGGTTTAGGAAAAGAACACATGCAATGGATCTAGGTGATCATTGTGGTTTATGAAAAGAACACATGCAATGACACAAGTGGATTAGTGTGTCAAACCATGGTGACAGAGACCAAAAACACATAGGAAAGAAGCTTCCACATTGCATGTTGCACCAGTGTGGCAGAAGTTGCATCACAGAATCCACTGGAGTGTGTGTTGTCATGTGGATAAGTGTGGTTTAGGAAAAGAACACATGCAACGGCTCTATGTGATCATTGTGGTTTATGAAAGAACACATGGAATGACACAAGTGGATCAGTGTGTCAAACCATGGTGATAGAGACAAAAACACATAGGAAAGCAGCTTCCACATTGCATGTTGCACCAGTGTGGTAGAAGTAGCATCACAGAATCTACTAGAGTGTGTGTGTTGTCATGTGGATGAATGTGGTTTTCGAAAAGAACACATGCAATGGCACTAGTTGATCATTGTGGTTCATGAAAATAACACATACAATGATACTAGTTTATTAGTGTGGTTTAGGAAAAGAACACATGCAATGGCTCTAGGTGACCATTGTGGTTTATGAAAAGAACACATGCAATGACACTAGTGGATCAGTGTGTCAAACCACTATGACAGACACCAAAAACACATAGGAAAGCAGCTTCCACATTGCATGTTGCACCTGTGTGGCAGAAGTTGCATCACAGAATCCACTAGAGTGTGTGTAGTCATGTGGATAAGTGTGGTTTAGGAAGATAACACATGCAATGGCCCTAGGTGATCATTGTGGTTTATGAAAAGAACACATGCAATGACACAAGTGGATCAGTGTGTTAAACCATGGTGATAGAGACCAAAAACACACTGGAAAGCAGCTTGCACATTGCATGTTGCACTAGTGTGGTAGAAGTTGCATCACAGAATCCACTGCAGTGTGTGTTGTCATGTGGATAAGTGTGGTTTAGGAAAATAACACATGCAATGGCTCTATGTGATCATTGTGGTTTATGAAAAGAACACATGCAATGACACTAGTGTATCAGTGTGTCAAACCATGGTGATAGAGACCAAAAACACATAGGAAATCAGCTTCCACATTGCATGTTGCACCAGTGTGGTAGAAGTGGCATCATAGAATCTACTGGAGTGTGTGTTGTCATGTGGATGAATGTGGTTTTAGAAAATAACACATGTAATGGCACTAGTTGATCATTGTGGTTCATGAAAAGAACACATACACTGACACTAGTTTATCAGTGTGGTTTAGGAAAAGAACACATGCAATGGCTCTAGGTGATCATTATGGTTAATGAAAAGAACACATGCAATGACACTAGTCGATCAGTGTGTCAAACCACGGTGATAGAGACCAAAAACACATTGGAAAGCAGCTTCCACATTGCATGTTGCACCAGTGTGGCAGAAGTTGCATCACAGAATCCACTAGAGTGTGTGTTGTCTTGTGGATAAGTGTGGTGTAGGAAAAGAACACATGCAATGGCTCTAGGTGATCATTGTGGTTTATGAAAAGAACACATGCAATGACACAAGTGGATCAGTGTGTCAAACCATGGTGACAGAGACCAAAAACACATTGGAAAGCATCTTGCACATTGCATGTTGTACCAGTGTGGTAGAAGTTGCATCATAGAATCCACTCGAGTGTGTCTTGTCATGTGGATAAGTGTGGTTTAGGAAAATAACACATGCAATGACACTAGTTGATCATTGTGGTTCATGAAAAGAACACATACAATGACACTAGTGTATCGGTGTGGTTTAGGAAAAGAACACATGCAATGGCTCTCGGTTATCAGCGTGGTTTCTGAAAAGAACACATGCAATGACACTAGTAGATTAGTGTGTCAAACCATGGTGACAAAGACCAAAAACACATAGGAAAGCAGCTTGCACATTGCATGTTGCACCAGTCTGGCAGAAGTTGCATGACAAAATCTACTTGAGTGTGTGTTGGCATGTGGATAAGTGTGGTTTAGGAAAAAGAACACATGCAATGGCTCTAGGTGATCATTGTGGTTTATAAAAAAACACATGGAATTACACTAGTGTATCAGTGTGTCAAACCATGGTGATAGAGACCATAAACACATAGGGAAGCAGCTTGCACATTGCATGTTGCACCAGTGTTGCAGAAGTTGCATCATAGAATCCTCTAGAAGTGTGTTTTGTCATGTGGATAAGTGTGGTTTTGGAAAAGAACACATGCAATAGCTCTAGGTGAATATTGTAGTTTATGAAAAGAACACATGCAATTACACTAGTGTATCAGTGTGTCAAACCATGGTGATAGACACCAAAAACACATAGGAAAACAACTTCCACATTGCATGTTGCACTAGTGTGGCAGAAGTTGCATCAAAGAATCCACTAGTGTGTTGTCATGTGGATAAGTGTGGTTTAGGAAAAGAACACATGCAATGGCTCTAGGTGATCATTGTGGTTTATGAAAAGAACACATGCAATGACACAAGTGGATCCTTGTGTCAAACCATGGTGACAGAGACCAAAAACACATAGGAAATCAGCTTCCACATTACATGTTGCACCAATGTGGCAGAAGTTGCATCGTAGAATCCACTAGGGTGTGTGTTGTGATGACTGCAAGTGCACAGATCATTTGTAGCTAGTTTCGAAATAAAGATATCGATCCCATAGGGAGCAGGAGTCTGAAGTCTAATAACTCTTGAAATAAATATTACGATAGAAATGCTAAATAAAGTTCTAAGTAACAAGATAAAATGCGAGTATTGTGTAAAAGGGTGTTTTTGGGTGTTAGGTATAAGAGCATTAGTAAAGTAAAGTA
The DNA here is from genome assembly GCA_916181665.1 of Avena sativa. Taxonomy (NCBI): domain Eukaryota; kingdom Viridiplantae; phylum Streptophyta; class Magnoliopsida; order Poales; family Poaceae; genus Avena; species Avena sativa. The sequence continues at coordinate 22,939,540 of OV702290.1, read as the reverse complement.
AAGTAAAGTAAAACAACTGAATACAGAAAGTAAATATCGCGTATGTAAAAGAGATTGGAACTACAATAGGAAAAAAGCATTCACAGGGAGTAGCGGATACACCACTAACATTATAAGGAGCTAAGATAAAGATTATAATCATGAACATTCTCAACTATGTATGTGTGGGAGGAACTCCGTATTTGGACAAATAGGTAGCAACCACTGCTCACATCATCCTCATAACCACAGCAGTCAGCAATCGACATCAATCGAATTACTGTGCTATTAAGGGACGTAATCCCGTAGGACGTATCCCATGGCATGGATAGTGTTCCGTGAGTTTCCTCGGTTTCCCAAGTTGATATGTAAGGAGTGCCAACAACTTTATAGTTACTATAAGTGCTAGCACGTCTCTGTCTACCAACAAGTAGTTACCTCCATCAAGTCCCCATGAGAGGCAAATATTGAGAGGTTGACTTCTCTCAACATCAAGATGAAGACAATCTAACACATGGTCACAATGATGAATATCATAATAGAATTTATCTTATTTCAATCTCATACTAGGGTTTCTCCATCTCCCCAAGAACTAATAATCAACTCAGACATGGAGGCAATCAACATCATGGCAATAACAATGGAATCTATCATAGATGAATAGTACTTGTATAAATCCACAACAAGTATGAAAATTATAACAAGATCTAGACAATATGTAGATGGGATGGATGGAGATGGTGGTGATGAAGTGGTGGATGATGAAGATCAATGCCTTAGCCTCCAGGATCTGCGCAGGGCGAAGATGGATCCCTGGTGGATGAGTTCCCCCTCTAGATGCCTTATGGAGGTGAGGTTTCAGCGATTTCTGGGTGTTCTGTATGTCGCCTCTCTGATCCGGTTGCACGGGTGAAACTATTTGAGGAGGCGGAGGCGACACCAACTATACGGTCGGAACTATATGGTCGGAAAAATTATTCTGGTCATATAGTTGGTCGTTGAACCCTCTGTCTCCTTTATTCTCTTCTAGTTTTCTTCTGGTATTATTAATATTTCCCAAATAAGCGATTTACGTTGTTTTTGACTCCTTTTTCCATAGTACAACTGCTCCAAGAATTGTAACCATTGGATCCATCATCTGTCCTGATCCTGGTGAAAACAGACATAAAATGTGCGCGCGAGCACCGTAAAATGCCAAGATCCCACATCTACAATGCAAAATAATAGTGTAAAACATGATGCAAATATGCACTCATCTTGGTTTCATGTGGATTAGTGTGGTTTTAGAAAAGAACACCTGCAATGGCACAAGTGGATCAGTGTGTCAAACCATGGTGATAGAGACCAAAAACACATAGGAAAGCAACTTCCACATTGCACAAACTTGTGCTCACTCTGGCTGCTACGCCCTGATTGGTTGAAACAGATGTCATGCAGATCGTGTCCACAAACCGTTGATCCTCCGTGATCCAACAGGCAGGATAACCCCTCTCTATCTGTGCCACCTCTCTATCCATGCCACCGATACTTTACCTCCATAAACAAATGAAAATCATATAAAAATAAAAATAAATGTAAACGCTCTGTCCGGTGCCGGTGATGCCTTGTCATCGTCGTATTCATCGTCGCCGTCATTTTCACTATCACCATCCTTGCTGTCGATGTCGTTTGTGTCCTCCTCTGATGACTCATCACCGTGCCCTTCTTGGTATATGCGTGCTCTCTCCTTGTCGGAGTCCTCCTCCTCCTCGTAGTCCCATGGGTCCATGTCACTCTCCTCCGCTTCTGCCTCCAACTGATCTATGAACGCCTCCTCGTTGGCCGATTCAGAGTTATCCACATAGCTGTCTCCTCTCTTCTTCCTGGTCTTCTTCATGGTGGTTTCGGAGGTCTTACTCTCGTTCCTCTTTTTGTCTGTATTCGCTGGTGCAACACGCGCCCCCGTCTTGGCGGCTGCTTTGTGCTTGATCGTTGCTATAGGTTCACCATGCTCCTCCTGCCAGGCTGGTACGAACTTCAATGTTACGATGTCCTTGAGTGCCGATGTCGAAGGATCCTGGCACGGTTGGACATGACTTGGTGCCTCATCAGTTGGAGACTCGTGGGTGCAAACGATGCCTCGAATAGCAGGGGACGTAGGATGGTCAGTGGCTGGCTTGGATCTGCCATTGCCACAGCGAGGGGCCATGGCAGAACGAGAAAGTTGTTCGGAATGAGCGATGGAGGGTACATGGAGTTGGGTGCCGATCTGATCAAGGGCGAGCAGAGATTTTACCCGTCAGTTCATGTGTCGTGTATGAGAATGCATTTGTCGATTGTTAAAAAAAATGTATTATCTCGCGTACTAAACATAATTTGATCACAACAATAGTGGCACAACATATTCTAGACTCGTAAATATCCCGTGTGTGCCTGTCGACGTGGAGTTCAAAATGTGTGCCTATTGACATGGAGTTCGACATGTCGATGTGATCGTGCAGCAGTTGCGTGTGTCATCGCCCCATCAACACGTGACGCACTGTAACTACCTCGGTGAATTACGCTCCTAGTTACAAGCCTGGATGAGCGGAAATGGTTAAAATAGTACGGTGGGGCCCAAATGCCACTCACAGGTAGACCTTTCGGCCGTCCTAACCATTTCCAAACATCGGGACAAGAACGGGCGGCGTAATCGGCAGGCGAAGGGATCAACTACATACACAAATGAGTATGTATGCTAGCCACCATACAACAGTACATCAGAGCCATTCCATCTCAAAAGAAAGGAAATATAGCAACGCCATACGGCAAGATCCAAATATCCTAGATAGATATAATAGTTTAAGATATCTCATCATACATCAAACATCAGGGTAGCAAGCGGAAGCGGAAAACAAGATCCGAGTACGGATAAGAAGCAAATCGGCATAAGATGCCCCATAAATAAACACGTCCTGCCCACAGATCTCACGGATCCCCATTCCCGGAATCTCTACACCGAATGATCGTTGCCCACATCGTCTGTCTCCTCCACCCAGTATCCATCTTGCGAGTTTACCTGTTCATCTGAATCAAACAATTTATCGTGTGAGACCCTAGGGGTACTCAGCAAGTCTTTATGCCTCTAAAGGGGACACAACCTGGGGTGACGCAATTGCAGCAAAAGATAAACCCTAACAATTCTATGGATACTCGCTAACCATCCGCCTAACCAAGGATAGACGGATGTCCGTGAATTAATAACAACAGTTATAACAGTAATAACGGTAATATCCACAGATCCATCCTCCTCCTCGCTTACCGACGAGGAAGCGGACGAACAACCCCCCATCCGTTGGCAGTTTTATTAACCATTCCATGAGTGTTGTACTATTTACTAGTCAGGTACTTAGTCAAATTAAAAGCGGTACTTTAGTTATTCTTGTCTATGATCGAGAAACTGTGCTCCAAGTCGTCCATAACCGCGGACACGGCTTTCAGAAAGTTTTACCCTGCAGGGGTGCACAAATAGCAACACACACTCGATCAACCTCGGAAAAACCAAATCAAAACCCAACGAGGCAGTGACGACAAAGCGATCACAGGATTCGGAAATATTTCAGGGGGCCACCCCATTAAACTACCCGCGACGAAGTTGGCCGACTCCGAGACGGACTCAAGGTTTGCGCCAATGGCTGTAAACGACTGGGAACTCGAAAATGTGACTGGGCTTGTCGATACCGCGAAAACACTCCGCTTTCCTAAACAGTACAGTGTGCAGTACCTCGCACAATTTAAATAAAGCAGTAAAGCATGGCATAAGTACAGGATAGTAAATAAAACCTCAAACTAGTTTGTGGCCCCAAGAAATAAGAATGAATCAAGCTCTGGCTCAGGGGGGTTCGTAAGCCTCCCGGATGTGGATAGCGCGAATATTCAAGGAACAGGAATCAAGTACTCGGGATCCTACGGGACACAAGTGAGCCTGAAAAACCAAATAGCAAATATGGCTCACCAATGCCACTTTCATTAGTTATCCCATTACTACTCAAGTTAAGTTGTTTAGGTACCTCGTTATCCATCAGACACTCACATACCCTACACATGCTGTTCTACGACTCGCATGGCTCAAACAACTCCTGTAGTAATGGCTCATGGGATGGAGGGACAAGCTTCGGTGGGGTTTAAAAGTAAAGGCTATGCAATACTTGGGATTCAGATTAATGCAATCGCGACTCAATGATGCAAGAATAAGATAGAGGCAATAGGTACTAAATGTATGCAAGCATGTGGTAGTGCTTGCCTGGCAGCTCAGTTGAAGCGAGAGAAGGATCTGGGTAGTGCTCCTGGGTTTCTTGATATATCCCCTGCTCAGCGTCTATTCGAAGAAGAACCAAACAAACAAGGGCCAACATAAATAAAGTGCGCAAGCATATGAATAAATGCATCAAGCAAACAATCATGCCATGATGAATGATGCACAATTTGCATGGCAATAAGGTAGCATGGCATGGGTGAGGTGTGGAGTACAAGAATAAATCATTTTATTGAGTTTTGGCCCCATTTTATCCTCATATTAGTTGCTGTATACTTTATATTTATATGATGCATGCTGCAAAACAAAACATGGAATGCATAAACAGAAAGGTCTCGTCGAGCTAATCATTTTAGACATATTATTTGTCAAATTTGGAGTTATAAAACAAAAGTTATTAATTAATTAAGGTAAAAGGGCATTTTATTGTAATTTTAATCAGCTTGGAAAATAAAGTGTTCAAAATATATTTTGAATGGCATAATTGAATTCTTCATATTTTTCTGATTTCAAAACATATATTATTTGCATTAATTGGATTTATATTTTAAAAGTTATTAAAAACAGATTTGAAATTTGAATTTGAAATAATTTGAAAAAGATTTGAATTAAAACAGATCACAGAAATACTTTTGTTACTTACCGGCGCTCTGGTGCTCCACCTGCTCGGCTCCGTGTACAGGGTGACGTAGGGGAGCTCCACGGCCTTCCTCGACACCAGTGATCGCCACGCCACCGGCTGGAAGAGGGGGATCGGAGGAGATCGATGGTGGCCGGCGTTGGGGTAGGCGGTGGCGATGGAGAAGAGAGGGGAGAGGGCAGGGCCCTAGGGCGGATCTGGGGAATGCAGGAGGGGCCGTGAGGTGGTGGTAAAGCAGGGGGGAGAGGGAGGTGCCGTGCGGGAGTGGACGGTAGAAAAGGTGGCTCGGCCACCTTTTCTCCTCCTCCTTCACGTGCTCGGTGGGGCTCGGCTAGGGCAGGGGCAGGTAGGCAGCTTCCAGGTGGGGTCAGGGTGAGGCCAGGCAGGCAGGGGAGGCTCGGGCTGGTGGGAAAGCAAGGCAGAGAGAAGAAAGAAGGAGAGGGAAGGCATGGAGCTCGGGTTGGAGCTAGGCTCGGTTAGGGTTTGGGGTGGTAGCTAGGGTTGGGGTAGATGGGTGTGGGACCAGGGAGAGGAACCAGGTGGGGCCAGCCAGGTGGGGCCAGCAAGAGGGGCCGAGAGAGAGGGAGGGAGCTAGGGACGAACTAGGGTTAGATTAGAGGCTCGGGTTAGGTTAGAGAGAGGAGAGGTATTAGAGAGTGAGCTAGGTTTAGGGTTTAGATAGGTGTAAGATTTGAGAAAAGATTAGAGAGAGAGAGAGAGGGTATGGTTTAGGGTTTTAGGCATGATCTACATGACCATGCAAGGATGGAGTGAAAAGGAAAGGAAAAGAGAGAAAGAGGGTTGAGGTAAAGATGGAGATAGGTGTAGGTTTTTAGCATGACCCAAACAAAAACAAGCATGAAGAGAGGTAGAGTGAGATGGGAGATTCACCCAAAAATCCAACTAAAAGCAAAGGAGAACCAAAGTTGGAGATGGTTGCATGGCCCATGCAAAATTACTTAATGCCATGCTTATTTTCTGAAAACAAAATTATTATCATGGCATTATTTTTATGCATTCCCAAAAGATGGTTTAAGGCCAAGCTAAGGATTTGTGGAGGTAGATCCATCCTATCTTCCATGAGCTAGATGAAATGCCAAAGGAAAATAAAAATACAAGCTCATGGAGATGGGGTGGTGGAATTATAAGGTGGTGAAATAAAGGGTGGTGGAGTGAATTAAAACATATGCCCCCAACTCAACTTGGGCATTTAAACAATATATCAAGAACCAAATACAATATCAAGAGGCAAATACAATTTACAATGCATATGAGAGAAGAACCAAATCAAAAAGGGGTTTATATGATGCTCAAATGCAAGGAGGCATGATGACATGAGAATGATATCATGATGATGCAACAAATATATAAATGAAGTAGCCATTATATTACTAGACCAAGTAGCATTACAATTGTTAGACAATTGGGATGCTACAACTCTCCCCCACTAAACAGGAATCTCGCCCCGAGATTCTAGGAAGAAGAAGAAGACTCAAAGAGGGTAGGATACTTGGCACGGAGTTCATCTTCACGTTCCCAAGTGGCTTCATCAACGGAATGGTGCGACCACTGCACCTTGCAGAACTTGATGGACTTGTTGCGAGTCCTTCTTTCTGCGGTTTCAAGGATTTTTGTGGGGTGTTCTTGATAAGACAGGTCTTCTTGGAGATTGATAAGCTCATGGTCCACGGTCCTGCCGGGATCCTTGAAGCACTTCTTGAGCTGAGAGATGTGGAAAACATCATGGACCTTGAGTTTTTCTGGGAGCTCAAGAGCATAAGCAACTTCTCCTCTTCTTCCACGAATTTTGAAGGGACCGATGTATCTAGGAGCCAGCTTTCCTTTGATACCAAAGCGGTGCGTGCCTCTCATGGGAGTGACACGAAGGTAGGCGAGATCACCAGGGACATACTCCATGTCCGTGTGCTTCCTGTCATAATTGCTCTTCTAGCGACTTTGAGCAATCTTCAGATTTTCAAGAATGACGTGCACTTTCTCCTCCGCTTGAGTTACAATGTCAGGGCCAAACAATGTTCTTTCTCCTGCACCCGACCAACCAATCGGAGTTCTTCATTTGCGACCATAGAGAGCCTCAAATGGTGCCATCTTTAGACTTTTCTGGAAGCTATTGTTGTAAGAGAACTCGGCATAAGGAAGACATTCTTCCCACTTCATGCCAAAAGAGATGACGCAAGCACGAAGCATATCCTCCAGAATCTGATTGATCCTTTCAACTTGTCCTTGCGACTGAGGGTGGTAAGTTGTGCTGAAGTTCAACTTTGTTCCCAAAGCATTTTGGAAACTTTCCCAGAACTTGGAAGTGAAGATGCTTCCACGGTCTGAACTGATCTCAAGCGGAACCCCATACAGAGAGACAATTCTGTTGATATAGAGCTCAGCCAACTGAATTGCAGAAATGGTTTCCTTGACGGGGAAGAAGTGAGCCACTTTAGAAAGCCTGTCAATGACAACAAAGATTGCATTGTTGCCCTTCTGCGACCTTGGGAAACCAGTTATGAAGTCCATCTCCACTTTTTCCCATTTCCATTCCGGGGGTTTCAATGGCTGAAGAAGACCGGAAGGTTTCTGATGGACAGCTTTAACTCTGCGGCAGACATCACACTCCGAGACATACTTGGCACAATATCGTTTCAAACCCGGCCACCAATATTGTGTTTTCAAGTCCATGTACATCTTTGTGCTGCCAGGGTGGATAGAAAGAACAGAATCATGCGCCTCCTTGAGAACTTGCTCTCTCAAACCCGGGTAGTTCGGAACAAACATCCGGTGTTCAAAGAAAAGCGTGCCTTGATCATCGACGTGGAAGGACTCATACTTCGGAAGCTGGATGTTGGAGATGACCTTTCTTGTGAACGGATCACCAAGCTGAAAGGAGCGAACCTTTTCTTCCAAGAGAGGAGTTGCTAGAAGGTTCAGGAGATACCCTTGATCCACAATTTCAAGGTTGAGCTGACGGAATTCCTCGCACAAGAGAGGTTGTTGTTCTTCCATCATGAGGTTGTTGACATAAGCTTTGCGGCTGAGAGCATCGGCCATGACATTAGCTTTGCCCGGAGTGTAGTTGATGGTCAAATCAAAATCATTGATTGCTTCAATCCATCTCCTCTGCCGAAGGTTGAGATCAGGCTGAGTGAAGATATACTTCAGACTCTTGTGATCAGAAAAGATTTCACAACGGTTGCCAAGCAAGTAGTGCCTCCATACTTTCAAAGCAAAGACAACTGCTGCGAGCTCGAGGTCATGTGTAGGATAGTTGATCTCATGCGTCTTCAACTGTTGAGAGGCATAAGCAACAACTTGTTTTTCTTGCATGAGGACCGCACCCAATCCATGCAAAGAGGCGTCACAGAATATCTGGAACGGCTTGGATGTATCTGGAGGAACCAAGACTGGTGTGGAGGTGAGCTTCTCTTTGAGTGTCTCAAAGCTTGCTTGACATGCAGGAGTCCAAAGGTATTTCTTGCCTTTCTTAAGGAGATCGGTAAGAGGCTTCGCTATCTTCGAAAAGTTCTGAACGAAGCGACGGCAATAACTAGCCAAACCAAGGAAACTCCGCACTTCTTTGACATTAACAGGAGAAAGCCATTCAACAATTGTCTTCACAGTTTCCGGATTGACTGCAATGCCCTTGGCAGAGATGACGTGACCAAGATAGGTTACTTGAGGCAGCCAAAACTCACACTTGGAGAACTTTGCATACAGGCGGTTCTCACGAAGCTTGTTTAGGACACACCGAAGGTGTTTTTCATGCTCTTCCTGTGACTTAGAATAGACTAGGATGTCATCCAGATAGACCACAACGAACTTATCAAGATACTCCATGAAAACCGAGTTCATGAGCCTCGAGAAGGTGGCAGGTGCGTTGGTGAGACCGAAAGACATGACCGTGTACTCATACAGGCCATAGCGGGTGGTGAAAGCTGTTTTAGGAACATCTTCCTTGCGAATCTTGATTTGGTGATAACCACTTCTCAAGTCAAGCTTAGAGAATACCACAGCTCCAGCTAGCTGATCGAAGAGATCATTAATCCGCGGAAGGGGATATTTATTCTTGATGGTTTTAGCATTGAGAGCCCGATAGTCAACACAAAGTCTATCAGTCTTGTCTTGCTTCTTCACAAAGATGGTTGGGCTTCCCCAAGAAGAAGTACTGTGTTGAATGAAACCCAACTTCTCTTGTTCATCAAGTTGACGTTTGAGTTCAGCCAACTCAGCAGGACCCATTTTATAAGGCCGCTTGGAGATAGGAGCGGTACCAGGTTCAAGCTCAATTACAAACTCAACCTCACGATCCGGAGGCATACCTGGCAACTCTTCAGGAAAGACATCTGGGAACTCACAGACCACCGAAACACTCTGAATAGCTTCCATAGCATCATCATTCAGAGGCGCCAAAGAGAAAAGCTAGATAGCAGGAGTCAGACTTGGAGAATAGACTATATGGCCTTCAGGAATCTTCAGAGAAACCAAGCGTTCAGCACAATCAATCACAGCTGCATTTGCTGTCAACCAATCCATGCCCAAGATGACATCAATGTCAGAATTGCCCAGAATGATTAAGGAAGCCGAGAACGAAGAGCCACCAATCTCAATTTGATTGCCATGGCTGATTTTAGAAGCTGCCGTAGTTGCTCCAGGAGAAAGGACCATTAACCGCTTAAGGAGAGGATCCATAGCTAACCCATTCTCATCTGCAAACTTGTGAGAAACAAAAGAATGTGATGCACCAGAATCAAACAAAACTCGTGCAGGGACTGAGTTAACGGATAGCATACCCATCACAACTCCAGGTGCATGCTCAGCTTGAGCGGCGTTGACACAGTTGGCACGAGCAACAGTAGACCCGGGCTTGGTGTTGATGTTGAGAGCCCGAGGTGGTGATGCACGAACCATAGGAGAGCTTGCCGCAGATCTTGGAGGTGGTGGAGGAACAGCCTTGTTCTTCATCGGACAGTTCCAGTGTTGATGCCCAGTGTTTCCACAAGTGTAACAAGCACCAGCTGGACGTGGAGCAACGTAGCCAGGGACTCCGCCAGGCGCTCCAGGGTAGTGGTGGTTGTAGCCCCTGGGAGCAGCAGTGAGGAAGTTTGGTGGCCTTGCCGCGAAGCTTGAAGGTCTTGGTGGAGCCGGGAGCGACGGTGGGGTGTTAGGAACCCAGACACGACGCTTAGAAGGAGCTGACATAGCTGAAGAGCCTGCTGCATCACGGCTGTGTTTCTTTGACTCCTCAAACACTTGCCTACTTGCCTCTTCCTGCAGAGTTGTATGCTGAAGTTCCAGAAAAGACGCCGGCCTTGCATGTGTGATTGCATACTTAATCGATGCATTGAGCCCTTGCCTGAACCTCTTTTGCTTCTTCTTGTCATCAGAGATCTCATCGCCACCATAACGAGAAAGGTTCATGAAGTTCCTGATGTAGGTATTGACATTATCATTGCCCTGCTTGAGGTTGAGAAACACTTCCTTCATCCTCTCCATGATAATTTCTGACAGATACTGCTCTTTGAAAGCTCCAGTGAACTGTCCCCAAGTAGGCTGAAAACCAGTGCAGTTTGCCTTCAGGTAATTCTCCCACCAGAGAGCTGCATCTCCCTTCAGAAGGTGAGTGGCACACTTTACCCATTCTTGCTCAGGAACATCAGCAGTTGCCAGTAACCTTGACATCTCACGCAACCAATCATCAGCATCAAGTGGTTGATCAGAAACATCAAATTGGCGTGGGTTGAACTTCAGGAAGCTTTTGATATCTCCTCGCTTGGGAGGTGGAGGTAGCGGAACAAACTCATTCCTCCTGACACTTTCTTCAAAACGCTGCTGGTTCTGCTGCATTGCTGCCAAGGCATTGGCGATGCTTGACAACGCTGCCCCCAGTTCAGGTTGTATGTCCTCCTCAGAACGGCGTGGTGGTGCCATCCTGTGATTGATATAAAACAAAAGTCAGTACTATGATGGAGAATAATAATAATCCAAAATAGTACCAAGATGGAATTAATCAAGATTAAAGGATACAATTTACTAAGATGATATTAAAATATCAACAAAGTTCAAAGCACCTAGAAGATATTAAGCATATCGCACACGACTGAAAAGGAGTGTGGTACACAGATATATCAAAGAAAAATTTTCTACAAATTTCGGCATTAAAATACCAATAGATGCGCAAAATCACTTAACGAATCAAGATTAGTGACTCTACCAATTCAATATACAAGAGCGAATGATAAGAGTAGTGGTATGGTCGCGACTCCATCCCGCACTCAAATCATTACTCCGCACATGAATAAGTAGAACACATATCCCAACATCTTCTTCGCAAGATGAACCTAAAGATTAGTAACTACGGAAACGAACACCCCAAACAAGATAACGTCGGATAACAAAGAGTAAGACAGATCGCGTCGGTATACAACGAATCAGATAGATCGCGTCGGTTTGCAAAAGCCTGTCGGTATGGAATGTACCAACAGTTGATAACCAAAGGCAGATGGTGATAACAACTTGGATGCAACAGATAGACAAAGAATTACACACACACACACACAACCTATGGTACTACGGAAACCCAGAACACGTGAATCCTAGTTTGAATTTTAAGGAGAGAATTGAAAACGATACACTTCCTTACCAGAAAAGGGTGGGTGGGTGGGTAAGAAGAAAAGTGGAAGCAGTCCTACTCTCGCGTTTTGTTTTTCCCTAGTATACATAACTACCAAAAATATTTGCTAGACAGACAACGACCATTTGGCTGAGACCCTGAAGGGCGGGATGGCTCTGATACCAATTGTAACTACCTCGGTGAATTACGCTCCTAGTTACAAGCCTGGATGAGCAGAAATGGTTAAAATAGTACGGTGGGGCCCAAATGCCACTCACAGGTAGACCTTTCGGCCGTCCTAACCATTTCCAAACATCGGGACAAGAACGGGCGGCGTAATCGGCAGGCGAAGGGATCAACTACATACACAAATGAGTATGTATGCAAGCCACCATACAACAGTACATCAGAGCCATTCCATCTAAAAAGAAAGGAAATATAGCAACGTCATACGGCAAGATCCAAATATCCTAGATAGATATAATAGTTTAAGATATCTCCTCATACATCAAACATCAGGGTAGCAAGCGGAAGCGGAAAACAAGATCCGAGTACGGATAAGAAGCAAATCGGCATAAGATGCCCCATAAATAAACACGTCCCGCCCACAGATCTCACGGATCCCCGTTCCCGGAATCTCTACACCGAATGATCGTTGCCCACATCGTCTGTCTCCTCCACCCAGTATCCATCTTGCGAGTTTACCTGTTCATCTGAATCAAACAATTTATCGTGTGAGACCCTAGGGGTACTCAGAAAGTCTTTATGCCTCTAAAGGGGACACAACCTGGGGTGACGCAATTGCAGCAAAAGATAAACCCTAACAATTCTATAGATACTCGCTAACCATCCGCCTAACCAAGGATAGACGGATGTCCGTGAATTAATAACAACAGTTATAACAGTAATAACGGTAATATCCACAGATCCATCCTCCTCCTCGCTTACCGACGAGGAAGCGGATGAACAACCCCCCATCCGTTGGCAGTTTTATTAACCATTCCATGAGTGTTGTACTATTTACTAGTCAGGTACTTAGTCAAATTAAAAGCGGTACTTTAGTTATTCTTGTCTATGATCGAGAAACTGTGCTCCAAGTCGTCCATAACCGTGGACACGGCTTTCAGAAAGTTTTACCCTGCAGGGGTGCACAAATAGCAACACACACTCGATCAACCTCGGAAAAACCAAATCAAAACCCAACAAGGCAGTGACGACAAAGCGATCACAGGATTCAGAAATATTTCAGGGGGCCACCCCATTAAGCTACCCGCGACGAAGTTGGCCGACTCCGAGACGGACTCAAGGTTTGCGCCAATGGCTGTAAACGACTGGGAACCCGAAAATGTGACTGGGCTTGTCGATACCGCGAAAACACTCCGCTTTTCTAAACAGTACAGTGTGCAGTACCTCGCACAATTTAAATAAAGCAGTAAAGCATGGCATAAGTACAGGATAGTAAATAAAACCTCAAACTAGTTTGTGGCCCCAAGAAATAAGAATGAATCAAGCTCTGGCTCAGGGGGGTTCATAAGCCTCCCAGATGTGGATAGCGCGAATATTCAAGGAACAGGAATCAAGTACTCGGGGTCCTACGGGACACAAGTGAGCCTGAAAAACCAAATAGCAAATATGGCTCACCGATGCCACTTTCATTAGTTATCCCATTACTACTCAAGTTAAGTTGTTTAGGTACCTCGTTATCCATCAGACACTCACATACCCTACACATGCTGTTCTACGACTCGCATGGCTCAAACAACTCATGTAGTAATGGCTCATGGGATGGTGGGACAAGCTTCGGTGGGGTTTAAAAGTAAAGGCTATGCAATACTTGGGATTCAGATTAATGCAATCGCGACTCAATGATGCAAGAATAAGATAGAGGCAATAGGTACTAAATGTATGCAAGCATGTGGTAGTGCTTGCCTGGCAGCTCAGTTGAAGCGAGAGAAGGATCTGGGTAGTGCTCCTGGGTTTCTTGATATATCCCCTGCTCAGCGTCTATTTGAAGAAGAACCAAACAAACAAGGGCCAACATAAATAAAGTGCGCAAGCATATGAATAAATGCATCAAGCAAACAATCATGCCATGATGAATGATGCACAATTTGCATGGCAATAAGGTAGCATGGCATGGGTGAGGTGTGGAGTACAAGAATAAATCATTTTATTGAGTTTTGGCCCCATTTTATCCTCATATTAGTTGCTGTATACTTTATATTTATATGATGCATGCTGCAAAACAAAACATGGAATGCATAAACAGAAAGGTCTCGTCGAGCTAATCATTTTAGACATATTATTTGTCAAATTTGGAGTTATAAAACAAAAGTTATTAATTAATTAAGGTAAAAGGGCATTTTATTGTAATTTTAATCAACTTGGAAAATAAAGTGTTCAAAATATATTTTGAATGTCATAATTGAATTCCTCATATTTTTCTGATTTCAAAACATATATTATTTGCATTAATTGGATTTATATTTTAAAAGTTATTAAAAACAGATTTGAAATTTGAATTTGAAATAATTTAAAAAAGATTTGAATTAAAACAGATCACAGAAATACTTTTGTTACTTGCCCCAAGCTAGCCACAGTCACTGACCAGTGGGTCCAGCGCTGACTCAGCAGCACAGCGCGCAGAAAACATTTTCTCACCGCAGCTTGATCTAGCCACAGCAAGTGACAGGTGGGGTCGGAGTGCTTGCGGACCCACACGCGGGCGAGCCAGCGGTGACGCGACACGTGGGCGATCCAGGGGTACTGCGGGTTGAGTTTTAAAAAGGCTAGGGGGTGTTCTGTAAAACGTGCAGAGAGGCTGACGGTGGGGCAGGCTGGACAGTGGGTTTAGGAGTAAAAAGCTATGGGGGGGTTTAACGCAAAACGACATCGCGATGCACTGTGCTTCTTCTCTCTCTACACCGAGCGACGGATCGGTGCGTGGCGCGGGCGGGGATCGATCCAGGGACGTTGCGGGTGCGCGCTGGGGTGCGAACCAGCGCGGTGGGCTGGGGTTGGTGTCAGGGAGGTAGGCGTGGCCTAGGTAGGGTTTTGCGTGACGTGGGAGCGAGCAGACGCGCACGCTCATCGGTGCACCGAGGGTGCTCGACGGAAGGGCCGGCGGATCTAGGGCGGTACGGCGAGGCGGGACATGTCCAGGGGGTTTAGGGGCTCACCGAGGAGATGTTGGTGTAGCTGGATCGGCTTGGGGAGCGGTCGATCGGCGACGACGCAGACGGACCGGAGCTAGGGTTTCGCGTCGGCCTCGGCACTGGTACCGGCGCTCTGGTGCTCCACCTGCTCGGCTCCGTGTATAGGGTGACGTAGGGGAGCTCCACGGCCTTCCTCGACACCAGTGATCGCCACGCCACCGGCTGGAAGAGGGGGATCGGAGGAGACCGATGGTGGCCGGCGTTGGGGTAGGCGGTGGCGATGGAGAAGAGAGGGGAGAGGGCAGGGCCCTAGGGCGGATTTGGGGAATGCAAGAGGGGCCGTGAGGTGGTGGTAAAGCAGGGGGGATAGGGAGGTGTCGTGCGGGAGTGGACGGTGGAAAAGGTGGCTCGGCCACCTTTTCTCCTCCTCCTTCACGTGCTCGGTGGGGCTCGGCCAGGGCAGGGGCAGGTAGGCAGCTTCCAGGTGGGGTCAGGGTGAGGCCAGGCACGCAGGGGAGGCTCGGGCTGGTGGGCAAGACAGGCAGAGAGAGAAGAAAGAAGGAGAGGGAAGGCATGGAGCTCGGGTTGGAGCTAGGCTCGGTTAGGGTTTGGGGTGGTAGCTAGGGTTGGGGTAGATGGGTGTGGGACCAGGGAGAGGAACCAGGTGGGGCCAGCCAGGTGGGGCCAGCAAGAGGGGCCGAGAGAGAGGGAGGGAGCTAGGGTTAGATTAGAGGCTCGGGTTAGGTTAGAGAGGAGAGGGATTAGAGAGTTAGCTAGGTTTAGGGTTTAGATAGGTGTAAGATTTGAGAAAAGATTAGAGAGAGAGAGGGTATGGTTTAGGGTTTTAGGCATGATCTACATGACCATGCAAGGATGGAGTGAAAAGGAGAGGAAAAGAGAGAAAGAGGGTTGAGGTAAAGATGGAGATAGGTGTAGGTTTTTAGCATGACCCAAACAAAAACAAGCATGAAGAGAGGTAGAGTGAGATGGGAGATTCACCCAAAAATCCAACTAAAAGCAAAGGAGAACCAAAGTTGGAGATGGTTGCATGGCCCATGCAAAATTACTTAATGCCATGCTTATTTTGTGAAAACAAAATTATTATCATGGCATTATTTTTATGCATTCCCAAAAGATGGTTTAAGGCCAAGCTAAGGATTTGTGGAGGTAGATCCATCCTATCTTCCATGAGCTAGATGAAATTCCAAAGGAAAATAAAAATACAAGCTCATGGAGATGGGGTGGTGGAATTATAAGGTGGTGAAAGAAAGGGTGGTGGAGTGAATTAAAAGATATGCCCCCAACTCAACTTGGGCATTTAAACAATATATCAAGAACCAAATACAATATCAAGAGGCAAATACAATTTACAATGCATATGAGAGAAGAACCAAATCAAAAAGGGTTTTATATGATGCTCAAATGCAAGGAGGCATGATGACATGAGCATGATATCATGATGATGCAACAAATATATAAATGAAGTAGCCATTATATTACTAGACCAAGTAGCATTACAATTGTTAGACAATTGGGATGCTACACGCACGCACGCGGGACGTGCATGCCGTTGCCCGTGATTACCACCCATCCCCACTCCTTTTTTTAAGGGGAAGGTCCAACTCCTTTTTATTATATTACTGGATTTTAGGCGGCGCCAAAGACCATTGGATTGTCCATCGCAATAAATACAAGTCCATTCGATTCCCATCTATTCCCTAGCTTCTTTAAGAAGTTTGGTATAATACTAGACCATGGCCTGTACTCTTTGACCCTTCTCCCACACTAATTGATGAGGGCAAACCTCTAGGGTGGCCCGATCTTCACGGATCTCGTGGTCGAATCGATGGGAAAGCGAGGAGAAAGGGAGAAAGTAGCGGAAGTGGACGCACACCTCGGGAAGAACACGATGAACACACGCAAAACACACACAATACAAGGACGATTGCTCTCACCGATGGCCACCGGTCCGATAGAATCCTCGCAAGGAAAGATCGGTCAACGTGCTCCCGTCAATCCCAAGCGGAGAGGGAAGAACACCTTGGAGAGGGTCTTGACGTCTTGGCAAAGGGACACCGATGCCAAGGCCTTGTACAACGAGGGAGGCGCGATGCAAACTCCAATGAGGTGGTGACGATAGTCGATCCCCTTTGGTAGAAGGGGATGAGGCAAAACTAGAGATTCCACAAAGGGGGTTGTCTTTAGTCTATCATCTATACCTAAGGGATACATGAGGGGGTGGAGACTCTATTTATAGGCCAACCACAAGTTTAGGGGTAGTTTGGGCATAAAACTAGGGTTTGGTGCGAAATAGAGGAGTACATGGGCCAAGGGCCCAGCTGTTGGCTCGCAGGCCCATCACTTGGGCCGGACAGTCCGGGTCGGAGTGACCGGACAGTCCGGGGTAGCCGGACACTCCGGGTAGTGTCCGAACTGGCCTTCTGAATGTCCACGCCAGGTTGGGGCTGGGGCATGCTAGACACTCCGGCTGAGTCATGCCGGACACTCCGGCCGGATTCGGGCAGACTCTCCTGGGCGATGACGGCAGAGACTCTCGTTCTAGAGCTGGCTGATCCTGGTCCATCTTCTTGGTTGACTTGGGGACTTGGCGTTGTGGATGTAGTAGCGTCCGCAGGACGGGCTGCATCAGCCCCCCCTTCAAAAAGAGTCGTCCTCGACTCTTCATGCTCATCCTAAGAAGATGATGTCGAGAGACCATCTTGATCCTGGGGTTCACCATATAGTCGTCCTTGAGAAGCTTGATCTGGCAACTCTTCAATGTTCCTTCACCTTCCATGAAGCCTACAAAGCTCACAACAAAAGCGAAGCAACACTCAAAGAGTAGCCAATTCATGAAGATTATAGCATGAGTCCTCAAGTAGAAGGAAGTCACCTTATGATATAGAGATAGCTCATTGAAGGATGGCCCTAGGTAACTCTCTTCGATTCGTCTTGTCAACTCTTTATCCATAGAGGTTGACACGTATGCAATTGTACCTTCACACAATAAAGACCAAGCAACATATGTTTGTGTGTGATAGAGGAGCATGTCATTTGTGGCATGTCCATTCTTGTTCACAACACTATTAGCACAACTCAAGTATCGCAAACGAATTGCGTATGCAAGGTCAAAGTGCATGGAAGTTAATTGAACATCATCCAAATGTGGGAACTCAAAAACTCCATATAACATCTTAGTGTGGCACTCAAAGCAAGTGACTAAAATCTTGATCAACATCTTTGATGCAAAGCTAGGAGAATTTGGCAAAAACACATGAGGAAGAATATCCAAAGCAACAACATTATGTGTGCAAACAAACCATTGGAAAGAACAACTGTTCAATATGTTGGATGCCATACACATATCATCAAAAGCCAAAATCATGGGGGTATGAGTATCGCAAGCGGTAGCAAAAACAACATGTTTGCAAACAAACCATATGAAAGAGCAAGTGGTCCTTATGTTTGTTGCAACAACAATATGAGAGACTTGGAAGCTCTCATGACAATACATGCTCAAAATGGCATTATGGTTGCACACAAAACATTAGAAAGAGAAATTGTTCAACATTTTTGTGGCAACACACAAAGTATCAATATCCAAAAGCAACGAGACATGATTGTCACAAGGTGAAAGAATACCATCAACCTGCTTGCAATCAAACCATAGGAAAGAGCAATTTGTCAACAAGAAAGATGCAAAGCATGCAAAAGGTATTAGAGCTGGGTTCGATCTTGAACTCACTTGGGGGATGCTCTCTAGAGCTCTTTTTGTCAACTCGTGCTCAACCGAGGTTGACATTCTTGTGCAGGTACCTACACACATCAAACACAAAAGGAAGAATGTGTGTGCATGGTAGAGAAATACATCATCCATCATGACATATCTCTTCTTGTGCACATCACCATTAGTGTCAATCAAGTATGAAAAATATGCATGGCGAGTATGCAAGTGGGGAACATGCTTATCATGGCAATCATCAAAATCTCCAAAATTTGAGAAAGCTATGGGGGCCATCTCAATATAAACAATATTAGAATTATTGTTGCAAGCAAAACAAGTGAAAGAGCAATTATTCAACTTATTGCAAGCAACGGGAGAGATTGTGAAACACTCATGACAAAGCATTATCCGAGGGGTACCATTTCTAACATCATTACAAGCAAAACATTGGAAAGAGCAATTGTTCAACAAAGTGTAAGCAATGATATCATCAATGTAACATTTAGAGCATGGCATGTCTATGGCAACATCATCACAATCAAATAATTTCACATGCTCAACAATATGCAAAGGCAAAGTATCACATGTAAATAGCAATGAAGCATATGTGATATCACAAACATCATCCATAGCATGCCAATCATCACAAGTCATCATGTCCACTAGTGTGATCATGGCATCATCAACACCCGTATTCTTACCTTGGTCATACCTCTCACATGAAGTGGGTGTTGTGGTAGAATTGGCCTCCATGTGGGCGACTTCTTCATCCAATATGGGGATGGCATCATCTTCATCCACCATGTACATCTTCTTGGTAGGAGGCATCATCATATCCAAGCTTGGCGCTTCTTGATCCATGGAACCTAGTACAACATGAGGAAACACACTAGAGGTAGAGGGTAAGTCGTTAGAAATCAAAGTGGTCTCACATGACCTATCAACTACCACTCTCATCTCACTCGGTGTATCACTCATGCCCTCCAAGTGGAAGCATTCAATCTCACGTATGGTGGAGTCACTCATCTCACTCTTGTTTTCACTCAAGTGGGCTAAGTGGCTCTCATACTCACATGGGATTGGTACCACATCATCACTCAAGCATATGGGGGTAGGTTCGGTTCTCTCAACTCCTTGCGCCTCCTTTGGTGAAGGTAAAGTCCCATGCTCACCATTCTTGACCTTGTCATCGCCACCTTGCACCTTGGCTTGTGTAGTCCTCTTGATGTACTCGTCCAACTTGGCGAAGTAGAGGTCTTCGTCCTCCTCATCCATGAGGTTGCATGTGTCATCTAGGACGTCAAGTCTTGGCGTTGAAGCTTGATGGCGTGGATGAGAGCTTGCTCTTGGTGCCATTTTGGTGGTGGCACGAGTAGTTGAAGGTGCCTTATGATGGTGTCGACGGAGGTCATTGGCGTGCCTTGCCAAAGGTTGATGTAGATGGCGCACTTGATAATCCACATGACGCTCGCGATGATGATCCTTGTCCTTGTCACTCTTCTTGTGATGGTGGTGCTTTGTTGAGCTTGGTTGAGCCTTATGGATGCTGCTCAACATGTATTCTTCGTCTTCATGGCGAAGATGCCTTGAACGATGTCTTGTATCCTCTTGATGTTGGTGATGATCACGAGAGGATGTATGTTGATGAAGATTCTTGCTTCTTGGCGCCACTTTTGGAAGGTGATGTTGGGGCGCCGCTCTTTTTGTAGTTGGTGGCACTTGATGCCTAGGAGGTAGATGCACTTGACTCCTTCGAGGTTGTGGTGCTTGGCGCCTTGGAGATGGTGGTGCTTGGTGGCTTGGAGGTGATGGCGCTCGTCGCCTTGGAGATGGTGGTGCATGACGGCTTGGAGGTGATGGCGCTCGTCGCCTTGGAGATGGTGGTGCATGATGCCATGTAGGTGGTGGCGCTTGACGCCTTGGAGGTGGATCATCGAAGTAGGTGGTGCCCTTTGGGGTGGCACGCTTGGCCTTGAAGGTCATGGTTTCTTGATGAGGCGTCTCCGCTAGCTTGGCGTAGTAGTCCTCCATGTCCAAGCGGTGGAGGTATTCTTCATGGCTCATGGAAGAGGCCTTGAAGTGGATGAAGCTCGCCATGTCCTCCATGCTTGGTGAGGCGGCGTCGTTGTAGCACTCGAGTTCATCCATGCTTGGGGAGTCATTGTTGATGTAGTACTCCATGTCACCCAAGCATGTGGCGCCATTGTCGTTGTAGTGCTCCATGCATGAGGAGCCATTGTCGATGTAGATCTCCAATTCCTCCATGCTTGAGGAGCCATAGTTGATGACGTGCTCCATGTCTTCCATGCATGTGGAGCCGTCATAGGTGCAATACTCCGGGTCCTCAAAGCATGCGGAGCCATTGTCGGTGTAGTGCTCCATCATGTCCTCTATACTTGTGGAGTCGTAGTCGTGGTGGCTCATCATGGATTCTTCATAGATATCATCCTCGGTTCCGGAGTCCCTAGACATGATTCACAAGACCAAGTGGTGTATATGGAAGTGGTAAGGGGTTAGAGATGCAACGTCAAACCTTACTTTACCTTGGAAGATAGTATCGTGCAAGTGGCAACACTTGAGAGCAATCAAAACCAAGCAAAGTGAAGTTCACGTGGAACACCAAAACCAACTAACCACTAAAAAAACACACACAAAGCTTATGGTGGATAGGTATGGAAGGTGGCGTGTCCAAGAACAATCCGAAATCAAGATATTATAATGGCAAGTAAAGAACCACAATGATCACAAATCAAAACAAGTGAATCCACAAGAGGAAATATGTACAAGGAAACACACATGGTGGGATAAATGGGACTTGTGTGACAGAGAAAGTGAGCTAAGAACCAAAAGATTACCTAGCGAAGACTATAAGCTCGTGTCGCACAAGTGCAAGGAGAGACGCTAGTTCGATTGCACTAAATTGGTGGGCTACAAGATATGCACAATAAGTACCACCTATTTGATGTTCATCGAGCTTGCGCTTCCTATTCTATGAGGCACTTGTTTCTTTCTTTCTCTTTTTATTCTTTTTCTCTTTTTCTATTTTTTTCTCTTTTTCTTTTCTTTTTCACTTGCCTCTTCCTTGTGCCAACAACTATACAAGATAACTATATGAGATAGCGCGCTCACAACTTTTGCTCGGAATTCTACGAGGTATCAAATGTGCATAGCCGAAGAAATCATAGGAGAAACTAGTCTCAGTAGGTGTTTGTTGAACACAAAGGTAGTGGAGCTCACAAAGGAATGCAAGTGGGGAGAAGTCGCGGAATTTTTATACCTTTCTTCGCCGATCTTCACCCTTTATTGGTGGATTCCACCTTGCTCATGTAATTTGGATGGAGTATATAGCATGATCCAAAGATATGATTATGTAGAGATCTTTCTCCTCTTCAAAACGAGCTAAAGAACACCAAAATACGAGTTCGTATGTAAAAGTTATGCTTAAAACCGTGAAGCAGATTTTTCTGTCAGCAAGAGGGCAGACGGTCTGGCCGGGCCGGATATTCCGGTCAGTTTAGGCCGGAAACTCCGGTGGGGCGGATATTCTGGTCCGTTTTGGCCGGACAGTCCGGTCCGGTCGAACCAGAACTTCCAGAACACGAACGGAACGAGTTTTGGCAGAAAAACTGGGACCAAAACCTCAAATTGATGGGGGAAATCAAGGAATTAGGCTATGGAAATGCAGGGGAAGGTTGATCAACAAGTTTAGCAAGTAATCCACGGATCAAAACCTACCAAAACGCACTCAAATCATAGATCGGTCCAAAACACGAAATTGGGGCTATTTTTTGGGGATTTTCGAATTTATGGGGGAAAAGACCAAATCGAGGTGAAATCCGTGGCAACCAAAAGCTGCTGATACCAGATGATGAGGGTTGACACAAGATCCACTCGATTTTGTGGCTATTTTGTGGTTTTTTAAGAAAAAGAATTTGGTGGGGAAGAACGAGGGTGAAATCCATGGCAACTTGGGCTCTGATGCCAGATGATGAGGGCAAACCTCTAGGGTGGCCCGATCTTCACGGATCTCGTGGTCGAATCGATGGGAAAGCGAGGGGAAAGGGAGAAAGTAGCGGAAGCAGACGCACACCTCGCAAAGAACACGATGAACACACGCAAAACACACACAATACAAGGCCGCTTGCTCTCACCGGTGGCCACCGGTCCGATAGAATCCTCGCAAGGAAAGATCGGTCAACATGCTCCCGTCAATCCCAAGCGGAGAGGGAAGAACACCTTGGAGAGGGTCTTGACGTCTTGGCAAAGGGACACCGATGCCAAGGCCTTGTACAACGAGGGAGGCGCGATGCAAACTCCAACAAGGTGGTGACGATAGTCGATCCCCTTTGGTAGAAGGGGATGAGGCAAAACTAGAGATTCCACAAAGGGGGTTGTCTTTAGTCTATCATCTATGCCTAAGGGATACATGAGGGGGTGGAGGCTCTATTTATAGGCCAACCACAAGTTTAGGGGTAGTTTGGGCATAAAACTAGGGTTTGGTGCGAAATAGAGGAGTACATGAGCCAAGGGCCCAGCTGTTGGCTCGCAGGCCCATCACTTGGGCCGGACAGTCCGGGTCGGAGTGACCGGACAGTCCGGGGTAGCCAAACACTCCGGGTAGTGTCCGGGTAGTTTCCGAACTGGCCTTCTGAATGTCCACGCCAGGTTGGGGCTGGGGCTGGCCAGACACTCCGGCTGAGTCGCGTCGGACACTCCGGCCGGATTCGGGCGGAGACTCTCGTTCTAGAGTTGGCTGCTCCTGGTCCATCTTCTTGGTTGACTTGGGGACGATCTTGGGGACTTGGCGTTGTGGATGTAGTAGCCTCCGCAGGACGGGCTGTATCACTAATCATTCTCTTCTTCCTCCTTCCACCACCTCCCTCCCCCTGCAAGCCATGGCTCCCCTGAGGAGACACCGGTCGACCATCCGCGTGGACAAAAAATGACAGAGCTCGATGCCTGGCAGTTCTCTCTCTACCAGCCCCTCAAGCACCCCTCTCACTAAGGCCCAATCTCTCCCGACAATGGCGCCAAATGTTCCAGCAGGCGAGGGCTCCTCCCGGTACGGTCTTCTTGTTCTACTTTTTCTCCATCTCCTTCCCCATCATGATATTATTCTGCTACTTCTTGTTTTTCTTCTTCTTCTTTCTCTTCCTCTTCTATGTATTATAGGCCAGCCATGGAACCATAATCCACCACGACGGCGTTGTTGTAGGACCCGTTCGGATTCGTTCCATGTCTCAGCGAGGTAGAAAATCTCCACACTGTTATTTATTTGAGTATTAATGTGGATTTCTTAGATCGTGTTCGCCCCGCATTGGGGTTTTTGCGAGTTGTATTAGTTTTCATGATTATGACTGGATCTCTTGGTCTTTCCTTAATACCGTTGTTCATAGATTCGATGGGAATTTTGTGATTAGGATTAGTTTTTCTGATTATGACTGGATCTCTAGTTCCATTTTTAATACTAGTATTCATAGATTCAATGGGGATTTTGTGATTTCTATTACTCCCTCCAGCCCATATTAGTTGACTCAAGTTTGTCTAGATTCATATATATCTAATTAAGTATCTAGTCTAGATGCATCCGTATCTAGACAAAGTTGAGTCAACTAATATAGGTCGGAGGGAGTAGTATTCACCTGGAACCTGGAGTGTAATTATAGAATTTCTATTTCAAATAACATGAACGATGCAGTGATCGAAGGCCGAGTACCATGAAAAGGTGGCCACGATTAGTTCCAAGATTGACAGCCAACATGACGATGCACACTCCCTCGCCCAAGCTAATGAGAGCCTACACAAGAGTTTATTTGTGCAGAAGGAGATCCCACTAGATTTTGCACGTGACATCGTGAGGCTACATAACATGCTCGACTGTAACTTGAACAGGCAAGAATAGGCCATCAAGATAATCAACAAGCTCATGGAGGACAAGAAGAATCTCCAGATAAGATGCACCCTCCTCCAGGACGAAATCACTGAGGCACTCAAAGGATGCATCGACGAAACCAAGACTGCCATCCGAGCCTACCATGATAGGAACCGTTGCCTGGATGCAGTGAAAGAGATGAAGGAGGACATGAGCCGAGGGATCATCGTAATCGAGGGTGTTCAGAAAGAGAACGAGGAGCTAAGGGCTTATCTGGAGGCGTATCAGAGCAATGCCCAAGTCTGATTCCCGTTAGAGAGGGCATGAATATCAGTTCGTGCTCCACTCTTTTGTAATATTTCGGGTTAGGAGCAATGTCCAAGTCTGATTCCTGTTAGAGGGGGCAATAAGAATCCTAGAGCAACTCCTTATCTATCTGGACATGTGTTGGTGTTCAAGTTCATGAATGGACACCATGAGCCCTTTCCATTCTGTATCTGGACATGAGTTTCTGCATTATGAGTTTGCCACTACTATTTGGTGACATGGAAAAAACCCACAACACACTAAACTACAGAAAAACCTTATTTGTTTTGAAATTGAAATTATGACAGTGCCACTAGTCGATTCATAAAATGTTGATTAGTCCTAGATTGCTTCTTCCTTGAAATTATGACTGTGCCACAAGTTGATTCATTTAATTATGGAAACTAACCACCTTGTCCCGGTGAACTGAACAAACCATTCTATATATTTTTGTTGCAGGGAAAGAGGCGAAAGCTCAACTCGGACCTGGCGACCTGGCTAAATGTCAGGATAGCCATCCAAAGGGAGAAGCAGAATTCTCAGAAGCTAGCCTTTGACCACCTAGATGCTGAAGTAGCGGTCCTTTTTGACAAGTGCCAGAAACTGAAGGAGGTAAACGCCGGTTGGGCGAAACTTCACAAGGAAGGTCGCACCTTGGCTAGTAAGCAGACGGAGATCATGAATGTTCTCATGAAGGAAAATCATAAGGTTACGAACCAACTTCTCGAATCCCTGATGGAGCGCTGGAACCTGCGGCGAGCGCACGACAAAGTACTGAAGGAGCTGACCGATCTTAGGGAGGAAAACGAGAAGCTCTGGGTCAAGCTTGCTTGAACCCAACATATGTAGATTTAGTACTGAACTGCCTAGTTTATCCTCTGTAGTGGTCATTTTGTAAACGTGAACTTAACTCTATGCACGATGTGTGTTCGTCTGAAATTAATTTGCTCGAGGATTGAGTTTGTCTTAGTTAAGAAAGCGCAACTATAAGTCTTACATTTATCTAGTTTTGGGCATTGACACGGCATATATTATTCATCTAGAATTTCCTTTATCCTCTGTAGTTTGTCTTTGTTTACCCTTGTGTGCCTTCTTCAGTTCCTTTAACAGATCCTCAATGTAGTTCTCTAGCTTCTTCTTGTCTTCCCTGAGCTAATCCCTCTCCGTTTATGCATTATGAATCAGCAACCTATCACTATCCTGAAGTTTCTGTGTAGTTCCCACAACCAAGCTCCCATTGATTCTGTCCTTATTATGTGACTACAAATTCTTGATTTCTTATTCCAGCTCCTTATTTCGTACCGATAACTTGTAATTTTTTTCAGCTACATCACAAGCATCAGTAATTCTCTCCGACCTTTCCAACTCATACATATCCCATAACTGGGCCAAACATTTCTTAAGTGCATCTGGCCACTCCAGATCCACCCACTCTACTGCTTTACACACCAGGCCAACCTAAAAAACACACACTATCGTGTTATGAACAAAAGAGAGGGGAAAGTGAAGTGTTTCACCGCTACAACATTAAATAAATTGGCATGTTACAATAGTTTAATGGATACCATGCCCTTTCCCTTGATTACTCTCTCCTACCTTATAGGTTTTCTCTTCATACATTCTTATTTCAAATATTAAACTTATACTTCCTCCATCCAAATTTCTTTGACTAATAGCAACATATCAGTACATTACATCATCTAAAGAAACATAATCATGTCAACTACAAGATAGTTATGCATCACTTGTTCAGTCATGGTTTCACAAAACATTACATTACAATCTCTCAACAAACATAATCACAGAAACAAGTATATTACACCATCTCAAGAAATAAAATCATGCCAACTACAAGGTACTTGTGCATCACTTGTCCAGTCATGGTTTCACAAATTATTACATTACAATCTCTTAACAAACATAATCACATAAACATGTACATTACATCATCTCAAGAAACAAAATCATGTCAACTACAAGGTACTTATGCATCACTTGTCCAGTCATGGTTTCACAAATCATTACTTTACAATCTCTCAACAAACATAATCATAGAAACAAGTACAGTACATCATCTCAAGAAACATAATCATGTCAACTACAATGTACATATGTCTTATTACAACAACGATGGTTTCAGTGAGGGATATGTCCGAAAATCTCAACAGCTCGCACAACATTATATCACAATCTCTCAACAAACATAATCCAGAAACACGGTATAAATGCAACAACAATCAATGTTACAAATACAGGCAGGAGAACCCTACGGTCCATATGACAAGCCTAGGGTAGCAGCTCTCATCAGATCTCATCAACATCGGTCACCTCGTTCTGTTCAACAACTATAGGGGCCTCTACATCCACTATAACCTCTTCGCATAATCTGCATAAGATCTTCAGTATCCAAAACCTCTATGAATTCCTGCTGCTTATGATGCCACCATTGGATTCGTGCCATCTGCTTAGGGACAATACTGATTTACTTACCTATCATATCTCTCATTTCATCAAGAGTTATATTTGTGGAATCGACAGTGATCTCCACAGTACATGACGAAACTGGCTTATTAACTCCCTCATCAAGTTTTGCCATGTATGAATCCACCTCTAAGTGTATACTGAACTTATCTAGATTAGCATCTATTGGTCCGTAGTCTATAGGATCCGAAGCTCTAGCAGCAAGATCTCCAGCATCTGCATACATATCATCAATCATCGCTTCAACTTTCACCTTACGATCAGTTGCACAACACTCTCAAACCATCTGAAGTTCATGGGAGTGCTCAATTTGCATATAGGTATCATTAATGTTGCGTCACACCAATTTTGTCCTCTATCTAGAACCTAGGAAATCCTAGCATGAAGCATATCTACCAGCTGCGAAATAGACACAACCTCTTTGCAATTCACAAGCATATGCACATTCTGCCCGAACACAACCCTCTCACAATCAAAATCTAGTTTTGAAGTGTACTGGCGGACATGAACTATGAACTCATATAGGTCCCTTGTATCGAAGATGTGCCTACTTTGATTAGAAAGGGTATTTTTCAGTTCATTCGATTCTATTACGCGGTAACTAATCTACTAGTAAGATGAGGCGCAGATAAGAAAAATTCACCTCTCGCTTTTTTCCCGGGTTTTTTTCTTCGAGATATGGGTGCCGTGTCCCCCCACCGCGGCCGGACAATCCGCCTCCAGCTCTGATTTTCTCTTCAACCCGCTGCTCGTAGGTACCTTGGGAGCAGACATCTCGCTAACCTCCTCGCTTACCGAGGCTGAAGACCTCGCCGCTGCTTCGCGTTGATCCCGAGACTATGGCTTCGACTGACCTGAATCAGTCGCCGACATAGGTACCACCTTCACCTTGCAAGACATCCTGGGCCGCCTCTACCGCCGCCTCCGCCTCCGTCGGATTCAGTTTTAGGGGGGGAGAAAAAAGGACATCCGCCGCCGCCGGATTCAATGTCGGGGAAGGGAAGAAAAATGACCTCCGCCGCCACAGCCAGATTCAGTGTCGGAAGTTAGGAAAGTACAGTAATGGATTTGCCCCTACGACATGTGCAGGGTGGCTAAGAAGAGAGCTCGGCTAAGAAGGGGCACGACAGGAACTAGTGTAACGGAATATCCTGACTTAACGGGCGTGATTTGAAAATATTTGGTTCGGCCACCGTTCACTCGAAATACCCTTCTCAACATTGCCACCCTAACTTTTAGAATCGCGGTGATTAAAATTAACTCGGGCCCCGCTATGCACTGGCGTCTCAACTTTCGGGCCGCAAAATTATTTCCTCGTGTATGGTGGCATGTCGGGCAGTTCTTTTTGGCAAACCCTTTGTACTAATGTTATTTAATTAATAAACCCTTTCTACTACGACAAGCTTTGTCCTACTTCGGTGATGGAGGGGCGACGACGGTGGGTCACCTTCGGCTTGTTTGTAGTCTTCGCTAGGTGGTCCATAGACCTATTTATAATTTTTATTACTTTTAGATCTCTTTGTACTACTGTTGATGATTATTAATAAATCGGAGGATTATTTTTAGAAAAAGCGATTGTTTTTCTCAAAAAAAGTCTACAACTTTTCTCACGGATTCATTGTGTGCAAGAGGCAACCAAAACGTAGGGTCCTTTTTTTCAGGGGACATTTTTTGCGATTAGGATCCCTGGTTATTTTTGGCCTTACTAACTAAATGCCCGTGTTTTGCTAAGGGGTAACCGAAAAATTACATTAATAAATAAAATATGAAACAATTGTCCTAAGTTCGAAAAAAGATGTTAGATGACATACGGACAATATTCATACATCGACGAAGACCAACTCTCTCTCTCCAACCTCTTTCATATTTGAGATTATTTTTGTATTTCAGCATACCTACCAAAACGTCCTCACCTACTACCGTTGCAAGCTAGCAGGTAAGGAAAGTTTACAAGTTGATGTAATTGTCATCATCCGAAGTATTGTTTTTGAATGTGCACCGTTGCAGTTTACTTTTATTTAATATTTTTAGGTCATGAATAATTCCCTATTATCATGCGTAGCTACGGAGTAGAAGTATAAAAGATAATGTTTTACCATTGTAATATCTGAATTAAAGTGCAAGAAACATAAAAAAGTCCGACCCAACTAAAATATGTCAATCCCAGATAATCAAGCGTTCAACATACAAATTCGTTCGCCAAGTCAAGGATGATTACATACATGCCTCAGTGCAACAGTGTGGAGAGAAAATCATTCATGTACCCAAGCATATGTGCATCGACATTGGTGATGAAAGTGATGATAGAATAGTACATGCAGCAAGAAGTACAGTTATCATATACTAATTGATTTCACCATTAATAACTCCGATTATCTAGATGTAATAGTACATGCCAGCAAAGAAGAGTACATTTATCCTATAATTTATTTCACGATTACTAACTCCGACTATCTATGTCCATGCATAGAGAGAAGCTATGAACTGCAAAAATTACATACACTGTTCGTTGATGGCTCCTCTCTATTTGCCTCTTGCTTCGTTCATCTCTACAGCAAGCACTTGGGAGCATGAATCAGAAAAGCAGAAGGGAAACCAAATTGATTTCTACTTGCATTGACATTGTAATCTGCAACTAACAGTGAACCACCAATCAACCCTGTAAAAATATTTTTCAAGATCAACCATGCGAACCAAAATCTTTCTCAACTATACAACAGCTCGATCTGGCTGTGACATTTGCAATCGAGCAAAAAGAAAATGTGAACAAATTCCCTCACCTATGCTGCTCACTCAGGTGAAGCCAGCGGCACCAGCGGCCAGGCCCTTGTTACTATCAGCGGCCACGACACGACCTGAGTCTCTTTCACATCTCTAAGCGATGTACTCAAACGCAGATCACCGTTTGACCAATCTGAGGTATATGGAATATTGTATTATTATTTCTTAATATCTATCTACATATACATGATGCATATATAGTTTGTGCCTTTCAATATTCAACGTAAATTGTTTTTTCGCATCTTATCATGTCGTCCTGGTCGAGACGGACAGGTCAAAAGGAAAAGAACAAAAGATGTGTCTGTGTTTGCTACAATCATAGAGAGGAGATATCTATAAAATTTCGGTGCGTCGATAAACCTGAATGATGAGTTCGCTCTAATTGTTGTGGAAGAAGAGCAACCAGCTAATGAAACTATCGACACCAACAAGATAACAATGTAAGTTGCTCTGAGAATGTAGTTGATTCATTCAATAATATAAGGGCCCCAAAATAATTTCTCGTCCCGGGCCCCTAAAATCTCAAGACCGGCCCTGGTCGTGCCTCAACTAAAGAATAAAAGATGACATATCCGAAAAGTTTGAGCCTGAAAGCATCGATTGGCCACATTAAGCTTGATGATACTACGATACAGAGTTGTCAGATCACACAACCATTGAAGCTCCTTTCTTAAGTATTTACTAGGAAACATGTCCGTGCTTTGCAACGGAAGAGATGCGTTCACAAACTTAGAAAAACACACAATCATCATCCTTTATTTTTTTCTCGATTCATAGCACGGCACAACACAAACGAAATCGAGCCAACAAATCTAGCAGATCCGGTGCTAGGCTTCATTTCTTTTTTCTCACCCACACTTTCCTATCCTCAAATTGTTCGTTCTCAGACTTCTCAACTAATTATCTTTGTCTTTTGCATCACCCTTGCTCGAACGGCTAACTTTTAAGGAGCTCATGCCGAATTCAGATAATATCATTGCAACTTAAGCTATAATGCAATGGACCTCTTCCAAATTATTCAAGAATCAAACTCAACCATAAACCCCATGGACAACCTAAATAGATTTAGGTGGAAGCCTATGCACAGGCACCGAACATTAACATGGTTGTAGAAATGCAGATTTAGACAAAAAATAGTCACTAAATTACGATACATTTTGGGGTCATGCAGCACAAACATGAGAAAAGAGAAAACTCCAACAAACACATAAAACCTACGATTCCATGGGAAAGCATGACACAACTCCTCTTCAAGCATCTTAGGTCCATCCATGTCATGCTTGCAACGGTAAAATAATCAATTCTTTAATACGACATAAATTTGAAACGATACTAATTGACTCCACTCAACTGGAACTCTTATCGATTTCCTTTAATATAATCAGAACATAGTATCTTTGAATCAATTTATTATCAGTATATACACTTATCAGCATTTTTATGAAAGATGGGAAAAGAAAATTTTGAGAAAATATAAAAAGGCATTTGAACTGCAAAAATCATTTTATCACAGATTGATACTCCATACTGCATTTAGATACTCCCTTCGACCCAAATTAGTTGACTTGATTTTGTCTAGATTCGGATGTATCTAAAATAAGTCTAGATGTATGCGAATCTAGAATCTAAGTCAACTAATTTGGGTCGGAGGGAGTAAAAAAATGAAGGTTGCCAGAGAACCTACCTCGTACTATATCTGAAATTAAAGTAAAATCGCTGGTAGCTGATTCACGATAGTACATAAACAACCGAACAACACGCCCATTGCAAACGATCTATCATTGGGAAGACAAAGTAGTATACTCATCCACGTCCTACACAGACGTGCCGATGGCAACGCAGTGCATGACCTACCTTGTCTACAATCATAGCTCCAATTTCTCGCGTTCACGATTAATGTGCAAACCTAAGAAAAAAGGAATCAAACTTTAATCTTATCAAGGAAGATGGTTTCGTCGTAGTGGTACAGCCGCTGACTCGTCCCAAATAGTTCCATAAGAATATGAGGACAGATACACTGACCTGAGCCTATGTCCAAGAAAATGATATATGTTGGTACACACTGAGACCTTTCTTTTCTTCTACACAAAGGAAAAACTTCTATAAAAAAATCTATAATGCTGATGACAGCTGATTTCCAAAAATGAACAAGATATATAAAGCATAAGAGCACTCACAACTCCCATGCATCTGCAAAATAAGATAGAACAGATGAATATAGTAGCACAGGATAACTGGCGTGCGTGTGTGTCACAACGGATTAGCAAAATAATTCAGCAATAATGGACGAGAAGAAAACCTTACCCTCTAGCATATTCAAGATTTAGATCTGATGAAAAGGAGGAATAGAAAACAGCCATGACACACCACTGAACAACAACATCTAGATCAATCTCCCCTCTATCCTGATGTAGACCGTAGAGAGATCTCTACAGAAGTTAACGCATGACAATCATTGCAATCGGGTGGCCCTTCGAGCGGTTCCGTGTCCAGGCTCAGGCCAGCACCTGAGCTATTCAGCCATCACGTGCACGCTTGTGCACTTCAGCATCCACGCTCAGGCCAGCCACCGAGCTCCTCCGCCTCCACCTCGAGCAAGCAGTCGGAGGCACGCCAGGGGCGGCGCCCAGACCAGCGCCATTGGTTCTCCCCTCTCTCCCTTGCCCAGCGCAGGCCTGCTGATAAGGGGTGACCTCAAGGGTGGCCCAATCTTCACGGATCTCGTGGTCAAATCGATGGGAAAGCGAGGGGAAACGGAGAAGGTAGCGGAAGCGGACGCATATCTCGCGAAGAACACAATGAACATACGCAAAACTCACACGTTACAAGGCCGATTGCTCTCGCCGGTGGCCACCGGTCCAATAGAATCCTCGCAAAGAAATATCGGTCAACGAGCTCCCGTCAATCCCAAGCGGAGAGGGAAGAACACCTTGGAGAGGGTCTTGACAACTACGCTCACGCACTTGCAAACATAGGCCTTGTACAACGAGGGAGGCGCGATACAAACTCCAACGAGGTTGGTGACGATAGTCGATCCCCTTTGATAGAAGGGGATGAGGCAAAACTAGAGATTCCACAAAGGGGTTTTTCTTTAGTCTATCATCTATGCCTAAAGGAATACATGAGGGGGTGGAGGCTCTATATATAGGCCAGCCACTTACATAGGGGTAGTTTGGGCATAAATCTAGGGTTGCCCCATAATAAGGGGTATACATGGGATGTGGCCCAACTGCTGTGCGCGTAGGCACTGTCACGACCGGTACTACCGGACTTGATGACCGGTAGTACCGCAAGCTGGTATCGGGGCGTCCAGAGGCGATGGCGCTGGTTTCAGTATTAGCTGGTAGTACTGGTCATGTCGGGCGGTAGTACCGGGGCACGGTGGTACCGCTGACGGGAGTGGTAGTACCGCTGGCATGTGTCTTCCGCCATCTCCTCTTCCAAGGGCTCGTCTTATCGGGCTTGATGCTCCGGGTTTCCTCCCTTGCCTCCGTACTTGTCGGTGTGAACCTATCATGAATATGGGACGGAGTATGAAGTAGTATACCATTACAAGAGGGTAGGAAGTGGGCTCGCATGGAGGAACAGATTCACCTTTGGAGTCCATGACGGCTTGGCATACGTTGGAGACCTTGATGTTGTAACAACCGTAGGTCGGGCTACATCATATCCCCCCTTAAAAAAGAGTCGTCCTCGACTCTACACGCTTATCACAAAGTAGAAGATGTCAAGAGACCTTCTTGATCCTGGGGTTCACCATATAGTCGTCCTCGGGAAGATTGAATTGACAACACCTCAATGTTCCTTCACCTTTCATGAAGCCTACAAAGCTCACCACAAAAGCGAAGCAACACTCAAAGCGTAGCCAATTCATGAAGATTATAGCACGAGTCCTCAAGTAGAAGGAAGTCACCTTAGGTTGTAGAGACGGCTCGTTGAACGACAGCCATAGGTAACTCTCTTCGATTCATCTTGTCAACTCTTTGTCCATAGAGGTTGACGTGTATATTCTTGTACCTTCACACAACAAAGACCAAGCAACATATGTTTGTGTGTGATAGAGGAGCATGTCATTTGTGGCATGTCAAATTTTGTTCACAACACTATTAACACAACTCAAGTATAGCAACTGAAATGCATATGCAAGGTCAAAGTGCATGGAAATTGTTTGAACATCATCCAAATGTGGGAACTCAAAAACTCCATAAAACGTCTTAGTGTGGCACTCAAAGAAATTGACTAAAATATTGATCAACATCTTTGATGCAAAGTTAGGAGAATTCTGCAAAAACACATGAGGAAGAATATCCAAAGCAACATCATTATGTTCGCAAACTAACCATTGAAAAGAGAAATTGTTCAATATGTTGGATGCCATACACATATCATCAAAAGCAAACATCATGGAAATGTGAGTATCGCAAGCGTAAGCTAAAGTAACGTGTTTGCAAACAAACCAAATGAAAGAGCAAGTGGTCCTTATGTTTGTTGGAGCATCTATACAAGGAACTTGGCAGCTCTCAGGACAATACGTGCTCATAATGGCATTATGGTTGCACACAAAACATCGGAAAGAGAAATTGTTCAACTTTTTTGTTGCAACACACAAAGCATCAATATCCCATAGCAACGAAACATGATTGTCACAAGGTGAAAGAATACCATCAACATGCTTGCAAGCAAACCATAGGAAAGAGCAATTTTTCAACATGAAAGATGCAAAGCATGCAAAAGGTATTAGAGCTGGGTTCGATCTCGAACTCACTTGTGGGATGCTCTCTAGAGCTCTTTTTGTCAACTCGTGCTCAACCAAGGTTGGCATTATCGTGCGGGTACCTACACACATCAAACACAAAAGGAAGAACGTGTGTGCATGATAGAGAAATACATCATCCATCATGACATATTTCTTCTTGTGCACATCACCATTATTGTCAAGTAAGTGTAACATAGGTGCATGGTGAGTATGTAAGTGGGGAACATGCTTATCATGGCATTCATCAAAATCTCCAAAATTTGAGAAAGCTATGGGGGCCATCTCAATAGAAGTCATATGATAATTATTGTTGCAAGCAAAACAAGTGAAAGAGCAATTGTTCATCTTATTGCAAGCAACGGTAGAGATTTTAAAACAACCATGACAAAGCATTATCCGAGAGGTATCATTTTGATCATCATTGCAAGCAAAACACTGGAAAGAGCAATTGTTCAACAAAGTGCAAGCAATGATATCATCAACATAATGTTTAGAGCATAGCATGTCTATGGCAACATCATCACAATCAAATAATTTCACATGCTCAACATTATGCAAAGGCAAAGTATCACATGGAAATATCAATGAAGCATATGTGATATCACAAACATCATCCATAGCATGCCAATCATCACAAGTCATCATGTCCACTAGTGGGATCATGGCATAATCAACACCCTTATTCTTACCTTGTACATACCTCTCATATGAAGTGGGTGTTGTGGTAGCATTGGCCTCTATGTGGGCGACTTCTTCATCATCTATGGGGATGGCGTCATCTTCATCCACCATGTACATCTTCTCGGTAGGAGGTATCATCATTTCCAAGCTTGGCGCTTCTTGATCCATGGAACCTATCACATCATGAGGAAACACACTAGAGGTAGAGGGTAAGTCATTAGAAATCAAAATGGCCTCACATGACCTATCAACTACCACTCTCAACGCACTCGGTGTATCACGCATGCCCTCCAAATGGAAGCACTAAATCTCATGTATGGTGGAGTCACTCTTCTCACTTTTGCTCTCACTCAAGTGGGCTAAGTGGCTCTCATACTCACATGGGATTGGTACTACATCATCACTCAAGCATATGGGGGTAGGCTTGGTGTGCTCAACTCCATGCGCCTCCTTTGGTGAAGGGAAAATCCCATGCTCACCATTCTTGACCTTGTCGTCGCCATCTTGCACCTTGGCTTGTGTAGTCCTCTTGACGTACTCGTCCAACTTGGCGAAGTAGAGGTCTTCGTCCTCCTCATCCATGAAGTTGCATGCATCAACTAGGACGTCAAGTCTTGGCGTTGAAGCTTGATGGCGCGGAGGAGAGCTTGCTCTTGGTGCCATTGTGGTGTTGGCATGAGTAGTTGAAGGTGCCTTATGATGGTGTCGACGGAGGTTATTGGCGTGCCTTGCCAAAGGTTGATGTAGATGGTGCACTTGATCATCCACATGACACTCGTGATGATGCTTCCTGTCCTTGGCACTCTTCTTGGTGACGCGTTGTAATGAGCGCAAAGCATCATTAGTCTTGGCCATCATGCTCATGGTTTTGGCAAAGTTGTTGTCCATGTCGCTCGTGAAGTAGTTGAGGGAGCTTTCAAACTTGTCCATTTGATGGTGGACCTTGGTTCTCTCGAGGTGGAGGCTCCCTCTTGGTCGATGCGACTTGAGGAGCTTGTCATTGTCGTTCTTGAAGTCGTCCATGCTTGGGGAGTTATTGTTGTTGTAGAACTCCATGTCACCCAATCATGTGGAGCTATTGTCGGTGCAGTGCTCCATCATGTCATCCATGCTTGTGGAAGCATATGCATGGTGGTTCATCGTGGATTCTTCATAGAAATCATCCTCGGCTCCGGAGTCCCTAGACATGATTCACAAGACCAAGTGGTGTATATGGAAGTGGTAGGGAGTTAGGGATGTAACATCAAACCTTACTTTACCTTGGAAGATAGTATCGTGCAACTGGCAACACTTAAGAGCAATCAATACCAAGCAAAGTGAAGTTCACTTGGAACACCAAAACCAACTAGCCACTAAAAACACACACACACACAAAGCTTATGGTGGATAGGTATGGAAGGTGGCATGTCCAAGAACAATCCGAAATCAATATATTGTAATGGCAAGTAAAGAACCACGATGATCACAAAGCAAAACAAGTCAATCCACAAGATATGAATTATGTACAAGAAAATACACATGGTTGGATAAATGGGACTTGTGCGACGGAGAAAGTGAGCTAAGAACCAAATGATTACCTAACGAAGACTATAAGCTCGTGTCGCACAAGTGCAAGGAGAGACGCTATTTCGATTGCAATAAAATTAGTGGGCTACATGATATGCACAATAAGTACCACCTATTTGATGTTCATCGAGCTTGCGCTTCCTATTCTATGAGGCACTTGTTTCTTTCTTTCTTTTTCTTTTCCTTTTTTCCATTTTTTCTCTTTTATTTTCTTTTTCACTTGCCTCTTTGTGCCAACAACTGTACAAGGTAACTATATGAGATAGCTCTCATAACTTTTTCTCGGAATTCTACAAGGTATCAAATGTGCATATCCCAAGCAATCATAGGAGAAACTATTCTCAATAGGTGTTTGTTGATCGCAAAGATAGTGTAGCTCACAAAGGGATGCGGGTGGGGAGAAGTCACGAAATGTTTATACGTTTCATCGCTGATCTTCACCCTTTATTGTTGAATTCCGCCTTGCTCACGGAATAGACAAGTCAGTAGACAAGTCATTGATAAAATGCTTTTGTTCGTGTTGGTTACAAAATCAGGAGAAGCATACATTTATATAATATCACTACACAGGCACACAACAAAACAACCTAAAAATAGACACAGAGATACATACTACAAGTCAGCAGCCCGATCCTTGATGCTTTTAAAATCTGAAATGACATCATCGTACTTGTATTCCTCCAAAATATCACCCTCAATGTGAACCAACATGTTATTGGCAAGATTGTCATCCTCCATCTTATTGTGCAGCCGTGTTTTAATAATCTTCATACTAGAGAATGCCCGTTCAGCACTCGCCGTAGAAACTGGAAGAGTAATGAGCAAACGGAGTAACCTATCAATTAAATTGTAGATATTATGTCTTTCCGTCTCCACAAGGCATCGACAAAGATCAATCAAGGTTGATATATTATTCAACTCTTTATCTTTCAAAGCATTCGATACAA
The DNA here is from genome assembly GCA_916181665.1 of Avena sativa. NCBI lineage: Eukaryota > Viridiplantae > Streptophyta > Magnoliopsida > Poales > Poaceae > Avena > Avena sativa. Next base: position 22,901,763 of record OV702290.1, on the reverse strand, counting down.
AATGTTTCAATTGTTGTTGTAATCCATAAATATCTTGGGGGAAATCAGCTAGGTAGTACTTTTTCACCATCTCACATATCTCACTAGTATTGAACCCTCTGAATTTGTTTCTAGGAATCAAAGTGGCACTTGTAGATAGAATATCCATTACCTTCTCATTGAATCTTCGGTTTAATTCAAATAGTTGAGTGTCCAATGTTGCACGGAAAATTTCCACTCGAAAATAATGCTCCTTGGTGAGCTGATCAGGCTGATGACGTGCACGACCACCACGCATGATGTATGCTTCCTGAAAATCGGGAATATCAATTGAGTGCTTTACACAAAATTCAATAACCATGTCAATGAATTGTTGATAGCCATCATCTGATCTTAGCTCTTGAAGACACTTTTGTTGTGGATACTAGGCGAACAACGTTTACAATATCCTGTGACTTCTTTTAAAAAGCTTGGCCAAGTACTTCAATGATCTCAAATATTTCCTTCGTCAAGCATAAGATAAATATGAACTCAAAGGATGATAAGTGGCCAAAAGAAGTGTCTGCATCTGCACGTATTGACCCAAGTGATCCATCTGCAGCCATATCTTGGATAACAGAATAAACAACACCAAACATCTCCATAAGGCTATAAACTGAAGCAAAATGAGAACCCCATCTAGTGTCTCCCGGTCGCTGAAGTGCGCGGATCTGATTTGCCCCTGACCTGTCTCAATGCTAGAATTAGCGATTCCCTTTTCTAGTTCAACTACTTGGGCATGGTGAAGCTCATCATGGCGCTTTGAGGAGGAGTCAACAGTGTTTATGATAAATATCAATTTTTTAAAGAATTGGAAAATAGGAACCACTTCTTTGGATGCATCAACTAGAGCAAGTTGCAAGCGATGGGCATAACAATGGACATAATAAGCATATGGGCATTCTTTGAGGAAAAGAGCTTGGAGTCCATTCAACTCACCTCTCATGTTACTAGCCCCGTCATAACCTTGCCCTCGAAGGTTCCGAATATTGAAACCATGGTATGTTAAAACAGAGGTCAACTCATCTTTAAGTGTCAAAGACCTTGTGTTCGCCACATGTATCAAGTCAAAGAATCTCTCTTGTAAAACACCATCTTTGTCAACAAATCTTAGAACCAACGCCATTTGCTCTCACTTTGACACATCACATGTTTCATCTACTAAAATGGAGAATTTAGAATCCCCAATTTCCTCACGAATATGCTTCCTGATTTTGCATGCATATATATTCAAGATCTCCTTCTGAATCTCAGGCGATGTGTATTTTGAATTGTATGGAGCATTCCCCTCCCTCCCCCCCCCCCCCCCACACAACTTTGGCAATCTCGGGGTTGAATTCTGCAAGAAGATCCACCATTTCAAGAAAGTTCCCTTTATTCTTTGACAAAGCACTCTCATCATGCCCTCTAAATGCACAAGCTTGAAATACAAGCCACTTAACAACAGCAATAGAGACTTTCAGTCGCAAGCGATTTCGTTCTACTTTCTCCTTGTCCTTCGCCACAAGAACATTTTCTATGTGACATGACAAGCACTGACTGCATTGTTGTGTGGAGAGCATGGTCCAGAACCTATGTGAGTCAAGAATGCACAATGTTTTCCACTATTTACCCTCTTCCACTTGTCAAATCCATCAACCACGAATATGTGAGAACCACCTCTTGTATTCTCATTATTGCTGAACACAAAGCAAAATAGACAATATGCACGATCTTTGTCCTCCGAGTACTCCAGCCACGATGGAAATAGGCCAAACCAGCTGTACTGAAAGCGGCGTCGATGCCCTTCTTCACCTGAAAGTTTATAATTCTGTAGATGGGGCTGCGTAGGGCCTAACAACAAGTATGCTCTTCTCACAGAATCTCTTTGCTCTGCTGGATATTGCCAAATCTAAGGTCGCAGTCCAGGGTCTCGCTGCAAGTACTCAATACCTTGAAAAGTAACAGGTTCATTTGTCTCTACTCCTTCATCATGGTTCTGTTGTTGTTGTTCCAGTTCAAGCAATGGCAAGGAATCATTTGTTCTTGTTGCAGGATCTTCAATTTCATTTGTCTCATCCCTTTTTCTTTTCAATACTACGCTGAGTGACCTTTCCCATTGGTGTTGGCTGTTCCAATTTGTAGAAAGATCAAAATTTTGTTTTCAAAGAACAATTAATTTGGGCAAACTAGAATTTGGGAAAAGAAAGTAGATTACCGCAGGAGAACTGAAGAAGGGAAGGGGATCGATTCGTGGTCGCAAATAAGTAGGAAGCAGCGGAGGAGCAGCTGGCTGGGCACTGGGCAGCCCGTCCCGTCCCGTCCCATGCGGTGCGGCCGTGCCTGCAGGTAGCCTGCTACGGCGACTCCCTCCTTGTCCGCCCCTAGGCTTCTGGCGACGGCGCGGCGCTGCTGTACCTCCTCTGCTCCACCGCCTCCCTCCGATTCTCTCTCTTTTTTGTCCAGATTGGAAGACCTAGCTTGGCGCCTCCATGGCCATCGTTTCTGTCGAGTTAGGCAGAGAGGAATCAGTGAGGAAACTTCCTCGAAGGTAGCCTGTACAGGGATGCCAAAGAGTAGGTGGTGAGTGGTGGCGGGTTGGGCCTTAGATGCATAGGGGTATTTTTTTTGGCAGAAAACCTGGGCGGGCCACGGCCCAGTTCGGTCCCAATGGAGCTCCGCCAGTGGTTGGGTGGCTAGGAGAGTGGTTGTACTCCTAGCTCACCAGAGCTCAAACCCTAGGTTTGACACTGTGTGTTGCATAAATGGTGGAATATTCTTTCAGTGGGAGGCGACGTTCCCGTCGACGGTGAGACGCCCGTGGTGACTTCGTCAATTTCAAGACCCGATCCGCCGGCTCAGACTTTCGGAGGTGTTCATTTATGAGCGTCTACAATTATAGTGTATTTCTCAATAAAGCAATGGAGACGAGGCATCCAGTGCTCATCCATGCGCGTGCATGCATGTGCCCAGCAAGGACCACATTGTAATATTTGTTTCTGCTGAGGATGTTTCCGTAAACTATGGGTCCAGTTGGCCCTTAATCTATACTAGGAAAAATGCTCGTGCGTTGCAACGGCGGAGAAAAAATCTATGTTGTGGAAACATACAAACTAAGATATCATAGGTAAAGTCTCGGCATGTCAGAAAAAAAACATCCACCTTGAGCCACTCTATGATCAGGCACACCGTCCACTGCTTCCTCTGTCTGACGCTTAACCTAGACCTCCGCCGCCCACCGCTTAAGCGAGGCAAATAATACACATGAGCTAAAACCATGCATCGCCATTGTCACCGCACTCCACTCCGCAAACGCCTTTACTTCCTTCAAGGTCGGTGAGTAGTGAAATATTCGAAAGACGAATAAATCATTGGGAGAAAGATTCTATGGATGTATGGGTGCAATAGAACAAAGTACAATCACCCAAAATGGTAGAATTAATACCTCACATTTCACCTCCAATTTAGGTATTTATGTTGATTACTACATCACACTTTTGCATCGACTATGTCCGGAGAGAATCTAATCATGATACATGTACACTCGTGTGCTTTGCGATCGAATCATGTAAATCATGTGCTCTGCTCATTATATGTAAATCAATTAAGTGGGAATAAACAAATGACAACCGACGTCCTCGAACTTCATGCGACTTCTGATCATGGATGTAAGTTTACTCCTCTTTGACTCACTCTATGCATGGCTTCGTGCTGCCAAGTTAAATCTGCATATAAGATGCTAGAATGATCTCTAAGGTTGTCAACTAAGCACAAAAAGAAATAAAAAATAAACGTGCCATGCATGTCTCTTATTCTTTCTAAGAACTGTATTACTGTACACTAAGAACCTCTCGAAGTTTAACTTACCAAAAATTAACTGTACTTCCAGTTTACACATGTAGTGCGCTCTATCATCTCGTCAAGTCTTCGACACATGTTCTACAGTGATTGAGGTCTAGTCTACAAATCACTCTTTGTCAGGTTATATCATATCAATGAAGAGCTGCCAATAAAAATTAATTTATTTTCTGAAGAAACCCCACACTGGTCAAAAACAATCGGGCCGTGACCATAGCAATACTACATGACTTAATAATCTGCTTGTAGTTTTCAGCATAATCTAAGCAGTGGCTTCCTTACACCCAATTTTCTGTAGAATAGATATTTGGGCAATTTTCCATAATAATTGAGCATCAGAAATAACATTATGAATTCAATACTCAACTTGATCATTTAATTTGGGTAATCAGGTTCATCTCGGTTATATCCAGTCAGTCATATTCACATTTACCATATACAATGAAGTCGACTGAACCTTCAGTGGCATGGATTGGCATCAGTAGAGCGTTGTACTCAGCTATATGCACAGCGTCTTGTGGCGGCCACAATTTTCTGTAGCACTGGAGGCCACAACATAAACCTCTTGAGGCATCCAGCTGATATGCCTCATTGATGGAAAAAGGTAGCATGCAACTAAAAAACTTCATTGCCACAAAATTAACTCCATTAGCAATTGGCGATGCTATAGTGCAAAAAGCGTCAAGACATGTACATGAAGAGCTCTCGAAAACATGTCTTGGCCAAATTACAAATATAACCAATTTGCATAATTGATAACCACAATTGTCAACCACAATCCAATAGGTAAACGTCAACATCTTGTCTTCAATCCCACGTACAAAACGTCATGCCTTAAATTGTTAACATTAGTCAATATTTTTTCCAAAAACAAATATGCAACATATATAAATGTAAATCACTACTTAATAACATATTCTGCTACGTCATCCAAGTGTGTACAGCGAGTCAGAGAGAATTCTAGTCCCAAGGAACATTAATTACCTGGCAAACACTTTTCACAAAAAAAAATTACCTGGTAAACACACACACATAGAATGATTGATGAACTAACCGAGAAGCCATACATCTCAATTGCAGATTATCCATGAAAAATCAAGGACCTCTCTCCAGCTAGTTACTATCAAATAAGAGGAAAAATGAAAGCATTGCTACCTGAGGGAGGATCATGCATGCAGATCGCTTTCAGGACCCCTTAAGACAGATCCACAGGAAGACCTTTCCTACATGAAATGACTGTCGGACTGTCAGTCATGAAAACTAACTGCAAATAACGGAAGCTTGGAACATTGTTCATCATGCCCAGCTGAGGAGGCAAGCAGCAGTCTGGTTAACTAACATCAAGAAAAAAAGTGAACAGAACTTTGAACTTCATTTAGCCGGTAACACTGGAAGTCTTGAAGTGATATAGAACTCTGAACTTCGGTTAATTTACATGAAAAAATAGAATAAAGGTACACTGAAAAGTGATGTCAATGAACTGCAAGCAAATTGATATTACCTGTCTCTCCATTGGTTCCCTCTCAATGATCACATAGAGGCCGATTGCGTCAATTATATATATAGAACGGCCAAAGAAACCGTGTTCCAAAGTCGATTAGTTATGTACTAAGTGAGTCACCATTAATCCGATCTTACTATGCACGAAATTTCCAACCGTATCACCTCTTATTTTTTTTGCCTGTGTATCAACACCTACTTCTTAGGTTGATCCAAATCGTGAGTGCCATCGAAGTGCAAGAGCACATCCACTTTTGGACCGATTCAGGAGCTGAGCGCAGGGGCAAAAACCAGACGAGTCGGCGCTTCGCTGGTACGATTCCTCGCGGCCCGGCCATCGCCACCTCTGCCCGCATGAATTCGTCCAAGACTGGCCAGTGTCCGACTAAGAATGACCGCACGCATCCTGAGACCTGACGGCTCCCTACCGCATATATGGGATCGAGCACTGATCTTTGAGTTAGCTTCCTCAGCAGGCCTCCGCCACGGCTGGCGGCTGGATAGGATTGGGGGAGTGCGGGAGGAAGCCGCCGCCTAGCTAGGGTGCACGGGAGAGGGAGGCGGCGGCTTATATCGTGTTAGGATCAATCAGGGAAAGGCTGAGTTTAACTCGATGGTGGCAAAGGGTGTAAAATCCCCAAACTGGCATGGACAAAATCGTCTAGAAAAAAGCAGAACCCGTAAGAAACTCTTCGTACTTTATTATTACTAGCACAGAACCCCGTGAGTTGCCACGGCGCACAACGCACATCGCCGCATTAAATCAAATGGACAACATTTTATGCGTCTATAAATCTGTAAGCAATTGAATATGAATGGTAAGGAGTCTTTAATTTACATGTGTTTTGTACAATGCAATAGTAATTATCCTGAAACATTAACTTTATACTGCTATAGCAATAATCACATTACGATTTAAGCCGTGTAGTAGTAAAAATCATGTGACATCAACCTAATGATGTTAAAATCATAGTAAACCATCCAAAGTCAGAACAAACACACCAAGAAAAAAAATTGTGCCTAGTATATATATATATATATATAGAAGAGAAGCACAGCTTATTCGCTTAGAGCATCGATAGCTTTAATTCTTATGGTGACTATAAAGTTGGTCCCTCTTCGTTGGCTATAACAAATATAAGCGTCCACAATGCACGGGCCCTTTTTGTCATTTTTTCTCCAAGTTCTATCCCTTTTGTTCGTCCGCACAGGAGATCCCAAAAAATCCCAAATTTCTCCCATTCTCCATGCTTGAAGTCAACCACACCACTTAAGGGCCGGGAAGGCATTGACTGATCGACTAACCCAACTAATTCTTCCATGGACAACTACACGAGCAGGGCGTGCATCTTAGAGCTGAGATACACATGCTCATGATCTTACATGTACCATCATTATTTACATACCGGGGTAATTAAACATCCTCATTATGTCATATGCTACGAAAATCTATCATGTACTCACAACGGTGATGATAATTTCTCAAAACTGAAGACCGCGAAATTTGTTTTTGAAGTGTAATCCGGCAAATCATGGTACACTTAGTTGAACTTAGGTTGATGTATGCAACAATGCCATGACATCCTCCTCCAATAGCAACCCCCGATATATGAGCAAATGATTGGCATCAACTACTCCCTCCGTTTAGAAATATAAGATATTTTAGTTTTGTGAAATGAATGTATCTAGACGCTCTTTAATGTACAGATTCACTCCGAACCTTTACGAATTTATACACTAAAAGACATCTAGATACATTCGATTCACAAAGCTAAAACGTCTTATATTTCTAAACGGAGGAAATACAAAATAAAATCATGCCTACCATCAGACCAAGAAGCGTACCAGACATCACTACTCACAAGCCACAAGCCGCGTGTTGTTGTGTACCATGGTCAAGCCGAGTAGTCCTGCAATCTTGGAGACTGCATGCTGGAGTTCCAAATTGCTTGTGTAGATGGATAATTTTTCTCTGGATATCAAGACAACGATCCAGCTGCTGCTGCCGATGGCCCGATGCATCATCAGCCACGCCGTGTTCGTGGCAGTATCCAGCTACGGATGTATCGCGGCGCCCTGGGCTGCCCTCACCTTCCTTGGACAATCCCATCATCGGGCGCAGCCACATCAACGATCGACTGCTGCCACATGGACGCGGTAGGCTGAACCAGCGGCAACTCTCTGGCCACCCGCGCGCGGCCTCCGGTGCTGCCACACGTGCGGACGACAAGGGCGGCGCGCATACGCTCCATAGCACGGTGCTCGTCCTGGACGGGGGTGAATGTTGCCGGCGGAGCAGAGTGACTAAATAATTGATTTTGACTTCCTGCACCGGAACTTCATAGGAATCGTGGCACCGGTGGAGTTTTGGGTCAAGGGAATATCCGGTCTTTGCATCAAGCGAATAAATTCTAGTTAAATCTTGGCTGTAATGACTTACGAGTGGCATAGGTGGATAAATATCATCAAACTGGTAGGGTCAAAACCGTCTAAAAAAAGGGAACATGTAAGAAACACTTCGTACTTTATTATTAGATATAGATTACTAGCAGATTTGCCTGTGCGTTGCTACGGGTTGATCAATTGAACATTCAAAAGTTTACAGAGTTGCGAACATACCATAAGCTTTTAATCATGATAACCTACTTCATGCTAAATTATTACCAAAATAAAGGATTCCCTTTGATATATCCATCATAAAAGCTAGGTAATAAATTATAAAAAATTACAAACTATGAAATTAATATGATTGGCAAGGGAAAAATATGACATAGAGATTTCCAATGCCTACAAAAGAAGTAATAAAAGAATAATATTGATTGAATTGTACTTGTGGACATACCCGTGTGCTACTACGTCTAGCACCTCATCAAGGAATAGCAAATAAGCAAACTGGAATTAGCGCAGACATTAAGAAATACAATCCCGTGTCCTCTTAGGTTTCAATAATACAATCCCTAGCACTCTCGCGTTGCAACCTTGAAAAGCCGTAGCACTACTATGTCAGTTCGAGTGGGAAGGAAAAATTGAGAGAATTAAGGCATTACTTAGGAGATTGCTGACTTATCATCTGCTGTACCTTTGTTGCTGCAGCACTCCGGATTTCACCAGCGATCAGCCGATCTGAGCGAGTGGGCGACTCCCAGGCCGACTTGACAAACCGGAGCGCCAGTTGACCAGTGTACATACAGCAGACGAATCATGTATTGATGTACATGCCAGCTGGGCTGCGTGTACACCTAACGTCTATGGCTAGTGGCTAAATTGCAATCAAGATGTGCTAGAAGATACTTTTGATTGTTAGTGTTGCCGGCATAGCCGAGCTCTGCCAGCTAGTGGAAGAAATTCAGGATCTGTTTCGAAAGATCGTCGGCGAACAATACGTCTTGGGTGAGCGCCGCAGCGATCATTCAGGGAAAAGGACCAAGCGATCGATGGTAAAGGAAAACCAAAACGACGAAAACGTCCCAAATCGTTTTTTGACATCCCTTGTTATGTCGCGGGATCGGACGGTAGGCAGGGCGACAGGCGAACGAGAAAATAATCGCGGAGCAAGCCGCAAGAAACGTTTCTCCCATTATTATTAGTATTACTAGCTGAATGCCCGTGCGTTGCCACGGTTTTGAAAACTTTTTTTTATCGTATATGTGAATGTAGTACACAAGTAAATTCACATGTATTTAGAATTTGAATTTCCACACATCCCTCGGCCCTACTGTTGCTGCACCTTCCTACATCGTAGTCTTAATCATTGGTAAAGATGTGCCGTGGTTTCTGTCTAAATTAACAATCACGAGGCACATAACTGATCCTCATAATTTGGCCCCATCAGACATTTTAATCCATCTCGATTGATCGATTCTAAGTAGTACTCGTGCAAATATACATTGTGTTGTTATTCCGCAAACAATGTGTTCACACTACCCTCAAATCGAAAATCAAAAGCTACAACTACAGTAAGTTCAGAGCTTATTTCTTTCGGTTATTATTTTGTAACCAAGTTAGCTAGGCAGACAAAACCAAATAAATCCAAATCTGCAAGAAAAACACGAGATAACCTGTGTCAAAAAATTAAGAAAATAATAAAGGAAAATTTCTTATACTAAATTGAATATGAACTCATCCATCTCTCGTCCATGAATCCGAGAGGCTGAACCAAATAAAGGAAGAAACGAAAAGTTGGATGTAAGTAGAACTTAAAACAGCAATTGCAGACGGGGAAAAGAAGCAGTTGATTTTGACACAAGGTTCAGTTCCAACGAACACATCATTAGTCATCAACGTATTGAGGTCGTACTTCAGTAATGGGAACATCCGACAGAGACTCAAGGCAAAGAAGCAAAGAATGGCATCAATTAAGATTTAGCCAAGAAATAAATGTTCATCTAATCAGAACTCAGAAGCTTTTTTCAAAGTGAACAATGGATGAATGCAGCAGGCCAGCATCATTGACGATTATAAATGATTTTAGAATAGCTGGCAGGAATTACACATGCAGTTAGCATTCAATTAACACATGCCAACACCTAGAAAATTCAGTTATCTATGTGTTACCTGATTACCTCCATCGTCTCAACACGACCAGCGGTCCAGCCTCCCTTTGTACACATCGACGGCCGCCTCCTCTGCTCAGCACCACCACGAGCCCCCTCAGCCACTGCCTCCTCCGCCTGAAGCCCAACACAACCCTGGCCGACCTTGAGTCGCAGTTGCCCAACTCGGATGCCGCCCCCTCTGCCCCACCGCATCCCAGGCTCCTCTTCTACTTCCAGGCGCGACGCCGCGCTGTTCCCACTATTCTGAGCAACACGGCTCCCCGCCCCCTGCCCAAAAATGGATATACGTCTGTGCAGGTTAAAAGGAAAAAATAAAGAATCAAACTTGATCCTCGCCCCCGTCGAGATGCAAACCTAGGTGGAGTGGGAGACGCAGAAAGGAGGAGTGAGAGCAGCGGCCTACCTTGAGAAAGATGGTGTGGGGAGGTGCCGGAAGGAGGGGCGGCGAGCGGTTGCCCTCTGTCCCGGCTGGCCACGTTGTGAGATAAATTGCAGGCGGCGCATGCAGCCGGAAGAGGAATGGCGCCTGTCGGTTCCGGTGTCGGTGGTGGAGGCCCTTGGTCAGGCCATTTTTTAGGACAAGGCTACGGGGATTGAGTGGGTCGATGGATGCGGCCTACAGATCGGGCTCTGCTCGTTTGCGCAGTTGCTGGACGAAGGAAAGGGAGCGGATGGCTAGCAAGAACGGCAGGCTTGGTAGAGGCAGGCCTCGGCACGTGGTGGATCTGGGGAGGCGGGGGACGGGGAGCTCGCCGGGGAAGTGCTCGGGCAGGTCCCGGGCGGCGGCGCGGTTCCAAATTGGTAGAGACGATGCGAGGAGGGGGAGGAGTAAGCGCCCAAAAGAACCGTTTGGTTTTAATTTGGCGGTGGCATACCATGTAAATACCCCGAACTATGAGGGGCAAATCCGTCCAAAGAAAATCGGAACGGAAATTTGGAGAGGACGAACCTACCGCAACCTAGCTTGTGTAGATCACAGGGGCACAGAGCAATACTACTACATTGCTACGGAGTAATAAAAAAATTACAAACAATAATATGGATCATTCATAATCTAGGGAGAAATCATTGTGTCGGCAAGGAGCCAACACCTCTAGCTCTCCCTGTTTTTCTTATGTATCTTATCTAACTATTAGGACATGGTTTACTTTTATAAAAGTTTAGTTGAACGCTTCAATATGAACATGAGTGGTAAACATATCAAGCAATTGAGATTGTTAGGTGTTAGTGGGGCTGTCATGTGTTTGATTTATACATTGTTAATATGTTGTTGAGATTATACTTTGGCTAAATTATACCCAACCTAAACAGTAGGAAGTCATAAGAATTGTAGGGTTAAAATTGTGCAATATTATTTTTCAAGTAATATCACAAATCTGGTAAACAGATCAATACGATTTATACATGTTAAACATCTTTGATTTTGCCCAATTTTAGTCACATTAAGTGTTGCACCGTATAACATGCCAATCTGTTGTGCTTTCGAACATGTGCTGCAATAGGAGAGCCTATGTAGTTTATTTGCAATATCACCACAAAAATTTAGTGCAAGACCTTAAAGGTTGTACTTTTACTCTTATTAACCCAGTTTAATTGAATTTCTTTTTGAGGCCCTAACCCTTATCATGTAGACATTAACCCACTTCTCATGTAAATACCAACTTATGTTAAGAATAAAGATGAGTTTAAGATGATGCATCAACCTAAATCAAACGAGACCGATATTTTCTTGATAAAGTGTAAGTATTGATCTGTTAACTATAGTTTACATAATTCATATCTTCAAAATCGTTTACCACTGCCCCTTGCAAAAAAAAAATCGTTTACAACTGCAACTGTATAGACTTTATATCATAATAACTAAGACAACACAAGTGTACTGTTGTACACCAGTTCATAGCAACGATGGCATATAGACATAACTAAATCATAGTATTATAAGCAGCATCGAGTCCCAGATGTTGACAGTCATGTTGCAGGTATGGTCCTCATTTGTAAACACTTTGGTGTTCCTAGAGTCCCAGATTTTCCAAAGTATTATAAGCAGCATCGAGTCCCAGATGTTGTAGACAGGGCGAGCACTGTGTCATTTCTTAACTTCCATATACGCGAAATAATGAGTCGGATCATAATTCTCACTTCTATAGACTGTTCATGCAGAATGTCAAATGCCACTCCAGCCCTGTATTCTTGAATGGCGACTGATCCGAACAGGCCAGTCTACTTTCCCATACTTCTACGGCATCATCACATCTGGGTATGTCCCTCTCGTTTCAGGTGATGCTTCTGCTTATGAGTATAGTAGGTAGGCCCCCAATTACTGACTTCCATGCACGAACCCAAATTTCTGAGGCACCGGTCTGCTCCAAATTAACTTCAAATCTGATTTATTCCCCTAGTGCTTGATGTATCCACCTGCGGAGATAAATCTCACAGCAAACTGCAAGATGTTAAGCACACTTTACTGAAAATCGCCCATTAGTTTTAGGTAGCCAAGCAATAAAATCTTTCCCGAGTCTTCTTGCTGTTACGATTTTAGTAATATTGTACATCCTCTAGTATGAAGAACTATTGACATCCTTTCTATCATCTGGTCTCCATTTTCATCTAGACAGCTTCAATCCAAACCAAGCCAACCTGAGGGCCCGTCTTGCCAAGGCTCGCCCTTCTGCTTCCGAGGGCGAGGTCGTCGGCCGGCGCGAGATCGAGCGGCGTAGGGGGGACGCCACGGCGAACTTCGATTCACCTCCTCCATGCCCTTGCCGTTCAGAGAGGAAGGGTATCGAAGGGGCGGTCCCGGCGAGCTCGATGGCCGGCGCTACGGGTGCGACACACGGTCGTCGCCTCGGGGTCCATCCGCGTCGTCGCCGTCGATGTGGCAGCGCGGTCCGGCGGAGGAAGGGAACTGGGGGGCGCAGCGGGTCGCCGACCGTCACGCGGTCGTCGCTTGGGGGTCCATCCGCGTCGGCGCCATCGATGTGGCAGCGCGGTCCGGCGGAGGAAGGGGAACTGGGGGCGCAGCGGGTGACCGGCGGAGGAAGGGGAACGGGGTGGCGCAGCGGCGTGGTCCGGGGAGTAGGGGAGGCCGGCGGAGACAGGGGAGCAGGGGGGCGCAGCGGGTGGCCGGCGGAGGAAGGGAAACGGCGGGCGCAGCGGGTGGACGCGCTGTTTTTTTCGTCGGGGAAGTGGCGCTGGATGACGAGGGGAGGGGATAAGGCCTGGGGTGCTCCTTGGTGTTACTCGGCGATGGCAGGCATTGTAAATAGACCGAACGTACAGGGGCAAAATCGTCCACAAAAAATCGGAACCAAAAACTGTTGGACGAACCTACCTGTGTGTAAATTAGTAGATAGATTAATCGAAACGGCATGTTAATTTACTGGCATGGGTGGGTAAATTTCTCCGAACTGGCAGGAACAAATCCGTCTAAAAAAAGCGGAACCCGTAAAAAACACGTTGTACTTTATTATTAGGTATAGATACAGGAAAATTTGCCAAAAAAAAAAAAAGAGGCATCCCATTGCCGTCGGTGACCTGCACTAAGACGGACTCCTTATCCGTGTCGGGTAGAGAAAATGTACAATCCGTCCAACATACGTGCCGATAGTCAGCACGAAATAAAACGGGGCTGTGCTGTGCTCTCGGGATCAAAGGCTCTTCACGGGCAACTCGATGACCTCGCGAGGGGCGGCGCCTCTATGAAAAGAACTCGTTGCTGAAAACCGGTGGCGGGCAGCATAGGAGCACACACGTCGGAGGGTGCGGGGACGGAGAGAAAAGTGGAGCAGCAGACGGCTCATCAGCAACGATCGCCACCACCAGCACTCCAGCAGCCAACCCCTGGAAGCTCCCGCCGTCAGCAAGCCAGTGAGTGCTCCCCTCCTCTTCGGTTCCTTCACCTTAATTTGCTAGTCGTCTTTCAACTGGTGTCGTTCTACACATTGTCGTTTTGGTGGTAAAGTTTGCTGTTAAAATTGTTCAGTGAACAAGCGGGCTAGAACGGCCGATCCGGACGCGCAGACCACCACTGTGGGTTCTGTTGTCCAGTTCAGAATAGACTACGAGGAAGCCAAGCAATTGCCCGTCGGCCAGGCCGTCCACTCCGACATCATCTCCGCCGAGGGACACCTCTGGGGCATCGAGTGCTACCCCAGTGGGTCAGATGAGGACGCCAAGCGGGATAACAATCTTTCTATCTTCCTTAGACAAAAGAGCAACTCAACAAGAAACATCACGGCCATCTTCGAGGTCTACCTTATGGGTAATGAGGGCAAACCATGCAAGAAGATTGCAACCAAAAGGATACTAGGATCCTTCAAAAATAACAGAGCTCATGGCGACGGCGAAAGATTGGGATGGAGTCACTTCGAATATAGATGTACGTTGGTTAAACTTGCGGTGACTGGGAGACACATCACTTTTGTATGCACCATCATGGTCATCGATAACAGTACTATACCCGTGCCGCCTTCAGACATCGGAACCCATCTTGGCTGCCTACTAGATCACAGTGACGGCACGGACGTGTCATTTGTCGTCAACGGCGAGACATTCCATGCTCATCGGTTGGTGCTTGCCGCCCGCTCACCGGTCTTCAGGGCGGAGCTCTTCGGCTCCATGACCGAAGCTACAATGCCATCCATCACGCTGCACGAAATGGCGCCTGCAACATTCAGAATTATGCTTCGGTTTATGTACACTGACGTATTGCCTGGAAAAGACCAACTTGGGGACGCTCCTCCTGAGATTTTCCAGGATCTACTAGCTGCGGCTGATCGATATGCACTAGACCGGCTGAAGCTTATGTGTGCCCAAAAGCTACTGGATAGTGTGACGGTAGATACAGTTGCGACTATCTTAGCGTGCGCTGAGACCTACAACTGTCCAGAGTTGAAGAACAAGTGCTTAGACTTCTTTGCGGTGGACAAACATTTCAAGAAGGCCGTGTTCACCGATGGTTTTGTAATGTTGATGCAGAAATTCCCATCGATTACTGATGAGCTGAGAGATAGGGTTGGGACATAGCGTGACACAATACATCTACATTGTCCGTAAAATCATCGACATTGTGATAACATTTTCTTCATGTAACTTGTGTTGTTCTCAGATAATATGAACTGTGCATTGATTGAGAGGAAAGACCGCTGAATGCATCAGGTTTTCTTGTTAAAGGTGCCATATTATCTTAATCTTAGCATTTGAGTTGTTGTGCTTCAAACAGAGCAAACATCTGGCGGTTAATACATTAATTGTGCTTGTACACAGAATTAAGTTTAGCAGATTTGAATATATGTGGTGATGTTTCATCAAATTAGTTCTCCATAAATTCACTTGTTTTAAGTAGTTTCATATTGTGAATCTTATAAGGTGTTGTAAATAGAATTACTGAGAGTTGTCCGTGAATTAGTATTTGCGATATACACACGATTCTGAAAGCTGATGGCCTACTTCTACGACCATGTGGAAGAGCATAGAAAAGCGAAACCTTGTCAAGATTTATTTCTTGGAGAACCGAGCAGTATTAGACTTTTTTAGAATATTTTTTAGAATACTGAGGGTGTGCTAACCGTGCGTTTGAGTCCCAGATTCCGCGGGTACTCATGTCGTTCTTCGTACTGAAATTGCTGTCGATGGCTAGTATTTGACTGGTATGGTTTCCCCAACTCTTTTGCTTGTAGTATTTTTCTGATTGTAAGAGATGGGAATGCAGTCAAAAGAAGCAACTTTTTTTGTATCAGAAATCAAGTTTATCAGTGTTTTATCAGTTTGTCACTGTTTTGTCCCATAGATCAATTGTAAACTGAGAGCTAAATGCCGTCCTCTGGATTTTTTATATGCATGGCATGGTGAATCTGAATTTATATATCCATGGACCATGTTGAAGAAAAAATCCACTCTGCATTCATCTCCCAAATCAAATGTAACTCTTGTTGAGCACTGTCCAGACTTGGCTTGTGCAAAGTGGAGTGGTCCCTTGAAATTATCACACGTTCCTTGTTTTCATATTCTATTTCCAGGACAAAAAACAGAATATATCATTGGGGATGATCCTTAATGGAAAATGTGATGAAGGACTGAAGGGAATGTACACCTGATATTGGACCATTTTTTGTTTTTACTTTTCTTGTTCGAGAAGAGATTTTGAAGTAGTTCGGCTGCCCGTCAGGACTAATCGCACTGCGTGGGCCGGCCCACCCAAACCACGTGCTGAAATGCCCAGACGCCGAAGCATCCTCCTGGCCTCGTCGGCTCCATTCAAATTCTGCTTTGCACGCGACCCTGCGGCGAACCCTAGCGCGGAGGTCACGGCGGCGGCCGATCGCAGCGTCGGCGCGGGAATCACACGAAGCGAGCAGCGGAGGTGCTCCAGTGCCGTAAAGCGAGACGAAAAGAGGGGTGCGGAGGGCGCCCCCCAAGTGAGGACCGAGGGCAGTCGTCGGGAGGACGCCGGAGGGGCTCGACAGAGTAGCCTCAGCTCGATCCACCGAAAATAGCTAGCAGAGGAAAGCCCAGCGCGAAGACAGTGAGTTCGTTCTTCTCCAGTTTTCTCAATCTTACGGATTTATTCATCTTTTTTTTTTCCCGAACTGGAGTACTAGAAACGTGAATCTCGTTTTGATCGTTTGATTTTACCAACTATTCAGTGAGCAAGCGAGGCCGCGCGGCGGGGCTGGAGGCGCGGACCACCGTGGTGGGTTCTGGTTCGCTTGAGTTCGTACTAGACTACGACCAAACCAAGGACTTCGCCATCGGCAAGGCCGTGTACTCGGACCCCATCTCCGCTGGAGGGCGCGACTGGATGATCAAGTGCTGGCCCAATGGGTTGAAGGAGGCCGACAATGGCGAGTATCTTTCTATTTCCCTATCGCTCAGGAGCACGTCCACAACTGCCAGGGCCATCTTCAAGGCCTCGGTTTTGGGCAAGCATGGCAAACCAGCTTCTGAGACCGCATGTTCACTAGCTCATGTGTTCACTAATAACTGCAAAAAATCCTGTGGGTGGCCTAGGTTCGCCAAGCGAGTAGATTTGGAGGCAAAATATGTAACTGAAGGCCGAGTCACATTTCTCTGCCACGTCTTGGTTGTGAATGACAACCCAATCCCTCTACCACCGCCAAGCGAAGGAAGTCATCTCAGCAAACTACTGGATGAAATGGAGGGGGCAGATGTATCATTCACCACCAATGGTCACACATTCCATGCGCACCGAGCAGTGCTTGCTGCCCGCTCCCCTGTCTTTAAAGCCAAGTTCTTCGGCCCGGGGGCTGAGGCTACATCTTCAAACATCAGCTCGGATGACATCGAGCCCGCAACATTCAAGGTTCTCCTTAATTTCATCTACACGGATGCCTTGCCTGAACACGACGGGCTTGGGCGCTCTCTACCAATTGATATGTTTCATCATCTGTTTGCTGCGGCAGACAAGTACGCATTGCACAGGTTGAAGCTTATATTTGATGAACTAGTAGCTTTATATTTAAGCATTTGGGGGATATTATCACACAACTCAGATGCAAAGGGTTATGTGAAACTAATATCCCTAGTGTGCTCTATTTCTCTGTTCTCTTGAACACTAATAGAATGAAGGATCACACTTCCACCTCTAAACTGTACTGGCGAGCTACATGCAGATTACGATATAAAGTGTTTTGTGGTGATGCCGGGATGCTCTTGTGCTTGGGTACTTTTTCTGTACTTATGTGAAACTACCTAGATAGTACTACCTCCGTGCTAAAAAAAATGTCAAAGATTTGTCTAAATTCGAACGTATCTAATACTAGATACTATTTAGCATATAGATACATGCAAGTTTAAAAAAAATTGCGACACCCTTTTCGGAGGGAGTACATTTTAGTTAGCTGCATGAATGCTATCTGATCGATTTGAGTACATTTATTCGATTGGGACAGGGAACCTTACATGATGATAACTCTGTTGTGTGATTTGTTTTATTATCAAAATGGATCATATCTTGACGTGCCTGAGGCAGTCTTTACATAATTGGGATTGTACAATCACCTGATGAAATGGTTTTCCTATATAAAGTGACAGCTTATGTGAGTATAATCATTTAATTTGGTTTTTCTATCAGTGTATGATATCGGCAGGTTAAGACGATGCATTTGCTTTTTGTATTCACTTTTGTATGTTTGCTAGTAATATTCTTGGACAGTTCTGGAAGCTTAAATGGTATTAAAAAACTGACGATGTGAGCACATTCATATTGAAAATTTGCATTGGACGAACTTGGTCTTGTTCTTTTGGGACCATTGTCAAAGTACAAGTACCATTGCAATGACGTGTTCAATTCTCAACTGTCAATATATCACCGCAAACAGAGCAACCATCAAAGTACCATTGCAAAATTGTGTGAATTGTGAAAGTACCATTACAATTTTTTGACAATTGTGAATGTACGATTTGCACACATACATAATAGATTTATCTTACCATTCTGACAAGAGTCACCGGGTTTGAGAATAGTCTAAAGACCATTCTACCCTTTGAAGAAAGACTAAATATGTTAGGATATTCAAAAGACACACTCCCAATTTAGCTTTTCTTTTGGAAAAGAAATTATATATCGGCATCATGAGAGGAGTTGCGTTCTGCAATTTTTTAGGACGAGATTATAGTATGAGTTTGTGTGATGTAAAATAAAAATAAAAATAATTTATGGTTTTTTAACACCCTCCCATTTTTGTAAAACTTATTACATGCAAACACATCTTTCTTCTTACCACACTTCATGTCATACATAACTAAAATCAGATTTTGTAGAAACCTGGAAATGTTGTTTTGACTTCATTTAGGTAATTTCCATATCGAAGATGCAACAACTTTGCAATGTTAATATTTTCTACAAATAACTTAGAGAATGGAAGAAGTGAAAGTTTTAACTGCAAAGTGCGAAGTCGTGCTCAATAGACAGCCTTGATCAGGTACATGAGCAAATGAGAGACAGGTGGTCGCTGGTGATCTAAAAGCCCCATCTAGGGTTCTGTCTCCTTGCCGGTGATGCCCCCGGTCCAGTCCGTCTCTAGTTCCCTTGGGGTATTGAAGGTGTGGTGAACCACGGCCCCTCGCTGATGAGAGAGTTTTCATTCTTTGTATAAGCTATTTTCTGTGTATTTTTTAGGACGGTGAGACGGCGGCATCATCTGAAAGTCAGAATAAGGTCATTCCTACCCTATTCTCGCTCCGATGGTGCGTCTAGCGCTGGTGGAGGGCATGTGATTCGTGTGTCCGGTGGATCTCCTAGGATCCAGCCGGTTTTCATGTTCCTTTGTATGGTTTCAGGCCAGTCTCTCCTGATCTACAGTTTTCGTTATTAGCGATGGTTGGTGCTCTGATGCGTTGGTCCTTTGTGGCATTAGCACGGTGACTTCCCATCCGTCTACTAAAATAAGTTCTACTACGACAAGATTTGTCCCGCTTCAGTAATAGAGGGGCGAGGACTGCGGCGTACCGTCGGCTCGCGCAAGCATATGTAGTCACCGGTAGGTGGTCCATCGACTCATTTTTATTTTTTATTAGCTTAGACCTCTGTACACTGTTGTTGATGATAATTAAAGGTCTGCGGTGTAGAACGATAGAGAGGAAGAGAGATTGGCGGAATATGATGGATGTATTATTGAGCCTGATGGGTTCGTAGCATGGAAAACAAAAAAATTCTACCGCAAGAACGAACAAAACCCAGATCTAATCTAGATAAAAGTTAAGATCTAATCTATTAGACATGTGCAACGAGATAGATCTGTACTAACCCTCGTAGATCCGAAAGCGTTACGAGATTAGATCTCGGGGTTGATGTAGTCGATCACTTGCCGATCTCAAGATCGTGTGGACGATTCTTCCGGCGCCGCGTTCCGGCAGCGCTTCCGCAGTCGGTCACACGTGCGGAGTCGAAGCAGACCTTCCTCTCCCCGTTCCAGCGAGCAGCGGAGGTAGTAGATCTTCTCCACGGAATCCCAGCAGCACGACGGTGTGGTGGTGGTGGAGTAGAGATTTCTGCAGGGCTTCGCCTAAGCCGGAGCAGAGCGAAGGAGGAGGAGAGAGGCGGCGGCTAGGGTTTGTTATATAAGAGGTCTAGGGGATGGCGCCCCCTCCCCTCTATTTAAAGGAGGGAGGCGCCATGGGAGGGGGAGTCCTAGTAGGACTCCCCTCCCTCCTTGGCCGGCGGATTGGGAGGGGGGGAAGGAGTTCTCCTTCCCCACGAATCCGTGTCTTGCCCCACAAAGACTCCTTGATCCTTTCTTGGTTTTCAAGCAAACTCCAAGAAATCTTCTAATCTCCATACAAACACTCCGAAACATTTCCTAACTTAGAAAATGATCCCCAATATATGAATCTTATTCTCCAGACAATTCCGGATCTCCTCGTGATGTCCCGGATCCAATCCGAGACTCCGAACAACATTCGGTCTCCAACGCATATTCCATATCTACTTAAAAACAACTTCGAACCTTAAGTGTGTCACCCTACGGTTCGTGAATATGCATACATGATGAAGACACCTCTCCGATCAATAACCATCAGCAGGATCTGGAGATCCATAACGGCTCCCACATACTCAACGATGACTTCGTGATCGATAGAACCATTAACATACGAAACCAATTCCCTTTGTCACGCGATATTCTACTTATCCGAGGTTTGATCGTCGGTATCTCCATACCTAGTTCTACCTCGTTACTGATAAGTACTCTTTACTCATTCCATGTTATGTCATCCCTTGTGACCTAGTCACATGCTTGCAAGCTAACTAGATGACATTCCACCGAGAGGGCCCAGAGCATATCTATCCGTCATATGGATGGACAAATCCCAATCTTGGTCCATGCGCTTCAACACATACTTTCAGAATACCCAATGACACCTTTATAACCACCCAGTTACGAAGCGGTGTTTGATGTCATCAAAGTACCCATCCGGTGATGGTGATTAACATAACCTCATGGTCGAAGGATTAGGTTACTATGCATTTGAAAGCTTACAGCAATACGAACTTAATGACTTGATCTTATGCTATGCTTACTATGGGTGTGTGTCCATCACATCATTCTCCTAATGATATGATCTTGTTATTAACGGCATCCAATGTCCATGATCAGGAAACCATGATCATCCATTAATCAACAAGCTAGTTTAACAAGAGGCTTACTCGGGACTCTTTTATGTTTACAAAACACACAAGTATTAATGTTTCCGGTTAATACAATTATAGCATGGGATGTAAACATTTATCATAAACATAAAGATATAATAATAACCACTTTATTATTGCCTCTTGGTCATATCTCCAACAGTCTCCCACTTGCACTAGAGTCAATAATCTAGTTAAAAACTTGTGCATTCAACACCTATGGCTTTCTGGTGTTGTATAGACACTATTACTAGTGGTAAACATAATCTTCGGATCTGACACTTCCAGGTCCATGTGTATTTGCATGTCCTTGCATTTCTACGCATTACTCATTCTCCAATGAGATGGCATTGTATAAATTTGGTCCTTTGGTGAGACCTTTAGTTCCTTGGAATTAAATCATGTTGATACAATTGTCATACAATGTATCTTCATAGTATTATCCCGCTATGAACCACACCTAGTTTGATAACAAACTACTTGACGCAAATGCCCTCATTTGCTGCTACAATAGTAGTCATATACTTAGCCTTTTGTTGTAGTATCTGTCACAATGTTTTAACTTTGGTACTCAACCAAATCCGTTATGGAACTTCCTTTCCATTACATTGTGCCACCCATAGTTTAAATTGAGATAAACTTAATTTGTGACAAAACTAGTATCAATGCAACAATTTACAATGAACTATTTGTCACCACTATATAAATAATATATTCTTAGTTCTTCCAAAGATCATAGGAATATCCCTACTATTGTCCAATGATCATCTTATGAGTCATTCTGGTATATGCTCATAACATTTAGAGCATAGGACATATCTGGATGTGTACATCTCAAAGATTGATCAAAATATTCTTGTGATTTCACCAAGTGTCAAAACACTTGAATCTCGTGTCAACACACTTGAATCTTGATTCAGTCCTTTCTGTGCATCAAGAACCTTTCTTGTTGTTCCCATATTGAACTCATTCAACATCTTATCTATGTACATTTGGCAAAACCATATTAGCGCCTCAATCTATCCATATAGACATTGATGCCTAATCCTTGGGTTATGCCTAAGTATTTCATCGAAATGAAATTCTTAACCTGTGTCAATAAAAGATACATCATTTCTAATCAACGATATGTCTTTCACATAATGTATTAGAAATATGTCTTAGCGCTCCCACTTAATTTCTTGCAAAAATGCAAGCATCTTCATCGTCTCTGATGAAATTAAACCTTTTAACGGTTTCATCATGGTGAAGATTCCAACTCCGCGATGCTCACTTCAACCATTGAAGTTTTGCATACTCTTTTAGCATCCTTTGAATTAACAGAACCCTTTGGATCGTGTCATGGACACATCCTAGGTAACCATTCTATTAGAAGAACTTGTTTTGTTTGTTCAACTACCATATACCAAAATATATGTAGTGGTTGCTACATTAATCCGTCCAGACTAAATATCGCTATGAAAGATCAAATCTTATCATAGTCAATTCCTTGAACATTGTCGTAAACTCTTTCCGACATGTTGACTATTTCATAGATGTGAAACATCCATGTCTATTTCTTTATAGATCCATGTACGACTGTAAGGTCTTGCACCTTTCCAGAGGGTCTTTCAAATTCAAAGCTTGATTTTTCGTGTATGGAATTATCACGGATTTTATGGCTTCAAGCCACTTAACGAAGTCAGGGCCCATCATTGATTATTTGCATGTAGTCGGTTCATCATTGTCAAACAACAATGATTTAACTCTCAAATCTTGGCATTTGATTACTTACCCGACCTACTTGGTTCAATAGTAACTTAGATCTCCGTGACCACAACCTTTGAGGCACGTGAGCCATGAGCATTGTTGCTGCCTCCGGGACACTTACCGACGCTGCGCAACTCAGCACATATTAGCCAAGGTTCAACAACCTTGTCAAAGTTCTATTGTCCTCCCACTTAACTTTTCACCAAAAATTCCTTCTCAAGAAACTCGACATTCTAAATGACAAACACTTTTGTTTTCGGTGTTATGGAGGAATACCCAATGGTTATTCGAAATAACCTACAAAGACATGCTCATCTGACTTTGGTTGTAAACACTTTACTTATGCCTAGCATACCAAAAATTTAAGAAAGGACAACCTGGGTTTTATCCCAAACCATGACTTATATGGTGTCATTTCAACGGATCACGATGGAGCTCTTTTCAGTGTAAAAGCGGTAGTCACTAAAGCTTTAATCTTTAAAATATAATGGCAGTTTTATAAATGACACCTTTGATCTTACCATGTCAAACAAGGTTTCATTACATATCTTGAACACTCCATACTCCTATGGTGTTTTTGGGAAATGCAAATCCATGGAACGATTCCTCAAATCTTAGGTGTTTTGCTAAACTTGTAACTCAAACATCTTTCTTTATGATCCAATCATAAACTTTTTATTTTCTTATTACAATGATTTTTCACTTCATCTTGAAAGTCTTTGAACATTTTCAAATGTTTCATACTTCTTCCTTATTGAGTAAGTATATACATATACTCACTCAAATCTTCGGAGAAAGCATATGAAGTTGAAATTCATCGCCCACAACTACACATAATGGACTATATACATCAATATGTACAAATTCCAATCAGTTAGTCGCCTGTTCCTCTTTTGGCCTACTAACGGAGTTTTAATTATCTCCAGGAAAGTATCACAAGCGTCATTTGATCAAAATCAAAGACTCCAAAAATCCATCAACATGGAGTTTCTTCATGTATCCCTTTCAATATAATTTAAACGGCGATGTCACTTCGCAAGTGATCTTTCAATCATTTGTCTTGCGACATTTTAGCATTAGGTTTATGGTCGTTATTTCTCCAACCAGACTTGTATATCATCCATCTATTATGGAATACGGTAATTATTTGAACAACCTTTTGTCGTCATAATACCTGATCAAAATAACAATTATTGAAACAAATCTTGAAGGCAAGCTTTTATGTTAACGAGTAACACAATAACCCTTTGTTTGTTTTCGATGAACATCATCACATATTCTCTTGCTAGTTACTTAGGCCATTGCAGTTCATGAATTGTGTTGTCCTGTATGACACTTCATACCAACCAATTCGGTATCCAATACCGCAGAACCACATTGTTTAACAACCAAGGAATGCAGCCATAACATGTATCTTCTATATACCTAAGTTGGATATCTCCAATCTTTTCTTTTCTGCCAAATATTTTATAGATTCTCTTTCAACAATTTCTTTTCTTTTAAAAGAATCTATCAACATCAATAGTGGTGTCATTCATATGACGCATAGTACAAAGTGTGTATAGTCAAATACTAATACCTTTGGACTTGCACTTTGAAGTGGATCACCTTCATCAAATGTTTGGCATTCTTCCAAAATTCCATTCTTTAGTAATATTTTAGTGTAGTAAACATTTTACTTACATCTTCTATTCATCCTTATCATGACAACTTTCATGATCAAGCTGCTATAGCTTATAACGGTGAATTGCGAGTATAATGTTTCTTTTCCAAAACCTTTTTGGAGGATTAGGACGACTAGCGTCTCCAACCTTCACAAATTCTCATCAAATATGAGGACATATACTCTATCATGTTGTAACCAACATATTGTTTTAGATATCGCAATACCTTTCACATATGATGGTTTTTGAAACATTGCTTTCAGCTCTTAGATAAACTTGATATTGAAAACAATCTTTTGAGTATCAAGAATCATGGAGGAAAACATGATACATTAGATACTAACACTGGAATTGTTACTCTTGATTTAATACTGTTTATTAAACTTCACAGAGTAAACGGAGTTTGCTGAAAGTTTGCAATATGACTTTTAAACTTTAGATTGACACTCAAAACAATACGATACCAGTTCGTAAAGCAAATATCCAGAATTTCTATAGTTTCACTATCTCAACTATAACTAAGCGTAAGGTGATGAACGGATGCCAATGACTACAACAAACTATGCAAATTCACTTTGATTGTGTTTATGATAAATTGAGTTTGACTAATCCAGATTACAAATGAACTCCCACTCAAAACAACATCCCTCGAGTTGTTTTAGTGATTACACGAACCAAATCCACTACACCAAGTCTGATCATCACGTGAGATGATGTAGCTTTAAAGGTGAACAATCAACATGTTCATCATATCATCCATATGACTCATGCTTTACCTTTCGGTATTCCGTGTTCCGAGACCATGTCTGTACATGCTAGGCTCGTCAAGGTTAACCTTAGTATCCGCATGTGCAAATCTGGCTTGCACCCGTCGTATGCACACGTAGAATCTATCACACCTGATCATCACGAGATGCTTCGAAACGACGAGTCTTAGCAACGGTGCCTACTAAGGACGAACACTTTATTACTTGATATTTAGTGAGAGGGATCATCTTATAATGCTACCGTCGCGATCTAAGCAATACAAGATGCATAAAGGATTAACATCACAAGCAATTCATAATTAGTGTGATATGATATGGCCCTTTCTTCTTACGCCTTTGATCTCCATCTCCAAAGCACGGACATGATCTCCATCATCACCAGCATTGCGTCAAGGTCAGTGGCGCCGCTTCATGGTTGTCCATCATCACTAGCAACTATTACAACTACTTGGAATAAAGCTATTACAAGATGAATAGACACGCAGGTCTTAATAGAATTAAAGACAACCATTAGGCTCCTGCCGGTTGCCATATTGCAACAAGGATCATTGCATACATCAAATATAATCACAATCACATGATGGCCATATCACATCACAAAACCCCTGCAAAAACAAGTTAGACGCCTCTAATTTTCTTTGCATGTTTTACGTGGTTTGGGGCTTTCGAATAAGAACGGATCTTACCTACGAAACTGGACCACAACGTTGATACAAGTGCTATCAAGTGCAAAGTGTAGATTGGATCTATACTATGATGGGAGACACAGACACCCGCAAAGCCACTTGTGCAATACGAGTTGCACGTCAACTGTGGAGCAAGTCTCATGTGCGATGACATGTAAGGTTAGCCCGAGCCGCTTCATCCCACCATACCGCAAGATGCAAAGTACACAAAGCAAAAGACGGCACGAGCACCAACGCCCACAAAACCATCGTGTTCTACTTGTGCAACAGATCTACGCATAGACAAGGCTCTGATACCACTGAAGGGTTCGTAGCATGGAAAACAAAAATTTTCTACCGCAAGAACGAACAAAACCCAGATCTAATCTAGATAAAAGCCAAGATCTAATCTATTAGACATGTGCAACGAGATAGATCTGTACTAACCCTCGTAAATCCGAAAACGTTACGAGATTAGATCTCGGAGTTGATGTAGTCGATCACTTGCCGATCTCAAGATCGTGTGGACGATTCTTCCGGCGCCGTGTTCCGGCAGCGCTTCCGCAGTCGGTCACACGTGCGGAGTCGAAGCAGACCTTCCTCTCCCCATTCCAGCGAGCAGCGGAGGTAGTAGATCTTCTCCATGGAATCCCAGCAGCATGATGGTGTGGTGGTGGTGGTGGAGTAGAGATTTCTGCAGGGCTTCGCCTAAGCCGGAGCAGAGCGAAGTAGGAGGAGAGAGGCGACGTCTAGGGTTTGTTATATGAGAGGTCTAGGGGGTGGCGCCCCCTCCCCTCTATTTAAAGGAGGGAGGCGCCATGGGAGGGGGAGTCCTAGTAGGACTCCCCTCCCTCCTTGGCCGGCGGATTGGGAGGGGGGAGAAGGACTCCTCCTCCCCCACGAATCCGTGTCTTGCCCCACAAAGACTCCTTGATCCTTTCTTGGTTTTCAAGCAAACTCCAAGAAATCTTCTAATCTCCATACAAACACTCCGGAACATTTCCTAACTTAGAAAATGATCCCCAATATATGAATCTTATTCTCCAGACAATTCCGGATCTCCTCGTGATGTCCCGGATCTAATCCGAGACTCCGAACAACATTCGGTCTCCAACGCATATTCCATATCTACTTAAAAACAACTTCGAACCTTAAGTGTGTCACCCTACGGTTCGTGAATATGCAGACATGATGAAGACACCTCTCCGATCAATAACCATCAGCAGGATCTGGAGATCCATAACGGCTCCCACATACTCAACGATGACTTCGTGATCGATAGAACCATTAACATACGAAACCAATTCCCTTTGTCACGCGATATTCTACTTATCCGAGGTTTGATCGTCGGTATCTCCATACCTAGTTCTACCTCGTTACTGATAAGTACTCTTTACTCATTCCATGTTATGTCATCCCTTGTGACCTAGTCACATGCTTGCAAGCTAACTAGATGACATTCCACCGAGAGGGCCCAGAGCATATCTATCCGTCATATGGATGGACAAATCCCAATATTGGTCCATGCGCTTCAACACATACTTTCAGAATACCCAATGACACCTTTATAACCACCCAGTTACGAAGCGGTGTTTGATGTCATCAAAGTACCCATCCGGTGATGGTGATTAACATAACCTCATGGTCGAAGGATTAGGTTACTATGCATTTGAAAGCTTACAGCAATACGAACTTAATGACTTGATCTTATGCTATGCTTACTATGGGTGTGTGTCCATCACATCATTCTCCTAATGATATGATCTTGTTATTAACGACATCCAATGTCCATGATCAGGAAACCATGATCATCCATTAATCAACAAGCTAGTTTAACTAGAGGCTTACTAGGGACTCTTTTATGTTTACAAAACACACAAGTATTAATGTTTCCGGTTAATACAATTATAGCATGGGATGTAAACATTTATCATAAACATAAAGATATAATAATAACCACTTTATTATTGCCTCTTGGGCATATCTCCAACAGAGCCTCATCAGGGGATCATCTTGGCGTACACGTATACTCTAACATCCCCCGCAGTCGTAGTGGGAGCGTCGTAAACAACTAGAACGTCACGGAGGGTCAGACTGGAGAGAAACCGAAGTAGCATCCAGTGGGCTGACATCCCCCCGCAGTCCGAGCGGGCGTGTCGTGGATGGCGTCGCGGCGCGAAGCTTGGACTGTAGAGGATGCTGGTGAAGCTCAAGCGAGGTGGAAGCCCTTGTGCCGATGTCGAGGGAGCCGAGAGCGTTGGGCGGTGCCGTGGTCGGGGTAGCTGTGCGAGGGGTCGCCGTGGTCGATGTCATGGCCGGTGTCGAGGAAGACGCACATGAAGCCGCGTGCGCATATCGCGCGAGGAGGTTGACGGAGACGCATCAAGGCAGTCGTCGAAGAAGGGGACGACGCCGTAGCCGATGCAGTCCGAGCCGTCGAGGATGAGGTGGGGCCATAGTTTTGCCAGAACTAGGCGCATGTCGGGGACGAAGGCATACTCCGGTTTTTCCAGAATCGAGTACGCAAGAAGAACTCGTCGGTGACACGGTCGAAGCAGTCGATGTTGTAGAAGATGTTATCGAAGCCGATGAAGACGAGGCGTCCGGCGCGAGTTTGCCAGACTCGGGAACGCGTCGGGGATGAAAGCACTTGTGGTGTTGCCAGTACCGGGCATGCGAGGGGTGGGAACTATCATGAACTTGTCGCCATATCAGAGGGACTAGCAGAGGAGGCCTCCGAAATCGTCGCGGTCGCAGATTGACGAAGATGTCGATCCTGCCCGCGATTCTCGGAGAATAGTAGCAGGTGGTGTAGACGGAGACGAGCCGATGACGCGGGCGACGAAGTCGAGACAGTCGAAGATGTAGAAGGCGGCGGACCGGCGGTGGCCTGAGTGCTCATGCTGGACGCCTAGAGGGCGTGGGGTAGTCGGCAGGACCTGCGATGGTGAGAAGTCAGCCTGCAGGTTACCTAGTGGAGTGCGGCGGCGGTGCTCGAAGTAGAGCCAAGCGCGGACGGTGTCGACTCGGACGAGGTCAATGCGGACGGTGTCGCATGCCTTGGCGCCGTGGGACTGGGTGAGGCGACAAAGACGGGCGCAGACGGCGGCGATCCGCGTCGTAGGAGAGGGTACGGTGGAGGCCGAGGGCGTCGATGCGCGGGCATGGCGAAGTAGACTGTGCGCAACAATGCCACGGCCCGAAAGCGCCGCGTGGCTGCAGGGCACGAGTCGGGGCAGCAGCTGGAGGCCACCGGCGCGTATAAGCTTGTGAGGCGCGTTGGCAGCCGGTAGGCGGAGACCAAGACGGCGGCGCTGCGACCCGAAAGGGCGACGCAACGGCAACCCGTAGCTCGATCGGTGGTAGGCGCGTGCTCGGGGACGTTCTTGGCGTAGACGGGTGCGAGATCGGTTGATCAGACCGACGGTGTGCCGTATGCACCATAGCGTGGACGACGCGTAGATCGGAGTCGATGGCGCCGTTGTCCGTGCAGTTCCGGGCGATGACGACGAAGACGATCCGAGGGAGGTCGGCCGCGGCAGCCTCCCGAGGAAGCCGCAGTTGCCGGCCGCGGGGCGCGGCAGCCTGCCGTGAGGCCGCGACAGCCTGCCAAAGCAGGCACGGCGGCGGAGATGGCAGACGCACGGGCGCGATAGATCGTCGATACCGATGGTCGGAGTAGAGGTGCGGCGATGACGACGACGATGGACGACTCAATCCGATCTAAGATCGGTAAACCATAAAAGAAAACTGATCAAGAGATCGGAAAAAAAGGACTTACAGGGCAGCCGATCACGGATCGGCGGACGAACCCTGCGTACGGGTTGCGCGGCCCCCAGCGGAGATCATGGATATCGACCTACCCGGGGGCGGCGCGGCGCGGAAGTGTGGGCGGCGGCTAGCGCGGTGCCATGGGGACGACGTCGCTAGGGTTTGGGGGCGAGGGAGCCGGCGGCGCCTTGGAGGAGGGGACGGCGGCTAGGGTAGGAGAATCGCGGTTGCTCTGATATCATGTAGAACGATAGAGAGGAAGAGAGATTGGCGAAATATGATGGATATATTATTGAGCCTCATAGGCGAGTATATATAGACGTACATGGGATCATCTTGGAGTACAATACAAGTTTGGCTAGAGTTCTAACTATCCTACACTATCTTAATTACCGCGTACACGTATACTCTAACATGCGGATTTAAAAAAAAATCGGTGAGAAGTCGTTTCTCTTTAAAGTTCGCTGAAATGAAAGGGATATCGGAGGTGATAGCATCGTGGGCTACATATGTAGTCGAAATCTAGCCCAGAATAGTCAAAAAACGGACGGGACGGGCCCAACGCGCCTTTTGGCATCCCCGCCCTCACCCACACCCCGCGCCCCCAATTCAAGCGCCGGCGAGCGTCATTCCCCCACGACCTCGGGTCGAACCCTAGCGACGGCGTCGGCGGCGTCTCATCTCCTTCAAAGAGAAGCTAGTCTCTAATCGCGGCCGGAGGGCAGGGACCACGTACGCGCGAACGGTGAAATACGAGAGGAGAGTCCTACGGCGCCATAGTTTCCAACCACCGCCGCCGCCTCCGTGGGATGTGAGCACCCTCTACCTCTTTTGTTCTCTCTTCAGATGTCCAGTTCAGCAAGGTCGATTCGACCTGATATATTAGTTTTTGCAATGCTATTAATTTCACCCAAAGCACTTCTCTTTCGAAATGTAGTTCGCAGGAAGCGTGTTAGCAACCCTATTCAGCACCCAGGGTGCAGAATAGTTATTTTGCACCCCACATATTTTTATGTTCTCATGTTCAGAAATTTATGTTTTGTATATTAATAATTATGTTCATATTCTTCAGAAACACACAAAAATCGACATAAAAATATAATTTATGAGTCATTATAGTGTAAAAAACATAGAAAATACGTATTTTACGTCGTATTTTTATACGGCATGTAAATAATTTTTTTTACGACATATCTAAATTTTTTTATGTTCTTCTTGACTTTCGAGGTAAGAAAAAATTTACATGATATAAAAATCATATACGGTTTGAAAGATAGAGGGTGGGTGAAGAATAACTATTCTACACTATATATATATATATATATATATATATATATATATATATATATATATATAAACCCTATTCAGCACCCAGGGTGCAGAATAGTTATTTTGCACCCAACATATTTTTACGTTGTTAGATTGAAAAAATTATATTTTGTATATGAATAATTATGTTCATATATTCACCATAACTAAAAAATTTGACACAAAACTAAAGTTTATGAATCATTATAGTGTAAAAAACATCAAAAATATATCTTTTATGTCGAATTTTTTATGGCATGTAAACAAAAAAATTATGTCATTTCTAAATTTTATTATGTTCTTCTCGACTTACGAAGTAATACAAAATTTACGTGACGTAAAAATAATATACAGTTTTAAAGATAGAGGGTGGGTGTAAAATAACTATTCATATATATATATATATATATATATATATATATATATATATATATATATATATATATATATATATATATATATATATATATATATATATATATATATATATATATGTTCGAACTTGAATATCCGGAAACCAAAAACCTCTCTGTCGACGACGTCGTCCGATCTGATGTGATCACCATTGGAGGACACGTCTGGAGGATATACTGCTACCCGCATGGCACCAAGAAAGCCAACAAAGGCACACACTTATCCCTCTACCTACGGCTCGTCAGCAAAGCCAATAATGTCAAGGCCATCTTTGAGGCTTCCATTCTACAATGCGGCACCCCAAAGTGTGCAATGTTTTGTACCAAGGTTTACCCACCCAATGGCATCAGGTCCCAGAGCAGGGGATGGCATAAGTTTATGAGCCGAAGCATTCTGGAAAATTGTTTTGTGAAGGATGGATGCGTTACATTTTTATGTGGGATCACCGTTCTGCGTGACAGTTCCATTGCTCTGCCAGCCTCAGATATTCAGAGCCATCTTGGCAGCCTGCTGGATTGCTCCGACGGGGCGGATGTTTTATTCTGCGTGAAAGGCGAGACATTTCACGCACACAGAACAATTCTTGCTGCACAGTCACCGGTCTTCAGAGCGGAGCTCTTCGGACCCATGGCTGAGGCTACAATGGCATGCATCACGCTGAACGAAATTGAACCTGTGGTGTTTAAATCTCTGCTTCGGTTTGTGTACACTGACTCCCTGCCTTCAGACACAGAGTTTCGGGGTTCTTCCACTGATATGATGAAGCATCTGCTTGCTGCAGCTGACCGGTATGCATTGGACAGGTTGAAGCTTGTCTGTGCTCAGAAGTTGTGGTACAGTGTCACCGTCGATACGGTTGCTGATACCTTAGCTTGCGCTGAGATATACAATTTCCACGAGTTGAAGAGCAGGTGCATTGACTTTGTTATGGCAGAGAATAATTTCAAGAAGACTGTGTTGACTGAAAGCTTCATGGATGTGATGCAGAAATTCCCGTCTATTCTTGCTGAGCTGAGAGCGAAGGTTGGGGCATAACATAGTGGGATGCATATCCATGCATGTGTACGGCTTCAGGTGTTTTTTTCCAAAGGGATATGGCTTCAAGTGTTTTGTTTCAAGGCGGTATGGCTTCAGGTATTCAAGCATAGCTTTAGTATGGTGCTCTGAAATTTTTTGACATCTTGTCAGTGAGACAGTGACTATATCAGACCATGTGGTAGATGTATTTATGAACTGGGGGACTGATTTTCAAATTGTTCCTTTTATAGCATTGGACCAAATTGTAGTGGCTGCCAAGTAAACGGCGTTTGAGTATTTTGTGGCAAAATCCAGGTTCATAGCTATGGACTAATTAGTAGGCTAGTTTCTGTTCTGCACCTTGTTGTCCTGGATTTGCCATGTCATTAAGCTTGGTTGCACTTGAACTTTTTGGATGTCTATTTCGGCTATGCTGAACATCTAAATATGTGTAGTCATAGCCCCATGATTCCTTCTAAGTTGTCACAGAATACTATCAGCTTCCTTTTGCAATGAAAAAGGAGCTGGGTGTCTGACACTAGTTCTTCAGTCAGAAAGATAATCGAAATGCTTTATTTTCGTAGAGGGAACCCGAATATGTTGTGGATTGGTCTCTAGTAGAAGGGTATACGCGCTTTGCTGCACTGGCCTAAATTTGTGTGATCCATTAGATTTGTAGCATTATCGTTTCTGTAATAACACAGCCTTCCACTGGTTCATCACAGTTTATGATAGTATAATGTAATTATGTAAGCCCATACTAACATCGTAGGAACAATGGCAAGTTCTTT
Source organism: Avena sativa (assembly GCA_916181665.1). NCBI lineage: Eukaryota > Viridiplantae > Streptophyta > Magnoliopsida > Poales > Poaceae > Avena > Avena sativa. Next base: position 22,868,560 of record OV702290.1, on the reverse strand, counting down.
ACAAACAAAATAAATTGAGCAATTATGTGTTCAAGGATAGCTTTAGTATGGTAGTCTGAAATTTTGTACTACGTTAGAGTATGTGGTACATGTATTTATGAACTGGGAGGCTTATTTTCAAACAGTCCCTTTTGTAGCATTAGATAAAAAATTATAGTTTGTGGCAAGTGTTACTGCCAAGTAAGGGAAGATGGAGTTTATTGTGGCAAAATTCAGGTTCAAAGCTATGGACCAACCTAGTAGGCTAGTTTGATGTTTCTTTCCTGGATTTGCTTCCCGGCGAGATGCACACTTGTCCTCGCTTGAAGAACAGGTGCATCGACTTGTTGATGGAGGATCGCAACTTCATGAAGGCGGCGACGACCGACGGTTACTTTTGGCTGATGCTGGGCTTCCCTTCTGTTATTCAAAAAATGAGGGAGCTGGTAATATGTAGAAAAACAAATTAGGAATTGCCATAGTTGTCATACGGTTAGTCCATAAACAAGCCCCTGCGTTATTGCTGTATGGTGTTGGGTCATAGTTTCTCGCTCTTATGTGTAAAGAAAAAATCATGCGAGCATGGCATTGCTAGACCAAATTTCCTTTGAATCGAACAGGCTCAGAGGATTTATGTCAATATGTTTTGCTTTTCTCTACAAGGGGGTATTTTGGGCCATATGAGCATGATTATTTTCATATGTATATATCGAATTTGCATTATGGCCATGCCACGTAGATTTCTTGAATCATGTAGTGTGTATGTACTCTCCACATTATTATACCTATATACAAGAATTCCCCATAATTATGAATCCTAAGTACAACCCAATATCATCCATTACCTCCTAGCCATCGTAATTGCATCTTATTTTCCTCCAGATGCGCAATTAGTATATAGACAACATGCTTCATTCACTTTTCACCGAGTTTGAGATTGACCTCCCCATAACTAAGAACCTTGTTGCTGACCAAGTCCTCTCAGAAGACATAACCACTGGGGAGAACAAATGGAGGGAGGGTGTTGTCCCAGTACATAGGCACAATGGAGGAAAATGGCATGTATATCTCTCTCTCTTCCTATTGTCGCTATGCAGACCGAACACCACCTTCTCACTCGGGTTGATGATGTAGTTGGTTGCGCCAAGTGGATGGCCACCATGGCCTCAGTGAGCTTGTCACCCGCTCCCCCACCCACCTCGAAAGTTGAGTGTCAGGCTGCTAACTCATCGATTCATGCTTCTGCTAGGCCTCCTAGGATGATGTTGGTGTCACGCATCTCCTTGTGCATCTCATCAATTGAGCTGTTGATCTTCTTGGCGAACTCTTTGAACAATGCATGGGTGGACACGATCTGGTCATGAATCTGATGCATGTGTCTGGTGCCAACGAAATTAGTCAGGACGATGAACGGTAGTGATTGGTCTCTGATACCAGATGTTAGGGCCTAGATCTAGATCACTTGCTCATACAGAATACGAGTACAAAATTTCGAGTACGGATTACATATTCGGGTTACAAGGGAAAATGTGAATCGACGATGGCCTTCCTTTCCTTCCGTTCCATGATCCATTGGGTGCCTCCTCCTTCATGGCTGGGTCAAGGTTTTGGTGTGGTCGCACCAGCCGAGTTACACGATTAGTAGGGTCTCCGTTTGTGGAACCCCTAGTCCGTTGTCTGCAAGTAATTGGACCGACCAACTACATACGGGACCTAACATAGACAGTAAATATAAAATGCACTACGAAGTAACCTGTCTAGAACGCCAATGTAGATTTAGTATCAGGGTATATGGATTGGAATGTACACTCGGAAAAAACTGCATAAAAAAATATGTGGATGTTGGAGGCGACCGCTGCCTCATGGCAAGGATTTACGCCATGTTACGGGTACACTTATTTTTTTAGACCTGAATTTTGCACAAGGAAGGTCGAAAAATGTCATCATCAGGTGCTCTCAATCACAAAAACAAATATCCAATGCACGTGATGCATCTATTGTTCGAAGGTAAGGTCTACTTGATAGCCCCGGCTTAGCTCTAGATCTAGTCGGTAGATACTATAGGGTTTGATCCAGAGAAAGAGAGAGAGAGAGAGAGAGAGAGAGAGAGAGAAAGAGAGATCCTGGTACCTTCTCCAGAGCTCGAGGAGCTTGAGCCGTTGGCCATGGGGCGACGGCGAGAGCGGGTGAGAGTGGGCTATGCAGTGGCAACAGTGGTGGAGCTTCCCGTAGCTAGCGCCAAGCCCTAGATCGGAAGGGATTGTAGGTGGGGGAGCGGTGGCCACGACGAACCTCGTAACGTGTGCCCCGGCCCCCACCGTCTTTAGATAGCGCTGCCACAGGGGCCCACCAACCATTTCTTGGTTGGGCGCCCCCGATCAGGGCGCGGATAAGGGGCTTGATCGATCTGTTGGGATCGATCGGGAGAGGTCAACCTAACATTCCCCCCCTAGATCTCGACTTTACTTTTTATTTTATACTTTACTCATTTCATCACGATTCGGTACATAGAACATGTTTCATCGTCACATCTCAATTGCCGATAGAATCAGACAGTTACAATATACCTCTTGTTTTGAATCAAATTATATTTCTTTTGGGCCACTTATGGTCTAGGAATCATAGGCTTTCCCTTAAACCCATACCGGCTAAGTGCTCCTTGAACACATTGGGTGGTAAGACTTTCGTTAGTGGATCCGCAAGCATAGCATTTGTCCTTATATGCTCGAGTCTTATAGTGTGATCCTTAATCTTATCTTTCACAACATAATACTTTATCTCTATTGGTTTGGAAGCATTACTCGACTTGTTGTTGTGAGTATAGAATAATGTGGGCTCATTGTCATAGTACATCTTTAGTGGCTTGTCAATGCAATCTACCACTTTCAAGTCGAGTATAAATTTCTTTAACCATATCGCCTGCCCCGTTGCCTCATAACATGCTATAAATTTTGCATACATCATGGATGATACAACTATTGACTGTTTGGAGCTTCTCCACGAAATAGACCCTCCTACGAGAGTGAAGATGTATCCTATCGTGGATCTTATATCATCTCTGTCTCCCGCAAAATCAGCGTCTGAATACCCTCTTATCTCTAGGGAATCAGACCTTCTATATGTTAGCATGTGGTCTTTTGTGCCTTGCGCATAACGCAAAGCTTTCCTTACCATCTCCTAGTTCTCTATGCCTGGATTCTCTTGATATCCACCGAGTACCCCGGTGATAAAAGCTAAGTCAGGGCAAGTGCACACTTGTGCATATTGTAAGATTCCAACGGCCGAAGCATATGTTACTGATTTCATTTGATCGATCTCATATTGACTCTTGGGACATTAAAATTTCCCAAAGCTATCGCCCTTGACTATAGGAGCTTGTGTGGTATTGCACGCATGCATACTATATTTATTTAGAATATTCTCTAGGTATGCCTTTTGTGATAGACCTAGAACCCCATTTGTCCTATCTCGATGAATTTCTATGCCCAAAACATATGATGCTTCACCAAGATCTTTCGTATCAAAGTTTGAGGACAAAAACTTCTTTGTTTCTAGTAGTAGACTGACATCGCTGCTAGCAAGTAGGATATCATCCACATACAGAATTAGGAAATATATCTCCCACTTTTAAACTTTGCGTAAACACAGTTGTCCTCAACATTCTCATTAAATGCAAATTTCTTAATGGTCTCATTAAACTTTAGATACCACTGTCTTGAAGCTTGCTTTAATCTATAAATGGATTTATTTAGGCGGCATCCCATATCTTCCTTGCCTCCCATGACAAAACCCTTGGGTTGTTTCGTAGACTCTTTCTTCTAAATCCCCATTTAGAAATGTCGTCTTTACATCCATTTGATGCAGCTCTAAATCAAAATGTGCAACTAATGCCACTATGATTCTGAAGGAATCCTTACATGAGACTAGAGAAAATGTATCATTATAATCTACTCCTTCTCTTTGTGTAAATCCTTTTGCCACAAGTCGTGCTTTGTATTTCTCCATATTCCCTCTAGAGTCATACTTTGTTTTGTAGACCCATTTACTGCCTACTGTTTTGGCTCCTTTGGGAATATCCTCTAAGTCCCAAACTTCATTGCAACACATCGATTTTAACTCATCTTCCATGGCTTCTAGCCACTTCGATGAGTGAGGGCTACTCATGGCTTCTTCAAATGAAGTGGGATCATTCTTCATATGAACTCTTTCTGTGTTATAAACTTTGTAATTAGTAGAAATGGCTAATATTTTAACTCTTAGAGACCTTCTAGGGGCCTCATGTAATGGCACATCATGTGTTTCAACATGTGGTGCATCTTCTGGAGGTGGCTGCTACTGCTCCCTTACATGCTCAACAGTGAGTTCAGTCAGCTCCTGATGGACAGGTTTGGGATCTTCACTCATTGTTGTCATGAGTGGAGTTGCAACAGGTGCTTGCACCACAACCTCTAGGGTTATCGATGCAGGAACAACAGGTAGTGAGAAGAATGGCTCCTGAGTCATCGGATCAGGTGCATGCACCCTCTTCTCCTCAAGATCAATTTTCCGAGCTACCATGCTCCCCTTCATCATTTCGTCCTCTAAGAAGACAACATGTATTGTTTCTACAAACTTTGTTTATCAGTCTGGATAGTAGAAATGAAAACCTTTTGACTTTTCAGGATAGCCAATGAAATGGCAACTGGCTGTTTTAGGGTCAAGCTTTGCAATATTTCGATTAAATACTTTGGCCTCAGCTCGGCTCCCCCACACCCTTAGGTGTTGTAGCGAGGGAACTCTTCCTATCCACAACTCATACGGTGTTTTGGGCACCGACTTGCTTGGTACTCTATTGAGAATGTGAATGGCGGTTTTTAACGCCTCCATCCACAAACACAATGGTAAGGTGGAGTAACTCATCATGTTGTGCACCATATCCATAAGGATACGGTTACGCCTTTTAGCTACTCCATTTTGCTGAGGCTCACCCGATATCGAATATTGGGCCACTATGCCAGTCTCCTGTAAGAACCTTTCAAAAGGTCTAGGGACTTGGCCATATGGGGTGTGCCGACCGTAGTACTCCCCTCCACGGTCAGACCTTACTATCTTTATTTTTTTACTATGTTGATTCTCAACTTCAGCTTTGAATATCTTAAATTTATCCAACGCTTCTGATTTGTATGATGTTATAGCAATATAAACATAATGACCTGATCGTAATGCTATACTTCGGATGAATGTTCATCACATCATTTCACAAATGCTGTGACCTTGTTATTAACAACATCCAATGTCCATGATCGGGAAACTTTGATCATCTTGTTAATCAACAAGCTAGTCTATAAGAGAGGCATAACTAGGAACCCTTTTTGTTTATTAAACACACATGTATTGATGTTTCCTATCAATACAATTATAGCATGCAAAATAAACATCTATCATATACAAGGAATACATAATAACAACTTTATTATTGCCTCTCAGGGCATATTTCCTTCAGTCTCCCACTTGCACTAGAGACAATAATCTAGTTTATATAGTGATAAATCTAACACCCATGGAGTTCTGGTGTTGATCATGTTTTTCCCTAGGGAGTACTTTAGTCAACGGATCTGCTACATTCAGGTCCGTGTGCACTTTACAAATCTTTATATCTCCATCCTTGACATGCTCGCGGATGGAGTGAAACCGGCGCTTAATATGCTTGGAATTCTTGTGAGACCTTGGTTCCTTGGCGTTGGCTATGGCTCCATTATTGTCACAATAGATCACCATTGGGTCCAACGCACTAGGAGCCACACATAGTTCCGTTATGAACTCCTTCATCCAAACCGCTTCCTGCGCCGCTTCTGAAGCAGCAACATATTCCGCCTCCGTCGTTGATCCAGCCACCACAGGTTGTTTGGAACTCCTCCAACTAACTGCTGCTCCGTTCAAGAGAAATACGTATCCGGATTGAGACTTAGAGTTATCTGGATCAGTGTCAAAGCTAGCATCGACATAACACTTAGCGACTAGCTCTTCTTCACCTCCGTATACAAGAAACATATCCTTAGTTCTTCTCAAGTACTTAAGGATATTCTTGACCGCTATCCAGTGTTCCAAACCTGGATCAGATTGGTACCTACTAGTCAAACTAATAGCATGTGCCACATCCGGTCTTGTACATAGCATGACATACATTATAGAGCCTATGGCTGAGGCATAGGGGATCTTATCCATTATCTCTCTTTCTTCCGCCGTAGCCAGATTTTGAGTCTTACTCAATGTCTTGCCTTGCAACATAGGTAAGTACCCCTTCTTACTTCCGTCCATATTAAACTTCTTAATATCTTATCAAGTTATGTACTCTGCGATAGCCCAATTAGGCATCTTGATCTATCTCTATAGATTTTAATGCCTAATATATATGAAGCTTCACCAAGGTCCTTCATCGAAAATTTGCTGTTTAGATAACTTTTAACAATGTTTAAAAGATCTATATCATTTTCAATCAATAATATGTCATCCACATATAATATCAGAAATGCCACATTGCTCCCACTCACTTTCTTGTAAATACAAGCCTCTCCATAAGTTTGGACAAATCCAAACTCTTTGATCACCTCATCAAAGCGGAGATTCCAACTCCGGGATGCTTGCTTCAGTCCATAGATGGATCGATGAAGTTTGCACACCTTATCAGCATCCTTAGGATCAACAAAACCCTTAGGTTGTATCATATACAACTCTTCTTCAATATTACCATTGAGGAACACAGTTTTGACATCCATCTGCCATATTTCATAATCGAAATATGCAGCAATTGCTAACATAATCCTAACCAACTTAAGCATCGCTACGGGAGAGAATGTCTCATCGTAGTCAACTCCTTGAATTTGTCGAAACCCCTTTGTGACAAGTCGAGCCTTATAGATGGTTACATTACCATCAGCATCAGTTTTTCTTTTGAAAATCCATTTATTCTCAACGGCCTTTCGATCATGAGGTAAGTCCACCAAGGTCCAAACCTGGTTTTCATACATGGATTCCATCTCGGATTTCATGGCTTCTAGCCATTTGTTGGAATCAGGGCTCATCATCGCTTCTTCATACGTCGCAGGGTCATCTATTTCATCAATCATGAAATTCATAATAGGATTGCCATACAGTTCAGGAGCTGCACGTGTCCTGCTTGACCTGCGAGGTTCGGTAGTGTCCTCTTTCGGAGTTTCATGATCAATATCATTAGCTCTCTCTTCATTAGGTGAAGTCAACTCCGAAACAACTTCCGGTGCTGTGCTACTCGCCATTTCATGAAGAGAAGGTTCAATAACCTCTTCGAGTTCTACCTTCTGACTACTCACACCTTTCGCAAGAAACTCCTTCTCAAGAAAGGATCCATTCTTGGAAACAAAGACCTTGCCCTTGGATCTGTGATAAAAGGTATACCCAATCGTTTCCTTAGGGTATCCTATGAAGACGCATTTTTCCGCTTTGGGTTCGAGTTTATCCGGTTGAAGTTTCTTTACATAAACATCGCATCCCCAAACTTTAAGAAATGACAACTTAGGTTTGTTTCCAAACCATAATTTATACTGTGTCTTTTCAACGGATTTAGATGGTGCCCTATTTAAAGTGAATGCAGCGGTTTCCAGTGCATAACCCCAAAATGACAATGGCAAGTCAGTCAGAGACATCATAGATCGAACCATATCCAATAAAGTACGATTACGACGTTCTGACACACCATTACGTTGTGGTGTTCCGGCAGGCGTGAGTTGTGAAACTATTCCACAGTCTTTCATATGTGTGCTAAACTCGTAACTAAGATACTCTCCTCCACGGTCGGACCGCAGAAATTTGATCTTTCTGTTATGATGATTTTCCACTTCATTCTGAAATTTTTTGAACTTTTCAAAGGTTTCAGACTTATGTTTCATCAAATAGATATACCCGTATCTACTCAAATCATCCGTGAAAGTAACAAAATAACGATATCCACCTCGCGCTGACACACTCATTGGTCCACACATATCAATATGTATGATTTCTAATAAATCTGTCGCCCGTTCCATTGAACCGGAAAACGACGTTCTAGTCATCTTGCCCATAAGGCATGGCTCACATGTATCAAATGATTCAAAATCAAGTGATTCCAAAAGTCCATCAGAATGGAGTTTCTTCATGCATTTAACGCCAATATGACCTAGACGGCAGTGCCACATATATGCAGATATATCATTATCAAGTTTAATCCTTTTAGCATCAACATTATGAATATGCGTAATACTACTATCGAGATCCAACAGAAATAAACCATTCATCATAGGTGCATGACCATAAAAGATATTATTCATATAAATCGAACAACCATTATTTTTAGACTTAAACAAATAACCACTTTGCATCAAACACGATCCGGATACAATGTTCATGCTCAGTCTAGGCACCAAATAACAATTATTCAGGTTTATAACTAATCTCGACGGCATATGGAGAGGCAGCGTTCCGACGGCGATCACATCAACTCTTGATCCATTGCCGACCCTCATCGTGACCTCATCCCTTGCTAGTTGTCTCTTGTTCCGCAGCCCCTGAACCGAGTTACATATATTAGCAACCGATCTCGTATCAAATACCCAGGTGCTACTACGAGTACTAGTCAAGTACACATCAATAACATGTATATCACATATACCTTTGTTTGCCTTGCCGACCTTCTTGTCTGCCAAATACTTGGGGCAGTTGCGCTTTCAATGGCTAGTCCCCTTGCAATAGTAGCACTTGGTGTCAGACTTAGGGCCAGCTCGTGGTTTCTTTTCAGGCGCAGCAACAGATTTGTTGCCCTTCTTTCCCTTCTACTTGCCTTTCTTGTCCTTCTTGAAACCGGTGGTCTTATGGATCATCAACACTTGATGTTCTTTCCTAATCTCCACTTCTGCAGTCTTAAGCATTGACAGAAGCTCGGGAAGAGACTTCTTCATGCCCTGCATATTATAGTTCATCACGAAGCTCTTGTAGCTAGGTGGCAGAGATTGGAGAACACGACATATGCCTAAGTCAATGGGAATCGTTATTCCCAAGGACACAAGCTTATCGGCGTACCCAGACATTTTGAGTACGTGCTCACTAATGGAGTTGTTCTCTTCCATCGTGCAGCTAAAGAACTTTTCAGAAACATCATAACTCTCTACGGTGGCATGGGTATCGAAAATCATTTTCAATTCTCCCATGGTATCAAAGGCATTGCCATTTTCGAAACGTTTTCGAAGTTCTGGCTCTAGCCCATACAGTATGCCGCAATGAACTAAGTTGTGGTCCTCCTGACGAGTTATATAGACGTTATTTTCCTTGTCAGGGGCATCAGGAGCTGGTGGGGGGCCTAGCGGCGCCTCTAGCACATATTGCTTTTTTGCAGCAGTGAGGAGAATCCTCAAATTCATAACCCAGTTGGTGAAGTTGCTACCATTCGCAGCAAGCTTCTCTTTCTCCATGAACACATTGAAATTAAAAGTAGGTGGTGCCATCTACAACTGAATTTGTAAAATATATTTAGACTAAGTTTATGATAGATTGAGTTCAACTAATCCAAATTACTAATGAACTCCCACTCAAAAACGACATCCCTCGTGTCCTTTTGGTGATTACATGAACCAAATCCACTACACCAAGTCCGATCATCACGTGAGTCGGTGTAGCTTCAAAGGCGAGCATCTATATGGGCATCATATCAACTATATGACTCATGCTTAACCTTTTGGTCCGTGTTCCGAGGCCATGTCTGTACATGCTAGGCTCGTCAAGTAAGAACCTCAGTATTCGCGTGTGTAAAACAGTCTTACACCCGTTGTATGAAAGCGTAGAGTCGAGAACACCCGATCATCACGTGATGCCTCAAAACACGATCCACAAAATGGTGCATACTTAAGGAAGAACACATTTTATCTTGATATCTAAATGAGGGATCATCTTATAATGCTACCAAAAGCGCCAAACTAGCAATATAAGATGCTAACATCTAATGTGTGAAGTGAGGTGATATGGTCCATGCATTTGATCTCTATCATTTGCATCGTGGTATGATCTCTATCATTCCTTTGTGTGTAAGGCCAAGGTCTATGAAACTTACATGTTAAGTGAGTTGTAAGAGTATCTATCATACATCTACTTATAACAATACCATATCAAGACACTAGCCCAACAACGATCTAAACTAGACGCCTCTAGTTTATCAATTGCAAGTTTTATGTGGCTTAGGGTTTTCGGAGATAGAACCGGTCTTACCTACGAACATGAACCACAACGAGGATAACCAAGTTATTAGCAACTCTTTGTAAATCATATATTGACTATAGTAGGAGAGACAGACACCCGCTAGCCACTTATGAAAAACTAGTTGCATGTCAGTCGTGGAACCGGTCTCATGTACGATGACATGTAAGGTTGGTCCGGGCCACTTCATCCCACTATGCCACCAATATCCAAAGTACATAGAAGATGCAATAACATGATCATCATCGCCCACATATAAACATATGTGTACTACCCATGCAAAGCACCTACGCATAGATCAGGCTCTGATACCACTGTTGGGTCCGCAACATAGAAAACAAAAAATTTCCTACGGTGTGAACTACACGCCAAGATATATCTACTAGGTACAGAGCAACGGGTGGACATACATCCATGGAGAACTTACCCTCGAAGACAACGAGTTTTGTTAACGAGTAGGAACTCGTGGTTGATGTAGTCGTACGCTTGCCGATCTCAAGATCGTGTGGAAGTCCGAGCGCCGCAAATCAGCAGCGCATCCGTCCTCGCACACACGTTCAAGCCACTGGACCACCTCCACCCCCTCGCTCCAACGAATCAGCGGAAGCAGCAACTCCTTCCAGACGCAAGGCCACCGGGAACATGTATCTCGCTAATCCGAGACCATGGGGAAATATCTAGAGGGGGAGAGAGATCCTTCACGAGGAGGTGTAGTTTGTGAGAGGGGAGAGGGGGGCTTTATATAGGAGGGAGGGAGACCCCTCCCCTCCCATAGCCGGCGCATGAGGGGGGGACTCCTCCCCTCCTTCATTCATGTGGTGAACCTCCACTCACATAAACATGGCCTCCACCCAAAATCCCACTCACATGTATTTAATTTCCACCAAATTAAATGCAACTCTCAATTAATAAAACTCTTTTATTTACTTTATTCAGAATTTTGTTAATTACTTTAATTAACAAACATTCACATAAAACCCCTTGCAACATTTCAATATCACATGCAGAACCACTTTCTGCAATTTCACCCGAAACAATTCCGGTTTCTATCAAAACATTTCCTGCGCTTTGCAAACCTTTTGTCTGGAACATATGTGCTCCTAAATGGTGTCCGGCAACCCTTAAGTGTGTCGCCCTACGGTTCGCAAATAATGCAGACATGATTAAAACTCCTCTCAGATCAATAATCAGAACCGGGACCTGGAGATCCATACTGACTCCTGCATATTCAACGATGACTTCTGTGATCGTGAGAACCTTTAACATCAGCAATTTAATCCCTTTGTCTCACGATATAATACATGTCCGAGATTCGATCATCGGTATCCAAATACCTAGTTTGATCTCGTTACCGACATGCACTCTTATCTCGTTCCCGTGATATAACATTCTAGTGATCACATCACTTGCTTGCAAGCTATCTTAATGTGATATCACCGAGAGGGCCCAGAGTATATCTATCCGTCATCGGGATTGCCAAATTCTACTCTTGATCCATGAGCCTCAACATAACACCTTCATAGCACCGAACCCACCTTTATGGTCACCCTATTACGGTGTGACGTTTGATATTATCAAGATACTCTTCCGATGTTAGCAATTAACATGATCTCATGGTCTAAGGACTAAGACTACTTTGTATGATGTTATAGCAATATAAACATAATGACTTGATCGTAATGCTATACTTCGGATGAATGTTCATCACATCATCTCACAAATGTTGTGACCTTGTTATTAACAACATCCAATGTCCATGATCGGGAAACTTTGATCATCTTGTTAATCAACAAGCTAGTCTATAAGAGAGGCATCCTTTTTGTTTATTAAACACACATGTATTGATGTTTCCTATCAATACAATTATAGCATGCAAAATAAACATCTATCATATACAAGGAATACATAATAACAACTTTATTATTGCCTCTCAGGGCATATTTCTTTCAAGAATATTGTTTTTAACTAGTCTTTATATTCTCCCCCTCGAAATAGGCCTAAACGACAGTGCCATAATTTTGACGAGTCACGAGTTCTCTTTCTTTTCTTTTGATCTTTATCTGACGTGGAAACATGCTCATTCACATTACACACAAAATATACTTTTTCATGAGTGGATAATAGATAAATCTCATTGTGAAGGAAAACAACACCCACATAATCTTTATTCCACCAATTGGCACACTGGCCATGTCCAAAATGACACTCATAGTTTACTTTGTCCAAACGTGATACACTTATTAAATTTATATGTAAGTAAGGAACATAAAAGACATCTATAAGCAGGGTTGTCGATCCATCAGCAAGCTCCAAGGAGATGTTGCCAACAGCCTCAACATCCACCTCGACTCCATTTGCGACTTCAATGGAACTTTCGCTTCTTTTCGTAGTTCTCGTCGAATGGAATCCGTGTAAAGAATTTGCAACATGAACACCAAATAGATTTTGAAAACTGTGTATACAAGGATTTATTTACAAAAGAAACAATGTTTTTACCTTTCCTTGCCATTAGTTCCTTTAGCCAAACAGGGCAATCTTCCTTGAAATGCCCTGGCTTCTTGCAGTGGAGACATGTATCTTTGTCCACTGGGAGAGGCCTCTATTGGTGCTGGTAATGCATGGGAGATTTTCCATGTGGCTTAGAATAGGAACCTTGGTTACTTTGATGGTAGTTCCTCTTCTTATTGTCCTTGACATAGTTTAAGGACTATTGGAGGTTTTAAGCCTCTCCTCTTCTTGGGCACACATGGCAATGGTCTTTTCTATGTCCCACTTTTCCGGGGCCATATTGTAATTGACAATAAAATTGTCAAACTATTGAGGCAATGACGCCATGACCAGGTGGACAAGGAGTGCATGCTTTAGCTCTTGATCATCTTCCATGGCCTTCAATTTGGTAGCCATGTTGCTCATCCGGAGGATGTGCTCCCTGATGCCATGTCCACCTTATGTATAATTTTCTGTCACCAACTGCTTTAGCAGCTGGGTTGCATATGTCTTTGAAGAGCCAGTGAACTGGCTCTTTATCTTTTCAAGGTACTCCCCTACGGAAGCACACTCTGCAATTGAGCCAGCAATTGCATGCTCAATAATGTTCTTTATAAATGCCATGCACTTTTTATTGGTGTTTTGCCACTTCTTACTCTCTATGGAATATGATAGCTCTAATGGAGCATAGTCTCTTTTCTTTCTTTCCCATGCAACATCATCATCAATGATATCTCTTATTGGCTCTGTCGGCTTGGTGGGTTGTGGGGTTTCGATAGCCTAATCCACCTTAGCACAAACAAACGCGAGGTCCACTTTCTTTCTCCATTCGGAATAGTTATCTCCTGTAAGTGTCGGGACCTCCTTGATGCAGCTCATCAAGTAGAACCCTCCTAAAAACCACAAAGTAGTGAGATAACAAAAACAATTGTTTGTATTAATCCAATGTTGGTCAAAATTAAGACACACAACTCTTTATGCAATTAAATCTATATCATCGTTGGGTAGAAAATAGAAGTAAGTGCACATATAACCACTTTAATCGAAAACACTAACCATGATCATGCTATTTACAATGTTGGTTATAAAAATAACATGAACATAACCAGAATAAAACTTTAATATGCTCTAAAAAAAATAATTATCTCTTTTACCTTTATTAAATTTAAAAGAGCACATTTAACTATTTGCAGCGGAAGAAAAGAATTAGAATTCATTAAACTTTACACTTTACAGAAACTTTACTGTTACTTTTATATTTTCTAAGACAAACTATTCGTTGGATTAGTTTGAATAGAAAAAACTATGCAAAATTCATCAAAACTGATTCAAAAACCTTTAAAAAGCTTCTATAAAATTAAAACCAGAAAAAACTGGATGTCGAGCAGTAGATAACGGCCCACCGCCCGCTATCCGCGTCTAGTGCCTTCTGCTCGGCCCAAACTGCAGCCCGCTTAACCTGTCACCGCCCCAGCCAGCCGCGCGCTGGCGCTCTCCTGGCCATCCGATCCGACCGGATGGCTGACCGTGCTCGTCGCGCGCACAAAAACAGCCAGCGACCTGACCCTAACCCTAGCCCCCGTCAGAACCCCCCCCCCCCCCCCCCCGCTCGCTCTGTCCCGCTCGCCCAGCTGCGGCAGCGTGGTCTACTAAGGCTAGTTGTTCACTCATGCGTCGGCGAGGAGCGGCACCTCCCGGCCCATGGCCACGACGTGCCCCTTTCCCCTTCCTTCTTTCCACCCCCATACCCTCTCCTGTAACCCCACACTACGCAACAGCAATGAGAGGAAGAAGCGGTGGAATGCTGGCGGCGCCCGCCCTGGACCCCTTGACAGTGTGCGCATCCACCCGAGGGTGGGCACACCACCGTCAAGTGGCTCAGCAGCGGCGCCCTTTGACGACGTATGGCGACGGTCAATGTTCTTTTAATTTGCTTTTTCGATTCGGGGATTTGGGGATTCGTGGTTCCTTTTTCTTTCTTTGCCCTAGATGGGGTTGTGTTCTTCTTCCCGACCTTGGCTTGCCGATGCGTCGGGATTGAGAGGAACGGGGTGGCCAGGTGGGCGGCGCACTGTGCCCTGTTTAGGGTTAGGGCTTGCTTTTCTGTTTTTGCTTTCTCTGTCAAGTTTCTACCCGAAGAGATCTACAGAGCTCCAAGCTCTGATACCATTGATAGCCCCGGTTTATCTCTAGATCTAATCGGTAGATACTATAGGGTTTGATCTAGAGAAAGAGAGAGAGAAAGAGAGATACTGGTACCTTCTCCAGAGCTCGAGCCGTTGTCCATGGGGTCGACGACACGAGCGGGTGAGAGTGGGCTATGCGGTGGCGGCAGTGGTGGAGCTTCCCATAGCTAGCGGCAAGCCCTAGATCGGAACGGATTGTAGGCGGGGGGAGCGGCGGCCGCGACGAACCTCGTAACGTGTGCCCGGCCCCCACCGTCTTTATATAGCGCTGCCACAGGGGCCCACCAACCATTTCTTGGTTGGACGCCCCCGATCAGGGCGCGGATAAGAGGCTCGATCGACCCGTTGGGATCGATCTGGAGAGGTCAACCTAACACTATTGTGCATGGAGGGCCAATTTCGTCATCTTCTGGACCAAAGCATAGAGCCAGGTGACCTAGCTCGACCTAAAGCTCACATCTACTTCTACCATTTCAGAGTAATTACCATTATAGAACATGTTGAAGAACACATGTAAACATGTGAATAATCGTGCACATATATGTGATTGTTACATTTTGTGACATCAGTTTTCAAAGTGTGCTATGCTGAGCTGAACTGAAACTCCACAAAATGCACAAGCTTACGTCCACCATGTTAGCAGTAATCCCTCTATGAGCTGCTTTTTCCCTTTTCAGTTAATTAAGTTTGGGAATAATTCTGACCGTGTCTGTGTGTCTGTACACAACACGTGTGTCTTGTTTAAATTTAGTTCAGAGTTTAGATAGACTAGGTCGTTGTACGCGCTTCGTGGGATGGCACGAAACCAGCTCATGCACTCGCATCTTAGCGAGATCGAGTGAACGTGGGATGACATGTTTGGTAGTGCTCGGTCTTAGCTAAACTCTCGTGTGATTTCCTTTGTAATCGGATCTGATAAAGATCAGGATAAATAAGAGACAAATAGAAAAGGTAGTACAGTTTCACACTGCGCAAAATCACCGTGTGTCTAGTGTTCTCTGAATTCTCCGAATCTCACCGTCTAGGTTAGCCATTGCAACAACACGTGGTACCAGAACCATGTCCAAGACTCCGACGGCCGAGAAGAACAAGGGGACTGATGTCGAGGGGAGCGGTAGTGGCAAGCCCAAGCCGCCGGCGAGCAGTAGACGCCGTCCCTCCCAATCCCCGGCTCTGTGACATGGGCAGAGTCCCTCGCAACGCGGTGGTGGCGAGATGGTAGTGTGATGAGTGTATAATTACATCATGTTTTATATTATTATTTTGCACTGTAGTTGTAGCATCTTGGTATTTTACGGCGTTCACACGCACATTTTATGTCTATTTTCACCAGGATCAAGACAAATGATGGATACAATGGACACAATTCTTGGAGCAGTTGTATTGGAAAGAAAAGAAGTCAAAGACAACGTAAATCGCTTATTTGGAAAATATCAATAACACCAGAAGAAAACCCGAAGCGATCGAGGCATCTAGAAGGTTTAACGACCAACTATATGGCGAGAATTAATTTTCTAGCCGTATAGTTCCCGACGTATAGTTGGCGCCGCCACCGTCTCCTCAAATAATTTCACCCCGTGCAATTAGACCGGAGAGACGATATACAGAACAACCAGAAATTACCGAAACCTCACCTCCGGAAGGCATCTGGAGGGGAAACGCGTCCACCGGGGATCCATCTTCTCCCTGCGTAGATACGGGAGGCTAAGGCATCGATCTTCATCGTCAACCGCTGCATCACTACCATCTCCATTCATCCCATCTACATCTTGTCTAGATCTTATTGTAATTTTCGTACTCGTTGTGGATTTATACAAGTACTATTCATCTATGATAGATTCCATTGTTATTACCATGATGCTGATTGCCTCCATGTCTGAGTAGATCATTAGTTCTTGGGAGATGGAGAAACTCTAGTATGAGATTGAAATAAGATAACGTTTATTATGACCAACTATAGATGAATAAAAATTCCGGATGTATAGTTCCGGTCGTATAGATATCTTTGCCATCAACAAATTTTCCTCGTAGACACAGAGAATTTAACGACCAACTATACGACGGGAATAAAAATTCTGGCCATATAGCTCCGGTCGTATAGATATCGATGCTTTCATACAAAATCTTTTGAAAAGTACTAAGAGTTTAACGACCAACTATACAGCGGAAATAAAAATGCTAGCCGTATAGTTCCGTTCGTATAGATATCGATGCCTCCCTTAAAAATTTATCCCAAAGGTACTGAGAGTTTAACGACCAACTATACGACGGGAATAAAAATTCTGGCCGTATAGTTCCGGTCGTATAGATATCGATGCTTGTTTTAGAAATTTATCTCGAGGGTACAGACAGTTTAACGACCAACTATACAGCAGGATCATTGTGATCCGGCCGTATAGTTGCATCCGTATAGCTGTTTTCCACGTAAAGAAACCCTAGTTGGCGGCGCCGCCGCAACTATACGGGCGAAACAACATCACCCGTCCATATAGTTCCAGCCGTATAGTTTGGTGCGACCATAAAATCGCACCGGATCGGCTAGGTCTCTCACCCCTCCTCATTATTTCTCTCATATTCTCTCTTCAAACCTCTCAAAATCCACATAAAATTCTTGATTCTTCGTGGATTTCGTTCGTTTGAGTGGGGGAATCAACAGATCGGTATCTTTCTCTCCCTATCCATGCTTTATTTTCAGATTTCCATGGTTGAAACTCTCACATTGATCTAGTGGATGAACTCAAGCTTATTTTGTTTTTCTATTGATTTCTCACATTAGGATTGAATTTTTCCACGTAGGATCATTCATATATCATGTAGAAACTATATGCCTAAGGTTTTATGGTGAAATTTTTCAGTGCATCACGATGAACAAAATCGGTAACATCTTTCGCAAGAGCAAGCGCAAACATGGTGAGGGCTCAGGCTTGGGGTCCCGAGCCGAGCGTAACCCCAAGTTGGTCATGGTTTCATCGAGGAGGGTGCTGCCCATACGTTGGGCCGACCACAACTTTCTCACCGCGGCGGGGTTGAAGGTAGACTTCGACCTCATGTGTAATGAGGCAAGGTTGACAGTACTTGGCTTTAGAGCTATGACACCTACACCAAGCTTACCCATGAGTTCCTTGCCTCCTTCTACGATGACCACAGGGAGAAAGGTAATATGTGCACGGTAAGCTTCACCATGAACCAACATCACTATGAAATAAATTTTGAACAATTTTGCGATGCTTTCGTCTTCCCTCACGTTGGGGAGTCAACTATTACTAACCTCTATAGCGTCACAAGTGGAGAGACTTGGGAGGTTATTTCTGTTAATGGTGGCAGGGAATTTTACTAGAAGAAGATGTCCACCATTCAGAACCCAACCATCCACTACTATGCTTCCTCGCCAACACCCTACTGGGAAGAGGTGACACCGGTTCCATGGCCAATGCAGACATGTCAATGATCACCAAGGCTCTCTTTTCCACTGCACCGCAAAGCCCCAATCCCGCAGCTCTACTCATCCAGCATCTTCGCCACCAAAGCAACAAGACAAAATGTGACATTCGCATTGGTGGATTGGTAACCCACCTTGTCCATGCATTAAATATTATATTACCTGTTATGCAACCAGTTGATGGCTCCAAACTCATGTACGTCAAGTATTTGACTGCTTGTGGCTTCCTTGGTGTTTACCATGCTAACCAGAGGCTCTGAGCATATCAATTTAGTTATCTTGGTGATGCACAGGGCGAGCAGGTTCCATTGCCCTATTCCCAAGCCTTCTCGATTATGGAGAAGGACACTTGGATCCTCACCAAGGGCCAAGTGATGGAGATCATGGCCAAACTTCAGCCTGATGAAGAGGAAGATGAAGAAGGAGAGCAGCAGGATGAGGATGAGCAGGAGCATGAGGATGAGAAGGGACACGACCCTGCTTGGGAGGGGTAGCAGCAGCAAGGGGGAGCTTGGGACCCGTGGCCCAACCAGCCATAGCAGGGGTACAGCTGTGTCCCCTATCAGGAGTTCCAGCAGCTCAACCAGCGCGTTGGGGAGATCGACTACACTCTTCAAGGAGTGAATGAAGATGTGAGTGCTTTAAAACTCACAACTTCAGTCACTTCATGACCCACTTCCACGACTACTACCAGCAGTATCCGCACCAGCCGCCGAATAACGACAACAACTGAGCCTGGCAATAGACTAAGCTTGGGGGAGGTTTGAAAACCTCCAAACTTTGCATTCATGTTTTTATTTCTTCTTTTGATTTATTTCTTCAAATTTGCATGTTTATTTTCAGTTTGCATTCCTAAATCAAAAATACAAAAAAAATAGTTGTAACTTTATTTTGCAAGTTCGTTTCTTTGTTTCTCTCAGAGATTGCTCAATTTCAGGTGACTTAGCAATATGGAAGTATAGAGGGGGTTCGACTCAAATACAAGAATGAAGCAAGCAAGAGAAGGTATCACATTCCTTTCATCACCCTTTCTGCAACCTTAAATTGATCCTACAATTATTTAGTCGCTTGCACTGGAGTCACTCCTGATACATTGCAAATGTATCTATAATTTTTGATGTTCCATGCTTGGTTTTATCCACTTTCTTGTGTTTTGTCCACACTTTGGAGTACTTTTCATATGATTTTTTGGACTAACCTATTAACAAGAGCCACAGTGCCAGCTACCTGTTTTTTGCTGTTTTTGGTTCTAGGAAAGTCAGAAAATGAATATTCTCCGAATTGGACTGGACAAAAGCCAAAGTGCCTATTTTTCCGGAAGACTCACGGAGCCAGAATACGAGATGGAGGAGGGCTAGCGGCTGGCCACACCCCCCCAGGCGTGGGCTAGGCCTGGCCGTGCCAGGGCATGGTGTGGGCCCCCCAGGTACCCCGTCGGTCTCCCTCTTCGCCTATAAGAAGCCTTCTGACCTAAAAAATCCGGGGGGGTCGACGTTTTTCCAGAAGGAGTTCCGCTCCGCCGCCACCACCAGGTTCCACGAAACAGCACCAGAAACTCCGTTCTGGCACCCTGCCGGGATGGGGAATTGGAGGAGATCATCGCCATCATCATCACCATCGCTTCTCCATCGACCATCCATGTTTCCCCCATCTATGAGTGAGTAATCCCCCGCTGTAGGCTATGGGGATGGTAGGGATTGGATGAGATCGTTCATGTAATGGCATCAGATTGTTAGGGCATGGTGCCTAGTATCTTCTATTAGTGCTTTATGACTTTGTTGTGACTTGTTATGCTTAATGCTTATCACTAGGGCCCGAGTGCCATGATTTCAGATCTGAACATGTTATTGATTCATTATGATAGTATTGTTTATGGTCTTATCTACAAGTTGTATACACACGTTGTTGTCCGGAACCAATGGCCCCGAAGTTATAGAAATCGGGATAACCGGAGGGAATGGCTTTGATGTGAGGATCACATGTGTTCATGAAGTGTTAATGCTTTGCTCCGGTGCTCTATTAAAAGGAGCACCTTAATTGCTAGTATTTCCCTTGAGGCCCCGCTGCAAACGGGCTGGCAGGACAAAAGATGTTGTGCAAGTTCTCATTGCGAGCACGTATGACTATATATGGAACACATGCCTAGGATTATCTAGTACCTGGATGCTTTATCTTATTTATCTGCAGTTGCCCTATGTTCTGATTGCTATGTGAATTGTCTTATCCATGCAACGCCCGTCCATCCATCCCTATGCCTACCGCACTCGAATCCTACTGTTTACTGCTATTGTTACTGCTGTCTTTACTTTACTACTGCTGCTACTTTGTTGTTCCTACTACAAAACTGTTGCTACTGATAAACTACTGTGAGGAAGATTGTTTCCAGGTGCAGCTGAATTGACAACTCAGTTGTTAAGGCTTATAAATATTCTTTGGCTCCCCTTATGTCGAATCAATAAATTAGGTTTCACTTCCCTCAAAAATACTGCGATACACCCCCTATACTTGTGGGTCATCAAGACTATTTTCTGGCGCTGTTGCCAGGGAGCATAGCTTTATTTATCAAGTTCACTTGGATTCTCTATTGTTCGCTGCTATCCATCCATCATGGGTAAGTCTCGTGATGGCAAGTTTCCTATTTTACCATCCACTACAAGAAGAGGTACGGTTCTGAACACCTCTGCTGCTCTTGATTCACCATCTGTTATAAGTAAGCTCGTTACACCACCACATACACATGCTACACACACTACTACTACTGCTGAATCTGAAACTTTTAATGCTTATGATGCTGCTTCTACTGTGCTTGATAAGAGTGGTTCATTAGGTCCTTTCCTAGATGCTACGATTGCTAGAACTATAGCTGGAAATACCGAAACTCCTAATGAAGACACTACCACACCTGTTAGTTCACCTGAGTCTAGTGAGAGTTATGATATTGAAGATGGTTATGTTGAGATGACCGATGAATTTATTAAAGAATGTAAAAACACCCATGATAGGAGCGCTGCTAAGAGTCTCCTTGAGAGGCATACTATTAGACCCAAATTGTCTCTGATTGCTAAGTTTGCTGCTTCTCCCATAAACATTACAGATTAAGATTATGATTTCTCTCTCGATCTATCTTACATAGCTATTGTCGAGAAAAGAACCTTTTTGTGGGACTAAGAATGAAAGTGCGGTAGCACATATGAATGAACTTTCTACCATGAGTGGCTTGTTTTCTGATGATATTAAGATGCGTACTTACTTTGTTGCTAAGATTTTCCCCTTTTCACTGAAAGGAGAAGCTAAAACTTGGTTTAGTAAATTGCCTCCTGGATTTATTGATAGCCCTAAGTGCTTGATTAGTACTTTCCTTCAGAAATATTTTCCTCCTAGTGCTAGACATGCTATTTTGCAGGAACTTTTTGATTTTAAACAGGGAGAAAAGGAGGTATTGCCCGAATCTTGGGCAAGGTTTTGTGCTTTGATTCATGCACAGGCTGGAAGTCCATTACCCAAGAATGAGCTTCTTGATATATTTTTATAATGGACTAACCGAAGAATCTAGGACATACCTAGATAGTTGTGCTGATTGTGTTTTCAGGAATAGGACTCCTAAGGAAGCTGAGGAATTAATGGCTAAAATAAGCAAGAATTATGAAGATTGGACTCCTCCTGAATAAGCTATACCTGAAGTAATTGTACCTGAACCATCTATTCCGGTGCCTATTCCAACATCAAAGAACAGGGAAGTTATTGAATTAAATGATGAAGTGATGAAGGAAGCTAAGAAATGTCTTAAGGAGAAGGGAATTAAAGCTGCAGATGTCAAGAATTTACCTCCTATAGAAGAATTATGTAAGCCTATTCCCTACTCAGCCACTATTGAGGTACACTATCTCCAACACTTTGATGAAGGTGATATCCCTTACTCAAAACCTCCTGATCAATGCTTAGAAGAATTCGATATCTTTATTGTTAAGTAAGATAACTTTAATAAAAGGGTGCAAAATCATCTAATGGAAAACACTAGAGCTATTGTTGAGTTGAAAGATATTGTGGAAAGAACCTCTAATGATGTTAAAATGATTATTAAACACTTTCAAATGGTTCAAACTCAAATAAATCTACTCGTTAAAGTGCAAAACGACTTGCTAGTTAATGCTGCTAAAGAAAAACATGCTTATGAAATTAGAACTAAAAGTGGTACTGCTACCCAGGATCCTCTATATCCTGAGGGGCATCCCAAAAGAATTGAGCAGGATTCTCAACAAGCTGAAAATAGTGGTTCTACTCGTAAGAAAAGGAAAAAAGAAACATAAAACTATTGTAGAACCCTCTGAACCTGCTATAGATCCTAATAGTATATCTATCTTTGATGCTGAAACTAAAATTGGTAATGAAGAACATGAAGCTCGTAATGAAGAAAAAGTTGAAGAAGAACCTGAAAAGAATACTAAATACACCAAAGAAGATTATATTGCTAAGAAACATGGTAGTGAAAGAGAACCTTGGATCCAAAAACCTATGCCTTTCCCTAATAAGAAACACAAGTCAAAGGAGCATGAACACTATAATAAGTTTTGTGAGTGGATGAAACCCTTATTATTGCAAATTCCTTTGACTGATGCTATTAAATTGCCTTCTTACTCAAAGTATATGAAGGACATTGTCTCGAATAAAAGGAAGATCCCTAATGAAGAAATTTCCACTTTGCTTGCTAATTATTCCTTCAATGGTAAGGTTCCTAAGAAACTTGGAGACCCAGGGATTCCAACTATCCCTTGCTCTATTAAGAACAGTTATGTTAGAACTGCTTTGTTTGATTTGGGAGCTGGAGTTAATGTTATGCCTTTCTCTCTCTATAAGAGGCATCAACTAGAAAAATTAATACCAACTGATATATCTTTGCAAATGGCTGATAAATCTACCACTATTCCTGTTGGTATATGTGAGGATGTACCTGTTCAAGTGGCTCATAATTGCTTGATATTAACTGATTTTGTTGTGCTTGAAATGCCTGAAGATGATAATATGTCTATTATTCTTGGGAGACCTTTTCTTAATACTGCAGGAGCTGTTATCAATTGTAATCAAGGAAAGGTGACTTTCAATGTTAATGACAAAGAACACACTGTCTATTTCCCCAAGAAGATCGAAAGGACTTATGGTTCGAATTCAATTGAACATGTTGAGGGCATTCAAGTTGGAGAAATATATTGTCCCATACAAAGAGAAAAATTTGAAACTATTATGATTGGGACCATTGCTATCGAAGTTGAAGTAACATAATCATTAGTGGAATACAAAGTTTTGTCTCATATGAAATTGTTTTGGTAACAAGACCTGATCAACCTTGTTAACAAAAGGATTTCAATGAACAGAACAATGTTTTCACCATGATTATCTTTGTTTACTTTTATTTTTATGCCTAACTTAAAGGCGTTAAAGAAAAGTACTTATTGGGAGATAACCCAAAAGTTTTAGATGAGTCTTGGAAGTTATTACTTCAGTAATAACCGCTCCTTATCCTTTTTATTTTCTTTTTGTGCCAAGAGTAACCTCTAATGAGAGAGAAGTAATGATTGGGAAAGTTGCTGTCCCGAAACAGATTTCTGTGCTTCACCGTAAATATTCATGTAAAATCTCTGTATGTCCTTTTGAGGCGTGAATTTTTGTGCTTCTGCCCCAGGTTGTTATCTAACTTTTGTTAGTTCAACACTTTTTGATTTGAGCAACAGAAGGTCTTCGAAACAATTCGTCTTTACCTGCTGGTCTGTTTTGACAGATTTCTGCCATTTTCTGCATTTGCTTCTTGTTGGTTCCTTTTTGAGTTCTTTTGGGGAATTGAGATTTTTGAGGGAAATGCTTCAGTAGCTAGTGTTCTAATGGAAGTTTATTGGTGTTAGAACTGAACCTTAAGACTTATTATCTTGAGTGCACTAATGTTGCTAATAAAGATTGTGTGAAGTTTTGTATGAATGAAAAATTTCAGGTGTATGGAAGGAATGAGTAATGAGATGAAGGATGGACTAAACCTCAAGCATGGGGATGCCACGCGTGTCACCCCAAGAAATATCCAAGAAATACAAGCGTCAAAGCTTGGGGATGCCCAAGGCATCCCCTTCTTCATCAATAAAAATCTCAGGTTCCTTCCAAACGCTTCATTTTTATTGTTTCATGCACATTTGTGTTGTTCATGGAGCGTCTTCTTTTTTGTTTTTTGTTTTAGTTTTTAGTTTGCTTTTGTTTGCTTAGTTTGCTGAATAAATTGCTTGGACCCCCTCTTTCATACATTGGTTTCAAATAGTTTGGTTTGGTTTGGGAAAGAGTAGGAAAAGTTCATGCTTAAGTGTTAAAGAGAGGTTGTTTTTGACTATGGTCTATGCTTTGTCGTGCCATGATCGATATTGTTTTGGGTTTATGGTTAGTATTCTTTGTTGTAGCATGACTTGTTATAAACAATTGAGATTGCTTAATGTGCCTTGGATGAATCATGCGTTGTTTTAGCATATTGAAGCATAGTATAGTGGTATTCTCCTTTGATGCTTAATGTGCCTTGGATGAACCATTATTGCTCTCCTAGTTTGTCGCTCCCAGTCTTTTGCTAGCCTCCACAACCAAGTATGAGTTCCACTCATGCATCCAACTCCCTAAACTAAGTTATTCCAAAGAGTCCACCATACCTACCTATTAGCATATGCTATTCCAAGTATATTCATGCTTTTGTTTACCTTCCAAATTAAACTTGTTATGAGAAAACTAGTGATTAAAGCTCTCATGAACTTGATGGGACACTTTACTTTTCTTGCCCTTAATAAACTTGAACCATTGTGTCGTCTATGTTGTATATGCTTGCACTTATTTGTTGGGAATTAGCAGAACCATGCTTTCATGGGGAACGCTTTCAACATTGCACTTGGTACTTGTACCTAGTTGATATCATGCTCTTTTGTATATGGATGTCGTCGGTGTGAAATGAAAGAGGAGCTTGTAAGTCCATGGAGTTATGTATATGTGTTAGAGAAACGCCTGGGCCGCTGGTCTAATCCATGCTGACATGGTGGAAACCTGCAGCGTAACCATAATGAGCTGTCTATGAAGCATTCTTCTTATAAAAAAAAGAGCCCTATATTGATAAAAAAAGAGAAAAATAAAAAAAGAGATTATGAAAAGAGGAAAGAGAGAAAAAAGCACCATATTCCCATGGTAAATAAGAAGATTGCTGAGATGCTCGTTGTCTGCTTGCCTTGTCATTTTGATATGGGGATTCTTCCGTATCATCGGGCAAGGGGTACCCCATTGGCGGTTCTCTATGATACACATGTACTTACGATGACAAGAACTTACCGGTGACTAAACTTGAGTAGCATGAGGAGCGTCCCTCGTATACAAGGGACATGAGATTTCTGACTTATACTTCGTCAAGCATGTATACCATAGTTTGTTCACTTTAACCTTAATCCCTTCAAGATGCTTATGATAGGGGCAATGAGAGCTAAAAGCTATAAGTACCATAATTTTTGGAAGCTCTTTATGAGACTTGAATCCCTACTTCCTTCTATGAAGGCTTTTCTTCCACCATTATATTGAGTCTCCACCTTCTATCTTTATGCACTTACTTTGAGAGCATAGTGGCCATTCTTAGTTCTATGTGCATTGTCCCAAGACTAGTTGATTGATGCATAACTTGATATTGCTTGTTTTAAACTATTTGTATCTAGTCACTCTTATGAACTTTGAAGGTGTCCTATGCATTTATATTTGCTACTCTATTGAGGGACAAGTTGAATGCTATTATGCTATGTTTTCTTTATGTGAAACAAACAAACATCTTGCAAAGCATTGTTATTCATGAATCTTTTGTTTGTGCCTTTTCATGTTGCATCATAGTTTCTTTGTCTTATTGCTAGAACTTTGTCTTTCATGTTATGATTGAAGTACTATGATCGCAGCTTTGAATGTTTTACAAATACTTTGATCAAGTTTATGATGGTGCAATCTTGTGAATCATAACATATGTGAATCATATGTGGTTAAGAAGTGGACTCAGTGCAATCTTGTGAATACTTGTATGATCATGTTTAAGATTGCAGGGATTGTGAAGAAAAGAATTTGACACCAATTCGAGCTTGTAAGTTCTTTTATTTTTAGTCTCGAATCTCCGCTATTCTTCCTTATTTCCTTGTCACTTGAGGGCGAGCAACATCTAAGCTTGGGGGAGTTGATAGCTGTGAGATTCGATACATTTTTATGGTTTTTATTGATGGTTTTCCTCTGGATTTGATCGTTTTCTAGCTTTACCTAACGCTAATACTTCGGTAGCGAAGTAAACTTGGTTTTTAATGTGTGTTTTAGGTTCTGAATGTCAATAGAGGGTTTTAACTAGAGAAACACAATATTCAGACGAAAACAAGCAAGTCTCACTTTGGAAGCAATCGGGGGAAGCGTGCAGAAGCTTTAACGAGCAATAATACATTGCAAATGTATCTATAATTTTTGATGTTCCATGCTTGGTTTTATCCACTTTCTTGTGTTTTATTCCAACTTCGGAGTACTTTTCATATGATTTCTTGGACTAACCTATTAACAAGAGCCACAGTGCCAGCTGCCTGTTTTCTGCTATTTTTGGTTCCAAGAAAGTTAGAAAATGAATACTGTCGGAATTGGACGGGACAAAAGCCAAAGTGCCTATTTTTCTGGATGTCATCAAGTGCTAGAATACGAGACGGAGAGGGGCCAGGGGGGCACCACACCAGCTGGCCGCGCGGCCAGGCCTGGCCCTCGCCAGGGGGTGGTGTAGCCGCTCCCGGCACCCCCTCGGCCTCTCCTTTCGCCTATATATTGCCCTCGGGACGAAAACCCGAAGTACCCGATCAAAAATCCACAAAAGAGTCTGTAGCCGCCGTCATCTCCATCCCTAGATCGGGAGGGATCTGAAGCTCTTCCCGGCACCCTGCCGGAGAGAGGAATTCACCCTGGAGGCCTTCTTCATCACCATGCAAGCCTCCGGTGTGATGCGTGAGTAGTTCATCCTTGGACTACGGATCCATGTAGTAGCTAGATGGCTGGTTCTCCTCCTTTGTGCTTTCCTGTCTAGATCTTGTGAGCTCCGTTCATGATTAAGATCATCTATTTGTAATTCTGCATGTTGTGTTTGCGGGGATCCGATGGATATTGAGATGCTATTTCAGATTGATTATTGATTCTATCATGTCTTTGTTATTTGTGATCTTGCATGCTTTCCGTTGTTAGTAGCTATCTTGGCCGAGTAGATGCTAGCAACTCCAAGAGTTA
Organism: Avena sativa; assembly: GCA_916181665.1. Classification (NCBI taxonomy): domain Eukaryota; kingdom Viridiplantae; phylum Streptophyta; class Magnoliopsida; order Poales; family Poaceae; genus Avena; species Avena sativa. The sequence goes on along the minus strand of OV702290.1, from coordinate 22,840,951 downwards.
GTATTTATGCTCGATAGTGGGTTCATGCCTCTGGTAATCTGGGGAAGTGACAGAAATCTCTAAGGTACTAGATGTGCTGTTGCTACTAGGAAGAAAACAACAATCCTTTATTCATAGAACAATCGTATTGTTTACTTTACACGTAGTTCGTAAAGCAATAATCTGTTGCTTGCAACTTAATACTGGAGGGGGTTCGGATGATAACCTGAAGGTGGATTATTAGTCATAGATGCAGTTGGATGGCGGTCTATGTATTATGTTGTAATGCCCAATCAAGTCTCAAAGGAGTCAAGATGATTAGTATATGCATGTATTGCTTTCTCGGTGTTTGTCAATTGCCCCGCTGTAATTTGTTCACCCAGCATGTTATCTATCTAAGGAGAGCCACCTCTAGTGAACTATGGATCCCGGTCCTTTTCTTTACATACAATCTACAATCTTTTAATTCTTTGTGTTTACTTTCTGCAAACTTTTACTTCTTTCCATTCGATACGTTTAATCCTTTGTTTTCCGCAAAACACGGTGAGATTGACAACCTCATCACAAGTTGGGGACAAAGTTCTGTGGTTGTGTTGTGCAGGTCTCCACGTTGCTACTAGCACCGGTAGTGCGCCCTGCCAAAGCTCAGCTAGTAACACCTTTGGGGTGTTTCCTTACTCCTACTGGTTCGATTAAATCTTGGTTTCATAACTGAGGGAAACTTGTTGTTGTGCTCATCATACCTTCCTCTTGGGGTTCCCAACAAGCTCTACATCATCATCGCACCAGCACTTTTCTGGGCGCCATACACAGAGCCATCAAGCATTTTTCTGGTGCCATTGCCGGGGAGTCAAGGACATCTTCACAAGGGGAGTCCCTCATAACCAATCTCTTTACTTTGTTGTTTTTGTTTTGCTTAGTTTCTTTTTGCTTTGTTTGCGTGTTTTGTTATCAAAAACACACAAAAATTAGTTTTACTAGTTTGCTTTCTTATTTCAAATACACAAAAAATTAGTTCCTATCTTGAGTTGCCACTATGTCTAGCCTTGCTCCAATTACTATGTCACCCGAGGAAATGATTTTCACTTTTAAAAAAGGAATTGAGGAAAGTTTTAAAGAAGCTTGGTCTAGAATCTCCGATCTACATGAAAAAACTGAGCCTAAAATGACTCAAAGCTTGTTCCTTAGCAGTTTTTACCTTGGGATTGCTCTTTGCTATAGATATGCTTTAGATGCTGTTGTGGGAGGAGATTTCCTCCAATGTAATGAAGATGATGCTATTAATGCTATAAAGAAATTGATCCTCACTTACAGCATGCCTAGCCAAACTGATATTTCTTTCGCAAAAATATTTGCTAGGTTGAACACTCTTGAGGCTAGCACTACTAGCTTAGAAAATTGCTATAACACGCTTAGGGAGCATCACAATTATGTTCCAATAAACTCTGAACCATCAAAGTGGTTCCCTACAGTAAAGATTGAGATGAACACCGAAACTTTTCAAGCTCGCTGTGATATCATGTCTGAATTTTGTCTTATGCCCAAAGATATTTATAAATCTCTGAATCCTTGGGGGCTCACTGAAGGAGGAAAAGGAATATCTCTTTCTAATAATAACTACCATATTACCTCTTAGAATAGCTGAAGGAGTGTCTACAAAGATCCTTGGGAAAACGATTTCTATTGATTATCTGGTTATTGAATGTGCACGAAAAGGACAAATTACACTTGGAAGGTCCCTATTAGAACTCCTTAGAGCAATAATATATGTGGGAAAGGGGACCATGTACCTTCCTTATCCACCAAACAATCATATTTTCCTCAAAGTTAATAATAAAAGTAATAGAGGTAAGGGCAAGAAATTTGGTCTTAATGCTTCTTCATTTGAGAACACTTGATTCTTTCTTTGCTTCTTATGTCTAACTTAAAGGCGTTAAAGAAAAGTACTTATTGGGAGATAACCCAAAAGTTTTAGATGAGTCTTGGAAGTTATTACCTCTGTAATAACCTCTCCTTATCCTTTTTATTTGCTTTTTGTGCCAAGAGTAACCTCTAATGAGAGAGAAGTAATAATTGGGAAAGTTGTTGTCCCAAAACAGATTTTTGTGCTTCGCCGTAAAAGTTCGTGAGAGAGATATGTATGTAGGATTGAGCTGTAATTTTTTGAGATTATGCCCCAGGTTGTTATATAACTTTCGTTAGTTCAACACTTTTTGATTTGAGCAACATAAGGGCTTCGAAAAAATGCGTCTTTACCTGCTGGTCTGTTTTGACAGATTTCTGCCATTTTCTGCATTTGCTTCTTGTTGGTTCCTTTTTGAGTTCTTTTGGGGAATGAGCTTTTTTAGGGAAGTGCTAAAGTAGCTAGTGTTTTAATGAAAGCTTATTTGGTGTTAGAACTAAACCTGAAGACTTATTTATCTTGAGTGCACTAATGTTGCTAATAAAGATTGTGTGAAGTTTTGTATGAAGGAAAAATTTCAGGTGTATGGAAGAAATGAGTAATGAGATGAAGAATGGACTCAAGCTCAAGCTTGGTGATGACACGCGTGTCACCCAAGAAATATCCAAGAAGTACAAGCGTCAAAGCTTGGGTATGCCCAAGGCATCCCCTTCTTCATCAATAAAATTCCAGGTTTCTTCCAAACGCTTCATTTTTTATTGTTTCATGCATAGTTGTGTTGTTCTTGGAGCGTCTTATTTTTCGTTTTTGTTTTGGTTTTTCGTTTGCTTTTGTTTGCTTAGTTTTTTGAATAAATTGGTTGGACCCCCTCTTTCATACATTGGTTTGCAAATAGTTTGGTTTGGTTTGGAAAAGAGTAGGAAAGTTCATGCTTATGTGGTAAAAAGAGCTCGTTTTTTACTGTGGCATATGCTTTGTCATGCCATGCTTGATATTATTTTGGCTTTATGCTTAGTATTCTTTGTTGTATCATGACTTGTTATAAACAATTGAGATTGCTTAATGTGCCTTGGATGAATCATGCGTTGTTTTAGCATATTAAAGCATAATATAGTGGTATTCTCCTTTGATGCTTTATTTGGGTTGACTTGGCGCATGCTCACACCATGTTATGACTATCTCAAGTCACCATAGCCTTTATGATCCTTTAGTTTTCAACTCGTAGTATCACTTTGTGCTTTGATCAATGATGTTTTGTCGCTCTGCATGATTATGGCCATTATTTCTCTCTTAGTTTGTCGCTCCCAGTCTTTTGCTAGCCTCCACAACAAAGTATGAGTTCCACTCATGCATCCAACTCCCTAAACCAAGTTATTCCAAAGAGTCCACCATACCTACCTACTAGCTTATGCTATTCCAAGTATATTCATGCTTTTGTTTACCTTCTAAATTAAACTTGTTATGAGAAAACTAGTGATTAAAGCTCTCACGAACTTGATGGCACACTTTAATTTTTGCATCTAATAAACTTGAATCATTGGGTCCTTCTTTGTTGCGTATATGCTTGCGCTTTATAAGTTGAAATTAGCAGAACCATGTTTATGGGGAACGCTTTCAACATTGCACTTGTACTTTGTACCCCGTTGATATCATGTTGTTTTGCTTACGGATCCCGGCGGTGTGAAATAAAAGTGGAACTTGTAAGATCATGGAGTTTGTATGTGTGTTAGAGAAATGCCTGGGCCGCTAGCCTAAGCCATGCCTAATCATGGTGGAAACTTGCAGCATCACCATAATGAGCACTCTATGAAGCATCCTCAATAAAAACCTATGCAAATAGCAAATAAAAAGATCACTGAGATGCTCATTGTCTGCTTGACTTGTCATTTTGATTATGGGAAAGCTCCCGTATCATGTGCAAGGGGTACCCCGTTGGCGGTTCTTAATGATACACATATACTTACAATGACAAGAGATTACTCGTGACTGAAGTTGAGTAGCATGAGGATCGGTCTTTGTAAGTAAGGGGCATGAGATTTCGGTTTATAACTTGTCAAGCATATCCTCTTAGTTGTGTCACTTTAACCTTAATCACCTTAAATATGCTTATGATAGGGTCAATGAGAGCTGAAAGCTATAAGTACCATAATTTTTGGAAGCTCTTTATGAGACTTGAATCCCTACTTCCTTTTATAAAGGCCTTTCTTCTATCATTATATTTGAGTCTCCATCTTCTACCTTTATGCACCTACTTTGAGAGCATAGTGGCCATTCTTAGTTCTATGTGCATTGTCCCAAGACTAGTTGATTGATGCATAACTTGTTATTGCTTGTTTTAAATTATTGTATCTAGTCACTTTTATGAACTTTGAAGGTGTCCTATGCATTTATATTTGCTACTCTATGAGGGACAAGCTGAATACTATTATGCTATGTTTTCTTTATGTGAAACAAACAAACGTCTTGCAAAGCATTGTTATTCATGAATCTTTTGTTTGTGCCTTTTCATGTTGCATCATAGTTTCTTTGCTTATTGCTAGAACTTTGTCTTTCATGTTATGATTGAAGTACTATGATCCCAGATTTGAATGTTTTACAAATACTTTGATCAAGTCTTTGATGGTGCATGTCACCTCAAAATTATTGTTTCTTTTTATCACTTACCTACTCGAGGACGAGCAGGAGTTAAGCTTGGGGATGTTGATACATTGCAAATGTATCTATAATTTTTGGTGTTCCATGCTTGGTTTTATCCACTTTCTTGTGTTTTGTTCCAACTTTGGAGTACTTTTCATATGATTTCTCGGACTAACCTATTAACAAGAGCCACAGTGCCAGCTGCCTGTTTTCTGCTGTTTTTGGTTCCAGGAAAGTCAGAAAATGAATATTCTCAGAATTTGACGGGACAAAAGCCAAAGTGCTTATTTTTCCAGATGTCATCAAGTGCCAGAATACCGCACCACCTGGCCACGCGGCCAGGCCTGGCCCGCGCCAGGGGGTTGTGTGGCCGCTCCCGGCACCCCCTCGGCCTCTCCTTCAGCCTATATATTGCCCTCGGGACGAAAACCCTAAGTACCCGATCAAAAATCCACGAAAGAGTATATAGCTGCCGTCATCTCCATCCCTAGATCGGGAGGGATCTGAAGCTCTTCCCGGCACCCTGCCGGAGAGGGGAATTCACCCTGGAGGCCTTCTTCATCACCATGCAAGCCTCCGGTGTGATGCGTGAGTAGTTCATCCTTGGACTACGGATCCATGTAGTAGCTAGATGGCTGGTTCTCCTCCTTTGTGCTTTCATGTCTAGATCTTGTGAGCTCCGTTCATGATCAAGATCATCTATTTGTAATTCTGCATGTTGTGTTCGCGGGGATCCGATGGATATTGAGATGCTATTTCAGATTGATTATTTATTCTATCATGTATTTGTTATTTGTGATCTTGCATGCTTTCCATTGTTAGTAGCTATCTTGGCCGAGTAGATGCTAGCAACTCCAAGAGTTAGTATTTATGCTCGATAGTGGGTTCATGCCTCTGGTAATCTGGGGAAGTGACAGAAATCTCTAAGGTACTAGATGTGCTGTTGCTACTAGGGAGAAAACAACAATCCTTTGTTCATAGAACAATCGTATTGTTTACTTTACATGTAGTTCGTAAAGCAATAATCTGTTGCTTGCAACTTAATACTGGAGGGGGTTCGGATGATAACCTGAAGGTGGATTATTAGTCATAGATGCAGTTGGATGGCGGTCTATGTATTATGTTGTAATGCCCAATCAAGTCTCAAAGGAGTCAAGATGATTAGTATATGCATGTATTGCTTTCTCGGTGTTTGTCAATTGCCCCGCTGTAATTTTTTCACCCAGCATGTTATCTATCTAAGGAGAGCCACCTCTAGTGAACTATGGATCCCGGTCCTTTTCTTTACATACAATCTACAATCTTTTAATTCTTTGTGTTTACTTTCTGCAAAATTTTACTTCTTTCCATTCGATACGTTTAATCCTTTGTTTTCCGCAAAACACGGTGAGATTGACAACCTCATCGCAAGTTGGGGACAAAGTTCTGTGGTTGTGTTGTGCAAGTCTCCACGTTGCTACTAGCACCGGTAGTGCGCCCTGCCAAAGCTCAGCTAGTAACACCTTTGGGGTGTTTCCTTGCTCCTACTGGTTCGATTAAACCTTGGTTTCATAACGAAGGGAAACTTGCTGCTGTGCTCATCATACCTTCCTCTTGGGGTTCCCAACGAGCTCTACATCATCATCGCACCAACACTTTTCTGGGCGCCATACACAGAGCCATCAAGCAACTATACGGCGGGAATATTTTTCCGGCCATATAGTTCCCGCCGTATAGCTGCCGCCGCCTCTGTCTTGTCAAAAGGGACAACTTCTATGAAGAGACCAGACGCGAAAGCACAACACAGCAGCCGCCATACCATCTAGAAGGGAGAAAGAGGAGATCCAGAGAAGAAGGGGAAGATGTTCTTCAACTCGCTCCACGATCTTCGACCTCCTTGCCAATATACCCCCATAGCCACTACTTGTACTTGAGAGAGAGAGGGATCTTCACCTTGTAAGACTAGGGTTTGAGATTGTTTCTTCCCATCTTGAATTGTGTTGGATATTTTTCTATTCTTATTGTGGATCTCCATGGTAATATCAAGAAGATTTCCCTTTATTTAATTATATTGATGATCCGTTCTTGTCTCATGTGTGAGTAAGTTCCTTGGGCGTGGGAGATGTAGGGGATTGGTGAGATGTGATGTGCCTTCATATATTTTCCATTAGTTTGTGATTGATTCTAATTACTATATTATGTGTGCTTGACTATCTATGGGATGCCTAATACTTCTTGTCCAATTAAGGGCTCAGATAACATGATGCTTTGTTGTACGTAGATAGGATCTCGCTAGCAGACCGACGACCCCCCGAGTGACACAGGGATATCAATGGAAACTAGTAGGCTCGAGGATAATGAGGAACCACTATGCTTATTGCATTAGTTTGATCCAAGGATCTTAATCGCTAAGCGACCTGAATGGTGTTAATCGTCTAGTGTCTGACCATGGTTTTGGTAACAGACTAGTAGGATTATTGAAGTTGGGATGAAATCTATCAAGAGGAGTTCCGGCTTATTATGGGTTGCTCGCCTACACATATACTTATAAGATTATAATTGTTACATTTATCATTCGTCCACCTGGCGCAGTCACTATCACCATGAACTGAATCTCCCTGCTTATTTTGCCATCTGTAGGAAACAACAAACAACCAAGTCATTCTTTACTTTTATGCTTTATAGTTCTGAAGTTTACATTTTAGTTCTATTTAAATACATCTCATTTAATCAAAATCCCATTCTTATTTCAACATTTGCAGTCAATTCACTCGAAGACATGTGACAACTTCGGGTGTGATAGAGACTTCACTCATAAACACTTACCTTTGGGCTCCCTGTGGGATCGATATCTATACTTCGAAACTAGCTACAAATGATATGTGCACTTGCAGACATCAGTAGACGGAGGTGTGTTAGCACTTACAGTAACTATAAAACTGTTGGCACCCCTTACGTATCAACTTGGAAACCGAGGAAACTCACGGCATACTATCCATGCCATGGGATACGTCCTACGGGATTAAGTCCCTTAATAGCGCAGTAATTCGATTGATGTCGATTGCTGTCTGTTGTGGTTATGAGGATGATGTGAGCAGTGGTTGCTGCCTATTTTTCCAAATACAGAGTTTCTCCCACACATACATAGTTGAGAATGTTCATGATAATAATCTTTTCCTCAGCTCTTTATAATGCTAGAGGTGTATCCGCTACTCTCTGAGAACACTTTTTTCCCATTGCAGTTTCAAACCTCTTTTACACACGCGATACTTACTTTCTGTGTTTAGTTGTTTTACTTTACTTATTGTTCTCTTATACCAAAAACCCCAAAACACCTTTTTACACAATACTCGCATTTTATCTTGTTACTTAGAACTTTATTTAGCATTTCTATTGTAGTATTTAATTCAAGAGTTATTAGACTTCAGACTCATGTTCCCTGTCGGATTAATATCTTTATTTTAAAACTAGCTACAAATGATCTGTGCACTTGCAGTCATCAAGCTATTTTCTGGCATCATTGCCGGGGAGCTAAGCGTTGTAGGTATTTTAGTTTTTGCTTATTTATTTTTGTCTTGCTAAGTTTTGTTTTGAGTTACATGTTTCCACAAACATGATGGAGTTTGATCATATGGCTAGTACTAACCCACTCAGCCACTTTGGGAATCCCTATGATATTAATAAAAGAGACAACTCCAATGAGAAGACAAGGGGGTTTGAAACAAATCCTCTACTAGGTATTCTACAAAAAAAGCAATTTACTGGAGATGAAGAAGATCCTGATCCATATGAGCATATTGCATGTTTCAAAGATATATGTGGCACTTTCCAATTACCAGGATATACTGCTAAAGAGGTAAGAGTTAAACTTTTTAGTCACACTTTGACTAGTATAACTCTCTCATGGTATAGATCTCTACGGTATAAGAGATCTCTACGGTATTCCAACAAGCAATGATAAGAACCTCCATAAATAATGGGTGTCCAAAAGATCTCCTGGCCTTGCTAATAACACATTGGATATCAGAATGTGGCTGCCAAGTAAACTGTAGATAATTCCATATGCGGACACTAAAGTTGCATTCAAAGAAAAGGTGAACTCGGTCCTCATATGTATGCATTGGGCACAATTCACAATGCATATCATCACTTACATACCAGCTCCGTCTCAGAAGAAGATCCCTCGTGTTTAACCTATCTCTGAGTAATAGCCAAGAAAATACTTTTGTCTTCATCGTATAGCTAGACTTCCAGATCCAGGTGTAAACTTTAGGAACCTGCATGTGATCATGAATCAACTTGTAGAATTTGCTGGAGACTATGATTCCCCCCATTTGTAGGACCAAACATCATCTTGACTGAACAACGGGTTTTTGGACATGATCATCTGAAGCTCACCATACTCTTGGTAAGCGTCCATCGAGAGAGGTAGGTAAAACAAACTTTCAATCTCTTGTACAAAGTAAACTTGGGCTACAGAAAGATTCTCATTCAACACATAGGAATGGAGTCTAGGAAAGCGATCTTTAAGAGGTAGAGAACTGCCATCCAGGGTCCAATTATCAGACCAGAAAAGAAAGGTATCACCCTTCCCATGTTTTACCACATCCACACCACAAAAATTATCAACTTGCTTGAGAACATCTCTCCACCAAAATGAGCCACGTAAATTTTCAACATGAGGAACTATGTCCGTATAATAGGCATTCTTGACCAATTGAACCCAAGGGATATCTTTGTTGTTATAATATTTGTCTAGAAACTTGATGAGGAGAGATGCATTCTTTTTCTAAAAATCCACTATACCAAGGCCCCCTTTATCCTTGGGAAAACACACTATATCCAAGGCAGCCAGAGTAGGCTTAGGCTCATCATGCTTTCTTCTCCAAAGGCATTGCCTCAAGATACGATCTAATTGAGTAGTGAGACCCTTAGCCAGAGAAATACAAAGGCATTGAGGCTAGAGCAGAGTTGATGAGCTGAAGTCTAGCCCCCCCCCCCCCCCCGTGGTAGAAAACTAGAGCTAGAAGTGAGATTCCTTTCCAAACGACAAACAAGCGGCTGCATCTCAGCAATTGTAGGTCTGGTCGTCCCTAAGGGTAGCCCCAAATATGTAAATGGCATTCCCCCACCTGACAGCCAAAGTCTTCGGAGAGCTCATTAATCAGATCATCAGAAACATTTATAGGCACCATTTGGGATTTATTATAATTGATTTTCAGACCCGTTGACAAAGAAAATTTATGAATAAGTCTTTTAAGAGTTCTCAGCTGGTCCAAATCCGCGGGCATGATCAACAAAGTGTCGTCGACATACTGAATGATAGGAAAGTCATCATCATTGGTATTAATTGGTCTGTAGATATCCCCAAACCTCACCATATCATTAACCTACAACAAATCAGAACCCAAGGTATACAAAATTGGGGACAAAGGATCGCCTGTCGGACACCACGCTTACACACAAACTGCTTGCCAGGAATTCCATTCAGAAGTACCGCAGATGTACCAGACGAAAGAATGGACCTCATCCAATCAATCCAATGCTCATTAAAACCTTTATACTTCATGATCTCCAAGATTGCCTCATGTTCAATTGTATCGAAGGTTTTTGCAAAGTTGAGTTTTAGAATAATTATAGGTTCTTTGGATGTATGGCAGAGGAAAAGATACTCAAATGCCCACGCCAAATAGTCCTATATCAATCTCGACCTAAGAAACCCATATTGATTTTTTTGAATACATTCCAATATTCTGTCTTGCAAGCGATTTGCAACCAACTTCGCCAGAAACTTCAAAGAGACATTAGTCAAAGAAATTGGCCTAAAGTCATTCACCTCCATAGGGACTGTTTTTTAGGCATTAAAGTAATATATGATCCATTTATATTTTCCAAGTTCAGATTACCCGCATGGAAGTCATTCGCTAATCGATAAAAATCATTTTGAATTATGGGCCAGCATCGTTTGACCAAAAGGCCGTTGAATCCATCAGGCCTAGGAGAACGATCCCTGGGCATTGTAGAAATCACATCATCCATCTCTTTTTTACTAAAGGGTTTAGTAAGATCATCTATCCCATACACTCTATTTAACAGCCTGGGTAAATCAAATTGCATCGAAATACCATCAGTAAAACCCATTTTCTTTTTATAGCTGTTCCAGAGAAGCCCCGCCATAGACTCGTGATTAGGGTACTCAGTACCGCTTTCATCTCTGAGCATAGCAATATTTGTCCTCTGAAATCTTTCAGTTGCCATAGCGTGAAATAATTTAGTATTATCTTCCCCCTGCTGAATCCATCTAATAGTGCAACACTTACGCCAATAGTTACACTCAGCAAGTAGCAAACCATCCAGATGGATTTTCACTATCTTTCTGAAATTGAACTCGGATCTATAAAGAGGTATGTGTTCTTCAAGCGTGTCTAGAAATAAAATAACTTTATTGCAATCATGAATAATCTTCTTTAATTTAGACAAACCAGTATGCCACTTCTTCAGATCAAATCTCAAGGTTTTAAGCTTATCCACCAGTACAGCCGAACTATAAGATTTCTTAGACTGCTTTTGCCACAAGGTACTAACACATTCAGTGAACCTGGGAGGTCCACCCAGTAATTGTCAAAACGGAATAATTCTGCCTTTGGTATGGTGTATCAATATTCACGATGCATGGTACATGATCAGAGCCAGTTTTAGCTAGAGGCAGCACCAAAGAATTTGGAAAATCAGTGATCCAATTTGAACTAGTGAAGAACCAGTCAAGTTGTTCTAACAAAGGGTTGGACAACATATTTGACCAAGTAAACGAGCGACCTTTCAAAAGGTAATTCCAAAATCCCCAAATGACCAATGATTTCATTGAATAAGAACATATCATTAACATTGCCCCTGGGCCTATTCCGATTACCTTGAGATCGAATGAAATTGAAATCTCCTAGAAACAGCTAGTTTTCATCTGAAGGAATTTGTAAATTGTATAACCAGGACACAAACACCTGTCTTTCCTCCCCAACACACGACCCATAAACACAGACCAACACCCAGCTATCATTATTATGTACTGAAGTGAAGTTAATAACCACTCCAAACGTTGAGTTTCCATTAGGATACCCCGGAACACAGCAGAATTCCAGAGAACAATGATCCCTCCCGAGGCTCCAATCGAAGGTGAGTATGCAAAATTATCAAAGCGCTTGGGACAAAACTTTCTAATAGAGCACCAATCAAAGAACTCGCACTTGGTCTCTTGTAAACACATAACGTCACACTCACTTTCATTAATTTTGCTAAACACTTCTCTCTGCCGAATTTTAGAATTAAGGCCACATACATTCCAGCAAAGGACATGCCATTTACGCTTAGTAATTCGATACATTAAAAACCAAGTACAGAGAATTCCAAACGCCTGAGACATAGTTCCAGACAATCTTGACAAAAACCACCAGACCAACAATAACTTCTGATAAACAAAGACTCTGACCACACTTCCACACCCAAGACCTTAGAGCATACTGATACGGGCCATTTATAAGGTGAGGCCCTATCACCGAAAGACTAGACTTACTCATCATTGCAAGCTTCATCGATTTTCTTCTTAGGATCGGCTTCAAGCTCCTCCTTAGTCAGCTTCACTGGATCAATACCGAGCTGAACTCCCACAGTCTGCATCACCCTGATTGGAGGCGGAGGAATAGGAATATTCTCCCCCTGTCAAGTGTTATCAGTACCTCTGTCAATCTGAGCTGATTGTCGTTGTCCATCAGCCTTAGTCTGAGCAACCAAAAGCTTAGCACGGCATTTATTCTTTGGGCGAATTGGTACTTCAGTGATGGGTTTAGGATGTTTCCCATCCTTAACCAGCGTGCTCCTAGTGAAACGACGAGCAGTAGGTTGAACCATTTTTTTCCTTTTAGCAACACAATTCTTGGCCTCAGCATTAGTAGTTGCCACAAATATGGGCACATCCTCAACCTGCTGAGCAACAAAAGTGACCTCAGGAAGTGCCTGAAATTGCTTACCCTTGGCCAAAGACAAATCCTAGTTGATTGAGCAGGTGAAATATTCTATTCTTTGTCAAATACTCAATTCCAGGGCAAGAAAGCATCTGACCAAGATCTCTTACTTGATAGCATCAGAAAAGGCGAGCTCTGTATAGAAATGGGTAACTTGGAAGACAGTAACATAGGCATCATATTTTCAAATGCATGACGCCACATCATATATGGCGGTATGACAGGCCCAATGACATGCTGAACATGACCAACATGCAGAAAATCAAAAAACATAGGCCCAACATTACCATTAGGAGCCAATGGCAAATTCCCTAGATTAAGATACAGCTGCACCTGATTCTGTAATTGCACCTCCATAGATGAAGCAGCCTAGATAGAGTTAGCAACAATAAAAGATTCTTGAGAATCCACATCCTCCTCCTCATCTCGCATATTATCCTCCTGCTGCTGACCATTATTCTGCCCACCAGGGTTATCCTGATCACCATGGCCCTGAACAGCATCCCATCCAATTTCTAGAAATTGTGGTCCCACCCACAAATTGTCATTCACATGCAGCTAACCAGGCAAAGGGTGCGGGTTACCATCAAATGGCATTGGGTCCTCAACAGGTGGCATTGCATCTGCAAAGTTTGCAGACAGGATATACACAACCAGCTGGACAAGGCTCAATAGCACCACCAACATTTGCAAATTTCCCAAAGTACACATCACGAGGCACAAGTGCAGGCGAAGGAAAAGAAGCATAAACCAACACCCTATCCTTGATTGGATCATTGTGATTCCAAAACTGATATTTCCCGAAGGTAGAGACCGCATTAGCAATATTTAATTCATCATGATAATCAGGAGGAATCCCAAGAAACATCAGCCACCCATGCCTAAACCCTTGCTTAGATCTATGATTCTCAGCGTCGCTTGCATAAACAAATCTGACAAATCTACCATGTAGTTGATAATGTCCATGTTGAGCTAGTGCATGGAAAGCATTAGGGCTACTTAACTGAAACAATCCAATGCCAAAAACACTAGGTTGATCCTCTACAACATGACGATTCAGAGTCCCTTGCAAGAATTCACGAACCTGATCCCTCCATTGCTCTTCCAGAGGTGCTGGCGGCTTTGGCTCCACAATGGCAACACACCAGGCTTGATGTTGTGGAACAGGGTCTTGGGTAGCATAGTAGTACGTACACGGCAGACGTGTCAGACCACCGTCGATGATCTCATGGCCCAAGGCAGCCATCTCTGCGGGTCAACCTCCTAGTTAGCCATTGCGACAGTACGATCTGGTGGAGGAGGAGGTGGAGGCGGCGGAGAATTTAGTTTGGGGGAAGGGCTCCAGGCAAACCGAACTCCAGAAGTTGTAACGACAGGGGTAGGAAACCGAGTCTTCTCTATATATGTCTCGATATTACCTGCACCTGCCTTTTTGGGAACCCACTTCTTTTTTCTATTGGAAAAGCGATTAAAACAGGCCTTCTTGATATGCCCATAATGAAAGCACTGTTTGCACCGCACTTTACCTATGCAGGCCTCAACCGAATGGCCCATACTAAGACATTTACTACAGTCCCAAAATCTGAAAGCTATATCATCGACCACCTCTTCCAATCCAGTGGGCTCAGGTTGGGCTTCATCCTCAGAATCATCAAGCACCGGATCCACAATTGAATTTAGAGAGGTCACAACTTCCTGAACAGGCACAGGAGACAAGCTAGCCATAACTGCACTGACCTAGGGGGACTCACCAATTTCATCTTGGAAATACAAGTCATTTTAGAAGGGTATCCTTTACAAGCCGGATAAGAAAGACTCTCGGCAAAATTAAGTTGTTTCTTCAATCCAAGAGTTACCTTGATAATAGGTTTTGGCTTGAAACTTCGCACAGCGGCAAAACCCAACTTAACTCATTGTTTAGCTGGGCTAATCAGAGTCCATTCATCATCAACTTCGTGTTGCCAATTAGAAAACTCACGTTTCCAGTTAGGCCCTCCTCTATCCCACAGATGAAAGAAGCATTTGAACTGTTTGCAAGAGAATTTGCGAAGTTTAATAATATGGAAGTCGACATGTTTATATGCCACACAGAAGGAGAAAACCCGATCACGAAGTATAGACACTTTTAAATCTCCACAAAAACCTCCAAGTACTGATTCAAGAGCAATGCTAACATTACTATCATCAAGTCGAAAAGTCGCTTTACCAAAAGATACGACCATCGTACAATGCCCAAACTCAACAGAAGGGCGAACCTCAGAACCAAACTTTAATTTAACATCTTTAGAGAAATTAATACCATGAGAGAAGTCCAATCCCAACAGAATAGCATCCCACACAGTACAAAAATTGTTCTCACGATGAGAATGATAGCCTTCTAAAGATGATTCAGTATTAACATAAGATGAGGCATCCACACTAGGGGCTCTTGATTCCTCTAACACCCCACAAGCATTCTGATTGGTCGTTTTGGAATGAGCACTGTAGAATGAACACTCCTCAATAGTATCAGGCAATCTAGTGCCAATTCTTACCACATGATCATCAAAAGTCAGCTTAGCCCCCAAACTGAACATTGATCTAGACTGAACATATAACTAACCAATATGTGTGCCCTTAGCATTATAAAGATAACCTTTCCAATTCTTCAGACAAAGATAAAGAGTGCCATCATAAGCTTTCATCCTACCATGATCTAGATCCTTAAAAGTGGAATACAAAATCTTCCAATGCATGGCAAGGCATTTAGGAGAAACATGTACCCTCAAACTAGACTGAACCAACGTAAGATCTCTGCCCAAGGGCACCAGAATAGAAGAGATGTTGTCCAGATCTGAACCAGGATTATGTACTACAGAAACCACAGACGAGCGTACCTCGGGATTCGCAACCATGCAGGAATGATCACCATTCAGCGAAATAGTACATGGTTCGACAGTAGCGACATGCGTTTGAAAGTTTACCTGAGATCCCAATGATATCAATTCACCAACAGCTAGTGGCCTTCCAATGATCCCAAATCCTTTAGAAGTTTGAAGAGCAATCCAACTGGACCAAATACAGATGGCTCCTTATTGAGGTGTAACATGCTGATCTAGATCCGAAATGGGCGTATAGGACGCCAGCCAACTCCAGGTAGGGGGCACCATGATCTCAAGAGGAGCCGGTCAAGGGAATGGAGGCCAACGAGGGAGATCACCAGCGAGGGAGATCACCGGCGAGGGAGATCACCAGCGAGGGAAATCAGGTGGACTTACAGTGGAGGGGGAGAGGGCGGCGACATCCCCAATTAACACTACATGCATATCCTAATGAAGGACTAGTAAGAGCTTATATCAGATTTAAAGATTTACTTAATCAATGTCCTCATCATGATTTGCCTGAATGGTATTTATTGCATATCTTTTATGGCGGTTTAATTGAACCTAATAAAATTAAACTAGACTCTTTCGTGAGAGGAGTCTTTATGAATCTTCCTATAACTAAAGCTTGGGCTTTACTTAATAGAATTCGCGATCATAGAGTTTCATGGAATTTTGGTCTAGGAAGCGAAGGAGGCATAGAAATAGATTATGATTGTATTCATGACTATAATAAAAAGGTCCATTATAACAAATTATCTAAAGAACTTTATTTGGATCCAGATCTTGTGTTGCATGTTGTTAAAGCTTTTACAGAACACATCAAAGCTCCAAAAGAGGGTTTTGTGAAGTATGATCCACCACCCGAACGTGAGAAGAAAAGAGAAGTTAAAGCAACACTGGCATCCCTAGAACCAATATATGAGATACCTTTCCCTAACACTACACAGAAGGAAGAGAAAAGTATGCTAGAAGTTAAGGAACATCTAGAAGAAACCAAAGATGAAGAGGTAACCAAGAAAGAAATTATGGCTATGTATGCACATTGTAACATAGTTGAACTTGATAAAGAGACTTCCATATTGGTTGAAGGTAAAACAAAGGTAAAAGATGTGGGTTAGTCTATTCTTTCCTTCATATTTAAGGAAACATCGCATTATGGTTTATGCGATCTTGGCACCGAAATTAATGTTATATCTTATGATTTTTTATGCGATCTTGGCGCTATGACCATCTGCACTTTCGTGTCCTGCGCTCCCTGGCAACAAAGGGCATGGCCCATGGCATCCCAGATATTGAGCATGCGGAGGAGTTATGCGACTGTTGCGCCCTTGGTAAACAGCACGGTCGCCCATTCCGTCAAGAAAGCACCTTCCGAGCAAGGCGTTCTATGGAGCTGGTTCACACAGACCTATGTGGTCTAATCACTCTAGTGACAGCGGGCGGCCGAAGTACTTCATCCTCATTGTCAACGATTGCTCATGTTACATGTGGATCGAGGTACTCCGCTCGAAAGAACGGGCCCTCAGCTTCTTCAAGAAGATCAAAGAGGCGATAGAGGTAGAGAGAAATTGCAAGCTAATTGCATTCCGCTTGGATTGCGATATAGAGTTCAACTTCGGAGACTTTGTCGAGTTTTGTGCCAGCAACAACATCAACCACCTGACCACGGTGTCGTACACACCGCACCAAAATGGTGTGGCCGAGTGTTGCAACCAAACAATGGTCGAGATGGCATGATGTCTCTTGAAGGTGATGTCAGTGCCAGGAGATTGCTGGGGAGAGGTCGTGAAAGCAGCCATCTACATCCTCAATCGAGCACCATCGAGAATCTTGAATGGAGTGACTCCTTACGAGGCTTTCCATGGTAATAAACCAAGCGTTCATCACTTCAGAATTTTCGTTTGTGTTGCACATGTCAAGAAGCTAGGTGTTGGCATAAACAAGCTGGATAATCGCTCGTTCCCCGGCATGTTCGTGGGTTATGATGAAGGATCAAAGGCCTCACGGGTGTACAATCCCGTGGGCAAGCGTCTCCATGACACATGCAATGTGATCTTCGAGGAACATCATGTGTGGGATCAGGGATATGGTGGAGGCCACGACAATCCTACTGATCCAGCCACATTCACTATGGTGTACACATCAGCAGAAGAACAAGATGCAGGCTCAGGAAGAACCTCTACCATGGGCACTACCACTGCACGAAAATCTACCGAAAACGGTGCCACGACAGGCGAAAACTCTATCACGGGAGGAGTTGCTGCACTCCATCGGCCTCTCCACAACCAGATCCAAGGACACCATCGCCAGTGTCGATCAAGTTCTACACGCCACCAACACATGATGGGAATCTCTACACGGGTGGTGGTGGGCCACATCGGTACATGGATATCGGGAACATCCTCGACACTACTGTGCCGGTCACGCCATCGATCGATCTTGATGGGGACAGAAACAGTGGCGGGGTTGAAGCAGCTGGTTCATGCCTTTTAGATGCTGAAGAACTAGCAAGCATGGACGCTGCCCTAGCTGATCTGGCGTGGCCCAAGGCCATGGAGGAGGAACTTGAGGCCATTAATGACAACGGAACATGGGAGCACACGGATTTGCCCGGTGGCCACCATGTCATCAGTCTAAAGTGGGTTTACAAGGTGAAGAAAGATCCTGCTAACAACATTGTGGAGCATAAGGTTCGCCTGGTAGCTGATGGCTTTGATTTTTGACATCTTCCACTGTGTTTAAACGTTGTTTTGGTCAAGAATTTCCAAAGAAACTCTCAACTCTTGCCACTAATGACTAATAATTGGAAAGGTATCCCTTCTTTGATTTATGTTGTGCAGAAAATCAATGGCTTTTAAAGCAAAATAAGGAGACATAATGAAGGATTTTGAGGAAGTACACACAACCAAGTAATTGGAGAGGCGTTCCAGGGCGCCTGAAGTCTTAAAGACCACTGGTACGGGCGTGGTTCGCCCATACCGCCCACCTATACGAGGTGGCGACGGCTTTGTCTCGTCAAACCCTACAACTTTCATGAAGACGCCTATAGATTTTGAGCTCCAGCTGCCGGCCAGAGGGCCTCCATTCTTAGATTGCATCACAACACCCCAAAAGGAAATCCACACCATTGTTCATCACTTCCCCTATCCATCCACTAGCCATAGCCATTGCTTTGTACTTTAGATCTCCTTGTGATTTGGTGACCATTGTAAGAATATTTGATTTCAATCTAAGTATTTGTTTGATCTTTTCTATCTTAGATCTGTTTGTTATGAGTGAGTAGTCCTCACGGGCTGCGAGTTGGGGAGAAACCTCACAACGATTATGTGCATCTAGATCATGGGAGAATTGTATTTTTTGGAATTGTGATTTGTATCTTTTGTTTCTTTGTCTCTTGTCTTGATCTGTGGACTTGTAGGTACCCAAGAACCCATAGATTGATAAAGACTTGAGGTGAGATACTTGGCTAGCGGCGATCTCATAGGAACCTAAGTAACAGAAAGGGTAGTATGGTCTTTGCTTAGCGCCCCATTCGGGATCAACAACAACATCACCACTTAAAGCTTTGATATGTGTTTTGCACTTAATAATAATTTGTAACCTGTGGCTTCGGTGTGCTATCGGTTGGATTAAAGTATATTGCTATGCCCGCTGCATCACGGGGCTCTAGAATATTAGGATGTGTTGCCCATAAGAGATTATCTCGATACAAACATTATACTCCCTCCATCCCAAAATAGATGTCTCAGTTTTGTCAAAATTCGTATGAATCTAGACAATGTTTAGTATATAGATTCATTCAATTTTTGACAAATCTTCGACATCTATTTTGGGACGGGGGGAGTACATGACTATGCTTATTATTATATTTTATCCCATTTGATGTGCAGTTGCAGGTGGATCTTCTACCCTGGCCTATCTCCATCCATTGATTCAAACCCACTATAAATTAAACTAGATTGGTCCGGTCAACTAAGGTAAAATGAACAAACAAAGTCTTGTAGACATGTCCTTTTTTATTACCTTTTAGAGTGCTATCCGAGATTCGATTAAACCTAGGTCTTCTAGGGAAAAAGCTATTATGCTACATCCGTGAATCCGGATCGAAGGTATCAACCCTTTTTCTAGCGCTGTTGCCGGGGAAGTAATTTCGCTATCCTGGTGAGGTCATTAGAGACCTTGTTTTTAGTTTTATTATTAGTTGTAGTTTAATTCTTGTTATTTTAGTTTCTTGTTATCTATTTGAAAACCCAAAAAAATAGTTACTTGTTATTCGTTTTCATTACTTAAAAATTACCAAAAAGATAAGAGCCCTGGCTCAAAAGAGATTAGGGGAGTATGCTACTCCCACTAATGATTTTATTCGTGCACCCATCACTTAGCCCGCAGTTGATGCAAAAACATATGAGATAAAACCTAACCTATTAAGTTTGGTTCAACAAAACCAATTTGGGGGTTCATCTGCTAAAGATTTGGGATGGCACTTAAATACTTTTATTGAAATTTGTGACATGATGCGTATTAAGGATGTAGATCCAAATGTTGTTAAGCTAAGATTGTTTCCTTTTTATCTTAGAGGAAAGGCTAAGGATTGGTTGCTAGCTCTAGCAAAGGGAACTATTAAATCTTGGGAGGAATGTACTAATTTGTTTATGACTAAATCCCCCCCCCCCCAACTAAGACTATGCATCTAAGATCCAACATTACAAGCTTTAGACAAGAAGACCATGACCCACTAGCGCTTGTGTGGGAAAGGATGAAAGAAGCCGTAATGAACTATCCTAATCATGGGATGGAAGAGTGGCTTATATTACATTTGTTTTATAATGGTCTTAACCCAATGTCTAAGTCTATGCTAGATACTACGGTAGGAGGAACGATCATGGGAAAGCACGTGAGTGTTGCAAAGAAGTTACTTGATGATATGCAAAATAACCATGCCAATGGCATGTGGAAAGAACCTCGAAGAGAGTAAGTTCAATTACGGAGGTAAACAATGAAGAGCTTACATCTAAGGTAGATGAGTTGCTTAGCTTAGTAAAGGGTAAGGAAGATACCCAAGTTAACGATATCACTACCGATGTTGATGATGTTAATTTTATAGCTCGCACTCCTTTTAATCCTGCATGGAAAAATAATTATGCTTCTAATGTTCAAAAATATCATGCTAATCCTGCAGGAGCTCCTTGTAATAATTATGATAATACTAATGGAGCAAATCATGGCAATCTCCTGTTTGAGCAAACTGTTAGAACATTTATACAAGCTCAAACCGAGCAAAATAACATGCTTATTAAGATTACGGAGAACCATGAAAGTAGTATAGGAAGATTATATAACCAGGTCGTTGCAATTAGAAATGATGTGTAGTCTCTATAGGAAAGAACAAAGACCGTGGAGGCTCAGCTGGGTAAGGTAGCCGAGAGCCAAGCTCTCATACTAGCAAAGTTTGCTGGAAAACCCGAGCCAAATCCGGTAGAAGACCTCAAAATGATGAGGGTGGTAACCAATAATGAGAAACCTGAAGAGCTGGATTATAGCAACGCGCCAACACCAGAATATACCATCGAAGATCTATTGAAGATGAGCACCGTTAAGAATCCAGGTATAGAACAAGGTAATGATGCTATGTACCAACAATTTATACAACAAGTAGCATCTAAGGTTCATGATTTAGATATGGAGTATAAAATACTAGCTGATAAGCTTCTAGCTAAGCTAGATGATATATTTGAGCCCACTATTAAAATTAAGTTGGGAGTTAATGAGATATCCGCACTTTGTGATCTTGGTGCGAGCGTCTCAACAATTTCCAAAAGCTTATTCGATAAATTAAACTTGGGGCCATTTGTTACAATTGAATTGAGACTCCATCTAGCCGATTCAACTTATAAACAAGTTGTTGGGATAAAAGAAAATATAGTTATTGAAACTAAAGGTAGTCCCGCTCTTATTGATCTTGTTGTTGTGGATATGCCTGAAGCTCCCATAGCACCTATAATTATAGGTAGGCCATTCCTAAGAACTATTAAAGCTTTGATTAATTTACAAGAAGGGAATGTGAGAATAGGGCTACCATCTAGAGATCCTTTTGTAGTTCACTTCCCTAGGAAAAGAAGGCCAAACCTAATGATTATGAGTGTGTAATAACTGTGAAAGCCAATTCTTTAGAGTGGGTGTTCCACTTAACAAACCTAAATGATTGTCATCAAGGTCAAGCTAATTGACCTTAACTAGAAGCGCTTCATGGGAGGCAACCCATGTGAAATAAAATTTCTCTTTATATTATTTTTATTATGTTAGTTTTGTTTTTGTTTTTTTTTTAATAAAGAGTGTTCAAGAAGACCTATGGAGAGAGGAGAAGAAACAAGGTAATTCTATATATTTTATTTTACTAACACATGACCTAAGATGTATTGCTACTTAGTATTTTTGTTGTTATCTAACCCTTTGATAAGATGTGCAAAGGCGCACAGAGATACTAATCAAATTCCTTGAGTTTTGTAGTTCACAGTGTTCTTAACAACCACTGGTACGGCTAGAGTGGACCGTACCGTGCGCTCGTACCACCTCAAGGCAAAGGAGGATAAAATTTTGATGTTTGCCGAAAGGAAAAATGTCGATAACGATCACTGGTACGGCCAGACACGCCCGTACCGTACCCCCAAGGAAATATCAGATTTTAAACAAAAGTCACCGCAGAATTAACAACCAGCAGAACGGACCCGCGCGACCGTACCGCGCGCCCGTACCGAGTGCACCGCCTGGGAGTAGTCGTCGCCCCGAAGGTACGTCACGCGGTACGGGCAGGCTCCAGTAGTACCGCCCGCTCGTGCCATGTACGTGGCTGCCATAAGCACCCCGAGGAGGTAACCTAAAAATTCCCAAATCATTTTTTATCTTTCTTCTTCATCCAAACTTCAAACCACCTCAATTGGATCTTCAAATTTAGTCAATCTTTCTTCGATTCTTCGCACACACTCGATCTAAGGTATGATTCTCCTCGATCCCTAACTTATTTGTGCAAAAGATTCACTCAATATTTCATCATTGTCAATCTAGACTTAGGTCTTGTTCTTGATTCAATCTTGATATTAAGTATGCTTAGCACTGTTTTTAGAGGAGTTTCTTTTGTAGTTAGTGTAGAGAATCACTTATGCTATGTTTTATTGGACCAACAAATTTATTAGCAATCTTTATTTACTTTGTCTTGTTTTTATTTATTAGATGAACATGAGGAGTCGTACATGTGAGATGGCTACGAAATCCTCTGCACCACCCGTTGATTCGCTAACCCCAAGTCACTTGGTATCGAGTTCACCGAGGAGTTCCATCTTACCTGTTTTGATCGTCTCAAGATTCAAGAGATCAAGTCCACCAAGTGGGCATGTCCTTATATCCTGAACCAACTTGATATTCGTGCTGATTTCGGTTTACTTTGCAACAATGTTGGTTTGTACAATTTTATCTTTCAGGATGTTGCAACATATCGCCGCTTGACGTTTGAGTTCTTCAGCATCTTGACACACACGGTGGATCCTTATGATTGTTCCGAGGAACAAAGACCCAGAGTTGATTGAATTAAATGCCGCCTTATGAACTGTGAGTATACTTTGACACTCAACCAATGGGCTCAATGCTTTGAGTTTGCCAAAAACAACACCGATGTATGCACAACTACCTTTGTTTTAGATCCTTCCCCTTTACATTACTTTATTTGATGAGAATTCGTGGAAACACACCCAAGGGGAACCATTGATCACCCTGCCATTCGATATTTATTCTATGTGATTGCTAACACATTGCAGGAACGTGGTGAGTTTACTAGAGTTAATGAGGAGGGCATGTTGATCATCGCAAAAGCTGCACTTATCAATTGTAACTTAACACCAAATTTGGGCACTCTACTTGTGTTTTACCTTAAGCATCAGGCTTTTCAATCTCGAGGACCCATATGTGGAGGAGGAGTTGTGACCATTCTTGCACGCGCACTTCGCATCAACCTAGGTAACATCCAACCGTTGACTGGAGGTAACTGCCTCGGTCTTTCTACTCTAAGAGCATGTGGTATGATTTTTAAAAATCTTGGTAGATATTTCTTTGATATACCTAGAGCGGATCACTTGATCCCAGCTCCTTTGCCTAATGGTTTATTCTCTATTGAGGATGGACGTTTGTGTTATGATGTGCAGGTTGAAGCTAATCTACCCCAACAAGAAATACCCGTGGGAGGAGGAGAAGATGAAGGAGTAGAACAAGGAGGACCCGAAGAAGATGTGCAGCCACCAAACTACTACACCACCTATGAAGACATATATGCACTCTAAGGAAATATTCAAAACATGAACAACCTCTCCATCAACCTTCGAGATGCCACTACAGGCCTCGCCACCTAGTTCCATGATTGGAGCAGCCAATGGAACGTGGGAGATTATCCACCACCACCACAATGAGCAACAAAAGGTCTTGCAAAAGCCTGAGCTTGGGAATGTGTTCCCCCGTCAAATTTATTTGTGTAATAACAAGGTTGTACTCCAGCTCCTTGGGAGCTTTGAAACACTTGTGTTGGGTTGTTCCAACACTTTTCTTTTTTCCTTTGCTTTTTAATTTGCTTTCGTTTTAGTTTATTTTTGATTCTGTTTGTTTTTATTTTCACCCTTGCTTGGTCACAAGTTCTTTTCTATTCTTTAATCCCTATCCTCAAAAATACAAAAAGATTTTTCCTTTTATCCTTTTTCGTAAACGTGGATTCATACTTTGCCTCTTTGCTTTAATATCATTTCGAGAGTAATAGTGTTTGAGTTTTGAAGGAACACATCCCTATAAGGAAGAGGATCATGAAGTTACTTATGAGAGGTATGTCCTATGTCTCCCACTTATGAAGTTTGAAGTTGTTTATCTTAGTTCGTTGATTTGCTAATATGCCATGCTAGTGGGAAGTATTCTAATATGGTTAGAGTAAGGCTTTTTATTGGTATGATGATTAGTTGTTGAAGCTCTTCTCTAGTTCTTTTAGTTAACCGAGTCTTTCCTTGGAAATAATAATGACAAACAAGTACAATAAGAAAATGTCTGAAATTTACGACTTGTTTGATGAATGATTATCTTCAGAGTATACCCTTGATGATACTTAAACCCATAGATATTTTGACGGTCTCAATGACACTCATGAAAGGAGTTGTTTGATTGAAATAAAGTCTAGTGGTAATTGTGATGCATGCCAAAGCTAACCTTGTGGATCAAACCGCGGTACTAGCTCAAAAAAAGGAGAATGAGAAAGAAGTGAGACAACTTTTGTTCTATGTATCTAATGCACACCTTTGTCTCTAATGCACACCTTTGGGATGCCAACAACTCCGCTAGCGTTTGAACGATCTATGGTATAACCCCGGATTTCGGCTATGAGTTGATGACATGAGTGGCATCCGTGTCAATATATGGGCAAAAGTATTGGTACTCTCAAAGGTTGTGCAAACACTTGCAAAAGAAACAATCAGTGATCCTTGAAAATAAAAGAAAGAAAAAAAGATATCTATGAGGTGTAGGGGTTCCGCGCATGAAGACAATAAAATTTTACCCTACGCCCCTGAACCCCTTAAGCTGCTAGGACCTATCTATTAGTAATACAGTAACGGGAGGGGATTTTCGCGAACTTACCCTTGAAGACCGAAAAGCGTTGTCAATGCTGAGGAGAGCGTGGTTGATGTAGACGAGCCGAAGGCGACCTCAAGGTCGTGATGAAGTCCTTGCGCTCCTTTGGCTCCAACAACTTGAGTGCCTAAAGTGCGACACCTCGCGGGGAGTTACACACGTTCGGTGCCTGATGATGACTCCTGCTTCCCCGATCCAGCAGCAGTTGCGTAAGTAGAGCTCCTGGATCTGAATCCCGTAACGCGACAGTGCTCCGCGGTGAAGATGTCTCTCGTTCGCGCAGTCCAGACTTGGGACCACGGTCACGAGAGAGAGGGGAAAGAGAAAATATCAATTAGAGGTCATCCCAAAAGTGAGAAGAACTTTATTGATTATTAGGTGTCCTTTATTTGGCCAAATACCCCCACTATATATAGGGGGACGGGAGGTACTACCTCCCTCAAAGTCCCGGGGTGGGACTAAAGGAGAGGAGGGGGAGGGGTGGCACCGCCGGCCACCCCCATGGGCCCCACGCGGGGGCTGGCCCACTAGGGCGCCGGCCACCCCCTTGGCCCCTTCTCCCTCTCTCCTTTCCCTAATGGGCCTTCTCCCCTCCGGGAATTAGCCCATTAAGCCTTTGACCATTTAAATTGATTTTTCTCTTTATTAAATAATTATGAATAAATGATTAAATCAATATTTAACATTCATTCACATAGTATTCAACCTCCGTGGTTATGGAACACCTTCCACCTCCACTCCGGACATCCTCCGGACTTACCGAAACCCTTCCGTTCTTTCTCTCTACTATTCTTCCGTGATTCTACCAATCCTATAAACACTCTCTAAGCATCATCAAGCCCTTAAGAATGATACCCCACGGTTCGGGAACACTCCAGACATGGTCGGGACACTCCCGCACCAGTGATCAACAGAGGGACCTGGATGGCCATGTGACCCCTGTGCGTTCCACGAAGATGTTTTGTCGTTTGAACCGAGACAGTCGTGTCTTATTCCCTTTGTATCTCGATACTTGCATTTCCTGAGATCTGATCAATGACATCACCATGTCGTGTTCAATCTCGTTACCGAACAACGCTACTTGACTCGTTCCGACAAGTGATATCCTCGTGATCAAATCACACGCTGCGCAACTATTGGATATAACTTCTCCGAGTGGGCCCTTTGAGTATCTTCCCATCACATGGACGGACAAATCCTGCTCTTGACATATATTGCCTCTACGGTTTCCTCCGAGTACCTGAACACACCTTTATAACCACTGTATTACCAAGTGGCGCTTGATGCTATCTAAGCACTCTCTAGAGACAGTGATTGATATAGCCTCATGGTCTAAGGAATAGTCTACAAGGATCCATTTCTAATCATCATAACTTGAACTTCGTGACATGATCGGGTCACAATGTTTAGGTTGGGTATTGGTTCATCATATCATTCTCAGAATGAGTTGACTCCATTTCCAACTGTCATAAATGCCACATGATTAGGAAACTTGATCATCTGTTGACCAATGAACCAGTGACTAGAGTTTCACTAGGAACCCTTGGTTGTTTCTATATCACACGTGCATTGATGTTTCCACTCAATACAGTTATAGCATGATATAAAACTTAATCATAAACTATATGAAATATGATAATAGGCCTTACTACTATTTGTCTCTAGGGCATATTTCCAACAGTCTCCCACTTGCACTAGAGTACAAATACACTAGCTGCATTTGTTCTCAATCATTGGCACCATATATCCGGTACCCTGAACATGCTTGCTCATGGAAGAGGTTAAGTCTTGGGTCTGTACTTTACAATCCCAAATCCTTTGCAACTTACTAATGTCACCTTGATTGACATTAATACTTTATCATCACATGATAACATCTGTGTGTATGCATCATCGCTATGGCAGCAGAACGAGGCCTGATTCCAGGAGCCTCCAGTGACCTTAGATCAACCTCGAGGGCTTTCTCATGGGCACTGTGCCCTGGGACACATCATTCTATGTTAAAAGTGAACTAGCCCCACCATAACATTATACAACACTTTATATGGTACCCTTATCTATTATTATAAATGTATTCATCGAAACACTAGTGCACACTGTGCAACTTTCGATGTTTTTGTTCACCTCGCTTCCTACTTGACTTTAATCGGTATTCACAGGAGTTTCCAACATATTCCCTTATAACATAACTCTTTATGTTTTAAGATATGTCATCCTTTATGGATTTGGAAAACATGTCTGTAGTCCTCTACCAGACACTGCAGACAGACTTAACTCAACATTCCGTGATTCAAACTTAATCACTTTCAAACGTTCCTTATTGGGTCACATATTATGTTAAGTTATCATCATGGTTTTCTAAGATAGAACCTATGTCTCAACATAGTGGATGATGATCATCCTTTTCTTTCTTTCAACCATTGATGTTAAACTTAATGCTATTCCTAACTTAAGTTATTAAGGACCAATTCCTTAATTAACTTCTATTCTAAAACCCTTTTCAGAATCCCTTAAGGAATACTATATAATATCATAATACACTTATTATCAACTTCTACATGTTATAAATCATTATTTATAATTATTTGCGCTTTCATTCTTAACACACTTAAGAATTACTCCTATAAGCTCCCACTCAAAAATATGTCATTCACATATTGTTTTAGGAATACTTTCATAGCTCCCACTCAATTTTATGCAAATTGCATATCCACTCACTATTTTGAATGACTTCAAAATCCTTTGATAAAATATCAAACTTGGAGTTTTATTATGAGATACTAGCACTTTTACTAGTTTTAAATCCTTAGACATAAAGCACACATGAATCAAATTCATTTGAATTCGTCCAATACTTGACAAATTGTGCTTTTGTCATTCACCCCCTTTTCCACTATGGCTTTGCAGTCATTTGGGAAAATTCCAAGTACCCCTTTTACTTGTGAGATTCAGAAACTAATTGCTTTCTAATATCAAGGAAATTTTGCTATTAGGATTTCTCATAATTTTAGTTTACCATTATTTCCTTAGCAGTTCGTAGGTATGTCATATTCCAAGAATCATGACAAATGATTCACAAATGTCTCCATACAAGATATGGGTTACATTTTGAATCCTACTTCATATGGTGAAAACACTAATGGGGAAAACACAATGATCAATATCATTGATTCTTTCCTTCTGCGAAGAGAATCATTCAGGAACGTTGTTCGTTGCGCTTCTCAACTCTCTGATGCAGGGTTTTGACTCCTCATCGTGTTTCACACTATCTTCCATTTGCTTCATAATCGAGAAATATCACTAAAAGTGAGCTTTCTCAAGAATGCACCAAAATCCAAGCAATACAAGTTTTGCTTCCTTTTTGGTTTTAGCTACGGATTTCGTATTCAACGTTTACAATGAATACTCTACAAGGACTTATTCACTATTGTTTTGGTTATATCGAATAACCCCAAAACTTTCACAAATTCCAATGGTTCACTACATTCTAATTGAGTGCTAACTATTTCTTAACTAATGGTCTCCACATCTACACTACAACGATTTATTTGGTGCCTTCTATTCACTCACTTTGATATCTAATATCACATTGTGATGCTCTGCATTTTGACGTTTCAAAATGCTTTGCATTCCACAATTTATTTTATGCCCTTCTTATAAAGTCGAATTTCATTACTATTGATCAAATCATAGTAATTAGAGTCCCTTTTATCTTTATACCCTTTGTTGATGAAACACTTTGATCAAATCAAATAGTTTCATATTCATGTTTCCTTTGGTAAACTTCTTTACACATTTAAACAATGATAATTACCATTTTGTTAAAACACAATACATCGAATATGTATTTATTTTAATAGTTCATTAAACACTTTGTATTCAAGTAATACTCGGTGTTCAAGTTATATTGCCGAACTTATGCATGATTTATATGTGACAAGAAATCGAATGACTTTCACATATTATCACATAACATTGAATTTAAACAATGGTTTCATTTATTAATGAAATATCATTAAGTTGGGTATTTTAAGGCATTTCAATATTTTACAAATGTTCATGCATTATCAATTAGTTTCAAACAACAAGGATAATTCACAAATAATCAAACGAGATATGAACACGAATAGAAATCATTCATAAAAGTAGAACAACTGTTTGTTACAAACTCATATGAATAACCGTCTCACAAAGTGTGAGACACACTAAAGAAGTTCACAATATTTTGATTACTATAATTATCCTAAACACAAACTAAATGATAAATGTTGAGGGAGAGTGTCATCGGCCATCATCATCATGCTCGCCATCAACACGCAATGTCACCTCCTCTCCAGCAAGCACCTCTCATGCAGAAGGACCTGTTTTCAACAAACAGAACAAGTATCAAATATACCTAACACTGCAAATGTGTTTGCAAGATATAACATTTATAAAATTGTATATCAAATATATACATTTGTCATTGATGACCCCAGTGACACCGGGTTCAACCACCACACCTCTGAAATGTGATATGAACTCGTGGAAATCCAGTGTTTCCGTGTCGCCTCTCATAATGCAAATCCTGACTTGTGCTTGGAAGCTTGGTGGTAGCGACCGCAGCACAACTCCCATTGCAAAATAGCTTGCGAACCAGTTGTCCAGGTAGTATGCCAGACTCATGTATGCATCATACATGCTCAATAAGTGCTCGTCTAGTGAGGAGCCCTCCTCCATCTTTATGGAGAGGAAGTCCCCCATCATCTCATACTCCCACATGCGCACTTGTTCCATGAAATGCGATCTCAGATGTTCCATGACCATTCGGGGATTAAGACTTCCCACCATTGGCCATAGCCCATCCTCCAGCCCGAGGCACATCATCACTGATATGAATGTGGCCATCACACGACGACGGCAGCGGAGATCCCACTGCTCCTGGGTCTCATGAGAATAGGGTGGATCCTAGTACATCTCGTAGATCATGTAGTCAGCCACTTTGTTCTCACCAAGGAGATCGAAAAGGCGCATGACCCATGCAGAGAAGTTGGTTCCATCTAACTTGAGCTTTTCTCCTTTTAACCAATCGTCAATAGGGAAGGTAATCTCGGGGAGAACCATTTTCTACATTTATAATTGCAAAAGGAATTTAGACTAAGTTTATAATTAAATAAGTTAATAATAACTCCACTCAGAAACACATATCCCCATAAGGGTTCCTAGTGATAACACGACCCCTATCAGCCACATCTCCCACGATCATCATGGCCATCAATGTGGGTTCAAGGGTGGACGCTAAACGTTGGTCACATCATTCATGCGACTCGTGCTCGATCTTTCGACCATCCGTGTTCCGAGGCCATGTCTGTACATGATAGGCTTGATAACTCAACCTTAGTGTATTCGCTGTGCAACATGGCTTACACCCATTGTATGCGAACGTAGATATGTCTGACACCCGATCATCATGCCCTGCCTCATACCGAAGAACTTTCTTGGTGGTGCACACTAAGGGGGAACACAATCATTGGTAATTTTAACAGGGATCATCTTATTAGGCTACCGTCGAGTATCTAATACTAGCACACAATAAGATACACAAACAACAACATTGAATGTAAATGCGATGTGATATGGTCCTTCACGTCATGATCTCCATTCGTCGTCACCGGGTTCCAGCGCCAAGGTTCCGGTGCCGTAGACACCAGGGTACCGGTGTCATTCCGGTGTGGTAGTTTGTCATCTCCGTGACTATCTACTACTACGTAACATAAGATAATCACTTTACCTTTGCCACAACCATATCACAAAGCAACGCCCCCCTGCAAAACAAAGTTAGACGCCTCTACTTTATCTTTGCATGTTTTACGTGGCTGAATGGGCTTTCGCACAAGAACCGTTCTAACCTATGAACTTTCAGCACAACGCTGATCAGGTAGTTGTCTCTACTACACCCCTTTCGGGGCCCTCCGTTGCAAATGGTATACCAACTAATGCAAGAGAGACAGACACCCCCTAAGCCACTTTATACGGTACAAGCCGTATGTTAAGCGTGGACCAGTCTCGCGAATGAACATGTAAAGTCGGTTGGGGGCCGCTTCATCAAGCATTACTGCGGTATACACAAGTACATGTGGGAGGGTAACAACTAAAAGATCAACGCCCACACGCTACAACTCGTGTGTTCTACCCGTACTAGCATTACTACGCATAGATCTAGCTCTGATACCACTGTAGGGGTTCCGTGCATGAAAACAATAAAATTTTATGCTACGCCCCTGAACCCCTAAAACTGCCAGGACCTATCTATTAGTAATACAGTAACGGGAGGGGCTTTTCGCGAACTTACCCTTGAAGACCGAAAAGCGTTGTCAACGCTTAGGAGAGCGTGGTTGATGTAGAGAGCTAAAGCCGACCTCAAGGTCGTGATGAAGTCCTTGCGCTCCTTTGGCTCCAACGACTTGAGTGCCTTAAGTGCTACACCTCGCGAGGAGTTACACACGTCCGGTGTCTGACGATGACTCCCACTTCCCCGATCCAGTAGCAGTTGTGGAAGTCGATCTCCCGGATCCGAATCCCGCAGCGCGACGGCGCTCCGCGGTGAAGATGTCTCTCGTTCGCGCAGTCCAGACTTGGGACCACGGTCATGAGAGAGAGAGGGGGAGAGAGAAAATATCAATTAGAGGTCCTCCCAAAAGTGAGAAGACCTTTATTGATTATTGGGTGTCCTTTATTTGGCCAAATACCCCCACTATATATAGGGGGAGGGGAGGTACTACCTCCCTCAAAGTCCCAGGGTGGGACTAAAGGAGAGGAGGGAGAGGGGTGGCACCGCCGGCCACCCCCATGGGCCCCATGCGGGGGAGGGGGGCTGGCCCACTAGGGCGCCGGCCACCCCCTTGGCCCCTTCTCCCTCTCTCCTTTCCCTAATGGGCTCTCTCCCCTCCAGGAATTGGCCCATTAAGCCTTTGACCTTTTAAATTGATTTTTCTCTTTATTAAATAATTATGAATAAATGATTAAATCAATATTTAACATTCATTCACATATTATTCAACCTCCGTGGTTATGGAACACCTTCCACCTCCACTCCGGACATCCTCCGGACTTACCGAAACCCTTCCGGTCTTTGTCTCTACTATTCTTCTGTGATTCTACCAATCCTATAAACACTCTCTAAGCATCATCAAGCCCTTAAGCATGATACCCCAAGGTTCGGGAACACTCCAGACATGGTCGGGACACTCCCGCACCAGTGATCAACAGAGGGACCTGGATGGCCATGTGACCCCTGTGCGTTCCACGAAGATGTTTTGTCGTTTGAACCGAGACAGTCGTGTCTTATTCCCTTTGTATCTCGATACTTGCATTTCCTGAGATCTGATCAATGACATCACCATGTCGTGTTCAATCTTGTTACCGAACAACGCTACTTGACTCGTTCCGACAAGTGATATCCCCGTGATCAAATCACACGCTGCGCAACTATTGGATATAACTTCTCCGAGTGGGCCCTTTGAGTATCTTCCCATCACATGGACGGACAAATCCTGCTCTTGACATATATTGCCTCTACGGTTTCCTCCGAGTACCTGAACACACCTTTATAACCACTGTATTACCAAGTGGCGCTTGATGCTATCTAAGCACTCTCTAGAGACAGTGATTGATATAGCCTCATGGTCTAAGGAATAGTCTACAAGGATCCATTTCTAATCATCATAACTTGAACTTCGTGACATGATCGGGTCACAATGTTTAGGTTGGGTATTGGTTCATCATATCATTCTCAGAATGAGTTGACTCCATTTCCAACTGTCATAAATGCCACATGATCAGGAAACTTGATCATCTGTTGACCAATGAACCAGTGACTAGAGTTTCACTGGGAACCCCTGGTTGTTTACATATCACACGTGTACTGATGTTTCCACTCAATACAGTTATAGCATGATATAAAACTTAATCGTAAACTTTATGAAATATGATAATAGTCCTTATTACTATTTGTCTCTAGGGCATATTTCCAACAGGTGCTGCTCCTCCTCTCTCTCTCTCTATTTGATTAACAAGATGATCAAGGTTTCCTGATCATGGACATTGGATGTTGTTAATAACAAGGTCACACCATTGATGGAATGATGTGATGAACATTCATCCGAAGTATAGCATTACGATCAAGTCATTGTGTTTATATTGCTATAACATCATACGAAGTAATCTTTATCCTTAGACCATGAGATCATGTTAATTGCTAACACCGGAAGAGTATCTTGATAACATCAAACGTCACACCATAACAGGGTGACTATAAAGATGGGTTCAGTATTACGAAGGTGTTACGTTGAGGCTCATGGATCAAGAGTGGAATTTGTCAATCCAGATGACGGATAGATATACTCTGGGCCCTCTCGGTGATTTCACATTAGGATAGCTTGCAAGCAAGTGATGTGATCACTAGAATGTTATATCACGGGAACGAGAAAAGAGTGCATGTTGGAAACGAGATCAAACTAGGTATGGAGATACCGATGATCGAATCTCGGACATGTAATATATCGAGAGACAAAGGGATTTAGTTACAAGCGTTAAAGGTTCTCACGATCACAGGAGTCATCGTTGAATGTGTAGGAGTCAGTACGGATCTCCAGGTCACGCTGCTGATTATTGATCGGAGAAGGGTCTCGATCATGTCTGCATTATTCGCGAACCGTAGGGTGGCACACTTAAGAGTT
Source organism: Avena sativa (assembly GCA_916181665.1). Lineage (NCBI taxonomy): Eukaryota > Viridiplantae > Streptophyta > Magnoliopsida > Poales > Poaceae > Avena > Avena sativa. The sequence goes on along the minus strand of OV702290.1, from coordinate 22,807,206 downwards.
ACCGGACACCATTTTGGAGCACATATGTTTCAGACGAAAGAATTGCAAAGCGCAGGAATTATTTCAATAGAAACCGGAAATTGTTTCGTGTGAAATTGCAGAAGGTGGTTCTGCATGTGATATTGAAATATTGCAAGGGGCTATATGTGAATGTTTGTTAATTAAAGTAATTAACAAAATTCTGAATAAATTTAATAAAAGAGTTTTATTAAATGAGAGAGCATTAAATTTGGAGAAACTTAATGCATTTAAAGTGGAGACTTTAAAAGGGAATGTGAAGAGGCATTTTAATGTGGAGGAGTTACCACCACATGAATGTGGGAGGTGAGGGGTCACCCCCCCCCCCATGCGCCGGCCATGGAGAGAGGGGGCACCCCCCTCCTCCTATAAAAGGCCACCCATTCCCTCCTTCATCCTCACACCTCCTTGTGAAGGATCTCTCTCCCCCTCTAGAATTATTCCCCCATGGTCTCGGATTAGCGATATACATGTTCCCGGTGGCATTTTGTCTGGAAGGAGTTGCTGCTTCCGCTGGATCGCTGGAGCGAGGAGGTGGAGGTTGTCCGGTGGCTTGAACGTGTGTGCGAGTGCGGATGCGCTGCTGAGTTGCGGCGCTCGGACTTCCTCACGATCTTGAGATCGGCAAGTGTACGACTACATCAACCACGAGTTCCTACTCGTTTACAAAGCTCGTTGTCTTCGAGGGTAAGTTCTCTATGGATGTATGTCCACCCGTTTGCTTTGTACCTAGTAGATAGATCTTGGCGTGTAGTTCACACCGTAGGAAATTTTTTGTTTTCTATGCTGCAGACCCAACATGTTCTACAAACCTCTGCACTTAGAGGCCCAACAACTGTCTGCAAGAATAGAAGTGCGTAGACATCAGGTGGCAGCACTATGCCAGGGTGAGTGTGTCGACATTATGTCATCAGTGCCCGACACTATGTTGTGCTGCTTAATCTATAAATAGGTATGCATTCTTGTGAAGAACTGCAAGATGGTGTGCGAGACCAGGGACACCACTATGGCGGAGCTTCTCGAAGATGTCTTAGGACCTCGTCCTCAGACATCTTCGAGGAGCTCGCCGTAGAGGCACTATCTAATATGTGAAATTAGTTAGCTCCACCAGCATACTGATTTAGCTAGAGAAGATATAAATCGAAAGATGGTGTGCGAGAGAAGGGACACCACTACGGCAGAGCTTCTCGAAGATGTCTTAGGATCCCGTCCTCAGACATCTTCGAGGAGCTCGCCATAGAGGCACTCCCTAATATGTGAATTGTGATATCTTCTTATCAAGCTTTTATGAATTAATCCTATCTTTGTTACAATTTTTTCAGTTTGTTGAACGCAGGTAGACGAAGAAGGATATTTTGCCCAGCTAGCTAGCTAGTTAGAATGATGAACTCACGCATGTGTGTGCTTCTAAAATCAAATTTCGAGACTATGTGCCAAAACAAGATATATATAGATAGAATCCACATATTGTGATATTTACCTTAGAGTTCCTTGCATTAATAAAAGATAGATAGAATCTAAACATCGATCTCATGCTATCATTGCAAAAATTACTACCAAACTAAATCCACAAATCCATCTATAAGATAGAGCATGAAATGAGCTAATATAGCAATGAGAGTTCAAAGGATGAAGTTGCTCACCTTTTAGAACCTTTGGATAGATGGGGCACCACAAAATATAGACAAATCTTGAGGAAAAAAGGGCATGAACTCGAGCTTGAAGCAAGAAAGAGAGAGAGAGAGAGAGAGAGAGAGAGAGAGAGAGAGAGAGAGAGAGAGAGAGAGAGAGGAGAGCCACCAGCTTGAATGGTGGCTCGGGCAGGGGAAGAAGATATAGCCAAACCTTTAGCCCCGGTTCGTGTCTAGAACCGGGGCTAAAGGTCCACCTTTAGCCCCGGGTCGTATAACAAACCGGAACTAAAGGGTCTGGCGCCCGACCTGGCCTGCCTGAAACCCTTTAGCCCCGGTTTATTACACGACCCGGAGCTAAAGGTCCCGTTCGAACCGGGGGCTAGTTCCTGCCACCCCTCTGGGGCCAGTTCTAGCCGTTGGACCGGGGCATTAGTCCCGGTTTGTAGCAAAATCGTGGCTAATATCCCTGGACCAAAGGTCTGTTTTCTACTAGTGAAGTCCAGGACGCTGGAGAAGAACGCCCCGTTCCACATATGCTAGAAGGCTCTTGATCTGCATGTATGCACATACCGACGTGTTTGTTTGCATACCAATTGTTGCCGGGGAAGAAAGAGAAATGAGGAGACATGAAGAAAATAAACAAGTAGCGGAAAAGGTTTCAACTGGTTTGTCAACCTGTAGGATCAAGACGACTAATAAAATCACAAGCAATATTGTTGTGTACATGCTTCAGGTGAAAGAGGTTAGAGAGTATAAAGGATATAAGAGAAGAAATCCAAGGTGTTTGTTAAGAATTAAAAGATTCACAAGTTCGAATGCATAACAATCAGTTTTTTCAGTTTTGTTTTCGAAAGGGGAAGGAGCTCTCCCTTCTAAAAACAGCTTGATGGTGGTACTAGAATTCAAGATTGTTAATACTTACTTTCAGCTTGTTATTGGCAAAGGAGAAGGACTCCTGAATTTTTGAAAATGAGATTAGTTTCTTCATATTTTACTTTCTTTAGAGTCGATTGGATATATTAGCTTTCACGGGAGAGCGGGTGGAACGAGAAAAACAAATACCCTAGAAACAATTTCACGATATTAAGTAATTGTTTAATTCAGGTTTTTATATGAAAGATCCACATAATACGTTATGTTTGGGCATGCGTGCGGGGACGCAGTTGTCACCTGCTAGAACTAAATCTGGAAGCCAAAGTCTCTAGAAACGATTTCACAAGATTGAGTAATTGTTTAATTAAGGTTTTTATACGAAATATCCACATAATATGTTGCCTTTGGGCATGCGTGCGGGGACAACGTTGTCACCCGCTAGAACTAAATTTGGAAGCCAAAGTGTCTTTATCGAACTGATCTTAGTACTGAATTCGGAAAACAAAAGTTAGTATATTTTGTTGTGGCATCGGTCAATTTAGTTTCTGACCAGGAGCTTATCATTCACCGTACAAAAACCGTAATTAGAACTGTGAAACTTTTTCGATAAGCACTGATTTCGGGTTTGCAAAGTGCAGGTACCGGGTACGGGATGACTAACACACAAGTCTTCTTGTGGTTGTCGTGTGCCTCCATTCATCACAATAATTGTAACAATGTGTTTCTTATGTTATAAGACTACTTTTTTATACATGAGTTTTCAAGGGAGTATTTTTTAAAACCGTGACAACGCTAGTGGATATAGATACCGTATTCTTTAAAGACGAACGATTCTCGTGCTATTAGCGCTCCGCGTCGATCAAAATTAGCGATGGGCGATGGTACCGTAGATTTCAGCACTTAGCCAATTAGAGAGATTGCCACGTTGCCTATTTACTTATCGCATAGACTCCCGGGTTGTCCTATGCGCTGCGCTGCGCGTCGCGATGATTTGGTCAAAGCGGCGGAGGTCCCTTCCTCACACCGCCGCCGACCTCGGTCCTCGCTCAAGATGGGAATGTGCCGGCCCGGACCTGGCCCCGTGGCCTCAAGGCCAATTTCAGGGGCCACAGGCCGACCCATTCCGAGAAAACCCAGTGGCCTCGCTGGCCCATTGGGTACCCCGGGACCCACCCAAAACAAGATGTAATACAAGCATTCTAGATATGTTAGCATCATACATCTATATAAATATTCTTTTCAGCTATGTTTACACAACGATATGAACAAAAGTACGACAGAACATCACCTCATCAGATACAAAAGTACGCGCACAGCACATCAAATTTACAGAAGATTCAATGAGTCGTACAGCACAATCTAGTCTAGAAAAAGTTACCAGCAGAAAATTTCTCCGGTGAAAACATTCCGGGCAAATTTACATGCATGTAATAGCAAACATCAGGAATTTATGTGATCCAAATTGCCGGGACTTTCACGACTTTGCCGCATCATCGTTCGAAGGTTATGGCCCAATGTACCCACCTATTTAAGAGTCCTCATCATCTGCATTTATCAAAAATTACAGCAAGACAACCAAACAATTTACTGCAGCCATGTACTGGTTATTCATCTCATCAAGAAACATGATCAGTTAAATTTTGCTAAACTTGCAGCAACTAAACAAGTAGTACACAACTTGTAAACTGAACTATCAACTAAAGTGCAGAAGCACCTAGATGATCGACTCCTCAAACTAACTTATCAGCAACTAATTTGCTTTTCTTACTCCTAGACAGAGACATAAATATATTGAACAGACATAAATATACCTACAAGTAGTACCTAGACAGAGATCATATGTAGCCGATGCCACAACTGTAATTGTCCAACTATTACACTGAACAACATGTAATTGAACAACTAGTACACTAGTCTTGCAACTGTAACCTATCAACAAAGATCATATGTAGCCGATGCCACAACTGCAATTGTCCAACTATTACACTGAAGTCCATATAGTAGCTACATGGAAACTGACATACTAACACATTGGCAGAAACTGGAAGAAGATACACATAGGAAACATAATATCAAATACCTTCTAACTTCATTATTATGTCATGAACTGAAGCCATGCTACGCTCGGTATTAGCTGTAGAAAACATAAACACGGGTATGATGAATTTGTAAAGTTTAAGCATTAATAAGAAACAAAAAAACTAGTGTCTTATGGCTTCACCTGTGGCTCTTATCCAGTCTTGTGAGCAAATAAGAGCTTCAACTGTTTTGGGGGTCATTCGACTTCGAAAATCTGATAGTACTCGTTTCCCTGTGCTGAAAGCGGACTCGGATGCCACCGTAGAGGCAGGAGCTACCAAGATAGCTGCTGCCATACGACTTAGTGTTGGATATTCAGATGAGTTTGTCTGCCACCATGCAAGGATGTTGAAATGATCAGTTCGGCGGATGGGAACCTTTGTCAAGTATGCATCAAGTTCTGAAGAATCCATGTTTGTTGATCGAGCACTTAGCGTGACATGCTTGTCCCAATCAGTCATAGGATCTTGATCAGTTTCATCCATTTCATCATCACCTCCTTGAGTCATGGAGTCTGAGCCAGGACCATTTTCATTCAATTGGAGGTATTCCTTAAACAATTCTTTGAACAAATTCTCTACTTTAGCAATCATTGTTGCAGCTTCATTCCCAAATTCTGAGCTAAACCGATACTCAATGTATTTCAACTTAAACTGTGGGTCCAAAATCACTGGAATGGAAAGTTTTAGCCATGATAGCTTCTAGTACTTTTTTAGCTTTTTCTTCATGTACATGACCACTTGACCAAACTCAGTGTTCTCTTCATAGTGTTGTTGATCCAGGGTTTGCTTCACTTTCCAGATTTCATGGAAATACAAGTTTGCAGTGGGGTATTTTATACCCGATACCACATTCGTGGCTTCATAGAATACCTTCAGCAACCTGCAAATAACATTAGCATTTTCCCAATCCTCAAATGACGGTTTGAAGGGCGGATAATTTGTATCTTGAATGGCCAGTGAATCAAACACTCCACGATACTCTCTTGCTACATCGATCATCATGAAGGTAGAGTTCCAACGAGTTGGCGTATCAAGACTCGGACTTATGCCACATGATATGCCTAGCTGGTCAACTATTTGTTCAAACTTCTCTTTTCGTGTTTGTGAGCTTCCAATATACTTTATACTGTCACGTATCTTGTTGGTCATTGGGTCAAGAAAGTTCAGTCCAACTTGACATACCAAGTTGATGACATGACAAGCACAACGTTGGTGGAAGAGCTTGCCGCCACCAAGTAGTAACTTCTTGGTCAACAAATGCTCCATCAGTAATTTCACCATTGCAAAATTATTGGATGCATTGTCAAGTGTCATAGCAAAAAAATTGTCTTCTATGTGCCACTCCCTTACAAAATTCACCATGACATTGAACATTGCAACTCCCGTGTGGGGCGTCTCCATAGCAGTGAATTTTACTATCCTCTTCTGCAGCTTCCAATTCTCATCAATAAAATGGGCAGTAATGCAGATGTACCCCACTGTTTGATTGGATGTCCACATGTCTGAAGTCAAAGATATCTTCGATTTAGAGTTTCTGAACATCCCTTGTAGGATGCGCTTCTCTTCCTTGAATGCTTTCACACAATCATTCTTCATTGTTTTTCTACATACAAACTTGAAACTTGGATTTAGACTAGACACAAATCTTCGGAAGCCGTCATACTCCACCAATGAGAATGCCAACTCATGTAAAACAATCATCCTCATGAGTTCTCTACGTGCCAATGCCTGATTAAAGGACCAATGCCCTATGGCAACTCCATCCGGGCTCATGATTGAAGCACTTAGCTCCATCCTCCGCTTCTTCTTCTTCTTCTCCTTTGTCCTCATCCTCATCTTCTTCTTCCTCTTCTTCATAGTCCATATCTTCTTCATCGTCAACATCTTCTTCAAAATCCACCATTTGAGTATCACGTGAACGTCCTACTGAAAACATTGCAATGAAATGAGAACTTATCAACTATTAAGTTGCATCCCTATAAAAGAAACAAAAATAATGCTCACCATGATAAGCTCTACAAATGTTTATCGAAGGAGACAACCCTAGGGATGGTGGAGCCCTTCTCATCATTACACTGGATATCAACAACGATCTACCACTTTGGTTCGCTTGATGAGACCCTTCTTCCTCTTCCATGGTTCTAAAAATAAAGGAACATTAGAGAGCCTCAACTAAAAATATATGCCATCAAAATATCAGTCACATACATCAGGACACAGATTTCCAAAAGTACCCCACATACATCACGCTAATTTATTCGCTGATTTCCAAATTGCATTTCAGGTTTGTAGCATAATCGGCACTACAAGTTATAGTCAAGTTATAGTCATTCATAAGATTGTTTCATAAGCTGTAAGAGGATGTGCAGTCCATGCCTAGAAATTCTTGACAAGAATAAGTCCATATATATTCTTGAGCACTAAGAATCTAGAGCCTACATCATCTGCACTAACCAAGAATCTAAAATTTGCACTAACCAAGAATCTAGAAATCTACAGAGCACAAATCTACATCACCGTCAAGAAATCGAACAGAGCACAAATTTTCATTAGAGACGATTGGACACTAACCGTGGGGGAGAACGATCAGAGGGAGCAGGATCTTGTAGTAGGACGAGCCACCGGGACTACGACGAGCTGCCGAGCTGTGCGGCGGAGGAGGCGACGGCCGAAGACAGTCCAGGACAGAGACGGCGACTAAGAACGGGGCGAAGAGCGGGAACTGAAAGGCGACCGGGATCCGAAGGCACCGTCGACGGCTGAGATGGCCGAGGTGGGGCGGCGTATGGGCGGCCGCCGGGGCAGTGGCTGGGGCGCCACGCCGCCACGCCAACTAGGGCAAGCGTCGAGTTGTTCGTAGCCTGGTTGCTCGCGACCTCGCGTGCTATGTGAGGCACCGAGGGGAAATTGGGTCGACCCTGTCAACCCATTGGGTCAGTCGAAGCCGGCTCCGTTGGCCAAAAAAATATTCAGGTCTGACCTGTGCGCCCCAATAGCCTCGAATTTTTGGGCTGGGTCAGTGACCCGGCGGGCCGACCCGACCCATTCCCATATTGACTCCTCGCCGCCCGCTGCCCCTGGCGATTTAGCGCGCAGGTGGCCATCGGCGGCCGCATTGAGCGCGGACCTCCCGCGCCGTCTGACCCTGCAGCATGCCCTCGAACTCGGCCATCTGCGGCTGGTGGCTCGACATGGACGGTGCTGCGTGCTGCCAACCAGGAAGGGACACCAACAGAGAGAGAGAGAGAGAGAGAGAGAGAGAGAGAGAGAGAGAGAGAGAGAGAGAGAGGGAGTAGTGGCGCAGGACGTGGTTGGGCGGCGACCTAATATTCTCCAGCGCTGGGCGGCATAGAACGGGTTGGGGATCCAGTCATCTTCTCCCCCCATGATTTGCTTCTGAATATTATGCGTTTTGTGAATGATTTGGTGTTTTCTTGGTGGCAGCAGCGGCATCTGCCGGCCGACGCCTTGGGGACTTACGGCGGCGTGTCCTCAGTTCGACGGAGAGCGTCCGCAGCATCGCGCCTTTCATCGGCGGCCAGCAAGACGAAGGTAGCGCACGCATCCGCCGCAAAAAAAGTGAAGTAGCCGACTGTTGCAGCTCTGCCTTACCAGTCTCGCTTCTCTGTTTCAGCAGCGACGAACACTAGGAACAAAGGTCGCGGCGCCTTGATAGAGTGGGATGAACGGCGCCGCCAAACCGCCACCACGGCCACGTCCGCCTCACCTCTGCCTCTCCCTCTCCCTCTCAGTAGGCCGCACGATGACGCGCAGGAGGATGCACATGGGAAGCTGGACCTCAGTACCCATCTGCCACTCCTCTGCGTTTTCTCTAGCGCTATTGCTCCTTCAGGAGGGCGAATTTGCTAGCTGAGCGGTGGATGGAGAGGAAATGAGATGCAAGAGTCCAGAGTCATGGTCGAGTGAAGCAACACCAAAAAATACTTGCAGAGGGGGAGGAGTCGGAAAGGATTTAGGACGTTTGTGTCGCTAATATCGTCGGCAAGCTCGTGTGGTAGCAACAAGGGGCATATACGGGAGTAGTCGACAGAGCTATTTGATCAAGTGCAGGCTAAACTATCAGTATCCAGTATGTTTTTTTCTTCCCTGTGTAACTACTGTGAGAATTTTACTTTTGCCTACTGCTGTCAGCAATTTAGCCGATTTGCACAAATGTTACTTAAAATTATCACATTGTGGGAACCGAAGAGTAAAAGTTACATGAAGAGAATGGCTCTAATGTTCCGAAGTATGTTTTCAGTTTGGTTACGCTACTCCCTCCGATCCAAATTAATGTTCTCAGATTTATATAGATTCAGATGTATCTAGTCATGTTTTCTAAAAGCGATATTTGTTTTTGGTATGTTCTCATAAAAGGATTTAGGTTATCTTACTTCACAGTATAGTCCTTCAACAGTACTTTGCTAACTTGGCAGTAGGTAGAATTGTATCTGAATCTACATATTGGGATCTAGAGCGACACTATACAGTAATGTTTCCCCATTTATACTTCTACCTATAAGATGCATATTGGAAACTATGTACTAGCTTCTAGGGCATAAATAAAAAAATTAGTTTGTGTTTGTATCAACTTATGGTCTGCCACGGGCAGAAGGTAGCACAGTAACCACGGTATTTTATTTTTGTTTTTTGGTGTTCGGCAAGAGTGAATTCAGGTACTTCTCATTAAAGCTATTTAGAGTCGAATGCATCTGCTTGCTTGTCACGATACTTCTTTCTTTTACATATGAGCTGTTTATTTGCAGGTCCTCTTGATTTGTGTTATTGTTGTGGCTTTTGTGTTTTTTAATACAATGAATTATACTGTTTTTGTTCCTGCTGTAAACAGCCGCAAGAAAACTCATCCGTGCTTTACTGTCTCTGCTAAATTCTTAATAGTTTGGATTTTTCCTAGCATGCTTGGGAGCTACCTTTACCACTGGAGCTTACTTGTTTATTGAAATACGATTATTTTTCTGTGATTTGTTTTTTATTTTCATCATTTTAATTGTTATTTATCATTTTCCTTTGTCTTTGTCGGTTGTTTTCATGTTATCAGCTGCTTGGCCATGTCTTACAGTGCTGATGGTACAAGGTGAGGATGTGAAAAATTCAGTCAACGTGTTGATCTATGAAAGATCTACATTTTGTTGCTTGTTTCTCATGTGCCGATTTTTGATCTTTATGCTTTTTTTATCATTTCACACTCATATATTTGTTTGTTTTGAATTTTCCTTTCAGACTCCTCTCTTGTGGAACTAGCAAAGATGGTGATTCCTACTTGGTTCCATCGACGTCTAGCCACCTGTCCCTACGGCCGCGCTCCGCTCCACCCACCGACGTGTCAAGGTGCGGCTGGACGATGAGCTCCAGGCCGACCTGGACTTAACTTTCACCATCGGATCCACCGCCGCTCGATATGATCCGATTGGCTGCATGATGTATCTCATCATGTTTGTCCACATTGCAAGGCCTGTTTTTGGTATGAAGGACATTGTTACCACTAGACATCTGATATTCTGTCCACATTTGAAGACATGATTTCGGTATGAGAAATGTTGTTACCACTGGACATATCTGGATTCTAGGCAAAAATTGTATGCCCATGGCTTACTCAAGGCCAAAATTTTCTTGACCAACCAATTGGCATGTACCCTCGACTAAAGCTTATTGCAGTGAATGTAACTGTTTGCAGCCTTGCTAATCTGCAGCTGATTTTGCTACCAGTCGGTGGCGGTTTTACTGTTGACCTACGGTGTGTTTTGTTGTTGGTTTGACATACTACTGCCCAGTTTGGTGACTTCATGTTTCTAATTCTTTTTTTTTTGAACATTCATGTTTCTAATTCTTTGCTACCAGTACTTATTTATGTTTCAGACGCGAGCTAATTCGTTGCTACTTATTGTTGAGACGCTACTACACTCTGTTCCTGTTTCTAACATATATCGAACTGGCCATTTACTTCGTATGGTATAGCCGTGTTGGTCTCAAAGTGAGATCAGACGAATCTACCATATGCGTGCATGTAGCAGCAGCACGGCTTCACTGTCCGCACCTAGGCACATAATCTGAGTGGCAAAAGAATTATATTGCCTGTCCGTAATTGCAGGAGGCAAAAACAAGTCCTGTACTAAAAAATACTTTTCAGCATCACAGCCGCACCACGGGCGGGGCGTGTCAGCGCCACTAATTTCCTAGTTTAATTTTAGGGTGATACAGACCTACAGCTAGGCCTGTTACTTCCTTGGTCTGACACCCTTTACAGGGTTCTGACATTCTTGCAACATAGACAATACTTTTGACAGGATTAATAGAAGGACGAAAATGTATATTTTTTTCTTCCAGAAAATGCAATACTTGCATCTCAGTGCATTGAGAGAAGGAAACAATTTACAAGCTTAGGAATACATAATAAAATATCAAAAATAACGACCCATGGTCAGTCCAGGTAAAACTACTCTGTAGTTCTGCCAGAAATGTCAGTTAAAGGAGAAGCAGCCGTGCAGTTTGGGAATTGGCCATTGCTCAGGAGTCTTGACATATAGCTATACCAACATTACAGAGATGCATATGCATATGCATATAGCTATACCAACCTGCACGAATGAATCAGTGAGGACTCGATCGGATGAGATTCAGCCCACAATGAATGGGCCAATCTCCCCGCCCCGCATGGCTCGGGCGATCTCGTTGGCGACTACCAGGCATGTCGACACCCATCCGGCGAGGACCGCCCACACCATGTCCACCATGTACGCTGCCAGGCCCCACGGCATCGCCATCCTCCTCTTCCCACTAGCCTATGCTCTGCTGCTGTCGCAAATAATGAGGCAATTCCATGACGACGAGCAAAGATTAGGTCTTGTGGTGTGCACAGAAATCGCTTCAATTTCATCAGGGGGATGGGAACAGATCAACGAGGGAAGAATCGCTGATTTACCTTTTGATGCCTGGAAAGGCATTCACCATGAAAGAACGGGAGCAACCTCCAACCAGCACCGAACCTTCAATCATGCATGTCAAGGGATTAGGATCTCGTGCGGCATCAATTAGCATCTGCGTATTTATTAGATGTGGAACTAAATTAAATACTAGAGAAGAGACGACGAGGGATTTCGCTACCTTCTTGTACCGCCCACCTAACCCTTCTTCTCCTTTGCGCCTCCCACTTGCAACCAAAGCTGAAACCTTGAATAGAGCTAGCCAGGAAGTATGGTATGAAAGGAGATGATGCAATCGAGAGTGTTCGCCTTTGCTTTTGCTCCCAGTCAGATACAACTGGGCCACTTAAGAATGTCTTTTCTCTTAGAAAACGGAAGACAAGACGCACCACCTCACCACACGTCTAGAATTGATGGAGAAGCGCAACTGTGCCACCTGATGTAGGGCACTGGCATTCAGCAGCTCCACCACCATCAGTTCCTTGATTAGGACTAGTACTAGGCAACTAAGCAAAGGTTGTCTTGTTGCTTTTGCCCATCTCCTTGCCTTCCATTCCGCATCACCTCTCGCTGTCGAATCCAGCCAAGTAAGCTGTTCAGAGAGAACAAGCTAGAGATTGCCACGTGGGGGGGCACCCGCCACCGGACGGAAGGAGGGGGAGCTTTATCCAATACATTTGCCGGTTGGAATGGATCAGTACAAGATTACAGAGGAAGGAGGATTTGGATTTGGATTTGGGCAAGTGCGTCACAAGTGATTAGGAGCCAACAAATTCGATCCATAATTGCGTACAAGCGAGGTGATCTCTTGACAGTGACATGTAGTTGTTGTAACAACACCACGGATGGAGCCAGCTAGTACAATAAAAGGAGCATGTTCTAAGAAGTTTTCGGTGCCTTAATTTATGTCACCTTGTAGGAGTAGATCTTTAGCTGTGAGATTTCGGTCCAGATCTGATGACCCGATCTGTATGCGCTAGCTGTTTGGACAACGATCTTCATTGCATCGTTGGATTGACTTAGTCCCTGATTCACTGGAAACAACGATACAGTAGTAGTATTTGGTACCAGACGGAAACATCTAAATGCTCAATCCATCATTTCTTATTCATTCACCATACGCTAGCATACGTCCAACATACCACAAGCAAAGCGTGTTTTCTTCAAAAAAAAAAACAAGCAAAGCGTGTAGGCACGTGCGCCTGCGCCTTCTACTAACAACGAGTTAGGCTAGTCATATCATGCATATGATACTAGTGTATGATACTATCTTCATAGTGCATGGTATCATATGGTAGTACCATACTAGTAGTATATTTAATGATTTATAGGATCTAAATACAAAATTGTATTCAAGATTTATTTGCATGAGTATTTTCTAGTTTTACATACTATGATACGGTATCTACCTATGATACTCTAACGATCTCTTTCTTCATTAATTGTTGTGCCACATCAGATTTTTGCCAACATGGCATGCATGATACTAGCTATGATACTCCCACTATGACCAGCCTTAATGGAATAAAACTACCACAATTTGAGTTTTGACTACGACTCAGTACCAACATTGCTAATTTTGACGAGTCAGTACCAACTTTGAGATCGTTGCGAATCGAACTAATTCACGGCTAAGAGATATTTTTGTTATATTAGGTATATACGGTTGTTATGGTAGTTTAGATAGAGTTATGATCTGTTTACGTACAGTCCTAACTTGACTCGTACTCCAAGATAATCCTATGTACGCCTATATATACTGTTGGATGGCGGTCTATGTATAATGTTGTAATGCCCAATCGAATCTTAAAGGAGTCAAGATGATTAGTATATGCTTGTATGTTTTCTCGATATTTATCAATTGCCCCGCTGTAATTTGTTCATCAGCATGTTATCTATCTTAAGAAGAGCCACCTCTAGTGAACTATGGACCCCAGTTCTTTCTTTTACATTCAATCTACAAACTGTTTACTGCTTTGTGTTTACTTTCTACAAACTATTACTTCCTTCCATTCGATATGTTTAATTCTTTGTTTTCAGCAAAATCGGTGAGATTGACAACCTCATCGCAAGTTGAGGGCAAAGTTCTGTGGTTGTGTTGTGCAAGTCTCCATGTTGCTGCTGGCACCGGTAGTGCGCCCTGCCAAAGTTCAGCTAGCTACACCTTTGGGGTGTTCCCTTGCTCCTACTGGATTGATAACCTTGGTTTCATATTAAGGGAAAACTTGCTGCTATGCTCATCATACCTTCCTCTTGGGGTTCCCCGACAAGCTCGGTATATTTTGGGCTATCATCAAGCTTTTTCTGGCGTCGTTGCCGGGGAGTCAAGGACATCTTCACAAGGGGAGTCCCTCATAACCAATCTCGTTACTTTGTTATTTTTGTTTTGCTTAGTTTACTTTTGCTTTGTTTTCTTGTTTCTTTATCAAAAATACAAAAAGATAGTTCTTACTATAGTTGTTATTTTCATTGGTCTGTTATTGTCTTGCTTTATCATGCTTTCTATCAATGGTTGGTTTCTTTGAAACTAAATCTTATTGGCAATGTGGGTTCACGGAAGAACAAAAATATTATTATAAGGAACACCGCTTGTCACAAAAAGGGAAACACTTATGGGAATAAATTGATAAATTGTATACCATTGCTATAAACGTGTGCTCTACTTATAATGTTACTTATTGCTTTGATAAATCTTGTTGTTGTAGGAGGTATAAACACCTCCCTTTTTAATGTGAGTATAATGATAATGTTACATTATCTTCTTATGTTAAAGGGAATTATGACTTTTATGATGTGGAACAAATTGAAGAATTTATTGCTTGGAAGGGTGCATTTGAACTTGCTAGTTTGCTTGAAAATACTAATGATTTACCTTATAAATATGAGGTTTATGATATACTTAAATTTTGCTTTGATAATTACAAGGTAGAAAATGGTTATATTCTTGAATATCTTAATAGATGCTCTCCACCAATGGAAGAGACTAATGCCTTGTAGGAGCCAATGGAAGAAGAAATTGCTGAAACTGGAAGCTCATTGGATGAAAAAGAGGGGGAGAGTGATGATCAAGAGGATGAAGAATGGATCTACCAATCCCTACCTTCTAATAAGAGTAACTCTTTACCCCTTACATTATTTGATTGTCCCCCATGCTTACCAAAGGAGGACGAATGTCATGTTCCTGCGGATTCTTTTGAAAATATTTCTAATAAAGCTCTAGTGTTTGTAGATCATGAAAAGCATGCTTTATGTGATAGTTATATTGTTGAGTTTATTCATGAGGCTACTGAAAATTATTATGAGAGAGGAAAATATGGTTGTAGAAGTTTTCATGGTAATGAAACACCTCTCTATGTGCTGAAAGTTTTGAAGTTGCTCTTGTTTTATCTACCCATTTTTGTTACTATGTGCTTCTTTGATTTATTTTCTTACAAGATTCCTATGCATAGGAAGTGGGTTAGACTTAAATGTGTTTTGAATTTGCTTCTTGATGCTCTCTTTTACTTCAATTCATATTTCTTATGTGAGCATCTTCTCAAACTATCATGCCTAACTTAAAGGCGTTAAAGAAAAGTATTTATTGGGACATAACCCAAAAGTTTTAGATGAGTCTTGGAAGTTATTACTTTAGTAATAACCGCTCTTTATCTTTTTTATTTGCTTTTTGTGCCAAGAGTAACCTCTAATGAGAGAGAAGTAATGATTGGGAAAGTTGCTGTTCCAAAACAGATTTATGTGCTTCACCGTAAGAATTCGTGTAAAATCTCTGTACGTCCTTTTGAGGCGTGAATTTTTGTGCTTCTGACCCAGGTTGTTGTCTAACTTTCGTTAGTTCAACACTTTTTGATTTGAGTAATAGAAGGTCTTCGAAAAAATTAGTCTTTACCTACTGGTCTGTTTTGACAGATTTCTGCCATTTTCTGCATTTGCTTCTTGTTGGTTCCTTTTTGAGTTCTTTTGGGGAATTGAGATTTTTGAGGTAAGTGCTACAGTAGCTAGTGTTTTAGTGGAAGTTTTATTGGTGTTAGAACTGAACATAAAGACTTATTATCCTGAGTGCACTAATGTTGCTAATAAAGATTGTGTAAAGTTTTGTATGAAGAAAAAAATTCAGGTGTATGGAAGGAATGAGTAATGAGATGAAGGATGGAATAAAGCTCAAGCTTGGGGATGCCACGCGTGTCACCCCAAGAAATATCCAAGAAGTACAAGCATCAAAGCTTGGGGATGCCCAAGGCATCCCCCTCTTCATCAATAAAAATCCCAGGTTTCTTCCAAACGCTTCATTTTTATTGTTTCATGCACAATTGTGTTGTTCTTGGAGCGTCTTATTTTTCATTTTCTTTTTGGTTTTTCGTTTGCTTAGTTTGCTTAGTTTTCTGAATAAATTGGTTGGACCCCCTCTTTCATATGATGATTTTCAAATAGTTTGGTTTGGTTTAGAAAAGAGTAGGAAAGTTCATGCTTAAGTGGTAAAGAGAGCTTGTTTTTGACTGTGGCCTATGCTTTGTCATGCCATGATTGATATTGTTTTGTCTTTATGCTTAGTATTCTTTGCTATAGCATGACTTGTTATAAACAATTGAGATTGTTTAATGTGCCTTGGATAAATCATGCGTTGTTTTAGCATATTAAAGCATAGTATAGTGGTATTCTCCTTTGATGCTTTATTTGGGTTGACTTGGTGCATGCTCACACCATGTTATGGCTATCTCAAGTCACCATAGCCTTTATGATCCTTTAGTTTTCAACTTGTAGTATCATTTTATGCTTTGATCAATGATGTTTTGTCGCTCTGCATAATTATGGCCATTATTGCTCTCTTAGTTTGTCGCTCCCAGTCTTTTGCTAGCCTCCACAACCAAGTATGAGTTCCACTCTTGCATGCAACTCCCTAAACCAAGTTATTCCAAAGAGTCCACCATACCTACCTACTAGCATATGCTATTTCAAGTATATTCATGTTTTTGTTTACCTTCCAAATTAAACTTGTTATGAGAAAACTAGTGATTAAAGCTCTCACGAATTTGATGGCACACTTTACTTTTTGCATTTAATAAACCTGAATCATTGGGTCCTTCTTTGTTGCGTATATGCTTGCGCTTTATAAGTTCAAGTTAGCAGAACCATGTATCATGGGGAACGCTTTCAACATTGCACGTGTACTTTCTACCCCGTTGATATCATGTTCTTTTGCTTATGGATCTCGGCGGTGTGAAATAAAAGTGGAACTTGTAAGATCATGGAGTTTGTGTTTGAATTATGCCCTAGAGGCAATAATAAAGATGTTATTATTATAATTCTTGTTTATGATAAAGTTTATATTCCATGCTAGAATTGTATTAAGCGGAAACTTTAATACTTGTGTGGTTTGTGAACAACACCGTGTCCCTAGTACGCCTCTATGGACTAGCTCATTGATCAATGATGGTTAAGGTTTCCTAACCATAGACATGAGTTGTCAATTGGTAATGAGATCATATCATTGGGAGAATGATATGGTGGACAGACCCAAACTAAGCGAAGCAATTAGATCATGTCATTGTGTTCATCTTTGGGAAGCTTTTCCTATGTCAAATATTGTATTCCTTAGACCATGAGATAATGCAACTCCCTGGTATCGGAAGAAAGCTTTGAGGTCATCAAACGTCATCCTATGAGAGGGTGATCATAAAGGTGTCTCTCAGGTAATCGGAAAGTATCTGTTGGGTTGTATGTATCGAGATGGGATTTGTCCCTCCCAAGTCGGAGAGATATACTCCGGGCCCACTCGGTAATCGATATCAACACCGCTTGCAAGCATGTGGTTAAGGAGTTAATCACAAAGTGATATCGGATTACGGAACGAGTAAAGTACTTGCTGTGAACGAGATTGAACTAGGTATGACGATACCGACGATCGAATCTCGGGCAAGTAAAATATCGCGAGACGAAGGGAATATATATATGGGATTGATTGAATCCTGGCATCGTGGTTCATCCGATATGATCATCGATGAATGTGTGGGAGTCAATATGGGTGCCCAGACCCCGCTGTTGATTATTGATAGAAGATCATGTCTGCATATTCTCGAACCCGCAGGGTCACACACTTAACGTGTCTCGACGCTAGGATAGATTGGATAATTGGTTTATGAATTTTTGTTCGGAGTCTCGGATGGGATCCGGGATATCACGAGAGGTTCCGGAATGGTCCGGAGAATAGGATTCATATAAGGCAGTGCAGTTTTTGGAGTTCGGAATTGTTCCGGATTAATCGGTATTGTACCGGAAGCTTCTAGAACCTTCCGGAAGGGGGCCAACGTGGTCCCACCTTCCGGGAGGGGGCATGGGCCTATGAGGGAGTGTCCTGGCCGCATTGGGCCAGGGGCACAAGGCCCCATAGGGCCCAGCCGATTCTAGATAAGTTTAAACTCGTTTAAACTAGAGATAGAATTTCTGGATAAGGGATAAGTTTAAATCGTTTAAACTAGAGATAGGCTTGGAGGAGGGGCTAGGGCTGCGCCCCCCCTCTATATAAAGAGGGGTGGGGGCGCACCAACCCCCCCACACCTTCCCCTCCAACCCTAGCCGCCCTGCTGCCCTTCCTCTCTCCCTCCCGACTGCTTGTAGGCGAAGCCCTGCTGCAGAAATTCTCCACCAATTGCACCGCGCCATCGCGTTGTAGATCCAATCCATCTATCCACCATACTTGCTGGTCCGAGGAAGGAGGAGACGTCGAGGTGCTGCACGTGTGCATCTCACGGAGGCACCGCCACTTGTGGTGCTAGATCGGATCGGATCGCGAGGAGGAGAAGCGAGTACGACTACATCACCCACGTTCCGACGAACATTCCGCTGTGCGAATCTTCAAGGGTATGCAGATCTAATCCAATCTCTCTCGTTGTTTGCATCTCCTAGATTAGATCTTGGCTTTCCCTCTGTTCGCTTCCGTAGAAAATTTTGATTTACTATGCTGCGAAACCCTTCAGTGGTATCAGAGCTAGATCTATGCGTAGATGTGTTTCACGAGTAGAACGCAACATGGTTGTTGCGGGCGTTGATGTTTTCTGTTGCAAGCCTCTTGTTTGTGTTCTTCTTATGACGCGGGATAGTGAGATTGAAGCGGTCCAGGCCAACCTTACGCGACGTCGTTCGCGAGACCGGCTCCGCACTTGACGTGTGGCTTGTACCACACATGCGGCTGGTGGATGTCAGTTTCTCTCACTATAGTTGTCATGGGATTAACACCGGAGTTTGGCAACCATAATATCACCGCTGTGGCTTTCCGTAGGTAAGAATCGTTCTTAGCATCTACTCCCATAAGCCACGTAAAACATGCAACAACAAAGTAGAGGCGTCTAACTTGTTTTTGCAGGGAGTGTTTTCTGTGATATGGTATGGCCCAAGATGTGATGTGTATATTGTATGCGATGATCATGTTTTGTAATGTTTCACGACTTGCATGTCGATGAGTACACAACCGGCAGGAGCCATATGGTTGTCTTTATAATTGTGTATGACCTGTGAGTCAACTTCTTATACGCCATGTAATAGCTTTACTTTATCGCTGAGTAGTTAGCAATAGTTGTAGTTGCTATTCGTGGTGGAGGCAATCATGGTGGAGTGATGGAGATCATGCCGGAACGCACAAGATGGAGATCATTGCGCGAAGATTGGCTATACCATGTCACATAAAGTTATATGCATGTGATGTTTATCCTTTTATGTATCTTATTATGCTTACATCGCGACGGTAGCATTATAAGATGATTCCTCACTTAAAGATCAAGATAAAAACTGTGTTCTCCCCAAGTATGCACCGTTGCGAAAGTTCGTCGTGTCCAAGCATCACGTGATGATCGGGTTCTATAGACTCTACGCTCACATACAACGGGTGCAAGCCAGTTTTGCACACGCGGAAATACTTGGGTCTAGCTTGACGAGCCTAGCATGTACAGACATGGCCTCGGAACACAAGAACCGAAAGGTTAAGCATGGGTCATATGAATGATATGATCGACACTTCGTTGTCCACCATTGAAACCACATCTCTTCTCGTGATGATCGGATTAGGTGTGGTGAATTTGGATCGTGTTCACTAAACAACTTGAGGGATGTTGAATTTAGTGGGAGTTCATCTAGTAATTTGATTAAGTTGAACTATTTATCATGAACATAGTCTAAATTGTACTTGCAAATACTGTAGATCCAATGGCCAAGTCCAACTTCAACTTCAACGTTTTTGCTGAGAAAGAAAAGCTTAGAAACAATGGGTCTAACTTCACCAACTGGTTCCGCAATCTAAGAATCATTCTGTCTGGCGGACAAAAGGACTATGTCCTTGAGAAAGCGTTAGGTAACCCCCCTGCTGCAACTGCGCCGGCTGATGAGAAAGCTGTCTATCAGTCACGCAAAGATGATTATGGTGTGATTAAGAGCACCATGTTGTTTGCTATGGAACCGGAACTTCAAAATCGTTTTGAAAACTATCCCGGGCCCTTTGAGATTCTCGAAGAGTTGAAAACTATGTTTCAGACTCAGGCCCGTTCTGAGAGATATGAGATCTCCGAGAAGTTCTTTAACTGCAAGATGGAGGAAGGGAGTTCCGTTAGTGAGCACGCCATTAAGATGACGGGCTACACTCAACGCCTTGAGCAACTGGACTGCAAGATTCCAGAGGAGCTCAAGATTGACAGGGTTCTGCAATCACTCCCTCCCAGCTACAAAAGTTTTGTAGTGACTCATAATCAGATTGGTTCCACTGATACGATCACCGAGCTCTTCGCAAAGCTGAAGGCTGCGGAGGTGGACATCAAGAAGGATAATCATGTGTTGATGGTCAACAAGCCCTCCTTTAAGAAAGGTAAAGGTGCAAAGAAGCCCTTCAAGAAAGGAGGCGGCAAACGCGTTGCCCCTGCTGAGAAGAAGCTCAGTCTGGACCCAAGCCGGAAACTGAGTGCTTCTATTGCAAGGACAAGGGTCACTGGAAGCGCAACTGTCCGAAGTACTTAGCGGACAAGAAGGCTGGCACCATCAAAGGTATATTTGATATACATGTTATTGATGTTTTCCTTACTAGCCCTCGTTGTAGTGCCTGGGTATTTGATACCGGTTCAGTTGCTAATATTTGTAACTCGAAACAGGAGCTACGGAATAGACGGCGGCTTGCGAGGGATGAGGTGACGATGCACGTTGGCAACGGATCAAGAGTTGATGTGATGGCCGTCGGCACGCTCTCCTTAGTTTTACCTTCGGGATTAGTTTTAAACCTTAATAAATGTTATTATGTGCCTGCGTTGAGCATGAACATTATTTCTGGATCGTGTTTATTGCAAGACGGTTATTCATTTAAATCGGAGAATAATGGTTGTTCTATTTATATGAGTAACATCTTTTATGGTCATGCACCTCATGTGAGTGGTTTATTTCTTCTAAATCTCGAAAAGGATGAAACACACATCCATAACATTGAGGCTAAGAGATGCAAAGTAGATAGTGATAATACTACTTATTTGTGGCACTGTCGTCTAGGTCATATTGGTGTAAAGCGCATGAAGAAACTCCATTCTGATGGACTTTTGGAGTCTCTTGATTTTGAATCATTTGACACATGCGAACCATGCCTCATGGGCAAGATGATCAAAACCCCGTTCTCCGGTATGATGGAGCGAGCAACGGACTTGTTGGAAATCATACATACCGATGTATGCGGACCGATGAGTGTTTCGACGCGCGGTGGATATCGCTATTTTCTCACTTTTACCGATGACTTAAGTAGATATGGGTATATCTATTTAATGAAACATAAATCTGAAACGTTTGAAAAGTTCAAAGAATTTCAGAATGAAGTGGAGAACCATCGTAACAGAAAGATTAAGTTTCTATGATCCGATCGTGGGGGCGAATATTTGAGTTATGATTTTCTCACGCATCTCAAAGCAAGTGGAATCGTTTCACAACTCACGCCACCCGGAACACCACAGCGCAATGGTGTGTCTGAACGCCAGAATCGAACCCTATTAGATATGGTCCGATCGATGATGTCTCTTACTGATTTGCCGTTATCATTTTGGGGTTATGCATTAGAAACCGCTGCATTCACTTTAAATAGGGCTCCATCTAAATCCGTTGAGACGACACCGTATGAACTGTGGTTTGGTGCTAAACCTAAGTTGTCGTTTCTTAAAGTTTGGGGATGCGAAGCCTACGTCAAGAAGTTGATGCCGGACAAGCTCGAACCCAAAGTGGAAAAATGCGTCTTCATAGGATACCCTAAGGAAACTATTGGGTATACCTTCTATCACAGAACCGAAGGCAAAGTGTTTGTCGCAAAGAACGGTTCCTTTCTTGAGAAGGAGTTTCTCTCGAAAGAAGTGAGTGGGAGGAAAGTAGAGCTAGACGAGGTTATTGAACCTTCTCTTGAATTGGAGAGTAGCGCAGCACCTGAAATTGTTCCAGTGCCGCCTGCACCAACAATAGAGGAAGCTAATGACAAGGATCATGAAGCTTCGGACGATGCTGCTACTGAACGTCGCAGGTCGACAAGGTCGCGTGCCCCTCCTGAGTGGTACGGCAACCCTGTCTTGACTGTCTTGTTAGTAGAAGACAGCGAACCTACGAACTATGAGGAAGCGATGATGAGCCCAGACTCTGAGAAATGGCTAGAAGCCATGAAATCCGAATTGGGATCCATGAGCGAAAACCAAGTATGGACTTTGGTGGACCCTCCTAGCGACCGAAAGGCCATTGAGTGCAAATGGATCTTCAAGAAGAAAACGGACGCGGATGGTAATGTTACCGTCTATAAAGCACGGCTTGTTGCGAAAGGTTTTCGACAAGTTCAAGGTGTTGACTACGATGAGACTTTCTCTCCCGTAGCGATGTTTAAGTCCATTCGGATTTTATTAGCAATTGTTGTGTTTCATGATTATGAAATATGGCAAATGGATGTCAAGACTGCTTTCCTCAATGGCAACATTGATGAAGAGTTGTATATGATGCAACCCGAAGGTTTTGTCGATCCTAAGGATGCTGATAAAGTATGCAAACTTCAGCGTTCCATTTATGGACTGAAGCAAGCATCTCGGAGTTGGAACCTTCGTTTTGATCAAGTGATCAAGAGCTTTGGATTTGTTCCAAATTGCTACGAAGCTTGCATCTACAAGAAAGTGAGTGGGAGCTCGGTGACGTTTCTGGTACTATATGTGAATGACATATTGATTATTGGAAATGACATCAACATTCTTAACGATGTGAAGAGTTATTTGAATAAGTGTTTTTCAATGAAAGACCTAGGTGAAGCTGCTTATATATTGGGCATCAAAATCTATAGAGATAGATAAAGACGCCTGATAGCTTTAAGCCAGAGTACATACCTAGACAAAGTTCTGAAAAGGTTCAGAATGGATAAGGCATTGAAAGGTTCAGTGCCTATGTTTTCAGGTAAGATATTGAGCAAGGCTCAGTGTCCAGCTACGGTAAATGATAGGGAAGCTATGAGCAAAGTGCCTTATGCCTCGGCCATAGGTTCCATCATGTATGCCATGCTGTGTACTAGACCGGATGTGTCCAATGCTCTTAGTTTGACGAGCAGATATCAAAGTGATCCAGGAGTGGAACACTGGACAGCCGTGAAGAACATCCTAAGGTACCTAAATAGGACTAAAGAAATGTTCTTAGTCTATGGGGGTGATGAACAGCTCGTCGTAAAAGGTTACGTCGATGCTAGTTTCGACACCGACAAGGATGATTGTAAATCTCAGACAGGATACGTGTATATTTTGAATGGAGGAGCTGTGAGCTGGAGAAGCTGCAAGCAAAGCGTGGTCGCGGGATCTACAGTAGAAGCGGAATACATGGCTGCTGCAGAAGTGTCAAGTGAAGGAGTTTGGATCAGAAACTTCATCACTGAGCTTGGCGTGGTTCCAAGTGCATTGGACCCACTGGAGATATTGTGTGACAACACTGGCGCCATAGCACTCGCTAAGGAACCAATATATCATCCAAAGACCAAGCATATCGACCGCAAGTTTCATATAATCCGAGATTATATAGCAGATGGAGATCTGAAGATCAGCAAAGTACATACAGATCTGAATGTCGCAGATCCATTGACTAAACCTCTTCCACGTGTAAAACATGATCAGCACCTCAGTGCCATGGGTGTGAGATTGTTACCAAATGTAAACTAGATTATTGACTCTAGTGCAAGTGGGAGACTGTTGGAATTATGCCCTAGAGGCAATAATAAAGATGTTATTATTATAATTCTTGTTCATGATAAAGTTTATATTCCATGCTAGAATTGTATTAAGCGGAAACTTTAATACTTGTGTGGTTTGTGAACAACACCGTGTCCCTAGTACGCCTCTATGGACTAGCTCATTGATCAATGATGGTTAAGGTTTCCTAACCATAGACATGAGTTGTCAATTGGTAATGAGATCATATCATTGGGAGAATGATATGGTGGACAGACCCAAACTAAGCGAAGCAATTAGATCGTGTCATTGTGTTCATCTTTGCGAAGCTTTTCCTATGTCAAATATTGTATTCCTTAGACCATGAGATAATGCAACTCCCTGGTATCGGAAGAAAGCTTTGAGGTCATCAAACGTCATCCTATGAGAGGGTGATCATAAAGGTGTCTCTCAGGTAATCGGAAAGTATCTGTTGGGTTGTATGTATCGAGATGGGATTTGTCCCTCCCAAGTCGGAGAGATATACTTCGGGCCCACTCGGTAAACGATATCAACACCGCTTGCAAGCATGTGGTTAAGGAGTTAATCACAAAGTGATATCGGATTACAGAACGAGTAAAGTACTTGCTGTGAACGAGATTGAACTAGGTATGACGATACCGACGATCGAATCTCGGGCAAGTAAAATATCGCGAGACGAAGGGAATATATATATGGGATTGATTGAATCCTGGCATCGTGGTTCATCCGATATGATCATCTATGAATGTGTGGGAGTCAATATGGGTGCCCAGACCCCGCTGTAGATTATTGATAGAAGATCATGTCTGCATATTCTCGAACCCGCAGGGTCACACACTTAACGTGTCTCGACGCTAGGATAGATTGGATAATTGGTTTATGAATTTTTGTTCGGAGTCTCGGATGGGATCCGGGATATCACGAGAGGTTCCGGAATGGTCCGGAGAATAAGATTCATATAAGGCAGTGCAGTTTTTGGAGTTCGGAATTGTTCCGGATTAATCGGTATTGTACCGGAAGCTTCTAGAACCTTCCGGAAGGGGGCCAACATGGTCCCACCTTCCGGGAGGGGGCATGGGCCTATGAGGGAGTGTCCTGGCCGCATTGGGCCAGGGGCACAAGGCCCCATAGGGCCCAGCCGATTCTAGATAAGTTTAAACTCGTTTAAACTAGAGATAGAATTTCTGGATAAGGGATAAGTTTAAATCGTTTAAACTAGAGATAGGCTTGGAGGAGGGGCTAGGGCTGCGCCCCCCTCTATATAAAGAGGGGTGGGGGCGCACCAACCCCCCACACCTTCCCCTCCAACCCTAGCCGCCCTGCTGCCCTTCCTCTCTCCCTCCCGACTGCTTGTAGGCGAAGCCCTGCTGCAGAAATTCTCCACCAATTGCACCGCGTCGTCGCGTTGTAGATCCAATCCATCTCTCCACCATACTTGCTGGTCCGAGGAAGGAGGAGACGTCGAGGTGCTGCACGTGTGCATCTCACGGAGGCACCGCCACTTGTGGTGCTAGATCGGATTGGATCGCGAGGAGGAGAAGCGAGTATGACTACATCACCCACGTTCCGACGAACGTTCCGCTGTTCGAATCTTCAAGGGTATGAAGATCTAATCCAATCTCTCTCGTTGTTTGCATCTCCTAGATTAGATCTTGGCTTTCCCTCTGTTCGCTTCCGTAGAAAATTTTGATTTACTATGTTGCGAAACCCTTCAGTTTGTATGTGTGTTAGAGAAACGCCTGAGCCGCTAGCCTAAGCCATGCCTAATCATGGTGGAAACTTGCAGCATCAGCATAATGAGCACTCTATGAAGCATCCTCAATAAAAACCTATGCAAATAGCAAATAAAAAAGATCGCTGAGATGCTCATTGTCTACTTGCCTTGTCATTTTGATTATGGGATAGCTCTGGTATCATGTGCAAGGGGTACCCCGTTGGCGGTTCTTTATGATACATATGTACTTACAATGACAAGAGCTTACTTGTGACTAAAGTTGAGTAGCATGAGATTCGGTCTTCATAAGTAAGGGGCATGAGATTTCGGTTTATAATTTGTCAAGCATATCCTCTTAGTTGTGTCACTTTAACCTTAATCACCTTCAAGATGCTTATGATAGGGCAATGAGAGCTAAAAGATATAAGTACCCATAATTTTTGGAAGCTCTTTATGAAAGTTGAATCTCTGCCTCCTTCTATGAAGGCCTTTCTTCCACCATTATATTGAGTCTCCACCTTCTAACTTTATGCACCTACTTTGAGAGCATAGTGGCCATTCTTAGTTCTATGTGCATTGTCCCAAGACTAGTTGATTGATGCATACCTTGATATTGCTTGTTTTAAACTATTTGTATCTAGTCACTCTTATGAACTTTGAAGGTGTCCTATGCATTTATATTTGCTACTCTATGAGGGACAAGATGAATACTATTATGCTATATTTTCTTTATGTGAAACAAACAAACATCTTGCAAGGCATTATTATTCATGAATCTTTTGTTTGTGCCTTTTCATGTTGCATCATAGTTTCTTTGTCCTATTGCTAGAACTTTGTCTTTCATGTTATGATTGAAGTACTATGATCCCAGCTTTGAATGTTTTACAAATACTTTGATCAAGTTTATGATGGTGCATGTCACCTCAAAAATTATTCTTTCTTTTTATCACTTACCTACTCGAGGACGAGCAGGAGTTAAGCTTGGGGATGTTGATACATTGCAAATGTATCTATAATTTTTGATGTTCCATGCTTGGTTTTATCTACTTTCTTGTGTTTTGTCCACACTTTGGAGTACTTTTCATATGATTTCTTGGACTAACCTATTGATAAGAGCCACAGTGCCAGCTGCCTGTTTTCTGCTGTTTTTGGTTCCAGGAAGTCAGAAAATGAATATTCTCGGAATTGGACGGGACAAAAGCCAAAATTGCTATTTTACCGGAAGACATATGGAGCCAGAATACGAGACGGAGAAGGGTTGGGGCCCGGCCACACCACCTGGCCGCGTGACTAGGCCTGGCCCGCGCTAGGGGGTGGTCTGGCTGACCCCAACACCCCCTCAGCCTCTCCTTCCGCCTATATATTGCCTCTGATACCAAAACCCTAAGTACCCGATCAAAAATCCACGAAAGAGTCTATAGCTGTCGTCATCTCCATCCCTAGATCGAGAGGGATCTGAAGCTCTTCCCGGCACCCTATCGGAGAGGGGAATTCACCCTTGAGGCCTTCTTCATCATCATGCAAGCCTCCGGTGTGATGCATGAGTAGTTCATCTCTGGACTACGGGTCCATGTAGTAGCTAGATGGCTGGTTCTCCTCCTTTGTGCTTTCATGTCTAGATCTTGTGAGCTCCGTTCATGATCAAGATCATCTATTTGTAATCCATACATGTTGTGTTTGCGGGGATCCGATGGATATTGAGATGCTATTTCAGATTGATTATTGATTCTATCATGTCTTTGTTATTTGTGATCTTGCATGCTTTCTGTTGTTAGTAGCTATCTTGCCAAGTAGATGCTAGCAACTCCAAGAGTTAGTATTTATGCTCGATAGTGGGTTCATGCCTCTGGTAATCTAGGGAAGTGGCAGAAATCTCTAAGGTACTAGATGTGCTGTTGCCACTAGGGAGAAAACAACAATCCTTTGTTCATAGAACAACCGTATTGTTTACTTTACACGCAATTCGTAAAGCAATAATCTGTTTCTTTCAACTTAATACTGGAGGGGGTTCGGATGATAACCTGAAGGTGGATTATTAGTCATAGATGCAGTTGGATGGCGGTCTATGTATAATGTTGTAATGCCCAATCAAATCTCAAAGGAGTCAAGATGATTAGTACATGCTTGTATGCTTTCTCGATGTTTGTCAATTGCCCCGCTGTAATTTGTTCACCCAGCATGTTATCTATCTTAAGGAGAGCCACCTCTAGTGAACTATGGACCCTGGTCCTTTCTTTTACATTCAATCTACAAACTATTTACTGCTTTGTGTTTACTTTCTGCAAACTATTTCTTCCTTTCATTCGATACGTTTAATCCTTTGTTTTCAGTAAAACCGGTGAGATTGAAAACCTCATCGCAAGTTGGGGGCAAAGTTCTATGGTTGTGTTGTGCAGGTCTCCACGTTGCTGCTGGCACCGGTAGTACGCCCTGCCAACGTTCAGCTAGCTACACCTTTGGGGAGTTTCCTTGCTCCTACTGGATTGATAACCTTGGTTTCATACTAAGGGAAAACTTGCTGCTGTGCTCATCATACCTTCCTCTTGGGGTTCCCCAACGAGCTCGATATATTTTGGGGTATCATCACGCCTCTACTCCGACCATCAGGATCGAGGATCTACACCACGCCCGTGCGTATGCCTCCTCTACTGTTGCGCCTGCCTCAGCAGGCTATCGCGGCCTCAGGGCAGGCTGCCGCGCACCGCGACGGCTGCTACGCCTTCCTTGGAAGGTGATACGTCCATTTTGCATCACTATTCTATGTCTTAATTCACTATTATTCATTGATATTTTTCGTATTGAGAGTTGATACTTATGTTATTTCATCTGTTTTTGCATGGTTGATGACTTTTGGAAAAGGTGCTGTTTGGAGGCAAAATTCGCGAAGTTCAGAAAATCCGAGAAAATATACGGAAAATCCTATTGGAGAGTGGAACTGGTAAAGGAAACTTCTACTGTGAGTATTGTTTACTTCTGTTAGTTGCTCTATTTTCGTTATGGATAATTCGTTGAGTTTCTTATTTGGTAATGCTACTACCACTGCTAAGGTAGTAGATAAGCCACCACCTGCTGATAATGATGTTTTTAAAATACCTACAAGAATTATTGATCGTGTTATGGATAACTACTATGTTGCGGATGGAACTGTCCATCCCGGTGATCATTTGCTCTTTATACACGAATTATGCGGGTTGTTCAAGTGTGCAGGTATTACTACAGATCAAGTTAAGAAGAAGTTATTCTCATTATCGCTGAAAGGAAGAGCTGAGGAATGGTATAAGCTGTTGAAGAATGGTCAAGCTCTGGAATGGGAGGAAATAGTACCTCTCTTTTATTTAAAGTTTTATCCTCCTAATGATATTCATAAAGATCGAAATCAAATATACAACTTTTGGCCTCTTGATGGAGAGAGTACAGCTCAAGCTTGGGGGAGAGTGAAGTTACTAATGCTCAAATGTCCCATTCATGAGCTCCCCAACAATATTATTATCAATAACTTTTATGCAAGGCTCCCTCTACATGATAAGGATTTATTGGATGCTTCTTGTGCTGGATCATTCACTCGCATGGAAGAAGAAGCTAAATGGGATCTTCTGGACCGTATTCAAGATAATGCTGAAGCATGGGAGAATGGCAAAGGTAGAAAGTCAGGTATAAAATATGATTATGAATGTATTGAATCTTTTATGGGAACTGATGACTTTCAAAATATTAAAAATGCTTATCGTCTAGACTCTCAAGCTATTTCTTCTTATTTTAAGGCTTTTGCTTCCTATATTGAAGTGTCTAAAAAGAAGTGGAATAAGTATCATGAACCTTATAAAGATGTTGCTAAGAGTGTTCCTGCAAGAAATACTGAAGTTTATACTGCTAATCATGTCTTACCT
Organism: Avena sativa; assembly: GCA_916181665.1. NCBI lineage: Eukaryota > Viridiplantae > Streptophyta > Magnoliopsida > Poales > Poaceae > Avena > Avena sativa. The sequence goes on along the minus strand of OV702290.1, from coordinate 22,777,855 downwards.
GAACCTTATATTGAGAAAATGCCTTTCCCAGTTAAGATAAGGGAACATTCTATGATGGCTAGTATGGTAGATGAAAGTATGAATAAAGCTGTTGAACCTGATAAACAAAAGGTTGATGAACCTATTATAGGAAATGTGAAAGACTTTGTTACTAAATATGAAGAAGAGGGACACACTATCCTTTGTAAGGATACCTCTAATATTGCTTCACAAAGTAGTGTTATGAGAGCTAGTATTCCTGTGTTTGCTGTTAGAATAAGTGATCATTGCTATGATGGTCCTTGTGATAGTTATATTGTTAAGTTTATGCATGATACTGACAGTTACTATGAAAGAGGTAAAAGTATTCTTATGTATCTCAATAATATCAAGTTTCCTCGTTTTATGCTGAAAGTTTTTATGTTGCACTTCTTTTGCCTTCTTATGCAAGTAGCCTCTGGTTTCAACAACTTGTTTGTTTACAAAATTCCCTTGCATAGTAAGTGGGTTAGACTTAAACGTGTGTATGTTTGCTTCTTAATGCTCCCTTTCACTTCAATTCATATTCTAATGTGAGCATCTTCAAAATTATCATGCCCATCTTAATGGCTATAAAGAAAGAGCTTTATGGGAGACAACCCAATTTCTTTTTGCTTTCAGTTTGTTTGTGTTTCTCTGAGTCCTGGAAGTTATTTCTTCGGTAGTAACCTCTATTTATTTGTTTTGTTTGGTTTTTGTGTCAAGATCAACCTCTAATGAGAGAGAAGTAATATTTGGGGAAGTTGCCGTCCCGAAACAGATTTTTGTGCTTCACCGTAAAAATTCGTGAGAGATCTCTGTATGTCGGATTGAGCTGTAATTTTTTGTGCTTCTGCCACAGGTTGTTATTTAACTTTCGTTAGTTTTTCACTTTTTGATTTGAGCAACAGAAGAAAATATTGATCTTTACCTGCTGGTCTGTTTTGACAGATTTTGCCAATCTTGCATTTGCTTCTTTATTTGATTTCCTTTTTGAATTCTTTTTGGGTTTTCGGAAGGAGTTGCTACAGTAGCTTATGTTTTGATGGTTTTCAGTTGAAGTTGGGTTCAGAAGGTTTTATCACTTCATTTATACTAATGTTTCTAATGAGAACTGTGTGAAGTTTTGTGTGAAAGAAATTTCCAGGTAGTGGAGATAATGGTGTAATAAGGAAGAGAAACGTGTTATGACTCAAGTAATAAGTGTATGAAAATGAAGATATCGATGATATTCAAGTGATGACTCCAAAAGAATCTACTAGATACCAAATTCAGAGACCTACAGAGTCTGTTTTCAAATAGGTAACAGTTCTGGTAAGAAAATTTCCGCGAAAATATTATACAACTATATTTTTGCAGTTTTTAGTCAATTAGGAAAGCTACGAAGCGAAAAAGGGACGGAAAGGGAGCCAGGGTGGCTCACACCACCCTGTGGCATGGGCCCATCCCTGGCCACGCCACCAGGTGGTGAGTCCACCCCGGACTCCACCTCCGACTCATTTTCTCCCAGTACCTTTCTTTTGATATGAAACTTCGTAATATATAACCCCCTGGATCCCCTGAGGTTCGTATATCGTGTTTTCCTCGTGTTTTTGTTTCGATCTGTTTCTGCCAGGAACTATTCTTGAAGCTTTGGTGTCCGCCAAGGATAAAGGGAAGGAGCCTATGGAGGAAGGCCTCCAAGACCCCGGGAAGGAGAAGGAAATCAAGAGTGAAGGTGAAGAAGAGGCAAAGCACACCGGGACTACCATTGCAAGCATTGGAGTGGTGGCGAACCCTGCCAGGATCAGAAGGACTGCATGGATGCAGACTGGGGGCAAAGCTCCTCGTCACAGTTTGGCTCCACGGTCACCTTCTCCAAGCACCAAGAGTCCCTTCCATACCTTTATCCATAACCATGCAGGAAAAGAAGACTCCAAGAGGGAAGAGCGGAAAAAGAATCACAAGATCTAGGATCCACAATCTGACATGATCATGCACCGCATCAAGCACAACTCGGAGTTGATTCGTACACTCACCTTCGAGATTGAGGACTTGGGGAAATTGGTCAAAGAGCTCATCGAGAGGATACCACCACCACCGAAGGAGTAATTTGTCATCAGGTTTGGCATCCCCTTGGTTTGTTCCAAGCTTGGGGGAGTGCCGCGGTATCACATCACTATCTTCTATCTTTCTACCTTATTAGTAGAGTCATATCATGAATAGAGGAGTTATTATGTAGGATGGTTTGCATTATGGAAGTGTCCCCTCTCTCGTTAGATATGTATCCCTTGGTATGAGTTACCGTTATGGATTATTAATGAGAAGTTCTATCATTCACTCTTTTGCATAGCTTATATTAGTTTTCAATTCATGGTTATATGATTGATCTTGTTGTTAGTATTGGTATCACTTTGGGATCATTGAGTTAATTTAGTTGGTTTTGGCAAACCTGGCTCGGTCAGTAGCACACTATTTTTGAGAGTTGAAAGAAAAAGATAAAAGTACTCTAAAGAAAAAATAATTTCATCATCTTTCTTTCTTGATTTGCTCATAAGTCTAGTATTCTCTAGTTAAGATCTTTTGTGCTTCCAAGGAAGATTGCATGTTTGTCTTTATCATTATATGTTTGTTTGTTTCCTTCAACTCTTATACTTGCTACCCAGCCTTGCTAGCCAAAAACCTGTTCTGAGAGGGAATTCTTCTCGTGCATCCACTCCTTTAAACCAAAACCTTTGCCATTTGTGTCCACCATACCTACCTATTAGCATTATTGCTATTCCAAGTAAATTCTTGTTTTATCTACCTCCCAAATTAAACTTGTTATGTGAAAATTAGTGATTAAAGCTCTCACGAACTTGATGACACACTTTACTTTCTTGCACTTAATAAACTTGAACCATTATGCTCATCTATGTTGCGTATATGCTTGCGCTTTGTAAGTTGTGAATTAGCAAAACCATGCTGTCATGGGGAGCGCTTCCAACATTGCACTGGTACTTTGTACCTAGTTGATACATGTTCTTTTGTCTATGGATGTCGTCAGTGTGAAATGAAAGGGGAGCTTGTAAGTCCATGGAGTTATGCATATGTGTTAGAGAAACGCCTGGGCCGCTGGTCTAATCCATGCTGACATGGTGGAAACCTATAGCATAACCATAACGGGCATCTATGAAGCATTCTTCTTATAAAAAAAGAGTCCCATATTGAGAAAAAGAAAAAAGAGATTATGAAAAGAGGAAAGAGAGAAAAAAACACCATATTCCCATGGTAAATAAGAAGATTGCTGAGATGCTTGTTGTCTGCTTACCTTGTCATTTTGATATGGGGATTCTTCCGTATCATCGGGCAAGGGGTACCCCATTGGCGGTTCTCTATGATACACATATGATTACGATGACAAGAACTTACCGGTGACTAAACTTGAGTAGCATGAGGAGCGGATCTCGTATTCAAGGGACATGAGGTTCTCAATTTACAACTTGTCAATGCATATCCTCATATTTGATCACTTTAACCTTAATCACCCAAAGATGCCTATGATAGGGGCAATGAGAGATGAAGGCTAGTAAGTATCATAATTTTTGGGAGCTCTTTATGAGACTTGCAATCCCTGCTTCCCTCTACGAAGGGCCTTTCTTTTACTTTGTAGTTGAGTCAGTAAACCTATTCCCTTCTATCTCAACAAGTATTTTGACTTGTTGTGTTTCATTCATTCATATGATGATTTATTCAAATCATGTTTCTTATGTGCCTTGTTTGGCACATTTCTCTTATTTTGATGTTTACTACTTTGAAAGCTATCATTGAAAACCAGTTATTTATGAACTTTAGCAAATTATCAACTATTCTTCGACCAAGAGCTAAGTTTGCCATTACCAATTATGATTTACTTTATGTATCTTTATTGTGTTTCCTTTACTCATTGCAAGTTAAGTTATATAATAGTGAGTTGTCTTCTATTATGATCTATGTATTTGATGAATGTGATGCTTCTTGTCCGTATTCTTTTATCGAGTCTTCACTCCATAAACCTGAGGCCATGTTTATTGAGCTCAGTTTCGCTTGGGGACAAGCGAAGTCTAAGCTTGGGGGGAGTTGATACGTCCATTTTGCTTCACTATTCTATGTCTTAATTCACTATTATTCATTGATATTTTTCGTATTGAGAGGTGATACTTATGTTATTTCATCTGTTTTTGCATGGTTGATGACTTTTGGAGCATGGACCGCTGTAGTCAAGATTCTCATGGAAAAGGTGTTGTTTGGAGGCAAAATTCGCGAAGTTGAGTTGAGAGAGATTCAATAGTTTGATATTTAAGTTGTGGTGTACTTCTTCTAGTGGTGTCATGTGAACATCGACTGCATGACACTTCACCTATATGGGCCTAGGGGAATGCATTGTGTATTTGGCTACTAATCGTAGGGGTTGCCGGAGTGACAGAAACCTAAACCCCCGTTCGGAAACCATTGCACAAGGGACGTAAGGGTCTTAGAGTTTAAGGTTGTGGTTAGGTTTCTACCTTAATTACTTTCTTGTACTTACTGATGTTTGCAACGGGTATAATCACAAGTATGTATTAGTCCTAGGAAGGTCGGTACATTAGCACAGGTTCACCCACACAACACTTAGCAAGCTAAAGAAGATTAATCAACTATATGAAGCGAAAGCACTTAACAGTCTTCCCATGTGTCCTCGAGAACGTTTGGTCATCTTAAGTAATACAACCAGCTTGTCCTTTGCTGCATAAAGGATTGGGCCACTTGCTGCATTTATTCCTACTATCTCTTATTTACTCGTACTTTGTTTACTTGCTTTATCAAAAACCCCTAAAAATCCGTTTGCTAAGTATTTGCAGAGAATTCCTGATCCATACCACTAGCCAACACCTTCTGCTCCTCGTTGGGTTCAACACTCTTACTTATCGAAAATACTGTGATACACCCCCTATACTTGTGGGTCATCAAGACTATTTTCTAGAAAAATGCTTGATGGCTCTGTATATGGCGCCAGAAAAGTGCTAGTGCGGTGTTGATGTAGAGCTCGTTGGGAACCCCAAGAGGAAGGTATGATGAGCACAGCAGCAAGTTTCCCTTAGTTATGAAACCAAGGTTTAATCGAACCAGTAGCAGCAAGGAAACACCCGAAAGGTGTTGCTAGCTGAGCCCTGACAGGGCGCACTACCGGTGCTAGTAGCAACGTGGAGACCTGCACAACACAACCACAGAACTCGGTCCCCAACTTGCGATGAGGTTGTCAATCTCACCGTGTTTTGCTGAAAACAAAGGATTAAACGTATCGAATGGAAAGAAGTAAAAGTTTGCAAAAAGTAAACACAAAGCAGTAACAATTTGTAGATTGAATGTAAAAGAAAGGACCGGGATCGGGATCCATAGTTCACTAGAGGTGGCTCTCCTTAGATAGATAACATGCTGGGTGAACAAATTACAGCGGGGCAATTGACAAACATCAAGAAAGCAATACATGCATATACTAATCATCTTGACTCCTTTGAGATTCGATTGGGCACTACAACATTATACATTGACCGCCATCCAACTGCATCTATGGCTAATAATCCACCTTCAGGTTATCATCCGAACCCCCTCCAGTATTAAGTTGCAAGCAACAGATTATTGCTTTACGAACTGCGTGTAAAGTAAACAATACGATTGTTCTATGAACAAAGGATTGTTGTTTCTCCCTAGTGGCAACAACACATCTAGTACCTTAGAGATTTCTGTCACTTCCCTAGATTACCAGAGGCATGAACCCACTATCGAGCATAAATACTAACTCTTGTAGTTGCTAGCATCTACTTGGCCAAGATAGCTACTAACAACAGAAATCATGCAAGATCACAAATAACAAAGACATGATAGAATCAATAATCAATCTGAAATAGCATCTCAATATCCATCGGATCCCCGCAAACACAACATGCAGAATTACAAATAGATGATCTTGACCATGAATGGAGCTCACATGATCTAGACATGAAAGCACAAAGGAGGAGAACTAGCCATCTAGCTACTACATGGATCCGTAGTCCAAGGATGAACTACTCACGCATCACACCGGAGGCTTGCATGGTGATGAAGAAGGCCTCTAGGGTGAATTCTCCTCTCTGGCAGGGTGCCGGGAAGAGCTTCAGATCCCTCCCGATCTAGGGATGGAGATGATGGCGGCTACAGACTCTTTCATGGATTTTTGATCGGGTACTTAGGGTTTTGTCCTGGGGGCAATATATAGGCGGAAGGGGAGGCCGAGGGGGTGCCAGGGGCCACCACACCACCCCCTGGCGCGGGCCAAGCTTGGCCGCGCGGCCAGGTGGTGTGGCCGGCCTCTGGCCCCTCTCCGTCTCGTATTCTGGCATCTGATGACTTCCGGAAAAATAGGCACTTTGGCTTTTGTCCCGTCCAATTCCGAGAATATTCATTTTCTGACTTTCCTGGAACCAAAAACAGCAGAAAACAGGTAGCTGGCACTGTGGCTCTTGTTAATAGGTTAGTCCAAGAAATCATATGAAAAGTACTCCAAAGTGTGGACAAAACACAAGAAAGTGGATAAAACCAAGCATGGAACATCAAAAATTATAGATACATTTGCAATGTATCAACATCCCCAAGCTTAACTCCTGCTTGTCCTCGAGTAAAGTTTCCCCTATGAACTATGCAAGATTCAACTCAATTGTTACAGCAATATGGAGATGGTGATGAGGTTGCTGATGGTGATGATGGTGGTGATGATGATGATCCCGATGAAGTCCACCTTGATGGTGGTGTTGATGGCGACGATCTCCCCTCTCCGGGAAGGAATTCCCCCGGCAGAAATCTATCTGCCGGAGAGATCTTTCTGTCTCGGTGTTTTCCGTCCCGCAGAGGCGGCGGAATCTTTCTGTGGTCACTCCCCGAGTCTTAGGCTTTTGGGAGGATAATATACGCCAGAGGGGAGTGCCTGGAGTGGGCCAGGGCGGCCACACCACCTGCTGGTCGGCCTAGGGCTGCCCGGTGTGGGCCCCCTATGGCCCATCTTCAGCCCCCCTTCTGGCTTCCTTCCTCTTCTGGAAAAATAGGATTTTCCATATATTTTCCCGGATTTTCTGAACTTCGCGAATTTTGCCTCCAAACATCACCATTTCCATCAGAATCCTGACTGCAGCGGTCCATGCTCCAAAAGTCATCAACCATGCAAAAACAGATGAAATAACATAAGTATCACCTCTCAATACGAAAAATATCAATGAATAATAGTTAATTAAGACATAGAATAGTGATGCAAAATGGACGTATCAACTCCCCCCAAGCTTAGACTTCGCTTGTCCCCAAGCGAAAACGAGCTCAATAAACATGGCCTCAGGTTTATGGAGTGAAGAGTCGATAAAAGAATACGGACAAGAAGCATCACATTCATCAAATACATAGATCATAATAGAAGACAACTCACTATTATATAACTTAACTTGCAATGAGTAAAGGAAACACAATAAAGATACATAAAGTAAATCATAATTGGTAATGGCAAACTTAGCTCTTGGTCGAAGAATAGTTGATAATTTGCTAAAGTTCACAAATAACTTGTAACATCCCAATTTCAGCAACTCTAATTAGTGGTCCAGAATGCAAAAATCAGGGGAACAAAAACTTTTTCTTGTTCATTGCTGAAGTGTTTGCTTGTTGTTTGGATTGTAGGGGATCGGCGCCGAAAACAAAAGTTTTCCTACGTTGAAACCCCAGAAACTAGCCTAGGATCTATCTATGTAGTAATGCGGTAACGGCCGGAGCGTAGAGAATACATACCCTTGTAGTATGTTCGCGGTTAACGTTCCGCGAGGAACGTGGTTAATGTAGTCGTACTCGAAGCTAACCTCAAGGTCGCGAAGCTCCTCGCAGGTCACCCCTTGCTCCTTGATCTTCATCATCTTCATCGTGCAACAGCTTAGGCTCACGACATTCTAGCGCCCCAAGTGTTGCGCCTCGTGTCTTCGTACACATCCGGTGCACGATGAGACGTCCGGCTCCCCGATCCCACTGGGAGTGCGGAAGTTGATATCCGGCTAGGAATCCCTGCAGCACAACGGCGTACTGCAGGTGTGCCTTGATCGCACAGCCCAGACTTGGGGCCATGGTCACAAGGTATAGAGAGAGAGAAGGAGAAAGTCAACTAAAGGACTTCTCCAAATATTGGTGTGTTTAATCCCACCCATGGGCACCCCTTTATATAGGGGAGGGGGTGTGCCCTCCCCTTTGGGTTTCCCATGTGGGACTATTCAAGGGAGAGGGGGGAGGCGCATGGGCCTTAATGGGCTAGCCAGGCTAGGGTGGGCCCTACCCTGCGCACAGCCCTAGGCTGGCCGGGTGGGCCCCCTCAAGGCGCCTGGGCCTTGGCCCCTTGGCCCTTCCCTCCTCCGGTTTTCCCTCATGGGCCCTATTTCCCTAGGAAGTTTGGCCCATTAGTGGAATAACTCTTCAAATTAGATTTTAATATTATATTTAATATTAATTACACTAATTAATATGTAAATACATATTACAAAATCCATCTTGACCCAAAACACCTTTCGGTTCCCTTTCGATTTCCTCCGAATGACTTCGGATCTTTCCCGGAATGATTCTGGTCCTTTATTCTTTCTCTGAACAGCTTCAGATCTCTCTGCGGAACGATTCTAGCTTTCTCTCTTTCTCTACTATGATTCCGTCTTACGAATGATCGCTCTCATCGTACCCTTAAGTGTATCCTCTCACGGCTCGGGAATGCTCTAGACATGATCTGTATCAATGATCAACAGAGGGACCAGGGATATCCATGTGACCCCTATGCATTCCTGATGACAATGTCGTTTGAACCGTCTAAATGTAGCATCCTCTTCCTTTTGTTTCTCGATACAACTTGTCCGAGATCCGATCATTGGTATCCCATACCTTTGTTCAATCTCGTTCACAACAAGTTATGTTTTCTTGTTACCGTGATATTACATCCCCGTGACCTAGTCACATGTTGCAACATTTATAGATGTAATCTCACCAAGTCGGCCGTATGTATCTTTACCCATCATGTGGGTGAACAAATCCCGGTCTTGTAGTCACATGTCTTCTACTGTTCCTTAGGAATACCCAACATACACCTTTATGGCCACCGTATTACCATATGTCTGTTGATGCAGTCTAAGCAGCCTAGGGAAACAGTGAGTAATATGAGTTCACGGTCTAAGGAGAAGGAGTCTAGGTATAGCCGTTGCAACAATGAACTAGATGACTTGATCGTGTTGCAATCCTTCGAGGAATGTCCAATCACATCATTCTCCAATGATATGATCTTGTTGTCAGTCGGCATAAATGCCCATGATCTTGAAACCTAGATCATCTTCGTGACCAACGAACTAGTATGAATAGAGGCTACTAGGGACTTGGTTGTTTCAGACCACACCTGTACCAATGTTTCTACTTGGCACAGTTATAGCACAATATGAAACTATTATAAACTAATTGAGATATGACAATAAAAACCTATTTATTATTTGCCTCTAGGGCATATCTCCTTCAGTCTCCCACTTGCACTAGAGTACAAATAATCCAGCTTGCATTTTACTCATATAAACCATATACCATATGCGTTTACAGATCATGCATGCTCATGGGAAACGTCATGTCCATGTTCTGTTTTACCAGATCATTATGTCTTTTGCAAATCGTTAATGTCTTCCTAATTTGACATTCACACCATTATATTATAATGGGTCGAAGCATTTGTTTGGCAACAAAGTGAGACTTTGTTTCTAGTGTTTACGATGACGGTCGTTTTTCACTGTTGTCATCTAAACTTCGAAACACACTTTGTTATCCTTTGTGTATATACTATAGTCATCGCAGGAGAATGAGGCCGGATTCCAGGAGCTTACAGTGACGTTAGATCAACCTCGAGGGCTTTCTCATGGGAACTGGGCCCTGGGACACATCATTCTACATTAAAGGCGAACTAGCCCCGCCATAACATTATACATCACATCAGATGTAGCCTTTATACTTCTATATCTATGTAGATCCTAGTGCATGAAATGCAACTATGCCACTTACATTGCTTCTTCCTACTTAAGTACAAACTTAATTCTAGTTCAGTGATCAACTCAGGAATCACTTAAAGACATGTTCTTACAGTTAAGACTTTGTCTTACCAATCAGAACCTCGGGTCACTTTATTTCGAGTATACACCATGGTTATATGGAAGAACCTATGACTGAGGCACAGGAGACGCAACGCATCTTTTTCTTTCAACCATAGTTGCAATACTCAATGCTTTATACAGTAAGAACTACTTTCTTACCTTGTTTCATTCTGAGATACTTCAGAATCTTGCTTAGTGTTGGGTCCGCAGCATAGAAAACAAAAAGGTTCCTACGATGAGAACTACACGCTAAGATCTATCTACTAGATACATAGCAACGGGTGGAAATACATCCATGGAGAACTTACCCTCGAAGACAACGAGCTTTGATAACGAGTAGGAACTCGTGGTTGATGTAGTCGTACACTTGCCGATCTCAAGATCATGAGGAAGTCCGAGCGCCGCAACTCAGCAGCGCATCCGCACTCGCACACACGTTCAAGCCACCAGACAACCTCCACCTCCTCGCTCCAGCGATCCAGCGGAAGCAGCAACTCCTTCCAGATGAAATGCCACCGGGAACATGTATCTCGCTAATCCTAGACCATGGGGGAATAATTCTAGAGGGGGAGAGAGATCCTTCACAAGGTGTGAGGATGAAGGAGGAATGGGTGGCCTTTTATAGGAGGAGGGGGTGCCCCCTCTCTCCATGGCCGGCGCATGGGGGGGTGACCCCTCACCTCCCCATTCATGTGGTGGTAACCCCTCCACATTAAAATGCCACTTCACATTCCCTTTTAAAGTCTCCACTTTAAATGCATTAAATTTCTCCAAATTTAATGCTCTCTCATTTAATAAAACCCTTTTATTAAATTCATTCAGAATTTTGTTAATTAATTTAATTAACAAACATTCACATATAGCCCCTTGCAATATTTCAATATCACATGCAGAACCACCTTCTGCAATTTCACCCGAAACAATTTCCGGTTTCTATTGAAACAATTCCTGCGCTTTGCAATTCTTTCGCCTGAAACATATGTGCTCCAAAATGGTGTCCGGTAACTCTTAAGTGTGCCACCCTACGGTTCACGAATAATGCAGACATGATCGAGACCCTTCTCCGATCAATAATCAGCAGCGGGACCTGGAGATCCGTACTGACTCCTACACATTCAACGATGACTCCTGTGATCGTGAGAACCTTTAACGCTTGTAACTAAATCCCTTTGTCTCTCGATATATTACATGTCCGAGATTCGATCATCGGTATCTCCATACCTAGTTTGATCTCGTTTCCGACATGCACTCTTTTCTCGTTCCCGTGATATAACATTCTAGTGATCACATCACTTGCTTGCAAGCTATCCTAATGTGATATCACCGAGAGGGCCCAGAGTATATCTATCCGTCATCTGGATTGACAAATTCCACTCTTGATCCATGAGCCTCAACATAACACCTTCGTAGTACTGAACCCATCTTTATAGTCTCCCTGTTATGGTGTGACGTCTGATGTTATCAAGATACTCTTCCGGTGTTAGCAATTAACATGATCTCATGGTCTAAGGATAAAGATTACTTCGTATGATGTTATAGCAATATAAACATAATGACTTGATCGTAATGCTATACTTCAGATGAATGTTCATCACATCATTTCACAAATGCTGTGACCTTGTTATTAACAACATCCAATGTCCATGATCAGGAAACCTTGATCATCTTGTTAATCAACAAGCTAGTCTATAAGAGAGGCATAACTAGGAACCCTTTTTGTTTATTAAACACACATGTATTGATGTTTCCTATCAATACAATTATAGCATGCAAAATAAACATCTATCATATACAAGGAATACATAATAACAACTTTATTATTGCCTCTCAGGGCATATTTCCTTCAGTCTTCCACTTGCACTAGAGACAATAATCTAGTTTATATAGTGATAAATCTAACACCCATGGAGTTCTAGTGTTGATCATGTTTTGCCCTAGGGAGTACTTTAGTCAACGGATCTGCTACATTCAGGTCCGTGTGTACTTTACAAATCTTTATATCTCCATCCTTGACATGCTCGCGGATGGAGTGAAACCGGCGCTTAATATGCTTGGAATTCTTGTGAGACCCTGGTTCCTTGGCGTTGGCTATGGCTCCATTATTGTCACAATAGACCACCATTGGGTACAACGCACTAGGAACCACACCTAGTTCCATTATGAACTCCTTCGTCCAAACCGCTTCCTGCGCTGCTTCTAAAGCAGCAACATATTCCGCCTCTATCGTTGATCCAGCCACCACAGGTTGTTTGGAGCTCCTCCAACTAACTGTTGCTCCGTTCAAGAGAAATACGTATCCGGATTGAGACTTAGAGTCATCCGGATCAGTGTCAAAGCTAGCATCAACATAACACTTAGCGACTAGCTCTTCTTCACCTCCGTATACAAGAAACATATCCTTAGTTCTTCTCAAGTACTTAAGGATATTCTTGACCGCTATCTAGTGTTCCGAACCTAGATCAGATTGGTACCTACTAGTCAAACTAATAGCATGTGCCACATCCGGTCTTGTACATAGCATGGCATACATTATAGAGCCTATGGCTGAGGCATAGGGGATCTTATCCATTATCTCTCTTTCTTCCGCCGTAGCCGGACTTTGAGTCTTACTCAATGTCTTGCCTTGCAACATAGGTAAGTACCCCTTCTTACTTCCTTCCATATTAAACTTCTTTAATATCTTATCAAGGTATGTACTCCGCGATAGCCCAATTAGGCGTCTTGATCTATCTCTATAGATTTTAATGCCTAATATATATGAAGCTTCACCAAGGTCCTTCATCAAAAAATTTCTGTTTAGATAACTTTTAACACTGTTTAAAAGATCTAAATCATTTCCAATCAATAATATGTCATCCACATATAATATCAGAAATGCCACATTGCTCCCACTCACTTTCTTGTAAATACAAGCCTCTCCATAAGTTTGGACAAATCCAAACTCTTTGATCACCTCATCAAAGCGGAGATTCCAACTTCGTGATGCTTGCTTCAGTCCATAGATGGATCACTGAAGTTTGCACACCTTATTTGAAGGGTTTCGCAGCATAGTAAATCAAAATTTTCTACGGAAGCGAACAGAGGGAAAGCCAAGATCTAATCTAGGAGATGCAAACAACGAGAGAGATTGGATTAGATCTTCATACCCTTGAAGATTCGCACAGCGGAACGTTCGTCGGAACGTGGGTGATGTAGTCGCACTCGCTTCTCCTCCTCGCGATCCGATCCGATCTAGCACCACAAGTGGCGGTGCCTCCGTGAGATGCACACGTGCGGCACCTCGACGTCTCCTCCTTCCTCGGACCAGCAAGTATGGTGGAGAGATAGATTGGATCTACAACGCGACGGTGCGGTGTATATGGTGGAGAATTTCTGCAGCAGGGCTTCGCCTACAAACAGTCGGGAGGGAGAGAGGAAGGTAGCAAGGTAGCTAGGGCTTGGAGGAAGGTGTAGGTTAGGGGGGAGGGGGCGCACCAGCCCTCTATATATAGAGGGGGGGGGTGCGGCCAGCCCTTGCCCATCCTCCAAGCCTATCTCTAGTTTAGACGATTTAAACTCTCCCTTCTAGAAACCCTATCTTATCTCTAGTTTAAACGATTTAAACTCTCTAGGATTGGCTGGGCCCTATGGGGCCTTGTGCCCCTGGCCCAATGCGGCCAGGACACTCCCTCATAGGCCCATGCCCCCTCCCGGAAGGTGGGACCACGTTGGCCCCCTTCCGGAAGGTTCTAGAAGCTTCCGGTACAATACCGATTAACCCGGAACAATTCCGAACTCCAAAAACTGCACTGCCTTATATGAATCTTATTCTCCGGACCATTCCGGAACCTCTCGTGATATCCCGGATCCCATCCGAGACTCCGAACAAAAATTCATAAACCAAGTATCCAATCTATCCTAGCATCGAGACACGTTAAGTGTGTGACCCTGCGGGTTCGAGAATATGCAGACATGATCTTCTATCAATAATCAACAGCGGGCTCTGGGCACCCATATTGACTCCCACACATTCATCGATGATCATATCGGATGAACCACGATGCCAGGATTCAATCAATCCCATATATATTCCCTTCGTCTCGCGATATTTTACTTGCCCGAGATTCGATCGTCGGTATCGTCATACCTAGTTCAATCTCGTTCACAGCAAGTACTTTACTCGTTCCGTAATCCGATATCACTTTGTGATTAACTCCTTAACCACATGCTTGCAAGCGTTGTTGATATCGATTACCGAGTGGGCCCGAAGTATATCTCTCCGACTTGGGAGGGACAAATTCCATCTCGATACATACAACCCAACAGATACTTTCCGATCACCTGAGAGACACCTTTATGATCACCCTCTCATAGGATGACGTTTGATGACCTCAAAGCTTTCTTCCGATACCAGGGAGTTGCATTATCTCATGGTCTAAGGAATACAATATTTGACATAAGAAAAGCTTCACAAAGACGAACACGATGACACGATCTAATTGCTTCGCTTAGTTTGGGTCTGTCCACCATATCATTCTCCCAATGATATGATCTCATTATCAATTGACAACTCATGTCTATGGTTAGGAAACCTTAACCATCATTGATCAATGAGCTAGTCCATAGAGGCGTACTAGGGACACGGTGTTGTTCACAAACCACACAAGTATTAATGTTTCCGCTTAATACAATTCTAGCATGGAATATAAACTTTATCATGAACAAGAATTATAATAATAACATCTTTATTATTGCCTCTAGGGCATAATTCCAACAGTCTCCCACTTGCACTAGAGTCAATAATCTAGTTTACATTTGGCAACAATCTCACACCCATGGCACTGAGGTGCTGATCATGTTTTACACGTGGAAGAGGTTTAGTCAATGGATCTGCGACATTCAGATCTGTATGTACTTTGCTGATCTTCAGATCTCCATCTGCTATATAATCTCGGATTATATGAAACTTGCGGTTGATATGCTTGGTCTTTGGATGATATCTTGGTTCCTTAGCGAGTGCTATGGCGCTAGTTTTGTCACACAATATCTCCAGTGGGTCCAATGCACTTGGACCACGCCAAGCTCAGTGATGAAGTTTCTGATCCAAACTCCTTCACTTGACGCTTCTGCAGCAGCCATGTATTCCGCTTCTACTGTAGATCCCGCGATCACGCTTTGTTTGCAGCTTCTCCAGCTCACAGCTCCTCCATTCAAAATATACACGTATCCTGTCTGAGATTTACAATCATCCTTGTCGGTATCGAAACTAGCATCGACGTAACATTTTACGACGAGCTGTTCATCACCCGCAGGGACTAAGAACATTTCTTTAGTCCTATTTAGGTACCTTAGGATGTTCTTCACGGCTGTCCAGTGTTCCACTCCTGGATCACTTTGATATCTGCTCGTCAAACTAAGAGCATTGGACACATCCGGTCTAGTACACAGCATGGCATACATGATGGAACCTATGGCCGAGGCATAAGGCACTTTGCTCATAGCTTCTCTATCATTTACCGTAGCTGGACACTGAGCCTTGCTCAATATCTTACCTGACAACATAGGCACTGAACCTTTCAATGCCTTATCCATTCTGAACCTTTTCAGAACTTTGTCTAGGTATGTACTCTGTCTTAAAGCTATCAGGCGTCTTTGTCTATCTCTATAGATTTTGATGCCCAATATATAAGCAGCTTCACCTAGGTCTTTCATTGAAAAACACTTGTTCAAATAACTCTTCACATCGTTAAGCATGTTGATGTCATTTCCAATAATCAATATGTCATCCACATATAGTACCAGAAGCGTCACCGAGCTCCCACTCACTTTCTTGTAGATGCAAGCTTCGTAGCAATTTGGAACAAATCCAAAGCTCTTGATCACTTGATCAAAACGAAGGTTCCAACTCCGAGATGCTTGCTTCAGTCCATAAATGGAACGCTGAAGTTTACATACTTTATTAGCATCCTTAGGATCGACAAAACCTTCGGGTTGCATCATATACAACTCTTCATCAATGTTGCCATTGAGGAAAGCAGTCTTGACATCCATTTGCCATATTTCATAATCATGAAACGCAGAAATTGCTAATAAAATCCGAATGGACTTAAACATCACTACGGGAGAGAAAGTCTCATCGTAGTCAACACCTTGAACTTGTCGAAAACCTTTCGCAACAAGCCGTGCTTTATAGACGGTAACATTACCATCCGTGTCCGTTTTCCTTTTGAAGATCCATTTGCACTCAACGGCCTTTCGGTCGCTAGGAGGGTCCACCAAAGTCCATACTTGGTTTTCGCTCATGGATCCCAATTCGGATTTCATGGCTTCTAGCCATTTCTCAGAGTCTGGGCTCATCATCGCTTCCTCATAGTTCGTAGGTTCACTGTCTTCTACTAACAAGACAGTCAAGACAGGGTTGCCGTACCACTCAGGAGGGGCACGCGACCTTGTCGACCTGCGACGTTCAGTAGCAGCATCGTACGAAGCTTCATGATCCTTGTCATTAGCTTCCTCTATTGTTGGTGCAGGCGGCACTGGAACAATTTCAGGTGCTGTGCTACTCTCCAATTCAAGAGAAGGTTCAATAACCTCGTCTAGCTCTACTTTCCTCCCACTCACTTCTTTCGAGAGAAACTCCTTCTCAAGAAAGGAACCGTTCTTTGCAACAAACACTTTGCCTTCGGTTCTGTGATAGAAGGTATACCCAACAGTTTCCTTAGGGTATCCTATGAAGACGCATTTCTCCGCTTTGGGTTCGAGCTTGTCCGGCATCAACTTCTTGACGTAAGCTTCGCATCCCCAAACTTTAAGAAACGACAACTTAGGTTTAGCACCAAACCACAGTTCATACGGTGTCGTCTCAACGGATTTAGATGGAGCCCTATTTAAAGTGAATGCAGCGGTTTCTAATGCATAACCCCAAAATGATAACGGCAAATCAGTAAGAGACATCATCGATCGGACCATATCTAATAGGGTTCGATTCCGGCGTTCAGACACACCATTGCGCTGTGGTGTTCCGGGTGGCGTGAGTTGTGAAACGATTCCACTTGCTTTGAGATGCGTGAGAAAATCATAACTCAAATATTCGCCCCCACGATCGGATCGTAGAAACTTAATCTTTCTGTTACGATGGTTCTCCACTTCATTCTGAAATTCTTTGAACTTTTCAAACGTTTCAGATTTATGTTTCATTAAATAGATATACCCATATCTACTTAAGTCATCGGTAAAAGTGAGAAAATAGCGATATCCACCGCGCGTCAAAACACTCATCGGTCCGCATACATCGGTATGTATGATTTCCAACAAGTCCGTTGCTCGCTCCATCATACCGGAAAACGGGGTTTTGATCATCTTGCCCATGAGGCATGGTTCGCATGTGTCAAATGATTCAAAATCAAGAGACTCCAAAAGTCCATCAGAATGGAGTTTCTTCATGCGCTTTACACCAATATGACCTAGACGACAGTGCCACAAATAAGTAGTATTATCACTATCTACTTTGCATCTCTTAGCCTCAATGTTATGGATGTGTGTTTCATCCCTTTCGAGATTTAGGAGAAATAAACCATTCACAAGAGGTTCATGACCATAAAAGATGTTACTCATATAAATAGAACAACCATTATTCTCCGATTTAAATGAATAACCGTCTTGCAATAAACACGATCCAGAAATAATGTTCATGCTCAACGCAGGCACATAATAACATTTATTAAGGTTTAAAACTAATCCCGAAGGTAAAACTAAGGAGAGCGTGCTGACGGCCATCACATCAACTCTTGATCCGTTGCCAACGCGCATCGTCACCTCATCCCTCGCAAGCCGCCGTCTATTCCGCAGCTGCTGTTTCGAGTTACAAATATTAGCAACTGAACCGGTATCAAATACCCAGGCACTACAACGAGGGCTAGTAAGGAAAACATCAATAACATGTATATCAAATATACCTTTGATGGTGCCAGCCTTCTTGTCCGCTAAGTACTTCGGACAGTTGCGCTTCCAGTGACCCTTGTCCTTGCAATAGAAGCACTCAGTGTCCGGCTTGGGACCAGACCTGAGCTTCTTCTCAGCAGGGGCATTGCGCTTGCCGCCGCCCTTCTTGAAGGGCTTCTTTGCACCTTTACCTTTCTTAAAGGAGGGCCTGTTGACCATCAACACATGATTATCCTTCTTGATGTCCACCTCCGCAGCCTTCAGCTTTGCGAAGAGCTCGGTGATCGTATCAGTGGAACCAATCTGATTATGAGTCACTACAAAACTTTTGTAGCTGGGAGGGAGTGATTGCAGAACCCTGTCAATCTTGAGCTCCTCTGGAATCTTGCAGTCCAGTTGCTCAAGGCGTTGAGTGTAGCCCTACATCTTAATGGCGTGCTCACTAACGGAACTCCCTTCCTCCATCTTGCAGTTAAAGAACTTCTCGAAGATCTCATATCTCTCAGAACGGGCCTGAGTCTGAAACATGGTTTTCAACTCTTCGAGAATCTCAAAGGGCCCGGGATAGTTTTCAAAACGATTTTGAAGTTCCGGTTCCATAGCAAACAACATGGTGCTCTTAATCACACCATAATCATCTTTGCGCGACTGATAGACAGCTTTCTCATCAGCCGACGCAGTTGCAGCAGGGGGGTTACCTAACGCTTTCTCAAGGACATAGTCCTTTTGTCCTCCAGACAGAATGATTCTCAGATTGCGGAACCAATTGGTGAAGTTAGACCCATTGTTCTTAAGCTTTTCTTTCTCAGCAAAAACGTTGAAGTTGAAGTTGGACTTAGCCATTTGATCTACAATATTTGCAAGTACAAATTAGACTATGTTCATGATAACTAGTTCAACTTTTAATCAAATTACTAGATGAACTCCCACTAAATTCAACATCCCTCAAGTTGTTTAGTGAACACGATCCAAATTCACCACACCTAATCCGATCTTCACGAGAAGAGATGTGGTTTCAATGGTGGACAACGAAGTGTCGATCATATCATTCATATGACTCATGCTTAACCTGTCGGTTCTTGTGTTCCGAGGCCATGTCTGTACATGCTAGGCTCGTCAAGCTAGACCCAAGTATTTCCGCGTGTGCAAAACTGGCTTGCACCCGTTGTATGTGAGCGTAGAGTCTATAGCACCCGATCATCACGTGATGCTTGGACACGACGAACTTTCGCAACGGTGCATACTTGGGGAGAACACAGTTTTATCTTGATCTTTAAGTGAGGAATCATCTTATAATGCTACCGTCGCGATCTAAGCATAATAAGATACATAAAAGGATAAACATCACATGCATATAACTTTATGTGACATGGTATAGCCAATCTTCGCGCAATGATCTCCATCTTGTGCGTTCCGGCATGACCTCCATCACTCCACCATGATTGCCTCCACCACGAATAGCAACTACAACTATTGCTAACTACTTAGCGATAAAGTAAAGCTATTACATGGCGTATAAGAAGTTGACTCGCAGGTCATATACAATTATAAAGACAACCATATGGCTCCTGCCGGTTGTGTACTCATCGACATGCAAGTCGTGAAACATTACAAAACATGATCATCGCATACATTATACACATCACATCTTGGGCCATACCATATCACAGAAAACACTCCCTGCAAAAACAAGTTAGACGCCTCTACTTTGTTGTTGCATGTTTTACGTGGCTTATGGGAGTAGATGCTAAGAACGATTCTTACCTACGGAAAGCCACAACGGTGATATTATGGTTGCCAAACTCCGGTGTTAATCCCATGACAACTATAGTGAGAGAAACTGACATCCACCAGCCGCATGTGTGGTACAAGCCACACGTCAAGTGCGGAGTCGGTCTCGCGAACGACGTCGCGTAAGGTTGGCCTAGACCGCTTCAATCTCACTATCCCGTGTCATAAGAAGAACACAAACAAGAGGCTTGCAACAGAAAACATCAACGCCCGCAACAACCATGTTGCGTTCTACTCGTGAAACACATCTACGCATAGATCTAGCTCTGATACCACTGAAGGGTTTCGCAGCATAGTAAATCAAAATTTTCTATGGAAGCGAACAGAGGGAAAGCCAAGATCTAATCTAGGAGATGCAAACAACGAGAGAGATTGGATTAGATCTTCATACCCTTGAAGATTCGCACAGCGGAACGTTCGTCGGAACGTGGGTGATGTAGTCGTACTCGCTTCTCCTCCTCGCGATCCGATCCGATCTAGCACCACAAGTGGCGGTGCCTCCGTGAGATGCACACGTGCGGCACCTCGACGTCTCCTCCTTCATCGGACCAGCAAGTATGGTGGAGAGATAGATTGGATCTACAACGCGACGGCGCGGTGTATATGGTGGAGAATTTCTGCAGCAGGGCTTCGCCTACAAACAGTCGGGAGGGAGAGAGAAAGGTAGCAAGGCCGCTAGGGCTTGGAGGAAGGTGTAGGTTAGGGGGGAGGGGGCGCACCAGCCCTCTATATATAGAGGGGTGGTGCGGCCAGCCCTTGCCCATCCTCCAAGCCTATCTCTAGTTTAAACGATTTAAACTCTCCCTTCTAGAAACCCTATCTTATCTCTAGTTTAAACGATTTAAACTCTCTAGGATTGGCTGGGCCCTATGGGGCCTTGTGCCCCTGGCCCAATGCGGCCAGGACACTCCCTCATAGGCCCATGCCCCCTCCCGGAAGGTGGGATCACGTTGGCCCCCTTCCGGAAGGTTCTAGAAGCTTCCGGTACAATACCGATTAACCCGGAACAATTCCGAACTCCAAAAACTGCACTGCCTTATATGAATCTTATTCTCCGGACCATTCCGGAACCTCTCGTGATATCCCGGATCCCATCCTAGACTCCGAACAAAAATTCATAAACCAAGTATCCAATCTATCCTAGCGTCGAGACACGTTAAGTGTGTGACCCTGCGGGTTCGAGAATATGCAGACATGATCTTCTATCAATAATCAACAGCGGGGTCTGGGCACCCATATTGACTCCCACACATTCATCGATGATCATATCGGATGAACCACGATGCCAGGATTCAATCAATCCCATATATATATTCCCTTCGTCTCGCGATATTTTACTTGCCCGAGATTCGATCGTCGGTATCGTCATACCTAGTTCAATCTCGTTCACAGCAAGTACTTTACTCGTTCCATAATCCGATATCACTTTGTGATTAACTCCTTAACCACATACTTGCAAGCGGTGTTGATATCGATTACCGAGTGGGCCCGAAGTATATCTCTCCGACTTGGGAGGGACAAATTCCATCTCGATACATACAACCCAACAGATACTTTCCGATCACCTGAGAGACACCTTTATGATCACCCTCTCATAGGATGACGTTTGATGACCTCAAAGCTTTCTTCCGATACCAGGGAGTTGCATTATCTCATGGTCTAAGGAATACAATATTTGACATAAGAAAAGCTTCGCAAAGACGAACACGATGACACGATCTAATTGCTTCGCTTAGTTTGGGTCTGTCCACCATATCATTCTCCCAATGATATGATCTCATTATCAATTGACAACTCATGTCTATGGTTAGGAAACCTTAACCATCATTGATCAATGAGCTAGTCCATAGAGGCGTACTAGGGACACGGTGTTGTTCACAAACCACACAAGTATTAATGTTTCCGCTTAATACAATTCTAGCATGGAATATAAACTTTATCATGAACAAGAATTATAATAATAACATCTTTATTATTGCCTCTAGGGCATAATTCCAACATTATTAGCATCCTTAGGATCGACAAAACCCTTAGGTTGTATCATATACAACTCTTCTTCAATATTACCATTGAGGAATGCAGTTTTGACATCCATCTGCCATATTTCATAATCGAAATATGCAGCAAATTGCTAACATAATCCTAACCGACTTAAGCATCGCTACGGGAGAGAATGTCTCATCGTAGTCAACTCCTTGAATTTGTCGAAACCCCTTTGCGACAAGTCGAGCCTTATAGATGGTTACATTACCATCAGCATCAGTTTTTCTTTTGAAAATCCATTTATTCTCAAGGGCCTTTCGATCGTGAGGTAAGTCCACCAAGGTCCAAACCTGGTTTTCGTACATGGATTCCATCTCGGATTTCATGGCTTCTAGCCATTTGTTGGAATCAGGGCTCATCATCACTTCTTTATACGTCGCAGGGTCATCGATTTCATCAATCATGAAATTCATCACAGGATTGCCGTATAGTTTAGGAGCTGCACGTGTCCTGCTTGAGATGCGAGGTTCGGTAGTGTCCTCTTTCGGAGTTTCATGATCAATATCATTAGCTCTCTCTTCATTAGGTGAAGTCAACTCCGAAACAACTTCTGGAGCTGCGCTACTCGCCATTTCATGAAGAGAAGGTTCAATAACCTCTTCGAGTTCTACCTTCCGACTACTCACACCTTTCGCGAGAAACTCCTTCTCAAGAAAGGATCCATTCTTGGCAAGAAAGACCTTGCCCTCGGATCTATGATAGAAGGTATACCCAATCGTTTCCTTAGGGTATGCTATGAAGACGCAATTTTCCGCTTTGGGTTCGAGTTTATCCGGTTGAAGTTTCTTCACATAAACATCGCATCCCCAAACTTTAAGAAATGACAGCTTAGGTTTGTTTCCAAACCATAATTCATACGGTGTCTTTTCAACGGATTTAGATGGTGCCCTATTTAAAGTGAATGCAGCGGTTTCATGTGCATAACCCCAAAATGACAGTGGCAAGTCAGTCAGAGACATCATAGATCGAACCATATCTAATAAAGTACGATTACGACGTTCTGACACACCATTACGTTGTGGTGTTCCAGCAGGCGTGAGTTGTGAAACTATTCCACAGTCTTTCATATGTGTGCTAAACTCGTAACTAAGATACTCTCCTCCACGGTCGGACCGTAGAAATTTGATCTTTCTGTTACGATGATTTTCCACTTCATTCTAAAATTCTTTGAACTTTTCAAAAGTTTCAGACTTGTGTTTCATCAAATAGATATACCCATATCTACTCAAATCATCCGTGAAAGTAACAAAAATAACAATATCCACCTCGCGCCGACACACTCATTAGTCCACACACATCAGTATGTATGATTTCCAATAAATCTGTCGCCCGTTCCATTGAACCGGAAAACGGCGTTCTAGTCATCTTGCCCATAAGGCATGGCTCACATGTATCAAATGATTCAAAATCAAGTGATTCCAAAAGTCCATCAGAATGGAGTTTCTTCATGCGTTTAACGCCAATATGACCTAGACGGCAGTGCCACATATATGTAGATATATCATTATCAAGTTTAATCCTTTTAGCATCAACATTATGAATATGCGTAATACTACTATCGAGATCCAACAGAAATAAACCATTCAACACAGGTGCATGACCATAATAGATATTATTCATATAAATCGAACAACCATTGTTTTCAGACTTAAATGAATAACCACTTTGCATCAAAAGCGATCCGGATACAATGTTCATGCTCAGTGCAGGCACCAAATAACAATTATTCAGGTTTATAACTAATCCCGACGGCATGTGGAGAGGCAGCGTTCCGACGGCGATCACATCAACTCTTGATCCATTGCCGACCCGCATCGTGACATCATCCCTTGCTAGTTGTCGCTTGTTCCGCAGCCCCTGAACCGAGTTACATATATTAGCAACCGATCCCGTATCAAATACCCAGGTGCTACTGCGAGTACTAGTCAAGTACACATCAATAACATGTATATCACATATACCTTTGTTTGCCTTGCCGGCCTTCTTGTCCGCCAAATACTTGGGGCAGTTGCGCTTCCAATGGCCAGTCCCCTTGCAATAGTAGCACTCGATGTCAGACTTAGGGCCAGCTCGGGGTTTCTTTTCAGGCGTGGCAATAGACTTGCCACCCTTATTTCCCTTGTGCTTGCCTTTCTTGTCCTTCTTGAAACCGGTGGTCCTATTGATCATCAACACTTGATGTTCTTTCCTAATCTCCACTTCTGCAGTCTTAAGCATTGACAGAAGGTCGGGAAGAGACTTCTTCATGCCCTGCATATTATAGTTCATCACGAAGCTCTTGTAGCTAGGTGGCAGAGATTGGAGAACACGATGTATGCCAAAGTCAATGGGAATCGTTATTCCCAAGGACATAAGCTTATCGGTGTACCCAGACATTTTGAGTACGTGCTCACTAACGGAGCTGTTTTCGTCGATCATGCAGTTAAAGAACTTTTCTGTAGCATTATAACTCTCTATGCCAGCATGGGTATCGAAAATCATTTTCAATTAGCCCATGGTATCAAAGGCATTGCCGTTTTCGAAACGCTTTCAAAGTTCTGGCTCTAGCCCATACAGTATGCCGCAATGAACTAAGTTGTGGTCCTCCTGACAAGTTATATAGACGTTCTTTTCCTCGTCAGGGGCATCAGGAGCTGGTGGGGGGCCTAGCGACGCATCTAGCACATATTGCTTTTGTGCAGCAGTGAGGAGAATCCTCAAATTCATAGCCCAGTTGGTGAAGTTGCTGCCATTTGCAGCAAGTTTCTCTTTCTCCATGAACACATTGAAATTAAAAGCAGGTGGTGCCATCTACAATAGAATTTGTAAAGTAAATTTAGACTAAGTTTATGATAGATTGAGTTCAACTAATCCAAATTACTAATGAACTCCCACTCAAAAACGACATCCCTCGTGTCCTTTTGGTGATTACATGAACCAAATCCACTACACCAAGTCTGATCATCACGTGAGTCGGTGTAGCTTCAAAGGCGAGCATCTATATGGGCATCATATCAACTATATGACTCATGATTAACCTTTCGGTCCGTGTTCCGAGGCCATGTCTGTACATGCTAGGCTCGTCAAGTAAGAACCTTAGTATTTGCGTGTGTAAAACTGTCTTACACCCGTTGTATGAAAGCGTAGAGTTGAGAACACCCGATCATCACGTGATGCCTCAAAACACGATCCACAAAACGGTGCATACTTAAGGAAGAACACATTTTATCTTGATATCTAAATGAGGGATCATCTTATAATGCTACCAAAAGCGCCAAACTAGCAATATAAGATGCTAACATCTAATGTGTGAAGTGAGGTGATATGGTCCATGCATTTGATCTCTATCATTTGCATCGTGGTATGATCTCTATCATTCCTTTGTGTGTAAGGCCAAGGTCTATGGAACTTACACGTTAAGTGAGTTGTAAGAGTATCTATTATACATTTACTTACAACAATACCATATCAAAACACTAGCCCAGCAACGATCTAAACTAGACGCCTCTAATTTATCAATTGCAAGTTTTATGTGGCTTAGGGCTTTCGGAGAGAGAACCTGTCTAACCTACAAACATGAACCACAACGAGGATAACCAAGTTATTAGCAACTCGTTGTAAATCAGATATTGACTATAGTAGGAGAGACAGACACCCGCTAGCCACTTATGCAAAACTAGTTGCATGTCAGTCGTGGAATCGGTCTCATGTACAATGACATGTAAGGTTGGTCCAGGCCGCTTCATCCCACTATGCCACCAATATCCAAAGTACATAGAAGATGCAATAACATGATCGTCATCGCCCACATATAAACATATGTGTACTACCCGTGCAAAGCACCTACGCATAGATCAGGCTCTGATACCACTGTTGGGTCCGCGACATAGAAAACAAAAAATTTCCTACGATGAGAACTACACGCCAAGATCTATCTACTAGATACAGAGCAACGGGTGGACATACATCCATGGAGAACTTACCCTCGAAGACAACGAGATTTTTTAACGAGTAGGAACTCGTGGTTGATGTAGTCGTACACTTGCCGATCTCAAGATCGTGAGGAAGTCCGAGCGCCGCAACTCAGCAGCGCATCCGCACTCACACACACATTCAAGCCACCGGACAACCTCCACCTCCTCGCTCCAGCGATCCAGCAGAAGCAGCAACTCCTTCCAGACGAAATTCCACCGGGAACATGTATCTCGCTAATCCGAGACCATGGGGGAATAATTCTAGAGGGGGAGAGAGATCCTTCACAAGGAGGTGTGAGGATGAAGGAGGAATGGGTGGCCTTTTATAGGAGGAGGGGGGTGCCCCCTCTCTCCATGGCCGGCGCATGGGGGGGTGACCCCTCACCTCCCCCATTCATGTGGTGGTAACCCCTCCACATTAAAATGCCTCTTCACATTCCCTTTTAAAGTCTCCACTTTAAATGCATTAAATTTCTCCAAATTTAATGCTCTCTCATTTAATAAAACCCTTTTTATTAAATTTATTCAGAATTTTGTTAATTACTTTAATTAACAAACATCCACATATAGCCCCTTGCAATATTTCAATATCACATGCAGAACCACCTTCTACAATTTCACCCAAAACAATTTCTGGTTTCTATTGAAACAATTCCTGCGCTTTGCAATTCTTTCGTCTGAAACATATGTGCTCCAAAATGGTGTCCGGTAACTCTTAAGTGTGCCACCCTACGGTTCGCAAATAATGAAGACATGATCGAGACCCTTCTCCGATCAATAATCAGCAGCGGGACCTGGAGATCCGTACTGACTCCTACACATTCAACGATGACTCCTGTGATCGTGAGAACCTTTAACGCTTGTAACTAAATCCCTTTGTCTCTCGATATATTACATGTCCGAGATTCGATCATCGGTATCTCCATACCTAGTTTGATCTCGTTTCCGACATGCACTCTTTTCTCGTTCGTGTGATATAACATTCTAGTGATCACATCACTTTCTTGCAAGCTATCCTAATGTGATATCACCGAGAGGGCCCAGAGTATATCTATCCGTCATCTGGATTTAAAAATTCCACTCTTGATCCATGAGCCTCAACATAACACCTTCGTAGTACTGAACCCATCTTTATAGTCACCCTGTTACAGTGTGAGGTTTGATGTTATCAAGATACTCTTCGGGTGTTAGCAATTAACATGATCTCATGGTCTAAGGATAAACATTACTTCATATGATGTTATAGCAATATAAACATAATGACTTGATCATAATGCTATACTTCGGATGAATGTTCATCACATCATTTCACAAATGTTGTGACCTTGTTATTAACAACATCCAATGTCCATGATCAGGAAACCTTGATCATCTTGTTAATCAACAAGCTAGTCTATAAGAGAGGCATAAATAGGAACCCTTTTTGTTTATTAAACACACATGTATTGATGTTTCCTATCAATACAATTATAGCATGCAAAATAAACATCTATCATATACAAGGAATACATAATAACAACTTTATTATTGCCTCTCAGGGCATATTTCCTTCACTTAGGATATTCCGAACATCTTTCAGAATCAAGTCCAGGAAGCATTCTACATTTAGTGTTTATCAAACTCATCAATCTATTCTGATAGATCTCTTTGTTTAATAACTTCAACTTCATCCTTACTTATCTAACTTAAATGTTATTAACACCAATCACATCATTCACATATGTCGTCCCATATCCTAGAATGATTTCACTCTCCCACTCAAATATGACATTCATGTTTGAGATCCAGGGATTTCACTTGGCTCCCACTCAAATATGACATTCATGTTTGAGATCCAGGGATTTCACTTAGCTCCCACTCAAAATATGTCAGCTACATATTATGAATTAGCTAAGCTGATTTGCTCCCACTCAAGTCTAGGTCCTCTCGATAATCTTGGATATTCCAAAATTCTTTGATCATTATCAATTTGAGAATTCCAATTACGAGACTTCAATATCCATATATTTCTAGTGTAAATCCAAAAGACTTAAGCATCACTACTATTGTAGTCAACTCCTTGAATTTGTCCAAACTTGTGACAAATCGAGCTTTTGTCATTTATTAAGTTTCATTTCATTCTTATGACTTTGCAGTCATTCAGAAATATCAAGTAAACTTCTTTACTTTAATAAGATCAAGTAACATGTTACTTTGCAATCTCAAATGTAACTTAATATAGGATTTTTATGACTCATAGTCCTTTCTCGCACTCAGGTCCATCACGCTTCTTTGTAATTCGTAGGTATGTCTTGTTCAAAACATGACAAGTGAATCAATAATACAATTCCACAAACTTGTAGAATATATAGTTGAAACCTACTTTCTTTTGTAAAAGTATTCCCTAAAACTTTATGATCATTATCATTGGCTTCTCCTCTATTTGTAGAGTTTGGATTCACGAAACAAATTCCTTTGTGCCACTCAACAATTCAGAGGTAAGGTCAAATACCTTGTTTTGATCTTTTACTTTCTTCCACCTGTATCTTCATCAAGACACATCAACTTAGGACAATAGCAGGTTTGCCCCTTGTGGATGATGCATTCATAGCTTCCTAAGAATGCTCTACAAAGACTTGTTTATTCGCCACGATTTCGACTTAACGAAATCTCCAGAAACTCGAACGTGCCATAACACTTATGGTGTTGTTTCCACGAATCTTTTAGATGTTCCTTTGTATTTCAAATGAGTGTTTGCTTATTTTGATATCTAACTCTAAATGACAACTATAACCTTGATAAGAGATAATATTGTACCATATGTATGTAATACATATTGATTATGATGTTTAGACATTTCAACATAGTTTGAATTCGTCCAATTATCATAATTTGTGAAACATCTTTCACAAGTTCTTTTTATGCTAAACTTAACTTGAATACTTTAGTCGTGTCAATCAAATCGAAGAGACTTGCTAATTCAGTTAATTCAATATCCCATTTAGTCATGAACTCATTTGAACAATTCAAATCGTTTCAAACTCATGTTTCATTAAGTAAATATGCTTATTCACTTAAGTCCACAATTAGCTAATGATTTCCACTACTTGTTGAAAATACGATACATCAATATGTATAAGATTCAACATTTCTTCGCATATCACCGTTTTACCAGAATGCGGAGTTTTAGTCATTCTGCCCAAGAGGCATGGTTTTGCAAAGTCTCTAGATTAAGCATCTAGGACCCCGATATTTCATAAAGAACATGCAATAACCAAAATGACTTAAACCGTAGTGTCTTTTCATTATTAAGCTTTGGATATCTTTTAGCATTCTAATCCTTTTATAAATGTTTAAACTATTATCATTAACATAGTGATGAGAATAACTTATTTGTAATCGTAATGTGACCATAAGGTATTGTTTATAAGAATAGTACAAACTGGCTTGCAACTTGTTCATATGAATAATCGTCTCGCCAAAAGCAAGACACACAAACTAGGATTACAAAATTATATTCAAGTCCACTAATCCAAATGATAAACTATGAGGGAAGAGGTGATGTCGGCCATCAACTGTTTTGCTTGGTGTCATCAAGTCACGTTGCCTCAAATCCAGCAATTCTCAAGAAGATCATCCTGTTTTCACAAAACGGGACAGGTATCAAATACTTTGCAAACTGCAACTAGTTTTGTAAGAACCACATTTATAATTTTGTATATCTAACATATACCTCTTTCATCCATGACCTCCTTTTGCAATAAAGACCTTCTAAGAGTTCTTAACTCTAACGCAAGATCGCTAAGTGTTTTTCCAAACATTCTCTTTTCATCCATGACGGAGGAAAACCCATCCAACGGCTCATACTCTATGTGCCTTATAATGCAGAATAAAAAATGTAGCCCAAGTCTCCATCGAATGGGGAATGGCTTATTGGATGATTATGGAGAAAACACAATCATTGCGGAGTCATCGAATTATCTCCTAATGGTTACTGTATCAAGAAGAGAAGATCACCTTTTACGAGGATATCCCTCAGCGTGGGTATTAATCTATGAAGTTGGACCCTTTTGCTAAGTTCCAAATTAAGCAATATATTCCCATGGTTGCAAAGGACCTCAATGGGATAGGCCAAGGTCTACTAAGATATTTGCAAATAGACATCTAGACTAAGTTTATAATAAGAGATCAATTTATAATTGGTCTCCACTAAAACGGTCATCCCCTGGACGATTTTAGTGATCGCATGATCCCTATCCTCTGCACCTCCCCCGATCGTCACGGCCATCAGTGCATTATCAAAGGTAGACATTCAACAATGCCAATCACATCATCCATGTGACTCATGCTCGATCTTTCGATCTCTTGTGTTCCGAGGCCACGCTTCTCTAGCGCGCTAGGCTCGCCAAATCTAACTTGTGTGTATTCATTGTGCAACATGGCTTACACCCACTGTATGTGAACGTAGATATGTTTGACACCCAGGCCTGTAACCCTGGATCGCCTCATACCGAAGAACTTTCTTGGTGGTGCACACACAAGGGGAACATGGAACATTGGAATTAAATAGGGATTATCTTATTTGCTACCATTGAGTATCTAAATACTAGCACATAATAAGATGTAAAAACTGGTATCAACATCATATGTATAATGTGATATGATATGGTCTTTCTTGCGCCTTGATATCCATCGAACGCTCCGGCATGATCTCCATCATGCCCTTGGTTTGACGCCAAGTCCACGACGCCTCCACCAGGTCGTTCATCGGAACGATGACTATCACTATACTACTTAGTAACAGAAAAGTAAACTACTTTACCTTCGTAACGACCATTGCCATATCATAATCACATGCCCCCCTGCAAAATAAAGTTAGACGTCTCTACTTTATCTATTGCAAGTTTTACGTGGTTGTTAGGGCTTTCGCACTAGAACCGTTTCTAATCTACGAACTTTCCAACCACATCATGGATCTGACAGTTGTCTCTATTACACCCCTTTCGGGGCCCTCCGTTGTAAATGCTATATCAACTATTGAATGAGAGACAGACACCCGCTAGCCACTTATACGGTACAAGCCGTATGTTGAGCGTGGAACCAGTCTCGCGTACGAATACGCGTAAGGTCGGTCCGGGCCGCTTCATCAAACAATACCGCGATATAAACAAGTACACGTTAGAGGGTAACAACTAAGGGATCAATGCCCACACAATACTTGTGCATACTGGCTGTACAGCACTCCTACGCATAGATCGGCTCTGATACCACTATAGGGGATCGGTGCGGAAAACAAAAAAATTCCTACGTTGAAACCCCAGAAACTAGCCTAGTATCTATCTATGTAATAATGCGGTAACGATCGGAGCATAGAGAATACATACCCTTGTAGTCTGTACGCGGTTAACATTCCGTGGGGAACGTGGTTAATGTAGTCGTACTCGAAGCCGACCTCAAGGCTGCGAAGCTCCTCGCAGGTCACCCCTTGCTCCTTCTTGATCTTCATCATCTTCATCGTGCAACAGCTCCGGCTCACAACATTCTAGTGCCCCAAGTGTTGCTCCTCGTGTCTTCGTACACATCCGGTGCACGATGAGACCTCCGGCTCCCCGATCCCGCCGGGAGTGCGGAAGTTGATATCCGGCTAGGAATCCCTGCAGCGCAACGGCATACTGCATGTGTGCCTTGATCGCACAGCTCAGACTTGGGGCCATGGTCACAAGGTATAGAGAGAGAGAGAGAGAAGGAGAAAGTCAACCAAAGGACTTCTCCAAATATTGGTGTGTTTAATCCCAACCATGGGCACCCCTTTATATAGGGGGAGGGGGTGTGCCCTCCCCTTTGGGTTTCCCATGTGGGACTATTCAAGGGAGAGGGGGGAGGCGCATGGGCCTTAATGGGCCAGCCAGCCTAGGGTGGGCCCTACCCTGCGCACAGCCCTAGGCTGGCCGGGTGGGCGCCCTCAAGGCGCCTGGGCCTTGGCCCCTTGGCCCTTCCCTCCTCCGGTTTTCCCTCATGGGCCCTATTTCCCTAGGAAGTTTGGCCCATTAGTGGAATAACTCTTCAAATTAGATTTTAATATTATATTTAATATTAATTACACTAATTAATATGTAAATACATATTACAAAATCCATCTTGACCCAAAACACCTTTCGGTTCCCTTTCGATTTCCTCCGAATGACTTCGGATCTTTCTCGGAATGATTCTGGTCCTTTATTCTTTCTCCGAATAGCTTCAGATCTCTCTGCAGAATGATTCCGGCTTTCTCTCTTTCTCTACTATGATTCTATCTTATGAATGATCGCTCTCATCGTACCCTTTAGTGTATCCTCTCACGGCTCGGGAATGCTCTAGACATGATCTGTATCAATGATCAACAGAGG
This sequence comes from Avena sativa, assembly GCA_916181665.1. Classification (NCBI taxonomy): domain Eukaryota; kingdom Viridiplantae; phylum Streptophyta; class Magnoliopsida; order Poales; family Poaceae; genus Avena; species Avena sativa. Next base: position 22,745,644 of record OV702290.1, on the reverse strand, counting down.
GACCAGGGATATCCATGTGACCCCTATGCATTCCTGATGACAATGTCGTTTGAACCGTCTAAATGTAGCATCCTCTTCCTTTTGTTTCTCGATACAACTTGTTCGAGATCCGATCATTGGTATCCCATACCTTTATTCAATCTCGTTCACAACAAGTTATGTTTTCTTGTTACCGTGATATTACATCCCCGTGACCTAGTCACATGTTGCAACATTTATAGATGTAATCTCACCAAGCCGGCCGTATGTATCTTTACCCGTCATGTGGGTGAACAAATCCCGGTCTTGTAGTCACATTTCATCTACTGTTCCTTAGGAATACCCAACATACACCTTTATGGCCACCGTATGACCAGATGACGGTTGATGCAGTCTAAGCTGCCTAGGGAAATAGTGAGTAATATGAGCTCACGGTCTAAGGATAAGGAGTCTAGGTATAGCCGTTGCAACAATGAACTAGATGACTTGATCGTGTTGCAATCCTTCGAGGAATGTCCAATCTCATCATTCTCCAATGATATGATCTCGTTGTTAGTCAGCATAAATGCCCATGATCTTAAAACCTAGATCATCTTCGTGACCAATGAACTAGTATGAATAGAGGCTACTAGGGACTTGGTTGTTTCATACCACACCTGTACCAATGTTTCTACTTGGCACAGTCATAGCACAATATGAAACTATTATAAACTAAATGAGATGTGACAATAAAAACCTATTTATTATTTGCCTCTAGGGCATATCTCCTTCATGGATATGCTTATGCATATGAATGTATATTAGATGGTATACTCCTTACCTTAACATCAGTTAACAAAAGCTACTTCCCAAAACAGTCTTGGCTTAATTTCCATATTATCAAATGTTCTGGCATTTCAAAACATGAGCCAAGATGCTTATGTAACCAAAACTATTTTTGTAACTTCCATTGACAAAAATATGGAGAGTTATATAATATAATCTCCTTATGTTTTCAAGACAGAACCTTCAACTACTCTTACCCCTAGGATCTCCAAAACCTTTTTGTAAGCTTTTGAATTCTACTCTTGGAAGAGATACCAAGGACCTTACCTTGTTCAAACTCCAACCCATCTCAAAATACCCATCCTTCCCTCAAGCTAAGCTTGATGGTAACCCTAATAGTAGTTGTTTTGTTTGTAAGATGAGTTGCCCTGATCTGCTGTTTGACTTGATTGCTTAGAAGTAGTATGAGCTACTCTAGGAGCTCATACTCTAGGATCAAGGTACTTTAAGATCACCAAACCCTAAGCAAGAATACAATCTGGATCCAATCTCTAGCCACCAGATGATCATCTAAAACCCTTACCCAGATCAATTCTGCAGTGATCCATTCTAGAAGCTTCCAAGTCAATGAAGACCAATATCAAGCAAGGATACTTCCTAATCAATCTACACTTCAACATCATCCACTTGCTGATGCTTTGGTACCTTGAAATCAACCAAGAACATCCTCCCTGTGATTCTAGTCAAAAACCCTAAATCTCCAAAATTTGGCTAAGTCTAGAAAACTATTTCCAACATCACCTTTTTGAATGCCTCCTTTTCTCAACCCTTGTGCACTTTTGGTAATGAACTTGAACCATATTGTTAACCATACTAAGGACTACCAAGGACCACTCTTTCCCTTGGTTAGATCATCCTCCAACCCACTTGTTCTTGATGGTTTTGCAGGCAAGAAAATAACTTTTCCTGCAAATCTAGTCAGCATGCCTACTTTGGTAGAAGCTCACACCACCATCCAACCTTCTTTGGACCAACTCTTAGCATGGTTGTGTTCTACTCATATAGGTATATCATTACCTACTTCACTTGTTCCAATTGGATCCTTGAGCTGTCTACACCCACAAGGTTTTGAAGGCTAGTTGATAATCTACTTTGGCAGGCTTATTTTATTCAAAGTTTGAAAGCCTGTCTTGGTGAGATCAAGCAGGATAAAGCTCAAACCTCTACACCCTTGTGATCTACAGCACTTGGTCTATCCATCCATCTACTCCATGCCCCAAGGGGAGATCTGAACTCCAAGATACCACATGGTTTTGATGGTATGAAATTAACATCACCCTAGATCCTTAATCTAGGGTATTCCACCAAAATCAACTTGGATTCCCCAATCCCAAGGTTGCAAATGCTTGCTACACCTTGTCTACATCATCTAACTTGATCATCAAGATTTATCAAATATTACCCATAATTAATTTGGCACCAAATCTATTTAATCTCTTTAATAGTCAAAATCTCCAAAGCTCCTTTTATAAAGGCAAGTTTGGTTTTTGCCAAAACACTTCCCCAACTTTAATCACATTTGAGTCCTATATATCATACCCTACCTTCCCATCTCAAGAATAAGTATTTTTGAGACTCTTTATTATTTTGTTTTGCCCATTTTCTTAAATTGCTGAATTGGAATAATAAATGTTTTAAATATTTTTAAGCCCCAATAAATCCTGGGAAAATTCCCCTAAGTGTGTATGCACATTTGGGGCCAACTCCAACCAAAAACCCATCTTGTCCAATGTATAATTTTCAAATGATCTTCTATAAATTACTTCTGTTGTTTTTGAGTAAATGGAATTAAGTGGACTTCTACTTCTCTGAAAATTCCCAAATAATTCCTAAAGCCATGTCTTGACCACATCTACCTATCAATACCTTCCTCCCATCTTGTCCAATGCAAGTTTTAGACTTTCTTCACAGCCACCTATTTGATCAAAATCGCCAAGTTAGCAAACCCTCCAACCAAAAACTCACCAAACCACCACCACAGCCCTTGATTGATCAGCACAACAACCAGCACCCACTCCTGGTCGAAACCCCAGTAGTACACCCTCTCCTATCATTAGTACTTGGAAGGAGAGAGAGAGGGACAAGACTAATTTTCCCACCTTGGGAAGATAAGCTTAGGACAGCCACCCCACTGCCCCTCTGCCCTAAGCACGACCCCAGATAACACCTCCACCCCCTCTCCACCACCCCTACTGCCCAATGGAAGGCCAGCTCCCCTCCCCATCCCCTCCTTGGACCAAATCCACCATGGACCTCTCCCCTCTTGTTTATAAGGCCACAGGATAATACAACACCTCTCCCCTGATTCATTTGCTCTCTCACCATCCACCTACCCATCCCCAAGCTCCAGATCTAGCACCCGAGCTCCCCATCGCCATGGAGGAGAGCAAGCTCTCATCTCGGTCTCCCTCGAGTAGTGGAGTACAGGGTCGACCCCGACCTTCCCCAGTGCCTCAGATCCCCTCCACAGCCTCCATATAGCTCCCATGTTCCTTCCCACCTAGCCCCTGTTCCTGCATGGAGCTGGAGAAGAAGAACTCCTCCTCTCGGCCATGGCAAGGTTTTGAGTGTAGCTCTCTCTCCCCTACTCCCCTTCCCCTGCATGTCTCACTCCTGGACCATCCTAGACCCCATGCATCTAACCAGGCCATTATTTTCGACATGCAGCAGGTCATGGATGCTCCTCGGCAGAGCTCTGACGAGCTCCGTTCGGTCGTGGCCGCGTGAGGTATCCCCAGTCGCGGAACCGGCCTCTATCACCCCTCGTCAGGACCGCCGTCGCGCGCCGCATCACCTCCGCCCCTCCATGGCGCCTCTCTGCCTCTCTGGTAAGCCCCATGCGCCCGCCGCAAAGCCCCTAGGGTTTTGGCGAGCTCCTCCCGCGGCGGAGGTGGACGATGCACCTGCACCGTCGGATCCCACTTAGCCCAACAGCCCAGATCCGCAGATGCCTCTTCGGCCGCCCTCCCCCGCTGACCAGCGGGCCCCGCCGCGCGGATTTAAACCCGGCCTCCCGCCCGTGCCAGCAAGCCCAGCTGGGCCGAATCCTCAACTGCGGCCCAAGTCCCCCTGGAAAACCAGCCCATCTCCTTTTTTCTTTTAATATTTTTCCACCAGATCTATTTTGGCTATTTGGTTTAATTCTTTTTTTAAATGGAAATCAACACAAAGTGCCTAGATCTAAATTTTCCTAGGTATATCTATGTTTTATCTAACACTCAGTACCTTTGGATAACCCAGATTATGTATAGATTCTTTATAATAAATTAATGTCTAGAAGGTATCTAAAACACTCCTAAAATCCTACTGGTAGTTTTACAACTCCAATTTGAACAAAACCACTTTGCATTGAAAGGTATCTGTGGTACCCTGCATGCCACCCTAGCCCCTACCAAGTGGAGCCTTGGAGGTTCTGTAGCAAAAATAACAAAAACAGAGACTTTCTGCCTTTAGAAAATTCCCTAGACCAAACCTTGAGTTCAGTTGACCCATTTCCAACTCTCATGGATGATATACACCCATATATACCCAACCCTAGGAGATCACTATTTTTGAGCTTCTGTAGATTTATAAGTGAATTAAATACTTCTGCATGTGGTATTTTCACTAGATAAATCACCACAGTAGTCCTGCTAATTCAAAAATGTTGATTCCAATTTCTACAGAAAGGTGTCCTCAATACCTACCATATGTCTTTCGAATCAACTCAAAAGCTACTGTAGATTTAATTTGGTGAAAAAGACAAAAACCCCATAGAACTGCCTTTGGGAATTTCTTGAGGGCATTCTGGTAATTACCTCTACTTGATTCCAACTCTCAGTGAACAAGTATATCAAGGCCTACATATCCGTCCAAGGAAATAATTTTTGGAGCTCCAGAACTTCTCTGGTGAATTATTTCCTAAAACTAGAGTCTTATTCACTATAAAAATCACTATAAATTATTAGTAATTGATAAAATAGTGAAACCACTTTTGTTGGTTTAATTTTATCAATACCTATATGTTGGTATCATGTTTTTACAATGGTACCATATAGAATATGGTCTCGTCCAAAAATCCATCTCTTAGGTAGTTTCTAGACTATAAATCCTAAGGGATTTTCTTCCACTTTACAAGACAAGGCCAATCTTACCAAATCCCTTCATCCTAAGACCTAATGAATTGTAAACTTGTATTGTTCAATTTTTTGTTGTATGTATTGGTGCTTGTATGTCTGGTGTTGATTGTGGCTTGGTTTGCTTGCATGTGTTGTCGGAACAACGATAGTTGCGATGAATTCGGAGAGCAGAAGAAGTGGTACTTATTATTGGGATTGGTATTCTGGGTTATCTAAAGAAGAAGTCCAGGGACATTTATGCCATATTTCTGATCTCAGGCAAGCCACCTTCTTGCTCATGAGCCTCGTCCTACTATTTTACTTATGCATGTTTTACTTATTGTTTTATGAAAACTTCATTGTTTAAATTATGTTGATGTATATATATGCGGTAGTGGTTTGGCTCCTCCGAACCATGACACTTGGGTACTACTAAGTACAACCCCCTTGGTGACACCTACTTGTCCCTAGTAGAATAGATGGTGTATATCACCATAACCCTTTGGAGACCCCCGATTTAGCCGAAGCAAAGCTAGAGGATGGGAAGACCCCCGGAAAAAGTTTTACCAAATGTTTTATGATAAAACCTTGGTGAGGCGGGACCTCCCAAGAGATGTTGAAAAAGAAGATTTTGTTTTACAAAATGCTGAAGGAAATATGGAGGAAAAAGGTTTACAAAAACGCACCCGGTTCTTTGCAGTTTTGCTAGAACAATTAGCCCGTGCAACCACATTACTCTGGTATGGGACAGGGCTGGATTTGAAGTTTGTCTATTCTGGTATAAGCTGCCTCGCAACAACTACAGGGGATCGGGGATCCCTAGAGGGTGGGCCTTCTCCGATAAAGGTCCATGTGGGACATCGACCTAGAGAAGGAACAAAGGGTCGGCAGGCCTCCACGCATTACTATGAGCCCCTCATTGAAAGCGCACACTCGAGAAGTGGAAGAAGCGCTCTGGTTGGTCCTCGCCCGACATCCCGGTTTTGATGGGATTAACACTCATAGGGTAGGCACTTATATTGGAGTGGGCATCTAGAGAGTCTTGATCGGTTACTCGGCCCACGATCGGTGAAGATCAGGGTAGTGTACCCGGATGGTGTGGGTAAAGTGTACAACCTCTGCAGAGTGTAAATCTATTCGAATAGCCATGTCTGCGGTCATGGACGGTTGGGAAGGTTGTTGTAGAGCGGTGCTAGTTTTATATTTAAAAAGGATTCCAGAAAAGAAAATGGCTTTGGAAATGTTTTGACCATGGGATGGTCGAAGAGGATACCTGCTTTGACCATGGGATGGTCAGGCAGGTATGGAAGGAGTTTTGTCGTGGGACGATCGGAAGGAAGGGAACAAATGGGTGACCCAGTCCTGATGTTTTCCAAAACTTATCAAAACGGTTTCCAAAATGGTTTACAAAAGTTTTCAACAAAGATACGTAGATGCTATATCTACAAGAGAAACTATGTGAGAAAAGAACCTCTCTTGGAGCCCTCCTACTACCACAGCCATATTGCATACCTTCTTGTTATTATTATTATTATCTTAAGGTGGTTTGCGAGTACATTCAAAGTACTCACTGGCATGGTCCCTGGCTATTAACTTGGCTAGATATCAAAAATAAGATGGTGTGGGCGACTATGCGAGCTAGGACGTTCTCCTAGTCAGTTGCTTGTAGGTTAAGGCATGGCTCGAGCTCTGCGCTTGATGAAGTTCCCCTGATGACTAATGATGTAGCCATAACAGCATTTATGTAAGTCTTGTAATTTCGGTATATTCTCGGATGTTGTAATGATACTTGTCGGTTATGTGCCACGACTAACTGATCATGGGATCGTGGTTGTATGCATAACAGGGATTCTCAGAGGATTAATCCGGCGGCCCCTCACATAACTGGTTTTCAATGATAGCTTTCAAAGTATTAAACATCAAGATAAGAGCAATGTGCCAAACAAGGAACATAAGAAACATGATTTGAATAAATCATCATATGAATGAATGAAACACAACAACTCAAAATACTTGCTGAGATAGAAGGGAATAGGTTTACTGACTCAACTACAAAGTAAAAGAAAGGCCCTTCGCAGAGGGAAGCAGGGATTGCAAGTCTCATAAAGAGCTCCAAAAAATTATGATACTTACTAGCTTTTAGCTCTCATTGCCCCTATCATAGGCATCTTTAGGTGATTAAGGTTAAAGTGATCAAATATGAGGATATGAATTGACAAGTTGTAAATTGAGAATCTCATGTCCCTTGAATACGAGGGCCGCTCCTCATGCTACTCAAGTTTAGTCACCGATAAGTTCTTGTCATCGTAAGCATATGTGTATCATAGAGAACCGCCAACGAGGTACCCCTTGCCCGATGATACGGAAGAATCCCCATATCAAAATGACAAGGCAAGCAGACAACAAGCATCTCAGCAATCTTCTTATTTACCATGGGAATATGGTGCTTTTTCTCTCTTTCCTCTTTTCATAATCTCTTTTTTTCTTTTTATCTTTTTCTCAATATCGGACTCTTTTTTATAAGAATAATGCTTCATAGATGCTCGTTATGGTTACGCTGCAGGTTTCCACCATGTCAGCATGGATTAGACCAGCGGCCCAGGTGTTTCTCTAACACATATGCATAACTCCATGGACTTACAAGCTCCCCTTTCATTTCACACCGACGACATCCATAGACAAAAGAACATGATATCAACTAGGTATAAAGTACTAGTGCAATGTTGAAAGCGTTCCCCATGACAGCATGGTTCTGCTAATTGACAACTTACAAAGCGCAAGCATATACGCAACATAGATGAGCACAATCGTTCAAGTTTATTAAGTGCAAGAAAGTAAAGTGTGCCATCAAGTTCGTGAGAGCTTTAATCACTACTTTTCACATAACAAGTTTAATTTGGGAGGTAGATAAAAGAATAATTTACTTGGAATAGCAATAGTGATAATAGGTAGGTATGGTGGACACAAATGGCAAAGGTTTTGGTTTAAAGGAGTGGATGCACGAGAAGAATTCCCTCTCAGTATAGTTTTTTGTCTAGCAAGGCTGGGTAGCAAGTATAAGAGTTGAAGGAAACAAACAAACATACAATGATGAAGACAAACATGCAATCTTCCTTGGAAGCACAAAAGATCTTAACTAGAGAATACTAGACTTATGAGCAAATCAAGAAAGAAAGATGATGAAATTATTTTTTATTTAGAGTACTTTTATCTTTTTCTTTCAACTCTCAAAAATAGTGTGCTACTGACCGAGCCAGGTTTGCCAAAACCAGCTAAATTAACTCAATGATCCCAAAGTGATACCAATACTAACAACAAGATCAATCATATAACCACGAATTGAAAACTAATATAAGCTATGCAAAAGAGTGAATGATAGAACTTCTCATTAATATTCCATAACGATAACTCACACCAAGGGATACATATCTAACGAGAGAGGGGACACTTCCATATTGCAAACCATCCTACATAATAACTCCTCTATTCATGATATGACTCTACTAAAAAGGTAAAAAGATAGAAGATAGTGATGTGATACCGCGGCACTCCCCCAAGCTTGGAACAAACCAAGGGGATGCCAAACCTGATGACGAATTACTCCTTAGGTGGTGGTGGTATACTCTCGATGAGCTATCTGATGAGTTTCCCCAAGTCCTCAATCTCAAAGGTGAGATTACGAATAAGCTGCGAGTTTTGCTCGATGCAGCTCATGATCATGTCGGGTTGAGAATTCCAGCTCTTGCTATTCTTTCCCCACCCTTCCTCCTTGAATTCTTCTTTTCCTGCATGGCTAGAACGAGGAAAATCCATATTGGAGGGTAATTTCCCCTTGGGCATATTCTGGTATTGACGCTCATGGATAAGAGTATGGAAATGATTCTTGGTGCATGGAGGAAGTGACCAGGGATCTGAACGGTGATGAGGAGGCTTCCCTCCAATCGACATAGTCCTGGCAGGGTTTGCCACCACTCCCATACTTGCAATGGTAGTGCCGGTGTGCTTTGCCTCCTCTTCACCTTCACTCTTGATCTCCTTCTCCTGCCCAGGGTCTTGGAGATCTTCCTCCATAGGATCCTTCCCTTTATCCTTGGCGGACACCATTGAGCTTCAAAGCTTCATGAATAGTTCCTGACAGAAACAGATCGAAACAAAAACACGACGAAAACACGATATACGAACCTCGGGGATCCGGGGGGTTATATATTACGAAGTTTCATATCAAAAGGAAGGTACTGGGAGAAAACGAGTCGGAGGCGGAGTCCGGGGTGGACTCACCACCTGGTGGCGCGGCCAGGGTGGGCCCGTGCCACAGGGTGGTGTGAGCCACCCTGGCTCCGTTTCCGTCCCTTTTTCGCTTCGTAGCTTTCCTTATTGACTAAAAACTGCAAAAATATACTTGGATAGTATTTTCGTGGAAATTTTCTTACCAGAACTGTTACCTATTTGAAAACAGACTCTGCAGGTCTCTGAATTTGGTATCTAGTAGATTCTTCCGAAGTCATCACTTGAATATCATTGATATCTTCATCTTCATACACTTATTACTTGAGTCATAAAACCTTTCTCTTTCTTATTACACCATTATCTCCACTACCTGGAAATCTCTTTCACATAAAACTTCACACACTTCTCATTAGCAACATTAGTATAAATGAAGTGATAAAACCTTTTGAACCCAACTTCAACTAAAAACCATCAAAACATAAGCTACAGTAGCAACTCCTTCCGAAAATCCAAAAAGAATTCAAAAAGAAATTGAATAAAGAAGCAAATGCAAGATTGGCAAAATCTATCAAAACAGACCAGCAGGTAAAGATCAATTTTTTCAAAAATCTTCTATTGCTCAAATCAAAAAGTGCAAAACTAACAAAAGTTAAATAACAACCTGGGGCAGAAGCACAAACAATTACAACTCAATCCGACATACAGAGATCTCTCACGAATTTTTACGGTGAAGCACAAAAATCTGTTTTGGGATGGCAACTTCCCCAAATATTACTTCTCTCTCATTAGAGGTTGATCTTGACACAAAAACCAAACAAAACGGATAAGGAGAGGTTACTACCAAAGTAATAACTTCCAAGACTCAAAGAAACACAAACAAACTGAAAGAAAAAACAAATTGGGTTATCTCCCATAAAGCTCTTTCTTTATAGCCATTAAGATGGGCATGATAATTTTGAAGATGCTCACATAAGAATATGAATTGAAGTGAAAGGGAGCATTAAGAAGAAAACATACACACGTTTAAGTCTAACCCACTTCCTATGCAAGGGAATTTTGTAAACAAACAAGTTGTTGAAACCAAAGGTTACTTGCATAAGAAGGCAAAAGAAGTGCAACATAAAAACTTTCAGCATAAAACGAGGAAACTTGATATTATTGAGATGCATAAGAACACTTTTCCCTCTTTCATAGTAACTTTCAGTATCTTGATGACCCACTTCCCGGCAACGGCGCCAGAAAATAGTCTTGATGACCCACAAGTATAGGGGGTGTATCGTAGTATTTTCGATAAGTAAGAGTGTCAAACCCAACGAGGAGCAGAAGGTGTTGGCTAGTGGTATGGATCAGGAATTCTCTGCAAATACTTAGCAAACAGATTTTTAGGGGTTTTTGATAAAGCAAGTAAACAAAGTACGAGTAAATAAAAGACAGTAGGAATAAATGCAGCAAGTGGCCCAATCCTTTATGCAGCAAAGGACAGGCCGGTTGTATTACTTAAGATGACCAAACTTTCTCGAGGACACATGGGAAGACTGTCAAGTGCTTTCGCTTCATATAGTTGATTAATCTTCTTTAGCTTGCTAAGTATTGTGTGGGTGAACCTGTGCTAATGTACCGACCTTCCTAGGACTAATACATACTTGTGATTATACCCCTTGCAAACATCCGTAAGTACAAGAAAGTAATTAAGGTATAAACCTAACCACAGCTTTAAACTCTAAGACCCTTAAGTCCCTTGTGCAATGGTTTCCTAACGGGGGTTCAGGTTTCTGTCACTCCGGCAACCCCTACGATTAGTAGCCAAATACACAATGCATTCCCCTAGGCCCATATAGGTGAAGTGTCATGTAGTCGACGTTCACATGACACCACTAGAAGAAGTACACCACAACTTAAATATCAAACTATTGAATCTTTCTCAACACAACTCCACTAGTAACAACATGACTTCTCCCATGTCCTCAAGAACAAAACGAACTACTCACAAGACATCATATGGATCATGATAAGACATGGAATAAAGATGTATAAAAATCTGAACATAAACAATAATTCAATGGTTCACTCAATAGCATCAACTACAAAGAGTAATCAACATAGGGAAAGTTTCCCCTATGAACTATGCAAGATTCAACTCAATTGTTACAGCAATATGGAGATGGTGATGAGGGTGCTGATGGTGATGATGGTGGTGATGATGATGATGATCCCGATGAAGTCCAGCTTGATGGTGGTGTTGATGGCGACAATCTCCCCTCTCCGGGAAGGAATTCCCCCGGCAGAAATCTATCTACCGGAGAGATCTTTCTCTCTCGGTGTTTTCCACCCCGTAGAGGCGGCGGAATCTTTCCGTGGTTGCTCCCTGAGTCTTAGGGTTTCGGGAGGATAATATACGCCAGAGGGGAGTCCCTGGAGTGGGCCAGGGCGGCCACACCACCTGCTGGCGCGGCCTAGGGCTGCCCGCGCCAGGGGGTGGTGTGGGCCCCCTGTGGCCCATCTCTAGCCCCCCTTCTGGCTTCCTTCGTCTTCTAGAAAAATAGGATTTTCCGTATATTTTCCCGGATTTTCTAAACTTCACGAATTTTGCCTCCAAACATCACCTTTTCCATCAGAATCCTGACTACAGCGGTCCATGCTCCAAAAGTCATCAACCATGCAAAAAACAGATGAAATTAACATAAGTATCACCTCTCAATATGAAAAATATCAATGAATAATAGTGAATTAAGACATAGAATAGTGATGCGAAATGGACGTATCAACTCCCCCCAAGCTTAGACTTCGCTTGTCCCCAAGCGAAACTGAGCTCAATAAACATGGCCTCACTTTTATGGAGTGAAGAATAGATAAGAGAATACGGACAAGAAGCATCAAATTCATCAAATTCATAGATCATAATAGAAGACAACTCACTATTATATAACTCAACTTGCAATAGGTAAATGAAACACAATAGAGATACATGGACTAAATCATAATTGGTAATGGCAAACTTAGCTCTTGGTCGAAGAATAGTTGATAATTTGCTAGGGTTCACAAATAACTGGTTTTCAATGATAGCTTTCAAAGTAGTAAACATCAAGATAAGAGCAATGTGCCAAACAAGGAACATAAGAAACATGATTGAATAAATCATCATATGAATGAATGAAACACAACAACTCAAAATACTTGCTAAGATAGAAAGGAGTAGGTTTACTGACTCAACTAAAAAGTAAAAGAAAGGCCCTTCGCATAGGGAAGCAGGGATTGCAAGTCTCATAAAGAGCTCCCAAAAATTATGATACTTACTAGCTTTCAGCTCTCATTGCCCCTATCATAGGCATCTTTAGGTGATTAAGGTTAAAGTGATCAAATATGAGGATATGCATTGACAAGTTGTAAATTGAGAATCGCATGTCCCTTGAATACGAGGGCCGCTCCTCATGCTACTCAAGTTTAGTCACCGGTAAGTTCTTGTCATCATAAGCATATGTGTATCATAGAGAACCGCCAACGGGGTACCCCTTGCCCGATGATACGGAAGAATCCCCATATCAAAATGACAAGGCAAGCAGACAACAAGCATCTCAGCAATCTTTTTATTTACCATGGGAATATGGTGCTTTTTCCTCTCTTTCCTCTTTTCATAATCTCTTTCTTTCTTTTTCTCTTTTTTCTCAATATCGGACTCTTTTTTTATAAGAAGAATGCTTCATAGATGCTCGTTATGGTTACGCTGCAGGTTTCCACCATGTCAGCATGGATTAGACCAGCGGCACAGGCGTTTCTCTAACACATATGCATAATTCCATGGACTTACAAGCTCCCCTTTCATTTCACACCGACGACATCCATAGACAAAAGAACATGATATCAACTTGGTACAAAGTACCAGTGTAATGTTGAAAGCGTTCCCCATGACAGCATGGTTCTGCTAATTCACAACTCACAAAGCGCAAGCATATACGCAACATAGATGGGCACAATGGGTCAAGTTTATTAAATGCAAGAAAGTAAAGTGTGCCATCAAGTTCATGAGAGCTTTAATCACTAATTTTCACATAACAAGTTTAATTTGGGAGGTTGATAAAACAAGAATTTACTTGGAATAGCAATAGTGCTAATAGGTAGGTATGGTGGACACAAATGGCAAAGGTTTTGGTTTAAAGGAGTGGATGCATGAGAAGAATTCCCTCTCAGTACAGGTTTTTGGCTAGCAAGGTTGGGTAGCAAGTACAAGAGTTGAAGGAAACAAACAAACATACAAGTGATAATGACAAACATGCAACCTTCCTCGAAGGCACAAAAGATCTTAACTAGAGAATACTTAAATTATGAGCAAATCAAGAAACAAAGATGATGGAATTATTTTTCTTTAGAGTACTTTTATCTTTTTCATTCAACTCTCAAAAATAGTGTTGCTACTGACCAAGCCAGGTTTGCCAAACCAACTAAATTAACTCAATGATCCCAAAGTGATACCAATACTAACAACAAGATCAATCATATAACCATGAATTGAAAACTAATATAAGCTATGCAAAAGAGTGAATGATAGAACTTCTCATTAATAATCCATAGCGGCAACTCATACCAAGGGATACATTTCTAACGAGAGAGGGGACACTTCCATAATGCAAACCATCCTACATAATAACTCCTCTATTCATGATATGACTCTACTAATAAGGTAAAAAGATAGAAGAGAGTGATGTGATACCGCGACACTCCCCCAAGCTTGGAACAAACCAAGGGGATGCCAAACCTGATGACGAATTACTCCTTCGGTGGTGGTGGTATCCTCTCGATGAGCTCTCAGATAAGTTTCCCCAAGTCCTCAATCTCAAATGTGAGATTACGTATAAGCTGCGAGTTTTGCTCAATGCGACTCATGATCATGTCGGGTTGAGAATTCTAGCTCTTGCTATTCTTTCCCCACTCTTCCTCCTTGAAGTCTTCTTTTCCTGCATGGCTAGAACAAGGCAAATCCCAATTGGAGGGTAATTTCCCCTTGGGCATATTCTGGTATTGATGCTCATGGATAAGAGTATGGAAAGGATTCTTGGTGCATGGAGGAAGTGACCAGGGATCTGAACGGCGATGAGGAGGCTTCCCTCCAATCGACATAGTCTTGGCAGGGTTTGCCACCACTCCAATGCTTGCAATGGTAGTGCTGGTGTGCTTTTCCTCCTCTTCACCTTCACTATTGATCTCCTTCTCCTGCTCGGGGTTTTGGAGATCTTCCTCCATAGGCTCCTTCCCTTTATCCTTAGCGGACACCATTGTGCTTCAAAGCATCAAGAATAGTTCCTGGCAGAAACATATCGAAACAAAAACACGACGAAAACACGATATACGAACCTCGGGGGATCCGGGGGTTATATATTACGAAGTTTCATATCAAAAGGAAGGTACTGGGAGAAAACGAGTCGGAGGCGGAGTTTGGAGTGGACACACCACCTGGTGGCACGGCCAGGGGTGGGCCCGCGCCACAGGGTGGTGTGAGCCACCCTGGCTCCGCTTCCGTCCCTCTTTCGCTTTGTAGCTTTCCTTATTGACTAAAAACTACAAAAATATTGTTGGATTGTATTTTCGCGGAACTTTTCTTACCAGAACTGTTACCTATTTGAAAATAGACTCTGCAGGTCTCTGAATTTGATCCTTGATGAATTTCTCCGGAGTTATAACTTGAAAGGCATCAACATCTTCATTGTAAGAGTCTCCAACAATATAGTGCTTGAGTCGCTACCCATTCACTACTTGTGTAGTATCTTCTTTTAAAGAAGAAATTTTTATTGCTCCTGAACGGTATACTTCTTCAATAATGAAAGGTCCTTCGCATTTTGACAGTAGCTTTCCTGCAAAAAACCTGAGACGAGACCTATACAATAGAACTTTCTCACCAACATGAAATTCTCTCTTAAGTATTCGCTTGTCATGCCATCTTTTAACTTTTTCCTTAAAGAGCCTAGCATTTTCATAGGCTTCACACCTCCATTCATCTAAAGAACTTAAGTCAAATAATCTTTTCTCACCAGCGAGCTTACAATCTCTATTTAGTTCTTTAACTGCCTAGTAAACTTTGTGTTCTAATTCTAAGGGTAGGTGACAAGCTTTCCCATAAACCATTTTATAAGGAGATATCCCCATAGGATTTTTGTAGGCAGTTCTATAAGCCCATAAAGCATCATTAACCTTTTTAACCCAATTTTTTCTAGATCTATTAACAGTCTTTTGCAAGACGGATTTAATTTCTCTATTTGATAACTCTACTTGCCCGCTAGTTTGGGGGTGATAAGCTGAAGCAATTCTATGATTAACATCATATTTAGCAAGGGTCTTTCTAAAACCACCATGAATGAAATGAGAACCCCCATCAGTCATGAGATACCTAGGCACTCCAAACCTGGGAAAGATAACATCCTTAAGCATTTTTAGAGAAGTCTCCCCATCAGCACTTTTTGTAGGAATGGCTTCTACCCACTTAGTAACATAATCAACGGCAACAATAATATGAGTGTAACCTTTCGAAGGAGGGAAAGGACCCATAAAGTCAAATCCCCAGCAATCAAAAGGTTCAATAACTAGAGAGTAGTTCATAGGCATTTCATTGTGTCTAGAGATATTACCAACACGCTGACATTCATCACAAGATAAAACAAATTTTCTTGCATCTTTAAAAAGGATAGGCCAGTAGAAACCTGATTGTAGCACCTTTTGCACTGTTCTATCTCCTGCATGATGTCCTCCATAAGCACTACCATGACATTTACGCAATATCTCCTTTTGTTCATATTCTGGAACACATCTTCACATAATACCATCTACTCCTTTGTATAAGTGTGGGTCATCCCAAAAATAATGCCTCAAATCATAGAAAAACTTCCTTCTTTGCTGAGCTATAAAAGTTGGAGGCAAATACTTGGAGACAATAAAGTTAGCATAATCAGCATACCAAGGGCTCCCTCGCGAGCTTACCCCTACTGCAGCTAACTGTTCATCTGGAAAACTATCATTAACAAGCATAGGGTCAAAAGAGATGTTTTCAATTGAGATAAATTATCAGCTACAGGGTTTTGAGCACCCTTCCTATCTACTATATGTAGATCAAACTCTTGTAAAAGCGGCACCCATCTAATAAGCCTAGGCTTACCATCCTTCTTTGTCATAAGGTATTTAATAGCAGCATGATCAGTATGAATGGTGACTTTTGAGTCTACAATATAGGGCCTAAACTTATCACAAGCAAAAACGACAGCTAGAAATTCCTTTTTAGAAGTAGCATAATTCCTTTGAGCAGCGTCTAGAGTCTTACTAGCATAATGGATAACATTTAGCTTTTTATCAATTTTTTGCCCAAGGACAGCACCTACAGCAAAATCACTAGCATCACACATTATTTCAAAGGGTAAACGCCAATCAGGTGGTTGAACAATAGGGGCTGTAGTTAAAGCCTTCTTAAGAGTTTCAAAAGCTTCCTTACAATCATCATCAAAAACGAAGGGTACATCTTTTTGAAGAAGATTAGTGAGGGGTTTTGATATCCTAGAAAAGTCTTTAATAAACCTTCTATAGAAACCAACATGACCAAGGATACTACGAATACCTTTGATCTCTCTTGGACATGGCATCTTCTCAATTGCCTCAACCTTAGCCCTATCAACTTCTATGCCTCTTTTAGAAACTTTATGCCCGAGGACAATCCCTTCATTAACCATGAAGTGGCATTTCTCCCAATTAAGAATAAGATTAGTTTCTTCACATCTCTACAAAACTTTATCAAGGTTGTGCAGACAATTATCAAAAGAAGTTCCATAGACAGAAAAGTCATCCATGAACACTTCTACAATTTCCTCACAAAAACCATGAACGATAGCAGACATGCACCTTTGAAAAGTAGCAGGAGCATTACATAAACCAAAAGGCATACGTCTATAAGCATAAGTTCCGTAAGGGCAAGTAAAAGTAGTTTTTTCTTGACCTTGTTGTTTAACCACAATTTGAGAGAAACCAGAATAACCATCAAGAAAACAAAAATGGGTCTTTTTAGATAACCTTTCCAACATTTGATCAATAAAAGGAAGCAGGTAGTGATCTTTCTTAGTAACTTTATTGACTTTTCTAAAAATCAATGCACATCCTATAGCCCACTACTATTCTTTGAGGAATAAGCTCATCATTATCATTAGGAACAACGGTAATACCTCCTTTTTTAGGAACACAATGAACAGGACTAACCCATTCACTGTCAGCAATAGGGTAAATAATACCAGCATCAAGGAGTTTCAATACCTCATTTCTTACCACTTCCTTCATTCTAGGATTTAAACGTCATTGGTGCTCCACTACTGGCTTTGCATATGGTTCTATGTTGATAGAATGTTGACATATAGTAGGTGAAATCCCTTTTAAATCATCTAGAGTATAGCCCATAGCTCCTCGGTGCTTCCTCAAAACCTCCAATAACCTTTCTTCTTCCTTCCCTGAAAGTTTAGCACTAATAATAACAGGATATATCTTTTTATCATCAATATAAGCATATTTAAGATCATCGGGGAGAGGTTTTAGATCGAAGACCGGATCCTTTTTAGGTGGCAACATAGTACCCAAGTCTTCTACAGGCAAGTTATGCTTAAGCATCTTAGGCTGATCGCGGAGAATCTTGTCAATCTCATTCCTTTCTTCCATGAAGATTTCATTTTCATGATCTTCCATGAATTGCTGCAAAGCATTGTTAGGAGCAAGAGAAATAGAAGCAAGTTGTTCAACTCTAAAATCCTCATTATGTATTTCCTCTTCACAAGGTTCTTTAGCGAATTTCGAGAAATTAAACTCATAAGACTCCACAGCAAACTTAGTCAAGATTTTCTCCCTTTTGCAATCTATAATAGCTCCATAAGTACTCAAGAAAGGTCTTCCAAAAATAATAGGATAAGTTTTACTAGCAGCCGAACCGAGTACTAGAAAATTAGCAGGGTACTTAATCTTACCGCAAAGAACTTCCATGTCTCGTATAATACCAATTGGAGAGATGGTCTCTCTATTAGCAAGGTGAATAACCACATCAATCTCTTCCAATTCGCAGGGACTGATTTCATGCATAATTTCTCTGTAAAGCTCATAAGGAATAGCACTGGAACTTGCACCAATATCACATAAACCATAATAGCAATGATCACCAATTCTAACAGAAAGCACAGGAACACTAGCCTTTTTAGTTCTATTTGGATGTGAAACAATATTAGAAGCATCCTCACAAAAGACTATGTGTCCATCTTCTATGCTTTTAGTGACAAGGTCTTTAACAATTGCTACCACAGGTTCAACGTTTATTTGTTCATCAGGTTTTACAGTTCTTTTTTCACTTTTGTTGATTACATTAGTTATCATAGGATGATCCTTTACCTTTTCTGGGAAGGGAATCTTCTCGATATAAGGTTCAGGTAAGATGGGATCAATAATTCAATACTCAGCACTCTCAATAAGAACATAGTCAACAATATCTTTGTAAGGTGCATGGTATCTATTCCATCCCCTTTTTGGAATTTCAATATAAGAAGCAAAAGCTCTAAAGAAATTCGTAATAACTTGCAAATCAAGACCATAAGCATTACTAATATTTTGAAAGTCATCAGTTCCCATAAAAGATTCAATGCATTCATAATCATAATTTATACCTGACTTTCTACCTTTGTCATTCTCCCAAGCTTCAGCATTGTCTTGAATACGGTCCAGAAGATCCCATTTAGCTTCTTCTTCCATGCGAGTGAATGATCCAGCACAAGAAGCATCCAATAAATCCTTATCATGAAGAGAAAGCCTTGCATAAAAATTATTGATAATAATATTGTTGGGGAGCTCATGAATGGGACATTTGAGCATTAGTAACTTCAATCTCCCCCAAGATTGGGCTGTACTCTCTCCATCAAGAGGCAAAATGTTGTATATTTGATTCCGATCTTTATGAATCTCACTAGGAGGATAAAACTTTGAATAAAAGAGAGGTACTATTTCCTCCCATTCCAGAGCTTGACCATTCTTCAGCAGCTTATACCATTCCTCAGCTCTTCCTTTCAGCGATAATGAGAATAACTTCTTATTAACTTGATCTGTAGTAATACATGCACACTTGAACAGCCCGCATAATTCGTGTATAAAGAGTAAATGATCACCGGGATGGACAGTTCCATCCCCAACATAGTAGTTATCCATAACATGGTCAATAATTCTTATAGGTATTTTAAAAGCATCATTCTTAGCAGGTGGTGGTTTATCTACTACCTTAGCACTGGTAGTAGCATTACCAAATAAGAAACTCAGCGAATTATCCATAATGAAAACAAAGCAACTAGCAAAAGTAAACAATACTCACAGTAGAAGTTTCCTTTACTAGTTCCACTCTCCAATAGCGCTTCACTCCCTGGCAACGGCGCCAGAAAATAGCTTGATGCCTACGCACTTCTATTCTTGTAGACAGTTGTTGGGCCTCCAAGTGCAGAGGTTTGTAGAACATCAGCAAGTTTTCCCTTAAGTGGATCACCCAAGGTTTATCGAACTCAGGGAGGAAGTGGTCAAAGGCATCCCCTCTCAAGCAACCCTACAATCAAGATACAAGAAGTCTCTTATGTCCCCAATACACTTGTCAGGTGTATAGGTGCACTAGTTCGGCGAAGAGATAGTGAAATACAAGTGGTATAGATAATTCTAAGTGGTAACGGTGATAGAAAATAGTTTGATGGCGTGGAAGACACTAAAGGCAATCTGAAATAAAGATGGAAGCAAGCAAACATGTAACATATCTAATTGCAAACGGTGTTTCAATGCTTAGAAACAAGGCCTAGGGATCATACTTTCACTAGTGAACACTCTCATATAAATATATTCTCTTTATGATACTACTCTTAAATACTCTCCGGTTGGACACTCTAATCCATGGTAGGGCTATAACAGCACACCTCAAAGTAAGCCTTTCCCATCTAGATAACCCCACACTGTCACCTTGAGCACTAGATGGTTCAAACAAACACCACAATTTCATAAACACATCCAACTCCAAATATAATTCATAACAAGTATTTGAAATCTCTAGCCTAAGTGCCACCATGGTGTGCACACTGTCAACTTCACACACATGGGGAGAGCAGAGATCTATTAAAGCACTTGACTAGCAAGGTAGATCTATAGATTACAAGCTCATGATCTCAATAAGATCATGCATAGAGAGAGAGATGAACACATAGCTACCGGTAGAACCCTTAGCCTTGAGAGAGAAATACTCCCTCCTCATTATGGGAATCAACAATGGCGATGGAGATGGTGGTGGAGATCGATTGAGATGGCTCCGGGGGCACTTCCCCGTCCCGGCAGGGTGCCAGAATAGAGACTTTCTGTCCCCCGAATCTCCCCTTTGGTGGCGATAGCGCTGCGGAACTTTTCGTGGCTGGAAGCTTGACGATTTAGGGTTTTTGCATCGGGAGGCATCTTATAGGCGAAGAGGCAAGGTCGGTGGGCGGCCAGGGGGCCCACACCACCTGGTGGCGGGGCCAGGGCTAGCCCACGCCACCACATGGTGTGGCCGTCCTGTGGCCCCTCTCCGTCTCGTCTTCTGGCTCCGTGAGTCTTCCGGTAAAATATCGACTTTGGCTTTTGTCCGGTCCAATTCCGAGAATATTGATTTTCTGACTTTCCTAGAACCAAAAACAGCAGAAAACAGGCAACTGGCACTGTGGCATCTTGTTAATAGGTTAGTTCCGGAAAATGTGTAAAAGTACTCCCAAGTGTGGACAAAACATAAGAAAGTAGATATAAAACAAGCATGGAACATCAAAAATTATAGATACGTTTGCAACATATCAGAAGGCTATCGCGGCCACCCCTCCCTCGGATCATCTTTGTCGTCATCGTCCGGGACGTCACCGACAACGTCGCCATCGAATCCGATCTACGCGTCGTCCATGCCATGGCGCATACGGTGCACTGTCGGCCTGACCAACCAATCACGCGCCTGTCTACGCCAAGCACGTCCCCTAGCACGCGCCTATCACCGATCGAGCTACGGGCTACCGCTATGTCGCGCCGTCGGGCCGCAGCGCTGCCGCCCTTGGTCCATGCTACCGGCTTCCAACGTGCCTTCCTTGGCGTGTACGTCGTTGGTGGTCTCCCAACCGCTGCACCGACTTGCGCCCTGCAGCTATGCCGCCCCTCGGGTCGTAGCGTGGTTGCACGCAGTCTACTTCACCGTCCTCGTGCATCGACGGCCTCGGCTTTCACCGCGCCATCTCCTACGGCGCGGATCGTCGCCGTCTGCACATGGTCTTCGTCACGTCGTCGGGTCTTCCTCGCCTACTTCGAGCACCGCCGCCGCACTTCACAAGGTAACCTGCAGGGCGCCCTCTCACCGTCGCAGGTCCCGCCGACTACCCCACCGCCACTCCAAGCATCCAACATGACTATCCTAGATCGCCGCTGTTTTCGCCGCCTTCTACGCCTTCGTCCACTACAACTTTGCTGCTAGCGTCATCGTCTCATCCCCGACTACACCACCTACTACTGTACTCCGACAACCGCGGACAGCATCGGCATCTCTCCCTTTGTCGCTCTGTGTGTCGCAATCGCTCTAGAGGCTTCCTCTACTAGTTTTTATGACATGACGACAAGTTCATGATGGTCCCTGCCCCCGCACGTCTGGTACTAGCAACACCGGGAGTGCCTTTGTCCCCGACGCGTTCTCGAGTCTGGCAACTTCAGATCGGCGTCTCGTCTTCATCGGCTTTGACAACATCTTCTTCGGCATCGACCCCTCTATGACTGTCTCGATCGCGTCACCGACGAGTTCTTCTTTGCATACTCGGTTCTGGCAAAACTGGAGTGTGCGTTCGTCCCCAACATGCGCCTAGTTCTGGCAAAACTATGGATGCACATCGTCCTCGACGGCTAGGACTGCATCGACTTCGGCATCGACACCCTCAACGATTGCCTCGACGCGTCTCCGTCATCCTCCTCGCGCGCAATGCGCATGCGGCTTCACGTGCGGCTACCTCGACACCGGCATCCCCGACCACGACATCGACAACGGCGACCCATCGCACGGCTACCTCGACCATGGCACCACCTCACGCTCTCGGCTCCCTCGACATCGGCACAAGGGTTATCACCTCGCCTGAGAATCTCACCAGCTTCCTCTACAGTCTAAGTTACAGTGACGCGACACCGTCCACGATGTTCCCGCTCGGACTACGGGGGGATGTCAGCCTACTGGATGCTGCTTTGCTTTATCTCCAGTCTGACCGTCCGTGACGTTCCAGTTGTTCACGACGCTACCGCTAGGACTACGGGGGAGTCTTAGAGTATTAGGTATATACGGTTGTTATGGTAGTTTAGATAGAGTTAGGATCTGTTTACGTACAGTCCTAACTTGACTCGTACTCCAAGATAATCCTCTGTATGCCTATATATATATACTCGCTCATGAGGCTCAATAATATATCCATCATATTCCGCCAAACTCATACTCTTTCAATTTTAACCTCGTTTTGAAAGCAGCCTGACTAGTGGAGCCCATCTATAATGATGACTAAGCAGCCAAGTAAACTGCTCATAAAGAACACCTAATTCTCTTAACCATAAATTAGTCCATTTCACAACTTTGTGACCCTAAAGTTGGTACTGACTCACCAAAATTACCAAACACTCATAATCAGAGCCCGAATTGTGATAGTTTTATCCAATTAACTCTAGTAACAACACAATTACGCTTGGCTCGTCGATCTTGGCGCGCCATCGCCATCGGCGGGCTGCTTAGAGCATCTCCAGCCGTTCGGTGTTCCCAGGCAAAACCCAGAGATCCCGGTGCGCCATCGCCATCGGCAGGCTGCTTAGAGCATCTCCAACCATTCGGTTTTCCCAGACAAAGAGCTATTTAGCATCGGATGGATGGAACTTTCGATCTGAGAACAGTCTTTCTCTCCATCATGTTCTCAGGGCTTCGGCAAAAATCTGAGTAAAGATGGCGAAATTTAGAGTAATTCGAGCGATTGTATTAAAATATAGGCGAGTTCATGCATATTATGTCAAATTCGAACATATAGCCAAATTTTGACTGCAGCAAGTTAAGAAAAACTTTAAAAACATCAAAAATAGTAAATAAACTAGCCGATGCCCACGCGCGCCGACTACATGTCGAAGTGGTGGTAGAAGGCGGTGTAGTCGGCGTCCTGGGTGCTGTCGTCGTTGCTCGGCAGCTGCGGTGGACGGGAGCTGCCCTAGCCGGCGTTGCCGCAACACTACGGCTACGATGAGGGCATGACCTCGTCTTCATCATCGTCGTCGAGGATGATGAGTGGCGCGCCTTGATAGGCGCACGCCCGACGAGCGCCGCGCGTGGCATAGCGCTCGGCCTGCTCATGCCGACGCCGGATGCGCTCGGCTTCCTCCCGCTCCTAGTCCGTCCTGGACTAGGCGCACGCGTCGGGGGCCTGCATCGGCGGCACGTTGTTCAGAGACGCCTCCAGTGCCATCTTCAGGAGGAACTCGTCCTCGTCGACCGGCACCGCCAGTTCGTCGCCTCCGTCTTTGGCATGCGCAATTTCGGCCTCGCCAGCCAAAGATGGCCGCTCGGCAGCGATGGTGCACGGCGTTCGTTGATGATGATGCCGCGCGAACACGTCCATGGTGGTGAGCACACCGGCGACTCCGCCTCCGCTTCACCGGCCGGAGTGACACCATGACGCGTGGTGAGTTTGCTAGCCCCGAGCCAAATGAACGTGATGCCAAAGCCAAGGAAGACGACGACCCGCCGACCATCCTTCTCGACATCCAGCTGGCTGCCCCATGGTGCTGGGAGAACGATGGTGGCGAAGGCGGGAGGGATGTAGCGATGAGAGCGGAAAAAGGGAAAGCGACGGAAAGGTGGGCGGGCGGTGGCGCGCCATTACGGCGACGCGTGGGCGAGTGGTCAGGTGGCTATTTGCCCGGGGTCCTTCGCGGGAGTCGAGGCGACGGGATGAGGATGAACTGCTTCAGTCGCTGACAGGGTTGCCTGCCCGGATTTTTCACCACCGATTTAGCTTCATATGGCGTTCAAAGGTCACAGTTGGCTCTCCTGGTTCGGTCTGAAAATGCCGGATATAATTTGAGCTGAATCCGTGAAAACTAGGTTTCTGAAAACATGACTAGCGCTTTTTCACCATGCCTCGGAAGCCCTCCCAGAAATGTGAGTGGAGGTGCTGTTACGCGCTCCCTGCTGGTGGCCCAGAAGCACGCCGGCCTCGGGAGCGGCACCTCCTGCCCGCACACGATCGGGAGTCGCGCGGCGGTCCTCCGACACCCCAGGAACGCATCCTCCTACCGCTGCTTTCCTCCCTCGACGCCCAGTTCTCTGTACATGATGTCTAGCATGTGCGCGATGGCCCGACACTTGCACCGGGGCTCTTGCACGGCGGCGAGCTGCCGGCACCTGCCGGACAACCTCCGCCACCCGGTCGTTATCGGCAACGCGTATGCCCAGAAAGCCTGTCTTGGCAGGCGCACCAGGTCCTCTGGCCGTGGGCGTGTCCGTGGGATGAGCTGGCAGTGGCGGTCAGCAGTTGACGTCGTCAGCCATTTTCAGTACTCCCTCTGATCCAAATTAATTGACTCGGTTATTTCTAGATTCGGATGTATCTTGTACTAAAACATATCTAGATATATCCGAATCTACACAAACCTGAGTCAATTAATTTGGATCGGAAGGAGTAGTACATCGTTCTATCTCTATATTCTCTACCGATGCACAAACAGCAACAACATTCTACAAAGTTCAGTATTAGACGGACCTCGTCTCTTCAACACCGTCGGGGTAGCTGCAGCCATCCACCACCTTTCGCTGCTTATCCCCGGCCGCCGCCAGGCCCCTTCCCATTCTCATCCCCGTCCGCCGCTATGCCCGACGCCTCGCGCAACCCCACACCCGCCTCCACGAACCTAGCTGGTGTTGAAGATGAATCGCAGCTTCAATTAAGGCTGGCCGGGAGCAACCAGCCAATGGCACGGCCGTGAACCAGAAGCGGAGCGCGAGTGTGGTTGAGAAGCAGAGCGCTGGCGTGGAGAACATCGAGAGCTCTGTTCTGAAATCAAGCCACGAAGCTTCCTACAGGTTACAATCCCCTGAATCAAATACGTTCGGTAGGAAAAATTCCATGGGATTCGATTCCTACCAAATTCCTTAGGTAATCCTGAAAATCAAAGGAGGCCTCGGAGCCCGCCCTGCTGAGCCGCCTCGCCATTTCTGAAACTGAATTATGCAAATATATATATATATATATATATATATATATATATATATATATATATATATATATATATATATATATATAGAGAGAGAGAGAGAGAGAGAGAGAGAGAGAGAGAGAGACGCGGATTTTATAACGTGGCGGCTACCTACACACGTGGTCACTACCGTTGGATATAGAGATCACAACTACACAAGGGATCATGATGAAATAGGGTGGATTGTTCGTGTCCTAACGGCCATCATTTTCCATCAAAATGCAGACGCATGTGATGCATGGGTGAGAGTTTGTGAAAAGCATTTAACCATGACGTTTGACCACGATCACGAGCAAATGGCTGATGCTCATAGTGTTTCTCTTTTGAACCATGGCAACAAATCCACCACGCTAGTTGAACCATGGCCCCGAATGATGGCTGGTTTTTCAGGTGTTTCACTTTTCATCATTGCAAAAACATTCGTCCACACCACTCATCTACTCGTTCACGGTTCAAAGTTAATTTCACGTGGTGTTTCTCTCTGAGCCATGGTAGAAAAACCACCACGTGGCACGTCCATTATCTTGAAACGTGGCTGATTTACCATGCCGCTTGTTCATAACGTTGAAACGTGGCTGATTTTACCATGCCGCTTGTCCATGACGTTGAAACGTGGCTGATTTTATTTTGGAGGGAGAGCGTGTGCTGATGGACAATTGAGAGAGGACCTTAAATTATTGTTGGCTAGCAAAAGCAAATGGCCATGAAACTTTTTTGTGGATACAAAAATTTGTGGCGTGTTCTGTGGATGTTTGCTTTATGTGTACCCTAGTGGCATGGTTTGTGGCTGTAAAAAATATGTGGTGTTTGCATATGGCGAAGCTAGATTTATGGCTAACGTGGTGGTGGTTTTGAATTAAAAATTTTGCACCCGGTCTAACGCTGTTAGTGAAGGTTGTGCTCCTGGGTTCATATCAAGTGATATGTGTAGTTGATCCAATGCCTATATGGACGTGTGTAGCTAGCCGTCTGAGTATCCTACTATCTCCGATATATATATATATATATATATATATATATATATATATATATATATATATATATATATATATATAGAGAGAGAGAGAGAGAGAGAGAGAGTGACGCTATTTGACACCCAGGGTGTAGAATAGTTATTCTTCATCCACCCTCTATCTTTTAAACCGTACATGATTTTTATTTCACGTAAATTTTTTCTTACCTCGAAAGTCAAGAAGAACATAAGAAAATTTAGACATATCGTAAAAAGTAATGTTTACATATCGTATAAAAATACGATGTAAAATGCGTATTTTCTATGTTTTTTATACTATAATGACTCATAAATTTTATTTTTATGTCGATTTTTGTGTGTTTCTGATGAATATGAACATAAATTTTTGATAAAAATATGTGGGTGCAAAATAACTATTCTAGGTGCTGAATAGAGTTTATATATATATATATAGTGGCGCTAACCGTACATGATTTTTACGTCACGTAATTTTTTTCTTACCTCAAAAGTCAAGAAGAACATAAGAAAATTTAGACATGTCGTAAAAAAAACTGTTTACATATCGTATAAAAATACGACATAAAATGCATATTTTCTATCGTATAAAAATAACTTTATGTTTGTATACTAATAATTATGTTCATATTCATTAGAAACACAAAAAAATGACATAAAAATACGATTTATGAGTCATTATAGTGTAAAAAACATAGAAAATACGCATTTTACGTCGTATTTTTATACGGCATGTAAACAATTTTTTTACGACATGTCTAAATTTTATTACGTTCTTCTTGACTTCTGAGGTAAAAAAAATTACATGCCGTAAAAATCATGTCCGGTTTGAAAGATAGAGGGTGAGTGAAGAATAACTATTCTACACCTTAGGTGTCAAATAGCGTCACTCTCTATATATAGATATATTGATACATCAAGACGATACTTTGTACTCCCACTGTTATGTTTTAGTTTTTGTGAATCGAACGTATTTAGACGTCTTTTTGTATATAGGTTCGTAGATGTTCGGAGTGCACCTATACACTAAAAAGAGTTACTCCCTCCGATCCAAATTAATTGACTCCACTTTGTCTAGATTCGGATGTATCTAGACATGTTTTAATGCTAGATATATCCGAATCTAAACAAATCCAAGTCAATTAATTTGGATCGGAGAGGGTAAATGCATTCATTTCACAGAGCTAAAATGTCTTATATTTGTGATCGGAGGGAGTAGTACTCTAAAGTAGAGTGTATACTGGTATAGTCCCTCCCTCCCAAATTACTCTGCGTTTTAGGTTTGGTCAAAGTCAAACATGTTAATACTTGACTAAACATTTTCAACAGAATAATAATATTTATAATATCAATTATATACAATATAAAAGTATATTTTATGACGAGTCTAACTATATTTATTACATATTTTAGTTATTGATATATTTTTTATATTTATAGTCAAAGTTTATGAAGTTTGACTTTGATTAAATCTAAAACGCAGAGTAATTTGGGAGAGAGGGAGTAAGAAATATAATTTGCGAGGAACGGTTTTCACTTTCTTTTTTGAAAACGAGAAGGTTAGATGGGCTATCCATAACTATTGCAAGTAGAGTCCAATATCACGGGAATCATGACTAAAAATGACATGTCACATCCGAGAGTGGTGATTCTAACTTGCACGCTATCGTGCATGACCACACTTTCTCTCAACTTTCATTTTTGAGTAGAATTCATTGGCGGTCACCGGACTTGGTGTATACTCTCGATACGGTCATTCACCTGTAGAATACTCTACTTACGGTCACTGGAGGCGGAGCGTTGTCTCATCTACGGTTATCGGAGCGAGTAGAGCGATCTATTCACTGACGTGGCATTCTCTGGACCCAATCTGTCAGCCCTAACAGTTCATAGGGACTATATTCGAACTATAAAAAACATGAGGGCTAAACTGAAAAAATAGCAAACAGATAAGATTGCCAGCAAGCACCGCAAGTCAACCCTCCAGCCCCCTCCCCGCGTGCGCCCGGCTCCAGCTACCTCCTCCTCGCCGGCGTGACTTTCCACCTCCTCGTCGTGAACAAGCCCAAGTGCCGCCTTCTCTCTCAATCGCCCCTCTCTTTCCCCTCCCTCTAGTTGTTCCTCTCCGTCCGCCCACCCACACACTTTCGGTCGGCCGCTCGCAGTCTAGTCCGCCTTCTCTGTCGCCGGAGTCGCTCCATCCCTAGACTACAGCGCCACCCTCGGATGGCACCTTGCCGTGTGGCCCTTCCTCTTGACTGTGCTTACTGTCGACACGTCTCTCGCTTGTCGTCCTCTCGTACACGGCGTCGATGAGGCCGAGCCCGCATGTCTTTAAGGTGAACATGGCGGCGGCTGCAGTGACCTAGAGGCCTTGTTTTCCGTGTCTAGCTAGAAACGATGTGATACTCGATGAAATTCTACTTGCCACGTTGTTCGTGTCTACACCCTCCGTCCGCAAATAAGTGTACTTTTAACCTTGTCCTAAGTCAAACTTAGTAAAATTTGACTAATTTTTTAGAAAAACGTAGCAATATTTATGACACTAAATTGGTACCATTAGATCTATTTTCAAATTTAGTTTAATAATATATCAACTTGATGTAATATATGTTAATATATTTATCTATAACATTGGTCAAATTTGATTAAGTTTGACTTAGCCAAAGCTAGAAGTACACTTATTTGTGGACAGAGGGAGTAGCTGGTTTGGATGGGGTAGATGCAGAGATACGAAGGAAACTACAGCCTACCCATCCAAGGGGATTCGGTGATCAGTTTCTTTTTTTTAAGTTGGGGTAATTGAGGAGGGACCCCAGAATGCAAGGACGAATAGTTTAGGAGGCATTTTGCAAAATAAGGCACAACTATGGCCTGACATGCGAGTCCAGAGAATGCCATGTCAGCGAAAATGTAGCTCTACTGTCTCCGGTGACCATAAATGAGACAACACTCCGTCTTCACTGACCGTAAGTAGTATATTCTATAGGTGAATGACCGTATCGAGAGTATACACCAAGTTCAGTAACCGCCAATGAATTTTACTCTTTATTTTTTACACGGTTTGTGTTAGTTTGTTCTCTCCCCTTCCACTTTTTGCACAGTTTGCATAAGTTAGTTCTCTCTCTTTCCACTTTTTCACAGGTTATGTCATATAGTTGTCAAACTTAAAACTTTCTTTAGCTGTTAAGGTAAAAAGTCTAATTTAAAAACTATTCAAAAATTTAGTTTCCTAATGAAGAGAGTTCCGTAACAAGACCAATATTGAATATATTTTTACAATATTTGAAAACTAAATTTGGAAACTTGATGAGAATATGAATAACTTAATGAAACCTGGTGAAAATAGTTTTAAATAATTTGTTTCAATGTGTTTCAAACTTTTCATCAAGTTAGAAAATAATTGATAATATTGTGTATCTAGAAATTTATTGGGGTTTTCATAAAAATACATGTATACATAGAGTTGCACTAAGTTTCATAGAGTTTCATCATGTCTCGAAATTCAAATTTTAGAAAACTTCAGAATATATTTAAAATAGATCTTGTTTTAAAATCATCCTTGTTCGGAACATGAATATGCAATTAGAATATAAATCGGACACTTCACTCAAAAGGTAAAATATAAACAAACTTTAGGATCTAATAATAAAAACATGGGTGGATGAGAGGAGAGAGGATGTTTGCACATGCAAAAGGTATGAGGAGCTGTCATTGTTTTAGTTGCATACAACCGGGAGAGACTAGCCTATTTCTGAATCTAAAAGTTGACCGAGAGTGTCAACTGTGCACGGTATCTACCCACTTATATCCACACTTTATCATCTTCTCCAAGACCTAGTTTTACATTGATAGGCATGGGCATGTTCACGGCGGTGGACCTGGTCATCTCAAATCGCTTGAGCATGTCCTTTAGGTACTTCTCTCGGAAGACGGAGGTTCTATCCTTGAGTTTCCCCAGTTTTGAGTTGCCTCAATTTGAATCCAAGGAAGTACTTCAATTATCACATCATGGACATCTCAAATTTCTACGTCATTAACTTGCAAAAAACTTTGATAAGGTTTTTGTTTGCATTACCAAATATAATATCATCAATATAGTTTTGGCATATGAAAAAACCACCCCTTTAACCTGCTCGGTGAAAAGGGTGGAATCTACCTTCCTAATCTTGAAACCATCCATGAGTAGAAATCCCTAAGCGTACTCATACCAAGATTGTGGTGCTTGCTTGAGAATACAGAGTGCCTTCTAGAGTCTATACACACAATTTGGGAAATCAGGATCTTCACAACCTAGGGGTTGAACAATATATGACACCTCTTTCAAAGGACCATTCAAAAAAGCACTTCTTCATATCCATTTGATAAAGTTTAAAATCATGAAAAGATGCATATGCAAGCAAGATACAAATATATTTAAGATGAGTCACGGGCGCAAAGGTGTTCTCATAATCATCAAGATACAAATGCATGATGTTGGCAAAAGGAGAATAACAATGCCAATTTTCTATGTTGACCACTCCTTTAGATATGTTTTCGAGAATCTCGCTTGCTTTGGGAGAAGCTTGACTCATCGATTCATGCCTTGATGGTCAACACATTATTATTGTGGTTGATCTTGACCATGAAATTCTTCTTGAGCTTGATCATGAGATGTGGAAATCTCTTGTTCTCCATCTTGATTTTGTTGAAATGTTTGATGACATGATGCTTACTCTTGGGTACCCGTCTCCTCTTGTGATGTAGTTGTAGGTTCAAGTTGAATGAGGCTTGGCTCCACTTGAGTTGAGCTTGGTTCTTATCCATCATTAGCTTGATCTTGACCTTGATGGGTCTCACAAGGCAAGATGTGCACATGCCCATTGCCTTTATGACTTCGGAATACTTGTCATTTCCTACATCACTTGGACCATCTTGATCTACTTGAGAGCCATTATTCTCATAAAACTCCATGTCCCAAGATTCATCAACTCATACAATGAACCTGTTGTAGTATTATAGACGTGGGAGTCTGATGCATAACCAACTAAGATGCCCTCAAATTCAAATTTACTGAGCATTTCCTTCTTGTTCCTGATGAAGCACTTGCATCCTAAGACACTTAAGAGCATATCCACCAGAATCTCCCAAATTGCATTCGGCAACAGCGCCAGGAAAGCCCTTTGGGGGAAGGCGGTAGAACATTCTGGCGCTTTGTGTGACCTCGCCACACCAGCACCCCCAAATGCCCCCCAAATCATTTTCATCCCAATGCAAATAATTTAAAGCCACACAATTTCAAATTTAATTCAAAACTATTTACGCTACCAACTAAACTAGTAAACGCCATTTTTTGCATCATTTTTATTGGGCCAAGAATGTGTGTTCCTGTTGAGCCCGCCTCCAACTCGACATCAACCAAACAACCTTATTGTTGTCTATAAGTGAACAATTGTGATGCTCACAGGTGACTACGGTTCGGAACGATCTGTCATATGTGGATCTGTCATATGTGGATAAAATCAATTATGATATTACAGCAGTGCTAACAAGCAGTGGGTCATGCAAGCCTTGTCTAGGAATGGCTGCGCGAGCAGCAGTCGGGTGACGCGGCAGGAACTTGCGTGTTGTGCCCATACCTGGCCAACAGGCTAGGCCGAACGCGGGCCGGCACGCAACACGCTGGCTTCGCTACGCCATGGGCCGGCCCGTCACGTGGCTTAACGGGCCGTGTCCGGTCCGCGACCCGGCTAGGGCTGTGCCTAGGCCTCTACCCCAAGCCCACGTGTTGGCACGACACGGCCCGTTAAGAGTTTTTTTTTCAATTTATACCATTATTTCTATTATTTATATTAATTTTAGTTAAAAATAGTATAAAAAGGCCTTAATGGGCCAGCCCGTTAGGCCCGTTTAGCTAACGTGGCGTGCCTGGGCCTCAAGGTGAAGCCCACGGGCCGGCACGGCACGACACGACCCGTTAGCTTAGCGTGCTAGGGTGGGCCGTGCCGTGCCAGGCATGCTAATTTCTTAGCGGGTCATGTCGTGCCGTGGGCCGGCCCGTTGGCCAGGTATGGTTGCGTCTCCTCCTGCTTGTGGAAACGCGGTTGCTCGAGGTGATGGTCATAGGTCGGAGAGGTCAACACTACTATAGAGCGACACTATGGACATGGGTTGAAACCCCTATCGGCAACGGATAAACTCTACATTGCCATATCCATTTAGCTGATGTTGGAAATATGCCCTGGAGGCAATAATAAAAAATTATTATCATATTTCCATTGTTCTTGATATGTGTTTACTCTCCATGCTATAACTATATTAACCGGAAACTAAATACATGCATGGATATATAAATAACATTATTATAACATCCTAGGGTTTTAGATCAGAGAATAATAGGCAAAGGTGTCTAATCTTTTGATGAGATGGTGATAATTCGATTTGGTAGAGTTCGGGCTTGACGATCCGACTATATGTGTGGCACGAGTGGCAATACAATCTCTAGCCCAATCTCCTGGAGGTTACTGATCTTCCGGAAGCACGATAATCCTGACCAGCGAGGGTCTTAATTCCTACCTGAAATTGAGAACATGATGTATCCCTTCGTTCCGATGTCACTCCATCTACTATGCCAAGTCCCCCGATACGTTACAAACGTATCTGTAATTTTTGATGTTCCATGCTTGGTTTATATCTACTTTCTTATATTTTGCCCACACTTTGGAGTATTTTTATACACTTTCTTGGACTAACCTATTAACAAGCTGCCATAATGCCAGCTGCCTATTTTCTGTTGTTTTTGGTTCCAGGAAAGTCAAAAATAAATATTCTTGGAATTGGACGGGACAAAAGCCAAAGTCAATATTTCACCGAGGGGGACACAGAGCCAGAATACGAGACGGAGAGGGGCCAGGGGCCGCCCACACCACCTGGCCACGCGGCCAGGCCTGGCCCGTGCCAGGGGGTGGTGTGGCCACCTAGGGAACCCCCTCGGCCTCCCCTTTCGCCTATATATCGCCTCCGATACAGAAACCCTAAAGGATCAAGCCTCCAGCCACGAAAAGTTCCGTAGCACCGCCGCCACCGAAGGGGAGATTCGGGGGACAGAAAGTCTCTGTTCCGGCACCCTGTCGGGACGGGGAAGTTCCCCCGGAGCCATATCCATCGATCTCCACCACCTTCTCCATCGCCGTTGCTGATTCCCATGATGATGAGGGAGTAGTTCTTGCCCGAGGCTAAGGGTTCTACCGGTAGCTACGTGTTCATCTCTCTCTCTATGCGTGATCATATTATGGTCATGAGCTTTGTAATCAAGTAGATCTACCTTGCTACTCAAGTGCTTTAATAGATCTCTGCTCTCCCCACATGTGTGAAAGTGACAGCGTGCACACCGTGGTGGCACTTAGGCTAGAGATTACAATTACTTGTTATGAGTTATA
Organism: Avena sativa; assembly: GCA_916181665.1. NCBI lineage: Eukaryota > Viridiplantae > Streptophyta > Magnoliopsida > Poales > Poaceae > Avena > Avena sativa. Next base: position 22,711,820 of record OV702290.1, on the reverse strand, counting down.
TTTGGAGTTGGATGTCTCTATGAAATTGTGGTGTTTGTTGGAACCATCTAGCGCTCAAGGTGACAGTGTGGGGTTATCTAGATGGGGAAAGCGAACTTTGAGGTGTGCTATTATAGCCCTACCTTGGATTAGAGTGTCCAACCGGAGACTAGTTCAGAGTAGTATCATAAAAAGAAGATATTTATATGAGAGTGTTTACTAGTGAAAGTATGATCCCTAGGCCTTGTTTCTAAGCATTGAAACACAGTTTGCAACTAGATCGGTTACATGTTTGCTTGCTTCCATCTTTTTGTCTTTGGTCTTTTCTTCCCGTCAAGCTCTTTTCTGGCACCGTTGTCTTATATCCATACCACTTGTATTTTACTATCTCTTCGCCGAACTAGTGCACCTATACACCTGACAAGTGTATTGGGTGTGTTGGGGACACAAGAGACTTCTTGAATCTTGATTGCAGAGTTGCTTGAGAGGGATACCTTTAACCACTTCCTCCCTGAGTTCGATAAACCTTGGGTAATCGACTATCAACACTCGGATTTTTAATCCCAGATGCATGTTATGCCATACATCGCAATCCCAGGATTACCATTTTTGCGAGACATTACAGATTGGATATCACAGTACATCATCCATTACAAACCATAATAAGGTCGTACACAAATAAAGGATCTCATGATCCAGTATTAATAGAAATAAGCAGCGGAATAATAAGCGCAGCGGTGGGCGCCATCTTCAGTGTCACAGGCAATGCTGACGATGGGAAATGATCCTAGTTGTCGTAGTTGTCCTGCTATCCATCTTCCTGATAGTCCTCCTCATAATCTGGCCATGGGAATAGCTAGGGACAAAGCCACGAGTACTCTTTAAGTACTCGCAAACTATCACTAACAAGTAAGGTAGTTCTAGTAGGAATGCTAAGATCTAAGTTTATTTGCAAAGCTAAATTTGAAACCTAAGCTGAGTTTAAAAACAAAGAAAGTTAAAATAAAGTTCTATATCACTTAAGTTGGGAACTTAGTTTTCATTGTCACAACCCTGTTATGGTCAAGTCAAGTCACAGTTCATTTCATAAGTCATTGTGAAAACATCTGACGACGGAACGGTATGGCCACTCCAACTGTCCATGACGGCGGATGCGGCTATTCGAATAGTTTGACACTCTACAGAGGTGGTACACTTTCACCACAAAATTCGATACATCCGTCAGGGATAACCATGAATCATCATACTTAGTATGCGGATAATCAATCATAACCTTTCCTTTACAGACTCTAGTATAAGCACCTCTCCTATGAGCTTGGCCTCCCAGCCATGGCCATCTGCCATCCTGGGCACTTCATAGGTGGACAAAATCAAGAGGTAGCCTCAGCTCAAACCTCTTTCGCGAGGGAACCCATACTAATGCATATAAACTTCCGGCTAAGCCTTACCCAATTCAGGTAATGTGGTTGTACGGTAAAATTGGAATGGTATCGCATCCGAACCCAACCATCAGTTTTATAAAGGACTAAGGCTCATGCCTCAACATTTTCATCATCATAAACCATTTGTGTTTCTCAACACATGTCAACACATCTCAATAGAATGACTCATCATTCCAAGGTTTTCATAAGCATTTTCACCAAGTATTCCCATCCAAAGTGATCAAGTTTTATGCTTATCACTAGCTACTAAGTTAAGAGTGTTCACTAAGGTGGGATCTAGTCTCAATCTCATGCCATAGAATGACATCTAGTATAGGCCAAGTTTTATACCCTTTATGCTATCTATATGATAACCCACAAGTATAGGGGATCGTGTGTAGCCTTTTCGATAAGTAAGAGTGTCAAACCCAACGAGGAGCTAAAGGTAGGGAAAACATTCTCTCAAGTTCTATCAACCACTGATACAACTCTACACACACTAAACGTTTGCATTATCTAGGAAATAAAACTAGAGCAACAATACGAGCAATAGAGATAGCTTTGTATGATAATAAATAACAAGAAAGTAAAGCTAGTTGCTACAACAATAAAATACACTAAACTAACAGAACCATGAGTGTGGAATAGTGGTGGTAAATGTGGTGGCTTTGTCCAAGTTTAAATAGCGAATAGATCAGGTTCATTGTCTTCGATGCAGTTTTCTATATGGGAGAGGCTAAATATACATGCGCTTCACTACTTGGAATTACATGTACTATATGATTGGATTGTTAGCAAACATCCGTAAGTACTAATAAATGCATTAAGGTTTCCCCAACCATAGCCTTAAGTTTAATGGTCCTCTTACTCCCATACGTGCAACGTTCCAGTTCGTGGGTCCTCAGGTTTCTGTCACTCCGGCAGAACTCCCCCATTCCTTTTACACATACTACAAACCCTATGATGTTTAATCCATACACGCACACATATAATAGACACCAAAGGACTATACCATATCAACATACAACTATAATGAACCAAAAACGTTCAACCATTCAATCTAAGAACAAAGAAACTATGCAAACATGACATAGATCATAGGATTATAACTTATAGCATCAAACACCATGTTTACATAGGACGGTACAGAGGTGTGTGGGAGGATGAACCACTGCATACTAGGAGGATTAGGTGATGGAGATGGTGGTTAATATGGTGAAGAGGGTGGCGGCGGCACCGGCGGCGGCGCGGGGGACTCCTTCCCCGCCGCCGGTATCATGGGGGAGCACCGCCCCTTAGCCCCCTTCCTTCATGGATTTTTGAGAGCCCTCTCCCATGGAAATGGGATCCATGGGGGAGGCAAAGACATGGCTTTGGTGGCTGCAAATTCATGGGTGGAGATGTCCTGGGCGAATTAGGTTTCCTCCCTTTATATAGCTTCTCGGATTCCCGTCACGCCATCTTGGGCTGCAGTAAATCGGGCCTAAAAGGCCCGTCCGGACTCGGAATCAGCTAAATTTTATGTCCAGGACGTTTTTTGCGAAATTTTCAATAACTTTGTAGTTAAAGAGTTTTCCGGTTGACGCCGTCTTCGATCCGAAATATGACCATCTTCAAAAAGAGTTCTGAGACAGATTTCTGGAAAAATCCCAATTTGAATCCAACAAGGTTTCCACTTGTATTCTTGGTAATTCCAACACATCAAAGTATAAAACAAGAACATTGTGCACTTTTGCAACTATTAGTAGGTTAGTCCAAATAAATCATAAACTTTATACAAAAAGGAGTGTCAAAAGCATATTATTAGCATAAAACCATCAAAAATTATAGATACGTTATGGACGTATCAACATCCGCAAGCTTAGTTCCTTCTCGTCCTCGAGTAGGTAAACGATCAAAACAATATAATTTTTGAGGTGACATGCATACAACCAATCTTGATCATCATTATTGTAAAAGCATTGATAGCTGGGATTAAGGTACTCTAAACATGAATCATGAAAGATAGAGTTCTAACAATAAGACATAGCAACTATGTTGTAACATGAAAAGGCACAAACAAAAGATTCACGAATAACAATGCTTTGCAAGACGTGTGTTTGTTTCACATAAAGAAAGCATAATGAGAATGGTATTTAGCTTGTCCCTCATAGAGTAGCAAAACATAAATGCATAGGACACCTTCAAAGTTCATCAGGGTGGCTAGATACAAATAGTTTAGGAACAAGCAATATCAAAGTTATGCATCAATCAACAAGTCTTGGGACAATGCACATAGAACTAAGAATGACAACTATCCTCTCTTAATTGGTGCATAAAGATAGAAGGTGGAGACTCAATATAAAAGTGGAAGAAAGGCCTTCATATAAGGAAGCATGGATTCAAGTCTCATAAAGAGCTTCCAAAAATTATGGTACTTATTAGCTTTTAGCTCTCATTTCCCCTATCATAAGCATCTTGAAGTGATTAAGGTTAAAGTGAACAAACTATGGAGTATATGCTTGACAAAGTATAAGTTGGAAATCTCATGTCCCTTGAATATGAGGGCCGCTCCTCATGCTACACAAGTTTAGTTACCAGTAAGTTCATGTCATAGTAAGTACATGTGTATCATAGAGAACCGCCAACAGGGTATCCCTTACCCGATGATACAGAAGAATCCCCATATCAAAATTACAAGGCAAGCAGACAACGAGCATCTCAGCAATCTTCTTATTTACCATGGGAAAATGGTGCTTTTTTCTCTCTTTCCTCTTTTCTCATCTCTTTTTTTTTCTTTTTTCTCAATCTCTATCTCTTTTTTATAAGAAGAATGCTTCATAGATTGCTCATTATGGTTACGCTGCAGGTTTCCACCATGATTAGGTTAACTTGCATCTAGTGATGGCTTGCAGGTATTAGATTACCAATAATAGCTTGGCTTGATTGGTGTAGTGATTGAAGTTTTCTTCGTCTTCTTCGGGGTACAAATCGTCCTCCTCTTAGACTTGGTCGGTACTATCGTCTATAAATGAAATACGGGATACACAATCACCAAACAATACTTAACTAGTCTATTTAGCACACTAATGCACACACTTGATGATCTAGCATCATCACACTCATCACAAGATTTAAAGAACTAGTTGCATTTTGAGAAAAGTAATTTCTACTGATTGAAATTAATTAAGATTTAATATTCTCCTATTAAAATATGGGATCATGTGGACACATGTCATCACCATATATTCTAATACATGGGAATGTGATTTAAATGGTTGGTCACATTTTATAAAGTTTAAGATTATTATTTAAATGATTTAAAGTGACTAGAAATGCCCTAATAGCATTATTTTGGTACTAGTCCAAAGTCACTGCATGCAATCCTGGATATTATTACATATACAGATAGGTATTGTCAATGTGATTTTTGAGAGTTGGAATCAATTCAAAAGCTAGTATGGTTGATTTTTGAAGAATGTTTGAATGCAGAAAAGTCTCTGTCTTGTTATTTTTGCTATATGTGATCTCTAACTCCATTTGATTTAAATCCAATGGGCTTGGATAGATAATTTAATTATCTTTCTAACAAAATTTGAATCATGCCATTTGGTTAAGTGAAACTCTCTGAATGGATTTTTAAACAAGTGGATAGAATTTAGTTTAAACCTAAATAGAAAAACTTCTATTTGAATCTGTGGGCTAGCGCGGGAAAACTAATGGGCCGGCCCAGCAGTGCTCCGCAGCGCAGAGCACTACTGACAGGGGGTCCCGCATGTCAGTGACTAATTCGAACCGAAGCGGTACGGGGCAATCTCAGCCATGCAATTAGAACAAGATCTACGGCCGTGGTTCATAGTTTGCGGTGAATAGATCTGGCGAGAGAAAACCCTAACGCGGCACGGTGGGGGTACATGGGGGCTTACCAGGGCTGCAACTAGACATGGCGATGGGGGTGATCAAGCTGGTAGACGACAGCAGTTCTAGGCGTGGTCACGGCGGCTCCTGGGGCAGTCACAATCAACAACACCTCTTCTCCTCTGTTGTGGCCCGCTCTGGCAAAATTCTGGCAAACTAGGGCTCGATTGGCTCCAGGGAGAAGTGTGGGGTGGTCAGTGGCGAGAGGGGAGTGAGATGGTGTGAGGATTGAGGCTGGGGGAGGCCTCCTTTTATAGGCTCGACGACGGGATAGAGCGGAATGGTCAGGCGGCAGTGGCGACATGGCTACGGGCCGCTAGCAGCGTGGCTACGAGCGGCGGTCGACGTAGTGCTCCCTGGCGGTCCTCTACGGCTTAAAGGCATAGCTAGGGACGGTGGCATTTGGTTGGGAGCGTCCGATGCTCTGCCTCGGCATAAGCGGCGTTCGACGCGGCGCATGGTGGCTGCAGGTCAAAGGCGGCGCACGGGCATGTCTGGGCGCTTCCTAGGGTCGTGGCGAGGTGGTGCGTGCGAGCCGCGGTCGAGGTGCGGTCTGTGCTAGCTTGTCAGGCGCGGCGCTCTGGCGTGTGCTCAGCAGGGCTCAGACGCGCAGGGCGCGGTCATTCTGCGATGGTCCAGGGCATGGCAGCACTCGGGGAAGGGATAGAGAGGGGCGGTGTGATCTCGCCTACCTCCTAGGCATCATGAGCGAGTTGGGTTCGGTCTGCTGCGAGTGAATGATACATTGCAAATGTATCTATAATTTTTGATGTTCCATGCTTGGTTTTATCTACTTTCTTATGTTTTGTCCACACTTTGGAGTACTTTTCATATGATTTCTTGGACTAACCTATTAACAAGAGCCACAGTGGTAGCTGCCTGTTTTCTGCTGTTTTTGATTCCAGGAAAGTCAGAAAATGAATATTCTCAGAATTGGGCGGGACAAAAGCCAAAGTCATTATTTTACCGAGGGACACATGGAGCCAGAATACGAGACGGAGAGGGGTTGGGGCCCGGCCACACCACCTGGCCGCATGGCTAGGCCTGGCCCGCACCAGGGGGTGGTCTGGCCACCCCAGGCACCCCAGTGGCCTCTCCTTCGGCCTATATATTGCCTCTGATACGGAAACCCTAAGTACCCGATCAAAAATCCACGAAAGAGTCTGTAGCCGCCATCATCTCCATCCCTAGATCGGGAGGGATTTGAAGCTCTTCCCGACACCCTGCCGGAGAGGGGAATTCACCCTAGAGGCCTTCTTCATCATCATGCAAGCCTCCGGTGTGATGCGTGAGTAGTTCATCTCTGGACTACGGGTCCATGTAGTAGCTAGATGGCTGGTTCTCCTCCTCTGTGTATTCATGTTTAGATCTTGTGAGCTCCGTTCATGATCAAGATCATCTATTTGTAATCATACATGTTGTGTTTGCGGCGATCCGATGGATATTGAGATGCTATTTCAGATTGATTATTGATTCTATCACGTCTTTGTTATTTGTGATCTTGCATGCTTTCCGTTGTTAGTAGCTATCTTGGCCATGTAGATGCTAGCAACTCCAAGAGTTAGTATTTATGCTCGATAGTGGGTTCATGCCTCTGGTAATCTGGGGAAGTGACAGAAATCTCTAAGGTACTAGATGTGCTGTTGCTACTAGGGAGAAAACAACAATCCTTTGTTCATAGAACAATCGTATTGTTTACTTTACACGCACTTCGTAATGCAATTATCCGTTGCTTACATCTGTCGTGCAATGGTTTCCTAACGGGGGTTTAGGTTTCTGTCACTCCGGCAACCCCTATGATTAGTAGCCAAATACACAATGCATTCCCCTAGGCCCATATAGGTGAAGTGTCATGTAGTCGATGTTCACATGACACCACTAGAAGAAGTACACCACAACTTAAATATCAAACTATTGAATCTTTCTCAACACAACTCCACTACTAACAACATGACTTCTCCCATGTCCTCAAGTACAAAACGAACTACTCACAAGACATCATATGGATCATGATCAGAGATGGAATAATGATGTATAACAATCTGAACATAAACAATAATTCAATGGTTCACTCAATAGTATCAACTACAAAGAGTAATCGACACTGGGAAAGTTTCCCCTATGAACTATGCAAGATTCAACCCAATTGTTACAGCAATATGGAGATGCTGATGAGGGTGCTGATGGTGACGATGGTGGTGATGATGATGACGATGATCCCGATGAAGTCCAGCTTGATGGTGGTGTTGATGGAGACGATCTCCCCTCTCCGGGAAGGAATTCCCCCGAGAGAAATCTGTCTGCCAGAGAGATCTTTCTCTCTCGGTGTTTTCCCCCCGCAGAGGCGGCGAAATATTTTTGTGGTCGCTCCCCGAGTCTTAGGGTTCAGGTTTGGGGGGTTCAGGTTTCTGTCACTCTGGCAACCCCTATGATTAGTATCCAAATACACAATGCATTCCCCTAGGCCCATATAGGTGAAGTGTCATGTAGTCGACGTTCACATGACACCACTAGAAGAAGTACACCACAACTTAAATATCAAACTATTGAATCTTTCTCAACACAATTCCACTACTAACAACATGACTTCTTGATGACCCACAACTATAGGGGGTGTATCGCAGTATTTTCGATAAGTAAGAGTGTCGAACCCAACGAGGAGCAGAAGGTGCTGGCTAGTGGTATGGATAAGGAATTCTCTGCAAATACTTAGCAAACGGATTTTTAGGGGGTTTTGATAAAGCAAGTAAACAAAGTACGAGTAAATAAAAGACAGTAGGAATACATGCAACAAGTGGCCCAATCCTTTATGCAGCAAAGGACAAGCCGGTTGTATTACTTAAGATGACCAAACTTTCTCGAGGACACATGGGAAGACTGTCAAGTGCTTTCGCTTCATATAGTTGATTAATCTTCTTTAGCTTGCTAAGTGTTATGTGGGTGAACCTATGCTAATGTATCGACCTTCCTAGGACTAATACATACTTGTGATTATACCCCTTGCAAACATCCGTAAGTACAAGAAAGTAATTAAGGTAGAAACCTAACCACAACTTTAAACTCTAAGACCCTTACATCCGTCGTGCAATGGTTTCCTAATGGGGGTTCAGGTTTCTATCACTCCGGCAACCCCTACGATTAGTAGCCAAATACACAATGCATTCCCCTAGGCCCATATAGGTGAAGTGTCATGTAGTCGACGTTCACATGACACCACTAGAAGAAGTACACCACAACTTAAATATCAAACTGTTGAATCTTTCTCAACACAACTCCACTACTAACAACATGACTTCTCCCATGTCCTCAAGAACAAAACGAACTACTCACAAGAAATCATATGGATCATGATCAGAGATGGAATAATGATGTATAACAATCTGAACATAAACAATAATTCAATGGTTCACTCAATAGCATCAACTACAAAGAGTAATCAACACCGGGAAAGTTTCCCCTATGAACTATGCAAGATTCAACCCAATTGTTACAGCAATATGGAGATGGTGATGAGGGTGCTGATGGTGAGATGGTGGTGGTGATGATGATGATGATCCCGATGAAGTCCAGCTTGATGGTGGTGTTGATGGAGATGATCTCCCCTCTTTGGGAAGGAATTCCCCCGAGAGAAATCTGTCTGCTGGAGAGATCTTTCTCTCTCGGTGTTTTCCACCTCGCAGAGGCGGCGAAATCTTTTTGTGGTTGCTCCCCGAGTCTTAGGGTTTCGGGAGGATAATATACGCTAGAGGGAAGTTCCTGGGGTGGACCAGGGCGGCCACACCACCTGGTGGCGCGGCCTAGGCTGGCCCGCGCCAGGGGTGGTGTGGGCCCCCTATGGCCCATCTCCAGCCCCTCTTCTGGCTTCCTTCGTCTTCTGGAAAAATAGGATTTTCCATGTATTTTCCCGGATTTTTAGATCTTCGTGAATTTTGCCTCCAAATCGCTCCTTTTCCATCAGAATTCTGTCTGCAGTAGTCCATGCTCTGAAAGTCATCAACCATGCAAAAACAGATGAAATAACATAAGTATCACCTCTCAATATGAAATATATCAATGAATAACAGTGAATATGACATAGAATAGTGATGCAAAATGGACGTATCAACTCCCCCCCAAGCTTAGACTTTGCTTGTCCCCAAGCGAAACTGAGCTCAATAAACATGACCTCAGGTTTATGGAGTGAAGAGTCGATAAAATAATAAGGAAAAGAAGCATCACATTCATCAATAAATAGATCATAATAGAAGACAACTCACTATTATATAACTTAACTTGCAATAAGCAAAGGAAATACAATAAAGATACATAAAGTGAATCATAATTGGTAATGGCAAACTTAGCTCTTGGTCGAAGAATAGTTGATAATTTGCTGGAGTTCACAAATAACTGGTTTTTCAATGAAAGATTTCAAAGTAGTAAACATCAAGATAAGAGCAATGTGCAAAACAAGGAACATAAGAAACATGATTGAATAAATCATCATATGAATGAATGAAACACAACAACTCAAAATACTTGCTAAGATAGAAGGGAATAGGTTTACTGACTCAACTAAAAAGTAAAATAAAGGCCCTTCGCAGAGGGAAGCAGGGATTGCAAGTCTCATAAAGAGCTCCCAAAAATTATGATACTTACTAGCTTTCAGCTCTCATTTCCCCTATCATAGGCATCTTTAGGTGATTAAGGTTAAAGTGATCAAATATGAGGATATGCATTGACAAGTTGTAAATTGAGAATCTCATGTCCCTTGAATACGATGGCCGGTCCTCATGCTACTCAAGTTTAGTCACCGGTAAGTTCTTGTCATCGTAAGCATATGTGTATCATAGAGAACCGCCAACGGGTACCCCTTGCCCGATGATACGGAAGAATCCCCATATCAAAATGACAAGGCAAGCAGACAATAAGTATGTTAGCAATCTTCTTATTTACCATGGGAATATGGTGCTTTGTTTTTCTCTTTCCTCTTTTCATAATCTTTTTTTTCTTTTTCTCTTTTTTCTCAATATCGGACTCTTTTTTTATAAGAAGAATGCTTCATAGATGCTCGTTATGGTTACGCTGCAGGTTTCCACCATGTCAGCATGGATTAGACCAGCGGCCCAGGCGTTTCTCTAACACACACGCATAACTCCATGGACTTACAAGCTCCCCTTTCATTTCACACCGACGACATCCATAGACAAAAGAACATGATATCAACTAGGTACAAAGTACCAGTGCAATGTTGAAAGCGTTCCCCATGATAGCATGGTTCTGCTAATTCACAACTTACAAAGTGCAAGCATATACGCAACATAGATGAGCACAATGGTTCAAGTTTATTAAGTGTAAGAAAGTAAAGTGTGTCATCAAGCTTGTGAGAGCTTTAATCACTAATTTTCACATAACAAGTTTAATTTGGGAGGTAGATAAAACAAGAATTTACTTGGAATAGCAATAATGCTAATAGGTAGGTATGGTGGACACAAATGGCATGGGTTTTGGTTTAAAGGAGTGGATGCACGAGAAGAATTCCCTCTCAGTACAGGTTTTTGGCTAGCAAGGCTGGGTAGCAAGTATAAGAGTTGAAGGAAAAAACAAACATACAATGATAAAGACAAACATGCAATCTTCCTTGGAAGCACAAAAGATCTTAACTAGAGAATACTAGACTTATGAGCAAATCAAGAAAGAAAGATGATGAAATTATTTTTTCTTTAGAGTACTTTTATCTTTTTCTGTCAACTCTCAAAAATAGTGTGCTACTGACCGAGCCAGGTTTGCCAAAACCAACTAAATTAACTCAATGATCCCAAAGTGATACCAATACTAACAACAAGATTAATCATATAACCACGAATTGAAAACTAAAATAAATCATGCAAAAGAGTAAATGTTAGAACTTCTCATTAATATTCCATAACGGCAACTCACACCAAGGGATACATATCTAATGTGAGAGGGGACACTTCCATAATGCAAACCATCCTACATAATAACTTCTCTATTCATGATATGACTCTACCAAAAAGGTAAAAAGATAGAAGATAGTGATGAGATACCGCGGCACTCCCCCAAGCTTGGAACAAACCAAGGGGATGCTAAACCTAATGACGAATTACTCCTTTGGTGGTGGTGGTATCCTCTCGATGGGCTTCTTGACCAACTTCCCCAAGTCCTCAATCTCGAAGGTGAGGGTACGAATCAACTCCGAGTTGTGCTTGATGTGGTGCATGATCATGTCAGATTGTGGATCCTAGCTCTTGTGATTCTTTTTCCGCTCTTCTTCCTTACGGTCTTCTTTTCCTACATGGTTATGGATAAAGGTATGGAAGGGACTCTTGGTGCTTGGAGAAGGTGTCCATCGTGCTAAGCAGTGACGCGGAGGCTTCCCTCCAGTTAACATCCGTGCATTCCTTCTGATCCTGGCAGGGTTCGCCATCACTCCAATGCTTGCAACAGTAGTGCTGATGTGCTTTGCCTCCTCTTCATCTTCACTCTTGATCTCCTTCTCCTGCCCGGGGTCTTGGAGGTCTTCCTCCATAGGCTCCTTGTCTTTATCCTTGGCGGACACCATTGTGCTTCTAGGCTTTCAAGAATAGTTCCTGGCAGAAACAGATCGAAACAAAAACACGATGAAAACACGATATACAAACCTTGGGAGATCCGGGGGGTTATATATTATGATGTTTCATATCAAAAGGAAGGTACTGGGAGAAAACAAGTCGGAGGTGGAGTCCGGGGTGGACTCACCACCTGGTAGCGCGGCCAGGGGTGGGCCCATGCCACAGGGTGGTGTGAGCCACCCTGGCTTTGTTTCCCTCCCTTTTTCGCTTCATAACTTTCCTTATTGGCTAAAAACTGCAAAAAATATAGTTGGATAGTATTTTCGTGGAAATTTTCTTACCAGAACTATTACCTATTTGAAAACAGACTCTACAGGTCTCTGAATTTGGTATTTAGTAGATTCTTCCGGAGTCATCACTTGAATAATCATCAGTATATTCAACTTCATACACTTATTACTTGAGTCATAAAACCCTTCTCTTCCTTATTACACCATTATCTCCACTTCCTGGAAATTTCTTTCACACAGTTCTCATTAGCAACATTAGTATAAGTGAAGTGATAAAACCTTTTGAGTTCAACTTCAACTGAAAACCATCAAAACAATAGCTACTGTAGCAACTTCTTCCGAAAACCCAAAAATAATCCAAAAAGGAAATCGATTAAAGAAGCAAATGCAAGAGTGGCAAAATCTGTCAAAACAGACCAGCACGTAAAGATCAATTTTTTTGAAAATCTTATGTTGCTCAAATCAAAAAGTGCAAAACTAACTAAAGTTAAATAACAACCTGGGGCAGAAGCACAAAAAATTACAGCTCAATCCGACATACAGAGATCTCTCACGAATGTTTACGGTGAAGCACAAAAATCTGTTTTGGGACAGCAACTTCCCCAAATCTTACTTCTCTCTCATTATAGGTTGATCTTGACAAAAAAACCAAACAAAACGGATAAGGAGCGGTTATTACTGAAGTAATAACTTCCAAGACTCAAAGAAACAAAAACAAACTGAAATCAAAAACAAGTTGGGTTGTCTCCCAAAAAGCTCTTTCTTTATAGCCATTAAGATGGGCTTGATAATTTTGGAGATGCTTACATAGGAATATGACTTGAAGTGAAAGGGAGCATTAAGAAGAAAAAATACACACATTTAAGTCTAACCCTCTTCCTATGCAAGGGAATTTTGTAAACAAACAAGTTGTTGAAACCAGAGGCTACTTGCATAGGAAGGCAAAATAAGTGCAACATAAAAACTTTCAGCATAAAACGGGGAAACATGGTATTATTGAGATAAATAAGAACACTTTTCCCTCTCTCATAGTAACTTTCAGTATCATGCATAAACTTAACAATATAACTATCACAAGGACCATCGTAACAATGATCACTTATTCTAACAGAAAACACAGGGACACTAGCTCTCATAACACTACTTTGTGAAATAATATTAGAGGTATCCTTACAAAGGATAGTGTGTCCCTCTTCTACATATTTAGTAACAAAGTCTTTCACATTTGCTATAATAGGTTCATCAACCATTTGTTTATCAGGTTCAACAGCTTTATGTGTACTTTCATTAACCATACTAGCTATCATAGAATGTTCCTTTATCTTCACCGGGAAAGGCATTTTCTCAATATAAGGTTCAGGTAAAACATGATTAGCAGTATAAACTTCAGTATTTCTTGCAGGAACACTCTTAGCAACATCTTTATACAGTTCATGATACTTATTCCACTTCTTTTTAGGCACTTCAATGTAGGAAGCAAAAGCCTTAAAATAAGAAGCAATAGCTTGAGAGTCTAGACCATAAGCATTTTTTATATTTTGAAAGTCATCAGTTCCCATAAAAGATTCAATGCATTCATAATCATAATTTATACCTGACTTTCTACCTTTGTCATTCTCCCAAGGTTCAGCATTGTCTTGAATACGGTCCAGAAGATCCCATTTAGCTTCTTCTTCCATGCGAGTGAATGATCCAGCACAAGAAGCATCCAATAAATCCTTGTCATGTAGAGGGAGCCTTGCATAAAAGTTGTTGATAATAATAGTGTTGGGGAGCTCATGAATGGGACATTTGAGCATAAGTAACTTCAATCTCCCCCAAGCTTGAGCTGTACTCTCTCCATCAAGAGGCCAAAAGTTGTATATTTGATTCCAAAATTTATGAATCTCACTAGGAGGAAAAAACTTTGAATAAAAGAGAGGAACTATTTCCTCCCATTCCAGAGCTTGACCATTCTTCAGTAGCTTATACCATTCCTCAGCTCTTCCTTTTAGTGATAATGAGAATAACTTATTCTTAACTTGATCTGTAGTAATACCTGCACACTTGAACAACCCGCATAATTCGTGTATAAAGAGTAAATGATCACCGGGATGGACAGTTCCATCCCCAACATAGTAGTTATCCATAACATGATCAATAATTCTTGTAGGTATTTTAAAAGCATCTTTCTCAGTAGGTGGCGGCTTATCTACTACCTTAGTAGTGGTAGTAGCATTACCAAATAAGAAACTCAGCGAATTATCCATAACGAAAATAAAGCAACTAACAGAAGTAAACAATACTCACAGTAGAAGTTTCCTTTACTAGTTCCACTCTCTAATAGCGCTTCACTCCCCACCAACGGCACCAGAAAATAGTCTTGATGACCCACAAGTTTAGGGGGTGTATCGCAGTATTTTTGATAAGTAAGAGTGTCGAACCCAACGAGGAGCAGAAGGTGCTGGCTAGTGGTATGGACTAGGAATTCTCTGCAAATACTTAGCAAACAGATTTTTAGGGGTTTTTGATAAAGCAAGTAAACAAAGTACGAGTAAATAAAAGATAGTAGGAATAAATGCAGCAAGTGGCCAAATCCTTTATGCAGCAAAGGACAAGCCGGTTGTATTACTTAAGATGACCAAACGTTCTCGAGGACACATGGGAAGACTGTCAAGTGCTTTTGCTTCATATAGTTGATTAATCTTCTTTAGCTTGCTAAGTGTTATGTGGGTGAACCTGTGCTAATGTACCAACCTTCCTAGGACTAATACATACTTGTGATTATACCCCTTGCAAACATCCGTAAGTACAAGAAAGTAATTAAGGGAGAAACCTAACCACAACTTTAAACTCTAAGACCCTTACGTCCCTTGTGCAATGGTTTCCTAACGGGGGTTCAGGTTCTGTCACTCCGGCAACCCCTACGATTAGTAGCCAAATACACAATGCATTCCCCTAGGCCCATATAGGTGAAGTGTCATGTAGTCGATGTTCACATGACACCACTAGAAGAAGTACACCACAACTTAAATATCAAACTATTGAATCTTTCTCAACACAACTCCACTACTAACAACATGACTTCTCCCATGTCCTCAAGAACAAAACGAACTACTCACAAGACATCATATGGATCATGATCAGAGATGGAATAATAATGTATAATAATCTGAACATAAACAATAATTCTATGGTTCACTCAGTAGCATCAACTACAAAGAGTAATCAACACCGGGAAAGTTTCCCCTATGAACTATGCAAGATTCAACCCAATTGTTATAGCAATATGGAGATGGTGATGAGGGTGCTGATGGTGACGATGGTGGTGATGATGATGATGATCTCGATGAAGTCCAGCTTGATGGTGGTGTTGATGGCAACGATCTCCTCTCTCCGGGAAGTAATTCCCCCGACAGAAATCTGCCTGCCGGAGAGATCTTTCTCTCTTGGTATTTTCCGCCCTGCAGAGGCGGCGGAATCTTTTTGTGGTCGCTCCCCGAGTCTTAGGGTTTCAGGAGGATAATATACGCCAGAGGGGAGTGCTAGGGGTAGACCAGGGCAGCCACACCACCTGGTGGCGCGACCTAGGCTGGCCCACGCAAGGGGGTGGTGTGGGCCCCTGTGGCCCATCTCCAGCCCCCCTTCTGGCTTCCTTTGTCTTCTGGAAAAATAGGATTTTCCATGTATTTTCCCGGATTTTCTGATCTTCGCGAATTTTGCCTCCAAACAGCTCCTTTTCCATTAGAATCCTGACTGCAGCGGTCCAAGCTCCAAAAGTCATCAACCATGCAAAAACAGATGAAATAACATAAGTATCACCTCTCAATACGAAATATATCAATGAATAACAATGAATTATGACATAGAATAGTGATGCAAAATGGACGTATCACTTCTCCCATGTCCTCAAGAACAAAATGAACTACTCACAAGACATCATATGGATCATGATCAGAGATGGAATAATGATGCATAACAATCTGAACATAAACAATAATTCAATGGTTCACTCAATAGCATCAACTACAAATAGTAATCAACACCAGGAAAGTTTCCCCTAAGAACTATGCAAGATTCAACACGATTGTTACAGCAAATATGGAGATGGAGATGATGGTGCTGGTGGTGATGATGGTGGTGATGATGATGATGATCCCGATGAAATCCAGCTTGATGGTGGTGTTGATGGCGACGATATCCCCTCTCCGGGAAGGAATTCCCCCGGCAGAATTCTGTCTACCAGAGAGATCTTTCTCTATCGGTGTTTTTCGCCCCATAGAGGCGGCGAAATCTTTCTGTGGTCGCTCCCCCAGTATTAGGGTTTCGGGAGGATTATATACGCCAGAGGGGAGAGCCATAGGTGGGCCAGGGCAGCCACACAACCTAGTGGCGCAGCCTAGGGTGGCCCGCACCAGGGGGTAGTGTGGGCCCCCTATGGCCCATCTCCACTCCTCCTTCTGGCAGCCTTCGTCTTCTAGAAAAATAGGATTTTCCATATATTTTCCCAGATTTTCCGATCTTCACGAATTTTGCCTCCAAATAGCATCTTTTCCATCAGAATCCTGACTGCAGCAGTCCATGCTCCAAAAGTCATCAACCATGCAAAAAACAGATGAAATAACATAAGTATCATCTCTTAATATGAAATATAACAATGAATAACAGTAAACTATGATATAGAATAGTGATGCAAAATGGATGTATCAACTCCCCCCAAGCGAAACTGAGCTTAATAAACATGACCTTAGGTTTATGGAGTGAAGAGTCGATAAAAAGAATATGGACAAGAAGCATCACATTCATCAATACATAGATCATAATATAAGGAAACTCACTATTATATAACTTAACTTGTAATAAGTAAAGTAAACACAATAAAGATACATAAAGTAAATCATAACTAGTAATGGCAAACTTAGCTCTTGGTCAAAGAATAGTTGATAATTTGCTGGAGTTCACAAATAACTGGTTTTCAATGATAGCTTTCAAAGTAGTAATCACCAAGATAAGAGCAATGTGCAAAACTAGGAACATAAGAAACATGATTGAATAAATCATCATATGAATGAATGAAACACAACAACTCAAAATACTTGCTGAGATAAAAGGGAATAGGTTTACTGACTCAACTAAAAAGTAAAAGAAAGGCCCTTCGCAGAGGGAAGCAAGGATTGCAAGTTTCATAAAGAGCTCCCAAAAATTATGATACTTATTAGCTTTCAGCTCTCATTGCCCCTATCATAGGCATCTTTAGGTGATTAAGGTTAAAGTGATCAAATATGAGGATATGCTTGACAAGTTGTAAATTGAGAATCTCATGTCCCTTGAATACGAGGGCCGCTCCTCATGCTACTCAAGTTTAGTCACCAGTAAGTTCTTGTCATCGTAAGCACATGTGTATCATAGAGAACCGCCAACGGGGTACCCCTTGCCCGATGATACGGAAGAATCCCCATATCAAAATGACAAGGCAAGCAGACAACAAGTATCTTAGCAATCTTCTTATTTACCACGGGAATATGGTGCTTTTTTCTCTCTTTCCTCTTTTCATAATCTCTTTTTTTTCTTTTTCTCTTTTTCTCAATCACTATCTCTTTTTTATAAGAAGAATGCTTCATAGATGCTCATTATGGTTACGCTGCAGGTTTCCACCATGACAACATGGATTAGACCAGCGACCCAGGCGTTTCTCTAACACACATGCATAACTCCATGGACTTACAAGCTCCCCTTTCATTTCACACCGACGACATCCATAGACAAAAGAACATGATATAAACTAGGTACAAAGTACCAGTGCAATGTTGAAAGCATTCCCCATTACAGCATGGTTCTGCTAATTCACAACTCACAAAGCGCAAGCATATACGCAACATAGATAGGCACAATGGTTCAAGTTTATTAGATGCAAGAAAGTAAAGTGTGCCATCAAGTTCGTGAGAGCTTTAATCACTAATTTTCACATAACAAGTTTAATTTGGAAGGTAGATAAAAACATGAATTTACTAGGAATAGCAATAATGCTAATAGGTAGGTATGGTGGACACAAATGGCATAGGTTTAGTTGAAGGATTGGATGCACGAGAAGAATTCCCTCCCAGTACAGGTTTTTGGCTAGCAAGGCTGGGTAGCAAGTATAAGAGTTGAAGGAAACAAACAAACATACAAGTGATAAAGATAAACATGCAATCTTCCTTGGAAGCACAAAAGATCTTAACTAGAGAATACTAGCCTTATGAGCAAATCAAGAAAGAAATATGATGAAAATACTAGCCCTAGTGATGTGATACCGCGACACTCCCCCAAGCTTGGAACAAACCAAGGGGATGCCAAACCTGATGACGAATTACTCCTTCGGTGGTAGTGGTGTTCTTTCGATGAGCTCTTTGATCAGTTTCCCCAAGTCCTCAATCTCGAAGGCGAGAGTACGAATCAACTCCGAGTTGTGCTCGATACGGTGCATGATCATATCAGATTGTGGATCCCAGCTCTTGGGATTCTTTTCCCACTCTTCCTCCTTGAAGTCTTGTTTTCCTGCATGGCTAGAACGAGGCAAATCCCAATTGGAGGGTAATTTCTCCTTGGGCATATTCTGGTGTTGATGCTTATGGATACGGGTATGGAAAGGATTCTTGGTGCATGGAGGAAGTGACCATGGAGCTAAACAGTGACGCGGAGTTTTCCCTCTAGTTGACATCCGTGCAGTCCTCCTGACCCTGCCAGATCTTGCCAACACTCCAATGCTTGCAATGGTAGTGCCGGTGTGAGATGTTGGCCTTGCTTTGTCTCCTCTTCACCTTCACTCTTGATCTCCTTCTCCTCCTTGGGGTCTTGGAGATCTTCCTCCATAGGCTCCTTTCCTTTATCCTTGGCAGACACCATTGTGCTTCTAAGCTTTCCAAGATAGTTCCTGGCAGAAACAGATCGAAACGAAAACATGATGAGAACACGATATACGAACCTCGGGCGATCCGCGGGATTATATATTACGAAGTTTCACAAGAAAAGGAAGGTATTGGGAGAAAGCGGGTCGGAGATGGAGTCCGGAGTGGCCACACCATCTGGTGGCGCGGCCAGGGGTGGGCCCATGCCACAATTTAAGATTCATTAGCTTTCTCATTCTACTCTTTCCCAAAGGAGTCCAAAGAGAACTCAATGGATCTTATCCTAGAATAGATTTCTTTTTTATTCCAGTGTCGGGAAGGGATCCTGGTTATTCACTCTATTTTTAAGTATTATTAAGTAAGCCATATACAATGCGTAGGACTACCCCCTCGAAGCAAAATCTTTGCTACTTCGACAAGGATTGTATCCTTTAGTTATTTCTTTATTTTTTATTACTTAATTTAAGAATTCAAAAAATTTATTCTAATGGATTTTATTCTTCTTCTTCGGATTCAAAATAGAAGAATAAAAGAATAAGTAGAAGAATTTAGT
The DNA here is from genome assembly GCA_916181665.1 of Avena sativa. Classification (NCBI taxonomy): domain Eukaryota; kingdom Viridiplantae; phylum Streptophyta; class Magnoliopsida; order Poales; family Poaceae; genus Avena; species Avena sativa. Next base: position 22,692,266 of record OV702290.1, on the reverse strand, counting down.
TAAGTCAATCCAAACAGAAAAGGAGGTTCATGGCCAAGGGGAAAAATGGCTCCGTTTTCGTCCCTCTTTCGCTTCGTAACTTTCCTTATTGACTAAAAACTGCAAAAATATAACTAGACAGATCTTTCGCGGAACTTTTCTTACCAGAACTGTTACCTATTCGAAAACAGACTCCACAGGTCTCTGAATTTGGTCCTTGATAAATTTTTCCGGAGTTATAACTTGAAAGGCATCAACATCTTCATTGTAAGAATCTCCAGCAATATAGTGCTTGAGTCGCTGCCCATTCACTACTTGTGTAGTATTATCCTTTAAAGAAGAAATTTTTATTGCTCCCGAACGGTACACTTCTTCCATAATGAAAGGTCCTTCCCACTTTGACAGTAGTTTTCCTACAAAAAATCTGAGACGAGACCTATACAATAGAACTTTCTCACCAACATGAAATTCTCTATTAAGTATTTGCTTGTCATGCCATCTTTTAACTTTTTCCTTAAAGAGCCTAGCATTTTCATAGGCTTCACTCCTCCATTCATCTAAACAACTTAAGTTAAATAATCTTTTCTTAGTAGCGAGCTTACAATCTTTATTTAGTTCTTTAACTGCCCAGTAAGCTTTGTGTTCTAATTCTAAAGGTAGGTGACAAGCTTTCCCATAAACCATTTTATAAGGAGACATCCCCATAGGGTTTTTGTAGGCAGTCCTATAAGCCCATAAAGCAGCATTCAACTTTTTAGCCCAGTTTTTTCTAGATCTATTAACAGTCTTTTGCAAGATGGATTTAATTTCTCTATTTGATAACTCTACTTGCCCACTAGTTTGGGGGTGATAAGCTGAAGCAATTCTATGATTAACATCATATTTAGCAAGGGTCTTTCTAAAACCACCATGAATGAAATGAGAACCTCCATCAGTCATGAGATACCTAGGCACTCCAAACCTAGGAAAGATAACATCCTTAAGCATTTTTAGAGAAGGCTCCCCATCAGCACTCTTCGTAGGAATGGCTTCTACCCATTTAGTAACATAATCGACAGCAACAAGAATATGAGTATAACCTTTTGAGGGAGGAAAAGGACCCATAAAGTCAAATCCCCAGCAATCAAAGGGTTCAATAACTAAAGAGTAGTTCATAGGAATTTCATTACATCGAGAAATATTACCAACACGCTGACACTCATCATAAGATAAAACAAATTTTCTTGCATCTTTAAAAAGGGTAGGCTAGTATAAACCTGATTGCATCACCTTTTGCACAGTTCTATCTCCTGCATGATGTCCTCCATAAGCACTACCATGACATTTATGCAATATCTCTTTTTGTTCATATTCTGGAACACATCTTCGCATAATACCATCCACTCCTTCTTTATATAAGTGTGGGTCATCCCAAAAATAATGCCTCAAATCATAAAAGAACTTTCTTCTTTGCTGAGCTGTAAAAGTTGGAGGCAAATACTTGGAGACAATAAAGTTAGCATAATCAGCGTACCAAGGGCTCTCTCACGAGCTTACCCCTACCGCAACCAACTTTTCATTTGGAAAACTATCATTAACAGACATAGGGTCAAAAGAGATATTTTCCAATTGAGATAAATTATCAGCTACAGGGTTTTCAGCACCTTTCCTATCTACAATATGTAGATCAAACTCTTGCAAAAGTAGCACCCATCTAATAAGCCTAGGCTTAGTGTCCTTCTTTGTCATAAGGTACTTAATAACAGCATGATTAGTATGAATGGTTACTTTTGAGTCTACAATATAGGGTCTAAACTTATCACAAGCGAAGACGACAGCTAGAAATTCTTTTTCAGTAGTAGCATAATTCCTTTGAGCAGCGTCTAGAGTCTTACTAGCATAATGAATAACATTTAGCTTTTTCTCAATTTGTTGCCCAAGGACAGCTGTAACATCCCAAAACTTTAATCCAAGGTTATCAAGATCAAATCATCCAAAAATAGGGTTAACAGAAACTTTTCCAAATTTAAAATGAAAGCATTCATATGTGTATGCATTTAAAATAGGAGTTGTTTGAATTGCCATGATTGATTGATCCAATGCTTGTAAAATGTTTCTTAGGTGATTTAAACATCATCTACATCATTCCCAAACTTTTCCTAAAGAAAAGCAAATCAAAAAGAATTAAAAAGGAGGAATGGTCATTTTGGCAAATTTAACTCTCATGCCTACTTTGGCTATTCTTGTACTCAAAAATTAACAGAAACAATTCTTGATCTTTACACCCCTTGCTAGTACACATAATGAGGTACCAAGGCCCACCTTTTGATCTGCTAAAAACATTCTGTTAACTATTTTAAATGACAGTTTAAAATTGAATCTAATGCATATGCATAGATCACCCCTATTTCAAAAACCATCTATTTGAGCTCCATTTTCAAAACCCTTGCAACCAGAGACTACCTATCACTAGTGGAGATCACTCAAAAATTTTGAAACCAAAATTCAAAACTTTCTTTTATGCGGCCATTTCATCAAACACTTGGCATGCATAATCTCTACTCTAATCCTAGCTCACTGTTTACTACAAGGTTTCGCCCCCATTTGATCCCCATTTAATCCCTTGTCCCCTCTTGATCTAACCAGAGCCTAACCAGCCTCTTCCCTACCCCCTAGCTGCACTGCCATGCCATGCCGAGCACCACCTCATCGGCCGACAATGCACTCGCAGCAGCAGCCCTCTACAACCCCTCTCCTCATGTCTAGCAGCTTGCCAGTGGTCCACCTCCACCGCCCAACCAGCCCCAGGACAGAGATAGAGAGCAGAGCGGCCAGGAACCGCCGCGCCCGGAGCCGGTCGAGCATGCCGACGCTGCCCCCAGAGCACGCCCTGTCCCCGCTCACACAGACCATTCCTTGGCACCAGCCCGCGCCCGCCGCTCCACCTCGACCTAGAGAACACCCCAGACATCCCCGTTCGCCGCCCAAAGCCTCACAGCCACCGCTCGCCGTGGACACCGCCGCTTCGGCCAAGTAGAGCACCACCTCGCCCAGACCATGTGCCACCGCCCCTACGGCCGCATTCAATTCCTAGAGCACCACCAGGGAACCACCCATCGATCACCACCCCCAGCCATGCCTCTACCCCGCCGTAGCCTTGTCGCCGGAGTCGCCTGCCCATCCCGCTCGGTCTCACCATCGGGCCTATGAAAGGAGCACTCCCCGTCCTCTTCTCTCCACACCATTCCACTCCTCTCACCTCTCTGAACCTCACCCACCTCTAGCCGGAGCAAGTCGAGCAGCAGCTCACCGAAATTGGAGCCGGAGCAGCCGCGGTAGGAGGAGAAGGGCGCCGTTGATTGCGACCACCCCAATCTCCGCCACAACCGCGCCTCGCCTCGCCGTCGTCTTCCACGTCGTTTGCCCGCCTCGCCGACCCCGCTGGAGCCCTAGTACGCCCCCAGTAGACCCCCACCGAGCCGCTAGGGTTCGAGCTCGCCGGCGACCTGTTCGTCGTTGACGACGACCCTCAGTCGTTGATCTCGCTTCTAATCCGATGGCCCATAGCACGTACCGTTTCGCGTTTTAAGTGCCGCTGACACGTGGGACCCTCCTGTCAGCTGAGCCCCGCGCCGCGGAGCGCCACTGGGCCGGCCCATTCCTTTTCCCGCGCTAGCCCATAGATTCAAATCTGGATTTTTCTTTTTAGTTAAATATAGTTTCTGTCCACTAGTTTGAAAATCAATTCAGAGAGTTTTAGAAATCCAAATTGCATGAAACCAATTTTGTCTGAAAGGTATTAAAATGATCTATCCAAGCCCGTTAGATTAAATTCAGTTAGAGTTATAGATCTCTCCTAATAAAAATAACAAAACAGAAGCTTTTGCAACTTGCAACATTTTTATAAAATCAACCAAGTTAGCTTTTGAGTTGATTCCAACTCTCAAAAATCACATTTCATCATATCTATCTAAATATGTAATAATATTAAGGTTTACATGGAGTGACTTTGGACCAGTACCAAAATAAAGCTATATAGGCATTTCTAGTCACTTTAAATCATTAAATAATGAACTTAAACCAAAGTAATATTGATCCAACCTTTAAATCTCATTCCCACATGTTAGAATATGTGGTGAGGACATGTGTCCACATGATGCCATATTTTGATGGTGAATATTAAATGTTAGTTAATTTTTTCAATGAGTAGAAATTACTTTTCTAAAATAAAAAGGTTGAAACTATTGAATTAAACTTGTGATGTTTGTGATGATAATAGATCATCAAATGTGTGTTTTAGAATTCTACTTAGCCTAGTTAAGTATTGTTTGGTGATTGTCTACTCCCTATGTATTTATAGACGCTAGTACCGACGAAGCTTTCGAGGAGGAGGAGTTCTACCAAGAAGAAGAAAACTTCAACCACTACACCAACCAAGGCAAGCTATTGTTAGCAGGCGAGAATTAAGCTAGATGAATGAGCAAGGATGCTTTAGGCATGCTTTGATCACACCCCTTTTAACTATTAGTACCCCAAGCCTTACTTACAAGTTTTACTCCCCTTAGTATGCAAAGTTCCTTACTTATTTTGAAGGTAGCATGAAAAGTATAAAACTTGACCTACTTAGAAACCTTTAGATGTCATTCTATGGCATGCGATTGATCCCATCCTTCCACCTTAGTGAACACTCTTAACTTAGTATTTTAGAGTAGATCAAAAACTTGAGTCACTTAAGATGGGAGCACTTGGTGAAAATGAATTGTGAAAACCTTGGAATGATGAGTCATTCTATTGAGATGTTTTGACATGTGTTGAGAGACACAACTGGTTTATGATGATGAAAATGATGAGGCATGAGCCTTAACCCTTTTATAAAACTGATGGTTGGATTCGGATGTGATACCATTCCAAATTTACCATACAACCACACTACCTAAATTGGGTAAGGCTTAGCTGGAAATTTATATGCATTAGTATTAGTTCCCTCACGGGAGGGGTTTGAGCTGAGGCTACCTCTCAACGTTGTCCACCTATGCAGTGCTCAAGATGACTGATGGTCATGGTTGGGAGGCCATGCTCATAGGAGAGGTGCTTGTACTAGGGTGTGTAAAGGGAAGGTAATGTTTGATTATCTACATACTAAGTATGATGATTCAGGGTTATCCCTGACAGATGTATCGAATCTTGTGGTGAAAGTGTACCACCTCTGCAGAGTGTCAAACTATTCGAATAGCCGCGTCTGCGGTTATGGACAGTTGGAATGGCCATACTGTTTCGTTGTCAGATGTTTTCTAAATAACTTGAAATGAATGATGAACTTTGACTTGACCACAACAGGGTTGTGTTGATGATAATAGCTTCCCAACTTAAGTGATTCTAGAACTTTACTTTATCTTTCTTTTCTTCTGAACTCAGGTTAGGTTTCAAACTTAATTTGATAGTTAAATTAGATTTAACACTGTAACTTAGAATTATAGTACCTGTTAATAGTAGTTTGCGAGTACTTGAAGAGTACTCATGGATTTTGTCCCTGGCTATTATCATGGCCAGACTATGAAGGAGATTATCAAGATGATGGTCAGCAGGACGGCTATGCCTTCGTCAGCATTGCCTGTGCCCCTGAAGATGGACCCCACCGCTACGCTTATCTTTTATTTCCGCTGATTGTTATATTAAAGACTGGATCACGAGATCCTTATTTGTGTAAAACCTTACGTATGGTTTGTAATGGATGATGTACTGTGATATCCAATCCGTTATGTCTCGCAAAAATGGTAATCCTGGGATTGCGAGGTATGGCATAACGGGCATCTGGGATTAAAAATCCTGGTGTTGACAAGTTGGTATCAGAGCCATCCTGACCATAGGAGACCCTAGTTAGAATGGACGTCCAAAGCAAAAACTTAGCTTCAAAACCAAAGTGAGTATTTATGAAAAACTATTTCCCCTCTTACCCTTGTGAACTCATTCTTTCTCAAAAATTCACGTTCCTCAAAATTCTTACATTACTACCTAAAATTTGACACACTTGATCACTTCACTAACTGTAGCACCCTGGGTAAAACCACCACTAGAAATCGCATGTCTTTATCTCTGTGCATCATCATGACATCATCATGCATATTATTTTTGCTTAAAACTGTGTTGCAAAAGACTGTTGTTTTCTAAACTATGCCTCCTTCAATTTCAAATCAAACCCTCGGTCCGACCGAATCTTTTATTTGTCTAAAAACAATTTACGAAAGTGTTTTTAAAAATAAAATAAATAATTTTGTGGGGAGGCAGCCAGATGACTAGGCCCAAGGCCCAGTCAAAGGCTACCTACAACCCACCTACAAACCCTAACCCTAATACCTAAACCAACCCCTGCCTCCACCACTCCCTCTCCCAGCAGCCGCCACCCCCTGGGAAGCACTCGACGCATTCCCCCTCTCTCTCTCGCCTGGCCCCACCCACTCGCACGCACGCTCCCGCACGACCCAGACCGCCCACCCCTCCTGCCCCGCGTCTCTCTCCCTCGCCCGCAGAGCCGTCGCCCGTCCTCTCCTCGGTGTCCCGCCGTCGGTCACCCACTCTCGTCTCTGACCTCGGCGCCTCCTCTGCTCGTCCCGACGGTCGCGGTTCTCCCCTCCTTCCTGTTGGCCGCCCGTCCTCGACCTTCCTCTGTGCTTCACCCGCCACCGTCCCCTTCCCTTGCAGGTCGTGCGCCATCGCCTTCCACCATCGCGCCCTCCTCTGCACCTCCGACCGGCACCGCCGGCCTCGTCCGTCTCCGTCGAGCCGCCTCATGCCCTGCGAGACCGGCCTCCGTCCTCGCCCCCGGACCCTCTCGTCGTGTCTAGCTGCAGCATTGTCGCCGGCGCCCGTCGCCTCTTCCCCGCGTCCCGGCAGAGCGTCGGCCGTGTTGCTCTTGCCTCTGTCCACCTCGGCATGGACACCACAGCCCTCTGCTTCTGTTCTGGCCACGCTCGGTTGCTGTCGACACCAAGTATGAAGGGCCATGTTGTTGGAGCTGTCAGTGATTCAGAATAGACATGGCCCTTTGCAACCTCACGCGCTACAATTTGAGTACTTGGTGTTTTCAATGTGGTGAAGACTAGGTGGTGTTGGAGTGGCGATGTTGAGTTGATTACCATTGGAAGATTGCGGATGTAATTCCTCGACACCAAGTCTGTCACCGACCTTGAAGCCCGAACCCAAGACCTTCGACAAGATCTCCACCGGTTCGGTGCCATGCCATGGATGCCGACAAGATCTCCGTCACGGACCGAAGGCCGACTCCGCTGAGCCCGAACCTCGTCGAAACCCCTCTCCCAAGATCGCCGAACCCATGTGTGACCCCTTTCCAAGCCCTTATTTTTATTAAATGATATATACCTTGTTGCATATTAAATTGTTCATGTCGCATACATATTGTGTGGTTTGGGGGTCTTAGGCCGATTCACCTAAATTAAATATGGAGGCCATATGTGGGCGGATCTAGTCTAATATGGGCCCCATTTAAATTTGTGCATCGAACCGGTGAAGTATTCTGCCTTGTTAAGACAACATTTAAATTGTGGGGTATCTAAACAACTTGAACCACTTAAATATTTGCCGGGACCCCGGTTCCGTTAATATGGCCTAAATGCATCGCACCTTTGCCATGTCATACATCATACATGCATCATGCCCGATTTTCTACCGTAGTATTAAATAGTCCATCCGGTGTTTCTTCTAGTGCTTTGCTTCTTCACGGATTAGGCCGATGAGTTGATGCGAGTGTCGACCCGATCTTCGGATGAACCTTCGGCAATGTTTTCAGGCGAGCATCTCCCCCTTTCTACCTATCTTACTTTTATAGTATTTATTCCCTCCTGTTGATCTATTGCTATCTGTGTTGCGATGCTCTAGTTTTCGTGCCCGTGATATCCCTTGCAGCCTTATATTGCCTTGGACACATCCTATTACCTGTTGTTTGGTAGATAGTTGGACTTGCGTGTCGTAGTCGCTTGCTCAAGTGCTGTTGTGTGTCGTCAAGTACCACAGTTGTTGGAGTATTGCCGTATGTTTAATGTTGGAGATGATCATGGCTTTAATTATTGATTAATAACTAAAATTGAAGTAGGTAAATGCAGAGGCACCGGTGGGTAATAGACAATATTTGGTTTTTAACCGCTCACTAGTGTCCCGTAGGACCCCGAGTTCTTGACACCTGTTCCGAGATCGAGCGCGCTAACCACAGGTGGGGTGTGTGGGCACCCCCATCGATTTAGTACCTGATTTCAAAGTATTGTACCGGGGGCCACAAAGTAGTTTGGGGCTTTATTACTATCCTGTACTTATGCCATGCTTTACTTCTTTATTTAAGATTGTGCGTGGAGCACCTGTACTGTTTAGGACCGTGACATGTTTTCGCTGTATCGACAAGCCCAGTCACATTTTTGGGTTCCCAGTCGTTTACAGCCGTCGACACAAACCCTGGGTCCGTCTCGGAGACCGGCCGACGTCGTTACGGGTAGCTTAGTGGGGTGGCCCCCTGTGCTTGCTTTGGGTCTGGGAAACGTCGTGTCCGAAACCCCGTCGACATACCGTTGGGTGTATGTTTTGTGATCTTGTACCTACCTGATCTGACAACAAGGGTGTAGGTGCGTGTGGGAACTTTGGTGCACCCCTGCAGGGTTTAATCTTTTCGAGAAGCCGTGTCCGCGGTTATGGACGACTTGGAGCACAGTTATCGATCATAGACAACTATAACTAAAGTTTACTGTTATAAATTGACCTGTATCCGATATGACTAGTAATCAGCTCCACTACAACGGAATGGCTAAATAAAAGTACCAACAACTGCTGGGTTTGGGATATCTCATGCTAATTGTATCTGACTAGTAAGTGTTGCAACTACAATGGAATGGTTAACTAAAAGTGCCCACTGCTTATTATATCAGGATGACTATCTATACCTGACTAGTAATTGCTGCAACGATAACTGAATAAATAAAACTGCCAACGGTGTGAGTTCCTCGGTTGACTTCCTCGTCTGGTCTCGAGGGGGAAATACCAGGATGGGTATGTTTGGTGGTAGTATCAGGTTGGTTTCGGATAGGTCTTTCTTATCCCTCTCTGATAGCCGACAGTTATATCGAGTCTCTATAGGTTGTTTAGTGCATGTTGCGCTGCCGCTTTAGTCCACGATACCTATGTAGGCGAGGACCGCCGAATTCTAGTCTCGCCGTGTACTGGCCTCAGTACTGACCGCTCTCTTTTTCCTTTGCCCTTTGTCGGCACCCCTTTTGTTTAAGCAGGATTGAGATCGACGTCGTTAGCAGGGTTACCCTTCCGGCTTGGCTTGGGCAGGGTAATGGACGCCATTGGTTATTCTTCAGGGCTCTTAGCTCAATTTGCATCTTGTCCGTACTCGGACGCTATATTGTTTTCAAGGTGATTTGGATCTTTGTACTGTAAATCTGTATTCTTGACTCTTTGAGTCGCTGTTGTATATATATGTTTTGTGGGTTCCATCGTGGACTATTGTGTAATGGTATTACTTCGTTTTCCACCCGCACGAAAGTGCCTGGTGGGCACCTTTGAATCGTTTCTATGCGGGTTTGGCGGGATTCGCTAAAACTTGCATAGGGCCGATTCCGAGGGTGTTACACTAACTTCCTCATCCTTAATTCTTGTAGATGGAGACTCAGTTCAGCAAGTTTTACCAATTGGGAAACGGAGGTCAGCTGATCTTCGAGAGGGATCTGGATTCACTGTCGGAGTTACTGGGACACCTACATCCGGAGTTTCTTGGAGCTCAACTTCCAGGACCCCCAGGAGGAGACCTATAGTGGCTAGTCACCGCAGATCTTCGGGGAAGCATCGAAGCACCAACTTCCGAGAGAATTCAGTTCTCTGTGAGAGAGAACAACTGGCTAGATGGATTAGCCAGGGCAATGCACGAAGCTCTCGCACGTCTATGTGCCCTCAGCGTCAACAAGATCCAAGGAACCCGTTTTGCCTACTATGCAAGGCGTGACTTCATGGGAATGCCGATGGAGATGCCAAGTCACCCAGAGTTGAGGCGTCAAGTGGAGAACCTGGACTTCTTGCTTCATGACAGATAGCAGGAACTGGACAATGCCAGGGAGTTAGCCAACCAGAACCGTGCCATCGCCGACCAGAAGGCCCAGACTTTCACACTGCTCGTCCAAGATCGCCAGTCTCTTTGTCGCCAGCGTGCAAAGAAGGATCGCACCATCGCCCATCTTCGCAAGAAGCTGGCCGACCTCGAGAAGACCGTCAAGGAGCAGAAAGCTCAGCTTGTCTCCAAGGAAGAAGAAGATGAGGGTGAAGACATCCAGGGAGATATGGATTCTTACCTCAGCAACGATGATGACTTTCTGGAGGAGGATGCTGTGGACTTCTACACTGATGATGAAGACTCCGACTTCATCGACGATGAGTAGAGGCACTAGAGCACTATCGTAGCATGAGATGTATCATCTCATTGTATCGTAGCTTGCAGAATGGTTCTTCAAACCATCTATTTTCCCCTTTGCTTGTTGTGGTGTGTGTTGTATCGGGTGCTTGCTTGCATGAATGAAATGAAGTTAGTTGAAAACCCTGAGTTTAACTCAAAGTTTTAGATTTGAAAACCCCAAAACCATGAACCGTAGAATTTCCCTCTTACCCCTATATCTATCTCAATCTTCAGATGACTTGTGGGAACCAAGGAGGGAGCAGTTCGTTACAAGACCCAATGTTGCAGATCTTGCAGAATATCGCGGACCGTTAAGCAAGCAGGGCCAAGCGTCAAGCCAACTTAGCAACATTGCAGCAGATCACCCAAATGGCTCTCAACAACCAAGGACATGGAAATCAGGATCACCAAGGATCCAAACTCAAAAACTTTCAGAACACCAATCCCCCAATATTTAACCAATCTAAAAACCCATTACATGCTGATGACTGGTTACAGACCATGGAAAACAACTTAGAGGTTGCCAGAGTTGATGAGAATGAGAAAGTTCTCTTCGCCACCCACTATCTGGCGGGAGATGCAAGAGCTTGGTGGAATAGCATCCGCATTATGAACCATGGCCAGGTGATGACCTGGGAAGCATTCAAGGTCAAGTTCAGCCGCAACCACGTGTCACAAGGTCTTGTCAACAGGATGCGAGATGAATTCCACGAATTGAAGCAAGGAAGAATGACTGTGGTGGAGTACCATGACAGATTCTTGTCACTTGCCAGATATGCACCGGATGAGATCAACACGGAAGCCAAGAAGAAGGAGAGATTCTTAAACGGACTGCATGATGAGATGCAGATTGTCCTCGTCAACATCCGTTTCGATGATCTCGAAGAGCTAGTTGACTCTGCCATTCAGATGGAAGAAGAAGATTAACCAGGCAAACGACAACCGCAAGCGCCGTATGATGCAGCAGTCTGGATCCAGCAGTCACCAAAAGTACCGTCCCAACCCCTCACCAGGATATGCACCAAGGAACAACCGACCCCCAAATTCTCGCCCAAGCTACCCCAACCGTAGCGGAGGTAATGTGAAGTCCGGAGGAAACAATCACAGCTCCGGCAATACCAACAATTTCAACTGTGCCCCTCCAAAGAGCAACAACAACAACAACAACACTGCACCCAGAACTGGCAGCAATGTTGTGCCTGTCGCAGTCAAGGACAAGTCCCAGATCACTTGTTTCGAGTGTGGAGTAAAGGGTCACTACTCCAATGAGTGTCCCAAGAAGACTGTCGCCAATGCCCCTGTGAATGCCCCAGCTCAGCAGCAGCGTCGTGTTCAACCAGGAAGAAGATTTGCCCCAGGTAACCCACACAACCGCAACGGTCGTCTCTTCCACATGAACGCAGAAGAAGCCCAGGAAGCGCCAGATGTAGTGCTGGGTATGTTTTCTGTCAACTTAGTTTTAGCAAGAGTATTGTTTGATTCTGGAGCATCACATTCATTTGTCACCGAAGAATTTGTATGCACTAGTAAGATTTGCCCAACCAACCTGAAGCATATCATGATAGTTCAAATCCCCGGTTCAACAACAAAAGCTAGAAAAATTTGCAAAGTTGTACCTATCAGAATACATGGGATAGATTTTTATGCCAACCTAATTGTACTTGGAACCAAAGGATTGGAAGTAGTACTAGGTATGGACTGGATGTCAAGACATAAAGGACTGATAGACTGTGCTAAGAAAGCCATCACCATGACCAGTAGTTCCGGAGTAATAGTAGAGCATATCTCTGAAACCTTACCCCGTCAATTCAAGTGCAACAAGAGTGTAGCCCTACCCACCATTGACCAAGTCAGAGTAGTCTGTGAATACCCCGACGTATTCTCAGATGAATTGCCAGGTATGCCCCGGATAGGGATATTGAGTTCATTATCGAACTAATCCCCGGAACTGGACCTATAGCCCAGAGACCCTATACCATGAACCCCTCAGAGTTAGTGGAACTGAAGAAGCAGTTGGATGTCATGTTAGCAACAAGCTTGATTCAGCCAAGCGCATCGCCATGGAGATCACCAGTGTTATTTGTCGACAACAAAGATGGAGGCAATCGTCTGTGTACAGATTACAGAAAGTTGAATGACATCACCATCAAGAACAAGTACCCTTTGCCAAAGATAGAGGATCTATTTGATCAGTTGACTGGAGCTCAGGTATTCTCAAAGATTGATCTTAGGACTGGTTATCACCAACTTAAGATTCGTGCAATGGATATTCCGAAGACCGCCTTTACTACTCGCTATGGTTTATACGAGTATACAGTTATGTCTTTTGGATTAACCAATGCCCCTGCTTATTTCATGAATCTCATGAATAAGATCTTTATGAATTTCCTAGATAAGTTTGTAGTTGTGTTTATCGACGACATCCTTATCTACTCCAAGTCAGAAGAAGAGCATGAGCAACATCTGAGAATCATCCTAGAAACCCTGAGAGAGCATCAGTTATATTCCAAGTTCAGCAAGTGTGAGTTTTGGCTGAAATAAGTAGGATTCCTAGGACATATTGTTTCTGCCGGAGGAGTCTCTATTGATCCCACCAAGATCAAAGATGTTGAAGAATGGGAAGCCCCAACCAATCAAACCCAAGTTCGTTCATTTATCGGATTAGCAGGATATTACCGCAAGTTCGTAGAAGGATTCTCGAGCATAGCCTGACCAATGACCCAATTGTTGAAGAAGGACAAGAAGTTTGAATGGACAGACAAGTGTGAAGCCAGTTTCCAAGAGCTGAAGAAGAAATTGATATCAGCCCCAATTTTGATCATGCCAGACATCAAGAAGCCATTTGATGTGTATTGTGATGCATCCAAGATTGGCCTAGGATGTGTATTGATGCAAGAAGGCAAGGTCATCGCGTATCTGTCTCGACAACTGAAGCAGCATGAGCAGAACTATCCGACCCATGATCTTGAGCTAGCAGCCGTGGTTCTAGCGTTGAAGACATGGCGTCATTATTTGATGGGTAATCACTGTGAGATTTACTCAGATCATAAGAGCTTGAAGTATCACTCAGAAGGAGCTGAATAAGAGGCAAAGAAGATGGATAGAGTTAATCAAGGATTATGACCTTGACATTCACTATCACCCCGGCAAAGCCAATGTGGTAGCGGATGCTCTTAGCAGATTGCCGTGTAGGCTTAACACCATGATCAAGGAGAAGCAACCAAGTTTGTATGAGGAGTTGGAGCAGTTCAGGACTGAGTTAGTTAGCAAAGGATTCCTAGCTAGCATTGAACTTCAACCCACTTTGATTAGCCAAATCAAGGAAGCCCAGAAGGGAAATGAAAGTATCGACGGAATCAAACGTCGTATTGGTACAGGAAAGGTACCTGGATTCACCGAAGACGAAGAAGGTGTACTGTGGTACAAAGGACGTATCTGTGTGCGAGCAGATTCAGAGCTAAAGGAAATTATCATGAAGGAAGCTCATGACACCCTTTATTCTATCCACCCCGGAGGAACAAAGATGTATCAGGATTTGAAAGAGCAATTTTGGTGGCACAAGATGAAGAGAGAGATCGGAAGCTACATCGCCAAATGTGACATCTGTCAAAGAGTCAAAGCAGAGCATTAGAGACCTGTAGGACTATTGCAACCTTTGCAGATTCCGAAATGGAAATGGGATTCCGTCGGAATGGACTTTATCACCGGTTTGCCTACTTCTAGTAGGGGAAATGACTCAATCTGGGTCATAGTTGATAGACTGTCCAAGGTAGCCCACTTTATACCTGTCAAGACAACCTACCAAAGTGCAAAGCTAGCAGAGTTATACATTGCTAGGATTGTTAGTCTGCATGGAACCCCCAAGACCATCATATCAGATCAAGGAACCCAGTTTACCTCGAGATTTTGGCAGAAAGTTTAGGAAGGTTTAGGAACCAAGTTGAACTTCAGTACCGCTTATCACCCGCAAACAGATGGACAAACTGAGAGAGTCAATCAGATCTTAGAGGATATGCTTAGAGCTTGTGTGTTGGAATACGGATCAAAATGGGAAGACTGCCTGCCTTTCGCAGAATTCTCATATAACAACAGCTATCAAGCTAGTTCGCAGATGGCACCATTTGAATTCCTATACGGAAGAAAGTGTCGTACCCCTTTGAATTGGTCGCAAGTAGGAGAGAGTCAGATCTTTGGACCCGACATTCTCCGAGAAGCAGAAGAGAAAGTTCACAAAGTCCGTGAGAACCTCAAGACCGCCCAATCCAGACAGAAGAGTTATGCTGACAAAAGAAGGAGAGACCTGACTTTCAATGTCGGAGATTTCATATATCTCAAGGTTTCACCATTGAAGGGAACTCAACGCTTTAGTCTGAAGGGAAAGTTAGCCCCCAGATATATCGGACCTTTCAAGATTTTGAACCGCCGAGGAGAAGTATCGTATCAACTGGAACAGCCTGAAGAGATGTCAGCCATCCATAATGTGTTCCATATCTCGTTACTTCGCAAATGCTTGGAAGTGCCTGAGAAGACCGAAGTTTTCAAGAACATCGATCACAGAGCTATGGAAATCAACAATGACCTGACCTATCGGGAAGTACCCATCCGTATCTTAGAAGAAGCCTACAGAACCACCAGGACCAGGAGTATCAAGTTTCTCAAGATTCAGTGGAGCAACCATACCGAGGAGGAAGCTACTTGGGAGCGTGAAGATTACATTAGAACAGAGTTCCCAGATCTCTTTAGTTCCTAGTTTTCTTTGTAAATCTTGGGACGAGATTTTGTTTAAGGGGGGAAGGTTTGGAACATCCCAAAACTTTAATCCAAGGTTATCAAGATCAAATCATCCAAAAATAGGGTTAACAAAAACTTTTCCAAATTTAAAATGAAAGCATTCATATGTGTATGCATTTAAAATAGGAGTTGTTTGAATTTCCATGATTGATTGATCCAATGCTTGTAAAATGTTTCTTAGGTGATTTAAACATCATCTACATCATTCCCAAACTTTTCCTAAAGAAAATCAAATGAAAAAGAATTAAAAAGGAGGAATGGTCATTTTGGCAAATTTAACTCTCATTCCTACTTTGGCTATTCGTAGTACTCAAAACTTAACAGAAACAACGCTTGATCTTTGCACCCCTTGCTAGTACACATAATGAGGTACCAAGGCCCACCTCTTGATCTGCTAAAAACATTCTGTTAACTATTTTAAATGACAGTTTAAAATTGAATCTAATGCATATGCATAGATTACCCCTATTTCAAAAACCATCTATTTGAGCTCCATTTTCAAAACCCTTGCAACCAGAGACTACCTATCACTAGTGGAGATCACTCAAAAATTTTGAAACCAAAATTCAAAACTTTCTTTCATGCGGCCATTTCATCAAACACTTGGCATGCATAATCTCTATTCTAATCCTAGCTCACTGTTTACTACAGGGTTTTGCCCCCATTTGATCCCCATTTAATCCCCTTGTCCCCTCTTGATCAAACCAGAGCCTAACCAGCCTCTTCCCTACCCCCTAGCTGCACTGCTATGCCATGCCGAGCACCACCTTGTCGGCCGACAATGCACTCGCAACAGCAACCCTCTCCAGCACCTCTCCTCAGGTCTAGCACTTGCCAGTGGTCCACCTCCACCGCCCAACCAGCCCCAGGCCAGAGACAGAGAGCAGAGCGGCCAGGAACCGCCGCGCCCGGAGCCGGTCGAGCATGCCGAGCCGCCCCCAGAGCACGCCATGTCCCCGCTCGCACAGACCATCCCTTGGTACTAGCCCGCGCCCGCCGCTCCACCTCGACCTGGAGAACACCCCAGACATCCTGGTTCGCCGCCCAAAGCCTCACAGCCACCGCTCGCCGTGGACACCGCCGCTTTGGCCGCGTAGAGCGCCACCTCGCCCAAACCGCCTGCCACCGCCCCTACGGCCGCATTCAATTCTTAGAGCACCGCCAGGGAACTGCCCATCTATCGCCACCCCCAGCCATGCCTCTACCCCGCCGTAGCCTTGTCGCGGGAGTCGCCTGCCCATCCCGCTCGGTCTCACCGTCAGGCCTATAAAAGGAGCCCTCCCCGGCCTATTCTCTCCACACCATTCCACTCCCCTCACCTCTATGAACCTCACCCACCTCTAGCCGGAGCAAGTGGAGCAGCAGCTCACCGGAATTGGAGCCGGAGCAGCCGCGACAGGAGGAGAAGGGTGCTGTTGATTGCGACCACCCCAAGTTCTGCCGCAACCGTGCCTCGCCTCGCCGTCGTCTTCCATGTTGTTTGCCCGCCTCGCCGACCCCGCTGGAGCTCTGGTATGCGGCCAGTAGACCCCCACCGAGCCGCTAGGGTTCGAGCTCGCCGGCGACCTATTCGTCGTCGATGATGACCCTCAGCCATTGATCTCGCTTCTAATCCTACGGCCCACAGCGCGCGTATCGTTTCATGTTTTAAGTGCCGCTGACACGTGGGACCCCATGTCAGCTGAGCCCCGCGCCGCGGAGCGCCACTGGGCCGGCCCATTCCTTTTCCCTCGCTAGCCCATAGATTCAAATCTAGATTTTTCTTTTTAGTTAAATCTAGTTTCTGTCCACTAGTTTGAAAATCAATTCAGAGAGTTTTAGAAATCCAAATTGCATGAAACCAATTTTGTCTGAAAGGTATTAAAATGATCTATCCAAGACCGTTGGATTAAATTTAGTTAGAGTTATAGATCTCTCCTAATAAAATTAACAAAACAGAAGCTTTTGCAACTTGCAACATTTTTATAAAATCAACCAAATTAGCTTTTGAGTTGATTCGAACTCTCAAAAATCACATTTCATCATATCTATCTAAATATGTAATAATATTAAGGTTTACATGCAGTGACTTTGGACCAGTACCAAAATAAAGCTATATAGGCATTTCTAGTCACTTTAAATCATTAAATAATGAACTTAAACCAAAGTAATATTGATCCAACCTTTAAATCTCATTCCCACATGTTAGAATATGTGGTGAGGACATGTGTCCACATGATGCCATATTTTGATGGTGAATATTAAATGTTAGTTAATTTTTTCAATGAGTAGAAATTACTTTTCTAAAATAAAAAGGTTGAAACTATTGAATTAAACTTGTGATGTTTGTGATGATAATAGATCATAAAATGTGTGTTTTAGAATGCTACTTAGCCTAGTTAAGTATTGTTTGGTGATTGTCTACTCCCTATGTATTTATAGATGCTAGTACCGACCAAGCTTTCGAGGAGGAGGAGTTCTACCAAGAAGAAGAAGAAAACTTCAACCACTACACCAACTAAGGCAAGCTATTGTTAGCAGGCAAGAATTAAGCTAGATGAATGAGCAAGGATGCTTTAGGCATGCTTTGATCACACCCCTTTTAACTATTAGTACCCCAAGCCTTACTTACAAGTTTTACTCCCCTTAGTATGCAAAGTTCCTTACTTATTTTGAAGGTAGCATGAAAAGTATAAAACTTGGCCTACTTAGAAACCTTTCGATGTCATTCTATGGCATGAGATTGATCACATCCTTCCACCTTAGTGAACACTCTTAACTTAGTATTTTAGAGTAGATCAAAAACTTGAGTCACTTTAGATGGGAGCACTTGGTGAAAATGAATTGTGAAAACCTTGGAATGATGAGTCATTATATTGAGATGTTTTGACATGTGTTGAGAGACACAACTGGTTTATGATGATGAAAATGATGAGGCATGAGCCTTAACCCTTTTATAAAACTGATGGTTGGATTCGGATGCGATACCATTCCAAATTTACCGTACAACCACACTACCTGAATTGGGTAAGGCTTAGCTAGAAATTTATATGCATTAGTATTAGTTCCCTCACGGGAGGGGTTTGAGCTGAGGCTACCTCTCAATGTTGTCCACCTATGTAGTGCCCGAGATGACTGATGGTCATGGTTGGGAGGCCATGATCATAGGAGAGGTGCTTGTACTAGGGTGTGTAAAGGGAAGGTTATGTTTGATTATCTGCATACTAAGTATGATGATCCAGGGTTATCCCTGACAGATGTATGGAATCTTGTGGTGAAAGTGTACCACCTCTGCAGAGTGTCAAACTATTCGAATAGCCGCGTCCGCGGTTATGGACAGTTGGAATGGCCATACTATTTCGTTGTCAGATTTTCTAAATAACTTGAAATGAATGATGAACTTTGACTTGACCACAACAGGGTTTTGTTGATGATAATAGCTTCCCAACTTAAGTGATTCTAGAACTTTACTTTATCTTTCTTTGCTTCTGAACTCAGCTTAGGTTTCAAACTTAATTTGATAGTTAAATTAGATTCAACACTTTAACTTAGAATTATAGTACCTGTTAATAGTAGTTTGCGAGTACTTGAAGAGTACTCATGGCTTTTGTCCCTGGCTATTATCATGGCCAGACTATGAAGGAGATTATCAAGATGATGGTCAGCAGGACGGCTATGATAACTAGGACTATCTGCCTTCATCAGCATTGCCTGTGCCCCTGAAGATGGACCCCACCGCTATGCTTATCTTTTATTTCCGCTGCTTGTTGTATTAAAGACTGGATCACGAGATCCTTATTTGTGTAAAACCTTATGTATGGTTTGTAATGGATGATGTACTGTGATATCCAATCCGTTATGTCTCGCAAAAATGGTAATCCTGGGATTGCGAGGTATGGCATAACAGGCATCTAGGATTAAAAATCCGGGTGTTGACAACAACACCTACAGCAAAATCACTAGCATCACACATTATTTCAAAGGGTAAACTCTAATCAGGTGGTTAAACGATAGGAGCTGTAGTTAAAGCCTTCTTAAGAGTTTCAAAAGATTCCTTACAATCATCATCAAAAACAAAGGGTACATCTTTTTGAAGAAGATTAGTGAGGGATTTTGATATCTTAGAGAAATTTTTAATAAACCTTCTATATAAACCAGCATGACTGAGGATACTACGAATACCTTTGATGTCTCTTGGGCAGGGCATTTTCTCAATTGCCTCGACTTTAGCTCTATCCACTTCTATGCCTCTTTCGGACACCTTATGCCTAAGGACAATCCCTTCATTAACCATGAAGTGGCATTTCTCCCAATTAAGAACAAGATTAGTTTCTTCACACCTCTGCTAGACTTTATCAAGATTGTGAAGACAATTATCAAAAGAAGTTCCATAGACGGAGAAGTCATCCATGAACACCGCCACAATTTCCTCACAAAAACCATGAAAGATAGCAGACATGCATCTTTGAAAAGTAGCAGGGGCATTACATAAATCAAAAGGCATATGTCTATAAGCATAGGTTCTGTAAGGGCATGTAAAAGTAGTTTTTTCTTGATCTTGTTGTTTAACAGCAATTTGAGAGAAACCAGAATATCCATCAAGAAAACAAAAATGGGTCTTTTTAGGTAACCTTTCTAACATTTGATCAATAAAAGGAAGCGGGTAATGATATTTCTTAGTAACTTTGTTAACTTTCCTAAAATCAATGCACATCCTATAGCCCACTACTATTCTTTGGGGAATAAGCTCATCATTATCATTAGGAACAACGGTAATTCCTCCTTTTTTAGGAACATAATGAATAGGACTAACCCATTCACTATCAGCAATAGGGTAAATAATACCAGCATCAAGGAGTTTCAATACCTCATTTCTTACCACTTCCTTCATCTTAGGATTTAAACGTCGTTGGTGCTCTACTACTGGCTTTGCATCTGGCTCTATATTGATAGCATGCTGACATATAGTAGGAGAAATCCCTTTTAAATCATCCAAAGTATAGCCCATAGCCCCTCGGTGTTTCTTAAAAACCTCCAATAATCGTTCCTCTTCCTTCCCTGAAAGTTTAGAGGTAATAATAATAGGATATATCTTTTTATCATCAATGTAAACATATTTAAGATCGTCAGGGATAGGTTTTAGATCGAAAACCGGATCCTTTTTAGGTGGCAACGTGGTACCCAAATCTTCCACAGGCAAGTTATGCTTAAGCATCTTAGGTTGACGACGGAGAATCTCGTCAATCTCATTTCTTTCTTCCATGAAGATCTCACTTTCGTGGTCTTCCATATACTGCTGCAAAGCATTATTAGGAGCAAGAGAAATAGAAGCAAGTTGTTCAACTCTAAAATCCTCATTATGGGTTTCATTTTCACAAGGTTCTTTAGTAAATTTGGAAAAATTAAACTCATAAGATTCCCCATCAAACTTAGTCAAGATTTTCTCTCTTTTGCAATCTATAATAGCTCCACAAGTACTCAAGAAAGGTCTACCAAAAATTATGGGATAAGTTTTACTAGCAGCTGCACCAAGTACTAGAAAATCAGCAGGATATTTAATCTTACCACAAAGAACTTCTACATCCCGCACAATACCAATTGGAGAGATGGTTTCTCTATTATCAAGGTGAATAACCACATTAATCTCTTACAACTCATAGGGACTGATTTCCTGCATAATTTCTTTATAAAGCTCATAAGGAATAGCACTTGAACTTGCACCAATATCACACAAACCATAATAGCAATGATCACCAATCCTAACAGATAGCACAGGGACACTAGCCTTTTTAGTTCTATTAGGATGTGAGATAATATTAGAAGCGTCCTCACAAAATACTATGTGCCCATCTTCTATACTTTTAGTTACAAGATCTTTAACAATTGCTACTACAGGTTCAATGCTTATTTGTTCATCAGGTTTTACAGTTCTCTTTTCACTTTTAGTGATTACACTAGTTATCATAGGATGATCCTTTACCTTATCTGGGAAGGGTATCTTCTCAATGTAAGGTTCAGGTAAATCATGATCAATAATGCAATACTCAGTACTTCCAACAGGAACACAGTCAGCAATATCTTTATAGGGTGCATGGTACTTGCTCCATCCCTTTGTTGGGATTTCAATATAAGAAGCAAAATCCTTAAAACAATTTGTAATAACTTGTAAATCAAGACCATAAGCATTACTAATATTTTGAATTCATTAGTTCCCATAAAATATTCAATGCATTCATAATCATAATTTATACCTGACTTTCTACCTTTGTCATTCTCCCAAGCTTCAGCATTATCTTGAATACGGTCCAGAAGATCCCATTTAGCTTCTTCTTCCATGCGAGTGAATGATCCAGCACAAGAAGCATCCAATAAATCCTTGTCATGTAGAGGGAGGCTTGCATAAAAGTTATTGATAATAATATTGTTGGGGAGCTCATGAATGGGATATTTGAGCATTAGTAACTTCAATCTCCCCCAAGCTTGAGCTGTACTCTCACCATCAAGAGGCCAAAAGTTGTATAATTGATTCCGATCTTTATGAATCTCACTAGGAGGATAAAACTTTGAATAAAAGAGAGGTACTATTTCCTCCCATTCCAGAGCTTGACCATTCTTCAGCAGCTTATACCATTCCTCAGCTCTTCCTTTCAGTGACAATGAGAATAACTTCTTCTTAACTTGATCTGTAGTAATACCTGCACACTTGAACAACCTGCATAATTCGTGTATAAAGAGCAAATGATCACCGGGATGGACAGTTCCATCCCCAACATAGTAGCTATCCATAACACGATCAATAATTCTTGTAGGTATTTTGAAAGCATCATTCTCAGCAGGTGGTGGTTCATCTACTACCTTAGCAGTGCTAGTGGCATTACCAAATAAGAAACTCAGTGAATTATCCATAACGAAAATAAAGCAACTAACATAAGTAAACAATACTCATAGTGGAAGTTTCCTTTACCAGTTCCACTCTCCAATAGCGCTTCACTCCCCGGCAACGGCGCCATAAAATAGTCTTGATGACCCACAAGTATAGGGGGTGTATCGGAGTATTTTCGATAAGTAAGAGTGTCGGACCCAACGAGGAGCAGAAGGTGCTGGCTAGTGGTATGGATCAGGAATTCTCTGCAAATACTTAGCAAACGGATTTTTAGGGGGTTTTGATAATGCAAGTAAATAAAGTACGAGTAAACAAAAGACAATATGAATAAATGCAGCAAGTGGCCCAATCCTTTATGCAACAAAGGACAAGCCGGTTGTATTACTTAAGATGACCAACCGTTCTCGAGGACACATGGGAAGACTGTCAAGTGCTTTCGCTTCATATAGTTGATTAATCTTCTTTAGCTTGCTAAGTGTTGTGTGGGTGAACCTGTGTTAATGTACCGACCTTCCTAGGACTAATACATACTTGTGATTATACCCCTTGCAAACATCCATAAGTACAAGAAAGTAATTAAGGTAGAAACCTAACCACAACTTTAATCTCTAAGACCCTTACGTCCCTTGTGCAATGGTTTCCTAATGGGGGTTCAGGTTTCTGTCACTCCGGCAACCCCTACGATTAGTAGCCAAATACACAATGCATTCCCCTAGGCCCATATAGGTGAAGTGTCATGTAGTCGATGTTCACATGACACCACTAGAAGAAGTACACCACAACTTAAATATCAAACTATTGAATCTTTCTCAACACAACTCCACTACTAACAACATGACTTCTCCCATGTCCTCAAGAACAAAACGAACTACTCACAAGACATCATATGGATCATGATCAGAGATGGAATAATGATGTATAACAATCTGAACATAAACAATAATTCAATGGTTCACTCAATAGCATCAATTACAAAGAGTAATCAACACCGGGAAAGTTTCCCCTATGAACTATGCAAGATTCAACGCAATTGTTACAGCAATATGGAGATGGTGATGAGGGTGCTGATGGTGATGATGGTGGTGTTGATGGTGGTGTTGATGGTGGTGGTGATGATGATGATGATCCCGATGAAGTCCAGCTTGATGGTGGTGTTGATGGCAACGATCTCCCCACAACAGGAAGGAATTCCCCCGGCAGAAATCTGTCTGCCGGAGAGATCTTTCTCTCTCGATGTTTTCCGCCCCGCAGAGGCAGCAAAATCTTTCTGTGGTCGCTCCCAGAGTCTTGGGGTTTCGGGAGGAATATATACGCCATACGGGAGAGCCAGAGGTGGGCTAGGGCGGCCACACCACCTGGTGGCGCGGCCTAGGCTGGCCCGCGCCAGGGGGTGGTGTGGCCCCCCTGTGGCCCATCTCCACTCCCTCTTCTGGCAGCCTTCGTCTTCTGGAAAAATAGGATTTTCCATATATTTTCCCGGATTTTCTGATCTTCGTGAATTTTGCCTCCAAACAGCACCTTTTCTATCAGAATCCTGATTGCAGCGGTCCATGCTCCAAAAGTCATCAACCATGGAAAAACAGATGAAATAGCATAAGTATCATCTCTTAATATGAAATATATCAATGAATAACAGTAAATTATGATATAGAATTGTGATGCAAAATGGGCGTATCAATGCCCAAGGCATCCCCTTCTTCATCAATAAAAATCTCAGGTTCCTTCCAAACACTTCATTTTTATTGTTTCATGCACGGTTGTGTTGTTCTTGGAGCATCTTCGTCTTTGTTTTTGGTTTTCATTTTCTTAGTTTGCTTGAATAAGTTGGTTGGATCCCAACACACTTCTTTTGGATAGAGACACACCTCGTTATTCATTGCCTAAGAACACTCTAGTTTTCACTCTTATTGTTCTTCGAGTGTTCTCCTTACTAGCACTACGTTTAGCTTTAGTTTTCGATTGGTGTTGGAAAAGAGTAGGAAAGTTCATGCTTTAGTGGTACAAAAGGGAGCTTGTTTTGACTATGGCTTAGACTTTATCATGTCATGCTTGATATTGTTTTGGATTTATGCTTAGTGATTTTTGCTGTAGCATGACATGTTATAAACAATTGAGATTGCTTAATGTTCCTTGAAAAAATCATGCGTTATTTTAGCATATTAAAGCATAGTATTGTGGTATTATCCTTTAATGCTTTATTCAGGTTGACTTGGCGCATGCTCACACCATGTTAAGACTATACCAAGTCACCATAGCCTCTATGATCTTTCAGTTTTCGACTTGTAGTATCACTTTAGGCTTTAATGAATGATGTTTTGTCACTTTGCATGATTATGGCCATTATTTCTCTCTTAGTTGGTCGCTCCCAGTCTTTTGCTAGCCTCCATAACCAAGTATGGGTTCCACTCATGCATCCAACTCCAAATAAAACCAAGTTATTTCAAAGAGTCCACCATACCTACCTATTAGCATTTGCTATTCAAAGTATATTCATGTTTTTATCTACCTTCTGAATTAAACTTGTTATGAGAAAACTAGTGATTAAAGCTCTCACAAACTTGATGGCACACTTTACTTTTCTTGCCGCTAATAAACTTGAACCATTGTGTCGTCTATGTTGTATATGCTTGCACTTATATGTTGGGGATTAGCAGAACCATGCTGTCATGGGGAACGCTTTCAACATTGCACTTGTACTTTGTACCTAGTTGATATCATGCTCTTTTGTCTATGGATGTCGTCGGTGTGAAATGAAAGGGGAGCTTGTAAGTCTATGGAGTTATGTATGTGTGTTAGAGAAACGCCTAGGCCGTTGGTCTAATCCATGCCTAATAATGGCGGAAACCTGCAGCATAACCATAATGAGCAATCTATGAAGCATTCTTCTTATAAAAAAAGATATAGAGATTATGAAAAATAGAAAAAGAAATAAAAGATGAGAAAAGAGGAAAGAGAGAAAAAAGCACCATTTTCCCATGGTAAATAAGAAGATTGTTGAGATGCTCGTTATCTGCTTGCCTTGTCATTTAGATATGGGGATTCTTCCGTATCATCACGCAAGGGGTACCCCGTTGGCGGTTCTCTATGATACACATGTACTTACTATGACAAGAACTTACTGGTAACTAAACTTGAGTAGCATGAGGAGCATCCCTCGTATTCAAGGGACATGAGTTTCCAACTAATACTTTGTCAAGCATATACTCCATGGTTTGTTCACTTTAACCTTAATCACTTCAAGATGCTTATGATAGGGGCAATGAGAGCTGAAAGCTAATAAGTACCATAATTTTTGGAAGCTCTTTATGAGACTTGAATCCCTGCTTCCTTCTATGAAGGCCTTTCTTTTACTTTTATGTTGAGTCTCCATCTTCTATCTTTATGCACCAATTAAGAGAGCATAGTGTCCATTCTTAGTTTAATGTGCATTGTCCCAAGACTTGTTGATTGATGCATAACTTTGATATTGCTTGTTCTTAAACTATTTGTATCTAGTCACCCATATGAACTTTGAAGGTGTCCTATGCATTTATGTTTTGCTACACTATGAGGGACAAGCTGAATGTCACTATGTTATGCTTTATTTATGTGAAACAAACAAACGTCTTGCAAAGCATTGTTATTCATGAATCTTTTGTTTGTGCCTTTTCATGTTACAACATAGTTGCTATGTCTGATTGTTAGAACTTTTTCTTTCATGCTATGTTAGAGTACTATGAACCCAGCTATCAATGTTTTACAAATACCTTGATCAAGATTGTGATGGTGCATGTCACCTCAAAAATTATTCTTTTTTATCACTTACCTACTCGAGGACGAGCAGGAGTTAAGCTTGGGGATGTTGATACGTTGCAAACGTATCTGTAATTTTTGATGTTCCATGCTTGGTTTATATCTACTTTCTTATGTTTTTCCCACACTTTGGAGTATTTTTATACACTTTCTTGGACTAACCTATTAACAAGATGCCAAAGTGACAGCTGCCTGTTTTCTGCTTATTGGTTCCAAGAAAGTCAAAAAATGAATATTCTCGGAATTGGACGGGACAAAAGCCAAAGTCAATATTTCACCGAGGGGGACACGGAGCCAGAATACGAGACGAAGAGGGGCCAGGGGCCGCTCACACCACCTGGCCACGCGGCTAGGCTTGGCTCGCGCCAGGGGATGGTGTGGCCGCCTAGGGCACCCCCTCGGCCTCCCCTTTCCCCTATATATCGCCTCCGATACAGAAACCCTAAAGAATCGAGCCTCCAGCCACGAAAAGTTCCACAGCGCCGCCGCCACTGAAGGAGAGATTTGGGGGACAGAAAGTCTCTGTTCTGGCACCCTGCCGGGACGGGGAATTGCCCCCGGAGCCATCTCCATCGATCTCCACCACCATCTCCATCGCCGTTGCTGATTCCCATGATGATGAGGGAGTAGTTCTTCCTCGAGGCTAAGGGTTCTACCGGTAGCTATGTGTTCATCTCTCTCTCTATGCGTGATCATATTGTGATCATGAGCTTTGTAATCAAGTAGATCTACCTTGCTACTCAAGTGCTTTAATAGATCTCTGCTCTCCCCACGTGTGTGAAAGTGACAGCATGCACACTATGGTGGCACTTAGGCTAGAGATTACAATTACTTGTTATGAGTTATATTTGGAGTTGGATGTCTCTATGAAATTGTGGTGTTTGTTGGAACCATCTAGCGCTCAAGGTGATAGTGTGGGGTTATCTAGATGGGGAAAGCGAACTTTGAGGTGTGTTGTTATAGCCCTACCATGGATTAGAGTGTCCAACCGGAGAGTAGTTCAGAGTAGTACCATAAAGAGAAGATATTTATATGAGAGTGTCCACTAGTGAAAGTATGATCCCTAGGCCTTGTTTCTAAGCATTGAAACACCGTTTGCAACTAGATCTGTTACATGTTTGCTTGCTTCCAACTTTTTTCCTTTAATCTTTTCCTCCCGTCAATCTCTTTTCTGGCACCGTTGTGTTATATCCATACCACTTGTATTTTACTATCTATTCACCGAACTAGTGCACCTATACACCTGACAAGTGTATTGGGTGTGTTGGGGACACAAGAGACTTCTTGTATCTTGATTGCAGGGTTGCTTGAGAGGGATACCTTTGACCACTTCCTCCCTGAGTTCGATAAACCTTGGGTAATCCACTTAAGGGAAACTCGTTGCTGTTCTACAAACCTCTGTACTTGGAGGCCCAACAACTGTCTACAAGAATAGAAGTGTGTAGACATCATCCCCCAAGTGGACCAATGTCCCATGCTCAAGCCAAGGACCTACATGATAAGGTGAAATTTCTTCTCTCTATGTGTGACTTTGATTCTCCTTTGAATCGCATGTTACTTCATTCCAATAATTTCAGTATCCTCAGATATGAACCCCCAGAATAAACACTAAGAGAAGCAGCCTGGTACGCGCAAGAGGGAGAAATAGATGAAGTTAGCGCTATGTCCGATGTGGCGCATGATTCCTCAAGACCAACCGGTGCTAGGTCCGACTCGCCGAACCCACCGTCGGACAAGTCGGCTTCAAGCCTGGCCGAGCTAAGCGCCCCACCAAAATCCTTTACAGTACACCTATTCGACGCCCACTGACAGAACCGGTGCCCCGTCGAAGCATCCGGCGTAGACCCTGGCCCCGCCGGACTTACGCTGAAACACCCTATCTGCGCACAGTTTCGTCTTTGATGCCCTAAAATATTCCCTTTACCTACCCTTTCTCCCCTATCACTATACATGGCACATATGGCTCACCCCTTTGACTTAGACTTGATAATAGACTATAAGAAAACCCCTTGTGGAATCTCTGTAGTTTGGTCTCATGCACCTTGACAAGGAGCACCTATTATCCCTAACCTCTTTGGATTTTGCCTAGTTGCATCCAAGTTGTACAAGGCCATGGTGTAAGTGATATCTATTCAAGTTGTCAAGATTTCACCAAACTTCAGATCGATCTCGAGTTTTGGTGGTTTTTTTATGGTTTTGGTCCATAGGTCTATTGCATCTGGTGTCGATCAACCTTCCTTGACCTCCCACAGGCCCAATTTTGGACAATTTCGAAGAATTCGACGAGTTTGACATTTTTGTGTTCTTCACGAACACATTTTGGCGAGCAATCCTGTGAATTGTACCTGCTGTTGAAATTTTTGGTGAGGCAGCCGGCGCCACCGATTTCACCGCCAGAATTTTTGGTGCTAGGTCTGTAGTTGCCGATTTCGCTGCCGATAGCTCCAATTGACCCAATTTTGACATTTTTTCTTGTTTTGTTCATGTCTCGTGTGCTTGTCGCCCAAACTAACAACACGCATCCGTAAAACCGTACATTTCATGCTCTCCGACACCATGACACCCGAAAATCTTCCCCAACACTGATTGCAAGTACATCATCAACAATACCAAAGGCATAACTTGCTCTACCTTGTTAGAAGAATGTTATGAGAATAGACACCCAAAATAGGTATTTTAATAACGATCTAGTCATTATGTTTATATTGCTACATCAAACACATACAAAGTAACTTCGATCCTTCAACCATGAGATTATGTCAATCGCATATTCTGTAAAGGTACTTTGATGGCATCAAACATCATGCCGTAACATGGTGATTATAAAGGTGCAATTGGATATTCTAAACGTATTACTTGAGGCTCATGAATCAAGAATGGGATTTATCCATCCAAATAATGGAGAGATATACTTTGGGCCCTCTCGGTGATATCACATCAACACCGGTTGCAAGCATGTGACTAGGTCACAAAGCTATTGTATAACAGAACGAGTAAAGAGTACTTGTCGGTAACGAGATTGAAGTAGGGTATGGTTGATACCTGTGATCGAATCTCAGACAAGCAACATACTGTGAGATAAAGGAATTGGGTATGACATTAATGGTTCACACGATCAGAAGAGTTATCGTTGAATGTGTAGGAGTCAGTATGGATCTTTGGAAGAGTCTCTATCATGTCTGCATTATTCGCGAACCATAGGGTGCGACACACTTAAGGTAGTAACACAAATGGGCAGATAAAATATATCATAGAAAGGTTTTATAGACGCTAAGATTATTTCGATAAGCACCGGAATTATTTTTGGTCAAATTGTTGAAATTGGTTTTAGATGTAGTATTGAAATAATGCAAGGGGTTTATGCAAATGTTTGTAATTAACAAATTCTGAATAAAAGAAATAGAAATTATTTTTAGTAAATGGGATATTGCATTTAATCTAGTGGAAATTAAATGCAAGTGAGTGGAGAGGAAATTGATGTGAGTGGAGTGTCCACCCACATGAATGAGGGAGAGGTGGTGGAACCCTTCATGGTCAGTGCCATGGCCCCCTTGGGTTTCCCTCTCCTATAAAAGGAGGCCACTACCTCCTCTCCATTTGCACCATATCCTCGTGAAGGTTCTCTCTCTAGTATTCCCCACGGTTTCAAATTAGCGAAGTACATGTTTTCGGTGGTTTTTCTAGAAGGATTTGCTTCTTCCGCTGCTCTGCTGGAGTGATGGCATGGAGGTTGTCGGGATCTAGATGTGTGCCAAGGATGGATACACTGCTAGTTTGTGGTGTTCTTCAACTAAATCTTGAGATCGGCAAGTGGTCGACTACATCAACAATGAAATTAGTTTTCGTAAAATCTTTCGGTCTTCGAGGGTAAAATTATTCTGGTTACCTCCTTACTCGTTACTAGCATCTACTATATTAGATCTTGTCGTAATTAGGCATTCATATCATAGGATTTTTTCTTGGTTTTTATGTTGCGAACCCTTTAGTGGTATTAGATCCATATCTATGTGTAGATATTCTGTACGAGTAGAACACATGTGAATGTGGGCGTTGATGATCATATTATTGCAAATTTTTGCATATATTGGATCTTAGTGGCATAGTGGGATGAAGCGTTCCAAACTAACTTTACATGTCCTCGCATATGAGACATGTTCTACATTTGACATGCAACTAGTTTTGCATAAGTGTCTAGCGGGTGTCTGTCTCTCCTACTATAATTAAGATCTTATCCACAACATGTTGTTAATATTTTTTTATCACCATTGTGATTTAAAGTTCGTAGGTATGAACGGTTCTATCTTCATAAGCCCAAAGCCACTTAAAATATGCAAAATAAATTAGAGACGTCTAACTTGTTTTATAGGGCATGTGATGTGATATTGTCAAATGTTATAGATTTTATGTATGCAATGATATTATTTGTAAGTTATGATAATCGGCTGGAGCCATATGGTTGTTTTATCTTTTATGGTCTACGTGCCAAAAATGGAAATCCATGTATTACTCGCTATACTTTGCGAGGGTACAGAAGTATACCAATGTCTAGGGTTTGAGATCTCTGGGATCGAATCCTTGCAAGGTTGGGGTTTCCCTCCTTTTATAGGGGTGCTAGGCCTCTCCCCCAATCTTTGGGCGGGAAGGGTCACCACAATGCCGCCCAAAGGAGTCTTTCTCTACTAAGCTGCTTTGCGTGGACTCGGTCTAGGGTTACAGGCCGCCCTCTAATCCTTCATAAAGCTGAGTTCCCTGACGTTGTCCTTCACTACGCGACGCCGCCTTGCCTCCCTTGCACCAAAGTGGAAAGGGATAGCTCTACCAGTGCTGAGGTCATCTGTGGTGCTTTTACACCAGAGGGGGCGGACCGGCTCCTCTTTACTGAGGCGGTCTGCGCTGCTCTGGCTCCGCCTGCTAGACTTTGTCCTCTTCCCTCCTTTTTTGTAAAATTATGAACACTCCCATGAGATACGCTCCAAAGCATCCAAGACCCGCGGGGGACCCGGGCAATACGAAGCCCCACTCCGTGAGGTGGTCGCCGTGAGGGGGACTCGGGAGAGGCTCTTGAGGGGCTGGTCTTCTGGGGTTCCCCTCCTGGGGCTATCATGTGGGATGCCTCAGCCTCTGGAGGGCTCCGTGGCTCAGGCGGTGGGCCCGGCGACCGTAGGATCATGATACTCCTAGAGTCAGGACTCCGATAGCCGCACCTTTATGCAGAGAGCAGCAGTCCTGTTACTTGATGTAGCAGAGATCACCAACCAGATAAGAAACCGTGAGACCTTACAAAGAGCTACAGTAAGACCCCCATTTCTTTGAAGTGCCCTATTTGATGCCATTTGCTCTAGTTCAGTTTTTTGGAGGCAGTATCTGAGTTGGTGGATGATTAGAGCAACTCCAGATTTGCAATGTGATCAAATATAACAGAAACACAAGGATCATAAGTAACCGTGCACTTCAAATATCACTATGGTATCTACGTGTATGTCTATCTTAATATGAGGCACATGATAGTACAATTGGTCTTTTGGGTGGACAATCAAAAAATTGAAACAATCTGACTATTTATAAATCACAATGTTTGATAGATTATTTCATAGTTTCTCTGAAATGATCTGCCTAGTCTATTTTCACTCTAATATTCTATTTATAATTTGATTGAGGCACTATAATAGTTTACTGATGATTACAACAATTCCACCTACCTAAGTTTTTGATCCAACTATACATTGAGTATGCTAGTTAATATCAGTCATACTGTTTAAATGCTTATTCTGTTTTTTGGTAAATGCTTTTCTATCAGTTTAAGGAGCTTTAGGCAGGGCATGCACTTCTTTTTACTATATGTGCTAGATTTCTGTTATCATGTGCCTGGCTAGTTAAACTCTCGGTCGTTGGTTTCATTACATTCATAATTGGCATGTTCTAATTTGACCAGTCTGCATGAGGTCCTTGGGTTGAGTGTTTATATTTCTATATCATACCAAGTAATCTTTTGAAATTGTTTTAGAATGAACATGGTTGTTTTGTTCCTTGGTATGATGTTATAACTTCTTTTGTCTTAGTTTTAGCCTTCATCAAGTAGAGCTGTCATTTAATAGAGCAGAAGTGACAGTCGCACACGCTCTCATAACTCTATAAAGTTGACTGTTCCAGTTATTTCAGAAGAAACAGATGTATGAGGCCCTGCTACTATTAATTGCTTTTTCTTTTATCAAAATGACTGGTTTGAAATTCTTTGGTTTTCTTTTCTTTGTTTATTATAAGTCGTTTCTTTTTTGTTTTAGGTTGCAAATATAAATATGAAGGCAAAAGATAAAACAACTACCTTAAGTTTAGATTTGTTTTCACATAGCAGTAGTGACAGTGTGTATTGCTTACTTAGGTACACGATGTCGCCTGTTCCATATATTCCATCAGAAATAATTTTTGGTGTTGCGCTCCAAGATGCACTTGAAATAGTTGGATAGGAAGTCAACAAAACAAATTTTGTAGTCTCAATAGCACGATAGGAGATATCTGAGTTAAAAAACAGGCATGCTCTGACGGAGAATATACTTAATATCTCCTCACAGGTCCTGTGGTAAGCCCACCGTTACATGTATGGTGATGCGAGCTCCCTAAAAGTAACATTTTTGAAACGATGATTATGTTGTTTATTAATTGTGTTGTACTCTGATGATGCTGTCTGGATACGAAATTTTGGAGGAGTGTAATAATTTACTAATTTTGTAGTTATACAATTTTTTCATAGTTGCAGAATTCATTTGGTATTCTACATAATCTAGTGGTCTTTATTTATCTAGTATGATGGATCGTCAATGGCCCTAACCTGCATAGGCTTAAATTATAGTAGGCCCACCAACATAAATGGCTCTATTCAGACTACATTCTATGAACAGTAACCGACCATTAGTAGGTCTAAAAAGTAACATACATGAAAGTTAATATGCTGCAGTTGGACTTCAAATTTATAGGCTTTCATGAACGTACGCTGGCCGAAATAGTAAATGCACAGAAATTTATTAGGCTATAGTTGGGCTGTGAAATGATGGGCTCCAAGTAAAAAGCACATGCCGTCAAACAGTAAAAGGCCATAATAGTAATGGACCTTCTTGCGAATTGGCCTACAGCGGGCGTCCGACCACGGGCTTTATGAATAGTGATGGACCTAAAGCAGCCTTAATAGTGTCGGCCTAAAGCAAGCCTTAACAGTGTCGAACCGACATGGAGCAGGCCTCTAATGGGCTGCACAGTGATGGATCAGGCCTTACGCATGTCGAAACAGTAACAAACCGGAAAATTAACAGGACGCAGCTGGGCTGCAAAGTGATTGGACCTTTCAATCAGCGCGGGCCTCGTGGAAGGCCGAAATAGTAACAGTCCATCTTCTTATTGGGCTTTAATGATGGGCCGGGCCACTTAATAATTAGTAGGCTTTGGTTGGCCTTGACTTCCACCACGGTTTTATGACCATTAGCGGCAGTAACCGACTGTTAGCGACGTTTGCCACGTGTCATTTTGCATGACGTTAGCAGTCAACGGGCTGGTGAAATCGATCTACCATGACACGTATGTCTGTGGTTGAAGGGTGCGATCCGTCATAGTCGGGAAAAAACTGTGGTAGATTCTTTGGTGACGGGCTTTTAAGACGGAGGTCATCCGTGGCACAACACTTTTTTACCACAAAAAGGGTCTTAAACCACAAAAGCCGTATGTTATAAAATCTAAATTTTCTTGTAGTGTGTGCAATAATTATATTATAGCAATTTAAATTATATGTTCCATGAAACGATGTCTTGATGGTGCTAAAAAATAAAATAACATGCAATTGTCTAGTGGGAAATTTCTCGGGATGTCACATTTCGACACCACTAATAAAGGATCTCACCCTAAGATCCGCTCTATGGTACAGGGAGTGAGGGTGATTATCCGAACTTTATGAGTTGTGTAGATTCTCGCTACACCACTAACAAAGAGTTGTTGATCCATCTTGAGATTGTCGACACCACTAACAAGAGGTTGTTATTCATGTTCTTTGAGAGAACACTCCATAGAAACAAAAGAGGAAGTGAAGTTTTCGAAAGATTAGGCTACCTCTAACTTCCACGGAAGGAGTAAAAGAGACACATTGCTACCGTTTAATGTACAAAAGCGAATAATAAGAGGAGGTATATGGTGATCATTCCATCCCGTACTTAAACTATTAACTTCATTCATGATTAGGAAGATCATGCAACCAAATTCTCAGAATTCAGACTGATGATGTCGAGAAGTGGTGTCCATGAAGCTCCGTAAAAAGTCAAAGATTTTATGCATGCTCTTCATCAGATTTGAAGTAGATGATGATGTTGTCATGTTGGAAACCACCAAAAGATATGAAATAAAATCATATAATAAAGACAATCTGAGTAGGTTTCGCAGTGGTTCCATTAGCATGAACTACACATGCTCAAGGTGCACCCCAACTCCAACAATGCTTATCCTTCTCATTAGTTTTTCAACGATATGGATATCATGGTGCGACATAATGTTTTTTATGCCGATACGATCAAATGAAAGATACAACAGATGAGAGGTTCCTCAGTTAGCACGAAAACTAGATATAGAAACCGCATAGTGTTGGCAATAGTTTTGTAAATTAGCTACATGGTATAGATCACAAGTACAGAATTATTCTTATAGTGAGAGCCTTTGCCATTATTTGATCGCTATGACTATGTAAAAAGATAAAGTGTTTAATAATAAAAATCCTTCTCTCTTGGAGGTTATCTACAGGTGTACCTGTATGTTTTGTTTATGATCGTGTGGAGTTTCACGACCTTTTTACAAAGGTGTGTACACGTTTGAAAGATATGACAAGAGATTTATTCACCCGATATGGATGGCAGTATAATATTTAGATCATTTCTCCGTCACGTTAATCATTTTATAATTTCTTCTTATTATATGTAATTTACATTTTATTTTTATTTTTCTTATGCGACTTTTGGAACTGCTCGTATCGGCTATGTACAGGGCTGACCCTGAGGGGGGTCTGGAGGAGCGGCCGCCCCGGGCCCCGATTCCAAGGGGCCCCAAATCTCAACTAGCTATGGCGTACTAGATTTGTTTGTGCCATTAGAGCAGTTGGAGAGCTTTGTGTCGTACGATTGAGTCATTGAGGGAGAAGACCCCGAATCGTTATGCTACCTCCATCGCATTGGACCGAGACTTCGACCTTTTTTATCTAGTTAACTTGGGCTTTTCTCTTTTGTTAGCATAGGCATTTTCCCCTTAGTTAGCACCATGACCCCATGAAGGAATTAAGTTTCCTTGAAAAGTAATCAAGGGATTTAAGTGCAAAAATTTGGGGTCAGGCCGGTGGTCGACACAAGCGAAGAGCGACCGAGAAATTCAGCGCACGGTCGACTTTGTTTCTTCCCCTATAAGACAGAAATAGTCTCATTCGCCTTTTCCATTACGGGTTGATTTATTTCATCGTTGGCGTAAATAGAACTGGTACCATAACTTTTCATCTAATGTGTGGCGTGCAATAGGGGTGGAAACGAGCCGAGCTGAGCCGGCTCGTGGCTCGGCTCGGGCAGGCTCGGGAAATTCGAGCCGAGCCGAGGCTCGGCTTGGTGCTTGAAAATTTTCAAAGTAGGGCTCGTAGCTCGCTCGGTCAAGCTCGGAGCTCGGCTCGACAACACATCGAGCCTGCTGAACTCTATCGTTCCCTTATCCCTTTCTCTATCGTTCCCTCACCCCGTGCTCAAACATCGCCGCCGCCGGCGCGATTTCGGCCGTCTCTTGCCGCCGGACGTCAATTCCTCGCGCAGGCCGGCTCACCGATGTCTGTCCCACCCATTCCCGTCTTGATTTTGCCAAATCCTGCACCCCACCGTCGCCATGAACGACGCCTAGCCGAGCTCCTCCATCCCCGATCTGTGCCGCCTCCTTGTCTGGGTCGGGCAACACCGCCGCTGAAGCTATCAGACAAGGTGTGTTGCTTAGAGGTGGAAACGAGCCGAGCCGAGCCGGCTCGTGGCTCAGCTCGGCTTGGTGCTTGAAAATTTCCAAAGTAGGGCTCGTAGCTCGCTCGGTCGAGCTCGGAGCTCGTCGAGCCTGCTGAACTCTATCGTTCCCTCATCTCTTTCTCTACCGTTCCCTCATCCCGTGCTCAAACATCGTCGGCGCCGACGCGATTTCGGCCGTCTCTTGCCACCAGACGTCAATTCCTCGCGTAGGCCGGCTCACTGATGTCTGCCCCACCCATTCCTGTCTTGATTTTGCCAAATCCTGCACCCCACCGTCGCCATGAACGACGCCTAGCCGAGCTCCTCCATCCCCGATTTGCGCCGCCTCCTTGTCTGGGCCGGGCAGCACCGCCGCTGAAGCTATCAGACAAGGTGCGTTGCTAGAAGAGCTCCACTTGATGTGAGGTGCCGGTCTAGGTGGGGTGCGCCATCCACATCTTGTGTTCGTCCTCAACCAATACAACTTGTTCCCATGCTTTTTTAATCAGATCGAATCCAATGGATGCATGACCTGACGTCCTTCTACATCTTCTCGTCCGTGATACATGCAAGCTATGTGAATTCCTTGCACTTCTATCTGCTAAAATTTTCTTGTCCGTGATACATCTTCTCGTCCGTTCTAATTGGTTTTAGTATTTTGTGCTGATGTATGAGATATTAAAATCTGGATTGTCATACAGAATTGGTTTGAGTATGGTGTTACATGCACTTCTATTTGATATACACATATATATCTGAATATATGGTAGGCATAAAGTAACTGTACTTCGCATGCATGTTTGGAAGAACAACATCAGAGTATGTTATGGATAAAATCATGCCTTAACAATATGTTCTGGATATATTCATGCCTTGTAACACTATGTTATCAATGTATTCTTGGTAAATTGTTGTACATAATTGTGAATTGTTACATTTTAAGCAGAAGTTATGGCAAAAAAAATTGCATCGAGCCTTCGAGCCGGCTTGCAAGCTTTACCAAGCTGGCTTGTCGAGCCTCGAGCCTGATTTCCATGGTTGAGGCTTAGCTTGTCCAACTTCCGAGCCAAGTCGAGACCGAGCCAAGCCTTGTCGAGCCCGAGCCGAGCCTTCGAGCCCGAGCTTTGAGTCCACCCCTAGCGTTGCTAGAAGAGGTCCACTTGATGTGAGGTGCCGGTCTAGGTGGGGTGCGCCGTCCACATCTCGTGTTCGTCCTCAACCAATACGACTTGTTTCCATACTTTTTTAATCAGATCGAATCCAATGGATGCATGACCTGACGTCCTTCTACATCTTCTCGTCCGTGATACATGCAAGCTATGTGAATTCCTTGCACTTCTATCTGCTAAAATCTTCTTGTCCGTGATACATCTTCTCGTCCATTCTAATTGGTTTTAGTATTTTGTGGTGATGTATGAGATATTAAAATCTGGATTGTCATACAAAATTGGTTTGAGTATGGTGTTACCTGCACTTATATTTGATATACATATATATCTGAATATATGGTAGGCATAAAATAACTGTACTTCGCATGCATGTTTGGAAGAACAACATCAGAGTATGTTATGGATAAAATCATGCCTTAACAATATGTTCTAGATCTATTCATGTCTTGTAACACTATGTTATCAATGTATTCTTGGTAAATTGTTGTACATAATTGTGAATTGTTACATTTTAAGCATAAGTTATGACAAAAAAAAATTGCATCGAGCTGGCTTGCAAGCTTTACTGAGCTGGCTTGTCGAGCCTCGAGCCTGATTTCCACGGTTGAGACTTGGCTTGTCCAACTTTCGAGCCAAGTCGAGCCCGAGCCGAGCATTCGAGCCCAAGCTTTGAGTCCACCCCTAGCGTGCAATGCGTGGTTCGATAGAATTCTTGGACACGAGATGGAGACCACTTATCGGCGTGTGCTAGACTAGAACCTGAGTCACCAAAAGGAGGCCTCACTGCACCCACGCCCATGATAACAACACAGTGCTACACGTAGTGTTTTTTTTTTGCGGGACTTGGATAACCAGTAAGATTGATATTGAAATACCATCAATACTGAATTCACATCTAGTAATATTTGAAGAAAAAATTGAGTACTCCTACATTATTTATAAATTAATTTATACTATCACATATTTTATATCAATATTTCTTTTACGCAAACTTCAGCGGTTATTGTAACATTTCATACATAATTACTATTTTAATTATTTATAGGGTCCCTGGATTCGGTTTCGCCCTGGCTGTGTATATGGTAGTTATGCAGAGTTAAGATGTATGTAATGTTTAACATCCTTTATCAAAAAACAACAATGTTGTGTCCGACTCGCGACACGACAGCGAAATCAGACGGGGTTAGACTGCGCGAGCATCTGCATCGACGGTGCAACAGAGACATCGTACGTACGTAAACCGTCCATCAAGTGTCGTGTGAAAAACAATATGCACACGACACTAGGTTACACGATTTTTGTACGATGCAAAAGGTCGATGATGATTGGGCAACACAAAGAGGATTTGCGGCTGCTAAACCGAAGCGACGAGTCAGAGCAAATATGGAGTAGGCCGTCGTTTCGTCTCCTTGTTCAAGCTGCCAAAACTCAAACCCAACATTATTTCTTTTCATTATTAATTGCTACTAGCTCGGAACTCGAAGCGTTCGTCTTTGTGTATAAAGTTTAGGCTTCAACTTCTTGTTACTTTGTATGCCAGCATGGTAGGCTCCGGCTTCACCGAGTTCAAACTCGACTACACAGAAACTGAAGATCTTATCCCCGGCGACGTGCTCTCCAAACGCATCTCCGCCGGCGAGTACTCCTGGAGGGTAGACTGCTACCCGCGTGGAATCGACGAGGAAGGCCATGCCGAGTACCTCTCCCTCTTCCTGTTCCTCGTCAGCAAGGCCGGAAACTTCACCGCCGTCTTCGAAGCCTTCCTGGTGGGCTCGGACGGCGCACCATGCGCGCCTCATGCCAGGATCTCGACGGTGCAGTTCACCGGAACAAGCGGCGTCCGCAGTGCAGGGTGGGATCATTTCGTAAAGCGATCGGATCTGGAGTCGTTTCAGGCGACCAACGGCGGCGCGGTCAGGCTTGTCTGCGGGGTCATAGTTCTCCGTGACAACCCCGTTGTCGTGCCGGCCCCGGAGATCGTGGACCATCTCGGACGCCTGCTCGACCTCGCTGACGGTTGGGACGTCTCCTTCCTCGTCGGTGACGAGAAGTTCCATGCGCACTGGGCCGTGCTCGCCGCACGCTCGCCGGTGTTCAAAGCAGAGCTCTTCCTCGACTCCTCGGTCGGGCTAAAATGCCATGCGTCATCGCTGTGCGCGACATCGATCCTCTGACTTTCAGAGCTCTGCTTCGGTTCGTGTATACTGATGCGTTGCCTGCAGAAAAAGAGCTGGACGACGATCCCGTCGAGGTGTTTCAGCGTCTGCTTGCTGCAGCCGACCGGTATGGGTTGGACCGATTGAAGCTTGTATGTGCACAGAGGCTGTTGGACAACTTGTCGGCAGATACGGTCGCCGTTGCTTTAGACTGCGCGCTGACGTACGATTGCCCAGAGTTAAAGGACAGGTGCATGGAATTCTTTGTGGCACAGGCAATCTTCAAGAAGGCTGTGTTAACAGAGGGTTTTGTGCGGCTGGGGCAGAGGTTTCCGTCGATTATTGCTGAGCTTAGAGAGAAAGCTGGGGCATGATTACCGTCAGGGTGTATCTAAATTTTCCCTCTGTCCCGTAATATAAGTTATTGTAGCATCTTATATCACGAGATAGAGGGGGTATTTTTTATTTTTGAGAACACAGTGATAGAGGGGGTATTTATCGGTGCAATTTCATACATTTCAACTGGTAAGATGGACTGCCTCTTATGCTTGGGAAGATCTTGGGGAGATACCGCCTCGTCCCCTGCCCCCGCGCTTGCCCCCGTAGGTGACGCAGGGCAAACCGTAGCCCGCCCCACCCCCTCCTCTTCCCTCCATTGCCGCCGCCGGCAGGAGCCGCAGGGCAAAGCCCTCATGGTGCTGGCGGTGGCGGGACCCCCTTCACCTGTAGTGAGTCGATTTTGCGGGAGATATGGCTTGGCAGCGGTGCACCATGGAGTCGACGGCGAGCTTGACCGGCAGCGGTGTGGCGGCAGGGACGATAGGACTCTATCCTAGGGCGTGGCGGAGGTTGTGCCGCTTGCAGCGACTCCTGACTTCGACCGGGTGACTGTTGGCAGGGAGTGAGGTGGTAGCGGCGCTGCTCATGGTGAGGCGGCATCACATGTCAGCGGTCGGTCGGTGATGGCGAGGAGCGGTGTGGCACAAGCCTGCGGGTGGATGTCTTGCGCATACACTAGTAAGAAAATGTCTATAGCAGTC
Source organism: Avena sativa (assembly GCA_916181665.1). Lineage (NCBI taxonomy): Eukaryota > Viridiplantae > Streptophyta > Magnoliopsida > Poales > Poaceae > Avena > Avena sativa. The sequence continues at coordinate 22,652,056 of OV702290.1, read as the reverse complement.
ATTTTGCTAGTGGCGTGTCACAAAAAGAACACACTATTGCTAAGAGATAACATAGTTGTGGCGTCTGGAATACTATTAGAACTTAATTGTGGCGTTCAGTGTACTCCGGACGCTACTACTAAAGCGGACCCATGGGTGGAACCGAGCCAAATTTAGGGGTGGTGTTCGAAAGTTGCAAATACCACCAATGCTTATAGTTCTAGATGTGTTCGCCTAAAAGAAACACCGATGTTATAGATCGAGTAGTCGAAAAACTTCCCCGTGTCGCTCCAACGCGCATCTCCCCCCAATTCACTACCTCTAGTCCCTCTTCACCGACCTCCCGCCTCCCTCTTCCCAATCGCGTCGGCCGCCGCCACACCTTGCATGCACCGTATCGGCCACCGCCTCCAGCCGCCTCCATCGCATCGGCCACCTCCACCGCATCCGGTACGCCTCCACCGCATCGGCTGCCTCCACTGCATCCGCTATGCCTACACCACATCGGCCGCATCCACCGCATTCGCTCGTGTACGTCGCCGCCTCTTCCCCGTCGCCTACTCATCCCCATCTCCTTGTCACCGCCTCGTCCCCATATCGACGCAGCTGCTTCTCCACCCACCGCCTCGCAACCGCCTCGAGCCACCGTTGGTGATCCCCCCTCTCCCCCTTTTTATTTGCTTTAGAGTAGATGATTTTAGATTTAGTATATGTACATGATTTTAGGGATAGAAAATTAAGTAGGGGTACAAAACCTAGATGATTCTTGTGTGATGTAGAAAATAGGTGATTTTAGGCCGATGATTACAATGTGCGGATGCAATGTCGGGGGTGGTGTGAGTGAGCCTTGTGATATGCATAAATAAATAATGTGTGCATCCTACTTGGCTCGCTAACATCATCTCTGTAATTATTTTCCGTCCAATGTAAATATGAGACCCTACTTTTAGGTTGATTTTGGTTTGGTACTTCCATATGGTCGATGATTATAATGTGAAGATGCAATGTCGGGTTGGTGTGAGTGAGCCTTGTGATATGCACAAATAAATAATTTGTGCATCCTACTTGGCTCGCTAACACCATCCCTGTAATTATTTTGCGCCCAATGCAAATATGAGGCCCTACTTTTATATTGATTTTGTTTGGTAATTCCATATGGCTGATGATTACAATGTGAGATACAATGCACATCCTACAAAATAACTACATTTTCCTTGTAGAGGACATGGCGCTGTGTCAAGTTTGTTTCACGGATTGTAACTATGATACTAAGATAGGCTCACTATTCAGTGTCCGTCTCATACAGGGTCGATTTGAGCGTTCATTGGCATGTATAATTTTTCCTTGAATTCATTGAATTTTCTTTCCATACTATTATCATTTATTTACTTAATTTTTTCATGTTTAGACTATCCCATGCAATTTAAGGAGGAACTTCAATAGAATAACAGGATAAAGCGTGAAGTTTGAAGCTCTTGGGCGAACATATGTTGTTGATGTGCGCAAAGAGCGAGCAATGACACCTTGCAGGTTCTTCATGGAGAAGGTTCATTTCCATAAACCAAAATTGCTCTAGTTTGTACCTGTTTTTGGAATGGGAGCTCCTAGTCCAAGCATCACTGTTGCATATGTGAACGACGGGGAGGATGAGGAGGACGAGGATATGGGCGATGTGGATGAGGGCGATGACGAGGATGAGGGCGATGAGGAGGAGGACTAGGATGAGAGCGATGAGTAGCAAGCATGACCGTTGGATTATACAATTGTCGCTTAGAGATGCAAGCTTACCTAGAGTGAAGAGTGTTATCTCGTTCACAAAATTCCTTCAAAAAAAATCCTACATCGGCCTAGAACTTGTCACTAGCTTGATCAAGACGTATATTCATCTACATGATATGCTATGTTTTCACTTATCATTCTTTCTTTAGTTCCTATTGTATTTGTATTGTATGATAGTTATAAGATTTCTAACTTCTGCATCTTAATTAGAAACTACCGTCGAGAATGGTTTCATCTCTTCAAATTTCTAAAAAGGCTTGGCTAGAATACGTCGTTGGAGCAACAGATGACGTAAGCGCCATTTCGTACAACACAACGAGTGATGGCCGCATGATCTTCAACATCCAGGAGTGGGAAAACTTTATTGAAATTCATGTTGATCTACAAGTTGGGAAAACCATTCTCGTCACTGGCAGGACCACTTCACGCTAGAATATTCAGATAATGTTCGTCATTGACATCATCATTCGTAGTGACTAGCTAGTTCCTTGTAATGGTTTATTAGTGTAGATGCAACTTGATGTGATGTTTTAAACCTCTTGTGATGTTTGAACCGCTTGTTAATAAGTTGTCACTCATCCTTATTTCTCAATTATTTAAAATTTGTGAGTGAACTTAATTGGATAGGAGCACCTGGGAGTGAACCAGAGTGTCCTATTTATCGTATTGGAAACTACTTTGTTAAAAATGTTAGGATAAAACTATTTTTTTATGCAAATGAGCATGAACTCCACCCGACCAAATAAGCATGTAGTTGATAGGTCGGTTGTAATCCACTTTAGCCTACTTTCCATTCATTCAATGTATTGACCATTCATGGTTGCAACGTTTCATGTTGCAGGTTATATCGTTTCTGAGTGATCGTTATAGGCCGCGAGACTTCACTCAACAATTGTTCGCCTATGGTACATTTAAAGGATGGAGATCTACCTTGTATTGCTTTCCGCTGTAATATAATGTAAATTCTGGATCATACTTGTTGTATTTATGATGCACAGTTATATTTGGTATCATTTTGTATTTTGTGTGTTAGTGAATCTAGCAAGGGATTAGCACTATACGCAAGAACTCAGTCTTATCAAGCGAGGGTGTTACAACTCAAGATTTGTCTCAAAAAGAGTATATCTACATTATCAAGGAAGTTAATAAATGCAATAAGCTCCTCGTAATCACACACTGACTTCAGACTAGCCCCAATGGGGGTATCATAGGTAGTATCATGCATGCCATGTTGGTAAAATTCTGATGTGGCATGCTAATTAAGGATGAAAGAGATTGTGTTGGTATCATATGTAAATACGGTATCACAACACGTAGAACTAGAAAAATTAATTTTCAATAAATCTTGTACACAATTTTACATTGAGATTCTACAAAACAATAAATATACTAAGACTATGATACTATGAAAGTGCATGTGTGCCCCCATGTGTGGTTTTGGTAATTAATGACAATCTTTATGGACTTATATTTGCATTGAGTTTTACCTGTAGATTTGTCCATAGGCAACGCTTGAACCATATGTTGGCTTCAAGATTGGGAGAAGAAGAAAGTGAAGAAGATTAAGTGTTGACCAAGGTTTCAATGAGTGATCCGGAGATTGGTCAAGTGAGAGTTGATCCTATAGCAAGTGTGTCTTGAAGACTAAAGTTGGAGAGATATCTCTTATATACCTTCAAGACACCAACATAATGAAGAAAGAAGAATTGATGTGCAAGTTCAAGATGAGCCATCTCGAAAAGATCATTTGCTTAAATCTTGCCATCCTATGGTGGTCATGGATATGGGAAGATGGTATACACAAAAGAGAAGCTCTACCATAGTGGAGTATGGGGAGCAATTTGCAAGTCTTTACCAAGCTAGCGCAATCAAGAAAGGTGTTCCATCTTGAGGTGAATAAGATCGCTATCGTCAAGCTCAAGTGGAATATGCTCAAGGCAAAGGTATGTTCTTGATAGGTTTTCTTCTTACCGGTCTCATGGTGTTAGTTGGGGAGACCAGTTTATAGGATAGATAGTCGTACTATCAAGAGGAGCTCTCGAGTGAGTAACTTGATCATATCCTTTAGAGAGAGATCAAACCTTTTCATACTTGGCTTCATATTTCTTGGTTGTTATGTGGATCTTATCCATGTGAGGTTCTTGAGCTTGTGTTAATCTTCATGACAAGCCCAAGTTCACCGAAAACGGATTTCATATGCATTCTCTATTGCGTTTTCGATGTTGGAGGTTTTATCGGTTTGTCTTTTCTAGATAGGTTAAACCTTTCATCATGTGGTTCTATCCTCCCTTACTGTACTATGATGGTTCTCTGCATGATCTTGTAGATCTCGTTACTATCTTCGAAACGAGCCCAAGATCATCAAAATCGGAGTCTGTATGCAAAAGTTATGGTCGTTTCAGTTTTGCTATTTCTGTCAGTTTTGCCTTGGGCGGAATGTCCGGCCGTTTTCAGCCGGAGTGTCCGGCCTGGCCGGAATGTCCGGCTAATTCATGCTGGACTGTCCAGCCCTGGGGTTTTGTCGACCTCTTCGGACATTCAGAACACCAGTCGGACTCCACCCGGACTCTGGCCGGAATCTTCATAGGCCGGAGTGTCCGGTCAGCATCACCTGGAGTGTCCGACTGATGTTGGCCAGACTGTCCAGGGTAAGTTGCTCCCAACGGCTCTACTTTCAGGGGCCCTATATAAAGGCCCCTTCTTCTACCTTGGTGGCTGCGGTTTTTCCAACCTCAAGAACCCTAAAACTGAGCCACCATTGTTGATCTCTTGAGCTTGCTTCCCTCTCAATCCCTCCTATGATTCTTGCATATTCTTAAGGGATTTGAAAGAGGATATCTAGATCTACAATCCCACAAATCAATCTCTCCTCTAAGTGAGGGGAACATATTGGGATCTAGATCTTGGAGTCTTTTGTGGATTTCCTCCATTGTTTCTCCTCTCTTATTCCCCATAAGCTTTTGTAGCTTTGGTGGAATTTGGGAGTGAAGGACTTGAGCACTTCTTGTGTTCTTGGCATTGCATTTGGTGTATCGATTTGAGTTCTCGGTGAGGATTCGATTGGGTGAAAGGTGAGAAGCTTTTTACTCTTGGGTTCATTGGAACCCTAGACGGTTTGGTGGTTTTGCAGGTTTGCGGATTACTTGGGGCCTCCAATTAAGTTGTGGAGCTTTCCCCAATCTTGTTTGTTGGGAGCCTCCAATTGAGTTGTGGAGAAGTGCCCCAACCTTGTGAGAGGTTCCGGATTGCCACCGACAAGTGCACCGATAGTGGAAGTGTGGATCGATCCCGTTGGGGTGAGATTCACAGGAGAACAAGGGAGGCCTTTTGTGGCGTTGGTGGTTTGATACCACCCCCTCTCCAAACGAGATGTACTCCATGTTGGGAGGAACTCGATAAAATATCATCGTCTCCGTGTGCCTCGGTTATCTCTATATTCGAGCTCTTACTTATGCACTTTACTTTGTGATAGCCTTCGTGCTTGAAGTATATATATCTAGCTATCACATAGTTGCTTGTCTTGCTTAGCATAAGTTGTTGGTGCAAATAGGTGAACCCTAGTTATTCTAGGTTTTGTGCTTAACAAATTAAACGCTAGTTTAATTCCGCCTTTGTTGAGACACTCTCGGAAAAGTTTTTAAACCGCCTATTCACCCCCCCTCTAGGCGGCATCTATATCCTTTCAATTGGTATCAGAGCCCGGTCTCTCATTTTAGGCTTCACCGCCTTGAGAGTAAAGATGCAGGCTAGGGTATTAGTTCACAATGAAATGTTCACATTCGATGGCACAAATTATGATATATGGAAAACTCGTATGCTTATTCATTTTCGGGACATGGACCCAAATTTGGAGCGTATTGTAGATATAGGTTTTTCTCCTCCTATGGATTTCGAAAATCTATCTTGCGAGGATGAGAAAAACTTATATCTCGATGCTCAAGCTTCTAATGTTCTTGTTAATGCGTTGAGCTATGTAGTTACTTCTTCAATCATACCTTTTTGGAGCGCTCATGAGTTATGGACAAAACTTCAAGATAAATATGATGTGTCCAACATTATTGAGGATGATTGTATTGCTTCCACTTCTAGTCGAGATGAGTTCTCCTTTGATTCCACTTCACCAAAGTGTGGTAAGACACAAGGTAATGAAATGGTGAGTGGTGGTGAACTTTGCAATGTTGATAGTGAGCTTACTCTTATTGATCCTTCTTCTTTATCTCATTGCAACACTTCATCTTTGGACTTAAACACGTCTAGCACTATATATGATTTACATGCTAGTGTTGATAGTCCTTGCATATCATGTATAAACTGCCTCAATAGATCACATGATGATATTCTCTCTTTGCATTGTTATCATAATATAAATGCTTCTATTTCCTCTAGTTTGTGTGTGTCTAACAATGTAGAGGAAACTGAAGATTCTATTGGTAAATACAATAATTTGAATGGAGCTTCAAGTAATTCTTCATCATCATCATCTCATGGTTCCCGCCTATGCCTTATGGCTCGGGATTCAAAGGTAACTCCTACTTTGGAACCCAATACCTCTTGTGATGATGAGAATGAGGATAATGAGGAAAAAGAGATTAATGTTGATGATTTATATGAAAAGGGTGAGATGGTTTATCATGCTCTTGTTAAGGATGATATTGCTTGCTCTAACTTCGTTGAAATCTTGGACTTTGCTATTAAGAGCAAAAAAACATATTGATAAGTTAGAAGCACAAATTGAGGATCATGAGAACACCATTGATAAAATGAGTAGCCTTGAGCGTGAGTATGCTAATCAAATTGCACATCTAAATGAAGCTCTTGAAGAGGAACAAACCACTAAGAAATCTCTTGAGGAGACTTTTTCTCTAGAGTTGTCTAGAGTGAAGGAATCTCGTGATAGAGGTCCTAAGGTGGCTAATGGTCTCAAAAGTAAAAATGATGATCTTCAAGTTGCTTATGCTAAACTTCTTGAGGATTTTGAGCACCTCAAAAATGGCTCTAGGGTCATCAAGGGTGAGCTCATCAAACTCACCGAGTCACATGAGCAACTTAAAGCCTCTTACTCAAAAGAGCTTTCAAAGTTGCCCTCACCTATTGCAATTAATTATGATGCTTGTGCTACTAACTCTATTTCTTGTAAAGCATCTATTTTGAATGAGAATGTTGAGCTAAACACTCAACTTGCTTTGCTAACTAGCAAGTATGGGATCTTGGAAGAAAGTCATGGTAAGCTATCAAGCTCTCATGAGGATCTTCTAGCATCCCATGCTAGGCTAAAGTTAGCTCATAAGGCTAGTTGTACAAAGGTAACATCTTCCGAGCCTCATGTAGTCACTAGCACAATCTCTATGAATAATTCTATATTGCCATGTGCTAGTCCTATCGTCCACTGACATTATTACTAAATCTTGTGATGAATTACATTCTTTGCCTTATTGCTCTAGCAATGAAATTTCTACTTCCTCTAGTATATGTGTTGTCACTAACCATGTAGAGGAAATCAAAGAGCTCAAGGCTCAAGTCACTTCTTTGAAGAATGAATTGAAAAAGGTTCATGAAGGGAAGACCACACTCAACAAGATCTTGAGTGTGAAAAAATCCCCCAATGATAAGAGTGGGCTTGGATTTAAATCCAATGTCAAGAACAAGTCCACTAACAAGAAGAAGTCCAAGAGAAACAATAAGAAGGGCCAAGAGCAAGTCAAGAATTCGGCCAAGATTGTTTACTTCAAGTGAAAAATTGAAGGGCACCATGTTAGATCTTGCCCCTTGAAGAAGAAGCCTCTTAGTGATAAGCAAAAAGGGAAGCTACCTCTAGTTCAAGGTCATGGCCTATCTCAAGTTGGTGAAAGGCCAATTCCCAAGAATATTCAAGCTAATACTCCCATTGTGGAGAAATCAAGTGAAAAGAATGGGAAGAGAAGAACTTGCTACTTATGTCGTGAGAAGGGTCACATCTCTTCCTCCTGCACTATTGGTAACTCCTCATCCAACCCAATCATGATTGATGATGTTTATTCTCTTAGGAAGGATGAGGTTGGCAATGTGTATGCCAAATTTGTTGGTGCTCAAAGTGGTGTCAAGAAAAGAACCATTTGGGTTGCCAAGCCTATTGTGACTAACCTCTTAGGACCCAACTTGGTTGGGGACTATCAAGCTAAAACTTGATCAATAGGTGTTTTGTTGGAGGACATTGGAGGCTTGGCTACATTATGAAGAATTGAGGGATCTTCATCATTTATTCTTGTCAAGTCAAGCCATTCGGACTATCATGCTTCTATCATATATCTGATGTTCCTCCTTGCGGTAACATGTGCCTAACTCATTTACATTGAAAGTTACTTGCTCCCTTGTGCATGTGTTGGTTTTGTACCTTTGTATGTGTTTGTACATGTTGTTCTTCCCTCATACTTATATTAAGTAATCAAGTATACTTGTGTATATTGGGTGGCACACCATGTATTTGTGTCTCTTGGGTTGGAGCCTTTGTTGAAATTATTTGGTATCTTTCTTGGCTCTTGTGAGAGATTAATGGACTATCCCATTTTGGGGGAGTGTTATGCTTGGGCATTCCACAATCCTAAAATGTGTGTACATGAGGAATACCATTTAGCATGTATATTGCAAGTTTATCCAATCTCTATGTGGTATGTCTTTCTCATGAGAAATTCAAGTTCCATAATGTCCATTAATCATCTCTATTTGGATGTTTTTACCTCTTGTTGAGTTTTCTTGGTTTATCACATTATGGGGGAGTCATATGCTTTGTGCATATTACAAACCTAGAAAATGTGTACATTTAAGGTAGTTTCACTTAGAATTGATATTTATATTTATCTAGCTCCTAAGTGGCACTTTTGGCTCAAACAAGTTCCAATTCCCTTGGACTGATTTTATTGCTCATCTTTTGGATCTTGGTTGTGAGAGTTTTCTTGGGATGTGTTTCCCCATATTTGGACCTCCATATCCTACATGGAAACCATTTGCTTCAAGTTACTTTAATCTTTTATGATTGTGTGACTGTTTGGAGCTATCAAGAATCTCTATCTAAGCATCAACCTTAATTTTTATATTTCGTAATATGCTTCTTGTTGTTAATATGATCATGATATCCTTGAAAACTACCTTGGGAAATGTTTCCCCATAATTCTTGTCATTGGACAAGTGGTACACCATATATGGTAGAATTTATTGATCATGTTCACTTTGACCTTTGGTTTTCTTGTCCTATATTTTGACATTTGCTTTCTCTTTGTGAATATGATCTTGGATATATTTGTTATCTACCACCGGGAAATATTTTCAAGACCCATGTCATTGGACAATCAGTACTATAATATGTGGTAGATCTTCTTGATCATTTTCACAATGGTTTTTGCTTGAGTTTCCTCATCTCTTGCTAAGAAGTTGTTGTGTCTTGTCTCCCATGTATTCCTCAATCCATATGGACCTTTCTTTATCTTGGAATCATTTAGTTCTCTAGTTGATGTAGGTAGGGATGATAATCCCATGTGTGTGCATTTTGTATTCAAATCCAGAATCTTAAATAATGCACTAATCATGGGGGAGTTCTCCTATATTATTTCGAACACTCATTTTATGCTTCTTCATAACATGTTTTGATCCATACCATGTTTTATGCCTTTGAAGACAAATCTTTTCTTTGATACTTTGTGCCATTCTTGTAAAATGTTGAGAGTTTGGCTCCTTTGTTGGAACCTTTTATTTTTCCATTGGTATGTTGTTTGGGAGTTGATTTTCTCATTCCATGCTTTCTATTTAACCATTTGAATGAGATAAATCGTTGAGCATTTTTATTTGTTTATCCTCTTTTGCTCTTTGGCTTTAGCTTAGTTCATTGGTTGAACTTGTGTTCGGTCATGTGTTGATTTGACTCTTTGATGCAATTTGGACACCTTCTATTGTGTCACTCTCTTGTGTGTGACTTCTCGGTTTACTTCGTGGTTTTGTTCAAATTGTATCTCCTTTTTGGTTCTTGAAAGTCTCGTGCATGCATATTTACTAAATGTATATATTATGGTATGCTTTATTTCTTTGGTCCAATATATAAGGGAAACTCCACCAAATCCTATTTTGGCTAAGATGTGCATGAAATTCAATTTCATATCAATATGCACATGTTTTTGTGGAGTTTGTCCTATGTATTGTAGTGTATCTAACTAATTTGGACCCAATGAGTTTTGGGACCATTGTGTACTTGAATGTGTTTTAGGTACACTGGAGATACATTGGTTGCTTTTCTCAATAATAAGAAGATGTGGTGACTAAATGATAATTGGAGGCAAGCTAGGATGATCAACAAACGCATATCTACTACATCCTACCAATGGTATCTTGGTAACAAGTATCCCTCTCATGCATACTTTTCTAGCATCCAACCATTGTGGTTGCATCATGGCATGATTTCCTTTAGTTGCTTATATTGTGGTTCTTGCAAGAATTTTATTGTATCATCCTTTTGTGGTATGAGTAAGTTGAGATGAATGCATATTTTGGGGAGTATATAAAAATCATGTTGATGATTCACCGATCCCATATATGCCAATCTAGCAATTATATTGTCATTCTTTTCCTTAGTTTCTCTCATGTGCAATATGGATGAATTTGCAAGGTTTATTTGATCTTTATGATACTTGTTGCCTTTCCCAATGCATTCCAACTATATCTTGTTCCTTTGTGATAGTTGTGATGTATTTGTTGGTGTTTTAAGGTCATTGATGTTGAATAAGATAAATTCGAGCCTTTGGCCATGCCTTCTAGCAAAAATCTTATACTTGTATATATAGAGAAAACTCCACCACCGGTAATGGTTGGTAATATATGCAATGAAATTCAAGTTCATCCACATGTGCATAGATTGTGGGGAGTTTGCTCTATATTGTGATTGTACTAACATCACATACTTGTGTTGTATTTGATGTTAGCACAATGTTTTGTTTAATTAATTCTTGATATAAACCCTCTCAAAGGGATTGTCATCAATTACCAAAATGGGGGAGATTGAAAGTGCATGTGTGCCCCATGTGTGGTTTTGGTAATTAATGACAATCTTTATGGACTTATTTTTGTATTGAGTTTTACCTGTAGATTTGTCCATAGGCAATGGTTGAACCATATGTTGGCTTCAAGGTTGAGAAAAGAAGAAAGTGAAGAAGATTAAGTGTTGACCAAGGTTTCAATGAGTGATCCGGAGATTGGTCAAGTGAGAGTTGATCCTATAGCAAGTGTGTCTTGAAGACTAAAGTTGGAGAGATATCTCTTATATACCTTCAAGACACCAACATAATGAAGAAAGAAGAATTGATGTGCAAGTTCAAGATGAGCCATCTCGAAGAGATCATTTGCTTAAATCATGCCATCCTATGGTGGTCATGGATATGGGAAGATGGTATACACAAAATAGAAGCTCTACCATAGTGTAGTATGAGGAGCAATTTGCAAGTCTTCACCAAGCTAGCGCAATCAAGAAAGGTGTTCCATCTTGAGGTAGACAAGATCGCTATCGTCAAGCTCAAGTGGAATATGTGTTGGAAATATGCCCTAGAGACAAATATTAGTAAGGACTATTATCATATTTCATATAGTTTATGATTAAGTTTTATATCATGCTATAACTATGTTGAGTGGAAACATCAATATACGTGTGACATACAAACAACCAGGGGTTCCCACTGAAATTCTAGTCACTAGTTCATTGGTCAACAGATGATCATGTTTCCTGATCATGTGGCATTTATGCTAGTTGGAAATGAGGTCATCTCATTCTGTGAATGAGATGATGAACCAATACCCAACCTAAACATCGTGACCCGATCATGTCACGAAGTTCAAGTCACGATGATTAGAAATGGATCCTCGTAGACTATTCCTTAGACCGTGAGGCTATATCAATCACTGTCTCCCGAGAGTGCTTAGATAGCATCAAACACCATCTGGTAAAACGGTGGTTATAAAGGTGTGTTCATGTACTCGGAGGAAACTGTAGAGGCAATATATGTCAAGAGCGGGATTTGTCCGTCCATGTGACGGGAAGATACTCAAGGGCCCACTCGGAGAACTTATATCCAATAGCTGCGCAGCGTGTGATTAGATCACGGGGATATCACTTGTCGGAACAAGTCAAGCAGCATTGTTCAGTAACGAGATTGAACATGACATGGTGATGTCATTGATCAGATCTCGGGCAATGCAAGTATCGAGTGACAAAGGGAATAAGACACGACTGTCCCGGTTCAAACGACGAAAGATCTTCGTGGAACGCACATGGGTCACATGGCCATCCAGGTCCCTCTGTCGATCATTGGTGCGGGAGTGTCTCGACCATGTCTGGAGTATTCCTGAACCATGGGGTATCACTCTTAAGGGCTTGATGATGCTTAGAGACTGTTTATAGGATCGGTGGAATCACTGAAGAAAAGAAGGGAGAAAACCGGAAGGGTTTCGGTAAGTCCAGAGGATGTCCGGAGTGGAGGTGGAAGGTGTTCCATGGCCACAGAGATTAAATGATATGTGAATGAATGTTAAATATTGACTTAATCATTTATTCATATTTATTTAATAAAGAGAAAATCAATTAAAGGTCAAAAAGGCTTAATGGGCCAATTCCGGAGGGAGAGGGCCCATTAGGGGAAAGGAGAGAGGGAGAGGGGCCAAGGGGGCTAGCCGGCTGGGCCTAGCCCCCCCCGCGGGGCCCACTAGGGGTGGCCGGCGGCCACCCCACCCCTCCTCTCCTTTAGTCCCACCCCGGGACTTTAGGGGAGGTAGTACCTCCCCTCCCCCTATATATAGTGGGGTATTTGGCCTAGAAAAATACACCAATAATCAATAAATGTCTCCCCACTTTTGGGAGGACCTCCAATTGATATTTATCTCCCCCTCTCTCTCTCGTGACCGTGGTCCCAAGTCTGGACTGCGCGAGCGAGAGACATCTTCACCGCGGAGCGCCGTCGTGTTGCGGGATTCGGATCCAGGAGCTCTACTTCCGCAACTGCTGCTGGATCGGGGAAGCGGGAGTCATCGTCAGGCACCGGATGTGTGTAACTCCCCACGAGGTGTCGCACTTGAGGCACTCAAGTCGTTGGAGCCAGAAGGAGCGCAAGGACTTCATCACGACCTTGAGGTCGGCTTCGGCTCGTCTACATCAACCATGCTCTCCTGAGCGTTGATAACGCTTTTCGGTCTTCAAGGGTAAGTTCGCAAAAAGCCCCTCCCATTACTATATTACTAATAGATAGGTCCTGGCAGCTTCAGGGGTTTAGGGGCGTAGAGTAAAATTTATTGTTTTCATACGCGGAACCCCTACAATGGTATCAGAGATAGATCTATGCGTAGTAATGCTAGTACGGGTAGAACACACGAGATGTAGCGTGTGGGCGTTGATCTTTTAGTTGTTATGCTCCCACGTGTACTTGTGTATACCGCAATAATGCTTGATGAAGCGGCCCCCAACCCACTTTACGGGTTCATTCACGAGACTGGTACACGCTTGACATACGGCTTGCACCATATAAAGTGGCTTAGGGGGGTGTCTGTCTCTCTCGCATTAGTTGGTATACCATTTGCAACGGAGGGCCCCGAAAGGGGTGTAGTAGAGACAACTACTTGATCAACGTTGTGCTGAAAGTTCGTAGGTAAGAACGGTTCTTGTGCGAAAGCCCATTCAGCCACGTAAAACATGCAAAGATAAAGTAGAGGCGTCTAACTTTGTTTTGCAGGGGGCGTTGCTTTGTGATATGGTTGTGGCAAAGGTAAAGTAATTACCTTTTGTTACATAGTAGTATATAGTCACGGTAATGACAAACTACCACGCCAGAATGACACTGGTACCCTGGTGTCTACGGCGCCGGAACCCTGGCGCCGGAACCCGGTAACGGCGGATGGAGATAACGACGTGAAGGACCATATCACATAGCATTTACATTCAATGTTATTGTTTGTATGTCTTATTGTGTTCTAGTATTAGATACTCGACGGTAGCCTAATAAGATGATCCCTGTTAAAATTACCAACGATTGTGTTCCCCCTTAGTGTGCACCACCAAGAAAGTTCTTCGGTATGAGGCGATCCAGGGTTACAGGCCTGGGTGTCAGACATATCTACGTTCACATACAGTGGGTGTAAGCCATGTTGCACATCGGATACACTAAGGTTGAGTTGGCGAGCCTAGCACGCCACAGAAGCGTGGCCTCGAAACACGGATGGTCGAAAGATCGAGCACGAGTCGCATGAATGATGTGACCGACGTTTAGCGTCCACCTTTGAACCCACATTGATGGCCATGATCAATCGGGGGAGATGTGGCTGATAGGGGTCATGTTGTCACTAGGAACCCTCACTAGGGATAGATGTTTCTGAGTGGAGTTATTATTAACTCATTTAATTATAAACTTAGTCTAAATTCCTTTTGCAACTATAAATGTAGATGGCTCACCATGAAGCTTACTTTGTCATTGAGGATTGGGTAAATGGTGAGAATCTTAGACTTGATGGATCCAACTTCCCTAGTTGGCTAGTGCGCCTGAATGATCTCCTTACTAGGAATCATGTGGTAGACTACATACGCCGCACGATGGATTTGACTGAGCCAAACTACTATGAGACACCACAAGAACTGGCAAACCGCTACTATCGCCAAGAGATGTCCACCTACATTCAGATAATAATGTGTTACAGGATGGTGGATGAACTACATCCGCTCATGGGTGATCTTGACCCATATTCGATGGTGGATCGGCTGAGAGCAGAGTTCATAGGCCATGTACGCATGTGGAAGCACAACTTGCTTGGAGAGTTCCTTTCCATACAGATGGAGGAGCATACATGTCTGAAGAGTCACTTGGAGCGCATGCTTGACGCACACACGAGACTGGTTCACTTCATGGATTATTGGATGGCTGATCCATTTGCGATAGATGTACTGCTTCGGTCGTTGCCTCCCAGCTACAAAGGACATGTCCGGAGTAGCATCATGAGTGGTGATACGGAGGCATTGGATTTCCATGAGTTCATATTATGTTTCCAGAACGTAAAGGTTGAACCAATCACCGGAGAGGTCATCGATGACCAAGGTATATATTTGATATACAGCTTTATAAATGTTATAATCTTGCAAACACATTGCAGTGTTAAATATATCTGATACTTGTTCTGTTTTGGTGAAAACAGGTCCTTCTGCATGAGAGGTGCTTGCTGTAGAGGAGGTGACATTGCGTGTTGATGGCGAGCATGATGATGATGGCCGACGACACTCTCCCTCGATATTTATCATTTAGTTTATGGTTAGGATGATTAATGTAATGAAGAGATTATGAACTTCTTTAGTTTGTCTCACATTTCGTGAGACGGTTATTCATATGAGTTTGTAACAAACAGTTGTTCTGCTTTTATGAATGATTTTTATTCGTGTTCATATCTTGTTTGATTACTTGTGAATCGTCCTTATTGTTTGAAACTAATTGATAATGTATGAACATTTGTAAAACATTAAAATGCCTTGCTTAAAAAAATACCCAACTTAATGATATTTCATTGATGAATGAAACCATTTTTTAAATTCAAAGTTATGTGATAATATGTGAAAGTCATTCGATTTCTTTTCACATATAAATCATGCCTAAGTTCGGCAAAATAACTTGAACACCGTGTATTACTTGAATACAAAGTGTTTAAAGAATTGTTAAAAGTAAATACATATTCGATGTATTATGTTTTAACGAAAATGGTAATTATCATTAAATAATTGTTTAAATGTGTAAAGTAGTTTACCAAAGGAAACATGAATATGAAACTATTTGATTTGATCAAAGTGTTTCATCAACAAAGGGTATAAATGTAAAAGGGAATCCAATTACTATGATTTGATCAATAGTAATGAAATTCAACTTTATAAGAATGACATAAAAGTAATTGTGAAATGCAAAGTGTTTTGAAATGTCAAAGTACAAAAGCATCACAATATGATATTAGATATCAAAAAGGGGGTTGAATAGAAGGCACCAAATAAATCGTTGTAGTGTAGATGTAGAGACCATTAGTTAGAAATAGTTAGCACTCAATTAGAATTGGTAAACCATTTGAATTCGTGAAAGTTTTGGGGGTTATTCGATATAACCAAAACAATAGCGAATAAGTCCTTGTAGTGTATTCATTGGAAACTTTGAATATGGAATCCATAGCTGAGACCAAAAGGAAAGCAAGATTCGTATTGCTTGGATTTTGGTGCATTCTTGAGAAAGCTCACTTCTAGTGATGTTTCTCAATTACGAAGCAAATGGAAATTAGTGTAAAACACGATGAGGATTCAAAACCCTGCATCAGAGTGTTGAGAAGCGCAACGGACAATGTTCCTAAATGATTCTCTTCACAGAAGAAAAGAACCAATGATTTTGATCATTGTGTTTTTCTCTCCACTATCGTTTTTCACTACATGAAGTAGGATTCAAATTGTAAATCCATATCTTGTATGGAGACATTTGTGAATCACTTGTCATGATTTTTGGAATATGACATACCTACGAACTACAAAGGAAATAATGGTAAACTAGAATTATGAGAAATCCTAAAAGGAAAATTCCCTTGAGATTAGAAAGCAATTTGTTGCTGAATCTCACAAGTAAAAGGGGTTACTTGAATTTTCCCAAATGACTGCAAAGCCATAGTGGAAAAGGGGGGTAAATGACTAATGCACAATTTGTCAAGTATTGGACAAATTCAAATGAATTTGATTCATGCATGCTAAATGTCAATTGGATTTAAAACTAGTAAAGTACTAGTATCTCATAATAAATCTCCAAGTTTGATATTTGATCAAAGGTTTTTGAAGTTATTCAAATAGTAAGGAGATATGAAATTTGCATAAAATTGAGTGGGAGCTACGAAAGTCTTCCTGAAACAATATGTGATTGACATATTTTTGAGTGGGAGCAATGTAAGTCTCAAATTCAAATATGTGGGAACATATTTTGAGTGGGAGCTTATAAGAGTAATTCTTAAATGTGTTAAGAATGAAAGGCGCAAATACTTATGAATAATGATTCATAAGATGTAGAAGTTGATAATAGGTGTATTATGATATTATGTAGTATTCCTTAAGGGATTCTAAAAGGGGTTTCAGAATAGAAGTTAATTAAGGAACTGATCCTTAATAACTCAAATTAGGAATAGCATTAAGTTTAACATCAACGGTTGAAAGAAGGAAAAGGATGATCGTCATCCACTATGTTGAGATATAGGTTTTATCTTAGAAACCATGATGATAACTTGGCATAATATGTGATCCAAATAAGGAACGTGTGAAAGTGATTAAGTTCGAATCACAGAACGTTTGAGCTAAGTTTTGTCCGCAATGTCTAATAGAGAACTGTGGACATGTTTTCCAAATCCATAAAGGATAACATATCTTAAAGCATAAAGAGTTATGTTATAAGGGAATATGTTGGAAACTTCTGTAGATGCCAATTAAAGTCAAGTAGGAAGCGAGGTGAACATAACATTGAAAGTTGCACAGAGTGCACTGGTGTTTCGATGAATACATTTATAATAATAGATAAGGGTACCATCTAAAGTGTTGTATAATGTTATGGTGGGGCTAGTTCACTTTTAACGTAGAATGATGTGTCCCATGGCACAGTACCCATGAGAAAGCCCTCGACGTTGATCTAACATCATTGTAGGCTCCTGGAATCAGGCCTCGTTCTGCTGCCATAGCGACGATACATACACATACATGCTATCATGTGATGATAAAGTATTAATGTCAATCAAGGTGACATTAGTAAGTTGTAAAGGATTTGGGACTGTAAAGTATAGACCCAAGGCTCAACCTCTTCCATGAGTAACCATGTTCAGGGTACCGGATATATGGTGCCAATGATTGAGAACAAAATGCAGCTAGTGTATTTGTACTCTAGTGCAAGTGGGAGACTGTTGGAAATATGCCCTAGAGACAAATAGTAGTAAGGACTATTATCATATTTCATATAGTTTATGATTAAGTTTTATATCATTCTATAACTATGTTGAGTGGAAACATCAATATACGTGTGATATACAAACAACCAGGGGTTCCCAGTGAAATTCTAGTCACTGGTTCATTGGTCAACAGATGATCATGTTTCCTGATCATGTGGCATTTATGCCAGTTGGAAATGAGGTCATCTCATTCTGATAATGAGATGATGAACCAATACCCAACCTAAACATCGTGACCCGATCATGTCACGAAGTTCAAGTCACGATGATTAGAAATGGATCCTCGTAGACTATTCCTTAGACTGTGAGGCTATATCAATCACTGTCTCCTGAGAGTGCTTAGATAGCATCAAACACCATCTGGTAAAATGGTGGTTATAAAGGTGTGTTCATGTACTCGGAGGAAACCGGAGAGGCAATATATGTCAAGAGCGGGATTTGTCCGTCCATGTGACGGGAAGATACTCAAGGGCCCACTCGGAGAAGTTATATCCAATAGCTACGCAGCGTGTGATTAGATCACAGGGATATCACTTGTCGGAACGAGTCAAGCAACATTGTTCAGTAACGAGATTGAACACGACATGGTGAGGTCATTGATCAGATCTCGGGCAATGCAAGTATCGAGTGACAAAGGGAATAAGACACGACTGTCCCGGTTCAAACGACAAAAGATCTTCGTGGAACACACAGGGGTCACATGGCCATCCAGGTCCCTCTGTCGATCATTGGCGCGGGAGTGTCTCGACCATGTCTGGAGTGTTCCTGAACCGTGGGGTATCATGCTTAAGGGCTTGATGATGCTTAGAGAGTGTTTATAGGATCGGTGGAATCACCGAAGAAAAGAAGGGAGAAAACCGGAAGGATTTCGGTAAGTCCGGAGGATGTCCGGAGTGGAGGTAGAAGGTGTTCCATGGCCACGGAGATTAAATGATATGTGAATGAATGTTAAATATTGATTTAATCATTTATTCATATTTATTTAATAAAGAGAAAATCAATTAAAGGTCAAAAAGGCTTAATGGGCTAATTCCGGAGGGAGAGGGCCCATTAGGGGAAAGGAGAGAGGGAGAGGGGCCAAGGGGGCTGGTCGGCTGGGCCTAGCCCCCCTGCGGGGCCCACTAGGGGCTGGCCCGCAGCCACCCCATCCCCTCCTCTCGTTTAGTCCCACCCCGGGACTTTAGGGGAGGTAGTACCTCCCCTCCCCCTATATATAGTGGGGTATTTGGCCTAGAAAAATACACCAATAATCAATAAAGGTCTCCCTACTTTTGGGAGGACCTCCAATTGATATTTTCTCTCTCCCCCTCTCTCTCTGGTGACCGTGGTCCCAAGTCTGGACTGCGCGAGCAAGAGACATCTTCACCACGGAGCGCCATTGTGCTGCGAGATTTGGATCCGGGAGCTCTACTTCCGCAACTGCTGCTGGATCGGGGAAGAGGGAGTCATCGTCAGGCACTAGACGTGTGTAACTCCCCGCGAGGTGTCGCACTTGAGGCACTCAAGTCGTTGGAGCCAGAAGGAGCGCAAGGACTTCATCACGACCTTGAGGTCGGCTTCGGCTCGTCTACATCAACCACGCTCTCCTGAGCGTTGACAACGCTTTTCGGTCTTTAAGGGTAAGTTCACGAAAAGCCCCTCCCGTTACTGTATTACTAATAGATAGGTCCTAGCAGCTTCAGGGGTTTAGGGGCATAGAGTAAAATTTATTGTTTTCATACGCGGAACCCCAACAATATGCTCAAGGCAAAGGTATGTTCTTGATAGGGTTTCTTCCTTACTGGTCTCATGGTGTTAGTTGGGGAGACCGGTTTATAGGATAGATAGCCGTACTATCAAGAGGAGCTCTCGAGTGAGTAACTTGATCATATCCTTTAGAGAGAGCTCAAACCTTTTCATACTTGGCTTCATATTTCTTGGTTGTTAAGTGGATCTTATCCATGTGAGGTTCTTGAGCTTGTGTTAATCTTCATGACAAGCCCAAGTTCACCGAAAACGGATTTCATATGCATTCTCTATTGCGTTTTCGATGTTGGAGGTTTTACCGGTTTGTCTTTTCTAGATAGGTTAAACCTTTCATCATGTGGTTCTATCCTCCCTTGCTGGACTATAATGGTTCTCTGCATGATCTTGTAGATCTTGTTACTATCTTCGAAACGAGCCCAAGATCATCAAAATCAGAGTCTGGATGCAAAAGTTATGGTCATTTCAGTTTTGCTATTTCTGTCAGTTTTGCCTTGGGCGGAATGTCCGGCCGTTTTTAGCCGGAGTGTCCGGCCCGGACGGAATGTCCGGCTAATTCACGCCGGACTGTCCGACCCTAGGGTTTTGTCGACCTCTTCGGACATTCATAACACCATATCGGACTCCACCCGGACTCTGGCTGGAATCTTCATAGGTCGGAGTGTCCGGTCAGCATCACCTGGAGTGTCCGGCTGATGTTGGTCGGACTGTCCGGGGTAAGTTGCTCCCAACGGCTCTACTTTTAGGGGCCCTATATAAAGGCCCCTTCTTCTACCTTGGTGGCTGCGGTTTTTCCAACCTCAAGAACCCTAAAACTAAGCCACCATTGTTGATCTATTGAGCTTGCTTCCCTCTCAATCCCTCCTATGATTCTTGCATATTCTTGAGGGATTTGAAAGAGGAGATCTAGATCTACAATCCCACCAATCAATCTCTCCTCTAAGTGAGGGGAACATATTGGGATCTAGATCTTGGAGTCTTTTGTGGATTTCCTCCATTGTTCTTCCTCTCTTATTCCCCCATAAGCTTTTGTAGCTTTGGTGGAATTTGGGAGTGAAGGACTTGAGCACTTCTTGTGTTCTTGGCATTGCATTTGGTGCATCGGTTTGAGTTCTCGGTGAGGATTCGATTGGGTGAAAGGTGAGAAGCTTTTTACTCTTGGATTCATTGGAACCCTAGACGGTTTGGTGGTTTTGCAGGTTTGTGGATTACTTGGGGCCTCCAATTAAGTAGTGGAGATTTCTCTAAGCTTGTTTGTTGGGAGCCTCCAATTGAGTTGTGGAGAAGTGCCCCAACCTTGTGAGAGGTTCCGGATTGCCACCGACAAGTGCATCGATAGTGGAAGTGTGGATCGATCCCGTTGGGGTGAGATTCACAGGAGAACAAGGGAGGCCTTTTGTGGCGTTGGTGGTTTGATACCACCCCCTCTCCAAACGAGACGTACTCCATGTTGGGAGGAACTCGGTAAAATATCGTCGTCTCCGTGTGCCTCGGTTATCTCTATATTCGAGCTCTTACTTATGCACTTTACTTTGTGATAGCCTTCGTGCTTGAAGTATATATATCTAGCTATCACATAGTTGCTTGTCTTGCTTAGCATAAGTTGTTGGTGCAAATAGGTGAACCCTAGTTGTTCTAGGTTTTGTGCTTAATAAAGTAAACGCTAGTTTAATTCCGCCTTTGTTGAGCCACTCTCGGAAAAGTTTTTAAACCGCCTATTCACCCCTCCCTCTAGGTGGCATCTATATCCTTTCATACTATTATATAATACTATGCATTGTGGAGATGGTATCATATATTATTATCATATCCATGATACTACTATATATGATACTCCCCATTGTGACTAGTCTCATCCTCCAATCTCTATTCTTCTCCTCCACATCATCCACCAATCCCATTCTCCTCTTTTTTTATTGGTGAAGGCTCATAAAAGAAGAGAGAGAATTAAATTAACTAGTATTTCCTAGATGTACATTTATTTGCTCGAATCAGGCTTTTGCCCAGCTATATTAATATAGCAACCGGAATTGAGGCCACTGCTGGACCAGACAGCACAACGTCCAAAAGAAATAAGAGAAAAACAAAGAAAAAGAAAGAATAAAAAGAAGCGAAAACAAAGCCGATAACAGTGGCTCAACAAAACCGAGGACGACCTGCAACCGCTACGTCCTCTGTAGAATTCGACCACGCTCCTAGCGCTCCGAAGCGCCGCGTACCAAGCAGCACCCCAAGAGGGAAAGCGACGACAACGACGCTGCTAACCAAACTAGTCCTAGGGTTTCCCCTGATACGCAACGGGAGGTGCGGAAGAGATACACCCCATGCCCTTCAAGAAGGACGGCGACACCTGCATGTGCCACCGCGTCGGTGTCTAGATGACAAGGATTTTTCTCGACCCCTAAGAAAAACCACGCTCCTGGACGCTTCGTATTGCTCCACCAAGCTCGTCGCCCGCCAACACACGTCACCACGGTCTTGCAGTCACCATTGTCATCTCACCGTGACCCATGTTGCGAGGCTGGTAAGACCAAAAAAGGAGACACTTTGGTATGGGTCGATGGGACAACAACGCGCGGGAGGGAACAACCTCCACCGTCGGAAGGCGATAGACGACCGGATGCAGCAACAGGGGCAAACCAGAACCTCTCTGGTCCGGCCGAGTCCGAATGGGTTCGTGAAGCCCTACCGCTGCACTGCAGCAAGGGTGCCACTGTCATCGCCAACCTTCGCGCTAGTCCCTACTTCATCGTCCACCAGTGAATCTGCCCCACCGCAAATCCCCGCCGCTATTGAATTGATGCACTAGCCAACTATTCCAAAAGTCTGAACTGTTGGAAAGGGCTAGGCTATATATTTTAACACTCCCCCTCACGTCTAGGCTGGACAATCGGGAAGACACTAGACGTGGATAATCGGGGCTGCAACTATTTGGAGTAGATTAAATAGTGCATTAGCCGGGGTTTGAACTTGAGAGATCCTGGCTCTGATACCATGACAAAATAACAATATTGGTAGGGTCTTCCGCCTAAAAATCCTACCCTAATCGAGATCGCGCCGCCGCCGCACTACCTGCGCCGCTGCCGCCTGATCGCCCTCTTCACGGCGCCACCCTAGCCGCGCCGAGCAACCAGGATGTCTATCTCCTCGTCCGCCACCTTGTTCACCTCCTCGCCCCTCCGCTCCAGCGGATCTACTGGCGTAGGGTCCTCCTCCAGCCACGGCGCCGTGATGGCGTCACGCATCCCTACCGCGCCGATCGTCTTCAACAACCAGATCACGATTCGGCTTACGTCCGACAACTACCTCTACTGGCGCACTCAGTTTGTGCCGATACTCTGAAGCAACCTCATCTATGGGTTTGTTGATGGTTCTCTGCCCTGTCCGGATGCCGAGATTCTGAATCCTGATGCGAAGGACGCCGGCACGCCGGCCACACTCGCTAATCCCCTCTACGGCGCTTGGCACCAACAGGATCAGGCCATCCTCTCTGCCATTGTCTCCTCTCTTACTGAGGGAGTCATCGGGATGGTGATGCTCGCTACTACCTCGTATGAAGCATGGGAAACTCTCGAGGCGAGCTACTCCACCCAGTCTACTTCACGCGTCATGCAGATTCGCACGGCGCGTGGCAAGGTCAAGAAACATGAGTACCCTAATGCCACCGCCTACTTCAACAAGGTCAAATCACTGGTTGATACTTTGGCCTCCATTGGGCAGCCTCTCCGTACCGAGGAGTTCAATGCCTTCCTCGTTGCCGGCCTGGACATCGAATACGATGCACTTGCCGATCGTGTCGGTGCGCGACCCATTACTGATCCTATGCCGATTCGTGATGTCTACTCTCATCTCCTTAGTGCTGAGCAGCGTGGGGAGGCTCGACGCGCCGAGCTCGCCGCCGGCCAGCAGCATGCCAACTATGCCGGGCGCGGCGGTGGACCAGGAGGGTCTCGACCTGCCCAGTACACATCAGCGCCGCAGCAGCGTCCTGGACAGGGGAAGCCGCCCTAGCCTGATCGCCCCTCCGGGTCGGGTACGCGGCCCATCTGCCAGATTTGATGAAAGGTGGGCCATGTTGCTTCGTGTTGCTTCAAACGGTTCCAAAAGGATTACCTTGGTGCAGGCAATGACGGGCGCAACATGGAGCGACAGATTGCTGCGTTCTCCGTCACGACCACTACCTCCGGCTCTACTACCTCCTATCCAGTTGATCCCAACTGGTATGCTGATACAGGCGCGACGGATCACTTCACCAACGACCTCAACAAACTCACCATAAAGGAGCAATACACTGGCAAGGACAATGTCCAAACTGCCAATGGATCAGGTATGCGCATTACACATATTGGCCACTCCACAATTCCTACATCTCTACATCCTTTACACCTTAAACACATCCTCCACGTACCTTCTATTACTCGCAATCTCCTTTCGGTTAAAAGATTTGCCTATGACAATAATGTCTTCTTTGAATTTCACCCATGGTATTTTCTTGTTAAGGACCGGGATACAAGGGCGGTTCTACTTAGAGGGGAGTGTCGTGGAGGTCTCTATAATCTTGATATGTCCTCAATAAAGCAAGTCTTCAGTGCTGTCAAGGTGTCTCGTGCTCTTTGGCACTCACGTCTAGGACATCCAGCTACTCCAGTCGTTCAACATATTCTACATCGTCATAAGCTTCCTTCCGTAGAGTCAGTCCATAAAGATTTAGTTTGTGATGCCTGTCAGCAAGGAAAGAGTCATCAATTACGTTTTCATTATCCACTCGTGTTGTTACAGAACCTCTTGAGATTATATATTCAGATGTTTGGGGCCCTGCCCAAGTTTCTATTAGTGGTCATGCATATTATGTTAGTTTTGTTGATGGTTACAGTCTTTCTGCATGGCTATATATTCTTAAACATAAGTCCGATGTGTTTGCCACGTTCCTTCAGTTTCAACAGCATGTTGAACGTCTCTTAAATAAGAGAATTAAAATGTTCAAAGTGACTGGGGTGGCGAATATCTTAGACTCAACAAATTCTTTTCCAACATTGGTATTTCACACCATGTATCATGTCCTCATACCCATCAACAAAACGGTACTGCTGAGCGTAAACATCGCCACATTGTTGAGACTGGCCTTACTTTGTTAGCTCATGCTTCGGTTCCTTATAGATTCTGGAGTGATGTCTTTACCACCGCTTGCTTCCTCATTAATCGTCTTCCCACGCGTGTCATTGGCATACAAAAACCCCTAGAGCGTCTCCTTGGCGAGACTTCCGATTACACCTTTTTTAAGGTGTTTGGTTGCGCATGTTGGCCACGCTTACGTCCTTACAATAATCGTAAACTAGAATTTCGTTCTAAACAGTGTGTCTTTCTAGGCTACAGTTCTCTACACAAAGGCTACAAGTGTTTTCACATACCCACTAATCGTGTCTATATTTCTCGCGACGTTGTTTTTGACGAGACAGTTTTTCCTTTCTCTCATCATACGTCCGCCTCTCCGTCACCATCATCATCGACAACTCCACTTTCATCTGACCAATTTGTTGATGCTGCATATTCTCCATTGCTTTTGGCTAACCATGGTGCAGGATGAGGTGCTCGCCTCGAGTTACTCGACGAGGCAGCAGAAGAAAATCACGTCGATCGCGTGCCTGGAGCGCACGTCGATCTGCATGAGCCGATGCGCGGGCATGCATCTCGGGCCGCTTCACCAGCTACCGACCGCACGGCGGCGGTTCATACCCGACCCGTTTCACCTGGGCCGGCCTCCTCCGTGCTGCGCTCGCCTGGGTCGGCCTCCTCAGCGACCACAGCGCCTGATGGCTATGCGACGCCTGCGGTGATGGATGCCTCCGAGCCAACTTCTCCTTCTCCGACGGATCCTGGCCCAGATTACTCGAGTCCTGGTCCAGCAACGCCGGCTGTTCGGCCCGGACCTACTACCAGATTACAGTGCGATGTTCGACAGCTGAAAAATCGCACTGACGGTACAGTTGTGTGGAACACTACCAGGTCCTCCGATCCTACTTTGTTACACTCAGAACCTGGAGATTATTGTCTTGCTTTGTCTTCTCCGCATTGGCGTACAGCGACGGAGACAGAGTTCAATGCTCTACAGCTTAATAACACTTGGCTTTTGGTTCCACCTCGCACAGGTGTGAATATTATTGACTGCAAGTGGGTCTTCAAGATTAAGAGGAAAGCTGATGGTTCCGTTGATCGATACAAGGCTCGTCTTGTGGCTAAAGGGTTTAAACAACGTTATGGACTTGATTATGAGGACACTTTCAACCCTGTGGTCAAGCCCACTACTATTCGATTACTCCTGCCTATGGCAATTACTCAAGGTTGTATCTTCCTCAACTTGATATTCAGAATGCGTTTCTCCATGGTGTACTTGAAGAGGAGGTTTTTATGAGGCAGCCCCCAGGATTTGCAGATCCTGCGCACTCTGATTACTTATGTAGATAAGGCACTTTATGATCTCAAACAAGCTCCACGTGCCTGGCATGCTCCTCTCAGTTCAGTACTCACCACCCTTGGTTTTACACCCTCTATAGCTGATACGTCTCTGTTCATCTTGCGACGGCTAGATACTGTCCTCTACTTGTTGGTTTATGTTGACGACATTATACTGGTCAATTCGTCCATGACTGCAGCCACTAAGCTGGTTACTCAGCTCAGTTCATCTTTTGCTCTAAAAGATCTTGGTCCGTTACACTACTTTCTTGGTGTTGAGGTGCACCGGCATGGGTCCAATGGTCTTCATCTGAGTCAGAAGAAGTATGCAGCCGACTTACTGCAGCGAGCTGGACTACAGAAGTGTACACCAATGACCACTCCTATGGCTTCTACTGATCGCCTCTCGATTACTGATGGTGATCCGCTTTCAGCTGAGGAGTCTACTCGCTACCGCAGTATAGTTGGAGGTCTTCAGTATCTTACTCTGACGCGTCCTGATATCTCTTTCTCAGTGAACAAGGTGTGTCAGTATCTACATGCTCCTCGTTCTACTCATTGGTCGGCGGTCAAACGAGATATCTTACGCTATGTTCATGCTACTATGTCATACAGTCTGTTGTTGAGTGCTGCTACAACCTCACCAGATCTTCTTTCCGCCTTTTCTGATGCTGATTGGGCTGGAAATTCAGATGACCGGTGATCAACGGGAGGATATGCCATCTTTTATGGTGGTAATCTAGTTGCTTGGAGTGCAAGGAAACAGGCTACAGTTTTTCGCTCTAGTACAGAGTCAGAATACAAGGCACTGGCTAATGCAACTGCTGAAATCATATGGATACAGGCTCTTCTTGGTGAACTTGGAGTATCTCAGACATGTCCACCAATTCTATGGTGTGACAATATTGGAGCAACATACCTTTCCGCCAACCCAATTTTTCATGCACGAACCAAACATGTTGAAATTGATTTTCACTTCGTTCGAGAA
Source organism: Avena sativa (assembly GCA_916181665.1). NCBI lineage: Eukaryota > Viridiplantae > Streptophyta > Magnoliopsida > Poales > Poaceae > Avena > Avena sativa. The sequence goes on along the minus strand of OV702290.1, from coordinate 22,625,130 downwards.
CGAGTTGCTCAGAAATTGCTTCAGATTCGGTTCGTTTCCTCTAAGGATCAGCTAGCTGACATCTTCACCAAACCACTGCCTCTACCACTATTTGAAGCATGTCGACGCAATCTCAATCTTCATAGAAGAGTTGAGATTGAGAAAGGGTGATAAACGATGTGTTATGTTCTAGTACGTATCGTGTACGTGTTAGAGTTGTATTGTAGTCCTACCCTTGTACAACTTGTAAAACCATCTATATATACATGAGACAGGTCGAGCCCTAGAGGCATCGATCAATACCCTACCAATATTGTTATTTTGTCAGCCGCCAAGCAGCAGCGTCGTCACCAACATGCTCACATGGTCGTACATTTATTTGCGGACGGAGGCTGGCTAGATTTTCTCTCGCCCTTGCGTCGCCCGCGGGAGGGCGATCACAGGAGCCTCAGTAGCTTTCTGTTCGTACATTTATTTGCAGACGGAAGGAGTATGTCGTTGTTGTCACTGCCGCCGGATTACCGTATGCGTGGATGTATATACGTATTCATGTACGAGTGCGAGGTATGACGGATCGCATCCAGCGACCTGATGGTGGAGCACAAGAAGTTCACGCAGTCTGCCTCTGCTTCAGCTGCCCACAGCCAGAGCCATGGAGGTCTGGTGCTGCAGATTTGGGGTCGGATGCGGCACCGCGGCAGTAGCGGGCGCACCACGGCTGTCCAGGAAATACCTTTCACTGCCCGTGGGTGTCCACTTACTTGATTAAACGGGATTGGGTTGGCGGCGGTGTGAATATCCGTGCCCATTTACACCCCTAATGGTGAAGGTGCAAAGCTGAACCGGCGCCAATACTAACACACGGCCGTGATCAAGATATACAATCGTCTCATCTCCTTGCTCAAAACCCAAGGCGCCACATCTCAGTTCTCGATGTGTTGGAAATATGTCCACATTAACCACTCCCTGCGGGCCGGGGATCACGAAGCGTTCGTAATCGTAGCACTTGACTATAAAGTTCAACCTGGTGCTACAGTTTCTGATCCATATGCCAACAACCATGGTCGACTCCAGTTTCACTGAGTTCAAACTTGACTACCCAGAAATCAAAAGCCATGGGCTCTGCGACGCCGTCTCCAAACGCATCTTCGCTGGTAATTACAGCTGGAAGATCGAATGCTACTACTGGGAGGACGACGAGGACGATAACCTCGATCTCAGCTTCTCCCTGGACAGCAAATTCAACAGCTTCACTGGCTTCTTCGAGGTTTTCCTGCTGCGCAGAGACAGCGCTCCGTCTCGGCGCCGTGCAAGAAGATCATTGCTAGAGATCGGCGAATACATCAAAGGTAAATACGTCACCTGGTCAGATCAACTCTTCGTGAAGCGAGGTTGCCTGGAGAGGTATGTAAAAGATGGCGTGATCACGCTCGTATGTGGTGTCATAGCCCTGCCTGCGAATTCTATCACCGTGCCGGCCTCAAACATGGTGAACTATTTTGAAGACCTGCTGCAATGCCCCAATGGTTCAGACGTCTCATTCTCGGTCGGGGGCGAGACCTTCCGCGCTCACCGGGCTGTGCTTGCTGCTCGCTCGCCGGTGTTCAAATCTGAGCTCTTCGGTTCGTTGGCAGAGGCAAAAATGCCGTGCATCACGCTGCACGACATCGAGCCAGCAGCTTTTAAAGCTATGATTCAGTTCATGTACACGGACAGACTGTCCGTACAGCTAGATCCTGAAACCTTTTGCCCCAAACCCCAACAGTTTCAGGATTTGCTCGCGGCAGCCGATAGGTACGACTTGGGCAGGTTGAAGCTAATGTGTGCTCAGGAGCTATGGGATAGGGTATCGGTGGAGACGGTGGCCACAACCTTAGGCTATGCTGAAATGCACAATTGTCCGGAGCTGAAGAATAGGTGCCTAGACTTCTTCCTGAAGGGGACGAATTTCAAACAAGTCGTGCTAACTGAGGGATACCTGTGGCTCATGCAACGCTTCCCGTCGGTTATCGATGAGATCAAACCGCGGGTCAAGGACCTAATCTGCTACTAGACGCTACGTACTACTGGTCATCCAAGTATTGTCTGTGACACCGATCTGAGCTTCACCGAGTATAACAGTATCACTGTTATAGTACTATTCTGGACTGTGTATCGTACTTCTGCACGAAGATACCTACTACATCCATTTATCCTGGACATTTCTATCTGTTTTGATATCGTGAGCCGCATCGCAAATGGCATCAGCTTTTCATGTATGATCTCTGACTCCCAGGATGGCCTTACATTTTTCCACAGATTCCATAGCACTAATATTTGCGTGGACAATATGTATCCCAAGCTGAATCAGAAAGCGTGTGATGCATTTTGTATATAAGTGGAGCCTGCAATTTGGAGCCTGTGTAACCCTGGTGGACTTTTTTTTTCGAAAAAAATGAAATTTAAAGATTTAAAAAGTCCTTAAGAATACTGGGATGTAAACAATAATTTGTAATACTTGTGTGCAAAAATCATGTCACAATACTCCCTCCGTTCGGGATTATAAGTCCCGCGCGGATAACTAGGTTATAAATTTAACTAACAAAATATAAATAATATATTATAAAAATTATATTATTAGAAACTTTAGATGTTATATTTTCTAATGGTATAATTTTTAAAATATATAACTTATATTTTATTGGTCAAATTAACAACCTAGTTATCCGTGTGGGACTTATAATCCCGAACGGAGGGAGTACCTTGTATCTTAGCCTCAGCAAAAAAGAGAAAAATGCAGATCTAAGCGTGAACAGTGTAAATTTGGATGGGCTTGCGCAATTTAAAATTTGTCTTTTTTTTTTGCTGTGCCCGATATACAAGATAATTTCCATTGACAATTTACAAACATGTATTTCGTATTGCTAGCTACACGTAGGTATTTTTTATTGGAAATATTTGATACTCCTTAAAAAAAAATTAAAAATGGGCTCACTGAAGCCGTCCTCCAAATCCATTTGCTTTCAGCTTCCTATCTCATTTTGCATCTCTTCTTATCCGCGTGGAAGCTACTCCCTCCGTTTAGAAATATAAGATGTTTTAGCTTTGTGAAAGGAGTGTATCTAGACCCCTTTTAGTATATAGGTTTATTCTAAACATGTACGAACCTATATACTAAAAGATGTCTAGATACATCCAATTCACAAAGCTAAAACATCTTATATTTCTAAACGGAGGGAGTAGGCAACTAATCACTCGGCATGTATGCCACTTTCAAACTTGAAATGTCAAATGAAATATATACTAAATTGAAAAAAAAACTGTAGGGGATGAACATGAAAATATTGGCCACATATTAGTTCAAATTTAAAGATGATGGTTCTAAATAGAATAAATCTACTAAATAACTTTCTTAAGGCGCATCGGTACAGACTTGTTCCTGTTTTTGATAAAAGATAATATATTAATATCAATAAGATATCAAGTACTTCCTCCTTGCCATAATATAAAGCATATAAGAATTTTGAAATGTCAAATGTTATCAACTTTGATCAAGTTTATTGGGAAAATTATCTATATCTATAATACCAAATGTATACGATATGAGTAGACTCATATCGAGGAATCTAATGTTACTGATTTTGTATTGTAGATATTGATATTTTTCCTATATACTCGGTGAAACTTGATGAGTTTGACTTTTATAAAATCTTTGGCAACGAGGGAGTACATCCCGCATATACAAAAGTTCATTATGATCGGAAAAATATCTGGAGTTTTTTAATTGTCTTAATTTCACACAAGAAAAACGAGTCTCGTTAATCTCTACTTTGTGCTATCTAAAAAGAATCCAGTCGTATACAAGGGGAAGGGATACAAGGGGAAGAGACTGATGTATGCCTGCCTGTCACCGCCTAGCATAGGAGAATATCATTTTACGGCCCAAAAGTTGGGGTGTACAGGCAATGTGGTACTCAAGTTTCCTGAAATCAGCTGGAATGACTACAGTTGGTGTGCCAAATACTCAGAGGGTCTTTTTCGGCACGAATTCAACTTTACGTTTCAATATAAAAAATCAGGCTAACGGGCGTCAAATTGGGCCCCCTGTCAGTTCTCGCCGTTATGTCGCTCCCGTCGCTTAGGCGGGGTGGCTGTCACGTAGGCTTGCAGCGTTGACACAGTGAATAGGAGAACACCCCCTACCCAGTGTATTGACGTGATAAAACAGGGCCCATGTATCGGTGTTATAATTATTTTTTGTTTACTCAGAAGCTGGAACGGCCACCGCCACATGTCTCTCCTTGGAGTTCCGTCCCAATCGTTAACCCCTACCATAAAAGCGCATTGACTGTTCCACCGTTCCCCTGCCTCGCAGAAACCACTCTTCTTCTTCCTGTCATCTACTATCTTCTTCCCATCTTCTCCTTGCCGCCATGGAAGGTCTATGCACTCTATAAATATGAGGCCACGGCGTTCGCTTTCGCCATCGCCTCAACCTCTCTGCAGTCCATCTCCACCCCACCCCTTTAGCCATCGCCTCTCCACCGCGCCGTCGTCTCGCCTCCCTTCCCTCTCCAATCTCCACCGCGCCGCCATGGAGGTGCCCACGCTCAACCACTACGAGGCGGCGATGTTTGCGTACTACGGCATCCTCGCACCGCCGCGCGTGACCGTGCACGCCGGATTTCGCATCAGCGAGGCGGGTGTGCCGGTGGCTCCGCTCCTCAACCCCCACGGATACGAGATGGAGTGCGTCATCACGGAGCGTCGCCGCCAGCTATCCGCGTGCATAAGGGCGTTGCCCTGGTACGCGGCGGCCAGCGAGTACTGGCCCCGGCTGTTCAAGAAGGAGCGGAAGGCCAAGCTTGGCAACCGTATCGTGGAAGGGCGCCTGGTGCACCCGGATCGCCGCACCCAAGAAGGACGGTAGATGTTCTGGTCCGTCCCTGGACGGACCATCTATACCACCATCGATGTCGCTAGCCGCGCAGAGGAGCTCCGTCTCCCGAACAACACCGAAATCGTGGAGATTTCGTCCGACGACGACGAGGAAGCCGACGGCTCGGAGGACAGCGGCAGCGAAAGTGTTGTCGACTAGGAAAATTTGTAAAGTCGCATCTTTGTATGGAAAAATTTGTGGTCCAATAATAAAATGTCTCAATTTAGATCTTTGTCTCGATTAATTTGTGAAAGATTTTTTCAAAAATACTGACCAATTCAATTTCTACCTCGAATTAATTTCTGCCCCGAATTAATTTACATTAATTGTCCTGGACTGCTGACCGTCGCAGGGTTTTTGGTCCCGGTTCGTGGCATGGTCCCGATTATGGAAACGAACTGGGACCGATGGAATTTGGGCGCTGGACCAAAGACCCTCTTTCTACCAAGTGCTAGAGACAACCTTCACTACCTATGACAACAAGAAGATAGACGTTGTCTACACCAACGAGGAGGAGACAGTGTTGCGTATCCTGAGGATGTACGAGGGTTGGCTTGAGATACACGAGGACAAGTTTGTGGGATTGGACCTCGAGTACACCCCGGAGCACCCATATGAAGGGAGTGAGGTCGCCGTCGTTCAACTGGCCATACGGAAACACGTCCTCGTCTACCACTTCTCCCGGTTTGTAGATCTGCACTCTGTAGCTAACCGCTTTTAGGGTTTTCTCCTCTTGTTCTTTATCTACTTGCTCATCTTGCAACTATTGGATTTTATTTAGGACCAAATAAATTAGGGTTTACCTATGTCTCAATCGACTGAGATTTTCTTTAGTCTCAATCACCTAAAAAAAGTGCAACCGTAGTTAAAAGAAATGTGCAACTCATTCAGTCGACTGAGAAATAGCAAAACCGAATAAATTATGACAATCAATGTTGAGAGTCTTGATCTTGCATTTACTAAACTTTTCAAAATTATATTGAGATGATGATCTTGCATTGACAAAATATTTGTAGTTACAAATTTTCGTGATGACAAACTACATACTTTCAGGACTGACAGAAAATGTCCGGTGCTGCGCCAGTTCCTTGAAAAAAGGGAATTGTTTTCTCCACTGTCGACACAACAACTGATTTTTCGAAATTGTATCAAAAGGAAATTATAATTCCTGCACACAACTGGATCGATATTCAGCATCTTGTCAAGATCCTAGGGGGCAGGAAGAAGGATGGAATGACATCACTCGCAACTAGAATCCTCGATGAGTCGTACGTCACAATGAAGGAAGATTTCTCTATGGATAGGCACGATTTCTGGAACGAGTGACCATTGTCTGATATAAACCTGAAGTATGCAGCCATAGATGCTTACGTGACCTACCAGCTGTACAAGAAGATCCATTTTTTTCAACGTTACCTCGTGTTTTGCCCTATTTGCAAGAGGGAAGAAGAGTTTAGGGGAGCCTTTTGTAGAAAATGCCGAATAGCTGAGTTTGAAGTTGAATATGCAAAGAAATTGGCTGCATCTGAAGCAGCTGACAGAGAGGCTGCAGAAGCAGCTGAAAGAGAGCTTGCAGCTGAAGAAGCAGCTGACAGAGAGGCTGCAGATGAAGCGGCAAACAGAGAGGCAGCATCTTCTAGCGGCAACAATCAGGCCTGTGATGCACAGCAATTGTTCCGCAGGACGCTGAAGATAGGAAAGCCAAGTCAGATGTCATTTGGGACAAAGCAATTTGTCGGATGTGGAGTACCTGTAATGATGGCAAGCGCGTCAAGTGGTCTGATGAGGAGTGAATTAAATTTTACTTGTCAGTGTTATGTTTCTGTTTTGTGGAACTCAGTTAGCTTGCCAAGATGTCTAGCGCATCAAGTGATACTAGTAAAATAAATTTAACCCTCGTTGTGTTATGTTTATGTATGTGTCTTGTAGCTTATCAAGATGGTAGCTTCTTAACTGACAGTTTGAAACAATGCCCTTTTCCTCTCTCGCTAAACATATATGTTTCATTTTGCCCAAATTGGTAGCAAATCTAGAGAATATTCTCACTTCGATATTTCGTTCCCTTTTAGACCTCTTTTTGCCTCCGAACAGGTAGCAAATCTAGAACAGCAAATCACACCAGGCAGAATACATTCATTCAGAAAACAAAACAAATGTAGATATAGCTGTGCGCAGCTAAATAGGATATAACGATAGAAAGTAGGTTGCTTAACGAGGTTCGATGCATTCAGCCAGAAATAGGATATAGCTAGAAAGGAGCTGTTGGGCAGCAGGGGCAGCCGCCGCAGCTGTAGGCACATCCTGCAAGCGCCCGCGCCTCCGCCATCTTCCTCTGGTGCTTCCGCCACTTCTTGTTGCCCAGTTTCTTGGACTTGGGGGCCTTGGGCCTGATTGGAGGCATGCGACCCTCTTTGATGGCCACCCGCTGGAGGTTTCGGAGGTGAATGCAGAGAGCACGGTGTTGAGCGATGTAGGCGTTGATGTTCGCGGGCTCGGGCTTGCCGCTTTTGTGGATGCTGAAGCCCGCGGCCTCTACATGCTTCAGTAAGGTGTTCAAGACGGTGCCGCCGGCGGCACGACTCGTCAAGCAGTAGACGCCCCCTTGCGAAAGGGGTAGCTGTAGGGGTCCCTGAGGAAGCCGTCGTACTTGCCGGCCCGCAGCCTCCTCAGCACCTGATGAGCCTTGGTGTGAATGGACTCGTCATCGCTGCAGACGTCGCTGCCGGAAACCTATTGGAAGAAAGGGAAAATGGGAGAGTAGATGGTGTAAGAAGATCGAGCAATCAAAATGCGAACAAGCGAATCCTAATAAACCAAGATCTAGCATCCAACGATGGGAACGGTGTTGGATAATTAGGCACAATTTCCATGATTAATTCCGGAATATTAAACATGACAATACCAGCTAAATTTTAAATAGATTAGCCCATTATTTCTAACAAATGGTAGAAGAACCAGGGGAGGGGAGCAAACCCAACTTACCTCCAACCATAGGTCGTCGATGCCGGTGTCGTAGGGGGTTCAGCGGAGCGATGTACTTATCTGGATCGTAGGTGCCCAAGAAGTGCGTGATCTGCTTGTGACCGGCGGGGGCCTCCTCGCCGGCGGGGGGCTCCTCTTCGGCGTCTCTGTCGGTAGCTAGGACGGGGGCCTGGACGGGAACGGCGGCTGCCATCGATGCCTCCACTGGGGCCTGGACAGGGACAACGGCTGCTTTCAATGCGTCGAGGGGGACCGGCGAGGAGACGGGGGCCTCCTCGCCGGCGGCCACGGAGGCGACGATGGACACCTTATCCTCCTCGGCCATCGCCGGCACGGACGGGGTATTCTCGGGAGTTTGCGGATGCTGGTGGGACAGTGGAGAGGGTTGCGTGGGGACAGTGAGCGAGTGTGGGAGTGGGTGTGCGGAGAGGGGCTCTATATCTAAGGTGGATAGAAGCAAGGCACGTTTCGTTGCACCACCATGCAACGCGCTGCGCAGTCGACTGCACCGTGCACCGTGACACGCGCACGATACGTCATGTTTTTTCCCGGGCTATGCATGGCAGTTCTGTATTGAGCCGCATGCAAAGGGCGCACACATAATTTCTATGTACGAAGTTTGACATGGCCCTAAAATTGGCGATTGAGAGCCGCTGCATAAAAATGGGATATGTCTATTAAAATCAAGTGGCAATAAATTGCAGCTGTCCATCGACGACCGTGCACTCGATGACGCATGTGTTGTGGCGTAGTAGTAGCAGCAGTAGGCTTTTCAGACTTGATTAAACATGACATAACCGCTCGACGACTTTTTCCATGGACGGCATCGTGTTCCTTCTTGTAGAAGTCTCGCCGAGGGAGACGTCTATGCTGTCTCGCGCTGTACTGTGAAGGGCACAACGTGTGCAACAATCATCGTTGGATCGCACAGAATCAACGGCTGGTGCGCACGATCCGCGTGACAACTGTGATAACCAATCAGAGAGTAGCAGACAGGGTGAGCATAGATTTGTGCTTCTACAAAAGATAGAGAGAGAGGGGGGGGCAAAACTGAGTAGTACCACATAAAACCAAGGGCGATACTGAGTCGTATAAAAATGGAAAGTGAGTGTCTTGCACAATGAAATACATCGTGGCATACATCAAATTATGCCAAGATAGATCCACAAGAGTTCATTGGATGCGTGTTCATCTCATAAACCACGTAAGGATCCACTAGAGTCATTGGATGTGTGTTCTTCTCACAAACCACATATCACCAGTGCCATTGCATGTGTGTTCTTCCCACAGACCACACATGGATCCACCAGTGTCATTGCATGTGTGTTCTTCTCACAAACCACACATGGATCCACCAGTGTCATCGCATGTCTGCTCTTTTCATGAACCACGGCTAGAGTCATTGCATGTGTGTTCTTCTCATAGACCACATATCACCGGTGTCATTGTATGTCTGCTCTTCCCAGGAACCACAGCTAGAGTCATCTCATGCATGCTCTTTTCATGAACCACAACTAGAGTCATTGGATGTGTTTTATTCTTACAAACCATATCATGAACCACACCCAGTGTCATTGCATGTGTGTTCTTCTCACAAACCACACATGGATCCACCGGTGTCATTGCATGTCTACTCTTCTCATTAACCACAGCTAGAGTTATTGCATGTCTGTTCTTTTCACAAACCACATATCACCAGAGTCATTGCATGTGTGTTCTTCCCATGAACCACACATGGATCCACCAGTGTCATTGCATGTGTGTTCTTCTCACAAACCACACATGGATCCACCCAGTGTCATCGCATGTGTGTTCTTCCCGTGAACCACACATGGATCCACCAGTGTCATTGCATGTCTGCTCTTTTCATGAACCACAGCTAGAGTCATTGGATGTGTGTTCTTCTCACAAACCATATCATGAACCACACCAAGTGTCATTGCATGTGTGTTCTTCTCACAGACCACACATGGATCCACCAGTGTCATTACATGTGTGTTCTTCTCACAAACCATATCATGGACCACACCTAGTGTCATTGCATGTGTGTTCTTCCCATGAACCACACATGGATCCACTAGTGTCATTGCATGCCTGCTCTTCCCACAAACCACACATGGATCCACCAGTGCCATTGCATGTGTGTTCTTCCCATGAACCACACATGGATCCACCAGTGTCATTGCATGTCTGCTCTTTTCATGAACCACAACTAGAGTCATTGGATGTGTGTTCTTCTCACAGACCACATATCAGCATTGTCATTGCACGTGTGTTCTTCCCACAGACCACACATGGATCCACCAGTGTCATTGCATGTGTGTTCTTCCCACAGACCACACATGGATCCACCGGTGTCGTTGCATGTGTGTTCTTCCCATGAACCGCACATGGATCCACCGGTGTCATTGTATGTCTGCTCTTCCCATGAACCACAGCTAGAGTCATCGCATGCATGCTCTTTTCATGAACCACAGCTAGAGTCATTTGCATGTGTGTTCTTCTTACAAACCATATCATGAACCACACCCAGTGTCATTGCATGTGTGTTCTTCTCACAAACCACACAAGGATCCACCGGTGTCATTGCATGTCTGCTCTTCTCATTAACCACAGCTAGAGTCATTGCATGTGTGTTCTTCTCACAAACCACATATCACTTGAGTCATTGCATGTGTGTTCTTCCCATGAACCACACATGGATCCACCGGAGTCATTGCATGTGTGTTCTTCTCACAAACAACACATGGATCTACCTGGTGTCATCGCATGTGTGTTCTTCCCAAGAACCACACATGGATCCACCAGTGTCATTGCATGTCTGCTCTTTTCATGAACCATAGCTAGAGTCATTGGATGTGTGTTCTTCTCACAGACCACACATGGATCCAGTGTCATTGCATGTGTGTTCTTCCCAAAGCCCACACATGGATCCACTAGTGTCATTGCATGTGTGTTCTTCTCACAAACCTTATCATGAACCACACCCAGTGTCATTGCAAGTGTGTTCTTCTCACAGACCACACATGGATCCACCAGTGTCATTGCATGTGTGTTCTTCTCACAAACCATATCATGAACCACACCTAGTGTCATTGCATGTGTGTTCTTCCCATGAACCACACATGGATCCACCGGAGTCATTGCATGTGTGTTCTTCTCACAAACCACACATGGATCCACCCAGTGTCATCGCATGTGTGTTCTTCCCATGAACCACACATGGATCCACCAGTGTCATTGCATGTCTGCTCTTTTCATGAACCACAGCTAGAGTCATTGGATGTGTGTTCTTCTCCCAGACCACACATGGATCCAGTGTCATTGCATGTGTGTTCTTCCCAAAGACCACACATGGATCCACCAGTGTCATTGCATGTGTGTTCTTCTCACAAACCATATCATGAACCACACCCAGTGTCATTGCATGTGTGTTCTTCTCACAGACCACACATGGATCTGATGCGCTCGGCGATCGACGTAGAGCTCGTTGGGAACCCCAAGAGGAAGGTATGATGAGTACAACAGAAAGTTTTCCCTCAGTTATGAAACCAAGGTTTAATCGAACTAGTAGGAGCAAGGAAACACCCCAAAGGTGTTACTACCTGAGCTTTGGCAGGGCGCACTACTGGTGCTAGTAGCAACGTGGAGACCTGCACAACACAGCCACAAAACTTTGTCCCCAACTTGCGATGAGGTTGTCAATCTCACCGTGTTTTGCGGAAAACAAAGGATTAAACGTATCGAATGGAAAGAAGTAAAAGTTTGCAGAAAGTAAACACAAAGCAGAAACAGTTTATAGATTGTATGTAAAGACAAAGGACCGGGATCCATAGTTCACTAGAGGTGGCTCTCCTTAGATAGATAACATGCTGGGTGAACAAATTACAGCGGGGCAATTGACAAACACCGAGAAAGCAATACATGCATATACTAATCATCTTGACTCCTTTGAGACTTGATTGGGCATTACAACATAATACATAGACCGCCATCCAACTGCATCTATGACTAATAATCCACCTTCAGATTATCATCCGAACCCCCTCCAGTATTAAGTTGCAAGCAACAGATTATTGCTTTACGAACTGCGTGTAAAGTAAACAATACGATTGTTCTATGAACAAAGGATTGTTCTATGAACAAAGGATTGTTCTATGAACAAAGGATTGTTGTTTTCTCCCTAGTAGCAACAACACATCTAGTACCTTAGAGATTTCTGTCACTTCCCCAGATTACCAGAGGCATGAACCCACTATCGAGCATAAATACTAACTCTAGGAGTTGCTAGCATCATCTTGGCCAAGATAGCTACTAACAACGGAAAGCATGCAAGATCTCAAATAACGAAGACATGATAGAATCAATAATCAATCTGAAATAGCATCTCAATATCCATCAGATCCCCGCAAACACAACATGTACGGATTACAAATAGATGATCTTGATCGTGAACGGAGCTCACAAGATCTGAACATGAAAGCACAAAGGAGGAGAAACCAGCCATCTAGCTACTACATGGATCCGTAGTCCAAGGATGAACTACTCACGCATCACACCGGAGGCTTGCATGGTGATGAAGAAGGCCTCCAGGGTGAATTCCCCTCTCCGGCAGGGAGCCGGGAAGAGCTTCAGATCCCTCCCGATCTAGGGATGGAGATGACAGCGGCTACAGACTCTTTCGTGGATTTTTGATCGCGTACTTAGGGTTTTCGTCCCGAGGGCAACTTATAGGCGGAAGGAGAGGCCGAGGGGGTGCCGAGAGCCACCACACCACCCCCTGGCAGGCCAGGCCTGGTCGCGCGGCCAGGTAGTGTGGCCGGCCCCTGGCCCCTCTCCGTCTCGTATTCTGGCACTTGATCCCTTCCGGAAAAATAGGCACTTTGGCTTTTGTCCCGTCCAATTCCGAGAATATTCATTTTCTGACTTTCCTGGAACCAAAAACAACAGAAAACAGGCAGCTGGCACTGTGGCTCTTGTTAAAAGGTTAGTCCAAGAAATCATATGAAAAGTACTCCAAAGTTGGAACAAAACACAAGAAAGTGGATAAAACCAAGCATGGAACATCAACAAGCTTAACTCCTGCTCGTCCTCGAGTAGGTAAGTGATAAAAAGAAATAATTTTTGAGGTGACATGCACCATCAAAGACTTGATCAAAGTATTTGCAAAACATTCAAAGCTGGGATCATAGTACTTCAATCATAACATGAAAGAAAAAGTTCTAGCAATAAGACAAAGAAACTATGATGCAACATGAAAAGGCACAAACAAAAGATTCATGAATAATAATGCTTTGCAAGACGTTTGTTTGTTTCACATAAAGAAAACATAGCATAAAATTATTCAGCTTGTCCCTCAATAGAGTAGCAAATATAAATGCATAGGACACCTTCAAAGTTCATAAGAGTGACTAGATACAATAGTTTAAAACAAGCAATAACAAGTTATGCATCAATCAACTAGTCTTGGGACAATGCACATAGAACTAAGAATGGCCACTATGCTCTCAAAGTAGTGCATAAAGATAGAAGGTGGAGACTCAATAGAATGGTGGAAGAAAGGCCTTTTGTAAAAGGAAGTAGGGATTCAAGTCTCATAAAGAGCTTCCAAAAATTATGGTACTTATAGCTTTCATCTCTCATTGCCCCTATCATAAGCATCTTGAAGGTGATTAAGGTTAAAGTGACACAACTAAGAGGATATGCTTGACAAGTTATAAACCGAAATCTCATGCCCCTTACTTACGAAGACCGATCCTCATGCTACTCAACTTCAGTCACGAGTAAGCTCTTGTCATTGTAAGTATATGTGTATCATTAAGAACCGCCAACGGGGTACCCCTTGCACATGATACGGGAGCTTTCCCATAATCAAAATGACAAGGCAAGCAGACAATGAGCATCTCAGCGATCTTTTTATTTGCTATTTGCATAGGTTTTTATTGAGGATGCTTCATAGAGTGCTCATTATGGTGATGCTGCAAGTTTCCACCATGATTAGGCATGGCTTAGGCTAGCAGCCCAGGCGTTTCTCTAACACACATACAAACTCATGATCTTACAAGTTCCACTTTTATTTCACACCGCCGGGATCCATAAGCAAAAGAACATGATATCAACGGGGTACAAAGTATAAGTGCAATGTTGAAAGCGTTCCCCATGAAACATAGTTCTGCTAATTTCAACTTATAAAGCGCAAGCATATACGTAACAAAGAAGGACCCAATGGTTCAAGTTTATTAGAGGCAATAAAGTAAAGTGTGCCATCAAGTTCGTGAGAGCTTTAATCACTAGTTTTCTCATAACAAGTGAAACATAGACAAAAGCATGAATATACTTGGAATAGCATAAGCTAGTAGGTAGGTATGGTGGACTCTTTGGAAAACTGGTTTAGGGAGTTGGATGCATGAGTGGAACTCATACTTTGTTGTGGAGGCTAGCAAAAGACTAGGAGCGACAAACTAAGAGAGCAATAATGGCATAATCATGTAGAGCGACAAAACATCATTGATCAAAGCATAAAGTGATACTACAAGTTGAAAACTAAAGGATCATAAAGGCTATGGTGATTTGTAACAGTCATAATATGGTGCGAGCATGTGCCAAGTCAACCCAAATAAAGCATCAAAGGAGAATACCACTATACTATGCTTTAATATGCTAAAACAACGCATGATTCATCCAAGGCACATTAAGCAATCTCAATTGTTTATAACAAGTCATGCTACATCAAAGAATACTAAGCATAAAGCCAAAACAATATCAAACATGGCATGACAAAGCATAGGCCACAGTAAAAAACGAGCTCTTTTTACCACAGAAGCATGAACTTTCCTACTCTTTTCCAAACCAAACCAAACCAATTTGCAAACCAACGTATGGAAGAGGGGGTCCAACCAACTTATTCAGAAAACTAAGCAAACCAAGAAAACTAAAAACCAAAACGAAAACGAAAAAGAAGACACTCCAAGCAAAACACAACTGTGCATGAAACAATAAAAATGAAGCGTTTGGAAGAAACCTGGGATTTTTATTGATGAAGAAGGGGATGCCTTGGGCATCCCAAAGCTTTGACGCTTGTACTTCTTGGATATTTCTTGGGGTGACACGCGTGGCATCCCCAAGCTTGAGATTTAGTCCATCCTTCATCTCATTACTCATTCCTTCCATACACCTGAAAATTTTCCTTCATACAAAACTTCACACAATCTTTATTAGCAACATTAGTGCACTCAAGATAAATAAGTCTTAAGGTTCAGTTCTAACACCAAATAAACTTACATTAGAACACTAGATACTGTAGCACTTCCCTCAAAAAGCTCAATTCCCCAAAAGAACTCAAGAAGGAACCAACAAGAAGCAAATGCAGGAAATGGCAGAAATCTGTCAAAACAGACCAGCAGGTAAAGACGAATTTTTTCGAAGACCTTCTGTTGCTCAAATCAAAAAGTGTTGAACTAACGAAAGTCAGATAAAAACCTGGGGTAGAAGCACAAACAATTACAGCTCAATCCGAAGTACAAAGATCTCTCAGGAATTTTTACGGTAAAGCACAAAAATCTGTTTCAGGACAGCAACTTTCCCAAGCATTACTTCACTCTCATTAGAGGTTACTCTTGGCACAAAAAGCAAATAAAAAGGATAAGGAGCGGTTATTACAGAGATAATAACTTCCAGGACTCATCTCAAACTCTTGGGTTATCTCCCAACAAGTACTTTTCTTTAACGCCTTGTAGTTAGGCATAAGAAGCACAGAAAGAATCAAGTGTTCTCAAATGAAGAAGCATTAAGACCAAATTTTGTTTTCATAGGAGAAGCAAAAGAAATCTTTTCTCTCTTTTTAGGGAAGTGTTCTATACCTTTCTTGAGTGGGAGTTGATATTTAATGGTACCTTCTTTCATATCAATGATGGCACCAAGAGTTCTAAGAAAAGGTCTTCCCAAAGTAATAGGACAAGAAGCATTGTATTCAACATCCAAAACATAGAAATCAACGGGGACATAGGAATCGTTAACCATAATAAGAACATCATTAAGACTCCCCATGAGTTTCTTTTTAGCATTATCATCAAGTGGGACATTCAAATAACAATCTTCAAGAGGAGGCAAATCAAGCATATCATAAATCCTTCTAGGCATAATAGAAACACTACTATCAAGATCACACAAAGCTTTGAAATCAAAGTCATTCACTTTCATATTAATGATGGGTTCCCAACCATCTTCTTGCTTTATAGGAATAGAAGCTTTATGTTTCATCTTTTCTTCTTTAATTTTTATGAGAGCATCAGTAATGTGTTTTGTAAAAGCCATGTTCATAGCACTAGCATTAGGACTTTTAGCAAGCTTTTGTAGGAACTTAATAACTTCAGAGATGTTGCAACCATCAAGATCAAAATCAATTTTATCATCTAAAGTAGTAGAATTATTAGTAGCCTCAACACTAGTGGTCGTAATAGTAGAAACACTAATGTTTCTAGCAATTTCATCTTCTCTTTCCCACTTAGCATGTAATTCAGCTAATAGTCTAACATTTTCATCAATTCTTACTTGTATGGCATTAGTGTCTGCAAAGGGATTCTCATTAGTTTCAGGTTTAGCAGCCATTTTATTCAAAGAAGATTGAGCTTCAGCCAAAGATGCTATATTTCTTTCAGCATTAGAGAGTTTTTCCTCAATAGTTTTATTGAAAGCAGTTTGTTTACTAATGAACTCTTTAAGCATAACTTCAAGTTCAGAGGGAGCACTCTTACTATTGTTGTAAGAATTTCCATAAGCATTACCATTGTTGGGAGGGTATGGCTTATAATTGTTGTTACCAAAATTGTTCCTATAAGCATTATTACCATAAGCATTGTTGCCAAAGTTGTTATTTCTTATGAAGTTCACATCAACTTGCTCTTCTTGAGCAACCAAAGAAGCTAGAGGAACATTATTTGGATCAATATGGGCTTTCCCATTAACAAGCATAGACATAATAATATCAATCTTATCACTCAAGGAGGAGGTTTCCTCAACAGAATTTACTTTCTTACCTTGTGGAGCTCTCTCAGTATGCCATTCAGAATAATTAACCATCATATTGTCCAGAAGTTTTGTTGCAGCACCCAAAGTGATGGTCATAAAGGTACCTCCAGCAGCTGAATCCAATAGGTTCCTTGAAGAATAGTTTAATGCTGCATAAAAAGTGTGGATGATCATCCAAGCAGTCAGTCCATGAGTGGGACAATTCTTTACCAAAGATTTCATTCTTTCCCAAGCTTGAGCAACATGCTCATTATCAAGTTGTTTAAACTTCATTATTTCACTTCTCATGGATATAATCTTAGAAGGAGGATAGTATTTTCCAATAAAAGCATCTTTGCACTTAGTCCAAGAATCAATACTATTCCTAGTTAAGGAATTCAACCACTCTTTAGCTTTTCCTCTCAAAGAGAAAGGAAACAATTTCAGCTTAATAATATCACCATCTATATCCCTATGCTTTTGCAGCTCACAAAGTTCAACAAAGTTATTTATATGGGAAGCAGCATCTTCATTACCAATACCAGAAAATTGCTCTCTCATAACAAGATTGAGCAAAGCAGGTTTTATCTCGAAGAAAGTATTTTCAGCCACAGGTGGAGCAATAGGTGTGCTCATAAAATCATTGTTGTTGGTGCTAGTGAAATCACACAACTTAGTGTTTTCAAGGGTAGTCATTTTTTTTGGATTTTCAAATAAGAAAGCAAACAAGTAAAACTAATTTTTTTGTGTTTTTTGAAGAACAAAACAAGCAAACAAATAAAAAAGAAACTAAGCAAAACAAAAACAACAAAGTAAAGAGATTGGTTATGAGGGACTCCCCTTGTGAAGATGTCCTTGACTCCCCGGCAACGGCGCCAGAAAACGTCTTGATGCGCTCGACGATTGACGTAGAGCTCGTTGGGAACCCCAAGAGGAAGGTATGATGAGTACAACAGAAAGTTTTCCCTCAGTTATGAAACCAAGGTTTAATCGAACCAGTAGGAGCAAGGAAACACCCCAAAGGTGTTACTACCTGAGCTTTGGCAGGGCGCACTACATGTGCTAGTAGCAACGTGGAGACCTGCACAACACAGCCACAGAACTTTGTCCCCAACTTGCGATGAGGTTGTCAATCTCACCGTGTTTTGCGGAAAACAAAGGATTAAACATATCGAATGGAAAGAAGTAAAAGTTTGCAGAAAGTAAACACAAAGCAGAAACAGTTTATAGATTGTATGTAAAGACAAAGGACCGGGATCCATAGTTCACTAGAGGTGGCTCTCCTTAGATAGATAACATGCTGGGTGAACAAATTACAGCGGGGCAATTGACAAACACCAAGAAAGCAATACATGCATATACTAATCATCTTGACTCCTTTGAGACTTGATTGGGTATTACAACATAATACATAGACCGCCATCCAACTGCATCTATGACTAATAATCCACCTTCAGGTTATCATCCGAACCCCCTCCAGTATTAAGTTGCAAGCAACAGATTATTGCTTTACGAACTGCGTGTAAAGTAAACAATACGATTGTTCTATGAACAAAGGGTTGTTGTTTTCTCCCTAGTAGCAACAACACATCTAGTACCTTAGAGATTTCTGTCACTTCCCCGGATTACCAGAGGCATGAACCCACTATCGAGCATAAATACTAACTTTAGGAGTTGCTAGCATCTACTTGGCCAAGATAGCTACTAACAACGGAAAGCATGCAAGATCTCAAATAACAAAGACAGGATAGAATCAATAATCAATCTGAAATAGCATCTCAATATCCACCAGATCCCCACAAACACAACATGTACGGATTACAAATAGATGATCTTGATCATGAACGGAGCTCACAAGATCTAAACATGAAAGCACAAAGGAGGAGAAACCAGCCATCTAGATACTACATGGATCCGTAGTCCAAGGATGAACTACTCACGCATCACACCGGAGGCTTGCATGGTGATGAAGAAGGCCTCCAGGGTGAATTCCCCTCTCCGACAGGGAGCCGGGAAGAGCTTCAGATCCCTCCCGATCTAGGGATGGATATGACAGCGGTTACAGACTCTTTCGTGGATTTTTGATCGCGTACTTAGGGTTTTCGTCCCGAGGGCAACTTATAGGCGGAAGGAGAGGCCGAGGGGGTGCCGGGAGCCACCACACCACCCCCTGGCGCAGGCCAGGCCTGGCCGCGCGGCCAGGTAGTGTGGCCGGACCCTGGCCCCTCTCCGTCTCGTATTCTGGCACTTGATCCCTTCCGGAAAAATAGGCACTTTGGCTTTTGTCCTGTCCAATTCCGAGAATATTCATTTTCTGACTTTCCTGGAACCAATAACAGCAGAAAACAGGCATCTGGCACTGTGGCTCTTGTTAATAGGTTAGTCCAAGAAATCATATGAAAAGTACTCCAAAGTTGGAACAAAACACAAGAAAGTGGATAAGACCAAGCATGGAACATCAACAAGCTTAATTCCTGCTCGTCCTCGAGTAGGTAAGTGATAAAAAGAAATAATTTTTGAGGTGACATGCACCATCAAAGACTTGATCAAAGTATTTGCAAAACATTCAAAGCTGGGATCATAGTACTTCAATCATAACATGAAAGAAAAAGTTCTAGCAATAGGACAAAGAAACTATGATGCAACATGAAAAGGCACAAACAAAAGATTCATGAATAATAATGCTTTGCAAGACGTTTGTTTGTTTCACATAAAGAAAACATAGCATAAAATTATTCAGCTTGTCCCTCAATAGAGTAGCAAATATAAATGCATAGGACACCTTCAAAGTTCATAAGAGTGACTAGATACAATAGTTTAAAACAAGCAATAACAAGTTATGCATCAATCAACTAGTCTTGGGACAATGCACATAGAACTAAGAATGGCCACTATGCTCTCAAAGTAGTGCATAAAGATAGAAGGTGGAGACTCAATATAATGGTGGAAGAAAGGCCTTTTGTAAAAGGAAGTAGGGATTCAAGTCTCATAAAGAGCTTCCAAAAATTATGGTACTTATAGCTTTCAGCTCTCATTGCCCCTATCATAAGCATCTTGAAGGTGATTAAGGTTAAAGTGACACAACTAAGAGGATATGCTTGACAAGTTATAAACCGAAATCTCATGCCCCTTACTTACGAAGACCGATCCTCATGCTACTCAACTTCAGTCACGAGTAAGCTCTTGTCATTGTAAGTATATGTGTATCATTAAGAACCGCCAACGGGGTACCCCTTGCACATGATACGGGAGCTTTCCCATAATCAAAATGACAAGGCAAGCAGACAATGAGCATCTCAGCGATCTTTTTATTTGCTATTTGCATAGGTTTTTATTGAGGATGCTTCATAGAGTGCTCATTATGATGATGCTGCAAGTTTCCACCATGATTAGGCATGGCTTAGGCTAGCGGCCCAGGCGTTTCTCTAACACACATACAAACTCCATGATCTTACAAGTTCCACTTTTATTTCACACCGCCGGGATCCATAAGCAAAAGAACATGATATCAACGGGGTACAAAGTACAAGTGCAATGTTGAAAGCGTTCCCCATGAAACATGGTTCTGCTAATTTCAACTTATAAAGCGCAAGCATATACGCAACAAAGAAGGACCCAATGGTTCAAGTTTATTAGAGGCAATAAAGTAAAGTGTGCCATCAAGTTCGTGAGAGCTTTAATCACTAGTTTTCTCATAACAAGTGAAAGGTAGACAAAAGCATGAATATACTTGGAATAGCATAAGCTAGTAGGTAGGTATGGTGGACTCTTTGGAAAACTGGTTTAGGGAGTTGGATGCATGAGTGGAACTCATACTTTGTTGTGGAGGCTAGCAAAAGACTAGGAGCGACAAATTAAGAGAGCAATAATGGCATAATCATGCAGAGCGACAAAACATCATTGATCAAAGCATAAAGTGATACTACAAGTTGAAAACTAAAGGATCATAAAGGCTATGGTGATTTGTGACAGTCATAACATGGTGCGAGCATGTGCCAAGTCAACCCAAATAAAGCATCAAAGGAGAATACCACTATACTATGATTTAATATGCTAAAACAACGCATGATTCATCCAAGGCACATTAAGCAATCTCAATTGTTTATAACAAGTCATGCTACATCAAAGAATACTAAGCATAAAGCCAAAACAATATCAAACATGGCATGACAAAGCATAGGCCACAGTAAAAAACGAGCTCTTTTTACCACAGAAGCATGAACTTTCCTACTCTTTTCCAAACCAAACCAAACCAATTTGCAAACCAACGTATGGAAGAGGGGGTCCAACCAACTTATTCAGAAAACTAAGCAAACCAAGAAAACTAAAAACCAAAACGAAAACGAAAAAGAAGACGCTCCAAGAAAAACACAGCTGTGCATGAAACAATAAAAATGAAGCGTTTGGAAGAAACCTGGGATTTTTGTTGATGAAGAAGGGGATGCCTTGGGCATCCCAAAGCTTTGACGCTTGTACTTCTTGGATATTTCTTGGGGTGACACGCGTGGCATCCCCAAGCTTGAGCTTTAGGCCATCCTTCATCTCATTACTCATTCCTTCCATACACCTGGAAATTTTCCTTCATACAAAACTTCACACAATCTTTATTAGCAACATTAGTACACTCAAGATAAATAAGTCTTAAGGTTCAGTTCTAACACCAAATAAACTTACATTAGAACACTAGATACTGTAGCACTTCCCTCAAAAAGCTCAATTCCCCAAAAGAACTCAAGAAGGAACCAACAAGAAGCAAATGCAGAAAATGGCAGAAATCTGTCAAAACAGGCCAGCAGGTAAAGACGAATTTTTTCGAAGACCTTCTGTTGCTCAAATCAAAAAGTGTTGAACTAACGTAAGTTAGATAACAACCTGGGGCAGAAGCACAAACAATTACAGCTCAATCCTAAGTACAGAGATCTCTCAGGAATTTTTACGGTGAAGCACAGAAATCTGTTTCGGGACAGCAACTTTCCCAATCATTACTTCACTCTCATTAGAGGTTACTCTTGGCACAAAAAGCAAATAAAAAGGATAAGGAGAGGTTATTACAGAGATAATAACTTCCAGGACTCATCTAAAACTCTTGGGTTATCTCCCAA
The DNA here is from genome assembly GCA_916181665.1 of Avena sativa. NCBI lineage: Eukaryota > Viridiplantae > Streptophyta > Magnoliopsida > Poales > Poaceae > Avena > Avena sativa. The sequence goes on along the minus strand of OV702290.1, from coordinate 22,603,143 downwards.
CAAGTACTTTTCTTTAACGCCTTGTAGTTAGGCACAAGAAGCACAAAAAGAATCAAGTGTTCTCAAATGAAGAAGCATTAAGACCAAATTTTGTTTTCATAGGAGAAGCAAAAGAAATCTTTTCTCTCCTTTTAGGGAAGTGTTCTATACCTTTCTTGAGTGGGAGTTGATATTTAATGGTGCCTTCTTTCATATCAATGATGGCACCAACAGTTCTAAGAAAAGGTCTTCCCAAAGTAATAGGACAAGAAGCATTGTATTCAACATCCAAAACATAGAAATCAACGGGGACATAGGAATCGTTAACCATTATAAGAACATCATTAAGACTCCCCATGAGTTTCTTTTTAGCATTATCATCAAGTGGGACATTCAAATAACAATCTTCAAGAGGAGGCAAATCAAGCATATCATAAATCCTTCTAGGCATAATAGAAACACTACTATCAAGATCACACAAAGCTTTGAAATCAAAGTCATTCACTTTCATATTAATGATGGGTTCCCAACCATCTTCTTGCTTTATAGGAATAGAAGCTTTATGTTTCATCTCTTCTTCTTTAATTTTTATGAGAGCATCAGTAATGTGTTTTGTAAAAGCCATGTTCATAGCACTAGCATTAGGAATTTTAGCAAGCTTTTGTAGGAACTTAATAACTTTAGAGATGTTGCAACCATCAAGATCAAAATCAATTTTATCATCTAAAGTAGTAGAACTATTAGTAGCCTCAACACTAGTGGTGGTAATAGTAGAAACACTAATGTTTCTAGCAATTTCATCTTCTCTTTCCCACTTAGCATGTAATTCAGCTAATAGTCTAACATTTTCATCAATTCTTACTTGTATGGCATTAGTGGCTGCAAAGGGATTCTCATTAGTTTCAGGTTTAGCAGCCATTTTATTCAAAGAAGATTGAGCTTCAGCCAAAGATGCTATATTTCTTTCAGCATTAGAGAGTTTTTCCTCAATAGTTTTATTGAAAGCAGTTTGTTTACTAATGAACTCTTTAAGCATAACTTCAAGTTCAGAGGGAGCACTCTTACTATTGTTGTAAGAATTTCCATAAGCATTACCATTGTTGGGAGGGTATGGCTTATAATTGTTGTTACCAAAATTGTTCCTATAAGCATTATTACCATAAGCATTGTTGCCAAAGTTGTTATTTCTTATGAAGTTCACATCAAATTGCTCTTCTTGACAAACCAAAGAAGCTAGAGGAACATTATTTGGATCAATATGGGCTTTCCCATCAACAAGCATAGACATAATAATATCAATCTTATCACTCAAGGAGGAGGTTTCCTCAACAGAATTTACTTTCTTACCTTGTGGAGCTCTCTAAGTATGCCATTCAGAATAATTAACCATCATATTGTCCAGAAGTTTTGTTGCAACACCCAAAGTGATGGTCATAAAGGTACCTCCAGCAGCTGAATCCAATAGGTTCCTTGAAGAATAGTTCAATGCTGCATAAAAAGTGTGGATGATCATCCAAGCAGTCAGTCCATGAGTGGGACAATTCTTTACCAAAGATTTCATTCTTTCCCAAGCTTAAGCAACATGCTCATTATCAAGTTGTTTAAACTTCATTATTTCACTTCTCATGGATATAATCTTAGCAGGAGGATAGTATTTTCCAATAAAAGCATCTTTGCACTTAGTCCAAGAATCAATACTATTCCTAGTTAAGGAATTCAACCACTCTTTAGCTTTTCCTCTCAAAGAGAAAGGAAACAATTTCAGCTTAATAATATCACCATCTATATCCCTATGCTTTTGCATCTCACAAAGTTCAACAAAGTTATTTAGATGGGAAGCAGCAACTTCATTACCAATACCAGAAAATTGCTCTCTCATAACAAGATTGAGCAAAGCAGGTTTTATCTCAAAGAAAGTATTTTCAGCCACAGATGGAGCAATAGGTGTGCTCATAAAATCATTGTTGTTGGTGCTAGTGAAATCACACAACTTAGTGTTTTCAAGGGTAGTCTTTTTTTTGGATTTTCAAATAAGAAAGCAAACAAGTAAAACTAATTTTTTTGTGGTTTTTGAAGAACAAAATAAGCAAACAAAGCAAAAAGAAACTAAGCAAAACAAAAACAACAAAGTAAAGAGATTGGTTATGAGGGACTCCCCTTGTGAAGATGTCCTTGACTCCCCGGCAACGGCGCCAGAAAACGTCTTGATGCGCTCGACGGTTGACGTAGAGCTCGTTGGGAACCCCAAGAGGAAGGTATGATGAGTACAACAGAAAGTTTTCCCTCAGTTATGAAACCAAGGTTTAATCGAACCAGTAGGAGCAAGGAAACACCCCAAAGGTGTTACTAGCTGAGCTTTGGTAGGGCGCACTACAGGTGCTAGTAGCAACGTGGAGACCTGCACAACACAACCACATAACTTTGTCCCCAACTTGCGATGAGGTTGTCAATCTCACCGTGTTTTGCGGAAAACAAAGGATTAAACGTATCGAATGGAAAGAAGTAAAAGTTTGTAGAAAGTAAACACAAAGCAGAAACAGTTTATAGATTGTATGTAAAGACAAAGGACCGGGATCCATAGTTCACTAGAGGTGGCTCTCCTTAGATAGATAACATGCTGGGTGAACAAATTACAGCGGGGCAATTGACAAACACCAAGAAAGCAATACATGCATATACTAATCATCTTGACTCCTTTGAGACTTGATTGGGCATTACAACATAATACATAGACCGCCATCCAACTGCATCTATGACTAATAATCCACCTTCAGGTTATCATCTGAACCCCCTCCAGTATTAAGTTGCAAGCAACAGATTATTGCTTTACGAACTGCGTGTAAAGTAAACAATACGATTGTTCTATGAACAAAGGATTGTTCTATGAACAAAGGATTGTTATTTTCTCCCTAGTACCAACAACACATCTAGTACCTTAGAGATTTCTGTCACTTCCCCAGATTACCAGAGGCATGAACCCACTATCGAGCATAAATACTAACTCTAGGAGTTGCTAGCATCATCTTGGCCAAGATAGCTACTAACAATGGAAAGCATGCAAGATCTCAAATAACAAAGACATGATAGAATCAATAATCAATCTGAAATGGCATCTCAATATCCATCGGATCCCCTCAAACACAACATGTATGGATTACAAATAGATGATCTTGATCATGAACGGAGCTCACAAGATCTAAACATGAAAGCACAAAGGAGGAGAAACCAGCCATCTAGCTACTACATGGATCCGTAGTCCAAGGATGAACTACTCACGCATCACACCGGAGGCTTGCATGGTGATGAAGAAGGCCTCCAGGGTGAATTCCCCTCTTTGGCATGGTGCAGGAAGAGCTTCAAATCCCTCCCGATCTAGGGATGGAGATGGCGGGGGCTACAGACTCTTTCGTGGATTTTCGATCGGGTACTTAGGTTTTTGTCCCGAGGGTAACTTATAGGCGGAAGGAGAGACCAGGGGGTGCCGGGAGCCACCACACTACCCCCTGGCACGGGCCAGGCCTGGCTGCGCGGCTAGGTGGTGTGGCCGGCCCCTGGCCCCTCTCCGTCTCGTATTCTAGCACTTGATCCCTTCCGGAAAAATAGGCACTTTGGCTTTTGTCCCGTCCAATTCCGAGAATATTCATTTTCTGACTTTCCTGGAACCAAAAACAGCAGAAAACAGGCAGCTGGCACTGTGGCTCTTGTTAATAGGTTAGTCCAAGAAATCATATGAAAAGTACTCCAAAGTTGGAACAAAACACAAGAAAGTGGTTAAAACCAAGCATGGAACATCAAAAATTATAGATACATTTGCAATGTATCAGGATCCACCAGTGTTAATGCATGTGTTTTCTTCTCACAAACAATATCATGAACCACACCCAGTGTCATTGCATGTGTGTTCTTCCCATGAACCACACATGTATCCACCAGTGTCATTGCATGTCCGCTCTTCCCACATACCACACATGGATCCACTAGTGTCATTGCATGTGTGTTCTTCCCATGAACCACACATGGATCCACCAGTGTCATTGCATGTCTGCTCTTTTCATGAACCACAACTAGAGTTAATGGATGTGTGTTCTTCTCACAGACCACATATCACCAGTGTCATTGCATGTGTGTGTGCTTCCCAAAGACCACACATGGATCCACCAGTGTCATTGCATGTGTGTTCTTCTCACAAAGCATATCATGAACCACACCCAGAGTCATTGCATGTGTGTTCTTCCCATGAACCACACATGGATCGACCGGTATCATTGCATGTCTGCTCTTCTCATGAACCACACTTGGATCCACCCAGTGTCATCGCATGTGTGTTCTTCCCATGAACCACACATGGATCCACCAGTCTCATTGCATGTTTGCTCTTTTCACTAACCACAACTAGAGTCATTGGATGTGTGTTCTTCTCACATACCACATATCACCAGTGTCATTGCATGTGTTTTCTTCCCAAAGACCACACATGGATCCACTAGTGTCATTGCATGTGTGTTCTTATCACAAACCATATCATGAACCACACCTAGTGTCATTGCATGTGTGTTCTTCTCACAAACCACACATGGATCCACCAGTGTCATTGCATGTGTGTTCTTCTCATAGACCATATCATGAACCACACCTAGTGTGATTGCATATGTGTTCTTCCCTTGAACCACACATGGATCCACCGGTGTCATTGCATGTCAGCTCTTTTCATTAACCACAACTAGAGTCATTGCATGTGTGTTCTTCTGACATACCATATATCACCTGTGTCATTGCATGTGTGTTCTTTCCATGAACCACACATGGATCCACCAGTATCATTGCATGTGTGTTATTCCCACAGACCACACATGGATCCACCGGTGTCGTTGTATGTGTGTACTTCCCATGAACAACACATGGATCCACCAGTGTCATTGTATGTCTGCTCTTCCCATGAACCACAGCTAGAGTCATCGCATGCATGCTCTTTTCACAAACCACAGCTAGAGTCATTGCATGTGTGTTCTTCTTAACAACCATATCATGAACCACACCCAGTGTCATTGCATGTGTGTTCTTCTCACAAACCACACATGGATCCACTGGTGTCATTGCATGTCTGCTCTTCTCATTAACCATCATTGCATGTGTGTTCTTCTCAGAAACCACACATCACCAGAGTCATTGCATGTGTGTCCTTCCCATGAACCACACATGGATCCAACGGAGTCATTGCATGTGTGTTCTTCTCACAAACCACACATGCATCCACCCAGTGTCATCGCATGTGTGTTCTTCCAATGAACCACACATGGATCCACCAGTGTCATTGCATGTCTGCTCTTTTCATGAACCACAGCTAGAGTCATTGGATGTGTGTTCTTCTCACAAACCACACATGGATCCAGTGTCATTGCATGTGTGTTCTTCCCAAAGACCACACATGGATACACCAGTGTCATTGCATGTGTGTTCTTCTCACAAACCATATCATGAACCACGCTCAGTGTCATTGCATGTGTGGTCTTCTCACAGACCACACATGGATCCACTAGTGTCATTGCATGTGTGTTCTTCTCACAAACCATATCATGAACCACACCTACTGTCATTGCATGTGTGTTCTTCCCATGAACCACACATGGATCCACCGGTGTCATTGCATGTCTGCTCTTCTCATTAACCGGAGCTAGAGTCATTGCATGTCTATTCTTTTCACAATCCACATGGCACCAGAGTCATTGCATGTGTGTTCTTCCCATGAACCACACATGGATCCACCGGTGTCATTGCATGTCTGCTCTTCTCATGAACCACACTTGGATCCACCCAGTGTCATCGCATGTGTGTTCTTCCCATGAACCACACATGGATCCACCAGTGTCATTGCATGCGTGCTCTTTTCACAAACCATAGCTAGAGTCATTGGATCTGTGTTCTTCTCATAGACCACACATGGATACAGTGTCACTGCATGTGTGTTCTTCCCAAAGACCACACATGGATCCACCAGTGTCATTGCATGTGTGTTCTTCTCACAAACCATATCATGAACCACACCCAGTGTCATTGCATGTGTGTTCTTCTCACAGACCACACATGGATCCACCAGTGTCATTGCATGTGTGTTCTTCTCACAAACCATATCATGAACCACACCCAGTGTCATTGCATGTGTGTTCTTCCCATGAACCACACATGGATCCACTAGTGTCATTGCATGTCTGCTCTTCCCACAGACCACACATGGATCCACCAGTGTCATTGCATGTGTGTTCTTCCCATGAACCACACATGGATCCACCAGTGTCATTGCATGTCTGCTCTTTTCATGAACCACAGCTAGAGTCATTGGATGTGTGTTCTTCTCACAGACCACATATCACCAGTGTCATTGCATGTGTGTTCTTCCCAAAGACCACACATGGATCCACCAATGTCATTGCATGTGTGTTCTTCCTGCAGACCACACATGGATCCACCATTGTCGTTGCATGTGTGTTCTTCCCATGAACCGCACATGGATCCACCGGTGTCATTGTATGTCTGCTCTTCCCATGAACCACAGCTAGAGTCATCGCATGCGTGCTCTTTTCATGAAACACAACTAGAGTCATTGCATGTGTGTTCTTCTTACAAACCATATCATGAACCACACCCAGTGTCATTGCATGCGTGTTCTTCTCACAAACCACACATGGATCCACCCATGTCATTGCATGTCTGCTCTTCTCATTAACCATAGAGTCATTGTATGTGTGTTCTTCTCACAAACCACATATCACTTGAGTCATTGCATGTGTGTTCTTCCCATGAACCACACATGGATCCACCAGAGTCATTGCATGTGTGTTCTTCTCACAAACCACACATGGATCCACCTGTGTCATTGCATGTGTGTTCTTCTCACAAACCATATCATGAACCACACCTAGTGTCATTGCATGTGTGTTCTTCCCATGAACCACACATGGATCCACCAGAGTCATTGCATGTGTGTTCTTCTCACAAAACACACATGGATCCACCCGGTGTCATCGCATGTGTGTTCTCCCCATGAACCACACATGGATCCACAAGTGTCATTGCATGTCTGCTCTTTTCATGAACCACAGCTAGAGTCATTGGATGTGTCTTATTCTCACAGACCACACATGGATCCAGTGTCACTGCATGTGTGTTCTTCCCAAAGACCACACATGGATCCACTAGTGTCATTGCATGTGTGTTCTTCTCACAAACCATATCATGAACCACACCCAGTGTCATTGCATGTGTGTTTTTCTCACAGACCACACATGGATCCACCTGTGTCATTGCATGTGTGTTCTTCTCACAAACCATATCATGAACCACACCTAGTGTCATTGCATGTGTGTTCTTCCCATGAACCACACATGGATCCACCGGAGTCATTGCATGTGTGTTCTTCTCACAAACCACACATGGATCCACCCAGTGTCATCGCATGTGTGTCCTTCCCATGAACCACACATGGATCCACCAGTGTCATTGCATGTCTTCTCTTTTCATGAACCACAGCTAGAGTCATTAGATGTGTGTTCTTCTCATAGACCACACATGGATCCAGTGTCATTGCATGTGTGTTCTTCCCAAAGACCACACATGGATCCACCAGTTTCATTGCATGTGTGTTCTTCTCATAAACCATATCATGAACCACACCCAGTGTCATTGCATGTGTGTTCTTCTCACAAACCACACATGGATCCACCAGTGTCATTGCATGTGTGTTTTTCTCACAGACCATATCATGAAGCACAACCAGTGTCATTGCATGTGTGTTCTTCCCATGAACCACACATGGATCCACCCGTGTCATTGCATGTCTGCTCTTCCCACATACCACACATGGATCCACTAGTGTCATTGCATGTGTGTTCTTCCCATGAACCACACATGGATCCACCAGTGTCATTGCATGTCCGCTCTTTTCATGAACCACAGCTAGAGTCATTGGATGTGTGTTCTTCTCACAGACCACATATCACCAGTGTCATTGCATGTGTGTTCGTTCCAAAGACCACACATGGATCCACTAGTGTCATTGCATGTGTGTTCTTCTCATGGACCACACTTGGATCCACCCAGTGTCATCGCATGTGTGTTCTTCCCATGAACCACACATGGATCCACCAGTGTCGTTGCATGTATGCTCTTTTCATGAACCACAACTAGAGTCATTGGATGTGTGTTCTTCTCACAGACCACATATCACCAGTGTCATTGCATGTGTGTTCTTCCCAAAGACCACACATGGATCCACCAGTGTCATTGCATGTGTGTTCTTCTCACCAACCATATCATGAACCACACCCAGTGTCATTACGTGTGTGTTCTTCTCACTAACCACAGCTAGAGTCATTGCATGTCTGTTCTTTTCACAAACCACATGTCACCAGAGTCATTGCATGTGTGTTCTTCCCATGAACCACACATGGATGCACCGGTGTCATTGCATGTCTGCTCTTATCATGAACCACACATGGATCCACCCAGTGTCATCGCATGTGTGTTCTTCCCATGAACCACACATGGATCCACCAGTGTCATTGCATGTCTGCTCTTTTCATGACCCACAACTAGAGTCATTGGATGTGTATTATTCTCAGAGACCACATATCACCAGTGTCATTGCATGTGTGTTCTTCCCAAAGACCACACATGGATCCACCAGTGTCATTGCATGCGTGTTCTTCTCACAAACCATATCATGAACCACACCCAGTGTCATTGCATGTGTGTTCTTCTCACAGACCACACATGGATCCACAAGTGTCATTGCATGTGTGTTCTTCTCACAGACCATATCATGAACCACACCTAGTGTCATTGCATGTGTGTTCTTCCCATGAACCACACATGGATCCACCGGTGTCATTGCATGTCTGCTCTTTTCATTAACCACAACTAGAGTCATTGCATGTGTGTTCTTCTCACAAAGCACATATCGCCAGAGTGATTGCATGTGTGTTATTCCCACAAACCACATATCACCGGTGTCATTACATGTCTGCTCTTCTCATTAACCACAGCTATATCCACCCGTGTCATTGGATGCATGTTCTTTTCATAAACTGCATATGGATACTAATTAACCTTAGGAGAGCCCTAACCTCAGCGTTAGACCGAGTCTTCTAGAAGGCACGCCCTAACACAGTTATTCTGCTTTTCGATTGTTACATACCGTCCGATCGGGGCGCTTGGACGATTGGGATGGTTTTCGTGAGATCGATCCGCGAGTAGTGTATTCTGCGGCATGATTGGCCACGCTTGCTCTGGACAAACTGGCAACACCGGGGGCTCCCCTGTTGCGAGTGTCATGACTCACGAGTTGAGCGAGCCATATCCCAGTGTCACGTCCCCATTACTTCTCTTCCTCCCCATACTTCTCTTCCTTCCCCTCGAAGCCACATTCCCCACTTCACTCCCATCCTGCCGTAGCCGCAAGCCGACGGCGCCGCCATCCCAATCCCCTCTCCGGCAGCCACCAACCCCCCTTCCCTCTCGCCATGGGTTCAAGGGGAGACAATGAGGAAACACGTCGTGACGACAGGGACGGTGATTTCAATGTGAGTCGTCTCATCTCTATCTCTATCATCCGTGGCCAGTTATCTATTTTTTGAGCCAGATCTACTCCGTTTACTCATGGGCGTATGATGTGTTAGCCCAACCAGACGATATATGACGCCGACTATCATAGTTTAGCAGATGAAGACAGTCCTCTGCTATGTAAACATGGATATGTGCCCGCTAAATTTGTAGCGTTCGATGGATGAAACGCAGGTAGGAGGTTTCTACGGTGTCAAGGACATCGTGCAATGATGCGAGGCGGAAGTTGCGGTGTTGTTAAATGGGTAGATCCAGAGTGGCCCAAATCGATGCAGAAAACGCTGGACAAACTATGGGAAATGACTGTTGAGTTGAAAGAATCCGCATTCAGCTCACTTCTTGACAGTGTTGAGATGAAGCTATGGGAACTAGTTGACACGACCAAGCATAAGCGAGATCTCATGGGGGTGGAAGACAAGGTTAGCAAAGTCGAGAAGGAGAGGGACGCGGCATTGGCCCTGAAGGCTAAAGCAGAGCAAGAACTAACTCAAGCAAGGAACGATCTTCACCAGGCCAAAGTCCTGCAGTTCACAAATACGAGTATTGACAAGTGCATGAGGAAAGATGCAGAGAAACAATTGAAGCTGTGCAAGGAAGATGCTAAAAGGAAGGACCAGACGATTCGATCCTTGCTCTCGCAGGAAGATGCGCATAAGGCTAAGATTAGGAAGATCAAGGAGATGTGTGTTAACTAGTTCTATTTAGCTTAAGCCCCGTGCCTTTTTTAAGTCGTAATAGTTGTACTTGTTGACCTAGCGGTCTGAACTATTGGCTCTGGAGTCCTGGGAGTAAAAAAATTGGTCGCCCGTTAATCTGTCTTAACGCTGCATTACTTCCTTTTGTCGACCTAGGAGATGTTCTCGCACTTCGACATCCTCGCGCCGCTGGTGCGACGGTGCCCCACGTATGGCGCATCAGCTATGCGGGGGTGCCGGTGGCTCCGCTCCACTTCCCCGGCGAAGCTGTGATGGAGAGCGAAATCGCGGCGCACCGCCTCCAGATGCCCGCATGGAAGAGGGCGCTGTCCCAGTACGCGGTGGCCAACCCATACTGGCTGGCGCTGTTCAAGAAGGAGCGGAAGGCTAAGATTGGCAACCGCATCGTTTACGGGGGCGTGGTGCACCGGGATCTCCACAACCGAGCAGGTCGGGAGAGGTCTTGGTCCGTCCCTGGACGGACCAAGTTCATCGTCATCGCCGCTGCTCACCACGAAGAGGTGCTCCGTCTCGCGTACAATGCAGAAATCGTGGAGGTTCCGTCCGACGAAGACGAGGAAGTCGGCGGCTCGAAGGACAGCGGCAGCGGAAGTGAAATTGTTGACTAGTTGGTTGAATTAATGTAGGATGTGAAATCACACCTTTTTTAGAAGAATTTGTGGTTGAATTAATGAAATGCCTCGATTTAGATCTCTATCTCGGTTAATTTGTGAAAGAATTTGTGATTCAGATCAATTTCTGCCTCGATTTAGATCTCTGTCCCGGATTGGAAACGTAACCATGGACCAAAGACACCTTTTCTACTAGTGTATTCTGACACTGGTGGTTTGTTTAAACGTAATCTACGTGGATTGTGCCGCATGCTAATGGCACAACCACAATTTATAAAGTGGAAGCACGTACACCTGGTTACTGGAGATCCGGGAGCTTCGCCAGATGCAGGGGATGCAGGAGTAGAGAGGCAGTGAGATAGACGGAATCAAGATTAGGCCAGAAAGTGGTACCCATTTCCTCCTCATCTGGGCATTATCGGTGAGAACATTGTTGTTTATGTTGCCATATCGTTGTGCAACATCTGAAATAAGTTGCTGCTTCGTGGAGTGTGGCAGCTTAAATAATTTATTTGTGTGCCACTTACATTCCGTCGTATTTGGAGACCGCCTGCCCCTCAGCAATCGTGGAACCAGTGGATCATTGTTTCAGATAGTAGTGACACAATCACAATTTCAGATTCAACTACTGACTCGGGCGTTTCCAAACCCTGAGTCGTAGTACATTTTACTCAGAGAACATGGGTAGATTGTTTCGCCCAGCAACGTGCCACACACAGAGCGATCAGAATTTAACAGAATTACATATATAGGTTCAAGTTCAACACATTACTATGCATCTTCATTGCCAGCAGCCTTCTACCGCAGCCTGGGTGCCAAGCCTTCACGTCCACTGGCTTCTTCATTTCCTGCCTTGTTCCTCTTCCTCGGTGCCAATTTTCTTAGCTTCACGAACTTTGCATCGCCGGGACAATGGGCACCAGAATCGTGTCCAGCATCATCTTTCCACTCGTTTTTAATTTCTTCGGGCAGCAAAATCACTGACCCGGCAGTCATGTTTTCTAACCTTGCGGCGCTTCCTGTGAAAGAAATAAGACTGTTGCATAACTGCCTAATATCTACAGAGTAAATAAAAGAAAAATTACAATTCAGCACAAACATGCGAACCCCAAGTGACCTTTGCTTACCAGGAGCTAATTGGGTTCAAGCAACCACCCTGTCCAAGAATAGAAGGGCGACTCCCAGTTGCAGCAGCTTCCACATCCAGTACATGACATTTCAGGTCAAACATGGCAGCTGAAGCATACCTTTTCATCAACCCAATTAGCTGACTGTCACACGTTATAGGAACCATGATGCCACGTTCATCCATGAAGCTGAACTTTGCTATCTGCTTCAGCCATAATTCAACATGATTACGCAGAGCAGAAACCATACTAGATATAGTGCAGATCTGTGCAGGCGTTTCTTCCATCGTGAAACAATGGCTTCCATACCACTTGCCATTAGAGTCGTACCTGTAGAGGACTACCGTAACCAGGTAAGGGGGGTCCGCGCAGATCCCACTTGACAGAAAACTATGGACAAAATATGTGTGTCAATGTTGGGCTAACAAACAATTTGAGGTTCAGTAGCCATCTAGAAGTTGTAATTAGTGCGAATAGCAAAGAGAAGGGTAGCTCACCTTCTTGTAGACAGAACTTCTTCTTTCTTGATAGTAGGATCTGCCATCCTCCGAGCTGCTCGGCTCGTCGGCGGCAGAGGCGGGCTAGAGCCTCGCAACGGCGGCTACGACATGCGCTATTAGAGCTCGGGATCAACGACTGGGCGCAGCAACTGGCCGCAGCAACTTGGCGTCGGAAGTCAAATGTCTGAAGGGATTGTCCTGCCTGGAGGATGGATTCTGACGCCGCCGGTGCTAGGGGAAAGCTGGGAATGGATTTGTGAAATTGGTTAACGCATCCGATCCACTTAGCTGCTCGATTTGCCTAAGAGGTTGCCGCGTTGGCGCCCGCGTCATGGACAGATGACCGACATGTGGGTCCCGACCATCTACTTCATGGGGCGGTTTAAGGGAATGTTTGAATTTGGCAGGGGTGAGATGAGTTTGCCTCGAAATGGCCCCTCTCAGTAGTTGGCATCCCAACTTTTCGAAACACGGTAATTTCATGCAACTTAGGTACCGCCATGCGCTGGCCTGCGAACTTTGGTACCGCAGACGAACAAGCCCCTAGCATAGGCCCTCGGGCTACGGCAGTAGCGGATCAATGGATACCTCCTCCTGAGTATTGGGCAAGGACACCGGTGATTCGTGTGTTGGAGTAATCGCAAGAGATTGTAGGGGCCTGGTCATCTATGCGGCTGCACAGCACATTCCCAGATGCACATCAGCAGTAGAAGATGAAGCTATGGCCTGTCTTCACGGTGCAAGGGCATCTTTTGAGAAAGTTCACATGCCTATAATTCTCGAGGCTGACAATGCAGAAGTCGTCTCGGCACTCCAACGGCAAGAGTCAAAACGTGCTAGTTGGTCTTCGGTGTTAGAGGAGATATAAATGGTACTTTTGCAAGTATCCAGCAGGTGCAAGTGCACAAAGTAAAGAGAGTTTGTAATAGGGCAGCTGATGATTTAGCTAAACTGGCTATGAGTTCTAGTGTTGATTTGGTGTGGATCCTCCACACTCCGCCGATGATCTCGGAACTGATACGCCAAGAATGAAATCCCCTATTTCGTTAATCAATGAAACTCTCTTTACCCTAAAAATAAAGAATCCAGTCGTTTCGTTGTTTCATTCGTCAATCGCCTTGCAGACCCGCACCCCCATTTCCCTTTCCTTTATGACTCAATCCGATTTTCTTCATCTCATCCTGTATTCTCCGCTAATACAAAGAGCCACCCTGGACCTCCATGACCAAGGCAACATCTTCGATCCCTCCGCCGGTCATCCTTCGCCCATCCATCCCCTCGCCACTACGTCTCCACCTCATGCCCTGTAGGAGAGAGTGTAGTCGCATCAGAGGGCTTCTGATGCATGCTGATCTTTGGGTGCCGCCTCCGTCATCCTAGGCAGCCTCTTCGAGGATCAGCCAAGAACCAGAAGGCATTATACGCTCCACGCAGAAGCCGTCTCTACCCGGTTCGCCAGGCCCATCATCCCTTCAGGTTGAGCGACGCTAGGGCTGCCTCCTCGGGTTGTTGCATCGGGAGCAGCCTGGCCGAGGGGAACGGCCGTGGGTGCAAGGACGAGATCACCAATGACACCCCGTGACCAATGATCCCCTGTGTCCAACACCCGGGAAGTCCCTCCTACCTGATGGCCATATTTTACTAATGAATTATGCACGTGAGTGGCTGAAATAGGATTATATTTCAGCCACCCACTCGACATATCAAGTGGTATTTACTCATTTGTTGTTTGAAAAAGGGATCAAGGCTGTTACCTCCTACATTTATATATCAGGAGTAGATAATAGCGCTAGATTGTTTCGGCCCAAACTGCTATCCACGTCGTCCCGATTCTTTTCAGTAGTGGAATGGATGCTGGAAAGGACAAGCGGCAACGTCGCAACGAAGCCCTGCTATCCCATGAGACAGGCCCCGCTACGGACCAGAGCAAAAGTTTCCATACCGTGGACAGGTGTACCGCGCGCCGTCGTACCCCGCGTCCCTACACGATGGGCCGAGCACGTGACATGGGCCTGCCGTCAGCATACGCAGGCTGGAATATGCGTAGTGAGAGGCCATCAGCGACAATGCTCCACACCTGCCGGGTTGCAGGGCCCGCCGAAAGCCGACGTGGCGTCATGAGTCCATGCCGGCAGCAGTTTATCACAGACATGGACCCTCTAAACACCGACGTGGAGCTGGGAACCCATGCCTGCCATGGTATCTCACGGGCATCGGTATCGTCCATAGACACCATGGCGACGTAGGCTCGACATGGAGTGGTTCCTCGCATATCTAGGGGCCACCCAAAGTCGACGTAGCATGATAAGCCCATGACGGGCGTGAGGTACGTATTGTGCTGACGTGGTGTGACATGGGTATACCCTACAGGTACTCGAGCTTGGTATATACAGCCTGAATACATGCCCATGGTGTCTCCAAGGCCCAAATCAAGAATTCGGGTAACCTACGGACTCTCGATTGCTTGAAGAACAAGAAGAAGCTAAAGATAGAAAGTTCAAAGGGGAAAACCCTAACTTGTAACCGACTCGACCTGCTACCCGAGACCTAGCCTATCTATATAAAGGCTAGGAGGGGGCGGCGAGGAGGACACACACAACCCTAGTTTCCACAACCCTCGCGAGATTGCATCTGCGCACCATTTTAATCTTCGATTCCCTTGATAATTCCACGAGCAGACAAGCAGGAGTAGGGACCTCTACGAGGCCTGAACCTGGGTAAATCTTCGAGTCCCCTGTGTGCTTGTTTGCTAGCCGATAGATGTCTCCAGCGCTCCCTCCTTCTCCAAAACCCAAGTCCATAACAATGGGCATTGATGAGTTAAACCCTCGTCAATTGGCGCCGTCTGTGGGAATTGGGAGTGCTGATGTTGCGGCTTCTTCGGCCCCATCAACCGCGATCTACAACTCCGCATCAGCGGAGATTCGCCAGCTCTTCGGCGCGTTCGACTTCACCGTCCACACGCCGGCCACTCGCCTGGCTTTTGAGTCTGTGGGCGACGAGATCAGCCTGGCAATAGGGAGCTTCCGCTTCCAAGTTGGTCAGATGGGCATGCTCCGCATGCCTGACCAGCCGATGGTGCCACCGATTGCTCCAGCATCATGGTTCCCCCCATCGATCAACACCCTCAGTGAGCTCAACGCCCCGACAATAGTCGAGAACACGGTCAGCGACAACAGTCGCATTTCCGATCTGAGCGATCTAGCCACTGAAGATGGAGCCTACGGCTCCGGATCTGAGAGCTGTGGAAGCAGTAGCTTCCCCAATCACTTCATGTGCGTTGTCATCAACCCAGGCGATACCTCCGCCAACCGCGACAACACGGGAAATCGCGGTAACGAAACCGACCCGCCTCTCGGTGGCAATGGCGGCAACGGTGGCAACGGCGACAATTGCATCCCCGTCAACACTGGAGGAGCAGTCGAGCCTCCGACCATAGCAAACGAGCAAACCGGCGAACCGTCACGATCAGGCTCAACGAGCAGGAGTGGGCTCGCTGCCGCGAGGCCTTACGAGGCACCCCTCTACCCTTCGGATCTCCACAAGAACTGCTAATGGGATACCATTGGCTCCTGAAGGATGAATTCAAGCGCCCAGTGCAAACAATCGCGCAACTCGAGGCACGCAAAAAGGCGGTAGACGAGTCAAGCCTTCGACGTGCTGGGCTCTCCTCCCACGGAGAATCCTCCTCAAAGGGCAACGAGTACCTCGCAAACAAGAGACGATCTCGGATGGCCCATCTCACCGAGCAAGAACGCATAGAAGCTGCAAAAGTCCTCGACTTCAGCTCTGTGACAGTCGATATACGGGGCAACATGGTCCCCAAGACTCCACAGGCCACGGTGACCGTAGACACCATGTACCTCCTCAACAATCAGCCGCCAGCTGGAGATCCTCGAGCCGCTATGCACCGATCTATGATCGTGGGCTTGGGACTGGTTGAAGCTGCCCTCGACAAGGAGCCAACACCGGAGCCAAAAAAAGGCAAAGCGCTACTCGTCGCCCTCATCTAGTGACGATAGTCATGACCTGTCTCGACGCCGCCGCTTACGGCGACACGACCATGACTACGACGCGCGTGATGACATCACGCAGCGCAAGATCGACAAATCAAGGGCGTGACATGCCCGGTCGACTGACTCGGAAGAAGAAGATGTGGAGCTCTGTGGCGCCAGATGCTTCAGCAGGTCCATCAGGCAAAAGCGAATGACCAAGGGGTTCAAACTCCCGTCGGAGAACCCAAAGTTTGACGGCCTACAGGACCCGAAGATCTGGCTGGAGGACCACATCTCCTCTGTCAGGCTCCATGGCGACAGTCGAAGCACGGCCATGCAGTGCCTACAGCTACAGCTGCAAGGCGCCGCCCGAGCATGGCTCAACAACCTCCCACGCGGATCCATCCGCAGTTGGGATGAGCTGGTCTACAGCTTTGTGCGCAACTTCAAGGGCACCTACGAGCGGCCTGCATCAATCGAAGAGCTGAGATGCTGCCAGCAAAGATCGGGCGAATCGCTACGCTCTTACATCCAAAGGTGGTCCATCATCCAGAACTCCGCAGAGAACATCTCCGAGGATTGCGCAATTGACGCATTCAACAGCGGCGTCTGCCACATAGAGCTCAGGGAGGAGCTGGGCCGCTCAAAGTCCAAGACCATCGACCACCTGATGGAAATCGCGAATCGGTGGGCCGATGGAGAAGATTCGGTGAAGAATCGCGTTCACTCCGATGAGGAGGCAGAACTCGAGCGTAGACGCGATCGTCGAGGCAAACGCCACATGCGCATCTATGATGACCGCGACGACGTCAACATGGTCGCAGCCGGCTACGCCGATAGACGCGATGACAACCGCAACAGCGGATACCGCAACAATGGATACCGCGACTCCGGGAAGACCACGCAAGTGTGGCAACGCCGCGATCGTGATGAAGCACCCGCGACATCCATTGAAGATAAACTGTCCGGGCCATGTACGGTGCACTTCTACATCGACAAGCATGATGGAAAAAAGAAGTCCAGCCACCTCCTCAAGGACTGCCGCGAGTTCCTCAAACTACACGAGGGATTAGCTCGGATGAACCACAACGCAGTCGAAAGAGGCTACGGAGCCGCTCCAGGCACCGTGGCACATGGCGCTCTGCCACCGCCACCTGGAATGCCCCCAAATGCAGCTGCACCAGACCAGCACCAGGGCCATGGGTACCATGATGATCCAAAAAGGACGCCCCTCCAATCGGGTGCAGAAGGCCATCTCTCACCAAGTCAACTTGGCCACACACTCGCCACCATCTACCACTGAGTACCTCAGCGGAAGCGAGTCCTGCATCAACTTCGACAAACGTGATCACCCGCCTCAAGTACCTCATCCAGGCCATTGTCCCCTCGTACTCGAGGCACAAATTGGAGGCTTTGACATGAGACGCGTCTTCGTGGACGGCGGAAGCGACATCAACCTTATATTCGTGAGTACCTTGCGAGCAATGAGGATCCCTCTGACTTGCCTAGAGGCCTCCGACACAGCATTCCATGGCATCATCCCAGGAAAAGGCGTATATCCCCTAGGCAAAATCAGCCTCGACGTTATCTTTGGCACACCGAAAAACTTTCGGCGCGAGCGCATCAACTTTGAGGTCGTCGACTAGCCCAGATAGTACCACTGCATCCTCGGACGTGTCACGTTCGCAAGGTTCATGGCAGTGCCACACTATGCCTACCTGCAGATGAAAATGCCAGGTCCCAACGGTGTCATCACAATCAGTGGAAGCTTCGAGAGGTCCGACAGTTGCGACAGGGAATTCAACAGAATTTCCTAGTCCTTTGACATGCAGGAAGAACTCGCGAGACTAAAGGAGTCGACAGACAACAGTCTGCCTCCCCTAAGCTGGCCAAGCTCGCCTGATCTATCTTTTGACTCATCAGTGCATACAAAGAAAGTGCAGGTCCACCCATCAGATCCCGCCAAAACGGCCCTCATCGCCAACAACTTGAGTCCCGCATAGGAACTCGCGCTCGTCGAATTCCTCCGTGAGCACTGGGAAATTTTTGCCTGGTGTCCTGCGGACATGCTAGGAGTTCCCAGGGAATTCGCCGAGCACGCACTCAACATCAACCCAGACGCATGGCCAGTCAAGCAAACAATCCGGCGATTATCTGAGCCACGGGCAAAGGCAGTTGGAATGGAGATCAACAGACTCCTCGACGCCAAATTCATACGCGAGATCAAGGAAAGCACTTGGCTCGCCAACATGGTGCTAGTACCAAAAAGGACACGGATATCCTGCGGATGTGCGTGGACTTCACCTCTCTGAATAAGCACTGCCCAAAGGATCACTTCCCGTTGCCGCGCATCGACCAGATCATCGACTCCACTACGGATGCGAGCGCCTCTGCTTCCTCGACGCCTACTCAGGCTATAATCAGATTCGAATGAAGGAGGAAGATCAAGAGAAAACATCGTTTACAACGCCCTTTGGTGTGTTCTGCTACAACACAATGCCATTCGGGCTAAAGAATGCGAGAGCCACCTACCAGCGGTGCATGCAGGCTTGCCTCAAGGAACAACTTGGTCGCAACATTCAAGTCTATGTCGACAACATAGTAATCAAGACCAAGGAGGAAGCCTCCCTAATCGATGATTTGCGTGAAACCTTCACCAACCTCGACCACTACCGGATCAAGCTCAGTCTGGACAAATGCGCCTTTGGCGTGCCATTTGGGCAACTACTCGGGTACCTCATCTCCGCAAGAGGAATCGAGGCAAACCCGATGAAAATAAAAGCCATACTGGCCATGGAGAAGCCGAAAAACATAACGGGCGTTCAGCAGCTGGCTGGTCGAATTGCGGCCCTCAGTCGATTCATTAGTCGGATGGGTGAAAAGACACTGCCTTTCTACCAACTCCTCCGCAAAACTGAAAAGTTCGAGTGGACCAACGAAGCGCAGGAAGCATTCGAAGACCTCAAGCGCCTGCTATCCACCTCACCAGTACTAGTGACCCCACGGGAAAGGGAACCACTGTTGCTATATATCTCCGCCACCAACCAGGTGGTCAGCATAGTGCTCGTCGTCAAGCGAGCCGAGGAAAACAAGGTCCACGGGGTGCAACGCCCAGTATACTACCTCAGCGAGCTCGTCACGCTAACAAAACAACAGTACCCGCACTACCAGAAGCTGGCGTACGATGTCTTCACGACCGCCAGGCGACTGCGCCATTACTTCCCGGAACACCCAATCATGGTGGTCAACGACGCGCCGCTGGGGCATATCCTCAATAACCCCAACGTCACGGGAAGAGTCCCTCTTTGGGGAATAGAATTGTCTCCACGAGACATTACATACGAAAAGCGCGACACAATCAAGTCGCAAGTTCTTCCTGACTTCCTCGTGCACTGGATGGAGAACCAGCTCCCTCACAAGCCAAATATGTCCTATCTCTGGACAATGCACTTTGATGGATCCAAGCGGAAGGACAGAGCAGATGCAGGTGTCATACTGACATCACCTCAAGGGGACAAGCTGAAGTACATCCTGCGAATGTAGTTCACCGCCTCCAACAACGAAGCTGAATACGAGGCCCTACTGCATGGGATGAGGATGGAAAAATCCTGCGGCGCTACGAGGCTCATTATTTACGGCGACTCCAAGTTTGTCGTCAACCAAACAATGCATGAGTGCGACGCACTAAACGACAACATGATCGCCTACCACGACCTCTACGACACACTCGAAGGGGATTTCGATGGCTGTGAGCTGCAACACATAGGCCGCGAAAGCAATGAAGAGGCAGACGCACTCGCCAACATAGGCTCTACCTGCGCCCCCATACCACCTAGGGTATTTCTCGAGCGCATCTGCGAACGCTACATCAAGCCAAAGGCAGCAGAGAAGAAAACAAGTGCAGCAACGGACTCGGGGGCTACGCCACCCTACGAGCCAACGGCACTCGACGACCTGGAGCTGGACACAGGACTCGAAGGACCAATGAGCGTTATGATGATCAAAACATCCTGGACTCAGCCGTACATCACGTACCTCCTCAGCAAACGGCTACCGGACGACCGGACTGATGCATGGCACGTCGTGCGATGATCCAAGGCATTCGCTGTTATCAACGGCGAACTATACAAGCGCAGCATCACAGGAGTACTCCAGCGATGCGTCTCCACGGATGATGGAAGAGCTGTCCTCCTCGACATCCATGAGGGAACCTGTGGACACCACGCTGGCAATCGCGCCCTCGTAGCCAAAGCTCTGCGAGCTGGGTTCTACTGGCCTACGGTAATGCGCGACGCCAAGGACATCGTCCAGAAATGCAATGCGTGTCAACGATTCACGGACAAACCGCACGCACCTGGCGCAGAACTCCGGCCAATCCCATTGGCCTGGCCCTTCGTGCAATGGGGACTCGATGTGGTCGGCAAGCTCCCCAAGTCCTCACGAGGAGGTTACGTCTACCTCCTGGTGGCAGTCGACAAGTTCACCAAGTGGATAGAAGCCATGCCAGTGACCAACCAATCAAGGCACAATGCGGTCAAGTTCTTCGAGTCCATCGTCTTCCGCTTCGGAGTGCCACACATCATCATCACAGACAATGGAACAAACTTCACATCCAAGGAGTTCCAAGAATTTTGTGAGAATCTGGGAATCAACATCAGCTACGCCTCGGTAGCACATCCACAGACCAACGGTCAGGTTGAAAACATGAACGGGCTCGTCTGCGGCGGCATCAAGAAGCGACTCCTCCGGCCACTCGAACAAGCCACGGGTTGCTGGCCAGATGAACTGCAATCAGTACTCTGGAGGCTACGCACAACTCCAAACAGTGCTACGGGCTACAACCCGTTCTTTATGGTGCATGGGGCTGAAGCGGTGCTACCCGCCGAGGTATGGTACAAGGCGCCGCGCGTGGTCGCTTACAACGAATAGGAGTCATCCCT
Organism: Avena sativa; assembly: GCA_916181665.1. Lineage (NCBI taxonomy): Eukaryota > Viridiplantae > Streptophyta > Magnoliopsida > Poales > Poaceae > Avena > Avena sativa. Next base: position 22,581,660 of record OV702290.1, on the reverse strand, counting down.
CATACTCGAAGACTCCATCGACCTCCTTAACGAGGCAAGGGAAATCGCCGTAGAAAAATCAACGATCTACCAGCAGAATCTGCGAAACTACCACAGTAGAAGGCTACACCCCAGATCCTTCGTCGAAGGTGACCTAGTCCTGTGGCTAAAGCAGCAAGGACATCTCAAGCTCGAGTCCCCCTGGGAGGGACCATACGTGATTACAGAAGTAATCCCAGGTGGCGCCTATCGCCTTCAAGATCTAGAGACAGGAGTCGCATACTCCACCCCCTGGAACGTCGCGCAGCTGCGACGCTTCTACCCTTAGTCGTTTTTACTTTTATATCACAAATAAGGCACTCAGCCAAGGCTACTTAGCCACGCATTGTACTTCGTACTGTCTCATGAGTAAATAAAGCTAAGTGCCCCAAAACTCTGTGTTCTCCTTTATTTTTTCATAACTTATCCACTCGGGGGCTGCGCCACCCTATACACATCTGTTCTACGAACTAAAAACGCGATATCCTGAGTAGCTAGAAAATCAATCGAAACCCTTGACACAACATCAACCCAGTTGCAACGCACTTGACATGTTGACAAGGGACCGAGATAAGTGCATGGCCAGGCTAACGAAAAGGAATCGCATAGTGCAACACACTCACACGCTAACAAGCTCTTTATACATAATCGATAGCCAATTATACACAGCATACATACGAACTTTACAACATTGGTACACTTATGTGCCGGACACAAATTAAGCTACTACTGCAACAAAAGAACGTTGGTCTGGTCCTCGAAGAAATCAACGATCTCCTCTGCTGGGCAATCCACTGCCTGGTAGTGCGGCACCATATTCCAAGCAGAACCTATTGGTGGCGCAGGTGGCCCAGCCGCAATGGCCACAACATCTATGTCAGGCCTATGCAGTCGCACCAGCGATAGAGCGGCCTTGGCACTAGCCACCAACTGTTGCCTTACGCACTCGTGAACCGCAGCCAAGTCTTGGAACTTGGAAAGAAGGGCCATGAGGCTTGAGGGAGCAACATCCAGCGGAAACATCGTCCGATAAATGTTCTTCAAGCATGACTGCGACTTCTTCAGAAAGTGCAGCACTCGCGACGCATGATCCTGCAGGGTCGCCAGCACAATCGCACAATCATGATCCACCCAGAAGTATCCACTCTCCTGAAGTTGCTCTTGGGTCAGATCATGCATGCGAATGGCAATCCTATCCTTCTCATCCTGCGGATGGCGCGCGCTGACAACTATTCAAAGCAACAGCGGAAGCATAAGAACAGCACATCACTGCAAGTGACTTCAAGGAAAAGATAAGAGTAAGCAAACTAACACTTAAATTGGTCGCCAAGCTGCGTCATCTCTCCCAGCAGATACTGCTCTCGGGTGGCGGCTTTCTCCGCCTTTGACTTCCATACATCCGCACTACCGCAGAGCACGGGCAATTCACGCTCCAACTACTTCACGCAGTCACGAAAGCAGCGACAGCTCATCCACCCTGGAGCGCGATGTGGCCAAAGTATCATCAAGGGGCGGCGAGTCCTGAGGTTCCCTCAAAGGATCACTTGATGTACCCTACCACAAGCCAAACAAGAAGCGAATAAGAAGATGAAATCGACACACAGACAAAAGATTCGAGTGCATTCAAGATTGGCAAAAGTATCAGTAGATACACCCGCCAAAAGGCATGTTCTAGACAAAAAGGCATAAACTAACCAACTATTACAAAGCTACCGAGGAGCGATCTGCTTCTTCGACTTCGACGGCTTCAGGGGCTTCATCGAGTCCGTGGCAGTGTCAGATGCCACTGACTTTCGGCCAGCCCCTGATGCCGCAGCCTTTGCCGCCTTCTTGGCTCGCTGTAGCTCCTCAGAGTACTTCGCAACCGTGTTAATCAGCTGCGGCCCATATTTGCCACGGGCAGTCGCGAAGGGAGCAAAGACTACCTGCTGGCCGTCCATGCTAACGGGCATCGCCTTCGAAACTGCTGCAGGATCAACCTCGACTCCGTGGGCCTGCACCATGGCAAGTGACATGGACGCGCCAGCCGCACGGAGTGAGTTCTTGAAGCTTGGAGGAACACCCCCGGCGAGAGACTCCACCAGCTCGTTCAAGTTCTCGATTAGCTCAGCCTTGGGCATCAACTCCTCACGAAGGCGACTAAGCATGCCCTTGGCCTTGGAGAGCATATGCTGAACGGCGGCGCTGCGGTCCTCGACTGCTGAAAGCGCACCCGCCAAGGCATCGTCGCAGCGGAGGGCCTGAGGATCAAAGCTCAAATCGCCAGCATCTGTACATAAACCCACACATGGACACAAACATCAGCGGCAACGACAAAAAATCGAACAAGAGCAAGATAATAATATCCAAACACAGTACCTGAGAGGGCCTTGGTAATCAAGAAAAGCTGTTCTTCGAACAACTTCTCCCTGGCCGCGATGGAGGCACGTAGATCCTCTTCGCGCCTCTGTGCCTTGTCACGCGCCGCGATTGGCTCATCGCGGCCCTTCACAGCCGCGGCGAGTGTCTTCTCCATGGTGGCGGCATCGCGTAAAAGGGCATTATGCTCGGCTACAAAAAAAGGGGATTGACTATCAGTCGACTACATAAAAATGACGGAGAAAAGGGAGAAGTAACGGGCACTTACTTTCTACCACGTGATGACACGTCTCCAGCATCGCATGCTGGCGGCCCATCGCAAGCACCTTCTCCGCCAAGTGAGCAGCCTCCTTCACAAGGAGCTACGGCAAAAGGAAAACAACAAAGGATTAGCAGAAGCCATAAATAGCATCGACTGCAACATCGAAAGAAGAAATCCTACACTTACATGATCCTCCAGTGACTCCGAAGTCGATTGGTGTGCAGTCATCCGGGCAACCATTTGATGCTCCCCTTCATGCGGAGAACTGGAAGAGTTGTGCCCAGAGTGGGCCGCTAATGGAGGGGAAGTTGCACGATCGACTTCTTTCTTGGCGCTTGAGGTTGCGACTCCTGATTCTTTCAAAAATTGGATGTCGCCAGAAGATGACGACGCCTCTTGACTACAAGACAAAACCAGCATCAAGGACAAGGCAAAGCCAGTGAAGAATCAGATAGGACAAATCGAACACTTACCAATCAAACTTATCAAAGTCAAAAGTTGGTTCCCCCGACTCTGACGAGGACTCCTTTGGCAGTCGCATCTTCTTGCGCGAAGATGGTGCCACGACGCTCACAGGAATAGCAGGGATGGGCGACTCCGCACCAATGCTTGCGCCCTCCGGAGTCGAAGGAGAAGACGCATTAGAGTCCTCGCTATGCGAACGCTTGCGAGTATCCGGACTACCCGACTCGGGGGCTTCCTCCTCCACATCGGATAGGATGGTCGACTCCAACTCGTCCTCTTCCACGGCTTCACGAGGAATAACCCCCTCAGGAAGAGGGGGCATACAGGGTGATACCGCCCAATCCTGCATACAGACAACAAAATTAGCACAAAGATAAGAAACATCAAAGAAGCAATCGAGAAACTAAGCTACTACGTAGCACAACTATACCTTAGGAGGAGGGTTAGCAGCATCAAACAGAGGAACAACAGGCTCACTTGGGAGCACATCCTTGATGGTGTACTTGGTGACCAGTCGAACCCTTTTGTCTATCTCACTCACGGACATGCCATCGACAGACACGCGAGTGACATCATCAGCACCAGTCCACTGAAACATGGGGTGAACTCTGGACTGTAGGGGCTGGACGCAACGGCGCAGCCACGTGCGAATGAGGGCGTAGCCTCCCTCCTCTTTGCCTATGCGATTCTCCAGGTCGCAGATGCGCTTGTACAACACTTCTATCTCCGCGGATTCGCCAGGCATGACCACATTCTTCCAGGAGCGCTTCCTCTGGCACGGCGTCGCGGGGTTGAAGGGGGTGAGTCCAAAGTGTTCTCCGTCAGCTTTCTCGTTGCGGATGTAGAACCACTTGTCCCTCCACCCTTGGACGGACATCATCAGCTTGATGTCGAAATATGTGGCAGATGGATCGACATGGATTACGCAGCCGCCTACATCGTAGACTACGGAGCCAGATGCCGATTGGCATTTCAATTTGAAGAGGCAATTGAAGAGGCCGAAATGCGACTCGATTCCGAGCCAGCATTCGCAGAGAGTGATGTAGCAAGCTACGTGGAGTATGGAATTTGGGGACAGCTGATGGAGCTGAAGCCCATAAAAACAAAGAATACCCCTGAAGAAAGGATGCAGGGGCAGAGAAAGGCCACGAATGATGAACACTAAGAACATCACTCGAAAACCGGTAGGAGCAGAGGGGATTACCTCGCCACCGGGGACACGTGCGTCGGCACTACGGCAGACAACACTCCGTCTTGGCGAAGAAGACGAAGATCAAAGGACTTGATGGAGGGACGCCACGCACCATTCGTGACGCGGGTGCCCGTGCCCTTCTTCTTCCCGCTGGCGGTGCTGGTGCCCGCAGCGGCGGAGCCACCCTTCTTCTTCGCCGCAGCAGCGGTAGCCGCGGAATCGGCCGCAACACCTCCTTTCTTCTTCCCCATTGCATGACGGCGATGCGACCGGAGAAAGTAGCTAGGAAACGTGCAGAGCTGGTCCAGCGCCGTGGAAGGAAAAGAGCGCAGAGAAAGCAGAGGAGGAGCAGCAATGGCGATGAAGTCAAAGGATGAATGAAAGTAGATGAGAAAATTACCGTCACAGCGTCACTACTTAACCCCTAGAAGATGCAATCCAACGGCTAAAAAAAACCCTACTGGACGCGTGGCGTTCATCGTGCTTGACACGTGAAGGAACAGAAACGCGAACCGTCCCCCCACTACTCCCATTATGCGCGGAAATCGAGGAGGCGCGGTTATAATAAAGATTACGCACGCCTAGTCAAATCAGAGTCAGTGGGACCCACCACTTGTCAAGTCCCGTCAAACTCGCTCACGCGGGCAACTGAGGTCACGAAATCGTCAGCACTGACGTCATCAACAACTACGCATCAAAAGACTTCGATTACTTTAGTCCTTGCTCGAGTCTTCGACTCCACCAAGAATTCGGGGGCTACTCCCATAGGGAGCGCTGGTCGTGCACCCTATGATTTTTTCTTCTTCTTTTACAGGAACATGAACAATCAAAGAAAAACCCAATCACTCGAAGCACGGTTCGACTATGGACATGGATTACTCCCATAGGGAGCGCCGGAAGCAAATTCGACTGAAACAAGCAAATAAAGACGACAGCAGTCGCAAAAGTTCTTTAGTCCCTGCCTGAGTCTTCGACTCAACCAGGCACTCGGGGCTACTCCCATAGGGAGCGCTGGTCGCGCACCCTATGATTATTTGTACAAAAGTACTGTGTGTTGATAACGTCACACTCGAAGTTTATGGTGACACCGCCTCATAATTTTCCCTACAAAGAGATCGCATCTCCTGGGTTACCCGAATCATCTCCGCGATGATAAAATTCGGATGCCGCGCTTGCAGCGTGAAGGTAAGACTTGAATAAGGCCTGGCAACGCATTAAGCTGCGCACTACCAGAAATATATCCATGCCTGCAGGTACAATGAATATGCCTTGATGGACGCGTCAAGTGCTCACACCCATATAATGGAATTCGACTCCTGTAAGACCTCCATGGCTTGAGTCGAATTACACCAGCACTTTTCCGGATTCGAGTCCAGGGACTCGAGTTCGAGTAGGTGGTGTTGTTTTACCCTAAGGTAGTTAACTGATACCGGTACATCGGTTAAAATCAGGCATGCACACCAACAATCCCTATGACATAAACAGAACAGTCGAAAAATGTACTCAGTCATGCACTCAAAAGGCTTCATAGAGTCTCTAGTCGAATCTGCGATTCCACTAGACACTCGGGGGCTACTTACATGGGTATACCCTACAGGTACACGAGCTTGGTATATACGGCCTGAATACATATAAGCCCACGGTGTCGCCAAGACCCAAATCAAGAATTCGGGTAACCTACGGACTCTCGATTGCTTGAAGAACAAGAAGAAGCTAAAGATAGAAGGTTCAAAGGGGAAACCCTAACTTGTAACCGACTCGACCTGCTACCCGAGACCTAGCCTATCTATATAAAGGCTAGGAGGGGCGGCGAGGAGGACACACACAACCCTAGTTTCCACAACCCTCGCCAGATTGCATCTGCGCACCATTGTAATCTTCGATTCCCTTGATAATTCCACGAGCAGACAAGTAGGAGTAGGGACCTCTACAAGGCCTAAACCTGGGTAAATCTTCAAGTCCCCTGTGTGCTTGTTTGCTAGCCGATAGATGTCTCCAGCGCTCCCTCCTTCTCCAAAACCCAAGTCCATAACAATGGGCATTGATGAGTTAAACCCTCGTCATGGTGTCTTAAACGGGGCTGTTCGTCTGCGGTACCAAAGTTCGCAGGCCAGTGCATGGTGGTACCTAAGTTGCCTGAAATTGCCGCATTTTGAAATGTTGGGCCGCCAACTACTAAGAGGGTCCATTTCGAGGCAAACTCATCTCACCCTTGCCAAATTCAAACATTCTGTTAAAGTACCCCGTGAAATAGACGGTCAGAACCCTCATGTCGATCATCTGTCTGTGACGCGAGCGCCAACGCGGCAACCTCTTAGGAATATCGAGTAGCTAAGTGGATTGGATGCGTTGACCAATTTCACAAATCCATTCCCACCTTTCCCCTAGCACCGGAGGCGTCGGAATCCACCCTCCAAGCAGGACGATCCCTTCGGACATTTGACTTTCGGTGCCCAGTTGCTGCGCTCAGTTCCTGCGCCCAGTCGTTGATCCTGAGCTCCAATGGCGCATGTCGTAGCCGATGTTGTGAGGCTCTAGCCCGCCTCCGCCGCCGACGAGCCGAGCAGCTCGGAGGATGGCAGATCCTACTACCAAGGAAGAAGATGTTCTGGCTACAAGCGGGTGAGCTACCCTTCTCTTTACTATTTGCACTAATTATAACTCCTCGCTGGCTACTGAACGTCAAATTGTTTGTTAGCCCAACGCTGACAGACATATTTTCTCCACAGTTTTCTGTCAAGTGGGATCTCCGCGGACCACCCTTACCTGGTTATGGTAGTCCTCTTCAGGTACGACTCTAAGGGCAAGTGGTATGGACACCATTGTATCATGATGGAAGAAGTGCCTGCGCAGATCTGCACTATATCTGGTATGGTTGCTGCTCTGCGTAATCATGATGAATTATGGCCAAAGGAGACTGCAAAGTTCAGCTTCATGGATGAACGTGGCATCATGGTTCCTCTAACGTGTGACAATCAGCTAATTGGGTTGATGAAAAGGTATGCTTCGGCTTGCATGTTTGAGCTGAATTGTGAAGTACAGGATGTGGAAGCTGCTGCAATTGGGAGTCGCCCTTCTATTCTTGGATAGGGTGGTTGCTCGAACCCAATTAGCTCCTGGTGAGCAAAGGTCACTTGGGGTTCGCATGTTTGTGCTGAATTGTAATTTTTGTTTTATTTACTCTGTAGATATTGGGTAGTTATGCAACAGTCTTGTTTCTTTGATAGGAAGCGCCACAAGGTTAGAAACATGACTGTCGGGTCAGTCATTTTGCTGCCCGAAGAAATTAAAAACGAGTGGAAAGATGATGCTGGACACGATTCTGGTGCCCATTGTCCTGGCGATGCAGAGTACGTGAAGCTAAGAAAATTGGCACCAAGGAAGAGGAAGAAGGCATGAAATGAAGAAGCCAGTGGACGTGAAGGCTTGGCACCCAGGCTGCGGAAGAAGGCTGCTGGCAATGAAGATGCATAGTAATATGTTGAACTTGAACCTATATATGTAATTCTATTAAATTCTGGAGCTCTGTGTGTGGCACGTTGCTGGGCGAAACAATCTACCCACGTTCTCTGAGTAAAATGTACCACGACTTAGGGTTTGGAAACGCCCAAGTTAGTAGTTGAATCCAAAATTGTGATTGTGCCACTGCTATCTGAAAACAAGGATCCACCGGTTCCATGATTGCTGAGGGGCAGGAGGTCTCCAAATACGACGGAATGTAAGTGGCACAGAAATAAATTATTTAAGCTGCCACACTCCACGAAGCAGCAACTTATTTCAGATGCTGCACAACGACGTGGCAACATAAACAACAATGTTCTCACCGATAATGCCCAGATGAGGAGGCAATTGGTACCACTTTCTGGCCTAATCTTGAGCCCATCTATCTCACCGCCTCTCTACTCCTGCATCCCCTGCATCTGGCGAAGCTCCCGGATCTCCAGTAACCGGGTGTACGTGCTTCCACTTTATAAATTGTGGTTGTGCCATTTGCATGCGGCACAATCCACGTAGATTACGTTTAAACAAACCACCAATGTAAGAATACACTAGTAGAAAAGGGGTCTTTGGTCCACGGCCACATTCCCAATCCAGGATAGAGATCTAAATCGAGCCAGAAATTGATCTAAATCACAAATTCTTCCACAAATTAATCGAGACAGAGATCTAAATCGAGGCATTTCATTAATTCAACCACAAATTCTTCTAAACAAAGGTGTGATTTCACATCCTACATTAATTCAACCACTAGTCAACAATTTCACTTCCACTGCCACTGTCCTCTGAGCCGCCGGCTTCCTCGTCATCGTCGGACGGAACCTCCACGATTTCCGCATTATTCGCGAGACGGAGCACCTCTTCGCGGCGAGCAGCGGCGATGACGGTGTACTTGGTCTGTCCAGGGATGGACCAGAACCTCTCCTACTCGGTTGCGGAGATCCCGGTGCACCACGCGCCCGTAAACGATGGGGTTGCCAATCTTGGCCTTCCGCTCCTTCTTGAACAGCGTCGGCCAGTACGGGCTGGCCGTCGCGGACCGGGGCAGCGCCCTCTTCCACGCGGGCATCTGGCGATGGCGCGCCGCGATTTCGCTATCCATCTCAGCTCGGCTAGGGAGCAGAGCCACCGGCACCCCCGCATAGCTGATGCGCCATCCGTGGGGCACCGTCACGGCCGGTGGCGCGAGGATTTCGAAGTGCGCGAACATCACCGCCTCGTAGAAGTTCAGCGCGGGCATCTCCATGGCGGCGCGGTAGAGATTGGAAAGGGAGCGAGGGGATGGACGACGAAGCGACGACACGGTGGAGATTGGAGAGGACGAGGGGATGGACGACGAAGCGACGCGCTATGGCGCCTCCTATTTGTATACGAGGACAACGAAGCGACGGGTGGAATATCCAAGGGGCATTGGTCAAACAAAAGGAAGTAATGCAGGGTTAAGAAAGATTAATGGGCGACCAAGTTTTTTCCTCCCAGGACTCCGGGGCCAATAGTTCAGACCGCTAGGTCAACAAGTACAACTATTACAACTTAAAAAGGCACGGAGCTTAAGATAAATATAACTAGTTATCACACATCTCCTTGATCTTCCTAATCTTAGCCCCATGCGCATCTTCCTACTAGAGCAAGGATCGAATCATCTGCTCCTTCCTTTTAGCATCTTCCTTGCATAGCTTCAATTGTTTCTCTGCATTTTTCATCATGCACTTGTCAATACTCGTAGTTGTGAACTGCAGAACTTTGGCCTGGTGAAGATCATTCCTTGCTTGATTCAATTCTTGCTCTGCTTTAGCCTTCAGGGCCAAAGCCGTGTCCCTCTCCTTCTCGACTTTGCTAACCTTGTCTTGCACCCACCTTATATTTTCCTTATGCTTGGTCGTGTCAACTGGTTCCCATAGCTTCATCTCAACACTGTCAAGAAGTGAGCTGAATACGGATTCTTTCAACTCAACAGTCATTTCCCATAGTTTGTCCAGCGTTTTCTGCATCGATTTGGGCCACTCTGGATCTACCCATTTGACAACACCGCAACTTCCGCCTTTCATCATTGCACGATGTCCTTGACACCGTAGAAACCTCCTGCCTACGTTTCGTCCTTCGAATGCTACAAATTTAGTGGGCACATATCCATGTTTACATAGCAGAGGACTGTCTTCATCCACTAAACCGTGATAGTCGGAGTCATACATCATCATAGATGATAGAGATTAGATCTAGATCAAAAAATAGATAACTGGCCATAGATGATAGAGATAGAGATGAGACGAATCACATCGAAATCACCGTCCCTGTCGTCACAACGCGTTTCCTCGCCGTCTCCCTCGAACCCATGGCAAGAGGGAAGGGGGTGGCTGTCAGAGAGGGGATTGGGATGGAGGCGTCATCGGCTTGTGGCTACGGCAGGATGGGAGTGAAGTGGGGAAAGTGGCTTCGAGGGGGAAGGAAGAGAAGTATAGGGAGGGAGAGAAGTAATGGGGACATGACACTGGGATATGGTCCACTGAACTCGTGAGTCATGACACTCGCAACTGGGGAGCGCCCGATGTTGCTAGTTTGTCCAGAGCAAGCATGGCCAATCATGGCGCAGAACAGCCTACTCACGGATCGCTCTCACGATGACCATCCCAATCGTCCAAGCGCCCCGATCGAACGGTATGTAGCAATCGTCAAGAAGAACAACTGTGTTAGGGCGTGCCTTCTAGAAGACTCGGTCTAACGGCCACCCATTGGGGGGCTAAGGTTAGGGCTCTCCGAAGGTTAATTAAGATCCATATGTGGTTTGTGAAAAAAGAGCACACATGCAATGACACTGGTGGATCCATATGTGGTTTGTGAGAAGAACACACGTGCAATCACACTGGGTGGATCCATATGTGATTTATGAGAGGAACACACAAGCAATGGCACTGGTGATATGTGGTTTGTGAAAAGAACAGACATGCAATGACTCTAACTGTGGTTAATGAAAAGAGCAGACATGCAATGACACTGGTGGATCCATGTGTGGTTCATGAGAAGAACACACATGCAATGACACCGGTGGATACTTATGTGGTTTGTGAGAAGGACGGACATGCAATGACACTATCTATAGTTCATGAGAAGAACACACATCCAATGACACTGGTGTATCCTTATGTGGTTTGTGAGAAGAACACACATGCAATGAATCTAGATGTGGTTCATGGAAGGAACACACTTCCAATGACACTGGTGGATCCATGTGTAGTTTGTGAAAGGAACACACATGCAATGACACTGGGTGTGGTTCATGAGAAGAACACACATGCAATGACACTGGTGGATCCATGTGTGGTCTGTGAGAGGAACACACATGCAATGACATTGGGTGTGGTTCATGAAAAGATCACACATGCAATGACACTTGTTGATCCACGTGTCGTTTATGAGACGAACAGACATGCAATGACACTGGGTGTGGTTCATGAAAAGAACAGACATGTAATGACACTGGTGGATCCATGTGTGGTTTGTGAGAAGAACAGACATGCAATCACACTTGGTGGATCCATGTGTGGTTCATGAGAGGAACACACATCCAATGACACTGTTGGATCCATGTGTGGTTTGTGAGAAGAACACACATCCAATGAAACTGGGTGTGGTTCATGAAAAGAACACACATCCAACGACATTGCTGGATCCTTATGTGGTTTGTGAGAAGAACAGACAGGTAATGACTCTAGATGTTGCTCATGAGAAGAACACACATGCAATCCCACTAGATGTGGTTCATGAGAGGAACACACATCCAATGACACTGGTGGATCCATGTGTAGTTTGTGAAAGGAACACACATGCAATGACACTGGGTGTGGTTCATGAGAAGAACACACATGCAATGACACTGGTGTATCCTTATGTGGTTTGTGAGAATAACAGACATGCAATGACTCTAGCTGTGGTTCATGAGAAGAACACACATTCAATGACACTGGTGGATATGAGAGGAACAGACATGCAATGACACTGGGTGTGGTTCATTAAAAGAACAGACATGCAATGACACTGGTGGATCCATGTTTGGTTTGTGAGAGGAACAGACATACAATCACACTTGGTGGATCCATGTGTGGTTCATGATAAGAGCACACATCCAATGACACTGGATGTGGTTCATAAAAAGAACACACATGCAATGACTCTAGCCGTGGTTCATGAGAAGAACACACATGCAATGACACTGGTGGATCCATGTGTGGTCTGTGAGAGGAACACACATGCAATGACACTGGGTGTGGTTCATGAAAATAACACACATCCAATGACACTGGTGGATCCTTATGTGGTTTCTAAGAAGAACACACATGCAATGACACTGGTGGATCCTTATGTGGTCTGTGAAAAGAACACACATGCGATCACTCTAGATGTGGTTCATGAAAAGAGCAAACATGCAATGACAAAGGTGGATCCATGTGTGGTCTATGAGAGGAACACACATCCAATGATACTGGGCGTGGTTCATGAAAATAACACACATGCATTGACTCTAGCCGTGGTTCATGAGAAGAACACACATGCAATGACACTAGATGTGGTTCCATGTGTGGTCTGTGGGAATAACAGATATGCAATGACTCTAGATGTGGTTCATGAAAAGAACACACATCCAATGACACTGGTGGATCCTTATGTGGTTTGTGAAAAGAACACACATCCAATGACACTGGTGGATCCTTATGTGGTTTGTGAGAATAACATACACGCAATGACTCTAGATGTGGTTCATGAGAAGAACACACACGCAATGACTAGCTGTGGTTCATGAGAAGAACACACATGCAATAGCACTGGTGGATCCATGTGTGGTTTGTGAGAGGAACGGGCATGCAATGACACTAGGTGTGGTTCATGAAAAGAACACAGATCCAGTGACACAGGTGGATCCTTATGTGGTTCATGAAAAGAACACACATGCAATGACACTGGTGGATCCATATGTGGTATGTGGAAAGAACAGACATGCAATGACTCTAGATGTGGTTCATGAAAAGAGCAGACATGCAATGACACCGGTGTATCCTTATGTGCTTTGTGAGAAGAACATACATGCAAGGACTCTAGCTGTGGTTCATGAAAAGAACACACATGCAATGACTCTAGCCGTGGTTCATGAGAAGAACACACATTCAATGACACTGGTGGATCCATGTGTGGTCTATGAGAGGAACACACATGCAATGACACTGGGTGTGGTTCATGAAAAGAACACACATCCAATGACTCTAGCCATGGTTCATGAGAAGAACACACATGCAATGACACTGGTGGATCCATGTGTGGTTTGTGAGAGGAACACACATGCAATGACACTGGGTGGATCCATGTGTGGTTCATGAGAAAAGCACACATGCAATGACATTGGTGGATCCATGTGTGGTTTGTGAGAAGAACACACATCCAATGACATTGGGTGTGGTTCATGAAAAGAACACACATCCAATGACACTGCTGGATCCTTATGTGGTTTGTGAGAAGAACAGACATGCAATGACTCTATATGTGGTTCATGAGAAGAACACACATGCAATGACACCAGTGTATCCTTATGTGGTTTGTGAGAATAACACACATGCAAGGACTCTAGCTGTGGTTCATAAAAAGAACACACATGCAATGACTCTACCTGTGGTTCATGAGAAGAACACACATGCAATGGCACTAGTGGATCCATATGTGGTCTGTGGATCAATTGTTGTGCAATGACTCTAGATGTGGTTCATGGAAAGAGCAGACATGCAATGACACTGGTGGATCCATGTGTGGTCTATGAGAGGAACACACATCCAATGACACTGGGTGTGGTTCATGAAAAGAACACACATTCAATGACTCTAGCCGTGGTTCATGAGAAGAACACACATGCAATGACACTACTGGATCCATGTGTGGTCTGTGAGAGGAACACATATGCAATGACACTAGGTGTGGTTCATGAAAAGAACACACATCCAATGACTCTAGCCGTGGTTCATGAGAAGAACACACATGCAATGACACTGGTGGATCCATGTGTGGTCTATGAGAGGAACACACATGCAATGACACTGGGTGTGGTTCATGAGAAGAACACACATCCAATGACACCGGTGGATCCTTATGTGGTTTGTGAGTGGAACACACATGCAATGACACTGGTGATATGTGCTTTGTGAAAAGAGCAGACATGCAATGACAGTGGTGGATCCATATGTGGTTTGTGAAAAGAACAGACATGCAATCACACTGGATGGATCCATGTGTGGTTCATGAGAAGAACACACATGCAATGACACTGGTGATATGTGGTTTGTGAAAAGAACAGACATGCAACAATCTAACTGTGGTTAATGAAAAGAGCAGACATGCAATGACACTGGTGGATCCATGTGTGGTTCATGAGAAGAACAGACATCCAATGACACCGTTGGATCCTTATGTGGTTTGTGAGAAGAATAGACATGCAATGACTCTAGCTGTGGTTCATGAGAAGGACACACATGCAATGACACTAGTGTATCCTTATGTGGTTTGTGAGAAGAACAGTCATGCAATGACTCTAGATGTGGTTCATGAGAGGAACACACATCCAATGACACTGGTGGATCTATGTGTAGTTTGTGAAAGGAACACACATGAAATGACACTAGGTGTGGTTCATGAGAAGAACACACATGCAATGATACTGGTGTATCCTTATGTGGTTCGTGAGAATAACATACATGCAATGACTCTAGCTGTGGTTCATGAGAAGAACACACATGCAATGACACTGGTGGATCCATGTGTGGTTTATGAGAGGAACAAACATGCAATGACACTGGGTATGGTTCATTAAAAGAACACACATGCAATGGCACTGGTGGATCCATGTGTGGTTTGTGAGAGGAATAAACATGCAATGATAGTGGTGGATCCATTTGTGGTCTGTGAGAGGAACACACATCCAATGACACTGGGTGTGGTTCATGAAAAGAACACACATGCAATGACTCTAGCCGTGGTTCATGAGAAGAACACACATGCAATGACACCGGTGGATCCATGTGTGGTCTGTGAGAGGAACACACATGCAATGACACTGGGTGTGGTTCATGAAAAGAACACACATACAATTACACTGGTGGATCCTTATGTGGTTTGTGAGAAGAACACACATCCAATGACACTAGATGTGGTTCATGAGAGGAACACACGTCCAATGACACTGGTGGATCCATGTGTAGTTTGTGAAAAAACACACATGCAATGACTCTAGCCATGGTTCATGAGAAGAACACACATGCAATGACAGTAGATGTGGTTCCATGTGTGGTTTGTGGGAATAACAGACATGCAATGACTCTAGATTTTGTTCATGAAAAGAACACACATCCAATAACACTGGTGGATCCTTATGTGGTTTGTGAAAAGAACAGACATGCAATCACACTGGGTGGATCCATATGTGGTTTGTGAAAAGAACAGACTTGTAATCACACTGGGTGGATCAATGTGTGGTTCATGAGAAGAATACACATGCAATTACACTAGATGTGGTTCATGAGAGGAACACACATCCAATGACATTGGTGGATCCATGTGTAGTTTGTGAAAGGAACACACATGCAATGACACTGGGTGTGGTTCATGAGAAGAACACACATGCAATGACACTGGTGTATCCTTATGTGGTTTGTGAGAATAACAAATATGCAATGACTCTAGCTGTGGTTCATGAGAAGAACACACATGCAATGACACTGGTGGATCCATGTGTGGTTTATGAGAGGAACATACATGCAATGACACTAGGTGTGGTTCATTAAAAGAACAGACATGCAATGACACTGGTGGATCCATGTGTGGTTTGTGAGAGGAACATACATGTAATCACACTTGGTGGATCCATGTGTGGTTCATGAGAAGAGCACACATGCAATGACACTAGTGGATCCATGTGTGGTTTGTGAGAAGAACATACATCCAATGACACTGAGTGTGGTTCATGGAAAGAACACACATCCAATGACGGGCTTGTTTGTCTGCGGTACCAAAGTTGGCAGGCCAGCGCATGGTGGTACATAAGTTGCCTGAAATTACCGCGTTTCGAAAATTTGGGCCGCCAACTACCGAGAGGGGCCATTTCGATGCAAACTCGTCTCACCCCTGCGAAATCCAAACATGCCGTGAAACTGCCCCGTGAAGTAGACGGCCGGGACCCTCATGTCAGTAATATTTCCGTGACGCGAGCGCCAATGCGACAACCATGTAAGCGAAACGAGATACTAAAGGAGCATGGTGCGTTGACCAAATTCACAAATCCACTCCCAGCTTTCCCCTAGCACCGGCAGCGTCGGAATCCACCCTCCAGGAAGTTAGATCCCTTCGGACATTTGACTGCCGGGGCCAAGTTGCTGCGCCTAGTTGCTGCGCTCAGTCGCTAATACCGAGCTCCAATGGCGCATGCCGTAGCCGCCATTGCGAGGCTCTAGACCGCCTCCGCCACCGACGAGCCGAGTAGTTCGTAGGATGGCAGATCCTACTATCAAGGAAGAAGAAGTTCTGGCTACAAGCGGGTGAGCTACCCTTCTCTTTGATATTCGCACTAATTATAACTGCTAGTTGGCTACTGAACCTCAAATTGTTTGTTAGCCCAACGCTGACAAACATATTTTGTCCACAGTTTCCTGTCAAGTGGGATCTACGCGGACCCCCCTTACCTGGTTACGGTAGTCCTCTATAGGTACGACTCTAAGGGCAAGAGGTATGGACACCATTGTTTCACGATGCAAGAAGCGCCTGTGCAGATCGGCACTATATCTGGTATGGTTGCTGCTCTGCGTAATCATGTTGAATTATGGCTGAAGCATACTGCAAAGTTTAGCTTCATGGATGAACGTGTCATCATGGTTCCTATAATGTGTGACAGTCAGCTAATTGTGTTGATGAAAAGGTATGCTTCGTCTACCATGTTTGACCTGAAATGTCATGTACTGGATGTGGAAGCTGCTACAACTGGGAGTCGCCCTTCTATTCTTGGACAACGTGGTTGCTCGAACCCAATTAGCTCTTGGTAAGCAAAGGTCGCTTGGGGTTCGCATGTTTGTGCTGAATTGTAATTTTTGTTTTATTTACTCTGTAGATATTGGGAAGTTATGCAACAGTCTTGTTTCTTTGACAGGAAGCGCCACAAGGTTAGAAACATGACTATCGGGTCAGTCATTTTGCTGCCCGAAGAAATTAAAAACGAGTGGAAAGATGATGCTGGACACGATTCTGGTGCCCATTGTCCTGGCGATGTAGAGTACGTGAAGCTAAGAAAATTGGCAGCAAGGAAGAGGAAGAAGGCAGGAAATGAAGAAGCCAGTGGACGTGAAGGCTTGGCACCCAGGCTGCGGAAGAAGGCTGCTGGCAATGAAGATGCATAGTAATGTGTTGAACTTGAACCTATATATGTAATTCTATTAAATTCTGGAGCTCTGTGTGTGGCACGTTGCTGGGCGAAACAATCTACCCACGTTCTCTGAGTAAAATGTACCACGACTTAGGGTTTGGAAACGCCCAAGTCAGTAGTTGAATCCGAAATTGTGATTGTGCCACTGCTATCTGAAAACAAGGATCCACCGGTTCCACGATTGCTGAGGGGCAGGAGGTCTCCAAATACGACGGAATGTAAGTGGCACAGAAATAAATTATTTAAGCTGCCACACTCCATGAAGCAGCAACTTATTTCAGATGCTGCACAACGACGTGGCAACATAAACAACAATGTTCTCACCGATAATGCCCAGATGAGGAGGAAATTGGTACCACTTTCTAGCCTAATCTTGAGCCCGTCTATCTCACCGCCTCTCTGCTCCTGCATCCCCTGCATCTTGCGAAGCTCCCGGATCTCTAGTAACTGGGTGTACGTGCTTCCACTTTATAAATTGTGGTTGTGCCATTTGCATGCGGCCAAATCCACGTAGATTATGTTTAAACAAACCACCAATGTCAGAATACACTAGTAGAAAAGGGGTCTTTGGTCCACGGTCACGTTCCCAATCCGGGACAGAGATCTAAATCGAGGCAGAAATTGATCTAAATCACAAATTCTTCCACAAATTAATCGAGACAGAGATCTAAATCGAGGCATTTCA
The DNA here is from genome assembly GCA_916181665.1 of Avena sativa. Classification (NCBI taxonomy): domain Eukaryota; kingdom Viridiplantae; phylum Streptophyta; class Magnoliopsida; order Poales; family Poaceae; genus Avena; species Avena sativa. The sequence goes on along the minus strand of OV702290.1, from coordinate 22,563,740 downwards.
TTAATTCAACCACAAATTCTTCTAAACAAAGGTGCGATTTCACATCCTACATTAATTCAACCACTAGGCAACAATTTCACTTCCGCTGCCGCTGTCCTCCGAGCCGCCGGCTTCCTCGTCTTTGTCAGATGGAACCTCCACGGTTTCCGCATTGTACGCGAGACGGAGCACCTCTTCGCGGCAAGCGACGGTGATGACGGTGAACTTCGTCCTTCCAGGGACGGACCAAAACCTCTCCCACCCTTCTCGGTTGCGGAGATCCCGGTGCACCACGCGCCTGTAAACGATGTGGTTGCCAATCTTGGCCTTCCGCTCCTTCTTGAACAGCGCCAGCCAGTACGGGTTGGCCGCCGCATACCGGGGCAGAGCCCTCTTCCACGCGGGCATCTAGCGACGGCGCGGCACGATTTCGCTCTCCATCGCTGCTCTGCCTGGGACGAGGAGCGGAGCCACTGGCACCCCCGCATAGCTGATGCACCATCCATGGGGCACCGTCGCGGCCGGCGGCGCGAGGATATTGAAGTGCTCGAACATCACCGTCTCATAAAAGTTCAGCGAGGGCATCTCCATGGCGGTGCGGTGGAGATTGGAGAGTGAGCGAGGGGGTGGACAACGAAGCAACGACGCGGTGGAGATTGGAGAGGGGGAGGGGATGGGTGACGAAGCGACGCACTGTGGCGCCTCCTATTTGTACACGAGGACGACGAAGCGACGGGCGGAATATCCAAGGGGCATTGGTCAGACAAAAGGATGTAATGCAGGGTTAAGACAGATTAGCGGGCAACCAATTTTTTACTCCCAGGACTCCGGGGCCAATAGTTCAGACCGCTACGTCAACAAGTACAACTATTACAACTTAAAAAAGGCACGGAGCTCAAGCTAAATAGAACTAGTTATCACACATCTCCTTGATCTTCCTAATCTTAGCCCTATGTGCATCTTCCTGCGAGAGCAAGGATCGAATCGTCTGCTCCTTCCTTTTAGCATCTTCCTTGCATAGCTTCAATTGTTTCTCTTCATCTTTCCTCATGAACTTGTCAATACTTGTAGTTATGAACTGCAGGACTTTGGCCTAGTGAAGATCCTTCCTTGCTTGAGTCAGTTCTTGCTCTGCTTTAGCCTTCAGGGCCAACGTCGCGTCCTCTCCTTCTCGACTTTGCTAACCTTGTCTTCCACCCCCATGAGATCTCGCTTATGCTTGGTCGTGTCAACTGTTTCCCATAGCTTCATCTCAACACTGTCAAGAAGTGAGCTGAATGCGGATTCTTTCAACTCAACAGTCATTTCCCATTGTTTGTCCAGCGTTTTCTGCATCGATTTGGGCCACTCTGGATCTACCCATTTGACAACACCGCAACTTCCGCCTCGCATCATTGCACGATGTCCTTGACACCGTAGAAACCTCCTACCTGCGTTTCATCCTTCGAACGCTACAAATTTAGCGGGCACATATCCATGTTTACATAGCAGAGGACTGTCTTCATCCGCTAAACTATGATAGTCGGCGTCATACATCGTCTGGTTGGCCTAACACATCATACACACATGAGTAAACGGAGTAGATCTCGCTCAAAAAAATATAACTAGCCATGGATGATAGAGATAGAGATGAGACGACTCACATCGAAATCACCATCCCTGTCGTCATGAAGCGTTTCCTCGTCGTCTCCCCTTGAACCCATGGCGAGAGGGGAGGGGGGGTGGCTGCCGGAGAGGGGATTGGGATGGAGGCGCTGTCGGTTTGCGGCTACGGCAGGATGGGAGTGAAGTGGGGAATGTGGCTTCAAGGGGAAGGAAGAGAAGTACGGGAAGGAAGATAAGTAATGGGGACGTGACACTGGGATATGGCCCGCTCAACTCGTGAGTCGTGACACTCGCAACAGGGGGGCCCCCGGTGTTGCCAGTTTGTCCAGAGCAAGCATGGCCAATCATGCCACAGAACAGACTACTCGCGGATCGATCTCACGAAAACTATCCCAATCATCCAAGCGCCCCGATCGAACGGTATGTAACAATCGTCAAGCAGAACAACTGTGTTAGGGCGTGCCTTCTAGAAGACTCGGTGTAACGCTAAGGTTAGGATCCATATGTGGTTTATGAAAAGAACATGCATCCAATTACACTGGTGGATCCATATGTGGTTTGTGATAAGAACACACATGCAATGACACTGGTGGATCCATGTGTGGTTAATGAGAAGAACACACATGCAATGACACTGGGTGTGGTTCATAGTATGGTTTGTGAGAAGAACACACATGCAATGACTCTGGTTGTGGTTCATGAAAAGTGTAGACATGTGATGACTCTAACTATGGTTCATGAAAAGAGCAGACATGTGATGCCACCAGTGGATCCATGTGTGGTCTATGAGAGGAACACACATGCAATGACACTGGTGGATCCTTACGTGGTTTGTGAGAATAACACACATGCAACAACACTAGTGGATCCATATGTGGTCTGTGAAAAGAACACACATGCAATGACACTGGTGGATCCATGTGTGGTTCATGGGAAGAACACACATGCAATGACACTAGTGGATCCATGTGCGGTTCATGGGAAGAACACACATGCAATGACACTGGTGGATCCATGTGTGGTCTGTGGGAAGAACACACATGCAATGAAACTGGTGATATGTGGTTTGTGAAAATAACACACATGCAATGACTCTAACTGTGGTTCATGAAAAGAGTAGACATGCGATGACTCTAACTGTGGTTAATGAAAAGAGCAAACATGCAATGACAGTGGTGGATCCATGTGTCGTTAATGAGAAGAACACACATGCAATGAACTCTAGTGGGTCCATGTAGTTTATGAGAAGAACACACATCCAATGAACTCTAGTGGATCCATATGTGGTTTGTGAGAAGGACACACATGCAATGACACTGGTGGATCCATGTGTGGTTCATGGGAAGAACACACATACAATGACACTGGTGGATCCATGTGTGGTCTGTTGGAAGAACACACATGCAATGGCACTGGTGATATGTGGTTTGTGAAAAGAACAGACCTGCAATGACTCTAACTATGGTTAATGAAAAGAGTAGACATGCAACAACACTGGTGGATCCATGTGTAGTTAATGAGAATAACACACATGCAATGACACTGGGTGTGGTTCAAGATATGGTTTGTGAGAAGAACACACATGAAATGACTCTAGCTGTGGTTCATGAGAAGAGCAGACATGCGATGACTCTAACCGTGGTTCATGAAAAGAGCAAACATGCGATGACACTGGTGGATCCATGTGTGGTCTATGAGAGGAACACACATGCAATGACACCGGTGGATCCTTATGTGGTTTGTGAGAATAACACACATGCAATGACACTGGTGGATCTATATGTGGTCTGTGAAAAGAACACACATGCAATGACACTAGTGGATCCATGTGTGGTTCATGGGAAGAACACACATGCAATGACACTGGTGGATCCATGTGTGGTTTGTGGGAAGAACACACATGCAATGACACTGGTGATATGTGGTTTGTGAAAAGAACACACATGCAATGACTCTAGTTGTGGTTAATGAAAAGAGAAGACTTGCAATGACACCGGTGGATCCATGTGTGGTTCATGGGAAGAACACACATGCAATGACACTAGGTGTGGTTCATGATATGGTTTGTGAGAAGAACACACATGCAATGACACTTGTGGATCCATGTGTGGTCTGTGAGAAGAACACACATGCAATGACACTGGGTGTGGTTCATGATATGGTTTGTGAGAAGAACACGCATGCAATGACACTGGTGGATCCATGTGTGGTCTGTGGGAAGAACACACATGCAATGACACTAGTGATATGTGGTTTGTAAAAAGAACAGACATGCAATGACTCTAACTGTGGTTAATGAAAAGAGCAGACATGCAATGACACTGGTGGATCCATGTGTGGTTAATGAGAAGAAAACACATTTAATGACAATGGGTGTGGTTCATGATATGGTTTGTGAGAAGAACACACATGCAGTGACTCTAGTTGTGGTTCATGAAAAGAGCAGACATGCGATGACTCTAACTATGGTTCATGAAAAGAGCAGACATGCGATGCCACCGGTGGATCCATGTGTGGTCTATGAGAGGAACACACATGCAATGACACTGGTGGATCCTTACGTGGTTTGTGAGAATAACACACATGCAATGACACTGGTGGAACCATATGTGGTATGTGAAAAGAACACAAATGAAATGACACTGGTGGATCCATTTGTGGTTCATGGGAAGAACACACATGCAATGACACTGGTGGATCCATGTGTGGTCTGTGGGAGGAACACACATGCAATGACACTGGTGATATGTGGTTTGTCAGAAGAACACACATGCAATGACTCTAGCTATGGTTCATGAAAAGAGCAGACATGCAATGACACTGGTGGATCCATGTGTGGTTCATGGGAAGAACACACATGCAATGACACTGGGTGTGGTTCATGATATGGTTTGTGAGAAGAACACACATGCAATGGTTCGTGAAAAGAGCAGAAATGCGATGACTCTAACTGTGGTTCATGACAAGAGCAAACATGCGATAACACCGGTGGATCCATGTGTGGTCTATGAGAGGAACACAAATGCAATGACACTGGTGGATCCTTACGTGCTTTCTGAGAATAACACACATGCAATGACACTGGTGGATCCATATGTGGTCTGTGAAAAGAACACACATGCAATGACACTGGTGGATCCATGTGTGGTGCATGGGAAGAACATACATGCAATGACACTGGTGTATCCATGTGTGCTCCGTGGGAAGAACAGACATGCAATGACACTGGTGGTATGTGGTTTGTGAGAAGAACAGACATGCAATGACTCTAACTATGGTTCATGAAAAGAGCAGACATGCAATGACACTGTTGGATCCATGTGTGGTTCATGGGAAGAACACACATGCAATGACACTGATGGATCCATGTGTGGTCTATGGGAAAACACACATGCAATGACACTGGTGATATGTGGTTTATGAAAAGAACAGACATGCAATTAATCTAACTGTGGTTAATGAAAAGAGAAGACATGCAATGACACTGGTGGATCTATGTGTGGTTAATGAGAAGAACACACATGCAATGACACTGGGTGTGGTTCATGATAAGGTTTGTGAGAAGAACACACATGCAACGACTCTAGGTGTGGTTCATGAAAAGAGCAGACATGTGATGACTCTAACTGTGGTTCGTGAAAAGAGCAGACATGCGATGCCACCGGTGGATCCATGTGTGGTCTATGAGAGGAGCACACATGCATTGACATCGGTGGATCCTTACGTGGTTTGTGAGAATAACACACATGCAATGACACTGGTGGATCCATATGTGGTCTGTGAAAAGAACACACATGCAATGACATTGGTGGATCCATCTGTGGTTCATGGGAAGAACACACATGCAATGACACTGGTGGATCCATTTGTGGTCCGTGGGAAGAACACACATGCAATGACACTGGTGATATGTGGTTTGTGAAAAGAACTGACATGCAATGAATCTAACTATGGTTCATGAAAAGATCATACATGCAATGACACTCTTGGATCCAAGTGTGGTTCATGGGAAGAACACACATGCAATGACACTGATGGATCCATGTGTGGTCTGTGGGAAGAACACACATGCAATGACACTGGTGATATGTGGTTTGTGAAAAGAACAGACATCCAATTAATCTAGCTATGGTTCATGAAAAGAGTAGACATGCAATGCCACTGGTGGATCCATGTGTGGTTCATGGGAAGAACACACATGCAATGACACAGGTGGATCCATGTGTGGTCTGTGGGAAGAACACACATGCAATGACACTGGTGATATGTGGTTTGTGAGAAGAACAGATATGCAATGACTCTAGTTATGGTTAATGAGAAGAGCAGACATGCAATGCCACTGGTGGATCCATGTGTGGTTAATGAGAAGAACACACATTTAATGACACGGGGTGTGGTTCATGATATGGTTTGTGAGAAGAACACACATGCAATGACTCTAGCTGTGGTTCATGAAAATAGCAGACATGCGATGACTCTAACTGTGGTTCATGAAAAGAGCAGACATGCGATGCCACCAGTGGATCCATGTGTGGTCTATGAGAGGAACACACATGCAATGACACCGGTGGATCCTTACGTGGTTTGTGAGAATAACACACATGCAATGACACTGGTGGATCCATATGTGGTCTGTGAAAAGAACACACATGCAATGACACTGGTGGATCCATGTGTGGTTCATGGGAAGAACACACATGCAATGACACTGGTGGATCCATGTCTGGTCTGTTGGAAGAACACACATACAATGACACTGGTGATATGTGGTTTGTGAAAAGAACAGACATGCAATGACTCTAGCTGTGGTTCATGAAAAGAGCATACATACAGTGACACTGGTGGATCCATGTGTGGTCTATGGGAAGAACACACATGCAATGACACTGGTGATATGTGGTTTGTGACAAGAACAGACATGCACTGACTCTAGCTGTGGTTAACGAGAAGACCAGACATGCAATGACACTAGTGGATCCATGTGTGCTTAATGGGAAGAACACACATGCAATGACATTCGGTGTGGTTCGTGATATGGTTTGTGAGAAGAACACACATGCAATGACTCTAGCTGTGGTTCATGAAAAGTGTAGACATGTGATGACTCTAACTATGGTTCATGAAAAGAGCAGACATGTGATGCCACCAGTGGATCCATGTGTGGTCTATGAGAGGAACACACATGCAATGACACTGGTGGATCCTTACGTGGTTTGTGAGAATAACACACATGCAACAACACTAGTGGATCCATATGTGGTCTGTGAAAAGAACACACATGCAATGACACTGGTGGATCCATGTGTGGTTCATGGGAAGAACACACATGCAATGACACTAGTGGATCCATGTGCGGTTCATGGGAAGAACACACATGCAATGACACTGGTGGATCCATGTGTGGTCTGTGGGAAGAACACACATGCAATGAAACTGGTGATATGTGGTTTGTGAAAAGAACACACATGCAATGACTCTAACTGTGGTTCATGAAAAGAGTAGACATGCGATGACTCTAACTGTGGTTAATGAAAAGAGCAAACATGCAATGACAGTGGTGGATCCATGTGTCGTTAATGAGAAGAACACACATGCAATGAACTCTAGTGGGTCCATGTAGTTTATGAGAAGAACACACATCCAATGAACTCTAGTGGATCCATATGTGGTTTGTGAGAAGGACACACATGCAATGACACTGGTGGATCCATGTGTGGTTCATGGGAAGAACACACATACAATGACACTGGTGGATCCATGTGTGGTCTGTTGGAAGAACACACATGCAATGGCACTGGTGATATGTGGTTTGTGAAAAGAACAGACCTGCAATGACTCTAACTATGGTTAATGAAAAGAGTAGACATGCAACAACACTGGTGGATCCATGTGTAGTTAATGAGAATAACACACATGCAATGACACTGGGTGTGGTTCAAGATATGGTTTGTGAGAAGAACACACATGAAATGACTCTAGCTGTGGTTCATGAGAAGAGCAGACATGCGATGACTCTAACCGTGGTTCATGAAAAGAGCAAACATGTGATGACACCGGTGGATCCATGTGTGGTCTATGAGAGGAACACACATGCAATGACACCGGTGGATCCTTATGTGGTTTGTGAGAATAACACACATGCAATGACACTGGTGGATCTATATGTGGTCTGTGAAAAGAACACACATGCAATGACACTGGTGGATCCATTAGTGGTTCATGGGAAGAACACACATGCAATGACACTGGTGGATCCATGTGTGGTTTGTGGGAAGAACACACATGCAATGACTCTAGTTGTGGTTAATGAAAAGAGAAGACATGCAATGACACCGGTGGATCCATGTGTGGTTCATGGGAAGAACACACATGCAATGACACTAGGTGTGGTTCATGATATGGTCTGTGAGAAGAACACACATGCAATGACACTTGTGGATCCATGTGTGGTCTGTGAGAAGAACACACCTGCAATGACACTGGGTGTGGTTCATGATATGGTTTGTGAGAAGAACACGCATGCAATGACACTGGTGGATCCATGTGTGGTCTGTGGGAAGAACACACATGCAATGACACTAGTGATATGTGGTTTGTGAAAAGAACAGACATGAAATGACTCTAACTGTGGTTAATGAAAAGAGCAGACATGCAATGACACTGGTGGATCCATGTGTGGTTAATGAGAAGAACACACATTTAATGACACTGGGTGTGGTTCATGATATGGTTTGTGAGAAGAACACACATGCAATGACTCTAGCTGTGGTTCATGAAAATAGCAGACATGCGATGACTCTAACTATGGTTCATGAAAAGAGCAGACATGCGATGCCACCGGTGGATCCATGTGTGGTCTATGAGAGGAACACACATGCAATGACACTGGTGGATCCTTACGTGGTTTGTGAGAATAACACACATGCAATGACACTGGTGGAACCATATGTGGTATGTGAAAAGAACACAAATGAAATGACACTGGTGGATCCATTTGTGGTTCATGGGAAGAACACACATGCAATGACACTGGTGGATCCATGTGTGGTCTGTGGGAGGAACACACATGCAATGACACTGGTGATATGTGGTTTGTCAGAAGAACACACATGCAATGACTCTAGCTGTGGTTCATGAAAAGAGCAGACATGCAATGACACTGGTGGATCCATGTGTGGTTCATGGGAAGAACACACATGCAATGACACTGGGTGTGGTTCATGATATGGTTTGTGAGAAGAACACACATGCAATGACTCTAGCTGTGGTTCATGAAAAGAGCAGAGATGCGATGACTCTAACTTTGGTTCATGAAAAGAGTAGACATGCAATGACACCGGTGGATCCATGTGTGGTCTATGAGAGGAAGACACATGCAATGACACCGGTGGATCCTTACGTGGTTTGTCAGAATAACACACATGCAATGACACTGGTGGATCCATATGTGGTCTGTGAAAAGAACACACATGGAATGACACTGGTGGATCCATGTGTGGTTCATGGGAAGAACACACAAGCAATGACACTGGTGGATCCATGTGTGGTATGTGGGAAGAACACACTTGCAATGACACTGGTGATATGTGGTTTATGAGAAGAACACACATGCAATGACTCTAGCTGTGGTTCTTGAAAAGAGCAGACATGCAACGACACTGGTGGATCCATGTGTGGTTCATGGGAAGAACACACGTGCAATGACACTAGTGGATCCATGTGTGGTCTGTGGGAAGAACACACATGCAATGACACTGGTGATATGTGGTTTGTGAAAAGAACAGACATGCAATGACTCTAACTGTGTTTAATGAAAAGAGCAGACATGCAATGACACTGGTGGATCCATATGTGGTTAATGAGAAGAACACACATGCAATGACACTGGGTGTGGTTCATGATATGGTTTGTGAGAAGAACACACATGCAATGACTCTAGCTGTGGTTCATGAAAAGAGCAGACATGCGATGACTCTAACTGTGGTTCATGAAAAGAGCAGACATGCGATGCCACCAGTGGATACATGTGTGGTCTATGAGAGGAACACACATGTAATGACACCGGTGGATCCTTACGTGGTTTGTGAGAATAACACACATGCAATGACGCTGGTGGATCCATATGTGGTCTGTGAAAAGAACACACATGCAATGACACTGGTGGATCCATGTGTGGTTCATGGGAAGAACACACATGCAATGGCACTGGTGGATCCATGTGTGGTCTGTGGGAAGAACACACATGCAATGACACTAGTGATATGTGGTTTGTGAAAAGAATAGACATGCAATGACTCTAACTGTGGTTCATGAAAAGAGCAAACATGCATTGACACTGGTGGATCCATGTGTGGTTCATGGGAAGAACACACATGCAATGACACTGGTGGATCCATGTCTGGTATGTGGGAAGAACACACATGCAATGACCCTGGTGATATGTGGTTTGTGAAAAGAACAGACATGCAATGACTCTAATTGTGGTTAATGAGAAGAGTAGACATGCAATGACACTGGTGGATCCATGTGTGGTCTGTGAAAAGAACACACATGTAATGACACTGGTGGATCCATGTGTGGTTCATGGAAAGAACACACATGCAATGACACTGGTGGATCCATGTGTGGTCTGTGGGAAGAACACACATACAATGACACTGGTGGATCCATGTGTGGTCTGTGGGAAGAACACGCATGCAATGACTCTACCTGTGGTTCATGACAAGAGCAAACATGCAATGACACTGGTGGATCCATATGTGGTTCACGGGAAGAACACACATTCAATGACACTCGGTGTAGTTCATGATATGGTTTGTGAGAAGAACACACATGCAATGGCTCGTGAAAAGAGCAGAAATGCGATGACTCTAACTGTGGTTCATGAAAAGAGCAAACATGCGATAACACCGGTGGATCCATGTGTGGTCTATGAGAGGAACACACATGCAATGACACTGGTGGATCCTTACGTGCTTTGTGAGAATAACATACATGCAATGACACTGGTGGATCCATATGTGGTCTGTGAAAAGAACACACATGCAATGACACTGGTGGATCCATGTGTGGTGCATGGGAAGAACACACATGCAATGACACTGGTGTATCCATGTGTGCTCCGTGGGAAGAACACACATGCAATGACACTGGTGGTATGTGGTTTGTGAGAAGAACAGACATGCAATGACTCTAACTATGGTTCATGAAAAGAGCAGACATGCAATGACACTGTTGGATCCATGTGTGGTTCATGGGAAGAACACACATGCAATGACACTGATGGATCCATGTGTGGTCTATGGGAAGAACACACATGCAATGACACTGGTGTTATGTGGTTTATGAAAAGAACATACATGCAATTAATCTAACTGTGGTTAATGAAAAGAGCAGACATGCAATGACACTGGTGGATCTATGTGTGGTTAATGAGAAGAACACACATGCAATGACATTGGGTGTGGTTCATGATAAGGTTTGTGAGAAGAACACACATGCAATGACTCTAGGTGTGGTTCATGAAAAGAGCAGACATGTGATGACTCTAACTGTGGTTCGTGAAAAGAGCAGACATGCGATGCCACCGGTGGATCCATGTGTGGTCTATGAGAGGAGCACACATGCATTGACACCGGTGGATCCTTACGTGGTTTGTCAGAATAACACACATGCAATGACACTGGTGGATCCATATGTGGTCTGTGAAAAGAACACACATGCAATGACACTGGTGGATCCATCTGTGGTTCATGGGAAGAACACACATGCAATGACACTGGTGGATCCATTTGTGGTCCGTGGGAAGAACACACATGCAATGACACTGGTGATATGTGGTTTGTGAAAAGAACTGACATGCAATGAATCTAACTATGGTTCATGAAAAGATCATACATGCAATGACACTCTTGGATCCATGTGTGGTTCATGGGAAGAACACACATGCAATGACACTGATGGATCCATGTGTGGTCTGTGGGAAGAACACACATGCAATGACACTAGTGATATGTGGTTTGTGAAAAGAACAGACATCCAATTAATTTAGCTATGGTTCATGAAAAGAGTAGACATGCAATGCCACTGGTGGATCCATGTGTGGTTCATGGGAAGAACACACATGCAATGACACTGGTGGATCCATGTGTGGTCTGTGGGAAGAACACACATGCAATGACACTGGTGATATGTGGTTTGTGAGAAGAACAGATATGCAATGACTCTAGTTATGGTTAATGAGAAGAGCAGACATGCAATGACACTGGTGGATCCATGTGTGGTTAATGAGAAGAACACACATTTAATGACACGGGGTGTGGTTCATGATATGGTTTGTGAGAAGAACACACATGCAATGACTCTAGCTGTGGTTCATGAAAAGAGCAGACATGCGATGACTCTAACTGTGGTTCATGAAAAGAGCAGACATGCGATGCCACCAGTGGATCCATGTGTGGTCTATGAGAGGAACACACATGCAATGACACCGGTGGATCCTTACGTGGTTTGTGAGAATAACACACATGCAATGACACTGGTGGATCCATATGTGGTCTGTGAAAAGAACACACATGCAATGACACTGGTGGATCCATGTGTGGTTCATGGGAAGAACACACATGCAATGACACTGGTGGATCCATGTCTGGTCTGTGGGAAGAACACACATACAATGACACTGGTGATATGTGGTTTGTGAAAAGAACAGACATGCAATGACTCTAGCTGTGGTTCATGAAAAGAGCATACATGCAGTGACACTGGTGGATCCATGTGTGGTCTATGGGAAGAACACACATGCAATGACACTGGTGATATGTGGTTTGTGACAAGAACAGACATGCACTGACTCTAGCTGTGGTTAGCGAGAAGACCAGACATGCAATGACACTAGTGGATCCATGTGTGCTTAATGGGAAGAACACACATGCAATGACATTCTGTGTGGTTCGTGATATGGTTTGTGAGAAGAACACACATGCAATGACTCTAGCTGTGGTCCATGAAAAGAGCAGCCATGCGATGACTCTAATTGTGGTTCATGAAAAGAGCAGACATGCGATGACACCGGTGGATCCATGTGTGGTTTATGAGAGGAAAACACATGCAATGACACCGGTGGATCCTTACGTGGTTTGTGAGAATAACACACATGACATGACACTGGTGGATCCATATGTGGTCTGTGAAAAGAACACACATGCAATGACACTGGTGGATCCATGTGGGGTTCATGGGAAGAACACACATGCAATGACACTAGTGGATCCATGTGTGGTCTATGGGAAGAACACACATGCAATGACACTGGTGATATGTGGTTTGTGAGAAGAACACACATGCAATGACTCTAGCTGTGGTTCATGAAAAGAGCAGACATGCAATGACACTGGTGGATCCATGTGTGGTTCATGGGAAGAACACACATGCAATGACACTGGTGGATCCATGTGTGGTCTATGGGAAGAACACAGATGCAATGACACTGGTAATATGTGGTTTGTGAAAAGAATAGACATGCAATGACTCTAACTGTGGTTAATAAGAAGAGCAGACATGCAATGACACTGGTGGATCCATGTGTGGTTAATGAGAAGAACACACATGCAATGACACTGGGTGTGGTTCATGATATGGTTTGTGAGAAGAACACACATGCAATGAGTCTAGATGTGGTCCATAAAAAGAGTAGACATGCGATGGCTCTAACTGTGGTTCATCAAAAGAGCAGACATGCGATGCCACCGGTGGATCCATGTGTGGTATATTTGTCAGGGGGATGATCCCCGGGTACCCCATCCGAATAAGAAACAGGACAGTCGGATCTCGTCCGGCTAACCAGATACAGCCGGACAGGACAGGTGGGCCGGCTATCACCCAGTAGCCGGATCAGAAAGAGACAGCCGGATACGACGACGTAGCTGGACGCAATCAGAGAGACAGGACGATGTGCGTATCAGTGCACGGTACGCCCTGTACGATGACAAGACGGGCAACCACCTGCCCATACCGAAGACTTTGCGTGGGTGACGCTGGAACAGTGGCCTGTGCTGACGACAGGCTCGCACGGCGTCCACTGTACCTACGACAGCCATACCGCGCATACACCGATAAGACAAGCCAGGCTGGACACTGTAGATGACTAGTCAGCTGGGACCCGCCTGTGGGGCCCGCCAGTCGGACTAGCCAGCGAGACCTTTGCCTCTCTGCCTATATAAGGAGAGGCAGGGCCTCAGTAGAAAGGGTTGGTCTTAGTCCATTTAAGGCAGTAGCTAGCAGATACAGCTTGAGGAGCACTTGTAGCTCGTGTTTTCCACATAGTCAGATCCGGCAGGAGTAGGGGCTTTACCTCATCACGAGGGCCCCGAACCTGGGTACTTCTTGCGTCCCGCTATGCTCGCTTGTATCCAATCCCGCCTGCGGACACCGTCGATAGCTTCCCTACTAGTCCCCACATCTCTATCTAACCTCCTCAGGTACTGCCGTTCCCAATACAACGACAGTTGGCGCCCACCGTGGGGCAAATGGCTTCGACCGGAGTCACGTTCCGCACGGGACCCCGCACTTCAGCCGGTGAGCGCGTGGCCTCCGGCCTGATGCTCACGCTCGGCAAGTTCGACTGCATCATCGACAATGCCTCCTGCTTCGCCGGAACTTCCTTCGCAGCGAACGACACCGTCCTGCTATTCGGCGATCTCCCCATCTACATCGCCACCGTCCCGGAGCGTTTCCTTAGGGAAATCGTCTCCGTCGCGGGGCTGCCATGGTCAGACGACAGCACCTCCGCCGCGCCTCGCGGCGTGGAGGTCATGATGGCCGGATCCAGCTCGCATCCCCGCCAGCCGCGGGAGCAAGGCGCGGACAAGGTCAGAACTTCCGCTCCCCCGCAGCATCAGAACCCGGTGGAGGACGCCATTGATCGGAACCTGACACCGGTTAACCTCAGGGAAAACCCCGAGGAAGCGGAGGCCAACTTCACCATGGAGAGACATGTCCTCCTCCAGGAGGCCATGGAACTGGCAGCAGCCCGCAAGCAACTGGAGATCGCTAGGCGCGAGTACGACCGTGTGCACGGCCTTACTCCGGCTACCGTGGAGCCGAGCCGGCGCGGCCAGGTACGGCGTCGGGGCGGTGAGCTGGGCGGTAGGATGGAGAAGGACGGAGAACCGGATCCCGCGCCTGCCCTCACACGGCCCACCTACAGCACGCCCATCAAGAACCTGCGCGCGGTGCGAGCCGCAGCAGAAGAACTACCTAGCCTGGAGGGCGAGGAGCAGGCCCGCCAGCACGCTCGCGTCTAGGAGCTCCTCCGCGTCGCGGACGAGCAGGCCGGCGCCAACCGGCAGACGCAGGAAGACCTTAGCTACTCCAGAGGAAGCAGGCTACCTGCCAACAGCAGGGGAGCCGCGCGACACCCAGCAGGCGTCCTCCCCTCAGCCGCCCAGGGCCTGCAGCAGGCGTCGCAGCTCTGGCAACCGGGGCCAGCCGCGCCAGGAGCAGACGTTGAACAGCAACCCGCCACCTCCCCCCACACCAGCCGGAGCGCCCAGACCAGCCGGTTCCCGTCTCTCGGGCCGGGTGGGGGCGCCCAACCCGGATTGTCCGGATGCCCACGACCGCATCGAGCTCCTCGCTCAAGCACACGTCACGGAGGAGGAAGATTCTACCAGTCCAGTTTGTTTCGGACCCCGCATCCGGAACGAGCCGTTTCCGGATAAATTCTCCCTGCCTAGGGACACCCCCAAGTACGACAGCAGCATGAAGCCGGAAGACTGGCTGACCGACTACGCTACGGCAGTCGGCATCGCCCACGGGAATAAGCGCACAACTGTGCGCTACGTCCCTCTCATGCTAACCGGGTCGGCAAGGACATGGCTCAATAGCCTTGCGCCCAACAGCATCAACGCCTGGCTTGACTTCGAGAAGGTGTTCGTCTGCAACTTCAACGGCACGTACAAACGTCCAGGACGGCCGCGCGACCTGGCCTTGTGCGTCCAGGGTGACCGCGAGACCGATTGCGAGTACCTCGCCAAGTGGACGGAGCTCCGCAACACTTGCAAGGGCATCCTGGAGAGCCAAGCCATCGGCTTCTTCATCGAAGGATGCCGAGAGGGCACCATTCTTCACCACCGGCTACTATGTGACGAGCCAAAAACCATGGCGGAGCTCATGAAGGTTGCGGACCAGTACGCCATGGCGGATGCCGCCATGAAGAAGCCCCTCCGAGTAAACGCGGACGGCCATCCGACTCCCACGGAGCCAGCTCGCGACCGTCCGAGCAATCCGTCTGGTGAAGACGGATCCTCCAGACGCCACGGCAACGACAACCGGTTCCATGGGGACCGCCAGGCCGGACAACAGAAGCCTCGCTACCACGCGCGGCAGGTCAATGCTGTGGAGGGTGTGCCCGACGCACCGGCTAATGACCCAAGGAGGCAGAAGCCCCGGCTCACCTTCGACCAGATGATTGACAGCCCGTGCAAGTGGCATAGCGGTCCCTTCAAACCGGCTACCCACACCACCCGGAACTGCAGCTGGACTCGCCAGCTAAAGGACCAGGGCAACTAGCCTCGTCTCCCGCCTCCCCCACCGGGTGGACCCCCACCACCAGCTAGGGGAGCCGGTAATGACGGCAACGGCGGCAACAACAACAACGGCTACCCCCAGCCGCACGCCGCCTACCACATCTTCGAGACGGAGCAGGACGACAAGCACAACCGCAGGCGACGCTCCAAGGAGGTCAACGCCATCGTTTCTCCGGTCCCCTAGTACCTAAACTGGTCGGAAACCCCCATCACCTGGAGCCGGGCAGATCAGCCTGAGCATCTGCCGACTCTCGGGGGCTACACCATGGTGCTCGATCCCCTCATCGTCTCCAACGCGCGCACCTGCTGATTCTCGCGTGTCCTCATCGACGGAGGCAGCAACCTCAACCTCCTCTACCAGTCCTCACTGGAGAAGCTGGGCATTCCCGAAAGCGACCTGCACCCGACTACCACGACGTTCCACGGTGTACTACCGGGGCAGCCTGCGCGCCGCTGGGGAAAATCCAGCTGGACGTCATCTTCGGGACCGAGGAGAACTTCCGCCACGAACCAATCTGGTTTGAAGTGGTAAATCTGACGAGCTCCTACCATGCTCTCCTCGGGCGCCCTGCCCTCGCCAAGTTCATGGCCATCCCCCACTACGCGTACCTCAAGACAAAGATGCCGGGACCCCACGGAGTGATCATCGTCGCTGGCTGCTTCAGGTGATCGATCGAGTGTGCCTCAGCCGGTTCCAAACTGGCAGAGGCCCTCATCATAGCCGAAGAAAAACGCACGATCATGCACAACGTGGCCATGGCCCAACAGGACATTCCAGCTAGCAGCAAACCGGCTGGAGAAGGAGCTTTCCAGCCGACAAAGGAGACGAAGAGGATTCTGCTCGACCCCTCCGATCCGACTAAGTTCGTCACCATTGGTGCCGGCTTGGACAGCAAATAGGAAGGCACGCTCGTCGACTTCCTCCGTGAGAATCGGGACATCTTCGCATGGTCTCCCAAAGACATGCCGGGTGTGCCGAGGGAGTTCGCCGAGCACTCACTTCACGTGCGTCCGGATGCCAGGCCGGTCAAGCAACCTCTGCGCTGGTTCGTAGAGGAAAAGAGAAAGATAATCGGTGACGAGATCACCCGGCTCCTTGCAGCCGGGTTCATCATGGAAGTGTACCACCCAGACTGGCTGGCGAACCCAGTCTTGGTGTTGAAGAAGAACAAGACCTGGCGCATGTGTATCGACTACACCAGCCTGAACAAGGCGTGCCCGAAAGACCCCTTCGCCTTGCCCCGTATCGATCAAGTCATTGATTCCACGGCCGGCTGTGATTTGTTGTCTTTTCTAGATTGTTATTCCGGGTACAATCAGATCCGGCTGAACCCGGCTGATCAGATTAAGACATCATTTATCACCCCCTACGGGGCTTTCTGCTATGTAACCATGCCTTTCGGCCTAAAGAACGCAGGCGCCACCTATCAGCGATGTATGTAGAAGTGCTTGCACTCGCAGATAGGCCGAAACGTGCACGCTTACGTGGATGACGTAGTCATCAAAACCAAGGAAAAGCGCACCCTCCTCGAGGATCTGAGAGAAACATTTGGCAACCTCCACCAGTACCAGATGAAGCTGGCCCTAGAGAAGTGCGTCTTCGGAGTACCATCCGGTCAGCTACTCGGTTTCCTTGCATCTCAACGAGGCATCGAGGCGAATCCGGAGAAGATCGCGGCCATCGAGAGGATGCAGCCACCCAAGAACCTGCTTGGAGTCCAGAAGTTCACTGGATGCCTGGCTTCCCTCAGTCGTTTCGTTAGCCGGCTGGGAAAGAAGGCACTCCCGTTGTACCAACTGATGAAGAAGACGGACAAGTTCTCCTGGACTTCGCAGGCCGACACCGCGTTTCACGACCTCAAGCGCATGCTATCCACAGTGCCGGTTCTAGCCACGCCGGCTAGCAAGGAGCCGATGTTGCTCTATATAGCAGCCACCAGCCGGGTCGTCAGCGTCTTCCTGGTGGTGGAGCGCCCCGAGGAAGGCAAGGCTCAGCCAGTTCAGAGACTCGTCTACTACCTCAGCGAGGTTCTCTCCCTCTCCAAGCAGAACTACCCCCACTACCAAAAGATGTGCTACGGTGTGTACCTGGCATGCAAGAAGCTCAAGCACTACTTCCAGGAGCACCCGATCAAGGTCGTGTGCACTGCACCCCTTTCGGAAATCATCGGCAACAAGGACGCCAGCGGCCGAGTCGCCAAGTGGGCCATCGAGCTTGCCGCCTACTCCATCCAGTACGAGCCCCGGCTCACGATCAAGTCACAGGTGTTGGCGGACTTCCTCGTCGAATGGGCCGAGACCCAGTATCTCCCACCGGTCCCGGATTCAGACCATTGGCGGGTGCACTTCGACGGGTCGAAGATGCTCGAGGGCTTGGGAGCCGGCATCGTGCTCACCTCGCCCAAGGGAGACCGGCTGGAGTACGTGTTGCAGATCCACTTCAAGGCCTCCAACAACGTAGCCGAATACGAGGCACTGGCGCATGGGCTCCGGCTAGCCAAGGAGATCGGCGTCAACCAGATCATGTGCTTCGCTGATTCGGACTTGGTGGTGCAACAGGTGTCTGGGGAATGGGACACCAGAGATGCAAACATGCCTCTCTACCGGTTCCACATCCAGAAGCTCAGCGCCTCCTTCGACGGGTGCGAATTTCATCATGTCCCCCGCACCAACAACGAGGCAGCTGATGCGCTCTCCAAGATGGGATCCACCAGGCAGGCCATCCCACTAGGGGTCTCCTTGGAGCATCTGCGCAAGCCATCCATCAACCCGTCGCTGGAGTCAGATTCCATCGTCTGAGCGGGAAGCGTTCCGGCGGCCGGAGCAGCGGAAACGGAGCCGACAGAACCACCAAAGAAGAAAACCCGCACCAACTCCGGCCAGGCAGTGCCCTCCGGCTCGCAAGACCCGAGGGTTGCCGGCTCGCCTAATGGCTCGGGGGCTGCCGCCCCGGATATTCCACCCGGACGACCCCCCGACACCCGTCAACCGGAGGACAGGAGCGTCCTCGTCATCCGTGAAGTGCCATCCTGGCACAGCCCTTCATGAACTACATCGCCAACGGAGAACTCCCGGACGACGAGGTAGAGGCCAGGCAAATCCGACGCCGCGCGCATACATACACCATCATAAACGGCGAGCTATACAAGCGCAGTGTATCCGGTATCTTCCAAAGATGTGTCGATGTAGACACAGGCTACCGGTTACTCAAGGACATCCACCAGGGTGAGTGTGGGCACCACGCTTCGTCAAGGGCGATAGTCGCCAAGGCGTTTCGCCATGGTTTCTATTGGCCCACCGCCCTCGAGGATGCCGAGCAGCTAGTCCGCGCGTGCAATGGGTGCCAGCGCTTCGGGCAGCTCAGGCACATGCCAACCTTGGTGCTCAAGACCATACCGATCACCTGGCCCTTCGCAGTTTGGGGCCTCGACATGGTCGGGGCCTTCAAGCGAGCCCGCGCGGGAATGACCCACCTGCTGGTAGCGGTGGACAAGTTCACAAATTGGATCGAGGCCAAGCCTATCCGGAAGCTGGATGGAGCGATGGCTGTTACCTTCTTCACCGACATCATCAACCGCTTCGGCTACCCCAATAGCATCATCACCGACAACGGCACGAACTTCGCCAAGGGGGCCTTCGCCCGGTTCTGCAGCAACAAGGGCATCCAGCTAGACCTCGCCTCCGTCGCACACCCGCAGTCCAACTGGCAAGTCGAACGAGCAAAGGGATTGGTGCTAGCCGGCATCAAACCGCGTATCATCGAGCCATTGGAGCGGTCACCTGGATGTTGGATCGAAGAACTTCCGGCTGTGCTGTGGAGCCACCGCACCACACCGAATAGGTCAACCGGCTACACGCCATTCTTCCTGGTCTATGGATCGGAAGTCGTCCTCTCCACCGACATCGAATTTGAATCCCCTCGCAAGCTCCTCTACGACGAGCAAAGCAACAAGGAGGCGCGGGAGGACGGGGTGGATCTCCTGGAGGAGGCCCGCGAGCTGGCCCTGTCCAGGTCTGCCCTGTACCAGCAGCGACTATGTCGCTACCATTCAATCCGGATTCGCCCAGTCGCATTCCGCGAGGGCGAACTGGTTCTCCGGCTAGTGCAAGACACGAAGGGCATGCACAAGCTATCACCACCCTGGGAGGGACCCTTCATCATCAACCGGGCGCTGCCCAACGACTCCTATTACCTCATCGATGCGGAGCAGCCGCGCAAGAACAAGATGGACAAATCGGACGAGGAGACCGAACGTCCTTGGAACGCGGCCCTGCTGCGCCTGTTTTACACCTAGTCGCCAGGCAGTGTATGTATCTCGAAAACCCCATGAATTAAAATGCGGACTCCCACGAGAATCTCAGGGGCTCCTTCTAGAAATATGTGTGCACCTGTTCTTCGGTTCAAATTTTCCGGCTCCGGCAACCCCTACCCGGGGGCTCACCGGCTGGCCCGGCCTGTTAAGCCAACAAACCGGCTGAGTAGTGTGTGATGATGTCAGAGGCCCACTCTTCGTCTCACCTACAGACCGCAACCCGGCTGTCCGGCTAGCAAGAGCAAAAGCCCGAGGCATCCCACACGAAAAACAAGGAAGAGGCATGACAGATCGGGCGTCTCAGCCCCGCAACTAGCTCGAACCAATCTAGCTGCTAAGCCGCTAGTACCGTGCGTAATGTACTGTCAGCTTCCTTCGATTCCGGCTGCAGACCGCAACCCGGCTGCCCGGCAAGGACACAGCGAAAACAACAGAACACACGAGAAGGCGACTAAGTGTCTAGAAAGGAGCAAGCCAGTTTTCGAAAAAAAACAAGCCGTTTTCCGGCTACGATTTGACAGACTAACCTATTAACTTGTGAAGATGTATGTGTGTGCATATGTGCATTCTTGTCCGACTACTTCGAGTCGGAATTTAGGAGAAGGAAAGAAGATTCGAAGTCCTTGCCTTCATCAAGCGCTCTGAATCTCGGGGGCTACACTCACTAGGTGCGCTCGCGCGCCCCTAGTGGAATCTTGTAGTTTCTGACCGGCTAAGGGCGTTTAGCCGGCCGTTCGGAGCCCAGGTGAGGGCAAGGGCGGGAGAAAGAAAAGACAAGAAAGATTTGAAGCACCTGGCTACGCCAGCTACTCCGAATCTCGGGGGCTACACCCAGTGGGTGCGCTCGCGTGCCCCACTGGAATGTTAGTTTCCCGGCCGAAGGTGTCCAGCCGACGAAAGCGGCCGACTGGGACGAGGCCAGTCAGGTAAAGTTAGAAGACTTGCCAGAAATAAGAAAGATTCGAAGCACCTGGCTACGCCAGCTACTCCGAATCTCGGGGGCTACACCCAGTCGGGCAAAATACGTAAAAGGAAAGCTCAACACACAAGGAGGATTCAAGAATTTCAACAATAATAAACAAGAAGGAGACGAAGCTCTCATAAGTTACCCGGCGCCACAGATAGCCGGTACAAACGAACAAAGTTCACAAACATATAAGAAAAGACAAATACACACGGCATCCCGAGGCAGCAGCTAAACGGCAGGGCCTTTGCCGTGGGGGAGTTCTTGGCCGGCAGAAGCTGGGGGCGGAGGAGGAGCCGCAGTGCTCGATCCGGCTCCGGCACTGGCAGGCGGCGGCACCGGGGCCTCCACATCGGGAGTACTGATGGACTCTGAGTCGTGAGCACCTCGTCCGGGTCCACATAGTCGGCGATCTTATTTGCAGACCCGCGAAGCTCCGGATGGGCTTGGCGGATGGTGGCAAGATCGGCTCCGGCACGGAAGCCCCCATCGATCTTCTCGACGCGAGCGTCCTTGTACCAGGAGAGCATCAGTGCCAGGGCCATCTCCGCTCCGGCCCGCGCCGCCAGGTCCCGCAGCCGGTCCACCGCAGCCGGTA
This sequence comes from Avena sativa, assembly GCA_916181665.1. NCBI lineage: Eukaryota > Viridiplantae > Streptophyta > Magnoliopsida > Poales > Poaceae > Avena > Avena sativa. The sequence goes on along the minus strand of OV702290.1, from coordinate 22,541,693 downwards.
CCTCTCCCACTTTTGCCGCCAGCTGCGCCATCATCTCTGGAACCGGAGCCTCCGGCCACACGAAGGAGAAGACGTCCCGTGCCGCTTGACGAAGCTTCGCAGCTTCCTCGCCAAGAAGGACGACGAGCTCCTAGGCCGTAGGCTGCGCTCTCGGCCAGTTCTCCTGTAGCCGGTTGTAGGCCAGCAGGTCTATGCCGGGTAAAAAGCTGTCAGAAAAGAGGAGTTAGATCCGGCTACCGGATCCGGAAAGAAAGGAAGACGGAAGAAAGAACTCACCTTTGGCAGTGTGGCCGACCTGCATCAGCTCCTCTACCAGCGCCTTCTCCTTGACCGCTAGCCGTTTTATCTCCTTCTCTTGGTCCTTGTTCTAGGCCTCGAGAAGGGAGAAGGCTTCGGCCCGGCTAGCGAGCGAGGCGTCGCGCTCCTTGACGGTGGCCTCCAAACCGTCTACTCGCGCGTGCCAATCCTTGTTCTGTAGGCGCAGAGTGGAGTTGGACCTGCTCAGCCGGTCGTTCGCTTTCTTCAAGCGATCGATCTCACGCTGAGCGCACACGAGGATAGCTGCAGCGAAACTGGCTATCAGAAAAAAAGAGAGCAAGACGGATAAAGCGAACTTACTCTGGGAGGCCCCGTTGGCGGCAGCAAGCTTCTGCTCCAGGGTCCGGTTCCCGCCGGCTGTGGCCTCAAGCAGCCGGATCTCCTTCACCGCCAGCTCGAGCGTGGCGGCAAGATCCGACAGCGAAGCAACGGAGGAGGCGTCGTCATCCACGGTGTTGACGGCCAAAGACTCCTTCGCCGCGACCACCGCTGTTCGCCACTCCTCCCCGAGCTCCTCGTCGGAGTTGTCGTCGCCAACAACGACGAGCTCCTTGCTGGCAGCCTCCCGCGCGCCCGCGGAGGAACCTTCCGACTGGGAGTGATCCGCTTCCGGCTGGGGACCCTCCGGCCGGGAGGAGGCAGCCGGCTCAGCCTCAGAAGAACGAGAGGCGCCGGTTGGCTCAGTCGGGGCGCGGGGCGACGACCCGGTTGGCACCCGAGCCGGGCTCGCGGCTCCGAAAGAAACCAACGCGCTAAGAAGAAGGAGGAAAAGGCAAAGGCAAAATAAGCAAAATTCGGAAAAACAAGAAGGAAGACAAATAGAGGGAAGGCACCGAAAGATAGAGGGGGAGAGGAAAAACATACCCCGGCACGACCGGGGGCGGCCCTTTCTTCCGGCCAAGACGGCTCGGCGGCAGGGTGCTGGACCGGCTCCTCTTTGGAGCCGGCTCCTCCACCACAGGCGGGCGGGAGCCGGAACGGCTGGAGCCGCTCCCACCTGCTTCGCCGTCCGCCACAGAGCGCGTCACCGGCTCCACAGTCGGCCCGGCCTCCTCCTCCTCGTGCACCTCCGCGTGCGGGTCGGCGGCCGGCTCGTCGTTCCGGCTGGGGAAGGCGTCGCCGTCCCCATCCGATTCCTCGCCGGACCGCCGAGCACGCAGCTCGGGCAAGTCTGGCGTGAATACCTCGAGGGGAGCCTCGCCCTCCTCGCGAAGGATGCAGGCGAAGATCTGACGAATGCAAGAAATCAATCAGACAGAACAAGGAAATAACATACAAAGAATAAGCAAAATTTCCGGCTACGAAGAACTTACCCGGGGCGCGCGGTTCTCCCGGCTGTAGGGCGCCAGACTGAACTTCCAGTTCTCTGGCAGCCGCTCCTTGCTGATCGTCCACAACCACTCCTTCAAGTTGTGGTAGCGGGGATCGCGGCGCGACAGCCGGGTCGGGTCCAGCCGGCCCGAGTAGTAGCACATCTTGTGCGCCCGCTGCTACAGCGACATCATCAGCCCGAACATCCAGCTAAGAGTAATGTCCCGACCGGTTAGCTGGCAGGTGACAAGGGAGCGCATGCGTGCCAGCATCGCATCCGTCTCCGCCTTGTCGTCGTGGATCTTCAGATCCTTGTTCTGCCGACTGGACTCGACGTCTTGGAAGGCCGGCAGGTTTATCCAGTCGACGTTGGTGACGTTCTTGACGTAGAAGTACGACTGCTGCCACAGCCGTACCATGTCCTGGAGCAAGAACTTCGGGTAGCCGGATTGGGTGCGGGAGTATATGGAGGCGCCACTGCAGACGACTAGCGGCCCCTTCGTGTACTGCACCTGTGGCCGAACTCGGAAGAGCCGGCAGAAGAGCCCGAGATCCGGCTGGATCCCGAGGTAACTCTCGCAGAACGCCATGAAGTGCGCCAGCGTTCCGATTGCGTTGGCGCCGAGGTGGTGGAGGCGGAGGTCGAAGAAGGCCAAGAACGTAAGGAAGAATGGATGCAGCGGCAGCGCGAACCCACGCGCCAGGTGCGAAAGGAAGATGACGCGTTCCCCCACCGCCGGATGCGGCGACACCTCCCCCACCAGCGCCAACCGCACCGCCACCTCCTCCGCCGGCGGGAGGACGCGGATCGCACGATACTTCGCGATTTGGTCCTCGGTGACGGAGGAGCCGCACCAGGCTCCGCGGTCGGTGACCATTTCCGGCTGAGGGAGAGGAGCGGCAAAGGAAGAGTGATGGTGGCCCGTAACATCGACGGCGGCGAGCGGGCGGCGCAGAGGGCAAGAAAGCAGGAGCAAGAGCACGCAAGGGAGAAGGAGATTGCAGCGGGGGAGCGAAGGAAAAGAACTGCCTCCCCCGCGGCGTCCCTTTAAAGGATCGGAAGGGCAACCGTCGGCAGGACCACGTGGCGCGCATCCGGGCAACCCACATCCCAACCGCCGCCTGGATCCCGTGTGCCAGGACAGGATGCGCAGAAGATCCTGGAGCGAGAACCGAAGCGCCAGATAGCAGTTTCCCGAGGCGACGTGCGACGGGACGTTACGCTGCCCGCCGCAGAGCAATCATGGCGCGTGTGCACGTGGCCGGCGTCAGCACTGACGTCACGGGTAGCGCAACCGCCAGGCTCAGCCGGATGAAAATTCAAAAAGCAAGAAGGAGCGCGCGCACATTTTGCCTAAGGGCAAAATCCACACGCGCTCGGGGGATAGTGTCAGGGGGATGATCCCCGGGTACCCCATCCGAATAAGAAACAGGACAGTCGGATCTCGTCTGGCTGACCAGATACAGCCGGACAGGACAGGCGGGCCAGCTATCACCCAGTAGCCGGATCAGAAAGAGACAGCCGGATACGACGACGTAGCCGGACCCAATCAGAGAGATAGGACGACGTGCGTATTAGTGCACGGTACGCCCTGTACGAGGACAAGACGGGCAACCACCTGCCCATACCGAAGACTTTGCGTGGGTGACGCTAGAACAGTGGCCTGTGCTGACGACAGGCTCGCACGGCATCCACTGTACCTACGACAGCCATACTGCTCATACACCGATAAGACAAGCCAGGCTGGACACTGTAGATGACTAGTCGGCTGGGACCTGCCTGTGGGGCCCGCCAGTCGGACTAGCCAGCGAGACCTTTGCCTCTCTGCCTATATAAGGAGAGGCAGGGCCTCAGTAGAAAGGGTTGGTCTCAGTGCATTTAAGGCAGTAGCTAGCAGATATAGCTCGAGGAGCACTTGTAGCTCGTGTGTTCCACATAGTCAGATCCGGCAGGAGTAGGGGTTTTACCTCATCACGAGGGCCCCGAACCTGGGTACTTCTTGCGTCCCGCTACGCTTGCTTGTATCCAATCTCGCCTGCGGACGCCGTCGATAGCTTCCCTGCTAGTCCCCACATCTCTATCTAACCTCCTCAGGTACTGCCGTTCCCAATACAACGACACTATGAGAGGAAAACGCATGCAATGACACCGGTGGATCCTTACGTGGTTTGTGAGAATAACACACATGCAATGACACTGGTGGATCCATATGTGGTCTATGAAAAGAACACACATGCAATGACACTTGTTGATCCATGTGTGGTCTGTAGGAAGAACACACATGCAATGACACTGGTGATATTTGGTTTGTGAAAAGAACAGACATGCAATGACTCTAACTGTGGTTCATGAAAAGATCAGACATGCAATGACACTGGTGGATCCATGTGTGGTTCATGGGAAGAGCACACATGCAATGACACTGGTGGATCCATGTGTGGTCTGTGGGAAGAACACACATGCAATGACACTGGTGATATGTGGTTTGTGAAAAGAACAGACATGCAATGACTTTAACTGTGGTTTATGAGAAGAGCAGACATGCAATGACACTGGTGGATCCATGTGTGGTTAATGATAAGAACACACATGCAATGATACTGGGTGTGGTTCATGATATGGTTTGTGAGAAGAACACACATGCAATGACTCTAGCTGTGGTTCATGAAAAGAGCAGACATGCGATGACTCTAACTGTGGTTCATAAAAAGAGCAGACTTGTGATGCCACCGGTGGATCCATGTGTGGTCTATGAGAGGAACACACATGCAATAACACCGGTGGATCCTTACGTGGTTTGTGAGAATAACACACATGCAATGACACTGGTGGATCCATATGTGGTCTGTGAAAAGAACACACATGCAATGACACTGGTGGATCCATGTGTGGTTCATGGGAAGAACACACATGCAATGACACTGGTGGACCCATGTGTGGTCTATGGGAAGATCAGACATGCAATGACACTGGTGTTATGTGGTTTGTGAGAAGTACAGATATGCAATGACTCTAGTTATGGTTAATGAGAAGAGCAGACATGCAATGACACTGGTGGGTCCATGTGTGGTTAATGGGAAGAATACTATGCAATGACACTGGGTGTGGTTCATGATATGGTTTGTGAGAAGAACACACATGCAATGACTCTAGATGTGGTTCATGAAAAGAGTAGACATGCGATGACGCTAACTGTGGTTCATGAAAAGAGCAGACATGCGATGCCACCGGTGGATCCATGTGTGGTCTATGAGAGGAACACACAAGCAATGACACCAATGGATCCTTATGTGGTTTGTGATAATAACACACATGCAATGACACTGGTGGATCCATATGTGGTCTGTGAAAAGAACACACATGCAATGACACTGGTGGATCCATGTGTGGTTCATGGTAAGAACACACATGCAATGACACTGGTGGATCCATGTTTGGTCTGTGGGAAGAACACACATACAATGACACTGGTGATATGTGGTTTGTGAAAAGAATAGACATGCAATGACTCTAGATGAGGTTCATGAAAAGAGCATACATGCAATGACACTGGTGGATCCATGTGTGGTTCATGGGAAGAACACACATGCAATGACACTGGTGGATCCATGTGTGGTTTGTGGGAAAGAACACACATGCAATGACACTGGTGGTATGTGGTTTGTGCCAAGAACAGACATGCAATGACTCTAGCTGTGGTTAATGAGAAGAGCAGACATGCAATGACACTAGTGGATCCATGTGTGGTTAATGGGAAGAACACACATTTAATGACATTGGGTGTGGTTCATGATATGGTTTGTGAGAAGAACACACATGCAATGACTCGAGCTGTGGTCCATGAAAAGAGCACACATGTGATGACTCTAATTGTGGTTCATGAAAAGAGCAGACATGCGATGACACCGGTGGATCCATGTGAGGTCTATGAGAGGAAAACACATGCAATGACACCGGTGGATCCTTACGTGGTTTGTGAGAATAACACACATGCAATGACACTGGTGGATCCATATGTGGTCTGTGAAAAGAACACACATGCAATGAGACTGGTGGATCCATATGTGGTTCATGGGAAGAACACACATGCAATGACACTGGTGGATCCATGTGTGGTCTATGGGAAGAACACACATGCAATGACATTGGTGATATGTGGTTTGTGAGAAGAACACACATGTAATGACTCAAGCTGTGGTTCTTGAAAAGAGCAGACATACAATGACACAGGTGCATCCATGTGTGGTTCATGGGAAGAACACACATGCAATGAGACTGGTGGAACCATGTAGGTATGTGGGAAGAACACACATGCAATGACACTGGTGATATGTGGTTTGTGAAAAGAACAGACATGCAATGACTCTAACTGTGGTTAATGAAAAGATCAGACATGCAATGACACAGGTGGATCCATGTGTGGTTAATGAAAAGAACACACATGCAACGACACTAGGTGTGGTTCATGATATGGTTTGTGGGAAGAACACACATGCAATGACTCTAGCTGTGGTTCATGAAAAAAGCAGACATGCGATGACTCTAACTGTGGTTAATGAAAAGAGAAGACATGCAATGACACTGGTGGATCCATGTGTGGTCTATGAGAAGAACACACATGCAATGATCTCTAGTGGATCCTTACGTATTTTATGAGAAGAACACACATCCAATGAACTCTAGTGGATCTATCTTGGCATAATTTGATGTATGCCATGATGTATTTCATTGTACAAGACACTCACTTTCCATTTTTATACTACTCAGTATCGCCCTTGGTTTTATGTGGTACTACTCAGTTTTGCCCCCCTCTCTCTATCTTTCGTAGAAGCACAAACCTGTGCTCACCCTGTCTGCTACTCCCTGATTTGTTATCACAGTTGTCACGCGGATCGTGCGCACCAACCGTTGATTCTGTGCGATCCAACGATGATCGTTGCACACGTCGTGCCCTTCACAGTACAGCGTGGCCCCAGCGTGAGACAGCACAGACGTCTCCCTCAGCGAGACTTCTACAAGAATGAACACGATGCCGTCCATGGAAAAAGTCGTCGAGCGGTCATGTCATGTTTAATCAAGTCTGAAAAGCCTACTACTGCTACTACTATGCCACAACGCATGCATCATCGAGTGCACGGTCGTCGATGGACAACTGCAATTTATTGCCACTTGATTTTAATAAGACATATCCCATTTTTTACGCAACGGCTCTCAATCTCACTTCCAACTGGGCCCGACCGTAAGAAGCTTGCACGCGCTAGCCGGAGACCGAAGAGCTGAGCTCTACGAGACCTAACGTCTCCGCCTTCATCAACACATCCATCTACCTGATCTACCACAACCCCACAAATCTCGCCATACAGCCACCTACCTTCCCCTCTACATTTCCACTTTTAACTATCGCCAATTTTAGGGCCGTGTCAAACTTCGTACATAGAAATTGTGTATGCGCCCTTTGCATGCGGCTCAATACAGAACTGCCATGCATGGCCCAGGAAAAAAATGTGACGTACCGTGCGCGTGTCGCGGTGCACGACGCAGTAGACTGCGCGGCGCGTTGTGTGGTGGTGCAACGAAACGTGCCTTGCTTCCATCCACCTTAACTATAGAGCCCCTCTCCGCACACCCACTCCCACTCTCACTCACTCTCCCCACGCAACCCTCTCCACTATCCCACCAGCATCCGCAAACTCCCGAGAATACCCCGTCCACGCCGGTGATGACCGAGGAGGATAAGGTGGCCATCGTCGCCTCCGAGGCCGCTAGCGAGGAGGCCCCTGTCTCCTCGCCGGCCCCCTCGACACGTTGAAAGCAGCCGCCGTCCCTGTCCAGGCCCCAGTCGAGGCATCTTTGGCAGCCGTCGTTCCCGTCCAGGCCCCCGTCCCCGCTACTGACGGAGCTACCGAAGCGGAGCCCCCCGACGGCGAGGAGGCCCCCGCCGGTCACAAGCGGATCAAGCACTTCTGGGGCACCTACGATCCAGATAAGTACATCGCTCTGCTGAACCCCTACGACACCGGCATCGATGACCCATGGTCGGAGGTAACTAGGGTTTGCTCCCCTCCCCTGGTTGTTCTACCATTCCCATCGTTGGATGCTAGATGTTAGTTTATTAGGATTCGCTTGTTCGCATTTCGATTGCTTGATCTTCTTACATCATCTACTCCCGCATTTTCCTTTTTCTTCCAATAGGTTTCCGACAGCGACTTCTGCAGTGATTACGAGTCCATACACACCAAGACTCGTCAGGTGATGAGGAGGCCTTGGGCCTGATTGGCCGGCAAGTACACCGCCTTCTTCAGGGGCGGCCCCTGGCGCTGCCCCTTCCGCAAGGGGATCGCCTACAGTTGTGCGAGTGGCCCCGACCGCACCGACTTCCTCTCCTTAATGAAGCATGCAGAGGCCACGGGCTCTGGCATCCACAAAGGCGGCGAGCGCGAGACCGTGAACATCAATGCCTACATCGCTGAACACCGGACTCTCGGCATTCACCTCCAAAACCTCCAGCGGTTGGCCATCAAAGAGGGTCACATCACTCCAATCAGGCCCAAGGTCCCCAAGATCAAGGGACTAGGCAGCAAGAAGTGGAGGAAGCGTCGGATGGAGGAGAAGGAGGAGGCGGAGGCACGGGCGCTTGCAGGATGTGCCTGCAGCTGCGGCGGCTACAGCTGCTGCTAAGCAGCTTCTTTCTAGCTATATCCTATTTCTGGCTGAATGCATCGAACCTCGTTAAGCAACCTACTTTCTATCGATATATCCTATTTAGCTGCGCACAGCTATATCTACATTTGTTTTGTTTTCTGAATGAATGTATACTGCCTAGTGTGATTTGCTGCTTTAGATTTGCTACCTGATCGGAGGCAAAAATAGGTCCAAAAGGGAACAAATTATCAAAGAGAGAATCTTCTCTAGATTTGCTACCAATTTGGGCAAAATGAAACATATCTTTTTAGCGAGAGAGGAAAATGGTACTCTTTCAAACTGCCAGTTAACGAGCTGCCATCTTGACGAGGCCCCATCTTGACGTCTCCCTCTACAAGAAGGAACACGATGCCGTCCATGGAAAAAGTCGTCGAGCGGTCATGTCATGTTTAATCAAGTCTGAAAAGCCTACTACTACTACTACGCCACAACACATGCGCCATCGAGTGCACAGTCATCGATGGACAGCTGCAATTTATTGCCACTTGATTTTAATAAGACACATCCCATTTTTTACGCAGCGGCTTTCAATCTCACTTCCAACTGGGACCCACCGTAAGAAGCTTGCACGCGCTGGCCGGAGGCTGAATAGCTGAGCTCGACGAGACCTAACGTCTCCGGTTCATCGAGTCACTCGTAGTCATCAACACATCCCTCTAGCGAATCTAGCACAACCCCACAAATCTCGCCGTACAGCCACCTACCTCCCCCTCTACATTTCTACTTTTAACTATCGCCAATTTTAGCGCCGTGTCAAACTTCGTACATAGAAATTATGTGTGCGCCCTTTGCATGCGGCTCAATACAGAACTTCCATGCATGGTCCGGGAAAAACGTGACGTACCGTGCGTGTGTCGCGGTGCACGGTGCAGTAGACTGCATGGCGCGTTGCATGGTGGTGCAAGGAAATGTGTCTTGCTTCTATCCACCTTAACTATAGAGCCCCCTCCGCACACTCACTCTCACTCTCACTCACTGAACCCATGCAACCCTCTCCACTGTCCCACCAGCATCCGCAAACTCTCGAGAATACCCCGTCCGTTCCGGCGATGGCCAAGGAGGATAAGGTGGCCATCGTCTCCTCCGTGGCCGCCGGCGAGGAGGCCCCCGTCTCCTGGCTATATCCTATTTCTGGCTGAATGCATCGAACCTCATTAAGTAACCTACTTTCTATCGCTATATCCTATTTAGCTGCGCACAGCTATATCTACATTTGTTTTGTTTTCTGAATGAATATATTTTGCCTGGTGTGATTTGCTGCTCTAGATTTGCTACCTGATCAGAGGCAAAAAGAGGTCCAAAAGGGAAAAAAATATCGAAGTGAGAATCTTCTCTAGATTTGCTAGCAATTTGGGAAAAATGAAACATATTTGTTTAGCGAGAAAGGAAAAGGGTACTCTTTCAAACTGCCAGTTAAGAAGCTACCATCTTGACAAGCTACAAGACACATACATAAACATAACACAACGAGGGTTAAATTTATTTTACTAGTATCACTTGAGGCGCTAGACATCTTGGCAAGCTAACTGAGTTCCACAAAACAGAAACATAATACTAACAAGTAAAATTTAATTCACTCCTCATCAGAACACTTGAGGCGCTTGCCATCGTTCCTAGGCGACGAACTGCGACCATTCTAGGTACTCCACAGCTCACGAACTGCTTTGTCCCACCTGGCATCTGACTTGGCTTCCCTATCTTCAGCGTCATGCGGCACAATTAGCGATGCATCACAGGCCTGATTATTGGCGCTAGAAGATGCTGCCTCTCTATTTGCCGCTTCAGCTGCAGCCTCTCTGTTAGCTGCTTCTTTAGCTGCAAGCTCTCTTTCAGCTGCTTCTGCGGCCTCTTTGTCAGCTGCTTCAGATGCAACCAATTTATTTGCATATGCAGCTTCAAACTCAGCTATTATGCATTTTCTACAAAGGGCTCCCCTAAGCTCGTCTTCCCTCTTGCAAATAGGGCAAAACACGAGGTAACGTAGAAAAAATGGATCTTCTTGTATAGCTGGTAGCTCACGTAAGCATCTATGGCTGCATACTTCAGGTTTATATCAGACAACGGCCACTCGTCCCAGAAATCATGCCTATCCATAGGGAAATCTTCCTTCATTTTGTCGTACGACTCATCGAGGATTCTAGTTGCGAGTGATGCCATTCCATCCTTCCTCGAGCCCCCTAGGATCTTGACAAGTCTCTGAATATCGATCCACTTGTGCGCAGTAATTATAATTTCCTCTTGATACAATTTCAAAAAACCAGTTGTTTTATCGACAGTGCAGAAAACAATTCCCTTTTCTACAAGGAACTGCCACAGCGCTGGACATTTCCTGTCAGTCCTGAAAGTATGTAGTTTGTCATCACCAAAATTTGTAACTACAAATATTTTGTCAATGCAAGATCATCATCTCAATATAATTTTGAAAAGTTTAGTAAATGGAAGATCAAGACTCTCAACATTGTACTGTCATAATTTATTCGGTTTTGCTATTTCTCAGTCGATTAAACGAGTTGCACATTTCTTTTAACTATGGTTGCACTTTTCTTAGGTGATTGAGACTAAAGAAAATCTCAGTCGATTGAGACATAGGCAAAACCTAATTTATTTGGTCCTAAATAAAATCCAGTAGTTGCAAGATGAGCTAGTGGATAAAGAACAAGAGGAGAAAACCCTAAAAGCGGTTAGCTACAGAGAGCAGATCTACAAACCAGGAGAGGTGGTAGACGAGGACGTGTTTCCGCATGGCCAGTTGAATGACGGCGACTTCACTCCCTTCATATGGGTTCTCTGGGGTGTACTCGAGGTCCAATCCCACAAACTTGTCCTCGTCTATCCCAAGCCAACCCTCGTACATCCTCAGGACACGCACCACTGTCTGCTCCTCGTTGGTGTAGACAACGTCTATCTTCTTATTGTCATGGGTAGTGAAGCTTGTCTCTAGAGTTCGTAGATCTTCCATGGCGGCAAGGAGAAGACGGGAAGAAGATAGTAGATGACAGGAAGAAGAAGAGTGGTTTCTGCGAGGTAGGGGAACAGTGGAACCGTCAATGCACTTTTAAGGTAGTGGTTAACGATTGGGACGGAAGTCCAAGGAGAGACGCGTGGCGGTGGCCATTCTAGCTTCTGAGTAAACAAAAAATAATTATAGCGCCGATACATGTGCCCTGTTTTGTCACGTCAATACACTGGGTAGGGGGTGTTATCCTATCCACTGTGCCAATGCTGCAAGCCTACGTGACAGCCACCCCGCCTAAGCGACGGGAGTGACATAACGACTAGAACTGATAGGGGGCCCAACTTGACGGCCGTTTGCCTGATTTTTTGTATTGAAACATAAAGTTGAATTCGTGCCAAAAAGACCCTCTGAGTATTTGGCACACCAACTGTAGTCACCCTGGCTGATTTCAGGGAACTTGGGTACCGCGTTGCCTGTACACCCAACTTTCGGGCCGCAAAATGATATTCTCTCCAATGACACTGTTGGATCCTTATGTGGTTTGTGAGAAGAACAGACATGCAATGACTCTAGATGTGGTTCATGAGAAGAACACACATGCAATGACACCGGTGTATCCTTATGTGGTTTGTCAAAAGAACACACATGCAAGGACTCTAGTTGTGGTTCATGAAAAGAAAACACATGCAATGACTCTAGCGGTGGTTCATGAGAAGAACACACATGCAATGACACTGGTGGATCCATATGTGGTCTATGGATCAATTGTTGTGCAATGACTCTAGATATGGTTCATGAAAAGAGCAGACATGCAATGACACTGGTGGATCCATGTGTGGTCTATGAGAGAAACACACATCCAATGACACTGTGTGTGGTTCATAAAAGAACATACATGCAATGACTCTAGCGGTGGTTCATGGGAAGAACACACATGCAATGACCCTGGTGGATCCATGTGTGGTCTGTGAGAGGAACACGCATGCAATGACACTAGGTGTGGTTCATGAAAAGAACACACATCCAATGACTCTAGACGTGGTTCATTAGAAGAACACACATGCAATGACACTAGTGGATCCATGTGTGGTCTGTGGGACGAACACACATGCAATGACACTGGGTGTGGATCATGAGAAGAACACACCTCCAATGACACCGGTGGATCCTTATGTGGTTTGTGAGAGGAACACACATCCAATGACTCTAGATGTGGTTCATGAGAGGAACACACATCCAATGACACTGGTGGATCCATGTGTAGTTTGTGAAAGGAACACACATGCAATAACACTGAGTGTGGTTCATGAGAAGAACACACGTGCAATGACACTAGTGTATCCTTATGTGGTTTGAGAGAATAACAAACATGCAATGACTCTAGCTGTGGTTCATGAGAAGAACACGCATGCAATGACACTGGTGGATCCATGTGTGGTTTATGAGAGGAACATACATGCAACAACACTGGGTGTGGTTCATGAAAAGAACATACATGCAATGACACTGGTGGATCCATGTGTGGTTTGTGAGAAGAACAGACATGCAATAACACTTGGAGGATCCATGTGTGGTTCATGAGAGGAACACACATTCAATGACACTGGTGGATGCATGTGTGGTTTGTGATAAGAACACACATCCAATGACACTGGGTGTGGTTCATGAAAAGAACACACATCTAATGACACTGTTGGATCCTTATGTGGTTTGTGAGAAGAACAGACATGCAACGACTCTAGATGTGGTTCATGAGAAGAACACACATGCAATGACACCGGTGTATCCTTATGTGGTTTGTGAGAAGAACACACATGCAAGGACTCTAGGTGTGGTTCATGAAAAGAACACACATGCAATGACTCTAGTTGTGGTTCATGAGAATAACACACATGCAATGGCACTGGTGGATCCATATGTGGTATGTGGATCAATTGTTGTGCAATGACTCTAGATGTGGTTCATGAAAAGAGCAAACATGCAATGACACTAGTGGATCGAGGTGTGGTCTATGATAGGAACACACATCCAATGACACTGGGTGTGGTTCATGAAAAGAACACACAAGCAATGACTCTAGCCGTGGTTCATGAGAAGAACACACATGCAATGACACTGGTGGATCCATGTGTGGTCTGTGAGAGGAACACACATGCAATGACACTGGGTGTGGTTCATGAAAAGAACACACATCCAATGACTCTAGCCATGGTTCATGAGAAGAACACACATGCAATGACACTGGTGGATCCATGTGTGGTCTATGAGAGGAACAAACATGCAATGCCACTGGGTGTGGTTCATGAGAAGAACACACATCCAATGATACCGGTGGATCCTTATGTGGTTTGTGAGAGGAACACACATCCAATGAGACTGGTGGATCCTCATGTGTTTTGTGAGAATAACACACATGCAATGACACTGGTGATCCGTGGTTTGTGAAAAGAGCAGACATGCAATGACACTGGTGGATCCATATGTGGTTTGTGAAAAGAACACACATGCAATCACACTGGGTGGATCCATGTGTGGTTCATGAGAAGAACACACATGCAATGACACTGGTGATATGTGGTTTGTGAAAAGAACAGACATGCAATGATCTAACTTTGGTTAATAAAAAGAACAGACATGCAACGACACTGCTGGATCCATGTGTGGTTCATGAGAAGAACACACATCCAATGACACCGGTGGATCCTTATGTGGTTTGTGATAAGAACATACATGCAATGACTCTAGCTGTGGTTCATGAGGACACACATGCAATGACACTGGTGTATCCTTATGTGGTTTGTGAGAAGAACACACATGCAATGACTGTAGATGTGGTTCATGAGAGGAACACACATCTAATGACACTGGTGGATCCATGTGTAGTTTGTGAAAGGAACACACATGCAATGACACTAGGTGTGGTTCATGAGAAGAACACACATGCAATGACACTGGTGTATCCTTATGTGGTTTGTGAGAATAACAGACATGCAATGACTCTAGCTGTGGTTCATGTGAATAACACACATGCAATGACACTGGTGGATCCATGTGTGGTTTATGAGAGGAATAAACATGTAACGACATTGGGTGTGGTTCATTAAAAGAACACACATGCAATGGCACTGGTGGATCCATGTGTGGATTGTGAGAGGAATAGACATGCAATGACACTGGTGGATCCATGTGTGGTCTGTGAGAGGAACACACATCCAATGACACTGGGTGTGGTTCATGAAAAGAACACACATGCAATGACTCTAGCCGTGGTTCATGAGAAGAACAAACATGCAATGACACTGGTGGATCCATGTGTGGACTGTGAGAGGAACACACATGCAATGACACTGGGTGTGGTTCATGAAAAGTACACTCATCCAATGACACTGGTGGATCCTTATGTGGTTTGTGAGAAGAACACACATCCAATGACACTGGTGGATCCTTATGCGGTCTATGAGAAGAACACACATGCAATGACTCTAGATGTGGTTCATGAAAAGAGCAGACATGCAATGACACTGCTGGATCCATGTGTGGTCTATGAGAGGAACACACATCCAATGCCACTGGGTGTGGTTCATGAAAAGAACACACATGCAATGACTTTAGCGTGGTTCATGAGGAGAACAGACATGCAATGACACTGGTGGATCCATGTGTGTTATGTGGGAATAACAGACATGCAATGACTCTATATGTGGTTCATGAAAAGAACACACATCCAATGACACTGGTGGATCCTTATGTGGTTTGTGAAAAGAACACACATCCAATGACCCTAGTGGATCCTTATGCGGTTTGTGAGAAGAACACACTTGCAATGACACTGGTGATATGTGGTTTTAGAAAAGAGCAGACATGCAATGACACTAGTGGATCCATATGTGGTTTGTGAAAAGAACAGACATGCAATCACACAGGGTGGATCCATGTGTGGTTCATGACAAGAACACACATGCAAGGACACTGGTGATATGTGGTTTGTGAAAAGAACAAACATGCAACAACTCTAATTATGGTTAATGAAAAGAGAAGACATGCAATCACACTGGTGGATCCATGTGTGGTTTATGAGAGGAACAGACATCCAATGACACTGGG
This sequence comes from Avena sativa, assembly GCA_916181665.1. NCBI lineage: Eukaryota > Viridiplantae > Streptophyta > Magnoliopsida > Poales > Poaceae > Avena > Avena sativa. Next base: position 22,526,301 of record OV702290.1, on the reverse strand, counting down.
TGTGGTTCATTAAAAGAACACACATGCAATGGCACTGGTGGATCCATGTGTGGTTTGTGAGAGGAATAGACATGCAATGACACTTGGTGGATCCATGTGTGGTTAATGAGAAGAGCACAAATGCAATGACACTGGTGGATCCTTGTGTGGTTTGTGAGAAGAACACACATCCAATGACAGCGGTGTGGTTCATGAAAATAACACACATCCAATGACACTAGTGGATCCTTATGTGGTTTGTGAGAAGAACACACATGCAATGACACTGGTGGATCCATGTGTGGTCTGTGAAAAGAACACACGTGCAATGACTCTAGATGTGGTTAATGAAATGAGCAGACATGTAATGACACTAGTGGATCCATGTGTGGTCTATGAGAGGAACACACATCCAATGACACTAGGTGTGGTTCATGAAAAGAACACACACGCAATGACTCTAGCCGTGGTTCATGAGAAGAACACACATGCAATGACACTGGGGGATCCATGTGTGGTCTGTGAGAGGAACACACATGCAATGACACTGGGTGTGGTTCATAAAAAGAACACACATCCAATGACACTGGTGGTTCCTTATGTGGTTTGTGAAAAGAACACACCTCCAATGACACTGGTGGATCCTTATGTGGTTTGTGAGAAGAACACACATGCAATGACACTGGTGATATGTGGTTTGTGAAAAGAGCAGACATGCAATGACACTGGTGGATCCATATGTGGTTTGTGAAAAGAACAGACATGCAATCACACTGGGTGGATCCATGTGTGGTTCATGAGAAGAACGCACATGCAATGACACTGGTGATATGTGGTTTGTGAAAAGAACATACATGCAATGACTCTAACTGTGGATTATGAAAAGAGCAGACATGCAATCACACTGGTGGATCCATGTGTGGTTTATGAGAAGAACACACATCCAATGAACTCTAGTGGATCTATCTTGGCATAATTTGATGTATGCCACGATGTATCTCATTGTACAAGACACTTTCCATTTTTATACTACTCAGTTTTGCCCTTTGTTTTATGTGGTACTACTCAGTTTTGCCACCCTCTCTCTATCTTTCGTAGAAGCCCAAACCTGTCCTCACCCTGTCTGCTATTCCCTGATTGGTTGTCACAGTTGTCACGCAGATCGTGCACACCAACCGTTGATTCTGTCCAATCCAACGATGATTGTTGCACACGTCGTGCCCTTCACAGTACAACATGAGACAGCACAGACGTCTCCCTCAGCAAGACTTCTACAAGAAGGAACACGATGCCATCCATGGAAAAAGTCGACGAGCAGTCATGTCATGTTTAATCAAGTCTGAAAACTCTACTACTGCTACTCATACGCCACAACGCATGCGTCATCGAGTGCACGGTCATCGATGGACAGCTGCAATTTATTGCCAATTGATTTTAATAAGACATATCCCATGCATGGCCCGGGAAAAAAACGTGACGTACCATGCGCGTGTCATGGTGCACGGTGCAGTAGACTGCGCGACGCGTTGCACGGTGGTGCAACGAAACGTGCCTTGCTTCCATCCACCTTAACTATAGAGCCCCTCTCCGCACACCCACTCTCACTCTCGCTCACTCTCCCCACGCAACCCTCTCCACTGTCCTACCAGCTACTAGGAAAACGGCTATAGGTAATCAGCACATCCGTGGCTCACATGGTTAAACTGCCCCACGGCTAAAACAGGCATGGCTCACCTGTGGGCAGTGCCCTACTAATAACTAGAACAACTGTGGCGCACATGGCTATAGTGCGCCACAGATGTGTGTGGGCCAGGGCCCTGTTGGCCGCACGCCAAACATCTGTAGCGCACTATAGTCATGTGCGCCACGGTTGTTAGGGTCATCTGTGGCGCACATGGGGCTGGTGCGCTACGCCTAAGCGCATGCCCCCTCTGCTCTGAAACGGCCACAAACTTCTGTGGCGCACTCGGCCTAGTGCGCCACAGGGAGTAGGAGCATCCGTGGCGCACATGGCATAGTGCGCCACAGATGTTTGTACTCCCTGTGGCGCACTAGGGCCATGTGCGCCACGGATGTGTCGATTTCTTTAGGACAGCACTTTATGTGCACATGTGTGACCACATCCACCACCCCACACTTCACTTTCCCCTTCTTCTTCCTCCTTAGATCTAGTCGGGATCTTCTCCTTCCCACCTCAATTTCTCCACACATTCACCTTTTTTAGCATGTAAAACTTGCTTTGGATGTTACATAAGTAATAGAGGAGGTCTCCGGTCTCTCATCTATCCTTCTCCGATCGACGCGCGCACCTCTCCTTTCCATCTTTCTCGCGATCGGTAAGTTGTCCATGTAAGGATGTGTTCATGTGTATATGGATGATGCTGTGCTCATATGTATGTAGATGATCGATGCTCATGATGTGTGTATGTGGAAAGGATCGACGGTCATATGTGTGTGTATATGGAGAGTATCGATGATGCTCATGCATGTGTGTATGGAGAGGATAATGATATGTTCATGTGTGTATGGATCGGTCTCTCTCTCTCTCTCTTGTGTTTGTATGTGAACAAGTTGCCATTTGTTTTGCCAAAATGTTTATTCATTTCCATTTTGGCAAGACTTTGGCATTTCGCAAAGGTCCTAATTTTAGGATAGGTCATGCCGAAATTTTCTATCGACCATTGCATGCATGCATGCATTCATTATGTGGTTCTAATAGACTTCAAAATTGTACCGTGTAAATCGTGCAGGCAAAAATGGTCCGCATAATGAGCGAAGGCATTGTGGCTAGATTTTTGAAATGTGCGACGGACGACATGATACGAAATAACAAGACAGATATAAGATGTCCGTGCAGAAGATGCAAACTCAACTGGGTGATCGACCTAGATTCCGGGAATCTGCAGGCGCACCTGCTCCGCCATGGTTTCATGGATGGATACACTCGTTGGATAAGCGATGACGTAGATAATGGAGACGGTGAAGAAGGTGGCCAACATGACGATGATCATCATCACGGCGAGAACGGGTGAGATGATGAAGAGTCTCCTGGAGATGGTGAAGGTGCGGAAGCAGACCAGGATGATGATGATCTAGATGCCGGAGGAGCAGACGACGATGGAACAACGTCAGGCTGGGTGCAGGACCCTTATGTGCAAGAGCTGCTTCTCAAGCAGACGAGTAACGCCAGGGCTGCCGCTAGAGAGAAAGCCAAGCTTGCGCAACTTGAGAAAGACGCGGTTACTCCATTGTATGAAGAATGCAGGCCCGATGATACCCGGTTGAATGTAACGCTCAAGGCTATGGAAATGAAGGCAAAGCACAAATTGAGCGACGCAAGATTCGACAATATGATGGCATTCTGGCACGATCGTCTTCCGGAGGGGAACACATGTCCAACTAGTATCGAGGATGCCAAGAAAATCGTTTGTCCTCTCGATCTACCGCACGTTAGATATCACGTATGCATTAACGATTGCATCATTTATCGGGGCGAGGACACGGAGAAAACCACATGTCCGGTGTGCGGCGTGAGTCGATACAAGAAAGGGAAGAAAGCACCTCGAAAAGTGGTATGGTACTTTCCTATCACTCCTCGTCTGCAGCGCTATTTCGCAGACCCTAAGGAAGTGAAGATCATGCGATGGCATGCGGAAAGGAAGAAGCCAGGAGATGATGATGACCCCGAAAAGGATGAGCTGCTGACGCACCCTTCAGATGCTAGCCAGTGGAAAGCATTGGACCTCGAATTCCTAGAATTCGGTGGAGATTCGAGGAACATCAGGCTTGGTGCGAGCACCGATGGACTCAATCCGTTCGGTAGCCAGAGCAGCACGCACAGCACTTGGCCCGTGTTTGTATGGATGTACAACCTCCCTCCATGGTTGTGCATGAAGAAGAAGTACATACAAATGAGTATGCTAATTCAAGGGCCGAAACAACCTGGTACCGACATCAATCTGTATCTCGGGCTGTTGAAAGAGGAGCTAGCCACGTTATGGGAATCTGGAGCCAATACTTACGACGCCGTCGCACAAGATTATTTCACTATGAGAGCCGCGTTGGTCACTACGGTGCAAGACTATCCAGGTTGCGGGTATATCTCGGGGCAGGTTATCCAAGGATTCTGTGCATGCGTTAGGTGCATGGATAACACAAGCTATCTCCAACTAGAGAAAGATTCAGGGTCATCGAAAACCGTGTTCATGGCGCACCGGAGGTGGCTCGGCAAGAATGATCCATGGAGAAAACGTGGAGACCTGTTCGATGGCAAATCAGAGACCCGAGGAATCCCAGAGCATAGGAGCAGCGAAGAAGTGGAAGAGTTGCTGAAAAACTGGAAAGATTGTCCTAAGCCTGGAAAGAAGCGAAAGAGGCAGCAACAAGACAAGCCGCTGATGAATGGAAAACAAGGTCTGTTTTCTGGGAGTTGCCATACTGGAAGTTTCTCCGCACGCCTCATAGCCTCGACATCATGCATATCACGAAAAACGTGTGCGAGAGTCTGGTCGCCACCATAATCAACATGCCAGATAGGACAAAAGATGGTCCGAAAGCAAGGCACGACCTGATATGCTTGGGTATCCGGAAGGAGCTTCACGGAGGACGCACTACTCCTGATGATCAGGAAGATGACGATGATCATGAGTCGGAGACGACACAAGGTCGTCGGAAGGGTAAAAAGTTCAAGAAGAACGAATATTACTGCCCTCCTTCTTGCTTCACTCTAATCCAGGATGAGATCAAACAGTTTTTCAAGTGCCTTCTAGGAGTCAAATTTCCTTACGGCTACGCGGGCAAGATAAGCAGATACCTAGACGAGGCGAAGTAGAGGTTCAGTGGCATGAAGTCTCACGACTGTGCCGTGCTAATGACGTAGGTACTTCCGGTCGCACTTAGAGGGATAATGGACGAGCACGTCCGTGAAATGTTATTTGTCCTATGCAAGTTTTTCGACGTCATCTCTAGGAAGTCGATTGGCTTGAATCAGCTTGGAAGGCTACAGGAGGAGATCGTGGTGATACTATGTGAGCTTGAGGTCTACTTCCCACCCGCATTCTTCAACATTATGGTGCATCTGCTGGTCCATGTCGTGGAGGACATCGTACAACTCGGGCCGATGTTCCTCCGCAGCATGATGGCGTTCGAAAGGATGAACGGACACAACAAAGGATACGTTCGCAACAGGTCCCGTCCAGATGGAAGCATAGCCAAGGGCTTTCTGGCCGAAGAGTGCATCTCTTTCTGCACGAATTATCTAGACATCGAGAACCCTGTCGGTCTTCCCATCAACAGACACCTTGGCAAGCTCGACGGATCTGGTCACCGAGAGGGTCGTCGCATACTGCATGCAGACTTCGATTTTCAACGCGTAGACTTTGATCGAGCAAACCTCGTCGCGCTACAGCATTTAGAACTGGTCGATCCTTGGGTACAGAAGCACAAAAGGTTAATCGAGAAGAAGTACAGTGACCGGGGCATATAGAGGATGCAGGGAGAAATAATCAAAGAGCACAACTTAGATTTCACGCATTGGTTTAGGCAGACGCTCCTTGATAATCCCCCGCGCTCGCATTCTTCTAACACGGAAAAGATCATATTCACCTTGTCGCAGGGACCGATGCAAAACCTGGTGACCTATCAGGCGTATGATATCAACGGCTACACATTCTACACGGAGGAAAAGGACAACAAGTGTGATTATCAGAACTCAGGCGTAACGTCGGAATTCTACACCGATGACAACGTGAAGGAAAGATTCTACGGAAGAATCGAGGAGATCTGGGAGCTCGACTACTGTGGAGAAAAGGTGCCGATGTTCCGTGTCAGATGGGCAAAGAGCGTCGAAAGAGAAGACCGGTATTTCACAACCATGGTTATACCCGAAGCAGCCAAATCCAAGGCCGCCGGTGCAAACGTGGCCGCGAAAAATGAACCGTGGGTACTGGCTACCAAAGTGGACCAATGTTTTTTCATTACCGACCCGACGAAGCCTAGCCGTGTTGTCGTGAGGAGAGGAAAAAGAAACATCATCGGAATGGATGGAGTTGCCAACGAGCAAGACTTCGACCAGTACGGCGATCCAAAGATTGAAGATGACGACGACTACGATGCAGCAACATACATCAAAAGAAGAAAAAGGACAACCCTACCCAAAAAAGGTAGCCCGTTCGAAAGAAGAAACATTAAAGTGCCGGGGCTAAATTATTTAACCGCGACAAAGAAGGGAAAAAAGATTGTAAAACGCTAGCTCAAAAAATATTGTAAAACGCGTGGTTGAAAAAGATTGTAATATTAATGGACAAATTATTATGAAATTTAGTTATACTTTGAATCACCACTTTTATGACATATATCACCACTTTTGGGCATTTTTGGAATATTTAAAAGTATTTTAAAAACAAAACAAAACTTGTATGGCATATATCACCACTTATGGGCATTTTTTGGAACATTTAAAAGTATTTTTAAAATAAAAATAAAAAAGTGGAGCACCAGGATTCGAACCTGGGTGCTCATAGTTTAGAATAGAGCTAAGGGGCAGAACCAGTGGGATAAGAGAGTACTAGTGTTAACTAGTGGGGTGGCCGCCCTCTTATCTGGTAGTCCAACCCACATAGGCGTAGCGCACCCTGGCCAAGTGCGCTACGGTTATCCGTAGCGCACTTGGCCAGGGTGCGCTACGCCTATGTGGGTTGGACTAGTCAATCGCGCGTGCCACGTCGACCCGCCTCTCTCATCCCCGCATCTCACAGACACCGCCACCGCCACACTGCGCTCTCGATCCGCCACCGCCGCCCTGTGCTGTCGATCCGCCACCGCCGCGCTGCGCTCTCGAGGAGGAGGAGGATCTCGCGCCGCTTGTGGAGGAGGAGGAGGATCTCGCGCCGCTTGTGGAGGAGGAGGATCTCGCGCCGCTCGAGGAGGTGGAGGCCGCCGTCGTCCGCCCACCGTCGTCTGCCCGTTAGAGGTGAGCGTCGCCCCTCCCCTGTCTCTCCCTCTCTCCCTCTCTCTCCCTCCGTCCCTCTCTCCCTCTGTATGGTGGCCTCAGACACGCCGGAGTCGCCCCTCCCCTGTCTCTCCCTCTCTCTCCCTCTGTCCCTCTCTCTCCCTCTGTATGGTGGCCTCGGACACGCCGGAGTCACCCCTCCCCTGTCTCTCCCTCTCTCTCCCTCTGTCCCTCTCTCTCCCTCTGTCCCTCTCTCTCCCCCTGTCTCCAGCAGTTAGGGTTCATGGTTCATGGTTCTGGTTCATCTCTGTTACCATTACCAGAGACTAGGAGTATGAACTAGAAGGAAGTTAGGGTTCATGGTTCATCTCTGTTACCATTACCAGAGACTAGGGTTCATGGTTCACAACTCCCAGGTTCTGTTACCATTAGAAATAGTATTTGCAAGTATCAGGAGAAGGAGGCATCATCAACAAGTCCAGATAATTATAGGCATGTACTAGTCCAGATAATTATAGGCATGCCAACTTTCTATGATTTACTTCTATTTATGTGTAGGGGATGTTTCTTGCAAATCACTTGATCACCCAAATACATGGGCTATGGTCCAGCATGGTGTATATGTTTTATTAAGGATTTTCTATTGGCTGTGATGTACTTGTGTGACTTACAAATAGATTCTAGATGCATTTAATTGTTGTCTATCAAATGTGTATTACTACAGCAACCCTACTCTCATAAATTGATCAAAAACATATCTTGCTCACTTACTTGGCTAGCAAATGGTGCAAAGGCTGAGGTTTTATCTTGAGTCAAAGACATACTAAGGTGGTTATCCTTAGCTGATCATAAGCTAGGTAGAATGATTGTAGAGCTGAAATGATTTCTAGATTGGTGGCTAGGAAGATGATTAGATTCATTTAATTGATCTCTGCTGCATAATGAAATGGGTATAGTGTCTGGCTCTAGTGAGATCTAATGCACTGGTTGTTGTTGTGGTGCCTCTACCTAGAGTGTGCACAGCACCAGCTGGGTAGCATGGCTTACTGTTGTGTTACAGTTGACTGGAAATATTTCCCAGGCCAAGGATGCATAGACTGAGGCTATAAGCACATATTATCTTATGTAAATAAGGTGACCTTATCAATGATTCCTAAACTATTTGTCTAGGAAGATGATTTATGTGATATTTGTACTTGCTTGCAGATGAGCTTAAAATATGTCTTTAGATGATGAGATGATTTAGTTAATTATAGTGGCCTTATTAGTTATCAGATTGCTACTGTGGAACCTTATTAACGGGTGCACAACAACATGACCATAGTGAATATGATCTTCTACTACTTTGACTAATGTAACTGGTCAAAGGTCATTTGTTCTTGATGATTTATGTGTGTAACTGGTTCCAGCCTATGATGCAAAGGCTGAGGCACAAGATTTAAATAAGAACAGATGCTTGAGTGCTCCAAAGCTCTATGATGAGCCTTGCATAGAATTTCTATGCAAGACTGAGAGCTTCCCCTTTTAAAAAATATTTTCATAATAGAACAGATGCTATGATTGATCATAGGAATGGATATTTACCTAGTATTGCACAAGTTGCTGAAATGTGTTATGGATGTGTTTCGAATTGATTAGCTTGCTATCCTAGTTTTTATACTTGAGCTACTGATCCTTCCTGGCTTAATACTGGATCTACTATTTCTTGTTGATGATGCCTCCTTCTCCTGATACTTGTATATGACCAGCTACTCCTTCTCCTGATAATCTGACCATATTTGCTAGTGCTGATCTAAAATGCTCCTGGTTTAAAATGCTCCTGGTTTGAAAATACATGGTGAAAACTTCCTGTCATATAATCTGACCATATTTGCTGTCATATTTGATGTCATATAAGTTATTTGTTGTCATATAAGTTACTTGTTGTCATATAAACTTGTATTTGCTTGCTGTCATATAATGACAGGTGCTATAATCTGCATGTATTTGCTTGCTATCATCAATGACAGGTGATATAATCTGTGGTGATATAATTGTAGCACTTGAAATTGTGATTGTGCTTGTATGAGGCACTTTATTATGTCGTGTATGCAGGTTCTTGTATGAAATGAGTCCCGATTTTTGCCGGAATGTTGATTAACTTCCGTTTCGGCAGAAATCGGGCACTCCTAGTTTAAGAAAATTAGCAAAGGTCATGCCGGATTTTTCCGTGCATTTAACCAATTATTTGTTTTTTATTAGTGCAAAGATGTGTGACAACGACGAGGCTGGATGTTCTAAGCGCATCAGCGCTGAAGGAGAACTCAGACCTCCGAATAAACAATTGACATTCTGGGAGGCGGCCCAGCATCTAGAAGACGATGAAGAATACCATCCCCAGGAGAGCGAGGATGATGAGATGGAAGACGCGGAGGAAGAAGCCGAAGGAACGGCGGAAGATGAAACCACTGATGGCGGCGAGGGCACAGGGAGTGGTAGCAACCCTCCTAAGAAGAAGAAGAAGAAGCCGAAGGACCGGCGCCCGAACACGGTCGGTACGGTCAGGGAGGAAATTACCGAAGTGAGCCCAGCAGGGGTTCCTTTGGAGCCCGCCCTTGTCGTCAAAGGGTACGGTGGGCAAGTGGCGGCGATCACCCGGACAACCATCTCGATCAACACCGAGAATCTCCGGCATAAAGATAATGGCCACTTGCGCACACTCCTCTTCGAGAAGCTGCACGCAAGATACAAGTTCCCCGCTAAGTATCAGAACACAAATTATCATGGGAACGAAGTAAACAAATCCGCCCTCACAAAGATGAGCACCGCCCTGGCCAGCTGGAGAACCCGGATAAAGAAGAAGATCTATAAAGAAGGCAAAAGTCTCGAGGAGATCCAGAAGATTGACCCGCAGATCACCGAAGATCAGTTCCGGGAGTTCAAGGAGAGGTGTGAATCCGAAAGAGCCCTGGCCAATAGTAATCGGGGAAAGGCGCTGCAGGCGATGAATATAGGTCATCACCATCTCGGATCTGGTGGATACAGAACCGCGGAGGCCAAATGGAATAAGGAGGACGAAGAGTATAGAACCAAGGGGATAGAAAACCCCTTTGCTAAATTCGAACCCGGGCAGGTTCGAAACTTCATCAGGGCCCGTTACCATGTGGACCCAAAAACCAAACAACTCACCGCGGATCCTGCGGTGAAGGAATTCGAGGAAATTGTGGCAAGTATAATCTAATTACCGCGGATCAACACGATTGCAATCTAATCGATGATCTAAATGATTCACTGTTACTTCTTCTGCAGGAGGAGGAAATTGTTGCTAGTCATGGATCCCAGGGTTCCTCATCCCAGGGGTCGACGGCGGCCACCCGGTGGGATAACCCTTTTAACAGGGCGATGAACCGGGCCAAGAAAATAGAGCCGGTTACGAAGAAGTCGTCGTCGGCTGGCCGTCTGGCCGGCCTCGGGGGTAAGAATTGGGTGGATCATTTTGGTCCACCGCCGAGGACGCATGTGGCGCCGTCGGGAAGGAGCGAGGAGGAAAACCGAGAGGTTCAAGAACTTAAGTCACAAGTGGCGCGGATCCCGCAGATCGTCCAAGACAACGTGGCAATCACCCTCACGTCCTTCCTGCCTACCTTGGTGGAGCCAATAGCGAACTGGGGTGCGGGTGGTCGAGTAGGGCCGTGCCCGATTCCAAGCATGGTCAGCAGCCACTCGAACAACGCGGCGCCGACGAATCAGGCGAACTACGTGTTCGTGACTCCGCCAGCTAGCACCGTGGCGCCGCAAGTGTTGGTGACTCCCCCTGCCATCACCGCGGCACCGGAGTACATGTTGGTGCCCCCCTGCCATCGTCGCGGCGGCACCGGAGCTCCAAGCACCCGTCTGTAGGGAGAATACACCGGCGGCCAGCACCGCGCCATCAAGCAGCCCTTCCGTCTCTTGCACGCCCGTCGCCGTATGCGGTGCGTCGACATTAGCCGATCTCGACGCCATCACGGTAAACAAATTGCTTTAATTACCGCCTTTCATGCCATCTATTACTCTTATGGCATCTCGCTCTGACGACGCCGTACATGTTTTCCGCAGACGGATGTTCCTTGCACTCTCTTATGCTACGTGAACAACAAGCTGAGGGATGTTGCCAAGGGTACCATCGTTCAACCCTTGCAGCGCACGTTCCACTCAAAGCCGATGCCAGATAGCGTGCACAGGGTTTAAATTAGTCGGGTGCTAAGGGGCTGCGACGACCTGGAACCTCCCATTCAACCCCCAGGAGCGGATGAAGAAGAGCCGTCTGTCCTCAGAAGTTGCTTCGGCTTATTCTTGCTATGGCCAAAGAGCATGATCCGTTTGGGGACGGCGGGGGCCATCACGCCACAGACAACAGCACCGCCTGTCGTGCCAGCGACAAGCGGTTGCAAGGCCCCCTTACCGCCCTCGCCGTCACCTCCACGCGGTGGGTCGGATGATCATGTTGATGATATGCACATGGCGCAGGATCCGGCCAAGGACGACGAAGACTGGAATGATCACTTCTTCAGCACTCAGTTTGGCAACGAAGAAGACCTAGCTGGTGGCCCCATAGAGAAAGCCACTATCACCAAGCGTCTGTTTGGTTCTCAGGAGACGCCTCCAGCTTGCGCCTTTACAGAGCCAGCTGATACAACCAAGCGGCCCTTTATTCTAAGCCCTGACACACTACATAGGGCGGCCAGTGCTCAGATTGCGGTGCCTGCCCGCTCTCCAAAAGGAAAAAAGGGCAGGAAAAGAAAATCTAGCAGCTCGAGCCAGCCGGTGGCGTCAACAACTGCGAATCCGATCAGGTTTCGGGACGGGCCACCAAGACCCGAGGGTATTATGTGGAGGATTCATGTGGCGGGTGAGCCCATGCTACCTAAGAATTTGCGGAAGCTCGCCAGTTCGGAACTGCAGAGTGTGCATGACAGCGTGCTGACGATAGAGAGAGGCCTTCTATCGGAGAAAGATCCCTCGCACCCGGTATTCGTGGTTAAGGTGCCACCGGGCTTAGGCTTCGTCGACACTGCCCCCGCGGATCTGTTCTTCCTGCGGTTCGAGGACATCTTCAATATGTTCCACCTATACCCGCTGCACTATACCATGGTCCGTCTGTTTTCTCTCAGCCTGGCCACGCAGATCATTAGAGAGAAGACACCGGGCATCGCTATAGTGGACCCCTACTACATGCGTGACGGCTGCTTGGGTTCCCCCGCCGAACGGCGTATCGTGGCCTCGTACCTAAAAGAATCCTCGTGGCGAACAAGACAAAGGAATACATTCTCGTGCCTTACTTTCCCGAGTAAGTCGTTATTCACTCGCCACCGTCGATTGGCTTTATTAGATCATCATCATTCTTTTTCCAACACATTCCATTTGAATTTTTTGCGCAGAGATGAACACTGCACGCTCATCTCCTTATCGCCGAAGCATTCCCACGCCACGTATTTCGACTCGGGGAGTCTAGAAAAGAAGAAAAACTACGACAAGATCAAGGAAGTTCTGGATGATGCTCTCACTGGCTTTGCCTCGACGGAAGGCACCAGCTTCGTGCGTAAGAAGGTCAAGTTCGGCAGGCACGTCTTCAACCACGTAACGGAGTTCCCCTGCGTGAAGTAGCCGGAAAACAGTAAGAAGGAAGCCTACTACGCACTCCATCACATGAGGGCGTTCCTACTTGACCAGCAGAATTCTACGCTGCCAGATCATCTCAAATAGTGGGCCGAAGCAAAGGCCAAGATCAATGATTCGGATATTAGACAAGAGATGTATCGCATCCAGCAGCAGTTTGGGGTAATCATCTTTCGTGATGTCATGACTTCGGGGGGGATCTTCTACGGAGGAAATATCCCGAATAACCGTGACATAGAAGATCACCTAGAGATGCAGGGTGACTATAGGAAGTTCATGACGAGACAGGGCGTCCTCCCGTTCCCTAAGCCGAGCCAGAAGGCTTGATGTTGGCCTAGTTGTAGTTACAAACTATAGATGACCTTTGTGTGTGTGTGGACGACAAGTGAACTTATTTTGCTTATTATTATTATATATCAATCAATGCTTGGTTTTTTTGCTTACTCTTTGGTCCTTTGATCAATTTGGTCCTTCTTTTTTTCCTTACTCTTTTTTCGAGAATAATGCCGATGATTGAAAGTCGTGGCACACTATATATGTGAATGTGCTACGATGGGACTGTGAGCCTTGTGATATGCACAAGTCCAGGTCTTGTGCATCCTACTTGGCTCACCGTTCCATCGTAGCATATTCCTGTGTCCAGCGACCTATGTATATATATGAGGCATTCTTTTCGAGTTATTTTTGTCTTTTTCAAGAATATGCCGATGACTGAAATGTCGTGGCACAATATATATGTGAATGTGCTATGACGGGATAGTTAGCCTTGTGATATGCACAAGTCCAGGAATTGTGCATCCTACTTGGCTAAGTGTTCCGTCATAGCATATTCCTGTGTCCAACGACCTAGCTAGTTATATATGAGGCATTTTTTTCGAGCTACTTTGGTCTTTTTCGAGAATAATGCCGATGATTGAAATGTCGTGGCACACTATATATGTGAATGTGCTACGATGGGATTGTACGCCTTGTGCTATGCACAAGTCCAGGTGTTGTGCATCCTACTTGGCATACGGTTCCATCGTAGCATATTCTTGTGTCGAACGACCTATGTATATATATGAGGCATGCTTTTTGAGTTACTTTGGTCTTTTTCGAGAATAATGCCGATGATTGAAATGTCATGGCACACTATATATGTGAATGTGCTACGATGGGATTGTACGCCTTGTGCTATGCACAAGTCCAGGTGTTGTGCATCCTACTTGGTGTACCGTTCCGTTGTAGCATATTCCTGTGTCGAACGACCTATGTATATATATGAGGCATGCTTTTTGAGTTACTTTGGTCTTTTTCGAGAATAATGCCGATGATTGAAATGTCGTGGCACACTATATGTGAATGTGCTGCGATGGGATTGTCCTCCTTGTGCTATGCATAGGTCCAGGTGTTGTGCATCCTACTTGGCGGACAGTTCCATCATAGCATATTCCTGTGTCGAACAACCTAGTTATATATGAGGCATGCTTTTTGAGTTTGGTCTTTTTGATTTAGGAGTACTTTCTATAAGTGTATCTTCATATGCGACTTTAATTATATATGTTTTTTTCAATAGTCGGTTAATTATTATTGTCAACTTATAGATGACGTGGTACGTCGTGTACAAGGGACGGGTTCCCGGAGTCTACGATGATTGGGAAGACTGCCGGAGACAGGTGCACCGTTTCAGCGGCAATTGCTACAAAGGGTACAACACTATGGCGGAGGCGGAAGCTAGATACACGCGCTATCTAGCGGGAGTTAGGACAAGGAACCGGATGAAGACCAACACCTTCGTCGCGGCGGTGATCATGCTTATCTTCTTTGGTTATTTATCCCGCGTTTGTGTCTAGCTAGCTAGTTTAGATGTCTAGGCGAGCTTCCGAGCTCTAACTTGTTTGATCGACACATGTATTCGCATGTCACCAACTACTACTTTGTAACATGATCGAAACAATGTAATTAACTTAGACTATGTATTCATGTATGAGACTTATCTATATGTATTTATTTCAATCTTGTTTTTCATATTGAGTATTTATATATATAATTGTATATCTTGTATCTGTGTGTGTATATCTGCTGTAATATTGTATATAATCTGTATTGCATATAATCTGGCTCGGAAATTAAAAAAACAAAAAATACATCTGTGACGCACATGGTCTACCTTCTGTGGCGCACTACACCTAAAGCGCACTATGGAAGTTTAGTGGCGCACTTGGTAGTGCACCACAGAAGATCCCAGGTGTAGCGCACCTGCCCAAACATCTGTGGCGCACTAGCAGGTGCGCTACGCCTGTCTCTACACAACCGTGGCGCACTAGGCAGTGCGCCACGGCTAAGAGATAGCCGTAGCGCAAGGCCCGTGGCGCACTGCTAGTGCGCCACGGATGATGATTCCAGGTGCGCCACTAAAGGCCAATTTCCTAGTAGTAGCATCCGCAAACTCCCGAGAATACCCCATCCATGCCGGTGATGGCCGATGAGGATAAGGTGGCCATCGTCGCCTCAGAGGACGCTGGCGAGGAGGTCTCCGTCTCCTTGCCGGTCCTCCTCGATGCGTTGAAAGCAGCAGCCGTCCCTGTCCAGGCCCCAGTCGAGGCCCCCGCCGGTCACAAGCAGATCAAGCACTTCTGGGCACTTAAGATCCAAATAAGTACACCGCTCCGCTGAACCCCTATGACGCCGACATTGATGACCCATGTCGGAGGTAACTCAGGGAGGAAGTGGTCAAAGGAATCCCTCTCAAGCAACCCTGCAATCAAGATACAAGAAGTCTCTTGTGTCCCCAACACACCCAATACACTTGTCAGGTGTATAGGTGCACTAGTTCGGCGAAGAGATAGTGAAATACAAGTGGTATGGATGTAAGGTAACAGTGCTAGAAAATACTTTGATGGTGTGGAAAAGACTAAAGTAAAACTGAAATAAAGAAGGAAGGAAGAAAACATGTAACAGATCTAGTTGCAAATGGTGTTTCAATGCTAAGAAACAAGGCCTAGGGATCATACTTTCACTAGTGAACACTCTCATATAAATATATTCTTCTTTATGATACTATGCTGAACTACTCTCCGGTTGAACACTCTAATCGATGGTAGGGCTATAACAGCACACCTCAAAGTAAGCCTTTCCCATCTAGAAAACCCCACACTGTCACCTTGAGCTCTATATGGTTCCAACAAACACCACAATTTCATAGAAAGATCCAACTCCAAATATAACTCATAACAAGTATTTGTAATCTCTAGCCTAAGTGCCACCATAGTGTGCACGCTATCACTTTCACACACATGGGGAGAGAAGGGATCTATTAAAGCACTTGAGTAGCAAGGTAGACCTACTTGATTACAAAGGTCATGATCGCAATATGATCATGCATAGAGAGATAGATGAACACATAGCTACCGGTAGAACCCTTAGCCTCGAGAGAGAACTACTCCCTCCTCATCATGGGAATTAGCAATGGTGATGGTGGTGGAGATCATTGGAGATGGCTCCGGGGCACTTCCCCGTCCCGGCAGGGTGCCGGAATAGAGACTTTCTGTCCCCCGAATCTCCCCTTTGGTGGCGGTGGCGCTGCAGAACTCTTCGTGGATTTCTGATTGACTATTTAGGGTTTTAGCATCGGGAGGCATCTTATAGGCCAAGAGGCAAGGACGGTGGGCGGCCAGGGGGCCCACACCATGCCCTGGCGCGACCTAGGATGGCCCACGTCAAGGGGTGGTGGGGCCACCCTGTGGCCCCTCTCCGGCTCTCCTTCTGGCTCCATGAATCTTTCGGGAAAATATTGACTTTGGCTTTTGTCCGGTCCAATTCCGAGAATATTCATCTTCTGACCTCCTGGAACCAAAAATAGCAGAAAACAGGCAACTGGCACTGTGGCATCTTCTTAATAGGTTAGTCCAAGAAATCATATGAAAAGTACTCCAAAGTTGGAACAAAACACAAGAAAGTAAATAAAACCAAGCATGGAACATCAAAAATTATAGATACATTTGCAATGTATCAGCACACCAACACTCGTCAGGTGATGAGGAAGCTACGGGCCGGCTAGTACGACACCTTCTTCAGGGGAGGCTACTGGCGCTGCCCCTTCTGCCGGGCGAGTCTCGCCGGCACTATCTTCAACTACTTACTAAAGCATGCAGAGGCCCCGGGCTCCAGCATCCACAAAGGCGGCGAGCGCAAGACCGTGAACATCAACGCCTACATTGCTGAACACCGAGCTCTCGGCATTCACCTCCGAAACCTCCAGCAGGTGGCCATCAAAGAGGGTCGCATGCCTCTAATCAGGCCCAAGGCCCCCAAGATCAAGGGACTGCGCAGCAAGAAGTGGAGGAAGTGCCGGAGGGAGGAGGCGGAGGCGCGGGCGCATGAAGGACGGGTTGGATGTGTCCTTGAATGTATTTGCATCTACGATGGCTGCTGCTGTAAGCACCTTCTTTTGATTTTCTATATTTTGCTAGCATCCTATTTCTGGCTGAATGCATGAACCTCGTTAAGCAACCTACTTTCTATCGCTATCCTATTTAGTTATGCGCAGCTATATCTACATTTGTTTTGTTTTCTGAATGAATGTATTCTGCCTAGTGTGATTTGCTGCTCTAGATTTGCTACCTGATCGGAGGCAAAAAGAGGTCAAAAAGAGAATGAATTATCAAAGAGAGAATCTTCTCTAGATTTGCTTCCAATTTGGGCAAAATGAAACATATTTGTTTAGCGAGAGAGGAAAAGGTTACTCTTTCAAACTGCCAGTAAACGAGCTACCATCTTGACGTCTCCCTCTACAAGAAGGAACACGATGTCGTCCATGGAAAAAGTCGTCGAGTGGTCATGTCACGTTTAATCTAGTCTGCAAAGGCTACTACTATTACTACAACACATGCACAGGGCAACGGGGTCATCGAGTGCATGGTTGTCGATGGGACGCTGCAATTTATTGCCACTTGATTTTAATAAGACATATCCCATTTTTATGCAGCGCTCTCAATGTCACTTCCAACTAGGCCCTACCGCTAGTAACTTCCCTGAGTCAAGGGCCCCCCTCGAGTAGATCTAACGTTGCTAGAAATTGGTTCCGCGCCACTTGCATGCAGTGGAATCGAGGTTTGCCATGAGCGTGTTTTCAATGCAGTTCTAAAGTGGAGATCTTGGCTGTTTCCAAAAAAAAGGGAACCCAAAAAAAAGGTGGAGGTCGTGGTCGCCCCCGCCCACCACACGTGTCCACTCAAGGACTACGAACGGTCCGGTGTTTATAACCCCCCTTGACCTTCTTCTTCCATGTGCTTGTGTCATTTCCCTCCAGTCTGTCTAGTCCCAAGACCCCAATCTACACCTACCGCGCGCATCGAAGCTCCCTCGCTTGCACTACCTCCTTCCCTTGGTGCGCCATGAAGCATACGCGTGGAGACGAGCCGGAGGTGAAGCCAATTGAAGGCGTAGCAGCAGATGGCTCGGTCGTCGCCAAGCAGGTGGAGGCGTCTTCTCCGGGCACGAACTCTACTCATCGCCGCACCGTCGAGGGTGCGAGCTCATCCGTCCAACCAGTAGCTGTCGCCGCCGAGCAGCAGGTGGCCGACAAAGTCGTGGTGCCAGCGGCAGATCTGGATGGGGGGCAGGCGGCAAGCGGAGGCAATCCGGTGCTCTACATCAACGACCCCATCACCGTACAAGAAATCTTCAACGTAATCACGGAGAATGACAAGTTCGAGGAGGAGGTCCCTAATGAGGAGTCTGAGGTACTACATTGCTAGCTTCTCTAGTCACAGCCGCAGATTTCACTGTTCATACATAGGATTTTCTCAATCATGTACATATTCTTTTGCTCTTGAAGTAGGGTAGTATATACTCCCTCCGTTTAAAAATATAAGACGTTTTAGCTTTATAAATCGAATGAATCTAGACACATTTTAGTGTATAGGTTCATAGAGGTTTCGAGTGAACCTATACACTAAAAAGTGTCTAGATACATTCATTTCATAAAGCTAAAATGTCTTATATTTTCAAACGGAGGGAGTATATGGTTCGATCGGTCGATTGATGCATCTGCCATCTAGTCACAAAACCCTAATCGGTCTAGTCGCAAAACCCCAATCTGCTCATCTGCCATATAGTTGAGTTTGTTAGTTGAGTGTTGATTTTGATACACAGCATGCCAATAACATTACATTTCTATTCCTTACTGAGCCCAATGATTCAATTTTGCCCCAAAATAGTGCAAGGGCATCTGATGGTGTCGTTTTCTTAGGGATGGTTAGTGAACCTGAGGCAGCAATGCACATAAACAATATAGGTTGTGCTGTTGGTATTTTGGTTCTCCGACTCCATCGCTAAGAAAAATGAGGCCCTAATTTTTTCTCATATGGAACCTATATATATAATCTTTGTATTGTTTCTGATCTATGAATGTGTTGTATGATGCATATGTATATCCCTGAATATTGTTTTGTACGATTACATTTCAATTTCTTATTGTGGCCAATGATTCAAATTTGCCCCAAAGAAAGGCAGGCACATTGGTGTCAGATTTTTTCAGGGATGAGTGAGCGAACCTGGGGCCATATACAAGACCAATATAAGCTGTGCAATTGTTACTTGGTTCGCTTACGCCATCTCTGTAAAAACTTATGAGGCCGCAATCTTTATTCTACATTCATAGAACTATGATATTTGAATTATACATTACATGCATTCATAGTGTATAAGAATTACATTTTAGTTTGTCACCGAGGCCGATGATTGAAATTTGCCACAAAAGAGTTCAAGGGGAGACACATATGATGGTGTCGTGTTTTAGGGATGGGTGGGTGAACCTGAGGCAGCAATGCACACAAACAATATAGGTTATGTTGTTGGTACTTTGGTTCGCCAACTCCATCTCTGAAACAAATTATGAGGCCCTAGATTTATTCTCATATGGAACTACATATATGATTCTTGAATTGTTTCTGATCTTTTAATGATCGGTATGATGCATATATATATGAATGGTTTTGATCATAAGTATTTTTAACATGTACCTAAAGATCAATTGTTTGGTTTTTTATTTATAATTATAATATTTAGGCTTGTTTTTGTACCTTACTATGTATATCCCTGAATATTGTTTTTTACGATTACATTTCAATTTCTTATTGTGGCCAATGATTCAAATTTGTCCCAAAAGAGAGGCAGACACATTGGTGTCAGATTTTTTCAGGGACGAGTTAGTGAACCTGGGGCAATGTACAAGAACAATATAGGTTGTGCAATTGTTACTTGGTTCACTCACGCTATCCCTGAATAAACTTATGAGGTGAAATTATTTGTAATTATTTGTCTACATACACTCTGATGCAATTATTTGTCATTGTGTTGAGATGAAATGGTATATGAACCGATCAAACTATTGATGAGATGCTTTATCTTTGATATCCACGGATATATTGTCTTACATATACATGTTGTCAATTCTTGAGTTGTAATACAATTCAATCATATGTATGAGTTCTAAGTTATGTTCTTAAAAATCAATAGGAGGATGATGATGAAGTGGACGATAGCAAGGTATCCATGGACAACAAGAGTCGCTACGTGCTGAGGCGGTTACGGTGTGGGCTAATCCGTTTCCATCATAGGGGGGGGACTGTTTTGCCCATTCTGTGGTAGAGCAATCAACGTGGACCTCGACAGCATGATCCAGCACGCGGAGGGCATTGGCAGAGGCGGAGGAAGAAGCATAGGCCGATTACCTTAGTGCGACACGCAGCCTTCGGCAAATTCCTCCGGGAGTATGTCAGGACTGGCCTGTATCCCATCGACTAGGTTGTCGCTGCCTCCTGCTGATATGCCCCAGTCCTGCTAGGCGTCTCCGTGTCCCGGCCTCCTACTGCCGCCCTGCTTTTATTTTGTTTTAGTTAATTATTACATGTGTGTGGCATGTAAGACAATATATCCGTGGTGTCTCTGGTGAACCTTCTATATTAATCTACTCCTTTATATGGAGTGCCTTAAAATTTCTAGTGTTCAGTTATATTACTGATCATGCTCATGCACACTACAAAATATTTCTAGTGCTCGATTATATTATAATTGTCAAGGAATACATCAACAAGTTAAATTGGTCAAAATTTTGTATTGAAGTAACTAAATGATCTCACATCGGTGGTGGACGTTGGCATCAGCCGAAGACCTTGGAGCAGCACGCAGTCTTTAGCAAATTCCTTGCAGGTTCAACAACGGGTTGCCGCCGCCCAGCTCCGAATTCACTTACAGGTCCAACATGACAGAACTTGAGCTACCACAGAGACCTCAGCAAAGGTGCAACCACCGCTACCGTGAGCTCAGATTCTAGAGGAGGAAAATAGAACCGAGCATGGTCGACACGGTGACAGATCTCACCGGGAACTAATTCTCGTCCCCGCACCGTGTCATGGGTGCATATATGGTGAGGGCGAGCTCCGAATCGGGATGGGGAGGAGAGCGGGGCTGAGTAGGTTCGTCACGTCCCAGCTCTGTGTCATGGCCGCGACCACAGATTGCCGCTCCAGGGAAGAAGAAGACGCGTAATGGATGCAGGCGCCAACGCTGCAAGCCTACAGGGAGGAGAGTTGGGCCGAGTAGGTTCGTCCACGTCCCAGCTTCGTGCCATGGTTGCGACGCCCCACAGATTGCCGCTCCAGGGAAGAAGAAGACGTGTAATGGATTGCCAACGCTGCAAGCCTAATTGACACCTAAGCGACAGGAGCGACATAATTCCGAGAACTGACAGGGGGCCCAACTTGACGGCCGTCAGCCTGATTTTTTGTATTGTAACGTAAAGTTGAATTCGTGCCCAAAAAGTGATGGGTTCATAGCATGTAAAACAAAAAATTTCTACCGCAAGAACGAACACAACCCAGATATGATCTAGATAAAATCCAAGATCTAATCTATTAGACATGAGCAACGAGATAGATCGGTACTAACCCTCGTAGATTTCAAAGCCTTGTTCGAGAATGGATCTCGTGGTTGATGTAGTCGATCACTTGCCGATCTCAAGATCATGTGGACGATCCTTTCGGCACCGCGTTCCAGCAGCGCTTCTATAGTCGGTCACACATGCGGAGTCGAAGCAGACCTTCCTCTCCCCGTTCCAGCGAGCAGCGGAGGTAGTAGATCTTCTCCACGGAATCCCAGCAGCACGACGGTGTGGTGGTGGTGGTGGAGAGAATTCTGCAGGGCTTCGCCTAAGCCGGAGCAGAGCGAAGGAGGAGAAGAGAGGCAGCGGTTTAGAGCTTGTTATGAGAGGGGTAGGAGGGGGCGCCCCCTCCCTTCTATTTAAAGGAGGGAGGCGCGCCTGGGGAGGGGGAGTCCTAGTAGGACTCCCTCCTCCTTGGGCCGGCGGGTTGGGAAGGGGGGAGGAGACCTCCTCCCCCACGAACCCGTGTCTCACCCCACTAGGTTTCCTTTGACCCTTTCTTGGTTTTCAAGCAAACACCAAGAACTCTTCCAGAACCTTCCAGAACATTCCGAAACCTTCTAGAATCTCCATACAAACACTCTGGAACATTTCCTAACTTAGAAAATGATCCCCAATATATGAATCTTATTCTCCGGACCATTCCAGATCTCCTCGTGATGTCCCGGATCCAATCCAAGACACCGAACAACATTCGGTTTCCAACGCACATTCCATATCTACTTAAAACAACTTCGAACCTTAAGTGTGTCACCCTACGGTTCGTGAATATGCAGACATGATGAAGACACTTCTCTGATCAATAACCATCAGCGGGATCTCGACATCCATAACGGCTCCCACATACTCAACAATGACTTCGTGATCGATAGAACCATTAACATACGAAACCAATTCCCTTTGTCACGCGATATTCTACTTATCCGAGGTTTGATCGTCGGTATCTTCATACCTAGTTCCACCTAGTTACTGATAAGTACTCTTTACTCGTTCCGTGTTATGTCATCCCTTGTGACCTAGTCACATTCTTGCAAGCTAACTAGATGACATTCCACCGAGAGGGCCCAGAGCATATCTATCCGTCATATGGATGGACAAATCCCAATCTTGGTCCATGCGCTTCAACACATACTTTCAGAATACCCAACGACACCTTTATAACCACCCAGTTACGAAGCGGCGTTTGATGTCATCAAAGTACCCATCCGGTGATGGTGATTAACATAACCTCATGGTCGAAGGATTAGGTTACTATGCATTTGAAAGCTTACAGCAATACAAACTTAATGACTTGATCTTATGCTACGCTTACTATGGGTGTGTGTCCATCACATCATTCTCCTAATGATATAACCTTGTTATTAATGACATCTAATGTCCATGATCGCTACTGGTGAGAAAGTCTCATCGTAGTCAACTCCTTGAATTTGTCGGAACCCTTTCGCGACAAGTCGAGCTTTATATACGGTAACATTACCATCAGCATCTGTTTTTATTTTGAAAATCCATAAGTTCTCGACAGCCTTACGGCCATCCGGTAAGTCCACCAAAGTCCATACTTGGTTTTCGTACATGGATCCCATTTCAGATTTCATGGCTTCTAGCCATTTGCCGGAATCTGGGCTCACCACAGCTTCTTCATACGTCGCAGGGTCATCAGTGTTGTCCACCAACATGACGTTCAATGCAGAGTCATACCATTCAGGAGTGGTACGAACCCTCGTTGACCTGCGAGGTTCAGCAGTAACTTCGTTCGAAGTTTCATGATCAGCATCATTAGCTTCCTCTCCAGTTGGTGCAGGCGGCACAAAAACATCTTCCGGTGCTGCACTACTCTCAACTCCGAGAGAAGGTTCAATAACCTCGTCGAGTTCTACTTTCCTTCCAGTCACTTCTTTCGAGAGAAATTCCTTCTCAAGAAAGGATCCATTCTTAGCAACGAAAACTTTGCCTTCGGATCTATGATAGAAGGTATACCCAATTGTTTCTTTCGAGTATCCTATGAAGACGCATTTCTCCGCTTTGGGTTCAAGCTTATTGGGTTGTAACTTCTTTACATACACCTCGCAACCCCAAACTTTAAGGAACGACAACTTAGGTTTCTTTCCAAACCACAATTCGTACGGTGTCGTTTCAACGGATGTAGATGGTGCCCTATTTAAAGTGAATGCGGCTGTCTCTAATGCATAGCCCCAAAATGATAGCGGTAAATCTGTAAGAGACATCATAGACCGAACCATATCTAAGAGAGTTCGATTACGATGTTCGGACACACCATTACGCTGTGGTGTTCCCGGCGGTGTCAATTGCGAAAGTATTCCACATTTCTTTAAATGCATGCCAAACACATAACTTAGATATTCACCTCCGCGGTCAGAACGCAGAAACTTAATCTTCTTGTTACGATGATTTTCCACTTCACTTTGAAATTCCTTAAACTTCTCAAAAGTTTCGGACTTATGTTTCATAAAATAGATATACCCATATCTACTTAAGTCATCCGTGAAAGTGAGAACATAACGATATCCACCATGCGACACTACACTCATTGGACCGCACACATCGGTATGTATTATTTCCAATAAGTCTGTAGCTCACTCCATTATACCAGAGAATGGAGTCTTAGTCATTTTTCCCATTAGACATGCTTCGCATCTTTCAAGTGATTCAAGATCAAGTGATTCAAGAAGTCCATCAGAATGGAGTTTCTTCATACGCTTCACTCCAATGTGACCAAGTCGACAGTGCCACATGTATGTAGAATTATCATTCAATTTTATTCGTTTAGCATCTATGTTGTGAACATGTGTATCACTACTATCGAGATTCAATAAGAATAAACCATTTATCTCAGGTGCATTACCATAAAAGATATTACTCATATAAATCGAACAACCTTTATTCTCAGACTTAAAAGAGTAACCGTCTCGCAATAAACAAGATCCAGATATAATTTTCATGCTTAACGCAGGCACCAAATAACAATTATTCAAATTTAAAACTAATACCGAAGGTAGATGTAGAGGGAGCATGCCGACGGCGATCACATCAACCTTGGAGCCATTTCCAACGCGCATCGTCACCTCGTCTCTCGCTAGTCTTTGTTTATTCCACAGCTCCTATTTCGAGTTACTTATATGAGCAACCGAACCAGTATCAAATACCCAGGCACTACTACGACTAATAGTAAGATACACATCAATAACATGTATATCGAATATACCTTTCTTCTTGATGTTGCCGTTCTTCCGATCTGCCAGGTACTTGGGGCAGTTACGCTTCCAGTGACCAGCACCCTTGCAGTAGAAGCATTCAGTTTCAGGTTTAGGACCAGCCTTGGGCTTCTTAGCAGGTGCGGCAGCTTTCTTGCCGTCCTTCTTGAAGTTGCCCTTTTTCTTAGGCTTACCCTATTTCTTGAAATTGGTGGTCTTATTGACCATCAACACTTGGTGCTCCTTCTTTATCTCCACTTCAGTAGTTTTCAGCATGGACGATAGTTCAGGCAACGTCTTGTTCATGCAGTGCATATTGTAGTTCATCACAAAGTTCTTATAACTCGGTGGCAGTGATTGGAGGACACGGTGAATCCCTAACTCATTAGGAATCGTTATCCCCAACTCTTGGAGTTTGTTTGCGTGCCCAGACATGGTGAGCACGTGCTCGCTAATGGAGCTTCCCTCTTCCATCTTGCAGGTAAAGAACTTCTCGGGGGCCTCATAGCTCTCCATGGCTGCGTGAGTCTCAAAAATG
The DNA here is from genome assembly GCA_916181665.1 of Avena sativa. Taxonomy (NCBI): domain Eukaryota; kingdom Viridiplantae; phylum Streptophyta; class Magnoliopsida; order Poales; family Poaceae; genus Avena; species Avena sativa. The sequence continues at coordinate 22,501,063 of OV702290.1, read as the reverse complement.
AGCTTGATCTCCTTAATGATCTCGAACGGGTTGTGGTGCTCAAAACGCTTCTGGAGCTCCGTTTCTAAACCGTACAGGATGGCACACTGAACTGTGGAGTAATGATTTTTCCGAGTGGCGTAAACATTCTTTACGTCATCGGTGGCATCATTTGCAGGTGGGTCACCTAGCGGTGCTTCGAGCACATAGATCATCTGACCAGCCCTGAGGATAATCTTCAGACCATGGAGCCAGTCCGTGAAGTTGCTTCCATTGTTCTTAAGCTTTTCTTTCTCTAGTAACACATTGAAATTGATGGAAAGATTCGCCATAATCTATAACAAATTTGCAAGTAGTTTAGACTAAGTTTATGATAAATTGAGTTCTACTTTAATTCTTAAATTAACTAGGTGAACTCCCACTCAAAACAACATCCCTCACATTGTCTTAGTGATTACATGAACCAAGTCCACTACACTAAGTCCGATCTTCACGAGAGAAGATGTAGTTTCATCGGCGAACAATCTTCATGTTCATCATATCACTTATATGACTCATGCTCTACCTTTCGGTATTCCGTGTTCTGAGACCATGTCTGTACATGCTAGGCTCGTCAAGATTAACCTTAGTTTCCGCATGTGCAAATCTGGCTTGCACCCGTTGTATGCACACGTAGAATCTATCACACCCGATCATCACGAGATGCTTCGAAACGACGAGTCTTAGCAACGGTGCCAACTAAGGACGAACACTTTTATTACTTGATATTTAGTGAGAGGGATCATCTTATAATGCTACCGTCGCGATCTAAGCAATACAAGATGCATAAAGGATTAACATCACAGGCAATTCATAATTAGTGTGATATGATATGGCCCTTTTTTCTTATGCCTTTGATCTCCATCTCGAAAGCAAGGACATGATCTCCATCATCACCAGCATTGCGTCAAGGTCAGTGGCGCCGCTTCATGGTTGTCCATCATCACTAGCAACTATTACAACTACTTGGAATAAAGCTATTACAAGATGAATAGACACGCGGGTCTTAACAGAATTAAAGACAACCATTAGGCTCCTGCCGGTTGCCATATTACAACAAGGATCATTGCATACATCAAATATAATCACAATCACATGATGGCCATATCACATCACAAAACCCCTGCAAAAACAAGTTAGACGCCTCTAATTTTCTTTGTATGTTTTACGTGGCTTGGGGTTTTCGAACGGATCTTACCTACGAAACTGAACCACAACGTTGATACAAGTGCTATCAAGTGCAAAGTGTAGATTGGATCTATATATGATGGGAGAGACAGACACCCGCAAAGCCACTTGAGCAAAGCAAGTTACACGTCAAGCGTGGAGCAAGTCTCATGTACGACGACATGTAATGTTAGCCCGAGCCGCTTCATCCCACCATACCGCAAGATGCAAAGTACACACATAGCAAAAGACGGCACGAGCACCAACGCCCACAACATCATTAAGTTCTACTCGTGCAACAGATCTACGCATAGATATGGCTCTGATACCAGTGATGGGTTCATAGCATGTAAAACAAAAAATTTCTACCGCAAGAACGAACACAACCCAGATCTAATCTAGATAAAAGCCAAGATCTAATCTATTAGACATGAGCAACAAGATAGATCGGTACTAACCCTCGTAGATTCCAAAGCCTTGTTCGAAAACGGATCTCGTGGTTGATGTAGTCGATCACTTGCCGATCTCAAGATCGTGTGGATGATCCTTCCGGCGCCGCGTTCCAGCAGCGCTTCTGCAGTCGGTCACACGTGCGGAGTCGAAGCAGACCTTCCTCTCCCTGTTCCAGCGAGCAGCAGAGGTAGTAGATCTTCTCCACGTAATCCCAGCAGCACGACGGTGTGGTGGTGGGGGTGGTGGAGAGAATTCTGCAGGGCTTCGCCTAAGCCGGAGCAGAGCGAAGGAGGAGAAGAGAGGCAGCGGTTTAGAGCTTGTTATGAGAGGGGTAGGAGTGGGTGCCCCTCCCTTCTATTTAAAGGAGGGAGGCGCGCCTGGGGAGGGGGAGTCCTAGTAGGACTCCCTCCTCCTTGGGCCGGCGGGTTGGGAAGGGGGGAGGAGACCTCCTCCCCCACGAATCCGTGTCTCACCCCACTAGGTTTCTTTTGACCCTTTCTTGGTTTTCAAGCAAACACCAAGAACTCTTCTAGAACCTTCCAGAACATTCCGAAACCTTCTAGAATCTCCATACAAACACTCTGGAACATTTCCTAACTTAGAAAATGATCCCCAATATATGAATCTTATTCTCTGGACCATTCCGGATCTCCTCGTGATGTCCCGGATCCAATCCGAGACTCCGAACAACATTCGGTTTCCAACGCACATTCCATATCTACTTAAAACAACTTCGAACCTTAAGTGTGTCACCCTACGGTTCGTGAATATGCAGACATGATGAAGACACTTCTCTGATCAATAACCATCAGCGGGATCTGGAGATCCATAACGGCTTCCACATACTCAACGATGACTTCGTGACCGATAGAACCATTAACATACGAAACCAATTCCCTTTGTCACGCGATATTCTACTTATCCGAGGTTTGATCGTCGGTATCTTCATACCTAGTTCCACCTTGTTACTGATAAGTACTCTTTACTCGTTCCGTGTTATGTCATCCCTTGTGACCTAGTCACATTCTTGCAAGCTAACTAGATGACATTCCACCGAGAGGGCCCAGAGCATATCTATCCGTCATATGGATGGACAAATCCCAATCTTGGTCCATGCGCTTCAACACATACTTTCAGAATACCCAACGACACCTTTATAACCACCCAGTTATGAAGAGGCGTTTGATGTCATTAAAGTACCCATCCGGTGATGGTGATTAACATAACCTCATGGTGGAAGGATTAGGTTACTATGCATTTGAGAGCTTATAGCAATACGAACTTAATGACTTGATCTTATGCTACGCTTACTATGGGTCTGTGTCCATCACATCATTCTCCTAATGATATAACCTTGTTATTAATGACATCCAATGTCCATGATCAGGAAACCATGATCATCAATTAATCAACAAGCTAGTTCCACAAGAGGCTTCCTAGGGACTCTTTTATGTTTACAAAACACACATGTATTAGTGTTTCCTTATAATACAATTATAGCATGGGATGTAAACATTCATCATAAACACAAAGATATAATAATAACCACTTTTATTATTTCCTCTTGGGCATATCTCCAACAAAAAGACCCTCTGAGTATTTGGCACACCAACTGTAGTCATCCCGGCTGATTTTAGGGAACTTGGGTACTGCGTTGCCTAGGCGCCCAAACTTTCAGGCCGCAAAATGATATTCTCGTCTTAAACCCACGGTAGCTAGGATCATGGACTGTAGACGACTTGGGTTCTCTTGGGCACGCATTCGATCTGGTAGGCTAGCCTGTAGATGTCCGCGCCTTCTCGTAGCGGGATCGTACAGTAGGTATCGTTCAGATCCAAGCAAATCATACGTGGGTAACTGCGAAGTGTCGTGTGTGGAGTTATCGTGCTCCGCATGGCCATCGTTCGTGAGAGTGGTTTCCGCGTCAGCGGGAACCACCCGCACATCGTAACCGCGAGAAACCGTGCGCGCCTTGCACAACGAGTCGTGGCTCACCTATAAAAGAGCCATCGGTTTTCGTAGTTGTGACATCCTATTAGTTTTTCTCCTCTTTTCTCGCGGCATCGACTCATGTCGCTCTTCTTCCTAGAAAGGCCACCACCAAATTGTGCCCAAACGATGGCTTAGATATATCCAACGCGTCCTGGGGGATGGTGCGGTTTCTTCTAGGTTCGAGAGCGGGATGAGGATAACACGGTAAAATAGGTTTAGTTTAGACGGTGGGCCTGCAAGCATCTCGCCAGAAATGAATCTACGACCGCTGCTAGCCGGTATGGCCTGCTGCGTTCGTGTTTGCGGCCAGCACCGTCGGGGGCGCACGGGTACATCAACGGAGGGGAGTATAATTAGGCACCCTGTGTGCGCCTAATATTACTCTTTTTCCTGTCATTGGTGTTCTCCGCTTTCCTTCATGGGTCGAGAAAAAGGTGATAAGAGGAGCATTCATCCACGCGCCGATGGCGAGGAGACCTGCCAGGCACGACCCTCTGCTTGCGAGGTAGTCCGAAGCTATGACACTCGATGGTAGCGACTACAGGCCGATGTTCCTATGGTGGTCAGCAGCTGTGGCACTCGGTGGTTGACGAGGGGTGACCTTGGCAATGTCCAAGGTTATGGACTTGGGTTTGATGGAAACGAGAGTGCTGGTGATTTCTTCGACATGTCAGACAAACAAGAGAGTCGAATCTTGTCTAAACTTTATTGCAAAGAGATGATTACAAAGTCGTTGATTCGCTAGATGCAATCAAACTCATGGCAGGTTGTGTCTACTCAAAGCTATGGTGCCATCTCTGTCGGTTCCTCCTAGCCTCATATGTATACCTCGACATGTTCTTCTTTTATTGCCACTGCTTCTTCTGTTCAGGTGTCCAAGTTTTCTTACCAGCATTTCTCAGAGTCCACCATTGTCCTCCACTCTTTTAGCGCTGACTATTCCCAGCTATGGGTTGATCTTGGTCCACTACTGCAACTTGTTCCGAACCATATCTGTAATCCGGTCGTTCATCTCTCCTATTACCTCGGAAATCGTTTCACCGGGATGACCCGGCTCCATCCCGAGGGTATTATTCCTCATTTGACTCGCTTGCCATAAGCCGAGGTTGAGTTGGATCACCCAACGCACACGAGTCAGCAATTATGATTGTTTCAGCCAACGTAGTTGGCATATATCTTTGCAGCCTTTGCCACAGCATACTCGCATACCTGCATCCTTGCACAAACCAAGCAATAGCCTATGACTCAATCACCCCCTCACATAAATTGCGCATGTTGCACCAGCGAGTTAAGAACTCCCGGACTGTCTCATTTGGCCTTTTCTTGCACATTGCTAGAGTCTATAGCCTATTCGGCCTCTTATATGTGCTCGTGAAGTTACTAATAAACATCTCTTCAAAATCTATCCAGCAGTTGATACTTCCTAGCGACAAATTGTTTAGCCAGACCCTTGCTGACCCTTCCAGCATCTGAGGTACATATCTCATAGCCCATCTCAAGTTGCCCATGGCAATGTTTACCGCGGTGGCATAATCAATCAACCAATCCTCCGGCTTGGTACTTCCGTCATATGTCTTTGTCCCTCTAGCCAACTAGAAGTTTGGCATAGGAGGTTCTACCATAATCCGAGGTCCAAAGCATGTTGGACCTGGAGGACCTTGTTCTTCTATCATTTCTGACCTATAAATCCGGTCCAGCTTCAACCTTGCATCATTTCTTCAACCTTGCATCACTTGGTTGCAGGTTCCTGTTTCCCAGCCTTGACCCTATCACATGGTGATGCGGCCTAGGAAACCCGGCATTGGCCATTAACAAATAACCATCATTGTACCTATCTTGACCCGGACGAACATGTTGATGTTGCATAGCTAGGCCAGCACTCTGCTCTTGCCGAGGTATGTACTGTTGATGATGTTGCCAAGGTGGATTTTGTCCAGCTCCTGCCGAGTTATGTTGTTCGGCATTGCCGTGCCTAGCGTTTCCCTATCCTGTCTGGCCTTGGCCGAGGTCACCTCGGCTAGCACTGTGATGATCCTCATCACTTTGTACTACTTTTCCTTTCCTTGCCCTTACCGGGTCATACGGGACCATCTGCTTATTTTTTCTTGTTGAGGTCACTACTTCTCCCCTTCTTGGGCCCATATGAGGGGATGATGCCGCCCAGCAGATTTTGCCAGAGCACCCCCTACCGAATGAACGACACGGGAACCTCCTGCTCTCGTCGGGTTTGCCTTGAGGAATTCCTCATTCTTCTTATTAGCAACTTTTACCAGGTGATTAACTCTTTCGTGTTGCCTCTCCCGGGCTTTGCCGGTCAGACCCTCTAACTCGTACGCTGCTGCATCCGCAGCCCTAAGATTCTTAGCCGGGGTGCTATACCTCGGCAGCCCTGCTGTCACAAGGGTAGCTGAATACCCTGGCCTAGGTATGTATTCCTTATCTATCTCACTGATGATGTTCCTACCCCTAATCTTCACTCCGTCCATACAGGTGGGACTAATCATATTTGCCTTTGCATATTCATGCAGCGTGATGTTCAATGACTGCTGAAGCGCTGCTACTTTCTTAGCCCCTACTAAAATTTTCTTCTAGGTTTCCTCCAGCTCGGCATATGCTTGAGCCGGATCTACTATAGGTTCTATGGGAGTAACTAAGCTCTCTATTGCCTGTTGCAACACATTCTCTGGCCTCTCTACTGGAGGACCTCTCTTCCTAGGTACCTTTGGTGTTGCCTCCGGGTCTGCTGTCGGGTCCTTGCTTGTTCCCGTGTCAGGTGCAGTCATCATTACCTCAGGCCAGCTAGTGGGGCGAGTGATACGTGGGCCACGAGCCACGCTGAGAGGTGGTTATCCTCCCTCGACAACGTGCATCGGATGAATGTAGGACTCGTCCATGCCAAAGTAGATCTTGTGGGTGCTGAGGCTGATGAAGAGCCTGTTGCATGGAGGAGGGCAGTTGCCGAAGCTGCACGCGTTGTCACTGTTGTAGCCCAGTGCTCCAAAGCGCCGAATGAGCCCAGAGATGATGAGTTCCTAGTGGCGATGATGCTTCCCGTCCGGATCTTCACTCCAACTAGTGCCGCTACTGACCCTTCGGTGCGCGCCAACTATCGTGGTGGTGTCACGACAGATGCCTTGGATAGGCTAAAGATAGGGCCAAAGTGCGCTAAAGGTATCCAGGGAGGGATAGTGTGGTGATTCCACACTCAGATAAATTGTATTCTCTCTATCAATGGTGGTTTATAGATGCTCCTTGATATGTTTGTGGGGAGGTGGAAGATGAAGTTCCTCACTGTCCACTCCTCTCTCTAGGGTTCTTCCCTTAGTAAAATGATTGACCCCCTCCTCTAGAGGCCCTGGCGCACCTTATAAAGGGGTGGCCAGGTTATAATTAGGGCATACATGGAGGAGATATTCTAGGAATATGCTCCTCCCAAAGTGGAAAAAAGGTGCTCTCCTTTTTCCCTTCGTAAGCCACCTAGAGCTCGGCGTAAGCCTCTATGAACCCCTGGCGTGAGCCTCTACGGCACCGTGTCACCAGACCAAGAACGGCCAGGCGACATGACCTTTGTCAGCCAGGATCGCTAGTCCTTCTCTCTGTCTTCTGCGCTCCCTCTACAGTGGAGAGAGAAAAGTGCTAACCATGGAAGATACCTTCCTTCTTGTGTAAGCCAAGTAGTAACACGACTGCTTCCTGGTTAACTCGGCCCTGAGGGTACCTGCAAATAGGTAATATTGTGGGTGCCAACATATGCTTAATGTCGACCGAGGTAACATCAGGTGAATGCCATCATGGTCGGGTCGGCCGTAACTCGGTCGGACTTAAGGTACGTCAGACAACATCTACTTTGACCTTGCCGTACCTCGGCAGACCTCTCCTTTATACCCTGTCTTAACCCTACCTGGGGTCATCCCCCCAACATGTTCTAAAGATCTTGGGTTCAAATGGGTTCAGGTTCGCTTTGGATCTGGGATCAGGGTCATTGGTTCCATATTGATGAGCTTGTCATCCATGATGGATAACTTGGGTTTTCGGCTTCGGTTGTCATGGGCAGACTTGAATCTACGTCGGTTACTTTGAGTGGCATCATAGTTGTTGAAAGGTCACAGATGCCGCCTAGAGGGGGTGAATAGGTGGTTAAAAACTTTTACAATATGGGCTTAATAAATGCGGAATAAAACTAGCATTTACTTGTTGGAAATATGCCCTAGAGACAAATAGTGATAAGGACTATTATCATATTTCATAAAGTTTATGATTAAGTTTTATATCATGCTATAACTATATTGAGAGGAAACATCAATACATGTGTGATATATAAACAACCAGGGGTTCCCAGTGAAACTCTAGTCACTGGTTCATTGGTCAATAGATGATTAAGTTTCCTGATCATGTGGCATTTATGCTAGTTGGAAATGGAGTCAACTCATTCTAAGAATGAGATGATGAACTAATACCCAACCTAAACATTGTGACCCGATCATGTCACGAAGTTTAAGTTATGATGATTATAAATGGATCCTCGTAGAATATTCCTTAGACTGTGAGGCTATATCAATCACTGTCTCTCGAGAGTGCTTAGATAGCATCAAGCGCCACTTGGTAGTACAGTGGTTATAAAGGTGTGTTCAGGTACTCAGAGGAAACCGTAGAGGCAATATATGTCAAGAGCGGGATTTGTCCGTCCACGTGACAGAAAGATATTCAAGGGTCCACTCGGAGAAGTTATATCCAATAGCTGCGCAGCATGTGATTTGATCACAAGGATATCACTGGCCGGAACGAGTCAAGTAGCATTGTTCAGTAACGAGATTGAACACGAAATGGTGATGTCATTGATTAGATCTTGGGCAATGCAAGTATCGAGAGATAAAGGGAATAATACTCGACCGTCCCGGTTCAAACGACGAAAGATCTTCATGGAACACACAGGGGTCACATGGCCATCCAGGTCCCTCTTTTGATCATTGTCCGGGAGTGTCTCGACCATGTCTGGAGTGTTCCCAAACCGTAGGGTATCACGCTTAAGGGTTTGATGATGCTTAGAGAGTGTTTATAGGATCGGAAGAATCACCGAAGAATAGTAGAGAGAAAACCGGAAGGGTTTCGGTAAGTCCGGAGGATGTTTGGAGTGGAGATGGAAGGTGTTCCATAACCATGGAGATTGAATAATATATGAATGAATGTTAAATATTGATTTAATCATTTATTCATAATTATTTAATAAAATAGAAAATCAATTTAAAGGTCAAAAGGCTTATTGGGCCAATTCCGGAGGGAAGATGGCCCATTAGGGAAAGGCGAGAGGGGAGAAGGGGCAAGGGGGTGGCCGGCTAGGCCAAGCCTCCCCGCACGGGGCCCACTATGTACGGCCAAGACTCCCCGGCAACGTCGCCAGAAAAATATCTTGATGGCCCAAAATATATCGAGCTCGTTGGGGAACCCCAAGAGGTAGGTATGATGAGCATAGTAGTAAGTTTTCTCTCAATTATGAAACCAAGGTTTAATCGAACCAGTAGGAGCAAGGAAACACCCCAAAGGTGTTGCTAGCTGAACTTTGGCAGGGCGCACTACCGGTGCTAGCAGCAACGTGGAGACCTACACAACACTCTGTCCCCAACTTGCGATGAGCTTGTCAATCTCACCGGTTTTGCTAAAAACAAAGGATTAAACGTATCGAGTGGAAGAAAGTAATAGTTTGCAAAAAGTAAACACAAAGCAGTAAACAGTTGATTGTAGATTGAAAGTAAAAGAACGGACCGGGGTCCATAGTTCACTAGAGGTGGCTCTCCTTAAGATAGATAACATGTTGGGTGAACAAATTACAGCTGGGCAAATGACAAACATCAAGAAATCATACAAGCATATACTAATCATCTTGACTCCTTTGAGATTCGATTGGGCATTACAACATTATACTAAAGGAAATATGCCTTGAGAGGCAATAATAAAGTTGATTATGTATTCCTTGTGTATGATAGATGTTTATTTTGCATGCTATAATTGTATTGATAGGAAACGTCAATACATGTGTGTTTGATAAACAAAAAGGGTTTCTAGTTATGCCTCTCTTATAGACTAGCTTGTTGATTAACAAGATGATCAAAGTTTCCTGATCATAGACATTGGATGTTGTTAATAACAAGGTCACAGCATTTGTGAAATGATGTGATGAACATTCATCCGAAGTATAGCATTATGATCAAATTCATTATGTTTATATTTCTATAACATCATATGAAGTAATCTTAGTCCTTAGACCATGAGATCATGTTAATTGCTAAAACCGGAAGAGTATCTTGATAACATCAAACGTCACATCGTAACAGGGTGACTATAAAGGTGGGTTCAGTGCTACGAAGGTGTTATGTTGAGGCTCATGGATCAAGAGTAGAATTTGTCAATCCCGATGACGGATAGATATACTTTGGGCCCTCTCGGTGATATCACATTAAGATAGCTTGCAAGCAAGTGATGTGATCACTAGAATGTTATATCACGGGAATAAGAAAAGAGTGCATGTCGGTAACGAGATCAAACTAGGTATTTGGATACCGATGATCGAATCTCGGACATGTATTATATCATGAGACAAAGGGATTAAGTTACTAGTGTTAAAGGTTCTCACGATCATAGAAGTCATCGTTGAATGTGCAGGAGTCAGTATGGATCTCCAGGTCCCGCTTCTGATTATTGATCTGAGAGGAGTCTCAATCATGTCTGCATTATTCGTGAACCGTAGGTTGACACACTTAAGGGTTGCCGGACACCATTTAGGAGCACATATGTTTCAGACGAAAGGATTGCAAAGCGCAGGAAATGTTTCGATAGAAGCCGGAATTGTTTCGTTAGAAACCGGAATTGTTTCGGGTGAAATTGCAGAAAGTGGTTCTGCATGTGATATTTTGCAAGGGTTTTATGTGAATGTTTGTTAATTAAAGTAATTAACAAAATTCTGAATAAAATAAATAAAAGGGTTTTATTAATTGAGAGTTGCATTAAATTTGGTGGAAATTTAATGCATGTGAGTGGAATTTTGGGTGGAGTCAAAATTGATGTGAGTGGAGCTTCCACCACATGAATGAGGAAGAGGTGGGGGCACCCCCCCTTTGGCCACTGGCCATGGGAGGGGAGGAGCCCCCCTATCCTATAAAATTCCTCCCTCTCCTTCCTCACAAAGCGCACCTCCTCATGAAGGACCTCTCTCTCCCTCTAGATATTCCCCCATGGTCTCGGATTAGCGAGATACATGTTCCTGGTGGCCTTGCGTCTGGAAGGAGTTGCTGCTTCCGCTGATTTGCTGGAGCGAGGAGGTGGAGGTTGTCCGGTGGCTTGAACGTGTGTGCGAGGACGGATGTGCTGCTGATTTGCATCACTCGGACTTCCACACGATCTTGAGATCAGCAAGCGTACGACTACATCAACCACGAGTTCCTACTCGTTAACAAAACTCGTTGTCTTCGAGGGTATGTTCTCCATGGATGTTTGTCCACCCGTTGCTCTGTATCTAGTAGATAGATCTTGGCGTATAGTTCTCATCGTAGGAATTTTTTTGTTTTCTATGCTGCGGACCCAACAGTGGTATCAGAGCCTGATCTATGAGTAGTTGCTTTGCACGGGTAGTACACATATGTTTATATGTGGGCGATGATGATCATGTTATTGCATCTTCTATGTATCTTGGATATTGGTGGCATAGTGGGATGAAGTGGCCCGGACCAACCTTACATGTCATCGTACATGAGACCGGTTCCACGACTGACATGCAACTAGTTTTGCATAAGTGGCTAGCAGGTGTCTGTCTCTCCTACTATAGTCAATATCTGATTTACAACGAGTTGCTAATAACTTGGTTATCCTTGTTGTGGTTCATGTTCGTAGGTAAGATCGGTTCTATCTCCGAAAGCCCTAAGCCACGTAAAACTTGCAATTGATAAATTAGAGGCGTCTAGTTTAGATCGTCGCTGGGCTAGTGTCTTGATATGGTATTGTTGTAAGTATATGTATGATAGATACTCTTACAACACACTCAACGTGTAAGTTCCATAGACCTTGGCCTTACACACAAAGGAATGATAGAGATCATACCACGATGCAAATGATAGAGATCAAATGCATGAACCATATCATCTCACTTTACACATTAGATGTTTGCATCTTATATTGCTAGTTTGGCCCTTTTGGTAGCATTATAAGATGATCCCTCATTTAGATATCAAGATAAAATGTGTTCTTCCTTAAGTATGCACCGTTTGATGGATCGTGTTTCGAGGCATCACGTGATGATCTGGTGTTCTCGACTCTACGCTTTCATACGACGGGTGTAAGACAGATTTACACACGCGAATACTAAGGTTCTTACTTGGCAAGCCTAGCATGTACAGACATGGCCTCGGAACATGGACCGAAAGGTTAAGCATGAGTCATATAGTTGATATGCTTCCGATATAGATGCTCGCCTTTGAAGCTACACCGACTCACGTGATGATCGGACTTGGTGTACTGGATTTGGTTCATGTAATCACCAAAAGGACACGAGGGATGTCGTTTTTGAGTGGGAGTTCATTAGTAATTTGGATTAGTTGAACTCAATCTATCATAAACTTAGTCTAAATATACTTTACAAATTATTTTGTAGATGGCACCACCTGCTTTTAATTTCAATGTGTTCATGGAGAAAGAGAAACTTGCTGCGAATGGTAGCAACTTCACCAACTGGGCTATGAATTTGAGGATTCTCCTCACTGTTGCACAAAAGCAATATGTGCTAGAGGCGCCGCTAGGCCCCCCACCAGCTCCTGATGCCCCTGACAAGGAAAAGAACGTCTATATAACTCGTCAGGAGGACCACAACTTAGTTCCTTGTGGCATACTGTATGGGCTAGAGCCAGAACTTCAAAAGCGTTAAATGGCAATGCCTTTGATACCACGGGAGAATTGAAAATGATTTTCGATACCCATCCTACCGTAGAGAGTTATAATGCTTCTGAAAAGTTCTTTAGCTGCATGATGGAGGAGAACAACTCCGTTAGTGAGCATGTACTCAAAATGTCTGGGTACGCCGATAAGATTGTGTCCTTGGGAATAACGATTCCCATTGACTTAGGCATACATCATGTTCTCCAATCTTTGCCACCGAGCTACAAGAGCTTCGTGATGAACTATAACATGCAGGGCATGAAGAAGTCTCTTCACGAGCTTCTGTCAATGCTTAAGACTGCAGAAATGGAGATTAGGAAAGAACATCAAGTGTTGATAATCAATAAGACCACCAGTTTCAAGAAGGACAAGAAAGGCAAGTAGAAGGGAAAGAAGGGCGGCAAATCTATTGCCGCACCTAAAAAGAAACCCTGAGCTGGCCCTAAGTCTGATACCGAGTGTTACTATTGCAAGGGGACTGGCCATTGGAAGCGCAACTGCCCCAAGTATTTGGTGGAAAAGAAGGCCGGCAAGGCAAACAAAGGTATATGTGATATACATGTTATTGATGTGTACTTGACTAGTACTCGCAGTAGCACCTGGTTATTTGATACGGGATCGATTGCTAATATATGTAACTCGGTTCAGGGCTGCGGAACAAGCGACAGCTAGCAAGGGATGAGGTCATGATGCGGGTCAGCAATGAATCAAGAGTTGATGTGATCGCCGTCGGAACGCTGCCTGTCCATATGCCGTCAGGATTAGTTATAAATCTGAATAATTGTTATTTGGTGCCTGCATTAAGCATGAACATTGTATCCGGATCGTGTTTGATGCAAAGTGGTTATTCGTTTAACTCTGAAAACAATGGTTGTTCAATTTATATGAATGATATCTTTTATGGTCATGCACATGTGTTGAATGGTTTATTTCTATTGGATCTCGATAGTAGTATTACGCATATTCATAATGTTGATACTAAAAGGATTAAACTTGATAATGATATATCTGCATATATGTGGCACTGCCGTCTAAGTCATATTGGTGTTAAACGCATGAAGAAACTCCATTCTGATGGACTTTTGGAATCACTTGATTTTGAATAATTTGATACATGTGAGCCATGCCTTATGGGCAATATGACTAGAACGCCGTTTTCCGGTTCAATGGAATGGGCGACAGATTTATTGGAAATCATACATACTGATGTGTGTGGACCAATGAGTGTGTCGGCGCGAGGTGGATATCGTTATTTTGTTACTTTCACGGATGATTTGAGTAGATACGGGTATATCTATTTAATGAAACATAAGTCTGAAACCTTTGAAAAGTTCAAGGAATTTCAGAATGAAGTGGAAAATCATCATAACAGAAAGATCAAATTTCTGCGGTCCGACCGTGGAGGAGAGTATCTTAGTTACGAGTTTAGCACACATATGAAAGACTGTTGAATTGTTTCCAAACTCACGCCTGCCGGAACACCACAACGTAATGGTGTGTCAGAACGTCGTAATCGTACTTTATTGGATATGGTTCGATCTATGATGTCTCTGTCTGACTTGCAACTGTCATTTTGGGGTTATGCACTGGAACCGCTGCATTCACTTTAAATAGGGCACCATCTAAATCCATTGAAACGACACCGTATGAATTATGGTTTGGAATCAAACCAAAGCTGTCATTTCTTAAAGTTTGGGGATGCGATGTTTATGTGAAGAAACTTCAGCCGGATAAACTCGAACCCAAAGCGGAAAAATGCATCTTCATAGGATACCCTAAGGAAACGATTGGGTATACCTTCTATCACAGATCCGAGGGCAAGGTTTTTGTTGCCAAGAATGGATCCTTTCTTGAGAAGGAGTTTCTCGCGAAAGGTGTGAATAGTCGGAAGGTAGAACTCAAAGTGGTTATTGAACCTTCTCTTCATGAATTGGCGAGTGGCGCAGCACCGGAAAATGTTTCGGAGTTGACTTCACCTGATGAAGAGAGAGCTAATGATAATAGTCATGAAACTCCGAAAGAGGATACTACCGAACCTCGCAGGTCAAGCAGGACACGTGCAGCTCTTGAACTGTACGACAGTCCTGTTATGAATTCCATGATTAATGAAATAGATCACCATGCGACGTATGAAGAAGCGATGATGAGCCCTGATTCCAACAAATGGCTAAAATCCATGAAATCCGAGATGGAATCCATGTACGAAAACTAGGTTTGGACCTTGGTGGACTTACCTCATGATCGAAAGACCGTTGAGAATAAATGGATTTTCAAAAGAAAACTGATGCTGATGGTAATGTGACCATCTATAAAGCTCGACTTGTCGCAAAGGGGTTTCGACAAATTCAAGGAGTTGACTATGATGAGACATTCTCTCCCGTAGCGATGCTAAAGTCGGTTAGGATTATGTTAGCAATTGCTGCATATTTCGATTATGAAATATGGCAGATGGATGTCAAAACTGCGTTCCTCAATGGTAATATTGAAGAAGAGTAGTATATGATACAACCTAAGGGTTTTGTCGATCCTAAGGATGCTGATAAGGTATGCAAGCTTCAACGATCCATCTATGGACTGAAGCAAGCATCCCGGAGTTGGAATCTTCGCTTTGATGAGGTGATCAAAGAGTTTGGATTTGTCCAAACTTATGGAGAGGCTTGTATTTACAAGAAAGTGAGTGGGAGCAATGTGGCATTTCTAATATTATATGTGGATGACATATTATTGATTGGAAATGATATAGATCTTTTAAACAGTGTTAAAAGTTATCTAAATTGCAAATTTTCGATGAAGGACCTTGGTGAAGCTTCATATATATTAGGCATTAAAATCTATAGAGATAGATCAAGATGCCTAATTGGGCTATCGCAGAGTACATACCTTGATAAGATATTAAAGAAGTTTAATATGGACGGAAGTAAGAAGGGGTTCTTACCTATGTTGCAAGGCAATACATTGAGTAAGACTCAAAGTCCGTCTACGGCGGAAGAAAGAGAGATAATGGATAAGATCCCATATGCCTCAGCCATAGGCTCTATAATGTATGCCATGCTATGTACAAGACCGGATGTGGCACATGCTATTAGTTTGACTAGTAGGTACCAATATGATCCAGGTTCGGAACACTGGATAGCGGTCAAGAATATCCTTAAGTACTTGAGAAGAACTAAGGATATGTTTCTTGTATACGGAGGTGAAGAAGAGCTAGTCGCTAAGTGTTATGTCGATGTTATCTTTGACACCGATCCAGATGACTCTAAGTCTCAATCCGGATACGTATTTCTCTTGAACGGAGCAGCAGTTAGTTGGAGGAGTTCCAAACAACCTGTGGTGGCTGGATCAATGACGGAGGCGGAATATGTTGCTGCTTCAGAAGCGGCGCAGGAAGCGGTTTGGATGAAAGATTCATAACGGAACTAGGTGTGGTTCCTAGTGCATTGGACCCAATGGTGATATATTGTGACAACAATGGAGCCATAGCCAACGCCAAGGAACCAATGTCTCACAAGAATTCCAAGCATATTAAGCGCCGGTTTCACTCCATCCGCGAGCATGTCAAGGATGGAGACATAAATATTTGTAAAGTGCACACGGACCTGAATGTAGAAGATCCATTGACTAAAGTTCTCCCTAGGGAAAAACATGATCAACACCAGAACTCCATGGGTGTTAGATTTATCACTATGTAAACTAGATTATTGTCTCTAGTGCAAGTGGGAGACTGAAGGAAATATGCCCTGAGAGGCAATAATAAAGTTGTTATTATGTATTCCTTGTATATGGTAGATGTTTATTTTGCATGCTATAATTATATTGATAGGAAACGTTAATACATGTGTGTTTGATAAACAAAAAGGGTTCCTAGTTATGCCTCTCTTATAGACTAGCTCGTTGATTAACAAGATGATCAAAGTTTCCCGATCATAGACATTGGATGTTGTTAATAACGAGGTAACAGCATTTGTGAAATGATGTGATGAACATTCATCCGAAGTATAGCATTACGATCAAAGTCATTATGTTTATATTTCTATAACATCATACGAAGTAATCTTAGAGCTTAGACCATGAGATCATGTTAATTGCTAACACCGGAAGAGTATCTTGATAACATCAAACGTCACACCGTAATAGGGTGACTATAAAGGTGGGTTCAGTGTTACGAAGGTGTTATGTTGAGGCTCATGGATCAAGAGTGGAATTTTTCAATCCCGATGACGGATAGATATACTCTGGGCCCTCTCGGTGATATCACATTAAGATTGCTTACAAGCAAGTGATGGGATCACTAGAATGTTATATCACGGGAACGAGAAAAGAGTGCATGTCGGTAACGAGATCAAACTAGGTATTTGGATACCGATGATCGAATCTCGGACATGTATTATATCATGAGACAAAGGGATTAAGTTACTAGTGTTAAAGGTTCTCACGATCACAGAAGTCATCGTTGAATGTGCAGGAGTCAGTATGGATCTCCAGGTCCCACTTCTGATTATTGATCTAAGAGGAGTCTCAATCATGTATGCATTATTTGCGAACCGTAGGGTGACACACTTAAGGGTTGCCGGACACCATTTAGGAGCACATATGTTTCAGACGAAAGGATTGCAAAGCACAGGAAATGTTTCGATAGAAGCCGGAATTGTTTCGTTAGAAACCGGAATTGTTTCGGGTGAAATTGCAGAAAGTGGTTCTGCATGTGATATTGAAATGTCGCAAGGGGTTTTATGTGAATGTTTGTTAATTAAAGTAATTAACAAAATTCTGAATAAAATAAATAAAAGGGTTTTATTAATTGAGAGTTGCATTAAATTTGGTGGAAATTTAATGCATGTGAGTGGAATTTTGGGTGGAGTCAAAATTGATGTGAGTGGAGCTTCATTTTCTGACATTCCTCGAACCAAAAACAGGAGAAAACAGGCAGCTGGCAGTGTGGCTCTTGTTAATAGGTTAGTCCAAGAAATCATATGAAAATTACTCCAAAGTGTGGACAAAACATAAGAAAGTAGATAAAACCAAGCATGGAACATCAAAAATTATGGATACGTTTGCAACGTATCATCAACTCATTCTGAGAATGAGATGATGAACCAATACTGAACCTAAACATCGTGACCCGATCATGTCACTAAGTTCAAGTTATGATGATTAGAAATGGATCCTCGTAGACTATTCCTTAGACCGTGAGGCTATATCAATCACTGTCTCCCGAGAGTGCTTAGATAGCATCAAGCGCCACTTGGTAATACAGTGGTTATAAAGGTGTGTTCAGGTACTTGGAGGAAACCGTAGAGGCAATATATGTCAAGAGCGGGATTTGTTCGTCCATGTGACGGAAAGATACTCAAGGGCCCACTCGAAGAAGTTATATCCAATAGCTGCGCAAC
This sequence comes from Avena sativa, assembly GCA_916181665.1. Lineage (NCBI taxonomy): Eukaryota > Viridiplantae > Streptophyta > Magnoliopsida > Poales > Poaceae > Avena > Avena sativa. The sequence goes on along the minus strand of OV702290.1, from coordinate 22,483,124 downwards.
GTGTGATTTGATCACAAGGATATCACTTGTCAGAACGAGTCAAATAGCATTGTTAGGTAATGAGATTGAACACGACATGGTGATGTCATTAATCAGATCTCAGGCAATGCTAGTATCGAGAGACAAAGGGAATAACACATGACCGTCCCGGTTCAAATGACGAAAGATCTTCGTGGAACGCACAGGGGTCACATGGCCATTCAGGTCCCTCTATTGATCATTGGTCCGGGACTGTCCCGACCATGTCTAGAGTGTTCCCGAACTGTAGGGTATCACGCTTAAGGGTTTGATGATGCTTAGAGAGTGTTTATAGGACCGGAAGAATCGCCGAAGAATAGTAGAGAGAAAACTGGAAGGGTTTCGGTAAGTCTGCAGGATGTCTGGAGTGGAGATGGAAGGTGTTCCATAACCACGGAGATTGAATAATATATGAATGAATGTTAAATATTGATTTAATCATTTATTCATAATTATTTAATAAAAGAGAAAATCAATTTAAAGGTTAAAAGGCTTAATGGGCCAATTCCGGAGGGAAGAGGGCCCATTAGGGGAAGGCAAGAGGGGAGAAGGGGCAAGGGGATGGCCGGCTGGGCCAAGCCCCCACCCCTCCCCCCGTGCGGGGCCCACTAGGGCCGGCCGGTGGCTGCCCCTCCCTCTCCTTTAGTCCCACCACAGGACTTTGAGAGAGGTAGTACCTCCCCTCCCCCTATATATAGTGGGGGTATTTGGCCACATAAATACAAACAATATTCAATAAAGGTTTCCTCACTTTTGGGGAGACCTCCAATTGATATTCTCTCTCTCTCTCTCGTGACCGTGGTCCCAAGTTCGGATTGCGCGAATGAGAGACATCTTCACCGTGGAGCACCATCGCGCTGCAGGATTCGGATCCAGGAGCTCTACTTCCGCAACTGCTACTGGATCAGGGAAGCGGGAGTCATCGTCAGGCACCAGACGTGTGTAACTCCCCGTGAGGTGTCACACTTGAGGCACTCAAGTCGTTGGAGCCACAGGAGCGCAAGGACTTCATCACGACATTGAGGTTGGCTTCGGCTCGTCTACATTAACCACACTCTCCTGAGCGTTGACAACGCTTTTCGGTCTTCAAGGGTAAGTTCGCGAAAAGCCCTCCCGTTACTGTATTACTAATAGATAGGTCCTGGCAACATCAGGGGTTCAGGGGCGTAGGGTAAAAATTTATTGTTTTCATGTGTGAAACCCCTACATTACTTTGCCAAGCACAAAACCTATATACTATGGTTCACCTATGTGTACCAACATCTTATGCTAAGCAATACATGCAACTATGTGATAGCAAGGTATATGACTTCAAGCACAAAGGCTATCACAAAGTAAAGTGCATACGTAAAAAACTCGGGTATAGAGATAACCAAGGCACGCGGAGACGACGATGTTTTACCGAGTTCCTCCCTACAAGGGAGTATGTCTTGTTGGAGGGGTGGGCGGTACTAAGACCATCAGTGCCACAAGAGGCCTCACCCTATTCTCCTGAGCACCCGCCACACGGAAAGCACCTGATCCACTATGGAACACTTGAGGGCGGTCACCAAACTCGTACAAGATTGGGGAAATCTCCACAACTTAATTAGAGGCTCCCAATAATCACCACCAAGGCCACTATTTTTTGGAGAGCTCCACAACTTAATTGGAGGCCCCAAGAACTCACCACAAAGGCCACTTATATGTCTAGGGTTCCAAGAACCCAAGAGTAACAAGATTATTGATTTCACCAACCAAATCCTCAAACCTATGAACCTAATGCAATGAAAAGTCCTTCACTCTCAAATTCCACCAAAGATACAAAAGCTAGTGGGGAAATAAGAGAGGAAGAACACAAGAGGAAATCCACAAAAGAAACCGCGAGATCTAGATCCCAAGATGTTCCCCCACATAGAGGAGAGATGGATTGGTGGAGATGTAGATGTAGATCTTCCCTTTTCGACCCCTCCCCCCCCCCCCCCAAATATTAAAGAAATATGGAAGGGATTGAGAGTATTTGCAATCTCTTGAAGGTAGAAACAATGGAGGAGAGAGGGAGAGAAAGCAACCAGCCCAAGGAGGAATAAGGGGGGCTTTTATAGGTCCCCTCATGTCAACTAGCCATTGCAGAACACTTATCCTAGAGTCTTCGGCCCCCATGACCAGAGTCTCTGGGTCCAGACTCCGGCCAGGACTCCGAGCGAGCTCTAGATGCTCCTACAACACCACCGAAGTCATGACCGGAAATTGGGCCAGAGTCTCTGGCCCCCCTTAGTCTCTGGGGTGCAACACTGATGTCTACGCACTTCTATTCTTGTAGACAGTTGTTGGGCCTCCAAGTGCAGAGGTTTGTAGAATAGCAGCAAGTTTTCCCTTAAGTGGATCACCCAAGGTTTATCGAACTCAGGGAGGAAGTGGTCAAAGGTATCCCCTCTCAAGCAACCCTGCAATCAAGATACAAGAAGTCTCTTGTGTCCCCAACACACCCAATACACTTGTCAGGTGTATAGGTGCACTAGTTCGGCGAAGAGATAGTGAAATACAAGTGGTATGGATATAAGATAACGGTGCTAGAAAATACTTTGATGGCGTGGAAGAGACTAAAGGGAAATTGAAATAAAGATGGAAGCAAGCAAACATGTAACATATCTAATAGCAAACGGTGTTTCAGTGCTTAGAAACAAGGCCTAGGGATCGTACTTTCACTAGTGAACACTCTCATATAAATATATTCTTCTTTATGATACTACGATGAACTACTCTCCAGTTGGACACTCTAATCCATGGTGGGGCTATAACAGCACACCTCAAAGTAAGCCTTTCCCATCTAGATAACCCCACACTGTCACCTTGAGCACTAGATGGTTCAAACAAACACTACAATTTCATAGAAAGATCCAACTCCAAATATAACTCATAACAAGTATTTGTAATCTCTAGCCTAAGTGCCACCATGGTGTGCACACTGTCAACTTCACACACATGGGGAGAGCAGAGATCTATTAAAGCACTTGAGTAGCAAGGTAGATCTATAGATTACAAGCTCATGATCTCAATAAGATCATGCATAGAGAGAGAGATGAACACATAGCTACCGGTAGAACCCTTAGCCTCGAGAGAGAACTACTCCCTCCTCATCATGGGAATCAGCAACGGTGATGGAGATGGTGGTGGAGATCGATGGAAATAGCTCCAGGGGCACTTTCCTGTCCCGGCAGGGTGCCGAAACAGAGACTTTATGTCCCCCGAATCTCCCCTTCGGTGGCGGTGGCGCTGCAGAACTTTTTGTGGCTGGAGGCTTGACTATTTAGGGTTTTTGCATCACGAGGCATCTTATAGGCGAAGAGGCAAGGTCGGTGGGAGTCCAGGGGGGCCACACCACCTGGTGGCACGGCTAGGGCTAGCCCGCGCTACCATATGGTGTGGCCACCCTGTGGCCCCTCTCCGTCTTGTCTTCTGGCTCCGTGAGTCTTCTGGTAAAATATCGACTTTGGCTTTTGTCCGGTCCAATTCTGAGAATATTGATTTTCTGACTTTCCTGGAACCAAAAACAGCAGAAAACAGGCAAATGGCACTGTGGTATCTTGTTAATAGCTTAGTTCCAGAAAATGTGTAAAATTACTCCAAAGTATGGACAAAACATAAGAAAGTAGATATAAAACAAGCATGGAACATCAAAAATTATAGATACGTTTACAATGTATCAACATCCCCAAGCTTAACTCCTGCTCGTCCTCGAGTTGGTAAGTGAAGAAAAGAAAGAATAATTTTTTAGGTGACATGCACCATCATAAACTTGATCAAAGTATTTGTAAAACATTGATAGCTGGGATCATAGTACTTCAACATAACATGAAAGACAAAGTTCTAACAATAAGACATAACAACTATGTTGCAACATGAAAAGGCACAAACAAAAGATTAATGAATAACAATGCTTTGCAAGACGTTTGTTTGTTTCACATAAAGAAAACATAGCATAGTGGCATTCAGCTTGTCCCTCATAGAGTAGCAAACATAAATGCATAGGACACCTTCAAAGTTCATAAGAGTGACTAGAGACAAATAGTTTAAAACAAGCAATATCAAAGTTATGCATCAATCAACAAGTCTTGGGACAATGCACATAGAACTAAGAATGGCCACTATGCTCTCAAAGTAGGTGCATAAAGGTAGAAGGTGGAGACTCAACAAAAAAGTAAAAGAAAGGCCTTCATAGAAGGAAGCAGGGATTCAAGTTTCATAAAGAGCTTCCAAAAATTATGGTACTGAATAGCTTTCAGCTCTCATTGCCCCTATCATAACCATCTTGAAGTGATTAAGGTTAAAGTGAACAAACTATGATGTATATGCTTGACGAAGTATAAGTTGGAAATCTCATGTCCCTTGAATATGAGGGACGCTCCTCATGCTACTAAAGTTTAGTCACCGGTAAGTTCTTGTCATCGTAAGTACATGTGTATCATAGAGAACCGCCAACAGGGTACCCCTTGCCCGATGATACGGAAGAATCCCCATATCAAAATGACAAGGCAAGCAGACAACGAGCATCTCATCAATCTTCTTATTTACCATGGGAATATGGTGCTTTTTTCTCTCTTTCCTCTTTTCTCATATTTTTTATTTTTCTCTTTTTTCTCAATATCTGACTATTTTTTATAAGAAGAATGCTTCCTAGACAGCTCATTATGGTTACGCTACAGGTTTCCACCATGACAGCATGGATTAGACCAGCGGCCCAGGCGTTTCTCTAACACATATACATAACTCCATGGACTTACAAGCTCCCCTTTCATTTCACACCGACGACATCCATAGACAAAAGAGCATGATATCAACTAGGTACAAAGTACAAGTGCAATGTTGAAAGCATTCCCCATGACAGCATGGTTCTGCTAATCTCCAACAAATAAGTGCAAGCAGATACAACATAGACGACACAATGGTTCAAGTTTATTAAGGGCAAGAAAAGTAAAGTGTGCCATCAAGTTCGTGAGAGCTTTAATCACTAATTTTCACATAACAAGTTTACTCGGAAGGTAGATAAAAACGTGAATATACTTGGAATAGCAAATTCTAATAGGTAGGTATGGTGTACTCTTTGGAATAACTTAGTTTTATTTGGAGTTGGATGCATGAGTGGAACTCATACTTGGTATGGAGGCTAGCAAAAGACTGGGAGCGACCAACTAAGAGAGCAATAATGGCCATAATCATGCAGAGCGATAAAACATCATTAATCAAAGCATAAAGTGGTACTACAAGTTGAAAACTAAAGGATCATAAAGGCTATGGTGACTTGGGATAGTCATAACATGGTGTGAGCATGTACCAAGTCAACCCAAATAAAGCATCAAAGGAGAATACCACAATACTATGCTTTAATATGCTAAAACAACGCATGATTCATCCAAGGAACATTAAGCAATCTCAATTGTTTATAACAAGTCATGCTACATCAAAGAATACTAAGCATAAAGCCAAAACAATATCAAGCATGGCATGATAAAGCATAGGCCACAGTCAAAAACAAGCTCTCTTTACCACTTAAGCATGAACTTTCCTACTCTTTTTCCAATTCAAACCAAACTATTTGAAAACCAATGTATGAAAGAGGGGGTCCAACCAATTTATTCAGAAAACTAAGAAAACAAAGCAAATGAAAAACCAAAACAAAAACAAAAAATAAGACGCTCCAAGAACAACACAACTATGCATGAAACAATAAAAATGAAGTGTTTGGAAGAAACCTGGAATTTTTATTGATGAAGAAGGGGATGCCTTGGGCATCCCCAAGTTTTGATGCTTGTACTTCTGGGATATTTCTTGGGGTGAGATGCGTGGCATCCCCAAGCTTGAGCTTTAGTCCATCCTTCATCTCATTACTCATTCCTTCCATACACATGAAATTTTTGCTTCATACAAAACTTCACACAATCTTTATTAGCAACATTAGTGCACTCAAGATAACAGGTCTTTAGGTTCAGTTCCAACACCAATAAAACATCTATTAAAACACAAGCTACTGTAGCACTTCCCTCAAAAATCTCAATTCCCCAAAAGAACTCAAAAAGGAACCAACAAGAAGCAAATGCAAATAATGGCAGGAATCTGTCAAAACAGACAAGACGAATTGTTTCGAAGACCTTCTGTTGCTCAAATCGAAAAGTGTTGAACTAACGAAAGTTATAAAACAACCGGGGGCAGAAGCACAAAAATTCACGCCTCAAAAGGACGTACAGAGATTTTACATGAATTTTTACGGTGAAGCACAGAAATCTGTCTCGGGACAGCAACTTTCCCAATCATTACTTATCTCTCATTACAGGTTCTCTTGGCACAAAAAGCAAATAAAAAGGATAGGGAGAGGTTATTACTGAAGTAATAACTTCCAACACTCATCTAAAACTTTTGGGTTATATCCCAATAAGTACTTTTCTTTAATGCCTTTAAGTTAGGCTTGATAGTTTGAGAAGATGCTCACATAAGAAATATGAATTGAAGTAAAAGAGAGCATCAAGAAGCAAATTCAAAGAACATTTAAGTCTAACCCACTTCCTATGCATAGGAATCTTGTAAAGAAACAAGTCATGAAAGCACAAAGCAACAAACATAGGTAGCAAAACAAGTGCAACTTCAAAACTTTCAACATAAAGAGGGGAAACTTAATATTATTGAGATGCATAAAACCATGTTTCCCTCTCTCATAATAACTTTTGGTAGCAACATGAATAAAATTAACAATATAACTATCACATAAAACATTCTTATCATGAGCCACATGCATATAATAATTATTACTCTCCACATGACCATAGTCATTCTTATTCATTGTAGTGGGAGCAAATTCAAAAAAATAGCTATCATTATTATTCTCATCACCATAATCATCAAATATAGGAGGCATATTGTAGTCATAATTAATTTCCTCCTCAATATTAGGTGGACTGAAAATATCATATTCATCATTGTAATCATCATATATTGGAGGCATAGTATCATCAAAGTAAATTTTCTCCTCTAAAGATGGGGGACTAAAAAGATCATTTTCATAAAAACTAGCTTCCCCAAGCTTAGACTTTTCCATAGCATTAGCAATAATGGTGTCCAAAGAATTCATACTAACAACATTGCTATTATCATGCAAATAAAGTTCCATAGGTTTTTTCATTTTCTCTTCAAACACTTCATGTCCTATCTCAAGATAAATACTATAAAGATCTCTAATTTTGTTGTTGTTTTCCATTAAGCCTAACTAGTGAAAATAAAAACAAGAAACAAAAAGACAAAATTACATAATATAAAGGAAATAACTTCGAGCACTCACACTGGAGGATGTGAGTACCTTTTACCTTACCTCCCCGGCAACAGCGCCAAAAAATAGCTTGATGTCTGCGCACTTCTATTCTTGTAGATAGTTGTTGGGCCTCCAAGTGCAGAGGTTTGTAGAACAGCAACAAGTTTTCCCTTAAGTGGATCACCCAAGGTTTATCGAACTCAGGGAGTAAGTGGTCAAAGGTATCCCCTCTCAAGCAACCCTGCAATCAAGATACAAGAAGTCTCTTTTGTCCCCAACACACCCAATACACTTGTCAGGTGTATAGGTGCACTATTTCAGTGAAGAGATAGTGAAATACAAGTGTTATGGATATAAGATAACGATGCTAGAAAATATACTAAAGGCAAACTGAAATAAATATGGAAGCAAGCAAACATGTAACATATCTAATAGCAAACGGTGTTTCAGTGCTTAGAAACAAGGCCTAGGGATCGTACTTTCACTAGTGAACACTCTCATATAAATATATTCTTCTTTATGATACTATGCTGAACTACTCTCCGGTTGGACACTCTAATCCATGGTAGGGCTATAACAGCGCACCTCAAAGTAAGCCTTTCCCATCTAGATAACCCCACACTGTCACCTTGAGCACTAGATGGTTCAAACAAACACCACAATTTCATAAAGACATCCAACTCAAAATATAACTCATAACTAGTATTTGTAATCTCTAGCCTAAGTGCCACCATGGTGTGCACACTATCAACTTCACACACATGGGGAGAGTAGAGATCTATTAAAGCACTTGAGTAGCAAGGTAGATCTATAGATTACAAGCTCATGATCTCAATAAGATCATGCATAGAGAGAGAGATGAACACATAGCTACCAGTAGAACCCTTAGCCTCGAGAGAGAACTACTCCCTCCTCATCATGGGAATTAGCAACTGTGATGGAGATGGTGGTGGATATCGATGGAGATGGCTTCGAGGGCACTTCCCCGTCTCGGTAGGGTGCCGGAACAGAGACTTTCTGTCCCCCGAATCTCCCCTTCGGTGGCGGCGGCGCTGTGGAACTTTTCGTGGCTAGAGGCTTGACTATTTAGGGTTTTTGCATCGGGAGGCATCTTATAGGCGAAGAGGCAAGGTCGGTGGGAGGCCAAGGGGCCCACACCACCTGGTGGTACGGCCAGGGCTAGCCCGCGCCACCATATGGTGTGACCACCCTGTGGCCCCTCTCCGTCTCGTCTTCTGGCTCCTTGAGTCTTCCAGTAAAATATCGACTTTGGCTTTTGTCCGGTCCAATTCCGAGAATATTGATTTTTTGACTTTCCTGGAACCAAAAATAGCAGAAAACAGGCAACTGACACTGTGGCATCTTGTTAATAGCTTAGTTCCAGAAAATGTGTAAAAGTACTCCAAAGTGTGGACAAAACATAAGAAAGTAGATATAAAACAAGCATGGAACATCAAAAATTATAGATACGTTTACAACGTATCAAACACCGGAGTCCCCTCCCACTCGAAAACTGACAAAAAACTAATACGAAAACGACCATAACTTTTGCATACATACTCTAATTTTGATGATTTGGGCTTGTTTCGAAGATAGTAACAAGATCTACAAGATAATGCAGGGAATCATAATAGTCCAGCAAAGTAGGATAGAATAAAATGATGAAGGGCTTAACCTATCTATAAAAGACAAACTAGTAAAGCCTCCAACTCAAAAAACGCAATAAATAATGCATATGAAATCCGTTTTCGATGAACTTTAGCTTGTCATGGAGATTAACACAAGATCTAAATACTATCATGGATAAGAACCAAGAAGGATGATGCCAAGTATGCAAAGGTTTGAGCTCTCTCTGAAAGATATGATCAAGTTACTCACTCGAGAGCCCCTCTTGATAGTACGGTCTCCCAACTAACAACAAGAGACCAGCAAAAGGGAAAACCTATCAAGACCATACCTTTACCTTGAGTATTCCACTTGAGCTTGATGTAGACGACCTTGTCCTCCTAAGATGGAAATTCTTTCTTCATTTCTCTTGATCGCATTTGCTTGATGAAGACTTGCGAATTGCTCCCCCATACACCATGGGGAAACCACTTCTTTGAACTTGTCTTCATCAGCCCATGATCACCGAGGATGGAAAGCTTCAAGCATGTGATCTCCTAGAGATAGCGCATCTTGAGCTTGCACTTCATTTCTTCTAACTCCATTAGGATGATGTGTTGAAGATACACGTGGGGAATTCTATCTTATTCTTCAACACACTCTTGATCTCATTTTCTTTATTCTTCTTCTTCACCTTATTGTTCTTCAACATGGTTCCAATAGGCCCAAAGCTCTTGGAAATTGCTTATTGTTCTTCATCTTTCAACCTTGAAGCCAACACATGGTTGAAGCGACGCCAATGGACAAGTCCTACAAGTGTGAATCAATGCAAGCATTAGTCCATAGAGATTGTCACTAATTACCAAAACAACACATGGGGCACACATTCCCTTTTAGTTGTTTTTCTGGTGGTGATGACCCACAAATATAGGGGGTGTATCACAGTATTTTCGAGGGAAGTGAAACCCAATTTATTGATTCGACACAAGAGGAGCCAAAGAATATTTATAAGCCTTAACTACTGAGCTGTCAATTTAGCTGCACCTGGAAACAATCTTGCTCACAGCAGTTTATCAGTAGCAACAGTTTTGTAGTAGGAATAGTAAAGTAACAATAGTAGCAAAGTAAAGACAGCAGTAACAATAGCAGTAAGCAGTAGGATTCGAGTGCGGTAGGCATAGGGATGGATGGACGGGCGTTGCATGCACAAGACAATCCACATAGCAATCAGAACATAGGGCAATTGCAGATAAATAAGATAAAGCATCCAAGTACTAGATAATCCTAGGCATGTGTTCCATATATAGTCATACGTGCTCGCAATGAGAACTTGCACAACATCTTTTGTCCTGCCAGCCCGTTTGCAGTGGGGCCTCTAGGGAACTACTGGCAATTAAGGTGCTCCTTTTAACAGAGCACCGGAGCAAAGCATTAACACTCCATGAACACATGTGATCCTCACATCAAAGCCATTCCCTTCTGGTTATCCTGATTTTTGTCACTTCGGGGCCATAGGTTCCATACATCAACGTGTGTATACAACTTGCAGATAAGACCAAAAACAATACTATCATAATGAATCAATAACATGTTCAGATCTGAAATCATGGCACTCGGGCCCGAGTGACAAGCATTAAGCACAACAAGTCGCAACAAAGTCATAAAGCACTAATAAAAGATACTAGGCACCATGCCCTAACAATCAGATGCCATTACATGAACGATCTCATCCAATCCCTACCATCCCCATAGCCTACAGCAAGGGATTACTCACTCATAGATGGGGGAAACATGGATGGTCGATGGAGAAGCGATGGTGATGCTGATGGCGATGATCTCCTCCAATTCCCCGTACCGGCAGGGTGCCAGAACAGAGTTTCTGGTGCTGTTTTGTGGAATCTGGTGGTGGCGGCGGAGCGGAACTCCTTCTGGAAAAACGTCGAACCCCCTGGAGTTTTTAGGTCAGCAGACTTCTTATAGGCGAAGAGGGAGACCGAGGGGGTGCCCGGGGCCACCACACCATGCCCTGGCGCGGCCAGGCCCAGCCCACGCCTGGGAGGTGTGGCCAGCCCCTGGCCCTCCTCCGTCTCATATTCTGGCTCCTGGAGTCTTCTGGAAAAATAGGCACTTTGGCTTTTGTCCCGTCCAATTCCGAGAATATTCATTTTCTAACTTTCCTGGAACCAAAAACAGCAGAAAACAGGCAGCTGGCACTGTGGCTCTTGTTAATAGGTTAGTCCAAGAAATCATATGAAAAGTACTCCAAAGTGTGGACAAAACACAAGAAATTGGATAAAACCAAGCATGGAACATCAAAAATTATCGATACATTTGCAATGTATCAACACCCCCAAGCTTAACTCCTGCTCGTCCTCGAGTAGGTAAGTGATAAAAAGAAAGAATAATTTTTGAGGTGACATGGACCATCAAAGACTTGATCAAAGTATTTGCAAAACATTCAAAGATGGGATCATAGTACTTCAATCATAACATGAAAGACAAAGTTCTAGCAATAAGACAAAGAAACTATGATGCAACATGAAAAGGCACAAACAAAAGATTCATGAATAACAATGCCTTGCAAGACGTTTTTTTGTTTCACATAAAGAAAACATAGCATAGTGGCATTCCACTTGTCCCTCATAGAGTATCAAACATAAATGCATAGGACACCTTCAAAGTTTACAGGAGTGACTAGATAAAAATAGTTGAAAACAAGCAATATCAAGGTATGCATCAATCAACAAGTCTTGGGACAATGCACATAGAACTAAGAATGGCCACTATGCTCTCAAGAAAGTGCTCATAGAATGTGTGGAGACTCAACAAGGAAATGAACAGGTTTTGAAAAGTTTGAAAGGCTTCCAAATGCTGAAAGTATGGTACTCATTAGCTTTGAGCTCTCATTGCCCCTATCATAAGCATCTTTAAGTGGTTAAGGTTAAAGTGACACAACTAAGAGGATATGCTTCACAAGTTATAAATCGAAGTCTCATGCCCCTTACTTACGAAGACCGATCCTCATGCTACTCAACTTCAGTCATGAGTAAGCTCTTGTCATTGTAAGTATATACGTATCATAGAGAACCGCCAATGGGGTACCCCTTGCACATGATACAGGAGTTATCCCATAATCAAAATGACAAGGCAAGCAGACAATGAGCATCTCAGCGATCTTTTTATTTACTATGTGCATAGATTTTTATTGAGGATGCTTCATAGAATGCTCATTACGGTTATGCTGCAAGTTTCCACCATGATTAGGCATGGCTTAGGCTAGCGGCCCAGGCATTTCTCTAACAAACATACAAACTCTATGATCTTACAAGTTCCACTTTTATTTCACACCGCCGAGATCCCATAAGCAAAAGAACATGATATCAACGAGGTACTAAGTACTAGTGCAATGTTGAAAGCGTTCCCCATGATACATGGTTCTGCTAACTTCAACTTATAAAGCGCAAGAGAAGGATGCAATGGTTCAGGTTTATTAAATGCAGGAAATAAAGTGTGCCATCAAGTCGTGAGAGCTTTACTAACTAACTTCCTCATAACAAGCAAAAATTTTATTCGGAAGAAAACAAGGCATATTGAATATGCACGGAAGTAGCAAATGATGCTAATAGGTAGGTATGGTGGACACTTTGGCAATATTTGGTTTAAGGGAGTTGGAAACATGAGTAAAACACTCAGTGTAAGTGAAGGCTAGCAATAGTAAGGGAGCGACAAACGAGAGAGCAATAATGGCCATAATCATGCAGAGCGACAAAACATCATTGATCAAAGCATAAGGTGATACTACAAGTTGAAAACTAAAGGATATTAAAGGCCTATGGTGACTTGGGATAGTCATAACATGGTGTGAACATGTGCCAAGTCAACCCAAATAAAGCATCAAAGGAGAATGCCACTATACTATGCTTTAATATGCTAAAACAACGCATGATTCATTCAAGGGACATTAAGAAATATCAATTGTTTATAACAAGTCATGCTACAGCAAAGAATACTAAGCATAAAACCAAAACAATATCAAGCATGGCATGACAAAGCATAGGCCACAGTCAAAAACAAGCTCTCTTTACCACTTAAGCATGAGCTTTCCTACTCTTTTGCAAACCAAACCAAACTATTTGAACACCAATATATGAAAGAGGAGGTCCAACCAATTTATTTAGAAAATAAATCAAACAAAAAACCAAAACGAAAATGAAAAAGAAGACGCTCCAAGAACCACACAATTGTGCATGAAACAATAAAAATGAAGCGTTTCGAAGAAACCTGGGATTTTTATTGATGAAAAAGGGGATGCCTTGGGAATCCCCAAGCTTTGACGCTTGTACTTCTTGGATATTTCTTGGGGTTACACGCGTGGCATCCCCAAGCTTGAGCTTTAGTCCATACTTCATCTCATTACTCATTCCTTCCATACACCTGAAATTTTTCCTTCATACAAAACTTCACACAATCTTTATTAGCAACATTAGTGCACTCAAGATAAATAAGTCTTAACGTTCAGTTCTAGCACCAAATAAACTTCCATTAGAATACTAGATACTATAGCACTTCCCTCAAAAATCTCAATTCCCCAAACGAACTCAAAAAGGAACCAACAAGAAGCAAATGCAGAAAATGGCAGAAATCTGTCAAAACAGAGCAGCCGGTAACGATGAATTTTTTCGAAGACCTTCTGTTGCTCAAATCAAAAAGTGTTGAACTAACTAAAGTTATATAACAACCTGGGGCAGAAGCACAAAAAATCACACCTCAAAAAGACGTTCAGAGATTTTACACGAATTTTTACGGTGAAGCACAGAAATCTGTTTCGGGACAGCAACTTTCCCAATCATTACTTCTCTCCCATTAGAGGTTATTCTTGGCACAAAAAGCAAATATAAAGGATAAGGAGAGGTTATTACTCATCTAAAACTTTTGGGTTATCTTCCAATAAGTATTTCTCTTTAACGCCTTTAAGTTAGGCATAAGGAAAAACTGAAATGGATAGAATAGAAGTAAGCGGAGATAATCACGGCAAAAACATTGTTTTGTTCAATGAAATCCTTGTGTTAACAAGGTTGATCTGGTCTTGTTACCAAAACAATTTCATATGAGACAAAACTTTGTATTACACTAATGATTATGTTGCCTCAACCTTGATAGCAATGGTCCCAATCATAATAGTTTCAATTTTTTCTCTTGGTATGGGACAATATATTTCTCCAACTTGAATGCCCTCAACATGTTCAATTGAATTCAAAACCATAAGTCTATCAATCTTCTTGGGGAAATAGATAGTATGTTCCTTGTCATTGACATTGAAGGTCACCTTCCCTTGATTACAATTAATAACAGCTCCTGCAGTATTTAAGAAAAGGTCTCCCAAGAATAGTAGACATATTATCATCTTCAGGCATAAAAGTTTGAGAGGATGCTCTCATAAGAAATATGAGTTGAAGTAAAAGAGAGAATCAAGAAGCAAATTCAACACACATTTAAGTCTAACCCACTTCCTATGCATAGGAATCGTGTATGCAAATAAATTCACAAAGAACAAAGTGACAAGCATAGGAAGATAAAAGAAGAGTAACTTCAAAACTTTCAGCACATAGAGAGGTGTTTCAATACCATTAAAACCTGTACAACCATATTTTCCTCTCTCATAATAATTTTCAGTAGCCTCAAGAATAAACTCAACAATATAAGTATCACATAAAGCATGCTTTTCATGATCTACAAGCACTAGAGCTTTATTATAAACATCTTCAAAAGAATCCTCAGGAACATAACATTCATCCTCCTTTAGTAAGCATGGGGGACAATCAAATAATGTAAGAGATAAAGAGTTACTCTCATTAGAAGGTAGGCATGTGTAGCTAATCCATTCTTCCTCCTTTTGTTCATCACTCTCCTCCTCTTTTTCATCTAATGAGATTTCAGGTTCATCAATTTCTTCTTCCATAGGATCCTGCAAGGCATTAGTCTCTTCCAGTTGTGGAAGCATCTATTAAAATATTCAAGAATATAGCCATTTTCATCCTTGTAATTATCAAAGCAAAATTTAAGTATACCATAAACCTCATATTTGTAAGGTGAATCATCAATATTTTCAAGCAAACTAGCAAGTTCAAAAGCACCCTTCCAAGCAATAAATTCTTAAATTTGTTCCGCATCATAAAAGTCATAAATTCCTTTAGCATAGGAAGATATGGTATGATTATCATTATACTCACATTGAAAAGGGAGGTGTTTATACCTCTTTCTGCAACAAGATTCATCACAGCAATAAGTAGCATTATAAATAAAGCACACGTTTCTAGCAATGGTATACAATCTATCAATTTGTTCCCATAAGTGTTTCCCTTTTTGTGACAAGCGGTGTTACTTATAATAATATTTTTGATCTTCCGTGAACCCACCTTGCCAATAAGCTTCAGTTTCAAAGAAACCAACCATTGACAACAAGCATGATAAGGCAAGACAATAACAGACCAACGAAAATAACAACTAGAGTAGAAACTACTTTTTTTGTATTTTTGATAAAGAAACAAGCAAACAAGGAGAAAATAAACTTAGCTTGAACAATAGCGAATCCAAGTGGACTTGATAAATAAAGCTATGCTCCCCGGCAACGGCGCCAGAAAATAGTCTTGATGACCCACAAGTATAGGGGGTGTATCGCAGTATTTTCGAGGGAAGTGAAACCCAATTTATTGATTCGACACAAGGGGAGCCAAAGAATATTTATAAGCCTTAACAACTGAGTTGTCAATTCAGCTGCACCTGGAAACAATCTTGCTCACAGCAGTTTATCAGTAGCAACAGTTTTATAGTAGGAATAGTAAAGTAACAGCAGTAGCAAAGTAAAGACAGCAGTAACAATAGCAGTAAACAATAGGATTCGAGTGCGGTAGGCATAGGGATGGATGGACGGGTGTTGCATGGACAAGACAATCCACATGGCAATTAGAACATAGGGCAATTGCAGATAAATAAGATAAAGCATCCAAGTACTAGATAATCCTAGGCATGTGTTCCATATATAGTCATACGTACTCGCAATGAGAACTTGCACAACATCTTTTATCCTGCCAGCCCGTTTGCAGTGGGGCCTCTAGGGAACTACTGGCAATTAAGGTGCTCATTTTAATAGAGCACCGGAGCAAAGCATTAACACTTCGTGAACACGTGTGACCTCACATCAAAGCCATTCCCTTCCGGTTATCCCGATTTTTGTCACTTCGGGGCCATAGGTTCCGGACATCAACGTGTGTATACAACTTGCAGATAAGACCAAAAACAATACTATCATAATGAATCAATAACATGTTCAGATCTGAAATCATGGCACTTGGGCCCTAGTGACAAGCATTAAGCACAACAAGTCGCAACAAAGTCATAAAGCACTAATAAAAGATACTAGTACCATGCCCTAACAATCTGATGCCATTAGATGAACGATCTCATCCAATCCCTACCATCCCCATAGCCTACAGCAGGGTATTACTCACTCATAGATGGGGAAACATGGATGGTCGATGGAGAAGCGATGGTGATGATCTCCTCCAATTCCCCGTCCCGGCAGGGTGCCAGAACGGAGTGTCTGGTGCTGTTTCGTGGAATCTAGTGGTGGTGGCGGAGCGGAACTCTTTCTGGAAAAATGTCGAACCCGTGGAGTTTTTAGGTCAGAAGGCTTCTTATAGGCGAAGAGGGAGACCGAGGGGGTGCCTGGGGCCACCACACCATGCCCTAGCGCGGCCAGGCCCAGCCCGTGCCTGGGGGGTGTGGCCAGCCCCTGGCTCTCCTTCGTCTCGTATTCTGGCTCCTGGAGTCTTCTGGAAAAATAGGCACTTTGGCTTTTGTCCCGTCCAATTCCGAGAATATTCATTTTCTGACTTTCCTGGAACGAAAAACAGGCAGCTGGCACTGTGGCTCTTGTTAATAGGTTAGTCCAAGAAATCATATGAAAAGTACTCCAAAGTGTGGACAAAACACAAGAAAGTGGATAAAACCTAGCATGGAACATCAAAAATTATAGATACATTTGCAATGTATCAGGTGCATCACATCTTAGAGCACAATCATCACCCTTGCAACACCACACCACCACATCCACTCCACTTCATCGAGGATCCATGACAAGAGATCTTGTAGTTGAATTGTAACCCTAGGATGTTGGGTAGCAGCAACAACACCTTGTGTTAACGATAATATTAAGGACACCACAATACAAGCACCACAAAAATTAGCAGCACCGGAGCATCACCACGAAGAACACACATAACGAGCATGCGTCTAGGTTGGTTAGAGAATCTCCACTCCATCCCCCATAAACGGTTTTGGGGGCGCCAACACGTAAAATCGCTCCCAGTCGGTCCCCCCAAATAATTTTTTCATCCGGTGGGTGCTCAAAAAGCATTCGGTTCCCCTAGCCCAACCCCCTCCCACATGGAGTCAATCGGGGGCATAGGCTACCACTTTTGTCCCCAAGGGTCCACCCGGCATCCTCCCCACTATCTTTAGTATTGGGGGAATGACTGGGTAGTACCCATCCTCTATAATTAAAAATCATCCGGCATCCCCCATACGAGCTACCACCAAACGCCGTATGGGGGTGACAATTGGAGATGATCTTATGGAGGAATCAAAATGTTCCACGACACTGCGTCGATGTTCCAAACTAAAGAGTGGGAGAGGATGGGCACACGCTATGCACTACGCGCATGCAAAAGTGAACAAGGCCGAACAAGGCACTGCCCAGAATGGAGCAGAGGGCTACAAGGCGTGGCCTTAGACAGGCGAGACAGGAGTAGTTCGGCAGTAGCAGCGCGTACATGCAGAGCTTGGCGACAGGCCGGTGACGTTGGTTCAGTCAAGGGTTAAGGACGAGATAGAGATGGGAAGTGACACGGACGGCGTGGGCGCAGAAAGTGGCAGAAACGCACAGAGCACGGGAAGCGGTCAGGCATGTGCTTGTGGGGAACGACAAGGACGTCTGATGGCACACCGATGTAGGGTAGATGAGGACTATGTTAGGAGCGAGGAGGCGGTTGATACGTTGCAAATGTATCTATAATTTTTGATGTTCCATGCTTGGTTTTTATCTACTTTCTTATGTCTTGTCCACACTTTGGAGCACTTTTTATATACTTTCTTGCACTAACCTATTAACAAGATGCCATAGTGCCACCTGCCTGTTTTCTGCTGTTTTTGGTTCCAGGAAAGTTAGAAAATGAATATTCTTGGAATTGGACGGGACAAAAGCCAGAGTTAGTATTTCACCGAGGGGGACACAGAGCCAGAATACGAGACGGAGAGGGGCCAGGGGCCGCCCACACCACCTGGTCGCGCGGCTAGGCCTAGCCCGCGCCAGGGGGTGGTGCGTCCACCTAGGGCACCCCCTCGTCCTCCCCTTTCGCCTATAAGATGCCTCCGATACAGAAACCCTAAGTACCCGATCAAAATTCCACGGAAGAGTCTGTACCCACTATCATCTCCATCCCTAGATCAGGAGGGATCTGAAGCTCTTCTCGGCACCCTGCCGGAGGGGAGAAGTCACCCTGGAGGCCTTCTTCATCACCATGCAAGCCTCCGGTGTGATGCGTGAGTAGTTCATCCTTGGACTACAGAGTAGTTCATCCTTGGACTACGGGTCCATGTAGTAGCTAGATGGTTGGTTCTTCTCCTTTGTGCTACCATATTTAGATCTTATGAGATCCGTTCATGATCAAGATCATCTATTTGTAATCATACATGTTGTGTTTGCGGGGATACGATGGATATTGAGATGCTATTTCAGATTGATTATTGATTCTATCATGTCTTTGTTATTTGTGATCTTGCATGCTCGCCATTGTTAGTAGATATCTTGGCCGAGTAGATGCTAGCAACTCCAAGAGGGAGTATTTATGATCGATAGTGGGTTCATGCCTCTAGTAATCTGGGGAAGTGACAGAAATCTCTAAGGTACTAGATGTGATGTTGCTACTAGGGAGAAAACAACAATCCTTTGTTCATAGAACAATCGTATTGTTTACTTTGCACGCAATGTGTAATGCAATTATCTGATACTTGCAACTAAATACTGGAGGGGGGTCGGACTGATAACCTAAAGGTGGATTATTAGCCATAGATGCAGTTGGATTACGGTCTATGTATAATGTTGTAATGCCCAATCAAATCTCATAGGAGTCAAGATGATTAGTATATGCATGTATGCTTTCTCGATGTTTGTCAATTGCCCCGCTGTAATTTGTTCACACAACATGTCATGTATCTTAAGGAGAAACACCACTAGTGAAGTATGGACCCTGGTCCTTTCTTTTACCATCAATCTACAACTATTTACTGTTTTCTGTTTACTTTCTGTAAGCTATTACTTTCTTCCACACAATACGTTTAATCCTTTATTTTCAGCAAAACCGGTGAGATTGACAACCTCACTGTAAGTTGGGGCAAAGTTCTGTGGTTGTGTTGTGCATGATTCCAAGTTGGTAACAACACTTTGGAGGTGTTTCCTTGCTCCTACTGGTTCGATAACCTTGGTTTCATAACTGAGGGAAAACTTGCTGCTGTGCTCATCATACCTTCCTCTTGGGGTTCCTCAACGAGCTCGACGTGTTGAGCCAATAATCAAGCTTTTTCTAGTGCCGTTGCCGGGGAGTCAAGGACATCTTCACAAGGGGAGTCCCTCATAACCAATCTCTTTACTTTGTTTTATTTGTTTTGCTTAGTTTATTTTTGCTTTGTTTGCTTGTTTCTTTATCAAAAACACAAAAAGTTAGTTTTACTAGTTTGCTTTCTTTATTAAAAACACAAAAAATGACTACTCTTGAAAATACTAAGTTGTGTGACTTCACTAGCACTAACAACAATGATTTCATGTGCACATCTATTGCTCCACCTGTTCCTGAAGCTACTTTCTTTGAAATAAAACCTGCTTTACTCATTCTTGTTATGAGAGAACAATTTTCTGGTATTGGTACTGAAGATGCTGCTGCTCATCTAAATAACTTTGTTGAACTTTGTGAGATGCAAACACATAGGTATATAGATGGGGATATTATTAAGCTTAAATTGTTTCCTTTCTCTTTGAGAGGAAAAGCTAAAGAATGGTTACAATCCCTAACTAGAAATAGTATTGATTCTTGGACTAAATGCAAAGATGCTTTCATTGGAAAATACTATCCTCCTGCTAAGATTATATCTATGAGAAGTGAAATAATGAAATTTAAAAAATCTGATAATGAAAATGTTGCTCAAGCTTGGGAAAGAATGAAATCTTTGGTAAAGAATTGTCCCACTCATGGACTAACTGCTTGGATGATTATCCAAAACTTTTTTGCATGATTGAACTATTCTTCAAGAAATCTACTGGATTCTGCTGCTGGAGGTACCTTTATGACCATTACTTTGGGTGCTGCAACAAAGCTTCCGGATAATATGATGGTTAACTATTTTGAATGGCACACTAAAAGAGCTCCACAAGGTAAGAAGGTAAATTTCGTTGAAGAAACCTCCTCCTTGAGTGATAAAATTGATGTTATTATGTCTATGCTTGTTAATGGGAAAGCTCATATTGATCCAAATCATGTTCTCTTAGCCTCTTTAGTTGCTCAAGAAGATCAAGTTGATGTGAACTTTATAAGAAATAATAATTTTAGCAAACAATGCCTACAGGAATTATTTTGGTAATAATAACTATAGGCCATATCCTCCCAATAATGGTAATGCTTATGGAAATTCCTACAACAATAATAGGAGTGCTCCCTCTAAACTTGAAGTTATGCTTAAAGATTTTATTAGTAAACAAACTGCTTTCCATAAAACTATTGAGGAAAAACTCTCTAATGCTGAAAGAAATATAGCATCATTGGCTGAAGCACAATCTTCTTTGAATAAAATAGCTGCTAAAGCTGAAACTATTGGTAATGCCTTTGCTGCTACTAATGCCATACAAGTTAGAATTGATGAAAATGTTAGACTATTAGCTGAATTTCATGCTAAGTGGGAAAGAGAAGATGAAATTGCTAGAAATATTAGTGTTTCTACTATCACTACCACTAGTGTTGAAGCTAGTAATAGCTCTACTACTTTAGATGATAATTATGATTTTGATCTTGATGGTTGCAATATCTCTGAAGTAATTAAGTTCCTACAAAAGCTTGCTAAAAGTCCTAATGCTAGTGCTAGGAATATGGCGTTTACAGAACACATTACTGATGCTCTCATAAAAATTAAAGAAGAAAAGATGAAACATAAATCTTCTATTCCTATGAAATTATAAGATTGTTGGGAACCCATCATTAATATGAAAGTGAATGATTTTGATCTTAATGCTTTATGTGATCTTGATAGTAGTGTTTCTATTATGCCTAGAAAGATTTATGATATGCTTGATTTGCCACCATTGGAAGATTGTTATTTGAATGTCCCACTTGATGATAATGCTAAAAAGAAACTCATGGGGAGTATTAATGATGTTCTTATTATGGTTAATAATGCCTATGTCCCTGTTGATTTCTATGTTTTGGATGTTGAATGCAATGCTTCTTGTCCTATTACTTTGGGAAGACCTTTCCTTAGAACTGTTGGTGCCATTATTGATATGAAAGAAGGCACCATTAAATATCAAATCCCACACAAGAAAGGTATAGAACACTTCCCTAAGAAGAGAGAGAAGATTCCTTTTGCCTCTCCTATGAAAACAAAATTTGCTCTCAATGCTTCTTCATTTGAGAACACTTGATTCTTTTTCTTGCTTCTTATGCCTAACTTAAAGGCGTTAAAGAAAAGTACTTATTAGGAGATAACCCAAAAGTTTTAGATGAGACTTGGAAGTTATTACCTCAGTAATAACCGCTCCTTATCCTTTTTATTTGCTTTTTGTGCCAACAGTAACCTCTAATGAGAGAGAAGTAATGCTTGGGAAAGTTGCTGTCCCGAAACAGATTTTTGTGCTTCACTGTAAAAATTCGTGTAAAATCTCTTTACATCCTTTTGAGGCGTGAATTTTTTTGCTTCTGATCCAGGTTGTTATATAACTTTCGTTAGTTCAACACTTTTCTATTTGAGCAACGCAAGGTCCTCGAAAAAATTGGTTTTCACCTGCTGGTCTGTTTTGACAGATTTCTGCCATTATTTGCATTTGCTTCTTGTTGGTTCCTTTTTGAGTTCTCTTTGGGGAATTGAGATTTTTGAGGGAAGTGCTACAGTATCTTGTGTTTTAATAGAAGTTTTATTTGTGTTGAAACTGAACCCAAAGACTTATTATCTTGAGTGCACTAATGTTGCTAATAAAGATTGTGTGAAGTTTTGTATGAAGGAAAAATTTCAGGTGTATGGAGAGAATAATGTATGTAGATGAAGAATGGACTAAAGCTCAAGCTTGGGGATGCCACGCGTGTCACCCCAAGAAATATCCAAGAAGTACAAGTGTCAAAGTTTGGGGATGCCCAAGGCATCCCCTTCTTCATCAATAAAAATCCCAGGTTTCTTCCAAACACTTCATTTTTATTGTTTCGTACACAGTTGTGTTGTTCTTGGAGCATCTTTGTTTTTGTTTTTGTTTTTCGTTTGCTTGGTTTTCTTAGTTTGCTTGAATAAATTGGTTGGACCCCCTCTTTCATACATTAGTTTTCAAATAGTTTGGTTTGGATTGGAAAAGGGTAGGAAAGTTCATGCTTAACTGGTAAAGAGTGCTTGTTTTTGACTGTGGCCTATGCTTTGCCATGCCATGCTTGATATTATTTTGACTTAATGCTTAGTGATCTTTGCTATAGCATGACATGATATAAACAATTGAGATTGCTTAATGTGCCTTGAAAGAATCATGCGTTGTTTTAGCATATTAAAGCATAGTATTGTGGTATTCTCCTTTGATGCTTTATTTGGGTTGACTTGGCGCATGCTCACACCATGTTATGACTATACCAAGTCACCATAGCCTTTATGATCCTTTAGTTTTCGACTTGTAATATCACTTTATGCTTTAATTAATGATGTTTTGTCGCTTTGCATGATTATGGCCATTATTGCTCTCTTAGTTGGTCGCTCCCAATCTTTTGCTAGCCTCCATAACAAAGTATGAGTTCCACTCATGCATCCAACTCCAAATAAAACCAAGTTATTCCAAAGAGTCCACCATACCTACCTATTAGCATTTGCTATTCCAAGTATATTCATGTTTTTATCTACCTTCCGAATTAAACATGTTATGAGAAAACTAGTGATTAAAGCTCTCACGAACTTGATGGCACACTTTACTTTTATTGCCCTTAATAAACTTGAACCATTATGTCATCTATGTTTTATATGCTTGCACTTATATGTTGGGGATTAGCAGAACCATGCTGTCATGGGAAACGCTTTCAACATTGCACTTGTACATTGTACCTAGTTGATATCATGCTCTTTTGTCTATGGATGTCGTCGTTGTGAAATGGAAGGGGAGATTGTAAGGCCATGGAGTTATGTATGTGTGTTAGAGAAACGCCTGGGCCACCGGTCTAATCCATGCCTAATCATGGTGGAAACCTGCAGCATAACCATAATGAGATGTCTATGAAGCATTCTTCTTATAAAAAAAGAATCAGATATTGAGAAAAAGAGAAAAAGAAAAAAAAGAGATATGAGAAAAGAGGAAAGAGAGAAAAAAGCACGATTTTCCCATGGTAAATAAGAAGATTGCTGAGATGCCCGTTGTCTGATTGCCTTGTCATTTTGATATGGGATTCTCCCATATCATCGGGCAAGGGGTACCCCGTTGGCGGTTCTCTATGATACACATGTACTTACTATGACAAGAACTTATCGGTAACTAAACTTGACTAGCATGAGAAGCGGCCCTCGTATTCAAGGGAGATGAGATTTCCAACTTATACTTTGTCAAGCATATACTCCATAGTTTGTTCACTTTAACCTTAATCACTTCAAGATGCTTATGATAGGGGCAATGAGAGCTGAAAGATAATAAGTACCATAATTTTTGGAAGCTCTTTATGAAACTTGAATCCCTGCTTCCTTATATGAAGGCCTTTCTTTAACTTTTATGTTGAGTCGCCACATTCTATCTTTATGCACCTATTGAGAGAGCATAGTGGCCATTCTTAGTTCTATTTGCATTTTCCCAAGACTTGTTGATTGATGCATAACTTTGATATTGCTATTTCTTAAACTATTTGTATCTAGTCACCCTTATAAACTTTGAAGTGTCCTATGCATTTAAGTTTGCTACTCTATGAGGGACAAGTTGAATGTCATTATGCTATGTTTTCTTTATGTGAAACAAAAAAACGTCTTGCAAAGCATTGTTATTCATGATCTTTTGTTTGTTCCTTTTCATGTTACAACATAGTTGCTATGTCTTATTGTTAGAACTTTGTCTTTCATGCTATGTTGAAGTACTATGCCCAGCTATCAATGTTTTACAAATACTTTGATCAAGTTTATGATGGTGCATGTCACCTCAAAAATTATTCTTTCTTTTTATCACTTACCTACTCGAGGATGAGCAGGAGTTAAGCTTGGGGATGTTGATACGTTGCAAACATATATATAATTTTTGATGTTCCATGCTTGGTTTTTATCTACTTTCTTATGTTTTGTCCACACTTTGGAGTACTTTTTATACACTTTCTTGGACTAGCCTATTAACAAGATGCCATAGTGCCAGCTGCCTGTTTTCTGCTGTTTTTGGTTCCAAGAAAGTCAGAAAATGAATATTCTCGGAATTGGACGGGACAAAAGCCAAAGTCAGTATTTCACCGAGGGGGACGCGGAGCCAGAATACGAGACGGAGAGGGGCCAGGGGCCGCCCACAGCACCTGGCCATGCGGTCGGGCCTGGCCCGCGCTAGGGGGTGGTGCGGCCACCTAGGGCACCCCCTCGGCCTCCCCTTTCGCCTATAAGATGCCTTTGATACAGAAACCCTAAGTACCCGATCAAAATTCCACGAGAGAGTCTGTAGCCGCCGTCATCTCCATCCCTAGATTGGGAGGGATCTGAAGCTCTTCCCAGCACCCTGTCGGAGGGGAGAGTTCACCCTGGAGGCCTCCTGCATCACCATGCAAGCCTCCGGTGTGATGCGTGAATAGTTCATCCTTGGACTACGAGTCCATGTAGTAGCTAGATGGTTGGTTCTTCTCCTTTGTTCTACCATGTTTAGATCTTGTGAGCTCCGTTCATGATCAAGATCATCTATTTGTAATCATACATGTTGTGTTTGCGGGGATCCGATGGATATTGAGATGCTATTTCAGATTGATTATTGATTCTATCATGTCTTTGTTATTTGTGATCTTGCATGCTCTCAGTTGTTACTAGATATCTTGGCCGAGTAGATGCTAGCAACTCCAAGGGGGAGTAGTTATGCTCGATAGTTGGGTTCATGCCTCTAGTAATCTGGGGAAGTGACAGAAATATCTAAGGTACTAGATGTGTTGTTGCTACTAGGGAGAAAACATCAATCTTTTATTCATAGGACAATCGTATTGTTTACTTTACATGCAATGCGTAATGCAATTATCTGTTGCTTGCAACTTAATACTGGAGGGGGTTCGGATTGATAACCTGAAGGTGGATTATTAGTCATAGATGAAGTTGGATTACGGTCTATGTATAATGTTGTATTGCACAATCAAATCTCATAGGAGTCAAGATGATTAGTATATGCATGTATGCTTTCTCGATATTTGTCAATTGCCCCGCTGTAATTTGTTCACCCAACATGTCATCTACTTAAGGAGAACCACCACTAGTGAACTATGGACCCCGGTCCTTTCTTTTACCATCAATCTACAATTATTTACTATTTTCTTTTTACTTTTGGCAAGCTATTACTTTCTTCCACACAATACGTTTAATCCTTTGTTTTCAGTAAAACCGGTGAGATTGACAACCTCACTGTAAGTTGGGTTCAAAGTTCTGTGGTTGTGTTGTGTAGGATTCCAAGTTGGTAACAACACCTTGGTTTCATAACAGAGGGAAAACTTGCTGCTGTGCTCATCATACCTTCCTCTTGGGGTTCCCCAACAAGCTCTACATGTTGAGCCAATAATCAGTAGTGCACGAGACGGCTCCTAGGAGATGGTCCGCGCGGGGTGCTCGTCCATGAGGATGGAGAGGGAGGGTCGAGGCATGGCAGGGCACAGGCAACACTAAGGTCTTGAGGGCGGCACCATGGTGGCTGGCGTTTGTAGAGGGTGGCAAGGGAGGCGGTGTGGATTGAGCTCGTATTGGTCTCTCCCAATCAGATCGAGGAAGGAGACGGTGTGGGGGTTGGTGGAGGAGGACCTGGAGGAGAAGTGAGGTGGTAGCAGGGTGGGATTTTGATGATGGCCTTGGAACAAGTTATCCACCGGGTGGGAAAAACGATTATGGTTGTAGGGTGTGTGTGTCATGACCGTGTGTGCGTGTGTGGCAAGGGGGTCGCTATGTTGCGTTTGTGGTGTGCATGTGTTTTTGGTCTGAGTTGGAGGCGGGTGGGTCATGTTGTGTTGGGTTGGGGCATGTGGCATTATGTGCGTGAGGTGTGAGTGCGTTTGGTGTGTGTTTTGGTGTGTGGTGGCCAGGGTGGTGCGCGTGTGTAGCGTTCGTGTAGGTGTGTATCGGGTTGGGTGGGTAGGTTGTGTGGCGGTGGGGTAGGTTAGGGTTTGGGTGTGGAGGTCTAGGTTAGTTTAGGGTTGGCGGTCGTAGTTGGCTGACTGGTTCTGGCTAGTTGCCTCCCCCTAAAAAACATTTTTATTATTCTTTTACAAAACCTTTTTACTAATAGTTTTTAGACATATAAAATAGCTTTTTAATTTGAGATAATAAGTGAGGTAATGTAGAAACAAAAATAGGGTTTTACTGGAAATGTTTTAGAGGCAAACATGTACATGATGATATCATGATGATGCACACAATAAAACTATAAGCAATATCTAGCGGAAATTTTACCGAGATGTTACAATCCGGAAGAGCGCATTTGTTCTCCATGTGGTTACCGGCTGCACGCGTGGAGAAGCGCGGGAGACGGGTGATGACCCACAAGTATAGGGGGTGTATCGCAGTATTTTCGAGGGAAGTGAAACCCAATTTATTGATTCGACACAAGGGGAGCCAAAGAATATTTATAAGACTTAACAACTGAATTGTCAATTTAGCTGCACCTGGAAACAATCTTGCTCACAGCAGTTTATCAGTAGCAACAGTTTTGTAGTAGGAATAGTAAAGTAGCAGCAGTAGTAAAGTAAAGACAGTAGTAACAATAGCAGTAAACAGTAGGATTCGAGTGCGGTAGGCATAGGGATGGATGGACGGGCGTTGCATGGACAAGACAATTCATATAGCAATCAGAACATAGGGCAATTGCAGATAAATAAGATAAAGCATACAAGTACTAGATAATCCTAGCCATGTGTTCCATATATAGTCATACGTGCTTGCAATGAGAACTTGCACAGCATCTTTTGTCCTGCCAGCCCGTTTGCAGCGGGGCCTCTAGGGAACTACTGGCAATTAAGGTGCTCCTTTTAATAGAGCACCGGAGCAAAGCATTAACACTCTGTGAACACATGTGATCCTCACATCAAAGCCATTCCCTTCCGGTTATCCCGATTTCTGTCACGTCGGGGCCATAGGTTCCGGACAACAACGTGTGTATACAACTTGTAGATAAGACCATAAACAATACTCTCATAATGAATCAATAACATATTCAGATCTGAAATCATGGCACTCAGACCCTAGTGACAAGCATTAAGCACAACAAGTCGCAACAAAGTCATAAAGCACTAATAAAAGATACTAGGCACCATGCCCTAACAATCCGATGCCATTACATGAACGATCTCATCCAATCCCTACCATCCCCATAGCCTACAGCGGGGGCTTACTCACTCATAGATGGGGGAAACATGGATGGTCGATTGTCAACACCCGGATTTTTAATCCCAGATGCCCGTTATGCCATACCTCGCAATCCCAGGATTACCATTTTGCGAGACATAACGTATTGGATATCACAGTACATCATCCATTACAAACCATACATAAGGTTTTACACAAATACGGATCTCATGATCCAGTCTTTAATACAACAAGCAGCGGAAATAAACGATAGCGTAGCGGTGGGGTCCATCTTTAGGGGCACAGGCAATGCTGACGAAGGCAGATAGTCCTAGTTATCATAGCCGTCCTGCTGACCATCATCTTGATAATCTCCTTCATAGTCTGGCCATGATAATAGCCAGGGACAAAAGCCATGAGTACTCTTTAAGTACTCGCAAACTACTACTAACAAGGATTGTAATTCTAAGTTAAAGTGCTGAATTTAAAGAATAACTATCAAGTTAAGTTTGAAACCTAAGCTGAGTTCTGAAGCAAGAAAAGATAAAGTAAATTTCTAGAATCACTTAAGTTGGGAAGCTAATTTCATTAACACAACCCTGTTGTGGTCAAGTCAAAGGTCATCATTCATTTCAAGTTATTTAGAAAACATCTGACAACGAAACAGTATGGCCATTCCAACTGTCCATAACCGCGGACGCGGCTATTCGAATAGTTTGACACTCTGCAGAGGGGGTACACTTTCACCACAAGATTCGATACATCTGTCAGGGATAATCCTGAATCATCATACTTAGTATGCAGATAATCAAACATAACCTTCCCTTTACACACCCTAGTACAAGCACCTCTCCTATGAGCATGGCCTCCCAACCATGACCATCAGTCATCTTGGGCACTGCATAGGTGGACATCATTGAGAGGTAGCCTCAGCTCAAACCTCTCCCGTGAGGGAACTAATACTAATGCATATAAATTTCCAGCTAAGCCTTACCCAATTCAGGTAATGTGGTTGTACGGTAAATTTGGAATGGTATCGCATCCGAATCCAACCATCAGTTTTATAAAAGGGTTAAGGCTCATGCCTCATCATTTTCATCATCATAAACCAATTGTGTTTCTCAACACATGTCAAAACATCTCAATAGAATGACTCATCATTCCAAGGTTTTCATAAATCATTTTCACCAAGTGTTCCCATCTAAAGTGACTCAAGTTTTTGAGCTATTCTAAAGTACTAAGTTAAGAGTGTTCACTAAGGTGGACAGATGGGATCAATCTCATGCCATAGAATGACATCTAAAGGTTTCTAAGTAGGTAAAGTTTTATACTCTTTATGCTACCTTCAAAATTAATTAAAGAACTTTGTGTAAACTAAGGGGGGTAAAACTTGTCAATAAGACTTGGGGTACTAATAGTTAAAGGGGTGTGATCAAAGTATGCTTAAGGCATCTTTACTAAACCATCTAGTTTTATTCTAGCTTGCTAACAATAGCTTACTAAAGCATGTTTGCAAGGGTTAGCTTGCCACTAATAGCTTGCCTTGGTTGGTGCAGTGGTTGAAGTTTTCTTCTTCTTCTTCTTGGTAGAACTCCTCCTCCTCGAAGGCTTGGTCGGTACTATCGTCTAGAAATACATAGGGAGTGCACAATCACCAAACAATACTTAACTAGGCTAAGTAGTATTCTAAACCACACAATTGATGATCTATTATCATCCCAAACATCACAAGTTTAATTCAATAGTTTCAACCTTTTTATTTTGGAAAAGTAATTTCTACTCATTAAAAAATTAACTAAAATTTAATATTCACCACCAAAATATGGGATCATGTGGACACATGTCCTCACCACATATTCTAACATATGGGAATGCGATTTAAAGGTTGGATGAATATTACTTTGGTTTAAGTTTATTATTTAATGATTTAAAGTGACTAGAAATGCCTATATAGCATTATTTTGGTACTAGTCCAAAGTCACTGCCTGTAAACCTTAATATTATTACATATTTGGATAGATATGATGAAATGTGATTTTTGAGAGTTGGAATCAACTCAAAAGCTAACTTGGTTGATTTTACAAAAATGTTTCAAGTTGCAAAAGCTTCTGTCTTCTTATTTTTATTAGGAGAAATCTATAACTCTAAATGAATTAAATCCAACGGGCTTGGATAGAGCATTTCAACACCTTTCAGACAAAATTAGTTTCATGTAATTTGGATTTGTCAAACTCATAGAATTGAATTTTGAAACACTGGACAGAAACTATATTCTAACTAAAAAGAATAATCCCGATTTGAATCTACGGGCTCGCGTGGGAAAAGAAATGGGCCGGCCCAGTGGCGCTACGCGGCGCGGGGCTCAGCTGACAGGGGGGTCCCACTTGTCAGCGGCACTTAAAACGCGAAACGGTACGCGCGCTGTGGGTCGTGCGACTAGAGGCTAGATCTATGGCTGAGGGTCATCGTCGATGACGGACAGGTCGTCGGCGAGCTCGAACCCTAGCGGCTCGGTGGGGGTCTACTTGGGGCGTACCAGGGCTCTAGCAGGGTCGGCGATGTGGGCGAACGAAGTGGAAGATGACGGCGAGGCGAGGCGTGGTCGCGGCGGAGCTTGGGGTGGCCGGAATCAACGGCACCCTTCTTCTCCAGAGGCGGCGGCTCCGGCTCCAATTCCGGCAAACTGCTGCTCCACTTGCTCCAGCGAGAGGTGGGTGAGGTTTAGAGAGGTGAGGAGAGTGGAATGGTGTGAGTCTTTGGTGCTGGGGAGGGCTCCTTTTATAGGCTCGACGGTGAGACCGAGCGGGATGGGCGGTCGACGGTGGCGACATGGCTACGGCGAGCTAGCGGCATGGCTGGGGATTGCGATTGGTGGGCGGTTCCCTGGCGGTGCTCTAGTGCTTCAATGCGACCGTAGAGGCGGTGGCATGCGGTCGGGGCGAGGTGGCGCTCTGCGCGGCCGAAGCGGCGGTGTCCACGGCGAGCGGTGGCTGTGGGGCTTTGGGCGGCGAACGGAGGTGTCTGGGGTGTTCTCCAGGTCGAGGCGAAGCGGTGGGAGCGAGCTGGTGCCAAGGGGCGGTCGGTGCGAGCGGGGACAGTGCGCGCTCTGCGGGCGGCGTCGGCATGGTTCGGTGGCACTGGGCGCGGGTTCTTCTCTGTGGTCCATGGCTGCTCTTTGCTCGGGCAAGGGACAGAGAGGGAGGGTGCGGTGCTGGCTACCTCCTAGACATGGAGAGGAACGAGGAGGTGGTCTGTTGCAGCGGGGCAAGTTCGGCCGGCCAGGGTGGTGCTCGGCATGGCAGTGCCTGGCCACTAGGGTGTAGGGGATGGGTTGCAAATGGCATGGTTTGATCAGAGGGGGACATAGAGATTAAATGGAGATCAATTGGGGGCAAAACTCTGTTCAAAACAGTGAGCTAGGATTAGAGGTGTGATTCTGCCTGCCTAGTGTTTGATGAAAAGGCCGCAAGAGAAAAAGTTTTGAATTTTGAGTTCAAAATTTTTGGGTGATCTCCACTAGTGCTAGATAGTCTCTGGTTGCAAGGGTTTTGAAAATGGTGCTCAATTAGATGGTTTTTGAAATAGGGGTGATCTATGCATATGCATTAGATTCAATTTTAAACTGTCATTTAAAATAGTTTATAGAATGTTTTTAGTAGATCAGAAGGTGGGCCTTGGTACCACATTATGTGTACTAGCAAGGGGTGCAAAGATCAAGAATTGTTTCTGTTAAGAATTGAGTACTAGGAATAGCCAAAGTAGGCATGAGGGTTAAATTTCTCAAAATGACCATTCCTTCATTTTAATTCTTTTTTATTTGATCTTCTTTAGGAAAAGTTTGGGAATGATGTAGATGATGTTTAAATCACCTAAGAAACATTTTACAAGCATTGGATCAATCAATCATGGCAATTCAAACAACTCATATTTTAAATGCACACATATATGAATGCTTTTATTTTAAATTTGGAAAAGTTTTTGTTAACCCCATTTTGGATGATTTGATCTTGATAAGCTTGGATTGAAGTTTTGAGATGTTTCATCGATGGAGAAGCGATGGTGATGATGACGGCGATGATCTCCTCCAATTCCCCGTCCCGGCAGGGTCCCAGAACGGAGTTTCTGGTGCTGTTTCGTGGAATCTGGTGGTGGCGGCGGAGCGGAACTCCTTCTAGAAAAACGTCGAACCCCCTAGAGTTTTTAGGTCAGAAGGCTCCTTATAGGCGAAGAGGGAGACCGAGGGGGTGCCTGGGGGGCCCACACCACCCCCTGGCGTGGCCTGGCCCGACCCGCGCCACCAGGTGGTGTGGCCACCCCCTGGATCTTCACCGTCTCGTATTCTGGCTCCTGGAGTCTTCGGGTGAAATAGGATTTTTGGCATATTTTCCCGGATTTTTCTTGATAGTTGGTTTTCTGCACAAAAGTAGACACCAAGACAATTCTGCTGAAAACAGCGTCAGTCCGCATTAGTTGTATCCAAATCACACAAGTATAGAGGAGAAACAATAGCAAAAGTGTTCGGGAAAGTAGATACGTTTTGGACGTATCAACTCCCCCCAAGCTTAGCTTATTTCTTGTCCTCAAGAAATTCAGTTGAAAACTGACTGCGATAAAAGAACTTTCACGAATGCATTTGCTTCATAAGATGTAAATATTCTCAGCAATGTGATCAACTACTTAGACAATTCATAAAGAGTATGCAACTGAGTCTACTTAAAAGTCATTGTAAGCTATGAAGAGATTCCAACTCAAAAATAATAAATAGCATGAGGCACAAACATAAGCAACATTACAATGCTCATAGAAAGGTATGATAAAGTGGTATCTCGCTTGCCTTTGATTATGAATATCAAGGCACCTCTGAAGTTCAAGTGATGACTACAAGTAAAGATATCAAGGATACAAGCATCAAAGTCATAACACAAATAATCAAGCAATGGGACAAACACAAAGAATGACAACTATGCTCTCAAAAAGGTGCTCAGAGAATATGTGGAGACTCAACAAGTAAAACAAAAGGTTTTGAATAATTTGAAAGGCTTCCAAATGCTGAAAGTATGGTACTCATTAGCTTTGAGCTCTCATTGCCCCTGTCATAAGCATCTTTAATGTGGTTAAGGTGAAAGTGAGGTCCAATCTGAGTTATATGCTTGACAGACTATAAACTGAAAATCCCAAGTCCCTTGAGTACGAGGGCCGCTCCTCATGCTACTCAACTTTAGTTACCGGTAAGTTCTTGTCATCGTAAGTATGTGCGTATCATTGAGAACCACCAACGGGGTACCCCTTGCCCGATGATACGGAAGAATCCCCATATCAAAATGACAAGGCAAGCAGACAATGAGTATCTCAGCAATCTTCTTATTTACCATGGAAAAATGGTGCTTTTTTCTCTCTTTCCTCTTTTCATAAATCTCTTTTTTTATTTTTCTCAATAGTTATCTCTCTCTTTTTTATATAAGAAGAATGCTTCATAGATATCATTATGGTTACGCTGCAGGTTTCCACCATGTCAGCATGGATTATACCAGCGGCCCAGGCGTTTCTCTAACACACATACATAACTCCATGGACTTACAAGCTCCCCTTTTATTTCACATCGATGACATCCGCAAACAAAAGAGCAAGGTATCAACTGGGTATATATTTACAAGTGTTGAAAGCGTTCCCCGTGATAGCACGGTTCTGCTAATCCCCAGCATATAATTTGCAAGCATATAACTTTCATGGAGAGTTCACAATGGTTCAGGTTTATTAAGTGTAGGAAATAAAGTGTGCCATCAAGTTCGTGAGAGCTTTACTAACTAATTTTCTCATAACAAGCAAACATTTTATTCGGAAGAAAACAAGGCATATTGAATATGCACGGAAGTAGCAAATGATGCTAATGGGTAGGTATGGTGGACACTTTGGGAATGTTTGGTTAAGGGAGTTGGAAACTTGAGTAAAACATACTCAGTGTGAGTGAAGGCTAGCAATAGTAAGGGAACGACCAACGAGAGAGCAATAGCTGTCATAATCATGCTTGCAACAAAACAGGACTACTCATGGCATGAAAGTGATTCAAGATCCTCAAGGCAAAATAATTCATCAAGGCTTAACTGATTATCACAGTTATGTGCATGCGTGAGCATGTGCCAAGTCAATCAAATGAAACATTCAGAGGAGGATACCGTGGTGTCATACCAATTTATGAATAGAGCAATGCAAGCAAACATTCATAATACATGCTACAAACTATTAGCGAGCTGGAGCTAATCATACGAAAGCAAGAACTACTAAGCATCCAAAGATAACATACACCCTACATGAACAGACTAAGCATGCCCACAATGATGAGTATACGTAAAAAATGAAAACAAATAGAGTTCGTTACCAGCCTCTTAGCACGCCTCAAGTTGTCATTAATCCTCATTATTGCTCTTCACTTGTGTGGCTTGCATAATAATATGAAACCAATATTCCGCTGAGGACTGCTGAACCCTGTAGCAAACTCACAAAACCAAAGAAGAACAACAAATATTTTTGGTGTTTTCTATTTTTAAACAAGAACCAAAAGGGAAAAACAAGCAAAGCAAAATCTTTTTGGGTTTTTCGAATAGTTCAAACAAAGCAAAAAGGGAAAAACAAACCAAGGCAAAAAGAAGAAGCAAACCAAAGAGAAACAACAGAAAAATTTTTGGTCTTTTTGTATTTTTAGAAAGCAAAAGCAAAAGAAGAACGAAATCTAAAAAGAGAACGAAAACATGAATATACAAAGTACCGACGCAACATGATATGGAGATGAGTGCAGTGTCGGCGTACCTCCCCCCAAGCTTAGGCTTTTGGCCTAAGTGGGTATCAATCCCAAGCTGGCCAGGATGAAGTGTCACCGTGGTACGACGAGGAAGTACCCTCGTCCTGGTGCGAGCTCGAGTACGTCCCTCCATAATGTGCGGAGTTATCATAGGAGGGCACATCCTCCTGGTGCTGCTCGTGGAAACCCAGCAAGCGAAGCTGCTCGTCCACCTCCTCCTTGGAGCGCGACCACGGTCTCCTGTGAATACTAAACAAAGAAGGCTATGGCAAAAGGATCTCCCTTTCATCCCCGTCAGTGAAAAGCATCCTATATACTAGACTGTCCAAATCAGAAGTAGCAGTGACAAAGTAATGAGCTTTCATAGCAACAAGGTCAAGCCTTTGTGGTGCTAGCATAGCATCATAGGGATCCAGTGAAAGACCTAATGCATTGACTATACGCGAGGCAATGATGCCCCCATAGATAGGCCCCCTAGCAGCTAGGCGGCGAGCAATAAGAGAGCCAAGATTGTACCGAGTATCGTTGTTAAGCGCAGCAGCAAGGAATGCTAAATGAT
Organism: Avena sativa; assembly: GCA_916181665.1. Classification (NCBI taxonomy): domain Eukaryota; kingdom Viridiplantae; phylum Streptophyta; class Magnoliopsida; order Poales; family Poaceae; genus Avena; species Avena sativa. The sequence goes on along the minus strand of OV702290.1, from coordinate 22,448,042 downwards.
AGTTGGAGATATTACTTGTGTTCTCCCTACCAAGGACGCTAGTAGCAAGATAATATGCAAAGTATCTAAGAACAGAGAGTTGGATATTTCTTATCTTTCCGCGCTGCGCCATGCGGTCATCATCACTGGTCACCCCTCGGTAAAGGTCCAACAAATCAGTGGGTCGCCCTTGGATTTTCTTCACGGTCCCTATCATGCGTACACCTACAATACTGCAAAATCTCTCCAAAGGCATGGTGAAGGGCATATTATAGATTTTAAAAGAGACAGTCGACTGATAGGATGTGTTAATAAACATAAAGCTCTCAACAAAAGTTTTGGTGAGCATAGCATATTGTGCACTCTCATCTTGCATATATGAGGTCAAACCAACCCTCTCAATCAGTAGCAAGAAATCATCAAGAATACCTGCAGCTTGTAAGAAAGTAAAACAAGGAAAAGAGGATGGGTGAGCATCCCCATCATCCCTTTCACTACCAATACGAGTTGCAATGAGATCTTCATTGTATGATGGCCTAGCTTGAGAGGCCGTCCTCGAGGGCCTTGACCTCCTAGGTGCATCACTCTCAAATATCTCTCCAAAAGTATGGTTGTTCATGCTTGGTATTCTGAAATTTAAACACCTATTAAACAAGTGATTACAAAGTAAATATAATGAAGGATTCTACTCATAGGGACTTGCAAGAGGCCTAAACATGCATCAAAACTATATCTCTAAGCATCAAACAAGCTTACAAGCTCTCATAACCAGTCACCTACAACAGCAAAATACTAAATATAAAATCCACTAAGCACAAATCTACTTGGACAAGGAGAGGAGTCACATACCAGGGAACAAATGCTCCAAATTTCAGCAAAAAAGATGGGCTGAGCAAGGAGATCGAAAAAATCGAGAGCAAGCACAGCAAGAACGCGATTTTGAGCAATGAACAGGAGCTTACTCGGGAGAGAGAAGAAAGTGGCAGGTGAGAGGGCTAGTGGGGGGCCAGGGGTGGCCCACACCAAGGCATGGCGCCACCCAGGGCTGGCTGTGCCACCATGTGGTGTGCCTGCATGGTGGGCCCCCCTGGTACCTCCCATGTACTCCTCTACCCCTTTTTCACGTAAAAATTTAATATGAATTTTCTGGAATTTTTTGAGACACTTTATTTTTGGGCATTTTTCAGAAATAAAAGAATGATTTTCTGACAGACAGATAATTTTTTTTCTTTTGGAAACATGATGCAAGGACAAAACAAGGCTAGAACAACAGAAGTTCTAAGACACTCTAACATGCAAGCAACTAACAACAAAAAGAAAACTAAACGAAAGCAAAAACTAAAAAGCAAAGGATAGAAGTAAACCAAGATAATCATAGTGAAAACATTGTTTTGTTCAATAAAATCCTTTTGTTAACAAGGTTGATCAGGTCTTGCTACCAAAACAATTCCATATGAGACAAAACTTTGTATTCCACTAATGATTATGTTACCTCAACTTTGATAGCAATGGTCCCAATCATAATAGTTAAAAAAAATTCTCTTGGTATGGGACAATATATTTCTCCAACTTGAATGCCCTCAATATGTTCAATTGAATTCAAACCATAAGTCCTTTCAATCTTCTTGGGAAATAGACAGTATGTTCCTTGTCATTAACATTGAAGGTCACCTTTCCTTGATTACAATTAATAATAGCTCCTGCAGCATTAAGAAAAGGTCTCCCAAGAATAATAGACATATTATCATCTTCAGGCATTTCAAGCACAACAAAATCAGTTAATATCAAGCAATTATGAGCCACTTGAACAGGTACATCCTCACATATACCCAGAGGAATAGTGGTAGATTTATCAGCCATTTGCAAAGATATATCAGTTGGTATCAATTTTTCAAGTTGAAGCCTCTTATAGAGAGAGAAAGGCATAACACTAACTCCAGCTCCCAAATCACACAAAGCAGTTCTAACATAACTATTCTTAATAGAACAAGGGATAGTTGGAATCCCTGGGTCTCCAAGTTTCTTAGGAACCTTACCATTAAAGGAATAATTAGCAAGCAAAGTAGAAATTTCTTCATTAGGGATCTTCCTTTTATTCGAGACAATATCCTTCATATACTTTGAGTAAGGAGGCAATTTAATAGCATCAGTCAAAGGAATTTGCAGGAATAAAGGTTTCATCCACTCACAAAACTTATTATAGTGTTCATCTTCCTTTGACTTGTGTTTCTTATCAGAGAAAGGCATAGGTTTTTGGACCCAAGGCTCTCTTTCACTACCATGTTTCTTAGCAATAAAATCTTCTTTGGTGTATTTAGTATTCTTAGTGTGGTTTTCAGGTTCTTCTTCAACTTTTTCTTCATTAGGAACTTCATTTTCTTCATTACCACTTTCAGTTTCAGCATTAGAGATAGATATACTATTAGGATCTATAGCAGGTTCAGAGGGTTCTATAACAGTTTTATGTTTCTTTTTCATTTTCTTACGAGTAGAACCACTATTTTCAACTTGTTGAGAATCCTGCTCGATTCTTTTGGGATGCCCCTCAGGATATAGAGGATCCTAGGTAGCAGCACCACTTCTAGTTCTAATTTCATAAGCATGTTTTTCTTTAGCAACATTAACTAGCAAGTCGTTTTGCACTTTAACGAGTTGATCTATTTGAGTTTGAACCATTTGAAAGTGTTTAACAACCATTTTAACATCATTAGAGGTTCTTTCCACAATATCTTTCAACTCAACAATAGCTCTAGTGTTTTCCATTAGATGATTTTGCACCCTTTTATTAAAATTATCTTGCTTAACAATAAAGATATCAAATTCTTCTAAGCATTGATCAGGAGGTTTAGAGTAAGGGATATCACCTTCATAAAAGTGTTGGAGAGAGTGTACCTCGATAGTGGATGAGTAGGGAATAGGCTTACATAACTCTTCAATAGGAGGTAAATTCTTGACATCTGCAGCTTTAATTCCCTTTTCCTTAAGACATTTCTTAGCTTCGTTCATCACATCATCATTTAATTCTATAACTCCCCTCTTCTTTGATGTTGGAATAGGCACCGGAATAGATGGTTCAGGTATAATTACTTCAGGTATAGCTTGTTTAGGAGGAGTCCAATCTTCATAATTCTTACTTATTTTAGCCATTAATTCCTCAGCTTCCTTAGGAGTCCTATTCCTGAAAACACAATCAGCACAACTATCTAGGTATGTCCTAGATTCCTCGGTTAGTCCATTATACAATATATCAAGAAACTCATTCTTAGGTAATGGACTTCCTGCTTGTGCATGAATCAAAGCACAAAACCTTTCCCAAGATTCATGCAATACCTCTTTTTCTCCCTATTCAAAATCAAAAAGTTCCTGCAAAATAGCATGTCTAGCACTAGGAGGAAAATATTTCTGCAGGAAAGTACTAATCAAGCACTCAGGGCTATCAATAGATCCAGGAGGTAAATTACTAAACCAAGTTTTAGCTTCTCCTTTCAGTGAAAAGGGGAAAATCTTGGCAACAAAGTAAGTACGCATCTTAACATCATCAGAAAACAAGCCACTCATGGTAGAAAGTTCATTCATATGTGCTACCGCACTTTCATTCTTAGTCCCACAAAAAGGTTCTTTCTCGACAATAGCTATGTAAGATAGATCGAGAGAGAAATCATAATCTTCATCTAAAATGTTTATGGGAGAAGGAGCAAACTTAGCATGAGGAGACAATTTGGGTCTAATAGTACGCCTCTCAAGGAGACTCTTAGCAGCGCTCCTATCATGGGTGTTTTTACATTATTTAATAAATTCATCGGTCATCTCAACATAACCATCTTCAATATCATAACTTTCACTAGACTCAGGTTAGCTAACAGGTGTGGTAGTGTCTTCATTAGGAGTTTCGGTATTTCCAGCTATAGTTCTAGCAATCGTAGCATCTAGGAAAGGACCTAATGAACCACTCTTATAAGCACAGTAGAAGCAGCATCATAAGTATCAGAAGTTTCAGATTCAGCAGTAGTAGCAGTGCGTGTAGCATGTGTATGTGGTGGTGTAAGGAACTTACTCATAACAGACGGTGAATCAAGAGCAGCAGAGGTGTTTAGAACCGTACCTCTTCTTGTAGTGGATGGTAAAATAGGAACCTTGTCATCACGAGACTTACCCATGATGGATGGATAGCAGCAAACAATAGAGAATCCAAGTGAACTTGATAAATAAAGCTATGCTCCCCGGCAATGGCGGCAGAAAATAGTCTTGATGACCCACAAGTATAGGGGGTGTATCGCAGTATTTTCGAGGAAAGTGAAACCCAATTTATTGATTCGACACAAGGGGAGCCAAAGAATATTTATAAGCATTAACAACTGAGTTGTCAATTCAGCTGCACCTGGAAACAATCTTGCTCACAGTAGTTTATCAGCAGCAACAGTTTTGTAGTAGGTAAGACCCATAAGCATTAACAACGATTTCTGTCACTTCGGGGCCATAGGTTCCGGACAACAACGTGTGTATACAACTTGTAGATAAGACCATAAACAATACTATCATAATGAATCAATAATATGTTCAGATCTGAAATCATGGCACTCGGGCCCTAGTGACAAGCATTAAGCACAACAAGTCGCAACAAAGTCATAAAGCACTAATAAAAGATACTAGGCACCATGCCCTAACAATCTGATGCCATTACATGAACGATCTCATCCAATCCCTACCATCCCCATAGCCTACAGTGGGGATTCCTCACTCATAGATGGGGGGAACATGGATAGTCGATGGCGAAGCGATGGTGATGATGACAGCGATGATCTCCTCTAATTCCCCGTCCTGGCAGGGTGCCAGAACAGAGTTTCTGGTGCTGTTTCGTGGAATCTGGTGGTGGCGGCGGAGCGGAACTCCTTCTGGAAAAACGTTGACCCCTAGAGTTTTTAGGTCAGAAGGCTCCTTATAGGCGAAGAGGGAGACCGAGGGGGTGCCTGGGGGGCCCACACCACCCCCTGGTGCGGCCTGGCCTGGCCCGTGTCACCAGGTGGTGTGGCCACCCCTGGCTCTTCTCCGTCTCGTATTCTGGCTCCTGGAGTCTTCGGGTGAAATAGGATTTTTGGCATATTTTCCCTGATTTTTCTTGATAGTTGGTTTTCTACACAAAAAGTAGACACCAAGGCAATTCTGCTGAAAACAGCGCCAGTCTGTATTAGTTGTATCCAAATCACACAAGTATAGAGGAGAAACAATAGCAAAAGTGTTCGGGAAAGTAGATACGTTTTGGACGTATCAACGGGCCTTTAACTCCTTTCCTACCCCCTCTCAGTACTATCACCATTGAATACCATTGTCTTTGTACTCTCTTTTCCCTCATGTCCCATCGACAACCAACCATGGCCTCCTCGACTCCTCCGCCACCTCTCCCGCAAGTTCCATCGACCAAGCTTGCGCCCCACCAGGCCGCGTCGACCGTCTGGGCCATGCGGGACTACGAATCCCAGAATCTTAGGAGCATGATGGTACAGATTAATGCGGTAGTCATGCAGGCTATCCGCCTACCATCGCCTGTTCACGCAAGGCCCACACCCACTAACGAGGGCCTATGTGTCATCCATGGCCACCGCGGGTAATCTGTCGACTCTGCTTTGGATTGGTTTTTTTAGCCCCCGTCGGGATACGCGAAGCGGTGCTGGGAGGAGGTCAATGCGGGGGTGGACAGGTGTAGTGGTCAGATGTCCCATCCGCCAGGATTCCACCATGTTCCAAGATTCCCTCCTACCGACTTTGCTCCTCCCACATCTGTGGGATTTGATGCTCCACCTATGGCATCCACGGTGTCTCTCCCACTCGTAACTCCATCACCGGCAATGGCAACTCCAGCTCTGCCAGCTCCACCGACTGCTTCTCCGTGGTCAGCTAGTATTGCAAGGGCCACAGCTCCAACGCTGGCCCCAATACCCAGTATAAGTACTCGATTCCACTTTTTGATTGGGGTGGTTAGGGTTTTCTAGTACGGCTTAGATCCATGCAATTCTGCAATAATCCAGCAATTAGTGATTCGGGTAGTTCAAAGTAGCATCGATTCGTGCCAAATTTGACTGTTAGTCTCTTCATCCACTTCCTGGAATACGATATGGGTGATGTAGGCATTGCATAGTTGTGCCGCGGTGATGATCATCATTGGGTATCCACACCGCGGTGATCGCCGACATTTGAGCCAAAAGTATGGCAATGCGTGTTCTATGATCACTGCAGTAACGTGTTGATGGTTGTCGTTTGCTAGTAAATGCAATCACTATTAATAAACATGGCATGGCTCTGACCTCGAAGTGGGCATTAGCATGGTTTCAGTCCCAATATCGATGATCATTGTGGCACAGGCCATGTCGTTGATGTGGTAGATGATCTTGTGCATGGTTATGCTAACGTGTCAGTGTTATATGTTATATAAATGGGAGGAGATCATGGCCAGCTACAACCATCCTATTCCATAGTTGGAGGTGTGCATATCCTTCAACTTTCGGGTTGATCACATGCGCGATTTCCCTAGGCTCGTGGGGAAAGTGATAGATGTCGTGAAGGTGGACAAGGTGAAGGGGAACAAGTCGTGCATCAGGCATCATGATGCGGAGGAGCGGCGACGCGGGATCTATGTACAGATCAAGGGTTCTAACCTGCACTCCCTCAGCTTACCACCCTGCTATCTGAAAGCTGATTGCGAAGGAACTACGGCTCCAAACGGTTATGACAGTGTCGATCAAGACTGCTCCATTCTACGAGCATAATGTCCATGTCCAGTGGCACATCGGCGACATGGTCTTCATGAAGGGCTGGAAGCACTTCACCACGAAGCTGGGACTGAAGGAAGGGGACACCCTGGTGCTCAAGTTCAAGAACCACGGATTTAAGATGTGGATCTTCAACGCCGATATCTCCTCACATATGTGCACATGCCATGGTGGACTCTAATCTTGAGATGATCAACACATGTTAGTATGGTAGTTGCGATGCTGGCATGTATGGCCTAGACATTGTTTTGTGCGAGGGGTTTGTACCCCTGGCAATTAGTCAGGTGCATGGGATGCACCTGACAGTAACCTCCTGATCTGCTATTGTTATGGCCTTAAGTACTCGGTTAGCTATTAATTTGGTACTGTTAGTAATGAATTATGCTTATTTTTGCTTGATCTGTGTGTGTTGTTGTTGTTCTATGGTCTTCTATGCTAACCTCGTCATTTTTAAAAGAGGTGAGCAGATGCACTTATCAAATGACAAAAACAGCAATAAATATGACATACAAACACCTACGGTTTGCATCTACTCAGCCCAGAAAAACAAATATCAACCAAACAAAGTGGCTCATGGATACCCAATAGTACAATGCAGGACATTAACCAACCAGGGAGCATGGCTCACGAATTTCCCGTGGCCATGTCCTCGGTGGCCTTGCCCTTGGGAGCCCAAAAGTGTTTTTTAATATGTACGCCGTATGCATACATTACTTGTATTTATAAATATAGCAATACAAAGATGAAACACATACAAGTAACAGAAAACAAGGAGAAAGCAAACGGTTGAACAGTTGCAAACCGTCCTTGCCGCGACTACTAAGGACCCAAATCCTTCGTTGTCGCCGAAGAAGAAGAAGATCACCAGCAGTCGGTCCACACTTTGGCACTGAAGAAACCCCTAGCCAAAAGGCGTCAATGAGCTGCAATAACTACCAGACCCGTAATGCTGGATCTAGCCTACTGCTATGCAACATCGGCCGGAGGAGCCCTCCGAGCATCTTCAACGCTGGATCCGGGGCCAGCGCCACCCCGCCTATCAAGCGGCCGGATCCTCCACCATCCACCACAAACCAGCAGTTGTCCGCACCGCCGCACTCCAAGGCCGCCATGACCAGATCGACGACGAGATCACCACGACACAAAGCCGGAGCACACGCCCGGGCGAAGACACAATCCCACAAGCTTCTCGATGCCGTAAACATCGCCGAGATGAGGTTGAAGCCGCGTACCATTATTCGATGTAGCGCATCCACCACCATCTGAAATGCGCCACCACAACACCACAAAGACGCTAACATTAGAGACCTTGATGAACGCCGAGCGTATGTCCTGGGTACCCACCCCCTCTCGCCCGCGTGAGCGGAAGCGGAGGAGGCGAGGATCCGTCAATCGCCGGCGGAGAGGAGGCGACGGCTAGGTTTTTTTTGAGAAGGAGGCGGCGGCTCGGGGGTAGCTCGCGCTCGGGCAGCCTGAGCTAGTAGCCCAAAAGTTGGCGTAGGATAACAAACACGCCGTTCATACAGCACGGGCACGGCATGTCTGGTTTCGTCAGCCGCCGGCCCACCGGTTCCTTGTATTCCTTTTAGCATTCTGAGTTGAATAAAGTAAGGCCCAATAAGGGTAGTCCTGATCGGGCTGAGAAATCTGAAATATCAAGCCCACACGGACAGGCCCATCAAAATACCCTTGGTGTGAGCGGCAAGTTGGAGGCACCGTTCTCAGCAGCACTTTTGTCCAGGATAAAATAGTGTCGCTGATCCTTTGCTTCCGTCTTAATCCAGCCGTTTCATTTAGGCTTTATCCGGCGACCATCCAAAAAAGGGTCTATCAGGTGTCTTGTGGTTCTTTTGTTTGTAGGAAGTCTTGTCACCCTTAACTTTGCGTTAGCACCTACTAGCTGCAACATGGATAGGTTGTTAAAGTCTCGTAGGTTGGTGCACCTGTATCTTAACTAACTTATCCTTCTACTAGAGGACGGAGTCTTGATACAGTAGAATGTATTTATTTTTTTTGCGAGTGAAACGCTGGATATATTAAAGCAGGCAAATTACAGAAAGGCACCCAACAAAGATAGAAATTACAGAAAAGTCCTTCTGCAACCCGATGAGGACGACGACGAACTAGACACAACGATGGCGCGCCGCCGCAGCTTCTCCTCTGACACCGATCACGTCGTAGGTTTAGGTTGTACACGCGCCATGTACCATGTATCGATTCAGGCATTGCCCACACTGCAATAAAAAGCTTTATTCAAACCTTAGAACTTTTGTTACAAGCATACCACAGGCACACCTAAACTACATAACTGAACGGATCAAAGACACCATTCGTCATTAAGAGACCGGATGATCGCTTCCTGTATCTGCACCTCCTCTTCAGCTTGGATGAGGCGGGCACGCACGGAAGCGTCAGCGGGATTTGCCCGCACCGCTTCCCGGAGCTCGGCCCGCACCAATGCCAGCTGGTCCCATCGACGGTGCTCTGGCAGGAAGACGCGTTCCGCCACGTCTAGCGTGAAAGGCTCGCCGGTAATCACATGACGGTTGCAGAAAGGGCAACGCGGCGGTGAGATTTCTGGGCTACTGTCACGGCCGCTAGATCGGCGACGAGGAAGGCCAGGCATGGCGGCGTGGGGAGGTAGGTTTCTGGTTTGTACCTACATTGGCCGGCCTTCCCTTTTTATGGATGCGCCTGGACGCGGCGGCAAACGCCTAAAAGAGGCAGGAAATGACTGAAAAAAAGCCGGCAGGCGGCGGGAACGAACTGGATATACACCTACACCGGCGTCGGTGACGAGCTCTTTTACAAACGCGGACATTTGAATCATGCCGCTGGGCGCGGTCGTCCGGACAGGCCAGACCGGTCGACCCGGTGGCGCATTGGCATGCGTGAGCGTCCGTGCTCGTGACAGAGCATCCAGAAGGAATTCTGGCAGACCACGACCGAGCATTCAGATTGGTTTTCGTAGATCTGGGGCTGGTAGAATAAGTTTCCGTTTTATATATATGGTGCACTACCGGCCGGTCGACATATGCATTGAGGCTCAGGGGGATTTGGTCGAACTGTTATGCCATATATGAAGTATATTACTAAGGGTGTGTTTGATTGAGCCGTAGATTCTCGAAAATCAGTCGTAAAAAATCTACTGTTAAAAAGGCAGCTGTGAGCGGACAACTGTAAGAAAGCTAAAAATTGTTTGGTGGTAACAATTGACAACTCTGGATTTGATAGAAATCGTCGGTAATGTCTCTAGGACCCAGAGAGATTATTTACGTGATAGAACATCGATTTGTACATAGATAGGCATGCAAATGACCATTTTGAGAAGGGATTCATCATTTCTTAGTATTTTACACATATAGTTAATAAAAATATAAAGTAATATTCTATTTTAATATTTTATATGTATAGCTATTTTATACATTTTGAGAAGGGACTACATAAAAGATATATGTGTAGCATGGCTTAGAGCATCTTCACCCATTCGGCGTTTTCAGGACGAAATCTGGCGCTATTTAACGTCGGATGGATAGAACTTTCAGTCTGGAAATAGCCGACTCCCCACTCGTGTTCCCAGGGTGAGGTATCATAATTCGAAAATTCGGTCAAAATTTGACAAAACACGGCGAAATTTAGACTAATTCAGGCGATTACTTTAAAATATAGGTGGGTTCGTACATATTCTGACAAATTCAGACATATAACCGAATTTTGACTTGCAGTAGGCTAAAAAAACTTAGAAAACTTTAAAAATAGTAAAAACTAGATTGTGCCAACGGCGCGCCGATCACATGCCAAAGTGGCGGTAGAAGACGGTGTAGTCAGCGTCCTTGGTGCCGTGATCGGCTCGGCAGCTACCGTGGCTGGGAGCTGCCTTGGCCGGTGTTGCCGCAGTGCCATGGCTGCGATAAGGGCCCGGCCTCGTCTTCGTCGTCGAGGACGACGAGCGGCGCGCCTTGATAGGTGCGCTGCCAACGAGCTCTGTGCGTGGCCTGGCGCTCGGCATGCTCATGCAGACACGGGATTCGCTCGACCTCCTCCCGCTTCTAGTCCGCCCTGGACCAGACACACGCGTCGTGGGCCTGCATTAGCGGCACATCGTTTAGAGACGCCTCCAGCACCATCTTTAGAAGGAACTCATCCCCGTCGACCGGAACCGCCCAGTCTGACGGCTCCGTCTTCATCTTGCACAACTTCGGCCTCGCCAGCTGAAGGTGGCCGCTCAGAGGCGACGGCGGGCGGCGTTCGTTGATGATGATGCGCGCGAATGCGTCCACGGCGGTGAACGCACCGAAGAGTCCGCATCCCGCTTCACCGGCTGGAGTGGCGCCACGACACGCGGGAGCTCGCTGGCGCCAAGCCGGATGAGCGCGACGCCGACGCCGAGGACAAAGGCGACCTGTCGGCCATCCTTCTCGGCATCCAACAGGCCGCCCCATGGCAATGGGAGAACGGCGGTGGCGCGTGCGGAGGATAGCCCAGTCGTAGGTTGTCCCCGGCGCTGATGTTTTCGAGGACGGAGGCGAGTGTGCGGCCGAGTGCGCTCCACCACTATCGTTGTCCGACGGCTTTGTGTCGCGTCGGCGGTGGTCCTCCACCCTCGTAGGTGGCCAGCTCCTGCTCCCACTGGTCGATGAAGACCAACCCCTAGTAGGCGAGGTTGCATAGGTCCTCGGCGAGCTCGGGGTCCTCCATGGCGGCGATTACAGCTTGGATCTCATCGACCATCTCTTGGCCCTCGGGAACCGACAGCACGGGCACGCCGCCCGTGCTCAACCTCCATGTTGGCAGGCACCGAAAGTCGGGCGGCGCCGGCTGGAGGAGCTGGGCCTCCCACGGCTGGAGGGAGCGACGAAAGACGTTCGCCGCCATGGGGTCTCCTAGGAACCTCTCCACCATAGCTTCGTTGAGGTTCTATCTTAGTGTTTGGGGAGAGGAGGAGGAGAGCTAGTGCCGAACATGGCGAAGCTTGCCAGCTTTTATAGCCAATTGGGAAGGTGTGGCAAGGGCAGGAAAGGGGAAATGGCAGGAAGGTGGGTGCGTGGTGTCGCACCATGATAGCGACGCGTGGGGCGAGTGGACAGGTGGTCATTGCCCGCCAGTCCATCACAGGAGTCGAGGTGACAGGATGAGAACGAATCAGTTTAGACGTTGACAGGGTGGGGCCACTAGCGTGATTTTCCCCCGGCGATTCAGCTTCGTTCGGTGTTCCCAGGGTGCACCGGCACCCCAGGTTTGGTCTGGGAACGCCGTATGTAATTTGGGCCGAATCTAGCGAAAACTAGCCTCCTGGGAACGCGGTTGGACGAATTTTCACTGTCCCGATGAAAAAACTGGCCTCGGGAGGCCCTCTCGGGAATGTGAGTGGAGATGCTCTTAGCTCGGTGCATTTTTTCTGGTAAAAGATGATTTTATTACTCAATAAGGATTATGGCATCTCTAATAGATGATGTATAATAGGGCACCAGGTAATGTAAAAGTTTTACATCAATAACATCACCAAAATGGTGTTTTACATCGCCTGTCAACTTCTTATTTTCTAGATGATGTATTTTAGGTCACCTGTGCCACAACAGATGATGTAAAATAGTTCACATATTTCAATCTCTCCTCCACAATTTAAACTAAAATAATGGTTATCACAAGCATATGAATAACAACACGAACTAAATTATGACCAAGATCATCAAATACTTTGGAAGTCCACAAACCATATCATAGAGTATTTCACCACCGACACAGTTCATGAAAAAGAAGAACAAAATGCATAGTTCAAAGTACTAAATGACACGACATAGTTCAACACAAACAAAATAGCTCTCATGCATGATAGCCACCATGGGCATCACCTTGTTGCTCCATGTTGTCGTTGCCAACATTGGTGGTGTTGGTCACATGCGAGTTGCAATCTCCATCGGCACCGACGAGACCACCAGCTCCCATAGGTCCACCCATTCCATTGGCCATGCCACCACTTCCCATGCCTCCACCCAAACAGCCGCCCAGGCCACCACCCATAGCACCCATAGATCCTCCGCCAAAACCTCCCATAGCATTGTCAGTGGTGCCCATGAAGCCACCTCCCATGCCTCCCATTGCATTGTTCATGCCACTGATGTAGCCACCTCCCATTGCATTCATAAACCCTCCTCCAAACGTTTCCATCATTTGTTTCTTTGCGAACACTTGATCGCGACAAAGCTCCACATACGCCTTTTGCTTCTCATCCATGCCACTAGTGTCCATGACCATGAACTTTTGGTCTTGCTCCATAGTTTGGGATTTTTCTTGGATAGAAACCTTCCTCTACCGCCTTGAGCTCCTTGGCTACCACCCTACTCTCCTTCGTAAGCGTCAGCCTCTCTTCCATAGCCACCTTCTGTTGATCCACATCTCTTTTCTCTTCTAGTTCCTCCATCTTCATGGCCTCTCTCCTCTCATTCATATCTTTGCGAGCATTCATCATTTGCTCCAATGACTCTGACCTGGGTATACCTTATAGGTACCTAAGATTAGCCTATACGGTTCATCCCAAGAAGGAGTACACGATGAAAATGAAGCCCAACAAAGATTCAGGTGGCCCGCTGGACGTTCGACTTCTTGGAGGACATGGCGAAGTATAGATAGAAACTTAAAGGAAAACCCTAACTTGTATCCGACTCGATCTGCTACCCTGAGACCTGACCTCTCTATATAAAGGCAGGAGGGGGCAGCGAGGAGGACCAACGCATACACCCCCAAATACACACCGCCAGATTGCATCTGTGCACCATTGTAATATTCGACTCCCTCGTAATCAAGAGCGGGCAAGAAGGAGTAGGGTCCTCTACGAGGCCTGAACCTGGGTAAGACCTCGTGTTACCTGTGTGTTTGTTTGCTAGCCGATCGATGCCTCCAACGCTCCCCACTTCCTCGAACCTAAGTCCATCAATGATGGGCATTGATGAATTAACCCCTCGTCAATTGGCGCCATCTGTGGGAAAAGGGAGTGCTGATGTTGCGGCTTCCTCAGCCCCATCAACCGCGATCTACGACTCCATAGTAGCGGAAACTCGCCTCCTTTTCGGCGCCCTCGACTTCACCATCCATTGATAGCTATGAGATTCAGGACAATTTTTATGGCTTTTATTGATGGTTTTCTCCCGCATTTGATTGTTTTCTAGCTTTACCTGACACTAATACTTCGGTAGCAAAGAATACTTGGTTTTTAATGTGTGTTTCAGGTTCTGAATGTCAACAGAAGGTTTTAACTAGACAAACACAATATTCAGGAGAAAACAAGCAAGTCCTTCTTTGGAAGCACTTGAGGGGATCATACAGAGACTTTAACGAGCAACTATACGACGGGAATATTTTTCCGGCCGTATAGTTCCTGCCGTATAGCTGCCGCCGCCTCTGTCTTGTCAAAAGGGACAACTTCTATGAAGAGACCAGACGCGAAAACATAACACAGTAGCCGCCATACCATCTAGAAGGGAAAAGAGGAGATCCGGAGAAGAAGGGGAAGACGTTCTTCATCTCGCTTCATGATCTTCGACCTCCTAGCCAATACACCCCCATAGCCACTACTTGTACTTGAGAGAGAGATAGAGGGATATTCACTTTGCAAGACTAGGGTTTGAGATTTTTTCTTCCCATCTGGAATTGTGTTGGATATTTTTCTATTCTTATTGTGGATCTCCATGGTAATATCAAGAAGATTTCCCTTTATTTAATTATATCGATGATCCTTTCTTCTCTCATGTGTGAGTAAGTTCCTTGGGCGTGGGAGATGTAGGGGATTGGTGAGATGTGATGTGCCTTCATATATTTTCCATTAGTTTGTGATTGATTCTAATTACTATATTATGTGTGCTTGACTATCTGTGGGATGCCTAATGCTTGTTGTCCAATTAAGGGCCTAGACAACATGATGCTTTGTTCTAAATAGATAGGATCTTGTTCACTAGCAGACCGGTGACCCCCCGAGTGACACAGAGATATCAATGGAAAAATAGTAGACTCGAGAATAACGAGGAACCACTGTGCTTATTGCATTAGTCCAATCCAAGGAGCTTAATCGCTAAGCAACCTGAAGGGTCTTAATCGTGTAGTGTCTGACCATGGTTTTGGTAATAGACTAGTAGGATTATTGAAGTTGGGATGCAATCTACCAAAAGGAGTTCCGGCTAATTATGGGTTGCTCGCCTACGCATATACTTATAAGATTATAATTGTTACATTTATCATTCATCCACCTGGAACAGTCACTATCAGCATGAACTGAATCTCCCCGCGCCTTCTTTTTCCATCTGCAAGAAACAACAAACAACAAAGTTGTTCTTTACTTTCATGCTTTATATTTCCGAAGTTTACATTTTAGTTCTATTTAAATACATCTCATTAAATCAAAACCCTATTCTTATTTCAACACTTGCAGTCAATTCACTCGAAGACCTGTGACAACTTCAGGTGTCACAAAGACTTCACTCATAAACACTTACCTTTGGGCTCCCTATGGGATCGATATCTATACTTCGAAACTAGCTACAAACGATCTGTGCACTTGCAGACATCATCCATGTGTCGGCAACTCGCTCGGATTTTGAGTCCGTGGACGACGGGATTGGCTTGGAGATCGGGAGCTTACGCTTCCAAGTTGGTCAGCTGGGCACACTTCACCTCCCAGATCAGCCGAAGGTTCCTACGATTGCCCCTGCTTCGTGGTTCCCACCGCCGATCGGCACCCTGAGTGAACTCAATGGCTCGACATCAGTCGAGAATACGGATAGCAACAGCAGTTGCGAGTCTGAGCTGGGAGTTTTGGCAATAGAAGACGAAGCCTACGGCTCCGGATCTGAGAGCTACAGGAGCAACAGCTTCCCCAGCCACTACATGTGCGTCGTGATCAACGTAGGTGGAAACGGCACTCGGGAAAACACCAGCACAAACGGTGGCATCCCAGTCGCGAACGGCGCCCCCTCCAATGGTGCCCCCACCAACAACGGGCCAACAAACCGACCCCCCGTTGTCGGTCCCGTCTAAGAAGATCAGCCGCACCTCCCTACGGGTGAACGTGCTTGCGAACGACAACTGATTGAGCTCATGGACGCTGAGTGGGCATGTTGCAGGGAGGCCCTACGGGGCAACCCCTACCACCAAACAAATGTTGCTGGGTTATCACTGAGTGCTCATGGACGAGTTCAAGCGCCAGCAAGAAGTGATCGCCTAGCTCGACGAGCGTAGAAGGGCGGCAAACGAGTCGAGCCTCCGACGAGCTACGCTCTCTTCCATCGGAGGATCCTCCTCCAGGGGCAATGATCATGTAGCATGCCAGAAGACGCTCTCGACTGGCTCGCCTCACCGGCAGGGAGCGATAAGAGGCCACTCGAGTCCTTGATTTCTCATCCATGATGGTGGATTCAAGGGATAACGTGCTCCCCAAGACACCACATGCAGCGGTGATGGCAGCCACCATGTACCTACTCAACAACCAGCCGCCAGCTAGGGATCCACGATCCTCCATGCACCGATCTATGATCACGGGCCTGGGATTGGTCGAAGCTGCGCTCACCAAGGATCCAGCGCAAGAACCGAGGAAAAGTAAGGCTCTAGCCAAATATTACTCTCCCTCCTCCAGCGATGACGAACATGATTTGTCGCGGAGACACCGCTCACGTCGACATGACCACAACTACGACGCACGTGATGACATCACGTAGCGCAACATTGATAAGATGTGCGCGAGGCGCGCCCGCTCGATGAACTCGGAGGATGATTGAATAGAGCTCTGCGGCGCCAGCTGATTCGGCAGAGCCATACGGCAAAAGCGAATGCCGAAGGGGTTCAAACTCCCATCGGAGAACCCGAAGTTTGACAGCCTCCGGGATCCAAAGATCTGGCTGGAGTATCACATCTCCTCCGTCAGGCTGCACTATGGAACCACGAGCACAGCTATGCAATGCCTCCAGCTGCAGCTGCAGGGTGCTACACGCGCATGGATTAACAACCTCCCCCGCGGATCAATCCGCAGTTGGGAGGAGCTGGTATACAGCTTCCCGTGAAACTTCAAGGGCACTTACAAAAAGCCTGCATTAATCGAAGAGCTAAGGGGCTGCTACCAAAAGCCCGACGAGTCACTATGCTCTTACATCCACAGGTGGTCCATCATTAAAAATTCCACAGAGAACATCTCCGAGGACCGCGCAATCAACGCATTCAACGGTAGCGTACACCCTAGAGAGATCACGGAGAAGCTGGGCCGCTTGAAGCCCAAAACAATTGACCACCTAATGGAGATCGCGAACAGGTGGGCTAATGGAGAAGACTCGGTGAAAAACAACTGTGTCCACTCAGACGATGATGACGACCTCGGTCGCAGACATGACCGTCGAGGAAAATGTTGGATGCGCGGTTACGAAGACCACAAAGAAGTTGACATGGTCGCGGCTGGCTACGCTAATAAACGCGACGATGGCAACCACAGCAGCAGATATCGCAACGGTGGATACAGCGACACCGGGAAGACCACGCAGGTATGGCAACACCGTACCCGCCACGAAGCAGCTGGAATGTCTATCCAGGACAAACTATCTAGACCTTGTAACGTCCACTTCTACAGTGACAAACACGACGATAATAAAAAGTCCAGTCACCTCCTAAAGGACTACGGCGAGTTCCTCAAGCTCCACGAAGGCCTCACCCAGATGAATCGCAACTTGATAAAGCAGGGCTATGGAGCTGCCCCGGGTGTTGTGGCTCATGGAGCACCACCACCCAGGTCGCCGCCGCCTGCGGCTGCACCACCACAGAACACTGGAGGCGAGCAATACCCACGAGCACTGGGGAATATGGGCATGATCCAAAAAGGACGCCCATCAAATCAGGTACAAAAATCAATCACTCACCAAGTCAATTTGGCGATCAACTCTCCACCCTAAACCACTGAGTACCTAAGTGGGTGCGAGTCCTGCATCACCTTTGACAAGCACGATCATCCGCCTCAAGTACCTCGCCAGGTCACTGTCCCCTGGTGCTTGAGGCACAAATTGGAGTCTTTGAGATGAGCCGTATCTTCATGGACGGCGGCAGCGGCATCAACCTGATGTTCGCTAGCACCTTACGCGCCATGCGGATCCCACCCTCTTGTCAAGAGGCCTTGGACACAACGTTCCACAACATCGTCCCAGGGAAAGGCGTATACCCCCTGGGCAAGATTAACCTGGACGTCATCTTCAACATGCTAGCTAACTTCAGGCGAGAGTGCTTGGAATTTGAAGTCATCGATTGGCCCTAGCAGTACCATTGCATCCTCGGACGAATCGCGTTCGCAAGGTTCATCGCAGTGCCACATTACGCCTACCTGCAGATGAAAATGCCAGGACTGAACGACATCATCACCATCAGCGGAAACTTCGCCAAGTCAGACAACTGTGACATGGAATTCAATAGAATCTCCCAATCCTTCGGAATGCAGGAGGAGCTGGCAAGGCTGAAGGAGTCGACAGACAACAGTCTTCCTCCTCCTAGTAAGCCAAACTCACCTGATCAATCCTTCGACTCGTCGGTGCACACCAAGGCGGTCCAGGTCCATCCAACGGACCCGACCAAAATGGCCCTCATCGCCAACAACTTGAGTCCCGCATAGGAACTCGCGCTCGTCAAATTCCTCCGTGAGTGCTAGGAAATCTTCGCCTGGTGTCCAACAGACTTGCCAAGAGTTCCCAGGGAATTCGCTGAGAACTCACTCAACATGAATCCCGAAGCTAGACCAGTGAAGCAGACGATACGTCGACTATCTGAGCCAAGGGCAAAAGCGATCAGTGTGGAAGTCAACAGACTCCTTGACACCAACTTCATACAAGATATCAAGGAGAGCACCTAGGTAGCAAACCACGTGCTTGTTCCTAAAAACGACATGGATATCCTACGGATGTGCATGGACTTCACTTCCCTGAATAAGCACTGCCTGAAGGATCACTTCCCACTACCGTGGATCAATTAGATAATCGATTCCACCGCGGGATGTGAGCGCCTTTGTTTCCTCGACGCCTACTCGAGCTATCACCAGATTCGAATGAAGGAAGAGGACCAGGAGAAAACAGCCTTCATCACGCCTTTCGGCGTCTTCTGCTACACAACAATGCCCTTCGGGCTGAAGAACGCAGGAGCCACCTACCAGCGGTGTATGTAGGCCTTCCTCAAGAGCCAACTTGGCCGAAACATCCAAGTCTACATCGACGACATCGTCGTCAAAACGAAGGAGGAGGCCTCATTACTCAACAATCTCCGCAAGACCTTTGACAACCTCGACCACTATCGGATCAAGCTAAATCCGGAAAGATGCGCCTTCGGCATACCATCTAGGCAACTGCTCGGGTACCTCATCTATGAAAGGGGAATCGAGGCAAACCTAAAGAAGATAAAGGCCATACTGGCCATGGAGAAGCCAAAGAATGTAGAAGGCGTCCAACAGCTAGCTGGGCAAATCACGGCGCTCAGTCAATTGATCAGTCGAATGGGCGAGAAGGCGCTGCCGTTTTACCAACTCCTTCACAAAGCTGGGAAGTTCGAGTGGATAGAAGAAGCGCGAGAAGCATTCGAAGACCTCAAGCGTCTACTCTCCACCTCACCTATACTAGTGACACCCAGAGAAAAGGAGCCCATGTTGCTATACATCTCCACCACCAACCAAGTGGTCAGTACTATACTGGTAGTGGAACGAGCCGAGGAGAACAAAGTCCATGGGGTGTAGTGCCCAGTCTACTAACTAAGCAAGGTGCTCACACCGATGAAGCAGTGGTACCCGCACTATCAGAAGCTACAATATGGCGTCTTCATGATGGCCCGACGATGCTCCACTAGGCCACATCCTAAACAACCCCGACGCCACCGGACGGGTCGCGCTTTGGGGGATCAAGCCGTCTCCACGAGAAATCACATACGAGAAGCAAGACGCGATGAAAACACAAGTGCTCCTAGATTTCCTGGTCCACTAGATGGAAAACTAGCTCCCTGCCACACCAGATATGTCCTACCTATGAACAATGCACTTCAATAGATCAAAACATCGAGAAGGAGCTGGCCCGGGAGTCATCCTGATGTCGCCACAGGGTGACAAGATGAGGTATGTTCTATGAATGCAGTTCCACGCCTCCAACAATGAAGCTGAATACGAGGCCCTGCTCAATGGGATGCGGATGGCCAAGGCCTGCGGCGACTCCAAACTCATGGTGGATCAAACCATGAACCAGTGCGACGCCCTGAGCGACAACATGATCCCCTACCGCGACCTCTATGACGCACTCAAAGGAAATTTCGACGACTGTGAGCTACAGCACGTAGCCCGCGAAAGCAACGAGGAGGCAGATACACTCGCCAACATAGGCCACCTGTGCTCAGATACCACCCGGAGTCTTCCTAGAGCAGATCCGCGAGTGCTTCGTCAAGCCAAAGGCTCTAGAGAAACCAGCTGGCACATCGAAGGACTCGGGGGCTGCGCCACCTAGAGGACTCGAAAAACCAGATGACGAAGAACAAGAACTTGGAGGACTTGAAGGCCCCATGGAGGTCATGCTCATCGAGCCATCTTGGACGCAGTCGTACATCACATACTTGCTCAGCAAAAGGCTGCCAAACGATCCAACAGATGCGCGACACATAGTGCAACACTCAAAAGCATTCACCATCATCAACAGCGAGCTGTACAAGCATAGCACCACAGGATTCCTTTAACGATGCATCGCCAATGGCGACGGAAAAGCCGCCCTCCTCGAGATACATGAAGGCACCTGCGGCCATCATGCCAGGAGCCGAGCCCTTGTCGCCAAGGCTCTACGAGCTGGTTTCTACTGGCCAACGGCAATGCTGGATGCTAAGAACATCGTCAAAAGTGGATCGAGGCCATGCCGGTGACAAATCAGACAGGTGCCATGATACATTGCTAATGTATCTATAATTTTTGATGTTCCATGCTTGTTTTATATCTACTTTCTTATGTTTTGTCCACACTTTGGAGTATTTTTATACACTTTATGGGACTAACCTATTAACAAGATGCCACAGTGCTAGTTGCCTGTTTTCTGCTATTTTTGGTTCTAGAAAAGCCAGAAAATGAATATTATCGGAATTGGACGGGACAAAAGCCAAAGTTAACATGGAGTCCGAAGGAGAGACGGAGGGGGTCCACAGGGCGGCCACACCCCCCCCCCCTTGGCGCGGGCAGCCCTAGGCTACGCCAGGGCATGGTGTCGGCCCCTGGCCGGCCACCGACCTTGCCCCTTCGCCTATAAGAAGCCCCCGATGCGAAAACCCTAAATTGAACAGCCTCTAGCCACGAAAAGTTTTGTAGCGCCGCCGCCACCGAAGAGGAGATTCAGGGGACAGAAAGTCTCTGATCCGGCACCCTGCCGGGATGGGGAAGTGCCCCTGGAGCCATATCCATCGATCTCCACCACCATCTCCATCGTCGTTGCTGATTCCCATGATGAGGAGGGAGTAGTTCTCTCTCGAGGCTAAGGGTTCTACCAGTAGCTATGTGTTCATCTCTCTCTATGCATGATCATATTGTGATCATGAGCTTTGTAATCAAGTACATCTACTTTGCTACTCAAGTGCTTTAATAGATCTCTGCTCTCCCCATGTGTGTGAAAGTGATAGCGTGCACACCATGGTGGAACTTAGGCTAGAGATTACAAATACTTGTTATGAGTTATATTTGGAGTTGGATGTTTCTATGAAATTATGGTGTTTGTTGGAACCATCTAGAGCTCAAGGTGACAGTGTGGGGTTATCTAGATGGGAAAAGCGAACTTTGAGGAGTGTTATTATAGCCCTACCATGGATTAGAGTGTCCAACTAGAGAGTAGTTAAGAGTAGTATCATAAAGATAAGATATTTATATGAGAGTGTTCACTAGTGAAAGTATGATCCCTAGGCCTTGTTTCTAAGCATTGAAACACCGTTTGGTTCCTTTGAGAAGGGTGTGATACCACCACCTATCAGGCCCGACGAGCGGTCCACGGAGCTGCATCCCTACTCACCCGGTCTATGCACATCGCTCTGTTACATGTTTGCTTGCTGCTATCTTTATTTCAGTTTTCCTTTAGTCTCTTCCACGCCATCTAGCTATTTTCTGGCACTGTTACCATTTATAATTATCCATACCACTTGTATTTCACTAACTCTTCGCCGAACTAGTGCACCTATACACCTGACAAGTGTATTGGGTGTGTTGGGGACACAAGACACTTCTTGTATCTTGATTGCAGGGTAGCTTGAGAGGGGATACCTTTGACCACTTCCTCCCTGAGTTCGATAAACCTTGAGTGATCCACTTAAGGGAAACTTGTTGTTTTCTACCCTCTACACTTGGAGGCCCAACAACTGTCTACAAGAATAGAAGTGCGTAGACATCAAGCTATTTTCTGGCGCCGTTTCCGGGGAGGTAAGGTAAAAGGTACTCACATCCTCCAGTGTGAGTGCTCGAAGTTATTTCCTTTAGATTCTGCAATTTTGTCTTTTTGTTTCTTGTTTTTATTTTCACTAGTTAGGCTTAATGGAAAACAACAAAAAAATTAGAGAGCTTTATAGTATTTATCTTGAGTTAGGACATGAAGTGTTTGAAGAGAAAATTAAAAAACCTATGGAACTTTATTTGCATGCTAATAGCAATGTTATTAGTATGAATTCTTTAAACACCATTATTGCTAATGCTATGGAAAAGTCTAAGATTGGGGAAGCTGGTTTTGGTGAGCATGATATTTTTAGTCCCCTAAGCATGAAGGACACAATCTACTTTGATGATACTACACCTCCAATATATGATGATTACAATAATGAATATGATATTTTCAGTTCACCTACTATCGAGGAGAAAATTAATTATGATTACAATATGCCTCCTATATTTGATGATTATGGTGATGAGAATAATAATGACAGCTATTTTATTGAATTTGCTCCCACTACAATTAATAAGACTGACTATGCTTATGTGGAGAGTAATAATTATTATATGCATGTGGCTCATGATAAGAATGTTTTATGTGATAGTTATATTGTTAATTTTATTCATGTTGCTACTGAAAGTTATTATGAGAGAGGGAAATATGGTCTTATGTATCTCAACATTATTAAGTTTCCCCTCTTTATGTTGAAAGTCTTGAAGTCGCACTTGTTTTGCTTTTCTATGCTTGTTGCTTTGTGCTTTTATGACTTGTTTCTTTACAAGATTCCTATGCATAGGAAGTGGGTTAGACTTAAATGTGCTTTGAATTTGCTTCTTGATGCTATCTTTTACTTCAATTCATATTTCTTATGTGAGCATCTTCTCAAACTATCATGCCTAACTTAAAGGCGTTAAAGAAAAGTACTTCTTGGGAGATAACCCAAAAGTTTTAGTTGAGTCTTAGAAGTTATTACCTCTGTAATAACCACTGCTTATCCTTTTTTATTTTTTTTGGTTTTTGTGCCAAGAATAACCTCTAATGAGAGGGAAGTAAGATTTGGAGAAGTGTTGTCCCGAAATAGATTTTTGTGCTTCATTGTAAAAATTTGTGAACAATCTATGTATGTCGGATTGAGCTGTACTTTTCTGAATAAATCCCCCAGGTTGTTAGCTAACTTTCGTTAGTTTAACACTTTTCAATTTGAGCAACAGAAGGTCGTCGAAAAAATCGGTTTTCACCTGCTGGTCTGTTTTGACAGATTTCTGCCATTATTTGCATTTGCCTCTTTATCGATTTCTTTTTGGGTTCTCCTTGGTAAAATGAGCTTTTTGAAGGAATTGCTACAGTATATTGTGTCTTTAATGAAAGTTTTGTTGTTTTAAAACTGAACCCCAAAGGTTTATTATCTTTTGAATGCACTAGTGTTGCTAATGAAGATTGTGTGAAGTTTTGTATGAAGGAAATTTTCAGGTGTAGGGAAAGAATGATGTAATGAGATGAAGAATGGACAAAAGTTCAAGCTTCGGTATGCCACCCCGTGTCACCCCAATAAATATTCAAGAGGTACAAGCGTGAAAGCTTGGGGATGCCCAAGGCATCCTCTTCTTCATCAATAAAAATCTCAGGTTTCTTCCAAACACTTCATTTTAATGGTTTCATGCACAGTTGTGTTATTCTTGGAGCGTCTTCGTTTTTGTTTTTGGTTTTCGTTTGCTTGGTTTTCTTAGTTTGCTTGAATAAATTGGTTGGACCCCCTCATTCATGCATTAGTTTTCAAATAAGATTGGTTTGGATTGGAAAAGAGTAGGAAAGTTCATGCTTAAGTGGTAAAAAGGAGCTTGTTTTTGACTGTGGCCTATGCTTTGTCATGTAATGCTTGATATTGTTTTGGCTTTATGCTTAGTGATTTTTTCTATAGCATGACATGTTATAAACAATTGATATTGCTTAATGTGCCTTAAAAGAATGATGTGTTGTTTTAGCATAGTATTGTGGTATTCTCCTTTGATGCTTTATTTGGGTTGACTTGGCGCATGCTCACACCATGTTAAGTCTATCCCAAGTCACCATATCCTCTATGATCCTTTAGTTTTCAACTTGTAATATCACTTTATGCTTTAATTAATGATGTTTTGTCGCTTTGCATGATTATGGCCATTATTGCTCTCTTAATTGGTCGCTCCCAGTCTTTTGCTAGCCTTCATAACCAAGTGTGAGTTCCACTCATGCATCCAACTCCAAATAAAACCAAGTAATTCCAAAGAGTCCACCATACCTACCTATTATCATTTGCTATTCCAAGTATATTCATGTTTTATCTACCTTCCGAATTAAACTTGTTATGAGAAAACTAGTGATTAAGGCTCTCACGAACTTGATGGCACACTTTACTTTTTTTGCCCTTAATAAACTTGAACCATTGTGTCGTCTATGTTGTATATGATTGCACTTATATGTTGGGGATTAGCAAAACCATGTTGTCATGTGGAACACTTTCAACATTGCACTTGTACTTTGTACCTAGTTGGTATCATGCTCTTTTGTCTATGGATGTCGTCGTTGTGAAATGAAAGGGGAGCATGTAAGTCCATGGAGTTATGTATGTGTGTTAGAGAAACGCATGGGCCGCCGGTCTAATCCATGTTGTCATGGTGGAAACCTGCAGCATAACCATAATGAGCTGTCTATGAAGCATTCTTCTTATAAAAAAAGAGTCAGATATTGAGAAAAAAGAGAAAAAGAAAAAAAAGATATGAGAAAATAGGAAAGAGAGAAAAAGCACCATTTTCCCATGGTAAATAAGAAGATTGTTGAGATGCTTGTTGTCTGCTTGCCTTGTCATTTTGATATGGGGATTGTTCCGTATCATCGGGCAAGGGGTACCCCGTTGGCGGTTCTCTATGATACACATGTACTTACTATGACAAGAACTTACCGGTAACTAAACTTGAGTAGCATGAGGAGCGGCCCTCATATTCAAGGGACATGAGATTTCCAACTTATACTTTGTCAAGCATATACTCCATAGTTTGTTCACTTTAACCTTAATCACTTCAAGATGCTTATGATAGGGGCAATGAGAGCTGAAAGTTAATAAGTACCATAATTTTTGGAAGCTCTTTATGAGACTTGAATGCCTGCTTCCTTCTATGAAGGCCTTTCTTTTACTTTTATGTTGAGTCTCCATCTTCTATTTTTATGCACCAATTGAGCTAGCATAGTGACCATTCTTAGTTTAATGTGCATTGTCCCAAAACTTGTTGATTGATGCATAATTTTGATATTTCTTGTTCTTAAACTATTTGTATCTAGTCACCCTTATAAACTTTGAAGGTGTCCTATGCATTTATGTTTGCTACTCTATGAGGGACAAGCTGAATGCCATTATGCTATGTTTTCTTTATGTGAAACAAACAAACGTCTTGCAAAGCATTGTTATTCACGAATCTTTTGTTTGTGCCTTTTCATGTTACAATATAGTTGCTATGTCTTATTGCTAGAACTTTATCTTTCATGCTATGTTGAAGTACTATGATCCTAGCTATCAATGCTACAAATACTTTGATCAAGTTTATGATGGTGCATGTCACCTCAAAAATTATTCTTTATGTTTATCACTTACCTACTCGAGGAGGAGGAGGAGTTAAGCTTGGGGATGTTGATACATTGCTAACGTATCTATAATTTTTTATGTTCAATGCTTGTTTTATATCTACTTTCTTATGTTTTGTCCACACTTTGGAATATTTTTATACACTTTCTAGGACTAACCTATTAACAAGATGCCACAGTGCCAGTTGCCTGCTTTCTGCTGTTTTTGGTTCCAGAAAAGCCAGAAAATGAATATTCTCGGAATTGGACGGGACAAAAGCCAAAGTTAATATTTTACCGGAAGACACATGGAGTCCGAAGGAGAGACGAAGGGGGGCCCTAGGGCGGCCACAGCCCACTTGGCACGGGCAGCCCTAGGCCGCACCACGGCATGGTGTGGGCCCCCTGGCTGGCCACCGACCTTGCCTCTTCGCCTATAAGAAGCCCCCGATGCGAAAACCCTAAATCAAACAGCCTCCAGCCATGAAAAGTTCCACAGCGCCGCCGCCACCGAAGAGGAGATTCAGGGGACAGAAAGTTTGTGTCCCGGCACCCTGCTGGGACGGGGAAGTGCCCTCGGAGCCATCTCCATCGATCTCCATCTCCTGTTGCTGATTCCCATGATGAGGAGGTTGTAGTTCTCTTTCGAGGCTAAGGGTTCTACTGGTAGCTATGTGTTCATCTCTCTCTATGCGTGATCATATTGTGATCATGAGCTTTGTAATCAAGTAGATCTACTTTGCTACTCAAGTGCATTAATAGATCTCTGCTCTCCCCATGTGTGTGAAAGTGACAGCGTGCACACCATGGTGGCACTTAGGCTAGAGATTACAAATAATTTTTATGAGTTATATTTGGAGTTGGATGTTTCTATGAAATTGTGGTGTTTGTTGGAAAAATCTAGAGCTCAAGGTGACAGTGTGGGGTTATCTAGGTGGGAAAAGTGAACTTTGAGGAGTGTTGTTATAGCCCTACCATGGATTAGAGTGTCCAACCGGAGAGTAGTTAAGAGTAGTATCATAACGAGAAGATATTTATATGAGAGTGTTCACTAGTGAAAGTATGATCCCTAGGCCTTGTTTCTAAGCATTGAAACACCGTTTGCAACTAGATCTGTTACATGTTTACTTGCTGCTATCTTTATTTCAGTTTGCCTTTAGTTTCTTCCACGCCATCTAGCTATTTTCTGGCACCGTTACCACTTATAATTATCCATACCACTTGTATTTCACTATCTCTTTGCCGAACTAGTGCACCTATACACCTGACAAGTGTATTGGGTGTGTTGGGGACACAAGAGACTTCTTGTATCTTGATTGCAGGGTTGCTTGAGAGGGGATACCTTTGACCACTTCCTCCCTGAGTTCGATAAACCTTGAGTGATCCACTTAAGGAAAACTTGCTTCTGTTCTACAAACCTTTGCACTTGGAGGCCCAACAACTGTCTACAAGAATAGAAGTGCGTAGACATCATGCCACCGCCATCAAATTCTTCGAGTCCATCGTCTACAGGTCCGGTGTGCCACACAACATCATCACCGATAAAGGGACGAACTTCACTTTGGTCGAGTTCCATGATTTCTGCGAAAATCTGGTAATCAATATCAGGTACGCTTCGGTAGCACACCCCCCAGACCAACAGTCAATTCAAGAAGGTCAACGGCCTCGTTTGCAACAACATCAAGAAAAGGCTCCTCGGGGCACTCGAACAACCGGCTGGGTGCTGGACCGAGGAGCTACCATCGGCACTATGGAGCCTATGCACAACTCCAAACATCACGACAGGCTACACTCCATTCTTCATGGTACATGGCGCCGAGGCAGTGCTACCTGCAGAAGTATGCTATAAAGCCCCAAGGGTCGTGGCATACAGAGAGGCCGAGTCAACGACTGAACTCGAAGACTATGTTGACCTCCTCGATGAAGCACGCGAGCTACGTCCAAGGTCCTTTGTCAAAGGAGACCTCGTCCTACGACTGAAGTAGAAAGGACACCTCAAGCTCGAGTCCCCTAGGAGGGGCCCTATGTGATTACCGAAGTAATCCTAGGTGGCGCCTATCTCCTGAAGGACGTAGAGAGTGGACTCGCATACTCCAACCCTAGAACGTCGCGCAGCTGCTTCGTTTCTACCCTTAGATGTTTTTTTCCTTTTTACAATATGGCTACTCAGTCAGGCTACTTAGCCAAACATTGCACCCCTTGATATTCTACAAATAAATAAAGCTAAGTGCCTCCAACCTCGTGTTTTGCTTTTATTTACATTGTTGTTTTGCACTCGGGGGCTGCGCCACCCTGTTTACCTCGTCACATGAGCAACACGGTAGCCTGAGTAGCTGACATACTATTAATCAAACCCTTGATAAAACCCAACCCAGCTACAACGCATCTGGCAAGTTGGCCAGGTGCTGAGATAAGTACACGTCAGGCTAACGAAAAGGCACTTCATAATACAAGTCACTTGAAAAACACACAAGCTAGCAAGCTTTTACGTACAATACGGGTATCAAAACACCGAGTCAAAACTATATGAACTTTACAACACCTATACATCTCTGTGCAGGTCCAAAACAACTCTACTGGCACAAAAGAAGAACGTTGGTACACTAGTCAAACAACTTGACAATGTATTTAGCCGGTTGATCGACAACTCGATAATGGGGCACCATGTTCCACGCCATACCCTCTAGAGGTGGTGGTGGCCCTGCAGGAATGACACCCAAGTCCAGGTCGGGTCGATGCAGGCCTTGGCACCTGCAACCAACTGTTGGTGCACACACTCGCGAACTGCATCGGCACTTTGGAATTTCCTCATCAGGGCCAGCAGGCTCGAGGGTTATGCATCCAAGGGAAACATCCCCCGGAGATGTGCTTCAAGCATGACTGTGCCTTCTTCAAGTAGTGCAGCACCTGAGACACGCGATCTTCCAGCGTCGCCAACGCGACTGCACGATCCCGGTCAACCCAGAAGTACCCGATGGCTTCCAGTTGCTCTTGGGTCAGCCAGTTCAGTCGAATACTTACACGGTCTTTCTCTCCCTACGGGAGACGAAGACTAACAACTGCAAAGGACAATCAATCAACAAAAGAGTGAGTCGCCATTACAAGTGACACGAGAAAATAAAAGGGAGTCAGACAAACTAACATTGCAGTTGGTCATTAAGCTGAGCCACCTCGCGAAGCAGATAAGCTTCCCACTCCAAAGCTTTTTCCGCCTTCGACTTCCAGACGTGAGCAATACCACGGACGACCGGTGCCTCTTGCTCTAAATGCTTCACATGGTCGCACAGTCGAGACAACAATGATAGCTCCTCCACCTTCGAACGTGGATGCGCCACAAGTTCACCAGGGGAGGATGGACCAGGTGCATCAGCAGAAGGCACATCATGCGAATCATTCGAAGGTCCCTAACCAAGCAACAAAATAAGGGAATAAGAGCCATCACTCGAAAGGAACAAAAGCACCTAAGAACCAAGCATCAAACTTAACAAGTTCTGATAGGGGACACTCCCCAGCATGATTACAAAAAGACAACACGACTATGCCTACAGCTACGCATTGGCACTCGAGGGCTTCATCGACCCCGTGGCCACCTCCGACGATGTGGCCTTCTCAGCTACATGCCCTAACACCATGGCCTTCGCTGTCTTAGACCTTTTCCCCTCCTCCGAGTACCTCACGAGTGTCTCTATGAGCCTAGGCCCATATTTTGTGACAACGAGTGGCAAAGGGGGCAAAAACTACATGTTGGCCATTCGCAGCAATCAGCATCGTCGTGGAGACTTGGGTAGGGTCCAAGTTGACACCATGGGCCTGTGCCATTGCAAGCCCCATGGTAGGACCAACCCTTTCTATGCATTCTTGTACTCTGCGGGGATGCCACCATCGAAGGACTCGGTGAGGCCATCAAGATCTTCAATAAGCTTGGCCTTGGGAAACATCTCCTCCCTAAGACACCCAAGGGCAGCCTTGGCCTTCTTGAGTGAGTCCCGAGCACCGACATTGCGGTCTTCGACTACGGCCACGGTGTTGTCCAACACATCATCGCGAGCAAGCGCTTGGGGGTCAAAACTCACACCAGTAGCGCCTGCATAAGTTCCATGATTAAAGTCACGAAATGCCAAACAAAGGAGGAAAAGGAAATTCTTTACGAAGCAAAAAAGAAAGAAACTACAGCAGCAGGATACCTGAAAGCGCTTTTGCGATGGAATGAAGTTGTTCTGTGAACACCTTCTCCTGCTCAGCCACGGCGGCCGCAAGGTCATCGTCGCGCCTCATCGAATCCTGCTCAGAGCGCTCAAGGCTTGCGAGTGCCTTATCCTTTTTCTTCTCTGCAATGTTAAGGCTCTTCTCGAGGGTAGTAATGCGGCGGAGGAGATCATTGTTCTCAGCTACAAGAATGATACAGAAAAGTCAAGACTCAACCAAATTTCTACAATAAACATAAAAATGTATAAAGGCTCACATTTGAGCTGGCGAGTGCGGTTATCTAGCAAGGCATGCTGTCGGCCCAAATTTGCAATCTGTTCACCGAGGCGAATAGACTCTTCCAAGACAGGCAGTAAAAAACAGCGCAACTCATCACCAAAAGCAACTTGGAATGAATAGAATGAAGACACTTACATGATCATTCAGGGACTCTGAAGTTTCCTTCTGGGTGGACGTCCGGGCAACCATCTGATGACCCCCCACGTGAGGGGAGCTCGAAGAATTGGCGTCGGAGTTGGACGCTACCTGGGAAGAGCACGGATGCTCCTCCACATCCTTGCCTTTGGAATCTATGACTCGGGACTCTTTCAGAAAGCGACAATCATTTGAGGATGATGACGCAGTTTTTCTGCAGCAAAATGTACAACTAACTTCAGGAAAAAAGATCGTCAAGACATGGAATTACAATAGCAACATCGAAAACTCTACCCGTCGAAGTTATCAAGGTCGAAGGAGTCCTCCGACTCATCCTTCTACTCCTCCAGCTTCTTCCATGCAGGAGGAGCTATAACACGCATGGGCACTTCAGGGATCGGGACATCTGATGGCTGTGAAATACTGATACGTCCATAACGTATCTATAATTTTTGATGGTTTTAGGCTAATAATATGCTTTTGACACTTCTTTTTGTATAAAGTTTATGATTTATTTGGACTAACCTACTAATAGTTGCAAAAGTGTACAATGTTCTTGTTTTATACTTTGATTGTAGGAATTACCAAGAATACAAGTGGAAACCTTGTTGGAGTCAAATTGGGATTTTTTCAGAAATCTGTCTCAGAACTCTTTTTGAAGATGGTCACGTTTCGGGTCGAAGACGGCGTCAAACGGAAAACTCTTCCACTACAAAGTTGTTGAAAATTTCGCGATAAACGTTCTGTATATAAAATTTAGCTGATTCTGAGTCCGGACGGGCCTTTTTAGGCCTGATTACTGCAGCCCAAAATGGGGTGACGGGAATCCGAGAAGCTATATAAAGGAAGGAAACTTAATTCGCCCGGGGCATCTCCACCCACGAATTTGCAGCCACCAAAGCCACGTTTTTGCCTCCCCCATGGATCCCATCTACATGGGGGAGGGATCCCAAGAAGCCATGAAGGAAGGGGCTAAGGAGCGGTGCTACCCCATGGTACTGGCGGCGGGGAAGGAGTCCCCCGCACCACCGCCGGCGTCGCCGCCGCCCTCTTCACAATCTTCACCATCTTCACCGCCATCTCCATCACCTAATCCTCCTAGTATGCAGTGGTTCATCCTCCCACACACCTCTGTACCGTCCTATGTAAACATGGTGTTTGATACTATAAGTTATAATCCTATGATCTATGTCATGTTTGCATAGTTTCTTTGTTCTTAGATTGAATGGTTAAACGTCTTTGGTTCATTAGAGTTGTATGTTGATATGGTACAGTCCTTTGGTGTCCATTATATTTGTGAGCACATGGATTAAACATCATAGGGTTTGTAGTATGTGTAAAAGGAGGGGGGTGTTTTGCCGGAGTGATAGAAACCTAAGGACGCGAACCGGAACGTTGCACGTATGGGAGTAAGAGGACCATTAAACTTAAGGCTATGGTTGGGGAAACCTTAATGCATTGATTAGTACTTACGGATGTTTGCTAACAATCCAATCATATAGTACATGTAATTCCAAGTAGTGAAGCGCATGTATATTTAGCCTCTTCCACATAGAAAACTACATCAAAGACAATGAACTCGATCTATTCGCTATTTAAACTTGGACAACGCCACCACAATTACCACCACTATTCCACACTCATGGTACTGTTAGTTTAGTGTATTTTATTGCTGCATCAACTAGCTTTACTTTCTTGTTATTTATTATCATGCAAAGCTATCTCTATTACTCGTATTGTTGCTCTAGTTTTATTTCCTAGATAATGCAAACGTTTAGTGTGCGTAGAGTTGTATCAGTGGTTGATAGAACTTGAGAGAATATTTATCTTACCTTTAGCTCCTCGTTGGGTTCGATACTCTTACTTATCGAAAAGGCTACACACGATCCCCTATACTTGTGGGTTATCAAGACCTTTTCTGGCGCCGTTGCCGGGGAGCAATAGCGTGTGGGTGAATATTCTTGTGTGCACTTGTTTGCTTTATCTCTAAGTAGGTTTTACTTTCAGTTTTAAGTTGTTCTCTATCTTAGTATGGATAGGGAATGCGAATTACAAAAAAAATAGTTGTACTTGTTACCTAAAAACGTTTTTAAAAAGGAAAGTGATTGGAAAGATGAGTAATGGTTAAGTGGGGGTCGACCTTGAATCTTGTGTTCATGCCTATGAAACCAAAACAAATCTTTCCATGGAAGATTTTCAGTTAAAAACTTGTAGGAATGCATGAAGCCTTGAAAAAGAAAGATATTTCTGGTATTGATCTTAATGCTTATTCATTCGAAAATACTTGAATCTTGATCCTATGCCTAACTTAAAGGCATTAAAGAAAAGTACTTATTGGGAGATAACCCAAAAGTTTTAGTTGAGTATTGGAAGTTATTGCTTCAGTAATAACCTCTCCTTATCCTTTTTATTTGCTTTTTGTGCCAAGAGTAACCTCTAATGAGAGAGAAGTAATGCTTGGGAAAGTTGTTGTCCCAAAACAGATTTTTGTGCTTCGCTGTAAAAATTTGTGTAAAATCTTTGTATGTCGGTTTGAGCTGTAATTTTTTGTGCTTCTGCCCCAGGTTGTTATCCAACTTTCGTTTGGATAAACATCCAAGCAGTCATTCCATGAGTGGGACAATTCTTTACCAAAGATTTCATTCTTTCCCAAGCTTGAGCAACATGTTCATTATCAGATTGTTTAAACTTCATTATTTCACTTCTCATAGATATAATCTTAGCAGGAGGATAGTATTTTCCAATGAAAGCACCTTTGCATTTAGTCCAAGAATCAATTGCTAGTGAAGTCACACAACTTAGTATTTTCAAGAGTAGTCATTTTGTTTTGTGTTTTTAATAAAGAAAGCAATCTTGTAAAACTAATTTTTTGTGTTTTTGATAAAGAAACAAGCAAACAAAACAAAAGTAAACTAAGCAAAACAAAAATAACAAAGTAAAGAGATTGGTTATGAGGGACTCCCCTTGTGAAGATGTCCTTGACTCCCCGGCAACGGTGCCAGAAAATCACTTGTTGACTCATGTACTAACGAGCTCGTTGGGGAACCCCAAGAGGAAGGTATGATGAGCACAGCAGTAAGTTTACCTCAGTTATGAAACCAAGGTTATCAATCCAGTAGGAGCAAGGAAACACCTCAAAGGTGTTGCTAGCTAGACTTTGGCAGGGCGCACTACCGGCGTCAGCAGCAACGTGGAGACCTGCACAACATAACCACAAAATTCTGTCCCCAACTTGCGATGAGGTTGTCAATCTCATCGGTTTTGCTGAAAACAAAGGATTAAACGTATCGAGTGGAAGAAAGTAATAGTTTGCAGAAAGTAAACAGAAAGCAGTAAACAGTTGATTGTAGATTGATGGTAAAAGAAAGGACCGGGGTCCATAGTTCACTAGTGGTGGCTCTCCTTAAGATAGATGACATGTTGGGTGAACAAATTATAGCGGGGCAATTGACAAACATCGAGAAAGCATACAAGCATATACTACTCATCTGGACCCCTTTGAGACTTGATTGGGCATTACAACATTATACATAGACCGCCATCCAACTGCATCTATGACTAATAATCCACCTTCAGGTTATCATCCGAACCCCCTCCAGTATTAAGTTGCAAGCAATGAATAATTGCATTACGAATTGCGTGTAAAGTAAACAATACGATTGTTCTATGAACAAAGGATTGTTGTTTTCTCCCTAGTAGCAATAGCACATCTAGTACCTTAGACATTTCTATCACTTCCCCAGATTACTAGAGGCATGAAGCCACTATCGAGCATAAATACTAACTCTTGGAGTTGCTAGCATCTACTTGGCCAAGATAGCTACTAACAACGGAAAGCATGCTAGATCACAAATAACAAAGACATGATAGAATCAATAATCAATCTGAAATAGCATCTCAATATCCATCGGATCCCCACAAACACAACATGTATGAATTACAAATAGATGATCTTGATCATGAACGGATCTCACAAGATCTAAACATGATAGCACAAAGGAGGAGAACCAGCCATCTAGCTACTACATGGACCCGTAATCCAGAGATGAACTACTCACGCATCACACCGGAGGCTTGCATGGTGATGAAGAAGGCCTCTAGGGTGAATTCTCCCCTCCGGCATGGTGCCGAGAAGAGCTTTAGATCCCTCCCAATCTTGGGATGGAGATGACGGCGGCTATAGACTCTTTCGTGGGATTTTGATCGGGTACTTAGGGTTTCTGTATCGGAGGCAATATATAGGCGGAAGGAGAGGCCGAGGGGGTGCCTGGGCGGCTAGACCACCCCTAGCGCGGGCCAAGCCTGGCCGTGCGGCCAGGTGGTGTGGCCGGGCCCCAGCCCCTCTCCGTCCCGTATTCTGGCTCTGGGTGTCCCTCGGTGAAAAACCAACTTTGGCTTTTGTCCCGTCCAATTCCGAGAATATTTATTTTCTGACTTTCCTGGAACCAAAAACAGCAGAAAACAGACAGCTAGCACTGTGGCTCTTGTTAATAGGTTAGTCCAAAAAATCATATGAAAAGTACTCCAAAGTGTGGACAAAGCATAAGAAAGTAGATAAAACCAAGCATGGAACATCAAAAATTATGGATACGTTAGCAACGTATCAACATCCCCAAGCTTAACTCCTGCTCGTCCTCGAGTAGGTAAGTGATAAAAGGAAAGAATAATTTTTGAGGTGACATGCACCATCATAAACTTGATCAAAGTATTTGTAAAACAATGATAACTGGGATCATAGTACTTCAATCATAACATGAAAGACAAAGTTCTAACAATAAGGCAATGCAACTATGTTGCAACATTAAAAGGCATAAACAAAGGATTCATGAATAAAAATGCTTTGCAAGACGTTTGTTTGTTTCACATAAAGAAAACATAGCATAGTGGCTTTCAGATTGTCCCTCATAGAGTAGCAAACGTAAATGCATAGGACATAAGAGTGACTAGATACAAATAGTTTAAAACAAGCAATATCAAAGCTATGCATCAATCAACAAGTCTTGGGAAAATGCATATAGAACTAAGAATGGCCACTATGCTGTCAAAGTAGGTGCATAAAGATAGAAGGTGGAGACTCAACATAAAAGTAAAAGAAAGGCCTTCATAGAAGGAAGTAGGGATTCAAGTCTCATAAAGAGCTTCCAAAAATTATGGTACTTATTATCTTTCAGCTCTCATTGCCCCTATCATAAGCATCTTGAAGGTGATTAAGGTTAAAGTGACACAACTAAGAGGATATGCTTGACAAGTTATAAACCGAAGTCTCATGCCCCTTACTTACGAAGACCGAACCTCATGCTACTCAACTTTAGTCACAAGTAAGCACTTGTCATTGTAAGTACATATGTATCATAAAGAACCGCCAGTGGGGTACCCCTTGCACATGATACAAGAGCTATCCCATAATCAAAATGACAAGGAAAGCAGACAATGAGCATCTCAGCGATCTTTTTATTTGCTATTTGCATAGGTTTTTATTGAGGATTCTTCATAGAGTGCTCATTATGGTTATGCTGCAAGTTTCCACCATGATTAGGCATGGCTTAGGCTAGCGGCCCAGGCGTTTCTCTAACACACATACAAACTCCATGATCTTACAAGTTCCCCTTTTATTTGACACCGCCGGGATCCATAAGCAAAAGAACATGATATCAACGGGGTACAAAGTACAAGTGCAATGTTGAAAGCGTTCCCCATGATACATGGTTCTGCTAACTTCAACTCATAAAGCGCAAGCATATACGCAACAAAGATGGACGCAATGGTTCAAGTTTATAAATGCAAGAAAGTAAAGTGTGTCATCAAGTTCGTGAGAGCTTTAATCACTAGTTTTCTCATAACAAGTTTAATTCGGAAGGTAGACAAAAACATGAATATACTTGGAATAGCAAATGCTATTATGTAGATATGGTGGACTCTTTGGAATAACTTGGTTTTTGGAGTTGGATACATGAGTGGAACTCATGCTTGGTTGCGGAGGCTAGCAAAAGACTGGGAGCGACCAACTAAGAGAGCAATAATGGCCATAATTATGCAGAGCAACAAAACATCATTGATCAAAGCATAACGTGATGCTACAAGTTGAAAACTAAAGGATCATAAAGGCTATGGTGACTTGGGATAGTCATAACATGGTTTGATCATGCGCCAAGTCAACCCAAATAAAGCATCAAAGGAGAATACCACAATATTATGCTTTAATATGCTAAAACAACGCATGATTCTTCAAAGACACATTAAGCAATCTCAATTGTTTATAACAAGTCATGCTACAGCAAAGAATACTAAGCATAAAGCCAAAACAATATCAAGCATGGCATGACAAAGCATAGGCCACAGTCAAAAACAAGCTCCCTTTACCACTTAAGCATGAACTTTCCTACTCTTTTCCAATCCAAACCAAACTATTTGAAAACCAATGCATGAAAGAGGGGGTACAACTAATTTATTCAGCAAACTAAGAAAACAAATCAAACAAAAACCAAAATGAAAAAATGAAAAAGAAGACGCTCCAAGAACAACACAACTGTGCATGAAACAATAAAAATGAAGTGTTTGGAAGAAACTTGGAATTTTTATTGATGAAGAAGGGGATGCCTTGGGCATCCCCAAGCTTTGACGCTTGTACTTCTTGGATATTTCTTGGGGTGACACGCGTGGCATCCCCAATCTTGAGCTTTAGTCCATCCTTCATCTCATTATTTATTCCTTCCATACACCTGAATTTTTTCCTTCATACAAAACTTCACACAATCTTTATTAGCAACATTAGTGCACTCAAGATAATAAGTATTTAGGTTCAGTTCCAACACCAATAAAACTTCCATTAAAACACTATATACTGTAGCACTTCCCTCAAAAAGCTCAATTCCCCAAGGAGAACTCAAAAAGGAACCAACAAGAAGCAAATGCAAATAATGGCAGAAACCTGTCAAAACAGACCTGCAGGTAAAGACGAATTTTTTCGAAGGTCTTATGTTGCTCAAATCGAAAAGTGTTGAACTAATGAAAGTTATATAACAACCTGGGGCAGGAGCACAAAAAGTCACGCCTCAAAAGGACGTACAGAGATTTTACACAATTTTTTACGGTGAAGCGCAGAAATCTGTTTCGGGACAGCAACTTTCCCAATCATTATTTCTCTCTCATTAGAGGTTACTCTTGGCACAAAAAGCAAATAAAAAGGATAAGGAGTGGTTATTATTGAAGTAATAACTTCCAAGATTTATCTAAAACTTTTGGGTTATCTCCCAATATGTACTTTTGTTTAACGCCTTTAAGTTAGGCATAAGAAGCAAGAAAAAGAATCAAGTGTTCTCGAATGAAGAAGCATTAAGAGCAAATTTTGTTTTCATAGGAGAGGAAAAATCTTCTCTCTCTTCTTAGGGAAGTGTTCTATACCTTTCTTGAGTGGTTAATGGTGCCTTCTTTCATATCAATAATGGCACCAACAGTTCTAAGAAAAGGTATTCGCAAAGTAATAGGACAAGAAGCATTGCATTCAACATCCAAAACATAGAAATCAACAGGGACATAGGTATTGTTAATCATAATAAGAACATCATTAATACTCCCTATGAGTTTATTTTTAGCATTATCATCAAGTGGGACATTCAAATAACAATCTTCAAGTGGTGGCAAATCAAGCATATCATAAATCCTTCTAGGCATAATAGAAACACTACTATCAAGATCACATAAAGCTTTAAAATCAAAATCATTCACTTTCGTATTGATGATGGGTTCCCAACCATCTTCTTGTTTTATAGGAATAGAAGCTTTATGTTTCATCTTTTATTCTTTAATCTTTATGATAGCATCAGTAATGTGTTTTGTAAAGGCCATATTCATAGCACTAGCATTAGGACTTTTAGCAAGCTTTTGTAGGAACTTAATAACTTCAGAAATATTGCAACCATTAAGATCAAAATCATAATTATCATCTAAGGTAGTAGAGCTATTACTAGCCTCAACACTAGTGGTAATGTTAGTAGAAACACTAGTGTTTCTAGCATTTTCATCTTCTCTTTCCCACTTAGCATGCAATTCAGCTAATAGTCTAACATTTTCATCAATTCTAACTTGTATGGCATTAGTGACTGTAAAGGGATTATCATTAGTTTCAGGTTTAGCAGCCATTTTATTCAAAGAAGATTGAGCTTCATCCAATGATGCTATATTTCTTTCAGCATTACAGAGTTTTTCCTTAATAGTTTTATTGAAAGCAGTTTGTTTACTAATAAAATCTTTAAGCATAACTTAAAGTTCAGAGGGTGCACTCCTATTATTGTTGTAGGAATTTCCATAAGCATTACCATTGTTGGGAGGATATGGCTTATAATTGTTGTTACCAAAATTATTCCTATAGGCATTATTGCTAAAATTCTTATTTCTTATAAAGTTCACATCAACTTGCTCTTCTTGAGAAACCAAAGAGGCTAAAGGAACAGTATTTGGATCAATATGGGCTTTCCCATTAACAAGCATAGACACAATAATATCAATTTTATCACTCAAGGAGGAGGTTTCTTCAACATAAGTTACCTTCTTACCTTGTGGAGCTCTCTCAGTATGCCATTCAGAATAGTTAACCATCATATTATCCAGAAGCTTCATTGCAGCACCTAAAGTAATGGTCATAAAGGTACCTCCAGCAGCCGAATCCAATAGATTTCTTGAAGAATAGTTCAATCCTGCATAAAAGGTTTGGATAATCATCCAAGCAGTCAGTCCATGAGTGGGACAATTCTTTACCAAAGATTTCATTCTTTCCCAAGCTTGAGCAACATGTTCATTATCAGATTGTTTAAACTTCATTATTTCACTTCTCATAGATATAATTTTAGCAGGAGGATAGTATTTTCCAATGAAAGCATCTTTGCATTTAGTCCAAGAATCAATACTATTCCTAGTTAAGGAATTTAACCATTCTTTAGGTTTTCCTCTCAAAGAGAAAGGAAACAATTTAAGCTTAATGATATCTCCATCTATATCCCTATGCTTTTGCATCTCACAAAGTTCAACAAAGTTATTTAGATGGGCTACAGCATCTTCATTACCAATACCAGAAAATTGTTCTCTCATAACAAGATTGAGTAAAGCAGGTTTTATCTCAAAGAAAGTAGGTTTAGGAACAGGTGGAGCAATGGGTGTGATCATGAAATCATTATTGTTGGTGTTTGTGAAGTCACACAACTTATTATTTTCAAGAGTAGTCATTTTTTTTTGTGTTTTTAATAAAGAAAGCAAACTTGTAAAACTATTTTTTTTGTGTTTTTGATAAAGAAACAAGCAAACAAAACAAAAGTAAACTAAGCAAAACAAAAATAACAAAGTAAAGAGATTGGTTATGAGGGACTGCCCTTGTGAAGATGTCCTTGACTCCCCGGCAACAGCGCCAGAAAATCACTTGCTGACTCGTGTACTAACGAGCTCGTTGGGGAACCCCAAGAGGAAGGTATGATGAGCACAGCAGTAAGTTTCCCACAGTTATGAAACTAAGGTTATCAATCCAGTAGGAGCAAGGAAACACCTCAAAGGTGTTGCTAGCTAGACTTTGGCAGGGCGCACTACCGACGTCAGCAGCAACGTGGAGACCTGCACAACATAACCACAAAATTCTGTCCCCAACTTGCGATGAGGTTGTCAATCTCATCGGTTTTGCTGAAAACAAAGGATTAAACGTATGGAGTGGAAGAAAGTAATAGTTTGCAAAAAGTAAACAGAAAGCAGTAAACAGTTGATTGTAGATTGATGGTAAAAGAAAGGACCGGGGTCCATAGTTCACTAGTGGTGGCTCTCCTTAAGATAGATGACATGTTGGGTGAACAAATTACAGCGGGGCAATTGACAAACATCGAGAAAGCATACAAGCATATACTACTCATCTGGACTCCTTTGAGACTTGATTGGGCATTACAACATTATACATAGACCGCCATCCAACTGCATCTATGACTAATAATCCACCTTCAGGTTATCATCCGAACCCCCTCCAGTATTAAGTTGCAAGCAACGAATAATTACATTACGAATTGCGTGTAAAGTAAACAATACGATTGTTCTATGAACAAAGGATTGTTGTTTTCTCCCTAGTAGCAATAGCACATCTAGTACCTTAGATATTTCTGTCACTTCCCCAGATTACTAGAGGCATGAAGCCACTATCGAGCATAAATACTAACTCTTGGAGTTGCTAGCATCTACTTGGCCAAGATAGCTACTAACAACGGAAAGCATGCAAGATCACAAATAACAAAGACAAGATAGAATCAATAATCAATCTGAAATAGCATCTCAATATCCATTGGATCCCCGCAAACACAACATGTAGGAATTACAAATAGATGATCTTGATCATGAACGGAGATCACAAGATCTAAACATGATAGCACAAAGGAGAAGAACCAGCCATCTAGCTATTACATGGACCCGTAGTCTAGAGATGAACTACTCACGCATCACACCGGAGGCTTGCATGGTGATGAAGAAGGCCTCCCGGGTGAATTCTCCCGTCTGGCAGGTTGCCGGGAAGAGCTTCAGATCCATCCCGATCTAGCAATGGAGATGACGGCGGCTACAGACTCTTTCATGGAATTTTGATTGGGTACTTAGTGTTTCTGTATCGGAGGCAATATATAGGTGGAAGGAGAGGCCGAGGGGGTGCCTGGGGTGGCCAGACCACCCCCTGGCGTGGGCTAAGCCTAGCCATGCGGCCAGGTGGTGTGGACGACCCCTGGGCCCTCTCTGTCTCGTATTCTGGCTCTGTGTCCCTCTCGGTGAAATACTGACTTTGGCTTTTGTCCCGTCCAATTCCGAGAATATTCATTTTCTGACTTTCCTGGAACCAAAAACAGCAGAAAACAGGCAGCTGGCACTATGTCTCTTGTTAATAGATTAGTCTAAGAAATCATATGAAAAGTACTCCAAAGTGTGGACAAAGCATAAGAAAGTAGATAAAACCAAGCATGGAACATCAAAAATTATGGATACGTTAGTAACGTATGACACCCCCAAGGCCTATATAAAGGAGGGAGGACCTAAGAGAGAGCCACCACACCATATCCCTTCAACTATAATCTCTTTAATTCAGTTCATATTCCTGTTTACTTTCTGTCTTAGTTTATTTCGTTCTTGTTAAAAGCTCTTTGTCATTAGATATTTTAAACCTCTCTCAATTATTGCTGTTCTAGTAACTAATAGAATAGGTTATTTCCAAACCACGGTTTGGGTGCAAAACATAGCCGCATTGACAACGTGGCCGCGGGGTCGTGTTTCTTCCGTTCGTCGATCTCCCTCGGGATAAACTCTTAAATATTTGCTGCTACAAGTACTGCAATAACCTTGTTGTTTGTGCATGAATCTAGTCATCAAACTGGTACCGTTGCCGGGGAGCTAAGTGTCTGGTTATTACCTTCCTACTCACACATAGTTTATTTCCGTTTATTGCTATTCATCTTACTGCCTTTGATTATTTGAAAAGAAGAAAAATTAGTTTACCTTTTGTTAGTAGTCTTGTTATTTATTTTAGTTATAGGAAATTTAAAAACATAGGAACTGTGGAAAGTAAAAGTCTTGTGGAGTATGGTGCTCCGAGTGTTGATCATTTACATGCTCATTCAGCCCGCTATTGATGTGGATGGATATGAGATTAATCCTATGTGGATAAGTATGATCATGGAAATAGCTTTTGTAGGAGATCCGGATAATGATCCTTATGAGCATATTGACAAATTTACTTCATTATGTTCTACGGTGAAGGCAAATGGATGGACAAATGATAAGCTGAAGTTATATCTGTTTCGGTTCTCGCTGAAAGGAAAAGCTAAAGATTGGCTAAAACCACATCCCGCAGGACACTTTAATTCATGGAAAGGTATCTCCGAAGCTTTTCTCGGTAAGTATTTTTCACAAAAGAAAACTTATGAGCGTAGGCTTCATATCCTGAAATTCAAGCAGAGCAACAATGAGGATTTAATACAAGCTTATAGTAGGTTCTCAAAATTGATGCATGATTGTCCACATCATAATTTACCTGATTGGTTATTGTTGAATCACTTTTATGGAGGCTTAAATCACTCTTCTAAGGATAAGCTATATATGATGTGTGATGGTGTATTACTTGGAAAAACTTTGAAAGAAGCTTGGCAACTTTTAAGAGATACACATAATAATTTTCATCAATGGCAATGTGAAATTGTGCATGAAGAAAAACCTCTCCCTAATGATCTAGAGAAAGTCCGGTGGAAAAGACCAAGCTACTGGATCCAAAAGGACATTATGAGCTGTACCCTCAAAATAGTAATCAAGGTAAATATTCAAAGTTTGGTAATAAATCTTTAACACCCTCTATGCAGGAAGGAAAGAATACATATTTACCACGCTTGGTGCATCCATCCTCACGTGGCAATGAGAACACTTACAAGATACCGATGCACCGCAAGCGGGTACATCTTAGAGCAAACTATGATATAAATCCTGCAAACACTCGTTGGAGGTAAGCAAAACTACTCCTATAGCTGCCTCCATTGCTGAATAAATGTGGAGTATAAAAGCCTGGCTACTTTGTTATAAGAAAGCGCTTCCCGGGAGGCAACCCAGAAGTCATTAGGTGTATTTCTTAGTTTTGTGTCTTGAGTCTAGTTGCATTCATGTTGCATTGGCACTTTTATTCTTTGCATGTCTTGCTATTAGAGTTATCTTGTTGTAGTTTTCAAAAGGTAGAATTTATTATTACTATGTGTTGCATAACTTGGTTGTACTCCAATCCTGTTTTATACATGCTAATGTTGGTCTAAAATTAAAGTTGTTATTTTACTGTCAAAACAAGGTGTTTCGCTAAGTTTCAGGATAAGAAAGAATTCTCGAAGAATTTTTTTTTTTGATGTCTACTGAAGGTTAACGACCAACTATATGGCGGGAATAAAGAATTCCAGCCGTATAGTTTGGTCGTATAGATCTCTTTGCTATCGACAAATTTTCTTTATTAGGTACATAAGGTTTAACGACTAACTATACGGCAGGAATAAAAATTCCAGCCGTATAGTTATCAATGCCTTTATAAAATTTCTATTCCAGAATACTAAAGGTTTAATGACCAACTATACAGCGGGAATAGGAATTCCAGCCGTATAGTTTCGGGCGTATAGATATCGATGCCTTTGTCAAAATTCTTTTCCAAGGTACAGTAAGTTTAACGACCAACTATACGGCAGGACCTTTTTGGTCCGGCCGTATAGTTGCACCCGTATAGATGGGAAAACCCCTCAAATGCCAACTGGAAGGTAACCATTGCTCAAACTTTTATTCTTTCTTCTTCTAAAAACCTCGAACCACCATCTGGGAGCTTCTCCCATGATCTAGAGAAGCCGAGCATATGTAAGCAATAAAATTCTACCTCAGAAACCTCCTAGACTGTAATTCTCTATAGAAGTTTATGTTTTCTTTTTTACTTTCCTTTTATCGGTGGGGTAAATGAACTATGTTCGTATACCAAACCGATGCATTGTATTTTGTATGTTATTTTCACAG
Source organism: Avena sativa (assembly GCA_916181665.1). Taxonomy (NCBI): domain Eukaryota; kingdom Viridiplantae; phylum Streptophyta; class Magnoliopsida; order Poales; family Poaceae; genus Avena; species Avena sativa. The sequence continues at coordinate 22,404,127 of OV702290.1, read as the reverse complement.
GGACTTGAACCTTGTGTGACGACATGTATGGTAGTGCCAACCGTGCAAACACTCGCATGAGCCACTTGGTTGCTTCGATTCAACGCTTCGACAATCAGCGTCTGGTAAAACCTTCCAACTCGAACCTCTTTTAATAAGCACATAGGGGCTGCACACTCATGTCTCGTATCCTATTTCGCTTGCACCTCATCACAATCTAGGAGAGGCATCTTCTAGAACTAGTTTGTTGACTTAAGCGTGGTGCTTAGGTTGATGAACCGACTCAGTGGGACTTGTATTTTTATCACTTTGAGCTAATCCCCGTGCCTTCAAAAACACAAAGTATTTTATTTTCTTCTTAGTTTCCAAGCAGGTTCACAAGGAAGGCGGCCACCAAGCTATATCAAGAAGTATACGTTAAAGCAAAGGTTCTTGTCCACCAAAAGAGAGGTTACTTGTACCTCAACGGTAAAGTGTGTCACCCTTGTTTTCAACTAAGCTTGGGGAGGTAACCACTTATCACACTCTCTTTTGGAAACTGTATTTTCTCTTTTCTTTTGGTGATATACTCAAGTTTGGTTCTTGCAAAGTTCTAAGCTAGGGGAGGTTACTTCTGCATGTGTAGAGTCTTGTGCAATGTTCGTATTCGATGAAGGTTTAATGCAATCATGTATCTCGCTATTTTTGAATGCTTATTTAAGTGAGTCTAGTTCTTTATTCATATGGGGATACACTTGTTCATGATATGCACCATAGGAGTTGACTTAGAGCTTGTATGCATCTTGCCAAATTGTTTATCAAGCTTGTGACACTATTTGTGATCCTCTAGAAAACATTGCCACAATCTCAACACTTGGAAAGAATGAATACTTGATCAAGATCTTTTGAAATTTGTTGGTTGTCACTAAATAGCTTTGTCTTAAATAAATAGGTTATGCTCGACCCCATAATGTCAAAACAATAGACTTGATAGTTTGCTTACGGAAGGAGTTGTCAATTGGAAATGATATTTTGAAGTTTTGAGTTCTATGCTAAATAAGGTGTTGTTTAATTGTCTTAAGACTTTAGCCTTAAAGATACTCAACACCATAGATGTGATGATCGACTTGATAGTACTCTTTGAAAGGATTTGTTTGAAGAAACTAATATTTAGCGGTAATTGAGATGCATGTGAAAAATCTTGACCTGATGATTAAAGTATGATATTGCTTTATGCGTGTCTGCACCACTATCGCACAACATGAGATGATAACAACTCCGCTAGCCTTTGAACAGTCCAAAAAGAGGAAACTCTTGGAGTTTGGCTATGAGTTGCCCAACATATGTAGCAGAAATGCTATATTTGGGTATCCATTAGTATTCTCATGGGCATGCATTCAAAGCAAAAGAGGGAATACTCCTCTGACCATTATGAGAAATCATTATACCGAAAAAGGAAACCTTGGTAATGGTCAAGGGTATCCATTCTTAGCCTGCACAGTCTTGTAAAACACACTAAGTTTTGGCATCATCTCATTACTGATGAACTGAAGTTTTAGAAAGACAAAGAATAGAAAATGAGTGTTCGATAGCCGTTATTCATTGATGTGAATGACCAAAAGAGACACTATAATGCTATGCTTCTTTTGACATGTTCTCGCATTTCCTTTTGGCATAAATCTCGTTACTAAGAGATAAACTTTTTGAAACTCAATAACTAATGTTTGCACTTGAGAGCCTTAACTAGATGACATGATTGGGTAGAATCGATAAAATTTATTCCTATTTATGATTGACATCTATTTGTGACTAAGTTTTGCCTCATAAAAAATAATTATATGAAAAGTTATAGAAAAGGTGCAATAAGAGGATCACAAGTTTGTCTACAAGTTAGATTCACTATTGACATGGAGCATATAAGTTTTGATGAATATTTAGTGGTCTTTATAACTAAGCTTGTGTTGCCTTGTATGAATACATGTTTTCTCTCTTCAAGCTTGTAGAAGAAATAAGGATGCAAGGCATTGATTTCCAATGATAAGCTATTTCACAACCATAAATTTATTATCGACCCTTCCTGCTCGAGGACGAGCAAGGTCTAGCTTGGGGAAGTTGATGGCTGTGAAATACCACCTCTTTTAGCCATATAAAATGTGCCATTTATCTCTCATATCATGTTGCTTCCATCTATAGCTATGCCTTATATGCATGACTTCTAGTTCTCATTTACTTTCATATGAGCTTTGCACATTTAGTAGTTTAGGTAGAATTTTATCACTTTCCTTGTCTATGACATGTGTGTAGGTATTGGTGAAGATTATGGATAAAAAGAAACAAAGAGAGCATAGTATGGAGGAGCTGCAGGGACCAGACTTAGCCATTTGAGAGGTTAGAAAAGTGAATTTTTCCAACTTCTCAAAATAAATATTCAAGACCATGGGGTTGTAGCTCTCGATGAGACGAACTCAACGAGCCCAAGAACACCCAAACAGAGTTCGTATGAAGAAATGGCGACCAAAATAGTAAAGGATCTACAAGTTCAATGACCAACTATACGGCCAGAACTAAAAGTTCCCGCCGTATAGTTTGGCCGTATAGTTGGTAAAAAAGTCGCAAACAACGGGATTTCGCCCTAGAGAAGCTCCAGAACCTTCCCTAAGTCATATGACGGTATTGGGGGAACCCTAGGGCACCCCAAGGCCTATATAAAGGAGGGAGGACCCAAGAGAGAGCCACCAGACCATAACCCTTCAGGGGCGGAGCCCTGCTGCCGCCACCACCCATCCGATATCCACGGCGGCGGAGCTCTGCCTTAACCACACCTCCGAGATCTAGATCTCCCTCAACACCATCACCATCAAGGCATCCAAGCAAGAAGAAGAGGAGGAGAAGGAAGACATCACCACCACCACGCATCGATCTCCATCTCCATCATCATCTCCATCTCTCTCTCTCTTGTGCTTAGTAATTGTAAGGTTGAACACGGTTGTGACATCATTATATATTTATATATGTTTTGTTGTTCATCCATGTGTGAGTGATTGATTCAATTCTAGGTTGAGGTATGATCTAGTGTGCTAAGTTAGAATTTATTGTGATGTAAGATGAGTTTATGTGATCCTTTGGTCCGGAAGTGCCTTTTTCCTTGCGGTGACGCATGAGAATCATGCATAGTGCACACAGAGTGACAACTTGGTAATCAAATGGGGAACGTTTATTTGTCTGAGAAATCTCTTCTAGATCACACATATATTTTCCCATCTAGTACTAGTGAGACCGAAGCCTAGAAGCCCTCTCTCAATCCTACAAGTACAATCTCTTTAATTCAGTTCATATTCCTGTTTACTTTCCGTCTTAGTTTATTTTGTTCTTGTTAAATGTTCTTTGTTATTAGATATTTTAAACCTCTCTCAATTATCGTTGTTCTAGTAACTTATAGAATAGGCTATTTCTAAACCACGGTTTGGGTGCAAAATGTGGCTGCATTGACAACGTGGCTGCGAGGTCGTGTGTTCCATTCGTCGATCTCCCATCGGGACAAACTCTTAAATATTTGTTGCTACAAGTACTGCAATAACCCTATCGTTGGTGCAGGAATCCAGTCATCAGCACCCCCCTCAGTCGAGGGGCCCTTCAGTGTCTCTAGTGATGAGGCATCTGAGTCCTTGCTCTAGGAGCGCTTGCAAGTGCCGTCCCTGCTGCACTCGGGGGCTCCTTATCCTCAACAATAGGGACAGTGGAGACGGATTCGTCCTTCTTCTCTTCCTTGGGAGGAATTATCCCTTCTGGTTGGGGAGGGAGGACAGTCACCACTCTCCATTCATGTAAAAGACATACCCAATGGCATCATAAGAAGCCTTGCAGGCAATTGAAGAACCAAAGAAGAAGCAATAATAAAACTACCTCAGGTGGAGGGTGACTCGCGCAGAACAGGAGCACGAGTCACCTAGGAGCTTCTCCTTGGCAGTCCACTTGGTCACCCGCCGGAACCTCTTGTCCACCTCCACCGAAGAAATATTCTCCTAGGAGACGCGGGTGATGTCACTAGCGCCAGTCTAGCAGTACATTGGGTGTGCCCTAGCTTGCCGCGGCTGCACCCGACGACGCATCCAAGTGCGGATGAGGTCAGGGCCGTCAATCTCCTTTCCTCGAATGGGTTGGAGGTTGTAGACGCACTTGTACAAGACTTTGACTTCCTCGGCCTCGCCGGGCATCACCACATTCTTCCAGGATCTCATCTTCTTCAATTCCGCCTTAGGGTTAAAAGGAGCAAGTCTGTAGTGCTCGCCCTCAACCTTTCGGTCGCGGATGTAAAACCACTTCTCCCTCCACCCCTGGACAGAGTCAGAGCTCTTGAGGTAGAAGTATTGGACAGACGTGTCCACATGGATACCGCAGCCTCCAATATCGTAAACCACAGACCTAGAACCCGACTGTCGTTTCATCTGAAGTTCTTTTTAAAGAGACCTAAGTGCAACTCGATTCCGAGCCAGGCACCTTGTGGAGGGGTAAAAATAGAGAAACCCTCGTACAAACTTGTGGAGGGGGAGAGAAAGGCCCTGAAGGATAAATGAAAGGAACATCACCTGAAATCTAGCAGGGGGATTGGGGATTACCTCCATGCTAGGAACCTTGCAGTATTTTGCATCAGCAAGAAGAAGACCGTCCTGGCAGTGCTGCTCGAGCTCATGTTCCTTTACGGCGGTGCGCCGCCACGAGCCGTTGGTGATGCGCATCCCCGCACCCTTCTTATTTCTGGCCGCAGTTGTGGTGCCGGAACCAGCGGCGACGTTGCCCTTCTTCTTGGTCGTAGCAGTGATGACGGTAGATCTAGATGCGGCCGCACCTTTCTTCTTCCCCATCTTTCGCTGACGGTAGGAACAAAGGAAGTAACTGGGGAAGGTTTTTAGCCCGTCCAGCGCAGAGGTGTGGGCAGGAGCAGCAAAGCAGCAGCAAGCAATGAGAGAAGTGGGCAAGGAGGAAGACGATGAACTGTGGGGAATTTACCGTAGAGGAATCCCTACTTAAGCTCAAATGCAGATGCAATCCAACTTCTAGAAGCACACCAGCCAGACGCGTGGTGCAAATTAAGGTGGACGCGTGACGAAGGAAACGCTGAACCATCGCCGCACTTTCCCTACTACGCACAAAAATTGAGGAGACACAGTTAAAACAAAGATTACGCATGTCTGGTCAAATCTCAGTCAGAGATGGGGCCCCGCTTTCATCACGTCCCGTCAATACTGCTTGGGCGGGCAAATGAGATCATCTAATCATCAACATTGACGTCATCTGCTTCAGTAGAGGATAAACTTGACTACTTCAGTCCTTGCTTGACTCTGCGAGTCGACCAAGCACTTGGGGGCTACTCCTTATAGGAGCGCTAGCTGCGCACCCGAAGAATTTCATAGGCACAGAACTTCCCTCATCAAAGCATTACTCCTCTTCAAATCAACGATTCAATTATTTTACTAAAGTGTAACTCCCATAGGGAGCGCTGAAAACATTTTCGGCTGAAACAAGAAATGATAGCAGTCGAAACATATTCAAAGTCCCTAGCCGAGTCTACGACTCGAATAGGCACTCGAGGGCTACTCCCATAGGGAGCACTGGTCGCGCACCCTATGAAATTTTTTAATCGTCAAACCGTGTGTTGATTACAAACACACTCAAAATGGCCACTCCGCCTCACATTCTCCCTGCAAAGAGACTACATCTCCTGGGTTACCCGAATACCTCCGCGGTGACAAAAACTTTGTTTGCCGCGTTTACAACATGGAGGTAAGACCTGAGAAAGGCCTGGCAACGCACCTGCTGCGCTCTACCAGATATGAACCATGCTTACATGCACGACAAAATAAGCCTTGACGGATGTGTCGAGTGCCCTCACCTAAAACACTAGAATTCGAACTCATAAGACCTCCACGGCCAGAGTCGAATTACGCCAGCATTATTCCTAATTCGAGTCCGAGGACTCGAATTTGAGTAGATAGCAATGTTTTGCCCTAAGGCAGTTAATTGATCCTGATCCATCGGGTGAATCAGGCATGCTTATCGACAATCCCTATGACATAGATTGCAATACCCGAAATAACTTTGGATGAGCTTATATCCCATGCACTCAAAAATTTATAGTCTCCAACCAAATCAGTGATTCGGCTAGACACTCGGGGGCTACTGACATGAGTATACCTTATAGGTACCTAAGATTAGCCTATACGGTTCAGCCCAAGAAGGAGTACATGGTGCAAATGAAGCCCAACAAAGATTCGGGTGGCCCGCTAGACGTTCGACTTCTTGGTGGACACGGCGAAGTATAGATAGAAACTTAAAGGAAAACCCTAACTTGTAACTGACTCGATCTGCTACTCTTAGACCTACCCTCTCTATAAAAAGGCGAGAGAGGGGCGGCGAGGAGGACCAACGCATTCACCTCCGCATACACACTGCCATATTGCATTTGTGCACCATGGTAATCTTCGACTCCCTCGTAATCAAGAGCAGACAAGCAGGAGTAGTGTCCTCTACGAGGCCTGAACCTAGGTAAAACCTCTTGTCACCTATGTGCTTGTTTGCTAGCCGATCAATGCCTCCAGTGCTCCCCACTTCCTCGAACCTAATTCCATCAACGATGGGCATTTATGAGTTAACCCCTCGTTAGACTCCTTTATGTCATCATCCCCGGTCTTCTACCCCTTCTCCTTGGCCGCCTTTCTTCCTAATGGCTTCTTAGTCTTGGCAACCGAATTGGTAGTGGTGCTTCGTTTGCCTTCATCACTTGATGCGTCTCCATCATCTTCATCATCCAAAATCAGTGGTGGACCATGACCACAATTTTTGGAGGGCCCAAAAGAGATTAGATGAGAGTTGAGGGGAAAACTTAAAATATTTTGTATTTTGTATGGTCAAAGATGATAAATACTAAGTAGTATTATGTAAATTTCAATTGAGTTGGGGGCCATGGCCCTTTTGGCCTCCATTAAGGTCTGCCAGTGTCCATAATGGTAGCATCTTCGACTGAGGAATTCCTTTTGGGACCTCATAAAGCTCATGGTTCTTCCACTTTTCATCATCCTCAAGTTTAGTCCAACAAGGATGCAAATTGAATGCCTTTCCCAACTTCACTGGCTTGCTCTTCTTGCCAGCTCCCTTAAAAAAGTTTTGAGCAATGTTTTTCTACAAATGACACTAGAGTAAGCTAATTAACTGTATACAAATGAATGAAAATATGATTTCTGAATAAAAATATGGCAATATGAACTTGTGAAAATGAAAATACTCACCCAGTCACCGTTGTTGGTAGCATTTGGGTTCACAACATCTACTTGTGCCAAACATGCACTTCTGATAATTAGTCGAGATTGTTCCCCGTCGATGATGAATCGATGTCGTCTTGCGCACATTGCCACTCTTGTTTCTTGCATTGAAGAACTCCTTCATACTTCTCCAATAGGTGTCGTTTGGTTGATCTATGCCAACGGATGGATTGCCCACTTTTCCACGCTAAGACAATCAACTTATCTTCATCCACGGTGTAGTTTGTCGCTCTTCCCTTCGGAGACTCATCAAACAACCCCTCACAGTACTCTTCATCATAGTTTGTCTCATACTCGGTTGATAGATTTTCATACTCTTCGGATCCCACGTTCATTTGTTACAAAAACATCTCGTCATTGACACTACATAGATGAACACCACACATTGATCACACAAATGAATGAAATCAAAAGGAAATTCAAAAAGAAATTCAAAAAGAAAAAAGAGAAAGAAACTACCTTTGCGAATTTCATCGACCAGATGCATTGAGACTGACGGTAGCATCAGGATAACCTCCCCCCCCCCCCCCCCCGTGGGAGATGGTAGAGGCGGCATGGGAAGATCCTCCTTGACGGTGGCAATGTTGGAGATGGCCCTTGGCCTTGGGCTGCGGATGATCGTGGACTTCTGCTTCTTGGCCTTATCCCCAAAGTCCCAAGTGGCTGCCTCTTCACGCTGCCACCAGCGCCTGGCTTCTGCCCTTTGGATGGCTTTCTGACCACCGCGAGGATGACCTGGGATGGATCCGCGGCCACGATGTCCGACTGGGCCGAGGATAACACGAGGCGACCCCATAGGGTTTTGAGCGGCAGTGAAAATGGTTAGGATATGGGTCAGAAAGGGGTCAGGGTAAGGCTGGAGCCGTCCATGGCGAATGCGGTGGCTGGTGATGGCCGAATCGTGGTGGCGAGCGGGTACGTGTGGGTGCGGGAGGGGAGAGGGAAGTTTCATAGCGAAAGTTGGGAACTCTCACGCGTGCTTCTGAGTTTTACATCACTAGAGGAGGTGATCTATATTTGCATCACTTGGGGCCACTTTTACATCACGGTGTAAAAATTATACACCACCTTTAGAGAGGCATTTTTGGCCTCTAGTGATGTAAATGTTCAGTTTTACATCACCACACCCATTATACATCATATGTTAGAGATGTTCTTACAAATCGGTCATGATCAAGCACCTCAAACAAGCTTTCAAGACCCGAGCCAGGCCATGTCATAGTTCTACCTTCCACTCTCGCAAAGTTTGTGAGGTGATGGCTAGCCCTATTTTATTTTATTTTATTTTGACAAAGATCATATATTAATATAGCATATATAGCAATTACGCCTAGGCTTTGCAACAATGCATTTCCCTAGCAGCATTACGGAAGCACATGACCTAGAAAAATCAAGAAGAATTACAAAAAATAAAAGTCCTGCTACAACGATCAATTCTTTGTAACAACGATGCTAACACCACCAAAATAACACTAGAAGTCCAACATCTCCAATAGAGATGCCTTTAAGAAGGAAACAGTACACAAGTGACGTTGTTGCCTGATCAAAGATCATAGGTTTTCACCCTGGAGAAATTTCTCGCTCACAAAACAATGCCTTCAACAAGACCATTTCCTGGCATAACCAATTAAGTCCAGACCTTAGATTTTCACCCTCCAAGGCAAGTCTGTGAATTTCTCTTGTGCACACGCCCCCACTAATAGTCACTGCTGCGAGCCAGTTCACTACAAAAATAAGCCCCGTGCGCATCACTTTTTGGGGCGACATAAGAAAATGTGCCTATAAAAGTTTGTTAGCCGGCAAATGAGCAACCACAACACCATTTTGTCAAGGCGGCCGTGTATTATGTTGTGTGGTACACACAATACCAGCAGATATTTGTGTCGTTGTAGGCGAGGCACATTTTAATGACGGAGTAGATGGATGGAGGCATACCAGTCGCTGTCCATTGTACATGACATTTATGGCCCACCACCGGTCAAGCACATCATGTTGAATGGTCGGTCTTATCTCGCTAACTTGCATGGCCTGCTGCCGGCGGGCATGGCCTTTATATCTCCTTCTACATATTCCACAACTGCAATCTTAATCTCAATATTGATCTATATCTTACTACTCCTATTCTCGTAGTACACTCCCCCAATCCCTCTCTTCTAATCTTCACTGGTGGAGACACACGAGCCGATGGTATATATGTCTCTATAGATTAGTTGTTGGTAGTTTTTATATCAATCTCTCTTGTGATTAGAAGATATAATTTGGGGATATCTGTCTCTGTAGAATCGTAGGGTTTGGAGAGGTTTTGTGGAAAATTTGATGACTGGTTACTGGTGAGGCTCTAAGTTCCTGCCACGTCACATCGTCGCTGTTAGTGGTGATGACGTTGGCCGCAGGTTCGTTGGGTGTCACCACCTACCGCCGAAGTGCATCTTCCGAATTTGGGTCGATCCTCCGAACATGCATGAGATGCAACTTACCTCCAATATGAAGCAGGGGCGACGACTACACCGAGGACACTGGATCCAAGATGAAACTTCCATCCCAGGATGAAATTGAGAATAGGACTGGTGAACAAAGGATGAAATCCCATGTTCTGGTGGCTCTAGACGAAATTCCATTGGTGTACTAATACGTGAATTTGTACTACAGTGTTCAATAAATATGTATGAGCACTATGTTATCGAAACTTGTTGTTTTCTCTGTTGTAGTTTTTTAAATTTTATCTATAAGATTCAATTGTGAATCATGAGAGACTCGTCTCATTGACTAGTGTGTTCCACAAAATTTGACCACCTAATTACCCCACTATGGTGTGTGGGCTTGTAAGCAAGTCATGCCCATGGTTCAAGAATTAGATCTCTATATCGAGTAGCGTAAAATATAGCGAACACTTGGAGCCCTATCCACACCACCACACTCCACTCTCTGCTAACCCTAGAACTCGCATCACACCACTCTCCACGAGTAACCCTAGATCTTGCAGCACCCCCACTCTTTGTTTAACCTCTATCTCGAAGTAGTCCCCTCCTTTCCAACTATAGATCTCCCACCACTTGCCCTCTTCACGACCTAAGATCCCATCACAATCTCCATCTACAAGATCAACAGTGCTTTGCAGCACGTAATATGGTGGTCAAGCAAGCAACGCAGTGAAGGCTGCTTGTGCGGAATATGGTAGCCAAGCATGCGACACCGTGAAAATCGACCACATAGAAGATGGTCAAGCAAGATATGCCATGAAGATCAACCATGCAGAAGAAGGTCAAGCAAGTGAATGCCATGAATATCAACCATCAGCGATGGAAATCTTTCAGATTAAGGAGGGGCTCAATATTAGGGATTTGATTGGATTTTATATGTAGTTTTTCCTTTTTCCTAGTGTTTTTTGTTTTCTATTTTATTTTGGAGAAGTTAAAGAAATGCAACCATTAATTGTAATTAAATATATAAAAATTATAATTCACAATTTCGTTATATTTGAATTAATTAAGTGTTGATTGTTATAATTGTAATAATTAATTGTCATTAAAAATTGTGCAGTAAAAGGTGTACTAAACACGGAAGGGTAATGAGCCGTACCTTCTTATTACACGGCACTAAAGTTCCATCGTCTGCCGGTATGTAGTATGGCACAACTCTGTTCCACCGCGGAAGTGTTAACTCGGCAGATAACGATGTGTCGCGCCAAAAATGCGTCCTATAAACTTTTCTCCACGCAGTTATCTCTAGCAGCCTTTTTTGCCGCGCCAGCGCGAGCACAACGACTAGGCGTGTTCCTTGGTGTTTATAGGCAAGAGGGCACGCGATACGTGTTGTAGTGGTTTCACATCACCACAAATACTCAAACCGCCATCGTTAGCTCTTATGTCCATGCTTTCATGACATTTTCCGCATCTGATTTCACCATGGATCGCCAAAGACATGACATATGATGGTAATAGATAGTAGAGCTTCACAACGCTCCCTCTGAAAACCAAATAGTTAGAAAAAACACGGGTGCCTATGACCGAATTCCTTCTGATCTGACAATCTCTAGGCATGATGCGCCCATGGGAGTTTGCTAACAGAGCCTTCCAGAACATGCCATTGAAGGGGTTCGAGGAAGAAAACACAATTTTTTCCTACACGAACACACCTAATTATAGGATCTATCTAGGAGTAATACTGTAATGACAGAGGTTTCAAATATATAACCTTGTAGTCCGAAATCGTTTAACATTCTGAGGGGAACGTGGATGATATAGTTGTACTCGTAGACGACCTCAAGGTCACGATGTTCCTCGCAAGTCACTCCTTGCTCTATCGTGTAGCAGCCTGGCTCACGACATCCAAGGTGCCACTAATGGCAGCACCCTCGTGGTTTTGCACACATATGGTGTATGACAACGACCTTCGGTTCTCTGATCCCTGCCGAGAGTACGGAAGTAGATCCTCTGGCTAGAATCACTTCGACACAATGTCATGTTGTAGGTGTGTTGTCTCTTGTATGTGCCATCCTTCCAGGGACCACGCTATCGCGAGAGGACAACGAGAGAGAGAGAGAGTTCCTTGAGAAAATTCCTGAGAGAATTATTGGACGATATTCCCACCCATGCCCCTCCTTATATAGGAGAAGGGAGGGTACTCCCTTCCCTCAAGTCCCATGGTGGGAGTAAAGGAGAGGAGGTGTGAGGCTCCAAGGGGAGGAGGCGCCATGGGTTGGCCATCTGACCGGCCGGGGTGGGCCCCACCCCGCGCGCCCCATGCCAGGCGGCGGCTTGGCCCTTGGCCCTTGCCCTCGGGCGGTTTCCCCTCTTAGGCCTTGTTCCTTTGGGAACTTGGCCCATTAGTGAAAATACCTTTCAAATTAGATTATAATATTATATTTAATATTAATTACATTATTGAATATGTAAATACATATTAAAAAATTATCTTTGACCTGAAACACATTTCAGTTCCCTCTGAATGAGTTCGAACTCTCCTAGAATGACTCCGATTCTCTCACGAAACTTTTTCGGTTTTCTCTTCTCTTTCATGTAGTGATCCAGATACTTCTAAAATGATCTCCTAGTGTCATCGTACCCTTAAGTGTGTTATCCCAATGGCTCGGGAACATCACATACATGATCGAGACTCCTCTGATATCAATGATCTTTAGCGGGACTAGGATGCCCATAATGACCCATGTACATTCCATGATGTAATGTCGTTTGGACCATAAAACGTCTAGTCCAATTCCCTTTGTTACTTCGATATGACTTGTTCGAGATCTGATCTTCGGTACTATACCTTGTTTTATCATGTTACCGACAAGTTATGTTTTACTTGTTCCCGTGATATTCCATCCCCATGACCTAGTCACATGTTGCAACATTATGGATGTAATCTCACCAAGTTGGCCATGTGTATCTTCCTGTCACGCGGGTGAACAAATCCAGATCTTGATACATAGGCATCAACTATTCCTCTGGAATACCTAAAACACACATTTATGGCCACCTAGTTATGGACATGATGGTTGATGTGATCAAAGCAGTCTTGGGAGATAGTGATTAATATGATCTCATGGTCTAAGGAGAAGGATACTACGCTTCTAACTATTGTAACAATAAACCATGTGACTTGATTGTGTTGCAATACCTATCTTTGGGTAATGTCCATCACATCATTCATAATGAAGTGACCTTGTTTTCAGTTGACATTATAGTTAGTCCTTGATCGGGAAACCTTGACCATCAACTGCCCAACGAACTACTATAAATAGAGGCTACTAGGGATTTGGTCTATTTCATACCACACATGTATCAATGTTTGCACTTGATATATTTATAGCACAATATAAAATATTATATTAATTGAGATATGATAATAAAATCCATTAATCATTTGCATCTAGGGCATATCTCCTTCAGCCGCTCCATGGCAGATCAACAAGGAAAGGAAGCCAGCAGTTCTGTGTGTTGGCATGGGAGGAAACCCAGGACCACCTCCTTTATTCATGTTGAACAAACAGTCCCCACACCTCATTTGATCATGTCACTTAGTTTGATAGCTATCACTTTTTTATATGTCAAGTATCATTTCCTTACACCATGAGATTGTGTTACTCCCTGGTACCAGAAGGAATACTTTGTGGAAATCAAACATCACTTCATAACTGTGTGATTGTAAAGATGGCTTTCATGTATCTCTGATAGTGCTTGTTGAGTTGCATGAATCAAGACTGGGATTTTTCCCTTCAAGTGACAGAGATATATCTCTATCCCTTCTCGGTAGTGTAGCATCCTAAAGCTTGCAGCATGTGACTAATGTGTTTAGTCACAGGAATCATATACCACAGAACGAGTAAAGAGGACTTGCCATAATGAGATTGAAGTAGGTATATTGATACCGACGATTTAATCTTGGGCAAGTAATATATCATGAGACAAACGGAATCGAATAACGGATTAATTAAATCCTTGACATTGTGGTTCAACCGATAAAGAACTTTGTTGCATATGTAGGAACCATGACGGACATCCGCATTCTCTCTACTGGTTATTGATCGGAGAGGTATCTCGATCATGTTTGCACCTTCTGGAGCCCATAGGGTCACAAACTTAACGCTTCAGTGTCGCTAGGTTTTGTCGGTATAATAGATGGCGTAGAAAAATGATGATTCAGAGTCTTAGATGGGATCCTAGATATCACGAGGATTTTTGGAATGGTTTTGTGAGAGATAGAAAGTGCATGTGTGTTGATTTTGGGTTCCACGAGAATATCCGATATTATCGGAATTTGTTCCGGGAAGGTTCTAGAAACAGCGGGAAAGTACCGGAAGGATATTACCTGTTCGGAGGGGCACATGGGCCTTGTGGGAAGGTTGCCTAGCCAACATGGTCCAGGGAATCTAGCTCCCCAAGCCCATGCGCCACCTTCCCCTTCCACACCCTAGCCGCCCCAAAAACCTAGGGGTAGGGGGAGGGATTCCCCCTCCTGGCCACTTCCCCTCCCTTGGAGGAGGGGATAGGGTTGTCTAGCCCTCCCCTGGGCCTATATAAAGGGGTGAGGGGTGGAGGAAGCTTCTACCACAAGTCATGGCTGCCGCCCCTGCTCCCTCTCTCCCTCCTCCCTCTGTAGCTTGCTTAGAAAAGTTGTGATGCAATTCTACACCAAAGCATACCACGCTGTCATGCTACTGAAATCTTGTGAAGCTTTGCTATTCGCTTCTGGGATCAAGAAGGAAGAGATGACTCTAAGCTAGAACATGTGGATACTGTGGAGGTGCTGCCGGAACGCAGGACTTCATCAGATTGATCCTACGCATGTGTACACCTCATCACCCACGATCCCTCGATCGTTAAACTTTGAGGGAAAGTAGATCGTGTCTAATCTCTCATTACTAGCATCTCATAGATCGGATTGGTTTAGGTTTCTTCTGCTCTTCCGTAGGAATTTTTTATTTTCTATGCAATGAACCCATCAGATACAAGAAGCTTTGGACATTAATGTTGGCCCAGGATTCCCGGTGGTAGAGGCATTGATACCCAAGCAGGAGGTGAGGCGGAGTCATAGTCGCATGAGGTGATATAGCGTCACAGGATAGCATCAGCATTGATTTCTGTGGCAGCTTTCATCGTCCAGCCTTCATGGCGGTTCGGCCATGGGGCATTTCCATGCGGGCCATAGCTGCCGACACTTGAACGCATGCATGGTCTGCGGCGCGTCTGGCCAGACACATTCACGGACCAAATTTGGTCCAGAAATAGGTCGCGTTAGTCATGTCAGTCTGGTTCATGCTGCTGGAGTGTGTGGCCTGACCTCCTATTCGAGCAGACCGGAACGGATCGGCTCGAACCACTTGGTCTTGTTGCTAGAGATGCCCTCACTCCTCCACATGATACCATGACATGCATCTAGGCACGAGCATGGTAGTAATACGAAGGCATCTATCAATCTGATAACCTTGAATTAGGCTTTTGCCCCGCTATATTAATATAGCAACCAACACAATCCGGTACAACAACAACGAGACCATGGGTAGGGCAGATAGCACAACTAAGTCCAAAAGGAAAAACAAGAGAAATAAAATAGAAAAGAATGCCAACAGTGACAGATCGACAAAAGAGCTGATGACTCGCTACCGCTGTGCCCTCTGGAGAATTCCCACCATGCTCCTATGCCTACGAATCATCGTGTACCAAGCAGAACCTTCAAGAAGGGGTGTGACAACAACACTATTTACTTTACTGGTCATATGATTTCTCCCGTTGTACGGGTGGGAACGGGAGGGGTACACCTGATGTTGGAAATATGCCCTAGAGACAAATAATAATAAGGATTATTATCATATTTTATAAAGTTTATGATTAAGTTTTATATCATGCTATAACTATATTGAGAAGAAACATCAATACACGTGTGATATATAAACAACTATGAGTTCCCGGTGAAACTCGAGTCACTGGTTCATTGGTCAACAGATGATCAAGGTTTCCTGATCATGTGGCATTTATGCTAGTTGGAAATGGAGCCAACTCATTCTAAGAATGAGATGATGAACCAATACCCAACCTAAACATCATGACCCGATCATGTCACGAAGTTCAAGTTACAATGATTAGATTAGACCTCGTAGACTATTCCTTAGACCGTGAGACTATATCAATCACTGTCTCCCGAGAATGCTTTGATAGCATCAAACGTCACTTATGATAGAGTGATCATAAAGGTGTGTTCAGGTATTCGGAGGAACCATAGAGGCAATATATGTCAAGAGCAAGATTTTTCCATCCACTTGATGGAAAGATACTCAAGGGCCCACTCGGAGAAGTTGTATCCAATAGCTGCGCAGCGTGTGATTTGATCACAGGGATATCACTTGTCGAAACAAGGTAAGTAGCATTGTTCGGTAATGAGATTGAACACGACATGGTGATGTCATTGATCAGATCTCAGGCAATGCAAGTATCGAGAGACAAAAGGAATAAGACACGACTGTCCTGGTTCAAATGATGAAAGATCTTCGTGGAATGCACAAGGGTCACATGGCCATCCAGGTCCCTCTATCGATCATTGGTCCGGGAGTGTCCCGACCATGTCTAGAGTATTCCCGAACCGTGGGGTATCACACTTAAGGGCTCGATGATGCTTATAGAGTATTTACAGGATCGGTAGAATCACTGAAGAAGAGAAGAGAGAAAACCGAAAGGGTTTCGGTAAGTCCAGAGGATGTCCGGAGTGGAGGTGGCAGGTGTTCCATAGCCACGGAGATTGAATAATATGTGAATGCATGTTATGTTGGGTTCACGGCATAGAAAACAAAAAATTTCCTATGATGAGAACTATATGCCAAGATCTATCTACTAGATACAAGCAACGGGTGGATATACATCCATAGAGAACTTACCCTCGAAGACAACAAAGTTTTGTTAACGAGTTGGAACTCGTGGATGATGTAGTCGTATGCTTTCCAATCTCAAGATCGTGTGGAAGTCCTAGTGCCGCAAATCAGCAGCGCATCCATCTTCACACACACGTTCAGGCCCCCGAACAACCTCCACCTCCTCGCTCCAGCGAATCAGCGGAAGCAGCAACTCCTTCCTGACACAATGCCACGGAGAACATGTATCTCGCTAATCTGAGACCATGGGGGAATATATCTAGAGGGGGAGAGAGATCCTTCATGAGGAGGTGTGCTTTGTGAGGGAGGAGAGGGGGGATCCTCCCCTCCCATGGCCGGCGCCCACGGAGTTTGCCCCCACCTCTTCCTCATTCATGTGGTGGAAGCTCCACTCACATCAATTTAGCCTTCACCCAAAGTTCCACTCACATGAATTAAATGTCCACCAAATTTAATGCAACTCTCATTTAATAAAACTCTTTTATTGATTTTATTCAGAATTTTGTTAATTACTTTAATTAACAAACATTCACATAAAACCCCTTATAACATTTCAATACCATAGGCAGAACCAGTTTCTCTAATTTCACTCGAAACAATTCCGGTTTCCATCGAAAAATTCCAGCGCTTTGCAATTCTTTCGTCTAAAACATATGTGCTCCAAAATGGTGTTTGTCAACCCTTAAGTGTGTCACCCTATGGTTCATGAATAATGCAGACATGATTGAGACTCCTCTCAAATCAATAATCAGAAGCGGGACCTGGATATCCATATTGACTCCTGCACATTCAACGATGACTTTTGTGATCGTGAGAACCTTTAATGCTAGTAATTTAATCCCTTTGTCTCATGATATATTACATGTCCGAGATTCTATCATCGGTATCCAAATACCTAGTTTGATCTCGTTACCGACATGCACTCTTTTCTCGTTCCCGTGATATAACATTCTAGTGATACATCACTTGCTTGCAAGCTATCTTAATGTGATATCACCGAGAGGGCCCAGAGTATATCTATTCGTCATAGGGATTGAAAAATTCCACTCTTGATCCATGAGCCTCAACATAACATCTTCGGAGTATCTGAACCCACCTTTATAGTCACCCTTTTATGGTGTGACGTTTGATGTTATCAAGTTACTCTTCTGATGTCAGCAATTAACATGATCTCATGGTCTAAGGATAAAGATTACTTCGTATGATGTTATAGCAATATAAACATAATGACTTGATTGTAATTCTATACTTCAAATGAATGTTCATCACATCATTTCACAAATATTGTCACCTCGTTATTAACAACATCCAATGTCCATGATCAGGAAACTTTGATCATCTTGTTAATCAACGAGCCAGTCTATAAGAGAGGCATAACTAGGAACCTTTTATTTGTTAATTAAACACACATGTATTGACGTTTCCTATCAATACAATTATAGCATTCAAAATAAACATCTATCATATACAAGGAATACATAATAACAACTTTATTATTGTCTCTCGGGGCATATTTCCTTCAGTCTCCCACTTGCACTAGAGACAATAATCTAGTTCACATAGTGATAAATCTAACACCCATGGAGTTTTGGTGTTGATCATGTTTTTCCCTAGCGAGAACTTTAGTCAACGGATCTGCTACATTTAGGTCCGTGTGTACTTTGCAAATCTTTATATCTCCATCCTTGACATGCTCGCGGATGGAGTGAAACCGGCGCTTAATATGCTTGGAATTCTTGTGAGACCTTGGTTCCTTGGCGTTGGCTATGGATCCATTGTTGTCACAATATATCACCATTGGGTCCAATGCACTAGGAACCACACCTGGTTCCGTTATGAACTCCTTCATCCAAACCGCTTCCTGTGCCGCTTCTGAAGCAGCAACATATTCTGCCTCCGTCGTTGATCCAGCCACCACAGGTTGTTTGGAACTCCTCCAACTAACGGTTGCTCTGTTCAAGAGAAATACATATCCGGATTGAGACTTAGAGTCATCCTGATCGGTGTCAAGGCTAGCATCAACATAACACTTAGCGACTAGCTCTTCTTCACCTTCGTATACTAGAAACATATACTTAGTTCTTCTTAAGTACTTAAGGATATTTTTGACCGATATCCAGTGTTCCGAACCTGGATCAGATTGGTACCTACTAGTCAAACTAATAACATGTGCCACATCCGGTCTTGTACATAGCATGGCATACATTATAGAGCCTATGGCTGAGGCATAGGGGATCTTATCCATTATCTTTCTTCCGCCGGAGCCGGACTTTGAGTCTTACTCAATGTCTTGCCTTGCAACATAGGTAAGAAACCCTTCTTACTTCCGTCCATATTAAAATTCTTTAATATATTATCAAGGTATGTACTTTGTGATAGCCCAGTTAGGTGCCTTGATCTATGTCTATAGATTTTAATGCCTAATATGTATGAAGCTTCACCAAGGTCCTTCATCGAAAATTTGCTGTTTAGATAACTTTTAACACTGTTTAAAAGATCTATATCGTTTCCAATCAATAATATGTCATCCACATATAATATCCAAAATGCCACATTGCTCCCACTCACTTTCTTGTAAATACAAGCCTCTCCATAAGTTTGGACAAATCCAAACTCTTTGATCACCTCATCAAAGCGAAGATTCCAACTCCGGGATGCTTGCTTCAGTCCATAGATGGATCGTTGAAGCTTGCATACCTTATTAGCATCCTTAGGATCGACAAAACCCTTAGGTTGTACCATATACAACTCTTCTTCAATATTACCATTGAGGAATGCAGTTTTGACATCCATCTGCCATATTTCATAATCGAAATACGTAGCAATTGCTAACATAATCCTAACCGACTTTAGCATCGCTACGGGAGAGAATATCTCATCATAGTCAACTCCTTGAATTTGTCAAAACCCTTTTTCAACAAGTCGAGCTTTATAGACGATCACATTACCATCAGCATGAGTTTTTCTTTTGAAAATCCATTTATTCTCAACGGCCTTTCGATCGTGAGGTAAGTCCACCAAGGTCCAAACCTGGTTTTCGTACATGGATTCCATCTCGGATTTCATGGCTTCTAACCATTTGTTGGAATCCGGGCTCATCATCGCTTCTTCATATGTTGCATGGTCATCTATTTCATCAACCATGAAATTTATAACAGGATTTCCGTACAGTTCAGGAGCTGCACGTGTTCTGCTTGACCTGCGAGGTTCGGTAGTGTCCTCTTTCGGAGTTTCATGATTATTATCATTAGCTCTCTCTCCATCAGGTGAAGTCAACTCCGAAACAATTTCTGGTGCTGTGCCACTCGCCATTTCATGAAGAGAAGGTTCAATAACCTCTTCGAGTTCTACCTTCCGACTACTCACACCTTTCGCGAGAAACTCCTTCTCAAGAAAGGATCCATTATTGGCTACAAAAACCTTGCCCTCGGATCTGTGATAGAAGGTATACCAATCGTTTCTTTAGGGTATCCTATGAAGATGCATTTTTCCGCTTTGGGTTCGAGTTTATCCGGCTGAAGTTTCTTCACATAAAAATCGCATCCCCAAACTTTAAGAAATGACAACTTAGGTTTGTTTCCAAACCATAATTCATACGGTGTCGTTTCAACGGATTAGATGGTGCCCGATTTAAAGTGAATGCAGCGGTTTCGAGTGCATAACCCCAAAATGATAGTGGCAAGTCAGTCAGAGACATCATAGATCGAACCATATCAAATAAAGTACGATTACGATGTTCTGACACACTATTACGTTGTGGTGTTCCGACAGGCGTGAGTTGTGAAACTATTTCACAGTCTTTCATATGTGTGCTAAACTCGTAACTAAGATACTCTCCTCCACGGTCGGACCACATAAATTTGATCTTTTTGTTATGATGATTTCCCACTTCGTTCTGAAATTCTTTGAACTTTTCAAAGGTTTCAAACTTATGTTTCATCAAATAGATATACCCATATCTACTCAAATCATCCATGAAAGTATAATAATAACTATATCCACCTCGCGCCGACACACTCATTGGTCCACATACATCAGTATGTATGATTTCCAATAAATATGTCGCCTGTTCCATTGAACCGGAAAACGGCGTTCTAGTCATCTTGCCCATACGGCATGGCTCACATGTATCAAATGATTCAAAATCAAGTGATTCCAAAACTCCATCAGAATGGAGTTTCTTCATGCGTTTAACGCCAATATGACCTAGACGGCAGTGCCACATATATGCAGGTATATCATTATCAAGTTTAATCCTTTAGCATCAACATTATGAATATGCGTAATACTACTATCGAGATCCAATAGAAATAAACCATTCATCACAGGTGCATGACCATGAAAGATATCATTCATATAAATCGAACAACCATTGTTTTCAGATTTAAAGGAATAACCACTTCGCATCAAACACGATCCGGATACAATGTTCATGCTTAGTGCAGGCACCGAATAACAATTATTTAGATTTATCACTAATCCCGACGGCATATGGAGAGGTAGCGTTTCGACGGTGATTACATCAACTCTTGATCCATTGTCGACCCGCATCGTGACCTCATCACTTGCTAGCTGTCGCTTGTTCCACAGCCCCTGAATCGAGTTACATATATTAGCAACCGATCCCGTATCAAACCGAGGTGCTACTGCGAGTACTAGTCAAGTACACATCAATAACATGTATATCACATATACCTTCGTTTGCCTTGCCGGCCTTCTTGTCCGCCAAATACTTGGGTCAGTTGCACTTCCAATGGCCAGTCCCCTTGCAATAGTAGCAATCGGTATCAGACTTAGGGCCAGCTCGGGATTTCTTCTCAGATGTGGCAACAGATTTGCCGCCCTTCTTTCCCTTATGCTTGCCTTTCTTTCTTTCTTGAAACTGGTGGTCTTATTGATCATCAACACTTGATGTTCTTTCCTAATCTCCACTTCTGTAGTTTTAAGCATTGACAGAAGCTCGGGAAGAGACTTCCTCATGCCCTACATGTTATAGTTCATAACGAAGCTCTTGTAGCTAGGTGGCAGATATTGGAGAACATGATGTATGCGTAGGTCAATGGGAATCGATATTCCCAAGGACACAAGCTTATTGGCGTACCCAGACATTTTGAGTACGTTCTCACTAACGGAGCTGTTCTCCTCCATCATGCAGCTAAAGAACTTTTCAGAAGCATTATAACTCTCTACGGCAACATGGGTATCGAAAATCATTTTCAATTCTCCCATGGTATCAAAAGCATTGCCATTTTCGAAACGCTTTCGAAGTTCTGGCTCAAGCCCATACAGTATGCCGCAATGAACTAAGTTGTGGTCCTCCTGACGAGTTATATAGTCATTATTTTCCTCGTCAGAGGCATCAGGAGCTGGTGGGGGCCTAGTGGCGCCTCTAGCACATATTGCTTTTGTGCAGGAGTGAGGAGAATCCTTAAATTCATAGCCCAGTTGGTGAAGTTGCTACCATTCGTAGCAAGTTTCTCTTTCTCCATGAACACATTGAAATTAAAAGCAGGTGGTGCCATCTACAACAGAATTTGTAAAGTTTATTTAGACTAAGTTTATGATAGGTTGAGTTCAACTAATCCAAATTACTAATGAACTCCCACTCAAAAACGACATCCCTCGTGTCTTTTTGGTGATTACATGAACCAAATCCACTACACCAAGTCCGATCATCACGTGAGTCAGTGTAGTTTCAAAGGCGAACATCTATATGGGCATCATATCAACTATATGACTCATACTTAACCTTTCGGTCCGTGTTCTGAGGCCATTTCTGTACATGCTAGGCTCGCCAAGTAAGAACCTTAGTATTCGCGTGTGTAAAACTATCTTAGACCCGTTGTATGAAAGCATAGAGTCTAGTACACCCGATCATCACGTGATGTCTCGAAACACGATCCATAGAACGGTGCATACTTAAGGAAGAACACATTTTATCTTGATATTTAAATGAGGGATCATCTTACAATGCTACTAAAAGCGCCAAACTAGCAATATAAGATGCGAACATCTAATGTGTAAAGTGGGATGATATGATCCATGCATTTGATCTCTATCATATGCATCGTGGTATGATCTTTATCATTCCTTTGTGTGTAAGGCTAAGGTCTATGGAACTTACACGTTAAGTGTGTTGTAAGAGTATCTACCATACATCTACTTACAATATTACCATATCAAGACACTAGCCCAGCAACGATCTAAACTAGACGCCTCTAATTTATCCATTGCATGTTTTACGTGGCTTAGGGCTTTCGGAGATAGAACCGGTCTTACCTACGAACATGAAACCACAACGAGGATAACCAAGTTATTAGCAACTCGTTGTAAATCAGATATTGACTGTAGTAGGAGAGACAGACACCCGCCAACCACTTATGCAAAACTAGTTGCATGTCAGTCGTGGAACCGGTCTCATGTGCGATGACATGTAAGATTGGTCCGGGCCGCTTCATCCCACTATGCCACCAATATCCAAAATACATGAAAGAAGCAATAACATGATCATCATCGCCCACATATAAACATATGTGTACTACCCGTGCAAAGCAACTACGCATAGATCTGGCTCTGATACCACTATTGGGTTCGCAGCATAGAAAACAAAAAAATCCTACGATGAGAACTATACGCCAAGATCTATCTACTAGATACAAGAAACGGGTGGATATACATCCATAGAGAACTTACCCTCGAAGACAACAAAGTTTTGTTAACGAGTTGGAACTTGTGGATGATGTAGTCGTACGCTTCCCGGTCTCAAGATCGTGTGGAAGTCCTAGCGTCGCAAATCAGCAGCGCATCCATCCTCGCACACACGTTTAGGCCACCGAACAACCTCCACCTCCTCGCTCTAGCAAATCAGTGGAAGCAGCAACTCCTTCCAGACGCAATGCCACCGGGAACATGTATCTTGCTAATCCGAGACCATGGGGAATATATCTAGAGGGGGAGAGAGATCCTTCACGGGGAGGTGTGCTTTGTGAGGGAGGAGAGGGGGGCTTTTATAGGAGAAGGGGGCTCCTCCCCTCCCATGGCCAGCGCCCATGGGCGTGCCCCCACCTCTTCCTCATTCATGTGGTGGAATCTCCACTCACATCAATTTAGCCTCCACCCAAAGTTCCACTCACATGCATTAAATTTCCACCAAATTTAATGCAATTCTCATTTAATAAAACTCTTTTATTTATTTTATTCAGAATTTTATTAATTACTTTAATTAACAAACATTGACATAAAACCCCTAGTAACATTTCAATATCACATGTAGAACCAGTTTCTACAATTTCACCCGAAACAGTTCCGGTTTCCATCGAAATAATTCCAGCGCTTTGCAATTCTTTCGTCTGAAACATATGTGCTCCAAAATGGTGTTTGGCAACCCTTAAGTGTGTCACCCTATGGTTCGCGAATAATGCAGACATGATTGAGACTCCTCTCAAATCAATAATCAGAAGCAGGACCTGGAGATCCATACTGACTCCTACACATTCAACGATGACTTCTGTGATCATGAGAACCTTTAACACTAGTAATTTAATCCCTTTGTCTCATGATATATTACATGTCCGAGATTCGATCATCGGTATCCAAATACCTAGTTTGATCTCGTTACCGACATGCACTCTTTTCTAGTTCCCGTGATATAACATTCTAGTGATCACATCACTTGCTTGCAAGCTATCTTAATGTTATATCACCGAGAGGGACCAGAGTATATCTATCTGTCATCAGGATTGACAAATTCCACTCTTGATCCATGAGCCTCAACATAACATCTTTGGAGTATCTGAACCCACCTTTATAGTCACCCTTTTACGGTGTGACGTTTGATGTTATCAAGTTACTCTTCTGATGTCAGCAATTAACATGATCTCATGGTCTAAGGATAAAGACTACTTCATATGATGTTATAGCAATATAAACATAATGACTTTGATCGTAATGCTATACTTCGGATGAATGTTCATCACATCATTTCACAAATGTTGTGACCTCGTTATTAACAACATCCAATGTCCATGATCAGGAAACTTTGATCATCTTGTTAATCAACGAGCTAGTCTATAAGAGAGGCATAACTAGGAACCTTTTATTTGTTTATTAAACACACATGTATTGATGTTTCCTATCAATACAATTATAACATGCAAAATAAACATCTATCATATACAAGGAATACATAATAACAACTTTATTATTGCCTCTTAGGGCATATTTCCTTCATGTTAAATGTTGATTTAATCATTTATTCATAATTATTTAATAAAAGAGAAATCAATTAAAGGTCAAAAAGGTATTGGGCCAATTCCGTAGGGAGAAGGGCCCATGAGGGAAAGGCAAGAGGAGAGAAAGGGGAAGGGGGTGGCCAGCTAGGATACCCCCCCCCCCCCCCCCGCGTCAGGCCCCAAAAGGGCAGGCCGGCAGGTGCCTCCCTCTCCCCTCCTTTAGTCCCACCTTGGGATTTTGAGGGAGGTAGTACCTCCCCCTATATATAGTGGGGTATTTTGACCAGAAAAGACACACACCATTCAATAAAGGTTTCCTCACTTTTGGGGAGACCTCTAATTGATATTTCTCTCTCTCTCCTGTGATCGTGGTCTCAAGTTTGGATTGCACGGACGAGAGACATCTTCAGCGCGGAGTGCCGTCGTGCTGTGAGATTCAGATCCAGGAGCTCTACTTCCACAACTGATGCTGGATCGGGGAAACGGGAGTCATCAATAGGCACCGGACGTGTGTAACTCCCCGCGAGGTGTCACACTTGGGGCACTAGGAGTCGTTGGATCCACAGGAGCACGAGGACTTCAACACGACCTTGAGGTTGGCTTCGGATCATCTACATCAACCATGCTCTCATGAGCGTTGACAATGCTTTTCGGTGTTCAAAGGTAAGTTCGCGAAAAGCCCCTCCTGTTACTACATTACTAATAGATAGGTCCTGGCAACATCAACGGTTCAGGGGCATAGGGTAAAATTTTATTATTTTCATACGCGAACCCCTAGAGTGGTAACAAAGCTAGATCTATGCATAGTAATGCTAGTACAGGTAGAACACACGAGATGTAGCGTGTGGGCGTTGATCTTTTAGTTGTTACCCTCCCACGTGTACTTTTGTATACCGCAGTAATGCTTGATGAAGCGGCCCCCAACCGACTTTACGCGTTCATTCGCGAGACTGGTCCACACTTGACATATAGCTTGTACCGTATAAAGTGGCTTTTGGGGGTGTCTGTCTCTCTTGCATTAGTTGGTAAGCCATTTGCAATGGAGGGCCCCGAAAGGAGTGTAGTATAGACAACTACTTGATCAGCGTTGTAGTGAAAGTTCGTAGGTAAGAACGGTTCTTGTGCGAAAGCCCATTCAGCCACGTAAAACATGCAAAGATAAACTAGAGGAGTCTAACTTTTCTTTGCAGGGGGCATTGCTTTGTGATATGGTTGTGGCAAAGCTAAAGTGATTACCTTGTGTTACAAAGTAGTAGATAGTCACGCAGGTGATGGACTACCACGCCGAAAAAACACCGGTACCCTGGTGTCTACGGTGCCGGAATTCGGTGACGCCCAGATGGAGATCACGACGTGAAGGACCATATCACATCACATTTACATTCAATGTTATTGTTTGTATATCTTATTGTGTGCTAGTATTAGATACTCGACGGTAGCCTAATAAGACGATCCCTATTAAAATACCAATGATTGTGTTCTCCCTTAGTGTGCACCACCAAGAAAGTTCTTCGGTATGAGGCAGGTCGTGATGATCGGTTGTCATATATATCTACGTTCGCATACAGTGGGTGTAAGCCATGTTGCACAGTGAATACACTAAGGTTGAGTTGGAGATCCTAGCATGTTAGACATGGCCTTGGAACACGGATGGTCGAAAGATCGAGCACGAGTCGCATGAATGATGTGACCGACGTTTAGCGTCCACCCTAGAACCCACATTGATGGTCGTGATGATCGGGGAGATGTGGGGAAAAGGGGTCATGTTATCACTAGAACCCTTCAGGGGATAGATGTTTCTTAGTGGAGTTATTATTATTAACTCATTTAATTATAAACTTAGTCTAAATTACTTTTTACAATTATAAATGTAGAAAATGGTTCTCCCTGTTGCTACCTTCCCTGTTGATGATTGGTTAGATGGAGAAAAGGTCAGGCTAGACGGATCAAACTTCCCCATGTGGGTTGCGCGTCTCCACGTTCTCCTTAGCGAGAATGATGTGGTCGACTATATACTCAATGAGATGGATTTGGATCAGCCCAGTGACTTAGAGACCTCACAGCAGCGGGAAAACCACTATTACCATCGTGAGATGGCCTCTTCATATCAGTGACAATGCATTTCGGGATGGTGGATGAGTTGTGGCCAGTCGTGGGTAATGTTGACCCTCATATGGTAATGGTACAACCTAGGACACATTTCGTGGAACAAGCACGCATATGGGAGCATGAGCTGATCGAAGATTTCCTCTCCATTAAGATGGAAGAGAACTCTTCACTTCAAGACCAGTTGGACCGCATGCATGATGCGTCCATGAGGCCTGCATACTTCCTGGACAGCTGGATGACGAGCCCTTTGCAAATGGCGTTGTGCTGCAGTCGCTACCACCAAGCTACCAAGCACATGTTAGGACTTGCATCATGAGAGGCGATGCGAAAAGACAGGATTTCCACAGGTTCATATCACATCTCAGTAATGTGAAAGTTGAACCCATTGCAGGTGAGGTTATCGATGACAAAGGTATATATTTCATATACAGTTTTATAAATGTTATAACCTTGCAAACACATGTTGCGGTGTTAAGTATATTTGATACTTGTTCTGTTTTGCTGAAAACAGGTCCTTCTGCATGAGAGGTGCTTGCTGGAGAGGAGGTGACGTTGCGTGTTAATGGCAAGCATGATGATAGCCTGCGCCACTCTCCCTCAACATTTATCACTTAGTTTATGTTATTTGGATAGTTATTGTGATCGATGGATATGTGAACTTCATTAGTGTGTCTCACACTTCGTGAGACGGTTATTCATATGAGTTTGTAACAAACAGTTGTTCCACTTTTATGAATCATTTCTATTCATGTTCATATCTTGTTCGATTATGCGTGAATTATCCTGGTGTTGAAACTAATTGATAATACATGAACATTTGTAAAATATTGAAATGCCTTTGAATTACCCAACTTAATGATATATTCATTACTGAATGAAACCATTG
Organism: Avena sativa; assembly: GCA_916181665.1. Classification (NCBI taxonomy): domain Eukaryota; kingdom Viridiplantae; phylum Streptophyta; class Magnoliopsida; order Poales; family Poaceae; genus Avena; species Avena sativa. Next base: position 22,376,260 of record OV702290.1, on the reverse strand, counting down.
TTTAAATTCGAAGTTATATTGATAATATGTGAAAGACACCTGTATTCTTGTCACATATGAATCATGCCTAAGTTTGGAAAAATAACTTAAGCACCGTGTATTACTTGAATACAAAGTGTTGGATGAATTGTTAAAAGATAATACATATTCGATGTATTGTGGTTTAACAAAATGGTGATTATCATTATATGATTGTTTAAATTTTTTAAAGAAGTTTACCAAAGGAAACATGAGTATGAAACTATTTGATATGATCAAAGTATTTCATCAACAAAGGGTATTAAAAATAAAAGTTAATCTAATTGCTATGATTTGATCAATAGTAATGAAATTCGACACTATAAGAATGGCATAAAGAAAATTGTGTAATGCAATGCGTTTGAAATGTCAAAATGCAAAGCATCACAATATTATATTAAATATCGAGTGAGTGAATAGATGGCGCCAAATAAATCGGTGTAGTATAGATGTAAAAGACCATTAGTTAGAAATAGTTAACACTCAATTAGAATATATAGTGAACCATATGAATTCGTGAAATCGGCGTCATATATTGTATGGATCGTCATGGAAGTTTTGGGGTTATTCGATATAACCAAAACAATAGCGAATAAGTCCTTATAGAGTATACATCAGAAATTATGGATACAATATCCATAGCTAGAACCAAAAGGAAAGGAAAACTAGTATTGCTTGGATTTTGGTGCATTCTCGAGAAAGTTTCACATTCAGTGGTATTTCTCGATTATGGAGCAAATGAAAGATAGTGAAAAACACGATGAGGATTCAAAACCCTGCATCAGAGTGTTGAGAAGCACAATGAAAAGCATTCCTGAATGATACTGTTCACAAAGGAAAGAATCAACGATAGTGATCATTGTGTTTTTCCCCACTAGTGTTTTCACTACATGAAGTAGGATTCAAAATGCGGCCCTTATATTGTATGGAGAAATTTTTGAATCATTTGTCATGATTACCGGAATATGACATACCTACGAACTACTAAGGAAATAATGGTAAACTAAAGACATGAGAAATCCTAAAGCAAAATTCACTTGAGATTAAAAAGCAATTCGTTGCTGAATCTTACAAGTAAAGGGGTTACTTGAATTTTTCCAAATAACTGCAAAACCTTAGTGGAAAAGAGAGGTGAAAGACAAAAGCACAATTTGTCATGAATAATGTATTAGACAAATTTAAATGAATTTGATTGAAGTATGCTGAAAGTCTAGTGGGGATTTAAAACTAGTAAGGTACTAGTATCTCATAGTAAAAACCTCAGTTTGATAATTTATCAAAGGATTTTGAAATCGTTCAAAATAGTGAGTGGATATACAATTTGCATGAAATTGAGTGGGAGCTATTAAAGTCTTCCTAAAACAATATGTGAATGACATAAATTTTGAGTGGGAGCAATGTAAGTCTCAAACTCAAATGTGTCGGGAACACATTTTGAGTGGGAGCAAAATAACCTCAGATTCAAATATGTAGGAACATATGTTGAGTAAGAGTAGTGACTCATACTCAAATATGTTGGGAACATATTTTGAATGGGAGTGATTCTTAAGTGTGTATACGACACATTAAGAATAAAAGCGCAAGTACCGATAAATAAAGATTTATAGGGAGTAGAAGTTGATAATAAGTATATTACGATATTATGTAGTATTCCTTAAATGATTCTGAAGAGAGATTCGGAATAGAAGTTAGTTAAGGAACTGGTCCTTGATAACTCAACTTAGGAACAGAATTAAGTCTAACATCGATGGTTGAAAGTAAGAAAAGGATGATCATCATCCACTATGTTGAGACATAGGTTCTATCTTAGAAAACCATGATGATAACTTAACATAATATATGATCCAAGAAGGAACGTTTGAAAAGTGATTATGTCTGAATCACGGAACGTTGAGCTGAGGTTTTTCGAATCCATAAAGGATGGCATATCTTAAAGCATAAAGGGTTATGTTATAAGGGAATATGTTGGAAACTTCTGTGTCGATAATATCGACTAAAGTCAAGTAGGAAGCGAGGTGAACGAAAACATCGAAAGTTGCACAAGGTGCACTAGTGTTTTGATAATTACATTTATAATAGATAAGGGTACCATCTAAGGTGATGTATAATGTTATGGTGGGGCTAGTTCGCTTTTAACGTAGAATGATGTGTCCCAGGGCACAGTATACATGATAAAGCCCCCGAGGTTGGTCTAACGTCATTGTAGGCTCCTGGAATCCGGCCTTGTTCTGCTGCCATAACGACGATGCATACACAAAGATGTTATCATGTGATGATAAAGTATTAATGTCAATCAAGGTGACATTAGTAAGTTGCAAAGGATTTGGGACTATAAATCACAAACCCAAGACTCAATCTCTTCCATGAGCAAGCATATTCAGGGTACCGAGATATATGGTACCAATGATTAAGAACAAATCCAGCTAGTTTATTTGTACTCTAGTGCAAGTGAGAGACTATTGGAAATATGCCCTAGAGACAAATAATAATAAGGATTATTATCATATTTCATAAAGTTAATGATTAAGTTTTATATCAAGCTATAACTATATTGAGAGGAAACGTCAATACACGTGTGACATATAAACAACCAGGGGTTCCTGGTGAAACTCTAGTCACTGGTTCATTGGTCAATAGATGATCAAGGTTTCCTGATCATGTGGCATTTATGCCAGTTGGAAATGGAGTCAACATATTCTGAGAACGAGATGATGAACCAATACCCAACCTAAACATCGTGACCCGATCATGTCATGAAGTTCAAGTTACGATGATTAGAATAGACCTCGTAGACTATTCCTTAGATAGTGAGACTATATCAATCACTGTCTCCCGAGAATGCTTTGATAGCATCAAATGTCACTTATGAAAGAGTGATCATAAAGGTGTTTTCAGGTATTCGGAGGAACCTTAGAGGCAATATATGTCAAGATCGGGATTTGTCAATCCACATGACCGAAAGATACTCAAGGGCTCACTCGGAGAAGTTGTATCCAATAGTTGTGCAACGTGTGATTTGATCACAGGGATATCACTTGTCAAAACGAGTTAAGTAGCATTGTTCGGTAATGAGATTCAACACGACATGGCGATGTCATTGATCATATCTCGGGCAATGCAAGTATCGAGAGCCAAAAGGAATAAGACACGACTGTCCCGGTTCAAACGATGAAAGATCTTCGTGGAATGCACAGGGGTCACATGGCCATCCAGGTCCCTCTGTCGATCATTGGTTCGGGAGTGTCCTGGCCATGTCTGGAGTATTTCCGAATCGTAGGGTATCACACTTAAGGGCTTGATGATGCTTAGAGAGTGTTTACAGGATCGGTAGAATCACTAAAGAAGAGAAGAGAGAAAACCAGAAGGGTTTCGGTAAGTCCGGAGGATGTCCGGAGTGTAGGTGGAAGGTGTTCCATAGCCACAGAGATTGAATAATATGTGAATGAATGTTAAATACTGATTTAATCATTTATTCATAATTATTTAATAAAAGAGAAATCAATTAAAGGTCAAAAAGGCTTATTGGGCCAATTCCGGAGGGAGAAGGGCCCATGAGGGAAAGGCAAGAGGAGAGAAAGGGGAAGGGGTGGCCGGCTGGGCCAAGCCCCCCCCCCCCCCACACACACACACACACACGGGGCCCACTAGGGCTGGCCGACGGGTGCCCCGCTCTCCCCTCCTTTAGTCCCACCCCGGGACTTTGAGGGAGGTAGTACCTCCCTCCCCCTATATATAGTGGGGTATTTTGACCAGAAAAGACACAATATTCAATAAAGGTTTCCTCACTTTTGAGGAGACCTCCAATTGATCTCTCTCTCTCTCTCTTTCGTGACCGTGGTCCCAAGTTCGGACTGGGCGAACAAGAGACATCTTCACCGCGGAGCGCCGTCGCGCTGCGAGATTCAAATCCAGGAGCTCTACTTCCGCAACTGCTGCTAGATCGGGGAAGCGAGAGTCATGGCCAGGCATCGGACGTGTGTAACTCGCCGCGATGTGTCACACTTGGGGCACTAGGAGTCGTTGGAGCCACAGGAGTGCGAGGACTTCAACACGACCTTGAGGTCGGCTTCGAATCGTTTACATCAACCACGCTCTCCTGAGCATTGACAATGCTTTTCAATCTTCAAGGGTAAGTTCACAAAAATCCCATTCCATTACTACATTACTAATAGATAGGTCCTGGCAACATCAGGGGTTCAGGGGCGTAGGGTAAAACTTTATTGTTTTCATACACGAGCCCCTACACCTGACGCGCTGCATAGGAAAGGTGGCAGCCGCAAACGCCATCGCGTTGGTGTCCGCGACACCGACGGGGATTTCTCCTGACCTGTAGAACCTACCACCCGGATAGTCTGAAGCATTCTCGCAAGCTTGCCGCTCACCAACATGTACCAGCACGATCTTGAGAACACAATCATTGTCTCCACGTGGCAAACACTGCGAGGCTGGCCGGACCGAATGTAAAGAGCCGTATGTAAGGAGCGGCAATACCGCAACCCCTTGGAAGGGACCTGTCGTCGGATTGATGACAAGTACGCCATGAGGGGGTCCTCGAGGCGTGCGTAAGAGAGGGGTGTGAGACGTACAGTATTCCGGGACGGTGAGCACACAAGTTTACCCAGGTTCAAATCCGCCGGTTTTGGACGGATCCTACTCCTGCGAGCAATCCAGTAATACGGCAGAGCCGGAATATGGGTTACAAGGGTTTCGCCTATGCGAGTTGATATTGTAGACTATTGAGGGTACCCTAAAGGCTCTCCCTAGGACGGCTTATATAGATATCCAGCCTAGGGTTTACAAAAGAGATCTATCCGGCTATGACTAAGAGTCGGTTACAGAGTATATCTTGAACTACAAGTAACACTTGTTGGGTCCGCAACATAGAAAACAAAAAATTTCCTACGGTGTGAACTACACGCCAAGATCTATCTACTAGGTACAAAGCAAACGGGTGGACATACATCCATGGAGAACTTACCCTCGAAGACAACGAGTTTTGTTAACGATTAGGAACTCGTGGTTGATGTAGTCATACACTTGCCGATCTCAAGATCGTGAGGAAGTCCGAGCGCCGCAACTCAGCAGCGCATCCGCACTCGCACACATGTTCAAGCCACCGGACAACCTCCACCTCCTCGCTCCAGCGATCCAGCGGAAGCAGCAACTCCTTCCAGACGAAATGCCACCGGTAACATGTATCTCGCTAATACGAGACCATGGGGGAATAATTCTAGAGGGGAGAGAGATCCTTCATAAGGAGGTGTGAGGATGAAGGAGGGAATGGGTGGCCTTTTATAGGAGGAGGGGGTTCCCCCTCTCTCCATGTCCGGCGCATGGGGGGTGACCCCTCACCTCCCCCATTCATGTGGTGGTAACTCCTCCACATTAAAATGCCTCTTCACATTCCCTTTTAAAGTCTCCACTTTAAATGCATTAAGTTTCTCCAAATTTAATGCTCTCTCATTTAATAAAACACTTTTATTAAATTTATTCAGAATTTTGTTAATTACTTTAATTAACAAACATTCACATATAGCCCCTTTCAATATTTCAATATCACATGCAGAAACACCTTCTGCAATTTCACCCGAAACAATTTCCGGTTTCTACTGAAACAATTCCTGCGCTTTGCAATTCTTTCGTATGAAACATATGTGCTCCAAAATGGTGTCCGGTAACTCTTAAGTGTGCCACCCTACGGTTCGCAAATAATGCAGACATGATCGAGACCCTTCTCCGATCAATAATCAGCAGCGGGACCTGGAGATCCGTACTGACTCCTACACATTCAACGATGACTCCTGTGATCGTGAGAACCTTTAACGCTTGTAACTAAATCCCTTTGTCTCTCGATATATTACATGTCCGAGATTCGATCATCAGTATCTCCATACCTAGTTTGATCTCGTTACCAACATGCACTCTTTTCTCGTTCCCGTGATATAACATTCTAGTGATCACATCACTTGCTTGCAAGCTATCCTAATGTGATATCACCGAGAGGGCCCAGAGTATATCTATCCGTCATCTGGATTGAAAAAATCCACTCTTGATCCATGAGCCTCAACATAACACCTTCGTAGCACTGAACCCATCTTTATAGTCACCCTGTTACGGTGTGATGTTTGATGTTATCAAGATACTCTTTCGGTGTTAGCAATTAACATGATCTCATGGTCTAAGGATAAAGATTACTTCGTATGATGTTATAGCAATATAAACACAATGACTTGATCGTAATGCTATACTTCGGATGAATGTTCATCACATCATTCCACCAATGGTGTGACCTTGTTATTAACAACATCCAATGTCCATGATCAGGAAACCTTGATCATCCTGTTAATCAACAAGCTAGTCTATAAGAGAGGCATGACTAGGAACCCTTTTTGTTTATTAAACACACATGTATTGATGTTTCCTATCAATACAATTATAGCATGCAAAATAAACATCTATCATATACAAGGAATACATAATAACAACTTTATTATTGCCTCTGAGGGCATATTTCCTTCAGTCTCCCACTTGCACTAGAGACAATAATCTAGTTCACATAGTGATAAATCTAATACCCATGGAGTTCTGGTGTTGATCATGTTTTGCCCTAGGGAGTACTTTAGTCAACGGATCTACTACATTCAGGTCCGTGTGCACTTTACAAATCTTTATATCTCCATCCTTGACATGCTCGCGGATGGAGTGAAACCGGCGCTTAATATGCTTGGAATTCTTGTGAGACCTTGGTTCCTTGGCGTTGGCTATGGTTCCATTGTTGTCACAATAGATCACCATCGGGTCCAACGCACTGGGAACCACACCCAGTTCCGTTATGAACTCCTTCATCCAAACCGCTTCATGCGCTGCTTCTGAAGCAGCAACATATTCTGCCTCTTTTGTTGATCCAGCCACCACAGGTTGTTTGGAGCTCCTCCAACTAACTGCTGCTCCGTTCAAGAGAAAGACGTATCCGATTGAGACTTAGAGTCATCTGGATTAGTGTCAAAGCTAGCATCAACATAACACTTAGCGACTAGCTCTTCTTCACCTCCGTATACAAGAAACATATCCTTAGTTCTTCTCAAGTACTTAAGGATATTCTTGACCGCTATCCAGTGTTCCGAACCTGGATCAGATTGGTACCTACTAGTCAAACTAATAGCATGTGCCACATCCGGTCTTGTACATAGCATGGCATACATTATAGAGCCTATGGCTGAGGCATAGGGAATCTTATCCATTATCTCTCTTTCTTCCGCCGTAGCCGCACGTTGAGTCTTACTCAATGTCTTGCCTTGCAACATAGGTAAGAACCCCTTCTTACTTCCGTCCATATTAAACTTCTTTAATATCTTATCAAGGTATGTACTCTGTGATAGCCCAATTAGGCATCTTGATCTATCTATATAGATTTTAATGCCTAATATATATGAAGCTTCACCAAGGTCCTTCATCGAAAATTTGCTGTTTAGATAACTTTTAACACTATTTAAAAGATCTAAATCATTTCCAATCAATAATATGTCATCCACATATAATATCAGAAATGCCACATTGATCCCACTCATTTTCTTGTAAATACAAGCCTCTCCATAAGTTTGGACAAATCCAAACTCTTTGATCACCTCATCAAAGCGGAGATTCCAACTTCGTGATGCTTGCTTCAGTCCATAGATGGATCGCTGAAGTTTGCACACCTTATTAGCATCCTTAGGATCGACAAAACCCTTAGGTTGTATCATATACAACTCTTCTTCAATCTTAACATTGAGGAACACAGTTTTGACATCCATCTGCCATATTTCATAATCGAAATATGCAGCAATTGCTAACATAATCCTAACCGACTTAAGCATCGCTACGGGAGAGAATGTCTCATCGTAGTCAACTCCTTGAATTTGTCGAAACCCCTTTGCGACAAGTCGAGCCTTATAGATGGTCACATTACCATCAGCATCAGTTTTTCTTTTGAAAATCCATTTATTCTCAATGGCCTTTCGGTCGTGAGGTAAGTCCACCAAGTTCCAAACTTGGTTCTCGTACATGGATTCCATCTCGGATTTCATGGCTTCTAGCCATTTGTTGGAATCCGGGCTCATCATCGCTTCTTCATATGTCGCAGGGTCATCTATTTCATCAATCATGAAATTCATAACAGGATTGGCGTACAGTTCAGGAGCTGCACGTGTCCTGCTTGACCTGCGAGGTTCGGTAGTGTCCTCTTTTGGAGTTTCATGATCAATATCATTAGCTCTCTCTTCATTAGGTGAAGTCAACTCCGAAACAACTTCTGGAGCTACGCTACTCGCCATTTCATGAAGAGAAGGTTTAATAACCTCTTTGAGTTCTACCTTCTGACTACTCACACCTTTCGCGAGAAACTCCTTCTCAAGAAAGGATCCATTCTTGGCAACAAAGACCTTGCCCTCGGATCTGTGATAGAAGGTATACCCAATCGTTTCCTTAGGGTATCCTATGAAGACGCATTTTTCCGCTTTGGGTTCGAGTTTATCCGGTTGAAGTTTCTTCACATAAACATCGCATCCCCAAACTTTAAGAAATGACAGCTTAGGTTTGTTTCCAAACCATAATTCATACGATGTCTTTTCAACGGATTTAGATGGTGCCCTATTTAAAGTGAATGTAGCGGTTTCAAGTGCATAACCCCAAAATGACAGTGGCAAGTCAGTCAGAGACATCATAGATCGAACCATATCCAATAAAGTACGATTACGACGTTCTGACACACCATTACGTTGTGGTGTTCCGGCAGGCGTGAGTTGTGAAACTATTCCACAATCTTTCATATGTGTGCTAAACTCGTAACTAAGATACTCTCCTCCACGGTCGGACCGCAGAAATTTGATCTTTTTGTTATGATGATTTTCCACTTCATTCTGAAATTCTTTGAACTTTTCAAAAGTTTCAGACTTGTGTTTCATCAAATAGATATACCCATATCTACTCAAATCATCCGTGAAAGTAACAAAATAACGATATCCACCTCGCGCCGACACACTCATTGGTCCACACACATCAGTATGTATGATTTCAAATAGATCTGTCGCCCGTTCCATTGAACCGGAAAACGGCGTTCTAGTCATCTTGCCCATAAGGCATGGCTCACATGTATCAAATGATTCAAAATCAAGTGATTCCAAAAGTCCATCAGAATGGAGTTTCTTCATGCGTTTAACGCTAATATGACCTAGATGGCAGTGCCACATATATGTAGATATATCATTATCAAGTTTAATCCTTTTAGCATCAACATTATGAATATGCGTAATACTACTATCGAGATCCAACAGAAATAAACCATTCAACATAGGTGCATGACCATAAAAGATATTATTCATGTAAATCGAACAACCATTGTTTTCAGATTTAAATGAATAACCACTTTGCATCAAACACGATCCGGATACAATTTTCATGCTCAGTGCAGGCACCAAATAACAATTATTTAGGTTTATAACTAATCCCGATGGCATATGGAGAGGCAGCATTCCGACGGCGATCACATCAACTCTTGATCCATTGCTGACCCGCATCGTGACCTCATCCCTTGCTAGTTGTCGCTTGTTCCGCAGCCCCTGAACCGAGTTACATATATTAGCAACCGATCCGGTATCAAATACCCAGGTGCTACTACGAGTACTAGTCAAGTACACATCAATAACATGTATATCACATATACCTTTGTTTGCCTTGCCGGACTTCTTGTCCGCCAAATACTTGGGGCAGTTGCACTTCCAATGGCCAGTCCCCTTGCAATAGTAGCACTCGGTGTCAGACTTAGGGCCAGCTCGGGGTTTCTTTTCAGGCGTGGCAACAGACTTGCCACCCTTCTTTCCCTTGTGCTTGCCTTTCTTGTCCTTCTTGAAACCGGTGGTCCTATTGATCATCAACACTTGATGTTCTTTCCTAATCTCCACTTCTGTAGTCTTAAGCATTGACAGAAGCTCGGGAAGAGACTTCTTCATGCCCTGCATATTATAGTTCATCATGAAGCTCTTGTAGCTAGGTGGCAGAGATTGGAGAACACGATGTATGCCTAAGTCAATTGGAATCGTTATTCCCAAGGACACAAGCTTATCGGCGTACCCAGACATTTTGAGTACGTGCTCACTAACGGAGCTGTTTTCCTCCATCATGCAGCTAAAGAACTTTTCTGTAGCATTATAACTCTCTACGGCAGCATGGGTATCGAAAATCATTTTGAATTCTCCCATGGTATCAAAGGCATTGCCATTTTCGAAACGTTTTCGAAGTTCTAGCTCTAGCCCATACAGTATGCCGCAATGAACTAAGTTGTGGTCCTCCTGACGAGTTATATAGACGTTCTTTTCCTCGTCAGGGGCATCAGGAGCTGGTGGGGGGCCCAGCGGCACATCTAGCACATATTGCTTTTGTGCAGCAGTGAGGAGAATCCTCAAATTCATAGCCCAGTTGGTGAAGTTGCTACCATTCGCAGCAAGTTTCTCTTTCTCCATGAACACATTGAAATTAAAAGCAGGTGGTGCCATCTACAACAGAATTTGTAAAGTATATTTAGACTAAGTTTATGATAGATTGAGTTCAACTAATCCAAATTACTAATGAACTCCCACTCAAAAAAGACATCCCTCGTGTCCTTTTGGTGATTACATGAACCAAATCCACTACACCAAGTCCGATCATCACGTGAGTCGGTGTAGCTTCAAAGGCGAGCATCTATATGGGCATCATATCAACTATATGACTCATGCTTAACCTTTCGGTCTGTGTTCGGAGGCCATGTCTGTACATGCTAGGCTCGTCAAGTAAGAACCTTAGTATTTGCGTGTGTAAAACTGTCTTACACCCGTTGTATGAAAGCGTAGAGTTGAAAACACCCGATCATCACATGATGCCTCAAAACACGATCCACAAAACGGTGCATACTTAAGGAAGAACACATTTTATATTGATATCTAAATGAGGGATCATCTTATAATGCTACCAAACGCGCCAAACTAGCAATATAAGATGCTAACATCTAATGTGTGAAGTGAGGTGATATGGTCCATGCATTTGATCTCTATCATTTGCATCGTGGTATGATCTCTATCATTCCTTTGTGTGTAAGGCCAAGGTCTATGGAACTTACATGTTAAGTGAGTTGTAAGAGTATCTATTATACATCTACTTACAACAATACCATATCAAAACACTAGCCCAGCAACGATCTAAACTAGACGCCTCTAATTTATCAATTGCAAGTTTTACGTGGCTTAGGGCTTTCAGAGATAGAACCTGTATAACCTACGAACATGAACCACAACGAGGATAACCAAGTTATTAGCAACTCGTTGTAAATCATATATTGACTATAGTAGAAGAGACAGACACCCGCCAGCCACTTATGCAAAACAAGTTGCATGTCAGTCGTGGAACCGGTCTCATGTACGATGACATGTAAGGTTGGTCCGGGCCGCTTCATCCCACTATGCCACCAATATCCAAAGTACATAGAAGATGCAATAACATGATCATCATCGCCCACATATAAACATATGTGTACTACCCGTGCAAAGCACCTACGCATAGATCAGGCTCTGATACCACTGTTGGGTCCGCAGCATAGAAAACAAAAAAATTCCTACGGTGTGAACTACACGCCAAGATCTATCTACTAGGTACAAAGAAAATGGGTGGACATACATCCATGGAGAACTTACCCTCGAAGACAACGAGTTTTGTTAACGAGTAGGAACTCGTGGTTGATGTAGTCGTACACTTGCCGATCTCAAGATCGTGAGGAAGTCCGAGCGCCGCAACTCAGCAGCGCATCCGCACTCGCACACACGTTCAAGCCACCAGACAACCTCCACCTCCTCGCTCCAGCGATCCAGCGGAAGCAGCAACTCCTTCCAGACGAAATGCCACCAGGAACATGTATCTCGCTAATCCGAGACCATGGGGAATAATTCTAGAGGGGGAGAGAGATCCTTCACAAGGAGGTGTGAGGATGAAGGAGGGAATGGGTGGCCTTTTATAGGAGGAGGGGGTGCCCCCTCTCTCCATGGACGGCGCATGGGGGGTGACCCCTCACCTCCCCCATTCATGTGGTGGTAACTCCTCCACATTAAAATGCCTCTTCACATTCCCTTTTAAAGTCTCCACTTTAAATGCATTAAGTTTCTCCAAATTTAATGCTCTCTCATTTAATAAAACTCTTTTATTAAAATTATTCAGAATTTTGTTAATTACTTTAATTAACAAACATTCACATAAAGCCCCTTGCAATATTTCAATATCACATGCAGAAACACCTTCTGCAATTTCACCCGAAACAATTTCCGGTTTCTATTGAAACAATTCCTGCGCTTTGCAATTCTTTCGTCTGAAACATATGTGCTCCAAAATGGTGTTCGGTAACTCTTAAGTGTGCCACCCTACGGTTCGCAAATAATGCAGACATGATCGAGACCCTTCTCCGATCAATAATCAGTAGCGGGACCTGGAGATCCGTACTGACTCCTACACATTCAACGATGACTCCTGTGATCGTGAGAACCTTTAACGCTTGTAACTAAATCCCTTTGTCTCTCGATATATTACAAGTCCGAGATTCGATCATCGGCATCTCCATACCTAGTTTGATCTCGTTACCGACATGCACTCTTTTCTCGTTCCCGTGATATAACATTCTAGTGATCACATCACTTGCTTGAAAGCTATCCTAATGTGATATCACCGAGAGGGCCCAGAGTATATCTATCCGTCATCTGGATTGACAAATTCCACTCTTGATCCATGAGCCTCAACATAACACCTTCGTAGCACTGAACCCATCTTTATAGTCACCTTGTTACGGTGTGACGTTTGATGTTATCAAGATACTCTTCCGGTGTTAGCAATTAACATGATCTCATGGTCTAAGGATAAAGATTACTTCGTATGATGTTATAGCAATATAAACACAATGACTTGATCGTAATGCTATACTTCGGATGAATGTTCATCACATCATTCCACCAATGGTGTGACCTTGTTATTAACAACATCCAATGTCCATGATCAGGAAACATTGATCATCCTGTTAATCAACAAGCTAGTCTATAAGAGAGGCATGACTAGGAACCCTTTTTGTTTATTAAACACACATGTATTGATGTTTCCTATCAATACAATTATAGCATGCAAAATAAACATCTATCATATACAAGGAATACATAATAACAACTTTATTATTGCCTCTGAGGGCATATTTCCTTCAACACTATGGGCCTAAGTCGGTAAGTCTTCTGGGCCTTCCCGTAGCCGGACTAGACTCCGTCTTCTCTCCCTGACTGGGCCGCCCGTGAAGCAAAGCTCTAACCCGAAGTGGGCCACCCTGGTCAGTGAGGAACTGTGAGGATACTCGGAAAGTATATCCCCAACAGCAGCCCCTGGAGGCCTCCAAGATCCAAAGTCGGATTTTATCATCGTCTAGCTTAATCTTCGGCTTGCAGAATCTTGAAGGGTTCCTAAAACTTCAAATCAAGAAATACGATTCGGGTGTTAAAAAATAAGTCGGACCTATCAACAGGTTACTCGAATTTTCTAGCTTGATTTCAAACTAAGCCTAAACTTGGTCTCTAACGCCACCTGACACAAGTCATGGTCAAGTCACATCATCTGACAGGCATTTCGTCAGCACGACCGTTGGTGGGTCCATGGTTCGTGGAACCGAGGCGCCGTTTCAATGCATGCACGGAGATCGAGGCGACGTAATCATCACGTGGGACCTTCCCAGTTTCTTCCACGACGCGTGGCGATTATACTATAGCATTTGCACGAATCTTGGCGCAGTTAGGTGAATATAAGGGGTTAGGATTTTCTCCTTCTCCTTTCACCAGTCATTTGCCTTTTCCTCTCCTTCCAATCTCCCTGCGCGCACAGAGCTCCCCCGTTCCTCCCCAAAAGAACTCCCAGCGCCGTCCATTCTAGGTCAACTGCTCGCCAGAGAAATGGCCTCATCTTCCTCTTCCGGCTTGGCGGCGGCGGCGACGGAAGCGGTGGCGGAGAAAGAGAGCTTTCGCGGGCTCTGGATTCCCTGCGCGCTCAACGACGAGGGTCTCAAGAACGTGGAGAAAGACGGGATCCTCCGCGCCGACGACTGGCGGAGCGGCTTCGGGGAAACCGTCCCCAACCCGCGCGACGGCAAGCGGGTCCAGTTCGGCACCCACCTCGACAGAGGTTTGTCGTTTCCTCCCTCGGAGTTCTTCTCCGAGGTGATCGATCATTACGGAGTTCAACTCCATCATCTTCCTCCCAACTCTCTCTTAGACATGAGCGCGTATGCTTTGTTGTGTGAGGGCTTTCTCGGCATTAGGCCGAGTTTGACTCTATTCCGGTACTATTTTCATGTCCGGAGAACTCCATTATCGCCGGTGTTCCTTACATCACCGGTACTATTAGTTTTTCTCTTAGACACGAGCGTGCGTATCCCAAAATTTTAGCTAGTGACTCGGTCAAACAATGGCCAGCCACATTCTTCTATCATAGGGATATTCCGGCTCCCGGCAAAGCCACTGCTTTGCCGGCTTTTATCGATGGAGCTGCCACGGCCCAACCATCCTGGGACGAGGCTGCTCCGGCTCTCACCGACGATCTGATCCTCGCTAATAGGCGGATCGAATACTTGATCAAACACAAGGGTCTAAAGGGATCCGACTTTTTCCAGTGCTGGGTCTCACGTCGGATCCAGTCCCTTCAGTACCACAGAACCCGACTGATGCACTCCATCACGTCGTCCCAGACAGACTCCCTCCGCATCAGCCCCAAAGCCTACACCACTCAAGGCTACATAAGCCAGGTCAAGTGGCTGATTAGGGTGCGGATCGAGAGGAGAATCTCGGAGGTTTCTCTGGACATGCACACGGCGGATAACCCCGTAGTGCCGGTAAGCTTCTATCAGTACACTTTTTATGTGTTTCAGTCTTCGAGTTACATTGCAATGCTGATGTGTTTTCTTATTTTTAGCTTGCTGACCTCCTCGAGTCAGAACTTGCTCCGCTCAAAGGATATCCTCCTGAGTTTTCTCAGGAGACAGAGGTGGTCCCATTGCCGGACCTTGCGCTCAAGAAGCGCAAAGCTCCGATAGTGGCAGTTGGCACAAAGGAGATGCATGTTGTGAAGAGGTAACTTTCAATCACAACTTCAGCCTTTGTACTTTACTCAAATTTCTTTCTGAGATGTAATGTTTCCGACTTTACTACATTCTCAGAGCAAAACCGCTCATCAAGGGCAAAGGGAAAGGGATTCCTTCGAAGCCGCTGCGACAGACGAAGCTTACCATAGCTTCTCCTGCCGTGGCTCCTCCGACTCCTGCCCCTCAACCTTCGACAACGCCAGTGATCTCCCCAGATGCTGCAGAAGATCTGGCTCCCTCAACAGAGCTTGCGAACCTTGAGTCGCAAACTAACGTCACCATGGGTGAGTCAGATTTAGATAAGGGTGAACCCTCTTTGGGTAATGATCCCTCGGCAGAAGCCTTCGCCGAAAACCTTATCAGCAATCCAGGACTTGCCAAGTTTGGCCTGTCCCGGAAATCTGCTGAAGAGATCTAGCGGCTCTCCAGGCAATGCCTGGAGAAAAGAACCTTATTTGCTGAAGAAGAAGCGCAAGAGGCAGAGGACGTCAAGTTCTTTGACCTTCTCGCCCAGGTGCGCCTTCGTGACGAGAGGATTAGGACTGGTGAGCTTCCAACAGCCCCAGTGATTCCTCTGACTCTCGCCGAGAAGGTGGCTGTTGACTTGAACGCGAGTTTGGATAAACTCACTCGCGAATAATATGTAAGTCGGAATTCCAACTCCTGTTTTTCCTTTATTGTATTTTATATCATATCCTCTAGCCCCCAAGCATGAAGTAGGATAAACAATCCGGGTTTATGCTTCATTAGGATGCCAAAGAATGAACTAGTGTAGCCCCCAAGGCTCGTGCTGATATTTAGCAAAAATATTAGCCCTAGTCTTAAGTAGCTTATTGACTTTGGGTATTCTGACTTACAGAAAGTATGTTCCTATAATCAGGATTTATTGAAGAATGTCTGTGATAAGCGGAGAGAGATCAAAGCTCTCCGACTTAAAAATGTTGAACTTAAAGTTGCCAAGGATGAAGCCGAAGGTGAACATTCCGAGACTCAAACCTTGTCTTTGTATTTTCAATGTCGAATTTGTTCTGAACTGTTGTTCTTTTTGTCTTACAGCGCTGGTGAAACAATCCTGCGCCATGATTGAAGAGGCCGAGAACCTCAAGACCTTGGTGGTGGAGAAGAAGGAACTTCGTCAAGAGCTGAATCAGCTCAAGGCGGATCATGAAAAGAGCATTGCTCAAATCCTTGAGTCCTCCTCCATGGCTACGGATGAGCGTGATCGCAAGATCGCTGCTCAAGATAAAACAATCTCGGACCACAAAAATGAGCTTAGCAGAGAGAAGGATCTTTCCGATGCGCTTCGGGCTGAACTCCAGAGTCTTCGGGAAGAGAAGACCAAAATCGACGACATTATTTTCGGTACGTTCCATCTGTCTGACTTTTCCACTTTCTTCGACTTCTATCAATGTCGGACTTTTCTTGACTTGTTTTGTGTATAGGTCCTCTGAACTTGACGGACTCTTCCTCCACCGAGCCCCGTACCCACCGGCTTACCCAAGTCGGTGACCTGCTTCATGACTTCCGCTAATCCCTTGAGGACATCGGCGAAGCTCTCAAGATTCCGGACATGCCTAGCATGTCGGATTTTCAGGCGCAGGACAAGGCAAAGGAGATGCCGCAACTTGTTCAGGATTGGAACATGTCCTACGCGTGGACATCTGCGCAGAATGCTCTCACCATGGTCATGAGCCACCATGGAAACATGGAAATATGGCAAGTGACCAGAGGGTACTGCAAAGTACATGAAGACGGCCAGGAGCAGGAACTTCAAGCCATCATGCACTCCTGTGCTGGATATGGGTGTCACGTGGTTGACCTGACCAGCTACGAGATCCCCTTCTTCACCCGCATAGATACTGTGCCTCCTCCTCCGGAAGAATCAGCAGAAGTTTTCCGACGATGAACGCACCACCTCGGATGCGGAAATCTCGGAATGATATCAAGGTGGTATTTCCAGCGAGCTGACAGCTCCTTCATCTCCTCCTGCATCATAAATTGCCAGAAATATTTGTATTATCCTGAAAAAACATGATGCGTCTGTAAATGTAAAGTACTATGATTTTGCTAGTGCTAAGCTTTTGATCTATTCAGCACTTTTGGCTTTAATTTTTGTGTGCCTGAAATGTTTACATAAGCACTTGTATTTTTTCGTCCCTACTTATCGCTTATCTGGCTTTCCGCCTCGTCCCTTTTGTGAGCCGGCTAAACCTTCTGCCAGAAACTTTGCTGAGCAACAGAGCTCAATTGCTAAACCAGTTTAAACTTGGAAACAAAGCCGGCTTCCAGTACCAACAATTCGCTACTCGGAAAATGCCTGCATCCAGCAATCAGACAAATAACCAAAGTAAAGACTAGAAACTTTTAGAGTTATACCTGAGGGTAGCAGTTTTAGAATCGGAAATCTAAACCAGAATGAACATGAGCATAAAGTACTTTCAAGCATTCTGGGATTTTCGACTATGACATGATCATTCGGAAATAAGATGGTAAAAACTTCTCAGAAAAAATTGAGGCAACCAAAACTTTTATTTCTCACAGAACATGTACATATATATGTTTACAAAGAAGGATAAACTAAGAATAAAAGGAACGTAGCTGAGCAATATTCCACGGTCTGTCTAACTCATCCGGATTTGTACTGTCTCCAGCTCTCTTTCTCTTCTTAGTAGCAGGTCTTTCTTTGACTGGCCTCATGTCAGTTAAGTAGTACGATCCATTGTGTAATACTCGACTAACTAAAAAGGGCCCTTCCCATACTGGGGAAAGTTTGTGCTTTCTTTGTTGCACAAGCCGGAGAACCAAATCACCTTTATTGAAAGATCTATTTCGGACTCTCTGGCTATGATACTTGCGTAACTTCTGCTGATAGGCTGTAGATCTCATTTCAGCAACGACGCGAACTTCTTCGACTAAGTCGAGATCGTTTTGTCGAGAAATCTCGGCATCCTCTTCAATATACGCGGACACTCTAGGAGAAGTGTGAATCAAATCACTAGGAAGAACTTCTTCTGCACCATAGACCAAGAAGAAAGGTGTGTATCCAGTTGACCTGTTTGGATTCGTTCATAAACTCCATATTACAGAGGGTAATTCCTCTGCCCAAGCCCCCTTAGCATGTCATAGTGGTGCTTCGAGTCTCGGTTTTAGGCCTTGTAGGATTAAACCATTTGCTCTTTCGACTTGTCCGTTAGCTTGTGGATGTGCGATTGACGCAATGTCAAGCCGGATATTTTGCTCGTTGCAGAATTCGACCAATTCTCCCATAGAGAAGTTACTCCCGTTGTCCGTGATAATGCTATGTGGATAACCATACCGGATTATAACATCCTCGACAAATCTTTTGGCTGTTGCTCCATCACAACTAGTGACAGGTTTAGCCTCAATCCATTTGGTGAATTTATCCACCATCACTAAGAGGTGAGTAAATCCACTTGGAGCTCGTTTAAAAGGTCCTACCATATTAAGCCCCCAGACCGCAAAGAGCCATGTTATAGGTATTGTTCGCAACTGATCAGCCAGAACATGAGCTTGTTTGGCGTACTTTTGGCAGCCTTTGCACGTCTTGACTAATCGTTCGGTGTCTGCCTGAGCTGTAAGCCAGAAAAATCCGTGTCTAAAAGCTTTTGGCTGTAGCGTGGTGATCACACTCGCCTTCGTGGATTTCTCTTAAGATTTCCACTCCTTCCGGATATACACTCCGCTTATAGAGCTCACCTTTAACAATGGTATAGGCTTTTGCTCGTCGGATAATCTGATGGCTCAGAACCTCGTCTTCGGGTAATTTGCCATCTACCAAGTAATCGAGGTAGGGTTGAGTCCAACTGGGAATTACAGCCAGAACTGCTATCAGAGGTGAGTCGGATTTGGTCGGATATTCCTCATCTACTCCCTTTATTGAGGGAACTTTAAGGTGCTCTAAAAAAGCGCCATCCGGGACCTCTTTCCGCGCAGAACCTATCCGAGATAGTGCATCTACTTCCTCATTTTCTGCTTGAGGAATATGTTGAACTTCAAATCCTTCGAACAATTTAGATAGATCATCCACGACAGCTTTATATGTTGCCATGTGCTTATTTGCATTACAAATATCCGACACTTGTTGAGCAACAAGATCCGAATCTCCGTAACACATCAAACGTCAGATGCCCATATCCTTAGCAATCCGGATTCCATGCAGCAGTGCTTCATACTCGGCAATATTGCTTGTCGCTGTGAAGTGAATCTGCAACATGTGTAAAAGTTTATCTCCTTAGGGTGATTTGAGCACCACGCCAGCCCCCGAGCCCCCTCGAGCCTTAGACCCATCGAAGAAGAGGGTCCAATATTCCGACTCAGATCATGTTCTCCTTCGTCTCTGTCGAATCAGCGACAAAGTCAGCAAGGATCTGGGATTTGATTGCTGTCCGAGGTTTATACACAATGTCAAAAGCTGAAAGCTCTATGCCCCATTTGGCGACGCGTCCTGTGGCGTCACTTTTGTTGATTATATCTCTCATGGGAGGTGTGCTCACCACGGTAATTGGATGCTCCTGAAAGTAATGACGTAACTTACGAGATGCTAAAAAACACCGTAAGCCAACTTTTGATAATGCGGATACCGCTGTTTTGACTCTATTAGGACTTCACTGACAAAGTAAGTCGGACGCTGCACCAGGTGCTCCTAATTTTCCTCCGGTCTCTCCACTACCATGACGATACTAACGACCTTATTAGTCGCAGCAAGATAAAGCAACATCGGTTCTTGAGGTTCCGGCGCTGCAAGGATAGGAGCGGATGACGGTACTTTCTTTAGGTCTTGTAGTGCAGCTTCAGCTTCATTAGTCCAAACAAAATCTTTGGTCTTTTTCAGGAGTTTGTATAATGGTGCAGCTCTTTCACCAAGCCGGCTTACAAACCGACTGACTGCAGCAATGCAACCAGTTAGTCTTTGTACGTCCTTCAGGCGAGTTGGCCTGGAAATATTGAGTATAGCCTTGATTTTGTCCCGGTTCACCTCTATGCCTCTCTGAGACACGATGAAACCTAACAATTTTCTGGCTGGTATTCCAAAGAAGCACTTCTTCGGGTTAAGCATGATGTTGTATTTTCGTAGGTTGGCAAATGTTTCCTCTAAGTCGGAAATCAGCGTTTCCTTCTTTTTGGATATTACTGCAATATCATCCACATATGCATGTACATTACGTCCGAGTTGGTCATGGAGGCAACGCTGCATCGTGCGCTGGTACGTAGCTCCTGCGTTCTTCAGCCCAAAGGGCATCGTAACAAAACAGAAGGTTCCGAAGGGGGTTGTGAATGAAGTTTTGACTTTGTCAGATTCCTTCATCCGGATTTGGTGATAACCTGAATATGCGTTGAGAAAACAGAGGAGTTCCGAGCCTGCCGTAGAATCGATAACTTGATCAATTCTAGGCAGAGCGAACGGATCTTTTGGACAAGCCTTGTTCAAGGCAGTATAATCAACACACATCCTTAAATCAGTAGTGTCCTTTTTATGGACCATTACAGGATTGGCCGACCACTCAGTGTGGATGACCTCTTCTATGAATCTGGCTAACTCGAGTCGTGCTAGTTCCTTAGCTATTGCCTTACGCTTTTCATCACCAAATCATCGTAGGGACTGTTTGACGGGTTTAGCGTTCGGGTTTACATTTAGAGAGTGCTCGGCAAGTTCCCTAGGTACTCCGGTCATGTCAGATGGCTGCCATGCGAAGATATCTTGATTTGCTTGGAGGAACTTGACGAGCGCACTTTCCTATGCACTACCTAGGCCTACGCCTATCTGGGTCACCTTGGAGGGGTCATCATCCTTCAACGGCGTCTTCTTTGTCTCTTCTGATCCGAAAGTAGCAGTGACCACTGCCGTTTCCGTGTTGGGTTTTTCCTTCGAGGTATTTTTGTGCTTCTGCGCTTGTTGCTTTGGTTGTTTTGCCGACTGAGGCACAGCTAGGGCATTGAGCAACCCCTCTGCGTCGTCGTCAGCATCTGCATACTTGCTCGCTGTTTCTATCATTTCTCCCAAATCAGTGACCTTGTCGCACTTCAAGCGATGGCGCAGTAGACCAATTGGGAGACCTGCAATGAAAGCTTCAATCGCAGTTTGATCATTTACACCTTCATAGGAGTTCTTGGTGTCGATCCATCGTCCGAGGTAGTCCCGACAAGTTTCTCCGGCTTTTTGGGTGCAACCTATAGGTCTCCGACCGTACAGGGCCTCCGATATGTGCCTTCGAAATTTCGAAAGAACGCACTTTGCATGTCATACTAGTTATGAATGGTGCTCTCCGGAAGTTCATTGAGCCATGATCGTGTCGTCTTCCACAACATAAGTGGGAGATATCGGGTTGCGGCCAGGCTGTTTCCGCCTTTAGCGATGCAACAGGCTTGGAAGAAATCCTGTAGCCAGGTATCTGGCCTAGCAATGCCATCGTAGGCTTGGATATGTCTTGAGATAGCAAATCCTTCCGGGAATTTTATAGCTCTGATGCGTGGTCCGAAGCACTTTGGGCCCACGTAGATATCATCGTTTTCGTAGCGTCGAGCCTCTATGTTGGAGTTGATCCTGTGCCTTGCATCGTTCGGGGATAAAGATCGTACCGAATGTCGGCTGTGGCTGCGGTGCCTTGGAGCCGGACTTCGGCTTCTGCCACCACCTCCTCTGCCATGTCATCCTCCTTGCCCTCCCTGGGAGCCGTTGTGATGACTGTGTGGTGGAGAGGGTGGGGCAGCTGGATAGTTTCTGGCTGATCGCCGGCCTCCGTCCGGAACGTCATTATTCCGATTCCAGGGAGGGTCTTGACTACGACGAGCCCCCTGCCGGCTTGTCCCAGCATGGTTTCCTTCGTTTCTTCGTCCGTCGTTCCCACCATGGTGGGGCTCAGCCGGACGGCTTGCATGTCTAGGAGGTGGCATTTTTTGACGATCCTAGTCCCGATGTTTCTCTTTATCTTCTCCCTTTCGATCGTTAGATTCTCGTCGGGGAGGATTCCTCGGATTCAGAGCAGCGATGGCCTCTTTCTCGGCCGCTGGTGCGATGTTGCTCCAATCGCGTGTAGTCCTGCGATGCTGTCCTGACGATCCGGTTCTCGAATAATTGTCCTCCCGTCGTTTGGGGCGATAATGCTGCTCCGGAACACGGTGGGGTCTGACGTCAGCCCATGCCGGATCTGTTCGACATTAGTTGGAATCCGAGACCAGTTTTTGACTTCCAGACAGGGCGACCTTTTGCTGCTACAGTCCCTTATTGAGTAGTTTGATACCCAAACGGATCTCCTCTGGTCCTGGATTAGCCGATAGAATTTCTCGGGCCGCCACGGTATTCTGTACTGGGGTTCGATATACCCAATCTCCTTTGCTATCTTTCCGTGGCTTCCCCATCTCATCTCCGAAAAGGACGGCACGGATATGTGGGAATTGGTCATCATTGGTGTGACGCTTCCGTGTCTTCTGATGCAACCGAGACATATAATCCTTAGTTGCCATGCGTTTCTTCTCCTCCTCGATGTTTTTGGCTTCATCTAGGAGTTGTTGACGACGCGCTTCTAGGGCTTGGGCCCTTCCGTCCAGCTCTTCAGCAGTAAGTTCTGCAGCTATAGGGATCGGTGTGGTTAATGCAGCATCGATGAGTTTACGCGCACCTTCAGTGATCACATGTGCATCCCCCGATTCTTCTTTTTTCGGCTCTTCTGGGATAAGTGCTCCATCCGAGTCTTCTTCGTATTCCTTGGCAATCACCTCCTCTGCCAGAGGGTCTTTTGTCGGGGTCTTGTTTTTCTTGTTCTTCTTCTTTGCCTTCTTGGCAGCGCCGGTAGCAAAGACGGCTTTGGGTCCGTTTCCCGGAGTCAAGCTCTGATCGGTACTTTCAGACATCTGGACCTCGGGATTATCTCTGACGTCCATGTCATCCTACACTTTGTGAGAGTGTTCCCCGGATTTCATCCATGGCTTCTCCTTCTTCTGCAGCATTGGAGTTGTACTCCTCTTCATATTCCGCGGAGAACTTTCAAAAATCTGCTGACGTCATCGATTCGTCCGAGGATGCGGGTACGTCGGAGTTTGTTCCGATTGCCTCCAGCACAGAGTCGGTGTTCTCTCCAACGTCGGCAGAGCCGGATCCGGATCCCACGTAACCGACAAAGTGCGACGCGTGCTTCCTGAGGTACCTGCGGCTTTCGCGATCAGCCATATCGAAACTTTTGATGGTCTCGAGAATTGCACCAGCGCTTGCATCTTGCATTATCATACGTCGTAGTGTGTACCTTAGGAAAGGTCGGTTTGTCCCAGCATCATCAGAGCCGGAATCAGTGTCATTCATATGCTCCTCCTGGATTTCGACTCCCACGGGTAGGTCGATCTGGGATCCGGCTCCTCCAGGGAGATCCACTCCAGATTCGACTTGGACCGCTAGGTCTTCTTCAGGCTCGGATTTCTCCACTATCTCCGCAACTGGTGCGGGCTGGGTGGGTTTAGGGTTTTCTGAGATCCGAAACTCTGCCGCCTCCGCGGACAGAAGGGACCCAGAAGATTCTTCTGCCTCTATCATCACCGCTGGGGTGGGTGGGGCAGGTTAAGCGAAACTGATGTAAACATCGATCTCGCCAAAAGACATGATTGTGTAGGCAGTCACAGCCTCCCTAGCCGGAATCCAAGTCTCGTCGAGAACGATGAGAGGGACGTCGCTGGCGTAGAGGATGCGTCCGACGGCGATAGTCTTGCCGATTCCAATTCTTGCAGATTCCGCTCGGAACGCAGATCCGAAGCTCACTTACCTCACGGTGGGCGCCAACTGTCGTCGGATTGATGACAAGTACGCCATGAGGGGGTCCTCGAGGCGTGCGGGAGAGAGGGGTGTGAGACTTATGGTATTCCGGGACGGTGAGCACACAAGTTTACCCAGGTTCGAATCCGTCGGCTTTGAACAGATCCTACTCCTGCTAGCAATCCAGTAATACGGCAGAGCCGGAATATGGGTTACAAGGGTTTCGCCTGTGCGAGTTGAGATTGTAGACTATTGAGGGTGCCCTAAAGGCTCTCCCTAGGATGGCTTATATAGATATCCGGCCTAGGGTTTACAAAAGAGATCTATCCGGCTACGACTTAGAGTTGGTTACAGAGTATATCTTGAACTACAAGTAACACTATGGGCCTAAGTCGGTAAGTCTTCTGGGCCTTTTCGTAGCCGGACTAGACTCCGTCTTCTCTCCCTGACTGGGCCGCCCGTGAAGCAAAGCTCTAACCTGAAGTGGGCCACCCTAGTCAGTGAGGAACTGTGAGGATACCCGGAAAGTAAATCCCCAACAGGAACAACCTACATCACCATAGACAGTAGCCGGCCGGATGCAGCAGCAAGAGCAGACCTGGCCATTGGAATCCGGAGGGTGGCAGCCGCAAAGCTAGCTGGAGGGCATCCTCCATCGCTGAAGGCGGGTGCCGACCGGGCGTGGCAGCAAGGATATACCAGGCCAGAGGCCTGGCCGGACCCAAAACGGATCTGTGAAATCCTCGCCACCACGTTGCAGCACGTAGGCCTGCCAACGCTACCCTTATGATTATCGCCCTAGGCCCGGCCGGGCAGGCCCGTGAAGCTCCCGCCACCTTGCTGCAGCAGACATGGCGTCAATGCCGCCACCCTCGTCACGGTCTCCTCCTAGGTCCAACCAGAGCTGGCGCAATAGGGCCTGATCTAGCCCGCCCTAGTCTTATCAGGCCCAAAGGGCCCAGATTTTGGGGGAGTAGACCCGCCATCGATACCCTGCCGCCACCTATACCACCAAGGGTAGCGCCCGCCGCCACCCGTACCGTGCTGGAGCTCCTCCTGCCTAGCAGAGGCCGGCCGCTTCGGCCGGTGAGGTCCTCGTACCT
Source organism: Avena sativa (assembly GCA_916181665.1). Taxonomy (NCBI): domain Eukaryota; kingdom Viridiplantae; phylum Streptophyta; class Magnoliopsida; order Poales; family Poaceae; genus Avena; species Avena sativa. The sequence goes on along the minus strand of OV702290.1, from coordinate 22,351,221 downwards.
GCAGAAGCCGCCAGGACCCGAGCCCCGCATGCCCGACCCCACGCGGTACTTCACGCCACCGCGCCACGTCTCCACGCGCTAGCCGCCGCCCAGTCGTCGTACCGCGTGCTGTTGCGCTCCACGAATGCGCGTCGCTGCAGCGCCGCGCCTGACCCGTGCCAAGCCTCAATAAAAGGGGGAGGAGAGGGGAGGCCCTGCCACCACCTACGACGAGCGGCTTTGCCGCCTGCCCGTCCTGATGACGGCGAGGTGTGTGTGTGGGGGGGAGGGACGGCAGCATGGAGGAGCCCCGCGTCGCTCCCGTGGGACACTTTCCTTTTTTCTACAACGCCGTATTTCCTCAATCTGATAGCCAAACCCATGAAAATCTGCGTCTCATCTTTCCGGTGAACAGGATCGCGCAGACACGAACAAATATACTCGTACAGCTGATTTGCTGAGCCCTGTGCGTGCGTGCGGGGCCGCGCATTGTCTGTGGCGCTTGCCCTGCCCGGACGAGGAACCGCGCCATCTTCACGCGTGCGTGCGTCCATCCCCATGAAAAGATCAATAATGATCGAGAAGGAACTAGACTGGTAGATAGCCGAGATGAACAGTGACGGTGTCGTCTCCCTCGCTTGATGCGGTCCCTCCAGCACGCGTATCTCCATGCCAACTTGTCAGCGCCCATGTTAGTATTTTCAACGGATATGCCAATCGGTTTGGGATCAGGTACTGGAGTTCACTTTCTCTTAATTCGTTTTCACAAGGCCAAGGAAATGAACGCTCGGGCCATTATGTGTTGGATCCTGAGCACATGCGTGCACATGTCACAGCCGTATAACCTATCTTGCTTGGCGAGATTCTCGATTTTGATTTCCTTTCATCTGGATCCATTCAGCTCATTTTCCTACGTACTCCCTCTGTTTAGAAATATAAGACGTTTTAGATATATGAATCGAATGTATCTAAGTGTATATGTTCGTAGAGGTTTGAAGTGAATCCATACATTATAAAGCATCTAGATATATTCATTTTACAAAGATAAACTGTTTTATATTTGTGAACGGAGGGAGTACCTACGGAACAATGGTTGCCGACTTTGTTGACAAAATTTGACAAAATTTGAGCAGTGCAACAATGAAGCTTGCATAACAAAGACATGCGTGACCGATCTACAGCCATAACTCGCCCCTCTGTGTACGGCCCGGTACTAAACAGACGATCGACTTAAGTTCCAAAAATCTAATGCGTAGAGAGACAAGCTGTGATTGCTGAGCGCGTATATAGTGACTGACCAATTAAGCATATCCCACGCTACAACGTACACAGGCCGAATCCGGGTGCATGAGAAGCGCAATAATAACGGCTCTAGTAATCTGTAGTGTTACAGGCCGTAAGAGCGAGCGCTTCTGCACACTTACGTACGGCGTGCCGCGCGATTCCTAATAGGTACGTACATGATCGCTCGATCGAACACGTACTCGTACGTAGATACACGCGGCTATGTTTAAACTTTTTTTTTTTTTGAAAGCATGGTAATTAAGCATGCAAGCTGTCTCATTAAAACCTTTTAGTCTCCTTAGATACCCTGGTAAGGAAAAAGAGTACGTCTGAAACTTGCAGCCCATCAAACAATAGTTACATCGTTTATGAGTTTCTCTAAGAGAAAGGTAGGGGGTTCATGGACCCAATTACAAGAAATCTTATTAGAAAAACATGATCTAGCCAGCTCGTGAGCTACTCCGTTCGCTTCCCTCGGACAATACTGAAAGATAACATTTCCGATCATCGATGCTTCGTCGATGCAGCTAGCCAACACTGCTGAGGATTCAGACCACCAAGCCTCTTCTCCATTGCATGCCTCAATAATCTTCATCGAGTCCGATTCTGCAACAACGTTGTTACATCCAAGGCTATCAGCTAACGCAAGTCCATCACGCATAGACATTGCTTCAGTTGCCGCTGGGGATAAAGCATTTGGAATATAACGTGATGATGCTGCTATGAACCGACCATCTTGGTCCCGAGCAATAACACCAATAGAACCTGAAAAACTATCATAATGTAAAAAACCATCAACGTTAATTTTTACTTGCCTCACCTCTGGTTTCATCCACTTAACTTGTCTAGGGTCTGGAGCTGAACTTGCTTTGATTGCATTAGCAGTAATAGATAGAACTGACATGCGGCATTTGAAAATTGCGGGCACTGACTCACCATGTGTATGTCTCCTTCTTAACCACCATAGATACCAACAGCCAACAGCTATGACCTCCTTCAATCCCAAAGTAGTAAGACCTGGCATTATATTTGACGGTAATGTTAGAAGCAACTCCAACACTGATGAACCTGATCGATCAGCCACGGTCGCCCTGTCAATAATATCCGTTAAGCCCAATGCTTCCCACAGCTCTCGGGCATGTAGGCATTTGAACAGGAGGTGCAGAATATCTTCAGCGTCTAAAGAGCAGATCGGACATTGGCCACTAGTACCAATATGCCTATTAACCAGAATAGAATTCAGTGGTAGGATACCATGTAGGGCACGCCAGGTAAAGATTTTTATTTTTCTTGGAATCTTCAGCCACCACAGGGACTTCCACACTGGATTACTCGCCGACGAACCAGGCATAGCTAGCTGACTCCCCGCATGACCGAAGCTGTGTCTCCATTGCAAATGATAAGCTGATTAAACGGTGAATCGCCCATGCTTCGTATGCTTCCATGCAATAAAGTCCTCAAAACCTTGATTGTTTAGTGGTATTTGGAGTATCCGATTAGCATCAACAGGAGAAAACAAACTCCCAATAAGCTGTTCATCCCAAGAGCCAGAAATCAGACAGATTAGCTGAGAGACTTTTGTGTAAATTATGTTACCTTTCGGGGTGATTACCTTTCCATCCGGACTAGACGGAATCCAAGGATCGGTAAAGATATTAATCATGTGACCGTTTCCTACTCTCCAAATATAACCCCATTTTAATGTAGAGAGCCCCGCTAATATACTTCTCCAAGTGAAGGAACAACCCACTTTCGGCCCAGCTTTGATAATATCAACATGGAGAAATATTTCGACCGAAGAACCCTTGCACATAGTGACTCAGGATCAGAGATAAGCCTCCAAACTTGTTTGGCTAGCATAGCCAAATTAAAAAAACGGAAATCCCGAAAACCCATGCCACCATCAATCTTGGGATAACAAAGTTTCCACCAAGCAAGCCAGTGCATTTTTTTGCTATTCTCATCATCTCCCCACCAGAATTGTGATATGGCATCAGACATCCTTTTACACACCCTAATAGGTATCTCAAACACCGACATAGCATACACCGGAATTGCCTGAGCAACCGCCTTCAAAAGTATCTCCTTTCCACCTACTGATAAATGTTTTTCCTTCCATCCATTAATCCTCTGAATAATCCTTTTCACAAAATGAATAAAGCAGTCACTTCTATCCGCTCCCACAATTGCAGGAAGACCCAGATATTTATCGGAAAGCGCCTCTGTATCAATATGGAGCATTTCACAAATTTCCGCTCGTACTACCACATTTGTATTAGGGAAAAAGTAGATGCTTGACTTTGGTAAACTCACTAATTGACCCGAATTTGCACAATAGGTATCCAAAACTTGCTGCAAGGAAGTTGCATTATTCATATCTGCCTTCATGAGAATAAGAGAATCATCAGCAAAAAGTAAATGAGAGACTAATGGTGCATTTCTGCACACTCTTAACCCATCGATGCCACCAACTTCTTCATGCAGCAGAAGACTAGATAAACCTTCCGCACATATAAGGAACAAATATGGAGAGAGAGGGTCCCCCTGACGGAGTCCCCTAGTAGGAGTAAACATCTCAGTTTCCTCTGAATTATACCGAACCTGATATCTGACAGATCTCACACACGCCATCATGAGAGTCACCCATCTATCGGAGAAACCTAATTTCCTCATCATATTCTTCAAGAAAATCCACTCCACACGGTCATATGTCTTATGCATATCTAATTTGGCTGCACACGCCCCAGAGTTACCCTGTCTCTTCTTCTTGATCATATGTACCGTCTCATATGCCACTAGAATATTATCAGTTATAAGACGTCCTGGAACAAAAGCACTTTGCATTGGAGAAATAACTTTAGGGAGAACCCGCTTCAGTCGTAATGCAAGCATCTTGGAGATTATTTTATAAATCACATTGCAAAGACTTATTGGACGGAACTGGGTAATCACCTCCAGATTCTCGACCTTAGGGATAAGAACAATGGTGGTATCATTCCACCCTTCTGGTATTACCCCTGTCTCCAAAGCCTGCAAAATCTCAATAGTAATTTGTTCACCAAATAAGTCCCAATATTTTTTATAAAAAATAGCATGAAGACCGTCAGGACCAGGAGCTTTAAAGTCGCCAATGCTAAAAACAGCCTTCTTCACATCAGCAGCCGTAAACTCCCTCAGTAGATTTTCGTTCATCTCAATTGTCACCTTGGGGGTTACTTTATCCAGAATAGCCGGGTCGGTAACCTGTACTTCTGAGGTAAACAGATCAGAAAAATACTGAAAAATGACTGGTTTTAAGGTAGGAGTACCATCAACCCAATCACCATTGGGGTTTTTAAGGCGCTTTATGAAATTTCTCTTTCGACGAGCCGTCGCGAACTGGTAGAATTTTTTTGTATTACGGTCTCCTTGCATCAACCAATTGGCTCGGGATCGCTGGAACCAGTGCGTTTCTTCCTGTTCTAGTAGCAGCTCAACCAGCTCAGCAAGCTCCTTGGTGATTCTCTCGTTTTCATCATTCTGCGGCCCATTCAGAGCATTTTCTAACTTCGCTTGAGCTTGCCTGAGTCTCTTTTTGGGCTATCCCACGCATGCAAGGATGCATGGAGATGAGCCAGCTTTTCCAGCATACCGCCATTCAACACAGTCCCATTTGCTTCTATCCATGCATGCTCAACAGTCTCCCGGAAATTTTTTTCCTGTAGCCATCTGCCTTCAAAGCGTTTCACTTTTTTATGGTCTGAGTACACGATTGATTCAGTATGTAGCATGATCGGGCGGTGGTAAGACCGAGCATAGTCCAAGTGCAATACACTTGCGTCAGGATTCATGAGCTGCCAAGCCTCGTTAACGAGGACACGGTCCAAGCGCTCCCGTATGCGATCACGTTTCCAGGTAAACGGATCTCCAGAATAACCAAGATCAATTAAGTTACAGTCCGATATAACGTCCCTAAATGCCTGCATGTAACTTTACGGTCGAGGATTACCACCCTCTTTCTCATGAGAATAAAGGATCTCATTAAGATCACCAATGATAGCCCAGGAAAGATCATACTGACCATTAACTTCTCTTATTTTATCCCATGTCAAGTGTTTATCTTCCCACCTTGGTTCTCCATAGAAACCTGTTAAGTGCCAAACTTTGTTCGGACTTTCCTCAATCCTCACATCAATATATTTAGGAGCCGAGAAAATCTGGTGGATATGAATTTCCCTTCTCCACAGCAATAAGACACCACCACTCCTACCGTCACTAGGATTAACAATCATAAAATCCATCTTCAACCTCCTCCTCAAACACTCTGCCGGATAGCGATCCAAGTGAGTCTCCAACAAAAACATCACATCGGGGTTGTAACGCCTTTGGACGTCCAAAAGCGATCGAACTGCCGGGTCATTCCCCAAACCCCGACAGTTCTCGCTTAAGATCCTCATTGATCCTGGCGGCGCTCCTCACTGGAGCCCGCCAATTCAGATTTTCCCTCAGCCTTAGTTCTCGGTCTCTTAATGTGCCTAGCCTGGGTGGGGCTAGGGGGAGCAGCTGGCTGAAGCTGAGAGACCAACGCTCCAACCTTGCTCGTTGAATTGACAAGAGTAGCAGAATTATTCGAAGCATCACCACCAGAACCCTGAATCGCCGCTGCCTTCTTCCTGCTTGGGTCATTTGCATCTTCCGACATAGCGTCCTGGTCATCATCAACATCATCATATTCAACACCAGTTCCCACAGGGCTACGTCCACCACTGAAACCACCTATGCCTGAGCCACGAGATCCACCTCTCCCTCTCCCAGGTCTTCCTCCGCCCCTATGGTCCAGCCAGCTCGCAGATTCTTAAAAATCAGTGCCTCCGGAGGATGCATGCCATCCCCATGATCTTTATATTCATTTCCCAGAAACCCACACACCTGACACCAATTTGGAAATTTCTCATATTTCACTAAAAACAATTCCCTTCCCCCGCTCGGATCATGGAGACAACCATCTCCAATGGTTTTGTAACATCCAACTTAATTCTAACCCGGTAAAAATTTCCTTCAAAATCATTAGACATGGGCTCCGAAGCTATCCACTCTCCCACTTTTGAAGACAGAGATTTAAGCATAGGGGCATATCCCATAGGAAGATCATGGATCTGTATCCATATACCGATCTTAGAGAGGTCCATCGTAGATGGTTTGGTAAACCCATTGTATGGTACAATTGACACAGGATTTCCGCGGAAGGTCCAGGGCCTCCCCCCATCACTCTCTCCCAATCCCCAAGACAGGAAAATTGAAAAGTGTGCAGATTTCTCTCTAGAGATCGTGTCTTCACTTCCTGCGCCAAGTCCCAGGCGGAGCGCATATTCTTAAAGAACCAGAAGCTCGAGTATTCCACCTCTGTGCAAACCCTAGCTATGGCCAACCATCTCGTAAGTTCTGCCGGTGGCGGCCCTTCCTCCTCGAAAATCACATCATCCATGTCTTCCTCACTGAGGCCCATCCTTTTCATCATCGCTGCAATGTCTTCTCCACCCCCAACCCCAGAGGAAGCCCTCGATGGGATCATTGCCATGGTTCTCTGTCAATCTTCACCGCGACCAAGGCCCGACCGCGGATCCTGCCCGTCCCCGAGGATCAGCGTTGGCGGGCGATGCGGTGTACACCCAGCCAGAGACAAGATCAGCGAACAAGACGGGTGGATCGGCAATGATTGGGAAGGTAGACTCTAACCCTAACGTGAGGGGAAAAACGCGGCTATGTTTAACCTGATCTCCCGTCCGAAGATAAATTACTGCGCTACTAGATCTCAATCTCTCACGTCCATCGTTGTGCGTAATGGTGGGTCTTTCTCCTTTAATCCAAGGTCCTACCTCTTAATTGAGAGCTCCTTTCGTACACCGTCATGGCGGGTTTTTTTGGCAAAGAGCATATATATATCATAAAAATACCAATTACACTTAGTCTCTGCAACAACGCACTGCCCTAGCAGCATTACGGATACACACAACTTTAAAAGGAAGAAGAATTAAAAAAAATAACCACGCTACAGTATTCTATTCCTTGTACCAGCACTATTAGCACTACCAAGACAACACCAGAAGTCCCGCTTCTCTAAAAACAACGGCTCCAAGAAAGAAACAGTGCACAAGCGCAATCGTCGCTCGATCATAGCTCTTAGTTTTTCACCCTGGAGAAAGTCCTAGATCCCAAAATAACACCTTCAACAAGGTCATTGTCAGGCACAACCAATTAAGGTCATGTCTTACATTTTCACCCTGAGAAAATTAAGACTCGAAACTTCTCCCGTGTTGTCGCCCTCACTTGAATGCCGTTGTTCCAAGTCACGAATCACCAAGTCAGCTCCTCATCGTCCCAAGGACTCGAACCACCAATTCTAGTTCTCAGATCTCGGCTTGCAGGTCATTCCCCGCTCCCGACTTCACCATGAACCGAAAGACGTGTCCCATAATGGTAACAGATGAGAGAGCTTCGTGATGCTCCCTCTAAAACCAAATGGTTATAAAAACATGGGCGCGTCTGACCGAATCCCACCAATCCAACAATTTATAGGCATGAGGCGCCCATGGGAGTTCGTCGTCGGTGCCCTCCGGAACTCGACACACCGGCCAGATCAGCGAGGATAGACATCTAGCACAATCTTCGCCTTCGTGCGAGAGCAACCCTAAGACCACCGCCTTAAATCAGCCAAGCTACTAGAGGAGATGACATCCAAGAGCGCCGTTGCAGAACGTCACTGGTGTGGTCATGCTACCACAAGATCCCCTATATCGCGTCCTGGCTGAGCCCCTATGACCCAGATCATGGTCCAAAAACCGGATTGTGGCCAGTGACTCAGATCCCGGTCGAGAGCAATGCAGATCGGCGGATCGTCTCCACCTCCTTGTCGTTGCTCAACCAGGGGTCGACCAACCGGCGTACCGGCCGCACCGCCCGAAGCCCCACCGCGCCGCCTCAAGACGACGAGCCTAGGTGGGGGACCTAGACCCACGACATGCCTCCACTACCCGCACCAGAAGTCCGGAGCAGATGCAGCCGCCGCCTGGCCAAGATCGCCGCCCCGACCACCCGCCCCAGACCATCCCCGTCGGCGCCGCCCCTTCGAAGAGAGTCGTCGCGACCTCCACCCCTAGCACCTTAGGTACCAGAGGGCCGTCGCCGGTGGCCGCGGCGGAAGGGAGGTAGACCAGGGAGGGGGAGGTTGGCGATACGAGCCCTCCCCCCTCCCGATGCACATACAAATGAGGTTTGTAGATGAGGCAATACATAAGTGGTTTAGAGTTTCAGTCCACCTCACTAGCAACGCCGCAATCAAAGAAGCGATCTAGGGTTTTAGCCTTATAGCTGGCGACAACACCGGTCCGTCCTGCCTCTCGTGGTCCTTGGAGCCTTCGAGGTGAGGCGGATCACAACACCTAGCTGGCGGGAGGGTTTAGTTTCTTATTTCAATAGTGTCAGCGTACTCTTCAGAATGATGAGGCAGTGGCGACATTTCCCCGCTCTGGCGGTACACATAGCGCAGGCTGAGGATGTGTGGAGTTGTCTTCCCTACGGATCACCTGGGATCCGGCCGATTTTTGTGTTTGTTGGTGTGGTTGCAGGTCTGGCTCTGGCTCTTCGGATCTACTGTTTCCATCAATGATTATGGTAGCTAGTCTGATGTGATGGTCATTTAGAGGTTTAACATGACGTGTTTTCGTCTCTCTACTATAACAAGCTCTACTATTACACGCTTTGCCCGACGGTGACAAGGACGGCGACGCACCTTCGGCTCTGCTCCGGTGCGTATAATTGTCGCTATGTGATGTAACTTGTTTATAATTTTTTATTTATTTTGGGAGTGTTCCGTACGACCGCTAATGATTATTGGTGCATAGTTTGACAAATAAAATCAATAAAATAATCGTCATAATGGGTCAGCTATGGTGGGAACAACCCGGGCGTTGCAACAGTCGGCTTCTACAGCATGTGCCACCGTCCTCGCTGTGGACCAGTAACCCGTCGTGCCGGCAAAAAAAAAAGAAACTCCAAGACTAGAACTGGACAACTACTGATGATGTGTAAACGACTTGTGTTAAAACTGTATTAGCTGCCACACATAGCAGCAAATTAGAACTGCACAAGCAACACCGTGATACACTTAGTTTAGCTTTCCACATCGCATCGTAGAAGGTATCTTTCCCAACAGCAACAGAGAGGCATGGGAGAACCGAGAACAAATGGATTGCTCCAGATCATGATGATGGGGAGCGAGAGAGAGAGGCCCCAACTATGGTGGGGCCGAGAAGAAGCTGGGAGAAGAAGCGGCAGCAGCTGACAGCCTGTCCGGCTGCAGGCTTTTCGGCCCGGCCAAACTCGGCTGCTACCATCGAGCAGGAGAGCGGGAGAGGAGGAGATCGTCCTAGACTGGCGTGAGAGCGACTGATGGCATGGCATCCGATGCGCTCGCTGCCTTTGATATCATCTTCCCTGGCGCGCCAAAAGGCAGAGGAGGCTCTGGCGGTCAAAAGGCTAAAGAAATCGAGTGAGGGTCATCGGCATTGCTTGAGTGTCAAGGTAGAGCTGGCAGTGGGGATCGCCCGCCCATCATGAGCGTTGCTTCAGTTGGAAGACGGGTAGAAAGGAACAAAAGGGTGGCCCTCTCGCTTGCTAGAGCATCACATCTTTGCTGAAAGTACACATGACAGAAGACAGCCCGCATCGCTAAAAGAGACGGTGAAAGTGTTTCATCCTGGGGAGAAAAGCTTGGTAATTAGCACTACAAATTACTGATTTGAGCTTTGTACTACTACTGATCATCAGTGTTACATTTTGCTTTAGCTGCTTCTACAGAGGATCCGAGATGGCTTGGCCCCCACATTTCCACATGATCTGCTCGCGCGCGCTGTCAGAGAGGATCAAAAGTACTAGTGCAGTCATAGAGCACTCCAGTGATCCCATGCATGCAGCCTCTGTGTGTGTGGGCTAAAGAGATGGGGAGGAGGTGGGGTCCTTGCGGGTGAGAGCAATGGCAGCAAATATGCCGGCCGGCCGTGCTAACTCTCCCGTCACACAGAGAGCAGCATGTTTGTTCCCTTCTAGATCTCCCACTTTGGTCACTCCTCTCCTCTTGCTGTGAAGTGAATGTGATGTGTGGATCTATCTGTCTGTCTGTCAGTTCGGCACACCACGCCCTGAGAACAAAAGGGGGAGGCAGGCAGGATCTGGTGCCAGTCCCATGGAAGCATTTGCGTCTCTGTTTGCTAGTAGTATTACTTTGCACGAACAGACAAACCATGAGAGAAAAAATAACAGGTAGGGGTAGTAGTAGCCAGCTCCAATTTCACCACCTAATTCAATAAAAACGAGAACATGGGTAGAAATAAGTGAATTGGCCGTGAAACTTGGTACTACTACTTGTACCCGTTTGAAATATAAATAGTCTTGAAAAATGTTGTTGGCTCGTATAGGCAGAGCAAACTTGTCCTAGTATATACCATAATGTGTATTGTATCTGGTGTTTCTTCTTCTTTGCCAGAGCGAAACTGTCATAGGATTCCAGGCAAGAAAATAAATCGCACCGCATGTACAACAAGTAGTATCAAAGGATTGTCTTTTATTTTGTTTACCGGTACGAGCAGACGAACATGCAAAGATACCTTGCCCAACCTGTGGCTATCTTGGAAGGGAAGCTGGTTGGAAGGCGGAGAGTGGCTGGGGGGCAGAGTAGTAGTTTGTTGGTTGGGTAAAGTGGCCACGTTTGGATCTACGAAAGCTGCCAACCCTAATCAAAAGATTAGCTGATGCACGGAATCACAATCACATGGGTGGTGGTTACCGTACAGGTCGCGCTTCTCTATCTTCTTTTTAACTGCTCATGGATAAGAAAGTGAAAAATCTATACAATAACCAGCCGAGCTACTCTCTCAAGAAAGCATGAAAAAAAATGGTTAGTGGTACGGTTCAGAAATTGTTTAGCTGTCAAAAATGTTTAGCATTCAAGTAATGCAAGATGCAGATTGTCCAGGGTGGGCCCTGGACCCGTCATGGCAGTGATTAAGCTGATAATTACAGCAGGCTTTTCTACCTCTCGGAGGTTTATAAAGCAGCAACCAGAGCAGACATCATTAAACCAAATGATTCTGCACATGATCAGTACAGGTACTAGGCGATCCTCTGGCCTCTAATTGAGCAGATCGGGTTACGGCAAACCGGCAGGAGGATCTGCCGTGCGCCGAGCAGGGAGCGAGCGAGCGAGCGGGCGAGATTGCGTTGCGTGCCGTGCCCTGCTCGTCTGTCAGGGAATGTAGGGGGGCTGCAACAGCAGAGGCCAAGGACAACCGTAGTAGCTTTGTTATTGGAGCACTAAATTTTTTCCCTCTCCGAGTATTAATTTTTCACCGTGTCTCCGGGTAGTACGTACATATACGTCACTCGCGCACACGCCTTGTCTTCGTTTTTGCTCCATGTACTACAGCAGTACCTGGAGTGTTTTTACTGCTGTTAAAACGTGCCATTCGTGCAGGTGCCCAAAAAGTCAATGTGCAAAATTGGGCGTTATGCACATTATGTCGTTCCCAGGAATCCTAGGTTAGCAGCTCCTTTGGACCTGGCCACTCGGATGTTTTAACTCGGATTGGTGCGCAGGCAAAACAGCTGAAGCGGACATTCCAGGTACGCGTAAAGGATACGATCTGTACTGCACACCGGGGCGAAATCGTCTTACCAGCTGGGAACGGTCCAGATGCCCTCTGGAGGCCCGATCGGACGGTCTACGTTGTCCAACCTGTGAACTCCATGGGAGGCACCTATAACATCTTTAGATACTGTTGGTGGTTCATTAGTAGGACCGTCTGACGATAATGTCACGGTGCAAGCAAGGCCTTCCGTTTCTACTTCAGTGGTCACGTCATCTAATCCTGATCGGTTGAGGCCTGTGGGGACCACCAGTCAGCGGTGATCCGTCTGTCTCTAGTGCTATTTTTTTTTAAATAATACATTTTTTTAATTAATTTTAAGAATATTACGTCAAAAAAGAAATTTATAGATATAATACACCGTCATTTTTTGAACAAACGACCAGCTCTAGGTCGTTTTTTGAGAAAACAACAGCTGGTGTCGTTTGTTGAAAAAACGACCGCAGGCTGACGAGAACGGCTGGCAGATGGTGAAAAAACGACAGTTCCAAATCGTTTTTTGAAAAGATGACGGTTGCATGGATCATGCACAGTACGTTAGACTAATCCCGCCACTATTTTGCGCCGTTATTTTCCCCGCTAGTATATCTCCTGCCACTTTTTTGCGCCGTTTATCTCCCGCCACCTCTTCCCGCCAGTATTTTTCTCGCCACTTTTTTCGCGTCGTTTCTCTCCCGCCACTTCTTCCCGCTGTTTTCTCCCGCCAATTCTTCCCGCCACTTCTTCCCGCCGTTTTCTCCCGCCAATTCTTCCCGTCGTTTCTCTCCCGCCACTTCTTCCCGCCGTTTTCTCCCGCCAATTATTCCCGCCGTTTCTCTCCCGCCACTTGTTCCCGATGTTATCTCCCGCCAATTTCTACTAGTTGCCTCTATAAATATTGGCACCAAGATGGTATCTCTCCATCCTTTTATTCCTCTATTTCTCCCATTTCCTTCCCCTTTCCATCATGAGTGTGCCATGTTCGGACCCCGAGTATAGGCCTACGAAGACGAAAGATGCCAGGTTGCCGCAAGGGGTGACACACGAGCGTTGTTAGTGTGGCCATCTCGCGAAGGTCAAGGAGTAGATCGATTTCTCCACCTGCATGGGCATGAAATTTTTCATGTGTCCCAACTACGACGCAAGCCCGCCCCGGCAAGCAAGTTCGTCGTACGAGAGGCCTCCGGTATGTTCCCAGAGCATGGTTAATATGAACCATTCATGTTATCATGATTTCTTTTATTCATTTCATTGATTTGCTTGCAGTCTCCTCCTCCACTTTGCAAGTGGTACCATTGGATTGACACCGAGCAGCCAGCCTGGGCCAAGAAAGAGTGTCATGACAGAAATCGAGCTGCGTGGGCTGCCTTTCATGCAGAGGAACGCGCTGAAAGGATGGCCGAAGAGGCAAAGAAGGAACGGGAGAGAGAAATGAAAGAATTCCAAACAGAGAAAGCTCAAAACCGCGAGCTGAATAGGAAGAGAAGGGAGGAAGAGGAGGCAATCCGCGAGCGCCAGGAAGAGGTGCGCAAGGAGGCCCGTGAGGCGGAAAGGAAGAGATTAAGAGAAAGAGCTGCCGAGGCACGGGCGGCAGAGGAACGTGGGGACAAGACCAGGAAGTATCCGCGCTGGACTCAGGGAAGGTAGACGTATGTCTCAGTACCGATGTATCTTAATTCCTGTTGTAGTGTCTTGATGTAACTTCATTCAGTTGTAGTGTCCCGATGTATCTTAATTTCAGTTCTAGTGTCTTGATGTATCTTAATTTCAGTATCAGTGTCTTGATGTAACTTCCTTTCAGATGTACTGTCTTGATGTATCTAAAATGTTTTCCACCGAAATGCTTTCCATCAAAAAACATTCCCGCCAAAATGCTTCCCGCCAAAATGCTTCTCTCCAGAATGCTTCCCGCCAAAATATCTCCCGCTAAAATGCTGCTGCCAAAATGCTTCCCGCCATAATGTTTCCCGCCAGATTTTTCCTGCCAGTATGTTACCCTATAAAAACCCCTCCTTGCGCAGTTGTTTAAGCACAGCCCCCCGTTTTTAGCCAGTATGTTTCCCTACGATCGCAGTTTCATGACAGATATGTCCGTCGAATAAAAAATATGTCTCATATATAGAGAGATAACTAGACCGATACAAGATACAAGTCTCATACATACACAGATAACTAGGACGATACAAGATACAAGTCTCATACATAAACAGATAACTAGACCGATACAAGATACAAGTCTCATACATAGACAGATAACTAGACCGATACAAGATACATAGACAGATACGCAGACAGATACATAGATAGATATCACTGCCACCGGTCACGAGGTTGCCCTGGCGTCGATGTACCCCATCCGTACCTTCTAGGAGGCACCACATTGCGGGGAGGTAGAGTTGACCCGTCACCCTGCGTCTGTGTATCCTGTGTGGGGATAGGTGGAAGAGTCTGATGCGTCTCCTGAGTCTGCTGCGTCTGATACAATCCAAACCAGTCTACCTGATCCTGATGAGTCTGCTGATCCTCCTCATTAGTCGCCCACGAACCCAATGAGGACATGCTTGGGTCTCCATATCCTCCTGCCATGTAAAAATATTAAGTACTCAATGATTATACACTACTTGTAACCAAAATAGATAGGAAGGTGCGTACCCTAAGGACGATAGCCCATGAATGGGACTTGCGGCTGCTGCTGGTGCCACTGGTCGAAAGTAAGATGCGGCTGCTGCTGCCATTGGTCGAAATCAAACTGCGGCTGATGCTGCCACGCCGATCGTCTAGCCTGGTCTGGGGGTGGTGCTCTTGGTGTCTCCTGCTGCTGCTGCCACGCTGAGCCTCCAGCCTGGTCTGGGGGTGGTGCTCTCGGTGTCTCCTGCTGTGAGATCCGTGGACGAGGCTCGTGGCGGGTAGGTGCAGTGGGTGTCTCCTGTAGTGTAGGGCCATAGAATCGTTGGGCCATTTCTTGGGCCCAATTCTCCGGTGCATCCATTGGGCCTATTGGCACTCCATCCAGCGGCAAGCCCAGCAAGTACGAGACATCCTGTAGTGTAGGAGCCATCTCCCCCCCATCGAAAGTGGAAAGTGTGAGTCTCGGGCCTCCATCGATCCACTAAGCAGGTGAGAAACGACCCGTCGTAGGCCATGCGCGTGGTCTGGAATCCATGGTGTCGTCCTTCTATCTCATGCGTATGAGTGGCCTCAACCAGACGCACAAATGGTAGTAGCCCGGCCCACTTCAACCTGCATACCGAGATAGAATTACAATTTGTTTACTATGGCCCTCAAATATTTATAACATAGTTCCATACGAATTAGGAATTAATGTCTCATACCTCTGCAGCCAATAAGGGTGTATCATCCAGTTACACATGGGAGTGTGAGTGATAAGGTGCTTTAAGCTCCCTGGTTCCGCATCCAATAAAGTTGACCGGTGCTTTCTATCAATATCAGCATTAAGCAAAGATCCTGCCATCTGCATAATTTAGAACATGGTTCCATACGAATTACAAATTTAAAACATGGTTCCATACGAATTACAAATTTAAAACATAGTTCCATACGAATTACAAACTTACAACATAGTTCCATACGAATACAAATTTAAAACATGGTTCCATACGAATTACAAATTCAAAACATGGTTCTATACGAATTATAAATTTAAAACATGGTTCCATACGAATTACAAATTTAAAACATGGTTCCATACGAATTACAAATTTAAAACTAGTTTCTTCCTCTGCCTCTTGTTCCTCGCCTGCCACGTCTGCCATGTCCACGAGGAGCCGCTCCTCCAGTCCCGAAGATATGGCAATTGGTGTCTCTATGACCAAAACAATTACATAGAAAACATTGTCTAGTAGGGCCTCCGGCTTCAGATTTATCCATATCATTATGGATCCGAACACATTGTCTCCTTCCTCTGCCTGTCCGCATTAGTGCAGGATCTGGGATGTAAATCCTTTCACCGGGGTTTACTTTGTTAAAATTGCCCCACGCTCTATATCCCATCATCTCGCCAGTCCATGTATTGATCACCGACTCCTTAAGAAAATAAGGAGACACAAACGATCTCGCATCCATACCTAACCGCCCGCACATAGCAAGTACATGAGAGCAAGGTAGATGTAGCAGTTTGGATTTGTTGCAGGTACACTCACACGTCGGCCAAGCATCATTGCATATCCTCACCTCTTGTGTCTTTACCTCTTCTCCAGATCTGATCCTGTTGGAAGGGAGGCGAACCTCAAATCTTCGTTCTTGATTACCGATGGCGACGACTTGCATAGACCGAGCCTTTTCCATTTTGGCATTCATGTAATCCATTATCTTTGAACAGTACCTCGTGTTTGGGTTGTTCATGATATGCATCTGAGCAAGCTAGAGTCTGTCTCTGAAGTACTTCAACGTTCCGGTGAAAATACACTCCACAATAGCTATTAATGGCAGAGCCCTGCTTCCTCTCAAGACAAAGTTGTAAGTTTCAGCAAGATTTGTAGTCATGACGCCAAACCTAGCACCATGAGTGTCGTGCAACAGAGACCACCTCTCCATAAGCTCGTGCTCTATCCATTCCTGAAAATTCTTAATCCGTCTGCCAGGCCTCCTCCTAGTACCGGTTTGGTCAAATCCCGGCAAATCGCAAAGAGCAATTGGTTCTTCCTCGGGTGGTGCTGCTCCAGCTACTGTCTGTGCAGCTACCGCGGCCGCATTGGCCGCCACAGCTGCTGCTCTAGCTGCTCTCCTCTGCCTAACATGTTTTTTTGTGAATTCATCTAGATAGGCCCGACACTTGATATACTTCTACTCCTGGTTCTGCTTGCAAAGCTTCTTGAATAGATTCATAAGGGCCTTGTTCCTGAACTATGAGAAAAAGTTAGCCCCTAGATGCCGCATGCACCAACGACTCTGCATGTCTAGCCATGGATTTGGTTCATCTGGAGCAGGCTGAGTCAACTTCCTTATCGCGCTTAGTATACCCGGATGCCTGTCATGTAGGACGCATACATTCGGTACATCCCTCAGAACTGCTATCTTCAGCTGCCTGAAAAACCATACCCAACTCTCGGTGTTCT
This sequence comes from Avena sativa, assembly GCA_916181665.1. NCBI lineage: Eukaryota > Viridiplantae > Streptophyta > Magnoliopsida > Poales > Poaceae > Avena > Avena sativa. The sequence goes on along the minus strand of OV702290.1, from coordinate 22,334,225 downwards.
CGCTCTCCACGAAAGCAAATGCAAGTGGAACAACTTGATTGTTCCCGTCTTGACCTATAGCAGTCAAGATCTGGCCCCTGTACTTGCCAGTGAGAAATGTTCCATCTACACAAATGACTGGTCGACAGTGAGTGAAAGCTTCTATGCATATAGCAAATGAGAAGAACAATCGATGCAGCACCCTCAAATTGGGTTCTTGAGGCAATGTTAAGTGTTGGATGTTGAGGTATGTGCCTGGATTCCTAGCCTACAGTGTCTGCAGCATCCGAACAACACAGTCATATCCATCTCGAAACGAACCAAATCTTGTCTCCAGTGCCCTCTGCTTAGTCCTCCAAGCCTTTCCGTAAGATATATTGTAGCGAAATCTGACAATAACTTTGTTGATGATAGCTTTCACCACCATGGCTTTGGTCTCCACTATCTCAGTGTATAACAGTCTAGCCAGGAGGGTTGACGTGAGATTACGATGGTCTTGCAGGACATTGTCAAGTTGACATGTGTGCTGCACAACATCGCTAACCTTCCAGTTGGTGTCATATCGAGGAACATGGGCATGGACCCTGGCAGGATACCCAGCTACCTCGCAAACCAAAGTCAAATATTGCTGGGATGACACCTTTGTTTTGAAAACCCGCTGCGTGGACAATGCCCACTCAACGATTGCTTCCTATAGATGCCTCTTGCTAGGATATAATGCACCAATGGAGATGTTGTTGGCGTGATAGTGCCACGAGGAATCGTGCGCATCGTTCACATTCATTGCTGCTGTGTGGTCTTGATTCCATGATGCCCAAATAGGTTGGTCCTCCTGATCAGACTCAGCGGAATCATAAGAGCTATCACTGTACCCTTCTGAATCTTCGGCTTCCATCTGATCTTGCAACCAACCGTCGTGTATCTCGTCCTCATCGACCTCACCACTGAAAATATCTTCTCCTGTCCCTTGACTACCTTCAGCTGATTCATGTCCAGTGTGTGCAAAACTACTCTGACCAAGTTCATAACTGCCTCCATCGGTGTGTGCATAACTACTCTGCCCAGGTTCATAATAACCACCGTCATCTTGGCCTTGACTATTCTGGTCATTATAGTAGCCACCACCACCTCCGTCTTCGGGTTGACTGCTCTGCTCATGATCATAACCACCACCAACATGGTGTGTCTGACTACTCTGGCCCTGATCATAAACAGGCTCTTTCGCCACAGGAAGCACTAAGACACTGGGGTTAACTACCCTATGCAGAGAGACTTTCATCCATTTGACCCATTTAGCTTGCTCTTCTATCGGTCTCAAATAAAAATCAGGTTTAATCCTTGACTTTGTCCATAATACATGCACACCGACAGTATGGGTGGGAGGGAGCCCTAAACGAGCACATAACCAATCTTTCAACTCAATAATGGGATGGTTTTAGGATCCTGGAGCACTTCATCAATACAATTGAAATCGCTCAAATCAACTCCATTCTGGTTTGTTTTGACGACACCGTCACCATAGTAGAACCTAAACACTACATTACTGGACATAACTTCAGGCCTAAAAAAAATACCACAATTTGTCAAATGACCGTACAGTGGCAGATTTTAGCAAAAAAATATACTAATATTCCTATAGCCGAATAATCTTGCGTAGCCCACAAATATAATTATAATCCTATAGCCGAATAATCTAGCAGCTAACCTACCCGAATAATCTAGCAGCTAACCCACAGATAAAATAAAACTACACAGATGACTACAGTTAGCAAGAAATTAGAGTTTACCCTTGAAGCGTGAGAAATCCTGCCGTGCAGCTGCCTCCAATCAACAGATCAACAACCTCCACTCAAGAACAGCTCCACTCAAGCTGCAACACCAACCTCCACCATAGCCATTGTCCCTCAAGAACACCACGAAATCCCCTCAAAGAAGCCTCAAATCATCTCACCAGATTATCCAATTAGTAGATCAGGACTATACTAACTGCCTAATGTGTTTCAGCAACAGATATTGGTGGAAAACAGGGCAAAAGATTGCTCCAAAGCGGTGCTCTACGCGTGGGCAGATGAACTGGCTAGATGAACAGAGAGGAAGGAGGAAGAAGAGGGCGCCGGCGCGGGGTTGGGCTGGGCGCGTCGAGGGGATAAGAAGGGGTCTCGTCGTCCGAGCGTAGAACGACGCGTCTCGTCGTCCGAGCGTAGAACGACGCGCCCTTCTCGTCGTCCGCGCGTAAAACGACGCGCCCTTCGGCGCCTCAAAAGACGGCCCGTGCTCGTCGTTTTCTGAAAAAAAGACTACGAAAAGTCGTTGTTTTGAAAAACGACGGTGTATTATATCTATAAATTCCTTTTTTAGCGTAATATTCTTAAAATTAATTAAAAAAATGTATTATTTTAAAAAAATTAGCGTCTCCAATCGCCATTCCCTGTTCCACGCTGGCAAATTCATCACTGCACGCTTCGACTACTAGCACCATTGCTATTACTACTCCAATAATTTTATTTCATCAGATTAGGAAACATCAAAAATCCAGCTTAGGAGTAGCAGATTATTACTACAATTAGTCATTCAATTTTATTATTTATTATTGTCCACCATTTGCCCAAGTCTATTGTCCACCGTCACATCGCTCCGTCTCCAGGGATGCAGGCTCATGATTGCATCTGCGTTGAAGCAGGAAATTAGCCGGGGGGGATTCCGTGCCATCGATGGTTGCTTGCCCGCTTTCCTCCCTCCCTCTCACCGCGTCCTCCTCCTCCGCCACTATGACGACCCCCCGCACCGCACATGCGCCTGTCGCCACAGGAATCTCGCCGCCTCACCGCCTCCCTCGCCATGGCCATTGCCACCACATTATCGAGCCCCAAGTACCACCGTACGTACACATACCCCGTACGCCTGCCTGCTGCCTTTGCCTCTACCTCTCTACCTTGGGGAGGAAGATGCCTCCCCCCCCCCCCCCCCCCCCTCTCTCTCTCTCCTGCGTAATAATGGCTTTGCTAAAACAGGAGGGGCGAGACCTATTCCTGAGGGGTGGCAGCGAGCATGCTGTAACTGCAAAAACGTAACAGCCCCATGTGAGGTCAAGCGAGGAGTGAGGGAAGGAGGGGCAGCAAAGAAAGAAAGTCTCAGCATTCCGCTTCTTTCTCAGGCGCGAGATCCATGGATCGCCCAACGCGCACGCAACGCACAACCTCCCTCCCCTGACTTTCCCGTCCTTCCTTCTCACATGGATCTGAACACCTCCTACATGCGGGAGACAATCCCAACCACCGGCCGGCCGTGACTGGGAGAGGCTGATATCATGGCGCGTGCGTCCAGTTAACTGAACTGAAGAACGCCAGATTTTGCGAATCGGGGAATGACCGAGCAAGGCTGGACAGTTGTGGGGGTATGGTGTGCTCTGCTGCTGCTGCCATCAACAGCAAGCCAAGCAGGCAGCCGGCCAGCCAGCCAGCAAGAGAAGAAATTGCAGGAAGAAAAACTTATGTCATGTTGTTCTCATGAATAGAAGATTCTCTGCTGCAAATCTTCTTCTTTCTCTCTCTCTCCCTCCCTCGCCCAGTGCTGGCTGGGACAAAAGAACCGAAAGTACATCCCGCCCCATCCCATCCACATGACGAATTCTGCTCGCTTGTGCATACACGTTACAAAAGACTGGTCTCCGGCCACAATGCTGAAAGACACAATCTTGTACTTGGATCAACAGCCTAAAGCCATTAACTTGACAGAATTCAGTTTAATTCAGCAAATCCACAGAATTCAGTTTAATTCAGAAATTCTTTCTTCGCCCTTCAGGTTCAGACGGAGGAGCTGGCTCCACCGAAAGCGTCTGCCTTTCGTCAGACTGCTCTCCGCATGTGTAAAATTCGACTTGCGGCTTGGCACAAGAATCGAAGCTACAGACAGCAGACCACCGGAAAAAGCATCACAAATGAGACGATTTTTGAACCGTTAGCTATAATAGTACTAGTTGATGATGATCAACAAGATCTCTGGGAATTCTCTTACAACTCCTGTTCTTTCCCCAAACATTAATCCCTATATAAATAACAATCTTTTCAATTCTACTACAGTTTTTCCTTCACTCAAACACCCACTAAAAATCAGAGAAGAAAGGGAAAAAATCCAACAAGTTAAATCACGCGTTATTTGTACTAGAGATTATACCATGGCCGTGGAAACCAAGAAGCCAAGAAAAGAGAGGCGGAGGAAGAAGAGGAACACAAGAACTCCAAGAATTCGCCGGTAAATGAACAATTGCACCGTGGAGCCTGCAAATTACGCCCAGCCGAGGCTACAGCGACGATCCATCGGCCCCGCATCTTGGGCGGCAGGGGACCAGGCACGGCGGCGCGCGGATCCGCTTCTTGGGCGGCAGGGACATGAACACGGCGGAGAGGTCGCGCGGGACGTCGAAGTACACCAGCGGACGCTTCGGGGATGGCCGCGTCCTCACCAAGGCCCTCGGCTTCCTCGGCGCAGGAGGGCACTCGGTCGCCGGCCGCAGCTTGCTCTCCTCCGACGTCGGCGTCCTGGGCTCTGCCTCCTCCTCCTCCTCCTCCTCGTCCGCCCCCGTCCTTGGCGTCCTGGACTCCGCCACCTCCTCCACCTCCTTCGCCGCCGGCACCAGCGCCGCCTGCAGATGCTCCGCTTCCGGAGGCGTCGAAGGCAAGGCCGACGCGCCCTCAAGCGCGGTTGCGGGCTCACCCACCGCCGCTCTCGTCCTGAACGGCGTCAGCGCCGGCAGGAGGACGTCGCCTGCGTCCGGAGACCTCATCTGGCGCGGTGAATTGTGGGTTTGCGTGTGGGGATCGAGGTCGTTGGGTGGGTGCAGGAGAGGAGAAGAGGCCCGGCGGGTGGAAACTTAGGTTGGGGAGGAGAGATCAGGAGGAGGAGAGGAGCGAATAAAAACCGAAGGCGGTAGCGGCAAGGCTGTTAAATAGTCGTCCAGAGAGAGGAGATAAACGGCTTGGGTGGGGTAAGTTGAATTAGCTTGGGTGGGGTAAGTTGAATTAAATTCTCTAGCTTTGGGGCTTTGCCTTGCCTTTTCCCAGACTATAAAAAGTTGAAGGGAAACTAAGAGAAAAATTGGTATTAATTTCCCACAGTCAGATCAGCCATTGCCTTTCGGTGTTCTATACAACTTCTGTCTACGGCTGTTTACCTATTCTTCAAATGCTATGTATATTTGTATAATTTTGAATTCAAAAAAGCATTTTCATTTTGCACTTGTCTAGATTTTAAAAAGCCTCTTACACTACATTGTACACTATTATGCAAACAAAACATGTACTTGTTTAGATCATAAAGAAGTTTTTCGTACATCTCAAGAGTAGAGATTTCTGGCTCCCGAGCGCTAGTGATCCTCTTATTTAAAAAGAAAAAGAAAATCACATTTGTGAGTTTCAAATTTTTTTTTAAGAAAACCCCACAAATGTGTAAAAAAATCATTTTCAATACTTTGTTTTCTGATCTATTCACAAAATTAGAAAAGCATGAATATGCGTATGCATATTTTAAATCTCTAAATTTTGTCAATTTTTTATTTTTGTGTGACCCATGGTACAAATAATTTTGCATTGCAATGTTGCATTCTTGTAATATACTCCCTCCGTTAAGGATTATAAGGCCTAAGAGTACAAGGCATTTCTCATTTATTATCATCTCTCCTCCAATGCATGACCTTATTTTTCTTTCTCTTCTCTTATGCAAGTACAACTATTGGTGTATGCAGTAATTAAGAGGGTGAATCCCATAGGTCTTATAATCCTATCAAAGTGGTTTTTCTTAATCCTATCAAAGTGGCCCATAGGTCTTATAATCCTATCAAAGTGGTTTTTCTTAATCCTATCAAAGTGGGCCATAGGTCTTATAATCCCTAATAGAGGGAGTACATCATTTTAGTTTTTTTTTAACATTTTCCTTGAACTTACAAATATGAATTTTTATTTTTATTTAAAATGAAGAGATCACTTGAGCTCAAGAGCCAAAGACACTTTTTAGCATCTCATTTCCCATTAGGTATATTCTTTAGGTTAAAGCTAGGTGCAAAACCGGAATAGTGCAATTTTAAGAACTCCTTACTTTATACATGGAGCAAGAATAATTGGATGTTTAACCAAAGATATCAAATCGTAGCTATGACTTCTTTTGTTATGAAATATTGTTATGAATATGGGCAATCCAGAAAAACACGGTGTTGATTGATAGATAATAAAACCTAGATGCATTCTAGTATAACATCCAGTTGGAGTTTGAGACATATACATTTAGAATATGTCCGAAATCCGTGTGTTCCAAATAAAACGACGATTCCGCGCAAAAAAATCAAATGGGTTTTTTGATAATTTAGATGGACATTATATACTAGTAATAAACATTCGTTGTAGATTCAAAAAATAAGGATACCTACTTTGTAGATATTGTCAGAATCTTCAAAAATACATATATTTGAAACTTAACTCCTACATATCATAATTTGCATAAAAAGTAAAAAAAATATAATTTTTGAAAGCATATTTGAAAACCTAAGTATTCACATGTGTAATTTTCCAGGTGTGATATTTAAATACTTATAAATTCAAACTATAATTAAAGATATTTAATGCTTACTAGGTCATACCTTGCAAGTACTAGCTAGGCACGAACATTGCCAGCGTGCATGGAAACGGTGCCCGGGCAGAACACGTTTGTGGTGAACCCAATGATTTGTAGCGAGAGAAAGAGGAAACCATGGCCGGGGGGAGCAAGCAAGGCATGCATGTAAGGGGAAGCAATGATGGCGTGAGCTCAGAGGGAATAAACATTTCGGGAGAAAGAGGCACGCACGCCATGCATGCGCATTGTACTCCCACCTCCAAGGGAGGAGGAGGAGTGGTACGTAATTTGGGAGGAGCTATCGACAGCTTGGGAGGAGGTAGCAGTTGGGTTTGCAGGAATGGCCGGTTAAATGAGCCATTGATTTCGTGGTATAATTGAGCTAATTTTTTTAAATAATACATTTTTTTTATTGATTTTCATAAATAATACGCAAATTTGGCAAATTTCAGTTCTGTCGATCCGTCGTTCGTTCAACGGAGGACAGAGCTCCTTCGTCGCTTGATCAGACGACAGTTGGGATCGTCCGTTCAGGAGACGATTCCCGTGTGCTTCGGCTGCTCGCCAGACGAACAGGTCGATCGTCGGTTGAAGAGACGACACGTTCTGTCGTCCGTTGAGGAGCCGACGCCCCAGTGCTCCCGCCGCTAAGTAATCTTCGCTAAATAATCGTCCGCTCCTCGGCAATCCTTCCCGCCCATTTTTCCCGCCGGTACTCCCCGTCAATTTTTCCCGCCGTTACTCCCCGCAAATTTTTCCCGCCAGTAATCCCCGCCCTTTGTTCCCGCCACTACTTCCCGCCCTCTTTTTCCCGCCACGACTTCCCGCCCTTTTTTCCCGCCTATTCGGTTCGGTGCCTCTATAAATCCGGGCAACGGGATGTATCCTTTAACCCAGTTCATCTCTTCCTCCTCTTACTCTCTCATTTCCCTCTCTCCTTTTGCTCTCGCATTTTCCTCCACTCCTCTCCACTATGACCGACGCGTCTCCCTGGCCTGTAGATATGTCCATTGGGCTTTTCTTCATAGCCAGAACTGTTGAGATAGGCGATAAATCAGCCGACTGGGATACGTTGGTATCGAACCATGATGCTCTCGTTATACTTGGTAAGTCACTTCATCGAAGAGGGTGGAAACTGAAGACCCCAAATCAGGTACGAGCAGAGCTTCTCAGGATCAAGGCAAGGTGTGACAAGCTCACCTTCAAGAGTGAAGCTCGCATGATGGAGGTGGCTAATACACCTTGGTCCTGGATAGAAGATAGCGAAGATGAGGAAGATATCTTCATGCCGCCACCGGTTGGAAGCAAGGCAAGAGCTGAATGGGACAAGAGATAGGAGAAGAAGAAAGCGCAGGCCAAGAAGAGTCAAGCTGACATGACGGAGCAGGTTGTGGCACGTAGGGCCTGGATAGAAGAGAGCAAAGATGAGGATGATATCTTCATGCCGCCACCCGTTGGAAGCAAGGCAAGAGCTAAGTGGGACAAGAGGCAGGAGAAGAAGAAATCGCAGGCCAAGAAGAGCAAGTGCGAGGGATCATCCAAGGGAAAGGGCGAGGCATCATCGAAGGGAAAGGGAAAGGCATCATGCTAGGGATAGATAGGACTATTATTTATGTACCGCAAGTTATGTTGAGTAGTTTGTCGAATAAAATCATGAAATAATAGAATGATGTCTCATACATAGATAGGTAAAAGACTGATACATAAGTAGATATCACTAGTGTCGACGACGAGGTGGCGGAGGCCTCGGTGTACTCCATCCATATCTGTGGGGTGGCATCACATCATGGAGAGGTGCAGTTGACCCTTCACCTTGATCCTGTGTATTCTGTGTGGGGATAGGTGGTGGAGTACCTGGCTGATACTGGCCAAACCAGTCTACCTACTCGTGCTGTGTCTGCTGATCACGGTCGTCAGTACTGTCCCATGTAACGGAGTCTCCTGCTAGTGTATAAGAAATTAAGTACCGAACAATGTCTTACTGCATCTAACAATAGTAGGAAGGGACACGCTTACCATGAGGATGAGATTGTGGTCGATAAGCGAAGTCCATGTAGGGGATCGGCTGCTGATGCTGCCATTGTTCGAAAGTAATCTGGTTCTGCTGCAACTGGTCGATATTAAACTGCGATTGCTGCCACGGGTCAGAAGTAAACTGCGATTGATGCCACCCCGAGCCTCCAGCCTGGTCTGGAGGTGGTGCTCTCGGTGGCGCCTGCTGTGAGAGTCGTGGACGAGGCCCGTGGCGGAGTGGTGGAGAAATATGCTCCTCGTGCCATCCCGATCCTCCAGCATGGTCTGGAGAAGGTGGCTGCTCCATGGATCGACGTGGGGCGCGCTCCTCCACCGAGTGACGCGGTGGGCGCTGCTGCGTGGATCGACGTGGGGCGCGCTCCTCCACCGAGTGACGCGGTGGGCGTTGTGCTTCTCGGTGTTGAACGACGTCTGAGACGCTGGTGCACGTGATGGCCGCGTAGATACGCCGCAGCTTCTCCTCGACCCGCCGGGCAAAGGACTGAGCCTGCTGACGGGGCACAAGAGGAACGTTCGAAAGCGATCGTCCGTACTGAGCCACCTCAGTCTGTAGCTCCCACGTCATATCGGCCTGCATTTGTCTCATAGTTAGGTATGCACTACATAGGCACTCATGTTGATTATGCTCTAAATAAAGTACTTACCGCTGACTGTCTGGACTCCAGTGTTGACTGGCTAGGGTATATCTCATCGTCATGTGCGTGTGGAATGGGACGTAGCCGTGTCATCGACATGTACCTCTGTAGGTATCAGTGGAATAGCTCCATATCAAACGGGCCAGCGTGCCACACTTGTGTTGGTGCATTCTGCCACTCGTTGACGTAAATCCCTACCCGTTGGAGCCATTGAGTGGCGGTCTTGCTACTTTTCCGAGAGTACCTGTCATTAGAATTTGTTAGACCATCATTAAAGAACATAGATGAAGTATAAGATGCATTCCTTATGTACATATATTTACTTACGCGTGCACGACATCTGGAAGGGGAACATCCGGACGCGGGGGATCTACCATCTGGCAAAGACCAAACTGTCGCATGACCCTCTGTTGAGACATCTCCTCAACTTGGCAATCAAAGATGATCTTCGATATAGTCAGCCAGTACTCTCGATCTCTAGTGCACATAATAGATAACCCGCCGGGATATCGTGCGTGTCGTGTCTGCAGGGTGTACGGCTCCCAAATCACGACATCCTCTTTTAGTGTGTCGAACTGCTCGCTGAACGATGGATAGCATCTAACGACTTGCTCTCCCGCGAAACGACACTGCATGACAAAATAGTTGTTAGTAACTTTCATATTGTAGTACCAGAAGTGCAATTTATTAAGACATTACACTGACCTTGCGACGGGTCCAGTGAGTGCCAAATGTAGGCAAATCAATTTGCTCTTCGTCGAACAGCAGGTCAGAGTGGTAGACAATTGTTTCATATTCTTGGTTGCCGACTATTTGGTTGACACTTATATCTGGACGGCCGATAGGGAACCTCTCCCACGACCACAGTTGCAGCAACAATGGGCATCCTAGCAAGGCAGAACTGTCCTTGGTTAACTGGCAAGCATTGCACATACCTCGGTACGTAGCTGCTAAGACAGCTGAACCCCAACTCCACTGTGTGCATTCTTCCTGGCACGTCGCCTCCGCGATCCCTCTAGCAAAATGGATGTATCGCGCACTAATGGTCGACACGTGGTTCTCAGTGAACATCACCTTCCCGAGCAGCCACATAAGGTATGCCTCCAGGCTGCGTGTAATCTGTGGGGCAGTCATCGGAGTGGCCGGGAACCCAAACCTCTGTATCTGCATTGGCAAATAGAACAATTTTCAGTACATGATACTTCTCCAACAAAATAGAACAAATAAATGAAACACACCTGATACTGCTCCAACCATCCAAATTTTGGCCCATGATTGTCATGGCCAAAGGCCAGAGCTCCATCACGGATGCCAAAGAATCGTTGGGCCATGTCTTGGGCCCAATTTGCCGGTGGATCCACTGGGCCTATGGGCACGCCAGCCAACGGAAGTCCCAGCAAGTACGAGACGTCCTGAAGGATAGGAGCCATCTCTCCCCATCGAAAATGGAAAGTGTGAGTCTCGGGCCTCCATCGATCCACCAAGCACGTGAGCAAAGACGAGTCGTACTGTAAGCGACTAGTCTGGAATCCAAGTTGTCGCCCTTCTATCTCCTCCATACGAGTGGCCTCAACCAAACGAACGAATGGTAAGAGCCCAGCCCACTTCAATCTACATAAGAAGAAAGCAGAATAGTTTAGTCACATTGGCCCATAAATATCCCAACAGCAAGAGAAATAAATGTCACATGCCTCTGAAGCCAATCAGGATGTATGCACCAGTTCGAAATGGGAGTGCGAGTCACTAGGTGCTTCAAGGACCCCGGGTTAGCATCCAGTACCGTCGATCGGTGCTTTCTATCTATGTCAGCATTCAGCAAAGATCCCGCCATCTGCACATTAGTTCCACACATTTTGCAAATTTAAGACATAGTTCCACACATATTACAAATTTAAGACATAGTTCCACACATATTACAAATTTAAGACATAGTTCCACACATATTACAAATTTAAGACATAGTTCCACACATATTACAAATTTAAGACAAAGCTTCTTGAATAGGTTCATAAGAGCTTTGTTCTTGAACTGTGAGAAAAAATTGGCCCCTAGATGCCGCATGCACCAACGACTCTGCATGTCCAGCCATGGAGTTACTTCATCAGGAGTGGGCTGTGTGAGCTTCTTTATCGCGCTTAGTATACCTGGATGCCTATCATGAAGCACGCATACATTTGGTGTATCTCTCACAATTGCTATCTTCAGCTGCCTGAAAAACCATACCCAACTCTCGGTGTTCTCGCTCTCCACGAAAGCAAAAGCAAGTGGAACCACTTGATTGTTTCCATCTTGGCCTATGGCAGTCAATATCTGACCCCTATACTTGCCAGTGAGAAATGTACCATCCACACAGATGACTGGTCGACAGTGAGTGAAAGCTTCTATGCATATAGCAAATGAGAAGAACACTCGATGAAGTACCCTCAAATTAGGTTCATGTGGCAATGTAAAGTGTTGGATGTCCACGTAGGTGCCTGGATTCCTAGCCTGCAGTGTCTGGAGCATCCTAACAACACAGTCATACCCGTCTCGAAACGAACCAAACCTTGCCTCCAGTGCCCTTTGCTTAGTCCTCCAAGCCTTCCCGTATGAAATATTGTAGCGGAATCTGACAGAAACTTTGTTAATGATAGCTTTCACCCCCATGGCTTTGCCCTCCACTATCTCTGTGTACAACAGTCTAGCCAGGAGGGTTGACGTGAGATTACGATGGTCCCGAAGGACACTTTCAAGTGTGCATGTGTGCATCACAACATCGGTGACCTTCCAGTTTGTGTCATACCTAGGGACATGGGCATGCACCCTTGCAGGACATCCAGCTTCCTCGCAAACCAATGTCAAATATTGTTGTGATGACACCTTCGTTTTCATGACCCGTTGCATGGACATTGACCACTCAACAATTGCTTCCTGCAGATGTCTCTTGCTAGGATATAATGCACCCAGAGAGATGTTGTTCGCGTGATAATGCCACGCCGAATCATGCCCATCGTTCACAGTCATTGCTGCTGTGTTGTCATTATTCCATGATGCCGGAATAGGTTGGCCGATCTCTTCTTGATCAGACTCGCCAGAATCATCAGCCGTATCACTGTTGCCTTCTGAGTCTTCGGCTTCCATTTGATGTTGCAACAAACCATCATATATCTCGTCCTCATCAGCTTCGCCACTGAATATGTCTTCCCCTAATCCTTCACCCCCGGTGTGTGCATAGCTACTGTGACCTGATTCATAACCGCCGCCACCCTCTTGGCCCTGACTACTCTGGCCATGATCATAACTATCTCCAGCATGACCGGTCTGACTACTCTGGCCATGATCATACCCAGCCTCTTTCGCCACAGGTAACACTAAGAGACTAGGGTTAACTTCTCTTTTCTGGCAAGCTTGCACAAATTTGACCCATTTCTGTTGCACTTCTATTGGCCTTAAATAAAAATTAGGGGTTTGCCTTGACTTAGTCCATAAAGCATGCACACCGACAGTATGGGTAGAAGGGAGCCCTAAACGAACACATAACCAATCCTTCAACTGAGTAACGGGCACTGTTTCAGGATTCTGAAGCACTTCATCCATAAAACTAAACTCGCTCAAATCAACTCCGTGTTGGTTTATTCTGACGGAACCAGGACCATACAAGAACCTAAACACTACATTATTTGACATGATTTTCGACCTAAAAAATACCGAAAATAGTCAAAAACAGGTACATTGACACATAATACTCTACAAATATCTTGCATCTAACAGACCCCATCAAAGGCTACCTATAAACATACACACATGACTGCAATTAGCAAGAACTTAGGGTTTACCCTTGAAGCGTGCGAAGTCCTGCCGTGCAGCCGCCTCAGGTCAACGGATCAGCACCTCCACCATGCACCTTCCTCAAGTCCCAGCACCAGCCTCCACCATGGCCATTGCTCAACAAGAACACCACCAGATCCCTCCACCAAAACGACTCAAATCACTACACCAGGCTATCCCATTAGTAGATCGGGACTGTACTAGCTTGCTAATATGTTAGAGCAGCGAGTTTGGATAGAAATCTAGGCTAAAAATCGGTGCAGCAACTGGCGAAAACGAGAGCGAGCTAGTGAGAAAGAGGAGGAACCGAGAGAGAGGAGGGCTGGCTAGCGAGAGGAGTGGAGGGCGACGACGGGTCGGCGACTTATATGCTGGGTGTCGTCGGCCCGTCAACGGACGAACCCTGCCTTCGTCCGTTGAACGGACGAAACACCCCTGTCGGCCGACAGCGTGATGCCCTGTCGTCTGTTGAAAGAAAGAAGGCAGCGCGGTCGTCTTTTCGGGAAAAGAAGGCAAGGCTGTCGGATGTTCGGTAAAAGTCGACCAAACTGTCGTCTGTTCAACGGACGAACCGTGTCCGTCGTTCGTTCAAAGGACGAGCCCTGTCTGTCGTCTGTTGATCGGCCGAGCGACCAACATATTTGCAATTTGCCCGTTTTATGTATTATTTGTGAAATTCAATAAAAAAAATGTATTATTTAAAAAAAATTAGCTATAATTGAGCCACCTCCTCGTGCTTTTTAAGGCTCGAAGTAACATTGCACCCGTGCAGGGGCCTATGCCCCGTTTTTTTGTTTATAGATTTTGCTTTCCCTGCGTGGGGTATAGCTATCCGGCCGGTTTAATCTGTGCCATCGGCATGGACCATGTATGGATGGAGCAGCTCTCACTTTTTTCCTTTCGTTTTTATGTGGGCTACAACTAGTAGATCATAGTAGATGGGACGTTTCCTCGCAACGGAATTGTAGATTCGAATTGATTGGGTTGGCGTAGACGCAAGCGTAGGAATAATGTAGCTAGCCTACTGACCCGCTAAACGCTGGCGCTGATGCGTACACTAGTGGTAGTGGTAGTAGTAGTACTTGACAGCGATTTGACGTGTTAGCTCCTCGATGCTTACCTGTCGAGTTGGACGGACAAAAATACGAGACTCCGTAGAACTGTATTTCAGCAGTAAAATTAGCCTGCAGAAAATTAGTCAACAGCGCGATCGGTCGGTTTAGAAGTCTGGGTTTCAGCTACCCAATGTTGATTTCCGTTTTGTCTTTGCGAGGAAAATGACAGGGGGGTCTCTGCCTCTGGTCGGAGGAAGATAAAGTACCCTCCAATTATGGCGAAACTACAGGGAGTGCCATTTGGCTTGGACGAGAAGGGAAAGCGCTGCTAAAAAGAGAGGGAGGACCAGATCTCATCTCCCGCGTCTCTCTTCTCTTCTTCCTTCCGCTCGGGCCCAAGTTGGCTGGCGGCAACAAAAGGCTGATGATGGCCACATGGGGCCTGCTGGCTTCCAGGGGTTTACTGCGAGTATTATATTTTAGCATCTTTCTCTAATCCACTGTGGTATATACCTTTGCTTTGGACAGCTTTTTGCACCGATTGGTTCTTCGAATAGATAATTATGGTGTATGAATTACTTCCACTATCTATCTACTAATTTACAGAACGGTAGGTTCGTCGGTCCCAGGTTTTTGGTTCCGATTTTTACTTTGGACGATTTTGCCCCTCTACCAAAGACAGTATTACCCGCCCGTGCCATTGTAAAAAACGGTTCGTGCCACCTTATCCTCTCTCCGCCGCCATCGGCTTGATCCCGGCACCTTCCTCCAGTGGGAGGATCTGCAGGTAACAAACGGCAGAGAGGATAGAGTCTGAGGCCGGCTAGAACTGGGGCGGCGGCGCCGGAGCTCCGGGGCGATGCCTTGGTCGGCCTTGAGAGCCCTACCAAATCCTCCGCCCCTAGAGAACCCCAGCAAGTATCTGATCTCCCCAGCAAATCCTCTGTCCCCAGCGAGCACATGATCTCCCCAGCAGCTCCTCCGCCGCCAGCGAGCACGTGATCTCTGGCGCGGCACCACCTCAAGCTTTGATCTCGGGCAAGCACCGCAATGGCAAGCAGCCAACAAGATCAACAGACTTCTTGTCAGGTTTCAGGAACCTCATTGAGAGCTGTGACCATTGAAGAGTATAGTCAGTCCACGTGCTCATTGGAAAAGATTATCGACAGGAGTAACATTTTTGTCGAAAAGGTTCATACCCGCTTTACCCAATCTGGTTGAGTAGCACTAAACAGAGTGTATATACCTTCGTGACATCTTCAACCTTGCCTGTTTAAAATAATAAAGGTGTTCAGGTAAACAGGCAAGCAAGTGACGTTCTAGGTAAAGCATTTCCATGCGTCACTCCAAAAAGATGAATAACACTACTGACCGTCTTGTACCTGAATCCATGTGTCTACTCCTGCATAAGTACAGTATGCGAGTAGTCAAGACAATAACAAAATCACATTTTCTGCCATCAGGTGCACTCCCGACCACCGGATGAAACTAATTCTATCACCTGGCGCAATTCAACTCTGAATTCCCTGCCGGTCAACTACACTCTGGTTGGTTTCAGGTATTTGAACCATTTCGTGGGATAAAAGAAAGAAATATTTTACTCTCGCAAATGCCATAATCATAGAATTTCACATATTTTCCCAGTATTTCACGCACACAAATAATTCATATTTTGAGAAATCGTGATGCGGTTACATGAAACACTTCCATGTCCAACAGAAAAGAAAAACGATGAACTGATTCATCATGCCAATGCGGGGAATACACTACGGCTAAAATGGCATATTCGCCTCACGCAACTGTACATGTATTTTTTCCCTGGTTCAGTACATATAACTACTCCCTGGTCAAGTACATGACTCAACACATAATTCTACTGAATAAAATTGCTTAATTGATGTTAGTGAGTTCTATCTAAGGTCAGACAGATTGGTACAATCAATTCCATAAGCATAGAGATAGCGCAAGTAGCATAGAGATAGACTGGACGGTATTACTCCAAACATGGGCAGGGACTACAGTTTCATATCCATAACAAACTATAAGTAAACATTCAACTAAAAGTATCTCTGCTCTGACTAAATCTATTGAACTAACAAAACCTAAAGGCAATTGTTTCGAGTAATATTTCAGGAGGGCAATTGTTTTGCAAACAAACGGCTACTCCTCTCTTAATCTCAAATTGCAATTATTCAGTCATGCAGAGTGCTACTTCCCTTTTTTTTGTAAGGAAAAGTGCTACTTCTCTGTTCTTGCAGATCAAAAATACTCTGGTTATTAAACCGAGTAGTAGGAAAATCATCTGTTCTTAGGATAATAGCAAAGTACAATTGTTTTGCAGCTCATGATTAAACTGAGCAAATTTCTTGGAGTACTGATTATTGAAGCAATATAGAATAGGAGAATAGGAGTTCGTTTTCTATACCTATAGATTTCATAGTAGCCCACACCCACTGGATCGGCTTCTCCAGGCACGGCCATCTCCCTGAAATCGTGGTCGGCGCAGGCGATGCTGAAGTTGCCCTCCATCTCCTCGTGCGGCGTTGGGATGAGGTCGACACGGCCCGCGGCCCGCCTCCGGGGTGATGACGCAGAGGATGCGTCCGATGTAGCGGTGTAGTGCGGCGTGGGAGTGGCCTCGGGGGTGGGCTTGTCGACCTCGACAACGACCCAGAACACATGCGGGCGGACGAGCTCCAGCCAAGGCACATCAAAACGCGAGCTTTGACATCGAGGCTGCTCGAGACGGTAACCAGGAGAAGGGGAACGAATCCATGGTCAGACTGGGGCGTCGCTTGTCCGGGAGTTGAAGCAGGAGAAGGGAGGCCCTACCAGCGGCAATAAGAAAGGAGCCATCGAAGAGAGTGGGTTGGTGCCAGCGGCCCTACATCTAGATTGGCTCGTGCTCTCTTCGTAGTGAGTGAGGGGAGAGAGACATCAGGGATTTGGTGGAGAGAGGAGTGAGACTGGTTGGGCGGTCGCCGACATGAGGGCAAATTGGGAAACCCCGAACTTTCGTGTACATGACATTTTTTTGTTACGACACGGAGGGATTACTAGCTACTATATTTGGTAAGTACTTCCTTTGTCCCAAAATATAAGATGTTTTAGCATCTTATATTATATTATGACACGGATGGAGTACTAGCTACTATTTCGTAAGTACTCCCTTTTGTTATAAAATATAAGATGTTTTAGCTTTTATAAAGCGAACGTATGTAGATGTCTTTTTATGTGTATGTTCCAAGTGAATCTATAAATAAAAGGAGTTTAGATATATTCATTTTACAAAAACTAAAACATCTTATATTTTAAAACGGAGGAAATAGTACAAAAGAGAAATGCATAGTCAAATTCCAAAGATAAAAGAATAACCATGAGTTGACGAGAGGAAATCGTGGATCCGCAAAACGAAATGATCTCTAAGTATACTTATTATTAGAATGGATGGAGTATAAAAGAACAAATGAAGGAAAATCTAATTAAAAATAAAATAGTATGTTAAAAAGGCTAACTGAGTTGGTTATGCAGGTCGACTGATTTTGTATTTACTTTTTCTCTAAAGATTGCAATGTACTGACAATTTTCCTATATATTAATTAATTACTGAATATGTTTTTCTTTACCACATCAAGAAATTAACATGATCTGAAAAGATTAATGCTCAAATGGCATTATTTGACGGATATCTGAGTCTACCCTAGCGGTGTTGACCAAAGTCCTCTAATGAAGATGGACAGGAGATGTGCATATGATGATTACGCTAATGAAGATTAGACACTAGATATATTGCTTAAATTTTTATTCATATATATAGATTTAAATTTAGTTAATCGTAGCAACGCACGGGCATTCAGCTAGTTGATGGTAATTACTACCACCGCTAGAATGCATGCCTTGTACTGTAGTGTCAGTTACAACTGCTAGCTTGCTCTCAGTTAAGACCGCCAATGTGACAGGCCATGCATGTAAATTGCCATTGTGTATTAATCATGTCTTACCAATTCTGCAAGGTCTTGATGTTGCATTTCATCTCATATAAGCGGTTGTACGTACGTGGCTGCTTTGGTACTACTTTGATTCGTAGTGCGCCATGCAAATGCAATTATCAAGATGATATCAACTGCACTAAGTCTCTGCAACAACATAATGCTATAAAAGCCATAGTCACTCATTCCATAGTGAGACTTCTCCCCTCCGCATCCCCCTCTTGCTTTGAGAGTCGTCCACCGGAGACCAGGTCCCTCCTGAGCTTTTCTCACCGGAGTAGCTGGCGGGAGGCGGAGGAGGGATGCTGGAGTAGTAAGGTGTAGATTTAGTGGTTGTTTGACTGTAGTGGGCGTTCTGCCCGTAGGTGTTGGATCTCTAGATCGGGTCGGCGGGATCTAGAGTCTAGGGTTCCTCCTTGCCCTGTTCGTGCTCCCATGGCCGGAGCCGGAGGTGGTAAAGGGAGCCGCCTCACCTTTCAATAAAAGTGTCATTGCTGTCTTCCTGCAGGTGCAGTTCTTCTGCGCGGAGTCTTCCCCATTGGTCGGCCGTGGAGGCGGGGGGGGGGGGGGGGGGGGGAGCTACGTGGAGAGATCTACACTGGTGAGGGCGGATGGAGTGGTGCTACCTTATCTGGCCGACCATGGTGGCGAGGAGAGATGGTGGTGTGGCTCCTGGCGCCCGGATCCAGCCTAGAAGCTTATCGTTGGCGATGCAGACTGCTGGCTGGATCTTCCCTCTTCCCTTCTCTGGACGGCCGAGTCGGCGAGGGGAGAAGGAGTTGGGTGGTGGTCCTTCAAGCGGATTTGCGAGGCCAGAGGGAACTCGCGAAGCTCATGTTGCGGCTGATTCCAAGCGAAAGTGAGGATCACCGACGCTATCCTTGGCCAAGGGGGCCTCGCTGCACCTCGGGAGTTCTTGCTCTGAGGATCTTCTTCCTCCAGGCCATAGAGCCAAAGCGGAGGATCTCTGATCTCGTCACGGCGATCTATCCTGACGACGAACCAAGTGGTGTAGTCCCCGGCGTCGCAGCCAGCAACAGGTGTTCGAGATCTCGGTGTTCAAGCGGTGGAGATGAAGGGCCTGATTGATGTTTACCTCCCCTCCCTAGGGTCCTTCTTGTAAAATGCGAGGACCAGTTTGTTTCATCTTTATTTTTAAAGGTCCTCTTTGTAAGTGTGCCCACCGTTTAATGGAGCTTCTGGGGACTTCGGGCCTCTTTCCGTTCAAAAAAGAAGAAGAAGAAGAAAAACAAAGGCTATGTCGAGGCAACCACGGAGTCGTAGAAGTAAGAACCAGGATGAAGACATCTAGTCTCCAAAAATGTTCTCCACAATGATGCCTAGGTAACATACACAAACACCGACATCGTCTTGTGTAACTAGCATGGTTAGATTCTGGGTTTTTACCCTACACAAGGTCCAACTTCAAACAATTCCTTCAACAAGGAACCGACTATTTAGCTGTCACTGCCAATCAGAACCACCAAAAGTCGGACTGAGGGTTTTCACCCTAGAAACTAATACTGCCAAGAACGAAGTCTGTTAGCGTCGCCACAAATGCCGATCGTCCGACAGACATACTTCTCCCGATACGATGCAAGTACACCCCTGAAATCTTCAAAGACTCCCGACTAAATCTGAGCATGCAAGATAGAACCTCCAAAGCATGTTCGATCTTCTTCAAGCACACCCACCATGATTCTCCCAAGAACACATTGGGTATCGCTGCAACAAAAAGGCCAAGGCGGATCCAAGGTGATAGGGTTTCGCCACTAGCCATTATGTCATCGGCATCCGCGGCGTTTTCACCATGCTCGGTGGCCACTGAGAGCAGCCCGAGGCGCAGAGGCACTCCCAAGCAAAACATAGGTGGCACAGTCGTTTTCTACACGTGCCACATCATTTTCTACGTATCATGGCCCACTTTCCGTTGGTGGCCCACCTGCCTAGGTGTGAAGACTTGAACCAGCCGCCACGCCCGGTAGCGGTAACCGCAGCATTGGCGGCGGCGTGTGGCTGGCCTACTAAGATACTTGATGACCCACAAGTATAGGGGGTGTATCGCACTATTTTCGATAAGTAAGAGTGTCGAACCCAACGAGGAGCAGAAGGTGCTGGCTAGTGGTATGGATCAGGAATTCTCTGCAAATACTTAGCAAATGGATTTTTAGGGGTTTTCGATAAAGCAAGTAAACAAAGTACGAGTAAATAAAAGATAGTAGGAATAAATGCAGCAAGTGGCCCAATCCTTTATGCAGCAAAGGACAAGCCAGTTGTATTTCTATAGATGACCAAACGTTCTCGAGGACACATGGGAAGACTGTCAAGTGCTTTCGCTTCATATAGTTGATTAATTTTTTTTAGCTTGCTAAGTGTTGTGTGGGTGAACCTGTGCTAATGTACCACCCCATCCAAGACTAATATATACTTGTGATTATCCCCCTTGCAAACATCCGTAAGTACAAGAAAGTAATTAAGGTAAAAACCTAACCACAACTTTAAACTCTAAGACCCTTACGTCCCTTGTGCAATGGTTTCCTAACGGGGGTTCAGGTTTCTGTCACTCCGGCAACCCCTACGATTAGTAGCCAAATACACAATGCATTCCCCTAGGCCCATATAGGTGAAGTGTCATGTAGTCGATGTTCACATGACACCACTAGAAGAAGTACACCACAACTTAAATAACAATCTATTGAATCTTTCTCAACACAACTCCACTACTAACAACAAGACTTCTCCCATGTCCTCAAGAACAAAACGAACTACTCACAAGACATCATATGGATCATGATCAGAGATGGAATAATGATGTATAATAATCTGAACATAAACAATAATTCAACGGTTCACTCAATAGCATCAACTACAAAGAGTAATCAACACCAGGAAAGTTTCCCCTATGAACTATAGTAAGATTCAACACAATTGTTACAACAATATGGAGATGGTGATGATGATCCCGATGAAGTCCAGCTTGACGGTGATGTTGATGGCGACGATCTCCCCTCTCCGGGAAGGTATTCCCCCGGCAGAAATCTGTCTGCCGGAGAGATCTTTCTCTCTCGGTGTTTTCCGCCCCGCAGAGGCGGCGGAATCTTTCTGTGGTTGCTCCCCGAATCTTAGGGTTTCGGGAGGTTGATATACGCCAGAGGGGAGAGGCAGGAGTGGGCCAGGGTGGCCACACCACCTCCAGGCGCGGCCTAGGCCTGCCCGCGCCATGGGGTGGTGTGGGCCCCCTGTGGCCCACCGCCACTCCATCTTCTGGCATCCTTAGTCTTCTGGAAAAATAGGATTTTCTGTATATTTTCCCGAATTTTCTGATCTTCGCGAATTTTGCCTCCAAACATCACCTTTTCCATCAGAATCCTGACTGCAGCGGTCCATGCTCCAAAAGTCATCAACCATGCAAAAATAGATGAAATAACATAAGTATCACCTCTCTATACGAAATATATCAATGAATAATAGTGAATTAAGACATAGAATAGTGATGCAAAATGGACGTATCAACTCCCCCAAGCTTAGACTTCGCTTGTCCCCAAGCGAAACTGAGCTCAATAAACATGACCTCAGGTTTATGGAGTGAAGAGTCGATAAAAGAATACGGACAAGAAGCATCACATTCATCAAATACATAGATCATAATAGAAAACAACTCACTATTATATAACTCAACTTGCAATGAGTAAAGGAAACGCAATAAAGATACATAAAGTGAATCATAATTGATAATGGCAAACTTAGCTCTTGGTCGAAGAATAGTTGATAATTTGCTGGAGTTCACAAATAACTGGTTTTTCAATGATAGCTTTCAAAGTAGTAAACTTCAAGATAAGAGCAATGTGCAAAACAAGGAACATAAGACACATGATTGAATAAATCATCATATGAATGAATGAAACACACCAACTCAAAATACTTGCTAAGATAGAAGGGAATAGGTTTACTGACTCAACTACAAAGTAAAAGAAAGGACCTTCAAAGAGGGAAGCAGGGATTGCAAATCTCACAAAAGCTCCCAAAAATTATGATACTTACTAGCTTTTAGCTCTCATTGCCCCTATCATAGGCATCTTGTGATTAAGGTTAAAGTGACACAACTAAGAGGATATGCTTGACAAGTTATAAGTTGAAATCTCATGCCCCTTACTTATGAGTACCGATCCTCATGCTACTCAACTTCAGTCACGAGCAAGCTCTTGTCATTGTAAATACATGCGTATCATTGAGAACCGCCAACGGGGTACCCCTTGCACATGACACAGGAGCTATCCCATAATCAAAATGACAAGGCAAGCAGACAGTGAGCATCTCAGCGATCTTTTTATTTTCTATTTGCATAGGTTTTTATTGAGGATGCTTCATAGAATGCTCACTATAGTTATGCTGCAAGTTTCCACCATGATTAGGCATGGCTTAGGCTAGCGGCCCAGGCATTTCTCTAACACACATATAAACTCCATGATCTTACAAGTTCCACTTTTATTTCACACCGCTGGGATCCATAAGCAAAAGAACATGATATCAACTAGGTACAAGTACCAATGAAGTGTTGAAAGCGGTCCCCATGATACATGGTTCGGCTAACTTCAACTCATAAAGCGCAAGCATATACGCAACAAAGAAGGACCCAATGGTTCAAGTTTATTAAATGCAAGAACGTAAAGTGTGTCATCAAGTTCGTGAGAGCTTTAATCACTAATTTTCACATAACAAGTTTTATTTGGGAGGTAGATAAAACAAGAATTTACTTGGAATAGCAATAATGCTACTAGGTAGGTATGGTGGACACAAATGGCAAAGGTTTTGGTTTAAAGGAGGTGGATGCACAAGAAGAATTCCCTCTCAGTACAGGTTTTTTGGCTAGCAAGGCTGGGTAACAAGTACAAGAGTTGAAGGAAACAACCAAACATACAAATGATAAGGACAAACATGCAATCTTCCTTGGAAGCACAAAAGATCTTAACTAGAGAATACTAAACTTATGAGCAAATCAAGAAAGAAAGATGATGAAATTGTTTTTCTTTAGAGTACTTCTATCTTTTTCTTTTCAACTCTCAAAAAGGTGTTGCTACTAACCGAGCCAGGTTTGCCAAAACCAACTAAATTAACTCAATGATCCCAAAGTGCTACCAATACTAACAACAAGATCAATCATATAACCACGAATTGAAAACTAACATAAGCTAAGCAAAAGAGTGAATGATAGAACTTCTCATTAATATTCCATAACGGAAACTCACACCA
Organism: Avena sativa; assembly: GCA_916181665.1. Classification (NCBI taxonomy): domain Eukaryota; kingdom Viridiplantae; phylum Streptophyta; class Magnoliopsida; order Poales; family Poaceae; genus Avena; species Avena sativa. Next base: position 22,310,873 of record OV702290.1, on the reverse strand, counting down.
CGGGATACATATCTAAGGAGAGAGGGGACACTTCCATAATGCAAACCATACTACATAATAACTCCTTTATTCATGATATGACTCTACTAATAAGGTAAAAAGATAGAAGATAGTGATATGATACCGCGACACTCCCCCAAGCTTGGAACAAACCAAGGGGATGCCAAACCTGATGACGAATTACTCCTTAGGTGGTGGTGGTATCTTCTCGTCTTTGTCCGTCTTCCAGGGTAAAGGCTTCCCATCAACAAAGGACATCGTGGTTTCCAACATCCTGAAACTTGCAGCGGCACTTATGCATTTAAATCTACCCTCATACTCACAGTTTTGATTTTGAACGTCATAGAATTGTGCTTGCAGTTTGTTAGTTGTTTGGTGGAGTGAGAGGACTTCGTCTTTGAGTTCAGCAGTCTCCTTTTGGTGCCCAGTGATGAGTTCGGAGCAAATCTTATGGATGATATCCACTTCGCGCTCCGCCATCTTCCTGTACCTAAAGACTTCTTGCTCTAGTGCTTCCATCCTGTCCTCCAGACTTCATTTACCTTTAGGGCATTGAACCTCTTTAATCCGGACCTCCCCACCTTCGAGCAATAACTCCTTGGGATAAATCTTCAATTCTCTCATGTATGGGTTGATAATATCTTCTAAGGAATCTCCCTTGGATGATCCAGAGGAAGACACTGTGGCTCCAAATCTGGGATTCTACCTGGCAGAAACAGAGCGAAACAAAAACATGACGAAAACACGATATACAAACCTCGGGGGGTCCGGGGGGTTATATATTACTAAGTTTCATATCAAAAGGAAGGTACTGGGAGAAAACGAGCCAGAGGCGGAGTCCTGGGTGGCCTCACCACCTGGTGGCGCGGCCAGGGGTGGGCCCGCGCCATGGGGTGGTGTGGGCCACCCTGGCTCCGTTTCCGTCCCTTTTTCGCTTTGTATCTTTCCTTATTGACTGAAAACTGCAAAAATATAGTTGGATTGTATTTTCGCAGAACTTTTCTTACCAGAACTATTACCTAGTTGGAAACGGACTCTACATGTCTCTAAATTTGACCCTCAATGAATTTCTCTGGAGTTATAACTTGAAAGGCATCAACATCTTCATTGTAAGAATCTCCAGCAATATAGTGTTTGAGTCGCTGTCCATTCACTACTTGTGTAGTATTATCTTTTAGAGAAGAAATTTTTATTGCTCCTGAACGGTATACTTCTTCAATGATGAAAGGTCCTTCCCATTTTGATAGTAGCTTACCTGCAAAAAATCTGAGACGAGACCTATACAATAGAACTTTCTCACCAACATGAAATTCTCTCTTAAGTATTCGCTTGTCATGCCATCTTTTAACTTTTTCCTTAAAGAGCCTAGCATTCTCATAGGCTTCACTCCTCCATTCATCTAAAGAACTTAAGTCAAATAATCTTTTCTCACCAGCGAGCTTACAATCTCTATTTAGTTCTTTCACTGCCCAGTAAGCCTTGTGTTCTAATTCTAAGGGTAAGTGGCAAGCTTTCCCATAAACCATTTTATAAGGAGACATTCCCATAGGATTTTTATAAGCAGTTCTATAAACCCATAAAGCATCATTCAACTTCTTAGCCTAGTTTTTTCTAGACCTATTAACAGTCTTTTGCAAGATAGATTTAATTTCTCTATTTGATAACTCTACTTGCCCTCTAGTTTGGGGGTGATAAGCTGAAGCAATTCTATGATTAACATCATATTTAGCGAGGGTCTTCCTAAAACCACCATGAATGAAATGAGAACCCCCATCAGTCATGAGATACCTAGGTACTCCAAACCTAGGAAAGATAACGTCCTTAAGAATTTTTAGAGAGGTTTCCCCGTCAGCACTTTTCATAGGAATGGCTTCTACCCACTTAGTAACATAATCAACGGCAACAAGAATATGAGTGTAACCCTTCGAAGGAGGGAAAGGACCCATAAAGTCGAATCCCCAACAATCAAAAGGTTCAATAACTAGAGAGTAGTTCATAGGCATTTCATTGCGTCTAGAAATATTACCAACACACTGACATTCATCACAAGATAAAACAAATTTTCTTGCATCCTTAAAAAGGGTAGGCCAGTGGAAACCTGATTGTAGTACCTTTTGTGCAGTTCTATCTCCTGCATGATGTCCTCCATAGGCGCTACCATGACATTTATGCAATATCTCTTTTTGCTCATATTCTGGAACACATCTTCGCATAATACCATCAACTCCTTCTTTGTATAAGTGTGGGTCATCCCAAAAATAATGCCTCAAATCATAAAAGAACTTTCTTCTTTGCTGAGCTGTAAAAGTTGGAGGAAAATACTTGGAGACAATAAAGTTAGCATAATCAGCATACCAAGGGCTTCCTCGAGAGCTCACCCCTACTGCGGCTAACTGTTCATTTGGGAAACTATCATTAACAGGCATAGGATCAAAAGAGATGTTTTCCAAATGAGATAAATTATCAGCTATAGGATTTTCAGCACCCTTCCTATCTACTATGTGTAGATCAAACTCTTGTAAAAGTAGTACCCATCTAATAAGCCTAGGCTTAGCGCGCTTCTTTGTCATAAGATATTTAATAGTAGCATGATCAGTATGAATGGTTACTTTTGAGTCCACAATATAAGGCCTAAACTTATCACTGGCAAAAACAACAGCTAGAAATTCCTTTTCAGTAGTGGCATAATTCCTTTGAGCAGCGTCTAGAGTCTTACTAGCATAATGGATAACGTTTAACTTTTTATCAATATGTTGCCCAAGGACAGCCCCTACAACAAAATCACTAGCATCACACATTATTTCAAAGGGTAAACTCCAATCAGGTGGTTGAACAATAGGGGTTGTAGTTAAAGCCTTCTTAAGAGTTTCAAAAGCTTCCTTACAATCATCATCAAAAATGAAGGGTACATCTTTTTGAAGAAGATCAGTAAGGGGTTTTGATATCCTAGAAAAGTCTTTAATGAACCTTCTATAAAAACCAGCATGACCAAGGATACTATGAATACCTTTGATGTCTCTTGGGCATGGCATCTTCTCAATTGCCTCAACCTTAGCTCTATCAACTTCTATGCCTCTTTTAGAAACTTTATGCCCAAGAACAATCCATTCATTAACCATGAAGTGGCATTTCTCCTAATTAAGAACAAGATTAGTTTCTTCACATCTCTGCAAAACTTTATCAAGGTTGTGCAGACAATTATCAAAAGAAGTTCCATAGACAGAAAAGTCATCCATGAACACTTCTACAATTTCCTCACAAAAACCATGAAAGATAGCAGACATGCATCTTTCGAAAGTAGCAGGAGCATTACATAAACCAAAAGGCATACGTCTATAAACATAAGTTCCTGATACATTGCAAATGTATCTATAATTTTTGATGTTCCATGCTTAGTTTTATCCACTTTCTTGTGTTTTGTACCAACTTTGGAGTAATTTTTATATGATTTCTTGGACTAACCTATTAACAAGAGCCACAGTGCCAGCTGCCTGTTTTCTGTTGTTTTTGGTTCCAGAAAAGTCAGAAAATCAATATTGTCGGAATTGGACGGGACAAAAGCCAAAGTGCCTATTTTTTCGAAAGGGATCAAGTGCCAGAATACGAGACAGAGAGGGGCCAGGGGCCAGCCACACCACCTGGCCACGCAGCCAGGCCTGGCCCGCGCCAGGGGGTGGTATGGCCAACCCCAGCACCCCCTCGGCCTCTCCTTCCGCCTATATATTGCCCTCGAGACGAAAACCCTAAGTACCCGATCAAAAAATCCACGAAAGAGTCTGTAGCCGCCGTCATCTCCATCCCTAGATCGGGAGGGATCTGAAGCTCTCCCCGGCACCCTGCCGGAGAGGGGAATTCACCCTGGAGGCCTTCTTCATCACCATGCAAGCCTCCGGTGTGATGCGTGAGTAGTTCATCCTTGGACTAAGGATCCATGTAGTAGCTAGATGGCTGGTTTCTCCTCCTTTGTGCTTTCATGTTTAGATCTTGTGAGCTCCGTTCATGATCAAGATCATCTATTTGTAATTCATACATGTTGTGTTTGCGGGGATCCGATGGATATTGAGATGCTATTTCAGATAGATTATTGATTCTATCATGTCTTTGTTATTTGAGATCTTGCATGCTTTCCGTTGTTAGTAGCTATCTTGGCCAAGTAGATGCTAGCAACTCCAAGAGTTAGTATTTATGCTCGATAGTGGGTTCATGCCTCTGGTAATCTGGGGAAGTGACAGAAATCTCTAAGGTACTAGATGTGTTGTTGCTACTAGGGAGAAAACAACGATCTTTTGTTCATAGAACAATTGTATTGTTTACTTTACACGCAGTTCATAAAGCAATAATCTGTTGCTTGCAACTTAATACTAGAGGGGGTTCAGATGATAACCTGAAGGTGTATTATTAGTCATAGATGAAGTTGGATGGCGGTCTATGTATTACGTTGTAATGCCCAATTAAGTCTCAAAGGAGTCAAGATGATTAGTATATGCATATATTGCTTTCTCAGTGTTTGTCAATTACCCCGCTGTAATTTGTTCACCCAGCATGTTATCTATCTAAGGAGAGCCACCTCTAGTGAACTATGGATCCCGGTCCTTTTCTTTACATACAATCTACAATCTTTTACTGCTTTGTGTTTACTTTCTGCAAACTTTTACTTCTTTCCATTCGATACGTTTAATCCTTTGTTTTCCGCAAAACACGGTGAGATTGACAACCTCATCGCAAGTTGGGGACAAAGTTCTGTGGTTGTGTTGTGCAGGTCTCCACGTTGCTACTAGCACCGGTAGTGCACCCTGCCAAAGCTCAGCTAGTAACACCTTTGAGGTGTTTCCTTGCTCCTACTGGTTCGATTAAACCTTGGTTTTATAACCGAGGGAAACTTGCTGCTGTGCTCATCATACCTTCCTCTTGGCGTTCCCAACGAGCTCTACATCAACACCACGCACCAAGCACTTTTCTGGGCGCCGTGTATTGAGCCATCAAGCGATTTTCTGGCGCCGTTGCCGGGGAGTCAAGGACATCTTCACAAGGGGAGTCCCTCATAACCAATCTCTTTACTTTGTTGTTTTTGTTTTGCTTAGTTATCTTTGTTTGCTTGTTTTGTTCTTCAAAAAAAATCCAAAAAAAATTAGTTTTACTTGTTTGCTTTCTTATTTGAAAACCCAAAAAAATGACTACTCTTGAAAACACTAAGTTGTGTGACTTCACTAGCACCAACAACAATGATTTTATGAGCACTCCCATTGCTCCACCTGTGGCTGAAAATACTTTCTTTGAGATAAAACCTACTTTGCTCAACCTTGTTATGAGAGAACAATTTTCTGGTATTGGTAATGAAGATGCTGCTTCCCATCTAAATAACTTTGTTGAACTTTGTGAGATGCAAATGATGGGTTCGTAGCATGGGAAACAAAAAATTTCTACCGCAAGAACGAACAAAACCCAGATCTAATCTAGATAAAAGCCAAGATCTAATCTATTAGACATGTGCAACGAGATAGATCTGTACTAACCGTCGTAGATCCGAATTCGTTACGAGATTGGATCTCGTGGTTGATGTAGTCGATCACTTGCCGATCTCAAGATCGTGTGGATGATCCTTCCGGCGCCGCGTTCCGCAGCGCTTCCATAGTCGGTCACACGTGCAGAGTCGAAGCAGACCTTCCTCTCCCTGTTCCAGCGAGCAGCGGAGGTAGTAGATCTTCTCCACGGAATCCCAGCAGCACGATGGTGTGGTGGTGGTGGAGTAGAGAATGCTGCAGGGCTTCGCCTAAGCCTGAGCAGAGGGAAGGAGGAGGAGAGAGGCGGCGGCTAGGGTTTGATGTGTAGGGGGCAAGGGGGTGGCGCCCCCACCCCTCTATTTAACGGAGGGAGGCGCCATGGGAGGGGGAGTCCTAGTAGGACTCCCCTCCCTTCCTTGGCCGGCGGATTGGGAGGGGGGGAGGAGTCCTCCTCCCCCACGACTCCTTGTCTTGCCCCACAAGGACTCCTTGATCCTCTCTTGGTTTTCAAGCAAACTCCAAGAAATCTCCTAGAACCTTCCGGAACATTCCGAAACCTTCTAGAATCCCCATACAAATACTCCAGAACATTTCCTAACCTAGAAAATGATCCCCAATATATGAATCTCATTCTCCGGACAATTCCGGATCTCCTCGTGATGTCCCGGATCCAATCCGAGACTCCGAAAAACATTCGGTCTCCAACGCATATTCCATATCTACTTAAAACAACTTCGAACCTTAAGTGTGTCACCCTACGATTCGTGAATATGCAGACATGATGAAGACACCTCTCCGATCAATAACCATTAGCAGGATCTGGAGATCCATAATGGCTCCAACATACTCAACGATGACTTCATGATCGATAGAACCATTAACATACGAAACCAATTCCCTTTGTCACGCGATATTCTACTTATCCGAGGTTTGATCGTCGGTATCTCCATACCTAGTTCTACCTCATTACTGATAAGTAATCTTTACTCGTTCCATGTTATGTCATCCCTTGTGACCTAGTCACATGCTTGCAAGCTAACTAGATGACATTCGACCGAGAGGGCCCAGAGCATATCTATCCGTCATATGGATGGACAAATCCCAATCTTGGTCCATGCGCTTCAACACATACTTTTAGAATACCCAATGACACCTTTATAACCACCCAGTTACGAAGCGGTGTTTGATGTCATCTAAGTACCCATCCGGTGATGGTGATTAACATAACCTCATGGTCGAAGGATTAGGTTACTATGCAATTGAAAGCTTATAGCAATACGAACTTAATGACTTGATCTTATGCTACACTTGCTATGGGTGTGTGTCCATCACATCATTCTCCTAATGATATAACCTTGTTATTAATGACATCCAATGTCCATGATTAGGAAACCATGATCATCATTTAATCAACAAGCTAGTTCCACAAGAGGCTTACTAGGGACTCTTTTATGTTTAAAAAACACACATGTATCAGTGTTTCCTTATAATACAATTATAGCATGGGATGTAAACATTCATCATAAACACAAAGATATAATAATAACCACTTTTATTATTGCCTCTTGGGCATATCTCCAACAGTCTCCCACTTGCACTAGAGTCAATAATCTAGATTACATGGTAATATACCTAACACCCATGGCGTTCTGGTGTTGGTCATGCTTTTCTCTAGGGAGAGGTTTAGTCAACAAATCTGCCACATTCAGATCAGTGTGTACTTTGCAAATCTTTATGTCACCATCTCGGACATACTCGCGGATAGCATGGAAACGTAGCTTGATGTGCTTTAGCTTGCTATGTGACCTTGGCTCCTGTGCATGAGCTATGGCACCTGTGTTATCACAGTAGATGGCCATCGGGTCCAACGCACTGGGAACCACGCCAAGTTCAGTAATGAACTCCTTCATCCATATGGCTTCTTGTGCAGCCTCCAAAGCAGCTATGTATTCCGATTCAGTTGAAGATTTCGCCACAACGCTTTGCTTGGCACTCCTCCAGCTCACTGCAGCACCATTCAAAATAAATACGTATCCAGACTGTGACTTCGAGTCATCTGGATCGGTGTTCCAACTAGCATCAGTGTAACCATTTACAACAAGCTGTTCATCACCTCCATAAGAAAGAACCATATCCTTAGTCCTATTCAGGTACTTTAGGATATTCTTGACCGCTGTCCAGTGTTCCATTCCAGGATCACTTTGATATCTGCTAGTCAAACTAACAGCATGTGCTATATCCGGTCTTGTACACAGCATGGCATACATGATAGAACCTATGGCCGAGGCATAGGGAATATTATTCATCTTTTCTCTATCTTCTGCCGTAGCCGGACTTTGAGTCTTACTCAAGGTCTTACCTGACAACATGGGCACGAACCCCTTCTTGCTCTCTTCCATTCTAAACTTCTTTAGAACTTTGTCTAAGTATGTACTTTGTGAAAGCGCTATTAGGCGTCTTGATCTATCTCTATAAATCTTGATGCCTAGAATATATGCCACTTCGCCAAGATCCTTCATTGAAAAACTATTATTCAAATAGGTTTTGACGCTATTAAGAAGTTCTATATCATTCCCAATCAACAATATGTCATCTACATATAGTACTAGGAATTCTACAGAGCTCCCACTCACTTTCTTGTAAATACAAGCTTCTCCATAAGTTTGTATAAATCCAAAGTTTTTGATTACTTTATCAAAACATTGATTCCAACTCCGGGATGCTTGCTTCAGTCCATAAATGGAGCGCTGAAGTTTGCATACCTTGTCAGCATCACTAGGATCGACAAAACCCTTTGGTTGTACCATATACAACTCTTCCTCAGTGTCACCATTAAGGAACACCGTTTTGACATCCATCTGCCAAATCTCATAATCAAAATATGCAACAATTGCTAACAAAATCCTTACAGACTTTAGCTTCGCTACTGGTGAGAAAGTCTCATCGTAGTCAACTCCTTGAATTTGTCGGAACCCTTTCGCGACAAGTCAAGCTTTATAGACGGTAACATTACCATCAGCATCTGTTTTTCTTTTGAAAATCCATTTGTTCTCGACAGCCTTACGGCCATCCGGTAAGTCCACACTTGGTTTTCGTACATGGATCCCATCTCGGATTTCATGGCTTCTAGCCATTTGTCGGAATCTGGGCTCACCATAGCTTCTTCATACGTCGCAGGGTCATCAGTGTTGTCCACCAACATGACGTTCAAGGCAGAGTCATACCAATCAGGAGTGGTACGAACCCTTGTTGACCTGCGAGGTTCAGCAGTAACTTCGTTCGAAGTTTCATGATCACCATCATTAGCTTCCTCTCCAATTGGTGCAGGCGGCACAAAAACATCTTCCGGTGCTGCGCTACTCTCAACTCCGAGAGAAGGTTCAATAACCTCGTCGAGTTCTACTTTCCTTCCAGTCACTTCTTTCGAGAGAAACTCCTTCTCAAGAAAGGATCCATTCTTGGCAACGAAAACTTTGCCTTCGGATCTATGATAGAAGGTATACCCAATTGTTTCTTTAGGGTATCCTATGAAGACGCATTTCTCCGCTTTGGGTTCAAGCTTATCAGGTTGTAACTTCTTTACATACGCTTCGCAACCCCAAACTTTAAGGAACGACAACTTATGTTTCTTACCAAACCACAATCCATACGGTGTCGTTTCAACGGATTTAGATGGTGCCCTATTTAAAGTGAATGCGGCTGTCTCTAATGCATAGCCCCAAAATGATAGTGGTAAATCTGTAAGAGACATCATAGACCGAACCATATCTAAGAGAGTTCGATTATGACGTTCGGACACACCATTACGCTGTGGTGTTCCCGGCGGTGTCAACTGCGAAAGTATTCCACATTTCTTTAAATGCATGCCAAACTCATAACTTAGATATTCACCTCCGTGGTCAGAACGCAGAAACTTAATCTTCTTGTTACGATGATTTTCCACTTCACTTTGAAATTTCTTAAACTTCTCGAAAGTTTCGGACTTATGTTTCATAAAGTAGACATACCCATATCTACTTAAGTCATCCGTGAAAGTGAGAACATAACGATATCCACCACGCGATGCTACACTCATTGGACCGCACACATCAGTATGTATTATTTCCAATAAGTCTGTAGCTCGCTCCATTATACCAGAGAATGGAGTCTTAGTCATTTTTCCCATTAGACATGCTTTGCATCTTTCAAGTGATTCAAAATCAAGTGATTCAAGAAGTCCATCAGAATGGAGTTTCTTCATACGCTTCACTCCAATGTGACCAAGACAACAGTGCCACATGTATGTAGAATTATCATTCAATTTTATTCGTTTAGCATCTATGTTGTGAACATGTGTATCACTACTATCGAGATTCAATAAGAATAAACCATTCATCTCAGGTGCATTACCATAAAAGATATTACTCATATAAATCGAACAACCTTTATTCTCAGACTTAAAAGAGTAACCGTCTCACAATAAACAAGATCCAGATATAATGTTCATGCTTAACGCAGGCACCAAATAACAATTATTTAAATTTAAAACTAATCCCGAAGGTAGATGTAGAGGGAGCGTGCCGACGGCGATCACATCAACCTTGGAGCCATTTCCAACGCGCATCGTCACCTCGTCTCTCGCCAGTCTTCATTTATTCCGCAGCTCCTATTTCGAGTTACAAATATGAGCAACCGAACCAGTATCAAATACCCAAACACTACTACGATTACTAGTAAGATACACATCAATAACATGTATATCGAATATACCTTTCTTCTTGATGTTGCCGTTCTCAGATCCGCCAGGTACTTGGGGCAGTTACGCTTCCAGTGACCAGCACCCTTGCAGTAGAAGCATTTAGTTTTAGGTTTAGGACCCGCCTTGGGCTTCTTAGCAGGTGCGGCAGCTTTCTTGCCGTCCTTCTTGAAGTTGCCCTTTTTCTTAGGCTTGCCCTGTTTCTTGAAATTGGTGGTCTTATTGACCATCAACACTTGGTGCTCCTTCTTGATCTCCACTTCAGCAGTTTTCAGTATGGACGATAGTTCAGGCAACGTCTTGTTCATGCAGTGCATATTGTAGTTCATCACAAAGTTCTTATAACTCGGTGGTAGTGATTGGAGGACACGGTGAATCCCTAACTCATTAGGAATCATTATCCCCAACTCTTGGAGCTTGTTTGCATGCCCAGGCATGGTGAGCACGTGCTCGCTAACGGAGCTTCCCTCTTCCATCTTACAGTTAAAGAACTTTTCGGAGGCCTCATAGCTCTCCACGGCCGCGTGAGTCTCAAAAATGAGCTTGAGCTCCTTAATGATCTTGAACGGGTCGTGGTGCTCAAAACGCTTCTGGAGCTCCGTTTCTAAACCGTACAGGATGGCACACTGAACTGTGGAGTAATGATTTTTCCGAGTGGCGTAAACATTCTTTACGTCATCGGTGGCATCATCTGCAGGTGGGTCACCTAGCGGTGCTTCGAGCACATAGGTCATCTGACCAGCCCTGAGGATAATCTTCAGACCACGGAGCCAGTCCGTGAAGTTGCTTCCATTGTTCTTAAGCTTTTCTTTCTCTAGGAACACATTGAAATTGATGGAGAGGTTCGCCATAATCTACAACAAATTTGTAAGTAGTTTAGACTAAGTTTATGATAAATTGAGTTCAATTTTAATTCTTAAATTAACTAGGTGAACTCCCACTCAAAACAACATCCCTCACATTGTCTTAGTGATTACACGAACCAAGTCCACTACACCAAGTCCGATCTTCACGAGAGAAGATGTAGTTTTATCGGCGAACAATCTTCATGTTCATCATATCATTTATATGACTCGTGCTCTACCTTTCGGTATTCCGTGTTCCGAGACCATGTCTGTACATGCTAGGCTCGTCAAGATTAACCTTAGTTTTCGCATGTGCAAATCTAGCTTGCACCCGTTGTATGCACACGTAGAATCTATCACATCCGATCATCACGAGATGCTTCGAGACGACGAGTCTTAGCAACGGTGCCAACTAAGGACGAACACTTTATTACTTGAAATTTAGTGAGAGGGATCATCTTATAATGCTACCGTCGCGATCTAAGCAATACAAGATGCATAAAGGATTAACATCACATGCAATTCATAATTAGTGTGATATGATATGGCCCTTTTTCTTCTTATGCCTTTGATCTCCATCTCCAAAGCACGAACATGATCTCCATCATCACCAGCATTGCGTCAAGGTCAGTGGCGCCGCTTCATGGTTGTCCATCATCACTAGCAACTATTACAACTACTTGGAATAAAGCTATTACAAGATGAATAGACACGCAGGTCTTAACAGAATTAAAGACAACCATTAGGCTCCTGCCGGTTGCCATATTACAACAAGGATCATTGCATACATCAAATATAATCACAATCACATGATGGCCATATCACATCACAAAACCCCTGCAAAAACAAGTTAGACGCCTCTAATTATCTTTGCATGTTTTACGTGGTTTGGGGCTTTCGAATAAGAACGGATCTTACCTACGAAACTGAACGACAACGTTGATACAAGTGCTATCAAGTGCAAAGTGTAAATTGGATCTATACTATGATGGGAGAGACAGACACCCGCAAAGCCACTTGTGCAAAGCAAGTTACACGTCAAGCGTGGAGCAAGTCTCATGTGCGATGACATGTAAGGTTAGCCCGAGCCGCTTCATCCCACCATACCGCAAGATGCAAAGTACACAAAGCAAAAGACGACACAAGCACCAACGCCCACAAAACCATTGTGTTCTACTCGTGCAACAGATCTACACATAGACAAGGCTCTGATACCACTGATGGGTTCGTAGCATGGGAAACAAAAAATTTATACCGCAAGGATGAACAAAACCCAGATCTAATCTAGATAAAAGCCAAGATCTAATCTATTAGACATGTGCAACGAGATAGATCTGTACTAACCCTCGTAGATCCGAAAGCGTTACGAGATTGGATCTCGTGGTTGATGTAGTTGATCACTTGCCGATCTCAAGATCGTGTGGACGATCCTTCCGGCGCCGCGTTCCGGCAGCGCTTCCGCAGTCGGTCACACGTGCGGAGTCGAAGCAGACCTTCCTCTCCCTGTTCCAGCGAGCAGCGGAGGTAGTAGATCTTCTCCACGGAATCCCGGCAGCACGACGGTGTGGTGGTGGTGGTGGAGTAGAGAATTCTGCAGGGCTTCGCCTAAGCCTGAGCAGAGGGAAGGAGGAGGAGAGAGGCAGCAGCTAGGGTTTGATGTGTAGGGGGCAAGGGGGTGGCGCCCCCACCCCTCTATTTAAAGGAGGGAGGCGCCATGGGAGGGGGGGAGGAGTCCTCCTCCCCCACGACTCCTTGTCTTGCCCCACAAGGACTCCTTGATCCTTTCTTGGTTTTCAAGCAAACTCCAAGAAATCTCCTAGAACCTTCCAGAACATTCCGAAACCTTCTAGAATCCCCATACAAATACTCCGGAACATTTCCTAACCTAGAAAATGATCCCCAATATATGAATCTCATTCTCCAGACAATTACGGATCTCCTCGTGATGTCCCGGATCCAATCCGAGACTCCGAACAACATTTGGTCTCCAACGCATATTCCATATCTACTTAAAACAACTTCGAACCTTAAGTGTGTCACCCTACGGTTCGTGAATATGCAGACATAATGAAGACACCTCTCCGATCAATAACCATCAGCGGGATCTGGAGATCCATAATGGCTCCCACATACTCAACGATGACTTCGTGATCGATAGAACCATTAACATACGAAACCAATTCCCTTTGTCACGCGATATTCTACTTATCCGAGGTTTGATCGTCGGTATCTCCATACCTAGTTCTACCTCGTTACTGATAAGTACTCTTTACTCGTTCCATGTTATGTCATCCCTTATGACCTAGTCACATGCTTGCAAGCTAACTAGATGACATTCCACCGAGAGGGCCCAGAGCATATCTATCCATCATATGGATGGACAAATCCCAATCTTGGTCCATGCGCTTCAACACATACTTTCAGAATACCCAATGACACCTTTATAACCACCCAGTTACGAAGCGGTGTTTGATGTCATCAAAGTACCCATCCGGTGATGGTGATTAACATAACCTCATGGTCGAAGGATTAGGTTACTATGCACTTGAAAGCTTATAGCAATACGAACTTAATGACTTGATCTTATGCTACGCTTGCTATGGGTGTGTGTCCATCACATCATCCTCCTAATGATATAACCTTGTTATTAATGACATCCAATGTCCATGATCAGGAAACCATGATCATCATTTAATCTATAAGCTAGTTCCACAAGAGGCTTACTAGGGACTCTTTTATGTTTACAAAACACACATGTATTAGTGTTTCCTTATAATACAATTATAGCATGGGATGTAAACATTCATCATAAACACAAAGATATAATAATAACCACTTTATTATTGCCTCTTGGGCATATCTCCAACAACAAAAGCATAGGGATATAGATGGTGATATTATTAAGCTGAAATTGTTTCCTTTCTCTTTGAGAGGAAAATCTAAAGAATGGTTGAATTCCTTAACTAGGAATAGTATTGATTCTTGGACTAAGTGCAAAGATGCTTTTATTGGAAAATACTATCCTCCTGCTAATATTATATCCATGAGAAGTGAAATAATGAAGTTTAAACAACTTGATAATGAGCATGTTGCTCAAGCTTGGGAAAGAATGAAATCTTTGGTTAAGAATTGTCCCACTCATGGATTGACTGCTTGGATGATCATCCAAACTTTTTATGCAGGATTAAACTATTCTTCAAGGAACCTATTGGATTCAGCTGCTGGAGGTACCTTTATGACCATCACTTTGGGTTGCTCAAGAAGAGCAAGTTAATGTGAACTTCATAAGAAATAACAATTTTGGCAACAATGCTTATGGTAATAATGCTTATAGGAACAATTTTGGTAACAACAATTATAAGCCATATCCTCCCAACAATGGTAATGCTTATGGAAATCCTTACAACAATAATAAGAGTGCTCCCTCTGAACTTGAAGTTATGCTTAAAGAGTTTATTAGTAAACAAACTGCTTTCAATAAAACTATTGAGGAAAAACTCTCTAATGCTGAAAGAAATATAGCATCTTTGGCTGAAGCTCAATCTACTTTGAATAAAATGGCTGCTAAACCTGAAACTAATGAGAATCCCTTTGCAACTACTAATGCTATACAAGTAAGAATTGATGAAAATGTTAGACTATTAGCTGAATTACATGCTAAGTGCAAAAGAGAAGATGAATTTGCTAGAAACATTAGTGTTTCTACTATCACCACCACTAGTGTTGAGGCTACTAATAGTTCTACTACTTTAGATGATAAAGTTGATTTTGATCTTGATGGTTGCAACATCTCTGAAGTTATTAAGTTCCTACAAAAGCTTGCTAAAAGTCCTAATGCTAGTACTTGATGGGTTCGCCAACAGTACTATGAACATGGCTTTTACAAAACACATTATTGATGCTCTCATAAAGATTAAGGAAGAAAAGATGAAACATAAAGCTTCTATTCCTATAAAGCAAGAAGATGGTTGGGAACCCATCATTAATATGAAAGTGAATGACTTTGATTTCAAAGCTTTGTGTGATCTTGATAGTAGTGTTTCTATTATGCCTAGAAGGATTTATGATATGCTTGATTTGCCTCCTCTTGAAGATTGTTATTTGAATGTCCCACTTGATGCTAATGCTAAAAAGAAACTCATGGGGAGTCTTAATGATGTTCTTATTATGGTTAATGATTCCTATGTCCCCGTTGATTTCTATGTTTTGGATGTTGAATACATTGCTTCTTGTCCTATTACTTTGGGAAGACCTTTTCTTAGAACTGTTGGTGCCATCATTGATATGAAAGAAGGCACCATTAAATATCAACTCCCACTCAAGAAAGGTATAGAACACTTCCCTAAAAAGAGAGAAAAGATTTCTTTTGCTTCTCCTATGAAAACAAAATTTGGTCTTAATGCTTCTTCATTTGAGAACACTTGATTCTTTCTTTGGTTCTTATGCCTAACTTAAAGGCGTTAAAGAAAAGTACTTGTTGGGAGATAACCCAAGAGTTTTAGATGAGTCTTGGAAGTTATTACCTCTGTAATAACCTCTCCTTATCCTTTTTATTTCCTTTTTGTGCCAAGAGTAACCTCTAATGAGAGTGAAGTAATGATTGGGAAAGTTGCTGTCCTGAAACAGATTTCTGTGCTTCACCGTAAAAATTCCTGAGAAAGCTCTGTATGTCGGATTGAGCTATAATTTTTTGTGCTTCTGCCACAGGTTGTTATCTAACTTTCGTTAGTTCAACACTATTTGATGAGCAACAGAAGGTCTTCGAAAAAATTCGTCTTTACCTGCTGGTCTGTTTTGACAGATTTCTGCCATTTTCTGCATTTGCTTCTTGTTAGTTCCTTCTTGAGTTCCTTTGGGGAATTGAGCTTTTTGAGGGAAGTTCTACAGTAGCTAGTGTTCTAATGGAAGTTTATTTGGTGTTAGAACTGAACCTTTAGACTTATTTATCTTAAGTGCACTACTGTTGCTAATGAGATTGTGTGAAGTTTTGTATGAAGGAAAATTTTCAGGTGTATGGAAGGAATGAGTAATGAGATGAAGGATGGACTAAAGATCAAGCTTGGGGATGCCACGCGTGTCACCCCAAGAAATATCCAAGAAGTGCAAGCATCAAAGCTTGGGGATGCCTTGGGCATCCCCTTCTTCATCAATAAAAATTCCAGGTTTCTTCCAAACGCTTCATTTTTATTGTTCCGTGCACAGTTGTGTTTCTCTTGGAGCGTATTCTTTTTCGTTTTGGTTTTGGTTTTTAGTTTTCTTGGTTTGCTTAGTTTTCTGAATAAGTTGGTTGGACCCCCTCTTTCACACTTTGGTTTGCAAATAGTTTGGTTTGGTTTGGAAAAGAGTAGGAAAGTTCATGCTTATGTGGTAAAAAGAGCTTGTTTTTGACTGTGGCCTGCGCTTTGTCAAGCCATGCTTGATATTGTTTTGGCTTTATGCTTAGTATTCTTTGCTGTAGCATGACTTGTTATAAACAATTGAGATTGCTTAATGTGCCTTGGATGAATCATGCGTTGTTTTAGCATATTAAAGCATAGTATAGTGGTATTCTCCTTTGATGCTTTATTTGGGTTGACTTGGCGCATGCTCACACCATGTTTTGACTTTCACAAGTCACCATAAGCCTTTATGATCCTTTAGTTTTCAACTTGTAGTATCAGTTAATGCTTTGATCAATGATGTTTTGTCGCTCTGCATGATTATGGCCATTATTGCTCTCTTAGTTTGTCGCTCCCAATCTTTTGCTGGCCTCCACCACCAAGTATGAGTTCCACTCATGCATCCAACTCCCTAAACCAAGTTTTTCCAAAGAGTCCACCATACCTACCTACTAGATTATGCTATTCCAAGTATATTCATGCTTTTTTTACCTTCCACTTGTTATGAGAAAACTAGTCATTAAAGCTCTCACGAACTTGATGGCACACTTTACTTTATTGCCTCTAATAAACTTGAACCATTGTGTCGTATATGTTGTACATGCTTGCACTTATTTGTTGGGAATTAGCAGAACCATGCTTTCATGGGGAACGCTTTCAACATTGCACTTGGTACTTGTACCTAGTTGATATCATGCTCTTTTGTATATGGATGTCGTCGGTGTGAAATGAAAGGGGAGCTTGTAAGTCCATGGAGTTATGTATATGTGTTAGAGAAACGCCTGGGCCGCTGGTCTAATCCATGCTGACATGGTGGAAACCTGCAGCGTAACCATAATGAGCTGTCTATGAAGCATTCTTCTTATAAAAAAAGAGTCCTATTGAGAAAAAAGATAAAAGAAAAAAGAGATACTATGAAAAGAGGAAAGATAGAAAAAATCACTATATTCCCATGGTAAATAAGAAGAATGCTGAGATGCTCGTTGTCTGCTTGCCTTGTCATTTTGATATGGGGATTCTTCTGTATCATCGGGCAAGGGGTACCCCGTTGGCGGTTCTCTATGATACACATGTACTTACGATGACAAGAACTTACCGGTGACTAAACTTGAGTAGCATGAGGAGCGGCCCTCGTATACAAGGGACATGAGATTTCTGACTTATACTTCGTCAAGCATGTACACCATAGTTTTTTCACTTTAACCTTAATCACTTCAAGATGCTTATGATAGGGGCAATGAGAGCTGAAAGCTATAAGTACCATAATTTTTGGAAGCTCTTTATGAGACTTGAATCCCTACTTCCTTTTTACAAAAGGCCTTTCTTCCACCATTATATTGAGTCTCCACCTTCTAACTTTATGCACCTACTTTGAGAGCATAGTGGCCATTCTTAGTTCTATGTGCATTGTCCCAAGACTAGTTGATTGATGCATAACTTGTTATTGCTTGTTTGAAACTATTGTATCTAGTCACTCTTATGAACTTTGAAGTTGTCCTATGCATTTATATTTGCTACTCTATTGAGGGACAAGCTGAATACTATTATGCTATGTTTTCTTTATGTGAAACAAACAAACGTCTTGCAAAGCATTGTTATTCATGAATCTTTTGTTTGTGCCTTTTCATGTTGCATCATAATTTCTTTGCTTATTGCTAGAACTTTGTCTTTCATGTTATGATTGAAGTACTATGATCCCAGCCTTGAATGTTTTGCAAATACTTTGATCAAGTCTTTGATGGTGCATGTCACCTCAAAAATTATTTCTTTTTATCACTTACCTACTCGAGGACGAGAAGGAGTTAAGCTTGGGGATGTTGATACATTGCAAATATATCTATAATTTTTGATGTTCCATGCTTAATTTTATCCACTTTCTTGTGTTTTGTTCCAACTTTGGAGTACTTTTTATATGATTTCTTGGACTAACCTATTAACAAGAGCCACAGTGCCAGCTGCCTGTTTTCTGTTGTTTTTGGTTCTAGAAAAGTCAGAAAATGAATATTATCGGAATTGGACGGGACAAAAGCCAAAGTGCCTATTTTTTCGGAAGAGATCAAGTGCCAGAATACGAGACGGAGAGGGGCCAGGGGCCAGCTACACCACCTGTCCGCGCGGCTAGGCCTGTTCCGCGCGGCCAGGCCTAGTCCGCGCCAGGGGGTGGTCTGGCCGACCCCAGCACCCCCTCGGCCTCTCCTTCCGCCTATATATTGCCCTCGGGACGAAAACCCTAAGTACCCGATCAAAAAATCCACGAAAGAGTCTGTAGCCGCCGTCATCTCCATCCCTAGATCGGGAGGGATCTGAAGCTCTCCCCGGCACCCTGCCGGAGAGGGGAATTCACCCTGGAGGCCTTCTTCATCACCATGCAAGCCTCCGGTGTGATGCGTGAGTAGTTCATCCTTGGACTACGGATCCATGTAGTAGCTAGATGGCTGGTTTCTCCTCCTTTGTGCTTTCATGTTTAGATCTTGTGAGCTCCGTTCATGATCAAGATCATCTATTTGTAATTCATACATGTTGTGTTTGCAGGTATCCGATGGATATTGAGATGCTATTTCAGATTGATTATTGATTCTATCATGTCTTTGTTATTTGAGATCTTGCATGCTTTCCGTTGTTAGTAGCTATCTTGGCCAAGTAGATGCTAGCAACTCCAAGAGTTAGTATTTATGCTCGATAGTGGGTTCATGCCTCTGGTAATCTGGGGAAGTGACAGAAATCTCTAAGGTACTAGATGTGTTGTTGCTACTAGGGAGAAAACAACGATCTTTTGTTCATAGAACAATTGTATTGTTTACTTTACACGTAGTTCGTAAAGCAATAATCTGTTGCTTGCAACTTACTGGAGGGGGTTCGGATGATAACCTGAAGGTGGATTATTAGTCATAGATGCAGTTGGATGGCGGTCTATGTATTATGTTGTAATGCCCAATCAAGTCTCAAAGGAGTCAAGATGATTAGTATATGCATGTATTGCTTTCTTGGTGTTTGTCAATTGCCCCGCTGTAATTTGTTCACCCAGCATGTTATCTATCTAAGGAGAGCCACCTCTAGTGAACTATGGATCCCGGTCCTTTTCTTTACATACAATCTACAATCTTTTACTGCTTTGTGTTTACTTTCTGCCAACTTTTACTTATTTCCATTCGATACGTTTAATCCTCTGTTTTCCGCAAAACATGGTGAGATTGACAACCTCATCGCAAATTGGGGACAAAGTTCTGTTGTTGTGTTGTGCAGGTCTCCACGTTGCTACTAGCACCGGTAGTGCGCCCTGCCAAAGCTCAGCTAGTAACACCTTTGAGGTGTTTCCTTGCTCCTACTGGTTCGATTAAACCTTGGTTTCATAACCGAGGGAAACTTGCTGCTGTGCTCATCATACCTTCCTCTTGGGGTTCCCAACGAGCTCTACATCAACACCACGCACCAAGCACTTTTCTGGGCGCCGTGTATTGAGCCATCAGTTCCATAAGGGCAGGTAAAAGTAGTTTTTTCTTGTTCTTGTTGTTTAAGAGCAATTTGAGAGAACCCAGAATAACCATCAAGAAAACAAAAATGGGTCTTTTTAGACAACCTTTCCAACATTTGATCAATAAAAGGAAGCGGGTAGTGATCTTTCTTAGTAACTTTATTAACTTTCCTAAAATCGATGCACATCCTATAGCCTACCACTATTCTTTGAGGAATAAGCTCATCATTATCATTAGGGACAACGGTAATACCTCCGTTTTTAGGAACACAATGAACAGGACTAACCCATTCACTATTAGCAATAGGGTAAATAATACCATCATCAAGGAGTTTCAATACCTCATTCCTTACCACTTCCTTCATCCTAGGATTTAAACGTCATTGGTGCTCCACTACTGGCTTCGCATCTGGTTCTATGTTGATAGAATGCTGACATATAGTAGGTGAAATCCCTTTTGAATCATCCAGAGTATAGCCCATAGCTCCTTGATGTTTCCTCAAACCTTCCAATAGCCTTTCTTCTTCCTTCCCTGAAAGTTTAGCACTAACAATAACAGGATATATCTTTTTATCATCAATATAAGCATACTTAAGATCATCAGGGAGAGGTTTTAGATCGAAAACCGGATCCTTTTTAGGTGGCATCGTGGTACCCAAGTCTTCTACAGGCAAGTCGTGCTTAAGCATCATAGGTTGATCACGGAAAATCATGTCAATCTCATTCCTTTCTTCCATGAAGATTTCACTTTCATGATCTTCCATAAATTGCTGCAAAGCATTGTTAGGAGCAAGAGAAATAGAAGCAAGTTGTTCAACCCTAAAATCCTCATTATGGGTTTCCTCTTCGCAAGGTTCTTTAGCAAATTTCGAAAAATTAAACTCATAAGATTCCCCATCAAACTTAGTCAAAATTTTCTCCCTCTTGCAATCAATAATAGCTCCACAAGTACTCAAGAAAGGTCTACCAAAAATGATAGGATAAGTTTTACTAGCAGCTGAACCAAGTACTAGAAAATCAGCAGGGTACATAATCCTACCACAAAGAACTTCCACGTCTCGCACAATACCAATTGGAGAGATGGCCTCTCTATTAGCAAGGTGAATAACCACATCAATCTCTTCCAACTCGCAAGGACTGATCTCATGCATAATTTCTCTATAAAGCTCATAAGGAATAGCACTGGAACTTGCACCAATATCACATAAACCATAATAGCAATGATCACCAATTCTAATAGAAAGCACAGGAACACTAGCCTTTTTAGTTCTATTGGGATGTGAAACAATATTAGAAGCATCCTCACAAAAGACTGTGTGCCCATCTTCTACGGTTTTAGTGACAAGGTCTTTCACAATTGCTACCACAGGTTCAATGTTTATTTGTTCATCAGGTTTTACAGTTCTTTTTTCACTTTTAGTGATTACATTAGTTATCATAGGATGGTCCTTTACCTTTTCGGGGAAGGGAATCTTCTCGATATAAGGTTCATGTAAAATGGGGTCGATGATGCAATACTCAGCACTTCCATTAGGGGCATAGTCGACAATATCTTTGTAAGGTGCATGGTATTTGTTCCATCCCCTTTTTGGAATTTCAATATAGGAAGCAAAAGTTCTAAAGCAATTTGTAATAACTTGCAAATCAAGACCATAAAGATTACTAATATTTTGAAAGTCATCAGTTCCCATAAAAGATTCAATGCATTCATAATCATAATTTATACCTGACTTTCTACCTTTGTCATTCTCCCAAGCTTCAGCATTGTCTTGAATACGATCTAGAAGGTCCCATTTAGCTTCTTCTTCCATACGAGTGAATGATCCAGCACAAGAAGCATCCAATAAATCTTTGTCATGTAGAGGGAGCCTTGCATAAAAGTTATTGATAATAATATTGTTGGGGAGCTCATGAATGGGACATTTGAGCATTAGTAGCTTCAATCTCCCCCAAGCTTGAGTTGTACTCTCTCCATCAAGAGGACAAAAGTTGTATATTTGATTCTAATCTTTATGAATCTCACTAGGAGGATAAAACTTTGAATAAAAGAGAGGCACTATTTCCTCCCATTCCAGAGCTTGACCATTCTTCAACAGCTTATACCATTCCTCAGCTCTTCCTTTCAGCGATAATAAGAATAACTTCTTCTTAACTTGATCTGTAGTAATACCTGCACACTTGAACAACCCGCATAATTCGTGTATAAAGAGTAAATGATCACCGGGATGGACAATTCCATCCCCAACATAATAGTTATCCATAACACGATCAATAATTCTTGTAGGTATTTTAAAAACATCTTTCTCAGCAGGTGGTGACTTATCTACTACCTTAGCAGTGGTAGTAGCATTATCAAATAAGAAACTCAGCGAATTATCCATAACGAAAATAAAGCAACTAGCAGAAGTAAACAATACTCACAGTAGAAGTTTCCTTTACCAGTTCCACCCTCCAATAGCGCTTCACTCCCCGACAACGGCGCCAGAAAATAGTCTTGATGACCCACAAGTATAGGGGTGTATCGCAGTATTTTCGATAAGTAAGAGTGTCGAACCCAACGAGGAGCAGAAGGTGCCGGCTAGTGGTATGGATCAGGAATTCTCTGCAAATACTTAGCAAACGGATTTTTAGGGGTTTTCGATAAAGCAAGTAAACAAAGTACGAGTAAATAAAAGACAGTAGGAATAAATGCAGCAAGTGGCCCAATCCTTTATGCAGCAAAGGACACGCTGGTTGTATTTCTATAGATGACCAAACGTTCTCGAGGACACATGGAAAGACTGTCAAGTGCTTTCGCTTCATATAGTTGATTAATCTTCTTTAGCTTGCTAAGTGTTGTGTGGGTGAACCTGTTCTAATGTACCGCCCCATCCAAGACTAATACATACTTGTGATTATACCCCTTGCAAACATCCGTAAGTACAAGAAAGTAATTAAGGTAAAAACCTAACCACAGCTTTAAACTCTAAGACCCTTACGTCCCTTGTGCAATGGTTTTCTAACGGGGGTTCAGGTTTCTGTCACTCTGGCAACCCCTACGATTAGTAGCCAAATACACAATGCATTCCCCTAGGCCCATATAGGTGAAGTGTCATGTAGTCGACATTCACATGACACCACTAGAAGAAGTACACCACAACTTAAATAACAATCTATTGAATCTTTCTCAACACAACTTCACTACTAACAACAAGACTTCTCCCATGTCCTCAAGAATAAAACGAACTACTCATAAGACATCATATGGATCATGATCAGAGATGGAATAATGATGTATAACAATCTGAACATAAACAATAATTCAACGGTTCACTCAATAGCATCAACTACAAAGAGTAATCAACACCGAGAAAGTTTCCCCTATGAACTATAGCAAGATTCAACACAATTGTTACAACAATATGGAGATGGTGATGATGGTGGTGGTGATGATGATGATCCCGATGAAGTCTAGCTTGATGGTGGTGTTGATGGTGACGATCTCCCCTCTCCGGGAAGGAATTCCCTCGGCAGAAATCTGTCTGCCGGATAGATCTTTCTCTCTCGGTGTTTTCCGCCCCGCAGAGACGGCGGAATCTTTCTATGGTCGCTCCCCGAGTCTTAGGGTTTCGGGAGGTTGATATACGCCAGAGGGGAGAGGCAGGAGTGGGCCAGGGTGGCCACACCACCTCCAGGCGTGGCCTAGGCCTGCCCGCGCCATGGGGTGGTGTGGGCCCCCTGTGGCCCACCTCCACTCCATCTTCTGGCATCCTTAGTCTTCTGAAAAATAGGATTTTCCGTATATTTTCCCGGATTTTCTGATCTTCGCGAATTTTGCGTCCAAACAACACATTTTCCATCAGAATCCTGACTGCAGCGGTCCATGCTCCAAAAGTTATCAATCATGCAAAAATAGATGAAATAACATAAGTATCACCTCTCAATACGAAATATATCAATGAATAATAGTGAATTAAGACATAGAATAGTGATGCAAAATGGACGTATCAATACTCTCGGCCGGGTAGTCCTTGTGAAGTGAAGGGCCATGACGCACATTAGGCATGCTCGGAGAGGGTCACCCCACCGGCACACTCCGCCGGTGGCCTCCGCTGACAGCGGCAGGGAGAGGGGGCGGTGGATTTTTTTTTCAGGTGGCGGCAGGGGCCTCCGGAGTCCACCACTTGTTTCCTCGGTTGCTTGCAATCATACATTTGGTTCGTTGTCAATCAAGGGCACATGTACAAGGATGTGACTTTATATGGATCTCCATTTTGCGAACGTGCTTAGTCAATTAAGTATCGAAGATATATTATACTACTAGCGAGAGTGATTGCTCTGTGTATGTAGTGTATGATCGAGCCAATCGGAATGAATTATTAGAAAACTAAAAGTGGCGTGTGACGATCCCATTCTCGTGGATGTGTCGTGGGCCAGGTGCATACGTTACAATCATACCACCGATGCCTGGAGTAATCTAGCACCAAGTTCTTGTCTTCCCATGCAAGGATCCAATGTTTATGGCAACAAGTAAACTTTAGTAAAACGAAATGCTTGATTAGGTGGACCATAAGCTTGATGATTTCGGATCTTTAGGGTCTCTATGGACTAGATTTCTCAAAAACCTCTTTGAAGACCCCCCTTATCTTCTCGGAATGAAGTTGTTGTTGTTTAGGATTCATGACTGGCGTCCTCATTGCCGCTTTTGCTGAATCCTATGCACGTATCGACGGGAAGAAGACGACCCTCTTGTCATAGAACCTCAGGCGTAGGATCCTCAAAAAAGAAAAGAAAAAACCTCTTGCGTAGGTACGGTGGCGACCCCATGTGCATGAATCAGCTAGCAATCGAAATTCACGGATCTCGACACAGGGTGCATCGATTTCATACCGCTTACGTACACCCACACTGCCACGCAGTGTAACCAGTGCAGCCACACTGCAGCTATACTGTGTCTCCACGTATGGCGCCGGTCGGCCAGTCGATCGTCCATATATACTTGCACGCGCGTTGCCCGCCGATCTCTCAATTTTGTTTCCATTGAACTAATGCCGTGTTGTACTATGTTCTTACCGTGCATTTAGTACACCGTGGAGCTCTGGAATGAGATGAAAGAAATGATCGGGCGTTCAGGAGTATCTCAACCTTGTTCGTCGGGCGCGGTAGCTAGCGAGGATGAAGAACGAGGCTGGACTGTGGGCAATTAGCGGCGCGAAGCACCTTGCGACCCATCATCCCGAAAGAGTACTAGTGTCTTTTCCTTTTTGCCCGTTATTGGCGTCGCGACGGTTTGACGGATTCTTCTTTTAGAACAATGTTCAGTGCTCAACATTGGCAATCCCTGAGGGAAAAAAAACACCGAACCCTAGCCCCCCGCATCGCTCCCACGAGCGAATGGGGGCTCTTCCGCACCGCCACCTCTTTCCCCATCAGCCTCGCTCCCCTCCCTCGTCGCCGCCTGAGTACGCTACTGGACGAAGGCAGGGTAGTGTCGGCGGACGCGGGGGAGGGGGGGGGGGAGGGGGGAGGGGGGCTTCTAACCCCACAAGCGGCAGTGGTGCTGTGGGCCTCTGATGGTTTTCGAGGACGTGGCTCTTCGCGCAGGGAGCGGCGGCGATGTCACGCGCAAGCGGGAGTCCGTGGCGGCGGCGTGGTGGTTGTGCGAGCAGCTCGGGGCGGATCATGGCGCGACGACTTGCGGCTTGCTGGGCGTGGGGCAGGCGAGCGGCGGCCATGGTTGGGAAGGACCGAGGTGGTGAGGCCAGGACGTCGAAGGGTAGGGGTACTGAAGTGCTGCAGCGATTTGTTGGTGTCTAGGACTTGCTGGTCTAGATCTAGGCCCAGACGAGCCCGATCTAGGTCGAGCGGGCCTCAACCAGGTATTTGCAGTGCACCCCAATTTCGTCAGTGTTTGAGTTGTAGAGATCTCCGTCGGCGTGGTGCGGTGGGGCATGAGGCAGCGCCCCTCACTACGAGCTAGAGGTGACTTGGTTTGGGGCGGCCGACAAGCACATGGGCGGTGGCTAGCGGAGCTGGCCCTGCGTGGGCTTCAACAGATCCCAGCTCTTCTAGGAGCCCACCCCCGGTCATGATGTGGTTGGGGTGCTGGATCCGGGCCAAGAGCCTAGATCTAGCGTCTGCCTAGCAGTCCCTTACCTTCGGAATCTGCGGGCTTGACCGGTGGATGTTCATCCTGCATGTTAAGTCCCGGTTGCTGATGGCAACAACTCTATGTGCACCAACTTGTTAGGACTACAAGTGCGGAGTGTTGTAGCAAGCGTCGTTTTCCCACAAGGATGACTCGAGGGTTTATATCGAACTCTCGGGGAATTGGCTGATCAAGAAATGTTTTTCTCCTCCTCTTCAAGCAATCTACAAAACAAAGTTTTTGCCTTGTGCCTCCAACTTCACCATGTGGTTACCAAGCACAAGGTTTCGTATTAATAATATAAAATAACAATAATAATAAGTAAAATAAAATAATAATAAAATATGCAAGTAAAATAAAGCCAATGATATGATAGTTGTTTTTGTGTTTTGTTTGTGTTTACAAGTAAAGAAAGAATTTTTGTAGAAAATATAAATGATAGTAATGGTGTAAAAAAGTTGTTTCTTATGATTTAAAATGGACCCGGGTTCATGTGTTCACTTGTCTATTCTCATTTTAAGTTGTAGTGGACATAAAACAATTCATCATCAATATAATATTGGTGAAACTTTAGTATGGGCTTGATAAACATTCATATGGCCATCACGTCCTAACATAGAGATGATGCAACGCATCTCTTTTATACTCCTCTATAAAAAGGAAAGTCCAAGAAATCTAGAATTAACAATTAACAAAGCATAGCCTTAGCTACTTTGACATGATGTTTGAATAAAAAATATGCTATCTTGACCAAACAAGATTATCAAGCTACCACAATAAAATTATAGCACATGAATTCACTTAGTCCCTAGTGAGGTAACAAAAGAAAGATAAAAATCGTAGTAGATTTTGAATTTATTGTCACTATTCAATCACTACCACCATGTTACTCCATCTAATACACACTTTCCTTCACACATGCTCTTGCATACAAGTTGGATCAAAACAAGTAATTAAGAACGCGGTACATGATATGCATCTATCAATACGTATTACACATAAATAGGTTCCAATCTCATATATCAAATCATAGAATAAAGATCCACATAATAGGAATTACATATATGACCATAGTCATGTTGGGAAGCTCATATGGGACTAGATCTATGAAGAACAAGAGAGAAATAGATCAAGCTACTGCCACAAACCCATAGTCCAAAGGTGGAATACTCCCTCTTCATCATGGTGATGATGTTGGAAATGTTGGACAAGGTAGAGATCCCTACGGTGGCGGCTCTAGCGGAGTTTCCCCATCTAATATTCGTTGGTTCTGTCTCTGTTTTGGTGTTTCGGTGTTTCTGCGATGCTCCCCTCGAGGATGCCTCCGGGGACCCTTTATATAGGCATTTTAGGTCAAACCAAATCAGTAGGTGAAAGATTGAAGCGAATTGAACGACCGAGGACCAAAAGAGTTCAGGTGGCACGTGCACCAGGGCAGGCCACGCCGCCTAGGCTCTTTTGGTCCTCTAGAACCCTCTCGTGAGGTCCAAGCACTCCATGATGTTCCTTTTTTTGCAAAATATTGACTTCCCCAAAATCTTAGCTCTGTTTGATTTTGTTTAGGTTCCAGAAAGATAAAAATACACAAAACAGGATTTTTTTGTCCTACAGAGTTATAACCAAAATAAAGGAGATCATTGGTAAATCCCCAAAAATCAATATAAAACATGGATATAACATTATATATGTTACAAATATGTGGGAATATGCATCGATATAATATAAAGTTCATGTATGCATTTTACATGCATCAACTTCCCAAGGGCTGGTTGGCAGACTTAGACCCTCCTTATCTGCTCGATGGATTGTCGTTCTAGCTTCTGCCGCGACATGGGTGGAGATCTTGGATGCCAAGGCAGCGGCCTCGGAAGGTGGACTACACAGGAGACTCTACTGCGAGCGACATGACTGTGGTGGTTGATACATTGCAAATGTATCTATAATTTTTGATATTCCATGCTTGTTTTTATCCACTTTCTTGTATTTTATTCCAACTTTGGAGTACTTTTCATATGATTTCTTGGACTAACCTATTAACAAGAGCCACAGTGCCAGCTGCCCGTTTTCTGCTGTTTTTGGTTCCAGAAAAGTCAGAAAATGAATATTCTCGGAATTGGACGGGACAAAAGCCAAAGTGCCTATTTTTATAGATGTCATCAAGTGCCAGAATACGAGACGGAGAGGGGCCAGGGGGCCACCACACCACCTAGCTCCACGGCCAGGCCTGGCCCACACCAGGGGGTGGTGTGGCCGCTCCCGGCACCCCCTCGACCTCTCCTTCCGACTATATATTGCCCTCGAGACGTAAACCCTAAGTACCCGATCAAAAATCCACGAAAGAGTCTGTAGCCGCCGTCATATCCATCCCTAGATCGGGAGGGATCTGAAGCTCTTCCCGGCACCCTGCCGGAGAGGGGAATTCACCCTAGAGGCCTTCTTCATCACCATGCAAGCCTCCGATGTGATGCGTGAGTAGTTCATCCTTGGACTACGGATCCATGTAGTAGCTAGATGGCTGGTTCTCCTCCTTTGTGCTTTCATGTCTAGATCTTGTGAGCTTCGTTCATGATCAAGATCATCTATTTGTAATTCTGCATGTTGTGTTTGTGGGGATCCGATGGATATTGAGATGCTATTTCAGATTCATTATTGATTCTATCATGTCTTTGTTATTTGTGATCTTGCATGCTTTCCGTTGTTAGTAGCTATCTTGGCCAAGTAGATGCTAGCAACTCCAAGAGTTAGTATTTATGCTCGATAGTGGGTTCATGCCTCTGGTAATCTGGGGAAGTGACAGAAATCTCTATGGTACTAGATGTGTTGTTGCTACTAGGGAAAACAACAATCCTTTGTTCATAGAACAATCGTATTGTTTACTTTACACGCAGTTCATAAAGCAATAATCTGTTGCTTGCAACTTAATACTGGAGGGGGTTCGGATGATAACCTGAAGGTGGATTATTAGTCATAGATGCAGTTGGATGGCGATCTATGTATAATGTTGTAATGCCCAATCAAGTCTCAAAGGAGTCAAGATGATTAGTATATGCATGTATTGCTTTCTCGATGTTTGTCAATTGCCCCGCTGTAATTTGTTCACCTAACATGTTATCTATCTTAAGGAGAGCCACCTCTAGTGAACTATGGATCCTGGTCCTTTTTCTTTACATACAATCTATAAACTATTTCTGCTTTGTGTTTACTTTCTGCAAACTTTTACTTCTTTCCATTCGATATGTTTAATCCTTTGTTTTCCGCAAAACACGGTGAGATTGACAACCTCATCGCAAGTTGGGGACAAAGTTCTGTGGTTGTGTGCAGGTCTCCACATTGCTACTAGCACCGATAGTGCGCCCTGCCAAAGCTCAGCTAGTAACACCTTTGGGGTGTTTCCTTGCTCCTACTGGTTCGATTAAACCTTGGTTTCATAACTGAGGGAAACTTGCTGCTGTGCTCATCATACCTTCCTCTTGGGGTTCCCAACGAGCTCTACATCAACACCGCCATCAAGAATTTCTCTGGGCGCCGTGCATTAAGCCATCAAGCATTTTTCTGGCGCCGTTGCCGTGGAGTCAAGGACATCTTCACAAGGGGAGTCCCTCATAACCAATCTCTTTACTTTGTTATTTTTGTTTTGCTTAGTTTCTTTCTGCTTTGTTTGCTTGTTTTGTTATCAAAAACACAAAAAAATTAGTTTTACAAGTTTGCTTTCTTATTTGAAAAACACAAAAAAATTAGTTCCTTTCTTAAGTTGCCACTATGTCTAGCCTTGCTCCAGTCACTATGTCACCCAAGGAAATGATTTTCACTTTTAAACAAGGAATTGAGGAAAGTTTTAAGGAAGCTTGGTCTAGAATCTCTGATCTACATGAAAAAACTGAGCCTAAAATGACTCAAAGCTTGTTCCTTAGCAGTTTTTACCTTGGGATTGCTCTTTGCTATAGATATGCTTTAGATGCTGTTGTGGGAGGAGATTTCCTCCATTGTAATGAGGATGATGCTATTAATGCTATAAAGAAATTAATCCTCACTTACAACATGCCTAGCCAAACTGATATTTCTTTCGCAAAAATATTTGCTAGGTTGAACACTCTTGAGGCTAGCACTACTAGCTTAGAAAATTGCTATAACACGCTTAGAGAGCATCACAATTATGTTCCAATAAACTCTGAACCATCAAAGTGGTTCCCTACAGTAAAGATTGAGATAAACACTGAAACTTTTCAAGCTCGCTGTGATATCATGTCTGAATTTTGTCTTATGCCCAAAGATATTTATAAATCTATGAATACTTGGGGGCTCACTAAAGGAGGAAAAGAAATATCTCTTGCTAATAATACTACCATATTACCTCTTGGAATAGCTGAAGGAGTGTTTACAAAGATCCTTGGGAAAACAATTTCTATTGATTATCTTGTTATTGAATGTGCAGGAAAAGGACAAATTACACTTGGAAGGTCCCTATTAGAACTCCTTGGAGCAATAATAGATGTGGGAAAGGGGACCATGCACCTTTATTCTCCACCAAAAAATCATATTTTCCCCAAGGTTAAGAATAAAAGTAAGAGAGGTAAGGGCAAGAAATTTGGTCTTAATGCTTCTTCATTTGAGAACACTTGATTCTTTCTTGCTTCTTATGCCTAACTTAAAGGCGTTAAAGAAAAGTACTTATTGTGAGATAACCCAAAAGTTTTATATGAGTTTTGGAAGTTATTAACTCAGTAATAACCGCTCCTTATCCTTTTTATTTGCTTTTTGTGCCAAGAGTAACCTCTAATGAGAGAGAAGTAATGATTGGGAAAGTTGCTGTTCTGAAACAGATTTCTGTGCTTCACCATAAAAATTCGTGTAGAATCTCTGTACGTCTTTTTGAGGCGTGAATTTTTGTTCTTCTGCCCCAGGTTGTTATCTAACTTTACTTAGTTCAACACTTTTTGATTTGAGCAACAGAAGGTCTTCAAAAAAATTCGTCTTTACCTGCTGGTCTATTTTGACAGATTTCTGCCATTTTCTGCATTTGCTTCTTGTTGGTTCCTTTTTGAGTTCTTTTGGAGAATTGAGCTTTTTGAGGGAAGTGCTACAGTACCTAGTGTTCTAATGGAAGTTTATTTGGTGTTAGAACTGAACCTTAAGACTTATTTATCTTGAGTGCACTAATGTTGCTAATAAAGATTGTGTGAAGTTTTGTATGAAGGAAAAATTTTCAGGTGTATGGAAGGAATGAGTAATGAGATGAAGGATGGACTAAAGCTCAAGCTTGGGGATGCCACGTGTGTCACCCCAAGAAATATCCAAGAAGTACAAGCGTCAAAGCTTGGGGATTCCCAAGGCATCCCCTTCTTCATCAATAAAAATTTCAGGTTTCTTCCAAACGCTTTATTTTTATTGTTTCATGCACAGTTGTGTTGTTCTTGGAGCGTCTTCTTTTTCGTTTTCATTTTGGTTTTTCGTTTGCTTAGTTTGCTTAATAAATTGGTTGGACCCCCTCTTTCATACATTGGTTTGCAAATAGTTTGGTTTGGCTTGGAAAAGAGTAGGAAAGTTCATGCTTATGTGGTAAAAAGAGCTCGTTTTTGACTGTAGCCTATGCTTGATATTTTTTTTGGCTTTATGCTTAGTATTCTTTGCTGTAGCATGACTTGTTATAAACAATTGAGATTGCTTAATGTGCCTTGGATGAATCATGCGTTGTTTTAGCATATTAAAGCATAGTATAGTGGTATTCTCCTTTGATGCTTTATTTGGGTTGACTTGGCACATGCTCACACCGTGTTATGACTATCTCAAGTCACCATAGCCTTTATGATCCTTTAGTTTTCAACTTGTAGTATCACTTTATGCTTTGATCAATGATGTTTTGTCGCTCTGCATGATTATGGCCATTATGTCTCTCTTAGTTTGTTGCACCCAGTCTTTTGCTAGCCTCCACAACAAAGTATGAGTTCCACTCATGCATCCAACTCCCTAAACCAAGTTATTCCAAAGAGTCCACCATACCTACCTACTAGATTATGCTATTCCAAGTATATTCATGCTTTTTTTACCTTCCAAATTAAACTTGTTATGAGAAAACTAGTGATTAAAGCTCTCACAAACTTGATGGCACACTTTACTTTTCTTGCCCTTAATAAACTTGAACCATTGTGTCGTCTATGTTGTATATTCTTGCACTTATTTGTTGGGAATTAGCAGAACCATGCTTTCATGGGGAACGGTTTCAACAGTGCACTTGGTCTTGTACCTAGTTGATATCATGCTCTTTTGTATATGGATGTCGTCGGTGTGAAATGAAAGGGGAGCTTGTAAGTCCATGGAGTTAGATAAACACCTGGGCCGCTGGTCTAATCCATGCTGACATGGTGGAAACCTGCAGCGTAACCATAATGAGCTGTCTATGAAGCATTCTTCTTATAAAAAAAGAGTCCTATATTGAGAAAAAAAGATAAAAAAAGAGATACTATGAAAAGAGGAAAGAGAGAAAAAAGCACCATATTCCCATGGTAAATAAGAAGAATGGTGAGATGCTCGTTGTCTGCTTGCCTTGTCATTTTTGATATGGGGATTCTTCCGTATCATCGGGCAAGGAGTACCCCGTTGGCGGTTCTCTATGATACACATGTACTTACGATGACAAGAACTTATCGGTGACTAAACTCGAGTAGCATGAGGAGCGACCCTCGTATACAAGGGACATGAGATTTCTGACTTATACTTCGTCAAGCATGTACACCATAGTTTGTTCACTTTAACCTTAATCACTTCAAGATGCTTATGATAGGGGCAACGAGAGCTGAAAGCTATAAGTACCATAATTTTTGGAAGCTCTTTATGAGACTTGAATCCCTACTTCCTTTTATAAAAAGGCCTTTCTTCCACCATTATATTGAGTCTCCACCTTCTACCTTTATGCACTTACTTTGAGAGCATAGTGGCCATTCTTAGTTCTATGTGCATTGTCCCAAGACTAGTTGATTGATGCATAACTTGTTATTGCTTGTTTTAAACTATTGTATCTAGTCACTCTTATGAACTTTGAAGGTGTCCTATGCATTTATATTTGCTACTCTATTGAGGGACAAGCTGAATACTATTATGCTATGTTTTCTTTATGTGAAACAAACAAACGTCTTGCAAAGCATTGTTATTCATGAATCTTTTGTTTGTGCCTTTTCATGTTGCATCATAGTTTCTTTGCTTATTGATAGAACTTTGTCTTTCACGTTATGATTGAAGTACTATGATCCCAGCTTCGAATGTCTTGCAAATACTTTGATCAAGTCTTTGATGGTGCATGTTACCTAAAAAATTATTCTTTCTTTTTATCACTTACCTACTCGAGGATGAGCAGGAGTTAAGCTTGGGGATGTTGATACATTGCAAATCTATCTATAATTTTTGATGTTCCATGCTTGGTTTCATCCACTTTCTTGTGTTTTGTTCCAACTTTGGAGTACTTTTCATATGATTTCTTGGACTAACCTATTAACAAGAGCCACAATGCCAGCTGCCTGTTTTCTGCTGTTTTTGGTTCAAGGAAAGTCACAAAATGAATATTCTCGGAATTGGATGGGACAAAAGCCAAAGTGCCTATTTTTCCGGATGTCATCAAGTGCCAGAATACGAGACGGAGATGGTCCAGGGGCCACCACACCACCTGGCCACGCGGCCAGGCCTGGCCCGCGCCAGGGGTGGTGTGGCCGCTCCCGACACCCCCTTGGCCTCTCCTTCCGACTATATATTGCCCTCGGGACGTAAACCCTAAGTACCCGATCAAAAATCCACGAAAGAGTCTGTAGCCGCCATCATCTCCATCCCTAGATCGGGAGGGATCTGAAGCTCTTCCCAGCACCCTACCGGAGAGGGGAATTCACCCTGGAGGCCTTCTTCATCACCATGCAAGCCTCCGGTGTGATGCGTGAGTAGTTCATCCTTGGACTACGGATCCATGTAGTAGCTAGATGGCTGGTTCTCCTCCTTTGTGCTTTCATGTCTAGATCTTGTGAGCTCCGTTCATGATCAAGATCATCTATTTGTAATTCTGCATGTTGTGTTTGCGGGGATCCGATGGATATTGAGATGCTATTTCAGATTCATTATTGATTCTATCATGTCTTTGTTATTTGTGATCTTGCATGCTTTCCGTTGTTAGTAGCTATCTTGGCCAAGTAGATGCTAGCAACTCCAAGAGTTAGTATTTATGCTCGATAGTGGGTTCATGCCTTTGGTAATCTGGGGAAGTGACAGAAATCTCTAAGGTACTAGATGTGATGTTGCTACTAGGGAGAAAACAACAATCCTTTGTTCATAGAACAATCGTATTGTTTACTTTACACGCAGTTCGTAAAGCAATAATCTATTGCTTGCAACTTAATACTGGAGGGGGTTCGGATGATAACCTGAAGGTGGATTATTAGTCATAGATGTAGTTGGATGGCGGTCTATGTATAATGTTGTAATTCCCAATCAAGTCTCAAAGGAGTCAAGATGATTAGTATATGCATGTATTGCTTTCTCGATGTTTGTCAATTGCCCCGCTGTAATTTGTTCACCCAGCATGTTATCTATCTTAAGGAGAGCCACCTCTAGTGAACTATGGATCTCGGTCCTTTTTCTTTACATACAATCTATAAACTATTTCTGCTTTGTGTTTACTTTCTGCAAACTTTTTCTTCTTTCCATTCGATATGTTTAATCCTTTGTTTTCCGCAAAACACGGTGAGATTGACAACCTCATCGCAAGTTCGGGACAAAGTTCTGTGGTTGTGTTGTGTAGGTCTCCACGTTGCTACTAGCACCGGTAGTGCGCCCTGCCAAAGCTCAGCTAGTAACACCTTTGGGGTGTTTCCTTGCTCCTATTGGTTCGATTAAACCTTGGTTTCATAACTGAGGAAACTTGCTGTTGTGCTCATCATACCTTCCTCTTGGGGTTCCCAACGAGCTCTACATCAACACCGCCATCAAGCATTTTTCTGGGCGCCATGCATTGAGCCATCAGGGGTGGATTTGTTCTTTGGTCATTTGGATGGCGAGGAGCAGGCGACATGAGTTCCTGGAGTTGTTGGGTTCTGCCTTCTCCTAGATTGCGAGCTAGGGGCAGACTCGGGGACAGTGGGCGGTCCGGAGTTTCGGGTGTGTGTGCGAAGGTTTTTCCGAGCGAAAGCTTCGCGTTTTGACGCTAATGATGGCGATGCTTGTGGGTGTCGTAACCCTCTTGGGGACATTGTTGTGGCTATATTTGTCGCGCTAGGGCTCCGCGTGAAAACCTTTGACCTTCTGGTCTCGACTACAACGGTGTGCACGTTGTTACCCCGTTGGAGACATGGTCGTGTGAAGGGGTTCTGTGGCAGAAAACAAAAATTCCTACTACGAGAACGTACCAACCCAATATCTATCTATGTAGAGGTATAGTAACGAGCGGGATCCGGTGATCATAATTTGAAGACAGAAAAGCGGGATTACGTCCCGCACAAATGTTGCCGGTGAAGTCAAGCGTCGCAGACCTCAGGGTCTCATGGCTCAAGATATGTAGAGCTCGTTGGGAACCCCAAGAGGAAGGTATGATGATCACAGCAACAAGTTCCCCTCAGTTATGAAACCAAGGTTATCGAACCAGTAGGAGTAAGGAAACAACTCCAAGGTGTTGCTAGCAACTTGGAATCCTGCACAACACAATGATAGAACTTTGCCCCAACTTATAGTGAGGTTGTCAATCTCACTGGTTTTGCTGAAAACAAAGGATTAAACGTATAGTGTGGAAGATAGTTATTGTTTGCAGAAAGTAAACAGTAAATGGTAAACAGTAGATGGTATATTAATGGTAAAGGAATGGACCAGGGTCCACAGTTCACTAGAGGTGTTTCTCCTTAAGATAAATAGCATGTTGGGTGAACAAATTAGAGCGGGGCAATTGACAGATTGAGAAAGCATAACAATGCATATACTAGACATCTTGACTCCTACGAGATTTGATTGGGCATTACAACATAATACATAGATCGTAATACAACTGCATCTATGACTAATAATCCACCTTCAGGTTATCATCCAAACCCCTTCCAGTATTAAGTTGCAAGCAATAGATAATTGCATTAGGCAAAGTGTGTAAAGTAAACAATACAATTGCCCCATGGACAAAGGATTGTTGTTTTCTCCCTAGTAGCAACAGCACATCTACAACCTTAGAGATTTCTATCACTTCCCTAGATTACTAGAGGCATGAACATACTATCGAGCATAAATACTCCCTCTTGGAGTTGCAAGCATCTACTTGGCCAAGATAGCTACTAGCAATGGAGAGCATGCAAGATCACGAATAACATAGACATGATAGAATCAATAATCAATCTGACATAGTATCTCAATATCCATCGGATCCCCGCAAACACAACATATAGGATTACAAATAGATGATCTTGATCATGAACGGAGCTCACAAGATCTAACCATGATAGCACAAAGGAGGAGAACCAACCATCTAGCTACTGTATGGACCTATAGTCCAAGGACGAACTACTCACGCATCACTCCGGAGGCTGGCATGGTGATGAAGAAGGCCTCCGGGATGATCTATCCCCTCCGGCAGGGTGCCAGGAAGAGCTTCGGATCCCCCCGATCTAGGGATGGAGATGGCAGCGGCTACAGACTCTTTCGTGGATTTTTGATCAGGTACTTGGGGTTTCTGCATCTTGGTACTTTTATAGGCGAAGGGGCAAGGTCAGTGGGTGCCCGAGGGGCCCACACCAAGGGGAGGCGCGCCCTAGGGGGTGGCCACGCCAGCCCTATGTGTGGCCACCTCGTGACCCCACTTCAGCTGCCCTTCGGACTCCGTGTTCCTTCTGGTAAAATATTGACTTTGGCTTTTGTCTTGTCCAATTCCAAGAATATTTCCTTACTAGCTTTTCTGAAACCAAAAACAGCAGAAAATAGGCAACTGACACTACGACATCTTGTTAATAGGTTAGTTCTAGAAAATGTATAAAAATACCTCAAAGTGTAAACAAAACATAAGAAAGTTGATATAAAACAAGCATGGAGCATCAAAAATTATAGATACGTTTAAGACGTATCAAGCATCCCCAGGAGTAACTCCTGCTCGTCCTCGAGTAGGTAAGTGATAAAAAGAATAATTTTTGAGGTGGCATGCACCATCACAATCTTGATCAAGGTATTTGTAAAGCATTGATAGCTAGGATCAAAGTACTCTAAACATGAGCATGAAATATAGAGTTCTAACAATAAGACATAGCAACTATGTTGTAACATGAAAAGGTACAAACAAAAGATCATGAATAACAATGCATCGAAAGATGTTTGTTTGTTTCATATATAGAAAACATAATAAGAGTGGTATTCAGCTTGTCCCTCATGGTATAGCAAAATATAAATGTGTAGGACACCTTCAAAGTTCATAAGGGTGACTAGATACAAATAATTTAAGAACAAGCAATATCAAAGTTTTGAATCAATCAACAAGTTTTGGGACAATGCACATTAAACTAAGAATGACCACTATGCTCTCTCAATTGGTGCATAAAGATAGAAGATGGAGACTCAACATAAAAGTAAAAAAAAGGCCCTTCATAGAGGGAAGCAGGGATTTCAAGTTTCATAAAGAGCTTCCAAAAATTATGGTACTTATTAGCTTTCATCTCTCATTGCCCCTTTCATAAGCATCTTGAGGTGATTAAGGTTAAAGTGACACAAATACGAGGATATGCTTGACAAGTTATAAGTTGAAAATCTCATGCCCCTTGCTTATGAGTACCGAACCTCATGCTACTCAACTTTAGTCACAAGTAAGTTCTTGTCATTATAAGTACATGTGTATCACGGACAATCGCCAACGGGGTACCCCTTTCCCCATTACACAAGAGCTTTCTCATATCAAAATAATAGGGCAACAGACAATGAGCATCTCAGCGATCTTTTTATTTGCTATTTGCATAGGTTTTTATTGAGGATGTTTCACAAAATGCTCACTATGGTTATGCTGCAAGTTTCCACCATGATTAGGCATGGCTTAGGCTAGCCGTCCAGGCGTTTCTCTAACACACATACAAACTCCATGAGCTTACAAGCTCCCCTTTTATTTCACACCGCCGGGATCCATAAACAAAAGAACATGATATCAACTGAATAATAAGTGCAATGTTGAAAGTGTTCCCCATGGTATCATGGTTCTGCTAATTCAAAACTTATAAAGTGCAAGCATATAAGCAACATAGATGGACACAATGGTTCAAGTTTATTAATTGCAAGAAAATAAAGTGTGCCATCAAGTTTGTGAGAGCTTTAATCACTAATTTTCACATAACAAGTTTAATTTAGAAGATAGATAAAAACATGAATATACTTGGAATGGTGTAACACACCATTCATAGGACTTTATAGTGGACTCTTTGGAATAACTTGGTTTTCTTGGAGGTTGGATGCATGAGTGGAACTCATACGTGGTACAGGTGGAGGCTAGTAAAAGACTGAGAGCAACCAACTAAGAGAGCATTAATGTACATAATCATGCAAAGCGACAAAACATTATTAATTAAAGCATAAAGTGATATTACAATTCAAAAAATAAATGATCATAAAGGCTAAGGTGACTGGTTCATAGTCTTAACATGGTGTAAGCATGTGCCAAGTCAATCCAAATAAAGCATCAAAGGAGAATACCACAATATTATGCTTTGTATGCTAAAACAACGCATGATTCTTTCAAGGCACATTAGGCAATCTCAATTGTTTGGAACAAGTCATGCTACAACAATAATGACTAAGCATAAGGTCAAAGCAACATCAAACATGACATGATAAAGTCTAGGCCATAGTCAAAACAAGCTCCTTTTGTACCACTTATAAGCATGAAGCTTCCTAATCTTTTCCAACACCAATAAACTTATTTGAAACAACATATGAATGCGGGGGTCTAACCAATTTATTTAAGCAAACCAAACAAAATAAAACTAAAAAAATACGCTCCAAGAACAACACAATTATGCATGAAACAATAAAAATGAAGTGTTTTGGAAGAAAACCTGAGATTTTTATTGATGAAGAAGGGGATGTCTTGGGCATCCCCAAGCTTTGATGCTTGTACCTCTTGAATATTTCTTGGGGTGACACGGGTGGCATCCCGAAGCTTGAGGTTTTGTCCATACTTCATCTCATCACATTATTCTTCCCTACACTTGAAAATTTCCTTCATACAAAACTTCACACATTCTTCATTAGCAACATTAGTGTATTCAAGATAATAAGTCTTTGGGTTTAGTTTCAACACAAGTAAAACTTCCATTAAAATACAACCTACTGTAGAAATTCCTTCTAAAAGCTCAAGTGATCAAAGAGAAAGAGATTAAGAGGCAAGTGCAAATAATGGCAGAAATTTGTCAAAACAGACAAGCTGATAGAAACCGATTTTTTCTAAGACATTCTGTTGCTCAAATCGAAAATTGCTAAACTAACGGAAGTTAGATAATAACCTGGGGCATAAGCACAGAAAATTAAAACTCAATCCGACGTACAGGGATTTTTCATGATTTTTTACAGTGAAGCACAATGTTTCGGTACAGCAACTTTCCCAAGTCTTACTTCCCTCTCATTAGAGGTTATTCTTGGCACAAAAACCACACAAAAAGGATAAGGATAGGTTATTGATGAGGAAATAACTTCCAAGACTCAACAAAATAAAAACTTACTGAAAGTAAAAATAATTTGGGTTATCTCCCAATAGTGCTTTTCTTTAACGCCTTTCAGCTAGGCATAGGAGCAAGATTCAAGTATTTTCAAATGAAGAAGCATTAATATCAAAAACAAATTAATAGGAGAGGCAAAAGGTATCTTCTCTCTCTTCCTAGTGAAGTGTTCTATACCTTTCTTGAGTGAGAATTGATATTTAATGGTGCCTTCCCTCATATCAATAATGGCACCAACAGTTCTAAGAAAAGGTCTTCCCAAAATAATAGGACAAGAAGCATTGCATTCAACATCCAAAACATAGAAATCAATGGGTACATAGGTATTGTTAACCATAATAAGAACATCATTAATAATCCCCATGAGTTTCTTTTTAGCATTATTATCAAGTTGGACATCTAAATAACAATCTTCCAATGATGGCAAATCAAGCATTTCATAAATCATTCTAGGCATAATAGAGACACTAGTACCAAGATCACATAAAGCTTTGCGATCAAAATCATTCACTTTCATATTAATTATGGGTTCCCAACTATCTTCTAATTTCCTAGGAATAGAAGCTTTATGTTTCAATTTTTCTTCTTTAATTTTTATGAGAGCATCTGAATGTGTTTTGTAAAGGCCATATTCATAGCACTAGCATTAGGACTTCTAGCAAGCTTTTGTAGGAACATAATTACTTTGGAAATATTGCAATCATCAAGATCAAAATCAAAATTACCATCTAAGGTAGTAGAACTATTGTTTCCCGTATTTCGAAGAATTTCAACATTTTTATTGGAAAAGGTTCCATTGGTTTTAGGCATTGTTGCAAAAGGAATGGGGACTTCATGTGGTTTGCTAGCATCAACATTGGTGGTGGTAATAGTACAAATACTACTATTTCTAGCAATTTCATCTTCTCTTTCCCACTTAGCATGCAATTCAGCTAACAATCTAACATTTTCATCAATTCTAACTTGTATGGCATTAGTAGCAGCAAAGGGGTTTTCCATAGTTTCAGGTTTAGCAGCCATTTTATTAATCAAAGAGGATTGTGCTTCAGACAAATATGAAATATTTTTTTCAGCATTCGAAAGTTTTTCCTCAATGGTTTTATTGAAAGCAGTTTGTTTACTAATAAAATCCTTAAGCATGACTTCAAGTTGAGAGGGTGCACTTCTACTGTTGTTGTAGGAATTTCCATAAGCATTACCATTATTGGGAGGATATGGCCTATAATTATTACTACCAAAATTACTCCTATAGGCATTGTTGCTAAAATTATTATTTCTAATGAAGTTCACATCAACTTACTCTTCTTGAGCAACCAAAGAGGCTAAGGGAACATGATTTGGATCAACATGTGCTTTTCCATTAACAAGCATAGACATAATAACATCAATTTTATCACTCAAGGAGGAGGTTTCTTCAACAGAATTTACCTTCTTACCTTGTGGAGCTCTCTCAGTGTGCCATTAAGAATAGTTAACCATCATATTATCAGGGAGCTTTGTTGCAGCACCGAAAGTAATGGTCATAAAGGTGCCTTCAGTAGTAGAATCCAATAGATTTCTTGAAGAATAATTCAGTCCAGCAGAAAAAGTTTGGATAATCATCCAAGCAGTCAGTCCAGGAGTAGGGCAATTCTTTACCAAAGATTTCATTCTTTCCCAAGATTGAGCAACATGTTCATTATCAAATGGTTTTAATTTCATTATTTCACTTCTCATAGATATAATGTTAGCAGGAGGATAATATTTTCCAATGAAAGCATC
The DNA here is from genome assembly GCA_916181665.1 of Avena sativa. NCBI lineage: Eukaryota > Viridiplantae > Streptophyta > Magnoliopsida > Poales > Poaceae > Avena > Avena sativa. Next base: position 22,269,363 of record OV702290.1, on the reverse strand, counting down.
TTTCAATTTAATCCAAGAATCAATAATATTTCTAGGTAGGGATAGCAACCATTCTTTAACTTTTCCTCTCAAAGAGAAAAGAAACAATTTAAGCTTAATAATATCTCCATCTATATCCCTATGTTTTTGCATCTCACAAAGTTCAACAAAGTTATTAAGGTGAGCAGCAACATCATCAGTACCATCACCAGAGAATTGTTCTTTCATAACAAGATTGAGGAAAGAAGGTTTAATTTCAAAGAAAGCAGCTTCAGGAACAGGTGGAGCAATAGGTGTGCACATGAAATCATTGTTGTTTGTGCTAGTGAAGTCACACAACTTAGTGTTTTCAGGAGTAGTCATTTTTTTGCAAGATTAAAGGAAGCCAATAGAAATAGAAACTGAAATAGGAACTAATTTCTTTTGTGTGTTTGATAAAAGAAGCAAACCAGTACAACTACTTTTATATGTTTTTGTCTTTTTGATAAAAAAGAAACAAGCAAACAACGCAAAATAAACTAAGCAAAACAAAAACAAAGTAAAGAGATTGGTTGTGAGAGACTCCCCTTGCAAGAATCTTCTTTCTCCGTAAAAAGTGATTGACGAGGAGGAAGAGATTTAAGTTGTCCTTAACTCCCTGGCAACGGCGTCAGAAAAGTGCTTGATGGCTCAAGATATGTAGAGCTTGTTGGGAACCCCAAGAGGAAGGTAAGATGAACACAACAACAAGTTTCACTCAGTTATAAAACCAAGGTTATCGAACCAGTAGGAGTAAGGAAACAACTCCAAGGTGTTGCTAGCAACTTAGAATCCTGCACAACACAACCACAGAACTTTTCCCCAACTTACAGTGAGGTTGTCAATCTCACTGGTTTTGCTAAAAACAAAAAATTAAATGTATAGTGTGGAAGATAGTAATTGTTTGTAGAAAGTAAATAGTAAACGGTAAACAGTAGATGTTATATTAATGGTAAAGGAATGGACTGGGGTCGACAGTTCACTAGAGGTGTTTCTCCTTAAGATAAATAGCATGTTGGGTGAACAAATTACAGCGGGACAATTGACAGATTGAGAAAGCATAACAATGCATATACTAGACATCTTGACTCCTACGAGATTTGATTGGGCATTACAACATAATACATAGACCGTAATCCAACTGCATCTATGACTAATAATCCACCTTCAGGTTATTATCCAACCCCCTTCCAGTATTAAGTTGCAAGCAACAGATAATTGCATTAAGCAAAGTGTGTAAAGTAAACAATACAATTGCCCCATGGACAAAAGATTGTTGTTTTTTCCCTAGTAGCAACAACACATCTACAACCTTAGAGATTTCTGTCACTTCCCTAGATTACTAGAGGCATGAACCTACTATCGAGCATAAATACTCCCTCTTGGAGTTGCAAGCATCTACTTGGCCAAGATAGCTACTAGCAACAGAGAACATGCAAGATCACAAATAACATAGACATGATAGAATCAATAATCAATCTGATGTACTATCTCAATATCCATCAGAACTCCGCAAACACAACATATATGATTACAAATAGATGATCTTGATCATGAACGGAGCTCACAAGATCTAAACATGATATCACAAAGGAGGAGAACCAACCATCTAGCTACTGTATGGACCCATAGTCCAAGGGTGAACTACTCACGCATCACTCCGGAGGCTGGCATGGTGATGAAGAAGGCCTCCGGATGCTCTCTCCCCTCCGACAGGGTGCCGGGAAGAGCTTCAGACCCCCGATCTAGGGATGGAGATGGCGGTGGCTACTGACTTTTTCATGGATTTTTGATCAGGTACTTAGGGTTTCTACATCGGGGTACTTCTATAGGCGAAGGGGCAAGGTCGGTGGGCGCCCGAGGGGCTTACACCATGGGGAGGCGCGCCCTAGGGGGTGGATGCACCAGCCCTAGGTGTGGCCACCTCGTGGCCCCACTTCGGCTGCCCTTCGGACTCTGTATTCCTTCTGGTAAAATATTGACTTTGGCTTTTGTCTCGTCCAATTCCGAGAATATTTCCTTACTAGCTTTTCTGAAACCAAAAACAGCGGAAAACAGGCAAATGGCACTGCAGCATCTTGTTAATAGGTTAGTTCTAGAAAATGTATAAAAATACCTCAAAGTGTAAACAAAACATAAGAAAGTTGATATAAAACAAGCATGGAGCATCAAAAATTATAGATGCATTTACGACGTATCAGGGTCTAGAAGCCTTCAAGCGTCCAACACCACTATTGTTGTTGCCTCGTTGAGATTTACACGCGTACGGTGTAAAAGACGTCTCTCGGGCCCCGGTTTAGCAAGGCAGCGAAAGAACCATATCTAGACCGATTCTAGCGGCACGACGGTGTGCGCTTGGCGGAGAAACCTCTTCCTCATGTAGCAAGTTCCTAACTTGGGAACACGCTGAGAGGGAGAAAGGGAGGGAGATAGAATGGTCAATTCCAACTTGTGGAATTAACTTGATTGAGGAATTGGGGCAAATTCCACCCCTATATATAGGAAAAACGGGCTACTCCCAACCTCCAAGTCTCAGGGTGGGACTAAAACTCTGGGAGAGGTGGAGGAGGGGCCAGCCAACCGGTGGGGATGGGCCCACGCATTCCTGGCCCACCTTGGTGGCCGGTGGAAGTGGGGAGCCCACCCACACACTGTAGCCCACCTAGGATTAGCCGTCCCCTCTTGGGACCTCTTCCCTCCTAGGGAAGGCCCATGTGGGGTTTTTTCCTTTTTATTTTTATTTAAATAAATAAATAAATATTAATATTAATTCATAATTAAATATTAAATACATTATTTAATTCTTCTCTATTCATAACTCCTTTTGAACAAACTCCGAACACATCGGTATTCTCTCTGGAAAACTTTCGGTTCTCTCTTCCTTTGTCTCAATCGGTAGTAGATCAACCCGCAACGTCTATTACCCTTAAGCATGACACCCATACAGTTCAGGAATGTTCAGGTATGAAGCAGACATTTCCTCGATCACATCCCACGAATTCGGTTGTTCGCTTGAACCTTCTAAACATCGAGTATCATTCCCTTTGCACAACCATACCAGGTTTGTCCAAGAGCTGACCTCATGTATCCTATACAGTTCGATCTTGTTATTGACAAAGGTGTTTACTCGTTCCTATGGTATCACATCCCTGTGACCTAGTCACTTGCTTCCAAGCTCTTTGATGTTGTGTCACTGAGTGGGCTCAGAGTATCTATCCGTCACTCGGATAGGAAAATCCTGATCTCGATTATACGCCACAACCATTCCTTTAGAATACCTTAAACACACCATTATGGCTACCTAGTGATGGACATGCCGATTGATGTGATCAAAGCATTCACGGGAGATAGTGATTAAACATGATCTCCCTATCAAAGGATTAAGTCAGTACGCTTTGTTAGATATATCGAAATGTTGAACATTATGAATGGATCACAATGCAATTCTACGGTTGGGTGCATCCACCACTTCATTAAGTGACCTTGTTGTTAGATGACTGTTTTATATCAAGTCCATGATCAGGAAACCTCGACCACCATCTGCCCAACGAACTGGTACTAGAGGATACTAGGGACCTGGTTATTTATATACCACACCTGTATTAATGCTTTGTGTTAATACAGTTATAGCATGATACACAACTATTATGAACATTTAGATATATAACAAGAAAACAACTTTATTTATTGGCCTCTAGGGCATATCTCCTCTAGTCTCCCATCTTTGATAGATCCATTCTGAACCGCTTCATAGTCTTTTTTAGGTAGGTTCTTTGACAAAGAGCCAGCAGGCGCTTTGATCTATATCTATAGATGTAACATCCGAAAACCTTAATCCAAGTGATCAAGATCCAAATCATCAAAATTAGGGTTAACAAAAACTTTTCCAATCAAAAATATGAAAGCATTCATATGTGTGTGCATGTAAATTAGGAGTTGATTTGAATTGCCATGATTAAGTGATTCATTGCTTGTAAAATGATTTTTAGGTGAAATAAACATCATCTAAATCATTCCCAAACTTTTCCCAAAGAAAAACAACTCCAAATGAATAATTGAAGTGAATGGTCATTTTGGCCAAATTAACTATCATGCCTACTTTGGCTATTCCTAGTACTCAAAACCTATCAGAAACATTTGTGGATCTTTACACCCCTTGCTAGTACACATAATAAGGTACCAAGGCCCACCTTGTGATCTGCTAAAAACAATCAAATACTAATTTTAAATGACAGTTTAAAATTGAATCTATTTCATATGGGAAGATCCCACTATTTAAAAAACCACTCAAACAAGTTCAATTTTCAAAACCGATGCAACCAGAGACTACCTAGTACTAGTGGAGATCACTCAAAATTTTTGAACCCAAAATTCAAAAGTAAAGTTCATGCGGCCATTTCATCAAACATTTGGCAGGCAGAATTCAAACAAAACAAAATTCACTATTTTAAATAGTGTTCTGGCCAAACTTGTCTCCCATTTGACCCCCATTTGCTCCCATTGTCCCCTCTGGATCAAACCAGGAGCTAACTAACCCTTCCCCTACCCCCTAGCAGCATGGCCATGCCAAGCCGAGCCCCACCTCGCCGGCCAACTTGGTCGCCGCCGCAGCAGACCGCCTCCCCCTCTCTCTCCATGTCTAGGAGATAGCCCGCACCTCACCACCGCCCACTGTCCCCTCCCCGAGCCAGGCCCAGCCGTGGACCATCGAGAAAACCCTGCGCCCAGTGCCACCGCGCCATGCCGAGCACGCGCCAGAGCGCCACACCCGGCATGCATGCATAAGCCGCCGCTCGACCGCATCCCGCGCCCACCGTGTCGCCATGACCCAGGGAGCACGCCAGACACCCCCATTCGCCGTCCAACGCACCACAGCCACCGCTCACCGTCGAAACCTCCGCCTCTGCCACTCAGAGCGCCAGCTCCGCCCAACCGCATACCACCGCCCTAAGCCCACATTAAAGCCCTAGAGCACCGCCAGGAGACCATGCGTCGATTGCCGCCCGCAGCCATGTCGACTGGCCATGCCGTGTTGTCCCGCCGTCGAGCCTATAAAAGGAGAGCACCCCCAGCCATTTGCAGCACACCACTCCACTCCCCTCACCTCACTGATCGTCCCACACCTCTACCGGAGCACGGGGAGCAGCAGCTCGCCGGAATTGTACCGGAGCAGGCCGCCTCTAGAGGAGAAGGGCGTCGCTGATTGTGACCACCCCCGGAGCTGCCTCGACCGTCCCTGACCTCGCCATCGACCACCAGACCGTTTGCTCGCCTCGCCGTTGTTGCTGGAGCCCTGGTACGCCCCCTATGCACCCCCACTGAGCCGCTAGGGTTAGAGCTCGCCGACGACAGGTCCGTCATCGACGACGATCTACAGCCATTGATCCCCACTCTAATCCAACGTCCCACATTGCCCCGTACCGCTTCGCGCGTTATGAGCCACTGACTGGTGGACCCCCTGTCAGTTGAGCCCCGCGCTGTGGAGTGACACTGGGCCGGCCCGTTAGCGTTTCCCGCGCGACCCAGTTAGTTTGAATTAGGATTTTTCTTTTTAGTTTAAACTTAGATCTGTCTCTTAGTTCAAAATTCAATTCAGAGAGATTTGCAAATCCAAATGAAGTGATTCCAATTTTGTTGGAAAGATACTGAAAATATCTATCCAAGCCCGTTGGATTTAATTCATTTAGAGTTATAGATCTCTCCTAGTAAAAATAATAAAACAGAAGCATTTGCACCTTGCAATATTTTTATAAAATGAGCCAAGATTGATTTTGAGTTGATTCTAACTCTCAAAAATCACATTTCAGCATTCCTATCTGAATATGTAATAATATTAAGGTTTACATGCAGTGACTTTGGACTAGTACCAAAATAATGCTATATAGGCATTTCTAGTCACTTTAAATCATTAAATAATGAACTTAAACCAAAGTAATTTTGATCCAACCCTTAAATTACATTCCCACATGTTAGAATATGTGGTGATGACATGTGTCCACTTGATCCCATATTTTAAGTGGTGAATATTAAATCTTAGTTAATTTTTCCATGAGTAGAAATTACTTTTCTAAAATAAAAAGGAGGAAACTATTGAATAAAACTTATGATGCTTGTGATGATAATAGATCATCAATTGTGTGCCTTAGAGTACTAAGTAAAATAGTTAAGTATTGTGTGGTGATTGTGTACTCTGTATGTATTTATAGAAGATAGTATCGACCAAGCTTACGAGGAGGAGGAGTGCTACCAAGAAGAAGAAGAAGAAAACTTCAACCACTGCACCAACCAAGGCAAGCTATTATTGGCAAGCTAACCCTTGCAAAACTTACTTTATCAAGCCACCATTAACAATGCAAGCTAATCCTTGCAATCTAGATAACCCAAGCAAAGATGCTTTAGGCATGCTTTGATCCTACCACTTTGACTACTAGTTACCCCCAAGTCTTACTTTCAAGCTTTACTTCCTTTACCTTACACAAAGTCCCTTACTTGTTTTGAAGGTAGCATAAAGAGTATAAAAGTTGACCTATTTTAGAACGCTTTGGATGTCATTCTATGGCATGAGATTGTTCCCATCATTTCCACCTTAGTGAACACTCTTAACTTAGTAGTTTAGAGGAGATCAAAAACTTGAGTCACTTTAGATGGGAACACTTGGTGAAAATGAATTGTGAATACCTTGGAATGATGAGTCATTCTATTGAGATGTTTTGACATGTGTGGAGAAACACAAATGGTTTATGAGGTTGAAAATGTTGAGGCATGAGCCTTAGCCCTTTTATAAAACTGATGGTTGGATTCGGATGCGATACCATTCCAAATTTACCGTACAACCACACTACCTGAATTGGGTAAGGCTTAGCCGGAAGATTATATGCATTAGTATTAGTTCCCTCGCGGGAGAGGTTTGAGCTAAGGCTACCTCTCAATGTTGTCCACCTATGCAGTGCCCAAGATGACTGATGGTCATGGTTGGGAGGCCATGCTCATAGGAGAGGTGCTTATACTAGGGTGTGTAAAGGAAAGGTTTTGTTTGATTATCTGCATACTAAGTATGATGATTCAGAGTTATCCCTGACAGATGTATCGAATCTTGTGGTGAAAGTGTACCACCTCTGCAGAGTGTCAAACTATTCGAATAGCCGCGTTCGCGGTTATGGACAGTTGGAATGGCCATACTATTTCGTTGTCAGATGTTTTCACAATAACTTATGGAAGGAATGATGAATCTTGACTTGAACACAAGATGGTTGTGTTTATGACAATAGCTTCCCAACTTAAGTGATTCTAGAACTTTATTTTATCTTTCTTTGCTTCAGAACTCATCTTAGGTTTCAAACTTAACTTTATAGTTAAACTCAGATTTAACACTTTAACTTAACACTATACTACTTGTTAGTGGTAGTTTGCGAGTACTTAAAGAGTACTCATGGCTTTTGTCCCTTGCTATTCTCATGGCCAGACTATGAAGGATACTATCAAGATGATGGCCAGCAGGACGACTATGATAACTAGGACTATCTTCCTTCGTCAGCATTGCCTGTGCCCCTGAAGATGGACCCCACCGCTACGCTTTATATTTATTCCGCTGCTTGTTGTATTAAGACTGGATCATGAGATCCTTATTTGTGTAAGACCTTTTGTATGGTTTGTAATGGATGATGTACTGTGATATCCAATCCGTTATGTCTCGCAAAAATGGTAATCCTGGGATTGCAAGGTATGGCATAACGGGCATCTAGGATTAAAAATCCTGGTGTTGACAAGTTGGTATCAGAGCCATCCTGACCATAGGAGACCCTAGTTAGAATGGACGTCCAAACAAAAACTTAATTTCCAAACCAAAATCAGTATTTACAAAAAACTATCTCCTCTCTTATCCTTGTGAATTCATTCTTTCTCAAAAATTCATGTTCCTCAAAATTCTTACATTACTACTTAAAATTTGACAGACTTGATCACTTCACTAATTTTCTCATCCTTAATTCTTGTAGATGGTGACTCAGTTCAGCAAGTTTTACCAGTTGGGAAACGGAGGTCAGCTGATCTTCGAGAGGGATCTGGATTCACTGTTGGAGTTACTGGGACGCCCACATCCAGAGTTTCTTGGAGCTCAACTTCTAGGACCCCCAGGAGGAGACCTATAGTGGCTAGTGTTGGGGGGATACCCCCGGGTAGGGTCACTCCGGGGTATAAGGGTCGAGTTAGCCGAGGTTCGGCAAGGTCAAAGCGGATGCTGGCTGGGTCACCTCAAGGCAGGCCGGATCACGGAGTAACCCGGACCAGGAGGGTCGCCTGACATTGCCTCATCCGACTTAAGGAGTAAGTCGGAAGTGCTTGTCTAACATATGCAGGAACAGGTGTGGCTGGATCTACTATGATCTGGGTCCTCGCTTAGCTTCTAGGAGAAGGAAGGAATCTCTCTGGTCAAAAAGAAGGTCCGGTACGCACTGCATGAGCGGAGAAAGCAAGGGCAGGACCTCCGGGTCATGGCCGACAAGGGTGACGATGCCCATGTCGGCTGACGCGGGTGCCGCCGAGGCTTACGTCGCTAAAGCATGTGTGACGCGGGGGAAAAGCACCCCGGTCGGGTTACCACTTTGGGAGGGGGCATATTCTTAGGAATATGCCTCCACGTATGCCCTAGGCAGGGACCGAACTTCCTCTATATAAGGGGGGCTAGGTTTCTGGTAGAAGGGGTTGGTTGAGCTCTAGTTGGTGGGGTGATTCCATAGAGACTGGTTGTGTTCTTTGAGGCCTTAGTGCTAGTTGATCTAGGGTTCTAGGGAAAAATAGTAGGCAAGAGTAAGAGAGCTCCTTCTTCCTCCTCTCGCCAATACAGCTCAAGGAGCACTTGTAATCTTGAAGGAAATCAATACAAACTTCTGTGTGGAGAATCACTCCACTATCCCTCCCTAGATTCCCCTAGCGTGTATTAGTCCCCACCTTTAGCCTATCCATGGCATCTGCCGTGACACCACCACGACAGTTGGCGCCCACCGTGGGGCTAGCAGCGCTAGCAGGGGTGAAGATCCGGACGGGAAACCTCATCGGCACCGGCGAACGCATCGTCTTCGGGCTCGTTCAGCGCTTTGGAGCGCTGGATTTCGTCAGCGACAAAGCTGGCTGCTTCGGCACGCGCCCACTTCCACGCAACAGCCTCTTCGTCAAGCTCGGTGCACACAAGGTCTACGTTGCTCTGGACGTATCATGCGTTCATCCGCGCCGCGTCGTCGATGCGGGGGAACCACCCCTCACTGTGGCTCGTGGGGCGCGTATCGCTCGCTCCCCGGACCATGCGGAGGTGATGATGACTGCGCCAGGTGCAGGCGCAAGCAAGGACCCAGCACCAGACCTGGAGGTAACACCTAAGGCACCAAGGAAAGGTAGAGGACCTCCACTAGAGAGGCCTGAGAACGTACTGAGAGAAGCTATGGATAGCTTGGCTAACCCGATAGCAGCAGTGGTAGATCTGGCTCAGGCACAGGCCGAGCTAGAGGAAACTAGGCAAAAGATACTAGAGGGCGCAAAGAAAATAGCCGTGGCTCAGCAGTCGCTGAACATGACACTGCGTGAGTATGCAAAGGCAAACAAAGTTGATACGGTAAAAGTAAAAGGGAGAAATCTCATAAGCGAGATGAACAGAGAAGGTGATGATGGAGCAGAAGGGTCAGAAAATTATCTGTCTATGGGGCTGCCGAAGTATAGTACCCCGGCGAAGAACCTCAGAGCAGCAGATGCGGCTGCGTCCGAGTTAGAGGGTCTGACGGGTGAGGCCCGTCAGAGACAGCAAGATAGGGTTAATGATCTGGTTCAGATCGCGAATAGACAGAATGAAGAGCTACTGAGAGTTAACCCGGAGAGAGCTGGAGCTTCCAAAATCGTCCATTCGGTGATGGGTAACCCAGAGAAATCCGCTGGAGCCACATCATCACCTCATGGTGGTCCAAGGAGAGAAGAGGTAGTCACCTCGGCCAGACGGAACAAGCAGATCGTCCCGTACGACCCGACGCGTGCGGGAAAAGAAAAAGAAACACGGAAAAATGATGATCGACGGAGTGTGAGCCGAGGTGAAGCTGGCCGAGGTAATCACGACCAAGGCAATGCTGGTCAAGGAAACACTGCCAACGGCAATGCCGGACAGCGAAACTCCGCAGGAGCAGGACAACCGCAGCAGCGGAATATACCAAGGCAAGAGCAAAGCGCCGGCCGAGGTATGCAACAGAAAGGTGCGCAACGAGAGCAAAACCGATACAACGACGGTGATTCGGAGATGGTGAACGCAGGGTACCCCAGACCAGACTATCATGTGATAGGGTCAAGAGGGAAGCAGGGATTTAATGCCGGATGACGCCAGGTTAAAACTGGATCGCCTGTATAGGTCGGAACAGATCGAATGTCAAGGTCCCCCAGGTCCAGCGTGCTTTGGACCCCGGATCATGAAGGAGCCACCGGTACCAAACTTCCAGCTGCCCAGAGGCACGAAGACGTATGACGGCAGCACCAAGCCGGAGGATTGGCTGATAAACTATGCTACGGCTGTGAAAATTGCCACAGGCAACTTGAGATGGGCTGTACGATACATACACCAGATGTTGGAAGGTCCAGCCAGAGTATGGCTGAATAATTACCACCCGGAAGCATCAACTGCTGGATAGATTTTGAAGAAATGTTTATCAGCAACTTCTCAAGTACATATCAGAGGCCAAATAGACCGCAGACCCTAGCAATGTGCAAGCAAAGACCTAACAAGACGGATCATGAATTCTTGACCCGATGGTGTACCGTGAGAAACTCGTGTGAGGGTGTCATAGAGTCACAGGCCATAGCGTGGTTTGCACAAGGGTGCAGATATGGTAGCGAGCTGTGGATGAAGTTGCAAAGGAAAATGCCAATTACGCTGGCAGAGATGATCCGGATTGCTGATTTGTATGCTTTGGGCGATCCGACTCAACCTAGGCTCGCGTCAAATGAGTCAAACGAGGAATACTATAAGAGGGATGGAGCTGGGTCATCCCGGAGGAACGATTACAGAGGAAAGAGGAGAGATGATAGACCGGATCATTGCTACGGTTCGCAACAAGTTGCAGCCGTGAATCAAGATCAACCTGGAGCAGGGAGCAACCAACGCCAGAGAATGGGAGGGCAATGGACTCGGAGAAATGATGGCAAGAAAACATGGACTCCAGAGCAAAAGAAACGGTGGCAGGAAAAGAAAGACCGTCCGAGGTATACCTATGAGTCGATGTTGGACCAGCCGTGTAAGTTTCACACGCCAAATCCGAATAGCCTGGCGGGTCACACAACAAGGCAATGTGAGTGGATGCGTAAGATAGAACAAGGTGGTTTGGGGAATGCTCAGGCACCCCGGAATGAACAACCTCGGCAGGAGTTACCTCGGCAGCAATTGCTCTCCGGGGCGAACACGCAACAGCTAATGTTGCCTCCCCCTCCGCCGAGGTATGACAACAATGAGAGAAGGGATGCAGTGCATCAGGTGGAAAATCAGCAACAACCGGATCAGAGGTACCCCAGAAACGAGGGAAGGAATGAGTACAGGGAACATCACCAGCATTGAACAAGTTCATGGCAAGCTGGCATATCAGTTATCTGAAGATGAAGTTGCCCGGGCCAAATGGAGTGATTACCATTGCTGGAGATTTCCGACGTTCTATTGAGTGCGCTTCAGCTGGGTCTAACCTAGCTGAGTCACTCGTGATTGCGCAAGAGAAAAGAAAAATCCAAGAGGTGGCCGCATTAGCTCAGTCCGCGTAGCAATATATGCCGGCGTTAAGTAACCCGCATGGAAGCGTTTCATTTCAAGCCGCAAAGGACACCAAGAAGGTTCCAGTTGATGACATGTTCCCGGAGCGCACCGTAACAATTGGTGCCGGGTTAACTGACAAATAGGAAAGCGAGCTCATCAACTTCCTCCGTGAGAATCGGGATATTTTTGCTTGCTCTACACAGGACTTGCAAGGTGTTCCGAGGGAGTTGGCCGAGCACTCTTTGAACGTAAGACCCGGAGCAAGGCCGGTGAAGCAACCTCACCGCCGCTTCGCCGAGGATAGGATAAAAGTCATTGGAGACGAGATAGCTCGATTGCTAGCAGCAGGATTTATCATGGAGGTACTATATCCGGATTGGCTCTCTAATCCGGTGCTGGTAGAAAAGAAGAAGGACGATCCGAATGTGGCAGTGGTTTGGCGTATGTGTATCGATTACACGAACCTAAACAAGGCGTGTCCAAAAGATCCAATTCCACTGCCGAGGATAGATCAGGTCATAGACTCGACCGCGGGATGTGAACGGTTATCATTTATTGATGCATATTTTGGCTTCCACCAGATACCTCTGAACCCGGATGATTAAATAAAGACTGCGCTTATTACCCCGTACGGGGCTTACTGCTATCGCACTATGCCGTTCGGTTTATGTAATGCAGGTGCAACGTACCAAAGATGTATGCAAAAATGTTTGCATGACCAAATAGGTAAAAACGTACAAGTATACGTGGATGATGTGGTTATCAAGACCAAGGAAAGCACAACGCTCCTTGACGACATAAGGCAAACATTCGCGAACTTGAGAAGGTTCCGGATGAAGCTTAACCCGGAAAAATGTACCTTCGGTGTCCCAGCTGGAAAATTACTCGGATTTCTCGTCTCCAGCCGAGGTATCGAAGTTAATCCAACTAAGATCCGAGCCATCAAACGAATGGAGCTGCCGAAGTGTCTTAACGACGTCCAGAAGTTCACTGGATGCCTGACATCGTTGAGTCGGTTCGTATGTCGGTTGGGAGAAAAGGCACTGCCTCTCTACCAACTCATGAAAAAGTAGGATAAATTCGTTTGGATGCCACAGGCTGATGAAGCCTTTGCCCACTTAAAAAATATGTTGGCCACTGCACCAGTGTTAGCCTCTCCACTATCAAAGGAGCCAATGTTGCTCTACATAGCCGCAACCAATCGGGTTGTAAGTGTACTGATTGTAGTGGAGCGCAATGAAGAGGGTAAGTCGGTGCAGAGGCCAGTATATTACTTGAGCGAGGTACTGTCTGCCTCAAAACAGAACTACCCGCACTTTCAAAAGGTGGCATATGGTGTCTATATGGCGGCTAAGAAGTTAAAGCATTACTTTGAGGAGCACCCCATCAAAGTAATATGTGAAGCCCGCATATCCGAGATAATGGGTAACAAGGATGCGAGTGGCAGAATTGCAAAATGGGCAATTGAGTTATCCCCTTATGTGCCCCAATACGATAGAAGGGAAGCGATCAAGTCCCAGGCTGTGGCGGACCTTTTTGTGGATTGGGCCGAGGTACAATACGAACCACCGCCACCAAATCCGAATTACTAGAGGATGCACTTTGCCAGGTCGAAAACCAAAACCGGATTAGGCGCCGGGGTTGTGCTTACCTCGCCAAAGAAGGACCAGCTAAAGTACGTATTGCAGATCCATTTCGCGGCATCGAACAATGTCGCTGAGTATGAGGCTCTTGTGCATGGGCTCAAAGTGGCAAAGGAGATTGGCATACGTCGGATAATATGCTTTGGCGACTCGGATCTGGTGGTGCAGCAGGTGTCCGGAGTGTGGGACGCCCTGGATCCAAACATGGCACTATACAAATTTCACGTGCAGAAGATATCTGGTTACTTCGAGGGGTGTGAATTTCACCATGTACCCCGAGTGGAAAACGAGGCTGCCGACATGTTGTCGAAGCTCGGATCGACCAGATAGGCAATTCCACCGGGTGTAGCATTGGAACACCTCAGAAAACCATCTATCAGGCCGTCCCCAGGAACCAACTCGATCTATGTCCCGGAAAAATACAGAATCCGGAGCTGAGCCCATGGACATTGACCTGGGGACTGCATCAGCAAACCCGGGGACTGCCTCGGCAAACCTGGGGACTACCTCGCTAGACCCGGGGACTGCTCAGCGTGATCCGGCTGAAGCTATGCCGGTGGATCAGATGGAAATTGATGAGGAGATGTTCCCTCCATGAGCGATACCATCTTGGGCACTGCTTATATTCCAATTCCTGAAAGACGGAATGTTACCCGCTGAGGAGGTGTTAGCCAGGCAAACTCAGAGGAGAGCAAAGGCATACACGATCATCAATTCTGAGCTGTACAAACGGAGTGTAACCAACATCCTCCAACGATGTGTTGACCCGGAAGAAGGACTTGACATCCTCCGAGATATACACCAAGGAGAATGCGGGCATCATGCCTCATCCCAAGCCTTGGTGGCAAAGGCGTTCCGGCATGGATTCTACTGGCCAAGTGCCTTAGAACAAGCAGAATATCTGGTGAGAAAATGCAATGGTTGTCAAAGGTACGCCACCAAGACACATATGCCTATGTTGGAACTCAAGACCATACCAATTACGTGGCCATTTGCCGTGTGGTGCTTGGATATGGTTGGCCCGTTCAAACCAACAAGGGGAAACATGACACACATTTTGGTTATGGTGGACAAGTTTACAAAATGGATTGTAGTAAAACCTATAAGAAAATGTGATGGAGCTACGGCCGTGACATTTCTCAAAGACATCATCTTGAGATACGGTTATCCACACAGTATTATAACTGATAATGGTACAAATTTTGCGGAAGGAGCATTTGCGCGTTTTTGCCGAGACAAGAAGATCCGACTCGATGTCGCCTCGGTAGCTCACCCCGCATCGAATGGACAAGTGGAAAGATCGAACGGATTAGTATTATCCGGGATAAAACCTCGGTTCATTGAGCCGCTGCAAAGATCAGCGGGGTGCTGGATAGAAGAACTACTAGCGGTACTGTGGAGTTTAAGAACAATTCCAAATCGATCAATAGGCTATACGCCATTTGTTCTACTATATGGGGCAGAAGCTGTATTACCAGCCGACATAGAGCATGATTCGCCTAGGGTCACCCAATACACAGAAGCCGAAGTGCAAGAAGCCCGACAAAATGATGTTGATCTGCTGGAAGAAGCGAGAGAACTGGCACTGTCCAGATCCGCCATATATCAGCAAAATATCCGACGCTATCATAGCCGGAAAGTGTGCCCCCGAGTCTTTCGGGAAGGTGATCTGGTGCTCCGATTGGTACAACGTACTACTGGCATGCATAAATTATCCCCCCATGGGAAGGGCCATTCATTGTGATCAAAGCATTGCACAATGATTCTTACTATCTTATAGATGCAAAGCCACAGGAAAAGAACAAGGCGGACAGGTCCGGAGAGGAATCTAAGCGACCGTGGAATGTAGCACTACTTCGTCCCTTCTACACTTAGCTAAGAAGTGTATGTATCCGAGTCGTCTCATATGTCAGTATGTATGTCGGCAATGAGCTTATCAATGAAATAGCAGCGCCTCGAGCAGTAACTCGGGGACTGCCTTAATAATGTTTGTTGTTACTTCTTATGCGGTAGCTGGAATAAGTCGTTCTACTTAACCCGGATTAGTAATGTGTGAGCACCAAAAACCCAACTCTTAGACTTGCTGCTGTCCAACAAGAATTGGCTTCATGGCAAGCAAGAGAACAAGTTTGGAATTGCGTAGCACATGAAAAACGACTAAGGAAACGAGTTTATTCGAGCTAACGTTTGTTTTTCGGACTAACCCTGTATTTATTTTCAAGTTATTATGCTGAATTATTTTGAGCTAAGCCTAAAAGTTTCTAAGTATTGTTAAAACAATTTTTGAAGCTCGGGTTCGTAAGTCGTAAAACCGAATCAAGGTAGACACGGACCGAGCCAGAGAATTGGACGAACAAGAAAATGAAACTCAGGGACTGCGCCCAAGTTAGTCCGGCATAGAAATGTAGTAGCAAAATATCACATATCCAGCATACAATTGCACCCGGCATACCGGGGATCTGATAAATTTTCAAGTTTTTTGGAACTAAGGAGCAGCAGGAGGAGGAAGTTCGGCGTCGTCGTCGCTGTCTTCAGTATCTGAAGCATCATCTTCTCCGCCCTCATCCGACCCATCTTCAATGTTCTCATTGTGCTCGTCCCCGGCGGATTCCAGGAAGCTCGGTCCTTCAACCCAATCATGGATAGGAGAATATTCGACGAGGCTGTAGGCAAGCCTGGCGCCGAGCTACCCACTCCAGATCATCGGTCCATCTGGATCCGGTGCGCCGGCGTGTAAGGAGGCTGAGGTCGATCTTCTCGTACCATGTGAGAATATGGTGAAGGATGGTATCAGCTGCGGCACGCCCAGCGAACTCTCTCCAGAGGTCAAGCTGGGTCTCAATCTCCATTAACTTCTCGACGAGAATCGTGATGGTCTCCGGGCTACTCTCTCCGGGCCAGAACGTATTGAAAATGCGAACTGCAACGTCGAGGATATCCTTGCCATAATTCTTGATGGTTTCCACGCGAGCTGACAGGCTGACCAATAGGTCCTCCATGTCTAAGGGAATGCTCTCACCGTCAGGAACGACGGGAGTACCCCTCTCTCGGCGAAATTTGGCAACACCAGCGCTTGCAATAGAAGTACCCTCTGGAAAGTGGTCTGGAAACAAGTCAAAGGAAGAAGGTAAAGAAAAGACATATAAGGTAACCCAGAGAATTATGTCGGATAAGGGAAAGGAACTTACGAGAAATATGGCTATGGATCCGGGTTAACTCCTTGATGCAGTCATCGCGTCTTTTGCCAAGTTGCTCAAGCTCAGCGTTTGCCGACCCAAGCTGGAGGTCAGATTCTCTGAGTAGGTCCTAGTCCTTGGAGATCTGGAGAGTAAGGCGCTCATGCTCTTCTGTGAAGTTCTGGCCAACCTTTTGGAGCTCAGTTCGGTGCTGGGCCTTCATCTTCTCCATCTTAGCCTTGAGCTTGGCAATCTCGTTGTCCTTAGTCCGGAGGAGAGCGAGCTCATCATCCTTTTTCTTCAGCTCGGCTTGATGCTGCCCTGCTTGTTCGAGAAAATGCAGCATCATGTCAGGCACGGGCACACTATCCTCAAGCGATGCTGAAATAGTATGTTGACCCGGCAGAGCCGAGGAGTGAATGTTTGCCGAGCCAAGGAGAAGAGGAAATGGAAAACACTACGAGGTCGAACAAAAGAGGACATACCCCGGATTTCCTCCAAGTTCTTCCGCATGATCTTGTTCTCAGCCTCCACCCTAGCTACAGAAACCGAATGAGGAGATTAGTTCGGCGGAAGAAAGTGAAGAAAAACGGAGAGGTGCCGAGGGAGAAAATTACCCCTCTTTTCATGTTCTGCACCAAGTGCAACATGTTTTGCGCGTAGAATCGTGTGGGTATCTAGCAGGCGTTGGAATTCAGCGCTCCGGTGATTGGTGGTTACTTGAAAAAAGTACAGAAGTGTACAATTAGCTTGGTACATATTCGAAGTGTACAAGATCCGGGCCAAGTGGAACTTAACCCGGTTCTAGGTGTGTGCATATTCGAAGTGTACAAGATCCGGGCCAAGTGGAACTTAACCCGGCTCTAGGTGTGTGCATATTTGAAGTGTACAAGATCCTGGCCAAGTGGAACTTAACCCGGCTCTAGGTGTGTGCATATTCGAAGTGTACAAGATCCGGGCCAAGTGGAACTTAACCCGGCTCTAGGTGTGTGCATATTCGAAGTGTACAAGATCCGGGCCAAGTGGAACTTAACCCGGCTCTAGGTGTGTGCATATTCGAAGTGTACAAGATCCGAGCCAAGTGGAACTTAACCCGGCTCTAGGTGTGTGCATTTTCGAAGTGTACAAGATCCGGTCCAAGTGGAACTTAACCTGGCTCTAGGTGTGTGCATATTTGAAGTGTACAAGATCCGGGCCAAGTGGAACTTAACCCGGCTCTAGGTGTGTGCAGATTCGAGGTTTACATGCAGCTACGTTAGTTTTCTAATGAGCATCCGGCCGAGTAACAAGCTACTCCACCGGAGGCTCGGGGACTAATAGTTATTATCTACAGCATGTAAAGGAGAAACGACATACCTCCATCATTCGCCCCGCGAGGTTAATTGCCTTAGCGGCGGTATTCATCTGGGCGGAAATGTCTGCGGGACCGAACTTTTCCGGGAGATCGTCGTTGTGGACGAACTCCGCCTTGTTCCAGTCTTATCTCCGGCCTTCTTTTGCCTTTTTGTGGGCTGAGAAGGTTCGGAGGAAGAACTTGATGCGGCTCCGCGCTTCTTCTTCGACGCCACCGAAACTGGCTCGCCTGTAGCAAGTGGAGGATCCTCGTGGATATGCCCACCGGGGTTAGCTGATGCCGGAAAGGCAAAAGAAAGAGGGAAAGCCTCAACAGATTCAATCACGTCGACATCCGAGTCATCCTCATCATCGGGCCAATCTCTAAGAGAAGAGAATTTACCGCTGGGTCATTTGGTAGCGTCGGTCATAGGGAGGAACATCTCCTGGTTCGGCTCCTCCTCATCCGGGATTTCTCGGTCCGGCGCCCACTTAACGGTCGGGTCCGTACCATCCTCGAGAGTTTGCTGAAGGAACAGCTGAGAAAAAGCACGAAGAATGGAGTCAAAAATACAACAAAAAGCGACACATACTTGATCCGAAATAAGTTTGCCCTGCGAAGCTTACCGCGGGAGGGAGCCTGTCACGACAGTAGTGCTCAATTCCCCACGTCCATTCGGCGGAGAAATCCTTATGGGTGGTGAAAAGAGCCTTAACCCGGTGAAAAATCTCCGTGTTGCTCAGCTCGAAGGAGGAGGTCCGGTTGGGGTCGCGGCCAAAACTCATGTGGCACAACTTGTGGGTGCGCTTCTGGAGGGGAGAGATTCGGTTGCGCACGAACGTGATCATGGCATCCTCGTTGCGCAATCCGAGTTTCTTCAGCTCCGCGAACGTCTTGTTAACTTGGTTGGCCAGAGCTGTAGGCTTCTTGGGGACCTCCTCCCAGAATTCCGTGTCAGGTAGACCCGGAGCGTAGGGCAGCAACCGAATCAAATCTTCAGTACCCTCATTACAGACGTAGAAGAAGGTCCAGGCCCATCCTTTGCAGGAGTCAAGCCCGGTAACCCGGGGAAAGACGAAAAGTCTCCGGGGCGAGATGGAGGCAGCTCCAAATTGGGTGAGCTGCTTATCCTCCGACTCTACTTGGATATTGGGGATGACGTTGCGACGAAGGCCGAAAAACCGGATCCACAGCTCCTTCGTGGGCCATAGTCTGGTGTAGCCTTCGATCGTAGAGGCAAAGGCGGAGAGAGAGGTGATAGCGTTGGCTGGGAGATGGTGCGGCTGCAAGTGGTAGGTCCTAACCCAATCCCGGAAGAAATCGCTCACCGGCAGACCAAATCCCCGTTGGAAGTGGGACAGGAACACGACGAACTCACCCGGATTGGGTGAGGGGGCCAGTTCGGCGGAGGGGAGATGAGCGGCGACGCCGGCAGGAATGCGTCTGGTCCGGCAGAGCCAGTCAAGGTCATCTTGACAGACCCATGATCCGGCCCACGCGCCGCGGTCCGCCGCGGCGGCGTCCTCCTCCATCTCCTGCTCAGCGACGACGAGCTCCTCCTCTGTCATCTCGTATTCGCTATCCTCGCTGGAGCTAGCGGTGGTGGAGATCTGAGGCCTGGATTGGCATGGACCCGTGGCAAAGAAGCTGCGCAGCGGTGGCTGCAATGCAGAGGCATGGGGAAGGTGCGGCGGCGGCGCTGCTGCTAGAAGCACTGGCGGCGGCGCGGTCGCTAGGAAGACGAAGGAGAAAGGCAATGGGCAGAGGGACGCAGAAGTGGAAAAATGCTAAGGGGTGCGCCCCTCCACTACTTAACCGCCCCCTGAGAGGGGTGAGTGGGATCGCGCTGTGCCAATAAGCCACACGGTGTGGCCGTGTATCACCTGCATCAGCCAATCGGAGAAAAGCCACACAGGAGGCCACAGAGTAGAAGCAATCCCATGATGCGACGCGCTGATGCGGTAAACGAGGAGGCGGGCATGACGTGACCCACGCATAGTGATAACTGACAATTACTGCGGCGGTTACTGTGCAGGCCCTTAAAATAAGACGAGGTAATGATTAGCCTCCACGTGGGTTGGCGTATGAGAGAAGGAAACGGGGTCCGGATCAAACCATGATAACCATGGGATCCGAGCCAAAGTGGTAACCCGGCCGGCAAGTGAAAACTTGGAACATGCGAAGGGAACGTAAATCCATATAATCCGAGATAAGGAGCTAACCCAGAATTAAACATCCAAGGCTCAAACATAAATGAACCTGGTGTGGCCTTAGCGGCCAAGGCAGCTAAGACCGCACCAGCTTCGGGGACTAATGTTGGGGGGATACCCCCGGGTAGGGTCACTCCAGGGTATAAGGGCCGAGTTAGCCGAGGTTCGGCAAGGTCAAAGCGGATGCTGGCCGGGTCACCTCAAGGCAGGCCGAATCACGAAGTAACCCGGACCAGGGGAGGGGGGTCGCCTGACATTGCCTCATCCGACTTAAGGAGTAAGTCGGAAGTGCTTTTCTAACTTATATGCAGGAACAGGTGTGGCCGGATCTACTATGATCCGGGTCCTCGCTTAGCTTCTGGGAGAAGGAAGGAATCTCTCTGGTCAAAAAGAAGGTCCGGTACGCACTGCATGAGCGGAGAAAGCAAGGGTAGGACCACCGGGTCATGGCCGACAAGGGTGACGACGCCCATGTCGGCTGACGCGGGCGCCGCAGAGGCTTACGTCGCTAAAGCATGTGTGGCGCGGGGGAAAAGCACCCCGGTCGGGTTACCACTTTGGGAGGGGCATATTCTTGGGAATATGCCTCCACGTATGCCCTAGGCAGGGACCAAACTTCCTATATATAAGGGGGGCTAGGTTTCTGGTAGAAGGGGTTGGTTGAGCTCTAGTTGGTGGGGTGATTCCATAGAGACTGGTTGTGTTCTTTGAGGCCTTAGTGCTAGTTGATCTAGGGTTCTAGGGGAAATAGTAGGCAAGAGTAAGAGAGCTCCTTCTTCCTCCTCTCGCCAATACAGCTCAAGGAGCACTTGTAATCTTGAAGGAAATCAATACAAACTTCTGTGTGGAGAATCACTCCACTATCCCTCCCTGGATTCCCCTAGCGTGTATTAGTCCCCACCTTTAGCCTATTCATGGCATCTGCCGTGACACCACCACAACAGCTAGTCAGCACGGATCTTAGAGGAAGCATCGAAGCACCAACTTCTAGGAGAATTCAGTTCTTCGTGAGAGAGAACAACTGGCTAGATGGATTAGCCAGGGCAATGCATGAAGCTCTCGCACGTCTATGTGCCCTCAGCGTCAACAAAATCCAAGGAACCCGTTTTACTCACTACGCAAGACGTGACTTCATGGGAATGCCGATGGAGATGCCAAGTCACCCAGAGTTGAGGCGTCAAATGGAGAATCTTGACTTCTTGATGCACGACAGACAGCAGGAACTGGACAATGCCAGGGAGTTAGCCAACCGGAACCGTGCCATTGCCGACCAGAAGGCCCATACTTTTGCACTGCTCGTCTAGGACCGCCAGTCTCTTTGCCGACAGCGTGCCAAGAAGGATCGCACCATCGCCCGTCTTTGCAAGAAGGTGGCCGACCTCAAGAAGACCATCAAGGAGCAGGAAGCTCAGCTTGCCGCCAAGGAAGAGGAAGATGAGGGTGAAGACATCCAGGGAGACATGGATTCTTACCTCAGCAATGATGATGACTTTCTGGAGGAGGATGTTGTGGACTTCTACACTGGCGATGAGGACTCCGACTTCATCGAGATGATTAGATGCACTAGAGCACTGTCATAGCATGAGATGTATCGGTCCCACTGTATCGTAGCTTGCAGAATGGTTCTTCAAACCATCTGTTTTCTTTTGTTTGTTATGGTGTGTGTTGTATCGTGTGTTTGTTGGCATGAATGAAATGGAGTTAGTTGAAAAACCTGAGTCTAACTCAAAGTTTTAGCTTTGAAACCAAAACCATGAACCTTAGAATTTCCCTCTTACCCCTATATCTATCTCAATCCTCAGATGACTCGTGGAAACCAAGGAGGGAGCAGCTCGTCGCAAGACCCAATGCTGCAGACCTTGCAGAATCTCATCGCAGATAGAGAAGCAAGTAGGGCAGAACGCCACGCCAACTTAGCAACACTACAGCAGATCGCCCAGATGGCTCTCAACAACCAAGGGCATGGAAATCAAGATCACCATGGATCCAAACTCAAAAAAATTCAGAATACAAATCCCCCAATCTTCAACCAATCTGAAAACCCGTTAGATGCTGATGACTGGTTGTACACGATGGAAAACAACCCTGAAGTTGTAGGAGTTGATGAAAACGAGAAAGTTCTCTTCGCCACCCACTATCTGGCAGGAGATGCAAGAACTTGGTGGACTAGTATCCGTAATATGAACCATGGTCAGGTTATGAAATGGGAAGCATTCAAAGTCAAGTTCAGCCGCACCCACGTGTCGTAGGGTCTAGTCAACCGAATGAGAGATGAGTTCCGCTAATTGAAGCAAGGAAGAATGACTGTGGTGGAGTACCGTGATAGATTCTTATCACTTGCCAGATATGCACCTGATGAGATCAACACGGAGGCAAAGAATAAGGAGAGATTCTTGTACGGACAGCATGATGAAATGCAAACTGTCCTCGTCAACATCTGTTTTCAGGATCTCGAAGAGCTAGTCGACTCTGCCATTTAGATGGAAGGGAAGATTAATCAGGCAAACGACAACCGCAAACACCGTATGATGCAGCAATCAGGATCCAGCAGTCACCAGAAGTACCGTCCCAACCCCTCACCAGGATATGCACCAAGGAACAACTGACCCCCAACGTCTAGCCCCAGCTACCCCAATCGTAGCGGAGGAAATGTGAAGTCCAGAGGAAACAATCACAACTCCGGCAACGCCAACAATTTCAACCGTGCACCTCCCAAGAGCAATAACAACAATAACAACAACAACACTGCACCCAGAACTGGCAGCAATGTTGTGCCTGTCGCAGCCAAGGACAAGTCCCAGATCACTTGTTTCGAGTGTGGAGTGAAGGGTCATTACTCCAATGAGTGTCCCAAGAAGACTGCTGCCAATGCCACTGTGAATGCCCCAGCTCAACAACAGCGTCGTGTTCAACTAGGAAGAAGGTTTGCC
Organism: Avena sativa; assembly: GCA_916181665.1. Classification (NCBI taxonomy): domain Eukaryota; kingdom Viridiplantae; phylum Streptophyta; class Magnoliopsida; order Poales; family Poaceae; genus Avena; species Avena sativa. Next base: position 22,246,307 of record OV702290.1, on the reverse strand, counting down.
CCAGGGAACCCTCACAACCGCAACGGTCGTCTCTTCCACATGAACGCAAAAGAAGCCCAAGAAGCGCTAGGCGTAGTGCTGGGTATGTTTTCTGTCAACTCAGTTGTAGCAAGATTATTGTTTGATTCGGGAGCATCACATTCATTTGTCACCAAAGAATTTGCATGCACTAGTAAGATTCACCCAACCAACCTGAAGCATGTCATGATAGTTCAAATCCCCGGATCAACTACAAAAGCTAGAAAAATTTGCAAAGCTATACCTATCAGAATACATGGGATAGATTTTTATGCCAACCTAATAGTACTTGGAACCAAAGGATTGGAAGTAGTACTAGGTATGGACTGGATGTCAAGGCATAAAGGACTGATAGGCTGTGCTAAGAAAGCCATCACCATGACCAGTAGTTCTGGAGTAATAGTAGAGCATATCTCTAAAACCTTACCCCGTCAATTCAAGTGCAACAAGAGTCTAGCCCTACCCACCATAGACCAAGTAAGAGTAGTCTGTGAATACCTCGACGTATTCCCAGATGAATTGCCAGGTATGCCCCCGGATAGGGAGATTGAGTTCATTATCAAACTAATCCCCGGAACCGGACCCATAGCCCAGAGACCCTATAGCATGAACCCCTTAGAGTTAGTTGAGTTGAAGAAGCAATTAGATGCCATGTTAGCAATAGGCTTGATTTAGCCAAGCGCATCGCCATGGAGATCACTAGTGTTATTCGTCGACAAGAAAGATGGAGGCAATCGTCTGTGTACAGATTACAGAAAGTTGAATGACGTCACCATCAAGAACAAGTACCCCTTGCCAAAGATAGAGGATCAATTTGATCAGTTGACCGGAGCTCAGGTATTCTCAAAGATTGATCTTAGGACTGGTTATCACCAACTTAAGATTCGTGCAACGGATATTCCGAAGACCGCCTTTACTACTCGGTATGGTTTATATGAGTATACGGTTATGTCTTTTGGATTAACCAATGCCCCTGCTTATTTCATGAACCTCATGAATAAGATCTTTATGAATTTCCTAGATAAGTTTGTAGTTGTATTTATCGACGACATCCTTATCTACTCCAAGTCAGAAGAAGAGCATGATCAACATCTAAGAATCATCCTAGAAACCTGAGAGAGCATCAGTTATATGCCAAGTTCAGCAAGTGTGAGTTTTGGCTGAAAGAAGTAGGATTCCTAGGACATATTGTGTCTGCCGGAGGAGTCTCTGTTGATCCCGCCAAGATCAAAGATGTCAAAGAATGGGAAGCCCCAACCACTCAAACCCAAGTCCGTGCATTTCTCGGATTAGTGGGATACTACCGCAAGTTCGTAGAAGGATTCTCGAGCATCGCCAGACGCATGACCCAATTGTTGAAGAAGGACAAGAAGTTTGAATGGACATACAAGTGTGAAGCCAGTTTCCAAGAGCTGAAGAAGAGATTGATATCAGCCCCAATTTTGATCATGCCAGACATCAAGAAGCCATTTGATGTATATTGTGATGCATCCAAGATTGGTCTAGGATGTGTATTGATGCAAGAAGGAAAAGTCATCGTGTATCTGTCTCGACAACTGAAGCAGCATGAGCAGAACTATCCGACCCATGATCTTGAATTAGCAGCCGTAGTGCTGGCATTGAAGACATGGCGTCATTATCTGATGGGTAATCGTTGTGAGATTTACTCAGATCATAAGATCTTGAAGTATATTTTCACTCAGAAGGAGCTGAATATGAGGCAAATGAGATGGATAGAGTTAATCAAGGATTGTGACCTTGACATTCACTATCACCCCGACAAAGCCAATGTGATAGCGGATGCTCTTAGCAGATTGCCGTGTAGGCTAAACACCATGATCAAGGAGAAGCAACCAAGTTTGTATGAAGAGTTGGAGTAGTTTAGGACTGAATTGGTTAGCAAAGGATTCTTAGCTAGCATTGAACTTCAACCCACTTTGATTAGCCAAATCAAGGAAGCCCAGAAGGGGAATGAAAGTATCGACGGTATCAAACGTCGTATTGGTACAGGAAAGGTACCTGGATTCACGGAAGACGAAGAAGGAGTACTGTGGTACAAAGGACGTATCTGTGTGCCAAAAAATTCGGAACTGAAGCAAGTTATCATGAAGGAAGCTCATGATACTCTTTATTCTATCCACCCCGGAGGAACAAAGATGTATCAGGATTTGAAAGAGCAATTTTGGTGGCACAAGATGAAGAGAGAAATCGGAAGCTACATCGCCAAATGTGATATCTGTCAAAGAGTCAAAGTAGAGCATCAGAGACCCGCAGGACTGTTGCAACCATTGCAGATTCTGAAATGGAAATGGGATTTCGTCGGAATGGACTTTATCACCGGTTTGCCTACTTCCAGTAGGAGAAATGACTCAATCTGGGTCATAGTTGATAGACTGTCCAAGGTAGCTCACTTCATACCTGTCAAGACTACCTACCAGAGTGCGAAGCTAGCAGAGCTGTACATTGCTAGGATTGTTAGTCTACATGGAACCCCCAAGACCATAGTATCAGATCGAGGAACCCAGTTTACCTCGAGATTTTGGTGGAAGGTTTAGGAAGGATTGGGAACCAAGTTGAATTTCAGCACCGCTTATCACCCGCAAACTGATGGACAGACTGAGAGAGTCAACTAGATCCTAGAAGATATGTTAAGAGCTTGTGTGTTAGAATATGGATCAAAATGAGAAGACTTCCTTACTTTCGTAGAATTCTCATATAACAACAGTTATCAAGCTAGCTTGCAAATGGCACCATTTGAGTTCCTATATCGAAGAAAGTGCCGCACCCCTTTGAATTGGTCGCAAGTAGGAGAGAGTCAGATCTTTGGACCCGACATTCTCCGAGAAGCCGAAGAGAAAGTTCACAAAGTTCGTGAGCACCTCAAGACTGCCCAATCCAGACAGAAGAGTTATGCCGACAAGAGAAAGAGAGACCTGACTTTCCAGGTCGAAGATTTTGTATATCTCAAGGTTTCGCCATTGAAAGGAACCCAACGCTTTAGTCTAAAAGGAAACTTAGCCCCCAGATATATCGGGCCCTTCAAGATTCTGAACCGTCGAGGAGAAGTATCATATCAACTGGAACTGCCCGAAGAGATGTTAGCCATCCACAATGTGTTCCATATTTCGTTACTTCGCAAATGCCTGGAAGTGCCGGAGAAGACGGATGTTTTCAAGAACATCGATCACCAAGCTGTGGAGATCAACAATGACCTGACATATCGTGAAGTGCCCATCCGTATCCTAGAGGAATCTTACAGAACCACCAGAACCAGGAGTATCAAATTTCTCAAGGTTCAATGGAGCAACCATACCGAAGACGAAGCCACTTGGGAGCAAGAAGATTACATTAGGACAGAGTTCCCAGATCTCTTTAGTTCCTAGTTTTCTTTTGTAAATCTTGGGACGAGATTTTGTTTAAGGGGGGGAAGGTTTGTAACATCCCAAAACTTTAATCCAGGGCTATTAAGATCCAAGTCATCTAAATTAGGGTTAACAAAACCTTTTTCAATTAAAATTACTAAAGCATTCATATGTGTGTGCATTTAAATAGGAGTTGTTTTGAATTGCCATGATTAACTGATCCATTGCTTGTAAAATGACTCTTAGGTGAAATAAACATCATCTAGATTATTCTCAAACAAATCTCAAAGAAAAACAAATCAAAATGAATAAAATAACCAAATGGTCATTTGTGCCATTTTAATCAACATGCCTACTTTGGCTATCCTAGGACTCAATTCTTAATAGAGACAAATGTGGATCTTTGCACCCCTTGCTAGTACATGTAATGATGTACCAAGGCCCACTTTGTGATCTGCCAAAAAATTTCAAACACTAATTTTAAATGGCATTTGAAAATTGAATGTAGTTCACATGGGAAGATCCCACTTATTCAAAAACCACTCAAATGAGCTTCATTTTCAAAACCCAAGCAACCACAGATGATCAAGCTTATGACTAACACACCCACCAAAAATCTTTTCAAAATTCAAAACTAAATTTCTTTCGGCCATTTTCACAAACACTTGGCAGGAAGGATTCACACCTAGTATTTAGCTCACTGTTTTCTACAGGGTTTTGCCACCCATTTGACCTCAAATTACTCCCTCTATCTCCATTTGATCTAACCAAGCCATAATCACCCCATCCCCTGGTCCCTAGCAGAAGTGTCGTGCCACCTGAGCACCATGCTCGCAGCCGACCACCCCTCTCTCTCTCGCCATGTCTAGGAGCTAGACCAGATCACACCGCCGCCCTCTGTCCCCTCCCTAAGCAAAGCCGATCCGTGGACCACTCGCCTAGCGTCGCGCCCAGAGCGTCTGCACTATGCCGAGCACGCGCTAGAGCGCCACGCCCGACAAGCATGCACACGCCGCACCTCGATCGCAGCCCGCGCTCACCGCTCAGCCATGAACCCAGGAACCGCCCGGACATGCCCGTTCGCCGTTGTTTGACCCGCAGCCACCGCACGCCGTGTCGAACGCCGCCTCTGTCACTCAGAGCATGAGCACCGCCCGACCATTTGCCACCGCCCCTAGCAGCACCATTACACCGTAGAGCACCGCCAGGAGACTGCGCATCGATCGCCGCTCGCATCCATGCCGCTAGCAGCCCGTAGCCATGTCACCACCGTCGCCTGGCCACGTTGTGCTGTCCCATCGTCGAGCCTATATAAGGAGGCCACCCCTAGCCTTATTTTTCACACCACTCACCTCCCCTCTCACCACTGATTAGTCCCCACTTCTTCCCGGAGCCGCTCGAGATAGTAGTCGCCGGAATGCCACCGGAGCTGGCCGCTTCTAGAGGAGAAGGGCCCCGCTGATTGCGACCACCCTAGGAGCTGCCGCGACCACCCCTGACATCACCGTCGTCCACCAGTTCGTTTGCCCGTCTTGCCGTCGTCGCTGGAGCCCTGGTACGCCCCTTGAGAACCCCCACCGAGCTACAAGGGTTAGACCTCGCCGGCGACCTATCCTCCGTCGATGACGAGCCCCATCCGTAGATCCTAGTTCTAATCTAACGACCCACATCGCCCCGTACCGCTTCGCGTGTAAATAGCCGCTGACCGGTGGACCCTCCTGTCAGTTGTGCCCCGTGCCGCGGAGTGCCACTGGGCCGGCCGGTTTACCTTCCCGCGCGACCCATTTAATTCAAATTAGGATTTTTCTATTTTAGTTGGAACTTAGTTTTGTCCCCTAGTTTGAAAATCAATTCAGAGAGATCTACAAATCCAAATGGAATGATTCCAATTTTGTTAGAAAGCTACTGAAAAGATCTACCAAGCTCGTTGGATTTAATTCAATTAGAGTTAGAGATCTCTCCTAGTAAAAATAACAAGACAGAAGCTTTTCCACATTCAAACATTTTTATAAAATCAACCATGATAGCTTTTGAGTTGATTCCAACTCTCAAAAATCACATTTAACCATACCTATCTGAATATGTAATAATATTAAGGTTTACATGCAGTGACTTTGGACTAGTACCAAAATAATGCTATATGGGCATTTCTAGTCACTTTAAATCACTAAATAATGAACTTAAACCAAAGTAATTATGAACCAACCCTTAAATTACATTCCCATATGTTAGAATATGTGGTGATGACATGTGTCCACATGATCCCATATTTTAAGTGGTGAATATTAAATCTTAGTTAATTTTAAATGAGTAGAAATTACTTTTCTTAAATAAAAAGGATAAAACTAGTTAATAAAACTTGTGATGCTTGTGATGATAATAGATCATCAAATGTGTGCCTTAGAGTGCTAATTAGACTAGTTAAGTATTGTTTGGTGATTGTGTACTTCGTATGTATTTATAGACGATAGTACCGACCAAGCTTTCGAGGAGGAGGAGTTCTATCAAGAGGAGGAAGAAAACTTCAACCACTGCACCAACCAAGGTAAGCTAACACTTGCAAGTATCATACTAGGAAGCAACCCTTAACAATGCAAGCTATTGTTAGCAAGCTAGAATTAAGCTAGAGGAAATAAGCAAGATGCATTAGGCATGCTTTGGTTATACCACTTTAACTATTACTTACCCCAAGTATTATTTTCCAAGCTTTACTTCCTTTACTTTACCAAAGTCCCTTACTTGTTTTGAAGGTAGAATAAAGAGTATAAAACTTGACCTATTTAGATAACTTTAGATCTCATTCTATGGCATGAGATTGATCCCATCTTTCCACCTTAGTGAACACTCTTAACTTAGTAGTTTAGAGTTAGATAAAAACTTGAGTCACTTAAGATGGGAACACTTGGTGAAAATGAATTGAGAAAACCTTGGAATGATGATTAATTCTATTAAGATGTTTTGACATGTGTTGAGAAACACAAATGGTTTATGATGATGAAAATGCTGAGGCATGAGCCTTGACCCTTCTACAAAACTGATGGTTGGATTCGGATGCGATACCATTCCAAATTTACCGTACAACCACAATACCTGAGTTGGGTAAGGCTTAGCCGGAAGTTTATATGCATTAGTATTAGCTCCCTCGCGGGAGAGGTTTGAGCTGAGGCTACCTATCAATGTTGTCCACCTATGCAGTGCACAAGATGACAGATGGTCATGGTTGGGAGGCCATGCTCATAGGAGAGGTGCTTATACTAGGGTGTGTAAAGGAAAGGTTATGTTTGATTATCTGCATACTAAGTATGATGATTCAGGGTTATCCCTGATAGATGTATCGAATCTTGTGGTGAAAGTGTACCACCTCTGCAGAGTGTCAAACTATTCGAATAGCCGCGTCCGCGGTTATGGACAGTTGGAGTGGCCATACTGTTTCGGTTTCAGATGTTTTCAAAATAACTTATGAGATGAATGATGAATCTTGAGTTGACCACAACAGGGTTGTGACTATGACACTAGCTTCCCAACTTAAGTGATTTTAGAACTTTATTTTATCTTTCTTTGCTTCTGAACTCAGCTTAGGTTTCAAACTTAACCTTATAGTTAAACCTAGAGTTAGCACTTTACTTAGAACTATACTACTTGTTAGTGGTAGTTTGCGAGTACTTAAAGAGTACTCATGGCTTTTGTCCCTGGCTATTCTCATGGCCAGACTATGAAGGTGATTACCAAGATGATGGCCAGCAGGACGGCTATGATAACTAGGACTATCTGCCTTCGTCAGCATTGCCTGTGCCCCTGAAGATGGACCCCACCGCTACGCTTATCTTTTATTTCCTGCCTGTTGTATTAAGACTGGATCATGAGATCCTTATTTGTGTAAGACCTTATGTATGGTTTGTAATGGATGATGTACTGTGATATCCAATCTGTTATGTCTCACAAAAATGGTAATCCTAGGATTGCGATGAATGACATAACAGGCATCTGAGATTAAAAATCCGGGTGTTGACATACTGGGAATGTCACTAAACTCTCATTCACTTCCTTATATATGTAGGCTTGTTTTGCGTTTTGGACAAATCCAAATCTTTTGATGACTTCATCAAATATAAGATTCTAGCTCTGAGATGCCTGCTTCAGTCCATAAATGGTCTTCTGAAGCTTGCATACTTTACCAGCATCCTATGGATTAACGAAACCCTCCGGTTGCATCATATACAACTCTTTCTCAATGTTGCCATTCAGGAAGGCGGTTTTCACGTCCATCTGCCATATTTCGTAATCAAAATATGCAGCAACTGCTAGTAGAATCTGAATAGACTTTAGGTTTGCTAGGGGAGAGAATGTCTCTTGGTAGTCAATTCCTTGAATTTGTCGGAAACCTTTTGTGACAACATGAGCTTTGTACACAGTGACATTTCCGTCCATGTCCGTCTTTTTCTTGAAGATCCATTTATTCTCGACAGACTTCGGGAATATCTACCTAGGTCCATACATGCTTGTCATACATGGACTTCAGTTCGAATTCCATGGCTATTCGCCACTTCCCGGGTTCAGGGCCTTCCATTGCTTCCGTGTAGGTTGCAGGTTCATCATATTCCATAGTTATGACCATGTTTACAAGATAAATACCATTCAGGAGTAGTACGTTTTCTTGTTGACCTGCGAGGTTTGATAGCTATTTCCTCATGAGGTTCATGATCATCATCATTCGCTCCCACTTGAATTGATAAGGGTGGCTCTAGAACAGCTTCCATTGTGACACTCGGTATTTGAAGATCGGGGTCAATAATCTCATCAAGTTTTATCTTCCTTCCACTCACACCATTCGCAAGAAACTCTTTCTCGAGGAAGGTACCTTTCTTTAGGACAAACATTTTGCCCTCAGCTTGGTTGAAGGTATATCTAATAGTCTCCTTTGGATATCCTACAAAGATGCATTTTTCTGCTCTAGGTTCGAGTTTGTCAGGTTGTAGTTTCTTAACATAAGCCTCATATCCCTAGACCTTCAGGAAAGACAACTTTGGCTTAGTGCCATGCCATATTTCCTATGGCATTTTCTTCACGGATTTGGATGTCGCTCTATTTAAAATGAATCCAGCAGTCTCAAGTGCAGATCCCAAAAGGATACAGATAAGTCAGTAAGATACATCTTAGATCATATGCTATCCAATAGGGTGCGATTACGTCGCTTTGATACACCATTATGTTGTGGTGTTCCAGCCGGCGTAAGTTGTGGTATAGTGCCACAAGCCTTCAGATGTGTGCCAAACTCATAACTCAAATACTTGTCCCCTCGATCAGTACAAATGTGCTTGGTTTTCTTGTTGAGTTGATTCTCAACTTCACTCTAAAAAATTTTGAACTTTCTAAAGGTCTAGATTTGTCCTCCATTAAGTAGATATACCCATATCTACTCAAATCTTAAGTGAAGGTGACAAAATAACGATAACCATTGCGCGTGGAGACACTCATTGGTCCGCATACATCCGAATGTATGACACCCAATAGGTCTACAGCCCGTTCCATCATACCTTTGAATGGCGTCTTGGTCATTTTTCCCATAAGGCATGGTTCACATCTATTGAGGGATTCGAAATCCAATGATTCCAGAAGTCCATCGGAATGGAGCTTCTTCATGCGTTTTACACCAATGTGACCTGGACGGCAATAACACATGTACATAGAATTATCGCTATCATGATTACATTGCTTGGCTTCTACACTATGGATGTGTGTATCATCACAATAAGTATTCTATAAGAATAAACCTTTACTTTGTTGTGCATGAGTAAAAAACACATTATTCATATAAATAGAACAACCCGCTTGTCTCTGATTTAAACGAATAATGGTCTTCCAACAAGCAAGACCCACTGACAATATTCATGCTCAAAGCCTGTACATAGTAACAATTATTCAAATTTAAAACTAATCCCGAAGGAAGACATAGAGGGAGGGTGCTGACAGCCATGACTTCAACTCGGTTGCCATTGTCGATGCACATCGTCACCTCGTTCTTCACCAGGCACCGCTTATTTTGCAACTCCTGTTGATATTTACATATATGAGCAACAGAACTGGTATTAAATACCCACGTGTTACACCTAGCACTAGTGAGGAAAACATCAATAACATGTATATCATATATACCTTTCTCTTTGGCAATGACCTTGCCGACCTTCTTATCATCTAGGTACTTGGGGCAGTTGCGCTTCTTGTGGCCCTCACCCTTGCTGTAGAAGCACGTGGCGCCGAGCTTGGACTTGGGTCCCTTGTAGGAAGAGGCAACTGTTTTGCCATACCTATTGGGTTTACCCTTCTTGTCCTTGCCCTTTGATGACCCACAAGTATAGGGGGTGTATCGCAGTATTTTCGATAAGTAAGAGTGTCGAACCCAACGAGGAGCAGAAGGTGCTGATGAGTGGCTTGGACCAGGAATTCTTTGTAAATACTTAGCAAACAGATTTTTCGGGGTTTTTGATAATGCAGATAAATAAAGTACGAGTAAATAAAAGACAATAATAATAGATGCAACAAGTGGCCCAATCCTTTCTTTAGCAAAGGACAAGCCGGTTGTATTACTTAAGATGACCAAACATTCTCGAGGACACATGGGAATAGCATCAAGTGCTTTTGCTTCATATAGTTGATTAATCTTCTTTAGTTTGATAAGTGTTGTGTGGGTGAACCTGTGCTAATGTACTGACCTTCCTAGGACTAATACATACTTGTGAATATACCCCTTGCAAGCATCCGCAACTACAAGAAAGTAATTAAGATATAAACCTAACCACAGCCTTAAACTCTGAGATCCTACACTCCCTTGTGCAAAGGTTTCCTAATGGGGGTTCGGGTTTCTGTCACTCCGGCAACCCATATGATTAGTAGCTAAATACACAATGCATTCCCCTAGGCCCATAAAGGTGAAGTGTCATGTAGTTGACGTTCACATGACACCACTAGAAGAATAACACCAAAACTTAAATAACAAACCTCTTTCTCAACACAATTCCACTACTAACAACCTGAATTCTCCCATGTCCTCAAGAACTAAACGAACTACTCACAAGAAATCGTATGGATCAAGATCAGAGATGAAATAATGATAAGTAACAATCTGAACATAACAATAATTCAATGGTTCCACTTAATAGCATCAACTACAACAAGTAATCAATACCGAGAAAGTTTCCCCCAAGAACTATGCAAGATTCAACCCAATTGTTACAGCGGTGTGGAGTGGTGATGATGGTGCTGGTGGAGATGATGATTATGATGATCCCGATGAAGTCCAGCATGATGGTGGTGTTGATGGCGACAATCTCCCCTCTCCGGGAAGGAATTTCCCCGGCAGATTTCTGCTTGCCGGAGAGCTCTGTCTCTCTCTGCAGTTTTCCGCCTCGCAGAGGCGGCAAAATCTTTCTATGGTCGCTCCCTGAGTCTTAGGGTTTCGTGGGGAATATATACGCCAAAGAGCAGAGCTAGAGGTGGGCCAGGGTGGCCACACCACCTGGTGGCGCGACCAAGGGTGGCCCGCGCCAGGGGGTGGTGTGGGCCCCCTGTGGCCCATCTCCGCTCCCCGTTCTGGCATCCTTCGTCTTTTGGAAAAAATAGTATTTTCCATATATTTTCCAGGATTTTCTGATCTTCACGAATTTCACCTCCAAACGGTGCCTTTTCCATCACAATCCTGACTTCAGCGGTCCATCCTCCAAAAGTCATCAGCCATACAAAAACAGATGAAATAACATAAGTATCATCTCTAAATATGAAATATATCAATGAATAACAGTAAATTATGATATAGAATAGTGATGCAAAATGGACGTATCACCCTTCTTGGAAAATTTCTGGAAGTCAATGGTCTTGTTGACCATCAAGATGGTGTGCTCCTTCCTGATTTCCACCTCAGCATGCTTGAGCATGGTGAACAACTCAGACAGGGTTTTAGTCATACCTTGCATTTTGTAGTTTAGAACAAAGCTCTTGTAGCTAGGGGTAGAGACTGCAGGACCCTATCAACCGCCAACTCCTCGTTGATTTTACAATCAAGATCGTTTAGGCATTGAACGTAGCCAGACATTTTGACTACGTTCTCGCTCAAGTTGTTGTCCTCCTCCATCTTAGCCAAGAAGAAAAGTTTCAAAACCTCATACCTCTCAGACCTAGCCTGAGGCACAAACATTGCCTTGAGATTGGTGATGATATCAAATGTGCTCTTGTTCTCAAAGCACTTCTACAGGTCAGCCTCCATGCATAGAGCATGCCACTTTGGACACAGGCGTTATCATTTGCCATCTGTTGGTAAACATTTTTATCAGCCTAAGAGGTGGTAGCAGTGGGTTGGTCACCTATAGTGGCCTCAAGTATATAGGACATCTTATGGGGAACAAGCAGAATCCTTAAGTTGTGGGACCATGCGCTGAAGTTCGTCCCGTCAGTTTTGAGCTTTTCTTTCTCAAGGAAGGGGCCAAGGTTGAAGGTAGCACGAGACATCTACAATATTATTTGTAAAGTAGTTAATCTTAAATGTTCATAATACGGGTTCTTATTTAGTCATACTAAAACACCAGAACTCCCACGAACACCCCCAAACATTCGTTTAGTGACTACATGGTCCCTTTACACCACATCATCCCCGATCATCACGGCCTCTGATGCAGCTGCCAGGGTAGATACACATGCTTGACCTTTCGATCATCTGTGTTCCGAGGCCATGTCTGTACATGCTAGGCTCGCCAACTTTAACCACAATGTATTGAAGTGCATGCATGGCTTGCACCCACTGTATGCGAATGCAAAGATGTCTAGCACCCGATCACCACGACATGGTTCATAATTGCGAACTTTTTGGCGGTGCACACGTGTGGGAGAACACAAATATTGGAATTATAGTATGAGGGATTATCTTATTATGCTAACATCGTAAGTATAATACTAGCACAGCAAGATCACACAACAGCTAACATCTAATGAAAACAATTATGTATGTGTGATATGTGGTGGTTCGTCGCGTCCTGATCTCCATCGAGAGCCCTGACATTTGCACTAGGTTGACGGTGCCACCTTGCCTTTGGTTGTGTATCCCATAAACAATTACCTAAACCACACATATCACTTGCCCTTCTTTAAAACAAAGTTAGACACTTCTACTTTATGTTTGCAAGTTTGCAAGTTTTACGTAGTTGATTGGGATTTCACACAAGAACCGCTTCTTACCTACGAATCCAATCACAATGTGGATTAACTAGTTGCTACTTTTAATCCCTTTTTAAGAGATATCCTTTATAAGTGACATATCAACTAATGTTGGAGAAACAAACACCGCCAGCCACTTATACTATACAAGCCGTATGTTAGTCGTGGAACTAGTCTCATGTAAGTTTACGCGTTAGGTTGGTCCAGGCCACTTCATCTGACATTACCGCGATAGTAGCAAGCACACATGGGAGGGTAGCAATTAGAAAATCAACGCCCACACAATCCATGTGTGTTCTACTCGTACTAGTACATCTACGCATAGATCGCTATGATACCACTGAAGGGGTTCTGTGGTAGAAAACAAAAAAATCCTACTATGAGAATGCACCAACCCAAGATCTATCTATGTAGAAGTATAGTAATGAGCGGGATACGATGATCATACATTTGAAGATCAAAAAGCGGGATTATGTTCCCGCACAAACATTGCCAATGAAGCTGAGTGTTGCAGACCTCAGGGTATAGAAGGCTTCAAGCACCCATCACCACTAGTGGTAGTGCCTCGTCGAGTTCTACACATGTACGGTGTAAAAGATTTCTCCTGGGCCCTGGTCTAGCAAGGCAGTGAAAGAAGTAGATCTGGATCGATTCCAGCGGCACGACAGCGTGCGCTGGGTGGAGAAACCTCTACCTCGTGTAGCACGTTCCTAACTTGGGAACACGCTGAGAGGGAGACATGGAGGGAGAGAGAGAATGGTCAATTCCAACTTGTCGGATTGAATTGATTGAGGAATTGGGGCCAATGCCACCCATGTATATAGGAAAAACTAGGCTACTCCCACCCTCCAAGTCCTGGAGTGGGACTAAAACTTTGGGAGAGGTGGAGGAGGGACCGGTCGGCTGGTGGGGACGGGCCCCACGCGCACCTACCCACCTTGGTGGCAGGCGGTGGTGGGGAGCCCACCCATGCACCCTGGCCCACCTAGGGTTAGCCCCCTCTTGGTCCCTCTTCCTTCCTAGGGAAGGCCCATGTGGGGGTTTTCCTTGTTCTTTTTACTTAAATAAATTTACATTAATATTAATTCATAATTAAATATTAAATACATCATTTAATTCCTCTCTATTCAAAACTCCTTTTTGAATGGACTCCGAACACTTCGGTATTCTCTTTGGAACACTTCTGGTTCTCTCTTCCTATTCCTCTATCGGTAGTAGAACAACCCGCAACGTCGATTACCCTTAAGCGTGAAACCCATACGGTTTGGGAATGTTCAGGTAGGAAGGAGACATCTCCCCAATCAAGTGATCATCAGCGGTATCTGGAAACACATGATGATCCCTTCACATCCCACGAATTATGTTGTTCACTTGAACTTTATAAACGTCAAGTCTCATTCCCTTTGCCCAACGATACCTGGTTTGTCTAAGACCTAATCTCATGTATCCTATACAGTTTGATCTTGTTTCTGACAAACACGTTTACTCGTTCCCGTGGTATCACATCCCTATGACCTAGTCACTTGCTTGCAAGCTCTTTGATGTGGTCTCACCAAGTGGGCCCAGAGTATCAATCCTTCACTCAGATAGGAAAATCCTAATCTTGATCATATGCCTCAACCATTCCTCTGGAATACCTGAAACACACCTTTATGGACACCCAGTTACAAACATGACGGTTGATGTGATCAAAACAACCGCAGGAGATAGTGATTAAACATGATCTCACTGTCGAAGGATTAAGTCACTTCACTTTGCTAGATATCACAACGTTGAACATTGTGACTGGATCACATTGCACTATGGTCGGGTGCGTCCATCACTTCATTAAGTGAACTCATTGTCAGCTGACTATTTTATGTCAAGTCCATGATCGGGAAACCTCGATCATCATCTTCCCAATGAACTAGTACTAAAGGATACTATGGACTTGGTTATTTATATACCATACATGTATTAATGTTTCAGCTTAATACAATTATAACATGATAAAAAACTATTATGAACATTTAGAGATATAGCAGTAAAACAACTTTATTTATTGGCCTCTAGGGCATATCTCCTTCAGTCTCCCACTTGCACTAGAGTACAATTACACTAGTTTAAAATAGGCAATTATCTAACAGCAATAGCATCTCGGTGTTGATCATGCTTCTTCTGTGGAAGAGACTTGGTGAATGAATCAGCTACATTCACATATGTGTGTACTTTACAAAGTATAATGTTACCCTTAGCAGTAACTTCTCTTATTACTTGGTAATGTCGGTCTATATGCTTGTCCATGGAGTGGAACCTCTGGTCCTTTGCATTCGCAATGGCCCCCTTGTTGTCGCAGTAGGTGCACACAGGGTCTTACACGCTTGGGAACACTCTAAGTTCAATAATGAACTTCCTCATACAAACAGCTTCATTAGCTGCTTCTACGGCAGCCATGTACTCTGAATCCATTGTTGATTGAGCCACCGAGCTTTGCTTCCCCGCTCCTCCATCTCGCAGCGCCGCCATTAACCATGAACATGTACCTTGTTTGAGATTTCCTGTCATACGGATCAGTGCAGAAGCTTGCATCCATGTAACCTGTTACAGCAATTTCTTATTCATGTCCTCCAAAGAGTAGAAGCATATCCTTAATTAGTTCTTCTCAAGTACTTGAGGATATTCTTAACTGCATTTCAATGAACCGACCTAGGGTTGCTTTAGAAACGACTCGTCAAGCTAAGAGCAAAGGCTACATCTAGTGTAGTACTCAGCATGGCATACATGATTGATCCAATGGCCGAGGCATATGGAATGCCTCTCATTGCTTTATTTTCACGTTCCGTAACTGGGTATTGTGTCATAGTCAACTAGTAACCTTGTATGTTTGGTAAAGAACTTTTCTTTGATAGACCCAATATGAACCACTTCAAAATATTTTCTAGGTAGGTGCTTTGACCAAGAGCCATCAGATGCTTTGAAATATCTATATAGATCATAATGCCTAATATGTAGACAGCTTCACCCATGTCCTTCATAGAGAATTTACTATTTGAATACTCGTTCACGCTATTCAGAAGATTCACTTTAGTCCTATCAATAATATGTCATCCACATATAGTACTAGGAATGCCACTAAACTCTCATTCATTTTCTTATATATGCAGGCTTCTTCTGCGTTTTGGACAAGTCCGAAACTTTTGATGACTTCGTCAAATCAAAGATTCCAGCTCCGAGTTGCATAAATGGACTTATGAAGCTTCATAATTTACCAACATCCACTAGATTGACAAAACCCCTTGGTTGCGTCATATACAACTCTTAATCAATGTTCCCATTCAGGAAGGCGATTTTCGCATCCATCTGCCATATTACGTAATGGAAATATGCAGCAACTGCTAGTAGAATCCGAATAGACTAAGTTTTACTATGGGAGAAAATGTCTCTTAGTAGTCAATTCCTTGAATTTTTCGGAAACCTTTTGTGACAAGTTGAGCTTTGTAGATAGTGACATTTCTGTCAGCATCCGTCTTTTTCTTGAAGATTCATTTATTCTCGACAACTGTCGGCAATATCTACGAAGGTCCGTACCTGGTTGTCATACATGGACTTCATTGTGGATTCCCTAGCTATACACCACTTCTCAGGTTCAGGTCCTTTCATTGCTTCTGTGTAGGTTGCAGGTTCATCATGTTCCACAGTAATGACCATGTTTACAAGATAACTATGCCATTCAAGGGTAGTACATTTTCTTGTTGACCTGCAGGGTTTGATAGCTATTTCCTCATGAGGTTCATGATCATCATCATTCACTCCCACTTCAGTTGATAAGGGTGGCTCCAGAACAGCTTTCGTTGCGGCACTCGGTATTTAAAGACCGGGGTCTTTAATCTCATCAAGTTCTATCTTCCTTCCACTCACACCATTTGCGAGAAACTCTTTCTCGAGGAAGGTACCATTCTTTGTGACAAACATTTTGCCCTCAGCTTGGTTGTAGAAGGTATATCCCATAGTATCCTTTGGATATCCTACAAAGATGCATTTTCCGCTCTAGGTTCGAGTTTGTCAGGCTCTAGTTTCTTAATGTAAGCCTCACATCCCCAGACCTTCAATAAAGACAACTTTGGCTTAGTGCCATGCCATATCTCCTACAGCGTTGTCTTCATGGCTTTGGATGCCGCTCTATTTAAAATGAATGCATCAGTCTCAAGTGCATATCCCAAAAAGAAACAGATAAGTCGATAAGAGACATAACCGATCGAACGCTTTCTAGTAGGGTGTGATTACGTCGCTCGGATACACCATTACGCTGTGGTGTTCTAGCCAGCGTAACTTGTGGTACAGGGCCACAAGCCTTCATATGTGTGCCAAAATCAAATACTTGCCCCCTCGATCAGTATGAAGGTGCTTGATTTTCTTGTCAAGTTGATTCTCAACTTCACTCTGAAATTCTTTGAACTTTTCAGAGGTTTCATACTTGTCCTTCATTAAGCAGATATACTCGTATCTACTCAAATCGTAAGTGAAAGTGACAAAATAAAGATAACCATTACACATGGAGACTCTCATTGGTCCGCATACATCCGGATGTATGACACCCAATAGGCCCGCAACCTATTCCAACATACGGTTGAACAATGTCATGGTCATTTTCCCCATAAGGCATGGTTTAAATCTATCGAGGGATTCGAAATCTAGCGATTCTAGAAGTCCAACAAAATATACCTACTTCATGCGTTTTATACCTTTGTGTCCCAGACGACAAAGCCAAATGTACATAGAATTATCAGTATTATGCTTGCATCACTTGGCTTCTATGGTATGGATGTGTGTATCATCACAATCAAGATTTAATAAGAATAAACCTTTACTTTGTTGCGCATGAGCATAAAACACATTATTAATATAAATAGAACAACCCACTTGTCTCTAATTTAAACCAATAACGGTCTTGCAACAAGAAAGACCCACTGACAATATTCATGCTCAAAGCCGGTACATAGTAACAATTATTCAAATTTAAAACTAATCCTGAAGGAAGTTGCAGAGCGAAGGTGCCAGCCGCAATAACTTCAACTCGGTTGCCATTATCGACACCTCGTCCTTCACCAGGCGTCACTTATTTCACAACTCCTGTTGAGAGTTATATATGTTAGCAAAAGAACAAGTATCAAATACC
Organism: Avena sativa; assembly: GCA_916181665.1. Taxonomy (NCBI): domain Eukaryota; kingdom Viridiplantae; phylum Streptophyta; class Magnoliopsida; order Poales; family Poaceae; genus Avena; species Avena sativa. Next base: position 22,228,571 of record OV702290.1, on the reverse strand, counting down.
CAGGTGTTGCTCCTGGCACTAGTGAGGAAAACATTGATAACATGTATATCATATATACCTTTCTCTTTGGCAACGACTGCTGGCTCGTGGTTGATAACGAGCTCGTTGGGGAACCCCAAGAGGAAGGTATGATGAGCACAGCAGCAAGTTTCCCTCAGTTATGAAACCAAGGTTATATGTGGGGCCCTCGGATTAATATTCCGAGAATCCCTGTTATGCATACAACCACGATCCCATGATCAGTTAGTCGTGGCACATAACAGACAAGTATCAAAGTAAACATCCAAAACATAATGAATACATGTCATACCTTAGTTTCCATTATGGCTACATCGATCAACATCAGCGGAACTTCATTAAGCGTAGAGACCGAGCCATGCCTTAACCTACAGGCAACTGACTGGGAGAATGTCCTAGCTCGCTTAGCCGACAACTTCATCCTCTTCTTGATATCTGACCAAGTTAATAGCCAGTGACAATGCCAGTGAGTACTTTGAATGTACTTGCAAACCACCTTAAGATAACAATAATAACAAGAGGATATGCATTATGGATGTGGTAGTAGGAGGGCTCCAAGAGAGGTTCTTTTCTCAATTAGTTTCTCTTGTAGGTGTAAATCTACATATCTTTGTTGAAAACTTTTGTAAAACATCTTGGAAACCATTTTTAAACATTAGGACTGGGTCACCCATTTATTCCTTTCTCCCGGTCATCCCACGACCAAACTCCTTTCATTCCTTTCTGACCATCCCATGGTCAAAACATTTTCCAAAGCCACTTATTTTCCGAAATCCTTTTTGAAATCAAAACCAACACCGCTCTACAGAAGTTTGTCCAACCCATCCATGACCGTGGACATGGCTATTCGAATAGCTTTACACTCTGTAGAGGTTGTACACTTTCCCCACATCATCCGGGTACACTACCCTGATCTACACCGATCGTGGGTCGAGTAACCGATCAAGACTCTCCGGATTCCCACTCCAATATAAGTGCCTACCCTATGAGTGTTGTTTCCCCTCAACACCGGGAAGTCGGGTACCGAGTACCAACCGGAGCGCATTTTGCACTTCACAAGTGTGCGCTTTCAATGAGGGGCTCATAGTAATGCATGGAGGCCCGCAAACCCTTCGTTCCTTCTCCAGGTCGATGTCCCACATGGACCCTTATGTGAGAAGGCCCACCCTCTAGGGATTTTTATCACATGTAGTTATTGCGAGGCAGCTTATACTAGAGTAAACAAACATCAAATCCAGCCCTGTCCCATTCCAGAGTAATGTGGTTGCACGGGTTAAGTTGTTATAGCTAAACTACAAAGAACCAGGTGCGTTTTCATAAACCTTTTTCCTCCAGCTTTCCTTCAGCATTTTGTAAAACAAAACCTCTTTATTTCTCAACAAGTCTTGGGAGGTCCCACCTCACCAAGGTTTTATCATAAAACATTTGGTAAAACTTTTCCAGGGTCTTCCCATCCTATAGCTTTGCTTCGGCTAAATCGGGGTCTCCAAAGGGGGTATGGTGTGTTACACCATCTACCATACTAGGCACAAGTAGGTATCATCGAGAGGGTTGTACTTAGTAGTACCATTGAGTAATGGTTTGTAGGAGCCAAACCACTACCAGATATACAACATCATATAGTAAAACAATGCAGTTTTCATAAAATAATAGATAGAACATGCATAAGTAAAACAGTAGGACAAGGCTTATGAGAAAGAGGGTGGTTTGCCTGATGATCAGCAATATGGCAATATCTCCCTAGACTTCTTCTTAGAATACCCAATAATACCAATAATAAGAACCATCTTCTGATCTCCAATTTCACGCAACTATCGTCGTCAAGATAGCACATGCAAGCAAACCAAACCACAATCAACACAAGGCATACAAGCATCATTACAATACAGCAAGAAAGTGGACAATACAAGTATAATATTCAGTAGGTTTTGAGTGGTTGAGTTTAGAACCATTGCAAAAACCCTAATTGCAGTGGTGTGATTTCCTTTATTCGGGAAATGGTCAAAACCACTAATGAATGGGTTTCGGACCAAGGCCTGGGTAAGTATGGTATCAATGTGAAACCAGAATACCATCAGGTAGGTTTTGATAAAACAAGACCAACAAAAGTGGTTTCATGATTTTATCACTTTTCTTTATTTTCTTATGAATTTTCTAGTGATAAAGGATCTAGTTTTAGGAAATAATTCACCAGAAATGTTCTGGATCTCCAAAAATAATTCCTTGGGTGGTTAAGTAGGTTTTGATGTACTGATTCATTTAGAGATGGAATCACTCCAAAATAATTACCAAAATGCCCTCAGGAAATTCCCAAAGGCAGCTCTGGAGTTGTTTTGTCCTTTTCACCAAACTAAATCTACAGAAGCTTTTTATTTGATTCCAGGGACAAATGGTAGGTATTTAGAATAACTTTCTGTAGAAATTGGAATCAACCTATCTGGAGTTGTAGAGCTACTATGGTCAAATTACTGGTGAATTAACCATGCATAGAATTGTTTAATTCACCAAAAATCAAAGAGAGCACAGAAAATATTGAGCTCCTATATTTTGGTAGGTCTTATGTTTAGGAACTAGGAGAGTTGGGTTTAGGTCAGTACCTATTTAAATTTGGCCTAGAGAAAATCTTAAAGTCAAAGGGGTTATTTTAGTTATTTTTGCTACAGGCAAAATGTAGCTTAACATGACATGAGATAAATACTCACAAATATATGAGTCAAATACCTTTCAGGGAAACTTGGGCTTACTCCATTTGGAGTGCTGAATCTCCTTAAGGGGTATATTGATTGAGAAGGACACATTTTGGGAGATAAATTGACATTAAATAATAAAAATTATTTTTGGCAAGGGATTGGTTCTGCATGTTGGACAAATCTCCTAAGCATATGTTAAAATTTTCATTTGGAAATATTCCTGTACTTATCATTTTATTGGGCATTTATTCCAGACAGGATGTTTTTGGATTTTAGGAAAGGATTTGAAAAAGAAAGGCCGCAGGGATTCGTGGGCTGCTTAGGCCGGAGGCGATATGGGCCAGCCCAACCAGTTCCATGGCGCAGCGAGAGACGAGTTTAAACTCCAGCTGGAGGGGCCCGCTCATCAGCCGCTAGGCGAGCCGAAGCGGTATCCGCTGATCTAAGTCATTCGTTAAGGGGGATTCTATGGTGCCCGTGCGTCGTCTTCCTCCGTGGAGGGACAGAACCGACGGAACCCTAGGCGACCTAAGAGGGGTTCGAGGGCTTACCTGGGGCGTCGGGCGGCGCTAGTGACCGGCGGAGATGAGCCGGTCGACGACGGTGACCAAGTAGAGGGGCGTCAAGGTGGGGTTTGATGAAGGAGGGCGTCGCCTGCCTCTGCCACCACGAGATCTGCTTCGGTGCTCGCCGAAGCTCGCCGGAGAGGCCCGGGGAATCATGCATGTCGACGTAGAGGTTCTGGAGGGAATACGGTGGTCCTGTGGAGTGCAGGGCTGCTGCATGCGGAGAAAAAAAAGAATGGGGCTCGGGAGCGTCGGGTTTGCAGGAGATGCTCCACTTGGCCAAGAGCTGGAGCGGCAGCCTCCGGTGATCTTGTGACAAACAGAGGTCATAGGGAGGTATATCAGTAAGAGGGGAGACTCCCTGGAGGACAACGAGGGCGGGGAGATCAGGGAAGAGAGCTCACGCTCGAGTTCTTCCTTGCAGATTCGAAGCAAGGAAATGGCTCTCTTCGAGGATGTAGTGCACCGGGGAGGGACTGGAGCCTGGGGAAGATGAGTGGGGAGCAGTGGGGGCGAATGAGGGCGAAGGGAGGCGCTGGGGTGGCCTCGGGATATTTATTTGAGGGTAGATGGGTTAATGGTGAACCTTGTCCACCTAGTGCAAGGGAGGAGAGGGGAGGGCTCTGGTTGTCTAAGGGGACGGTGGAGAGGTAGGAGGTGAGGCTCTGAGTCGAGCAATGAGTGGAGGGGAGGGTGGTGGCAGTTACTGCCTCACTAATGCTAGGCTTATCTTTAATTAGCCATGTCTCTCTCCTAATAAGCTTAAGGGGACAAATTTGTGGGGGTGGTATAGTGGCATACTGACCAGGGGTTATGGGTGTTGCTGTGGTGGGCACATGTTTAGTTTTGGTGAGAGTTTGAAGGAGATTTGAAGGATAGATTGAATGATTTCAAATGTTGGCCAAACTTTGGATCATGAAGCAAGTTTCAAGACTTGATCTTGTCAGGTTTGGGTTAATGATGCTGGTTGGTAGGTGGGGTTAAGATACACCTCCGTTAATTTATTGAGATTTTTCAAATGGTTTTTAGTGCATTTTTTATCAATTATCTAAAAGGTGCAGAAGTGGTTTATAGAAGCTCATTTGATAAATTTACATTGGACATAGTTGGTTCTTGATGTGAGATGATTCTAAATATGAATCCATACTTTGAGGAATTTTCCCATGATTTATTGGGGATTAAAAGTATTTAAAACTATTATTATTCCATTTCTGCCATTTTGAGAAAATAGGCAAAAAGAAATAATAAAACCCTTCAAAAATATTGATTTTTGAAGTGGGAGGTTAGGTTATGATATATGGACCTCAAATGAGACAAAATTTGGGGAAGTGCTTTGACAAAAACCAAACTTTCAATTGGGAAAGGGGTTTTGGAGATTTTGTCTATTAAAGGAATTAAATAGATTTGGAGCCATAATAATTATGGATAATATTTGATAAATCTTGATGATCAAGTTAGATGATGTAGACAGGGTGTAGCAAGCATTTGAAACCTTGGGAATTGGAAATCCAACTTGAATTAGATGGAAAACAAGGAGTTGTGGATCTAGGGTGATGTTATTTTTATACCACCAAAACCTTGTTGGATCTTGGAGCTCAGAGCTCACCTTGATGCAAGGTATATATGGATAGTTAGACAAAGTCATATAGATGATCATGTCAGAAGGAGTTTGGTTTGGTTACATTTGAGGTTGTCTGGAAGTGATGGCAATCTTTGTTGAAAATAAGGCTGCCATACCAGATGAGTCATGATGCCTTATAAACCATGTGGGTTTAAGAAGCACAAAGATCCACTTGGAACAAGTGAAGTAGATGTTGATATACCTATATGAGTAGAACACAACCATGCAAAGAGTTGGTCCATAGAAGGTTGGATAGTGGTGTGAGCTTCTATCAAAGTAGGCATGTTGACTAGATTTGCAGGAATAGTTATTTTCTTGCCTGCAAAACCATCAAGAACAAGTGGATTGGAGGATGATATAACCAAGGGCAAGATTGGGCCTTGGTAGTCCTTATGATGGTTAACAAGATGGTTCAGATGCATTTTCAAAAATGCACAAGTGTTGAGAAAGGGAGGCATTCAAAAAGGTGATGTTGGAAATAGTTTTCCAGACAGCCAAATTTGGCAGATTTAGGGTTTTTGACTAGAGCATGAGAGGGAATGTTTTTGATGGGTTGCAAGGTACCCAAGCATAATCAAGTGGATGATGTTGAAGTTTAGATTGAGTAGAAAGGATCCATGCTTGATATTGGTCTTCATTGACTTGGAAACTTCTAGAAGGGATATCATCAGAATTGATCTGGTTAAGGGTTTTAGATGATCACCTAGTATCTAGGGATTATATCCTGCTTTGTACTCTTGCTTCGGGTGTGGTGATTTGGAAACCTCTTGATCCTAGTGATGAGCTCCTAGAGTAGCTCATACTATCTCCTAAGCAGACAAATCAAGCAGCAGATTAAGGCAATTCATCAGTCAGTAGATTAACGCAACTCATCTTATAAACTAAGAAAACTTACTACTAGGGTTACCATCAATCCTAGCACGAGGTAAGGATGGGTATTTTGAAAAGGTTGTGCTTTGGATAAGATGAGAGTCCTTGGTGTCTCTACCAAGAGTAGAATTCAAAAGCTTTAAAAGGAGGTTATGGGGAAACCTAGAGATAAGAATGGTTGAAGGTTCTGTCTATAAAACATAAGGAGATTATAATAGGTTGCTCTCCATAGTTTAGGGAAATAGAAGCTACTAAAATAGTTGGTTTGCAAAGGCTTCTTGGCTCAGGTTTTGGAATGTCAGAACATTTGAGAATATGGAAATTAAGCCAAGACAGTTTTGGGAAGTAGCTTTTCTCAACTAGTGTTGAGGTAAGGAGTATATCTTCTAATACACAATCTTAAGCATAAACTTAGTTAAACAACAGGCAAACACTTCATCACTAAACAAGAAAAAAAAATTGTTCCCCCTGATTTTTGCATTCTGGACAACTAATCAGGGTTGCTGAAATTGGGATGTTACATTATCGAACCAGTAGGAGCAAGCAAACACCTCCAAGGTGTTGTTTCCAACTTGGAATCCTGCACTACACAACCACAGAACTTTGCCCCCAACTTACAGTGAGGTTATCAATCTCACCGGTTTTGCTGAAAACAATGGATTAAACGTATTGTGTGGAAGAAAGTAATAGCTTGCAGAAAGTAAACAGAAAACAGTAAATAGTTGTAAATTGATGGTAAAAGAAAGGACCGAGGTCCATAGTTCACTAGTGGTGGTTCTCCTTAAGATAGATGATATGTTGGGTGAACAATTTACAGCGGGGCAATTGACAAACATCAAGAAATCATACATGCATATACTAATCATCTTGACTCCTATGAGATTTGATTGGGCATTACAACATTATACATAGACCATAATCCAACTGCATCTATGACTAATAATCCACCTTCAGGTTATCATCCGAACCCCCTCCAATATTAAGTTGCAAGCAATAGATAATTGCATTAAGCATTGTGTGTAAAGTAAACAATATGATTGTTCTATGAACAAAGGATTGTTGTTTTCTCCCTAATAGCAACAGCACATCTAGTACCTTAGAGATTTCTGTCACTTCCCCAGATTACTAGAGGCATGAACCGACTATCGAGCATAAATACTCCCTCTTGGAGTTGCTAGCATCTACTTGGCCAAGATATCTACTAACAACGGAGAGCATGCAAGATCACAAATAACAAAGACATGATAGAATCAATAATCAATCTAAAATAGCATCTCAATATCCATCGGATCCCCGTAAACACAACATGTATGATTACAAATAGATGATCTTGATCATGAACGGAGCTCACAACATGATAGCACAAAGGAGAAGAACCAACCATCTAGCTACTACATGGACCCATAGTCCAAGGATGAACTACTCACGCATCACACCAGAGTCTTGCATGGTGATGAAGAAGGCCTCCAGGGTAAATTCTCCCCTCCGGCTGGGTGCCGGGAAGAGCTTCAGATCCCTCCTGATCTAGGTATGGAGATGACGGCGGCTACAGACTCTTTCGTGGATTTTTGATCGGGTCCTTAGGGTTTTTGTATCAAAGGCATCTTATAGGCGAAAGGGAAGGCCAAGGGGGTGCCCTAGGCGGCTGCACCACCCCCTGGCCCCTCTCTGTCTCTTATTCTGGCTCTGTGTCCCCCTCGGTTAAATATTGACTTTGGCTTTTGTCCCGTCCAATTCGGAGAATATTCATTTTCTGACTTTCCTGGAACCAAAAACAGCAGAAAACAGGCAGCTAGCATTGTGGCATCTTGTTAATAGGTTAGTCCAAGAAAGTATATAAAAAGTACTCCATAGTATGGACAAAACATAAGAAAGTAGATATAAACCAAGCATGGAACATCAAAAATTATAGATACGTTTGCAACGTATCAACGACCTTGCCAGTCTTCTTATCATCTAGGTACTTGGGGCAGTTGCGCTTCCAATGGCCCTCACCCTTGCAGTAGAAGCACGTGGCGCCGGGATTGGACTTGTGTCCCTTGGAGGAAGAGGCAACTATTTTGCCGTACCTCTAGGATTTACCCTTCTTGTCCTTGCCCTTCTTTGCGGATTTATTGAAGTCAATGGTCTTGGTTACCATCAAGATGGTGTTCTCCTTCATGATTTCCACCTCAGTGTGCTTAAGCATGGCAAACAACTTAGACAAGGTTTTAGTCATACCCTACATGTTTTAGTTCAGCATGAAGCTCTTGTAGCTAGGGGGTACAGACTGCAGGACCCTATCAACCGCCAGCTCATCATTGATTTTTCAATCAATATCGTTTAGGCGTTGAACATAGCTAGACATTTTGACAACGTGTTCGCTCAAGCTGCTGTGTTCCTCCATCTTAGCCAAGAAGAAGAGGTTTGAAATCTCATACCTCTCAAACCGGGTGTGAGGCGCAAAGATGTCCTTGAGATGGGTGATGATATCAAATGCGTTCTTGTTCTCGAAGCACTTCTGCCGATTGGCCTCCATGGCATAGAGAATGCCACTCTAGACACATGCATTATCATCTCGCTTCTGCTGATAAACATTTTTATCAGCCTGAGAGGCGGTAGTAGTGGATTGGTCACCTATAGCAGCCTCAAGTATATAGGACATCTTCTAGGGAATGAGGAAAATCCTTAAGTTGCGGGACCAGGCGGTGAAGTTCGTCCCATCAGTTTTGAGCTTTTCTTTCTCAAGGAAGGGGCCAAGGTTGAAGGTAGCACGAGACATCTACAATAATATGGGTTCTTATTTAGTCATAATAAAACACCAGAACTCCCACTCAACTGAACATCCCCCAACATTCATTTAGTGACTACACGATCCCTTTACACCACATCATCCCCTATCATCATGGAATTTGATGCAGCTGCCAGGGTAGATACTTGATGACCCACAAGTATAGGGGGTGTATCGCAGTATTTTCGAGGGAAGTGAAACCCAATTTATTGATTCGACACAAGGGGATCCAAAGAATATTTATAAGCCTTAACAACTGAGTTGTCAATTCAGCTGCACCAGGAAACAATCTTGCTCACAGCAGTTTATCAGTAGCAACAGTTTTGTAGTAGGAATAGCAAAGTAACAGCAGTAGTAAAGCAAAGACAATAGTAACAAAAGCAGTAAACAGTGGGATTCGAGTGCGGTAGGCATAGGGATGGATGGACGGGTGTTGCATGGACAAGACAATTCACATAGCAATCAGAACATAGGGCAATTGCAGATAAATAAGATAAAGCATCCAAGTACTAGACAATCCTAGGCATGTGTTCCATATATAGTCATACGTGCTCGCAATGAGAACTTGCACAACATCTTTTGTCCTGCCAGCTCGTTTGCAGCAGGGCCTCTAGGGAACTACTGGCAATTAAGCTGCTCCTTTTAATAGAGCACCGGAGCAAAGCATTAACACTCCGTGAACACATGTGATCCTCACATCAAAGCCTTTCCCTTCCGGTTATCCCGATTTCTGTCACTTCGGGGCCATATGTTCCGGACAACGACGTGTGTATACAACTTGTAGATAAGACCAAAAACAATACTATCATAATGAATCAATAACATGTTCAGATCTGAAATCATGGCACTCGGGCCCTAGTGACAAGCATTAACACAACAAGTTGCAACAAAGTCATAAAGCACTAATAAAATATACTAGGCACTATGCCCTAACAATCTGATGCCATTACATGAACGATCTCATCCCATCCCTACCATCCCCATAGCCTACGGCGAGGGATTACTCACTCATAGATGGAGGAAACATGGATGGTCGATGAATATGATGGTGGAGATCGATGGAGATGGCCCCGGGGGCACTTCCCCGTCCCGGCAGGGTGCCGGAACAGAGACTTTCTGTCCCCTGAATCTCCCCTTCGGTGGCGGCGGCGCAACGGAACTTTTCGTGGAAAAACATCGAACCCCCGGAGCTTTTAGGTCAGAAGGCTTCTTATAGGCGAAGAGGGAGACCGAGGGGGTGCCTAGGGCCACCACACCATGCCCTAGCGCGGCCAGGCCCAGCCCGCGCCTGGGGGTGGTGTGGCCAGCCCCTGGCCCTCCTCCGTCTCGTATTCTGGCTCCTGTAGTCTTCTGGAAAAATAGGCACTTTGGCTTTTGTCCCGTCCAATTCTGAGAATATTTATTTTCTGACTTTCCTGGAACCAAAAACAGCAGAAAACATGCAGCTGGCACTGTGGCTCTTGTTAATAGGTTAGTCTAAGAAATCATATGAAAAGTACTCCAAAGTGTGGACAAAACACAAGAAAGTGGATAAAACCAATCATGGAGCATCAAAAATTATAGATACATTTGCAATGTATCAACATCCCCAAGCTTAACTCCTGCTCGTCCTCGAGTAGGTAAGTGATAAAAAGAAAGAATAATTTTTGAGGTGACATGCACCATCAAAGACTTGACCAAAGTACTTGTAAAACATTCAAAGATGGGATCATAGTACTTCAATCATAACATGAAAGACAAAGTTCTAGAAATAAGACAAAGAAACTATGATGTAACATGAAAAGGCACAAACAAAAGATTCATGAATAACACTGCCTTGCAAGACGTTTGTTTGTTTCACATAAAGAAAACATAGCATAAAAGTATTCAGCTTGTCCCTCATAGAGTAGCAAATATAAATGCATAGGACACCTTCAAAGTTCATAAGAGTGACTAGATACAATAGTTTAAAACAAGGAATAACAAGATATGCATCAATCAACTAGTCTTTGGACAATGCACATAGAACTAAGAATGGACACTATGCTCTCAAAGTAAGTGCATAAAGATAGAAGGTGGAGACTCAATATAATGGTGGACGAAAGGCCTTTGTATAAAAGGAAGTAGGGATTCAAATCTCATAAAGAGCTTCCAAAAATTATGGTACTTATAGCTTTCAGCTCTGCCCCTATCATAAGCATCTTGAAGTGATTAAGGTTAAAGTGAACAAACTATGTTGTACATGCTTGATGAAGTATAAGTCAGAAATCTCATGTCCCTTGTATACGAGGGCCGCTCCTCATGCTACTCAAGTTTAGTCACCGGTAAGTTCTTGTCATCGTAAGTACATGTGTATCATAGAGAACCGCCAACTGGGTACCCCTTGCCCGATGATATGGAAGAATCCCCATATCAAAATGACAAGGCAAGCAGACAACGAGCATCTCAGCATTCTTCTTATTTACCATGGGAATATGGTGCTTTTTTCTCTCTTTCCTCTTTTCATAGTATCTCTTTTTTTCTCTTTTTTCTCAATATAGGACTCTTTTTTTATAAGAAGAATGCTTCATAGACAGCTCATTATGGTTACGCTGTAGGTTTCCACCATGTCAGCATGGATTAGACCAGCGGCCCAGGCGTTTCTCTAACACATATACATAACTCCATGGACTTACAAGCTCCCCTTTCATTTCACACCGACGACATCCATATACAAAAGAGCATGATATCAACTAGGTACAAGTACCAAGTGCAATGTTGAAAGCGTTCCCCATGAAATCATGGTTCTGCTAATTCCCAACAAATAAGTGCAAGAATATACAACATAGACGACACAATGGTTCAAGTTCATTAAGGGCAAGTAAAGTAAAGTGTGCCATCAAGTTCGTGAGAGCTTTAATCACTAGTTTTCTCGTAACAAGTGGAAGGTAAACAAAAGCATGAATATACTTGGAATAGCATAAGCTAGTAGGTAGGTGCGGTGGACTCTTTGGAATAACTTGGTTTAGGGAGTTGGATGCATGAGTGGAACTCATACTTTATTGTGGAGGCTAGCAAAAGACTGGGAGCGACAAACTAAGAGAGCAATAATGGCCATAATCATGCAGAGCGTTAAAACATCATTGATAAAAGCATAAAGTGATACTACAAGTTGAAAACTAAAGGATCATAAAGGCTATGGTGACTTGAGACAGTCATAACATGGTGTGAGCATGTGCCAAGTCAACTCAAATAAAGCATCAAAGGAGAATACCACAATACTATGCTTTAATATGCTAAAACAACGCATGATTTATCCAAGGCACATTAAGCAATCTCAATTGTTTATAACAAGTCATGCTATAGCAAAGAATACTAAGCATAAAGCCAAAACAATATCAAGCATGACATGACGAAGCATAGGCCACAGTCAAAAACAAGCTCTCTTTAACACATAAGTATGAACTTTCCTACTCTTTTCCAAACCAAACCATTTGCAAACCAATGTATGAAAGAGGGGGTCCAACCAATTTATTCAGAAAACTAAGCAAACCAAGCAAACTAAAAACCAAAATGAAAATGAAAAAGAAGACGCTCCAAGAACAACACAACTGTGCATGAAACAATAAAAATGAAGCGTTTGGAAGAAACCTGGAATTTTTATTGATGAAGAAGGGGATGCCTTGGGCATCCCCAAGCTTTGACGCTTGTACTTCTTGTATGTTTCTTGGGGTGACACGCGTGGAATCCCCAAGCTTGAGCTTTATTCCATCCTTCATCTCATTACTCATTCCTTCCATACACCTGAAATTTTCCCTTCATACAAAACTTCACACAATCTTTATTAGCAATATTAGTGCACTCAAGATAAATAAGTCTTAAGGTTCAGTTATAACACCAAATAAACTTCCATTAGAACACTAGCTACTGTATCACTTCCCTCAAAAAGCTCAATTCCCCAAAAGAACTCAAAAAGGAACCAACAAGAAGCAAATGCAGAAAATGGCAGAAATCTGTCAAAACAGACCAGCAGGTAAAGACGAATTTTTTCGAAGACCTTCTGTTGCCCAAATCAAAAAGTGTTGAACTAACGAAAGTTACATAACAACCTGGGGCTGAATCGCAAACAATTACAGCTCAATCCGACATACAGATCTCTCTCATGAATTTTTACGGTGAAGCACAAAAATCTGTTTCGGGACAGCAACTTTCCCAATCATTACTTCTCTCTCATTAGAGGTTACTCTTGGCACAAAAAGAAAAGAAAAAGGATAAGGAGCGGTTATTACTGAAGTAATAAATTCCAAGACTCATCTAAAACATTTGGGTTATCTCCCAATAAGTACTTTTCTTTGCCGCCTTTAAGTTAGGCACAAGCAAAAACTGAAATGGATAGAATAGAAGTAAGCAAAGATAATCATGGTGAAAACATTGTTTTGTTCAATGAAATTCTTTTGTTAACAAGGTTGATCAGGTCTTGTTACCAAAACAATTTCATATGAGATAAAACTTTGTATTCCACTAATGATTATGTTACCTCAACCTTGATAGCAATGTTCCCAATCATAATAGTTTCAAATTTTTCTCTTGGTATGGGACAATATATTTCTCCAACTTGAATGCCCTCAACATGTTCAATTGAATTCAAGCCATAAGTCCTTTCAATCTTCTTGGGGAAATATACAATATGTTCCTTGTCATTAACATTGAAGGTCACCTTCCCTTGATTATAATTAATAACAGCTCCTGCAGTATTTAAGAAAAGGTCTCCCAAGAATAATAGACATAATATCATCTTCAGGCATAAAAGTTTGAGAGGATGCTCTCATAAGAAATATAAAGTGAAGTAAAATAGAGCATCAAGAATCAAATCCAAAACACATTTAAGTCTAACCCACTTCCTATGCATAGGAATCGTGTATGCAAATAAATTCACAAAGAACAAAGTGACAAGCATAGGAAGATAAAACAAGAGTAACTTCAAAACTTTCAGCACATAGAGAGGTGTTTCAATACAATGAAAACTTCTACAACCATATTTTCCTCTCTCGTAATTATTTACAGTAGCCTCATGAATAAACTCAACAATATAACTATCACATAAAGCATGCTCTTCATGATCTACAAGCACTAGAGCTTTATTATAAACATTTTCAAAAGAAACCTCGGGAACATAACATTCATCCTTCTTTAGTAAGCATGGAGGACAATCAAAAAAAATAAGGGATAAAGAGTTACTCTCATTAGAAGGTCGGCATGGGTAGCTAATCCATTCTTCCTCCTTTTGTTCATCACTCTCCTCCTCTTTTTCATCTAATGAGATTTCAGGTTCATCAATTTCTTCTTCCATAGGATCCTGCAAGGCATTAGTCTCTTCCATTTGCGGAGAGCATCTATTAAAATACTCAAGAATAGGGCCATTTTCATCCTTGTAATTATCAAAGCAAAATTTAAGTATACTATAAACCTCATACTTATAAGGTGAATCATCAATATTTTCAAGCAAACTAGCAAGTTCAAAAGCACCCTTCCAAGCAATAAATTCTTCAATTTGTTCTGCATCATAAAAGTCATAAATTCCTTTAGAATAGGAAGATATGGTATCATTATCATTATACTCACATTGAAAAGGGAGGTGTTTATACCTCTTTCTGCAACGAGATTCATCACAGCAATAAGTAACATTATCAGTAGAGCACATGTTTCTAGCAATGGTATAGAATCTATCAATTTGTTCCCATAAGTGTTTCCCTTTTTGTGACAAGCGGTGTTCCTTATAATAATATTTTTGATCTTCCGTGAACCCACTTTGCCAATAAGCTTCAGTTTCAAAGAAACCAACCATTGACAACAAGCATGACAAAGCAAGACAATAACAGACCAACCAAAATAACAACTAGAGTAGGAACTAATTTTTTTTTGTATTTTTGATAAAGAAACAAGCAAACAAGGAGAAAATAAACTTAGCTTGAACAATAGTGAATCCAAGTGGACTTGATAAATAAAGCTATGCTCCCCGGCAACGGTGCCAGAAAAATGTCTTGATGACCCACAAGTATAGGGGGTGTATCGCAGTATTTTCGAGGGAAGTGAAACCCAATTTATTGATTCGACACAAGGGGATCCAAAGAATATTTATAAGCCTTAACAACTAAGTTGTCAATTCAGCTGCACCAGGAAACAATCTTGCTCACAGCAGTTTATCAGTAGCAACAGTTTTGTAGTAGGAATAGCAAAGTAACAGCAGTAGTAAAGCAAAGACAGTAGTAACAAAAGCAGTAAATAGTGGGATTCGAGTGCGGTAGGCATAGGGATGGATGGACGGGCGTTGCATGGACAAGACAATTCACATAGCAATCAGAACATAGGGCAATTGCATATAAATAAGATAAAGCATCCAAGTACTAGACAATCCTAGGCATGTGTTCCATATATAGTCATACGTGCTCGCAATGAGAACTTGCACAACATCTTTTGTCTTGCCAGCTCGTTTGCAGCAGGGCCTCTAGGGAACTACTGGCTATTAAGCTGCTCCTTTTAATAGAGCACCGGAGCAAAGCATTAACACTCCGTGAACACATGTGATCCTCACATCAAAGCCTTTCCCTTCCGGTTATCCCGATTTCTATCACTTCGGGGCCATAGGTTCTGGACAACGACGTGTGTATACAACTTGTAGATAAGACCAGAAACAATACTATCATAATGAATCAATAACATGTTCAGATCTGAAATCATGGCACTCGGGCCCTAGTGACAAGCATTAAGCACAAAAAGTTGCAACAAAGTCATAAAGCACTAATAAAAGATACGAGGCACTATGCCCTAACAATCTGATGCCATTACATGAACGATCTCATCCAATCCCTACCATCCCCATAGCCTACAGCAGGGGATTACTCACTCATAGATGGAGGAAACATGGATGGTCCATGAATATGATGGTGGAGATCAATGGAGATGGCTCCGGGGGCACTTCCCCGTCCCGGCAGGGTGCCGGAACAGAGACTTTCTGTCCCCCGAATCTCCCCTTCGGTGGTGGCGGCGCGGTGGAACTTTTTGTGGAAAAACGTCAAACCCCCTGGAGTTTTTAGGTCTGAAGGCTTCTTATAGGCGAAGAGGGAGACCCAGGGGGTGCCTGGGGCTACCACACCATGCCCTAGCGCGGCCAGGCCCAGCCCGCCCCTGGGGGTGGTGTGGCCAGCCCCTGGCCCTCCTCCGTCTTGTATTCTGGCTCCTGGAGTCTTCTGGAAAAATAGGCACTTTGGCTTTTGTCTCGTCCAATTCCGAGAATATTCATTTTCTGACTTTCCTGGAACCAAAAATAGCAGAAAACAGGCAGCTGGCACTGTGGCTCTTGTTAATAGGTTAGTCCAAGAAATCATATGAAAAGTACTCCAAAGTGTGGACAAAACACAAGAAAGTGGATAAAACCAAGCATGGAGCATCAAAAATTATAGATACATTTGCAATGTATCAATACTCATGCTTGACCTTTCGATCATCTGTGTTCTGAGGCCATGTTTGTACATGCTAGGCTCCCTAACTTTAACCACAGTGTATTGAAGTGCATACATGGCTTGCACCCACCATATGCAAACGCAAAGATGTCTAGCACCCGATCATCATGACCTGCTTTATAATTGCGAACTTTCTTGGTGGCGCACACGTGTGGGAGAAAACGAATATTGGAATTATAGTATGAAGGATTATCTTATTATGCAACCGCCGTAAGTCTAATACTAGTACAACAAGATCATACAACAACTAACATCTAATGAAAACAGTTATGTATGTGTGATATGTGGTAGTTCGTCGTGTCGTGATCTCCATCGAAAGCACGGACATTTGCACTAGGTTCATGGTGCCACCTTGTCTTCGACTGTCTATCCCATAAACACTTACCTGAACCACACATATCACTTTCCCTCCTTAAAAAATACGCTTCTACTTTATGTTTGCAAGTTTTACGTAGTTAATTGGGATTTTGCACAAGAACCACTTCTTACCTATGAATCCAACCACGATGTGGATTAACTAGTTGCCACTTTTAGTCCCTTTTCAGGGTCATCCTTTGTAAGTTCCATATCAACTAATGTCGAAGAGACAAACACCCCAGCCACTTATACGATGCAAGCCGTATGTTAGTCGTGGAACTGGTCTCGTGTAAGGTTGGTCTAGGCCGCTTCATCCAACATAACCGCGATAGTGGGAGGGTAGCAATTAGAAAATCAACGCCCACACAATCCACGTGTGTTTTACTCGTACTAGTACATCTACGCATAGATTGCTCTGATAACACTAAAGGGGTTCCGTGGCAGAAAACAAAAAAATTCTACTACGAGAGTGCACAAACCCAAGATCAATCTATGTAGAAGTATAGTAATGAGCGGAATACGATGATCATACCTTTGAAGTCCTAAAAGCGGGATTATGTTCCCGCACAAACATTGTTGATGAAGTCAAGCATCATAGACCTCAAGGTCTAGAAGGCTTCAAGCGTCCAACACCACTAGTGGTGGTGCCTCATCAAGCTTTACACGTGTACGGTGCAAAAGACGTCTCCTGGTCCCGTTCCAGCAAGACAGTGGATAAAGCAGATTTGGACAGATCCTAGCGGCACGACGGTGTTCGCTGGGTGGAGAAACCTCTACCTCTTGTAGCACGTTCCTAACTTGGGAACACGCTGAGACGGAGAGTGGGAGGGAAAGAGAGAATGGTCAATTCCAACTTGTGGGATTGACTTGATGGAGTTGATTGAGGAATTTGGGCAAATCCCACCCCTATATTTAGGAAAAACTAGGCTACTCCTACCCTCCAAGTCTCGGGCTGGAAAACTTTGGGAGAGGTGGAGGAGGAGCTGGCCGACCAGTGGGGATGGGCCCAACGCGTGCCTAGCCTACCTTGGTGGCTAGCGATGGTGGTGAGACCACCCAAGCACCCTAGCCCAACTAGGGTTAGCCCCCCTCTTGGGCCCTCTTCCCTCCTAGGGAAGGCCCATGTGGGGAGTTTTTCCTTTTTATTTTTATTTAAATAAATATATATTAATACTAATCCATAATTAAATATTAAATACATTATTTAATTCCTATATATTCAAAAGTCCTTTTGAACAGACTCTGAACACTTAGGCATTCTCTCCGGAACACTTCCGGTTCTCTCTTCCTATTTCTCTATCGGTAGTAGATCAACCTGCATCGTCGATTACCCTTAAGCATGACACCCAGACGATTCGGGAATGTTCAGGTATGAAGGAGACATCTCCCTAATCAAGTGATCATCAATGGTATCTGGAAACACATGATGATATCTTCACATCCCACGAATTCGGTTTTTCTCTTGAACCTTCCAAACGTCGAGTCTCATTCCCTTTGCACAATTATATCTGGTTTGTCCAAGACCTGATCTCATGTATCCTATATAGTTTGATCTTTTTACCAACAAACACGTTTACTCATTCCCGTGGTATCACATCCTTGTGAACTAGTCACTTTCTTGCAAGATCTTTGATATGCTCTCATCGAGTGGGCCCAGAGTATCTATCTGTCACTCAGATAGGATGTAATACCTCGGACCATGTGCTCTAAGAAACAAGCCAGGATGAACCCAAAAGTGGATAAGGGGTTCTATCGCGGAGGCCCAAGGCCACTCACATGTAGTCCCATAGAAGCGGAGCAGGGAACGGTACTTGCCAACCACCCTATCCACTTTCAAGAACATCGTAACAAGTGCGAGCGGCGTATTCGATAGGTATGCGAACAAAACATACACAAATGAGTATGTATATCTGTTGGGGATCGGTGCGGAAAACAAAAATTCCCTACGATGTAACCCTAGAAACTGCCTAGGATCTATCTATGTAGTAATGCGGTAATGGTCGGAGCGTAGAGAATACATACCCTTGTAGACCATACGCGGTTAACGTTCCGCGGGGAACGTGGTTGAAGTAGTCGTACTCGTAGCCGACCTCAAGGTCGCGAAGCTCCTCGCAGGTCACCCCTTGCTCCTTCTAGATATTCATCATCTTCATCGTGCAACAGCTCCGGCTCACGACATTCAAGCACCCCAAGTGTTACGCCTTGTGTCTTCGTACACATCTGGTGCACGATGAGACCTCCGGCTCCCCGATCCCGCCGGGAGTGCGGAAGTTGATATCCGGCTAGGAATCCCTGCAGCGCAACGGCGTACTGCAGGTGTGCCTCGATCGCACAGCCCAGACTTGGGGCCATAGTCACGAGGTATAGAGAGAGGGAGGAGGAGAAAGTAAACTAAAGGACTTCTCAAGTTGTTGGTGTTTAATCCCACCCATGGGCACCCCTTTATATAGGGGGAGGGGGTGTGCCCTCCCCTTTGGGTTTTCCATGTGGGACTATTCAAGGGAGAGGGGGGAGGCGCATGGGCCTTAATGGGCCACCGGCCAGGGGCAGGCCCCACCCCGCGCACAGCCCTAGGCTGGCAGGGTGGGCCCCCTTGAGGCGCCTGGGCCTTGGCCCCTGATGACAATGTCGTTTGAACCGTCTAAATGTAGCATCCTCTTCCTTTTGTTTCTCGATACAACTTGTCGGAGATCCGATCACACGTATCCCATACCTTGTTCAATCTCGTTCACAACAAGTTATGTTTTCTTGTTACCGTGATATTACATCCCCGTGACCTAGTCACATGTTGCAAAATATATGGATGTAATCTCACCAAGCCAGCCGTATGTATCTTTACCCGTCATGTGGGTGAACAAATCCCGGTCTTGTAGTCACTTGTCATCTAATGTTCCTTTGGAATACCCAACGTACACCTTTATGGCCACCGCGTTACCAGATGACGGTTGATGCAGTCTAAGCAGCCTAGGGAAACAGTGAGTAATATGAGCTCACGGTCTAAGGAGAAGGAGTCTAGGTATAGTTGTTGCAACAATGAACTAGATGACTTGATCGTGTTGCAATCCTTCGAGGAATGTCCAACCACATCATTCTCCAATGATATGATCTCATTGTCAGTCGGCATAAATTCCCATGATCTTGAAGCCTAGATCATCTTCGTGACCAACGAACTAGTATGAATAGAGGCTACTAGGGACTTGGTTGTTTCATACCACACCTATACCAATGTTTCTACTTGGCACAGTTCTAGCACAGTATGAAACTATTATAAACTAATTGAGATATGACAATAAAAACCTATTTATTATTTGCCTCTAGGGCATATCTCCTTCGGTCTCCCACTTGCACTAGAGTACAAATAATCCAGCTTGCATTTTACTCGTATAAACCATATACCATATGCGTTTACAGATCATGCATGCTCATGGGAAACCTCATGTCCATGTTCTGTTTTACTAGACCATTATGTCTTTTGCAAATCGTTAATGTCTTCCTAATTTTGACATTCACACCATTATCTTATAATGGGTCGAAGTATTCGTTTGGCAACAAAGTGAGACTTTTGTTTTTAGTGTTTATGATGACGGTCGTTTTCATTGTTGTCATCTAAACTTCGAAACACACTTTGCTATCCTTTGTGTATATATTATAGTCATGGCAGCAGAACGAGGCCAGATTCCAGGAGCTTACAGTGACGTTAGATCAACCTCGAGGGCTTTCTCATGGGCACTGTGCCCTGGGACACATCATTCTACATTAAAAGTGAACTAGCCCCGCCATAACATTATACATCACATCAGATGTAGCCTTTATACTTCTATATCTATGTAGATCCTAGTGCATGAAATGCATCTATGCCACTTACATTGCTTCTTGCCATTTATGCACAAACTCAATTCTAGTTCAGTGATCAACTCAGGAATCACTTAAATACACGCTCTTACAGTTAAGACTTTGTCCTATCAACCAGAACCTTGGGTCACGTTATGTCGAGTATACAACATGGTTTTTGGAAGAACCTATGACTGAGGCATAGGAGATGCAACGCATCTCTTTCTTTCAACGATCGTTACAATACTAACTCAATGCTTCATATAGTAAGAACTACTTTCTGACCTTGTTCCATTCTGAGTTGCTTCAGAATCTTGCTTAGGACATTCTGAACATCTTTCAGAATCAAGTCCAGGAAGCATTCGACATTCAGTGTTTATTAAACTCACCAATCTATCTCGATAGATCTTATTGTTTAATAACTTCAAATTCATCCTTATTTATCTAACTTTAAAAAAATTATTAACACCAATCTCATCATTCACATATGTCATCCACATACCCAAGAATGATTTCACGCTCCCACTCAAATATGACATTCATGTTTGAGATCCAGGGATTTCACTTTGCTCCCACTCAAATATGACATTCATGTTTGAGATCTAGGGATTTCACTCAGCTCCCACTCAAAATATGTTAGCTACATATTATGAATTAGCCAAGCTGATTTGCTCCCACTCAAATCTAGGTCCTCTTGATAATCTTGGACATTCCAAAATTCTTTGATCATCATCAATTTGAGAATTCCAATTACGAGACTTCAATATCCATATATTTCTAGTGTAAATCCAAAAGACTTTAAGCATCACTACTATTGTAGTCAACTCCTTGAATTTGTCCAAATTTGTGACAAATCGAGCTTTTGTCATTCATTAAGTTTCATTTCCTTCTTATGACTTTGTAGTCAATCAGAAATATCAAGTAAACTTCTTTACTTTAATGAGATCAAGTAACATGTTACTTTGCAATCTTAAATGTAACTTAATATAGGATTTTACGACTCCTAGTCATTTCTCGTACTCTGGTCCATCACGCTTCTTTGTAATTAGTAGGTATGTCTTGTTCAAAACATGACAAATGAATCAACAATACAATTCCACAAACTTGTAGAATATATAGTTGAATCCTACTTTCTTTAGTAAAAGTATTCGATGAAACTTTATGATCATTATCATTGGTTTCTCCTCTATTTGTAGAGTTTGGTTTCACAAAACAAATTCCGTTGCGCCACTCAACAATTCGGAGGCAAGGTCAAATACCTTGTTTTCATCTTTTACTTTCTTCCACATGTATCTTCATCGAGACACATCAACTTAGGACAACAGAAAGTTTGCCCCTTGTGGAAGATGCATTCATAGCTTCCTAAGAATGCTCTACAAAGACTTGTTTATTCGCCACGATTTCGACTTATCGAAATCTCCAGAAACTTGAACGTTCCATAACACTTATGGTGTTGTTTCCACGAATCTTTAGATGTTCCTTTGTATTTCAAATGAGTGTTTGCTTATTTTGATCTTTAACCCTAAATGATAACTATAACCCCGATAAGAGATAATATGTATCTAATACAAAATAATTATGATGTTTAGACATTTCAACATAGTTTGAATTTGCCCAATTATCATAATTTGTGAAACATCTTTCACAAGTTCCTTTTATGCTACACTTAACTTGAATACCTTAGTTATATCGATCAAATCGAAGAGACTTGTTAATTCAGTTAATTCAATATCCCATTTGGTTATGAACTAATTTGAACAATTCAAATCATTTCAAAATTCATGTTTCATTAAGTAAATACACTTATTCACTTTAAGTCCACAATAAATGATTTCCACTACTTGTTGAAAATATGATACATCACTATGTATAAGATTCAACATTTCTTCGCATACCACCGTTTTACCAGAATGCGGAGTTTTACTCATTCTGTCTGAGAGGCATGGTTTTGCAAAGTCTCTAGATTAAGCATCTAGGACCCCAATCTTTCATAAAGAACCTGCAATAACCAAAATGACTTAAACTGTAGTGTCATTTCATTATTAAGCTTTGGATATCTTTTAGCATTCTAATCCTTTATAAATGTTTAAACCATTATCATTAACATAGTGATGAGAATAACTTATTTATAATCATAATGTGACCATAAGGTATTGTTCATAAGAATAGTACAAACTGGTTTGTAACTTCTTCATATGAATAATCGTCTTGCCAAAAGCAAGACACACAAACTAGGATTACAAAATTATATTCAAGTCCACTAATCCAAATGATAAACTTTGAGGGAAGAGGTGATGTCGGCCATCAACTATTTTTCTTGCCATCATCAAGTCATGTTGCCTCAAAGCCAGCAATTCTCAAGCAGATCCTCCTATTTTCACAAAATGGGACAAGTATCAAATACTTTGCAAACTGCAACGAGTTTTTGCAAGAACCACATTTATAATTTGTATATCTTACATATACCTTTTCATCCATGACCTCCATTTGCAATCAAGCCCTTCTAAGAGTTCTCAACTCTAATGCCAGATCGCCAAGTGTTTTTCCAAACATTCTCTTTTCATCCATGATGGATGAAAACCCATCCAACGGCTCATACTCTATGTGCCTTATTCTGTAGAATACAAAATGTAGCCCAAGTCTCTATCAAGTGGAGAATGGCTTGTTGGATGATTATGGAGAAAACACACACGTTCTGGAGTCATCGAATTTTCTCCTAATGGTTACTGTATCAAGAAGAGAAGATCACCTTTTACGAGGATATCCCTCAGGCGTGGGTATTAATCTATGAAGTTGGACCCTTTTGCTAAGTTCCATATTAAGCAATATATTCCCATGGTCGCAAAGGACCTCAATGGGATAGGCCAAGGTCTACTAAGATATTTTCAAACAGACATCTAGACTAAGTTTATAAAAAGAGATCAATTTATAATTGGTCTCCACTAAAATTGTCATCCCCTGGACGATTTTAGTGATCGCATGATCCCTATCCTCTGCACCTCCCCCGTGTTACACAGCCATCAGTGCATTATCAAAGGTAGACATTCACTAATGCCAATCACATCATCCATGTGACTCATTCTCGATCTTTCGATCTCTTGTGTTCCGAGGCCATGCTTCTGTGGCGTGCTAGGCTCGCCAAATCTAACTTGTGTGTATTCGCTGTGCAACATGGCTTACACCCACTGTATACGAACGTAGATATGTCTAACACCCAGGCATGTAACCCTGGATCGCCTCATACCGAAGAACTTTCTTGGTGGTGCACATACAAGGGGAACACGGAACATTGGAATTAAATAGGGATTATCTTATTTGCTACTGTTGAGTATCTAAATACTAGCACACAATAAGATGTAAAACAGGTATCAACATCATATGTATAATGTGATATGATATGGTCTTTCTTGCGCCTTGATCTCCATCGAGCGCTCCGGCACGATCTCCATCTTGCCCTTGGTTTGACCCAAGTCCACGACGCCTCCACCAGGTCGTCCATCGGAACGTTGACTATCACTATACCACTTAGTAACAGAAAAGTAAACTACTTTACCTTCGTAACAACCAATGCCATATCATAATCACATGCCCCCTACAAAATAAAGTTAGATGCCTCTACTTTATCTATTGCAAGTTTTACATGGTTGTTAGGGCTTTCGTACTAGAACCGTTTCTAAACTATGAACTTTCCAACCACAACATAGATTCGACAGTTGTCTCTACTACACCCCTTCCGGGGCCCTCCGTTGTAAATGCTATATCAACTATTGAATGAGAGACAGACACCCGCTAGCCACTTATACGGTACAAGCCGTATGTTGAGCGTGGAACCAGTCTCGCATACGAATACGAGTAAGGTCGGTCCGGGCCACTTCATCAAACAATATCGTGATATAAACAAGTACACGTTAGAGGGTAACAACTAAGGGATCAATGCCCACACAATACTTGTGCGTACTGGCCGTACAGCACTCCTACGCATAGATCGGCTCTGATACCACTGTTGGGGATCGGTGCGGAAAACAAAAAAATCCCTACGATGTAACCCCAGAAACTGCCTAGGATCTATCTATGTAGTAATGCGGTAACGGCCGGATCGTAGAGAATACATACCCTTGTAGACCATACGCGGTTAACATTCCGTGGGGAACATGGTTGAAGTAGTCGTACTCGTAGCCGACCTCAAGGTCGCGAAGCTCCTCGTAGGTCACCCCTTGCTCCTTCTTGATCTTCATCATCTTCATCGTGCAACAGGTCCGGCTCACAACATTCAAGCACCCCAAGTGTTGCGCCTCGTGTCTTTGTACACATCTGGTGCACGATGAGACCTCCGGCTCCCCGATCCCGCCGGGAGTGCGGAAGTTGATATTTGGCTAGGAATCCCTGCAGCGCAACGGCGTACTGCAGGTGTGCCTCGATCGCACAGCCCAGACTTGGGGCCATGGTCACGAGGTATAGAGAGAGGGAGGAGGAGAAAGTCAACCAAAGGACTTCTCAAGTTGTTGGTGTTTAATCCCACCCATGGGCACCCCTTTATATAGGGGGAGGGGGTGTGCCCTCCCCTTTGGGTTTCCCATGTGGGACTATTCAAGGGAGAGGGGGAGGCGCATGGGGCTTAATGGGCCACCGGCCAGGGGTGGGCCCCATCCCACGCACAGCCCTAGGTTGGACGGGTGGGCCCCCTTGAGGCGCCTGGGCCTTGGCCCTTGGCCCTTCCCTCCTTCAGTTTTCGCTCATGGGCCCTATTTCCCTAGGAAGTTTGGCCCATTAGTGGAATAACCCTTCAAATTAGATTTTAATATTATATTTAATATTAATTACACTAATTAATATGTAAATACATATTAAAAAACCTGATTCAACCCGAAACACCTTTCGTTCCCTTTTGATTTCCTCTGAACGACTTCGGATCTTTCCCGGAATGATTTCGGTCCTTTATTCTTTCTCTGAACAACTTCGGATCTCTCTGCGGAATGATTCCGGCTTTCTCTCTTTCTCTACTGTGATTCCATCTTACGAATGATCGCTCTCATCGTACCCTTAAGTGTATCCTCTCACCGCTTGGGAATGCTCTAGACATGATCTGTATCAATGATCAACAGAGGGACCAGGGATGTCCATGTGGCCCCTATGCATTCCTGATGACAATGTCGTTTGAACCGTCTAAATGTAGCATCCTATTCCTTTTGTTTCTCGATACAACTTGTCCGAGATCCGATCACTGGTATCCCATACCTTGTTCAATCTCGTTCACAACAAGTTATGTTTTCTTGTTACCGTGATATTACATCCCCGTGATCTAGTCACATGTTGCAACATATATGGATGTAATCTAACCAAGCCGGCCGTATGTATCTTTACCCGTCATGTGGGTGAACAAATCCCGGTCTTGCAGTCTCATGTCATCTAATGTTCCTTCGGAATACCCAACGTACACCTTTATGGCCACCGCGTTACCAGATGACGGTTGATGCAGTCTAAGCAGCCTAGGAAAATAGTGAGTAATATGAGCTCATGGTCTAAGGAGAAGGAGTCTAGGTATAGCTGTTGCAACAATGAACTAGATGACTTGATCGTGTTACAATCCTTCGAGGAATGTCCAACCACATCATTCTCCAATGATATGATCTTGTTGTCAGTCGGCATAAATGCCCATGATCTTGAAACCCAGATCATCTTCATGACCAACGAACTAGTATGAATAGAGGCTACTAGGGACTTGGTTGTTTCATACCACACCTATACTAATATTTCTACTTGCCACAGTTCTAGCACAATATGAAACTATTATAAACTAATTGAGATATGACAATAAAAACCTATTTATTATTTGCCTCTAGGGCATATCTCCTTCAATATCAGCGACATACAAGAGTACATCAGAGCAATTCCATCTATAAAGAAAGGAAATATTGCAACATCATATGGAAAGATCCAAATATCCTCGATAGATAAAATAGTTTAGGATACATCCTCATACATAAATCAACATAGTATCAAGCAGAAGCGGAGTCAAGATCCGAGTACGGATTAAGAATCAAATCGACATAATATGCCACAGAAATAAGCAATTTCTTGCCCACATATCTTAGAGATCTCCATCCCCGGAATCTCTATGCAAGAGGGTCGTTGCCTCCTTCATCGGCCTAATCGATAGAGTAGCCTCCATATGGATGTACCTAACAACCTAATCAATGTTTATGGTGTGAGATCCTAGGGCACTCAGCAAGTCTTTATGCATCTAAATGGAACAACCTAAGGGTGACACAATTGCAGCGAAAGATAATATCTAAACAGTTCTATAGAGACCCGCTACAACATCTGACCAACCAGATATGGACAGACGCTCGTTAATTAGAAACAACAGTTATATAAGTAACATAATAAACATCGCTCGCCCTCCTTCTCGCTTACCGAATAAGAAGGTGGAAGAACATCCCATCCGTTGGCAATTTTACTAACCATTCCATGAGTGATGTACTAGTCATGTTTTAGTCAAATTAAACATGGTGCTTTAGTTATAGTTGTCTATGATCTAGAAAATGCGCTCCAAGTCGTCGATAACCGCATACACGGCTTTCAGAAAGATTTACCCTCCTGGGGTGCACAAATAGAAACACACGCACGATAAACCTAGAGAAAATAAAAAGCAACAAGACCTCACGACAATGCATTCACATGATTCATAAATGATTTCAGGAGGCCACCTCACTAAGCTATCGCAACAAAGTTGGCCGGCTCGGAGATGGACCCAGGGTTTGCGAGAACGGCTGTAAACGACTGGGAACCCGAAAGTGTGACTGGGCTTGTCAATACCGTGAAATCGTGTCGCGGTCCAAAACAATACAGGCACTCCACACGCAATAGTAAATAAAGTAGTAAAGGATGACATAATTACAAGATAGTAATAACGCCCCAAACTAGTTTGTGGCCCCAAGAAATAAAATGTGAATCAAGCTTAGGCGAAGGGCATCCATAAAGTCTCCCATATGTGGATATTGCGATAGTCAACGACAGGTATCAAGTACTCGGTGTCCTACGATACACAAGTGAGCATGGAAGAACCAAATAATAGCTATTAACCATCGGTGCCTCTTTCTTTAGTTATCCCACTACTACATAGCTTAAGTTGTTTAGGTACCTCTTTATCCACAATAGACTGGCAGAAACCCTACACATGTAATTCTATGACTCCGATGGCTCAAACAACTCCTGTAGTAATGGCTCATAGGATTGAGGATACAAGCTTCGGTGGGGTTTAAAAGTAAAGGTATGCAATACTTGGGATTCAATTTAATGCAATCGTGACATAATGATGCAAGAATAAGAAAGAGCCATAGGTGCTATATGTAATGCAAGCATGAGGAATTTCTTTCCTGTCGGATCAGCAGTAGAGTAACCGGGATCCGGGTAATACTCTTGGTTCTCATGATCGTTCCCTTGCTCGGCGTCTGTCCGGAATAAAAGCCAAACACACAAAGGGCCATAATAAATAAAGTGCACAATCATATGAATATGCAACAAGAAAACAAGGTATGCCATGATGGAATGATGCACAATTGCATGGTATAATATAGCATGGCATGGGTGAGGTGTAAGAACAATAATAAAGCACTTCATGTATTTATTTAGGCATGTTATAGCCCCATAATACTTGTTGTTTTCTTAATATTTATATGATGCATGCTTAAATTCATATCATGGAATGCATAATTAGAACATGCTCGTCCCGTTGATCGATTTAGACATATTATTTATCGAATTTGGAATTACGGAACTAAGTCATGCATTTATTAATGTAAGGCATATTAATGGTATTTAAATAATTTCGAATTTTTAAATTGCTCAAAAATTATTTTGGATGGCTTATTTGAATTCCTCGCATTTTTCTGATCAGAAATCATATACTATAAGTATTATTTAGATTTATGAATTTAAAACAATATTTAAATGCAAAATAATTGAAATAGGGTCAAAAGTCAAAGGTTTGACTAGATAAATTCAAATCTGGACAAATTTGAAAACAGGTTTGAATTCATATTTGAATTTGATTCATATTTCATTTTGAAAGTTTTGTCAAATTAAAATTATTTAAAAATATATGAATTAAATTAGATATATATTCATTTTTGGATTTTTTTTTATATTAGAAAATCGCCGGGAACTTTTCTTACTCAGGGTGAACTGAGCCAAAGTCACGGACAGGTGGGGATAGTCTGGGAAGGGGGCCACACGCGCGCGGGCAAGATGGTGAGTGACACTTGGCACATCTAGGGACTTTGGTGTGGGCATTTGAAAAAGATAGGGGCCTTTTAGAAAAGGTTCCGGGATGCTGAAATCTGAATTTTCATATCTGCCCCGTTTGCAAGAATTCGACCCGAGTTCAAAAGGACATGGCGACAAAACCGTGCAGAATTTTGGTATGTCGCAAAAACGAAAGTTGGAGAGGAAGGTTAGGGCCTGAACTTTGTTCATTGGGGAAAAGTCATAGGAAGACCGTAGGCACAAGAAAACCATGATGAACAGGAGGGATTCAGGTGGTGTTCTGACTGACGGACTAAACTTCAGTTTTCAGTGAAATTTATCAATCTTTCGTGGAAGATATCGAGAGATCTACTTCCCCATTTTGTGATGGTTTTGAGATACGGCAAGCTGGATGTACCGAGAGCATTTTCCGTGTTGGGGGTCTTGCCGAAGGAGGGTTGTGTCGGTCGGGAATCTTCGACGAACATAGGGCCGGAGGTGTTCTACAGCTGTTGTGCACGCAACTGTTGAAGCATGATGGCGTGCACGACAGCATGGCGAGCGGCACAGCACGGCGACGAAGAGGACGCGAGCGGCGGTGGCGTGGCCTGAGAGTTAGAGGGAAGCAATGAGTCGCTCCACGGGTGCTCGGGCATGCGTGGTGCGGTGACCCAGCACACCACTGCATGTTGTAGTATACTATAGTCATTGACATAACACTTATGGAACACCATTCCGCAAATATTACATCCCTTAGAGTGGTACAACAGAAACATCACGGGTCCAAATTACAACATACACATTACCATTACAATACCAAAACATCGAGATCTTTGAAAGGTTCAAACTTACGAATCATACAACTTATGTAATAAGTTCAGCAGAAGAATGAAAAAAACAACGATAAGAAAGGTGTGAGCTCAACAGCTTATTCTATAGGGTTTATGTTGCTCGGCTCAATCCAGATATCTAGGTCCCGGTCTGGCAACTACTCTGACTTATTGTCTTCTGCTCCAATGTGTATCCCGTAGTCCACCCCTTTGACTCCACCGAACAGGTCCGGCTCTTCGTAGTAGGTGTCGTTCTGGACTTCTGTATCATACACCTGATTATCCTTCTGCTCCTCAGAGTCTAGCAAGGGTTTCAAAGGAAAGGGTGAGTAACAGCGTTACCCAGCAAGTTCATTATATGCACGGTGGGAAGTTTGATGCTCTAACTACCACCTTGGACTATAAGTCCTTGGCACTATGCAGTTTTTGTAAACATTTCTTCAAAGATTGATTTTATTATCAAAAACTATGCCCATCAGCCTTCACAGGTTGACCAGAACTTCATGGAGTTCCTTTCCTGCCGCGTTCATAGCTCCTTCCCGGAACTGGGAGTAACATGTCATACTTTTTTACACTTTGTAGAGGTGCGTTGCTTTATCCATAAGAGACCAAATCCTTGTTACGCAACCGGGCGATCTTTCCCGTCCACACTTCCTTAGTGTGCGACCCAGTAGATGATCCAAGCCAATCACTGCCCTTCTCCACGACCCCGCATGAATACACGACCCCCCAAGCAGAATGACCTCTATTAATCTGTATGCGGATATAACTATGGTTTACTATATTGAGGACTCTAGTGAGCAGACAGTATCCTGGTCACCCCAATAAGTTGGTGGACTTACCAAGGATTGTCTCTCTAGATAGTCTAGATACCAAGATTGCGGGGAACTAAGGGGTTCTACCCATATGCTGGGCCTCGAAAGGTACACCAGCGCCACGATATGGTCATCCGTCCATGCGAAGGGAAGAAGATCCAGCTAACTTCTCTGTCTCATTCCAGATCTTATGGTTAACACATATTATACGGTGCTAGAATCACTGACGTCATGGGTTATTAAGTCTTAATTGTTAGGCAATTAGAATCTTAGATTCCATTGTCATTCATAGTATTTATCATCACTTAGGATGATAATAGCATTTCATTTATTTGGGAAAATACTTATTTTCAGTCTCTTTTAGAACATAGGTGATAACACACAATTTTCAGATACTTTCATAAAGACACTCAAAGGACATGAGCAAGTGATGAACTTGCCTTGTGAAGGCAAGGTAGTGAAGTCAGATACCTCCACCTGACCTTGACCTCCGGTTTCTACAGAATACCATTATTGCCCGGTAAGGACAATATTTAAGGAAGCAATATGCAATGCATAGTAATGTCATGCAATGATTTATTATTTTCCTTCTTTGCGTGTTATACCCACCTTATAAAGGTTTACTATTTTATTTTAATTAAAAAAGAAATGTAGTACTCAAATACTATTAAATTCACATAATTCCTATATCTAGTATTTTTATGATAACTAGTATTATTCTAAGAGTTAAAAAGTAAATTTATTTAATTTTTAACTCTTTCAAATATTTTCTTAAAACTCCACTAAGGAATAAAGACTTAACTTTTACCACACTTGATTTACTTTTCAAAAATACAATTTAGTATTTTTATATAATAGTATATCCATTTGGGATCTCAAAAGTGAATTTTATTGAATTTTAGGTATTTTCTTTATTTTTATAAAATCCCAAAAGGAATAATCATAATAACAATAATAAACCTAAATTTAATTGCCTAAGATTACTATTTATTATTTTTATTGAGTAGAGAATATTTTTGTGAGTTCATAGATATATTATTTATATTTTTAGGATTTTATTTATTTTTCTAGAGATGATTTTGTTTCAGGGGATTATTTGTAAATATTATTTTTAGATAAGTCTTTTAAGACATGGGCTCGGCCCACTGGGCTGGCCTAGCCCAACCCGACCCGACCCACCTAGCCTGGTCAAAAACCACCTGGGTTATACTAGGCAGCCCACCGGCCCAGTACCCCCACGCGCATTCCCTCTTCCTCACTCATCTCTCTCTCACGACTCTCTCTGGCGCTCGATGCCGTCGCCGCTACTACGTGCAATTCCGGCCACCTCCGACCGTCGTGGCCGTTTCCGCGATGCAGGATGACATGGTCGATGCTGCTACACACTGATATCCATCCTGATTCGACGCTGGCGACCCCTACCGGCCTCGCTGACCCCTGTCCGTGGCTAGGGTTAGGGTTTGGGTCGCTCCGACGCTCCTTCGACGATGCTCTGTGTTGCTTGTGGCGCGCTCCCCTTCATCTCCGGCTGCCTCCGACGCGTTGCCGGCGCGGTTTGCAGCGCCCCTTTGGGGTGCTCCCCGTGTCGCCGATTCCTCTCTACCGCCGGCCACTTCTCTGCTTCCTGTTCAAATATCTTGCGAGGACCTTGAGTAAGTTTGTTGTGATCCCCTCTATGCTCTACCTTGTCGTGCCATGTGTGGCTGCTGTGACTACACCCTTTTAGGGTTCATCTCTGAACCTAGGGTTCAACCCTCAAAGTGATGTTTAGTTGGGTTTCTAGGATTAATATGATTGTGTTAATCTCCTGCATAATGGCTTGTTAGTGGTGTTTGTTACACCCACTATTGAGCATGATTTGATTAGTTTTTTAGTGATCACTTTGCTGAACTTGTTGGTGTTCTCCTATTCTCTGTCAGAGAACATTTTGTTGAGTAAGTTTAAGTTGGTGTGGCTATCTGTGTGGCTGTGATTGTGAGCTCACTCCTTTTGAGTGATGGTGCTTTACTACTGGCTGATATTGCTTAGTCTGATACTTTAGTGTAACACTTTTATGATCAAAGGCTCTGCCTTGTGATAGATGTTGAGATACTATTATACATGTATGATTCCTAAATCATTTAGGAAAATGATTAGCTTTATTGAGAAAGATATGTTTGGAATGATTTGTTTAGAGATGTTGGGCTTGAACTTGTACACAACCAGAGATCATAGATTTGCCAGGTAGAGAGGTGCTACCCTGTTGGGGATGTGCCATATACCAGCAGCTATGATGAGTATCCTCTAGTTAAAACTAGATCCCCTAGTCTATGATGCTGGTCTAAGACCATCCTCAAGTAGAAACCCCTTGCTTTTACCTGATGGCTTATTGCTTATGTATGTATCATGTACTAGCATGATCAGATCCATATATAAACATGATTACTCATATGAATATGCTCCAAATTCACTATTGGATTGAAAATGTTGGGGATTACTCTTGGTAGCCTTGTGCTTGCCTGTTGCTGCCTTCCCCTTTGGCCTTGGCTTGCTCCTCCCGGTGCTGCTGCTCTTTTGTGACCTTGTTGTCCACCTATATCCTCCCCCCTCCTTAGGTCACCATCCTTGCTGTGATTTCTTGGGCCTTCTGTGGTGGAAATTGGTTGATTTGGGTGGTGTGGTTTGCAAGAACTAGTGGTGTTCTTGGAGATGGTGTGACAAACTGGTGTTTGGGTCTATGAAATAGGTAGCAAAGCCCTGCTTTGCACTGTGCTACTGGGTTTTAAACATCTCTCTTGTTCTCTGTTGTTGACACCTCAATGCATGCATTTAAGTGTGTGAGTAGCTTCACTGTTGCTCTCCTGTGGATGAGATCGAGTGATCTTGTTTTAAACTCCCCCACTTTTTTACTATTTCCATTCGTGGTGAAACTTGCCCCTATCTGCCAATGAGGTTGTACTGAGACTTATACTATGAAATGAACAGATACTACACTTGCTGGTTTTGTC
The DNA here is from genome assembly GCA_916181665.1 of Avena sativa. NCBI lineage: Eukaryota > Viridiplantae > Streptophyta > Magnoliopsida > Poales > Poaceae > Avena > Avena sativa. The sequence goes on along the minus strand of OV702290.1, from coordinate 22,195,494 downwards.
CCTTCTTCTAAATTGATTTGGCTCAATGATGTTTAGAAAATAGTGCACTTCAATGTTAATAACTAAGAGCAATCTAATACTAACCCCTCACTTTGTTTTATTCCTTTTCTGTCTTATTTGCGGGTACAGGTTCAAGTGAAGAATAAGAAGATTTAGACTAGGTTTAGTTAGGACTAGTTTGTTAGTTTTTTCATTTGTAATCTTTTTCTTTTCCTCTTTTGTAAGAACAATGTAATATGTGTTTATTATTAATAAAGTTTCTATTTTCTTCAATATTATCTCTGTAAAGTACTTTATTTATATTCCTTTGTATTCATTTGTTATTTGTGGAATAAAGGAAAGAAATAAGAAATAACTATTTAAGTTATACATTTATATTGATATCAATATCCTTTATTGTTTTATAGTTGTTTAATATTTAAACCATAATAAGAACTAATTCTTTTTGGCAAACAAATAAACACTATTACTTCTAATTCACTAACATTTCTCAATTATTCAAATTATTCAAATATGAATTCAAATTATTCACCCAAATTCATAATATCTCCTAAGGATCATGTCAGAATTCATAGCAAACACTTCTAAGAGCTAAACCCTAACTCAAAGCAGTGCAAGAAACTCTGATCTCCCTAGGGTTTTGTTTGGCAAAAAAAATTACCCTAAATTTATAGATGAATGCATGCAAATGCACAAATTTCTATTTCTACCCCTCGTTGGTTCCTAAACGCTGGGATGTTACACGTGGTTTGGTCGGTAGGGCACATGCTGGAAGCTGTTCGTGCCGACGATGGCACGCACGGAGGGCATTCGATGGAGGGCAGTGTGGATGTAGGAAGCAAGGGATAAGAGGGCCATGTCTGGGGAAACTAGGAGCTCACCAGGAGGTCGTCGGTGTAGATGGAAGGGCTCAGGGCAGCCACGATCTGACGCGGCTTATGGAAAGGAACTTCGCAGCGCGGCATTCCACTCCAGTGATCTCCGGCGAGGCTTCGTGTACAGGACAAAGAAGAGGAAGAAGATGAGTCTGCTGGTGCTCTTGGTTCACCTCGAGAAGCTCCAGAGCGTCGAGAAGAAAAAGTTGGCTGAGCTAGGGTTTCATGGTGAGACTCTCTCTCCCCCAGCGTCGAGAAACTTGAGCTTGGAAAAGAAGATAGGATGGGAAGGACTCCATGTCAAGATGGGATCTTGGATGGTTGTGGTGCTAGGGTGGTTGGGTTGAGATAAGAGAGAGGAAGATGCACATGGGGTGGTTTGTTGCTTTTGCAAAAAAGGTAGAGGTAGAGGAAGAGGAGGCCTCGTGTGGTTTCTTATCTCCTTGTTGCTTCCAACGTGAGAGAGAGGAAAAGGGGACCAAGGGGAGGGCATGCTCGGGATTATATTATTGAGGGTCAAGAAAAAGGAAGGAGGGGTGGTGGTATGGTTGCCTTTTGCCAAAATAAGCAAAGAGAGGGAGAGAAAGAGGAAGGTACATGCACATGGGGCTCACATGTCGTGAACCAAATGGGTGGGATAGTTAGAGCCAGGTGTGGTGTTATATGGGTGGACTAGGTCCAAAACAAGAAAGGGTAGATTAGAATGTTAGATGATTATGATTAGAGAACAGTTCAGAAAGAGCAAAAAAAACAATGAATTTGAATGCAAGAATTGCCACATAAAATAATGTGTCATTTCATGTGACTAGATACAATGGTCATAATGCACCTGGCTAGCCAAAAGAAAGAAAAAGGAAAGCACATGCATATTAAAATAGAGGGGGTGCAAAAACACTAGAATTTGTATATGGCATGATTTAAGAGTAGATTATCCTCACATTATATATATGGGCATGAATTAAATACCAACAAGGAAATAGGAAGCCCACATATATATACAAGGTGAAAACTATGGAAGATTAAAAAATGACAATATAGGGGTGGAGGGTTAGTAGATAGAATAGAATTTAAAAGATATGCCGTCAACTCAATTTGGGCATGACATCATTAGTCAAAAGGAAAATACGCGATATCAATAAGAAAATACATTATATCAAGAAGCAGATATTAATGAGACAAATGTAACATGAGGGGAAGAATCAAATGAAATAGGTTTTAATATGATGCTCAAATGCAATGTGGCATGGTGACATGAGCATGATATTATGATGATGCAATTAATGATATGTAGGAAGTAGCAATATATATAATAAACCAAGTAGCATTACAATTGTTAGACAATTGGAATGCTACATAGGCAAATCCCGATCTCGGTCACACGCCTCAATCATTCCTCTAGAATACCTGAAACACACCTTTATGACCACCCAGTTATGAACATGATGGTTTATATGATCAAAGCAGCCGCATGAGATAGTGATTAAACATGATTTCACGGTCAAAAGTTTAAGTCACTACGCTTTACTAGATATCGCAACGTTGAACATTATGATTGGATCACATTGCAATTGTACGGTCGGTTACGTCCAACACTTCATTAAGTGACCTCATTGTCAGGTGACTATTTTATGTCAAGTCTATGATCGAAAAAACTCGATCATCATCTGCCCAACAAACTAGTAATAGAGGATACTAGGGACCTGGTTGTTTATATATCACACATGTATTAATGTTTCCGCCTAATATAGTTATAGCATCATATAAAACTATTATGAACATTTAGAAATATAATAATAAAATATCTTTATTTATTGGGCTCTAGGGCATATCTCCTTCATCGTGGAGCACCCGCGCCACTATAGGGTGCGCCACACATAAGTGATCCCAATTTTTTTGCTGTAACTTTTTTCTTTTTGAATTTTGAGATTCTAAAAATTGCAAAACAACATTTGTTTGTTGCGAGCGGATGCGAAATTTCGTGCTAGTCGTTTTGATATATTAAAGACTTTTTCTGACATCGTATGCAAAAGTTATAGATGTTTTACTGCCCCTTTTTTTAAGAAGTCGAAATTCATATTTGTTAATTTTACTATAAACTAGATCACATAACCTACCTATATCTAAAAGGATTTATTTTTTGGAGTGTTTATCATTTTCTTTTATTTTTCCAAAACTAAAAAGTTGATCGGAGTGGGTCAGGTACCTGTGGCGCATCAGTAGGTGGTGCGCCATGAATAAGAGCGGGTACCCCTCCCTCACCGGCCCAACTTTATCAATGGCGCATCATTTTCATGGTGCGCCACAGATAAGTGGTCTATCAGTGGCGCACTAGACTTTGGTGCGCCATAGGCACTTATTTTTGGCGCATCACTTTGTTGGTGCGCCATTGGGTGCTGATCTACGAATAGTTATTTTCCTAGTAGTGTCTGGTCCCAACGGTCTCGCTTTAGTGTCTTCGGTGGCAAGTCTTGACTCTTCATGTTTCTTTTTGTTATTTATTTTTTGATCTGCTTTGTACGAGAGTTTTCCTCACCACTTTGTATCAGTTTGGCCGTATGTTGCTTTATTTATAAAGCGGGGCAAAAGCTTAATTAAAGAAACAATTTTGTTTCTAACCCATTGTCTTAAGGTAGAATTTGGATGTTTGTATCGGGGCTTGGTATTAGATATTGGGTCATTCACAACCCAAATACCTCAAGTTGAGGCGTTTGGATGTCCTTGACAGCCTGGTTAATGTGTTGCGAGCCCCTTTCCGGAAGTCTTCCCTCTATCCTTGACATTGCTTGGTATCGAGCAGGAACAAGGCCGTCTCTTTCCCATCCGACGCCAGACCCTAGCATGACAACCCCCAGGAAAATCGAGCGGTGGCGCGGGTAAATCTGGTGGCGTAGGTAAATCCGGCAGCCTTCCCTCCTGATCCTTCGGTGTCCACCGGCATCGTTGCCATCCACCTCGCCCTCCATACCCCCCCATTTCCACTGCCTCCTCTCACATTTTATCTCTGTAGGATAGACAAGCTCCACCGCGGAGCAGGTCCGGGGCGAGCTCCAACCCTACCCTCCGACGTCTAACGCAGGAATGCTTCCCCTTCACGCCCCTCTGACTGCCAAGGCTCCTTGGCGTCTGCTCCCTCTCCCATGCCCCCTCCCCCAATATGTGTTTGTTTTTGTTTCATTTTCAATCTCTTGCTACAACACGCGGTTTGATCCGTATCACATATGCTCGTGGTTATGTGATTGTTAGGAACTTATTGTTTCCAGAACTTGTCATTCGTGCTAGCTATCCAAGAACTTATATGTTGTAATATTGTGTATGAGACTGTGAGGACATTTTTACATATTATTTTCTTTGCTTATCAATTCTTATGTCATATAGTCATTCGAATATATTCATAAGTTACAAGAAATCATTTTCAAACATGTATTGTGACCATACTCTCATATAAATGCAATACATCACTTTGACCATCCAAACAAGATTGGCATTCAACTAGGATATCAATAGGTACTAAATATCTAAACTTCCAAATAGAAATATTGACATTGAATCTCAATGCGAATATCCTAGGATTTTGACACCTCACAGAATGTCATGCCTAGCCTGCCAATACAAACATCCAAACGGAGCCTAAGTCTTCATGACATGACTTCTAGTCTTCTTATTCAACAAAATGGGGGGAAATATTCTGATTTCTCAAAAAAAAATGTGATTCTAGTATTTTGTTAAATATTCTATGTAAATCTTGATTAGAGGAGTTAGTGTATGATCCAATCATCTTGGTTAAAACCTTCACACATGCAAATTGAAGTTCTCATTCTTAAAAAACAATGTAGGAGCATCCCTTATAGTTTTCCCTTTTAGGGAAATTGGTGTTGAGTCTTAAATTGTAGCTTTGATAAAATATGCCATTTGAGTGAGATATGGGTGCTAGAAAAGTAACTAGTTTTCTTTGCGGGTGACGAAAAGTAACTAGTTGCACTCAAAACTATTACGAAGTCAAAAGGAAAATCAACAAAATGCCTATAGTCAAATACTCCCTCCTTTCCATGATTCCTGTCACGATTGTAGTTTAAATTTAAACTAAAACCAGAATAAAATGATGAAACAGAGGGAGTACTAGAGCAAGCAGAATACAAAATCCCAACCAAAAATACTATAGATTATAACATCTGACTGCTACAACACACATGCAAAGGTAGAAGCCAGTGGATACATGAGAATATGTTACCTGCGTACAGATTATAGAGCTACCTTTTCCAAACAAAATAGTGAGACGGACCTGCAGCCCTAAACCCAAATTCCATCCAAATGGGAAATACTAGGGTTATACTTTTTGGACGGTTATGAACTGAAAGGCTACCTACATGGGTTGTCGTGCCAAGCGAGCGACATGTCAGTCAAACAAAAATGATGTGTTATCCATTTGAACAACGTAAAGGCTAAACAATATGCCCACCAATTCTTTCTAGCAAGGTTATCTTTTTTGAATGACTCGTGGACATATAACCCGGACATGTGTGGGCTCGACATATCGGATGAGGGCATGACTACTACTTTGATGACGATGTCATGTTGTATAGTATGTCGACCCCGATGGCGGGAATCATGCAAACAGGTTAGTATGGAAATTGATTTCGAATAGGGTTATCTTGTGCTGAATTTCGGAGAATAAATTATTTTCGAAAGTGTCATAGGGACACCTTCGCCCCCTCCCGCACCCGCATGGCGGCGCTTCGCCGGGCAGATCCCACCCCTTCCTCGGCCTCGTCCTCCCTCCCGCGATCTCCCCGCCCGCCGCCGCCGCCCGGATCGTCGCTGAGCAAAGACCTGGTGGCGTGGCGGCGGCGATGACCCTGGCTGCGAATCGTCGGGGAAAGGTGGTGGCGCCCGCACCTGGCTGGTTCGACGGCGGTGTCGTGGTTGGCGGCGGCCGGAGGTCCTCGGCCCATATGGCAGCGAGCGGCGGAGGGGATTCAGGCCTAGACGGGCCACGATCTGATCCGTTCGTCACCCTCGATGCCGGCGCCCAGGTTCCCTAGGCCATGTTTGCGACACTAGGTCACTTGGGGCATCTGTCCCCGGCATGGTGGTGGTGGCCTCCTTCTCCGTTGGAGTGGTCAGCCGGGTGGTCTTGCCGTCAAGCGGTGGATCCTGCTAGTTTCCAGCGGGTAGCGTGGGGGCTACTGGCTCGGTTTCAATAAAGGAGGCGGTCTTGGATCCCTCTCAAGCCAAGAAGAAGATTTGCCTGATGTTTGTCTCCATTGATCTGGTTTCTGTGTCGTGTTCCGATAGGCTCTGTCGGCGAACTTCATAGTGCGCTCATGCCGAAAGATTGCTGGATCGGATGGGATTCGGTCGTGGGCACCCATGTTTTACTCTGACCATTTGGTTTCAGAGGGTGCGCTTCGAAGCTCTGTTGGTTGTTATTATCATGGGGCATGTTCTCGTTCCATGGTGCTGACGGAGTAAGTCGTGGTGATCGAGATCTGAGGACTGACAATGGTGGTTCGAGTCTGGGTGGTGATGAGGAATCGGCTTGGTGACTCGTGACTTGGAGCAGTGGCATGCAAGTGGGGGCGACTGCACAGGAGAGGCTCACGGTCCTACCTTTCAGGGTGAAAACCCAGGGTCTGGCCTTAATTGTTTGTGCCTCGCAATGGCCTTGTTGAAGGTATTGTTTTGAGAGCGTGGACTTTCTTCAGGGTGAAAACCTTAGATCTTTGATCGGGCGATGACAGTGGTTGTGCACTGTTCCCTTCTTGGAGGCGTCGTTTTTGGAGAAGCTGGGCTTCTGGTGCTGTTTTGGTGGTGGTAGTACTGCTGTTTCAATGAATAAGTCACTGTAGCGGGAAAAAAAATTTAATTCTTCTTTATTTTTTGGCTATGTGCATCCGTATGGCCGCTAGGCCAATGCATTGTTGCAGAGGCTAGGTATAATTGGTACCTCTGATATTATGCTCATTTCCAAAAAAAAAAATCACCAAGAAGAAGGGTATTCTATGAGAACTCGCTGGTGGGAAGCACCTTGTATCCCATCGTCCCAGGAGAGTTATGGTATTTCCTTTTTGTTGGTTATTGGCGTCGCGGCCGGTTGTATCAGTCTTGTAACCATTTTCCTAACGCCATGACTTCTAGTCTTCTTATTTAAGTAATGGTGAAATTATATTGCATATTCCCTAGAGAAATTTATTGAAATATTTTGCTAAATCTATCTATGTAAATCTCTTTTTTGTGTGTGCCCTAAACCTATATTTCATCCAATTGTGAAAAATGCAGTGTACACGGCTTGTCATGTAAAGTGAGCGACATGACAATCAAAGAAAAAAAATGATGTGTTATTCATCTGGAGTTCTGAACAACATAAGCCTAAAGAACTTGGCCATAAATTCTTTCAAGCAAGGTAATCTCTTTCAAGGATGACTCGCCGATGACCATACGACATGATAATTTGCATATTTTGTAAGGATTTTTCTGTAACGAGATTACCGGTAAAGACAACTGTTTTTCGCAGACATACATGTATTAGTGTGTATATACACAATTTCAACCAAATAACCAATGCATGCGCGTTCAAGGTACCACATGTTCTTAGAGGTGCTCATCCATACAAACATGGTTCAAACATCGTGGCAAAATTTCATGTGTAGCCTCGATCGTGGGAATAAAATTTACACGTCGAACCAAATTTCGAAGCTTCAATCCCCGGCATACATACGTCTGCCGAAAGGTATATATATCAAGATTGAGCTTTCAGTCAGTGTTCAATGTTCAGGTAGAGATGCGTTTGATCTTAAATCAGTCCGCTGCTGCCTTCAATTCAGACTCCGCATACATGCGCTTCGATCAGACGGACCACCTGACGGAAAACTCCAAAAATCGCATCTATTGCCGCTGCAGCTGCACGCACGCGGGGCGCTGCAGAACGCGCGCAGCAATCAGCTGCATGGGCGCGACGTCATTCCTGCCTTCCTGGACCATATATGTGTATGTCCAGCTGACGCGTGGGAGAGACAAGACGAAAATCTACCTACCTGGGACTGGGAGAGTGCGTATATGCGTCGCCTCCAATCCAAGAACATGTGCCAAGTGCATATGGCCGACTGGTCTTTTATGCATGGAGTGGATACGTAGATACTCCCTCCGTTTGGCTCTCACGCTCTTTTTTTCTTTATTTTGCTTTTGCTATTTCTATATCCTTTTTTGTTAAGTAATGAGCCCATCCTCTATTTTCTCTTGGTCGAAAACGTCTTTCATTCATAATGAAACAGAATGGTCTCGCTCGATGCGTCATTTTATGATGTGTATTTTCATACAGGTGGAATAAGAGCAGCTCGAGAAGAAGCTGTAGCTGTGGTTGAGCTAGTGCTTCATACCTTACTGGACAAGGAAGGAAAGGCAGCTAGGTGAGATTCCTTAACTGGCTATATATAGCGCCAACTTTGACTCAACCTAGATGAATCTAGACACTAAAAGAGGTCTACGTACACTTCATTCACAAAGCTAAAATATCTTATATTTACAAACGGAGGGAGTACATTTTTTTTTATTTCTTACTGTGATAAGGACTGGTGACACACACACTAGTATGATATTGTACCACATGGTAAGCATGCATGTCTTGTCAGCATGTCTTATGATTGATTTTTTGAATGGCACTGTAGCGGACCAGTATGTACTAATATGTATACTCGATACAGGCACACAGTTGGTTAACAGAACAGAGAACATTCAGGGTATGGCAGGCACACAGTGCGTTAATTAGAGAACAGAGAACTTTCAGGATGTGGCAGGCATTCTGACTCTAGCATGCAGGCCATGTTAGGGCATCAGAATTACTCGGTCCATGCAAATGGAATGGAAGTAGGAGGTGTCCATGCACTACGAACTCGGGGAGACACTTTATCTGTTCATCACACACGTCTAATCCTAACGACAGTGACCGAACGAAGGGCGCCGCGTAGTCCGGCGGTCTTTTCTTTTCCTTTCTTTCTCGTCACCGTACGCCTGTGTGTTCTTATTCGTGTGTCCGATCGACGGAGCAGTTGTCGATCCACCCTCTCGATCTGACACTCAGATTGGACGTCGGCTGAGTTACCAGATCGAATAACTTTGGCGTAGAAACTATTCTAGTAGGAGGAGTACTATTCTTGTCAAAATTGGTTTGGACGAGGTGACGGATCCATGGGCCAATATAATCCTGGTCCAGTGGTTCGTGCGTGCATAAGCGCATTAGCACCAGCTCGACTGTATTCCGTTGAAAAGAGACATTATTCGTCCTTAGGTCCAGCATACTTACTTTGAGAGTAGGTCCAGCATACTTATTTCCGGGCCATCAGCTGCTGTAGCGCATTACGTCATGGTTCATCACAGCATGTACGGGCGCGGGGTTAAGCAACGGACGGCATGATTGGCGCGCACAGCCAAGGCCAGAGCTACGTAGCCGGGGACCGGGAAGGTCCCGAAGGATGAATACATGATTTATCCATGGCCACCGCGTCTACAGTCTAACCATCATGTGTGGACGTACGACGTGTTCCCCCGTCGTCTGACACTGCCGCCGTGTGTAGCTGCCCTACGTCTCCCCGGCGGCCCGGCCGTCGGGCCACTGCATCTACGCATCGTCATGCATGGCGTGCCTAGGCTTCTATACTCAGCAGTCAGCACGTACTCCCTCTGTGTATACTCTGCGCATAACATTTTCTTGGATTTTTCATATTACTGTGCGCATTGCTCCTGTTGGCCAGTTCTCAGCTATGCATCCCAACTCTGCCCCTCCCTTTCTGAATGGGCTGAGAAGACCAAGGGCGTGTTTGGTTGCTTGGGTCGGAATTTTCTGTTTTTGTGACTTGGCCGCTGGGTGCTGCATGGGGAGAGATTACCCTCAGGCCAGGATAAACTGTCTATTTGGTTGTCTGTATTTTCGTTTCCTCACTAGGAGAGCCCATATAGCCACTTTGTTTGGTTTCCCAGATTGGACTATACTGGTGCAAAGTTGCACGTTTGGGATCCCGCATCCGGTCCGATGTGCTTACCTCGCATGGCAAAATAGTGAGCTTACCAACTAGCCACCAAGATTTAAGATCTTACATAATCGATCAACCTGAATCAGAACAACTGGTAGTGGATAATCCACATGATTATGCCGACGATGATGATGTTTTGTTCATACTTGCACCCCGTATAGGTGGAACCTGCTCGTGTGGATGAACTTGTTGACGAACTGATACCGATGGAGTAAAATTGATCTTCATTTCTACTGGCGGCTGTTCCTTCCAGGGACGCTCTGCTAAGAACTTAGAGTAGGCTTTTTGTGCTTGCTCTAGAGTCTTAAACCCCTTATGGAGATTGCACTGGTAACCCGTCACTTATTGGTTGTACTCCTCCCATATATTATAGATTTCTGGCTTCTTGCCGTAGTACACCATGTACCAGTTGTATTTCTGTGAGATATAACACATATGCAACATATTAAGGATCACGGGTAAGGCAGATAGATCAATTTCACAAACATAGGGCACAACCATAAACTAGTTAAGCATGCATGATCATATGGGCACAAGCATCAGCAGTTCCAACCCACCAAGTTAGTGTGATCCAACCGATCACGACCAATATCTATGGTGAGATCCTACCACCACATCAAAAGGGGTGCAATCCTAACACCTCATAAGTTCTCCATCATGTGAGGGGTTAGTATATACCATCTCACAATAAATAGGCATAAGTTTTCATCAAGTCCCTAGCAACTTCAAAATATAAAAGTTCTTCTTCATCATGCATGCACTGCCGCCACCATCTCCATGATCAGGGAGCAAGCACTAGATCCCTGTGGTCATCTTCCATCTGAACAAAGTCGGTTCCCATAGCCCAGTTGTCAAAGAGGTGGCTGAGCGCCACCATCATAGCCTTAGGGTTGAACCCTTTGGCTACCATGACGTCGTCGTACAGATCTGGGTGAACATCAAGAGGGGAAGCAGTGGTGATGGCGGTCGCCACCGCTTTCACGGCCTCGTTCATGCAGGTGATGGCGACGACGTCCTCCTCCCCCAACAGCGACCTCTTCTTCTTCTAGCAAGGATCGTAGCCACCTACAACGTAGGGATTTATGTTGCTGCCTTGACCAACGCCGGCAGTAGGAGAACCTAAGGTTTCATAGGTATCGACATCCTCATCAAGAACCACTATCTCCGACTCCTGGGTCTGTACAAATTCAGGGCATGGTTCACCAAGAGGCTCAGTGGAGCCCATTGCAAACCTGCCAGTGGCAAGGCTGAAGGAGAAGATGGCCTCCATCTGACTATAGTTAGCGATAGGCTTGTTCAGATACTCGGCATCCTTGGGGTGGTCCTGAGACAAGGAATTGTTGGGAGGTTAGCGGGGTTAGTGAGTCTAGTGTTCCAAATCAAAGGAGATGTTACTGAAATTAGTTAATACCGAGATATGTCCCCTGTAGTGGGCGTCCTCCAAGATGATGGTGCAGGTCTCCTCGTCCCAGCTTGCTCTTCTAAGGTCTCTGAGCTTGGAGATATACACCTGGTCCTCCACTTACGCAGGTGGTTGTACACCTGCTGGGAGGACACCTCGATGCCATAGAACTCAAACACCTTGCAGGCAATAGTATTCAGGTGCACTTCTTTGAACCCCTTCTCCGTCCTAACGACGCTCTTGATGATCTCGCACATCTGGTTGAGCACAAATGCCGAGAGGAACAATTCCCACTTCATGGTGCCCTTAACCCCCTTGCACTGGTATGTGCTGTGCGCTTTGCCAGCCTTAGCTTTCTTCTTGGCCATGATTTTGGCAGCTTGCTCTGCAATCTGCTCTACCGTGTACCCGGTCATCGGAGGCACATACAAGATCTCTGTACGCTGAGGATAGGTGAGCTTCAGAGGCGGTAGTTGGTATTGGGTCTCAGCGACAAAGGTCTCCTGAGAATCCAGGAGGTCCTGGCTGAACTCATCGTTGGTCATATCCTACACATTTCACGATCACGCGTATCAGGACCTAGACTACACACATGAACACAAGCCTAAACATGCAATGAGTCCAGTAAGACACCAATCTATGACTATACCTAGTAGTTCCTTAGGCATACTAACACAGATCTACCACAAACTACAATCAGATCTACCAGGGGCTAACACACCGAAGCTACTAGACATGGGATTTGATGGAACTCACCGGCATCGGAGGAGCGGAGCATGTCGAGGATGAAGATCTTGGAGAAGAACGCAATCTGCTTCGAGAGAGCGGTAGATCGCAATCTGCGTTTGCAACTCCTCTTCAGCTTGGGCAAGGCAGGCACACAGGTTAGCGTCATCGGGATTGGCCTGCACCACTGCCCAGAGCCTGTCGCGCATGTCTGTGAGTGCTAGACACCGCCGGTGCTCCGGCAGAAAGATGCAGTCCATTACCTCCCACGTGAAAGGCTTGTTGGTGGTCCTGTTGTGGTCGAAGTGACTGCTCCATGGCCGATGGTCGCCGAACATACTGAATATCTATGGTCGCCCCAGAATTGGAGGCAGCAACATGTTTGGTGCCTCCGGTAGTTCGGACCACCATGATGGCAAGTCGTGGTCGGGCCCTTCTCTTCGGACCTCGGGGTTGCCATGGAGGCCAGTGCGGCGACGCGGACGGCCATGCATGGTGGTCTGTGGGGGTGAGATTTTTGGTTGTACCTATCTTGGCTAGCCTCCCTTTTTATGTCTATGCATGGACGTGGCAGGAAACACCCAGAATAGGCAGGAAGCGGCAGGAAAGAAAGGCGGGAGACGGCGAGGTGACGGGAACACATTGGAAATACACCGGCGTCGGTGTCAGTGAGGGTTTATTTGTCAAGCGCGGACAGATGGGTCTGATACGTCCATTTTGCATCACTATTCTATGTCATAATTTGTTGTTATTCATTGATATATTTCATATTAAGAGATGATACTTATATTATTTCATCTATTTTGCATGGTTGATGACTTTTGGAGCATGGACCGCTGCAATCAGGATTCTGATGGAAAAGGTGTTGTTTGGAGGTGAAATTCGCGAAGATCAGAAAATCTGGAAAAATACATGGAAAATTCTATTTTTCCAGAAGACGAAGGTTGCCAGAAGGGGAAGAGGAGATGGGCCACAGGGGGCCCACACCACCCCCTGGTGCAGGGCCACCCCAAGCCGCACCACCAGGTGGTGTGGCCGCCCTGGTCCACTCCTGGCTCTCCCCTCTAGCGTATATTATCCTCCCGAAACCCTAAGACTCGGGGAGCAACCACAGATAGATTCCACCATCTCTGCAGGGTGGAAAACACCGAGAGAGAGAGAGAGAGATCTCTGGCAGACAGAATTCTACCAAGGGAATTCCTTCTCGGAGAGGGGAGATCGTCGCCATCAACACCACCATCAAGATGGACTTCATTGGGATCATCATCATCACCACCACCATCATCTCCACCAGCACCATCATCACCACTTCATACCGTTGTAACAATTGGGTTGAATCTTGCATAGTTCTTAGGGGAAACTTTCCCGGTGTTGATTACTCCTTGTAGTTGATGCTATTGAGTGAACCATTGAATTATCATTTATGTTCAGATTGTTACATATCATTATATCATCTCTGATCTTGATCCATATGATGTCTTGTCAGTAGTTCGCTTTGTTCTTGAGGACATGGGAGAAGTCATGTTGTTAGTAGTGGAATTGTGTTGAGAAAGATTCAATAGTTTGATATTTAAGTTGTGGTGTACTTCTTCTATTGGTGTCATGTGAACGTCGACTACATGACACTTCACCTATATGGGCATAGGGGAATGCATTGTGTATTTGGCTACTAATCGTAGGAGTTGCCGGAGTGACAGAAACCTGAACCCCCGTTAGGAAACCTTTGCATAAGGGATGTCAGGGTCTTAGAGTTTAAAGTTGTGGTTAGGTTTCTACCTTAATTACTTTCTTGTACTTGTGGATGCTTGCAAGGGGTATAATCACAAGTATGTATTAGTCCTAGGAAGGTCGGTACATTAGCACAGGTTCACCCACACAATACTTAGCAAACTAAAGAAGATTAATCAACTATATGAAGAGAAAGCACTTTACGATATTCCCATGTGTCCTCAAGAACGTTTGGTCATCTTAAGTAATACAACCGGCTTGTCCTTTGCTAAAGAAAGGATTGGGTCACTTGCTGCATTTATTCTTATTGTCTTTTATTTAATCGTACTTTATTTACCTACATTATCAAAAACCCCTAAAAATCCGTTTGCTAAGTATTTATAGAGAATTCCTGCTCCTAGCCACTCGCCAGCACCTTCTGCTCCTCATTGGGTTCGAAACTTACTTATCGAAAATACTTCGATACACCCCCTATACTTGTGGGTCCTCAAGACTGTTTTTTGGCGTCGTTGCCGGGGAGTGAAGCGCTATTGGAGAGTGGAACTGGTAAAGGAAACTTCTACTGTGAGTATTGTTTACTTCTGTTAGTTGCTTTATTTCAATATGGACAATTCGCTGAGTTTCTTATTTCGTAATGCTATTACCACTGCTAAGGTAGTAGATGAACCACCACCTGCTGAGAATGATACTTTTAAAATACCTACAAGAATTATTGATCGTGTTATGGATAACTATTATGTTGGGGATGGAACTATCCATCCCGGTGATCATTTGCTCTTTATACACGAATTATGCGGGTTGTTCAAGTGTGCAGGTATTACAACAGATCAAGTCAAGAAGAAATTATTCTCATTATCACTGAAAGGAAGAGCTGAAGAATGGTATAAGCTGCTGAAGAATGGTCAAGTTCTTTAATGGGAGGAAATAGTACCTCTCTTTTATTCAAAGTTTTATCCTCCTAGTGAGATTGATAAAGATCGGAATCAAATATACAACTTTTGACCTCTTGATGGAGAGAGTACATCTCAAGCTTGGGGGAGATTGAAGTTACTAATGCTCAAATGTCCCATTCATGAGCTCCCCAACAATATTATTATCAATAACTTTTATGCAAGGCTTTCTCTTCATGGTAAGGATTTATTGGATGCCTCTTGTGCTGGATCATTTACACGCATGGAAGAAGAAGCTAAATGGGATCTTCTAGACCATATTCAAGACAATGCTGAAGCATGGGAGAATGACAAAGGAAGAAAGTCAGGTATAAATTATGATTATGAATGCATTGAATCTTTTATGGGAACTGAAGACTTTCAAAATATTAGTAATGCTTATGGTCTAGACTCTCAAGCTATTGCAACTTATTTTAAGGCTTTTGCTTCCTATATTGAAGTGCCTAAAAAGAAATGGAATAAGTATCATGCACCTTATAAAGACATTGTTAATAGTGTTCCTGCAAGAAATACTGAAGTTTATACTACTAATAATGTTTTACCTGAACCTTATATTGAGAAAATACCTTTCCCGGTTAAAGTAAAGGAACATTCTATGATAGCTAGTATGGTTAATGAAAGTACAAATAAAGCTGTTGAACCTGATAAACAAATGGATGGTAAACCTATAATAGCAAATGTGAAAGACTTTATCACTAAATATGTAGAAGATGGACACACTATCCTTTGTAAGGATATCCCTAATATTGTTTCACAAAGTAGTGCTATGAGAGCTAGTGTCCCTGTATTTTCTGTTAGGATAAGTGATCATTGCTACAATGGTTCTTGTGATAGTTATATCATTAAGTTTATGCATGAGACTGAAAGTTATTATGAGAGAGGAAAGACTATCCTAATGCATCTCAATAATATTAAGTTTCCTCGTTTTATCCTTAAAGTCTTTATGTTGCACTTGTTTTGCCTTCCTATGCTTGCAGTTTTTGGTTTCAACAACTTGTTTGTTTACAAAATTCCCTTGCATAGCAAGTGGGTTAGACTTAAACATGTATATTTTTTCTTCTTGATGCTCTCTTTTACTTCAATTCATATCTTATGTGAGCTTCATTGAAATTGTCATGCCCATCTTAATGGCTATAAAGAAAGAGCTTTTTGAGAGACAACCCAATATATTTCTTTTGCTTTCAGTTTGTTTTTGTTTCTTTGAGTCTTGGAAGTTATTGTTTTGGCAATAACCTCTCCTTATCCTTTTTGTTTGGTTTTTGTGTCAAGATCAACCTCTAATGAGAGAGAAGTAAGATTTGGGGAAGTTGCTGTCCCGAAACAAATTTTTGTGCTTCACCTTCGTGAGAGATCTCTGTATGTCGGATTGAGCTGTAATTTTTTGTGCTTCTGCCCTAGGTTGTTATTTAACTTTCGTTAGTTTTGCACTTTTTAATTTGAGCAATACAATATTTTCGGAAATTTGATCTTTACCTGCTAGTCTGTTTTGACAGATTTTGCCACTCTTGCATTTGCTTCTTTAATCGATTTCCTTTTTGAATTCTTTTTGGGTTTTTGGAAGGAGTTGCTAAAGTATCTTATGATTTGATGGGTTTCAGTTGAAATTGGACTTAAAGGGTTTATTACCTCGCTTACACTAATGTTGCTAATGAGAATTGTGTGAAAGAAATTTCCAGGTTATTGGAGAAAATGGTGTAATAAGAAACTGAAAGGTTTCATGACTCAAGCAATATGAGTATGAAGATGAAGATATTGATGTTATTCAAGTGGTGACTCCGGAAGAATCTACTAAATGCTAAATTCAGAGACCTGCAGAGTCCGTTTTCGAATAGGTAACAGCTCTGGTAAGAAAAGTTCTGCGAAAGTTCTATCCAGTTATATTTTTGCAGTTTTTATCCAACAAGGAAAGCTACAAAGCGAAAGAGGGACGGAAATGGAGCCAGGGTGGCTCACACCACCCCCTGGTGCGGCCCCCCTGGCCGCGCCAGCAGGTGGTGTGGCCACCTCGAACTCCGTATCTGACCCGTTTTCTCCCAGTACCTTCCTTTTGTTGTAAAACTTCATAATATATAATCCCTCGGATCCCCCGAGGTTCGTATATCGTGTTCTCGTCGTGTTTTCGTTTCGGTCCATTTTGTTCAGATGTTGTTCAGGGGTTCCTCTTCAAAGGATTACGAGCTACGACACCATTGCGAGCTCCATCACAATCTTGAGCAGAAGACCTTCGTAGGATGGGTGGAAGAAGAAACGATCGCAACTAGGCGCGAAGACATGGATCGGAACGCATGGAGGAAGTAAAGGACATGACAGCAGGCATGAAGGGGCTGATACCTCCAACTCTAGATCTCAGTTCCTGCCCTGCAGCAGTTGAAGCTCTACGAGTAACTGATGAATTCTACGACAAGTACCGAGTCTTGAGGAGGAAGGTGGATATGCTTCAGGAGGAGAATAACAGGCTTCACAAGATACTAGAAGATTTCCTCGTGCCAATCGAGAGAATACCACCACCACCAAAGGAGTAATTTGTCATCAGGTTTTGGCATCCCCTTGGTTTGTTCCAAGCTTGGGGGAGTGTCACGGTATCACATCACTATCTTCTATCTTTTTACCTTTTTAGTAGAGTCATATCATGAATAGAGAAGTTATCATGTATGATGGTTTGCATTATGGAAGTGTCCCTCCTCTCATTAGATATCTATGTATCCCTTGGTGTGAGTTACCGTTATGGAATATTAATGAGAAGTTCTATCATTTACTCTTTTGCATATCTTATTTTAGTTTTCAATTCATGGTTATATGATTGATCTTGTAGTTAGTATTGGTATCACTTTGGGATCATTGAGTTAATTTAGTTGGTTTTGGCAAACCTGGATCGGTCAGTAGCAACATTATTTTGAGAATTGAATGAAAAAGATAAAAGTACTCTTAAAGAAATATAATTTTATCATCTTTCTTTCTTGATTTGCTCATAAGTTTAGTATTCTATAGTTAAGATCTTTTGTGCTTCCAAGGAAGATTGCATGTTTTTATCACTTGTATGTTTGTTTGTTTCCTTCAACTCTTATGCTTGCTACCCAGCCTTGCTAGCCAAAAACCTGTACTGAGAGGGAATGCTTCTCGTGCATCCAATCCTTAAACCAAAACCTATGCCATTTGTGTCCACCATACCTACCTATTAGCACTATTGCTATTCCAAGTAAATTCATGTTTTTATCTACCTTCCGAATTAAACTTGTTATGTGAAAATTAGTGATTAAAGCTCTCACGAACCTGATGGCACACTTTACTTTCTTGCACTTAATAAACTTGAACCATTGTGCCCATCTATGTTGCATATATGCTTGCACTTTGTAAGTTGTGAATTAGCAGAACCATGTTGTCATGGGGAACGCTTTCAACATTGCACTGGTACTTTGTACCTGGTTGATATCATGTTCTTTTGTCTATGGATGTCATCGGTGTGAAATGAAAGGGGAGCTTGTAAGTCCATGGAGTTATGTATGTGTGTTAGAGAAACGCTTGGGCCGCCGGTCTAATCCATGCCTAATCTTGGTGGAAACCTGCAGCGTAACCATAATGAGCATCTATGAAGCATTCTTCTTATAAAAAAAGAGATAGAGATTGAGGAAAAGAGAAAAAAGAAGAGGTGAGAAAAGAGGAAAGAGAGAAAAAAGCACCATATTCCCATGGTAAATAAGAAGATTGTTGAGATGCTTGTTGTCTGCTTGCCTTGTCATTTTGATATGGGGATTCTTCCGTATCATCGGGCAAGGGGTACCCCGTTGGTGGTTCTCTATGATACACATGTACTACCTCTGTTTGGGATTATAGGTCCCGAGAGCTTTTTTATATTGTTTGAGGTTATAAGGGTTATTCCATTTATTAGTCTCTCTCGTCCAATGCATGTTCTTCTTTTATCTCACTTCTCTCATGCATGTAATACTATTGGTGCATGCATAGATTAACGAAAGAGATTTATGAGTGTCTTGGTATTATCAACTTGACCCTTAGGACTAATAATCCCAAACAGAGGGAGTACTTACTATGACAAGAACTTACTGGTGACTAAACTTGAGTAGCATGAGGAGCGGCGCTCGTATTCAAGGGACATAAGATTTTCAACTTGCAACTTGTCAAGCATATCCTCATATTTGATCACTTTAACCTTAATCACCTAAAGATGCTTATGATAGGGGCAATGAGAGTTGAAAGCTAATAAGTACCATAATTTTTGGAAGCTCTTTATAAAATTTGAAATCCCTGCTTCCCTTTGTGAAGGGCCTTTCTTTTACTTTTTAGTTGAGTCAGTAAACCTATTCCCTTCTACCTCAGCAAGTATTTTGAGTTGTTGTGTTTCATTCATTCATATGATGATTTATTCAATCATGTTTCTTATGTTCCTTGTTTTGCACATTGCTCTTATCTTAGTGTCTACTACTTTGAAAGCTATCATTGAAAACTAGTCATTTGTGAACTCTAGCAAATTGTCAACTATTCTTCGACCAAGAGCTAAGTTTGCCATTACCAATTGTGATTTACTTTATGCATCTTTATTGTGTTTTCTTTACTTATTACAAGTTAAGTTATATAATAGTGAGTTGTCTTCTATTATGATTTATGTATTGATGAATGTGATGATTCTTGTCTATATTCTTTTATCGACTCTTCATTCTATAAACCTGAGGTCATGTTTATTGAGCTCAGTTTTCGCTTGGGGACAAGCGAAGTCTAAGCTTGGGGGGAGTTGATACGTCCATTTTGCATCAGTATTCTATATCATAATTTGATGTTACTCATTGATATATTTCATATTAAGAGATGATACTTATGTTATTTCATCTATTTTTGCATGGTTGATGACTTTTGGAGCATGGACCGCTGCAGTCAGGATTCTGATGGAAAATGTGCTGTTTGGAGGCGAAATTCGTGAAGATCAAAAAATCCGGGAAAGAAGAAGGTTGCTAGAAGGGGAAGAAGAGATGGGCCATAGGGGGGGCACACCACCCCCTGGCGCGGGCCATCCCAGGCCACGCCACCAGGTGGTGTGGCCGCCCAGGTCCACTCCTGGCTCTCCCCTCTGGCGTATATTATCCTCCCGAACCCTAAGACTCGGGGAGCGACCACAGAAAGATTATGCCGCCTCTGCGGGGCGGAAAACACGGAGAGAGAAAGATCTCTCCGGTAGACAGAATTCTGAACGGGGGAATTCCTTCCCGGAGAGGGGAGATCGTCGCCATCAACACCACCATCAAGATGGACTTCATCGGGATCATCATCATCATCATCACCACTATCATCTCCACCAGCACCATCATCACCACTTCATACCACTGTAACAATTGGGTTGAATCTTGCATAGTTCTTAGGGGAAACTTTCCCGGTGTTGATTACTCCTTGTAGTTTATGCTATTGGGTGATGGATGGAGGCTATCGCCAAATGATAAACGTCGCTCAACGCGGTGCAAGTGGTGCATGCCGTGTACGCCTTATGCGACATATGGGCTTAGCCCATTTACGCCGCCGGCGGTTTCCATGTTTTCCCAGTTTTGGTGGATTTGCTGCGTGATTCCCTGGATGGTCTTCTCTTACTGTCCTCTTTTCGGTTACGGTTTGTCTGTTTCTTCCGGTTTTTCTATTTTTCTGTTCTAGTTTTCTGATTGGTTTCCTTATGTGGTTCATCATAATAAAAAAATGTAACACTTCCTTAGTCCTAAAAGAAGTGACTTTCATCTATCTAGATATGAATGTATATAGCCATGTTTTATGTTACATACATATGTATATAGAGAAAGTGAAGTGGCTTATTTTGAAACAAAGGGGTACATAGTTTTCAAACTGTTCATGAGTTTTTACAAAATCGTTTGATCCTTAAAATCATGTTAGTGGATTTGAAAAATATTCACAAGGTTCAAAACTTTGTTCACCTTTGAAATTTTGTTCACGAGTTTGAAAAATTATTCATGACATTGAAAAATTGTTCATGATTTGAATAATAGTTCATATTTTGAGAATTGGTTCATGGTTTGAGAAAATGGTTCATGGTTTGCAAAAAATGGTTCACGGTGTTTGAAAAAATAGTTCATGGTTTCAAATTGGTTCATGATTTGAAAAATTGGCTCATGGTTTGAAAAATGGTTCATGGTTTCATTCTTTTGTGATATTGAAAAGGTTCAGATTTTAAAAAAATGTTCATGATCTTTAATAAGGTTCTGATTTGAGAAAAAGATTCGTGATATTTCGATAAAACTATTCATATAGTTAAAAACAATTTCACTCATAAACATTTTTGTATGGGGTTGAAAAAAGTGTTTATGTATTGAAAAATGTCCAACGTTCAAAATTTATTCACCGCTCAACAAGTTGTTCATTCTTTGAACAAAGTTTAAAACAAAAACAAGAAACATAAAAAGGAAACAAATAAAACACTATTTTATCATAAATAAAAATACTCCCTCCATAGATACATCCAAATCTAGACAAATATGAGACCATTAATTTAGATGGGAGAGAGTAGTAGACACGTACTGGTAGTCTAAGTATGGTGCGCTACAGCTTCGGTAGCAAACGTACTAGCTCCACTAATACAGCCGGCTCGTTTATTCAACCTGGTTAATCGATCATTTGCCTTTTCTCACCGGCTTCATGCGACATAGCTAGCGAGCTACGGCCAGCTCTTTTTTCCGTTTGCCAGAGAAAAGCTTGCCGATGCTGCCAGCCCTCGCGATCAATGTTATGTTATTGGGCTGGCCCGTCTCCCGTCGCTTCAGGCGGTGCGACACTGCTGTGCCGCAACGGGCGGTGTATATCACCACCCTTTCGTTAGGAAAAGGGCAGAGATCATGTTTGCATAGCCTAATGGGCTTTCAGTGTGCTCGCTCTGTTTCCGTGGGCTAACAGTAACGTGCCTCCCGGACCTGTTGTGTGGGCCTCGTCAAGAGTGGACTGCTCGACGAAATCCATGCGTGTACGCGCAGGAGCCCAATCAAACTAATTAATCAGATTGGGCTGGAAAGCAGCGATGCCGGCATGCGTATTTTTTTTGACAAATCTGTTCCTGTATAAAATTAACGTGTCATCCGACATTTTCGCAACTATTTCCAAATCTAACTTCTTTGTCGGCGCCAACCTCGCCGGCTACCAAATCCACCGTCTCCAGCTGCCAAATCCACCGCCTACCGTAGATCCAAGCGATTGCCGGCAAGATGTGGCCCCGGAGCTCCGCAATTGGAGTTGGGGCTGGCCGGGTGGGCAGCTCTACACCCTCGCGCGACCACGGAACCCCTGCCACTCACGGTTCCGACGAGGTGGAGTGCAAGCATCGTGTGACCTCGCTGGAGGCGAGGACGCGAGCCGCATGAAAGTGGACAAATGTGGAGGAGTTGCCACCACCCTCCCTCCGTTGGTGGAACTTCATCGGCGATGGCGCCGAGGCGGGAAGCTCACGCGGAGGAACATGGCGTGCATGGAACCCCCATCCCCCCACCACCACCACCAGTCGTCTCCAACGGAAACTCGACCTCACATAAGAGGACTAGGAGGAGGAGCGTGGCTAGGGCGTGGTGGTTCCGATGGACTACGTCGGAGACGACGCAGCCAAGGAAGACGCCACAGAGATCATGCTCTATTGCTGCGAGCTCGAAGCAGGGAGTAGCTGAAGCGTGAACGCGCGGAGGAGCGCGAAGCCATCATGACGGTGGCAACACAAAAAGGCATGGAGAAAGAGATGGCGACGCGCCGTATCAAGCAGGATCTCATCGATCTCGACTCTGACTGATGAGCTCGCCTGTCGTACCGCCGCTGCAACCAGCAAGCTCCGTTGAGGACCCGCCGCCAAATTTTGGTTAGGTAGGGTTAGCGTTAACGGAATATTCTGATCCAATGTATGTATGTTCCATTGTATGATGATCCAATGTATGATCATGAATTGTGTCCGTGTTGCTCTCTGAATTTTGCGTCTGAATTATTATAAGTTCAGTTTCGAAGTTTGGTATCTGTTCTGGCCGACGCATTTGCGACCTGAAGAACTGTTGTTCAGTTTTCATGTATGTATGCTTTTTAAGGCCTCCAAAGATCAGTATAGAGTCGCTCTTAGAACTTCTTGTACCCCCTGAAAAAGATCATCTTTGTGGGCTTCCTTCGATTCAGCTAACGAAGGTGTTCATAAAATAATCTGCGGGGAACCATTGCATTTCTCCTCCCAATAGATCGAGTCAACAATCCTGAGCAAACTCCACAAAAGCTTGTACCGAACCGGTACCAAGAGAGAGCTCCCTCAAGAGGCGGCGACAAAACCCATCTAAGGTTCTTTCCCTCCGTCAGCGATGTCACCGGTCTGTCTCGTCTCCGGTGGCTTTAGGGCCTTGGAGGTGTGACGCACCACGGCTCCTAGCCGGCGGGAGGCCTCTGTGTTTTGTTTGGACTATTTTCAGTGTTTTTTTAGGATGTTGAGACGGCGGCTACGTCCTGGAGTCAGAATAAGGTACTGTCGTCCTATCCTCGCTCCGGTGGTGCGTCTAGCATCCACGGAGGACGTGTGGAGTCGTGTGTCCGACAGATCCCTTTGAATCTAGTCGTTTTTCGTATTCGTTGGTGTGTTTTGAGGTCAGTCTCTTCCGATCTACGTTGGTCATCTCCAGTGAGGGTTGTTGCTCTGGTGCGCTGATCTTTTGAGGCCTTAGCACGATAACTTTCCGTCCGTCTACTACAACAAGCTCTACTACTCTAAGTTCGACGGAGCTCAGGCGAGACCAAAGTGGGTCCTAGTCTGTAACTCAATATTGTCACAAACATAAAGTTATGTTAGCCTAGAAATAACTTACTAGCATTTTGCACCTGTCCATGCTTTGTGTTGAAGCCCCTCCACGGTTTCGTCACCCTCGAGCTCCGCTACCGACCGTCAGTAAACAACGAAACACGGATAACATAAAACAGGACAGGAAAGCCAGGCGCCACATGCCGTACCAACCCAAGTCAAACCAAATAACGATGGTCTAGGACTAATCGCACGCCAAGAGGAGGCACGGCGGTACTCTGAATGGTCTAGGACTCTAGGTGGCTACTCTGAATTATTGCACCGTGTCCACCTCAGATCTTCCACACAGTAGAGCTTTTTGCCTCAAGAAACACATGCAGTCCACTCCGGAGCCCAGGCCCGCCAGCAAGACGCAGGAAACCATTTCTCATCCCTTGGTCCATGGACCGATGATGGCGAGGGCGATGGGCGAGCGGTTGGCGAAAACTGGACAGAAATATCCAGATATTCCCACGAGAGAGGTGGAAATCGGAAAGATGCCATCTCGACGTTTCCGTTTCATCAATCCACCGAGCCAGAAGAAGAGGGGACCGTGGGCATGTGACAGCGAATGGATGGACAAGTGTAACATCGAAATCCACATCTCTCCTTTTCCAATCCGCGAGAGCAAAGATCACATCAGGTCCCTCGCCACTTCCCCCGCCGGGATTCTCTTCTTCACTACTAGACGATTCTCGCTTTCTTTCTTTGGTTTCTCATACGCAATTTCTAGTGTCTTCGAGGATAGATTCTCCACTCTGCCCGCTCGACATCTTTGACCTCCCTATCATTCCCGAACAGGCTATCTTCACACAAGAAAATTGCTACTCTGGTCAACAGGTAAAATTGTGCACATCTCACTGCCTAGCAAACATATGTACAAATGGAGTGGTGACAGTGCACGATGTGCCTGCAGAATATTCGTATACATAGTGCCCAGCATGCATAGAAAGCACGTCTGATCTAGCAAGACAGGGCTCGCCCAAGTGCAGCAAGAATAAACCCGGAAAAATGGATATGTGCAGATCCATTATGTGACAGGACAGGACGGGAGAATGGACCTGCCAATGGGTAGCTGCGTGCATTGAACTGCAGACCAATTGAGAGACAAGATTGACAAAGATCTCACATGGCATCTGGTGCACCGAGGGGCCTAGCGGATAAGTGGGGGACAAAAATCATGGGAATGGGACGGACCTTTGACGAAACCCCAAGATTTTTACTACTCGGTACGCTTCTTCCAGGATTCTAGTTCAAAAGTGCGCCACGAAACTCTACTCGTGTCCACAGCTAATTTTTTTTAATTAATTTGTAAAAATAATACTCATTTTTGAGAAATTGCGAAAATAGCTGCCTCGATTTGGCGAAATCGACAGGAACCGGTTGGTTCTAGCGAAACCGCCGGGGCTCATGGGTCTCATCCAAACCGACAAATGCTCGTCTGCCGTGCCGACAGACCTATCGGCCTAGCCCAAAACGACTAGGCTGGTCAGTTTCACCAAAACCGATAAGTCGCCAGGCTAGAACATATCGTGCACCTCTCTTTTCTCTCTCGTTATTTAGCCCCTCATGTTCTTCTTATATCCCAGCTCTCAAGATCTCTAATTACTGCCGCTATTTTTAGCTGTTTTAGTCCATTTCCCACTAAAATCTTCATCCTAAAGCTAAAAGGGAGCAAGGGAAACCTCGATGTACTGATGGGATAGCTCGTCGTGGCATTTTTGTGGTGCTCTTTTGGAACAATTAATGGTGGTGCTGCGGTGGAGCTTGTTGTTGGGGTAGGATGAGATGTGTGCTGGTTGTTAGAGATAGTTTTGTATTGGAGTTGTATACGGTTTGGCACCAACTTATTGTACAAGCTAAGCACCGCAAAGTGCTCCAATAAATAGACACCGAACGGGGCTCGAGTTCTATCGAGTAAAAACCCTTATACTCTAGTCGCTTACATGGTATCAGACGCCGGATCTTCCGCCGAAACCTAACTGTCGCCGAACCCTACCCCGCCGCCATCCGCCGCCCTGCCATCGTCGCCATACATCACCACCAATCCTTCTAGATCAAATCGGCACCATCCAAGCCTACCATGACATCCTCCTCCATCAGCTCGATCAACCTCGGGAACCCACCGAAGGACCAACTCACGCGGGAGAACTACTCGCTATGGCGCGCGGTAGTGCTGCCCGTAATTCGGGCTAACAAGATCATCGTCCTGCTCGACGGGACCGATGTCGCGTCGTCGGAGACGCTACCTGCCAAAAAGGTTGTGGCCGATCAAGACAAGGAACCCAATACGGTTCCCAATCTAGCATATGACGACTGGCTCGCTCGCGATCAGCTCGTCCTCTCCTACCTTCTGCAGACCATCTCACCGGTGATCATGACGCACGTTCACCGGCTTCAACACTCCTCTGCAGTTTGGAAGGCCCTGGAAACAATGTTCACCTCCATCAGCCAATCCAAGATCACGAATCTCCGGGTTGCACTGGCGACCACTAAGAGGCTCAATGACCCTGCCCCTGTTTTTCTCACCAAGATTCAGACTATTTCTGATGATCTTGCTGCAGCTGGACGCCCTGTTCCGGAGGACGAACATGTCTCATTCATCATGGCCGGACTCAGCCCCAGATATGAGTCCATCATTGATGCGTATGGCATCCTCAAACAAACGCCCTCGCTGAGTGATATCTACGCTCAGATTCAGATCTATGACGAAAGACAGGTGCTTCAACACGGTCCAGATTCAGGACGCTTCGAGACCTCCGGCAACGCCGCCATGCGCCAAAACCGACAACCGCAAAACGCTGGATACTACGGCGGCGGCCGGGGCGCCCCAAGAGATGATCAGCGTGATCGCCGAGATGACAGGCGTGACGATCGCGAGACAATCGCTAGCCCCATGTAACACCCTCAAATCGGCCCTATGCAAGTTTTAGCCATTTCCGCCAAACCCGCATAGAAACGATTCAAGGACGCCCACCAAGCACTTTCGTGCGGGTGGAAAACGAAGTAATAACATTACACAACAGTCCTCGATGGGACCCACAGAACAGATATATATACAACAGCGACTCCCTGAGTCAAGAATACAGATATACAATACAAAGATCCAAATCACCTTGAAAACGATAGAGCGTCCGACTACGGACAAGATGCAAATGGGGCTAAGAGCCCTGAAGAATAACCAATGGCGTCCATAACCCTGCCCAGGCCAAGCCGGAAGGTAACCCTGCTAACGACGGCGATCTCGAACCTGTTAAAACAAAAGGGGTGCCGACAAAGGGCAAGGAAAGAGAGGAGCGTCAGTACTGAGGCCAGTACACGGCGAGGCTAGAATTCGGCGGCTCTCACCTACATAGGTATGGTGGACTGAAGCGGCAGCGCAGCATGCACTAAACAAACTATAGAAACTCGATTCAACTATCGTCTATTAGAGAGGGATAAGAAAGACCTATTCGAAACCACTTGATACTAACACCAAACATACCCATCTTGGCATTCCCCCTTGAGACCAAACGAGGAAGTCAAGCCGAGGAAAACTCACACGGTTGGCAGGTTTATTTAATCTTTCCATGGCAGTTATCCAACTTACTAGTCATCTCAGATGTAAGTCAAATTATAACAGTAAACTTTAGTTATTGTTGTCTATGATCAAGAAACTGTGCTCCAAGTCGTCCATAACCGCGGACACAACTTTTCGAAAAGATTTAACCCTGCAGGGGTGCACCAAAGTATCCACACGCACTTCGACCCTTTTTGCCAGATCAATTAACATACACCCATCGGTATGTCGGCGGGGCCTAAGTCATGAAGTTTCCCTAGACCCAAAGCAAGTACATGGGGGCCACCCCACTAAGCTACCCGCAACGAAGTTGGCCGGTTCCGGAACGGACCCAGGGTTTGCGTCAATGGCTGTAAACGACTGGGAACCCGAAAGTGTGACTGAGCTTGTCGATACCGCGAAAACACTCCGCAATCCTAAACAGTACAGGTGCTCCACGCACAATCTTAAATAAAGCAGTAAATCGTGGCATAAGTACAGTATAGTAATAAAGCCCCAAACTACTTTGTGGCCCCCGGTACAATACTTTGAAAACAGGTAGTAAGCCGATGGGGGTGCCCACACACCCCACCTGTGGTTAGCGCGCTCGATCTCGGAACAGGTTTTAAGAACTCGGGTCCTAGGTGGACACAAGTGGGCGGTTAAAAACCAAATATTGACTATTACCCACCGGTGCCTCTGCATTATATATATTTCCAGCATTTTAATTAACAAGTTATAATGTAAGCCAAGATCAACTCCACCGTTAAGCATCTCCATCATTAAGCATGTGTCAACCTTCCAATAACGATGGAACAAGAACGATGCAACGCAACACCTGAGCAAGCAACTACGACTCGAAAGTCCGACTATCTATCAAACAACAAGCAATAGGATGTGTCCAAGGCAATATAAAGGTTGCACGGAATATATCTGGTACGAAACACTAGAGCATCGCGACACGGATAGCAATCGATCAATAGGAGGAAATAAAGACTATAAAATGCAAAATAGGTAGAAGGGGGAGAGTTGCTCGCCTAGGAAAACACTGCCGACGGATCATATCCGGAGAACTTGTCGATACTCGTATCCACTCCTCGGCCTAATCCGCGAAGAAGCAAACACTAGAAGAAACACCGGATGCAATATTTAATACTACGGCAGAAGATCTGGCATGTTTATGATATGATGCATGGCATGGCACAGATGCGGTGCAATTAGGCAGTATTAAGCGGAACCGGGGTCCCGACAATTAATTAAATGGTTCGAGTTATTTAACTACCCCGCAATTTAAATGTTGTATTAACAGGGTGAAACATGGCATCGATTCGCTACACCAATTTAAATGGAGTCCGGAATAAGACAACAATATTCCGCATATAGGCTCCATATTAATTATGAGGTGAATCGGCATAATGCCCCCAAACCACAGACAAGTATGCATGCATGAACAATTTAATATGCGACAGTTGATAATGTCATATTATAAAAATAGAGGCTTAGGGTCACACATCTGGGTTCGGCAGATCTTGGTTCCGGGATTTGGGGGGTTCGGTCTCAGGATCCGGATCTGGGATTCGGTCTCGGCGGGATCGTTCTTGGATAATGGAGTAGATCTTGGCGTTCCGCGAAGGACTTGGCGTAACCGGGATGGAGAGCTTGCCGTTCCGTGGCGATCTTGGCGGTCTTCGGATCACCGGGATCGGGCTTCGGGGTCTCGGTCATCGGACCTGTGAAGGAGATCTTGTCGTCGGCGCGCTCGGGGTCTCGGATTCGGCGCAGATGGTTCATCACTGTCGATCTTGGCATGGTCCTTGTACAACTAGCCGCCTTGGACGCTCGGGTCCATCGGGAGGTCATGGCGTTCGTGAGGGAGAGCTCGGGGCATCGAAACCATGAAGGAGACCTTGTCGCTCCTACATCGAAGGCCTTGGGTTTTTCGTGGCGGAGATCTTGAGGTGTGGCGGTTTCCGAGAAGAAGATCTTGTCACCCGATGTCCTTTGGTTAAATGCGTACATCACACAATAATCCGGGTTCATGCCTTGTCATCTCACAGTCACACAAGCTCACTCATACTCTACTCTGGAAGCACTAGTACACCCAACACCCCATGGCAGTACTAGTATATGCACAACTGCGAACAGGGCATCGCTGACGGAGCCGAGGTCGATGCGGTGCTGGGAGGGGGCCGCGTCCGTGAGGTCAAGGAAGGGGCTCGGCCGGCGGCACGGGGCGGGCCAGATGAGGACCAGAGGAGAGGGCGGCGGAGGGGGTGTGTGGGTTAGGGTTTGGTTAGGATTAGACTAGGTTTTAGTTTAGGGCTTGGAGGTGACCGGCCGGGCTTTCAGGCCTGGCGGGCTGCCTCTCAAAAATAAAATAAATGTTTTAATATTTAAAACGGGGATTTTGAAAACCGTTGGTAGACAAACAAATTATTCCGGATAGACCCAGGTTTTAATTTGAATAGAGACGGGGCATTTAGAAAGAAAAACAGACTTTGCGAAAATAGTTTTGTACAAACACATGCAAGATGACATGACGATGTTCAAATGCAAGTTGGCATGATGACATGAGCATGCGGTCATGACGATCCAATGCACAAAAACAACGCGATTTTCTAGTAGTGGTTTTGGCGGGGCGCCACAATTCGACACCACTAACAATGGATCTCGCCCTCGAGATCCGCCTCGTGGTACCGGGGAGAAGGTCAGCGATCTGCATCTTCTCGCTTCGTGTAGATCCTCGCGACACCACTAACAAGAGGTCGTTGTCTGTGATCGTCGAGAGAACACTCCGGTAACAAAGGACGAAGGTAAAGGTATCCACAAATAAAGCCACCTCTAGCTTCGGTGGACGAGAGAAACGACGCATTCTCATCCACTTCAATGTACCAAAGCGAATAGAAGGGGTAGTCAGCATGGGGGCCAATCCATCACGCACCCAAACTATTACTCTACACAATCAGTAGAAAAGCGTGCAGCCATTCTCGGAATTAGACTGAAGATCTCGACAAGCGAGGTGCGGGACAAAAGAGGAATGCAGACTCTGCATCGGTCTAGCGTAGATGATATCGTCGCGGAAATACCAGAAGGCACAAACAAGGAACAAAGAGAAATCCAACAGATGAAGGATTCCTCAGATAGCATGAACACCGGATGTAGAAGCACTGTTACCAAAGGAGGAAGCGAAACCCTGAAGGTACGACGGAGACCCAACTGCGAGAATTCCTAGACTTGAAGAAAGGTAAGAGAACAGATTCAAAACTCGCAAAGGTAAGAGGAGAATAGCATAGGGGTAAGGAGTAAAAATAGACCTAATCAGATCTATCCAACCGATTTTACAAAAATAGTTTTGACACTCTATTTCGGCCGTTAGCTAGGTTATCCTACAGGCTAGACTTGTGGGGTATCGCAACTGCTGGGCTCTGATACCACTCTGTAACACCCTCAAATCGGCCCTATGCAAGTTTTAGCCATTTCCGCCAAACCCGCATAGAAACGATTCAAGGACGCCCACCAAGCACTTTCGTGCGGGTGGAAAACGAAGTAATAACATTACACAACAGTCCTCGATGGGACCCACAGAACAGATATATATACAACAGCGACTCCCTGAGTCAAGAATACAGATATACAATACAAAGATCCAAATCACCTTGAAAACGATAGAGCGTCCGACTACGGACAAGATGCAAATGGGGCTAAGAGCCCTGAAGAATAACCAATGGCGTCCATAACCCTGCCCAGGCCAAGCCGGAAGGTAACCCTGCTAACGACGGCGATCTCGAACCTGTTAAAACAAAAGGGGTGCCGACAAAGGGCAAGGAAAAATAGGAGCGTCAGTACTGAGGCCAGTACACGGCGAGGCTAGAATTCGGCGGCTCTCGCCTACATAGGTATGGTGGACTGAAGCGGCAGCGCAGCATGCACTAAACAAACTATAGAAACTCGATTCAACTGTTGGCTATTAGAGAGGGACAAGAAAGACCTATTCTAAACCACCTGATACTAACACCAAACATACCCATCCTGGCATTCCCCCTCGAGACCAAACGAGGAAGTCAAGCCGAGGAAAACTCACACGGTTGGCAGGTTTATTTAATCTTTCCATGGCAGTTATCCAACTTACTAGTCATCTCAGATGTAAGTCAAATTATAACAGTAAACTCTAGTTATTGTTGTCTATGATCGAGAAACTATGCTCCAAGTCGTCCATAACCGTGGAGACGGCTTTTCAAAAAGATTTAACCCTGCAGGGGTGCACCAAAGTATCCACACGCACTTCAACCCTTTTTGCCAGATCAATTAACATACACCCATCGGTATGTCGGCGGGGCCTAAGTCATGAAGTTTCCCTAGACCCAAAGCAAGTACATGGGGGCCACCCCACTAAGCTACCCGCAACTAAGTTGGCCGGCTCCGGAACGGACCCAGGGTTTGCGTCAATGGCTGTAAACGACTGGGAACCCAAAAGTGTGACTGAGCTTGTCGATACCGCGAAAACACTCCGCAATCCTAAACAGTATAGGTGCTCCACGCACAATCTTAAATAAAGCAGTAAATCATGGCATAAGTACAGTATAGTAATAAAGCCCCAAACTACTTTGTGGCCCCCGGTACAATACTTTGAAAACAGGTAGTAAGCCGATGGGGGTGCCCACACACCCCACCTGTGGTTAGCGCGCTCGATCTCGGAACAGGTTTTAAGAACTCGGGTCCTAGGTGGACACAAGTGGGCGGTTAAAAACCAAATATTGACTATTACCCACCGGTGCCTCTGCATTATATCTATTTCCAGCATTTTAATTAACAAGTTATAATGTAAGCCAAGATTAACTCCACCGTTAAGCATCTCCATCATTAAGCATGTGTCAACCTTCCAATAACGATGGAACAAGAACGACGCAACGCAGCACCTGAGCAAGCAACTACGACTCGAAAGTCCGACTATCTATCAAACAACAAGCAATAGGATGTGTCCAAGGCAATATAAAGGTTGCACGGAATATATCTGGTACGAAACACTAGAGCATCGCGACACGGATAGCAATCGATCAACAGGAGGAAATAAAGACTATAAAATGCAAAATAGGTAGAAGGGGGAGAGTTGCTCGCCTGGGAAAACACTGCCGACGGATCATATCCGGAGAACTTGTCGATACTCGTATCCACTCCTTGGCCTAATCCGCGAAGAAGCAAACACTAGAAGAAACACCGGATGCAATATTTAATACTACGGCAGAAGATCCGACATGTTTATGATATGATGCATGGCATGGCACAGATGCGGTGCAATTAGGCAGTATTAAGCGGAACCGGGGTCCCGACAATTAATTAAATGGTTCGAGTTATTTAACTACCCCGCAATTTAAATGTTGTATTAACAGGGTGAAACATGGCATCGATTCGCTACACCAATTTAAATGGAGTCCGGAATAAGACAACAATATTCCGCATATAGGCTCCATATTAATTATGAGGTGAATCGGCATAATGGCCCCAAACCACAGACAAGTATGCACGCATAAAAAATTTAATATGCGACAATAAAATAAATATTTTAATATTTAAAACGGGGCTTTTTAAAACCGTTGGTAGACAAACAAATTATTCCGGACAGACCCGGGTTTTAATTTGAATAGAGACGGGGCGTTTAGAAAGCAAAACAGACTTTGCGAAAATAGTTTTGTACAAACACATGCAAGATGACATGACGATGTTCAAATGCAAGGTGGCATGATGACATGAGCATGCGGTCATGACGATGCAATGCACAAAAACAACGCGATTTTCTAGTAGTGGTTTTGGCGGGGCGCCACACCCCAGCATGGACGTGGGGGTGGCCGAGCACCTCTAGGAGAGGGCGTGGACAGGGACACGGACGCAAGTGCACGATGCCGTGGGTCAACGTCACCTGTCAGATCTGCAACCGGGAAGGACATCCAGCTCGTGACTGCTAGTACCGGTTCCAAGAACATAGTGATGATCACTTCAATGATAAAGAAGCCAATGCCGCTTACTACGGTGTTGATACCAATTGGTATCCTGACACCGGTGCCACTCACCACGTCACCGGAGAGCTGAACAACCTCACTATGCGTGAAAATCACCGCGGCAACGACAGGGTCAACACCGCTGATATATTGCAAATGTATCTATAATTTTTGATGTTCCATGCTTGGTTTTATCCACTTTCTTGTGTTCTGTCCACACTTTGGAGTACTTTTCATATGATTTCTTGGACTAACCTATTAACAAGAGCCACAGTGCCAGCTCCCTGTTTTCTGCTGTTTTTGGTTCTAGGAAAGTCAGAAAATGAATATTCTCGGAATTGGACGGGACAAAAGCCAAAGTGCCTATTTTTCCGGAAGACTCACGGAGCCAGAATACGAGACGGAGGAGGGCCAGAGGCTGGCCACACCCCCCACCCCACCACCCCCCGACGTGTGGGTCCCCCAGGCCGCGCCAGGGCATGGTGTGGGCCCCCAGGCAACCCCTCGGTCTCCCTCTTCGCTTATAAGTAGCCTTCTCAGGGGATTCGACGTTTTTCTAGAAGGAGTTCCGCTCCACCGCCGCCACCAAATTCCACGAAACAGCACCAGAAACTCTGTTCTGGCACCCTGCCGGGACGGGTAATTGAAGGAGATCATCGCCATCATCATCACCATCGCTTCTCCATCGACCATCCATGTTTCCCCCATCTATGAGTGAGTAATCCCCCGCTGTAGGCTATGGGGATGGTAGGGATTGGATGAGATCGTTCATGTAATGGCATCAGATTGTTAGGGCATGGTGCCTATCTTTTATTAGTGCTTTATGACTTTGTTGCGACTTGTTGTGCTTAATGCTTGTCACTAGGGCCCGAGTGCCATGATTTCAGATCTGAACATGTTATTGATTCATTATGATAATATCGTTTTTAGTCTTATCTACAAGTTGTATACACACGTTGTTGTCCGGAACCAATGGCCCCGAAGTGACAGAAATCGGGATAACTGGAGGGAATGGCTTTGATGTGAGGATCACATGTGTTCACGGAGTGTTAATGCTTTGCTCCGGTGCTCTATTAAAAGGAGCACCTTAATTGCCAGTAGTTCCCTTGAGGCCCCGCTGCAAACGGGCTGGCAGGACAAAAGATGTTGTGCAAGTTCTCATTGCGAGCACGTATGACTATATATGGAACACATGCCTAGGATTATCTATTACTTGGATGCTTTATCTTATTTATCTGCAATTCCCCTATGTTCTGATTGCTATGTGAATTGTCTTGTCCATGCAACGCCCGTCTATCCATCCCTATGCCTACCACACTCGAATCCCACTGTTTACTGCTATTGTTACTGTTGTCTTTACTTTACTACTGCTGTTACTTTACTATTCCTACTACAAAACTGTTGCTACTGATAAACTGCTATGAGCAAGATTGTTTCTAGGTGCAGCTGAATTGACAACTCAGTTGTTAAGGCTTATAAATATTCTTTGGCTCCCTTTTGTCGAATCAATAAATTGGGTTTCACTTCCCTCGAAAATACTGCGATACACCCCCTATACTTGTGGGTCATCAAGACTATTTTCTGGCATCGTTGCTAGGGAACATAGCTTTATTTATCAAGTCCACTTGGAATCACTGTTGTTCAAGCTAAGTTTATTTTCGCCTTATTTGCTTGTTTCTTTATCAAAAATACAAAAAAAGTAGTTCCTACTCTAGTTGTTATTTTCATTGGTCTGTTATTGTCTTGCCTTATCATGCTTGTTGTCAATGGTTGGTTTCTTTGAAACTGAATCTTATTGGCAAGGTGGGTTCACGGAAGATCAAAAATATTATTATAAGGAACATCGCTTGTCACAAAAAGGGAAACACTTATGGGAACAAATTGATAAATTGTATACCATTGCTAGAAACATGTGCTCTACTTATAATGTTACTTATTGCTTGGATAAATCTTGTTGCTGTAGGAGGTACAAACACCTCCCTTTTCAATGTGAGTATAATGAAAATGTTACCATATCTTCTTATGTTAAAGGAAATTTTGACTTTTATGATGGGGAACAAATTGAAGAATTTATTGCTTGGAAGGGTGCTTTTGAACTTGCTAGTTTGCTTGAAATTATTGATGATTCACCTTACAAATATGAGGTTTATGGCATACTTAAATTTTGCTTTGATAATTACAAGGATGAAAATGGCTATATTCTTGAATATATTAATAGATGCTTTCCACAAATGGAAGAGACTAATGCCTTGCAGGATCCTATGGAAGAAGAAATTGATGAACCTGAAATCTCATTAGATGAAAAAGAGGAGGAGAGTGATGAACAAACGGAGGAAGAATGAATTAGCTACCCATGCCTACCTTCTAATGAGAGTAACTCTTTATCCCTTACATTATTTGATTGTCCCCCATGCTTACTAAAGAAGGATGAATGTTATGTTCCTGAGGATTCTTTTGAAGATGTTTATAATAAAGCTATAGTGCTTGTAGATCATGAAAAGCATGCTTTATGTGATAGTTATATTGTTGAGTTTATTCATGAGGCTACTGAAAATTATTATGAGAGAGGAAAATATGGTTGTAGAAGTTTTCATGGTATTGAAACACCTCTCTCTGTGCTAAAAGTTTTGAAGTTACTCTTGTTTTATCTTCCTATGCCTATCACTTTGTTCTTTGTGAATTTATTTGCATACACGATTCCTATGCATAGAAAGTGGGTTAGACTTAAATGTGTTTTGAATTTGTTTCTTGATGCTCTCTTTTACTTTAACTCATATTTCTTATGTGACCATCCTCTCGAACTATCATGCCGAAAGATGATAATATGTCTATTATTCTTCGGAGACCTTTTCTTAAATACTGCAGGAGCTATTATTAATTGTAATCAAGGGAAGGTGACCTTCAATGTTAATGACGAGGAACATACTGTCTATTTCCCCAAGAAGATTGAAAAGACTTATGGTTTGAATTCAATTGAACATGTTGAGGGCATTCAAGTTGGAGAAATATATTGTCCCATACTAAGAGAAAAATTTGAAACTATTATGATTGGGACCATTGCTATCAAGGTTGAGGTAACATAATCATTAGTGGAATACAAAGTTTTGTCTCATATGAAATTGTTTTGGTAACAAGACCTGATCAACCTTGTTAACAAAAGGATTTCATTGAACAAAACAATGTTTTCACCATGATTATCTCTGCTTACTTCTATTCTATCCATTTTAGTTTTTGCTTATGCCTAACTTAAAGGCGTTAAAGAAAAGTACTTATTGGGAGATAACCCAAAAGTTTTAGATGAGTCTTGGAAGTTTTAGATGAGTTTTAGATGAGTTTTGGGTAATAACCGCTCCTTATCCTTTTTATTTGCTTTTTGTGCCAAGAGTAACCTCTAATGAGAGAGAAGTAATGGTTGGGAAAGTTGTTGTCCTGAAACAGATTTTTGTGCTTCACCGTAAAAATTCATGTAAAATCTCTGAATGTCTTTTTGAGGCGTGAATTTTTGTGCTTCTGCCCCGGGTTGTTATCTAACTTTCATTAGTTCAACACTTTTTGATTTGAGCAACAGAAGGTCTTCAAAACAATTCGTCTTTACCTGCTGGTCTGTTTTGACAGATTTCTGCCTTTATTTGCATTTGCTTCTTGTTGGTTCCTTTTTGAGTTATTTTGGGGAATTGAGCTTTTTGAGGGAAGTAATAAAGTAGCTTGTGTTTTAATGAAAGTTTTATTGGTGTTATAACTGAACCTAAAGACCTATTATCTTGAGTGCACTAATATTGCTAATAAAGATTGTGTGAAGTTTTGTATGAAGGAAAAATTTCGGGTGTATGGAAGAAATGAGTAATGAGATGAAGGATGGACTAAAACTCAAGATTGGGGATGCCACGCGTGTCACCCCAAGAAACATCAAATAAGTACAAGCATCAAAGCTTGGGGATGCCCAAGGCATCCCCTTCTTCATCAATAAAAATCCCAGGTTTCTTCCAAACGCTTCATTTTTATTGTTTCATGCACATTTGTGTTGTTCTTGGACGTCTTCTTTTTCGTTTTCGTTTTGGTTTCTCGTTTGCTTTGTTTTCTTAGTTTGCTGAATAAATTGGTTGGACCTCCTCTTTCATACATTGGTTTTCAAATAGTTTGGTTTGGTTTGGAAAAGAGTAGGAAAGTTCATGCTTAAGTGGTAAAGAGAGCTTGTTTTTGACTATGGCCCATGCTTTGTCATGCCATGCTTGATATTGTTTTGTCTTTATGCTTTGTATTCTTTGCTGTAGCATAACTTGTTATAAACAATTGAGATTGCTTAATGTGCCTTGGATGAATCATGCATTGTTTTAGCATATTAAAGCATAGTATTGTGGTATTCTCCTTTGATGCTTTATTTGGGTTGACTTGGCGCATGCTCACACCATGTTATGACTATCCAAAGTCACCATAGCCTTATCCTTTAGTTTTTCAACTTGTAGTATCACTTTATGCTTTGATCAATGATGTTTTGTCGCTCTGCATGATTATGGACATTATTGCTCTCTTAGTTTGTCGCTCCTAGTCTTTTGCTAGCCTCCATAACCAAGTATGAGTTCCACTCATGCATCTAACTCCTTAAACCAAGTTATTCCAAAGAGTCCACCATACTTACCTACTAGCATATGCTATTCCAAGTATATTCATGCTTTTGTTTATCTTCCAAATTAAACTTGTTATGAGAAAACTAGTGATTAAAGCTCTCATGAACTTGATGGCACACTTTACTTTTATTGCCCTTAATAAACTTGAACCATTGTGTCATCTGTGTTGTATATGCTTGCACTTATTTGTTGGGGATTAGCAGAACCCTGTTGTCATGGGGAACGCTTTCAACATTGCACGGGTACTTTGTACCTAGTTGATATCATGCTCTTTTGTCTATGGATGTCGTCGGTGTGAAATGAAAGGGGAGCTTGTAAGTCCATGGAGTTATGTATATGTGTTAGAGAAACGCCTAGGCCGCTGGTCTAATCCATGCTAACATGGTGGAAACCTGCAGCGTAACCATAATGAGCTGTCTATGAAGCATTCTTCTTATAAAAAAAGAGTCCTATATTGAGAAAAAAGAGAAAAAGAAAAAAAAAGATTATGAAAAGAGGAAAGAGAGAAAAAGGCACCATATTCCCATGGTAAATAAGAAGATTGCTGAGATGCTTGTTGTCTGCTTGCCTTGTCATTTTGATATGGGGATTCTTCCGTATCATCGGGCAAGGGGTACCCCGTTGGCGGTTCTCTATGATACACATGTACTTACAATGACAAGAACTTATCGGTGACTAAACTTGAGTAGCATGAGGAGCGTCCCTCGTATTCAAGAGACATGAGATTTCTAACTTATACTTCGTCAAGCATGTACACCATAGTTTGTTCACTTTAACCTTAATCACTTCAAGATGCTTATGATAGGGGCAATGAGAGCTGAAAGCTATAAGTACCATAATTTTTGGAAGCTCTTTATGAGACTTGAATCCCTACTTCCTTTTATGAAGGCCTTTCTTCCACTATATATATTGAGTCTCCACCTTCTACCTTTATGCACTTACATTGAGAGCATAGTGGCCATTCTTAGTTCTATGTGCATTGTCCCAAGACTTGTTGATTGATGCATACCTTGATATTGCTTGTTTTAAACTATTTGTATCTAGTCACTCTTATGAACTTTGAAGGTGTCCTATGCATTTATATTTGCTACTCTATGAGGGACAAGCTGAATAGTATTATGCTATGTTTTCTTTATGTGAAACAAACAAACGTCTTGCAAAGCATTGTTATTCATGAACCTTTTGTTTGTGCCTTTCATGTTGCAACACAGTTTCTTTGTCTTATTGCTAGAACTGTGTCTTTCATGTTATGATTGAAGTACTATGATCCTAGCTTTGAATGTTTTACAAATACTTTGATCAAGTTTATGATGGTGCATGTCACCTCAAAAATTGTTCTTTCTTTTTATCACTTACCTACTCGAGGACGAGCAGGAGTTAAGCTTGGGGATGTTGATACATTGCAAATGTATCTATAATTTTTGATGTTTTGTGCTTGGTTTTATCCACTTTCTTGTGTTTTGTCCACACTTTGGAGTACTTTTCATATGATTTCTTGGACTAACCTATTAACAAGAGCCACAGTGCCAGCTCCCTGTTTTCTGCTGTTTTTGGTTCTAGGAAAGTCAGAAAATGAATATTCTCGGAATTGGACGGGACAAAAGCCAAAGTGCCTATTTTTCCGGAAGACTCACGGAGCCAGAATACGAGACGGAGGAGGGCCAGGGGCTGTCCACACCCCCCCCCCCACGCACGGGTCCCCCTAGGCCGCGCCAGGGCATGGTGTGGGCCCCCCAGGCACCCCCTCGGTCTCCCTCTTCGCCTATAAGAAGCCTTCTCAGGGGTTCGACGTTTTTCCAGAAGGAGTTCCGCTCCGCCGCCACCACCAGATTCCACGAAATAGCACCAGAAACTCCGTTCTGGCACCCTGTCGGGACGGGGAATTGGAGGAGATCATCGCCATCATCATCACCATCACTTCTCCATCGACCATCCATGTTTCCCCCATCTATGAGTGAGTAATCCCCCGCTGTAGGCTATGGGGATGGTAGGGATTGGATGAGATCGTTCATGTAATGGCATTAGATTGTTAGGGCATGGTGCCTAGTATCTTTTATTAGTACTTTATGACTTTGTTGCGACTTCTTGTGCTTAATGCTTGTCACTAGGGCCCGAGTGCCATGATTTCAGATCTGAACATGTTATTGATTCATTATGATAGTATCATTTTTGGTCTTGTCTACAAGTTGTATACACACGTTGTTGTCCGGAACCAATGGCCTCGAAGTGACAGAAATCGGGATAACCGGAGGGAATGGCTTTGATGTGAGGATCACATGTATTTATGGAGTGTTAATTCTTTGCTCCGGTGCTCTATTAAAAGGAGCACCTTAATTGCCAGTAGTTCCCTTGAGGCCCCACTACAAACGGGTTGGCAGGACAAAAGATGTTGTGCAAGTTCTCATTGCGAGCACGTATGACTATATATGGAACACATGCCTAGGATTATCTAGTACTTGGATGCTTTATCTTATTTATCTGCAATTGCCCTATGTTCTGATTGCTATGTGAATTGTCTTGTCCATGCAACGCCCGTCCATCCATCCCTATGCCTACCGCACTTGAATCCCACTGTTTGCTGCTATTGTTACTGTTGTCTTTACTTTACTAATGCTGTTACTTTACTATTCCTACTACAAAACTGTTGCTACTGATAAACTGCTGTGGGCAAGATTGTTTCCAGGTGCAGCTGAATTGACAACTCAGTTGTTAAGGCTTATAAATATTCTTTGTCTCCTCTTGTGACGAATCAATAAATTGGGTTTCACTTCCCTCGAAAATACTGCGATATACTCCCTATACTTGTGGGTCATCAACCGCCAACGGTCAAGGTATGGAGATTACCCATGTTGGTCATTCTATTGTCCGTACCCCTATTCGTTGTTTCAATCTTCGTAATATCTTTCATGTTCCTACTGCTTCCAAAAATTTGCTCTCCATTCATCGCTTCACCCTTGACAATAGCGTCTTTATCGAATTTCATCCCTTCTATTTTTTTGATTAAGGATCAGGTGACACGGAGAATTTTGCATAGAGGACAGTGTGTCGGTGGCCTATGCCCTCTTATTTCTTCTTTGGTGTCATCACTTCAGTCAAAGCATGCCTTCCTTGCCACGACGCCTTCCCAAGCCCGGTGGCATAGTCGTCTTGGTCACCCGTCTCCTAAGATTGTTAGTCAAATTATTAGCAAGAATAAACTTCCTTTGGTCAAGGATGATAGTGTCGAGTCTATTTGTGATTCCTCTTAACAAGCAAAGAGTCATCAGTTACCCTATCCCATCTCCACTAGTGTGTCTATAAATCCCCTTCAATTAGTGTTTTCTCATGTTTGGGGCCTGACTCCCACTTCTGTTGGTAGCCATGATTATTATGTAAGCTTCATTGATGATTATAGTAAATTTTCCAGGATATATTTGCTTAAGAAAAAATCTGATGCTCTTGCTGCCTTTCTTAATTTTCAATCCCTTGTTGAACAAAAATTCAATACCAAAATCCTTATTGTTCAGTCTGATGGTGGTGGTGAATATGTCAAATTATTTAACTCCCTGTTTCAAAAACAGGGGATTTCCCATCTTGTTTCGTGCCCTCATGCTCACCAACAAAATGGTGCAGCCGAAAGAAAGCATCATCACATTGTTGAGGTTGGCCTTGCTCTTCTTGCCATGCTCATATGCCTCTCAAGTTCTGGGATGAGGCATTCCTAACCGCCACCTATCACATAAATATTCTTCTAGAAAGGTAATCAACAATGACAACCCTACCCATCACCTCCTAGGTACCCAACCCAATTACTCCTCTCTTCTTGTGTTTGGTTGTGCGTGTTGGCCGAACCTTCACCCGTACAACAAGCGTAAACTTGCTTTCTTCTTTAAACAATGCATCTTCTTAGGGTATAGTCCCCGTCATAAGGGGGTTAAGTGCCTCGATGTCTCCACATGTAGGGTATACATCTCACGCGATATGGTCTTTGATGAGGCCGTGTTCCCCTTCAAAACACTCCACCCAAATGCTGGTGCCTTGCTGCAGCAAGAAATCTTGCCCCTTGACGATTCTCATCGAAATAATGAAAATGGGGATGAACAATTTAATGATTCTTCTTTGGCTAATGCTCCTACTACTAATCCTTGTGCAAGTCCTAGTTGTGTTGTGCAGGTACCTATCGAAACTCCTGCAAATTCTGGTCAAAACAGTGCTCAAAATAGCCAAAATTCGTCACATGAAATAACAGCAGAAGAAGACGAAGATTCAGACCACGAGGCTGATTCTCTGGTTGAATTAGCATCGGGATCCGTGCAGATTTCCTTGGCCCAGGCGCTGGTTGGCGCGTTCTCTCCTGGACGCGGCGCCTCGCAGTCTCCCTCGCCTCCGTGCCACTCGCCACGCGACACCATGCCGTGGTCCCCGCCTACAGCGCCCACGCGCTCTCTGACCGGGCCACAACAGTCCTCGGTCCTCACTAGATCTTCTGTGTCCTCCGGCTCTGCGGCTACTCCTGCTACCGTGCAACACGCCACACCAGAGGCCACTGGATCCCATGCACCGAGCGACTCCTCCTCGGCTGCCACCCAATCATTGGATGACAATGACAGCTCCTCCGGATCTCCTGCGCCTGAGTCTCCTGTGCATCAACATGTGCCCCCGGTTTCTTGATACGTCCAAAACGTATCTACTTTCCCGAACACTTTTGCTATTCTTTTTCCTCTATACTTGTGTGATTTGGATACAACTAACACGGACAGACGTTGTTTTCAGTAGAATTACCTTGGTGTCTAGTTTTTGTGCAGAAAATCAACTATCAGGAAAAATCCCAGAAAATATGCCAAAAATCCTTCACCAGAAGACTCAAGGAGCCAGAATACGAGACGGAGAGGGGCTGTGGCCTGGCCACACCACCTGGCCGCGCGAGCTAGGCCTGGCCGCGCCAGGGGATGGTCTGGCCGCCCAGGCACCCCCTCGGTCTCCCTCTTCGCCTATAAGTTGCCTCTTGACCTAAAAACCAAGGGGCGTTCAGCATTTTTCTAGAAAGAGTTCCGCTACGCCGCCACCACCAGATTCTGCGATTTGGAACCAGAAACTCCGTTCTGGCACCCTGCCGGGACGGGAATTGGAGGAGATCATCACCATCGCTTCTCCATCGACCATCCATGTTTCCCCCATCTATGAGTGAGTAATCCCCCGTTGTAGGCTATGGGGATGGTAAGGATTGGATGAGATCTTTCATGTAATGGCATCAGATTGTTAGGGCATGGTGCCTAGTATCTATTATTAGTGCTTTTTGACTTTGCTGCAACTTGTTATGCTTAATGCTAGTCACTAGGGCCCGAGTGCCATGATTTCAGATCTGAACATGTTATTGATTCATTATGATAGTATTTTTTATAGTCTTACTGTAACTACCTCGGTGAATTACGCTCCTAGTTACAAGCCTGGATGAGCGGAAATGGTTAAAATAGTACGGTGGGGCCCAAATGCCACTCACAGGTAGACCTTTCGGCCGTCCTAACCATTTCCGAACATCGGGACAAGAACGGGCGGCGTAATCGGCAGGCGAAGGGATCAACTACATACACAAATGAGTATGTATGCAAGCCACCATACAACAGTACATCAGAGCCATTCCATCTAAAAAGAAAGGAAATATAGCAACGCCATACGGCAAGATCCAAATATCCTAGATAGATATAATAGTTTAGGATATCTCCTCATACATCAAACATCAGAGTATCAGGCGGAAGCGGAAGACAAAATCCGAGTACGGATAAGAGGCAAATCGGCATAAGATGCCCCATAAATAAGCAGATCCCGCCCACAGATCTCACGGATCCCCATTCCCGGAATCTCTACACCGAATGATTGTTGCCCACATCGTCCGTCTCTTCCACCCAGTATCCATCTTGCGAATGTACCTGTTCATCTGAACCAATAATTTATCGTGTGAGACCCTAGGGGTACTCAGCAAGTCTTTATGCCTCTAAAGGGGACACAACCTGGGGTGACGCAATTGCAGCAAAAGATAAACCCTAGCAATTCTATAGATACTCGCTAACCATCCGCCTAACCAAAGATAGACGGACGTCCGTGAATTAATAACAACAGTTATAACAGTAATCTTAACAGATCCATCCTCCTCCTCGCTTACCGACGAGGAAGCGGACGAACAACCCCCTTTCCGTTGGCAGTTTTATTATCCATTCCATGAGTGTTGCACTATTTACTAGTCAAGTACTTAGTCAGATTAAAAATGGTACTTTAGTTATGCTTGTCTATGATCAAGAAACTGTGCTCCAAGTCGTCCATAACCGCGGACACGGCTTTCAGAAAGTTTTACCATGCAGGGGTGCACAAATATCAACACACACTCGATATACCTCGGAAAAACCAAATCAAAACCCAACGAGGCAGTCACGACAAAGCAATTACAGGATTCAGAAATATTTCAGGGGGCCACCCCATTAAGCTACCCACGACGAAGTTGGCCGACTCCGAGACGGACTCAAGGTTTGCGCCAATGGCTGTGAACGACTGGGAACCCGAAAATGTGACTGGGCTTGTCGACACCGCGAAAACACTCCGCTTTCCTAAACAGTACAGTGTGCATCACCTCGCACAATTTAAATAAAGCAGTAAAGCATGGCATAAGTACAGAATAGTAAATAAAACCCCAAACTAGTTTGTGGCCCCAAGAAATAAGAATGAATCGAGCTCTGGCTCAGGGGGGTTCATAAGCCTCCCGGATGTGGATAGCGCGAATATTCAAGGAACAGGAATCAAGTACTCGGGGTCCTACGGGACACAAGTGAGCCTGAAAAACCAAATAGCAATTATGGCTCACCGATGCCACTTTCATTAGTTATCCCATTACTACTCAGGTTAAGTTGTTTAGGTACCTCGTTATCCATCAGACGCTCACATACCCTACACATGCTGTTCTACGACTCGCATGGCTCAAACAACTCCTGTAGTAATGGCTCATGGGATGGAGGGACAAGCTTCGGTGGGGTTTAAAAGTAATGGCTATGCAATACTTGGGATTCAATTTAATGCAATCGCGACTCAATGATGCAAGAATAAGAAAGAGGCAATAGGTACTATATGTATGCAAGCATGTGGTAGTGCTTGCCTGGCAGCTCAGTTGAAGCGAGAGAAGGATCTGGGTAGTGCTCCTGGGTATCTTGATATATCCCCTGCTCAGCGTCTATTCGAAGAAGAACCAAACAAACAAGGGCCAACATAAATAAAGTGCGCAAGCATATGAATTAAATGCGACAAGCAAACAATCATGCCATGA
The DNA here is from genome assembly GCA_916181665.1 of Avena sativa. Taxonomy (NCBI): domain Eukaryota; kingdom Viridiplantae; phylum Streptophyta; class Magnoliopsida; order Poales; family Poaceae; genus Avena; species Avena sativa. The sequence goes on along the minus strand of OV702290.1, from coordinate 22,150,555 downwards.
TGAATGATGCACAATTTGCATGGCAATAAAGTAGCATGGCATGGGTGAGGTGTGGAATACAATAATAAAGCATTTAATTGAGTTTTGACCACATTTTAACCTCAAAATAGTTGCTGTACCCATTATATTTATATGATGCATGCTGCAAAACAGATGATGGAATGCATAAACAGAAAGGTCTCGTCGAGCTAATCATTCTAGACATATTATTTGTTAAATTTGGAGTTATAAGACAAAAGTTACTAATTAATTAAGGAAAAGGGCATTTTAATGTAATTTTAATTAACTTGGAAAATAAAGTGTCCCAAAATATATTTTGAATGGCATATTTGAATTCCTCATATTTTTCTGGTTTGAAAACATATATTATTTGTTTAATTTGGATTTATATTTTAAAAGTTATTCAAAAACAGAAATTAAATTTGAATTTGAATTAAATTTGAAAAGATTTGAATTAAAACAGATACAGAAAAATACTTTTTCTACACAGGATTAGCTAGCCACAGACTATGACAGGTGGGTCCAGCGCTGACTCAGCAGCACAGCGCGCAGAAAAAGATTTCTCACCGCGGCTACTGCCAGCCACAGAGAGTGACAGGTGGGGCCAGAGCCCAAGCGGACCCACACGCCAGCGGGCGAGTGCGGGGCTGCCACGCGGCTCGGCGGGGGACTGCGGGTTGATGGGTACGAATCTCCGGGAGCCTTTTTGCAAAAACGCCACGAAGTCTGACCTGTGGGCCTAGAGGAGCGCGGGTTTAGGAATAAAAGCTAGAGGGGGTTTTCCGTAAAACGACTCGGCCTGCACTGTGCTTCTTCTCTCTCCGCCTTGCGCGACAGGTCGATGCACGCCAGCGGCAGAGCGCGGCGCGCGAGCTCGAACCAGAGACGTTGCGGGCGCGCGCGCAGAGGCGGAGCCACTGCGGTGGCTCGGGCTTGGTGTCAGGGAGGTAGGCGTGGCCTAGATAGGGTGCTATGCGGGGCGGGAGTGAGCGGACAGAAACGAGCAGCGGCGCGCAGAGGGTGCTCGAAGAAACTAACGGCGAGCATAGGCGACGGCGGGGAAAACGGAGGTGTCAGGGAGGTTGGCCAGCTCACCGTGAGTGCGTCGGTGCGGTTGGATCGGCTCGAGGCGCAGTGGATTGGCGACGACGCAGACGAACCGGAGACTAGGGTTTGGGCTCGGCCTTGGCGTCGATCTGGTGGCTCTGGCGCTTCTCCTTCATGACTGCGTGTACAGGACGATGCAGGGGACCCTCCTTGTACTCCTCGATCACCTCCACATCGTGCTCGTCGCCTGGTACGGTGTAGCCGAGAGGAGGCCGAGGGTTTGCTGGCGACGGCGTAGCCGGTGGTAGGAGAGGCAGGGGAAAAAGGGGAGCGGCCTTGGGGTAGATCTGGGGTAGCAGGGCGAGGCAGAGAGGTGGTGGGGGTGGAGGATAAAGCGAGGGAGAGGGAGGAGGTACCGTGGGGAGGTGGTAGATGAAAAAGGTGGCTCGGCCACTTTTCCTCTCCTTCCTCCTCACGTGCTCGGTCTGGGCAGGTAGGGCAGGTAGGGGAGGCTTCCAGGTGGGGCAAGGCAGGAGGAGAGAGGCCAGGCTCGGGTGGGGCCGAGCTGCAGCGAGAGAGAGCTAGAGAGGGAGAGGGAGATGGGTGGCATGGAGCTCGGGTTGTAGCTAGGCTCGGGTAGGGTTTGGTTTGGGGTAGCTAGGGTTGGGGTGGTTAGGTGGGCTAGCTGGGTGGGGCCAGGGGACCATGTGGTGAGAGAGGAGAGAGAGGCCGAGAGAGAGAGAGGTGGTGTAACATGCTAGGGTTAGGGTTTAGCTTAGATGGGGGGTATGGTTAGAGAGGATGGGGTATGGTTAGATAGGTAGGTGATGGTTTAGGGTTTAGAGAGAGAGATAGATGGAGTGGTCCTTTATGACAAGATTAAGCATGCTCTAGACAAGCTCCAACAAGATCAAGTCAAGAAAAAGAGAGGGATGTGAAGCTAGGGTTTAAGCAAGATCAAAATAGATCAAGCCAAAAGAAAGGATAGATATAGAGAGAGAGAGAAATGATGATCCACTCAAGATTCAAATAAAAACCAAATACTAGAAAAGGTGGCACTTGCATGGCCCATGCAAAATATTTATTGCCATGTTGATTCTTGTGGAAACAATATTATTACATGGCATTATTATTTTGCATTCCCAAAAATTGGAATATAGCCAAGCAAAAAGGATTAAGAGGATGCCCCATGTGGAGTAGATGGAGATGACCATGTTTGAATAGAAATGGGACTTGCTAGTGTGTATGTGCCACTAGATGCTCAATAGTCCCAAAAATATCCCAACATGGCATAATCCATAATAATCCATGTGGAAGCTAGGAAAAAGGGTTCCACTCACAAGGCATGCAAGGGTGGCCATGTGGCTCTCATATATCAATAATGTGAAAACAACATGATGCTAAGATGAGAGCATGTGGAAAAGAATTGGATCCATCCCAACCCACATGAGCTAGAGGTAAAACCAATAAGTGCCAAGCTCATATTTAGTTGGATGGTGGAATTATAAGGTGGTGAAAGAAAAGGTGGTGGAGTTAGTAAAAGACATGCCCCCAACTCAACTTGGGCATTTAAACAATATATCAAGACCCAAATACAATATCAAGAGTCAAATACAATCAACAATGCATATGAGAGAAGAACCAAATGAAAAGGGGTTTTATATGATGCTCAAATGCAAGGTGGCATGATGACATGAGCATGATATAATGATGATGCAACAATTATATGTTTGAAGTAGCCATTATATTACTAATCCAAGTAGCATTACAATTGTTAGACAATTGGGATGCTACAACTCTCCCCCACTAAACAGGAATCTCGCCCCGAGATTCTAGGAAGAAGAAGAAGACACAAAGAGGGTAGGATACTTGGCACGGAGCTCATCTTCACGTTCCCAAGTGGCTTCATCAACGGAATGGTGCGACCACTGCACCTTGCAGAACTTGATGGACTTGTTGCGAGTCCTCCTTTCTGCGACTTCAAGGATTTTTGTGGGGTGTTCCTGATAAGACAGGTCTTCTTGGAGATTGATAAGCTCATGATCCACGGTCCTGCCGGGATCCTTGAAGCACTTCTTGAGCTGAGAGATGTGGAAACCATCATGGACCTTGAGTTTTTCCGGGAGCTCAAGAGCATAAGCAACTTCTCCTCTTCTTCCACGTATTTTGAAGGGACCGATGTATCTAGGAGCCAGCTTCCCTTTGATACCAAAGCGGTGCGTGCCTCTCATGGGAGTGACACGAAGGTAAACGAGATCACCAGGGACATACTCCATGTCCGTGTGCTTCCTGTCATAATTGCTCTTCTGGCGACTTTGAGCAATCCTCAGATTTTCAAGAATGATGTGAACCTTCTCCTCCGCTTGAGTCACAATGTCAGGGCCAAACAAGATTCTTTCACCTGCACCCGACCAACCAATCAGAGTTCTGCATTTGCGACCATAGAGAGCCTCAAATGGTGCCATTTTATACTTTTCTGGAAGCTATTGTTGTAAGAGAATTCAGCATAAGGAAGGCATTCTTCCCACTTCATGCCGAACGAGATGACGCAAGCACGGAGCATATCCTCCAGAATCTGATTGATCCTTTCAACTTGTCCTTGCGACTGAGGGTGGTAAGCTGTGCTGAAGTTCAACTTTGTTCCCAAAGCATTTTGGAAACTTTCCCAGAACTTGGAAGTGAAGATGCTTCCACGGTCTGAACTGATCTCAAGAGGAACCCCATACAGAGAGACAATTCTATTGATATAGAGCTCAGCCAACTGAATTGCAGAAATTGTTTCCTTGACGGGGAAGAAGTGAGCCACTTTAGAAAGCCTGTCAATGACAACAAAGATTGCATTGTTGCCCTTCTGCGACCTAGGAAAACCAGTGATGAAGTCCATCTCTACTTTCTCCCATTTCCATTCCGGGGGTTTCAATGGCTGTAGAAGACCGGAAGGTTTCTGATGGACCGCTTTCACTCTGCGGCAGACATCACACTCCGAGACATACTTGGCACAATACCTTTTCAAACCAGGCCACCAATATTGTGTTTTCAAGTCCATGTACATCTTTGTGCTGCCAGGGTGGATAGAAAGGACAGAATCATGCGCCTCCTTGAGAACTTGCTCTCTCAAACCCGGGTAGTTCGGAACAAACATCCGGTGTTCAAAGAAAAGCGTGCCTTGATCATCGACGTGGAAGGACTCATACTTCGGAAGCTGAAGCCTAGAGATGATCTTTCTTGTGTACGGATCACCAAGCTGAGAAGAGTGAACCTTTTCTTCCAAGAGAGGGGTTGCTAGAAGGTTCAGGAGATACCCTTGTTCCACAATCTCAAGGTTGAGCTGACGGAATTCCTCGCACAAGAGAGGCTGTTGTTCTTCCATCATGAGGTTGTTGACATAAGCTTTGCGGCTGAGAGCATCGGCCATGACATTAGCTTTGCCCGGAGTGTAGTTGATGGTCAGATCGAAGTCATTGATTGCTTCAATCCACCTCCTCTGCCGAAGGTTGAGGTCAGGCTGAGTAAAGATATACTTCAGACTCTTGTGATCAGAAAAGATCTCAGAACGGTTGCCAAGCAAGTAGTGCCTCCATACTTTCAAAGCAAAGACAACTGCTGCGAGCTCGAGGTCATGTGTAGGATAGTTGATCTCATGCGTCTTCAACTGACGAGAGGCATAAGCAACAACTTGTTTTTCTTGCATAAGGACCGCACCCAATCCTTGCAAAGAGGCGTCACAGAAGATCTGGAACGGCTTGGATGTATCCGGAGGAACCAAGACTGGTGTGGAAGTGAGCTTCTCTTTGAGTGTCTCAAAGCTTGCTTGACATGCAGGAGTCCAAAGGTATTTCTTGCCTTTCTTGAGGAGATCGGTAAGAGGCTTCGCTATCTTCGAGAAGTTCTAAACGAAGCGACGGCAATAACTAGCCAAACCAAGGAAACTCCGCACTTCTTTGACATTTACAGGAGGAAGCCATTCAACGATTGTCTTAACAGTTTCCGGGTTGACTGCAATGCCCTTGGCAGAGATGATGTGACCAAGATAGGTAACTTGAGGCAGCCAAAACTCACACTTGGAGAACTTTGCATACAAGCGGTTCTCGCGAAGCTTGTTTAGGACACATCGAAGGTGTTCTTCATGCACTTCTTGTGACTTAGAATAGACTAGGATGTCATCCAGATAGACCACAACGAACTTATCAAGATACTCCATGAAAACCGAGTTCATGAGCCTCGAGAAGGTGGCAGGTGCGTTGGTGAGACCGAAAGACATGACCGTGTACTCATACAGGCCATAGCGGGTGGTGAAAGCTGTTTTAGGAACATCTTCCTTGCGAATCTTGATTTGGTGATAACCACTTCTCAAGTCAAGCTTAGAGAATACCACAGCTCCAGCTAGCTGATCGAAGAGATCATTAATCCGCGGAAGGGGATATTTATTCTTGAGGGTTTTAGCATTGAGAGCCCGATAGTCAACACAAAGTCTATCAGTCTGGTCTCGCTTCTTCACAAAGAGGGTTGGGCTACCCCAGGAAGAAGTACTGTGTTGAATGAAACCCAACTTCTCTTGTTCATCAAGCTGACGTTTGAGTTCCGCCAACTTAGCAGGACCCATCTTATAAGGCCGCTTGGAGATAGGAGCGGTACCAGGTTCAAGCTCAATTACAAACTCAACCTCACGATCCGGAGGCATACCTGGCAACTCTTCAGGAAAGACATCTGGGAACTCACAGACCACCGGAACACTCTGAATAGCTTCCATAGCATCAACATTCAGAGTCGCCAAAGAGAAAAGCTGGATAGCAGGAGTCAGACTTGGAGAATAGACTATATGGCCTTCAGGAATCTTCAGAGAAACCGAGCGTTCAGCACAATCAATCACAGCTGCATTTGCTGTCAACCAATCCATGCCCAAGATGACATCAATGTCAGAATTGCCCAGAATGATTAAGGAAGCCGAGAACGAAGAGCCACCAATCTCAATTTGATTGCCATGGCTGATTTTAGAAGCTGCCATTGTTGCTCCAGGAGAAAGGACCATTAACCGCTTAAGGAGAGGATCCATAGCTAACCCATTCTCATCTGCAAACTTGGTTGACACGAAAGAATGCGATGCACCAGAATCAAACAAAACTCGTGCAGGGACTGAGTTAACGGATATCATACCCATCAAAACTCCAGGTGCATGCTCAGCTTGAGCGGCGTTGACACAGTTGGCACGAGCAACAGTAGACCCGGGCTTGGTGTTGATGTTGAGAGCCCGAGGTGGTGGTGCACGAACCAAAGGAGAGCTTGCCGCAGATCTTGGAGGTGGTGGAGGAAGAGCCTTGTTCTTCATCGGACAGTTCCAGCTTTGATGCCCAGTGTCTCCACAAGTGTAACAAGCACCAGGTGGACGTGGAGCAACGTAGCCAGGGACTCCGCCAGGCGCTCCAGGGTAGTGGTGGTTGTAGCCCCTGGGAGCAGCAGTGAGGAAGTTTGGTGGCCTTGCCGCGTAGCTTGAAGGTCTTGGTGGAGCCGGGAGCGACGGTGGGGTGTTAGGAACCCGGACACGACACTTAGAAGGAGCTGACATAGCTGAAGAGCTTGCTACATCACGGCTATGTTTCTTTGACTCCTCAAACACTTGCCTACTTGCCTCTTCCTGCAGAGCTGTATGCTGAAGTTCTAGAAAAGACACCGGCCTTGCATGTGTGATTGCATACTTAATCGATGCATTGAGCCCTTGCCTGAACCTCTTTTGCTTCTTCTTGTCATCAGAGATCTCATCGCCACCATAACGAGAAAGGTTCATGAAGTTCCTGATGTAGGTGTTGACATTATCATTGCCCTGCTTGAGGTTGAGAAACACTTCCTTCATCCTCTCCATGACAATTTCTGACAGATACTGCTCTTTGAAAGCTCCAGTGAACTGTCCCCAAGTAGGCTGAAAACCAGTGCAGTTTGCCTTCAGGTAATTCTCCCACCAGAGAGCTGCATCTCCCTTCAGGAGGTGAGTAGCACACTTTACCCATTCTTGCTCAGGAACATCAGCAGTCATCAGTAGCCTTGACATCTCACGCAACCAATCATCAGCATCAAGTGGTTGATCAGAAACATCAAACTGGCGTGGGTTGAACTTCAGGAAGCTTTTGATGTCTCCTCGCTTGGGAGGTGGAGGTAGCGGAACAAACTCATTCCTCCTGACACTTTCCTCGAAACGCTGCTGGTTCTGCTGCATTGCTGCCAAGGCATTGGCGATGCTTGACAACGCTGCCCCCAGTTCAGGTTGTATGTCCTCCTCAGAACGGCGTGGTGGTGCCATCCTGTGATTGATATAAAACACAAGTCAGTACTATGATGGAGAATAATAATAATCCAAAATAGTACCAAGATGGAATTAATCAAGATTAGAGGATACAATTTACTAAGATGATATTAAAATATCAACGAAGTTCAAAGCACCTAGAAGATATTAAGCATATCGCACACGACTGAAAAGGAGTGTGGTACACAAATATATCAAAGAAAAATTTTCCACAAATTTCGGCATTAAGATACCAATAGATGCGCAAAATCCCTTAACGAATCAAGATTTGTGACACTACCAATTCAATATACAAGAGCGAATGATAAGAGTAGTGGTATGGTCGCGACTCCATCCCGCACTCAAATCATTACTCCGCACATGAATAAGTAGAACACATATCCCAACACCTTCTTCTCACGATGAACCTAGAGATTAGAGACTACGGAATCGAACACCCCAAACAAGATAACGTCGGATAACAAAGAGTAAGACAGATCGCGTCGGTATACAACGAAGCAGATAGATCGCGTCGGTTTGCAAAAGCCTGTCGGTATGGAATGTACCAAAAGTTGATAACCACAGGCAGATTGTGATAACAAGTTGGATGCAACAGATAGACAAGGAATTACACGCACACACACACTCACACACACAACCTATGGTACTACGGAATCCCAGAACACGTGAATCCTAATTTGAATTTTAAGAAGAGGATTGAAAATGTTACACTTCCTTACCAGAAAAGGGTGGTGGGTGGGTAAGAAGAAAAGTGGAAGCAGTCCTACTCTCGCGTTTTGTTTTTCCCTAGTATACATAACTACCAAAAAAATATTTGCTAGACAGACAACGACCATTTGGCTGAGACCCTGAAGGGCGGGATGGCTCTGATACCAATTGTAACTACCTCGGTGAATTACGCTCCTAGCTACAAGCCTGGATGAGCGGAAATGGTTAAAATAGTACGGTGGGGCCCAAATGCCACTCACAGGTAGACCTTTCGGCCGTCCTAACCATTTCCGAACATCGGGACAAGAACGGGCGGCGTAATCGGCAGGCGAAGGGATCAACTACATACACAAATGAGTATGTATGCAAGCCACCATACAACAGTACATCAGAGCCATTCCATCTAAAAAGAAAGGAAATATAGCAACGCCATACGGCAAGATCCAAATATCCTAGATAGATATAATAGTTTAGGATATCTCCTCATACATCAAACATCAGAGTATCAGGCGGAAGCGGAAGACAAAATCCGAGTACGGATAAGAGGCAAATCGGCATAAGATGCCCCATAAATAAGCAGATCCCGCCCACAGATCTCACGGATCCCCGTTCCCGGAATCTCTACACCGAATGATTGTTGCCCACATCGTCCGTCTCTTCCACCCAGTATCCATCTTGCGAATGTACCTGTTCATCTGAACCAATAATTTATCGTGTGAGACCCTAGGGGTACTCAGCAAGTCTTTATGCCTCTAAAGGGGACACAACCTGGGGTGACGCAATTGCAGCAAAAGATAAACCCTAGCAATTCTATAGATACTCGCTAACCATCCGCCTAACCAAAGATAGACGGACGTCCGTGAATTAATAACCACAGTTATAACGGTAATCTTAACAGATCCATCCTCCTCCTCGCTTACCGACGAGGAAGCGGACGAACAACCCCCCATCCGTTGGCAGTTTTATTATCCATTCCATGAGTGTTGCACTATTTACTAGTCAAGTACTTAGTTAGATTAAAAGCGGTACTTTAGTTATGCTTGTCTATGATCGAGAAACTGTGCTCCAAGTCGTCCATAACCGCGGACACGGCTTTCATAACCAAATCAAAACCCAACGAGGCAGTCACGACAAAGCAATTACAGGATTCAGAAATATTTCAGGGGGCCACCCCATTAAGCTACCCACGACGAAGTTGGCCGACTCCGAGACGGACTCAAGGTTTGCGCCAATGGCTGTGAACGACTGGGAACCCGAAAATGTGACTGGGCTTGTCGACACCGCGAAAACACTCCGCTTTCCTAAACAGTACAGTGTGCATCACCTCGCACAATTTAAATAAAGCAGTAAAGCATGGCATAAGTACAGAATAGTAAATAAAACCCCAAACTAGTTTGTGGCCCCAAGAAATAAGAATGAATCGAGCTCTGGCTCAGGGGGGTTCATAAGCCTCCCGGATGTGGATAGCGCGAATATTCAAGGAACAGGAATCAAGTACTCGGGGTCCTACGGGACACAAGTGAGCCTGAAAAACCAAATAGCAATTATGGCTCACCGATGCCACTTTCATTAGTTATCCCATTACTACTCAGGTTAAGTTGTTTAGGTACCTCGTTATCCATCAGACGCTCACATACCCTACACATGCTGTTCTATGACTCGCATGGCTCAAACAACTCCTGTAGTAATGGCTCATGGGATGGAGGGACAAGCTTCAGTGGGGTTTAAAAGTAATGGCTATGCAATACTTGGGATTCAATTTAATGCAATCGTGACTCAATGATGCAAGAATAAGAAAGAGGCAATAGGTACTATATGTATGCAAGCATGTGGTAGTGCTTGCCTGGCAGCTCAGTTGAAGCGAGAGAAGGATCTGGGTAGTGCTCCTGGGTATCTTGATATATCCCCTGCTCAGCGTCTATTCGAAGAAGAACCAAACAAACAAGGGCCAACATAAATAAAGTGCGCAAGCATATGAATTAAATGCGACAAGCAAACAATCATGCCATGATGAATGATGCACAATTTGCATGGCAATAAAGTAGCATGGCATGGGTGAGGTGTGGAATACAATAATAAAGCATTTAATTGAGTTTTGACCACATTTTAACCTCAAAATAGTTGCTGTACCCATTATATTTATATGATGCATGCTGCAAAACAGATGATGGAATGCATAAACAGAAAGGTCTCGTCGAGCTAATCATTCTAGACATATTATTTGTTAAATTTGGAGTTATAAGACAAAAGTTATTAATTAATTAAGGAAAAAGGGCATTTTAATGTAATTTTAATTAACTTGGAAAATAAAGTGTCCCAAAATATATTTTTAATGGCATATTTGAATTCCTCATATTTTTCTGGTTTGAAAACATATATTATTTGTTTAATTTGGATTTATATTTTAAAAGTTATTCAAAAACAGAAATTAAATTTGAATTTGAAATAAATTTGAAAAGATTTGAATTAAAACAGATACAGAAAAATACTTTTTCTACACAGGATTAGCTAGCCACAGACTATGACAGGTGGGTCCAGCGCTGACTCAGCAGCACAGCGCGCAGAAAAAGATTTCTCACCGCGGCTGCTGCCAGCGACAGAGAGTGACAGGTGGGGCCAGAGCCCAAGCGGACCCACACGCCAGCGGGCGAGTGCGGGGCTGCCACGCGGCTCGGCGGGGGACTGCGGGTTGATGGGTACGAATCTCCGAGAGCCTTTTTGCAAAAACGCCACGAAGGCTGACCTGTGGGCCTAGAGGAGCGCGGGTTTAGGAATAAAAGCTAGAGGGGGTTTTCCGTAAAACGACTCGGCCTGCACTGTGCTTCTTCTCTCTCCGCCTTGCGCGACAGGTCGATGCACGCCAGCGGCAGAGCGCGGCGCGCGAGCTCGAACCAGAGACGTTGCGGGCGCGCGCGCAGAGGCGGAGCCACTGCGGTGGCTCGGGCTTGGTGTCAGGGAGGTAGGCGTGGCCTAGATAGGGTGCTATGCGGGGCGGGAGTGAGCGGACAGAAACGAGCAGCGGCGCGCAGAGGGTGCTCGAAGAAACTAACGGCGAGCACAGGCGACGGCGGGGAAAACGGAGGTGTCAGGGAGGTTGGCCAGCTCACCGTGAGTGCGTCGGTGCGGTTGGATCGGCTCGAGGCGCAGTGGATTGGCGACGACGCAGACGAACCGGAGACTAGGGTTTGGGCTCGGCCTTGGCGTCGATCTGGTGGCTCTGGCGCTTCTCCTTCGTGACTGCGTGTACAGGACGATGCAGGGGACCCTCCTTGTACTCCTCGATCACCTCCACGTCGTGCTCGTCGCCTGGTACGGTGTAGCCGAGAGGAGGCCGAGGGTTTGCCGGCGACGGCGTAGCCGGTGGTAGGAGAGGCAGGGGAAAAAGGGGAGCGGCCTTGGGGTAGATCTGGGGTAGCAGGGCGAGGCAGAGAGGTGGTGGGGGTGGAGGATAAAGCGAGGGAGAGGGAGGAGGTACCGTGGGGAGGTGGTAGATGAAAAAGGTGGCTCGGCCACTTTTCCTCTCCTTCCTCCTCACGTGCTCGGTCTAGGCAGGTATGGCAGGTAGGGGAGGCTTCCAGGTGGGGCAAGGCAGGAGGAGAGAGGCCAGGCTCGGGTGGGGCCGAGCTGCAGCGAGAGAGAGCTAGAGAGGGAGAGGGAGATGGGTGGCATGGAGCTCGGGTTGTAGCTAGGCTCGGGTAGGGTTTGGTTTGGGGTAGCTAGGGTTGGGGTGGTTAGGTGGGCTAGCTGGGTGGGGCCAGGGGACCATGTGGTGAGAGAGGAGAGAGAGGCCGAGAGAGAGAGAGGTGGTGTAACATGCTAGGGTTAGGGTTTAGCTTAGATGGGGGGTATGGTTAGAGAGGATGGGGTATGGTTAGATAGGTAGGTGATGGTTTAGGGTTTAGAGAGAGAGATAGATGGAGTGGTCCTTTATGACAAGATTAAGCATGCTCTAGACAAGCTCCAACAAGATCAAGTCAAGAAAAAGAGAGGGATGTGAAGCTAGGGTTTAAGCAAGATCAAAATAGATCAAGCCAAAAGAAAGGATAGAGATAGAGAGAGAGAGAAATGATGATCCACACAAGATTCAAATACAAACCAAATACTAGAAAAGGTGGCACTTGCATGGCCCATGCAAAATATTTATTGCCATGTTGATTCTTGTGGAAACAATATTATTACATGGCATTATTATTTTGCATTCCCAAAAATTGGAATATAGCCAAGCAAAAAGGATTAAGAGGATGCCCCATGTGGAGTATATGGAGATGACCATGTTTGAATAGAAATGGGACTTGCTAGTGTGTATGTGCCACTAGATGCTCAATAGTCCCAAAAATATCCCAACATGGCATAATCCATAATAATCCATGTGGAAGCTAGGAAAAAGGGTTCCACTCACAAGGCATGCAAGGGTGGCCATGTGGCTCTCATATATCAATAATGTGAAAACAACATGATGCTAAGATGAGAGCATGTGGAAAAGAATTGGATCCATCCCAACCCACATGAGCTAGAGGTAAAACCAATAAGTGCCAAGCTCATATTTAGTTGGATGGTGGAATTATAAGGTGGTGAAAGAAAGGTGGTGGAGTTAGTAAAAGACATGCCCCCAACTCAACTTGGGCAATTAAACAATATATCAAGACCCAAATACAATATCAAGAGTCAAATACAATCAACAATGCATATGAGAGAAGAACCAAATGAAAAGGGGTTTTATATGATGCTCAAATGCAAGGTGGCATGATGACATGAGCATGATATAATGATGATGCAACAATTATATGTTTGAAGTAGCCATTATATTACTAATCCAAGTAGCATTACAATTGTTAGACAATTGGGATGCTACACTTACCTGCAAGTTGTATACACATGTTGTTGTCCGGAACCAAAGGCCCCGAAGTGACAGCAATCGGGATAACCGGAGGGAATGGCTTTGATGTGAGGATCACATGTGTTCATGGAGTGTTAATGCTTTGCTCCGGTGCTCTATTAAAAGGAGCACCTTAATTGCTAGTAGTTCCCTTGAGGCCCCGCTGCAAACGGGCTAGCAGGACAAAAGATGTTGCGCAAGTTCTCATTGCGAGCACGTATGCCTATATATGGAACACATGCCTATGATTATGTAGTACTTGGATGCTTTATCTTATTTATCTGCAAATGCCCTATGTTTTGATTGCTATATGAATTGTCTTGTCCATGCAATGCCCGTCCATCCATCCCTATGCCTACTACGCTCTAATCCTACTATTTACTGCAATTGTTACTACTGTCTTTACTTTTACTACTGCTATTACTTTACTATTCCTACTACAAAATTGTTGCTACTGATAAACTACTGTGAGCAAGATTGTTTCTAGGTGCAGCTGAATTGACAACTTAGTTGTTAAGGCTTATAAATATTCTTTGTCTCCTCTTGTGACGAATCAATAAATTGGGTTTCACTTCCCTTGAAAATACTACGATACACCCCCTATACTTGTGGGTCATCAAGACTATTTTTTGGCGCCATTGCCGGGGAGCATAGCTTTATTTATCAAGTCCACTTGGAATCATTATTGTTCCCTGCCACCCATCCATTATGGGTAAGTCTCGTGATGGCAAGGTTCCTATTTTACCATCCACTACAAGAAGAGGTACAGTTCTGAACACCTCTGTTGCTCTTCATTCACCGTCTGTTATGAGTAAGCTCCTTACACCATCACATACACATGCTACACACACTGCTACTATTGCTGAATCTGATACTTATGATGCTGCTTCTACTATGGTTGATAAGAGTGGTTCATTAGGTCCTTTCCTAGATGCTATGATTGCTAGAACTATAGCTGGAAATACTGAAACTTCTAATGAAGACACTACTACACCTGTTAGTTCACCTGAGTCTAGAGAGAGCTATGATATTGAAGACGGTTATATTGAGATGACTGATGAATTTATTAAAGAATGTCAAAACACCCATGATAGGAGTGCTATTAAGAGTCTCCTTGAGAGGCGTACTATAAAACCCAAATTGTCTACTAATGCTAAGTTTTCTGCATCTCCCATAAACATTAAAGATAAGGATTATGATTTCTCTCTTGATCTATCCTACATAGCTATTGTTGAGAAAGAACCTTTTTGTGGGTCTAAGAATGAAAGTGTGGTAGCACATATGACTGAGCTTTCTACCATGAGCGGCTTATTTTCTGATGATATTAAGATGCGCACCTACTTTGTTGCTAAAATTTTCCCTTTTTCACTGAAAGGAGAAGCTAAAACTTGGTTTAATAATTTACCTCCTAGGTCTATTGATAGTCCTGATTGCTTGATTAGTACTTTCCTGCAGAAATATTTTCCTCCTAGTGCTAGACATGCTATTTTGCAGGAACTTTTTGATTTTAAACAGGGAGAAAAAGAGATATTGCCTGAATCATGGGCAAGGTTTTGTGCTTTGATTCATGCACATGCTGGATGTCCATTACCTAAGAATGAGCTTCTTAATATATTTTATAATGGACTAACTGAAGAATATAGGACATACCTGGATAGTTGTGCTGATTGTGTTTTCAGGAATAGGACTCCCAAGGAAGCTGGGGAATTAATGGCTAAAATAAGCAAGAATTATGAAGACTGGACTCCTCCTGAACTAGCTATACCTGAGACAACTATACCCGAACCAACTATTCATGTGCTTATTCCAACATCAAAGAAGAGGGGAGTTATTGAACTAAATGATGAAGTGATGAAGGAAGCTAAGAAATATCTTAAGGAGAAGGGAATTAAAGCTGTAGATGTCAAGAATTTACCTCCTATAGAAGAACTATGTAAGCCAATCCCCCACTCATCCACTATTGAGGTACACTCTCTCCAACATTTTGATGAAGGTGATATTCCTTACTCTAAACCTTCTGATCAATGCTTAGAAGAATTTGATGTTTTTATTGTTAAGCAAGATAATTTTAATAAAAGGGTGCAAAATCATTTAATGGAAAACTCTAGAGCTATTTTTGAGTTAAAAGATATTGTGGAAAGAACCTCTAATGATGTTAAAATGCTTGTTAAACATTTTCAAATGGTTCAAACTCAAATAGATCAACTTATTAAAGTGCAAAAAGACTTGCTAGTTAATGCTGCCAAAGAAAAACATGCTTATGAAATTAGAACTAGAAGTGGTGCTGCTACCCAGGATCCTCTATATCCTGAGGGGCATCCCAAAAGAATTGAGCAGGATTCTCAATAAGCTTAAAATAGTGGTACTACTCATAGTAAAAGAAAAAAAGAAACATAAAACTATTGTAGAACCCTCTGAACCTACTAAAGATCCTAATAGTATATTTGTCTCTGATGCTGAAACTGAAAGTGGTAATGAAGAAAATGATGTTCCTGATAAAGAAAAAGTTGAAGAAGAACCTGAAAGGCATACTAAGAATACTAAATACACTAAAGAAGATTTTGTTGCTAAGCAACATGGTAGTGAAAGAGAGCATTGGGTCCAAAAACCTATGCATTTCCCTGATAAGAAACACAAGTCAAAGGAAGATGAACACTATAATAAGTTTTGTGAGTGGATGAAACCTTTATTCTTGCAAATTCCTTTGACTGGTGTTATTAAATTGCCTCCTTATTCAAATTATATGAAGGATATTGTCTCGAATAAAAGGAAGATCCCTAATGAAGAAATTTCTACTTTGCTTGCTAATTATTCCTTTAATGGTAAGGTTCCAAAGAAACTTGGAGACCCAGGGATTCCAACTATCCCGTGTTTTATTAAAAATAGTCATGTTAGAACTACTTTGTGTGATTTGGGAGCAGGAGTTAGTGTTATGCCCTTTTCTCTCTATAAGAGACTTCAACTAGAAAAACTAATACCAACTGATATATCTTTGCAAATGGCTAATAAATCTACTACTATTCCTGTTGGTATATGTGAGGATGTACCTGTTCAGGTGGCTCATAATTGCTTGATATTAACTGATTTTGTTGTGCTTGAAATGCCTGGAGATGATAATATGTCTATTATTCTTGGGAGACCTTTTCTTAATACTGCAGGAGCTATTATTAATTGTAATCAAGGAAAGGTGACTTTTAATGTTAATGACAAGGAGCATACTGTCTATTTCCCCAAGAAGATTGATAGGACTTATGGTTTGAATTCAATTGAACATGTTGAGGGCATTCAAGTTGGAGAAATATATTGGCCCATACGAAGAGAAAAATATGAAACTATTATGATTGGGACCATTGCTATCAAAGTTGAGGTAACATAATCATTAGTGGAATACAAAGTTTTGTTTCATATAAAATTGTTTTGATAACAAGACCTGATCAACCTTGTTAACAAAGGGATTTTAATGAACAAAACAATGTTTCCACCATGATTATCTTCGCTTACTTTCATCTTATCCATTTTTAGTTTTTTCTTAAGTTTAGTTTACTTTTCTGTTGTTAGTTGCTTGCTTTTTAGAGTGTCTTAGAACTTCTGAAGTTTTAGCCTTGTTTTGCCATTGCAACATTCCAAAAACTTTTTTGTCAGAAAATCATTCATTTATACCTGAAAATTGCTCAAAAATAAAGTGTCTCGAAAAATTTCAGAAAATTCATATGAAATTTTTACGTGAAAAAAGGGGCAGAGAAGTGCCTGGAAGGTACCAGGGGGGCCCACCAGGCAGACACACCACCTGGTGGTGCGGCCAGCCCAGGGGCGCACCTGGCCATGGTGTGGGCCACCCCTGGCCCTCCACTCACTCTCTCACTTGCCACTTCTCTCTCTCCCGAGAAAACACCAGTTCATTGCTCGAAATCGTGTTCTTGCTGTTCTTGCCTTCGATTTTTTGATCTCCTTGCTCAGCCCATCTTTGCTGCTGAAATTAGGAGCATTTGTTCTCCGGTATGTGACTCCTCCGCTTGTCCAAGTATATTTGTGTTTAGTGGTTTATATCTTGAGTATTTTGCTGTTGTAGGTGACAGGTTATGCGAGCTTGTAAGCTTGTTCAATGCTTAGAGATATTGTTTTGATGCATGTTTAGGCCTCTTACAAGTCCCCATGAGTAGTGCTCTTCATTATATATTCACTTTGCAATCACTTGTGTAATAGATGTTTAAATTTCAGAATATCAAAGATGAACAACCAAACCTTTGGAGAAATATTTGAGAGGGACACACCTAGGAGGTCAAGGCCTTCAAGATCAGCCTCTCAGTTTAGACCTTCATACAATGAAGATCTCATTGCACCACACTTTGGCAATGAAGGAGATGAGGGGGATGCTCACCCATCTACTTTCCTTGTTATACCTTCTTGCAAGTTGCAGGGATCCTCGATGATTTCTTACTATTGGTTCAGAGGGTTGGTTTGACCTCATACATGGAATATGAGAGTGAGGAATATGCCATGCTCACCAAAACTTTCATTGAGAGTTTTGTTTTCACTAACACCCCCTATCAGTCAACTATTTCTTTCAGAATTTATAATTTGCCGTTTACCATGCCATTGGAAAGATTTTGCAGCATTATAGGTATAGGCATGACAGGGACCGTGAAGAAGATTCAAGGGCGAACCGCTGATTTGCTGGAACTCTATTGAGGTGTGACTAATGACGATGACCGCGTAGCCTAGCGCGGGAAGATAAGAAACATCCAACTCCCAGATCTTAGATACTTTGCCTATTATCTTGCTACTAGCATTCTTGGTAGGGAGAATACGAGTAATATCTCCAATTATCATTTAGCCTTCCTCGCTGTTGCGCTTAATAATGATACTCGGTATAATCTTGGCTCTCTCATTGCTCGCCGCCTAGCTGCTAGGGGACCTATTTATGGGGGCATCATCGCTTCACGTATGGTCAATGCACTAGAGCTTTCGGTGGATCCAAATGATACTATATTGGCACCACAAAGGCTTGACCTTGCTGCCATGAAAACACATCACTTCGTCACTGCTGACTCTGATATGGACAGTTTAGTATACAGCATGTTGTTTACTGACAGGGATGAAAGGGATATTCCTTTGCCGCAATCTACTTTGTTCAGTGTTCACAGGAGGCCGTGGTCGCGCTCCAAGGAGGAGGTGGACGAGCATCTCCGCTTGCTTGGTTTCCACAGGCAGCACCAGGAGGATGTTCCCTCCTACGATTACTCTGCGCACTACGGTGGGGCGTCCTCGAGCTCGCACCAGGACGAGGGTACCTCCTCACTGTAATACGGAGGCGCTCCATCTTGGCCAGCTTGGGATTGATACCCACTTAGGCCAAAAGCTTAAGCTTGGGGGGAGGTACACCGACATCACACTCATTTCCATATCATGTTTCGTCGACACTTTGTATATTCATGTTTCGTTCTATTTTTAGTTTTCGTTCTCTCTTTGTTTTTTCTTTCCAAAACACAAAAAGACCAAAAATATTTCTGATGTTTCTCTTTGTTTGCTTCTTCTTCTTTTTTCCTTTGTTTGTTTTTCCCTTTTTGCTTTGTTTGAACTATTCGAAAAACCCAAAAAGATTTTGCTTTGCTTGTTCTTCCTTTTTGGTTCTTGTTTTTAAAAAAACGAAGACACCAAAAATATTTTTTGTTCTTCTTTGGTTTTGTGAGTTTGTTGCAGGGTTCAACAGTCCTCAGTGGAATTCGGTTTCATGTTATTATTCAAGCCACACAAGTGAAGGGCAATAATGAGGATTAATGACAACTTGAGGTGTGGTAAGAGGCTGGTAACGAACTCTATTTGTTTTCATTTTTGTACATATACTCATCATTGTGGGCATGCTTAGTCTGTTCGTGTAGGGTGTATGTTATTTATGGATGCTTAGTAGTGCTTGCTTTCTTTTGATTAGCTCCAGCTCGCTAATGATTTGTAGCATGTCATATGAATGTTCGCTTGCATTGCTCTATTCATGACTTGGTATGATACTATGGTACCCTCCTCTGAGTGTTTCACTTGAATTGACTTGGCACATGCTCATGCATGCATATGACTGAATCAATAATCAATTAAGCTTCAATGAACTATTTTGCCTCAGGGGTCTTGAATCACTTTCATGCCATGATTAGTCCTGTTTTGTTGCAAGCATGATTATGACAATTACTGCTCTCTCGTTTGTCGCTCCCTTACTATTGCTAGCCTTCACTTGCACTGAGTATGCTTTACTCGTGTTTCCAACTCCCTAAAACCAATATTGCCAAAAGTGTCCACCATACCTACCTATTAGCATTATTCGATGTTCCGTGCATATTTAGTATGCCTTGTTTTCTTCTGAATAAAATGTTTGCTTGTTATGAGAAAGTTAGTTAGTAAAGCTCTCACGAACTTGATGGCACACTTTGCCTTCTTGCACTTAATAATCTTGAACCATTGCGTCCATCTTTGTTGCGTATATGCTTGCGCTTTATAAGTTGAAGTTAGCAGAACCATGTATCATGGGGAACGCTTTCAACATTGCACTGGTACTCTGCACCTTGTTGATATCATGATTCTTTTGCTTATGGATCCCGACGGTGTGAAATAAAAGGGGAACTTGTAAGATCATGGACTTTATATGTGTGTTAGATAAATGCCTGGGCCGCTAGCCTAATCCATGCCTAATCATGGTGGAAACTTGCATCATAACCATAATGAGCACTCTATGAAGCATCCTCAATAAAAACCTATGCAAATAGCAAATAAAAAGATCGTTGTCACTTTGATTATGGGATAACTCCTGTATCATGTGCAAGGGGTACCCGTTGGCGGTTCTCTATGATACATATGTACTTACAATGACAAGAGCTTACTTGTGACTGAAGTTGAGTAGCATGAGGTTCGGTACTCGTAAGTAAGGGGCATGAGATTTTAGCTTATAACTTGTCAAGCATATCCTCTTAGTTGTGTCACTTTAACCTTAACCATTTAAAGATGCTTATGATAGGGGCAATGAGAGCTCAAAGCTAATGAGTACCATACTTTCAGCATTTGGAAGCCTTTCAAACTATTCAAAACCTTTTCATTTCTTTGTTGAGTCTCCACATATTCTATGAGCACTTGCTTGAGAGCATAGTTGTCATTCTTAGTGTAATATGCTTGTCTCAAAACTTGATTATTTGTGTTATGACTTTGATGCTTGTATCTTTGATATCTTTACTTCTAGTCTTCACTTGAACTTCAGAGGTGCCTTGGCATTTATGTTTGCTCTACAATCAAAGGCAAGCGAGATACCACTCTATCATACCTTTTTATGAGCAGTACAATGTTGCTTATGTTTTTGTTTCATGCTACTTATTATTTTTGAGTTGGGATCTCTTCATAGCTTGCATTGACTATTAAGTAAACTTAGTTGCATACTCCTTATTATGAATTGCCTGAGTAGCTGATCATATGCTGAGAATATATACATCTTATGAAGCAAATGTGTTCGTGAAAGTTTCTTTTATCGCACTTAGTTTTCAACTGAATTGCTTGAGGACAAGCAATAAGCTAAGCTTGGGGGGAGTTGATACGTCCAAAACGTATCTACTTTCCCGAACACTTTTGCTATTGTTTTTCCTCTAAACTTGTGTGATTTGGATACAACTAACATGGACTGACGCTGTTTTCAGCAGAATTACCTTGGTGTCTAGTTTTTGTGCAGAAAATCAACTATCAGGAAAAATCCCGGAAAATATGCCAAAAATCCTATTTCACCAGAAGACTCAAGGAGACAGAATACGAGACAGAGAGGGGCTGGGGCCTGGACACACCACCTGGCCGCGCGGGCTAGGCCTGGCCGTGCCAGGGGTGGTCTGGCCGCCCCAGGCACCCCCTCGGTATCCTCTTCGCCTATAAGACGCCTCTTGACCTAAAAACCAAGGGGGGTTCGACGGTTTTCCAGAAAGAGTTCCGCTATGCCGCCACCACCAGATTCCGCGATTCGGAACCAGAAACTCTGTTCTGGCACCCTGTCGGGATGGGGAATTGGAGGAGATCATCGCCATCATCATCACCATCGCTTCTCCATCGACCATCCATGTTTCCCCCATCTATGAGTGAGTAATCCCCCGCTGTAGGCTATGGGGATGGTAGGGATTGGATGAGATCATTCATGTAATAGCATCAGATTGTTAGGGCATGGTGCCTAGTATCTATTATTAGTACTTTTTGACTTTGTTGCAACTTGTTATGCTTAATGCTTGTCACTAGGGCCCGAGTGCCATGATTTCAGATCTGAACATGTTATTGATTCGTTATGATAGTATTGTTTATGGTCTTACCTGCAAGTTGTATACACACGTCGTTGTCCGGAACCAAAGGCCCCAAAGTGACAGCAATCGGGATAACCGGAGGGAATGGCTTTGATGTGAGGATCACATGTGTTCATGGAGTGTTAATGCTTTGCTTCGGTGCTCTATTAAAAGGAACACCTTAATTGTCAGTAGTTCCCTTGAGGCCCCGCTGCAAACGGGCTGGCAGGACAAAAGATGTTGTGCAAGTTCTCATTGCGAGCACGTATGACTATATATGGAACACATGCCTATGATTATGTAGTACTTGGATGTTTTATCTTATTTATCTGCAAATGCCCTCTGTTTTGATTGCTATATGAATTGTCTTGTCCATGCAACGCCCATCCATCCATCCCTATGCCTACCACGCTCTAATCCTACCGTTTACTGCAATTGTTACTACTGTCTTTACTTTTACTACTGCTATTACTTTACTATTGCTACTACAAAACTGTTGCTACTGATAAACTGTTGTGAGCAAGATTGTTTCCATGTGCAGCTGAATTGACAACTCAGTTGTTAAGGCTTATAAATATTTTTTGGCTCCCCTTGTGTCGAATCAATAAATTGGGCTTCACTTCCCTCGAAAATACTGCGATACACCCCCTATACTTGTGGGTCATCATTTCCAAACCAACCACACGTTCTTCTTGAGGTATTCTCAAACCCAGAGAATATAAAGATGGCACTGTCCGATGGTGTCTATCTGCTACTTCTGATGAACCAACCAGGTTGAAAGATGCTTTTGTTGATACTCGTTGGAAAGGTGTTATGGATGAAGAATCTAGGGCTCTTCAAAAGAACAAGACATGGACCTTAGTTCCTCCACACCGAGGTAAAAATATCATTGACTGTCGTTGGATTTAAAAAATCAAAAGGAAGTCAGATGGCGCTATTGATCGTTACAAGGATAGATTGGTTGCCAAAGGTTTTAAGCAATGTTATGGTATTGACTATGAAGATACCTTCAGTCATGTTGTCAAGATAGCTACTGTTTAGCTTGTTCTTGTTGTTTCTGTCTCCAGGGGATGGAGTCTGCGACAGTTGGATGTTAAGAATGCGTTCTTACATGGTGTTCTGGAAGAGGAAGTTTACATGCGACAACCTCCAGGGTATGAGGATAAAACTCGACCAGACTATGTTTGCAAGCTGGACAAGGCTCTGTATGGATTGAAACATGCACCAAGAGCCTGGTATGCTCGGCTGAGCTCTCAGTTAATCAGCTATGGATTTGTTGCCTCCAAATCTGACGCATCCTTGTTCATTTATCAGAAATCTCATACAACCATTTATATGCTCATTTATGTTGATGATATTATTGTTGCTAGTTCCTCTCAGGAAGCCATTGATGCTCTTCTCAAAGATCTTCAGCGTGAGTTTGCTCTCAAAGATCTAGGTGCTCTTCACTACTTTCTTGGCATAGAAGTTAACTTCAATAATGATGGCTTGGTTCTGAATCAGACCAAGTATGCGCGGGATATCCTGACTCGCATTGGCATGCTCTCTTGCAAAGGTGTTGACACCCCTCTGTCCTCGTCTGAGAAAATATCAGCCACGGGGGGAGAAGCATTGGGACCAGAAGATAACACTAAATACAGAAGTATGGTAGGCGCTCTTCAGTACCTTACACTCACACGACCTGATATTTCCTATGCAGTTAACAAAGTTTGTCAGTATCTTTATGCTCCTACTATGGTGCACTGGATAGCAGCCAAACGGATTATGAGATATGTCAAAGACACAGTTGATATTGCACTCACGTTTACAAGGTCTAATTCCACTCTTATCAGTGCCTTCTCAGATGCAGACTGGGCTGGCTGTGTTGATGATAGCCATTCTACAGGAGGTTTTGTTGTTTTCTATGGGTCGAATCTTATTTCTTGGAGTGCAAAGAAACAAGCCACAGTCTCAAGATCGAGCATTGAAGCAGAATATAAGTCCTTAGCAAATGCTACTACTAAAATTATATGGGTACAGTCTCTACTTGAGGTACTTGGAGTCAAGGTGTTCCAACCACCATGTTTATGGTGTGATAATTTGGGAGCAACATATCTATTAGCGAATCCAGTTTTCCATGCTAGGGCCAACCACATTGAAATAGATTTTCACTTTGTCAGAGAACGAGTTCTGAAGAAACAGTTTAAAGTTCAGTTTGTTTCCTCCAAAGATCAAGTTGCAGATGGATTCACAAAGCCGCTTCCCTTAAAGAATTTTGTAGAATTTAAACATAATCTCAACTTGAGTAAGTTGTGATTAAGGGAGAGGGTGTTAGAGATAGTTTTGTATTGGAGTTGTATACGGTTTAGCACCAACTTATTGCACAAGCTAAGCACCACAAAGTGCTCCAATAAATAGACACCGAACGGGGCTCGAGTTGTATCGAGTAAAAACCATTATACCCTAGTCGCTTACCGTGGTGATGCTGGTGGTGGTACTGGTTCGGTTATCTCAAGGCCGCTGGACGGAAGGGCTTCACACTTTCAAGAGTAAACCCTAATCCCTCCCTAATTACATCTTACTCTATACACTTTTGTGGGTAGGCGGCCGTGGTTAGTTAGGTGTGCAAATATTAGTCCGGTGGATTAGTAGGATTTTTCAGTTATTTAAATTTGTCTTGTTTTATTATTTATTTAGTTGGTCTGGTAGGAAACTTTTATTGGTGTAGGTTGTCTTGTTTTAGGCGGTGTATATAATATTCTGTTGTTTAGCATTTGATGAGTCTGGATTTTTTAGGTGAGTAGAGATGTCCGATTTAGTAAAGTGAGTTATTTACTATGGTCCTAGCACTGTCGGAACAAATCAGATGGGAGCTGATTTGAGCTAGTTTCAGTTTATGGAGTTAGAGCTGATGACCCCTCAAACATGGACCACTAGTCAGTTGAAAGACCGGTTAGCATGATGTTTACATCTTCCTCAAACATACATTGTCAGTGTGCATGCAATGTGGAGCAAGTCAAGTTCAAACATTTACTGCTATTTGAGGCCGATAGATCAAACCTCTAAGTGGGTGGGATGGTTACAAGGATGCAAAAGCAGGGGAGTTCACCATGAAGCCTTATTGCTTCCCGTGGTGAAGGATCTCGGGCCATGGCGAGGGTGTGTATGATCATGGGATGAATGTATCTATGCCAAATACTGGAGGCGGTGGTTACGAATCAGGGCAGAGTATTCATGCACATGCTGGAAAAGGTGGTTACAAATCAGGGCAGAGAAGTCGGGAAGAAGGAGGAGAAGGTGTTAGTGGTGAGGCAGATGGGAACGAGATAGATGGGCACATGTAGAACTAGATGGAAGAGGAAGAGATAGATGTTGATCGTTGTATTGCTGATGATTTTCCGATGAGTCGGATGAAGAAGAGAATGAGGAGGTGTTGATTCCTACATCGTGGAATCAGGTCTTCTCGTCAGCAATGACCATGAATGACTGCCATGATTTTTCCTGGTAGTATCACGAGAACAACATTGCCAAGGATGCAAGGTATCTCGACAAGAAATATTTGCAGGAAGCAATCATATCAAGGGCAACGTTTAAGCAAAGGGTTCTCAAAACAAAGGTGTCATCTCAAAAAATAATTAATAATAGAATGTAAGATAGCCGATTTGTCCCAAAAGGGTGCATGGATATTGCCCCAAGTATGACACAAACTGGATGATGAGCGACTTAGTGTTGCACACATGTCTACTTCTCAATATCCATCAAGATCATTGTAACCTAACATTATACGCGGAGAATGTGGAGAGTAAAGTGATGCAAGTGAAGGCTATTGTAGATAAAGTCAGGGTTAGATTTAGCTACACAATTTCCTATAGCAACGCTTGGAGGACTAAACAAAAGATGCTGGAGGAAAGATTTGGTTCGTCTGGAGACTCGTATGATTGTGTTATCCATATCGTCCACACTCTGCATGCGAGAAATCTAGGCACATATGTTGGTATCCAACACTTCATGTTGCCATAGTACCCAACTGTGAAGGTGCTACATCGAGTGTTCTTCTCTATGCATCAAAGTTTTGAATCACTGTCATTGGCCATCCACCAGCCCCACATGTCATAGGTTGTAGCGGAGTAACCATCCCTTTATAAAGCGACCCGCGGGTCAGAGGTGTCACTATGAGACCCTGCCCTACGCGGTCCTATCCGTCAACATGTAACAACCCTATATGCTACTGTGAAACCGATAGGTTCCCATCGGTTTTGGCCAACCGACTGGTTGGTTTGCATGCTATGTCGCCAGGTCGACAAGTCGGTCGGCTTTAACCAAACCGATTGCCTCTAGTTGGTTTCGGGGATGCCGACTTCATCCGGTCGGTTTCGGCCAACCGAGGCAATCCTATGTTCGCAATTCTCAAAAATGAGTAGTCCCTCCGACCAAATTAATTGACTTGATTTTGTTCAGATACATCCGAATCTAGGCAAATCTGAGCCAACTAATTTGGATTGGAGGAAGTATTATTGTTGAGAGTTAACACAATAAGTGATTTTTAAAAAATTAGCTATGTCCCTATGTCCACACATGTGTTAGCTCTTTTCCGTATGTACAAGAAGATTATGCATCTTCCGATAATGGTTAAGTTGGACTGGAGATAATACAGTAGTGCCCAATTATTAGCTGACAACATCAACATAGCGATCGAGGCAGGGACGAGACGATGGGGTGGCGTTATCTTTAAAAAGAGCAGGGAGGTTCGAAAATGACGCACCTCATACTCCTGCCACGTATCTCCACAGTACAGACAAACTAAATTTAAGGACTTTCCGCGTCAATCCGATCCTGCATATACAAGTACATATAAAACCTCCTTTTCGTTGTATTTTCCTCGGCGTTGTGCGTGCTCTACCGTCTGCATGTCCAGGTCCATATACGTATGCCAACAATTAATCAATTAACTTGCTAATCAATCGCGATCTCGTCCACGAGCCATATTATCCTTGACCCAAAGCCGGACCCAGCGAACAATTTCCTTTTCATAATCCGGACAGGGCACCACCGGGCAGAAAACAATATTGTACTCCTACTACCAAGCAGAAGATGCGTGGAATATCTCTTTGACAACAACGCAATGTGAGAAAGGCGATCCACCACCAAAGGACCACGATTACTTTACTTTATCTTGGTGTGGCCTTGGCCTAAAATAAAATAAATAATCCGCTGCGCTTTGCGTACCGACCTCATCCGTTTATCTATCCATCCATCCAGACGAAAGCTGCTCCGTCGGTACTCGGTAGCGCCAAGCCCACGGTAAATTTCGGGCTACATGTCAAGGCAGTTTCATCAGAGCTTGCTCGGACGGTAGCTGAGGAGGAATTTCACTGGGTTCACCACACGGTTTTGGACAGTCTTGGCCTGGTCAGTTACCATCGTATTCACGCCCATGGTATGATGTTTTCGAAAAGTTCTGGCCGGCATAGTGCAGTAGTAGTACTAAGGGGCCGTTTGGTTCTCAGCCACACTTTGCCAAGCCAAAGTTTAGCAGTTTGGCAAGTGTTTGGTTCTTGCCACACTTTAAAATTGCCACACTTTATTATTCCTAAGACCCCTGTGTCATGGAGTAAATTTTTTGCCAATTCTTGCCACACTTTGTGGCTTTCAAATTCTAAGCCACACTTTTGTGACTACCACACTTGCCAATCTTAGGCTTGACAAAATGTGGCCGGAAACCAAACAACCCCTAAGATCTCTAGTGGTACACGACAAGCAGGGATGAATAATTTAGGATGGAGATGATTTGACAGCAATTGGGCCGCCTGACCACCCAACAAGCATGGACAATTTGATCTAGACCAAGAATAGGGGTACGAAAAACAAAATGACAGGGCCAGCCGCGTTGGGTCAAAGATGCATAGGGCACTGTGCAATGCATGAGTGGAGGTTAATTGGCGCATGGTCGTTATGTTTATAAGTATCTTTTTTTCCCTTGACGCTATGTTAAGTTTGTCCATGATACATGCATGTCCATGCACGTCTCCGGACCTCCAGTCAAACTAGTGGCAACTGTTTACTCAGGCCTTTCATAGTGGAGTGTATCTTAGCACGTTGTCATATGCGTAATTATTATCTAAGAGACACCACCTTTAATGCATTGTATCTTAGAGGTTGTATCTTAATTTAATGATTTTGCTCTCATGCATGCATTTGATTGGACTATAAACATTATTTGCCTATGATTACGTGCAAAGGGTGTAGCTTAGCTAAGATACAAGAACCCTCTCTCTCCTCCTTAATTGACATGCCACATCAGCATTTTGCCTAGGATGACGTGCTAAAAGACACCCATTGTGAAAGGCCTCACACTTTGCCAAACAGTATCAACTGTTAGTATTAGTAACTCACTAGTAGCAACTGTTTACTCAGACTTTGCCAAACAGTATCACAAAGTGCAAGTACGTTGTGGTTTGGATTGAGCATCGGACATTCAGACTGGACACGCGGTACGGCACTGAGCTAAGCATTTTGCTTCTTAAGAGCATCTCTACGGTAACCGTAAAAGTGGTCGAAACTGAACTTTTCCAGCGAAATACGGAGCGCGCTCGGTTTTTGGCCACGCCCGCTGTCTCCGTCGAGTTCAAGCTCCTCCGGGTATCGCGATTACGCAACGCCCGGAGAGAGCGACAACTCCGACGAGAGCGATGACGGGTCGGTGGTCCCGCACGATTTCACGGACTCTGACTAGGCGGAGCAGCGCGCGTTGATGCGCCTTCGCCGCCGCTCAGAGCGCACGCACATGCACGAGGTCACCGTGGAGGAGAGGGAGCTCGCTGAAGCGCTCCGGCTCATCGAGCGCCAGGAGGCGGAGGAGCGCGCGGTGGAACGCCTCCGACGCTAGGAGCCGGAGAAGGCCAAGGAGGCGGCGGAGCCTCCGGTGATCCACCTCGACTAGAGCGGCGGCGCCGTCTCCGCCACCATCCGTGTGACGCGCAAGGCTCAATAAGCCACATTTTGTGTAGAAAGTGTGCGCGGTATGCTTTTGTGTAGAATTATTATGTAAATTATGCTGAAATCGAACTGAAATCCGCGGTGTTCGTTGTTTGAATTTTGCCGCGAAGGCTGTTCTTCCTCTGTTCATAAATTTAAATTATTTAGTTCATGTTTTACGAGCACCGCCTCCCGCCGTCCCGTATTTCGACATCTACGGTTTGCTATTTGCGGTTACGCTAGAGATGCTCTAACTAGGGTGAAATGATTGGTTTTTTAAACAAGATCCGAAGCTTTTCTGAAGTTCAGCTAAACTGTCACAAATAAAGCTGATAACCAAAAACAATCCTAGAGACGAGACGAGAAGAGACTAGAGTATCAGAGACATTTTCTTGGACGATAAATACCGGATCGAGCACGGCAGCGCCGATCGGCATCCGAGGACTGTCGGCCCATCCATGGACCTGCCGCAGACAGCTGAAGCTGAGCGAGAAGAGTCACGACGGCAGAAAGCGATCCGTCCAACGCGTGTGCGCGCACTGCTCCCCACTTGTCACCCTGCACCGCGCCACACACGCCTCCCCGCCACACGTGCGAAGCCTGATCCGTCGAGCCAGCCGGATCACGCACGGACGTACCTACGTACGGCCCACCGTATAAATACGGTATAATCCTAGGTACGACTAGGAGTGGTATGTGTACCGGTATACTCCTAGGCAGGACTGGGACTGGTATTACGACTAGGAGTGGTATATGTACCGGTATACTCCCAGGTAGGACTTGGACTGGTGTATGTACAAGTCAGCGGCGTACCTCCGTAGATCGGCGCCACCGTGATCCGCGCCACTGCTGGTGGCCCCGCCTTGTCAGCCGAGCAGAGAGAGAGAGACGGGCCACCTCGTGCCGCACCAGGCTTGGGTTGCCTGGACCTGGCGCATGGACCGGTTGGGCGTCCGTCCCGTAACTATACAGCAGCACGGCCCCTCCTCCCCGGGTCCGAGGCTAGCTCAGCATCTCTATCCTATCCTTCCTTCCTTCCCCTGCCCTCTCTCTCTCCATCTCCCCAGATTTCTTGTCCTCGTCTGTGGGCTGCGTTGCTCCGGCGTGGTCAATTCTCGGCGGACAATCCCACCCTCCAGCCGATCCGCCGATCTGCACACTAGTCGTCGCAGTTTTCTTTTTCTTTTTGCTGGATCTTCCTACCTAGGTAGACGTAGTTGCGCGTGTGAGCAGTCGAGCGCATGTCGACGGCGGTGGCGCCGGGGATGGCGCGGGCGCACGGCTTCCGGGGCGCGGACAAGGGGAAGCAGCGGGCGGATACGGAGGAGACGGAGAGGAATCCCCGCGGCGGCGGCGGCAACGGCAACGGGTTCTACGTTGATGATGATGAGGAGGAGGGGGAGGAAGCGGCGGGGAGGGGGGAGCTCGAGGAGGCGCTCTCGGAGAACTCCTCGATCGGGGCGGCCTCGTCAGACAGCTCCTCGATCGGGGAGGACTCCTCGTCGGAGAAGGAGGACGGGGAGGAGGATGAGGTGGAGAGCAACGTGAAGCCGCCGGTGGAGGAAGTCTTCGGGATGGGGCTGGGGACGATCGAGTCCCTCGAAGATGCGCTGCCCAACAAGTAAGCTCATCTATATCTGCTTTCTTCTACCTCCTCCTTTTCTTTTCTTTTTTAGTTTTTTTTTGTTAATTTTGTGCTGATTTTATTGTGGTATCTTCAAGTTTTTTCTTGGTCAAACGGATATTGCAGAGTAGTAGCTACCTGCTCATCTGTGTTGACGTTCTTTTTTCCCTCTTCAGTAAAAGAAGCTATAATAGTTATGATTCCTGAGCGGTTGTGTTTTGTTCTAGTGGCAAAATCATTTGTCTATATTCTCTAGTAGTAGTAGATCATATAACTGGAGCTAGGAAAAATACTAGCACGTCTGTTCTGCTGAACATTTGCATACTAATTAGGACCAACTATGGATAAAGAAAGTTTGCATCTTTCTGCTGCTAGTCAAACTGTCCAACTGATAAAGTTCATGAAATTTATTTGGTGCGTGTAATTAGCTGAAATCCCATGCATCTGCTAGCTTAAAAGGAATCTGTATATTTGATTTATTAGCGGTGAGTCCAAAATACTCAGAACATATGTGTTGTCCCCATGGAGGGGGGAGTGTTATCCTCCTGAACAACAAGAACTGACCAAGATGAATGAACTTGTAATCGCAGGAGGGGCCTCTCGAATTTCTACGCCGGCAAGTCTAAATCGTTCACGAGCCTGGCAGAGGCAGCTGCCAAGGCGGCAGCCAAGGAGATAGCCAAGCCGGAGAACCCGTTCAACAAGCGCCGCCGCGTGCTGGCCGCGTGGTCGCGGCGGAGGGCCTCCTGCAGCTCGCTGGTCACCACCTACCTGCCCCCTCTCCTGTCGCTGGACCACACCGTCGTGGAGGGGGACGAGGGCGAGGAAGACGAAGACCGCTCGAACGACGGAGGCGACGAGGACGATAATGGCAGCGGCCAGAGCAGGAGGGAGACTGCTGCGGCATCGTCTCCCAGGAGGTTCCCTCCGCCCAGGCTCCACAGTGCGTCCCAGAAGGGATCTTCGATGACGAGTAGCCTGAACCCGAACACGAGCTCGTTCCGATCCCCTAGGTCGTTCTCGCTCTCCGATCTGCAGAATGCGGAGTACAACTAGCTAAAATTTAGACCGGATTTAGGTTGGCGACATGGTGGTGCTGCTGCTGCTGGTACTGTATAATCATCAAGGGATATCTCTCGGGTCTATATATATGAGAACTTCCATTATTTTGTTGTGTTGTTTTGCCTGGTCTTAGAATGAATCATCCGGTGTCAATGGCACCATCAGGTTGGTCATTTCGTGTCACCAAAATTAAATGCTGTTAACCATATTCGGTGCTCTGTGGAACTGTGTTTGTTGGCGCGAGTGGCTTGTGGTGGGAGCTAGCAGGCTGACAGACGGAACAGAAATGGTGGGTGACGAGTCATGTGCATCGCCTCATCCGATAAGCATCATCATCCAGTTGTTAGCGGCTCGCTTTTGGCGTCTTTGGCTAGCTGATCGCAACCATTAGCCAGCTAATCGAAAAGCTTAGCACAGGAAAAAGCGGTCCTTTTAGTGGTGGCTTAACCTTTCCCCTCTCCCAAAAGGCTCAACCTCGAGGCACAAGCAATGGTTTTTTAACTAATGGAGTGTACTACTCCCTCTATCTAGAAATATAAGACGTTTTAGCTTTGTAATGAATGTATCTACATGTCCAATGTCTTATACTCCCTCCGTCTCAAAATAAGTGACTTTAGTTTGTCTAGATTCGTTTATACCTATATATTAAAATGTGTCTAGATACATCCAAATCTAGTCATTTATTTTGGGACGGAGGGAGTATTTCTGATCGGAGTAACTTCACCTTGCTAGATGAAAAAGAAACTAGCAGTACAGGAAATGGAAACCGAGGAGCTCTTCTCGGAGCAGCGCCGACGAGCTGCCACGTAAACCGGTAAACGAAGCAGGGGCAGAGCCGATCCTGGATTAGTTAACACTTGACCTGGGGAGGGGCGGAAATTAAGCAGCAGCGGACAGGCAGATCACGACCTTAATACGTAATCTGTTTATATTGATTAGTATTAGCGTGAGTACGTACGTTCTTCATCGGTGCATGCGATCAAATTAAGCGGCTCGACCTCCCATCTCGTAATCTAGTCCAATGAATCATGATAATGATGATGTTGTTTAAGGTTTCGAAGGGGCAGATGAGCGCTGGGTGGGGTGCCTGCCTGATGATCGGACTCGGAGGGGGCGTTTGTGTGTGTGAACGGGACGGGGCATCCTATGCTAATCCTCCTTTTGCTTATCTGGTAATCGCGCTGTATTCCATCGGCAACTGTGATTAGATAAGGATTTCAGGTACGTACGAGAGAGTGAGAGAAAAGGAGAATCGTACAGCGAGAGAAGAGTGAGTAGGAGATAAGGTGCGGTCGTGTGAAAGAGGAGAGGACAGACACTGGGGCCCGGCGCTGCTCAGGCTCAGCGGTGTGCCTGGTCTTGTGAAAGAGAAGGCGTGCCTCATCTTATCCTGTTTCGTTTCGCCAGGGAGGTGCACTTGAATATTCCGGACCCGTACACGGCGGCAGAGCTGGTGCCTCTGGATGTGGACCTATAGGTCCACCTGCCTGTTTTTTTTTTTAACAGAGAGCCTTGGGGAAGGAACGTGCATCCGATACTTCAACGTCTTGCCTAATTTTTTCAACCAAGTCGTCTTGTTAAAAACCATCGAGTGCCCGTAGATATCATGGTAAAGAAAATAGTACGTCTAAAACTTATTGCTACAAGATTACATGAAGGATACATCATCTCATTAGAGAGCAGCTCCTTAAGCATCATAACTAAGGGAACCACTAAACCCTGCCTTACCTAGTTGCGCCAACACATACGCAACACCATTGTTCACACGCTCCACTTTGGATACCTAAATCCCGGTACACTCTTAGCAGTTCACGACCTTCCAGGATTAGGGCTTAGCTGCGTGAATTTTCAGGATTATCTACCGTAAGGGCCTAAACCACCCTAAGGCAATCGCTCTCCACAGTAGCAGGCCAGTGACGCAGATGAATCAGATGCTTTAAGCCATCCAGGCATGCCATAATCTCAGCCTCTTCTGCACTGCCACAGTTTGGGACAAATCTCCACTCGGTCAATACAACTTTACCTTGGCTATCTCGCATGATGATGCCGAGCCTGGCATCTCTGGAATGCGCATCCCACCCCGCATCAACATTCGCTCTCAAGGAGCCCTCCGCTGGTGCAGTCCAAGAGGTTCAAGATCACATGCAGTGCTCGACATGTTTGAGTGTGCAGTAGAGAACGACGACATGTAGTTAGTTAAGAAGCTAACCGAAGCTGGGATGGAGGCTTTACCGTCACCATGAACAACATTGTTTCGGTGATGCCAAGCACGCCATAAGAGGAATAAAATTCTTGGCCTCATCTCCTTTGTTGCATTACCGAGCAAATGCAGGAGCCACTCTTAAAAACCTCCTCCTCGGGCAAGGACCAAATACTTCTCATTTCATGCCGTAGAGCTTTAGCCAGAGTACACCCTATGAGTGCATGATGATCATCTTCCACACCCATTTCACATATCGCACACGCCGGGCTCACGATGGGAATGCGTCGACTCAGCCTAACCGGACAACCAGCAATCTGGTCACTGCACGTCATGCAAAAATACGAATCTTCTGTGGCACAAAAGCCTTCCAGATGAGTTCCCACACACGCCTGTCTCCATCAGGTTCTGAGCTAGACTGACCCTGATCATTCATTTGCCGTTTTGATGCCATACCAACACGGTACGTTGAGCGTACGCTAAACATTTCATTACTCTCGCCACTCCAGGACACGAAATCTTCAGTAACCCAAGCAGAGAGTTTAATGCTAAGAATGACAGCTGCATCTCTAGGTAAACAACACTCATGCATAGCCGCCTCATCCCTTGTCCGAGTGTCCTGTGAAATAAGTCGTGACACCCACCGTTTTCGGGTATTGCATTTCCTCCCTTCAACCTTCAGAGCGTCATGTCTTGGCAGCCAGTTGTCACGGAAGATTTTAAATTTGGCCCCATCCCCGATCCTCCGAATAACACCCTTTTTTAATAATTCGAGGCCATGCAAAACCCCCTGCCACGACTGTGATTGCTGCTAAATGAAAGCAGTGTGAAGGAGGTCTCCCGAGGGGTAGTACTTGGCCTTAAGAAGTCGAGCACACAAACTATTAGGAAACTTCAGAAGACACCTAGCTGTGCGAGCTAGAAGGTCTTGGTTGAACATCCAAAGATCACGAAAACTGACACCACCTTGTGATTTTGGCCTGACTAGTTTATCCCAGGAGAGCTAGTGCATACACCTTCTGTTTTCTTCATCACCCCACCAGAAATTTCGAATAATTTGTTCCAGGTCATCAATCAACCCAAGGGGAAACTTGAACATGCCCGTTGCATAAGTCGAGAAATACTATCGGATAGATTTAATAAGGGTCTCTTAAGCACCAGAAGACATATATTTTTCACACCAATCGCTTGCGTGCTTAGTGAATTTTCCTTTTGTGGATTTAAACTTTCCTTTTGTCAAACGTCCTTCTGGAACAAGAAGGCCAAGGTACTTTTCTACAAATCATTCCATTTTATACTTTAAATTTCTTTTAATTGCTCTTGGGTATCAGCAACACATCCATCAAGATACATGATCGAGCATTTACCCATACTTACAAGATGACTAGTGCCTTCCTCGTAGCGATCAAGGATGGATTTGACCATCGTGGCTTGGTCCACTGATGCTTCAAAGAAAAGGAGGTTGTCATCGACAAAGAGAAGATGAGAAATTCCTGGGGCTCTTCGGCAGATATGGAATTCATAGAGTGAATTATTTTCAATCTCTTTCCTAATAAGGCAAGACAGACCATCAGCAACAAACAAAAAGAGGTACGACAAAAGAGGATCACCTTGGCGAATGCCGCGAGATGGAGTGAAGGAGTT
Source organism: Avena sativa (assembly GCA_916181665.1). Taxonomy (NCBI): domain Eukaryota; kingdom Viridiplantae; phylum Streptophyta; class Magnoliopsida; order Poales; family Poaceae; genus Avena; species Avena sativa. The sequence goes on along the minus strand of OV702290.1, from coordinate 22,115,857 downwards.
CAACATGTTCCCGTTAAAGCGAATAGAGTAACGAACAGTGGTGACACACGCCATCACCCACTGTACCCATTTACTATGAAAGCCGAGCTTCGCTAAAATTCCATCCAGAAACCTCCAATCAACACGATCATATGCCTTAGCCATATCTACGAGCAACCGGGCCCGTTTGTATAGCATGTATGCACTCAAAGACAATAAGAGCATTATCTGTAACAAGACGACCAAGAGTAAAAGCACTTTGCATAGGCGCATGATATCCTGTAAGTGAGGGCGTAATCGATTTACCAGACACTTTGAGACAACCTTGAAGACATTGCACATGCTAATAGGTCTGTAGTCTTTTATTTCAACAAGGTCGTTTTTCTTTGGTATTAATACAATTGCAGTATCATTGACCCCTTCTGGCATCATCCCCTCAGCGAAAAAATTCTGCACAGCTTGGATCACCTCCACTTTCAAAAGATCCCAATTCCTTTATAGAAAATGTGCCGGGAAACCATCAGATCCAGGAGCTTTGAGGGGACCAATCTGGAAAAGAGCATCGCTGATCTCCTTCTCTAAAAACGGAGCACAGAGGTTGTTGTTCGTGTTATCATCAACACATGGCGTTAGCAGATCAGTAATAATGTTAGGTTTACGGTCTCATCACGGGTATAGAGGTTCTAGAAAAAATCCGATGCTAACCCCTCCATCTCTATCAAGTCACATGTCCACGTGCCATCCGGCCGCATCAGTTTGCGGATTCTATTTTTCCTCTTCCTCCGTGACGCCCGCTTGTGGAAATATTTAGTATTCCGGTCTTTCTAATCGCTCCGTTCAGAAATATAAGACATTTTAGGTTTGTGAAATGAATGTATCTAGACGTATTTTAATAGGTTCATTCCGAACCTCTACGAACCTATAAACTAAAATATGTCTAGATATATCGATTCACAAAGCTAAATCCTCTTATATTCCTGAACGTAGGGAGTATGTTACAAAAAAACTCATCACGGAAGTTGTGTTTTTTCTCAAAAAAATTCATGGCATTGCGCATAGTTTGTTTATCCTAGGCAATAAAATTTCTAGTACTCCCTCCGACCCATATTAGTTGTATCTAGATGCGGATGTATCTCGTCAAGTTTTAGTGCTAGATATATCTGTATCTATACAAATATAAACCAACTAATATGGGTCGGAGGGAGTATCTAATGCGAAACATAGCTTAATAAAAATATTTAGTGCTCATAGTCATAACGGGTGAAATATAAGATGCCTAAGTATTAGCGGAAAGTCAAGGTTTCTAAATTTGATCAAGTTTATACATAAAAAATATGAATATTTATAATATTGAATCAATACGAATAGATTTACCATAAAGTATATTTTACTAATTTGCCCATTTAATATTGTAAGGTAAATAGTATTTTTCTAAATATTTGGTCAAAGATATTAAGATTCGACTTAGTCATCATATTTTGGGACAGGAGTTTTTTTCTTTTGCGGGTATTTTTTTAGCTATTATACAACATCAAATCTGTCTATCCTTCCTGTCTAGAGGAGAATTTGCATTGGAAAATTGTGACGTACTAGTAGGTTGTGTATTTCTTCAAGGCAGAACTTTTCGAATCAACCTGCTGTCGAATCAACCTACAAGAGTGTCTCATCTTCCATGCTAATTTATTCATGCCTGCCTGTCGTGTACTACTGGATATCTACAATGCCGACCAGAACTTTTTGAAAACACCATGCCATGGGGGTGAATACGACGATGAAAACACCATGCCATGGGCGAGTCACGTTCTATTCGAGTGCCGCTATTCCAGACGTGTCTGGCAGGCCGCGGCTTCCTGGCTTGGATACCCTGCCCTTATCCAGAGCATCGGAACGGGTCGTCCCACTGTACTTTAATATTGGGAGGCTGCCTCTAGGGCCCCTTCCTCCTGTCCACAGGGGTTGAAATCTACGATCACTCTCATCACCTAGGAAATATGGAAGGAGCGGAATGCCAGGGTTTTTAGCAACAAGTTTGCAATACCTGCAGATATCATTCAGAAGATAAATGACGAAGGAAGAAGCTGGATTTTAGCTGGTGCTAAACATCTTCAAGAGATTACAAGCTAGTGTGTTTCCCCCTTTCATGGGAGTTTGTATTTGGGCTTAGGCCTACAACGTTTACTCCTTCTTTATCAATATAATAGGCAAAGATTTTTGCCTCGTTTCAAAAAGAAAGAAAGATGGTAACTAGCAAAGACAGTCAGGGCCAAAACTGCGTGGTCAACCCAATGAAATTCCTTCTCAACTACTATCCTCCGAGCAAGCTCTGGAACTGCCTTGACATGTAGTCCGAAATTCAAGATGTAATCCAAAGAATAATCAAGTGAGAGTTGAATCTATTGCAAGTATATTTTCACATAAGAGAGATTGTGTGAAAATTCATGTGTACCTACAAGATATCATCATAATGAATAGAAAACAAATGATACGAGGTTATGAAGACAAAATGTAAAGATCAGACTCAAGTTAATCAACGCAGAAAGCATACATGATATACTGTAACATCCCAACATTTAGAACTAAACAAAAGATAGATTTAGGATTCTTGTCCATTTGCATACATGCATATGAACTTTAGGGTAAATTTTTCGCAAAACTAAAAAACTAGAGAGGCCAGAGTTCCCTCACATCGATGAGTTAGGTTTAGGTCATCTGGAGTGAGTATAATGAATTTTGACATGGCCTCTATTATTTCTTTATTTTTGAGGGAGAAATTTGAAGTTGCGAACATTTATAAACAATATATAAGTTAAAAGGAATTAAGTAAATGAAAAAGAAATAGCAAATGAATAAAGAATATTTTATATTATTCCCTCCGATCCAAATTAATTGACTTCAGTTTGTCTAGATTCGGATGTATCTAGACATATTTTAGTGCTAGATACATCTGAATCTAGACAAATCCGAGTCAATTAATTTGGATTGGAGGGAGTACAAGTAAGTAAATGAAATAAAGTAATTGAATACAAAAAGTAAAGTAGTATTCTTTATTTTAATCCATATACAAATTGGAGGAAGTAATTATTTACAATAAACAAATCCAAGTAATATAAACTGAAACACAAGTATAAGATTAACTTTATTGCTTAAAACAAATATTACAATGTTTCTTTAGAATAAAAGAGTAAAGGAAATTACAAAATAATAAAAGGAAAACCTTACACTAAACTCTAGCTATTCTTTTATCTTCTTCTTCTTATTCTGTATCTTGTTCATTGTTCCTGCAAAAGAAAAGGGGAAACCAAAAATAGAAAATGAAAAGGTTAATATTTAGTTTTACTCTCATAATGGTATAGAGATGCTATGCCAATATCATCATCGAGATCTAAAGAAAATGGCCTGATACTGTGCCCCAGTCTAGTGCATCCTTGGCATATGAGGGGCAAGTTTCACCATGGAATAGTAAAAAGGCAGGAGTCGAAAGCTAGGAAAAAATCATAGTTTTATTTCAGCTCATCCACAAGCTGGCAATGAAACTTGGACCTGAGAGGGACCCACAAGTAATCAGCTCACACACATGAGTTGTGTGCTGTCAACACAACAAGTGGGCATCAATATATAGATGGAGAGAATCAGCCATAGCAGAACCGCTACTCATATCCACACGCACACACCCAAGGACATCACCTGATCCTCCACATATCTCCATCACAACCACACAAATCAAAGCCAACATGGTTACCTAATCAAGGAGGAGCAGGCCAACAACATCGGGAGGAGGAGAACAAGACCATGAGAACAAGAAGGACCAACCAGGAGTACCATCAGGAGCAGACCAAGAGCACAAGGAAGAGCTAATCAATAACAACTCAAGGAACATCAAGCATCAACAAGTATTGTTCGACATCAGGTTGATCATCAAAATGAAGGGAATATGCTAGAGAGACCATGCTAGAATTGTGTTAATAGGAAACGCTAATACATGTGTTGTTAATAAACAAACCAATATTCCTAGTAATGCCTCTCATATATACTAGCTCGTTGATTAACCGATGATTAATGTTTCCTAATCATGAACATTGGATGTTAATAACGAGATCATATCATTAGAAGAATGATATGATGAACATACACCCAAAGTGTATTTAGCAATTCGATCGATTTATTAAGTTCACATTGCTACATCAAACTTATACGAGTATTCCTAGTCCTTAGATCATGAGATCATGTTAATCGCTAACACCGAAAGGATGCTTCGATAACATCAAATGTCACTCTGTAACAGGGTGAAAGGTGGGTTCGGGTATTCCAAAGGTGTTATGTTGAGGATCATGTATCAAGAGTGGGATTTTTCCATCCTAATGACGGATAGATATACTTTGGGCCCTCTCGGTGATATCACATCAACAACGCTTGCAAGCGTGTGACTAGGTCATAGGGATGTTGTATCACAGAACGAGTAAAGAGTACTTTTCAGGAATGAGATCGAACTAGGGTATGGTTGATACCTGTGATCAGAACTCAGACAAGTAAAATATCGCGAGACAAAAGGAATTGGATACAATGTTAATGGTTCACACAATCACAAGATTCATCGTTGAATGTGCAGGAGTCAGTATGAATCTCTAGGTCCCGCTCTTGATTATTGATAAGAGATGTGTCTCTATCATGGCTGCATTATTCACAAATAGTAGGGTGACACACTTAAGGTTTTCCGACACTAAGTGGTCGAGAAAACATATCCGAGAATAAAATTCTTAGAGCTGAAATTGTTTCGATGATCACCACAATTGTTTCGGGTCAAATTGCTAAAAATGGTTTCACGTGTAATATTTAAACAATGTAACAGGTTTTATGTGAATGTTTGTTGATTAAAGTGATTAGAATTTTTTAACTAAAATAAATAAAAGAGTTTTATTTAAAGAGAAAATGCATTTGTTCTAATGGGTAATAAATGCATGTGAGTGGAGATGGAGTTTATGTGAGTGAGATGTGCACTCACATGAATGAGGGAAGAGGTGGGGTCACCTCCATGGCTAGAGCCATGCCCCCTCCCCTATAAAAGGCACCCTCCTCCTCTCTAGATGCACCACCTCCTCGTGAAGGTTATCTCCCCTCTAGCAATTTCCCCATGGCCTCGGATTAGCGAGGCACATGTTTTGTTGGATTCTCGGAGTAATATTTATCTACTCCTTCCGCTTCTCTGCTGGAGTGGAGGCGCGAAGGTAGGCGGGAGCCGAACGTGTGACCGAGGACGGATACGCTGCTGGGTTGCGGCGTTCATCAACACAAACTTGAGATCGGCAAGTGATCGACTACATCACCAACGGAATTAGTTTCTGCAAAACCTTTTTGGTATTCAAGGATAAGTCAATATAGTTACCCTTACTCGTTACTAGTATCTACTAGATTATATCTTGGCACAATGGCATTCTTATCGTAGGATTTTTTTGTTTTCTATGCTGCGAACCCTTCAATGGTATCAGATCCATATCTATGCTTAGATGTTTTATACGAGTAGAACACATATGGTTGTGGGCATTGATGATCATGTTATTGCATTTTTTGTGTATATTGGATCTTAGTGGCATAGTGGAATGTCGGCCCAGGCTAACTTTACATGTCCTCTGTTCCACGCTTGGCATGCAATTCGTATTGCATAAGTGGCTAGCGGGTGCCTGTCTCTCCTACTATAGTTAGATTTACAATGGGTTGTTAATAATTTGTTTATCACCGTTGTGGTTTTGAAGTTCATAGGATGAATGATTCTTCTTAAGCCGAAAGCCACGTAAAATATGCAAAAGAAAACAGAGGCGTCTAACTTGTTTTTGCAGGGCATGTGATATGATATGGTTATATGTTACAAATTTGTATACAATGCTATGTAAGTTATGAAAACCGACTAAAGCCATATGGTTGTTTTATTATTTTAAAGGCATGCGTTCCAGAAATGGAAATTCCATGTAATTTGAATTAGTGGAGAACAACCAAGGAGGTGGAATGATGGACCTTGAAGGCACGTCGGTGGAATGATGATGATCATACCATGGAGCACAATATGGAGATCGAAGTGAAAGAAAGGACCATATCATATCATATTATATATGCATGTGACGTTTATCCCTTTTATGCATCTTATTTATGCATATGTCTAGCTTAGAACTTGGCGGTAGCATTATAAGATGATCCCTCTCACTAAAATATCAAGATAAACATGTATTCTTCCTTTAGTATGCACCGTTAAGAAAGTTCGTTGTTTCTAAGAACTACGTGATGATCGGGTGTGATAGAATGTACGTTCGCATATAACAGGTGTAAGACAGATTTACACATGTGATTACTAAGGTTTTACTTGGCGAGCCTAGCATGTACATACATGGTCTCGGAGCACGAACCTAAAGGTAAAGCATGAGTCATATGAATGATATGATGAACATGTGTTCTTCCTTTAATATGAACCATTAAGAAAGTTCGTCATTTCTAAGCACCACGTGATGATCAGGTGTGATAGAATCTACATTCACATACAATAGGTGTAAGATAGATTTACACACGCAATTACTAAGGTTCTACTTGGCGAGCCTACCATGTACAGACATGGCCTCGAAACATGAACCGAAAGGTAAAGAATGAGTCATATGAATGATATGATGAACATGTTGATGTTCGCCTTTGAAGCTACATCATCCCACGTGATGATCGGTTATGGTGTAGTGAATTTAGTTCGTGTAATCACCAAAACAACTAGAGGGATGCTGTTTTTGAGTGGGAGTTCTAGTAGTAATTTTGAATTAGTTTGAACTCAATCTTTCATAAACATTTGTCTAAATAGTATTTGCAAATATGTCATAGATCATGGCACCACCTTCTTTCAATTTAAATTTATTCATGGAGAAGGAGAAACTTAGCACCAATGGTAGCAACTTTACCGACCAGGCCCTTAATCTGAGGATTCTCCTCTAGGCTGCTCAAAGGATCTATGTGCTATATGCACATCTAGGACCCCCTCTTGCTTAAGATGCTACTGATGATGATAAAAATGTGTTTCTCACTCGTTAGGAGGATCACCACTTAGTTCATTGTGGTATATTGTATGGGCTTGAGCCTGAGCTTCAAAAGAATTTCGAACTCAGCAATGCCTATAATACAATGGTTGAATTGAGAATGATATTCGATAACCATGTTGCCATAGAGATTTATGAAGCTTCAGAAAATTTCTTTAGGTACATGATGGAAGAGAATAACTCTGTTAGCGAGCACGTACTCAAAATGTCTAGGTACTCCAATAAACTCATAGCTCTGGGAATTGTGATTCCAAATGAGCTAGGAATTCATAGGGTTCTCCAATCACTCCCACCAAGTTACAAGAACTTTGTGATGAATTATAACATGCAAGGCACGAATAAATCACAACCTAAGCTTCTTTCCATGCTAAAAACTGCTGAAGTGGAGATCAAAAAGGATCATCAAGTGTTGATGGTAGTAAGATCACTAGTTTCAAGAAAGGCAAGGAAGGCGAGAAGAAGGGTAACTTCAAGAAGGGTGGAAAGTCTGTTGCCGCGCCCGAGAAGAAGACCAAGAATGGCTAAAGTCTAAGACTGAGTGCTTCTACTACAAGAACATGGGGCACTAGAAGCGCAACTTCCCTAAGTATCTGGCTGACAAGAAACCTGGCAAGGTGAACAAAGGTATGTGTGATATACATGTTACTGATGTGTACCTTACTAGTAATCGTAGTAGCACCTGGGTATTTGATACTGGTTCAGTTGCTAATATATGTAACTCGAAACAGGGGCTATAGAACAAACATCAACTAGCCAAGGATGAATTGACGATGCGTTTTGGCAATGGATCAAAGGTTGATGTGATCGCTGTGAGAACACTGCCACTTCAATTCCCATCAGATTAGTCATGAACCTCAATAATTGTCCTCTTGTGCCTGTGTTAAGCATGAACATTATTTATGGATCATGTTTGTTGCGAGACAGTTATTTATTTAAATCTAAGAATAATGGATGTTCCATTTATATGAATAATATCTTTTATGGTCATGCACATGTGAAGAAAGGTTTATTTCTTTTGGATCTTGATAATAATACGCATATTCATAATGTGGATGCAAAAATAATTAAATTGAGTGATGATAATGTTGCATATATGTGGCACTGCCGCCTTGGTCATATTGGTGTAAAACACATGAAACAACTCCATTATGATGGATTTTTGGAATCACTTGATTATGAATCATTTGAGACATGTGAACCATGTCTTATGGGCAAGATGACTAGGACCTAGTTTTCTGGTTCTATGGAACGGGAAACAAACTTATTGGAGATCATACATTTGGATGTATGTGGACCAATGAGTGTATCGGCGCACGAAGGTTATCATTATTTCGTTACTTTCACGGATAATTTGAGTAGATATGGGTATATCTATTTGATGAAACACAAGTCTGAAACTTTTGAAAAGTTCAAAGAATTTCATAGTGGGAAGTGGAAAACCATCGTAATAGAAAGATTAAATTTCTATGATCCGATCATGGAGGTGAATATCTAAGTTACGACTTTAGCAAACACATGAAACAATGTGGAATAGTTTCACAACTCACACATGTCATAACACCACAGCGAAATGGTGTGTCAGAACGTCGTAATCGTATATTATTAGATATGGTTTGATCTATGATATATCTCACATACTTGCCATTATCATTTTTTGGATATGCACTAGAAATAGCCACATTCACTTTTGAAAGGACATTTATTATCCTAATCTGTTCTGGTGTTCGTTAACAACATAAGGTACATTTTACTGTGTGTTAATGTCTACAGGTCAATCTATTGAAAAGAGAGAAAGTCAGATGAAGGTGGGAAATTCCATGGCTAAATCTAAGCTTACCTGAAGATTCCAGACCGGTTTCCGGTGTGCTAACGCCGGAGTCTCTGGTGTGGTCCGGAGTTTCCCCAAGAGTTCTCGGTGTGGGTGCTGGACTTGGCCCAGAGTCAATCTGTGAGGTGGTCTAGAGACAGACCGGATAACAGCCGGAGTCTCCGGTGTGATTTCTCTGACCAGAGTTTCCGGCGTGGACACACCAGAGTCTCCGGTGTCTCTGGTCCGAAGTTTCGGCTAGAATCTCCAGAGTGAACAACAAGACCCTGCCCAAGTCAATCAGAGAGCCAGTCCGGAGATGGACCGGAGATGGGCTGGAGTCTCCGGTCTACTGGTCCGGAGTCTCTGGTATGAATCATCTCCAACGGTCAGAAAACAGTTCACAGAGTGAGGCCTATAAATAGGGGACCTCATCCCCTTCCTCCAGCTGCTCGTTCCATAAAAAGGAGACCTCACCATTAGAGCCACCAAAACTCTAAGATATCTTCATCCAACCACCCAAAGTGGTTGATCTTTGGGGAATCGGAGGAGGAGGCATCGATCTAAATCTTCACCAAGAGAGATCTTCATTTCCCCCTCATTCACTTGAGGGCCCCTTGCTGTAGGGTTTCATTGGAAACCCTAAGCCTTCTTTTGGTTGATTTGATTCTTACAAGCTTGTCTTTGATTGTGTGACAACTTGCTTGGATTCAGGATCCCCCAATTAAGTTGTGGGTGTGTGCCTCGAACTTGTTGTAAGGGTGCCGACTACCACCTTGAAGGTTGCCAATATAGTGGAAGAGTGAATCGATCCCCTTGGGGTGAGGTTCACCGGAGAACAAGGGAGGCCTCTCGTGGTGTTGGTGGTTTGATACCACCCCCTCTCCAAACGCAGACGTACTTCCCATCAAAAGGAAGGAACCACGGGAAATAATCCTTCTATCCCCGTGTGCTTCACTTCGGTTACTTCTATCCTTTACCGCACCTTACTTTATCTAGTTCTTTGTTAGTTAGGTGTGCTAGTCTGACATATAGGTAAATTCACCATAGTTGCATATCTAGAGAATTTACCTTTGTGTCAAACCCTAATCTGAAAAAGAAGTAAAATTTGAAGTAGCACCTATTCACCCCCTCTAGGTGACCATACGATCCTTTCAATTGGTATCAGAGCCTTGGCTCTTTATTCGGGCTTAACCGCCTAAGAGAAAATGGTCAACCCTGAGGATGGTGGAGAGGGTGAGGCTAGTACTTTGGTGACTGTGGTAGATCTCAAGAAATTGGAAACAAGCTTGAGATCTACCTTGGGCAACAAAATCCAATAGTTGCGTCAACTAGTTGAGCAACTTGTTAAAGAAAAGTTAGCCTCACCACCTCCCTCTCCTGAGGAAACACCTCCTAACACAAAGGATAATGCTCCGGCTATGCCTACGGGTGTGGAAGTGGGGGATGAACATAATTCCACTAACTCTTCCACCAAAAAGGGTGATGGGAAGGAATGGCACCATGCGGTTCCCGGATGGTACTCTCCCAACCCGCCTATCCCTCATCCCCATATAAATAATAGAGGTGACCCACCTAAGTTAGCTGCACATACCTTTGCTCAATGGCAAGTGTTAATGAAATCTCATGTGCGCAGCTCTTGCATTGACCTGTGGAACATCATTGAAGATGGACTCAAGATTGAGGATCCAACCAACTTGACAAGAAGAGAAGTGGTCAATAGCCAACTCAATGCTACAGCTTTGCACATGATTCAACTTGGAGTGGGACCAAAGGACTTCCCACACATTGAGCACTACAATACCACCAAGGAAGCTTGGGATGCTCTCATTGACTTGTTTGTTGGAAATGAGAGCATGAGAAAAAATAGATATGATGCCTTAAGCAATGAAGCTAAAGGTTTCTTCATGAAGGATGGTGAGGATCATGAAGACATGTATCAAAGACTCAAATCCATAGCCACCGCCTTCAGAAATGTTGGTGCCTCTCACATTGATGATGCTTGGATCAAGAGGAAGTATGTGAGTGCGCTCATGCCTTTCGAGCCCACTGACTTGAAGAGTCTTCAAGGAAGACACAACTACCATCTCATGACCTCCAATGAAGTTATGCAAGAGATGGCCGCTTTCAAGGTAGTTGTCAAGAATGCCAAAGATGCATGCTCGTGCCATTGGAATGAGTAGTGGTGTCAATCTTGCGTTGAAGGACACGGTTGTGGAGTATGATGAAGAAGAAGGAAGTGATGATGCACTTCCTATGAGCCACCCCGAGGATGTCAAGGTTGCTCATGGTGAATACATGGCTTTCTGTGCTAGAAATTTATGAAAAGATCCTGCAAAGGCCAAGATGGAGATGCAACGAAGAAGCAACCCAAGTGGTAGAAAAGAAAAATGCTTCAAGATTGAGAACTTGCTTCAACTGTGGAGAACACTATCATTTTGTTGACAAATGCCCTTATGATAAGAGAGAAGACAATGGTGGTGCCCTCATATTGAAGAAAAATCCAAAGGCCCCCTTCAATAAGCCTTTCTACAAGAAGAATGCCACCAACAAGAAGTCTGGTGACATTGCATTGATATCACATGAAGAGTTCTCCTCCGATGATGAGGAGGAGGAAGAAGAAAAAGCAACGAATGGTGTGGCTGCCATTGCCACTACCTATACATCTACCTTCTCCCTCTTCAGTTCCCCAAATGAGAACACCTCCAACAAGAACGTCACTTGCCTTATGGCAAGGGCATCGGAGGTATCACCATCTCCTCTCTCCATCTCTAGTATCAATGATGATTTCAATGATGATATAACTCTTGAGGTGAAGGAAGAATTAGTTGCTTTCGATGCTTACATGTCTAACTTGCAAGGGGAGCATAAGAAGCATTTTGTAAATCTCTTGAACCAACTTGCTCACACACAAGAGCTCCTAGATGAGAGATGTAAGCTTGGAAGAGAGAATATACTTGATATGGATGCTCTAACTAATGCTGTTGAAGAAGAACAAGAGACTAGGATGTCTCTTGAAGAAAAACTTGTAGGCCTTGATGAGGTAAATGTTCGAATTATTACTAAACTCATTAAATAACGAGATCATGCCATTGATAAATGCAAAAAGGCTAAAAAGGACAAGATTGAGTTTGGTGTTGTTCATGACAAACTTGCCGAGAATTACAAGAAGCTTAACAAGGCTCACAAGGCATTGTAAAGTGATTTCATGACCCTCACAAAGTCAAGTGAACAACTTCAAACTCAATTAACTAATGTTGCTTCACCTAGCATTTCCATTTCCCCTAGTAGTACAAATATCCTTGAATAAAATGCTAGGTTAAAGGGGGAGCTTGCAAAGGTAACCTTCCCCAAAGGTAACAACTCTCTTGATAAAATTTTAAGTAAACAAAGGCCCAATAATGAGAAAAGAGGTCTTGGATATGTCTCCAAAGCCAAGAAGAAAAAGAACAACAAGAAGAACAAGGCCAAGCCCTCTCAACCAAAAGATAAGACCATTATGGGTAGTAATGCCCAAAGTGGCAAAACTATGTCACATGATGACTTTGCGGGAAGTGGTAACCCTCACTATGTCTTAATGCGTAATTCTTTTGGTGGTGTTTATGCACAATATGTTGGTCCATTTGATGGTCATATTGCTTGGTCTATTTGGGTTCCAAAGACCCTTGTTACTAACAAAAGAGGACCCATTGAAAAATGGGTACCTAAAAATCTAGCTTGATTTTTGTAGAACTATGCTTCTGGAGGGTCAAAATTGGGTGCTTGATAGTGGTTGCACAAGTCATATGACCAGAAGCAAAGCAATTATGATGGATATAAGGGAAAATCAAGATCATATAACCGTCACATATGCCAACAAGTCAAAATCTCAGGTAATTGGTCTTGGTAAACTAGTGGTTGCACATGATGTTACACTCGTGGACGTCATGCTTGTTGAGACCCTTGGCTATAATTTACTTTCAGTCCGTGCCCTAGGCAAGATGGGTTTCATCGTCTTTATTGATAATGATATTGTGGTACTCTTGTGGAGCAAGACTCTGAAGGTCACTTTCGTTGGGTATGTCGAAAATGATTTGTATGTGGTGGACTTTTCGGGGAAAACCACTACAAATGCGATGTGCTTATTCGAAAAGGCCGATGTGGGTTGGTTATGGCATCACTGACTAGCCCATTTCAATATGAGAACTTTGCAAAGCCTTCACAAGGGTGGCCACATTGTGGGACTAAAGGACAATGTTTGTTTTGCCAAAGATCGTGTTTGCAAGGCCTGTGTTGAAGGAAAAATGCATGATGCTCCCCACAAGCCAAATAATATTATAAAGTCAAAAAGGATCTTGGAGCTCCTTCAGGTTGATCTGTTTGGTCCTCCATATCATGCTAGCCTTGGTGGGAAGAAATATTGCTTGGTGATGATGACTACTCAAGATATTCATGGGTCTATTTCTTCAACTTGAAGAGTGAGACCCAACAATATTTCATTGACTTCATCAATATGGTTCAACGTCAATACAATTTTCCCGTGCAAACAATAAGAAGTGATAATGACACCGAGTTCAAGAACTACACTCTAAATGGCTTTCTTAGTGATGAGGGGATAAAACATCAATATTCCGCTGCATATAACCCTCAACAAAATGGTGTAGCTGAGAGGCAAAATAGGACTTTAATGGATATGGCAAGGTCCATGTTGGCTGAGTTTAAGTCTCCATACAATTTTTGGGCGGAGGCAATCTCCACCGCATGCCATGCATCAAACCGCCTCTACCTCCGCAAAGAATTGATCAAGACGCCATATGAAATACTTACCGGTAACAAGCCCAACATTTCATACTTCCGGGTGTTTGGTTGTAAGTGTTTCTATCTCATAAAAGGTGTTCATTTGTCCAAGTTTATTCCAAACCTTTAGAGGGCATTTTTGTTGGCTATGGTCTCGATTCCCACACTTATAGAATCTATGATAAACTCTCCAGAATTGTCATAGAATCTTGTAGTGTGGTTTTTGAAGAATATGATTGCCCCCAAGCGGGGCATATTGATGTTTGTGATGTAGATGATGAAATACCTCAAGATGCCATAAGAAGAATGGGTGCAGGATTCATCCGCCGCGTTGAGGAACACCTTGTGGCGGATCGAGAAGAACTATGCTCTACTGATGACCCACAAGTATAGGGGGTGTATCGCAGTATTTTCGATAAGTAAGAGTGTCGAACCCAACGAGGAGCAGAAGGTATTGGCGAATGGCTTGGAGCAGGAATTCTCTGTAAATACTTAGCAAACGGATTTTTAGGGGTTTTTGATAATGCAGGTAAATAAAGTATGAGTAAATAAAATACAATAAGAATAAATGCAGCAAGTGGCCCAATCCTTTCTTTAGCAAAGGACAAGCCATTTTTATTACTTAAGATGACCAAACGTTCTCGAGGACACACGGGAATATCGTCAAGTGCTTTCGCTTCATATAGTTGATTAATCTTCTTTAGTTTGCTAAGTGTTGTGTGGGTGAACCTGTGCTAATGTACCGACCTTCCTAAGACTAATACATACTTGTGATGATACCCCTTGCAAGCATCCGCAAGTACAAGAAAGTAATTAAGGTAGAAACCTAACCACAACTTTAAACTCTAAGACCCTGACATCCCTTGTGCAAAGGTTTCCTAACAGGGGTTCAGGTTTCTGTCACTCCGGCAACCCCTACGATTAGCCCTACGATTAGTAGCCAAATACACAATGCATTCCCCTAGGCCCATATAGGTGAAGTGTCATGTAGTCGACATTCACATGACACCACTAGAAGAAGTACACCACAACTTAAATATCGAACTATTGAATCTTTCTCAACACAATTCCACTACTAACATCATGACTTCTCCCATGTTCTCAAGTACAAAACGAACTACTCACAAGACATCATATGGATCATAATCAGAGATGATATAATGATATGTAACAATCTGAACATAACCGATAATTCAATGGTTCACTCAATAACATCAACTACAAGGAGTAATCAACACCGGGAAAGTTTCCCCCTAAGAACTATGCAAGATTCAACCCAATTGTTACAGCGGTATGAAGTGGTGATGATGGTGCTGGTGGAGATGATGATGGTGATGATGATGATGATCCCGATGAAGTCCAACTTGATGGTGGTGTTGATGGCGACGATCTCCCCTCTCTGGGAAGGAATTCGCCTGGCAGAATTCTATCTACCGGAGAGATCTTTCTCTCTCGGTGTTTTCCACCCTGCAGAGGCGGCGGAATCTTTATGTGGTCGCTCCCCCAGTATTAGGGTTTTGGGAGGATAATATACGCTAGAGGGGAGAGGCTGGAGTGGACCAGGGCGGCCACACCACCTGGTGACGCGGCCTGGGGTGGCCCGCGCCAGGGGGTGGTGTGGGCCCCCTATGGCCCATCTCCACTTCCCCTTCTGGCTTTCTTCGTCTTTTGGAAAAATAGGATTTTCCATGTATTTTCCCGGATTTTCTGATCTTCGTGAATTTTGCCTCCAAACAGCACCTTTTCCATCAGAATCCTGACTACAGCGGTCCATGCTCCAAAAGTTATCAACCATGCAAAAATAGATGAAATAACATAAGTATCATCTCTTAATATGAAATATATCAATGAATAATAGTAAATTATGATATAGAAAGTGATGCAAAAATGGACGTATCAACTCCCCCCAAGCTTAGACTTCGCTTGTCCCCAAGCGAAACTGAACTCAATAAACATGACCTCATGTTTATGGAGTGAAGAGTCGATAAAACAATACGGACAAGAAGCATCACATTCATCAATACATAAGTCATAATAGAAGACAACTCATTATTATATAACTTAACTTGCAATAAGTAAAGGAAACACAATAAAGATACATAAAGTAAATCATAATTGGTAAATGCAAACTTAGCTCTTGGTCGAAGAACAATTGACAATTTGCAGGAGTTTCACAAATAACTGATTTTCAATAATAGCTTTCAAAATAGTAGACACTAAGATAAGAGCAATGTGCAAAACAATGAACATAAGAGACATGATTGGATAAATCATCATATGAATGAAACACAACAACTCAAAATACTTGCTGAGATGGAAGGGAATAGGTTTACTGACTCAACTAAAAAGTAAAATAAAGGCCCTTCGCAGAGGGAAGCATGGATTTCAAGTTTCATAAAGAGCTTCCAAAATTATGGTACTTATTAGCTTTTAGCTCTCATTGCCCCTATCATAGGCATCTTTAGGTGATTAAGGTTAAAGTGACACAACTAAGAGAATATGCTTGACAAGTTATAAGTTGAAATCTCATGCCCCTTACTTACGAGTACCGAACCTCATGATACTCAACTTCAGTCACAAGTAAGCTCTTGTCATTGTAAATACATATGTATCATAGAGAACCGCCAACGGGGTACACCTTGCACATGATACAGGAGCTATCCCATAATCAAAATGACAAGGCAAGCAGACAATGAGCATCTCAGCGATCTTTTTATTTCCTATTTGCATAGGTTTTTATTGAGGATGCTTCATAGAGTGCTCATTATGGTTATGCTGCAAGTTTCCACCATGATTAGGCATGGCTTAGGCTAGCGGCCCAGGCGTTTCTCTAACACACATACAAACTCCATGATCTTACAAGTTCCCCTTTTATTTCACACCACCGAGATCCATAAGCAAAAGAATCATGATATCAATGGAAAGTGCAATGTTGAAAGCGTTCCCCATGATACATGGTTCTGCTAACTTCAACTTATAAAGCACAAGCATATACGCAACAAAGATGGACACAATGGTTCAAGTTTATTAAGTGCAAGAAAGTAAAGTGTGCCATCAAGTTCGTGAGAGCTTTAATCTCTAATCTTCACATAACTAGTTTAATTTGGAAGGTAGATAAAAACATGAATTTACTTGGAATAGCAATAGTGCTAATAGGTAGGTATGGTGGAAACAAATGGCATAGGTTTTGGTTTAAGGATTGGATGCACGAGAAGCATTCCCTCTCAGTACAGGTTTTTGGCTAGCAAGGCTGGGTAGCAAGCATAAGAGTTGAAGGAAACAAACAAACATACAAGTGATGAAAACAAACATGCAATCTTCCTTGGAAGCACAAAAGATCTTAACTAGAGAATACTAAACTTATGATTAAATCAAGAAAGAAAGATGATGAAATTATATTTCCTTAAGAGTACTTTTATCTTTTTCATTCAATTCTCAAAATAGTGTTGCTACTGACCGATCCAGGTTTGCCAAAACCAACTAAATTAAATCAATGATCCCAAAGTGATACCAATACTAACAACAAGATCAATCATATAACCATGAATTGAAAACTAATATAAGATATGTAAAAGAGTAAATGATAGAACTTCTCATTAATAATCCATATCGGCAACTCACTCCAAGGGATACATAGATATCTAACGAGAGGGGGGCACTTCCATAATGCAAACCATCCTACATGATAACTTCTCTATTCATGATATGACTCGACTAAAAAGGTAAAAAAATAGAAGATAGTGATATGATACCGAGGCACTCCCCCAAGCTTGGAACAAACCAAGGGGATGCCAAGACCTGATGACGAATTACTGCTTCGGTGGTGGTGGTATTCTTTCGATGGGCCTTTTGATTAGTTTCCCCAAGTCCTCAAGCTCGAAGGTGAGATTACGAATCAACTGCGAGTTTTTTTCAATGCGGCTCATGATCATGTCGGGTTGCGAATTCTAGCTGTTGCGATTCTTTCCCCACTCTTCCTCCTTGAAGTCTTCTTTTCGTGCATGGCTAGAACGAGGCAAATCCCAATTGGAGGGTAGTTTCTCGTTGGGCATATTCTGGTATTGATGCTCATGGATAAGGGTATGGAAAGGATTCTTGGTGTGTGGAGGATGTGACCGTGGAGCCAAACAGTGACGCGGAGGTTTCCCTCCAGTTGACATCCGTGCATTCCTTCTGATCCTGGCAGGTTTTGCCACCACTCCAATGCTTGCAATGGTAGTGCCGGTGTGCGGATGTTGGCTTTGCTTTGCCTCCTCTTCATCTTCACTCTTGATCTCCTTCTCCTGCCCAGGGTCTTGGAGATCCTCCTCCATAGGATCCTTTACCTTATCCTTGGCGGACACCATTGTGCTTCTAATCTTCAAGAATAGTTCCTGGCAGAAATAGATCAAAACGGAAACTCAAGGAGAACACAATATACGAACCTCGGGGGATTATATATTACAAAGTTTTACAACAAAAGGAAGGTACTGGGAGAAATCGGGTCGGAGACGGAGTTCGAGGTGGCCACACCACCTGCTGGCGCGACCAGGGGGGCCTGCGCCAGGGGGTGGTGTGAGCCACCCTGGCTCCGTTTCCGTCCCTCTTTCGCTTCATAGCTTTCCTTGATGGATAAAAATTGCAAAAAATATAACTAGATAGTATTTTTGCGGAACTTTTCTTACCAGATCTGTTACCTATTTGAAAACGGACTTTGCAGGTCTCTGAATTTGGTCTTTGATAAATTTTCCGGAGTTACAACTTGAATAGCATCAATATCTTCATTGTAAGAATCTCCAGCAATATGGTGCTTGAGTCGCTGACCATTCACCACTTGTGTAGTGTGATCTTTTAAAGAAGAAATTTTTATTGCTCCTGAACGATACACTTCTAAAATAACAAAAGTCCTTCCCATTTTGAAAGTAGTTTCCCTGCAAAAAACCTGAGACGAGACCTATACAATAGAACTTTCTCACCAACATGGAATTCTCACTTAAGAATTCGCCTGTCATGCCATCTTTTAACTTTTTCCTTAAAGAGTCTAGCATTCTCATATGCTTCACTCCTCCATTCATCCAACGAACTTAAGTCAAATAATATTTTTTCACCAGCAAGCTTGCAGTCTCTATTAAGTTCTTTAACCGCCCAATAAGCTTTGTGTTCTAATTCTAAAGGCAGGTGACAAGCTTTCCCATAAACCATTTTGTAAGGAGACATCCCCATAGGATTTTTATAGGCAGTCCTGTAAGCCCATAAAGCATCGTTCAACTTTTGAGCCCAATTTTTTTGAGATCTATTAACAGTCTTTTGCAAGATGGATTTAATTTCTCTATTTTATAACTCTACTTGTCCACTAGTTTGGGGATGATAAGCTGAAGCGATTCTATGATTAACATCATATTTAGAAAGGGTCTTTCTAAAACCACCATGAATGAAATGAGAACCTCCATCGGTCATAAGATACCTAGGTACTCCAAACCTAGGAAAGATAACATCCTTAAGAATTTTTAGAGAGGTCTCCCCATCCGCACTCTTCGTAGGTATGGCTTCTACCCACTTAGTGACATAATCAACAACAACAAGAATATGAGTATAACCTTTTGAGGGAGGAAAAGGACCCATAAAGTCAAATCCCCAACAGTCAAAGGGTTCAATAACTAGAGAGTAATTCATAGGCATTTCATTACGTCTAGAAATATTACCAACATGCTGACGCTCATCACAGGATAAGACAAATTTTCTTGCATCTTTAAAAACGGTTGGCTAGTAGAAACCTGATTGTAGCACCTTTTGCATAGTTCTATCTCCCGCATGATGTCCTCCATAGGCACTACCATGACATTTCCATAATATCTCCTTTTGTTCATATTCTAGAACACATCTTTGCATAATACCATCCACTCCTTCTTTATATAAATGTGGGTCATCCCAAAAATAATGCCTCAAATCGTAAAAGAACTTCCTTCTTTGCTGAGCTGTGAAAGTTGGAGGCAAATACTTGGAGACAATAAAGTTAGCATAATCAGCATACCAAGGGCTCCCTCGCGAGCTTACCCCTACTGCAGCCAACTATTCATTAAACTATCATTAACAGGCATAGGATAAAAAAAGATGTTTTCCAATCGAGATAAATTATCAACTACAGGATTTTCAGCACCTTTCCTATCTACAATATGTAGGTCAAACTCTTGTAAGAGTAGCACCCATCTAATAAGCCGCCTAGGCTTAGCATCTTTCTTCGTCATTAGGTACTTAATAGCAGCATGATCAGTATGAATGGTAACTTTTGAGTCAACAATATAAGGTCTAAACTTATCACAAGCAAAGACAACGGCTAAGAATTATTTTTCAGTAGTAGCATAATTCCTTTGAGCAGCGTCAAGAGTCTTACTAGCATAATGGATAACATTTAGCTTTTTCTCTATTCGTTGCCCAAGGACAACACCTACAGCAAAATCACTAGCATCACACATTATTTCAAAGGGTAAACTCCAATCAGGTGGTTGAACGATAGGAGCAGTAGTTAAAGCCTTCTTTAGAGTTTCAAAAGCTTCCTTACAATCATCATCAAAGACAAAGGGTACATCCTTTTGAAGAAGATTAGTGAGGGGTTTTGATATCTTAGAGAAATCTTTAATAAACCTTCTATAGAAACCAACATGACCAAGGATACTACGAATACCTTTGATGTCTCTTGGACATGGCATTTTCTCAATTGCCTCAACTTTAGCTCTATCAACTTCTATGCCTCTTTCAGAAACCTTATGTCCAAGTACAATCCCTTCATTCACCATGAAGTGGCATTTCTCCCAATTAAGAACAAGATTAGTTTCTTCACATCTCTGCAAAACTTTATCGAGGTTGTGTAGACAATTATTAAAAGAAGTTCCATAGACGGAGAAGTCATCCATGAATACTTCCACAATTTCGTCACAAAAACCATGAAAGATAGCAGACATGCATCTTTGAAAAGTAGCAGGAGCATTACATAAACCAAAAGGCATACGTCTATAGTCATAGGTTCCATAAGGGCATGTAAAAGTAGTTTTTTCTTGATCTTGTTATTTAACAGCAATTTGAGAGAAACTAGAGTATCCATCAAGAAAACAAAAATGGGTCTTTTTAGACAATCTTTCTAACATTTGATCAATAAATGGAAGCGGGTAATGATCTTTCTTAGTAACTTTGTTAACTTTCCTGAAATCAATGCACATTCTATAACCTACTACTATTCTTTGGGGAATAAGCTCATCATTATCATTAGGAACAACGGTATTTCCCCCTTTTTTAGGGACATAATGAACAGGACTAACCCATTCACTATCAGCAATAGGGTAAATAATACCAGCATCAAGGAGTTTCAATACCTCGTTTCTTACCACTTCCTTCATCTTAGGATTTAAACGACGTTGGTGCTCTACCACTGGCCTTGCATCTGGTTCGTGTCAACCAAATACCAACTTGCATATATTTTCACAAAGCCACTTGATAAAGTAAGATTTTGTTATTTGAGGAATGAGCTAAATATCATAGATTCAAGAAGTTTGACTTGATCATCTTGCATACACACCTATTACTTGATCATTATGTGGTTTACACTACAAGAAAAGTTGGCTTTTACAACGGACGATTTTCGTGGTTGAAGGCCCGTTTTTTGTGGCTAAAAAGTCTTCTACAACGGATGCCCTTCGTGGTAAAAGCCCTGGCACAAAAAAATCTACCATGATTTTTTCTGACCGTGGCGGATCGTACCGTTCAGCCACGAAAACTTGTTTCGTCGTAGATATGTTCGCCAGTCACGTTGACTACTGACGTCATGCAAAATGCCATGTGGCAAACACCGTTAACGCCCAGTTACCACCGTTAATAGCCACATAAACCGCGGTAGAAACCAGGCCCAGCCAAGGCCTGCTAATAATTAAGTGGGCCAGCCCATTAGGAGAACCTAATAAGATTATGGCCCATTACTATTTCATCCGGCATTGTTTGAAATGGGCCCAAAAGATGCAGCCAGCAGCGGCTCGCGAATGCTAGGCCCGTTACTATTTCATACTATAGAATCCCACATTGTTCGAATACTGTGCGGCCCGTTAATAGCCTGTGCCAAGTAGGCCTGATACTGTTAAGGCCCACGGTCAGCCTGTCACTATTCTCACAACTCGTCCTGGGCGGCCTACGAACACCCCACTTTTGAGAAGGTTTGATACTATTCTACCCTTTTACTATTCTGGTTTGTTACTGTTCTGATCGTCTACTGTTCATGTTCGTTACTGTTGTGGTCCTTTACTGTTCTGGCCCATTACTGTGATGGTTGCCACTGCTCTGGCCTGCTACTGTTCATGCCTGTTACTGTTTTGTCCTGTTACTTTTCTGGTCTGTTACTGTTCTGGCCAGTTACTATGCTGGGTTACCACTGTTCCGGCCTGCTAGTGTTTTGGCCTGCTACTGTTTTGGCCTATTTCTGTTTTGGCCTGTTACTGTTTTAGCCGGTTACTATTTCGCCTGTTACTATTTTAGACTATTACTGTTTTGGCCTGTAGCTGTTTTTGCCTGTTACTGTTTTGGCCTGTTACTATTTTGGCCTATTACTGTTCTATCCAATTACCGTTACAGTTTCGGTCTTTCTGAAGCCCATGAAAATATCATAAAAGGAGTATAATTAGCGAGCATCTTTTACTATTCATGGAAGGTGCAATACAAGAAGGGCAAATAACAAAACCCTATATAGTTACCTGATCGACCTTGCTGGCACAGTTATGGTTCCGCCATGCATGGACGGCGTCAACTAAATGCATACGGCCTATGCGAGTTGTCTAGATATTACATCAGCTGCAAAATTCTTAAAAATATTACATAATATGAACGAAAGGTAAAGAAAATTCAGCATTTCAGTTGCGAATCAAGTTGATAGCAGAGTCCTCAATTTGCTTTCTCAATCCATCAACTGCATCTCCCTTTGAGTGTGATAGCTACATTGGAAAACCACCTTGAGACATGATCTTGCAGTCCCCTCTTTGGTGGCATTAACAATAATTACAGTGTGAAACTAAGTAATAACAAATTAATACAGCAAACAAGACAAACTACTCATAGCTAAGAATGAACCAGATAGGAATTATAACTGCATAATACGAACTTGTAGAGCAGGAATGCAAACCATGAATGAACTATATAGTAGAGGATAGTTATGTTGTTGCCTAGGACGAACCAAAACCAAATACGAGATATAATGGTGTGGCTTGTGAACCCGTAGAATAGGACAAACAAACATTAGACAAGTATGCCAACAATGAAATGAGCAATCAAACAAAGTGTTTTCTTAGAATTTCAGTATAAACTAGCCAGGTCATTTCAGCAAATATAAACGGAAGCAATGGTATCTCCTGAAATGAAACAAACATTGGGTGACTCAGAATTTGCGGTGAGCTACACAATGACATGCGGTTATTGTCGTAGCTAAGAATGAAACACATAGAAATTATAACCACAACATACTAGAACTTGTCGAGTAGGAATGGAAAACACGAATGAACTATATAGTAAAGAATAATTATGCCATTGTTTAGGACGAACCAACACCAGATACAACAAATATATAATGGCATCACTGGTGGACCTGTAGGCTGTGCAAACCAACATGTTTAGTGTTGCCTTTTTAAGCTCTACGCAAAGAAAAATAAAATAGTTAGTGTTGCAGCTTTTGAAGAACCAGATGGAAACAACAAAATTATAATCAAATTAGTACAAAGAGTTTAAACGGCTACTACAGGATAGCAGAACGATGCCAAGGGGGAAATAATAGCAGGAACTAATCTCAGGACGAACCAGATAGATTCAGCAACTGTAGAGCAGGGAATCCACACTAATATTTTCCGCTGACTTCAGATTTTGCAAGAATTACATGGTAGCAGGCAATTACTATTGTATGGAGTAGCTAAGAACATGTGCATGACAAAATAACAGGCATGTCCATGACTTGAAATTTGTAGAGTAGCGAATGCAAACCAACATGTCTAATGACCTTGTATGTACTAGCACGATGAATAGGCATGCCCACTGACTTGTATGTACGAGCACGATGACAAAAATGCAGTTCACTGCGACAAGCTTGAACCTGCTATATTGCCGACAAACAAAAACGGGTTGTAGATTTTGTTAACCTTGGTCAAAGAGGCGTCTAAGTATCGTCGGTACCATGTGGGTGACGTCCAGGTCACCGAGGGTGCTGCAGTGGTGGTGGCTGTTGGCATCGGGGAAGCAGATCTTGGGCGGTCGATGCTGGCTTGAGTGCGGTGGACGAGAGCATCATTGAGGACGATCCAGTGCAGTGAACAATGATGACCGAGCAGCTGGTCTAGAGCGGTGGACATGGAACTCCTCGAACTAGATCATGTTCGGTGTACACCGATGAAGCGGATCCGGTAAGGTTGGGTATCTTTCGGTGGCCGGGAAGGAGAGCTTGGGTGGTCGATGATGTCATCGGCATGGTGAACGACACCGCAGCTCCGGTGTAGTGGCAGAAAGACCCGGTGAACCAGATCCAGTCGGTGAGCATCGGTGAAGCGGCTCTGCGGCGGTGCACGAGACCGCAACTCAAGCGGCTCCAGCCGCCGTGGAATTGCTGCCGGCCGGTGCACGTGGTGTTCATGGAGGTGAGGGCGTGGGAGAGAGGAGGATGGGATTTTTGGAAGGACCAGCGGGAAAATCTGGGCGAATCCGGACTAAGGAGGTGAATAGAAACATAAATTATGATCGTGTCCCCAAGCTACCGACTTTAGCTTTCCCATAGGGCGTCAGAACAATGGGTAGAATGGGAATTTTGAATTCGAAAGTTTTTGAAACTGAGGGGCAGGAAATGCTTCAAGATCGGTGTGTGATTTTGCCGCTTGATTGAGATATTGATTTTGGCGACCATCCATCTAATAATAATATAAAAATGGTATTACCCTGGTGGGATATTTTGCCTCAAAGTTTTTGAAAAGGAGGGGCAAGAAATGCTTCAAAGTTAGTGTATTATTTAGCCGCTCGACAGAGATTTTGAATTTGGCTACAGGATAAATAATAATAATAGAAAAATGATTCTCCATGGTGGGAGATTTTTCCTCAAAGTTTTTGAAATGGCAGGGCGGGAAATGCTTCAAGGTCGGTGTGTGAATTTGCCACCCGATTGAGATTTTGAATTTGGCTACCAGAAAAAAATAATACTGTAATAGAAAAATGGTACTCCACGATGGGATATTTTGCCTCAAAGTTTTTGAAATGGTGGGGCGGGAAATGCTCAAGGTCGGTGTGTGATTTTGCCGCTCCATAGGGATTTTGAATTTGGCTACAGGACAAATAATAATAATAGAAAAATGGTACTCCCCGATCGGAGATTTTGTTCAAAGTTTTTGAAACGGTGGGACGGGAAATGCTTCAAGGTTGGTGTGTAATTTTGCCGCTCGATTGAGATTTTAAATTTGGCAAGATTCCAAGTAATACTAGAAAAATGGTACTCCATCGGTGGGAGATTTTGGTTGAAAATGTTTGGAATAGAGGGGCGCGAAATGCATATGAGTCGGTTGCGATTTTGCCGCTCGATTTTCCGATTTTGAATTTGGCTAGCGGCAAAGTAATAATAGAGAAACATAGTTGTAGTCTAGTACGCTATCTGGTGAGGAATTGAAGGCCGAGAGTCACATCAACTGACCATCCATTACATAATTGTGTAGAACATTGGTAAATTGTGCTGCTTAACTGAGATTTTGAATTTGGATAGAGTACAAGTAATAATTTGAAAAAATGCTACTCCTTATGTTTAGGAATAAAAAATTCCCATAGAAAAAATAATGTTGACTCCATCTGCAAAATTGTTTGGGCTATAGGTTTTTATCCTCGATTAAGATTTTGAATTTGGCAATAGTCCTTGTAACAAAAATTACGAGCGAACCCCACCACCCAACCTAGCAATTTCACAATCGCCATTGGTCATCAGTATGATAGGTCAAACGGAATTTTGCAGTATACGAAAGATTAAACATTGGGCCCAAATATTTCGTGTAGGCGGGAGCTTTTGCCTCTCGATTCAGAATTTTTATTTGGTGACAGTCCAAGTAATAACTGCTAGTAGACCGTACTTCCCTCTGTTCAAGAATCCAAGGCCTGGTCACATCAACTGATCATCGAGGACCTTGCTCAAAGTAGCCTTTTTGTGGACGGAGGGGTAGAAAATTGGATACCATGATCTCGGATTCAAAAATTTTACAGGGGGCGGCAGGAGGATTTGCGGCTCTAGTACGGTTTTGAATGTGACTACTCCAAGTAATAGAATAGAAAAATTGTATAGGGTCTTTTTTGCGGGTCCTACTCCATCTGTTCATCAATCCATTCAGACGTGAAAGAAAATGTTGAGATCCGATTAAAAAATGTAGTTCCATTTATCACATGACGCGTATGAATATGGTGTGCAACAAATAGCTAAGGCATTGTTTTGAGAACCTGAACCTTATGATCAATGATCTAGGACATCAACACTTATAACATAATGTACTATATCATACTAGTACATATTGGTGCATCACACATAACCAATTTGTGGCATTTGTTGCACAAAACACAGAAACAATTTCTTTTTTGCATCTAGCACAGTTTCTTTTGTGTAACATAAAGATTCACAGTTCATATATATAATATCGATAAATTAGTCATACATAGTAATAGCATCATCCTAATTTTCTAAAATCTCACGTCAGCTCATACTTAACAAGATGAATAAGAGATAAGATCAATGTTCATACACCATTATTCATACATGCAAGCTCCATTTATTCATAGATTTCCCATATTGGAGTAAATTACTAGCAAAGTCCACCTATTCATAATCAATACTAATGACCTTGCATCTCCACTAGTTCTTTCATTGAAATCAACATATATTTCTTCCCAAAATTGTTGGAAAGGCTGGTCAACTCCAATAATTGTTTGATGATACCAAGAAAAGTACAAATCATTGTCGTCATCCTCGAACCATGGAGCTTCTCTTTTCTTCACCTTGCTACCATGAATCATCTAGATTAGAAAATTGACGAGCTTTAACAAAAAATGCTACAAAGAACCCTGGAGGTTGTCTCTTCCTCACCTTGTTCTAGCGGTGCTGGTATGGGAAGGTGCCGGTGCGAGTCCAAGGGTTGGTGCCGGTGCGGCTACTGGTGACGGATCTGGAGCTAGTGGCAGTGCGGGTGCTCGCGGCGCCGCTCTTGCGAGCTCGGTCGGGGAGTTCAACGATGTGTAGTCATGCTAGAGGATGCTTGGCCTCCGGGATCCGGTCATATCACGGCAAATCCTGGCGATTGTGTGTCGAATCTGGTGAAGCTCGGCGGCGCATTTGTGGCCAGGGAAAATGGCTCGTGGCGGCCGATTCCGGCAACATAGGCTACCAGGAGAAGCACAGAGGGTAGCTGGCCATCAGCGGAGGATAGATTCGGCGAAGGGCAGTGGGAAGGGCAGCTGGCCGACAGCGAACGTGCGGGCGGGGGAGAAAAAATAAAGGAGTTGAGGGCGTGGTGGCAAGTCCTATATTTATTCTCCTCTAAACATCGATAGGGGTTAGGGTTAGGTTTTGTGCGACTTCGGCCATTAGAGGAGTAAATTTACTCCTCCATTGCCATTTTGGGGATGGGTTAGAGATGCTCTAACCCATCAGGTTAAGATGTTTATTTGGGCCACTGCAAAAAATTAAGCCACAAACCATGCTAGCCACAAAAAAGGTCCCGTTTCTGTGTTCTGTGCAACAAATGACACAAACACTAATGTTCGATGCAATTTTCTCCATCCACACATATATTAGTAAACACCAATCCAACCTTGCAGCATATGAAGCACCAATATTAAGTAGCTAGCAATCCAGAGATAACGCATTCAGGAATCATACTACTTCCATATTGGTGCATTCTGTTCCCCATTAATACCTCCATTGATACTATAAGGATATTTAGCAAGCTAAAACAGCTTTGCTAAAAAGGGATATATTTTGAAACAGAGGAATTATATTATAAGGTACCATACAAATTATAGACATGTCGCAACAAGGAAACAACCCAAGTTCATAACAAGTGCAGACTAGTGCACTAACAAATACTTTCAGCTTCAGGTTCCATTTCATGACAAAGGGACTGACCTCAGCTGTTAGTGCTCAACCACAAATACTGAGCAGCTTCATGACTTTCTCCTTATTTTCTATGGAGTGCTCCAGCCGAATTAAAATTTCTTCTAACTTTACGATCAAACGTTCATTGTATACATTTAGGGCAGATGATAACGATTGTTCAGCTTGGAGTTGTTCCTTTAGAACTTGAATATGCGAAGAAATGGCCTTGGAGTTGGACTTGAACTTGAACTTGGAGTTTAACGAGCTCGCTGGGAACCCAACATTACACAACAACATATTCTTGGCTATAGCACCATGTTGTAGTACCTTGGAAAATAAATCCACACATTCTTTTGGAGTTCTTACTGAACAATCTTTTCCAGGATTTGCCAGCTCCTCTTTCAATTTAGCCTGGAAAGTTTTCAGTTGATAGTCATGTGTAAGAGAAGTGAAGTAACTATAGAGAAACATACAGATAGGTTTAACATGTGCATGAACTGCTATAATTGGCAGTGCTGATAACACATCTTATACATTTTAGTAAAAAGATCATTTTGTCATGTATCTTTTTTGATGTCATTTACTAACAGGACTAAAAATGTGGCTTCCTGTGTAAACACTGTGAGGTGCATGATGTGCCAACAATTTGTACAATTCATAACTGAAACTAACTTTAGTTGCAAATTATGAAGGAAAATAGAAACAAAACTGAGAAGCAGTACAAGCAAGGTTGCATATCAAACTTATACGTACAAATCACTGCAAGTGCAACATCACAAAATGGATAGAACACTTACAACAACTTTCTTTACAATGACACCATATCTATTCGTCTGGCATCCCTCAAATTTCTCTAACAGAGTCAACTGTTTTTTTGGATCCCCATTAGACTTTGTCTGCATTTGGACGGGCGAAAATAAATTGCATCATATGCTAGAAACGGAGGTTGAAAGATAAGATCCATACATATTCCACAACATCAATTACATACTTATTTAAAATATATGGTACAGAACAACAGGTCCTTACCAGTTGGTAGAGGTGCCCAATTATGCTGCGGGATCCTGTACAACTTAGTACTCGTACTTTATTACGGCTGGAACAGTTCCTTTGAGCGATGACCTAAAAAATGAGACTTGTAAAACACATGCATAAATACCAATTGACAATGCGATCTAATCTCAGTCTTCTCAAAGCATACCTCATTCTTTTGATCAAGCCAGTGCTGGAGAAGATCACCCCACTGCTTGTCATTCATGTGATCCACATGAGATGTTCTTGTAACATTCTTAAAACACTTGCTAGAGAAGTGTTGCTTCTTTAGCCTGTGGCGCTGCTGGAACAAACATGCGGAGAATATGCTTTTGAGAACAACCTTTACTTCCTCGTTATTCTCATTGAACATGAAAAATCTCTGTAGACAACAATGAGGAGCATAGATAACAAATGGCAAGCTAAGAATACAAGGGACAGAGAAATGGAATATGTGCAAGAGACAGATGACTTACATGTAACTTCTTCAGTAAACCTTCAAAATGCTCGGGGGTATTTTGGTGGTGTTTCCATGAGGGAAAGATGGGAATATCATTTCTCACGAAAACGCCTGTGATCGATGCAATATAAGCAGATTCATGTGGATCCAGTGGCCTTCTGAATCCTACTATAGATGTGATCGGAAGTCTTGATTTAGTTATTTCAAGCATCTGCTCAAGATTTTTTCCCATCATCGGCCCCCTTGTTAATCTTTGTCGTAGTGCAACTAAAAAAATGACATCAAAATATCAATGCATACATATTACATATAAAAGGGCATGCTACTAGTAGTCTATGGATACATAACAAATTTGGTGTCAAGCTCATTTACAAGGGAGTATATGTGTCTATCAGTACTAAAGGTCGTTGGGAGATCATTACTAGTTCGTTGTTGAGAACCTGCTGTTGAAACTGGTTCTGCTGCCAATTCTTCTTGGGTAACCAGATGGGCTACTGGTGGCTGTGGGATGTGTATTTTTATATTTGTAGCCGCCAGTGCAACTGGACCAACTGGTGCGGGATTAGGACGAAACCTTTTATGCTGATGTTTTACATTATAGTCTTTTTTGGCCTGGTTGTCATTTTTAACTAGATTAAGTAGAGTCTGAGACCTTGTTCTGACTCCGTTTCCTGCATTGGAAGCAAATAGCTTTTCAGATTTATCATGGAATCGTGTGAAAAAAGAGGAAATTATTAGGAGTTCTTGTAGAGGTCGACGGCTCGAAAAGCAATGATTCCCATCACAACTCTAGTATAGTAGCTTACTTCCGCTATGAGTACTCTAACCATATGTCACCCTGAGTGAGAAGAAAACACATGAAGTTCCAATAGAATCGACAAACCTGCAGGCTTGACTATAATACGGATAACATAACTAGAAGGGCCCGCCTGGTTATACTCTAAACAAGGAGCCATGACATACTAATTCATCTTAGGACGTCAGCTACAGTTGATGTATACCAGTTGTGCTATCTATAAACCTGTACACTCCAACTAGAATCATTTTAGGATATATTCCACAGATGTCAGAGGAGCTTCATAACAATGGTAATGAAGGCTCTAGCAAACTTTAGTAACGATCGAGTATATGAGCAAGATGCAGTACACTACAACAAACGACGAAGTACTTTTGATAGTAATAAGGTGCATAACGAAAGGAAGCATAAAGTATGCAACAACCTTCATATGGGGAGGAGACGAGTTTACGCTTCACATTGGTGCGGTCAAACAGGGGGGCACGTTATTTGCCCATCTCTCCGGTGCCAGAGACCAGGGAGTCCGTGAAGCAGATGGGACTTTGCGGCAACACTGTGCATGCTCTGGCGTAGTGGTCGTCGGCGTGGGGAAGCCGCTCCGTCTTGCTAAACAAGGGAGTGGTTCCTTCGGTCACAATGGTACCTGATGAGGATACAGTGGTGATGGGAGGGATGGTGGTGTGAGGCCATATTCGTGGGATATGCTCCGACTCTAAGGTCGAGTGAGAGATGCGGGATACGATGTGTTTTATATGTATCACAAGGGCGCCGGTGGTAGGTTCGAAATTTTTGAATTGCATCGTGCCGGGTAGTTCAAAGAAAAACCCGCCAATGTCATTCGAATTTTGATGATCTCACTTTAGAACAAGATGAACCCGCCAAAAAAATTGGCGATCTCTACTCTATGATTATTGCTACACTAGCTAGGAGCCGAGCTAGAGGAAGTGCATCGAATGCGATGGGAGGTATGAACACACCAGCAGCCTTTCCCAGGTGCAGACTCCTTGTAGTCCCTACTACGAAAAGCTATGCGCAGTCACGAGCAGGGCTCTGCTTCAAGAACCCCTACTCTAGTTAGGGTCCGTTTGATTCAAAGGATTTTCCTAGGAATTTTGTAGTATTAAATTCTATAGGAAAATTTCCTACGATGGTTGTTTGATTTGTAGGATTGATTCCCATAGGAGGATTCCTTTGTACTAGTTTTCATAGGAAATCAAACATCCACCCATACCTCTTTTTCAGATTCCTAGGGCATGTTTGATTCCTAGGAAAGGAAAATCGTAGGAGTAG
Organism: Avena sativa; assembly: GCA_916181665.1. Classification (NCBI taxonomy): domain Eukaryota; kingdom Viridiplantae; phylum Streptophyta; class Magnoliopsida; order Poales; family Poaceae; genus Avena; species Avena sativa. The sequence goes on along the minus strand of OV702290.1, from coordinate 22,084,552 downwards.
GAAAAATGTAGGATTACAATGTCATGCCCACTCCAATCCTATAGGAATTCATATGAACCAAAGTGCATTTGATTCCACCATAGGAATCAGAAAAAAGAGGTATGGGTGGATGTTTGATATCCTATGAAAACTAGTACAAAGGAATCCTTAGGAAAAATTCCAATGGGAATCAATCCTACAAATCTAACAACTGTCGTAGGAAAGTTTCCTATAGGATTTAATCCTACAAAATCCCTAGGGAAATCCTTTGAATCCCGGAAAATTACCTTGGTGTCTAGTTTTTGTGCAGAAAATCAACTATCAGGAAAAATCCCGGAAAATATGCCAAAAATCCTATTTCACCAGAAGACTCAAGGAGACAGAATACGAGACAGAGAGGGGCTGGGGCCTGGACACACCACCTGGCCGCGCGGGCTAGGCCTGGCCGTGCCAGGGGTGGTCTGGCCGCCCCAGGCACCCCCTCGGTATCCTCTTCGCCTATAAGACGCCTCTTGACCTAAAAACCAAGGGGGGTTCGACGGTTTTCCAGAAAGAGTTCCGCTATGCCGCCACCACCAGATTCCGCGATTCGGAACCAGAAACTCTGTTCTGGCACCCTGTCGGGATGGGGAATTGGAGGAGATCATCGCCATCATCATCACCATCGCTTCTCCATCGACCATCCATGTTTCCCCCATCTATGAGTGAGTAATCCCCCGCTGTAGGCTATGGGGATGGTAGGGATTGGATGAGATCATTCATGTAATAGCATCAGATTGTTAGGGCATGGTGCCTAGTATCTATTATTAGTACTTTTTGACTTTGTTGCAACTTGTTATGCTTAATGCTTGTCACTAGGGCCCGAGTGCCATGATTTCAGATCTGAACATGTTATTGATTCGTTATGATAGTATTGTTTATGGTCTTACCTGCAAGTTGTATACACACGTCGTTGTCCGGAACCAAAGGCCCCAAAGTGACAGCAATCGGGATAACCGGAGGGAATGGCTTTGATGTGAGGATCACATGTGTTCATGGAGTGTTAATGCTTTGCTTCGGTGCTCTATTAAAAGGAACACCTTAATTGTCAGTAGTTCCCTTGAGGCCCCGCTGCAAACGGGCTGGCAGGACAAAAGATGTTGTGCAAGTTCTCATTGCGAGCACGTATGACTATATATGGAACACATGCCTATGATTATGTAGTACTTGGATGTTTTATCTTATTTATCTGCAAATGCCCTCTGTTTTGATTGCTATATGAATTGTCTTGTCCATGCAACGCCCATCCATCCATCCCTATGCCTACCACGCTCTAATCCTACCGTTTACTGCAATTGTTACTACTGTCTTTACTTTTACTACTGCTATTACTTTACTATTGCTACTACAAAACTGTTGCTACTGATAAACTGTTGTGAGCAAGATTGTTTCCATGTGCAGCTGAATTGACAACTCAGTTGTTAAGGCTTATAAATATTTTTTGGCTCCCCTTGTGTCGAATCAATAAATTGGGCTTCACTTCCCTCGAAAATACTGCGATACACCCCCTATACTTGTGGGTCATCATTTCCAAACCAACCACACGTTCTTCTTGAGGTATTCTCAAACCCAGAGAATATAAAGATGGCACTGTCCGATGGTGTCTATCTGCTACTTCTGATGAACCAACCAGGTTGAAAGATGCTTTTGTTGATACTCGTTGGAAAGGTGTTATGGATGAAGAATCTAGGGCTCTTCAAAAGAACAAGACATGGACCTTAGTTCCTCCACACCGAGGTAAAAATATCATTGACTGTCGTTGGATTTAAAAAATCAAAAGGAAGTCAGATGGCGCTATTGATCGTTACAAGGATAGATTGGTTGCCAAAGGTTTTAAGCAATGTTATGGTATTGACTATGAAGATACCTTCAGTCATGTTGTCAAGATAGCTACTGTTTAGCTTGTTCTTGTTGTTTCTGTCTCCAGGGGATGGAGTCTGCGACAGTTGGATGTTAAGAATGCGTTCTTACATGGTGTTCTGGAAGAGGAAGTTTACATGCGACAACCTCCAGGGTATGAGGATAAAACTCGACCAGACTATGTTTGCAAGCTGGACAAGGCTCTGTATGGATTGAAACATGCACCAAGAGCCTGGTATGCTCGGCTGAGCTCTCAGTTAATCAGCTATGGATTTGTTGCCTCCAAATCTGACGCATCCTTGTTCATTTATCAGAAATCTCATACAACCATTTATATGCTCATTTATGTTGATGATATTATTGTTGCTAGTTCCTCTCAGGAAGCCATTGATGCTCTTCTCAAAGATCTTCAGCGTGAGTTTGCTCTCAAAGATCTAGGTGCTCTTCACTACTTTCTTGGCATAGAAGTTAACTTCAATAATGATGGCTTGGTTCTGAATCAGACCAAGTATGCGCGGGATATCCTGACTCGCATTGGCATGCTCTCTTGCAAAGGTGTTGACACCCCTCTGTCCTCGTCTGAGAAAATATCAGCCACGGGGGGAGAAGCATTGGGACCAGAAGATAACACTAAATACAGAAGTATGGTAGGCGCTCTTCAGTACCTTACACTCACACGACCTGATATTTCCTATGCAGTTAACAAAGTTTGTCAGTATCTTTATGCTCCTACTATGGTGCACTGGATAGCAGCCAAACGGATTATGAGATATGTCAAAGACACAGTTGATATTGCACTCACGTTTACAAGGTCTAATTCCACTCTTATCAGTGCCTTCTCAGATGCAGACTGGGCTGGCTGTGTTGATGATAGCCATTCTACAGGAGGTTTTGTTGTTTTCTATGGGTCGAATCTTATTTCTTGGAGTGCAAAGAAACAAGCCACAGTCTCAAGATCGAGCATTGAAGCAGAATATAAGTCCTTAGCAAATGCTACTACTAAAATTATATGGGTACAGTCTCTACTTGAGGTACTTGGAGTCAAGGTGTTCCAACCACCATGTTTATGGTGTGATAATTTGGGAGCAACATATCTATTAGCGAATCCAGTTTTCCATGCTAGGGCCAACCACATTGAAATAGATTTTCACTTTGTCAGAGAACGAGTTCTGAAGAAACAGTTTAAAGTTCAGTTTGTTTCCTCCAAAGATCAAGTTGCAGATGGATTCACAAAGCCGCTTCCCTTAAAGAATTTTGTAGAATTTAAACATAATCTCAACTTGAGTAAGTTGTGATTAAGGGAGAGGGTGTTAGAGATAGTTTTGTATTGGAGTTGTATACGGTTTAGCACCAACTTATTGCACAAGCTAAGCACCACAAAGTGCTCCAATAAATAGACACCGAACGGGGCTCGAGTTGTATCGAGTAAAAACCATTATACCCTAGTCGCTTACCGTGGTGATGCTGGTGGTGGTACTGGTTCGGTTATCTCAAGGCCGCTGGACGGAAGGGCTTCACACTTTCAAGAGTAAACCCTAATCCCTCCCTAATTACATCTTACTCTATACACTTTTGTGGGTAGGCGGCCGTGGTTAGTTAGGTGTGCAAATATTAGTCCGGTGGATTAGTAGGATTTTTCAGTTATTTAAATTTGTCTTGTTTTATTATTTATTTAGTTGGTCTGGTAGGAAACTTTTATTGGTGTAGGTTGTCTTGTTTTAGGCGGTGTATATAATATTCTGTTGTTTAGCATTTGATGAGTCTGGATTTTTTAGGTGAGTAGAGATGTCCGATTTAGTAAAGTGAGTTATTTACTATGGTCCTAGCACTGTCGGAACAAATCAGATGGGAGCTGATTTGAGCTAGTTTCAGTTTATGGAGTTAGAGCTGATGACCCCTCAAACATGGACCACTAGTCAGTTGAAAGACCGGTTAGCATGATGTTTACATCTTCCTCAAACATACATTGTCAGTGTGCATGCAATGTGGAGCAAGTCAAGTTCAAACATTTACTGCTATTTGAGGCCGATAGATCAAACCTCTAAGTGGGTGGGATGGTTACAAGGATGCAAAAGCAGGGGAGTTCACCATGAAGCCTTATTGCTTCCCGTGGTGAAGGATCTCGGGCCATGGCGAGGGTGTGTATGATCATGGGATGAATGTATCTATGCCAAATACTGGAGGCGGTGGTTACGAATCAGGGCAGAGTATTCATGCACATGCTGGAAAAGGTGGTTACAAATCAGGGCAGAGAAGTCGGGAAGAAGGAGGAGAAGGTGTTAGTGGTGAGGCAGATGGGAACGAGATAGATGGGCACATGTAGAACTAGATGGAAGAGGAAGAGATAGATGTTGATCGTTGTATTGCTGATGATTTTCCGATGAGTCGGATGAAGAAGAGAATGAGGAGGTGTTGATTCCTACATCGTGGAATCAGGTCTTCTCGTCAGCAATGACCATGAATGACTGCCATGATTTTTCCTGGTAGTATCACGAGAACAACATTGCCAAGGATGCAAGGTATCTCGACAAGAAATATTTGCAGGAAGCAATCATATCAAGGGCAACGTTTAAGCAAAGGGTTCTCAAAACAAAGGTGTCATCTCAAAAAATAATTAATAATAGAATGTAAGATAGCCGATTTGTCCCAAAAGGGTGCATGGATATTGCCCCAAGTATGACACAAACTGGATGATGAGCGACTTAGTGTTGCACACATGTCTACTTCTCAATATCCATCAAGATCATTGTAACCTAACATTATACGCGGAGAATGTGGAGAGTAAAGTGATGCAAGTGAAGGCTATTGTAGATAAAGTCAGGGTTAGATTTAGCTACACAATTTCCTATAGCAACGCTTGGAGGACTAAACAAAAGATGCTGGAGGAAAGATTTGGTTCGTCTGGAGACTCGTATGATTGTGTTATCCATATCGTCCACACTCTGCATGCGAGAAATCTAGGCACATATGTTGGTATCCAACACTTCATGTTGCCATAGTACCCAACTGTGAAGGTGCTACATCGAGTGTTCTTCTCTATGCATCAAAGTTTTGAATCACTGTCATTGGCCATCCACCAGCCCCACATGTCATAGGTTGTAGCGGAGTAACCATCCCTTTATAAAGCGACCCGCGGGTCAGAGGTGTCACTATGAGACCCTGCCCTACGCGGTCCTATCCGTCAACATGTAACAACCCTATATGCTACTGTGAAACCGATAGGTTCCCATCGGTTTTGGCCAACCGACTGGTTGGTTTGCATGCTATGTCGCCAGGTCGACAAGTCGGTCGGCTTTAACCAAACCGATTGCCTCTAGTTGGTTTCGGGGATGCCGACTTCATCCGGTCGGTTTCGGCCAACCGAGGCAATCCTATGTTCGCAATTCTCAAAAATGAGTAGTCCCTCCGACCAAATTAATTGACTTGATTTTGTTCAGATACATCCGAATCTAGGCAAATCTGAGCCAACTAATTTGGATTGGAGGAAGTATTATTGTTGAGAGTTAACACAATAAGTGATTTTTAAAAAATTAGCTATGTCCCTATGTCCACACATGTGTTAGCTCTTTTCCGTATGTACAAGAAGATTATGCATCTTCCGATAATGGTTAAGTTGGACTGGAGATAATACAGTAGTGCCCAATTATTAGCTGACAACATCAACATAGCGATCGAGGCAGGGACGAGACGATGGGGTGGCGTTATCTTTAAAAAGAGCAGGGAGGTTCGAAAATGACGCACCTCATACTCCTGCCACGTATCTCCACAGTACAGACAAACTAAATTTAAGGACTTTCCGCGTCAATCCGATCCTGCATATACAAGTACATATAAAACCTCCTTTTCGTTGTATTTTCCTCGGCGTTGTGCGTGCTCTACCGTCTGCATGTCCAGGTCCATATACGTATGCCAACAATTAATCAATTAACTTGCTAATCAATCGCGATCTCGTCCACGAGCCATATTATCCTTGACCCAAAGCCGGACCCAGCGAACAATTTCCTTTTCATAATCCGGACAGGGCACCACCGGGCAGAAAACAATATTGTACTCCTACTACCAAGCAGAAGATGCGTGGAATATCTCTTTGACAACAACGCAATGTGAGAAAGGCGATCCACCACCAAAGGACCACGATTACTTTACTTTATCTTGGTGTGGCCTTGGCCTAAAATAAAATAAATAATCCGCTGCGCTTTGCGTACCGACCTCATCCGTTTATCTATCCATCCATCCAGACGAAAGCTGCTCCGTCGGTACTCGGTAGCGCCAAGCCCACGGTAAATTTCGGGCTACATGTCAAGGCAGTTTCATCAGAGCTTGCTCGGACGGTAGCTGAGGAGGAATTTCACTGGGTTCACCACACGGTTTTGGACAGTCTTGGCCTGGTCAGTTACCATCGTATTCACGCCCATGGTATGATGTTTTCGAAAAGTTCTGGCCGGCATAGTGCAGTAGTAGTACTAAGGGGCCGTTTGGTTCTCAGCCACACTTTGCCAAGCCAAAGTTTAGCAGTTTGGCAAGTGTTTGGTTCTTGCCACACTTTAAAATTGCCACACTTTATTATTCCTAAGACCCCTGTGTCATGGAGTAAATTTTTTGCCAATTCTTGCCACACTTTGTGGCTTTCAAATTCTAAGCCACACTTTTGTGACTACCACACTTGCCAATCTTAGGCTTGACAAAATGTGGCCGGAAACCAAACAACCCCTAAGATCTCTAGTGGTACACGACAAGCAGGGATGAATAATTTAGGATGGAGATGATTTGACAGCAATTGGGCCGCCTGACCACCCAACAAGCATGGACAATTTGATCTAGACCAAGAATAGGGGTACGAAAAACAAAATGACAGGGCCAGCCGCGTTGGGTCAAAGATGCATAGGGCACTGTGCAATGCATGAGTGGAGGTTAATTGGCGCATGGTCGTTATGTTTATAAGTATCTTTTTTTCCCTTGACGCTATGTTAAGTTTGTCCATGATACATGCATGTCCATGCACGTCTCCGGACCTCCAGTCAAACTAGTGGCAACTGTTTACTCAGGCCTTTCATAGTGGAGTGTATCTTAGCACGTTGTCATATGCGTAATTATTATCTAAGAGACACCACCTTTAATGCATTGTATCTTAGAGGTTGTATCTTAATTTAATGATTTTGCTCTCATGCATGCATTTGATTGGACTATAAACATTATTTGCCTATGATTACGTGCAAAGGGTGTAGCTTAGCTAAGATACAAGAACCCTCTCTCTCCTCCTTAATTGACATGCCACATCAGCATTTTGCCTAGGATGACGTGCTAAAAGACACCCATTGTGAAAGGCCTCACACTTTGCCAAACAGTATCAACTGTTAGTATTAGTAACTCACTAGTAGCAACTGTTTACTCAGACTTTGCCAAACAGTATCACAAAGTGCAAGTACGTTGTGGTTTGGATTGAGCATCGGACATTCAGACTGGACACGCGGTACGGCACTGAGCTAAGCATTTTGCTTCTTAAGAGCATCTCTACGGTAACCGTAAAAGTGGTCGAAACTGAACTTTTCCAGCGAAATACGGAGCGCGCTCGGTTTTTGGCCACGCCCGCTGTCTCCGTCGAGTTCAAGCTCCTCCGGGTATCGCGATTACGCAACGCCCGGAGAGAGCGACAACTCCGACGAGAGCGATGACGGGTCGGTGGTCCCGCACGATTTCACGGACTCTGACTAGGCGGAGCAGCGCGCGTTGATGCGCCTTCGCCGCCGCTCAGAGCGCACGCACATGCACGAGGTCACCGTGGAGGAGAGGGAGCTCGCTGAAGCGCTCCGGCTCATCGAGCGCCAGGAGGCGGAGGAGCGCGCGGTGGAACGCCTCCGACGCTAGGAGCCGGAGAAGGCCAAGGAGGCGGCGGAGCCTCCGGTGATCCACCTCGACTAGAGCGGCGGCGCCGTCTCCGCCACCATCCGTGTGACGCGCAAGGCTCAATAAGCCACATTTTGTGTAGAAAGTGTGCGCGGTATGCTTTTGTGTAGAATTATTATGTAAATTATGCTGAAATCGAACTGAAATCCGCGGTGTTCGTTGTTTGAATTTTGCCGCGAAGGCTGTTCTTCCTCTGTTCATAAATTTAAATTATTTAGTTCATGTTTTACGAGCACCGCCTCCCGCCGTCCCGTATTTCGACATCTACGGTTTGCTATTTGCGGTTACGCTAGAGATGCTCTAACTAGGGTGAAATGATTGGTTTTTTAAACAAGATCCGAAGCTTTTCTGAAGTTCAGCTAAACTGTCACAAATAAAGCTGATAACCAAAAACAATCCTAGAGACGAGACGAGAAGAGACTAGAGTATCAGAGACATTTTCTTGGACGATAAATACCGGATCGAGCACGGCAGCGCCGATCGGCATCCGAGGACTGTCGGCCCATCCATGGACCTGCCGCAGACAGCTGAAGCTGAGCGAGAAGAGTCACGACGGCAGAAAGCGATCCGTCCAACGCGTGTGCGCGCACTGCTCCCCACTTGTCACCCTGCACCGCGCCACACACGCCTCCCCGCCACACGTGCGAAGCCTGATCCGTCGAGCCAGCCGGATCACGCACGGACGTACCTACGTACGGCCCACCGTATAAATACGGTATAATCCTAGGTACGACTAGGAGTGGTATGTGTACCGGTATACTCCTAGGCAGGACTGGGACTGGTATTACGACTAGGAGTGGTATATGTACCGGTATACTCCCAGGTAGGACTTGGACTGGTGTATGTACAAGTCAGCGGCGTACCTCCGTAGATCGGCGCCACCGTGATCCGCGCCACTGCTGGTGGCCCCGCCTTGTCAGCCGAGCAGAGAGAGAGAGACGGGCCACCTCGTGCCGCACCAGGCTTGGGTTGCCTGGACCTGGCGCATGGACCGGTTGGGCGTCCGTCCCGTAACTATACAGCAGCACGGCCCCTCCTCCCCGGGTCCGAGGCTAGCTCAGCATCTCTATCCTATCCTTCCTTCCTTCCCCTGCCCTCTCTCTCTCCATCTCCCCAGATTTCTTGTCCTCGTCTGTGGGCTGCGTTGCTCCGGCGTGGTCAATTCTCGGCGGACAATCCCACCCTCCAGCCGATCCGCCGATCTGCACACTAGTCGTCGCAGTTTTCTTTTTCTTTTTGCTGGATCTTCCTACCTAGGTAGACGTAGTTGCGCGTGTGAGCAGTCGAGCGCATGTCGACGGCGGTGGCGCCGGGGATGGCGCGGGCGCACGGCTTCCGGGGCGCGGACAAGGGGAAGCAGCGGGCGGATACGGAGGAGACGGAGAGGAATCCCCGCGGCGGCGGCGGCAACGGCAACGGGTTCTACGTTGATGATGATGAGGAGGAGGGGGAGGAAGCGGCGGGGAGGGGGGAGCTCGAGGAGGCGCTCTCGGAGAACTCCTCGATCGGGGCGGCCTCGTCAGACAGCTCCTCGATCGGGGAGGACTCCTCGTCGGAGAAGGAGGACGGGGAGGAGGATGAGGTGGAGAGCAACGTGAAGCCGCCGGTGGAGGAAGTCTTCGGGATGGGGCTGGGGACGATCGAGTCCCTCGAAGATGCGCTGCCCAACAAGTAAGCTCATCTATATCTGCTTTCTTCTACCTCCTCCTTTTCTTTTCTTTTTTAGTTTTTTTTTGTTAATTTTGTGCTGATTTTATTGTGGTATCTTCAAGTTTTTTCTTGGTCAAACGGATATTGCAGAGTAGTAGCTACCTGCTCATCTGTGTTGACGTTCTTTTTTCCCTCTTCAGTAAAAGAAGCTATAATAGTTATGATTCCTGAGCGGTTGTGTTTTGTTCTAGTGGCAAAATCATTTGTCTATATTCTCTAGTAGTAGTAGATCATATAACTGGAGCTAGGAAAAATACTAGCACGTCTGTTCTGCTGAACATTTGCATACTAATTAGGACCAACTATGGATAAAGAAAGTTTGCATCTTTCTGCTGCTAGTCAAACTGTCCAACTGATAAAGTTCATGAAATTTATTTGGTGCGTGTAATTAGCTGAAATCCCATGCATCTGCTAGCTTAAAAGGAATCTGTATATTTGATTTATTAGCGGTGAGTCCAAAATACTCAGAACATATGTGTTGTCCCCATGGAGGGGGGAGTGTTATCCTCCTGAACAACAAGAACTGACCAAGATGAATGAACTTGTAATCGCAGGAGGGGCCTCTCGAATTTCTACGCCGGCAAGTCTAAATCGTTCACGAGCCTGGCAGAGGCAGCTGCCAAGGCGGCAGCCAAGGAGATAGCCAAGCCGGAGAACCCGTTCAACAAGCGCCGCCGCGTGCTGGCCGCGTGGTCGCGGCGGAGGGCCTCCTGCAGCTCGCTGGTCACCACCTACCTGCCCCCTCTCCTGTCGCTGGACCACACCGTCGTGGAGGGGGACGAGGGCGAGGAAGACGAAGACCGCTCGAACGACGGAGGCGACGAGGACGATAATGGCAGCGGCCAGAGCAGGAGGGAGACTGCTGCGGCATCGTCTCCCAGGAGGTTCCCTCCGCCCAGGCTCCACAGTGCGTCCCAGAAGGGATCTTCGATGACGAGTAGCCTGAACCCGAACACGAGCTCGTTCCGATCCCCTAGGTCGTTCTCGCTCTCCGATCTGCAGAATGCGGAGTACAACTAGCTAAAATTTAGACCGGATTTAGGTTGGCGACATGGTGGTGCTGCTGCTGCTGGTACTGTATAATCATCAAGGGATATCTCTCGGGTCTATATATATGAGAACTTCCATTATTTTGTTGTGTTGTTTTGCCTGGTCTTAGAATGAATCATCCGGTGTCAATGGCACCATCAGGTTGGTCATTTCGTGTCACCAAAATTAAATGCTGTTAACCATATTCGGTGCTCTGTGGAACTGTGTTTGTTGGCGCGAGTGGCTTGTGGTGGGAGCTAGCAGGCTGACAGACGGAACAGAAATGGTGGGTGACGAGTCATGTGCATCGCCTCATCCGATAAGCATCATCATCCAGTTGTTAGCGGCTCGCTTTTGGCGTCTTTGGCTAGCTGATCGCAACCATTAGCCAGCTAATCGAAAAGCTTAGCACAGGAAAAAGCGGTCCTTTTAGTGGTGGCTTAACCTTTCCCCTCTCCCAAAAGGCTCAACCTCGAGGCACAAGCAATGGTTTTTTAACTAATGGAGTGTACTACTCCCTCTATCTAGAAATATAAGACGTTTTAGCTTTGTAATGAATGTATCTACATGTCCAATGTCTTATACTCCCTCCGTCTCAAAATAAGTGACTTTAGTTTGTCTAGATTCGTTTATACCTATATATTAAAATGTGTCTAGATACATCCAAATCTAGTCATTTATTTTGGGACGGAGGGAGTATTTCTGATCGGAGTAACTTCACCTTGCTAGATGAAAAAGAAACTAGCAGTACAGGAAATGGAAACCGAGGAGCTCTTCTCGGAGCAGCGCCGACGAGCTGCCACGTAAACCGGTAAACGAAGCAGGGGCAGAGCCGATCCTGGATTAGTTAACACTTGACCTGGGGAGGGGCGGAAATTAAGCAGCAGCGGACAGGCAGATCACGACCTTAATACGTAATCTGTTTATATTGATTAGTATTAGCGTGAGTACGTACGTTCTTCATCGGTGCATGCGATCAAATTAAGCGGCTCGACCTCCCATCTCGTAATCTAGTCCAATGAATCATGATAATGATGATGTTGTTTAAGGTTTCGAAGGGGCAGATGAGCGCTGGGTGGGGTGCCTGCCTGATGATCGGACTCGGAGGGGGCGTTTGTGTGTGTGAACGGGACGGGGCATCCTATGCTAATCCTCCTTTTGCTTATCTGGTAATCGCGCTGTATTCCATCGGCAACTGTGATTAGATAAGGATTTCAGGTACGTACGAGAGAGTGAGAGAAAAGGAGAATCGTACAGCGAGAGAAGAGTGAGTAGGAGATAAGGTGCGGTCGTGTGAAAGAGGAGAGGACAGACACTGGGGCCCGGCGCTGCTCAGGCTCAGCGGTGTGCCTGGTCTTGTGAAAGAGAAGGCGTGCCTCATCTTATCCTGTTTCGTTTCGCCAGGGAGGTGCACTTGAATATTCCGGACCCGTACACGGCGGCAGAGCTGGTGCCTCTGGATGTGGACCTATAGGTCCACCTGCCTGTTTTTTTTTTTAACAGAGAGCCTTGGGGAAGGAACGTGCATCCGATACTTCAACGTCTTGCCTAATTTTTTCAACCAAGTCGTCTTGTTAAAAACCATCGAGTGCCCGTAGATATCATGGTAAAGAAAATAGTACGTCTAAAACTTATTGCTACAAGATTACATGAAGGATACATCATCTCATTAGAGAGCAGCTCCTTAAGCATCATAACTAAGGGAACCACTAAACCCTGCCTTACCTAGTTGCGCCAACACATACGCAACACCATTGTTCACACGCTCCACTTTGGATACCTAAATCCCGGTACACTCTTAGCAGTTCACGACCTTCCAGGATTAGGGCTTAGCTGCGTGAATTTTCAGGATTATCTACCGTAAGGGCCTAAACCACCCTAAGGCAATCGCTCTCCACAGTAGCAGGCCAGTGACGCAGATGAATCAGATGCTTTAAGCCATCCAGGCATGCCATAATCTCAGCCTCTTCTGCACTGCCACAGTTTGGGACAAATCTCCACTCGGTCAATACAACTTTACCTTGGCTATCTCGCATGATGATGCCGAGCCTGGCATCTCTGGAATGCGCATCCCACCCCGCATCAACATTCGCTCTCAAGGAGCCCTCCGCTGGTGCAGTCCAAGAGGTTCAAGATCACATGCAGTGCTCGACATGTTTGAGTGTGCAGTAGAGAACGACGACATGTAGTTAGTTAAGAAGCTAACCGAAGCTGGGATGGAGGCTTTACCGTCACCATGAACAACATTGTTTCGGTGATGCCAAGCACGCCATAAGAGGAATAAAATTCTTGGCCTCATCTCCTTTGTTGCATTACCGAGCAAATGCAGGAGCCACTCTTAAAAACCTCCTCCTCGGGCAAGGACCAAATACTTCTCATTTCATGCCGTAGAGCTTTAGCCAGAGTACACCCTATGAGTGCATGATGATCATCTTCCACACCCATTTCACATATCGCACACGCCGGGCTCACGATGGGAATGCGTCGACTCAGCCTAACCGGACAACCAGCAATCTGGTCACTGCACGTCATGCAAAAATACGAATCTTCTGTGGCACAAAAGCCTTCCAGATGAGTTCCCACACACGCCTGTCTCCATCAGGTTCTGAGCTAGACTGACCCTGATCATTCATTTGCCGTTTTGATGCCATACCAACACGGTACGTTGAGCGTACGCTAAACATTTCATTACTCTCGCCACTCCAGGACACGAAATCTTCAGTAACCCAAGCAGAGAGTTTAATGCTAAGAATGACAGCTGCATCTCTAGGTAAACAACACTCATGCATAGCCGCCTCATCCCTTGTCCGAGTGTCCTGTGAAATAAGTCGTGACACCCACCGTTTTCGGGTATTGCATTTCCTCCCTTCAACCTTCAGAGCGTCATGTCTTGGCAGCCAGTTGTCACGGAAGATTTTAAATTTGGCCCCATCCCCGATCCTCCGAATAACACCCTTTTTTAATAATTCGAGGCCATGCAAAACCCCCTGCCACGACTGTGATTGCTGCTAAATGAAAGCAGTGTGAAGGAGGTCTCCCGAGGGGTAGTACTTGGCCTTAAGAAGTCGAGCACACAAACTATTAGGAAACTTCAGAAGACACCTAGCTGTGCGAGCTAGAAGGTCTTGGTTGAACATCCAAAGATCACGAAAACTGACACCACCTTGTGATTTTGGCCTGACTAGTTTATCCCAGGAGAGCTAGTGCATACACCTTCTGTTTTCTTCATCACCCCACCAGAAATTTCGAATAATTTGTTCCAGGTCATCAATCAACCCAAGGGGAAACTTGAACATGCCCGTTGCATAAGTCGAGAAATACTATCGGATAGATTTAATAAGGGTCTCTTAAGCACCAGAAGACATATATTTTTCACACCAATCGCTTGCGTGCTTAGTGAATTTTCCTTTTGTGGATTTAAACTTTCCTTTTGTCAAACGTCCTTCTGGAACAAGAAGGCCAAGGTACTTTTCTACAAATCATTCCATTTTATACTTTAAATTTCTTTTAATTGCTCTTGGGTATCAGCAACACATCCATCAAGATACATGATCGAGCATTTACCCATACTTACAAGATGACTAGTGCCTTCCTCGTAGCGATCAAGGATGGATTTGACCATCGTGGCTTGGTCCACTGATGCTTCAAAGAAAAGGAGGTTGTCATCGACAAAGAGAAGATGAGAAATTCCTGGGGCTCTTCGGCAGATATGGAATTCATAGAGTGAATTATTTTCAATCTCTTTCCTAATAAGGCAAGACAGACCATCAGCAACAAACAAAAAGAGGTACGACAAAAGAGGATCACCTTGGCGAATGCCGCGAGATGGAGTGAAGGAGTTCAACATGTTCCCGTTAAAGCGAATAGAGTAACGAACAGTGGTGACACACGCCATCACCCACTGTACCCATTTACTATGAAAGCCGAGCTTCGCTAAAATTCCATCCAGAAACCTCCAATCAACACGATCATATGCCTTAGCCATATCTACGAGCAACCGGGCCCGTTTGTATAGCATGTATGCACTCAAAGACAATAAGAGCATTATCTGTAACAAGACGACCAAGAGTAAAAGCACTTTGCATAGGCGCATGATATCCTGTAAGTGAGGGCGTAATCGATTTACCAGACACTTTGAGACAACCTTGAAGACATTGCACATGCTAATAGGTCTGTAGTCTTTTATTTCAACAAGGTCGTTTTTCTTTGGTATTAATACAATTGCAGTATCATTGACCCCTTCTGGCATCATCCCCTCAGCGAAAAAATTCTGCACAGCTTGGATCACCTCCACTTTCAAAAGATCCCAATTCCTTTATAGAAAATGTGCCGGGAAACCATCAGATCCAGGAGCTTTGAGGGGACCAATCTGGAAAAGAGCATCGCTGATCTCCTTCTCTAAAAACGGAGCACAGAGGTTGTTGTTCGTGTTATCATCAACACATGGCGTTAGCAGATCAGTAATAATGTTAGGTTTACGGTCTCATCACGGGTATAGAGGTTCTAGAAAAAATCCGATGCTAACCCCTCCATCTCTATCAAGTCACATGTCCACGTGCCATCCGGCCGCATCAGTTTGCGGATTCTATTTTTCCTCTTCCTCCGTGACGCCCGCTTGTGGAAATATTTAGTATTCCGGTCTTTCTAATCGCTCCGTTCAGAAATATAAGACATTTTAGGTTTGTGAAATGAATGTATCTAGACGTATTTTAATAGGTTCATTCCGAACCTCTACGAACCTATAAACTAAAATATGTCTAGATATATCGATTCACAAAGCTAAATCCTCTTATATTCCTGAACGTAGGGAGTATGTTACAAAAAAACTCATCACGGAAGTTGTGTTTTTTCTCAAAAAAATTCATGGCATTGCGCATAGTTTGTTTATCCTAGGCAATAAAATTTCTAGTACTCCCTCCGACCCATATTAGTTGTATCTAGATGCGGATGTATCTCGTCAAGTTTTAGTGCTAGATATATCTGTATCTATACAAATATAAACCAACTAATATGGGTCGGAGGGAGTATCTAATGCGAAACATAGCTTAATAAAAATATTTAGTGCTCATAGTCATAACGGGTGAAATATAAGATGCCTAAGTATTAGCGGAAAGTCAAGGTTTCTAAATTTGATCAAGTTTATACATAAAAAATATGAATATTTATAATATTGAATCAATACGAATAGATTTACCATAAAGTATATTTTACTAATTTGCCCATTTAATATTGTAAGGTAAATAGTATTTTTCTAAATATTTGGTCAAAGATATTAAGATTCGACTTAGTCATCATATTTTGGGACAGGAGTTTTTTTCTTTTGCGGGTATTTTTTTAGCTATTATACAACATCAAATCTGTCTATCCTTCCTGTCTAGAGGAGAATTTGCATTGGAAAATTGTGACGTACTAGTAGGTTGTGTATTTCTTCAAGGCAGAACTTTTCGAATCAACCTGCTGTCGAATCAACCTACAAGAGTGTCTCATCTTCCATGCTAATTTATTCATGCCTGCCTGTCGTGTACTACTGGATATCTACAATGCCGACCAGAACTTTTTGAAAACACCATGCCATGGGGGTGAATACGACGATGAAAACACCATGCCATGGGCGAGTCACGTTCTATTCGAGTGCCGCTATTCCAGACGTGTCTGGCAGGCCGCGGCTTCCTGGCTTGGATACCCTGCCCTTATCCAGAGCATCGGAACGGGTCGTCCCACTGTACTTTAATATTGGGAGGCTGCCTCTAGGGCCCCTTCCTCCTGTCCACAGGGGTTGAAATCTACGATCACTCTCATCACCTAGGAAATATGGAAGGAGCGGAATGCCAGGGTTTTTAGCAACAAGTTTGCAATACCTGCAGATATCATTCAGAAGATAAATGACGAAGGAAGAAGCTGGATTTTAGCTGGTGCTAAACATCTTCAAGAGATTACAAGCTAGTGTGTTTCCCCCTTTCATGGGAGTTTGTATTTGGGCTTAGGCCTACAACGTTTACTCCTTCTTTATCAATATAATAGGCAAAGATTTTTGCCTCGTTTCAAAAAGAAAGAAAGATGGTAACTAGCAAAGACAGTCAGGGCCAAAACTGCGTGGTCAACCCAATGAAATTCCTTCTCAACTACTATCCTCCGAGCAAGCTCTGGAACTGCCTTGACATGTAGTCCGAAATTCAAGATGTAATCCAAAGAATAATCAAGTGAGAGTTGAATCTATTGCAAGTATATTTTCACATAAGAGAGATTGTGTGAAAATTCATGTGTACCTACAAGATATCATCATAATGAATAGAAAACAAATGATACGAGGTTATGAAGACAAAATGTAAAGATCAGACTCAAGTTAATCAACGCAGAAAGCATACATGATATACTGTAACATCCCAACATTTAGAACTAAACAAAAGATAGATTTAGGATTCTTGTCCATTTGCATACATGCATATGAACTTTAGGGTAAATTTTTCGCAAAACTAAAAAACTAGAGAGGCCAGAGTTCCCTCACATCGATGAGTTAGGTTTAGGTCATCTGGAGTGAGTATAATGAATTTTGACATGGCCTCTATTATTTCTTTATTTTTGAGGGAGAAATTTGAAGTTGCGAACATTTATAAACAATATATAAGTTAAAAGGAATTAAGTAAATGAAAAAGAAATAGCAAATGAATAAAGAATATTTTATATTATTCCCTCCGATCCAAATTAATTGACTTCAGTTTGTCTAGATTCGGATGTATCTAGACATATTTTAGTGCTAGATACATCTGAATCTAGACAAATCCGAGTCAATTAATTTGGATTGGAGGGAGTACAAGTAAGTAAATGAAATAAAGTAATTGAATACAAAAAGTAAAGTAGTATTCTTTATTTTAATCCATATACAAATTGGAGGAAGTAATTATTTACAATAAACAAATCCAAGTAATATAAACTGAAACACAAGTATAAGATTAACTTTATTGCTTAAAACAAATATTACAATGTTTCTTTAGAATAAAAGAGTAAAGGAAATTACAAAATAATAAAAGGAAAACCTTACACTAAACTCTAGCTATTCTTTTATCTTCTTCTTCTTATTCTGTATCTTGTTCATTGTTCCTGCAAAAGAAAAGGGGAAACCAAAAATAGAAAATGAAAAGGTTAATATTTAGTTTTACTCTCATAATGGTATAGAGATGCTATGCCAATATCATCATCGAGATCTAAAGAAAATGGCCTGATACTGTGCCCCAGTCTAGTGCATCCTTGGCATATGAGGGGCAAGTTTCACCATGGAATAGTAAAAAGGCAGGAGTCGAAAGCTAGGAAAAAATCATAGTTTTATTTCAGCTCATCCACAAGCTGGCAATGAAACTTGGACCTGAGAGGGACCCACAAGTAATCAGCTCACACACATGAGTTGTGTGCTGTCAACACAACAAGTGGGCATCAATATATAGATGGAGAGAATCAGCCATAGCAGAACCGCTACTCATATCCACACGCACACACCCAAGGACATCACCTGATCCTCCACATATCTCCATCACAACCACACAAATCAAAGCCAACATGGTTACCTAATCAAGGAGGAGCAGGCCAACAACATCGGGAGGAGGAGAACAAGACCATGAGAACAAGAAGGACCAACCAGGAGTACCATCAGGAGCAGACCAAGAGCACAAGGAAGAGCTAATCAATAACAACTCAAGGAACATCAAGCATCAACAAGTATTGTTCGACATCAGGTTGATCATCAAAATGAAGGGAATATGCTAGAGAGACCATGCTAGAATTGTGTTAATAGGAAACGCTAATACATGTGTTGTTAATAAACAAACCAATATTCCTAGTAATGCCTCTCATATATACTAGCTCGTTGATTAACCGATGATTAATGTTTCCTAATCATGAACATTGGATGTTAATAACGAGATCATATCATTAGAAGAATGATATGATGAACATACACCCAAAGTGTATTTAGCAATTCGATCGATTTATTAAGTTCACATTGCTACATCAAACTTATACGAGTATTCCTAGTCCTTAGATCATGAGATCATGTTAATCGCTAACACCGAAAGGATGCTTCGATAACATCAAATGTCACTCTGTAACAGGGTGAAAGGTGGGTTCGGGTATTCCAAAGGTGTTATGTTGAGGATCATGTATCAAGAGTGGGATTTTTCCATCCTAATGACGGATAGATATACTTTGGGCCCTCTCGGTGATATCACATCAACAACGCTTGCAAGCGTGTGACTAGGTCATAGGGATGTTGTATCACAGAACGAGTAAAGAGTACTTTTCAGGAATGAGATCGAACTAGGGTATGGTTGATACCTGTGATCAGAACTCAGACAAGTAAAATATCGCGAGACAAAAGGAATTGGATACAATGTTAATGGTTCACACAATCACAAGATTCATCGTTGAATGTGCAGGAGTCAGTATGAATCTCTAGGTCCCGCTCTTGATTATTGATAAGAGATGTGTCTCTATCATGGCTGCATTATTCACAAATAGTAGGGTGACACACTTAAGGTTTTCCGACACTAAGTGGTCGAGAAAACATATCCGAGAATAAAATTCTTAGAGCTGAAATTGTTTCGATGATCACCACAATTGTTTCGGGTCAAATTGCTAAAAATGGTTTCACGTGTAATATTTAAACAATGTAACAGGTTTTATGTGAATGTTTGTTGATTAAAGTGATTAGAATTTTTTAACTAAAATAAATAAAAGAGTTTTATTTAAAGAGAAAATGCATTTGTTCTAATGGGTAATAAATGCATGTGAGTGGAGATGGAGTTTATGTGAGTGAGATGTGCACTCACATGAATGAGGGAAGAGGTGGGGTCACCTCCATGGCTAGAGCCATGCCCCCTCCCCTATAAAAGGCACCCTCCTCCTCTCTAGATGCACCACCTCCTCGTGAAGGTTATCTCCCCTCTAGCAATTTCCCCATGGCCTCGGATTAGCGAGGCACATGTTTTGTTGGATTCTCGGAGTAATATTTATCTACTCCTTCCGCTTCTCTGCTGGAGTGGAGGCGCGAAGGTAGGCGGGAGCCGAACGTGTGACCGAGGACGGATACGCTGCTGGGTTGCGGCGTTCATCAACACAAACTTGAGATCGGCAAGTGATCGACTACATCACCAACGGAATTAGTTTCTGCAAAACCTTTTTGGTATTCAAGGATAAGTCAATATAGTTACCCTTACTCGTTACTAGTATCTACTAGATTATATCTTGGCACAATGGCATTCTTATCGTAGGATTTTTTTGTTTTCTATGCTGCGAACCCTTCAATGGTATCAGATCCATATCTATGCTTAGATGTTTTATACGAGTAGAACACATATGGTTGTGGGCATTGATGATCATGTTATTGCATTTTTTGTGTATATTGGATCTTAGTGGCATAGTGGAATGTCGGCCCAGGCTAACTTTACATGTCCTCTGTTCCACGCTTGGCATGCAATTCGTATTGCATAAGTGGCTAGCGGGTGCCTGTCTCTCCTACTATAGTTAGATTTACAATGGGTTGTTAATAATTTGTTTATCACCGTTGTGGTTTTGAAGTTCATAGGATGAATGATTCTTCTTAAGCCGAAAGCCACGTAAAATATGCAAAAGAAAACAGAGGCGTCTAACTTGTTTTTGCAGGGCATGTGATATGATATGGTTATATGTTACAAATTTGTATACAATGCTATGTAAGTTATGAAAACCGACTAAAGCCATATGGTTGTTTTATTATTTTAAAGGCATGCGTTCCAGAAATGGAAATTCCATGTAATTTGAATTAGTGGAGAACAACCAAGGAGGTGGAATGATGGACCTTGAAGGCACGTCGGTGGAATGATGATGATCATACCATGGAGCACAATATGGAGATCGAAGTGAAAGAAAGGACCATATCATATCATATTATATATGCATGTGACGTTTATCCCTTTTATGCATCTTATTTATGCATATGTCTAGCTTAGAACTTGGCGGTAGCATTATAAGATGATCCCTCTCACTAAAATATCAAGATAAACATGTATTCTTCCTTTAGTATGCACCGTTAAGAAAGTTCGTTGTTTCTAAGAACTACGTGATGATCGGGTGTGATAGAATGTACGTTCGCATATAACAGGTGTAAGACAGATTTACACATGTGATTACTAAGGTTTTACTTGGCGAGCCTAGCATGTACATACATGGTCTCGGAGCACGAACCTAAAGGTAAAGCATGAGTCATATGAATGATATGATGAACATGTGTTCTTCCTTTAATATGAACCATTAAGAAAGTTCGTCATTTCTAAGCACCACGTGATGATCAGGTGTGATAGAATCTACATTCACATACAATAGGTGTAAGATAGATTTACACACGCAATTACTAAGGTTCTACTTGGCGAGCCTACCATGTACAGACATGGCCTCGAAACATGAACCGAAAGGTAAAGAATGAGTCATATGAATGATATGATGAACATGTTGATGTTCGCCTTTGAAGCTACATCATCCCACGTGATGATCGGTTATGGTGTAGTGAATTTAGTTCGTGTAATCACCAAAACAACTAGAGGGATGCTGTTTTTGAGTGGGAGTTCTAGTAGTAATTTTGAATTAGTTTGAACTCAATCTTTCATAAACATTTGTCTAAATAGTATTTGCAAATATGTCATAGATCATGGCACCACCTTCTTTCAATTTAAATTTATTCATGGAGAAGGAGAAACTTAGCACCAATGGTAGCAACTTTACCGACCAGGCCCTTAATCTGAGGATTCTCCTCTAGGCTGCTCAAAGGATCTATGTGCTATATGCACATCTAGGACCCCCTCTTGCTTAAGATGCTACTGATGATGATAAAAATGTGTTTCTCACTCGTTAGGAGGATCACCACTTAGTTCATTGTGGTATATTGTATGGGCTTGAGCCTGAGCTTCAAAAGAATTTCGAACTCAGCAATGCCTATAATACAATGGTTGAATTGAGAATGATATTCGATAACCATGTTGCCATAGAGATTTATGAAGCTTCAGAAAATTTCTTTAGGTACATGATGGAAGAGAATAACTCTGTTAGCGAGCACGTACTCAAAATGTCTAGGTACTCCAATAAACTCATAGCTCTGGGAATTGTGATTCCAAATGAGCTAGGAATTCATAGGGTTCTCCAATCACTCCCACCAAGTTACAAGAACTTTGTGATGAATTATAACATGCAAGGCACGAATAAATCACAACCTAAGCTTCTTTCCATGCTAAAAACTGCTGAAGTGGAGATCAAAAAGGATCATCAAGTGTTGATGGTAGTAAGATCACTAGTTTCAAGAAAGGCAAGGAAGGCGAGAAGAAGGGTAACTTCAAGAAGGGTGGAAAGTCTGTTGCCGCGCCCGAGAAGAAGACCAAGAATGGCTAAAGTCTAAGACTGAGTGCTTCTACTACAAGAACATGGGGCACTAGAAGCGCAACTTCCCTAAGTATCTAGCTGACAAGAAACCTGGCAAGGTGAACAAAGGTATGTGTGATATACATGTTACTGATGTGTACCTTACTAGTAATCGTAGTAGCACCTGGGTATTTGATACTGGTTCAGTTGCTAATATATGTAACTCGAAACAGGGGCTATAGAACAAACATCAACTAGCCAAGGATGAATTGACGATGCGTTTTGGCAATGGATCAAAGGTTGATGTGATCGCTGTGAGAACACTGCCACTTCAATTCCCATCAGATTAGTCATGAACCTCAATAATTGTCCTCTTGTGCCTGTGTTAAGCATGAACATTATTTATGGATCATGTTTGTTGCGAGACAGTTATTTATTTAAATCTAAGAATAATGGATGTTCCATTTATATGAATAATATCTTTTATGGTCATGCACATGTGAAGAAAGGTTTATTTCTTTTGGATCTTGATAATAATACGCATATTCATAATGTGGATGCAAAAATAATTAAATTGAGTGATGATAATGTTGCATATATGTGGCACTGCCGCCTTGGTCATATTGGTGTAAAACACATGAAACAACTCCATTATGATGGATTTTTGGAATCACTTGATTATGAATCATTTGAGACATGTGAACCATGTCTTATGGGCAAGATGACTAGGACCTAGTTTTCTGGTTCTATGGAACGGGAAACAAACTTATTGGAGATCATACATTTGGATGTATGTGGACCAATGAGTGTATCGGCGCACGAAGGTTATCATTATTTCGTTACTTTCACGGATAATTTGAGTAGATATGGGTATATCTATTTGATGAAACACAAGTCTGAAACTTTTGAAAAGTTCAAAGAATTTCATAGTGGGAAGTGGAAAACCATCGTAATAGAAAGATTAAATTTCTATGATCCGATCATGGAGGTGAATATCTAAGTTACGACTTTAGCAAACACATGAAACAATGTGGAATAGTTTCACAACTCACACATGTCATAACACCACAGCGAAATGGTGTGTCAGAACGTCGTAATCGTATATTATTAGATATGGTTTGATCTATGATATATCTCACATACTTGCCATTATCATTTTTTGGATATGCACTAGAAATAGCCACATTCACTTTTGAAAGGACATTTATTATCCTAATCTGTTCTGGTGTTCGTTAACAACATAAGGTACATTTTACTGTGTGTTAATGTCTACAGGTCAATCTATTGAAAAGAGAGAAAGTCAGATGAAGGTGGGAAATTCCATGGCTAAATCTAAGCTTACCTGAAGATTCCAGACCGGTTTCCGGTGTGCTAACGCCGGAGTCTCTGGTGTGGTCCGGAGTTTCCCCAAGAGTTCTCGGTGTGGGTGCTGGACTTGGCCCAGAGTCAATCTGTGAGGTGGTCTAGAGACAGACCGGATAACAGCCGGAGTCTCCGGTGTGATTTCTCTGACCAGAGTTTCCGGCGTGGACACACCAGAGTCTCCGGTGTCTCTGGTCCGAAGTTTCGGCTAGAATCTCCAGAGTGAACAACAAGACCCTGCCCAAGTCAATCAGAGAGCCAGTCCGGAGATGGACCGGAGATGGGCTGGAGTCTCCGGTCTACTGGTCCGGAGTCTCTGGTATGAATCATCTCCAACGGTCAGAAAACAGTTCACAGAGTGAGGCCTATAAATAGGGGACCTCATCCCCTTCCTCCAGCTGCTCGTTCCATAAAAAGGAGACCTCACCATTAGAGCCACCAAAACTCTAAGATATCTTCATCCAACCACCCAAAGTGGTTGATCTTTGGGGAATCGGAGGAGGAGGCATCGATCTAAATCTTCACCAAGAGAGATCTTCATTTCCCCCTCATTCACTTGAGGGCCCCTTGCTGTAGGGTTTCATTGGAAACCCTAAGCCTTCTTTTGGTTGATTTGATTCTTACAAGCTTGTCTTTGATTGTGTGACAACTTGCTTGGATTCAGGATCCCCCAATTAAGTTGTGGGTGTGTGCCTCGAACTTGTTGTAAGGGTGCCGACTACCACCTTGAAGGTTGCCAATATAGTGGAAGAGTGAATCGATCCCCTTGGGGTGAGGTTCACCGGAGAACAAGGGAGGCCTCTCGTGGTGTTGGTGGTTTGATACCACCCCCTCTCCAAACGCAGACGTACTTCCCATCAAAAGGAAGGAACCACGGGAAATAATCCTTCTATCCCCGTGTGCTTCACTTCGGTTACTTCTATCCTTTACCGCACCTTACTTTATCTAGTTCTTTGTTAGTTAGGTGTGCTAGTCTGACATATAGGTAAATTCACCATAGTTGCATATCTAGAGAATTTACCTTTGTGTCAAACCCTAATCTGAAAAAGAAGTAAAATTTGAAGTAGCACCTATTCACCCCCTCTAGGTGACCATACGATCCTTTCAATTGGTATCAGAGCCTTGGCTCTTTATTCGGGCTTAACCGCCTAAGAGAAAATGGTCAACCCTGAGGATGGTGGAGAGGGTGAGGCTAGTACTTTGGTGACTGTGGTAGATCTCAAGAAATTGGAAACAAGCTTGAGATCTACCTTGGGCAACAAAATCCAATAGTTGCGTCAACTAGTTGAGCAACTTGTTAAAGAAAAGTTAGCCTCACCACCTCCCTCTCCTGAGGAAACACCTCCTAACACAAAGGATAATGCTCCGGCTATGCCTACGGGTGTGGAAGTGGGGGATGAACATAATTCCACTAACTCTTCCACCAAAAAGGGTGATGGGAAGGAATGGCACCATGCGGTTCCCGGATGGTACTCTCCCAACCCGCCTATCCCTCATCCCCATATAAATAATAGAGGTGACCCACCTAAGTTAGCTGCACATACCTTTGCTCAATGGCAAGTGTTAATGAAATCTCATGTGCGCAGCTCTTGCATTGACCTGTGGAACATCATTGAAGATGGACTCAAGATTGAGGATCCAACCAACTTGACAAGAAGAGAAGTGGTCAATAGCCAACTCAATGCTACAGCTTTGCACATGATTCAACTTGGAGTGGGACCAAAGGACTTCCCACACATTGAGCACTACAATACCACCAAGGAAGCTTGGGATGCTCTCATTGACTTGTTTGTTGGAAATGAGAGCATGAGAAAAAATAGATATGATGCCTTAAGCAATGAAGCTAAAGGTTTCTTCATGAAGGATGGTGAGGATCATGAAGACATGTATCAAAGACTCAAATCCATAGCCACCGCCTTCAGAAATGTTGGTGCCTCTCACATTGATGATGCTTGGATCAAGAGGAAGTATGTGAGTGCGCTCATGCCTTTCGAGCCCACTGACTTGAAGAGTCTTCAAGGAAGACACAACTACCATCTCATGACCTCCAATGAAGTTATGCAAGAGATGGCCGCTTTCAAGGTAGTTGTCAAGAATGCCAAAGATGCATGCTCGTGCCATTGGAATGAGTAGTGGTGTCAATCTTGCGTTGAAGGACACGGTTGTGGAGTATGATGAAGAAGAAGGAAGTGATGATGCACTTCCTATGAGCCACCCCGAGGATGTCAAGGTTGCTCATGGTGAATACATGGCTTTCTGTGCTAGAAATTTATGAAAAGATCCTGCAAAGGCCAAGATGGAGATGCAACGAAGAAGCAACCCAAGTGGTAGAAAAGAAAAATGCTTCAAGATTGAGAACTTGCTTCAACTGTGGAGAACACTATCATTTTGTTGACAAATGCCCTTATGATAAGAGAGAAGACAATGGTGGTGCCCTCATATTGAAGAAAAATCCAAAGGCCCCCTTCAATAAGCCTTTCTACAAGAAGAATGCCACCAACAAGAAGTCTGGTGACATTGCATTGATATCACATGAAGAGTTCTCCTCCGATGATGAGGAGGAGGAAGAAGAAAAAGCAACGAATGGTGTGGCTGCCATTGCCACTACCTATACATCTACCTTCTCCCTCTTCAGTTCCCCAAATGAGAACACCTCCAACAAGAACGTCACTTGCCTTATGGCAAGGGCATCGGAGGTATCACCATCTCCTCTCTCCATCTCTAGTATCAATGATGATTTCAATGATGATATAACTCTTGAGGTGAAGGAAGAATTAGTTGCTTTCGATGCTTACATGTCTAACTTGCAAGGGGAGCATAAGAAGCATTTTGTAAATCTCTTGAACCAACTTGCTCACACACAAGAGCTCCTAGATGAGAGATGTAAGCTTGGAAGAGAGAATATACTTGATATGGATGCTCTAACTAATGCTGTTGAAGAAGAACAAGAGACTAGGATGTCTCTTGAAGAAAAACTTGTAGGCCTTGATGAGGTAAATGTTCGAATTATTACTAAACTCATTAAATAACGAGATCATGCCATTGATAAATGCAAAAAGGCTAAAAAGGACAAGATTGAGTTTGGTGTTGTTCATGACAAACTTGCCGAGAATTACAAGAAGCTTAACAAGGCTCACAAGGCATTGTAAAGTGATTTCATGACCCTCACAAAGTCAAGTGAACAACTTCAAACTCAATTAACTAATGTTGCTTCACCTAGCATTTCCATTTCCCCTAGTAGTACAAATATCCTTGAATAAAATGCTAGGTTAAAGGGGGAGCTTGCAAAGGTAACCTTCCCCAAAGGTAACAACTCTCTTGATAAAATTTTAAGTAAACAAAGGCCCAATAATGAGAAAAGAGGTCTTGGATATGTCTCCAAAGCCAAGAAGAAAAAGAACAACAAGAAGAACAAGGCCAAGCCCTCTCAACCAAAAGATAAGACCATTATGGGTAGTAATGCCCAAAGTGGCAAAACTATGTCACATGATGACTTTGCGGGAAGTGGTAACCCTCACTATGTCTTAATGCGTAATTCTTTTGGTGGTGTTTATGCACAATATGTTGGTCCATTTGATGGTCATATTGCTTGGTCTATTTGGGTTCCAAAGACCCTTGTTACTAACAAAAGAGGACCCATTGAAAAATGGGTACCTAAAAATCTAGCTTGATTTTTGTAGAACTATGCTTCTGGAGGGTCAAAATTGGGTGCTTGATAGTGGTTGCACAAGTCATATGACCAGAAGCAAAGCAATTATGATGGATATAAGGGAAAATCAAGATCATATAACCGTCACATATGCCAACAAGTCAAAATCTCAGGTAATTGGTCTTGGTAAACTAGTGGTTGCACATGATGTTACACTCGTGGACGTCATGCTTGTTGAGACCCTTGGCTATAATTTACTTTCAGTCCGTGCCCTAGGCAAGATGGGTTTCATCGTCTTTATTGATAATGATATTGTGGTACTCTTGTGGAGCAAGACTCTGAAGGTCACTTTCGTTGGGTATGTCGAAAATGATTTGTATGTGGTGGACTTTTCGGGGAAAACCACTACAAATGCGATGTGCTTATTCGAAAAGGCCGATGTGGGTTGGTTATGGCATCACTGACTAGCCCATTTCAATATGAGAACTTTGCAAAGCCTTCACAAGGGTGGCCACATTGTGGGACTAAAGGACAATGTTTGTTTTGCCAAAGATCGTGTTTGCAAGGCCTGTGTTGAAGGAAAAATGCATGATGCTCCCCACAAGCCAAATAATATTATAAAGTCAAAAAGGATCTTGGAGCTCCTTCAGGTTGATCTGTTTGGTCCTCCATATCATGCTAGCCTTGGTGGGAAGAAATATTGCTTGGTGATGATGACTACTCAAGATATTCATGGGTCTATTTCTTCAACTTGAAGAGTGAGACCCAACAATATTTCATTGACTTCATCAATATGGTTCAACGTCAATACAATTTTCCCGTGCAAACAATAAGAAGTGATAATGACACCGAGTTCAAGAACTACACTCTAAATGGCTTTCTTAGTGATGAGGGGATAAAACATCAATATTCCGCTGCATATAACCCTCAACAAAATGGTGTAGCTGAGAGGCAAAATAGGACTTTAATGGATATGGCAAGGTCCATGTTGGCTGAGTTTAAGTCTCCATACAATTTTTGGGCGGAGGCAATCTCCACCGCATGCCATGCATCAAACCGCCTCTACCTCCGCAAAGAATTGATCAAGACGCCATATGAAATACTTACCGGTAACAAGCCCAACATTTCATACTTCCGGGTGTTTGGTTGTAAGTGTTTCTATCTCATAAAAGGTGTTCATTTGTCCAAGTTTATTCCAAACCTTTAGAGGGCATTTTTGTTGGCTATGGTCTCGATTCCCACACTTATAGAATCTATGATAAACTCTCCAGAATTGTCATAGAATCTTGTAGTGTGGTTTTTGAAGAATATGATTGCCCCCAAGCGGGGCATATTGATGTTTGTGATGTAGATGATGAAATACCTCAAGATGCCATAAGAAGAATGGGTGCAGGATTCATCCGCCGCGTTGAGGAACACCTTGTGGCGGATCGAGAAGAACTATGCTCTACTGATGACCCACAAGTATAGGGGGTGTATCGCAGTATTTTCGATAAGTAAGAGTGTCGAACCCAACGAGGAGCAGAAGGTATTGGCGAATGGCTTGGAGCAGGAATTCTCTGTAAATACTTAGCAAACGGATTTTTAGGGGTTTTTGATAATGCAGGTAAATAAAGTATGAGTAAATAAAATACAATAAGAATAAATGCAGCAAGTGGCCCAATCCTTTCTTTAGCAAAGGACAAGCCATTTTTATTACTTAAGATGACCAAACGTTCTCGAGGACACACGGGAATATCGTCAAGTGCTTTCGCTTCATATAGTTGATTAATCTTCTTTAGTTTGCTAAGTGTTGTGTGGGTGAACCTGTGCTAATGTACCGACCTTCCTAAGACTAATACATACTTGTGATGATACCCCTTGCAAGCATCCGCAAGTACAAGAAAGTAATTAAGGTAGAAACCTAACCACAACTTTAAACTCTAAGACCCTGACATCCCTTGTGCAAAGGTTTCCTAACAGGGGTTCAGGTTTCTGTCACTCCGGCAACCCCTACGATTAGCCCTACGATTAGTAGCCAAATACACAATGCATTCCCCTAGGCCCATATAGGTGAAGTGTCATGTAGTCGACATTCACATGACACCACTAGAAGAAGTACACCACAACTTAAATATCGAACTATTGAATCTTTCTCAACACAATTCCACTACTAACATCATGACTTCTCCCATGTTCTCAAGTACAAAACGAACTACTCACAAGACATCATATGGATCATAATCAGAGATGATATAATGATATGTAACAATCTGAACATAACCGATAATTCAATGGTTCACTCAATAACATCAACTACAAGGAGTAATCAACACCGGGAAAGTTTCCCCCTAAGAACTATGCAAGATTCAACCCAATTGTTACAGCGGTATGAAGTGGTGATGATGGTGCTGGTGGAGATGATGATGGTGATGATGATGATGATCCCGATGAAGTCCAACTTGATGGTGGTGTTGATGGCGACGATCTCCCCTCTCTGGGAAGGAATTCGCCTGGCAGAATTCTATCTACCGGAGAGATCTTTCTCTCTCGGTGTTTTCCACCCTGCAGAGGCGGCGGAATCTTTATGTGGTCGCTCCCCCAGTATTAGGGTTTTGGGAGGATAATATACGCTAGAGGGGAGAGGCTGGAGTGGACCAGGGCGGCCACACCACCTGGTGACGCGGCCTGGGGTGGCCCGCGCCAGGGGGTGGTGTGGGCCCCCTATGGCCCATCTCCACTTCCCCTTCTGGCTTTCTTCGTCTTTTGGAAAAATAGGATTTTCCATGTATTTTCCCGGATTTTCTGATCTTCGTGAATTTTGCCTCCAAACAGCACCTTTTCCATCAGAATCCTGACTACAGCGGTCCATGCTCCAAAAGTTATCAACCATGCAAAAATAGATGAAATAACATAAGTATCATCTCTTAATATGAAATATATCAATGAATAATAGTAAATTATGATATAGAAAGTGATGCAAAAATGGACGTATCAACTCCCCCCAAGCTTAGACTTCGCTTGTCCCCAAGCGAAACTGAACTCAATAAACATGACCTCATGTTTATGGAGTGAAGAGTCGATAAAACAATACGGACAAGAAGCATCACATTCATCAATACATAAGTCATAATAGAAGACAACTCATTATTATATAACTTAACTTGCAATAAGTAAAGGAAACACAATAAAGATACATAAAGTAAATCATAATTGGTAAATGCAAACTTAGCTCTTGGTCGAAGAACAATTGACAATTTGCAGGAGTTTCACAAATAACTGATTTTCAATAATAGCTTTCAAAATAGTAGACACTAAGATAAGAGCAATGTGCAAAACAATGAACATAAGAGACATGATTGGATAAATCATCATATGAATGAAACACAACAACTCAAAATACTTGCTGAGATGGAAGGGAATAGGTTTACTGACTCAACTAAAAAGTAAAATAAAGGCCCTTCGCAGAGGGAAGCATGGATTTCAAGTTTCATAAAGAGCTTCCAAAATTATGGTACTTATTAGCTTTTAGCTCTCATTGCCCCTATCATAGGCATCTTTAGGTGATTAAGGTTAAAGTGACACAACTAAGAGAATATGCTTGACAAGTTATAAGTTGAAATCTCATGCCCCTTACTTACGAGTACCGAACCTCATGATACTCAACTTCAGTCACAAGTAAGCTCTTGTCATTGTAAATACATATGTATCATAGAGAACCGCCAACGGGGTACACCTTGCACATGATACAGGAGCTATCCCATAATCAAAATGACAAGGCAAGCAGACAATGAGCATCTCAGCGATCTTTTTATTTCCTATTTGCATAGGTTTTTATTGAGGATGCTTCATAGAGTGCTCATTATGGTTATGCTGCAAGTTTCCACCATGATTAGGCATGGCTTAGGCTAGCGGCCCAGGCGTTTCTCTAACACACATACAAACTCCATGATCTTACAAGTTCCCCTTTTATTTCACACCACCGAGATCCATAAGCAAAAGAATCATGATATCAATGGAAAGTGCAATGTTGAAAGCGTTCCCCATGATACATGGTTCTGCTAACTTCAACTTATAAAGCACAAGCATATACGCAACAAAGATGGACACAATGGTTCAAGTTTATTAAGTGCAAGAAAGTAAAGTGTGCCATCAAGTTCGTGAGAGCTTTAATCTCTAATCTTCACATAACTAGTTTAATTTGGAAGGTAGATAAAAACATGAATTTACTTGGAATAGCAATAGTGCTAATAGGTAGGTATGGTGGAAACAAATGGCATAGGTTTTGGTTTAAGGATTGGATGCACGAGAAGCATTCCCTCTCAGTACAGGTTTTTGGCTAGCAAGGCTGGGTAGCAAGCATAAGAGTTGAAGGAAACAAACAAACATACAAGTGATGAAAACAAACATGCAATCTTCCTTGGAAGCACAAAAGATCTTAACTAGAGAATACTAAACTTATGATTAAATCAAGAAAGAAAGATGATGAAATTATATTTCCTTAAGAGTACTTTTATCTTTTTCATTCAATTCTCAAAATAGTGTTGCTACTGACCGATCCAGGTTTGCCAAAACCAACTAAATTAAATCAATGATCCCAAAGTGATACCAATACTAACAACAAGATCAATCATATAACCATGAATTGAAAACTAATATAAGATATGTAAAAGAGTAAATGATAGAACTTCTCATTAATAATCCATATCGGCAACTCACTCCAAGGGATACATAGATATCTAACGAGAGGGGGGCACTTCCATAATGCAAACCATCCTACATGATAACTTCTCTATTCATGATATGACTCGACTAAAAAGGTAAAAAAATAGAAGATAGTGATATGATACCGAGGCACTCCCCCAAGCTTGGAACAAACCAAGGGGATGCCAAGACCTGATGACGAATTACTGCTTCGGTGGTGGTGGTATTCTTTCGATGGGCCTTTTGATTAGTTTCCCCAAGTCCTCAAGCTCGAAGGTGAGATTACGAATCAACTGCGAGTTTTTTTCAATGCGGCTCATGATCATGTCGGGTTGCGAATTCTAGCTGTTGCGATTCTTTCCCCACTCTTCCTCCTTGAAGTCTTCTTTTCGTGCATGGCTAGAACGAGGCAAATCCCAATTGGAGGGTAGTTTCTCGTTGGGCATATTCTGGTATTGATGCTCATGGATAAGGGTATGGAAAGGATTCTTGGTGTGTGGAGGATGTGACCGTGGAGCCAAACAGTGACGCGGAGGTTTCCCTCCAGTTGACATCCGTGCATTCCTTCTGATCCTGGCAGGTTTTGCCACCACTCCAATGCTTGCAATGGTAGTGCCGGTGTGCGGATGTTGGCTTTGCTTTGCCTCCTCTTCATCTTCACTCTTGATCTCCTTCTCCTGCCCAGGGTCTTGGAGATCCTCCTCCATAGGATCCTTTACCTTATCCTTGGCGGACACCATTGTGCTTCTAATCTTCAAGAATAGTTCCTGGCAGAAATAGATCAAAACGGAAACTCAAGGAGAACACAATATACGAACCTCGGGGGATTATATATTACAAAGTTTTACAACAAAAGGAAGGTACTGGGAGAAATCGGGTCGGAGACGGAGTTCGAGGTGGCCACACCACCTGCTGGCGCGACCAGGGGGGCCTGCGCCAGGGGGTGGTGTGAGCCACCCTGGCTCCGTTTCCGTCCCTCTTTCGCTTCATAGCTTTCCTTGATGGATAAAAATTGCAAAAAATATAACTAGATAGTATTTTTGCGGAACTTTTCTTACCAGATCTGTTACCTATTTGAAAACGGACTTTGCAGGTCTCTGAATTTGGTCTTTGATAAATTTTCCGGAGTTACAACTTGAATAGCATCAATATCTTCATTGTAAGAATCTCCAGCAATATGGTGCTTGAGTCGCTGACCATTCACCACTTGTGTAGTGTGATCTTTTAAAGAAGAAATTTTTATTGCTCCTGAACGATACACTTCTAAAATAACAAAAGTCCTTCCCATTTTGAAAGTAGTTTCCCTGCAAAAAACCTGAGACGAGACCTATACAATAGAACTTTCTCACCAACATGGAATTCTCACTTAAGAATTCGCCTGTCATGCCATCTTTTAACTTTTTCCTTAAAGAGTCTAGCATTCTCATATGCTTCACTCCTCCATTCATCCAACGAACTTAAGTCAAATAATATTTTTTCACCAGCAAGCTTGCAGTCTCTATTAAGTTCTTTAACCGCCCAATAAGCTTTGTGTTCTAATTCTAAAGGCAGGTGACAAGCTTTCCCATAAACCATTTTGTAAGGAGACATCCCCATAGGATTTTTATAGGCAGTCCTGTAAGCCCATAAAGCATCGTTCAACTTTTGAGCCCAATTTTTTTGAGATCTATTAACAGTCTTTTGCAAGATGGATTTAATTTCTCTATTTTATAACTCTACTTGTCCACTAGTTTGGGGATGATAAGCTGAAGCGATTCTATGATTAACATCATATTTAGAAAGGGTCTTTCTAAAACCACCATGAATGAAATGAGAACCTCCATCGGTCATAAGATACCTAGGTACTCCAAACCTAGGAAAGATAACATCCTTAAGAATTTTTAGAGAGGTCTCCCCATCCGCACTCTTCGTAGGTATGGCTTCTACCCACTTAGTGACATAATCAACAACAACAAGAATATGAGTATAACCTTTTGAGGGAGGAAAAGGACCCATAAAGTCAAATCCCCAACAGTCAAAGGGTTCAATAACTAGAGAGTAATTCATAGGCATTTCATTACGTCTAGAAATATTACCAACATGCTGACGCTCATCACAGGATAAGACAAATTTTCTTGCATCTTTAAAAACGGTTGGCTAGTAGAAACCTGATTGTAGCACCTTTTGCATAGTTCTATCTCCCGCATGATGTCCTCCATAGGCACTACCATGACATTTCCATAATATCTCCTTTTGTTCATATTCTAGAACACATCTTTGCATAATACCATCCACTCCTTCTTTATATAAATGTGGGTCATCCCAAAAATAATGCCTCAAATCGTAAAAGAACTTCCTTCTTTGCTGAGCTGTGAAAGTTGGAGGCAAATACTTGGAGACAATAAAGTTAGCATAATCAGCATACCAAGGGCTCCCTCGCGAGCTTACCCCTACTGCAGCCAACTATTCATTAAACTATCATTAACAGGCATAGGATAAAAAAAGATGTTTTCCAATCGAGATAAATTATCAACTACAGGATTTTCAGCACCTTTCCTATCTACAATATGTAGGTCAAACTCTTGTAAGAGTAGCACCCATCTAATAAGCCGCCTAGGCTTAGCATCTTTCTTCGTCATTAGGTACTTAATAGCAGCATGATCAGTATGAATGGTAACTTTTGAGTCAACAATATAAGGTCTAAACTTATCACAAGCAAAGACAACGGCTAAGAATTATTTTTCAGTAGTAGCATAATTCCTTTGAGCAGCGTCAAGAGTCTTACTAGCATAATGGATAACATTTAGCTTTTTCTCTATTCGTTGCCCAAGGACAACACCTACAGCAAAATCACTAGCATCACACATTATTTCAAAGGGTAAACTCCAATCAGGTGGTTGAACGATAGGAGCAGTAGTTAAAGCCTTCTTTAGAGTTTCAAAAGCTTCCTTACAATCATCATCAAAGACAAAGGGTACATCCTTTTGAAGAAGATTAGTGAGGGGTTTTGATATCTTAGAGAAATCTTTAATAAACCTTCTATAGAAACCAACATGACCAAGGATACTACGAATACCTTTGATGTCTCTTGGACATGGCATTTTCTCAATTGCCTCAACTTTAGCTCTATCAACTTCTATGCCTCTTTCAGAAACCTTATGTCCAAGTACAATCCCTTCATTCACCATGAAGTGGCATTTCTCCCAATTAAGAACAAGATTAGTTTCTTCACATCTCTGCAAAACTTTATCGAGGTTGTGTAGACAATTATTAAAAGAAGTTCCATAGACGGAGAAGTCATCCATGAATACTTCCACAATTTCGTCACAAAAACCATGAAAGATAGCAGACATGCATCTTTGAAAAGTAGCAGGAGCATTACATAAACCAAAAGGCATACGTCTATAGTCATAGGTTCCATAAGGGCATGTAAAAGTAGTTTTTTCTTGATCTTGTTATTTAACAGCAATTTGAGAGAAACTAGAGTATCCATCAAGAAAACAAAAATGGGTCTTTTTAGACAATCTTTCTAACATTTGATCAATAAATGGAAGCGGGTAATGATCTTTCTTAGTAACTTTGTTAACTTTCCTGAAATCAATGCACATTCTATAACCTACTACTATTCTTTGGGGAATAAGCTCATCATTATCATTAGGAACAACGGTATTTCCCCCTTTTTTAGGGACATAATGAACAGGACTAACCCATTCACTATCAGCAATAGGGTAAATAATACCAGCATCAAGGAGTTTCAATACCTCGTTTCTTACCACTTCCTTCATCTTAGGATTTAAACGACGTTGGTGCTCTACCACTGGCCTTGCATCTGGTTCGTGTCAACCAAATACCAACTTGCATATATTTTCACAAAGCCACTTGATAAAGTAAGATTTTGTTATTTGAGGAATGAGCTAAATATCATAGATTCAAGAAGTTTGACTTGATCATCTTGCATACACACCTATTACTTGATCATTATGTGGTTTACACTACAAGAAAAGTTGGCTTTTACAACGGACGATTTTCGTGGTTGAAGGCCCGTTTTTTGTGGCTAAAAAGTCTTCTACAACGGATGCCCTTCGTGGTAAAAGCCCTGGCACAAAAAAATCTACCATGATTTTTTCTGACCGTGGCGGATCGTACCGTTCAGCCACGAAAACTTGTTTCGTCGTAGATATGTTCGCCAGTCACGTTGACTACTGACGTCATGCAAAATGCCATGTGGCAAACACCGTTAACGCCCAGTTACCACCGTTAATAGCCACATAAACCGCGGTAGAAACCAGGCCCAGCCAAGGCCTGCTAATAATTAAGTGGGCCAGCCCATTAGGAGAACCTAATAAGATTATGGCCCATTACTATTTCATCCGGCATTGTTTGAAATGGGCCCAAAAGATGCAGCCAGCAGCGGCTCGCGAATGCTAGGCCCGTTACTATTTCATACTATAGAATCCCACATTGTTCGAATACTGTGCGGCCCGTTAATAGCCTGTGCCAAGTAGGCCTGATACTGTTAAGGCCCACGGTCAGCCTGTCACTATTCTCACAACTCGTCCTGGGCGGCCTACGAACACCCCACTTTTGAGAAGGTTTGATACTATTCTACCCTTTTACTATTCTGGTTTGTTACTGTTCTGATCGTCTACTGTTCATGTTCGTTACTGTTGTGGTCCTTTACTGTTCTGGCCCATTACTGTGATGGTTGCCACTGCTCTGGCCTGCTACTGTTCATGCCTGTTACTGTTTTGTCCTGTTACTTTTCTGGTCTGTTACTGTTCTGGCCAGTTACTATGCTGGGTTACCACTGTTCCGGCCTGCTAGTGTTTTGGCCTGCTACTGTTTTGGCCTATTTCTGTTTTGGCCTGTTACTGTTTTAGCCGGTTACTATTTCGCCTGTTACTATTTTAGACTATTACTGTTTTGGCCTGTAGCTGTTTTTGCCTGTTACTGTTTTGGCCTGTTACTATTTTGGCCTATTACTGTTCTATCCAATTACCGTTACAGTTTCGGTCTTTCTGAAGCCCATGAAAATATCATAAAAGGAGTATAATTAGCGAGCATCTTTTACTATTCATGGAAGGTGCAATACAAGAAGGGCAAATAACAAAACCCTATATAGTTACCTGATCGACCTTGCTGGCACAGTTATGGTTCCGCCATGCATGGACGGCGTCAACTAAATGCATACGGCCTATGCGAGTTGTCTAGATATTACATCAGCTGCAAAATTCTTAAAAATATTACATAATATGAACGAAAGGTAAAGAAAATTCAGCATTTCAGTTGCGAATCAAGTTGATAGCAGAGTCCTCAATTTGCTTTCTCAATCCATCAACTGCATCTCCCTTTGAGTGTGATAGCTACATTGGAAAACCACCTTGAGACATGATCTTGCAGTCCCCTCTTTGGTGGCATTAACAATAATTACAGTGTGAAACTAAGTAATAACAAATTAATACAGCAAACAAGACAAACTACTCATAGCTAAGAATGAACCAGATAGGAATTATAACTGCATAATACGAACTTGTAGAGCAGGAATGCAAACCATGAATGAACTATATAGTAGAGGATAGTTATGTTGTTGCCTAGGACGAACCAAAACCAAATACGAGATATAATGGTGTGGCTTGTGAACCCGTAGAATAGGACAAACAAACATTAGACAAGTATGCCAACAATGAAATGAGCAATCAAACAAAGTGTTTTCT
This sequence comes from Avena sativa, assembly GCA_916181665.1. Taxonomy (NCBI): domain Eukaryota; kingdom Viridiplantae; phylum Streptophyta; class Magnoliopsida; order Poales; family Poaceae; genus Avena; species Avena sativa. The sequence goes on along the minus strand of OV702290.1, from coordinate 22,047,268 downwards.
TAGAATTTCAGTATAAACTAGCCAGGTCATTTCAGCAAATATAAACGGAAGCAATGGTATCTCCTGAAATGAAACAAACATTGGGTGACTCAGAATTTGCGGTGAGCTACACAATGACATGCGGTTATTGTCGTAGCTAAGAATGAAACACATAGAAATTATAACCACAACATACTAGAACTTGTCGAGTAGGAATGGAAAACACGAATGAACTATATAGTAAAGAATAATTATGCCATTGTTTAGGACGAACCAACACCAGATACAACAAATATATAATGGCATCACTGGTGGACCTGTAGGCTGTGCAAACCAACATGTTTAGTGTTGCCTTTTTAAGCTCTACGCAAAGAAAAATAAAATAGTTAGTGTTGCAGCTTTTGAAGAACCAGATGGAAACAACAAAATTATAATCAAATTAGTACAAAGAGTTTAAACGGCTACTACAGGATAGCAGAACGATGCCAAGGGGGAAATAATAGCAGGAACTAATCTCAGGACGAACCAGATAGATTCAGCAACTGTAGAGCAGGGAATCCACACTAATATTTTCCGCTGACTTCAGATTTTGCAAGAATTACATGGTAGCAGGCAATTACTATTGTATGGAGTAGCTAAGAACATGTGCATGACAAAATAACAGGCATGTCCATGACTTGAAATTTGTAGAGTAGCGAATGCAAACCAACATGTCTAATGACCTTGTATGTACTAGCACGATGAATAGGCATGCCCACTGACTTGTATGTACGAGCACGATGACAAAAATGCAGTTCACTGCGACAAGCTTGAACCTGCTATATTGCCGACAAACAAAAACGGGTTGTAGATTTTGTTAACCTTGGTCAAAGAGGCGTCTAAGTATCGTCGGTACCATGTGGGTGACGTCCAGGTCACCGAGGGTGCTGCAGTGGTGGTGGCTGTTGGCATCGGGGAAGCAGATCTTGGGCGGTCGATGCTGGCTTGAGTGCGGTGGACGAGAGCATCATTGAGGACGATCCAGTGCAGTGAACAATGATGACCGAGCAGCTGGTCTAGAGCGGTGGACATGGAACTCCTCGAACTAGATCATGTTCGGTGTACACCGATGAAGCGGATCCGGTAAGGTTGGGTATCTTTCGGTGGCCGGGAAGGAGAGCTTGGGTGGTCGATGATGTCATCGGCATGGTGAACGACACCGCAGCTCCGGTGTAGTGGCAGAAAGACCCGGTGAACCAGATCCAGTCGGTGAGCATCGGTGAAGCGGCTCTGCGGCGGTGCACGAGACCGCAACTCAAGCGGCTCCAGCCGCCGTGGAATTGCTGCCGGCCGGTGCACGTGGTGTTCATGGAGGTGAGGGCGTGGGAGAGAGGAGGATGGGATTTTTGGAAGGACCAGCGGGAAAATCTGGGCGAATCCGGACTAAGGAGGTGAATAGAAACATAAATTATGATCGTGTCCCCAAGCTACCGACTTTAGCTTTCCCATAGGGCGTCAGAACAATGGGTAGAATGGGAATTTTGAATTCGAAAGTTTTTGAAACTGAGGGGCAGGAAATGCTTCAAGATCGGTGTGTGATTTTGCCGCTTGATTGAGATATTGATTTTGGCGACCATCCATCTAATAATAATATAAAAATGGTATTACCCTGGTGGGATATTTTGCCTCAAAGTTTTTGAAAAGGAGGGGCAAGAAATGCTTCAAAGTTAGTGTATTATTTAGCCGCTCGACAGAGATTTTGAATTTGGCTACAGGATAAATAATAATAATAGAAAAATGATTCTCCATGGTGGGAGATTTTTCCTCAAAGTTTTTGAAATGGCAGGGCGGGAAATGCTTCAAGGTCGGTGTGTGAATTTGCCACCCGATTGAGATTTTGAATTTGGCTACCAGAAAAAAATAATACTGTAATAGAAAAATGGTACTCCACGATGGGATATTTTGCCTCAAAGTTTTTGAAATGGTGGGGCGGGAAATGCTCAAGGTCGGTGTGTGATTTTGCCGCTCCATAGGGATTTTGAATTTGGCTACAGGACAAATAATAATAATAGAAAAATGGTACTCCCCGATCGGAGATTTTGTTCAAAGTTTTTGAAACGGTGGGACGGGAAATGCTTCAAGGTTGGTGTGTAATTTTGCCGCTCGATTGAGATTTTAAATTTGGCAAGATTCCAAGTAATACTAGAAAAATGGTACTCCATCGGTGGGAGATTTTGGTTGAAAATGTTTGGAATAGAGGGGCGCGAAATGCATATGAGTCGGTTGCGATTTTGCCGCTCGATTTTCCGATTTTGAATTTGGCTAGCGGCAAAGTAATAATAGAGAAACATAGTTGTAGTCTAGTACGCTATCTGGTGAGGAATTGAAGGCCGAGAGTCACATCAACTGACCATCCATTACATAATTGTGTAGAACATTGGTAAATTGTGCTGCTTAACTGAGATTTTGAATTTGGATAGAGTACAAGTAATAATTTGAAAAAATGCTACTCCTTATGTTTAGGAATAAAAAATTCCCATAGAAAAAATAATGTTGACTCCATCTGCAAAATTGTTTGGGCTATAGGTTTTTATCCTCGATTAAGATTTTGAATTTGGCAATAGTCCTTGTAACAAAAATTACGAGCGAACCCCACCACCCAACCTAGCAATTTCACAATCGCCATTGGTCATCAGTATGATAGGTCAAACGGAATTTTGCAGTATACGAAAGATTAAACATTGGGCCCAAATATTTCGTGTAGGCGGGAGCTTTTGCCTCTCGATTCAGAATTTTTATTTGGTGACAGTCCAAGTAATAACTGCTAGTAGACCGTACTTCCCTCTGTTCAAGAATCCAAGGCCTGGTCACATCAACTGATCATCGAGGACCTTGCTCAAAGTAGCCTTTTTGTGGACGGAGGGGTAGAAAATTGGATACCATGATCTCGGATTCAAAAATTTTACAGGGGGCGGCAGGAGGATTTGCGGCTCTAGTACGGTTTTGAATGTGACTACTCCAAGTAATAGAATAGAAAAATTGTATAGGGTCTTTTTTGCGGGTCCTACTCCATCTGTTCATCAATCCATTCAGACGTGAAAGAAAATGTTGAGATCCGATTAAAAAATGTAGTTCCATTTATCACATGACGCGTATGAATATGGTGTGCAACAAATAGCTAAGGCATTGTTTTGAGAACCTGAACCTTATGATCAATGATCTAGGACATCAACACTTATAACATAATGTACTATATCATACTAGTACATATTGGTGCATCACACATAACCAATTTGTGGCATTTGTTGCACAAAACACAGAAACAATTTCTTTTTTGCATCTAGCACAGTTTCTTTTGTGTAACATAAAGATTCACAGTTCATATATATAATATCGATAAATTAGTCATACATAGTAATAGCATCATCCTAATTTTCTAAAATCTCACGTCAGCTCATACTTAACAAGATGAATAAGAGATAAGATCAATGTTCATACACCATTATTCATACATGCAAGCTCCATTTATTCATAGATTTCCCATATTGGAGTAAATTACTAGCAAAGTCCACCTATTCATAATCAATACTAATGACCTTGCATCTCCACTAGTTCTTTCATTGAAATCAACATATATTTCTTCCCAAAATTGTTGGAAAGGCTGGTCAACTCCAATAATTGTTTGATGATACCAAGAAAAGTACAAATCATTGTCGTCATCCTCGAACCATGGAGCTTCTCTTTTCTTCACCTTGCTACCATGAATCATCTAGATTAGAAAATTGACGAGCTTTAACAAAAAATGCTACAAAGAACCCTGGAGGTTGTCTCTTCCTCACCTTGTTCTAGCGGTGCTGGTATGGGAAGGTGCCGGTGCGAGTCCAAGGGTTGGTGCCGGTGCGGCTACTGGTGACGGATCTGGAGCTAGTGGCAGTGCGGGTGCTCGCGGCGCCGCTCTTGCGAGCTCGGTCGGGGAGTTCAACGATGTGTAGTCATGCTAGAGGATGCTTGGCCTCCGGGATCCGGTCATATCACGGCAAATCCTGGCGATTGTGTGTCGAATCTGGTGAAGCTCGGCGGCGCATTTGTGGCCAGGGAAAATGGCTCGTGGCGGCCGATTCCGGCAACATAGGCTACCAGGAGAAGCACAGAGGGTAGCTGGCCATCAGCGGAGGATAGATTCGGCGAAGGGCAGTGGGAAGGGCAGCTGGCCGACAGCGAACGTGCGGGCGGGGGAGAAAAAATAAAGGAGTTGAGGGCGTGGTGGCAAGTCCTATATTTATTCTCCTCTAAACATCGATAGGGGTTAGGGTTAGGTTTTGTGCGACTTCGGCCATTAGAGGAGTAAATTTACTCCTCCATTGCCATTTTGGGGATGGGTTAGAGATGCTCTAACCCATCAGGTTAAGATGTTTATTTGGGCCACTGCAAAAAATTAAGCCACAAACCATGCTAGCCACAAAAAAGGTCCCGTTTCTGTGTTCTGTGCAACAAATGACACAAACACTAATGTTCGATGCAATTTTCTCCATCCACACATATATTAGTAAACACCAATCCAACCTTGCAGCATATGAAGCACCAATATTAAGTAGCTAGCAATCCAGAGATAACACATTCAGGAATCATACTACTTCCATATTGGTGCATTCTGTTCCCCATTAATACCTCCATTGATACTATAAGGATATTTAGCAAGCTAAAACAGCTTTGCTAAAAAGGGATATATTTTGAAACAGAGGAATTATATTATAAGGTACCATACAAATTATAGACATGTCGCAACAAGGAAACAACCCAAGTTCATAACAAGTGCAGACTAGTGCACTAACAAATACTTTCAGCTTCAGGTTCCATTTCATGACAAAGGGACTGACCTCAGCTGTTAGTGCTCAACCACAAATACTGAGCAGCTTCATGACTTTCTCCTTATTTTCTATGGAGTGCTCCAGCCGAATTAAAATTTCTTCTAACTTTACGATCAAACGTTCATTGTATACATTTAGGGCAGATGATAACGATTGTTCAGCTTGGAGTTGTTCCTTTAGAACTTGAATATGCGAAGAAATGGCCTTGGAGTTGGACTTGAACTTGAACTTGGAGTTTAACGAGCTCGCTGGGAACCCAACATTACACAACAACATATTCTTGGCTATAGCACCATGTTGTAGTACCTTGGAAAATAAATCCACACATTCTTTTGGAGTTCTTACTGAACAATCTTTTCCAGGATTTGCCAGCTCCTCTTTCAATTTAGCCTGGAAAGTTTTCAGTTGATAGTCATGTGTAAGAGAAGTGAAGTAACTATAGAGAAACATACAGATAGGTTTAACATGTGCATGAACTGCTATAATTGGCAGTGCTGATAACACATCTTATACATTTTAGTAAAAAGATCATTTTGTCATGTATCTTTTTTGATGTCATTTACTAACAGGACTAAAAATGTGGCTTCCTGTGTAAACACTGTGAGGTGCATGATGTGCCAACAATTTGTACAATTCATAACTGAAACTAACTTTAGTTGCAAATTATGAAGGAAAATAGAAACAAAACTGAGAAGCAGTACAAGCAAGGTTGCATATCAAACTTATACGTACAAATCACTGCAAGTGCAACATCACAAAATGGATAGAACACTTACAACAACTTTCTTTACAATGACACCATATCTATTCGTCTGGCATCCCTCAAATTTCTCTAACAGAGTCAACTGTTTTTTTGGATCCCCATTAGACTTTGTCTGCATTTGGACGGGCGAAAATAAATTGCATCATATGCTAGAAACGGAGGTTGAAAGATAAGATCCATACATATTCCACAACATCAATTACATACTTATTTAAAATATATGGTACAGAACAACAGGTCCTTACCAGTTGGTAGAGGTGCCCAATTATGCTGCGGGATCCTGTACAACTTAGTACTCGTACTTTATTACGGCTGGAACAGTTCCTTTGAGCGATGACCTAAAAAATGAGACTTGTAAAACACATGCATAAATACCAATTGACAATGCGATCTAATCTCAGTCTTCTCAAAGCATACCTCATTCTTTTGATCAAGCCAGTGCTGGAGAAGATCACCCCACTGCTTGTCATTCATGTGATCCACATGAGATGTTCTTGTAACATTCTTAAAACACTTGCTAGAGAAGTGTTGCTTCTTTAGCCTGTGGCGCTGCTGGAACAAACATGCGGAGAATATGCTTTTGAGAACAACCTTTACTTCCTCGTTATTCTCATTGAACATGAAAAATCTCTGTAGACAACAATGAGGAGCATAGATAACAAATGGCAAGCTAAGAATACAAGGGACAGAGAAATGGAATATGTGCAAGAGACAGATGACTTACATGTAACTTCTTCAGTAAACCTTCAAAATGCTCGGGGGTATTTTGGTGGTGTTTCCATGAGGGAAAGATGGGAATATCATTTCTCACGAAAACGCCTGTGATCGATGCAATATAAGCAGATTCATGTGGATCCAGTGGCCTTCTGAATCCTACTATAGATGTGATCGGAAGTCTTGATTTAGTTATTTCAAGCATCTGCTCAAGATTTTTTCCCATCATCGGCCCCCTTGTTAATCTTTGTCGTAGTGCAACTAAAAAAATGACATCAAAATATCAATGCATACATATTACATATAAAAGGGCATGCTACTAGTAGTCTATGGATACATAACAAATTTGGTGTCAAGCTCATTTACAAGGGAGTATATGTGTCTATCAGTACTAAAGGTCGTTGGGAGATCATTACTAGTTCGTTGTTGAGAACCTGCTGTTGAAACTGGTTCTGCTGCCAATTCTTCTTGGGTAACCAGATGGGCTACTGGTGGCTGTGGGATGTGTATTTTTATATTTGTAGCCGCCAGTGCAACTGGACCAACTGGTGCGGGATTAGGACGAAACCTTTTATGCTGATGTTTTACATTATAGTCTTTTTTGGCCTGGTTGTCATTTTTAACTAGATTAAGTAGAGTCTGAGACCTTGTTCTGACTCCGTTTCCTGCATTGGAAGCAAATAGCTTTTCAGATTTATCATGGAATCGTGTGAAAAAAGAGGAAATTATTAGGAGTTCTTGTAGAGGTCGACGGCTCGAAAAGCAATGATTCCCATCACAACTCTAGTATAGTAGCTTACTTCCGCTATGAGTACTCTAACCATATGTCACCCTGAGTGAGAAGAAAACACATGAAGTTCCAATAGAATCGACAAACCTGCAGGCTTGACTATAATACGGATAACATAACTAGAAGGGCCCGCCTGGTTATACTCTAAACAAGGAGCCATGACATACTAATTCATCTTAGGACGTCAGCTACAGTTGATGTATACCAGTTGTGCTATCTATAAACCTGTACACTCCAACTAGAATCATTTTAGGATATATTCCACAGATGTCAGAGGAGCTTCATAACAATGGTAATGAAGGCTCTAGCAAACTTTAGTAACGATCGAGTATATGAGCAAGATGCAGTACACTACAACAAACGACGAAGTACTTTTGATAGTAATAAGGTGCATAACGAAAGGAAGCATAAAGTATGCAACAACCTTCATATGGGGAGGAGACGAGTTTACGCTTCACATTGGTGCGGTCAAACAGGGGGGCACGTTATTTGCCCATCTCTCCGGTGCCAGAGACCAGGGAGTCCGTGAAGCAGATGGGACTTTGCGGCAACACTGTGCATGCTCTGGCGTAGTGGTCGTCGGCGTGGGGAAGCCGCTCCGTCTTGCTAAACAAGGGAGTGGTTCCTTCGGTCACAATGGTACCTGATGAGGATACAGTGGTGATGGGAGGGATGGTGGTGTGAGGCCATATTCGTGGGATATGCTCCGACTCTAAGGTCGAGTGAGAGATGCGGGATACGATGTGTTTTATATGTATCACAAGGGCGCCGGTGGTAGGTTCGAAATTTTTGAATTGCATCGTGCCGGGTAGTTCAAAGAAAAACCCGCCAATGTCATTCGAATTTTGATGATCTCACTTTAGAACAAGATGAACCCGCCAAAAAAATTGGCGATCTCTACTCTATGATTATTGCTACACTAGCTAGGAGCCGAGCTAGAGGAAGTGCATCGAATGCGATGGGAGGTATGAACACACCAGCAGCCTTTCCCAGGTGCAGACTCCTTGTAGTCCCTACTACGAAAAGCTATGCGCAGTCACGAGCAGGGCTCTGCTTCAAGAACCCCTACTCTAGTTAGGGTCCGTTTGATTCAAAGGATTTTCCTAGGAATTTTGTAGTATTAAATTCTATAGGAAAATTTCCTACGATGGTTGTTTGATTTGTAGGATTGATTCCCATAGGAGGATTCCTTTGTACTAGTTTTCATAGGAAATCAAACATCCACCCATACCTCTTTTTCAGATTCCTAGGGCATGTTTGATTCCTAGGAAAGGAAAATCGTAGGAGTAGGAAAAATGTAGGATTACAATGTCATGCCCACTCCAATCCTATAGGAATTCATATGAACCAAAGTGCATTTGATTCCACCATAGGAATCAGAAAAAAGAGGTATGGGTGGATGTTTGATATCCTATGAAAACTAGTACAAAGGAATCCTTAGGAAAAATTCCAATGGGAATCAATCCTACAAATCTAACAACTGTCGTAGGAAAGTTTCCTATAGGATTTAATCCTACAAAATCCCTAGGGAAATCCTTTGAATCAAATGGACACCTATGTTGGAATCAAACACACTTTGGTTCATATGAATTCCTATAGGATTGGAGTGTACATGATATTGCAGTGCTACATTTTTTCTACTCCTACGATTTTCCTATCCTATGAGTCAAACATGTACACTCTCCTTTTAGGGGAAAAATAGTACTATGTAGTATACTACCTCCGTTATGGTTCATTAGGCAAATACGTACTCGAAGAAAATAATTTGACCATAAATTTGGTCACCAATTTATGAATTGTATGTCACAAAAATTGCACCATTGGAATCGTCTTTCGAATATAAATAAATTGGTTAAAAATTACTAAATATAATTATATATTATTGAACAGATTTACGGTCAAACTATGTTCTTGAAGTAAGTATTTGCATAATAATTTGCACGTGAGATGTGTGTGTTCTCTTGTGAGACCTTTAGCTTTGTTCACATGGTTTGTGTTTGTATCAACCTTATCTGATCTGTAAACTATACTCGGTACTTGGTTTTTAATAAAAGGGATTTGTGCATCCTTTGAGTGTAGAGGCTGCAGTATCCCCATTTCGAAAAAACAAATGTGTTACTCAAATAAAAGACTATCATGTCATCTCTAGCTATGAGATGGAAAGTAAGACATGTCATCACTTATAAAATTATAATAGGTAAAGCTCAAAAGACTATTAAAGAATTTTGAGTCACATCATATCCATAAATTATTAGGTGTATACTTGGTTCTTGGTACATAATAATACTTAAAAAAAATTGTAACATGCTTAGAGAAATGACAGAGAATATTCTAGAATGGCGGAGAATTGTGTTTTGAAGTTTTAGCATAACGTTCATTGTGCTAAATACTATCCATTGAATCTTCTAGATGCTAGAATGGTAAAGATCCAGAGGTTAGATATTGTTGGGTCCGCAACATAGAAAACAAAAATTTTCCTACGGTGTGAACTACACGCCAAGATCTATCTACTAGGTACAAAGCAAAACGGGTGGACATACATCCATAGAGAACTTACCCTCGAAGACAACGAGCTTTGTTAACGAGTAGGAACTCATGGTTGATGTAGTCGTACACTTGCCGATCTCAAGATCATGAGGAAGTCCGAGCGCCGCAACTCAGCAGCGCATCCGCACTCGCACACACGTTCAAGCCACCAGACAACCTCTACCTCCTCGCTCCAGCGATCCAGCGGAAGCAGCAACTCCTTCCAGACAAAATGCCACCGGAACATGTATCTCGCTAATCCGAGACCATGGGGGAATAATTCTAGAGGGGGAGAGAGATCCTTCACAAGGAGGTGTGTGGATGAAGGAGGGAATGGGTGGCCTTTTATAGGAGGAGGGGGGGTGGGTGCCCCCTCTCTCCATGGCCGGTGCATGGGGGGGTGACCCCTCACCTCCCCCATTCAAACTCCTCCACATTAAAATGCCTCTTCACATTCCCTTTTAAAGTCTCCACTTTAAATGCATTAAGTTTCTCCAAATTTAATGCTCTCTCATTTAATAAAACTCTTTTATTAAATTTATTCAGAATTTTGTTAATTACTTTAATTAACAAACATTCACATATAGCCCCTTGCAATATTTCAATATCACATGCAGAACCACTTTCTGCAATTTCACCCGAAACAATTTCCGGTTTCTATTGAAACAATTCCTGCGCTTTGCAATTCTTTCGTCTGAAACATATGTTCTCCAAAATGGTGTCCAGTAACTCTTAAGTGTGCCACCCTAAGGTTCGCGAATAATGTAGACATGATCGAGACCCTTCTCCGATCAATAATCAGCAGCGGGACCTAGAGATCCGTACTGACTCCTACACATTCAATGATGACTCCTGTGATTGTGAGAACCTTTAACGCTTGTAACTAAATCCCTTTATCTCTCGATATATTACATGTCCGAGATTCGATCATCGGTATCTCCATACCTAGTTTGATCTCGTTACCGACATGCACTCTTTTCTCGTTCCCGTGATATAACATTCTAGTGATCACATCACTTGCTTGTAAGCTATCCTAATGTGATATCACCGAGAGGGCCCAGAGTATATCTATCCGTCATCTGGATTGACAAATTCCACTCTTGATCCATGAGCCTCAACATAACACCTTCGTAGCACTGAACCCATCTTTATAGTCACCCTGTTACGGTGTGACGTTTGATGTTATCAAGATACTCTTCTGGTGTTAGCAATTAACATGATCTCATGGTCTAAGGATAAAGATTACTTCGTATGATGTTATAGAATTATAAACACAATGACTTGATCGTAATGCTATACTTCGGATGAATGTTCATCACATCATTCCACCAATGGTGTGACCTTCTTATTAACAACATGCAATGTCCATGATCAGGAAACCTTGATCATCTTGTTAATCAACAATCTAGTCTATAAGAGAGGAATGACTAGGAACCCTTTTTTTGTTTATTAAACACACATGTATTGATGTTTCCTATCAATACAATTATAGCATGTAAAATAAACATCTATCATATACAAGGAATACATAATAACAACTTTATTATTGCCTCTCAGGGAATATTTCCTTCAGTCTCCCACTTGCACTAGAGACAATAATCTAGTTCACATAGTGATAAATCTAACACCCATGGAGTTCTGGTGTTGATCATGTTTTGCCCTAGGGAGTACTTTAGTCAACGGATCTGCTACATTCAGGTCCGTGTGCACTTTACAAATCTTTATATCTCCATCCTTGACATGTTCGCGGATGGAGTGAAACCGGCGCTTAATATGCTTGGAATTCTTGTGACACCTTGGTTCCTTGGCGTTGGCTATGGCTCCATTGTTGTCACAATAGATCACCATCGGGTCCAACGCACTGGGAACCACACCCAGTTCCATAATGAACTCTTTAATCCAAACTGCTTCCTGCGCTGCTTCTGAAGCAGCAACATATTCCGCCTCCGTTGTTGATCCAGCCACCACAGGTTGTTTGGAGCTCCTCCAACTAACTGCTGCTCCGTTCAAGAGAAATACGTATCCGGATTGAGACTTAGAGTCATCCGGATCAGTGTCAAAGATAGCATCGACATAACACTTAGCAACTAGCTCTTCTTCACCTCCGTATACAAGAAACATATCCTTAGTTCTTCTCAAGTACTTAAGGATATTCTTGACCGCTATCCAGTGTTCCGAACCTGGATCAGATTGGTACTTACTAGTCAAACTAATAGCATGTGCCACATCCGGTCTTGTACATAGCATGGCATACATTATAGAGCCTATGGCTGAGGCATAGGGGATCCTATCCATTATCTCTCTTTCTTCCGCCGTAGCCGGACTTTGAGTCTTACTCAATGTATTGCCTTGCAACATAGGTAAGAACCCCTTCTTACTTCCGTCCATATTAAACTTCTTTAATATCTTATCAAGGTATGTACTCTGCGATAGCCCAATTAGGCGTCTTGATCTATCTCTATAGATTTTAATGCCTAATATATATGAAGCTTCACCAAGGTCCTTCATCGAAAATTTGCTGTTTAGATAACTTTTAACACTGTTTAAAAGATCTAAATCATTTCCAATCAATAATATGTCATCCACATATAATATCAGAAATGCCACATTGCTCCCACTCACTTTCTTGTAAATACAAGCCTCTTCATAAGTTTGGACAAATCCAAACTCTTTGATCACCTCATCAAAGCGGAGATTCCAACTCCGTGATGCTTGCTTCAGTCCATAGAAGGATCGCTGAAGTTTGCACACCTTATTAGCATCCTTAGGATCGACAAAACCCTTAGGTTGTATCATATACAACTCTTCTTCAATCTTACCATTGAGGAACGCAGTTTTGACATCCATCTGCCATATTTCATAATCGAAATATGCAGCAATTTCTAACATAATCCTAACCGACTTAAGCATCGCTACGGGAGAGAATGTCTCATCGTAGTCAACTCCTTGAATTTGTCGAAACCCCTTTGCGACAAGTCGAGCCTTATAGATGGTCACATTACCATCAGCATCAGTTTTCCTTTTGAAAATCCATTTATTCTCAACGGCCTTTCGGTCGTGAGGTAAGTCCACCAAGTTCCAAACTTGGTTCTCGTACATGGATTCCATCTCGGATTTCATGGCTTCTAGCCATTTGTTGGAATCCGGGCTCATCATCGCTTCTTCATACATCGCAGGGTCATCCATTTCATCAATCATGAAATTCATAACAGGATTGCCGTACAGTTTAGGAGCTGCACGTGTCCTGCTTGACCTGCGAGGTTCGGTAGTGTCCTCTTTCGGAGTTTCATGATCAATATCATTAGCTCTCTCTTCATCAGGTGAAGTCAACTCCGAAACAACTTCCGGTGCTGCGCCACTTGCCATTCCATGAAGAGAAGGTTCAATAACCTCTTCGAGTTCTACCTTCCGACTACTCACACCTTTCGCGAGAAACTCCTTCTCAAGAAAGGATCCATTCTTGGTAACAGAGACCTTGCCCTCGGATCTGTGATAGAAGGTATACCCAATCGTTTCCTTAGGGTATCCTATGAAGACGCATTTTTCCGCTTTGGGTTCGAGTTTATCCGGTTGAAGTTTCTTCACATAAACATCGCATCCCCAAACTTTAAGAAATGACAGCTTAGGTTTGTTTCCAAACCATAATTCATACGGTGTCTTTTCAATGGATTTAGATGGTGCCCTAGTTAAAGTGAATGTAGCGGTTTCCAGTGCATAACCCCAAAATGACAGTGGCAAGTCAGTCAGAGACATCATAGATCGAACCATATCCAATAAAGTACGATTATGACGTTCTAACACACCATTACGTTGTGGTTTTCTGGCAGGCGTGAGTTGTGAAACTATTCCACAGTCTTTCATATGTGTGCTAAACTCGTAACTAAGATACTCTCCTCCACGGTCGGAACGTAGAAATTTGACCTTTCTGTTATGATGATTTTCCACTTCATTCTGAAATTCTTTGAACTTTTCAAAAGTTTCAGACTTGTGTTTCATCAAATAGATATACCCATATCTACTCAAATCATCCGTGAAAGTAACAAAATAACGATATCCACCTCGCGCCGACACACTCATTGGTCCACACACATCAGTATGTATGATTTCCAATAAATCTGTCGCCCGTTCCATTGAACCAGAAAACGGCGTTCTAGTCATCTTGCCCATATGGCATGGCTCACATGTATCAAATGATTCAAAATCAAGTGATTCCAAAAGTCCATCAGAATGGAGTTTCTTCATGCGTTTAACGCCAATATGACCTAGACGGCAGTGCCACATATATGTAGATATATCATTATCAAGTTTAATCCTTTTAGCATCAACATTATGAATATGCGTAATACTACTATCGAGATCCAACAGAAATAAACCATTCAACATAGGTGCATGACCATAAAAGATATTATTCATATAAATCGAACAACCATTGTTTTCAGACTTAAATGAATAACCACTTTGCATCAAACACGATCCAGATACAATGTTCATGCTCAGTGCAGGCACCAAATAACAATTATTTAGATTTATAACTAATCCCGATGGCATATGGAGAGGCAGCGTTCCGACGGCGATCACATCAACTCTTGATCCATTGCCAACCCGCATCGAGACCTCATCCCTTGCTAGTTGTCGCTTGTTCCGCAGCCCCTGAACCGAGTTACATATATTAGCAACCGATCCCGTATAAAATACCCAGGTGCTACTGCGAGTACTAGTCAAGTACACATCAATAACATGTATATCACATATACCTTTGTTTGCCTTGCCGGACTTCTTGTCCGCCAAATACTTGGGGCAGTTGCGCTTCCAATGGCCAGTCCCCTTGCAATAGTAGCACTCGGTCAGACTTAGGGCCAGCTCGGGGTTTCTTTTCAGGCGTGGCAACAGACTTGCCACCCTTCTTTCCCTTGTGCTTGCCTTTCTTGTCCTTCTTGAAACTGGTGGTCCTATTGATCATCAACACTTGATGTTCTTTCCTAATCTCCACTTCTGCAGTCTTAAGCATTGACAGAAGCTCGGGAAGAGACTTCTTCATGCCCTGCATATTATAGTTCATCACAAAGCTCTTGTAGCTAGGTGGCAGAGATTGGAGAACACGATGTATGCCTAAGTCAATGGGAATCGTTATTCCCAAGGACACAAGCTTATCGGCGTACCCAGACATTTTGAGTACGTGCTCACTAACGGAGCTGTTTTCCTCCATCATGCAGCTAAAGAACTTTTCTGTAGCATTATAACTCTCTACGGCAGCATGGGTATCGAAAATCATTTTCAATTCTCCCATGGTATCAAAGGCATTGCCATTTTCAAAACGCTTTCGAAGTTCTGGCTCTAGCCCATACAGTATGCCGCAATGAACTAAGTTGTGGTCCTCCTGACGAGTTATATAGACGTTCTTTTCCTCGTCAGGGGCATCAGAAGCTGGTGGGGGGCCTAGCGGCGCATCTAGCACATATTGCTTTTGTGCAGCAGTGAGGAGAATCCTCAAATTCATAGCCCAGTTGGTGAAGTTGCTACCATTCTCCGCAAGTTTCTCTTTCTCCATGAACACATTGAAATTAAAAGCAGGTGGTGCCATCTACAACAGAATTTGTAAAGTATATTTAGACTAAGTTTATGATAGATTGAGTTCAACTAATCCAAATTACTAATGAACTCCCACTCAAAAACGACATCCCTCGTGTCCTTTTGGTGATTACATGAACCAAATCCACTACACCAAGTCCGATCATCACGTGAGTCGGTGTAGCTTCAAAGGCGAGCATCTATATGGGCATCATATAAACTATATGACTCATGCTTAACCTTTCGGTCCGTGTTCCGAGGCCATGTCTGTACATGCTAGGCTCGTCAAGTAAGAACCTTAGTATTTGCGTGTGTAAAACTGTCTTACACCCGTTGTATGAAAGCGTAGAGTTGAAAACACCCGATCATCACGTGATGCCTCAAGACACGATCCACAAAACGGTGCATACTTAAGGAAGAACACATTTTGTCTTGATATCTAAATGAGGGATCATCTTATAATGCTACCAAACGCGCCAAACTAGCAATATAAGATGCTAACATCTAATGTGTGAAGTGAGGTGATATGGTCCATGCATTTGATCTCTATCATTTGCATCGTGGTATGATCTCTATCATTCCTTTGTGTGTAAGGCCAAGGTCTATGGAACTTACATGTTAAGTGAGTTGTAAGAGTATCTATTATACATCTACTTACAACAATACCATATCAAAACACTAGCCCAGCAACGATCTAAACTAGACGCCTCTAATTTATCAATTGCAAGTTTTACGTGGCTTAGGGCTTTCGGAGATAGAACCTGTCTAACCTACGAACATGAACCACAACGAGGATAACCAAGTTATTAGCAACTCGTTGTAAATCAGATAAAGACTATAGTAGGAGAGACAGACACCCGCCAGCCACTTATGCAAAACAAGTTGCATGTCAGTCGTGGAACCGGTCTCATGTACGATGACATGTAAGGTTGGTCCGGGCCGCTTCATCCCACTATGCCACCAATATCCAAAGTACATAGAAGATGCAATAACATGATCATCATCGCCCACATATGAACATATGTGTACTACCCGTGCAAAGCACGCACGCATAGATCAGGCTCTGATACCACTGTTGGGTCCGCAACATAGAAAACAAATTTTTTCCTACGGTGTAAACTACACGCCAAGATCTATCTACTAGGTACAAAGCAAAATGGGTGGACATACATCCATAGAGAACTTACCCTCAAAGACAACGAGCTTTGTTAATGAGTAGGAACTCGTGGTTGATGTATTCGTACACTTGCCGATCTCAAGATCGTGAGGAAGTCCGAGCGCCACAACTCAGTAGCGCATCCGCACTCGCACACACGTTCAAGCCACCGGACAACCTCCACCTCCTCGCTCCAGCGATCCAGCGGAAGCAGCAACTCCTTCCAGACGAAATGCCACCGGGAACATGTATCTCACTAATCCGAGACCATGGGGGAATAATTCTAGAGGGGGAGAGAGATCCTTCACAAGGAGGTGTGTGGATGAAGGAGGGAATGGGTGGCATTTTATAGGAGGAGGGGGGGGGTGCCCCCTCTCTCCATGGCCGGTGCATGGGGGAGGGGACCCCTCACCTCCCCCATTCATGTGGTGGTAACTCCTCCATATTAAAATGCCTCTTAACATTCCCTTTTAAAGTCTCCACTTTAAATGCATTAAGTTTCTCCAAATTTAATGCTCTCTCAATTAATGAAACTCTTTTATTAAATTTATTCAGAATTTTGTTAATTACTTTAATTAACAAAAAATCACATATAGCCCCTTGCAATATTTCAATATCACATGCAGAACCACTTTCTGCAATTTCACCCGAAACAATTTCCGATTTCTATTGAAACAATTCCTGCGCTTTGCAATTCTTTCGTCTGAAACATATGTGCTCCAAAATGGTGTCCAGTAACTCTTAAGTGTGCCACCCTACGGTTCGCGAATAATGCAGACATGATCGAGACCCTTCTCCGATCAATAATCAGTAGCGGGACCTGGAGATCCGTACTGACTCCTACACATTCAACGGTGACTCCTGTGATCGTGAGAACCTTTAACGCTTGTAACTAAATCCCTTTGTCTCTCGATATATTACATGTCCAAGATTCGATCATCGGTATCTCCATACCTAGTTTGATCTCGTTACCGACATGCACTCTTTTCTCGTTCTCGTGATATAACATTCTAGTGATCACATCACTTGCTTGCAAGCTATCCTAATGTGATATCACCGAGAGGGCCCAGAGTATATCTATCCGTCATCTGGATTGACAAATTCCACTCTTGATCCATGAGCCTCAACATAACACCTTCGTAGCACTGAACCCATCTTTATAGTCACCCTATTACGGTGTGACGTTTGATGTTATCAAGATACTCTTCCGGTGTTAGAAATTAACATGATCTCATGGTCTAAGGATAAAGATTACTTCGTATGATGTTATAGCATTATAAACACAATGACTTGATCGGAATTCTATACTTCGGATGAATGTTCATCACATCATTCCACCAATGGTGTGACCTTGTTATTAACAACATCCAATGTCCATGATCAGGAAACCTTGATCATCTTGTTAATCAACAAGCTAGTCTATAAGAGAGGCATGACTAGGAACCCTTTTTTTTGTTTATTAAACACACATGTACTGATGTTTCCTATCAATACAATTATAGCATGTAAAATAAACATCTATCATATACAAGGAATACATAATAACAACTTTGTTATTGCCTCTCAGGGCATATTTCCTTCAGATATGTTGCGATTTGCCAGTCTTCATCCAGCGGTCAACCTTCAAAGTTATTCGTACACTATATAGTAGTAAGATAAGATAAGAAAGTTCGACCTAGTTTCACGATATCGTTTCCTTTTTCTATTGTTTCCTTTTTCATTTTGTGATGGACTCGCTGCACTTGAGTCGGTCCAAAAAATTCCACATATTTTCTGGGTGTGTGCCAGAGCACAAGGGGCACAGTCGTTGTCACATAAAAACTAACACACGCGTATTTTTACATTTTTCATGGATTTGTTGCATTTTTACGTAACAGGGTGACAAATTATCGGGAAGACCATTGATAGAATATTCATTCATCATCTTATTCTTGCAATTCTCATTTATTACTCATATATGTACCTCTCTCCTCTCTTTATTAGATCCTATGTACTCCCTCTATTCCAAAATATAAGATGTTTTAGCTTTTGTGAGACAAATATATCTAGACACCTTTTAATGTGTAGTCCTCTCTCCTCGAGAGAGAATTATCCCACCAGGTTGGCACTATGAAGAATAAAGGCCATGTTTGTAGCTAACACATAATCCTACTCTCTTCGCATCAAAATAGATGTCACAAGTTAGTCAAAATTTGGAAGAATCTATATACTACTACTAAATAACTAAATTGTTTTCTAATTTTGTCGACCAAATATCACACATCAAGTTAAAGGTCAAATTAATTTGACAAAATCACCCGAAACTCTTTTAAATGGCTATAAAAGTGGTTATCTCTTCAATGTATAAATTGTGGAGAGTGTACATATGTTCAGGAGGGATCCCCAGTAGTTACCTCTTCCTTCCCCTGTAAGCATTGGTGCAATGATTATACTACACTGCAGTTGTACAAAGACAAAGTTGGGGTCCTGCTCTAAAGTCACCATCAATGGGATACCGCTGCCACTACCATCAACATGACTAAAACCGAAGATGGCGGAAGAATGGAGGCTCTTTTTTTGGAGTAAAGAAAAATGGAAGCATTGAGCAAGTGAAGTTGGTGAGATGCAACATGACAATGATGGCAAGGTAGCTACCTCTCTGCACGGAAGCGATAAAAACTAATTACTACTATAGTACAGTAGGAAAGATAATCACACCCAAAATTGGCTCTGGCAACATTGTGGCTGGTGATGCATATCACATTCACCAAATAACCAAATATTTTACCAGCAAGTACACGATCATACATTCATACTACTAATAACGGTTTTCAATTTACTGGGGCAATATTGCAATCCATATATCCGGCCATGAACTAGTCCCTCCGTTCCATAATATATAAGCCTTTTTCGTAAGCTGTTTTAGCTCTATAAATAGGCTTATCTTATGAAAACAGATGGAGTACTAACTAAGGTCTTCCACGTGCCGGCTCATTAATGGAGATCGACGACAGTTTCACGCTTCAGCTTTGCCAGCTCAGCCAGGAGTTTGTCCTTCAGGTCCTCGAGGTCCTGGATCTGTTTGAAGCTTATGCCCAACATCTCCATCATGCTGATGTTCCACCGCTTCAGCTCGTCACGCTCAATCAAGTATTCCATGGCGAGATTCCTGAGGAGGCAAAGCCCGACCTTGTCAATGGCAAGTTTGGAGTAAAGTCTACTGCACTCCTTGACGAGGGCGCTTATGTCCACTGTCTTGATGCAAAAATCGCCCATCACCTTTTTCACCATAAACTCGATCTCGAAGCCAATATTCTATTAGATGAACAGGGAGCGTAAATTCATAAGTGTACCCAGAGAACTATCAAGGAAGAGAGACAGGAAATCACAATTCGAATGATTTCTTACCTTGCGGCTGTACCGATTAGCCTCCATCGGTGACGGTGAAGATGATTCTGCAGGCAGGAGTGCCGCGGGAATGCAAAGTCCGCCCGACCTAAAACAACATTAAAAAATGTACTAATAGGGAAATGAGCGGATCAAGAAACGGTCAAAGACATGGAAAGTTGCCCAAGCAGGGATATTTTCCTGAAGGTATCAGTCTCCATCAACGACGGTGAATATGATTCTGCAGACAGGAGTGCCGAGGAAATTCGAAGACCACCCGACCTAAAAACACCATTGAGGAAGAATGTGCTTTTTTAGGTAAATGAGCAAATCAAGAAATGGTCAAAGACACGGAAAGTTGCGCAAGAACGGAGATTTACCTGAAGGTATCTATCCCTGCCTACGGCGGCTTCGAAGAACCTTGAGTTGAAGACCTCTTATCTGCAGCCGAGGGATTCGACTAGGAACCTTTGATCATCGCATCGCTTGGTACCGGTAGCAACATAATGGCAGAACGGCAAGCCTACTTCTTCTCTTCCGCCAGCTTCGCCATTGCGGCACGAGCGCTTCTGCGGAGGGACTTGTTCTCGGTCATGCGGGTGAAATAGAACAACAAAAAGGATTGAAAATAGGCAAAGCAATCTGGCAGAGAAGAGCTACAATCGTGAAGAGGAGGAGGAAGAAGGTGGAGTCCGTGAGAGGTGGCCTCCCGGTCTCCACGGGAGTAAAAAACCATTTCCATTCAGATACAGTACTTGATGCAGAAATCGAAGAGACAACCGTAAGCAGTTGTCACCCTAGCATGGTCTGGACATCCACTATAAAGTTGAACGTGCCTTGCACGAGACTATAAAATTATAATTATAATAAGTGAAGCTTAAAAAATAATTTTAATTTCGAGCCACGTCCATAAAGTATCGGGTGTATTTTTGGTTCTTCTACTTTGTACTGTATCATTTAGAAATCAACCTAGCTACTCCTACCTAATACTCCACGTGCTCTAGAGAAATGACGAAAAAGATTCTAGAATTATTGAAAAGTGTGATTTGAGATTTGTGCATAGGGTTCATTGTGCTGAAGAATGACAATAGAATATTCTAGATGCTACTCCCTTGTTCACAAATATAAGACATTTTAGCTTTGTGAAACGAATGTATCTAGATGTCGGCCTATAGACTAAAAGACATCTAGATACATTCGTTTCACAAATCAAAAATGTCTTATATTTCTAAACGGATGGAGTAGAATGGATAGAAGATCCAACGGTTAATTAAAAACGGTTAATTAGCAATGTCTAGATCCAACGGTCAAAGTTCAAAGTTATTTGTATCATACACTATACAGTGTGATCTTCTTTTCTTCTACTACTACAATAGAGCAGTTTTGAATTGGATCCATAGCACAAATCTGACCATTGGGATGTTAGATCAAATGGTTCAGAGCAGCTGGATTTGTATTGAACAGCTAGTATGTACCTAGAGCAAACTCCACCATGTTCTAGAACCATCATGTCAACACCCCACCCACCCCCCTAAACTTGATAGCACAGTAGGCTATATTCTGAATATGTGTAGATAGTTATTATTAATAGCACCAATCCTGACAATTGGGCTATTAGATCCAATGGTTCAAAGGAGCTGGATTCATGTTGAACAGTACCTATAGAGAATACTCCACCATGTAACCCCCCCCCCCAAAAATCATAGCACAGTAGGTTGTATTCTCAATGTGTGTAGATAGTTATTATTAATATAATTAATATATGCATTTTTCTCTAACAAGACTATTGGTTAATAATAACAACTTAATGTTTGTTAAATCACATTTCATACAACATATATGTGTGCGGCTCATGCATTTTACTAGTAGACTTAATGTATGCCTTTTTTCTCTAACAAGGCTATTGGTTAATAATAACAACTTGATGTTTGCTAAATCACATTTCATCCAGTATATACGTGTGTGGCTCATGCATTTTACTAGTAGACTTAATGTATGCCCTTTTTTCTCAACAAGACTATTGGTTAATAATAACAACTTAATGTTTGCTAAATCACATTTCATACAATATATACGTGTGTGGCATGTGCCTTTTACTAGCCCATTCTAGCTAGCATCTAATAGAAGATACACTATGAATAGTATATTCTTTTACCCATTATAGTGTATGAATAACTTAGAATTTTGACCGTTGGATCAAGACTCGCAAATCCCAATATTGCCAACCGGTTGGATCTTATTTTCCATTCTGGCATCTAGTAGATACTATTAATAGTCTTTCTTATCCTATCTTAATTACCACTATATTTTTTGCGAATAACTTTTAATTTTGATCGGTTGGATCAAATCTCGCGAATCCCAACATTATCGGTCGTTGGATCTACTGTTCCATCCATCGCAGCATCATCTCTAGAAAATACTATTGTTTATCTTATGTTATCTTACCTCTATACAATATACGAATAACTTCGAATATATTGACCGTTGGATCAAGACTCGTGAATCCCAACATTGCTAGTCGTTGGATCTTCTTTTCCATTCTACTAGCTAGCATGTCTACTAGAATATATTATGGATAGTACGTCTTTAGCACAATGAACACAATGCACAAACCTTAAAAAACACTATTCCATCATTCTACTCCCTTCGATCCAAATTATTGTTCTCAGAACCGAATCTAGACAAATCTAAGAATAATAATTTGGATCGGATGGAGTAGAATAATCTTCTCAGGCGTATATTTTGTTCTTGTACTTTGTATATCATGTAGAAGTCAACTATTATTAGCTAACTAAAACTTTAAAATTTTGGTAACATGGTCTAGAGAAACAAGGGCTAAGATTCTAGAATGATGGAGAAGCGTGTTCTGAGTTTTGTGCATAACATTCATTGTGATGAAGACTATCAATAGAATCTTCTAGATGCTAGAATGGAAAAGAAGATCCAACGGCTGGAAATGTTGGGATTCGCGAGTCTTGATCCAACAGTCAATATTCAAAGTTTCCCGTACACTATATAGTGGTAAGATCATGTAGAAGTCAACGGTTATTAGCTATCTACTAAAACATGAAATTTTTGGTAACACATGGTCTAGAGAAACGAGGGATAAGACACTAGAATGATGGAGAAGTGTGTTAATTTTGAGTTTTGTGCGTAGCATTCATTGTGATGAAGACTATCAATAGAATCTTCTAGACCGTTCAAAAAATAGAATCTTCTAGATGCTAGAATGGAAAAGAAGATCCAATGGCTAGAAATGTTAGGATTCACGAGTCTTGATCCAATGATCAATATTCAAAGTTATTCGTACACTATATAGTGGCAAGAATAGAGCAGTTTTCAATTGGATCCATATCACCAATCCTGACCGTTGGGCTGTTAGATCCAATGGTTCAGAGCAGCTGGATTCGTGTTGAATAGTACCTAGAGAAAACTCCAGCATGTTCTAGAACCATCATGTCACCACCCCCAAGATTTCATAGCACGATAGGTTGTATTCTCTCTAGTACTATAATGGTATTACCTATCTTGGTAACGATTATTACCAATCTTGAGCTGTTAGATCCAGAGCAGCTAGATTCCTGTAGTATTACCTAGAGCAAACTCCACCATGTTCTAGAACCATCATGTCACCACCCCGACATTTCATAGCACAGTAGGTTGTATTTTCAGTATGTGTAGATAGTTATTATTAATTCTTATCTTATATTACCACTATATAGTGTACAAATAACTTTGAATATTGACCGTTGGATCAAGACTCACGAATCCCAATATTTCCAGCCGTTGGATCTTCTTTTCCATTCTAGCATCTAGAAGATTCTATTGATAGTCTTCATCACAATGAATGCTATGCAAAAAGCTCAAAACACACTTCTCTAACATTCTAGAATCTTGTCCCTCGTTTCTCTAGACCATGTTACTAAAATTTCAAGTTTTAGATAGCTAATAATCGTTGACTTGTAAATGATATATTGTACAAAGTAGAAGAACCAAATATACACCCATAATTTATAGATGTTGATCAAATTTATAATTTTTCTGCTTTACCTATTATAATCTCTACTACTATAATGGAGCAGTTTTGAATTGGATCCATAGCACCAATCCTGACCATTGGGCTGTTAGATCCAATGGTTTAGAGAAGATGGATTCGTGTTGAATAGTACCTAGAGCAAACTCCACCATGCATGTTCTAGAACCATCATGTCACCACCCCAAAATTTCATAGCACAATAGGCTGTATTCTCTCTAGCTACTACTATAATGGAGCAGTTTTGAATTGGATCCATAGCACCAATTTTAACTGTTGGGCTGTTAATTAGATCCAATGATTCAGAGCAACTAGATTCGTGTTGAATAGTATGTACTAGAGAAAACTCCACCATGTTCTAGAACCATCATATATGTCACCACCCCCAAAATTTCATAGCACATTAGGCTGTATTCTCAATATGTGTAGATATATAGTTATTATTAATATACTTAATGTATGCAATTTTTTCTCTAACAAGACTATTGGTTAATAACAACTTAATGTCTGTTAAATCACATTTCATACATTAGAGAAAAATGCATAAATTAAGTCTATTAATAATAACTATATACACATATTGAGAATATAGCCTACTGTGCTATAAATTTTTGAGGGTGGTGACATGATGGTTCTAGAGAACATGGTGGAGTTGGTTGTAGGTACTATTCAACACAAATCCAGTTGCTCTGAACCCCTGGATCTAACACCCCAACGGTCAGGATTGGTAATATGGATCCAATTCAAAACTGCTCCATTATAGTAGTGGAGATCTAAAACATGAAATTTTTGGTAACATGGTTTAGAGAAACGAGGGAGAAGATTCTAGAATGATGGAGAAGTGTGTTTTGAGTTTTATGCATAGCATTCATTGTGATGAAGACTATCAATAGAATCTTCTAGACCGTTGAAAAAAATAGAATCTTCTAGATGCTAGAATGGAAAATAAGATTCAACGACTGGAAATGTTGGGATTCGCGAGTCTTGATCCAACGGTCAATATTGAAAGTTATTCGTACACTATATATTGGTAAGATTATCTCTATCTCTACTACTATAATGGAGCAGTTTTGAATTGGACCCATAGCACCAATCCTGACCATTGGGCTCTTAGATCCAATGGTTCATAGCAGCTGGATTCGTGTTGAATAGTACCTAGAGCAAACTCCACCATGCATGTTCTAGAACCATCATGTCACCACCCCAAAATTTCATAGCATAGTAGGATGTATTCTCAATATGTGCAGATAGTTATTATTAATAGACTTAATGTATGCATTTTTTATCTAATAAGACTTAAAGTATGATGCTTCTAGAACATGGTGGAGTTTTCTCTAGGTACTGTTCAACACGAATCCAGCTGCTCTGAACCATTGAATATTATAGCCCAACGGTCATGATTGGTGCTATGTATCCAATTAAAAACACGCTAGAGACTCTTGTCAAGAAAAAAGGAAAAAATAGGCCACACACA
Source organism: Avena sativa (assembly GCA_916181665.1). Taxonomy (NCBI): domain Eukaryota; kingdom Viridiplantae; phylum Streptophyta; class Magnoliopsida; order Poales; family Poaceae; genus Avena; species Avena sativa. The sequence continues at coordinate 22,022,052 of OV702290.1, read as the reverse complement.
CACACCATGGCCGTACCAAGGCACACGTCTGCGGCGCCATGCAGTGGGATGAGGGAGAGATCAGCCGGCCAATGCGTGCTGGGCGCTGCATAGGATGGGAGAGAGAGGATGGATGGTGAGAGACAATGAAGGAGAGAGAAAACATAGTAGTACTACTAGTAGTCCTGTGCTACTAGTAGTAGGTACCTGTACCTCGTGTCAGAAACCTGTCAAACTAACTTTACTCTCACATCGCACCGCCTTCAACTCCTTCGTTGCTCTCGCGCCGCCTCCCGTTAATAATCTCTTCTCGCTCTTCGTTTTTTCTTCTGTTTTTTGCTTTGGCAGCTTTGGGGTTAATTTTCTGGTGCCCCTGGTTCAGTAGAAGTACGGTCTACTCAAGTTTTGCAAAGTAGTCCTTTTTTTGAAATTGGGTCTGGGGCATTCAGATCCAAAATATTCATGCGCAAAATAATTCCGGTCACTGGGAACTTTTTATTTTTCTTTCTAACGAGGGATCTTCCCCGAAGTACCAAGTGATGACTGCAAGTGCACAGATCGTTTGTAGCTAGTTTCGAAATAAAGATATCTATCGCACATGGAGCAGGAGTCTGAAGTCTAATAACTCTTGAAATAAATATTATGATAGAAATGCTAGATAAAGTTCTAAATGACAAGATTAAATGAGAGTATTGTGTAAAAAGGTGTTTTGGGGTTTTTGGTATAAGAGCAATAATAAAGTAAAGTAAAATAACCGAATACAGAAAGTAAGTATCACCTATGTAAGAAAGATTGGAACTGCAATAGGGAAAAGCGTTCTCAGGGAGTAGCGGATACTGTTGGAGATATGCCCAAGAGGCAATAATAAAGTGGTTATTATCATATCTTCACACTTATGATAAATGTTTACATACCATGCTATAATTGTATTAACCGGAAACATTAATACTTGTGTGATTTGTAAACTAAAATAAGAGTCCCTAGTAAAGCCTCTTGTTAAACTAGCTTGTTGGTTAATATATGATCATGGTTTCCTGATCATGAACATAGAGATGTTATTAACAACAGGATCATATCATTAGGAGAATGATATGGTGGACATACTCCTATAGATAAGCGTAGCATAAAGATCAAGTCATTTCAATAGTTCAATTGCTATATGCTTTCTGATACATAGTAACCTAATTCCTTCGACCATGAGATCATGCATATCACCTTTACTGGATGGATGCTTTGATGTCATCAAACACCACACCGTAACAGGGTGGCTATAAAAGTGGCATTGAGTGTTCGGAAAGTATTGGTTGAAACACATGGATCAAGAGTGGGATTTGTCCATCCACATGACGGATAGATATTCTCTGGGCCCTCTCGGTGAAATGTCATCCAATTAGCTTGCAAGCATGTGACTTGGTCACAAGGGATCACATATCACGGGAACGAGAAAAGAGTACTTATCAGTAACGAGGTTGAACTAGGTATGCAGAGATACCGACGATCATAACCTTGGATAAGTAACATATCGTGAGACAAAGGGAAATTGGTATCGTATGTAAGTGGTTCATTCGATCGCAAAGTAATCGTAGAAATATGTGGGAGCCATATGAATTTCCAGATTCCTCTATTGGTTATTGTTCGGAGAAGTGTCTCGATCATGTCCGCATAATTCACGAACCGTAGGGAGACACACTTAAGGATTCGACGTTGTTTGAGTAGTTATGGTATTATGAGAAAGAGACCGAATGTTGTTCGGAGTCTCGGATGGGATCCGGGATATCACGAGGTGATCCGGAATGGTCCGGAGAATAAGATTCATATAAGGAAAGTCCCGTTTCGGAGTTCGGGAATGATTCCGGTGTTTTCATCGGGGATATTCTAGAAGGTTCCGGATTGTCCGGCACTCCGGGGGGGAAGGGGTACATGAATGTGTCATTACATATTGGAATGATTGCATCATGTACTAAGTGTTCTTGCTGTCCCAAATATAGGATTAAATTGAATCCTAAAACAGAAAAGTCAAATGTCCAGTTTGAAAGTCAAACTGCCAAAACAAGAAACTGTGGGAAACAAGCAAGAGGAGTTGGAACCAACCTGGAGGAGGAGTTGGACTCCTCCAGGCCGGCGCCCAGCCCAAGGCCGAGTTGGGGAGGGACTCCCTCCCTCCCCTGGCGCGCCCACACCCTCCCACCTATATAAGGAGGGGCAGGGCTCCCCTCCTAGACACACAAGTTTCCTATCCTCTAAACTAAACCCTAGATCTAGACCCCGGTTTAGAGCTATTCGGTTTAGAGCCTTCTAATTGGTTTAGAGCCTTCTAATTGGTGTGTCTAATTACTAGACCACTAATAGCCTCTCTCATAAGCTCCACCATACTCGCACCGGCTTAAGGCGAAGCCCTGCGGGATCTCCCCTCTACTTCCGGTACCACGCCGTTGTGCTGCCGGAATCGCGAGGAGAGTGCTACAACCTCCGCTGCCTGCTGGAACAAGGGAGAGGAAGGTCTTCGTCGAGTACCGAACGTGTGACCGACTGCGGGAGCGCTGCGGGAACGCGGCGCTGGAAGGATCGTCTACGCGATCTTGAGATCGGAAAGAGTACGACTACATCATCCACGAGAATCTGCTCTCGTTAACCGCTTTGGAATCTTCGAGGGTGAGTTCCTCTATCGACTCGTTGCTACAATCTAGTAGATAGATCTTGGCTTGTTTGTTTGTATGCGATAGAAAAATTTTGTTTTCCATGCTACGAACCCCTACAGTGGTATCAGAGCCGTGTCTATATGTAGATCTGTTGCACGAGTAGAACACAATGGTCATTGTGGGCGTTGATGCTTTTATTGTAGATTGCTTTGCGTGTACTTTGCATCTTGCGGTATGTTGGGATGAAGCGGCCCGGGCTAACCTTACATGACATCGTTCATGAGACTTGCTCCACGCTTGACATGCAACTTGTATTGCATAAGTGGCTTTGCGGGTGCCTGTTTCTCCTAGCATAGTAAAGATCCAATTTACAACGGGTAATCAACAATGCTAGTATCAATGTTGTGGTTCTTGTTCGTAGGTTAGAACGACACTTATGGAAAGCCCCAAACCACGTAAAATATGCAAAGAAAGTAGAAGCGTCTAACTTTGTTTTGCAGGGGTGTGCAGTGATGTGATATGGCCATGATTGTGATTATATTTGATGTATGCAATGTTCCTTATTGTAAGTTGGCAACCGGCAGGAGCCATATGGTTGTCTTTAATTTCTGTTAAGACCTGCGTGTCTATTCAAAATAGTTGTAATAGTTGAAGCTGGTGGACGACAACCATGAAGAAGCGTCATTGACCTTGATGCTATGCCGATGATGATGGAGATCATGTTCGTGCTTGAAGATGGAGATCGGAAGCACAAAGAAGAAAGGCCATATCATATCACATATTATGAATTGCATGTGATGTTAATCCTTTATGCATCTTGTATTGCTTAGTAGACGACGGTAGCATTATAAGATGATCCCTCATGCACATAAATTTCAAGTTCTAAAGTGTTCACCCTTAGTATGCACCGTTGCCAAAGCTTGTTGCTTCGAAGCACCACGTGATGATCGGGTGTCTTTGATTCCGCGGGTGAATACAACGTAAGCAAGCCAGATTTGCTTATGCGGTAGCTAAGGTTTGATCTTGACGAGCCTAGCATGTACAGACATGGCCTCAGGAACACGGATCGCCGAAAGGTAAAGCATGAATCATATAGCAGATATGATGAACATGTCGATTGTTCGCCATTGAAGCTATATCAATTCTCGTGATGATCGGTTTTGATATGGGGGATTTGGTTCGTGTGATCACTAAAACAATGTGAGGGATATTGTTTTGAGTGGGAGTTCACCTAGATTAATTTAATTATTAATTAGAACTCAATTTATCATAAACTAAATCAAAGTGAAATTGCATAGTTGTTGTAGTCATTGGCATCCGTTTACCACCTTGCGCTTAGTTATAATTGAGATGATAGAACTATAGAATTCTGGTTAGTTACTTTACGAACTGGTATCGTATTGTTTTGAAGTGTTAATCTAAAGTTTAAAAGTCCTATTGCAAACTTTCAGTAAGTTCCGGTTACTCCATGAAGTTTAATAATTAGTATTAAATCAAGAGTAACAATTCCAAGTGTTAGTATATAAGTATCATGTTTGTATCCATGATTCTTGATATTCAAAGGATTCCCTTAATATCAAGGTTATCTAGGATCTGAAAGAGTTGTTTCAGAAACCATGATGTGTGGAAGATATTGTGATATCTGAAACGAAGTTTTGGTTGCAACATGATAGAGTATAATATGGCAAAAGTCATGTTCTCATATTTGATGAGAATTTGCAAAAGGGTTGGAGACACTTGTTGTCCTAATCCTCCAAAAGGTTTTGGATAGCAACATTATACTCATAATTCATCGTTATAAGCTAAAAGTAGCTTGATCATGGACGATTCCATGATAAGGGTGAATATTTGATGTAGGTGAAATGTTTACTACACCAAGAGATTACTAAAGAAAGGAATTTGAAAGAACACCAAATATTTGATGATGGTGATCTACTTCAAAGTGCAAGTCCAAAGACATTGGTATTTAATTATACACGCTTTGGACTATATGTCATATGTATGACTCCACTATTGATGTTAATAGATTCTTTCAAACAGAAAAGGAAATACTGAAAGAAAATCTCATAAATATATGGCAGAAAAGAAAAGACTAGAATCGTTCAGTTTAAGTATATAGATGATATACATGTTATGGCTATATTCTTTGCTTGTTAAACAATGTGGTTCTTAAGTATTTGATACTGAATTTGTTGGTGTGAATCGTCATACGAAACAACACAATTCATGAACTACAATGGCCTAAGTAACTAGCAAAAGAATATGTGATGATGTTCATCGAGAACAAAATAAAGGGTTATTGTGTTGCTTGTTAAACATCAAAGCTTGCCTTCAAAGATTTGTTTTATCAGGTATTATGAGAACAAAAGGATTGTTCAAATAATTGCCGTAATCCATAAAAGATGGATGATTCGCAAATCTCGTTGGAGACATCACATCCATAAAACTAGTGCTAAAAATGTCGAAAGACAAATTGATTGAAAGATCACTTAGGAAGTGACATCGCCGTTTAAATTATATTTGAAAGAAAACATGAAGAAACTCCATGTTGATGGAATTTTGGAGTCTTCTGATTTTTGATCAAATGACGCTTGTGAAACTTTCTTAGAGATAATTAAAACTTCGTTCATAGGCCAAAAGGGAATGAATGACTAGCTTATTGGAACTTGTACATATTGTTGTACGAAATCCATTATGTGTAGTCAAGAGCGATGGATTTCAACTTCATATGCTTTCTCCAAAAATTTGAGTGAATATATGAATATTTACTTAATAAGGATAAAGTATGAAACACTTGAAAAGTTCAAAGACTTTCAAGATGAAGTGCAAAATCATTGTAACAAGAATATAAACAGTTTATGATAAAGATCATAAAGGAAGATATTTGAGTTACAAGTTTAGCATAATACCTAAGATTTAAGGAATCGTTCCGTAGATTTGCATTTCCCGAAACACCATAAGAGTATGGAGCGTTCGAGATATGTAATTAAACCTTGTTTGACATGGTAAGATCAAAGGTATAATTCATAAAACTGCCATTGTATTTTAAAGATTAAAAGCTTTAGAGATTACCGTTTTTCCACTGAAAAGAGCTCCATCATAAACCGCTGAAATGACACCATATAAGGTTATGGTTTGGGATAAAACCCAAGTTGTCCTTTCTTAAACATTGGTATGCTATGCATAAGAAAGATGTGTGCAACCAAAGTCGGATGAACCTGTCTTTGTATAAACTGTTCCTCCATAAAACACCGGAGACAAAAGTGTTTGTTGCTTAGAACGTCAAGTTTCTTTGAGAAGAATTTTTTCGTGAAAAGTTAAGTGGGAGGACAATAGAAACTTTGATAAGGTTAAAAGAACCTTAGCTATATGTGCAGAATTGCGCAGCGCCGAAAAGTGTTTCGGAGGCAGCAACAATGCTCATGGTTCACGTACCTCAAAAGGTTGTGGTCACGGAGATCCAAGTTCCTATTGAAACAAGTAGGTCGGATGAACAATCAAATACCAAGATTTGAGGGTTGAATCATTATTTGAGAATAATGAACCGACTACATGCAGAGAAGCGATGATGGGCCCTGACTCCGTAAAATGGCTTGAAGCCATAAAATCCGTGATAGTTCCATACACGAGAAATCAAGTTTTGAACTTGAAGGACCCTCGAGAAAGGTGTAAGACCTTATAGTTGTGTCTGGATCTATAAAGAAATAGACATGGATGTTTCACATCTAGTCAACATGTTGGGAAAGAGTTCACAACAATGTTCAAAGGTTGACTATGACAAGATTTTGATCTTTCATAGTGATATTTAGTCTAGACGGATTAATGTAGCAACCACTACATATAATTTGTTATATGGTAGTTGAATAAACAAAACAAGTTCTTCTAATAGAATCGTTACCTAGGACATGTGCATAACACGGTCCATAGGGTTTTGTTAATTCAAAGGATGCTAAAAGCATATGCAAACTTCAATGGTTAGAGTGAGCATAGCGGAGTTGGAATCTTCACTATGATGAAACTGTTAAAAGAGTTTAATTTCATCAGAGACAATGAAGATGCTTGCGTTTGCAAGAAATTAAGTGGGAGCGTAAAGACATGTTTCTAATACATTATGTGGAAGACATATTGTTGATTGGAAATAATGTATCTTTTATTAACACATATTAAGAATTTCATCCCGATGAAAGACTTAGGCAAAACCCAAATATTTGGCATCAATAGACGCTAATATGGTTGTGCCAGAAGTACATAGACGAGATATTGAATGAATTCAATATAGAAACTACAAGAAAGGTTCTTGTTGCACAGAAAGGATTGAAAGAGTTCAATGTTGATGATATATTCAAGTGTATTGGCACTTGGTAAGTGAAACAAAGATTCAAGTATAGATTGATACTTGATGTATGAAATCACAAAGAGTATTTATATCAATCATACTGTGATATGTACAAATCCAGATATGTCCTATGCTCTAAATGTTGTGAGCATATACCAGAATGATTTGTAAGATGATCATTGGACAATAGTAAGGATATTCTTATGATCTTTTGGAAGAACTAAGAGTATAATATTTGTAGAAGTGACAAATAGATGGTTAGTTCATTGTAAAAGTACTACATTGATACTAGCTTTGTCACAAAGTACAAATTAAGTTTATCTCAATCTAAACTAAGGGTGGCACAATATAATGGAAAGTGAGTTCCATAATGGATTTGGATGATTTCCAAAGTTAAGACATTGTGACAGATACTACAACAAAAGGCTAAGTATATGACTGCTATTATAGCAGCAAAAGAGGGCATTTGTGTCAAGAAGTTTGTTATCAAACTAGGTGTAGTTCACAGTGGGATAATACTATGAAGATATATTGTGCGACAATATTATCAAAATGTTTTAACCCCAAAGAGCTAAAGGTCACACCGAAAGACCAAATTTATACAAAGCCATCTCATTAGAGAATGAGTGATGCGTAGAGACGCAAAGACATGCAATTACACACGGACCTGGAAGTGTCAGATCCGGAGATCAGTTGACCACTAGCAATCGTGTACATACAACACCGGAAAGCAATAGGTGTTGAATACACAAAGATTTGAAACTAGATTATTGACTCTAGTGCAAGTGGGAGACTGTTGGAGATATGCCCAAGAGGCAATAATAAAGTGGTTATTATCATATCTTCACACTTATGATAAATGTTTACATACCATGCTATAATTGTATTAACCGGAAACATTAATACTTGTGTGATTTGTAAACTAAAATAAGAGTCCCTAGTAAAGCCTCTTGTTAAACTAGCTTGTTGGTTAATATATGATCATGGTTTCCTGATCATGAACATAGAGATGTTATTAACAACAGGATCATATCATTAGGAGAATGATATGGTGGACATACTCCTATAGATAAGCGTAGCATAAAGATCAAGTCATTTCAATAGTTCAATTGCTATATGCTTTCTGATACATAGTAACCTAATTCCTTCGACCATGAGATCATGCATATCACCTTTACTGGATGGATGCTTTGATGTCATCAAACACCACACCGTAACAGGGTGGCTATAAAAGTGGCATTGAGTGTTCGGAAAGTATTGGTTGAAACACATGGATCAAGAGTGGGATTTGTCCATCCACATGACGGATAGATATTCTCTGGGCCCTCTCGGTGAAATGTCATCCAATTAGCTTGCAAGCATGTGACTTGGTCACAAGGGATCACATATCACGGGAACGAGAAAAGAGTACTTATCAGTAACGAGGTTGAACTAGGTATGCAGAGATACCGACGATCATAACCTTGGATAAGTAACATATCGTGAGACAAAGGGAAATTGGTATCGTATGTAAGTGGTTCATTCGATCGCAAAGTAATCGTAGAAATATGTGGGAGCCATATGAATTTCCAGATTCCTCTATTGGTTATTGTTCGGAGAAGTGTCTCGATCATGTCCGCATAATTCACGAACCGTAGGGAGACACACTTAAGGATTCGACGTTGTTTGAGTAGTTATGGTATTATGAGAAAGAGACCGAATGTTGTTCGGAGTCTCGGATGGGATCCGGGATATCACGAGGTGATCCGGAATGGTCCGGAGAATAAGATTCATATAAGGAAAGTCCCGTTTCGGAGTTCGGGAATGATTCCGGTGTTTTCATCGGGGATATTCTAGAAGGTTCCGGATTGTCCGGCACTCCGGGGGGGAAGGGGTACATGAATGTGTCATTACATATTGGAATGATTGCATCATGTACTAAGTGTTCTTGCTGTCCCAAATATAGGATTAAATTGAATCCTAAAACAGAAAAGTCAAATGTCCAGTTTGAAAGTCAAACTGCCAAAACAAGAAACTGTGGGAAACAAGCAAGAGGAGTTGGAACCAACCTGGAGGAGGAGTTGGACTCCTCCAGGCCGGCGCCCAGCCCAAGGCCGAGTTGGGGAGGGACTCCCTCCCTCCCCTGGCGCGCCCACACCCTCCCACCTATATAAGGAGGGGCAGGGCTCCCCTCCTAGACACACAAGTTTCCTATCCTCTAAACTAAACCCTAGATCTAGACCCCGGTTTAGAGCTATTCGGTTTAGAGCCTTCTAATTGGTTTAGAGCCTTCTAATTGGTGTGTCTAATTACTAGACCACTAATAGCCTCTCTCATAAGCTCCACCATACTCGCACCGGCTTAAGGCGAAGCCCTGCGGGATCTCCCCTCTACTTCCGGTACCACGCCGTTGTGCTGCCGGAATCGCGAGGAGAGTGCTACAACCTCCGCTGCCTGCTGGAACAAGGGAGAGGAAGGTCTTCGTCGAGTACCGAACGTGTGACCGACTGCGGGAGCGCTGCGGGAACGCGGCGCTGGAAGGATCGTCTACGCGATCTTGAGATCGGAAAGAGTACGACTACATCATCCACGAGAATCTGCTCTCGTTAACCGCTTTGGAATCTTCGAGGGTGAGTTCCTCTATCGACTCGTTGCTACAATCTAGTAGATAGATCTTGGCTTGTTTGTTTGTATGCGATAGAAAAATTTTGTTTTCCATGCTACGAACCCCTACAGATACACCACTAGCATTATAAGGATCTAAGATAAAGATTATCATCATGAACATTCTCAACTATGTATGTGTGGGTGGAACTCCGTATTTGGACAAATAGGCAGCATCCGCTGCTCACATCATCCTCATAACCACAACAGTTAGCAATCGACATTAATCGAATTACTGCGCTATTAAGGGACGTAATCCCATAGGACATATCCCATGGCATGGATAGTGTTTGATGGCCCAAAATATATCGAGCTTGTTGGGGAACCCCAAGAGGAAGGTATGATGAGCACAACAGCAAGTTTTCCCTCAGTTATGAAACCAAGGTTATTGAACCAGTAGGATCAAGGAAACACCTCCAAGGTGTTGCTAGCTGGACTTTGGCAGGGTGCACTACCGGTGCCAGCAGCAACGTGGAAACCTGCACAACACAACCACATAACTTTGCCCCCAACTTACAGCGAGGTTGTCAATCTCACCGGTTTTGCTGAAAACAAAGGATTAAACGTATTGTGTGGAAGAAAGTAATAGCTTGCAGAAAGTAAACAGAAAGCAGTAAACAATTGTAGATTGATGGTAAAAGAAAGGACAGGGGTCCATAGTTCACTAGTGGTGGCTCTCTTTAAGATAGATGACATGTTGGGTGAACAAATTACAACGGGGCAATTGACAAACATCGAGAAAGCATACATGCATATATTAAACATCTTGACTCCTTTTAGATTTGATTGGGCATTAGAACATTATACATAGACCGTAATCCAACTGCATCTATGACTAATAATCCACCTTCAGGTTATCATCCGAACCCCCTCCAGTATTAAGTTACAAGCAACAGATAATTGCATTACACATTGCGTGTAAAGAAAACAATACAATTATTCTATGAACAAAGGATTGCTATTTTCTCCCTAGTAGCAACAACACATCTAGTACCTTAGAGATTTCTGTCACTTCTCCAGATTACTAGAGGCATGAACCCACTATCGAGCATAAATACTAACTCTTGGAGTTGCTAGCATCTACTTGGCCAAGATAGCTACTAACAATGGAAAGCATGCAAGATCACAAATAACAAAGACATGATATAATCAATAATCAATCTAAAATAGCATCTCAATATCCATCGGATCCCCACAAACACAACATGTAGGATTACAAATAGATGATCTTGATCATGAACGGAGCTCACAAGATCTAAACATGATAGCACAAAGGAGGAGAACCAGCCATCTAGCTACTACATGGACCCGTAGTCCAGGTATGAACTACTCACGCATCACACCGGAGGCTTGCATGATGATGAAGAAGGCCTCTAGGGTGAATTCTCCCCTCCGGCAGGGTGCCGGGAAGAGCTTCAGATCCCTCCCGATCTAGGGATGGAGATGACGGCGGCTACAGAATCTTTCGTGGAATTTTGATTCGGTACTTAGGGTTTCTATATCGGAGGCATCTTATAGGCGAAAGGGGAGGCCGAGGGGGTGCCCTAGGCGGCCAGACCACCCGCTGGCGCAGGCCAGGCCAGGCCGCGAGGCCAGGTGGTGTGGCCAGGCCCTGGCCCCGCTCCATCTCGTATTCTGGCTCCGTGTCCCCCTCGGTGAAAAACTGACTTTGGGTTTTGTCCCATCTAATTCTGAGAATATTCATTTTCTGTCTTTCCTAGAACCAAAAACAACAAAAAATAGGCAGCTAGCACTATGGCATCTTGTTAATAGGTTAGTCCAAGAAAGTGTATAGAAAGTACTCCAAAGTGTGGACAAAACATAAGGAAGTAGATAAAACCAAGAATGGATCATCAAAAATTATAGATATGTTAGCATCGTATCAACACCCCCAAGCTTAACTCCTGCTCGTCCTCGAGTAGGTAAGTGATAAAAAGAAAGAATAATTTTTGAGGTGACATGCACCATCATAAACTTGATCAAAGTATTTGTAAAACATTGATAGCTGGGATCATAGTACTTCAATCATAACATGAAAGATAAAGTTCTAACAATAAGACACATCAACTATGTTGCAACATGAAAAGGCACAAACAAAAGATTCATGAATAACAATGCTTTGCAAGACGTTTGTTTGCTTCACATAAAGAAAACATAGCATAGTGGCATTCAGCTTGTCCCTCATAGAGTAGCAAACATAAATGCGTAGGACACCTTCAAAGTTCATAAGAGTGACTAGATACAAATAGTTTAAAACAAGCAATATCAAGGTATGCATCAATCAACAAGTCTTGGGACAATGCACATAGAACTGAGAATGGCCACTATGCTCTCAAAGTAGGTGCGTAAAGATAGAAGGTGGAGACTCAACAAAAAAGTAAAAGAAAGGCCTTCATAGAAGGAAGTAGGGATTCAAGTCTCATAAAGAGCTTCCAAAAATTATGGTACTTAATAGCTTTCAGCTTTCGGCTCTCATTGCCTCTATCATAAGCATCTTGAAGTGATTAAGGTTAAAGTGAACAAACTATGGTGTATATGCTTGACAATGTATAAGTTGGAAATCTAATGTCTCTTGAATACGAGGGCTGCTCCTCATGCTACTCAAGTTTAGTTACAGGTAAGTTCTTGTCATAGTAAGTACATGTGTATCATAGAGAACCGCCAATGGGGTACCCCTTGCCCGATGATACGAAAGAATCCCCATATCAAAATGACAAGGCAAACAGACAACGAGCATCTCGGCAATCTTCTTATTTACCATGGGAAAATGGTGCGTTTTTCTCTCTTTCCTCTTTTCTCATATCTCTTTTTTTCCTTTTTTCTTTTTCTCTTTTTTCTCAATATCTGACTCTTTTTTATAAGAAGAATGCTTCATAGACAGCTCATTATGGTTACGCTGCAGGTTTCCACCATGACGGCATGGATTAGACCAGCGACCCAAGCGTTTCTCTAACACACATACATAACTCCATGGACTTAGAAGCTCCCCTTTCATTTCACACCGACGACATCCATAGACAAAAGAGCATGATATCAACTAGGTACAAAGTACACGTGCAATGTTGAAAGTGTTCCCCATGACAGCATGGTTCTGCTAATTCCCAACATATAAGTGCAAGCATATACAACATATACGACACAATGGTTCAAGTTTATTAAGGGCAAGAAAATTAAAGTGTGCCATCAAGTTCGTGAGAGCTTTAATCACTAGTTTTCTCATAACAAGTTTAATTCGGAAGGTAGATAAAAACATGCATATACTTGGAATAGCAAATGCTAATAGGTAGGTATGGTGGACTCTTTGGAATAACTTGGTTTTGGGAGTTGGATGCATGAGTGGAACTCATACTTGGTTATGGAGGCTAGCAAAAGACTGGGAGCGACCAACTAAGAGAGCAATAATGGCCATAATCATGCTGAGCGACAAAACATCATTAATCAAAGCATAAAGTGATACTGCAAGTCGAAAACTAAAGGATCATAAAGGCTTTGGTGAATTGGGATAGTCATAACATGGTGTGAGCATGCGCCAAGTCAACCAAAATAAAGCATCAAAGGAGAATACCACAATACCATGCTTTAATATGCTAAAACAACGCATGATTCTTCCAAGGCACATTAAGCAATCTCAATTGTTTATAACATGTCATGCTACAACAAAGATTACTAAGCATGAAGCCAAAACAATATCAAGCATGGCATGACAAAGCATAGGCCACAGTCAAAAACAAGCTCTCTTTACCGCTTAAGCATGAACTTTCCTACTCTTTTTCCAATCCAAACCAAACTATTTGAAAACCAATGCATGAAAGAGGGGGTCCAACCAATTTATTCAGCAAACTAAGAAAACCAAGCAAACGAAAACCAAAAACAAAAACGAAAAAAGGAGATTCTCCAAGAACAACACAACTGTGCATGAAACAATAAAAATGAAGTGTTTGGAAGAAAACTGGAATTTTTATTGATGAAGAAGGGGATGCCTTGGGCATCCCCAAGCTTTGACGCTTGTACCTCTTGAATATTTTTTGGGGTGACGCGGGGTGGCATCCCCAAGCTAGATAAAGTTCTAAGTGACAATATAAAATGAGAGTATTGTGTAAAAAGGTGTTTTGGGGTTTATGGTATAAGAGCAATAATAAAGTAAAGTAAAATAACTGAATACATAAATTAAGTATCACGTATGTAAGAAAGATTGGAACTGCAATAGGGAAAAAGCGTTCTCAGGGAGTAGCGGATACACCACTAGCATTATAAGGATCTAAGATAAAGATTATCATCATGAACATTCTCAACTATGTATGTGTGGGAGGAACTCCGTATTTGGACAAATAGGCAGCATCCGCTACTCACATCATCCTCATAACCACAACAGTTAGCAATCGACATTAATCGAATTACTGCGCTATTAAGGGACGTAATCCCATAGGACATATCCCATGGCATGGATAGTGCTTGATGGCCCAAAATATATCGAGCTCGTTGGGGAACCCCAAGAGGAAGGTATGATGAGCACATCAGCAAGTTTTCCCTCAGTTATAAAACCAAGGTATTCGAACCAGTAGGAGCATGCAAACACCTCCAAGGTGTTGCTAGCTGGACTTTGGCAGGGCGCACTACCGGTGCCAGCAACAACGTGGAAACCTGCACAACACAACCACAGAACTTTGCCCCCAACTTACAATGAGGTTGTCAATCTCACCGGTTTTGCTAAAAACAAAGGAATAAACGTATTGTGTGGAAGAAAGTAATAGCTTGTAGAAAGTAAACAGAAAGTAGTAAATAGTTGTAGATTGATGGTAAAAGAAAGGACCGGGGTCCATAGTTCACTAGTGGTGGCTCTCCTTAAGATAAATGACATGTTGGGTGAACAAATTATAGCGGGGCAATCGACAAACATCGAGAAAGCCTACATGCATATACTAAACATCTTGACTCCTTTGAGATTTGATTGGCATTACAACATTATACATATATCGTAATCCAACTGCATCTATGACTAATAATCCACCTTCAGGTTATCATCCGAACCCCCTCCAGTATTAAGTTGCAAGCAACAGATAATTGCATTATGCATTGCGTGTAAAGTAAACAATACGATTGTTCTATGAACAAAGGATTGCTATTTTCTCCCTAGTAGCAACAGCACATCTAGTACCTTAGAGATTTTTGTCACTTCCCAGATTACTAGAGGCATGAACCCACTATCGAGCATAAATACTAACTCTTGGAGTTGCTAGCATCTACTTGGCCAGGATAGCTACTAACAACGGAAAGCATGCAAGATCACAAATAACAAAGACATGATAAAATCAATAATCAATCTGAAATAGCATCTCAATATCCATCGGATCCCCGCAAACACAACATGTAGGATTACAAATAGATGATCTTGATCATGAACGAAGCTCACAAGATCTAAACATGATATCACAAAGGAGGAGAACCGGCCATCTAGCTACTACATGGACCCGTAGTCTAGGGATGAACTACTCACGCGTCACACCGGAGGCTTGCATGATGATGAAGAAGGCCTCCAAGGTGAATTTTCCCCTCCGGCAGGGTGCCGGGAAGAGCTTGATATCCCTCCCGATCTAGAGATGGAGATGACGGCGGCTACAGACTCTTTCGTGGAATTTTGATCTGGTACTTGGGGTTTCTATATCAGAGGCATCTTATAGGCAAAAGGGGAGGCCGAGGGGTGCCCTAGGCGGCGAGACCACCCCCTGGCGCGGGCCAGGCCTGGCCGCACGGCCAGGTGGTGTGGCCGGCCCCTGGCCCCTCTCCGTATTGTATTCTGGCTCCGTGTCGGGCTTGTTCGTCTACGGTACCAAAGTTGGTAGGCCAGCGCATGGCGGTACCTAAGTTGCCTGAAATCACCGCGTTTCGGAAAGTTGGGCCACCAACTACCGAGAGGGGCCATTTCGATGCAAACTCGTCTCACCCTACCAAATCCAAACATGACGTGAAACTGCCCCGTGAAGTAGACGGTCGGGACCCTCGTGTCAGTAATATTTCTGTGACGCGAGCGCCAACGCGACAACCACGTAGGCAAAACAAGATACTAAAGGAGCATCGTGCGTTGACCAAATTCACAAATCCACCCCTCCCTCCTTTCGCATGAACCCTAGCACCGGCGGCGTTGAAATCCCCTCTCCAACTAGAAAGATCTCATCGGGCATTTGACTTCCGGCGCCAAGTTGCTGCGCTTACTCGCTGCTACCAAGCTCTAATGCCGAATGCCGTGCCAGCCGTTGCGACGATCTAGCCCACCTCTACCGCCGACGAGCTGAGCAGCGCGGAGGATGGCAGATCCATCTGTCAAGGAAGAAGTACTTCTGGCTAATTTCGGGTGAGCTACTCTTCTCTTTGCTATTCGCACTACCTATAACTGCTAGCTGGCTATTGGCATTACAAAGATATATCGAACATAGAATTGTTTGTTAGCACGACGCTGACAAACAATTCTTATCTTTTGTCTCCAATTTTCTATCAACTAGGATCTCCGCTGAACCCAGCTACATGATTCTGGTGAGCATCTGCGGCCACCTCATTAAATTAGCACATGGGAAGAGCACGTGGAAAGAGGCTCAGAGTCTGAAGATGGAAGTGGCGCCTGTGCAGTTATGCACTATCCCTGGTTTGGTTGCTGCTGTGCGTGAACTTGCTGAAATGAGGCCGTAGCAGACTGCACGGTTCAGCCTCGTTGATGACCGAGGCTTCAAGGTTCCTATAGCGCGTGATACATTGCAAATGTATCTATAATTTTTGATGTTCCATGCTTGGTTTTATCTACTTTCTTGTGTGTTGTTCCAACTTTGGAGTACTTTTCATATGATTTCTTGGACTAACCTATTAACAAGATGCCACAGTGCCAGTTGCCTGTTTTCTGCTGTTTTTGGTTCCAGGAAGTCAGAAAATGAATATTCTTGGAATTGGACGGGACAAAAGCCAAAGTTACTATTTTCCCGGAAGACTCACGGAGCCAGAAGGAGAGTCGGAGAGGGGCCACAGGGTGGCCACACCCCCTTGGCGCGGGCAACCCTAGGCCACGCTAGGGCATGGTGTGGGCCCCCTGGCCAGCCACCGACCTTGCCTCTCTCGCCTACATGAGCCTCCCAATGCAGAAACCCTAAATAGTCAATCAGAAATCCACGAAAAGTTCCACAGCGCCGCCGCCACTGAAGGGGAGATTCGGGGGACATCAAGTCTCTGTTCCGGCACCCTGCCGGGACGGGGAAGTGCCCCCAGAGCCATCTCCATCGATCTCCACCACCATCTCCATCACCATTGCTGATTCCCATGATGAGGAGGGAGTAGTTCTCTCTCGATGCTAAGGGTTCTGCCGGTAGCTATGTGTTCATCTCTCTCTCTCTATGCATGATCTTATTGAGATCATGAGCTTGTAATCTATAGATCTACCTTGCTACTCAAGTGCTTAATAGATCTCTGCTCTCCCCATGTGTGTGAAAGTGACAGCGTGCACACCATGGTGGCACTTAGGCTAGAGATTCAAATACTTGTTATGAGTTATATTTGGAGTTGGATGTCTTTATGAAATTGTGGTGTTTGTTGGAACCATCTAGTGCTCAAGGTGATAGTGTGGGGTTTTCTAGATGGGAAAGGCTTACTTTGAGGTGTGCTGTTATAGCCCTACCATCGATTAGAGTGTTCAACCGGAGAGTAGTTAAGAGTAGTATCATAAAGAGAAGATATTTATATGAGAGTGTTCACTAGTGAAAGTATGATCCCTAGGCCTTGTTTCTAAGCACTAAAACACCGTTTGCTATTAGATCTGTTACATGTTTGCTTGCTTCCATCTTTATTTCAGTTTACTTTAGTCTTTTTCACGCCATCAAGCTATTTCCTATCACCATTACCACTTATAATTATCTATGCCACTTGTATTTCACTATCTCTTCGCTGAACTAGTGCACCTATACACCTGACAAGTGTATTGGGTGTGTTGGGGACACAAGAGACTTCTTGTATCTTGATTGCAGGATTGCTTGAGAGGGAATACCTTTGACCACTTCCTCCCTAAGTTCGATAAACCTTGGGTGATCCACTTAAGGGAAAACTTGCTGCTGTTCTACAAACCTCTACACTTGGAGGCCCAACAACTGTCTACAAGAATAGAAGTGCGTAGACATCAGCGCGTGACAGTCAGCTAATCGGGTTGATGAAACAACATGTTTGGCTTCGCATGGTTACGCTGGTGTGTAACATAGTGGATGAGGAAGCTCCTGCTATTGGGAGTCGCCCAGCTATTATTGGACAAGGAGGTCTAACTCGAACCCCTACTGTTGTTGAGAAAAATGTGGTTCCTCATCCGCGACATGCTTCTGTCAGCCAACCTCCTCGTAGGAGTCCCCGTATTTCCGTTGTGGAAAACTCTGCTCTGGAATCTGCTAGTACTGGTCGTCCCCGTCCCCGTGCCCGTGTTGCTGCGGCTGCTGCTCACCCAATCCATGCCGCTGTTGAGCAAACTAAGGCGTCCGGAGGCTGCCCCGCTGTTGTTGCCAAGACCGCCGCCTTGTGTGCTCCTCCTCCTTGAAACCGTCCTCAAGTTGTGCGAACCCATGCTCTAGAATCTGCTGGTACTGGTCGTCCTCGTGTTGTTGTTGATCTGGACGCTGTTGACCCAATCCCTGCCGCTGTTGAGCAAACTAAGGCTTCTGGAGGCTGCCCCACTGTTGTTGCAAAGACTGAACCATTCTCTCCTCCTTGAACCCGTGCTCGGGTTCAGCGAGCTGCTGGTCTGAAGCGAGCTCATGGTCTGGACTCTGCTAGCACTCGAAACACTTTTGTTGTGGGAACTGCTCCGGATCGTCGAGGTGGCATGGCAGCAGCTGATCCTATCATGTGTGCCATTAGAAGGGGCCCTCGCCTTGCTCCTGGTCACGGTACTTCCACCGAGGTTGATCCAGCTAACGATGATGCTGGTGATGGCGGCGGTGGCATTGGGGCTGGGTCTGATGATGCCGCTCCATCTATCGAACCTCTCGGAGGTTTCTATCCTGAAGAACCTGATGATGGCAAAGTAATCGTTCGTATCGGTGTCGCGGATTATACTGCAAAATTAGATGATGGCACAGAAAAATTCTATGACGAGTTTGATGTAATCCTTGGCAGATACGACCCTAAAGTGGTAGAGTTATCTGACCTGATGGCATCGTTACGTGTGAAGGTGCTGTGGGGGTCCTCCCAGGAAGCACGTTTGTTATATTATGGTTACAGGTGCAAAAAGGCTATCGAAGTGAAAGATACCAGGGATTTAGTCGTACCGTTTACAAGGAAACATTATAGAGGTGAAGTTTACTTTCACTTGGTAGTGCTCACGGTTGGAGAGGAATTGGAACTCAACAATAGAGATGGACTTTTAGAAGGCATGCATGACCTGATTCATGGCATCACTGGGGCTGGTGCGACTGAGGGTGGCTTCGAACAGAGGAGAGTCTTACAGAGGAGCGTCATAAAGAGGAGCAGGAAGAGCATCCCTAGAAAGGGCACCCGAAGAAGAACGTCACCAAGGAGACCATGCCAGAGAAGAGGACGCCCAAGAGTCGCATGACAAAAGGCACCATGCCGCAGAGTACACCCCTGAGATCCAGTCAAAATGCCACACCGAACGGAAGCAGCAAAAACGCTAAGAGGGCTAGCACGGTGGTGGACACTCCCAGGAGTGGAAGCAAAGAGGCGAATATGGCCATCACGGAGGATACCACACCCAGTGGGAGCAAAAAAAACACTAATTTGGAGCGGAACACGCCACGGTCAGGGAATTATGCAAGCACGAAGGAGAACACGCCCAATAGTAGCAGCAGAAGGGCTAATTTGGAGCAGAACACGCCGCTGAGGTCAGGCAATAATGCCAGCACGAAGGAGAAGACGCCCAATAGTAGCAGCAAAAGGGATAATTTGGAGTGGAACACGCCGCAAGGGTCAGGCTATAATGCCAGCACGAAGGAGAAAACGCCCAATAGTAGCAGCAAAAGGGCTAATTCGAATAAGAGCACGCCGGAGAGGTCGGGCAATAATGCCAGCACCATGGAGCCAACACCCGTGAGGGGAGGCAGTAAGGAGATCACACCCAAGAGCGGCAGCAAAAGGCCTAGTTCGATGGGGAATGGAACACGGATGTCAAGCCCTACTAATACCATCAGGAAAGATTACATCAGGAAGGAGGATGTACACAGGAAGAGCAAGAGGGTTCTGTACACTCAAGATGAAATTGATTCTGACTGCTGTTTGTCCACTGAAGTACCTGGGATGCGTGCAAACGTAAGACCACCCCATGTGGTTGCAGCACAACCAACCGAGTGTCTTGGAGAAAACAGAGTTGCCGGTGAGGTGGACTGGGGCAATGTTCCTGTCCATGCGGGTGGAGACGATGGTGCAGCCCCACCCATGGGAGTCAATATGATGTGTGCAGTACTAGGCATTAGAGACGATGGCGAAGATTCTGAATCAGATGAAGAAGCAGGCACTATAGAGGATCAAGAATCTGGTGATGATGAAATAGACGAGGAACGTAACGATGAGGCTGGTATTCCAGTCGATGATTTGGGTGTTGAAGTAGAAGAAATGAAACATGACCACGAGTATCGTATAATTTCGGTCGACACCGAGTTCAGGAGCATGCATGAGTTCAGGATGTCGTTCCGGCATTTTTGTATCAAGGGGGAGTTCGACGTTTATTGACTGAAGAACTCTGTCGAGAGGTATGAGGCCGTTTGCAAGTTAACGTGGATGAATGGACGGGCCGAGGTACATTGTCCATGGAGGATCATAGCAAGATCCTTACCTGCGTCGACTGCAATTAGGGTATTGGGGCAATGAATGCAGCAAACCATTAGAACTCTCTCTCTCTCTCTCTTTCTTGTCACTCTATAACTATAATTGATGTACGATATTTTTCTGGCAACTAGTCGACACCGCTTATCTTTTAAATGAATCTGTGTTGCAGGTGAGCAGAATGGGCCCTGCACACATGTGTCCGACAGGAAGCAAACTGAAATCCTCAATGGCTGATACGGAGTGGGTGGCTATGCAATCTATGTCCATACTAAAGGATAACCCTTAGGAGACCGCGAAGAATATTCAGACTAGCCTCGGTTCTAAATACAACATTGTCCTTCCATATTACACGGTTTGGAAAGGGAAAGAGAAAGCTCTGGGGGTCTTGCACGGGGATTGGACCAATAGCTTCAGGATGCTGTACAACTTCAAGGCAGAGGTACAAGCTAGGTGTCCGGGGAGTATTGTGGAGATTGACACTGAATTAGAAGGTGGTAAAATATATTTCAAAAGATTTTTCATGGCGCTTAAACCTTGTATCGATGGATTCAAGGGCGGCTGTAGGCCGTATCTGAGTGTAGACAACACTGTCCTAACTGGCAAATGGAAAGGCCGCCTGCCATCCGCCACATCACTTGATGGTCACAACTGGATGTTCCCAGTGGCATTCAGGCTGTTTGAAACAGAAATGGAGGAAAACTGGGTCTGGTTTACGAGGCAGCTCAAGAGATCAATAGGCCACATGGATCCATTGGCTATATCCATGGATGCATGCAAAGGGCTGATGAATGCAGTGAAGGAGGTGTTCCCGCGAGCTAAAGGTAGAGAATGCCATGCCCATATGATGCTCAACTTGTACTCACACTACGCAGGCAACATATTTCGTTATATGTTTCCTGCTGCTAGAGTTTACAACCCTAGTAGCAACGATTATTTCATGAGCAAGATTTTTGCTAAAGCCCCTAAACTTCCAGAGTACTTAGCCATCCATCATTCGCAGATATGGAAGAGGAGTCAATTCAACCCTGACATCAAAGTTGATTACATAAACAACAACCTTGCAGAATGCCTGAATAACTGGGTGAAGGACATAAAAGTGCGTCCTGTTCATATCTTGATGGACAACATAAAAGTGGTATGATCATGAAGCTGTTAAATATAAGGAGAGAGATCGGTAGGAGACCTTGCGACCACCAGTTGTACAGCAACTGCAGCTGCACAGTTGTACAGCAACTGCACAAGATAAGCCGAGGACTTGCTCATCTTAAGGTTCTCCCGTCAACCAACAGAAGTTGTGAGGTGGTCGATATGTCCAAGAGTGGCAAAAGGGGTCTTGTGAACATCCAGCTGCGAGAATGCACCTACTTAGAGTGGCAGCATACCGGGAAACCTTGCGACCACGCCTTGGCCTTCTTGGTGAAGAAAAGAACTCTACCACATTTGGATCAGTATTTGTCAGACTACTACTCTATGGAAAAGTTCAGAGCTGCGTACACTGGATCCGTCGAGCCATGTACAGACCCATCTCAGTGGCCTCAAGTCCAACTGTCTTTCGAGCTTTGCCAGCCAGTTACAAAAAGGGGCAGAGGAAGACCCCAGGTGTATAGGTTTAAGAATTTTCTCGAGAAGAAGGGTTCAGCTTTCTATGCTACAAAGAAGGGCAAAAACAGATGCAAGACCTGCCATCTTATAGGCCATAGAGCAGCTGGATGTCCCCTCAATGCTCCCAAACCTAGGTATGAGATGGTACATTCACACAAAAAAATTGTTTATAGTTTGTAGATATAAGGTAGTAATCCATGTACTGTTTTTTTACAGGAAGCGCAAGGTAAGAAACAAGACAGCCGACTCAGTGATTTTGCTGCGGGAAGAACCGGAGATGCAGGGTACGTGAAGGTAAGAAAATTGGCACCCAGGAAGAGGAAGAAGGCAGGAGATGAAGAAGCCAATGTACGTGAAGGAAAGAGGAAGAAAGTTGGCACCCAAGCAGAGAAAGAGGGCTAGCAGTGTAGCAGCCTAATGATGTATTGAACTTGAACCTATATATGTAGTTCGGTTAAACTCTGGAGCTGTGTGCGTGGAACTTGTCGGGTAAAACAATCTGCCTCTCGTACTAGCAGTAAAATGTATCGCGACTTTAGGATTGGATACGGCCGAGGCCACTAGTTGAATCCAAAACTGTGACTATGCCACTACTATCTGAACAATCGCGATAGCTGAGCGGTTAAATCCTCTCCAAAATCGATGGGTGTTAGTGGCACAGACGTGATTTATTTATAGGCGCTTAATAAATCCCTGCTGTTGGCATTACACTTATGATAAGTTTCTGGGCTGGAAAACAATTTCTTAAGCTGGCCGCTACACTCCACGAAGCAGCAACTTATTTCAGCTGCTGGACAACGACATGGCAACATAAACTGCAAATGCAACAGATAATGCCTAGATAATGAGGAAATTGTGTCCACTATCTGGCCTAATCTTGAGCCCGCCTGTCTCACCACCTCCCTGCCCCTGCCTCCCCTGCACCTGGCGAAGCTCCCGGATCTCTCGCTCCATCGCACGAATCTCCTCTTTCTTGTCCCACACAGCATCACGCAGATCCTGAACAAGCTCTTTGTGAAAACCTGTCAGTGGCTTTTCGATCCACACAAACTTGTCACAGCCAGTCCCCCTCCCTTCCTGCGTAGTAGATCGAAGGAAACAAAAAAAAAGAATTACATTACGCTTTCCGGATCCGGGTTACCATTGTACCTACAGTAGGAACTTACCGCTCTGATGCTGCAGTTGCTGAATTTTCCTGCAGTATTTTCGTCGGTCCACGAAATCCATCTCGGCATCTTCTCACCACACATATACAGCATGTCGGGGTAGTAATCGTAGGGCGCCCTCCGGTACCTGATGGGGGCACCCGTCTGACGGTGTTGAGCCGACCCTGATTCCGCCCGAGACGAACTGCACAAGCTGCGAGCCATGAGCGAGGGGAGCGAGGGCAGAAGAAAGAGGAGCCTTTGGATGTCAGGGTAGTGGTGAAGCGTCATTTATCCC
Organism: Avena sativa; assembly: GCA_916181665.1. Classification (NCBI taxonomy): domain Eukaryota; kingdom Viridiplantae; phylum Streptophyta; class Magnoliopsida; order Poales; family Poaceae; genus Avena; species Avena sativa. Next base: position 21,998,613 of record OV702290.1, on the reverse strand, counting down.
TACTTAATAACTCGGGCAGAATCCTACCGTCCACATTCGACTGACAGGTGGGGGACCTAGCGTGTGGACTTGTCAAAAGAAACTCACGCCTTCGTGGTTCAAAAGCCCTGTCGCGCGCATTGGACGAAATTTTTTGGTACCTTGCCCGCGTACATATCACTAGGAGGTCTTGCTCAGGAACCAGACACGCCTGGACCACAATCTTACTCCCTCCTAGGAACTTGTCATGGCTCGCGCCGGCAGATCCATCCGCTCCACCGCTTCCGGTAGGGCTCGCCGCGGCGGATCCATCCCAAGATCCTACCATCACAGTATCAAATGGCCATGGTTTCTTGAGAGGAGCGACGATGCTACGTATGCGAGCTCGGCCCCTCCTACCTGTAGAAGGACTGATGCGGCGTCGAGCTCGAGAAGGAGCCGCCAGGCGCGACGACGCTCGGTCCATGCCAACCCCGTCACCTTCGTCATTGTCGATTCCGATGTGGAGGGCGACGGGGACGAAGCTGTGCAGAACGCCATTGTTGCCTCCTTGGCAAAGGGCAAGCCACGGGCGGGAGTGGATGTCGCCGGGAAGGGCACGGCGGTGTCACCAATCAAGGTGGACTCCGACGACAGCTGTGTGATGTGGGTTTAGATGTTGTTTAGGATGGTTGCAATTTCGGTTGTGTTTAATGCGAGTACAATTATTGTAATGTGTTTGTCGAGCTATGTTAAGAAATGTGTGCAATAGTAGCGGGTGAGTGCTTCCACTTTAGAAATTGTGTCTATGCCATTTGCATGTTGCATTATCAACGTAGATTACTTGTAAACAATCCAACGAAAATCATCAGATTACAACCATCGGACGGGAGTGGCAGGATGGAAGAGAAGTTGGGACAGTGGCTTCGAGGGGAAGGACACTGGCAGGTGGGCCCTCGGAACACGTGACACTGACATGCGGGAGCGGGAGCACACGGTATTGCCGGTCTGTCCAGAGCAAGCGGACTTTGCAACATGACAATAACAAGCTGATTGCACCAATATAATAACTCGTCGAAGTATTAAGGAGTACTGAAAACTACAGCTGGGGTACATTCGCACAACACGTATGCTCTAAGCACGTGAGAAGCATCGCTTAAGTCTAACAGTAACGACAACACAAGTACTACATTTGTCTATCGGTCTTCTCGATACAAATGTAGAAATGCATCTGCCTGTTCGGTCCAGCACCGACAAGGTATTGAGATGGCATGCATAGGATCGACCTTAGGTCCACATACTCCACCTCCCGCGGTGTCGGGCAGCTCGGTGCCTCGGCTAGCACAAGAATGCTATCCAACGATGGCGGCTGGGCGTTCGCCCACATGCGGACCATGTATACGGGCCAGGCGCACGAGACCGACCTGGCGCATACGGCACCCACGATGGTGGGCCCGGCTCTGGTTACCGGAACACCGCCGATGATGGTCAGGATGAAAACAGAGCCGTCCCCCCTGTAAAATTAGCAGGCGGCATGCCGAGTCAGTGAATGGCACCTGCTCTTGGAGAAGTTGGGCTTGCATACGAGATCCTAATCACTTTGATCAAGTGCCCATCTACAAGGTGGACGACGAGCTCTGCCGGCGGGCCGGTGTAGTTGCAGCCCGGCTCCGTGCAGGCGCACGCGAGCTCGTGGAGCGGGAGCTCGCGGTAGGAGTAATGGCGAAAGCATCCTGGGTGGGAGCACACGAGCGGGAACGCCGCTGTGAAGTTGCGCATGAGGATCTCCAGATTCTTGGGCTCCCACATCTGCCACAACTGAAGTTCGTCGAGAAATCGGAAAAAAGATCAATAGTTAGATTGGCGAATAGCAGGAATGTGTAGGATAAGTTCAAAAGCTTGTAAAATGATTTCTTACCATGAAGGTAGCGACCGGAGAATTGGCGGATGTCGTCGGCTTGCGGCTATGGCTGGATGGAAGTGAAATGGGAAAAGTGGCTTCAAGGGGAAGGAAGAGAAGTACGGGGAGGAAGAGAAGTAACGGGGACGTGACACTGGGATATGGCCCACTGAACTCGTGAGTCATAACACTCACAACATGCCAGTTTGTCCAGAGCAAGCGTGGACAATCATGCCACAGAACAGCCTACTCGAGGATCGCTCTCGCGAAGACCATCCCAATTGTCCAAGCGCCCCAATCGAACGGTATGTAACAATCGTCAAGCAGAACAATTGTGTTATGGCATGACTTCAAGAAGACTCGGTCTAACGGTGGATCCATGGGGCGGGACAGTGCTAGTTTTAGTATAATAACAAGCATGGAATGACTCAAATGGATCCATGTGTGGTTTGTGGAAATAACACACATGCAATGACTCTAGTGGTTGATCCATGTGTGGTTTGTGGAAAGAACACACATGCAATGACCACAGGTGGATCCATGTTGGTTTTAGTGTAAGAACACACATGCAATGACTCTAGTACTGGTTTGTGGTTTTTGTGGAAAAGAACACACATGCAATGACTCTAGTTGTTGATCCATGTGTGGTTTGTGGAAAGAACACACCTGCAATGACTCTGGTTGATCCATGTGTGGTTTGTGGAAAGAACACACATGCAATGACCACTGGTGGACCCATGTGTGGTTTGTGGAAAAGAACACACATGCAATGACTCTAGTAATGATTTGTGGTTTTAGTATAAGAACACACATGCAATGAGTCTAGTGGTTGATCCATGTGTGGTTTCTGGAAAGAACACACATGCAATGACTCTAGTGGTTGATCCATGTGTGGTTTGTGGAAAGAACACACATGCAATGACCACTAGTGGATCCATGTGTGGTTTGTGGAAAAGAACACACGTGCAATGACTCTAGTGGTTGATCCATGTTTGTTTGTGGAAATAACACACATGCAATGACTCTAGTGGTTGATCCATGTGTGGTTTGTGAAAAGAACACACATGCAATGACTCTTGTGTTGGTTTGTGGAAAAGAACAAGCATGCAATGACTCTAGTGCTGGTTTGTGGTTTTAGTATAAGAAAAAACATGCAATGACTCTAGTGGTTGATCCATGTGTGGTTTGTGGAAATAACCCACATGCAAAGACTCTAGTGGTTGATCCATGTGTGGTTTGTGGAAATAACACACATGCAATGACCACTGGTGGATCCATGTGTGGTTTGTGGAAAAGAACAAACATGCAATGACTCTGATTGATCCATATGTGGTTTGTGGAAAGAACACACATGCAATGACTCTAGTGGTGGATCCATGTGTGGTTTGTGGAAAACAACACACATGCAATGACTCTAGTGCTGGTTTTAGTGTAAGAACACACATGCAATGACTCTAGTGGTTGATCCATGTGTGGTTTGTGGAAATAACACACATGCAATGACTGTAATGGGTCCACATGTGGTTTGTGGAAAGAACACACATGCAATGACTACTGGTTGATCCATAAGTTGTTTGTGGAAAAGAACACACATGCAATGACTCTAGTGGTTGATCCATATGTGGTTTGTGGAAAGAACACACATGCAATGACCACTGGTGGATCCATGTGTGGTTTGTGGAAAAGAACACACATGCAATGACCACTGGTGGATCCATGTGTGGTTTGTGGAAAAGAACACACATGCAATGACTCTAGTGGTTGATCCATGTTTGTTTGTGGAAATAACACACATGCAATGACTCTAGTGGTTGATCCATGTGTGGTTTGTGGAAATAACCCACATGCAAAGACCCTAGTGGTTGATCCATGTGTGGTTTGTGGAAATAACACACATGCAATGACCACTGGTGGATCCATGTGTGGTTTGTGGAAAAGAACAAACATGCAATGACTCTGATTGATCCATATGTGGTTTGTGGAAAGAACACACATGCAATGACTCTAGTGGTGGATCCATGTGTGGTTTGTGGAAAACAACACACATGCAATGACTCTAGTGCTGGTTTTAGTGTAAGAACACACATGCAATGACTCTAGTGGTTGATCCATGTGTGGTTTGTGGAAATAACACACATGCAATGACTGTAATGGGTCCACATGTGGTTTGTGGAAAGAACACACATGCAATGACTACTGGTTGATCCATAAGTTGTTTGTGGAAAAGAACACACATGCAATGACTCTAGTGGTTGATCCATATGTGGTTTGTGGAAAGAACACACATGCAATGACCACTGGTGGATCCATGTGTGGTTTGTGGAAAAGAACACACATGCAATGACCACTGGTGGATCCATGTGTGGTTTGTGGAAAAGAACACACATGCAATGACTCTAGTGGTTGATCCATGTTTGTTTGTGGAAATAACACACATGCAATGACTCTAGTGGTTGATCCATGTGTGGTTTGTGAAAAGAACACTCATGCAATGACTCTAGTGTTGGTTTTAGTACAAGAACACACATGCAATGACTCTAGTGGTTGATCCATATGTGGTTTGTGGAAAGAACACACATGCAATGACTCTAGTGGTTGATCCATGTGTGGTTTGTGGAAATAACACACATGCAATGACCACTGGTGGATCCATGTGTGGTTTGAGGAAAAGAACACACATGCAATCACTCTAGTGCTGGTTTGTGGTTTTAGTATATGAACAAACATGCAATGAATCGAGTGGTTGATCCATGTGTGGTTTGTGGAAAGAACACACATGCAATGACTGGTTTATCCATATGTGGTTTGTGGAAAGAACACACATGCAATGACCACTGGTGGATCCATGTGTGGTTTCTGGAAATGAACACACATGCAATGACTCTAGTGGTTGATCCATGTTTGGTTGTGGAAATAACACACATGCAATGACTCTAGTGGTTGATCCATGTGTGGTTTCTGAAAAGAACACACATGCAATGACTCTAGTGTTGGTTTTAGTATAAGAACACACATGCAATGACTCTAGTGGTTGATCCATATGTGGTTTGTGTAAAGAACACACATGCAATCACTCTAGTGGTTGATCCATGTGTAGTTTGTGGAAATAACACACATGCAATGACCACTGGTGGGTCCACATGTGTGGTTTGTGGAAAGAACACACATGCAATGACTCTGGTTGATCCATATGTGGTTTGTGTAAAGAACACACATGCAATGACTCTAGTGGTGGATCCATGTGTGGTTTGTGGAAAAGAACACACATCCAATGACTCTAGTGCTGGTTTGTGGTTTTAGTATAAGAAAAAACATGCAATGACTCTAGTGGTTGATCCATGTGGTTTGTGGAAAGAACACACATGCAATGACTAGTGGTTGATCCATATGTGGGTTGTGGAAAGAACACACATGCAATGACCACTGGTGGATCCATGTGTGGTTTCTGGAAAATAACACACATGCAATGACTCTAGTGCTGGTTTGTGGTTTTAGTATAAGAACAAACATGCAATGACTCTAGTGGTTGATCCATGTGTGGTTTGTGAAAAGAACACACATGCAATGACTCTAGTGTTGGTTTTAGTATAAGAACACACATGCAATGACTCTAGTGGTTGATCTATATGTGGTTTGTGGAAAGAACACACATGCAATGACTCTAATGGTTGATCCATGTGTGGTTTGTGGAAATAACACACATGTAATGACCATTGGTGGGTCCACATGTGTGGTTTGTGGAAAGAACACACATGCAATGACTCTGGTTGATCCATATGTGATTTGTGGAAAGAACACACATACAATGACTCTAGTGGTGGATCCATGTGTGGTTTGTGGAAAAGAGCACACATCCAATGACTCTAGTGTTGGTTTGTGGTTTTAGTATAAGAAAAAATATGCAATGACTCTAGTGGTTGATCCATGTGTGGTTTGTGGAAAGAACACACATGCAATGACTAGTGGTTGATCCATATGTGGTTTATGGAAAGAACACACATGCAATGACCACTGGTGGATCCATGTGTGGTTTGTGGAAAAGAACACACATGCAATGACTCTAGTGCTGGTTTGTGGTTTTAGTATAAGAACAAACATGCCATGACTCTAGTGGTTGATCCATGTGTGGTTTGTGGAAAGAACAGACATGTAATGACCACTGCTGGATACATGTGTGGTTTGTGGATAAGAACACACATGCAATGACTCTAGTGGTTGATCCATGTTTGTTTGTGGAAATAACACACATGCAATGACTCTAGTGGTTGATCCATGTGTGGTTTGTGAAAATAACACACATGCAATGACTCTAGTGCTGGTTTCAGTATAAGAACACACATGCAATGACTCTAGTTGTTGATCCATGTGTGGTTTGTGGAAATAACACATATGCAATGACTCTAGTGGTTGATCCATGTGTGGTTTGTGGAAAGAACACACATGCAATGACTGTAATGGGTCCACATGTGGTTTGTGGAAAGAACACACATGCAATGACCGCTGGTTGATCCATAAGTTGTTTGTGGAAAAGAACACACATGCAATGACTCTAGTGGTTGATCCATATGTGGTTTGTGGAAAGAACACACATGCAATGACCACTGGTAGATCCATGTGTGGTTTGTGGAAAAGAACAAACATGCAATGACCACTGGTGGATCCGTGTGTGGCTTGGGGAAAAGAACACACATGCAATGACTCTAGTGGTTGATCCATGTTTGTATGTGGAAATAACACATATGCATACTCTAGTGGTTCATCCATGTGTGGTTTGTGAAAAGAACACACATGCAATGACTCTAGTATTGGTTTTAGTATAAGAACACAGATGCAATGACTCTAGTGGTTGATCCATGTGTGGTTTGTGAAAAGAACACACATGCAATGACTCTAGTGTTGGTTTTAGTACAAGAACACACATGCAATGACTCTAGTGGTTGATCCATATGTGGTTTGTGGAAAGAACACACATGCAATGACTCTAGTGGTTGATCCATGTGTGGTTTGTGGAAATAACACACATGCAATGACCACTAGTGGATCCATATGTGGTTTGTGGAAAAGAACACACATGCAATCACTCTAGTGCTGGTTTGTGGTTTTAGTATATGAACAAACATGCAATGAATCTAGTGGTTGATCCATGTGTGGTTTGTGGAAAGAACACACATGCAATGACTCTGGTTGATCCATATGTGGTTTGTGGAAAGAACACAGATGCAATGACCACTGGTGGATCCATGTGTGGTTTGCGGAAATGAACACACATGCAATGACTCTAGTGGTTGATCCATGTTTGGTTGTGTAAATAACACACATGCAATGACTCTAGTGGTTGATCCATGTGTGGTTTGTGAAAAGAACACACATGCAATGACCCTAGTGTTGGTTTTAGTATAAGAACACACATGCAATGACTCTAGTGGTTGATACATATGTGGTTTGTGGAAAGAACAGACATGCAATCACTCTAGTGGTTGATCCATGTGTAGTTAGTGGAAATAACACACATGCAATGACCACTGGTGGGTCCACATGTGTGGTTTGGGGAAAGAACACACATGCAATGACTCTGGTTGATCCATATGTGGTTTGTGTAAAGAACACACATGCAATGACTCTAGTGGTGGATCCATGTGTGGTTTGTGGAAAAGAACACACATCCAATGACTCTAGTGCTGGTTTGTGGTTTTAGTATAAGAAAAAACATGCAATGAATCTAGTGGTTGATCCATGTGTGGTTTGTGGAAAGAACACACATGCAATTACTAGTGGTTGATCCATATGTGGGTTGTGGAAAGAACACACATGCAATGACCACTGGTGGATCCATGTGTGGTTTGTGGAAAAAAACACACATGCAATGACTCTAGTGCTGGTTTGTGGTTTTAGTATAAGAACAAACATGCAATGACTCTAGTGGTTGATCCATGTGTGGTTTGTGGAAAGAACACACATGCAATGACTAGTGGTTGATCCATATGTGGGTTGTGGAAAGAACACACATGCAATGACCACTGGTGGATCCATGTGTGGTTTGTGGAAAATAACACACATGCAATGACTCTAGTGTTGGTTTGTGGTTTTAGTATAAGAACAAACATGCAATGACTCTAGTGGTTGATCCATGTGTGGTTTGACTCTAGTGTTGGTTTTAGTATAAGAACACACATGCAATGACTCTAGTGGTTGATCCATATGTGGTTTGTGGAAAGAACACACATGCAATGACTCTAATGGTTGGTCCATGTGTGGTTTGTGGCAAGAACACACATGCAATGACCACTGGTGGATCCATGTGTGCTTTGTGGAAAAGGACACACATGCAATGACTCTGGTTGATCCATATGTGGTTTGTGGAAACAACACACATGCAATGACTCTAGTGGTGGATCCATGTGTGGTTTATGGAAAAGAACACACATGCAATGACTCTAGTGCTGTTTGTGGTTTTAGTATAAGAACAAACATGCAATGATTCTAGTGGTCGATCCATGTGTGGTTTGTGGAAAGAACACACATGCAATGACTAGTGGTTGATCCACATGTGGTTTGTGGAAAGAACACACATGCAATGACCACTGGTGGATCCATGTGTGGTTTGTGGAAAAGAACACACATGCAATGACTCTAGTGCTGGTTTGTGGTTTTAGTATAAGAACAAACATGCAATGACTCTAGTGGTTGATCCATGTGTGGTTTGTGGAAAGAAGACACATGCAATGACTCTAGTGGTTGATCCATGTGTGGTTTGTGAAAAGAACACACATGCAATGACCACTGGTGGATCCATGTGTGGTTTGTGGATAAGAACACACATGCAATGACTCTAGTGGTTGATCCATGTTTGTTTGTGGAAATAACATAGATGCAATGACTCTAGTGGTTGATCCATGTGTGGTTTCTGAAAAGAACACACATGCAATGGCTCTAGTGTTGGTTTTAGTATAAGAACACACATGCAATGATTCTAGTGGTTGATCCATATGTGGTTTGTGGAAAGAACACACATGCGATGACTCTAGTGGTTGATCCATGTGTGGTTTGTGGAAATAACACACATGCAATGACTAGTGGTTGATCCATATGTGGTTTGTGGAAAGAACACACATGCAATGACCACTAGTGGATCCATGTGTGGTTTGTGGAAAAGAACACACATGCAATGACTCTAGTGCTGGTTTGTGGTTTTAGTATAAGAACAAACATGCAATGACTCTAGTGGTTGATCCATGTGTGGTTTGTGGAAAGAAGACACATGCAATGACTCTAGTGGTTGATCCATGTGTGGTTTGTGAAAAGAACACACATGCAATGACCACTGGTGGATCCATGTGTGGTTTGTGGATAAGAACACACATGCAATGACTCTAGTGGTTGATCCATGTTTGTTTGTGGAAATAACACACATGCAATGACTCTAGTGGTTGATCCATGTGTGGTTTGTGAAAAGAACACACATGCAATGATTCTAGTGCTGGTTTTAGTATAAGAACACACATGCAATGAATCTAGTGGTTGATCCATGTGTGGTTTGTGGAGATAACACATATGCCATGCCTCTAGTGGTTGATCCATGTGTGGTTTGTGGAAAGAACACACATGCAATGACTGTAATGGGTCCACTTGTGGTTTGTGGAAAGAACACACATGCAATGACCACTGGTTGATCCATAAGTTGTTTGTGGAAAAGAACACACATGCAATGACTCTAGTGGTTGATCCATATGTGGTTTATGGAAAGAACACACATGCAATGACCACTGGTGGATCCATGTGTGGTTTGTGGAAAAGAACACACATGCAATGACCACTGGTGGATCCATGTGTGGCTTGGGGAAAAGAACACACATGCAATGACTCTAGTGGTTGATCCATGTTTGTATGTGGAAATAACACATATGCAATGACTCTAGTGGTTGATCCATGTGTGGTTTGTGAAAAGAACACACATGCAATGACTCTAGTATTGGTTTTAGTATAAGAACACATATGCAATGACTCTAGTGGTTGATCCATATGTGGTTTGTTGAAAGAACACACATGCAATGACTCTAGTGGTTGATCCATGTGTGGTTTGTGGAAATAACACACATGCAATGACCACTAGTGGATCCATGTGTGGTTTGTGGAAAAGAACACACATGCAATCACTCTAGTGCTGGTTTGTGGTTTTAGTATAAGAACAAACATGCAATAACTCTAGTGGTTGATCCATGTGTGGTTTGTGGAAAGAACACACATGCAATGACTCTGGTTGATCCATATGTGGTTTGTGGACAGAACACACATGCAATGACCACTGGTGGGTCCATGTGTGGTTTTTGGAAAAGAACACACATGCAATGACTCTAGTGCTGGTTTGTGGTTTTAGTATAAGAACAAACATGCAATGACTAGTGGTTGATCCATATGTGGGTTGTGGAAAGAACAAACATGCAATGACCACTGGTGGATCCATGTGTGGTTTCTGGAAAATAACACACATGCAATGACTCTAGTGCTGGTTTGTGGTTTTAGTATAAGAACAAACATGCAATGACTCTAGTGGTTGATCCATGTGTGGTTTGTGAAAAGAACACACATGCAATGACTCTAGTGTTGGTTTTAGTATAAGAACACACATGCAATGACTCTAGTGGTTGATCTATATGTGGTTTGTGGAAAGAACACACATGCAATGACTCTAATGGTTGATCCATGTGTGGTTTGTGGAAATAACACACATGTAATGACCATTGGTGGGTCCACATGTGTGGTTTGTGGAAAGAACACACATGCAATGACTCTGGTTGATCCATATGTGATTTGTGGAAAGAACACACATACAATGACTCTAGTGGTGGATCCATGTGTGGTTTGTGGAAAAGAGCACACATCCAATGACTCTAGTGTTGGTTTGTGGTTTTAGTATAAGAAAAAATATGCAATGACTCTAGTGGTTGATCCATGTGTGGTTTGTGGAAATAACACACATGCAATGACTAGTGGTTGATCCATATGTGGTTTATGGAAAGAACACACATGCAATGACCACTGGTGGATCCATGTGTGGTTTGTGGAAAAGAACACACATGCAATGACTCTAGTGCTGGTTTGTGGTTTTAGTATAAGAACAAACATGCCATGACTCTAGTGGTTGATCCATGTGTGGTTTGTGGAAAGAACAGACATGTAATGACCACTGCTGGATACATGTGTGGTTTGTGGATAAGAACACACATGCAATGACTCTAGTGGTTGATCCATGTTTGTTTGTGGAAATAACACACATGCAATGACTCTAGTGGTTGATCCATGTGTGGTTTGTGAAAATAACACACATGCAATGACTCTAGTGCTGGTTTCAGTATAAGAACACACATGCAATGACTCTAGTTGTTGATCCATGTGTGGTTTGTGGAAATAACACATATGCAATGACTCTAGTGGTTGATCCATGTGTGGTTTGTGGAAAGAACACACATGCAATGACTGTAATGGGTCCACATGTGGTTTGTGGAAAGAACACACATGCAATGACCGCTGGTTGATCCATAAGTTGTTTGTGGAAAAGAACACACATGCAATGACTCTAGTGGTTGATCCATATGTGGTTTGTGGAAAGAACACACATGCAATGACCACTGGTGGATCCATGTGTGGTTTGTGGAAAAGAACAAACATGCAATGACCACTGGTGGATCCGTGTGTGGCTTGGGGAAAAGAACACACATGCAATGACTCTAGTGGTTGATCCATGTTTGTATGTGGAAATAACACATATGCATACTCTAGTGGTTCATCCATGTGTGGTTTGTGAAAAGAACACACATGCAATGACTCTAGTATTGGTTTTAGTATAAGAACACAGATGCAATGACTCTAGTGGTTGATCCATGTGTGGTTTGTGAAAAGAACACACATGCAATGACTCTAGTGTTGGTTTTAGTACAAGAACACACATGCAATGACTCTAGTGGTTGATCCATATGTGGTTTGTGGAAAGAACACACATGCAATGACTCTAGTGGTTGATCCATGTGTGGTTTGTGGAAATAACACACATGCAATGACCACTAGTGGATCCATATGTGGTTTGTGGAAAAGAACACACATGCAATCACTCTAGTGCTGGTTTGTGGTTTTAGTATATGAACAAACATGCAATGAATCTAGTGGTTGATCCATGTGTGGTTTGTGGAAAGAACACACATGCAATGACTCTGGTTGATCCATATGTGGTTTGTGGAAAGAACACAGATGCAATGACCACTGGTGGATCCATGTGTGGTTTGCGGAAATGAACACACATGCAATGACTCTAGTGGTTGATCCATGTTTGGTTGTGTAAATAACACACATGCAATGACTCTAGTGGTTGATCCATGTGTGGTTTGTGAAAAGAACACACATGCAATGACCCTAGTGTTGGTTTTAGTATAAGAACACACATGCAATGACTCTAGTGGTTGATACATATGTGGTTTGTGGAAAGAACAGACATGCAATCACTCTAGTGGTTGATCCATGTGTAGTTAGTGGAAATAACACACATGCAATGACCACTGGTGGGTCCACATGTGTGGTTTGGGGAAAGAACACACATGCAATGACTCTGGTTGATCCATATGTGGTTTGTGTAAAGAACACACATGCAATGACTCTAGTGGTGGATCCATGTGTGGTTTGTGGAAAAGAACACACATCCAATGACTCTAGTGCTGGTTTGTGGTTTTAGTATAAGAAAAAACATGCAATGAATCTAGTGGTTGATCCATGTGTGGTTTGTGGAAAGAACACACATGCAATTACTAGTGGTTGATCCATATGTGGGTTGTGGAAAGAACACACATGCAATGACCACTGGTGGATCCATGTGTGGTTTGTGGAAAAAAACACACATGCAATGACTCTAGTGCTGGTTTGTGGTTTTAGTATAAGAACAAACATGCAATGACTCTAGTGGTTGATCCATGTGTGGTTTGTGGAAAGAACACACATGCAATGACTAGTGGTTGATCCATATGTGGGTTGTGGAAAGAACACACATGCAATGACCACTGGTGGATCCATGTGTGGTTTGTGGAAAATAACACACATGCAATGACTCTAGTGTTGGTTTGTGGTTTTAGTATAAGAACAAACATGCAATGACTCTAGTGGTTGATCCATGTGTGGTTTGACTCTAGTGTTGGTTTTAGTATAAGAACACACATGCAATGACTCTAGTGGTTGATCCATATGTGGTTTGTGGAAAGAACACACATGCAATGACTCTAATGGTTGGTCCATGTGTGGTTTGTGGCAAGAACACACATGCAATGACCACTGGTGGATCCATGTGTGCTTTGTGGAAAAGGACACACATGCAATGACTCTGGTTGATCCATATGTGGTTTGTGGAAACAACACACATGCAATGACTCTAGTGGTGGATCCATGTGTGGTTTATGGAAAAGAACACACATGCAATGACTCTAGTGCTGTTTGTGGTTTTAGTATAAGAACAAACATGCAATGATTCTAGTGGTCGATCCATGTGTGGTTTGTGGAAAGAACACACATGCAATGACTAGTGGTTGATCCACATGTGGTTTGTGGAAAGAACACACATGCAATGACCACTGGTGGATCCATGTGTGGTTTGTGGAAAAGAACACACATGCAATGACTCTAGTGCTGGTTTGTGGTTTTAGTATAAGAACAAACATGCAATGACTCTAGTGGTTGATCCATGTGTGGTTTGTGGAAAGAAGACACATGCAATGACTCTAGTGGTTGATCCATGTGTGGTTTGTGAAAAGAACACACATGCAATGACCACTGGTGGATCCATGTGTGGTTTGTGGATAAGAACACACATGCAATGACTCTAGTGGTTGATCCATGTTTGTTTGTGGAAATAACATAGATGCAATGACTCTAGTGGTTGATCCATGTGTGGTTTCTGAAAAGAACACACATGCAATGGCTCTAGTGTTGGTTTTAGTATAAGAACACACATGCAATGATTCTAGTGGTTGATCCATATGTGGTTTGTGGAAAGAACACACATGCGATGACTCTAGTGGTTGATCCATGTGTGGTTTGTGGAAATAACACACATGCAATGACTAGTGGTTGATCCATATGTGGTTTGTGGAAAGAACACACATGCAATGACCACTAGTGGATCCATGTGTGGTTTGTGGAAAAGAACACACATGCAATGACTCTAGTGCTGGTTTGTGGTTTTAGTATAAGAACAAACATGCAATGACTCTAGTGGTTGATCCATGTGTGGTTTGTGGAAAGAAGACACATGCAATGACTCTAGTGGTTGATCCATGTGTGGTTTGTGAAAAGAACACACATGCAATGACCACTGGTGGATCCATGTGTGGTTTGTGGATAAGAACACACATGCAATGACTCTAGTGGTTGATCCATGTTTGTTTGTGGAAATAACACACATGCAATGACTCTAGTGGTTGATCCATGTGTGGTTTGTGAAAAGAACACACATGCAATGATTCTAGTGCTGGTTTTAGTATAAGAACACACATGCAATGAATCTAGTGGTTGATCCATGTGTGGTTTGTGGAGATAACACATATGCCATGCCTCTAGTGGTTGATCCATGTGTGGTTTGTGGAAAGAACACACATGCAATGACTGTAATGGGTCCACTTGTGGTTTGTGGAAAGAACACACATGCAATGACCACTGGTTGATCCATAAGTTGTTTGTGGAAAAGAACACACATGCAATGACTCTAGTGGTTGATCCATATGTGGTTTATGGAAAGAACACACATGCAATGACCACTGGTGGATCCATGTGTGGTTTGTGGAAAAGAACACACATGCAATGACCACTGGTGGATCCATGTGTGGCTTGGGGAAAAGAACACACATGCAATGACTCTAGTGGTTGATCCATGTTTGTATGTGGAAATAACACATATGCAATGACTCTAGTGGTTGATCCATGTGTGGTTTGTGAAAAGAACACACATGCAATGACTCTAGTATTGGTTTTAGTATAAGAACACATATGCAATGACTCTAGTGGTTGATCCATATGTGGTTTGTTGAAAGAACACACATGCAATGACTCTAGTGGTTGATCCATGTGTGGTTTGTGGAAATAACACACATGCAATGACCACTAGTGGATCCATGTGTGGTTTGTGGAAAAGAACACACATGCAATCACTCTAGTGCTGGTTTGTGGTTTTAGTATAAGAACAAACATGCAATAACTCTAGTGGTTGATCCATGTGTGGTTTGTGGAAAGAACACACATGCAATGACTCTGGTTGATCCATATGTGGTTTGTGGACAGAACACACATGCAATGACCACTGGTGGGTCCATGTGTGGTTTTTGGAAAAGAACACACATGCAATGACTCTAGTGCTGGTTTGTGGTTTTAGTATAAGAACAAACATGCAATGACTCTAGTGGTTGATCCATGTGTGGTTTGTGGAAACAAGACACATGCAATGACTCTAGTGGTTGATCCATGTGTGGTTTGTGAAAAGAACACACATGCAATGACCACTGGTGGATCCATGTGTGGTTTGTGGATAAGAACACACATGCAATGACTCTAGTGGTTGATCCATGTTTGTTTGTGGAAATAACACACATGCAATGACTCTAGTGGTTGATCCATGTGTGGTTTGTGAAAAGAACACACATGCAATGATTCTAGTGCTGGTTTTAGTATAAGAACACACATGCAATGAATCTAGTGGTTGATCCATGTGTGGTTTGTGGAGATAACACACATGCCATGCCTCTAGTGGTTGATCCATGTGTGGTTTGTGGAAAGAACACACATGCAATGACTGTAATGGGTCCACTTGTGGTTTGTGGAAAGAACACACATGCAATGACCACTGGTTGATCCATAAGTTGTTTGTGGAAAAGAACACACATGCAATGACTCTAGTGGTTGATCCATATGTGGTTTATGGAAAGAACACACATGCAATGACCACTGGTGGATCCATGTGTGGTTTGTGGAAAAGAACACACATGCAATGACCACTGGTGGATCCATGTGTGGCTTGGGGAAAAGAACACACATGCAATGACTCTAGTGGTTGATCCATGTTTGTATGTGGAAATAACACATATGCAATGACTCTAGTGGTTGATCCATGTGTGGTTTGTGAAAAGAACACACATGTAGTGACTCTAGTATTGGTTTTAGTATAAGAACACATATGCAATGACTCTAGTGGTTGATCCATATGTGGTTTGTTGAAAGAACACACATGCAATGACTCTAGTGGTTGATCCATGTGTGGTTTGTGGAAATAACACACATGCAATGACCACTAGTGGATCCATGTGTGGTTTGTGGAAAAGAACACACATGCAATCACTCTAGTGCTGGTTTGTGGTTTTAGTATAAGAACAAACATGCAATAACTCTAGTGGTTGATCCATGTGTGGTTTGTGGAAAGAACACACATGCAATGACTCTGGTTGATCCATATGTTGTTTGTGGACAGAACACACATGCAATGACCACTGGTGGGTCCATGTGTGGTTTTTGGAAAAGAACACACATGCAATGACTCTAGTGGTTGATCAATGTTTGGTTGTGGAAATAACACACATGCAATGACTCTTGTGGTTGATCCATGTGTGGTTTGTGAAAAGAACACACATGCAATGACTCTAGTGTTGGTTTTAGTATAAGAACACACATGCAATGACTCTAGTGGTTGATCAATATGTGGTTTGTGGAAAGAACACACATGCAATGACTCTAGTGGTTGATCCATGTGTGGTTTGTGGAAATAACACACATGCAATGACCACTGGTGGATCCATGTGTGCTTTGGGGAAAAGAACACACATGCAATGACTCTGGTTGATCCATATGTGGTTTGTGGAAACAACACACATGCAATGACTCTAGTGGTGGATCCATGTGTGGTTTATGGAAAAGAACACACATGCAATGACTCTACTGCTGGTTTGTGGTTTTAGTATAAGAACAAACATGCAATGACTCTAGTGGTTGATCCATGTGTGGTTTGTGGAAAGAACACACATGCAATGACTCTAGTGGTTGATCCATGTGTGGTTTGTGGAAAGAACACACATGCAATGACCACTGGTGGATCCATGTGTGCTTTGTGGAAAAGAACACACATGCAATGACTCTAGTGGTTGATCCATGTTTGTTTGTGGAAATAACACACATGCAATGACTCTAGTGGTTGATCCATGTGTGGTTTGTGAAAAGAACACACATGCAATGACTCTAGTGTTGGTTTTAGTATAAGAACACACATGCAATGACTCTAGTAGTTGATCCATGTGTGTTTTGTGGAAATAACACATATGCAATGACTCTAGTGGTTGATCCATGTGTGGTTTGTGGAAAGAACACACATGCAATGACCACTGGTGGATCCATGTGTGCTTTGTGGAAAAGAACACACATGCAATGACTCTAGTGGTTGATCCATGTTTGTTTGTGGAAATAACATAGATGCAATGACTCTAGTGGTTGATCCATGTGTGGTTTCTGAAAAGAACACACATGCAATGGCTCTAGTGTTGGTTTTAGTATAAGAACACACATGCAATGACTCTAGTGGTTGATCCATATGTGGTTTGTGGAAAGAACACACATGCGATGACTCTAGTGGTTGATCCATGTGTGGTTTGTGGAAATAACACACATGCAATGACCACTGGTGGATCCATGTGTGGTTTGTGGAAAAGAACACACATGCAATGACTCTAGTGGTTGATCCATATGTGGTTTGTGGAAAGAACACACATGCAATGACTCTAGTGGTTGATCCATGTGTGGTTTGTGGAAATAACACACATGCAATGACCACTAGTGGATCCATATGTGGTTTGTGGAAAAGAACACACATGCAATCACTCTAGTGCTGGTTTGTGGTTTTAGTATATGAACAAACATGCAATGAATCTAGTGGTTGATCCATGTGTGGTTTGTGGAAAGAACACACATGCAATGACTCTGGTTGATCCATATGTGGTTTGTGGAAAGAACACAGATGCAATGACCACTGGTGGATCCATGTGTGGTTTGCGGAAATGAACACACATGCAATGACTCTAGTGGTTGATCCATGTTTGGTTGTGGAAATAACACACATGCAATGACTCTAGTGGTTGATCCATGTGTGGTTTGTGAAAAGAACACACATGCAATGACCCTAGTGTTGGTTTTAGTATAAGAACACACATGCAATGACTCTAGTGGTTGATACATATGTGGTTTGTGGAAAGAACAGACATGCAATCACTCTAGTGGTTGATCCATGTGTAGTTAGTGGAAATAACACACATGCAATGACCACTGGTGGGTCCACATGTGTGGTTTGGGGAAAGAACACACATGCAATGACTCTGGTTGATCCATATGTGGTTTGTGTAAAGAACACACATGCAATGACTCTAGTGGTGGATCCATGTGTGGTTTGTGGAAAAGAACACACATCCAATGACTCTAGTGCTGGTTTGTGGTTTTAGTATAAGAAAAAACATGCAATGAATCTAGTGGTTGATCCATGTGTGGTTTGTGGAAAGAACACACATGCAATTACTAGTGGTTGATCCATATGTGGGTTGTGGAAAGAACACACATGCAATGACCACTGGTGGATCCATGTGTG
Organism: Avena sativa; assembly: GCA_916181665.1. Classification (NCBI taxonomy): domain Eukaryota; kingdom Viridiplantae; phylum Streptophyta; class Magnoliopsida; order Poales; family Poaceae; genus Avena; species Avena sativa. The sequence goes on along the minus strand of OV702290.1, from coordinate 21,980,113 downwards.
GTTTGTGGAAAAAAACACACATGCAATGACTCTAGTGCTGGTTTGTGGTTTTAGTATAAGAACAAACATGCAATGACTCTAGTGGTTGATCCATGTGTGGTTTGTGGAAAGAACACACATGCAATGACTAGTGGTTGATCCATATGTGGGTTGTGGAAAGAACACACATGCAATGACCACTGGTGGATCCATGTGTGGTTTGTGGAAAATAACACACATGCAATGACTCTAGTGCTGGTTTGTGGTTTTAGTATAAGAACAAACATGCAATGACTCTAGTGGTTGATCCATGTGTGGTTTGACTCTAGTGTTGGTTTTAGTATAAGAACACACATGCAATGACTCTAGTGGTTGATCCATATGTGGTTTGTGGAAAGAACACACATGCAATGACTCTAATGGTTGGTCCATGTGTGGTTTGTGGAAATAACACACATGCAATGACCATTGGTGGGTCCACATGTGTGGTTTGTGGAAAGAACACACATGCAATGACTCTGGTTGATCCATATGTGGTTTGTGGAAAGAACACACATGCAATGACTCTAGTGGTGGATCCATGTGTGGTTTGTGGAAAAGAGCACACATCCAATGACTCTAGTGTTGGTTTGTGGTTTTAGTATAAGAAAAATATGCAATGACTCTAGTGGTTGATCCATGTGTGGTTTGTGGAAAGAACACACATGCAATGACTAGTGGTTGATCCATATGTGGTTTGTGGAAAGAACACACATGCAATGACCACTAGTGGATCCATGTGTGGTTTGTGGAAAAGAACACACATGCAATGACTCTAGTGCTGGTTTGTGGTTTTTGTATAAGAACAAACATGGAATGACTCTAATGGTTGATCCATGTGTGGTTTGTGGAAAGAAGACACATGCAATGACTCTAGTGGTTGATCCATGTGTGGTTTGTGAAAAGAACACACATGCAATGACCACTGGTGGATCCATGTGTGGTTTGTGGATAAGAACACACATGCAATGACTCTAGTGGTTGATCCATGTTTGTTTGTGGAAATAACATAGATGCAATGACTCTAGTGGTTGATCCATGTGTGGTTTCTGAAAAGAACACACATGCAATGGCTCTAGTGTTGGTTTTAGTATAAGAACACACATGCAATGACTCTAGTGGTTGATCCATATGTGGTTTGTGGAAAGAACACACATGCGATGACTCTAGTGGTTGATCCATGTGTGGTTTGTGGAAATAACACACATGCAATGACCACTGGTGGATCCATGTGTGGTTTGTGGAAAAGAACACACATGCAATGACTCTAGTGGTTGATCCATATGTGGTTTGTGGAAAGAACACACATGCAATGACTCTAGTGGTTGATCCATGTGTGGTTTGTGGAAATAACACACATGCAATGACCACTAGTGGATCCATATGTGGTTTGTGGAAAAGAACACACATGCAATCACTCTAGTGCTGGTTTGTGGTTTTAGTATATGAACAAACATGCAATGAATCTAGTGGTTGATCCATGTGTGGTTTGTGGAAAGAACACACATGCAATGACTCTGGTTGATCCATATCTGGTTTGTGGAAAGAACACAGATGCAATGACCACTGGTGGATCCATGTGTGGTTTGCGGAAATGAACACACATGCAATGACTCTAGTGGTTGATCCATGTTTGGTTGTGGAAATAACACACATGCAATGACTCTAGTGGTTGATCCATGTGTGGTTTGTGAAAAGAACACACATGCAATGACCCTAGTGTTGCTTTTAGTATAAGAACACACATGCAATGACTCTAGTGGTTGATACATATGTGGTTTGTGGAAAGAACACACATGCAATCACTCTAGTGGTTGATCCATGTGTAGTTAGTGGAAATAACACACATGCAATGACCACTGGTGGGTCCACATGTGTGGTTTGGGGAAAGAACACACATGCAATGACTCTGGTTGATCCATATGTGGTTTGTGTAAAGAACACACATGCAATGACTCTAGTGGTGGATCCATGTGTGGTTTGTGGAAAAGAACACACATCCAATGACTCTAGTGCTGGTTTGTGGTTTTAGTATAAGAAAAAACATGCAATGAATCTAGTGGTTGATCCATGTGTGGTTTGTGGAAAGAACACACATGCAATTACTAGTGGTTGATCCATATGTGGGTTGTGGAAAGAACACACATGCAATGACCACTGGTGGATCCATGTGTGGTTTGTGGAAAAAAACACACATGCAATGACTCTAGTGCTGGTTTGTGGTTTTAGTATAAGAACAAACATGCAATGACTCTAGTGGTTGATCCATGTGTGGTTTGTGGAAAGAACACACATGCAATGACTAGTGGTTGATCCATATGTGGGTTGTGGAAAGAACACACATGCAATGACCACTGGTGGATCCATGTGTGGTTTGTGGAAAATAACACACATGCAATGACTCTAGTGCTGGTTTGTGGTTTTAGTATAAGAACAAACATGCAATGACTCTAGTGGTTGATCCATGTGTGGTTTGACTCTAGTGTTGGTTTTAGTATAAGAACACACATGCAATGACTCTAGTGGTTGATCCATATGTGGTTTGTGGAAAGAACACACATGCAATGACTCTAATGGTTGGTCCATGTGTGGTTTGTGGAAATAACACACATGCAATGACCATTGGTGGGTCCACATGTGTGGTTTGTGGAAAGAACACCCATGCAATGACTCTGGTTGATCCATATGTGGTTTGTGGAAAGAACACACATGCAATGACTCTAGTGGTGGATCCATGTGTGGTTTGTGGAAAAGAGCACACATCCAATGACTCTAGTGTTGGTTTGTGGTTTTAGTATAAGAAAAATATGCAATGACTCTAGTGGTTGATCCATGTGTGGTTTGTGGAAAGAACACACATGCAATGACTAGTGGTTGATCCATATGTGGTTTGTGGAAAGAACACACATGCAATGACCACTAGTGGATCCATGTGTGGTTTGTGGAAAAGAACACACATGCAATGACTCTAGTGCTGGTTTGTGGTTTTAGTATAAGAACAAACATGCAATGACTCTAGTGGTTGATCCATGTGTGGTTTGTGGAAAGAAGACACATGCAATGACTCTAGTGGTTGATCCATGTGTGGTTTGTGAAAAGAACACACATGCAATGACCACTGGTGGATCCATGTGTGGTTTGTGGATAAGAACACACATGCAATGACTCTAGTGGTTGATCCATGTTTGTTTGTGGAAATAACATAGATGCAATGACTCTAGTGGTTGATCCATGTGTGGTTTCTGAAAAGAACACACATGCAATGGCTCTAGTGTTGGTTTTAGTATAAGAACACACATGCAATGACTCTAGTGGTTGATCCATATGTGGTTTGTGGAAAGAACACACATGCGATGACTCTAGTGGTTGATCCATGTGTGGTTTGTGGAAATAACACACATGCAATGACCACTGGTGGATCCATGTGTGGTTTGTGGAAAAGAACACACATGCAATGACTCTAGTGGTTGATCCATATGTGGTTTGTGGAAAGAACACACATGCAATGACTCTAGTGGTTGATCCATGTGTGGTTTGTGGAAATAACACACATGCAATGACCACTAGTGGATCCATATGTGGTTTGTGGAAAAGAACACACATGCAATCACTCTAGTGCTGGTTTGTGGTTTTAGTATATGAACAAACATGCAATGAATCTAGTGGTTGATCCATGTGTGGTTTGTGGAAAGAACACACATGCAATGACTCTGGTTGATCCATATCTGGTTTGTGGAAAGAACACAGATGCAATGACCACTGGTGGATCCATGTGTGGTTTGCGGAAATGAACACACATGCAATGACTCTAGTGGTTGATCCATGTTTGGTTGTGGAAATAACACACATGCAATGACTCTAGTGGTTGATCCATGTGTGGTTTGTGAAAAGAACACACATGCAATGACCCTAGTGTTGCTTTTAGTATAAGAACACACATGCAATGACTCTAGTGGTTGATACATATGTGGTTTGTGGAAAGAACACACATGCAATCACTCTAGTGGTTGATCCATGTGTAGTTAGTGGAAATAACACACATGCAATGACCACTGGTGGGTCCACATGTGTGGTTTGGGGAAAGAACACACATGCAATGACTCTGGTTGATCCATATGTGGTTTGTGTAAAGAACACACATGCAATGACTCTAGTGGTGGATCCATGTGTGGTTTGTGGAAAAGAACACACATCCAATGACTCTAGTGCTGGTTTGTGGTTTTAGTATAAGAAAAAACATGCAATGAATCTAGTGGTTGATCCATGTGTGGTTTGTGGAAAGAACACACATGCAATTACTAGTGGTTGATCCATATGTGGGTTGTGGAAAGAACACACATGCAATGACCACTGGTGGATCCATGTGTGGTTTGTGGAAAAAAACACACATGCAATGACTCTAGTGCTGGTTTGTGGTTTTAGTATAAGAACAAACATGCAATGACTCTAGTGGTTGATCCATGTGTGGTTTGTGGAAAGAACACACATGCAATGACTAGTGGTTGATCCATATGTGGGTTGTGGAAAGAACACACATGCAATGACCACTGGTGGATCCATGTGTGGTTTGTGGAAAATAACACACATGCAATGACTCTAGTGCTGGTTTGTGGTTTTAGTATAAGAACAAACATGCAATGACTCTAGTGGTTGATCCATGTGTGGTTTGACTCTAGTGTTGGTTTTAGTATAAGAACACACATGCAATGACTCTAGTGGTTGATCCATATGTGGTTTGTGGAAAGAACACACATGCAATGACTCTAATGGTTGGTCCATGTGTGGTTTGTGGAAATAACACACATGCAATGACCATTGGTGGGTCCACATGTGTGGTTTGTGGAAAGAACACCCATGCAATGACTCTGGTTGATCCATATGTGGTTTGTGGAAAGAACACACATGCAATGACTCTAGTGGTGGATCCATGTGTGGTTTGTGGAAAAGAGCACACATCCAATGACTCTAGTGTTGGTTTGTGGTTTTAGTATAAGAAAAATATGCAATGACTCTAGTGGTTGATCCATGTGTGGTTTGTGGAAAGAACACACATGCAATGACTAGTGGTTGATCCATATGTGGTTTGTGGAAAGAACACACATGCAATGACCACTAGTGGATCCATGTGTGGTTTGTGGAAAAGAACACACATGCAATGACTCTAGTGCTGGTTTGTGGTTTTAGTATAAGAACAAACATGCAATGACTCTAGTGGTTGATCCATGTGTGGTTTGTGGAAAGAAGACACATGCAATGACTCTAGTGGTTGATCCATGTGTGGTTTGTGAAAAGAACACACATGCAATGACCACTGGTGGATCCATGTGTGGTTTGTGGATAAGAACACACATGCAATGACTCTAGTGGTTGATCCATGTTTGTTTGTGGAAATAACATAGATGCAATGACTCTAGTGGTTGATCCATGTGTGGTTTCTGAAAAGAACACACATGCAATGGCTCTAGTGTTGGTTTTAGTATAAGAACACACATGCAATGACTCTAGTGGTTGATCCATATGTGGTTTGTGGAAAGAACACACATGCGATGACTCTAGTGGTTGATCCATGTGTGGTTTGTGGAAATAACACACATGCAATGACCACTGGTGGATCCATGTGTGGTTTGTGGAAAAGAACACACATGCAATCACTCTAGTGGTTGATCCATATGTGGTTTGTGGAAAGAACACACATGCAATGACTCTAGTGGTTGATCCATGTGTGGTTTGTGGAAATAACACACATGCAATGACCACTAGTGGATCCATATGTGGTTTGTGGAAAAGAACACACATGCAATCACTCTAGTGCTGGTTTGTGGTTTTAGTATATGAACAAACATGCAATGAATCTAGTGGTTGATCCATGTGTGGTTTGTGGAAAGAACACACATGCAATGACTCTGGTTGATCCATATCTGGTTTGTGGAAAGAACACAGATGCAATGACCACTGGTGGATCCATGTGTGGTTTGCGGAAATGAACACACATGTAATGACTCTAGTGGTTGATCCATGTTTGGTTGTGGAAATAACACACATGCAATGACTCTAGTGGTTGATCCATGTGTGGTTTGTGAAAAGAACACACATGCAATGACCCTAGTGTTGGTTTTAGTATAAGAACACACATGCAATGACTCTAGTGGTTGATACATATGTGGTTTGTGGAAAGAACACACATGCAATCACTCTAGTGGTTGATCCATGTGTAGTTAGTGGAAATAACACACATGCAATGACCACTGGTGGGTCCACATGAGTGGTTTGGGGAAAGAACACACATGCAATGACTCTGGTTGATCCATATGTGGTTTGTGTAAAGAACACACATGCAATTACTCTAGTGGTGGATCCATGTGTGGTTTGTGGAAAAGAACACACATCCAATGACTCTAGTGCTGGTTTGTGGTTTTAGTATAAGAAAAAACATGCAATGAATCTAGTGGTTGATCCATGTGTGGTTTGTGGAAAGAACACAGATGCAATTACTAGTGGTTGATCCATATGTGGGTTGTGGAAAGAACACACATGCAATGACCACTGGTGGATCCATGTGTGGTTTGTGGAAAAAAACACACATGCAATGACTCTAGTGCTGGTTTGTGGTTTTAGTATAAGAACAAACATGCAATGACTCTAGTGGTTGATCCATGTGTGGTTTGTGGAAAGAACACACATGCAATGACTAGTGGTTGATCCATATGTGGGTTGTGGAAAGAACACACATGCAATGACCACTGGTGGATCCATGTGTGGTTTGTGGAAAATAACACACATGCAATGACTCTAATGCTGGTTTGTGGTTTTAGTATAAGAACAAACATGCAATGACTCTAGTGGTTGATCCATGTGTGGTTTGACTCTAGTGTTGGTTTTAGTATAAGAACACACATGCAATGACTCTAGTGGTTGATCCATATGTGGTTTGTGAAAAGAACACACATGCAATGACTCTAATGGTTGGTCCATGTGTGGTTTGTGGAAATAACACACATGCAATGACCATTGGTGGGTCCACATGTGTGGTTTGTGGAAAGAACACACATGCAATGACTCTGGTTGATCCATATGTGGTTTGTGGAAAGAACACACATGCAATGACTCTAGTGGTGGATCCATGTGTGGTTTGTGGAAAAGAGCACACATCCAATGACTCTAGTGTTGGTTTGTGGTTTTAGTATAAGAAAAATATGCAATGACTCTAGTGGTTGATCCATGTGTGGTTTGTGGAAAGAACACACATGCAATGACTAGTGGTTGATCCATATGTGGTTTGTGGAAAGAACACACATGCAATGACCACTAGTGGATCCATGTGTGGTTTGTGGAAAAGAACACACATGCAATGACTCTAGTGCTGGTTTGTGGTTTTAGTATAAGAACAAACATGCAATGACTCTAGTGGTTGATCCATGTGTGGTTTGTGGAAAGAAGACACATGCAATGACTCTAGTGGTTGATCCATGTGTGGTTTGTGAAAAGAACACACATGCAATGACCACTGGTGGATCCATGTGTGGTTTGTGGATAAGAACACACATGCAATGACTCTAGTGGTTGATCCATGTTTGTTTGTGGAAATAACATAGATGCAATGACTCTAGTGGTTGATCCATGTGTGGTTTCTGAAAAGAACACACATGCAATGGCTCTAGTGTTGGTTTTAGTATAAGAACACACATGCAATGATTCTAGTGGTTGATCCATATGTGGTTTGTGGAAAGAACACACATGCGATGACTCTAGTGGTTGATCCATGTGTGGTTTGTGGAAATAACACACATGCAATGACCACTGGTGGATCCATGTGTGGTTTGTGGAAAAGAACACACATGCAATCACTCTAGTGCTGGTTTGTGGTTTTAGTATATGAACAAACATGCAATGAATCTAGTGGTTGATCCATGTGTGGTTTGTGGAAAGAACACACATGCAATGACTCTGGTTGATCCATATCTGGTTTGTGGAAAGAACACAGATGCAATGACCACTGGTGGATCCATGTGTGGTTTGCGGAAATGAACACACATGCAATGACTCTAGTGGTTGATCCATGTTTGGTTGTGGAAATAACACACATGCAATGACTCTAGTGGTTGATCCATGTGTGGTTTGTGAAAAGAACACACATGCAATGACCCTAGTGTTGGTTTTAGTATAAGAACACACATGCAATGACTCTAGTGGTTGATACATATGTGGTTTGTGGAAAGAACACACATGCAATCACTCTAGTGGTTGATCCATGTGTAGTTAGTGGAAAGAACACACATGCAATGACCACTGGTGGGTCCACATGTGTGGTTTGGGGAAAGAACACACATGCAATGACTCTGGTTGATCCATATGTGGTTTGTGTAAAGAACACACATGCAATGACTCTAGTGGTGGATCCATGTGTGGTTTGTGGAAAAGAACACACATCCAATGACTCTAGTGCTGGTTTGTGGTTTTAGTATAAGAAAAAACATGCAATGAATCTAGTGGTTGATCCATGTGTGGTTTGTGGAAAGAACACAGATGCAATTACTAGTGGTTGATCCATATGTGGGTTGTGGAAAGAACACACATGCAATGACCACTGGTGGATCCATGTGTGGTTTGTGGAAAAAAACACACATGCAATGACTCTAGTGCTGGTTTGTGGTTTTAGTATAAGAACAAACATGCAATGACTCTAGTGGTTGATCCATGTGTGGTTTGTGGAAAGAACACACATGCAATGACTAGTGGTTGATCCATATGTGGGTTGTGGAAAGAACACACATGCAATGACCACTGGTGGATCCATGTGTGGTTTGTGGAAAATAACACACATGCAATGACTCTAATGCTGGTTTGTGGTTTTAGTATAAGAACAAACATGCAATGACTCTAGTGGTTGATCCATGTGTGGTTTGACTCTAGTGTTGGTTTTAGTATAAGAACACACATGCAATGACTCTAGTGGTTGATCCATATGTGGTTTGTGGAAAGAACACACATGCAATGACTCTAATGGTTGGTCCATGTGTGGTTTGTGGAAATAACACACATGCAATGACCATTGGTGGGTCCACATGTGTGGTTTGTGGAAAGAACACACATGCAATGACTCTGGTTGATCCATATGTGGTTTGTGGAAAGAACACACATGCAATGACTCTAGTGGTGGATCCATGTGTGGTTTGTGGAAAAGAGCACACATCCAATGACTCTAGTGTTGGTTTGTGGTTTTAGTATAAGAAAAATATGCAATGACTCTAGTGGTTGATCCATGTGTGGTTTGTGGAAAGAACACACATGCAATGACTAGTGGTTGATCCATATGTGGTTTGTGGAAAGAACACACATGCAATGACCACTAGTGGATCCATGTGTGGTTTGTGGAAAAGAACACACATGCAATGACTCTAGTGCTGGTTTGTGGTTTTAGTATAAGAATAAACATGCAATGACTCTAGTGGTTGATCCATGTGTGGTTTGTGGAAAGAAGACACATGCAATGACTCTAGTGGTTGATCCATGTGTGGTTTGTGAAAAGAACACACATGCAATGACCACTGGTGGATCCATGTGTGGTTTGTGGATAAGAACACACATGCAATGACTCTAGTGGTTGATCCATGTTTGTTTGTGGAAATAACATAGATGCAATGACTCTAGTGGTTGATCCATGTGTGGTTTCTGAAAAGAACACACATGCAATGGCTCTAGTGTTGGTTTTAGTATAAGAACACACATGCAATGATTCTAGTGGTTGATCCATATGTGGTTTGTGGAAAGAACACACATGCGATGACTCTAGTGGTTGATCCATGTGTGGTTTGTGGAAATAACACACATGCAATGACCACTGGTGGATCCATGTGTGGTTTGTGGAAAAGAACACACATGCAATCACTCTAGTGCTGGTTTGTGGTTTTAGTATAATAACAAAATCATGCAATGACTCTAGTGGTTGATCCATGTGTGGTTTGTGGAAAGAACACACATGCAATGACTCTTATTGATCCATATGTGGTTTGTGGAAAGAACACACATGCAATGACCCGCTGGTGGATCCATGTGTGGTTTGTGGAAATGAACACACATGCAATGACTCTAGTGGTTGATCCATGTTTGGTTGTGGAAATAACACACATGTAATGACTCTAGTGGTTGATCCATGTGTGGTTTGTGAAAAGAACACACATGCAATGACTCTAGTGTTGGTTTTAGTATAAGAACACACATGCAATGACTCTAGTGGTTGATCCATATGTGGTTTGTGGAAAGAACACACATGCAATGACTCTAATGGTTGATCCATGTGTGGTTTGTGGAAATAACACACATGCAATGACCATTGGTGGGTCCACATGTGTGGTTTGTGGAAAGAACACACATGCAATGACTCTGGTTGATCCATATGTGGTTTGTGGAAAGAACACACATGCAATGACTCTAGTGGTGGATCCATGTGTGGTTTGTGGAAAAGAGCACACATCCAATGACTCTAGTGTTGGTTTGTGGTTTTAGTATAAGAAAAATATGCAATGACTCTAGTGGTTGATCCATGTGTGGTTTGTGGAAAGAACACACATGCAATTACTAGTGGTTGATCCATATGTGGTTTGTGGAAAGAACACACATGCAATGACCACTAGTGGATCCATGTGTGGTTTGTGGAAAAGAACACACATGCAATGACTCTAGTGCTGGTTTGTGGTTTTAGTATAAGAACAAACATGCAATGACTCTAGTGGTTGATCCATGTGTGGTTTGTGGAAAGAAGACACATGCAATGACTCTAGTGGTTGATCCATGTGTTGTTTGTGAAAAGAACACACATGCAATGACCACAGGTGGATCAATGTGTGGTTTGTGGATAAGAACACACATGCAATGACTCTAGTGGTTGATCCATGTTTGTTTGTGGAAATAACACACATGCAATGACTCTAGTGGTTGATCCATGTGTGGTTTGTGAAAAGAACACACATGCAATGACTCTAGTGGTTGATCCATGTGTGGTTTGTGGAAATAACACATATGCCATGCCTCTAGTGGTTGATCCATGTGTGGTTTGTGGAAAGAACACACATGCAATGACCACTGGTGGATCCATGTGTGCTTTGTGGAAAAGAACATACATGCAATGACTCTAGTGGTTGATCCATGTTTGTTTGTGGAAATAACATAGATGCAATGACTCTAGTGGTTGATCCATGTGTGGTTTCTGAAAAGAACACACATGCAATGGCTCTAGTGTTGGTTTTAGTATAAGAACACACATGCAATGACTCTAGTGGTTGATCCATATGTGGTTTGTGGAAAGAACACACATGCGATGACTCTAGTGGTTGATCCATGTGTGGTTTGTGGAAATAACACACATGCAATGACCACTGGTGGATCCATGTGTGGTTTGTGGAAAAGAACACACATGCAATCACTCTAGTGCTGGTTTGTGGTTTTAGTATAATAACAAAATCATGCAATGACTCTAGTGGTTGATCCATGTGTGGTTTGTGGAAAGAACACACATGCAATGACTCTGATTGATCCATATGTGGTTTGTGGAAAGAACACACATGCAATGACCCGCTGGTGGATCCATGTGTGGTTTGTGGAAATGAACACACATGCAATGACTCTAGTGGTTGATCCATGTTTGGTTGTGGAAATAACACACATGTAATGACTCTAGTGGTTGATCCATGTGTGGTTTGTGAAAAGAACACACATGCAATGACTCTAGTGTTGGTTTTAGTATAAGAACACACATGCAATGACTCTAGTGGTTGATCCATATGTGGTTTGTGGAAAGAACAAACATGCAATGACTCTAATGGTTGATCCATGTGTGGTTTGTGGAAATAACACACATGCAATGACCATTGGTGGGTCCACATGTGTGGTTTGTGGAAAGAACACACATGCAATGACTCTGGTTGATCCATATGTGGTTTGTGGAAAGAACACACATGCAATGACTCTAGTGGTGGATCCATGTGTGGTTTGTGGAAAAGAGCACACATCCAATGACTCTAGTGTTGGTTTGTGGTTTTAGTATAAGAAAAATATGCAATGACTCTAGTGGTTGATCCATGTGTGGTTTGTGGAAAGAACACACATGCAATGACTAGTGGTTGATCCATATGTGGTTTGTGGAAAGAACACACATGCAATGACCACTAGTGGATCCATGTGTGGTTTGTGGAAAAGAACACACATGCAATGACTCTAGTGCTGGTTTGTGGTTTTAGTATAAGAACAAACATGCAATGACTCTAGTGGTTGATCCATGTGTGGTTTGTGGAAAGAAGACACATGCAATGACTCTAGTGGTTGATCCATGTGTGGTTTGTGAAAAGAACACACATGCAATGACCACTGGTGGATCCATGTGTGGTTTGTGGATAAGAACACACATGCAATGACTCTAGTGGTTGATCCATGTTTGTTTGTGGAAATAACACACATGCAATGACTCTAGTGGTTGATCCATGTGTGGTTTGTGAAAAGAACACACATGCAATGATTCTAGTGCTGGTTTTAGTATAAGAACACACATGCAATGAATCTAGTGGTTGATCCATGTGTGGTTTGTGGAGATAACACATATGCCATGCCTCTAGTGGTTGATCCATGTGTGGTTTGTGGAAAGAACACACATGCAATGACTGTAATGGGTCCACTTGTGGTTTGTGGAAAGAACACACATGCAATGACCACTGGTTGATCCATAAGTTGTTTGTGGAAAAGAACACACATGCAATGACTCTAGTGGTTGATCCATATGTGGTTTATGGAAAGAACACACATGCAATGACCACTGGTGGATCCATGTGTGGTTTGTGGAAAAGAACACACATGCAATGACCACTGGTGGATCCATGTGTGGCTTGGGGAAAAGAACACATATGCAATGACTCTAGTGGTTGATCCATGTTTGTCTGTGGAAATAACACATATGCAATGACTCTAGTGGTTGATCCATGTGTGGTTTGTGAAAAGAACACACATGCAATGACTCTAGTATTGGTTTTAGTATAAGAACACATATGCAATGACTCTGGTGGTTGATCCATATGTGGTTTGTTGAAAGAACACACATGCAATGACTCTAGTGGTTGATCCATGTGTGGTTTGTGGAAATAACACACATGCAATGACCACTAGTGGATCCATGTGTGGTTTGTGGAAAAGAACACACATGCAATCACTCTAGTGCTGGTTTGTGGTTTTAGTATAAGAACAAACATGCAATAACTCTAGTGGTTGATCCATGTGTGGTTTGTGGAAAGAACACACATGCAATGACTCTGGTTGATCCATATGTGGTTTGTGGACAGAACACACATGCAATGACCACTGGTGGGTCCATGTGTGGTTTTTGGAAAAGAACACACATGCAATGACTCTAGTGCTGGTTTGTGGTTTTAGTATAAGAACAAACATGCAATGACTCTAGTGGTTGATCCATGTGTGGTTTGTGGAAAGAAGACACATGCAATGACTCTAGTGGTTGATCGATGTGTGGTTTGTGAAAAGAACACACATGCAATGACCACTGGTGGATCCATGTGTGGTTTGTGGATAAGAACACACATGCAATGACTCTAGTGGTTGATCCATGTTTGTTTGTGGAAATAACACACATGCAATGACTCTAGTGGTTGATCCATGTGTGGTTTGTGAAAAGAACACACATGCAATGATTCTAGTGCTGGTTTTAGTATAAGAACACACATGCAATGAATCTAGTGGTTGATCCATGTGTGGTTTGTGGAGATAACACATATGCCATGCCTCTAGTGGTTGATCCATGTGTGGTTTGTGGAAAGAACACACATGCAATGACTGTAATGGGTCCACTTGTGGTTTGTGGAAAGAACACACATGCAATGACCACTGGTTGATCCATAAGTTGTTTGTGGAAAAGAACACACATGCAATGACTCTAGTGGTTGATCCATATGTGGTTTATGGAAAGAACACACATGCAATGACCACTGGTGGATCCATGTGTGGTTTGTGGAAAAGAACACACATGCAATGACCACTGGTGGATCCATGTGTGGCTTGGGGAAAAGAACACACATGCAATGACTCTAGTGGTTGATCCATGTTTGTATGTGGAAATAACACATATGCAATGACTCTAGTGGTTGATCCATGTGTGGTTTGTGAAAAGAACACACATGCAATGACTCTAGTATTGGTTTTAGTATAAGAACACATATGCAATGACTCTAGTGGTTGATCCATATGTGGTTTGTTGAAAGAACACACATGCAATGACTCTAGTGGTTGATCCATGTGTGGTTTGTGGAAATAACACACATGCAATGACCACTAGTGGATCCATGTGTGGTTTGTGGAAAAGAACACACATGCAATCACTCTAGTGCTGGTTTGTGGTTTTAGTATAAGAACAAACATGCAATAACTCTAGTGGTTGATCCATGTGTGGTTTGTGGAAAGAACACACATGCAATGACTCTGGTTGATCCATATGTGGTTTGTGGACAGAACACACATGCAATGACCACTGGTGGGTCCATGTGTGGTTTTTGGAAAAGAACACACATGCAATGACTCTAGTGGTTGATCAATGTTTGGTTGTGGAAATAACACACATGCAATGACTCTTGTGGTTGATCCATGTGTGGTTTGTGAAAAGAACACACATGCAATGACTCTAGTGTTGGTTTTAGTATAAGAACACACATGCAATGACTCTAGTGGTTGATCAATATGTGGTTTGTGGAAAGAACACACATGCAATGACTCTAGTGGTTGATCCATGTGTGGTTTGTGGAAATAACACACATGCAATGACCACTGGTGGATCCATGTGTGCTTTGGGGAAAAGAACACACATGCAATGACTCTGGTTGATCCATATGTGGTTTGTGGAAACAACACACATGCAATGACTCTAGTGGTGGATCCATGTGTGGTTTATGGAAAAGAACACACATGCAATGACTCTACTGCTGGTTTGTGGTTTTAGTATAAGAACAAACATGCAATGACTCTAGTGGTTGATCCATGTGTGGTTTGTGGAAAGAACACGCATGCAATGACTCTAGTGGTTGATCCGTGTGTGGTTTGTGGAAAGAACACACATGCAATGACCACTGGTGGATCCATGTGTGCTTTGTGGAAAAGAACACACATGCAATGACTCTAGTGGTTGATCCATGTTTGTTTGTGGAAATAACACACATGCAATGACTCTAGTGGTTGATCCATGTGTGGTTTGTGAAAAGAACACACATGCAATGACTCTAGTGTTGGTTTTAGTATAAGAACACACATGCAATGACTCTAGTAGTTGATCCATGTGTGGTTTGTGGAAATAACACATATGCAATGACTCTAGTGGTTGATCCATGTGTGGTTTGTGGAAAGAACACACATGCAATGACCACTGGTGGATCCATGTGTGCTTTGTGGAAAAGAACACACATGCAATGACTCTAGTGGTTGATCCATGTTTGTTTGTGGAAATAACATAGATGCAATGACTCTAGTGGTTGATCCATGTGTGGTTTCTGAAAAGAACACACATGCAATGGCTCTAGTGTTGGTTTTAGTATAAGAACACACATGCAATGACTCTAGTGGTTGATCCATATGTGGTTTGTGGAAAGAACACACATGCGATGACTCTAGTGGTTGATCCATGTGTGGTTTGTGGAAATAACACACATGCAATGACCACTGGTGGATCCATGTGTGGTTTGTGGAAAAGAACACACATGCAATAACTCTAGTGCTGGTTTGTGGTTTTAGTATAATAACAAAATCATGCAATGAATCTAGTGGTTGATCCATGTGTGGTTTGTGGAAAGAACACACATGCAATGACTCTGATTGATCCATATGTGGTTTGTGGAAAGAACACACATGCAATGACCCGCTGGTGGATCCATGTGTGGTTTGTGGAAATGAACACACATGCAATGACTCTAGTGGTTGATCCATGTTTGGTTGTGGAAATAACACACATGTAATGACTCTAGTGGTTGATCCATGTGTGGTTTGTGAAAAGAACACACATGCAATGACTCTAGTGTTGGTTTTAGTATAAGAACACACATGCAATGACTCTAGTGGTTGATCCATATGTGGTTTGTGGAAAGAACAAACATGCAATGACTCTAATGGTTGATCCATGTGTGGTTTGTGGAAATAACACACATGCAATGACCATTGGTGGGTCCACATGTGTGGTTTGTGGAAAGAACACACATGCAATGACTCTGGTTGATCCATATGTGGTTTGTGGAAAGAACACACATGCAATGACTCTAGTGGTGGATCCATGTGTGGTTTGTGGAAAAGAGCACACATCCAATGACTCTAGTGTTGGTTTGTGGTTTTAGTATAAGAAAAATATGCAATGACTCTAGTGGTTGATCCATGTGTGGTTTGTGGAAAGAACACACATGCAATGACTAGTGGTTGATCCATATGTGGTTTGTGGAAAGAACACACATGCAATGACCACTAGTGGATCCATGTGTGGTTTGTGGAAAAGAACACACATGCAATGACTCTAGTGCTGGTTTGTGGTTTTAGTATAAGAACAAACATGCAATGACTCTAGTGGTTGATCCATGTGTGGTTTGTGGAAAGAAGACACATGCAATGACTCTAGTGGTTGATCCATGTGTGGTTTGTGAAAAGAACACACATGCAATGACCACTGGTGGATCCATGTGTGGTTTGTGGATAAGAACACACATGCAATGACTCTAGTGGTTGATCCATGTTTGTTTGTGGAAATAACACACATGCAATGACTCTAGTGGTTGATCCATGTGTGGTTTGTGAAAAGAACACACATGCAATGATTCTAGTGCTGGTTTTAGTATAAGAACACACATGCAATGAATCTAGTGGTTGATCCATGTGTGGTTTGTGGAGATAACACATATGCCATGCCTCTAGTGGTTGATCCATGTGTGGTTTCTGGAAAGAACACACATGCAATGACTCTGATTGATCCACTTGTGGTTTGTGGAAAGAACACACATGCAATGACCACTGGTTGATCCATAAGTTGTTTGTGGAAAAGAACACACATGCAATGACTCTAGTGGTTGATCCATATGTGGTTTATGGAAAGAACACACATGCAATGACCACTGGTGGATCCATGTGTGGTTTGTGGAAAAGAACACACATGCAATGACCACTGGTGGATCCATGTGTGGCTTGGGGAAAAGAACACACATGCAATGACTCTAGTGGTTGATCCATGTTTGTCTGTGGAAATAACACATATGCAATGACTCTAGTGGTTGATCCATGTGTGGTTTGTGAAAAGAACACACATGCAATGACTCTAGTATTGGTTTTAGTATAAGAACACATATGCAATGACTCTAGTGGTTGATCCATATGTGGTTTGTTGAAAGAACACACATGCAATGACTCTAGTGGTTGATCCATGTGTGGTTTGTGGAAATAACACACATGCAATGACCACTAGTGGATCCATGTGTGGTTTGTGGAAAAGAACACACATGCAATCACTCTAGTGCTGGTTTGTGGTTTTAGTATAAGAACAAACATGCAATAACTCTAGTGGTTGATCCATGTGTGGTTTGTGGAAAGAACACACATGCAATGACTCTGGTTGATCCATATGTGGTTTGTGGACAGAACACACATGCAATGACCACTGGTGGGTCCATGTGTGGTTTTTGGAAAAGAACACACATGCAATGACTCTAGTGCTGGTTTGTGGTTTTAGTATAAGAACAAACATGCAATGACTCTAGTGGTTGATCCATGTGTGGTTTGTGGAAAGAAGACACATGCAATGACTCTAGTGGTTGATCCATGTGTGGTTTGTGAAAAGAACACACATGCAATGACCACTGGTGGATCCATGTGTGGTTTGTGGATAAGAACACACATGCAATGACTCTAGTGGTTGATCCATGTTTGTTTGTGGAAATAACACACATGCAATGACTCTAGTGGTTGATCCATGTGTGGTTTGTGAAAAGAACACACATGCAATGATTCTAGTGCTGGTTTTAGTATAAGAACACACATGCAATGAATCTAGTGGTTGATCCATGTGTGGTTTGTGGAGATAACACATATGCCATGCCTCTAGTGGTTGATCCATGTGTGGTTTGTGGAAAGAACACACATGCAATGACTGTAATGGGTCCACTTGTGGTTTGTGGAAAGAACACACATGCAATGACCACTGGTTGATCCATAAGTTGTTTGTGGAAAAGAACACACATGCAATGACTCTAGTGGTTGATCCATATGTGGTTTATGGAAAGAACACACATGCAATGACCACTGGTGGATCCATGTGTGGTTTGTGGAAAAGAACACACATGCAATGACCACTGGTGGATCCATGTGTGGCTTGGGGAAAAGAACACACATGCAATGACTCTAGTGGTTGATCCATGTTTGTATGTGGAAATAACACATATGCAATGACTCTAGTGGTTGATCCATGTGTGGTTTGTGAAAAGAACACACATGCAATGACTCTAGTATTGGTTTTAGTATAAGAACACATATGCAATGACTCTAGTGGTTGATCCATATGTGGTTTGTTGAAAGAACACACATGCAATGACTCTAGTGGTTGATCCATGTGTGGTTTGTGGAAATAACACACATGCAATGACCACTAGTGGATCCATGTGTGGTTTGTGGAAAAGAACACACATGCAATCACTCTAGTGCTGGTTTGTGGTTTTAGTATAAGAACAAACATGCAATAACTCTAGTGGTTGATCCATGTGTGGTTTGTGGAAAGAACACACATGCAATGACTCTGGTTGATCCATATGTGGTTTGTGGACAGAACACACATGCAATGACCACTGGTGGGTCCATGTGTGGTTTTTGGAAAAGAACACACATGCAATGAATCTAGTGCTGGTTTGTGGTTTTAGTATAAGAACAAACATGCAATGACTCTAGTGGTTGATCCATGTGTGGTTTGTGGAAAGAAGACACATGCAATGACTCTAGTGGTTGATCCATGTGTGGTTTGTGAAAAGAACACACATGCAATGACCACTGGTGGATCCATGTGTGGTTTGTGGATAAGAACACACATGCAATGACTCTAGTGGTTGATCCATGTTTGTTTGTGGAAATAACACACATGCAATGACTCTAGTGGTTGATCCATGTGTGGTTTGTGAAAAGAACACACATGCAATGATTCTAGTGCTGGTTTTAGTATAAGAACACACATGCAATGAATCTAGTGGTTGATCCATGTGTGGTTTGTGGAGATAACACATATGCCATGCCTCTAGTGGTTGATCCATGTCTGGTTTGTGGAAAGAACACATATGCCATGCCTCTAGTGGTTGATCCATGTGTGGTTTGTGGAAAGAACACACATGCAATGACTGTAATGGGTCCACTTGTGGTTTGTGGAAAGAACACACATGCAATGACCACTGGTTGATCCATAAGTTGTTTGTGGAAAAGAACACACATGCAATGACTCTAGTGGTTGATCCATATGTGGTTTATGGAAAGAACACACATGCAATGACCACTGGTGGATCCATGTGTGGTTTGTGGAAAAGAACACACATGCAATGACCACTGGTGGATCCATGTGTGGCTTGGGGAAAAGAACACACATGCAATGACTCTAGTGGTTGATCCATGTTTGTATGTGGAAATAACACATATGCAATGACTCTAGTGGTTGATCCATGTGTGGTTTGTGAAAAGAACACACATGCAATGACTCTAGTATTGGTTTTAGTATAAGAACACATATGCAATGACTCTAGTGGTTGATCCATATGTGGTTTGTTGAAAGAACACACATGCAATGACTCTAGTGGTTGATCCATGTGTGGTTTGTGGAAATAACACACATGCAATGACCACTAGTGGATCCATGTGTGGTTTGTGGAAAAGAACACACATGCAATCACTCTAGTGCTGGTTTGTGGTTTTAGTATAAGAACAAACATGCAATAACTCTAGTGGTTGATCCATGTGTGGTTTGTGGAAAGAACACACATGCAATGACTCTGGTTGATCCATATGTGGTTTGTGGACAGAACACACATGCAATGACCACTGGTGGGTCCATGTGTGGTTTTTGGAAAAGAACACACATGCAATGACTCTAGTGGTTGATCAATGTTTGGTTGTGGAAATAACACACATGCAATGACTCTTGTGGTTGATCCATGTGTGGTTTGTGAAAAGAACACACATGCAATGACTCTAGTGTTGGTTTTAGTATAAGAACACACATGCAATGACTCGAGTGGTTGATCAATATGTGGTTTGTGGAAAGAACACACATGCAATGACTCTAGTGATTGATCCATGTGTGGTTTGTGGAAATAACACACATGCAATGACCACTGGTGGATCCATGTGTGCTTTGGGGAAAAGAACACACATGCAATGACTCTGGTTGATCCATATGTGGTTTGTGGAAACAACACACATGCAATGACTCTAGTGGTGGATCCATGTGTGGTTTATGGAAAAGAACACACATGCAATGACTCTACTGCTGGTTTGTGGTTTTAGTATAAGAACAAACATGCAATGACTCTAGTGGTTGATCCATGTGTGGTTTGTGGAAAGAACACACATGCAATGACTCTAGTGGTTGATCCATGTGTGGTTTGTGGAAAGAACACACATGCAATGACCACTGGTGGATCCATGTGTGCTTTGTGGAAAAGAACACACATGCAATGACTCTAGTGGTTGATCCATGTTTGTTTGTGGAAATAACACACATGCAATGACTCTAGTGGTTGATCCATGTGTGGTTTGTGAAAAGAACACACATGCAATGACCCTAGTGTTGGTTTTAGTATAAGAACACACATGCAATGATTCTAGTAGTTGATCCATGTGTGGTTTGTGGAAATAACACATATGCAATGACTCTAGTGGTTGATCCATGTGTGGTTTGTGGAAAGAACACACATGCAATGACCACTGGTGGATCCATGTGTGCTTTGTGGAAAAGAACACACATGCAATGACTCTAGTGGTTGATCCATGTTTGTTTGTGGAAATAACATAGATGCAATGACTCTAGTGGTTGATCCATGTGTGGTTTCTGAAAAGAACACACATGCAATGGCTCTAGTGTTGGTTTTAGTATAAGAACACACATGCAATGACTCTAGTGGTTGATCCATATGTGGTTTGTGGAAAGAACACACATGCGATGACTCTAGTGGTTGATCCATGTGTGGTTTGTGGAAATAACACACATGCAATGACCACTGGTGGATCCATGTGTGGTTTGTGGAAAAGAACACACATGCAATCACTCTAGTGCTGGTTTGTGGTTTTAGTATAATAACAAAATCATGCAATGACTCTAGTGGTTGATCCATGTGTGGTTTCTGGAAAGAACACACATGCAATGACTCTGATTGATCCATATGTGGTTTGTGGAAAGAACACACATGCAATGACCCGCTGGTGGATCCATGTGTGGTTTGTGGAAATGAACACACATGCAATGACTCTAGTGGTTGATCCATGTTTGGTTGTGGAAATAACACACATGTAATGACTCTAGTGGTTGATCAATGTGTGGTTTGTGAAAAGAACACACATGCAATGACTCTAGTGTTGGTTTTAGTATAAGAACACACATGCAATGACTCTAGTGGTTGATCCATATGTGGTTTGTGGAAAGAACACACATGCAATGACTCTAATGGTTGATCCATGTGTGGTTTGTGGAAATAACACACATGCAATGACCATTGGTGGGTCCACATGTGTGGTTTGTGGAAAGAACACACATGCAATGACTCTGGTTGATCCATATGTGGTTTGTGGAAAGAACACACATGCAATGACTCTAGTGGTGGATCCATGTGTGGTTTGTGGAAAAGAACACACATCCAATGACTCTAGTGTTGGTTTGTGGTTTTAGTATAAGAAAAAATATGCAATGACTCTAGTGGTTGATCCGTGTGTGGTTTGTGGAAAGAACACACATGCAATGACTAGTGGTTGATCCATATGTGGTTTGTGGAAAGAACACACATGCAATGACCACTAGTGGATCCATGTGTGGTTTGTGGAAAAGAACACACATGCAATGACTCTAGTGCTGGTTTGTGGTTTTAGTATAAGAACAAACATGCAATGACTCTAGTGGTTGATCCATGTGTGGTTTGTGGAAAGAAGACACATGCAATGACTCTAGTGGTTGATCCATGTGTGGTTTGTGAAAAGAACACACATGCAATGACCACTGGTGGATCCATGTGTGGTTTGTGGATAAGAACACACATGCAATGACTCTAGTGGTTGATCCATGTTTGTTTGTGGAAATAACACACATGCAATGACTCTAGTGGTTGATCCATGTGTGGTTTGTGAAAAGAACACACATGCAATGATTCTAGTGCTGGTTTTAGTATAAGAACACACATGCAATGACTCTAGTGGTTGATCCATGTGTGGTTTGTGGAAATAACACATATGCCATGCCTCTAGTGGTTGATCCATGTGTGGTTTGTGGAAAGAACACACATGCAATGACTGTAATGGGTCCACATGTGGTTTGTGGAAAGAACACACATGCAATGACCACTGGTTGATCCATAAGTTGTTTGTGGAAAAGAACACACATGCAATGACTCTAGTGGTTGATCCATATGTGGTTTGTGGAAAGAACACACATGCAATGACCACTGGTGGATCCATGTGTGGTTTGTGGAAAAGAACACACATGCAATGACCACTGGTGGATCCATGTGTGGCTTGGGGAAAAGAACACACATGCAATGACTCTAGTGGTTGATCCTTGTTTGTATGTGGAAATAACACATATGCAATGACTCTAGTGGTTGATCCATGTGTGGTTTGTGAAAATAACACACATGCAATGACTCTAGTATTGGTTTTAGTATAAGAACACATATGCAATGACTCTAGTGGTTGATCCATATGTGGTTTGTTGAAAGAACACACATGCAATGACTCTAGTGGTTGATCCATGTGTGGTTTGTGGAAATAACACACATGCAATGACCACTAGTGGATCCATGTGTGGTTTGTGGAAAAGAACACACATGCAATCACTCTAGTGCTGGTTTGTGGTTTTAGTATAAGAACAAACATGCAATGACTCTAGTGGTTGATCCATGTGTGGTTTGTGGAAAGAACACACATGCAATGACTCTGGTTGATCCATATGTGGTTTGTGGACAGAACACACATGCAATGACCACTGGTGGGTCCATGTGTGGTTTTTGGAAAAGAACACACATGCAATGACTCTAGTGGTTGATCCATGTTTGGTTGTGGAAATAACACACATGCAATGACTCTAGTGGTTGATCCATGTGTGGTTTGTGAAAAGAACACACATGCAATGACTCTAGGGTTGGTTTTAGTATAAGAACACACATGCAATGACTCTAGTGGTTGATCAATATGTGGTTTGTGGAAAGAACACACATGCAATGACTCTAGTGGTTGATCCATGTGTGGTTTGTGGAAATAACACACATGCAATGACCACTGGTGGATCCATGTGTGGTTTGGGGAAAAGAACACACATGCAATGACTCTGGTTGATCCATATGTGGTTTGTGGAAACAACACACATGAAATGACTCTAGTGGTGGATCCATGTGTGGTTTATGGAAAAGAACACACATGCAATGACTCTAGTGCTGTTTGTGGTTTTAGTATAAGAACAAACATGCAATGACTCTAGTGGTCGATCCATGTGTGGTTTGTGGAAAGAACACACATGCAATAACTAGTGGTTGATCCATATGTGGTTTGTGGAAAGAACACACATGCAATGACCACTGGTGGATCCATGTGTGGTTTGTGGAAAAGAACACACATGCAATGACTCTACTGCTGGTTTGTGGTTTTAGTATAAGAACAAACATGCAATGACTCTAGTGGTTGATCCATGTGTGGTTTGTGGAAATAACACACATGCAATGACTCTAGTGGTTGATCCATGTGTGGTTTGTGGAAAGAACACACATGCAATGACCACTGGTGGATCCATGTGTGCTTTGTGGAAAAGAACACACATGCAATGACTGTAGTGGTTGATCCATGTTTGTTTGTGGAAATAACACACATGCAATGACTCTAGTGGTTGATCCATGTGTGGTTTGTGAAAAGAACACACATGCAATGACTCTAGTGTTGGTTTTAGTATAAGAACACACATGCAATGACTCTAGTAGTTGATCCATGTGTGGTTTGTGGAAATAACACATATGCAATGACTCTAGTGGTTGATCCATGTGTGGTTTGTGGAAAGAACACACATGCAATGACCACTGGTGGATCCATGTGTGCTTTGTGGAAAAGAACACACATGCAATGACTCTAGTGGTTGATCGATGTTTGTTTGTGGAAATAACACAGATGCAATGACTCTAGTGGTTGATCCATGTGTGGTTTCTGAAAAGAACACACATGCAATGACTCTAGTGTTGGTTTTAGTATAAGAACACACATGCAATGACTCTAGTGGTTGATCCATATGTGGTTTGAGGAAAGAACACACATGCGATGACTCTAGTGGTTGATCCATGTGTGGTTTGTGGAAATAACACACATGCAATGACCACTGGTGGATCCATGTGTGGTTTGTGGAAAAGAACACACATGCAATCACTCTAGTGCTAGTTTGTGGTTTTAGTATAATAACAAACATGCAATGACTCTAGTGGTTGATCCATGTGTGGTTTGTGGAAAGAACACACATGCAATGACACTGATTGATCCATATGTGGTTTGTGGAAAGAACACACATGCAATGACCCGCTGGTGGATCCAAGTGTGGTTTGTGGAAATGAACACACATGCAATGACTCTAGTGGTTGATCCATGTTTGGTTGTGGAAATAACACACATGCAATGACTCTAGTGGTTGATCCATGTTTGTTTGTGGAAAGAACACACATGCAATGACTCTAGTGGTTGATCCATGTGTGGTTTGTGAAAAGAACACACATGCAATGACCACTGGTGGATCCATGTGTGGTTTGTGGATAAGAACACACATGCAATGACTCTAGTGGTTGATCCATGTTTGTTTGTGGAAATAACACACATGCAATGACTCTAGTGGTTGATCCATGTGTGGTTTGTGAAAAGAACACACATGCAATGATTCTAGTGCTGGTTTTAGTATAAGAACCCACATGCAATGACTCTAGTGGTTGATCCATGTGTGGTTTGTGGAAATAACACATATGCCATGCCTCTAGTGGTTGATCCATGTGTGGTTTGTGGAAAGAACACACATGCAATGACTGTAATGGGTCCACATGTGGTTTGTGGAAAGAACACACATGCAATGACCACTGGTTGATCCATAAGTTGTTTGTGGAAAAGAACACACATGCAATGACTCTAGTGGTTGATCCATATGTGGTTTGTGGAAAGAACACACATGCAATGACCACTGGTGGATCCATGTGTGGTTTGTGGAAAAGAACACACATGCAATGACCACTGGTGGATCCATGTGTGGCTTGGGGAAAAGAACACACATGCAATGACTCTAGTGGTTGATCCTTGTTTGTATGTGGAAATAACACATATGCAATGACTCTAGTGGTTGATCCATGTGTGGTTTGTGAAAATAACACACATGCAATGACTCTAGTATTGGTTTTAGTATAAGAACACATATGCAATGACTCTAGTGGTTGATCCATATGTGGTTTGTTGAAAGAACACACATGCAATGACTCTAGTGGTTGATCCATGTGTGGTTTGTGGAAATAACACACATGCAATGACCACTAGTGGATCCATGTGTGGTTTGTGGAAAAGAACACACATGCAATCACTCTAGTGCTGGTTTGTGGTTTTAGTATAAGAACAAACATGCAATGACTCTAGTGGTTGATCCATGTGTGGTTTGTGGAAAGAACACACATGCAATGACTCTGGTTGATCCATATGTGGTTTGTGGACAGAACACACATGCAATGACCACTGGTGGGTCCATGTGTGGTTTTTGGAAAAGAACACACATGCAATGACTCTAGTGGTTGATCCATGTTTGGTTGTGGAAATAACACACATGCAATGACTCTAGTGGTTGATCCATGTGTGGTTTGTGAAAAGAACACACATGCAATGACTCTAGTGTTGGTTTTAGTATAAGAACACACATGCAATGACTCTAGTGGTTGATCAATATGTGGTTTGTGGAAAGAACACACATGCAATGACTCTAGTGGTTGATCCATGTGTGGTTTGTGGAAATAACACACATGCAATGACCACTGGTGGATCCATGTGTGGTTTGGGGAAAAGAACACACATGCAATGACTCTGGTTGATCCATATGTGGTTTGTGGAAACAACACACATGAAATGACTCTAGTGGTGGATCCATGTGTGGTTTATGGAAAAGAACACACATGCAATGACTCTAGTGCTGTTTGTGGTTTTAGTATAAGAACAAACATGCAATGACTCTAGTGGTCGATCCATGTGTGGTTTGTGGAAAGAACACACATGCAATAACTAGTGGTTGATCCATATGTGGTTTGTGGAAAGAACACACATGCAATGACCACTGGTGGATCCATGTGTGGTTTGTGGAAAAGAACACACATGCAATGACTCTACTGCTGGTTTGTGGTTTTAGTATAAGAACAAACATGCAATGACTCTAGTGGTTGATCCATGTGTGGTTTGTGGAAATAACACACATGCAATGACTCTAGTGGTTGATCCATGTGTGGTTTGTGGAAAGAACACACATGCAATGACCACTGGTGGATCCATGTGTGCTTTGTGGAAAAGAACACACATGCAATGACTGTAGTGGTTGATCCATGTTTGTTTGTGGAAATAACACACATGCAATGACTCTAGTGGTTGATCCATGTGTGGTTTGTGAAAAGAACACACATGCAATGACTCTAGTGTTGGTTTTAGTATAAGAACACACATGCAATGACTCTAGTAGTTGATCCATGTGTGGTTTGTGGAAATAACACATATGCAATGACTCTAGTGGTTGATCCATGTGTGGTTTGTGGAAAGAACACACATGCAATGACCACTGGTGGATCCATGTGTGCTTTGTGGAAAAGAACACACATGCAATGACTCTAGTGGTTGATCGATGTTTGTTTGTGGAAATAACACAGATGCAATGACTCTAGTGGTTGATCCATGTGTGGTTTCTGAAAAGAACACACATGCAATGACTCTAGTGTTGGTTTTAGTATAAGAACACACATGCAATGACTCTAGTGGTTGATCCATATGTGGTTTGAGGAAAGAACACACATGCGATGACTCTAGTGGTTGATCCATGTGTGGTTTGTGGAAATAACACACATGCAATGACCACTGGTGGATCCATGTGTGGTTTGTGGAAAAGAACACACATGCAATCACTCTAGTGCTAGTTTGTGGTTTTAGTATAATAACAAACATGCAATGACTCTAGTGGTTGATCCATGTGTGGTTTGTGGAAAGAACACACATGCAATGACACTGATTGATCCATATGTGGTTTGTGGAAAGAACACACATGCAATGACCCGCTGGTGGATCCAAGTGTGGTTTGTGGAAATGAACACACATGCAATGACTCTAGTGGTTGATCCATGTTTGGTTGTGGAAATAACACACATGCAATGACTCTAGTGGTTGATCCATGTGTGGTTTGTGGAAATAACACACATGCAATGACCACTAGTGGATCCATGTGTGGTTTGTGGAAAAGAACACACATGCAATCACTCTAGTGCTGGTTTGTGGTTTTAGTATAAGAACAAACATGCAATGACTCTAGTGGTTGATCCATGTGTGGTTTGTGGAAAGAACACACATGCAATGACTCTGGTTGAGCTATATGTGGTTTGTGGACAGAACACACATGCAATGACCACTGGTGGATCCATGTGTGGTTTGTGGAAAAGAACACACATGCAATGACTCTAGTGGTTGATCCATGTTTTGTTGTGGAAATAACACACATGCAATGACTCTAGTGGTTGATCCATGTGTGGTTTGTGAAAAGAACACACATGCAATGACTCTAGTGTTGGTTTTAGTATAAGAACACACATGCAATGACTCTAGTGGTTGATCAATATGTGGTTTGTGGAAAGAACACACATGCAATGACTCTAGTGGTTGATCCATGTGTGGTTTGTGGAAATAACACACATGCAATGACCACTAGTGGATCCATGTGTGGTTTGGGGAAAAGAACACACATGCAATGACTCTGGTTGATCCATATGTGGTTTATGGAAACAACACACATGCAATGACTCTAGTGGTGGATCCATGTGTGGTTTATCGAAAAGAACACACATGCAATGACTCTAGTGCTGTTTGTGGTTTTAGTATAAGAACAAACATGCAATGACTCTAGTGGTCGATCCATGTGTGGTTTGTGGAAAGAACACACATGCAATGACTAGTGGTTGATCCATATGTGGTTTGTGGAAAGAACACACATGCAATGACCACTGGTGGATCCATGTGTGGTTTGTGGAAAAGAACACACATGCAATGACTCTACTGCTGGTTTGTGGTTTTAGTATAAGAACAAACATGCAATGACTCTAGTGGTTGATCCATGTGTGGTTTGTGGAAATAACACACATGCAATGACTCTAGTGGTTGATCCATGTGTGGTTTGTGGAAAGAACACACATGCAATGACCACTGGTGGATCCATGTGTGCTTTGTGGAAAAGAACACACATGCAATGACTCTAATGGTTGATCCATGTTTGTTTGTGAAAAGAACACACATGCAATGACTCTAGTGGTTGATCCATGTGTGGTTTGTGAAAAGAACACACATGCAATGACTCTAGTGTTGGTTTTAGTATAAGAACACACATGCAATGACTCTAGTAGTTGATCCATGTGTGGTTTGTGGAAATAACACATATGCAATGACTCTAGTGGTTGATCCATGAGTGGTTTGTGGAAAGAACACACATGCAATGACCACTAGTGGATCCATGTGTGCTTTGTGGAAAAGAACACACATGCAATGACTCTAGTGGTTGATCCATGTTTGTTTGTGGAAATAAAACAGATGCAATGACTCTAGTGGTTGATCCATGTGTGGTTTCTGAAAAGAACACACATGCAATGACTGTAGTGTTGGTTTTAGTATAAGAACACACATGCAATGACTCTAGTGGTTGATCCATATGTGGTTTGTGGAAAGAACACACATGCGATGACTCTAGTGGTTGATCCATGTGTAGTTCGTGGAAATAACACACATGCAATGACCACTGGTGGATCCATGTGTGGTTTGTGGAAAAGAACACACATGCAATCACTCTAGTGCTGGTTTGTGGTTTTAGTATAATAACAAAATCATGCAATGACTCTAGTGGTTGATCCATGTGTGGTTTGTGGAAAGAACACACATGCAATGACTCTGATTGATCCATATGTGGTTTGTGGAAAGAACACACATGCAATGACCCGCTGGTGGATCCATGTGTGGTTTGTGGAAATGAACACACATGCAATGACTCTAGTGGTTGATCCATGTTTGGTTGTGGAAATAACACACATGCAATGACTCTAGTGGTTGATCCATGTGTGGTTTGTGAAAAGAACACACATGCAATGACTCTAGTGTTGGTTTTAGTATAAGAACACACATGCAATGACTCTAGTGGTTGATCCATATGTGGTTTCTGGAAAAAACACACATGCAATGACTCTAGTGGTTGATCCATTTGTAGTTTGTGGAAATAACACACATGCAATGACCACTGGTGGGTCCACATGTGTGGTTTGTGGAAAGAACACACATGCAATGACTCTGGTTGATCCATATGTGGTTTGTGTAAAGAACACACATCCAATGACTCTAGTGCTGGTTTGTGGTTTTAGTATAAGAAAAAACATGCAATGACTCTAGTGGTTGATCCACGTGTGGTTTGTGGAAAGAACACACATGCAATGACTAGTGGTTGATCCATATGTGGTTTCTGGAAAGAACACACATGCAATGACCACTGGTGGATCCATGTGTGGTTTGTGGAAAATAACACACATGTAATGACTCTAGTGCTAGTTTGTGGTTTTAGTATAAGAACAAACATGCAATGACTCTAGTGGTTGATCCATGTGTGGTTTGTGAAAAGAACAGACATGCAATGACTCTAGGGTTGGTTTTAGTATAAGAACACACATGCAATGACTCTAGTGGTTGATCCATATGTGGTTTGTGGAAAGAACACACATGCAATGACTCTAGTGGTTGATCCATTTGTGGTTTGTGGAAATAACACACATGCAATGACCATTGGTGGGTCCACATGTGTGGTTTGTGGAAAGAACACACATGCAATGACTCTGGTTGATCCATATGTGGTTTGTGGAAAGAACACACATGCAATTACTCTAGTGGTGGATCCATGTGTGGTTTGTGGAAAAGAGCACACATCCAATGACTCTAGTGTTGGTTTGTGGTTTTAGTATAAGAAAAAATATGCAATGACTCTAGTGGTTGATCCATGTGTGGTTTGTGGAAAGAACACACATGCAATGACTAGTGGTTGATCCATATGTGGTTTGTGGAAAGAACACACATGCAATGACCACTGGTGGATCCATGTGTGGTTTGTGGAAAAAAACACACATGCAATGACTCTAGTGCTGGTTTGTGGTTTTAGTATAAGAACAAACATGCAATGACTCTAGTGGTTGATCCATGTGTGGTTTGTGGAAAGAACACACATGCAATGACTAGTGGTTGATCCATATGTGGGTTGTGGAAAGAACACACATGCGATGACCACTGGTGGATCCATGTGTGGTTTGGTGAAAATAACACACATGCAATGACTCTAGTGGTTGATCCATGTTTGTTTGTGGAAATAACACACATGCAATGACTCTAGTGGTTGATCCATGTGTGGTTTGTGAAAAGAACACACATGCAATGACTCTAGTGCTGGTTTTAGTATAAGAACACACATGCATTGACTCTAGTGGTTGATCCATGTGTGGTTTGTGGAAATAACACATATGCAATGACTCTAGTGGTTGATCCATGTGTGGTTTGTGGAAAGAACACACATGCAATGACTGTAATGGGTCCACATGTGGTTTGTGGAAAGAACACACATGCAATGACCACTGGTTGATCCATAAGTTGTTTGTGGAAAAGAACACACATGCAATGACTCTAGTGGTTGATCAATATGTGGTTTGTGGAAAGAACACACATGCAATGACCACTGGTGGATCCATGTGTGGTTTGTGGAAAAGAACACACATGCAATGACCACTGGTGGATCCATGTGTGGCTTGGGGAAAAGAACACACATGCAATGACTCTAGTGGTTGATCCATGTTTGTATGTTGAAATAACACACATGCAATGACTCTAGTGGTTGATCCATGTGTGGTTTGTGAAAAGAACACACATGCAATGACTCTAGTATTGGTTTTAGTATAAGAACACACATGCAATGACTCTAGTGGTTGATCCATATGTGGTTTGTTGAAAGAACACACATGCAATGACTCTAGTGGTTGATCCATGTGTGGTTTGTGGAAATAACACACATGTAATGACCACTAGTGGATCCATGTGTGGTTTGTGGAAAAGAACACACATGCAATCACTCTAGTGCTGGTTTGTGGTTTTAGTATAAGAACAAACATGCAATGACTCTAGTGGTTGATCCATGTGTGGTTTGTGGAAAGAACACACATGCAATGACTCTGGTTGATCCATATGTGGTTTGTGGACAGAACACGCATGCAATGACCACTGGTGGATCCATGTGTGGTTTGTGGAAAAGAACACACATGCAATGACTCTAGTGGTTGATCCATGTTTGGTTGTGGAAATAACACACATGCAATGACTCTAGTGGTTGATCCATGTGTGGTCTGTGAAAAGAACACACATGCAATGACTCTAGTGCTGGTTTTACTATAAGAACACACATGCAATGACTCTAGTGGTTGATCAATATGTGGTTTGTGGAAAGAACACACATGCAATGACTCTAGTGGTTGATCCATGTGTGGTTTGTGGAAATAACACACATGCAATGACCACTGGTGGATCCATGTGTGGTTTGGGGAAAAGAACACACATGCAATGACTCTGGTTGATCCATATGTGGTTTGTGGAAACAACACACATGCAATGACTCTAGTGGTGGATCCATGTGTGGTTTATGGAAAAGAACACACATGCAATGACTCTAGTGCTGTTTGTGGTTTTAGTATAAGAACAAACATGCAATGACTCTAGTGGTCGATCCATGTGTGGTTTGTGGAAAGAACACACATGCAATAACTAGTGGTTGATCCATATGTGGTTTGTGGAAAGAACACACATGCAATGACCACTGGTGGATCCATGTGTGGTTTGTGGAAAAGAACACACATGCAATGACTCTACTACTGGTTTGTGGTTTTAGTATAAGAACAAACATGCAATGACTCTAGTGGTTGATCCATGTGTGGTTTGTGGAAATAACACACATGCAATGACTCTAGTGGTTGATCCATGTGTGGTTTGTGGAAAGAACACACATGCAATGACCACTGGTGGATCCATGTGTGCTTTGTGGAAAAGAACACACATGCAATGACTGTAGTGGTTGATCCATGTTTGTTTGTGGAAATAACACACATGCAATGACTCTAGTGGTTGATCCATGTGTGGTTTGTGAAAAGAACACACATGCAATGACTCTAGTGTTGGTTTTAGTATAAGAACACACATGCAATGACTCTAGTAGTTGATCCATGTGTGGTTTGTGGAAAGAACACACATGCAATGACCACTGGTGGATCCAAGTGTGCTTTGTGGAAAAGAACACACATGCAATGACTCTAGTGGTTGATCGATGTTTGTTTGTGGAAATAACACAGATGCAATGACTCTAGTGGTTGATCCATGTGTGGTTTCTGAAAAGAACACACATGCAATGACTCTAGTGTTGGTTTTAGTATAAGAACAGACATGCAATGACTCTAGTGGTTGATCCATATGTGGTTTGTGGAAAGAACACACATGCGATGACTCTAGTGGTTGATCCATGTGTGGTTTGTGGAAATAACACACATGCAATGACCACTGGTGGATCCATGTGTGGTTTGTGGAAAAGAACACACATGCAATCACTCTAGTGCTAGTTTGTGGTTTTAGTATAATAACAAACATGCAATGACTCTAGTGGTTGATCCATGTGTGGTTTGTGGAAAGAACACACATGCAATGACACTGATTAATCCATATGTGGTTTGTGGAAAGAACACACATGCAATGACCCGCTGGTGGATCCATGTGTGGTTTGTGGAAATGAACACACATGCAATGACTCTAGTGGTTGATCCATGTTTGGTTGTGGAAATAACACACATGCAATGACTCTAGTGGTTGATCCATGTGTGGTTTGTGGAAGTAACACACATGCAATGACCACTAGTGGATCCATGTGTGGTTTGTGGAAAAGAACACACATGCAATCACTCTAGTGCTGGTTTGTGGTTTTAGTATAAGAACAAACATGCAATGACTCTAGTGGTTGATCCATGTGTGGTTTGTGGAAAGAACACACATGCAATGACCACTGGTGGATCCATGTGTGGTTTGTGGAAAAGAACACACATGCAATGACTCTAGTGGTTGATCCATGTTTTGTTGTGGAAATAACACACATGCAATGACTCTAGTGGTTGATCCATGTGTGGTTTGTGAAAAGAACACACATGCAATGACTCTAGTGTTGGTTTTAGTATAAGAACACACATGCAATGACTCTAGTGGTTGATCAATATGTGGTTTGTGGAAAGAACACACATGCAATGACTCTAGTGGTTGATCCATGTGTGGTTTGTGGAAATAACACACATGCAATGACCACTAGTGGATCCATGTGTGGTTTGGGGAAAAGAACACACATGCAATGACTCTGGTTGATCCATATGTGGTTTATGGAAACAACACACATGCAATGACTCTAGTGGTGGATCCATGTGTGGTTTATCGAAAAGAACACACATGCAATGACTCTAGTGCTGTTTGTGGTTTTAGTATAAGAACAAACATGCAATGACTCTAGTGGTCGATCCATGTGTGGTTTGTGGAAAGAACACACATGCAATGACTAGTGGTTGATCCATATGTGGTTTGTGGAAAGAACACACATGCAATGACCACTGGTGGATCCATGTGTGGTTTGTGGAAAAGAACACACATGCAATGACTCTACTGCTGGTTTGTGGTTTTAGTATAAGAACAAACATGCAATGACTCTAGTGGTTGATCCATGTGTGGTTTGTGGAAATAACACACATGCAATGACTCTAGTGGTTGATCCATGTGTGGTTTGTGGAAAGAACACACATGCAATGACCACTGGTGGATCCATGTGTGCTTTGTGGAAAAGAACACACATGAAATGACTCTAATGGTTGATCCATGTTTGTTTGTGAAAAGAACACACATGCAATGACTCTAGTGGTTGATCCATGTGTGGTTTGTGAAAAGAACACACATGCAATGACTCTAGTGTTGGTTTTAGTATAAGAACACACATGCAATGACTCTAGTAGTTGATCCATGTGTGGTTTGTGGAAATAACACATATGCAATGACTCTAGTGGTTGATCCATGAGTGGTTTGTGGAAAGAACACACATGCAATGACCACTAGTGGATCCATGTGTGCTTTGTGGAAAAGAACACACATGCAATGACTCTAGTGGTTGATCCATGTTTGTTTGTGGAAATAAAACAGATGCAATGACTCTAGTGGTTGATCCATGTGTGGTTTCTGAAAAGAACACACATGCAATGACTCTAGTGTTGGTTTTAGTATAAGAACACACATGCAATGACTCTAGTGGTTGATCCATATGTGGTTTGTGGAAAGAACACACATGCGATGACTCTAGTGGTTGATCCATGTGTAGTTCGTGGAAATAACACACATGCAATGACCACTGGTGGATCCATGTGTGGTTTGTGGAAAAGAACACACATGCAATCACTCTAGTGCTGGTTTGTGGTTTTAGTATAATAACAAAATCATGCAATGACTCTAGTGGTTGATCCATGTGTGGTTTGTGGAAAGAACACACATGCAATGACTCTGATTGATCCATATGTGGTTTGTGGAAAGAACACACATGCAATGACCCGCTGGTGGATCCATGTGTGGTTTGTGGAAATGAACACACATGCAATGACTCTAGTGGTTGATCCATGTTTGGTTGTGGAAATAACACACATGCAATGACTCTAGTGGTTGATCCATGTGTGGTTTGTGAAAAGAACACACATGCAATGACTCTAGTGTTGGTTTTAGTATAAGAACACACATGCAATGACTCTAGTGGTTGATCCATATGTGGTTTCTGGAAAAAACACACATGCAATGACTCTAGTGGTTGATCCATTTGTAGTTTGTGGAAATAACACACATGCAATGACCACTGGTGGGTCCACATGTGTGGTTTGTGGAAAGAACACACATGCAATGACTCTGGTTGATCCATATGTGGTTTGTGTAAAGAACACACATCCAATGACTCTAGTGCTGGTTTGTGGTTTTAGTATAAGAAAAAACATGCAATGACTCTAGTGGTTGATCCATGTGTGGTTTGTGGAAAGAACACACATGCAATGACTAGTGGTTGATCCATATGTGGTTTGTGGAAAGAACACACATGCAATGACCACTGGTGGATCCATGTGTGGTTTGTGGAAAATAACACACATGTAATGACTCTAGTGCTAGTTTGTGGTTTTAGTATAAGAACAAACATGCAATGACTCTAGTGGTTGATCCATGTGTGGTTTGTGAAAAGAACAGACATGCAATGACTCTAGGGTTGGTTTTAGTATAAGAACACACATGCAATGACTCTAGTGGTTGATCCATATGTGGTTTGTGGAAAGAACACACATGCAATGACTCTAGTGGTTGATCCATTTGTGGTTTGTGGAAATAACACACATGCAATGACCATTGGTGGGTCCACATGTGTGGTTTGTGGAAAGAACACACATGCAATGACTCTGGTTGATCCATATGTGGTTTGTGGAAAGAACACACATGCAATTACTCTAGTGGTGGATCCATGTGTGGTTTGTGGAAAAGAGCACACATCCAATGACTCTAGTGTTGGTTTGTGGTTTTAGTATAAGAAAAAATATGCAATGACTCTAGTGGTTGATCCATGTGTGGTTTGTGGAAAGAACACACATGCAATGACTAGTGGTTGATCCATATGTGGTTTGTGGAAAGAACACACATGCAATGACCACTGGTGGATCCATGTGTGGTTTGTGGAAAAAAACACACATGCAATGACTCTAGTGCTGGTTTGTGGTTTTAGTATAATAACAAACATGCAATGACTCTAGTGGTTGATCCATGTGTGGTTTGTGGAAAGAACACACATGCAATGACACTGATTAATCCATATGTGGTTTGTGGAAAGAACACACATGCAATGACCCGCTGGTGGATCCATGTGTGGTTTGTGGAAATGAACACACATGCAATGACTCTAGTGGTTGATCCATGTTTGGTTGTGGAAATAACACACATGCAATGACTCTAGTGGTTGATCCATGTGTGGTTTGTGGAAGTAACACACATGCAATGACCACTAGTGGATCCATGTGTGGTTTGTGGAAAAGAACACACATGCAATCACTCTAGTGCTGGTTTGTGGTTTTAGTATAAGAACAAACATGCAATGACTCTAGTGGTTGATCCATGTGTGGTTTGTGGAAAAGAACACACATGCAATGACCACTGGTGGATCCATGTGTGGTTTGTGGAAAAGAACACACATGCAATGACTCTAGTGGTTGATCCATGTTTTGTTGTGGAAATAACACACATGCAATGACTCTAGTGGTTGATCCATGTGTGGTTTGTGAAAAGAACACACATGCAATGACTCTAGTGTTGGTTTTAGTATAAGAACACACATGCAATGACTCTAGTGGTTGATCAATATGTGGTTTGTGGAAAGAACACACATGCAATGACTCTAGTGGTTGATCCATGTGTGGTTTGTGGAAATAACACACATGCAATGACCACTAGTGGATCCATGTGTGGTTTGGGGAAAAGAACACACATGCAATGACTCTGGTTGATCCATATGTGGTTTATGGAAACAACACACATGCAATGACTCTAGTGGTGGATCCATGTGTGGTTTATCGAAAAGAACACACATGCAATGACTCTAGTGCTGTTTGTGGTTTTAGTATAAGAACAAACATGCAATGACTCTAGTGGTCGATCCATGTGTGGTTTGTGGAAAGAACACACATGCAATGACTAGTGGTTGATCCATATGTGGTTTGTGGAAAGAACACACATGCAATGACCACTGGTGGATCCATGTGTGGTTTGTGGAAAAGAACACACATGCAATGACTCTACTGCTGGTTTGTGGTTTTAGTATAAGAACAAACATGCAATGACTCTAGTGGTTGATCCATGTGTGGTTTGTGGAAATAACACACATGCAATGACTCTAGTGGTTGATCCATGTGTGGTTTGTGGAAAGAACACACATGCAATGACCACTGGTGGATCCATGTGTGCTTTGTGGAAAAGAACACACATGCAATGACTCTAATGGTTGATCCATGTTTGTTTGTGAAAAGAACACACATGCAATGACTCTAGTGGTTGATCCATGTGTGGTTTGTGAAAGAACACACATGCAATGACTCTAGTGTTGGTTTTAGTATAAGAACACACATGCAATGACTCTAGTAGTTGATCCATGTGTGGTTTGTGGAAATAACACATATGCAATGACTCTAGTGGTTGATCCATGAGTGGTTTGTGGAAAGAACACACATGCAATGACCACTAGTGGATCCATGTGTGCTTTGTGGAAAAGAACACACATGCAATGACTCTAGTGGTTGATCCATGTTTGTTTGTGGAAATAAAACAGATGCAATGACTCTAGTGGTTGATCCATGTGTGGTTTCTGAAAAGAACACACATGCAATGACTCTAGTGTTGGTTTTAGTATAAGAACACACATGCAATGACTCTAGTGGTTGATCCATATGTGGTTTGTGGAAAGAACACACATGCGATGACTCTAGTGGTTGATCCATGTGTAGTTCGTGGAAATAACACACATGCAATGACCACTGGTGGATCCATGTGTGGTTTGTGGAAAAGAACACACATGCAATCACTCTAGTGCTGGTTTGTGGTTTTAGTATAATAACAAAATCATGCAATGACTCTAGTGGTTGATCCATGTGTGGTTTGTGGAAAGAACACACATGCAATGACTCTGATTGATCCATATGTGGTTTGTGGAAAGAACACACATGCAATGACCCGCTGGTGGATCCATGTGTGGTTTGTGGAAATGAACACACATGCAATGACTCTAGTGGTTGATCCATGTTTGGTTGTGGAAATAACACACATGCAATGACTCTAGTGGTTGATCCATGTGTGGTTTGTGAAAAGAACACACATGCAATGACTCTAGTGTTGGTTTTAGTATAAGAACACACATGCAATGACTCTAGTGGTTGATCCATATGTGGTTTCTGGAAAAAACACACATGCAATGACTCTAGTGGTTGATCCATTTGTAGTTTGTGGAAATAACACACATGCAATGACCACTGGTGGGTCCACATGTGTGGTTTGTGGAAAGAACACACATGCAATGACTCTGGTTGATCCATATGTGGTTTGTGTAAAGAACACACATCCAATGACTCTAGTGCTGGTTTGTGGTTTTAGTATAAGAAAAAACATGCAATGACTCTAGTGGTTGATCCATGTGTGGTTTCTGGAAAGAACACACATGCAATGACTAGTGGTTGATCCATATGTGGTTTGTGGAAAGAACACACATGCAATGACCACTGGTGGATCCATGTGTGGTTTGTGGAAAATAACACACATGTAATGACTCTAGTGCTAGTTTGTGGTTTTAGTATAAGAACAAACATGCAATGACTCTAGTGGTTGATCCATGTGTGGTTTGTGAAAAGAACAGACATGCAATGACTCTAGGGTTGGTTTTAGTATAAGAACACACATGCAATGACTCTAGTGGTTGATCCATATGTGGTTTGTGGAAAGAACACACATGCAATGACTCTAGTGGTTGATCCATTTGTGGTTTGTGGAAATAACACACATGCAATGACCATTGGTGGGTCCACATGTGTGGTTTGTGGAAAGAACACACATGCAATGACTCTGGTTGATCCATATGTGGTTTGTGGAAAGAACACACATGCAATTACTCTAGTGGTGGATCCATGTG
This sequence comes from Avena sativa, assembly GCA_916181665.1. Taxonomy (NCBI): domain Eukaryota; kingdom Viridiplantae; phylum Streptophyta; class Magnoliopsida; order Poales; family Poaceae; genus Avena; species Avena sativa. Next base: position 21,940,785 of record OV702290.1, on the reverse strand, counting down.
TGGTTTGTGGAAAAGAGCACACATCCAATGACTCTAGTGTTGGTTTGTGGTTTTAGTATAAGAAAAAATATGCAATGACTCTAGTGGTTGATCCATGTGTGGTTTGTGGAAAGAACACACATGCAATGACTAGTGGTTGATCCATATGTGGTTTGTGGAAAGAACACACATGCAATGACCACTGGTGGATCCATGTGTGGTTTGTGGAAAAAAACACACATGCAATGACTCTAGTGCTGGTTTGTGGTTTTAGTATAATAACAAACATGCAATGACTCTAGTGGTTGATCCATGTGTGGTTTGTGGAAAGAACACACATGCAATGACACTGATTAATCCATATGTGGTTTGTGGAAAGAACACACATGCAATGACCCGCTGGTGGATCCATGTGTGGTTTGTGGAAATGAACACACATGCAATGACTCTAGTGGTTGATCCATGTTTGGTTGTGGAAATAACACACATGCAATGACTCTAGTGGTTGATCCATGTGTGGTTTGTGGAAGTAACACACATGCAATGACCACTAGTGGATCCATGTGTGGTTTGTGGAAAAGAACACACATGCAATCACTCTAGTGCTGGTTTGTGGTTTTAGTATAAGAACAAACATGCAATGACTCTAGTGGTTGATCCATGTGTGGTTTGTGGAAAAGAACACACATGCAATGACCACTGGTGGATCCATGTGTGGTTTGTGGAAAAGAACACACATGCAATGACTCTAGTGGTTGATCCATGTTTTGTTGTGGAAATAACACACATGCAATGACTCTAGTGGTTGATCCATGTGTGGTTTGTGAAAAGAACACACATGCAATGACTCTAGTGTTGGTTTTAGTATAAGAACACACATGCAATGACTCTAGTGGTTGATCAATATGTGGTTTGTGGAAAGAACACACATGCAATGACTCTAGTGGTTGATCCATGTGTGGTTTGTGGAAATAACACACATGCAATGACCACTAGTGGATCCATGTGTGGTTTGGGGAAAAGAACACACATGCAATGACTCTGGTTGATCCATATGTGGTTTATGGAAACAACACACATGCAATGACTCTAGTGGTGGATCCATGTGTGGTTTATCGAAAAGAACACACATGCAATGACTCTAGTGCTGTTTGTGGTTTTAGTATAAGAACAAACATGCAATGACTCTAGTGGTCGATCCATGTGTGGTTTGTGGAAAGAACACACATGCAATGACTAGTGGTTGATCCATATGTGGTTTGTGGAAAGAACACACATGCAATGACCACTGGTGGATCCATGTGTGGTTTGTGGAAAAGAACACACATGCAATGACTCTACTGCTGGTTTGTGGTTTTAGTATAAGAACAAACATGCAATGACTCTAGTGGTTGATCCATGTGTGGTTTGTGGAAATAACACACATGCAATGACTCTAGTGGTTGATCCATGTGTGGTTTGTGGAAAGAACACACATGCAATGACCACTGGTGGATCCATGTGTGCTTTGTGGAAAAGAACACACATGCAATGACTCTAATGGTTGATCCATGTTTGTTTGTGAAAAGAACACACATGCAATGACTCTAGTGGTTGATCCATGTGTGGTTTGTGAAAAGAACACACATGCAATGACTCTAGTGTTGGTTTTAGTATAAGAACACACATGCAATGACTCTAGTAGTTGATCCATGTGTGGTTTGTGGAAATAACACATATGCAATGACTCTAGTGGTTGATCCATGAGTGGTTTGTGGAAAGAACACACATGCAATGACCACTAGTGGATCCATGTGTGCTTTGTGGAAAAGAACACACATGCAATGACTCTAGTGGTTGATCCATGTTTGTTTGTGGAAATAAAACAGATGCAATGACTCTAGTGGTTGATCCATGTGTGGTTTCTGAAAAGAACACACATGCAATGACTCTAGTGTTGGTTTTAGTATAAGAACACACATGCAATGACTCTAGTGGTTGATCCATATGTGGTTTGTGGAAAGAACACACATGCGATGACTCTAGTGGTTGATCCATGTGTAGTTCGTGGAAATAACACACATGCAATGACCACTGGTGGATCCATGTGTGGTTTGTGGAAAAGAACACACATGCAATCATTCTAGTGCTGGTTTGTGGTTTTAGTATAATAACAAAATCATGCAATGACTCTAGTGGTTGATCCATGTGTGGTTTGTGGAAAGAACACACATGCAATGACTCTGATTGATCCATATGTGGTTTGTGGAAAGAACACACATGCAATGACCCGCTGGTGGATCCATGTGTGGTTTGTGGAAATGAACACACATGCAATGACTCTAGTGGTTGATCCATGTTTGGTTGTGGAAATAACACACATGCAATGACTCTAGTGGTTGATCCATGTGTGGTTTGTGAAAAGAACACACATGCAATGACTCTAGTGTTGGTTTTAGTATAAGAACACACATGCAATGACTCTAGTGGTTGATCCATATGTGGTTTCTGGAAAAAACACACATGCAATGACTCTAGTGGTTGATCCATTTGTAGTTTGTGGAAATAACACACATGCAATGACCACTGGTGGGTCCACATGTGTGGTTTGTGGAAAGAACACACATGCAATGACTCTGGTTGATCCATATGTGGTTTGTGTAAAGAACACACATCCAATGACTCTAGTGCTGGTTTGTGGTTTTAGTATAAGAAAAAACATGCAATGACTCTAGTGGTTGATCCATGTGTGGTTTGTGGAAAGAACACACATGCAATGACTAGTGGTTGATCCATATGTGGTTTGTGGAAAGAACACACATGCAATGACCACTGGTGGATCCATGTGTGGTTTGTGGAAAATAACACACATGTAATGACTCTAGTGCTAGTTTGTGGTTTTAGTATAAGAACAAACATGCAATGACTCTAGTGGTTGATCCATGTGTGGTTTGTGAAAAGAACAGACATGCAATGACTCTAGGGTTGGTTTTAGTATAAGAACACATGCAATGACTCTAGTGGTTGATCCATATGTGGTTTGTGGAAAGAACACACATGCAATGACTCTAGTGGTTGATCCATTTGTGGTTTGTGGAAATAACACACATGCAATGACCATTGGTGGGTCCACATGTGTGGTTTGTGGAAAGAACACACATGCAATGACTCTGGTTGATCCATATGTGGTTTGTGGAAAGAACACACATGCAATTACTCTAGTGGTGGATCCATGTGTGGTTTGTGGAAAAGAGCACACATCCAATGACTCTAGTGTTGGTTTGTGGTTTTAGTATAAGAAAAAATATGCAATGACTCTAGTGGTTGATCCATGTGTGGTTTGTGGAAAGAACACACATGCAATGACTAGTGGTTGATCCATATGTGGTTTGTGGAAAGAACACACATGCAATGACCACTGGTGGATCCATGTGTGGTTTGTGAAAATAACACACATGCAATGACTCTAGTGGTTGATCCATGTTTGTTTGTGGAAATAACACACATGCAATGACTCTAGTGGTTGATCCATGTGTGGTTTGTGAAAAGAACACACATGCAATGACTCTAGTGCTGGTTTTAGTATAAGAACACACATGCAATGACTCTAGTGGTTGATCCATGTGTGGTTTGTGGAAATAACACATATGCAATGACTCTAGTGGTTGATCCATGTGTGGTTTGTGGAAAGAACACACATGCAATGACTGTAATGGGTCCACATGTGGTTTGTGGAAAGAACACACATGCAATGACCACTGGTTGATCCATAAGTTGTTTGTGGAAAAGAACACACATGCAATGACTCTAGTGGTTGATCAATATGTGGTTTGTGGAAAGAACACACATGCAATGACCACTGGTGGATCCATGTGTGGTTTGTGGAAAAGAACACACATGCAATGACCACTGGTGGATCCATGTGTGGCTTGGGGAAAAGAACACACATGCAATGACTCTAGTGGTTGATCCATGTTTGTATGTGGAAATAACACACATGCAATGACTCTAGTGGTTGATCCATGTGTGGTTTGTGAAAAGAACACACATGCAATGACTCTAGTATTGGTTTTAGTATAAGAACACACATGCAATGACTCTAGTGGTTGATCCATATGTGGTTTGTTGAAAGAACACACATGCAATGACTCTAGTGGTTGATCCATGTGTGGTTTGTGGAAATAACACACATGTAATGACCACTAGTGGATCCATGTGTGGTTTGTGGAAAAGAACACACATGCAATCACTCTAGTGCTGGTTTGTGGTTTTAGTATAAGAATAAACATGCAATGACTCTAGTGGTTGATCCATGTGTGGTTTGTGGAAAGAACACACATGCAATGACTCTGGTTGATCCATATGTGGTTTGTGGACAGAACACGCATGCAATGACCACTGGTGGATCCATGTGTGGTTTGTGGAAAAGAACACACATGCAATGACTCTAGTGGTTGATCCATGTTTGGTTGTGGAAATAACACACATGCAATGACTCTAGTGGTTGATCCATGTGTGGTCTGTGAAAAGAACACACATGCAATGACTCTAGTGCTGGTTTTACTATAAGAACACACATGCAATGACTCTAGTGGTTGATCAATATGTGGTTTGTGGAAAGAACACACATGCAATGACTCTAGTGGTTGATCCATGTGTGGTTTGTGGAAATAACACACATGCAATGACCACTGGTGGATCCATGTGTGGTTTGGGGAAAAGAACACACATGCAATGACTCTGGTTGATCCATATGTGGTTTGTGGAAACAACACACATGCAATGACTCTAGTGGTGGATCCATGTGTGGTTTATGGAAAAGAACACACATGCAATGACTCTAGTGCTGTTTGTGGTTTTAGTATAAGAACAAACATGCAATGACTCTAGTGGTCGATCCATGTGTGGTTTGTGGAAAGAACACACATGCAATAACTAGTGGTTGATCCATATGTGGTTTGTGGAAAGAACACACATGCAATGACCACTGGTGGATCCATGTGTGGTTTGTGGAAAAGAACACACATGCAATGACTCTACTACTGGTTTGTGGTTTTAGTATAAGAACAAACATGCAATGACTCTAGTGGTTGATCCATGTGTGGTTTGTGGAAATAACACACATGCAATGACTCTAGTGGTTGATCCATGTGTGGTTTGTGGAAAGAACACACATGCAATGACCACTGGTGGATCCATGTGTGCTTTGTGGAAAAGAACACACATGCAATGACTGTAGTGGTTGATCCATGTTTGTTTGTGGAAATAACACACATGCAATGACTCTAGTGGTTGATCCATGTGTGGTTTGTGAAAAGAACACACATGCAATGACTCTAGTGTTGGTTTTAGTATAAGAACACACATGCAATGACTCTAGTAGTTGATCCATGTGTGGTTTGTGGAAAGAACACACATGCAATGACCACTGGTGGATCCATGTGTGCTTTGTGGAAAAGAACACACATGCAATGACTCTAGTGGTTGATCGATGTTTGTTTGTGGAAATAACACAGATGCAATGACTCTAGTGGTTGATCCATGTGTGGTTTCTGAAAAGAACACACATGCAATGACTCTAGTGTTGGTTTTAGTATAAGAACAGACATGCAATGACTCTAGTGGTTGATCCATATGTGGTTTGTGGAAAGAACACACATGCGATGACTCTAGTGGTTGATCCATGTGTGGTTTGTGGAAATAACACACATGCAATGACCACTGGTGGATCCATGTGTGGTTTGTGGAAAAGAACACACATGCAATCACTCTAGTGCTAGTTTGTGGTTTTAGTATAATAACAAACATGCAATGACTCTAGTGGTTGATCCATGTGTGGTTTGTGGAAAGAACACACATGCAATGACACTGATTAATCCATATGTGGTTTGTGGAAAGAACACACATGCAATGACCCGCTGGTGGATCCATGTGTGGTTTGTGGAAATGAACACACATGCAATGACTCTAGTGGTTGATCCATGTTTGGTTGTGGAAATAACACACATGCAATGACTCTAGTGGTTGATCCATGTGTGGTTTGTGGAAGTAACACACATGCAATGACCACTAGTGGATCCATGTGTGGTTTGTGGAAAAGAACACACATGCAATCACTCTAGTGCTGGTTTGTGGTTTTAGTATAAGAACAAACATGCAATGACTCTAGTGGTTGATCCATGTGTGGTTTGTGGAAAGAACACACATGCAATGACTCTGGTTGATCTATATGTGGTTTGTGGACAGAACACACATGCAATGACCACTGGTGGATCCATGTGTGGTTTGTGGAAAAGAACACACATGCAATGACTCTAGTGGTTGATCCATGTTTTGTTGTGGAAATAACACACATGCAATGACTCTAGTGGTTGATCCATGTGTGGTTTGTGAAAAGAACACACATGCAATGACTCTAGTGTTGGTTTTAGTATAAGAACACACATGCAATGACTCTAGTGGTTGATCAATATGTGGTTTGTGGAAAGAACACACATGCAATGACTCTAGTGGTTGATACATGTGTGGTTTGTGGAAATAACACACATGCAATGACCACTAGTGGATCCATGTGTGGTTTGGGGAAAAGAACACACATGCAATGACTCTGGTTGATCCATATGTGGTTTGTGGAAACAACACACATGCAATGACTCTAGTGGTGGATCCATGTGTGGTTTATCGAAAAGAACACACATGCAATGACTCTAGTGCTGTTTGTGGTTTTAGTATAAGAACAAACATGCAATGACTCTAGTGGTCGATCCATGTGTGGTTTGTGGAAAGAACACACATGCAATGACTAGTGGTTGATCCATATGTGGTTTGTGGAAAGAACACACATGCAATGACCACTGGTGGATCCATGTGTGGTTTGTGGAAAAGAACACACATGCAATGACTCTACTGCTGGTTTGTGGTTTTAGTATAAGAACAAACATGCAATGACTCTAGTGGTTGATCCATGTGTGGTTTGTGGAAAGAACACACATGCAATGACTCTAGTGGTTGATCCATGTGTGGTTTGTGGAAAGAACACACATGCAATGACCACTAGTGGATCCATGTGTGCTTTGTGGAAAAGAACACACATGCAATGACTCTAATGGTTGATCCATGTTTGTTTGTGAAAAGAACACACATGCAATGACTCTAGTGGTTGATCCATGTGTGGTTTGTGAAAAGAACACACATGCAATGACTCTAGTGTTGGTTTTAGTATAAGAACACACATGCAATGACTCTAGTAGTTGATCCATGTGTGGTTTGTGGAAATAACACATATGCAATGACTCTAGTGGTTGATCCATGAGTGGTTTGTGGAAAGAACACACATGCAATGACTCTAGTGGTTGATCCATGTGTGCTTTGTGGAAAAGAACACACATGCAATGACTCTAGTGGTTGATCCATGTTTGTTTGTGGAAATAAAACAGATGCAATGACTCTAGTGGTTGATCCATATGTGGTTTCTGAAAAGAACACACATGCAATGACTCTAGTGTTGGTTTTAGTATAAGAACACACATGCAATGACTCTAGTGGTTGATCCATATGTGGTTTGTGGAAAGAACACACATGCGATGACTCTAGTGGTTGATCCATGTGTAGTTCGTGGAAATAACACACATGCAATGACCACTGGTGGATCCATGTGTGGTTTGTGGAAAAGAACACACATGCAATCACTCTAGTGCTGGTTTGTGGTTTTAGTATAATAACAAAATCATGCAATGACTCTAGTGGTTGATCCATGTGTGGTTTGTGGAAAGAACACACATGCAATGACTCTGATTGATCCATATGTGGTTTGTGGAAAGAACACACATGCAATGACCCGCTGGTGGATCCATGTGTGGTTTGTGGAAATGAACACACATGCAATGACTCTAGTGGTTGATCCATGTTTGGTTGTGGAAATAACACACATGCAATGACTCTAGTGGTTGATCCATGTGTGGTTTGTGAAAAGAACACACATGCAATGACTCTAGTGTTGGTTTTAGTATAAGAACACACATGCAATGACTCTAGTGGTTGATCCATATGTGGTTTCTGGAAAAAACACACATGCAATGACTCTAGTGGTTGATCCATGTGTAGTTTGTGGAAATAACACACATGCAATGACCACTGGTGGGTCCACATGTGTGGTTTGTGGAAAGAACACACATGCAATGACTCTGGTTGATCCATATGTGGTTTGTGTAAAGAACACACATCCAATGACTCTAGTGCTGGTTTGTGGTTTTAGTATAAGAAAAAACATGCAATGACTCTAGTGGTTGATCCATGTGTGGTTTGTGGAAAGAACACACATGCAATGACTAGTGGTTGATCCATATGTGGTTTGTGGAAAGAACACACATGCAATGACCACTGGTGGATCCATGTGTGGTTTGTGGAAAATAACACACATGTAATGACTCTAGTGCTAGTTTGTGGTTTTAGTATAAGAACAAACATGCAATGACTCTAGTGGTTGATCCATGTGTGGTTTGTGAAAAGGACAGACATGCAATGACTCTAGGGTTGGTTTTAGTATAAGAACAAACATGCAATGACTCTAGTGGTTGATCCATATGTGGTTTGTGGAAAGAACACACATGCAATGACTCTAGTGGTTGATCCATTTGTGGTTTGTGGAAATAACACACATGCAATGACCATTGGTGGGTCCACATGTGTGGTTTGTGGAAAGAACACACATGCAATGACTCTGGTTGATCCATATGTGGTTTGTGGAAAGAACACACATGCAATTACTCTAGTGGTGGATCCATGTGTGGTTTGTGGAAAAGAGCACACATCCAATGACTCTAGTGTTGGTTTGTGGTTTTAGTATAAGAAAAAATATGCAATGACTCTAGTGGTTGATCCATGTGTGGTTTGTGGAAAGAACACACATGCAATGACTAGTGGTTGATCCATATGTGGTTTGTGGGAAGAACACACATGCAATGACCACTGGTGGATCCATGTGTGGTTTGTGGAAAAAAACACACATGCAATGACTCTAGTGCTGGTTTGTGGTTTTAGTATAAGAACAAACATGCAATGACTCTAGTGGTTGATCCATGTGTGGTTTGTGGAAAGAACACACATGCAATGACTAGTGGTTGATCCATATGTGGGTTGTGGAAAGAACACACATGCAATGACCACTGGTGGATCCATGTGTGGTTTGTGGAAAATAACACACATGCAATGACTCTAGTGGTTGATCCATGTTTGTTTGTGGAAATAACACACATGCAATGACTCTAGTGGTTGATCCATGTGTGGTTTGTGAAAAGAACACACATGCAATGACTCTAGTGCTGGTTTTAGTATAAGAACACACATGCAATGACTCTAGTGGTTGATCCATGTGTCGTTTGTGGAAATAACACATATGCAATGACTCTAGTGGTTGATATATGTGTGGTTTGTGGAAAGAACACACATGCAATGACTGTAATGGGTCCACATGTGGTTTGTGGAAAGAACACACATGCAATGACCACTGGTTGATCCATAAGTTGTTTGTGGAAAAGAACACACATGCAATGACTCTAGTGGTTGATCAATATGTGGTTTGTGGAAAGAACACACATGCAATGACCACTGGTGGATCCATGTGTGGTTTGTGGAAAAGAACACACATGCAATGACCACTGGTGGATCCATGTGTGGCTTGGGGAAAAGAACACAATGCAATGACTCTAGTGGTTGATCCATGTTTGTATGTGGAAATAACACACATGCAATGACTCTAGTGGTTGATCCATGTGTGGTTTGTGAAAAGAACACACATGCAATGACTCTAGTAATGGTTTTAGTATAAGAACACACATGCAATGACTCTAGTGGTTGATCCATATGTGGTTTGTTGAAAGAACACACATGCAATGACTCTAGTGGTTGATCCATGTGTGGTTTGTGGAAATAACACACATGCAATGACCACTAGTGGATCCATGTGTGGTTTGTGGAAAAGAACACACATGCAATCACTCTAGTGCTGGTTTGTGGTTTTAGTATAAGAACAAACATGCAATGACTCTAGTGGTTGATCCATGTGTGGTTTGTGGAAAGAACACACATGCAATGACTCTGGTTGATCCATATGTGGTTTGTGGACAGAACACGCATGCAATGACCACTGGTGGATCCATGTGTGGTTTGTGGAAAAGAACACACATGCAATGACTCTAGTGGTTGATCCATGTTTGGTTGTGGAAATAACACACATGCAATGACTCTAGTGGTTGATCCATGTGTGGTCTGTGAAAAGAACACACATGCAATGACTCTAGTGCTGGTTTTACTATAAGAACACACATGCAATGACTCTAGTGGTTGATCCATGTGTGGTTTGTGGAAATAACACATATGCAATGACTCTAGTGGTTGATCCATGTGTGGTTTGTGGAAAGAACACACATGCAATGACTGTAATGGGTCCACATGTGGTTTGTGGAAAGAACACACATGCAATGACCACTGGTTGATCCATAAGTTGTTTGTGGAAAAGAACACACATGCAATGACTCTAGTGGTTGATCAATATGTGGTTTGTGGAAAGAACACACATGCAATGACCACTGGTGGATCCATGTGTGGTTTGTGGAAAAGAACACACATGCAATGACCACTGGTGGATCCATGTGTGGCTTGGGGAAAAGAACACACATGCAATGACTCTAGTGGTTGATCCATGTTTGTATGTGGAAATAACACACATGCAATGACTCTAGTGGTTGATCCATGTGTGGTTTGTAAAAAGAACACACATGCAATGACTCTAGTATTGGTTTTAGTATAAGAACACACATGCAATGACTCTAGTGGTTGATCCATATGTGGTTTGTTGAAAGAACACACATGCAATGACTCTAGTGGTTGATCCATGTGTGGTTTGTGGAAATAACACACATGCAATGACCACTAGTGGATCCATGTGTGGTTTGTGGAAAAGAACACACATGCAATCACTCTAGTGCTGGTTTGTGGTTTTAGTATAAGAACAAACATGCAATGACTCTAGTGGTTGATCCATGTGTGGTTTGTGGAAAGAACACACATGCAATGACTCTAGTGGTTGATCCATGTGTGGTTTGTGGAGAGAACACACATGCAATGACCACTGGTGGATCCATGTGTGGTTTGTGGAAAAGAACACACATGCAATGACTCTAGTGGTTGATCCATGTTTGGTTGTGGAAATAACACACATGCAATGACTCTAGTGGTTGATCCATGTGTGGTCTGTGAAAAGAACACACATGCAATGACTCTAGTGCTGGTTTTAGTATAAGAACACACATGCAATGACTCTAGTGGTTGATCCATGTGTGGTTTGTGGAAATAACACATATGCAATGACTCTAGTGGTTGATCCATGTGTGGTTTGTGGAAAGAACACACATGCAATGACTCTAGTGGTTGATCCATGTTTGTTTGTGGAAATAACACACATGCAATGACTCTAGTGGTTGATCCATGTGTGGTTTGTGAAAAGAAAACACATGCAATGACTCTAGTGCTGGTTTTAGTATAAGAACACACATGCAATGACTCTAGTGGTTGATCCATGTGTGGTTTGTGGAAATAACACATATGCAATGACTCTAGTGGTTGATCCATGTGTGGTTTGTGGAAAGAACACACATGCAATGACTGTAATGGGTCCACATGTGGTTTGTGGAAAGAACACACATGCAATGACCACTGGTTGATCCATAAGTTGTTTGTGGAAAAGAACACACATGCAATGACTCTAGTGGTTGATCAATATGTGGTTTGTGGAAAGAACACACATGCAATGACCACTGGTGGATCCATGTGTGGTTTGTGGAAAAGAACACACATGCAATGACCACTGGTGGATCCATGTGTGGCTTGGGGAAAAGAACACACATGCAATGACTCTAGTGGTTGATCCATGTTTGTATGTGGAAATAACACACATGCAATGACTCTAGTGGTTGATCCATGTGTGGTTTGTGAAAAGAACACACATGCAATGACTCTAGTATTGGTTTTAGTATAAGAACACACATGCAATGACTCTAGTGGTTGATCCATATGTGGTTTGTTGAAAGAACACACATGCAATGACTCTAGTGGTTGATCCATGTGTGGTTTGTGGAAATAACACAAATGCAATGACCACTAGTGGATCCATGTGTGGTTTGTGGAAAAGAACACACATGCAATCACTCTAGTGCTGGTTTGTGGTTTTAGTATAAGAACAAACATGCAATGACTCTAGTGGTTGATCCATGTGTGGTTTGTGGAAAGAACACACATGCAATGACTCTAGTGGTTGATCCATGTGTGGTTTGTGGAGAGAACACACATGCAATGACCACTGGTGGATCCATGTGTGGTTTGTGGAAAAGAACACACATGCAATGACTCTAGTGGTTGATCCATGTTTGGTTGTGGAAATAACACACATGCAATGACTCTAGTGGTTGATCCATGTTTGGTTGTGGAAATAACACACATGCAATGACTCTAGTGGTTGATCCATGTGTGGTCTGTGAAAAGAACACACATGCAATGACTCTAGTGCTGGTTTTACTATAAGAACACACATGCAATAACTCTAGTGGTTGATCCATGTGTGGTTTGTGGAAATAACACATATGCAATGACTCTAGTGGTTGATCCATGTGTGGTTTGTGGAAAGAACACACATGCAATGACTGTAATGGGTCCACATGTGGTTTGTGGAAAGAACACACATGCAATGACCACTGGTTGATCCATAAGTTGTTTGTGGAAAAGAACACACATGCAATGACTCTAGTGGTTGATCAATATGTGGTTTGTGGAAAGAACACACATGCAATGACCACTGGTGGATCCATGTGTGGTTTGTGGAAAAGAACACACATGCAATGACCACTGGTGGATCCATGTGTGGCTTGGGGAAAAGAACACACATGCAATGACTCTAGTGGTTGATCCATGTTTGTATGTGGAAATAACACACATGCAATGACTCTAGTGGTTGATCCATGTGTGGTTTGTGAAAAGAACACACATGCAATGACTCTAGTATTGGTTTTAGTATAAGAACACACATGCAATGACTCTGGGGGTTGATCCATATGTGGTTTGTTGAAAGAACACACATGCAATGACTCTAGTGGTTGATCCATGTGTGGTTTGTGGAAATAACACACATGCAATGACCACTAGTGGATCCATGTGTGGTTTGTGGAAAAGAACACACATGCAATCACTCTAGTGCTGGTTTGTGGTTTTAGTATAAGAACAAACATGCAATGACTCTAGTGGTTGATCCATGTGTGGTTTGTGGAAAGAACACACATGCAATGACTCTAGTGGTTGATCCATGTGTGGTTTGTGGAGAGAACACACATGCAATGACCACTGGTGGATCCATGTGTGGTTTGTGGAAAAGAACACACATGCAATGACTCTAGTGGTTGATCCATGTTTGGTTGTGGAAATAACACACATGCAATGACTCTAGTGGTTGATCCATGTGTGGTCTGTGAAAAGAACACACATGCAATGACTCTAGTGCTGGTTTTAGTATAAGAACACACATGCAATGACTCTAGTGGTTGATCCATGTGTGGTTTGTGGAAATAACACATATGCAATGACTCTAGTGGTTGATCCATGTGTGGTTTGTGGAAAGAACACACATGCAATGACTGTAATGGGTCCACATGTGGTTTGTGGAAAGAACACACATGCAATGACCACTGGTTGATCCATAAGTTGTTTGTGGAAAAGAACACACATGTAATGACTCTAGTGGTTGATGAATATGTGGTTTGTGGAAAGAACACACATGCAATGACCACTGGTGGATCCATGTGTGGTTTGTGGAAAAGAACACACATGCAATGACCACTGGTGGATCCATGTGTGGCTTGGGGAAAAGAACACACATGCAATGACTCTAGTGGTTGATCCATGTTTGTATGTGGAAATAACACACATGCAATGACTCTAGTGGTTGATCCATGTGTGGTTTGTGAAAAGAACACACATGCAATGACTCTAGTATTGGTTTTAGTATAAGAACACACATGCAATGACTCTAGGGGTTGATCCATATGTGGTTTGTTGAAAGAACACACATGCAATGACTCTAGTGGTTGATCCATGTGTGGTTTGTGGAAATAACACACATGCAATGACCACTAGTGGATCCATGTGTGGTTTGTGGAAAAGAACACACATGCAATCACTCTAGTGCTGGTTTGTGGTTTTAGTATAAGAACAAACATGCAATGACTCTAGTGGTTGATCCATGTGTGGTTTGTGGAAAGAACACACATGCAATGACTCTAGTGGTTGATCCATGTGTGGTTTGTGGAGAGAACACACATGCAATGACCACTGGTGGATCCATGTGTGGTTTGTGGAAAAGAACACACATGCAATGACTCTAGTGGTTGATCCATGTTTGGTTGTGGAAATAACACACATGCAATGACTCTAGTGGTTGATCCATGTGTGGTCTGTGAAAAGAACACACATGCAATGACTCTAGTGCTGGTTTTAGTATAAGAACACACATGCAATGACTCTAGTGGTTGATCCATGTGTGGTTTGTGGAAATAACACATATGCAATGACTCTAGTGGTTGATCCATGTGTGGTTTGTGGAAAGAACACACATGCAATGACTGTAATGGGTCCACATGTGGTTTGTGGAAAGAACACACATGCAATGACCACTGGTTGATCCATAAGTTGTTTGTGGAAAAGAACACACATGCAATGACTCTAGTGGTTGATCAATATGTGGTTTGTGGAAAGAACACACATGCAATGACCACTGGTGGATCCATGTGTGGTTTGTGGAAAAGAACACACATGCAATGACCACTGGTGGATCCATGTGTGGCTTGGGGAAGAGAACACACATGCAATGACTCTAGTGGTTGATCCATGTTTGTATGTGGAAATAACACACATGCAATGACTCTAGTGGTTGATCCATGTGTGGTTTGTGAAAAGAACACACATGCAATGACTCTAGTATTGGTTTTAGTATAAGAACACACATGCAATGACTCTAGTGGTTGATCCATATGTGGTTTGTTGAAAGAACACACATGCAATGACTCTAGTGGTTGATCCATGTGTGGTTTGTGGAAATAACACACATGCAATGACCACTAGTGGATCCATGTGTGGTTTGTGGAAAAGAACACACATGCAATCACTCTAGTGTTAGTTTGTGGTTTTAGTATAAGAACAAACATGCAATGACTCTAGTGGTTGATCCATGTGTGGTTTGTGGAAAGAACACACATGCAATGACTCTAGTGGTTGATCCATGTGTGGTTTGTGGAGAGAACACACATGCAATGACCACTGGTGGATCCATGTGTGGTTTGTGGAAAAGAACACACATGCAATGACTCTAGTGGTTGATCCATGTTTGGTTGTGGAAATAACACACATGCAATGACTCTAGTGGTTGATCCATGTGTGGTCTGTGAAAAGAACACACATGCAATGATTCTAGTGCTGGTTTTAGTATAAGAACACACATGCAATGACTCTAGTGGTTGATCAATATGTGGTTTGTGGAAAGAACACACATGCAATGACTCTAGTGGTTGATCCATGTGTGGTTTGTGGAAATAACACACACGCAATGACCACTGGTGGATCCATGTGTGGTTTGGGGAAAAGAACACACATGCAATGACTCTGGTTGATCCGTATGTGGTTTGTGGAAACAACACACATGCAATGACTCTAGTGGTGGATCCATGTGTGGTTTATGGAAAAGAACACACATGCAATGACTCTAGTGCTGTTTGTGGTTTTAGTATAAGAACAAACATGCAATGACTCTAGTGGTCGATCCATGTGTGGTTTGTGGAAAGAACACACATGCAATGACTAGTGGTTGATCCATATGTGGTTTGTGGAAAGAACACACATGCAATGACCACTAGTGGATCCATGTGTGGTTTGTGGAAAAGAACACACATGCAATGACTCTACTGCTGGTTTGTGGTTTTAGTATAAGAACAAACATGCAATGACTCTAGTGGTTGATCCATGTGTGGTTTGTGGAAAGAACACACATGCAATGACTCTAGTGGTTGATCCATGTGTGGTTTGCGGAAAGAACACACATGCAATGACCACTGGTGGATCCATGTGTGCTTTGTGGAAAAGAACACACATGCAATGACTCTAGTGGTTGATCCATGTTTGTTTGTGGAAATAACACACATGCAATGACTCTAGTGGTTGATCCATGTGTGGTTTGCGAAAAGAACACACATGCAATGACTCTAGTGTTGGTTTTAGTATAATAGCACACATGCAATGACTCTAGTAGTTGATCCATGTGTGGTTTGTGGAAATAACACATATGCAATGACTCTAGTGGTTGATCCATGTGTGGTTTGTGGAAAGAACACACATGCAATGACCACTGGTGGATCCATGTGTGTTTTGTGGAAAAGAACACACATGCAATGACTCTAGTGGTTGATCCATGTTTGTTTGTGGAAATAACACAGATGCAATGACTCTAGTGGTTGATCCATGTGTGGTTTGTGAAAAGAACACACATGCAATGACTCTAGTATTGGTTTTAGTATAAGAACACATATGCAATGACTCTAGTGGTTGATCCATATGTGGTTTGTTGAAAGAACACACATGCAATGACTCTAGTGGTTGATCCATGTGTGGTTTGTGGAAATAACACACATGCAATGACTCTAGTGGTTGATCCATGTGTGGTTTGTGGAGAGAACACACATGCAATGACCACTGGTGGATCCATGTGTGGTTTGTGGAAAAGAACACACATGCAATGACTCTAGTGGTTGATCCATGTTTGTTTGTGGAAATAACACACATGCAATGACGCTAGTGGTTGATCCATGTGTGGTCTGTGAAAAGAACACACATGCAATGACTCTAGTGCTGGTTTTAGTATAAGAACACACATGCAATGAATCTAGTGGTTGATCCATGTGTGGTTTGTGGAAATAACACATATGCAATGACTCTAGTGGTTGATCCATGTGTGGTTTGTGGAAAGAACACACATGCAATGACTGTAATGGGTCCACATGTGGTTTGTGGAAAGAACACACATGCAATGACCACTGGTTGATCCATAAGTTGTTTGTGGAAAAGAACACACATGCAATGACTCTAGTGGTTGATCAATATGTGGTTTGTGGAAAGAACACACATGCAATGACCACTGGTGGATCCATGTGTGGTTTTTGGAAAAGAACACACATGCAATGACCACTGGTGGATCCATGTGTGGCTTGGGGAAAAGAACACACATGCAATGACTCTAGTGGTTGATCCATGTTTGTATGTGGAAATAACACACATGCAATGACTCTAGTGGTTGATCCATGTGTGGTTTGTGAAAAGAACACACATGCAATGACTCTAGTATTGGTTTTAGTATAAGAACACACATGCAATGACTCTAGTGGTTGATCCATATGTGGTTTGTTGAAAGAACACACGTGCAATGACTCTAGTGGTTGATCCATGTGTGGTTTCTGGAAATAACACACATGCAATGACCACTGGTGGGTCCACATTTTTGTGGTTTGTGGAAAGAATACACATGCAATGACTCTGGTTGATCCATATGTGGTTTGTGTAAAGAACACACATGCAATGACTCTAGTGGTGGATCCATGTGTGGTTTGTGGAAAAGAACACACATCCAATGACTCTAGTGCTGGTTTGTGGTTTTAGTATAAGAAAAAACATGCAATGACTCTAGTGGTTGATCCATGTGGTTTGTGGAAAGAACACACATGCAATGACTAGTGGTTGATCCATATGTGGGTTGTGGAAAGAACACACATGCAATGACCACTGGTGGATCCATGTGTGGTTTGTGGAAAATAACACACATGCAATGACTCTAGTGCTGGTTTGTGGTTTTAGTATAAGAACAAACATGCAATGACTCTAGTGGTTGATCCATGTGTGGTTTGTGAAAAGAATAGACATGCAATGACTCTAGTGTTGGTTTTAGTATAAGAACACACATGCAATGACTCTAGTGGTTGATCCATATGTGGTTTGTGGAAAGAACACACATGCAATGACTCTAATGGTTGATCCATGTGTGGTTTGTGGAAATAACACACATGTAATGACCATTGGTGGGTCCACATGTGTGGTTTGTGGAAAGAACACACATGCAATGACTCTGGTTGATCCATATGTGATTTGTGGAAAGAACACACATACAATGACTCTAGTGGTGGATCCATGTGTGGTTTGTGGAAAAGAGCACACATCCAATGACTCTAGTGTTGGTTTGTGGTTTTAGTATAAGAAAAAATATGCAATGACTCTAGTGGTTAGTCCATGTGTGGTTTGTGCAAAGAACACACATGCAATGACTAGTGGTTGATCCATATGTGGTTTGTGGAAAGAACACACATGCAATGACCACTGGTGGATCCATGTGTGGTTTGTGGAAAAGAACACACATGCAATGACTCTAGTGCTGGTTTGTGGTTTTAGTATAAGAACAAACATGCCATGACTCTAGTGGTTGATCCATGTGTGGTTTGTGGAAAGAACAGACATGTAATGACCACTGGTGGATCCATGTGTGGTTTGTGGATAAGAACACACATGCAATGACTATAGTGGTTGATCCATGTGTGGTTTGTGGAAAGAAGACATATGCAATGACTCTAGTGGTTGATCCATGTGTGGTTTGTGGAGAGAACACACATGCAATGACCACTGGTGGATCCATGTGTGGTTTGTGGATAAGAACACACATGCAATGACTCTAGTGGTTAATCCATGTTTGTTTGTGGAAATAACACACATGCAATGACTCTAGTGGTTGATCCATGTGTGGTTTGTGAAAAGAACACACATGCAATGACTCTAGTGCTGGTTTTAGTATAAGAACACACATGCAATGAATCTAGTGGTTGATCCATGTGTGGTTTGTGGAAATAACACATATGCAATGACTCTAGTGGTTGATCCATGTGTGGTTTGTGGAAAGAACACACATGCAATGACTGTAATGGGTCCACATGTGGTTTGTGGAAAGAACACACATGCAATGACCACTGGTTGATCCATAAGTTGTTTGTGGAAAAGAACACACACGCCATGACTCTAGTGGTTGATCAATATGTGGTTTGTGGAAAGAACACACATGCAATGACCACTGGTGGATCCATGTGTGGTTTGTGGAAAAGAACACACATGCAATGACCACTGGTGGATCCATGTGTGGCTTGGGGAAAAGAACACACATGCAATGACTCTAGTGGTTGATCCATGTTTGTATGTGGAAATAACACACATGCAATGACTCTAGTGGTTGATCCATGTGTGGTTTGTGAAAAGAACACACATGCAATGACTCTAGTATTGGTTTTAGTATAAGAACACATATGCAATGACTCTAGTGGTTGATCCATATGTGGTTTGTTGAAAGAACACACATGCAATGACTCTAGTGGTTGATCCATGTGTGGTTTGTGGAAATAACACACATGCAATGACCACTAGTGCATCCATGTGTGGTTTGTGGAAAAGAACACACATGCAATCACTCTAGTGCTGGTTTGTGGTTTTAGTATAACAAAAAACATGCAATGACTCTAGTGGTTGATCCATGTGTGGTTTGTGGAAAGAACACACATGCAATGACTCTGGTTGATCCATATGTGGTTTGTGGACAGAACACGCATGCAATGACCACTGGTGGATCCATGTGTGGTTTGTGGAAAAGAACACACATGCAATGACTCTAGTTGTTGATCCATGTTTGGTTGTGGAAATAACACACATGCAATGACTCTAGTGGTTGATCCATGTGTGGTCTGTGAAAACAACACACATGCAATGACTCTAGTGTTGGTTTTAGTATAAGAACACACATGCAATGACTCTAGTGGTTGATCAATATGTGGTTTGTGGAAAGAACACATATGCAATGACTCTAGTGGTTGATCCATGTGTGGTTTGTGGCAAGAACACACATGCAATGACCACTGGTGGATCCATGTGTGCTTTGTGGAAAAGAACACACATGCAATGACTCTAGTGGTTGATCCATGTTTGTTTGTGGAAATAACACACATGCAATGACGCTAGTGGTTGATCCATGTGTGGTCTGTGAAAAGAACACACATGCAATGACTCTAGTGCTGGTTTTAGTATAAGAACACACATGCAATGAATCTAGTGGTTGATCCATGTGTGGTTTGTGGAAATAACACATATGCAATGACTCTAGTGGTTGATCCATGTGTGGTTTGTGGAAAGAACACACATGCAATGACTGTAATGGGTCCACATGTGGTTTGTGGAAAGAACACACATGCAATGACCACTGGTTGATCCATAAGTTGTTTGTGGAAAAGAACACACATGCAATGACTCTAGTGGTTGATCAATATGTGGTTTGTGGAAAGAACACACATGCAATGACCACTGGTGGATCCATGTGTGGTTTTTGGAAAAGAACACACATGCAATGACCACTGGTGGATCCATGTGTGGCTTGGGGAAAAGAACACACATGCAATGACTCTAGTGGTTGATCCATGTTTGTATGTGGAAATAACACACATGCAATGACTCTAGTGGTTGATCCATGTGTGGTTTGTGAAAAGAACACACATGCAATGACTCTAGTATTGGTTTTAGTATAAGAACACACATGCAATGACTCTAGTGGTTGATCCATATGTGGTTTGTTGAAAGAACACACGTGCAATGACTCTAGTGGTTGATCCATGTGTGGTTTGTGGAAATAACACACATGCAATGACCACTGGTGGGTCCACATTTTTGTGGTTTGTGGAAAGAATACACATGCAATGACTCTGGTTGATCCATATGTGGTTTGTGTAAAGAACACACATGCAATGACTCTAGTGGTGGATCCATGTGTGGTTTGTGGAAAAGAACACACATCCAATGACTCTAGTGCTGGTTTGTGGTTTTAGTATAAGAAAAAACATGCAATGACTCTAGTGGTTGATCCATGTGGTTTGTGGAAAGAACACACATGCAATGACTAGTGGTTGATCCATATGTGGGTTGTGGAAAGAACACACATGCAATGACCACTGGTGGATCCATGTGTGGTTTGTGGAAAATAACACACATGCAATGACTCTAGTGCTGGTTTGTGGTTTTAGTATAAGAACAAACATGCAATGACTCTAGTGGTTGATCCATGTGTGGTTTGTGAAAAGAATAGACATGCAATGACTCTAGTGTTGGTTTTAGTATAAGAACACACATGCAATGACTCTAGTGGTTGATCCATATGTGGTTTGTGGAAAGAACACACATGCAATGACTCTAATGGTTGATCCATGTGTGGTTTGTGGAAATAACACACATGTAATGACCATTGGTGGGTCCACATGTGTGGTTTGTGGAAAGAACACACATGCAATGACTCTGGTTGATCCATATGTGATTTGTGGAAAGAACACACATACAATGACTCTAGTGGTGGATCCATGTGTGGTTTGTGGAAAAGAGCACACATCCAATGACTCTAGTGTTGGTTTGTGGTTTTAGTATAAGAAAAAATATGCAATGACTCTAGTGGTTAGTCCATGTGTGGTTTGTGCAAAGAACACACATGCAATGACTAGTGGTTGATCCATATGTGGTTTGTGGAAAGAACACACATGCAATGACCACTGGTGGATCCATGTGTGGTTTGTGGAAAAGAACACACATGCAATGACTCTAGTGCTGGTTTGTGGTTTTAGTATAAGAACAAACATGCCATGACTCTAGTGGTTGATCCATGTGTGGTTTGTGGAAAGAACAGACATGTAATGACCACTGGTGGATCCATGTGTGGTTTGTGGATAAGAACACACATGCAATGACTATAGTGGTTGATCCATGTGTGGTTTGTGGAAAGAAGACATATGCAATGACTCTAGTGGTTGATCCATGTGTGGTTTGTGGAGAGAACACACATGCAATGACCACTGGTGGATCCATGTGTGGTTTGTGGATAAGAACACACATGCAATGACTCTAGTGGTTAATCCATGTTTGTTTGTGGAAATAACACACATGCAATGACTCTAGTGGTTGATCCATGTGTGGTTTGTGAAAAGAACACACATGCAATGACTCTAGTGCTGGTTTTAGTATAAGAACACACATGCAATGAATCTAGTGGTTGATCCATGTGTGGTTTGTGGAAATAACACATATGCAATGACTCTAGTGGTTGATCCATGTGTGGTTTGTGGAAAGAACACACATGCAATGACTGTAATGGGTCCACATGTGGTTTGTGGAAAGAACACACATGCAATGACCACTGGTTGATCCATAAGTTGTTTGTGGAAAAGAACACACATGCCATGACTCTAGTGGTTGATCAATATGTGGTTTGTGGAAAGAACACACATGCAATGACCACTGGTGGATCCATGTGTGGTTTGTGGAAAAGAACACACATGCAATGACCACTGGTGGATCCATGTGTGGCTTGGGGAAAAGAACACACATGCAATGACTCTAGTGGTTGATCCATGTTTGTATGTGGAAATAACACACATGCAATGACTCTAGTGGTTGATCCATGTGTGGTTTGTGAAAAGAACACACATGCAATGACTCTAGTATTGGTTTTAGTATAAGAACACATATGCAATGACTCTAGTGGTTGATCCATATGTGGTTTGTTGAAAGAACACACATGCAATGACTCTAGTGGTTGATCCATGTGTGGTTTGTGGAAATAACACACATGCAATGACCACTAGTGCATCCATGTGTGGTTTGTGGAAAAGAACACACATGCAATCACTCTAGTGCTGGTTTGTGGTTTTAGTATAACAAAAAACATGCAATGACTCTAGTGGTTGATCCATGTGTGGTTTGTGGAAAGAACACACATGCAATGACTCTGGTTGATCCATATGTGGTTTGTGGACAGAACACGCATGCAATGACCACTGGTGGATCCATGTGTGGTTTGTGGAAAAGAACACACATGCAATGACTCTAGTTGTTGATCCATGTTTGGTTGTGGAAATAACACACATGCAATGACTCTAGTGGTTGATCCATGTGTGGTCTGTGAAAACAACACACATGCAATGACTCTAGTGTTGGTTTTAGTATAAGAACACACATGCAATGACTCTAGTGGTTGATCAATATGTGGTTTGTGGAAAGAACACATATGCAATGACTCTAGTGGTTGATCCATGTGTGGTTTGTGGCAAGAACACACATGCAATGACCACTGGTGGATCCATGTGTGCTTTGTGGAAAAGAACACACATGCAATGACTCTAGTGGTTGATCCATGTTTGTTTGTGGAAATAACACACATGCAATGACTCTATTGGTTGATCCATGTGTGGTTTGTGGAAATAACACACATGCAATGACCACTGGTGGATCCATGTGTGGTTTGGGGAAAAGAACACACATGCAATGACACTGGTTGATCCATATGTGGTTTGTGGAAACAACACACATGCAATGACTCTAGTGGTGGATCCATGTGTGGTTTATGGAAAAGAACACACATGCAATTACTCTAGTGCTGTTTGTGGTTTTAGTATAAGAACAAACATGCAATGACTCTAGTGGTCGATCCATGTGTGGTTTGTGGAAAGAACACACATGCAATGACTAGTGGTTGATCCACATGTGGTTTGTGGAAAGAACACACATGCAATGACCACTGGTGGATCCATGTGTGGTTTGTGGAAAAGAACACACATGCAATGACTCTACTGCTGGTTTGTGGTTTTAGTATAAGAACAAACATGCAATGACTCTAGTGGTTGATCCATGTGTGGTTTGTGGAAAGAACACACATGCAATGACTCTAGTTGTTGATCCATGTGTGGTTTGTGGAAAGAAAACACATGCAATGACCACTGGTGGATCCATGTGTGGTTTGTGGAAAAGAACACACATGCAATGACTCTAGTGGTTGATCCATGTTTGTTTGTGGAAATAACACACATGCAATGACTCTAGTGGTTGATCCATGTGTGGTTTGTGAACAGAACACACATGCAATGACTCTAGTGTTGGTTTTAGTATAAGAACACACATGCAATGACTCTAGTAGTTGATCCATGTGTGGTTTGTGGAAATAACACATATGCAATGACTCTAGTGGTTGATCCATGTGTGTTTTGTGGAAAGAACACACATGCAATGACCACTGGTGGATCCATGTGTGCTTTGTGGAAAAGAACACACATGCAATGACTCTAGTGGTTGATCCATGTTTGTTTGTGGAAATAACACAGATGCAATGACTCTAGTGGTTGATCCATGTGTGGTTTGTGAAAAGAACACACATGCAATGACTCTAGTGTTGGTTTTAGTATAAGAACACACATGCAATGACTCTAGTGGTTGATCCATATGTGGTTTGTGGAAAGAACACACATGCAATGACTCTAGTGGTTGATCCATGTGTGGTTTGTGGAAATAACACACATGCAATGACCACTGGTGGATCCATGTGTGGTTTGTGGAAAAGAACACACATGCAATCACTCTAGTGCTGGTTTGTGGTTTTAGTATAAGAACAAACATGCAATGACTCTAGTGGTTGATCCATGTGTGGTTTGTGGAAAAGAGCACACATCCAATGACTCTAGTGTTGGTTTGTGGTTTTAGTATAAGAAAAAATATGCAATGACTCTAGTGGTTGATCCATGTGTGGTTTGTGGAAAGAACACACATGCAATGACTAGTGGTTGATCCATATGTGGTTTGTGGAAAGAACACACATGCAATGACCACTGGTGGATCCATGTGTGGTTTGTGGAAAAGAACACACATGCAATGACTCTAGTGCTGGTTTGTGGTTTTAGTATAAGAACAAACATGCCATGACTCTAGTGGTTGATCCATGTGTGGTTTGTGGAAAGAACAGACATGTAATGACCACTGGTGGATCCATGTGTGGTTTGTGGATAAGAACACACATGCAATGACTATAGTGGTTGATCCATGTGTGGTTTGTGGAAAGAAGACATATGCAATGACTCTAGTGGTTGATCCATGTGTGGTTTGTGGAGAGAACACACATGCAATGACCACTGGTGGATCCATGTGTGGTTTGTGGATAAGAACACACATGCAATGACTCTAGTGGTTAATCCATGTTTGTTTGTGGAAATAACACACATGCAATGACTCTAGTGGTTGATCCATGTGTGGTTTGTGAAAAGAACACACATGCAATGACTCTAGTGCTGGTTTTAGTATAAGAACACACATGCAATGAATCTAGTGGTTGATCCATGTGTGGTTTGTGGAAATAACACATATGCAATGACTCTAGTGGTTGATCCATGTGTGGTTTGTGGAAAGAACACACATGCAATGACTGTAATGGGTCCACATGTGGTTTGTGGAAAGAACACACATGCAATGACCACTGGTTGATCCATAAGTTGTTTGTGGAAAAGAACACACATGCCATGACTCTAGTGGTTGATCAATATGTGGTTTGTGGAAAGAACACACATGCAATGACCACTGGTGGATCCATGTGTGGTTTGTGGAAAAGAACACACATGCAATGACCACTGGTGGATCCATGTGTGGCTTGGGGAAAAGAACACACATGCAATGACTCTAGTGGTTGATCCATGTTTGTATGTGGAAATAACACACATGCAATGACTCTAGTGGTTGATCCATGTGTGGTTTGTGAAAAGAACACACATGCAATGACTCTAGTATTGGTTTTAGTATAAGAACACATATGCAATGACTCTAGTGGTTGATCCATATGTGGTTTGTTGAAAGAACACACATGCAATGACTCTAGTGGTTGATCCATGTGTGGTTTGTGGAAATAACACACATGCAATGACCACTAGTGCATCCATGTGTGGTTTGTGGAAAAGAACACACATGCAATCACTCTAGTGCTGGTTTGTGGTTTTAGTATAACAAAAAACATGCAATGACTCTAGTGGTTGATCCATGTGTGGTTTGTGGAAAGAACACACATGCAATGACTCTGGTTGATCCATATGTGGTTTGTGGACAGAACACGCATGCAATGACCACTGGTGGATCCATGTGTGGTTTGTGGAAAAGAACACACATGCAATGACTCTAGTTGTTGATCCATGTTTGGTTGTGGAAATAACACACATGCAATGACTCTAGTGGTTGATCCATGTGTGGTCTGTGAAAACAACACACATGCAATGACTCTAGTGTTGGTTTTAGTATAAGAACACACATGCAATGACTCTAGTGGTTGATCAATATGTGGTTTGTGGAAAGAACACATATGCAATGACTCTAGTGGTTGATCCATGTGTGGTTTGTGGCAAGAACACACATGCAATGACCACTGGTGGATCCATGTGTGCTTTGTGGAAAAGAACACACATGCAATGACTCTAGTGGTTGATCCATGTTTGTTTGTGGAAATAACACACATGCAATGACTCTATTGGTTGATCCATGTGTGGTTTGTGGAAATAACACACATGCAATAACCACTGGTGGATCCATGTGTGGTTTGGGGAAAAGAACACACATGCAATGACACTGGTTGATCCATATGTGGTTTGTGGAAACAACACACATGCAATGACTCTAGTGGTGGATCCATGTGTGGTTTATGGAAAAGAACACACATGCAATTACTCTAGTGCTGTTTGTGGTTTTAGTATAAGAACAAACATGCAATGACTCTAGTGGTCGATCCATGTGTGGTTTGTGGAAAGAACACACATGCAATGACTAGTGGTTGATCCACATGTGGTTTGTGGAAAGAACACACATGCAATGACCACTGGTGGATCCATGTGTGGTTTGTGGAAAAGAACACACATGCAATGACTCTACTGCTGGTTTGTGGTTTTAGTATAAGAACAAACATGCAATGACTCTAGTGGTTGATCCATGTGTGGTTTGTGGAAAGAACACACATGCAATGACTCTAGTTGTTGATCCATGTGTGGTTTGTGGAAAGAAAACACATGCAATGACCACTGGTGGATCCATGTGTGGTTTGTGGAAAAGAACACACATGCAATGACTCTAGTGGTTGATCCATGTTTGTTTGTGGAAATAACACACATGCAATGACTCTAGTGGTTGATCCATGTGTGGTTTGTGAACAGAACACACATGCAATGACTCTAGTGTTGGTTTTAGTATAAGAACACACATGCAATGACTCTAGTAGTTGATCCATGTGTGGTTTGTGGAAATAACACATATGCAATGACTCTAGTGGTTGATCCATGTGTGTTTTGTGGAAAGAACACACATGCAATGACCACTGGTGGATCCATGTGTGCTTTGTGGAAAAGAACACACATGCAATGACTCTAGTGGTTGATCCATGTTTGTTTGTGGAAATAACACAGATGCAATGACTCTAGTGGTTGATCCATGTGTGGTTTGTGAAAAGAACACACATGCAATGACTCTAGTGTTGGTTTTAGTATAAGAACACACATGCAATGACTCTAGTGGTTGATCCATATGTGGTTTGTGGAAAGAACACACATGCAATGACTCTAGTGGTTGATCCATGTGTGGTTTGTGGAAATAACACACATGCAATGACCACTGGTGGATCCATGTGTGGTTTGTGGAAAAGAACACACATGCAATCACTCTAGTGCTGGTTTGTGGTTTTAGTATAAGAACAAACATGCAATGACTCTAGTGGTTGATCCATGTGTGGTTTGTGGAAAAGAGCACACATCCAATGACTCTAGTGTTGGTTTGTGGTTTTAGTATAAGAAAAAATATGCAATGACTCTAGTGGTTGATCCATGTGTGGTTTGTGGAAAGAACACACATGCAATGACTAGTGGTTGATCCATATGTGGTTTGTGGAAAGAACACACATGCAATGACCACTGGTGGATCCATGTGTGGTTTGTGGAAAAGAACACACATGCAATGACTCTAGTGCTGGTTTGTGGTTTTAGTATAAGAACAAACATGCCATGACTCTAGTGGTTGATCCATGTGTGGTTTGTGGAAAGAACAGACATGTAATGACCACTGGTGGATCCATGTGTGGTTTGTGGATAAGAACACACATGCAATGACTATAGTGGTTGATCCATGTGTGGTTTGTGGAAAGAAGACATATGCAATGACTCTAGTGGTTGATCCATGTGTGGTTTGTGGAGAGAACACACATGCAATGACCACTGGTGGATCCATGTGTGGTTTGTGGATAAGAACACACATGCAATGACTCTAGTGGTTAATCCATGTTTGTTTGTGGAAATAACACACATGCAATGACTCTAGTGGTTGATCCATGTGTGGTTTGTGAAAAGAACACACATGCAATGACTCTAGTGCTGGTTTTAGTATAAGAACACACATGCAATGAATCTAGTGGTTGATCCATGTGTGGTTTGTGGAAATAACACATATGCAATGACTCTAGTGGTTGATCCATGTGTGGTTTGTGGAAAGAACACACATGCAATGACTGTAATGGGTCCACATGTGGTTTGTGGAAAGAACACACATGCAATGACCACTGGTTGATCCATAAGTTGTTTGTGGAAAAGAACACACATGCCATGACTCTAGTGGTTGATCAATATGTGGTTTGTGGAAAGAACACACATGCAATGACCACTGGTGGATCCATGTGTGGTTTGTGGAAAAGAACACACATGCAATGACCACTGGTGGATCCATGTGTGGCTTGGGGAAAAGAACACACATGCAATGACTCTAGTGGTTGATCCATGTTTGTATGTGGAAATAACACACATGCAATGACTCTAGTGGTTGATCCATGTGTGGTTTGTGAAAAGAACACACATGCAATGACTCTAGTATTGGTTTTAGTATAAGAACACATATGCAATGACTCTAGTGGTTGATCCATATGTGGTTTGTTGAAAGAACACACATGCAATGACTCTAGTGGTTGATCCATGTGTGGTTTGTGGAAATAACACACATGCAATGACCACTAGTGCATCCATGTGTGGTTTGTGGAAAAGAACACACATGCAATCACTCTAGTGCTGGTTTGTGGTTTTAGTATAACAAAAAACATGCAATGACTCTAGTGGTTGATCCATGTGTGGTTTGTGGAAAGAACACACATGCAATGACTCTGGTTGATCCATATGTGGTTTGTGGACAGAACACGCATGCAATGACCACTGGTGGATCCATGTGTGGTTTGTGGAAAAGAACACACATGCAATGACTCTAGTTGTTGATCCATGTTTGGTTGTGGAAATAACACACATGCAATGACTCTAGTGGTTGATCCATGTGTGGTCTGTGAAAACAACACACATGCAATGACTCTAGTGTTGGTTTTAGTATAAGAACACACATGCAATGACTCTAGTGGTTGATCAATATGTGGTTTGTGGAAAGAACACATATGCAATGACTCTAGTGGTTGATCCATGTGTGGTTTGTGGCAAGAACACACATGCAATGACCACTGGTGGATCCATGTGTGCTTTGTGGAAAAGAACACACATGCAATGACTCTAGTGGTTGATCCATGTTTGTTTGTGGAAATAACACACATGCAATGACTCTATTGGTTGATCCATGTGTGGTTTGTGGAAATAACACACATGCAATGACCACTGGTGGATCCATGTGTGGTTTGGGGAAAAGAACACACATGCAATGACACTGGTTGATCCATATGTGGTTTGTGGAAACAACACACATGCAATGACTCTAGTGGTGGATCCATGTGTGGTTTATGGAAAAGAACACACATGCAATTACTCTAGTGCTGTTTGTGGTTTTAGTATAAGAACAAACATGCAATGACTCTAGTGGTCGATCCATGTGTGGTTTGTGGAAAGAACACACATGCAATGACTAGTGGTTGATCCACATGTGGTTTGTGGAAAGAACACACATGCAATGACCACTGGTGGATCCATGTGTGGTTTGTGGAAAAGAACACACATGCAATGACTCTACTGCTGGTTTGTGGTTTTAGTATAAGAACAAACATGCAATGACTCTAGTGGTTGAGCCATGTGTGGTTTGTGGAAAGAACACACATGCAATGACTCTAGTTGTTGATCCATGTGTGGTTTGTGGAAAGAAAACACATGCAATGACCACTGGTGGATCCATGTGTGGTTTGTGGAAAAGAACACACATGCAATGACTCTAGTGGTTGATCCATGTTTGTTTGTGGAAATAACACACATGCAATGACTCTAGTGGTTGATGCATGTGTGGTTTGTGAACAGAACACACATGCAATGACTCTAGTGTTGGTTTTAGTATAAGAACACACATGCAATGACTCTAGTAGTTGATCCATGTGTGGTTTGTGGAAATAACACATATGCAATGACTCTAGTGGTTGATCCATGTGTGTTTTGTGGAAAGAACACACATGCAATGACCACTGGTGGATCCATGTGTGCTTTGTGGAAAAGAACACAGATGCAATGACTCTAGTGGTTGATCCATGTTTGTTTGTGGAAATAACACAGATGCAATGACTCTAGTGGTTGATCCATGTGTGGTTTGTGAAAAGAACACACATGCAATGACTCTAGTGTTGGTTTTAGTATAAGAACACACATGCAATGAATCTAGTGGTTGATCCATATGTGGTTTGTGGAAAGAACACACATGCAATGACTCTAGTGGTTGATCCATGTGTGGTTTGTGGAAATAACACACATGCAATGACCACTGGTGGATCCATGTGTGGTTTGTGGAAAAGAACACACATGCAATCACTCTAGTGCTGGTTTGTGGTTTTAGTATAAGAACAAACATGCAATGACTCTAGTGGTTGATCCATGTGTGGTTTGTGGAAAAGAGCACACATCCAATGACTCTAGTGTTGGTTTGTGGTTTTAGTATAAGAAAAAATATGCAATGACTCTAGTGGTTGATCCATGTGTGGTTTGTGGAAAGAACACACATGCAATGACTAGTGGTTGATCCATATGTGGTTTGTGGAAAGAACACACATGCAATGACCACTGGTGGATCCATGTGTGGTTTGTGGAAAAGAACACACATGCAATGACTCTAGTGATGGTTTGTGGTTTTAGTATAAGAAAAAACATGCAATGACTCTAGTGGTTGATCCATGTGTGGTTTGTGGAAAGAAGACATATGCAATGACTCTAGTGGTTGATCCATGTGTGGTTTGTGGAGAGAACACACATGCAATGACCACTGGTGGATCCATGTGTGGTTTGTGCATAAGAACACACATGCAATGACTCTAGTGGTTGATCCATGTTTGTTTGTGGAAATAACACACATGCAATGACTCTAGTGGTTGATCCATGTGTGGTTTGTGAAAAGAACACACATGCAATGACTCTAGTGCTGGTTTTAGTATAAGAACACACATGCAATGACTCTAGTGGTTGATCCATGTGTGGTTTGTGGAAATAACACATATGCAATGACTCTAGTGGTTGATCCATGTGTGGTTTGTGGAAAGAACACACATGCAATGACTGTAATGGGTCCACATGTGGTTTGTGGAAAGAACACACATGCAATGACCACTGGTTGATCCATAAGTTGTTTGTGGAAAAGAACACACATGCAATGAATCTAGTGGTTGATCAATATGTGGTTTGTGGAAAGAACACACATGCAATGACCACTGGTGGATCCATGTGTGGTTTGTGGAAAAGAACACACATGCAATGACCACTGGTGGATCCATGTGTGGCTTGGGGAAATGAACACACATGCAATGACTCTAGTGGTTGATCCATGTTTGTATGTGGAAATAACACACATGCAATGACTCTAGTGGTTGATCCATGTGTGGTTTGTGAAAAGAACACACATGCAATGACTCTAGTATTGGTTTTAGTATAAGAACACACATGCAATGACTCTAGTGGTTGATCCATATGTGGTTTGTTGAAAGAACACACATGCAATGACTCTAGTGGTTGATCCATGTGTGGTTTGTGGAAATAACACACATGCAATGACCACTAGTGGATCCATGTGTGGTTTGTGGAAAAGAACACACATGCAATCACTCTAGTGCTGGTTTGTGGTTTTAGTATAAGAACAAACATGCAATGACTCTAGTGGTTGATCCATGTGTGGTTTGTGGAAAGAACACACATGCAATGACTCTGGTTGATCCATATGTGGTTTCTGGACAGAACACGCATGCAATGACCACTGGTGGATCCATGTGTGGTTTGTGGAAAAGAACACACATGCAATGACTCTAGTGGTTGATCCATGTTTGGTTGTGGAAATAACACACATGCAATGACTATGGTGGTTGATCCATGTGTGGTCTGTGAAAAGAACACACATGAAATGACTCTAGTGTTGGTTTTAGTATAAGAACACACATGCAATGACTCTAGTGGTTGATCAATATGTGGTTTGTGGAAATA
This sequence comes from Avena sativa, assembly GCA_916181665.1. NCBI lineage: Eukaryota > Viridiplantae > Streptophyta > Magnoliopsida > Poales > Poaceae > Avena > Avena sativa. The sequence continues at coordinate 21,908,419 of OV702290.1, read as the reverse complement.
ACACACATGCAATGACTCTAGTGGTTGATCCATGTGTGGTTTGTGGAAATAACACATATGCAATGACTCTAGTGGTTGATCCATGTGTGGTTTGTGGCAAGAACACACATGCAATGACCACTGGTGGATCCATGTGTGCTTTGTGGAAAAGAACACACATGCAATGACTCTAGTGGTTGATCCATGTTTGTTTGTGGAAATAACACACATGCAATGACTCTAGTGGTTGATCCATGTGTGGTTTGTGGAAATAACACACATGCAATGACCACTGGTGGATCCATGTGTGGTTTGGGGAAAAGAACACACATGCAATGACTCTGGTTGATCCATATGTGGTTTGTGGAAACAACACACATGCAATGACTCTAGTGGTGGATCCATGTGTGGTTTATGGAAAAGAACACACATGCAATGACTCTAGTGCTGTTTGTGGTTTTAGTATAAGAACAAACATGCAATGACTCTAGTGGTCGATCCATGTGTGGTTTGTGGAAAGAACACACATGCAATGAATAGTGGTTGATCCACATGTGGTTTGTGGAAAGAACACACATGCAATGACCACTGGTGGATCCATGTGTGGTTTGTGGAAAAGAACACACATGCAATGACTCTACTGCTGGTTTGTGGTTTTAGTATTAGAACAAACATGCAATGACTCTAGTGGTTGATCCATGTGTGGTTTGTCGAAAGAACACACATGCAATGACTCTAGTGGTTGATCCATGTGTGGTTTGTGGAAAGAACACACATGCAATGACCACTGGTGGATCCATGTGTGCTTTGTGGAAAAGAACACACATGCAATGACTCTAGTGGTTGATCCATGTTTGTTTGTGGAAATAACACACATGCAATGACTCTAGTGGTTGATCCATGTGTGGTTTGTGAATAGAACACACATGCAATGACTCTAGTGTTGGTTTTAGTATAAGAACACACATGCAATGACTCTAGTAGTTGATCCATGTGTGGTTTGTGGAAATAACACATATGCAATGACTCTAGTGGTTGATCCATGTGTGGTTTGTGGAAAGAACACACATGCAATGACCACTGGTGGATCCATGTGTGCTTTGTGGAAAAGAACACACATGCAATGACTCTAGTGGTCGATCCATGTTTGTTTGTGGAAATAACACAGATGCAATGACTCTAGTGGTTGATCCATGTGTGGTTTGTGACAAGAACACACATGCAATGACTCTAGTGTTGGTTTTAGTATAAGAACACACATGCAATGACTCTAGTGGTTGATCCATATGTGGTTTGTGGAAAGAACACACATGCAATGACTCTAGTGGTTGATCCATGTGTGGTTTGTGGAAATAACACACATGCAATGACCACTGGTGGATCCATGTGTGGTTTGTGGAAAAGAACACACATGCAATCACTCTAGTGCTGGTTTGTGGTTTTAGTATAAGAACAAACATGCAATGACTCTAGTGGTTGATCCATGTGTGGTTTGTGGAAAGAAAACACATGCAATGACTCTGGTTGATCCATATGTGGTTTGTGGACAGAACACGCATGCAATGACCACTGGTGGATCCATGTGTGGTTTGTGGAAAAGAACACACATGCAATGACTCTAGTTGTTGATCCATGTTTGGTTGTGGAAATAACACACATGCAATGACTCTAGTGGTTGATCCATGTGTGGTCTGTGAAAACAACACACATGCAATGACTCTAGTGTTGGTTTTAGTATAAGAACACACATGCAATGACTCTAGTGGTTGATCAATATGTGGTTTGTGGAAAGAACACACATGCAACGACTCTAGTGTTTGATCCATGTGTGGTTTGTGGAAATAACACATATGCAATGACTCTAGTGGTTGATCCATGTGTGGTTTGTGGCAAGAACACACATGCAATGACCACTGGTGGATCCATGTGTGCTTTGTGGAAAAGAACACACATGCAATGACTCTAGTGGTTGATCCATGTTTGTTTGTGGAAATAACACACATGCAATGACTCTATTGGTTGATCCATGTGTGGTTTGTGGAAATAACACACATGCAATGACCACTGGTGGATCCATGTGTGGTTTGGGGAAAAGAACACACATGCAATGACACTGGTTGATCCATATGTGGTTTGTGGAAACAACACACATGCAATGACTCTAGTGGTGGATCCATGTGTGGTTTATGGAAAAGAACACACATGCAATTACTCTAGTGCTGTTTGTGGTTTTAGTATAAGAACAAACATGCAATGACTCTAGTGGTCGATCCATGTGTGGTTTGTGGAAAGAACACACATGCAATGACTAGTGGTTGATCCACATGTGGTTTGTGGAAAGAACACACATGCAATGACCACTGGTGGATCCATGTGTGGTTTGTGGAAAAGAACACACATGCAATGACTCTACTGCTGGTTTGTGGTTTTAGTATAAGAACAAACATGCAATGACTCTAGTGGTTGATCCATGTGTGGTTTCTGGAAAGAACACACATGCAATGACTCTAGTTGTTGATCCATGTGTGGTTTGTGGACAGAACACGCATGCAATGACCACTGGTGGATCCATGTGTGGTTTGTGGAAAAGAACACACATGCAATGAATCTAGTGGTTGATCCATGTTTGTTTGTGGAAATAACACACATGCAATGACTCTAGTGGTTGATCCATGTGTGGTTTGTGAACAGAACACACATGCAATGACTCTAGTGTTGGTTATAGTATAAGAACACACATGCAATGACTCTAGTAGTTGATCCATGTGTGGTTTGTGGAAATAACACATATGCAATGACTCTAGTGGTTGATCCATGTGTGGTTTGTGGAAAGAACACACATGCAATGACCACTGGTGGATCCATGTGTGCTTTGTGGAAAAGAACACACATGCAATGACTCTAGTGGTTGATCCATGTTTGTTTGTGGAAATAACACAGATGCAATGACTCTAGTGGTTGATCCATGTGTGGTTTGTGAAAAGAACACACATGCAATGACTCTAGTGTTGGTTTTAGTATAAGAACACACATGCAATGACTCTAGTGGTTGATCCATATGTGGTTTGTGGAAAGAACACACATGCAATGACCCTAGTGGTTGATCCATGTGTGGTTTGTGGAAATAACACACATGCAATGACCACTGGTGGATCCATGTGTGGTTTGTGGAAAAGAACACACATGCAATCACTCTAGTGCTGGTTTGTGGTTTTAGTATAAGAACAAACATGCAATGACTCTAGTGGTTGATCCATGTGTGGTTTGTGGAAAAGAGCACACATCCAATGACTCTAGTGTTGGTTTGTGGTTTTAGTATAAGAAAAAATATGCAATGACTCTAGTGGTTGATCCATGTGCGGTTTGTGGAAAGAACACACATGCAATGACTAGTGGTTGATCCATATGTGGTTTGTGGAAAGAACACACATGCAATGACCACTGGTGGATCCATGTGTGGTTTGTGGAAAAGAACACACATGCAATGACTCTAGTGATGGTTTGTGGTTTTAGTATAAGAAAAAACATGCAATGACTCTAGTGGTTGATCCATGTGTGGTTTGTGGAAAGAAGACATATGCAATGACTCTAGTGGTTGATCCATGTGTGGTTTGTGGAGAGAACACACATGCAATGACCACTGGTGGATCCATGTGTGGTTTGTGCATAAGAACACACATGCAATGACTCTAGTGGTTGATCCATGTTTGTTTGTGGAAATAACACACATGCAATGACTCTAGTGGTTGATCCATGTGTGGTTTGTGAAAAGAACACACATGCAATGACTCTAGTGCTGGTTTTAGTATAAGAACACACATGCAATGACTCTAGTGGTTGATCCATGTGTGGTTTGTGGAAATAACACATATGCAATGACTCTAGTGGTTGATCCATGTGTGGTTTGTGGAAAGAACACACATGCAATGACTGTAATGGGTCCACATGTGGTTTGTGGAAAGAACACACATGCAATGACCACTGGTTGATCCATAAGTTGTTTGTTGAAAAGAACACACATGCAATGACTCTAGTGGTTGATCAATATGTGGTTTGTGGAAAGAACACACATGCAATGACCACTGGTGGATCCATGTGTGGTTTGTGGAAAAGAACACACATGCAATGACCACTTGTGGATCCATGTGTGGCTTGGGGAAAAGAACACACATGCAATGACTCTAGTGGTTGATCCATGTTTGTATGTGGAAATAACACACATGCAATGACTCTAGTGGTTGATCCATGTGTGGTTTGTGAAAAGAACACACATGCAATGACTCTAGTATTGGTTTTAGTATAAGAACACACATGCAATGACTCTAGTGGTTGATCCATATGTGGTTTGTTGAAAGAACACACATGCAATGACTCTAGTGGTTGATCCATGTGTGGTTTGTGGAAATAACACACATGCAATGACCACTAGTGGATCCATGTGTGGTTTGTGGAAAAGAACACACATGCAATCACTCTAGTGCTGGTTTGTGGTTTTAGTATAAGAACAAACATGCAATGACTCTAGTGGTTGATCCATGTGTGGTTTGTGGAAAGAACACACATGCAATGACTCTGGTTGATCCATATGTGGTTTGTGGACAGAACACGCATGCAATGACCACTGGTGGATCCATGTGTGGTTTGTGGAAAAGAACACACATGCAATGACTCTAGTGGTTGATCCATGTTTGGTTGTGGAAATAACACACATGCAATGACTATGGTGGTTGATCCATGTGTGGTCTGTGAAAAGAACACACATGAAATGACTCTAGTGTTGGTTTTAGTATAAGAACACACATGCAATGACTCTAGTGGTTGATCAATATGTGGTTTGTGGAAAGAACACACATGCAATGACTCTAGTGGTTGATCCATGTGTGGTTTGTGGAAATAACACATATGCAATGACTCTAGTGGTTGATCCATGTGTGGTTTGTGGCAAGAACACACATGCAATGACCACTGGTGGATCCATGTGTGCTTTGTGGAAAAGAACACACATGCAATGACTCTAGTGGTTGATCCATGTTTGTTTGTGGAAATAACACACATGCAATGACTCTAGTGGTTGATCCATGTGTGGTTTGTGGAAATAACACACATGCAATGACCACTGGTGGATCCATGTGTGGTTTGGGGAAAAGAACACACATGCAATGACTCTGGTTGATCCATATGTGGTTTGTGGAAACAACACACATGCAATGACTCTAGTGGTGGATCCATGTGTGGTTTATGGAAAAGAACACACATGCAATGACTCTGGTTGATCCATATGTGGTTTGTGGAAACAACACACATGCAATGACTCTAGTGGTGGATCCATGTGTGGTTTATGGAAAAGAACACACATGCAATGACTCTAGTGCTGTTTGTGGTTTTAGTATAAGAACAAACATGCAATGACTCTAGTGGTCGATCCATGTGTGGTTTGTGGAAAGAACACACATGCAATGACTAGTGGTTGATCCACATGTGGTTTGTGGAAAGAACACACATGCAATGACCACTGGTGGATCCATGTGTGGTTTGTGGAAAAGAACACACATGCAATGACTCTACTGCTGGTTTGTGGTTTTAGTATTAGAACAAACATGCAATGACTCTAGTGGTTGATCCATGTGTGGTTTGTGGAAAGAACACACATGCAATGACTCTAGTGGTTGATCTATGTGTGGTTTGTGGAAAGAACACACATGCAATGACCACTGGTGGATCCATGTGTGCTTTGTGGAAAAGAACACACATGCAATGACACTAGTGGTTGATCCATGTTTGTTTGTGGAAATAACACACATGCAATGACTCTAGTGGTTGATCCATGTGTGGTTTGTGAATAGAACACACATGCAATGACTCTAGTGTTGGTTTTAGTATAAGAACACACATGCAATGACTCTAGTAGTTGATCCATGTGTGGTTTGTGGAAATAACACATATGCAATGACTCTAGTGGTTGATCCATGTGTGGTTTGTGGAAAGAACACACATGCAATGACCACTGGTGGATCCATGTGTGCTTTGTGGAAAAGAACACACATGCAATGACTCTAGTGGTCGATCCATGTTTGTTTGTGGAAATAACACAGATGCAATGACTCTAGTGGTTGATCCATGTGTGGTTTGTGACAAGAACACACATGCAATGACTCTAGTGTTGGTTTTAGTATAAGAACACACATGCAATGACTCTAGTGGTTGATCCATATGTGGTTTGTGGAAAGAACACACATGCAATGACTCTAGTGGTTGATCCATGTGTGGTTTGTGGAAATAACACACATGCAATGACCACTGGTGGATCCATGTGTGGTTTGTGGAAAAGAACACACATGCAATCACTCTAGTGCTGGTTTGTGGTTTTAGTATAAGAACAAACATGCAATGACTCTAGTGGTTGATCCATGTGTGGTTTGTGGAAAAGAGCACACATCCAATGACTCTAGTGTTGGTTTGTGGTTTTAGTATAAGAAAAAATATGCAATGACTCTAGTGGTTGATCCATGTGTGGTTTGTGGAAAGAACACACATGCAATGACTAGTGGTTGATCCATATGTGGTTTGTGGAAAGAACACACATGCAATGACCACTGGTGGATCCATGTGTGCTTTGTGGAAAAGAACACACATGCAATGACTCTAGTGCTGGTTTGTGGTTTTAGTATAAGAAAAAACATGCAATAACTCTAGTGGTTGATCCATGTGTGGTTTGTGGAAAGAAGACATATGCAATGACTCTAGTGGTTGATCCATGTGTGGTTTGTGGAGAGAACACACATGCAATGACCACAGGTGGATCCATGTGTGGTTTGTGGATAAGAACACACATGCAATGACTCTAGTGGTTGATCCATGTTTGTTTGTGGAAATAACACACATGCAATGACTCTAGTAGTTGATCCATGTGTGGTTTGTGAAAAGAGCACACATGCAATGACTCTAATGCTGGTTTTAGTATAAGAACACACATGCAATGACTCTAGTGGTTGATCCATGTGTGGTTTGTGAAAATAACACATATGCAATGACTCTAGTGGTTGATCCATGTGTGGTTTGTGGAAAGAACACACATGCAATGACTGTAATGGGTCCACATGTGGTTTGTGGAAAGAACACACATGCAATGACCACTGGTTGATCCATAAGTTGTTTGTGGAAAAGAACACACATGCAATGACTCTAGTGGTTGATCAATATGTGGTTTGTGGAAAGAACACACATGCAATGACCACTGGTGGATCCATGTGTGGTTTGTGGAAAAGAACACACATGCAATGACCACTGGTGGATCCATGTGTGGCTTGGGGAAAAGAACACACATGCAATGACTCTAGTGGTTGATCCATGTTTGTATGTGGAAATAACACACATGCAATGACTCTAGTGGTTGATCCATGTGTGGTTTGTGAAAAGAACACACATGCAATGACTCTAGTATTGGTTTTAGTATAAGAACACACATGCAATGACTCTAGTGGTTGATCCATATGTGGTTTGTTGAAAGAACACACACGCAATGACTCTAGTGGTTGATCCATGTGTGGTTTGTGGAAATAACACACATGTAATGACCACTAGTGGATCCATGTGTGGTTTATGGAAAAGAACACACATGCAATCACTCTAGTGCTGGTTTGTGGTTTTAGTATAAGAACAAACATGCAATGACTCTAGTGGTTGATCCATGTGTGGTTTGAGGAAAGAACACACATGCAATGACTCTGGTTGATCCATATGTGGTTTGTGGACAGAACACGCATGCAATGACCACTGGTGGATCCATGTGTGGTTTGTGGAAAAGAACACACGTGCAATGACTCTAGTGGTTGATCCATGTTTGGTTGTGGAAATAACACACATGCAATGACTCTATTGGTTGATCCATGTGTGGTCTGTGAAAAGAACACACATGCAATGACTCTAGTGTTGGTTTTAGTATAAGAACACACATGCAATGACTCTAGTGGTTGATCAATATGTGGTTTGTGGAAAGAACACACATGCAATGACTCTAGTGGTTGATCCATGTGTGGTTTGTGGAAATAACACATATGCAATGACTCTAGTGGTTGATCCATGTGTGGTTTGTGGCAAGAACACACATGCAATGACCACTGGTGGATCCATGTGTGCTTTGTGGAAAAGAACACACATGCAATGACTCTAGTGGTTGATCCATGTTTGTTTGTGGAAATAACACAGATGCAATGACTCTAGTGGTTGATCCATGTGTGGTTTGTGACAAGAACACACATGCAATGACTCTAGTGTTGGTTTTAGTATAAGAACACACATGTAATGACTCTAGTGGTTGATCCATATGTGGTTTGTGGAAAGAACACACATGCAATGACTCTAGTGGTTGATCCATGTGTGGTTTGTGGAAATAACACACATGCAATGACCACTAGTGGATCCATGTGTGGTTTGTGGAAAAGAACACACATGCAATCACTCTAGTGCTGGTTTGTGGTTTTAGTATAAGAACAAACATGCAATGACTCTATTGGTTGATCCATGTGTGGTTTGTGGAAAAGAGCACACATCCAATGACTCTAGTGTTGGTTTGTGGTTTTAGTATAAGAAAAAATATGCAATGACTCTAGTGGTTGATCCATGTGTGGTTTGTGGAAAGAACACACATGCAATGACTAGTGGTTGATCCATATGTGGTTTGTGGAAAGAACACACATGCAATGACCACTGGTGGATCCATGTGTGGTTTGTGGAAAAGAATACACATGCAATGACTCTAGTGCTGGTTTGTGGTTTTAGTATAAGAAAAAACATGCAATGACTCTAGTGGTTGATCCATGTGTGGTTTGTGGAAAGAAGACATATGCAATGACTCTAGTGGTTGATCCATGTGTGGTTTGTGGAGAGAACACACATGCAATGACCACTGGTGGATCCATGTGTGGTTTGTGCATAAGAACACACATGCAATGACTCTAGTGGTTGATCCATGTTTGTTTGTGGAAATAACACACATGCAATGACTCTAGTGGTTGATCCATGTGTGGTTTGTGAAAAGAACACACATGCAATGACTCTAGTGCTGGTTTTAGTATAAGAACACACATGCAATGACTCTAGTGGTTGATCCATGTGTGGTTTGTGGAAATAACACATATGCAATGACTCTAGTGGTTGATCCATGTGTGGTTTGTGGAAAGAACACACATGCAATGACTCTAATGGGTCCACATGTGGTTTGTGGAAAGAACACACATGCAATGACCACTGGTTGATCCATAAGTTGTTTGTGGAAAAAGAATACACATGCAATGACTCTAGTGGTTGATCAATATGTGGTTTGTGGAAAGAACACACATGCAATGACCACTGGTGGATCCATGTGTGGTTTGTGGAAAAGAACACACATGCAATGACCACTGGTGGATCCATGTGTGGCTTGGGGAAAAGAACACACATGCAATGACTCTAGTGGTTGATCCATGTTTGTATGTGGAAATAACACACATGCAATGACTCTAGTGGTTGATCCATGTGTGGTTTGTGAAAAGAACACACATGCAATGACTCTAGTATTGGTTTTAGTATAAGAACACACATGCAATGACTCTAGTGGTTGATCCATATGTGGTTTGTTGAAAGAACACACATGCAATGACTCTAGTGGTTGATCCATGTGTGGTTTGTGGAAATAACACACATGCAATAACCACTAGTGGATCCATATGTGGTTTGTGGAAAAGAACACACATGCAATCACTCTAGTGCTGGTTTGTGGTTTTAGTATAAGAACAAACATGCAATGACTCTAGTGGTTGATCCATGTGTGGTTTGTGGAAAGAACACACATGCAATGACTCTGGTTGATCCATATGTGGTTTGTGGACAGAACACGCATGCAATGACCACTGGTGGATCCATGTGTGGTTTGTGGAAAAGAACACACATGCAATGACTCTAGTGGTTGATCCATGTTTGGTTGTGGAAATAACACACATGCAATGACTATGGTGGTTGATCCATGTGTGGTCTGTGAAAAGAACACACATGCAATGACTCTAGTGTTGGTTTTAGTATAAGAACACACATGCAATGACTCTAGTGGTTGATCAATATGTGGTTTGTGGAAAGAACACACATGCAATGACTCTAGTGGTTGATCCATGTGTGGTTTGTGGAAATAACACATATGCAATGACTCTAGTGGTTGATCCATGTGTGGTTTGTGGCAAGAACACACATGCAATGACCACTGGTGGATCCATGTGTGCTTTGTGGAAAAGAACACACATGCAATGACTCTAGTGGTTGATCCATGTTTGTTTGTGGAAATAACACACATGCAATGACTCTAGTGGTTGATCCATGTGTGGTTTGTGGAAATAACACACATGCAATGACTCTAGTGTTGGTTTTAGTATAAGAACACACATGCAATGACTCTAGTGGTTGATCCATATGTGGTTTGTGGAAAGAACACACATGCAATGACTCTAGTGGTTGATCCATGTGTGGTTTGTGGAAATAACACACATGCAATGACCACTAGTGGATCCATGTGTGGTTTGTGGAAAAGAACACACATGCAATCACTCTAGTGCTGGTTTGTGGTTTTAGTATAAGAACAAACATGCAATGACTCTATTGGTTGATCCATGTGTGGTTTGTGGAAAAGAGCACACATCCAATGACTCTAGTGTTGGTTTGTGGTTTTAGTATAAGAAAAAATATGCAATGACTCTAGTGGTTGATCCATGTGTGGTTTGTGGAAAGAACACACATGCAATGACTAGTGGTTGATCCATATGTGGTTTGTGGAAAGAACACAAATGCAATGACCACTGGTGGATCCATGTGTGGTTTGTGGAAAAGAACACACATGCAATGACTCTAGTGCTGGTTTGTGGTTTTAGTATAAGAAAAAACATGCAATGACTCTAGTGGTTGATCCATGTGTGGTTTGTGGAAAGAAGACATATGCAATGACTCTAGTGGTTGATCCATGTGTGGTTTGTGGAGAGAACACACATGCAATGACCACTGGTGGATCCATGTGTGGTTTGTGCATAAGAACACACATGCAATGACTCTAGTGGTTGATCCATGTTTGTTTGTGGAAATAACACACATGCAATGACTCTAGTGGTTGATCCATGTGTGGTTTGTGAAAAGAACACACATGCAATGACTCTAGTGCTGGTTTTAGTATAAGAACACACATGCAATGACTCTAGTGGTTGATCCATGTGTGGTTTGTGGAAATAACACATATGCAATGACTCTAGTGGTTGATCCATGTGTGGTTTGTGGAAAGAACACACATGCAATGACTGTAATGGGTCCACATGTGGTTTGTGGAAAGAACACACATGCAATGACCACTGGTTGATCCATAAGTTGTTTGTGGAAAAAGAATACACATGCAATGACTCTAGTGGTTGATCAATATGTGGTTTGTGGAAAGAACACACATGCAATGACCACTGGTGGATCCATGTGTGGTTTGTGGAAAAGAACACACATGAAATGACCACTGGTGGATCCATGTGTGGCTTGGGGAAAAGAACACACATGCAATGACTCTAGTGGTTGATCCATGTTTGTATGTGGAAATAACACACATGCAATGACTCTAGTGGTTGATCCATGTGTGGTTTGTGAAAAGAACACACATGCAATGACTCTAGTATTGGTTTTAGTATAAGAACACACATGCAATGACTCTAGTGGTTGATCCATATGTGGTTTGTTGAAAGAACACACATGCAATGACTCTAGTGGTTGATCCATGTGTGGTTTGTGGAAATAACACACATGCAATAACCACTAGTGGATCCATATGTGGTTTGTGGAAAAGAACACACATGCAATCACTCTAGTGCTGGTTTGTGGTTTTAGTATAAGAACAAACATGCAATGACTCTAGTGGTTGATCCATGTGTGGTTTGTGGAAAGAACACACATGCAATGACTCTGGTTGATCCATATGTGGTTTGTGGACAGAACACGCATGCAATGACCACTGGTGGATCCATGTGTGGTTTGTGGAAAAGAACACACATGCAATGACTCTAGTGGTTGATCCATGTTTGGTTGTGGAAATAACACACATGCAATGACTATGGTGGTTGATCCATGTGTGGTCTGTGAAAAGAACACACATGCAATGACTCTAGTGTTGGTTTTAGTATAAGAACACACATGCAATGACTCTAGTGGTTGATCAATATGTGGTTTGTGGAAAGAACACACATGCAATGACTCTAGTGGTTGATCCATGTGTGGTTTGTGGAAATAACACATATGCAATGACTCTAGTGGTTGATCCATGTGTGGTTTGTGGCAAGAACACACATGCAATGACCACTGGTGGATCCATGTGTGCTTTGTGGAAAAGAACACACATGCAATGACTCTAGTGGTTGATCCATGTTTGTTTGTGGAAATAACACACATGCAATGACTCTAGTGGTTGATCCATGTGTGGTTTGTGGAAATAACACACATGCAATGACCACTGGTGGATCCATGTGTGGTTTATGGAAAAGAACACACATGCAATGACTCTAGTGCTGTTTGTGGTTTTAGTATAAGAACAAACATGCAATGACTCTAGTGGTCGATCCATGTGTGGTTTGTGGAAAGAACACACATGCAATGACTAGTGGTTGATCCACATGTGGTTTGTGGAAAGAACACACATGCAATGACCACTGGTGGATCCATGTGTGGTTTGTGGAAAAGAACACACATGCAATAACTCTACTGCTGGTTTGTGGTTTTAGTATAAGAACAAACATGTAATGACTCTAGTGGTTGATCCATGTGTGGTTTGTGGAAAGAACACACATGCAATGACTCTAGTGGTTGATCCATGTGTGGTTTGTGGAAAGAACACACATGCAATGACCACTGGTGGATCCATGTGTGCTTTGTGGAAAAGAACACACATGCAATGACTCTAGTGGTTGATCCATGTTTGTTTGTGGAAATAACACACATGCAATGACTCTAGTGGTTGATCCATGTGTGGTTTGTGAACAGAACACACATGCAATGACTCTAGTGTTGGTTTTAGTATAAGAACACACATGCAATGACTATAGTAGTTGATCCATGTGTGGTTTGTGGAAATAACACATATGCAATGACTCTAGTGGTTGATCCATGTGTGGTTTGTGGAAAGAACACACATGCAATGACCACTGGTGGATCCATGTGTGCTTTGTGGAAAAGAACACACATGCAATGACTCTAGTGGTCGATCCATGTTTGTTTGTGGAAATAACACAGATGCAATGACTCTAGTGGTTGATCCATGTGTGGTTTGTGACAAGAACACACATGCAATGACTCTAGTGTTGGTTTTAGTATAAGAACACACATGCAATGACTCTAGTGGTTGATCCATATGTGGTTTGTGGAAAGAACACACATGCAATGACTCTAGTGGTTGATCCATGTGTGGTTTGTGGAAATAACACACATGCAATGACCACTGGTGGATCCATGTGTGGTTTGTGGAAAAGAACACACATGCAATCACTCTAGTGCTGGTTTGTGGTTTTAGTATAAGAACAAACATGCAATGACTCTAGTGGTTGATCCATGTGTGGTTTGTGGAAAAGATCACACATCCAATGACTCTAGTGTTGGTTTGTGGTTTTAGTATAAGAAAAAATATGCAATGACTCTAGTGGTTGATCCATGTGTGGTTTGTGGAAAGAACACACATGCAATGACTAGTGGTTGATCCATATGTGGTTTGTGGAAAGAACACACATGCAATGACCACTGGTGGATCCAAGTGTGGTTTGTGGAAAAGAACACACATGCAATGACTCTAGTGCTGGTTTGTAGTTTTAGTATAAGAAAAAACATGCAATGACTCTAGTGGTTGATCCATGTGTGGTTTGTGGAAAGAAGACATATGCAATGACTCTAGTGGTTGATCCATGTGTGGTTTGTGGAGAGAACACAGATGCAATGACCACTGGTGGATCCATGTGTGGTTTGTGGATAAGAACACACATGCAATGACTCTAGTGGTTGATCCATGTTTGTTTGTGGAAATAACACACATGCAATGACTCTAGTAGTTGATCCATGTGTGGTTTGTGAAAAGAACACACATGCAATGACTCTAGTGCTGGTTTTAGTATAAGAACACACATGCAATGACTCTAGTGGTTGATCCATGTGTGGTTTGTGGAAATAACACATATGCAATGACTCTAGTGGTTGATCCATGTGTGGTTTGTGGAAAGAACACACATGCAATGACTGTAATGGGTCCACATGTGGTTTGTGGAAAGAACACACATGCAATGACCACTGGTTGATCCATAAGTTGTTTGTGGAAAAGAACACACATGCAATGACTCTAGTGGTTGATCAATATGTGGTTTGTGGAAAGTACACACATGCAATGACCACTGATGGATCCATGCGTGGTTTGTGGAAAAGAACACACATGCAATGACCACTGGTGGATCCATGTGTGGCTTGGGGAAAAGAACACACATGCAATGACTCTAGTGGTTGATCCATGTTTGTATGTGGAAATAACACACATGCAATGACTCTAGTGGTTGATCCATGTGTGGTTTGTGAAAAGAACACACATGCAATGACTCTAGTATTGGTTTTAGTATAAGAACACACATGCAATGACTCTAGTGGTTGATCCATATGTGGTTTGTTGAAAGAACACACATGCAATGACTCTAGTGGTTGATCCATGTGTGGTTTGTGGAAATAACACACATGCAATGACCACTAGTGGATCCATGTGTGGTTTGTGGAAAAGAACACACATGCAATCACTCAAGTGCTGGTTTGTGGTTTTAGTATAAGAACAAACATGCAATGACTCTAGTGGTTGATCCATGTGTGGTTTGTGGAAAGAACACACATGCAATGACTCTGGTTGATCCATATGTGGTTTGTGGACAGAACACGCATGCAATGACCACTGGTGGATCCATGTGTGGTTTGTGGAAAAGAACACACGTGCAATGACTCTAGTGGTTGATCCATGTTTGGTTGTGGAAATAACACACATGCAATGACTCTAGTGGTTAATCCATGTGTGGTCTGTGAAAAGAACACACATGCAATGACTCTAGTGTTGGTTTTAGTATAAGAACACACATGCAATGACTCTAGTGGTTGATCAATATGTGGTTTGTGGAAAGAACACACATGCAATGACTCTAGTGGTTGATCCATGTGTGGTTTGTGGAAATAACACATATGCAATGACTCTAGTGGTTGATCCATGTGTGGTTTGTGGCAAGAACACACATGCAATGACCACTGGTGGATCCATGTGTGCTTTGTGGAAAAGGACACACATGCAATGACTCTGGTTGATCCATATGTGGTTTGTGGAAACAACACACATGCAATGACTCTAGTGGTGGATCCATGTGTGGTTTATGGAAAAGAACACACATGCAATGACTCTAGTGCTGTTTGTGGTTTTAGTATAAGAACAAACATGCAATGATTCTAGTGGTCGATCCATGTGTGGTTTGTGGAAAGAACACACATGCAATGACTAGTGGTTGATCCACATGTGGTTTGTGGAAAGAACACACATGCAATGACCACTGGTGGATCCATGTGTGGTTTGTGGAAAAGAACACACATGCAATAACTCTACTGCTGGTTTGTGGTTTTAGTATAAGAACAAACATGCAATGACTCTAGTGGTTGATCCATGTGTGGTTTGTGGAAAGAACACACATGCAATGACTCTAGTGGTTGATCCATGTGTGGTTTGTGGAAAGAACACACATGCAATGACCACTGGTGGATCCATGTGTGCTTTGTGGAAAAGAACACACATGCAATGACTCTAGTGGTTGATCCATGTTTGTTTGTGGAAATAACACACATGCAATGACTCTAGTGGTTGATCCATGTGTGGTTTGTGAACAGAACACACATGCAATGACTCTAGTGTTGGTTTTAGTATAAGAACACACATGCAATGACTATAGTAGTTGATCCATGTGTGGTTTGTGGAAATAACACATATGCAATGACTCTAGTGGTTGATCCATGTGTGGTTTGTGGAAAGAACACACATGCAATGACCACTGGTGGATCCATGTGTGCTTTGTGGAAAAGAACACACATGCAATGACTCTAGTGGTCGATCCATGTTTGTTTGTGGAAATAACACAGATGCAATGACTCTAGTGGTTGATCCATGTGTGGTTTGTGACAAGAACACACATGCAATGACTCTAGTGTTGGTTTTAGTATAAGAACACACATGCAATGACTCTAGTGGTTGATCCATATGTGGTTTGTGGAAAGAACACACATGCAATGACTCTAGTGGTTGATCCATGTGTGGTTTGTGGAAATAACACACATGCAATGACCACTGGTGGATCCATGTGTGGTTTGTGGAAAAGAACACACATGCAATCACTCTAGTGCTGGTTTGTGGTTTTAGTATAAGAACAAACATGCAATGACTCTAGTGGTTGATCCATGTGTGGTTTGTGGAAAAGATCACACATCCAATGACTCTAGTGTTGGTTTGTGGTTTTAGTATAAGAAAAAATATGCAATGACTCTAGTGGTTGATCCATGTGTGGTTTGTGGAAAGAACACACATGCAATGACTAGTGGTTGATCCATATGTGGTTTGTGGAAAGAACACACATGCAATGACCACTGGTGGATCCAAGTGTGGTTTGTGGAAAAGAACACACATGCAATGACTCTAGTGCTGGTTTGTAGTTTTAGTATAAGAAAAAACATGCAATGACTCTAGTGGTTGATCCATGTGTGGTTTGTGGAAAGAAGACATATGCAATGACTCTAGTGGTTGATCCATGTGTGGTTTGTGGAGAGAACACAGATGCAATGACCACTGGTGGATCCATGTGTGGTTTGTGGATAAGAAAACACATGCAATGACTCTAGTGGTTGATCCATGTTTGTTTGTGGAAATAACACACATGCAATGACTCTAGTAGTTGATCCATGTGTGGTTTGTGAAAAGAACACACATGCAATGACTCTAGTGCTGGTTTTAGTATAAGAACACACATGCAATGACTCTAGTGGTTGATCCATGTGTGGTTTGTGGAAATAACACATATGCAATGACTCTAGTGGTTGATCCATGTGTGGTTTGTGGAAAGAACACACATGCAATGACTGTAATGGGTCCACATGTGGTTTGTGGAAAGAACACACATGCAATGACCACTGGTTGATCCATAAGTTGTTTGTGGAAAAGAACACACATGCAATGACTCTAGTGGTTGATCAATATGTGGTTTGTGGAAAGTACACACATGCAATGACCACTGATGGATCCATGCGTGGTTTGTGGAAAAGAACACACATGCAATGACCACTGGTGGATCCATGTGTGGCTTGGGGAAAAGAACACACATGCAATGACTCTAGTGGTTGATCCATGTTTGTATGTGGAAATAACACACATGCAATGACTCTAGTGGTTGATCCATGTGTGGTTTGTGAAAAGAACACACATGCAATGACTCTAGTATTGGTTTTAGTATAAGAACACACATGCAATGACTCTAGTGGTTGATCCATATGTGGTTTGTTGAAAGAACACACATGCAATGACTCTAGTGGTTGATCCATGTGTGGTTTGTGGAAATAACACACATGCAATGACCACTAGTGGATCCATGTGTGGTTTGTGGAAAAGAACACACATGCAATCACTCAAGTGCTGGTTTGTGGTTTTAGTATAAGAACAAACATGCAATGACTCTAGTGGTTGATCCATGTGTGGTTTGTGGAAAGAACACACATGCAATGACTCTGGTTGATCCATATGTGGTTTGTGGACAGAACACGCATGCAATGACCACTGGTGGATCCATGTGTGGTTTGTGGAAAAGAACACACGTGCAATGACTCTAGTGGTTGATCCATGTTTGGTTGTGGAAATAACACACATGCAATGACTCTAGTGGTTAATCCATGTGTGGTCTGTGAAAAGAACACACATGCAATGACTCTAGTGTTGGTTTTAGTATAAGAACACACATGCAATGACTCTAGTGGTTGATCAATATGTGGTTTGTGGAAAGAACACACATGCAATGACTCTAGTGGTTGATCCATGTGTGGTTTGTGGAAATAACACATATGCAATGACTCTAGTGGTTGATCCATGTGTGGTTTGTGGCAAGAACACACATGCAATGACCACTGGTGGATCCATGTGTGCTTTGTGGAAAAGGACACACATGCAATGACTCTGGTTGATCCATATGTGGTTTGTGGAAACAACACACATGCAATGACTCTAGTGGTGGATCCATGTGTGGTTTATGGAAAAGAACACACATGCAATGACTCTAGTGCTGTTTGTGGTTTTAGTATAAGAACAAACATGCAATGATTCTAGTGGTCGATCCATGTGTGGTTTGTGGAAAGAACACACATGCAATGACTAGTGGTTGATCCACATGTGGTTTGTGGAAAGAACACACATGCAATGACCACTGGTGGATCCATGTGTGGTTTGTGGAAAAGAACACACATGCAATGACTCTACTGCTGGTTTGTGGTTTTAGTATAAGAACAAACATGCAATGACTCTAGTGGTTGATCCATGTGTGGTTTGTGGAAAGAACACACATGCAATGACTCTAGTGGTTGATCCATGTGTGGTTTGTGGAAAGAACACACATGCAATGACCACTGGTGGATCCATGTGTGCTTTGTGGAAAAGAACACACATGCAATGACTCTAGTGGTTGATCCATGTTTTTTTGTGGAAATAACACACATGCAATGACTCTGGTTGATCCATGTGTGGTTTGTGGAAATAACACACATGCAATGACCACTGGTGGATCCATTTGTGGTTTAGGGAAAAGAACACACATGCAATGACTCTGGTTGATCCATATGTGGTTTGTGGAAACAACACACATGCAATGACTCTAGTGGTGGATCCATGTGTGGTTTATGGAAAAGAACACACATGCAATGACTCTAGTGCTGTTTGTGGTTTTAGTATAAGAACAAACATGCAATGACTCTAGTGGTCGATCCATGTGTGGTTTGTGGAAAGAACACACATGCAATGACTAGTGGTTGATCCACATGTGGTTTGTGGAAAGAACACACATGCAATGACCACTGGTGGATCCATGTGTGGTTTGTGGAAAAGAACACACATGCAATGACTCTACTGCTGGTTTGTGGTTTTAGTATAAGAACAAACATGCAATGACTCTAGTGGTTGATCCATGTGTGGTTTGTGGAAAGAACACACATGCAATGACTCTAGTGGTTGATCCATGTGTGGTTTGTGGAAAGAACACACATGCAATGACCACTGGTGGATCCATGTGTGCTTTGTGGAAAAGAACACACATGCAATGACTCTAGTGGTTGATCCACGTTTGTTTGTGGAAATAACACACATGCAATGACTCTAGTGGTTGATCCATGTGTGGTTTGTGAACAGAACACACATGCAATGACTCTAGTGCTGGTTTTAGTATAAGAACACACATGCAATGACTGTAGTAGTTGATCCATGTGTGGTTTGTGGAAATAACACATATGCAATGACTCTAGTGGTTGATCCATGTGTGGTTTGTGGAAAGAACACACATGCAATGACCACCGGTGGATCCATGTGTGCTTTGTGCAAAAGAACACACATGCAATGACTCTAGTGGTTTATCCATGTTTGGTTGTGGAAATAACACACATGCAATGACTCTAGTGGTTGATCCATGTGTGGTCTGTGAAAAGAACACACATGCAATGACTCTAGTGTTGGTTTTAGTATAAGAACACACATGCAATGACTCCAGTGGTTGATCAATATGTGGTTTGTGGAAAGAACACACATGCAATGACTCTAGTGGTTGATCCATGTGTGGTTTGTGGAAATAACACATATGCAATGACTCTAGTGGTTGATCCATGTGTGGTTTGTGGCAAGAACACACATGCAATGACCACTGGTGGATCCATGTGTGCTTTGTGGAAAAGAACACACATGCAATGACTCTAGTGGTTGATCCATGTTTGTTTGTGGAAATAACACACATGCAATGACTCTAGTGGTTGATCCATGTGTGGTTTGTGGAAATAACACACATGCAATGACCACTGGTGGATCCATGTGTGGTTTGGGGAAAAGAACACACATGCAATGACTCTGGTTGATCCATATGTGGTTTGTGGAAACAACACACATGCAATGACTCTAGTGGTGGATCCATGTGTGGTTTATGGAAAAGAACACACATGCAATGACTCTAGTGCTGTTTGTGGTTTTAGTATAAGAACAAACATGCAATGACTCTAGTGGTCGATCCATGTGTGGTTTGTGGAAAGAACACACATGCAATGACTAGTGGTTGATCCACATGTGGTTTGTGGAAAGAACACACATGCAATGACCACTGGTGGATCCATGTGTGGTTTGTGGAAAAGATCACACATGCAATGACTCTACTGCTGGTTTGTGGTTTTAGTATAAGAACAAACATGCAATGACTCTAGTGGTTGATCCATGTGTGGTTTGTGGAAAGAACACACATGCAATGACTCTAGTGGTTGATCCATGTGTGGTTTGTGGTAAGAACACACATGCAATGACCACTGGTGGATCCATGTGTGCTTTGTGGAAAAGAACACACATGCAATGACTCTAGTGGTTGATCCATGTTTGTTTGTGGAAATAACACACATGCAATGACTCTAGTGGTTGATCCATGTGTGGTTTGTGAACAGAACACACATGCAATGACTCTAGTGTTGGTTTTAGTATAAGAACACACATGCAATGACTCTAGTAGTTGATCCATGTGTGGTTTGTGGAAATAACACATATGCAATGACTCTAGTGGTTGATCCATGTGTGGTTTGTGGAAAGAACACACATGCAATGACCACTGGTGGATCCATGTGTGCTTTGTGGAAAAGAACACACATGCAATGACTCTAGTGGTTGATCCATGTTTGTTTGTGGAAATAACACAGATGCAATGACTCTAGTGGTTGATCCATGTGTGGTTTGTGGAAAAAACACACATGCAATGACTCTAGTGGTTGATCCATGTGTGCTTTGTGGAAAAGAACACACATGCAATGACTCTAGTGGTTGATCCATGTTTGTTTGTGGAAATAACACACATGCAATGAATCTAGTGGTTGATCCATGTGTGGTTTGTGAACAGAACACACATGCAATGACTCTAGTGTTGGTTTTAGTATAAGAACACACATGCAATGACTCTAATAGTTGATCCATGTGTGGTTTGTGGAAATAACACATATGCAATGACTCTAGTGGTTGATCCATGTGTGGTTTGTGGAAAGAACACACATGCAATCACCACTGGTGGATCCATGTGTGCTTTGTGGAAAAGAACACACATGCAATGACTCTAGTGGTTGATCCATGTTTGTTTGTGGAAATAACACAGATGCAATGACTCTAGTGGTTGATCCATGTGTGGTTTGTGACAAGAACACACATGCAATGACTCTAGTGTTGGTTTTAGTATAAGAACACACATGCAATGACTCTAGTGGTTGATCCATATGTGGTTTGTGGAAAGAACACACATGCAATGACTCTAGTGGTTGATCCATGTGTGGTTTGTGGCAAGAACACACATGCAATGACCACTGGTGGATCCATGTGTGCTTTGTGGAAAAGGACACACATGCAATGACTCTGGTTGATCCATATGTGGTTTGTGGAAACAACACACATGCAATGACTCTAGTGGTGGATCCATGTGTGGTTTGTGGAAATAACACACATGCAATGACCACTGGTGGATCCATGTGTGGTTTGGGGAAAAGAACACACATGCAATGACTCTGGTTGATCCATATGTGGTTTGTGGAAACAACACACATGCAATGACTCTAGTGGTGGATCCATGTGTGGTTTATGGAAAAGAACACACATGCAATGACTCTAGTGTTGTTTGTGGTTTTAGTATAAGAACAAACATGCAATGACTCTAGTGGTCGATCCATGTGTGGTTTGTGGAAAGAACACACATGCAATGACTAGTGGTTGATCCACATGTGGTTTGTGGAAAGAACACACATGCAATGACCACTGGTGGATCCATGTGTGGTTTGTGGAAAAGAACACACATGCAATGACTCTACTGCTGGTTTGTGGTTTTAGTATAAGAACAGACATGCAATGACTCTAGTGGTTGATCCATGTGTGGTTTGTGGAAAGAACACACATGCAATGACTCTAGTGGTTGATCCATGTGTGGTTTGTGGAAACAACACACATGCAATGACCACTGGTGGATCCATGTGTGCTTTGTGGAAAAGAACACACATGCAATGACTCTAGTGGTTGATCCATGTTTGTTTGTGGAAATAACACACATGCAATGACTCTAGTGGTTGATCCATGTGTGGTTTGTGAACAGAACACACATGCAATGACTCTAGTGTTGGTTTTAGTATAAGAACACACATGCAATGACTATAGTAGTTGATCCATGTGTGGTTTGTGGAAATAACACATATGCAATGACTCTAGTGGTTGATCCATGTGTGGTTTGTGGAAAGAACACACATGCAATGACCACTGGTGGATCCATGTGTGCTTTGTGGAAAAGAACACACATGCAATGACTCTAGTGGTCGATCCATGTTTGTTTGTGGAAATAACACAGATGCAATGACTCTAGTGGTTGATCCATGTGTGGTTTGTGACAAGAACACACATGCAATGACTCTAGTGTTGGTTTTAGTATAAGAACACACATGCAATGTCTCTAGTGGTTGATCCATATGTGGTTTGTGGAAAGAACACACATGCAATGACTCTAGTGGTTGATCCATGTGTGGTTTGTGGAAATAACACACATGCAATGACCACTGGTGGATCCATGTGTGGTTTGTGGAAAAGAACACACATGCAATCACTCTAGTGCTGGTTTGTGGTTTTAGTATAAGAACAAACATGCAATGACTCTAGTGGTTGATCCATGTGTGGTTTGTGGAAAAGAGCACACATCCAATGACTCTAGTGTTGGTTTGTGGTTTTAGTATAAGAAAAAATATGCAATGACTCTAGTGGTTGATCCATGTGTGGTTTGTGGAAAGAACACACATGCAATGACTAGTGGTTGATCCATATGTGGTTTGTGGAAAGAACACACATGCAATGACCACTGGTGGATCCATGTGTGGTTTGTGGAAATAACACATATGCAATGACTCTAGTGGTTGATCCATGTGTGGTTTGTGGCAAGAACACACATGCAATGACCACTGGTGGATCCATGTGTGCTTTGTGGAAAAGGACACACATGCAATGACTCTGGTTGATCCATATGTGGTTTGTGGAAACAACACACATGCAATGACTCTAGTGGTGGATCCATGTGTGGTTTATGGAAAAGAACACACATGCAATGACTCTAGTGCTGTTTGTGGTTTTAGTATAAGAACAAACATGCAATGATTCTAGTGGTCGATCCATGTGTGGTTTGTGGAAAGAACACACATGCAATGACTAGTGGTTGATCCACATGTGGTTTGTGGAAAGAACACACATGCAATGACCACTGGTGGATCCATGTGTGGTTTGTGGAAAAGAACACACATGCAATGACTCTACTGCTGGTTTGTGGTTTTAGTATAAGAACAAACATGCAATGACTCTAGTGGTTGATCCATGTGTGGTTTGTGGAAAGAACACACATGCAATGACTCTAGTGGTTGATCCATGTGTGGTTTGTGGAAAGAACACACATGCAATGACCACTGGTGGATCCATGTGTGCTTTGTGGAAAAGAACACACATGCAATGACTCTAGTGGTTGATCCATGTTTGTTTGTGGAAATAACACACATGCAATGACTCTGGTTGATCCATGTGTGGTTTGTGGAAATAACACACATGCAATGACCACTGGTGGATCCATTTGTGGTTTAGGGAAAAGAACACACATGCAATGACTCTGGTTGATCCATATGTGGTTTGTGGAAACAACACACATGCAATGACTCTAGTGGTGGATCCATGTGTGGTTTATGGAAAAGAACACACATGCAATGACTCTAGTGCTGTTTGTGGTTTTAGTATAAGAACAAACATGCAATGACTCTAGTGGTCGATCCATGTGTGGTTTGTGGAAAGAACACACATGCAATGACTAGTGGTTGATCCACATGTGGTTTGTGGAAAGAACACACATGCAATGACCACTGGTGGATCCATGTGTGGTTTGTGGAAAAGAACACACATGCAATGACTCTACTGCTGGTTTGTGGTTTTAGTATAAGAACAAACATGCAATGACTCTAGTGGTTGATCCATGTGTGGTTTGTGGAAAGAACACACATGCAATGACTCTAGTGGTTGATCCATGTGTGGTTTGTGGAAAGAACACACATGCAATGACCACTGGTGGATCCATGTGTGCTTTGTGGAAAAGAACACACATGCAATGACTCTAGTGGTTGATCCACGTTTGTTTGTGGAAATAACACACATGCAATGACTCTAGTGGTTGATCCATGTGTGGTTTGTGAACAGAACACACATGCAATGACTCTAGTGCTGGTTTTAGTATAAGAACACACATGCAATGACTGTAGTAGTTGATCCATGTGTGGTTTGTGGAAATAACACATATGCAATGACTCTAGTGGTTGATCCATGTGTGGTTTGTGGAAAGAACACACATGCAATGACCACCGGTGGATCCATGTGTGCTTTGTGCAAAAGAACACACATGCAATGACTCTAGTGGTTTATCCATGTTTGGTTGTGGAAATAACACACATGCAATGACTCTAGTGGTTGATCCATGTGTGGTCTGTGAAAAGAACACACATGCAATGACTCTAGTGTTGGTTTTAGTATAAGAACACACATGCAATGACTCCAGTGGTTGATCAATATGTGGTTTGTGGAAAGACCACACATGCAATGACTCTAGTGGTTGATCCATGTGTGGTTTGTGGAAATAACACATATGCAATGACTCTAGTGGTTGATCCATGTGTGGTTTGTGGCAAGAACACACATGCAATGACCACTGGTGGATCCATGTGTGCTTTGTGGAAAAGAACACACATGCAATGACTCTAGTGGTTGATCCATGTTTGTTTGTGGAAATAACACACATGCAATGACTCTAGTGGTTGATCCATGTGTGGTTTGTGGAAATAACACACATGCAATGACCACTGGTGGATCCATGTGTGGTTTGGGGAAAAGAACACACATGCAATGACTCTGGTTGATCCATATGTGGTTTGTGGAAACAACACACATGCAATGACTCTAGTGGTGGATCCATGTGTGGTTTATGGAAAAGAACACACATGCAATGACTCTAGTGCTGTTTGTGGTTTTAGTATAAGAACAAACATGCAATGACTCTAGTGGTCGATCCATGTGTGGTTTGTGGAAAGAACACACATGCAATGACTAGTGGTTGATCCACATGTGGTTTGTGGAAAGAACACACATGCAATGACCACTGGTGGATCCATGTGTGGTTTGTGGAAAAGATCACACATGCAATGACTCTACTGCTGGTTTGTGGTTTTAGTATAAGAACAAACATGCAATGACTCTAGTGGTTGATCCATGTGTGGTTTGTGGAAAGAACACACATGCAATGACTCTAGTGGTTGATCCATGTGTGGTTTGTGGTAAGAACACACATGCAATGACCACTGGTGGATCCATGTGTGCTTTGTGGAAAAGAACACACATGCAATGACTCTAGTGGTTGATCCATGTTTGTTTGTGGAAATAACACACATGCAATGACTCTAGTGGTTGATCCATGTGTGGTTTGTGAACAGAACACACATGCAATGACTCTAGTGTTGGTTTTAGTATAAGAACACACATGCAATGACTCTAGTAGTTGATCCATGTGTGGTTTGTGGAAATAACACATATGCAATGACTCTAGTGGTTGATCCATGTGTGGTTTGTGGAAAGAACACACATGCAATGACCACTGGTGGATCCATGTGTGCTTTGTGGAAAAGAACACACATGCAATGACTCTAGTGGTTGATCCATGTTTGTTTGTGGAAATAACACAGATGCAATGACTCTAGTGGTTGATCCATGTGTGGTTTGTGGAAAAAACACACATGCAATGACTCTAGTGGTTGATCCATGTGTGCTTTGTGGAAAAGAACACACATGCAATGACTCTAGTGGTTGATCCATGTTTGTTTGTGGAAATAACACACATGCAATGAATCTAGTGGTTGATCCATGTGTGGTTTGTGAACAGAACACACATGCAATGACTCTAGTGTTGGTTTTAGTATAAGAACACACATGCAATGACTCTAATAGTTGATCCATGTGTGGTTTGTGGAAATAACACATATGCAATGACTCTAGTGGTTGATCCATGTGTGGTTTGTGGAAAGAACACACATGCAATCACCACTGGTGGATCCATGTGTGCTTTGTGGAAAAGAACACACATGCAATGACTCTAGTGGTTGATCCATGTTTGTTTGTGGAAATAACACAGATGCAATGACTCTAGTGGTTGATCCATGTGTGGTTTGTGACAAGAACACACATGCAATGACTCTAGTGTTGGTTTTAGTATAAGAACACACATGCAATGACTCTAGTGGTTGATCCATATGTGGTTTGTGGAAAGAACACACATGCAATGACTCTAGTGGTTGATCCATGTGTGGTTTGTGGCAAGAACACACATGCAATGACCACTGGTGGATCCATGTGTGCTTTGTGGAAAAGGACACACATGCAATGACTCTGGTTGATCCATATGTGGTTTGTGGAAACAACACACATGCAATGACTCTAGTGGTGGATCCATGTGTGGTTTGTGGAAATAACACGCATGCAATGACCACTGGTGGATCCATGTGTGGTTTGGGGAAAAGAACACACATGCAATGACTCTGGTTGATCCATATGTGGTTTGTGGAAACAACACACATGCAATGACTCTAGTGGTGGATCCATGTGTGGTTTATGGAAAAGAACACACATGCAATGACTCTAGTGTTGTTTGTGGTTTTAGTATAAGAACAAACATGCAATGACTCTAGTGGTCGATCCATGTGTGGTTTGTGGAAAGAACACACATGCAATGACTAGTGGTTGATCCACATGTGGTTTGTGGAAAGAACACACATGCAATGACCACTGGTGGATCCATGTGTGGTTTGTGGAAAAGAACACACATGCAATGACTCTACTGCTGGTTTGTGGTTTTAGTATAAGAACAGACATGCAATGACTCTAGTGGTTGATCCATGTGTGGTTTGTGGAAAGAACACACATGCAATGACTCTAGTGGTTGATCCATGTGTGGTTTGTGGAAACAACACACATGCAATGACCACTGGTGGATCCATGTGTGCTTTGTGGAAAAGAACACACATGCAATGACTCTAGTGGTTGATCCATGTTTGTTTGTGGAAATAACACACATGCAATGACTCTAGTGGTTGATCCATGTGTGGTTTGTGAACAAAACACACATGCAATGACTCTAGTGTTGGTTTTAGTATAAGAACACACATGCAATGACTATAGTAGTTGATCCATGTGTGGTTTGTGGAAATAACACATATGCAATGACTCTAGTGGTTGATCCATGTGTGGTTTGTGGAAAGAACACACATGCAATGACCACTGGTGGATCCATGTGTGCTTTGTGGAAAAGAACACACATGCAATGACTCTAGTGGTCGATCCATGTTTGTTTGTGGAAATAACACAGATGCAATGACTCTAGTGGTTGATCCATGTGTGGTTTGTGACAAGAACACACATGCAATGACTCTAGTGTTGGTTTTAGTATAAGAACACACATGCAATGTCTCTAGTGGTTGATCCATATGTGGTTTGTGGAAAGAACACACATGCAATGACTCTAGTGGTTGATCCATGTGTGGTTTGTGGAAATAACACACATGCAATGACCACTGGTGGATCCATGTGTGGTTTGTGGAAAAGAACACACATGCAATCACTCTAGTGCTGGTTTGTGGTTTTAGTATAAGAACAAACATGCAATGACTCTAGTGGTTGATCCATGTGTGGTTTGTGGAAAAGAGCACACATCCAATGACTCTAGTGTTGGTTTGTGGTTTTAGTATAAGAAAAAATATGCAATGACTCTAGTGGTTGATCCATGTGTGGTTTGTGGAAAGAACACACATGCAATGACTAGTGGTTGATCCATATGTGGTTTGTGGAAAGAACACACATGCAATGACCACTGGTGGATCCATGTGTGGTTTGTGGAAAAGAACACACATGCAATGACTCTAGTGCTGGTTTGTGGTTTTAGTATAAGAAAAAACATGCAATGACTCTAGTGGTTGATCCATGTGTGGTTTGTGGAAAGAATACATATGCAATGACTCTAGTGGTTGATCCATGTGTGGTTTGTGGAGAGAACACACATGCAATGACCACTGGTGGATCCATGTGTGGTTTGTGGATAAGAACACACATGCAATGACTCTAGTGGTTGATCCATGTTTGTTTGTGGAAATAACACACATGCAATGACTCTAGTAGTTGATCCATGTGTGGTTTGTGAAAAGAACACACATGCAATGACTCTAGTGCTGGTTTTAGTATAAGAACACACATGCAATGACTCTAGTGGTTGATCCATGTGTGGTTTGTGGAAATAACACATATGCAATGACTCTAGTGGTTGATCCATGTGTGGTTTGTGGAAAGAACACACATGCAATGACTGTAATGGGTCCACATGTGGTTTGTGGAAAGAACACACATGCAATGACCACTGGTTGATCCATAAGTTGTTTGTGGAAAAGAACACACATGCAATGACTCTAGTGGTTGATCAATATGTGGTTTGTGGAAAGAACACACATGCAATGACCACTGGTGGATCCATGCGTGGTTTGTGGAAAAGAACACACATGCAATGACCACTGGTGGATCCATGTGTGGCTTGGGGAAAAGAACACACATGCAATGACTCTAGTGGTTGATCCATGTTTGTATGTGGAAATAACACACATGCAATGACTCTAGTGGTTGATCCATGTGTGGTTTGTGAAAAGAACACACATGCAATGACTCTAGTACTGGTTTTAGTATAAGAACACACATGCAATGACTCTAGTGGTTGATCCATATGTGGTTTGTTGAAAGAACACACATGCAATGACTCTAGTGGTTGATCCATGTGTGGTTTGTGGAAATAACACACATGCAATGACCACTAGTGGATCCATGTGTGGTTTGTGGAAAAGAACACACATGCAATCACTCAAGTGCTGGTTTGTGGTTTTAGTATAAGAACAAACATGCAATGACTCTAGTGGTTGATCCATGTGTGGTTTGTGGAAAGAACACACATGCAATGACTCTGGTTGATCCATATGTGGTTTGTGGACAGAACACGCATGCAATGACCACTGGTGGATCCATGTGTGGTTTGTGGAAAAGAACACACGTGCAATGACTCTAGTGGTTGATCCATGTTTGGTTGTGGAAATAACACACATGCAATGACTCTAGTGGTTAATCCATGTGTGGTCTGTGAAAAGAACACACATGCAATGACTCTAGTGTTGGTTTTAGTATAAGAACGCACATGCAATGACTCTAGTGGTTGATCAATATGTGGTTTGTGGAAAGAACACACATGCAATGACTCTAGTGGTTGATCCATGTGTGGTTTGTGGAAATAACACATATGCAATGACTCTAGTGGTTGATCCATGTGTGGTTTGTGGCAAGAACACACATGCAATGACCAGTGGTGGATCCATGTGTGCTTTTTGGAAAAGGACACACATGCAATGACTCTGGTTGATCCATATGTGGTTTGTGGAAACAACACACATGCAATGACTCTAGTGGTGGATCCATGTGTGGTTTATGGAAAAGAACACACATGCAATGACTCTAGTGCTGTTTGTGGTTTTAGTATAAGAACAAACATGCAATGACTCTAGTGGTCGATCCATGTGTGGTTTGTGGAAAGAACACACATGCAATGACTAGTGGTTGATCCACATGTGGTTTGTGGAAAGAACACACATGCAATGACCACTGGTGGATCCATGTGTGGTTTGTGGAAAAGAACACACATGCAATGACTCTACTGCTGGTTTGTGGTTTTAGTATAAGAACAAACATGCAATGACTCTAGTGGTTGATCCATGTGTGGTTTGTGGAAAGAACACACATGCAATGACTCTAGTGGTTGATCCATGTGTGGTTTGTGGAAAGAACACACATGCAATGACCACTGGTGGATCCATGTGTGCTTTGCGGAAAAGAACACACATGCAATGACTCTAGTGGTTGATCCATGTTTGTTTGTGGAAATAACACACATGCAATGACTCTAGTGGTTGATCCATGTGTGGTTTGTGGAAATAACACACATGCAATGACCACTGGTGGATCCATGTGTGGTTTAGGGAAAAGAACACACATGCAATGACTCTGGTTGATCCATATGTGGTTTGTGGAAACAACACACATGCAATGACTCTAGTGGTGGATCCATGTGTGGTTTATGGAAAAGAACACACATGCAATGACTCTAGTGTTGTTTGTGGTTTTAGTATAAGAACAAACATGCAATGACTCTAGTGGTCGATCCATGTGTGGTTTGTGGAAAGAACACACTTGCAATGACTAGTGGTTGATCCACATGTGGTTTGTGGAAAGAACACACATGCAATGACCACTGGTGGATCCATGTGTGGTTTGTGGAAAAGAACACACATGCAATGACTCTACTGCTGGTTTGTGGTTTTAGTATAAGAACAAACATGCAAGGACTCTAGTGGTTGATCCATGTGTGGTTTGTGGAAAGAACACACATGCAATGACTCTAGTGGTTGATCCATGTGTGGTTTGTGGAAAGAACACACATGCAATGACCACTGGTGGATCCATGTGTGCTTTGTGGAAAAGAACACACATGCAATGACTCTAGTGGTTGATCCACGTTTGTTTGTGGAAATAACGCACATGCAATGACTCTAGTGGTTGATCCATGTGTGGTTTGTGAACAGAACACACATGCAATGACTCTAGTGCTGGTTTTAGTATAAGAACACACATGCAATGACTGTAGTAGTTGATCCATGTGTGGTTTGTGGAAATAACACATATGCAATGACTCTAGTGGTTGATCCATGTGTGGTTTGTGGAAAGAACACACATGCAATGACCACTGGTGGATCCATGTGTGCTTTGTGGAAAAGAACACACATGCAATGACTCTAGTGGTTGATCCATGTTTGGTTGTGGAAATAACACACATGCAATGACTCTAGTGGTTGATCCATGTGTGGTCTGTGAAAAGAACACACATGCAATGACTCTAGTGTTGGTTTTAGTATAAGAACACACATGCAATGACTCCAGTGGTTGATCAATATGTGGTTTGTGGAAAGAACACACATGCAATGACTCTAGTGGTTGATCCATGTGTGGTTTGTGGAAATAACACATATGCAATGACTCTAGAGGTTGATCCATGTGTGGTTTGTGGCAAGAACACACATGCAATGACCACTGGTGGATCCATGTGTGCTTTGTGGAAAAGAACACACATGCAATGACTCTAGTGGTTGATCCATGTTTGTTTGTGGAAATAACACACATGCAATGACTCTAGTGGTTGATCCATGTGTGGTTTGTGGAAATAACACACATGCAATGACCACTGGTGGATCCATGTGTGGTTTGGGGAAAAGAACACACATGCAATGACTCTGGTTGATCCATATGTGGTTTGTGGAAACAACACACATGCAATGACTCTAGTGGTGGATCCATGTGTGGTTTATGGAAAAGAACACACATGCAATGACTCTAGTGCTGTTTGTGGTTTTAGTATAAGAACAAACATGCAATGACTCTAGTGGTCGATCCATGTGTGGTTTGTGGAAAGAACACACATGCAATGACTAGTGGTTGATCCACATGTGGTTTGTGGAAAGAACACACATGCAATGACCACTGGTGGATCCATGTGTGGTTTGTGGAAAAGATCACACATGCAATGACTCTACTGCTGGTTTGTGGTTTTAGTATAAGAACAAACATGCAATGACTCTAGTGGTTGATCCATGTGTGGTTTGTGGAAAGAACACACATGCAATGACCACTGGTGGATCCATGTGTGCTTTGTGGAAAAGAACACACATGCAATGACTCTAGTGGTTGATCCATGTTTGTTTGTGGAAATAACACACATGCAATGACTCTAGTGGTTGATCCATGTGTGGTTTGTGAACAGAACACACATGCAATGACTCTAGTGTTGGTTTTAGTATAAGAACACACATGCAATGACTCTAGTAGTTGATCCATGTGTGGTTTGTGGAAATAACACATATGCAATGACTCTAGTGGTTGATCCATGTGTGGTTTGTGGAAAGAACACACATGCAATGACCACTGGTGGATCCATGTGTGCTTTGTGGAAAAGAACACACATGCAATGACTCTAGTGGTTGATCCATGTTTGTTTGTGGAAATAACACAGATGCAATGACTCTAGTGGTTGATCCATGTGTGGTTTGTGGAAAGAACACACATGCAATGACTCTAGTGGTTGATCCATGTGTGGTTTGTGGAAAGAACACACATGCAATGACCACTGGTGGATCCATGTGTGCTTTGTGGAAAAGAACACACATGCAATGACTCTAGTGGTTGATCCATGTTTGTTTGTGGAAATAACACACATGCAATGACTCTAGTGGTTGATCCATGTGTGGTTTGTGAACAGAACACACATGCAATGACTCTAGTGTTGGTTTTAGTATAAGAACACACATGCAATGACTCTAGTAGTTGATCTATGTGTGGTTTGTGGAAATAACACATATGCAATGACTCTAGTGGTTGATCCATGTGTGGTTTGTGGAAAGAACACACATGCAATCACCACTGGTGGATCCATGTGTGCTTTGTGGAAAAGAACACACATGCAATGACTCTAGTGGTTGATCCATGTTTGTTTGTGGAAATAACACAGATGCAATGACTCTAGTGGTTGATCCATGTGTGGTTTGTGACAAGAACACACATGCAATGACTCTAGTGTTGGTTTTAGTATAAGAACACACATGCAATGACTCTAGTGGTTGATCCATATGTGGTTTGTGGAAAGAACACACATGCAATGACTCTAGTGGTTGATCCATGTGTGGTTTGTGGAAATAACACACATGCAATGACCACTGGTGGATCCATGTGTGGTTTGTGGAAAAGAACACACATGCAATCACTCTAGTGCTGGTTTGTGGTTTTAGTATAAGAACAAACATGCAATGACTCTAGTGGTTGATCCATGTGTGGTTTGTGGAAAAGAGCACACATCCAATGACTCTAGTGTTGGTTTGTGGTTTTAGTATAAGAAAAAATATGGAATGACTCTAGTGGTTGATCCATGTGTGGTTTGTGGAAATAACACACATGCAATGACTAGTGGTTGATCCATATGTGGTTTGTGGAAAGAACACACATGCATTGACCACTGGTGGATCCATGTGTGGTTTGTGGAAAAGAACACACATGCAATGACTCTAGTGCTTGTTTGTGGTTTTAGTATAAGAAAAAACATGCAATGACTCTAGTGGTTGATCCATGTGTGGTTTGTGGAAAGAAGACATATGCAATGACTCTAGTGGTTGATCCATGTGTGGTTTGTGGAGAGAACACACATGCAATGACCACTGGTGGATCCATGTGTGGTTTGTGGATAAGAACACACATGCAATGACTCTAGTGGTTGATCCATGTTTGTTTGTGGAAATAACACACATGCAATGACTCTAGTGGTTGATCCATGTGTGGTTTGTGAAAAGAACACACATGCAATGACTCTAGTGCTGGTTTTAGTATAAGAACACACATGCAATGACTCTAGTGGTTGATCCATGTGTGGTTTGTGGAAATAACACATATGCAATGACTCTAGTGGTTGATCCATGTGTGGTTTGTGGAAAGAACACACATGCAATGACTGTAATGGGTCCACATGTGGTTTGTGGAAAGAACACACAAGCAATGACCACTGGTTGATCCATAAGTTGTTTGTGGAAAATAACACACATGCAATGACTCTAGTGGTTGATCAATATGTGGTTTGTGGAAAGAACACACATGCAATGACCACTGGTGGATCCATGTGTGGTTTGTGGAAAAGAACACACATGCAATGACCACTGGTGGATCCATGTGTGGCTTGGGGAAAAGAACACACATGCAATGACTCTAGTGGTTGATCCATGTTTGTATGTGGAAATAACACACATGCAATGACTCTAGTGGTTGATCCATGTGTGGTTTGTGAAAAGAACACACATGCAATGACTCTAGTATTGGTTTTAGTATAAGATCACACATGCAATGACTCTAGTGGTTGATCCATATGTGGTTTGTTGAAAGAACACACATGCAATGACTCTAGTGGTTGATCCATGTGTGGTTTGTGGAAATAACACACATGCAATGACCACTAGTGGATCCATATGTGGTTTGTGGAAAAGAACACACATGCAATCACTCTAGTGCTGGTTTGTGGTTTTAGTATAAGAACAAACATGCAATGACTCTAGTGGTTGATCCATGTGTGGTTTGTGGAAAGAACACACATGCAATGACTCTGGTTGATCCATATGTGGTTTGTGGACAGAACACGCATGCAATGACCACTGGTGGATCCATGTGTGGTTTGTGGAAAAGAACACACATGCAATGACTCTAGTGGTTGATCCATGTTTGGTTGTGGAAATAACACACATGCAATGACTATGGTGGTTGATCCATGTGTGGTCTGTGAAAAGAACACACATGCAATGACTCTAGTGTTGGTTTTAGTATAAGAACACACATGCAATGACTCTAGTGGTTGATCAATATGTGGTTTGTGGAAAGAACACACATGCAATGACTCTAGTGGTTGATCCATGTGTGGTTTGTGGAAATAACACATATGCAATGACTCTAGTGGTTGATCCATGTGTGGTTTGTGGCAAGAACACACATGCAATGACCACTGGTGGATCCATGTGTGCTTTGTGGAAAAGAACACACATGCAATGACTCTAGTGGTTGATCCATGTTTGTTTGTGGAAATAACACACATGCAATGACTCTAGTGGTTGATCCATGTGTGGTTTGTGGAAATAACACACATGCAATGACCACTGGTGGATCCATGTGTGGTTTGGGGAAAAGAACACACATGCAATGACTCTGGTTGATCCATATGTGGTTTGTGGAAACAACACACATGCAATGACTCTAGTGGTGGATCCATGTGTGGTTTATGGAAAAGAACACACATGCAATGACTCTAGTGCTGTTTGTGGTTTTAGTATAAGAACAAACATGCAATGACTCTAGTGGTCGATCCATGTGTGGTTTGTGGAAAGAACACACATGCAATGACTAGTGGTTGATCCACATGTGGTTTGTGGAAAGAACACACATGCAATGACCACTGGTGGATCCATGTGTGGTTTGTGGAAAAGAACACACATGCAATGACTCTACTGCTGGTTTGTGGTTTTAGTATAAGAACAAACATACAATGACTCTAGTGGTTGATCCATGTGTGGTTTGTGGAAAGAACACACATGCAATGACTCTAGTGGTTGATCCATGTGTGGTTTATGGAAAGAACACACATGCAATGACCACTGGTGGATCCATGTGTGCTTTGTGGAAAAGAACACACATGCAATGACTCTAGTGGTTGATCCATGTTTGTTTGTGGAAATAACACACATGCAATGACTCTAGTGGTTGATCCATGTGTGGTTTGTGAAAAGAACACACATGCAATGACTCTAGTGTTGGTTTTAGTATAAGAACACACATGCAATGACTCTAGTAGTTGATCCATGTGTGGTTTGTGGAAATAACACATATGCAATGACTCTAGTGGTTGATCCATGTGTGGTTTGTGGAAAGAACACACATGCAATGACCACTGGTGGATCCATGTGTGCTTTGTGGAAAAGAACACACATGCAATGACTCTAGTGGTTTATCCATGTTTGTTTGTGGAAATAACACACATGCAATGACTCTAGTGGTTGATCCATGTGTGGTTTGTGACAAGAACACACATGCAATGACTCTAGTGTTGGTTTTAGTATAAGAACACACATGCAATGACTCTAGTGGTTGATCCATATGTGGTTTGTGGAAAGAACACACATGCAATGACTCTAGTGGTTGATCCATGTGTGGTTTGTGGAAATAACACACATGCAATGACCACTGGTGGATCCATGTGTGGTTTGTGGAAAATAACACACATGCAATCACTCTAGTGCTGGTTTGTGGTTTTAGTATAAGAACAAACTTATAATGACTCTAGTGGTTGATCCATGTGTGGTTTGTGGAAAGAACACACATGCAATGACTCTGGTTGATCCATATGTGGTTTGTGGAAAGAACACACATGCAATAACCCGCTGGTGGATCCATGTGTGGTTTGTGGAAATGAACACACATGCAATGACTCTAGTGGTTGATCCTTGTTTGGTTGTGGAAATAACACACATGCAATGACTCTAGTGGTTGATCCTTGTGTGGTTTGTGAAAAGAACACACATGCAATGACTCTAGTGTTGGTTTTAGTATAAGAACACACATGCAATGACTCTAGTGGTTGATCCATATGTGGTTTGTGGAAAAACACACATGCAATGACTCTAGTGGTTGATCCATGTGTAGTTTGTGGAAATAACACACATGCAATGACCACTGGTGGGTCCACATGTGTGGTTCGTGGAAAGAACACACATGCAATGACTCTGGTTGATCCATATGTGGTTTGTGTAAAGAACACACATGCAATGACTCTAGTGGTGGATCCATGTGTGGTTTGTAGAAAAGAACACACATCCGATGACTCTAGTGCTGGTTTGTGGTTTTAGTATAAGAAAAAACATGCAATGACTCTAGTGGTTGATCCATGTGTGGTTTGTGGAAAGAACACACATGCAATGACTAGTGGTTGATCCATATGTGGTTTGTGGAAAGAACACACATGCAATGACCACTGGTGGATCCATGTGTGGTTTGTGGAAAATAACACACATGCAATGACTCTAGTGCTGGTTTGTGGTTTTAGTATAAGAACAAACATGCAATGACTCTAGTGGTTGATCCATGTGTGGTTTGTGAAAAGAACAGACATGCAATGACTCTAGTGTTGGTTTTAGTATAAGAACACACATGCAATGACTCTAGTGGTTGATCCATATGTGGTTTGTGGAAAAAACAGACATGCAATGACTCTAGTGGTTGATCCATGTGTGGTTTGTGGAAATAACACACATGCAATGACCATTGGTGGGTCCACATGTGTGGTTTGTGGAAAGAACACACATGCAATGACTCTGGTTGATCCATATGTGGTTTGTGGAAAGAACACACATGCAATTACTCTAGTGGTGGATCCATGTGTGGTTTGTGGAAAAGAGCACACATCCAATGACTCTAGTGTTGGTTTGTGGTTTTAGTATAAGAAAAAATATGCAATGACTCTAGTGGTTGATCCATGTGTGGTTTGTGGAAAGAACACACATGCAATGACTAGTGGTTGATCCATATGTGGTTTGTGGAAAGAACACACATGCAATGACCACTGGTGGATCCATGTGTGGTTTGTGGAAAAGAACACACATGCAATGACTCTAGTGCTGGTTTGTGGTTTTAGTATAAGAAAAAACATGCAATGACTCTAGTGGTTGATCCATGTGTGGTTTGTGGAAAGAAGACATATGCAATGACTCTAGTCGTTGATCCATGTGTGGTTTGTGGAGAGAACACACATGCAATGACCACTGGTGGATCCATGTGTGGTTTGTGGATAAGAACACACATGCAATGACTCTAGTGGTTGATCCATGTTTGTTTGTGGAAATAACACACGTGCAATGACTCTAGTGGTTGATCCATGTGTGGTTTGTGAAAAGAACACACATGCAATGATTCTAGTGCTGGTTTTAGTATAAGAACACACATGCAATGACTCTAGTGGTTGATCCATGTGTGGTTTGTGGAAATAACACATATGCAATGACTCTAGTGGTTGATCCATGTGTGGTTTGTGGAAAGAACACACATGCAATG
Organism: Avena sativa; assembly: GCA_916181665.1. Classification (NCBI taxonomy): domain Eukaryota; kingdom Viridiplantae; phylum Streptophyta; class Magnoliopsida; order Poales; family Poaceae; genus Avena; species Avena sativa. The sequence continues at coordinate 21,870,291 of OV702290.1, read as the reverse complement.
ACTGTAATGGGTCCACATGTGGTTTGTGGAAAGAACACACATGCAATGACCATTGGTTGATCCATAAGTTGTTTGTGGAAAAGAACACACATGCAATGACTCTAGTGGTTGATCAATATGTGGTTTGTGGAAAGAACACACATGCAATGACCACTGGTGGATCCATGTGTGGTTTGTGGAAAAGAACACACATGCAATTACCACTGGTGGATCCATGTGTGGCTTGGGGAAAAGAACACACATGCAATGACTCTAGTGGTTGATCCATGTTTGTATGTGGAAATAACACACATGAAATGACTCTAGTGGTTGATCCATGTGTGGTTTGTGAAAAGAACACACATGCAATGACTCTAGTATTGGTTTTAGTATAAGAACACACATGCAATGACTCTAGTTGTTGATCCATATGTGGTTTGTTGAAAGAACACACATGCAATGACTCTAGTGGTTGATCCATGTGTGGTTTGTGGAAATAACACACATGCAATGACCACTAGTGGATCCATGTGTGGTTTGTGGAAAAGAACACACATGCAATCACTCTAGTGCTGGTTTGTGGTCTTAGTATAAGAACAAACATGCAATGACTCTAGTGGTTGATCCATGTGTGGTTTGTGGAAAGAACACACATGCAATGACTCTGGTTGATCCATATGTGGTTTGTGGACAGAACACGCATGCAATGACCACTGGTGGATCCATGTGTGGTTTGTGGAAAAGAACACACATGCAATGAATCTAGTGGTTGATCCATGTTTGGTTGTGGAAATAACAGACATGCAATGACTCGAGTGGTTGATCCATGTGTGGTTTGTGGAAAGAACACACGTGCAATGACCACTGGTGGATCCATGTTGGTTTTAGTATAAGAACACACATGCAATGACTCTAGTGGTTGATCCATGTTTGGTTGTGGAAATAACACACATGCAATGACTCTAGTGGTTGATCCATGTGTGGTCTGTGAAAAGAACACACATACAATGACTCTAGTGTTGGTTTTAGTATAAGAACACACATGCAATGACTCTAGTGGTTGATCCATATGTGGTTTGTGGAAAGAACACACATGCAATGACTCTAGTGGGGGTTTTAGTATAAGAACACACATGCAATGAATCTAGTGGTTGATCCATATGTGGTTTGTGGAAAGAACACACATGCAATGACTCTAGTGGTTGATCCATGTGTGGTTTGTGGAAATAACACACATGCAATGACTCTAGTGGTTGATCCATGTGTGGTTTGTGGAAATAACACACATGCAATGACCACTGGTGGATCCATGTGTGGTTTGTGGAAAAGAACACACATGCAATCACTCTAGTGCTGGTTTGTGGTTTTAGTATAAGAACAAACTTATAATGACTCTAGTGGTTGATCCATGTGTGGTTTGTGGAAAGAACACACATGCAATGACTCTGGTTGATCCATATGTGGTTTGTGGAAAGAACACACATGCAATAACCCGCTGGTGGATCCATGTGTGGTTTGTGGAAATGAACACACATGCAATGACTCTAGTGGTTGATCCTTGTTTGGTTGTGGAAATAACACACATGCAATGACTCTAGTGGTTGATCCTTGTGTGGTTTGTGAAAAGAACACACATGCAATGACTCTAGTGTTGGTTTTAGTATAAGAACACACATGCAATGACTCTAGTGGTTGATCCATATGTGGTTTGTGGAAAAACACACATGCAATGACTCTAGTGGTTTATCCATGTGTAGTTTGTGGAAATAACACACATGCAATGACCACTGGTGGGTCCACATGTGTGGTTCGTGGAAAGAACACACATGCAATGACTCTGGTTGATCCATATGTGGTTTGTGTAAAGAACACACATGCAATGACTCTAGTGGTGGATCCATGTGTGGTTTGTAGAAAAGAACACACATCCGATGACTCTAGTGCTGGTTTGTGGTTTTAGTATAAGAAAAAACATGCAATGACTCTAGTGGTTGATCCATGTGTGGTTTGTGGAAAGAACACACATGCAATGACTAGTGGTTGATCCATATGTGGTTTGTGGAAAGAACACACATGCAATGACCACTGGTGGATCCATGTGTGGTTTGTGGAAAATAACACACATGCAATGACTCTAGTGCTGGTTTGTGGTTTTAGTATAAGAACAAACATGCAATGACTCTAGTGGTTGATCCATGTGTGGTTTGTGAAAAGAACAGACATGCAATGACTCTAGTGTTGGTTTTAGTATAAGAACACACATGCAATGACTCTAGTGGTTTATCCATATGTGGTTTGTGGAAAAAACACACATGCAATGACTCTAGTGGTTGATCCATGTGTGGTTTGTGGAAATAACACACATGCAATGACCATTGGTGGGTCCACATGTGTGGTTTGTGGAAAGAACACACATGCAATGACTCTGGTTGATCCATATGTGGTTTGTGGAAAGAACACACATGCAATTACTCTAGTGGTGGATCCATGTGTGGTTTGTGGAAAAGAGCACACATCCAATGACTCTAGTGTTGGTTTGTGGTTTTAGTATAAGAAAAAATATGCAATGACTCTAGTGGTTGATCCATGTGTGGTTTGTGGAAAGAACACACATGCAATGACTAGTGGTTGATCCATATGTGGTTTGTGGAAAGAACACACATGCAATGACCACTAGTGGATCCATGTGTGGTTTGTGGAAAAGAACACACATGCAATGACTCTAGTGCTGGTTTGTGGTTTTAGTATAAGAAAAAACATGCAATGACTCTAGTGGTTGATCCATGTGTGGTTTGTGGAAAGAAGACATATGCAATGACTCTAGTCGTTGATCCATGTGTGGTTTGTGGAGAGAACACACATGCAATGACCACTGGTGGATCCATGTGTGGTTTGTGGATAAGAACACACATGCAATGACTCTAGTGGTTGATCCATGTTTGTTTGTGGAAATAACACACGTGCAATGACTCTAGTGGTTGATCCATGTGTGGTTTGTGAAAAGAACACACATGCAATGATTCTAGTGCTGGTTTTAGTATAAGAACACACATGCAATGACTCTAGTGGTTGATCCATGTGTGGTTTGTGGAAATAACACATATGCAATGACTCTAGTGGTTGATCCATGTGTGGTTTGTGGAAAGAACACACATGCAATGACTGTAATGGGTCCACATGTGGTTTGTGGAAAGAACACACATGCAATGACCATTGGTTGATCCATAAGTTGTTTGTGGAAAAGAACACACATGCAATGACTCTAGTGGTTGATCAATATGTGGTTTGTGGAAAGAACACACATGCAATGACCACTGGTGGATCCATGTGTGGTTTGTGGAAAAGAACACACATGCAATGACCACTGGTGGATCCATGTGTGGCTTGGGGAAAAGAACACACATGCAATGACTCTAGTGGTTGATCCATGTTTGTATGTGGAAATAACACACATGAAATGACTCTAGTGGTTGATCCATGTGTGGTTTGTGAAAAGAACACACATGCAATGACTCTAGTATTGGTTTTAGTATAAGAACACACATGCAATGACTCTAGTTGTTGATCCATATCTGGTTTGTTGAAAGAACACACATGCAATGACTCTAGTGGTTGATCCATGTGTGGTTTGTGGAAATAACACACATGCAATGACCACTAGTGGATCCATGTGTGGTTTGTGGAAAAGAACACACATGCAATCACTCTAGTGCTGGTTTGTGGTCTTAGTATAAGAACAAACATGCAATGACTCTAGTGGTTGATCCATGTGTGGTTTGTGGAAAGAACACACATGCAATGACTCTGGTTGATCCATATGTGGTTTGTGGACAGAACACGCATGCAATGACCACTGGTGGATCCATGTGTGGTTTGTGGAAAAGAACACACATGCAATGAATCTAGTGGTTGATCCATGTTTGGTTGTGGAAATAACAGACATGCAATGACTCTAGTGGTTGATCCATGTGTGGTTTGTGGAAAGAACACACGTGCAATGACCACTGGTGGATCCATGTTGGTTTTAGTATAAGAACACACATGCAATGACTCTAGTGGTTGATCCATGTTTGGTTGTGGAAATAACACACATGCAATGACTCTAGTGGTTGATCCATGTGTGGTCTGTGAAAAGAACACACATACAATGACTCTAGTGTTGGTTTTAGTATAAGAACACACATGCAATGACTCTAGTGGTTGATCCATATGTGGTTTGTGGAAAGAACACACATGCAATGACTCTAGTGGTGGTTTTAGTATAAGAACACACATGCAATGACTCTAGTGGTTGATCCATATGTGGTTTGTGGAAAGAACACACATGCAATGACTCTAGTGGTTGATCCATGTGTGGTTTGTGGAAATAACACACATGCAATGACTCTAGTGGTTGATCCATGTGTGGTTTGTGGAAATAACACACATGCAATGACCACTGGTGGATCCATGTGTGGTTTGTGGAAAAGAACACACATGCAATCACTCTAGTGCTGGTTTGTGGTTTTAGTATAAGAACAAACTTATAATGACTCTAGTGGTTGATCCATGTGTGGTTTGTGGAAAGAACACACATGCAATGACTCTGGTTGATCCATATGTGGTTTGTGGAAAGAACACACATGCAATAACCCGCTGGTGGATCCATGTGTGGTTTGTGGAAATGAACACACATGCAATGACTCTAGTGGTTGATCCTTGTTTGGTTGTGGAAATAACACACATGCAATGACTCTAGTGGTTGATCCTTGTGTGGTTTGTGAAAAGAACACACATGCAATGACTCTAGTGTTGGTTTTAGTATAAGAACACACATGCAATGACTCTAGTGGTTGATCCATATGTGGTTTGTGGAAAAACACACATGCAATGACTCTAGTGGTTTATCCATGTGTAGTTTGTGGAAATAACACACATGCAATGACCACTGGTGGGTCCACATGTGTGGTTCGTGGAAAGAACACACATGCAATGACTCTGGTTGATCCATATGTGGTTTGTGTAAAGAACACACATGCAATGACTCTAGTGGTGGATCCATGTGTGGTTTGTAGAAAAGAACACACATCCGATGACTCTAGTGCTGGTTTGTGGTTTTAGTATAAGAAAAAACATGCAATGACTCTAGTGGTTGATCCATGTGTGGTTTGTGGAAAGAACACACATGCAATGACTAGTGGTTGATCCATATGTGGTTTGTGGAAAGAACACACATGCAATGACCACTGGTGGATCCATGTGTGGTTTGTGGAAAATAACACACATGCAATGACTCTAGTGCTGGTTTGTGGTTTTAGTATAAGAACAAACATGCAATGACTCTAGTGGTTGATCCATGTGTGGTTTGTGAAAAGAACAGACATGCAATGACTCTAGTGTTGGTTTTAGTATAAGAACACACATGCAATGACTCTAGTGGTTGATCCATATGTGGTTTGTGGAAAAAACACACATGCAATGACTCTAGTGGTTGATCCATGTGTGGTTTGTGGAAATAACACACATGCAATGACCATTGGTGGGTCCACATGTGTGGTTTGTGGAAAGAACACACATGCAATGACTCTGGTTGATCCATATGTGGTTTGTGGAAAGAACACACATGCAATTACTCTAGTGGTGGATCCATGTGTGGTTTGTGGAAAAGAGCACACATCCAATGACTCTAGTGTTGGTTTGTGGTTTTAGTATAAGAAAAAATATGCAATGACTCTAGTGGTTGATCCATGTGTGGTTTGTGGAAAGAACACACATGCAATGACTAGTGGTTGATCCATATGTGGTTTGTGGAAAGAACACACATGCAATGACCACTAGTGGATCCATGTGTGGTTTGTGGAAAAGAACACACATGCAATGACTCTAGTGCTGGTTTGTGGTTTTAGTATAAGAAAAAACATGCAATGACTCTAGTGGTTGATCCATGTGTGGTTTGTGGAAAGAAGACATATGCAATGACTCTAGTCGTTGATCCATGTGTGGTTTGTGGAGAGAACACACATGCAATGACCACTGGTGGATCCATGTGTGGTTTGTGGATAAGAACACACATGCAATGACTCTAGTGGTTGATCCATGTTTGTTTGTGGAAATAACACACGTGCAATGACTCTAGTGGTTGATCCATGTGTGGTTTGTGAAAAGAACACACATGCAATGATTCTAGTGCTGGTTTTAGTATAAGAACACACATGCAATGACTCTAGTGGTTGATCCATGTGTGGTTTGTGGAAATAACACATATGCAATGACTCTAGTGGTTGATCCATGTGTGGTTTGTGGAAAGAACACACATGCAATGACTGTAATGGGTCCACATGTGGTTTGTGGAAAGAACACACATGCAATGACCATTGGTTGATCCATAAGTTGTTTGTGGAAAAGAACACACATGCAATGACTCTAGTGGTTGATCAATATGTGGTTTGTGGAAAGAACACACATGCAATGACCACTGGTGGATCCATGTGTGGTTTGTGGAAAAGAACACACATGCAATGACCACTGGTGGATCCATGTGTGGCTTGGGGAAAAGAACACACATGCAATGACTCTAGTGGTTGATCCATGTTTGTATGTGGAAATAACACACATGAAATGACTCTAGTGGTTGATCCATGTGTGGTTTGTGAAAAGAACACACATGCAATGACTCTAGTATTGGTTTTAGTATAAGAACACACATGCAATGACTCTAGTTGTTGATCCATATGTGGTTTGTTGAAAGAACACACATGCAATGACTCTAGTGGTTGATCCATGTGTGGTTTGTGGAAATAACACACATGCAATGACCACTAGTGGATCCATGTGTGGTTCGTGGAAAAGAACACACATGCAATCACTCTAGTGCTGGTTTGTGGTCTTAGTATAAGAACAAACATGCAATGACTCTAGTGGTTGATCCATGTGTGGTTTGTGGAAAGAACACACATGCAATGACTCTGGTTGATCCATATGTGGTTTGTGGACAGAACACGCATGCAATGACCACTGGTGGATCCATGTGTGGTTTGTGGAAAAGAACACACATGCAATGAATCTAGTGGTTGATCCATGTTTGGTTGTGGAAATAACAGACATGCAATGACTCTAGTGGTTGATCCATGTGTGGTTTGTGGAAAGAACACACGTGCAATGACCACTGGTGGATCCATGTTGGTTTTAGTATAAGAACACACATGCAATGACTCTAGTGGTTGATCCATGTTTGGTTGTGGAAATAACACACATGCAATGACTCTAGTGGTTGATCCATGTGTGGTCTGTGAAAAGAACACACATACAATGACTCTAGTGTTGGTTTTAGTATAAGAACACACATGCAATGACTCTAGTGGTTGATCCATATGTGGTTTGTGGAAAGAACACACATGCAATGACTCTAGTGGTGGTTTTAGTATAAGAACACACATGCAATGACTCTAGTGGTTGATCCATATGTGGTTTGTGGAAAGAACACACATGCAATGACTCTAGTGGTTGATCCATGTGTGGTTTGTGGAAATAACACACATGCAATGACCACTGGTGGGTCCACATGTGTGGTTTGTGGAAAGAACACACATGCAATGACTCTGGTTGATCCATATGTGGTTTGTGGAAAGAACACACATGCTATGACCACTGGTGGATCCATGTGTGGTTTGTGGAAAAGAACACACATGCAATGACTCTAGTGCTGGTTTGTGGTTTTAGTATAAGAACAAGCATGCAATGACTCTAGTGGTTGATCCATGTGTGGTTTGTGGAAACAACACACATGCAATGCCTAGTGGTTGATCCATAGGTGGTTTGTGGAAAGAACACACATGCAATGACCACTGGTGGATTCGTGTGTGGTTTGTGGAAAAGAACACACATGCAATGACTCTAGTGTTGGTTTGTGGTTTTATTATAAGAACAAACATGCAATGACTCTAGTGGTTGATCCATGTGTGGTTTGTGGAAAGAACACACATGCAATGACTAGTGGTTGATCCATATGTGGTTTGTGGAAAGAACACACATGCAATGACTCTAGTGCTGGTTTGTGGTTTTAGTATAAGAAAAAACATGCAATGACTCTAGTGGTTGATCCATGTGTGGTTTGTGGAAAGAAGACATATGCAATGACTCTAGTCGTTGATCCATGTGTGGTTTGTGGAGAGAACACACATGCAATGACCACTGGTGGATCCATGTGTGGTTTGTGGATAAGAACACACATGCAATGACTCTAGTGGTTGATCCATGTTTGTTTGTGGAAATAACACACGTGCAATGACTCTAGTGGTTGATCCATGTGTGGTTTGTGAAAAGAACACACATGCAATGACTCTAGTGCTGGTTTTAGTATAAGAACACACATGCAATGACTCTAGTGGTTGATCCATGTGTGGTTTGTGGAAATAACACATATGCAATGACTCTAGTGGTTGATCCATGTGTGGTTTGTGGAAACAACACACATGCAATGACTGTAATGGGTCCACATGTGGTTTGTGGAAAGAACACACATGCAATGACCATTGGTTGATCCATAAGTTGTTTGTGGAAAAGAACACACATGCAATGACTCTAGTGGTTGATCAATATGTGGTTTGTGGAAAGAACACACATGCAATGACCACTGGTGGATCCATGTGTGGTTTGTGGAAAAGAACACACATGCAATGACCACTGGTGGATCCATGTGTGGCTTGGGGAAAAGAACACACATGCAATGACTCTAGTGGTTGATCCATGTTTGTATGTGGAAATAACACACATGCAATGACTCTAGTGGTTGATCCATGTGTGGTTTGTGAAAAGAACACACATGCAATGACTCTAGTATTGGTTTTAGTATAAGAACACACATGCAATGACTCTAGTGGTTGATCCATATGTGGTTTGTTGAAAGAACACACATGCAATGACTCTAGTGGTTGATCCATGTGTGGTTTGTGGAAATAACACACATGCAATGACCACTAGTGGATCCATGTGTGGTTTGTGGAAAAGAACACACATGCAATCACTCTAGTGCTGGTTTGTGGTCTTAGTATAAGAACAAACATGCAATGACTCTAGTGGTTGATCCATGTGTGGTTTGTGGAAAGAACACACATGCAATGACTCTGGTTGATCCATATGTGGTTTGTGGACAGAACACGCATGCAATGACCACTGGTGGATCCATGTGTGGTTTGTGGAAAAGAACACACATGCAATGAATCTAGTGGTTGATCCATGTTTGGTTGTGGAAATAACAGACATGCAATGACTCTAGTGGTTGATCCATGTGTGGTCTGTGAAAAGAACACACATGCAATGACTCTAGTGTTGGTTTTAGTATAAGAACACACATGCAATGACTCTAGTGGTTGATCAATATGTGGTTTGTGGAAAGAACACACATGCAATGACTCAAGTGGTTGATCCATGTGTGGTTTGTGGAAATAACACACATGCAATGACCACTGGTGGATCCATGTGTGGTTTGGGGAAAAGAACACACATGCAATGACTCTGGTTGATCCATATGTGGTTTATGGAAAAGAACACACATGCAATGACACTAGTGCTGGTTTGTGGTTTTAGTATAAGAACAAACATGCAATGACTCTAGTGGTCGATCCATGTGTGGTTTGTGGAAAGAACACAGATGCAATGACTAGTGGTTGATCCATATGTGGTTTGTGGAAAGAACACACATGCTATGACCACTGGTGGATCCATGTGTGGTTTGTGGAAAAGAACACACATGCAATGACTCTAGTGCTGGTTTGTGGTTTTAGTATAAGAACAAACATGCAATGACTCTAGTGGTTGATCCATGTGTGGTTTGTGGAAAGAACACACATGCAATGACTCTAGTGGTTGATCCATGTGTGGTTGGTGGAAAGAACACACATGCAATGACCACTGGTGGATCCATGTGTGCTTTGTGGAAAAGAACACACATGCAATGACTCTAGTGGTTGATCCAAGTTTCTTTGTGGAAATAACACACATGCAATGACTCTAGTGGTTGATCCATGTGTGGTTTGTGAAAAGAACACACATGCAATGACTCTAGTGTTCATTTTAGTATAAGAACACACATGCAATGACTCTAGTAGTTGATCCATGTGTGGTTTGTGGAAATAACACATATGCAATGACTCTAGTGGTTGATCCATGTGTGGTTTGTGGAAAGAACACACATGCAATGACCACTGGTTGATCCATAAGTTGTTTGTGGAAAAGAACACACATGCAATGACTCTAGTGGCTGATCCATGTGTGGTTTGTGGAAAAGAATACACATCCAATGACCACTGGTGGAACCATGTGTGGTTTGTGGAAAAGAACACACATGCAATGACTCTAGTACAGGTTTGTGGTTTTAGTATAAGAACACACATGCAATGACTCTAGTGCTGGTTTGTGGTTTTAGTATAAGAACACACATGCAATGACTCTAGTGGTTGATCCATGTGGTTTGTGGAAATAACACACATGCAATGACTGTAGTGGTTGATCCATGTGTGGTTTGTGGAAAGAACACACGTGCAATGACCACTGGTGGATCCATGTTGGTTTTAGAATAAGAACACACATGCAATGACTCTAGTGGTTGATCCATGTTTGGTTGTGGAAATAACACACATGCAATGACTCTAGTGGTTGATCCATGTGTGGTCTGTGAAAAGAACACACATACAATGACTCTAGTGTTGGTTTTAGTATAAGAACACACATGCAATGACTCTAGTGGTTGATCCATATGTGGTTTGTGGAAAGAACACACATGCAATGACTCTAGTGGTGGTTTTAGTATAAGAACACACATGCAATGACTCTAGTGGTTGATCCATATGTGGTTTGTGGAAAGAACACACATGCAATGACTCTAGTGGTTGATCCATGTGTGGTTTGTGGAAATAACACACATGCAATGACCACTGGTGGGTCCACATGTGTGGTTTGTGGAAAGAACACACATGCAATGACTCTGGTTGATCCATATGTGGTTTGTGGAAAGAACACACATGCAATGACTATAGTGGTGGATCCATGTGTGGTTTGTGGAAAAGAACACACATGCAATGACTCTAGTGCTGGTTTGTGGTTTTAGTATAAGAACAAGCATGCAATGACTCTAGTGGTTGATCCATGTGTGGTTTGTGGAAAGAACACACATGCAATGCCTAGTGGTTGATCCATAGGTGGTTTGTGGAAAGAACACACATGCAATGACCACTGGTGGATTCGTGTGTGGTTTGTGGAAAAGAACACACATGCAATGACCCTAGTGTTGGTTTGTGGTTTTATTATAAGAACAAACATGCAATGACTCTAGTGGTTGATCCATGTGTGGTTTGTGGAAAGAACACACATGCAATGACTCTGGTTGATCCATATGTGGTTTGTGGAAAGAACACACATGCAATGACCACTGGTGGATCCATGTGTGGTTTGTGGAAAGAACACACATGCAGTGACCACTGGTGGATCCATGTTGGTTTTAGTATAAGAACACACATGCAATGACTCTAGTGGTTGATCCATGTTTGTTTGTGGTTTTAGTATAAGAACAAACATCCTCTCTCTCTCTCTCTCTCTCTCTCTCTCGTAGAAGCCTAAACCTGTGCCCACTCTGTCTGCTACGCCCTGATTGGTTGTCACAACTGTCACACGGATCCAACAAGGCTCGTTGCACATGTCGTGCCCTTCACAGGACAGCGCGAGACACCACGGACGTCTCCCTCAATGAGACTTCTACAAGAAGGAACATGATGCCGTCCATGGAAAAAGTGGTCGAGTGGTCATGTTATGTTTAATATAGTTTGCAAAGGCTACAAGTCTACTCCATGGCAACTGGTCATCCACGGACCATCGGCTATACCATTTTTTCTACGCAGCGCGCCTGCACTCTCACTTCCGTCAGTCCCCCACCTCACGAACCTTACACGCGGCAGCCGCAACCGGAAGAGCTGTCAACCAGGGCCCTCGAGGAGGCCTAAACGTCCCGGCATTAAAAACCCAGCCTACCAGGTCCTCCATTCGCACTCATCCACTACTCTCTCTTCCCTATGCAGCAAAACACCACAATCTTGAACGTACTTGCACGAACCTTCTCCATGAAACCAGTGCGTGGGAGTGAGTGTACGGGCATCGCCGCCGGGGTGGTGCTTCACGCGGCAGATCTGGAGGAGCATCACGCAGCACAGGCCGAGGAGGACGTGCAGTTCAACCCCTTGGGGGACCATGTGCACGCCGGTGCTGACGACTTCGGAGGCACCGATGAGGGCGTGGAGTTCGATGAACACGCTCCGCTCGTGTACCCGGAGGTATATCTATTTCTACATGTTTCATATTTTCTGCTCGAGCTTAATCTATCCAGGCGTCATAAAAAAATCTAGTCCTAATGATTAGATGCAACGTACGAACCGGTACATGGAGAGATCTAGTCTGTTCTGAATGAATCCACATTATTTATTTATTAATAAATTGCCAAGAACACAAACCACATTAATTTAGGAGCGAGCTGGGGAGATGGCCGTAATAAACTGCTGAACCTGTATAGACATGTTATTGCATCAAAAGTAACTTGGAATGGTGGAAGGAATATATATTTATTATTTTGCTCATTTCGGTTTGTATTCCATACATTACAAGTGTATTCAAGTGAGATGGACTCTGACAAGGAGACTAGGGACAACAAGAGCCGCCATGTCATGAAGAAGCTCAAGAGCGGGATAATCCCTTTCCGCACTCGACTTGGGGAGCTCAGGTGCCCTTTCTGTAAGAAAGGAGTCAACCCGAGGATTGCCAGCTTGATTCCGCATGAGGTTGGCATCGGTAAAAGCCCGTCTAGTAAACACAAGTCGGCGACCAAGGCTAAGCACGCTGCTTATGGCAAGTTCCTGAGGGAGTATGTCAAGAACGGCCTAGTGTCCCCTTACTTAGGAATCAACAACTCCTAGCCGACCAACCCCGTCACTATGTTGGCCCGGCCACTAATAATATTTAGTTCTCTTACCGTATCTAGACCCTTAAACTATGTGGATTTCTATTTTCGTACCCTTCAAAATATATTCAAGTTCACCTGTTTATGTTGTTAAAGTTCCGGTGGAATACTCGTTATTTTGCATGGATAGAGGGGTGCCTGATACATTGCAAATGTATCTATAATTTTTGATGTTCCATGCTTGGTTTTATCCACTTTCTTGTGTTTTGTTCCAAGTTTGGAGTACTTTTCATATGATTTCTTGGACTAACCTATTAACAAGAGCCACAGTGCCAGCTGCCTGCTTTCTACTGTTTTTGGTTCCAGGAAAGTCAGAAAATGAATATTCTCGGAATTGGATGGGACAAAAGTCAAAGTGCCTATTTTTCCGGAAGGGATCAAGTGCCAGAATATGAGACGGATAAGGGCCAGGGGCCGGCCACACCACCTGGCCGCGCGGCCAGGCTGGGCCCATGCCAGGGGGTGGTGTGGTGGCTCCCGTCACCCCCTCGGACTCTCCTTCCGCCTATAAGTTACCGTCGGGACGAAAACCCTAAGTTCCCGATCAAAAATCCACGAAAGAGTCTGTAGCCGCCGTCATCTCCATCCCTAGACCGGGAGGGATCTGAAGCTCTTCCCGGCACCCTGCCGGAGAGGGGAATTCACCCTGGAGGCCTTCTTCATCACCATGCAAGCCTCCGGTGTGATGCGTGAGTAGTTCATCCTTGGACTACGGATCCATGTAGTAGCTAGATGGCTGGTTTCTCCTCCTTTGTGCTTTCATGTTTAGATCTTGTGAGCTCCGTTCATGATCAAGATCATCTATTTGTAATCCCTACATGTTGTGTTTGTGGGGATCCGATGGATATTGAGATGCTATTTCAGATTGATTATTGATTCTATCATGTCTTTGTTATTTGAGATCTTGCATGCTTTCTGTTGTTAGTAGCTATCTTGGCCAAGTAGATGCTAGCAACTCCAAGAGTTAGTATTTATGCTCGATAGTGGGTTCATGCCTCTGGTAATCCGGGGAAGTGACAGAAATCTCTAAGGTACTAGATGTGTTGTTGCTACTAGGGAGAAAACAACGATCCTTTGTTCATAGAACAATTGTATTGTTTACTTTACATGCAGTTCGTAAAGCAATAATCTGTTGCTTGCAACTTAATACTGGAGGGGGTTCAGATGATAACCTGAAGGTGGATTATTAGTCATAGATACAGTTGGATGGCGGTCTATGTATTATGTTGTATTGCCCAATGAAGTCTCAGAGGAGTCAAGATGATTAGTATATGCATGTATTGCTTTCTCGGTGTTTGTCAATTGCCCCACTGTAATTTGTTCACCCAGCATGTTATCTATCTAAGGAGAGCCACCTCTAGTGAACTATGGATCCCGGTCCTTTTCTTTACATACAATCTATAAACTGTTTACTTCTGTGTGTTTACTTTCTGCAAACTTTTACTTCTTTCCATTCGATACGTTTAATCCTTTGTTTTCCGCAAAACACGATGAGATTGACAACCTCATCGCAAGTTGGGGACAAAGTTCTGTGGTTGTGTTGTGCAGGTCCCCACGTTGCTACTAGCACCAGTAGTGCGCTTTGCCAAAGCTCAGCTAGTAACACCTTTGGGGTGTTTCCTTGCTCCTACTGGTTCGATTAAACCTTGGTTTCATAACTAAGGGAAAACTTGCTGCTATATTCATCGTACCTTCCTCTTGGGGTTCCCAACAATCTCTACGTCGAAAGTCGAGCGCATCAGTGCCCCTGATAGATATAAGGGTTATCCTGTCCGCTAGATCACAGAGGATCAACGGTTGGTGGGCAAAACTGAGTACAACTGAATCGCCATGGTTAGACACAAGGAAAAAAAACGTGACTCACGGTACGCGTGTGCGGTGCACGGGGCGGTAGCGGACACGTGTAGCCGTGCACGGTGCATTAGCCTACGCGGTGCATGGTAGTGCAACGAAACACCGCTTCTCTTCTCCTTTAATAGAGGCCTCCCCACTCCCACTCCCACTCATCACGCACTCGCTCACTCAACCGTTTCCACTGTCCCATCACCTTCTGCAAACGCCCAACTAGACCCCAACCATGCCGGCGATGGAGAAGATCAGCGCGGTGGCCATCAGCACCTCCAAGGCAGCCAGCGAGGAGCCCCCCGTCCCCGTCCCCGCATCCGCCGTAGCCTCCGGCGAGGAGGCCCCCGCCGGTCTCGGACAGATCCCACTCGGCTAGGACCCCTACGAGGAGGTTGTCTACATAAGGCCAGAGAACCCCTACGACACCAGCATCGCCGACCCGTGGTCTGAGGTAACCAGGATTTTCTTCCCTTCCCTTGTTCTTCCCCTGTTCCCATCGTTGGATGCTAGATCGTATTTTATTAGGGCTCGACTGTACGTGTTTTTTATAGTAGCTACTCCTATTGTGTTAGATCTCGATTTTCGATGAATCCCCATGTTCGTAGATGGGATCGGTATTCGATTTGGTTTGAGATTTGGGGAATAATCGGGAGATCTCATTCGGTTAATTTATGCAAAAAATCAATCCCGACAATCAACGTATCTCAATCATGTCCTTATTTCACTCTTCTGTTTTTTTCCAACAGGAGGATAGCAGCGACGACGAGTCGCAGGACACCAAGACCCGTCATGTGCCGAGGAGGCTGAAGTCCGGTCAGTACAACAACTTCTTCGCCGGCGACATGTATAGGTGCCCCTTCTGCCCCACCAGGAGGCTCTGCGGCACGGACTTCAACTCCCTCGTGAAGCATGCCGAGGACGTGAGGACCTGCGGTGAGTCCGTGAACGTCCACGGCTTCAGGGCCAAGCACCAGGCGCTCGGTCTTCACCTCCGCAACCTCCAGAAGGTGGCTATCAAGGAGGGTCGCATGCCCCCAATCAGACCCATGGTGCCCAAGGTCAAGGGGCTGGGAAGCAAGCAGTGGAGGAGGCGCTAGAGGGAGGAAGCGGATGCCCTCCTGGCAGAGGCCATGCGGGGCCACTGATCAGCTGCTGCTGCTGCTGTAAAGCAGCTTCTTTTGTCTTGTCTGTGTTGAAACAGTCCGTTGCTGCTGCTGAGCAGCCTAATTGTCGAACCTCGTTAAGTACCGTACTATATAACCTATATTAGCTACTTTATCTACATCTGCTCTATTTACTGAATTTATTTATGGTGCTGGTTTGTTTTGCTGCTCTAGATTTGCTACCAGATTGGGGTAAAACAATCACAAAAGGAACAATGAATGAAGAGAGAAGCTGCTCTAGATTCCCTACCTTTTTGGGCAAAAAAACACAACTATTAGAGAGAGAGGGGAAAAGGCGCTCTTTAAAATGGCCACTTTAGGCGTCATGGCGCACGTAACGGCCAAGCCTTTGACCAGACGGCACCCCCCTCCGAGCGCATGTGAGGGCTTCGGAATACCGGGAGGGCAAAAGTGAGGACAAACGAGACACAATGTTGCTATAGCTAAATCTGACAAAAATCTGAATTTGGTTTTACCATGCAATTTGGCTAGAGCTCCACAATGTAGCTATTCTAAATCCCTAAACTATGTGGTGTGTTGAAAGCTAATGCTTTTCCACCGACACGTAAGTTGCTTGATCGTCCATGCTTACACAAGTGGCCTACAGAGAAACTTATAGAAGAATGGGCAAACGAGCTTCATTTTGGCAAATTCGGGACAAGCTTTGCGCAATCGGCAGGCCTGATCGGCTGGGCGGCTGCCCCGGGGTACAGGGATGCTAGGTCCATGTCTATGCTTACACTTCTTAAACTTGTACACTTCTTTCTGTCCTGTCACGTTACATCATGTCAGCACCATGCACCCGCTGCGGATCAGCAACGGGACAGTGGTCTACGTGACAGGTCTCTGCCACGCCAAAGCCACGTCGCACACCCGTCCCATCGCCTACCGGGACGGACGCCGAATTTAATCGCTAGGATTGGAAACCATCGGTGCTCGCCCGGTCAAACTTGGTTCTGCATGGGTATGACCGGAATATTGGTAATCGGAATTTAAGCATCACCTTCTGTCTCCTCAGCACATCACTATGCAAAAATCCCCAACTCATTCCTTCTGTCGGCGCCGCCACCGCAAGAACCATCAACGCTGCCGCAGGCACCGGCTCTGCCTGGCCAAACCACCGCAACAAATCACTCCACCTCCACGCCCAGTCCCAGCCACTGCTACCGAAACTAGGCCACTGCCGCCGCATTAGCTTCTGCCATGGACGCAGAGTACGGCATGTTCGGCGACGGGAGCGACTACACCGACGAGTACACCGTCACTGCCCATGGCACCACCAAGCTGACGGTCGTCCACACAAATGCGTCAGCGGAGGTGGCCAAGGTCATCGCAATGTACGAGCGGTGGCTACAAGATCCGATGGACAGGTACAAGATCGTCGGCCTTGACCTCGAGTATACCAGAGATAGGAAGAGGACGGTGCTTTTGCAACTGTCCATGCGCAATCACTGCCTACTATATCATGTATGTAGGGCCAAATCTGTATGCCCGGAGCTTCGCGAGTTCCTACATAGGAGGGAGATCTACTTCGCCAGCGTCGACATCAAGAATGACACTCCGAAGCTAGAACGATATCTCCTCGTTCATGTCGTCAATCACGTCGATCTCCAACGTTTGTGGAGGTACCCGGATGGCGGTACGGGGAAAGCTGGCATGGCTAGACTTGCTTCCGACATCATCGACCACGAGTACGCCGGCATGAAAATCGAGTTCACGAAGCACCTGCACGAGCGATGGGAGTGGAGGCACCTGGATTACGATGCGTACGCAGCCAGGGACGCGTATGTCTGCTACGAGATGCTCAACAGGATCTGGCGGGTGGGTGAGTGTGCTGTTTACCACTACTAGTTTCACATTTTGTTCCTAGTTTTATCTCGCCTGTATTTTTTCTCACCTGTATTTTCTAAGCATTCTGTGTGTAAGAACCAAGCTCGTATGATCCCTATGCTATTAGCTACTTAACCTGTATGAATTACATTCCCCCTTTTGTATACTCAACATTCATTCTTACAAATTCTGTTTGTGCCATTTGCATGCGGTAGAATCTAGGACTGACATGCATAAGGTGTGATACAGTCATAAGTCATAACCAAACACAGATTATAGAGAAGGATACAGTCATAAACCAGATTATAGTTTGACAAAGGTAATACACAGCAGTTCATAATTTCTCACATAGTGTACTTATGAAATAACATGTTTTCATAAACACAACAATCATGCACTAATAGTCTACATCCCAGCCTGTTGGAGAAGGCAACTGATCCCAGGATGCCTTCGGTCGCTTGCCCCGGTTTGTAGATTCATCTACGATCCGGCATCTGGGACAAATAACCTGCCTTGGTGGTGGTTCAATGATGTGATGCCTGGAACGAGATTTTACAATCTGGCGGTATAGCTCGTGGCTTACATACCCGTCAATTGCAGTATACTTCAGATTAGGTTCAGAAAGTGGCTTATCCTCCCAGTAATCGTGCCCTAAACGCCTCCACGAACATCTCGGCAATCTGTCCTTCATGTCAGTGTACCACGGGTCTATGAGTTCGGAGGCAAGAGCGGCCATCCCAGTCTTGCTTCCCTTCGTCCCTGGGATCCAGTAAATTTCCTAGATGTCCACTCTGCACTCCTTTGGGATTCTAATGTTGACAGTCGGGCTTTCAAGCAGTTTACTGTCATTCGTGATTTCAACACTAGTAAATGTTATGTGCTGGTTCACGAGAAAGTCATGAAACAGATCCCTAATGCTTTCGCCCCACCTGCATGAAAATGAATTCAGACAAATAATATAGCAATAACTTCTGCAAACAGACGGTTCAGGAACAAAAAGACAACAAAGTCTACCAGATCCCGTCAGCCCCCTTCTCGCAAAAAGGCTGGTATACGAGGATGTGCCCCTTCATGGAGAGTTGCACCACGGCGATCCTGCGGCAATCGCAGTTGTACTCGAGGTCGAGACCTATGAACCTGTTTTCTTCGAACTGCAGCCAACTCGTGAAATTATTCAGAGTGTTCCTGACCGTCCGAGGGTCGGTGGTGTAGACGACATCGATCTTCTTCCCGCCATGTACTTCGATGTCGAAGTGCGCAGTTTATTGCCTGCCGTCGTTTCGGACGTCCGGAGCGTCCATGACTACAGGCAAGAGGGAAAGGATATGGAGGAAGAGGGTGATGCGGTGGTGGAGGAAATGGATGAGGCCGTGGAGGAGAAAGACGACGAGGCCGTGGAGGAGGAAATGAGATGGATAAGTGAAAGATTGGAACCGCCCTTACCAATATCTAGAATGGTGCACGACCGTTCATAGTAGGGTGAAGGTGGCGAAAAACGCCGGTTACTTTTACACGTCGACGCTAGCACTTCCTAAAATTTGTTCTGCGCCACTTGCATGCGGTGGAATCAATTCAAACGTAGGCACGTTTACGTGTGCCGACCTTCACCCACTGGCACGCGGGCTGCACATTTCCCTTTTATGATTTATTTTTTCACTTCCTTAGACGGTTTTGGTGCCCGCCCTCAATAATTACGCCCCCCGTTCTTTTCTTCCACGCGGACGAGAACCGGCGGCGGCGGCGGTTCCTTGCAGATTCGCTCCCCACTCGAAAAACTGCCCCCATCCCTGATTCCACCCCCTCTTGAATCCATCCGCCTCCTCATCACAACGCCTCCATTAATCCACCGGATTCCAGACTCCATTTGCCGCTATGGGTAGAGCTTGGGGTAGCAGCAGGCTGAAGCGAAAGGCATGCGACAACGACGCGGATGGCCAAGGCGACCGCTACCGCGAGGATTGGGGATGGCCGAACCTCAGCGCCATGAACGTGCACATGATCGCCTCGGAGTTGGACATCATCTCAGCCGTCCGCCTCGCTCGCTGCATCCCTGGCTACCGCGTGCCGATGCGGAACATGGATGAACAACCGTTCGGCACGCCAGGCCTTCTTTACCCCGATAATAGCAAATGGCCAGACGACCGCGTTGGCCACGTAAGTTCCAGTATCTAGCTTATTCGTTCAGTCATATCGTTGATTCATATGTGCTGAACTCTCATCGGAATCCTATGTTTCTTTCGTCGAACATGTTGTGTGTACGCGCGGTTTGAACAAATCGAACCATTTAAGACTATTCTGTACAGCGGAAGCTCTACTCGTACCTGATATTTTGGTATTTTCGTAGTGACATAGTCTTACTCTAGGTGATAGACGAGTTGTCAATTTTGATTTTGCAATGGAATGCCTGCTAGGTGATATTCTGTTTCCTAAAATAAAAACAAACATATTAGACGATTTAAGGCTGTTATGCCCCGAGCTGTTTAGTTATGATCATCGTTAGGAGTTTGTTCTGGGGGGCTCTGCTCCTACTCCATATATTGAGTATCTTCGTAGTGACACAGGCACACTTTAGGCGATATCTGAGGAGACACTCGTATTTAGGCGATATTTTGTGTACTTTAATATAAAGGTCAAGTTGTCAAATTGTATCTGCAATGGAATCCATGCTAGGTGATTGTACCATTTGACAACAAACTCTGTAGAATATTCATGCAAAACTGATGCTGCTGGATAAGTGGTCGGAATCAGTAGTGGTGAATATCAAGTAAGAAGAAGAGACGGAAATGAGAGATGACCAAAACTGGGTGGGTGGCAACGGCGAGTGGCTAGTCCTTTTATCCCAGGATGGGAGTACTTGGACTCTAAAAAATGCTACAGATCGGAGAGGCTAGCAGTGCCATCTTTGAAGGGCGTCGGCATTACTGCATTCAACAGCGGGTGGCCGCCGCCCATTTCCGAATTCGCTTACAGGTTCAACATGGCAGAACTTGAGCTCGTGAAGGTACAACTCCCACATAGACTGTGGGAGGGGGCGTTGAAGAACTGGGAGTATGACCTCTTGGAGGTGTTTGACAAGGCAATCGCATTCATTAGATGCGCAGAAGACAATGAATGGACAGTCTTGCACGACGACTTCCTGCGGCTGGAGAAGTATGTCGACGCCGTCTTCACCTACGGCTGCCCTTCATACAGACCGCAACGCATTTATGCGGTCACTGAACCTAGCGGCGACGTGCGTGTTTGGGAGCCGTCCATTTGGGGTGAGTCATGGTGTCATATAGCATGTAAAGTCCCATTCAAAATTCTGCTTACTAACCGTTAGTAACACGCAGGTACCCACGCAGCCCCGCGCATAATTCCAGCTCCGGTCATCGAAGATGCAGTAGCAGATGCTGAACTTGGGACACGGCGCTGGTTCCTAGCACTTCTCAAAGACAACATGGAACATCATGATGAACTCTTGTGGATTCATATCAAGGGAGCACTAAACAGCGTTGGTGATACAATAGAACATATGGGGACACAACTTTCTTCATACCCATCGCTGCGGTGTCACGTTTTCTCGAGGTCCACATGCCCATCCGAAGACCCAGTAGAGCAAGTCTGGAGCAGAGTCAACAATCTGAAGGGACAATCTTTGTTTCTTGGGATCAACTACCCTTTCTTTGTCGGAGCCCCTGGAGCTGTTGAACCTGTAATTGCTCAGGCAGCCCTGGCCCCTGATGCTGTTGCTGCTGGTGGTGGTGGTGGTGTTGGTGGTGGTGGAGCTGACGAAGAACTAGCTGCTGCTGCTCCTGGTGAAGCTGACGAAATACTTGGTGATGCTGCTGCTGGTGAAGCTGACGAAATACTTGCTAATGCTGCTGCTGGTGAAGCTGACGAAATACCTGCTGAGGCTGCTGCCGGAGTCTAGGAAGAACATGCTGGTGTTGTTGGTGAGGTGCCAGCACTTCCAGTGTTGATAGCAGACTGTGTGTTTGCTGCACACTCACGCGCCTATCATGTTGACACTCCAGATCCGACCTGGAGCCGAATCCACGTCGGGGGGAGGGGGCCTACAATTGGCTCATCAGTGGGGTCGTACTATTTGAAGGAGAATGAAAGACGGCCAAACGCAGCATTCTGGTTCGTTCCGACGATACCACCAGCTCCAGGGACCTAGTTGTCATACTGGCAGATCCGATGAACCATTGTTCTTTATCTTTATCATTAGTTACGCTTATGTGTGTAAAGACTAAGCTGTGCTTATTTGTGTAAGACTAAGTTAGGCCTAACTGCGTAATATTCAGTGAAGCCCAGCTTTTCTTTCCACGCCCATAACAACAGAATTGCACCATAGAACATACAAATGTAATGTGCATACCACGCATTTTTGCTCAGGATAACAACCACTTCAAGCAAATGATACATCATGTACGCATTTGAACGCGTCACTAGAATGTGCCACCTATTGATGATTGATGACATGGATCTAGCTTTTCTGCGCTTATTTGCATTGAATCACTCATTGATTTGTTCACATATTTTTTGGCAATGGCTGATGAAATCCACTCTCTTGGTAATCTGCTTCATCAGCGAGCACTTGTTGATGCAATGCAAAGTACAGAACATGGCCGTCATCGTCATTCCATTTAGGTTCTCTATGTTTCGTCATCACGGAGCTACTAATTTCAAATGAAAATCTAGTAAACAATATATGTGTACATTGTTAGAGTATGCTATGGCCACGGTACATACATGTTTTTCTACAATCACAAGAAGAAAACTTGATGCATTTTCACCTTGTTGACGTTGTGCCGAACTGGGTGGATGTGGCTCTGGGGTTCGGAGAGGAAGGCGCCGTGGCTGGTGCGTGTGCGACCACGGTGACGGCGAGCTCGGATTCTGGAGGAGACCAACAGGACTGAGCATGGTCGGCATGGGTACAGATCTCATCCGGGAATGAATTCTCGTCCCCGCGCCGTGCCAATGGTGTGGTCATGGTGAGGGCGAGCTCCAATTAGGGATGGGGAGGAGAACGGGCCGAGCAGGTTTGTCCAAGTCCTAGCTCCGTGCTATGGCCGTGACCATAGATTGCCGCCCTGGAGGAAGAAGCAGATGCGTAAAGGATGCATGCGCCAACGCTGCAAGCCTACATGGCAGCAACGACGACATCGACATAACGGCGAAAGCTGATAGGGGGGCCCAACTTGACGGCCGTTAGCCTGATTTTTTGTATTGAAACGTAAAGTTGAATTCGTGCCGAAAAGGACCCTTTGAGTATTTGGCATGCCAACTACAGTCATCGCGGATGATATCAGGGAACTCGGGTACCGTGTTGCCTGGCCACCCCAACTTTCGGGCCACAAAATGATATTCTCTTCCGTGTCCCCCTCGGTGAAAAACTGACTTTGGCTTTTGCCCCGTCCAATTCTGAGAATATTCATTTTCTGACTTTCCTGGAACCAAAAACAATAGAGAACAGGCAACTAGCACTGTGGCATCTTGTTAATAGGTTAGTCCAAGAAAGTGTATAGAAAGTACTCCAAAGTATGGACAAAACATAAGAAAGTAGATAAAAGCAAGCATGGAACATCAGAAATTATAGATACATTAGCATCATATCAGTGTTCCTTGAGTTTCCTCGGTTT
Organism: Avena sativa; assembly: GCA_916181665.1. Lineage (NCBI taxonomy): Eukaryota > Viridiplantae > Streptophyta > Magnoliopsida > Poales > Poaceae > Avena > Avena sativa. The sequence goes on along the minus strand of OV702290.1, from coordinate 21,846,865 downwards.
CCCAAGTTGATACGTAAGGGGTGCCAACAGCTTTATATTCACTGTAAGTGCTAGCACGCCTCTGTCTACCAACTAGTAGATCCCTCCATCAAGTCCACATGAGAGGCAAATATTGAGAGGTCGACTTATCTCAACAACAAGATGTAGAAAATCTAACACATGGTCACATTGATGAATATCATAATAGACTTTATCTTATTTCAATCTCATACTAGGGTTTCTCCATCTCCCCAAGAACTAGAGCTCTACTCAGACATGGAGGTAATCAACATCATGGCAATAGTAATGGAAATAATCATAGATGAATAGTACTTGTATAAATCCACAACGAGTATGGGAATTACAACAAGATCTAGACAAGATGTAGATGGGATGGATTGATATGGTGGTGATGAAGTGGTGGATGATGAAGGTTGATGCCTTAGCCTTCTGGATCTGCGCAGGGCGAAGAAGGATCCCCGGTGGATGAGTTCCCCCTCCGGATGCCTTCCAAAGGTGAGGTTTCTGCGATTTCTAGGTGTTCTCTATGTCGTCTCCCCGAACCAGTTGCACGGTGTGAAACTATTTGAGGAGGCAGAGGCGGCGCAAACTATACGGCCGGAAAATTTGCTCCTGCCGAATAGTTGGTCGTTGAACCTTCTGCCTCCTTTGTTCGCTTTTGGTTTTCTTCTAGTATTATTAATATTTCCTCAATAAGCGATTTACGTTGTTTTTGACTCCTTTTCTCCAAAGTATAACTGCTCCAAGAATTTTATCCATTGGATCCATCATCTATCCTGATCCTGGTGAAAACAGACATAAAATGTGCACGCGAGCGCCATAAAATACCAAGATCCTATATCTGCAATGCAAAATAATAATGTAAAACATGATGCAAATATGCACTCATCAACTTCCCCAAGCTTAGAATCTTGCTCATCCCGAGCAAGTTTTAGCTTAATGGATGTGATCCTCATATTCATCAAGCTGAGTCGACTAAAATAAATGAGGCAGTTGCAGCATGTGTTTATCATATACGATACATAGGAATATGTTCGTGAATAGTACCTTACTCGAACCATCTGAATAGTATTAGCAGGATTCCACAGCTTAGTGATCAACAGTTCATAAAAGATGAACCTAAACATAATGTAAAAGTATCCGGTTCAACCGAACGAGTTAGCGAGGTAGTCCCAAGTGTTTAAGATCAAATGTATTGACTTGGGATTCAAAATATCAAAAGTGTCTCTTTGTCACACTACAATACAATGGTATATGCCTATTTTCTCTTTGCACACTCACTCTTTCTCTTCTTTCTTTTCTTTTCTTTTGCATATATGCTCACACTTTTGTTTAAGTGCTATGCAAAGGAGCTAGCCATATATTCCACCTTATGTAGGAATTCAAAGTTTAACGATCTCAATTATAAAATTCCAACTGTATATGAAGCATTCTTATGACTTGGAGATTCTACCCGACTTGTTCTCACTCTATTTTGATAGCACTTTCATTTTCCTTTGTTCAAGGTTTCTTTTTCAACTTAACTTGTATAGATAATCTTTCTTTGTAAATCAAACTGTAGACTTACATCATATTGAGCAAATTAGCTTTATGTGTTCCATTAATACCAATGGTGTGGAAGACTCCTATTGTTATCCTCAAGTGCAAGTAAAATTATACTCAAGCCATTCATATATCATCAATCAAACACAAACTCCATATTGCTCCATATATAATAATAAACTCGGAATTTCATTAAAGGGGTTGACTATTATTGAAGGGAATTCTAATGATGCAAACTTTATTGGTAGTTTGAACTAATGCAAAAATAATAATAAATACATATAGGATAGATTACAAGGTCTTAAAGATCTCCCCAAGCTTGGAATCAAGCTAGGGGGATCAAATAATCCCTTGCGATTATTTGATACCGTGATTGTTGTAGATCACTATGGCGCCATGGCATGTAACACCATGGTGCGTAGCTTCTTGTTGGTCTCATCCAGAGCAGTTATGCGACTGTAGCACCTACGCGGATCAGATTGCAGAGTGTCCACTCTATCTGCGAGCTTAGTCACCAATGGAAGGAGGTCTTCCTTCTTCTCCATATGATTGAGACGGTGATAGACTTTGACACGATGGAGTAGCTCCTGCTTATGATATATCTCCAGTGCCCGCACCCGATCCTTGGTCCTGGGGACAGCTTCTTCATCCTCATCCATAATTGATGGATTGGGGAAGTGGAATCCGTACCTCAACTCTTCTTGAGGCTTAACCCTCATACGAGCACCAATGGTTAGCTTCAAGAGTGGTGCCTTTGCTCCCTTGCTAGCACCTGCATCAATATTAGATAATTCATTATGCTTGTGTGGCCTTGTATCCATGGTGATGAACTTGACCGTCTCCACACGCCCTTTTCCATGTGGCTTGGGATCATCTCTCTCTTGTTGAGCTTTCTTCATCACCGCCCAATCGATTTCCGGTGGATCATAGATGTCACGGTGGATGTAGATGTCAACCATGTTATCATCGGAATCGTTGTTGAAGTAGCTTGGCTCGACATACTCCTTGTACCTCGGGCTAAACCTCTCCACCTCCTCGTCATCGTCCTCCATGGACGGGCTGCTAGATCGGTCCCTGGAAGGAGCGATAAGCCCTATGGGATTCCCACGGCCTACGACGGGATAACGCATTGCTAGATTGGTTCCTGGAGATTATGATTAGAGAGAGAGAGACAATGGAAATATATAAGGGGGATCAGAGGTCGGTAAAACTCGCGAGAAACACCAAATTGTCATCCAAGAAAAGAATCTTAACGAAACAGGGAAAGAAATCACAGATTTGGAAGAGTTCTGGCACGTAACGACCAACTATACGGGCGCAACCCGTATAGCTCTAGCTGTAGATTTGGTTCCGGGCAGATATTTCCAAATATCTCGAGTCCAGGTCGATTAAATCATGATTTGGAACCGACAATAACGTTTTTTAATGAATAAACGAAAAGACAAACGAAAAGTGTCTGAGAGTTTAACGACCAACTATACGGCCAGAATTTTGGCTCCGCCGTATAGCTGCGACCGTAAAGATATAGACACCGAAAAACAAAAGTATCTGAGAGTTCAACAAGCAACCATATGACCAGAATTTTGGCTCTGGTCGTATAGTTGCGACCGTATAGATACAGACACCCAAAAGCAAAACTATTTGAGAGTTTAACGACCAACTATACGGGTTGAAATTTGGCTCTGGGTTGCGACCGTATAGGCTCATATATCTTAAAAAATCACAAAGATGATACCGAGAGTTTAACGACCAACTATACAACGGGAGCTCCCTCTCCGGTCGTATAGTTCCGCCCATATAGTTGGTAGAAACCCTCTAAAACTTCAGAAAACACAAGGAATTTGAAGGCAAAAAATTTAGAAGTAAAATTTGTGAAAACAAATCACTTATTTGGGTAAGAACACTTATCTTGCACTTACCATTGTCTTATTCGGGGATGAAAAGTTCCTCCAACAACAAAGACTTCTTCTCTCTTGAAGGAATTGACCTTGATTCATTGAATAATTCTCCTAAACGAAAATCACTATAACTAAAGTTCCTCTCAATAAGATTGGTGTCTTGCTGGGCAAACATGGACACTGCATTTAACATCTTTATTTCCTGCCTCGGCATAATCTGCAACTCAAATTCTTGAAGTGAAAGAATCCAACGGATCAGTCTTTGCTTATGTTCTTTCCTCTCAAGGAGTTCTTTTAAACCATCACGATCCGTATGAACTCTTACCTTTGCATCAACTATGTAAGAACAAAATTTATCACAAGAGAAAAATACAGCAAACATTTCCTTTTCTTCCTTAGGGTAATTCTTCTGAGCACAATTTAGAGTTCTACTAGCATGATGTATAATATTAAATCTACGACCAATATGTTGTCCTAGAGTTACTCCTACAACATCATCACTAGCTTCACATATTAAGTCATAGGTTGTATCCCAGATAGGTGGTTTAATGATGGGAGCACGAGATAAAGCATTTTTGAGTTTATCAAAGGCTTCAAGACATTTATCATCAAAATTAAATCTTACTCCCTTTTGCAGGAGGTTAGTCAAAAGTTTAGATATTCCAGAGAAATTTCTAATGAACCTTCTATAAAAACCCACATGACCAAGGAAACTTCTTATACCTTTAATATCCCTAGGTTGTGGCATTCTCTCTATTGCCTCAACCTTAGCTCTATCAACTTCAATTCCCTTACCTGATACCTTGTGTCCAAGGACTATACCTTCTTTGACCATAAAATGGCATTTCTCCCAGTTTAGAACAATATTAGTTTCTTCACAATGCTGCAAAACTCTTTTGAGATTATCCAAGCAACTAGTAAATGAAGTTCCATAGACAGAAAAGTCATCCATAATTACTTCCATTATAAGTTCTATAATATCCGCCAAAATAGCAGTCATGCATCTTTGAAAAGTAGTCAAAGCATTACATAAACCAACAGGCATACGTTGGTAAGCATGTAAACCATAAGGACTAAAGAAAGTTGTTTTAAGTTGGTCATCAGGATGAACAACTATTTGAGAAAAACCAGAGTATTCGTCCAAGTAACAAAAATGAGTATGGTTTGCTAACCTCTCTAAAGTTTGATCTATGAACGGTAAAGGATAGTGATCTTTCCTAGTTTCTTTATTTATTTTTCTGAAGTCTATGCACATCCTATGCCCAACAATAGTTCTAGTAGGTATCAATTCATTATTTTCATTCGGAACAACAGTGAAACCGACCTTCTTAGGGACACAATGAACAGGACTTACCCATTCACTTTCATTAACATGATAGATTATACTTGCATCTAGTAGGCATACAATTTCTTTTCTTACCACTTCTTTCATTTTAGGCTTCAATCTTCTATTAAATTCCGCAAATGGTTTATCACCTTCCTCCATGAATATTTGATGGATGGCTATCATGGGACTGATGCCCTTCACATCATCCATTGAGTACCCAAAGGCCTTGCGATGCTCCTTAAGTATCTCCATAAGTTCTTCTTCTTCTTTTCCTAAAAGTTTAGCGCTGATAATAACATGAAATTTATTTGTATCATCTAGAAACCTGTATTTGAGATTATCTAGTAGAGTCTTCAACTCTGGGGGTGGTAGTTCCTCGTCCCCTCTCTTTTTTGGCTCTTCAAAAGCCTCATCAGTTGGAGGTCCCATTATGGGAAGTGAATCGAATCCATCTTCTAGTTCTCCTAGGGACTTGTCCACTATAACTATTTATTCATAATTTGGATCTTCATTTATTTCTTCTTCTTGATTACTAAAGAAAAGAGCCGCCATTTCCTCAATAGTTCTCTCTTCCTCTTCTTCTTGTATTTGTGGAGGCCTGTCTTTAAATTTGGAAAAGTGGAATTTATTTTCCATTCCCCCAAGCTTAAGAGACGCAATCTCATTCTTGAAATTAACATAGGCACCTATATCACTCAAAAAGTTTCTTCCAAATTTAATTGGGCAAAGAGTGTCAGCTGGCATATCAACAACTACAAAATCGATAGGAAAGTTTTATTGTCAATTGTGACAGTTGCATCTTCAACTACTCCCATTGGAATTCTAAGATTTTTATTGGCTAACATAATTGTCATATCAGTATTTTAAATTGTAGCTAGTTCTATTTCTTCTTTTATTTCTAAGTAGAAATCATAAGATATAACATTAACTTTAGTGCCAAGATCACATAAACCGTAATGCGAGGTTTCTTTAAATATGTAGGGAAGAATAGGCTTACCCACATCTTTTACCTTTGTTTTACTTTCAACCAATACGAAAGTCTCTTCATCAAGTTCAACTATGTTACAATGTGCGTACATAGCCATAATTGCTTCCTTGGTTACCTCTTCATCTTTGGTTTCTTCCAGATGTTCCACGACTTCTGGCATACTTTCTTCTTCCTTCTTATCCTGTACTACTTTGACCTGTTCATATTCAAGAATATGCTTTTGTGCAGTGTTAGGAAAAGGCATCTCATTTATTGGTTCTAAGGAGGCCAGTGTTGCTTTATCTTCTCTTTTCTTCTCCGGTTCGGGTGGTGGATAATACTTGACCGGTCAAGATCTGAATCCAAATAAAGTTCTTAAGATAATTCTTTAACATGCCCTTTTTTTATTATAGTCCTGAATACAATCATGTTCTATTTCTGCTCCTCCTTCACTTCCTAGACCAAAATTCCATGAAACTCCATGATCACGAATTCTATTAAGTAAAGCCCAAGCTTTAGGTATAGGAAGAATCATAAAGGCTCATTCCGCGAAAGAGTCTAGTTAAATTTTATTAGGTTCAATTAAACCACCATAAAAGATATGCAATAAATACCATTCAGGTAAATCATGATGCGGACATAGTCGTAGTAAATCTTTAAATCTGATATAAGCTCTTACTGGTCCTTCATTAGAATGATTTTTCCAAGTCATTATAAGACGCCTGATTCCAAAAGATTTTGACAATGGATAATATTTTCCTAGAAATTCACAGGCTAGATTATCCCAAGTAGTAGTGGCTTCAGGTGGTAGAGATCTATACCATGAGAGAGCTGTACTAGTCAAAGTATGACTAAAAAGTTTAACCCTTACCTCATTAGCGGTATATCCCATCAATAGAAAAGTGCCACATATATCTTTGAAACATGAAATATGCTCATATGGATCAGGATCTTCTCCATTAAATTGCTTCTTGTGTAAAATACCAAGTAGTAGACAATTTATTTCAAACTCCCTTGTCCTCACATTATAGTTGTCCCTTTTGTAAATATCATAGGGCTTCCCAAAGAATTTGAGTGGGTTAGTGATGACCCACAAGTATAGGGGATCGCAACAGTCTTTGAGGGAAGTAAAACTCAACAGTCTTTGATTCGACACAAGGGGAGCCAAGGAATATTTATAAGCCTTAACAACTGAGTTGTCAATTCAGCTGCACTTGGAAACAATCTTGCTCACATTAGTTTATCAGTAGCAATAGTTTTGTAATAGCAATAGCAAAGTAAAAGTAGTGGTAAAAGTAAAAAACAGTAGTAACAATTGCAGTAAACAGTCGGATTAAAGCGCGGTGTTCGTAATCATAGGCATGTGTTCCATATATAGTCATACGTGCTCATAATGAGAACTTGCACCACATCTTTTGTCCTGCTAGCCCGTTGCAGCGGGGCCTCTAGGGAATCTACTAGCAATTAAGGTGCTCCTTTTAATAGAGCACCGGAGAAAAGCATTAACACTCCGTGAACACACGTGATCCTCATATCATAGCCATCCCCTCCGGTTATCCCGATTCTTGTCACTTCGGGGCCTTTGGTTCCGGACAATAATATGTGTAAACAACTTACAGGTAAGATCATAAACAGTACTATCATCATGAATCAATAACATGTTGAGATCTGAAATCATGGCACTCGGGCCCTAGTGACAAGCATTAAGCATAAAAAGTTGCAACAAAGTCAAAAAGCACAAACAATAGATACTAGGCACCATGCCCTAACAACCTGATGCAATTACATGAACGATCTCATCCAATCCCTACCATCCCCATAGCCTACTATGGGGGATTACTCACTCATGGATGGGGGAATTGATGTCTACGCACTTTTATTCATATAGACAGTTGTTGGGCCTTCAAGTGCACAGGTTTGTAGAACAACAGCAAGTTTCCCTTAAGTGGATTACCCAAGGTTTATCGAACTCAAGGAGGAAGTGGTCAAAGGTATTCCCTCTCAAGCAACCCTGCAATCAAGATACAAGAAGTCTCTTGTGTCCGCAACACACCCAATACACTTGTAAGGTGTATAGGTGCACTAGTTCAGCGAAGAGATAGTAAAATACAAGTGGTATGGATGTAAGACAACGGTGCCAGAAAATTACTTGATGGCGTGGAAGATACTAAAGGCAAACTGAAATAAAGATGGAAGCAAGCAAACATGTAACAGATCTAGTTGCAAATGGTATTTCAATGCTTAGAAACAAGGCCTAGGGATCATACTTTCACTAGTGAACACTCTCATATAAATATCTTCTCTTTTTGATACTACTCTTAACTACTCTCCGGTTGGACATTCTAATCCATGGTAGGGCTATAACATCACACCTCAAAGTCCGCCTTTCCCATCTAGATAACCCCATACTATCACCTTGAGCTCTAGATGGTTCCAACAAACACCACAATTTCATAGAAACATCCAACTCCAAATATAACTCATAACAAGTAATTGTAATCTCTAGCCTAAGTTCCACCATGGTGTGCACACTATCACTTTCACGCACATGGGGAGAGCAGAGATCTATTAAAGCACTTGAGTAGCAAGGTAGATCTACTTGATTACAAAGCTCATGATCACAATATGATCATGCATAGAGAGAGAGATGAACACATAGCTACTGGTAGAACCCTTAGCCTTGAGGAAGAACTACTCCCTCATCATCATGGGAATCAGCAACGGCGATGGAGATGGTGGTGGAGATCGATGGAGATGGCTCCGAGGGCACTTCCCCATCCCGGCAAGGTGCCCGAACAGAGACTTTCTGTCCCCCGAATCTCCCCTTCGGTGGCGGCGGTGCTGTGGAACTTTTCGTGGCTGGAGGCTTTATGATTTAGGGTTTTTGCATCGGGAGGCATCTTATAGGCGAAGAGGCAAGGTCGGTGGGCGGCCAGGAGGGCCCACACCATGCCCTGGCGCGGCCTGGGGGGACCCGCACCTAGGGGTGGTTTGGCCACCCTGTGGCCCCCCTTCGTCTCTCCTTCTGGCTCCGTGAATCTTCTGGGAAAATAACGATGTTGGATTCTGTCAGGTCCAATTCCGAGAATATTCATTTTCTGACTTTCTGGAACCAAAAACAGTAGAAAACAAGCAACTGGCACTATGGCTCTTGTTAATAGGTTAGTCCAAGAAATCATATGAAAAGTACTCCAAAGTGTGGACAAAACATAAGAAAGAAGATAAAACCAAGCATGGAACATCAAAAATTATGGATACGTTAGCAACGTATCAACATCCCCAAGCTTAACTCCTGCTCGTCCTCGAGTAGGTAAGTGATAAAAAGAAAGAATAATTTTTGAGGTGACATGCACCATCATAAACTTGATCAAAGTATTTGTAAAACAATGATAGCTGGGATCATAGTACTTCAATCATAATATGAAAGACAAAGTTCTAACAATAAGGCAAAGCAACTATGTTGCAACATGAAAAGACATAAACAAAAGATTCATGAATAATAATGCTTTGCAAGACGTTTGTTTGTTTCACATAAAGAAAACATAGCATAGTGGCATTCAGCTTGTCCCTCATAGAGTAGCAAACATAAATGCATAGGACACCTTCAAAGATAATAAGAGTGACTAGATACAAATAGTTTAAAACAAGCAATATCAAGGTATGCATCAATCAACAAGTCTTGTGACAATGCACATAGAACTAAGAATGGCCACTATGCTCTCAAAGTAGGTGCATAAAGATAGAAGGTGGAGACTCAACAAAAAAGTAAAAGAAAGGCCTTCATAGAAGGAAGTAGGGATTCAAGTCTCATAAAGAGATTCCAAAAATTATGGTACTTAATAGCTTTCAGCTCTCATTGCCTCTATCATAAGCATCTTGAAGTGATTAAGGTTAAAGTGAACAAACTATGGTGTATATGCTTGACGAAGTATAAGATGGAAATCTCATGTCCCATGAATACGAGGGCCGCTCCTCATGCTACTCAAGTTTAGTCACCGGTAAGTTCTTGTCATAGTAAGTACATGTGTATCATAGAGAACCGCCAACGGGGTACCCCTTGCCCGATGTTACGGAAGAATCCCCATATCAAAATGACAAGGCAAGCAGACAACGAGCATCTCAGCAATCTTCTTATTTATCATGGGAATATGGTGCTTTTTTTCTCTCTTTCCTCTTTTAATAATATATTTTTTCTTTTTCTCTTTTTTCTCAATATAGGACTCTTTTTTATAATAAGAATGCTTCATAGACATCTCATTATGGTTACGCTGCAGGTTTCCACCATGTCAGCATGGATTAGACCAGCGGCCCAGGCGTTTCTCTAACACATATACATAACTCCATGGACTTACAAGATCCCCTTTCATTTCACACCGATGACATCCATAGACAAAAGAGCATGATATCAACTAGGTACAAAGTACCAGTGCAATATTGAAAGCCTTTCCCATGACAGCATGGTTCTGCTAATCCCAACAAATAAGTGCAAGCATATACAACATAGACGACACAATGGTTCAAGTTTATTAAGGGCAAGAAAAGTAAAGTGTGTCATCAAGTTCGTGAGAGCTTTAATCACTAGTTTTCTCATAACAAGTTTAATTCGGAAGATAAACAAAAGCATGAATATACTTGGAATAGCATATGCTAGTAGGTAGGTATGGTGGACTCTTTGGAACAACTTGGTTTAAGGAATTGGATGCATGAGTGGAACTCATACTTGGTTACGGAGGCTAGCAAAAGACTGGGAGTGACAAACTAAAAGAGCAATAATGACCATAATCATGCAGAGACAAAACATCATTGATCAAAGCATAAAGTGATACTACAAGTTGAAAACTAAAGGATCATAAAGGCTTATGGTGACTTGGGATAGTCATAACATGGTGTGAGCATGCGCCAAGTCAACCCAAATAAAGCATCAAAGGAGAATACCACAATACTATGCTTTAATATGCTAAAACAACGCATGATCCTTCCAAGGCACATTAAGAAATCTCAGTTGTTTATAACAAGTCATGCTACAGCAAAGAATACTAAGCATAAAGCCAAAACAATATCAAGCATGGCATGACAAAGCATAGGCCACAGTAAAAAACAAGCTCTCTTTACCACTTAAGCATGAACTTTCCTACTCTTTTCCAAACCAAACCAAACTGTTTGAAAACCAATGTATGAAAGAGGGAGTCCGACCAATTTATTCAGAAAACTAAGCAAACAAAGCAAACGAAAAACCAAAACGAAAACGAAAAAGAAGACGCTCCAAGAACAACACAACTGTGCATGAAACAATAAAAATGAAGCGTTTGGAAGAAACCTGGGATTTTTATTGATGAAGAGGGGGATGCCTTGGGCATCCCCAAGCTTTGACGCTTGCACTTCTTGGATATTTCTTGGGGTGACACGCGTGTCATCCCCAAGCTTGAGCTTTAGTCCATCCTTCATCTCATTACTCATTCCTTCCATACACCTGAAATTTTTCCTTCATACCAAACTTCACATAATCTTTATTAGTAACATTAATGCACTCAACATAATAGGTCTTTAGGTTCAGTTCTAACACCAATAAAACTTCCATTAAAACACTAGCTACTGTAGCACTTCCCTCAAAGAGCTCAATTCCCCAAAAGAACTTAAAAAGGAACAAACAAGAAGCAAATTCAGAAAATGGCAGAAATCTGTCAAAACAGACCAGCAGGTAAAGACGAATTGTTTCGAAGACCTTCTGTTGCTCAAATCAAAAAGTTTTGAACTAACGAAAGTTAGATAACAACCTGGGGCAGAAGAACAAAAATTCACGCCTCAAAAGTACGTAAAGAGATTTTACACGAATTTTTACGGTGAAGCACAAAAATCTGTTTCGGGACAGCAACTTTCCCAATCATTACTTCTCTCTTATTAGAGGTTACTCTTGGCACAAAAATCAAATAAAAAGGATAAGGAGCGGTTATTACTGAATTAATAACTTCCAAGACTCATCTAAAACTTTTGGGTTATCTCCCAATAAGTACTTTTCTTTAACGCCTTTAAGTTAGGCATGATAGTTTGAGAAGATGCTCACATAAGAAATATGAATGGAAGTAAAAGAGAGCATCAAGAAGCAAACTCAAAGCACATTTAAGTCTTACCCACTTCCTATGCATAGGAATCTTGTAAAGAAACAAGTCATGAAAGCACAAAGCAACAAGCATAGGAAAACAAAATAAGTGCAACTTCAAGAATTTCAACATAAAGATGGCAAACTTAATATTGTTGAGATACATAAGACCATGTTTCCCTCTCTCATAATAACTTTCAGTAGAATCATGAATAAAATTAACAATATAACTATCACATAAAACATTCTTATCATCAGCCACATGCATATAATAATTATTAATCTCCACATAAGCATAGTCATTCTTATTAATTGTAGTGGGAGCAAATTCAACAAAATAGCTATCATTATTATTCTCATCACCATAATCATCAAATATAGGAGGCACATTGTAGTCTTAATTAATTTTCTCCTCAATAGTAGGTGGACTGAGAATATCATATTCATCATTGTAATCATCATATATTGGAGGTTCGGTATCATCATAAGCAATAGAACAACTATGTTCCAAAGTTGGGGAACTAAAAAGATCATTTTCATCAAAACTAGCTTCCCCAAGCTTAGACTTTTCCATAGCATTAGCAATAATGGTGTCCAAAGAATTCATACTAACAACATTGCTATTAGCATGCAAATAAAGTTCCATAGGTTTTTTAATTTTCTCTTCAAACACTTCATGTCCTAACTCAAGATAAATACTATAAAGCTCTCTAATTTTTTGTTGTTTTCCATTAAGCCTAACTAGTGAAAACAAGAAACAAAAAGACAAAATTGCAGAATCTAAAGGAAATAACTTTGAGCACTCACACCGGAGGATGTGAGTACCTTTTACCTTACCTCCCCGGCAACGACGCTAGAAAATACTTGCTGGCGCGTGGTTGACATGGGAGCTTCTTCTTGTTCTTCAGTCCTCGGCAATGGCGCCAGAAAATAGCTTGATGTTGATGCACTTCTATTCTTGTAGACAGTTGTTGGGCCTCCAAGTGCAGAGGTTTGTAGAACAGCAGCAAGTTTCCCTTAAGTGGATTACCCAAGGTTTATCGAACTCAGGGAGGAAGTGGTCAAAGGTATTCCCACTTAGGAAACCCTGCAATCAAGATACAAGAAGTCTCTTGTGTCCCCAACACACCCAATACACTTGTCAGGTGTATAGGTGCACTAGTTTGGCAAAGAGATAGTAAAATACAAGTGGTATGGATGTAAGACAACGGTGCTAGGAAATAGCTTGATGGCGTGGACGATACTAAAGACAAACTGAAATAAAGGGTGAAGCAGGCAAACATGTAACAGATCTAGTTGCAAATGGTGTTTCAATGCTTAGAAACAAGGCCTAGGGGTCATACTTTCACTAGTGAACACTCTCATATATATATATATATATATCATCTTCATGATACTACGCTGAACTACTCTCTGGTTGGACACTCTAATCCATGGTAGGGCTATAACAGCACTCCTCAAAGTAAGCCTTTCCCATCTAGATAACCCCACACTATCACCTTGAGCTCTAGATGGTTCCAACAAACACCACAATTTCATAGAAACATCCAACTCCAAATATAACTCATAACAAGTAATTGTAATCTCTAGCCTAAGTTCCACCATGGTGTGCACACTATCACTTTCACGCACATGGGGAGAGCAGAGATCTATTAAAGCACTTGAGTAGCAAGGTAGATCTACTTGATTACAAAGCTCATGATCACAATATGATCATGCATAGAGAGAGAGATGAACACATAGCTACTGGTAGAACCCTTAGCCTTGAGGAAGAACTACTCCCTCATCATCATGGGAATCAGCAACGGTGATGGAGATGGTGGTGGAGATCGATGGAGATGGCTCTGAGGGCACTTCCCCATCCCGGCAAGGTGCCGGAACAGAGACTTTCTATCCCCCGAATCTCCCCTTCGGTGGCGGCGGCGCTGTGGAACTTTTTGTGGCTGGAGGCTTTATGATTTAGGGTTTTTGCATCGGGAGGCATCTTATAGGCGAAGAGGCAAGGTCGGTGGGCGGCCAGGCGGCCCCACACCATGCCCTGGTGCGGCCTGGGGGGACCCGCGCCTAGGGGTGGTTTGGCCACCCTGTGGCCCCCCTTCATCTCTCCTTCTGGCTCCGTGAATCTTCTGGGAAAATAACGACGTTGGCTTCTGTCAGGTCCAATTCCGAGAATATTCATTTTCTGACTTTCTGGAACCAAAAACAGCAGAAAACAGGCAGCAGAAAATAGGTTAGTCCAAGAAAGTGTATAAAAAGTACTCCAAAGTCAGAATTTCACCGAGATGCCACAGTGCCAGCTGCCTGTTTTCTGCTGTTTCTGGTTCCGGGAAAGTTAGAAAATGAATATTCTCAGAATTGGACAGGACAAAAGCCAAAGTCAGTATTTCACCGAGGGGGACACAGAGCCACAATACGAGACGAAGAGGGGCCATAGGGCCGCCACACCACCTGGCCGTGCGGCCAGGCCTAACCCGCGCTAGGGGGTGGTGTGGCCGCCTAGGGCATCCCCTCAGCCTCCCCTTTCGCCTATAAGATACCTCCGATACAGAAACCCTAAGTACCCGATCAAAATTCAATGAAAGAGTCTGTAGCCGCCGTCATGTCCATCCCTAGATCGGGAGGGATCTGAATCTCTTCCCGGCACCCTGCCGGAGGGGAGAATTCACCCTGGAGGCCTTCTTCATCACCATGCAAGCCTCTAGTGTGATGCGTGAGTAGTTCATCCTTGGACTATGGGTCCATGTAGTAGCTAGATGGTTGTTTCTTCTCCTTTGTGCTACCATGTTTATATCTTGTGAGATCCGTTCATGATCAAGATCATCTATTTGTAATCCTACATGTTGTGTTTGTGGGGATCCGATGGATATTGAGATGCTATTTCAGATTGATTATTGATTCTATCATGTCTTTGTTATTTGTGATCTTGCATGCTCTCCGTTGTTAGTAGATATCTTGGCCGAGTAGATGCCAGCAACTCCAAGAGGGAGTATTTATGCTCGATAGTGGGTTCATGCCTCTAGTAATCTGGGAAGTGACAGAAATCTCTAAGATACTAGATTTATTGTTGCTACTAGGGATAAAACATCAATCCTTTATTCATAGAACAATCGTATTGTTTACTTTACACGTAATGCATAATGCAATTATCTGTTGCTTTCAACTTAATACTGGAGGGGGTTCGGATGATAACCTGAAGGTGGATTATTAGTCATAGATGCAGTTGGATTACGGTCTATGTATAATGTTGTAATGCCCAATCAAATCTCATAGGAGTCAAGATGATTAGTATATGCATGTATGCTTTCTCGATGTTTGTCAATTGCCCCGCTGTAATTTGTTAACCCAACATGTCATTAATCTTAAGGAGAACCACCACTAGTGAACTATGGACCCCGGTCCTTTATTTTACCATCAATCTACAACTGTTTTCTGTTTTGTGTTTACTTTTTGCAAGTTTTTACTTTCTTCCACACAATACGTTTAATCCTTTGTTTTCAGCAAAACCGATGAGATTGACAACCTCACTGTAAGTTGGGGGCAAAGTTCTGTGGTTGTGTTGTGCAGGACTCCGAGATGGCAACAACACATGGGAGGTGTTTCCTTGCTCCTACTGGTTCGATAACCTTGGATTCATAACAGAGGAAAAACTTGTTGCTGTGCTCATCATACCTTCCTCTTGGGGATCCCCAACGAGCTCGACGTGTTGAGCCAATAATCAAGCTTTTTCTGGCACCGTTGCCGGGGAGTCAAGGACATCTTCCAAGGGGAGTCCCTCATAACCAATCTCTTTACTTTGTTTTACTTGTTTTGCTTAGTTTATTTTTGCTTTGTTTGCTTGTTTCTTTATCAAAAACACAAAAAAATAGTTCTACTAGTTTGCTTTCTTTATTAAAAACACAAAAAAATGACTACTCTTGAAAACACTAAGCTGTGTGACTTCACTAGCACCAACAATAATGATTTCATGTGCACACCTATTGCTCCACGTGTTTCCGAAGCTACTTTCTTTGAAATAAAACCTGCTTTACTCAATCTTGTTATGAGAGAACAATTTTCTGGTATTGGTAATGAAGATGCTGTTGCTCATCTAAATAACTTTGTTGAACTTTGTGAGATGCAAAAGCATAGGTATATAGATGGAGATATTATTAAGCTTAAATTGTTTCCTTTATCTTTGAGAGGAAAAGCTAAAGAATGGTTGCAATCCCTAACTAGAAATAGTATTGATTCTTGGACTAAATGCAAAGATGCTTTCATTGGAAAATACTATCCTCCTGCTAAGATCATATCTATGAGAAGTGAAATAATGAAATTTAAACAATCTGATAATGAACATGTTGCTCAAGCTTTGGAAAGAATGAAATCTTTGGTAAAGAATTATCCCACTCATGGACTGACTGCTTGGATGATTATCCAAACCTTTTATGCAGGATTGAACTATTCTTCAAGAAATCTACTGGAATCTGCTGCTGGAGGTACCTTTATGACCATTACTTTGGGTGCTACAACAAAGCTTCTGGATAATATGATGGTTAACTATTTTGAATGGCATACTGAATGAGCTCCACAAGGTAAGAAGGTAAATTCTGTTGAAAAGACCTCTTCCTTGAGTGATAAAATTGATGTTATTATGTCTATGCTTGTTAATGGGAAACCTCATATTGATCCAAATCATGTTTCCTGAGCCTCTTTGGTTCCTCAAGAAGAGCAGGTTGATGTGAACTTTATAAGAAATAATAATCTTAGCAACAATGCCTATAGGAATAATTTTGGTAATAATAACTATAGGCCATATCCTCCCAATAATGATAATGCTTATGGAAATTCCTACAACAATAATAGGAGTGCGCCCTCTGAACTTGAAGTCACTCTTAAAGATTTTAGTAGTAAACCAACTGCTTTCAATAAAACTATTGAGGAAAAACTCTCTAATGCTGAAAGAAATATAGCATCATTGGCTGAAGCACAATCTTCTTTGAATAAAATGGCTGCTAAACCTGAAACTATTGATAATCCCTTTGTTGCGACTAATGCCATACAAGTTAGAATTGATGAGAATGTTAGACTATTAGCTGAATTTCATGCTAAGTGGGAAAGAGAAGATGAAATTGCTAGAAATATTAGTGTTTCTACTATCACTACCACTAGTGCTGAAGCTAGTAATAGCTCTACTACTTTAGTTGATAATTATGATTTTGATCTTGATGGTTGCAATAACTCTGAAGTAATTAAGTTCCTACAAAATCTTGCTAAAAGCCCTAATGCTAGTGCTATGAATATGGCCTTTACAAAACACATTATTGATGCTCTCATAAAAATTAAAGAAGAAAAGATGAATGATGACACAAGTATAGGGGGTGTATTATAGTATTTTTGATAAGTAAGAGTGTCGAACCCAACGAGGAGCAAAAGGTGCTGGCTAGTGGTATGGAAAAGGAATTCCCTGCAAATACTTAGCAAACGGATTTTTAGGGGTTTTTGATAAAGCAAGTAAACAAAGTACGAGTAAACTAAAGACAGTAGGAATAAATGCAGCAAGTGGCCCAATCCTTTATGTAGCAAAGGACAAGCCGGTTGTATTACTTAAGATGACCAAACGTTCTCGAGTACAAATGGGAAGACTGTCAAGTGCTTTCGCTTCATATAGTTGATTAATCTTCTTTAGCTTGCTAAGTGTTGTGTGGGTGTACCTGTGCTAATGTACCGACCTTCCTAGGACTAATACATACTTGTGATTATACCCCTTGTAAACATCCGTAAGTACAAGAAAGTAATTAAGGTAGAAACCTAACCACAGCTTTAAACTCTAAGACCCTTACGTCCCTTGTGCAATGGTTTCCTAACGGGGGTTCAGGTTTTTGTCACTCTGGCAACCCCTACGATTAGTAGCCAAATACACAATGCATTCCCCTAGGACCATATAGGTGAAGTGTCATGTAGTCGACATTCACATGACACCACTAGAAGAAGTACACCACAACTTAAATATCAAACTATTGAATCTTTCTCAACACAATTCCACTACTAACAACATGAATTCTCCCATGTCCTCAAGAACAGAGCGAACTACTCACAAGACATCATATGGATCATGATCAGAGATGGAATAATGATGTATAACAATCTGAACATAAACAATAATTCAATGGTTCACTCAATAGCATCAACTACAAAGAGTAATCAACACCGGGACAGTTTCCCCTATGAACTATGCAAGATTCAACCCAATTGTTACAGCAATATGGAGATGGTGATGATGCTGGTGATGATGATTATGATGATCCCGATGAAGTCCAGCTTGATGGTGGTGTTGATGGCGACGATCTCCCCTCTCCAGGAAGGAATTCCCCCGGCAGAAATCTGTCTGCCGGAGAGATCTTTCTCCCTCGGTGTTTTCCTCCCCGTAGAGGCGGCGGAATCTTTCTGTGCCGCTCTCCGAGTCTTAGGGCTTCGGGAGGAATATATACGCCAGTGGGGAGTGCCAGGGGTGGACCAGGGCGGCCACACCACCTGGTGGCGTGGCCTAGGCTGGCTCGCACTAGGGGGTGGTGTGGGCCCCTATGGCCCATCTCCGGCCCTCTTCTGGCTTCCTTCATCTTCTGGAAAAATAGGATGTTCCGTATATCTTCCCGGATTTTCTGATCTTCGCGAATTTTGCCTCCAAACAACACCTTTTCCATCAGAATCCTGACTGCAGCGGTCCATGCTCCAAAAGTCATCAACCATGCAAAAACAGATGAAATAACATAAGTATCACCTCTCAATATGAAATATATCAATGAATAACAGTGAATTATGACATAGAATAGTGATGCAAAATGGACGTATGAACTCCCCCCAAGCTTAGACTTCGCTTGTCCCCAAGCGAAACTGAGCTCAATAAAAATGGCCTCAGGTTTATGGAGTGAAGAGTCGATAAAAGAATACGGACAAGAAGCATCACATTCATCAAATACATAGATCATAATAGAAGACAACTCACTATTATATAACTCAACTTGTAATTAGTAAAGGAAACACAATAAAGATACATAAAGTAAAACATAATTGGTAATGGAAAACTTAGCTCTTGGTCGAAGAATAGTTGATAATTTGTTGGAGTTCACAAATAACTGATTTTCAATGATAGCTTTCAAAGCAGTAAACATCAAGATAAGAGCGATGTGCAAAACAAGAAACATGATTTGAATAAATCATCATATGAATGAATGAAACACAACAACTCAAAATACTTGCTGGGATAGAAGGGAATAGGTTTACTGACTCAACTAAAAAGTAAAAGAAAGGCCCTTCGCAGAGGAAAGCAGGAATCGCAAGTCTCATAAAGAGCTCCCAAAAATTATGATACTTACTAGCTTTCAGCTCTCATTGCTCTATCATAGACATCTTTAGGTGATTAAGGTTAAAGTGACACAACTAAGAGGATATGCTTGACAAGTTATAAATTGAAGTCCCATGCCCCTTACTTATGAGTACCGAACCTCATGCTACTCAACTTCAGTCACGAGTAAGCTCTTGTCATTGTAAATACACGTGTATCATTGAGAACCGCCAACGGAGTACCCCTTGCACATGACACATGAGCTATCCCATAATCAAAATGACAAGGGAAGAAGACAGTGAGCATCTCAGCGATCTTTTCATTTGCTATTTGCATAGGGTTTTATTGAGGATGCTTCATAGAATGCTCACTATAGTTATGCTGCAAGTTTCCACCATGATTAAGCATGGCTTAGGCTAGCGGCCCAGGCGTTTCTCTAACACACATATAAACTCCATGATCTTACAAGTTCCAGTTTTATTTCACACCGCCGGGATCCATAAGCAAAAGAACATGATATCAACTAGGTACAAAGTACCAATGCAATGTTGAAAGGGTTCCCCATGATGCATGGTTCTGCTGACTTCAACTTATAAAGCGCAAGCATATATGCAACAAACAAGGACCCAATGGTTCAGGTTTATTAAATGCAAGAAAGTAAAGTGTGCCATCAAGTTCATGAGATCTTTAATCACTAATTTTTACAGAACAATTTTAATTTGGGAGGTAGATAAAACAAGTATTTACTTGGAATAGCAATAATGCTACTAGGTAGGTATGGTGGACTCAAGTGGCATGAGTTTTGGTTTAGGGAAGTGGATGCACGAGAAGTATTCCCTCTCACTACAGGTTTTTGGCTAGCAAGGTTGGGTAGCAAGTACAAGATTTGAAGGAAATAAACAAACATACAAGTGATAAAAACAAACATGCAATCTTCCATGGAAGCACAAAAGATCTTAACTAGAGAATACTAGACTTATGAGCAAATCAAGAAAGAAAGATGATGAAATTATTTTTCTTTAGAGTACTTCTATCTTTTCATTCAACTCTCAAAAATAGTGTTGCTACTGACCGATCCAGGTTTGCCAAAACCAACTAAATTAACTCAATGATCCCAAAGTGATACCAATACTAACAACAAGATCAATCATATAACCACGAATTGAAAACTAATATAAGCTATGCAAAAGAGTAAATGATAGAACTTCTCATTAGTATTCCATAATGGCCACTCACACCAAGGGATACATATCTAACGAGAGAGGGGACACTTCCATAATGCAAACCATCCTACATGATAACTTCTCTATTCATGATATGACTCTACTAAAAATGTAAAAAGATAGAAGATAGTGATGTGATACCGCAGCACTCCCCCGAGCTTGGAACAAACCAAGGGGATGCCAAACTTGATGAAGAATTACTCCTTAGGTGGTGGTGGTATCCTCTCATCTTCGTCCGACTTCCAGGGTAAGGGCTTCCCATCAACAAAGGACATCGTGGTTTCCAGCTGATACGTCCAAAACGTATCTACTTTCTCGATCACTTTTGCTATTGTTTCTCCTCTATACTTGTGTGATTTGCATGCAACTAATGTGAACTGACGCTGTTTTCAGCAGAATTGCCTTGGTGTCTGCTTTTTGTGTAGAAAATCAACTATCAGGAAAAATCCCGGAAAATATGCCAAAAATCCTATTTTACCCAAAGACTCCAGGAGCCAGAATACGAGACGGAGAAGAGCCCTGGGGTGGCCACACCACCTACTGGCGCGGGCCAGGCCAGGCCACGCCAGGGGGTGGTGTGGGCCCCCCAGGCACCCCCTCGACCTCTCTCTTCGCCTATAAGGAGCCTTCTGACCTAAAAATTTCGGGGGGTTCGACGTTTTTCTAGAAGGAGTTCCGCTCCACCGCCACCACGAGATTCCATGAAACAGCATCAGAAACTCGGTTCTGGCACCCTGCCGGGACGGGAAATTGGAGGAGATCATCGCCATCATCATCACCATCGCTTCTCCATCAACCATCCATGTTTCCCCCATCTATGAGTGAGTAATCCTCCGCCGTAGGCTATGGGGATGGTAAGGATTGGATGAGATCGTTCATGTAATGGCATTAGATTGTTAGGGCATGGTTCCTAGTATATTCTATTAGTGCTTTATGACTTTGTTGCGACTTGTTGTGCTTAATGCTTGTCACTAGGGCCCGAGTGCCATGATTTCAGATCTGAACATGTAATTGATTCATTATGATAGTATTGTTCTTGGTCTTATCTGCAAGTTGTATACACACGTTGTTGTTCGGAACCAATGGCCCCGAAGTGACAGAAATCGGGACAACCGGATGGAAAGGCTTTGATGTGAGGATACATGTGTTCATGGAGTGTTAATGCTTTTCTCCGGTGCTCTATTAAAAGGAGCACCTTAATTTCCAGTAGTTCCCTAGAGGCCCCGCTGCAAACGGGTTGGCAGGACAAAAGATGTTGTGCAAGTTCTCATTGTGAGCACGTATGACTATATATGGAACACATTCCTAGGATTGTGTTGGAGATATGCCCAAGAGGCAATAATAAAAATGGTTATTATTATATCTTTGTGTTTATGATGAATGTTTACATCCCATGCTATAATTGTATTATAAGGAAACACTAATACATGTGTGTTTTGTAAACATAAAAGAGTCCCTAGTAAGCCTCTTGTTGAACTATCTTGTTGATTAATTGATGATCATGGTTTCCTGATCATGGACATTGGATGTCATTAATAACAAGGTTATATCATTAGGAGAATGATGTGATGGACGCACACCCATAGTAAGCGTAGCATAAGATCAAGTCATTAAGTTCGTATTGCTATAAGATTTCAAATGCATAGTAACCTAATCCTTCGACCATGAGGTTATGTTAATCACCATCACCGGATGGGTACTTAGATGACATCAAACACCGCTTCGTAACTGGGTGGTTATAAAGGTGTCATTGGGTATTCTGAAAGTATGTGTTGAAGCGCATGGAGCAAGATTGGGATTTGTCCATCCATATGACAGATAGATATGCTCTGGGCCCTCTCGGTGGAATGTCATCTAGTTAGCTTGCAAGCATGTGACTAGGTCACAAGGGATGACATAACATGGAACGAGTAAAGAGTACTTATCAGTAACAAGGTAGAACTAGGTATGGAGATACCGACGATCAAACCTCGGATAAGTAGAGTATCGCGTGACAAAGGGAATTGGTTTCGTATGTTAATGGTTCTATCGATCACAAAGTCATCGTTGAGTATGTGGGAGCCATTATGGATCTCCAGATCCTGCTGATGGTTATTGATCGGAGAGGTGTCTTCATCATGTCTGCATATTCACGAACCGTAGGGTGACACAG
This sequence comes from Avena sativa, assembly GCA_916181665.1. Classification (NCBI taxonomy): domain Eukaryota; kingdom Viridiplantae; phylum Streptophyta; class Magnoliopsida; order Poales; family Poaceae; genus Avena; species Avena sativa. The sequence goes on along the minus strand of OV702290.1, from coordinate 21,824,338 downwards.
TTAAGGTTCGAAGTTGTTTTAAGTAGATATGGAATGTGTGTTGGAGACCGAATGTTGTTCGGAGTCTCGGATTGGATCCGGGACATCACGAGGAGATCCGGAATTGTCCGGAGAATAAGATTCATATATTGGGGATCATTTTCTAAGTTAGGAAATGTTTCGGAGTATTTGTATGGGGATTCTAGAAGGTTTCGGAATGTTCCGGATGGTTCTAGAAGATTTCTTGGAGTTTGCTTGAAAACCAAGAAAGGATCAAGGAATCCTTGTAGGGCAAGACAAGAAGTAGTGGGGGAGGAGGACTCCTCCCCCCTTCCCAATCCGCCGGCCAAGGAGGGAGGGGAGTCCTACTAGGACTCCCTCTCCCATGGCGCCTCCCTCCTTTAAATAGAGGGGTGGAGGCGCCACCCCCTTGCCCCCTTCAATCCTCAAAAACCCTAGCCTCCTCTCTCCTCTTTCTTCCCTCTGCTCTGGCTTAGGCAAAGCCCTGCAGAATTCTCTACTCCACCACCACTACCACGCCATCGTGCTGCTGGGATTCCGTGGAGAGATCTACTACCTCCGTTGCTCGCTAGAACAGGGAGAGGAAGGTCTGCTTCGACTCCACACGTGTGACCGACTGCGGAAGCGCTGCCGAAATGCGGCGCCGGAAGGATCGTCTACTCGATCTTGAGATCGGCAAGTGATCGACTACATCAATCACGAGATCCGATCTCGTAACGCTTTTGGGTCTACAAGGGTTAGTACAGATCTATCTCGTTGCACATGTCTAATAGATTAGATCTTGGCTTTTATCTAGATTAGATCTGGGTTTTGTTCGTTCTTGCGGTAGAAATTTTTTGTTTTCCATGCTACGAACCCATCAGTGGTATCAGAGCCGTGTCTATGCGTAGATCTGTTGCACGAGTAGAACACAATGGTTTTGTGGGCGTTGGTGCTCGTGCCGTCTTTTTCTTTGTGTACTTTGCATCTTGCGGTATGGTGGGATGAAGCGGCTCGGGCTAACCTTACATGTCATCGCACATGAGACTTGCTCCACGCTTGACGTGTAACTTGCTTTGCACAAGTGGCTTTGCGGGTGTCTGTCTCTCCCACCATAGGATAGATCCAATTTACACTTTGTACTTGATAGCACTTGTATCAATGTTGTGGTTCAGTTTCGTAGGTAAGATCTGTTCTTATTCGAAAGCCCCAAACCACGTAAAACATGCAAAGAAAATTAGAGGCATCTAACTTGTTTTCGAAGGGGTTTTGTGATGTGATATGGCCATCATGTGATTGTGATTATATTTGATGTATGCAATGATCCTTGTTGTAATATGGCAACCGGCAGGAGCCTAATGGTTGTCTTTAATTCTGTTAAGACCTGCGTGTCTATTCATCTTGTAATAGTTGCTAGTGATGATGGACAACCATGTAGCGGCACCACTGACCTTGACGCAATGCTAGTGATAATGGAGATCATGTCCGTGCTTTGGAGATGGAGATCAAAGGGATAAGAAGAAAGGGCCATATCATATCACACTAATTATGAATTGCCTGTGATGTTAATCCTTTATGCATCTTGTATTGCTTAGATCGCGACGGTAGCATTATAAGATGATCCCTCTCACTAAATTTCAAGTAATAAAGTGTTCGTCCTTAGTTGGCACCGTTGCTAAGACTCATCGTCTCGAAGCATCTCGTGATGATCGGATGTGATAGATTCTACGTGTGCATACAACGGGTGCAAGCCAGATTTGCACATGCGGAAACTAAGGTTAATCTTGACGAGCCTAGCATGTACAGACATGGTCTCGGAACACGGAATACCGAAAGGTAGAGCACGAGTCATATAAATGATATGATGAACATGAAGATTGTTCACCGATGAAACTACATCTTCTCTCGTGAAGATCAGACTTGGTGTAGTGGACTTGGTTCGTGTAATCACTAAGACAATGTGAGGGATGTTGTTTTGAGTGGGAGTTCACCTAGTTAATTTAAGAATTAAAATTGAACTCAATTTATCATAAACTTAGTCTAAACTACTTGCAAATTTGTTGTAGATTATGGTGAACCTCTCCATCAATTTCAATGCGTTCCTAGAGAAAGAAAAGCTTAAGAACAATGGAAGCAACTTCACGGACTGGCTCCGTGGTCTGAAGATTGTCCTCAGGGCTGGTCAGATGACCTATGTGCTCGAAGCACCGCTAGGTGACCCACCTGCAGAAGATGCCACCGATGATGTAAAGAATGTTTACGCCACTCGGAAAAATCATTACTCCACAGTTTGCCATCCTGTACGGTTTAGAAACAGAGCTTCAGAAGCACTTTGAGCACCATGACCCGTTCGAGATCATTAAGGAGCTCAAGCTCATTTTTGAGACTCACGCGGCCGTGGAGAGCTATGAGGCCTCCGAAAAGTTCTTTAACTGTAAGATGGAAGAGGGTAGCTCCATTAGCGAGCACGTGCTCACCATGTCTGGGCACGCAAACAAGCTCCAAGAGTTGGGGATAACGATTCCTAATGAGTTAGGGGTTCACCGTGTCCTCCAATCACTGCCACCGAGTTATAAGAACTTTGTGATGAACTACAATATGCACTGCATGAACAAGACGTTGCCCGAACTATCGTCCATGCTGAAAACTACTGAAGTGGAGATCAAGAAGGAGCACCAAGTGTTGATGGTCAATAAGACCACCAATTTCAAGAAACAGGGCAAGCCTAAGAAAAAGGGCAACTTCAAGAAGGACGGCAAGAAAGCTGCCGCACCTACTAAGAAACCCAAGGCTGGTCCTAAGCCTGAAACTGAATGCTTCTACTACAAGGGTGCTGGTCACTGGAAGCGTAACTTCCCCAAGTACCTGGCGGATCTAAAGAACGGCAACATCAAGAATAAAGGTATATTTGATATACATGTTATTGATGTGTATATTACTAGTAATCGTAGTAGTGCCTGGGTATTTGATACTGGTTCGGTTGCTCATATTTGTAACTCGAAACAGGAGCTGCGGAATAAACAAAGACTGGCGAGAGACGAGGTGACGATGCGCGTTGGAAATGGCTCCAAGGTTAATGTGATCGCCGTCGGCACGCTCCCTCTACATCTACCTTCAGGATTAGTTTTAAATTTAAATAATTGTTATTTGGTGCCTGCGTTAAGCATGAACATTATATCTGGATCTTGTTTATTGCGAGACAGTTACTCTTTTAAGTCTGAGAATAAAGGTTGTTCGATTTATATGAGTAATATCTTTTATGGTAATGCACCTGAGATGAATGGTTTATTCTTGCTGAATCTCGATAGTAGTGATACACATGTTCACAACATAGATGCTAAACGAATAAAATTGAATGATAATTCTACATACATGTGGCACTGTCGTCTTGGTCACATTGGAGTGAAGCGTATGAAGAAACTCCATTCTGATGGACTTCTTGAATCACTTGATTTTGAATCACTTGAAAGATGCGAAGCATGTCTAATGGGAAAAATGACTAAGACTCCATTCTCTGGAATAATGGAGCTAGCTATAGACTTATTGGAAATAATACATACCGATGTGTGCGGTCCAATGAGTGTAGCGTCGCGTGGTGGATATCGTTATGTTCTCACTTTCACGGATGACTTAAGTAGATATGGGTATGTCTACTTTATGAAACATAAGTCCGAAACTTTCGAGAAGTTTAAGGAATTTCAAAGTGAAGTGGAAAATCATCGTAACAAGAAGATTAAGTTTCTGCATTCTGACCGCAGAGGTGAATATCTAAGTTATGAGTTTGGCATGCATTTAAAGAAATGTGGAATACTTTCGCAGTTGACACCGCCGGGAACACCACAGCGTAATGGTGTGTCCGAACGTCGTAATCGAACTCTCTTAGATATGGTTCGGTCTATGATGTCTCTTACAGATTTACCGCTATCGTTTTGGGGCTATGCATTAGAGACAGCCGCATTCACTTTAAATAGGGCACCATCTAAATCCGTTGAAACGACACCGTATGAATTGTGGTTTGGTAAGAAACCTAAGTTGTCGTTCCTTAAAGTTTGGGGTTGCGAAGCGTATGTAAAGAAGTTACAACCTGATAAGCTTGAACCCAAACGGAGAAATGCGTCTTCATAGGATACCCTAAAGAAACAATTGGGTATACCTTCTATCATAGATCCGAAGGCAAAGTTTTCGTTGCCAAGAGTGGATCCTTTCTTGAGAAGGAGTTTCTCTCGAAGGAAGTGACTTGAAGGAAAGTAGAACTCGACGAGGTTATTGAACCTTCTCTCGGAGTTGAGAGTAGCGCAACACCGGAAGATGTTTTTGTGCCGCCTGCACCAATTGGAGAGGAAGCTAATGATGGTGATCATGAAACTTCGAACGAAGTTACTACTGAACCTCGCAGTCAACGAGGGTTCATACCACTCCTGATTGGTATGACTCTGCCTTGAACGTCATGTTGGTGGACAACACTGATGACCCTACGACGTATGAAGAAGCTATGGTGAGCCCAGATTCCGACAAATGGCTAGAAGCCATGAAATCCGAGATGGGATCCATGTACGAAAACCAAGTGTGGACTTACCGGATGGCCGTAAGGCTGTCGAGAACAAATGGATTTTCAAAAGAAAAACATATGCTGATGGTAATGTTACCGTCTATAAAGCTCGACTTGTCGTGAAAGGGTTCCGACAAATTCAAGGAGTTGACTACGATGAGACTTTCTCACCAGTAGCGAAGCTAAAGTCTATGAGGATTTTGTTAGCAATTGCTGCATATTTCGATTATGAGATTTGGCAGATGGATGTTAAAACGGCGTTCCTTAATGGTGACATTGAGGAAGAGTTGGATATGGTACAACCCAAGGGTTTTGTCGATCCTAAAGATGCTGACAAGGTATGCAAACTTCAGCGCTCCATTTATGGACTGAAGCAACCATCCCGGAGTTGGAATCAATGTTTTGATAAAGTAATCAAAAACTTTGGATTTATACAAACTTATGGAGAAGCTTGTATTTACAAGAAAGTGAGTGGGAGCTCTGTAGCATTCCTAGTACTATATGTAGATGACATATTGTTGATTGGGAATGATATAGAACTTCTTAATAGCATCAAAACCTATTTGAATAATAGTTTTTCAATGAAGGATCTTGGCAAAGCGGCATATATTCTAGGCATCAAGATTTATAGAGATAGATCAAGACGCCTAATAGCGCTTTCACAAAGTACATACTTAGACAAAGTTCTAAAGAAGTTTAGAATGGAAGAAAGCAAGAAAGGGTTCGTGCCTATGTTGTCAAGTAAGACCTTGAGTAAGACTCAAAGTCCAGCTACGGCAGAAGATAGAGAGAAGATGAATAATATTCCCTATGCCTCGGCCATAGGTTCTATCATGTATGCCATGCTGTGTACAAGACCGGATATAGGACATGCTGTTAGTTTGACTAGCAGATATCAAAGTGATCCTGGAATGTAGCACTGGACAGCGGTCAAGAATGTCCTAAAGTACCTGAATAGGACTAAGGATATGGTTCTTTCTTATGGAGGTGATGAACGGTTTGTTGTAAACGGTTACACTGATGCTAGTTGGAACACCAATCCAAATGACTCGAAGTCACAGTCCGGATACGTATTTATTTTGAATGGTGCTGCAGTGAGCTGGAGGAGTGCCAAGCAAAGCGTTGTGGCGAAATCTTCAACTGAATCGGAATACATAGCTGCTTCGGAGGCTGCACAATAAACCATATGGATGAAGGAGTTCATTACTGAACTTGGCGTGGTTCCCAGTGCATTGGACCCGATGGCCATCTACTGTGACAACACAGGTGCCATAGCTAATGCACAGGAGCCAAGGTCACATAGAAAGCTGAAGCACATCAAGCTACGTTTCCATGCTATTCGCGAGTATGTCCGAGATGGTGACATAAAGATTTGCAAAGTACACACTGATCTGAATGTGGCAGATCCGTTGACTAAACCTCTCCCTAGAGCAAAGCATCACCAACACTAGAACGCCATGGGTGTTAGGTATATTACCATGTAATCTAGATTATTGACTCTAGTGCAAGTGGGAGACTGTTGGAGATATGCCCAAGAGGCAATAATAAAAATGGTTATCATTATATCTTTGTGTTTATGATGAATGTTTACATCCCATGCTCTAATTGTATTATAAGGAAACACTAATACATGTGTGTTTTGTAAACATAAAAGAGTCCCTAGTAAGCCTCTTGTTGAACTAGCTTGATGATTAATTGATGATCATGGTTTCCTGATCATGGACATTGGATGTCATTAATAACAAGGTTATATCATTAGGAGAATGTTGTGATGGACGCACACCCATAGTAACCGTAGCATAAGATCAAGTCATTAAGTTCGTATTGCTATAAGCTTTCAAATGCATAGTAACCTAATCCTTGGACCATGAGGTTATGTTAATCACCATCACCGGATGGGTACTTAGATGACATCAAACACCGCTTCGTAACTGGGTGGTTATAAAGGTGTCATTGGGTATTCGGAAAGTATGTGTTGAAGCGCATGGACCAAGATTGGGATTTGTCCATCCATATGACGGATATATATGCTCTGGGCCCTCTCGGTGGAATGTCATCTAGTAAGCTTGCAAGCATGTGACTAGGTTACAAGGGATGACATAACATGGAACGAGTCAAGAGTACTTATCAATAACAAGGTAGAACTAGGTATGGAGATACAGACGATCAAACCTCGGATAAGTAGAGTATTGCGTGACAAAGGGAATTGGTTTCGTATGTTAATGGTTCTATCGATCACGAAGTCATCGTTGAGTATGTGGGAGCCATTATGGATCTCCAGATCCTGCTGATGGTTATTGATCGGAGAGGTGTCTTCATCATGTCTGCATATTCACGAACTGTAGGGTGACACACTTAAGGTTCGAAGTTGGTTTAAGTAGATATGGAATGTGCGCTGGAGACCAAATGTTGTTCGGAGTCTCGGATTGGATCCGGGACATCACGAGGAGATCCGGAATTGTCCAGAGAATAAGATTCATATATTGGGGATCATTTTCTAAGTTAGGAAATGTTCTGGAGTATTTGTATGGGGATTCTAGAAGGTTTCGGAATGTTCCGGGAGGTTCTAGAAGATTTCTTGGAGTTTGCTTGAAAACCAAGAAAGGATCAAGGAATCCTTGTAGGGCAAGACAAGGAGTAGTGGGGGAGGAGGACTCCTCACCCTTCCCAATCCGCCGGCAAAGGAGGGAGGGGAGTCCTACTAGGACTCCCCCTCCCATGGTGCCTCCCTCCTTTAAATAGAGGGGTGGAGGTGCCACCCCCTTGCCCCCTTCAATCCTCAAAAACCCTAGCCGCCTCTCTCCTCTTCCTTCCCTCTGCTCTGGCTTAGGCGAAGCCCTGCAGAATTCTCTACGCCACCACCACCACCACGCCGTCGTGCTGCTGGGATTCCGTGGAGTGATCTACTACCTCTGCTGCTCGCTGGAACAGGGAGAGGAAGGTCTGCTTCGACTCCGCACGTGTGACCGACTACGGAAGCGCTGCCGAAACGCGGCGCCGGAAGGATCATCTACTCGATCTTGAGATCGGCAAGTGATCGACTACATCAACCACGAGATCCGATCTCGTAACGCTTTCGGGTCTACAAGGGTTAGTACAGATCTATCTCGTTGCACATGTCTAATAGATTAGATCTTGGCTTTTATCTAGATTAGATCTGGGTTTTGTTCGTTCTTGCGGTAGAATTTTTTTGTTTTCCATGCTACGAACCCATCAGATTGTCTACTACTTGTCTGCTTTATCTTATTTATCTGCAATTGCCCTATGTTATGATTGATATGTGAATTGTCTTGTCCATGCAATGCCCGTCCATCCATCCCTATGCCTACCGCACTCGAATCACACTGTTTACTGCTTTTGTTACTACTTTCTTTGCTTTACTACTGCTGTTACTTTACTATTCCTACTACAAAACTGTTGCTACTGATAAACTGCTATGAGCAAGATTGTTTCCAGATGCAGCTGAATTGACAACTCAGTTGTTAAGGCTTATAAATATTCTTTGGCTCCCCTTGTGTCGAATCAATAAATTGGGTTTCACTTCCCTCGAAAATACTGCGATACACCCCCTATACTTGTGGGTCATCAATTCTATTTTCTGGCGCCGTTGCCGGGGAGCATAGCTTTATTTATCAAGTTCACTTGGATTCTCTATTGTTCGCTGTTTTCCATCCATCATGGGTAAGTCTCGTGATGGCAAGGTTCCTATTTTACCATCCACTACAAGAAGAGGTACGGTTCTGCACACCTCTACTGCTCTTGATTCACCGTCTGTTTTGAGTAAGTTCCTTACACCACCACATACACATGCTACACACACTGCTACTACTACTGAATCTGAAACTTCTGATACTTATGATGCTGCTTCTACTGTGCTTGATAAGAGTGGTTCATTAGGTCCTTTCCTAGATGCTACGATTGCTAGAACTATAGCTGGAAATACCGAAACTCCTAATGAAGACACTGCCACACCTACTAGCTCACCTGAGGCTAGTAGGAGTTATGATGCTGAAGAAGATTATGTTGAGATGACTGATGAGTTTATTGAAGAATGTAGGAACACCCATGATAGGAGCGCTGCTAAGAGTCTCCTTGAGAGGCGTACTATTAGACCCAAATTATATTATGCTGCTAAGTTTGCTGCTTCTCCCATAAACATTATAGATGAAGATTATGATTTCTCTCTCAATCTATCTTACATAGATATTGTCGAGAAAGAACCTTTTTGTGGGACTAAGAATGAAAGTGCAGTAGCACATATAATGAACTTTCTACCATGAGTGGCTTGTTTTCTGATGATATTAAAATGCGTACTTACTTTGTTGCTAAGATTTTCCCTTTTTCACTAAAAGGAGAAGCTAAAATTTGGTTTAGTAATTTACCTCCTGGATCTATTGATAGCCCTGAGTGCTTGATTAGTACTTTCCTGCAGAAATATTTTCCTCCTAGTGCTAGACCTGCTATTTTGCAGGAACTTTTTGATTTTAAACAGGGAGAAAAAGAGGTATTGCCCGAATCTTGGGCAAGGTTTTGTGCTTTGATTCATGCACAGGCTGGAAGTCCATTACCTAAGAATGAGCTTCTTGATATATTTTATAATGGACTAACTGAAGAATCTAGGACATACCTGGGTAGTTGTGCTGATTGTGTTTTCAGGAATAGGACTCCCAAGGAAGCTGAGGAATTAATGGCTAAAATAAGCAAGAATTATGAAGATTGGACTCCTCCTAAACAAGTTACACCTAAAGTAATTGTATCTGAACCATCTATTCCTATGCCTATTCCAACATCAAAGAAGAGCGGAGTTATTGAATTAAATGATGAAGTAATGAAGGAAGCTAAGAAATGTCTTAAGGAGAAGGGAATTAAGGCTGCAGATGTCAAGAATTTACCTCCTATAGAAGAATTATGTAAGCCTATTCCCTACTCACCCACTATTGAGGTACACTCTCTCCAACACTTTGATGAAGGTGAGATCCCTTACTGGAAACCTCCTGATCAATGCTTAGAAGAATTTGATATCTTTATTGTTAAGCAAGATAACTTTAATAAAATGGTGCAAAGTAATCTAATAGAAAATACCAGAGCTATTGTTGACTTGAAAGATATTGTGGAAAGAACCTCTAATGATGTTAAAATGATTGTTAAACACTTTCAAATGGTTCAAACTCAAATAGATCAACTCGTTAAAGTGCAAAATGACTTGATAGTTAATGCTGCTAAAGAAAAACATGCTTATGAAATCAGAACTAGAAGCGGTGCTGCTACCCAGGATCCTCTATATCTTGAGGGGCATCCCAAAAGAATTGAGCAAGATTCTCAACAAGCTGAAAATAGTGGTTCTACTCGTAAGAAAAGAAAAAAGAAACATAAAACTGTTGTAGAACCCTCTGAACCTGCTATAGATCCTAATAGTATATCTATCTCTGATGCTGAAACTGGAAGTGGTAATGAAGAAAATGACCTAATGAAGAAAAAGTTGAAGAAGAACCTTAAAATCACACTAAGACTACTAAATACACTAAAGAGGATTTTATTGCTAAGAAACATGGTAGTGAAAGAGAACCCTGGGTCCAAAAACCTATGCCTTTCCCTGATAAGAAACACAAGTCAAAGGAAGATGAACACTATAATAAGTTTTGTGAGTGGATGAAGCCTTTATTCTTGCAAATTCCTTTGACTGATGCTATTAAATTGCCTCCTTATTCAAAGTATATGAAGGACATTGTCTCGAATAAAAAGAAGATCCCTAATGAAGAAATCTCTACTTTGCTTGCTAATTATTCTTTCAATGGTAAGGTTCCTAAGAAACTTGGAGAACCAGGGATTCCAACTATCCCTTGCTCTATTAAGAACAGTTATGTTAGAACTGCTTTGTGTGATTTGGGAGCTAGAGTTAGTGTTATGCCTTTTTCTCTCTATAAGAGGCTTCAGCTTGAAAAATTGATACCAACTGATATATCTTTGCAAATGGCTGATAAATCTACCACTATTCATGTGGGTATATGTGAGGATGTACCTGTTCAGGTGGCTCATAATTGCTTGATATTAACTGATTTTGTTGTGCTTGAAATGCCTGAAGATGATAATATGTCTATTATTCTTGGGAGACCTTTTCTTAATACCACAGGAGCTGTTATTAATTGTAATCAAGGTAAGGTGACCTTCAATGTTAATGACAAAGAACATACTGTCTATTTCCCCAAGAAGATTGAAAGGACTTATGGTTTGAATTCAATTGAACATGTTGAAGGCATTCAAGTTGGAGAAATAAATTGTCCCATACCAAGACAAAAATTTGAAACTATTATGATTGGGACCATTGCTATCAAGGTTGAGGTAACATAATCATTAGTGGAATACAAAGTTTTGTCTCATATGCAATTGTTTTGGTAGCAAGACTTGATCAACCTTTCTAACAAAAGGATTCCATTGAACAAAACAATGTTTTCATTATGATTATTTCCGTTTATTTCTATCCTTTGCATTTTAGTTTTTGTTTTCATTTAGTTTTCTTTGTGTTGTTAGTTGCTTGCATGTTAGAACTTCTGTAGTTCTAGCCTCATTTTGTCCTTGCATCTTGTTTCCAAAAGAAAAAAAATTCTGTCTGTCAGAAAAATCATTCTTCTATTTCTAAAAAATGCCCAAAAATAAAGTGTCTCGAAAAATTCCAGAAAATTTATATTAAATTTTTATGTGAAAAAGGGGCAGAGGAGTACCTGGTAGGTACCAGGGGCCCACCAGGCAGGCACACCATGTGGTGGCGCGGCGAGCCCTGGGTGGCGCCATGCCCTGGTGTGGGCCACCCCTGGCCCCCCACTACCTCTCTCTCCTGCCACTTTCTTCTCTCTCCCGAGTAAGCTCTAGTTCATAGCTCAAAATCGCGTTCTCTCTATGCTTGCTCTTGATTTCTTCGATCTCCTTGCTCAGCCATCTTTCTTGCTGAAATTTAGAGCAATTGTTCCTTGGTATGTGACTCCTCCCCTTATCCAAGTAGATTTGTGTTTGGTAGATTATTTGTTGAGTATTTTGCTGCTGTAGGTGACTAGATTTGAGAGCATGTAAGATTGTTTGATGCTTAGAGATATAGTTTTGATGCATGTTTAGGCCTCTTGCAAGTCCCTATGAGTAGAATCCTTCATTATATTTACTTTTCAATCACTTGTTTAATAGGTGTTTAAATTTCAGAATACCAAGCATGAACAACTACACTTTTGGAGAGATATTTGAGAGTGATGCACCTAGGAGGTCAAGGCCCTCAAGAACAGCCTCTCAAGCTAGGCCATCATACAATCAAGACCTCATTGCAACATGTATTGGCAGTGAAAGAGATGATGGAGATGCTCACCCATCCTCTTTTCCTTGTTTTACTTTCTTGCAAGCTGCAGGTATTCTTGATGATTTCTTGCTACTGATTGAGAGGGTTGGCTTGACCTCTTATATGCAAGATGAGAGTGCACAATACGCTGTGCTCACTAAAACTTTTGTTGAGAGCTTCTCATTTACTAACACATCCTATCATTCCACTTTCTCTTTTAAAATCTATGATATGCCCTTCACCATGCCTTTGGAGATATTTTGTAGTATTGTAGGTGTGCGTATGACAGGGACCGTGAAGAAAATTCAAGGGCGGCCCGCTGATTTGTTGGAGCTTTACCGAGGGGTGACCAATGATGATGACCGCGTGGCGAGCGCTGAAAGGTAAGAAATATTCAACTCCCTGCTCTTAGATACTTTGCATACTACCTTGCCACTAGTGTTTTGGGTAGGGAGAACACTAATAATATCTCCAACTATCACTTAGCTTTCCTTGCTGTTGCGCTCCACAATGATACCCGGTACAATCTTGGCTCGCTTATTGCTCGCCGCCTAGCTTCTACGGGGCCTATCTATGGGGGCATCATTGCCTCGCGTGTAGTCGATGCATTAGATCTTTCGGTGGATCATCATGATGTTATGCTAGCACCATAGAGGCTCGACCTTGTTGCCATGAAAACTCATCACTTTGTCACTGCTACCTCTGATTTGAACAATCTAGTATATAGGATGCTTTTCACTGACGGGGATGAAAGGGAGATCCTTTTTCCACAGCCTTCTTTGTTTAGTGTTGACAGGAGACCGTTTCTTTGTTTAGTGTTGACAGGAGACCGTGGTCGCGCTCCAAGGAGGAGGTGGACGAGCAGCTTTGCTTGTTGGGTTTCCACGAGCAACACCAGGAGGATGTGCCCTCCTATGATTACTCCGCACATTACGGAGGGACGTACTCGGGCTCGCACCAGGACGAGGGTACATCCTCGTCGTACCCCGGTGACACTTCATCTTGGCCAGCCTGGGATTGATATCCATTTAGGCCAAAAGCCTAAGCTTGGGGGGAGGTACGCCGACACCGCACTCATCTCCATATCATGTTGCGTCGGTACTTTGTATATTCATGTTTTCGTTCTCTTTCTAGTTTTCGTTCTTCTTTGCTTTTGCTTTCTAAAACACAAAAAGACCAAAAATATTTTTGTTGTTTCTCTTTGGTTTGCTTCTTCTTTTTGCTTTGGTTTGCTTTCCTTGTTTTTCTCTTTTGGTTTTTGTTTAAAAATCGAAAACACCAAAAATATTTGTCGTTCTTTGATGGCTCAATGCAAGGCGCCTAGAAAAATGCTTGATGGCGGTGTTGATGTAGAGCTTGTTGGGAACCCCAAGAGGAAGGTATGATGAGCACAACAGCAAGTTTCCCTCAGTTATGAAACCAAGGTTTAATCGAACCAGTAGGAGCAAGGAAACACCTCAAAGGTGTTACTAGATGAGCTTTGGCAGGGCGCACTACCGGTGCTAGTAGCAACGTGGAGACCTGCACAACACAACCACAGAACTTTGTCCCCAACTTGCGATGAGGTTGTCAATCTCACCGTGTCTTGCGGAAAACAAAGGATTAAACGTATCGAATGGAAAGAAGTAAAAGTTTGCAGAAAGTAAACACAAAGAAGTAAACAGTTTATAGATTGTATGTAAAGAAAAGGACTGGGATCCATAGTTCACTAGAGGTGGCTCTCCTTAGATAGATAACATGTTGGGTGAACAAATTACAGCGGGGCAATTGACAAACACCGAGAAAGCAATACATGCATATACTAATCATCTTGACTCCTCTGAGACTTCATTGGGCAATACAGCATAATACATAGACCGCCATCCAACTGCGTCTATGACTAATAATCCACCTTCAGGTTATCATCCGAACCCCCTCCAGTATTAAGTTGCAAGCAACAGATTATTGCTTTACGAACTGCGTGTAAAGTAAACAATACAATTGTTCTATGAACAAAGGATCGTTGTTTTCTCCCTATTAGCAACAACACATCTAGTACCTTAGAGATTTCTATCACTTCCCCAGATTACCAGAGGCATGAACCCACTATCAAGCATAAATACTAACTCTTGGAGTTGCTAGCATCTACTTGGCCAAGATAGCTACTAACAACAGAAAGCATGCAAGATCTCAAATAACAAAGACATGATAGAATCAATAATCAATCTGAAATAGCATCTCAATATCCATCGGATCCCCGCAAACACAACATGTATGAATTACAAATAGATGATCTCGATCATGAATGGAGCTCACAAGATCTAAACATGAAAGCAAAAAGGAGGAGAAACCAGCCATCTAACTACTACATGGATCCGTAGTCCAAGGATGAACTACTCATGCATCACACCGGAGGTTTGCATGGTGATGAAGAAGGCCTCCAGGGTGAATTCCCCTCTCCGGAAGGGTGTCGGGAAGAGCTTCAAATCCCCCCGATCTAGGGACAGAGACGACGGCGGCTACAGACTCTTTCGTGGATTTTTGATCGGGTACTTAGGGTTTTCGTCCCGAGGGCAACTTATAGGCGGAAGGAGAGGCCGAGGGGGTGCTGGGGGCGGCCAGACCACCCCCTGGCGCGGGCCAGGCCTGGCCGCGCGGCCAGGTGGTGTGGCCGGCTCCTGTCCCCTCTCCGTCTCGTATTCTGGCACTTGATCCCTTTCGGAAAAATAGGAACTTTGGCTTTTGTCCCGTCCAATTTCGAGAATATTCATTTTCTGACTTTTCTGGAACCAAAAACAACAGAAAACAGGAAGCTGGCACTGTGGCTCTTGTTAATAGGTTAGTCCAAGAAATCATAATAAAAGTACTCCAAAGTTGGAACAAAACACAAGAAAGTGGATAAAACCAAGCATGGAACATCAAAAATTATAGATACATTTGCAATGTATCATTCTTCTTTGGTTTTTGCAAGTTTGCTACAGGGTTCGGCAGTTCTCAATAGATTATTGGTTTCATATTATTATTCAAGCCACACAAGTGAAGAGCAATAATGAGGACCAATGACAACTTGAGGCATGGTAAGAGGCTGGTAACGAACTCTATTTGTTTTCATTTTTGTACATATACTCATCACTGTGGGCGTGCTTAGTCTGTTCATGTAGAGTATATGTTTTCTTTGGATGCTTGGTAGTTCTTGCTTTCTTGTGATTAGCTCCAGCTCGCTAATAGTTTGTAGCATGTTTCATTAATGTTTGCTTGCATTACTCTATTCATAAATTGCTATGACACCGTGGTATCCTCCTCTGAATGTTTCATTTGATCGACTTGGCACATGCTTATGCATGCACATGACTGTAATAATCAGTTAAGCCTTGAAAAATTATTTTGCTTTTAGGATCTTGAATCATTTTCATGCCATGAGTAGTCTTGTTTTGTTGCAAGCATGATAATGACAGCTATTGCTCTCTCGTTTGTCGCTCCCTTACTATTGCTAGCCTTCACTTCCACTGAGTGTTTTACTCATGTTTCCAACTCCCTAAACCAAATATTTCCAAAGTGTCCACCATATCTACCCATTAGCATCATTTGCTACTTCCGTGCATATTCAATATGCCTTGTTTTCTTCCGAATAAAATGTTTGCTTGTTATGAGAAAGTTAGTTAGTAAAGCTCTCACGAACTTGATGGCACACTTTATTTTCTTGCACTTAATAAACCTGAACCATTGCGTCCTTCTTTGTTGTGCATATGCTTGCGCTTTATGAGTTGGAGTTAGCAGAACCATGTATCATGGGGACCGCTTTCAACACTTCATAGGTACTTTGTACCTAGTTGATATTATGTTCTTTTGCTTATGGATCCCGGCGGTGTGAAATAAAAGTGGAACTTGTAAGATCATGGAGTTTGTATGTATGTTAGAGAAACGCCTGGGCGCTAGCCTAATCCATGCCTAATCATGGTGGAAACTTGCAGCATAACCATAATGAGCATTCTATGAAGCATCCTCAATAAAAATCTATGCACATAGTAAATAAAAAGATCGCTGAGATGCTCATTGTCTGCTTGCCTTGTCGTTTTGATCATGGGATAGCTCCCGTGTCATGCGCAAGGGGTATCCCGTTGGCGGTTCTCTATGATACGTATATACTTACAATGACAAGAGCTTATTTATGACTGAAGTTGAGTAGCATGAGGATCGGTCTTCGTAAGTAAGGGGCATGAGACTTCAATATATAACTTGTCAAGCATATCCTCTTAGTTGTGTCACTTTCACCTTAACCACATTAAAGATGCTTATGATAGGGGCAATGAGAGCTCAAAGCTAACGAGTACCATACTTTCAGCATTTGGAAGCCTTTCAAAATTATTCAAAACCTTTTTCTTCCACTTGTTGAGTCTCCACATATTCTTTGAGCACCTTCTTGAGAGCATAGCTGTCATTCTTTGTGTTTGTTCCAATACTTGATTATTTGTGTTATGACTTTGATGCTTGTATCTTTGATATCTTTACTTCTAGTCATCACTTGAACTTCAGAGGTGCCTTGACATTCATAATCAAAGGCAAGCGAGATACCACTCTATCATACCTTTCTATGAGCATTGTAATGTTGCTTATGTTTGTGCTTCATGCTACTTATTATTCTTGAGTTGGGATCTCTTCATAGCTTGCAATGACTATTAAGTAGACTCAGTTGCATACACTTTATTATGAATTGTCTAGGTAGTTGATCACATTGCTGAGAATATTTACATCATATGAAGCAAATGTGTTCGTGAAAGTTCTTTTATCGCACTCAGTTTTCAACTAAATTGCTTGAGGACAAGCAACAAGCTAAGCTTGGGGGGAGTTGATACGTCCAAAACGTATCTACTTTCCCGAACACTTTTGCTATTGTTTCTCCTCTATACTTGTGTGATTTGGATGCAACTAATGCGAACTGACGCTGTTTTCAGCTGAATTGCCTTGGTGTCTTATTTTTGTGCAGAAAATCAACTATCAGGAAAAATCCCGGAAAATATGCCAAAAATCCTATTTTACCCGAAGACTCGAGGAGCCAGAATACGAGACGGAGAAGAGCCCTAGGGTGGCCACACCACCTGCTGGCGCAGGCCAGGACAGGCCGCGCCAGGGGGTGGTGTGGGCCCCCCGGGCACCCCCTCGACCTCTCTCTTCGCCTATAAGGAGCCTTCTGACCTAAAAACTTCGGGGGGTTCGACGTTTTTCTAGAAGGAGTTCTGCTCCGCCGCCACCACCAGATTTCATGAAACAACATCAGAAACTCCGTTCTGCCACCCTGCCGGGACGAGGAATTGGAGGAGATCATCACCATCGCTTCTCCATCGACCATCCATGTTTCCCCCATCTATGAGTGAGTAATCCCCCGCTGTAGGCTATGGGGATGGTAGGGATTGGATGAGATCGTTCATGTAATGGCATCAGATTGTTAGGGCATGGTGCCTAGTATCTTTTATTAATGCTTTATGACTTTGTTGCGACTTGTTGTGCTTAATGCTTGTCACTAGGGCCCGAGTGCCATGATTTCATATCTGAACATGTTATTGATTCATTATGATAGTATTGTTCTTGGTCTTATCTGCAAGTTGTATACACACGTTGTTGTCTGGAACCAATGGCCCTGAAGTGACAGAAATCGGGACAACCGGAGGGAAAGGCTTTGATGTGAGGATCACATGTGTTCACGGAGTGTTAATGCTTTGCTCCGGTGCTCTATTAAAAGGAGCACCTTAATTGCCAGTAGTTCCCTAGAGGCCCCGCTGCAAACGGGCTGGCAGGACAAAAAAAGTTGTGCAAGTTCTCATTGCGAGCACGTATGACTATATATGGAACACATGCCTATGATTGTCTAGTACTTGGGTGCTTTATCTTATTTATCTGCAATTGCCATATGTTCTGATTGCTATGTGAATTGTCTTGTCCATGCAACGCCCGTCCATCCATCCCTATGTATACCGCACTCGAATCCCACTCTTTACTGCTTTTGTTTCTACTTTCTTTGCTTTACTACTGCTGTTACTTTACTATTCCTACTACAAAACTGTTGCTACTGATAAACTGTTGTGAGCAAGATTGTTTCCAGGTGCAGCTGAATTGACAACTCAGTTGTTAAGGCTTATAAATATTCTTTGGCTCCCCTTGTGTCGAATCAATAAATTGGGTTTCACTTCCCTCGAAAATACTGCGATAAACCCCCTATACTTGTGGGTCATCACCAACATCCTGAAACTTGCAGCAGCACTTATGCGTTTAAACCTAACCTCATACTCACAGTTTTGATTTTGACCGTCATAAAACTGTGCTTGCAGCTCGTTGGTTGTTTTGCAGAGTGAGAGGACTTCATCCTTAAGTTCGGCAGTCTCCTTTTGGTGCTCGGTGATGAGTTCGGAACAAATATTATGGATGATCTCCACTTCGTGTTCCGCCATCTTCTTGTACCTAAAGACTTCTTGCTCCAGTGCTTCCATCATGTCCTCCACAGTTCCTTCACCTTTAGGGCCTCGAACTTCTTTTATCCGGAGCTCCCCATCTTCAAGCAACATCTCCTTGGGATGAATATTCAACTCTCTCATGTATGGGTTGATGATATCTTCTAAGGAATCTCCCTTGGCTGATCCAGTGGAAGACATTGTGGCTCCAAATCTGGGACTCTACCTGGCAGAAACAGATCGAAACAAAAACACGATATATGAACCTCGGAAGATCCGAGGGGTTATGTATTATGAAGTTTCATATCAAAAGGAAGGTACTAGGAGAAAACGAGTCGGAGGCGGAGTCCGGGGTGGACTCACCACTTGGTGGCGTGGCCTGGGGAGGGCCCGCGCCATAGGGTGGTGTGAGCCACCCTAGCTCCTCTTTCGCCCCTCTTTCGCTTCGTAGCTTCCCTTATTGACCAAAAACTACAAAAATATAGTTGGATTGTATTTTCGTGGAACTTTTCTTACCAGAACTGTTACCTATTTGAAAACAGACTCTGCAGGTCTCCAAATTTGGTCCTTGATGAATATCTCTGGAGTTATAACTTGAAAGGCATCAACATCTTCATTGTAAGAATCTCCAGCAATATAGTGCTTGAGTCGCTGCCCATTCACTACTTGTGTAGTATTATATTTTAAAGAAGAAATTTTTATTGCTCCCGAATGGTACACTTCTTCAATAATGAAGTGTCCTTCCCATTTTGACAGTAGCTTTCCTGCAAAAAATCTGAACGAGACCTATACAATAGAACTTTCTCACCAACATGAAATTATCTCTTAAGTATTCGCTTGTCATGCCATCTTTTAACTTTTTCTTTAAAGATCCTATCATTTTCATAGGCTTCACTCCTCCATTCATCTAAGGAACTTAAATCAAATAACCTTTTCTCACCTGCGAGCTTACAATCTCTATTGAGTTCTTTAAATGCCCAGTAAGCTTTCTGTTCTAATTCTAAAGGTAGGTGACAAGCTTTCCCATAAACCATTTTATAAGGAGACATCCCCATAGGGTTTTTGTAGGCAGTTCTATAAGCCCATAAAGCATCATTCAACTTTTTAGCCCAGTTTTTTCTAGATCTATTAACAGTCTTTTGCAAGATGGATTTAATTTCTCTATTTGATAACTCTACTTGCCCACTAGTTTGGGGGTGATAAGCTGAAGCAATTCTATGATTAACATCATATTTAGCAAGGGTCTTTCTAAAACCACCATGAATGAAATGAGAACCTCCATCAGTCATGAGATACCTAGGCACTCCAAACCTAGGAAAGATAACATCCTTAAGCATTTTTAGAGAAGTCTCCCCGTCAGCACTCTTCGTAGGAATGGATTCTACCCACTTAGTAACATAATCAACGGCAACAAGAATATGAGTATAACCTTTCGAGGGAGGGAAAGGACCCATAAAGTCAAATCCCCAACAATCAAAGGGTTCAATAACTAGAGAGTCGTTCATATGCATTTCATTGCGTCTAGAAATATTACCAACACGTTGACATTCATCACAAGATAAAACAAACTTTCTTGCATCTTTAAAAAGGGTAGGCTAGTAGAAACCTGATTGTAGCACCTTTTGTGCAGTTCTATTTCCTGCATGATGTCCTCCATAAGCACTACCATGACATTTATGCAATATCTCCTTTTGTTCGTATTCTGGAACACATCTTCGCATAATACCATCCACTCCTTCTTTGTATAAGTGTGGGTCATCCCAAAAATAATGCCTCAAATCATAGAAGAACTTTCTCCTTTGCTGAGCTGTAAACGTTGGAGGAAAATACTTGGAGACAATAAAGTTAGCATAATCAGCGTACCAAGGGCTCCCTCGCGAGCTTACCCCTACTGCGGCTAACTGCTCATTTGGGAAACTATCATTAACAGGCATAGGGTCAAAAGAGATGTTTTCCAATCGAGATAATTTATCAGCTACAGGGTTTTCAACACCTTTCCTATCCATTATATGTAAATCAAACTCTAGTAAAAGCAGCACCCATCTAATAAGCCTAGGCTTAGCGTCCTTCTTCGTCATAAGGTATTTAATAGCAGCATGATCAGTATGAATGGTGACTTTTGAGTCTACTATATAGGGTCTAAAGTTATCACAAGAAAAAACGACAGCTAGAAATTCTTTTTTAGTAGTAGCATAATTCCTTTGAGCAGCGTCTAAAGTCTTACTAGCATAATGAATAACGTTTAACTTTTTATCAATTCGTTGCCCAAGGACAGCACCCACAGCAAAATCACTAGCATCACACATTATTTCAAAGGGTAAACTCTAATCAGGTGGTTGAACAATAGGGGCTGTAGTTAAAGCCTTCTTGAGGGTTTCAAAAGCTCCCTTACAATCATCATCAAAAACGAAGGGTACATCTTTTTGAAGAAGATTTGTGAGGGGTTTTGATATCCTAGAAAAGTCTTTAATAAGCCTTCTATAGAAACCAGCATGACCAAGGATACTACGAATACCTTTGATGTCTCTTGGGCATGGAATCTTCTCAATTGCCTCAACCTTAGCTCTATCAACTTCTATACCTCTTTCAGAAACTTTATGCCCAAGGACAATCCCTTCGTTAACCATGAAGTGGCATTTCTCCCAATTAAGAACAAGATTAGTTTCTTCACATCCCTGCAAAACTTTATCAAGGTTGTGTAGACAATTATCAAAAGAAGTTCCATAGACAGAAAAGTTATCCATTAACACTTCTACAATTTCCTCACAAAAATCATGAAAGATAGCAGACATGCACTTTTGAAAAGTAGCAGGAGAATTACATAAACCAAAAGGCATACGTCTATAAGCATAAGTTCCGTAAGGGCAAGTAAACGTAGTTTTTTCTTGATCTTGTTGTTTAACAGCAATTTGAGAGAAACCAGAATAACCATCAAGAAAACAAAAATGGGTCTTTTTAGACAACCTTTCCAACATTTGATCAATAAAAGGAAGCGGGTAGTGATCTTTCTTAGTAACTTTATTGAAATTTCTAAAATCGATGCATATCCTATAGCCTACTACTATTCTTTGAGGAATAAGCTCATCATTATCATTAGGAACAACGGTAATACCTCCTTTTTTAGGAACACAATGAATAGGATTAACCCATCCACTATCAGCAATAGGGTAAATAATACCAGCGTCAAGGAGTTTCAATACCTCATTCCTTACCACTTCCTTCATCCTAGGATTTAAACGTCGTTGGTGTTCTACAACCGGCTTTGCATCTGGTTCTATGTTGATAGAATGTTGACATATAGTAGGTGAAATCCCTTTTAAATCATCCAGAGTATAGCCCATAGCTCCTCGGTGTTTCCTCAAAACCTCCAATAGCCTTTCTTCTTCCTTTCCTGAAAGTTTAGCGCTAATAATAACAGGATATATCTTTTTATCATCAATATAAGCATATTGAAGATCACCAGGGAGAGGTTTTAGATCGAAAACCAGATCCTTTTTAGGTGGCAACATGGTACCCAAGTCTTCTACAGGCAAGTTATGCTTGAGCATCTTAGGCTGATCACGGAGAATCTTGTAAATCTCATTCCTTTCTTCCATGAAGATTTCACTTTCATGATCTTCCATAAATTGCTGCAAAGCATTGTTAGGAGCAAGAGAAATAGAAGCAAGTTTTTCAACTCTAAAATCCTCATTATGGGTTTCCTCTTCACAAGGTTCTTTAGCAAATTTCGAGAAATTAAACTCATAAGATTCCCCAGCAAATTTAGTAAAGATTTTCTCCCTTTTGCAATCTATAATAGCTCCACAAGTACTCAAGAAAGGTCTACCAAAAACAATAGGATAAGTTTTACTAGCAGCTAAACCGAGTAGTAGAAAATCAGCAGGGTACTTAATCTTACCACAAAGAACTTCCACTTCTCGTACAATACCAATTGGAGAGATGATCTCTCTATTAGCAAGGTGAATAACCACATCAATCTCTTCCAATTTGTAGGGACTGATTTCATGCATAATTTCTCTGTAAAGCTCATAAGGAATAACACACTGGAACTTGCACCAATATCACATAAACCATAATATCAATGATCACCAATTCTAACAGAAAGCACAGGAACACTAGCTTTTTTAGTTCTATTAGAATGTGAAACAATATTAGAAGCATCCTCATAAAAGACTATGTGTCCCTCTTCTATGCTTTTAGTGACAAGGTCTTTCACAATTGCTACCACAGGTTCAACGTTTAATTGTTCATCAGCTTTTACAGTTCTCTTTTCACTTTTGGTGATTACATTAGTTATCATAGGATGATCCTTTACCTTTTCTGGGAAGGGAATCTTCTCGATATAAGGTTCAGGTAAGATGGGATCAATAATGCAATACTCAGCACTCCCAATAGGAACACAGTCAACAATATCTTTGTAAGGTGCATGGTATTTATTCCATCCCCTTTTTGGAATTTCAATATAGGAAGCAAAAGCTCTAAAGCAATTCGTAATAACTTGCAAATCAAGACCATAAGCATTACTAATATTTTGAAAGTCATTAGTTCCCATAAAAGATTCAATGCATTCATAATCATAATTTATACCTGACTTTCTACCTTTGTCATTCTCCCAAGATTCAGCATTGTCTTGAATACGGTCCAGAAAATCCCATTTAGCTTCTTCTTCCATGCGAGTGAATGATCCAGCACAAGAAGCATCCAATAAATCCTTATCATGTAGAGGGAGTCTTGCATAAAAGTTATTGATAATAATATTGTTGGGGAGCTCATGAATGGGAAATTTGAGCATTAGTAACTTCAATCTCCCCAAAGCTTGAGCTGTACTCTCTCCATCCAGAGGCCAAAAGTTGTATATTTGATTCCGATATTTATGAATCTCACTAGGAGGATAAAACTTTGAATAAAAGAGAGGCACTATTTCCTCCCATTCAAGAGCTTGACTATTCTTCAGCAGCTTATACCATTCCTCAGCTCTTCCTTTCAGCGATAATGAGAATAACTTCTTCTTAACTTGATCTGTAGTAATACCTTCACGCTTGAACAACCCGCATAATTCGTGTATAAAGATTAAATGATCACCGGGATGGACAGTTCCATCCCCAACATAGTAGTTATCCATAACACGATCAATAATCCTTGTAGGTATTTTGAAAGCATAATTCTCAGCAGGCGGTGGCTTATCTACTACCTTAGCAGTGGTAGTAGCATTACCAAATAAGAAACTCAGCGAATTATCCATAACAAAAATAAAGCAACTAACAGAAGTAAATAATACTCACAGTAGAAGTTTCCTTTACCAGTTCCACTCTCCAATGGCTCTTCACTCCCCGATAACGGCGCTAGAAAATAGTCTTGATGACCCACAAGTATAGGGGGTGTATCGTAGTATTTTCGATAAGTAAGAGTGTCGAACCCAACAAGGAGTAGAAGGTGCTGGCTAGTGGTATGGATCAGGAATTACCTGCAAATACTTAGCAAATGGATTTTTAGGGATTTTTGATAAAGCAAGTAAACAAAGTATGAGTAAACTAAAGACAGTAGGAATAAATGCAGCAAGTGGCCCAATCCTTTATGCAGCAAAGGACAAGCCGTTTGTATTACTTAAGATGACCAAACGTTCTCGAGGACACATGGGAAGACTGTCAAGTGCTTTCGCTTCATATAGTTGATTAATCTTCTTTAGCTTGCTAAGTGTTGTGTGGGTGAACCTGTGCTAATGTACCGACCTTCCTAGGACTAATACATACTTGTGATTATACCCCTTGCAAACATCCGTAAGTACAAGAAAGTAATTAAGGTAGAAACCTAACCACAACTTTAAACTCTAAGACCCTTACGTCCCTTGTGCAATGGTTTCCTAACGGGGGTTCAGGTTTCTGTCACTCCGGCAACCCCTACGATTAGTAGCCAAATACACAATGCATTCCCCTAGGCCCATATAGGTGAAGTGTCATGTAGTCGATGTTCACATGACACCACTAGAAGAAGTACACCACAACTTAAATATCAAACTATTGAATCTTTCTCAACACAATTCCACTGCTAACAACATGACTTCTCCCATGTCCTCAAGAACAAAGCGAACTACTCACAAGACATCATATGGATCATGATCAGAGATGGAATAATGATGTATAACAATCTAAACATAAACAATAATTCGATGGTTCACTCAATAGCATCAACTACAAAGAGTAATCAACACCGGGAAAGTTTCCCCTATGAACTATGCAAGATTCAACCCAATTGTTACAGCAATATGGAGATGGTGATGAGGGTGTTGATGGTGATGATGGTGGTGATGATGATGATGATCATCTCGATGAAGTCCAGCTTGATGGTGGTGTTGATGGCGACGATCTCCCCTCTTCGGGAAGGAATTCCCCCGGCAGAAATCTATCTGCTGGAGAGATCTTTCTCCCTCGGTGTTTTCCGCCCCGCAGAGGTGGCGGAATCTTTCTGTGGTCGCTCTCCGAGTCTTAGGGTTTCGGGAGGAATATATATGCCAGAGGGGAGTGTCAGGGGTGGACCAGGGCGGCCACACCACCTGGTGGAACGGCCTAGGCTAGCCCGTGCCAGGGGGTGGTGTGGGCCCCCTGTGGCCCATCTCTGGCCCCCTTCTGGCTTCCTTCGTCTTCTAGAAAAATAGGATTTTCCGTATATTTCCTGGATTTTCTGATCTTTGTGAATTTTGCCTCCAAACAACACCTTTTCCATCAGAATCCTGACTGCAGTGGTCCATGCTCCAAAAGTCATCAACCATGCAAAAACATATGAAATAACATAAGTATCACCTCTCAATATGAAATATATCAATGAATAACAGTGAATTGTGACATAGAATAGTGATTCAAAATGGACGTATCAATGAAACATAAAGCTTCTATTCCTATGAAACTAGAAGATGGTTGGGAACCCATCATTAATATGAAAGTGAATGATTTTGATCTTTAGGCTTTATGTGATCTTGATAGTAGTGTTTCTATTATGCCTAGAAAGATTTATGATATGCTTGATTTGCCACCATTGGAAGATTGTTATTTGAATGTCCCACTTGATGATAATGCTAAAAATAAACTCTTGGGGAGTATTAATGATGTTCTTATTATGGTTAACAATGCCTATGTCCCCGTTGATTTCTATGTTTTGGATGTTGAATGCAATGCTTCTTGTCCTATTACTTTGGGAAGACCTTTTCTTAGAACTGTTGGTGCCATTATTGATATGAAAGAAGGCACCATTAAATATCAACTCCCACTCAAGAAAGGTATAGAACACTTCCCTAAGAAGAGAGACAAGATTCCTTTTGCCTCTCCTATGAAAACAAAATTTGCTCTTAATGCTCGTTCATTTGAGCACACTTGATTATTTTTCTTGCTTCTTATGCCTAACTTAAAGGCATTAAAGAAAAGTACTTATTGAGAGATAACCCAAAAGTTTTAGATGAGTCTTGGAAGTTATCAATTCAGTAATAACCTCTCCTTATCCTTTTTATTTGCTTTTTATGCCAAGAGTAACCTCTAATGAGAGAGAAGTAATGCTTGGGAAAGTTGTTGTCCCGAAACAGATTTTTGTGCTTCACCGTAAAAGTTCCTGTAAAATCTTTGTACGTCGTTTTGAGGCGTGAATTTTCATGCTTCTGCCCCAGTTTGTTATCTAACTTTAGTTAGTTCAACACTTTTTGATTTGAGCAACATAAGGTCTTCGAAAAAATTGGTTTTTACCTGCTGTTCTGTTTTGACAAATTTCTGCCATTATTTGCATTTGCTTCTTGTTGGTTCCTTTTTGGGCCCTCTTTGGGGACTTGAGCTTTTTGAGGGAAGTACTTCAGTAGCTTGTATTTTAATGGAAGTTTTATTGGTGTTGAAACTGAAACCAAAGACTTATTATCTTGAGTGCAGTAATATTGCTAATAAGAATTGTGTGAAGTTTTGTATGAAGGAAAAAATTTTAGGTGTATGGAGAGAATGATGTAACGAGATGAAGAATGGACTAAAGCTCAAGCTTGGGGATGCCACACATGTCACTCTAGGAAATATCCAAGAAGTACAACCGTCAAAGCTTGGGGATGCCCAAGGCGTCCCCTTCTTCACCAATAAAAATCCCAGGTTTCTTCCAAACACTTCATTTTTATTGTTTCATGCATAGTTGTGTTGTTCTTGGAGCGTCTTTGTTTTCGTTTTTGGTTTTTCATTTGCTTGGTTTTCTTAGTTTGCTTGAATAAATTGGTTGGACCCCCTCTTTCATACATTAGTTTTCAAATAGTTTGGTTTGGATTGCAAAAGAGTAGGAAAGTGCATGCTTAAGTGATAAAGAGAGCTTGTTTTTGACTGTGGCCTATGCTTTGTCATGCCATGCTTGATTTTGTTTTGGCTTTATGCTTAGCGATCTTTGCTGTAGCATGACATGTTATAAACAATTGAGATTGCTTAATGTGCCTTCAAAGAATCATGCATTGTTTTAGCATATTAAAGCATAATATTGTGGTATTCTCCTTTGATGATTTATTTGGGTTGACTTGGCACATGCTCACACCATATTATGACTATTCCAAGTCACCATAGCCTTTATGATCCTTTAGATTTCGACTTGTAATATCACTTTATGCTTTAATTAATAATGTTTTGTCGCTCTGCATCACTATGGCCATTATTGCTCTCTTAGTTGGTTGCTCCCAGTCTTTTGCTAGCCTCCATAACCAAGTATGAGTTCCACTCATGCATCCAACTCCTAAAACCAAGTTATTCCAAAGAGTCCACCATACCTACCTATTAGCATTTGCTATTCCAGGTATATTCATGTTTTTATCTACCTTCTGAATTAAACTTGTTATGAGAAAACTAGTGATTAAAGCTCTCACGAACTTGATGGCACACTTTACATTTCTTGCCCTTAATAAACTTGAACCATTGTGTCGTCTATGTTGTATAGGCTTGCACTTATATGTTGGGGATTAGCAGAACCATGCTATCATGGGGAACGCTTTCAACATTGCACTTGTACTTTGTACCTAGTTGATATCATGCTCTTTTGTCTATGGATGTCGCCAGTGTGAAATGAAAGAGGAGCTTGTAAGTCCATGGACTTATGTATGTGTGTTAGAGAAACGCCTGGGCCGCCGGTCTAATCCATGCCTAATCATGGTGGAAACCTGCAGCGTAACCATAATGAGCTGTCTATGAAGCATTCTTATTATAAAAAAAGAGTCAGATATTGAGAAAAAGAGAAAAAGGGAAAAAAGAGATATGAGAAAAGAGGAAAGAGAGAAAAAAGCACCATTTTCCCATGGTAAATAAGAAGATTGCTGAGATGCTCGTTGTCTGCTTGCCTTGTCATTTTGATATGGGGATTCTTCTGTATCATTGGGAAATCTTGGTCCCTTATTTATAATTCTAGCATTATATCACAAGCTCATGTTTCTACGATCTCAATTTGCATTTACTTGAATGATGCTATAAATCTCCATTAAAATGAGTCATTTCATAATTGAATAAAAAGAGGAGCCGCGGATTCTAGGGGGACCTTCTCGTGGTCTTGAGAAATGTTCATTTTGATTGATTGCAAAGAGAGTGCAGGATTCTCTTTGCAATCAATGAAATGGTCCTAGAGAAAGGAATTAGTCTCTTCAGTCTGGCGCATGGTATAAGAGCATTAACCGAACTAACGGATTTTTTTGATAAAGGTGTTATTGATGGAATTACCAATGGGGTGGGTCTTGTTAGTTTTTTTATAGGAGAAGAAATTAAATATGTAGGAGGAGGGCGGGTACCCCATTGGCGGTTCTCTATGATACACATGTACTTACTATGACAAGAATTTACCGGTAACTAAACTTGAGTAGCATGAAGAGCGGCCCTCGTATTCAAGGGAAATGAGATTTCCAACTTATACTTTGTCAAGCATATAATCCATAGTTTGTTCACTTTAACCTTAATCACTTCAAGATGCTTTTGATAGGGGCAATGAGAGCTGAAAGCTAATAAGTACCATAATTTTTGGAAGCTCTTTATGAAACTTGAATCCCTACTTCCTTCTATGAAGGCCTTTCTTTTACTTTTATGTTGAGTCTCCACCTTATATCTTTATGCACCTATTGAGAGAGCATAGTGGCCATTCTTAGTTCTATGTGCATTGTCCCAAGACTTGTTGATTGATGCATAACTTTGATATTGCTTGTTCTTAAACTATTTGTATCTAGTCACCTTTATGAACTTTGAAGTGTCCTATGCATTTGTTTGCTACTCTATGAGGGACAAGCTGAATGCCACTATGCTATGTTTTCTTTATGTGAAACAAACAAACGTCTTGCAAAGCATTGTTATTCATGAATATTTCATTTGTGCCTTTTCATGTTACAACATAGTTGCTATGTCTTATTGTTAGAACTTTATCTTTCATGCTATGTTGAAGTACTATGATCCCAGCTATCAATGTTTTACAAATACTTTGATCAAGTTTATGATGGTGCATGTCACCTCAAAAATTATTCTTTCTTTTTATCACTTACCTACTCGAGGACGAGCAGGAGTTAAGCCTGGGGATGTTGATACGTTGCTAACGTATCTATAATTTTTTATGTTCTATGCTCGGTTTTTATCTACTTTCTTATGTTTTGTCCACACTTTGGAGTACTTTTTATACACTTTCTTGGACTAACCTATTAACAAGATACCACAGTGCCAGCTGCCTGTTTTCTGCTATTTTTGGTTCCAGGAAAGTCAAAAAATGAATATTCTCGGAATTGGACGGGACAAAAGCCAAAGTCAGTATTTCACCGAGGGGGACACAGAGCCAGAATACGAGACGGAGAGGGGCCAGAGGGCTGGCACACCACCTGGCCACGCGGCCAGGCCTAGCCCGCGCCAGGGGTGGCGTGGCCGCCTACGGCACCCAGTCGGCCTCCCCTTTCGCCTATAAGATACCTCCGATACAGAAACCCTAAGTACCCGATCAAAATTCCACGAAAGAGTCTGTAGCCGCCGTCATCTCCATCCCTAGATCAGGAGGGATATGAAGCTCTTCCTTGCACCCTGCCGGAGGGGAGAATTCACCCTAGAGGCCTTCTTCATCACCATGCAAGCCTCCGGTGTGATGCGTGAGTAGTTCATCCAAGGACTATGGGTGCATGTAGTAGCTAGATGGTTGGTTCTTCTCCTTTGTGCTACCATGTTTAGATCTTGTGAGCTCCGTTCATAATCAAGATCATCTATTTGTAATCCTACATGTTGTGTTTGCGGAGATCCGATGGATATTGAGATGCTATTTCAGATTGATTATTGATTCTATCATGTCTTTGTTATTTGTGATCTTGCATGCTCTCCGTTGTTAGTAGATATCTTGGCCGAGTAGATGCTAGCAACTCCAAGAGGGAGTATTTATGCTCGATAGTGGGTTCATGCCTCTAGTAATCTGGGGAAAGTGACAGAAATCTCTAAGGTACTAGATGTGTTGTTGCTACTAGGGAGAAAACAACAATCCTTTGTTCATAGAACAATCCTATTGTTTACTTTACACGAATGCGCAATGCAATTATCTGTTGCTTGCAACTTAATACTAGAGGGGGTTTGGATGATAACCTGAAGGTGGATTATTAGTCATAGATGCAGTTGGATTACAGTCTATGTATAATATTGTCATGCCCAATCAAATCTCATAGGAGTCAAGATGATTAGTATATGCATGTATGCTTTCTTGATGTTTGTCAATTGCCCCACTGTAATATGTTCACCCAACATGTCATCTATCTTAAGGAGAACCACCACTAGTGAACTATGGACCCCGGTCCTTTCTTTTACCATCAATCTACAACTCTTTACTTTTTTGTTTACTTTCTGCAAGTTTTGACTTTCTTCCACACAATACATTTAATACTTTGTTTTCAGCAAAATCGGTGAGATTGACAACCTCACTGTAAGTTGGGGGCAAAGTTTTGTGGTTGTGTTGTGCAGGACTCCGAGTTGGCAACAACATGTGGGAGGTGTTTCTTTGCTCCTACTTGTTCGATAACCTTGTTTTCATAACTGAGGGAAAACTTGTTGCTGTGCTGATCATACCTTCCTGTTGGGGTTCCCCAACGAGCTCGACGCGTTGAGCCAATAATCAGCCATTCATACTAAGGAGTACGCAAATAACTTTACCCAATGGTCATGCAAGCTATGAAGAGATTCCTACCCATTAATAATAAGCAACATGACACATAAACATATGCAGGATTGTAGTGCTCATAAGAAGATATGATAAAGGGGTGTCTCGCTTGCCTTTCTTTGGAGCAAAACATAAATGCCAAGGCACCTCTGAAGTTTAAGTGAAGACTAGATATAAAAATATCAAATATTCAAGTGTCAAAGTTATGTCATAATTAACCGTTTTTTGGGACAAGCACATTACACTAAGAACGATAACTATGCTCTCAGGAAGGTGCTCAAAGAATAAATGGTGACTCAACATAAAAGTGAAAGAAAAAGATTTAAAAGTTTGAAAGGCTTCCAAATGTGGAAAGTATGATACTCATTAGCTTTGAGGTCTCATTGCCCCTATCATAAGCATATTTAGGCGATTAAGGTTAAAGTGAACAAATATGAGGATATGCTTGACAAGTTATAAGCTGAAAATCTCATGCCCCTTACTTACGAGTACCGTTCCTCATGCTACTCAAGTTTAGTCACAGGTAAGTTCTTGTCATTGTAAGTACATGTGTATCATAGAGAACCGCCAATGGGGTACCCCTTGCCCGATGATATGGAAGATTCCCCATATCAAAATGACAAGGCAAGCAAACAATGAACATCTCAGCAATCATTTTATTTCCTATTTGCATAGGCTTTTCTTCTTCTTTTTCTTTCCTATTTGCATAGGTTTTTTATAGAGGATGCTTCATAGATTTCTCACTATGGTCACGCTGCAGGTTTCCACCATGATTAGGCATGGCTTAGACCAGCCGCCCAGGCGTTTCTCTAACACATATACGAACTCCATGAGGCTTACAATCTCCCCTTTCATTTCACACCGCCGAGATCCATAAGCAAAAGAACATGATATCAACTAAATAAAGTGTAATGTTGAAAGCATTCCCCATGATAACATGGTTCTACTAATTCTAACTTACAAAACGCAAGCATATACGCAACATAGAAGGGAACAATGGTTCAAGTTTATTTTGTGCAAGAAAAGTAAAGTGTGTCGTCAAGTTCGTGAGAGCTTTACTAACTAATTTTTGCATAACAAGAAAACATTTTTATTGGAAGTAAACAGAGAATAATAAATATGCAAGGAATATCAATAATGCTAATAGGTAGATATGGTGGACTCTTTTTGACAACTTTGGTTTTAGGGAGTTGGATGCACGAGTAAAAGTACTCAGCACAAGTGAAGGCTAGTAATAGAAAGGGAGCGACAATCGAGAGAGAAGTAACTGTCATAATGATGCTTGCGACAAGAAAAAATTAATAGTGGCATAAAAGTGACACAAGAACTCCGAGGTAGAATAAATCATTGAGGCTTAACTGACTTTTTGTTTAGTCATATGCATGTGTGAGCATGTGCCAAGTCGATTCAAATAGAATATTCAGAGGAGGACACCACAATGTCATACCAAGTTATGAATAGAACAATGCAAGCAAACAGTTATATGAGATGTTATGGACTATAATGTATTGGAACTGATCATAAGAAGGCAAGGACTACTAAGTATCCGTTAAATAACATACACCTCACATAAACATACTAAGCATGCTCACAATATGAGTATATGTACAAAAATGAAAACAAATAGAGTTCATACCAGCCTCTTACCACACCTCGAGTTGTCATAAATCATCATTGCCTTTCACTTGTGTGACTTGAATAAAAAGATAAAACCAAACTCTAAGGAGTCATGGAGGGCCACTGAACCCTGCAGCTGACTTTACAAAACCAAAGAAGAACAACAAATATTTTTGGGTTTTCGATTTTTAAAGGCAAGAACCGAAGGGAAGAACAAGCAAAGCGAAATCTTTTTGGGTTTTTCGAATAATCAAAACAGAGCTGAAAGGGATGAAGCAAACCAAGGCTAAAAGATAAAGAAACAAACAAAGAGAAATAACGAAAATATTTTTGGTCTTTTTGTGTTTGGAAAACAGAAATAAAACAAGAACAAAAACTAAAAAGAAAATGAAACATGGATATGCAAAGTACCGACTGAACATGATATGTAAATGAGTGTGATGTCGATATACCTCCCCCCAAGCTTAGGCTTTTGGCCTAAGTGGGTATCAACCCCAACGTGCATAGGAATTCCAGGCCGGCGGGTCATCATAAGAATGACCATAGTTAGTCCATTGCAAAGAAGAAGAAACTCCCCAATCATAGGCAGGATACTGGTACGAAGACTCCCCCTCGTTTGAGGGCTGGACCGAATCATCTGTAACCTCCCTTCCAGTATCCTGCTCTTGCTGGGAGAGCTCCCCCAGATATGTATCGAGCTCTTCCTCAGTGAGTGACCATCCTACCCTAGCATCAAGGTTAAACAAAATAGGTGCAGGCAAAAGAACAACACTCTCGGACTTACCCCTTCTCCAACCGGCTTTGAGAAAGGTTATTTCATAAGATAAATCACTCAAATTAGCCCAAGAAGAAACGAATTTATGTTGTATCATGGAATTAAGATCAAGCCTTTCTATGGGAAACTGTAGTCTAAATGATGAGGTGCTAAACCATGCAAAGCTAATAAACGGGAGGTGATGAGGCCTCCACAAATTCCACCTTTCTCGCGGTTAGCAGCAAGACGAAAAGCTATCAAAGCACCCAAATTATAAGTCCTATCTTGTTTTAAGGCAGCTGAGAAAAAGGCTAGATCATATGCGGATAATTTACTAGCAGTTTTCCTAGCAAGAACGCACTTGGCAATAAAGTAGGCAAAGTATCGAATAGACAGGAGGTGAATATTACGAATTTTACCACTCTCCTTTGAGAAGCTGCTCCCTTGGCAAATCTCTGCATACAAGTCCATGAGTCGTGTAGGGCGCTCTCTAATCCTTTCACACGATCCCCACTGTGGTACTTTAATAGCTGCACAAAATCATCAAAAGGTAGATCGACAGCTATATTGTAAATTCTATAATGAACCATGGGGTTAGGCAAGGAGCAACTAAATCGAAAATCCTACACCACAGACATAGTTAGTTTCACATAATGGTAAGGTTCATCTCCCACAAAATGCTCCAATCCTGCATTAGAAATTAAAGTATGAAAATCTTGAGAAATCCGTGCAGCCTTCATGAATTTGGGGCATGGATAAATAAAAGGGAAAACTTCTTCCTCACGGTGAACCTTAATAACCTCGGGCACCCTTAATTCATGTTGGTTGAGTTGGTGTTCAATCATCTCCTTTTTTTGAAATTTTAGACAACCATCATACAAGTGATTGCAAAGTGATTACATAATGAAAGGAACTACTTATAGAGACTTGTAAGAGGCCTAAACATGCATCAAAAAAATTTCTCTAAGCATTGAACAAGCATGCAAGCTCACATAACCTGTCACCTACAGTAGCAAAATAATCAAGATATAATCCACTAATCACAAATCAACTTGGACAAGTGGAGGAGTCACATACTGGAGATCAAATGCTCCAAATCTCAGCAGCTATGATGGGATGAGCAAGGAGATCGAAAATTGCAAGCAAGAACAGCAAGAAAACGGGTTTGAGCAATGAACTGGTGTTTTCTCGGGAGGGAGAAAGGAGTGCCATGAGGGAGAATAAGTGGAGGGCCAGGGGTGGCCCACACCATGGCCAGGCGCGCCCAAGTGTGGTCGCGCCACCAGGTGGCGTGCCTGCGTGGTGGGCCCCCCTAGGTCACTCCAGGTACTTCTCTGCCCTTTTTTTCATGGAAAAAATTAATATGAATTTTCTAGAATTTTTCAAGACACTTTATTTTTTAGCAATTTTTAGGTTTTGATGACTAATTTTTTGGCAGAAAGATAATTTTGGAATGATGCAATAACTAAACAAAACTAAAACTTCAGAACTTCTAAGACACTCTAATATGCAAGCAACTAGCAACAGAAAAGTAAACTAAGTGAAAGCAAAAATTAAAATGGATAAACTAAAAGTAAGCAAAGATAATCATGGTGAAAACATTGTTTTGTTCATTAAAATCCCTTTGTTAACAAGGTTGATCAGGTCTTGTTACCAAAAAAATTATATGAAACAAAACTTTGCATTTCACTAAATGATTATGTTACCTAAATCTTGATAGCAATGGTCCCAATCATAATATTTTCATATTTTTCTCGTGGTATGGGACAATATATTTCTCTAACTTGGACGCCCTCAATATTTTCAATTGAATTTAGGCCATAGGTCTTATCAATCTTCTTGGGGAAATAGACAGTATGCTCCTTGTCATTAACATTAAAAGTTACCTTTCCTTGATTGCAATTAATGACAGCTCCTGCAGTATTAAGAAAAGGTCTCCCGAGAATAATAGACATATTATCGTCTTCAAGCATTTCAAGCACACCAAAGTCAGTTAATATCAAGAAATTATGAGCCACTTGAACAGGAACATCTTCACATATACCAACAGGAATAATAGTAGATTTATCAGCCATTTGCAAAGATATATCAGTTGGTATTAATTTCTCCAATTGAAGTATTTTGTAGAGGGAAGAAGGCATAACACTAACTCCTGCTCCCAAATCATACAAAGCAGTTCTAACATAATTATTTTTAATAGAACATGGAATAGTTGGGATCCCTGGGTCTCCAAGTTTCTTTGGAACTTTACTATTAAAGGAATAGATAGCAAGCAAAGTAGAAATTTCCTCATTAGGGATCTTCCTTTTATTAGAGACAATACCTTCATATACTTTGAATAAGGAGGTAATTTAATAGCATCAGTTAAAGGAATTTGCAAAAATAAAGGTTTCATCCACTTACAAAACTTATTATAGTGTTCGTCTTCCTTTGACTTGTGTTTCTTATCAGGAAAAGACATTGGTTTTTGAACCTAGGGCTCTCTTTCACTACCATGTTTATTAGCAACAAAATCTTCCTTAGTGTACTTAGCATTCTTAGTGTTCCTTTCAGGTTCTTTTTCAATTTCTTCTTTATCAGGAGCATCATTTTTCTCATTACCACTCTTAGTTTCATCATCAGAGACAGATATACTATTAGGATCTTTAGCAGTTTTAGAAGGTTCTACAATTGTTTTATGTTTCTTTTTCTTTCTCTTAGAAGAAGCACCACTATTTTCAATTTGTTGGGAATCCTGCTCAATTCTTTTGGGGTGCCCCTCAGGATATAGAGGATCCTGGGTGGCAGCACCACTTCTAGTTCTAATTTCATAAGCATGTTTTTATTTAGAAGGATTAACTAGCAAATCTTTTTGTACTTTAATAAGCTGATTAATTTGAGTTTTAACCATTTGTAAATGTTTAACAAGCATTTTAACATCATTGGAGGTTCTTTCCACAATATTGCTTAACTTAATAATAGCTCTAGAGTTTTCCATCAAATGATTTTGCACTCTTTTATTAAAATTATCTTGCTTAACAACAAAGATATAAAATTCTTCTAAGCATTTATCAGGAGGTTTAGAATAGGGAATATCACCTTCATCAAAATGTTGGAGAGAGTGTACCTTGATAGTGGATGAGTGGGGAGGTTGGCTTACATAATTCTTCTATAGGAGGTAGATTCTTCACATCTCAGCTTTAATACCCTTCTCCTTAAGAGATTTCTTAGCTTCCTTCATCACCTCATCATTTAGTTTAATCACTCCCCTCTTCTTTGGTGTTGATATTGGCTTAGGCACTATTAACTCAAGTGTAGTTGACTCAGGTGAAGTCTAGTCATCTTGATTCTTGCTTATATTAGCCATTATTTCCTCAGCTTCTTTGGGAGTTCTCTTCCTAAAAACATAATCAGCACAACTATCTAGGTATGTCCTAGATTCTTTAGTTAGTCCATTATAATATATATCAAGAAGCTCATTTTTAGGTAATGGACACACATGTTGTGCATGAATCGAAGCACAGAACCTTGCCCAATATCTCATTTTCTCCTTGTTTAAAATCAAAAAGTTCCTGCAGAATGGCATGTCTAGCACTAGGAGGGAAATATTTCTAAAAGAAAGTAGCAATCAAGCAATCAGGGTTATTAATAGATCCATGAGGTAAATTTTTAAACCAAGCTTTAGCCTCTCCTTTCAGTGAAAAAGGGAAAATTTTAGCAACAAAGTAGGTGCGCATCTTAATATCATCAGAAAATAGGCCACTCATGGTAGAAAGCTCAGTCATATGTGCTACAACACTTTCATTTTTAGTCCCACAAAAATGTTCTTTCTCAACAATGGTTATGTAAGATAAATCAAGAGAGAAATCATAATTCTTATCTTTAATGTTTATGGGATATGTAACAAACTTAGCATTAGGAGACAATTTAGGTCTAACAATATGTTTCTCAAGAAGACTCTTAATAGCACTCCTACCATAAGTGTTTTGGCATTCTTTAATAAATTCATCAGTCATTTCTATATATTCATCTTCAATATCATAGCTCTCTCTAGACTCAGGTGAACTGACAGGTGTATTAGTATCTTCATTAGGAGTTTTAGTATTTCTAGCTATAGTTCTAGCAATCATAACATCTAGGAAAGGACCTAATGAACCACTCTTATCAAGCACAGTAGAAGCAGCATCATAAGTATCAGAAGTTTCAGATATAGCAGAAGTAGCAGTATGTGTAGCATGTGTATGTGGTGGTGGTGAAAGGAGCTTACTCATCACAGATGGTGAATCAAGAGCAATAGAGGTGTTCAGAATTGTACGTCTCCTTGTAGTGGATGGTAACATAGGAACCTTTCCATCACGAGATTTACCCATGATGAATGGATAATAGCGAACAATAGTGATTCCAAGTGAACTTGATAAATAGAGCTATGCTCCTCGGCAACAACACTAGAAAATAGACTTGATGACCCACAAGTATAGGGGATCGCAATAGTCTTCGAGGGAAGTAAAACCCAATTTATTTATTCAACACAAGGGAGCCAAAGAATATTTATCAGCCTTAACAACTGAGTTGTCAATTCAGCTGCACCTGGAAACAATCTTGCTCACAGTAGTTTATCAGTAGCAACAATTTTGTAATAGCAATAGCAAAGTAAAAGCAGTGGTAAAAGTAAAGACAGTAGTAACAACTTCAGTAAATAGTAGGATTAAAGCACGGTAGGCATAGAGATGGATGGACGGGTGTTGCATGGACAAGACAATTCATATAACAATCAAGACATAGGGAAATTGCAGATAAATATGGTAAAGCATCCAAGTACTAAATAATCATAGGCATGTGTTCCATATATAGTAATACGTGATCGTAATGAGAACTTGCACAACATCTTTTGTCCTTCTAGCCCATTGCAGCGGGGCCTCTAGGGAATCTACTGGAAATTAAGGTGCTCCTTTTAATAGAGCACCGGAGCAAAGCATTAACACTCCG
This sequence comes from Avena sativa, assembly GCA_916181665.1. Lineage (NCBI taxonomy): Eukaryota > Viridiplantae > Streptophyta > Magnoliopsida > Poales > Poaceae > Avena > Avena sativa. The sequence continues at coordinate 21,786,587 of OV702290.1, read as the reverse complement.
TGAACACATGTGATCCTCATATCATATCCATCCCCTCCGGTTATCCTGATTCTTATCACTTCGGGGCCTTTGGTTTCGGACAATTATATGTGTAAACAACTTGCAGGTAAGAACATAAAAAATACTATCATCATGAATCAATAACATGTTCAGATCTGAAATCATGGAACTTGGGCCCTAGTGACAACCATTAAGCATAACAAGTTGCAACAAAGTCAAAAAGCACTAACAATATATACTAGGCACCATGACCTAACAATCTGATGCAATTACATGAACGATCTCATCCAATCCCTACCATCCCCATAGCCTACTACGGGGGATTACTCACTCATGGATGGGGGAATCATGGATGGTTGATGGAGAAGCGATGGTGATGATGATGGCGATGATCTCCTCCAATTCCCCATCCTGACAGGGTGCCAGAACGGAGTTTCTAGTTCCGAATTGTTGTATCTGGTGGTGGCGACGCAACGGAATTCTATCTGGAAAAACGTCGAACCCCCCGTCTATTTTAGGTCAGAGGGATTTTATAGGCGAAAGGAGATGTCGAGGCGGAGTCAGGCAGCACCACACCACCTCCTGGCGCGACCTGGCCTGGCCCGCGCGTCCAGGGGGTGTCGGCCCCTCGTGGCTCTTCTTCGTCTCGTCTTCTGGCTCCATGAGTCTTCTGGTAAAATAGGAATTTTGCGATATTTTCCAGGATTTTTCTTGAAAGTTGATTTCCTACACAAAAATGAGACACCAAAGCAATTCTACTGAAAACAGCGTTAGTCCGCATTAGTCGTATCCAAATCACACAAATTAGAGAAGAAACAATAGAAAAATTGTTTGGGAAAGTAGATACGTTTTGGACGTATCAGTTAGCACTACTCATATGCTCAAACTCCATCATGTTGTTGGAAACCTATAACTCAAAACAAAATTTAACAAGACAAAAATAAATAAGCAAAAACTAATAGACCTACATCGCTTAGCTCCCCGTAAACGGCTCCAGAAAATAGCTTGATGACTGCAAGTGCACAGATCGCTTGTAGCTAGTTTCAAAATAAAGATATCGATCCCATAGGGAGCAGGAGTCCAAAGTCTAATAACTCTTGAAATAAATATTATGATAGAAATGATAGATAAAGTTCTAAGTGACAAGATAAAATACGAGTATTTTGTAAAAAGGTGTTTTGGGGTTCTTGGTATAAGAGCAATAATAAAGTAAAGTAAAATAACTGAATACAGAAAGTAAGTATCGCGTATGTAAGAAAGATTGGAACTGCAATAGGGAAAAAAGCGTTCTCAGGGAGTAGTGGATACACCACTTGCATTATAAGGATCTAAGATAAAGATTATGATCATGAACATTCTCAACTATGTATGTGTGGAAGGAACTCCATATTTGGACAAATAGGAAGCAACCGCTGCTCACATCATCCACATAATCACAGCAGTCAGCAATCGACATCAATCAAATTATTGTGCTATTAAGGGACGAAATCCTGTAGGATGTATCCCATGGCATGAATAGTGTTCCGTGAGTTTCCTCGGTTTCCCAAGTTGATACGTAAGGGGTTCCAACAGCTTTATAGTCACCGTAAGTGCTAGCACGCCTCTGTCTACCAACTAGTAGTTCCCTCCATCAAGTCCACATGAGAGGCAAATATTGAGAGGTCGACTTCTCTCAATATCAAGATGTAGAAAATCTAACACATGGTCACAGCGATGAATATCATAATAGACTTTATCTTATTTCAATCTCATACTAGGGTTTCTCCATCTCCACAAGAACTACAGATCTACTCATACATGGAGGCAATAGTAATGGGAACAATCATAGATGAATAGTACTTGTATAAATCCACAATTAATACGGGAATTACAACAAGATCTAGACAAGATGTAGATGGGATGGATGGATATGGTGATGATGTAGCGGTGGATGATGAAGATCGATGCCTTAGCCTCCCGGATCTTTGCAGGGCGAAGAAGGATCCTCGGTGGATGAGTTCCCCCTCGAGATGCCTTCTGAAGGTGAGGTTTCTTCGATTTCTGGGTGTTCTATATGTCGTCTCCCTGAACCAGTTGCACGGGGTAAAACTATTTGAGGAGGCGGAGGCGGCACCAACTATATGGCTGGAGCTATACGGCCGGAAAATTTGCTCCCGCCATATAGTTGGTCGTTGAACCTTCTTCCTCCTTTGTTCGCTTCTGGTTTTCTTTTGGTATTATTAATATTTCCTCAATAAGTGATTTACATTGTTTTTGAATCCTTTTCTCCATACTACAACTGCTCCAAGAATTTTATCCATTGGATCCATCATCTGTCCCGATCCTGGTGAAAACAGACAGAAAATGTGCGCGCGAGCGCCGTAAAATACCAAGATCCTATATCTACAATGCAAAATAATAATGTAAAACATGATGCAAATATGCACTCATCAACTTCCCCAAGCTTAGACTCTTGCTCGTCCCGAGCAAGTTTTAGCTTAATGGATGTGATCCACATATTCATGAAGCTGAGTCGACTAAAATAAATGAGGCAGTTGCAGCATGTGTTTATCATATACGATACATAGGAATAAGTTCGTGAATAGTACCATACTCGAACCATCTAAATAATATTAGTAGGCTTCCACACCTTAGTGATCAACAGTTCATAAAATATGAATCTCAACATAATGTAAAAGTATCCAGTTCAACCGAATGAGTTAGCGAGGTAGTCCCAAGTGTTTAAGATCAAATGTATTCACTTGATATTCAAAATCTCAAAAGTGTCTCTTTGTCATACTACAACACAATGGTATATTCCTATTTTCTCTTTGCACACTCGCTCTTTCTCTTCTTTCTTTTCTTTTCTTTTGCATATATGCTCGCACTTTTGTTTAAGTGCTATGCAAAGGAGCTAGCCATATATTCCACCTTATGTAGGAATTCAAAGTTTAACGATCTCAATTATTAAATTCCAACTATATATGAAGCATTATTATGACTTGGAGATTCTACATCGACTTGTTCTCACTATATTTTGATAGCACTTACATTTTCCTTTGTTCAAGGTTTCTTTTTCAACTTAACTTGTATAGATAATATTTCTTTGTCAATCAAACTGTAGACTTACAACATATTGAGCAAATTACCTTTATGTGTTCCATTAATACCAATGGTGTGGAAGACTCCTATTGCTAACATCAAGTGCAAGTAAAATTATAGTCAAGCCATTCATATATCATCAAAGCAAACGCAAACTAAATATTGCTCCATATATAATAATAAACTCGGAATTTCATTAAAAGGATCAAAAAAAAGGATCAACTATTCCTGAAGGGAATTCTAATGATGCAAACTTTATTGCTAGTTTGAACTAATGCAAAAATAATAATAATAACATATAGGATATATTACAATGTCTTAAAGATCTCCCCAAGCTTGGAATCAAGCCAGGGGGATCAAATAATCCCTTGCGATTATTTGATACCGTGATTGTTGTAGATCTCTATGGCGCCATGGCATGTAACACCACGGTGCGTAGCTTCTTGTTGGTATCCTCCAGAGCAGTTATGCAATTGTAGAACCTGCGGAGATCAGATTGCAGAGTGTGCACTCTATCTGCGAGCTTAGTCACCAACGGAAGGAGGTATTCCTTCTTCTCCACCTAATTGAGACGGTGACAGACTTTGACGCGATGGAGTAGCTCCTGCTTATGATATATATCTAGTGCCTGCACGCGATCCTTGGTCCCGGGGACAGCTTCTTCGTCCTCATCCATAATTGATGGATCAGGGAAGTGGAAACCGTACCTCAACTCTTCTTGAGGCTTAACCCTCATACGATCACCAATGGTTGGCTTCGAGAGTGGTGCCTTCGCTCCCGTGCTAGCACCTACATCAATATTAGATAATTCCTTACGCTTGTGTGGCCTTCGATTCGTGGTGATGAACTTGACCGTCTCCACACGCCCTTTTCCATGTGGTTTGGGATCTTATCTCTCTTGTTGAGCTTTCCTTATCGCCGCCCAATCGATCTCCGGTGGATCATAGATGTCATGGTGGATGTAGATGTCAACCACATCATCATCGGAATCATTGTTGAAGTAGCTTGGCTCGACATACTCCTTGTACCTCGGGCTAAACCTCTCCACCTCTTCGTCATCGTCCTCCATGGACGGGCTGCTAGATCGGTCCCTGGAAGGAGTAATAAGGCCCATGGATTTCCCACAGCCTGGGATGGGATAACGCAAGAAATTCGAAGGCAAAAAAATTAGAAGTAAAATATGTGAAAACAAATCACTTATTTGGGTAAGAACACTTACCTTGCAGTTACCATTTGCTTATTCGGGGATGAAAAGTTCCTCCAACAACAAAGGCTTCTTCTCTCTTGAAGGAATTGGCCTTGATTCATTGAATAATTCTCGTAAATGAAAATCACTAGAACTAAAGTTCCTCTCAATAAGATTGGTGTCTTGCTGGGCAAACATGGACACTACATTTAACATCTTTATTTTCTGCCTCTGCATAATCTGCAAATCAAATTCTTGAAGTGAAATAATCAGACGGATCAGTCTTGGCTTATGTTCTGTCCTCTCAAGGAGTTCTTTTAAACCATCATGATCCGTATGAAATCTTACCTTTGCATCAACTATGTAAGAACGAAATTTATCACAAGAGAAAAATAAAGCAAATAGTTCCTTTTGTTCCTTAGGGTAATTCTTCTGAGCACCATTTAGAGTTCTACTAGCATGATGTATAATATTAAATCCGTGACCAATATGTTGTCCCAGAGTTACTCCTAAAACATCATCACTAGCTTCACATATTAAGTCAAAGGTTGTATCCCAGATAGGTGGTTTAATGATGGGAGCACGAGATAAAGCATTTTTGAGTTTATCAAAGGCTTCAAGACATTTATCATCAAAATTAAATCTTACTCCCTTTTGCAGGAGGTTAGTCAAAGGTTTAGATATTCCAGAGAAATTTCTAATGAACCTTCTGTAAAAACCCAGATGACCAAGGAAACTTCTTATACCTTTAATATCCCTAGGTTGTGGCATTCTCTCTATTGCTTCAACCTTAGCTCTATCAACTTCAATTCCCTTACCTCATACCTTGTGTCCAAGGATTATACCTTCTTTGACCATAAAATGGCATTTCTCCTAGTTTAGAACAAGATTAGTTTCTTCACAATGCTGCACAATCTTTTGAGATTATCCAAGCAACTAGTAAACGAAGTTCCATAGACAAAAAAGTAATCCATAAATACTTCCATTATAAGTTCTATGATATCCGCAAAAATAGCAGTCATGCATCTTTGAAAAGTAGACGGAGCATTACATAAACCAAAAGGCATACGTTGGTAAGCATGTAAACCATAAGGACTAATGAAAGTTGTTTTAATTTGGTCATCAGGATGAACAACTATTTGAGAAAAACCAGAGTATCCTTCCAAGTAACAAAAATGAGTATGGTTTGCTAACCTCTCTAAAGTTTGATCTATGAACGGTAAAGGATAGTGATCTTTCCTAGTTTCTTTATTTAATTTTCTGAAGTCTATGCACATCCTATGCCCAACAATAGTTCTAGTAGGTATCAATTCATTATTTTCATTAGGAACAACAGTGAAACAGGGACACAATGAACATGACTTACCCATTCACTTTCTTTAACAGGATAGATTATACCTGCGTCTAGTAGGCGTACAATTTCTTTTCTTACCACTTCTTTCATTTTAGGCTTCAATCTTCTATTAAATTCTGCAACTGGTTTAGCACCTTCTCCATGAATATTCAATGGACGACTGATGACCCACAAGTAGGAGTTGTATCGCAGTATTTTTGATAAGTAAGAGTGTCGAACCCAACGAAGAGCAGAAGGTGTTGACGAGTGGCTTGGAGAAGGAATTCTCTTTAAATACTTAGCAAATGGATTTTTAGGGGTTTTTGATAATGCAAATAAATAAAGTATGAGTAAATAAAAGACAATAAGAATAGATGCAACAAGTGGCCCAATCCTTTCTTTAGCAAAGGACAAGCCGGTTGTATTACTTAAGATGACCAAATGTTCTCGAGGACACACGGGAATATCGTCAAGTGCTTTCGCTTCATATAGTTGATTAATCTTCTTTAGTTTGACAAGTGTTGCGTGGGTGAACCTATGCTAATGTACCGACCTTCCTAGGACTAATACATACTTGTGATTATACCCCTTACAAGCATCCGCAATTACAAGAAAGTAATTAAGATAGAAACCTAACCACAGCTTTAAACTCTAAGATCCTGACATCCCTTGTGCAAAGGTTTCCTAACGGGGTTCAGGTTTCTGTCACTCTGGCAACCCCTACAATTAGTAGCCAAATACACAATGCATTCCCCTAGGCCCATATAGGTGAAGTGTCATGTAGTCAACGTTCACATGACACCACTAGAAGAATAACACCAGAACTTAAATAACAAACTATTGAATCTTTCTCAACACAATTACACTACTAACAACATGACTTCTCCCATGTCCTCGAGAACTAAAAGAAGTACTCACAGGATAAGTAACAATCTGAACATAACAATAATTCAATGGTTCACTCAATAGCATCAACTATAAGGAGTAATCAACACCGCGAAAGTTTCCCCTAAGAACTATGCAAGATTCAACCCAATTGTTACAGCGGTATGGAGTGGAGATTATGGTGCTGGTGGAGATGATGATGGAGATGATGATAATGATGATCCCGATGAATTCCAGCTTGATGGTGGTGTTGATGGCGACGATCTCCCCTCTCCGGAAAGGAATTCCCCTAGAAGAATTCTGTCCGCCGGAGAGATATTTCTCTCTCTGCAGTTTTCTGCCCCGCAGAGGCGGCGAAATCTTTCTGTGGTCGCTCCCCAGGTGTTAGGGTTTCGAGGGGATAATATCCGCCAAAGGGGAGATCTAGGGGTGGGCCAGGGTGGCCACACCACCTATTGGCGCGACCAATCGTGGCCCGCGCCAGGGGGTGGTGTGGGCCCGTGTGGCCCATCTCCACTCCCCTTATGGCATCCTCCATCTTCTAGAAAAATAGAATTTTCCATGTATTTTCCCGGATTTTTTGATCTTCGCGAATGTCACCTCCAAAAAGAACCCATTTTGCATCAGAATCCTGACTACAGCGGTCCATGCTCCAAAACTCACCAACCATGCAAAAACATATGAAATAACATAAGTATCATCTCTTAATATGAAATATATCAATGAATAACATTAAATTTTGATATAGAATAGTGATGCAAAATGGACGTATCAACTCCCCCCCAATCTTAGACTTCGCTTGTCCCCAAGCAAAAACTGAGCTCAATAAACATGACCTCAGGTTTATGGAGTGAAGAGTTGATAAAAGAATACGGACAAGAAGCATCACATTCATCAATGCACAAATCATAATAGAAGACAACTCACTATTATATAACTTAACTTGCAATGAGTAAAGGAAACAAAATAAAGATACATAAAGTAAATCATAATTGGTAATGGCAAACCTTGCTCTTGGTCAAGAATAGTTGACAATTTTGCAGGAGTTCACAAATAACTGGTTTTCAATGATAGCTTTCAAAGTAGTAAACACTAAGATAAGAGCAATGTGCAAAACAAGGAACAAAAGAAACATGATTGAATAAATCATCATATGAATGAATGAAACACAACAACTCAAAAGATTTGCTTGAGATAGAAGGGAATAGGTTTACTAACTCAACTAAGAAGGTAAAAGATAGGCCCTTCACAGAGGGAAGCAGGATTTCAAGTTTCATAAAGAGCTTCCAAAAATTATGATACTTATTAGCTTTCAGCTCTCATTAACCCTATCATAGGCATATTTAGGTGATTAAGGTTAAAGTGATCAAATATGAGGATATGCTTGACAAGTTGTAAGTTGAAAATAGCATGTCCCTTGAATACGAGGGTCGCTCCTCATGCTACTCAAGTTTAGTTACCGGTAAGTTCTTGTCATAGTAAGTATATGTGTATCATAGAGAACCGCTGCTTGTTGGCTCATGTATTAACAAGCTCCTTGGGGAACCCCAAGAGGAAGGTATGATGAGCACAGCAGCAAGTTTTCCCTCAGTTATGAAACCAAGGTTTAATCGAACCAGTAGGAGCAAGGAAACACCCCAAAGGTGTTGCTAGCTGAGCCTTGACAGGGCGCACTACCGGTGCTAGTAGCAACGTGGAGACCTGCACAACACAACCACAAAACTCTGTCCCCAACTTGCGATGAGGTTGTCAATCTCACTGGTTTTGCTGAAAACAAAGGATTAAACATATCGAATGGGAGGTAGTAATAGTTTGTAGAAAGTAAACACAAAGCAGTAAACATTTTATAGATTGTATGTAAAAGAAAGGACCGAGATCCATAGTTCACTAGAGGTGGCTCTCCTTAAGATAGATAATATGCTGGGTGAACAAATTACAGCAGGGCAATTGACAAACATCGAGAAAGCAATACATGCATATACTAATGGTGGACACAAATGGCATAGGTTTTGGTTTTAAGGATTGGATGCACGAGAAGCATTTCCTCTCAATACAGGTTTTTTAGGCTAGCAAGGCTGGGTAGCAAGCATAAGAGTTGAAGGAAACAAACAAACATACAAGTGATAAAAACAAACATGTAATCTTCCTTGGAAGCACAAAAGATCTTAATTAGAGAATACTAAGCTTATGAGCAAATCAAGAAAGATGATGATGAAATTATATTTCTTAAGAATACTTTTATATTTTTCATTCAATTCTCATAATAGTGTTGCTACTGACCGAGCCAGGTTTGCCAAAACCAACTAAATTAACTCAATGATCCCAAAGTGATACCACTACTAATAACAAGATCAATCATATAACAGAAATTGAAAACTAATATAAGATATGCAAAAGAGTAAATGATAGAACTTCTCATTAATAATCCATAACGCCAACTCACACGAAGCGATACATAGATATCTAACGAGAGGGGGGACACTTCCATAATGCAAACCATCCTAGATGATAACTTCTCTATTCATTATATGACTCTACTTAAAAAGGTAAAAAGATAGAAGATAGTGATATGATATCACGACACTCCCCTAAGCTTGGAACAAACCAAGGGGATGTCGAAACATGATGACGAATTATTCCTTCAGTGGTGGTGTTCTCTCATCATCGTCCGACTTCCAAGGTAAGGGCTCCCCATCAACAAAAGACATCCTGGTCTCCATCATCCTGAAACTAGCAGTAGCACTTATGCATTTAAACCTAACCTCATACTCATAGTTTTGATTTTGAATGTCGTAGAGTTGTGCTTGCAGTTGGTTGGTTGTTCGGTGGAGTGAGAGAATTTCATCCTTAAGCTCAGTAGTCTCCTTTTGGTGCTCGACGATGAGTTCGGAACAAATGTTATGGATGATATCCACCTCGCGTTCCGCCATCTTCTTGCACCTAAAGACCTCTTGCTCTAGTGCTTCCATCCTGTCCTCCAGACTTCCTCCACCTTTAGGGCCCTGAACCTCTTTTATCTGTACCTTCCCATCTTCGAGCAACAACTCTTTGGGATGAATCTTCAACTCACGCATGTACGGGTTGATGATGTCCATGGAGGAATCTTCCTTGGCTGATCCAGAGGAAAACATCGTGGCTCCAAAACTGAGACTCTACCTGTCAGAAAGAGATCGAAACGAAAACATGACGAGAACACGATATACAAACCACGGGAGATCCGGGGGATTATATATTACGATTTTTTACAACATAAGGAAGGTACTAGGAGAAAACGGGTCGGAGACAGAGTCCGAGGTGGCCACACCACCCGCTGGTGCGGCCAGGGGGGCCACGCAAGGGGTGGTGTGAGCCACCCTGGCTCCGTTTCTGTCCCTCTTTCACTTCGTTGCTTCCCTTGTTAGCTAAAAACTCCAAAAATATAACTCGAAAGATTTTTCGCGGTCTTTTCCTTACCAGATCTGTTACTTATTCGAAAACAGACTTTACATGTGTCTGAACTTGGCATTTAGTAGATTCTTCCAGAGTCACCGCTTGAATAACATCAATATCTTCATCTTAATACTCATATTGCTCGAGTCATGAAACCTTTCACTATCTTATTACACCATTTTCTCCAATAACCTAGAAATTTCTTTCACACAAAACTTCACACAATTCTCATTAGCAACATTTGTGTAAGCAAGGTAATAAAACTTTTAAGTTCAATTTCAACTGAAATCCATCAAAACATAAGCTACTATAGCAACTCCTTCCGAAAACCCAAGAAGAATTCAAAAAGGAAATCAATTTAAGAGGCAAATGCAAGAGTGGCAAAAATCTGTCAAAACAGACCAGCAAGTAAAGATCAATTTTTTTCAAAAATCTTCTGTTGCTCAAATCAAAAAGTGCAAAACTAACGAAAGTTAAATAATAACCTGGGGAATGCACACAAAAAAAATTACAGATCAGTATGATGTTCTGAGATTTTTCACGAATTTTTACAGCAAAGCACAAAAATCTATTTTGGGACAGCAGCTTCCCCAAATCTTACTTCTCTCTCATTAGATGTTGATCTTGACACATAAACCAAACAAAAAGGATAAGGAGAGGTTATTGCAGGAACAATAACTTCCAAGACTCAAAGAAACGAAAACAAACTGAAAGCAAAAGAAATATATTGGGTAGTCTCCCAAAAAGCTCTTTCTTTATAGCCATTAGGATGGGCATGATAATTTCAATGATGCTCACATAAGAATATGAATTGAAGTGAATGAGAGCATCAAGAAGCAAAAATACACATGTTTAAGTCTAGCCCACTTCCTATGCAAGGGAATTTTGTAAGCAAACAAGTTGTTGAAACCAGGGACTGCTAGCATAGGGAGGCAAAACAAGTGCAACATAAAGACTTTAAGCATGAAACGAGGAAACTTGATATTATTGAGATGCATAAGAACAATCTTTCCTCTCTCATAATAACCTTCAGTATCATGCATAAATTTAACGATGTAACTCTCACACGAACCATTGTAGCAATGATCACTTATCCTAACAGAAAACACAGGGACACTAGCTCTCATAACACTACTTTGTGAAACAATATTAGGGATATCCTTACAAAGGATAGTGTGTCCCTCTTCTACATATTTAGTGACAAAGTCTTTCACATTTGCTATTATAGGTTTAGCATCCACTTGTTCATCAGGTTCAACAGCTTTATTCGTACTTTCATTAACCATACTAGCTATCATAGAATGTTCCTTTATCTTAATTGGGAAAGGCATTTTCTCAATGTAAGGTTCAGGTAAAACATGATTAGAAGTATAAACTTCAGTATTTCTTGCAGGAACACAAATAGCAATATCTTTATATGGCTCATGATACTTATTCCATTTCTTTTTAGGAATTTTAATATAGGAAGCAAAAGCCTTAAAATAAGTTGCGATAGCTTTAGAGTCTAGACCATAAGCACTTTTAATATTTTGAAAGTCATCAGTTCCCATAAAATATTCAATGCATTCATAATCATAATTTATACCTGACTTTCTTCCTTTATCATTCTCCCATGCTTCAGCATTATCTTGAATGTGTTCTAGAAGATTTCATTTAGCTCCTTCTTCCATGCGTGTAAATGATCCAGCACAAGAAGCATCCAATAGATCCTTATCATGAAGAGAAAGCCTTGCATAAAAGTTATTGATAATAATATTGTTGGGGAGCTCATGAATAGGACATTTGAGCATTAGTAACTTGAATCTCCCACAAGCTTGAGCTGTACTCTCTCCATCAAGAGGCCAAAAGTTGTATATTTGATTCCGATCTTTATGAACTCTCACTAGGAGGATAAAATTTAGAATAAAAGAGAGGTACTACTTCCTCCCATTGAAGAGCTTGACCATTCTTCAGCAGCTTATACCATTCCTCAGCTCTTCGTTTTAGTGATAATAAGAATAACTTCTTCTTGACTTGATCTGTTGTAATGCCTGCACACTTGAACAACCCGCATAATTCGTGTATAAAGAGCAAATGATCACCGGGATGGACAGTTCCATCTCCAACATAATAGTTATCCATAACACGATCAATAATTTTTTTAGGTATTTTAAAAGTATCATTCTCAGTAGGTGGTGGTTCATGTAATACCTTAGCAGTGTGATGGCTCAAGATATCTCGAGCTCGTTGGGGAACCCCAAGAGGAAGGTATGATGAGCACAGCAGCAAGTTTTCCCTCAGTTATGAAACCAAGGTTTAATCGAACCAGTAGGAGCATGGAAACACCTCCAAGGTGTTGCTAGCTGAACTTTGGCAGGGCGCACTATCGGTGCCAGCAGCAACGTGGAATCCTACACAACACAACCATTAAACTCTGTCCCCAACTTATAGTGAGGTTGTCAATCTCACCGATTTTGCTGAAAACAAAGGATTAAACGTATTGTGTGGAAGAAAGTAATAGTTTGTAGAAAGAAAATAGAAATCAGTAAACCGTTGATTGTAGATTGATGATAAAGGAAAGGACCGAGGTCCATAGTTCACTAGTGGTGGCTCTCCTTAAGATAGATGACATGTTGGGTGAACAAATTACAGCGGGGCAGTTGACAAACATCGAGAAAGGAATCATGCATATACTACTCATCTTGACTCCTTTGAGATTTGGTTGGGCATTACAACATTATACATAGACTGTAATCCAACTGCATCTATGAATAATAATCCACCTTCAGGTTATCATCCGAACCCCCTCCACTATTAAGTTGTAAGCAACAGATAATTGCATTACGCATTGCATGTAAAGTAAACAATACGATTGTTCTATGAACAAAAGATTGTTGTTTTCTCCCTAGTAGCAACAGCACATCTAGTACCTTAGAGATTTCTATCACTTCCCCAGATTACTAGAGGCATGAACCCACTATCGAGCATAAATACTAACTCTTGGAGTTGCGAGCATCTACTTGGCCAAGATAGCTACTAACAACGGAAAGCATGCAAGATCACAAATAACAAAGACATGATAGAATCAATAATCAATCTGAAATAGCATCTCAATATCCATCGGATCCCCGCAAACACAACATATAGGAATTACAAATAGATGATCTTGATCATGAACGGAGCTCACAAGATCTAAACATGATAGCACAAAGGAGAAGAACCAGCCATCTAACTACTACATGGACCCATAGTCCAAGTATGAACTACTCACGCATCACACCGGAGGCTTGCATGGTGATGAAGAAGGCCTCCAGGGTGAATTCCCCTCTCCGGCAGGGTGCCGGGAAGAGCTTCAGATCCCTCTCGATCTAGGGATGGAGATGACGGCTGCTACAGACTCTTTTGTTGAATTTTGATCGGGTACTTAGGGTTTCTATATCGGAGGCATCTTATAGGCGAAAGGAGAGGCCGAGGGGGTGCCGGAGGCAGCTAGACCACACCCTGGCGTGGGCCAAGCTGGGCCGTGCGGCCAGGTGGTTTGGCGGCCCCCTGGCCCCTCTCCATCTTGTATTCTGGCTCCGTGTGTCCCTCGGTGAAAAACTGACTTTGCCTTTTGTCCCGTCCAATTCCGATAATATTCATTTTCTGACTTTCTTGGAACCAAAAGCAGCAGAAAACAGGCAGCTCGCACTGTGGCTCTTGTTAATAGGTTAGTCCAAGAAAGTGTATAGAAAGTACTCCAAAGTTGGAACAACACATAAGAAAGTAGATAAAAACCAAGCATGGAACATCAAAAATTATGGATACGTTAGCAACGTATCAACATCCCCAAGCTTAACTGATGCTCGTCATCGAGTATGTAAGTGATAAAAAGAAAGAATATTTTTTGAGGTGACATGCACCATCATAAACTTGATCAAAGTATTTGTAAAACATTGATAGTTGGGATCATAGTACTTCAACATAGCATGAAAGATAAAGTTCTAACAATAAGACAAAGCAACTATGTTGTAACATGAAAAGGCACAAACAAAAGATTCATGAATAACAATGCTTTGCAAGACGTTTGTTTGTTTCTCATAAAGAAAAACATAGAATAGTGGCATTCAGCTTGTCCCTCATAGAGTAGCAAACATAAATGCATAGGACACCTTCAAAGTTCATAAGAGTGACTAGATACCAATAGTTTAAAACAAGCAATATCAAAGCTATGCATCAATCAACAAGTCTTGGGACAATGCACATAGAACTAAGAATGGCCACTATGCTCTAAAAGTAGGTGCAAAGATAGAAGGTGGAGACTCAACATAAAAGTAAAAGAAAGGCCTTCATAGAAGGAAGTAGGGATTCAAGTTTCATAAAGAGCTTCCAAAAATTATGGTACTTATTAGCTTTCAACTCTCATTGCCCCTATCATAAGCATCTTGAAGCGATTAGGTTAAAGTGAACAAACTATGGTGTATATGCTTGACGAAGTATAAGTTGGAAATCTCATGTCCCTTGAATACGAGGGCTGCTCCTCATGCTACTCAAGTTTAGTTACCGGTAAGTTCTTGTCGTAGTAACTACATGTGTATCATAGAGAACCTCCAACGGGGTACCCCTTGCCCGGTGATACAGAAGAATCCCCATATCAAAATGACAAGGCAAGCAGACAACGAGCATCTCAGCAATCTTCTTATTTACCATGGGAGTATGATGCTTTTTTCTCTCTTTCCTCTTTTCTCATATCTCTTTTTTTCTTTTTTCTCTTTTTTTTCTAAATATATGACTCTTTTTTATAAGAAGAATGCTTCATAGACAGCTCATTATGGTTACGCTGCAGGTTTCCACCATGAAAGCATGGATTAGACCAGCGGCCCAGGTGTTTCTCTAACACACATACATAACTCTATGGACTTACAAGCTCCCCTTTCATTTCACATCGACGACATCCATAGACAAAAGATCACGATATCAACTAGGTACAAAGTACAAGTGCAATGTTGAAAGCATTCCCCATGATAGCATGGTTCTGCTAATCCCCAACATATAAGTGCAAGCATATACAACATAGACGACACAATGGTTCAAGTTTATTAAGGGCAAGAAAAGTAAAGTGTGCCATCAAGTTCATATGAGCTTTAATCACTAGTTTTCTCATAATAAGTTTAATTCGGAAGGTAGATAAAAACATGAATATACTTGGAATAGCATATGCTAATAGGTAGGTATGGTGGACTCTTTGGAATAACTTGGTTTTAGGAATTGGATGCATGAGTGGAACTCATACTTGGTTATGGAGGCTAGCAAAAGACTAGGAGCGACCAACTAAGAGAGCAATAATGGCCATAATCATGCAGAGCGACAAAACATCATTAATAAAAGCATCAAGTGATATTAAAAGTTGAAAACTAAAGGATCATAAAGGCTATGGTGACTTGGGATAGTCATAACATGGTGTAAACATGTGCCAAGTCAACCCAAATAAAACATCAAAGGAGAACACCACAATATTAAGCTTTAATATGCTAAAAGAACGCATGATTCTTCAAAGGCACATTAAGAAATCTCAATTGTTTATAACAAGTCATGCTACAAGAAAGAATACTAAGCATAAAACCAAAACAATATCAAGCATGGCATGACAAAGCATAGGCCACAATAAAAAACAAGCTCCTTTTTACCACTTAAGCATGAACTTTCCTACTCTTTTCCAATCCAAACCAAACTATTTGAAAACCAATGAATGAAAGAGGGGGTCCAACCAATTTATTCAGAAAACTAAGAAAACCAAGCAAACGAAAACCAAAAACAAAAACAAAAAAAGAAGATGCTCCAAGAACAACACAACTGTGCATGAAAGAATAAAAATGAAGTGTTTGGAAGAAACCTGGGATTTTTATTGATGAAGAGGGGATGCCTTGGGCATCCCCAAGCTTTGACGCTTGTAACTCTTGAATATTTCTTGGGGTGACATGGGGTGGTATCCCCAAGCTTGAGGTTTAGTCCATTCTTCATCTCATTACATCATTCCTTCCATACACCTGAAATGTTTCCTTCATACAAAACTTCACACAATCTTTATTAGCAACATTAGTGCACTCAAGATAATAAGTCTTTTAGGTTCAGTTCCAACACCAATAAAACTTCCATTAAAACACAAGCTACTGTAGCACTTCCCTCAAAAAGCTCAATTCCCCAAAAGAACTCAAAAAGGTACCAACAAGAAGCAAATGCAAATAATGGCAGAAATCTGTCAAAACAGACCAGAAGGTAAAGACGAATTTTTTCTAAGACCTTATGTTGCTCAAATCGAAAAGCCTTGAACTAACGAAAGTTGTATAACAACCTGGGGCAGAAGCACAAAAATTCACGCCTCAAATCGACATACAGAGATTTTACAGGAATTTGTACGGTGAAGCATAGAAATCAGTTTTGGGACAACAACTTTCCCAATCATTACTTCTCTCTCATTAGAGGTTACTCTTGGCACAAAAAGAAAATAAACAGGATAAGGAGCGGTTATTAATGAAGTATTAACTTCCAAGACTCATCTAAAACTTTTGGGTTATCGCCCAATACGTACTTTTCTTTAACGCCTTTAAGTTAGGCATAAGAAGGAAGAAAAAGGATCAAGGGTTCCCGAATGAAGAAGCATTAAAACCAAATTTTGTTTTCATAGGAGAGGCAAAAGAAATCTTATCTCTCTTCTTAGGGAAGTGTTCTATACCTTTCTTGAGTGGGAGTTGATATTTAATGGTTCCTTCTGTCATATCAATTATGGAACCAACAGTTCTAAGAAAAGGTCTTTCCAAAGTAATAGGACAAGAAGCATTACATTCAACATCCAAAACATAGAAATCAACGGGTACATAGGCATTGTTAACCATAATAAGAACATCATTAATACTCTTCATGAGTTTCTTTTTAGCATTATCATCAAGTGGGACATTCAAATAACAATCTTCCAATGGTGGCACATCAAGCATATCATAAATCCTTCTAGGCATAATAGAAACACTACTATCAAGGTCACATAAAGCTTTGAAATCAAAATCATTCACTTTCATATTAATGATAGGTTCCCACCATCTTCTTGTTTTATAGGAATAGAAGATTTATGTTTCATCTTTTCTTCTTTAATTTTTATGAGAGCATCAGTAATGTGTTTTGTAAAGGTCATATTCATAGCACTAGCATTAGGACTTTTAGCAAGCTTTTGTAGGAACTTAATAACTTCAGAGATGTTGCAACCATCAAGATCAAAATCATAATTATCATCTAAAGTAGTAGAGATATTACTAGCCTCAACACTAGTGGTAGTGATAGTAGAAACACTAATGTTTCTAGCAATTTCATCTTCTCTTTCCCACTTAGCATGCATTCAGCTAATAGTCTAACATTTTCATCAATTCTAACTTGTATGGCATTAGTAGCAGCAAAGGGATTATCAATAGTTTCAGGTTTAGCAGCCATTTTATTCAAACAAGATTGAGCTTCAGCCAAAGATGCTATATTTCTTTCAACATTAGAGAGTTTTTCCTCAATAGTTTTATTGAAAGCAGTTTGTTTACTAATAAAATCTTTAAGCATAACTTCAAGTTCAGAGGGTGCACTCTTATTATTGTTGTAGGAATTTCCATAAGCATTACCATTATTGGGAGGATATGGCCTATAATTATTATTACCGAAATTATTCATGTAGGCATTATTGCTAAAATTGTTATTTCTTATAAAGTTCACATCAACTTGCTCTTCTTGAGCAACCAAAGAGGCTAAGGGAACATGATTTGGATCAATATGATCTTTCCCATTAACACACATAGACATAATAACATCAATTTTTTCACTCAAGGAGGAGGTTTCTTCAACAGAATTTACCTTCTTACCTTGTGGAGCTCTTTCAGTATGTCATTTAGAATAGTTAACCATCATATTATCCAGAAGCTTTGTTGCAGCACCCAAAGTAATGTTCATAAAGGTACCTCCAGCAGCAAAATCCAATAGATTTCTTGAAGAATAGTTCAATCCTTGTGAATGTGTCCTTGACTCCCCGGCAACAGCGCCAGAAAAAAGCTTTGATGGCCTAAGATATCTCGAGCTCGTTGAGGAACCCCAAGAGGAAGGTATGATGAGCACATCAGCAAGTTTTCCCTCAGTTATGAAACCAAGGTTTAATCGAACCAGTAGGAGCAACGAAACACCTCCAAGGTGTTGCTAGCTGAACTTTGACAGGGCGCACTACCGGTGCCAGCAGCAACGTGGAATCCTACACAACACAACCACAGAACTCTATCCCCAACTTATAGTGAGGTTGTCAGTCTCACCGGTTTTGCTGAAAACAAAGGATTAAACGTATTGTGTGGAAGAAAGTAATAGTTTGCAGAAAGTAAACAGAAAGCATTAAACAGTTGATTGTAGATTGATGATAAAGGAAAGGACCGGGGTCCATAGTTCACTAGTGGTGGCTCTCCTTAAGATAGATGACATGTTGGGTGAACAAATTACAACGGGGCAATTGACAAACATCGAGAAAGCAATCATGCATATACTACTCATCTTGACTCCTTTGAGATTTGATTAGCATTACAACATTATACATAGACCGTAATCCAACTGCATCTATGACTAATAATCCACCTTCAGGTTATCATCCAAACCCCCTCTAGTATTAAGTTGCAAGCAACAGATAATTGCATTACGCATTGCATGTAAAGTAAACAATACGATTATTCTATGAACAAAGGATTGTTGTTTTCTCCCTAGTAGCAACATCACATCTAGTACCTTAGAGATTTCTGTCACTTCCCCAGATTACTAGAGGCATGAACCCACTATCGAGCATAAATACTAACTCTTGGAGTTGCTAGCATCACTTGGCCAAGATAGCTACTAACAACAGAAAGCATGCAAGATCACAAATAACAAAGACATGATAGAATCAATAATCAATCTGAAATAGCATCTCAATATCCATAGGATCCCTGCAAACACAACATGTAGGAATTACAAATAGATGATCTTGATCATGAACGGAGCTCACAAGATCTAAACATGATAGCACAAAGGAGAAGAACCAGCTATCTAGCTACTACATGGACCCGTAGTCCAAGGATGAACTACTCACGCATCACACCAGAGGCTTGCATGGTGATGAAGAAGGCCTCAAGGGTGAATTCCCCTCTCCGGCAGGGTGCCGGGAAGAGCTTCAGATCCCTCCCAATCTAGGGATGGAGATGACGGCGGCTATAGACTCTTTCGTGGAATTTTGATCGGGTACTTAGGGTTTCTGTATCGGAGGCATCTTATAGGCAAAAGGGGAGGCCGAGGGGGTGTCGGAGGCAGCCAGACCACCCCCTGGTGTTGGTCAGGCTAGGCCGCGCGACCAGATGGTGTGGTGGCCCCCTGGCCTCTCTCCGTCTCGTATTCTGGCTCCGTGTGTCCCTTGGTGAAAAACTGACTTTGGCTTTTGTCCCGTCCAATTCTGAGAATATTCATTTTCTGACTTTCCTAGAACCAAAAACAGCAGAAAACAGCCAGTTGGCACTATGGCTCTTGTTAATAGGTTAGTCCAAGAAAGTGTATAGAAAGTACTCCAAAGTTGGAATAAAACATAAGAAAGTAGATAAAACCAAGCATGGAACATCAAAAATTATGGATACGTTAGCAACCTATCATAGTGGTAGTAACATTATGAAATAAGAAACTAAGCGAATTATCCATATTGAAATAAAGCAACTAACAGAAGTAAACAATACTCACAGTAGAAGTTTCCTTTACCAGTTCCACTCTCCAATAGCGCTTCACTCCCCGGCAATGGCGCCATCAAATAGTCTTAATGACCCACAAGTATAGGGGTGTATCGCACTATTTTTGATAAGTAAGAGTGTCGAACCCAACGAGGATCAGAAGGTGTTGACAAGTGGCTTGGAGCAGGAATTCTCTATAAATACTTAGCAAACGGATTTTTAGGGGTTTTTGATAATGTAGATAAATAAAGTACGAGTAAATAAAAGACAATAAGAATAGATGCAACAAGTGGCCCAATCCTTTCTTTAGCAAAGGACAAGCCGGTTGTATTACTTAAGATGACCAAACGTTCTCGAGGACACACGGGAATTTCGTCAAGTGCTTTCGCTTCATATAGTTGATTAATCTTCTTTAGTTTGACAAGTGTTGTGTGGGTGAACCTATGCTAATGTACCGACCTTCCTAGGACTAATACATACTTGTGATTATACCCCTTGCAAGCATCCGCAAGTACAAGAAAGTAATTAAGATAGAAACCTAACCACAACTTTAAACTCTAAGATCCTGACATCCCTTGTGCAAAGGTTTCCTAACGGGGGTTCAGGTTTCTCTCACTCCGGCAACCCCTACGATTAGTAGCCAAATACACAATGCATTCCCCTAGGCCCATATAGGTGAAGTGTCATGTAGTCAACGTTCACATGACACCACTAGAAGAATAACACCACAACTTAAATAAAAAACTATTGAATCTTTCTCAACACAATTACACTACTAACAACATGAATTCTCCCATGTCCTCGAGAACTAAACGAACTACTCACAAGACATCATATCGATCAATATCAGAGATGATATAATGATAAGTAACAATCTGAACATAACAATAATTCAATGGTTCACTCAATAGCAATCTGAACAAGGAGTAATCAACACCGGGAAAGTTTCCCCTAAGAACTATGCAAGATTCAACCCAATTGTTACAGCTGTATGGAGTGGTGATGATGGTGCTGGTGGAGATGATGATGGTGATGATGATGATGCCGATGAAGTCCAGTTGGATGGTGGTGTTGATGGGGACGATCTCCCCTCTCCAGGAAGGAATTCCCCCGGTAGAATTCTGTCTGCCGGAGAGATCTTTCTCTCTCTGTAGTTTTCCGCCCCGCAGAGGCAGCGGAATCTTTTTGTGGTTGCTCCCCAGGTGTTAGGGTTTCGAGGGGATAATATACGCCAAAGGGGATAGCCAGGGGTGGGCTAGGGTGGCCACACCACCTGCTGGCACGGCCAAGAGTGGCCCGCGCCAGGGGGTGGTGTGGGCCCCCTATGGCCCATATCCACTCCCCCTTCTAGCATCCACCGTCTTCTGGAAAAATAGAATTTTAAATGTATTTTACCGGATTTTCTGATCTTCGCGAATTTCACCTCCAAAAAGCACCTTTTCCATAAGAATCCTGACTGCAGTGGTCCATGCTCTAAAGTCACGAACCATGCAAAAACAAATGAAATAACATAAGTATCATCTCTTAATATGAAATATATCAATGAATAACAGTAAATTATGATATAGAATTGTGACAGTTGCATCTTCAACTACTCCCATTGGAATTCTAAGATTTTTATTGGCTAACATAATTGTCATATCAGTATTTTAAATTGTAGCCGGTTCTATTTCTTCTTTTATTTCTAAGTAGAAATCATACGATATAACATTAACTTCGCTGCCAAGATCACATAAACCGTAATGCAAGGTTTCTTTAAATACGTAGGGAAGAATAGGCTTACTGATGACCCACAAGTATAGGGGGTGTAGCACAGTATTTTTGAGGGAAGTGAAATCCAATTTATTGGTTCGACACAAGGGGAGCCAAAGAATATCTATAAGCATTAACAACTGAGTTGTCAATTCAGCTGCACCTGGAAACAGTCTTGCTCACAGCAGTTTATCAGTAGCAACAGTTTTGTAGTAGGAATAGTAAAGTAACAGCAGTAGTAAAGTAAAGACATCAGTAACAATAGCAGTAAACAGTAGGATTCGAGTGCGGTAGGCATAGGGATGGATGGACGAGCATTGCATGGACAAGACAATTCACATAGCAATCAGAACTTAGGGCAATTGTAGATAAATAAGATAAAGCATCCAAGTACTCGATAATCCTAGGCATGTGTTCCATATATAGTCATACATGCTCGCAATGAGAACTTGCACAACATCTTTTGTCCTGCCATCCCGTTTGCAGCGGGGCCTCAAGGGAACTACTGGCAATTAAGGTGCTCCTTTTAATAGAGCACTGGAGCAAAGCATTAACACTCCATGAACACATGTGATCCTCACATCAAAGCCATTCCCTCCGGTTATCCCGATTTCTGTCACTTCGGGGCCATTGGTTCCGGACAACAACGTGTGTATACAACTTACAGATAAGACCATAAACAATACTATCATAATGAATCGATAACATGTTCAGATCTAAAATCATGGTACTCGGGCCCTAGTGACAAGCATTAAGCGTAACAAGTCGCAACAAAGTCATAAAGCACTAATAAAAGACACTAGGCACCATGCCCTAACAATCTGATGCCATTACATGAACGATCTCATCCAATCCCTACCATCCCCATGGCCTACAGCGGGGGATTACTAACTCATAGATGGGGGAAACATGGATGGTCGATGGAGAAGCGATGGTGATGATGATGGCGATGATCTCCTCCAATTCCCCGTCCCAGCAGGGTGCCAGAATGGAGTTTCTGGTGCTGTTTCGTGGAATCTGGTGGTGGCGGCGGAGCGGAACTCCTTCTGGAAAAACGTCGAACCCCCCTGAGTTCTTTAGTGCCAATATATAACATTAACTTCAGTGCCAAGATCACATAAACCATAATGCGAGGTTTCTTTAAATATGTATGGAAGAATAGGCTTACCCACATCTTTTACCTTTGTTTTACCTTCAACCAATACGGAAGTCTCTTCATCAAGTTCAACTATGTTACAATGTGCGTACATAACCATAATTGCTTCCTTGGTTACCACTTCATCTTTGGTTTCTTCCAGATGTTCCACGACTTCTGGCATACTTTCTTCTTCCTTCTTATCATGTACTACTTTGACCTGTTCATATCCAAGAATATGCTTTTGTGTAGTGTTAGGAAAAGGCATCTCATTTATTGGTTCTAAGGAGGCCAGTGTTGCTTTATATTCTCTTTTCTTCTCTGGTTCGGGTGGTGGATCATACTTGACCGGTCCCTCTTTCGGAGCTTTGATATGTTCTGTAAAAGCTTTAACAACTTGCAACACAAGATCTGAATCCAAATAAAGTTCTTTAGATAATTCTTTAACATTGCCTTTTTATTATAGTCATGAATACAATCATGTTCTATTTCTACTCCTCCTTCACTTCCTAGACCAAAATTCCATGAAACTCCATGATCACGAATTCTATTAAGTAAAGCCCAAGCTTTAGGTATAGGAAGATTCATAAAGGCTCCTTTTGCGAAAGAGTCTAGTTCAATTTTATTAGGTTCAATTAAACCACCATAAAAGATATTCAATAAATACCATTCAGGTAAATCATGATGCGGACATAGTCGTAGTAAATCTTTAAATCTGATATAATATCTTACTTGTTCTTCGTTAGAACGATTTTTCTAAGTCATTATAAGACGCCTGATTCCAAAATATTTTGATAATGGATAATATTTTGCAAGAAATTCACAAGCTAGATTATCCCAAGTAGTAGTGGCTTCAGGTGGTAGAGATCTATACCATGAGAGAGTTGTACTAGTCAAAGTTTGACTAAAAAGTTTAACCTTTACCTCATCAGCGATATATCCCATCAATAGAAAAGTGCCACATATATCTTTGAAACATGCAATATGCTCATATGGACCAGGATCTTCTCTAGTAAATTGCTTCTTGTGTAAAATACCAAGTAGTAGAGGATTTATTACAAACCCCCTTGTCTTCTCAATGGAGTTGTCTCTTTTGTACATATCATAGGGCTTCCCAAAGCAGTTGAGTGGGTTAGCACTTGTCATATGCTCAAACTCCATCATGTTGGTGGAAACCTGTAACTCAAAATAAAATTTAGCAAGACAAAAATAAATAAGCAAAAACTAATAGACCTACATCGCTTTGCTCCCCGGTAACGACACCAGAAAAGCTTGATGACTGCAAGTGCACAGATCATTTGTAGCTAGTTTTGAAATAAAGATATCGATCCCACAGGGAGCAGGAGTCTGAAGTCTAATAACTCTTGAAATAAATATTACGATAGAAATGCTAGATAAAGTTCTAAATGACAAGATAAAATGCGAGTATTGTGTAAAAAGGTGTTTTGGGGTTTTTGGTATAAGAGCAATAATAAAGTAAAGTAAAATAACTGAATACAGAAAGTAAGTATCGTGTATGTAAGAAAGATTGGAATTGCAATAGGGAAAAAGCGTTCTTAGGGAGTAGCGGATACACCACTAGGATTATAAGGATCTAAGATAAAGATTATCATCATGAACATTCTCAACTATGTATGTGTGGGAGGAACTCCCTATTTGGACAAATAGGCAGCAACCGCTGCTCACATCATCCTCATAACCACAATAGTCAGCAATCGACATCAATCAAATTACTGCGCTATCAAGGGACGTAATCCCGTAGGATGTATCCCATGGCATGGATAGTGTTCCGTGAGTTACCTCGGTTTCCCAAGTTGATACATAAGGGGAGCCAACAACTTTAAAGTCATCGTAAGTGCCAGCACGCCTCCATCTACCAACTAGTAGTTCCCTCCATCAAGTCCACATGAGAGGCAAATATTGAGAGGTCGACTTCTCTCAACATCAAGATGTAGAAAATCTAACACATGGTCACAGCGATGAATATCATAATATACTTTATCTTATTTCAATCTCATACTAGGGTTTATCCATCTCGCCAAGAACTAGAGATCTACTCAGGCATGGAGGCAATCAACATCATGGTAATAGTAATGGAAACAATCATAGATGAATAGTAATTGTATAACTCCACAACGAGTACGAGAATTACAACAAGATCTAGACAAGATGTAGATGGGATGGATGGAGATGGTGATGATGCAGCGGTGGATGATGAAGATCGATGCCTTAGCCTCCCAGATCCATGCAGGGCGAAGATGGATCCCCGGTGGATGAGTTCCCCCTCCAAATGCCTTCCGGAGGTGAGGTTTATGCGATTTCTGGGTGTTCTGTATGTCGTCTCCCCGAACCAGTTGCACGGGGTGAAAATATTTGAGGAGGAGGAGGCAGCACCAACTATACGGCCGGAGCTATACAGCCGAAAAATTTGCTACCGCTGTATAGTTGGTCGTTGAACCTTCTGCCTCGTTTGTGCGCGTCTGGTATTATTAATATTTCCTCAATAAGCGATTTACATTGTTTTTTACTCCTTTTCTCCATAGTACAACTGCTCTAAGAATTGTATCCATTGGATCCATCATCTGTCCTAATCCTGGTGAAAACAGAAATAAAATGTGTGCGCGAGCGCCATAAAATACCTGAAGGAAATATGCCCTAAGAGGCAATAATAAAGTTGTTTTTATGTATTCCTTGTATATGATAGATGTTTATTTTACATGCTATAATTGTATTGATAGGAAACATCAATACATGTGTGTTTAATAAACAAAAAAGGTTCCTAGGCATGCCTCTCTTATAGACCAGCTTGTTGATTAACAAGATGATCAAGGTTTCCTGATCATGGACATTGGATGTTGTTAATAACAAGGTCACACCATTGGTGGAATGATGTGATGAACATTCATCCGAAGTATAGCATTACGATCAAGTCATTGTGTTTATATTGCTATAACATCATACGAAGTAATCTTTATCCTTAGACCATGAGATCATGTTAATTGCTAACACCGGAAGAGTATCTTGATAACATCAAACATCACAACGTAACATGGTGACTATAAAGATGGGTTTAGTGCTATGAAGGTGTTATGTTGAGGCTCATGGATCAAGAGTGGAATTTGTCAATCCAGATGACGGATAGATATACTCTGGGACCTCTCGGTGATATCACATTAGGATAGCTTGCAAGCAAGTGATGTGATCACTAGAATGTTATATCACGGGAACGAGAAAAGAGTGCATGTCGGTAACGAGATCAAACTAGGTATGGAGATACCGATGCTCGAATCTCGGACATGTAATATATTGAGAGACAAAGGGATTTAGTTACAAGCGTTAAAGGTTCTCACGATCACAGGAGTCATCGTTGAATGTGTAGGAGTCAGTACGGATCTCCAGGTCCCACTGCTGATAATTGATCAGAGGGTCTCGATCATGTCTGCATTATTCGCGAACCGTAGGGTGGCACACTTAAGAGTTACCGGACACCATTTTGGAGCACATATATTTCAGACGAAAAAATTGCAAAGCACAGGAATTGTTTCAATAGAAACCGGAAATTGTTTCGGGTGAAATTGCAGAAGGTGGTTCTGCAAGTGATATTGAAATATTGCAAGGGGCTATATGTGAATGTTTGTTAATTAATGTAATTAAAGTAAATAACAAAATTCTGAATAAATTTAATAAAAGAGTTCTATTAAATGAGAGAGCATTAAAATTGGAGAAACTTAATGCATTTAAAGTGGAGACTTTAAAAGGGAATGTGAAGAGGCATTTTAATGTGGAGGAGTTACCACCACATGAATGGGGGAGGTGAGGGGTCACCCCCCCATGCGCCGGCCATGGAGAGAGGGGGCACCCCCCTCCTCCTATAAAAGGCCACCCATTCCCTCGTTCATCCTCACACCTCCTTGTGAAGGATCTCTCTCCCCCTATAGAATTATTCCCCCATGGTCTCGGATTAGCGAGATACATGTTCCCGGTGGCATTTCGTCTGGAAGGAGTTGTTGCTTCCGCTGGATCACTGGAGCGAGGAGGTGGAGGTTGTCTGGTGGCTTGAACGTGTGTGCGAGTGCGGATGCGCTGCTGAGTTGCGGCGCTCAGACTTCCTCATGATCTTGAGATCGGCAAGTGTACGACTACATCAACCACGAGTTCCTACTCTTTAACAAAGCTTGTTGTCTTCGAGGGTAAGTTCTCTATGGAAGTATGTCCACCCATTTTCTTTGTACCTAGTAGATAGATCATGGCGTGTAGTTCACACCGTAGGAAATTTTTTGTTTTCTATGCTGCGGACCCAACAGTGGTATCAGAGCCTGATCTATGCGTAGGTGCTTTGCACGGGTAGTACACATATGTTTATATGTGGGTGATGATGATCATGTTATTGCATCTTCTATGTACTTTGGATATTGGTGGCATAGTGGGATGAAGCGGCCCGGACCAACCTTACATGTCATCGTACATGAGACCGGTTCCACGACTGACATGCAACTTGTTTTGCATAAGTGGCTGGCGGGTGTCTGTCTCTCCTACTATAGTCAATATCTGATTTACAACGACTTGCTAATAACTTGGTTATCCTCGTTGTGGTTCATGTTCGTAGGTTAGACAGGTTCTATCTCCGAAAGCCCTAAGCCACGTAAAACTTGCAATTGATGAATTAGAGGCGTCTAGTTTAGATCGTTGCTGGGCTAGTGTTTTGATATGGTATTGTTGTAAGTAGATGTATAATAGATACTCTTACAACTCACTTAACGTGTAAGTTCCATAGACCTTGGCCTTACACACAAAGGAATGATAAAGATCATACCACGATGCAAATGATAGAGATCAAATGCATGGACCATATCATCTCACTTCACACATTAGATGTTAGCATCTTATATTGCTAGTTTGGCGCGTTTGGTAGCATTATAAGATGATCCCTCATTTAGATATCAAGATAAAATGTGTTCTTCCTTAAGTATGCACCGTTTTGTGGATCGTGTTTTGAGGCATCACGTGATGATTGGGTGTTTTCAACTCTACGCTTTCATACAACGGGTGTAAGACAGTTTTACACACGCAAATACTAAGGTTCTTACTTGACGAGCCTAGCATGTATAGACATGGCCTCGAAACACGGACCGAAAGGTTAAGCATGAGTCATATAGTTGATATGATGCCCATATAGATGCTCGCCTTTGAAGCTACACCGACTCACGTGATGATCGAACTTGGTGTAGTGGATTTGGTTCAGTAATCACCAAAAGGACACGAGGGATGTCGTTTTTGAGTGGGAGTTCATTAGTAATTTGGATTAGTCGAACTCAATCTATCATAAACTTAGTCTAAATATACTTTACAAATTGTGTTGTAGATGGCACCACCTGCTTTTAATTTCAATGTGTTCATGGAGAAAGAGAAACTTGTTGCAAATGGTAGCAACTTCACCAACTGGGCTATGAATTTGAAGATTCTCCTCACTGCTGCACAAAAGCAATATGTGCTAGATGCGCCGCTAGGCCCCCCACCAGCTCCTGATGCCCCTGACGAGGAAAAGAACGTCTATATAACTCGTCAGGAGGACCACAACTTAGTTCATTGCGGCATACTGTATGGGCTAGAGCCAGAACTTCGAAAGCGTTTCGAAAATGGCAATGCCTTTGCTACCATGGGAGAATTGAAAATGATTTTCGATACCCATGCTGCCGTAGAGAGTTATAATGCTACAGAAAAGTTCTTTAGCTGCATGATGGAGGAAAATAAGTTCGTTAGTGAGCACGTACTCAAAATGTCTGGGTACGCCGATAAGCTTGTGTCCTTGGGAATAACAATTCCCATTGACTTAGGCATACATCGTGTTCTCCAATCTCTGCCACCTAGCTACAAGAGCTTCGTGATGAACTATAATATGCAGGGCATGAAGAAGTCTCTTCCCGAGCTTCTGTCAATGCTTAAGACTGCAGAAGTGGAGATTAGGAAAGAACATCAAGTGTTGATGATCAATAGGACCACCGGTTTCAAGAAGGACAAGAAAGGCAAGCACAAGGGAAAGAAGGGTGGCAAGTCTGTTGCCACGCCTGAAAAGAAACCCCGAGCTGGCCCTAAATCTGACACCGAGTGCTACTATTGCAAGGGGACTGGCCATTGGAAGCGCAACTGCCCCAAGTATTTGGCGGACAAGAAGTCCGGCAAGGCAAACAAAGGTATATGTGATATACATGTTATTGATGTGTACTTGACTAGTAATCGCAGTAGCACCTGGGTATTTGATACCGGATCGGTTGCTAATATATGTAACTCGGTTCAGGGACTACGGAACAAGCGACAACTAGCAAGGGATGAGGTCTCGATGCGGGTCGGCAATGGATCAAGAGTTGATGTGATCGCCGTCGGAACGCTGCCTCTCCATATGCCATCGGGATTAGTTATAAACCTAAATAATTGTTATTTGGTGCCTGCACTGATCATGAACATTGTATCCAGATCGTGTTTGATGCAAAGTGGTTATTCATTTAAGTCTGAAAACAATGGTTGTTCGATTTATATGAATAATATCTTTTATGGTCATGCACCTATGTTGAATGGTTTATTTCTGTTGGATCTCGATAGTAGTATTACGCATATTCATAATGTTGATGCTAAAAGGATTAAACGTGATAATGATATATCTACATATATGTGGCACTGCCATCTAGGTCATATTGGCGTTAAACACATGAAGAAACTCCATTCTGATGGACTTTTGGAATCACTTGATTTTGAATCATTTGATACATGTGAGCCATGCCTAATGGGCAAGATGACTAGAACGCCGTTTTCCGGTTCAATGGAACGGGCGACAGATCTATTGGAAATCATGCATACTGATGTGTGTGGACCAATGAGTGTGTCGGCGCGAGGTGGATATCGTTATTTTGTTACTTTCACGGATGATTTGAGTAGATACAGGTATATCTATTTGATGAAACACAAGTCTGAAACTTTTGAAAAGTTCAAAGAATTTCAGAATGAAGTGGAAAATCATCGTAACAGAAAGATCAAATTTCTGCGGTCCGACTGTGGAGGATAGTATCTTAGTTACGAGTTTAGCACACATATGAAAGACTGTGGAATAGTTTCACAACTCACGGCTGCCGGAACACCACAACGTAATGGTGTGTCAAAACGTCGTAATCGTACTTTATTGGATATGGTTCGATCTATGATGTCTCTGACTGACTTGCCACTGTCATTTTGGGGTTATGCACTGGAAACCGCTACATTCACTTTAAATAGGGCACCATCTAAATCCGTTGAAAAGACACCGTATGAATTATGGTTTGGAAACAAACCTAAGCTGTCATTTCTTAAACTTTGGGGATGCGATGTTTATGTGAAGAAACTTCAACCGGATAAACTCGAACCCAAAGCGGAAAAATGTGTCTTCATAGGATACTCTAAGGAAATGATTGGGTATACCTGCTATCACAGATCCGAAGGCAAGGTCTTTGTTGCCAAGAATGGATCCTTTCTTGAGAAGGAGTTTCTCGCGAAAGGTGTGAGTAGTCGGAAGGTAGAACTCGAAGAGGTTATTGAACCTTCTTTTCATGAAATGGCGAGTAGCGCAGCTCCGGAAGTTGTTTCGGAGTTGACTTCACCTGATGAGAGAGAGCTAATGATATTGATCATGAAACTCCGAAAGAGGACACTACCGAACCTCGCAGGTCAAGCAGGACACGTGCAGCTCCTGAACTGTACGGCAATCCTGTTAGGAATTTCATGATTGATGAAATGGATGACCCTGCGACATATGAAGAAGCGATGATGAGCCCGGATTCCAACAAATGGCTAGAAGCCATGAAATCCGAGATGGAATCCATGTATGAGAACCAAGTTTGGAACTTGGTGGACTTACCTCACGACCGAAAGGCCGTTGAGAATAAATGGATTTTCAAAAGGAAAACTGATGCTGATGGTAATGTGACCATCTATAAGGCTCGACTTGTCGCAAAGGGGTTTCGACAAATTCAAGGAGTTGACTACGATGAGACATTCTCTCCCATAGCGATGCTTAACTCGGTTAGGATTATGTTAGCAATTGCTGCATATTTCGATTATGAAATATGGCAGATGGATGTCAAAACTGTGTTCCTCAATGGTAAGATTGAAGAAGAGTTGTATATGATACAACCTAAGGGTTTTATCGATCATAAGGATGCTAATAAGGTGTGCAAACTTCAGCGATCCATCTATGGACTGAAGCAAGCATCACGAAGTTGGAATCTCCGCTTTGATGAGGTGATCAAAGAGTTTGGATTTGTCCAAACTTATGGAGAGGCTTGTATTTACAAGAAAGTGAGTGGGAGCAATGTGGCATTTCTGATATTATATGTGGATGACATATTATTGATTGGAAATGATTTAGATCTTTTAAACAGTGTTAAAAGTTATCTAAACAACAAATTTTTGATGAAGGACCTTGGTGAAGCTTCATATATATTAGGCATTAAAATCTATAGAGATAGATCAAGACACCTAATTGGGCTATCGCAGAGTACATACCTTGATAAGATATTAAAGAAGTTTAATATGGACGGAAGTAAGAAGGGGTTCTTACCTATGTTGCAAGGCAAGACATTGAGTAAGACTCAAAGTCCGGCTACGGCGGAAGAAAGAGGGATAATGGATAGGATCCCCTATGCCTCAGCCATAGGCTCTATAATGTATGCCATGCTATGTACAAGACCGGATGTAGCACATGCTATTAGTTTAACTAGTAGGTACCAATCTGATCCAGGTTCAGAATACTGGATAGCAGTCAAGAATATCCTTAAGTACTTGAGAAGAACTAAGGATATGTTTCTCATATACGGAGGTGAATAAGAGCTAGTCGCTAAGTGTTATGTCGATGCTAGCTTTGACACTGATCCGGATGACTCTAAGTCTCAATCCGGATACGTATTTCTCTTGAACGGAGCAGCAGTTAGTTGGAGGAGCTCCAAACAACCTGTGGTGGCTAGATCAACAACGGAGGCAGAATATGTTGCTGCTTCAGAAGCGGCGCAGGAAGCGGTTTGGATGAAAGAGTTCATTATGGAACTGGGTGTGGTTCCTAGTGTGTTGGACCCGATGGTGATCTATTGTGACAACAATGGAGCCATAGCCAACGCCAAGGAACCAAGGTCTCACAAGAATTCCAAGCATATTAAGCGCCGGTTTCACTCCATCCGCGAACATGTCAAGGATGGAGATATAAAGATTTGTAAAGTGCACACGGACCTGAATGTAGCAGATCCCTTGACTAAAGTACTCCCTAGGGCAAAACATGATCAACACCAGAACTCCGTGGACATTGGACATTGGATGTTGTTAATAACAAGGTCACACCATTGGTGGAATGATGTGATGAACATTCATCCGAAGTATAGCATTACGATCAAGTCATTGTGTTTATATTGCTATAACATCATATGAAGTAATCTTTATCCTTAGACCATGAGATCATGTTAATTGCTAACACCAGAAGAATATCCTTATAACATCAAACGCCACACCGTATCAGGGTGACTATAAAGATGGGTTCAGTGCTACGAAGGTTTTATGTTGAGGCTCATGGATCAAGAGTGGAATTTGTCAATCCAGATGACGGATAGATATACTATGGGCCCTCTCCGTGATATCACATTAGGATAGCTTGCAAGCAAGTGATGTGATCACTAGAATGTTATATCACGAGAACGAGAAAAGAGTGCATGTCGGTAACGAGATCAAACTAGGTATGGAGATACCGATGATCGAATCTCGGACATGTAATATCTCGAGAGACAAAGGGATTTATTTACAAGCGTTAAAGGTTCTCACGATCACATGAGTCATCGTTGAATGTGTAGGAGTCAGTACGGATCTGCAGGTCCCGCTGCTGATTATTGATCGGAGAAGGGTCTCGATCATGTCTGCATTATTCGTGAACCGTAGGGTGGCACACTTAAGAGTTACCGGACACCATTTTGGAGCACATATGTTTCAGACGAAAGAATTGCAAAGTGCAGGAATTGTTTCAATAGAAACCGGAAATTGTTTTGGTTGAAATTGCAGAAGGTGGTTCTGCATTTGATAGTGAAATATTTGAAGGGGCTATATGTGAATGTTTGTTAATTAAAGTAATTAACAAAATTCTGAATAAATTTAATAAAAGAGTTTTATTAAATGAGAGAGCATTAAATTTGGAGAAACTTAATGCATTTAAAGTGGAGACTTTAAAAGGGAATGTGAAGAGGCATTTTAATGTGGAGGAGTTACCACCACATGAATGGGGGAGGTGAGGGGTCACCCCCCATGCGCCGGCCATGGAGAGAGGGGGCACCCCCCTCCTCCTATAAAAGTCCACCCATTCCCTCCTTCATCCTCACACCTCCTTGTGAAGGATCTCTCTCCCCCTCTAGAATTATTCCCCCATGGTCTCGGATTAGCGAGATACATGTTCCCGGTGGCATTTCGTCTGGAAGGAGTTGCTGCTTCCGCTGGATCGCTGGAGCGAGGAGGTGGAGGTTGTCGGTGGCTTGAACGTGTGTGCGAGTGCGGATGCGCTGCTGAGTTGTGGCGCTCGGACTTCCTCACGATCTTGAGATCGGCAAGTGTACGACTACATCAACCACGAGTTCCTACTCGTTAACAAAGCTCGTTGTCTTCGAGGGTATGTTCTCTATGGATGTATGTCCACCCGTTTGCTTTGTACCTAGTAGATAGATCTTGGCGTGTAGTTCACACCGTAGGAAAATTTTTGTTTTCTATGCTGCGGACCCAACAATACCAAGATCCTACATCTACAATGCAAAATAATAATGTAAAACATGATGCAAATATGCACTCATCACCAATATACGGTCAAACATCAAAGTTATTTGTACACTATATAGTGGTAAGATATGATTATATAATAGGTTAAGCTCAAAAAGTTTTAAATTTGATGGACATCTATAAAGTATGGGTGTATATTTGGTTATTGTACTTTGTATCATGTTGAAGTCAACATATAAGTCAATGTTTGTTAGCTATACCTAATACTTCAAATTTTGGTAACATGGTCTGTAGAAATGTCTGAAAGATTCTAGAATGATAGAGAAGTGTTTTGAGGCTTGTGCGCATAGCTTTCATTGTGCTAAAGACTATCATAGAATCTTATTCTAGATGCTAGAATGGATTGAAGATCCAACGGTTTGCAATGTTCGAATTTGCCAATCCTGATCCAACAATCAAAGTTCAAAGTTATTCATCTATATAATATATAGTTGTAAGATTATATAATAGGTGGAGAAGTGTGTTCCGAGTTTTGTGCATAACATTCATTGTGAGGAAGACTATCAATAGAATCTTCGTGATGCTAGAATGGAAAAAGATGATCCAATGGCTGGAAATGTTGGGATTCATGAGTCGTGATCCAACGGTCAATATTCAAAGTTATTCGTACACTATATAGTTGTAAGATAAGAAATATGTGGAATTGGATGTAATTTTCTTTTTTAGGTCCCTGGTGTAACATGAACTTCCACCGACCATCACTACTAGGGAGAACCCTACCCGAGGCGCACCAAAAACCCTATCCGAGGCGCATATGATATGCGCCTATAGCGTCGCGCCTCTAGTATTTGTTATGCGGGGCGCATATCATATGTGCCTCCTATATCCTAGATATGCGAGGCACATATTGATCATATGCGCCTCCCATACTCAGAATATGCGAGGCGCATATTTATCCGAATGCGCCTCCAGTATTCTGCATGTGCGAGGCGCATATTGATCCAAATGCGGCTCGGCTATTATTTTTGAATTTCAAAAAAATGGCAGCAAGATCTGGATCTGGCCGGAATTTCGTCGACGCTCGTCAGAGGACGTGCCCGTGGCCACAACCTACCACCGTAGGCAAGTGCAGGAGGCCATGGCCATGGGGGTCGCCGAAGATGGTGGAGGAGGATGAGGCTGCCGGAGGTATAGGAGGAGGAGGTGGTCGGTGTGGTTGTGGAGGCCATGGCCGAAGTGATCGCCGAAGGAGGAGGAGGAGGTCGACGGAGGAAGAGGAGGAGAAGGTCGCCGAAGGAAGAGGAGGAGGAGAAGGCGAGAAGGAGGAGAGATGGAGGAGAAGGAGAGGTAGAGGAGAAGGAGGAGATGTGGAGGAGAAGGAGAAGGAGGAGAGATGGAGGAGAAGGAGAAGGAGAAGGAGAAGGAGGAGAGGTGGAGAAGGAGAAGGAGAAGGAGGAGAGGTGGTAGGTGTGGTAGGTGGCTGTTTTGAATTTGAATCCGACTCTACTTATGCGAGGCACATATCATATGATATGCGCCTCGAATATTTTTTATTTTTTTGCAGGAAAAAATCTTTTTTTGCCATAACTTTTTACTCTTTTCGAATTTGGGGATTCTGTAAAATCCAGAACAAGTTATATCCGTTTTACTATGCCATGACCTATTTTTGGAAAATACATCAAAATTCATGTTTTTCAATTTCGTCTAGTTATATCCGTTTTACCCCACATTTCTTACCACTATATAGTGTACGAATAACTTTAAATATTAACCGTTGGACCGAGAATTATAAAGAAACCACATGGTCCATTGTCCACTTTGTGTGATAATTGGGACGGTGGCATTTTCTTTTAACTTTGTTAGAGCATCTCTAGCAGATACCGCATATCGCTGTGTACCGCAAAATAACCGCATGTTTGCGGTACCAGGCAGGAAAATTGGTCATTCGAGATACCCTAAACCGTACCGCATCCATAGAAAAATTGAGGTTTCCCGCAAACCGACGCTTTTGTGCCGCATATATCTGCTCCGAGGGTTTGTACCACATCCTGGCGCATCTGTTGGCAGGAGGGAAGTTTCCCCATCCCCGCTTCCCACTCACAGCCGCCACTATCGGCAGCCGTTTCCGCCCTCCCCACTATCCCTCTCCTCCGTCCCATCACTCTTTGACACCATCACCGCAGCCCTGGCCAGACCCAATCTGAATTACTGTGAGGCATTGATTTTTTCCCACCATGGTATACTCGCACCACATCGCGCGACGATTCTGGAAGGCTTCGAGCTCAGCCACTTCGGGGTGCCGGTGGTGCCCATTCCGGATGGCGCCAAGCTGTATCGCTGGATCAAAGATCACCGCCTTGAACTGCCGGACTAGAAGCAAGCAATGCCCCAATACGTGGTTGCGAGCTCCTATTGGCATAGGCTATTCAAGCTAGAGCGCAGGGTGGCGCTTGCCATCTTCCTCGAACACCAGCACGAGGTCCACCCCGACGACCGCAACGCTGAAGCTAGGGCGGTACCTGGGCGCACAATTAGCATCGCCATCAACGATGCGATCTGGTATGATTTCATGAGGGAGGCGAACCGTGCCGGAATCATCGAGTTTTCCGATAGCGGCAGCGACGAGGAGGAGGCAGAGGACGGCAGCGCAGAGGACATCAGAAGCGAGATAGTCGATTAGGGTTCCCATTTAATCATTCACTGCGTCGCTTTGTTCGCATTTAATCATTTTCTATGTCGACTAAAAAACTTGAATCCATGGTGTTTGCTAGTTCATACCCCGATGAATTCAGTGCTTTGCGGTACAGATGACGGGGTGGAACAGATGCTGCAAAACTGAACCGTAAAATGGAATATTCTGTTTTGCAGTACGATGTCATAGCAAAGCTATGATGGGTTCCTTACACGAGGTATAGAATACGGGAAGTAGTAAAATGCAATGAGATGGGGGGAGTAATTTCTAGAGCCCTAGTTATTGCAGCCCCTAATTTCTGGCATCTAGCTTTTCTCTCTGCATGCGGTAGAGCGCGAAGGAAAAAAGTAAACCAATGGAGAGAAAATTATGGTGCAGTTAAGAGGCTAGCTCTAATAACGTTCCCAAGATTTTCTCACCGATTTTCAAGGCCACGTCTTGGTACCAACAAAACAGTCGCAAACAAAGGGAGTACAGTACTACTAGTACTAGCTAGTACATGTTTTCTTGAACAGGCAGTACTAGTACTCCATGTTAAGGCTAGTCATAGTGGGAGTAACTTGGGTAGTAACCTAGTCCTACTTGTATTTCGAACTAAGCATTTAGATGATATGGCATGCAATTAAATGATGAGAGAGAGGCTTCTGGTAACTAGCTATGTTAGTACCATAACATCACACATTTCAATAAAAAAATGAGTCTACATTGCAATAAATGAGACTATGCATGATACCACACCTATGTTATTTTTCACTATGGAGGTAGTAACTTAGACTAGTAACATATGCATGTTACAACAGATTACTATAAGTTACTCTATGACCAGCCGAAATGGGGATTTGGCTATGCGAAAGGCCGCACAATTGCCAAGATAAGCATGCAAGCTTGGTTAGGTAGGAACTTAATACTTGAAGGTCAACTATACCTATGGTAGTAGATTTCTACCGTTGATTGCTTGTACGAGTACTAATACTAATAGTATATATGTACTACACTTCCAAAAGCAAGAGTACAAAAGTACCTAGATTGAGCAGCGGTGGAGTGTGCCGTAGAGCGATATCCATAGAGAGAGAGAGTGAGAGAGAAAGAAAGATGGAGGTTGTGTGGGCGAGTGCCATCCGTCTGATAGAGAAATCTAGGGACGCCCACCCCCAGGTCGACTCTTTGTAGTGCCTCCATGTCCTGATGGCACGTGTCGTGGCACGCACCCATTCTGATGCCATCTTCACAGCCTGGCTCAAGAAGACAGTGGACTCTTTCCTCCCCAGCTTCGGCATCATCACATGCATGGTGGATGACCTCACTGCTCGCCTTTAGGCCATGCGCCATGACACATACCCAATAGGTACGTTTGCCACAATGCATGCTACCGGCAGCGATATCGTTTTCTTCTATGGACTTCATTCATCTAGCCTACCTATAACTGACTTTTAGCCCCAATTTTTGGTCCAGGTGTTCCTCCGTAGGTTGTTGCCGTGCTCACCACTTCCCGGCTGGTCTCTCTAGAGATGATATATTCCGTGCACTGATGGCCCTGTAGCTTTCCGAGTCTTTGCCCGCCGCACCGGCGGACGTCTACATGGAGGTAGCTATTATTGCGCAGCGTCTTGCCCAGCATGATGAGTTGGACCTCTCCATCAGCCTCCTTGAGTAGTGTGTATTCGAGGGCACGTCGGGCATGAAAAACGCCCGCACGGCCGCCATCCTCCATCGCAGGGATATCCTCGACAACTTTGCAAAAAAACATGTCAATCTGCCAGGTACAGTTGCTCCTCGTGGCGCGTGCAACTAAGGTTGAAGACGAAGGGCATCTCAAGAATTTTGATGTAATTTTAGTTTTTGTTAAGGTGCTTTGTACTGTTCGATGTTTCTTAAATGCCAGGATCCTTTTCGCAAAAAAATGAGAAGGAAAGACATATGATGATTCTCCATGGTTACTATCACTATGTTATTTATATGGATAGATCACATGTAGGTTTAACAAACATTATATTTTTATTAACCACCAGTAATCATAGACAAAACAGTCATACATTAAGTCTATTAATAATAACTACATACACATATTGAGAATATAGCCTACGGTGCTATGGAATTTTTTTGGGGAGGGGTGTGACATGATGGTTCTAAGCATGGTGGAATTTGCTCTAGCTACTGTTCAACACCAATACATGGAGCATGACATTGTGAAATCTGTGATGTCCTCTTTCTATATATGCATACCAAGGCAGCTGACCAACATGCTAGAGACTCTTGTCAAGAAAAAAAAAGGAAAAAACAGCCACACACACACAGACAGCGTGGCCGTACCAAGGCACACGTGTGCGGCACCATGCAGTGGCACGAGGGAGAGATCAGCCGGCCGGTGCGCGCGGGGCGCTACAAAGGATGGGAGAGAGAGGATGAACAGTGAGAGACAGTGAAGGAGAGAGAAAACATAGTAGTACTACTGGTAGTACTATGCTACTAGTAGTAGATACCTGTACCTCATGTCAGAAACCCGTCAAACTACCTTTACTCTGACATTGCATCTCCTTCAACTCCTTCGCTGCTCTCGGCTGTCTCCCGTTAATAATCTCTTCTTGCTATTCATTTTTTTCTTCTGTTTTTTGCTTTGGCAACTTTGGGGTTAATTTTCTGGTGCCCCTGGTTCAGTAGAAGTACGGACTACTCAAGTTTTGCACAACAGTCTTTTTTCTGAAAATTGGGTCTGGGGCATTCAGATCCAAAATATTCATGCGCAAAATAATTCTGGTCACTGGAAACTTTTTATTTTTCTTTCTAACGAGGAATCTACCTCGAAGTACCAAGAAGGTGTGCATTAAAATCCAAGGGTGGGCATAAAAATTAAAGTACAGACTACTCATGTTTACCATTTTTTCATGGCAGGTACTAAATTCCTGGTTAGTTTCCAGAACTTTCGATGGTTATGGATGTACTGAATTCCTGGTTAGTTTCAAAAGATTTTGGAAAATTTTAAGAGCAATATATCGTGCTTACTTTTAGGTTCAAATTTTATACGGATGACAATGGTAGTTCATTTTACATCAGTGACCAAACAAGGTAAAATTACACCAGGTCCATTCATTTAGCATAAATAACCCTAAAATTAAGTAAGGAAAGTAGTCGGGTTCGACTCCTTCTCAATAGAGGAGCTGATCGAGCCTTACTCTTCATACTACTCCCTCTTCATATTTTTTCAAAATATGGGCAAATTTGGCGGCATGCCAATTCTTGGATATGGGATCATCATCAGCATAAAGTATGATGTAGATATGGCCATGACCTTGGTCGTTCGTCTTGAAATCTAAGAATTTTCATACTCATTGACAACTAAGCTTAAATACGTTTAAATTTTACCACTTACTTATAGGTTCGAATTTTACAAAGATGGTGGGAGTACATTTTACATCAAGAAACTAAAAAAGGGGAAATTACACCGAGGTCCATACATTTAGCATGAAGCACCCTAATTACATCAAGGTACTATATATTGATATTATTTCTTATCTTATCTTGCCACTATATAGTGTACAAATAACTTTTAATATTGACCGTTGGATCAAGACTCGCGAATCCCAACATTGTTAGATGTTGGATCCTCTTCTTTCCATTCTATCATATAGAAGATAATTTTGATAGTCTTTCTTATCTTTTCTTACGACTACATAGTGTACGAATAACTTAAACAACATTCACCATTGGATTGATCAAGGGCTCGTGAATCCTAACATTAATTGCATCTTCTTTTCCATTCTATAGAATCGTATAGAAGATACTATTGTTTATCTTGTCTTATCTTAGCACTATATAGTATACGATTAACTTTGAATATTGACTCTTGGATCAAGACTCATGAGTCCCAGCATTCTGAGCCATCGGAAATTCTTTTCCATTTTATCATCTTGAAGATAATATTGATAATTCTAGAATACTCTTAGTCATTTCTC
Source organism: Avena sativa (assembly GCA_916181665.1). Lineage (NCBI taxonomy): Eukaryota > Viridiplantae > Streptophyta > Magnoliopsida > Poales > Poaceae > Avena > Avena sativa. The sequence continues at coordinate 21,746,670 of OV702290.1, read as the reverse complement.
TAGAGCATGTCGAGTATTTGGTAGCTAATAGGTTGGTCTCTACTCCCTATGTTCTGAAATATAAGATGTTTTAATTTTTGTGAAACGAGTGTATATAGTCACCTTTTAATGTGTAGGTTCACTCGGAACCTACACACTAAAATGCGTCTAGATGCATTCCTTTTACAAAAGCTAAAACATCTTATATCTAAAGATATAATTGGTGAGCGTACTAGGACTCACCACAAAAATCAAGCATTTTCGGCCATCCGATCGTGCCAGCCAGCAGATCCTGAGCGTTTGTTTTCTGATTACTATTCATGTGGTCCACCTGTAAATGACTATAAAGGGTAGAAAATCTGGTGCAAATATGTTCGGTTGCCCATTAGTAAAAGCCCCACACGACTACTATTTATGTGCCCCACCTGTAATGACTATAAAGAGTAGAAAATATGGTGCAAATATGTTCGGTTGCCCATTGGTCAAAGCCCCACACAATTTTGTTTTCTGACTACTATTCATGTGGCCCACCTGTAAATGACTATAAAGGGTAGAAAATCTGGTGCAAATATGTTCGGTTGCCCATTGGTAAAATTCCCACACGGTTGGAAAATATCCCGATTCGTCAATCCACACCCATATATTCCCCTCTTCCTCCTCCCAACCCTCGCGCCGCTGGCGCCCCAACCCTCTCCACGAGATCTAGCTCGCCCCTCACCACCTCCTGCCTCCCTGCCGTTCCCCTCCCATTCCCCCTCGTTCTACTCCTCTCTCTCTCCATCGTGGTCGGCTCAACAACCATCTCCTCCGCCACGCCTCCCTCATCAGCAGGAGCAGCAGGTCGTTCTCATAGAAGCAACTGCCTCACTGACCAAGCAAAAGTAGCGGCCATGGGCGGGTGGTTGACATGTGAGAAGAGGAGGCGGCGTGTTGAGGAGCCGGACGCCATGGGCCGGCGGCTGATGTAGTAGAGAGTAGGAGGCCGCACATCATGTTCTCCCCCTAGAGGAGTGGACGGTGGAGCTCCACCCGACCTGGGCATCCCCTTGCGCTTCTTCTCTCTGAAAGGATCACCCGTTCCTTCTCAAGGCCGGAGTAAATGTAGAGGACCCCTAGAAATTAAATCTCATCTTTATTTATGTATATTCGTTTTTATTTGTGCTAACAATGTGCTTGACGAAAATCCTACCTAATATTATTGTATGTATTGTTTAAGGAGAAGCGAAATAGCCTATCTATTTTCTTTCTTTTTGGTAAACATATGCTTCTTATTCTTGATTTTCAATAGACCACCCGAGTACTATCTTCTCTAAAAAAGGGTCTAGGTATATGTTGCATGCTAGTATTCTTGGTGATTGAATTTCAGGTTACAACCATCAGTATAATCTATCACAGAGTGCAAAAACTCACTAATGACGGTGCAAAGAAGCACGCCTTCCCACCTAGTGCCCATGTTGTTTCCAAATTAGGTTGCCCCTCCATGTCTGTCCCTATCATGCCTTTCTCCATGAGAAAGCAAAACTAATATTAGGTACGTACGTGCATAGCTAAACCATCATCAACATAACTTATTTGGTTTACAATCTTTTAGTTCTATCAGTTGTGTTCCCTTTGGGTTTCTATTGATTCTTCAAAGAAATCATGCATTTATATAGACATTGCCTAGCTCCCGTATTCCAAACCAAACATAGACATACATAGTGAATAGATAATAAATCTATAAATAAATTATTTCTTAGATTTAGTGAATAGATAATAAATTCATAAATAAATTATTTCTTAGATTCACTTCCTTAGTTTTAATGCAATTTGACCACTCCTGTTTGATACCCTTTTTCGACGTGGACTGGATTTCCCTTTCTTGCTCAGTGAGAAGCATCTTGCTGGTGATACCACCTATGCCATTGTTAACAATTTCATTCTTAACAATGCTCTTGATAACAATGGTCTTGATACCGCCGATACCATTCTTAGACTCAGTTCCGCTGGAGAGCCGCTGCCATTTCTTGGAAATCGAGCCGCCGCCGCCATGGAAGGGACGCGCACGAGGGCTGGGGCCCCTCCGTGCCACTGAAACTTTGTCAGGCGACGAAGATAGCGGCAACGGAGAGGAGGGGATGCACGGGGAGGGGGTGGTTGGCTGGGGCAAGAGTGACGACCCGGTGTGGCGGCGGCGCCACACATGGTCAGGATCGGGGGGAGTATATGATGTATCAAGTCCTACTGATGTGTCTCGTAGAGAGTCAACCTCGATGGGACGTTTACTTTAGTTCTGATTGAAGTCTACAAAGAAAACTGTATGTATAACAAGATGATCGTTATTATAAGCTATCTCCTTTGTATCTGCATACCACACAAGTACTCATAATAGTGTTTATAAGCCCATTTTCGGTGTGAAAGGTTGGGATATTACTTTAATTTTTTTTTTAAACTACAATTCTTAATTATATTATCGATTTCCAGCTATTTCGTATTAGTGTTATACACAAAAGGAACCGATACGAGAGCCACGGGGTCGTGCGCCAAAGCACACCCCTAAATCTAATATTTAGACTGGAGGGAGTACATGATACAAAGTAGATGAACCAAATATACACCTGATGCTTTATAGACGTGGCTCAAAATTATAATTATTTCACCTATTATAATTTTATACAAAAAATGATATGTCATACTTCTATTATCCGATTCTCACGTGTGTAAGGCATGTGCAACTTTATACTAGTAAGTTGCACGTGCCATGCATGTGAGACTCAGATAATATGCATCTGACATATCATCACTATATAAAATTATAATTGGTAAATAAGAAGAAATTATAAATTTGATCAACATCGATAAAGTATGGGTGTATATTTGATTCTCGTACTTTGTATATCATGTAGAAGTCAACGATTATTAGCTATCTAAAACTTGAAAATTTTGGTAACATGGTCCAAAGAAACGAGGGAGGAGATTCTAGAATGATGGAGGAGTGTGTTTTAAGGTTTGTACATAGCATTCATTATTATGAAGACTATCAATAGAATCGTCTATATGCTAGAATGGAAAAGAAGATACAACGGCTGGAAATGTTGGGATCGGTGAGTCTTGATCCAATGGTCAATATTCAAAGTTATTCATACACTATATAGTGATAAGATAAAATAAGATATATTATGGATAGCCTAAGTCTACAAGGCTTAAAAACATGTTTATTTTCTCCACAAGTATAAGGTGAACCTTAGAAAATGCCACATAGGCCATAAGGTGTTCTTTTTTGTAGATTGCGGATGCCCTTAGCCATGAGAGCACCTCCAACATCATTGCTACTTTGGACTACTAAAAACTAGCTATTGGAAGAGGAAAGAGAAGGTTCAACAATCCCAAAAAAATCTTGCTTTCCCAGCCTTCGTATAATACTAGTAAGTTGCACGTGTCCTGCACGTGAGACTCAGATAATAGACGTATGACATATCATCACTATAAAAAATAATAACAGGTAAAGCAGAAAAAATATAAATTTGATCAACATCTATAAAGAATGTGTGTATATTTGGTTCTTATAATTTGTATACTAGTAAGTTGCACATGTCCTGCACATGAGATTGAGATAATAGACGTCTGACATATTATCACTGTATAAAATTATAATAAGTAAAGCAGAAAAAATATAATTTTGATAAACATCTATAAAGTATGGGTTTACATTTCGTTATTGTACTTTGCATATCATGTAGAAGTCAACGATTATTAGCTATCTAAAACTTTAAAATTTTGGTAACATGGTCTAGAGAAACCAGGGAGAAGATTCTAAAATGATGGAGAAATGTGTTTTGAGTTTTGTGCATAGCATTCATTGTGACGAAGACTATCAATAGAATTTTCTAGATGCTAGAATGAAAAAGAAGATCCAACGGCTAGAAATTTTGGGATTCACGAGTCTTGATCCAACGTTCAATATTCAAAGTTGTTCGTACACTATATAGTGGTAAGATAAGATCATGTAGAATTCAACGATTATTAGCTATCTAAAACATGAAAATTTTGGTAACATGGTCTAAAGAAATGAGGGAGAAGATTCTAGAATGATGGAGAAGTGTGTTTTTAGTTTTGTGCATAGTATTCATTATGATGAAGACTATCAATAGAATCTTCTAGACCATTCAAAAAGATAGAATATTCTAGATGCTAGAATAGAAAAGAAGATCCAACGGCTGAAATGTTGGGATTCACGAGTCTTGATCCAACGGTCAATATTTAAAGTTATCCGTACACTATATAGTGGTAAGATAAGATGTTAAGATAAGATAAGATATAGCAATCGTGATGTTTTTTTGTGTGTGTACTAACGGGTGGGGCGAGTATGTCATACATACATCACAATAGCACATATACATGTACTCCCTCTGATCCATATTAGTTGACTTACGTTTGTCTAGACTATAGATACGGATGTATCTAGTACTAAAACTTGACTAGATACATCCGTATCTAGATGAATCTAAACCAACAAATATGGGTCAGAGGGATTATATGTTTGTAGCACAGCTTGCTCTCATACATATACTCATACTAAAACATGTCATGTATATGTACACGCCTGCAGATACTTGGACACTCACACGTCATACAGACGTGCAAACAGCTACACGTATACATGTATATGGCTGCACACTACACACGCTTACACAGACACGTACAAATACATGTACACATGGCAAGACACATGTACAAAATATAAGCCTTAGTTAAGCTCTAGGATGGAGGTAGTACAAATTAATTTTATGACATTTAGGCCTTAATATTGTATTGTTTGGAAGAAGAAAAGTAGAGTCCTACGACTTCTCTAGCTTTTCTTCTACAGTATAAGTTAGAGGATCTGTATAACTTGTTTCTTGCCAAAGATCATGGAAATATAGTTTTAGTCCTACTTCTCACACCCGGGGTACAAATTAGTCCCATATCTTGCAGAGTGGACAAAATCAATCCCGAAACATGCATCCTCGGTGCAAATCAGTCCATTTCAAACAAATTTGAGCATATTTGACTAAATTCGTACACGTTTAGTTATCCTGAACGCGCGTTTTTGCGATTGAGACAGTAAAATAGTACCGGCCTGCAAGTGGTGTCCTTCCATGACTCCTATTTCTTTTGGAAGTTCATGTAGAATTTTTGCACAGATTGATGTCATTTTAGCTTTGTAATGCTCAAGTTAACTAAAACTGCACATGTGTGCATTTCACTCAATATTTCATCGTTAGTTTCAAGTTAGCTGAAATCTAACCAAAGTTGATTCTTTTCTTATACACTTCACAATCCATATGCATCAATTGTTTTATATGTGACGATTCAACATGAGCATTGCGAAGTACGTTGGATAAGCACATGGACATATGATGTTCGCATATCATGTCAAATTCCCAAGATTTTAGCTTCAACATATGGGCTTTTCTGTAAACAACGATGCCTTGTGTGGGCCCATAAATTACCCTCGCCTCACTTTTCTTCTATTATCTTACATCTTACAACTATATGGTGTATGAAGAACTTTGAACCCTGGTCGTTGAATCAAAATTATCAAACCCCAACATTGCTAGCAGTTGTATCTCCTTTTCCACTATGGGATCTAGAAGATTCTATTGATAGTGTTTAGCACAATGAAATTTATGCACAAACCTCAAACACATGTTACCAAAGTAGCTAATAAAGGTTGAAATCTACATTATATAAATCACAAGAAGCAGATATACACCCTACTTTATGGATCTGGCTCAGAAGTATAATTATTTTTTCGAGCTTTAGCTATTATAATTTTATAGTGATGATATGTCATACTTCTATTATCTAAGTCTGACGTGCAAGGCAGGTGCAACAAACTAGTATGGACTAACCCGCAAAACTGCCTGGTAAGGCCAACTCAACGCGGTCAAATTCGCTCAATTCATTAAAATTCCGTCCAATCCGTTTGAAATAGACTAAACTGCAAACGGGGTGCAAGGTGTGGGGCTAGTTTTGCCCATTTACAAGATGTGAGACTAATTTGCACTCTGGATGTAAGAAGCGGGACTTAAAGTGTAGCTCCTTACCAAACTAGCTTTCCATGGGCATAAAATTGACAAAGCAAATACATAGCTCGTTCTTACAGGGACTAGACCGCGTTTCGACGAATCCTTGCATGGTGCTTGTTGTAATTTTATGGGACCTGGTTGTGTCTCCTTGTTTTCTTATGGTACTTTCTATAAAATGTACCTACAGCTTCATTACCACTATGTGTGAAAAAAACCCACCATAAGCCAAAAATTACACCTTAAGAGCTATCCATATGCAAAGTGGAGCTTGTCCACAAGCCAAAAATCTTAAGGGTGACCCATAAGCTTAAGGCATCACCTATGTATAATGGCATCACCTATGTATAAGGTGAACTTTTGCCATAATATGGGTCCCACACAACTTGTGGAAGTAGCTATAATGTATAAAGTCAACTTATCTATAAGCTGGAATCCATATGTCTGCAAAAAGTATACACATGCAAGAGAGAGAGAGGACAGAGTAAATAATTTTATATTGCTTATGGAAAAGGCAGAAGCTTATGGGTCACCCTTAAGAAAATTTCCTTAAGGTGAAGCTCTACTATGTATGTGGTCATCCATAAGGACTACGTTTTTCTTATGGACACCCTTATGGACAACATAGTGGATGCCCTAAGGTGAACTTTTGCCATAAGGTGGGTCCCACACAGCTTGTGGAAGTAGCTATAATGTATAAAGTCAACTTATCTATAAGCTGGGACCTATATGTCTGCAAAAAGTATACACATGCAAGAGAGAGAGAGAGAGAGGAGAGAGTAAATAATTTTATACAGTATTGCTTATGGACAAGCCACAAGCTTAGGTGAAACTCTACTATGTATGTGGTCATCCATAAGGACTACTTTTCGCTTATGGACAACATAGTGGATGCCCTAATACAGATCTCATTCCGTGAAAAAGGAAAAACAGAGCTCATCCATGCAAGTAAAATAATAATACAGAGCTCAGATTTCCGAATTACAGTACAACCCGTACCCTAGGCGTCTAGTACTAGGGAGTCAGGTCGGTCACAGTATCCTCCAAATTAACTACTCCGACCGTCTAGACATCTACTAGTACTAGGGAGTAGGGAGTCGGCGGGTCACTGTCTCCTCGAAATGCAGCTGAGGAGCGCACACTCGTGTTGATTAATCTAGCTTCTCCCCCTTGCCTATTCCCTCGCCCCCTCCAGGGCGTCTTCTCCTTCTCTTCCTGGCGTCTTCCCATTCCGCACCACGCGCCTCCCCTGCCGCCATTTGCCGCTTTCGGATTCTCTTCCTCGTCTCGCTCAGGCAGTTGCCACCGTCGATTCCCCCTCTCTTCTGAAACCCCAATCAATGAAATACAGACGCTGCCTTGCGATGGCTTCAGCGAGCAAGAACAGTGAGCATGATTCTGAGCTTTTACACAACGTGTTTACTGAAGGCCCCTTTGAAGAACTCATAACCCGATGTGACATCATCACCGCCGCCAAAATAATTGGTTCGTCCAAACTTTTTCTTGAATCTGTGAAAGCTAGTGCAACTCTGGATGCTTCAATGCCATTTGGCCTCCCATGTGTTCTTCACTCTCTCTCCTGGCGAAGGGACCGCTAGATTTCTTGCATTACTTCAAAATTGAAAGCCTCCCGTGCAAGCTGTCACCGCTGGACAGGTTCTCCTCCGATGCTATGATACCATGCTATACTTCTGGGTAGTGGGTACATGCCAATGGAGATTAGATTTCCACGACTGGCTTCAGAGGCAAGTTGGAGCTTGGCAACATGTACACTCGTCGCAAGATTCCTCTCCCAACATTGTCGTTCCAAGCAACCAACCATCCAACCATGTTCTTTTTGGATAATGATCTTCCAACTGTAATGCAGAAGATTGCTATTTGCCAAGTTCCCACAACTGCTGGGAGCTATAAAGATTTCTCGCTTGTTGCAGTCTTCAACGTTAGAATTGCCATTCTTCAGGGCGGTGATGATGGATGGGCAGTTCTTCCACTTCCTCTTAACCACACCCTGAGCCCTTATAGTTACAATGATGGAATTATCCATGACGGACTGGTGTTCACCGCAGCTCTATATGTCAATGTTCATGTTTGGGATCCTCTACATCCTAGTAATTATTCATTCATATGTAGTGTACGGGCTTAATTACTCATGTGCCCAAGCTATTGTACTGAATTGACATAGGGAGTGTTTTGTTTAAATGAAAATACGAGTAGTTATTTTAGACTCTATGAACTGTATGAATCATAGTTTTTCCTAGGATTTTTTCTTATAGCAGTCTTTTGATTCATCGGATTGAATTATGCACAGTAGATTTTTCCGGATGTCTTTTAATTCATTTGATAGGAATTTAAGATCTACTTGAAGCTCCTAAAAAAATCCGTTTAATGGTTTTTCCATGCAATGTAATCCAACACACCACAATCCCGCAGGAGTATAAATGGACATGCAAATGTAAAATCATGTGTCTTTCCTCTCCTATGTTTTCTGCATTTGCACGGGTTTTCGGAAAGTTCCCCTGCAAATTAACCGGTCAATTCTCTTTGCGTTTTCTAGACAAAACAAGACAAAAATTGCCCGTCTTGTTCAAAAAAAGATGAGTCTGTTCTCTAGGAAATTTCCCTATTATATAGTGCTTTGTTTCCTTTGTACGATTCTAGTCCGTAATTGTTTTTCCTATGTTCGAGCTACTTTGCATGCAGTTCAGTTGGAAGGAAATTTTTCAGTAGGATTCACTATATCATGTTGCCGGAATCATAAGTTAACGCATTCTGCTACCTTTTTCAAGGTCCTGCGCTGGTCTTGGTGCGACCAGCTGCCGCAGATGAGTTGGTAGATTCATTTCTTAATGCTACTGGAGACGAGCACAACTACTTTTTTGGTTTTTTTGTGGTTAGCAAGATCTGCAGATGGTTCTAGACTTCTTCATATATATATATATGATTGGTGCTTCTTATGATCCCAGTTGTCCTACTTGTCATTGCCACCATCATACTGGTGCTGCTCATCCTAGTGTTGTACACTATGGTCCCACTATCTCCACTTATACTTCTGGGTTTGGCTGCTTGGTATTCGCAATGAACACCGGTTAGGTTGATCAAGCTAATTCATGGGAAAGGATTACTGACCTTGGATCATATTCTCTTTTCCTTGGAGTGAACTATCCGATTATCATGCGCGTAGGCGGTGCAGATCTTACCTCAGGTTATCTGACGAGAATTAACTGTGTCTACATCTTACCAACTGCAGCATGGCTTTCCAAAGAGTGGCAACCTAAATTATGCCGCTTCAGTCTTAGTGGTAAAAACTGTGGTGTTAATTCTGAAATCAATGTCCTTGAGGGAATTAGTAACCCTCGCTTCTGGACAGGAACGGTGAAGCATCCGCTTTGGTTCGTACCAACCTTCGCGAACACCGTCGATTGGAACCGGCCTCATGCTTAACTAAGAAACAAGACATGTTGCCACAGTACATACTGATGCAATCCATATGTAATAGTTTGTACTACAATTAGAGAAATACTTCTTGACCATGTTGAACTGTTTATTTTGTTTGGTTGTCTGAAGTCATCGACTTTCAAATTGTTGGTATCCTCTCCTTTGAAACATGTCCTTGTATCAGCACTATGTTTATTTACTCGTATGAACTTGACTATATTTATTTTGGACCTTTAGCATAATGCACTTTAGTCCGCCGATTCTAGAGTTCCTTTAGAAATTATGGAAATTTTAGCATCAACAGGATGTTACGGACCACATGCCATACACTTGAACAATCACCTCAATGCTTGTGTAAGGGTCATACGCTATGAAAATAACCTCGGCTTCAACAATTCTAGCCTTATGCACTAGTCTTTGGTTAAGCTGATATGACGAGACCATATATTTAGAGATTTATCTTATCTTATCTTACCACTATATAGTGTATGGTTAACTTTCAACATTAACCGTTGTATCAAGACTAGCAAATTCTATCATTACTAACCCTCGAATCAACTTTTCGATTCTAGCATCTACTCACTCCATTACATAATATAAGATGTTTTAACTTCTGCTAAATGAATGTATCTAAACGACTTTTAGTGTGTGGTTCACTCCGAACCTACACACTACTTTTAGTGTGTAGTAAAAGATGTCTAGATACATATGTTTCACAAATCTAAACCATCTTATATTTTGAAACGGAGGAAGTAGGAGATTCTATTGATACTAGACTTTAGAACAATGAACTCTATGCACAAGTATAAGAACCAAATATACACTCGATACTTTATGGAAGATATGGCCTTCTACTAGACAGCATTAGCGTGCTAGACTAGCTAGCTAATTAGTAAAGTTTCCTCGATGCTACAGTACCAGACATCATTGGCGTGCTACACTAGCTAGCTAATAATTAAAGTCTCCTTGATGCAGCTGCGCCCTCCAGCGGAAGACCGACAAAAGAACACGCAAAAAACCCCTCGTTCAAAGAGCCATACCGTCTTCCCTATCTCCGGCAGTATTTGGTACCGTATCCAACGCGCGCTCCACTCATTTCCCTCGCCATCTCGCCGCAGCATTGGTCCTTCCAGGCCGCCACCCCTCTCCTCCAAAACCTCCCAACAATTATAGATTGATCCGCCTCGCCCCCAAACCATCAGGACGTGATGGCGGATTCGGGGCCCAACCGGCGGTACAGCGGATGGAGCAATGCCGGCGCCAATGTGTTCGTTGAGATCTCTATGCGTATGGACACTACCAGCGCCGTTCGGCTGGCCGCATGATCCAAGGAGTTGAACCTCCGAGTCACCAGCGGAAAAGGTAGAAGATGCCCCAACAACGGTTGTGGGACATTGGTCGCCTACCGTCAGGTCCACAACCACAAGATTGCATGCGCGCACGGCCCTTGCAACTGCATGGAGGACGGCTGCATTTTTGCCGCCTCGCCGGCGGCGCTTCTCGCACACCTCCTTGAAGCTCACTCGACGAGGGTGCGCAGTTTACGCTACGGCAAAACACGCAGGTACTCCTCTAAGCCTCTGTCAGCAACAGGCCTGCGAACAGCAGATATCATAGGATCCGGGGACGATGGTACTGTGTTCGCGGTGTGATTTGACACACGCCAAACGCTACACATCGTATCCGTCGTATGCGTCAGTTCGGTGGCGTGCTTGTCACCGCGGTACATGGTGAAGTTTTGGTCATCGACTATGATTGAGGGGAGAAGGATAAAAAAATCCGGGCTATGTGTGCCGGAGAGCACCGCGTCTCCCGACGACATCCCATTCGATGAGCTGAAGTGGCTCCTTCCGGTGCCGATGTCGCACCTGGTCGCTCGTTGACCATCGGTTTTCACCCTAGAATAATGTCTTTGGATTAATAGGATTCATGAGTGAGATAAACACATCTTAATGTTCGTTGGAGTATTTGAACCGCTAGAAATACTTACTACGTGTTCTTAGTAGTTGTTCTTAGGAGTATTTTTATGGACTTCAACTACTACTAATGTATTTTGTAGTGATACCTACTGTATGTACTGGTACTTATCATTTTGTGAGATGTGCTTCCTAGCTTAAGGTAGTTCTAAGTATTTTCTATAGAGTCCTTACTCTGCTAATCTATTTTGCAATAATAACTATGTATTGGTGCTTGTTCAGATCGACCGATGAAGTGTAGAATATGGTATCATTTTCATTTTGAATCATTCCTAGCTACATGTATTGAATTTCAATGTGTGTATTGTTGTATCTATCAATTATTGTCCGTGTACTGCTAATTCGGTCAATTTGAAATGCTGCTGAATCTGTCAAGTGTTGTTGAATATGAACTAGGAATCTGTCAAGTGCTGTTGAATATGAATTGGGAATTTTTCGATATTTTTTCGGTCTTATTCTGTAATGCCAAAACTTTTAAATGCTACTGAATTTGTCAAATGTTCTGTTGTTACTATTAGTACGTACAATACAATATTTTGTAGAACTATCTTTGATGTGCTTGTACTTGTTTAGATCAAGTGCAGCAGATTGTATTGCTTTTCTTTTGGAACTTGGAATTTTATAGAACTAATACTGATGTACTGCTACTTGTTTAGATGAAGTGCAGTTCATGGTCTTGCTTTTGTTTTGTAACTTGGCCTCGTCATAAACTCGTAATCTTGATGAGGCTTTGGGAATTTTGAGAAGCCTATGGAGGTCACACACAGGCACTGATGTGAGAAGGAGGCATGCACAGAAAAGCAAACTTGATCGCCAGTTTTACTTGTTCCAATGATCGAGTGTATGGAGAAAAAGACAAACTGAATCAGTCACTTTGAAATGCTACTGAATATGTCCAAGTGACGCTGAATGTGAACTGTGAATCTGTCGATATTTTCTTTCTTATTATGTACTGCTGCATCTTTCAAATGCTACTGAACCTATCAAAAGTTTTTTTCGGTACTTGTTCAAATCGACCGGTCGAGTGCAAAATATGGTCTTGCTTTTCTTTTAAATCAGTCCTTGCTACATCTATTGAATTTCAATGTCCACATTGCTGAATCTGTCAATTCTTTTGGTCACTGTCAGTGTACTGCCACAACCGGTCACTTTGAAATATTGTGTTGACTCTGTCAAGTGCTACTGATTATGAACCAGTAATCTATCTGATAGTTTTATGGTATTATTCTATACTGCTGAATCTTTCAAATGCTACTGAATCTGTCAAATATTTTGTCGTTACTATTAGTACAATATTTTGTAGAACGAACTATGATGTACTGGTACTTGGTTAGATGAAGTGCATTTGATTGTCTTGCTTTTCTTTTTGAAACTTGGCATTGTTACAATTATCTGGACGAGTCTTGGGCATTTTGGGTTGCTATGGGCGGTCACACAGGCATTGACATAAGGAAGAGGTACTCACACAGAAGAAGACTTGATCGTCAGTTTTCCTTGCTCCAATGATTGAGTCTTTTCGGACAATATGCCAAACTGATCGTGCGCCAAGGTTTTTTTAGCTAGAACAAGAACTGATTCTCTCTGTACTGCTATTGAATTTCAACCAGGAAAGCTACTGAATCTCTCAAATGTTCCGTTGTTGCTACTACTAAAGCATTTGTGCAACTAATACTGATGTACTGGCATTGTATTTCATCGTCTGTATTGCTGCATTGGTCCACTTTTGAAATGCTGCTGAATTGGTCAAGTGCTCCCGAATATTAACTTCAAATTTGTTGATAATTTTTCTATGTTATTCTGTACTACTGAATTTTGACATGAATATCTGCCAAAAAGAATTATCGCTTTTCCCCCGCCCTCGCTGAGGTCTTTGTTTCGAATCCGGCAGAGCACATCACAATGCAATTTTTATTAACCAGGAGAAGAAATCTAGTACTCCCTCTGATCCAAATTAATGTTCTCACATTTGTCTAGATTCTGACATATCTAGTCATGTTTTAGTGCTAGATAGGTCCGAATCTAGCCAAATCTGAGAATATTAATTTGGATCAGAGGGAGTAGCTCATTCGGCCCCTCTTTAGCCCAGAAAATTTTAATTCAGTCTTTTTGAGGTCAAGGACTGCAGACCACAACCCAGCGAAATTTTAGAAAGAAACCCATGGAGCATAGCCGAGAACATATTAGTTCAACCTTTTAGGGATCAGCGGATTGCTGAGCACAACCCAGTTAAATTTGAGAATGAAGCCCATAGTGATGATATGTCATACGTCTACTATCTGAGTCTCACGTGCAAGGCACGTGCAACTTACTACTAGTTTACACAATGCGGGAGTAGTATATTTCTTTGCTTAGACAAATGGTCACCTCTGTCTACGCGTTGTACATGGTGAGAGAATAAAACGTTAGCAGGGGAAGAGGGTAGCAGCAAAGAGAAGTTGAAGGCGGTTCCATGTCAAAGCAAATTTATCATGGGTTTCTGACACGAGGTACTCATGCGGCCTTATAGTGTACACTCTACTAGTAGTAAATTTTAGGACCTATGCACGCAAAACAAATCGTGTGTTTAATCTCTCCTTCGCTATTCTCCATCTCTCCTCCCCTTTCCCCTCGCGCACCGATCCGGCTGATCTCTCTCCCCTCGTCCACAACGTGGCACTGCGCACATGTGACATGGTACGGCGGCTCTGTGTCTCTAGCGTGTTCGGCAGCCGTGCGTTGGTGTGGAGTAGAGATGATGAGTAGTAGTACATAGGAAGGAAACCACTTTGGTCCTTGGCGGCACAAAAATTCAAACTTTTCCGGTTTTTGAAATTTTCACTTGCTTCCCAAACATCGGGAGGGAAGTTTATTCAAAAGATCGGCCAAACATCGGAAGGAAAGGCAATTTTGAACCTGTTTTGAACATTGATCACGTTGAATAAACCAAAAACAAAAAACAAAAGTTTTACTCATGATGTCCTATTATGTTTTGTGCACCACGTGCCATGTAAACTGTAATCATGGGATTAGATAATTTTTGGAAAAATAGCTTCAAAATATTGTCCTACCATGTCTATGGACATTATCGGGTTTATTTCAACCCGAATGACCAAGGTCATCAAGTCCATATTGACATCATAGTTTACAATTTGATAGAGTTTCCACGATAGTTTGGTAGATGGGTGCATCTTGGCGTAGTAAAGCATTGTTGCATGTGGGAGTTTCCAACAATTAGGAAAAAAGAAATTCAATTTTCCCAGTGAGGACGGTGATGTTTTTTTTATGAAGAAGGTCCAAATAATATGGTTCAGAATGCCACAAACCAATGGTTTCACACATACTATAGTTGATCATGGTTCCTATCTAACTTCGGCATAAAAGTTACATATTACGATGGGTCATGACACGCGGTACTAGTACACATACTACTACTAGATTTTCTCTCTCCTTCGACCCCCTCTCACCATCCATCCACTATCCTCTCCATTTCTCCTTCCTTCCCGGGTAAGCTTTCACCCAATGATTATACTTCTAGTCTGAGATGCAACGGTGCAGAAAAAGATGAGGCCCACACCATATCACCATCAATCAAGTTCAGTGACGCAACTTTGTGAAGAGTATACATATACTAGTAGTACTGTAGCTAGATAAGCATGTACTACTATAGACACTTAATTTTAACGGAGCAAGTAAGAGACACCGAGTAATTCAGCAGGATCTGCATGATTCTCTTCATTTTTGGATAAAGCGAGGTGCCTTCTGAATTCTATGGGCCGAGAAAAATCAAGAACCGACAAGTCTGGTATAATCCTTTTTTTTGTTGATGGGATGAGTCTGGTACCATCTATTTATGATATTTTGGGATAGTTTTCAGGGTATAAATAGACAATATAAATTGCAATAGTACACACCCCTACTTTCACCCAAAACACCCAACCTACCATTGCTTAGAACTTGATCTCTCTCTATTTCCTTCCAAAATGTCATATGATAACTCTCTCCAGAACACGTCGATTGACCTGACAAATGGGGAAGGCCCCAAAACTCCACCTGGAAGCTCAGACTCAGTCGACGGGTCATGGCTGCCACCGCTGTCTAACTCCTCTGATGAAGAAGATAGCCACTGGTAGTGCTTTTTCAAAGGGACGCCACCACCAATGCCGAGCGACTCTGATAAGACAGAATATGAGACTGAGGAAGAGGAGGAGTCTGAGGTCGACCTTGAGGAGGAGGCCAAAGACAACAGGGAGGAGGCCGAGGACGACAAGGAGGAGGCCGAGGATGACGATGAGGAAGTATCTTCCCCCCTCCCGAAGAAGCGTGCCCGGGTGCAAAATTAAATGGTGTCTAGAGAAGAGGCGTGCAATGTACTATATCTCGTTCTAGGAAGCATCTTGGCTTTGGTAAATACTGTTGTCATTGAGAGTTCCGAACTTTTAGGAAAATGCTTTTCAATTTCCAAGTGATAGGATTTGTTTGTTAGTAATTAAGTACATCCAGATAATTTGGCTTAGAGTGCAGTCACTGTATTCTAGCAAAATATAAATAATTTCCACTACAATGTGTGTAATGATACATAGTTTTTTAGGGGGGTGTAATGATACATAGTTGAAACTTAAATGGTGTCCTCTTATATTTGTGCTTGTTTGGACGAAAACTATAAACATGGATTTGGACAATTTTCGAAAAACTTGCTACACAATATGGTCACAACCATGTATGAACATTGTTCACATTTTAAGCCAAGTTACCAATGTCAAGGTCATATCTACATCACTCGTCCCGTTTATTGGGATAAATTAAAGAAGAGTAAAGAAAACAATAAAAAAGTTAAGCACTTATGTATGATGTCCTCTTCCGTAAATGATAAACATGAACTTTGACAAGGTTTAAAAACACTTCCTCGCAATATGACCAGCGATGTGTTAACATACTTGGTTTTCAAGTTAGATAATGACAAAGGTCATGTCCATTTCTGGTAGACAGGTGATGCGTCCATTTTGCATCACTATTCTATGTCTTAATTCACTATTATTCATTGATATATTTCGTATTGAGAGGTGATACTTATGTTATTTCATCTATTTTTGCATGGTTGATGACTTTTGGAGCATGGACCGCTGCAGTCAGGATTCTGATGGCGCGGGCAGGCCTAGGCCGCGCCTGGGAGTGGTGTGGCCGCCCTGGCCCACTCCAGCCTCTCCCCTCTGGTGTATCTCATCCCCACTAAACCCTAATACTAGGAGAGCGACCACAGAAAGATTTTGCCGCCTCTGCGGGGCGGAAAACACCGAGAGAGAAAGATCTCTCCGGCAAACAGATTTCTGCCGAGGGAATTCCTTCCCGGAGAGGGGAGATCGTCGCCATCAACACCACCATCAAGCTGGACTTCATCGGGATCATCATCATCATCACCACCATCAGCACCCTCATCACCATCTCCATATTGCTGCAACAATTTCGTTGAATCTTGCATAGTTCATAGGGGAAACTTTCCCGGTGTTGATTACTCTTTGTAGTTGATGCTATTGAGTGAACCATTGAATTATTGTTTATGTCCAGATTGTTATACATCATTATTCCATATCTGATCATGATCCATATGATGTCTTGTGAGTAGTTCGTTTTGTTCTTGAGGACATGGGAGAAGTCTTGTTGTTAGTAGTGGGGTTGCGTTGAGAAAGATTCAATAGATTGTTATTTAAGTTGTGGTGTACTTCTTATAGTGGTGTCATGTGAACGTCGACTACATGACACTTCACCTATATGGGCCTAGGGGAATGCATTGTGTATTTGTCTACTAATCGTAGGGGTTGCCGGAGTGACAGAAACCTAAATCCCCGTTAGGAAACCATTGCACAAGGGACGTAGGGGTCTTAGAGTTTAAAGCTATGGTTAGGTTTCTACCTTAATTACTTTCTTGTACTTATGGATGTTTGCAAGGGGTATAATCACAAGTATGTATTAGTATTGGATGGGGCGGTACATTAGCACAGGTTCACCCACACAACACTTAGCAAGCTAAAGAAGATTAATCAGCTATATGAAGCGAAACCACTTGACAGTCTTCCCATGTGTCCTCGAGAACGTTTGGTCATCTATAGAAATACAACCGGCTTGTCCTTTGCTGCATAAAGGATTGGGCCACTTGCTGCATTTATTCCTACTATCTTTTGTTTACTCGTACTTTGTTTACTTGCTTTATCGAAAACCCCTAAAATCCGTTTGCTAAGTATTTGTAGAGAATTCCTGATCCATACCACTAGCCAGCACCTTCTGCTCCTCGTTGGGTTCGACACTCTTACTTATCGAAAATACTGCGATACACCCCCTATACTTGTGGGTCATCAAGACTATTTTCTGGCGCCGTTGCCGGGGAGTGAAGCGTTATTGGAGAGTGGAACTGGTAAAGGAAACTTCTATTGTGAGTATTGTTTACTTCTGCTAGTTGCTTTATTTTCGTTATGGATAATTCGCTGAGTTTCTTATTTGGTAATGCTACTACCACTACTAAGGTAGTAGATAAGCCACCACCTGTAGAGAAAGATGTTTTCAAATACCTACAAGAATTATTGATCATGTTATGGATAACTACTATGTTGGGGATGGAACTGTCCATCCCGGTGATCATTTACTCTTTATACACGAATTATGCGGGTTGTTCAAGTGTGCAGGTATTACTACAAATCAAGTTAAGAAGAAGTTATTATCATTATACTGAAAGGAAGAGCTAGGGAATGGTATAAGCTGCTGAAGAATGGTCAAGCTCTGGAATGGGAGGAAATAGTGCCTCTCCTTTATTCAAAGTTTTATCCTCCTAGTGAGATTCATAAAGATCGGAATCAAATATACAACTTTTGGCCTCTTGATGGAGAGAGTACAGCTCAAGCTTGGGGGAGATTGAAGTTACTAATGCTCAAATGTCCCATTCATGAGCTCCCCAATAATATTATTATCAACAACTTTTATGCAAGGCTCCCTCTACATGATAAAGATTTATTGGATGCTTCTTGTGCTGGATCATTCACTCGCATGGAAGAAGAAGCTAAATGGGACCTTCTAGATCGTATTCAAGACAATGTTTAAGCTTGGGAGAATGACAAAGGTAAAAAGTCAGGTATAAATTATGATTATGAATGCATTGAATCTTTTATGGGAACTAATGACTTTCAAAATATTAAAAACGCTTATGGTCTAGACTCTCAAGCTATTGCTTCTTATTTTAAGGCTTTTGCTTCCTACATTGAAGTGCCTAAAAAGAAGTGGAATAAGTATCATGAACCTTATAAAGATATTGCTAAGAGTGTTCCTTAAAGAAATACTGAAGTTTATACTGCTAATCATGTTTTACCTAAACCTTATATTGAGAAAATGCCTTTCCCAGTTAAGGTAAAGGAACATTCTATGATGGCTAGTATGGTAGATGAAAGTATGAATAAAGCTGTTGAACCTGATAAACAAATGGTTGATGAACCTATAATAGCAAATGTGAAAGACTTTGTCACTAAGTATGAAAAATAGGGACACACTATCCTTTGTAAGGATACCTCTAATATTGTTTCACAAAATAGTGTTATGAGAGCTAGTATCCCTGTGTTTTCTGTTAGAATAAGTGATCATTGCTATGATAGTCCTTGTGATAGCTATATTTTTAAGTTTATGCATGATACTGAAAGTTACTATGAGAGAGGGAAAAGTGTTCTTATGTATCTCAATAATATCAAGTTTCCTCGCTTTATGTTGAAAGCCTTTATATTGCGTTTCTTTTGCCTTCTTATGCAAGTGGGTTAGACTTAAATGTGTGTGTTTTTGCTTCTTAATGCTCTCTTTCACTTCAAATCATATCCCTATGAGAGCTTCTTCAAAATTATCATGCCCATCTTAATGGCTATAAAGAAAGAGCTTTATGGGAGACAACCCAATTTGTTTTTGCTGTCAGTTTGTTTTTGTTTCTTTGAGTCTTGGAAGTTATTACTTCGGTAATAACCGCTCCTTATCCGTTTTGTGTGGTTTTTGTGTCAAGATCAACCTCTAATGAGAGAGAAGTAATATTTGGGGAAGTTGCTGTCCCGAAACAGATTTTTTGTGCTTCACCGTAAAAATTCGTGAGAGACCTCTGCCTGTCGGATTGAGCTGTAATTGTTTGTGCTTCTGCCCCAGGTTGTTATTTAAATTTCGTTAGTTTTGCACTTTTTGATTTGAGCAACAGAAGATTTTCAAAAAAAATTATCTTTACATGCTGGTCTGTTTTGACAGATTTAGCCAATCTTGCATTTGCTTCTTTATTCGATTTCCTTTTTGAATTTTTTTTGGGTTTTTTGAAGGAGTTGCTACAGTAGCTTTGTTTTGATGGTTTTCAGTTGAAGTTGGACTCAAGAGGTTTTATCACTTCACTTATACTAATGTTGCTAATGAGAACTGTGTGGAGTTTTATGTGAAAGGAATTTCCAGGAAGTGGAGATAATGGTGTACTAAGAAAGAGAAGGGTTTGATGACTCAAGTAATAAGTGTATGAAGATGAAGATATTGATGCCTTTCAAGTTATAACTCCGAAAGAATCTACTATATACCAAATTCAGAGACCTGCAGAGTCTGTTCCCAAATAGGTAACAGTTCTGGTAAGAAAAGTTCCACAGAAATACAATCCAACTATATTTTTGCAGTTTTCAGTCAATAAGGAAAGTTACGACGCGAAAAAGGGACGAAAACGGAGCCGGGGTGGCCCACACCACCCCATGGCGTGGGTCCACCCCTGGCCGCGCCACCAGGTGGTGAGGCCACCCAGGACTCCGCCTCCGACTCATTTTCTCCCAATACCTTCCTTTTGATGTGAAACTTCGTAATATATAACCCCCCGGATCCCCCGAGATCCATATATCGTGTTTTCGTCGTGTTTTTGTTTCGATCTGTTTCTGTCAGGACATACTCTTTGAGAGCTTAGAAGCACAATGGTGTCCGCCAAGGATAAAGGGAAGGAGCCCCTGGAGGAAGACCTCCAAGACCCCGGGAAGGAGAAGGGAGATTCCTTGGAAGATATCATCAACCCATACATAAGAGAAGGTGGGGATGTTCGGATTAAAGAGGTTCAAGGCCCTAAAGGTGAAGGAAGTCTGGAGGACAGGATGGAAGCATTGGAACAAGAAGTCTTTAGGTACAAGAAGATGGCGGAGCGCGAAGTGGATATCATCCATAAGATTTGTTCCGAACTCATCACCGAGCACCAAAAGGAGACTGCTGAACTCAAAGACGAAGTCCTCGCACTCTGCCAAACAACCAATGAACTGCAAGCATAGTTCTATGACGTTCAAAATCAAAACTGTGAGTATGAGGCTAGATTTAAACTCATAAGTGCTGCTGCAAGTTTCAGGATGTTGGAAACCAAGATGTCCTTTGTTGATGGGAAGCCTTTACCTTGGAACACGGAAAAAGATGAGAAGATACCACTACCACCGAAGGAGTAATTCGTCATCAGGTTTGGTATCCCCTTGGTTTGTTCCAAGCTTGGGGGAGTGCCATGGTATCACATCACTATCTTCTATCTTTTTACCTTATTAGTAGAGTGATATCATGAATAGAGGAGTTATTTTGTAGTATGGTTTGCATTATGGAAGTGTCCCCTCTCTCGTTAGATTTGTATCCCTTGGTGTGAGTTTCCGTTATGGAATATTAATGAGAAGTTCTATCATTCACTCTTTTGCATAGCTTATGTTAGTTTTCAATTCATGGTTATATGATTGATCTTGTTGTTAGTATTGGTAGCACTTTGGGATCATTGAGTTAATTTAGTTGGTTTTGGAAAACCTGGCTCGGTCCGTAGCAACACCTTTTTGAGAGTTGAAAAGAAAAAGATAGAAGTACTTGAGAGAAAAATAATTTCATCATCTTTCTTTCTTGATTTGCTCATAAGTCTAGTATTCTCTAGTTAAGATCTTTTGTGCTTCCAAGGAAGATTGCATGTTTGTCTTTATCATTTGTATGTTTTTTTGTTTCCTTCAACTCTTATACTTGTTACCCAGCCTTGCTAGCCAAAAACCCGTACTTAGAGGGAACTCTTCTCGTGCATCCACCTCCTTTAAACCAAAACCTTTGGCATTTGTGTCCACCATACCTACCTAGTAGCATTATTGCTATTCCAAGTAAATTCCTGTTTTGTCTACCTCCCAAATTAAACTTGTTATGCGAAAATTAGTGATTAAAGCTCTCATGAACTTGATGGCACACTTTACTTTCTTGCACTTAATAAACCTGAACTATTGTGAACTCTCCATGAAAGTTATATGCTTGCAAATTATAGGCTAGGGATTAGCAGAACCGTGCTGTCACGGGGAACGCTTTCAACACTTGTAAATATATACCCAGTTGATACCTTGCTCTTTTGTTTGCGGATGTTGTCGGTGTGAAATAAAAGGGGAGATTGTAAGTCTATGGAGTTATGTATGTGTGTTAGAGAAACGCTTGGGCCGCTGGTCTAATCCATGCTGACATGGTGGAAACCTACAGCGTAACCATAATGATATCTATGAAGCATTCTTCTTATAAAAAAGAAAGAGATAGCTATTGAGAAAAAGGAAAGAAAAAAAGAGATACTATGAAAAGAGGAAAGAGAGAAAAAAGCACCATTTTCTCATGGTAAATAAGAAGATTGCTGAGATACTCATTGTCTGCTTTCCTTGTCATTTTGATATGGGGATTCTTCCGTATCATCGAGCAAGGGGTACCCCGTTGGCGGTTCTCAATGATACGCACATACTTACGATGACAAGAACTTACCGGTAACTAAAGTTGAGTAGCATGAGGAGCGGCCCTCGTACTCAAGGGACTTGGGATTTTCAGTTTATAGTCTGTCAAACATATAACTTAGATTGGACCTCACTTTAACCTTAATCACCTAAAGATGCCTATGATAGGGTCAATGAGAGCTGAAAGCTAGTAAGTATCATAATTTTTGGGAGCTCTTTATGAGACTTGCAATCCCTGCTTCCCTCTTTGAAGGGCCCTTTCTTTTACCTTGTAGTTGAGTCAGTAAACCTACTCCCTTCTATCTCAGCAAGTATTTTGAGTTGTTGTGTTTCATTCATTCATATGATGATTTATGCATTCATGCTTCTTATGTTCCTTGTTTTGCACATTGCTCTTATCTTGATGCTTACTACTTTGAAAGCTTTCATTGAAAAACCAGCTATTTGTGAACTCCAGCAAATTATCAACTATTCTTCGACCAAGAGCTAAGTTTGCCATTACCAATTATGATTTACTCTATGTATCTTTATTGTGTTTCCTTTACTTTTTGCAAGTTTAGTTATATAATAGTGAGTTGTCTTCTATTATGATCTATGCTTTTGATGAATGTGATGCTTCTTGTCCGTATTCTTTTATCGACTCTTCACTCCATAAACCCGAGATCACGTTTATTGAGCTCAGTTTCGCTTGGGGACAAGCGAAGTCTAAGCTTGGGGTAGTTGATACGTCCATTTTGCATCACTATTCTATGTCTTAATTCACTATTATCCATTGATATATTCCGTATCGAGAGGTGATACTTAGGTTATTTCATCTATTTTTGCATGGTTGATGACTTTTGGAGCATGGACCGCTGCAGTCAGGATTCTGATGGAAAAGGTGCTGTTTGGAGGAAAAATTCATGAAGATCAGAAAATCCGGGAAAATATACGGAAAATCCTATTTTTCAAGAAGACTCAGGATGCGAGAAGAAGGAGTGGAGGTGGGCCACAGGGGGCCCACACCACCCCATGGCGCGGGCAGGCCTAGGCCGTGCCTGGGAGTGGTGTGGCCGCCCTGGCCCACTCCAGCCTCTCCCCTCTGGCGTATAGCATCCCCACGAAACCCTAAGACTAGGAGAGCGACCACAGAAAGGTTATGCCGCCTCTGCGGGGCAGAAAACACCGAGAGAGAAAGATCTCTCCGGTAGATAGATTTCTGCCGGGGGAATTCCTTCCCGGAGAGGGGAGATCGTCGCCATCAACACCACCATCAAGCTGGACTTCATCGGGATCATCATCATCATCATCACCACCATCATCACCATCAGCACCCTCATCACCATCTCCATATTGCTGTAACAATTGCGTTGAATCTTGCATAGTTCATAGGGGAAACTTTCCCGGTGTTGATTACTCTTTGTAGTTGATGCTATTGAGTGAACCATTGAATTATTGTTTATGTTCAGATTGTTATACATCATTATTCCATCTCTGATCATGATCCATATGATGTCTTGTGAGTAGTTCGTTTTGTTCTTGAGGACATGGGAGAAGTCTTGTTGTTATTGCGTTGAGAAAGATTCAATAGATTGTTATTTAAGTTGTGGT
Organism: Avena sativa; assembly: GCA_916181665.1. Lineage (NCBI taxonomy): Eukaryota > Viridiplantae > Streptophyta > Magnoliopsida > Poales > Poaceae > Avena > Avena sativa. The sequence goes on along the minus strand of OV702290.1, from coordinate 21,722,925 downwards.
GTACTTCTTCTAGTGGTGTCATGTGAACATCGACTACATGACACGTCACCTATATGGTCCTAGGGGAATGCATTGTGTATTTGGCTACTAATTGTATGGGTTGCCGGAGTGATAGAAACCTGAACCCCCGTTAGGAAACCATTGCACAAGGGACGTAAGGGTCTTAGAGTTTAAAGTTGTGGTTAGGTTTCTACCTTAATTACTTTCTTGTACTTACGGATGTTTGCAAGGGGTATAATCACAAGTATGTATTAGTCTTGGTTGGGGCGGTACATTAGCACAGGTTCACCCCACACAACACTTAACAAGCTAAAGAAGATTAATCAGCTATATGAAGCAAAAGCACTTGACAGTCTTCCCATGTGTCCTCGAGAACGTTTGGTCATCTATAGAAATACAACCGGCTTGTCCTTTGCTGCATAAAGGATTGGGCCACTTGCTGCATTTATTCCTACTATCTTTTGTTTACTCGTACTCTGTTTACTTGCTTTATCGAAAACCCCTAAAATCCATTTGCTAAGTATTTGCAGAGAATTCCTGATCCATACCACTAGCCAGCACCTTCTGCTCCTCGTTGGGTTCGACACTCTTACTTATCGAAAATACTGCGATACACCCCCTATAATTGTGGGTCATCAACGGGGTGCATCTTGCCATGACATACTAATGTTGTTAATTGGACTTTTCAACTTTTATGTATAGAATTTTGTTAAATAATTTTAGAAGTGCCACATATAATTGTTTTTTAAAGAAAAGGGAAAGAGTATGGCTCCGAATGCCACACCACACTAAATTTCACACAAAATAGAGTATGTTTCATGGTTAACAAGTTTCATGAATTTTCAAGCCTTCTAGCTAATTTCGCATAATTAAATGACATTTTGTCAATAAAACCAAAGTAGGTAAAATTTGAACTACAAGTGCGTGATAGATTGCTTATAAATTTGTTAGAAATTCATATATACTAATTATTGTACCCATGTAGTCATACTGAAAACTGACTTTTGTTTTGAAAGATACAACTTCTTTGTATGAATTTTCATGCGGATACATCTGGCCATGTTTCAAAAAAGTGAAAGTAAATAAGGAAACATGCACACAACCTTTTAGTAGTATTAAAAATTCATACTTGTAAGACAGTGAAGACGGTACTATTAAAGTTTCAATACAAGGGACCTAGGCACCTTCACCGGCCCTCCACAATTAACCTTTCTTCCTCTTCTTCCCCTTGCTCCTTTAAGACTTTGTAGCTATGGCTCCGAAGATCGGAGCTCCCTGTGGGAACAAGAAGAAGACCCAGGTGGCGGCGACAAAGGCCGTGGAGAAAAAGAAGACATGTCGCCGGCTTCTGAGTCCTGCTCTGGCCACTCCAAGTCGCAGTCTCGCACAAGGCAGTCACAGGAAGAAGCAGGTGTCAAGGTCCGTCAAGGCCGGGCTACATTTCCCCGTTGGCTGGATCGGGCGCTACCTCAAGGAGGGTTAGTAATCCCAACGCATAGGCTTCGGGGCTCCCGTCTACCTCGCGGCCGTTCTCGAGTACCTCACCGCCGAGGTGCTAGAGCTTACCGGGCAAGCCGCAAAGGACAACAAGAAGATCTGCATCTTCCCGAGGAACGTGATGCTCGGTGTCATGCGCGACGAGGAGCTTAGCAAGATGCTGGTCGGTGTTACCATCACGCACAGCGGCGTGCTGCCCAATATCCACGAGTCCCTGCTTGGCAATGGTACCACGGAGGATACAACCAAGTTGCCCGCGGAGAATGCTGCCAAGTCGCCTGAGAAGACCGCGGAGTCCCCCTAGAAGTCGTTAAGTTATACTACTACTACTCTGTATGAGTTTGGGTTTGCTCTATTTGCAGTTTGGTTAATCATCAGTGTCAATGTAATATTCAGATCTGTGATGCTAAGAAAAATCTTGTGAGGATTCTAAAAAAATGTTGTTTTCCTGATCTTATCCTATACTCCATTTATTTAATATTACTCAGCGTATTAGGTTTAGTCAAAGTCAAACGTTAGAAAGTTTGACCAACTATATACAATATTAAATATTATACTCATTGAAAAAATCAATATATAGTAAACAATGTCATCGGTGTGAGTTTCGAACTATCAGGAAAGAACATTCAATTCTCAATTTTCCGAGAGATGATAAGCGAGGTTGTTCTATTTCATAAAGAAAGTCCGAAGAATATGGATCAGAATGCGACAATCTAGGTTTTCAGACATATATAGTGGACCAACATGTTGTACTGACAATACCCATGTTTTATGTGCTTTCAAATTTCCTATCTAACTTTGCCAACTTGAATGACTTTATCCTGATTTATCGAAATTATATTAGGTTGAATTTGAACTACAAGTAAATTGTAGGTTGCTTTGAAAGTTTTATGAAAAAGCTTTTGGAAGTACCCTTCAGGGGATTGGTGAATTAATATATCAGAAACCACTATGAGTTTTGATGATAGGTTCAACTTCTTTCTAAGATTTTGCATCTTGACAATTTAACAAAATTAAGTCAGAATTGAGCTACAAGTAAGCGCAATAGATTGCTCTTGAATTAAATGTCTTTTTGGAGGTAGATGGGTGCATCTTCTTGTAGTAAATAATGTTGTCGGTGTGAGTTTCCAACTATCAGGAAAGACCATTCTCAATTTTCCGAGTGATGTCAAGATTATTTTCTCTCGTAAAGGAAGTTCGAAGACTATCAATCTAAATGCCAGATGCCAAGTTTTCACATACATATAGTGGACCAACATATTGTACTTATGATTTCCTGTGTTTTATGAATTCTCAAACTCGCTACCTAACTTCGCCCACTTGAATGACCTTATGTCGATTTATCAAACTTAGGTCAAATTTGAACTACTACAAGTAAATTGTAGGTTACTGTGAAAGTTTTACGAAAAAGCTTTTGATGGTACCCATCGGGGGGGCACAATTAATATATGAGAAACCATCCAATGAGCATTTTGATGACCAATTCAACTTCTTCATAAAATTTTGCATCTTGTCAGTTTAACAAAATTAGGCCAAACTTTAGCTACAAGTAAGCGCCATAGATTCCTCTTGATTTATAAGTCTTTTCGGAGGTAGATATAGGTGCATCTTCTTGTAGTAAACAATGCCACTAGTGTGAGTTTCCAACTATCTTAGGAAAGAACATTCTTAATTTTTCGAGTGATGACTAGATTGTTCTTTCCCCTAAAGAAAGTCCAAAGACTATGGATCTGAATGCCACAAGCCAAGTTTTCACACATATATAGTGGACCAACATGATACACTTACAATTTCCCATGTTTTATCAGTTCTCAAATTTCCTAGCTAACTTCACCCACTTGAATGATTTTATGTCGATTTATTGAAATTAGGTAAAATTTGGACTACTAGAGGTAAATTGTAGGTTGCGTTGAAAGTTTTACGAAAAAGCTCTTGGAGGTACCCATCGGGCGGGGGGAGGGGGGTCAATTAATATATATCAGAAACCACCGAGAGTTTTAATGATAGGTTCATCTTTTTGCTAAGATTTTGCATCCTAACTATTTAATGAAATTAGGTTAAACTTTGCTAACTGTTTCATGAAATTAGTTCAAACTTTGCTAACCGATTAACTCTGAACATTGACCGTTGGATCAAGACTGGCAAATCCAAACATTGCTAACCGTTGGATCTTCTTTTCCATTCTTAGCATCTAGAAAGATTCTACTAATAGTCTTTAGCATGATGAACACTAGTATGCGCAAACCTCAAAACACACAGTACTTCATTATTACTCGGTTTTAGAGTCCTTGTGCTAAATGCACGGACTTGGATGCAATTTTGATTTTTTATGAGGTCCTTATTGTAACTTGTACTTCCACCAACCGTGTTAACACTCAAGCACCTCGCTCTTACGAGACCTACCATTAGATTGGCCATTCGTAGTACTTCTTATCTTATCTTTATATTGTCTCTTATCGCTTACAATACCATACCACTACATATAGTGTAGAGATTAACTTTGAACATTAACAGTTGGATCAAGACTAGGAAATCCAAACATTGCTAACTGTTGGATCTTCTTTTCCATTCTTAGAATATATAAAGATTCTACTGATAGTCTTTAGCACGATGAACGGTAGTGTGCGCAACCCTCAAAACACAGTACTTCATTGCTCAGTTTCAGGGTCCTTGTGCTAAATACATGGACTTGGATGCAGTTTTCATTCTTTATGAGGTCCTTGATGTAACTTGTACTTTCACCGACTGTGTTAACTCTCAAGCACCTTGCTCCTACGAGACCTACCAAGGCTAAAAGAAAATACAACCGCCTCAATTATCACACAAACTAGACCACGGTTTCTTATACATAATACCCAAGTTTTTAGTACTAGGATTTTTCAAGCTTCCTAGCTAACTTCACGCACTTTGTTGACTTCTTGTCAATTTAACGAAATTATGTCAAACTTTACCTACAAGTAAGTGTGATAGATTGCTCTTGAATTAAATGTCTTTTCAGAGGTAGATGTGTGCATCTTATTGTAATAAACAATCTCGTCGGTGTGAGTTTCCAACTATCAGGAAAGAAAATTCTCAGTTTTCTGAGTGATGACAAGATGATTCTTTTCTGTAAAGAAAGTCCAAAGAATATGGATTTTAATGCCATAAGACAAGCTTCTAGACATAGTATCTAGGTGGAACAATGTTTTTTACTTACGATTCCCATGTTTTATGAGTTTTCAAGGTTCCTAGCTAACCCCGTCCACTTGTTGAATGACTTTATGTCGATGTATCGAAATAAAAGATCAAATTTGAACTACAAGAAATAAATTGTAGGTTGGTTTGAAAGTATTATGTAAAAGTATTTTGGGGGTACCCATCAAGCGGTCAATTAATATATCAGTTGACAACCGGTTCGACTTCTAGCTACTAAGATTTTGCATCTTGAAAATTTTGAACCCCTTTTGAAAATGATCACATGAAATAAGGAGAGAGGGGAAATGATTTTTCTATTCTATATGGTCAAGACACAAGCTTGAGGTGCACCTTAGGCTTAAAGATAACTTTATAGTTTCAACTATATATAAGGTGAGCCTTAGCGGATGCCACATAGTAGGCCTTATTAAGGTGTGCTTTTTCTCTACTACTATAATGGAGCAGTTTTGAATTGGATCCATAGCACCAATCCTGACCATTAGGCTGTTAGATCCAATAGTTCAGAGCAGCTGGATTCGTGTTGAATAGTACCTAGAGCAAACTCCACCATGTTCTAGAACCATCATGTCACACCACCCCCAAAATTTCAAAGCACGGTAGGTTGTATTCTCAGTATGTGTAGATAGTTATTATTAATAGACTTAATTTATGCATTTTGGGGATGGTGACATGATGGTTCTAAAACATGGTGGAGTTTGCTCTAGGTCTATACTCCCTCCGTCCCAAAATATAATGCGCCTAAGGATTGGTCAAAAGTCAAACCTTACTCACTTTGACCAAATATTTAGAAAAAAAATCTACATCTACAATATTGAATGGACATATTAAGAAAATATACTTTATGGTGAATCTACTGATATTAATTTAGTATTATAAATTTTTATAATTTTGTGTATAATCATGGTCAAACTTATAAAATGTTGACTTTTGACTAATCCTTAGGCGGCTTATATTTTGGGACAGAGAGAGTACTATTCAACACGAATCCAGTTGCTCTGAACCATTGGATCTAATAGCCCAACGATCATGATTGGTGCTATGGATCCAATTCAAAACTGCTCCACTATAATAGTAGAGAGAATACATCCTACTATGCTATGAAATTCTGGGGGTGGTGTGGTTCTAGGACATGCATGGTGGAGTTTTCTCTAGGTACTATTCAACACGAATCCAGCTTCTTTGAAACATTGGATCTAATAGCCCAACGGTCAGGATTGGTGCTATGGATCCAATCCAAAACCGCTCCAGTATAGTAGTAGAGATAAAGATATCTTACCACTATATAGTGTACAAATAACTTTGAATATTGACCGTTGGATCAAGACTCGTGAATCCCAACATTTCTAGCCGTTGGATCTTCTTTTCCATTCTAGCATCTAGAAGATTCTATTGATAGTCTTCAGCATAATTAATGCTATGCACAAACCTCAAAACACGCTTCTCCATCATACTGGAATCTTCTCCATCGTAGCTAATAATCTTTGACTTCTACATGATATTATCTTATCTTATCTTACCACTATATAGTGTACGAATAACTTTGAATGTTGACCGTTGGATCAAGATTCGCGAATCCTAGCATTTCTAGCCATTGGATATTCTTTTCCATTCTAGCATCTAGAAGATTCTATTGTTAGTCTTCGTCATAATGAATGCCATGCACAAACCTAAAAACACACTTCTCCATCATACTAGAATCTTCTCCCTTGTTTCTCTACACCATGTTATCAAAAATTTCATGTGTTAGGTAGCTAATAATCTTTGACTTCTATATGATGATACAAAGTACAAGGACCAAATATACACCCATACTTTATAGAAATTGATCAAATTTATAATTTTTGTGCTTTACCAATTATAATTATATATAGTGATGATATGTCATACGTCTACTATTTGAGTCTCACGTGCAAGGCACGTGTAACTTACTACTAGTTTAGACAATGAGGGAGTAGTATATTTCTTTGCTTAGACATATGGTCACCTTTGTCCATGCATTGTACATGCTGAGAGAATAAAACGTTGGCAGGGGAATAGGGCAGTAGCAAAGAGAAGTTGAAGGCGGTTCCATGTCAGAGCAAAGTTATGATGGGTTTCTGACACGAGGTACTCCTGTGGCCTTATAGTGTACACTCTACTAGTAGTAAATTTCAGGACCTATGCATGCAAAACAAATCGTGTGTTTTCTCTCTCCTTTGCTATGCTCCATCTCTCATCCCCTTTCCCCTCGCGCACCGGTCCGGCTAATCTCTTTTCCCTCGTCCACAGCGTGGCGCTGCCCACGTGTGCCTTGGTACGGCGGCTCTGTGTCTCTGACGTGTTCGGAAGCCGCGCGTTGGTGTGGAGTAGGGACGAGGAGTAGTAGTAGTACATAGGAAGGAAACCACTTTGGTCCTTGGCGGCACAAAAATTCAAACTTTTCCGGTTTGCGAAATTTTCACTTGCTTCCCAAACATCGGGAGGGAAGGTTATTCCAAAGATCGGTCAAACATCGGGAGGGAAGGACATTTTGAACCTGTTTTGAACACTGACTGTTGGATCAAGACTCACAAATCCGAACTTTGAACATTGATCATTGGATCAAGACTGGCAAATCCAAACTTTGCTAACTGTTGGATCTTCTTTTCCATTCTTAGCATCTAGAAAGATTCTACTGATAGTCTTTATCACAATGGATGCTAGTATGCGCAAACCTCAAAGCACACACTTCATTGCTCAGTTTCAGGGTCCTTGTGCTAAATTCATGCATGGACTTGGATGCAATTTTCATTTTTATGAGGTCCTTGATGTAACTTGTACTTCCACCGACCGTCTTAACTTTAAAGCACCTCGCTCCTACGAGACCTATCATTAGATCGGCCATTCATGGTACTTCTTATCTTGTCTTTATCTTGTATTATCTCTTACAATACCATACCACAATTGAATAATGTACTAATTAACTTTGAACATTGATCACTGGATCAGGACTGGCAAATCCAAACATTGCTAACCGTTAGATCTTCTATTTTCCCTTAGCATCGAGAAATATTCTATTGATAGTCTTTAGCACGATGAACGCTAGTATGCGCAAACCTCAAAACAAACACACTTCATTATTCAGTTTTAGGGTCATTGTGTGAAATGGATGGACTTAGATGCAATTTTCATTTTTTATGAGGTCCTTGATGTAAGTTGTACTTCCATCGATCGTGTTAACTCTCAAGCACCTCTCTCCTTCAAGACCTACCATAGTTAAAATAAAATGCAACCGCCCCAATTATTACACAAACTGGACCAATGGTTTCTTATACCTAATACTCAAGTTTTTAGTACTAGGATTTTTCAAGCTTCCTAGCAAACTTTGCACACTTCAGTGACTTCTTGTCGATTTAACAAAATTAGGTCAAACTTGAGCTACAAGTAAGCATGATAGATTGCTCTTGAATTAAATGTATTTTCGTAGGTAGATGGGTGCATCTTCTTATAGTAAACAATGTCGTCGGTGTGAGTTTCTAACTATGTGGAAAGAAAATCCTCAGTTTTCTGAGTGATGATGAGATGGTTCTTTTCTGTAAAGAAAGTCTGAAGAATATGGATCTCAATGCCATAAGCCAAGCTTTTAGACATATTAAGTGGGCCAACGTGTTTTACTTCCGATTCCCATGTTTTATGAGTTTTCAAACTCCCTATAGCTAATTAACTTTGCCCCACTTGAATGAATTCATGCCTATATTTATCGAAATTTGGTCAAACTTGAACTACAACAACTAAATTGTAGGTTGCTTATAAAGAAGTACAATTTTTTGGAGGAGTACCCATTGGGGGCTCAGTTAATATATTAGAAACCAACTGAGAGTTCTGACAATAGGTTTTTAACTCCTTTCTAATTAAGATTTTGCATCTTGACAATTTAATGAAAAATTAGCTCAAACTTGAGCTACAAGTAAGGGCGATAGAATTTTCTTTAATTAAATGTCTCTTTGATGGTAGATGGATTGATCTTCTTGTAGTAATCCGTACCGCCGGTGTGAGTTTCAAACTATCAGGAAAGAACATTCTCAATTTTCCGAGTGATGATGAGATTATTGTTCGTTTTCGTAAACAAAGTACAAAGGATATGGATCTGAATGCCACAAGCCAAGCTTTCAGACATATATAGTGGAACTTCATGTTGTACTTATGATTCCCGTGTTTTATGAGTTTTCAAACTTATTCCTATATCTAACTTTGCCCACTTGAAAGTGATTTTATGTCGATTTATCGAAATTAGGTCAACTTTGAACTACAAGTAAATTGTAGGTTGCATTGAAAGTTTTACGTTTTTTGGAGGTAACCACTGGGGGCTGATTTAATATATCACAAACCACCACCAATAATTTTCACAACAAGTTCAACTTCTTGCTAAGATTTTGCATCTTGACAATTAACGAAATTAGGTCAAACTTGAGCTACAAGTAAATGTGATAGATTGCTCTTGCATTAAATGTCTTTTTAGAGGTAGAAGGGTGCATATTATTGTAGTAAACAATGCCATCGATGTGAGTTTCCAAATATCAGGAAATATCATTCTTAATTTTCTGAGTGATGACGAGATTGTTCCTTTCTGTAAAGACATTCTGAAGAGTATGGAGGATCTGAATGCCACAAGCCATGTTTTAGACATCTTACCACTATATAGTGTACGAATAACTTTGAATATTGACCGTTGGATCGAGACTCGCGAATCCGAACATTTCCATCCATTGGATCTTCTTTTCCATTCAAGCATCTAGAAGATTCTATTGATAATCTTAACACAATGAAGCACTATGCATAAACCTCTCAAAGCGCACTTCTCTATCATACAAGAATCTTCTCCCTCATTTCTCTAGACCATGTTACCAAAAAATTCAAGTGATAGGTAGCTAATAATCTTTGACTTCTACACATGATGATACAAAGTAGAAGAACCAAATATACACCCATACTTTATAGATGTTGATCAAATTTATATTTTCCACTTTACCTATTATAATTTTATATAGTGATGATATGTCAGACGTCTATTATCTGAGTCTCACGTGCAGGGCACGTGCAATTTACTAGTATCTTACCACTATATAGTATACGAATAACTTTGAATGTTGACCATTGGATCAAGACTCGCGATCCTAGCATTTCTGGCTGTTGGTTCTTCTTTTCCATTCTAGCATCTAGAATATTCTATTGATAGTCTTCGGCATAATGAATGCTATGCACAAAACACACTTCTCCATCATACTAGAAGCTTCTCCCTTGTTTCTCTAGACCATGTTATCAAAAATTTCATGTGGTAGGTAGCTAATAATCTTTGACTTCTACATGATGATACAAAGTACAAGGACCAAATATACACCCATACTTTATAGATGTTGATCAAATTTGTAATTTTTTGTGCTTTACCAATTATAATTGTATATAGTGTTGATATGTCATACGTCTACTATGTGAGTCTCACGTGCAACTTACTAGTAGCTAATAATCGTTGACTTCTACATGATCTTACCACTATGTAGTGTAAAAACAACTTTGAATATTGACCATTGGATCAAGACTCGCAAATCCCAACATTTCAAGTCATTGGATCTTCTTTTCCATTCTAGCATCTTGAAGATTCTATTGATAGTCTTCATTACAAACCACTATATAGTGTACGAATAACTTTGAATGTTGACCATTGGATCATGACTCGCGAATACTAGCTTTTCTAGCTGTTGGATCTTCTTTTCTATTCTAGCATCTAGAAGATTCTATTGATAATCTTAGGCATAATGAATGCTATGCACAAACCTCAAAAAACACTTCTCCATCATACTAGAAGCTTCTCCCTTGTTTCTCTAGACCATGTTATCAAAAATTTCATGTGTTAGGTATCTAATAATCTTTGACTTCTACATGATGATACAAAGTACAAGGACCAAATATACACCCATGCTTTATAGATGTTGATCAGATTTATATTTTTTTTGCTTTACCAATTATAGTTTTATATAGTGACGATATGTCATATATCTACTATCTGAGTCTCATGTGCAACTTACTAGTAGCTAATATCACTATATAGTGTACAAACAACTTTTAATATTGACCGTTGGATCAAGACTCGCGAATCCCAACATTTCTGGTCATTGGATCTTCTTTTCCATTCTAGCATCTTGAAGATTCTATTGACAATCTTCATTACAAACCACTATATAGTGTACGAATAACTTTGAATGTTGATCGTTGGATCAAGACTCGTGAATCCCAACTTTTCTAGCTGTTGGATCTTCTTTTCCATTCTAGGATCTAGAACATTCTATTGATAGTATTCAGCATAGTGAATACTATGCACAAACCTCAAAACACACTTCTCCATCATACTAGAATCTTCTCCCTTGTTCTCTAGACCACATTATCAAAAATTGCATATGTTAGGTAGCCAATATTATTTGACTTCTATATGATGATACAAAGTACAAGGACCAAATATACACCCATACTTTATAGATGTCGATTAAATTTATAATTTTTTGTGCTTTACCAATTATAATTGTATATAGTGATAATATGTCATATGTCTACTATCTGAGTCTCACATGCAAGGCATGTGTAACTTACTAGTATATATAGTGGACCAACATGTTATACTAACGATTCCTATGTTTTATGAGTTTTCAAACTTCCTAGATAACTCCGCCATTTGAATGATTCTATGTAGATTCATCAAAATTAGGTCAAATTTGAACTACAAGTAAATTGTAGGTTGCTTTAAAAGTTTTAAGAAAAATCTTTTGGAGGCACCCATCGGACAGTCAATTAAGATACGCCGTATCAGAAACCACAGAGAGTTTTGACAAGAGATTCAACTTCTTCCTAAGATTTTGCATGTTGCCAAACTTGAACTATAAGTAAGCGTAGATATTTGTCTCGAATTAAATGTCTTTTCAGACTTAATTAATGAAAAAAGAAAGTGACATAATAACTTAGCTAGTTACCATAACATCACACATACCAAGACTGGTAGTATATGATTCTAACAACCTAATTAATTAGGCCTTTGTGTGACACTACACACATGTTGTTACCCACTATGAAGGTACATGTGCAAGTTACTAGTCTAAGTTATTTAGCACTATGTGACCATCCTAAATCAGAATGGAGGTGTACGTACTGTATGCCTTAAAGGATGCGCTTCAAGTTGTTCACCACTCGTGTCGGCTCTCACTAGTCAGACGGATAAAGCCACTGACTTGTTGATTTGGTATTGTATATGGTCGATCTGCTTCCGTCACTAACAGAGAATAAATTCTTCTGCCGCTTCCAGGCGCATTCTTTCGTGGAGCTACAACCAGTAGCTCAGACGACTACTCCTGCACGATGCTCGAGCAATTGCGATCGTCCATTCATAATGAACGGGAAACATTGGATAATGGATTTTCTTTTGGTGGATGGTTAATTTTTTGAGAGATTGTTGACTTTTTTCTTTATTAAACTGAGAGATGTTCGATTTGGGGTCCGGTAACGGGGGCGTAGAGGCCGACAGGGGAGTGGAAATTGGTGGTGTGGTAGGCAAGCTTATTTGAGGTGGCAGCGTGTGGGTGTATAGATGGTACGGGTAGCCCATTTTGTGAGCATTTTGTTGTTTTACTACACAAGAGTTCAAGAGTAGTAGTATTCCAGTTTTGGTTCCTTAATTGCCGGTGGAACCTTTATGTGTTTATTAGTTATAGTAGTAGTAGAGTAGTACTTGTTCCAAATGTGCCTACACATGATGATGAATGTAGAAGATCCAAGGAGTATTATGTTCGGCAAGAGGAGCTCCGAGTATACTCCAAACCGTCTCTCTGCTATGACCATTTATTTGAGAGGACAGTACGTCTCCATCCCGTGCTAGGCTAGCTATGATGTACTACTCCTAGAAAGGCTTGACCTATTTACTCGATAGGAACCAGGAAACGCAGAGAAGAGAGAAAAACCATCCTCGGTAGGCGGTATGATGTCAATCGATTTATTCTATTTTCCTTTGCTCTCTGTACTCTTCCTCTCCATCTTCTCGCTGATCCCCACTCGCCCACCTTTAGCACATGCCAACACCGCCATGCCGCTTTTGGAGCATCTTCGTAGCCCAGTTCGATAGGCACAGTATCTTTAGCAGAGAGAAAGAAGGCACACTTGGTTTTATTTCATTCCGTATTTCTCTTTGCCTCGATCTCCATCCTCACTTCACCTCCAGCATCCCGGCGACGACCATTACCACTCGCACACCAATACAGGCATCCGCCAACGGCACCATGCCGCTATAGGATCAGCTCTGGCACCCAGTTTGATAGACTGTTTTCTGACTCGCCCTGCCAGCTGCCGCTCTCTCTCCTCCAAAACCCCCAATCAAAACCAAACGCCATCGCCCCCACCTGCTCGAGCTCTTCCTCGCGATGTCCCAATTGATTGATGAAAGTGCCACTTCTAGGGTGTTTTTCGATGGCCCCCTTGAAGAAATCTCAGCCAGATGCGACGTCATCACCGCCACGAGCCTCATCGCCTACTGCAAACGTTATCTTTACTCAGCAACACATAGTGCATCCCTGTCTAAATCTCATCCGTTTGGTCTCCCCAGTGTTCTTCACACTCACCAAACTGAGGTACTGCGTGAGTACAATGTCTTCTATCGTGACAATCGCATGAAACAGTTTTACACGGGCAGCTACTATTGCAGCAGGGGCAAGCAGAAGCCACAGAAGAAGTTCGGGTGGACCTTGTGCGATCTGACGCTGCTGGACAGGTCCTCCTACGATGCTGTGATGCCAGATTGTGAGGGTAAGAAGTGGGCAGACGCCCATGGAGATTGGATCGCCTCTGTTGGCCTCGCCTGGAACTGGGAGCTTGCGAATGTGTTCACTCGTCGCTGGATTCCACTACCAGCGATCTTAGATTTTGAGGCCACACCCGAGGTACTTAAGTTTATTACGGCTGGTCAGCCTACTAATCTACTGAAGATAGCCATTTTCCGGGTTCCCATAGCTGCTGGGAACTATAAGGATTTCTCTATCCTGGCCATCTTCGACCCGGTAATTGCCTTCCTTGATGGTTCTCGTGGTATGTGGATTGTTCTTGAGAACCAGTTCAGCATGTTCAGCTACCGCGATGCAATTATCCATAAGGGAGTTGTCTATGTTGTAACTCAGATTGGGAATGTTTATGCATGGGATCCTCGGGCATGGGGTAAAATTTCCATCCTTAAATTTCCAAGCTTCATCTTTCAAATTTTGCTCATCTCACCTCTGAATGTGCTTTCCTTACAAGGTCTTGTGCGTCTTCCGGGGCCACCTGAATTAGACGATAATCGTGAGTACAGTCCTGATCTGTGGTGGTTAGCAAGATCTCCTGATGGTGGTAGCCATATTCTGATCAATACTATGGGAGTTAGTGCTAGGCGGTATGACACTACTTATGGTGGTTATCCTGTGGCTGAAAATGTTGGTTATCATCACGGCCGCAATATTCACACCTATTCTACTGGGTTTTCCTGCCATGTGTTCTCGATTGACACTAGTAGGTTACTTCCACTAAGGCAATGGCGGAGGGTTTTAGACCTTGGAGCATTTTCTATCTTCCTTGGATTGAACTATCCGATTACCATTCCAGTTGGCGCGGCAGGACTTGGCCCTGGAGATCTAACAAGGAGCAACTGTGTATACACCTCGCTGTATGCAGTTAGTCTCGGTGGGTTTAATCTTCGTCCTGAAATATGCCGCTTCAGTATGAATGCTCAAGATTCCTCTGTTGGTTTCTCAACCAACAGAGGCTGGAATTTCCCTCAAAAAACATTGGCTGGAATTTCCCACAAAAAACATTGGCTGGAATTGGCGGCAAACTCCGTTGTGGTTCGTCCCAAGCTTGGCCAACAGGAAGGATTGGAACCGGCATAATTAACGGTTCAAGGGAGATCATATGAAATAGGAATTTGCATATCTTGAATTATTTCCTTCGTCTTATTTGTATCGTATGGCCTCAGCTGTTAACTTGCTGTACTCTAACACTCATTTCGCTGCAATGTAGTGCAAGGCCTGTGATTTGATCAAACTCCTTCTGTATGCAAGCCATAGTTTTAGTCAGTGCGGGTCGAATATTCAACAACTCGTTGCGCCCGCACCCCTATATTATTTGTTGCACTTTTGAGTTCTCAAAAAATGTGAAATAAAACCGGAACATTGGCGATGTTGTATCTTGTGCATCTACAATATTCGGTCCTACAATAAGATCTTATGTGACCTATGTGAATGAAAAATAAAAAACCTAAGCGAACAATATCTTGTGTTTATTTGTTCATTTTGTGGTGGCCAGACCATGTACTTGTAATATTTTTGGGATGGAAATTTATAGATGAACTATATAAATATGATCTATGCTCATGATTTATTTCACATTTTTGAAAACTTGGAAGTGCCACATGTAACAGCTTGTTGCCGGTGCAACTAGTTGCAAATTGTAATTTCCGTCGTGGACGTACCTAGTGGCTCCAAGCGCATGGTGCTTGCAGATTCTCACTGGTAGGTGGGCCGACCTAAACAGAGCCCACATGTTAGTGAATCGGAGCTACACAGAGTCATGCACGTTGCCTGACTTGAGCGAAATCTGGTGTTCGTGCACGTCTCTCATTTTGTTGTACGGTTGCATGCTATACACGTGTAATTCCATGTACCTTGTACTAGAACATATATGAACACATACAACATGCCAAAAATACCATGGACACACCCGTACTATGCATTATATCCGGTGTATATATATTCGGTTATGTGCTATGAGTTCTGCATGTAGGGGAACAAGATGAAAGTACATGTGTCCATGTCGCGGCTACTACTACTAGTAGTAGTTTGTCCTCATATTTTCCTTTGAAAATACTACACTATGTTGAAATGAAAGCTGCAAAAAGTAAACCCTCTAATCAAACTAATGTGACTAGACAATACTGCACCTCTAATACATAGTAGTAAGTAGGAGTATTGTTAAATTACTAGCTGCGTGGCATGCTAGTCTAACATACAGTGAATTCTAGGCGGTGGTGTCATCGATGCTGTTGTTGACTAGACAAAGCAAGCAAGTAAAATCTCCCCCCTCGTTTTTTCTCTTTGCCTCTCCATCTTATTCCCCAGTCCCCACTCCGCCCATGATCTCCCACACGCACTCTCTTCTAACCCATTCCTAACGCTCCCCTCCTCCTGCAGAAAACACCCCAGCCACACTTGGCATCCGCCTATATCCATCCGGCTGTGACAGCCGATTCGAAACTCAGCGGGCGAAGCAAGTCGGATCAACTCAGCACGGACGATGTCGACCTCATCGTTCAGCGTTTGGACATTTCCAACACCACCAGGCTAGCGCATGCTACAAGATGTTGTACGATCGTATCGCCAACAACGAAGGCACGAACTGGACTTTTCACCATTGGAATGAACCATGTCTACTGATGCCTAATCCTTCTTATTGGTTCGACGAGCACTATGACGGTACGAGGGTACATCATCTGCACGACACGGTGTACGATGTGGTGCCCCTCGACTATCCTCGGTGCACCACCATCCTGCCCTTCATGCACAAAAAATTCTAGGTTGGCTTGCCGTCGTGGACCAGCGGGGGCCTAGTGCCTAGCGAACATCTACACCTATCGATTAATCGACCTTCCATCGATGGATACTTGTGGCATTGAGTCTGCCTCACCTCCAGTATATAACATGTAATGCTACTAGCCAGCCAGGGTTCCCCCAGTTACTTGTAGTCATTTGTGAACTCATTCACATTTCAAAAAAAAATGGCAAATCCGTAGGTATGGAGAAAAGTTCAATAAGTCGTGAGATGGATCACTTGAGCTATTGAAGATTGTAATCTATAGAGTGCCCATAGAAGCTGGGGGTTACACAGACTATAAGCTCCACGTGTTGTTCGACAGTGAAATCGCCTACCTAGAAGGCGGTAGCCAAGTTTGGAGATGTCTGGAGCATTCAGGTCATGGAAGACGACAGTACTATGATGCCATTGAACACGATGGCCTCATTTTTGCGGTTGCAAGTCAAGGTTGCACCTACTGTTGGGATCTGATACATTGCAAATGTATCTATAATTTTTGATGTTCCATGCTTGGTTTTATCCACTTTCTTCTGTTTTGTTCCAACTTTGGAGTACTTTTCATATGATTTCTTGGACTAACCTATTAACAAGAGCCACAGTGCCGGCTTCCTGTTTTCTGCTGTTTTTGGTTCCAGGAAAGTCAGAAAATGAATATTCTCGGAATTGGATGGGACAAAAGCCAAAGTGCCTATTTTTTCGGAGGGATCAAGTGCCAGAATACGAGACGGAGAGGGGCCAGGGGCCGGCCACACCACCTGGCCCGCGCCAGGGGGTGGTCTGGCCGACCCCAGCACCCCCTCGGCTTCTCCTTCCGCCTATAAGTTTCCCTCGGGACGAAAACCCTAGGTACCCGATCAAAAATCCACGAAAGAGTCTGTAGCCGCCGTCATCTCCATCCCTAGATCGGGAGGGATCTGAAGCTCTTCCCGGCACCCTGCCGGAGAGGGGAATTCACCCTGGAGGCCTTCTTCATCACCATGCAAGCCTCCGGTGTGATGCGTGAGTAGTTCATCCTTGGACTACGGATCCATGTAGTAGCTAGATGGCTGGTTTCTCCTCCTTTGTGCTTTCATGTTTAGATCTTGTGAGCTCCGTTCATGATCAAGATCATCTATTTGTAATTCATACATGTTGTGTTTGCGGGGATCCGATGGATATTGAGATGCTATTTCAGATTGATTATTGATTCTATCATGTCTTTGTTATTTGAGATTTCGCATGCTTTCCGTTGTTAGTAGCTATCTTGGCCAAGTAGATGCTAGCAACTCCAAGAGTTAGTATTTATGCTAGATAGTGGGTTCATGCCTATGGTAATATGGGGGAGTGACATAAATCTCTAAGGTACTAGATGTGTTGTTGCTACTAGGGAGAAAACAACAATCCTTTGTTCATAGAACAATCGTATTGTTTACCTTACACGCAGTTCGTAAAGCAATAATCTGTTCCTTGCAACTTAATACTGGAGGGGGTTCGGATGATAACCTGAAGGTGGATTATTAGTCATAGATGCAGTTGGATGGCGGTCTATGTATTATGTTGTATTGCCCAATCAAGTCTAAAAGGAGTCAAGATGATTAGTATATGCATGTATTGCTTTCTCGATGTTTGTCAATTGCCCCGCTGTAATTTGTTCACCCAGCATGTTATCTATCTAAGGAGAGCCACCTCTAGTGATCTATGGATCCCGGTCCTTGTCTTTTACATACAATCTATAAACTATTTACTGCTTTGTGTTTACTTTCTGCAAAATCTTACTTCTTTCCATTCGATACGTTTAATCCTTTGTTTTCTGCAAAACACGGTGAGATTGACAACCTCATCGCAAGTTGGGGACAAAGTTCTGTGGTTGTGTTGTGCAGGTCTCCACATTGCTACTAGCACCGGTAGTGCGCCCTGCCAAAGCTCAGCTAGTAACACCTTTGAGGTGTTTCCTTGCTCCTACTGGTTCGATTAAACCTTGGTTTCATAACTGAGGGAAACTTGCTGCTGTGCTCATCATACCTTCCTGTTGGGGTTCCCAACAAGCTCTACATCAACCACGAGCCATCAACACTTTTCTGGGCGTCGTGCATTGTGCCATCAGGATCCCACGTCGGAAGGTAATTCTAGTTCCATGATGATACATTGTGAGTGATTCAGTGAAGTTATTCTTTAACTACCTTGTGTATGTTTTACCTTTCATATGACTGAATGAGCGCACACTTTATGTCGTGAAAACTGAATGAACCATTGCTAGTAATGAATTAGTACTAGTAATATGCCTTCCAAAAATATAGTGTATGATGGCATCCCAACACTAGTAAGTTTGTTCATTATTAGAATATGAAAGGTATTATTAACCAGCATCTCAATTGTGAGCGCAATACAATGAAGCCAGGTTTCTTTATCTGTTTGTACTTTCAGGCTCTCCTCGGATTGTAGGAATCACATAGGATTTTTGTAGGACACCAATCTTTCCTTTTTGTATTTTGCCTTGGGATTCAGAGGAATTGTGTAGGATTTTTCTAGGATTTGGATCCTTAGGATTTTTTTCTATAAAATGCTATTTGATTCGAAAGAGTATAATCCTTAGGAATTCCTTCAAAGGATTCCTTTGCACTCTATTTTGGAGGAAAATTTCCATCCACTCCAACCTCTTTATACAATTCCTTTGGTTTTCCTGTGCAATCAAACACCACTTGATCCAAAATACCGTAGGCATCTAATCCTATAGGATTCAAGTGGACATGCCTCTATATCAATAAAAAGTGGCGCTTCCTCTTTTGAAACTTACAACAACTAGGAAACTAAGATAAGCAAGAAATCCAAATATTCGGAATAGCAGAGTAACAAATGCAATTCCTAATGTTGTTAATTTATTGAGTAATATTATTTTCAGGATTTGCCTATTCACACTGTTAGCGTGAACAATGAATAATGCTGGTGTTAGAATATGTATGCCAGTAATGCACTTTTTCTCTCGAATTCGGATGTTGTAGGAAACAAGGAGCTTCCGTTTATAATCCCAGCACCTATTCTAAATGATCGGCCAAGCATGTGGTTCCTCGCTCGATCGGTTGATGGTGAACGCTTGATGATCATAATTACAACGTATGGCATGGGGGTTGCCCATGGTAAAGATGGTGAAATCATTCCCCATACTCGAAATAGGACTAACCTACACCTATATCCTGCCTCTCGTGTCTACATTTTTGAAGAGGATCCTAGCTCTGTTGGACCTCTAGGGGTCATCGTTTGGAGGCAGGTTAATAGCCTAGGGGACAACTCTCTATTTCTCGGTCTCAATTATCCAATCATTGACAAGATGATCAAGAAACGCGGATGCAAGGCTCTTGATGGCACATTGTTTTCATTCATGAGGAAAAACTATGTGTACACAACATACATGAGCTTTTGTGGAATACAATTCCCTCAGATTAAATGCTGCAACCTATAGCCAACTTAAGGTGAGCCTATGACAGTTATCAGCCTTCCCAAAGATGGTTCGAACTGTGTGCGACAGGCGGCAATTTGGTTTAGGCCTAGTTTAGGTGTGGTAGGCTCATTGGTCCGTCCCTAGACTGAGCTGTGGATCTTTCTGGTGTATCGTTGTGTCATCTTTTTTTGCATCGTGGTTCAACAGTTGACTGTTAGTACACTGGTTTTAGTGGCCAGCTTGAATCAGTTTATATGATCCCTGCCATGCTTTTGTAATTAGTATTTCCTTCCACGGTATAATCCATGTAGCGGTGCTTATTTCGTAGCGTGATTTCTGTATTATAGTTTTTAGTACTATTACTGGCTTGTATATACGCGACTCGTGCAGCTTTTTTTGAACCATCGCACCTCGTGCAGCTTTGTGTTTTGAGAGGAATATTCCTTCTTTCCTCTTAGCAAACAGGGAAAAGTAGGTCACTACTTCTTATAGGGCCACATAACAGGCCTTAACTGCGCCGTAATTGATCTTGTCTCGGTACGCCAGAGCAGCCGAGACGCCCTAGGATGATAGCCGCAAATGTTTATGCTGATGTTCTAAAAAAAGAGTTAATGCACACCCTTCCAAAAAAGAAAAATTGTTTACGCAGACCCCATATTGTCTCTGATACATGGCATACTTTTGGCGCTACCGTGAGATTACTTGTTCAATAGAGTATGTATCCTTGCTCATTCTTTTGTATGTGAAATGAACAAGTCAAACTCTGATGTGACATGAACAAGTCAAGCTCTGATGTGCTGACATTGTACTGTCTATGCTAGTGTACAAACTGGTTGTATTATTGTGTTTGAAGTTGTGAACTAAATATGCAAATTTTGAGCCTTATTGCATGATGACAATGCCACATGTTGGCGCTAATTGCGGCATGTACTAATTTGATTGTACGGAAGCATACAACTTCGAGTGATCGGTATAAGCTTGTGCTTGCTCGAGCTGTCTGAAGCTGGGCAAGTCAAGGCCACCGTGTGTCTATCTCTAATAGTTTATATGGCATGATTACAAGGTTTTGACTATATCAAATTGATTGGGCACTTAGGCCGATTCAAATCCACCCAAACCATCTCGAAATATATCCTTTGCTAAAAAGATGTTGCGCATTGTAAGACTTGGTATGACATGATTTTATGTCGATCAGTCAAACTCCCTCCAGTACTTTCCATGTTCGAATCCTGCGCTATCCAAGTTCCTCGCTATGTTCTCTATGCATAATAAGGCGCAATATCGGTCACTTTTCTCCATTTCCAACTTCATTCTTTTGGATCCGGCGTAGGTACAGCCAGGTTAGGTGGACCATCGACCTTCAGTACAATATATCTTTACTGCTCAGTCTATGAAAACGAATATTTCAACCCCACTTCGCACAAAAAAACTTCCCATATTCTTGTTTCAAAAAAATCCTTAATTAGCCTTTTATGGTGAGCAGAGTATATATTTTTTAGGGTACCAACTGCAAAAAAAATTAGGATGGGGTATGAACTACATTGAATTTTCACTAAGGACCTAGCGAAAAGATTGCACATTTGACCCAACACTGGCCCAAAACCTTGCAAATTTAGCCTGCCGGGTCAAGTGGACTGCCGACCCCCAACATATTGAGTACATTGAATTTTTAGTGAGGAGGTTATTAGAAAATAGTACTACATTCTACCCAACTGTGGCCCAAAACCTCGCTAATTTATCCTTCCGGTTTCAGGTTGGCCGTGGGCCGCCAACCCTCAACACATTGTTACTTGGTTTTTTAAGCATGAACCACACTAAAAAGTTTCGGTAAGGAGCCCACGATAAGAAGCCCATTGGTTCACAAGATTGGACCCAATTTATTTTTTGTATCGCCCAAAATCATCTTAATTTAGTATTTTCGTGCCATTCTGATAAAGTATAGGACAAGCTTCTCCTACCCATGTTGTATTTGTACAGAGCATTTAGCATTTTTTTATGGAAAATCGTTAGGGTCACTTCCTTTTCATTTTAAGTGATTTCAACATTTCTAAATGTAATCTTTTCCAGTAGTGGCATAGATGGTTCTAGCGTAGCGGAAGCACACGCGGTTCCCATTTGTTGAAGTCTTGAGTTAGATTCCTAGTTTTTTCAATATAATATATAGTATAATCTCTATCGTTCTTTTATATTTTTCCAGCATACACACGTTTCTTACACAGAGAAGGCTAACATCTGGGACCCAGCAACATTGCCAAGGTCAAAACAGCGGAGTCCATTATACACACGTTGCATTTGCAGAGATGCTGACATGTTGGACCCAGCAGAGAGCTTATACAGATGTTGCATCGGGTAATCAATGTTTCATTTACAGAGAGGCTGATATGTGGGACCTAGCTACGCGACCTTATACAGAAGCTGCATCGAGCAATGTTGCCAGTTCGAAAACAGGGAGGCGCGAGCGAGAAAAAAGTTCAGCATGCACACATTTCTTTTAATGAGAGGCTGAAATGGGGGACCCAGCAGCGTGAGCAAACGGCAGATTCATCGAGCAACACTATCTAGTTCGGAACAGGGTAGCGCTAGAGAAGAAAAAAATTCCATCATACCCACGAATCTTCTAATGTGAGGCTGGCATAAGGGACCCACCAGCCTGAATAAATGGCTGATGTAGCGAGCAACACTATCAAGTTTGGAACACGAAGGCGCGATAGAGGGTAAAAAATCCATCATACACACGTTTCTTCTAATGAGAGGATGACATGTGGGGCCCAGCATCATGATTAAACAGTAGATGCATTGAACGACACTATCAAGTTCGGAACAGGGTAGCGCGAGCGAAGGAAAAAATCCATCATACACACGTTCTTCTAATGAGAATATGACATGTGGGGCTCAAGAGGTTGGTTAAACGGTAGATACGTCGAGCAGCACAATCAACTTTAGAACGGGGTAGCGCTACCCAAGGAAAAAATTCCATCATACACACGTTTCTTCTAATGAGAGGATGACATGTGGGTCCCAGGAGGTTGATCAAATGGTAGATGCATCGAGCAGCGCTATCAACTTTGGAACAGGGTAGCGCGAGCGAAGGAAAAAAATTCCATCATACATACGATCCTTATAATGAGAGGCTGACATGTGGGACCTAGCAGCCTGACTAAATGGCAGACGCCTCGACCAGCGTTATCGAGTTCAAATCAAGGAGGCACGACCGAAAAGTATGGTCCGCTAGAGACAATGACGTCCGGGACCCACACGTCTCAAAAGACTTCGGCGAGTCAACATCACGTGAGGAAATGAAAATCTTGCTTCTGCCATGCGCCAGCCGAGCTTCCTCCATGTTTTTAGCGGATCCGTCGTAGTAGAGGGCCGCGAAACTGGAAAAAAAAGTTTTCCATCGGCCACGGTCAAGCTAAGAAATTCGTCGCGGAATATGCGCCTTCTACGACGACCGTCGGGCCAAGTCGTTGCAGAAGGAAACTTTTCTTGTAGTGCTTGTCTTTATTTTGTGGTGATATTATATTTTCAAATTGTGTTGTAATCCATATGCCTCTGATCATTACCATGTTTGTCACTTGTGAGTAGATCCCCATGTTTCTGAGGGCATAGGATGAATTGGCTATGATTTCCATATCGTATGCAATGAGCATTTGGTCAAGTTTTTATATTTTATGTGGTTCTATGATGGTTTTATGCAAACATCGACTGCATATTACTTCACCTATATACGCTCATAGGGGCACACTTTGATGCCACGATGAGGGTGGGAAGGGACAAAATGATAGAAACCGTTTCCCAATTCTTTGAATTGCATTGGAGGGATTTATATCACGGACCAATGAACTAATTGCTATGGTGGGACATTTATGTCTTAATGATTCCTAGGTTTGCCCATGAAAATGGTTCTAGGACCCATCATAAGGGGTGTGTTTGCTCATATCTATGGTTGCACCTAATTTAGGCTCTGCCCTAAGGGAATAAAACTTGACAAGATATTCACCATATTATGTATAAATTTGTATGCTAAGTATATCCATGCCGCCCTTGGGAACACTTGTCACATATAAGAACACACACATACTTGAGATTGTCCTCTTGCTGCATAGAGAATTGGGATTTCTCTCATTGAAAGCATTTATTTGTTGCTATTTACTTTCAGTACTTTAAATTCTCGCACACTACAAATCCCGAAACACCAAAACTGCTACATTTATTTATTGTTTGACTTGTCAAATTTACTAACCAATACATTCAGCTCATCGTGGGTTCGATAACCTTTCTATATTGAAAATACTACAATTGATCTCCTCCACTTGGGATCCATCAAGACTCTTTTCGGGCGTCGTTGCCGAGGAGCGTAGCGCTATTGGTAAGTTATTTGGTAAGGAAACTTGGAAGCTATTTTTAGTTTTGATAATTTGTTTTTATCATGGCTTTCTTAGGCCATAAAAATATGAAACTCTTTTTACATCAATATGTTCTTGTTGTTAAAAATAAGGTTGAAGAGCCTCCTGATCCAAAAGTGGCATATCAAATTCCTATTGGTATTGCAAAAAGGGCTATGAAACTAACCTTTATAGGGGATGGAAGCCAAACTGCTATTTGGCATTTACATACAATTGAAGATCTATGTTCTTTATTTAAACTTGATGGTATTCATGAGAATGAAGTTAGAAGGAAGCTATTATATTTATCTCTCTCTAGAAATGCTCGCTCATGGTATAGATCTCTGGATGAAAAATATTGTTTTAATTGGGAATATCTGAAGAAGGCTTTCTATCTCAAGTATTATACTTATAAATAGGCTTACGATGACCTTTGTAATATTTATAACTTCTGGCCTCATGTTGGAGAAAGCATTGCTCAAGCTTGGGGGAGATTGAATGGGCTCATTCGTAAAAATCCTGGTCATGGTTTTCCTGAAATTAATATTTTAATCAACTTCTATGTGAGATTACCTCAGGATCTTAGGAACTTTCTGGATAATTCCTATGAAGGAAGTCTATCTAATAGAACTGAAAAAGAAGCATGGGACTTATTGGATACTATTGCTAAAAATTCTGAAGCTTGGAATCTTGATAAAAGTAACAAACCATGTTTTGAATATGAATACTCGTGTGTATAGAATTTCTTTACTACTATATTGTTTGAAGATCTAAAGAACAGGTTTAGAGTTGATCCTCATGTTTTAGTAGAAATTACTAAATCTTGTGCTAACCATATTAATGCTCCTAAAAAGGGGTTTAATGTTTATGTTCAGCCTTTCAAATATTATGCATATGTCCCTAAAGTTGTGAAAGAGGTTAATAAAGTATCATTAGCCAAAATAGAAGAATATGTTGAAGTTCCTCCATATCCAGGCAGAGTCAAGGAGAATTTAGTTACTACTATTGCAAACAAGAGTGCTAGAATATGCAATGAACCATATGAACAAATTGAAGTTCAACATCAAATTTTAGCTATCAAAGAATTAAATGAAGAAACTCCTTGTAATGTTTATTTATGTGAAGACTCCACTAAGGTAATTCAAGGTAACACTACCAAAGTTGGTAAACCAATTATATCTTGTGCTATTGGAACTTCGTGCTATCACGGTCTTTGTGATATTGGAGCAAGTATAAGTGTGATACCATATTCTCTATATCTTGAAATCAAGCCTGACATTGATCCCATACACATGGAAGAGACATGTATAACTATTCAATTTTCTAATAAAGAGTATATTTTTCCTCTAGGTGTGGTTAGAGATGTTGAAGTATTAGTAGGAAAGTTTAAATATCCTGCAGATTTTATTGTGCTTGGTTGCTCCCATGACTCATTTTGTCCTATCATATTTGGTAGACCATCCCTTACATACTGTAGGTGCTGAAATTAGTTTACCTAAAGGGAAAGTATACATTAAATGTGTTGGTGAAAGATTAGAATTTAACTTTTCAAAGTTTACTAATAAACATTTAGAAAAAGAAAAAAAATCAAAAGATATAGTGGAAACTCTTGCTTCAGTGGCTGTTGCTTCATCGGATGCGATGGAATGATATGTACTTAACCAAGTAGAGCCTTTTAGTGATGAAGAAAAGAAGCATTATAATAAATATTATCTCAGCAGCCCCCTCAACTACAGTTACATATACATCCTGATGATTTAGGAGAACTACCTCCACCAAAACAAGATCCTAGTTTTGAACTTAAACCTTTTCCTAAAGATATGAAATATGCATTCCTTGATGAAAAGAAAATATATCCTATTAATATTAGTGCTAACCTTTCAGGTGAGGAAGAATCAAAGTTACTTGATGTACTAAGAGCTCATAGGCCAGCTATTGGCTATTCACTTGATGACTTGAAAGGTATAAGCCTAGCTTTATGCATGCATAAAATTAACTTAGAAGAAGATGCAAAGCCCGTGGTTGACTATCAACGCCGCCTCCATCCAAAAATGAAAGAAGTGGTAAGGAAAGAGGTAATCAAACTCACTGAGGTAGGTATCATCTATCCCATAGCTAATAGTAAATGAGTAAGTCCTGATCATTATGTGCCTAAAAAGGGTGGAATCACTGTGATTCCAAATGATGCAAATGAACTTGTAGTCCAACGTACCGTTACTGCTTATAGAATGTGCATTTATTTTAGGGAACTTAATAATGCAACTTGTAAAGATCATTACCCTTTACCATTCATTGATCAAATGTTAGAAAGATTATTTAAACACTCACACTTTTGTAATCTAGATGGTTATTCAAGTTTCTCCCAGATTTCAGTGCATAAGGATGATCAGGAAAAGACAACTTTCACATGTCCAATCGGTACTTTTCCCTATAGGAGAATGCCATTATATTTGTGTAATGATCCTTCGACTTCTCAAAGATGCATGAATGCTATATTTGTTGGGTCCGCAGCATAGAAAACAAAAAATTTCCTACGATGAGAACTACACGCCAAGATCTATCTACTAGATACAGAGCAACGGGTGGACATACATCCATGGAGAACTTACCCTCGAAGACAACGAGCTTTGTTAACGAGTAGGAACTCGTGGTTGATGTAGTCGTACACTTTCCGATCTCAAGATCGTGAGGAAGTCCGAGCGCCGCAACTCAGCAGCGCATCCGCACTCGCACACACGTTCAAGCCACCGGACAACCTCCACCTCCACCTCCTCGCTCCAGCGGAAGCAGCAACTCCTTCCAGACGAAATGCCACCGGGAACATGTATCTCGCTAATCCGAGACCATGGGGGAATAATTCTAGAGGGGGAGAGAGATCCTTCACAAGGAGGTGTGAGGATGAAGGAGGGAATGGGTGGCCTTTTATAGGAGGAGGGGGGGTGCCCCCTCTCTCCATGGCCAGCGCATGGGGGGGTGACCCCTCACCTCCCCCATTCATGTGGTGGTAACCCCTCCACATTAAAATGCATCTTCACATTCCCTTTTAAAGTCTCCACTTTAAATGCATTAAATTTCTCCAATTTTAATGCTCTCTCATTTAATAAAACTCTTTTTATTAAATTTATTCAGAATTTTGTTAATTACTTTAATTAACAAACATTCACATATAGCCCCTTGCAATATTTCAATATCACATGCAGAACCACCTTCTGCAATTTCACCCAAAACAATTTCCGGTTTCTATTGAAACAATTCCTGCGCTTTGCAATTCTTTCGTCTGAAACATATGTTCTCCAAAATGGTGTCCGGTAACTCTTAAGTGTGCCACCCTATGGTTCACGAATAATGCAGACATGATCGAGACCCTTCTCCGATCAATAATCAGCAGCGGGACCTGGAGATCCGTATTGACTCCTACACATTCAACGATGACTTCTGTGATCGTGAGAACCTTTAACGCTTGTAACTAAATCCCTTTGTCTCTCGATATATTACATGTCCGAGATTCGATCATCGGTATCTCCATACCTAGTTTGATCTTGTTACCGACATGCACTCTTTTCTCGTTCCCGTGATATAACATTCTAGTGATCACATCACTTGCTAACAATTATTTAGGTTTATAACTAATCCCGACGGCATATGGAGAGGCAGCGTTCCGACGGCGATCACATCAACTCTTGATCCATTGCCGACCCGCATCGTGACCTCATCCCTTGCTAGTTGTCGCTTGTTCCGCAGCCCCTGAACCGAGTTACATATATTAGCAACCGATCCCGTATCAAATACCCAGGTTCTCCTGCGAGTACTAGTCAAGTACACATCAATAACATGTATATCGCATATACCTTTGTTTGCCTTGCCGACCTTCTTGTCCGCCAAATACTTGGGGCAGTTGCGCTTCCAATGGCCAGTCCCCTTGCAATAGTAGCACTCGGTGTCAGACTTAGGGCCACCTCGGGGTTTCTTTTCAGGCATGGCAATAGACTTGCCACCCTTCTTTCTCTTGTACTTGCCTTTCTTGTCCTTCTTGAAACTGGTGGTCCTATTGATCATCAACACTTGATGTTCTTTCCTAATCTCCACTTCTGCAGTCTTAAGCATTGACAGAAGCTCGGGAAGAGACTTCTTCATGCCCTGCATATTATCGTTCATCACGAAGCTCTTGTAGCTAGGTGGCAGAGATTGGAGAACACGATGTATGCCTAAGTCAATGGGAATCGTTATTCCCAAGGACACAAGCTTATCGGCGTACCCAGACATTTTGAGTACGTGCTCACTAACGGAGCTGTTTTCCTCCATCATGGAGTTAAAGAACTTTTCTGTAGCATTATAACTCTCTACGGCAGCATGGGTATCGAAAATCATTTTCAATTCTCCCATGGTATCAAAGGCATTGCCATTTTCGAAACGTTTTTGAAGTTCTGGCTCTAGCCCATACAGTATGCCGCAATGAACTAAGTTGTGGTCCTCCTGACGAGTTATATAGACGTTCTTTTCCTTGTCAGGGGCATCAGGAGCTGGTGGGGGGCCTAGAGGCGCATCTAGCACATATTGCTTTTGTGCAGCAGTGAGGAGAATCCTCAAATTCATAGCCCATTTGGTAAAGTTGCTACCATTCGCAGCAAGTTTCTCTTTCTCCATGAACACATTGAAATTAAAAGAAGGTGGTGCCATCTACAACAGAATTTGTAAAGTATATTTAGACTAAGTTTATGATAGATTGAGTTCAACTAATCCAAATTACTAATGAACTCCCACTCAAAAACGACATCCCTCGTGTCCTTTTGGTGATTACATGAACCAAATCCACTACACCAAGTCCGATCATCACGTGAGTCGGTGTAGCTTCAAAGGCGAGCATCTATATGGGCATCATATCAACTATATGACTCATGCTTAATATTTCGGTCCGTGTTCCGAGGCCATGTCTGTACATGCTAGGCTCGTCAAGTAAGAACCTTAGTATTTGCATGTGTAAAACTGTCTTACACCCGTTGTATGAAAGCGTAGAGTTGAGAACACCCGATCATCACGTGATGCCTCAAAACACGATCCACAAAACGGTGCATACTTAAAGAAGAACACATTTTATCTTGATATCTAAATGAGGGATCATCTTATAATGCTACCAAAAGCGCCAAACTAGCAATATAAGATGCTAACATCTAATGTGTGAAGTGAGGTGATATGGTCCATGCATTTGATCTCTATCATTTGCATCGTGGTATGATCTCTATCATTCCTTTGTGTGTAAGGCCAAGGTCTATGGAACTTACACGTTAAGTGAGTTGTAAGAGTATCTATTATACATCTACTTACAACAATACCATATCAAAACACTAGCCTAGCAACGATCTAAACTAGACGCCTCTAATTTATCAATTGCAAGTTTTACGTGGCTTAGGGCTTTCGGAGATAGAACCTATCTAACCTACGAACATGAACCACAACAAGGATAACCAAGTTATTAGCAACTCGTTATAAATCAGATATTGACTATAGTAGGAGAGACAAACACCCGCTAGCCACTTATGCAAAACTAGTTGCATGTCAGTCGTGGAACCGGTCTCATGTACGATGACATGTAAGGTTGGTCCGGGCCGCTTCATCCCACTATGCCACCAGTATCCAAATTACATAGAAGATGCAATAACATGATCATCATCGCCACATATAAACATATGTGTACTACCCGTGCAAAGCACCTACGCATAGATTAGGCTCTGATACCATTGTTGGGTCTGCAGCATAGAAAACAAAAAATTTCCTCCGATGAGAACTACACGCCAAGATCTATCTACTAGATACAGAGCAACGGGTGGACATACATCCATGGAGAACTTACCCTCGAAGACAACGAGCTTTGTTAACGAGTAGGAACTCATGGTTGATGTAGTCATACACTTGCCGATCTCAAGATCGTGAGGAAGTCCGAGTGCCGCAACTCAGCAGCGCATCTGCACTCGCACACACGTTCAAGCCACCGGACAACTTCCACCTCCTCGCTCCAGTGATCCAGCGGAAGCAGCAACTCCTTCTAGACGAAATGCCACCGGGAACATGTATCTCGCTAATCCGAGACCATGGGGGAATAATTCTAGAGGGGGAGAGAGATCCTTCACAAGGAGGTGTGAGGATGAAGGAGGGAATGGGTGGCCTTTTATAGGAGGAGGGGGGTGCCCCCTATCTCCATGGCCGGCGCATGGGGGGGTGACCCCTCACCTCCCCCATTCATGTGGTGGTAACCCCTCCACATTAAAATGCCTCTTCACATTCCCTTTTAAAGTCTCCACTTTAAATGCATTAAATTTCTCCAATTTTAATGCTCTCTCATTTAATAAAACTCGTTTTATTAAATTTATTCAGAATTTTGTTAATTACTTTAATTAACAAACATTCACATATAGCCCCTTGCAATATTTCAATATCACATGCAGAACCTAGTTTGATCTCGTTACCGACATGCACTCTTTTCTCGTTCTCGTGATATAACATTCTAGTGATCACATCACTTGCTTGCAAGCTATCCTAATGTGATATCACTGAGAGGGCCTAGAGTATATCTATCTGTTATCTGGATTGACAAATTCCACTCTTGATCCATGAGCCTCAACCTAACACCTTCGTAGTACTGAACCCATCTTTATAGTCACCCTGTTACGGTGTGACGTTTGATGTTATCAAGATACTCTTCCGGTGTTAGCAATTAACATGATCACATGGTCTAAGGATAAAGATTACTTCGTATAATGTTATAGCTATATAAACATAATGACTTGATCGTAATGCTATACTTCGGAAGAATGTTCATCACATCATTTCACAAATGTTGTGACCTTGTTATTAACAACATCCAATGTCCATGATCAGGAAACCTTGATCATCTTGTTAATCAACAAGCTAGTCTATAAGAGAGGCATAACTAGGAACCCTTTTTGTTTATTAAACACACATGTATTGATGTTTCCTATCAATACAATTATAGCATGCAAAATAAACATCTATCATATACAAGGAATACATAATAACAACTTTATTATTGCCTCTCAGGGCATATTTCCTTCAATATTTGTTGATTATATTGAGAAAATTATGGAAGTATTCATGGTTGAATTTTCTGTGTATGGCAGCGCTTTCGATAATTGTTTTCTCAATCTTAACAAAGTTCTGTAGTGTTGTGAGGACCAACACTTAGTCCTTAACTGGGAAAAGTGCCATTTCATGGTGACAGAAGGTGTTGTGTTTTTGGACACCGAGTTTTAGGAAGAGGCACTGAAGTGGACCGTGCCATGGTAGAAGCCATAGAGAAGCTACCATATCCTAGGGATATCAAAGGTATACGAAGCTTCCTTGGTCATGCTGGTTTTTATAGAAGGTTTATCAAAGACTTTTCAAAAATATCAAAGCCTCTAACTAAACTCTTGCAAAAAGATATTCCATTTTCTTTTAATGATGATTGTGTAGAATCTTTTAATGTTTTAAAGAATGCATTGATAAGTGCTCCCATAATTCAACCTCCTAATTGGAATTTACCATTTTAAATCATGTGTGATGCTAGTGATTATGTTGTAGGGGCTGTTTTAGGCCAAAGGGTTGATAAGAAATTAAATGTCATACATTATGATAGTAAAATCCTTAACTGAAAAAGAATTCTTAGCAGTGATCTTTGCATGTGATAAGTTTAGACCTTATATTGTAGACTCCAAAGTCATAGTACATTCTGATCAGTATGCTATTAAATATATTATGAATAAGAAAGATGCTAAGTCTAGGCTTATAGATGGGTTCTCTTGCTACAAGAATTTGACTTACACACTGTTGATAGGAAAGGTGAAGATAATCTAGTAGTTGATCATTTATCGAGAATGGAAAATATTCCAGTAGATCCTACCCCTATTAATAATAGTTTTGCCAATGAGCAACTAGCAAATATTAATGTATCTAGTGCTACAGTAGCAGCCCCATGGTTTGCCGATTATGCTAACTTTATTGTTCGGAAAGTTATGCCCCATGTGTGCCTGAATTTCAGTAGCAGGATATCATCAAAAATTGGCATGATAGTCCTTATGGAGGACATCATGCAAGAGGCTGCACCACTACAAAGGTATTACTGTATGGTTTTTATTAGTATGCTCTATTTAAAGATTGTGCTAAATATGTTAAAGAACGTGAAAAGTGCTAATGTGTTGGAAATATTGGTAACAGAAATGAAATGCCTATGAACTATTCACTGCCTCTTGAACCATTTGATGTATGGGGATTTGACTTTATGGGACCTTTCCCAGCATAAAAAACAAAACACACTCATGTTTTGGTTGTAGTGGACTATGTTACAATGTGAGTTGAAGCCATTCCAACAAAAAGTGCAGATCATGATACAGTAATGAAGATGCTTTATTGATGGCGGTTCTCATTTTATACATGAAGTCTTTATAAAAACTTTATCCAAGCATGGCGTTAATCATAGAATAGCATCCCCATATCACCCTCAAACTAGTGGTCAAGTTGAACTAACTAATAGAGAAATCGAACTCATTTTAGAAAACACAGTTAATAGAGCTAGATTAGATTGGCCAACTAAAAATAATGATGCATTGTGGGCATATAGAACTTCTTTAAAAAATCCTATGGGTATGTCTCCTTATAAATGGTCTATGGTAAAGCATGTCATCTCCCAGTAGAATTAGAACATAAGGCTCGATGGGTTGTTAAACAACTCAACTTTGATTTTAAAACCACTAGAAAAAGAATTCTAGACCTAAACTTGTTAGATGAATGGAGGAATGAAGCTTATGAAAGTGCTAGGTTGTTTAAATAAAAAGTGAAGATTTGGCATGATAGGAGGCTAAAGAAAAAGGAAAGTAGGAGACCAAGTATTATTGTTCAACTCTCGTTTCAAGTTTACTGCAGGGAAGTTAACATCAAAGTGGGAAGGTCCATTAGTAGTACAGGAGGTGTATTGCTCTGGATCCATCCGTCTTCATGGAGACTACAAAGGTAAACCTAATGTTGTTAATGGACAACGTCTTAAACATTATATTGCAGGCGAAAAATTCATTGGAATGGTGGAAGAGTTACATCTCCAAAGTCTCGAGGCCATAATTGCAAAGAAATATCCCCTGCCAGATATCAATAAAAATAAATTTTCCGGTACAAAAAAATCTCAAAATATTTTCATACTTTAGGAAAGTCATTATTTTTTGGAAAATACACAGTTTAGAAAAGGACTAGGATGAGACGGAGTCCCGAGGAGGGAAAGAGGCCAGGTGGCGTGCCCCTGCCTTGGGCGCGCCACGCTACCTCTTTTTCCCTTCTGGAGTCTACTTCACCCTTGTTTCATCTCTAGATGATTGTCTTACCCTAAAAACCGTCAATATATACCCCTCTCTGCCGATCTAATCTAGCATCAAGTCTTTTCGAGGCGAGCCTTGTTTTCTGCACTATCCTTTCAGCTTTTTAGCCATGGAAAGCTCTGGATCCAATCTTGGAGGAGATGTCTATGAGAAGAAGGGCATGGTGAACTGCTACCTCAAGTATGTGGTGGCTCCTATGAAGACCTTGACCTTCAAGGAGGGAGTTCTACTCAAGGAGGAGGTGAAAGCTCCTAAGACCAAGGGCACCTTGGAGGAAAGACTACAAGTCCTAGAGGACATCATCTTCAGGTATGGCAATGTGATTCAATGTAGCCTTGATGCTCATAAATTTAAGAATCTTGAGATGGAGAAGAAGGTTGAAGCCTACGAGGCAAGGATCAAGGATTTGGAAAAGAAGTACGTGCACACCCTCACACAACTGGATAGGTTCCAAGCCCTCATGTGGGATGTGGAAAACCAGAACTGTGAGTATGAAGATCGCTTCCAGAAGATCGCCGAAGCTGCCTCCACCAAGTTCAACGATCCACCTCTATCCTTTTACAATGAGAGGTCCTACCCTTGGAAGCTCAAGGAGTGGGATGCCCATTATGAGGAGAATAATGCCAAGGAAGAAGACCTGGCAGCAACACTCTAAGATTGGGGGAGTTTTATCATGCCCTTTGCTTTTTAGTTTATCATGTTTCCTTTTAGTAGTAATATTTAGGTTGTTTTGCTTTAATCTATTAGGTATCGATTGTCCTAGTGCTTGAAAATCTTTTAGAGTATTATCATGTATCCTTGGTCGAGTGGTTTTTGAATAAAATATAAAGTATAGTGTCATCCATGATTCTCTTGTTTGGAGATTTATGGGTAACACTCATGCAGATGTGCACCCCATATATAGAAGTTCTAGCTACGCCTTGTCTTGAATTAGACTAACTTGAGTGTGTTAGATAAGCATAGAACTTCTGGTAGGATCGACTACTCTACCAGGTCTAGGGCGGAGGTTGTAGGGGAAGGAGGGAGTTGCGTGCAAGTGGAGGCGAGGGCGCCGGCGAGTCGACGCCGTCGTGCGAGCTTGGCGAGGCGGTGGCACAGAGGAGAGGCGGCGGCTAGGGCTGGGAGTCCGACTCCTTGAGGAGTCGACAACAAATATTATGTTTATTGCTTGCCTTTGATGTTCGATTACAACTCATATATATAAGGAAATATGATAATTGGGCTAAGCCCCTAACTAAGCCTGCCCATTGGGCCTCCTCTGGTTATATGCTAAACCGGTCATAACATCTCTCCCCGCCTGCGTAAACAGCTCGTCCTCGAGCTAGTAGTCTGGATAGTGCTGTTGGAACTCGTAACGCTGCTCCCAGGTGGCCTCCTCCTCCGGAAGGCCCTCCCACTAAACCAACAAGTACTAGACGCCACGACAGATTTGTGCACGCAACACCTTGGTCGGGCTTGGCATCAAGCGCCCATCTGCACTCAGAGGAAGGGCTGGCGTAGCTGTCGGTGTCGTGCCATGATAGGGCTTGAGAAGGCCCACATGGAAGACATCGTGGATGCGAGCCCCGGCTGGCAGCTGTAGACGATACGTGATACGTCCATTTTGCATCACTATTCTATGTCATAATTCACTGTTATTCATTGATATATTTCATAGTGAGAGGTGATACTTATGTTATTTCATCTGTTTTTGCATGGTTGATGACTTTTGGAGCATGGACCATTGTAGTCAGGATTCTGATGGAAAAGGTGCTGTTTGGAGGCAAACTTCGTGAACATCAGAAAATCCGGGAAAATATATGGAAAATCCTATTTTTCCAGAAGACGAAGGAAGCCAGAAGGGGGGCTGGAGATGGGCCACAAGGGGCCCACACCACCCCCTGGCGCGGGCTAGCCTAGGCCGCGCCACCAGGTGGTGTAGCCGCGCTAGTCCACCCTTGGCTCTCCCCTCTGGCGTATATTATCCTCCCGAAACCCCGAGACACGGGGAGCGACCAAAGAAAGATTCTGCCGCCTCTACGGGGTGGAAAACACCGAGAGAGAAAGATCTCTCCAGCAGATAGATTTCTGCCTGGGGAATTCCTTCCCGGAGAGGGGAGATCATCGCCATCAAAAGCACCATCAAGCTGGACTTCATCGGGATCATCATCATCATCACCACCATCATCACCATCAGCACCATCATCACCATCTCCATATTGCTGTAACAATTGGGTTGAATCTTTCATAGTTCATAGGGGAAACTTTCCCGGTGTTGATTACTCTTTGTAGTTGATGCTATTGAGTGAACCATTGAATTATTGTTTATGTTCAGATTGTTATACATCATTATTCCATCTATGATCATGATCCATATGATGTCTTGTGAGTAGTTCGTTTTGTTCTTGAGGACATGGGAGAAGTCATGTTGTTAGTAGTGAAGTTGTGTTGAGAAAGATTCAATAGTTTGATATTTAAGTTGTGGTGTACTTCTTCTAGTGGTGTCATGTGAACATCGACTACATGACACTTCACCTATATGGGCCTAGGGGAATGCATTGTGTATTTGGCTACTAATCTTAGGGGTTGCCGGAGTGACAGAAACCTGAACCCCCGTTAGGAAACCATTGCACAAGGGACGTAAGGGTCTTAGAGTTTAAAGTTGTGGTTAGGTTTCTACCTTAATTACTTTCTTGTACTTATGGATGTTTACAAGGGGTATAATCACAAGTATGTATTAGTCCTAGGAAGGTCGGTACATTAGCACAGGTTCACCCACACAACACTTAGCAAGCTAAAGAAGATTAATCAACTATATGAAGCGAAAGCACTTGACAGTCTTCCCATGTGCCCTCGAGAATGTTTGGTCATCTTAAGTAATACAACCGGCTTGTCCTTTGCTACATAAAGGATTGGGCCACTTGCTTCATTTATTCATACTGTCTTTTATTTACTCGTACTTTGTTTACTTGCTTTATCAAAAACCCCTAAAAGTTCGTTTGCTAAGTATTTGCAGAGAATTCCTGATCCATACCACTAGCCAGCACCTTCTGCTCCTCGTTGGTTTCGACACTCTTACTTATCGAAAATACTGCGATACACCCCTATACTTGTGGGTCATCAATACACCAGCTGCCCAATGCGCTCCAGGATGGCGAATGTCCTAGCGTAGTGGGGACCTAGCTTGCACTTTGCCCGGGGATCCAGGGACTGAGTGGAGCGGTGCAGGAGGCGCAACCACACCCAATCACCCACCGCGTACTCCATCTCGTGATGGCGGCCGTTGTAGTTGTGCTTGGCCAGCTGTTGAGCCTGGATGAGATGCTGCCGCACCTCGGCAAGCATCTCATCGCAGGTGCGAAGAAGCTCCCCCGCAGCCTCCGTCCGAGCCATCGCCGGATCCACCGGCAAGATAGGCGGAGGCGGCCTGCCGTAGACCACCTCAAACGACATAGCACGCAGGGCGGAGTGATAGGATGTGTTGTAGCAGTACTCCGCCCATGCAAGCCAATCCACCCAAGTGCAAGGACGATCACTTGTAACATAGTGCAAATACATGGCAATCACCTTGTTAACCACCTCCGATTGGCCGTCCGTCTAGGGATGGAAGGCCGTGCTGAAACGGAATTTCACGCCCACCATCCGGAAGAGATCGCGCCACACATGCCTCGTGAACACTGGGTCCCGATCGCTGACAATCGATGTGGGAAACCCGTGGAGACGGACGATGACGTCGAAGAAAGCACGAGCCACCGACGCGGTTGTGTAGGGGTGGCCGAGCGCGATGAAGTGGGCGTACTTGGAGAAGCGATTGACCACTGTGAGGATGACGGACTTGCCGCCCACCTTGGGAAGGCCCTCGATGAAGTCCATGGAGATATCAGCCCACAACTGAGATGGCACCTCCAGCGGCTGCAACACCCCGACCGGCCGCAGGGTCTCCGTCTTATTGCACTGGCATGTCTCGCATGAACGCCCCCAGTCCGGAACCAAAGCCCGATCACAGGGGATGTAGAAGTCAGCGCGGAGACGATGGAGAGTCTTCTGGACACCCTCATGGCCGGCTGAGTGAGCCATCAGCAACACCTAATGACGGCGGTCATCGTGGTCGGGCACGAAGATACGGCGCCCATGCAGGAGCAAGCCATCCACCAGGCACCATGGCTCGTCCAACTCGCCCGCCTCCAGCTGCTGTCCTAGGAACTAAGCGTCCGGTGCGGCCGTGGTGGCCCGACGAATATGGGCGAAGAGGGCAAAAGTGGGGCCCGAGCGGATGCAGATCATTTCCCCCTCGGTGTCTCCATTGGCGTCGGCGAGGTCGGTGTCACGGCGAGACAAGGCGTCGGCCACGGTGTTGAGGTGCCCGGGACGATACTCTACCATGATGTCAAAGCTGAAGAGCTCGCTGATCCACTGATGTTGCGGCACCATCGACAACCGCTGGTCCAAGAGGAACTTGAGGCTGTAGTGGCCCGTCCGAACCCGGAATGAGCGACCCCAGAGGTAGGGCCGCCAATGGTGCACAGCCTGCACCAGACCGATGAGCTCCTGCTCATATGCCGCTAGCTTGAGGTGACGGGCGGCGAAGGGCCTGCTGAAGTAGGCGAGGGGACCATCGCCCTGGTGAAGGACGACATCAAACCCCGCACCGGAGGCATCGCAGTCAACGATGAACGGTCGGTCAAAGTCTGGCATCTAGAGAACAGGGCCCGTCGTGAGGACCCCCTTCAGGGCCTCGAACGCCGCGGTGGCCTCATCGTCCCAAGCGAAGGCATCGCGACGCAGCAGGCGCGTGAGTGGCGACGCGATGAGGCTGAAGTCCCGGATAAACTTCCGTTAGTAGCCGGCGAGGCCCAAGAAACCCTGGAGGGCATGTGGCGAGCGCGGCGTCGGCCAAGCTGCGACGGCCGCCACCTTGTCGGCATCCATAGCCACCCCGTCGGCAGAGATGACATGGCCGAGGTAGGCGACCGATCCCGTCCCGAACAAGCACTTCGAGTGTTAAGGTGAAGACGATACGCTCGAAGCTTGTTGAGCACGATGGTGATGTGTTGAAGGTGCTCCACCCATGAAGTGTGATACATTGCAAATGTATCTATAATTTTTGATGTTCCATGCTTGGTTTTATCCACTTTCTTGTGTTTTGTTCCAACTTTGGAGTACTTTTATTATGATTTATTGGACTAACCTATTAACAAGAGCCACAGTGCCAATTGCATGTTTTCTGCTGTTTTTGGTTCTAGGAAAGTCAGAAAATGAATATTCTCGGAATTGGACGGGACAAAAGCTGAAGTGCCTATTTTTCCGGAAGGGCTCAAGTGCCAGAATACGAGATGGAGAAGGGCTAGGGGCCGGCCACACCACCTGGCCGCGCGACCAGGCCTGGCCCGCGCCAGGGGGTGGTCTGGCCGACCCCAGCACCCCCTCGGCCCCTCCTTCCGCCTATAAGTTGCCCTCGGGACGAAAACCCTAAGTACACGATCAAAAAACCACGAAAGAGTCTGTAGCCGCCGTCATCCCCATCCCTAGATCGGGAGGTATCTGAAGCTCTTCCCGGCACCCTGCCGGAGACGGGAATTCACCCTGGAGGCCTTCTTCATCACCATGCAAGCCTCCGGTGTGATGCGTGAGTAGTTCATCCTTGGACTACGGATCCATGTAGTAGCTAGATGGCTGGTTTCTCCTCCTTTGTGCTTTCATGTTTAGATCTTGTGAGCTCCGTTCATGATCAAGATCATCTATTTGTAATTCATACATGTTGTGTTTGCGGGGATCCGATGGATATTGAGATGCTATTTCAGATTGATTATTGATTCTATCATGTCTTTGTTATTTGAGATCTTGCATGCTTTCCGTTGTTAGTAGCTATCTTGGCCAAGTAGATGCTAGCAACTCCAAGAGTTAGTATTTATGCTCGATAGTGGGTTCATGCCTCTGGTAATCTGGGGAAGTGACAGAAATCTCTAAGGTACTAGATGTGCTGTTGCTACTAGGGAGAAAAGAACGATCCTTTGTTCATAGAACAATTGTATTGTTTTCCTTACACGCAGTTCGTAAAGCAATAATCTGTTGCTTGTAACTTAATACTAGAGGGGGTTCAGATGATAACCTGAAGGTGGATTATTAGTCATAGATGCAGTTGGATGGTGGTCTATGTATTATGTTGTATTGCACAATCAAGTCTCAAATGAGTCAAGATGATTAGTATATGCATGTATTGCTTTCTCGGTGTTTGTCAATTTCTCCGCTGTAATTTGTTCACCCATCATGTTATCTATCTAAGGAGAGCTAGCTCTAGTGAACTATGGATCCCGGTCCTTCTTCTTTACATACAATCTACAATTGTTTACTGCTTTGTGTTTACTTTCTGCAAACTTTTACTTCTTTCCATTCGATACGTTTAATCCTTTGTTTTCCGCAAAACACGGTGAGATTGACAACCTCATCGCAAGTTGGGGACAAAGTTTTGTGGTTGTGTTGTGCAGGTCTCCACATTGCTACTAGCACCGGTAGTGCGCCCTGCCAAAGCTCAGCTAGTAACACCTTTGGGGTGTTTCCTTGCTCCTACTGGTTCGATTAAACCTTGGTTTCATAACTGAGGGAAACTTGTTGATGTGCTCGTCATACCTTCCTCTTGGGGTTCCCAACGAGCTCTACGTCGATCGTCGAGCGCATCAAAGTGTTGTAGATAAGTATATCATCAAAGAAAACAAGCACAAACCGGCGTAAGTATGGGCAGAGGACGTCGTTCATCAGGGCCTGAAAAGTCACGGGCGCGTTGGTGAGGCCGAACGGCATCACCACGAACTCGATGTGGCCATGATGGGTCCGGAACACCGTCTTGGTGATGTCGTCCGGGTGCATGCGCACCTGATGGTAGCCCGACCGGAGGTCGAACTTGGTGAAGAAGCGCGCCCCATGGAGCTTGTCGAAGAGCTCGTCGACCACCGGGATCGGGGACATATCCTTAAGCATCAGGGCGTTAAGGGTGCGGTAGTCGATGTAGAAGCGCCACGTGTCGTCCGACTTGCGGACGAGAAGCACCGGCGCAGAGAATGGCGATGTAGAGCTCCGGATGATGCCTGCAGCGAGCATTAGCGCGCACTACCGCTCTAGCTCGTCCTTCTGCAACTGGGGTTAGCAGTAAGGCCGCACCACTACCGGAGTCGTACCCGGCGGACGGTGGATGTGGTGGTCGTACTCCCGAATGGGCGGCAGCCCTTGCGGCTCGTCAAAGAGGTCGCGGTGCTGCTCCAGGAGCTGGGTCAGCAGGGGGTGCCGGGCGGCTCCCCCAAGGCCCTCCCTCCGGACGCGGCGGCCCCGGCATGAGAAGGTTATCGTGAGGGTGTCGAAGTCCCACAGGATGGGGCCGAGGGTCCATAGGAAGTCCACGCCGAGGGTGAAGTCGAAGCAGCCCAAGTCGATGCCGACGCACGTGATGGTGAAGTGCTCGTAACCGATGGTGAGGGGCACGTGTTGCGCCAACCCATGGCAGCGAAGGCGGTCGCCGTTGGCCACGGTCACGCGGAGATTATCGCCGCCCGTTGGCTAGAGGGCGAGACAACACATGGTGGCGGCGGGCAAGAAATTATGAGTGGAGCCCATGTCCAGCAGTGCCACCATGCGTTCGCCGTGTATCAGCACCGGCAGGAGCACCGTGCGCTCATGGCGTATGCCGGCCAGCGCATGGAGAGAGACCACAAATGCCTTGGCAGGATCGGTAGCGGATATGGGCTCGGCCGGTGCCGGTGGAGGCAGCGCGCCGGGCTCCTCGGGTGGCGTGTCCGCCTTGGTGTCGTCGACCGTCTCCAAGTAGAAGAGGCGTGGGCAGACATGACCGAGGGTATAGGGCTCGTCGCAGTTGAAGCAGAGTCCGAGACGACGGCGTTCGACCTGCTCGGCTGGAGTAAGCCGTCGGAAGGTACGCACGGCCGCTGGGGCAGGGTGCGTCGGGGCAGTCGGGTTCGGTCGACCGGCGGCCGCAGTCACCGAAGGTAGGTGATGACCCACAAGTATAGGGGGTGTATCGCAGTATTTTCGAGGGAAGTGAAACCCAATTTATTGGTTCGACACAAGGGGAGCCAAAGAATATTTGTATGCCTTAACAACTGAGTTGTCAATTCAGCTGCACCTGGAAACAATCTTGCTCACAGCAGTTTATCAGTAGCAACAGTTTTGTAGTAGGAATAGCAAAGTAGCAGCAG
This sequence comes from Avena sativa, assembly GCA_916181665.1. NCBI lineage: Eukaryota > Viridiplantae > Streptophyta > Magnoliopsida > Poales > Poaceae > Avena > Avena sativa. The sequence continues at coordinate 21,681,287 of OV702290.1, read as the reverse complement.
CAGTAAAGTAAAGACAACAGTAACAATAGCAGTAAACAGTAGGATTCGAGTGCGGTAGGCATAGGGATGGATGGATGGGCGTTGCATGGACAAGACAATTCACATAGCAATCAGAACATAGGGCAATTGCAGATAAATAAGATAAAGCATCCAAGTACTAGACAATCCTAGGCATGTGTTCCATATATAGTCATACGTGCTCGCAATGAGAACTTGCACAACATCTTTTGTCCTGCTAGCCCGTTTGCAGCCGGGCCTCAAGGGAACTACTGGAAATTAAGGTGCTCCTTTTAATAGAGCACCGGAGCAAAGCATTAACACTCCGTGAACACATATGATCCTCACATCAAAGCCATTCCCTCCGGTTATCCTGATTTCTGTCACTTCGGGGCCATTGGTTCCGGACAATAATGTGTGTATACAACTTGCAGATAAGACCATAAACAATACTATCATAATGAATCAATAACATGTTCAGATCTGAAATCATGGCACTCGGGACCTAGTGACAAGTATTAAGCATAACAAGTTGCAACAAAGTCATAAAGCACTAATAAAAGATACTAGGCACCATGCCCTAACAATCTGATGCCATTACATGAACGATCTCATCCAATCCCTACCATCCCCATAGCCTACAGCGGGGGATTACTCACTCATAGATGGGGAAACATGGATGGTCGATGGAGAAGCGATGGTGATGATGATGGCGATGATCTCCTCCAATTCCCCGTCCCGGTAGGGTGCCAGAACGGAGTTTCTGGTGCTGTTTCATTGAATCTGGTGGTGGCGGCGGAGCAGAACTCCTTCTGGAAAAACGTCAAACCCCCCCGGAGTTTTTAGGTCAGAAGGCTTCTTATAGGCGAAGAGGGAAACCGAGGGGGTGCCTGGGGCGGCCAGACCATGCCCTGGCGCGACCAGGCCCAGCCTGCGCCTGGGGGTGGTCTGGTCAAGCCCTAGCCCCTCTCCGTCTTGTATTCTGGCTCTATGAGTCTTCTGGAAAAATAGGCACTTTGGCTTTTGTCCCGTCCAATTCCGAGAATATTCATTTTCTGACTTTCCTGGAACCAAAAACAGCAGAAAACAGGCAACTGGCACTGTGGCTCTTGTTTATAGGTTAGTCCAAGAAATCATATGAAAAGTACTCCAAAGTGTGGACAAAACACAAGAAAGTGGATAAAACCAAGCATGGAACATCAAAAATTATAGATACATTTGCAATGTATCAGTGGGCGAGCGGCCCTGCAGCCTCCGCGGCCTGGGGCGAGCTGCTGCACCGCCTAGGTGCGACGCTCGTAGGCGCGGGCGTAGTGCATCATCGTCTAGAGGTCTTGGGGGGCCTGGAGTTCCATGTCCACCCGGATGTGATCCGGTAGCCCGCCGACGAAGAGCTCGGTTCGCTGCTATCCCGTCACCCTAGGAGCATGGAAGCGGTCGGCGAAGTCTTGCACCGTGGTGGTGAACGGCAACCGCCCAAGTTCCGCCAAGCAGCTGCCGTGGACCGGTGGCCGAAGCGTAGGAGGCATAGCTCGCGAAAGTGGTCCCATGGGGGCATGCCGCCCTCGTCCTGCTCGAGGGAGTAATACCATGTTTGGGCGGTGCCCCGGAGGTGATAGGAGGTGAGCCAAGTGCGGTCCGACGTGAGGGTACGCTGCCCACGGAAGAACTGCTTGCACTGGTTAAGCCAGTTGAGGGGGTCCTCCGAGCCATCATAGGTGGCGAAGTCGAGCTTGGCGTAGCGTGAGGGTGTCGGGGCAGCACCGCCAGGGACGTACGGCTCAGCGCGGGCCACGGGGGACGCTGCGAACCCTGAGGATGTGGCGTCCGAGTAGGGAGGCCGCTGCTGGTCCCCGGCCATCGTATAGACCGGTGGAGGCGACGACTCGACGAGCCACGCTGGAAGTGGTGACGGCGACGGGGGAAGCGGACATGTTGGATCGGGACACCGCTCGAGGCAGCGGGGCCTGGGCCGATGGTGATCAGCAGCTACCACTGCATCCACGGCAGGGGCATGGGAGGTTGAGGCTGCTGCGGCACGAACGGGAACGCCGGGATCCATGGTGGACCAGTGACGGCGGCCGGCTGCGGTGGTGTAGGTGGTCCCTGGGACCCGATCAGGAACAGCCGGATCCCTTGGACGACGGCGACGAGGTCGTTGAGGACCCCGCTCATCTGCTCGGGGGTGTAGACGACGGAAGACGGTGCAGAGGCGGATGTCATGGTGGGGAAGGGTGGCCCGGGAAGCATCGGCGCGAGCGCCCTGGAAGTGGTCGTCAACGGCGGCGCGGAGGTCCCAGGCACGGGGGCGACGGTGGTGGAGGGCGGTGAAGACGACATGATCGAACAAGAGCAATCTGATACCAAATTAGTAGGATCGACTACTCTACCAGGTCTAGGGCGGAGGTTGTAGGGGAAGGAGGGAGTTGCATGCGAGTGGAGGCGAGGGCGCCGGTGAGTTAGCACCGTCGTGCGAGCTTGGCGAGGTGGTGGTGCAGAGGAGAGGCGGCGGCTAGGGATGGGAGTCCGACTCCTTAAGGAGTCGGCAACAAATATTATGTTTATTGCTTGCCTTTGATGTTCGATTACAACTCATATATATAATAGAAATATGATAATTGGGCTAAGCCCCTAACTAAGCCTGCCCATTGGGCCTTCTCTGGTTATATGCTAAACCAGTCATAACAACTTCTCAAATAAAAAAAGTACGACAGAGGAAAGATCCAAGCAAATGATGCTCATGAATTTATAAGTAAAACTGGTGCCTTGAATTTGTAGTAAAGATATGGTTCTATAGAACAAGTAGTTAGGAAGGGATGATGACAAGGGGACATGAGATACTCTTTTTCTAACTTAGTAATCGTTGAGTAAACTGATGGTAATGGATATTTCAATACATATGCTCTATAGAAAAGTTGAATGAAAGGTAGGCACCCGAGGATTCGGTTAAGCCATGGAAAGTGAAAGGAAAAGGTGGAGTAGGGCATATGCCATGATTGAAAGATCCATGAATAAGGTTTATATTGGTTACTAGGAGGCAAGACTATTAACTAATGCCATCTAAAAAGTGGTGAAAGTGTTTGACAAAAGTCAAACTTGATGTCTATCTTGTTGTTAAGTTCTCTTCTTTTAACTAGTTGGTCTATGAAAGTCTATCTTCATTTCAAAGGCAAGGGGAAGAATAAAAATAGAAAGGCAAAAAGCCATGCAAGTTGATTTTGGTAAAGCGAAAAGGAAAAACTTGAGACTAGTTCAATTGTCCAACATACAATGGTTAGTTTTGTTCAAAAGCAAGGGGTAGTTGCTAGAATTTCTATATATGTAGCCCTCATTTGTATGATTGTTAGTTCAGAAATATTTTAAGATAAGTGATATGCATAAGTTGATGATACAATGCTTGTATTTTGTTTATCAACCATAAGCTCATTTATACATGATATGATCTATTCTCTTATTTGCTCGAGAACGAGCAAAGGTTTAAGCTTGGGGGAGTTGATACGCGCATTTTGCATCATCAAAATAGTGACTTATATGATATGTTTAGAATGATATTTGCCATGATCCATCATTGTCTATGCATGTTTTAGATGATTTATGGGACTTTCTTACAAAGTCCCCTTTATTGGTATTTAATTTTTGAGAGGCAAAAAACCTCCCTTTTCGTATTTTGCTGTTTTAGGGACTTTCTGGACGTCTAAAAATATGAGGAAAAATACCTGGTGTGTTTTTCACCGGGAGAAGGATACTAGGCCAAATAAGCAATAGAGGGGATCCATGAGGCCCAAAATAGCACTGGTGGACCGTTTGGCACTCGAGCATCGTCTCGCCCCTCTTATTACACAGACCTTCGTCTCGACCAAAAAAACCTACGCCACATTTTCTCAAGATTTACAGAGGCGGGGGAGATAGTCCTCTCTTACTCTAAGAGAGGGCAGATCCTGCTACACCAGAGCCTCCAGTGAGGGGGAAATCGACGCCATCGTTATCACCACTCCTCCTTGGTGTAGGGGCAGGCCTATCCATCAACATCTCCATCTTCGAGAGCCACCTTATTCCCCTCATAATTTGTGATTGATTGAACCACTGATATTTTTTTAAGGGATATTTGCATGATTGTGATTGGCAACTTGTCTTTATTTGGTGGTGATATTATATTTTCAGATTGTGTTGTAATCTATATGCCTCTGATCATTACCATATTTGTCACTTGTGAGTAGATCCCCATGTTCCCGAGGGCATAGGATGAATTGGCTATGATTTCCATATACTCCCTCCATCTAGAAATATAAGACATTTTATTTTTATGAAACAAATGTATCTAGATAACTTTTGTGTATAGATTCGAAGCGAACCTATACACTAAAACCATCTAGATACATTCGTTTCACAAAGCTAAAATGTCTTATATTTCTGAACAGAGGGAGTAGTATGCAATGAGTATTTGGTCAAGTTTTTATCTTTTATGTGGTTCTATGATGGTTTTATGCGTCGACTGCATATTACTTCACCTATATGGGCTCATAGGGGCACACTTTGATGCAATGATGAGGGTTGGAAGGGACAGAATGACATAAACCGTTTTCAAATTCTTTGAATTGCATTGGAGGGACTTATGTTAGGGACCAATGAACTAATTGCTATGGTGGGACATTTATGTCTTAATGATTCCTAGGTTTGCACATGAAAGTGGCTCTAGGACCCATCATAAGGGGTGTATTTGCTCATATCTATGGTTGCACGTAATTTAGGCTCCGCCCTAAGGGAATCAAACTTGACAAGATATTCACCATATTATATAGAAATCTATATGTAAGTATATCCATGCCGCCATCGGGAACACTTGTCACATATAAGAACACACACATACTTGAGCTTGTCATGTTGCTGCATAGAGATGGGCTTTCTCTCATTGAGAGCATTTACTTGTTGCTATTTACTTTCAACACTTTAAATTCTTGCACACTATAAATCCTAAAACACCAAAGCTGCTACATTTATTTATTGTTTGACTTGTCAAATTTACTAACCAATACCTTCAGCTTCTCGTGGATTCGACAACCTTTCTATATTGAAAAGTACTACGATTGATCTCCTGCACTTGGGAGCCATCAGCGATCTATAACGAAGGGAAGAGACATGATATCCCGAGGCTTAGTTAGGAGAATTGGAGATGGCAAACCAACCAACATTTGGATAGACAATTACTCGAGAGAGTCCACATTATGTCATATAGTTTGTCTCATGGATGATCTGGCTCGTATGTTCAGTGAATATACCTTCCTTTAATGAGTGCACTTTGGTTACTGGACACTAGTTTGTCAAGTTTAGGAGCTAGTGTGATAACTAGTAGCTTGCAAAGGATATTAGAGACATTGTGCATAAGATTGATAGGACAGAACTCGCTTGCTGTATTAAAACCCTTTTTCTTTGGAAGGAGAACAATGTGTGCAGTGTCAAGAAACACCTAAATGCTTGTTCCAAGACCCTAAACTTGGTTAATGGATGCAATAGCAAAACTTGAAGAAACGTGTTGTAAAACCGTCAGGACCTGGAGATATCTGCCGTATTGATGACAAATACGCCATGAGCGATTCTCAAGGCGTGGAAAAAAAGAGGGTGTGAGACGTAAGGATGTCTAGGACGGGGAGTGCACAGGTTTACGAAGATTCAGATCCAACTGCGGTGGCTAGATCCTACTCCTGCTATCAATCCACTATAGATCATCCTTGACAATAACCCAGCGAGCCTTGAAGAAACATGTTGTAAATCCGTCAGGCCCTGGAAATACCTCACTCGGCATGTCCCAAATAGCTGTTTTGAGTCCAGCTTGCGAGAAATGTTACGTCCAGATGGCTCTTGGTAAAGGAGTGGAACTAGTGGAGGTCGTACAGCTTTGTCCAAACCAGCGACACCCAGGGCGGCAGGAACTAGTGGAGGTCGTGCAGCTTGGATACCCTGTCCTACGGGTATGGCCTAGATCAATGTTGATGATGTTGTAGCCATAGCTAGAAATAAAGGAGTTTATGGTGCAATTTGTCGAGACAACATGATTACATACTTGGGAGCTTCAGCTATGGTGATTGAAGGCATTTCCCAATCAGCGACGTTGGAAACTCTAGACTACAGAGAAGCTCTTGCACTAGGAGGATCTTCATGATGTAGCTTCTGATTGCAAGACAGTGGCTGCTAACATTTTAGAAGGTTCTATGGGGAACAACGGTTCTGTAATAAAACAAATGCCGGCTAGGAGTGCATCCTCTAGGAGAGCACGTTTGTTCATAGAGCTTCAAATTTCGAAGCACATGATCTTGTTAAGTATTTTTTTACCTCTAGAAAATGGATGTCACGTTTGTCTGGGCAGATTCTATGCCATTTTCTTGTAAACATTTTGATTGGAGTACTCCCTCTGATCCAAATTAGTTGACTCAAATTTGTCAAGATAGTATCTAATATTAAATCATGTCTAGATAAATCGAATCTAGACAAATCTAAATCAACCAATTTGGGCTGGAGGGAGTACTAAATGTCTTGTCTTCTCAGATCCGGTTGGCGGCGCGGCGGTCTAGCGGCCCATCTGGTCCGATCTGTGACGGTGGGCTGCGGGTCGGTGCTCGCTTATCTAGTCTCCACTTGCGGTGTTGTCTCTTCGTCGAGCTAGTGGTCATGGCGGCCTGGGTCACCATGGATCTGCCGTTTTCCGGTGGGGCTTGGTGGCCGGTGAAGACCGGCGGTGTGGGGGCTTCCAGTCTGGCTTTGAATAAAGGGGGTTGGTCCTTGGATCCCTCTCGCGCCAGGACGAAGATCTACCTGCTCCATGACTTCATCGATCTGGTCGGAGTGTTGTGTTCCGGAAGATTTCGCTGGTGAACTCCAATGGACGACATGCCATAGCTCGCCAGATTGGATGGATCTCGGTCGCACGCAACCATATTTTTATCTGACCGTTTGGTTTCAGAGGGAGTGATGTGAAGCTTTACATATTGTTGCCATCAAGGACATGCCATTAGTCCCATGGTGAAGTCAGACGTGGAGAATAACGTGAAATCGAAGGTCTGAAGAATGGTAATGGTGGTGTGAATCATGTTTGCGGTGAGGTTTTGGCTTGGTGTTTTAGGCCTTGGAGCAGCGACATTGGAAGGTGCGGGCGACAGTATAGGAGATTTTCAGAGTTCAAGCTGCAGGGTGAAAATCCAAGGTCTGGCCTTAATTGGTTATGTGTGGCAATGACCTTGTTGAAGGCATTATTTTGTCAGCGCAAACTTTCTCTAGGGTGAAAACCTATGATCGATGATCAGGGCGATGACGGTGCTGGTGCACTGTTCCCTTCTTGGAGGCGTCGCTTTTGGAGAGGATGGATTCCTGGTGCTGCCTTGGTGGTGTTTGGTCGCTGTTGTAGGGTATAAATCACTAAAGCGGGACTTTCTTCTTTCTGTAATTGTTCTTTCTTTTGTTAGCTGTGTGCATCCGTAATACCATTAGGATAATGCGTTGTTGCAGAGGCTGGATGTAATTGGTATCTCGCGATATTAATATATGCTCCTTTCAAAAAAAAAATATATAGACTACATCACATACAAACTTTTAACCTATACACTAAATATTCCTCGTTCATATCTCTATGGAGCTCTTTGTGAATAAAAGGTGTGGTATGCAAGAAGAATGCGGTTTTATAGTGTGTTACTATGGGCGATACTATGGACTTATTTGGCAACACTCCATGGACGTTTCTTGTGGTGTGTTAGCATTGACACACTATGAAGCACTTTGTGGATAAAAGTCGTGGTATGTAAAAAGAATGTGGTTTTGTGTATCCACAAAACAAGCTCCATGGCCGTATTCTGAATGTTGTCTTTGGTGTGACAGCGTTAGCAAATCCATTGGGATTTTGTGCTCTCCGGTCCAGCTTTTGTGCTCAATAGATGATCTAATGAATGAATACGTATGCGTAGGTACCCGATGTATGCATAGAGAGTCCCCTCTCGTAACCCTCCCCTCCCGTGGCGACCCCAGGCGCCGCCGGAGGGTCCCCAGATCTTGCCGCCGGCGACATCCCTCCTCTAGATCTCATCCCTCTGCCGCTGCCGCCGGCGTCGGCCATGGTGGCGGCAGCCCCCTAGTACCTAAGGTGCTAGGGGTGGTGGTTGCGATGGTCTTCTTCGCAGGGGCGGCTGGGGCGGCACCGACGGAGCGGGTCAGCGGTGATGGTCGAGGCGGTGACCTCGGCTAGGCGGCGGCGGGTGCTCCTGCAGCTGCTTGCAGGCGACGACATCATGCCATGGGCCTAGGGTGTCCGCCTAGGCCCGTCCTCTTCCGGGCGGCGTGGATCGAGGGCTTGGGGAGGAGAAGGTGTCATAGTGGCAGCATTGGAGGCGATCTTGCGAGGTCTTCCTCGACGGTGCTGACGTGCGGCCGCCATGGCGGGAGGCGGTTGTATCGGGTCTAGCCCGGATCCGATTTGGACCTCTGGCTGCGGAGGCAGCGGCATGCTGGGTTCTGGCGACCCGCTTCGGTGGCATGTTGGACTGTCTTCTCCTCTACCTCCGGCTGGTGGCGAGGGGGTTGCTGGCTCGGTTTGAATAAAGCGGGTGGTCCTAGGGTTCATTTCACGCCAAGACGAAGACCTGCTTGATATTTGTCACCATTGATCTGGTTGCAGTGTCGTGTTCCGGAAGGCTCCGCCGGCGAACTCCACAGTGGGCATATGCCGAGAGATCGCTGGATCGGGTGAGATTCGGTCGTGCGCACACATGTTTTTAGTCTGTCCATTTGGGTTCAGATGGAGCTCTTCGAAGCTTTGTTGGCTGTTAATATCATGGGGCATGTTCTCGTCGCATGGTGCCGATGGAGAATGTCATGAAGATCGAGATCCGAGGACTGACAATGGTTGTTTGAGTCCGAGTGGTGATGAGAAATTGGCTTGGTGACTCGTGACTTGGAGCAGTGGTATGCAAGCGGGGGCAACAGTATAGGTGAAGAGCATGGTCCTATCTTTTAGGGTGAAAACCCAGGGTCTGGCCTTAATTGGTTGTGCCTGGCAATGGCCTTGTTGAATATATTGTTTGAGAGTGTGGACTTTCTTTAGGGTGAAAACCTAGATGTTTGATCGGACGATGACGGTGTTTGTGCATTGTTCTCTTCTTAGAGGCGTTGTTTTTGGAGAATACGGACTTATGGTGCTGTCTTAGTGGTGGTAGTACTGTTGTTTCAATGAATGAGAAATTATAGCGGGACTTTTTTTTTATAATTCTTCTTTATTTTTTGGTTGTGTGAATCCGTATGGCCGCTAGGGCAATACGTTATTGCAGGGGCTGGGTGTAATTGGTATCCTCTGATATTAATATATGCTCATTTCAAAAAAATGCGTAGGTAGCCACTATGGTAAGCCACTATTTCCATTAATTAATAATTATTATTTTTGGCTACTTAGGATAGGTGTAACAATGGTAGAAAAGACCAACTTTCTGTTCGAACTCCACATCATATAAAAAAGGAAATAAAATAAGTTCTAGAAGACATCAACTCTTATTGTCATCTCTAATGATTAATGCGAATCAATTAAAGTCAGTAAAAAATTATGTTAATAAGAGAAAATATACAGTACACGAAGAAATATCATTTCCTCATTTTTTAAGGGATCATGTTTTAGCTAAAGAAAGATAGAATTCTCTTTCTTAAAAGTCCTCTCTCCTCCAACCAAGTCAAAATCTGACGTGACAACTCTAAGAGAAGCTGACATCACCTCATTGTACATGTCACAAGAGGCGGGCATTGTACACGTTAGACCATCTCTAACCAATCCCAGTAATCGGTTAGATGAGAAAATATAGTCCTCTAACAGTCGAAACCATACCTAACTGAAGTACTAAATTCCTTTAGTGGAGTAAATATAGATAGCTCCCCTTAAAACCCACCCACTCTCCTATTTATACTTGGTCATGACGCCGCAGAGTAAAAAAATCGCCACACTACTGATCCACACGCCCCACCACTCAGCTTCTGCTCTGGTGCCACTCAACCCTTCCACCGCCCTCCTTTCCACGCTAGAGATGGCCGATTCATCCCTCTGGCGTTCTCCTCTGCCCATCCACGGCGCTGTTCGAGGTGGCGGTGTGTGTAGGGACCGATCTATGACGCCCTCAGACCTCCCGCCATCGCCGCCAGCACACGACCATTACCCCGACGTGCGGCAGTGGGAATAGGGGACGTGGGCGGTGGAGATAACCGATCGGAATACTGGCCGACGGATCTGGATGGGGACTTCCAAGTTTGCGTGGCAGGCAGCATGGTGCACGATGTCGAGCGACTCCACGATAGTGATTGTGGTGAGCTAAACTTACCCTTAGGCTCTGAGGTGTCGGAGCTGGTCCACCAGCCGCACCGCGGCCGCGCCGCATGCTATGTGCGGTAGGACCGCGAGGCTCGGGAGCACCTCTAGGGCGAGGACGCCAGCGAGGCGTACATGACCTGTGGTGGCTCAGTCTAGAGCGTGGCAACAGCAGCGTGGAAGTACACGGAGTACATCGAAAAGATACACAATTCCTCAACCTCAGCAATTTTGAGCATGGCGAACACCTCACAAAGGGTCTTAGTCATCCCTTGCATGTTGTAGTTCAACACAAAGCTCTTATAGCTAGCGGCAGCGAGTGCAGCACCCTATCAATCGCCTCCAGGATTTTGCAATCCAGGGCGTTCAAACGCTTAACGTAGCCAGACATTTTGACCACGTGCTCACTAATACTGTTATGCTCTTCCATTTTAGCAGAGAAGAAGAGCTTGGAAGCATCATACCTCTCTGCACGGGCCTGTAGAGCAAAGACGGCCTTGAGATCCTCAATGATCTCAAAAGCATTCATCTTCTCAAAACGCTTTTGAAGCTCCGGCTCCATGGCATAGAGCATTCCACTTTGGATGAGGGAGAAATCATCCGCCTTGGACTGCCAGACATTCTTTTCGTCCTGTGAGGCAGAATCTGCAGGCTTAGCTGGAAGCTCAGCCTCGATCACATAAGTCAACTTGTAGGGGACTAGGAGGATCCTAAGATTGCGGAACCATGCGGTGAAGTTGGATCCATCAGTTTTCAGCTTGTCCTTCTCGCGGAAAGAGCTAAGTTTGAAGGTGGGTGGGCGAGACATCTACAATGGATTTGCAAAGTGTTTAGACCATGTTCATAATAATGAGTTCAAGTTTTAATCATGTTTTCAAACTTAAAATAAAAGAACTCCCACTCAAATGAACATCCCTCTACTCGTTTAGTGATCACATGATCCCAATCCCCTGCACACCTCCCCTGATCATCACGGCCATCAGTGCAGCATCAAAGGTGGACATTCTCTAATGTCGATCACATTAACTATGTGATTCATGCTCGACCTTTTGGTCTCCTGTATTCCGAGGCCAGGTCTGCATATGCTAGGCTCGCCAGTTCTAACTTGTGTGTATCCGTAGTGCAACATGGCTTGCACCCACTGTATGCGAACGTAAATATGTCTGACCCCTACTCACCGCAGGGCGCCTCATACCGAAGAACTTTCTTGGTGGTGCACACACAAGGGGAATACGATAACTGGAATACTATGAGGGATTATGTTACTATGCTATAGTCGAATATAAATATACCAGCACAATAAGTAATACTTCAAAAGTAAAGTGTTATGACGTGGATATAGCATTTTGATCATCATCAATATATTCAATGGAAGTTTCATAAACTTGTCATTGCTACGTTATAATACATGCCCCAATGCAATAATAAAAATAGACGCTTATATATTATCTATTGCAAGTTATACGCGGCTTTAGGGCTTTCGCAGTAGAACCCCTTCTCACCTACGAACATGGAGCCACAACATGGATTCAATGATTGTCGTTCTTCTTCCCTTTCAGGGCCCTCCAATGTCGATGCCATATCAACTACTATAGAGAGACAGACACCCCCCTAAGCCACTTTGAGTCGTGGACCAGTCTCGTGAATCACCACGTGAGGTCGGTTGGGGGCCCCTTCATCAAACAATGCTACGATATGAACAAGAACATTAAAAGAGGGTAGCAACTAGAGAATCAATGCCCACATATCGCTATGTGTTCTATCTGTATGACATGTCTACCCATAGACCCGCTCTGATACCACTGAAGGGTTCCGTAGCAGAAACAAAAAAATTCTATCTACTCGAACACTAATACCAAGATCTATACTATGTAGACATAAGTAACAGAGAAGAGATATGGTACGCATACCTTTGAAGACCGAGGCACGCCTTACGCAGGAAGGTGTATATTGATGAAGATGAGCAGCACCCCAAGTGTGGTGCCTCCAAAGTTTATCACACGTACGGTGTTGGAGACGTGAACCAGACTCCGATCCAGCCGAGCAGCGAAAGAAGTTGATGCCATATCGCAGATCATACAATGGTGGTGTGAAGGTGGAGAACTCACCCACGAGGTCCTATCCAATATTACGGAGAAGTCCTCAATGGATGAGAGAGAGAATGAGGGGGAATGGGATGATTCCAAAGGGGGAGGGGAGACCCCTATATATAGTGGGAGGGGGGCGCACCACCCTAGGGACAGGCGGTGTGGGACTAACCCCCACACCCGCTGGCCACCTAGGGGCATCCGCCGGCCCTAGGTGAGCCCCATTGGGGTGGCCCACCAAGCCTTGGCCGGCTGGCCCCCTCTCCCTAGGCGCCATGCCCTATTGGGTCTCCCTTCGGGTGAGGCCCATTAGCATTATGATGCCTTTAATAATAAAATAAAATATATATTTAATATTAATTATCCAATTAACATTCAAATACACATATTGTATTATTCCTTCACTCCGGAACACCTTCCGGACCCCTTCCGATCTCCATTGGATGTTACTCGGAACTATTCTGGTTTCTCTTTCTCTATTTCTCCTAGGATACCTCATCTACCCTAAGTGTCCCTACCCTTAAGCGTGACATCCTTCGGTTCGGAAACACTCTGGACATGATCGAGACTACTCTCACATCAATGATCAACAGAGGGACCTGGATGGCCATGTGACCCCCGTGCGTTTCACGAATACAATCGCTCGAACCGTGAGATAGTAGTTTCTCGTTCCCTTTGTCATATGATACCTAATTCATTCGAGACTTGATCTTCGTTATCCCCATACCTTAGTTCGGTCTCGTTACTAATGAACTTGTTTACTCGTTGTCAAGTCGTTGCATTCGGTGACCAGGTCACATGCTTGCAAGCTTCATTAATGCAAAGTCACCGAGATGGCCACACGTATCTATTAGTTACATGGACAAGACAAATCCTGGTCTTGATATGTACTCCTCTACACAAACCTTTGGAAAACCTGAGTGGCACCTTTTTGATCACCCTGTTACGAGATGATTCTTGGTAACCATCTAAGCTTCCTCCGGAATGGTGATTTGCATTAGCTCACAGTTAAAGGATCAGGTTGCAAGGTTCTCTGTGTTTTATCATCAATGGTGAACTTTGTAACTAGATCTCATTCAAGATATAACGGTCCGATGTTTGTCTATCTTGTTATTCAACTAATAACATGACCCCATTGTCAATCGGCATAAATGCCCATGATATTGAAACCTAGACCATCCTTATGACCAATGAACTAGTTCGCTAGAGGTAACTAGAGACACGGTTTGTTTACATACCACACGTGTATTAACATTTCGCATTAACACAGTTATAGCACAACATGAAACTCATTATGAACATATAGGAGATATATCAAATAATACACTTTATTATCTGCCTCTAGGGCATAACTCCTTCACAATCTATGTTCTAGTTTAGCGATGATGCAGGCAACTATTTAGTTCAAGCGAATGTATGAACTATGTCAAATATTGTATCAATTTAAATTGCATACAACATGTTTTTTTGAATGGACATGAAAAATTCCAATTTTAGGGGCTTAAATTTAGGACATCGGTTCTGGCGGCCATAGTCTAGAGGAGCAAAAAAATCTCATCTAGGATATGGAGAGTTTTAGTCCTCTAGGGTGCGTTTGGTGGCCTGCATACCCTCTAAACAGGTAGAAGTGGTGTGAAAATGGGCCATTTGGTTGCTTGCACGATGTCTGCATTGTGGCCACCACCATTTGTAAAGAAGCCCAGAGGCAGGCCCAAAGACAACGCTCGAATTGAGCGTTTTCGTGGAGCCATGCCCTAGTGCTGCAAAAGGGGCGCCAGCGGGCATGCGGTTGTCGTGTCCATGCAGGAGGGAAACAGAAGTTCTTTGGTTCTGTTTTGCGCCAAGAGTGGTCTCACCTACCTGACCTCGCTCACCTCTCCACATCACCGCTCCCAAAATATCCCCTTCCTCCTAGTTCAACACCAATAGCAGCACTGGAGGCGAGGTTGAGGTGGTGGCTAAGACGCAGATCTACCATACCGGCCGCTTCCTCCTACTCTTACAGCTGATCCACGGCCAGGAGAGTCGCCTCACATCTCCCTCCTTCTCCCCGGATGCGCATCGCCATGCCTGCGGCAAACCACCATGAATCCCTCACCCTTTTTTTAACTAGACCTGAAGTATGGATCTATGAAGAACTCATGGTAGAACCGCGTCATTAGGTCGATAGGATGTACCTTATCCATCAGGTAGTTGCACTCATAGCTGTGATTCAGGCCTGGATCTTGATGTTGCACAACACATCTGTTAGACGCGCTTCCTTTCCTCGCGTGACGTACACTCCTATGTTGACTTGAGATCAAGAGATGATGGACAAACTGAACTACATCTTTAACTACAATGTTATAGAGGCTCCACAAATGCTCCGTATGAAAAGACCCCCCCTTCTTTGCACTTGCCAGACAATTTAGGGGGAGTGGATTGTTGGAAGATAGAATCCACACCTCAGTCGAAGAACAACTTGCATTGTTCCTTCATGTGGTAGGCCATAACCAGAGGTTTATGGTCATCCACATCACATTCATAAGAAGCATGGAGACAATATCACGTTATTTCGCGTGATTGTTATATGCAATATGTGAGCTCAGAGAAGATATGATCAAGTCACCTATGGGTCAAAAACCTGCAAAGATACGCAACAATGGCAGATGATGCCATATTTCAAGGTGAGCATTTGTATTGTCTTTGTATTGCATCATATGCATGCGTTTTTCTCTTGTGTTCCTCTGATTTTTCAGTGCATCCTTGGGTTCATGTAACATGACTGTATTGGTGCAATCGATGGTACGCATGTCACTGCAAGTGTTCGGATAGAACAATGTGTAGCTTACAGGGGAAGGAAGCATTACACTAGCTAGAATGTGCTTGCTGCTTGTGATTTTTGTTGGGTCCGCAGCATAGAAAACAAAAAAATTCCTACGATGAGAACTACACGCCAAGATCTATCTACTAGGTACAAAGCAACAGGTGGACATACATCCAACGAGAACTTACCCTCGAAGACAACGAGTTTTGTTAACGAGTAGGAACTCGTGGTTGATGTAGTCGTACACTTGCCAATCTCAAGATCGAGTGGAAGTCCGAGCACCGCAACTCAGCAGCGCATTCGTCCTCGCACACACGTTCAAGCCACCGGACAACCTCCACCTCCTCGCTCCAGCGATCCCGCGGAAGCAGCAACTCCTTCCAGACGAAATGCCACAGTGAACATGTATTTCGCTAATCCGAGACCACGGGGGAATAATTCTAGAGGGGGAGAGAGACCCTTCACAAGGAGGTGTGAGGAAGAAGGATGAAGAGGGTGGCCTTTTATAGGAGGAGGGGGTACCCCCTCTCTCCATGGCCGGCGCATGGGGGGTGACCCCTCACCTCCCCCATTCATGTGGTGGTAACCCCTCCACATTAAAATACCTCTTCACATTCCCCTTTAAAGTCCCTACTTTAAATGCATTAAAATTCTCCAAGTTTAATGCTCTCTCATTTAATAAAACTCTTTTATTAAATTTATTCAGAATTTTGTTAATTACTTTAATTAAAAAACATTCACATATAGCCCCTTGCAATATTTCTATATCACATGCAGAACCACTTTCTGCAATTTCACCCGAAACAATTTCCGGTTTCTATCGAAACAATTCCTGCGCTTTGCAATTCTTTCGTCTGAAACATATGTGCTCCAAAATGGTGTCCGGTAACTCTTAAGTGTGTCACCCTACGGTTCGCGAATAATGCAGACATGATTGAGACTCCTCTCAGATCAATAGTCAGAAGCGGGACCTAGAGATCCATACCGACTCCTGCATATTCAACGATGACTTATGTGATCATGAGAACCTTTAATGCTTGTAACTAAATCCCTTTGTCTCTTGATATAATATATGTCCGAGATTCGATCATCGGTATCCAAATACCTAGTTTGATCTCGTTACCGACATGCACTCTTTTCTCGTTCCCGTGATATAACATTCTAGTGATCACATCACTTGCTTGCAAGCTATCTGAATGTGATATCACCGAGAGGGCCTAGAGTATATCTATCCATCATCGGGATTGAAAAATTCCACTCTTGATCCATGAGCCTCAACATAACACCTTCGTAGTACTGAACCCATCTTTATAGTCACCCTGTTACGGTGTGACGTTTGATGTTATCAAGATACTCTTCAGGTGTTAGCAATTAACATGATCTCATGGTCTAAGGATAAAGATTACTTCGTATGATGTTACAGCAATATAAACATAATGACTTGATCGTAATGGTATACTTTGGATGAATGTTCATCACATCATTCCACCAATGGTGTGTCCTTGTTATTAACAACATCCAATGTCCATGATCAGGAAACCTTGATCATCTTGTTTATCAACAAGCTAGTCTATAAGAGAGGCATAACTAGGAACCCTTTTTGTTTATTAAACACACATGTATTGATGTTTCCGATCAATACAATTCTAGCATGCAAAATAAACATCTATCATATATAAGGAATACATAATAACAACTTTATTATTGCCTCTCAGGGCATATTTCCTTCAGTCTCCCACTTGCACTAGAGACAATAATCTAGTTCACATAGTGATAAATCTAACACCCATGGAGTTCTGGTGTTGATCATGTTTTGCCCTAGGGAGAGCTTTAGTCAACGGATCTGCTACATTTAGGTCTATGTGTACTATACAAATCTTTATATCTCCATGCTTGACATGCTCGCGGATGGAGTGAAACCAACACTTAATATGCTTGGAATTCTTGTGAGACCTTGGTTCCTTTGCATTGGCTATGGCTCCATTGTTGTCACAATATATCACCATTGGGTCCAACGCACTAGGAACCACACCTAGTTCCATAATGAACTCTTTCATCCAAACCGCTTCCTGCGCCGCTTCCGAAGCAGCAACATATTCCGCCTCCGTCGTTGATCCAGCCACCACAGGTTGTTTGGAACTCCTCCAACTAACTGTTGCTCCGTTCAAGAGAAATACGTATCCGGATTGAGACTTAGAGTCATCCGGATCGGTGTCAAATCTAGCATCGACATAACACTTAGCGACTAGCTCTTCTTCACCTCCGTATATAAGAAACATATCCCTAGTTCTTCTCAAGTACTTGTGGATGTTCTTGACCGCTATCCAGTGTTCCGAACCTGGATCAAATTGGTACCTACTAGTCAAACTAATAGCATGTGCCACATCCGGTCTTGTACATAGCATGGCATACATAATAGAGCCTATGGCCGTGGCATAGGTGATCTTATCCATCATCTCTCTTTCTTCTGCCGTAGCCGGACTTTGAGTCTTACTCAAGGTCTTGCCTTGCAACATAGGTAAGAACCCCTTCTTACTTTCGTCCATATTAAACTTCTTTAATATCTTATCAAGGTATGTACTCTGCGATAGCCCAATTAGGCGTCTTGATCTATCTCTATAGATTTTAATGCCTAATATATATGACGCTTCACTAAGGTCTTTCATCGAAAATTTGCTGTTTAGATAACTTTTAACACTGTTTAAAAGATCTATATCATTTCCAATCAATAATATGTCATCCACATATAATATCAGAAATGCCACATTGCTCCCACTCAGTTTCTTGTAAATACAAGCCTCTCCATAAGTTTGGACAAATCCAAACTCTTTGATCACCTCATCAAAGCGGAGATTCCAACTCCGGGATGCTTGCTTCAGTCCATAGATGGATCGCTGAAGTTTGCATACCTTATTAGCATCCTTAGGATCGACAAAACCCTTAGGTTGTATCATATACAACTCTTCTTCAATATTACCATTGAGGAACGCAGTTTTGACATCCATCTGCCATATTTCATAATCGAAATATGCAGCAATTGCTAACATAATCCTAACCAACTTAAGTATCGCTATGGGAGAGAATGTCTCATCGTAGTCAACTCCTTGAATTTGTCGAAAACCCTTTGTGACAAGTCGAGCCTTATAGATGGTCACATTACCATCAGCATCAGTTTTTCTTTTGAAAATCCATTTATTCTCAACGGCCTTTCGATCGTGAGGTAAGTCCACCAAGTTCCAAACTTGGTTCTCGTACATGGATTCCATCTCGGATTTCATGGCTTCCAGCCATTTGTTGGAATCCGGGCTCATCATCGCTTCTTCATATGTCGCAGGGTCATCCATTTCATCAACCATGAAATTCACAACAGGATTGCCATAAAGTTCAGGAGCTGCACGTGTCCTGCTTGACCTGCGAGGTTCGGTAGTGTCCTCTTTCGGAGTTTCATGATCATTATCATTAGCTCTCTCTCTTCATCAGGTGAAGTCAACTCCGAAACAACTTCCGGTGTTGTGCCACTCGCCATTCCATGAAGAGAAGGTTCAATAACCTCTTCGAGTTCTACCTTCCGACTACTCACACCTTTCGCGAGAAACTCCTTCTCAAGAAAGGATCCATTCTTGGCAACAAAAACCTTGCCCTCGGATCTGTGATAGAAGGTATACCCAATCGTTTCCTTAGGGTATCCTATGAAGACGCATTTTTCCGCTTTGGGTTTGAGTTTATCCGGCTGAAGTTTCTTCACATAAACACCGCATCCCCAAACTTTAAGAAATGACAACTTAGGTTTGTTTCCAAACCATAATTCATAAGGTGTCATTTCAACGGATTTAGATGGTGCCCGATTTAAAGTGAATGCAGTTGTTTCTAGTGCATTACCCCAAAATGATAGTGGCAAGTCAGTCAGAGACATCATAGATCAAACTATATCCAATAAGGTACGATTACGACGTTCCGACACACCATTATGTTGTGGTGTTCCGGCAGGCGTGAGTTGTGAAACTATTCCACTCTCTTTCATGTGTGTGCTAAACTTGTAACTTAGATACTCTCCTCCACGGTCAGACCGTAGAAATTTGATCTTTTTATTACGATGATTTTCCACTTTATTCTGAAATTCCTTGAACTTTTCAAAAGTTTCAGACTTGTGTTTCATCAAATAGATATACCCGTATCTACTCAAATCATCCGTGAAAGTAACAAAATAACGATATCCACCTCGCGCCGACACACTCATTGGTCCACACACATCAGTATGTATGATTTCCAATAGATCTGTCGCCCATTCCATTGAACCGGAAAACGGCGTTCTAGTCATCTTGCCCATAAGGCATGGCTCACATGTATCAAATGATTCAAAATCAAGTGATTCCAAAATTCCATCATAATGGAGTTTCTTCATGTGTTTAACGCCAATATGACCTAGATGGCAGTGCCACATATATGTAGATATATCATTATCAAGTTTAATCTTTTTAGCATTAACATTATGAATATGCGTAATATTACTATCGAGATCCTTCAGAAATAAACCATTCAACATAGGTGTATGAACATAGAAGATATCATTCTTATAAATCGAACAACCATTGTTTTCAAATTTAAAGGAATGACCACTTTGCATCAAAAACGATCCGGATACAATGTTCATGCTCAGTGCAGGCACCAAATAACAATTATTTAGGTTTATAACTAATCCCGATGGCATATGGAGAGGTAGCATCCCGACGGCGATCACATCAACTTTTGATCTATTGCCGACCCGCATCCTGACCTCATCCCTTGCTAGTTGTCGCTTGTTCCATAGCCCCTGAACCGAGCTACATATATTAGCAACCGATCCCGTATCAAATACCCAGGTGCTACTGCGAGTACTAGTCAAGTACACATCAATAACATGTATATCACATATACCTTTGTTTGCCTTGCCGGACTTCTTGTCCGCCAAATATTTGGGGCAGTTGCGCTTCCAATGGCCAGTCCCCTTGCAATAGTAGCACTCGGTATCGGACTTAGGGCCAGCTCGGGGTTTCTTTTCAGGTGCGACAATAGATTTGCCACCCTTCTTTACCTTGTGCTTGCCTTCTTGTCCTTCTTGAAACCGGTGGTCCTATTGATCATCAACACTTGATGTTCTTTCCTAATCTCCACTTCTGCAGTCTTAAGCATTGATAGAAGCTCGGGAAGAGTCTTCTTCATGCCCTGCATATTATAGTTCATCACGAAGCTCTTGTAGCTAGGTGGCAGAGATTGGAGAACATGATGTATGCCCAAGTCAATGGGAATCGTTATTCCCAAGGACACAAGCTTATCAGCGTACCCAGACATTTTGAGTACATGCTCACTAACGGAGCTATTCTCCTCCATCATGCAGCTAAAGAACTTTTCAGTAGCATTATAACTCTCTACGGCAGCATGGGTATCGAAAATCATTTTCAATTCTCCCATGGTATCAAAGGCATTGCCATTTTCGAAACGCTTTCGAAGTTCTGGCTCTAGCCCATACAATATGCCGCAATGAACTAAGTTGTGGTCCTCCTGACGAGTCACATAGACATTCTTTTACTCGTCAGGGGCATCAGGAGCTGGTGGGGGGCCTAGTGGCGCATCTAGCACATATTGCTTTTGTGCAGCAGTGAGGAGAATCCTCAAATTCATAGCCCAGTTGGTGAAGTTGCTACCATTCGCAGCAAGTTTCTCTTTCTCCATGAACACATTGAAATTAAAAGCAGGTGGTGCCATCTACAACAGAATTTGTAAAGTTTATTTAGACTAAGTTTATGATAGATTGAGTTCAACTAATCCAAATTACTAATGAACTCCCACTCAAAAACTACATCCCTCGTGTCCTTTTGGTGATTACATGAACCAAATCCACTACACCAAGTCCGATCATCACGTGAGTTGATGTAGCTTCAAAGGCGAGCATCTATATGGGCATCATATCAACTACATGACTCATTCTTAACCTTTCGGTCCGTGTTCCGAGGCCAAGTTTGTACATGCTAGGCTCGCCAAGTAAGAACCTTAGTATTCGTGTGTGTAAAACTGTCTTACACCCGTTCCTATGAAAGCGTAGATTCGAGTACACCTGATCATCACGTGATGTCTTGAAACACGATCCACAGAACGGCGTATACTCAAGGAAGAACACATTTTTATCTTGATATCTAAATGAGGGATCATCTTACAATGCTACAGAAAGTGCCAAACTAGCACTATAAGATGCTAACATCTAATGTATAAAGTGAGATGATATGGTCCATGCATTTGATCTCTATCACTTGCATCGTGGTATGATCTCTATCATTCCTTTGTGTGTAAGGCCAAGGTCTATGGAACTTACATGTTGAGTGTGTTGTAAGAGTATCTATCATACATCTACTTACAACAATACCATATCAATACACTTGCCCAGCAACGATCTAAACTGGACGCCTCTAATTTATCAATTGCAAGTTTTACGTGGCTTAGGGCTTTCGGAGATAGAACCATTCTCACCTACGAACATGAACCACAATGAGGATAACTAAGTTATTAGCAACTCGTTGTAAATCAGATATTGACTATAGTAGGAGAGACAGACACCGGCCAGCCACTTATGCAAAACAAGTTGCATGTCAGTCGTGGAACCGGTCTCATGTACGATGACATGTAAGGTTGGTCTGGGCCGCTTCATCCCACTAAGCCACCAATATACAAAATACATAGAAGATGCAATAACATGATCATCATCGCCCACATATAAACATATGTGTACTACCCGTGCAAAGCACCTATGCATAGATCAGGCTCTGATACCGCTGTTGGGTCCGTAGCATAGAAAACAACAAAATTCCTACGATGAGAACTACACGCCAAGATCTATCTACTAGGTACAAAGAAACGGGTGGACATACATCCAATGAGAACTTACCCTCGAAGACAACGAGTTTTGTTAACGAGTAGGAACTCGTGGTTGATGTAGTCATACACTTGCCGATCTAAAGATCGAGTGGAAGTCCGAGCGCCGCAACTCAGTTGCGCATCCGTACTCGCACACACGTTCAAGCCACCGGACAACCTCCACCTCCTCGCTCCAGCGATCCAGGGGAAGCAGCAACTCCTTCCAGACGAAATGCCACCGGGAACATGTATCTCGCTAATCCAAGACCATGGGGGAATAATTCTAGAGGGGGAGAGATCCTTCACAAGGAGGTGTGACGAAGAAGGAGGAAGAGGGTGGCCTTTTATAGGATGAGGGGGGTACCCCCTCTCTCCATGGCCGGCGCATGGGGGGTGACACCTCACCTCCCCCATTCATGTGGTGGTAACCCCTCCACATTAAAATGCCTCTTCACATTCCCCTTTAAAGTCCCTACTTTAAATGCATTAAAATTCTCCAAGTTTAATGCTCTCTCATTTAATAAATTTATTCAGAATTTTGTTAATTACTTTAATTAACAAACATTCACATATAGGCCCTTGCAATATTTCAATATCACATGCAAAACCACTTTCTGCAATTTCACCCGAAACAATTTCCGGTTTCTATCGAAACAATTCCTGCGCTTTGCAATTCTTTCGTCTGAAACATATGTGCTCCAAAATGGTATCCGGTAACTCTTAAGTGTGTCACCCTACGGTTCTCGAATAATGCAGACATGATTGAGACTCCTCTCAGATCAATAGTCAGAAGCGGGACCTGGAGATCCATACTGACTCCTACATATTCAACGATGACTTCTATGATCGTGAGAACCTTTAACGCTTGTAACTAAATCCCTTTGTCTCTTGATATAATACATGTCCGAGATTCGATCATCGGTATCCAAATACCTAGTTTGATCTCGTTACCGACATGCACTCTTTTCTCGTTCCCGTGATATAACATTCTAGTGATCACATCACTTTCTTGCAAGCTATCTCAATGTGATATCACCGAGAGGGCCCAGAGTATATCTATCCGTCATCGGGATTGACAAATTACACTCTTGATCCATGAGCCTCAACATAACACCTTCGTAGTACTGAACCCATCTTTATAGTCACCCTGTTACGGTGTGACGTTTGATGTTATCAAGATACTCTTCAGGTGTTAGCAATTAACATGATCTCATGGTCTAAGGATAAAGATTACTTCGTATGATGTTATAGCAATATAAACATAATGACTTGATCGTAATGCTTTCGGATGAATGTTCATCACATCATTCCACCAATGGTGTGACCTTGTTATTAACAACATCCAATGTCCATGATCAGGAAACCTTGATCATCTTGTTAATCAACAAGCTAGTCTATAAGAGAGGCATAACTAGGAACCCTTTTTGTTTATTAAACACACATGTATTGATGTTTCCGATCAATACAATTTTAGCATGCAAAATAAACATCTATCATATATAAGGAATACATAATAACAACTTTATTATTGCCTCTCGGGGCATATTTCCTTCAATTTTGACATGAAGTTTGCATATGTGCTAGCTAGTTGGGAAGGATCAACCCATGATGCAACCATCCTTGATGGTAGCATGTCCAGAGATGATGGGATCGATATCCATGATGGAAACGTATATCTAGGAGATGCTGGATATGGTTGTTGCCCTGGGATTCTTCCACCCTTCCGGTCGACCAGGTACCATCTAAACAAGTTCACTAGAAGGAACATGCCAATGAATTCCAAGGAGATATTCAATCTCGGGCAATCTAGCCTTAGGGTCACCATTGAGAGGGCATTCGCTACTTTGAAGAACAAGTTCAAGATCCTTGATCAGAAATCATTCCACCCTTTCCCCAGTAGGTAAAGCTATTGCTTTCTTATTGCATACTCTCTCAACTGGATCTTGGAGTATGGCCTTGATACACATGTGCTGGATGAGGACACTATAATTCCCGACGGCAATGTCATTGGCCATGGTATCAGACAATGAATCTTATATAAACAAGAGGCAAGAGTGGGAAATGGCAACATGGTATGACAGAGGTCCCTCCACGATATGAGAATAATAAGAAGAAGATGAAGACAAATAAGAAGAGGAAGAAGTAGAAGAAAGAAGGTTGCACCCCTCTTTCCTAGAAATATACATGATCGGCTGTACTTATGAACAACCATCCATAGTAGCTAGGGTTGTGATGATGAACTGATGTACTGCCCTTTCTATTAGTTAGGATTCTGTGATGATGAACTACTTCAGATTATGGTACTAACGGTTCTACCTTTATTTGTGATAGAATGATAAGATAATCCATGGAGAGAAGATGTGAGCATAAGCATTGCCTGGAGGCAACCAAACACACATGCTTGCTTCCCATTTGTGCTTTGGGCTTGCATGCAGGTTACCAAAGGAGCTGCACAAAACACCCTATTGAGGAACTCCAAGCTACCAAACGGATTGTAATACATGACCCAAGGGCTGTTTTTGGCTAGCTCTGTTGCGCGTGGCACTACCGAGCTGAGTTGAGATTCGGCTGCAGGCTACCAAACGCGCCCCTAAGTTTTTTGGATTGGTGAGATATGCCCTTATAGATATCCATATCTACTACCAATCGCATCGATATACTTTCCATTTCAAATATATATATAATTTAATGCATTTATTTTATTTCAAATTACTTCTCATCACTTCTTAATCCTTACAAGTACTAAGCTCCTTAGAATTGGTGCCATCTCCTTGCTCCTACGGTTCTCCAAACAAATGGTGACACCACATATATGTGTGGACTCACCCATCCATATATAGTTTAAAATACTAGACCAATGAGTAAACGGTTAGGATGTTGGTTCATCGGGGCACTCAGTCAGACAAATGTAACTGGTTCGAAGGTTTGATAGTACAAAAGTAAGATGAAATAATTTGAGATACTTAGAGTTGGCATGGACATAGTAGAAGCAAGTTAATTATTTGCCATAATTTGGGCTTTCATTATACGTGGATTCAAAATCTTGCATAACACGTGTAGTTTTCTCGATCGAGAGTTATGTGACCCAGTTCGACCGCTTTGATTTATCGGCCAGTTTGCCCCCAATAATGTCTGGTTCGAACATCACTTCCTGAATTTTTGGTTTGGGTTTTTCTGGTCCAACCGACGAAGCCCCAATTATGTCCGGTTTGAACATCTTATCCCGTTCTACTGACAGGAACTATCACTTCAGAAACTGCCTGAGTTGTTTGTTCCAGTTTTTATGGTACAACCAATGACTTGATCCCATTTTTAAAACTATTCACTCATCTATTTTTACAAATGAAACTCGCTCACTTATCTTTTTCTGCCGGGGCCAACACCCAACTATAGTGGTGCATAACCCATTGGTGGAACTAGGATTTATAATTTGGGTGAAGCGGGTCATGCATGCACTCATGTCTTTGGAGGGGAAGCGCGGGGTGCAGGGACGCTTCACGGCTGCTTCGATTGCCATGTCGGTCTTTCCCCTACTCTTCTTTTTGTGCCAGTGGTTTTCTTTCGTGTTGGGTGACCTCCTACTTACTCGCCTCCTTTTCTTCGTCGGTTAGGACGGTCTCTATGCACGGATGCCATGCCCGCTTGTGTTCGTTTCCCTCCCTCTGCATTTTTCTTCCATGTTGTGGGGGTTGCCTCCGGTGGCGGGGAGTGTTCAGTGTATGGGTGTATTTGTGTTGTGGATCTGTGCTAGTCGTCGGTGCAACAATTGTACGGAAGTTGGGGACCTCAAGGGTGGCCCGATCTTCACAGATCTCATGGTCAAATCAATGGGAAAGCGAGGGTAAAATGAGAAAATAGCGGAAGCAGACACACACCTTGCAAAGAAGACATGCAAAACTCACACGATACAAGGACAATTGCTCCTGCCGGCGGCCACTGGTCCAATAGAATCCTCGCAAGGAAAGATCAGTCAACGTGCTCCCTTTGATCCCAAGCGTAGAGGGAAGAACACCTTGGAGAGGGTCTTGATAACTATGCTCACGCACTTTCAAACGTAGGCCTTGTACAACGATGGATGCGCGATTTAAACTCCAACGAGGTTGGTGACGATAGTCGGTCCCCTTGGTAAAGGGGATGAGGCAAAACTAAAGATTCCACAAAGGGGGTTGTCTTTAGTCTATCATCTATTCCTAAGGGATACATGAGGGGTGGGGGCTCTATTTATAGGCCAGCCACTTACATAGGGGTAGTTTGAGAATAGAACTAGGGTTGCAACATAATAAGGGGGATATATGGGTTGTGGCCGAGCTGTGTGCGTGCAGACACTAGCATGACCGGTAGTACAGGACTTAAAGTTTGGTAGTACCGCTTGTGGGCGGTAGTGCCACTGGTTGGTACCGCGGCGTCCAGAAGCGTAGTGCACAGGTCCAGTAGTGGCCGGTAGTACCGGTCCCTCGGGTCCGGTAGTACCGGTGATGGAGCAACACTGGCTCGATGCAGCAGGGCCAGTAGTAGCGCTGGGTAGGGCGGTATTACCGGTCAAGACTGTCTTCATACTCCTCTTGTTCCAAGCATCCATCTTGTCGGGCTTGATGCTCCGGGTTTCCTCCCTTTCCTCCGTACTTGTCGGTGTGAACCTATCATGATCATGGGACGAAGTATGAAGTAGTATACCATTCAATAGGGTAGGAAGTGTTCTCTCATAGAGGATAGGATTCACCTTTGAAGTCCATGACGACTTGGACTAAGTTGGAGACCATGATGTGGTAACGACCGTAGGTCGAGATACATCATATCCCTCCTTCAAAAAGAGTCGTCCTCGACTCTACATGTTCATCACAAAGTAGAATAGGTCGAGAGACATTCTTGATCCTGGGGTTCACCATATAGTCGTCCTCGGGAAGATTGATTTAACAATACTTCTATGTTCCTTCACCTTCCATGAAGCCTACAAAGCTCACAACAAAAGCGAAGAAACACTCAAAGACTAGCCAATTCATGAAGATTATAGCATGAGTCCTCAAGTAGAAGGAAGTCACCTTATGGTGTAGAGATAGCTCGATGAAGGCCATCCACAGGTAACTCTCTACGGTTCGTCTTGTCAACTCTTGGTCCATAGAGGTTGACGCGTATGCAATTGTACCTTTATGCAACAAAGACCAAGAGGAGCATGTCATTTGTGGCATGTCCATTCTTGTTCACAACACTATTAGCACAACTCAAGTATAGAAAACGGAATGCATATGCAAGGTCAAAGTGCATGGAAATCATTTGAACATCATCCAAATGTGGGAACTCAAAAACTCCATATAACTTCTTAGTGTGGCACTCAAAGCAATTGACTAAAATATTGACCAACATCTTTGATGCAAATATAGGAGAATTCAGCAAAAACACATGAGGAAATATGTCCAAAACAACATCATTACGTGTGCAAACCAACAATTGGAAAGAGAAATTGTTCAATATGTTGGATGCCACACGAAAATCATCAAAACCAAAGATCATGGGCATATGAGTAGCACAAGTGGAAGTAGAAACAACATGTTTGCAAACAAACCATATGAAAGAGCAATTGTTCGTTATGTTTGTTGCAACAACTATGGGAGATACTTTGAAGCTCTCATGACAATACATGCTCATAATGGCATTATGGTTGCACACAAAACATCGGAAAGAGAAATTGTTCAACATTTTTGTTGCAACACACAAATCATCAATATCCAATAGCAAAGCAACATGATTGTCAGAAGGTGAAAGAATACCATCAACATGCTTGCAAGAAAACCATAGGAAAGAGCAATTTTTAACATGAAAGATGCAAAGCATGCAAAAGGTATCAGATCTAGGTTTGATCTTGAATTCACTTGTGGGATGCTCTCAAGAGCATGTTTTGTCATCTCGTGCTCAACCGAAGTTGACATTCTATTGCGGGTACCTACACACAACATATATACAAGGAAGTGAAGGGAATATGCCCGAGAGGCAATAATAAAGTGGTTATTATCTTATTCCATGTTTATGATAAATGTTTATTTTTCATGCTAGAATTGTATTGATCGGAAACATCAATACATGTGCGTTTAATAAACAAAAAGGGTTCCTAGTTATGCCTCTCTTATAGACTAGCTTGTTTATTAAAAAGATGATCAAGGTTTCCTGATCATGGACATTGGATGTTGTTAATAACAAGGTCACAACATTAGTTGAATGATGTGATGAACATTCATCCGAAGTTTAGCATTACGATCAAGTCATTATGTTTATATTGCTATAACATCATACGAAGTAATCTATATCCTTAGACCATGAGATCATGTTAATTGCTAACACCGGAAGAGTATCTTGATAACATCAAACGTCACACCGTAACAGGGTGACTATAAAGATGGGTTCAGTGCTACGAAGGTGTTATGTTGAGGCTCATGGATCAAGAGTGTAATTTGTCAATCCCGATGACGGATATATATACTCTGGGCCCTCTCGGTGATATCACATTGAGATAGCTTGCAAGCAAGTGATGTGATCACTAGAATATTATATCACGGGAACGAGAAAAGAGTGCATGTCGGTAACGAGATCAAACTAGGTATGGTGATACCGATGATCGAATCTCGGACATGTGATATATCGCGAGACAAAGGGATTTAGTTACTAGTGTTAAAGGTTCTCACGATCATAGAAGTCATCGTTGAATATGCAGGAGTTAGTATGGATCTCCAGGTCCCGCTTCTGATTATTGATCTGAGAAGAGTCTCAATCATGTCTGCATTATTCGTGAACCGTAGGGTGACACACTTAAGAGTTACCGAACACCATTTTGTAGCACATATGTTTCAGACGAAAGAATTGCAAAGCACAGGAATTGTTTCGATAGAAACCGGAAATTGTTTCGGGTGAAATTGCAGAAAGTGGTTCTGCATGTGATATTGAAATATTGCAAGGGGTTATATGTGAATGTTTGTTAATTAAAGTAATTAACAAAATTCTGAATAAATTTAATAACAGAGTTTTATTAAATGAGAGACCATTAAACTTGGAGAATTTTAATACATTTAAAGTGGGGACTTTAAAAGGGAATGTGAAGAGGCATTTTAATGTGAAGGGGTTACCACCACATGAATGGAGGAGGTGAAGGGTCACCTCCCCCATGCGCCGGCCATGAAGGAGGGGCACCCTCCTCCTCCTATAAAAGGCCACCCTCTCCCTCCTTCTTCCTCACACCTACTTGTGAAGGATCTCTCTCCCCCTCTAGAATTATTCCCCCATGGTCTCGGATTAGCGAGATACATGTTCCCGATGGCATTTCGTCTAGAAGGAGTTGCTGCTTCCGCTGGATCGCTGGAGCAAGGAGGTGGAGGTTGTCCGGTGGCTTGAACATGTGTGCGAGTACGGATACGCTGCTGAGTTGTGGCGCTCAGACTTCCTCATGATCTTGAGATCGGCAAGTGTACGACTACATCAACCACGAGTTCCTACTCGTTAACAAAACTTGTTGTCTTCGAGGGTAAGTTCTCGTTGGATGTATGTCCACCCGTTGCTTTGTACCTAGTAGATAGATCTTGGCGTGTAGTTCTCATCGTAGGAAATTTTTTGTTTTCTATGCTGCGGACCCAACAGTGGTATCAGAGCCAGGTTTATGCGTAGGTGCTTTGCACGGGTAGTACACATATGTTTATATGTGGGGGATGATGATCATGTTATTGCATCTTCTATGTATTTTGGATATTGGTGGCATAGTGGGATGAAGCATCCCGGACCAACCTTACATGTCATCGTACATGAGACCGGTTCCACGACTGACATGCAACTAGTTTTGCATAAATGGCTGGCGGGTGTATGTCTCTCCTACTATAGTCAATATCTGATTTACAACGAGTTGCTAATAACTTGGTTATCCTCGTTGTGGTTCATGTTTGTAGGTAAGAACGGTTCTATCTCCGAAAGCTCTAAGCCACGTAAAACTTGCAATTGATAAATTAGAGGCGTCTAGTTTAGATCGTTGCTGGGCTAGTGTCTTGATATGGTATTGTTGTAAGTATATGTATGATAGATACTCTTACAACACACTCAACGTGTAAGTTCCATAGACCTTGGCCTTACACACAAAGGAATGATAGAGATCATACAACGATGCAAATGATAGAGATCAAATGCATGGACCATATCATCTCACTTTACACATTAGATGTTAGCATCTTATACTGCTAGTTTGGCGCTTTCTATAGCATTGTAAGATGATCCCTCATTTAGATATCAAGATAAAAATGTGTTCTTCCTTAAGTATGCACCGTTCTGTGGATCGTGTTTCGAGACATCATGTGATGATTGGGTGTACTCGACTCTATGCTTTCATACAACGGGTGTAAGATAGTTTTACACACGCGAGTACTAAGGTTCTTACTTGGAAATCCTAGCATGTACAGACATGGCCTCGGAACACGGACCGAAAGGTTAAGCATGAGTCATATAGTTGATGTGATGCCCATATTAATGCTCGCCTTTGAAGCTACATCGACTCACGTGATGATCAGACTTGGTGTAGTGGATTTGGTTCATGTAATCACCAAAAAGGCACGAGGGATGTCGTTTTTGAGTGGGAGTTCATTTCTAATTTGGGTTAGTCGAACTCAATTTGTCATAAACTAAATCGAAGTGAATTTGCATAATTTGTTGTAGTAATTGGCGTCTGTTCACTACCTTATGCTTAGTTTTAATTGAGATAATAGAACTATAGAATTCTGGATATTTACTTTACGAACTGGTATCGTATTGTTTTGAATGTCAATTTAAAGTTTATAAGTCCTATTGCAAACTTTCAGCAAACTCTATTTACTCCATGAAGTTTAATAAGTAGTATTAAATCAAGAGTAAGAATTCCAATGTTAGTATGTAAAGTATCATGTTTGCCTCCATGATTATTGATATTCAAAAGTTGTTTTTATATCAAGATTATATAGGAGCTGAAAATTGTTTCAGAAACCATCATGTGTGAAAGATATTGTGATATCTGAAACAATGTTTATGGTTGCAATATGATAGAGTATAATTTAGCAAAATACATGTTCTCATATTGTATGAGAATTTGTGAAGGATGGAGATGTTAGGCATCTGGATCTCCCAAAAAGGTTTTTGGAAACTAACATTATACTCGCGATTCTTCCTTACAGGCTATAGTACCTTGATCATGAAAGTTTTCATGATAAGGATGAATAGAAGATGTAAGTAAAATGTTTACTACACTAATAGATTACTAAAGAATGGATTTTTGAAATAATGCCAAACATTTGATGATGGTGATCCACTTCAAAGTGCAAGTCCAAAGGTATTAGTATTTGACTATATACAAGCTTTCTACCATGTGTCATGTTAATGACACCACTATTGATGTTGATAGATTCTTTTAAAAGAAAAGGAATTGCTGAAAGAGAATCTATAAAATATTTGGCGTTGGATGTATGTCCACCCGTTGCTTTGTACCTAGTAGATAGATCTTGGCGTGTAGTTCTCATCGTAGGAAAATTTTTGTTTTCTATGATGCGGACCCAACAAGAAGAACATGTGTGCATCGTAGAGAAACACATCATCCATCATGACGTTTATCTTCTTGTGCACATCACTATTAGTGTCAATCAAGTGTGAAATAGATGCATGGTGAGTATGCAAGTGGGCATGCTTATCATGACATTTACCAAAATCTCCAAAATTTGAGAAATCTATGGGGGCCATATAAATAGAAAACATATGATAATTATTGTTGCAAGCAAAACAAGTGAAATATCAAGTATTCATCTTATTACAAGCAACGGGAGAAATTGTAAAACATCCATGACAAAGTATGGTCCGAGAGGTAATATTTTGATCATCATTCAAAGCAAAACATTGGAAAGAGCAATTGTTTAACAAAGTGCAATCAATGATGTCATCCACATAACGTTTAGAGTATATCATGTCTATGGAAATATCATGACAATAGAACGATTCACATGGTCATCATGACGCATAGCAAAATAAACACATGGGGATAAGAGTGGAACATATGTCATGTCACAAGCAAACCTTGCCATCGGGCCGGGCTTTGGTGGGCCGACCCGTGGCCCGCGAAAAAAGCACGGTATGGGGCCAGCCCGGCCCGTGGTGTGCCCTACCTGTACAGGCTCGTGAAATGACGGGGCCATGCCGGGGCTGACATGGTTATACGCCAAATATACGCCAGCCCATGAAGATTTTCGGGTGGCCCAGGCCCATGACGCCTTCGGATCCTTGAAGAACAAGACTAGAGTTTCAATACAACTTGTAACCTACTCGTATCGGTACCCGAGACCTAGCCTCCCCATATATAAAGGCTAGGAGGGTCCAACGAGGAGGACACCCAACAACGATTACACCCTGCGATTACGACATACACACCTCCACGCCAGATCGAATCTGCGCACCCTGTAACTTTCGGTTCCACCGCAATAAAAGAGCAGACAAGCAGGAGTAGGGTTTTCCCTCCGGGGGCCTGAACCTGGGTAAATCTCGTGTCCCCTGGTTGCTTGTCTGTTAACCGTGCCACGATCTCCAGCATCCCCATCTTCTCCAAAACCCAAGTCCATAACAATGGGCATTGACGAGATTAAACCTCGTCAATTGGCGCCGTCTGTGGGAACTGGGGGTGCTGATTGTGCGGTCGTGACGGTTCTGACCCGATCAATCTACAACTCCTCGGCGACGGAGAATCACCTCCTCTTCGGCACTTTCGACTTCACCGCCCACTCGCTGGCCACCATGAAGGATTTCGAGCCCGTAGGCGACGGACTCAAAATTCTGTTCGGGAGCCTCTGCTTCCAGGTGGGACAAACTGGCACCCTCCGCCTCCCCGAGCGGATGCATGTGCCGCCGATCAGGCCCGCTTCGTGGGCTCCACACCCCGTGCTACGCACGTCACCATCAACAGATGAGTTCTACAGCAGCAGCTGCTGCAACTCCGATCTGTGCGATCCACCTTCGGATGAAGGGACCTACGGTTCCGAATCCGAAAGCTGCGGCAGCAGCCAACCAATCTGCAGGCGCTATCTGTGCGCCGCAATCATCCAAACCGACGAAGACACGCCTAACCCGCCGCCCAACCCCAACCCGCAGGGCGGAAACGGCGAAAACAGGGAAAACAGGGGCCACCTCATCCAACTTAGCAAAGAAGGATGGGCCGAAGCACGCCGCGCCGTCGCAGGCGAAATAGTCCTACCCCTGGACTCCCGACGTGATCTGCTGATGGCATACCACTACCTCCTCATCGAGGAGCACAAGAAGCAAGTCAAGATGCAGGAGACGCTCGATAAACGCAAGAAAGCAGCCTCTGAATCCAGTGCGCGATGAGCTGCGCTCTCTGCCATGGGACCCGGCTCCAGCATAAACGGAAATCAGGGAAACAAGCACCACTCTCGGGTGGAAAACATGGACCCGAAGGAGCGGCGTGATGTGACCCGAACCCTCCACACATCGTTCATGGATATGGACGCCGACGGCAACATCACCCCGAAGACACCACAAGCCGCGATCATGGCAGCCACTGTGTATCTTGCGGCTCACCCACCTCTGGAGGGGGACCCGAAAAGGGCCATGCATAGGTCCGCACTCACTGGACTAGGACTAATCGGAGCTGCGCTCCACGAAGATGCTCCTACGGAGCCGAAGAAGAAAGCTCCGGCCAGGCGCGACCGGAGCCCCACTCCCGCATCCGAAGATGAAGAAGAACACGACCTTCCTCGAAGGAAGAAAAGCTCGCACCGCCACAAACACGACTACGATGCCAGAGACAAGCTTACACAGCGCAAGATCGACAAAGCACGCGCCAAACGCGCATGCTCATCCGAATCTGAGATGGATGAAGATGAAGGAGAACTCTGCGGGGCTCGATGCTTCAGCAGATCCGTCCAGCGAACACAGATGCCACGCAACTTCAAGCTTCCTTCGGATACTCCGAAGTTCAACGGCACGCAAGATCCAAAGTCCTGGCTCAGCGACCATCTGTCATCCGTCAAGCTTCAGGGAGGCAACAAAGAAACTGCCATGCAATGCCTTCAGCTTCGGCTGACAGGCGCGGCGCGGGTCTGGCTCAGCAGCCTATCATCAGGATCCATCCGAAGCTGGGAGGAGCTCACTTATAGCTTCATCCGAAACTTCAAAGGCACCAGCAAAAGGCCCACCTCAATCGAAGAGCTGCGAGCCTGCACTCAGAGAACGGGTGAATCTATTCGCTCGTACATACTACGCTGGTCTACGACCAAGAACTCCGCATCACACATCTCCGAAGAGCGGGCCATCGACGTCTTCAGGGACGGCGTAAAACGCCCAGACTTCAAGGAGAAACTTGGACGCGTAAAGCCCAAGACACTCGACCAGCTCATGGAAATCGCCAACAGTTGGGCAGATGGCGAAGATTGCATCCAGCGGGCACAATCAGATGAAGAAGACGACTACGGCCGAAGACGGGAACGCCGCAGCAAGAGGAGACCGCGCGTCTACGAGGACCGCGACGGACCCGACATGGTCACAGCCGGCTACGCCGACCGCCGTAACGACAACAGCCGCAGCAGCGGAGGATATCGCAGTGGAAACTTCCGCGACAACGGACGACCAACGCAGTCGTGGCAACGCCGCGACCGCGACAACAGACCTTCAGCACTCGACAAACTTTCGGGTCCATGCACCATCCACTTCTACATCGACAAACAAGATGGCAAAAAGAAAGCTAGCCACATGCTCAAGGACTGCCGCGAGTTCCAGAAACTCAGCGAAAGCATGGTACAGATGAGGCAACAAGCTCCCATTCTTGCGTTCGGAAACGCACTTGCGCCAGGCGAAATAGCACACGGAGCTCCTCCACCGCCGCCTATTGGAGGCCCGCATCAACCAGTCGCACCAGCGCAAAACAACGCCGGGATCGCTTACCCCCCACCAAAAGGAGCACTCAATATGATACAGAAGGGACGTCCCACAAACAGGGTGCAGAAGAAAATCACCCGACAAATCAACATGGCCCTGACAACTCCGCCTGCAATCCCTGAGTACCTCAGCGGATCGGAGTCCTGCATCACATTCACCCGCGCGGATCACCCTTGTCAGATCCCTCGCCTAGGTCATGCTGCCCTGGTGCTGGAGGCGCAGATCGGAGGCTTCGAGATGAGTCGCGTCTTCATGGACGGCGGCAGCGGCATCAACCTAATATTCGCAAGCACTCTAGCAGCTATGCGGATCCCGCAATGCAGCCTGGAACAATCAGACACAACGTTCCACGGCATTTTCCCAGGGAAGGGCATCTTCCCCCTGGGCAAAATAGGGCTCGACGTCATCTTCGGGACACCGGACAACTTTCGGCAGGAGCGCCTAGAATTCGAAGTGGTGGACTGGCCGTCGCAATACCACGCCATCCTGGGACGCGTAGCATTCGCAAGGTTCCTGGCCGTCCCACACTACGCATACCTACTACTCAAGATGCCAGGACCAAGGGGCGTCATCACAGTCCACGGGAGCTTCACCTGATCGGACCAATGCGACAGGGATTTCAACAAAATCTCCCAGTCCTTCGGCATGCAAGACGAGCTTGTAAGGCTCCGCGAAGTGGCAGACAATGGGCTACCCCCAGTCACCAAGCAGAACGCACCTGATATGTCTTTCGACTCCACCATCAACACCAAAAAAGTACAGGTCCATCCAACGGATGCCTCCAAGATGGCGCTAATCGCCAACGACCTCAACACCGCATAGGAAAGCGCGCTCGTCGAATTCCTCCGTGAGCACTGGGAAATCTTCGCCTGGTGTCCTGCGGACATGCCAGGAGTTCCCAGGAAATTCGCCGAGCACGCACTCAATGTCTTCCCAGACACCAAGCCAGTCAAACAGTCCATCCGAAGACTGTCGGAGTCACGAGCCGAAGCTATCGGCAAAGAGATCAACAGATTACTCGCAGCAGACTTCATCTGGGAAATCAAGGAAAGCGAGTGGCTGGCAAACACAGTGATGGTCCCGAAGAAGGACACGGACATCCTGCGGATGTGCGTAGACTTCACGTCACTGAACAAACACTGCCCTAAGGACCACTTCCCTCTCCCTCGGATCGACCAGATCATCGATTCGACTGCAGGTTGTGGGTAACTCTCCTTCCTCGACGCCTACTTAGGCTATAACCAGATTCGACTCAAGGTCAAAGATTAAGAGAAAACGGCGTTCATCACACCGTTCGGAGTATACTGCTACAACACAATGCCCTTCGGGCTAAAGAACGCGGGTGCCACGTACCAGCGATGCATGCAGGCCTGCCTCAAGGACCAGATCGGCCGCAACGTCCAAGTCTATGTCGACGACATAGTCATCAAAACCAAGGAGGCAAGAACACTTATCGACGATCTCCGCGAGACGTTCGACAACCTTGATCGCTACAGGATCAAGCTCAATCCTGAAAAGTGCGCCTTCGGCGTCCCCTCAGGTCAACTGCTCGGATACTTCATCTCTCAACGAGGGATTGAAGCGAACCCGAAGAAAATCAAAGCAGACAAGTTCGAGTGGACACCAGAAGCCAACGACGCATTCGAAAAGCTCAAGCGGCTCCTCTCCACCTCGCCCGTTTGGTCACGCCAAAAGAGCGCGAGCCCCTGTTGCTGTACATAGCAGCCACACACCAGGTGGTCAGCACAGTACTTGTGGTCGAACGACCCGAAGAAGACAAGACCCATGGGGTACAACGCCCAATTTACTACCTCAGCGAGGTTCTCACTCCAACAAAACAGCGGTACTCGCACTACCAGAAGCTGGCCTACGGCGTGTTCATGACGGCTCGACGACTGAGCCACTACTTCCAGGAGCATCAGGTGATGGTCGTCAACGAGGCACCCCTAAACAGCATCCTGAACAATCCAGAGGCCACAGGACGCGTGGCCCTGTCGGGCATCGAACTATCACCACTGGACATCATCTACGAGAAGCGACACGCAATCAAATCTCAAGTCCTTCCGGACTTCCTGGTGCACTGGATGGAGCTGCAGCTGCCTGACACCCTAGACATGTCGCAGTCCTGGACAATGCATTTTGACGGCTCCAAACGCGAAGCCGGAGCAGGGGCAGGAGTCATACTGACCTCCCCGCAAGGTGACAAGATCAAGTACGTCCTTCGGATGAAATTCAGAGCCTCCAACAACGAGGCCGAATACGAGGCCCTCATCCATGGCATGCGGATGGCAAAAATATGCGGCGCAACGCGCCTGGTCATCTACGGTGACTCCAACCTTGTCGTCCAGCAGACGATGAATGAGTGCGACGCACACGCCGTAAACATGATCGCGTACCGCACACTATACAACGCACTCGAAGGAGAATTCGACGGCTGCGAACTTCGGCACGTCGGAAGAGAGAGCAACGAGGAGGCCGATAGACTCGCCAACATCGGCTCCACTTGTGCAAAAGTACCACCAGGTGTGTTCCTCGAACAGATCTGCGTGCCATCCATCAAGCGGAAATTCCCCAAGGGATCACCCGAAGAAGCAGAACACTCGGGGGCTACGCTACCCGAAGGTCAGGAAGGACCCGAAAAGTTGGATACCGAAGTCGCCATGGTCAACATGATGCAGGTCATGGCAGTCGAAGAAACCTGGACACGTCCATACCTCCAGTTCCTGCTAAACGGAAACTTACCAGACAACCCGACAGATGCCCGGCGCATATCTCGTCGGTCAAAAGCCTTCACCATCATCAACGGCGAACTATACAAACACAGCATTACAGGCGTCCTACAACGGTGCGTCACCATCAGCGATGGCAAGACCATACTCCAAGATATCCATGAGGGCATCTGCGGCCCATCAGCACAACGCCTAGGTCGGTTCGTTGGTCTGCTAAGACGACATTGATTGGTTGATCTAGTCCCGCCGCATCCCCGCCGGGGTTAGCTGTCGCCTCCCCTGCTAAGAGATCGTTCCATCTCCCAATCCTGGTGAGTTTGTTGTTTTCCTCTCTCATTTCTGGCGCGGATTCGGCCTACCCATCAGTGACTTCTTCCATGACTTTCTCACCACTTTTTCTCTTCAACCCCACCATCTTCCGGCTAATGCCATCACCTCTCTCTGCTTTCGCTTCCGAGGTTGAGGGGTACCTCGGCCTGTGGCCCACCATTCACATCTGGTTCAAGTTCTTCGGCTTTAGGGCCAATGTTGTTCCGAATGAGGACCTTCGCCCTGTCGACAAATCTCTGACCCAGTGCGGGGCGGCTTCCATCTCACCTCGGAAAGAGTCTGTCTTTCCCCGAGTTACCGGGTTGGAGTACTGCAAGGGATGGGCCAAGACGTTCTTCTAAGTGAAGAATGATACATTGGAGGAAAAGATTCGGCAGCCTCCTTTCTCTCTCGGTGCCCTGACAGGACCAAATGGAGCCGGATCCCGAGGAAATCCGGTACCTTAGTTGATTTCATACAGAAGCACGTCAACGAGCTGAATCTATTGGGGTTGTCTGGCGAGGATATAATGATCACTTTCATCCATAGCCGAATCTCCCTGCTGCAGCATCGCAAGCACAAGCTTTGCCACATGAGCGGGCACCTCGACCCCAACCGAACTTCGTCATTTGAGCTCTCCGACTCTCAGATTTTCTGTCGAGTTAAGGCTTTCTTCAAGACTCAAATGACTGAGGATTGGGACTGGGGGTTTGAGCACTATAGCCAAGATAGGCCAGCTCCCACGGTATGTCTTTTATTCGACTCTTTTTTTCTGAGTTACACCTTATGTCGGCCTGTATCATTTGTATGACTCTTTTGCCTTGTTCCTTTCAGACTTTTCTTCAGTAGACAATTGAGGATGGCGTGGTTCCATCCTTTAAATGGGGAAGGATCGTGATACCTCGGATACGGAGGAGCCGGACTCTGAAATGTTCCTGCCTGTTCCGGACCCTGGCCCAAACCGATCCTCTAGTAAGACCTTTGTCTTAGGGATTGGCCGGATGGCGATGATGATGATGATGATGATTGTGAAGTTCTTGAGGTATTTGATCAGGTGCCTATCTCATATGCTTTTTCGATTGATTCAACTCTAGCTAATCCGGCCGGTCAGTGTTGGAGATATGCCCAAGAGGCAATAATAAAAGTGGTTATTATTATATCTTTGTGTTTATGATGAATGTTTACATCCCATGCTATAATTGTATTATAAGGAAACACTAATACATGTGTGTTTTGTAAACATAAAAGAGTCCCTAGTAAGCCTCTTGTGGAACTAGCTTGTTGATTAAATGATGATCATGGTTTCCTGATCATGGACATTAGATGTCATTAATAACAAGGTTATATCATTAGGAGAATGATGTGATGGACACACACCTATAGTAAGCGTAGCATAAGATCAAGTCATTAAGTTCGTATTGCTGTAAGCTTTCAAATGCATAGTAACCTAATCCTTCGACCATGAGGTTATGTTAATCACCATCACCGGATGGGTACTTTGATGACATCAAACACCGCTTCGTAACTGGGTGGTTATAAAGGTGTCATTGGGAATTCTGAAAGTATGTGTTGAAGCGCATGGACCAAGATTGGGATTTGTCCATCCATATGACGGATATATATGCTCTGGGCCCTCTCGGTGGAATGTCATCTAGTTAGCTTGCAAGCATGTGACTGGGTCACAAGGGATGACATAACATGGAACGAGTAAAGAGTACTTATCAGTAACGAGGTAGAACTAGGTATAGAGATACCGACGATCAAACCTCGGATAAGTAGAATATCGCGTGACAAAGGGAATTGGTTTCGTATGTTAATGGTTCTATCGATCACGAAGTCATCGTTGAGTATGTGGGAGCCGTTATGGATCTCCAGATCCCACTGATGGTTATTGATCGGAGAGGTGTCTTCATCATGTCTGCATATTCACGAACCGTAGGGTAACACACTTAAGGTTCGAAGTTGTTTTAAGTAGATATGGAATATGCGTTGGAGACCGAATGTTGTTCGGAGTCTCGGATTGGATCCGGGACATCACGAGGAGATCCGGAATTGTCCGAAGAATAAGATTCATATATTGGGGATCATTTTCTAAGTTAAGGAAATGTTCCGGAGTGTTTGTATGGAGATTCTAGAAGGTTTCGGAATGTTCTAGAAGGTTCTAGAAAGATTGCTTGGAGTTTGCTTGAAAACCAAGAAAGGGTCAAGGAAACCTTGTGGGGCTAGACACGGATTTGTGGGGGAGGAGGACTCCTCCCCCCCTTCCCAACCCGCCGGCTAAGGAGGGAGGGGAGTCCTACTAGGACTCCCCCTCCCATGGCGCGCCTCCCTCCTTTAAATAGAGGGGAGGGGGCGCCACCCCCTAGACCTCTCCCATAACAATCCCTAGTCGCCGCCTCTCTCCTCTTCCTTCGCTCTGCTCCGGCTTAGGCGAAGCCCTGCAGAATTCTCTCCTCCACCACCACCACACCGTCGTGCTGCTGGGATTCCGTGGAGAAGATCTACTACCTCCGCTGCTCGCTGGAACGAGGAGAGGAAGGTATGCTTGGACTCCGCACATGTGACCGACTGCGGAAGCGCTGCCGGAACGCGGCGTCGGAAGGATCGTCCACACGATCTTGAGATCGGCAAGTGATCGACTACATCAACCCCGAGATCTAATCTCGTAACGCTTTCGGTTCTACGAGGGTTAGTACAGATCTATCTCGTTGCATATGTCTAATAGATTAGATCTTGGCTTTTATCTAGATTAGATCTAGGTTTTGTTCATTCTTGCGGTAGAAATTTTTTGTTTTCCATGCTACGAACCCATCAGTGGTATCAGAGCCTTATCTATGCGTAGATCTGTTGCACGAGTAGAACACAATGATGTTGTGGGCGTTGGTGCTCGTGCCACCTTTTGCTTTGTGTACTTTGCATCTTGCGGTATGGTGGGATGAAGCGGCTCGGGCTAACCTTACATGTCATCGCACATGAGACTTGCTCCAAGCTTGACGTGTAACTTGCTTTGCACAAGTGGCTTTGCGGGTGTCTGTCTCTCCCATCATAGTATAGATCCAATCTACACTTTGCACTTGATAGCACTTGTATCAACGTTGTGGTTCAGTTTCGTAGGTAAGATCCGTTCTTATTCGAAAGCCCCAAACCACGTAAAACTTGCAAAGAAAATTAGAGGCGTCTAACTTGTTTTTTCAAGGGTTTTGTGATGTTATATGGCCATCATGTGATTGTGATTATATTTGATGTATGCAATGATCCTTGTTGTAATATGGCAACCGACAGGACCCTAATGGTTGTCTTTAATTCTGTTAAGACCTGCGTGTCTATTCATCTCGTAATAGCTTTATTCCAAGTAGTTGTAATAGTTTCTAGTGATGATGGACAACCATGAAGTGGCGCCACTGACCTTGACGCAATGCTGGTGATGATGGAGATCATGTCCGTGCTTTGGAGATGGAGATCAAAGGCATAAGAAGAAAGGGCCATATCATATCACACTAATTATGAATTGCCTATGATGTTAATCCTTTATGCATCTTGTATTGCTTAGATCGCGACGGTAGCATTATAAGATGACCCTCTCACTAAATTTCAAGTAATAAAGTGTTCGTCCTTAGTTGGCACCGTTGCTAAGACTCGTCGTCTCGAAGCATCTCGTGATGATCGGATGTGATAGATTCTACGTGTGCATACAACGGGTGCAAGCCAGATTTGCACATGAGGAAACTAAGGTTAATCTTGACGAGCCTAGCATGTACAGACATGGTCTCGGAACACGGAATACTGAAAGGTAGAGCATGAATCATATAAGTGATATGATGAACATGAAGATTGTTCGCCGATGAAACTACATCTTCTCTCGTGAAGATCGGACTTTGTGTAGTGGACTTGGTTCGTGTAATCACTAAGACAATGTGAGGGATGTTGTTTTGAGTGGGAGTTCACCTAGTTAATTTAAGAATTAAAGTAGAACTCAATTTATCATAAACTTAGTCTAAACTACTTGCAAATTTGTTGTAGATTATGGCGAATCTCTCCATCAATTTCAATGCGTTCCTAGAGAAAGAAAAACTTAAGAACAATGGAAGCAACTTGACGGACTGGCTCTGTGGTCTGAAGATTGTCCTCAGGGCTGGTCAGATGACCTATGTGCTCGAAGCACCGCTAGGTGACCCACCTGCAGATGATGCCACCGATGACGTAAAGAATGTTTACGCCACTCGGAAAAATCATTACTCCACAGTTCAATGTGCCATCCTGTACGGTTTAGAAACGGAGCTCTAGAAGCGTTTTGAGCACCACGACCCGTTTGAGATCATTAAGGAGCTCAAGCTCATTTTTGAGACTCACGCGGTCATGGAGAGCTATGAGGCCTCCGAGAAGTTCTTTACCTGCAAGATGAAAGAGGGAAGCTCCGTTAGCGAGCATGTGCTCACCATGTCTGGGCATGCAGACAAACTCCAAGAGTTGGGGATAACGATTCCTAATGAGTTAGGGATTCACCGTGTCCTCCAATCACTGCCACCGAGTTATAAGAACTTTGTGATGAACTACAATATGCACTGCATGAACAAGACGTTGCCTGAACTATCGTCCATGCTGAAAACTGCTGAAGTGGAGATCAAGAAGGAGCACCAAGTGTTGATGGTTAATAAGACCACCAATTTCAAGAAACAGGGCAAGCCTAAGAAAAAGGGCAACTTCAAGAAGGACGGCAAGAAAGCTGCCGCACCTGCTAAGAAGCCCAAGGTTGGTCCTAAGCCCGAAACTGAGTGCTTCTACTACAAGGGTGCTGGTCACTGGAAGCGTAACTGCCCCAAGTACCTGGCAAATCTGAAGAGCGGCAACATCAAGAAGAAAGGTATATTCGATATACATGTTATTGATGTGTATCTTACTAGTAGTCGTAGTAGTGCCTGGGTATTTGATACTGGTTCGGTTGCTCATATTTGTAACTCGAAACAGGAGCTGTGGAATAAACGAAGACTGGCAAGAGACGAGGTGATGATGCGCGTTGGAAATGGCTCCAAGGTTGATGTGATTGCCGTCGGCACGCTCCCTCTACATCTATCTTCGGGATTAGTTTTAAACTTAAATAATTGTTATTTGGTGCCTGCGTTAAGCATGAACATTATATCTGGATCTTGTTTATTGCGAGACGGTTACTCTTTTAAGTCTGAGAATAAAGGTTGTTCGATTTATATGAGTAATATCTTTTATGGTAATGCACCTGAGATAAATGGTTTGTTCTTATTGAATCTCGATAGTAGTGATACACATGTTCACAACATAGATGCTAAACGAATAAAATTGAATGATAATTCTACATACATGTGGAACTGTCGTCTTGGTCACATTGGAGTGAAGCGTATGAAGAAACTCCATTTTGATGGACTTCTTGAATCACTTGAAAGATGCGAAGCATG
The DNA here is from genome assembly GCA_916181665.1 of Avena sativa. NCBI lineage: Eukaryota > Viridiplantae > Streptophyta > Magnoliopsida > Poales > Poaceae > Avena > Avena sativa. The sequence continues at coordinate 21,637,797 of OV702290.1, read as the reverse complement.
TCTAATGGGAAAAATGACTAAGACTCCATTCTCTGGAATAATGGAGCGAGCTGCGGACTTATTGGAAATAATACATACCGATGTGTGCGGTCCAATGAGTGTAGCGTCGCGTGGTGGATATCGTTATGTTCTCACTTTCACAGATGACTTAAGTAGATATGGGTATGTCTACTTTATGAAACATAAGTCCGAAACTTTCGAGAAGTTTAAGGAATTTCAAAGTGAAGTGGAAAATCATCGTAACAAGAAGATTAAGTTTCTGCGTTCTGACCGCGGAGGTGAATAACTGAGTTATGAGTTTGGCATGCATTTAAAGAAATGTGGAATACTTTCGTAGTTGACACCGTCGGGAACACCACAGCGTAATGGTGTGTCCGAATGTCGTAATCGAACTCTCTTAGATATGGTTCGGTCTATGATGTCTCTTACAGATTTACCGCTATCATTTTGGAGCTATGCATTAGAGACAGCCGCATTCACTTTAAATAGGGCACCATCTAAATCCGTTAAAACGACACCGTACGAATTGTGGTTTGGTAAGAAACCTAAGTTGTCGTTTCTTAAAGTTTGGGGTTGCAAAGCGTATGTAAAGAAGTTACAACCTGATAAGCTTGAACCCAAAGCAGAGAAATGCGTCTTCATAGGATACCCTAAAGAAACAATTGGGTATACCTTCTATCATAGATCCGAAGGCAAAGTTTTCGTTGCCAAGAATGGATCCTTTCTTGAGAAGGAGTTTCTCTCGAAAGAGGTGACTAGAAGGAAAGTAGAACTCGACGAGGTTATTGAACCTTCTCTCAGAGTTGAGAGTAGCGCAGCACCAGAAGATGTTTTTGTGCCGCCTGCACCAACTGGAGAGGAAGCTAATGATGGTGATCATGAAACTTCGAACGAAGTTACTGCTGAACCTCGCAGGTCAACGAGGGTTCGTACCACTCCTGAGTGGTATGACTCTGTGTTGAACGTCATGTTGGTGGACAACACTGATGACCCCGCGACGTATGAAGAAGCTATGGTGAGCCCAGATTCCGACAAATGGCTAGAAGCCATGAAATCCGAGATGGGATCCATGTACGAAAACCAAGTGTGGACTTTGGTGGACTTACCGGATGGCCGTAAGGTTGTCGAGAACAAATGGATTTTCAAAAGAAAAACAGATGCTGATGGTAATGTTACCGTCTATAAAGCTCGACTTGTCGTGAAAGGGTTCCGACAAATTCAAGGAGTTGACTACGATGAGACTTTCTCACCAGTAGCGAAGCTAAAGTCTGTGAGGATTTTGTTAGCAATCGCTGCATATTTCGATTATGAAATTTGGCAGATGGATGTCAAAAACGGCGTTCCTTAATGGTGACATTGAGGAAGAGTTGTATATGGTACAACCCAAGGGTTTTGTCGATCCTAGTGATGCTGACAAGGTATGCAAACTTCAGCGCTCCATTTATGGAATGAAGCAAGCATCCCGGAGTTGGAATCAACATTTTGATAAAGTAATCAAAAACTTTGGATTTATACAAACTTATGGAGAAGCTTGTATTTACAAGAAAGTGAGTGGGAGCTCTGTAGCATTCCTAGTACTATATGTAGATGACATATTGTTGATTGGGAATGATATAGAACTTCTTAATAGCGTCAAAACCTATTTGAATAATAGTTTTTCAATGAAGGATCTTGGTGAAGCGGCATATATTCTAGGCATCAATATTTATAGAGATAGATCAAGATGCCTAATAGCGCTTTCACAAAGTACATACTTAGACAAAGTTCTAAAGAAGTTTAGAATGGAAGAGAGCAAGAAAGGGTTCGTGCCCATGTTGTCAGGTAAGACCTTGAGTAAGACTCAAAGTCCGGCTATGGCAGAAGATAGAGAAAAGATGAATAATATTCCCTATGCCTCGGCCATAGGTTCTTGTTGGAGATATGCCCTAGAGGCAATAATAAATATAGTTATTATTATATCTTTGTGTTTATGATAAATGTTTATATTCATGCTATAATAGTATTAACAAGGAAACATTAATACTTGTGTGAATTGTAAACTTAAATTGAAGTCCCTAGTATAGCCTCTATACTTCACTAGCTTGTTGGTTAATAGATGATTGTGGTTTCCCTATCATGAACATTGAGATGTTATTAACAACAAGATCATATCGTTAGGAGAATGATATGGTGGACATACTCCTATAGATAAGCGTAGCATAAAGATCAAGTCATTTCAATAGTTCAATTGCTATATGCTTTCTGATACATAGTAACCTAATTCCTTCGACCATGAGATCATGCATATCACCTTTACTGGATGGATGCTTTGATGTCATCAAACACCACACCGTAACAGGGTGGCTATAAAGGTGGTATTGAGTGTTCGGAAAGTATTGGTTGAAACACATGGATCAAGAGTGGGATTTGTCCATCCATATGACGGATAGATATTCTCTGGGCCCTCTCGGTGAAATGTCATCCAATTAGCTTGCAAGCATGTGACTGGGTCACAAGGGATCACATATCACGGGAACGAGAAAAGAGTACTTATCAGTAACGAGGTTGAACTAGGTATGCAGAGATACCGAAGATCATAACCTCGGATAAGTAACATATCGTGAGACAAAGGGAAATTGGTATCGTATGTAAGTGGTTCATTCGATCGCAAAGTAATCGTAGAAATATGTGGGAGCCATATGAATTTCCAGATTCCTCTATTGGTTATTGTTCGGAGAAGTGTCTCGATCATGTCCGCATAATTCACGAACCGTAGGGAGACACACTTAAGGATTCGACGTTGTTTGAGTAGTTATGGTATTATGAGAAAGAGACCGAATGTTGTTCGGAGTCTCGGATGGGATCCGGGATATCACGAGGTGATCCGGAATGGTCCGGAGAATAAGATTCATATAAGGAAAGTCCCGTTTCGGAGTTGGGGAATGGTTCCGGTGTTTTCATCGGGAACATTCTAGAAGGTCCCGGAATGTCCGGCACTCCGGGGGGGAAGGGGTACATGAATGTGTCATTGCATGTTGGAATGATTGCATCATGTACTAAGTGTTCTCGCTGTCCGAAATAAAGGGTTAATTCAAATCCTAATTGGAAAAGTCAAACTGCCAGTTTTCGGTCAAACTGCCAGTTTCGGAAAGTGGAGAAAGAGGAGGAGAGGTGGAGGCCGAGTTGGAGGAGGGTTCCTCCCCTAGGCCGGCGCACCTCCCAAGGCCGAGTTGGGGAGGAACTCCTCCCCTTGGCCGCCGGCCCTCCCACCTATAAAGGGAGGGGCAGGGCTCCCCTCTCTACACAACACTACTTCCTATCTTCTAGACCTAAACCCTAGATCTAAACCCCGGTTTAGAACTATTTTGGTTTAGAGCCTTCTAATTGGTTTAGAGCCCTCTAATTGGTGTGTCTAATTACTAGACCACTAATAGCCTCTCTCATAAGCTCCACCATACTCGCACCGGCTTAAGGCGAAGCCCTGCGGGATCTCCCCTCTACCTCCGGTACCACGCCGTTGTGCTGCCGGAATCGCGAGGAGAGTGCTACAACCTCCGCTGCCTGCTGGAACAAGGGAGAGGAAGGTCTTCGTCGAGTACCGAACGTGTGACCGACTGCGGGAGCGCTGCTGGAACGTGGCGCCGGAAGGATCGTCTACGCGATCTTGAGATCGGAAAGAGTACGACTACATCACCCACGAGAATCTGCTCTCGTTAAACACTTTGGAATCTTCGAGGGTGAGTTATTCCATCGACTCGTTGCTACAATCTAGTAGATAGATCTTGGCTTGTTTGTTTGTATGCGATAGAAAATTTTTGTTTTCCATGCTACGAACCCCTACAGTGGTATCAGAGCCGTGTCTATATGTAGATCTGTTGCACGAGTAGAACACAATGGTCATTGTGGGCGTTGATGCTTTTATTGTAGATTGCTTTTTGTGTACTTTGCATCTTGCGGTATGTTGGGATGAAGCGGCCCGGGCTAACCTTACATGACATCGTTCATGAGACTTGCTCCACGCTTAACATGCAACTTGTATTGCATAAGTGGCTTTGCGGGTGCCTGTTTCTCCTAGCATAGTAAAGATCCAATTTACAACGGGTAATCAACAATGCTAGTATCAATGTTGTGGTTCTTGTTCGTAGGTTAGAACGACACTTATGGAAAGCCCCAAACCACGTAAAATATGCAAAGAAAGTAGAAGCGTCTAACTTTGTTTTGCAGGGGTGTGCAGTGATGTGATATGGCCATGATTGTTATTATATTTGATGTATGCAATGTTCCTTATTGTAAGTTGGCAACCGGCAGGAGCCATATGGTTGTCTTTAATTTCTGTTAAGACCTGCGTGTCTATTCAAAATAGTTGTAATAGTTGAAGCTGGTAGACGACAACCATGAAGAAGCGTCATTGACCTTGATGCTATGCCGGTGATGATGGAGATCATATTCGTGCTTGAAGATGGAGATCGGAAGCACAAAGAAGAAAGGCCATATCATATCACATATTATGAATTGCATGTGATGTTAATCCTTTATGCATCTTGTATTGCTTAGTAGACGACGGTAGCATTATAAGATGATCCCTCATGCACATAAATTTCAAGTTCTAAAGTGTTCACCCTTAGTATGCACCGTTGCCAAAGCTTGTTGCTTCGAAGCACCACATGATGATCGGGTGTCTTTGATTCCGCGGGTGAATACAACGTAAGCAAGCCAGATTTGCTTATGCGGTAGCTAAGGTTTGATCTTGACGAGCCTAGCATGTACAGACATGGCCTCAGGAACACGGATCGCCGAAAGGCAAAGCATGAATCATATAGTAGATATGATGAACATGATGATTGTTCGCCATTAAAACTATATCAGCTCTCGTGATGATCGGTGTTGATGTAGTGGATTTGGTTCGTGTGATCACTAAAACAATGTGAGGGATGTTGTTTTGAGTGGGAGTTCACCTAGTTTAATTTCATTAATTAATTTGAACTCAATTTGTCATAAACTTAGTCTAAACTATTGCAAATGTGTTGTAGATCAATGGCAGCCCCTACCATCAATTTTAATGCGTTCCTAGAGAAAGAAAAGTTGAAAAACAATGGAAGCAACTTCGCGGATTGGTTCCGCAATTTGAGGATTGTCCTCACAGCTGGTAATTTGACCTATGTGCTGGATGCACCGCTAGGTGACCCACCTGCAGCTGATGCTACCGATGAAGTAAAGAATGTTTACCTCGCTCGGAAGAATCAGTACTCCATAGTTCAGTGTGCTATCTTGTATGGTTTAGAATCGGAGCTTCAGAAAAGGTTTGAAGAGTCAGATCCATATGATATTGTCGAGGATCTCAAATTAATCTTTGAGACTCATGCGGCAATTGAAAGTTATGAAGCTTCTGAAAAGTTCTTTAACTGCAAGATGGAAGAGGGTAGCTCCGTCAGTGAGCATGTGCTTAAGATGTCTGGGCACGCAAATAAACTTCAAAGTTTGGGTATAGTGATTCCTAATACTTTGGGAGTTTACCGCATCCTCCAATCACTACCACCAAGTTACAAGAACTTTGTGATGAACTACAACATGCAGAACATGAACAAAGAGTTGCCAGAACTATTTGCTATGTTAAAATCTGCAGAAGTGGAGATCAAGAAAGAGCACCAAGTGTTGATGGTCAATAAGACCACCAAATTCAAGAAAGGCAAGTCTAAGCAAAAGGGACACTTCAAGAAGGGTGGTAAGAAAGTTACCATGCCAACGAAGAAGACCAAGGCTGGACCTAAGCCTGAAACTGAGTGCTTTTACTGCAAGGGAGAAGGTCACTGGAAGCGGAATTGCCCAAAGTACTTGGCGGATTTGAAGAACGGCAACATCAAGAAGAAAGGTATATTTGATATACATGTTATTGATGTGTATCTCACTAGTATTCGTAGTAGTGCCTGGGTATTTGATACTGGTTCGGTTGCTCATATTTGTAACTCGAAACAGGAGCTGCAGAATAAACGGAAGCTAGCGAAGAACAAGGTGTCGATGCGTGTGGGAAACGGATCAAAGGTTGATGTGATCGCGGTCGGCACGCTACCTCTTCATCTACCATCGGGATTAGTTTTATACTTAAATAATTGTTATTTGGTGCCTGCGTTGAGCATGAACATTATATCAGGATCTTGTTTATTGCGAGACGGTTACTTGTTTAAATCAGAGAATAATGGTTGTTCGATTTATATGAGTAATATGTTTTACGCACATGCACCTTTGATAGATGGTCTATTCTTATTGAATCTCGATAGTAGAAATACACATCTTAATAACATTGAAGCTAAACGTTTGAAATCAAGCGATAATTCGACCTATATGTGGCACTGTCGTCTTGGTCACATTGGAGTGAAGCGTATGAAGAAACTCCATTCCGATGGACTTCTTGAATCACTTGATTTTGAATCACTTGAAAGATGCGAGGCATGTCTGATGGGTAAAATGACTAAGACTCCATTTTCTGGTATAATGGAGCGAGCTACAGACTTATTGGAAATCATACATACCGATGTGTGTGGTCCAATGAGTGTAGCATCGCGCAGTGGTTATCGTTATGTTCTTACCTTCACGGATGACTTGAGTAGATATGGGTATATCTATTTCATGAAACATAAATCCGAAACTTTCGAGAAGTTTAAGGAGTTTCAAAGTGAGGTAGAGAATCAACGTAACAAGAAGATTAAATTTCTACGTTCTGATCGTGGAAGTGAATATCTAAGTTACGAGTTTGGCGAGCATTTAAAGAAGTGCGGAATACTTTCACAATTGACACCGCCGGGAACACCACAGCGTAATGGTGTGTCTGAACGTCGTAATCGAACTCTCTTAGATATGGTTCGTTCTATGATGTCACTTACAGATTTACCGCTATCATTTTGGGGTTATGCATTAGAAACAGCCGCATTCACTTTAAATAGGGCACCATCTAAATCCGTTGAAACGACACTGTATGAATTATGGTTTGGGAAGAAACCTAAATTGTCGTTCCTTAAAGTTTGGGGATGCGAAGCCTATGTAAAGAAGTTACAGCCGGACAAGCTTGAACCCAAAGCGGAAAAATGCGTCTTCATAGGATACCCGAAGGAAACTATTGGGTATACCTTCTATCATAGATCCGAAGGCAAAATCTTTGTTGCCAAGAATGGATCCTTTCTAGAGAAGGAATTTCTCTCGAAAGAAGTGACTGGAAGGAAAGTAGAACTCGACGAGGTTGTCGAACCTTCTCTCGAAATTGCGAGTAGCGCATCACCGGAAGAAGTTCCTGTGGTGCCTGCACCAATAAGAGAGGAAGCTAATGATGGTGATCATGAAACTTCGGTTGAAGTTGCTACAGAGCCTCGGAGGTCAACGAGAACTCGTACCACTCCAGATTGGTATGATTCCGTTATGAATGTCATGTTGGTGGACAACACCGATGACCCCGAGACATATGAGGAAGCGATGATGAGCCCAGATTCCAATAAATGGCAAGAAGCCATAAAATCCGAGATTGGATCCATGTACGAAAACCAAGTATGGACTTTGGTGGACTTACCGGATGGCCGGAAGGCTGTCGAGAACAAATGGATTTTCAAGAAGAAAACAGATGCTGATGGTAATGTTACTGTCTATAAAGCTCGACTTGTCGCAAAAGGGTTTCGACAAATTCAAGGAGTTGACTACGATGAGACTTTCTCACCGGTAGCGAAGCTAAAGTCTGTGAGGATTATGTTAGCAATCGCTGCATATTATGATTATGAGATATGGCAGATGGATGTCAAAACAGCATTCCTCAATGGAGACATTGATGAAGAGTTGTATATGATACAACCCAAAGGTTTTGTCGATCCTAAAGACGCTAACAAGGTATGCAAGCTTCAACGGTCCATCTATGGATTGAAGCAGGCATCCCGAAGTTGGAATCAACGTTTTGATAAGGTAATCAAAAGTTTTGGTTTTATACAAACTTATGGAGAAGCTTGTATTTACAAGAAAGTGAGTGGGAGCTCTGTAGCATTCTTAATACTGTATGTGGATGACATATTGTTGATTGGGAATGATGTAGACCTTCTTAATAGTGTCAAAGAGTATTTGAATAATAGTTTTTCAATGAAGGATCTTGGCGAAGCAGCTTACATATTAGGCATAAAGATTTATAGAGATAGATCGAAACGCCAAATATCATTGTCACAAAGTACATATTTGGACAAAGTTCTAAAGAAGTTTGGAATGGAAGAAAGCAAGAAAGGGTTCTTGCCCATGTTGCCCAATACGACCTTGAGTAAAACTCAAAAGTCCGACATCGGCAGAAGATAGAGAAAGGATGAGTAAGACTCCCTATGCCTCAGCCATAGGATCTCTAATGTATGCCATGCTATGTACTAGACCCGACATCGCATATGCTGTTAGTTTAACTAGCAGATATCAAAGTGATCCAGGAGTGGATCATTGGACAGCGGTCAAAAACATCCTTAAGTACTTGAGAAGAACTAAGGATATGGTTCTTTCTTATGGAGGTGATGAACAGCTCGTTGTTAATGGTTACACCGATGCTAGTTGGAACACTGATCCGGATGATTCTAAATCACAATCTGGATACGTATTTATTTTGAATGGTGCAGCAGTTAGCTGGAGGAGTGCAAAGCAAAGCGTTGTGGCGAGATCTTCAACTGAATCGGAATACATGGCTGCTTCGGAGGCTTCACAAGAAGCGATATGGATGAAAGAGTTCATTACAGAGCTGGGTGTGGTTCCTAGTGCGCTGGACCCAATGTCTATCTACTGTGATAACATGGGCGCCATAGCCAATGCGCAAGAACCAAGGTCACACAAGAAGCTGAAGCATATCAAGCTACGTTTTCACGCTATTCGAGAACATATCCAGGATGGGGATATAAAGATTTGCAAAGTACACACAGATCTGAATGTGGCGGATCCGTTGACTAAACCTCTCCCGAGGGCAAAACATGACCAACACCAAACTGCCATGGGTGTTCGGTATATTACCATGTAATCTAGATTAGATGACTCTAGTGCAAGTGGGAGACTGTTGGAGATATGCCCTAGAGGCAATAATAAATATAGTTATTATTATATCTTTGTGTTTATGATAAATGTTTATATTCATGCTATAATAGTATTAACAAGGAAACATTAATACTTGTGTGAATTGTAAACTTAAATTGAAGTCCCTAGTATAGCCTCTATACTTCACTAGCTTGTTGGTTAATAGATGATTGTGGTTTCCCTATCATGAACATTGAGATGTTATTAACAACAAGATCATATCGTTAGGAGAATGATATGGTGGACATACTCCTATAGATAAGCGTAGCATAAAGATCAAGTCATTTCAATAGTTCAATTGCTATATGCTTTCTGATACATAGTAACCTAATTCCTTCGACCATGAGATCATGCATATCACCTTTACTGGATGGATGCTTTGATGTCATCAAACACCACACCGTAACAGGGTGGCTATAAAGGTGGTATTGAGTGTTCGGAAAGTATTGGTTGAAACACATGGATCAAGAGTGGGATTTGTCCATCCATATGACGGATAGATATTCTCTGGGCCCTCTCGGTGAAATGTCATCCAATTAGCTTGCAAGCATGTGACTGGGTCACAAGGGATCACATATCACGGGAACGAGAAAAGAGTACTTATCAGTAACGAGGTTGAACTAGGTATGCAGAGATACCGAAGATCATAACCTCGGATAAGTAACATATCGTGAGACAAAGGGAAATTGGTATCGTATGTAAGTGGTTCATTCGATCGCAAAGTAATCGTAGAAATATGTGGGAGCCATATGAATTTCCAGATTCCTCTATTGGTTATTGTTCGGAGAAGTGTCTCGATCATGTCCGCATAATTCACGAACCGTAGGGAGACACACTTAAGGATTCGACGTTGTTTGAGTAGTTATGGTATTATGAGAAAGAGACCGAATGTTGTTCGGAGTCTCGGATGGGATCCGGGATATCACGAGGTGATCCGGAATGGTCCGGAGAATAAGATTCATATAAGGAAAGTCCCGTTTCGGAGTTGGGGAATGGTTCCGGTGTTTTCATCGGGAACATTCTAGAAGGTCCCGGAATGTCCGGCACTCCGGGGGGGAAGGGGTACATGAATGTGTCATTGCATGTTGGAATGATTGCATCATGTACTAAGTGTTCTCGCTGTCCGAAATAAAGGGTTAATTCAAATCCTAATTGGAAAAGTCAAACTGCCAGTTTTCGGTCAAACTGCCAGTTTCGGAAAGTGGAGAAAGAGGAGGAGAGGTGGAGGCCGAGTTGGAGGAGGGTTCCTCCCCTAGGCCGGCGCACCTCCCAAGGCCGAGTTGGGGAGGAACTCCTCCCCTTGGCCGCCGGCCCTCCCACCTATAAAGGGAGGGGCAGGGCTCCCCTCTCTACACAACACTACTTCCTATCTTCTAGACCTAAACCCTAGATCTAAACCCCGGTTTAGAACTATTTTGGTTTAGAGCCTTCTAATTGGTTTAGAGCCCTCTAATTGGTGTGTCTAATTACTAGACCACTAATAGCCTCTCTCATAAGCTCCACCATACTCGCACCGGCTTAAGGCGAAGCCCTGCGGGATCTCCCCTCTACCTCCGGTACCACGCCGTTGTGCTGCCGGAATCGCGAGGAGAGTGCTACAACCTCCGCTGCCTGCTGGAACAAGGGAGAGGAAGGTCTTCGTCGAGTACCGAACGTGTGACCGACTGCGGGAGCGCTGCTGGAACGTGGCGCCGGAAGGATCGTCTACGCGATCTTGAGATCGGAAAGAGTACGACTACATCACCCACGAGAATCTGCTCTCGTTAAACACTTTGGAATCTTCGAGGGTGAGTTATTCCATCGACTCGTTGCTACAATCTAGTAGATAGATCTTGGCTTGTTTGTTTGTATGCGATAGAAAATTTTTGTTTTCCATGCTACGAACCCCTACAGTTCTATCATGTATGTCATGCTGTGTACAAGACCGGATATAGCACATGCTGTTAGTTTGACTTGCAGATATCAAAGTGATCCTGGAATGGAACACTGGACAGCGGTCAAGAATATCCTAAAGTACCTGAATAGGACTAAGGATATGGTTCTTTCTTATGAAGGTGAGGAACAACTTGTTGTAAACGGTTACACTGATGCTAGTTGGAACACCGATCCAGATGACTCGAAGTCACAGTCTGGATATGTATTTATTTTGAATGGTGCTGCAGTGAGCTGGAGGAGTGCCAAGCAAAGCGTTGTGGCGAAATCTTCAACTGAATCGGAATACATAGCTGCCTCGGAGGCTGCACAAGAAGCCATATGGATGAAGGAGTTCATTACTGAACTTGGCGTGGTTCCTAGTGCGTTGGACCCGATGGCCATCTACTGTGACAACACAGGTGCCATAGCTAATGCATAGGAGCCAAGGTCACATAGCAAGCTAAAGAACATCAAGCTACGTTTCCATGCTATTCGCGAGTATGTCCGAGATGGTGACATAAAGATTTGCAAAGTACACACTGATCTGAATGTGGCAGATCCGTTGACTAAACCTCTCCCTAGAGCAAAGCATGACCAACACCAGAACGCCATGGGTGTTAGGTATATTACCATGTAACCTAGATTATTGACTCTAGTGCAAGTGGGAGACTATTGGAGATATGCCCAAGAGGCAATAATAAAAGTGGTTATTATTATATCTTTGTGTTTATGATGAATGTTTACATCCCATGCTATAATTGTATTATAAGGAAACACTAATACATGTGTGTTTTCTAAACATAAAAGAGTCCCTAGTAAGCCTCTTATGGAACTAGTTTGTTGATTAAATGATGATCATGGTTTCCTGATCATGGACATTGGATGTCATTAATAACAAAGTTATATCATTAGGAGAATGATGTGATGGACACACACCCATAGTAAGCGTAGCATAAGATCAAGTCATTAAGTTCGTATTGCTGTAAGCTTTCAAATGCATAGTAACCTAATCCTTCGACCATGAGGTTATGTTAATCACCATCACCGGATGGGTACTTTGATGACATCAAACACCGCTTCGTAACTGGGTGGTTATAAAGGTGTCATTGGGTATTCTGAAAGTATGTGTTGAAGCGCATGGACCAAGATTGGGATTTGTCCATCCATATGACGGATAGATATGCTCTGGGCCCTCTCGGTGGAATGTCATCTAGTTAGCTTGCAAGCATGTGACTGGGTCACAAGGGATGACATAACATGGAACGAGTAAAGAGTACTTATCAGTAACGAGGTAGAACTAGGTATAGAGATACCGACGATCAAACCTCGGATAAGTAGAATATCGCGTGACAAAGGGAATTGGTTTCGTATGTTAATGGTTCTATCGATCACGAAGTCATCGTTGAGTATGTGGGAGCCGTTATGGATCTCCAGATCCCGCTGATGGTTATTGATCGGAGAGGTGTCTTCATCATGTCTGCATATTCACGAACCGTAGGGTGACACACTTAAGGTACGAAGTTGTTTTAAGTAGATATGGAATATGCGTTGGAGACCGAATGTTGTTCGGAGTCTCGGATTGGATCCGGGACATCACGAGGAGATCCGGAATTGTCCGGAGAATAAGATTCATATAATGGGGATCATTTTCTAAGTTAAGGAAATGTTTCGGAGTGTTTGTATGGAGATTATAGAAGGTTTTAGAATGTTCTGGAAGGTTCTAGAAAGATTTCTTGGAGTTTGCTTGAAAACCAAGAAAGGGTCAAGGAAACCTTGTGGGGCTAGACAAGGATTCGTGGGGGAGGAGGACTCCTCCCCCTTCCCAACCCGCCGGCCAAGGAGGGAGGGGAGTCCTACTAGGACTCCCCCTCCCATGGCGCGCCTCCCTCCTTTAAATAGAGGGGAGGGGGCGCCACCCCCTAGACCTCTCCCATAACAATCCCTAGCCGCCGCCTCTCTCCTCTTCCTTCGCTCTGCTCCGGCTTAGGCGAAGCCTGCAGAATTCTCTCCTCCACCACCACCACCACACCGTCGTGCTGCTGGGATTCCGTGGACAAGATCTACTACCTCCACTGCTCGCTGGAACGGGGAGAGGAAGGTCTGCTTCGACTCCGCATGTGTGACCGACTGCGGAAGCGTTGCCGGAACGCGGCGCCGAAAGGATCGTCCACACGATCTTGAGATCGGTAAGTGATCGACTACATCAACCCCGAGATCTAATCTCGTAACGCTTTCGGTTCTACGAGGGTTAGTACAGATCTATCTCGTTGCACATGTCTAATAGATTAGATCTTGGCTTTTATCTAGATTAGATCTGGGTTTTGTTCGTTCTTGCGGTAGAAATTTTTTGTTTTCCATGCTACGAACCCATCAGTCAGGCCTACACCGATCCTCCTCTTGCCGTGGGCGAACCAGCCCTGCCCCTGTGAAGAAACGGGCTTCTACTTCGGCTCCTTCCTCCGAGCCACCCAGGACAGGGAAAAGACAGAAGAAATCCGACAATAAGGCCGCCAGCAAGCCTCCAACTAAGGCCACCATTCAGAGAGCCCCAAAGACCAAGGAACCACGTACCTCTTCCGAGTAAGCTCTTCTTTTCCTTTCTCATCCTTTGAGTAACATAGCTCTGTCCATATGTATTTCTTGTTTCTCTCTTTTTTTTAACTTGATAGTTGTTTCCATTTGACTCGATAGGGCCGCCAAAGATATTAACCAGAGTGGTTCCATCATAGCTTCACCTCTTCGGGTTGATCCCTCTTCTCCTCGCCGTGAGGATGCTCCTACCCTGAGCCCCATCCAAGAGAGCTCTACCGCAGCGCCGAATCTTAGTTCATCTCGGCAAGAGGAGGGCAACGTCAGCACGGATGGAGGTGGTGCCCCCGAGGATGTGACCTTGTCGGAATAACCCAGTGCCTCTTCTGTGCCGCAGCAACAAGTTGATGATGGTGCTAGCAACATCGACACTGAGAAAGTTTCTACCGAGGTGCTGGTGACCCCGGCACCGACCCAAGCTCAACCTCAACCATCTCCAGCTCTAGCTCCAGCTTCAAGATCTTCGCCACATGCACCTCTTGCCTCGTTCAAGTCTTCCAAGACTCGGAGAGAAGACCAAACTCGGCCTAGCCCGAAGGACAAATCTTCCGCTCCAACCTATTCATCCGGAGCACAACCTTCAGCTCCTCAGCCGCGTGCCAAGCCAGTCGCCAAGAAATCCTCCAACATGACCAAGGTCAAGCCAACTGCCGAGGTAGCCAAATCTGCGACCAAAGGACCAAAAGCTGGGTCTAGTCAACACACCTTAGAGTCTATGATGCAAAAGGGGAGCGCTGCCTCCAGCCCAACTCCGGATAAGCAGCTCGTGCTACATCTTAGTCCGGCCGCTAGCCAGGCTGCACACAAGGATGCACACGAGAAATGATTGGTCTTGGCTTGGACTCTTAGCGGTGGGAGCCTTCGCTCACTCGCTGAGTATGCCGATAACTGGAACAAGGCCGAATACGTGGACGTCAGCTCCGGTAACCCGTCAAAGTTTGGTCCCACAGAGATTGGTGCTCAAATGAACACAACTGCCAAGGCCATTGGTTTTGCCAGCAAAATGATGGAGGTAAACCTTTTAGCATTCCTTTACATATGCACTAAGTACTTGTAAACATAACCTCCAGTCCCCGAGCCTCTAGGGATTAACTTGTTACTCGGCCGGATGCTCTTAGAAATCTTGTGTAATTCCTTAGTAGCTTCGAATATCCAATCGCCTAGAGCCGGGTTAAGTTCCACTTGACTCGGATCTGAAAAAACTTCAATTATTCACTCACCTAGAGCCAGGTTAAGTTCCACTTGTCCCGGATCTTGAGTAAATTCAAATGTTCATTCACCTAGAGCTGAGTTAAGTTCCACTTGGCTCGAATCTTGAGTAACTTCACATATTTACTCACCTAGAGCTGGGTTAAGTTCCACTTGGCCCGGGTCTTGAGTAAAATCAAATATTCACTCACCTAGAGTCGGGTTGAGTTCCACTTGGCTCGGGTCTTGAGTAAAATTTCAAATATTCTCTCACCTAGAGCCGTGTTAAGTTCCACTTGGCCCGGGTCTTGAGTAGTCTTGATTTTCCTTATTATCTTAGGAGTAACATTTTCCTTTGCAGATCACCACCAATCGTCATACCGCTGAATTTCAATGGCTTCTGGATGCCCACAACGAGCTTTCTTCAAAGCATAAGGCCCTGCTGCCTGAACTGAAGAAGAAAGGTAAAGTTTCCTCCTTCATATTCTCACTTTTGTTTCCCTTCTACTTTGGTTATCCGAATTAACTTGTGATTCAGAATTCACAACCGACATGGAGGCTGAAAATAAGGTGCTAAGGATAAAATTGGCCGAGATGAAAGGTATTTTTGCTTAGCTCCTTATTCTTTGTCCTTTTTCATTTTGACTCGGTAGATAATTATACCTCGACTCTGCTGGGTCAAAAAACTATTGCAGTGTCTCTTCAAGATAGCATGTCCCTTCCTGACATGATGCTCCACTTTCTCGAACAAGCAGGGCAACATCAGGCCCAGTTGAAGGAGAAAGATGATGAGATCATCCAGCTTCGTGCTGAGAATGAGAAGCTTTAGCAACGATATAAAACTGAGCTCGAAAATTTAGACCAGGAGTTCTCTGATGCCAAGATTCAGCTCATGGGCCAACTTGATAAAAGCAAAGAGCTTCTCCAATTGTCTAAAGCCAAAGTTGACTCGTTGAACACCACCCTTGAGGAATTCCAGAAGAATTAGGCAAATTGGCTGGCCTAGCTTAGCCAGATCCACGATCGCATAACCAGTAAGTTTTCCTGTTCCAAGTTTACACTTTATTGCCGAGGTTACTCTTCTCGTTGCTCTTTTCTGAGTTGTTTTTTTTTCATTTTTTTAGAGGATTTTCCATAGTCTAAGGCCCGCTCCGACGTTGCCATCAACCAAACTCGGGCAAAGAGAGCTGCAGCCGTCCCTATCTCGGTAGACATAACGATGGACGAGTCCTTGGCTAGTCTTGCGGCCTGCCTCGGTCCCATGCAGATCTTTGGGCTGGTTCTCCTTCGCGCTGCCATCGACGCTTTCCATGCTCTGTGGCCGGGTGTGACTAATCCCATAGGAGTTGCCCCATTAATTGATAAACTTTAGGAAAGTGACATCCAACTCGGCTTATGGCGATAATCTTCCGCCCGCACTGGAGCTGATACGACACTGTCCTTTGTCCTCTCCTGGAACGAAGGTGTTGATATCGAAGTACTTGGTCTCTTGCGCACTAGATCCAAGTGGACCAATGATCTAGCTTTCATTGCCCAGCGCCAAGCTCGCGCCTATGACCTTATCCAATATGCCCATTTGGATGAATGGAATGAGGGGCCAGGTTTCCTTGAAGTCGTCGATGATCAATATGTCGAAGGAGATGCAGCTGAGGATGAAGAACAAGAAGGTTCGGATTATGCTGAGGAAATTGAGGACATCGAGGATGCCGCGGCTAATCCGGATGATGAAGCCGAAACCAAGGTTCCTCGGGCCAAGGACAACTTGCCTCCTCCGGCTACGGATGACTCGGCCGCTGCGACTCCTTAAGTAATCAAAAACTTGAAAATTAATTAAATCCCCGGTATGCCGGGCGCAGATGTAATGAACAATGTGTTATTTTGCTACTACTTATGTTTTATGCCGGTTTAACTTGGGCGAAGTCCCCGAGTTTCATTTTCTTGTTCTCTCAATTTAGTGATTTGGCTCGCGTCTACCTTGATTCGGGGTTTGACTTACGAGTCCGAGTTTCAAAAAATTGATCTAACAATACTTGAAACTTAAAGGATTATCTCAATAGAGCTTAATATAGCAAAGATAAAGTAAGTACATGGGTTAGTCAAAAAACAAACGTTGGCTCGATTACATTTCTTTTCCTTAGTCGTTTTTCATATGCCTTGCAATTCCAAACTTGTTCTCTTGCTTGCCATGAAGCCAATTCTTGTTGGACATCAACAAGTCGAAGAGTTAGCTTTTGGTGCCGACATACTACTAACCCGGCTAAGGTCTAAGTAATTTAACCCAGCCGACATATAAAAAGTAAATATAGAAAAGACAATTATTATTAAGGCAGTCCCCGAGTTTCTGCTCGAGGTGCCGAGATTTCATTGATAGGCTCATTGCCAACATATAGGCCAACATATGAGAGTTCGGAGATACATACACTTTTGCTAAGTGTAAAACGGACGAAGTAGAGCTACATCCCATGGCCGCTTCGATTCCTCGCCGGACCTGTCCGCCTTGTTCTTCTCCTGTGGTTGGGTATCAATGAGATAGTATGTATTATTGTGCAGTGCTTTGCTTACAATGAATGGCCCTTCCCATAGGGGGACAATTTGTGCATGTCGGCAGTGTGCTGCACCAGCCGAAGTACCAAATCTCCTTCTCGGAACACTCGGGGGCTCACTTTCCGGCTATGATAGTGTCGGAGATTTTGCTGGTACATGACGGATCTAAACAGTGCCAATTCTCTCGCTTCTTCCAGCAGATCAATATCATTTTGTCGGGCTTCTTGCACTTCAGCTTCTATGTATTGGGTGACCCTAGGCGAGTCATGCTCTATGTTGGTTGATAGTACAACTTCTGCCCCATATATCAGAAAAAATGGCGTAGAGCCTGTTGATCGATTCAAAGTTGTTCTCAAGCTCCATAATACTGTTTGTAGTTCTTATATCCAGCACCCCGCTGATCTTTACAGCGGCTCAATGAGCTGGGATTTTATCCCGAACAGAACTAGTCTGTTGGATCTTTCCACTTGTCTGTTCGATGCGGGGTGGGCCACTAATGCGACATCCAGCCGAATTTTCTTATCTCGACAAAATCTGGCAAAAGCTCCTTCGGCGAAGTTGGTGCCATTATCTGTTGTGATACTGTGTGGATTGCCGTATCTCAAGATGATATCTTTGAGGAACGTCACGGCAGTAGCTCCATCACATTTTCTTATTGGCTTTACTTCAATCCACTTGGTAAACTTGTCCACCATGACTAAGATGTGAGTCATGTTTCCCTTAGCCGGCTTAAATGGTTCCACCATATCTAGGCACCACACAACAAATGGCCAAGTGATTGGTATAGTTTTGAGTTCCGACATTGGCGGATGTGTCTTGGTGGCATACCTTTGACAACCATTACATTTCCTCACTAGTTCCTCGGCTTGCTCCAAGGCACTTGGCTAGTAAAATCCATGCAGAAAAGCTTTTGCCACTAAGGCCCTGGACGGAGCGTGATGTCCACATTCCCCATGATGAATATCTCGGAGGATGTCTAGCCCTTCTTTCGGGTCAACACATCGTTGCGGGACACTTGTGACATTTCTCTTGTATAGTTCGGCATTGATTATGGTATATTCATTTTCTCTTCTTTGCACTTGCCTTGAGAGTATCTCATCATTTGGCAAAGTTCCATCTTTTAAGAACTCAAATATTAGCCTCGCCCGTGTGGGTATAGTGATGGCTCAATACACGGCGCCCAGAAAAGTGCTTGGTGCATGGTTTGATGTAGAGCTCGTTGGGAACCCCAAGAGGAAGGTATGATGAGCGCAGCAGCAAGTTTCTCTCAGTTATGAAACCAAGGTTTAATCGAACCAGTAGGAGCAAGGAAACACCTCAAAGGTGTTACTAGCTGAGCTTTGGCAGGGCGCACTACCGGTGCTAGTAGCAACGTGGAGACCTGCACAACACAACCACAGAACTTTGTCCCCAACTTGCGATGAGGTTGTCAATCTCACTGTGTTTTGTGGAAAACAAAGGATTAAACGTATCGAATGGAAAGAAGTAAAAGTTTGCAGAAAGTAAACACAAAGCAGTAAAAGATTGTAGATTGTATATAAAAGACAAGGACCGGGATCCATAGTTCACTAGAGGTGGCTCTCCTTAGATAGATAACATGCTGGGTGAACAAATTACAGCGGGGCAATTGACAAACACCGAGAAAGCAATACATGCATATACTAATCGTCTTGACTCCTCTGAGACTTGATTGGGCATTACAACATAATACATAGACCGCCCATCCAACTTCATCTATGACTAATAATCCACCTTCAGGTTATCATCCGAACCCCCTCCATTATTAAGTTGCAAGCAACAGATTATTGCTTTACGAAGTGCGTGTAAAGTAAACAATACAATTGTTCTATGAACAAAAGATCATTGTTTTCTCCCTAGTAGCAACATCACATCTAGTACCTTAGAGATTTCTTTCACTTCCCCAGATTACCAGAGGCATGAACCCACTATCGAGCATAAATACTAACTCTTGGAGTTGCTAGCATCTACTTGGCCAAGATAGCTACTAACAACGGAAAGCATGCAAGATCTCAAATAACAAAGACATGATAGAATCAATAATCAATCTGAAATAGCATCTCAATATCCATCAGATCCTCGCAAACACAACATGTAAGGATTACAAATAGATGATCTTGATCATGAATGGAGCTCACAATATCTAAACATGAAAGCACAAAGGAGGAGAAACCAGCCATCTAGCTACTACATGGATCCGTAGTCCAAGGATGAACTACTCATGCATCACACCGGAGGCTTGCATGGTGATGAAGAAGGCCTCCAGGATGAATTCCCCTCTCCGGCAGGGTGCCAGGAAGAGCTTCAGATCCCTCCCGATCTAGGGATGGAGATGACGGCAGCTACAGACTCTTTCGTGGATTTGTGATCGGGTACTTAGGGTTTTCGTCCCGAGGGTAACTTATAGGCGGAAGGAGGGGCCGAGGGAGTGCTGGGGTCGGCCAGACCACCCCCTAGCGCGGGTCAAGCCTGGCCGCATGGCCAGGTGGTGTGGCCGGCCCCTGGCCCCTCTCCGTCTCGTATTCTGGCACATGATCCCTTCCAAAAAAAATAGGCACTTTGGCTTTTGTCCTGTCCAATTCCGAGAATATTCATTTTCTGACTTTTCTGGAACCAAAAACAACAGAAAACAGGCAGCTGGCACTGTGGCTCTTGTTAATAGGTTAGTCCAAGAAATCATATGAAAAGTACTCCAAAGTTGGAACAAAACACAAGAAAGTGGATAAAACTAAGCATGGAACATCAAAAATTATAGATACATTTGCAATGTATCAACATCCCCAAGCTTAACTCCTGCTCGTCCTCGAGTAGGTAAGTGATAAAAAGAAAGAATTTTTGAGGTGACATGCACCATCAAAGACTTGATCAAAGTATTTGCAAAACATTCAAAGCTGGGATCATAGTACTTCAATCATAACATGGAAGACAAAGTTCTAGCAATAAGCAAAGAAACTATGATGCAACATGAAAAGGCACAAACAAAAGATTCATGAATAACAATGCTTTGCAAGACGTTTGTTTGTTTCACATAAATAAAACATAGCATAATAGTATTCAGCTTGTCCCTCAATAGAGTAGCAAATATAAATGCATAGGACACCTTCAAAGTTCATAAGAGTGACTAGATACAATAGTTTCAAACAAGCAATAACAAGTTATGCATCAATCAACTAGTCTTGGGACAATGCACATAGAACTAAGAATGGCCACTATGCTCTCAAAGTAGGTGCATAAAGATAGAAGGTGGAGACTCAATATAATGGTGGAAGAAAGGCCTTTTGTAAAAGGAAGTAGGGATTCAAGTCTCATAAAGAGCTTCCAAAAATTATGATACTTATAGCTTTCAGCTCTCATTGCCCCTATCATAAGCATCTTGAAATGATTAAGGTTAAAGTGAACAAACTATGGTGTACATGCTTGACGAAGTATAAGTCAGAAATCTCATGTCCCTTGTATACGAGGGCCGCTCGTCATGCTACTCAAGTTTAGTCACCGGTAAGTTCTTGTCATCGTAAGTACATGTGTATCATAGAGAACCGCCAACGGGGTACCCCTTTCCCGATGATATGGAAGAATCCCCATATCAAAATGACAAGGCAAGCAGACAACGATCATCTCAGCATTCTTCTTATTTACCATGGGAATATGGTGCTTTTTTCTCTCTTTCCTCTTTTCATAGTATCTTTTTTTTCTTTTCTATTTTTTCTCAATAGGACTCTTTTTTATAAGAAGAATGCTTCATAGACAGCTCATTATGGTTACGCTACAGGTTTCCACCATGTCAACATGGATTAGACCAGCGGCCCAGGCGTTTCTCTAACACATATACATAACTCCATGGACTTACAAGCTCCCCTTTCATTTCACACCGACGACATCCATATACAAAAGAGCATGATATCAACGAGGTACAAGTACCAAGTGCAATGTTGAAAGCGTTCCCCATGAAAGCATGGTTCTGCTAATTCCCAACAAATAAGTGCAAGCATATACAACATAGAAGACACAATGGTTCAAGTTTATTAGAGGCAATAAAGTAAAGTGTGCCATCAAGTTCGTGAGAGCTTTAATCACTAGTTTTCTCATAACAAGTGGAAGGTAAACAAAAGCATGAATATACTTGGAATAGCATAAGCTAGTAGGTAGGTATGGTGGACTCTTTGGAAAAACTTGGTTTAGGGAGTTGGATGCATGAGTGGAACTCATACTTTGTTGTGGAGGCTAGCAAAAGACTGGGAGCGACAAACTAAGAGAGCAATAATGGCCATAATCATGCAGAGCGATAAAACATCATTGATCAAAGCATAAAGTGATACTACAAGTTGAAAACTAAAGGATCATAAAAGCTATGGTGACTTGTGATAGTCATAACATGGTATGAGCATGCGCCAAGTCATCCCAAATAAAGCATCAAAGGAGAATACCACTATACTATGCTTTAATATGCTAAAACAACGCATGATTCATCCAAGGCACATTAAGAAATCTCAATTGTTTATAACAAGTCATGCTACAGCAAAGAATACTAAGCATAAAGCCAAAACAATATCAAGCATGGCATGACAAAGCATGGCCACAGTAAAAAACGAGCTCTTTTTACCATATAAGCATGAACTTTCCTACTCTTTTCCAAACCAAACCAAACTATTTGCAAACCAAAGTGTGAAAGAGGGGGTACAACCAACTTATTCATAAAACTAAGCAAACCAAGCAAACTAAAAACCAAAATGAAAACGAAAAAGAAGACGCTCCAAGAAAAACACAACTGTGCATGAAACAATAAAAATGAAGCGTTTGGAAGAAACCTGGGATTTTTATTGATGAAGAAGGGGATGCCTTGGGCATCCCCAAGCTTTGACGCTTGTACTTCTTGGATATTTCTTGGGGTGACATGCGTGGCATCCCCAAGCTTGAGCTTTCGTCCATCCTTCATCTCATTACTCATTCCTTCCATACACCTGAAAATTTTCCTTCATACAAAACTTCACACAATCTTTATTAGCAACATTAGTGCACTCAAGATAAATAAGTCTTAAGGTTCAGTTCTAACACCAAATAAACTTCCATTAGAACACTAGCTATTGTAGCAGTTCCCTCAAAAATCTCAATTTCCCAAAAGAACTCAAGAAGGAACCAACAAGAAGCAAATGCAGAAAATGGCAGAAATCTGTCAAAACAGACCAGAAGGTAAAGACGAATTTTTTCGAAGACCTTCTGTTGATCAAATAAAAAAGTGTTGAACTAACGTAAGTTAGATAACAACCTGGGGCATAAGCACAACAAATTAAAGCTCAATCCTACGTACAGAGCTCCCTCAGGAATTTTTACGGTGAAGCACAGAAATCTGTTTCGGGACAGCAACTTTCCCAATCATTACTTCACTCTCATTAGAGGTTACTCTTGGCACAAAAAGAAAATAAAAATGATAAGGAGAGGTTATTACAGAGGTAATAACTTTCAAGAATCATCTAAAACTCTTGGGTTATCTCCCAACAAGTACTTTTCTTTAACGCCTTTAAGTTAGGCATAAGAACCAAAGAAAGAATCAAGTGTTCTCAAATGAAGAAGCATTAAGACCAAATTTTGTTTTCATAGGAGAAGCAAAAGAAATCTTTTCTCTCGTTTTAGGGAAGTGTTCTATACCTTTCTTGAGTGAGAGTTTATATTTAATGGTGCCTTCTTTCATATCAATGATGGCACCAACAGTTCTAAGAAAAGGTCTTCCCAAAGTAATAGGACAAGAAGCATTGTATTCAACATCCAAAACATAGAAATCAACGGGGACATAGGAATCATTAACCATAATAAGAACATCATTAAGACTCCCCATGAGTTTCTTTTTAGCATTAGCATCAAGTGGGACATTCAAATAACAATCTTCAAGAGGAGGCAAATCAAGCATATCATAAATCCTTCTAGGCATAATAGAAACACTACTATCAAGATCACACAAAGCTTTGAAATCAAAGTCATTCACTTTCATATTAATGATGGGTTCCCAACCATCTTCTTGCTTTATAGGAATAGAAGCTTTATGTTTCATCTTTTCTTCTTTAGTATTTATGAGAGCATCAGTAATGTGTTTTGTAAAAGCCATGTTCATCGCACTAGCATTAGGACTTTTAGCAAGCTTTTGTAGGAACTTAATAACTTCAGAGATGTTGTAACCATCAAGATCAAAATCAACTTTATCATCTAAAGTAGTAGAACTATTACTAGCCTCAACACTAGTGGTGGTAATAGTAGAAACACTAATATTTCTAGCAATTTCATCTTTTCTTTTCCACTTAGCATGTAATTCAGCTAATAGTCTAACATTTTCATCAATTCTTACTTGTATAGCATTAGTGGCTGCAAAGGGATTCTCATTAGTTTCGGGTTTAGCAGCCATTTTATTCAAAGTAGATTGAGCTTCAGCCAAAGATGTTATATTTCTTTCAGCATTAGAGAGTTTTTCCTCAATAGTTTTATTGAAAGCAGTTTGTTTACTAATAAACTCTTTAAGCATAACTTCAAGTTCAGAAGGAGAACTTTTATTATTGTTGTAAGAATTTCCATAAGCATTACCATTGTTGGGAGGATAAGGCTTATAATTCCTATTACCAAAATTGTTCCTATAAGCATTATTACCATAAGCATTGTTGCCAAAGTTGTTATTTCTTATGAAGTTCACATCAACTTTCTCTTCTTGAGCAACCAAAGAGGCTAAAGGAACATTATTTGGATCAATATGGGCTTTCCCACTAACAAGCATAGACATAATAATGTCAATCTCATCACTCAAGGAAGAGGTTTCCTCAACAGAATTTACCTTCTTACCTTGTGGAGCTCTCTCAGTATGCCATTCAGAATAATTAACCATCATATTATCCAATAGTTTTGTTGCAGCACCCAAAGTGATGGTCATAAATGTACCTCCAGCAGCTAAATCCAATAGGTTCCTTGAAGAATAGTTCAATCCTGCATAAAAAGTTTGGATGATCATCCAAGCAGTCAGTCCATGTGTGGGACAATTCTTTACCAAAGATTTCATTCTTTCCCAAGCTTGAGCAACATGCTCATTATCAAGTTGTTTAAACTTCATTATTTCACTTCTCATGGATATAATCTTAGCAGGAGGATAGTATTTTCCAATAAAAGAATCTTTGCACTTAGTCCAAGAATCAATACTATTCCTAGTTAAGGAATTCAACCATTCTTTAGCTTTTCCTCTCAAAGAGAAAGGAAACAATTTCAGCTTAATAATATCACCATCTATATCCCTATTCTTTTGCATCTCACAAAGTTCAACAAAGTTATTTAGATGGGAAGCAGCATCTTCATTACCAATACCCGAAAATTGCTCTCTCATAACAAGATTGAGCAAAGCAGGTTTTATCTCAAAGAAAGTATTTTCAGCCACATGTGGAGCAATAGGAGTGCTCATAAAATCATTCTTGTTGGTGCTAGTGAAGTCACACAACTTAGTGTTTTCAAGAGTAGTCATTTTTTTTGGGTTTTCAAATAAGAAAGCAAACAAGTAAAACTAATTTTTTTGGATTTTTGAAGAACAAAACAAGCAAATAAAGCAAAAAGAAACTAAGCAAAACAAAAACAACAACGTAAAGAGATTGGTTATGAGGGACTCCCCTTGTGAAGATGTCCTTGACTCCCCGACAACGGCGCCAGAAAATCGCTTGATGGCTCAATACACGGCGCCCAAAAAAGTGCTTGGTGCGTGGTGTTGATGTAGAGCTCGTTGGGAACCCCAAGAGGAAGGTATGATGAGCACAGCAGCAAGTTTCCCTCGGTTATGAAACCAAGGTTTAATCGAACCAGTAGGAGCAAGGAAACACCTCAAAGGTGTTACTAGCTGAGCTTTGGCAGGGCGCACTACCGGTGCTAGTAGCAACGTGGAGACCTGCACAACACAACCACAGAACTTTGTCCCCAACTTGCGATGAGGTTGTCAATCTCACCGTGTTTTGCGGAAAACAAAGGATTAAACGTATCGAATGGAAAGAAGTAAAAGTTTGTAGAAATTAAACACAAAGCAGTAAAAGATTGTAGATTGTATATAAAAGACAAGGACCAGGATCCATAGTTCACTAGAGGTGGCTCTCCTTAGATAGATAACATGCTAGGTGAACAAATTACAGCGGGGCAATTGACAAACACCGAGAAAGCAATACATGCATATACTAATCATCTTGACTCCTCTGAGACTTGATTGGGCATTACAACATAATACATAGACCGCCATCCAACTGCATCTATGACTAATAATCCACCTTCAGGTTATCATCCGAACCCCCTCCAGTATTAAGTTGCAAGCAACAGATTATTGCTTTACGAACTGCGTGTAAAGTAAACAATACAATTGTTCTATGAACAAAAGATCGTTGTTTTCTCCCTAGTAGCAACATCACATCTAGTACCTTAGAGATTTCTGTCACTTCCCCAGATTACCAGAGGCATGAACCCACCATCGAGCATAAATACTAACTCTTGGAGTTGCTACCATCTACTTGGCCAAGATAGCTACTAACAACGGAAATCATGCAAGATCTCAAATAACAAAGACATGATAGAATCAATAATCAATCTGAAATAGCATCTCAATATCCATTGGATCCCCGCAAACACAACATGTAAGGATTACAAATAGATGATCTTGATCATGAACGGAGCTCACAAGATCTAAACATGAAAGCACAAAGGAGGAGAAACCAGCCATCTAGCTACTACATGGATCCGTAGTCCAAGGATGAACTACTCACGCATCACACCGGAGGCTTGCATGGTGATGAAGAAGGCCTCCAGGGTGAATTCCCCTCTCCGTCAGGGTGCCGGGAAGAGCTTCAGATCCCTCCTGATCTAGGGATGGAGATGACGCGGCGACAGACTCTTTCGTGGATTTTTGATCAGGTACTTAGGGTTTTTGTTCCGAGGGAAACTTATAGGCGGAAGGAGGGGCCGAGGGGGTGCTGGGGTCGGCCAGACCACCCCTGGCGCGGGCCAAGCCTGGCCGCGCGGGCCAAGCCTGGACGCGCGGATAGGTGGTGTGGCCGGCCCCTGGCCCCTCTCCGTCTCGTATTCTAGCACTTGATCCCTTCCAGAAAAATAGGCACTTTGGCTTTTGTCCCGTCCAATTCCGAGAATATTCATTTTCTAACTTTTCTGGAACCAAAAACAACAGAAAACAGGCACCTGGAACTGTGGCTCTTGTTAATAGGTTAGTCCAACATATGAAAAGTACTCCAAAGTTGGAACAAAACACAAGAAAGTGGATAAAACTAAGCATGGAACATCAAAAATTATAGATACATTTGCAATGTATCATATAATACGAACTGGGAAAAGTACTTCGTCAACTTCCATTGCATCCACCAACATAACTTCCACCGGATCAAGCTGAACAATCCCCGGGTTTGCCGAGGTATTCCCTCAGTCAATATCCATTGGGGCAGCTTCTGATCCGGGGTTCGCTAGGATATAGATTGATTCAGATTCTGGTGAAGGGGTGATAGATGGTTTTCTCAGATGCTCCAAGGCAACTCCTGGTGGGGTAGCTTGCCGAGATGAGCCAGGTTTAGATAACAAGTCGGCTGCTTCATTGTCAGCTCTTGGTACATGATGAAATTTGCATCCCTCAAAGTAACCACATATCTTTTGGACGTGAAACCTATAAAGAGCCATGTTTGCGTCCAGTGCATGCCAACAGCCAGAAACCTACTGTATCACCAAATCTGAATCTCCAAAACACTCAATCCGACGTATCCCAATTTCTTTTGCCACCTTTAAGCCATGCACGAGCGCCTCATACTCGACCACATTGTTTGAAGCTCGGAAATGTACCTGAAGCACATATTTTAGTTGGTCCTTCTTGGGCGAGGTAAGGACTGCCCCGCCCCCTAATTCGTCCTTTAACTTTGATCCATCAAAGTGCATCCTCCAGTACTTTGGATTTGTCAAGGGTGGTTCGTATTGCATCTCGGCCCAATCTACAAAAAATTCAGCCACAACCTGATATTTGATTGCGTCCCTTCTATCATAATATGGTGCATAAGGAGCTAGCTGTATTGCCCATTTTGCAATTCGGACACTTGCATCTTTATTACTCATTATCTCAAATATAGGTGCTTCACATATTACCTTCACAGGATGTTCTTCAAAGTAGTGCTTAAACTTCTTGGCCGCCATATAGACACCATATGCAATCTTTTGATAATGAGGGTAATTCTGCTTTGAAGCAGATAACACTTCGCTTGGGTAATATACAGGCATCTACACTGACTTACCTTCCTCGTCACGCTCCACCACTATCACAGCACTTACGACTCGGTTGGTCGCTGCTATGTAGAGCAAGATCGGCTCCTTGGATAATGGCGAAGCTAACACAGGTGTAGAGGCTAGCATCTTTTTGAGATCATGAAACGCACTATCTGCTTGTGGTATCCACACAAATTTATCTGATTTTTTCATTAGCTGATAGAGAGGCAATGCCTTTTCTCCCAACCAACATACAAACCGACTTAGCGATGCTAGGCATCCAGTGAATTTTTGGACATCATTAAGGCACTTCGGCAATTCCATTTTTCCAATAGCCCGGATCTTAGTCAGGTTAGCCTCGGTACCTCGGCTAGATATGAGGAAACCGAGTAACTTTCCCGCCGGGACACCAAAGATGCACTTCTCCGGGTTAAGCTTCATTCGAAACCTCCTGAGGTTCGCGAATGTTTGCCGGATATCATCTAGGAGCGTTTTGCTTCCCTTAGTTTTTATCACCACATCGTCTACATATACTTGGACATTTTTGCCAATTTGATCGTGTAAACATTTTTGCATGCACGTTTGATACATTGCTCCTACATTACGTAAGCCAAATGGCATAGTGCGATAGCAATAATCCCCATACAGGGTGATAAAAGCAGTCTTTATTTGGTCATCTGGGTTCAAAGGTATCTGATGGAAACCAGAATAAG
This sequence comes from Avena sativa, assembly GCA_916181665.1. NCBI lineage: Eukaryota > Viridiplantae > Streptophyta > Magnoliopsida > Poales > Poaceae > Avena > Avena sativa. The sequence goes on along the minus strand of OV702290.1, from coordinate 21,609,535 downwards.
CATCTATGAATGATTAAAATTCACACCCGGCGGTCGAATCAATGACCTGATTAATCCTCGATAGTGGGAATGGATCTTTTGGACATGCCTTATTCTGGTTCGTGTAATCGATACACATACACCACACCACTGCCACATTTGGATCGTCCTTCTTCTTTTCAACAAACACCGGATTAGACAGCCAATCCAGATAGAGTATTTCCATGATGAACCCGGCTGCAAGGAGCCGAGCTAACTCATCACCAATGATCTTTCTCTCGTCTTCGGTGAAGCGGCGGAGAGATTGCTTCACCGGCTTAGCTTTGGGTCTCACGTGCAAAGAGTGCTCGTCCAACTCCCTCGGTGCACCTTGCAGATCCTGTGTGGACCAGGCAAAGATATCCCGATTCTCACGGAGGAAGCTGATGAGCTCGCTTTCCTATTTGTCGACAAGCCCGTCACCAGTAGTAAAGGTGCACTCTGGGAACTGATCATCAATGAGCAACTTCTTGGTATCTTTTGTCGGTTGAAACACTCCCATACGGGTTACTAAGAGCCGGCATATTTAGTTGCACGGACCGAGCCAATGCCGCCACCTCCTATATCCTTCTTTTCTCTCGTGCTATCACAAGTGACTCGGCCAAGTTTGATCCAACCGAAGCACATTCTATTGAGCGCTTGAAGTCCCCAGTTATGATGATTACTCCATTTGGCCCTAGCATTTTCATCTTCAAGTAACTGATGTGGTCACTTGCCATAAAATTTGAGAGAGCGGGTCTGCCGAGTAATGCATGATAAGCACTGTCCAAGTCCACAACTTCGAACTCCAAATTCTCAGTTCGGCAATTTTCCCTTGTGTCGAATAACACATCAATCCAGACCTTGCCAATAGGCTCACAGGAAATACCCGACATAATGCCATGGAAAGTTGTCTTCGTTGCCTGAAGCATATTCTTCGAGACTCCCAACTTGTGCATGGATCTTTGTATAAGATATTGATGCTGCTCCCATTGTCAATCAACACCTTGGAAAATCTCACGTTGATGTTCGGCCCAATAAAAGTTGGGTCAAGCACTAATGCATATGATCCAGGACTCGGCATGAGCCTAGGGTGATCCTTGATACTCCATGTTATTTCCTGATCCGCCCAAGGCATATACCTCGTCACAGCTGGCATAACTGCATTCACTTCCATATGTCGGTGCTGCACACTCTTTCTATCAGTTTCTTCGGTGGTGAACACACAGTAACTCTGATGATATTCCATGTATTCATTTCTCCCATCATTGTCGGGGTACCTTTGGTTCTGCTGGTGTTGATTTTCCACCTAAGGCACTGCATCCCTTCTGTCGTGATTCGCATACCTCGATGGGGGTGGTGGCAACCTCAATTGCTGCCCATTTGCCCCAGTGAGCTATTGCTGCCGAGGTGCATCGTGTTGAGGTGCCTGAGCATTCCCCAAGCCAGTTTGCTCTATCTTCTTCATGCACTCACACTGCCGAGTCATGTGGTTCATCGGGTTGCCTGGATTCGGCATGTGGAACTTGCATGGCTGATCCAACATAGCTTCATATGTATACCTTGGCGTATCTTTTCTCTCTTGCCACTGTTTCTCCTGTTCTGGCATCCAAGTCTTTTTGCCCTCATTCTTTTGTGTCCACTGTTGTCCTCCAGTTTTCTAACATTGGCTAGCATCGGCATTCGGTTGATCCTGATCCACTGCTGCAACTTGTTGCGAGCTGTACCGGTAATCTGGCCTTTCATCTCTCCTCTTACCCCGGAAATCATTGTGCTGGGATACTCTGGCTCCATCTCGAGGGTAATACTCGCATACCTACATCCTTGGGCTGCAAAGGGATATGCCAACAACACTGGTTTCAGCCAATGTAGTTGGCATATCCCTTTGCAGCCTCTGCCACAACATACTCGCATACCTACATCCTTGGGCAAACCAAGCAATGGCCTGTGATTCAATCACCCCTTCGCAGGAATTGCGCACATTGCACCAGTGAGTTAAAAACTTTCGGTTTGTCTCGTTTGGCCTTTGCTTGCATATTTCCAGAGTCTATGGCCTATTCGGCCTCTTATACGTGCTTGCAAAGTTGATTATAAACATCTCTTCAAAATCTATCCAGCAGTTAATACTTCCTGGCGGAAAATTGTTTAGCCAAACCCTTGCTGGTCCTTCCAACATATGGGGTACATATCTCACGGCTCATCTCAAATTACCCGTGGCAATGTTCATAGTTGTTGCATAATCGATTAACCAATCTTTCGGCTTCGTGCTTCCGTCGTACGTCTTAGTGCCTCTGGCCAACTGAAAGTTCGGCACAGGAGGCTCTCTCATGATCTTAGGTCCAAAGCAAGCTGGACCCGGAGGACCTTGCCCTTCTATCATTTCCGACCTATAGATTCGGTCCAACTTCAACCTTGCATCATCTGGCTGCAAGTTTCAGTTTCCCAGCCTCGACCCTATTACATGGTGATCTAGCCTGGGAAATCCAACATTAGCCATTGCTGAATAACCATCGTTGTACCTATCTTGATCCGGATGAACATTCTGTTGCTGCATAGCTGGCCAACACTTTGCTCTTGCTGAGGTACGCGCTGCTGCGGCTGCTACCGAGGTTGATTTCGTTCGGCTCCCACCGAGTTACGTTGTCCGGCATTGCCGTGCCTAGTGTTTCCCTAACCGGCATAACCTTGGCTGCGGTTACCTCGCCCAGCCTCACCTCGGCTAGCACTATGGCGATCCTCATCACAATTTATCACTTTTCCTTTCCCTGCCCTTGCCGGGTCATATGGGACCATCTGCTTATTTCTCCTTCCTGAGGTCACTACCTCTTCTCTTCTTTGTCCTTCATGAGGGGATGATGCTGCCCAGCGGATTTTTCTAGAGCACCCACAACCGAATGAATGACTCGGGAGCCTCCTGCTGCTGCCGGTTTTGCCTTGAATATTTCCACATTCTGTTTGTTAGTGACTCTCACCAGGTGATTGCCTCTTTCCTGTTGCCTTTCCCGGGCTTCTCCGGTCAGACCCTCTAACTCGGATGCAGCTGCCTCTGTAGCCCTGATATTCTTTGTCGGGGTACTATACCTCGGTACCCCTGCCGATATAAGTGCAGTTGATTGGCCCGGCTTAGGCACATACTCTCTGTCTATTTCACTGAGGAGGTTCTTGCCCCTAATCTTTACTCCATCCATTTGGGTGGGACTAAGCCTATTCGCTCTTGCATACTCACGCAACGTGATGTTCAACGCTTGCTGAGATGCCGCTAACTCTTTTGGACCCTCTAGCATTTTCTGCCCGATCTCTTCCAACTAGGCTAGTGCCTGAGCCGGATCTGCTATAGGTGCTATGGTTGTGGTTAAGTTCTCTATTGCCTACTACAACACATTCTGTGGCCTCTCTAGTGGAGGACCTCTACTCCTAGGTACCTTGGGTGTTGTTTTCGGATCTTCTACCGGGTCTTTGCTTGCTCCTGCATCTGGCGCAGTCATCATGACCTCAACGTTGCTAGAGGGATGAGCGATATGCGGGACATGAGCTGCGCTGAGAGGTGGTCCTCCTCCCTCGACGACGTGCTACGGGTGAACGCAGGACTCGTTGACGCCGAAGTAGCTCTTGTGGGCGCCAAGATTGATGAAGAGGCCATTCCTCGGTGAAGGGCGGTTACCGAAGCTGCGAGCACTGTCGTTGACGCAGTCTAGCGCTCCAAAGCGCTGAATGATCCCGGAGACGATTCGCTCGCCGGTGACGATGAAGTTTCCCGTCCAGATCTTCACTCCTACTAGCACCGCTAGCCCCAAGGTGAGCGCCAACTGTCGTGGTGGTGGCACGATAGATGTCATGTAGGCTAAAGATGGGGTCAAAGTACGCTAGAGGTATCCAGGGAGGGATAGTGTGGTGATTCCACACACGGATGAGTTGTATTCACTAGATCAGTGGAGGATTACAAGTGCTCCTTGAGCTATTCGTGGAGAGGAGGAAGATGTACTTCTCTACTATCCACACCTCTCTCTACGGTTCTTCCCTTCGTAAAATTGATCGACCTCCTCTATGGAGATCCTGGGGCTCCTTATATAGGGGAGGCTAGGTTACAAACTAGGGCATACATGCAGGGTATATTCCCGAATATGCCTCTCCCAAAATAGCAAAGCGGTGTGCCTCTTTTCCCATTCTTAAGTCGCCCAGGACCCATGACGTATGCCTCTCTGAGCTCCTTGCGTAAGCTTTTGTGGCGTCGTGTCATCCGACCAAGAACGGTCGGGTAACATCATCTTTGTCTGCCCGTACTCGCTGGTCATCCTCTCTGTCCTCTGCGCTCACGCTAAAGTGGAGAGAGAAAAGCATTGACCAAGAAAATTCCTTCCTTCTCTCGTAAGCCAGGTAGTAACCCGGCTGTTGCCTGGTTAACTCGGCCCTGATGATACCTGCAGACAAGTTACAATGAATCTGTCGACATACACCTTATATCGGCCGAACTAACGTCGGGTGAGCACCGTCCGAGCCGGGTTGACCGTAACTCGGCTTGCCTTGAGGTAACTCGGTCAGCTCCCGCTTTAACTTTGCCGTACCTTGGCTAGCATTGCCATTATACACCGGCTTTACCCTACCCGGGGTTATTCTCCAACAAGTTATCGCTTAGCATCCCTGCAAACAAATCTGAATGTTTCTTTAGACCTATCTTAATATTCCCAGCGCAACACGCGGGGTAATTGTCTAGTGTTGGAAGACAACAGTGGCATAATACCTTGGTATGTGCATAAAAAAGAACATGTAAAGATGTAGACAATAAGACAAGGAATAGGTCAGAAAATCGATAAACGACAACGCCTCCGTTCCGTAAAATAAGGCACATTATTCTTTAAAAGTCAAATGATGTAAACTTTGACCAACTTTTAGAAAAAAACTATCAATTTACCACGCCATGCCATTAGATATATGAAAATATACAATTTTTATATTATATCTACATAGTATCATAGTTTTAGGTAGATTTTTCTATAGTCTTGGTCATACTATACATCGTTTGACTTTCATGAAAAAATTACCCCTTGTTTTATGGAATGGAGGTTGTAGCACACATAGTTGAACACTTTCACGAATACATTAGTTCACATAAATAGTTTCAGGTAGATGCTAAGACGCCCACTTGATTAGTAAGGGCATGGTTGCATGTGTAATATATGCCCTAGTTAGACATATTCCATGGCCTGCCAAGAGCAAGTGAAATCACTGACCGAAAGTATTATTTTCCTCGATTTTATATTTCCGGAAAGTTTCTATAATTATTTTCCCAGAATCTGCATGATTTCTAGTTTCGTTGGAAATGCCTCTTCCTTTTCTTTTCCGCTTTCGTTTAAAATGTTCTATTTTCTGCAAAATACCGGTTTTGTTTCTGATTTTAGCTCTATGTTTCCTTTTTCTTCGGAAACAAACATAAAGCTTCTTTTCTTTTTTCAACCCTATTTTCCATCCTAGATGTGAGAATTGCGGACATGTCAAGCATTATTGTACTCCAGTGAGGCAGGGGAGCACAGGGATGCGCCTTCGACTCGGTTACTCGCTTAGAGCATATCCAGCAGCTGTTGCATATTCCGACGCTGTAAAAGGGCTTTCGAGCGTGCGCTAACAGGATGCAGCGCGCGGTGCCGACAATAGCTTCATCGGACGCTGTAGTTTACAGCCCGTGCATAGCGTGCAAAAGCAGCCCCACACTAGATGCTGAAAATTATAGCGCGCAGCGCCAGCGCAAAAAACACTCCCACATTTGTATGCACTCAACAAGATCAAACAAACGAACTAAAAATCAACATTAAATTATCTAGTTATTACAATAAATAGTATAACAATACAACAAATTATTTTCCCACAATACAAATAAAGTACCTATTGTTGTCCATTCCATTTTCACCACTCCTCGTAAGATCTTGTTGAAGCTCATCATGTGCATCATTGGATCGAATGGAGTGATAGGAGGAAATGAAATGAGCCACCCTTTGTTGTGTCCTCCTCACTTGCATAGGGACTCCCATCAGTTCATAATGGGTGTGGTCAACATCTTTACCACAATCATCCTCTATGATTATGTTATGCATGATGACACATGCGTTCATGATATACCAAAGACAACCTTGATCCCAAAATCTCGTCGGTCCCCTGACAATAGCAAATTAGGCTTGCAAAATCCTAAATGCTCTCTCCATATCTTTCCTAGCCGCCACTTGTGCATTGTGAAATTGGGTTTGTTTCTTACCTTTGGGTTTGACAACCGGCTTCACAAATGTTTGCCACCTTGGGTAGATGTCGTCGGCAAGAAAATAGCCATAGTTGTACTTGTGGCCATTTGTTTCGAACTCCACTTTTGGACCTTCACGCAATGCAATCCTTGTCATCAGTGGTGATCTTTGAAGAACAATGATGTCATTGCACGACCCGGACATTCCAAAGAATGCATGTCAAATGCAAGTCTGCTGATCGGCCACCGCTTCAAGAATGATAGTGGAATCATTTTTGTGCGCTTTAAATTGTCCATGCCATGCCGTAGGACAATTCTTCCAACTTCAGTGCATACAATCAATTGAGCCAATCATACCTACAAACCCCCGAGCTGCATTCTCCTCCAAAAGCCTAGCTGTATCTTCTTCAGTGGGGGCTCTCAAGTATTTAGGGCCAAATAGTTGCACAATTGCAACGACAAACCGTTTGACATACTTGATAGCAGTACTCTCACCCATGGCCAAGTGGTCATCAACTAAATCTGCCGGTTTACCGTATGCCAACATATGCAAGCCGGCGGTAACCTTCTGATAGGTGCTATGACCAAGCTCTCCGGTGGTATTCCTCTGTTACTGAAAATACCTATCATGTTTCATCACCTCCTCTGCTATGTGTTTGAATAACTCCATGCTCATCCGAAGACGCCAACAAAAGTAGCTCTTGGGAAATGTCGCATTTTCATTGAAATACATCCGCATCAACTTGTTGTGGCCTTTGATTTGTTCCCTCCACAACTTCCGTCTGCCAAAAACCGAGCTACCAACCTTCGGCTTTTTATTGGCGTGCATAGCCAAGAGCATGCAAATGTTCTCCTCTTCCTCAATATCAAATTCATCGTCGGACGAATTGTAGGAAGAGCTCAACTACAAACATAGGGAATATTTGAGCTATTTTTTTTCTAGAAACTACAACAGAAATCTACATAACATGGGGCGCGTCAGCGGCGGTACATACCTTGTAGGCATTTCGAAGGTAGGGTGCGCCATGTTGCGTCGTGGGTAGAAGAGGACATCGTCACTGCTGAGGTCGGCGCTGCGACGCGGCAGCACGACGCTACCAAATCCGGCCGACGGCTGGCCCGATTTACCTTCGGTGGCGGCGGTCGGGAGAGCCATCCGGAGGCGCAGCGGCGGCGGATCTAGAGGAGCGGTGGTCTCTAATCGGCGTGGCACAGGGCAGCGGGGGATTAATCGGCACGGTGGTGGCGGCGAACTGAAATGGGGAAGGAGAAGCGCGGGTGCGGGTGATTTTTCAGAGGCGGTTGGATGTCACGCGCGAACAAGAGCAGTAACGCGTGATGCAATCAATGCTCGAGATATGCCGTGATGGATAGCGCAAAACGCAGCGCGCCGAAAATATTTTAAAGCCCACGGTTTTTCAGCGCCTGCTGGAGGGGGCAAAAATGCATCTCGCGCTATATATCGGCGGTTATTATAGCGCGGGCGCGTTATATAGCGCCTGCTGAAGATGCTCTTATTGTCGTTGGTAGGTGGTTCAAGGTCCAATTTTTTAAATTATTCTTAGGCTCTCTGCGGCTGATGATTATTAATAGATTCGGTGGGCGATTCTCATCTAATTTTTGGTGGGGCGATTCTCAAGAGCAGAGGAGAGTTCATTGGATTGCCTGGAAACGCATGTGCAAGAGCAAAAGTAGTGGGGGACTAGGTTTCCCGGACAATGAATGTTTTGACCAGATGTTTTTGCTAAACAAGGATGGCGTATTGTCACGAAGCCATCGTCCTTGTGTGCACAGGTGCTTAAGGCACGGTACTTTAAGGAGGGCGATTTCCTATCGGCGGAGTGCCCTAATAGAGCATGCTACACATGGAAGAGTATTATTCACGGAAGGGAGCTCGTAAGGGAGGGATTGGTGTGGAGGATCGGCAATGGAGAGGACATTAAGGTGATGCCAGAAAAGTGGATTCCACGCCACTCTGCACATCATCCGCTTGGGTGCAAACATGCGACGTGCTCAAAGAAGGTGAAGGACTTCCTGCTCGCTGGAGGAGGAGGTTGGAATGAGCATAAGTTAGGCAGTATTTTCATGACCAGGATGTTTCTGATATTCTTCAGATTGCTGTGGGGGCCCCGGGCGCTAGCGATTTCAGAGCCTGGAGCCACACAAAGTCGGGCCAATTTTCGGTAAAATCTGCCTATCACCTGGCCATTCAGAGAAAGCATCAAGCTATAGGAACGCCAGAAGCTTCACGGACATGCGATCAGCAGAAGGATGGCTATCTTTATGGGATGCACCGGTGGCAGGGAAGCTGAAGGTTCACTTCTGGAGACTTGTGGAGAATGGCTTGGCAATGGGCGCGGAACTCAAACACCGTAAGATAAAAGACAATGTTTTGTGTCTAGTGTGCGGCGAAGAGGAGAGTTTGGTCCACCTTTTTTGGAGCTGTTTGCATTCTGCATTGTCTTGGGAGATCCTCAAAGAGAAAACTGGCATAGCAATTCAAAAGCCACCCAAATTTACTTGCCTCTCACTCAGAGCTGAAGGGTTGGCTGTTGGATTGGATGGGAAGGGAAGAGGAGAAGGGTATTTCGCTGGCTTTAACGTTGATCTATAATATCTGGCTTGCACGGAATGATGCGAGAGATTCTGGCCTCATAGCTGATTCTAATTCCATTGTTCTTCGGACGATGGAAGGAGTAGCTGAATGGACACAAGTCCATAATAGCCCAACTGCCCAGCAAACCAAGGTCAAGGAGCGCTGGAATGTGCCTACTGAAGGTTTTACGAAAGTAAATTGTGATGGTGGTTTCCGCGGACCATGCAATAATGGCGGAGGGGGTGTTGTTCTTCGGAACGACCATGGCGCATTTCTGGCGAGTGCAAGCCATTTTTATCCTCACATTGCTGTTGCGGAAACTTCGGAGATGTTGGCATGTAGAAGGGGACTGCTACTGGCAAAGGAGATTCAAGCGCGGCGCATAATTCTGGAGACGGACTGCGCAAGGCGGTGGCAAAACTGCTGGGAAGGGAGGTGGGTCGCTCTCCTCAAGGTCCCTTGGTGGCGGAGCTGAAGACTCTCCTTAGTGGCTTTGCAGCATTTAAGGTGCAAGCGGTAAGAAGATCAGCAAACGGGGCTGCTCACCGAATGGCACAAGAAGGGTGTGCGAATAAAACTTGTAAAATGTGGCTATCTGTCCCAGCAGACTTTCTTGTGAGTGTTTTAGACTTGGATTTGCCTTCGGTTTAATACAAATGCAGTCGTTTGATCTCAAAAATAAAAAAATCGGTGAATTTCTCGGAAAAAAAAATTCCTTCGGCGAGTTTAGAAACGCTACCGTGAGTTTAGCAATCGTGCTTGCATTTTTTTTCATATAGTCGGCTTGCCTGCGCCAAGCCGTGCGCCCATCTGTGCGCCCACCATACGTGGACTCCATCCCGCGTTTCTCTCCCGTTTCCGTTCAGGCGTTTGATTTTCGGTTGCCAAAAGATCTAGGAATACAGGCAAATACAGGGACCCTTCGCTGTACAAAATTCTATCGCACGGCATGTTGCCAGTTTGCCGCCATGTCTTCTTGCTCCACGTCTTATCGTCTCCGAGCATAGGATGGCAAAACGGCCATGCTTCCCTGCGGGCGCGATTCCAACCTGTTAGTCCTTAGCGGCAATCACCTTCTCCGATCCATATGCATGAAGTTAATGGCTTCCACGGCCGCCGCGACGTCACTGACGAGGTACGTGGCCGACGATGCACGGGCTTTTCTTCACCGGAGTAAATGCCGAAGGAAACCAGGGAGGAGACTCTTGTGGAGTAAAAATGGCAATGAACCTTCATCTGCTAAGATGGTGTCGTCGACGGGGACGAAAATTTGGTCATGCCGCCGGAGTTGTAGAAGATACACGTGCGACATGATTCACGGAACCACTAAATCAGCAACGCCATTACCGTCCTATTCCGTACTGAGGTCCTGGTTGGGACTCAGCCTGTTCGTCGCCCTCATCCATGTGCTCTTATTTTGTTCTTCGGCGGTGTCTCTGGCATGCCTCCGAGTCTCCGACGGTGAAGCAACATGCTAATAGGAGTTCAACCTGCGGCCATCTCAGTGCCGCAGCTCATCTCGAAGGTCTGCCGCGGTCAGTGCGGGGGCGGTAGCCATCTCGAAGGTATTCTATTTTTTTTATGGCGGTGAGGGTCGTGAGGTCCAGGTCGAAGATCATGGTGGCTGGTGGCGGACGACGTGGTTGTTTTTTTTTTTTTTTTTTTTTTTTTTTGAGCTGCGGACGACGTGGTTGTTGGTATCAGTAGGGTGCAAGTATTACGGGGGTATAATCTTCCTTATTTGCGATTTGTTTTTTCTGCCAAAACGCACGACGCGAGGCGATGTTTGTGGAGCCGCTAGATGGAGTCCACGTATGGTGGGCACACAGATGGGCGCACGGCTTGGCCGCAGGCAAGCCGCGTCCACGTACGTGTGTGCTTGCAGCAAAGTACCAATCGGTGCAGGGAGGCATGCATGCAGAGGCGAGGAGCAAAGTCGGGCAGCTGCCGCGCGGCGTGCTCTCTCCTGACATAATTAGCAGCAAACAATGCCGTTAAGGTTGCCGTGCTTACCCGAACGTAGCCGTTAGTGTTGCCATTTCATCCCCCTCCATGCACGATGCATCCATACTTATATAAGCACGCGCCCACAAAGATCTCCACCGAAATCTTCCAAAGATCCACGAAATCTCAGAAACTCCCACTACAATCTAGCGCTAGATCGTCACCAATCATGTCGGAGATGCCCGGCAACGTGGAAATGCAGCTGCAGGAAGGCGGCCGCAACAATCCGAAGCGGTGCGCGGGCGTGCAAGTTGTTGAAAATATAAGGAAATTACCATAATATTTAATCCGAAATAAGTAATAATAAATCATGACTATAAGTGCTGGAATTATTCTAATCATGTATACTAGCAGAATAAACGAACAGATCATATTCAACCAGAATAAACAGATCACATCTATTCCAAGAGCTAGTACAAGAAACTGCAACAGAAACTGAACTAGATAGGAACAGATTACGTACGGTGCTGGAGGAGGAATCGGGTTCGCGTTCAGGTTGGGGTTGAGGTTGACACCAGTGTCGTCAGCCATGGCGTCGATGTAGAGGCTGCTGATGTCCGGGAAGAAGTCCTCGTCGGGGAAGTAGTGGTCGGTCGACGTAATGCCGTCAGTAGTCGCGCAGACGCGCTCCCCAAAAACCTGATCGCCCCTCACCCGTACAGGTTCACGAGAGGTGGTGGTTCCGGAGGCCTACTGTCCCGTCGTCCGGTGCACGTCGGAAGAGGGGATGGAGAAGGTGTAGCGGCGGCGCAAGATTCTGGAGTCAGAGAGATGTGTATTTTCTCGTATTAGGGTTTTTGCCTAAGGCCGTTTATATATAGGCGCCGGTCGGGTAAGACGTGGGGCGTAACACACGTCCGAGTAGTAACAACCCACGTTTACGGAAAGACCGGAAACGGCTGACAGAAAAATAACTCGCACAATAATTTTTCCGAGCAGCAAAAAAATAAGATCGGCACCGACGCACAATTCCGCAAACCGCGGCGCGCGCGTCGTGACGAGGCGAGGCGAGCGGCGGAGGAGGAGGAGCGCGCGTGTATGACACTCCTCTTCACTCTCTTTAGGAGGTAGTGAAACACTCCACTATATATATTGGTCCAACTCCCTCTAAACTAGCAAGGTGGGACTAAACTTTGGTGCCACCCCTTGCTAGGCATGAATGGGCCAAGAGAATTTCAGAATTTGTATTAGGCTATGGGCCAAGGCCCATACCCAAATTCCAACAATCCCCCACAAATTCTCATAGGCACATATCATCACATCACATCAATCAGTTCCAGAGCATTGTTTATATACCGGTGCGAGGTGGAGACTGTTAAGTTAAACTTCCACTTAGAACTTCATGCTACACTAGATTGCAACTTGAATAGTGGACTATGCCTTGAACTACAAGTTTGGTGCGCACTAGTTTCACATAAGGTCTAGACCGATACAGGGCTGTCGCGAAGCTTCTCCGCGGTTTGGAGCTTATGCGTCATACTCCATGGCCTTTCATGAGTTTATTAGAGAGCACCCAACTTTCACGGACTGCGACGTTTGACAGTCAGACTCATATAGGTGTGTTCTTCAAAAGATGTTCTGCAGGACAACATCTTTGCTTAAACAAGCCACTCAGAACACATTAAGGTAAATACCAACCTGCCATGTAGAATAGGAGAGTATTGCATCTATACGGAGTGGTAGTATGCTATTAGGATACTCTCCTCCCAGTTGACCAACAGCTTGTCTCCCAACTCTACTTCACGGGATCTCCGATCACATAGAGCGGGTTACCACTGTGAGCAACTCAAAAAGTGGGTCTCAAACCCATCTCCCTCGATGCATTATCTATCACATTACGTGATAGACCCTTTGTGAAGGGATCTGCTAGATTTTTAGATGTTTGGATATAGTCCAATGCAATAACTCCGGAGTTTCTCATTTTCCTGACAGATTTCAATCTCCTCTTCACATGTCTTGATGACTTCATATTGTCCTTAGAACTGTTTATCTTTATGATCACAGTTTGATTATCACAGTTCATAAGTATTACGGGTATTGGTTTTTCAACCACATGTAAGTTCATCAAGAGTTCATGAAGCCACTCTGCTTCAACAGTGGCTTTGTCTAATGCTGTGAGTTCTGCTTCCATAGTTGACCTCGTTAAGATGGTCTGCTTGCAAGACTTCCAAGAAACAGCGCCACCACCAAGTGTAAACACATAACCACTCGTGGCCTTAGTCTCATCATCATCAGAAATCCAGTTTGAGTCACTATACCCTTAAAGTACCCTTGGATACCCGAAGTATTGAATCCCATAGCTCGCAGTGCCTTTCAAATAACGCAAAACCCTTTCAAGGGCCTGCCAATGAACATCTCCAGGATTTGAGACAAATCGACTTAACTTGCTTACAGCAAAGGAGATGTCAGGCCTCGTAGCACTGGCTAAATACATAAGCGAGCCAATAATCTGAGAATATCTCAGCTGATCTTTAGCATCCTTAGGATCTCCCTGATTCTTTCGAACCAACACGCTAGGATCGTATGGTGTAGGAGAGGATCTACATTCGCTATGCCCAAAACGACTCAAGATCTTTTCCACATAGTGAGACTGAAGCAGTGTTATCCCACCATCATGATCTTTCAGTAGCTTGATGTTCAATATCACATCAACCACTCCTAGATCTTTCATCTCAAAACAACGAGATAGAAAGTCTTTGACCTCATTGATAACATTAAGATTGGTCCCGAATATCAGTATATCATCAACATACAGACATAAGATGACTCCCTCTCCCCCACCATGGCGATAGTACACACACTTGTCAGCTTCGTTTACAATAAAGCCTTCATCAGTTAAAGTCCTTTCAAACTTATCATGCCACTGCTTAGGAGCTTGCTTAAGACCATATAGAGACTTCAGTAACTTGCACACCTTGCCTTGTTGACCATCTATCACGAATCCATCCGGCTGATCCATATAAATTTCCTCATCTAACTCTCCATTTAGGAAAGCCGTCTTAACGTCCATTTGATGAACGAGAAGATCATGCGAGGCAACCAAGGATAGCAGTACTCGAATAGTGGTCAATCTAGCCACAGGTGAATAAGTATCAAAGAAGTCTTCGCCTTCTTTCTGGGTATAACCCTTGGCAACAAGGCGTGCCTTATACTTCTCAATAGTACCATCAGGTCTAAGCTTCTTCTTAAACACCCACTTACATCCTACAGGTTTGCACCCATAAGGACGATCAGTAATTTCCCAAGTTCTGTTTGCTATGATGGAATCCATCTCACTGCGAACGGCTTCTTTCTAGTAGTCAGCATCTTGAGATGCATAAGCTTCTGAAATAGAAGTGGGAGTATCATCCACGAGGTATACAATGAAATCATCACCAAAGGACTTCGCAGTCCTTTGTCTCTTACTTCTGGTAGGAGCTTCACTGTTATCCTCCACAGGATTATCAGGGTGTTCTATCAAAATGGTGGGTTCAGGAATTGTGATTAATTCTTGACTAGATAAACTAGGCATCTCCTGATTTGATGAACTAGATGAATCTTTCATGGGAAAGATGTCTTCAAAGAAAGTCGCATCATTCGACTCCATGATTGTACCAACATGCATGTCAGATACCTGAGATTTCACTATCAAAAATCTATAGCCAATGCTATGAAATGCATATCCCAGAAAGACACAATACACGGTTTTTGGTCCAAGCTTGCGCTTCTTGGGTATCGGCACATTCACTTTCGCCAAACAACCCCAAGTTCGTAAGTAGGAGAGTTTCAGCCTTTTCATTTCCCATTCCTCAAATGGAGTAATGGTTTTGTTCTTTTTGGGAACACGGTTTAGGACATGACACGCAGTCTTTATCGCCTCCCCCCACCATTCCTTGGATAGACCCGATGTATCTAACATGGCGTTAACCAAATCAGTTAGAGTACGGTTCTTTCTTTCGGCCACCCCATTTGACTGAGGTGAGTAGGGAGGCGTCCTCTCATGGATAATACCATGCTCCGCACAAAAAGAATCAAATTCGTTGGAAAAATACTCTCCACCACGATCAGACCGAAGACGCTTAATCTTTCGATCAAGTTGGTTTTCTGATTCAGCTTTATAGATTTTGAAGTGATTAAAAGCTTCATCTTAGATTTCAGAAGATACACATAACAGTATCGAGTGGAATCATCAATTAAAGTCATGAAATATCGCTTTCCACCTTTTGTCAACTCACCATTCATCTCACAAAGATCTGAATGTATTACTTTCAGTGGTGCCAAATCTCGTACCTCGGCAGTCTTGTGAGACTTGCGAGGTTGTTTAGCTTGCACACATACTTGACACTTGGAACTTTTGACAGTAGTAAATTTCGGAATTAAATTCATATCGGCAAGCCGCGTTATGCACCCAAAATTAATATGACAAAGTCGTGAATGCCAAATATTGGATTCACTATCATTGCAAACATGATTAATAACTTGAGTACATAAGTCTGACAAAGATAAGCGGAACAAGCCTCCGCACTCATAACCCTTTCCAACAAATTGTCCACACTTAGAAATTACAACTTTATTGGACTCAAAGACTAACTTAAAACCATCTCGACACAGAAGAGATCCGCTGACGAGATTCTTATTGATTGAGGGAACGTGCTGCACATTCTTCAGCTGTACGATCTTCCCCGAAGTAAACTTCAGATCCACCGTACCAACACCTTGAACAGAAGCACGTGAGCCGTTTCCCATCAGCACAGAGCCAGCCCGTTCGACCTGATAAGAAGAGAACATGGAAATATCAGCACATACATGTATATTTGCACCAGTGTCTATCCACCAATCAGGTGAGTTACAAACTGAAAGAACAGTGGGAAATATACCGTACCCAGCATCCTTCATCTCAATATCACCAAGGACAACATTAGCGGACTTGCCACTATTTCCATGTGAACGCTTGTCAAAGCGATTGGGCAGCTAGGAGCCCAATGATTAGGATCACCACAGACATGGCAAGATCCTTTCTTCTTATACTCAGTCTTCTTCTTGAAGTTGGTAGTCTGTGCGGCCTTATTTTTGCCATCAAACTTTCCTTTGCCATCAGACATGTTCTTATTCTTGAACTTGTGGGACTGGAAGTTGTTTTTCTGCACTACATGTGCGCTAGAACTTCCATCAAAGCCTCGAGGACGTGTATCTTTTGCTCTCGCCTTTTCTTCGACATGAAGAGATCCGATGAGATCCGAAACAGAAAACTCCTGTCTCTTATGTTTCAGAGAGGTAGCAAAGTTCCTCCAAGAAGGAGGAAGCTTGGCAATAATGCCTCCGGCCACGAACTTGTCCGGTAAGCTACACTTGAACTGCTCGAGTTCTTTGGCAAGGGACTGTATCTCATGAGCCTGATCCACGATGGGACGGTCATCAGTCATCTTGTAGTCATAGAATTGCTCCATGATATACAGTTCAGTGCCAGCATCCGAAACACCAAACTTGGCGTCCAGTGCATCCCACGCATCCTTGCCATTATCAAATGACATATAGGTGTCAACAATGTTGTCACCAAGAATATTGAACAAAGCCCCCATAAACATGGTGTCGACTTTCTAAAACGCTTCCTCCTGAACAGGAGAAAGGTCTCCCTCAGGTTTGCCAAGAGTGGCGCTATAGCAGCCTAGGTTTTTCAACCATAGAACTGCTCTCGTGCGCCATCTCTTATAATTGACACCGTCAAAAGGAGGCGGCCTTGTAGCCGCGACTAAACCAGTTGAATTCAGTTGCCTATAATCAGGTTTTTGGATTGTTGAAAATATAAGCAAATTACCATAATATTTAATCCGAAATAAGTAATAATAAATCATGACTATAAGTGCTGGAATTAATCTAATCATGTATACTAGCAGAATAAACGAACAGATCATATTCAACCAGAATAAACAGATCACATCTATTCCAAGAGCTAGTACAAGAAACTGCAACAGAAACTGAACTAGATAGGAACAGATTACGTACGGTGCTGGAGGAGGAATCGGGTTCGCGTTCAGGTTGGGGTTGAGGTTGACACCAGTGTCGTCAGCCATGGCGTCGATGTAGAGGCTGCTGATGTCCGGGAAGAAGTCCTCGTCGGGGAAGTAGTGGTCGGTCGACGTAATGCCGTCAGTAGTCGCGCAGACGCGCTCCCCAAAAACCTGATCGCCCCTCACCCGTACAGGTTCACGAGAGGCGGTGGTTCCGGAGGCCTACTGTCCCGTCGTCCGGTGCACGCCGGAAGAGGGGATGGAGAAGGTGTAGCGGCGGCGCAAGATTCTAGAGTCAGAGAGATGTGTATTTTCTCGTATTAGGGTTTTTGCCTAAGGCCGTTTATATATAGGCGCCGGTCGGGTAAGACGTGGGGCGTAACCCACGTCCGAGTAGTAACAGCCCACGTTTCCGGAAAGACCGGAAACGGCTGACAGAAAAATAACTCGCACAATAATTTTCCCGAGCAGCAAAAAGATAAGATCGGCCCCGAGGCACAATTCCGCAAACCGCGGCGCGCGCGCGTCGTGACGAGGCGAGGCGAGCGGCGGAGGAGGAGGAGCGCGCGTGTATGCCACTCCTCTTCATTCTCTTTGGGAGGTAGTGAAACACTCCACTATATATATTGGTCCAACTCCCTCTAAACTAGCAAGGTGGGACTAAACTTTGGTGCCACCCCTTGCTAGGCATGAATGGGCCAAGAGAATTTCAGAATTTGTATTAGGCTATGGGCCAAGGCCCATACCCAAATTCCAACAATCCCCCACAAATTCTCATAGGCACATATCATCACATCACATCAATCAGTTCCGGAGCATTGTTTATATACCGGTGCGAGGTGGAGACTGTTAAGTTGAACTTCCACTTAGAACTTCATGCTACACTAGATTGCAACTTGAATAGTGGACTATGCCTTGAACTACAAGTTTGGTGCGCACTAGTTTCACATAAGGTCTAGACCGATACAGGGCTGTCGCGAAGCTTCTCCGCGGTTTGGAGCTTATGCGTCATACTCCATGGCCTTTCATGAGTTTATTAGAGAGCACCCAACTTTCACGGACTGCGACGTTTGACAGTCAGACTCATATAGATGTGTTCTTCAAAAGATGTTCTGCAGGACAACATCTTTGCTTAAACAAGCCACTCAGAACACATTAAGGTAAATACCAACCTGCCATGCAGAATAGGAGAGTATTGCATCTATACGGAGTGGTAGTATGCTATAAGGATACTCTCCTCCCAGTTGACCAACAGCTTGTCTCCCAACTCTACTTCACGGGATCTCCGATCACATAGAGCGGGTTACCACTGTGAGCAACTCAAAAAGTGGGTCTCAAACCCATCTCCCTCGATGCATTATCTATCACATTACGTGATAGACCCTTTGTGAAGGGATCTGCCAGATTTTTAGATGTTTGGATATAGTCCAATGCAATAACTCCGGAGTTTCTCATTTTCCTGACAGATTTCAATCTCCTCTTCACATGTCTTGATGACTTCATATTGTCCTTAGAACTGTTTATCTTTATGATCACAGTTTGATTATCACAGTTCATAAGGATTGCGGGTATTGGTTTTTCAACCACAGGTAAGTTCATCAAGAGTTCACGAAGCCACTCTGCTTCAACAGTGGCTGTGTCTAATGATGTGAGTTCTGCTTCCATAGTTGACCTCGTTAAGATGGTCTGCTTGCAAGACTTCTAAGAAACAGCGCTACCACCAAGTGTAAACACATAACCACTCGTGGCCTTAGTCTCATCAGCATCAGAAATCCAGTTTGAGTCACTATACCCTTCAAGTACCCTTGGATACTGTAACTACCTCGGTGAATTACGCTCCTAGTTACAAGCCTGGATGAGCAGAAATGGTTGAAATAGTACGGTGGGGCCCAAATGCCACTCACAGGTAGACCTTTCGGCCGTCCCAACCATTTCCAAACATCGGGACAAGAACGGGCGGCGTAATCGGCAGGCGAAGGGATCAACTACATACACAAATGAGTATGTATGCAAGCCACCATACAACAGTACATCAGAGCCATTCCATCTAAAAGAAAGGAAATATAGCAACGCCATACGGCAAGATCCAAATATCCTAGATAGATATAATAGTTTAGGATATCTCCTCATACATCAATCAACAGAGTATCAAGCGGAAGCGGAAGACAAAATCCGAGTACGGATAAGAAGCAAATCGGCATAAGATGCCCCATAAATAAGCAGATCCCGCCCACAGATCTCACGGATCCCCGTTCCCGGAATCTCTACACCGAATGATCGTTGCCCACATCGTCCGTCTCTTCCACCCAGTATCCATCTTGTGAGGGTACCTGTTCATCTGAACCAATAATTTATCGTGTGAGACCCTAGGGGTACTCAGCAAGTCTTTATGCCTCTAAAGGGGACACAACCTGGGGTGACGCAATTGCAGCAAAAGGTAAACCCTAACAATTCTATAGATACTCGCTAACCATCCGCCAAACCAAAGATAGACGGATGTCCGTGAATAATAACAGCAGTTATGACGGTAATCTTAACAGATCCATCCTCCTCCTCGCTTACCGACGAGGAAGCGGACGAACAACCCCCCATCCGTTGGCAGTTTTATTATCCATTCCATGAGTGTTGCACTATTTACTAGTCAGGTACCTAGTCTAGTCAAATTAAAAGCGGTACTTTAGTTATGCTTGTCTATGATCGAGAAACTGTGCTCCAAGTCGTCCATAACCGCGGACACGGCTTTCAGAAAGTTTTACCCTGCAGGGGTGCACAAATAGCAACACACACTCGATATGCCTCGGAAAAACCAAATCAAAACCCAACGAGGCAGTCACGACAAAGCAATTACAGGATTCAGAAATATTTCAGGGGGCCACCCCATTGAGCTACCCGCAACGAAGTTAGCTGACTCCGAGACGGCCTCAAGGTTTTCGTCAATGGCTGTGAACGACTGGGAACCCGAAAATGTGACTGGGCTTGTCGACACCGCGAAAACACTCCGCTTTCCTAAACAGTACAGTGTGCAGTACCTCACACAATTTAAATAAAGCAGTAAAGCATGGCATAAGTACAGGATAGTAAATAAAACCTCAGACTAGTTTGTGGCCCCAAGAAATAAGAATGAATCAAGCTCTGGCTCAGGGGGGTTCATGAGCCTCCCGGATGTGGATAGCGCGAATATTCAAGGAACAGGAATCAAGTACTCGGGGTCCTACGGGACACAAGTGAGCCTGAAAAACCAAATAGCGAATATGGCTCACCGATGCCACTTTCATTAGTTATCCCATTACTACTCAGGTTAAGTTGTTTAGGTATCTCGTTATCCATCAGACACTCACATACCCTACACATGCTGTTCTATGACTCGCATGGCTCAAGCAACTCCTGTAGTAAGGGCTCATGGGATGGAGGAACAAGCTTCGGTGGGGTTTAAAAGTAAAGGCTATGCAATACTTGGGATTCAATTTAATGCAATCGCGACTCAATGATGCAAGAATAAGATAGAGGCAATAGGTACTATATGTATGCAAGCATGTGGTAGTGCTTGCCTGGCAGCTCAGTTGAAGCAAGGGATGGATCTGGGTAGTGCTCCTGGTTCTCTTGATATATCCCCTGCTCAGCGTCTATTCGGAGAAGAACCAAACAAACAAGGGCCAACATAAATAAAGTGCACAAGCATATGAATAAATGCGACAAGCAAACAATCATGCCATGATGAATGATGCACAATTTGCATGGCAATAAAGTAGCATGGCATGGGTGAGGTATGGAATACAAGGAATAATCATTTTATTGAGTTTTGGCCTTATTTTATTCTCATATTAGTTGCTGTACACAATATATTTATATGATGCATGCTGCAAAACAGAACATGGAATGCATAAACTGAAAGGTCTCGTCGAGCTAATCATTTTAGACATATCATTTGTTAAATTTGGACTTATAAATCAAAAGTTATTAATTATTTAAGACAAAAGGGCATTTTGTTGTAATTTAAAACAACTTGGAATTTTAAAGTGTTCAAAATAGATTTTGTATGGCATATTTGAATTCCTCACATTTTTCTGATTTCAAAACACCTATTATTTGTATTATTTGGATTATATTTGAAAAGATGTTTAAAAACAGAATTAAATTTGAATTTGAATTAAATTTGAAAAGGTTTGAATTAAACAGATTACAGGAAAAGTTTTTGTTACTCAGACGATTCTAGCCAGAGACACAGACGGGTGGGGCCGATCTGACTCAGCAACACAGGGCGCAGAAAAGATTCTTACACCGGGGCTCTGCCTAGCCCGCGTGGATGACAAGCGGGCCCAGGAGCCCTGCGGACCCACACGCCAGTGGGCGGGCGCGAGGCTGCCACGCGGCTCAGGGGGGACTGCGGGTTGATGCGACCAAAGCGCGGGGTGCGTTTTGTAAAACGGTGACGAACGCTGACTGGTGGGCCAAAAAGGAGCGCGGGTTTAGCCGAAAGAAGTTGCAGGGGGTTATCAGCAAAAAAGGCACCGTACTGTGGATCTTCTCCGCGTCGCGTGGACAGATCGGTGCGCGTCCGACGCAGGCGCGGCGCGGGGAATCGATCCTCGGACCTGGCGGGCGCGCGCGGAGGCGGCAGCCACTGGGCTAGGTGGGGGTTGCTGTCTGGGAGGTGGGTGAGGACTAGATAGGGCTGCTATGCGGGCGGAAGCGAGCACACAGAAACGAGCGGCGGCGCGCGGAGGGCGTTCGACGTAAGGGCCGGCGGTTCTAGGGCTTCACGGCGAAGGGGACCATGTCAGGGAGGTTGCGTGGCTCACCGAGCGTGTGTCGGTGTGGTCGGATCGGCTCGACGCGCAGGGGAGCGGTGACGATGCAGACGGACCGAGGACTAGGGTTTCGCGTCGGGTCGGTGGTGGTCCAGCGCTCCTGGGGCTCCTCCTCCTCGACGGCGAGTACCGGACGATGCAGGGGACCTTCCTCGATCTTCCAGGCCACTTCACGGACACGTGGCTCGACTGGATCGACTGGACGGAGTAGAGGCCGACGGTGGGCGGCTATGGGGTAGCTGGTGGCGGTGGAGAAGAAGGGAGGAGAGGGCCGGCTTGGGGCGGATCTGGCGAAGCAGAGGCGAGGCAGAGAGGTGGGAGAGGATAGGAACGGAGAGAGGGAGTGGGTAGATGGCATGGTGGAGGGGAAAGGTGGCTCGGCCACCTTTTCTTCTACCACTCCTCACGTGCTCGGCAGGGCAAGGGCAGGCGAGGTGGGATGGGGAGCTGGCAGGTGGGACCAGAGGGCGAGGCCAGGGTGGCAGGGGCAGGCTCGGGCTAGGGGGCCACTAGGCAGGGAGAGAAGAGAGGGAGAGAGGGTAGGCTCGGGTTAGGGTTTGGGGGAGCCTCGGTTTAGGGTTGGTACTAGGGTTGGGGGTGGCTAGGCAGGGGAGAGGATGGCCAGGTGGGGCCAGCTAGGTAGAGAGAAAGGAGGGCCGAGAGAGAGGGAAGGTGTGGTGGCTAGGGTTTGGTTTAGAGGGGGTATGGGTAGATTAGAGGAGATGGTCATGGGGATGGTGAAGAGGGGAGATAAGGTGTAGGGTTTTCTTTTGACAAGACCAAGCAAAGACAAGCCAAGCTCACACAAGATCTAGTCAAAAGAGAGGAATGTGGTGAGGTGGTTTAAGCATGATCAAATAAGATCAAGCTAAAAGGAGGGAGAGAGAGATATGGGGCAAAGATTCAAATAAAATCCAAATACTAGAAAAGGTGGCACTTGCATGGCCCATGCAAAAATATTTATTGCCATATTGATTCTTGTGAAAACAATGTTATTACATGGCATTATTATTTTGCATTCCCAAAAATTGGAATAAAGCCAAGCAAAAGAAATGAAAGGATACCCCATGTGGAGTAGTTGGAGATGGCCATGTTTGAAATAAAATGGGACATGCTAGTGTGTATGTTCCACTAGATGATTACTAGTCCCAAAAATATTCCCACATGAGCATAAATCCATAATAATCCATATGGAAGCTAGGAAAAAGGGTTCCACTCACAAGGCATGCAAAGGTGGCCAAGTGGCTCTCATATATCAATAATGTGAAAACAACATGATGCCAAGATGAGAGCATGTGGAAAAGAATTTGATCCATCCCAACCCACATGAGCTAGAGGTAAAACCAATAAGTGCCTAGCTCATATTTAGTTGGATGGTGGAATTATAAGGTGGTGAAAGGAAAGGTGATGGAGTTAATAAAAGATATGCCCCCAACTCAACTTGGGCATTTAAACAATATATCAAGACCCAAATACAATATCAAGAGGCAAATACAATTAATAATGCACATGAGATAAGAACCAAATGGAAAAAGGTTTTATATGATGCTCAAATGCAAGGTGGCATGATGACATGAGCATGATATAATGATGATGCAACAATTATATGCAGGAAGTAGCATTAAATAGACTAGGCTAGTAGCATTGCAATTGTTAGACAATTGGGATGCTACAACTCTCCCCCACTAAACAGGAATCTCGCCCCGAGATTCCTAGGAAAAAGAGAACAACACAAGAAGAGGCGGGTGTTCGAACGAAGGTGAACCTCACGTTCCCAAGTTGATGAATGACGGAATGGTGCGACCACTACACCTTGCAAAACTTGCTAGACTTGTTGCGAGTCTTGCGTTTTGCTTGAGAAACAACGGTCAGAAGAGCTGAAGGATTGCCGTGATACAAGAAGGATAGGATGGACATAGCTTCGGTTTTCTCAAGAAACATGATAAAAGAAAAAGAACCACTTGTGAAAGAAAGGACAAGATGATGTATCATGGATAAAGAAAGACACGCCGTTAAGATTAAAGATTTACTGGTACTAGAGAGGATGGATCTTTGTCTCGCCGGAAGGAAGAGCTAGATTGGAGAGGTTTTGAACCACTATGACAATAGCATCGTATCCTCTCTCGGATTTGAGAAATGAAGCACGGAAACAATATTGCCTTCAAACAATAGAGTCCCTTGATATCAACAGAAAGATTTAGTTAGACATCGTCGGGTTAGATTCTTCTTGCGCCGGTAAGAACCAAAGGATCACGCAATTGAGGTGTGCGGATATAACTTCCAGAGACGGATGTGAAGCCATATCATGGTGGAATCCCGAGAAGCAAAGAATATGGAGGATCTGGAGTTTATCATAGAGATACTTATTGTTTTCCTTAGCCTTGAGGCTAACGCAATAGATTTGCGGCTGATGGCATTAACCATAATTGGCTTTACCACAGCAAAGAATTGATGAAACAAAGAGAGAGATAGTTTCCTTTCATCTTGTTTGGGGATGTAGAGCACCGGTAGAATGACGAGGACAGAAAAGATTTTGCGTTTGTTTCCCCCAGATACTTGAAGATTTTGCTCCGTGTAGGAAAAGACGAGATCACCAATAAGATATTATTGATTACTTTCTTCGAGAGAGCACTCCGGAGAACAAGGACGGAAGTAAAAGTATCAAGGGATAAAGGCCACTTCTAACTTCCGTGGAAGGAGTGAAATCACATTAATTCACCAATTCAATGTACAAGAGCGAATGATAAGAGTAGTGGTATGGTATCTACTCCATCCCGCACTCAAAGCATTACTCCGCACATGAATAGGAAAACTAAGCAACCCAACTACCGAAACAGACTGAAGGTATTGATAAGAAGAGCTCATGGAACTCCGTTAGAAAGCAAGGTTAGATGCAAATGATTCGCCGGATTCATAGATAGATAAAGATGATGATGTGGTCGTCATATCTGAAGTAACAAGCCACCAGAAAGATATGAAGGAAGATCCGGAGACAACTGCAAGATCCCACAGATAAAGAAAAGATAGCACCACTTGAACAGAAGGATTACGAAAGATCTGAAAAGTCTTCATGGCCTCCGGTGGATTGAGCATAGATGATAGAACGAGAGGGTTTCAAAAGATCACTTGACGAGACTGAGATGAAAGAACTCCATGTTCTTCTTGAAATGATTGAGAGAGATTTAGCAGTCCTGAGGAACACTTCAGCGAAACGATGATGATAACTTGCCAACAAGGAAAACTCCGGGTTTGATTGAAGATGGAAGATGGAATTAACAATGGACTTGCTAATTCCAGAATTGGTGCGATCTATTTAGCAGAAGGACGTGGCCGAGATAGGTGACTTCAAAAAGTCAGAATTCACGCTTTGAGAACTTTGCACACAGGCAGTGCTCACGAAGCTTGAGAGAAAGAGACACAGATGGTCTTCCATGTCCTTCCATTGATATCGAATAGGCAAGCATATTATCAACATATACCACCATGGATTAACAAGATATTCCCAGAATACCAAGTTCAAAAGGCGAGAGAAACGAACAAATGCTCGAACACTTCCTGAGCTCGACGCTCTTAGAAAGATCAATATTAAGAGCACGGGTTCGTGTTGAAGAAGATGCACTGGAAGAATAGATTATCTGGTCCTTCGAAAGAGAAAGAGGTGTCACCTGGTTCACATTGTCGATCGGATCGCCGGTTGCAAAGATAAAGAGATCGAGGATAAAGAAACGATGATAGCTCATACCTCAAGCAAAGCTACCAGAGACGAAAAGATGCAATCCCCTCGTATCCAGGAGAATTGTGCAGATATGGAGTTCGAAAAGATGTGGAGCATGATGGACAGATGATAGACCGCCGTAATGCTTTGGGAAACTCCGGATTGCCAAAGATGCTTGAAGATGCAAATATATGATCACGGTGTACTCAAAATCACAGGAGATAACCTTATCCTCCAGATGGTGACGGTTGATAGCATTTTCCATATTCCAATCGACACTTATCATGAGTGGAATATAGCTATGACGAGAGCCAAATTACAATCACCAGCATCGGATCGACACATGCCATGTAATTAGCCCAAGAGAATTATGGATGAAACGAAACTCCAGGATTAAGCGCCGGTGACAAAAGAATGAGTTAGCATGGACATGCTGATAAAAGGAAGATAGATAATGTTTCACACACAACTGGAAAGGAGTGTGGAAACACAGATGTATCAAAGAAATTTTTTTCGCATTTTCCGGCATTAAAATACCAATAGATGCGCAAAAACACTTATCAGGCAGAGATTAGCGACTGATGATTGCACAGGATGTGGAGTTGCTAGAAGGAAGAACACCCTTAAGAAGATGGCACCGGTTAACAAGGAGTCAGATAGATCGCGCCGGTTCTCAAACGCCTGTCAGTATGGAATATACCAACAGTTGATAACCAAAGGCAGATTGTGATAACAAATTGGATGCAACAGATAGACATGGAATTACACACACACACACTTTCTATGGTACTACGGAAACCCAGAACACGTGAATCCTAGTTTGAATTTTAAGAAGAGGATTGAAAACGTTACACTTCCTTACCAGAAAAGGTGGTGGTTGGGTAAGAAGAAAAGTGGAAGCAGTCCTACTCTCGCGTTTTGGTTTTTCCCTAGTATACATAACTACCAAAAATATTTGCTAGACAGAAAACGACCATTTGGCTGAGACCCTAAAGGGCGGGATGGCTCTGATACCAATTGTAACTACCTCGGTGAATTACGCTCCTAGTTACAAGCCTGGATGAGCAGAAATGGTTGAAATAGTACGGTGGGGCCCAAATGCCACTCACAGGTAGACCTTTCGGCCGTCCCAACCATTTCCAAACATCGGGACAAGAACGGGCGGCGTAATCGGCAGGCGAAGGGATCAACTACATACACAAATGAGTATGTATGCAAGCCACCATACAACAGTACATCAGAGCCATTCCATCTAAAAGAAAGGAAATATAGCAACGCCATACGGCAAGATCCAAATATCCTAGATAGATATAATAGTTTAGGATATCTCCTCATACATCAATCAACAGAGTATCAAGCGGAAGCGGAAGACAAAATCCGAGTACGGATAAGAAGCAAATCGGCATAAGATGCCCCATAAATAAGCAGATCCCGCCCACAGATCTCACGGATCCCCGTTCCCGGAATCTCTACACCGAATGATCGTTGCCCACATCGTCTGTCTCTTCCACCCAGTATCCATCTTGCAAGGGTACCTGTTCATCTGAACCAATAATTTATCGTGTGAGACCCTAGGGGTACTCAGCAAGTCTTTATGCCTCTAAAGGGGACACAACCTGGGGTGACGCAATTGCAGCAAAAGGTAAACCCTAACAATTCTATAGATACTCGCTAACCATCCGCCTAACCAAAGATAGACGGATGTCCGTGAATAATAACAGCAGTTATGACGGTAATCTTAACAGATCCATCCTCCTCCTCGCTTACCGACGAGGAAGCGGACGAACAACCCCCCATCCGTTGGCAGTTTTATTATCCATTCCATGAGTGTTGCACTATTTACTAGTCAGGTACCTAGTCTAGTCAAATTAAAAGCGGTACTTTAGTTATGCTTGTCTATGATCGAGAAACTGTCCTCCAAGTCGTCCATAACCGCGGACACGGCTTTCAGAAAGTTTTACCCTGCAGGGGTGCACAAATAGCAACACACACTCGATATGCCTCGGAAAAACCAAATCAAAACCCAACGAGGCAGTCACGACAAAGCAATTACAGGATTCAGAAATATTTCAGGGGGCCACCCCATTGAGCTACCCGCAACGAAGTTAGCTGACTCCGAGACGGCCTCAAGGTTTGCGTCAATGGCTGTGAACGACTGGGAACCCGAAAATGTGACTGGGCTTGTCGACACCGCGAAAACACTCCGCTTTCCTAAACAGTACAGTGTGCAGTACCTCGCACAATTTAAATAAAGCAGTAAAGCATGGCATAAGTACAGGATAGTAAATAAAACCTCAAATTAGTTTGTGGCCCCAAGAAATAAGAATGAATCAAGCTCTGGCTCAGGGGGGTTCATAAGCCTCCCGGATGTGGATAGCGCGAATATTCAAGGAACAGGAATCAAGTACTCGGGGTCCTATGGGACACAAGTGAGCCTGAAAAACCAAATAGCGAATATGGCTCACCGATGCCACTTTCATTAGTTATCCCATTACTACTCAGGTTAAGTTGTTTAGGTACCTCGTTATCCATCAGACACTCACATACCCTACACATGCTGTTCTACGACTCGCATGGCTCAAGCAACTCCTGTAGTAAGGGCTCATGGGATGGAGGAACAAGCTTCGGTGGGGTTTAAAAGTAAAGGCTATGCAATACTTGGGATTCAATTTAATGCAATCGCGACTCAATGATGCAAGAATAAGATAGAGGCAATAGGTACTATATGTATGCAAGCATGTGGTAGTGCTTGCCTGGCAGCTCAGTTGAAGCAAGGGATGGATCTGGGTAGTGCTCCTGGTTCTCTTGATATATCCCCTGCTCAACGTCTATTCGGAGAAGAACCAAACAAACAAGGGCCAACATAAATAAAGTGCACAAGCATATGAATAAATGCGACAAGCAAACAATCATGCCATGATGAATGATGCACAATTTGCATGGCAATAAAGTAGCATGGCATGGGTGAGGTGTGGAATACAAGGAATAATCATTTTATTGAGTTTTGGCCTTATTTTATTCTCATATTAGGTGCTGTACACAATATATTTATATGATGCATGCTGCAAAACAGAACATGGAATTCATAAACTGAAAGGTCTCGTCGAGCTAATCATTTTAGACATATCATTTGTTAAATTTGGACTTATAAATCAAAAGTTATTAATTATTTAAGACAAAAGGGCATTTTGTTGTAATTTAAAACAACTTGGAATTTTAAAGTGTTCAAAATAGATTTTGTATGGCATATTTGAATTCCTGACATTTTTCTGATTTCAAAACACCTATTATTTGTATTATTTGGATTATATTTGAAAAGATGTTTAAAAACAGAATTAAATTTGAATTTGAATTAAATTTGAAAAGGTTTGAATTAAACAGATTACAGGAAAAGTTTTTGTTACTTAGACGATTCTAGCCAGAGACACAGACGGGTGGGGCCGAGCTGACTCAGCAACATAGGGCGCAGAAAAGATTCTTACACCGGGGCTCTGCCTAGCCCGCGTGGATGACAAGCGGGTCCAGGAGCCCTGCGGACCCACACGCCACTGGGCGGGCGCGAGGCTGCCACGCGGCTCAGGGGGACTGCGGGTTGATGCGACCAAAGCGCGGGGTGCGTTTTGTAAAACGGTGACGGACGCTGACTGGTGGGCCAAAAAGGAGCGCGGGTTTAGCCGAAAGAAGTTGCAGGGGGTTATCAGCAAAAAAAGGCACCGTACTGTGGATCTTCTCCGCGTCGCGTGGACAGATCGATGCGCGTCCGACGCAGGCGCGGCGCGGGGAATCGATCCTCGGACCTGGCGGGCGCGCGCGGAGGCGGCAGCCACTAGGCTAGGTGGGGGTTGCTGTCTGGGAGGTGGGCGAGGACTAGATAGGGCTGCTATGCGGGCCGAAGCGAGCACACAGAAACGAGCGGCGGCGCCCGGAGGGCGTTCGACGTAAGGGCCGGCGGTTCTAGGGCTTCACGGCGAAGGGGACCATGTCAGGGAGGTTGCGTGGCTCACCGAGGGTGTGTCGGTGTGGTCGGATCGGCTCGACGCGCAGGGGAGCGGTGACGACGCAGACGGACCGAGGACTAGGGTTTCGCGTTGGGTCGGTGGTGGTCCAGCGCTCCTGGGGCTCCTCCTCCTCGACGGCGAGTACCGGACGATGCAGGGGACCTTCCTCGATCTTCCAGGCCACTTCACGGACACGCGGCTCGACTGGATCGACTGGACGGAGTAGAGGCCGACGGTGGGCGGCTATGGGGTAGCTGGTGGCGGTGGAGAAGAAGGGAGGAGAGGGCCGGCTTGGGGCGGATCTGGCGAAGCAGAGGCGAGGCAGAGAGGTGGGAGAGGATAGGAACGGAGAGAGGGAGTGGGTAGATGGCGTGGTGGAGGGGAAAGGTGGCTCGGCCACCTTTTCTTCTACCACTCCTCACGTGCTCGGCAGGGCAAGGGCAGGCGAGGTGGGATGGGGAGCTGGCAGGTGGGACCAGAGGGCGAGGCCAGGGTGGCAGGGGCAGGCTCGGGCTAGGGGGCCACT
Organism: Avena sativa; assembly: GCA_916181665.1. Taxonomy (NCBI): domain Eukaryota; kingdom Viridiplantae; phylum Streptophyta; class Magnoliopsida; order Poales; family Poaceae; genus Avena; species Avena sativa. The sequence goes on along the minus strand of OV702290.1, from coordinate 21,579,678 downwards.
AGGCAGGGAGAGAAGAGAGGGAGAGAGGGTAGGCTCGGGTTAGGGTTTGGGGGAGCCTCGGTTTAGGGTTGGTACTAGGGTTGGGGGTGGCTAGGCAGGGGAGAGGATGGCCAGGTGGGGCCAGCTAGGTAGAGAGAAAGGAGGGCCGAGAGAGAGGGAAGGTGTGGTGGCTAGGGTTTGGTTTAGAGGGGGTATGGGTAGATTAGAGGAGATGGTCATGGGGATGGTGAAGAGGGGAGATTAGGTGTAGGGTTTTCTTTTGACAAGACCAAGCAAAGACAAGCCAAGCTCACACAAGATCTAGTCAAAAGAGAGGAATGTGGTGAGGTGGTTTAAGCATGATCAAATAAGATCAAGCTAAAAGGAGGGAGAGAGAGATATGGGGAAAAGATTCAAATAAAATCCAAATACTAGAAAAGGTGGCACTTGCATGGCCCATGCAAAAATATTTATTGCCATATTGATTCTTGTGAAAACAATGTTATTACATGGCATTATTATTTTGCATTCCCAAAAATTGGAATAAAGCCAAGCAAAAGAAATGAAAGGATACCCCATGTGGAGTAGTTGGAGATGGCCATGTTTGAAATAAAATGGGACATGCTAGTGTGTATGTTCCACTAGATGATTACTAGTCCCAAAAATATTCCCACATGAGCATAAATCCATAATAATCCATATGGAAGCTAGGAAAAAGGGTTCCACTCACAAGGCATGCAAAGGTGGCCAAGTGGCTCTCATATATCAATAATGTGAAAACAACATGATGCCAAGATGAGAGCATGTGGAAAAGAATTTGATCCATCCCAACCCACATGAGCTAGAGGTAAAACCAATAAGTGCCTAGCTCATATTTAGTTGGATGGTGGAATTATAAGGTGGTGAAAGGAAAGGCGATGGAGTTAATAAAAGATATGCCCCCAACTCAACTTGGGCATTTAAACAATATATCAAGACCCAAATACAATATCAAGAGGCAAATACAATTAATAATGCACATGAGATAAGAACCAAATGGAAAAAGGTTTTATATGATGCTCAAATGCAAGGTGGCATGATGACATGAGCATGATATAATGATGATGCAACAATTATATGCAGGAAGTAGCATTAAATAGACTAGGCTAGTAGCATTGCAATTGTTAGACAATTGGGATGCTACAGATACCCGGAGTAGTGAATCCCATAGCTCGCAGTGCCTTTCAAATAACGCAAAACCCTTTCAAGGGCCTGCCAATGAACATCTCCAGGATTTGAGACAAATCGACTTAACTTGCTTACAGCAAAGGAGATGTCAGGCCTCGTAGCGCTGGCTAAATACATAAGCGAGCCAATAATCTGAGAATATCTCAGCTGATCTTTAGCATCCTTAGGATCTCCCTGATTCTTTCGAACCAACACGCTAGGATCGTATGGTGTAGGAGAGTATCTACATTCGCTATACCCAAAACGACTCAAGATCTTTTCCACATAGTGAGACTGAAGCAGTGTTATCCCACCATCATCATCTTTCAGCAGCTTGATGTTCAATATCACATCAGCCACTCCTAGATCTTTCATCTCAAAACAACGAGATAGAAAGTCTTTGACCTCATTGATAACATTAAGATTGGTCCCGAATATCAGTATATCATCAACATACAGACATAAGATGACTCCCTCGCCCCCACCATGGCGATAGTACACACACTTGTCAGCTTCGTTTACAATAAAGCCTTCATCAGTTAAAGTCCTTTCAGACTTATCATGCCACTGCTTAGGAGCTTGCTTAAGACCATACAGAGACTTCAGTAACTTGCACACCTTGCCTTGTTGACCATCTATCACGAATCCATCCGGCTGATCCATATAAATTTCTTCATCTAACTCTCCATTTAGGAAATCCGTCTTAACGTCCATTTGATGAACGAGAAGATCATGCGAGGCAGCCAAGGATAGCAGTACTCGAATAGTGGTCAATCTAGCCACAGGTGAATAAGTATCAAAGAAGTCTTCGCCTTCTTTCTGGGTATAACCCTTGGCAACAAGGCGTGCCTTATACTTCTCAATAGTACCATCAGGTCTAAGCTTCTTCTTAAACACCCACTTACATCCTACAGGTTTGCACCCATAAGGACGATCAGTAATTTCCCAAGTTCCGTTTGCTATGATGGAATCCATCTCACTGCGAACGGCTTCTTTCCAGTAGTCAGCATCTTGAGATGCATAAGCTTCTGAAATAGAAGTGGGAGTATCATCCACGAGGTATACAATGAAATCATCACCAAAGGACTTCGAGTCCTTTGTCTCTTACTTCTGGTAGGAGCTTCACTGTTATCCTCCACAGGATTATCAGGGTGTTCTATCGAAATGGTGGGTTCAGGAATTGTGATTAATTCTTGACTAGACAAACTAGGCATCTCCTGATTTGATGAACTAGACGAATCTTTCATGGGAAAGATGTCTTCAAAGAAAGTCGCATCATTCGACTCCATGATTGTACCAACATGCATGTCAGATACCTGAGATTTCACTATCAAAAATCTATAGCCAATGCTATGAAATGCATATCCCAGAAAGACACAATCCACGGTTTTTGGTCCAAGCTTGCGCTTCTTGGGTATCGGCACATTCACTTTCGCCAAACAACCCCAAGTTCGTAAGTAGGAGAGTTTCAGCCTTTTCCTTTCCCATTCCTCAAATGGAGTAATGGTTTTGTTCTTTTTGGGAACACGGTTTAGGACATGACACGCAGTCTTTATCGCCTCCCCCCACCATTCCTTGGATAGACCCGATGTATCTAACATGGCGTTAACCAAATCAGTTAGAGTACGGTTCTTTCTTTCGGCCACCCCATTTGACTGAGGTGAGTAGGGAGGCGTCCTCTCATGGATAATACCATGCTCCGCACAAAAAGAATCAAATTCGTTGGAAAAATACTCTCCACCACGATCAGACCGAAGTCGCTTAATCTTTCGATCAAGTTGGTTTTCTGATTCAGCTTTATAGATTTTGAAGTGATTAAAAGCTTCATCTTTAGATTTTAGAAGATACACATAACAGTATCGAGTGGAATCATCAATTAAAGTCATGAAATATCGCTTTCCACATTTTGTCAACTCACCATTCATCTCACAAAGATCTGAATGTATTAGTTCCAGTGGTGCCAAATCTCGTACCTCGGCAGTCTTGTGAGACTTGCGAGGTTGCTTAGCTTGCACACATACTTGACACTTGAAACTTTTGACAGTAGTAAATTTCGGAATTAAATTCATATCGGCAAGCCGCGTCATGCACCCAAAATTAATATGACAAAGTCGTGAATGCCAAATATTGGATTCACTATCATTGCAAACATGATTAATAACTTGAGTACATAAGTCTGACAAAGATAAGCGGAACAAGCCTCCGCACTCATAACCCTTTCCAACAAATTGTCCACACTTAGAAATTACAACTTTATTGGACTCAAAGACTAACTTAAAACCATCTCGACACAGAAGAGATCCGCTGACGAGATTCTTATTGATTGAGGGAACGTGCTGCACATTCTTCAGCTGTACGATCTTCCCCGAAGTAAACTTCAGATCCACCGTACCAACACCTTGAACAGAAGCACGTGAGCAGTTTCCCATCAGCACGGAGCCAGCCCGTTCGACCTGATAAGAAGAGAACATGGAAATATCAGCACATACATGTATATTTGCACCAGTGTCTATCCACCAATCAGGTGAATTACAAACTGAAAGAACAGTGGGAAATATACCGTACCCAGCATCCTTCATCTCAATATCACCAAGGACAACATTAGCGGACTTGCCACTATTTCCATGTGAACGCTTGTCAAAGCGATTGGGGCAGCTAGGAGCCCAATGATTAGGATCACCACAGACATGGCAAGATCCTTTCTTCTTATACTCAGTCTTCTTCTTGAAGTTGGTAGTCTGTGCGGCCTTGTTTTTGCCATCAAACTTTCCTTTGCCATCAGACCTGTTCTTATTCTTGAACTTGTGGGACTGGAAGTTGTTTTTCTGCACTACATGTGCGCTAGAACTTTCATCAAAGCCTCGAGGACGTGTATCTTTTGCTCTCGCCTTTTCTTCAACATGAAGAGATCCGATGAGATCCGAAACACAAAACTCCTATCTCTTATGTTTCAGAGAGGTAGCAAAGTTCCTCCAAGAAGGAGGAAGCTTGGCAATAATGCCTCCGGCCACGAACTTGTCCGGTAAGCTACACTTGAACTGCTCGAGTTCTTTGGCAAGGGACTGTATCTCATGAGCCTGATCCACGATGGGACGGTCATCAGTCATCTTGTAGTCATAGAATTGCTCCATGATATACAGTTCAGTGCCAGCATCCGAAACACCAAACTTGGCGTCCAGTGCATCCCACGCATCCTTGCCATTATCAAATGGCATATAGGTGTCAACAATGTTGTCACCAAGAATATTGAACAAAGCCCTCATAAACATGGTGTCGACTTTCTGAAACGCTTCCTCCTGAACAGGAGAAAGGTCTCCCTCAGGTTTGCCAAGAGTGGCGCTATAGCAGCCTAGGTTTTTCAACCATAGAACTGCTCTCGTGCGCCATCTCTTATAATTGACACCGTCAAAAGGAGGCGGCCTTGTAGCCGCGACTAAACCAGTTGAATTCAGTTGCCTATAATCAGGTTTTTGGATTGTTGAAAATATAAGCAAATTACCATAATATTTAATCCGAAATAAGTAATAATAAATTATGACTATAAGTGCTGGAATTAATCTAATCATGTATACTAGCAGAATAAACGAACAGATCATATTCAACCAGAATAAACAGATCACATCTATTCCAAGAGCTAGTACAAGAAACTGCAACAGAAACTGAACTAGATAGGAACAGATTACGTACGGTGCTGGAGGAGGAATCGGGTTCGCGTTCAGGTTGGGGTTGAGGTTGACACCAGTGTCGTCAGCCATGACGTCGATGTAGAGGCTGCTGATGTCCAGGAAGAAGTCCTCGTCGGGGAAGTAGTGGTCGGTCGACGTAATGCCGCCAGTAGTCGCGCAGATGCGCTCCCCAAAAACCTGATCGCCCTCACCCGTACAGGTTCACGAAAGGTGGTGGTTCCGGAGGCCTACTGTCCCGTCGTCCGGTGCACGCCGGAAGAGGGGATGGAGAAGGTGTAGCGGCGACGCAAGATTCTGGAGTCAGAGAGATGTGTATTTTCTCGTATTAGGGTTTTTGCCTAAGGCCGTTTACATATAGGCGCCGATCGGGTAAGACGTGGGGCGTAACCCACGTCCGAGTAGTAACAGCCCACGTTTCCGGAAAGACCGGCACCGAGGCACAATTCCGCAAACCGCGGCGCGCGAGCGTCGTGACGAGGCGAGGCGGGCGGCGGAGGAGGAGGAGCGCGCGTGTATGTCACTCCTCTTCACTCTCTTTAGGAGGTAGTGAAACACTCCACTATATATATTGGTCCTACTCCCTCTAAACTAGCAAGGTGGGACTAAACTTTGGTGCCACTCCTTGCTTGGCATAAATAGGCCAAGAGAATTTCAGAATTTGTATTAGGCTATAGGCCAAGGCCCATACCTAAATTCCAACACAAGTACCTGCGGCGGCGGTGCGCCCACGGCTGCGTGCTCGCCCCCTACTTCCCGGCGTCGCAGCCTCACCGCTACGCCTGCGTGCACCGGGTCTTCGGCGCCAGCAACGCCGCCAGGCTGCTCCAGGTTAGTACTAATCCGCCATTGACAAACCATCAGCTACTAGTTTACTTAGCATAAGTTAGTTAAAGAGGATCGGGCTTGCACGCTTGATGATTTACCTTGGTGATGCCATTCTGCAGAGCTTGCCGGTTGAGGAGAGAGGGCAGGCGGCGGATACGCTGGCCATGGAGGCACAGTGGCGGGTGGAGGACCCGGTGTACGGATGCGCCGGGATCATCAGCAACCTGCAGGAGGAGATTCTCGCCGCGCAGGGCGAGCTCGCTAGGACGCGGGCGCAGCTCGACCTCGCCGCCGCGCACCGCGCGCAGCTGCAGCAGCAGCAGGCTCATGTTCCTCTTACTCCGCCGCCGCAGCGACCCGGCGACCACCACCAGGCTGTCGCCGTCGCGCCGAGGCAGGAGGAGGCGCCGCTTGACCCAGACGAGTTTCTCGGTCTTGATGGATTCTGAGCTTTGATCGATCGGGTCCAGTGCGTGTACGTAGGCGCATGGGAGCTCTGATCGATGGTGGCATGCATATTGGGCGGCTTTTGCCACGGAAGTTATTATTGGCTGGTGAACGAAATGATTAATGTAGTGTTGCGATTTGTATTCATATCTCTAATGTTGTTTGCTTTAGTCTCTTTGTAAACGTGGGCTGCCTACGTGTGCATCAACATTTCGTACCATTTAATAAAATGTAAAATTTCTTGACTAAATCTGTTACTGCATACCAAATTTGTAGCACTCCTTATGGTATGGTAAGGAGAATGGGTATCTGGGCTGGCTGTGCATGGTGGCAAATACACTCGCTAAAAAGTTGTAAGGAAATTTGAAAATAAGTAGAGACATATGTACAACACACTTTTAATATTTGTAGAAATTTTAACTTCAAAATCAATCTAAATCATAAAAAAAGGAAACATAATGTTAAGAATTGTAATTAATCCAAAGTAATCCATGAATGGAGCCTGTTAACGTTAACACAGGCAAGTCTCTAAATACTAGCGGAAATTTATAGGGGTTTTGGATGATTCTATTCCACAGGAACTCTTTCTATGTAGCGTTTGGTCTGTTTAAAAAGGGTAGAAATTGTTATTATTAGGATCTACTTACTTTAGAATTTAAATATAAATTAGAATTGACCAAAAATATATAACACTATATTCTATTTCAATTTTTGTAGGAACAGGGACATGCTTTCCCGATTACTGTGTTTTTAAGTAGCCACGGGTGCTTAAATATGACTTCAAATGAAAATGGCACGTTTAACAAAAGTACGGATGTCTAAAATGCCGAGTTATTTCCTTGAGAAGTAAAGTGAGAAGAAAGTATATTTTTGAATATATTAAATGATAATGAAACGAGGACAGATAAGGATATAATAAGCACAAAGTGTTGGAGTGGACAATCAGGCGTGCATGCAAAACAGTACCAGGAAAGGAGATAGGACGATCGCGGTGACCTAAAAATCCATCTAGATTTCCTTCCCCTCGTCGGTGACACTGCCAATCCGTCTGACATATCACGGCTCTTTGGCGGTAGGAGGATTCCTGTTTTTAACTTTAGGTTGTTTTTCAGCGTTTTTTAGGAATGCTGAGGCGACGGCTACATTCTGAAGTCAGAATAAGGTCCCGTGGTATCCTTCCTCCGGTGGTGCGTCTAGCGCCGACAGAATGCGTCTAGAGTCGTCTGTCCGACGGGTCTCCTAAGACCCAAATATTTTTCATGTTCGTTGTTGTGGTTTCAGGTCAGTTTTTTTCAATCTATAGTTGTCATCATGAGCGATGGTTGCTGCTCTGATGCGCTGGCCCTTTGGAGATTTAGCACGACGACTTCTCGTATGTCTACTACAACAAGCTCTATTACGACAAGCTTTGTCCAGCTCCAGTGATGGAGGGGCGAGGACGGTGGCATGTCTTCGGCTCGCGCAAGTGTCCGTATTTATCGTTAGGTGGTCCAAAGATCTATTTATAATTTTTATTACTTTCCACGCTCTTTGTACTAATGTAGATAGTTATTAATATATCGGTGGAGTTTTCACAAAACCAATTACAGGTAAGACATGAAGTTGTGGGCGGCCACTTTTGTTTCTACATAGGTAAGTTGTGATCTTTTCTTATTTATTTATGAACTGGTTTGGCATATTATTATATCTAAATAAACATATCTCCTCCAACGAAATTATTACCTTGGCTTACTATTATTACCCCTGCAACTCTCGCAAATCTCTTGTAAGTAGAATGCGCAAAAAATAACTTCATTTCTTAACCATATAATGATCCAAACTAAGTTTACTACATCATAAAGAATATTAATTGTATATTAACCAATACCAATTTTAAAGATACGTTCCTAGATGATGGTTTTCTTGATCATCTTGGTAGGTTCAAACTCTAACTCATGGGCCTTAATTGCAACTATTTCAAGAGGATCATTGTCATTTCGAGCTTTAGGCCTCTTGAGATTCATCATTTTCAGGAAATCCTCCAAAAGTAATGTAAAAAATATCCATCTTCGTTATTGTTCATCCATGTCTTGGCTAACGCTTAATGTTGAGAATATGTCCTAGAGGCAATCATGTATGATATTATTTCTGATGTATTCATAAAGTTGTTATATTGTCCTTATGTAAACTTCTGATATGTATCATTGAATATGTGATTTGGTTGTAAAACTATATATTCATGTTGTTCATACTAGATGTCATTGGTCATTGAGGTTGTGATGGACACACAACTTAGACTAATGTGAAAGTCGGCTGATGACTCGGCTCCACTTGTCGTGGGCATGGTGATGCCATTCCAACCTACACGGATTCGGCTAAAGAGTTTAGCGAGTCGGACTGACCCATATTGATATAAATGAACAAGTCCTTATCTGCATGTCTCAATCAAAATAATCCTTAGATCCAAGGTTATCGCACAATCCGAGTTGCGTGTCACCGACTTAGGTTCTGTCAAACGCTGTTATATTAAATGGCAGTTATAAAGGCAGAGTTCGGGTCGGCTGAGAATCAAGCTGCGTGATGTGGATAACCAAGATAGGATTTTCTCCTCCGACTAGAGAGATATTCTCGGACCCTCTCGGATGATATGATTCGGAAAGTATGGCCATGCATGACTCGCTTAAGTGTTAACCAAGACATCCGACTAAGAGTTAGTCGGATGAATCACTTATCTTGGATCGAGAAGAGAGTTGAGTTATTTGAAGGATGACAATTATTTGTCTATAGCTTGACAAGATGTATCGTGAGGTAAAGGAACCCGGACACAAGTCGCATTGGAAGGTGTGTCGTCGTGACTCTTTGATACTTGAGAGTTGGGACGTTCTATTAGCAGGAACCGCTACCGACTAATCAATTATGAGTAAGACTTAAATCGTGTCAGAGTCAGCATGATCATGTCGGGTCACACACTTAAGAGTGAGAGCAAGTTTTGGTTAGACCTGAACCGAAAACATATTTGGGTTGGAGCTGAATCAAACAAGGACTCAGTCAGTGAGTTAGACTCATAGTGACTAATATAGGCTTTAATGAATGAGCCACAAATGAGTGGAGTCCACTTTCACTCTCTATATATACTGGGGCGTAGATATCCAAGGAGCACAGTTAGGTCATTCCATATGTTGGAAACTCTAGCTCCATTTCAGTCTATCCGTTGTACTGGACCTAGCAGTTCACATTCGACGCTTATCCTCGTACGTGTGGATACTACCATATGTGTTGTACACTTAGCACTTCGGCGATCTTGGATTGGATCGGATCGTGAGGACTGCATTTTCACTACAACATGGAGCCTGAGCGCTGGCACTTATAGACGTCGAGGCACAACCTTAGTCGACGCGGTCGTGCTGACACGGAAAAAAGTCGCCAGAGATAACTGTGCCAGATATTCGAAAGGGGCAGCGGATTTTTTGGCGCGGCACAACGTGATCCACCGAGCAAGCGCTTTCGCGACGTGGCCAAGGATGCGCCGTGTTACATTACATAAGGCATCAGAAATTTAGTGTCGCGTAACCATCCATTATTTACCGTGTTACACCATCCAATATTACTGAAAATTAATTACATTAATAGTAATTGATTTACGTTGCTAATCTCATTGCAATTCGAACATTCCAGATTATATATATATATTAGCAATATTTATTGTAAACCCATTTTAACACAATATTTATTTTAATATTTATATTTTTCACATATTACATAAATTGCTTCAAAAATAAAAAACGAAAAGAGAAGATTTCCTAAACACTAAATCTAATTCTTGAGAGCCTCTTTATTCTCCTATTCTACGAATTCCCAAACAAAATCTTAACGGTAATGACCAGGCGCTAATCTGCTTCGCCCACCGCTGGCATGACGACCATGCGCGGATCTGCTTCGTCCACCGTTGGCACGACGACCATGCACGGATCTGCTTCGCCCACCGCTGACGCGATGACCATCCACGGACGATATGATTCGCCCACCGCTGGCATGATGACCACACACAGACGATCTGCTTCACCCAACCACGTGACGATCTGCTTTGCCGACCCCTAGTGCAATGACCACACGCGGACGATCTGCTTCACCCAGCCACGGACGATCTGCTTCGCCCATCCACGCGATGATCTGCTTCGCCCACCTCGATAACCACACGCGGATGAGCTTGATCCATGCGCAACGCACCTAGAGAGATCTAGGGTTTGAGTCCCGTTGTGGGGAATGGGGAAGTGTGGCGTCATCGTGGTAGTTGGAAGAAGGAGCAAGGGTTGCTTATATTATATAAGGAGGAGCAGTGAGGGTTGGTTAGAGCAACACTAGTAGTAAAAGAAAACTTCTGAACTGAAAAATGTATATTCAGTCTTCCGAAAACATGGGAGAGGAAGATTTTGTAGCTGGCGCAGAACAGAACCCGTAAACACGAACTAAAAAACACAATTCAAATGTCGCGAGGAAATTCGTCGATCATCATATATATATATAGATGGTAGTTTGATGCCCCGATTGAGCATCAAAAGTTACATAATCATTATTGAAAACCTAAATTAGCTAGTAGCATAACCACGTGGACTAATTCCGAGCAAAAGGAGGCCCGATTGGCCTCTGCGCGCGGCGGTGACGGTGGTGGAGCCCCCGCCGGCGTTGCCATACTTGGCCAACTTCCCTGGGGACGTGAGCCCACAGTTCTTCCACCGGCGGGCGCTGCGCTTGCGCGTGCCCTCCGACCGGTTGAACTTCTGGCATTCCACCTCTGTGCGGAACACGGGGGGCCACGATGGCGAGTGCAGAGCCACCATGCGAGGCCATGGCGTCGCTGAGCAGAGGCGAAGCTAAGTTTCTAAGCGCTGGATTGCTCGCCGAAGAGGAGGCTGGTGGCGGTGGAGCGAGAGGTAGTGGCGGAGGGGAGTAGGGTTTGGAAACCAAACTCCCCTCCACGACCTGTTTTAATACGGGGCGGCCACCGAGTTTCTCGGGCCCGTGAACTCTGTTTACGGGCCAGGCCGCGAGTTCGGGCCCTATTCTGGGCCTATTTCGGCCTGAACCCGTAAACTCGCTGGAATTTTTCTGTTCCGGCCCCTTTTTCAGTATATGTTAGAGATGCTCTTAGGGTTTGATTTATGGGCTTTTCAACAAGTGGGTCGCATGTGCACAATAAGCCCATAATGGTGCGCCCAATTTGTCTTTCAATAGAATAAATAAACATGGTTTTTAGAACATAATAACATCCTTAATCATCAATAATACCCAGAGATAGGCTAGCTAGTGCAATCCTACCAGGCTCTAGAGATCTAGCAAGATTCAGACAAATATCATGCATCTTCCTTAGTGAAGGCCTAATTTATTCTTTGGCTAGCTCCCTCGCTTCATTCTCTAACTCCTCCGCCTCAGAGCTATCACTCAGATCTCCGTCCCTAGTTTCCTTCCACATTTTGACCAACGCACGTTGTAGTTTCTTAGAGTGCGGTCGACCCTTCCATAACAAGTATAGACACTTTGACATTTTCAAGTGGTAGCCGAGGAACCGCCGGCTGGCGTGCTTGCCAGGGAAAGCCACAAGTCTGTGTGGGAATATGTCGCACAAACATCTTTTCTTGTAGCGATATCTCATGGGGACACCATTCTAGGATGGATCAAAGATCCAACGCGACACCCAAAATGTGTTCATGAGATGTAAGACGATATCCAAAAAGGAAACTCGCAAATTGTATCAAGAATAGAATTAATATATAATAAACTTACATAACCACCATCCGGCAGAGGCTCCATTGCGACGTCACCGTCGGTCATCGTTGATGCTGATCCGTGGAGAGGGATTTGGGAGGGAAACACGAGATATAAAGTCCGAGGTTCGTGGTGGGCCACGATAGTTAGCGAGCCAACCTTAACCCATCAGATGGATGTCTTTGACCACTCTCCAGTGTTGTGAAAAATTCACTCGGCGCTTTAATTGTGCGGTACAAGCGGTAATGCCACTGTTGCCCAAGCATGGCATGGAATATCGCCGCTCTTGCGTGCCACCTACCACGGCACCATAATTCGCCGGTATCTAGTGTACCATGCCGTATAAGTAGCTGTCACGACAAAATGGTGCCGCGACAGTCCATCCGCTCCGTAACCAACTTTTGCCGGTTCTTTTCGCTTATGTCGCCCCAAAAATCAACCGGGTATGCGGGTATTTTTGTAGTATGCATCAAGTGATGTGCTTCATCAGTAATCCGCAGCTGTGCATCTAGTGGTAATCCTCATGGCCTCTACCTTGGCTAAGATCTTAGGTGTACCGCGTAGTAGGGATGCATGCGGCAGGCTATGCGGGGCAGACTGCGTTTCGATTAGTTCAAATTAAATAAAAATGGGACACCGAGCTCTAGTACAATTTATACTATGCATGCTGTTTTGCGGGCCATTGCGGGCCTCGCTTCTGCAACCCTACCGCGTAGGGAATTTTTTTATCTCTACGGTCCCAATAGTGGTATATGAGTGATAGCTTATGGTTTTAGGCTCGAGGATGTGATATGCGGTAGGCATTAGATTGGATCTATTTGCTGTTTTGGTGGTAGATCTATGAGATAGGCCAGTTTCCTACGAGGTTGATTGGACCAACTATACTCGGGGAGATGGATTATATGGTTTGCGTGATCATACTCTTGAGGTCGTGGAACTACATACCCCTACTGGTTGGTTTCCGCCATCGAGCAGACAGTGACACGTAAATCTCGATGCGGCGATCGAAGATCAAAAGAGTTTGATTGAATTGGAGTATGGATCATATTTGGGTAAGATTGTTTTATCCGATGAAGAAATCCATGTTCGGATTGCAGATGAGATCTGCGTTTTCCGAAAAATCGTTGGACATTGCCCCTTCAATCCCCACCGTCTTCGCCCTGTCGTTGCGCCTTAGATGTCATTGTAAGTTTCATAACGCCAGTAGATATTGTATCTATGCATGAATTATTTTTGCAGGATGATGTTGTGAATGGTTTGGCTTATGTGCATGTGATATGTGTAATCCATACATAATCTACGAATCATGGTTTTCGTCAGCCGGCTGGAACCTAGGCACTGTCATTTTATTGTATTGCGACATGCGTGTCAGATTCTCTATATAATTTACTTTACTAGCTAGTGTAGCTGCTTGGAAAACCCGCATGGCATGCAAGTCGATGTACAAGTCGGCGACATGGAGTAATATGGCACATGACAAGAGTTGGCACGAGTTGGCTTACAGCCTTTATGGATATGGAGATCTCCATGAAGAGATCCATACCATTTCATATTGTAATTTTTTTATCTTGTGTTATTGTTATGTCTCTGGTTTTACATCTATAAGATAATCGGTAGAATTTAATCCCTCAAATAAGGTCTAGTCGGTTTCCCTGCCAGTGTTGCGCCATCACAAGTCAGACACTTTTGGTAGTGGGCTCGTAAAATTGAGGTGTTATAAATTCTTTCTGACTAGGTGGTTTAGATTTAGACTCTTGTAGCCGAAGCACTCTAGACGGGTATATCTCAACGGTTGTGGGACTCGGGGAAAAGTCAGGTGGAGCCGGGGCATGTGATGCCACCTGACCAATAGGAGTCATATGAGATGTGATTGACAAGGAGTTGTCTACCTAGATCACTTGATGTCTAGTGGTGATGCTAAAGCTCACTAGTCGGCTTGATTATTTAGGATCCTGAATTACTAAGTAACCATCAGAGGGGTGTTGGTTCTAGTGGGATCATAAGTATTAAAATGTTTAATATGATTTCTCTTTTATGGATACATGTCTTAAGTGTTTTGCATATTTTCTGTTGTAGATCAATGGCACCTAGCAACAGTCTCCCTCAAGTGTCCAGTTTTGCGTTGAGAATGATCCTAGAGAAAGATAAGCTTAATGGTATTAATTTCACCAACTGGTATCGTAATATGAGAATTGTTCTCAAACAAGAAAATAAGGACCATGTTATAGATAACCAACTTCCAGATGAGACGAATGAGAATGCAATTGTCGCTGCCGCCAATGCCTACTGTAGGTATCGGGATGAGTCCGCAGAAATTAGCTGCCTTATGCTTGCTCACATGGAACCAGACTTGTAGCAGCAGTTCGTGAATGTTGAGGCATACGATATGATCGAAAGCCTCAAAAGTATAATCCAGGCTCAGGTAAAGACTGAGAGGTATCACTACTCTCAGGCTTTGTTGGGATGCAAGCTGAAAGACGGCGATCTGATGTACTCGCATGTGATCAAGATGGTTGGTTACGTGCAGTCATTGGAAAGGCTAGGCTACCCCATTAGCAAAGAGTTTGCTTCGAATATAATTCTAAACTCTCTTCCTAGTGCATATGGTCAGTTCATATCGAACTACCACATGCATGGTATGGATAAGAAGCTCACTAAATTACATGGGATGCTCAAGCAGGCAGAGGCAGATCTCAAGGAAGGCGCCAGTCAAGTGTTGATGGTGCAGAATAAGGCTAAGTTCAAGAAAAGTTCTTGGACTAAGAAGAATAAGGCAAAGTCAGGAGGCAAGGATCAGGACCCGGTCCCAAGCGCTTCCTCAGGGACTAAGACATCTCCTTCAGCCGGATCCACCTTCTTCTATTGCAAGGCGGATAGCCAATGGAAGAGGAATTGCAGCAAGTATTTGGCTGACAAAGCCAAGAGTGGAGGTGGGACTTCTGAGTCAATTACGCTTGTTTGCAATGTTATAGACATTTATCTTGCTGATGCACCTAACAGTTCTTGGGTATATGATATTGGATCAATAATTCACATCTATAACTCGTTGTAGGGACTGGTAAGAACTAGGAGCATGGCGAGGTTGACATTTGAGTTTGCAACAAGTCGAGAGTCGCTATGTTGGAAGTTAGCACGATGCAATTTCATTTACCTTTTGGATTCTTAATAGAGATGAATAATTGTTATTATGTTCCAGTGCTTAGTCGAAACATTATTTTTGCCTCATGTTTGATGAGACAAGGCTATGAGTCAAATATTAATAATAATGGTTGTTCTTTGTATTTGAATGATATGTTTCACGGCTTTGCACCCGTCCAGGACGGATTATTTATTTTGAATCTTGATGGTGAGTCAGTCTATAACATAAATGTGAAAAGGTTGAAACCAAATAATCTGAATATGAATTACTTTTGGAACTGTCGGCTTGGTCATATAAGTTTTTAACGCATGAAGAAGCTCCATGATGATGGACTGCTAACTTCATTTGACTTGGAGTCATTGAAGACATGTGAATCATGCCTACTCAGCAATATGACCAAGACACCTTTTGCAAAGAGTTGTGAAAGGGCATCGACTTATTTGGACCAGTACATAGTGATGTATGTGGCCCGATGAGCACGACAACTAGAGGTGGCTATGAGCACTTCATTACCTTCACTTATGATTTGAGTAGGTATAGATATATCTACTTGATGGAACATAAGTCAGAAGCCTTTGAAAAATTCAAGGAATTCTAGAGTGAGGTATAGAATTAACTCGGCAAGAAAATAAAGTTTCTTCGGTCGGTCTGAGGAGGCGAGTACATGAGCCATGAGTTTGATGACCATCTGAAGAGTTGTGGAATAGTTCCCCAACTCACTCTGTCGGAAACGCCGTAGAGAAATGGTGTGTTGGAAAGATAGAATCAGACCTTGTTAGACATGGTATGATCAATCATTTGTTAGGCACATATGCCTTGATCATTTTGGGGTTATTTTCTAGAAACTGCAGCATTCACACTAAATAGAGAGTACCATCAAAGTCGGTAGAGAAGACACCGCATGAGATGTTGACTAGCAAGAAGCTGAGTCTATCTTTTCTTAAGATTTGGTGTTGTGAAGCATTTGTCAAGGGACTTCAGTCAGACAAGCTCGCGACCAAGTCGGGTAAGTGTTTTTTTGTGGGGTATCCGAGGGAAACCTTGGGTTACTACTTCTACAACCGAGAAGAGGGCAAAGTGTTTGTCGCTCAGAACGGTGTCTTTCTTGAGAAAGAGTTTCTCAGTCAAGGAGTTAGTAGGGGCACGGTGCAGCTCAAATAAATTCAAGAGGAACCAGCTAGTAGTGAGTCGGAAAAATCCTTGGAGGTTGAGCCAGTCGTGGTAGCTGAGCCGACAATTGCACCTGCACCGTGAAGATCGGCCATATTGCGAAGTGTTCGTGATGTATTAGTTTTAGACAATGATGAGCCGAAGTGGTGATGGGATATGATTCCGAGTTGTGGCTTGGATCCATGATATCTGAGTTAAAGTCCATGGATGAAAATCAAGTTTGGAACTTGGTTGATCTGCCAGACGATGGAAGACCCATCGAGTGCAAATGGGTCTTTAAGAAGAAAACTGATATGGATGGAAATATTTATGTCTATAAAGCATGGCTTGTCGCGAAGGGGTTCCGATAGGTTCAAGGGGTTGACTATGATGAGACTTTCTAACCCGTGGCGATGCTTAAGTCAGTTCGGATCATGTTAGTTATATCTACCTATTTCAACTATGAGATATGGCAGATGGATGTCAAGATAGTGTTCCTTAATGGAAATTTCACCGAGGACGTGTATATGATACATCCCGGGTTTTTTGTCTATCCAGCTAAAGCTGACAAGGTATGCAAACTTCATAAATCCATTTATGGGTTGAAGCAAGCATCTCGGAGTTGGAATATTCGCTTTGATGAGGTAGTCAAATCGTTTAGCTTCATCAAGATTGATCATGATTCTTGTTTATACAAGATGTTTAGCGGGAGCAAAGTAAACTTTCTGATCTTATATGTGGATGACATATTACTGATTGTAAATGATGTCCAAATGTTGCAAGAAAGGAACGAGTCATTGGAAGAGAATTTTTTGAGGAAGGACTTGGGTGAGACAACTTAAATCAGGATCTATAGAGATAGATCAAGGTGACTCATTGGATTGCGCCAGAGTACATATTTTGACAAAGTGTTGAAAAGGTTCAATATGGAATCATCTAAGAAAGGGTTCTTATTGATGTCCCATGATATAAAACTTATTAGCAAGGCTCAGTGTCCTTCGATGGTTGATGAGTGAAGTCGAATGAGTGCGATTCCATATGCTTCAACAGTCGAATACATCATATATGCAATGATTTATACAAGGATGGATGTTTCCTATGCTCAAAGTTATGTGAGCAGATACCAAGCTGACCCTGGAGAAATCCACTGGGCAGCGGCTAAAAATATCCTTAAGTACATGAGAAGGAGTAAGGATATGTTCCTAGTTTATGGAGGTGAGGATGAACTCAATGTAAAGGGTTACATGGATGTGAGTTATCCCATTAACTGAAATGGTTCTCGTTCACAATCCGGATAAACGTTTGTAATAAATGGAGGGGTGGTGAGCTGGAAGAGTTCCAAGTAAGAGACTATGTATGCGTCTACGATATATGCTGAGTATATTGCTTCCTCGAAGGCGGCAAAGGAGTCCATTTGGATGAGGAACTTCCTCATGGATCTTCGTGTGGTTCAGGGCTCGTCCAATACATTAGACATGTATTGTGACAACAATGGTGCTATTGCACAAGCCAAGGAACCTAGACCACACTATAAGAATAAACATATCCTCATGTGTTACCACATGATTCAGCAATTTGTCGATCAAGGTGATATCAAGTTATGCAAGGTACACACGGATGCAAACATTGTAGATCCATTGACAAATTCGCTACCACATCCAAAGCATGAGGCACACCTGAGATCTATGGGCATTAGATGCCTAGACATGTGATGTCAGATGATTGAATCTAGTGCAAGTGGGAGTCTGTTGGGAATATTCCCTAGAGACAATCATGCATGATGTTATTCCTGATATATTCGTAAAGTTGTTATAGTATCCTTGTACAAACTTCTGATTTGTATCATTGAATATGTGATTCGGTTGTGGAACTATATATTCATGTTTTTCATACTAGATGTCCTTGGTCATTGAGGTTGTGTTGTACACACAACTTAGACTAATGTGAAAATCGGCTGATGACTTGGTTCCACTTGTCATGGGCATCTTGATGCTATTCCGACTTAACAAATTTGGCTAAAGAGTTTAGCGAGTCGAACTGACCCATATTGAGATACAACAAACAAGTCGTCCTTTTTGTGTCTCAATCAATGTAATCCTTAGACCTGAGGTTATCACACACCGAGTTGTGTATCACTGACTTAGGTTCTATCAAACAGTGTTCTGTCAAAGGGAAATTATAAAGGCAGAGTTTGGGTCAGCTAGGAATCAAGCTGCGTGATGTGGATAACCAATATGTGATTTTCCCCTCCGACTAGAGAGATATTCTCTGGTCCCTCTCGGATGATATGATTCTAAAAGCATGGACATACACGACTCAGTTAAGTGTTAACCGAGGCGTCCGACTAAGAGTTACTCAGATAAATCAGTTATCTCGGATCTAGAAGAGAGTTGAGCTATTTGAAGGATGACAATTATTCGCCTATAGCTTGACAAGATTTATCGTGAGGCAAAAGGGACTCAGACACAAGTCGTATTGGAAGGTATGTCGTCATGACTCTTTGGTACTTGGGAGTTGGCACGTTCTGCTAGGAGCCGCTACCGACCGATCGATTATGAGTAAGACTCACATCGTGTCTTAGTCACCATGAGCCTATCGGGTCACACACTTAAGAGAGGAGCAAGTTTGGGTTGGACCTAAACCAAAAAACCTGTTTGGATTGGACCCGAATCAGACACGGACTAAGTCAGTGAGTTGGAATCATACTGACTAATATAGGCTTTATTGGATGGGCCACAAGTGAGTGGATCCCACTTTCACTCCATATATATAATAGGATACAGATGCCCACGGGGGACGGTTAGGTCATTCCATGCATTGGAAACCCTAGCTCCATTTCAGTCTAGCTGCAGTACTGGACCTAGCAGTCCACCATCGTCACTTCTCGTACGTGTGGATACTGGTAGAGGTGATGTATGTTCAGCACTTCGACAATCATGGACTGGAATGGATCGTGAGGACTACACGGCATCAAGTGACGCGCTTCATCAGTAATCCGCAACCACGTGTCTAATGGTAATCCCCGTGGCCTTCTACCTTGGATAAGATCTTAGGTGTGCCGCGTAAGGAAAATTTTATTCTATCTCTACATGCTCCAACACTTAAAGCGACATAAATGATGCTTGGTAGACTCAATTGGTCAGGAGCCTCATTGATATCTGTGTCCCTTTCCCCCATGTCTCTTTCTATACACTATTTCTCTCTACTCCCTCTCTTCCACCACTTATCCTCCTCCGTTGTTCTGTATCTTCATCCACTTGGTTGGGAAGATCATAGTCATGGATAACCTCATGGCTCAAAATCAAGGTTGGGTTTGATGGTAAGCTTGGGAAGATAGGCCACACAAAAGGGTAACGATTCAGGTATCACCTAATCAAACACCGAAGAGGCTTCGTCGAGCTGGATTCAACACCTAGCCTAGATACACAAGGTTGATGCTCCATCAAAACTGTTAGTTATTTAATGATTTCTATATTGTTTTCATTTTCTTGACATGTTGCAAACTTGTCGGTTGCGAAACGTACTGTGTGACATGATGCGATTACTCTGAGTCCACTACAAACATTTCTCTTACAATTGGTGTGATGCAAGTTTTGCCATCATTCCATTCATACGCTCATTTGTTTTTAGTAGATTGAATTCACCTATAAGAAGATTGAACAATTTATAAACCATGTCACTATGTCTGGTATATCTACTACATTCTTCTATTTCCTAGAAATGGCAATGTTGATTTAAAATTGTGGATACCATGAATTCAATAAGAGAAGGAAAAGATAATTCAATATTGTTGACATCTTCATAAAGATTCAAACCTATAAACATGCCTCTCTCTATCTTCACAAATATCTGAAGTTATGTTCTAAGTTATATCGGCCTTATAGGGTCTTGAGAGGATTAATTCAGTTCTTTTACAAATTGTTCTTGCCAGAAGGATATCAATTGCATCCAACCTTCCATTGCAGCTAGCCCAATAAGTGTAAAGTGACCCATATCCTTGATTAACCACCTGCATATTTTGAAGGAAACCTTAAAAAACATAGATGTCAATATATTGAATAGCTAGTCGACTAAAAATTTTAAAAACATCATTTATTATAGGGAATAGGTAAATATACATAGAATTCTCTAGAATGAATTTATGCGAACAATCATATATGAAAATATTACACTCAAAAAGCAAGATACATAAGTAAACATGCTAGAAGTAAACTAATAACAGTAGCTAAAGAGGATATAAATAACCAAGAGTGGAAGGAAACAAGCATGCGATGACATATCACAAAGTTCAAGCCATTGGGTGGACTATAATGTCTGTTGGAGAGGTCATGTGCGGTGACCCAACATACCAGTTCATGATGTACTACACTGTAGTCATTGACATAACACCAATGAAACACCGTTCACTAGTATTACATCCCTCAGAGTGGTACAACAGAACCACAGCTGGTCCAAGACATGACTATAGATTACAACTCAACTCTTTACAAAAGATCCAGAGTACACTCTAGGTTAAAGAGGAAGAAAGAAATTTCTTACAAAGAAGAACCAGAAATAATAACTCAGAACTATCTGGCTAATAAGACTAGCATCTAAACTATCTGGCTTGCAATTGCTGCTAATGCAATGCTCTACAGAAGTAGGTTTTATGGCTAGATTATCTGCTCCTATCTAAACAGAACTTTGTCTTCACTTCGGTTGATGAACATGTTGACTTCATTGACTTTATTGAAGAACTTGAGCTGTTGATAATGGTTTCTTGAGCAGAAATTGATGTAGATGTTGTCTTCAATGGCTTAGAACCTAGCAAGGGTTAAGAAGGTATGGTTGAGTACAAGCGTCTTAGCAAGTTCACTAAAAAGGAGTGTATGATTCACTATCTCTACAACCATATACCAGAGGTCGTAGGCAGTGCAGGTTTTCGTAAACATTTCTTCGAAGGTTGCTTTTATTCTGAAAACTATGTCCATCAGCCTTCACAGGTTTACCAGAACTTTCATGGAGTTCCTTTCCTATAGCGTTTATAGATCCTTCCCAGAACAGGAAGTAACATGTCACAATTCTTACACTCTGCAAAGGTTGCTTTTATTCCCGATGTATAGTTGGTCATTAAACTCTCTGTGTGCATAAAAAAATTCTATTTCTTTGAGAACTATTTTTTTCCCTATAACTTAGTGATATACCTTGTTTTTGAGAAAAAATTGACAGTAAATATTGTCGACCAACAATAGCATGAATAGAGCAGAATTTCAAGTACTACCAAACTTCTTCTCCTCAAATGGAGTTTTCTAGCACTCTTTATTAAACATAATAATAAACTAAAACTAAAATCTTAACTCAAACCTTTATTTCACATGGGTTTCCTCCCATGGAGCTCTCTTTTATGGTCAATAGCTTGACCTTGATGATACTCACTTGGGCCAGATGAGTGGAGCACCCACTCCAAAGTAGTTGGCCTTCAAAGTGATGGCCTCCTTTTCATCATGCTTGGCTGTCTTCTTCCTGGGGAAATGAATAACAAAAGGATCCCGTGAAGGCAATTGCAGTTCATGTTCCCTTCATGAAGATTAATCAAAGCCTTGATAGTTCTTAAAAAAGGACGACCTAATATAATAGGAGCAGTAGCATCTTCAGGCATGTCAACAATACCAAAATCAATGAGAGCAAGACAACATTTAATGTATACTATAGTGTTCTCCTTAATTCCTACAGCTTGTTTGTAGGTAGAATCTGCTAGATGCAATTTTAACTCAGTAATTTCAAAGGAGCCTAGATTTAACTTGTTAAAAAGACTCTTTGGAATTGTGGAGACGCTTGCACCTAGATAACAAAGTGCAGCTATCTCATTGGTTCCAATTTTAATCTTAATAGTAGGCTCCAATATGTCATCTAGTTTAACAGGTAATTTTTTAGCAATTTTCTTATATTCTTCCTCAAGCTCACGTAACTATATTGCTACTTTATTGACAAAGTGTTGGTACAGAGCTTCCTCACTACCTTCACTCACCGGAATCTTGACGTTGATCCTTTTTACGAGATCTTCAACAATGTAACTTGGTGAAGGAGCATTACTATAGTCAAGTTCTTCAGGCTCCTCCTTTGGATCCTCATCATTTTGAGTTCTTCAACTGGATTGGGCTCAACTTTACCTGCAAATTTAGCTAGAATGAGAGTTTGACTCTCGGTTATCTTACCTAGCTATGCCTCAATGATCCTTGTTCTTTCTTGGAGGGCCTTCAAATCATTTCTCAAACTAACAGCTTGGTTAGATAATTTACCAAGCATGGCATCATGGTTCTCCGTAATTTTAACAAGAATATTAGTTTGTTCATTTTGTGAGTCTATGAAATACTTAAGTGTTTCTTGGAGACTACCAATACTAGTTCCCATATTATTATTAGAGTTGCCTGCAGGACTAGCATAATGTTTCTGAAAGTTAGGATTGTAACTCTTCTTCCAAGTAGGGTTATAATCATTACGAGCTACGAAGTCTATTTCTTAAATATTTGTTTCAAGGGTGGCTCTTACCTGAGTTTTCTTACCTTTTACGGCTAGTATGTGCTCATCCAACTTAGCATTCAGATCTTTGATTTCTTGTGGTGAAATAGAGTTCACCTTCTTCGTGTTTGATCTTTCCACATGCCATTTGGCATGGTTGTCTTGCATATTGTCTAGCAGCCGCTTTGCTTCGGTAATATGTTTACCCATGAATGTTCCTCCAGATGCAGTGTCAAGCATAGACTTAGACACAGGATTAAGAGCATTATAAAGTAAATGGAGGATTAACCAATCTTCCATCCCATGACTAGGACGGTTTCTTAAGCATTCTTTCATCCTCTCCCATGCAAGCGCTAGTGGCTCATGCTCTTCCTATCTAAAGCCAGTAATATTAGATCGAAGTTGCATAGTCTTTGCAGGTGGGAAACATTTGGCCATAAATAAAGAAGTACATCCCACCCATGATGTAATAGTATTTTTAGGCAAAGATAGCAACCATTCTTTTGCTCTCCCTCTTAGAGAGAAAGGAAATAAACGTAATTTGACCGCATCAGGGTCAATATCTTTTATACGCATCATATCACATATTTGAGTGAAAGTATTCAAGTGCATACCTACGTCTTCAACAGCAGAGCCTCCAAATTGATTCTGTTGAACCAAACTTAAGTAATGGGGCTTAATTTCATAGTCATCAGCAGCGATTGCTGGCTGAGTAATAGGAGTATGCAAATAATCATTATTGGGAGTAGTAAACTCCCCAAGCTTCTTTTGAGCCATACTTCCTATGTTTTTGGGTTTTCTTAGACAAAGAATTATAATAGTAAAAGCAAGAATTTAAAGGCTAACTATTTTTTTTGGTTTATCAAATAAAGACTAAAAGCAAACTAACAAAATTAAAAACAAGAATTAAAACTAGCAATGTTCCTAATAACCTCACAAAGGTAGCTATTGCTTCCTCGACAACGGCGCCAGAAAAAGGGTTGATACCTTCGATCCGGATTACGGATGTATTATAGCTTCTTTTTCCCTAGTAGACCTAGGTTATCAAATCCTCGGGAAGCGAATGCATAGCGAATTTACTTTAATGGACCTTCAGGAGTTTTAGAATTCGTTTTGTGGTTTTACTGGACCAATAGCTTGGGTCTTTTTGTTGTTGTTGTTGATGATGGAGAGAGAGGGCCTAGGGCGTTCGGTTTCACCTATAGATGTGCAAAACATCTGATGGAAATAAAAGATAGAAAGAAAGTATGCATGTACTTGTGAGAGCAAGATAAATTATATGTGGGCAGTGCATCCATAATTGCTATTGCCTCCAGAACTGCTTATAGAAATAACCTACTAGTCTCATTTTAGAAGAAAGAGAACTAATGATATGCATAGTGATGTCACCGTTAATCCCAAGAAAATCCCTCACATACAGCCGTATTACCCCTTCAGTCATTGGGGTTCCCAACCTACAGATCTGTCATCGCTCATACTCCTATACCTGGCTCAACCCTCGGGGTATTGGGTACCTGACAAGTCCTTGGATTGATGCAAGAGAGGATACAATAATCATCATGTCATACAAACTAATACACGATCCCATCTATCATAAATAACATGCACAATTGCTACATGGCTAGGACGAAGCCCTTAGCCCAAGGATAATTACTCACACATAGATATGAGATCAACAATCACAAACAATGTAATGAAAATCATAAGATTGATAGCAATAGTCTTACAATGTCTCCAATCGGAGAAGAGATCTACTATTACAAGTGGTGGAATATGGCTATGGAGATGGAGAAGGGTTTGGAGATCTGAAGGCGGCTGGTGATCTATGGCAGAGATTTTTTTGGCAAGGTCTGGCTTGTTTTCTTGTCGCCCGAGGCTTCTTTATATAGGGGTCCCTTCACGAAAGTTGTTCTATTTAACTTAACGGTGGCGGCGACAACTATACGCCTAGAGCTATATAGCCTAATTTTTGCTCCGATCGTATAGTTGGTCGTTAAAGCGTTTGCCTCCGTTGTACGACTCCTGGTTTCTTCTGGTTGTTGGAAATCTCGTATATTTGACTTTAATGTAGTGATTCCCTCCTTTAAACGACATTATCTACACAGGAAAAAAATAAAATAAAGGATTGCATACCCCTCTGAATATTAGCATTAGTGGCAGGGTTTAGAGATATATTTCATCAATAATATGAGTAATATATAGTTTAAATGTGGACGTAGATGGCTATATTTTAGAGCCAGCACTTGTTCTATTCTGACGGCCTCAGCGCTCTCTCTGAAGTGTCCTTCGCCTTTCGCGTGTGTGTGGGTCGTGCCCAAGGTGAGGCGTCCATCGCCCTTAGGGTTTCGGCTGGTCGCGCTGAAACACTCATTGCTCGCCGAGCGATCGTCCAAGCCTTCGGCGCCGCGCGTGTTGGGACCGAATGCTCGTGCGGCGGCGGATGCGTCCTTTCTATCTGCAGGTTGGACTCTCATTCCCAATATGCCAAATTTCAGAGTATACACAGTGAAACCCCTATCGGTGGCCCCCCTTCATCAACGATTGTCTGTGCTTCTTCGGTGTATGTGCCTGGTTCTTCGTTAGTGGCGCCTTGTTCATCTGCTCAACCCGTCGACCCCTATGCAAGTTCGCGCCCCTGCCCCCAACTGCAACAAGGTTAGATCTGGCGGATTGGGGCTTTAACCCAAATCTGACGTGCATCTAGTTAGATTTTTGCAACGTGTACTGTAGGTCCTTTGTTGAACTGCTTAGTTATATGTCATATTCTTGATAATTGTCTTTTGTGATGTTCTTTATATTCCCTCCGTCCAGAAATAACTGACTTGACTTTGCCTAGATTCGAATGTATATATATTTGTCTTTTGTGTTGTTCTGCTTAGTTATGGAATATTCTTGATGACGATGATGGAGGGTTCTGTTTTGGTACTTAGATGGTGCATTTTGCTGTTTAGGAATTTTCCATGACGCGTTGTGTTGTTTTGGTATTTTTTTTATGATGCATTATGTCCTGTCTCCTCACTGTGTTGTTTCATCCATTTTGATCTACATTCGGCTGTTTAGGATAAAATGATATGCCTTCTAGTTGTTCAGATTATTTCAATGACCCATCAGTTTAGGTAATTTTAATTGTGCAGACACTATTTATTAAATTTAATTACATGATACCTTTTGTTGTTTTGGTATTTTTGATGATGCACTACATATATGTTGTTTTGTTTATCCAGATAATGCATTGTGTTTTTTAGCCATTCAGATTATGCATTGTGATGTTTAATCAATCTAATTAAATGTTATGCCTTCTAGTAGTTGTTCAGATAATTTTGAGGACCCATCGGGTTAGGTCATTCTGATGATGCATTATGCTCTGTAGGCAATTTAATTTACCTGATACCTTGTGTTGTTTAGGTAATTTTGATGGTGCAATGACTCATTGTGATCTTTAGTCAATTTGTACAATGCATTGTGGTGTTTTGGTAATTCCAAAGGACTAACAGAATGGTAATTTTCATGTAGGACGACCCAGTTGTAATGCTGAACTTAGACTACATTCTTGACTGAACAGCTCTAGCTCCAGGTGGCTATGAAGATGCTCTCCCCATCATACCAAGGGAGTTGAAGCTCCAGGGTAGGAGAGTGGAGGCCTTGGCAAGGGCAAGTGCTTCCAGGTCGGTCGCTAGTTCTGCCAAACCGAGAAGACGCCCTAGGTCGGTTGGACACCATGCCACGTCGCATCATCCTAGGCACTTCTACATCCAGTTAGTCTAGCATGACTTGTATATGCTTATCATCATGACTTACTTCAAGCCTTACTTGAAGGGACGTCCCTATCCACAACTAGTGGTGGTCCAAGCATGCGAGAAATGCGAGTGGGTTGTCCATGCCAACTGCAACAAATACTAAATCATCCTAGACAAAGAGTGGGCTACCTTTGCTGCTTTCCATGAGTTGAAGGAGGGTGACTGCCTTATGTTCAAGGTCACCGCAGACAGGTTCAAGATGAAAATCTATGACCGCATCACCTCCTGCCAGAAGGTGTTCATTTGTTGTGAGCATGCACATCTTGATTAAGTGCCAATTTGGATTGAAGGATTTTCAAAGGTATTTTGGAGGAATTCGACCCATAGGATTTTTTTTCATAAGGAAGTCCTTTGGATGAAAGGAATCATAGCTCCAAAATTCATATAGATTGCATTTCTACACCCTAATCCCATAGGAATTTTAACATCCACTTTTTTTACACTCATTCGCGTAGGATTGAGGCAATTTTCCTCCGCGTTTACTATGTTTCATTGAAATGACTTTAAGCCAGCAGATTTCCTCTGTTTTGTACCCCTGACCATGTTATCCTGTGTTTTGAAATTCTGTGATCCAAAGAAAGCTATTTCCTCTGTTTTGTAATCCATTGTTTTGTACCTGTTTTGCAATCCATTGTTTTGAAACACAGGAATTTGACTAGACTGGCCGGCAAAAACCAATCCTAAAGATGGGACCCACTTAGTACAGCATAAGCCAATTGATTAAACCACTATGTATCTAGCCAAATTTCTCCATAAACTTTGGGTGGGTCGTAAATATTTGCATCTAGTAGCTCGATCGCTTGATGGACCAATGAGATTGCTCAAAGGCTAGCGACGAGACCCAGTACTTGACGTTTGGCTTCCACTATTCACTCTCCTCTCTCCTCCTACTAGTACTACCCCGCCCCGCCGTCGCAGAAACCATTTTCTTCCACTGCTCCTCCCTTTCTTCTCTACTTCATCATCCATCGATGTCACAAAATATCATGTCTTGTCAGAAGAATAGCAAGATGGAGGTGGTTAGAGCCGTGGAGAAATCCCACCAGCAGGGTGACCTGCAGGCTCGGACCGAGAAAGGAGACCAGCCATGGGGCAAGGGCTCGACTTCGCACATGTATCCGAAGAACAGCTATCATGGGGACCAAGAGTTTGGGTAGGTTTGTACTTTCGTTGATTCCTGGGTTGTCTACTCCTAATATTGAACCGTCTCTGTAATCTTCCAGGACAGGCAGCTCGAGCGTCGAATTTTCCACAACACAGGTCGATAGCATGACGGATATCTCTGACACGTACGATGCCCTCATGCCGTCTCTCGGTCGAAGAAGAGAGGTACTGTACTCACTATACATGCATTGACATTTTATGTTCTTCTCTTCATGCACTCCATGCTCTCTTACTTATGATGCATTTTCCATGCAGGAAGTCAGGGCGAGAATCTCGGCCAAAGTAAATGAAATATACGGCCATAACATCAACATTCTTCAGAAAAACTTCGAGCTCAACCTAGAGTGTGATCGCCTCCGAGCCAATTTGGCTTTTCAAAATAAGCTCGCATGATCTTACGAGCGTGACTCCTCCACGCTTCGTGCTCAGTGCAAAAATTTGAAGAAGAAAGTCACGGAGCTCCACAACCAGCAGCTACCATTGCGAAGATCGTCCAGGTCACGCCCCGCTAAGTAGGAAGAGCGAAGCCATCTCATGTTAGCCGTCGAGGTCGCGACCATTGTGGAGGTTGTCGAGGCCCTGCCTCCGCAGGGTGGCCACAGTATTGAAATCGCCGAATCTTGGAGTAGGAACTAGGAAGGGGGATGACTTGCTGGCGTGGCCCTCCTTTTTCTTTCTTTTGGGTGCATGGATCATTTTTTATCATCCGTCTTCGCATAATTATATTGCACTCTTTAGCGTTCAAATGCACTTTGTGGAGTTTTTGTAACGATATAATTGTCGTATAGTAGTCACTATTTAGTGTACATATACATTCAAATTTTGTGAAATATGTGACATCCTTTTTAATTAGGTTGGAGGGCATTTTCAGAAAAATAGGATGGAGGGAGAGTATGTCTGATAAATCAAAATAATTAAATCGTCAATGAGTGATCTTTAAATTTGGTCATACTTTCTACTTTGTCAGATGTGTAGAGATCTAGTGTCTAGTATACTTATCAACTGTTCTGTCTTCCCTTTACGTGGCCCCTATGTTGTTGAGTGAGTTATTGGGTGATTTTTTTGCTCTTCCTATTAAAATATTGTTTTTATGATATAGGGGAGATAATATAGGGTTGCTGCTGGAGATAAGCAAAATCTAGAGGAAGAATCCTTTTAGGCTAGTGATAGTGCAAATAACTTCATGAGTATCAACCACACCGATGTGTCTGTTCAAGAATATTTTTGTCAGAATTTGGAACCGCTATGGGAAAGCTGTAGTGTATGGAATTGCTGGTGGGACCCACTATTTACTTTCTCTGCATGCATGCATCCTGGCTTTCCTCACATTTCTACCCCTTGGCCCCACTGTTGCATGAAAGAAGCGAACTAAGTTCTTGAACCGCTTCTTTGTGTCAGGTTGCATGAACCGATTCCTAAAATGTATAGAACCGGTTCAATAGGAGGTGAGAGAAGGTTAGGAATCGCTTTGTCAATATAGTGTGGCTGGTCTAAGGGTCCTACTTATTAAAATTTCTTATGTGGCAGTGAGTTATTCACACATACCAAGCTGAAATTAGTCTATTCCTGTATTAACATAGACTAATAACTTATGCATGTTAGAGTCTATGTTTAACTTACAAGTTTTGTTCAACCTTGTTCTCTTCTCTAGTTCCTTTTTCATCTCTTTATTGCAGTAGACATTGTGTAGTACTAGACTCACCTCAGTGAATCTTTCTTACTCAATTGCGCTCCACCGTTTAGACAGTAGTAGTATATACTATCAGGAGGCGCGGTGTCTATCTAGAAAAGAAAATGCACCGTCAGCATCAGGGACACCCAGCTATTGACTGGAGTACTTTGGGTCACAAGCACATCTACCCCTATAGTCTACCCATGGACACCCAACGATTCCTTGCATAGGCATTCCCTCTAGAGCCTTCGTAGGGAAGGTATCCGCTTTGACCCGTTGATTTCGGATTGGACGGACAAGATGGCTAGACACTGAACTCTGTCTCCCTAGATGATGTTCCTACTACTACTATGTACAAATACACTTATGTGTGAGCTGTGTTGATTAGCGAGGGTCATAAGCGGACGGGGGCCTCGACCGCACAAAAAAAGGTTTGTCACTCAATCAATTGTGCTCACATTCATGCGACTCAGTAACTAGACTATGATCTTCGTATATACGGAGAGAGAATACGAGTAATACAATGACCAACCCAATAAAATCCACTCATTACTACACAATGGATGCAACTGAGTATCCTAATAATATCATACATGTAATCACGTAAGTACCTTTTTTTGAGCTGCATGCATTCACTCCTGAACACCATAATTAAAAGTTTGAACTCGTGGAGCGCCAAAATGAAATCGTGCTAGCTAGCCCAATTAATGGTCTACTACTATAGTAACCTACACATCTACCCCTATAGTCTACTCTAGGACACGCAGCGATTGCTTGCATAGGCGTCCGCGCCAGAGCCTTCAAAGGGAAGGTATCCCCTATGACCCGTTGATTTGGGATGGACGGACAAGATTGCTAGACGGCCAAAATCACGTGGTCCCCACTCCCTCGTGCCCCTCCATTTTAAACACAGCGAAATTTCTGGCGCCCCTCCATTTCAAACGATACAAAAATCATGTGGTCCCTACTCCCTTGCTCTCCTCCATTTCAAACAATACCAAAATCACGTGGTCCCCACTCCCTCGCGCCCCTCCATTTCGAAAACTGTGAAATTTCTCGTGCCCGGAACCTCCCGCAGCACTTCTCTAGCTGGCTTTGCCCGCCGAAACTCGACACCATGCACTCCTCAGCCAACAGTATATTGGAGCTGCATCAGCTGCAGTCTCAACCAAAGCATCATTGCCGCTTCACCGACATCCACCACACCCGACCTTGGTCACCGAGTCTGTCATCGTCCACTGCACCTGATTTCCTTTTCCCACTTTCCCCTCCACGGCGCCGAATCTGTCAACGACTGCCCAAGATCTGCATCAACATCGTCGGCATCCTCCCCACCCGTACCTTACCTGAACCACCATGTAGTGCACCAATTCTCCCTCGTCCACCATGCTCAAGCCGTCATCGAGCGCCCAAGATCTGCTTCCCCGACACAAACAGCCGGCGCAACCGCAGCACCCTGGGTGACAAGGATGACACCCGCGCCGGTACAGATGATGCTTAGAAGCCTATCCGGCCATGCTAACAAATCACCAACTCTTTTTTTTGTTTTGTCAGCAGTACAGCAGGTTTAAGCCTGTCGTAGTGAACTACATTTTTCTAATCATCTTGTATACCAGTCAAAGCGCACGCCTGTTCTTTGTGCTAGATACTACAGAGTAGGTCACTAGATATGTTGGTTTGCATTCGCTGCTCTACAAATTTTGAAGTCATGCACATGTTCTTAGCTACTCCAAATAATAGTAATTGCCTGCTATCGTGTAGTTCTTGAAAATGTAAAATCAGTGGAAAATATTAGTTTGGATTCCCTACTGCACAGTTACTGAATCTATCTGGTTCGTCCTGAGATAAGTTCCTGTTATTGTTTCCCCCGTGCATCGTTATGCTGTCCTGTAGTACCCGTTTAGGGTCTTCATACTAATTCGATTATAATTTTGTTGTTTCCATATGGTTGTTCAAAAGCTGCAACACTAACTATTTTCTTTTTCTTGCATATAGCCCAGAATGGAACATTGAACATGATGGTTTGCATAGCCTCTTCTACAGGTTCACAAGCGGCGCCATTCTTTCCTTATCTGGTGCTGGTTCGTCCTAAGCAATGGCATAACTGTCCTCTACTATGTAGTTCACTCGTGGTTTACATTCCTACTCTAGAAGTTCTCTTATGATGCCATTATATTTCTATCTGGTTGATTCTTAGCTATGACAGAAACTACATGACATTGTGTACCTCACCGTAAATTCTGAGTCACCGTATGTCTCTTGCATTCAAGGAAATACCACTACTTCCATATATATTTGCTTATGACCTTCCTAGTTTATATTTGCTGAAATTCTAAAAAACACTTTGTTTGATTGCTCATGTCATTGTAGGCACACTTGTCTAATGATTGTTTGTCTTGTTCTACAGGTTCACGTGCGACGCTACTATATCTTGCATCTTGTTCTGGTTCGTCCTAAGAAACAACATAACTATCCTCTACAATATATAATTCACTCCTTGTTTTCATTCCTGCTATACAAGTTCTCGTATGAGGCGATTATAATTTCTATCTGGTTCATTCTTAGCAATGAGTAGTTTGTCTTGTTTGTTGTATTAACTTGTTATTACTTAGTTTCAGACTGCAATTATTTCTATTGCCACCAAAGAGGGGGTTGAAAGGTCATGTCTCAAGGTGGTTTTCCAATGTAGCTGTCACACTCAAAGGGAGATGTAGTTGATGGATTGAGAAAGAAAATTGAGGACAATGCAATCAACTTGATTATCAACTGAAATGCTAAATTTTGTTTTCCGAGCGTTGATATTATGTAATATTTTTATGAAGTTTGCAGCTGATGTAATATCTAGATAACTCACATAAGCCATGTAGGCATTTTTTTTGAGCTGGGACATCTAGGCATCTAGTTGACGCCGTCCACGCATGGTTGTAGGCGGTATCATAACTGTGCCAGCCAGGTCGATTAGGTAAGAGTTTAGGTCTTTGTTATTTGCCCTTATTGTATTAGGCCTATCATGAATAGTAAAAGATGCTCGCTAATTATACTCCTTTTATGATATTTGCCTAGGCTTTAGAAAGGCCGAAACTGTAGGTGTCCGCGACCATAACGGGCCTACCCTAAGGTGGCAACCAGTAACAGTAACATGCTAGAATAGTAACAAGCCAAACAGTAATAGGCCAAACAGTAATAGGCCAAAACAGTAACAGGCCAAAACAGTAACATGCCAGAACAGAGGCAACCCAGCTCAGTAACGGGCCAGAACAGTAATAGACCACAAAAGTGGCAGGCTAGAACAGTATAGTTCCACAATAGTAACGGACCTGAACAGTAGATGGACAGAATAGTAACGAGGTAGAATAGTAGTAGGCCGAAAATTCTACCAGACAGGAACAGTAACAGGCCGAACATATTGGCAGGCCAGAACAGTACCAGATCAGAACAGTTGCAGGCTGCCGGTGGGCCCGAGAAGTTGACAGATTGTACGGTAAAAGACCAGAACACTATCGGACCTTCTCAAAAGTGGGTCGTTCATAGGTGGCCCAGGACAACCTGTGAGAACAGTGACGAGCTGACCATGGGCCTTAGAAGTATCGGGCCTACTTGACGCAGACTATTAATGGGTCGCATAGTATTCGAACAATGTGGGCTTCTGTAGGCCGAAATAGTAACGAGCCTGACATTCGTGGGCCGCTGCTGGCCACATCTTTTGGGCCCATTTCAAACAGTGCCGAATGAAACAGTAACATGCCATGATCTTATTAGGTTCTCCTAATGGTCCGACCCATTTAATTATTAGCATGCCTTGGCTAGGCCTGGCTTCTACCATGGTTTCTGTGGCCGTTAACGGCGGTAACTAGGCATTAACGGTGTTTGCCACGTGGCATTTTACATGACGTCAGCAGTCAAAGCGGCTGGCGAACAGATCTACGACGAAACAAGTTTTCGTGGCTGAAGGGTGCAATCCGCCACGGTAAAAAAAAGCCGTGGTAGATTCTTTTGTGACGGGGCTTTTACCACGAAGGGCATCTGTCGTAGAAGACTTTTTAGCCACGAAAAATGGGCCTTCAACCATAAAAATCATCTGTTGTAAAAGCCAACTTTTCTTGTAGTGTCCCTAGAATGATACATATAAGTCGGTGAGAGACATCATAGACCCGCTATCTAGTAAAGGTCGATTACGTCGCTTAGATACACCATTATGTTGTGGTGTTCTAGCTGGTGTAAGTGGTACGATGCCACAAGTCTTCAGATGCATGCCAAACTCATCACTCAAATAGTCTCCCCTCGATCTATTCGAAGGTGCTTGATTTTCTTATTGAGTTG
The DNA here is from genome assembly GCA_916181665.1 of Avena sativa. NCBI lineage: Eukaryota > Viridiplantae > Streptophyta > Magnoliopsida > Poales > Poaceae > Avena > Avena sativa. The sequence goes on along the minus strand of OV702290.1, from coordinate 21,546,054 downwards.
ATCTTCAAATCCACTCTGAAACTCCTTGAACTTTTCAAAAGCTTCATACTTGTGTTTCATTAAGTAGATATATCCATACCTTCTCAAATCATCAGTGAAGGTGACAAAGTAACGATAACCATTGTGTGTGGAGATGCTCATTGGTCCACATACATCAGAATGTATGACTCCCAATAGGTGTGTCACCCGTTCCATCAAACCAGTGAATGGTGTCTTGGTTATTTTGCCCATGAGGCACGGTTCATGTCGCTCGAGAGATTCAAAATCCAACAATTCCAGAAGTTCATTAGAATAGAGCTTCTTCATGCGTTTTACACTGATATGACCCAAACAGCAATGCCACATATACATGGAATTATCATTACCATCCTTACATCGCTTGGAATCAATTTTATGGGTGTGTGTGTCATCACAGTCGAGATTCAATAATAATTTACCCTTAATTTGTCACGCATGAGCATAAAAGACATTATTCGGGTAAATAGAACAATAATTTGTCTCTAATTTAAATGAATAATGATCTTGCAATAAGCAAGTTCAACTAACAATATTCATGCTCAACACTGGTGCATAGTAATAATTATTCAAAATTAAAAGTAATCCTGAAGGGGGCGCATTAGGAGAGTGCCGAAATCCATCACTTAAACTTTGTAGCCGTTGCTGACGAGTCCAAAATTGAAGCATATTTACCTCTTGTTTCTGCATAAGTAGAGTAGGATTTCTAGTATTTTATTACGCTCGCGCACACCTTTTGTCTTTGTTTCAACAAGATCCTGAATTACTAGGTCTTTTGTGAACATATCAATTGGAATTGTCATATTATGCAGTAATATGATATTTCTAAGTGATGAATGTCATTTAATTGATTTTTCCTCGCACCTAGGAGAATGGAAATCGTGGAGGAAGCCTATAGAGGGTTTAACGAACACTGGTATGGGAGGAGCATGCCTGTACCGTCTGCCTATACCACCTGTCAGAGCGTCTGCCTCATCAAATACTCTCACCTTGCAAACACAGATCTGAGATCCGACATTCATAGAAACTTCTAGCCTCGAAACACCACACCAAAGAGGGATCTGGAGGAGGAACCAGATGAAGGGAGAATCCTTGCTGCTTCATGGATCATCAAAGGACATCACATCATCCCCTTCATCATCAACCACTGCATCTCCATCACCATCACCATTCCCCTCTTCCATAGTTTGGATCTTGTTCTAATTCCAAATACAATTGTGGTTTGCACTAGATTTATCTTCATACTTTTATCCATCCATTTGAATATGATGATGTTGTTGATTGCTTCCATGTGTGAGTAGTTCCTTTTGTTCTTGGGGAGATGGAGAAACCCTAGCATTATTATGAAATGAAATGAAGATGATCTATTACTTTGGTCCATGATCTATTGATCTACGATGTTGTGTTTGATCTCTCTCTGTAGATGGTATGTGTAGTCGGCCACATATCATTTGCCTTCAGGACTAAAGAGAGGGTTATACCCTTAGGATGTGTATGGGAGTATGACTAGTGTTACTTTTGTGACTACAAGCATTGGCCTATAACCTGCACGGACAAAAGACGAATAAAGAGAGACTCACTAAGCTTATTACGATATCCATAGGGAAACCCTTAATTGTGATGGTCTGTATGAGTGACTGCTCATAGGCATCGCAGTGGTTATTTAGAGGTGACCTCATTGCCTGACTCAAGAAAGCAACTGCCCATGAGTGTTGTAGTGAACATCTTATTATTGAGCTCTCTCCACACATATCATGACAAAAGAAATAGATTATCCTAATTATGATTAATCATCCCATGCTAGAGGTCTATCCTAAATCCCTGAGAACACTTTAGTCTTATTGAGTTCCAACACCATTTCCAACGCTTTTGTTACTTTCTTTCCATTACTTTTTTTATTTATGTTTCTGCATTCAAACAAAACCTTTCAAACACCCTTTAGTTGAAATCAAATGCAGGTTACAAGTATCCTTTGGTAGATAGTGACGAGGGGCATAAAGACATTAACCAAATAGCTCTCTATGGGTTCGATACTCTTATTTCGAAACTACCTACATTTTATCTGTGCTCTTACACTCATTAGTTGCTGACACACATCCTCATCTCGTCCTTCACCAAGCGTCACTTACTCCACAAATCGTACCGAGAGTTACAAATATGACAAACAGAGCCAGTATCAAATACCTAGGTGTTTCTCCTAGCACTAGTGATGAGAAAACATCAACAACATGTATATCGTATATACCTTTATCTTTGGCAATGATCTTGACAGTCTTCTTATCCTCCACATACTTGGTGCAGTTGTGCTTCCAGTGACCCTCACCCTTATAGTAGAAGCATGTGACGCTAGGCTTGGATTTGGGTGCCTTGGAGGAACCGACAACAGGTTTGTTGTCCTTCTTTGGTTTGCCCCTCTTTCCCTTGCCCTCCTTGCCAGACTTAATTAAGTCAACAGTTTTCTTGACCATCAATACAGTGTGCTCCTTGTTGATCACCACCTCAGCGTGCGCATAGCGAACAACTCAGATAGGGTTTTGACCATACCCTACATGTTGCTGTTTAGGATGAATCCTTTATAGCTAGGGGAAACGATTGCAGCACCCTATCAATCACCAGGTCGTCATTGATTTTGCAATCAAGGGCATTCAGGTGTTGAACATAGCCAGACATTTTGACCATATGCTTGCTCAAGCTACTGTGCTCTTCCATTTTGGCATAGAAGAACAGGTTCGAAACCTCATACCTCTCAGACCTGGCCAGGCGCGCAAAGATATCCTTGAGATCAATGATGATCTCAAAAGCACTCATCTTTTCAAAGCACTTATGCAGGTCGGCCTCCATGGCATAGAGCATGCCACTCTGGACATAGGTGTTATCATCTGCCTTTGTATGGTATACATTTTTATCAACTTGGGAGGCAAACTCAGTGGGTCGGTTACCTATTGCAGCTTATAGTATGTAGGAGAGACTCTAGGAAACAAGGAGAATCCTCAAATTCCAGGACCAGGTGGTGAATTTTGACCCGTTAGTTTTAAGATTGTCTTTATCAAGCAAAGGGTCTAGGTTGAAGGTAGGGTGAGACATATACAATGGTATTTGCAAAGTCATTAAACTTATGTTCATAATATGAGTTACTACTTAGTTAAACTAAATTACCAGAACTCTCAATTAAACGAACATCCCCCAACATTTGTTTAGTGATTACATAATCATAATTCACTTTAACATCTCCGATCATCACAGCCGATGTTATAGCTTCAAAGGTGGATAACATATCGACCACATCATCATGTGACTCATGCTTAACCTTTCGGTCATCTGTGTTCTTAAGCCATGTTTGTACATTCTAAGTTCGCTAACTTTAACCACAGTGTATTATAGTGCATACATGGCTTACACCCACTGTATGCGAACGTCAATATGTCTAGCACCCGATCGTCATGTCCTTCTCCATAATGATAGACTTTCTTGGTGGTGCACGCCAATGGGAGAACACGAACATTGGAATTATGTTTCACGGATCATCTCATAATGCTACTATCGCAAGTCTAATAATAGCAAAGTAAGAAGCATAAGTAATTATAATAAAATTTAAATAATTTATGTGATATGTTATGGTCATCGCACCTTGATCTCCATCGAGTATGCCTACATTGCACCATTACTTCGGCAGTTTATCTCATAAACACTTACCTTGACCATACATATCACAAGCCCCTACAAAATAAAGCTAGATGCCTCTACTTCATCTTTGCATGTTTTACATGGATGTTTGGGCTTTCGCACAACAAATGTTTCTTACCTACAAACATCAACCACAACATGGATTAACTAGTTTCCACTTTAAGTACCTTTTCAGGTCCTTCCTTTGTAAATTCCATATCAACTAATGTTGGAGAGACATACACCCGCCAGCCACTTATATGGTGAAAGCCATATGTTAGTCGTGGAACCAGTCTCGCATAAGGTTACACGTAAGGTTGGTCCTGGCCACTTCATCCAACATTTCCGCAATATGAACATGTACACGTGGGAGCGTAGAAACTAGAAAATCAATGGCCACATATTTCTATGTGATCTACTCATACTAATACATCTAAGCATAGATCGGCTCTTATACCACTAAAGGGGTTCCGAGGAAGAAAACAAAAAAATCCCAACGACGAACACCATAGCCAAGATCTGTATATGCAGATGTATAATAATGAGATGGATTTGGTGTTCATACCTTTGAATACTGGAAGCGGTATGTTCCTGCAAGAATGTTGTTGATATAGCCAAAGCGTAGCCGACCTCAAGCTAGAGAAGTATTCAAGCGTCCAACACCACAAGTGGCAATGCCTCCGAAGTTTTACACATGTCCGGTGTAAAGACGTTTCTCAGGCCTCGGTCCAGCAAGGCATCAGAAGAAGAAGATCTGGACCGAATCCAATTGCATGACGGTGTTCTTATGGTGGAGAAATGTCTACCTCATAGCATGTTCCTAACTAGGGAACACATACAAGAGGGAGGGAGAGAATGTCAAAGCCAATTGATGGATAATGTGGGAGGAGGGACCTCCCACATATATATAGAAGAAGATAACCCCTCCCTATAAGCCCGGGGTGGGACTAAACCAAGGGAGAGGAGGGGATGGCCTATGGCGGGGTTGGGCTCCACCCGCATGAACCCTTGGCCCATGGTTGGCCGACAGTGGGGTAGGCCCCACCCACGCGGGCCTTGGTGCATGGCCGACCAGCGGTGAGAGGGATCCCCACCTGTGGCACCTCCTTGCCCTCCTTGGACCTCCCTCCGAGAGGGCCCATGGGATAGGATTTGCTCTAATTATTTATTTATTTAAATATGTATTTATTAAATAATTCATTTAATTAATAATAAATAAAATTTAAACAATACCTTTCAATTCAAAACACCTTTTAAACTCCTCCGGACATCTTTGGTGTCTCCCTGGAACGACTTCGGTTCTCTCTCTTCTATATCTCTTACGCTCGTGGATCAACCCTAAGCGTCTCTAACCTTAAGCATGACACCCTTATGGTTTGGGAATGCTCAGACATGATCGATACTTCTCTTTGATCAATGATTAATAGTGGTGTCTAGAAACTCATGATAGCCCCTTTGCATTCCACGAATCGATTGATCGCTTGGACCTTTTAAACATTGAGTCCCATTCCCTTTGCACTACGATACCTGGTTTGTCCAAGATCCGATCTCTAGTATCGACATACCTAGTTCGATCTTGTTACCGAAAAACATATTTACTCATTCCCATGATATTACATCCTCGTGACCTAGTCCTATGCTTGCAATCTCATTGATGTAATCTCACCGAGTTTTCCCAAAGTATTTATCCGTCACTTGGATAGGCAAATCCTTATCTTGATACATACGCTTCAACCTATTCCTTTGGAATACCCAATTCACACCTTTATGATCACCCTGGTATGGTGTGATGGTTGATGTGATCAAAGCAGCCACGAGAGATAGTGATTAAACATGATCTCACGGTCTAACGACTGAGTTACTATGCTTTCATAGATATTGCAATGCTGAAATTTGTGACTGGATAACATTGCAATACTTCAGTTGTGTGTGTGTCCATCATTCATCTAATGAGTGACCTTATTGTCAGTTGATGTGGGAAAGTCCATGATCGGGAAACCTCGATCATCTGCTGCCCAGCGAGCTAGTTTTCTAGAGGATACTAGGGACATGGTTTGTTTATATATCACACATGTATTAATGTTTCCACTTAATATTTTTATTGCATGATACAAAACTATTATGAACATATGAGATATATCAATAAAAACAACTTTATTATTAGCCTCTAGAGCATATCGCCTTCACATCCATCTTGGCTGGGAAGGACCGACTAAAAACCTCGTACCTCTTAGACCTGGCCTGGGGCACAAAGACAGTCTTAAGTTCAGTGATTATTTCATAAGCACTCATATTCTCAAAGAGCTTTTTTAGGTCAGCCTCCTTGGCGTAAAGAATGCCACTCTGGACACAGGCATTATCATCTGCCTTCAACTCATAAACATTTTTATCATCTTGGGTGGCAAAGTCAGTGGGTGGGTTACCTAGCTCATCTTGTAGTATGTAGGAGAGCTTTTGGGGAACAAGGAGAATCCTCAAACTGTGGGACCAAGAGGTGAAGTTGGACCCATCAGTTTTAAGCTTTTCTTTCTCAAGGAAAGGGCCTAGTTTGAAGGTAGGGTGAGACATCTACAATGGTATTTGCAAAGTCATTAATCTTATGTTCATAATACGAGTTCATATGTAGTTAAACTAAATTACGAGAACTCCCACTTAAATGAACACCCCTCATTGTTGTTTTAGTGATTACATGATCCTAATTCACTGTAACACCCCTATCATCATGACCGATGCTATAACCTAAAAGGTTGATATCGACATATCAATCACATCACCATGTGACTCATGCTTAACCTTTTGGTCGCTTGTGTTCCGAGGCCATGTTTGTACATGCTAGGCTCGCCAATGTTAACCTTAGTGTATTGCAGTGCATACATGGCTTACACCCACCATATTTGAACATCGATATGCTTGCACCCGATCATCATGGCATGCCTCATAATGAAGGACTTTCTTAGTGTTGCACACTAATGGGTGGAATTTTGTGTTGAGGGGTCATCTTATAATGCTACCGTTGTAAGTCTAGTACTAGCAGAATAAGATGCATAAGCAATCAACATCATATGTAAATAATTTATGTGATATGTTATGGTAACCGTTCCTTGATCTCCATCGAGTGCACCGGCTTTTCACCAGACTCATGGTGCCTCCATGTCATCATATCACCAGCCTCCAGAAAAATAAAGTTAGATACCTCTACTTTATCTTTGCAAGTTTTACGTGGATGTATGGGCTTTCGCACAAGAACTGTTTCTTATCTACGAACTTGTAGCTAGAATATGGATTGACTAGTTGCCTCTTTAAGTCCCTTTTCAAGACCATCCTTTGTAAATTCTAAATCAACTAATGTAGGAGAGACAGACACTCACTAGCCACTTATATGGTACAACCCCTATGTTGAGTGTGGAACCAGTCAAGCGTAAGCTAACGCATAATGTTAGCCCAAGCCTCTTCAACGAACAATGCCACGACATGAACAAGTACACGTGGGAGGGTAGCAACTATAAAATCAATACCCATATATTTATATGTGTTCTACTCGTACCAACACATCTACGCATAGATCGTCTCTGATACCACTGAGGGGATTCTGTTGCAGAAAAACAAATTTTTTTCCTAACGACGAGAACACCATAGACAAGATCTACCTATGCAGATGTAACATAGCGAGAGGGATTCGGTGTTCATACCTTTGAAACCGAGCGGTTTTATGTTCCCGTTCACACATTACTAATGTAGCCAAAGCGTAGATAATATCAAGGACAAAAGGATTCAAGCATCCATCACAAACAAGTGGTGGTGCCTCCGAAGGAGTACACACGTCCGGTGTAGAGACGTCTCCTGGGCTCCGGTCCAGCAAAGCAGCGGAAGAAGAAAATCTGGACCGACTCCAATTGCATGATGGTGTGCACATGGTGGAGAAAACTCTAACTCATTGTGTACGTCCAAACTAGGGAACACACACATGAGGGAGAGAGGATAAGGCGAATGCTAATGGGATAAGATTGGGAGGAGGGATCTCCCATCTACATATAGGGGAAAATAGAGCACTCCCTCCCTCAAAGTCCCAGGGTGGGACAAAACATGGGATAGGGAGGAGGAGGTGGCGGTCGGCTATGGGATGGCCCCTACCCCTGCATGCACGCAACCCTAGGCTATACGGTGGTAGGGAGGCCCCCCCCCTCGCGCGCTCTCTTGCCCTCATGGGCCCTTCCCCTTCAGGAAGGCCCATTAGGTGGGCTTTTGCTCCATTTATTAACTAAATCAATATTTATTCATTAATCCAAATAATTAATATTAATTCCATTGTTGGGGGGATACCCTCAGGTAGGGTCACACCGGGGTATAAAGGCCGAGTTAGCCGAGGTACGACACGGTCAAAGCAAGTGCTGGCCGGGTCACCTCAAGGCAGGCCGACCTATGGAGTAACCTGCCCCGTGGAGCATCTCTCTAGCCTTAGCCCGGCCAGCATAAAATATATGTCGGCCATGTTTGTCTATCTATTATGCAGGTACCCTCGTAGCTGGGTTAGCCACGTGCTAGTCGGACTAACATATGGCTTCCAAGAGGAGGAAGGAATCTCCCGTTGGTCAAAAGGTGGCCTTTGCTAGCTATAGCGTGAGCGAAGCAAAGCAGAGGGAAGGACTAGCGGGGCAGGGGCGAACAAGATGACGCGGGCAATGCCAGCTGACGTAGCCCGTTCCTGGTGACGTTTAAAGCCAAGGATTGCGCAATGGGTTATGTCCAAAGTCCGGACGAACCGTTAAAGGGAATAAAGAAGCATCTATCTTTAACCAAGGGGCATATTCGAGGAATATGCTGACACGTATGCCCTACCTTTGTAACCCGGGCTCCCCTATATAAGAAGCACCAGGGCCTCCATAGAAGGGGATCGATCATTTTCTCTGTCTAAGGTAGAACTCTAGAGCTAGGTTGTGTGGAGTAAGAGACATAGTATCCTTCTCACGAACAGCTCGAGGAGCACTTGTATCAACCATTGATAGAGGAAATACAACTACATCTGTGCGTGTAATCACCATGTTTTCCCTCCTTGGATTCCCCTAGCACTCATTGGCCCCATCTTTAGCCTATCCATGGCATCTTCCGTGCCACCACCATGACAGTTGGCGCCCACCGTGGGGCTAGCGGTGCTAGCAAGGGTGAAAATCCGGACAGGAAGCATCTCCAACACCGGCGAGCGTGTCGTTTCCGGCCTGGTTCAGCCCTTTGGAGCGCTGGACTACGTCAGCGACAATGCAGGGAGCTTCGGCAGGCGTCCTCCTCCGCCCAACGGCCTCTTCATCAAGCTTGGAGCACACAAGATTTACGTCGGCATGGATGAGTCCTACGTTCATCCACGACACGTTGTTGAGGGAGGCGAACCACCTCTCAGCGCAGCTCGTGGTGTGCGTATCACTCGCCCCGCTAGCAGCATTCAGGTCCTGATGGCCGCGCCAGACGCGGGAGCCAGCAGGGACCCGGTGCCAGAGACGAAAGTCATGCCAAAACAGGTAAGATCTAGGTTTCCTCCACTAGATAGGCCAGCGAATGTACTCCATCAAGCAATAGATAGCCTAGCAACGCCAATAGCTCCTGTGGTAGACCCGGCTCAGGCGCAAGCGGAGTTGGAGGAAACTAGGCAGAAAATTTTAGCTAGCGCAAAGAAAGTAGTGGAGTTGCAGCAGTCCTTGAACATCACTTTGAGGGAATATGCAAAAGCAAACCGCATAGACGGGGTGGAAATCCGAGGTAGAAACCTGATTACTGAGATTGACAAGGAATACGAGCCTAGGCCAGGTCAGACAGCCACGATAGTAACAGGAGGGCTGGAGAGGTACAGTACCCCAGCAAAGAACCTCAGGACGGAAAAACGCAGCTGCATCCGAGTTAGAGGGTCTAACCGGAGAGGCCTGGGAAAGGCAACACGAGAGGGTGAACCACTTGCTGAGGGTCGCTTGCCAGCAAAATGAGGAAATGAACAAAGCAAACCCGGCACCACCAGGAGCATCGCTAGAAATAACCCGGCGAAGTCCGGCGAAGCCGCATCATCTCCGGGTCATAACCCTAGGAGAGAAGAAGTGGTAAACTTCGGGAGAAGAGATAAACATATGGTCCCCTACGACCCGGTAAGAGCTGGAAAAGGCAAAGCAGTGCAAGTTGATGAAAATCGCCACAGTACCAGCCGAGGTGAAGCTGGCCGAGTTAACCGCAACCAAGGCAATGCTAGTCAAAGGAACACTACCAACAACAATGCTAGACAGTGTGATTCAGCGGGAGCAGGGCAAAATGTACCTCGGCAAAAGCAGCAGCAACACGTACTTCGGCAGGAGAGAAGTGCAGGTCAAGCTGCACAACAGCAAAACGCTTGTCTGAATCAAGAAAGATATAATGATGGTTATTCGGCGATGATTAATGACGCATACCCCAGGCCGGAGCACCATGTAATTGGATCAAGGCTGGGAAGCAGAAACTTGCAGCCAGATGATGCGAGGCTGAAACTAGACAGAATATATAGGTCGGAGTTGATCGAGGTATAGGGCCCTCCTGGTCCTGCGTGCTTTGGGCCTCGGATCATGAGGGAGCCACCAGTACCGAACTTTCAATTGGCCAGAGGAATAAGGACCTACGATGGTAGCACCAGATTGGAGGATTGGCTTATTGATTATGCAACAATGGTCAAGATTGCAACTAGAAATTTGAGATGGGCAGTGAGGTATGTGCCTCAAATGTTAGAGGGACCGGCAAGAGTTTGGTTAAACAACTTACCACCAGGAAGTGTTAACCGCTGGCTGGACTTTGAGGAGTTATTCGTTAGCAATTTCTCAAGCACTTACAAGAGGCCCAATAGGCCACAAACTCTAGCGTTATGCCGGCAAAGACCGAATGAGCCAGATCGAGATTTCCTGGCTCGGTGGTGCAACATGCGCAACTCATGCGAGGGGGTAATTGAATCACAAGCAATCGCGTGGTTCACCCAAGGCTGTAGATATGGAAGTATGTTGTGGCAAAGGCTGTAGCGGGATATGCCAACCACTTTGGCTGAGACGTTCCAGATCGCAGATTCGTACGCTTTGGGAGACCCAACTCAACCCCGACTGATGTCAAGTGAGGTGAGCAAGGAGTATTACAACCGAGATGGCTCCGGATCATCGAGGAGAAATGATTTCCGAGGAAAGAGAAGGGACGAGCGTCCGGATTACAGGTATAACCCGCAGCAGGTGGCAGCGATGGACCAAGATCAACCCAATGCCGGTGCCAGCCAGCGCCAGAAAACTGGAGGGCAGAACTGGCAACAAAAGAGCGAAGGGAAGCAGCCTTGGACCCCGGAGTAGAAAAGCAATGGTAGGAGCAAAAATATTGACCGAGGTATACGTTCAAGTCTATGCTAGATCAACCTTGCAAGTTTCATACGCCAAGTCCGAATAGCCCGACAAATCATACGACCCGGCAGTGTGAATGGATGAGGAAGATAGAACAGGGTAGTTCGGAGAATGCTCAGGCACCTCGAAACGAAGCACCCCGGAATGAAGCACCTGAGCAGCCATTACTAACAGGGGGATGGACAGCAACTAATGTTGCCTCCGCCTCCGCCTCCGCCGAGATACGAAAATCAGGAAAGAAGGGATGCTGTGTATCAAATAAACAATAACCAGCAGCAGGACCAAGGTTACCACACAAATGAGGGACGAAACGAATACAGGGAGCATCACCAAAGCTACTGTCACTACAAGGAATCTGCTCGTTTATGACCCTCTATTTTTGCCACAGAATCGTCACATTAGACCATCTATGGCGATCCTTTGACGAAAATGAGATCGTCGAAAGCTGGACGTCGCTAATGAACTATAACGACGATTTTTGCGAAATCGTCATAACCGTCTATGACGATATTGGATCGGCATAGCCTCTATGACGATTCAATATCGTCACTGTCTATCTTGCCTAGACACGTCAGATCCTACGTGGCAAAATTGTGACGAAATCAGATCGTGGTTATGTAAATTTAGCCCGGTCCACTGTGATCACTTATATGGGCCAAGCCCAAAAATTCAGGCCATTTAGTTCTATTCCTAGTCTATTCTAGTTGTGTACATGGGCCAAGCCCAAGATTTTGGCCTTTCTACTTTCTGGGCCTTAGCCCTTCTAACACTCCATTCAATTTCTATTTAAATTCTTTTTTCTATTTTGGCCAGATTAATTTTTCAATCCAATTGCCAGAATCTTCTAGACGGTGGGTGCTTTTTGTATGCAATATTCGGATCAGAAAGGAGAGGAAACAAATGAAAAACCTTCAAATATCATCAGCCATAATCAATTTATTACAACATTCCACACGATCACAATATAACCATACAATATTCCACACAATCACAATATAACGCTCTATAGATAGCAAGTAAAAAAGATATCTACACTTTGATACTCTCGAACTTCTTCATGCATCCCTACTTCAGCATGTAGCTCTTGTAAAAGTGAGGATGTCCTGTACAGATTCAACAAGGTCAACATCAGGTCTACAAGGTGCAATTGCTGATAGCATCTAATTTATCATCACTAATAGAGTAATTTGTCTCATGATAAAGGTGATCATGTCCATTAGCACTCGAAAAAACTTACAGACGTAGAGATGGTTTTTTATACTGACGTGTCTCATCAAGTTTTACTGAGTTCCATCATGTTCACGTAAATGAGTTTAGCACTCAAAAAAACTTACCAATCTTGCAATGAGATTTCAGAATGCGAATAAAGATGCACAATAGCGGTAGAAAGAGAGAGAAAAATAAGTAGAGAGGTTAGGAGTTTTTACTTGCATATCTCTGCTCTAAAACGGCGCATGGGATGGCAACTTCAGAACGATGGTGTGTTTTTTTAGGGATTCAGAACGATGGTGTTGCTTTGTCGCCTCTGGCATGACATGCATATTCACCTTAAACCTGAACCAAAACACATGGTTCAAGTATAATTACAGGGAAAATAAGATGAGTTGTTAATTATTCAGTAAAATTCTTCGTCCATCACTGATGCACCTTGGGAGTGTATAACGTTTTTTTCTACTAGAAAACAAAATCCAGCTAAGTGGCTATCCATATGGGGATGGGAGGAATTGTATTGAACTATTAATCATTCCCAGGAAAAGAACAGTTTGTAATATGAACAAAAATGGACAACTTAATACTGAAACCAGAGTATTTGAGTTACCAATCTCACAATCACATTTCAGGATGCCGAATGAAGATACATAAGGGTGTCCAGCTGAGAGCATCTCAAAAAATAATGAAGAGGTTAGGAGTTTTACCTTGCATATCTCACCTTTGAAGCGTCCCGTGAGACCAAAACTTGAGAATGATGGTGTTGCTTGTGCTCCTCTGGCGAGATGAGCAAATTCTCCATATACATTGAAACATGGCATATGATTTATTCAGAATCACAGTATGTCAACTCCTCGAGTCACAACAGTTGTTCTCGGATATATTACTAGCTTCAGCAAATTTTATAACCGTAAGAATTTGTTTTCGGATATATTTCGAGTTTCTGCAAGTTTTAGAACCATATGACCTTCTCAGATGACATTTCTAATTTCAGGCAAAAGTTTAGAACTATGATAATTAGTTCTCTTATGCATTTCTAATTTCAGCACATCCTAGAGTGGTAAGAATTTTTTCTGGGACACGTTTTAATCTGAGCACATCTTAGAACCACGAGAATTTGTTCTCAGAAACATGCGGTGCCACGTTTAGAATGCACTAATGACTGATCTACTTTGCAGAAATAAATCGGGATATAATTTGGATATAGACTGACGCACATGGTGCCATACTACTCTACTGTTCTAGAGCAATCATGTGTACTGAGCTTTCCCGGAGTATTTCAGAAGTCAAACATGATCACTTTGAACTAACATGAATTTCTCTATGTTAAGGGATATGCATACATGTGTGCTTGCTAGCAATAGAAGATACTCCAGTACATGCATATCAGCATATGTACACTCCCTAAAAAGATGCAGAATTCAGTTAAACAAGCACAGAAAAGGTGTAATCATACGTAAATATCTCAAGGTAGAAAAATTGGTACATTTACTGCTTTCTTTACTTTCGCTGAATTTATCTACTGCTACTGCTGTGAGTCAAATACAGAGGCACACATAATTCATGCTATGACAGTATTTTTACTAATTCTCCTACAATCAGTATTGAATCCAAATAATCCCTTAAAAATGTCGATAAATACTAAATCAAACTATCATAACAGCACATGCTGGTGGAGTATTCAGAGTACAATAGCTCATTCCGAGTAATTCAGAAAATTCAGTTAGGTTTCAACTAGGAGTAATGTTCAGAGTCTATAATGTCCAACAATCATCAGCAAATTAAAAGTACTCCATGTTCTCATGCTAATACTCCATCTCTGAAAGTTCTACTCCTAATTAAACAGTCATCAGCAATAGTAATACTCCTAATGAAATTGTTCTCATATAATCTACTCCTCGGAGCATTAACGTTTGTAAAACTCAAGTGGATCATCATGCAGTGCAACACAGAATGATGGACTGCTCCACGATGAAACAAAGCACTAAACCACCATAATAAAACATTATGCATGAAGTATTCATATTATAAAGTAAGAACTGAAAGGGAATAGTCAGAGAGCACCATACAGTATCCATAGCCTGCTACATATATATGTTCTCAATGCTATGGCACAACAATTGCCATCTCGATGGATCTATTCTGCCACGGTATACCAACCTCACGAGCAAGCAGGAGCCCATAGACAAGGATGCACACTTGGTCTTCTGGAAGAGCGTCCCTGGAGCATCGCCGGTTTTGTCGCAGCTGCGTAAGGAGGGGGACATCGTCGTCGGATTTCTGTAGAGATACGGCACATGAGAGGGTGGATGGTACCTGAGGGAAAAGGGGGGATGGACAGAGGCGAAGCTGGCTGTCACCTGGGGAGTGGGAGCTCCTGCGTGTGTGGACGGCGAGCTCCAGAGACGACGGATCCGGCTGACAGGAGGGCGTGGGGCGGCCTGACTAGCTGGCGGCAAAACTGGGAAGCACCAGGGGAATAGGAAGCTGTCCATGGATGACCGCCAGACGACCTTGGAGCCGTTCAACCTTCCACTCCCGGCGACAGCAGAACACTCACCGGCCTCGGGGAATATGGTGTCCATGTGAATGTCGGAGGGGATCTGGGAGCTACAGATCCTCCTCGACGAGCCCCGCGAATTCGCCAAGGTAGATAAAATTGTCGCCGTCGCCATCCGCCTTGGCCATCTCGCTGGAGAAGGAGGGGAGCGGCTGGAGCGAGCGGGGAAGGAGGTGCTCTCTGGCTTGTGTGCGGCGGCGGGCGATAGGATTAGGGTTGGGGAGAGGGAGAGGTAGTCGGCAGGGCTGGGAGGGTGGGGACGTGGCGTTCGGCGGTCTGGTCGCTGGGTTTGGCTGGCACGCGCGTGCGAGGGGTGAAAATATCTGGTGTGTTTGCGCGCGAGGGGTGGTGTGCCACGTCAACGATCCATGTCAAGTTCCTTTGGATCACAATCCCATCCATCCATATTTTTGCATCCAATGGTTTGTATTGCCCTCCTCTTATATTCGACCTGCCTAACTTTTATGACGATTTCACTTACAGAAATTATGATGTTTTTGAGCGAAATTGTCATAGTTTAATAAGGTTTTGCCCTCCCAAGCAGCTTGAGACCATCTGGTGCGGAATCTTCATTAATCTATGACGATTTTGTTGACGGTCACTACCAAAACGTCACAGGTTGACACATTTCTTGTAGTGTGTGTGTTTACCACGGAAGAAACTGACCGGAAAAGCTTGAAGTGCCGACATATGGAGGTAAATGCGGTAATGCCAGCAGTGGTGAGATATATGCCTTGGTCAGATCAGGAGATTGCGTGGAGTATCAAGGATCACCCGAAGCTCATGCCTAGCCCGGGGACCTACGCATTGGTCCTAGATCTGACGTTCATCAGGCCGAATCTTAATGTGAGGTTTTCCAAGGTGCTGATTGATAATGGCAGTAGCATTAACATCATGTACAAAGATATCATGCACAAGTTGGGGATATCAAAGAATATGCTGCAAGCTACAAGGACAACCTTTCATGGCATTGTGCCAGGTATCTCCTGTGAGCCAATTGGCAAGGTCCGGGTTGATGTGCTGTTCGGTACAAGGGATAATTGCCGGACTAAAAATTTGTAGTTCGAAGTGGTGAATCTGGGGAGCGCCTATCACGTGTTGCTCGGCAGGCCCGCACTGAACAAGTTCATGGCAAGTACTCACATCAGTTACTTGAAGATGAAACGGCCTGGACCTAGGGGAGTGATAACCGTATCAGGGGACTTCAGGCATTCGATCGAGTGCGCTTCTGCCGGATCTAACTTGGTCGAGTCACTCATGATAGCTTAGGAGAAGAGGAGGATACAGGAAGTGGCGGCATTGGCTCAATCCGCGCAGCAACATATGTCGGCACTGACCAACCCGCATGGAAGCGTATCATTCCAGGAAACCAAGGATACAAAGAAAGTGCCAATCGATGATCAGTTCCCAGAGCGCACCGTAACCATTGGTGCCGGGTTAAGCAGCAAATAGGAAAGTGAGCTCGTCAGCTTCCTCCGTGAGAATCAGGATATCTTTGCTTGGTCCACACAGGATCTGCAAGGTGTGCCGAGGGAGTTGGCTGAGCACTCTTTGAATGTGAGACCCGGTGCTAAGCCGGTGAAGCAACCTCTCCGACGTTTCACCGAGGACAGAAGAAAAGTCATTGGGGATGAAATAGCTAGGCTCCTTGCAGCTGGATTTATCATGGAAGTACTCAATCCGCATTGGTTCTCTAATTCGGTGCTTGTGGAAAAGAAGAAAGATGATCTGAATGTGGCCGTGGTATGGCGCATGTGCATCGATTACACGAACCTAAATAAGGCGTGTCCTAAAGATCCATTCCCACTCCCTAGAATAGACCAAGTCATAGACTCAACTGCCAGATGTGAACTGTTGTCATTCATTGATGCATTTCTGGTTTCCACCAGATACCCCTAAACCTAGATGATCAAATAAAGACTGCGTTTATTACCCCGTACGAGGCTTATTGCTATCACACTATGCCGTTTGGATTACGTAATGCTAGAGCAACGTACCAGCGATGCATGCAAAAATGCTTACATGACCAAATAGGTCGAAATGTCCAAGTTTATGTGGATGATGTGGTGATAAAAAGGAAAGCAATACGCTCCTTGATGACATCCGACAGACATTCGCGAACTTGAGACGGTTCCGGATGAAGCTTAACCCGGAGAAATGCACTTTTGGTGTGCCCGCGGGGAAATTACTCGGTTTTCTGGTGTCTAGCCAAGGTATTGAAGCTAACCCGATGAAAATCCGGGCTATAGAGAAAATGGAACTGCCAAAATGCCTTAATGATGTGCAAAAGTTTACTGGTTGCCTGGCATCATTAAGCCGGTTCGTATGTCAACTGGGAGAGAAGGCCTTGCCCCTCTACCAGTTAATGAAAAAGGGAGACAAATTTACATGGATGCCACAAGCGGGTAACGCATTTCGAGAATTAAAAAAGATGTTGTCTACTGCACCAATCCTAGCCGCACCACTACCCAAGGAGCCAATGTTGCTCTATGTAGCCGCGACCAACCGAGTCGTAAGTGCAGTAATTGTAGTGGAGCGTGAAGAAGAAGGAAAGTCGGTGAGAAGGCCGATGTATTATTTGAGTGAAGTGTTATCGGCTTCAAAACAGAACTACCCTCAATATCAAAAGATGGCGTATGGCGTGTATATGTCGGCCAAGAAACTCAAACACTACTTTGAGGAACATCCCATCAAGGTGATATGTGAGGCACCCATATCAGAGATTATGAGTAATAAAGACGCTAGTGGCAGATTAGCAAAATGGGCAATTGAGCTAGCCCTGTATGCAGGCTGTGGCGGATTTCTTTGTGGACTAGGCCGAGATGCAATATGAACCACCTCTGTCGGACTCCAATTATTGGCGAATGCACTTTGACGGATCAAACCCGAAAGAAGGGCTGGGCGCCGGAGTAGTGCTTACCTCGCCCAAGAAAGATCAACTAAAATATGTCCTCCAAATCCACTTCAGCGCCTCGAATAATGTTGTAGAATATGAAGTACTGGTACATGGCCTCAAAGTGCCAAAAGAAGTGGGGATACGTCGGATACAATGCTTTGGAGACTCGGATTTGGTGGTGCAGCAAGTATCTGGCAACTGGGATGCCTTGGATGCCAACATGGCCCTTTACATATTTCATGTGCAAAAGATAAGCGGATTTTTCGAGGGATGTGAATTCCACCACGTAGCTCGGGTCGAAAACGAGGCAGCCGACATACTGTCTAAGTTGGGATTATCTCGACAACCAATCCCGCCAAATGTTGCCTTGGAACACTTAAGAAAACCATCTATTACCCCATCGCCGGAATCCGAGTCAATTTATATCCCGGCCTTCCCCGGATCAGAAGCTACGCCAATGGAGATAGATTGGGGAGGCACCTCAGCAAACCCGGGGACTGCTTCGGAAAACCTAGGGACTGCTTTGGCAAACCCGGGGACTGCCTCAGCAAACCCGGGGACTGGTCAACCAAACTCGATAGGAGTTATGTTGTTGGATGCAATGGAAATTGACGAGGAACCCTTCCCTGTCTGAGCTATACCTGCCTGGTCCAAGCCAATATTTGACTTCCTGACAGAGGGAATCTTGCTAGGTGATGAGGTACTCTCAAGGCAGATCCAGAGAAGAGCAAAGGCCTACACCATTATCAATTCCGAACTATACAAGAGAAGTGTAACCACAGTGCTGCAACGATGTGTTGACCGGGAGGAAGGACTTGACATACTCCGGGATATCCACCAAGGATAATGTGGCCACCATGCATCTTCAAGAGCATTAGTGGCAAAGGCTTTTCGGCATGGATTTTATTGGCCAAGTGCTTTGGAGCAAGCAGAAGATTTGGTGAGGAAATGCAATGGTTGTCAGAGATACGCCACAAAAATCCACCTGCCAATGTCGGAACTCAAAACTATCCCCATTACTTGGCCATTTGCTGTATGGTGCCTAGACATGGTAGGGCCATTTAAGCCGGCTAAAGGAGGAATGACACATGTCCTAGTTATGGTGGATAAATTTACTAAATGGATCGAAGTGAAGCCAATCTAGAAGTGTGATGGGGCAACAACAGTGAAGTTCCTCAAGGATATAATCCTGAGATATGGCTACCCCCACAATATCATAACTGATAATGGCACCAATTTTGCCGAAGGAGCATTTGCGAGGTTTTTCCGAGAAAAGAAGATCCGTTTAGATGTAGCCTCGGTGACCCACTCCACATCGAACGGGCAAGTGGAAAGATCCAACGGACTAGTATTGTCCAGGATAAAACCCCGGCTCATAAAGCCGCTGAAAAGATCAGCGGCTGGTGCTGTATAGAAGAACTACCAGTGGTACTGTGGAGTTTAAGAACAACTCTGAAACGATCAACAGGCTATACACCATTTTTATGGTATAGGGGGCAGAAGCTGTACTACCAGCCGACACAGAGCATGACTCGCCAAGGGTCACCCAATACACAGAAGCCGAAGTGCACGAAGCCCGGCAAAATGATGTTGATCTGCTAGAAGAAGCGAGAGAGCTTGCCTTGTCCAGATCCTCCATATATCAACAAAATATCCGACGCTACCATAGCCGGAAAGTAAACCCCCGAGTTTTCCAGGAAGGTGATCTGGTACTACGGTTGGTGCAGCGCACTCCTGGCATGCATAAGTTATCCCCTCCATGGGAAGGACCTTTCATTGTAAGAAAAGCTTTGCACAATGATTCCTACTATCTTATTGATGCACAGCCACAAGAAAAGAACAAGGCGGACTGATCCGAAGAGGAATCTAAGCAACCATGGAATGTAGCACTACTTCATCCTTTTTACACCTGACAAAGAGGTGAATGTATCCGAGCTACTCATATGTCAGTATGTATGTCGGCGATGAGGTTATTAATAAATCTTCGGCACCCCAAGCAGAAACTCAGGGACTGCCATAATAATTGTTCTTCTTGCTTTCGTATTTTTATATGTCGGCTGGGTTATGTCGCTTAAATCTTAGCCGGATTAGTAATGTGTGAGCACCAAAAACCTAACTCTTCGACTTTGCTATTGTCCAACAAGAATTGGCTTCATGGCAAGCAAGAGAACAAGTTTGGAATTGCAAAGCACATGAAAAATGACTAAGAGAAAGAACTTAAGCGAGCTGACATTTGTTATTCGGACTAACCCTGTGTTCGCTTTATTTTTCTACCGCCAGATTATTTTGAGCTAATCTCAAAGTTTCAAGTATTGTTAAGTCAATTTTTTGAACCTCAGACTCATAAGTCGAAAAACTGAATCAAGGTGGATGCGAGCCGAGTCAAAAATTGGGAGAACAAGAAAAGGAAACTCGGGGACTTCGCCCATGATAATCATACATTAAAAACTTAGTTGCAAACAACAATGATTGTAGCCAAACCAAACTACAGTACTTAAATACATGTTCACCCGGCATTCTGGGGATCTGACAAATATGGTCAAGTGTTTATTTGCTCAAGGAGCAGGGCCGGAAGCCGAATCATCGGCCGACGGAGGAGGCACCTTGGAGTTCGTGGGCAGGGCGCTAGCCTCGACCTCATCTTCGGGGTTGGCCTCTCCATCTTCCGGATCTTTAGCTTTGTTGCCAAGTTCGGAGGCCTCGCCCTCACTCCCCTCGTCTTCCTCACCCTCAGAAGCAACATCATCATCAAATACATCAAGGTAGCTCGGCCCCTCGTTCCAAGCATGGCAGAAGGAGTACTGGATAAGCCTATTGGCGCAGGCTTTGCGACGAGCAACGCACTCCGGATCTTTGGACCACTTTGATCCGGTGCGCATGAGGGTGAGCAGCCCCAAGTCTATCCCTTCATACCACGAGAGGACGAACTGCAGTGCTATGTCAGCCCCGGCTCGTGCAACAGATTCTCGCCAAAAGTGCACCTAAGTATCGCACTCCATCAATTTGGCTATTAGAGCCGCATTTCCTTTGTGAGTGGGCTCAGTGGGCCAGAGGGAGTTGAGCATCCACATCGCTGCCGGCATAATATCTGTGCCATAATTCTTCACTAGCTCCATGCGAGCGACGAGGCTCGCCAGTAGATCCTCTGTATCATAGGGGATTGGCCCGACAGCAGGACCTGTGGGAATACCACGTTGCTCGCGAGACCGGGCTACAGCGACAACAGCAAGAGTGTCACCTTCTGGAAACTTGCCTGAAAAGAGAACAAGGGAAACAATGAGCAAAAGCAATAAATCCGGAGAAATGAAAATTGAGCAAGGGAAAGGAACTTAGGGGAAATCTAGAAGAGGAGACGTTGAAGCTCGGCATGAACATTCGTGCTGTTGGCCTAGAGTTTCTCATATTCCGAGGTCACCGACGTAAGTTTCACTTCGGCTTCCTGCAATAAGTCCTGGTCCTTGGAAATTTGCGTGGTTAGACGCTCTTTTTCCTCGGCAAACCCCTGGTCAACCTTATCCAGTTCGGATTTATGGAGGCCCTTAAGCCTCTGGATTTCGGCATTCAGCCGAGTAATCTCCGAATCCTGGAGGCGCAGCCAAGCTATCTTGTCGTCCTTCTTCTTCAATTCAGCTTGATGCTTTCCTGCTTGTTTGAGAAAACGTGTCATCATATCAGGAAAAGGTAGTCTTCATGGGAAACTGCAACAGTGGGTTAATCCAGCGGAGCCGAAGTATAAATATCTGCCGAGTCAAGGAAATAGCGAACAATGATCGTGTGAATAAGACAAAATACCTTGGATTTCAGCGAGGTTTTTCCACATGATAATGTTCTCGGCCTCAACCTCGGTTGTATAGTTTGAATAACATGTTAATACGGATCATGAATAACTCGAACGAGCGCAAGTAAAAAAGGAAAAGTCTTGAGTAAAGAAAGTTACCCTTCCTCTGGTGATCCTCTAAGAGCTTGCCATAATGAGCGCGAACATCTTTGTAGGAGTCCAGCAGGCGCTGTAACTCAGCAGTTCAGCGATTAGTGGTGATCTGAAAAAACAAGACAAGATTAGTTCAAGGGGAAAGTGAGAATAATTCGAAGTCTACAAGATCCGGGCCAAGTGGAACTTAACCCGGCTCTAGGTGTGTGGATATTCGAAGTCTACAAGATCCGGGCCAAGTGGAACTTAACCCGGCTCTAGGTGTGTGGATATTCGAAGTCTACAAGATCCGGGCCAAGTGGAACTTAACCCGACTCTAGGTGTGTGGATATTCGAAGTATCCAAGATCCAGGCCAAGTGGAACTTAACTCGGCCCTAAATTTATCACTATTTGGAATTGCTAAGGACGTAAACTAAATTCTCTAGGAGCATCCAACCGAGTAACGAGTTACTCCCTCGGAGGCTCGGGGGCAAGGGGATATATATATATAAATATTCATGCATGTAAAGTAGCATAGCAGAAGAAAAGTGTTACCTCCATCATCCGGCCAGCCAAAGAGATGGCCTTGGTGGCAGAGTTCATTTGAGCGCTGAACTCCGATGGGTCGAACTTCTCCGGCAGATCATCCGTTGGATCAATGAATTCAACGTTGTTCTAGTTGTTCATGTACTCTAGGAGAAGTGGGCTGTAACTTTCGCCGTTGGGAGAATGACTCGCCACCAAGCATTTAATATGGGCCTCTCACCTTGCGGATTGGGCAGCAGGAGGACTGGTATGGAGGACCAGTTGCCTACTGCCTTCTGATCCAGCTGCGGGAGACCCGGAAGTGGTGCCCTTGGCTGGCCCGGCAGCTTTCTTGAGCTTGCTAGATTATCCAGAACGCTGGAGAAGATCAGAGGCTGCTGGTCCGGACGGTGCCTGACAAGCTGGCTGAAAGATGTCCGCAATGGACACCACATATCCGAAGGCAACTGATGGAGCTTTCCTCTTTGGAGGCTTGGTGGAGGCTGTTGTTGCTGCTGGTGCTTATGATGGTGCTGGTGCTGGTACTGCTAGCTTTGGTACCGGGGTTGGTGATGAAGCTGATGCTGGCGTTGCTGGTGCTGCTGGTGCTGCCGGTACTGGTGCTATTAGTTTAAAAGAAACTGGGGTCGGAGAACTTGGTTGGGGCGGTGCCGATGAAACTGGCACCTCAGAACTGGGCGATGGCGCCGAAGAGGAGGAGCTAGGATGATCCGGCATAGCCGTATCCTGGGCTGCCCCACTACCCCCCGTGCTGACAGTGCCCTCCTCGTGACAAGAAGGGCTCCGATCAGGCGCAACCACGGAGTACTCTTGAATAGTACTGAGCGGGCGAGTGTCATCATCACGGGGAAGAAGGACTGCTCCGGATCAAAGAGGTAATGCCAGAGCCGCTCTAGGGAATGACCCTAGGAGCTCTGGAAAATAGAAGTGCAGCGAGTCAAGAAGAGAAAGAAAGATCAAATAAGAGGAAAAGGCAAAGGAAGAAATGGAAAGACCTAAGAGCGAATATAGAAAGACTTACTCATCCGAGGTTGGAGGTGCCCGAGGTTTGGGAGCCCTCTGGACCGTGCTCTTGGCTGCTGGCTTGGCCGAGGCTTTCACCCTGGACTTCTTCTGCCTCTTCTTGGGTGGCGGCGCCTCCGAAGCTGCAGCCGAGGTAGCCGCACGCTTTTGGGAGGGAGCAGGAACCGGACCACTCGTAGCTAGGGGGAACCTCGTGGACCTGACCGGCCAGGTTAGCCGAAGATTCAAACATAATCGGAAATGCGTAAGAGATGAGAATCGGGTCAAGTACCTCAAGAACCTCAACATCCGAGTCATCGTCATCCGGCCAATCCCTTAAAGAAGAGGTCTTACCAGAGGTGCGTTTGACGGTGTCCAGAGTGGGCAAAAAATCTTCGGATCAGGCTCCACTTTGTCTGGCTAGGCACGATCCGGCACCCACTTGCTCCCTAGCTCCTGGCCATCCTCTAGTGGCCGCTAGAGGAATCCTTAAGAATAAAGCAGCAGTGGTTAGGTTAAAAAAGTTGTCTGACATATCAAGAAGACCCGGAAAAACAGTAAGAGAGAAATTTACCTTTGGAGGTGGGTTTTCCCGGGTATAGGGCACAAGGCCCCATTCCCAAGCCTCGGAGAATTCCTTCTCCACGTTGAAGATGGCCTTAACCCGGTGGAACACCGCCGACTTATCAGCTCGAAGGAGGAAGTCCGGTGGGGATCGAGGGAGCCGCTCAACTAGTAGATCTTTGGGCGCATTTCTGCAGGGGAGACCCGGCTACGAACGAAGGTGATCATAATATCCTCCCCCCGCAGCTTCTCCTTGAGCAGCTCCTTGATCCAGCGGTCAACCTGGTTCGCCAAAGCAGTGGGTCGCTTCGGAATGTTCTCCCACAAAGAGGTGCCCGAGACTCCAAGCTTGAAGGGGAGGAGACGGATCAAGTCTTCGTCCGTGGTGTTCCAGACGTAGAAGAAAGTCCGGGCCCAATCTTGCAGGACTCGAGCCCGGTGACCCAGGGAACACATAGCCCGTGCAGGGAGATATGGAGGCTGCCCCACACTAGGTCAGATGCTTCTCCACCGGAGTAAGATTCTTATCCGGAATGACGTTCTTCCGCAGACCAAAGAACTTGATCCACATCTCCTTGGATGGCCAGAGGCCGACATACCCCTCTATGCTGGAGACAAAAGAGGAGAGAGAGGTGATGGCATTGGCAGGGAGATGATGTGATTGCAATTGGTAGGTAGAGATAAAATCGAAGAAGAAATTGGCGATAGGAAGGCCGAAGCCACGCTGGAAGTGGGAGAGAAAAACCACATACTCCCCTGGATTTGGAGAGGAAATCTCGTCGTCAGCGAGGCGGCAGGCGACACCTGCGGGTATGCGATGCGTGGCGTATAGCCAATCCAAGTCATCTTTGCAGACAAAGGCACTATCCCAGCCACCACGCTCGTGGCCCTTGTCTTCCTCCTCCTGCTGAGCAACCACGACGGCCTCCTCCTCAGTCATGGTGAGGTCGAGGTCCTCAAGGACGAACTCGGAGTAGAGGTAGCCGACAGCGGGGAACCTGGAAGCACAGGGCCCCGTGGTGGATATCTTGAATAGAGGCGGCGACGCGGTCGCTAGGACTATCTGGATGCAGTTGCGGTGGCGCAGCACTGGAGAAGAAGCAGTGGTGGCAGCGGTGTCGCATCAAAGAAGACATGAGGCAGGGGAGCACGCGATGTGTGGGGAACCTCCCCAAGATTGCCCCAGTCCCCTATTTAACTACATGTGTGAGCGCGTAGTGGGATCCTTTGCGGTGGCTCTGCCACACGCTGCGACTGTGTACGCGACCGAACCAACCAATCAGACGCCAGCCACAGCAAGGGCCATAGGGAGCAAAAGATCCCATGATGCGACGTGTTGTTACAGTTAACGAGGCGCTGCTGCGTAGGGACGTGCATAGCAGTTATTCCTGACATTGCAATAGTAACCAACACAGTAAATGGGTATGGCCCTTAAAATGAGGCAAAGTGATGATTATCCTCCACGTAGGACGTGGGGCAGCGTATAAGAGAAGGAAAGATAACCCATATATGTGAGCAAAAGACCCGACCAGCGAGGAATAACTCGGAATGAGCCAAGGGAACGTAAGAGAAAAAAATTCGGGTTACAGAGTAACTCGCCAAAGAGGCAGAGATCCGGATAGGAGAACCTGCTGTGGCCTTAAAACACCTAAAGTTTCTAAGACCGCACCAGCTTCGGGGACTAATGTTGGGGGGATACCCCCGAGTAGGGTCACACCGGGGTATAAAGGCCGAGTTAGCCGAGGTACGACACGGTCAAAGCAAGTGCTGGCCGGGTCACCTCAAGGCAGGCCGACCTATGGAGTAACCCGGCCCATGGAGCATCTCTCTAGCATTAGCCCGGCCAGCATAAAATATATGTTGGCCATGTTTGTCTATCTATTACGCAGGTACCCTCGTAGACGAGTTAGCCACGTGCTAGTTGGACTATCATATGGCTTCCAAGAGGAGGAAGGAATCTCCCACAGGTCAAAAGGTGGCCTTTGCTAGCTGTAGCGTGAGCGAAGCAAAGCAGAGGGAAGGACCAGCAGGGCAGGGGCGACCAAGATGACACGGGCAATGCCGGATGACGTAGCCCATGTCTGGTGACGCTTAAAGGCAAGGATTGCACAATGGGTTACATCCAAAGTCCAGACGAACCGTTAAAGGGAATAAAGAAGCATCTAACTTTAGCTAAGGGCATATTCAGGGAATATGCTGACACCTATGCCCTACCTTTGTAACCCAGGCTCCCCTATATAAGGAGCACCAGGGCCTCCATAGAAGGGGATCGATCATTTTATCTGTCTAAGGTAGAACTCTAGAGCTAGGTTGTGTGGAGTAAGAGACATAGTCTCCTTCTCACGAACATCTCGAGGAGAACTTGTATCAACCATTGATAGAGGAAATACAACTACATTTGTGCGTCGAATCACCATGTTTTCCCTCCTTGGATTCCCCTAGCACTCATTGGCCCCATCTTTATCCTATCCATGGCATCTTCCATGCCACCACCATGACATCCATATTAATTAATTTGTTATAGTTTGAAACTCCTTTCGAACCCCTTCGAATAACTTCAGTTTTCTCTCCTAAACGATTTTAGTTATGTCTCTTCTATTTCTCTTACGATCACGGATCAACTCTAAGCGTCTCTACCTTCAAGCATGCCACACTTATGGTTTGGGAATGCTCAAACATGATTGAGACCTCTCTCCGATCAATGACCAACAACGGTGTGTGGAAACTCATGATGGCTCCCATAGATTCCACGAATAACTTGACCACTTGAATCTTAAAGTTGAGTCTCATTCCCTTTGCACTGCGATACCTGGTTTGTCCAAAATCTGATCTTTGGTATCGACATACCTAGTTTAATATTGTTACCGACAAACACATTTACTCATTCCCATGATATTACATCCTCGTAACCTAGTAACATGCTTGCAAGATGATTGATGTAATTGCCCAGAGTGGGCCAAGAGTATCTATATGTCTCTCGGATAGGCAAATCCGATCTTGATGCATATGCCTCAACATATCCCTTTGGAATACCCAATTAATATACACCTTTATGGTCACCCTGTTACGATGTGACAGTTGATGCTATCAAAGAAGCCGCATGTGATAGTGATTAAACATGATCTCACGGTCAAAGGATTGAGTTTCTACGCTTTGCTAGATATACCAATGTTGAACTTTGTGACTAGATCACATTACAATAGTATAGTTGGGTATGTGTCCATCACATCATTCATCCAATGAAGTGACTTCGTTGTTAGTTGACATAAATGTCCATGACCGAGAAACCTCAAATCGCCTCCCACACACTTTCTTATAAGTGCAAGCTTCTTCTTGATTTTGGACAAATCCAAAACCTTTAATGACTTGATAAAAACAAAGATTCTATCTCCGAGATGCTTGCTTCATAAATGGAATGTTGTAGCTTGCACTCTTTCCCCGCATCCTTTGGATCAATAAAATATACTAGTTATATTATATACAACTCTTCTTGAATGTTGCCATTTAGGAAAGCGGTTTTCACATCCATCTGTCATATTTCGTAAGCGAAATGTATAACATCTGCTAGTAAAACCTGAATAGACTTAAGCTTCACCATGGGAGAGAATGTCTCGTCGTAGTAAACTCCTTGAATTTTTCAGAAATCTTCCGCGACAAGTCGAGCCTTGTACACGGTGACGTTTCCATCATCAGCAGTCTTTTTCTTAAAAATACATTTATTCTCGACAGCCTTGCGGCCTTGTACATGGTGACATTGCCATCATCATCAGTCTTATTCTTAAACCTTTATGGTCACCCTATTACAGTGTGGCGGTTGATGCAATTAAAGCAGCCGCATGTGATAGTGATTAAACATGATCTAATTGTCAAAGGATTGAGTTACTAAGCTTTGTTAGATATCGCAATGTTGAACTTTGTGACTGGATCACATTGCAATAGTATGGTTGGGTGTGTGTACATCACATCATTCATCCAATGAAGTGACCTTGCTGTGAGTTAACATAAATGTCCATGATCGGGAAACCTCGATCATCGGCTGCCCAACGAACTAGTCTTCTAGAGGATACTAGGGACTCGGTTTGTTTATATAACACACGTGTATTAATGTTTCTGCTTAATACTATTATAACATGGTACAAAACTATTATGAACATATGATATATATCAATAAAAACAACTTTATTATTGGCCCCTAGGAGATTTATCCTTCAGTAATGAATTACTACACGTAGTCTCTCCATGGACCATGTCCAACTTTTGTTACATTCACCCTCAAGAACAACATAAGCGATGGGGGAAAAGCCAATTATGGGATTCTACATCACAAGTTGTGGCAAGCTGTCCCCTGAACTTCCATGTTAAAGAAGTTGCGTCTATTGCCAAGTATAGCTTGCAGCCCTCTAGAAACCCCTTCTAGCATGCCTTCGGGCTATCAAAATATCTGCTGAAGCATTTTTAATCTGCTTTGTCTATCTCTCACTACCTCGTAATCAATGTCAACATCAGTCTCAAGTGATTCCCTTTATACCTTTCCTTTGAAACTATACAACATGTGTAAGTTGTAGTTCCACTTTCCTTGAATAAAGTCCAAATCCATCTCCTTCCCATAAAAAACTCTATCACTAAGTTTCGATCTGAGTTCAGCGGGTCCAATGGCTTGAACCCGCCTCACCCAATCAAGTACAGTAGCAGTAATCCACTTTGTTGTAGAAGGTCTTATTTTATCACTTAAAGAAGTATTAGGTAAGTTGTGTTTCTTTGTGTTTACCGTGATCTGCAGTTGACAATAATTTAATAAAACAAAACATATATATATCAACATATTAATTTCTAAACAATGAATAAGTTAGCCATTGCAACCTGAAATGGGTGTTCACCCCTCACTGAGGATGCATATAGTCTCCACTAACGTACACACCTTGCTTTCCCTACAATGCACCCTAAATCTTCTACGGTCACTCTTATCAATGATATAATCAACCCAACTTTTATTGCGAATGTGGTAACTACATATTGACAGTCCTCCACATTCTATAAGATAGTCCCCTTATCAATTATATGGTTGTTCCTGTCAAAGTGTATCACTGTTATATCATCGTCTTCATCATCATATATGTATCCCCTTTCAACATCTTCACCATACTCTTCATCACCAGTCCTATAGTCAGGCTCAAAGTTCAGATCAACCAAATAATCCCTACCTTCCATCCCATCAGGATTACCAGCCACGTCTGGATATGCTTTATTGTTATCATCATCTCCAAACAAAAAATTATCCTTAGTTCCCCGTTTCTATATCTTCATGCTCGTTGGAAAACACATCATGCTTAAGGAGAAGTACGCAATTTTGCTTGGTACCACGAGGAGAATCTGCTTTGTTATAACTGGTTGAGTTGTTTGACTTGTAGATGGTCTGAAATCATTAACAATAGTATATTCCCCAGTCTTTTTATTAACAATGTGTACATGCGTCAACATAGTCCTAATCCCTAGATGTTTACCCAACATCATGACCATGGCCTCGTGGGTTCTAATGGCGCCAAAATTCCGAGAATTTTTTCCGTAGTACCTAGATACAAATTTCTCGTTCTAGCTAATCGGTACTTGCTAAATTCTATGTACGAGTCACACCGAGTTAGGTCTTCCGCGTCTACTGTCAGTTGATAATCAAAAGCAACACTAACTTAAATTATATCATCGGGAAAGGTTTCAGTATGACACCCGTGCCGAATATTTAGTAGGTATCCGGATACGGAAGAAGTCCTACAGTTATCAACAAACATCATCGATATTACCACATGACTAGAGTCGCTAATTGAAAAGGATAAAGACGGAATTACAGTTCTTACCATGAACGACACATTCACCGGGCTCCTGACCTGCTGAGCTTTGTTCCCCACATTCTCTTCCCCTGTGTCGCCCTTGCATGTGCTATCTAGCCTCACAGGATCCATCTCCGGGCTCTCATGTTATGAAGGATAAGCTCCATGTCGGATTTGCTTCACGTCCACCATCATAGTCGTGCAACCAACGACCGGCTCAGCTTTTCTCTTCCGGCGTCCTGACCATAACAGGATGAGTCACATCATGAAGGAGAGAAGGAAGAGATGGAATGCTGATGAGGGCAACAAACATAGGCCAAATGGTAGGCATTGGAGGTACAGGGCGGTGCACGAAGAAACAATGTGGCAGTCGGAGGGACCAGAGAAGTGGAGCGGAGCGGGGCTCTAGAGCGACAAAATATGGAAATTGTAGAATAATATGGGTTCAGATCCTCGAACCTAGGATGCTCGTGGTTGGAATCTTAGGTGTCGGGGCCATGTCGACAAAATAATGGACAAAAAAGTGGTTGCGTGTGTGATGGGACCCACATGTAAGAAACTGAGTGATGACAAGTTAGACATGACAAACGTCAACTGACGTCAAACGGAATCAGGGACATAGACTAATAACGAGACCGTGTTGGCTGGTGGCATTTTTCCAATTGGCTAATTCGTAGTTGTCCACACCCGGATTTTTAATCCTAGATGCATGTTATGCCATACATCGCAATCCCAGGATTACCATTTTTGCGAGACATAACATATTGGATATCACAGTACATCATCCATTACAAACCATAATAAGGTCTTACACAAATAAAGGATATCATGATCCAGTCTTAGTACAAACAAGTAGCGGAATAAATAGCGTAGCGGTGGGCTCCATCTTCAGTGTCACAGGCAATGCTGACGATGGGAGATGATCCTAGTTGTTGTAGTCGTCCTGCTGTCCTCCTTCAGGGTAGTCCTCCTCATAGTCTGGCCACGGGAATAGCCAGGGACAAAGCCATGAGTACTCTTTAAGTACTCGCAAACTATCACTAACAAGTAAGGTAGTTCTAGTAGGAATGCTAAACTCTAAGTTTATTTGTAAAGTTAAGTTTGAAATCTAAGCTAAGTTCAGAAACAAATAAAGATAAAATAAAGTTCTAAATCACCTAAGTGGGAACTTAGTTGTCATAGTCACAACCATGTTGTGGTCAAGTCATGTCACAATTCATTTCATAAGTCATTTTGAAAACATCTGACAACGGAACAGTATGGCCACTCCAACTGTCCATAACCGCGGACGCGGCTATTCAAATAGTTTGACACTCTATAGAGGTGGTACACTTTCACCACAAAATTCGATACATCTATTAGGGATAACCCTGAATCATCATAATTAGTACGCAGATAATCGAACATAACCTTTCCTTTACACTCTAGTATAAGCACCTCTCCTATGAGCTTGGCCTCCCAGCCATGGCCATCTGCCATCCTGGGCACTACATAGGTGGAAAACATTGAGAGTTAGCCTCAGCTCAAACCTCTCCCGTGAGGGAACTCATACTAATGCATATAAACTTCTGGCTAAGCCTTACCCAATTCAGGTATTGTGGTTGTACGGTAAAATTGGAATGGTATCGCATCCGAACCCAACTATCAGTTGTTATAAAAGGGCTAAGGCTCATGCCTCAACATTTTCATCATCATCATAAACCATTTGTGTTTCTCAACACATGTCAAAACATCTCAATAGAATGACTCATCATTCCAAGGTTTTCACAAGTCATTTTCACCAAGTATTCCCATCTAAAGTGATCAAGTTTTTGGTTTATCTCTAAACTACTAAGTTAAGAGTGTTCACTAATGTGGGATGGTAATCTCAATCTCATGCCATAGAATGACATCTAAGTCTAACTAGATAGGCCAAGTTTTATCCTCTTTATGCTATCTATAAACAAAGTAAAGAACTTTGGTAAAGTAAAGAACTTTGGAGCGGCGCGCGTGGGCTGTGGTCGAGGGCGACGTGTGCTGCCTTGTCGGGCGCGGTGCACTGGCGCATGCTCGGCATGGCACAGAGGCGGCGAGCATGGGCGAGGTGGACCAAGGGCTGGCAGCTCTTGGGGAAGGGACCGTGGGCGCGGTGTGGTATGGCCTACCTCCTATACATGGCGAGAGAGGGCGGGGCGGTCTCCTATGGCTTGGGAATGGTCGGCCAGCGATCATGGCGTCGGGGTGGCGCGACACTGCTGCTCTAGGCCAAGGGGTAGCTCTTTGATGGCCTGGTTGGAGATAGGGGAGACAAGGGGAGTTAAATGGGGGTCAAATGGCTCTAAAAATCCTTGATCAAAACAGTATTAGTTAGGCAGGTTTGATTCTGATCACAAGGTGTTTGCAATAATGGTCGCATGAACCAAAGTTTTAAATTTTGAGATGATTTTTGGTGGAGTTGTTGATCTTATGCTTGAGAATCTCTGGTTGCTTGGGATTTTCAAATTGAGTTCATTTGAATGGTTTTTGAAAAAGTGGGATCTAGACATATGAAATGGATTCCATTTTCAAATGTCATTTAAAATTAGAGTTTAAATGTTTCTGTAAGAATTCAAAGTGGGCCTTGGTACATCTTTACTTGTACTATCAAGGGGTGCAAAGATCCATAATTGTTTCTGTTTGAAGTTGAGTGCTAGGAACACCCAAAGTGGCCTAGTTGATTAAAATGGCAAGAGTGACCATTTCCATTTATTAATTCTATTTGATTTCTTTTTCTTTGGATTTTGCTTGGAAGTGATCTAGATGATGTGGAATTCATCTTAGAATCATTTTACAACCATTAGAACAAACAATCATGGCAATTCAAAACAATTCCTATTTAATGCAGCACACATATGCATGCTTAATTATTTAAATGAGAAAAAGGTTTTATTAACCCTAAATTGGGTGATTTGGATCTTGATAACTTGGATTGAAGTTTTGGGATGTTACAAACCTTCCCCCCTTAAACAAAATCTCGTCCAGAGATTTAAGAAAGAAAACTAGGAACTAAAGATGCGGGCCCCTCGGATTAATCCTCCAAGAATCCCTATTATGCATACAACCACGATCCCATGACCAGTTAGTCGTGGCACATAACCAACAAGTATCAAAGTAAACATCCAATACATAGTGAATACAAGACTTACATAAATGCCATTATGGCTGCATCAATAATTATCAGCGGATCTTCATCAAGCTTAGAGCCCGAGCCATGCCTCAACCTACAGGCAACTGACTGGGAGAACGTCCTAGCTCACAAAGTCGTCCACTTCATCTCTTCTTGATATCTGACCAAGTTAATGGCCAGGGACAATGCCAGTGAGTACTTTGAATGTACTTGCAAACCACCTTAAGGGAATAATAATAATAACAAGAAGATATGCAATATAGCTGTGGCAGTAGGTGGGCTCCAGGGGAGGTTCTTTTCTCAAATAGTTTCTCTTGTAGATATAGCATCTACATATCTTTGTTGAAAAACTTTTGTAAAACATTTTGGAAACCATTTTGGAACATCAGGACTGGGTCACCCATTTGTTCCTTCTCTCGGTCGTTCCATAACCAAACTCCTTTCATTCCTTTCTGACCATCCCATGGTCAAAACCTTTCTCCTTTTCGACCATCGCATGGTAAAAATAATTTCAAAGCCTTTGCTTTTTATAAAATCCTTTTGAAAGCAAAAACCAGAACCACTCTATATAAGTTTGTCCAACCCGTCCTTAACCATGGACACGACTATTCGAATAGATTTACACTCTGCAGAGGTTGTACACTTTACCCACACCATCCGGGTACACTACCCTGATCTTCACCGATCGTGGGTCGAGTAACTGATCAAGACTCTCCGGATGCCCACTCCAATATATATGCCTACCCTATGAGTGTTAATCCCCTCAAAACCGGGACGTCGGGTACCGAGGACCAACCGGAGCGCTTTTTCCACTGCTCGAGTGTGCGCTTTCAATGAGGGGCTCATAGTAACGCGTGGAGGCCAGCAGACCCTTCGTTCCTTCTCTAGGTCGATGTCCCACATGGAACCTTACGTGAGAAGGCCCACCCTCCAGGGATCGCGACCCCCTGTAGTAGTTACGAGGCAGCTTATACCAGAATAAACAACCATCAAAAATCCAGCCCTGTCCCATTTCGAGAGTAATGTGGTTGCACATGGTTAAGTTGTTATAGCTAAACTGCAAAGAACCGAGTGTGTTTTTGTAAACCTTTTTCCTCCAGATTTTCTTCAGCATTTTGTAAAACCAAAACCTTTTTATTTTTCAACAACTCTTGGGAGGTCCCACCTCACTAAGGTTTTATCATAAAACATTTGGTAAAACTTTTTTCCGGGGTCTTCCCATCCTCTAGCTTTGCTTTGGCTAATACAGGGTCTCCAGATGGTTATGGTGATATACACCATCTATTCTACTAGGGACAAGTAGGTGCCACCAAGGGGGTTGTAGTTAATAGTATAAAAGTGTAATGGTTTGGAGGAGCCAAACCACTACCATAAATACATCAACATATAATAAAACAATGCAGTTTCACAAATAGTAGACAAAACATGCATAAGTAAAATAGTAGGACAATGCTTATGAGCAAGAAGGTGGCTTGCCTAAGATCAGCAATATGGCATAAATGTCCCTGGACTTCTTCTTTATATAACCCAGAATACCAATCCCAATAATAAATACCACTTCTTCTGCTCTCCGAATTCATGGCAACTATCATCGTCCCGATAGCACATGCAAGCAAACCAAGCCACAATCAACACAAGGCATACAAAAAACAATACATAAAGCAAACAAAGAGCAATTCAAGTTTACAAATCATTAGGTCTTAGGAAGAATGGATTTAATAGGATTGGCCTTGTCTTGGAAATATGGTTGGAAATCCCCTTAGGATTTGTAGTCTAGGAATTACCTAAGAGGGGTTTTGTACTAAGGATTGGTTCTGTATGATATCAATATACACAAATGATATCTGCAGATAGGTATTGAAATAAAAAGGCCATCAAAAGTGGTTTCACTATTTTATCACTTTTCTTGAATTACTTATGCATTTTCTAGTGCTAAAGGCTCTAGTTTTAGGAAATAATTCACCAGAAAAGTTCTGGAGCTCCAACAATTATTTCCTTGGATGGTTTAGTAGGGCTTGATGCACTTGTTCACTGAGAGTTGGAATCAAGTATAAATAATTACCAGAATGCCCTCAGGAAATTCCTGAAGGCAGTTCTGTACACAACTTGTCTTTTTCACCAGATTAAATCTATAGAAGATTTTGAGCTGATTCCAAGGGCACAAGGTAGGTATTTACAATACCTTTCTGCAGAAACTGGAATCTATCTTTTTGGAGTGGCAGAACTATTGAGGTGATTTTATTGGTGGAATAACTAATCCTAGAATAGATTAATTCATGACAAATCCACAGGGGCTTGGGAAATTATGGGCTCCTGGGTTTTGATAGGTATTGATAGGTAGCTTTACTGGGAGTTGGAAATGGGTCAATACCTCTGTTGGTTTGACCTAGAGAAATTCCTAAAGTCAGATCACAGCCGTTTTTTTTATTTTTCCTAAATACAAACTACTGTTCATCTTGGCATGGGACCAAGGTGAAAAGATAGGTATGTTCAAAAGCTACCAAGGGCAGTTGGTTTCACTCCAAATGGAAATGTGAAACTCCCATAGGATTTTATTTAGTGAAAAAGGTACATCTAAGGGTTTGATTTATCATATTTAATCTAGGCAACCTTTGGACGAGATAGGGCTACTGCATGATTAAGGGTACATTCAGAAACCCTGGGAAATTTAGATTTAGGAGAAAGGAGTTGGTTTACATTTTAAAAATGATTTAAACTAAGGTACCAGGATTTAAATCTGGGCAAAAGAATAAAACGCTGGGGGGTTCACTGGGCCAGATCCACAGGGTTAAACGGGTCGGTGGGCAGATTCAGCCCACCCAGGCTCCAGGGGGCCCGCGGGGGCGCAGTTCGAGATGCTAGCCAGCGGGGCCTGCTGTCAGCCTGAGTGGGAGGTTGAAGGGGTAAGGAGGCTCGGTGGCCGTCCGTTGAAGTGGGGATGGACGTCTCTCGGCCGTCTCCTACCTTCCGCCACGGGAGAACAGGGATGAAACCTTAGCAGCCACTTAGGAGAGCAGGGAGGCTTACCGGAGGGGAGAGGGTGGTGGGGGAGTGCCTGTGGCGACACGGTGTTCCTTGACGACCTCGGGGAGGTGCAACATGGTGGGTTTCAGTGTAGAGAAGGTTCGTGTGCATCCGCGATGCGACTGACTTCGGGAGTTTGCCGGAGAAGGCTTGGGGAGGCCTTCATGTTGGCAGAGAGGATCCCGGTGAGATGCGGTGGTCCCTGGGAGTGCCGGCGTACGGCATGCAGGGGAGATAGGGCTCTAGATAGTCGGGCTCGCTGAAGAGGCTCCTCTCGGACATGCATATGTAGAGGCAGCTCCGGTGTACCTGGGAGAAAAAGGAAGGAACAGGGGAGTAAATAAGAGGCAGGTGAGTGCATTCGGGCGAAAGAGGGGGTCTGGGGAGGTCGAGGTTGTCCGAAATCTTCACCTCTTCTAAGGAGGCCGAGAGGAGATCTCTCCTTTCTCCATGACGAAATAGAACAGAGGAGGAAGATGGGGTGCTCTAGGGTGGAGAAGAGGAACTATGGGAGGGAAATAGAGAGTGCCATGAGTAGGGCGGTGGTCTGGGGCTTGTATACTCGAGAGGAGGGGTGTATGGTGGACTTTGTCCATGGGCAACCTTAGAGGGAGAGAGGTGGAGATCCGTTGGTCAACAGGGGTGGTGGAGAGGTCCTGGGTCATGGCAGGGGAGCAGAGAGGGAGTGGTGCTGCTGTTGCAAGAAGAATTTGGCAAGATGTGGGTGTCCCTTCCTTTGATTTGCTTCTAAGCACAAAAGACAAAGAGCTAGGGTTTGCTATAGTCCTTGCTACAGTGTAGTGCTACAGTGGTATCGACCAGAGAGGGTGAGATTTGCTGTGCAAGCTTGGTTGACCACTTTAGGGGAGGTTTGGTGGGGTGGTGTTTAAGAGATTTACTTAGTTTGTAAATTTGATCACAATGGGGCTGGTGAAGGATGTTCAAGAATTTGTAGTGGGCATGCCGGGGAAATGATACTGATAGGTAGATGGGGTTAAGGCATAGTTGTAGGAATTTATTGGGATTTTTCAGAAGATTAGAAGTCCACTTAAATCCATTTATTCAAATAGTGCAGAAATAGTTTCTAGAAGGTCAATTGATATTTTTACATTGGACCAGTAGGGTTTTTAATGTGAGATGGTCCCAAATGTGAATACACACTTAGGGTAATTTTCCCAATATTTATTGAAGGTTAAAAGTATTTAAAACAATGATTATTCCAATTCATTCATTTAAGAAAATGGGCAAAAACAAATAATAAAGCTTCTCAAAAATATTTATTCTTGAGATGGGAAAGCAGGGTATGATATATGGATCTCAAATGAGCCAAAATTTGTAGAGGTGTTTTGGCAAAAACCAAACTTTCCTTTATGGAAGAGGTTTTGCCTATTTAAGGGTATTAAATAGTTTTGGTCCATAATAAATATGGATAATTATTGATAAATCTTGATGACCAAGGTATATGATGTAGACAAGCTGTAGCAAGCATTTGCAACCTTGGGATTGGAGAATCCAAGTTGATTTTGGTGAAAACTAGAGATTTAAGGATCTTGGGGAAGATTGTTTTCATGCCACGAAAACCTTGTTGGATCTTGGAGCTCAGATCTCCCCTTGGGGCTTGGGATAGATGGATAGACCAAGTGATTTAGATCAACATGGTATAGAGGTTTGAGCTTGATCTGGCTTGAGTTCACCAATAATTGATTTCAAACATTGAATAAAATAAGCTCGCCAAAGCAGATTATCAAGTAGCCTTCAAAACCATGTGGGTTTAAGAAGCACAAGGATCCACTTGGAACAAGTGAAGTAGATAATGATAGACCTCTATGCGTAGAACACAACCATGCAAAGAGTTGGTCCATAGTAGGTTGGATGGTGGTGTGAGCTTCTATCAAAGTAGGCATGATGACCAGATTTGCAGGAAAAGTTATTTTCTTGTCTGCAAAACCATCAAGGACGAGTGGGTTGGAGGATTATATAATCAAGGGCAAGAGTGTGCCTTGGTATTTCTTAGGATGGTTAACAAGATGGTTCAGATGCATTTTCAAAAATGCACTAGGGTTGAGAACGGGAGGCATTCAAAAAGGTGATGTTGGAAATAGTTTTCTATACTTAGCCAAACTTGGCAGATTTATGGTTTTTGACTAGAATGTGGGTGGTGATGATTTTTATGGGTTGCAAGGTACCAAAGCATCATAAATTGGATGATGTTGAAGAGTAGATTGAGTAGAAGGGATCCATGCTTGATATTGGTCTTCATTGACTTGGAAGCTTCTAGAAGGGATATCTTCAGAATTGATCTGGTTAAGGGTTTTAGAGGATCACCTAGTGGCTAGAGATCAGATACATCTTGTGTTCTTTCTTAGGATTTGGTGATATTAAAGTATCTTGATCCTAGAGGATGAGCTCCTAGGGCAGCTCATACTACTTCTAAGCAATCAAGTCAAACAGCAGATCAAGACAACTCATCTTACAAACAATTCAACTACTACTAGGGTTACCATCAAGCCTAGCTTGAGGTAAGGTTGATGCATTTTGAAGAGGTTGGATTTTGAATAGGATGGGAGTCCTTGGTATCTCTACCAATAGTAGAATTCAAAAGCTTACAAAAAGGTTTTGGAGATCCTAGAGGTAAGAGTAGTTGAATGTTCTGTCTTGAAAACCTAAGGATATTATATTATATAACTCTCCATAGTTTTTCAATAGAAGTTACACAAATAGTTTGGGTTACATAAGCATCTTGTCTCATGTTTTGAAATGCCAAAACATTTGAGAATATGGAAATTAAGCCAAGACTGTTTTGGGAAGTAGCTTTGGTCAACTGGTGTTAAGGTAAGGAGTATATCATCTGATACACATTCATATGCATAAGCATATCCAAACAACAAGCAACACTTCAGCATTAAACAAGAAAACATTTTTGTTCCCCCTAATTTTTGCATTCTGGGCAACTAATCAGGATTGCTGAAATTGGGATGTTATAGACCTTTCCCCC
Organism: Avena sativa; assembly: GCA_916181665.1. Lineage (NCBI taxonomy): Eukaryota > Viridiplantae > Streptophyta > Magnoliopsida > Poales > Poaceae > Avena > Avena sativa. The sequence continues at coordinate 21,507,323 of OV702290.1, read as the reverse complement.
TTAAAAGAATCTCGTCCCGAGATTCAGGAGAGTAGGGGCAGGGGATTTTTAACTCGGGTTGATACTAGGTGTCTTACGCGTATTATCTTACGGACTCCATCTTTGGAAATAACTACTCTGTCGCTGGAGTTGAGCTTCAGTCTTCCGGGATGCACGGAGAGTTGAGCAGAGTCCAGCCTTGATTACGAGGAATGACCTTCCTTTCCTTCCGGACTCTATATCTCGAGGGATTAGACTGGGAAGACTATCTCGATGCTGAACTTCACGGGGTACTCTTCAACGGATAGAATATACAGCTAGGAGTACCTCTCTCTAGGGATTCACAGCTCTTCCTTAGGGTCGTAGCGTACCCTATTAACGACGTTGGGGTCCAAGCTTCTGGGTTTGCTCCTGGCGAGGGTTTATGTGGGAAAAACACAGTCTTTCCCCCTAAGGATTTGACTGGGTTAGCTCGGAGATAATGCATTCCTTTCTTCTTGACTTCATCGGTGGCGGTTCTGAAGATTCTTGTCCATCTTTCTCCTGGAGTCGAGGTCTTCAGAAGGTGTTCGTGAAGCTACTACTTACGGGGCTTATATACTACTACTATTCGTACTTAGCCTAGTGGAGCTGTTGGAGTCTCACATCCTCTGAGCATTATGGAAACTAGGGTTTAGTGGTTCGGCGGTCCTTTGGGTGGGTCTTCAGCTGAAGTAGCGGAGGGACTTTGTAGAATCTTCAGTTAGTTTCTCCTCTGATAACTCCTGGGTTGTTGTTTGGAGGGAAGGCGTCCAATTCTGGAGGTCTTCTAGAGTATCCACTAGCATACAGTCTTTCCACCTTAGAGCTTCACTAGGGGGGTTTCGGGAGGGGTGCGGATCTTCTGTCTTGGAAGGCTAACTTGCTGTTAGCGGAAGGATATAGCTTTCCTGAATCTTGAGCTGAGGTCTTCGAGCGATGACCTACTGTACCAACCTTGGCGGGGTGGTTTCCTAATGCAGCCTTTAAGGGTTTAACTCAGGGTAAATTGGCGGTTTACGACTCTTTTTGCTAGTAGTTAGACTGGGCTGAAGCAGTCAACATCGGGTAGCGGTCTTCATTGGCCTTTCTTGCATTGCTTCTGATTGATGATGGAGTGGACTCGTTGTCTTCACGCTTCCTGATCATCTGACATTAGGGGTGGTTCTGACCTTCTAGGGAGGATCATTTCGTCAGTTTGGGTAGGGTCGACTAGATTAGTTAGTCTCCTGAGGCGGTCAGAAGCTCTAATACACTAAAGGTTAGTGTGGTTAGGTCTTCACTTCTTGTCTTGGTTGACTTATCAGGTGGTTTCTTGTGGATATTGAGGATCCTTTGGTGATTGACTTCCGGCTTCAACAAGATTCTTGCTGTAGTAGACTGATGGACAAGGGAGTGTGGTGCTATTGACGAGTCTCGCAAGGTGAGTTTGACGAGGTATGTCGTCCTGCTAAGGTGAAGTCTTCGAGTTGATTCAAACTTGACGATGTCGAACTCCTAGTTCTTGTGATGCTTTTCCTCTCATATACTCTCGAGGTTAGTCTGGGTCCCATTACCAACAGCTAAATCAGGGGTTTCCTGAGTTACTAGGTGGGTTATCGCTCCTCGAGTCACATTTTTAAGGAGGTCAAAGCAAACCAGAACATACAAATAAGGCGAACAAAGCGAGGGGATTGCAACGTCCTCGACAAACAACACACATCAAGCAACACAGGATGCACTTAGGCAAGCAAACACGATCAACGCTAGGGACCAAGGAGTTAAATACTCGTGATGTAGGGGAATCCTATTCTTAGGACTATCGACCCTAGATATCTTCTTTCTTCAGGTCGGAGTCACTATCTTGCAGATGAAGCCTTCGTCATATCTTGGACGCTTCTTGATAATGCAACACCTGAGGTCTCTGATTATGAGGATTCCGCTGGTAGAGCGATATTGTAGTCTCCTTGTGTTTGCGGGTAGTTGCTCGTCTTCATTTTGTTCTACATCCTAGTTATTTAAGATCCGTAGGTTTGAAGTTTTGGACGAGGGTTGGAGTAAACCATTTCCGAAAGCATTGACCTGAGTAAGAGAAGAAGTAGAACTGTTTGAAACTCATTGGGAAACTAGTTTTCAAAAGCTGGGGTTTTCAAAATAAGGTTCCTATCTAGCGACCATGCTAACTAAGGTTTTCCTATAGTCAGGATGGCTCTGATACCAAGTCTATGGGGCCCCCGGATTAATCCTCCAAGAATCCCTATTATGCATACAACCACGATCCCATGATCAGTTAGTCGTGGCACATAACCGTCAAGTATCAAAGTAAACATCCAATACATAGCGAATACAAGACTTACATAAATGCCGTTATGGCTGCATCAATAATTATCAGCGGATCTTCATCAAGCGTAGAGCCCGAGCCATGCCTCAACCTACAGGCAACTGACTGGGAGAACGTCCTAGCTCTCAAAGTCGTCCACTTCATCTCTTCTTGATATCTGACCAAGTTAATAGCCAGGGACAATGTCAGTGAGTACTTTGAATGTACTCGCAAACCACCTTAAGAGAATAATAATAATAACAAGAAGATATGCAATATAGCTGTGGCAGTAGGTAGGCTCCAGGGGAGGTTCTTTTCTCAAATAGTTTCTCTTGTAGATATAGCATCTACATATCTTTGTTGAAAAACTTTTGTAAAACATTTTGGAACATCAGGACTGGGTCACCCATTTGTTCCTTCTCCCGGTCGTCTCACGACCAAACTCCTTTCATTCTTTTTCTGACCATCCCATGGTCAAAACCTTTCTCCTTTTCGACCATCCCATGGTCAAAATAATTTCAAAGCCATTGCTTTTTCCAAAATCCTTTTTGAAAGCAAAACCAGCACCGCTCTACAGAAGTTTGTCCAACCTGTCCTTAACCGCGGACACGGCTATTCCAATAGATTTACACTCTGTAGAGGTTGTACACTTTACCCACACCATCCGGGTACACTACCCTGATCTTCACCGATCGTGGGTCGAGTAACCGATCAAGACTCTCCGGTTGCCCACTCCAATATAAGTGCCTACCCTATGAGTGTTAATCCCCTCAAAACCGGGACGTCGGGTACCGAGGACCAACCAGAGCGCTTTTTCCACTGCTCGAGTGTGCGCTTTCAATGAGGGGCTCATAGTAACGCGTGGAGGCCAGCAGACCCTTCGTTCCTTCTCCAGGTCGATGTCCCACATGGACCCTTGCGTGAGAAGGCCCACCCTCCAGGGATCGTGACCCCCTGTAGTAGTTATGAGGCAGCTTATACCAGAATAAACAACCATCAAATCCAGCCCTGTCCCATTTCCAGAGTAATGTGGTTGCACAGGGTTAAGTTGTTATAGCTAAACTGCAAAGAACCAGGTGCATTTTTGTAAACCTTTTTCCTCAATCTTTTCTTCAGCATTTTGTAAAACCAAAACCTTTTTTTTCAACAACTCTTGGGAGGTCCCACCTCACCAAGGTTTTATCATAAAACATTTGGTAAAACTTTTTTCCGGGGTCTTCCCATCCTCTAGCTTTGCTTTGGCTAATACAGGGTCTCTAGAGGGTTATGGTGATATACACCATCTATTCTACTAGGGACAGGTAGGTGTCACCAAGGGGGTTGTACTTAATAGTACAAAAGTGTAATGGTTCGGAGGAGCCAAACCACTACCATAAATACATCAACATAAAATAAAACAATGCAGTTTCACAAATAGTAGACAAAACATGCATAAGTAAAATAGTGGGACAAGGCTTATGAGCAAGAAGGTGGCTTGCCTAAGATTAGCAATATGGCATAAATGTCCCTGGACTTCTTCTTTAGATAACCTAGAATACCAATCCCAATAATAAATACCACTTCTTCTGCTCTCCAAATTCATCGCAACTATCGTCGTCCCGATAGCACATGCAAGCAAACCAAGCCACAATCAACACAAGGCATAGAAACAACAATACATACAATAAACAAAGAGAAATTCAAGTTTAAAAATCATTAGGTCTTAGGAAGAATGGATTTAATAGGATTGGCCTTGTCTTGGAAGTATGGATGGAAATCCCCTTAGGATTTGTAGTCTAGGAATTACCTAAGAGGGGTTTTGGACTAAGGATTGGTTCTGTATGATATCAATATACACAAATAATATCTACAGATAGGTATTTAAGTAACAAGGCCATCAAAAGTGGTTTCACTATTTTATCACTTTTCTTGAATTACTTATGCATTTTCTAGTGCTAAAGGCTCTAGTTTTAGGAAATAATTCACCAGAAAAGTTCCAGAGCTCCAAAATTTATTTCCTTGGATGGTTCAGTAGGGTTTGATGTACTTGTTCACTGAGAGTTGGAATCAAGTCTAAATAATTAACAGAATGCCCTCAGGAAATTCCCAAAGGCAGTTCTGTACACAACTTGTCTTTTTCACTAGATTCAATCTACACAAGATTTTGAGTTGATTCCATGTGAATAGGGTAGGTATTTAGAATACCTTTCTGTAGAAATTGGAATCAATCTATTTGGAGTGGCAGAACTACTGAGGTAATTTTATTGGTAAAATAACTAAGCCCAGAACAGATTAATTCATGATAAATCCACAGGGGCTTAGGAAATTATGGGCTCCTAGGTTTTGATAGGTATTGATAGGGAGTTTTACTGGGAGTTGGAAATGGGTCAATACCTCTGTTGGTTTGACCTAGAGAAATTCCTAAAGTCAGATCACAGCTGTTTTTGTTAATTTTCCTAAAGACAAACTAGTGTTCACCATGGCATGGGACCAAGGTGAAAAGATAAGTATGTTCAAAAGCTACCAAGGGCAGTTGGTTTCACTCCAAATGGAAATGTGAATCTCCCATAGGATTTTATTTAGTGAAAAAGGTACATCTAAGTGTTTGATTTATCATATTTACTTTAGGCAACCTTTGGACGAGATAGGGTTACTGCATGATTAAGGGTACATTCAGAAACCCTGGGAAATTTAGATCCAGGAGAAAGGAGTTGGTTTACATTTCTATAATGATTTAAACTAAGGTACCAGGATTTAAATCTGGGCAAAAGAATAAAACACAGGGTGGGTCACTGGGCCAGATCCACAGGGTTAAACAGGCCGGTGGACAGATTCGGCCCACCTGGGCTCTAGGGGCATGCGGGGGCGTAATTCGAAATGCTGGCCAGCGGGGCCCGCTGTCAGCCTGTGTGGGAGGTCGAAGGGGTAAGTAGGCTCGGTGGCCGTCCGTTGAAGTGGGGATGGGCGGCTCTCGGCCGTCTCCTACCTTCCGCCACGAGAGAACAGGGATGAAACCCTAGCGGCCACGGAGGAGAGCAGGGAGTCTTACCGGAGGGGAGAGGGTGGTGGGGGAGTGCCTGAGGCGACACGGCGTTCGTTGACAACCTCGGGGAGGTGCAACATGGTGGGTTTCGGTGCAGAGAAGGTTCGCATGCATCCGCGATGCGACCGACTTCGGGAGCTTGCCGGAGAAGGCTTGGGGAGGCCTTCATGTTGGCAGAGAGGATCCCGGTGAGATGCGGTGGTCCCTGGGAGTGCCGGCGTACGACATGCAGGGGAGATAGGGCTCTGGATAGTCAGGCTCGCTGAAGAGGCTCCTCTCGGACATGCATATGCAGAGGCAGCTCCGGTGTACCTGGGAGAAAAAGGAAGGAACAGGGGAGTAAATAAGAGGCAGGTGAGTGCATTCGGGCGAAAGAGGAGGTCTGAGGAGGTCGAGGTTGTCCGAAATCTTCACCTCTTCTAAGTAGGCGGAGAGGAGATCTCTCCTTTCTCCACGACGAAAGAGAACAGAGGAGGAGGATGGGGTGCTCTGGGGTGGATAAGAGGAACTGTGGGAGGGAAATAGAGAGTGACAGGAGTAGCAGGGTGGTCTGGGGCTTGTATACTCGAGAGGAGGGGTGTATGGTGGACTTTGTCCATGGACAAGCTTAAAGGGAGAGAGGTGGCCATCCATTGGTCAGCAGGGATGGTGGAGAGGTCATGGGTCGTGGCAGGGGAGCAGAGAGGGAGTGGTGTTGCTGTTGCAAGAGGAATTTGGCAAGATGTGGGTGTCCCTTCCTTTGATCTGCTTCCAAGCACAAAAGACAAATAGCTAGGATTTGCTACAGTCCTTGCTACAGTGTAGTGCTACAGTGGTATCGACCAGAGAGGGTGAGATTTGCTATGCAAGCTTGGTTGACCACTTTAGGGGAGGTTTGGTGGGGTGGTGTTTAAGAGTTTTACTTAGTTTGTAAATTTGATCACAATGGGGCTGGTGAATGATGTTCAAGAATTTGCAGTTGGCATGCTGGAGAAATGATACTGATAGGTAGATGAGGTTAAGGCATAGCTGTAGGAATTTATTGGGATTTTTTAGAAGATTAGAAGTCCACTTAAATCCATTTATTCAAATAGTGCAGAAATAGTTTCTAGAAGCTCAGTTGGTATTTTTACATTGGACTAGTAGGGTTTTTAATGTGAGATGGTCCCAAATGTGAATACACACTTAGGGGAATTTTCCCAATATTTATTGAAGGATAAAAGTATTTAAAACAATGATTATTCCAATTCAGCCATTTAAGAAAATGGGCAAAAAGAAATAATAAAGCATCTCAAAAATATTTATTCTTGAAATGGGAAAGCAGGGTATGATATATGGATCTCAAATGAGCCAAAATTTGGAGAGGTGTTTTGGCAAAAACCAAACTTTCCTTTATGGAAGATGTTTTGGAGGTTTTGCCTATTTAAGGGAATTAAATAGTTTTGGTCCATAATAAATATGGATAATTATTGATAAATCTTGCTGACCAAGGTAGATGATGTAGACAAGGTGTAGCAAGAATTTTCAACCTTGGGATTGGAGAATCCAAGTAGATTTTGGTGAAAACTAGAGATTTAAGGATCTTGGGTAGGATTGTTTTCATGCCACAAAAACCTTGTTGGATCTTGGAGCTTAGTTCTCCCCTTGGGGCTTGGGATAGATGGATGGATAGACCAAGTGATGTACATCAACATGGTATAGAGGTTTGAGCTTGATCTGGCTTGAGTTCACCAATAATTGATTTCAAACTTTGAATAAAATAAGCTTGCCAAAGCAGATTATCAACTAGCCTTCAAGACCATGTGGGTTTAAGAAGCACAAGGATCCACTTGGAACAATTGAAGTAGATAATGATAGACCTATATGAGTAGAACATAACCATGCAAAGATTTGGTCCATAGAAGGTTGGATGGTGGTGTGAGCTTCTATCAAAGTAGGCATGATGACTAGATTTGTAGGAAAAGTTATTTTCTTGTCTGCAAAACCATCAAGGACGAGTGGGTTAGAGGATGATATAATCAAGGGAAAGAGTGGGCCTTGGTATTCCTTAGGATGGTTAACAAGTTGGTTCAGATGTATTTTCAAAAATGCACTAGGGTTGAGAACGGGAGGCATTCAAAAAGGTGATGTTGGAGATAGTTTTCCAGACAGTCAAATTTGGCAGATTTAGGGTTTTTGACTAGAATGTGGGTGGTGATGATTTTGACGGGTTGCAAGGTACCAAAGAATCATCAATTGGATGATGTTGAAGAGTAGATTGAGTAGAAGGGATCCATGCTTGATATTGGTCTTCATTGACTTGGAAGCTTCAAGAAGGGATATCTTCAGAATTGATCTGGTTAAGGGTTTTAGAGGATCACCTAGTGGCTAGAGATCAGATACATCTTGTGTTCTTTCTTAGGATTTGTTGATCTTAAAGTATCTTGATCCTAGAGGATGAGCTCCTAGGTTAGATCATACTACTTCTAAGCAATCAAGTCAAACAGCAGATCAAGACAACTCATCTTACAAACAATTCAACTACTACTAGGGTTACCATCAAGCCTAGCTTGAGGTAAGGTTGATGCATTCTGAAGAGGTTGGATTTTGAATAGGACGAGAGTCCTTGGTATCTCTACCAAGAGTAGAATTCAAAAACTTACAAAAAGGTTTTGGAGATCCTAGAGGTAAGAGTAGTTGAAGATTCTGTCTTGAAAACCTACAGAGATTATATTATATAATTCTCCATAGTTTTGTCAATAGAAGTTACACAAGTAGTTTTGGTTAAATAAGAATCTTGGCTCATGTTTTGAAATGCCAGAACATTTTAGAATATGGAAATTAAGCCAAGACTGTTTTGGGAAGTAGCTTTGGTCAACTGGTGTTAAGGTAAGGAGTATATTATCTAATACACATTCATATGCATAAGCATATCCAAACAACAAGCAACACTTCAGCATTAAACAAGAAAAAGTTTTTGTTCCCCCTGATTTTTGCATTCTAGGCAACTAATCAGGGTTGCTGAAATTGGGATGTTACAAAAGAGATCTGGGAACTCAGTCCTAATGTAATCTTCTCGCTCCCAAGTGGCTTATTCTTCGGTATGGTTGCTCCATTGAATGTTGAGAAACTTGATACTCTAGGTCCTGGTGGTTCTGTAAGCTTCCTCCAAGATACGGATGGGAACTTCATGATACGTCAGATCCTTGTTGATATCAACGGCTCGGTGATCGATGTTCTTGAAAACTTTGGTCTACTCCGGCACTTCTAGGCATTTGCGAAGTAACGAGATGTGGAACACATTGTGGATGGCAGACATCTCCTCTGGCAGTTCCAGTTGATATGATACTTCTCCTCCACGATTCAGAATCTTGAAGGGTCTGATATATCTGGGGACTAACTTTCCTTTCAGACTAAAACATTGTGTTCCCTTCAATGGCGAAACCTTGAGATACACAAAATCTCCGATATTGAAAGTCAGGTCTCTCCTTCTCTTATCAGCATAACTCTTCTGTCTGGATTGGGCGGTCTAGAGGTGCTCACGGACTCTGTGAGCCTTCTCTTTGGCTTCTCGTAGGATGTCGGGTCCGAAAATCTGACTTTCTTTTACTTGCGACCAATTCAAAGGGGTACCACTTTCTTCCATATAAGAACTCAAATGGGGAAATTTGCAAACTGGCTTGATAACTGTTGTTGTATGAGAATTCTACGAAAGGCAGGCAATCTTCCCATTTTGATCCATACTCTAACACACAAGCTCTCGACATATCTTCTAGGATTTGGTTGACTCTCTCAGTCTGTCCGTCGGTCTGTGGGTGATAAGCTGTGCTGAAATTCAACTTGGTTCCTAATCCTTCTTGGACTTTCTGCCAAAATCTCGAGGTAAATTGGGTTCCTCGATCCGACACTTTGGTCTTGGGGGTTCCATGCAGACTAACAATTCTGGCAATATACAACTCTGCTAGATTCCAACTCTGGTAGGTTGTCTTGACAGGTATAAAATGGGCTACCTTGGACAGTCTATCAACAATGACCCAGATTGAGTCATTTCCCCTACTAGAAGTATGCAAACCGGTGATAAAGTCCATTCCGACGGAATCCCATTTCCATTTCGGAATCTGCAATGGTTGCAATAGTCCTGCAGGTCTCTGATGTTCCGCTTTAACTCTCTGACAGATATCACACTTGGCGATGTAGCTTCCAATTTCTCTCTTCATCTTGTGCCACCAAAATTGCTCCTTCAAATCCTGATACATCTTCATTCCTCCGGGGTGGATAGAATAAAGAGTATCATGAACTTCTTGCATGATAACTTGCTTCAGCTCTGAATCTGCTGGCACACAGATACGTCCTTTGTACCACAGAACTCATTCTTTGTCTTCGATGAATCCAGGTACCTTTCCTGTACCAATATGACGCTTGATTCCATCGATACTTGCATTTCCCTTCTGGGCTTCCTTGATTTGGCTAATCAAAGTGGGTTGAAGTTCAATGCTAGCTAAAAATCCTTTGCTAACTAGCTTAGTTCTGAACTACTCCAACTCCTCATGCAAACTTGGTTGCTTCTCCTTGATCATAGTGTTTAGCCTACACGACAATCTGCTAAGAGCATCCGCTACCACATTGGCTTTGCCGGGGTGATAGTGAATGTCAAGGTCATAATCCTTCATTAACTCTATCCATCTCCTTTGCCTCATATTCAACTCCTTTTGAGTGAAAATATACTTCAAGATTTTGTGATCTGAATAAATCTCACAGCGGTTACCCATAAGGTAATGATGTCATGTCTTCAGTGCCAAAACTACACCTGCTAATTCAAGATCATGGGTAGGGTAGTTTTTCTCATGCTGCTTCAGTTGTCGAGACAAATATGCGATAACTTTGCCTTCTTGCATCAACACACATCCGAGACCAATCCTGGATGCATCACAAAACACATCAAACGGCTTCTTGATATCTGGCATAATCAATATTGGTGCTGAAATCAATCTCTTCTTGAGATCTTGGAAACTTGCTTCACATTTGTCGGTCCATTCAAACTTCTTGTCCTTCTTCAACAATTGGGTCATGGGTCTTGCAATGCTCGAAAAGCCTTCTACGAACTTGCGGTAATATCCTGCTAATCCAAGAAATGCACAGACTTGGGTTTGAGTGGTTGGGGCTTCCCATTCTTCGACATCTTTGATCTTGGCGGGATCAACAGCGACTCCTCCGGCAGACACAATATGTCCGAGGAATCCTACTTCTTTCAGCCAAACTCACATTTGCTGAACTTGGCATACAACTGATGCTCTCTAAGGGTTTTAAGGATGCTTCTCAAATGTTGCTCATGCTCTTCTTCTGACTTGGAGTAGATAAGGATATCGTCGATAAACACAACGACAAACTTATCTAGAAAATTCATAAAGATCTTATTCATGAGATTCATGAAATAAGCAGGGGCATTGGTTAATCCAAAAGACATGACCGTATACTCGTATAATCCATATCTGGTGGTAAAGGCGGTCTTTGGAATATCCATTGCGCGAATCTTAAGTTGGTGATAACCAGTCCTAAGAGTAATCTTAGAGAACACTCTAGCACCAGTCAACTAATCAAATAGATCCTCTATTTTTGGCAATGGGTACTTGTGCTTGACTGTGACGTTATTCAGCTTCCTGTAATCTGTGCACAAACGGTTGCCTCCATCCTTCTTGTTGACGAATAACACGGGCGATCTCCATGGTGATGCGCTTGGTTGAATCAAGCCTTTTTCTAACATATCATCCAACTGCTTCTTTAGCTCCACTAACTCTGAGGGGTTCATGCTATAGGGTCTCTGAGCTATGGGACCGGTTCCAGGAATTAGTTCAACAATGAACTCAATATCCTGATCCGGGGGCATACCGAACAATTCATCTAGGAATACGTCGGGGTATTCACAGACTACTCTGACTTGGTCTATGGTGGGTGGGGCTAGACTCTTGTTGCACTTGAATTGACGGGGCAAGGTTTCAGATATATGCTCTAATGATACTCCAGAGCTACTGGTCATGGTGATGGCTTTATTGGCACAGTCTATCAATCCTTTATGCTTTGACATCCAATCCATTCCTAGTACTACTTCCAAACCTTTAGTTCCAAGTACTATTAGATTGGCATAAAAATCTATCCCATGTATTCTGATAGGCACAACTTTGCAAATTTTTCTAGCTTTTGTGGTTGAACCGGGTATTTGAACTATCATGACATGCTTCAAGTTGGTTGGGTGAATCTTACTAGTGCATGCAAATTCTTCGGTGACAAATGAGTGCGATGCTCTAGAATCAAACAACACTCTTGCTAAAACTGAGTTGACAGAAAACATACACAGTACTACATCTGGTGCTTCTTGGGCTTCTTCGGCGTTCATGTGGAAGAGACGGCCATTGCGGTTGTGAGGGTTCCCTAGGGCGAATCTTCTTCCGGGCTGAACACGACGCTGCTGTTGAGCTGGGGCATTCACATTGGCAGTGGCGGCAATCTTCTTGGGACACTCATTAGAGTAGTGACCCTTCACTCCACACTTGAAACAAGTAATCTGAGACTTGTCTTTTGCTACCACGGGCACGACATTGCTTCCAGTTCTCGGTGCAGTGTTGTTGTTGTTGTTGTTGTTGGACTTGGGCGATGTACGGTTGAAATTGCTGGAGTTGCCGGGGTGGTTGTTGTTTCCTCCGGACTTCACATTTCCTCCGCAACGGTTGGGGTACCTTGGGTGAGACATTGGGGGTCGATTGTTCCACGGGGCATATCTGGCAGACGGGTAGGGGCGATACTTCTGGTGACTATTGGATCCAGCTTGGTGCATCATCTGATGTTTGCGGTTGTCGTTTGCTTGATTAATCTTCCCCTCCATCTGAATGGCAGAGTCGACTAGCTCTTCGAGATCCTCGAAACGAATGTTGACGAGTACTATCTGCATCTCATCATGTAGTCCATTCAGGAATCTCTCCTTCTTCTTAGAATCTGTGTTGATCTCATCCGGTGCATACCTGGCGAGGGACAAGAATCTATCACGATACTCCACTACAGTCATTCTGCCTTGCTTTAGCTCTCTGAATTCATCTCTCATTCTGGTGACTAGACCCTATGGCACATGGGTGCGGCTGAATTTGACTTTGAAGGCTTCCCACGTCATCACTTGACCGTGGTTCATCGTGCGGGTGCTGTTCCACCATGCTCTTGCATCTCCTGCCAGATAGTGGGTGGCAAACAGAACTTTCTCGTTGGCATCCACTCCGACGACTTGTAGGTTATTCTCCATGGTCTGTAACCAATCATCAGCATCCAGCGGGTCTTCAGACTTGCTAAAGATTGGGGGCTTGGTATTTTGGAAGTTTTTGAGTTCAGATCCATGATGATCCTGATTTCCATGGTTCTAATTGTTGTTAGCCATCTGGGCGATCTTCTGTAGTGTGGCTAGATTTGGTTGGCGCTCTGCCCTACTAGCTTCATGGTCTGCAATGAGCGTCTGCAGAATCTGCAGCATTAGGTCCTGAGTGAGCTGCTCCCTCCTTGGTTTCCACGAGTCATCTGAAGATTGAGATAGATAATGGGATAAGAGGGAAAGTTCTATGGTTCAGTGTTTTGGTTTCAAAGCTAAAACTTTGATTTTGACTCAGGTTTTGCAAACTAACTCCTTTTCATTCATTCAAGCAAAGCACACGATACAAATACACACACACCACATCATGAAAGGAAAACATATGGTTTTAAGAACCATTCTATAAGCTAATATACAATGGGACCGATACTTCTCACTCCTACGATAGTGCTCTAGTGCATCTACTCATCATCGATGAAGTCGGAGTCATCATCGTCGGTGTACAAGTCCATGGCATCATCCTCTAGATAGTCATCATCATTGCTGAGGTACGAGTGAATATCCCCTTGGATGTCTTCACCTTCCTCCTCTTCTTCTTTTGCTGCAAGCTATGCTTCTTGCTCCTTGATGGTCTTCTCGAGGTTGGCCACCTTGCGAAGACGGTCGATGGTGCGATCCTTCTTTGCGTGTTGATGGCAAAGTGACTGACGATCCTTGACTAGCAGTGAGAAAGTTTGGGCCTTCTGGGCAGCAATGGCAAGGTTGTGGTTGGCGAACTCTCTAGCATTGTCCAATTCCTTCTGTCTGTCGTACAGTAGGAAGTCGAGGTTCTCCACTTGACGCTTCAACTCCGGGTGACTTGGCATCTCTAGCAGCATTCCCATAGAATCACACCTTGCATAGTGAGCAAAGCGGGTTCCCTGGATCAAGTTGACATTCTGTGCACAAAGACGAGCAAGAGCTTCATGCATTGCCCTGGCTAATCCATCTAGCCAGTTGTTTTCTCTCACGGTGAATTGAATCTTCTCGGACATTGGTGCCTCCAACTTGCCTCGAAGATCAGCAACTACTAGCCATGTAACTCTCCTGCTGGGGGACCATTGAGTTGAGCTCTAAAGAATTCCGGATGTGGGCTCTCCAAGTACTCAGACAGTGCATCAAGATCCCTCTTGAAGATCAGTTGGCCTCTGTTGCCCAACTAGTAGAACTTGTAGTACTGAACTTCCATCTATAGGAATTTAGGATGAGAAAGTTAGTGAAGTGATCAAGTGTGTCAAAATTTATGTAGTAATTGTAAGAATTTTTGAGGAACATGTAATTTTTGAGAGAAAGAATCCCAAGGGTAAGAGAGGAAATAGATTTTCACAAATACTCACTTTGATTTTGAAACTAAGTTTTTGTTCGGACATCCATTCTAACTAGGGTCTCCTATGGTCAGGATGGCTCTTATACCAACTTGTCAACACCCGGATTTTTAATCCCAGATGCCTGTTATGCCATACATCGCAATCCCAGGATTACCATTTTGCGAGACATAACATATTGGATATCACAGTACATCATCCAATACAAACCATAATAAGGTCTTACACAAATAAAGGATCTCATGATCCAGTCTTAGTACAAACAAGTAGCGGAATAAATTGCATAGCGATGGGCTCCATCTTCAGTGTCACAGGCAATGCTGACGATGGGAGATGATCCTAGTTGTCTTAGTTGTCCTGCTGTCCTCCTTCAGGGTAGTCCTCCACATAGTCTGGCCACAGGAATAGTCAGGGACAAAGCCATGAGTACTCTTTAAGTACTCGCAAACTAACACTAACAAGTAAGGTAGTTCTAGTAGGAATGCTAAACTCTAAGTTTATTTGTAAAGTTAAGTTTGAAACGTAAGCTGAGTTCAGAAACAAAGAAAGATAAAATAAAGTTCTAAATCACCTAAGTGGGAACTTAGTTGTCATAGTCACAACCATGTTGTGGTCAAGTCATGTCACAATTAATTTCATAAGTCATTTTGAAAACATCTGACAACGGAACAGTATGGCCACTCCAACTGTCCATAACCGCGGACGCGGCTATTCAAATAGTTTGACACTCTGCAGAGGTGGTACACTTTCACCACAAAATTCTATACATCTGTCAGGGATAACCCTGAATCATCATACTTAGTATGCAGATAATCAAACATAACCTTTCATTTGCACACTCTAGTATAAGCACCTCTCTTATGAGCTTGGCCTCCCAGCCATGGCCATCTGCCATCCTGGGCACTACATAGTTGGACAACATTGAGAGGTAGCCTCAGCTCAAACCTCTCACGTGAGGGAACTCATACTAATGCCTATAAACTTCTGGCTAAGCCTTACCCAATTCAGATATTGTGGTTGTACGATAAAATTGGAATGGTATCGCATTCGAACCCAAGCATCAGTTTTTATAAAAGGGCTAAGGCTCATGCCTCAACATTTTCATCATCATCATAAACCATTTGTGTTTCTCAACACATGTCAAAACATCTCAATAGAATGACTCATCATTCCAAGGTTTTCACAAGTCATTATCACCAAGTATTCCCATCTAAAGTGATCAAGTTTTTGGTTTAGCTCTAAACTACTAAGTTAAGAGTGTTCACTAATGTGGGATGCTAATCTCAATCTCATGCCATAGAATGACATCTAAGTCTAACTAGATAGGCCAAATTTTATCCTCTTTATGCTATCTATAAACAAAGTAAAGAACGTTGGTAAAGTAAAAGAAAGTAAAGCTTGTAAGAAAACTTGGGATGGGTATAAATCAACAAAAGGGGTATAACCAAAGCATGCCTAATGCATCTTGCTTAGGTTATCTAGCTTGCAAGGGTTAGCTTGCATTGTTAATGATGGCTTGCAAGTATTAGCTTGCCAATAATAGCTTGCCTTGATTGGTGAAGTGGTTGAAATCCTCCTATTCTTCTTCGCGGTAGAACTCCTCCTCCTCGTAGACTTGGTCGGTACTATCATCTATAAATACATACGGAATACACAATCACCAAACAATACTTAACCAGTCTATTTAGCACACTAAGGCACACACTTGATGATCTAGTATCATCACATTCATCAAAAGGCTTTTAATGAACTAGTTTCATTTATTTTATTTGAGAAAAGTAATTTCTACTCATTGAAAATAACTAAGATTTAATATTCTCCAATTAAAATATGGGATCATGTGGACACATGTCATCACCACATATTCTAATGCATGGGAATGTGATTGAAATGTTGGATCACATTTTAATAAGTTTAAGTTTAATATTTAATGATTTAAAGTGACTAGAAATGCCTATATAGCATTATTTTGGTACTAGTCCAAAGTCACTACATGCAAACCTTAATATTATTACATATTTAGATAGGTATATTCAAATGTGATTTTTGAGAGGTGGAATCAACTCAAAAGCTATTATGGTTCATTTTAGAAAAATGTTTGAATGTGGAAAAGTCTCTGTTTTGTTATTTTTGCTATAGGTGATCTATAACTCTAATTGATTTAAATCGAACCGTCTTGGATAGAGATTTAAATTATATTTCCAACAAAATTGGAATCACTCAATTTGGTTCAGTAGATCTTTCTGAATTGATTTTCAAACTAGTGGATAGAATCTAGATTTAGTTTAAATAGAAAAACCTAAATTTGAATTACAGGGTTAGCGCGGGAACACTAATGGGCTGGCCCAGTTTCGCTCCACGCCGCAGAGGATAGCGGACAGGGGGTCCCGCCTGTCAGTGGCTCTTATAACACGAAGCGGTATGGGCAACGTGGACCGCACGATTTTAACTAGGATCTACGGCTGGGGATCGTCATCAACGACAGATAGGTCGCCGGCAAGGTGGAACCCTAGCGGCTCGGTGGGGGTGCAGTGGGGGCATACTAGGGCTCCAGCGAGTGCGGCGATGGGTGCGATCGAACGAGGAGGCAACGGTGGACTCAGGCGAGGTCACGACAGCTCCTAGGGTGGACAGGATCAAAGGGGGCTTCTCCTCCTCTGCTACGACTAACTCTGGCGCAATTCTGGCGACTGGCTGCTCGAGCGGCTCTGGCAAGAGGTGGGGCATGATTAGTGGTGATAGGTGAGTGTTGGAGTGTGGCAAATGGGGCTGTGGAACGGCTCCTTATATAGGCTCATCGAGGGGACCGAGAGGGCGACGACGATACAGGGTGCTATAGGCATGGGCTGGGTAGGCGGCCAGTGAGCAGTTCCCTAGCGGTCAACTACGGCTTAAAGGCGACGCTAGGGGCGGTGGCGAATGGTCGGGCACGTCTCGTTCTCTGAGCGGCAGAGGCGGTGCTTGACGCGGCGGGCGGTGGCTACTGGTCACGCGGCGGGAGAAGGGCGTGTCTGGCGGTGTGCTGGGGTCAAGGCGGAGCGGCGCGCGCGGGCTGTGGTCGAGGGGCGGCATGTGCTGCCTTGTCGGGCGCGGCGCACTGGCGCGTGCTCGGCATGGCACAGAGCAGAGAGCACGGGCGAGGTGAGGTGGTCCAGGGGCTGGCAGCGCTTGGGGAAGGGACTGTGGGTGACAATGTGGTCTGGCCTACCTCCTAGACATGGCGAGAGAGGGCGGGGCGGTCTCCTGTGGCTTGGGCACGGTCGGCCGACGATCATGGCATTGGGGTGGCACGGCACTGCTGCTCTAGGCCAAGGGGTAGCTCTTTGATGGACTGGTTGGAGCTAGGGGAGACAAGGGGAGTTAAATGGGGTCAAATGGCTTGACAAATCCTTGATCAAAATAGTATTAGTTAGGCAGGTTTGATTCTGATCACAAGGTGTTTGACATAATGGTCACATGAACCAAAGTTTTAACTTTTGAGATGATTTTTGGTGGAGTTGTTGATCTTATGCTTGAGCATCTCTGGTTGCTTGGGATTTTCAAATTGAGTTCATTTGAATGGTTTTTTAAAAAGTGGGATCTAGACATATGAAATGGATTCCATTTTCAAATGCCATTTAAAATTAGAGTTTAAATGTTTCTGTAAGAATTCAAAGTGGGCCTTGGTACATCTTTACTTGTACTATCAAGGGGTGCAAAGATCCATAATTGATTATGTTTGAAGTTGAGTGCTAGGAACACCCAAAGTGGCCTAGTTGATTAAAATGGCAAGAGTGACCATTTCCATTTATTAATTTTATTTGATTTCTTTTTGTTTGGATTTTCTTGGGAATGATCTAGATGATGTGGAATTCATCTTAGAATCATTTTACAACCATTAGAATAAACAATCATGGCAATTCAAAACAATTCCTATTTAATGCAACACACATATGCATCCTTAATTATTTAAATGGGAAAAAGTTTTTTATTAACCCTAAATTGGGTGATTTGGATCTTGATAACTTGGATTAAAGTTTTGGATGTTACAATAATGGCACAATCTCTATTTCCGATTGAATAGGGAACATAGTCGTAATAAACCCTTAAAATAAGACACATAATAATTGGAAGTCAAATGATATAAACTTTGACCAATTTTTTAGAACAAAACTATCAATATTTACCATGCTATGCCATTAGATATATGACAATATACATTTTTATATTATATCTATGCAATATCATAGTTTTAAATAGACTTTCTATAGTCTTGGTTAAACTTTTCATCATCTAACCTTAGAAAAATTATACATCTTGTTTTCTGGAACAAAGGTAGTAGCACACATAGTTCAACACTTCCATAAGTACATTAGTTTCCATGGTCCGCCAAGAGTAAGGGAAATCACCAGGGGCAGAGCCAAGGTGGGGGGGGCGAGCAGGGGCTAGACCCCCCTAACTATCGGCCCCCTCAATACGTAGGTGCAGATTTCGATGCTAAACTAGTGTCCTTATAGGCTTAATTAGTTAGCACTAAGCTTATATTTAATTGTTTAGTTCGTGCTGCTCTCTACCTAAGGCTAAACATAGTCACTACAAGAATCTGGACGATCTGTGACGTTTTTTTATGACATGACCTAAAAACGTTGCGGATTCCTAACCTTCTAGAACATTTCGTCGTAACAAGCTCCAAGCCCCTCCAGCCTGGTTATCCATGACGTTGCTTGTTTTCGTTGTGGCAAATTCGTCGCAGATTTCATCCTAGGCCCTGAGGCCCAGATTGCCATTTCGTTTGGTGCAAAATTCATTGTGGATTTTGTCACGGCACATATTCGACACTTTTTTTCGCATCGACCGTCTCCTCCGTGCTTCAACCCCACTTGTCATCTCAGTGTCAATGTTACGTACGTAGTGTATCTCACGGTAGTGCTGGGTTCGACGCGGCTTCGTGACGTTTTCTGCCGGCCCCAGCTGTAAGTGTGGTTGATAGAAATTAAATAACAGAAAAGCATTTCGTTCAGGTAGACGGAATCGAACCGTCAACCAATCATTTGCAGAACTAACTTGCAACCGATGCATCTGTCCATTGGTTTTGTGCTGATCTACAAGATCTACAACTTTATTCTGTATATTACATACTAGCTCTCAATCACAGGAAAGCAACAACATAAGCACAATGAACCAAAATATATACATAGCATATGGAGATAATATTACTTAGCATGTAGAGCACTAGATTGACAACAAGTCCCTTACCACTACAAGTTTACTGACAACATATTACATTAAAGGTTCATCCAACACCACATCATAAACAAGCTGATACTTTTTGGCCTCACTACAAAACATTAACACAACCCATGAAGCCATGTAGCCCCTCATTTAAAAAGGTGAAGATGCACACATTCCCCTCCCTTATTCCAGCGAGTTCGAGAATGTTAGACTAGCCTCTTGTCATCTAGACAACATCATTCATGCCTTGGAAGAGGTTAACATGCTCAAACGTGGTCTTGTAGGAGCATGCGAGTGTTAACACCTTTGGGAGATAGCGGTTGAGGTGTGCACGACTATAGCTAACTGAAAAATACTATAGGAGAAGAATAATATTAGTTGTTGGCTAGAGTTCACTGTGCATAATAAATTTAACTATTGAAATATCAAATTTGAACCATTTTGTCCTTCCCGCGGATGATATTTGACTTGTTCATCTTGCACACATAGTATGGTATAGATCGCTTGTGTCGTTTAACTAACACTTTGAGGGAAGAAACTTGGTCAGAAGTCAATTTCAAATTGTTTCCAAACACGCAGTGCTCATCGAATTCCTCAACCCCCATCATACTTGGACCTAGAAAGAAAATATTAGAAAGTAATAATATGTATCTGCATATGTATAAATGTAGCAAAGCATGTATATAATGCCACACCTCTAGGAATAAGTATCCTCGGTTTCTCGACTACTCTAAATCTTTTCATATAAGCTTAGCTCTTCGCCTTGCTATCTTAGCTTTCATCTTACGAAAAACTACAGCAGCAGGTTTCTTCACATCATCATCAGATGAGACATCGATGACGACAACATCCTTCGTAACCTAAATTAGACATTGCACTAATTAGAATGTTTAGTTTTTATGTCATATACAGTAGTAGTACCAGTAGCATCAATTTTAGAACTTGCTCATGTATCTCCCTGGCCTTCATCGTACCTGCCCCAAAGAGTAAATACAAGAATTAAGTTAGAATACAATTCTAATTAGTCAATTATTACGAGAATCAAATTCAGTGAGAAAACTAAAGGGCGCTTCTAGTGAACTAGATTGAGCCTTGCCGTAAGGAGCAACGTCGATGTGCGGAGCACTAGATTGTGAGTACATACGCGCTTCCATAGAACAAGGAGGCGACACATCGAACTAGAACTAATTAAATAGCAACATCGACTCGGTGCCCTAGAACAAGGAGGTGATGTGTCGAACTAGAACGAGGAGGTGACCACATCGCCGGCCGGTTAACGAAGAGTTGACGCGGTGAAATGGCACTAGGTTCAGGAGCACTTACACGTCAGTTTGTAGCCTCCGCTGCCACCGTCATCGCTGGGATTTGGTCGTCTGCGGGGAGGGGAGAGGGTTTTCTCTAGCACGGATTTGGGGGAAGTGGTGTGGGATTTGGGAGTGGCATGGAGGCGAGAGGTTTTTTTTTCTACCTGCTATGACAGGTGGGTCCCATGCGTGAGCGGTTTTGGTTCACAGTGACATTGTCTGGTAGGCTGACGAATGGGTCCCACGCAGACTAAATAATAGCACAATTTTTCTACCAGAAAAAGAGCTTTTGTTCAGCCAAGTTTGACAGACACAATAACAGCACAATGTTGTGGCTAATTTTCCAAATGAATAACTATGAATTCCATGAACTAAAGGACAATCATATTGATTAGTTCAAAGGCATGCACATAACCATTAGTTCAACACAAAACATGCAACATAGGCATGCACACAGCCATTAGTTCAAGCATGCACCACAAAGCATGCACACATGATCATCAGGTCAACATGCGCATGCACACATCCATCAGTTCAAGCATGCAACACAAATCATCCAACACTCCACCACCAAAAGGTGGAACTACTCTTCGTATGTATCATCTTGTACTTCATCTTTTTTTGTCACTGCACTACTCTTCAATGGTGTCGTCTACTTCAGGCTCACTATCAACTTCCTCCTCTTCTACAGCTTTCCTTTTGCCTCTGATATGATCGAACACTGAAGCATCTATGATGCGGCCTCCATTGACAGAGGGTCCATGTTTCCTGAAAGGCAGAGCCTCAGATGCAGTCTCATTGTCAGAGCCTACAAACTGTTGTTATGCTACATCAGTATGCACCGCCTCCTCCTCCTCCTCTCCTTCGGTAACATCAAACTTATGTCTTTGAACTATTTGTTGAACCACCCGCCAGTTTTTTCCCTTGGCTGTGTCTGGCACGTAGAACACTTTTGTAGCCTGGGTTGCCAAGATGTAACTATCATCTTTGTATCAAAAATTGGTAATGTTGACACTCCAAAAGAGTTTATCATACACCATCTTAGTATCCTTGCGGCCCTCAAGCTGATACCAATCGCAGTGGAATAACACAACTAGTCGTTGGTGTTCCAAATCAGAGTTAAAATACAGCACGGTGATATCCTTGAGGACACCATAAAAATGGATATCCTTCTCCAAGTGACAACCGTCAGTCATTACTCCACTGTTTTGTGTTTTCTTGCCCTTCTCACGATCAGCGGTGAGGAACCGAACACCATTCACAATACAAGCTGAATATGTTCTTACTCAGAAGTCTAGGCCACACACCAATGCAAAAAGCTCTTCATCCATAGCTTCTTGATTCTCCTGTCACTTTTTCATGATCTATATGTACCGCAGCAGAAATACAATATGGTTAAATCATGCATTGAAATGCTATATATAAAGGACAAAGATAAATGCAACAGGAATCTAACATGGTCCTTGAACCATCTTTGAAATCCCTGCTCAAGCCTTCTTTCCACATTGGGCATCCCATCGTTCACCAGCTGTTCTCGGTGAAGACTGCAATCCAGAGAGTAACTTGGAATTAAAATCTTTAGGTGTATGGCAATATTGGATTCATAAGTATGGGAGATCAGAACATACATGATATATGGCTTAACCTCCTCGCAGTAGTTTAGGACATACCAAGTCATCTTGTGTAGCTCCCTTTGGAGGGTCAAATCAGTATCATTGCTTCCTCCATAGCATGTGACATGGCTTCCTCCAATCAAATTCACACCATGGCCAAACACATCACAAGATGATTCATGTTGGTCACCTACATTTCTCGCTGGTCGATTGAATCTTGTCACAATATCATCAAGGTATCTAGAGAAAAAATTCACGCACTTGGCAACCATGTAGGCCTCTGCCACTGAACCTTCTAGACGTGACATGTTCCTGACATATCTCTTCAGAGTACACAACAACCTCTCTATTGGATACATCCACCCATAGTTCACAGGGCCTCAGAGCATTGGCTCATCAGGTAAATGCACAGCCAGGTGGACCATCACATCAAAAAATGCCGACGGAAAGATGTGTTCAAGTTTGCATAGAATTACTGGGATTTCATCTTTAAGCCTTTCCAACACCAACAGTTTCAAGTTTTTACTGCACAATTGCCTGAAAAATCTTCCCAGCTCTCCAAGTGTCGTGTAGATATCGGGATGCAAATACCCTCGCATGCCAACAGCCAATATTTCCTGCAACGGGATGTGGCAGTCATGGGTTTTAAGTCCTATGATCATGTGTGTAGGAACGCTGACACATTTGGCCATGTTTGAACAAAACCCATCAGGAAAAGTGCAGTCCCACAGATATTGAAAGAAACCCGTCTTCTGATCCTTATTCAGGTAATACAGTGCATATGGACAGAGAAGGTCCTTCTCTATGTCTGTGGGTTGCACATGTAGATCTCGCCTAATGCCTAGGGCTTCACAATCATACCTAGCCTTCAAGGTGTCCTTATTCTTCCCATCAAGTTCAAGTAGTGTGCCAATCAAGTTGTCGCAGATGTTTTTCTCGATGCGCATCACGTCGAGATTGTGCCGAAGTTTCAACGATGCCTAATAAGGCAAGTCCTAGAAACCATACTGCCGGTTCCATATCGGTGAAGGATCTGTTCGCTTCCTCTTTTTGCTCCCAGGATCACATCTAGCTCCTGGTTTAAGATGCCTAACCTTCTCCAGCTCAGCTTGTAACTCAACTGTAGTAAATTTGCCAGGCTTCGAGTGGTCATCATGAATGCCGACAAGCTCCGTGTCGCATCACAAGCGGTGGCGCTTCGGGAGGAAATGATGGTGCCCAATGTAGCATATTTTTCTCTTTATGGATCTGGACAGAGGATTTTTGTCACAATGCAGGCATGCATAATATCCTTTTGTTGTACGCCCAGACATAGCGTTGCAAGCTGGGTAGTCATGGGTACACCAAAGAACAGCTGCTCAAAGATCAAACGTTTTATTTTGAAATGCATCATAAGAGCACACACCCTTCCAAAGATGTTGCAAATCATCCAGCAGAGGCTCAATAAAGAGATCAAAGTCCTTTCCAGGACTTGATTTGCCAGGGATTAGAAGGAAAATCATGTAGTTTGATGCATCCATACAATCCCATGGTGGAAGGTTGTACGGAAGGGCAAATACAGGCCACATACTGTAGCTCCTGCTCATGGTTCCATAAGGATTGAAGCCATCGGTGGTAAGGCCGAGCCTTACGTTTCTAGGGTCAGCTAAAAAGTCCTCCCATGTTTTGTCAAAATCCTTCCATGCTTCACCATCAGCCGGATGACCGAGTATACCATCTCTGGGCATTCAGCTTAACTTGTGCCACTGCATGTTCTCCGCTATTTTCCTCGAAGAGAACAATCTCTACAGCCATGGCGCCAAAGGAAAATCACACAGCACTTGGACAGCCGACGACCTTCTTTCCGGATATTTCCACCTTGAGGCGCCACACATAATGCAGTTGTCCATCTTGTCATTATCCTTCCATAAGAGCATGTAGTTGTTTTTGCACACGTGTATGCTGTCATAGGAAAGTCCAAGCTCCTTCAGATAAGTTTTTGCTTCATGGTATGATCTCGGCAGGGTATTGGGTTCCGGCAGTGCATCAGCAAATAGCTTCATCCAATCATCAAAAGCAGTGTTGGTGATCCGGTGATATGACTTGTGATAAAGGAGCTTCACAACAAATGCAAGCATGGAGTGTCTACTTCCCGGGTAAAGCTTGCGCTTTGCCTCTTCCATATACTTTGCAAACAATTTCTCATGTTTACCGTCAGTTGGCACATTAGCAGCAATCTGGTATGCGGTTAATGCATCGCCTGCGTTCTTAAGGTCTTGCAATATATCTGGAACACTGTGACCTCCATCATTATCACCTTCATCATTCGTATACATATTGTCATTGTCATCACCAGCATGACCACCATTGTTACCACCATTTGGTGGATCTTCATTAAGAACAAGATCAAGTGGCTCTCCATGTTGTATCCACCGTGTATACGTGTGCGACATGCCACAGATGAGTAAGGGGTGATAAAGAAGGCCTACATGTACCGTTCTCCGTGTTGGAGATATGCCCTAGAGGTAATAATAAATGTAGTTATTATTATATATCTTTGTGTTTATGATAAATGTTTACATTCATGCTATAAAAGTATTAACAAGGAAACCATTAATACTTGTGTGATTTGTAAACTTAATTTGAAGTCCCTAGTATGGCCTCTATACTTCACTAGCTTGTTGGTTGATTGATGATGTGGTTTCTTTGTCATGAACATTGAGATGTTATCAACAACAAGATCATATCGTTAGGAGAATGATATGGTGGACATACTCCTATAGACAAGCGTAGCATAAAGATCAAGTCATTTCAATAGTTCAATTGCTATATGCTTTCTGATACATAGTAACCTAATTCCTTCGACCATGAGATCATGCATATTGCCTTTACTGGATGGATGCTTTGATGTCATCAAACACCACACCGTAACAGGGTGGCTATAAAAGTGGCATTGGGTGTTCGGAAAGTATTGGTTGAAACACATGGATCAAGAGTGGGATTTGTCCATCCACATGACGGATAGATATTCTCTGGGCCCTCTCGGTGAAATGTCATCCAATTAGCTTGCAAGCATGTGACTTGGTCACAAGGGATCACATATCACGGGAACGAGAAAAGAGTACTTATCAGTAACGAGGTTGAACTAGGTATGCAGAGATACCGACGATCATGACCTCGGATAAGTAACATATCGTGAGACAAAGGGAAATTGGTATCGTATGTAAGTGGTTCATTCGATCGCAAAGTAATCGTAGAAATATGTGGGAGCCATATGAATTTCCAGATTCCTCTATTGGTTATTGTTCGGAGAAGTGTCTCGATCATGTCCGCATAATTCACGAACCGTAGGGAGACACACTTAAGGATTCGACGTTGTTTGAGTAGTTATGGTATTATGAGAAAGAGACCGAATGTTGTTCGGAGTCTCGGATGGGATCCGGGATATCACGAGGTGATCCGGAATGGTCCGGAGAATAAGATTCATATAAGGAAAGTCCCATTTCGGAGTTGGGGAATGGTTCCGGTGTTTTCATCGGGAACATTCTAGAAGGTCCCGGAATGTCCGGCACTCCGGGGGGGAAGGGGTACATGAATGTGTCATTGCAAGTTGGAATGATTGCATCATGTACTAGGTGTTCTCGCTGTCCAAAATAAAGGGTTTATTTAATTCCTAAATTGGAAAAGTCAAACGGCTAATTTGAAAGTCAAACTGCCAATTTTGGGAAGTGGGAAAAGAGGAGGATTGGTGGAGGCCGAATTGGGGGAGGACTCCTCCCTTGGCCGGCGCCCCACCAAGCCGACTTGGGGAGGGACTCTCCTCCCCATGGCGCAGCCAGCCCTCCCACCTATATAAGGAGGGGCAGGGCTCCCCTCCTATAACACACAAGTTCCTATCCTCTAAACTAGAAACTAGACCTAGACCCCGGTTTAGAGCTGTTTCGGTTTAGAGCCTTCTAATTGGTTTAGAGCCCTCTAATTGGTGTGTCTAATTACTAGACCACTAATAGCCTCTCTCATAAGCTCCACCATACTCGCACCGGCTTAAGGCGAAGCCCTGCGGGATCTCCCCTCTACCTCCGGTACCACGCCGTTGTGCTGCCGGAATCGCGAGGAGAGTGCTACAACCTCCGCTGCCTGCTGGAACAAGGGAGAGGAAGGTCTTCGTCGAGTACCGAACGTGTGACCGACTGCGGGAGCGCTGCGGGAACGCGGCGCCGGAAGGATCGTCTACACGATCTTGAGATCGGAAAGAGTACGACTACATCACCCACGAGAATCTGCTCTCGTTAAACACTTTGGAATCTTCGAGGGTGAGTTATTCCATCGACTCGTTGCTACAATCTAGTAGATAGATCTTGGCTTGTTTGTTTGTATGCGATAGAAAATTTTTGTTTTCCATGCTACGAACCCCTACAGTGGTATCAGAGCCGTGTCTATATGTAGATCTGTTGCACGAGTAGAACACAATGGTCATTGTGGGCGTTGATGCTTTTATTGTAGATTGCTTTTTGTGTACTTTGCATCTTGCGGTATGTTGGGATGAAGCGGCCCGGGCTAACCTTACATGACATCGTTCATGAGACTTGCTCCACGCTTGACATGCAACTCGTTTTGCATAAGTGGCTTTGCGGGTGCCTGTTTCTCCTAGCATAGTAAAGATCCAATTTACAACGGGTGATCAACAATGCTAGTATCAATGTTGTGGTTCTTGTTCGTAAGTTAGAACGACACTTATGGAAAGCCCCAAACCACGTAAAATATGCAAAGAAAGTAGAAGCGTCTAACTTTGTTTTGCAGGGGTGTGCAGTGATGTGATATGGCCATGATTGTGATTATATTTGATGTATGCAATGATCCTTATTGTAAGTTGGCAACCGGCAGGAGCCATATGGTTGTCTTTAATTTCTGTTAAGGCCTGCGTGTCTATTCAAAATAGTTGTAATAGTTGAAGTTGGCGGACGACAACCATGAAGAAGCGTCATTGACCTTGATGCTATGCCGGTGATGATGGAGATCATGTTCGTGCTTGAAGATGGAGATCGGAAGCACAAAGAAGAAAGGCCATATCATATCACATATTATGAATTGCATGTGATGTTAATCCTTTATGCATCTTGTATTGCTTAGTAGACGACGGTAGCATTATAAGATGATCCCTCATGCACATAAATTTCAAGTTCTAAAAGTGTTCACCCTTAGTATGCACCGTTGCCAAAGCTTGCTGCTTCGAAGCACCACGTGATGATCGGGTGTCTTTGATTCCGCGGGTGACTACAACGTAAGCAAGCCAGATTTGCTTATGCGGAAGCTAAGGTTTGATCTTGACGAGCCTAGCATGTACAGACATGGCCTCAGGAACACGGATCGCCGAAAGGCAAAGCATGAATCATATAGTAGATATGATGAACATGATGATTGTTCGCCATTAAAACTATATCAGCTCTCGTGATGATCGGTGTTGATGTAGTGGATTTGGTTCGTGTGATCACTAAAACAATGTGAGGGATGTTGTTTTGAGTGGGAGTTCACCTAGTTTAATTTCATTAATTAATTTGAACTCAATTTGTCATAAACTTAGTCTAAACTATTGCAAATATGTTGTAGATCAATGGCAGCCCCTACCATCAATTTTAATGCGTTCCTAGAGAAAGAAAAGTTGAAAAACAATGGAAGCAACTTCGCGGATTGGTTCCGCAATTTGAGGATTGTCCTCACAGCTGGTAATTTGACCTATGTGCTGGATGCACCGCTAGGTGACCCACCTGCAGCTGATGCTACCGATGAAGTAAAGAATGTTTACCTCGCTCGGAAGAATCAGTA
This sequence comes from Avena sativa, assembly GCA_916181665.1. Taxonomy (NCBI): domain Eukaryota; kingdom Viridiplantae; phylum Streptophyta; class Magnoliopsida; order Poales; family Poaceae; genus Avena; species Avena sativa. Next base: position 21,479,408 of record OV702290.1, on the reverse strand, counting down.
CTCCATAGTTCAGTGTGCTATCTTGTATGGTTTAGAATCGGAGCTTCAGAAAAGGTTTGAAGAGTCAGATCCATATGATATTGTCGAGGATCTCAAATTAATCTTTGAGACTCATGCGGCAATTGAAAGTTATGAAGCTTCTGAAAAGTTCTTTAACTGCAAGATGGAAGAGGGTAGCTCCGTCAGTGAGCATGTGCTTAAAATGTCTGGGCACGCAAATAAACTTCAAAGTTTGGGTATAGTGATTCCTGATACTTTGGGAGTTTACCGCATCCTCCAATCACTACCACCAAGTTACAAGAACTTTGTGATGAACTACAACATGCAGAACATGAACAAAGAGTTGCCAGAACTATTTGCTATGTTAAAATCTGCAGAAGTGGAGATCAAGAAAGAGCACCAAGTGTTGATGGTCAATAAGACCACCAAATTCAAGAAAGGCAAGTCTAAGCAGAAGGGACACTTCAAGAAGGGTGGTAAGAAAGTTACCACGCCGACGAAGAGGACCAAGGCTGGACCCAAGCCTGATACTGAGTGCTTTTACTGCAAGGGAGAAGGTCACTGGAAGCGGAATTGCCCAAAGTACTTGGCGGATTTGAAGAACGGCAACATCAAGAAGAAAGGTATATTTGATATACATGTTATTGATGTGTATCTCACTAGTATTCGTAGTAGTGCCTGGGTATTTGATACTGGTTCGGTTGCTCATATTTGTAACTCGAAACAGGAGCTGCAGAATAAACGGAAGCTAGTGAAGAACGAGGTGACGATGCGCGTGGGAAACGGATCAAAGGTTGATGTGATCGCGGTCGGCACACTACCTCTTCATCTACCATCGGGATTAGTTTTATACTTAAATAATTGTTATTTGGTGCCTGCGTTGAGCATGAACATTATATCGGGATCTTGTTTATTGCGAGACGGTTACTTGTTTAAATCCGAGAATAATGGTTGTTCGATTTATATGAGTAATATGTTTTATGCACATGCACCTTTGATAGATGGTCTATTCATATTGAATCTCGATAGTAGAAATACACATATTAATAACATTGAGGCTAAACGTTTGAAATCAAGCGATAATTTGACCTATATGTGGCACTGTCGTCTTGGTCACATTGGAGTGAAGCGTATGAAGAAACTCCATTCCGATGGACTTCTTGAATCACTTGATTTTGAATCACTTGAAAGATGCGAAGCATGTCTGATGGGTAAAATGACTAAGACTCCATTTTCTGGTATGATGGAGCGAGCTACAGACTTATTAGAAATCATACATACCGATGTGTGTGGTCCAATGAGTGTAGCATCGCGCAGTGGTTATCGTTATGTTCTTACCTTCACGGATGACTTGAGTAGATATGGGTATATCTATTTCATGAAACATAAGTCCGAAACTTTCGAGAAGTTTAAGGAGTTTCAAAGTGAGGTAGAGAATCAACGTAACAAGAAGATTAAATTTCTACGTTCTGATCGTGGAGGTGAATATCTAAGTTACGAGTTTGGCGAGCATTTGAAGAAATGTGGAATACTTTCGCAGTTGACACCGCCGGGAACACCACAGCGTAATGGTGTGTCTGAACGTCGTAATCGAACTCTCTTAGATATGGTTCGTTCTATGATGTCACTTACAGATTTGCCACTATCTTTTTGGGGTTATGCATTAGAAACAGCCGCATTCACTTTAAATAGGGCACCGTCTAAATCCGTTGAAACGACACCGTATGAATTATGGTTTGGGAAGAAACCTAAATTGTCGTTCCTTAAAGTTTGGGGATGCGAAGCCTATGTAAAGAAGTTACAGCCGGACAAGCTTGAACCCAAAGCGGAAAAATGCGTCTTCATAGGATACCCGAAGGAAACTGTTGGGTATACCTTCTATCATAGATCCGAAGGCAAAATCTTCGTTGCTAAGAATGGATCCTTTCTAGAGAAGGAATTTCTCTCGAAAGAAGTGACTGGAAGGAAAGTAGAACTCGACGAGGTTGTCAAACCTTCTCTCGAAATTGCGAGTAGCGCAGCACCGGAAGAAGTTCCTGTGGTGCCTGCACCAATAAGAGAGGAAGCTAATGATGGTGATCATGAAACTTCGGTTGAAGTTACTACAGAGCCTCGGAGGTCAACGAGAACTCGTACCACTCCAGATTGGTATGATTCCGTTATGAATGTCATGTTGGTGGACAACACCGATAACCCCGAGACATATGAGGAAGCGATGATGAGCCCAGATTCCAATAAATGGCAAGGAGCCATGAAATCCGAGATTGGATCCATGTACGAAAACCAAGTATGGACTTTGGTGGACTTACCGGATGGCCGGAAGGCTGTCGAGAACAAATGGATTTTCAAGAAGAAAACAGATGCTGATGGTAATGTTACTGTCTATAAAGCTCGACTTGTCGCAAAAGGGTTTCGACAAATTCAAGGAGTTGACTACGATGAGACTTTCTCACCGGTAGCGAAGCTAAAGTCTGTGAGGATTATGTTAGCAATCGCTGCATATTATGATTATGAGATATGGCAGATGGATGTCAAAACAGCATTCCTCAATGGAGACATTGATGAAGAGTTGTATATGATACAACCCAAAGGTTTTGTCGATCCTAAAGATGCTAACAAGGTATGCAAGCTTCAACGGTCCATCTATGGATTGAAGCAAGCATCCCGAAGTTGGAATCAACGTTTTGATAAGGTAATCAAAAGTTTTGGTTTTATACAAACTTATGGAGAAGCTTGTATTTACAAGAAAGTGAGTGGGAGCTCTGTAGCATTCTTAATACTGTATGTGGATGACATATTGTTGATTGGGAATGATGTAGACCTTCTTAATAGTGTCAAGGAATATTTGAATAATAGTTTTTCAATGAAGGATCTTGGCGAAGCAGCTTACATATTAGGCATAAAGATTTATAGAGATAGATCGAAACGCCAAATATCATTGTCACAAAGTACATATTTGGACAAAGTTCTAAAGAGGTTTGGAATGGAAGATAGCAAGAAAGGGTTCTTGCCCATGTTGCCCAATACGACCTTGAGTAAAACTCAAAGTCCGACATCGGCAGAAGATAGAGAAAAGATGAGTAAGACTCCCTATGCCTCAGCCATAGGATCTCTAATGTATGCCATGCTATGTACTAGACCCGACATCGCATATGCTGTTAGTCTAACTAGCAGATATCAAAGTGATCCAGGAGTGGATCATTGGACAGCGGTCAAAAACATCCTTAAGTACTTGAGAAGAACTAAGGATATGGTTCTTTCTTATGGAGGTGATGAACAGCTCGTTGTTAATGGTTACACCGATGCTAGTTGGAACACCGATCCGGATGATTCTAAATCACAATCTGGATACGTATTTATTTTGAATGGTGCAGCAGTTAGCTGGAGGAGTGCAAAGCAAAGCGTTGTGGCGAGATCTTCAACTGAATCGGAATACATGGCTGCTTCGGAGGCTTCACAAGAAGCGATATGGATGAAAGAGTTCATTACAGAGCTGGGTGTGGTTCCAAGTGCGCTGGACCCAATGTCTATCTACTGTGATAACATGGGCGCCATAGCCAATGCGCAAGAACCAAGGTCACACAAGAAGCTGAAGCATATCAAGCTGCGTTTCCACGCTATTCGAGAACATATCCAGGATGGGGATATAAAGATTTGCAAAGTACACACAGATCTGAATGTGGCGGATCCGTTGACTAAACCTCTCCCGAGGGCAAAACATGACCAACACCAAACTGCCATGGGTGTTCGGTATATTACCATGTAATCTAGATTAGATGACTCTAGTGCAAGTGGGAGACTGTTGGAGATATGCCCTAGAGGTAATAATAAATGTAGTTATTATTATATATCTTTGTGTTTATGATAAATGTTTACATTCATGCTATAAAAGTATTAACAAGGAAACCATTAATACTTGTGTGATTTGTAAACTTAATTTGAAGTCCCTAGTATGGCCTCTATACTTCACTAGCTTGTTGGTTGATTGATGATGTGGTTTCTTTGTCATGAACATTGAGATGTTATCAACAACAAGATCATATCGTTAGGAGAATGATATGGTGGACATACTCCTATAGACAAGCGTAGCATAAAGATCAAGTCATTTCAATAGTTCAATTGCTATATGCTTTCTGATACATAGTAACCTAATTCCTTCGACCATGAGATCATGCATATTGCCTTTACTGGATGGATGCTTTGATGTCATCAAACACCACACCGTAACAGGGTGGCTATAAAAGTGGCATTGGGTGTTCGGAAAGTATTGGTTGAAACACATGGATCAAGAGTGGGATTTGTCCATCCACATGACGGATAGATATTCTCTGGGCCCTCTCGGTGAAATGTCATCCAATTAGCTTGCAAGCATGTGACTTGGTCACAAGGGATCACATATCACGGGAACGAGAAAAGAGTACTTATCAGTAACGAGGTTGAACTAGGTATGCAGAGATACCGACGATCATGACCTCGGATAAGTAACATATCGTGAGACAAAGGGAAATTGGTATCGTATGTAAGTGGTTCATTCGATCGCAAAGTAATCGTAGAAATATGTGGGAGCCATATGAATTTCCAGATTCCTCTATTGGTTATTGTTCGGAGAAGTGTCTCGATCATGTCCGCATAATTCACGAACCGTAGGGAGACACACTTAAGGATTCGACGTTGTTTGAGTAGTTATGGTATTATGAGAAAGAGACCGAATGTTGTTCGGAGTCTCGGATGGGATCCGGGATATCACGAGGTGATCCGGAATGGTCCGGAGAATAAGATTCATATAAGGAAAGTCCCATTTCGGAGTTGGGGAATGGTTCCGGTGTTTTCATCGGGAACATTCTAGAAGGTCCCGGAATGTCCGGCACTCCGGGGGGGAAGGGGTACATGAATGTGTCATTGCAAGTTGGAATGATTGCATCATGTACTAGGTGTTCTCGCTGTCCAAAATAAAGGGTTTATTTAATTCCTAAATTGGAAAAGTCAAACGGCTAATTTGAAAGTCAAACTGCCAATTTTGGGAAGTGGGAAAAGAGGAGGATTGGTGGAGGCCGAATTGGGGGAGGACTCCTCCCTTGGCCGGCGCCCCACCAAGCCGACTTGGGGAGGGACTCTCCTCCCCATGGCGCAGCCAGCCCTCCCACCTATATAAGGAGGGGCAGGGCTCCCCTCCTATAACACACAAGTTCCTATCCTCTAAACTAGAAACTAGACCTAGACCCCGGTTTAGAGCTGTTTCGGTTTAGAGCCTTCTAATTGGTTTAGAGCCCTCTAATTGGTGTGTCTAATTACTAGACCACTAATAGCCTCTCTCATAAGCTCCACCATACTCGCACCGGCTTAAGGCGAAGCCCTGCGGGATCTCCCCTCTACCTCCGGTACCACGCCGTTGTGCTGCCGGAATCGCGAGGAGAGTGCTACAACCTCCGCTGCCTGCTGGAACAAGGGAGAGGAAGGTCTTCGTCGAGTACCGAACGTGTGACCGACTGCGGGAGCGCTGCGGGAACGCGGCGCCGGAAGGATCGTCTACACGATCTTGAGATCGGAAAGAGTACGACTACATCACCCACGAGAATCTGCTCTCGTTAAACACTTTGGAATCTTCGAGGGTGAGTTATTCCATCGACTCGTTGCTACAATCTAGTAGATAGATCTTGGCTTGTTTGTTTGTATGCGATAGAAAATTTTTGTTTTCCATGCTACGAACCCCTACACTCCGGTTGAGTCACTTACGACAGGGGCATGGAACCTCAACATTCTCGCCATATCCCTTCTTGAAAAATCTGACAAACTGTTTTAGGCCAGCTTTGTAGGGTTCAGTAAACTGTCTGCCGTGACCAATCCAACTCCTATCCATCTGTTAAGAATTAAATAAACAAATCAAACTTTCAGAACAGACTAGTGATTTTTTAGAACAATTTTCTTTACAATGAACAAGCCAACTCATATCCATGTGTTGAACAATTAAAACAAGAAATCTCATTTATAGAACAAGCTAGTCATTTATCAGAACTATTTACTTTACGATGCAACAAATCCAACTCCTATCAATCTGTTGGACAATTAATAAAACTAATCACATTTTCTGAGAAACATAATCCTTTTAAGAAGATTTGTATGTAGATGAACAATCCAAGTGATATCCATGTGTTGAACAATTAAAGAAACTATTTTTTTACCTTGGCAGACACGAAGACGAGCGAGTTAAGCATGGAGATGGTGCCCGGAAGGGGAGCTATCAAGGTACGCGGAGACGTCGGTCAAAAGGGGACAACCTTGGAGTGCAGATGCTGAAATGGACGGGGAGACGCCGCCGCCGTGTGTGGTGGACCAACAAAGGTAGCGGAGCCCTAGCCACTACCACATGTGGTAGACCGGATTTCATATCTGATTTCGAAACCTCCCGGGTGGAGTTCAGGTGAGTGTGTGGGCGGCAAATAGGTTGGCCCCACAAGTTAGCGAAAGGATTTTCACTTATCCGGCTGACACGTGGCGTTCATCATAGGTGGGTCCACTGGTTAGGGTCCTCTTGGTTGCGTGTTCGAGTCTTGGAGGTTTCCATTTTATTGAATTTCTTCAGACTTTATTTTCTCTCCATTTTGTCGGAACCGAAGCGGCACATAGAGAGAGAGTGAACAAGACATGTGCAACTAGAGAGAGAGAGACAGAGCCTGCCCCATCGCTGCCACTGGCGAGCTGCTCTCTAGAGAGCTTTCACCGGAAGCAGGTGCACGACTTATATATTCTCCAATCTCCGGCAAGATTCCTTCTCGTATATATAGGTGCACGGCACACCGCCCGATCTCACTCGTTTTCTAGGCGAATGCAGGGGAGCTGTAGCATCCACGGGCGCGACGATGGTGGAGTGAGGGACGCAATCTGCCATGGAATAACCGGCGGCGAGGCTCTACAGCAGTGGTAAGAATCCCCTTCACCGGAGTATAACCGGTGGTAGAGATCTTCAGCAACAACAGCTCGATGAATCTGTAGGATTTTCAGAGCTGTGTAAATAGTACTTGTTCTTTATCGAATCTATAGCGTTTTCTCTACGATTGCTTCTTCAAATCCGTAGAGTTTTCTCTAAGATTACTTCATCAAATCTCTAGAGTAAATCTAGGATGTGAAGATTCTGTTGGGTTGAATTTCTCCAAAAAAATTGTTGGTACAATTTGTGCTGATATTTTGTTAATAACAATCTTCAGTATGTGTATGCAGAACTGCAGATTAGTACAGTATGAACATCATTAGTTTTATTTTTTCAGGATTATCTATGTAGAAATACATACTAGTTGTATTTCTGCACATATATAGTACTAGTTGTCGTTATAAAGTACAATGTAATCAATGATAATATTAGTAACATCATATCATTTATTTTCCTAATCTTTTGTAATTTTTGTGTTCAGAAAAAAAGGAATATGGCTCAAAATAAATGTGTGACATGTCAGCAGCAACCTGCCTGGTGTGGGAGTGGAAACACAGACCATGTGATGTATTTTAGAATGAGGGTGAGATCACCCTTTTTTGCAGAGGGATTTGTAAGTATTCTTGATTTTCATATACAAATCTTATTTTAAATTTCCATATAAATTTCTTTATGTTCATGATCTTATTGGTTTTTTCTGTTTCACAAATTTATGCAGGGTATTCCTTGTTGTTTGGCTGAGTGTATGCGACAATTCACTCTTGGTCCACATCTGACCTGGATCCTTGCTTGGAGTGACCGCCATGATGATCAAAATAGAACAAAATTGATGAATACTACTTCTATGTGATGTATGGTGGGAATTTTGGGAGGTCTGTAGCATTATGTGGGCCATATTGGAGGGTGTTATGTGCAGCTTATAACATTAAACAAAATGATGTTCTGACATTTGCATACAATAGAGTAGACAGGTGCTTTATTTTTGAAGTGTCAAATGCTGATAATGTTGTCAAACCTTGGGTTGAGCAAGACTAGTGTATGTATTGACTTCTTTGCATTGAAATGGTTTTTTCCTTACACACATGACTAGTTTCTTAATTATGTATGTTCCTTACACACAAACCTTCTTCAATTTCATATGCATGATCAGGGTGTTATAAGACCGAAGATTGTTGCAAGGTGACACTAGAGATATCCATATTTCAGCACCCATGTAATGAATTCCATATCTTGGGCATTCTATAAGGAGTTTGTAAGAGACCTAGATGAAGATGAGGTCTTTGAGATACCTCAATTCTTGGTGCACCGGGTGCGGGATGAACATTATCTTCATCAGATGGTTAGTTTATTTACTTTTTCCTATGCTTTTCCTTCTTATTTTGTAAATTTATCAGGGTGGCCATTTAACTAAGATCTATTATATATTTTTGTTACTCAGGAAATTCCTTTGAGAGGCACAAGGGAACACCAAATCCCAAAGAAAGGGTTCTATTGTGTATGCATGAAGAATAATTGTAACAAAGGCCTGAAAATCTTGGAGCGATATCGCATATCGGAAGTATATGATGATTGCATTGAGTTCACCGACCCCTAGTCTGAATTATGTGCTAAAAACAGAATTCGCCTTGATGATCTGCTTGTCGTCCAGGTCAAGGTGATGATGCACTCTATCAAGCTAATTATTGAGGTGGTCACCAGTCCATGTAACATCCCAAAACTTTAATCAAGGTTATCAAAGTTCTAATCACTAGATTTAGGGGTAACAAAACACTTTTATTAAGAAAAATGAATATGAATGCATTAGTGGAGAATTGAGTGTATATGCCATGCTTGATTGTTCTAAATGTTGTGAAATGGTTTAAAGGTGAATGTCACATCATCTAGACCATTTACCAACAAAATACAAAGAGAAAGAAATCAAATAAGATTAAATAAAGCAAATGGCCATTTTGACCATTTTAAACCACTAGGCCACTTTAGGTGTTCCTAGAAGAAGATTTCTAACACAAACTTTTCCAACTCTTTTCACTCCTTGCTAGACCAAGTAAATATGTATCAAGGCCCACTTTACAAACATACAAAAACATCTAGCAGATCCATTTAAAGGACATTTGAAAATTGAATCCAATTCATATGTTAAGATCACACTTTTTCAAAAACCTATCAAATCAATTCACCTTGAGTTATCCAAGCAAACCTAGTCTCTCAAGCTTAATATAAGATCACTCAAAAATTTTGAATCAAAATTTCAAAAGTAAATTTCATGCGGCCATTTCATTAAACACTTGGCATGCACAGAAAAAGCTCTAGCCTAACTTCACTGTTTGGTACAGTGATCATCGACCAAATAGTTCCCTAGTTACTACCCTGTCTCCCCTAAGCCTAACCCAGGCCCAAACCAGCTCCCCCTTCACCGCTTGCATAGTGGAGCGCCGCCCGAATGTGGTCATCGCTGGTCGACCACAACCAGCTTGCACCAGACCACACCGCGCCCATCCAGCATGTCCACTAGCACCGCCGTAGCCTACCACCACTCCCTGTCCAGCCCACAGACCCAGCCGAGCCGTGGACCACCCTAGTCGCGCCGCGCGCCGCATCTCTGTGCCGTGTCTAGAGCGCGCCAGTGCACCGTGCCCGACCAGCCCCGCCAGCTCGCACCTTGCCCTCACCATGCAAACGCAGCCTCGCCATGATCACGCCATCCCGGCAGACACCCCCGTTCGCCGCCGCGCGACCTGCAGCAGCCGCATGCCGCCGCAAGCACCTCTACCTCCGCTAAGAGCGCCGCATGCGCCAGACCAAACCAAGCTGCCCCACGCCACGCCATTAAGTCCGTGAGAACCATCAGGGAGCACCACACTGTCCTACACCCTCGCCCATGTCATTAGCTGCCTATAGCGACGCCACCATCGAGCTCACCGCCACACCGCTCGGTCCCCTCGTTGAGCTATAAAAGGAGGCCACCCCCGCCTCCATTATGCACACCATTCAACTCCCCACTCCTCACTGACCTTCCCCACCTCTCCCCGGAGCAAGGCAAGCACCACCGTGCCGGAATTTCACCGGAGTCCGCTGCTACTGGAGGAGAAGGGCATCGTTGATTCTGACCACCCCGAGCCCTACTATGACCGCACCTCGCCTCGCCGTTGTCTACCACATCGTTTGCCCCCGTCGCCGAGCCTAGCTAGATCCCGTGAGCCCCGAGAGACCCCCACCGCCGCGTTAGGTTTAGCTTGTCGCCGGAGCTATTCGTCATCGACGACAACCCTCGGCCATTGGATTACATTTAGATCATAGCGTCCAGATTGAAAGATACCGATTCACGTTAGATGAGTCACTGACCAGTGGACCCCCTCTGTCAGCCGCACGCTGCGCTGTGTAGTTGGGTCGGCCTGTTTAGCTTTCCCGCCCAGGCCTAGAAATTCAAATAAGGATTTTTTTTTAGTTTAAATCATATTTTGTCCACTTATTCAAAAATCAATTCAGAGAGTTTCACTTAACCAAATTGCATGATTAAATTTTTCTAGAAAGGTAATTAAAATATCTATCCAAGCCTATTGGATTTAAATCATTTGGAGTTAGAGATAATCTATAGCAAAAATAACAAGACAGAGACTTTTCTACATTCAAACATTTTTCAAAAATCAACCATAATAGCTTTTGAGTTGATTCCAACTCTCAAAAATCACATTTGATAATATCTATCTGAATATGTAATAATATTTAGGTTTGCTTGCAGTTACTTTGGACTAGTACCAAACGAATGCTATTAGAGTATTTCTAGTAACTTTAAATCATTTAAATGATAATCTTAAACTTTATATAATGTGACCAACCCTTAAAATCACATTCCCATGTATTAGAATATGTGGTGATGACATGTGTCCACATGATCACATATTCCATTTGGAGAATATTAAATCTTAATTAATTTCAATGAGTAGAAATTACTTGTCTCAAATAAAATAAATGAAACTAGTTCTTTAAATCTTTTGATGAGGGTGATGATGCTAGATCATCAAGTGTGTGCCTTAGTGTGCTAATTAGACTTAGTTAAGTATTGTTTGGTGATTGTGTACCCTGTATTCATTTATAGACGATAGTACCGACCAAGTCTATGAGGAGGAGGAGTTCTACCCCGAAGAAGATGAAGAAAACTTCAATCACTTCACCAATCAAGGAAAGCCATCACTAAATACAAGTTAACCTAAGCAAGATGCCTTAGGCATGCTTGGGTTATATATTTTGATTTATACCCATCCCAAGTTTTACTTGCAAGCTTTACTTTCTTTTACTTTATTAAACTTCTTTAGCTTTAATATAGATAGCATAAAGAGTATAAAACTAGGCATATCTAGTTACACTTAGATGTCATTCTATGGCATGAGATTGAGATTAGCATCCCTCATTAGTGAACCCTCTTAACTTAGTGGCTAGTGCTAAGCATAAAACTTGATCACTTTAGATGGGAATACTAGATGAAAATGATTATGAAAACCTAAGAATGATGAGTCATTCTATCGAGAGGTTTTGACATGTGTTGAGAAACACAAATGGTTTTGATGATGACAATGTTGATGCATGAGCCTTAGCCCTTTATAAAAATTGATGGTTGGGTTCGGATGCGATACCATTCCAATTTTACCGCACAACCACAATACTTGAATTGGGTAAGGCATAGCCAGAAGTTTATATGCATTAGTATGGGTTCCCTCGCGGAGGGGGTTTGAGATGAGGCTACCTCTTGATGATGTCCACCTATGTAGTGCCCAGGATGGCAGATGGCCATGGCTGGGAGGCCAAGCTCATAGGAGAGGTGCTTATACTAGAGTGTATAAAGGAAAGGTTATGATTGATTATCCGCATACTAAGTATGATGATTCAGGGCTATCCCTGATGGATGTATAGAATGTTGTGGTGAAAGTGTACCACCTCTGCAAAGTGTCAAACTATTCGAATAGCCGCGTCCGCGGTTATGGACAGTTGGAGTGGCCATACTATTCCATCGTCAGATGTTTTCCAAATGACTTCTGAAGTGAACTATGATTTTTGACTTGGCCACAACAGGGTTGTGAATATGAAAACTAGGTTCCCAACTTAAGTGATTTAGAACATTTAAGTTAACTTTCTTTACTTCTGAACTCAGATTTAGATAAATCTAGCTTTTGCAAATAAACTTAGAGCTTAGAATTCCTACTAGAACTACCTTACTTGTTAGTGATAGTTGCGAGTACTTAAAGAGTACTCATGGCTTTGTCCCTGGCTATTTACGTGGCCAGACTACCTAGAGGACTATTAGGAAGATGGACAGCAGGATGACTACGACAACTAGGATCATCTCCCATCGTCAGCATTGCCTATGATGCTGAAGATGGAGCCCACTACTACTCTTATTATTCTGCCGCTTGTTTGTATTAAGACTGGATCATGAGATCCTTTATTTGTGTAAGACCTTATTATGGTTTGTAATGGATGATGTACTGTGATATCCAATCTGTTACGTCTCGCAAAAATGGTAATCCTGGGATTGTGATGTATGACATAACAGGTATCTGGGATTAAAAATCCGGGTGTTGACAAGTTGGTATCAGAGCCATCCTGACCATAGGAGACCCTAGTTAGAATGGACGCCTGAACAAAAACTTAGTTTGAAAGCTAAAGAAGTGAGTATTTATGAAAACCTATTGCCACTCTTATCCTTAATTCTTTCACAAAAATTCATGTTCCTAAAAAATTCTTACATTACTACATAAAATTTGACACACTTGATCACCTCACTAACTTACTCATCCTAAATTCTTATATATGGAAGTTCAGTATTGCAAGTTCTACCAGTTGGGCAATGGAGGCCAACTGATCTTTGAGAGGGATCTTGATGCACTGTCAGAGTACCTTGTGCGCCCGCATCCGGAATTCTTCAGAGCTCAACTCAAGGATTTCCTAGGAGGAGATCTACAATGGCTAATAGTTGTAGACCTTAGAGGCAAGATGGAAGCACACCTTTCTGAGAAGATTCAATTCACCGTGAGAGAGAACAACTGGCTAGATGGATTAGCCAGGGCTATGCATGAAGCTCTTGCCCGTCTGTGTGGGCAAAACATCAACTTGATCCAGGGAACTCGCTTTGCTCATTACACCAGGCGTGATTCTATGGGAATGCTATTGGAGATGCCAAGTCACCCAGAGATGAAGCGCCAAGTGGAGAATCTTGACTTCCTACTATATGATAGGGAGAAGGAATTGGACAATGCTTGAGCCTACGCCAACCACAACCTTGCCATTGCCGCCCAGAAGGACCAGACTCTCGCCATTCTAGTCAAGGATCGCCAATCACTCCGTCATCAATGCGAGAAGAAGAATCGCACCATCGCTCATCTTCGCAAGAAGGTGGCCGCTCTCGAGAAGACCATCCATTGGCAAGAATTCCAGCTTGAAGCAAAAGAAGAAGAGGAATAAGGTGAAGACATACAGGGATATATTCACTCGTACCTCAGTGATAACAATGACTACCTGGAGGATGATGCCATGGATTTCTACACCGATGATGATGACTCCGACTTCATTGATGATGAGTAGATGCACTTGATCACTACCGTAGAAATGAGTTGTATCGGTCCCATTGTATCTTAGTTCATAGAATGGTTCTTAAAACCATCTGTTTTCCTTTTGTGTTGTGGTGTGTGTTTGTATTGTGTGCTTGAATGAATAAGAAAGAGTTAGTTGCAAAAAACTGAGTTCAAACTCAAAGTTTAAAGCTTTTGAAAACAAAGCCATGAACCTTAGAACTTTCCCTCTTACCCCATTATCTATCTCAATCTTCATATGACTCGTGGAAACCCTGGAGGGAGCAGCTCATCGCAGGACCCGATGCTGCAGATTCTGAAAATGCTAGTTTCTGACCGTGAAGCTAGTAGAGCAGAGCGCCAAGCGAATCTAGCCACCCTGCAACAGATAGCTCAGATGGCCCACAATAATCAAGGTCAAGGAAATCAGGATCATCATGGATCCAAGCTTAAGAACTTTCAAAATACCAATCCCCCTATCTTTAACAACTCTGAGGACCCTTTAGATGCTGACGACTGGCTACAGACAATGGAATAATCTGGAAGTCGCAGGAATTGATGCCAATGAGAAAGTGTTGTTTGCCACCCACTATCTGGGAGGAGATGCAAGAGCCTGGTGGAATAGCACTCGTACTATGAACCACGGTCAGATCATGACTTGGGAAGCTTTCAAGATCAAGTTCAGCCGCACCCATGTGCCGCAAGGTTTAGTCACCAGGATGAGAGATGATTTCAGGGAACTGAAGCAAGGAAGGATGACGGTAGTTGAGTATCGTGACAAATTTCTGTCCCTTGCTAGGTATGCACATGATGAGATCAACACTGAAGCCAAGAAGAAGGAAAGGTTCCTAAATGGATTGCATGATGAGATGTAGACAGTGTTAGTCAACATCCGTTTTGACGACCTAGAAGAGCTAGTAGACTGCCATCCAGATGGAAGGGAAGATAAACCAAGAAAATGACAACCGCAAGCGCCAAATGATGCATCAGACTAGGTCCGACAATACCTAGAAGCATCGCCCAACCCGTCTGCAGGATATGCCCCAAGAAACAATAGACCCCCGATGTCTCGTCCAAGCTACCCCAATCGTAGCGAAGGAAACGTGAAGTCCGGAGGAAACCACAACAACAACCCCGACAAATCCAACAACTTCAACCGTGCACCACCCAAGTCCAACAACAACGACAACAATACTGCCCCAAGGACTGGAAGCAATGCCGTGCCAGTTGTAGCCAAAGACAAGTCCCGGATTACTTGTTTTGAATATGGAGTCAAGGGTCACTACTCCAACGAGTGTCCCAAGAAGCTCGCAGCCACCACCAATGTGAATGCCCCAGCTCAGCAGCAACGTCGTGTTTAGCCTGGAAGAAGATTTGCCCTAGGGAATTCGCTCAACCGCAACAGTCGTATGTTCCACATGAATGCTGAAGAAGCCCAAGAAGCGCCAGATGTCGTGCTGGGTATGTTTTCCGTTAACTCAATAATTGCAAGAGTGTTGTTTTGATTCTAGAGCATTGCACTTGTTTGTTACAGAAGAATTTGCATGCACTAGTAAGATTCAACCAAAAAAATTGAAGCATGTTATGATAGTTCAAATACCTGGTTCAACCACCAAAGCTAGAAAAATTTGCAAGGCTATGCCTATCAGAATCCATGGGATAGATTTTTATGCCAATCTAATAGTACTTGGAACCAAATGTTTGGAAGTAGTACTAGGAATGGATTGGATGTCGAAACATAAAGGATTGATCGATTGTGCCAAGAAGGCCATAACCATGACCAGTAGCTCTGGAGTATTAGTAGAGAATGTATCAGAAACCTTGCCCTGTTAGTTCAAATGCAACAAGAGTCTAGCCCTACCAACCATTGACCAAGTCAGAGTAGTCTGTGAATACCCGACGTATTCCTAGATGAATTGCCTGGTATGCCCCCAGATCAGGATATCGAGTTCATTATTGAACTAATTTCTGGAACTAGACCCATAGCACAGAGACCTTATAGTATGAACCCATCTGAACTAGTGGAGCTAAAGAAGCAACTTGATGCTTTGCTAGAGAAAGGTCTGATTCAACCAAGCGCATCACCATGGAGATCGCGGACAAGAAAGATGGAGGTAACCGTTTATGCACGGATTATCGGAAGCGGAATGATGTCACCATCAAGAACAAGTACCCACTACCCAAGATTGAGGATCTGTTTGATCAGTTGACTGGTGCTAGAGTGTTTTCTAAGATTGATCATAGGACTGGTTATCATCAATTCAAGATTCATGCAACGGATATTCCAAAGACCGCCTTTACCACCAGATATGGATTGTATGAGTATATGGTCATGTCTTTCAGATTAACCAATGCCCCTGCTTATTTCATGAACCTCATGAATAAGATTTTTATGAATTTTATGGATAAGTTTGTCATTGTTTTTATCGATGATATTCTTATCTATTCCAAGTCAGAAGAAGACCATGGGCAACACCTGAGAACCATCCTTGAAACCCTTAGAGAGCATCAGTTGTATGCCAAGTTCAGCAAATGTGAGTTTTGGCTGAAAGAAGTAGGATTCCTCGGACATATTGTGTCGTTAGGAGGAGTCGTTGTTGATCCCGCCAAGATCAAAGATGTTGAAGAATGTGAAGCCCCAACCACTCAAACCCAAGTCCGTGCATTTCTCGGATTAGCGAGATACTACCACAAGTTCGTTGAAGGATTTTCGAGCATCGCAAGACCGATGACCCAATTGTTGAAGAAAGATAAGAAGTTTGAATGGACCGACAAATGTGACGCAAGTTTCCAAGAACTCAAGAAGAGATTGATTTCAGCCCCAATATTGATTATGCCAGATATCAAGAAGCCTTTTGATGTGTATTGTGATGCATCCAAGAGTGGTCTCGGATGTGTGTTGATGCAATAAGGCAAAGTCATAGCATATCTGTCTCGGCAACTGAAGCAGCATGAGAAAAACTACCCTACCCATGATCTTGAACTAGCAGCTGTAGTTTTAGCCTTGAAGACATGGCATCATTAACTTATGGGCAACCACTATGAGATTTACTTAGATCACAAGAGCTTTAAGTATATTTTCATTCAGAAGGAGCTGAATATGAGGCAAAGGAGATGGATAGAGTTAATCAAGGATTATGACCTTGACATTCACTATCACCCCGGCAAAGCCAATGTGGTAGCGGATGCTCTTAGCAGATTGCCGTGTAGATTAAACACCATGATTAAAGAAGCCCAGCCAAGTCTGCATGAGGATTTGGAGCAGTTTAGAACAGAGCTTGTTAGCAAAGGATTTTTAGCTAGCATTGAACTTCAACCCATGTTGATCGGTCAAATCAAGGAAACCTAGAAAGGAAATGCAAGTATCGACAGAATCAAACGTCGTATTGGTATAGGAAAAGTACCTAGATTCACCGAAGATGAAGAAGGAGTTTTGTGGTACAAAGGACGTATCTGTGTGCCAGCAGATTCGGAGCTGAAGCAAGTTACCATGCAAGAAGCTCATGATACTCTTTATTCTATCCACCCCGGAGGAATGAAGATGTATCAAGATTTGAAGGTGCAATTTTGGTGGCACAAGATGAAGAGAGAAATCGGAAGCTACATAGCCAAGTGTTATATCTGTCAAAGAGTCAAAGCGGAACATCAGAGACCCGCAGGACTTTTGTAACCATTGGAGATTCCGGAATAGAAATGGGATTCTGTCGGAATGGACTTTATCACCGGTTTGCCTACTTCTAGTAGGGGAAATGACTCTATCTGGATCATAGTTGATAGACTGTCCAAGGTAGCGCATTTCATACCTGTCAAGACAACCTACCAGAGTTCGAAGCTAGCAGAGTTGTACATTGCTTGAATTGTCACTTTGCATGGAACCCCCAAGACCATAGTGTCGGATCGAGGAACCCAATTTACCGCAAGATTTTGGCAGAAAGTCCAAGAAGGATTAGGAACCAACTTGAATTTCAGCATAGCTTATCACCCGCAGACCGATGGACAGACTGAAAGAGTCAACCAAATCTTAGAAGATATGTTGAGAGCTTGTGTGCTAGAGTATGGATCAAAATGGGAAGATTGTCTGCCTTTCACAGAATTCTCATACAACAACAATTATCAAGCCAGTTTGCAAATGGCCCCATTTGAGTTCTTATATGGAAGAAAGTGCCGTACCCCTTTGAATTGGTCGCAAGTAGGAGAGAGTCAGATTTTCGGACCTGACATCCTACGAGAATCCGAAGAGAAGGTTCACAAAGTCCGTGAGTACCTCAGGACCGCCCAATCCAGACAGAAGAGTTATGCTGACAAGAGACGTAGAGACTTGACTTTCAATGTCGGAGATTTTGTGTATCTCAAAGTTTCACCGTTGAAAGGAATGTAGCGTTTTCAGCTGAAAGGAAAGTTAGCCCCCAGATATATTGGACCCTTCAAGATTTTGAATCGCCGAGGAGAAGTATCTTATCAACTAGAACTGCTAGAGGAGATGTCAGCCATCCATAATGTGTTCCATATCTCGTTACTTCACAAATGCTTAGAAGTGCCCGAGAAGACTGAAGTGTTCAAGAACATTGATCACCGAGCCATTGATATCAACAAGGATCTGACATATCGTGAAGTACGCATTCGTATTTTGGAAGAAGCTTTCAGAACCACCAGGACCGGGAGTATCAAGTTTCTCAAGATCCAATGGAGCAACCATACCGAAGAAGAAGCTACCTAGGAGCGAGAAGATTACATTAGGACTGAGTTCCTAGATCTCTTTAGTTCCTAGCTTTTTCTTAAATCTCGGGATGAGATTTTGTTTAAGGATGGAAGGTTTGTAACATCCGAAAACTTTAATCAAGGTTATCAAAGTTCTAGTCACCCAATTTAGGGTTAAAAAAAACTTTTATTAAGAAAAATGAATCTGAATGCATGTGTGTTTGCATTAGTGTAAAATTGAGTGTATATGCCATGCTTGATTGTTCTAAATGTTGTGAAATGGTTTAAAGGTGAATGCCACATCATCAAAATCCAAAGAGAAAGAAATCAAATAAGATTAAATAAAGAAAATGGCCATTTTGACCATTTTAAACCACTAGGCCACTTTAGGTGTTCCTAGAAGAAGATTTCTAACAGAAACTTTTCCAACTCTTTTCACCCCTTGCTAGACTAAGTAAAGATGTATCAAGGCCCACTTTACAAACTTACAAAAACATCTAGCAGCTCCATTTAAAGGACATTTGAAAATTGAATCCAATTCATATGTTAAGATCACACTTTTTCAAAAACCTATCAAATCAATTCACCTTGACTTATCCAAGCAAACCTAGTCTCGCAAGCTTAATATAAGATCACTCAAAAATGTTGAATCAAAATTTCAAAAGTGAATTCCATGCGGCCATTTCATCAAACACTTGGCATACACAGAAAAAGCTCTAGCCTAACTTCACTGTTTGGTACAGTGATCATCGACCAAATGGTTCCCTAGTTACTACCCTGTCTCTCTAAGCCTAACCCAGCCCCAGACCAGCTCCCCCCTTCGCCGCTTGCACAGTGGAGCACCGCCCGAATGTGGTCATCGCCAGCCGACCGCGGCCAGCTCGCACCAGACCACCCCGTGCCCATCCAGCATGTCCACTAGCACCACCGTAGCCTACCAACACTCCCTGTCCAGGCCACAGACCCAACCGACTCGTGGACCACCCTAGTCGCGCCGCGCACCGCCTATCTGCACTGTGTCTAGAGTGTGCCAGTGCGCCGTGCCCGACCAGCCCTGCCAGCCCGCGCCTTGCCCTCACCGCGCATGTGCAGCCTTGCCATGATCATGCCACCCTGGTAGACACCCTCGTTCACCGCCACGTGGCCCGCAGCAGCCGCACGCTGTCGCAAGCACCTTTGCCGCCGATTAGAGCGCCGCATGCGCCAGACCAAACCAAGCCGCCCCACGCCGCGCCATTAAGTCCATGAGAACCGCCAGGGAGCACCGCACCGTCCTTCGCCCTCACCCATGCCATTAGCTGCCTGTAGCGACGCCACTGTCGAGCTCACTGCTGCACCACTCGGTCCCCTCGTCTAGGTATAAAAGAAGGCCACCCCCGCCTCCATTCTGCACACCATTCGACTCCCCACTCCTCACTGACCTTCCCCACCTCTCCACGGAGCAAGGCGAGCACCACCGCACCAGAATTTCACTGGAGTCCGCCGCTGCTGGGAGAAGGGCGTCGTCGATTCCAACCTCCCTGAGCCCTGCCGTGACCGTGCCTCGCCTTGCCATCGTCTACCACGTTGTTTTCCCTTGTTGCCGAGCCTAGCTGGATCCCAGGTGAGCCCCGAGAGACCCCCACCACCGCGTTAGGTTTAGTTCGTCGCTAGAGCTGTTCGTCGTCGACGACGACCCTCCACCGTTGGATTAGATTTAGATCATAGAGTCCATATTTAAAGATACCAATTCGCGTTAGATGAGTCACTGACCAGTGGACCCCTCTGTCAGCCGCACGCTATGCTGTGCGGTGCAGTTGGACCGGCCCGTTTAGCTTTCCCGCCCAGGCCTGGAAATTCAAATAAGGATTTTCCTTTTTAGTTTAAATCCTATTATGTCCACATATTTAAAAATAAATTCAGAGAGTTTCACTTAACCAAATTGCATGATTAAATTTTTCTAGAAAGGTAATTAAAATATCTATCCAAGCCCGTTGGATTTAAATCATTTGGAGTTAGAGATAATCTATAGCAAAAATAACAAGACAGAGACTTTTCTACATTCAAACATTTTTCAAAAATCAACCATAATAGCTTTTGAGTTGATTCCAACTCTCAAAAATCACATTTGATAATATCTATCTGAATATGTAATAATATTTAGGTTTGCTTGCAGTTACTTTGGACTAGTACCAAACGAATGCTATTAGAGTATTTCTAGTAACTTTAAATCATTTAAATGATAATCTTAAACTTTATATAATGTGACCAACCCTTAAAATCACATTCCCATGTATTAGAATATGTGGTGATGACATGTGTCCACATGATCACATATTCCATTTGGAGAATATTAAATCTTAATTAATTTCAATTAGTAGAAATTACTTGTCTCAAATAAAATAAATGAAACTAGTTCTTTAAATCTTTTGATGAGGGTGATGATGCTAGATCATCAAGTGTGTGCCTTAGTGTGCTAATTAGACTTAGTTAAGTATTGTTTGGTGATTGTGTACCCTGTATTCATTTATAGACGATAGTACCGACCAAGTCTATGAGGAGGAGGAGTTCTACCCCGAAGAAGATGAAGAAAACTTCAATCACTTCACCAATCAAGGAAAGCCATCACTAGATACAAGTTAACCTAAGCAAGATGCCTTAGGCATGCTTGGGTTATATATTTTGATTTATACCCATCCCAAGTTTTACTTGCAAGCTTTACTTTCTTTTACTTTATTAAACTTCTTTAGCTTTAATATAGATAGCATAAAGAGTATAAAACTAGGCATATCTAGTTACACTTAGATGTCATTCTATGGCATGAGATTGAGATTAGCATCCCTCATTAGTGAACCCTCTTAACTTAGTGGCTAGTGCTAAGCATAAAACTTGATCACTTTAGATGGGAATACTGGATGAAAATGATTATGAAAACCTAAGAATGATGAGTCATTCTATCGAGAGGTTTTGACATGTGTTGAGAAACACAAATGGTTTTGATGATGACAATGTTGATGCATGAGCCTTAGCCCTTTATAAAAATTGATGGTTGGGTTCGGATGCGATACCATTCCAATTTTACCGTACAACCACAATACCTGAATTGGGTAAGGCTTAGCCGGAAGTTTATATGCATTAGTATGGGTTCCCTCGCGGAGGGGGTTTGAGCTGAGGCTACCTCTTGATGATGTCCACCTATGCAGTGCCTAGGATGGCAGATGGCCATGGCTGGGAGGCCAAGCTCATAGGAGAGGTGCTTATACTAGAGTGTGTAAAGGAAAGGTTATGATTGATTATCCGCATACTAAGTATGATGATTTAGAGTTATCCCTGACGGATGTATCGAATGTTGTGGTGAAAGTGTACCACCTCTACAGAGTGTTAAACTATTCAAATAGCCGTGTCCGCGATTATGGACAGTTGGAGTGGCCATACTGTTCCGTCATCAAATGTTTTCAAAATGACTTGTGAAGTGAACTATGATTTTTGACTTGACCGCAACAGGGTTGTGAATATGAAAACTAGGTTCCCAACTTAAGTGATTTAGAACATTTAAGTTAACTTTCTTTACTTCTAAACTCAGCTTTATATAAATCTAGCTTTTGCAAATAAACTTAGAGCTTAGGATTCGTACTAGAACTACCTTACTTGTTAGTGATAGTTGTGAGTACTTAAAGAGTAGTCATGGCTTTGTCCCTGGCTATTCCCGTGGACAGACTACGAGGAGGACTATTAGGAAGATGGATAGCAGGATGGCTATGACAACTAGGATCATCTCCCATCGTTAGCATTGCCTGTGACACTAAAGATGGAGCCCACTGCTACGCTTATTATTCCGCTGCTTGTTTGTATTAAGACTGGATCATGAGATCCTTTATTTGTGTAAGACCTTATTATGGTTTGTAATGGATGATGTACTGTGATATCCAATCTGTTATGTCTCGCAAAAATGGTAATCCTGGGATTGCGATGTATGGCATAACAGGCATCTAGGATTAAAAATCCGGGTGTTGACAATCCTGTAGAGGAACAAGAGGATGCAGAAGACGACAGCGACAAGCAGTAGGAGGAGGACGAAGACGAGAGCATTGGCTCTATAATGTCGGTTGTAGCTCAGAACTTCTGAATAAATCATCAGAATTTAAATTTCAAGAATGCATGCTTAGAAACTTTTGTTTTGTTGTATGTTAAAGTAGAAAATCTCTTTTGTTCAAATTTCTTGGGCTGTACCAACTTCCTTATGTTTAATTATGACAGACAAAATATAAATGATTTCTCTCAATTTCTTGCATAGAAAAATGCACAACTAATTCCATATTCTCGCAGGAACTGGCCCCACTTGTTGAATCAGCAGCACTGCCATGATCTCCACATAACCATGGTGAGTTCTCGAACCAAAGCTGCAGTTACCACATTTCTTCTTCCTCTTCAGTTTTTCCTGGGCGCTTCTTCTTCATCTTCCTCGGTCATTCATCTACAGTTTTTCCTAGGCGCTTCTTCTTCCTCTGTTCTGGAACCATTGGTTCATCTTCTTCTTCCTCTTGCAGGAAGTTCATTGTAGGCATTTCCTTTCACCCATTTCCTTGCAGGCATGGACGATGGGAAATGCACAACATAGACCCACTTGGTCCCTGCCCATGGCACCATGACTTTGATAGTGGTGTACACAAATGATGAAGCGACTATGGAGACAACTCTCGCTAGGTATGAGAAATTTCTTGAGCAGGAGAAGCAAAAGTTTGTGGGGCTAGACTTGGAGTACACCCTTGCAAATAAGCGAAAAATCCTCCATAAGAGATCATTGTCGTGCAAATCGCCATACATGAGGAGGTCCTCGTTTACCACTTCTGCAGGTATGTGAAATTTAAATTTGAGATCACCACTTCTGCATCCCTTGTTCCCTTACATTCCTAAAACCATCTAACTGCAGGAGTAAACCAACTGAGAAGCATGTTCCGGCTTTGGTCGAGTTCTTGTGCAGGAAAGGGATAACTTTCACTAGCATGGATATCACAAATGACACAATTATGCTTTCTCGTGCGTTGATAAAAATCCTAGATGGGTACCACATCGACATCCAAAATCTATACAACATCAAATAATACCCAGCAAAGTATGGCATGGGTGATCTGGCAGCAGAAATCACTGATAAATCCTATGCAAAACTAAAGAAATTGAAGCGACACGAGCACAACTATTGGGAGTGGAAGCCAATGAGCCAGGTGCGCCTCGAGTATGCAGCCAGAGACGCCTACATGGCGTACGAGTTGTATAGAAAGCTCATTACCATGAAAGATGGGATTGTTAAGGTGGGGTTTTTCGTGAGAGAGCTATGCCCTGGTTGCAAGCTAGCCTAGGAGAAGAAGCGCGAGGAGGACAGAAAGCGGTATCAGGACGAGCATGGATCTTGGGACGGTGGTAACAGCAAGCGGTTAAATGGGAATAAAGTCAAGGATGACAACAAGTGGTGGTGATACATTATGTGTTTGAACTAGATTAGTTTATAGTTTATTTTGTGTACGTAGTATATATTTTGGGATGTACAGATTAGTTTGGGATCTAAGCGTTGGAAGAACTTGCATGCATATGTATGTGGTTACCTATATGCTATATATGTACAAAAGTGTGATGGGTTGTTGCATTGATATAGGCATTATATCTAGGCCCCTGGTGAGCATATGGTCTCTCACATATATCGATCGATATGCATGCGCATGATCCAGCATCTTCTTGGGCTCAAACTTTGAGATAGGTATCATCTAGGCAACTTTAGTGGATTTTGTGATGCACCTTTTCCTTTGTGTGATGCATGACCACACACACATCCTCCATTGAATGATGTGTGTGTTCTTTTCCTACACTAGTACACAGAGATATATGTCCACTAGAGCCATTGATCACATCACATGACCACACATTGCATATATATGACCACATTGAATAGATATCCACACTAGCTAGATGTCATTGATCCACATACATGACTACATTGCATGTGTTCTCTTTTACAAAACCACATTGTTGGTACATGTACACACTAGTGGATTCTGTGATGCAACTTCTGTCACACTGGTGCAACATGCATGCAATGTGTGTGGAAGCAACTATGCTTTTCCTACATTGGTATTTGTGACCATACATGTGGCTGTACACATGACCCCTAGAGTCATTATTGCATATATATATGTGTTCTTTTCCTAAACCAGTACACACAGATATATATATATATCCACTAGAGACACTGATCCCATCACATGACCACACATTGCATATATATGTACACTATTCTTTTCCAAAACAATACAAGGTGATGATATATCTCTCTCTACATATATATGCATGACCAGACATGCATATACTCAAGGATTATGTGATGATGCACAAATTATGTCACAATGGTCCATGCATGCATGCATGCAATGTGGAAGCTCCTTTATTTAATTCATATGTGTTGTTTGGTCTCTATGACCAATATGGAATATATATATATACTATAGGGGGGCATATTGCATGCATGTGTTCTTTTTCCTAACCCACATTGATATGGTCACCAGAGTCATTGATAGATCCACATCCATGATGATCTATGACGACATTTGCATGTATGTACATTGTTCTTCCAAAACCTACCACAATGATATCTCTACACATATGCATGACCACACAATGCATATACTACTCAAGTGGATTATCTGATGATGCACAACAATAATAATTCTGTCACACTACATGCATGCAATGTGTGGAAGCTCTCCTTTATTTAACCTATGTGTTTTTGGTCTCTATGACCATATATGGATCTCTCCTAGAGTCATATTGCATGCATATGTGTTCTTTTTCATGCATATATTGCATTATTGTTGATAGATCCACATGAGATGACCACATTGCATGCATGTGTGTTCTTTTCCAACAATATACCACATTTTGACATATATCTACATAATGACCACACATATATAACTCTGGATGATGCAACTTACGTCACACTGGTGCAACATGCATGCAATGTGTGTGGAAGCAACTGTGTTTTTCCTATATTGGTCTTTGTGACCATACATGTGGCTGTACACATGAGCCCTAGAGTCATTATTGCATATATATGTGTTCTTTTTCCTAAACCACATTGATATTCACACTACTACTAGTAGCTAGATGTCATTGATCCACATACATGACCACATTGCATGTGTTCCCTTTTCCAAAACCACATTGTTAATTAGTATATCTACCAGTAACTAGTGGATTCTGTGATGCAACTTCTGTCACACTGGTGCAACATACAATATGTTGCTTTCTCATGTGTTTTGGTCTATATGCATGTGACCATGCATGGTTTAATACACATGGATCCTCCCCTAGAGACATTGCATGATGTGTGTTCTTTTCCTAAACCAGTACACACTAATATATATCCACTAGAGCCACTGATCCCATCACATGACCACACATTGCATATATATGTACACTGTTCTTTTCCAAAACAACACAAGTTGATGATATATATCTCTCTACATATATATGCATGACCAGACATGCATATACTCAAGGATTATGTGATGATGAACAA
Organism: Avena sativa; assembly: GCA_916181665.1. Taxonomy (NCBI): domain Eukaryota; kingdom Viridiplantae; phylum Streptophyta; class Magnoliopsida; order Poales; family Poaceae; genus Avena; species Avena sativa. The sequence goes on along the minus strand of OV702290.1, from coordinate 21,453,673 downwards.
ATTCTATCACACTGGTCCATGCATGCATGCATGCAATGTGGAAGCTCCTTTATTTAATTCCTATGTGTTGTTTGGTCTCTATGACCAATATAGAATATATATATATCTCCTATAGAATGTCATATTGCATGCATGTGTTCTTTTTCTTAACCCACATTGATAGGGTCACCAGATTCATTGATAGATCCACTTCAATGATGATTTGTGACCACATTTAACTTGCATGTGTGTACATTGTTCTTCCAAAACCTACCACAATGATATCTCTACACATATGCATGACCACACAATGTATATACTACTCAGGTGGATTATGTGATGATGCACACCTATAATAATTCTGTCACACTACATGCATGCAATGTGTGGAAGCTCTCCTTTATTTAACCTATGTGTTTTTGGTCTCTATGACCATATATGGATCTCTCCTAGAGTCATATGGCATGCATGTGTGTTCTTTTCCACGCATATGTTGCATTATTGTTGATAGATCCACATGAGATGACCACATTGCATGCACGTGTGTTCTTTTCCAACAATATACCACATTTTGACATATATCTACATGATGACCACACATATATAACTCTTGATGATGCAACTTCTGTCACACTGGTGCAACATGCATGCAATGTGTGTGGAAGCAACTATGTTTTTCCTACATTGGTCTTTGCGACCATACATGTGGCTGTACACATGACCCCTAGAGTCATTATTGCATATATATATATGTGTTCTTTTCCTAAACCAGTACACACAGATATATATATATCCACTAGAGCCACTGATCCCATCACATGACCACACATTGCATATATATGTACACTATTCTTTTCCAAAACAATACAAGGTGATGATATATCTCTCTCTACATATATATGCATGACCAGACATGCATATACTCAAGGATTATGTGATGATGCACAAATTCTGTCACAATGGTCCATGCATGGTGCATGCAATGTGGAAGCTCCTTTATTTAATTCATATGTGTTGTTTGGTCTCTATGACCAATATGGAATATATATATACTATAGGGGGGCATTTTGCATGCATGTGTTCTTTTTCCTAACCCACATTGATATGGTCACCAGAGTCATTGATAGATCCACATCCATGATGATCTATGACGACATTTGCATGTATGTACATTGTTCTTCCAAAACCTACCACAATGATATCTCTACACATATGCATGACCACACAATGCATATACTACTCAAGTGGATTATCTGATGATGCACAACAATAATAATTCTGTCACACTACATGCATGCAATGTGTGGAAGCTCTCCTTTATTTAACCTATGTGTTTTTGGTCTCTATGACCATATATGGATCTCTCCTAGAGTCATATTGCATGCATATGTGTTCTTTTTCATGCATATATTGCATTATTGTTGATAGATCCACATGAGATGACCACATTGCATGCATGTGTGTTCTTTTCCAACAATATACCACATTTTGACATATATCTACATAATGACCACACATATATAACTCTGGATGATGCAACTTATGTCACACTGGTGCAACATGCATGCAATGTGTGTGGAAGCAACTGTGTTTTTCCTATATTGGTCTTTGTGACCATACATGTGGCTGTACACATGAGCCCTAGAGTCATTATTGCATATATATGTGTTCTTTTTCCTAAACCACATTGATATTCATACTACTACTAGTAGCTAGATGTCATTGATCCACATACATGACCACATTGCATGTGTTCCCTTTTCCAAAACCACATTGTTAATTAGTATATCTACCAGTAACTAGTGGATTCTGTGATGCAACTTCTGTCACACTGGTGCAACATACATTATGTTGCATTCTCATGTGTTTTGGTCTATATGCATGTGACCATGCATGGTTTAATACACATGGATCCTCCCCTAGAGACATTGCATGATGTGTGTTCTTTTCCTAAACCAGTACACACTAATATATATCCACTAGAGCCACTGATCCCATCACATGACCACACATTGCATACATATGTACACTGTTCTTTTCCAAAACAACACAAGTTGATGATATATATCTCTCTACATATATATGCATGACCAGACATGCATATACTCAAGGATTATGTGATGATGCAGAAATTCTATCACACTGGTCCATGCATGCATGCAATGTGGAAGCTCCTTTATTTAATTCATATGTGTTGTTTGGTCTCTATGACCAATATAGAATATATATATCTCCTATAGAATGTCATATTGCATGCATGTGTTCTTTTTCTTAACCCACATTGATAGGGTCACCAGATTTATTGATAGATCCTCTTCCATGATGATTTGTGACCACATTTAATTTTCATGTGTGTACATTGTTCTTCCAAATCCTACCACAATGATATCTCTACACATATGCATGACCACACAATGTATATACTACTCAGGTGGATTATGTGATGATGCACACCTATAATAATTCTGTCACACTACATGCATGCAATGTGTGGAAGCTCTCCTTTATTTAACCTATGTGTTTTTGGTCTCTATGACCATATATGGATCTCTCCTAGAGTCATATGGCATGCATGTGTGTTCTTTTCCACGCATATGTTGCATTATTGTTGATAGATCCACATGAGATGACCACATTGCATGCACGTGTGTTCTTTTCCAACAATATACCACATTTTGACATATATCTACATGATGACCACACATATATAACTCTTGATGATGCAACTTATGTCACACTGGTGCAACGTGCATGCAATGTGTGTGGAAGCAACTATGCTTTTCCTACATTGGTCTTTGTGACCATACATGTGGCTGTACACATGACCCCTAGAGTCATTATTGCATATATATATGTGTTCTTTTTCCTAAACCACATTGATATCGACACTACTACTAGTAGCTAGATGTCATTGATCCACATACATGACGACATTGCATGTGTTCTCTTTTCCAAAACCACATTGTATATCTACCACACACTAGTGGATTCTGTGATGCAACTTTTGTCACACTGGTGCAACATGCAATATGTTGCTTTCTAATGTGTTTTGGTCTATATGCATGTGAGCATGCGTGGTTTAATACACATGGATCCTCCCCTAGATACATTGCATGATGTGTGTTCTTTTCCTAAACCAGTTCACACTGATATATATATATATCCACTAGAGCCACTGATCCCATCACTTGACCACACATTGCATATATATGTACACTGTTCTTTTCCAAAACAACACAAGTTGATGATATATATATATATCTCTACATATATATGCATGACCAGACATGCATATACTCAAGGATTATGTGATGATGCACAAATTCTTTCACACTAGTCCATGCATGCATGCATGCAATGTGGAAGCTCCTTTATTTAATTCCTATGTGTTGTTTGGTCTCTATGACCAATATGGAATATATATATCTATCTCCTATAGGGGGTCATGTTGCATGCATGTGTTCTTTTTCCTAACCCACATTGATATGGTCACCAGAGTCATTGATAGATCCACATCCATGATGATCTGTGACCACATTTGCATGTATGTACATTGTTCTTCCAAAACTTACCACAATGATATCTCTACACATATGAATGCCCACACAATGCATATACTACTCAAGTGGATTATGTGATGATGCACAACTAATAATAATTTTGTCACACTGCATGCATGCAATGTGTGGAAGCTCTTCTTTATTTAATCTATGTGTTTTTAGTCTCTATGACCATATATGGATCTCTCCTAGCGTCATATTGCATGCATGTGTGTTCTTTTCCATGCATATATTGCATTATTGTTGATAGATCCGCAAGAGATGACCACATTGCATGCATGTGTGTTCTTTTCCAACAATATACCACATTTTGACATATATCTACATGATGACCACACATATAACTCTGGATGATGCAACTTATGTCACACTGGCGCAACATGCATGCAATGTGTGTGGAAGCAGTTGTGATTTTCCTATATTGGTCTTTGTGACCATACATGTGGTTGTTCACATGACCTCTAGAGTCATTATTGCATATATATGTGTTCTTTTTCCTAAATCACATTGATATCCACACTACTACTAGTAGCTAGATGTCATTGATCCACATACACGACCACATTGCATGTGTTCTCTTTTCCAAAACCACATTGTTAATTGGTATATCTACCACACACTAGTGGATTCTGTGATGCAACTTCTGTCACAATGGTGCAACATGCAATATGTTGCTTTAATTTCTATGTGTTTTGGTCTGTATGACCATGCATGGTTTAATTTGACACATGATATATCCCCTAGAGATATTGCATGATTGATGTGTGTGTTCTTTTCCTAGCACACACTGATATATATCCACCTGAGCCATTGATCCCACATGACCACATTGCATACACTGTTCTTTTCCAAAACCACAATGATATATCTCTAGCGAGCTACATGTACACATGACCGCCCTAATCTGGAGAAATGGATTGTTCAAAATAAACCACATTTTGAATCTTATCTATAAATTTGAATATATTATCCAAAATACTTAACTCTCTTGAGATCATTATACAAACTAGTAGTCCACATTATTGCTTTTTTCAAGATTTATTCGTCAATAATTTATAGTTTTCTTCACCAAGGATCTTTTTAGTGGAGACCTTCTAAAATACGGTTAATATTTTTGGACCCTCCATCGTGCATCCAACGGCTAGGAAACCAACTCCAAATTTCCAGGTCAGATCCTCCCGCCCATGCGAAATTTGGCACTAGCGCGGGAGAGTTTCTACGCAAACGAAAATTTCTCGAGCTACAATTACATTTGAGCCCACCCGCACAACGCCACCCAAGCATTCCTGCAAAGGTCATTTACGTAATCTATTCCAAACCCTTTTTATCCCCTCGCCGAAATGAGACAGATCCAAATTTCCCCACCGCCCTCGGTGCCGCCATCCTCCCCCTTTTCCCCTCGCCTTTCCCGCCATCCTCCCAGCCATCCTCCCCCTTTCCCCTTGCTGATGTCCATCCGTCCGCCATTTGCCTTTAATACCCTCGTCTCCATCCGTTCTTCTAGTAGTAACCTCTCCGTCACCCTAGCACAAACCCTAGCCCCTCCTCACCGTCCCGGTTTTCCACCACGTCCGTCAACCTCGCCGATCGTCCACCTCGCCAATAGCCAGCTGACCTTTTCTACCACCTTGTTGTACACTTCACCCGCAAAGTCGGCCAGCTCTCCGTCCATCTCCCCGTCTAGCTCACCGTCCAGCTTGATGACAAGGCCCATCACCACACTGACAAGGCCCGTCCACCTCATTGCCCACCTCGTCGACGAGGTCTGCTACCTCGCCGTCCAGATCGATGCCACGTTCCCTAGGTCACTACAAGAAACACGGTATCAAAAAGGCCCTACATCCTATAGGCAAGGAAACACGCTCATCCTCGATTCTCATGTTTTTTTACTTTGCCTGAGAAATGTTGTTCATTATCCTGTTCATGCCACCAATTTACCTTTTTTGTTGCAGTTATTCTCTCTTATTTGTTCTGCCTATGAAATTGCTTGTGATTTTACAAGTCTTGTGATCAAGGTTGCATTATCATGTTTGTTGCATGAGTTTGACTGCTTCATGACATGTCTAATGAGCAGAGTATAAATTGTTCATAGTAGTCTATTTTACATGATGTTTACTATTGAATAATCAACATCATATGTCATGACTTGTTTAATTGCCTATTTTAATTGCATGAAAGATGCTTATCCTTCTGATGTTTAATTGTCCTTCCCTGCTTATTAGTGCAACCAGCCAACCAATTGACAAGTGAGATTCAGAGTATTCGACTTATGATCAGTTTACATACAGATAAAGTTTGCATTATCTTGGTTGTTCCATTGGTTTGGCTGCTTCATCCTATGTGTTTCGATAAGAGTATAAATTTCTCATAGTGGACTCTATTACATGATGATTACTATAGAACAATCAGCACTATAAGTTATATTTTGCTTATTTGTAGGATAGTTGCTTATCCTGCTTATGTTTTATTGTGATTATCCTCTTTAACTATGTCTATACTATTTTGTCTTATGATCTGTTTGCGTGTGATAAAGGTTGCATCATCTTGCCTTTTTGCATTAGTTTAGCTACTTCATCATATGCCTTATGATCATAGTAGAAATTGATCATAGTGAGCTGTCACATGATGAGTTCTATAGAACAATCAGTACAGTAGGTTATGTTTCCTGTTTAATTGCACTATTGCTGCTTATCCTGCTTATGTTTTATTGTCCCACTCTGCTTATTACTGCAACCAATTGGTGAATTGTCCAGCTTGTTCATCGTCTTGTCTCTTGCTTTGCTTTGGCTGCTTCATCATTAGTCTTGTGATATGATATTCAGAGTAGAAGTTCCTCATAGTGGACAGTTGGACATTATGATTAGTATAGAACAATCAATACAATAGGACACAGGTTATATTTTTGTAGCTTACTAAAGAGTTGTTTATTGATGATAGAACCACAATTGCATCCCGTGGAAGAAAGACGGATGGAAAACATCACGAGAAACAATGCGCGGATGCAAAAAATGGGTCTTAGGCGTCTTGTTTATGAATCTCCCACTGAATTCTCCCCTAAAAAGAGAAAGGATGAAGGCTCTAGATCTGACTATTATCCTGAACAGGAGGGGGAGGATGAGTGATACATTGCAAATGTATCTATAATTTTTGATGTTCCATGCTTGGTTTTATCTACTTTATTGTGTTTTGTTCCAACTTTGGAGTACTTTTCATATGATTTCTTCGACTTAACCTATTAACAAGATGCCACAGTGCCAGTTGCCTATTTTCTGCTGTTTTTGGTTCCAGGACGTCAGAAAATCAATATTCTCGGAATTGGACCGGACAAAAGCCAAAGTCGATATTTTACCGGAAGACTCAAGGAGCCAGAAGACGAGACGGAGAGGGGCCACAGGGTGGCCACACCATGCAGTGGCGCGGGCTAGCCTTGGCCGTGCCACCAGGTGGTGTGGGCCCCCTGGTTGCCCACCGACCTTGCCTCTTCGCCTATAAGAAGCCTCCCAATGCAAAAACCCTAAATCATCAAGCCTCCAGCCACGAAAAGTTCCGCAGCGCCGACACCACCGAAAAGGAGATTCGGGGACAGAAAGTCTATGTTCCGGCACCCTGCCGGGACGGGGAAGTGCCCCCGGAGCCATCTACATCGATCTCCACCACCATCTCCATCACTGTTGCTTATTCCCATGATGACGAGGGAGTAGTTCTCTCTCGAGGCTAAGGGTTCTACCGGTAGCTATGTGTTCATCTCTCTCTATGCATGATCATATTGTGATCATGAGCTTTGTAATCAAGTAGATCTACCTTGCTACTCAAGTGCTTTAATAGATCTCTGCTCTCCCCATGTGTGTGAAAGTGATAGCGTGCATACCATGGTGGCACTTAGGCTAGAGATTTCAAATACTTGTTACGAGTTATATTTGGAGTTGGATGTATTTATGAAATTGTGGTGTTTGTTGGAACCATCTAGTACTCAAGGTGACAGTGTGGGTTTTCTAGATGGGAAAGGCTTACTTTGAGGTGTGCTGTTATAGCCCTACCATGGATTAGAGTGTCCAACCGGAGAGTAGTTATGAGTGGTATCATAAAGAGAAGATATTTATATGAGGGTGTTCACTAGTGAAAGTATGATCCCTAGGCCTTGTTTCTAAGCATTGAAACGCCGTTTGCAATTAGATCTGTTACATGTTTGCTTGCTTCCTTATTTCAGTTTGCCTTTAGTATTTTCCACGCCATCAAGCTATTTTCTGGCACCGTTACCACTTATAATTATACATACCACTTGTATTTCACTATCTCTTCACCAAAAAAGTGTATTGGGTGTGTTGGGGACACAAGAGACTTCTTGTATCTTGATTGCAGGGTTGCTTGAGAGGGGATACCTTTGACCACTTCCTCCTTGAGTTCGATAAACCTTGGGTGATCCACCTAAGGGAAAACTTGCTGCTGTTCTACAAAACCCTACACTTGGAGGCCCAACAACTGTCTACACGAATAGAAGTGCGTAGACATCAAGCTATTTTTTGGCGCCGTTGCCGGGGAGGTATGGTAAAAGGTATTCACACCGGAGGATTAAAGAAGAAGAACCTCCCACGGCAAACGCCTATTTTCTGGCGCCGTTTCCGGGGAGGTAAGGTAAAAGGTACTCACATCCTTCGGTGTGAGTGCTCGAAGTTATTTCCTTTAGATTCTGCAATTTTGTCTTTTTGTTTCTTGTTTTCACTAGTTAGGCTTAATGGAAAACAACAACAAATTTAGAGATCTTTATAGTATTTATCTTGAGTTAGGACATGAAGTATTTGAAGAGAAAATTAAAAAACCTATGGAACTTTATTTGCATGCTAATAGAAATGTTGTTAGTATGAATTCTTTAGACACCATTATTGCTAATGCTATGGAAAAGTCTAAGCTTGGGGAAGCTAGATTTTATGAAAATGATCTTTTTAGTCTCCCAAGCACGGAGGAGAAAATTTACTTTGATGATACTATACCTCCAATATATGATGATTACAATGATGAATATGATATTTTCAGTCCATCTACTATTGAGGAGAAGATTAATTATGATTACAATATGCCTCCTATATTTGATGATTATGGTGATGAGAAAAATAATGATAGATATTTTGTTGAATTTGCTCCCACTACAATTAATAAGAATGACTATGCTTATGTGGAGAGTAATAATTATTATATGCATGTGGCTCATGATAAGAATGTTTTATGTGATAGTTATATTGTTAATTTTATTCATGATGGTACGAAAAGTTATTATGAGAGAGGGAAACATGGTTTTATGTATCTCAACAATATTAAGTTTCCCCTCTTTATGTTGAAAGTCTTGAAGTTGCACTTGTTTTGCCTTACTATGCTTGTTGCTTTGTGCTTTGATGACTTGTTTCTTTACAAGATTCCTATTCATAGGAAGTGGGTTAGACTTAAATGTTCTTTGAATTTGCTTCTTGATGCTCTCTTTTACTTCAATTCATATTTCCTATGTGAGCATCTTCTCAAACTATCATGCCTAACTTAAAGGCATTCAAGAAAAGTACTTATTGGGAGATAACCCAAAAGTTTTACATGAGTCTTGGAAGTTATTACTTCAGTAATAACCGCTCCTTATCCTTTTTATTTGCTTTTTGTGCCAAGAGTAACCTCTAATGATAGAGAAGTAATGATTGGGAAAGTTGCTGTCCCGAAACAGATTTTTGTGCTTTGCCGTAAAAATTCGTGTAAAATCTCTGTACGTCCTTTTGAGGCATGAAGTTTTGTGCTTCTGCCCCAGGTTGGTATCTAACTTTAGTTAGTTCAACACTTTTCTATTTGAGCAACATAAGGTCTTCTAAAAAATTCGTCTTTACCTGCTGGTCTGTTTTGACAGATTTCTGCCATTATTTGCATTCGCTTCTTATTGGTTCCATTTTGAGTTCTTTTGGGGAATTGAGCTTTTGAGGGAAGTGCTAAAGTAGCTTGTGTTTTAATGGAAGTTTTATTGGTGTTGAAACTGAACCTAAAGACCTATTATCTTAAGTGCACTAATGTTGCTAATAAAGATTGTGTAAAGTTTTGTATGAAGGAAAATTTTCAGGTGTATGGAAGGAATGAGTAATGAGATGAAGGATGGACTAAAGCTCAAGCTTGGGGATGCCACGCCTGTCACCCCAAGAAATATAAAGAGGTACAAGCGTCAAAGCTTGGGGATTCCCAAGGCATCCCCTTCTCCATCAATAAAAATCCCAGGTTTCTTCCAAACGCTTCATTTTTATTGTTTCATGCACAGTTGTGTTGTTCTTGGAGCGTCTTATTTTTCATTTTCATTTTGGTTTTTCGTTTGCTTTATTTGCTTAGTTTTCTAAATAAAATGGTTGGACCCCCTCTTTCATGCATTTGGTTTTCAAATAGTTTGGTTTGGATTGGAAAAGAGTAGGAAAGTTCATGCTTAACTGGTAAAGAGAGTTTGTTTTTGACTGTGGTCTATGCTTTGTCATGCCATGCTTGATATTTTTTTGTCTTTAGGCTTAGTATTCTTTGCTGTAGCATGACTTGTTATAAACAATTGAGATTGCTTAATGTGCCTTGGATGAATCATGCGTTGTTTTAGCATATTAAAGCATAGTATAGTGGTATTCTCCTTTGATGCTTTATTTTGGTTGACTTGGCGCATGCTCACACCATGTTATGACTATCCAAAGTCATCATAGCCTTTATGATCCTTTAGTTTTCAACTTGTAGTATCACTTTATGCTTTGATCAATGATGTTTTGTCGCTCTGCATGATTATGGCCATTATTGCTCTCCTAGTTCGTCGCTCCCAGTCTTTTGCTAGCCTCCACAACCAAGTATGAGTTCCACTCATGCATCCAGCTCCTAAAACCAAGTTATTCCAAAGAGTCCACCATATCTACCTATTAGCATTTTCTATTCCAAGTATATTCATGTTTTTATCTACCTTTCGAGTTAAACTTGTTATGAGAAAACTAGTGATTAAAGCTCTCACGAACTTGATGGCATACTTTACTTTTCTTGCCCTTAATAAACTTGAACTATTGTGTCGTATGTGTTGTATATGCTTGCACTTATTTGTTGGGGATTAGCAGAACCATGCTGTCATGGGGAACGCTTTCAACATTGCACTGGTACTTTGTACCTAGTTGATATCATGCTCTTTTGTCTATGGATGTCGTCGGTGTGAAATGAAAGGGAGCTTCTAAGTCCATGGAGTTATGTATATGTGTTAGAGAAACGCCTGGGCCGCTGGTCTACTCGATGCTGCCATGGTGGAAACCTGCATCGTAACCATAATGAGTTGTCTATGAAGCATTCTTCTTATAAAAAAAAGTCCTATATTGAGAAAAAAGAGAAAAAGAAAAAAAAGAGGTTATGAAAAGAGGAAAGAGAGAAAAAAGCACCATATTCCCATGGTAAATAAGAAGATTGCTGAGATGCTCGTTGTCTGCTTGCCTTGTCATTTTGATATGGGGATTCTTCCGTATCATCGGGCAAGGGGTACCCCGTTGGCGGTTCTCTATGATACACATGTACTTACGATGACAAGAACTTACCGGTGACTAAACTTGAGTAGCATGAGGAGCGGCCCTCGTATACAAGGGACATGAGATTTCTAACTTATACTTCGTCAAGCATGTACACCATAGTTTGTTCACTTTAACCTTAATCACTTCAATATGCTTATGATAGGGGCAATGAGAGCTGAAAGCTATAAGTACCATAATTTTTGGAAGCTCTTTATGAAAGTTGAATCTCTGCTTCCTTCTATGAAGGACTTTCTTCCACTTATATATTGAGTCTCCACCTTCTACCTTTATGCACCTACTTTGAGAGCATAGTGGCCATTCTCAGTTCTATGTGCATTGTCCCAAGACTAGTTGATTGATGCATACCGTGATGTTGCTTGTTTTAAACTATTTGTATCTAGTCACTCTTATGAACTTTGAAGGTGTCCAATGCATTTATGTTTGCTACTCTATGAGGGACAAGCTAAATGCCACTATGCTATGTTTTCTTTATGTGAAACAAACAAACGTCTTGCAAAGCATTGTTATTCATGAATCTTTTGTTTGTGCCTTTTTATGTTGCAACATAGTTGCTTTGTCTTATTGTTAGAAATTTATCTTTCATGTTATGGTTGAAGTACTATGATCCTAGCTTTGAATGTTTTACAAATACTTTGATCAAGTTTATGATGGTGCATGTCACCTCAAAAATTATTCTTTCTTTTTATCACTTACAAACTCGAGGACGAGCAGGAGTTAAGCTTGGGGATGTTGATACGTTGCTAGCGTATCCATAATTTTTGATGTTCCATGCTTGGTTTTATCTACTTTCTTGTGTTTTGTTCCAACTTTGGAGTACTTTTCATATGATTTCTTGGACTAACCTATTAACAAGATGCCACAGTGCCAGTTGCCTGTTTTCTGCTGTTTTTGGTTCCAGGAAGTCAGAAAATCAATATTCTCGGAATTGGACCGGACAAAATCCAAAGTCGATATTTTATCGGAACACTCAAGGAGCCATAAGACGAGACGGAGTGGGGCCACAAGGTGGCCACACCATGTGGTGGCACGGGCTAGCCCAGGCCGCGCCACTAGGTGGTGTGGGCCCCATGGCCGCCCATCGACCTTGCCTCTTTGCCTATAATAAGCCGCCTGATGCGAAAACCCTAAATCATCAAGCCTCCAGCCACGAAAAGTTCCACAGCACCGACACCACCGAAACGGAGATTCAGGGACAGAAAGTCTATGTTCCGGCACCCTGCCGGGACGGGGAAGTGCCCCCGGAGCCATCTACATCGATCTCCACCACCATCTCCATCACTGTTGCTTATTCCCATGATGACGAGGGAGTAGTTCTCTCTCGAGGCTAAGGGTTCTACCGGTAGCTATGTGTTCATCTCTCTCTATGCATGATCATATTGTGATCATGAGCTTTGTAATCAAGTAGATCTACCTTGCTACTCAAGTGCTTCAATAGATCTCTGCTCTCCCCATGTGTGTGAAAGTGATAGCGTGCATACCATGGTGGCACTTAGGCTAGAGATTTCAAATACTTGTTACGAGTTATATTTGGAGTTGGATGTCTTTATGAAATTGTGGTGTTTGTTGGAACCATCTAGTACTCAAGGTGACAGTGTGGGGTTTTCTAGATGGGAAAGGCTTACTTTGAGGTGTGCTGTTATAGCCTTACCATGGATTAGAGTGTCCAACCGGAGAGTAGTTAAGAGTAGTATCATAAAGAGAAGATATTTATATGATAGCGTTCACTAGTGAAAGTATGATCCCTAGGCCTTGTTTCTAATCATTGAAACACCATTTGCAATTAGATCTGTTACATGTTTGCTTGCTTCCTTCTTTATTTCAGTTTGCCTTTAGTCTTTTCCACGCCGTCAAGCTATTTTCTGGCACCGTTACCACTTATAATTATCCATACCACTTGTATTTCACTATCTCTTCGCCGAACTAGTGCATCTATACACCTGACAAGTGTATTGGGTGTGTTGGGGACACAAGCGACTTCTTGTATCTTGATTGCAGGGTTGCTTGAGAGGGGATACCTTTGACCACTAACTCCGTGAGTTCGATAAACCTTGGGTGATCCACTTAAGGGAAAACTTGCTGCTGTTCTACAAACCTCTGCACTTGGAGGCCCAACAACTGTCTACAATAATAGAAGTGCGTAGACATCAATGAGCTAGACGTAGTCCCCTTACTTGCATACTCATCTTTTGTGTAATTATTTGGTTACTTAATTTTCCATATATGTTGTGCTTTTTTATTATCCCGAATTAACTACCTTTGAATTGTGTAGACTAAGAAGAGGAAATATAAGAAGAAACATGTCATCATGACAAGGATGGCTGGTGGTGGTGGATCAGCTTCTCGGAAGCGCGTCTCGTTTAGCATGGCTGCCTCGATAGAACGTACGAGACATACTAGGTCGAAGAGGAATCCGCTAGAAGTACTTTCACCTCCAAGTTCTCCACGGCACCCACCAAGACCGCCAAGTGTTGTGACCTCTTCGCAAGAAACTCAGAGTCTTGCAGATCCTGATGCTCGAGGAGAGAAGGTAGCATCCCAAATCGAGATGGCAGCACTCCATGGCAGGAAGACAGCAGTCCAAGACGAGCAGACAACTGCCCCAAGCAAGCAACCAACTCCCCAAGGAAAGCACATTATATTGTTTGAATGGCACTTATTATATGGTAGAACACTAACTCCACATTATATTTTTGTAGATGATTTTGGCCATCATCCTTCTGAAGATACTATTAAACATGATGATCCTCAAATTGTCTTGAGGGAAAAAACATGGGGAAGCAGCAAGAGAATGTGTACAACGGAGGAAAGCTTCCATTTGCCATTCCTCTAGGAAGAACTATTGCTTCCAAGTTCGCCACTGAGTGTGCAAAAAAAGTCAGGACTGGTATGCCTATCTTTCCCCGCTAGAAAGAGTACAAGGAGAGGCCGGATGTCAGATCAGAGTTCTATGATAGAGTTTTCGTATGTTCTGTGATTCAAATGCCCTTTTCTTCTCATTACTGTTCAAGCATAGGCCGATGCACGATGTTTTATTTTAGCAAAAGTTTGTCATGGATGCATCACACCCAGATGTGTAGGTTGCTTGCAACCAGCAGTTAATGAGGCACGCAAGAATTCAAAGGAATCTCCTGAAGAAGCTGTTTTTTGGACCCACTCCCATTGAATGAAGTAACAAGGATTTCTCCTGTTGAACACATGAACAATGCAGAGTGGTGCCAGCTTGTTGATTCTTGGACTAACCCCAGGAACCAGGTCACGTCTTGTCTACTCAACTTCCCCCTGTTTGTGTTTAACCAGGACTGACTCTTATACTCTATGCTCTCTCTTTGTGTAGGCCCGTTGTCTAATAAACAGGCAAACAAGAAATAGACAACCTTATCATAGTGACTTGTATTTCTATGACAGCCGGGGCTTCTCCAATCACACTGTGAAAAAAGCAATAGTAAGCCCTCTAGAATACTTTTCATCTTCCAAAATTTCAATGCCATAATTGTCCCTAAAATGAGTATGATCATTTGTAATTTGCTGGCTATTTTTCTAATGTTTGATTCACTGATGGCACCAATAGGCAACCAAGGAAAACAATAGGCAACCAAGGAAAACTCAATCGGCAACCAAGGAAAACAAGATGGCACCTAATGGTATAGAAGATATCACTGAGGCTGAACAACCTCCTTCCACCAACACGATGCACTCTGCGCTATCGAAGGACATCAACATCCATTCTTCAAGACCAGCCAAGACTCTCCTTGAAGCGCAACTCAGGGCTCAAAGAGCAGGGAATGCAATACTGTGCAGTGCCATTGTGGGGTTGTAGACGGAGAGACCATATGGCAAGGCAGAAGCCCTGAAGGAAGCGTAGGAAGTGTGGAAGAAGCTATACCAGGTCCATCTTTGTCATCTTCGTATAATTCAATACCCTATTTGTCCATGAAGACGTGCTTGGAATTTGCTTGCTACTTTTCTAACATTTGCTTCTATAACTTCCAGGCGCCCATTGGAAGCACGGTGGCGCCATCTACTGCAGGAGATGGCATTGAGGATCAACCCCTTGCTTCCACTGATGAAAGCATCCATGCTTTAAGAACAACCAACTCTCTCCTTGAAGCACAACTTTTGGCTGAGAGAGCAGCAAATGAGGCATTGAGCAGACACATTAAAGCATTGATGAAGGAGATAGAAGCAAAGAATGAAGCACGGAAAGCACTTATGAACTTCGCAGACCTTATAAATGCATTACATCAGCAATTCTTAGCTACATTGCGTAAGTGATATGGTGGTGTGACTCAAAGCTTGTTAGGCTCTTTTCTTTATTATGTTGGAAACTTATGTGCAAACCTATTTATGTCCCCTGAAACATGTGCCCTGCAATTTCTGTCATTTTGATCTGGACGGTGCAATCTAGCAAAGTTGCCAACACTCTTCTCCGACGTAAATGAAAACATCATGCTTGTTTAGTTAACGAAAATATTTCCATCACCGATAGACGCCTATGTGGCGCACTTTCACTCGTCAACATCCTCGACGAAACAGGAACATCATCTCTTCTGCCCTGACGAATTGAGTTTTTCATGCGTTGAATATACGCATCCAACTCTCATTGGTACATGATTCGCACTACAGATGGAGCACGTGTTTCCTTCCTATTGGTCCACGTGTCGCCCTAATGATCGGCCACACGTAAGCGGGCCAGCTTATTGTCGTGACAAAAACGAAATTCATCTCCGCCAGTGTGACGAAATGGGAAGGATGACATAAGAAAATGAAAGGATGACGTCAGCAAACGGCGCTAGCGGAATCAGGTCATGACAGAAAAAATGTCAGGAAGTAGATGACGTCATAGACATCGAACAATGACGTCAGCAAACATCGCTGATGGCAGTTCACGGTGCTATCCGCCACGTGGCATCATTCATGATGAAATAAAATCATCATGACAGACCGGGCCTGGGCCAGGCTGGTCCAGTTTTCCATGACGAAATTGGAGGAACGTCATAGATGGGTCGTGACGTTTTCAGACCGAAAAAATGTCACAGATTGAATTATGACGTGAGGTCCGTGACCTATTTCTTTCGTTGCAGAATTCGTCGTGGATGGCCATCTATGACGTTTTTGCCCTCATCCACGACGATATTAGATCGTCATAGATCGTCCAGATTCTTGTAGTGAGTCCATGGTTTCTATGTATTAGTCAATCGTATTAACCTGTCCCCACATTCTTCGTTTGTGTAACTAGACCTAGTAGGTAGCATCATATGATCAACTTACTGGATGCTTGCCGCCATCGCTACCTCTTACTCAGTCACCAGATGCCACATGATGTCGCGGCCGCGGCGCCGTGCTAGCCAGCCCTGTTGTTGTCGGTTTCTACTTTTGTTAATCATGCCGCAATGCCGGCGGTAGGCGTGTTGTGCCATCAAGTATACGAACCAATCTTCCTCACTCATATTGAAGGTAACAAGTCATTAGCTTTTTATTGATAGATTCCATAACATGTAGTCTAATTGATTAATTTACAGAAAAATGTGTCTTTTGTTTGATGTTTTCTCAGTGACAGTGACGACTTATTGCATAATAATTTCTATATTGCAGAAAAATACTAGGACGGTCACCTGCAATGGAATTATCAAGCTTATACTCGTAGAGACAAGGTTGATCCAATATAAACTTATCTTCTGTTTTGTGTTGTCCAAGATTTAGTGCTACATATTAATATCAGACTTTGATATATTGTTATGGTTTTTGTCCAAACAATTCTTCCAACACAAAATGACATATAGCTGTAGCCTTCACGAGAAAAAATTCTTATGTATGATCATCAATACCTTCGCCCCCCTCAATGTCAAATCCTAGCTCCGCCCTTGGAAATCACCAACTGAAATTACTATTTCATACATGGTTTTAGCTGGGTTATATTTTTGGAAAATTTCGTATTTGTTTTTCTAAAATCCTTGCCGTTGTGATGGTTGATGTGAACAAAGCAGCCACGGGAGATAGTGATTAAACATGATCTCATGGTCTAACGACTGAGTTACTATGCTTTCATAGATATTGCAATGCTGAAATTTGTGATTGGATAACATTGCAATACTTCAGTTGCGTGTGTGTTCATCATTCATCTAATGAGTGACCTTATTGTCAGTTGATGTGGGAAAGTCCATGATCGGGAAACCTTGATCATCGGCTGCCGAATGAGCTAGTTTTCTAGAGGATACTAGGGACATGGTTTGTTTATATATCACACATGTATTAATGTTTCCACTTAATATTTTTATTTCATGGTACAAAACTATTATGAACATATGAGATATATCAATAAAAACAACTTTATTATTAGCCTCTAGAGCATATCGCCTTCACATCCATCTTGGCTAGGAAGAATAGGTTCAAAACCTCATACCTCTTAGACCTGGCCTAGGGCGCAAAGACAGTCTTGAGATCAGTGATTATTTCATAAGCACTCATATTATCAAAGAGATTTTGTAGGTTGATACATTGCAAATGTATCTATAATTCTAGATGCTCCATGCTTGGTTCTATCCACTTTCTTGTGTTTTGTCCACACTTTGGAGTACTTTTCATATGATTTCTTGGACTAACCTATTAACAAGAGCCACAGTGCCAGCTGTCTGTTTTCTGCGATTTTTGGTTCTAGGAAAGTCAGAAAATGAATATTCTCGGAATTGGACGGGACAAAAGCCAAAGTGCCTATTTTTCCAGAAGACTCCAGGAGCCAGAATACGAGACGGAGGAGGGCCAGGGGCTGGCCACACCCCCTAGGTGCGGGCTGGGCCTGCCCGCGCCAGGGCATGGTGTGGTGGCCCCAGGCACCCCCTCGGTCTCCCTCTTCGCCTATAAGAATGTTGGAGATATGCCCTAGAGGCAATAATAAATATAGTTATTATTATATATCTTTGTGTTTATGATAAATGTTTGCATTCATGCTATAATAGTATTAACAAGGAAACCATTAATACTTGTGTGATTTGTAAACTTAATTTGAAGTCCCTAGTATAGCCTCTATACTTCACTAGCTTGTTGGTTGATTGATGATGTGGTTTCTTTGTCATGAACATTGAGATGTTATCAACAACAAGATCATATCGTTAGGAGAATGATATGGTGGACATACTCCTATAGACAAGCGTAGCATAAAGATCAAGTCATTTCAATAGTTCAATTGCTATATGCTTTCTGATACATAGTAACCTAACTCCTTCGACCATGAGATCATGCATATCACCTTTACTGGATGGATGCTTTGATGTCATCAAACACCACACCGTAACAGGGTGGCTATAAAGGTGGCATTGAGTGTTCGGAAAGTATTGGTTGAAACACATGGATCAAGAGTGGGATTTGTCCATCCACATGACGGATAGATATTCTCTGGGCCCTCTCGGTGAAATGTCATTCAATTAGCTTGCAAGCATGTGACTTGGTCACAAGGGATCACATATCACGGGAACGAGAAAAGAGTACTTATCGGTAACGAGGATGAACTAGGTATGCAGAGATACCGACGATCATAACCTCGGATAAGTAACATATCGTGAGACAAAGGGAAATTGGTATCGTATGTAAGTGGTTCATTCGATCGCAAAGTAATCGTAGAAATATGTGGGAGCCATATGAATTTCCAGATTCCTCTATTGGTTATTGTTCGGAGAAGTGTCTCGATCATGTCCGCATAATTCACGAACCGTAGGGAGACACACTTAAGGATTCGACGTTGTTTGAGTAGTTATGGTATTATGAGAAAGAGACCGAATGTTGTTCGGAGTCTCGGATGGGATCCGGGATATCACGAGGTGATCCGGAATGGTCCGGAGAATAAGATTCATATAAGGAAAGTCCCGTTTCGGAGTTCGGGAATGATTCCGGTGTTTTCATCGGGAATGTTCTAGAAGGTTCCGGATTGTCCGGCACTCCGGGGGGGAAGGGGTACATGAATGTGTCATTACATATTGGAATGATTGCATCATGTACTAAGTATTCTTGCTGTCCCAAATAAAGGATTTATTTAAATCCTAAATTGAAAAGTCAAACGGCTAGTTTGAAAGTCAAACGGGAGTTTTGGGAAGTGGGAAAAGAGGAGGAGAGGTGGAGGCCGAGTTGGAGGGGAATTCCTCCCCTTGGCCGGCGCACCTCCCTAGGCCGAGTTGGGGAGGAACTCCTCCCCTTGTCCGGCCAGCCCTCCCACCTATATAAGGAGGGGCAGGGCTCCCCTCCTACACACAAGTTTCCTATCCTCTAAACTAAACCCTAGATCTAGACCCCGGTTTAGAGCTATTCGGTTTAGAGCCTTCTAATTGGTTTAGAGCCCTCTAATTGGTGTGTCTAATTACTAGATCACTAATAGCCTCTCTCATAAGCTCCACCATACTCGCACCGGCTTAAGGCGAAGCCCTGCGGGATTTCCCCTCTACCTCCGGTACCACGCCGTTGTGCTGCCGGAATCGCGAGGAGAGTGCTACAACCTCCGCTGCCTGCTGGAACAAGGGAGAGGAAGGTCTTCGTCGAGTACCGAACGTGTGACCGACTGCGGGAGCGCTGCGGGAACGCGGCGCCGGAAGGATCGTCTACGCGATCTTGAGATCGGAAAGAGTACGACTACATCACCCACGAGAATCTGCTCTCGTTAAACACTTTGGAATCTTCGAGGGTGAGTTATTCCATCGACTCGTTGCTACAATCTAGTAGATAGATCTTGGCTTGGTTGTTTGTATGCGATAGAAAATTTTTGTTTTCCATGCTACGAACCCCTACAGTGGTATCAGAGCCGTGTCTATATGTAGATCTGTTGCACGAGTAGAACACAATGGTCATTGTGGGCGTTGATGCTTTTATTGTAGATTGCTTTTTGTGTACTTTGCATCTTGCGGTATGTTGGGATGAAGCGGCCCGGGCTAACCTTACATGACATCGTTCATGAGACTTGCTCCACGTTTGACATGCAACTTGTATTGCATAAGTGGCTTTGCGGGTGCCTGTTTCTCCTAGCATAGTTAAGATCCAATTTACAACGGGTAATCAACAATGCTAGTATCAATGTTGTGGTTATTGTTCGTAAGTTAGAACGACACTTATGGAAAGCCCCAAACCACGTAAAATATGCAAAGAAAGTAGAAGCGTCTAACTTTGTTTTGCAGGGGTGTGCAGTGATGTGATATGGCCATGATTGTGATTATATTTGATGTATGCAATGATCCTTATTGTAAGTTGGCAACCGGCAGGAGCCATATGGTTGTTTTTAATTTCTGTTAAGACCTGCGTGTCTATTCAAAATAGTTGTAATAGTTGAAGCTGGCGGACGACAACCATGAAGAAGCGTCATTGACCTTGATGCTATGCCGGTGATGATGGAGATCATGTTCGTGCTTGAAGATGGAGATCGGAAGCACAAAGAAGAAAGGCCATATCATATCACATATTATGAATTGCATGTGATGTTAATCCTTTATGCATCTTGTATTGCTTAGTAGACGACGGTAGCATTATAAGATGATCCCTCATGCACATAAATTTCAAGTTCTAGAGTGTTCACCCTTAGTATGCACCGTTGCCAAAGCTTGCTGCTTCGAAGCACCACGTGATGATCGGGTGTCTTTGATTCCGCGGGTGAATACAACGTAAGCAAGCCAGATTTGCTTATGCGGAAGCTAAGGTTTGATCTTGACGAGCCTAGCATGTACAGACATGGCCTCAGGAACACGGATCGCCGAAAGGCAAAGCATGAATCATATAGTAGATATGATGAACATGATGATTGTTCGCCATTAAAACTATATCAGCTCTCGTGATGATCGGTGTTGATGTAGTGGATTTGGTTCGTGTGATCACTAAAACAAATGTGAGGGATGTTGTTTTGAGTGGGAGTTCACCTAGTTTAATTTCATTAATTAATTTGAACTCAATTTGTCATAAACTTAGTCTAAACTATTGCAAATATGTTGTAGATCAATGGCAGCCCCTACCATCAATTTTAATGCGTTCCTAGAGAAAGAAAAGTTGAAAAACAATGGAAGCAACTTCGCGGATTGGTTCCGCAATTTGAGGATTGTCCTCACAGCTGGTAATTTAACCTATGTGCTGGATGCACCGCTAGGTGACCCACCTGCAGCTGATGCTACCGATGAAGTAAAGAATGTTTACCTTGCTCGGAAGAATCAGTACTCCATAGTTCAGTGTGCTATCTTGTATGGTTTAGAATCGGAGCTTCAGAAAAGGTTTGAAGAGTCAGATCCATATGATATTGTCGAGGATCTCAAATTAATCTTTGAGACTCATGCGGCAATTGAAAGTTATGAAGCTTCTGAAAAGTTCTTTAACTGCAAGATGGAAGAGGGTAGCTCCGTCAGTGAGCATGTGCTTAAGATGTCTGGGCACGCAAATAAACTTCAAAGTTT
Source organism: Avena sativa (assembly GCA_916181665.1). Taxonomy (NCBI): domain Eukaryota; kingdom Viridiplantae; phylum Streptophyta; class Magnoliopsida; order Poales; family Poaceae; genus Avena; species Avena sativa. The sequence continues at coordinate 21,432,172 of OV702290.1, read as the reverse complement.
GGGTATAGTGATTCCTAATACTTTGGGAGTTTACCGCATCCTCCAATCACTACCACCAAGTTACAAGAACTTTGTGATGAACTACAACATGCAGAACATGAACAAAGAGTTGCCAGAACTATTTGCTATGTTAAAATCTGCAGAAGTGGAGATCAAGAAAGAGCACCAAGTGTTGATGGTCAATAAGACCACCAAATTCAAGAAAGACAAGTCTAAGCAAAAGGGACACTTCAAGAAGGGTGGTAAGAAAGTTACCACGCCGACGAACAAGACCAAGGCTGGACCTAAACCTGAAACTGAGTGCTTTTACTGCAAGGGAGAAGGTCACTGGAAGCGGAATTGCCCAAGGTACTTGGCGGATTTGAAGAACGGCAACATCAAGAAGAAAGGTATATCTGATATACATGTTATTGATGTGTATCTCACTAGTACTCGTAGTAGTGCCTGGGTATTTGATACTGGTTCGGTTGCTCATATTTGTAACTCGAAACAGGAGCTGCAGAATAAACGGAAGCTAGTGAAGAACGAGGTGACGATGCGCGTAGGAAACGGATCAAAGGTTGATGTGATCGCGGTCGGCACGCTACCTCTTCATCTACCATCGGGATTAGTTTTATACTTAAATAATTGTTATTTGGTGCCTGCATTAAGCATGAACATTATATCAGGATCTTGTTTATTGCGAGACAGTTACTTGTTTAAATCCGAGAATAATGGTTGTTCGATTTATATGAGTAATGTGTTTTATGCACATGCACCTTTGATAGATGGTCTATTCATATTGAATCTCGATAGTAGAAATACACATATTAATAACATTGAGGCTAAACGTTTGAAATCAAGCGATAATTTGACCTATATGTGGCACTGTCGTCTTGGTCACATTGGAGTGAAGCGTATGAAGAAACTCCATTCCGATGGACTTCTTGAATCACTTGAAAGATGCGAAGCATGTCTGATGGGTAAAATGACTAAGACTCCATTTTCTGGTATGATGGAGCGAGCTACAGACTTATTGGAAATCATACATACCGATGTGTGTGGTCCAATGAGTGTAGCATCGCGCAGTGGTTATCGTTATGTTCTTACCTTCACGGATGACTTGAGTAGATATGGGTATATCTATTTCATGAAACATAAGTCCGAAACTTTCGAGAAGTTTAAGGAGTTTCAAAGTGAGGTAGAGAATCAACGTAACAAGAAGATTAAATTTCTACGTTCTGATCGTGGAGGTGAATATCTAAGTTACGAGTTTGGCGAGCATTTAAGGAAATGTGGAATACTTTCGCAGTTGACACCGCCGGGAACACCACAGCGTAATGGTGTGTCTGAACGTCGTAATCGAACTCTCTTAGATATGGTTCGTTCTATGATGTCACTTACAGATTTACCGCTATCATTTTGGGGTTATGCATTAGAAACAGCCGCATTCACTTTAAATAGGGCACCATCTAAATCCGTTGAAACGACACCGTATGAATTATGGTTTGGGAAGAAACCTAAATTGTCGTTCCTTAAAGTTTGGGGATGCGAAGCCTATGTAAAGAAGTTACAGCCGGACAAGCTTGAACCCAAAGCGGAAAAATGCGTCTTCATAGGATACCCGAAGGAAACTATTGGGTATACCTTCTATCATAGATCCGAAGGCAAAATCTTTGTTGCCAAGAATGGATCCTTTCTAGAGAAGGAATTTCTCTCGAAAGAAGTGACTGGAAGGAAAGTAGAACTCGACGAGGTTGTCGAACCTTCTCTCGAAATTGCGAGTAGCGCAGCACCGGAAGAAGTTCCTGTGGTGCCTGCACCAATAAGAGAGGAAGCTAATGATAGTGATCATGAAACTTCGGTTGAAGTTGCTACAGAGCCTCGGAGGTCAACGAGAACTCGTACCACTCCAGATTGGTATGATTCCGTTATGAATGTCATGTTGGTGGACAACACCGATGACCCCGAGACATATGAGGAAGCGATGATGAGCCCAGATTCCAATAAATGGCAAGAAGCCATGAAATCCGAGATTGGATCCATGTACGAAAACCAAGTATGGACTTTGGTGGACTTACCGGATGGCCGGAAGGCTGTCGAGAACAAATGGATTTTCAAGAAGAAAACAGATGCTGATGGTAATGTTACTGTCTATAAAGCTCGACTTGTCGCAAAAGGGTTTCGACAAATTCAAGGAGTTGACTACGATGAGACTTTCTCACCGGTAGCGAAGCTAAAGTCTGTGAGGATTATGTTAGCAATCGCTGCATATTATGATTATGAGATATGGCAGATGGATGTCAAAACAGCATTCCTCAATGGAGACATTGATGAAGAGTTGTATATGATACAACCCAAAGGTTTTGTCGATCCTAAAGATGCTAACAAGGTATGCAAGCTTCAACGGTCCATCTATGGATTGAAGCAAGCATCCCGAAGTTGGAATCAACGTTTTGATAAGGTAATCAAAAGTTTTGGTTTTATACAAACTTATGGAGAAGCTTGTATTTACAAGAAAGTGAGTGGGAGCTCTGTAGCATTCTTAATACTGTATGTGGATGACATATTGTTGATTGGGAATGATGTAGACCTTCTTAATAGTGTCAAGGAATATTTGAATAATAGTTTTTCAATGAAGGATCTTGGCGAAGCAGCTTACATATTAGGCATAAAGATTTATAGAGATAGATCGAAACGCCAAATATCATTGTCACAAAGTACATATTTGGACAAAGTTCTAAAGAGGTTTGGAATGGAAGATAGCAAGAAAGGGTTCTTGCCCATGTTGCCCAATACGACCTTGAGTAAAACTCAAAGTCCGACATCGGCAGAAGATAGAGAAAGGATGAGTAATACTCCCTATGCCTCAGCCATAGGATCTCTAATGTATGCCATGCTATGTACTAGACCCGACATCGCATATGCTGTTAGTTTAACTAGCAGATATCAAAGTGATCCAGGAGTGGATCATTGGACAGCGGTCAAAAACATCCTTAAGTACTTGAGAAGAACTAAGGATATGGTTCTTTCTTATGGAGGTGATGAACAGCTCGTTGTTAATGGTTACACCGATGCTAGTTGGAACACCGATCCGGATGATTCTAAATCACAATCTGGATACGTATTTATTTTGAATGGTGCAGCAGTTAGCTGGAGGAGTGCAAAGCAAAGCGTTGTGGCGAGATCTTCAACTGAATCGGAATACATGGCTGCTTCGGAGGCTTCACAAGAAGCGATATGGATGAAAGAGTTCATTACAGAGCTGGGTGTGGTTCCTAGTGCGCTGGACCCAATGTCTATCTACTGTGATAACATGGGCGCCATAGCCAATGCGCAAGAACCAAGGTCACACAAAAAGCTGAAGCATATCAAGCTACGTTTTCACGCTATTCGAGAACATATCCAGGATGGGGATATAAAGATTTGCAAAGTACACACAGATCTGAATGTGGCGGATCCGTTGACTAAACCTCTCCCGAGGGCAAAACATGACCAACACCAAACTGCCATGGGTGTTCGGTATATTACCATGTAATCTAGATTAGATGACTCTAGTGCAAGTGGGAGACTGTTGGAGATATGCCCTAGAGGCAATAATAAATATAGTTATTATTATATATCTTTGTGTTTATGATAAATGTTTGCATTCATGCTATAATAGTATTAACAAGGAAACCATTAATACTTGTGTGATTTGTAAACTTAATTTGAAGTCCCTAGTATAGCCTCTATACTTCACTAGCTTGTTGGTTGATTGATGATGTGGTTTCTTTGTCATGAACATTGAGATGTTATCAACAACAAGATCATATCGTTAGGAGAATGATATGGTGGACATACTCCTATAGACAAGCGTAGCATAAAGATCAAGTCATTTCAATAGTTCAATTGCTATATGCTTTCTGATACATAGTAACCTAACTCCTTCGACCATGAGATCATGCATATCACCTTTACTGGATGGATGCTTTGATGTCATCAAACACCACACCGTAACAGGGTGGCTATAAAGGTGGCATTGAGTGTTCGGAAAGTATTGGTTGAAACACATGGATCAAGAGTGGGATTTGTCCATCCACATGACGGATAGATATTCTCTGGGCCCTCTCGGTGAAATGTCATTCAATTAGCTTGCAAGCATGTGACTTGGTCACAAGGGATCACATATCACGGGAACGAGAAAAGAGTACTTATCGGTAACGAGGATGAACTAGGTATGCAGAGATACCGACGATCATAACCTCGGATAAGTAACATATCGTGAGACAAAGGGAAATTGGTATCGTATGTAAGTGGTTCATTCGATCGCAAAGTAATCGTAGAAATATGTGGGAGCCATATGAATTTCCAGATTCCTCTATTGGTTATTGTTCGGAGAAGTGTCTCGATCATGTCCGCATAATTCACGAACCGTAGGGAGACACACTTAAGGATTCGACGTTGTTTGAGTAGTTATGGTATTATGAGAAAGAGACCGAATGTTGTTCGGAGTCTCGGATGGGATCCGGGATATCACGAGGTGATCCGGAATGGTCCGGAGAATAAGATTCATATAAGGAAAGTCCCGTTTCGGAGTTCGGGAATGATTCCGGTGTTTTCATCGGGAATGTTCTAGAAGGTTCCGGATTGTCCGGCACTCCGGGGGGGAAGGGGTACATGAATGTGTCATTACATATTGGAATGATTGCATCATGTACTAAGTATTCTTGCTGTCCCAAATAAAGGATTTATTTAAATCCTAAATTGAAAAGTCAAACGGCTAGTTTGAAAGTCAAACGGCAGTTTTGGGAAGTGGGAAAAGAGGAGGAGAGGTGGAGGCCGAGTTGGAGGGGAATTCCTCCCCTTGGCCGGCGCACCTCCCTAGGCCGAGTTGGGGAGGAACTCCTCCCCTTGGCCGGCCAGCCCTCCCACCTATATAAGGAGGGGCAGGGCTCCCCTCCTACACACAAGTTTCCTATCCTCTAAACTAAACCCTAGATCTAGACCCCGGTTTAGAGCTATTCGGTTTAGAGCCTTCTAATTGGTTTAGAGCCCTCTAATTGGTGTGTCTAATTACTAGATCACTAATAGCCTCTCTCATAAGCTCCACCATACTCGCACCGGCTTAAGGCGAAGCCCTGCGGGATTTCCCCTCTACCTCCGGTACCACGCCGTTGTGCTGCCGGAATCGCGAGGAGAGTGCTACAACCTCCGCTGCCTGCTGGAACAAGGGAGAGGAAGGTCTTCGTCGAGTACCGAACGTGTGACCGACTGCGGGAGCGCTGCGGGAACGCGGCGCCGGAAGGATCGTCTACGCGATCTTGAGATCGGAAAGAGTACGACTACATCACCCACGAGAATCTGCTCTCGTTAAACACTTTGGAATCTTCGAGGGTGAGTTATTCCATCGACTCGTTGCTACAATCTAGTAGATAGATCTTGGCTTGGTTGTTTGTATGCGATAGAAAATTTTTGTTTTCCATGCTACGAACCCCTACAAAGAAGCCTTCTGACCAAAAAACTTTAGGGGGTTTGACATTTTTCCAGAAGGAGTTCCGCTCCGCCGCCACCACCAGATTCCACGAAACAGCACCAGAAACTCCGTGCTGGCACCCTGCCGAGACAGGGAATTGGAGGAGATCATCGCCATCATCATCACCATCGCTTCTCCATCGACCATCCATGTTTCCCCCATCTATGAGTGAGTAATCCCCCGTTGTAGGCTATGGGGATGGTAGGGATTGGATGAGATCGTTCATGTAATGGCATCAGATTGTTAGGGCATGGTGCCTAGTATCTTTTATTAGTGCTTTATGACTTTGTTGGGACTTGTTGTGCTTAATGCTTGTCACTAGGGCCCAAGTGCATGATTTCAGATCTGAACATGTTATTGATTCATTATGATAGTATTGTTTCTAGTCTTATCTACAAGTTGTATACACACGTTGTTGTCCGGAACCTATGGCCCCGAAGTGACAGAAACCGGGATAACCGGAAGGGAATGGCTTTGATGTGAGGATCACATGTGTTCAGGAGTGTTAATGCTTTGCTCCGGTGCTCTATTAAAAGGAGCACCTTAATTGCCAGTAGTTCCCTAGAGGCCCCGCTGCAAACGGGCTGGCAGGACAAAAGATGTTGTGCAAGTTCTCATTGCGAGCACGTATGACTATATATGGAACACATGCCTAGGATTGTCTAGTACTTGGATGCTTTATCTTATTTATCTGCAATTGCCCTATGTTCTGATTGCTATGTGAATTGTCTTGTCCATGCAACGCCCGTCCATCCATCACTATGCCTACCGCACTTGAATCCCACTATTTACTGCTTTTGTTACTATTGTCTTTGCTTTACTACTGCTATTACTTTACTATTCCTACTACAAAACTGTTGCTACTGATAAACTGTTGTGAGCAAGATTGTTTCTAGGTGCAGCTGAATTGACAACTCAGTTGTTAAGTCTTATAAATATTTTTTGGCTCCCCTTGTGTCGAATCAATAAATTGGGTTTCACTTCCCTCGAAAATACTGCGATACACCCCCTATACTTGTGGGTCATCATAGGTCAGCCTCCTTGGCGTAAAGAATTCCACTCTGGATACAGGCATTATCATCTGCCTTCATCTCATAAACATTTTTATCATCTTGGGAGGCAGAGTTAGTGGGTGGGTTACCTAGTTCATCTTTTAGTATGTAGGAGAGCTTTTGGGGAACAAGGAGAATCCTCAAACTATGGGACCAGGCAGTGAAGTTGGACCCATTAGTTTTAAGCTTTTCTTTCTCAAGGAAATGGCCTAGGTTGAAGGTAGGGTGACACATCTACAATGGTATTTGCAAAGTCATTAATCTTATGTTCATAATACGAGTTCATATGTAGTTAAACTAAATTACGAGAACTCCCACTTAAACGAGCTGTAACACCCCAGTTTTAGTTAATCTTAATTAGGGTTCGTTTGTGCATTCATGAGCATCATATTTTAAATTGCATGCAAAAGAAATAATGCAAAACCCTAAAACCCTAGTTTCCTCTCTCTCTTAAAAACCCTCTCAAGTGGTTTTGAAAATGTTTGAAAATCACAAAAGTGTGGAGCCCAATTTGAATAAAAGGGTCCCTGCAAAATTTTCTATAATTTCATAAATCTATGGTATTTTTGAATGACCTAAAACAGTTTTGTAATTGAAAATACAAATAGAAAACTAGGAATAGAAAAGGAAAAGGCTGGTGTTAAAAAAACAGAGCCAAACTAGTAAACCAGGCTGGCCCAGCTATCCTCACGCCTACCTGCCGCTCGCGCGCAGCAGCTCGCGGCCCACCTAAGCCCAGGCCCGCATACTTTTGGGCGCCCCTGTTCATCGTATTTGACAACAACGGCGAGCAGCTGCGTGTCTGCCGTGCCGCCGTCGATCGTCGCCCGCTGCTATGATGCGCCCAGCTGCCCCTAGAGGAGGATAAGACCCTAGAGCGCACGTCTCTCTTGCCCTCAACCATTCCCGCTCGCTCCAGCGCCTCCCCCTCTTGATTGCCCTCTCCACCGAACCCTAGCCCACCATGAACTCGAGCTAGAGCTTGTTCCTGGCCACTCTGAGCCCCGTTGATCTTGCTAGAAGGTTCGCCTCGCCATGATGAACCTCCTCGCCGAAGGAATCGAACCCGGGCGCTCGCAATCGCCTGCATCGCCCGCTTCTTCCCCGACCCCAACATGCTCCGTCACCCATCTCGCCATCACTCCGGTCCGCCTCACGCCTGGCTGATATGTTGCTAACGTATCCATAATTTTTGATGTTCCATGCTTGGTTTTTATATACTTTCTTATGTTTTGTCCACACTTTGGAGTACTTTTTATACACTTTCTTGGACTAACCTATTAACAAGATGCCACAATGCCAGTTGCCTGTTTTCGGCTGTTTTTGGTTCCAAGAAAGTCAAAAAATGAATATTCTCGGAATTGGACGGGACAAAAGCCATAGTCAGTTTTTCACCGAGGGGGACACGGAGCCAGAATACGAGACGAAGAGGGTCCAGGGGCCAGCCACACCACCTGGCCACGTGGCCAGGCCTGGCCCGTGCCAGGGGGTGGTCTGGCCGCCTAGGGCACCCTGTCGGCCTCCCCTTTCGCCTATAAGATGCCTCCGATACAGAAACCCTAAATACCCGATCAAAATTCCATGAAAGAGTCTCTAGCCGCTGTCATCTCCATCCCTAGATCGGGAGGGATCTAAAGCTCTTCCCGGCACCCTGTCGGAGGGGAGAATTCATCCTCGAGGCCTTCTTCATCACCATGCAAACCTCCAGTGTGATGCGTGACTAGTTCATCCCTGGACTACGGGTCCATGTAGTAGCTAGATGGCTAGTTCTCCTCCTTTGTGCTATCATGTTTAGATCTTGTGAGCTCCGTTCATGATCAAGATCATCTACTTGTAATCCTACATGTTGTGTTTGCAGGGATCTGATGGATATTGAGATGTTATTTCAGATTGATTATTGATTCTATCATGTCTTTGTTATTTGTTATCTTGCATGCTTTCCGTTGTTAGTAGCTATCTTGGCCAAGTAGATGCTAGCAACTCCAAGAGTTAGTATTTATGCTCGATAGTGGGTTCATGCCTCTAGTAATCTGGGGAAGTGACAGAAATCTCTAAGGTACTAGATGTGCTGTTGCTACTAGGGAGAAAATAACAATCCTTTGTTCATAGAACAATTGTATTGTTTACTTTACATGCAATGCATAATGCAATTATCTGTTGCTTGCAATTTAATACTGGAGGGGGTTCGGATGATAACCTGAAGGTGGATTATTAGTCATAGATGCAGTTGGATTACGGTTTATGTATAATGTTGTAATGCCCAATCAAATCTCAAAGGAGTCAAGATGATAAGTATATGCTTGTATGCTTTCTCGATGTTTGTCAATTGCCCCACTGTAATTTGTTCACCCAACATGTCATCTATCTTAAGGAGAGCCACCACTAGTGAACTATGGACCCCGGTCCTTTCTTTTACCATCAATCTACAACTATTTACTGCTTTTTGTTTACTTTCTGCAAACTATTACTTTCTTCCACACAATACGTTTAATCCTTTGTTTTTAGCAAAACCGGTGAGATTGACAACCTCACTGTAACTTGGGGACAAAGTTCTATGGTTGTGTTGTGTAGGTTTCCACGTTGCTGCTAGCACCGGTAGTGCGCCCTGCCAATGGCCAGCTAGCAACACCTTGGAGGTGTTTCCTTGCTCCTACTAGTTCGATAACCTTGGTTTCATAACTGAGGGAAACTTACCGTTATGCTCATCATACCTTCCTCTTGGGGTTCCCCAACGAGCTCGTTATTACCCGAGTCAGCAAGTACTTTTTTGGCGCCGTTGCCGGGGAGTCAAGGACATCTTCACAAGGGGAGTCCCTCATAACCAATCTCTTTACTTTGTTGTTTTTGTTTTGCTTAGTTTATTTCTGCTTTGTTTGCTTAGTTTATTTCTAGTTTGTTTGCTTGTTTCTTTATCAAAAACACACAAAAATTAGTTTTACTAGTTTGCTTTCTTTATTAAAAACACAAAAGAAATTAAGTCTTTCTATAGTTGTTACCCCTTCCTTAGCTCACCATGTTGATCCCTAAATTCACCCTGAAAGACCTTTCAATAGGTAGTGGCTCTATAATTGGAAAAGATAATATTGAAGAATTATTTAATCATGTTAGTAAGCATGAGGATATTGAGGATAGATCCCTTGCAAAACTTGCTCCAAACTATGAAATTGCTACAGCTTCTTTAGTTCACATGTTGGAAGCTAGGTTTGTTAACCTTAACCCCTTAATGCAAGTAATGTTTCTTAAACTTAAAGAAATTGAGGACCCTGAAAAGAGAGATTTTATTCTGGAAACTTTGCTTAAGGAATTCTATGATGTTGCCAAGGAAGCTACAAAAGTCATTGAATGTTTTAATATGCTAGGCTCATGTGTAGATGTTATTGGTACACGAGAAAAGATGAACAAAACCGAACCTAATGGGGAGGAAATTAAGATACCAATACCTTTCAAACTTGTAGCAATGCATGAAGCCATAGAAAAGAATCTTAATTGGATTGTTCCTGAAAACCCGTTTGATGAAAATAGTGAACCCAAGAGCGTTGAGAGAGGATCCTCTAGAACTTATCTAGATGAGATACCTTGCCTTGTTGAAGATATTTCTGGTATTAATCTTAATGCTTCTTCATTTGAGAACACTTGATTCTTTTTCTTGCTTCTTATGTCTAACTTAAAGGCGTTAAAGAAAATTACTTATTGGGAGATAACCCAAAAGTTTTAGATGAGTCTTGGAAGTTATTACTTCAGTAATAACCGCTCCTTATCCTTTTTATTTGCTTTTTGTGCCAAGAGTAACCTCTAATGAGAGAGAAGTAATGGTTGGGAAAGTTGCTGTCCCGAAACAGATTTCTATTCTTCACCGTAAAAATTCGTGTAAAATCTCTGTAAGTCATTTTGAGGCGTGAATTTTTGTTCTTTTGCCCCAGGTTGTTATGTATCTTTAGTTAGTTCAACACTTTTTGATTTGAGAAACATAAGTTCTTCAAAAAAATTGGTTTTTACCTGCTGGTCTGTTTTGATAGATTTCTGCCGTTATTTTAATTTGCTTCTTGTTGGTTCCTTTTTGAGTTCTTTTGGGGAATTGAGCTTTTTGAGGGAAGTGCTTCAGTAGCTTGTGTTTTAATGGAAGTTTTATTGGTGTTGAAACTGAACCTAAAGACTTATTATCTTGAGTGCACTAATGTTGCTAATAAACATTGTGTGAAGTTTTGTATGAAGGAAAAATTTCAGGTGTATGGAGAGAATGATGTAATGAGATGAAGAATGGACTAAAGCTCAAGCTTGGGAATGCCACAACGTGTCACCCCAAGAAATATTCAAGAGGTACAAGCGTCAAAGCTTGGGGATGCCCAAGGCATCCCCTTCTTCATAAATAAAAATCCAAGGTTTCTTCCAAACACTTCATTTTTATTGTTTCATGCACAGTTGTGTTGTTCTTGGAGCGTCTTCTTTTTTGTTTTTGTTTTTGGTTCTCGTTTGCTTGGTTTTCTTAGTTTGCTGAATAAATTGGTTGGACCCCCTCTTTCATGCATTGGTTTTGAAATAGTTTGGTTTGGATTGGAAAAAGAGTAGGAAAGTTCATGCTTAAGTGGTAAAGAGAGCTTGTTTTTGACTGTGGCCTATGCTTTGTGATGCCATGCTTGATATTGTCTTGGCTTTATGCTTAGTGATCTTTGCTGTAACATGACATGTTCTAAACAATTGAGATTGCTTAATGTGCCTTGGAAGAATCATGCGTTGTTTTAGCATATTAAAGCATAGTATTTTGGTATTCTCCTTTGATGCTTTATTTGGGTTGACTTGGCGCATGCTCACACCATGTTATGACTATCCCAAGTCACCATAGACTTTATGATCCTTTAGTTTTCGACTTGTAGTATCACTTTATGGTTTGATTAATAATGTTTTGTCGCTCTGCATGATTATGGCCATTATTGCTCTCTTAGTTGGTCTCTCCCAGTCTTTTGCTAGCCTCCATCACCAAGTATGAGTTCCACTCATGCATCCAACTCCTAAAACAAAGTTATTTCAAAGAGTCCACCATACCTACCTATTAGCATTTGCTATTCCAAGTATATTCATGTTTTTATCTACCTTCCGAATTAAACTTGTTATGAGAAAACTAGTGATTAAAGCTCTCATGAACTTGATGGCACACTTTACTTTTCTTTCCCTTAATTAACTTGAACCATTGTGTCGTCTATGTTGTATATGCTTGCACTTATATGTTGGGGATTAGGAGAACCATACTGTCATGTGGAACGCTTTCAACATTGCACTTGTACTTTGTACCTAGTTGATATCATGCTCTTTTGTCTATGGATGTCGTTGGTGTGAAATGAAAGGGGAGCTTGTAAGTCCATGGAGTTATGTATGTGCGTTAGAGAAACGCTTGGGCCGCTGGTCTAATCCATGCCGTCATGGTGGAAACCTGCAGCTTAACCATAATGAGCTGTGTATGAAGCATTCTTCTTATAAAAAAAGAGTCAAATATTGAGAAAAAAGAGAAAAATAAAAAAAGATATGAGAAAAGAGGAAAGAGAGAAAAAAGGACCATTTTCCCATGGTAAATAAGAAGATTGTTGATATGCTCATTGTCTGCTTGCCTTGTCATTTTAATATAGGGATTCTTCCGTATCATCGGGCAAGGGGTACCCCATTGGCGGTTCTCTATGATACACATGTACTTACTATGACAAGAACTTACCGGTAACTAAACTTGAGTAGCATGAGGAGCGGACCTCATATTCAAGGGACATGAGATTTCCAACTTATACTTTGTCAAGCATATAATCCATAGTTTGTTCACTTTAACCTTAATCACTTCAAGATGCTTATAATAGGGGCAATGAGAGGTGAAAGCTAATAAGTACCATAATTTTTGGAAGCTCTTTATGAAACTTAAATCCCTACTTCCTTGTATGAAGGCCTTTCTTTTACTTTTATGTTGAGTCTCCACCTTCTATCTTTATGCACCTATTTTGAGAGAATAGTGGCCATTCTTAGTTCTATGTGCATTGTCCCAAGATTTCTTGATTAATGCATAATTTTGATATTGCTTATTCTTAAACTATTTGTATCTAGTCACTCTTATGAACATTGAAGGTGTCCTATGCATTTATGTTTGCTACTCTATGAGGGACAAGCTGAATGCAACTATGCTATGTTTTCTTTATGTGAAACAAACAAACGCCTTGCAAAGCATTGTTATTCATGAATCTTTTGTTTGTGCCTTTTCATGTTGCAACATAGTTGCTATGTCTTATTGTTAGAACTTTATCTTTCATGTAATGATTGACGTACTATGATCCTAGCGATCAATGTTTTACAAATACTTTGATCAAGTTTATGATGGTGCATGTCACCTCAAAAATTATTCTTTCTTTTTATCACTTACAAACTCGAGGACGAGCAGGAGTTAAGCTTGGGGATGTTGATACGTTGCTAACGTATCCATAATTTTTGATGTTCCATGCTTGGTTTTTCTCTACTTTCTTATGTTTTGTCCACACTTTGGAGTACTTTTTATACATTTTCATGGACTAACCTATTAACAAGATGCCATAGTGCCAGTTGCTTGTTTTCTGCTGTTTTTGGTTCCAGGAAAGTCCGAAAATGAATATTCTCGGAATTAGACGAGACAAAAGCCAAAGTCAGTTTTTCACCGAGGGGGACACGAAGCCAGAATATGAGACGAAGAGGGGCCAGGGGCCGGCCACACCACCTGGCCACGCGGCCAGTCCTAGCCCGCGCCAGGGGAGAATATCATTTTGCGGCCCGAAAGTTGGGTCGCCCAGGCAATGCGGTACCCAAGTTGCTTACAATCAGCTGCGTTGCCCAAAGTTGGCATGCCAAATACTCAGAGGGTCTTTTTCGGCACGAATTTAACTTTATGTTTCAATACAAAATATCTGGCTAACGGCCGTCAAGTTAGGCCCCCTGTCAGCTTTCGCTATTATGTTGCTGCCGTCGTGGTTGGCATGTAGGCTTGCAGCGTTGGTGCATGCATCCTTTATGCGTCTTCTTCTTCCTCCGGGGCGGCAATTTGTGGCCGCGGTCGTGGCGTGGAGCTTGGACTTGGACGAACCTGCTCGGCCCTGTTCTCCTCCCCATCCCGAATCGGAGCTCGCCCTCACCATGGCCGCACCCATGGCACAGCGCGGGGACGGGAATTCATTCCCGGGTGAGATCTGTCACCATGCTGACCATGCTCGGTCCTGTTGGCCTCCTCCAGAATCCGAGCTCGCCGTCGCCGTGGTCTCACACGCACCAGCCACGGCGCCTTCCTCTTCGAACCCCAAAGCCGCATCTACCCAGTTCGGCACAACGCCAACAAGGTGAAAATGCACCAAGTTTTCTTCTTGTGATTGTAGAAAAACATGTATGTACCGTGGCCGTAGCATACTCTAACAATGTACACATATGTTGTTTACTAGATTTTCATTTGAAATTAGTAGCTCCGTGATGACGAAACATAGAGAACCTAAATGGAATGACGATGACGACCATGTTCTGTACTTTGCATTGCATCAACAAGTGCTCGCTGACGAAGCAAGTTACCAAGAGAGTGGAGTTCATCAGCCATTGCCAAAAAATATGTGAACAAATCAATGAGCAATTCAATGCAAATACGCGCAGAAAAGCTAGATCCATGTCATCAATCATCATTAGGTGGCACATTCTAGTGATGCGTTCAAATGCGTACGCCATGTATCATTTGCTTGAAGTGGTTGTTATTCTGAGCAAAAATGCCTAGTATGCACATTACCTTTGTATGTTCTATGCTACAATTCTGTTGTTATGGGCGTGGAAAGAAAAGCTAGGCTTCACTGAATATTACGCAGTTAGGCCTAACTTTGTCTTACACAAATAAGCACAGCTTAGTGTTTACACAAATAAGCGCAACTAAGGATTAAGATAAAGACAAATGGTTCATCGGATCTACCAGTATGAGCACTAGGTCCCTGGAGCTGGTGGTATCGTTGGAACGAACCAGAATGCTGCGTTTGGCCGTCTGGCATTCTCCATCAAATCGTACGACCCCACTGATGAGCCAATTGTAGGCCTCCTCCCCCCGACGTGGATTCGGCTCTAGGTCGGATCTGGAGTGTCAACATGATAGGCGCGTGAGTGTGCAGAAAACACACAGTCTGCTATAAACACTAGAAGTGCTGGCACCTCAGCAACAACACCAGCATGTTCTTCCTAGACTACGGCAGCAACCTCAGCAGGTAGTTCGTCAGCTTCACCAGTAGCAGCCTCAGCAGGTATTTCATCAGCTTCACCAGTAGCAGCATCACCAAGTATTTTGTTAGCTTCACCAGGAGCAGCAGCAGCTAGTTCTTCGTCAGCTCCACCACCACCAACACCACTAGCAGTAGCATCAGGAGCAAGAGCTGCCTGAGCAATTATAGGTTCAACAGCTCCAGGGGCTCCGATAAAGAAAGGGTAGTTGATCCCAAGAAACACAGATTATCCCTTCAGATTGTCGACTCTGCTCCAGACTTGCTCTACTGGGTCTTTGGATGGGCATGCGGACCTCTAGAAAACGTGACACCACAGTGATGGGTTATAAGAAAGTTGTGTCCCCATATGTTCTATTGTATGACCAATGCTGTTTAGTGCTCCCCTGATATGAATCCACATGAGTTCATCATCCTGTTCCGTGTCGCCTCCGAGAGGTGCCAGGAACCAGCGCCGTGTCCCAAGTTCAGCATCTGCTACTGCATCTTCGATGACCGGAGCTGGAATGATGCGCGGGGCTGCGTGGGTACTTGCATGTTACTTACAGTCAGTAAGCAGAATTTTGAATGGGATTTTACATGCTATATGACACCATGACTCACCCCAAATGGACGGCTCCAAAACACGCACGTCGCCGCTAGGTTCAGTGACCACATAAATGCGTTGCGGTTTGTACAAAGAGTAGCCGTAGGTGAAGACGGCGTCGAAATAATTCTCCGGCCGCAGGAAGTCATCACGCAAGACTGTCCATTCCTTGTCTTCTGGGCATCTAATGAATGTGATTGCCTTGTCGAACACCGCTAAGAGTTCGTACTCCCAGGTCTTCCATGCCCCCTCCCACGGTCTATGTAGGAGTTGTACTTTCAGGAGATCAAGTTCTGCCATGTTGAACCTATAAGCGAATTCGGAAATGGGCGTCGGCCACCCGTTGTTGAATGTAGTAATGTCGACACCCTCCAAAGATGGCAATGAAAGTCTCACCGATCTGTAGCAATTTTTTAGAGTCCAAGTACTCCCATCCCGTGATAAAAGGACCAACCACTCGCCGTTGCCACCCACCCAGTTCTGATCATCTTCCATTTCCGTCTCTTCTTCTTCCTTGATATTCACCACTACTGATTCGGATCACTTATCCAGCAACATCAGTTTTGCATGAATATTCTTCAGAGTTTGTTGCCAGTTGGTACAATCACCTAGCATGGATTCCATTGCAAATACAATTTGACAACTGGACCTTCGGATTAAAGTACACAAAATATCACCTAAATATGAGTGTCTCCTCAGATATCGCCTAAATTGTGCCTGTGTCACTACGAAGATACTCAATATATGGAGTAGTAGCAGAGCCCCCAGAACAAACTCCTGACGATGAACATAAATAGCTCGGGGCATAACATCCTTAAATCGTCTAATCTGTTTGTTTTTATTTTAGTAAACAGAATATCACCTAGCAGGCATTCCATTGCAAAATCGAAATTGACAACTCGTCTATCACCTACAGTAAGACTGTGTCAATACGAAAATACCAGAATATCAGTTACGAGCAGAGCTTCCGTTGTACAGAATAGTCTTAAATGGTTCGATTTGTTCAAACCGTGCGTGCACACAACACGTTCGACGAAAGGAACATAGGATTCCGATGAGAGTTCAGCACATATGAATCAACGATATGAATGAACGAATAAGCTAGATACTGGAACTTACATGGCCATCGCGGTTGTTTGGCCATTTGCTGGTATCGAGGTAAAGAAGACCTGGCGTGCCGAACGGTTGTTCGTCCATGTCCCGCATCGTGAAGCGGTAGCCAGGGATGCAGCAAGCGAGGTGGCCAGCAGAGATGATGTCCAACCCCAAGGCGATCCTGTGCACGTTCGCGGCGCTGAGGTTCGGCCATCCCCAATCCTCGCGGTGGCGGTCGCCCTGGCCATCCGTGTCATCATTGCATGCCTTTCGCTTCAGCCTGCTGCTACCCCAAGATCTACCCATAGCGGCAAATGGATTCTAGAATCCGGTAGATTAATGGAGGCGTTGTGATAAGGAGGCGGGTGGATTCGAGAGGGGATGGAATCAGGGATGGGGGCAGTTGTTCGAGTGGGGAGTGAATCTACAAGGAACCGCCGCCGCCGCCGCTGGTTCTCGTCCGCGTGGAAGACAAGGAAGGGGGGCGTAATTATTGAGGGCGGGCACCAGAACCGTCTAGAGGAAGTGAAAAAATAAATCGTAAGAGAGAAATGTGCGGCCCGCCTGTCAGTGAGTGAAGGTCGGCACGCGCAAACGTGCCAACGTTTGACTTGGATCGTGTATGGCAGACCTTGATTCCACCGCATACGAGTGGCGCGGAACAAATTTTAGGAAGCGCTAGCGTCGACATGTAAAAATGCCGTTTTTCTCCACCTTCACCCTACTACGAACGGTCGTGCACCATTCCAGATATTGGTAAGGGCGGTTCCAATCGTTCACTTCTCCGTCTCATTTCCTCCTCCATGGCCTCATCGTCTTTCTCCTCCACAACCTCATCCATTTCCTCCACCACCGCATCACCCTCTTCATCCGTATCCTTTCCCTCTTGCCTGTAGTCATGGACTCTCTGGACGTCTGAAACGATGGCATGCAAGAAACTGCACACTTCGACATCGAAGTACATGGCAGGAGGAAGATCGATGTTGTCTACACCACCGACCCTCAGATGGTGAGGAACACTCTGAATAATTACACGACTTGGCTGCAGTTTGAAGAAAACAGGTTTGTAGGTCTCGACTTCGAGTACAGTTGCGATCACCGTAGGATCGCCGTGGTGCAACTCTCCATGAAGGGGCACGTCCTCGTATACCAGCCTTTTTGCGAGAAGGGGCTGACGGGATCTGGTAGACTTTGCTGTCTTTTTATTCCTGAACCATCTGTTTGCAAAAGTTATTGCTATATTATTTGTCTGAATTCATTTTCATGCATGTGGGGCGAAAGCATTAGGGATCTGTTTCATGCCTTTCTCGTGAACCAGCACATAACATTTACTAGTGTTGACATCACGAATGACACTAAACTGCTTGAAAGCCCGACTGTCAACATTAGAATCCCAAAGGAGTGCAGAGTGGACATCCAGGAAATTTACTGGATCCCAGGGACGACGGGCGGCAAGACCGGGATGGCCGCTCTTGCCTCCGAACTCATCGACCCGTGGTACGCTGACATGAAGGGCAAATTGCCGAGATGTTCGTGGAGGCGTTTAGGGCACGATTACTGGAAGGATAAACCACTTTATGAACCTAATCTAGAGTACGCTGCAATTGACGGGTATGTTAGCCATGAGCTGTACCGCCAGATTGTAAAATATCGTTCCAGGCATCGCATCATTGAACCACCACCAAGGCAGGTTGTTTGCCCCAGATGCCGGAGTGTAGATGAATCTACAAGCCAGGGCAAGCGACCGAAGGCATCCTGGGATCGGTTGCCTTCTCCAACAGGCTAGGATGTAGACTTTTAGTGCATGATTGTTGTGTTTGTATGGGGCTTGTTGTGTTTATGAAAACATGTTATTTCAAAAGTACACTATGTGAGCAATTACAAACTGTTGTGTATTACCTTTGTCAAACTATAATCTGGGTTTGGTTATGACTGTATCCTTTGCTATAATTTGGGTTTGGTTATGACTTATGACTGTATCACACCTTATGCATGTCAGTCCTGGATTCTGCCGCATGCAAATGGCATAGACAGGATTTGTAGGAATGAATGTTGAGCATACAAAAGGGGGAAATGTAATTCATACAGTTTAAGTAGCTAATAGCAGAGGGATCATACGAGCTTGGTTCTTACACATAGAATGCTTAGAAAATACATGTGAGATAAAATACAGACGAGATAAAACTAGGAATGAAATGCGAAACTAGTAGTGGTAAACAACACACTCACCCACCCGCCAGATACTGTTGAGCATCTCGTAGCAGACATACGCGTCCCTGGCTCCATACTTGATCGCATCGTAATCCAGGTGCCTCCACTCCCATCGCTTGTGCAGGTGCTTCGGGAACTCGACTTTCATGCCGACGTACTCACGGTCGATGATGTCGGTAGCGAGTCTAGCCATGCCGGCTTTCCCCATACCGCCATCCGGGTACGTCCACAAATGTTGGAGATCGACATGATTGACGACATGAACGAGGAGATCCCACTCTAGCTTCGGAGTGTCGTTCTTGATGTCGACGCTGGCGAAGTAGATCTCCCTCATGTGTAGGAACTCGCGAAGCTCTGGGCATATATATTTGGCCCTATATACGTGGTATAGGAGGCAGTGGTTGCGCATGGACAACTGCAAAAGCGCCGTCCTCTTCCTATCTCCGGTATACTCGAGGTCAAGGCCGACGATCTTGTACCTGTCCATCGGCTCCTGTAGCCACCGCGCGTACATTGTGATAACCTTGGCGACCTCCACTGACGCATTTGTGTGGACGACCGTCAGCTTGGTGGTTCCATGGGCGGTGGCGGTGTACTCGTCGGTGAAGTAGCTCCTGTCGCCGAACACGCCGTACTCTGCCTCCATGGCAGCAGCTAATGCGGTGGCGGTGGCCTAGGGTCGGTAGCGGTGGCTGGGACTGGGCGTGGCGATGGAGTGATCTGTCGGTGGTATGGCCCGGCAGAGGCGGTGCCTGCGGCAGCATTGATGGTTGTTGCAGTGGTTGTGGCGGCGGAAGGAATGAGTTGGGGATTTTTGCACAGTGATGTGCTGAGGAGACGGAAGGCGATGCTTAAATTGCGTTTACTAATATTCCGGTCATACCCATGTGGAGGCAAGTTTGACCAGGCGAGCACAGTTGGTTTCCAATCCTAGCGATTAAATTAGGTGTCCGTCCCGGTAGACGATGGGACGGGTGTGCGACGTGGCTTTGGCGTGGCAGAGACCGGTCACGTAGACCACCGTCCCGTTGCCGATCCGCAACGGGTGCGCGGTGCTGACATGATGTAATGTGACAGGACAGAAGGAAGTGTATATCTATTATTCATAACAAGTTTAAGAAGTGTAAGCATAGACATGGACCTAGCATCCCTGCACCCCGAGGCAGCCGCCCAGTCGATTAGGCCTACCGATTACGCAAAGCTTGTCCAGAATTTGCCAAAATGAAGCTCGTTTGCCCATGCTTCTATAAGTTTCTCTGTAGGCCACTTGTGTAAGCATGCACGATCAAGAAAATTTGCAACACACGTGTCGGTGGAAAAGCATTAGGTTTCAACGCACCACATAGTTTAGGGATTTAGAATAGCTACATTGTGGAGATCTAGCCAAATTGCATGGTAAAGCCAAATTCAGCTTTTTGTAAGAATTAGCTATAGCAACATTGTGTCTCGTTTGTCCTCACTTTTCCCTCCCGATATTCCGAAGCCCTCACATGCGCTCGGAGAGGGGTGACATCTGGTCAAAGGTTTGGTCATTACGTGCGCCCTGATGCCTAAATTGGAAGTTTTTTTGTTATTTGGCCATTTTAAGAGCGCCTTTTCCCCTCTCTCTCTAACAGTTGTGTGTTTTTTTGCCCAAAAAGGTAGGGAATGTAGAGCAGCTTCTCTCTTCATTCATTGTTCCTTTTGCCCATGTTTTCCCCAATCTAGTAGCAAATCTAGAGCAGTAAACCTAACCAGCACCATAAATAAATTCAGTAAACAGAGCAGATGTAGATAAAGCAGCTAATATAGGTTATATAGTACGGTACTTAACGAGGTTAGACAATTAGGCTACTCAGCAATAGCAACAGCTGATAGGTTCAACACAGATAAGACAAAAGAGGCTGCTTTATAGCAGCAGCAGCTGATTAGTGGCCCCTCATGACCTCTGCCAGGAGGGCATCCGCCTCCTCCCTCTGGCGCCTCCTCCACTTCTTGCTGCCCAGCCCCTTGACCTTGGGAGCCTTGGGTCTAATCGGGGGCATGTGACCCTCCTCGATAGCCACCTTCTAGAGGTTGCGGAGGTGAAGACCGAGCACCTGGTGCTTGGCCATGAAGCCGTGGACGTTCACAGACTCGCCGCAGGTCCTCACGTCCTCGACATGCTTCACGAGGGAGTTGAAGTCCGTGGCACGGAGCCTCCTGGTGGGGCAGAAGGGGCACCTGTACACGTCGCCGGCGAAGAAGTTGTTGTACTCACCAAACTTTAGCCTCCTTAGCACATGACGAGTCTTGGTGTCCTTGGAATCGTCGTCGCTGCGGAGGTCGTTGCTATCCTCCTGTTGGAAAAAACAGTAGAGTGAAATAAGGACATGATTGAGATACTTTGATTATCGGGATTGATTTTTTGCATAAATTAACCGAATGAGATCTCCCGATTATTCCCCAAATCTCAAACCAAATTGAATACTGATCCCAACTATGAACAGGGGGATTCATCGAAAATCGAGATCTAACACAAGAGGATTAGCTACTGTAAAAATACGAACAGCCGAGCCCTAATAACATACGATCTAGCATCCAACAATGGGAACAGGGGAAGAACAAGGGAAGGGGAGAAAACACTGGTTACCTCCGACCATGGGTCGGCGATGCTGGTGTCGTAGGGGTTCTCCGGCCTTATGTAGACAACCTCCTTGTAGGGGTCCCAGCCGAGCGGGCTCTGTCCGAGACCGGCGGGGACCTCCTCGCCAGCGGCTACGGCGGATGCGGGGATGAGGACGGGGGTCTGTACGGGGACGGGTGGCTCCTTGCCGGCGGCCTTGGAGGCACCGATGGCCACAGCGCCGTTCATCTCCATCACCAGCGTGGTTGGAGTTTTGTTGGGTGTTTGCAGAAGGTGATGAGACAGTGGAGACGGTTGAGTGAGCGAGTGCATGATTAGTAGGAGTGGGGATGCATCTATTAAAGGAGAAGGGAAGCAACGTTTCGTTGCACTACCGTGCACCGCGTATGCTAATGCACCATGCATGGCCACACGTGTTCGCTACCGCCCTGTGCACCGCACACGCGTACCGTGAGTCGCGTTTTTTTCCCTCGTGTCTAACCCTAGCGATTCAGTTGTACTCAGTTTTGCCCTCGAGCGTAACACTGGCGGTTTGGTTCCATTTTTAAATCATTTTCTATTTTCTATTTGAATCCCTTTGTCACGCTTGCCCTTGGTTTTTAAGTTCTACTCATTTTTTCCCTTGGTTTTTAAGTTCTACTCA
This sequence comes from Avena sativa, assembly GCA_916181665.1. Taxonomy (NCBI): domain Eukaryota; kingdom Viridiplantae; phylum Streptophyta; class Magnoliopsida; order Poales; family Poaceae; genus Avena; species Avena sativa. Next base: position 21,410,249 of record OV702290.1, on the reverse strand, counting down.
GTTTTTCCCTTGGTTCTTAAGTGCTACTCGGTTTTCCCCTCTTTTTGTATCCATCTCTTGCACCTGTGCTCATCTTCGCTGCTACGCTCTGATTGGTCAAGACAGTTGTCACACAGATCGTGCCCACCAATCGTTGATCCTTTGTGATCTAGCGGACAAGATAACCCTTATATCTGTCGGGGGCACCCCTCTATCCATGCAAAATAACGAGTATGGCACCGGACCTTTAACTCCATAAACAGATGAACTTGAATATATTTTGAAGGGTACGAAAATAGAAATCCACATAGTTTAAGGGTCTAGATACGGTGAGAGAACTAAATATTATTAGTGGTCCGGCAGCATAGTGACGGGTTGGTCGGCTAGAAGTTGTTGATTCCTAAGTAAGGGGACACTAGGCCGGTCTTGACATACTCCCCCAGGAATTTGCCATAAGCAGCGTGCTTAGCCTTGGTCGCCTACTTGTGTTTACTAGCTAGGCTTTTACCGATGCCAACCGCATGCAGAATCAAGCTGGCAATCCTCGGGTTGACTCCTTTCTTACAGAAAGGGCACCTGAGCTCCCCAAGTCGAGTGCGGAAAGGGATTATCCCGCTCTTGATCTTCTTCATGACATGGCAGCTCTTGTTGTCCCTGGTCTCGTTGTCTGAGTCCATCTCATTTGAATACACCTGTAATGTACGGAATACAAACCGAAATAAGCAAAATAATAAATATATATTCCTTCCACCATTCCGAGTTACTTTCGATGCAATAACATGTCTATACAGGTTCATCAGTTCATTATGGCCGTCTCCCCAGCTCGCTCCTAAATTAATGTGGTTTGTGTTCTTGGTAACTTATTAATAAATAAATAATATGGATTGATTCAGAACAGACTAGATCTCTCCATGTACCGGTTCGTACGTTGCATCTAATCATTAGGACTAGATTTTTTTATGACGCCAGGATAGATTAAGCTCGAGCAAAAAATATGAAACATATAGAAATAGATGTACCTCTGGGTACACGAGCGGAGCGTGTTCGTCGAACTCCATGCCCTCATCGACGCCTCCGAAGTTGTCAGCACCAGCGAGCACATGGTCCCCCAAGGGGTTGAACTGCACGTCCTCCTCGCCTTGTGCTACGTGATGCTCCTCCAGATGTGTCGTGTGAAGCACCACCTCGGTGGCGATGCCCGGACACTCACCCCCACGCACTGGTTTCATGGAGATGGTTCGTGCAAGTACGTTCAAGATTGTGGTGTTTTGCTAGATAGGGAAGAGAGAGTAGTGGATGAGTGAGAATGGAGGACCCGATAGGCTGGGTTTTTAGTGCGGGGACGTTTAGGCCTCCTCGAGGGCCCCGGTAGGCAGCTCTTCCGGCTGCGGCTGCCGCGTGGAAGAGTGCAGGCGCGTTGCGTAGTAAAAATGGTATAGCCCGTAGGCCGTGGATGACCAGTTGTCATGCAGTAGACTTGTAGCCTTTGCAGACTAGATTAAACATGACATGACCACTCGACGACTTTTTCCATGGACAACATCGCGTTCCTTCTTGTAGAAGTCTCGTTGAGAGAGACGTCCGTGCTCTCTCGTGCTTTCCTGTGAAGGGCACGACGTGTGCAACGAGCCTCGTTGGATCACACAAGATCAACGGTTGGTGTGCACGATCCGCGTGAAAACTGTGACGACCAATCAGGGCGTAACAGACAGAATGGGCACAGGTTTGGGCTTCTACGAAAGAGAGAGAGGGGGAAAAACTAGGTAGTATAAAAAAACCAAGGCAAAGCTGAGTAGTATAAAAATGGAAAGTGGGTGCCTTTTACAATGAAATACATCATGGCATACATCAAATTATGCCAAGATAGATCCACTAGAGTTAATTGCATCTGTGTTCTTTCGACAAACCAAATATGTATCCACTAGAGTCATTGCATGTCTGTTCCTGTCATGAACCACATTTGGATCCACTAGTGTCATTGCATGTGTGTTCTTTCCACAAACCACTTATGGATCAACCAGTGGTCATTGCATGTGTGTTCTTTTCCACAAACCACACATGTATCCACGAGAGTCATTGCATGTGTGTTCTTTTCACAAACCACATATGGACCCACTAGAATCATTGCATGTGTGTTCTTATACTAAAACCAGCACTAGAGTCATTGCATGTGTTTTATTTTCACAAACCACATATGGATCCACCAGTGGTCATGGCATGTCTATTCTTTCCACAAACCACATATGGATCAACCAGTGGTCATTGCATGTGTGTTCTTTTCCACAAACCACATATGGATCCACTAGAGTCATTGCATGTGTGTTCTTCTCACAAACCACATATGGACCCACTAGAGTCATTGCATGTGTGTTCTTATACTAAAACCAGCACTAGAGTCATTGCATGTGTGTTCTTATACTAAAACCAGCACTAGAGTCTTTGCATGTGTGTTCTTATACTAAAACCAGCACTAGAGTCATTGCATGTGTGTTCTTTCCACAAACCACACATGGATCCACCAGTGGTCATTGCATGTGTGTTCTTTCCACAAACCACACATGGATACCCGGAGTCATGACATGTGTGTTCTTTCCATAAACCACACATGGATCAACCAGTGTTCACTGCATGTGTGTTCTTACAAACCACTTATGGATCAACCGGTGGTCATTACATGTGTGTTCTTTTCGACAAACCACATATGGATCCACTAGAGTCATTCCATGTGTGTTCTTTTCACAAACCACATATGGACCCACTAGAATCATTCCATGTGTGTTCTTATACTAAAACCAGCACTAGAGTCATTGCATGTGTGTTCTTTCCACAAACCACACATGGATCCAACAGTGGCATTGCATGTGTGTTCTTCCACAAACCACATATGTATCCACTAGATTCATTGCATGTGTGTTCTTTTCACAAACCACATATGGACCCACTAGAGTCATTGCATGTGTGTTCTTTTCCACAAACCACATATGGATCCACTAGAGTCATTGCATGTGTGTTCTTTTCACAAACCACATATGGACCCACTAGAGTCATTGCATGTGTGTTCTTATACTAAAACCAGCACTAGAGTCATTGCATGTGTGTTCTTTCCACAAACCACACATGGATCCAACAGTGGCATTGCATGTGTGTTCTTTCCACAAACCACATATGTATCCACTAGATTCATTAACTGTGTGTTCTTTTCACAAACCACATATGGACCCACTAGAGTCATTGCATGTGTGTTCTTATACTAAAACCAGCACTACAGTCATTGCATGTGTGTTCTTATACTAAAACCAGCACTAGAGTCATTGCATGTGTGTTCTTTTCACAAACCACATATGGATCGACCAGTGGTCATTGCATGTGTGTTCTTTCCACAAACCACATATGGATCAACCAATGGTCATTGCATGTGTGTTCTTTTCCACAAACCACATATGGATCCACTATATGCATTGCATGCGTGTTCTTTTCACAAACCACATATGGACCCACTAGAGTCACTGCATGTGTGTTCTTATACTAAAACCAGCACTAGAGTCATTGCATGTGTGTTGTTATACTAAAACCAGCACTAGAGTCATTGCATGTGTGTTGTTTTCACAAACCACATATGGATCGACCAGTGGTCATTGCATGTGTGTTCTTTCCACAAACCACATATGGATCAACCAGTGGTCATTGCATGTGTGTTCTTTTCCACAAACCACATATGGATCCACTAGAGTCATTGCATGTGTGTTCTTTTCACAAACCACATATGGACCCACTAGAGTCATTGCATGTGTGTTCTTATACTAAAACCAGCACTAGAGTCATTGCATGTGTGTTCTTTCACAAACCACATATGGATCGACAAGTGGTCATTGCATGTGTGTTCTTTCCACAAACCACACATGGATCCCCCTGAGTTATTGCATGTGTGTTCTTTCCACAAACCACATATGGATCAACCAGTGTCATTGCATGTGTGTTCTTATACTAAAACAAGCACTAGAGTCATTGCATGTGTGTTCTTTCCACAAACCACACATGGATCAACCAGTGTCATTGCATGTGTGTTCTTTCCACAAACCACATATGGATTAACAAGTGGTCATTGCATGTATGTTCTTTTCCACAAACCACATATGGATCCACTAGAGTCATTGCATGTGTGTTCTTTTCACAAACCACATATGGACCCACAAGAGTCATTGCATGTGTGTTCTTATACTAAAACCAGCACTAGAGTCATTGCATGTGTGTTCTTTTCACAAACCACATATGGATCCACTAGAGTCATTGCTTGTGTGTTCTTTTCACAAGCCACATATGGACCCAGTAGAGTCATTGCATGTGTGTTCTTATACTAAAACTAGCACTAGAGTCATTGCATGTGTGTTCTTTTCACAAACCACATATGGATCCACCAGTGTCATTGCATGTGTGTTCTTTCCACAAACCACATATGGATCCACTAGAGTCATTGCATGTGTGTTCTTTTCACAAACCACATATGGATCAACTAGTGGTCATTGCATGTGTGTTCTTTTCCACAAACCACATATGGATCCACTAGAGTCATTGCATGTGTGTTCTTTTCACAAACCACATATGGACCCACTAGAGTCATTGCATGTGTGTTCCTATACTAAAACTAGCACTAGATTCATTGCATGTGTGTTCTTAAACTAAAACCAGCACTAGAGTCATTGCATGTGTGTTCTTATACTAAAACCATCACTAGACTCATTGCATGTGTGTTCTTTCGACAAATCAGACATGGACCCACCAGTGGTCATTGCATGTGTGTTCTTTCCACAAACCACACATAGATCCCCCTGAGTCATTGCATGTGTGTTCTTTCCCCAAACCACACATGGAGCCCCCTGAGTCATTGCATGTGTGTTCTTTTCACAAACCACATATGGATCCACCAGAGTCATTACATGTGTGTTCTTATACTAAAACCAGCACTAGAGTCATTGCATGTGTGTTCTTTTCACAAACCACACATGGATCCACCAGTGTCATTGCATGTGTGTTCTTTCCACAAAACACACATGGATTGACCAGTGGTCATTGCATGTGTGTTCTTTACAAAAACCACACATGGATCCCCCTGAGTCATTGCATGTGTGTTATTTTCACAAACCACATATGGATCAACCAGTGTTCACTGCATGTGTGTTCTTTCCACAAACCACTTATGGATCAACCAGTGGTCATTGCATGTGTGTTCTTTTCCACAAACCACATATGTATCCACTAGAGTCATTGCATGTTTGTTCTTTTCACAAACCACATATGGACCCACTAGAGTCATTGCATGTGTGTTCTTATACTAAAACCAGCACTAGAGTCATTACATGTGTGTTGTTTTCACAAACCACATATGGATCGACCAGTGGTCATTGCATGTGTGTTCTTTCCACAAACCACATATCGATCAACCAGTGGTCATTGCATGTGTGTTCGTTTCCACAAACCACATATGGATCCACTAGAGTCATTGCATGTGTGTTCTTTTCACAAACCACATATGGACCCACTAGAGTCATTGCATGTGTGTTCTTATACTAAAACCAGCACTAGAGTCATTGCATGTGCGTTCTTATACTAAAACCAGCACTAGAGTCATTGCATGTGTGTTCTTATACTAAAACCAGCACTAGAGTCATTGCATGTGTGTTCTTTCCACAAACCACACATGGATCCACCAATGGTCATTGCATGTGTGTTCTTTCCACAAACCATACATGGATCCCCCTGAGTCATTGCATGTGTGTTCTTTCCACAAACCACACATATGGATCCCCCTGAGTCATTGCATGTGTGTTCTTTCCACAAACCACACATGGATCCCCCTGAGTCATTGCATGTGTGTTCTTTCCACAAACCAAACATGGATCAACCAGTGTTCACTACATGTGTGTTCTTTCCACAAACCACTTATGGATCAACCAGCGGTCATTGCATGTGTGTTCTTTTCCACAAACCACATATGTATACACTAGAGTCATTGCATGTGTGTTCTTTTCACAAACCACATATGGACCCACTAGAGTCATTGCATGTGTGTTCTTATACTAAAACCAGCACTAGAGTCATTGCATGTCTGTTCTTATACTAAAACCAGCACTAGAGTCATTGCATGTGTGTTCTTTTCACAAACCACATATGGATCGACAAGTGGTCATTGCATGTGTGTTCTTTCCACAAACCACATATGGATCAATCAGTGGTCATTGCATGTGTGTTCTTTTCCACAAACCACATATGGATCCACTAGAGTCATTGCATGTGTGTTCTTTTTACAAACCACATATGGACCCACTAGAGTCATTGCGTGTGTGTTCTGATACTAAAACCAGCACTAGAGTCATTGCATGTGTGTTCTTATACTAAAACCAGAACTAGAGTCATTGCATGTGTGTTCTTATACTAAAACCAGCACTAGAGTCATTGCATGTGTGTTCTTTCCACAAACCACACATGGATCCCCCTGAGTCATTGCATGTGTGTTCTTTCCACAACCCACACATGGATCCCCCTGAGTCATTGCATGTGTTTTCTTTCCACAAACCACACATGGATCCCCCTGAGTCATTGCATGTGTGTTCTTTCCACAAACCACACATGGATCAACCAGTGTTCACTGCATGTGATGAGGGTTTAACTCATCAATGCCCATTGTTATGGACTTGGGTTTGGGAGAAGGAGGGAGCGCTAGAAGAATCAATCGGCTAGCAAACAAGCACACAGGGACGCAAGGTTTACCCAGGTTCAGGCCTCGTAGAGGTCCCTACTCCTGCTTGTCTGCTCGTGGAATTAACAGAGGAATCGAAGATTACAATGGTGCGCAGATGCAATCTAGCGAGGGTTGTTGAAACTAGGGTTTCATGTGTTCTCCTCGCCGCCCCCTCCTAGCCTTTATATAAGTAGGCCAGGTCTCAGGTAGCAGGTCGAGTCGGTTACAGATTAGGGTTTGCCCTTTAAACTTTCTATCTTTAACTTCTTCTTGTTCCGCAAGCAATCGAGAGTCCATAGGTTACTCGAGTTTTTCATTGGGCCGTGGCAACACCATGGGATTCCACCATATCTGGACCGTATATACTAAACTCGAGTACCGGCAGGGTATACCCATGTCAGTAGCCCCTGAGTGTCCAGTGGAATCGTTGATTCGACTGGGGACTTTATGAAGCCTTTCGAGTGCATGACTGAGTATTTTCGAGTGCTCTGTTTGTGTCATAAGGATTGTTGATGTGCATGCCTGATTTAACCGATCTATCGGTATTAGTTAACTACGTTAGGGTAAAACAACGCAATCTACTCGAACTCAAGTCCCCGGACTCGAATTCGGAAAAGTGCTGGTGTAATTTCACCCAAGCCGCGGAGGTCTTACAGGAGTCGAATTCCAGTATATGGGTGTGAGCACTCGACGCGTCCATCAAGGCATGTTCATCGTACCTGTAGGCATGGATATATTTCTGGTAGTGCGCAGCAAATGCGTTGCCAGGCCTTATTCAGGTCTTATCTTCACGCTACAAGCACGGCATCCGAATCTTGTCATCGTGGAGATGATTCGATTGACCCAGGAGACGAAGCGTCTCTTTGTAGGGAAATATTATGAGGCGGTATCGCCATAAACTTCGAGTGTGGATGTTATCGACACACAGTACGATGCACAAATAATCATAGGGTGCGCGACCAGCGCTCCCTATGGGAGTAGCCCCCGAGTGCCTGGTTGAGTCGAAGACTCAGGCAGGGACTAAAGAACTTTTGCGACTGCTGTCGTCTTTTGTTTGCTTGTTTTAGTCGAATTTATTTCCGGCGCTCCCTATGGGAGTAACCCATGTCCATAGTTAAATCGCGGATTCGAGTGATTGGGTATGATTTGAATGTCCATATTCTTGCAGAGGAGAAAAAAGAAAAAGAAAAATCGTAGGGTGCGCGACTAGTGCTCCCTATGGGAGTAGCCCCCGAGTGCTTGGTGGAGTCAAAGACTCGAGCAAGGACTAAAGTAGTCAAAGTCTTCTGCTGCTCAATTTTTGATGACATCAGTGCTGACGATGTGATGATCTCAGTTGCCCGCGTGAGCGGGTTTGACGGGACGTGACGAGCGGTGGGTCCGATTTTCTGACCCTGACTTGACCGGGCGTGCGTAATCTTTGTTTTAACTGCACCTCCTCGATTTCCGCGCGTAATGGGGGTAGTGGGGGACGGTTCGTGCTTCAGGTCCTCCACGTGCCGATCATAATGGGTGACATGCGTATGATAGGGTTTCTGCTAGCCGTTGGATTACATCTTCTAGGGGGTTAAGTAGCAGTGCTGCGGCGGTAATTTTTCCCATCTGCTCTTTTATCTGCCTTTGCCTTCGTGACCATTGATGCTACTCCTCTGCTCCCTAGAGTTCATCTTCTTCGCGGCACTAGACCAGCTCCGCGTATTCCCTAGTTACTTCCTCCGGTCGCATCGCCACCGCAAGATGGGGAAGAAGAAAGGTGTCACGGCTGAATCCGCCACCACCATTGCTGCTGCCAAGAAGAAGGGCAGCTCCGCCGCTGCGGGCACCAGCGCCGTCGTCGTCAGGAAGAAAAAGGGCGCGGGCACTCGCGTCACCAATGGCGCGTGGAGCGCGTCCATCATCAAGTCATCTGAGCTCCGTCTCCTGCGCCAAGATGGAGTTCTTTCTTTCGCGGTCGGTGACTCGTGAGTCCCAGGTGGTGAGGTAACCCCTTGTCCTCCGGCTGGTTTCCGGGTGATGTTCCTAGCATTCATCATCCGTGGTCTTTCTCTTCCCCTGCATCCTTTCTTCAGGGGCCTCCTTTGTTTCTATGGCCTCCAGCTCCATCAGCTGTCCCCCAATTCTATCCTCCATATTGCATGCTGATACATTGCAAATGTATCTATAATTTTTGATGTTCCATGCTTGGTTTTATCTACTTTGTTGTGTTTTGTCCACACTTTGGAGTACTTTTCATATGATTTCTTAGACTAACCTATTAACAAGAGCCACAATGCAAGCTGCTTGTTTTCTGCTATTTTTGGTTCGAGGAAGTCAGAAAATGAATATTCTCGGAATTGGACGGGACAAAATCCAAAGTTATTATTTTACCGAGGGACACTTGGAGCCAGAATACGAGACGGAGAAGGGCCAGAGGACAGCCACACCACCTGGCCACGCGGCTAGGCTTGGCCCATGCCAGGGGTGGTGTGGCCAGCCCAGGCACCCCCTCGACCTCTCCTTCCACCTATATATTGCCTCTGATACGGAAACCCTAAGTACCCGATCAAAATTCCATGAAAGAGTCTGTAGCCGCCGTCGTCTCTATCCCTAGATCGGGAGGGATCTGAAGCTTTTCCCGGCACCCTGCCGGAGAGGGGAAATCACCCTAGAGGCCTTCATCATCATCATGCAAGCCTCCGGTGTGATGTGTGAGTAGTTCATCTCTGGACTACGGGTCCATGTAGTAGCTAGATGGTTGGTTCTCCTCCTTTGTGCTTTCATGTTTAGATCTTGTGAGATCCGTTCATGATCAAGATCATCTATTTGTAATTCTGCATGTTGTGTTTGCGGGGATTCGATGGATATTGAGATGCTATTTCAGATTGATTATTGATTCTATCATGTCTTTGTTATTTGTGATCTTGCATGCTTTCCGTTGTTAGTAGCTATCTTGGACAAGTAGATGTTAGCAACTCCAAGAGTTAGTATTTATGCTGGATAGTGGGTTCATGCCTCTGGTAATCTAGGGAAGTGACAGAAATCTCTAAGGTACTAGATGTGCTGTTGCTACTAGGGAGAAAACAACAATCCTTTGTTCATAGAACAATCATATTGTTTACTTTACACGCAATTCGTAATGCAATTATCTGTTGCTTGCAACTTAATACTGGAGGGGGTTCGGATGATAACCTGAAGGTGGATTATTAGTCATAGATGCAGTTGGATGGCGGTCTATGTATAATGTTGTAATGCCCAATCAAGTCTGTATTGGTATATGCTTGTATTGCTTTCTCGGCGTTTGTCAATTGCCTCGCCGTAATTTGTTCACCCAGCATGTTATCTATCTTAAGGAGAGCCATCTCTAGTGAACTATGGACCCCGATCCTTTCTTTTACATTCAATCTACAAACTGTTTACTGCTTTGTGTTTACTTTCTGCAAACTATTACTTTCTTCCATTCGATACGTTTAATACTTTGTTTTCAGCAAAACCGGTGAGATTGACAACCTCATCGCAAGTTGGGGGCAAAGTTCTGTGGTTGTGTTGTGCAGGTCTCCATGTTGCTGCTGGCACCGGTAGTGCGCCCTGCCAACGTTCAGGTAGCAACACCTTTGGGGTGTTTCCTTGCTCCTACTGGATTGATAACCTTGGTTTCGTACTGAGGGAAAACTTGCTACTGTGCTCATCGTACCTTCCTCTTGGGGTTCCCCAACGAGCTCGATATATTTTGGGCCATCTCCTGCTATATTACGCTTTGCGAGTGCTGGCTCGGAATCGAGCCGCACTTTGGTCTCTTCAAACGTCTCTTCAAGCTGAAGCACCATTCGGTGTCTAGCTCCGTAGTCTATGATGTAGGAGGTTGCGGTATCCACGTCGACTCCTCCATCACGTATTTTGACATCAAGCTCGTGGCGTCCCACCAAGGGTGGAGGGACAAGTGGTTCTACATCCGCGACCAGAAGGCCGACGGAGACCACTTCGGACTCGCACCTTTCGATCCCGCGGCGCCGTGCAGGAGGAGGCGCTCCTGGAAGAACGTGGTGATGCCCGACGAGTCCGAGGAGACAGATGTGCTGTATGAGCGCGTCTGCGACCTTGAGAGTCGCATGGGTAAAGAAGAGGGAGGCTGCACCCTCATTCGCACGTGGTTGCGTAGTCGCGTCCAGCCCCTGCAGGCCAGAGTCCACCCTATGTTCCAGTGGGCTGGCACGGACGATGTCACTCGCGTATCTTCCGATGGCATTTCCGCGAGTGAAGTAGATAAGAGGGTGAGACTGCTCACCAACTACACCGCCAAGGATGTGCTCCCCAGTGAACCATTCGTACCTCCATTGGATGCTGCTAATCCTCCTCCTGAGGTACAGTTGTTCTACGAAGTAGCTTTCTTTTTCGAGTGCTTCTTTTTCCTTGACTTGTGCTAACTTGTTGTCTGTATGCAGGATTGGAAGGTGTCTCCTAGTATGCCCCCTCTTCCCGAGGGGGTTATTCCTCGCGAAGTAGATGAGGAGGACGAGTCAGAGTCGACCGTCACATTTGAAGAGGAGGAGGAAGCCCCTGAGTCCAGGGGTCTGGACACTCGCAAGCGTTCACGCAACAAGGATTCGGATGCGTCATCTCCTTCGACTCCGGAAGGCCCAACTATTGGTGCGGAGTCGCTGATACCTGCCATTCCCGTGAGTGCTGTGGCGCCATCCTCCCACAAGAAGATGCGGCTACCGAAGGAGTCTTCGTCAGAGTCGGAGGGCCAAACCTTTGATTTTGACAAGTTTGATTGGTAAGTATACAATTCTTCTCTTGGTTCTTTTTTGGAGTTGCATTTGCCTAAGTTTGGTTTTGTGCTGCAGTCAACCGGCGTCGTCATCTTCTAGCGACGTCCAGTCTTTGAAAGAATCTGGAGTCATGGACTCCAAGGCCAAGAAAGTGGCTAAGCGGACTCCTTCCCCTCCATTGGAGGCCCACTCCGGGCACAATTCATCAAGTTCTCCACACGATGTGGAGCACCAGATGGTTGTCCGGAAGACTGCGTGTCAATCAACTTCGGAGTCACTGGAGGACCACGTATGTGTGATGTTGCTTCTTTTGATTTTTGCAGTCGAATTTATCATCCATACCATCTGCTGATCCTTTGTTGTTTCTCCCATTGTAGCTTATTGTGAAGGAAACTGCTCACCTGGCGGAGCCGGTGCTTGCAATGGGTCGCCAACATGCAATGCTAGACAATCGCCATCCCGTGGTTGAAAGTGAGTGTTTTTGCTTCTTCTTCTTCATCCTTGTGATATACTCGACTGACGGTCTGTCTTTATTTGTTTCGCAGCCGAGCATAATGCACTACTTCGCGATGCCGCTTCCCTCGAAAAGACGCTTACCACGGCGGTGAAGGGTCGCGATGAGGCAGTCGCAGCGCTTGACGAGTCGCGGAAACACGGAGAGGATTTGCACGCCTCCATCGTGGCTAGGGAGAACTTGTTCGAAGAACAACTCTTCTCGATTGCCCAGGCCCTTTTAGGTATTCCTTCGTCTGGATTTTCGTCCTGCCCCTTCTTTCGAATTTGTTATTGTGCTGACTTTTTATGCCAACACTGTGCTCTTTTGTACATGCCAGCGGTCCGAGCTTCGACGCCCAGGCTCTCTGTCATGTTGGTGCCATCGCGGCAGTCGAAGATCGCATCGCTTCCATCCAGGGGACGCTGATTGATACATTGCAAATGTATCTATAATTTTTGATGTTCCATGCTTGGTTTTATCCACTTTCTTGTGTTTTGTTCCAACTTTGGACTACTTTTCATATGATTTCTTGGAATAACCTATTAACAAGAGCCACAGTGCCAGCTGCCTGTTTTCTGCTGTTTTTCGTTCCAGGAAAGTCAGAAAATGAATATTCTCAGAATTGGACGGGACAAAAGCCAAAGTGCCTATTTTTCCGGATGTCATCAAGTGCCAGAATACGAGACGGAGAGGGGCCAGGGGCCACCACACCACCTGGCCACACGGCCAGGCCTGGCCCGCGCCAGGGGGTGGTGTGGCTGCTCCTGGCACCCCCTCGGCCTCCCCTTCCGACTATAAGATGCCCTCAGGATGAAAACCCTAAGGACCCGATCAAAAATCAACGAAAGAGTCTGTAGCCACCGTCATCTCCATCCCTATATCAGGAGGGATCTGAAGCTCTTCCCGGCACCCTGCCGGAGAGGGGAACTCACCCTGGAGGCCTTCTTCATCACCATGCAAGCCTCCGGTGTGATGCGTGAGTAGTTCATCCTTGGACTACGAATCCATGTAGTAGCTAGATGGCTGGTTCTCCTCCTTTGTGCTTTCATGCTTAGATCTTGTGAGCTCCGTTCATGATCAAGATCATGTATTTGTAATCCATACATGTTGTGTTTGTGGGGATCCGATGGATATTGAGATGCTATTTCAGATTGATTATTGATTCTATCATGTCTTTGTTATTTGTGATCTTGCATGCTTTCCGTTGTTAGTAGCTATCTTGGCCAAGTAGATGCTAGCAACTCCAAGAGTTAGTATTTATGCTCGATAGTGGGTTCATGCCTCTGGTAATCTGGGGAAGTGACAGAGATCTATAAGGTACTAGATGTGCTGTTGCTACTAGGGAGAAAACAACAATCCTTTGTTCATAGAACAATCGTATTGTTTACTTTACACGCAGTTTGTAAAGCAATAATCTGTTGCTTGCAACTTAATACTGGAGGGGGTTCGGACGATAACCTGAAGGTGGATTATTAGTCATAGATGCAGTTGGATGGCGGTCTATGTATTATGTTTTATTGCCCAATCAAGTCTCAAAGGAGTCAAGATGATTAGTATATGCATGTATTGCTTTCTCGGTGTTTGTCAATTGCCCCGCTGTAATTTGTTCACCCAGCATGTTATCTATCTAAGGAGAGCCACCTCTAGTGAACTATGGATGCTGGTCCTTTTTCTTTACATACAATCTACAACTGTTTACTTCTTTGTGTTTACTTTCTGCAAACTTTTACTTCTTTCCATTCGATACGTTTAATCCTTTGTTTTCCGCAAAACACGGTGAGATTGACAACCTCATCGCAAGTTGGGGACAAAGTTCTGTGGTTATGTTGTGTAGGTCTCCACGTTGCTACTTGTAACATCCCAAACTTTAATCCAAGCTTATCAAGATCAAATCATCCAAAAATAGGGTTAACAAAAACTGTTCCAAATTTAAAATGAAAGCATTCATATATGTGTGCATTTACAATAGGAGTTGTTTGAATTGCCATGATTGATTGATCCAATGCTTGTAAAATGTTTCTTAGGTGATTTAAACATCACCTACATCATTCCCAAACTTTTCCTAAAGAAAATCAAATAAAAAAGAATTAAAATGAAGGAATGGTCATTTTGGCAAATTTAACTCTCATGCCTACTTTGGCTATTCCTAGTACTCAATTCTTAACAGAAAAAATTCTTGATCTTTGCACCCCTTGCTAGTACACATAATGAGGTACCAAGGCCCACCTTTTGATCTGCTCAAAACAATCTGTTAACTATTTTAAATGACAGTTTAAAATTGAATCTAATGCATATGCATAGATCACCCCTATTTCAAAAACCATCTATTTGAGCTCCATTTTCAAAACCTTTGCAACCAGAGACTACCCATCACTAGTGGAGATCACTCAAAAATTTTGAACTCAAAATTCAAAACTTTTTCTCTTGCGGCCATTTCATCAAACACATGGCAGGCAGAATCAAACACAATTAGCTAGCTCACTGTTTCTACAGAGTTTAGCCACCCATTTAATCACAAAACACTCCCTCTGTCTCCACTTGATCAAACCATGCCATTACCACCCCAACCCCTACACCCTAGTGGCCAGGCCAAGCCATGCTGAGCATTAACTCGCCGGCCAACCTTGCCCTCACCCCAGCAGATCACCTCCTCTTTCCTCTCCATGTCTAGGAGGTAGCCAACCCCTCACCGCCCCTCTCTGTCCCTTGCCCGAGCCAAGAGCGGCAGTGGACCACCGAGCACAAACCGCGCCCAGTGCCACCGCACCATGCCAGTGCCGCCCCCAGAGCACGCCTTGTCCCCGCGCGCACAAGTCACCGCTCGACCGCAGCCCGCGCCCGCCGCTCTGCCTCGACCTGGAGAACACCCCAGACATCCTCGTTCGCCGCCCAATGCCTCACAGCCACCGCTCGCCATGGACACCGCCGCTTCGGCCGCGCAGAGTGCCACCTCGCCCAGACCGCATGCCACCGCCCCTACGGCCGCATTTAAGTCCTAGAGCACCGCCAGGGAACCGCCCATCGATCTCCATCCCCAGCCATGCCGCTAGCTCGCCATAGCCATGTCGCCACCGTCGGCCGCCCATCCCGCTCGGTCTCACCGTCGCGCCTATAAAAGGAACCCTCCCCAGCCATTCTTTTCCACACCATTCCACTCCCCTCACCTCTCTGAACCTCACCCACCTCTATCCGGAGCAAGTGGAGAAGAAGCTCGCCGGAATTGGAACCGGAGCCGCCGCCTCTAGATGAGAAGGGTGCCGTTGATTTCAACCGCCCCAAGCTCCGCCGCGACCACGCCTCGCCTCGCTATTGTCTTCCACTTTGTTTTCCCGCCTCGCCGACCCCGCTGGAGCCCTGGTATGCCCCCAGTAGACCCCGACCGAGCCGCTAGGGTTCGAGATCGCCGGCGACCTGTTCGTCGTCGACGACGACCCTCAGCCGTTGAACTCGCTTCTAATCGCACGACCCACAACGCGCATACCGTTTCGCGTGTTAAGTGCCGCTGACAAGCGAGACCCCCCTGTCAGCTGAGCCCTGCGCCGCGGAGCGCCACTGGGCCGGCCCATTTCTTTTCCCGCGCTAGCCCATAGATTCAAATCTGGTTTTTTCTTTTTTAGTTAAATCTAGTTTCTGTTCCCTATTTCAAAATTCATTCAGAGAGTTTTATAAATCCAAATTGTATGAAACTAATTTTGTCTGAAAGGTATTGAAATGATCTATCCAAGCCCGTTGGATGTAATTCAATTAGAGTTATAGATCTCTCCTAATAAAAATAAGAAAACAAAAGCTTTTGCAACTTGCAACATTTTTATAAAATCAACCAAGTTAGCTTTTGAGTTGATTCCAACTCTCAAAAATCACATTTCATCATATCAATCTAAATATGTAATAATATTAAGGTTGACATACAGTGACTTTGGACTAGTACCAAAATAATGCTATATAGGCATTTCTAGTCACTTTAAATCATTAAATAATAAACTTAAACTAAAGTAATATTGATCCAACCTTTAAATCTCATTCCCACATGTTAGAATATGTGGTGAGGACATGTGTCCACATGAGCCCATATTTTGGTGGTGAATATTAAATTTTAGTTAATATTTCAATGAGTAGAAATTACTTTTCTAAAATAACAAGGTTGAAACTATTAAATTAAACTTGTGATGCTTGTGATGATAATAGATCATCAATTGTGTGTTTTAGGATGTTACTTAGCCTAGTTAAGTATTGTTTGGTGATTGTCTACTCCCTATGTATTTATAGACGCTAGTACCGACCAAGCTTTCGAGGAGGAGGAGTTCTACCAAGAAGAAGAAGAAAACTTCAACCACTGCACCAACCAAGGCGAGCTATTGTTAGCAAGCTAGAATTAAACTAGATGGTTTAGCAAATATGCCTTAAGCATGCTTTGATCACACCCCTTTAACTATTAGTACCCCAAGTCTTATTGACAAGTTTTACCTCCCTTAGTTTACACAAAGTTCTTTACTTAATTTTGAAGGTAGCATAAAAAGTATAAAACTTGACCTACCTAGAAACCTTTAGATGTCATTCTATGGCATGAGATTGATCCCATCTTTCCACCTTAGTGAACACTCTTAACTTAGTACCTTAGTATAGATCAAAAATTTGAGTCACTTTAGATGGGAACGCTTGGTGAAAATGAATTGTGAAAACCTTGGAATGATGAGTCATTCTATTGAGATGTTTTGACATGTGTTGAGAGACACAACTGGTTTATGATGATGAAAATGATGAGGCATGAGCCTTAACCCTTTTATAAAACTGATGGTTGGATTCGAATGCGATACCATTCCAAATTTACCATACAACCACATTACCTGAATTGGGTAAGGCTTAGCTGGAAATTTATATGCATTAGTATTAGTTCCCTCGCGAGAGAGGTTTGAGATGAGGCTACCTCTCAATGTTGTCCACCTATGCAGTGCCCAAGATGACTGATGGTCATGGTTGGGAGGCCATGCTCATAGGAGAGGTGCTTGTACTAGGGTGTGTAAAGGGAAGGTTATGTTTGATTATCTGCATACTAAGTATTATGATTCAGGGTTATCCCAGACAGATGTATCAAATCTTGTGGTGAAAGTGTACCACCTCTGCAGAGTACCAAACTAATCGAATAGCCGCGTCCGCGGTTATGGACAGTTGGAATGGCCATACTGTTTCGTTGTCAGATGTTTTCTAAACAACTTGAAATGAATGATGAACTTTGACTTGACCACAACAGGGTTGTGTTGGTGATAATAGCTTCCCAACTTAAGTGATTCTAGAACTTTACTTTATCTTTCTTTGCTTCTGAACTCAGCTTAGGTTTCAAACTTAATTTGATAGTTAAACTTAGATTTAGCACTTTGACTTAGAATTATACTCCTTGCTAGTAGTAGTTTGCGAGTACTTAAAGAGTACTCATGGCTTTTGTCCCTGGCTATTATCATGGCCAGACTATGAAGGAGATTATCAAGATGATGGTCAGCAGGACGGCTATGATAACTAGGACTATATGTCTTCGTCAGCATTGCATGTGCCCCTGAAGATGGACCCGACCGCTACGCTATCGTTTATTTTTCCGCTTGTTGTATTAAAGACTGGATCATGAGATCCTTATTTGTGTAAAACCTTATGTATGGTTTGTAATGGATGATGTACTGTGATATCCAATCCGTTATGTCTCGCAAAAATGGTAATCCTAGGATTGCGAGGTATGGCATAACGGGCATCTGGGATTAAAAATCCGGGTGTTGACACTACTAGCACCGGTAGTGCGCCCTGCCAAAGCTCAGCTAGTAACACCTTTGGGGTGTTTCCTTGCTCCTACTGGTTCGATTAAACCTTGGTTTCATAACTGAGGGAAAACTTGCTGCTGTGCTCATCATACCTTCCTCTTGGGGTTCCCAACAAGCTCTACGTCGAACGACGAGCATATCAAGATCTTTTCTGGCGCCGTTGCCGGGGAGTCAAGGACATCTTCACAAGGGGAGTCCCTCATAACCAATCTCTTTACTTTGTTGTTTTTGTTTTGCTTAGTTTCTTTTTGCTTTGTTTGCTTGTTTTATTCTTCAAAAACACAAAAAAATTAGTTTTACTAGTTTGCTTTCTTATTTGAAAACCCAAAAAAATGACTACTCTTGAAAACACTAAGTTGTGTGACTTCACTAGCACCAACAACGATGATTTTATGAGCACACCTATTGCTCCACCTGTGGCTGAAAATACTTTCTTTGAGATAAAACCTGCTTTGCTCAATCTTGTTATGAGAGAACAATTTTCTAGTATTGGTAATGATGCTTCCCATCTAAATAACTTTGTTGAACTTTGTGAGATGCAAAAGCATAGGGATATAGATGGTGATATTATTAAGCTGAAATTGTTTCCTTTCTCTTTGAGAGAAAAGCTAAAGAGAGGTTGAATTCCTTAACTAGGAATAGTATTGATTCTTGGACTAAGTGTAAAGATGCTTTTATTGGAAAATACTATCCTCTTGCTAAGATTATATCCATGAGAAGTGAAATAATGAAGTTTAAACAACTTGATAATGAGCATGTTGCTCAAGCTTGGGAAAGAATGAAATCTTTGGTAAAGAATTGTACCACTCATGGACTGACTGCTTGGATGATCATCCAAACTTTTTATGCAGGATTGAACTATTCTTCAAGGAACCTATTGGATTCTGCTGGTGGAGGTACCTTTATGACCATCACTTTGGGTGCTGCAACAAAACTTCTGGACAATATGATGGTTAATTATTCCGAATGGCATACTGAGAGAGCTCCACAAGGTAAGAAGGTAAATTCTGTTGAGGAAACTTCCTCCTTGAGTGATAAGATTGATATTATTATGTCTATGCTTGTTAATGGGAAAGCCCATATTGATCCAAATAATGTTCCTTTAGCCTCTTTGGTTGCTCAAGGAGAGCAAGTTGAAATAACAACTTTGGCAATAATGCTTATGGTAATAATGCTTATAAGAACAATTTTGGTAACAACAATTATAGTCCCTACCCTCCTAGTAATACTTATGGCTATAATGGTAAATCTGGATTACCTAGTGAAGCAAGAATTTTAGAAGTTGAAAGGGCCACTAAAAACTTCATGCAAATGCAATATGAGCAAAATAATCTATTCACTAAAACTATGGAGGAACAATCTACCATTTTGAAAAATATTAGCCATCAACTTGAGAGTCTAAATAGGGAAATTCCTAGTTTACAATTGAAACTCTCTAATGCTGAAAGGAATATATCATCTCTATCTGAAGCTCAATCTTCATTGATTAATAAAATGGCTATTAAACCTGAAACTAATGAGAATCCCTTTGCATCTTCTAATGCGATACAAGTAAGAATTGATGAAAATGTTAGACTATTAGCTGAATTACATGCTAAGTGGGAAAGAGAAGATAAAATTCCTAGAAACATTAGTGTTTCTACTATTACCACCACTAGTGTTGAGGCTAATAATAGTTCTACTACTTTAGATGATAAATTTGATTTTGATCTTGATGGTTGCAATATCTCTGAAGTTATTAAGTTCCTACAAAAGCTTGCTAAAAGTCCTAATGCTAGTGCTATGAACATGGCCTTTACAAAACACATTACTGATGCTCTCATAAAGATTAAAGAAGAAAAGATGAAACATAAAGCTTCTATTCCTATAAAAAAAGAAGATGGTTGGGAACCCATCATTAATATGGAAGTGAATGACTTTGATTTCAAAGCTTTATGTGATCTTGATAGTAGTGTTTCCATTATGCCTAGAAGGATTTATGATATGCTTGATTTGCCTCCTCTTGAAGATTATTATTTGAATGTCCCACTTGATGATGATGCTAAAAAGAAACTCATGGGGAGTCTTAATGATGTTATTATTATGGTTAATGATTCCTATGTCCCCATTGATTTCTATGTTTTGGATGTTGAATACAATGCTTCTTGTCCTATTACTTTGGGAAGACATTTTCTTAGAACTGTTGGTGCCATCATTGATATGAAAGAAGGCACCATTAAATATCAACTCCCACTCAAGAAAGCTATAGAACACTTCCCTAAAAATAGAGAAAATATTTCTTTTGCTTCTCCTATGAAAACAAAATTTGGTCTTAATGCTTCTTCATTTGAGAACACTTGATTCTTTCTTTGCTTCTTATGCCTAACTTAAAGGCGTTAAAGAAAAGTACTTATTAGGAGATAACCCAAAAGTTTTAGATGAGTCATGGAAGTTATTACCTCTTTAATAACCTCTCCTTATCCTTTTTATTTTCTTTTTGTGCCAAGAGTAACCTCTAATGAGAGAGAAGTAATGATTGGGAAAGTTGTTGTCCCGAAACAGATTTTTGTGCTTCACCGTAAAAATTTGTGAGAGAGCTATGTATGTCAGATTGAGCTGTAATTTTTTGGGCTTCTGCCCCATGTTGTTATCTAACTTTCGTTTGTTCAACACTTTTTGATTTGAGCAACATAAGGTCTTAGAAAAAAATCATATTTACCTGATGGTCTGTTTTGACAGATTTCTGCCATTTTCTGCATTTGCTTCTTGTGGGTTCCTTTTTGAGTTCTTTTGGGGAATTGAGCTTTTTGAGGGAAGTACTACAGTAGATAGTGTCCTAATGGAAGTTTATTTGGTTTTAGAACTGAACCTTAAGACTTATTTATCTTGAGTGCACCAATGTTGCTAATAAAGATTGTGTGAAGTTTTGTATGAAGGAAAATTTCAGGTGTATGGAAGGAATGAGCAATGAGATGAAGGATGGAATAATGCTCAATCTTGGGGATGCCACTCGTGTCACCCCAAGAAATATCCAAGAAGTACAAGCGTCAAAGCTTGGGGATGCCCAAGGCATCCCCTTCTTCATCAATAAAAATCCCAGGTTTCTTCCAAACAGTTCATTTTTATTGTTTCATGCACAGTTGTATTGTTCTTGGAGCGTCTTCTTTTTTGTTTTTGTTTTGGTTTTTAGTTTGCTTGGTTTGCTTAGTTTTCTGAATAAATTGGTTGGACCCCCTCTTTCATACATTGGTTTGCAAGTAGTTTGGTTTGGTTTGGAAAAAAGTAGGAAAGTTCATACTTATGTGGTAAAAAGAGCTTGTTTTTGACTGTGGCCTGTGCTTTGTCATGCCATGCTTGATATTGTTTTGGTTTTATGCTTAGTATTATTTGCTGTAGCATGACTTGTTATAAACAATTGAGATTTGTTAATGTGCCTTGGATGAATCATGCGTTGTTTTAGCATATTAAAGCATAGTATAGTGGTATTCTCCTTTGATGCTTTATTTGGGTTGACTTGGCGCATGCTCACACCATGTTATGACTATCTCAAGTCACCATAGCCTTTATGATCCTTTAGTTTTCAACTTGTAGTATCACTTTATGCTTTGATCAATGATGTTTTGTCGCTCTGCATGATTATGGCCATTATTGCTCTCTTAGTTTGTCGCTCCCAGTCTTTTCACTACTAGGAAACGACCTATAGATAGACAAGGTGTTCAGTGGAGCATATGCGAAAGCATGCGCCACAGGAAAACATCAGTGGCGCACCAGAAAGCATGCGCCACAGAAGATTGGAAGTTCTGTGGCGCATTCTCTAGAACATGCGCCACAGAAGATTGGTGGGACCCGCCGGCCGGGGTGGGTTGATCCATGTTCTGTGGCGCATTCTGAAATATGCTCCACAAAAGTTGCCTCTTCTGTGGCGCATATTTCCTCATGCGCCATAGAACATGGAGGGGGCCCCACCACAGAATCTAATTCACCCAAGTTCTATGGCGCATGTTGTCATATGCGCCATAGATGTGTGTCACTTCTGTGGCGCATAAGTCCGACATGCACCACAGAACTTGGAGGTGGGCCCCACACAGGTAATCTTATTCACCCACTTCTAGGGCGCATATGGACTTATGCGCCACAGAAGTTTCACATTTGTGGCGCATATGGACTTATGCGCCACAGAAGTTTCACATCGGTGGCGCATTTCCTCCATATGCGCCACAAATGAGGGCGTCCAGATCCATGTTAAAAAGGTGACAAGAGCTAGCTTTCTTATCTATCTATGCACCACCAACCATTTCACATCTCTACCTCCTCCCAACTCGTCTTCCTCCTTCCTCACACCCAATCTTACCCATAGTTTCTCCATTTTCTTGTAACTAAACCTACTTTAATCCATAAATTGGTAAGTGGAAGCTTCGCTCCAACTTCTAGATCTAAAAGTTCCTTACTTTTCTCTCTCACATCTCTATTTGTTTACTAATTTCCTCTCCACCAACTTGCATTGTAGATCTATTTGTCCACACTCTCTCATCGCACGGTCTCGTCTCGCTATTATTGTGTCTACTATAGGTGAGTACTTGGCCATCATGAACATGTAGGTGAAGCTTGTCGCGCGGGCGGTGTGTGTGTGCGATCCATGGTGAGACGATGCTTGTGTGGTGCATGAATGTTTGCAATGGGAGGAAGTTCTTTGTTGGTTGCTTGTTGTTGTCGAGCCCGGCCGGTGTGGTTGCATGGATGTTTGCCGAAATGTTGATTCATTTCCATTTCGGAAAATTTTTGCACTACCCATATGTCCTAATTTTAGGAAAGGTCATGCCGAATTTTTTCCGGCTAGCATTCATGCATGTGTGTGTTCATATGGTGTGGTTCTCACCTATACTCTCTGTTTTGACCGCTCAGGCAACCATGGTCCTCACGATGAGCGAAGGTAGAATTGCTAGGTACAAGAAAGGCGTGAAGGAGGACATGATTCTGAACAACAAGACCATGATAAGATGTCCATGTCGAACATGCAAATTGTAGCGCTGGATCGACTCTGAATCTGGACAATTGGAGGGTGACCTGCTCAGGTGCGGTTTCATGCGTGACCTCAATGAGGCACTGGCAGGACATGGTGTTGGTCACGAAGACGTGAGCGGGCGAGAAGACGAAGAGTCTACCGAGCATGATCATCATGACGAAGGAGATGCTGGCGGGCATGATCAGCATGGAGAAGGAGATGACGACGTGCATGATCATGAAGAAGGAGAAGACGCGAACACACAGATGCTGCTAACTTTGGTCTTGCAGGACCCTCATGTTCAAGAACTGCTCCTCAAGGAGACGAGCAATGACAAAGCTGCAGCCAGAGAGAAAGCCAAGCTAGCCCAAATGGAGGTAGACGGGATGACTCCATTGTATCCTGGGTGTCGCCCCGAGGATACACGTTTGAGTGTAACGCTCAAGGCTCTAGAGATGAAGGACGAACACAAATGGACTGATGTGAGCTTCAATGGGAACATGGAATACTGGCACGACCGACTTCCTAAGGGGAACACATTGCTAACAAGTATCGAGGAGGCCAAGAAAATCTTGTGCCCTCTCAACCTACCACACATTAAATACCACGCATGCATCAATGATTGCGCACTTTATCGGAATGAGTACGCGAATAGAACCACATGTCCGGTGTGTGGCCAAGGACGGTACAAGAGAGGGAACAAGAAAGTTCCTCAAAAAGTGGTATGGTACTTTCCAATCACCCCTCGTCTGCAGCGATATTTCGTAGATCCAAGGAAGCAAAGCTCATGCAATGGCACGCGGAAAGAGAGAAACCCGAAGATGATCCAGAGAAGGGCAAGATCCTGACACACCCTTCAGACGCTAGCCAGCGGAACACATTAGACATCGAGTTCGAAGAGTTCGGGGGCGATCCAAGGAACGTTAGGCTAGGTATGAGCACCAATGGACTCAATCCTTTTGGAAACCAGAGTAGCACGCATAGCACCTGGCCCGTGTTTGTATGGCCATACAACCTCCCCCCGTGGCTATGCACGAAGCAAAGGTATGTATACATGAGCAATCTTATTCAGGGGCCAAAACAACCAGGTATCGATATGCATCTGTATCTGGGGCTATTGAGAGAGGTGTTAGCCAACTTGTGGGAGATGCCGACCCGTACGTGGGATGCCTACACTAAAGAATATTTACACCTGAGAGCCGCGTTGCTCATGACCGTGCAGGACTATCCTGGTTACGCATATGTATCAGCCAAGGTGAACCACGGACACAATGCATGCGTCAAGTGCATGGATGAGACACCGCATCTCCAGCTACCAAGGGATCCCGGGTCTTTGAAAATCATGTTCCAAGGTACTCGAAAGTGGCTTCGCATGGATCACCCTGGAGAAAACGCGGTGACCTGTTCAATGGTACGGACGAGCTCGAAAGAGCCCCGCGTCTGAGGAGCGGTGAAGAAATCGAGGAGCTTTTGAATAATTGGGTAGATTGCCCTGCGCCTGGAAAAAACGATCGAGGACAAAGCCGCTGCTGGGTGTATGGAAAGCAAGGTCTGTTTTCTGGGACCTGCCGTATTGGAAGGTCCTTCACACTCCCCATAGCCTCGATGTAATGCACATCACGAAGAACGTTACCGAGAGTCTGCTTGGCACTCTACTAAACATGCCGGAGAGGACCAAGGATGGGCCGAAAGCAAGAAAGGACCTTAAATTGCTTGGGATAAAGAAAGATCTTCAATACCCTGATAGTGATGATGATGATCATCAGGAAGGGACTCAAGGTCGCCGCAAAAGAGTTAAGAAGAATGAGGTGGTGCTTCGCGCTGCCTTCTTCACTCTGAGTCTGGAGGAGCTCGAGCAGTTTTTCAGGTGCCTCTTAGGAGTGAAAGTTCCTCAAGGTTACTCGGGTAAGATAAGCAGATATCTGGACGTGGCGAAGAAGAGGTTCAGCGGTATGAAGTCTCACGACTGTCACGTGCTGATGACACAGATACTCCTCGTTGCGATCCGTGGGATAATGGACGAGCATGTCCGTGAGACGTTGTTTGGCCTCTGTAACTTTTTCGACGTCATATCTAGGAAGTCGATCGGTGTGAAGCAGCTCGACAGGCTACAGGAAGAGATCGTGATGATACTATGTGAGCTTGAGATTTACTTTCCACCCGCATTCTTCGACATCATGGTGCATATGCTTGTACATGTCATGGATGACATCATCCAGCTCGGGCCGACATTCCTGCACAACATGATGCCGTTTGAAAGGCTAAACGGTGTCATCAAAGGATTCGTTCGCAACAGGTCTCGTCCAAATGGAAGCATAGCCAAGGGCTTTCTGATCTACGAGTGCATCTCCTTCTGCTAGAATTATCTAACCACCGAGAACGAGGATGTTGGAATACCCACAAAGAAGCACCTCGGCAGGCTCGGTGGATATGGTCACCGCGAGGGCTATCGCTCACTACATGTCGGCATTGATGGTCGACGCACTGATTTTGAAAGGGCACACCAAGTCGCGCTACAACACATTGAAGTCGTCGGCCCTTGGGTCAAAGAGCACAAAAGCTTAATCGAGCAGGAGTACGTCGACCAGGGCCGGCCGAGGAAGAAGGGAGACGTAACCAGAGAGCACAACTCCAGCTTCACGAGTTGGTTCAAGAAAAGGCAACTGGACAATCCCCCACAGACACCTTCTATGGAAGATCAAAAACTCATATTCTCCTTGTCGCAGGGCCCAGGGCACAACCTAAGGACCTATCAGTCATACGACATAAACGGTTACAGATTCTACACCGAGGAAAAGGACAAGAATAGTGAATATCAAAACTCAGGAGTAACTATGTTATCCTTTGCTGATGACGAGACTACTGTGATGGAAAGATTCTATGGAAGGATCGAGGAGATATGGGAGCTCGACTACTGTGGAGAGATTGTACCGATGTTCCGTGTTAGATGGGCCAAGAACGTGGAAAAAGAAGGCCGCTATTTCACCACAATGGTTATACCATATGCCAAATCAACAAAGAACGCCTCCGCAAAAAATGAGCCTTGGGTACTCGCTAGCCAAGTTGATCAATGCTTTTTTATTACCGACCCATCAAAGCCCAACCGTGTTGTAGTTAGGAGGGGCAAGAGGAGCATCATTGGAATGGAAGGAGCCGCCAACGAGCAAAACTTCGACAAAAACGGCGACCCGAAGATCAAAGAGGAATTCGATAAGTACTTCGACATGCCTACTACTACTAAAGTAAGAAGGAAGACCACACTGCCTACTAAAGGTTGTCCATTCACAAGAAGAAATCTCAAAGTTCACGGGCTAAAGTATTCAACCACGGCGAAAAAGGGCAAGAATATTGTGAAGAGACACTAGCTCGACATCTCACATGATTATATATGTTCGGAGAGAGACTTTTTTGAATAAATATGAATGTTTGTATATGTTCTTGATTCATTTTAGACATATATATAATTAAGAACACATTACATGATTGTATATGTTTGGGGAGAGGTTTTTGAATAAATATGAATGTTTGTATATGTTCTTGCTTTATTTTAAACAGATCTATAATTAAAAATATATTTTTAAAAAATAAAAAAGTGTGAGACAGCCAGGATTCGAACCTGGCTGCCTCAGGTTTAGAATGGCGCAAGCAAGCAGCAGAGACCACTAAGGCAAGTGTGTGATCTTGTCATACTACCACGCGCGCCGCGTTTTGTACTAAGTCCATAGGTTCTGTGGCGCATTTCGGCAGTATGCACCACAGAAGTTCCAACTTCTGTGGCGCATATTGTCGAAATGCGCCACGGAACCTCAGGACTTAGCGAAATAAACGGTTCGGCCTGCTTCACCCCTTCTCCCCATTCTCAGTCACCGCCGCGCGCTAGCCCTAGACGACCGCAGACGTCACACCGCTGGACTAGCCCTTGCTGCCGGAGCCGCCACCGCTGCGCCGCCCGGTGAACTAGTGGAGGAGGAGCCGCCCGACTAACCCGTGGAGGAGGATCCGCCGGAGGAGGAGCCGCCCTGCAGCCCTGCAGCCCGTGGAGGAAGAGCCGCCGGAGGAGGAGCCGCCGCGCCGGACCCCGCAACCCTCGTCATCGTCAACCACCACAGCTGGTTCGTCCCCCACCCCCCACCCCCACGGTTTGTCCCCCACCCCCCATGGTTCGTCCCCCCCACCCCCCACCCACTCTGATGCTCTTCCCCTTTCTCAGTCAGTTAAATATAGAGAACAAGCAAATACAGAGAACAAGCTTCAGTTAAAATGAATAATTCATACCGTGTATTTTGAGATACTCAGTGCATATGAGTGTATATTTTGAGATATTCAGTGTATATGAGTGTATGTTTTGAGATCTTCAGTGTATATGAATTCATGCCGTGGCCTTCTTCTTTGGTGTGCAACAAGGTGAACCCTTGAATTGAAGGTGCTTGACTGAGAAGAAGGAAACTAAAACCAGTTTATTTTTACCTTCTATATTTATGTTATGAACTGATGTTCTGCTATGTCATTATGGAGGATGTAATGGTGGTTAGTTTTATTCATTTGTAGAATAAATCAAGACAATGTATCTTCTTAGGAATTACAAGTCATTTGTCTAATTTGAGCAATGATCTGAGAACTCCAATATATGCAAATAAGTATTAGAATAACTTGCAACCCACCCCTGGCTTCTTTTATCATTGACCGCTTTGTTCTAGAGTTTGGAGAAAAAGAGCTGTTTCAAAGATCAATCCTTTTGGCTTACTATATTGGAATGAGTAGTCTAAGGTTGCAAAGCTGATTGGATGTTCTTTTAGCATATTGATCTGTCCTTCCTGTGCTGTGTGGAAATATTAGTATCTACATCTGTAAGTATCTATAGTTTAACTAATACAAAGTTAGTATCTACATCTGTTAGTGATCACGCCATTAGTTACGGTGTAGGCCTAAATAACAAGGGGTTTGGGGAGTTGTTCACCTAGTGCCTGTTAATTAAGTAAGTGGCTATGGAAGCTAAAATATAGTGTTGGTTTATGGAAGAGAATTTTAAGATGTAAGTATATTAAGAATGGTTTAGTTAGTGGTCACTGCATGGGTTAGTGGCCCTTGGTGGGCTCATCCCGTTGTGCATATTTAAGTCTGAACAAATGAATGAGAAAAGTATGGGCCCTCGATTTATCATTGTGCTTTGTTTTTGTTATGGTATTGCTAGAGGGAGGTTTTATTCTCCATACATTCCTCTGTGTTTTACTCCAGTGGTCAATGACACTAGAGAATGATGTGCAGCTTAGGGTTTCCCAGAATTCTGTTTATGATCATACTATTTTGTTCTTGCTGTTCTCCAAGTGCTTACTACTGATAGTAACTGTTGGGATTACTGATGTTTATATGGTGTTGTTTGATATATATGGTGCTTGGATCATATTATTATATGGTGTTGTTTGATATATATGGTGTTGGGATTACTGCTGGGATTATATGATGCTGGGATTATTTGGTACTATATGGTGCTATTTGATTCAATGGGGATGTGGATGGGGGCTGTGAATGGGGCTGTGGATGGGGCTATTTTCTTGCTGGGTCCATACACTAATGGGGTTGTGGATGGGGCTATTTTCTTGCTGGGTCCATACACTAATATATACATGGGGCTGTGATGTGATGATGGACTGGTACTATATTTGTTATATATACTGTGCATGTGGATGATGGATATGATTGATGCTGGGGTCAATGCATGAGGCTGTCAATATGTGGATGGGGTTTTTTGTCTTGCGGGGATTTCATTTGAGTTGCCCATTTCTCCCGAAGTGTCGATTCACTTCCGTTTCGGTTGAGAAATGGGCACTCCTAGGTCAAAAAATTAGCAAAGGTCATGCTAAATTTTTCGGCCAAGATTTGTGCTAACTTTTTGCCTCTTTTAAATAGAGTAGTGTAAACATGTTGGGCAACAAGGAGTCTGGCCCTTCTAAGCACATGATTAGCGTCGAAGAACAAGCTAGACATGCCAACCAGTCATTCTGGCAGGGGTCCCAACAGGAGGAGGAGGAGGAGGAGGAGGCGATGAGGATGACACCACCACCGGAGGAGGAGGCGACCGTCGCCAGAGCTGGTGGGGCAAATGAGGGCGGAGATCCTGATTACGAGGGGGACGAAGACGACTACGATGGAACTAGTGAAGGCGGCGGCAAAGAGGATGCCACCACCGATGGAGGCGCCCGCACCGATGGCGGCGAGCGCACGGATGGCGGTAGCGGTAACCCGGCCGCTTCTCAGAAGAAGAAGAAGAAGAAGAAGAAGAAGAAGAAGAAGAAGAAGAAGAAGGAACAGAAGGAGCGGAAGGGGCCAGTGCTCGCCACCGTCTGTGATGAGTTCACTGAGGTCACAGAAAGTGGCCAACCCATTGCGCCAGAGACGATTGCTAAAGGGTATGGCCTGCAACTCGGGTGCATCGTCCGAGAAAGCATGTCGATCAACACGAAGTACATCAGACATGCTGACCATGCAGCTTTGGTCGATAACCTCCTTAAGAAGCTTCACAAGCGATATAGATTCCCAGAGCAGTTTAGAAACCTCGAGAGAAATAAGAACCCGGTGCACAAACTAGCCCTCACGAAGATGAGCAACGCCTTGAGCAGCTGGAAAACCCGGGTGAAGAATAGCATTGACAAAGGTGAAAGCTGGGAGGTTATTAGTAAGAAAAATCCGATGCTCGACGATGAGGAGTTTAGGATTTTCAAGGCGGATATAGCTACCGCTGACGCTATAAAATGGACTCAATGGGGAAGGAGTATGCGGGAACAGAACATAGGTAACCACCGCCTTGGAAGCGGCAGTTACAGGGGGAAACAAGCCATTTGGGACAAGGAGGACGCCGAGCTTGAACGCCTTGGTAAAGACAACCCTTGGCTTAAAATCACGGACTTTCAGCTTAGGCAATTTGTTCGGGCCCGCTACTACCTGGACAAGGAAACAGGGGAGTTCATCACCGACGATCCAGAGGTGAAGGCATTCGAGAAGAAGCTGGTAAGGAATTTATCGCCGATCTCAAGTCTATTGCGTTCTAATTAGGATAATGAAGTCAAGAATCTAAATGGGTTCACCTTTCCTTGTCTCTGCATGAGGAGGAACTGAACGCTACTGCCACAGAGTCGTCCCAGGATTCGACGGAGCCGTGGGACACGGTTTTCAACAGGGCAACCAATGCTTACAAGAAGATGGACAAGGGGTTGCCGCCGTCGTCAGCTGGCCGTGTGTCCAGCTTTGGTACGAGCATGAAGTTCAAGGAGTACTGCAAAGAGGACGCCAAGAAAAGAAGGGAGAGGAAGAACCAGGATAAAGCCGCTGTTGTAGAGCT
This sequence comes from Avena sativa, assembly GCA_916181665.1. Taxonomy (NCBI): domain Eukaryota; kingdom Viridiplantae; phylum Streptophyta; class Magnoliopsida; order Poales; family Poaceae; genus Avena; species Avena sativa. The sequence continues at coordinate 21,380,169 of OV702290.1, read as the reverse complement.
GAAGATGAAGGTGCAGACACTGGAGGAGAAGGCGGTGGACTAGAAAACGGTGGACAAGTTAGTGGAAGAGAAGCTCTGCTCGATGATCCCCCCTGAGTTTTTCGAGGGGCTTACTGCTTGGAATGCGGGAGGTCGACAGGGGCCGATACATCTGCCCAGCTTAAGCGGCAACAACTCGAGCATCAATGTTACCGTGTCGCCGGACCTGGTGACCCCGCCGGCCGTCAACGTCGGGATGAAGCCCCTCGTTTTGGTCACACCGACGCCCCCTCCCGCCAAAGATACCAATAAGGCGTAGCCGACAGCGGTGGTGCTTCGTGAGGCACCCGAGCGGGAGATTGCAGATGATGATAGGACGGCTTCCGGCATCGGCCGTCTCTCTACATTAGCCGAGATCCACGCCATCACCAAGGTAACTAATTAGTTAGTGCACGTCATCTCCTTTATGCCTTTGATGCATGACTATTGCCATCTCATGACGCCCAACAACATGTTTTTGCCTTAGGACACTTCTTGCGTACTCCTGCTTAAAGATGTCGGCGGTGAGTTGAAGGATGTTGCCAAGGGCACTCTTATACAACTGGCGAGCCGCACGATGCACAACAATCCAATGGATGATGACGTGATGAGGGTCAGGTTGGCTCGGGTGTTGCCAGGGTGCGGCGACATGGACCCCCCTTTCAACCTCAGGGAGCCGACGAACACAAGACCGTTGGGGAATGCTACAACTGGCCCTTGACATGGCCGAAGACCCAGATTCGTCTTGCAGGGGGGGAGCACCGGCGCCACCTCTCGACCAATCATCACCCGACCACCACCTCGGAAGCCAGTAGCCGCCATTGTCACCACCACCAGCCGTCACCATCAACTCTTGCCAGCGTGTGCACGGCCACATGGCAAAGATGTTGTGCCGCAACCGCCGTCGCCCCCGCTACCACCACCACATGATGGCACCCATGAAGATGATGATGAATTGGTCAACGTTGACGACTTCATCAACATCGGCGCCGCCAAAGGATTGTATATCCCTTATGTGGATGAAGAACCCTTCGCAGCTCGCGACGACCATCAAGCTGGTCGGCCCAATACATGCACGCAGCGCCTGGTCTTCCATGGTCTTTCTCAAGAGACACCTCCGGCCGCCGATCCACCACAAGAGAAACCGGGATTGGTTTTCAGCCCCAACACACTCCGAAAGGCGACTGATGAGCAGATGGTAGTGGCTGACACTGTTGTGAAGAAGAAGCACTACAGGAAGAGAGGTAATAATAATAATAAGAAGGGTGCGAGCCAGCCTCTTCCGAAGAGGTTCCGGGGTCAGGTCGCCGTCGTCGTACCATCCACACAATTTGGCCTGCCCCGAGTGCATGTAGCTGGTGATCCAATATTGACTCCGGATATGATCCACATTGCGGTTGGAGCCATGTTAACTTTGCACGAGGGTGTCAAGACACTAGAGGCCCTCCTTCTGAAAGACGAAGATCCAAATTACCCGGTTTTCATGGCCAAGGTGCCATTGGACGTGGGCTTCGTCGATGAACCCCCCGCGGATATATTCTTCATAGCGTTCGAGGACATATGCAAGCTGTTTCTCACGAAACGGCTGGACTATAACTTGGTCTGCCTATACGCGCTCAATCTGGCGCTCACGATCAAGAGAGAAAGTACCCCGGAATTCGCGATAGTGGATCCCTACTACATGCGGGACAGCCAGTTGGTCGAAGGATCAGAGACACGGACCAAGGCGACGGCGTACCTCGAGAAGTTCATGGTGGACAACAAGATGAAGGGCACACTTCTTTTGCCTTTCTTTCCCGAGTAAGTACACACACTCACTCATCGCCACCGTAACTTATGCATTTCTTATTGATTTCTTTCCTTTGCTCTTTTTCCAACATTCCGTTCCAATTGTGTTGCAGAGAGACAAATACTGCACACTCATCGTCCTTGCCCCGAGGTATTCGCTAGCCACGTATTTCGACTCGGGGAGTTTGACAAAGAAGAAAGACTACACCAGAATAAGGGGTGTTCTCAATGAGGGTCTCGAGGGCTACACCAAGAAGGGATGCACCTTCGTAGATAAGGGGGAATGTATCAAGGATGGCAAACACGTGTTCAAGCACGTGCTCGACTTCCCCTACGTCAAGCAGTCCACTACTGGTGCCAAGGAGGCCTTCTACGTCCTCCATCACCTTAAAGGCTATGTTCGGGATTGCCATAACCTAACGCTGCCATCTAGTCTCTAAGGATGGGCCGAAACTTTGGCGAAAATCGACGATGCTGATCTTAGAGAAGACTTCCATCGCATTCAGATGAATTTGTCGCAAATCATCATTGGAGATGTCAACACAAGGGACGGTGCCCTACAACAAGCTAGAGGTTTGAGTAAGAGGGAGATCGAAGAATGCCTCCGTAAGCAGGGTGACACAAGGACGTGGATGACGAAAGAGGGCTATCTACCGTTCCTAAAGCCGAGCGAGAAGAGGAAGTCTTCATCATGATCGATGTGTGCCTCTAGCATGATCTAGTGTGTGTATATTCTTGATGGATGCCTGCTGTATTAGTGTGTGTGTGTGTGTCATTACTATCTCGTGGTCGAAATGGTCATTGTTGTTAGACTTAAACTACCTTGTGGTCGTGTTGTCGTTGAACTTATTGCTTCTATGATGATCTAACTTTTAGGTTTATGGATCCTTTGTTTTATATTCTATGAACACATATATATATGGATGTGAACCCTTTATTCATTCTTTTTGTTGTATTTTTACTAATATGCCTTGTCGTCTATAGAGATGGCAACGAGGTGGTATGTGGTGTACATGGGTAGGATTCCAGGAGTCTACGAGGAGTGGGAGGATTGCCAGAAACAAGTGAAAGAGTTCAGTGGAAACATCTACAAAGGATACGCGACTAGAGAGGAGGCGATAGCCAAGTGGAGGAACCACTTGTGAAAGAAGAACCGGATGAAGATATTGGTCGGGCTAATGCTCTTGCTCACCATTATCACAGTTGTATTCTATTTGATCCTAGTGTAGGCGGCGGTGGCCACTTCATATTTGTAATGTGAGATGATATGAACTTTGTATTCGGTGCTTGCGTAAAAATTTGGCACTTGACACTATATATGTATCTCGATTGGGCTCTAAGTGTTTGTATTATATATATGTCGGTTTTCATGCATCTACTACTTGTGCAATGTATTTTATACTCATCTAGATAAATACTGTATAAATACCTGATTATACACCAAGAAAGTATTTTACTTTGAATATGTGTTACGCAATTAGTGGCGCATATAATTATATAGTTAGTGGCGCATGGCATTTCTGTGGCGCATACACGTAAATGCGCCACAGAAGTTCTTCCTGTGGCGCATATGAAGAAATGCGCCACAGAAGTCTGGAACTTCTGTGGCGCATACCCATATGCGCCACGGGAAGAAGATATCAGTGGCGAGATAACAGTGGCGACTAGGATATGCGCCATAGAAGATGTATTTTCATGCGCCACAGAAGAGTTATTTCCTAGTAGTGTTTGCTAGCCTCCACAACCAAGTATGAGTTCCACTCATGCATCCAACTCCCTAAACCAAGTTATTCCAAAGAGTCCACCATACCTACCTACTAGCTTATGCTGTTCCAAGTATATTCATGCTTTTTTTTACCTTCCAAATTAAACTTGTTATGAGAAAACTAGTGATTAAAGCTCTCACGAACTTGATGGCACACTTTACTTTATTGCCTCTAATAAACTTGAACCATTGGGTCCTTCTTTGTTGCGTATATTAGCAGAACCATGTTTCATGGGGAACGCTTTCAACATTGCACTTGTACTTTGTACCCCGTTGATATCATGTTCTTTTGCTTACGAATCCCGGCGGTGTGAAATAAAAGTGGAACTTGTAAGATCATGGAGTTTGTATGTGTGTTAGAGAAACGCCTAGGCCGCTAGCCTAAGCCATGCCTAATCATGGTGGAAACTTGCAGCATCACCATAATGAGCACTCTATGAAGCATCCTCAATAAAAACCTATGCAAATAGCAAATAAAAAGATTGCTGAGATCCTCGTTGTCTGCTTGCCTTGTCATTTTGATTATGGGAAAGCTCATGTATCATGTGCAAGGGGTACCCCGTTGGCGGTTCTTAATGATACACATATACTTACAATGACAAGAGCTTACTCGTGACTGAAGTTGAGTAGCATGAGGATCCGTCTTCATAAGTAAGGGGCATGAGATTTCGGTTTATAACTTGTCAAGCATATCCTCCTAGTTGTGTCACTTTAACCTTAATCACCTTCAAGATGCTTATGATAGGGGCAATGAGAGCTGAAAGCTATAAGTACCATAATTTTTGGAAGCTCTTTATGAGACTTGAATCCCTACTTCCTTTTACAAAGGCTTTTCTTCCACCATTATATTGAGTCTCCACCTTCTATGCACTTACTTTGAGAGCATAGTGGCCATTCTTAGTTCTATGTGCATTGTCCCAAGACTAGTCGATTGATGCATAACTTGATATTGCTTGTTTTAAACTATTGTATCTAGTCACTCTTATGAACTTTGAAGGTGTCTTATGCATTTATATTTGCTAATCTATTGAGGGACAAGCTGAATACTATTATGCTATGTTTTCTTTATGTGAAACAAACAAACGTCTTGCAAAGCATTGTTATTCATGAATCTTTTGTTTGTGCCTTTTCATGTTGCATCATAGTTTCTTTGCTTATTGCTTGAACTTTGTCTTTCATGTTATGATTGAAGTACTATGATCCCAGCTTTGAATGTTTTGCAAATACTTTGATCAAGTCTTTGATGGTGCATGTCACCTCAAAAATTATTCTTTCTTTTTATCACTTACCTACTCGAGGACGAGCAGGAGTTAAGCTTGGGGATGTTGATACATTGCAAATGTATCTATAATTTTTGATGTTCCATGCTTGGTTTTATCCACTTTCTTATGTTTTGTTCCAACTTTGGAGTACTTTTCATATGATTTCTTGGACTAACCTATTAACAAGAGCCATAATGCCAGCTGCCTGTTTTCTGCTGTTTTTCGTTCCAGGAAAGTCAGAAAATGAATATTCTCGGAATTGGACAGGACAAAAGCCAAAGTGCTTATTTTTCCTGATGTCATCAAGTGCCAGAATACGAGACGGAGAGGGGCCAAGGGGCCACCACACCACCTGGCCGTGCGGCCAGGCCTGGCCCGCGCCAGGGGGTGGTGTGGCTGCTCCCGGCACCCCCTCCGCCTCCCATTCCGACTATAAGATGCCGTCGGGACGAAAACCCTAAGGACCTGATAAAAAATCCACGAAAGAGTCTGTAGACGCCATCACCTCCATCCCTAGATCGGGAGGGATCCGAAGCTCTTCCCGACATCCTGCCGGAGAGGGGAACTCACCCTGGAGGCCTTCTTCATCACCATGCAAACCTCCGGTGTGATGCGTGAGTAATTCATCCTTGGACTACGGATCCATGTAGTAGCTAGATGGCTGGTTCTCCTCCTTTGTGCTTTCATGCTTAGATCTTATGAGCTCCGTTCATGATCAAGATCATCTATTTGTAATCCGTACATGTTGTGTTTGCGGGGATCCGATGGATATTGAGATGCTATTTCAGATTGATTATTGATTCTATCATGTCTTTGTTATTTTTGATCTTGCATGCTTTCTGTTGTTAGTAGCTATCTTGGCCAAGTAGATGCTAGCAACTCCAAGAGTTAGTATTTATGCTCGATAGTGGGTTCATGCCTCTGGTAATCTGGGGAAGTGACAGAAATCTCTAAGGTACTAGATGTGCTGTTGCTACTAGGGAGAAAACAACAATCCTTTGTTCATAGGACAATCATATTGTTTACTTTACGCGCAGTTCGTAAAGAAATAATCTATTGCTTGCAACTTAATACTGGAGAGGGTTCGGATGATAACCTGAAGGTGGATTATTAGTCATAGATGCAGTTGGATGGCGGTCTATGTATTATGTTGTATTGCCCAATCAAGTCTCAAAGGAGTCAAGATGATTAGTATATGCATGTATTGCTTTCTCGGTGTTTGTCAATTGCCCCGCTGTAATTTGTTCACCCAGCATGTTATCTATCTAAGGAGAGCCACCTCTAGTGAAGTATGGATCCTGGTCCTTTTTCTTTACATACAATCTACAACTGTTTACTTCTTTGTGTTTACTTTCTGCAAACTTTTACTTCTTTCCATACGTTTAATACTTTGTTTTCCACAAAACACGGTGAGATTGACAACCTCATCGCAAGTTGGGGACAAAGTTCTGTGGTTGTGTTGTGCAGGTCTCCACGTTGCTACTAGCACCGGTAGTGCGCCCTGCCAAAGCTCAGCTAGTAACACCTTTGGGGTGTTTCCTTGCTCCTACTGGTTCGATTAAACTTTGGTTTCATATCTGAGGGAAAACTTGCTGCTGTGCTCATCATACCTTCCTCTTGGGGTTCCCAACAAGCTCTACGTCGAACGACGAGCACACCACTGATCAAGGCCAAGGGCGTACTCAGTCGCCTCCGTGAGGAGTTGGCGCCCAAAGCTGAGCTAATTGAAAATGTAGATGATCTGGTGGAGTCCCTTGATGGACGCATTCCTGCAGGCTTCAAGAACTCACTCCGTGTGGCTGGCGCTTCTATGTCACTCGCGATGGTTCATGCCCATGGAGTCGAAATTGATCCTGCTGCGGTCTCCAAGGAAATGCCTGTCAGCGCGGATGGCCAACAGGTAGTTTTTGCTCCTTTTGCAACTGCCCGTGGCAAGTATGGGCCGCAACTAATCAACACAGTGGCGAAGTACTCTGAGGAGCTGCAGCGAGCAAAGAAGGCGGCGAAGGCTGCGGCGTCAGGGGCAGCGGGAAGTCTGTGGTGTCTGATACTGCCACAGACTCGATGAGGCCCCCGAAACCTAAGTCTAAGTCAAAGAAGTCGGTTGCTCCTCAGTAGTCATATTTGTAATAGTTAATAGCTTGACACCTTTTGTTTTGAAGATGCCGTTGGCGAGTGTATCTATTGACATTTTGTTATGCTTGAATGCATTTTGAGTGTTTACCCATGTAGTGCTTGGTATTCTTATTATCTCTTGCTTGACTTGTGAGAGGGAACATCGAGTGGTCCTTCGAGTGAACCTCGGAATATGCCATCCACTGATGATACCTTAGCGCAGTTGCGCTCAAGGGTGGATGAGCTGTCTCTGCTCTCGCGACTTCGTGACTGCGTGAAGTAGTTGGATCCCGAATTGCCCGTACCTTGTGGTAACACGGATGTATAGAAGTCGAGGGTGGAGAAGGCCCCTGCCCGAGAGCAATATCTGCTGGGGGAGGTGACGCAGCTGGGCGACCAATTCAAGTGTTAGCTTTCTACTTCCTTATCTTTTCTTGTTGCCACTCGCGGTAGATCGTTGTCTTCATACTTTTGCCTTTGCTTGGTATAGTTGTCAGTGCACGCCATCCGCAAGATGAGAAGGACAGGATTGCCGTTCGCATGAATGACCTGACCCAAGAGCAGCTTCAGGCGAGTGGGTATTTCTGGGTGGATCATGATCGCGCAATCGCGCTGGCGACCCTGCAGGATCGTGCCTCACGAGTACTTCATTTCCTGAAGAAATCACAATCGTGCTTAAGGAATATCTATCAGATGATGTTTCCGTTGGATGTTGTTACGTCGAGCCTGCTGGCCCTTCTTGCAAAATTTCAATACTTGAGCGCAGTCCGTGAGTGTGTACGGCAACAGTTAGTGGTTGGTGCCAAGGCTGCTCTATCGCTGGTGCAACTGCACAGGCCTAATGTGGATGTTGTAGTGATTGCTGCTGGACCGCCAGCGCCGCTAGCAGGTTCAACTTGGAACATGGTTCCTCACTACCAGGCGGTGGATCGCCCAGCGGAGGAAATTGTCGACTTCTTCGAGGAGCAGACAAACGTTCTTCTGTTGCAACAGTAGTTTAGTTTGTATCCTGCACATAGTTGCACCAGTGTTGTAAAGTTCATATATATATATGCTATGTATAATTGATTGTCATTGATGTATATAAAGAGCTTGTTAGCTCGTTTGTTTTGCGAGTGCGTTGCACTTATGCGATTCCTTTTCGTTAGCCTGACTTGTTGTTATCTTAGCACCTTGCCAACCTGTCAGGTGCGTTGCAACTGGGTTGGTGTTTGTCAAGGGTTCGATTAGTGCTTCAGCTACTCAGGATATCGCGTTGGTTCATAGAACAGATGTGTATAGGGTGGCGCAGCCCCTGAGTGGATAAATTGCAAAAAATAAATAAAAGAACACAGAGTTTGGGGCACTTAGCTTTATTTATTCGTAGGATAGTACGAGGTACAATGTGTGGCTAAGTAGCCTTGGCTGAATAGCCTTATTTGCAATGTAAAAATAAAAGACGACTAAGGGTAGAAGCGCGGCAGATGCGCGACGTTCCAGGGGTTGGAGTACGCGACTCCTGTCTCGAAATCTTTAAGGCGATAGGCACCACCTGGGATTACTTCTGTAATCACGTACGGTCCCTCCCAGGGGGACTCGAGCTTGAGATGCCCTTGTTGTTTCAGTCGCAGGACAAGGTCTCCTTCGACGAAGGACCTAGGGCGTAGCCTTCTGCTGTGGTAGTTGCGCAGGTTCTGCTGGTAGATTGTTGATCTTTCCGCGGCAATTTCCCGTGCCTCATCAAGGAGGTCGACGGAGTCTTCGAGTGCAAGAGTTGATTCCTGCTCGCTGTAAGCAACCACTCGCGATGCTTTGTATCGTACCTCTGCGGGTAGCACCGCTTCAGCATCGTGCACCATGAAGAACGGGGTGTACCCCGTGGCACTGTTTGGGGTTGTGCGTAGGCTCCAGAGTACCGATTGCAGCTCGTCTGGCCAGCATCCTGCTGCTTGTTCGAGTGGCCTAAGGAGTGGCTTCTTGATTCCACCGCAGACGAGACTGTTGTCCTTTTCGACCTGACCGCTGGTCTGTGGATGAGCTACAGAGGCATAGCTTATGTTCATTCCCAGGTTCTCGCTGAAATCTTGGAACTCCTTAGAGGTGATGTTCGTCCCATTGTCTGTGATGATGCTGTGTGGCACTCCAAAGCGATAGACGATGGACTCGAAGAACTTGACTGTGCTGGCTCCTGACTGGTTAGTCACTGGCATGGCCTCTATCCATTTGGTGAATTTGTCGATTGCGACCAAGAGGTAGACGTAGCCTCCTCGCGAGGACTTTGGGAGCTTGCTGAACATGTCGAGTCCCCATTGCGCGAAGGGCCAGGCCAATGGAATTGGTCGAAGCTCCGAGCCAGGTGTGTGTGGTTTTTCCGTGAATCGTTGGCAAGCGTTGCATTTTTGGACGATGTCCTTGGCCTCACGCATGGCCGTGGGCCAGTAGAATCCAGCTCGTAGAGCCTTGGCGACGAGGGCGCGACTGCCGGCGTGGTGTCCGCAAGTCCCCTCATGGATGTTGAGGAGAAAGGCTCTTCCATCAGCGTTTGAGACGCACCATTGGAGTACTCCTGTGATGTTGTGTTTGTATAGTTCGCCGTTGATGATGGCGAATGCCTTGGATCGTCGTGCAATTTGTCACGCGTTAGTCGGGTCGTCCGGTAGCCTCTTGCTGATAAGGTATGTGATGTACGGTTGAGTCCAAGATGGCTCAATCATCATGACACTCATCGGTCCTTCGAGTCCTGTGTCAAGCTCTAGGTCGTCGAGTGCCATTGGCTCATTGGGCGGCGTAGCCCCCAAGTCTGTTGTTGTGCTTGTTTTCTTCTCTGCGGCCTTTGGCTTGATGGAGTGTTCGCAGATGCGCTCGAGAAATACCCCAGGTGATATGGGGGCGCAGGTAGAGCCAATGTTGGCGAGTGCGTCTGCCTCTTCATTTCTCTCGTGGCCTATGTGCTGTAGCTCGCAACCGTCGAAGTCCCCTTCGAGTGTGTCGTAGAGATCGCGGTAGGCGATCATATTGTCATTCAGTGCGTCACACTCGTGCATTGTCTGGTTGACGACCATCTTGGAGTCGCCGTATATTATGAGCCTCTTGGTGCCGTAGGCTTTTGCCATCCTCATCCCGTGTAACTGGGCCTCATATGCAGCTTCGTTGTTGGAGGTGGTGAACTGCATTCATAGAATATATTGCAGCTTGTCTCCCTGGGGCGATGTCAGTATGACGCCTACGCCAGCTCTGTCCTTTCGCTTGGATCCGTCGAAGTGCATTATCCAGAGGTAGGACATATCTGGTCTTTCGGGGAGATGATTCTCCATCTAGTGCACGAGGAAGTCAGGGAGAACATGCGACTTGATTGCGTCGCACATTTCATATGTAATGTCTCGTGGAGACAGTTCGATTCCCCAAAGCGTGACTCGTCCGGTGGCGTCGGGATTGTTGAGGATATGTCCAAGCGGGGCGTCGTTGACCACCATGATTGGGTGTTCTTGGAAGTAGTGGTGCAGTCGCCTGGCTGTCATGAAGACGCTGTACGCCAGCTTTTGATAGTGCGGGTATCGCTGCTTTGTTGGCGTGAGTACCTCGCTAAGGTAGTAGACTGGGCGTTGTACTCCGTGGACCTTGTTTTCCTCGGCTCGTTCCAACACGAGCACCGTGCTGACCACTTGGTTGGTGGCGGAGATGTACATCAACAGTGATTCCCTTTCGCGCGGGGTCACCAGTACTGGTGAGGTGGACAATAGACGTTTGAGATCTTCGAATGCTTCTTGTGCCTCATTAGTCCACTCGAACTTGTCAGCTTTGCGGAGAAGTTGGTAGAAGGGCAGTGCCTTTTCGCCCATTTGACTGATGAATCGACTGAGCACCGCAATTCGCCCAGCCAGCTGCTGGACACCTCTTATGTTCTTCGGCTTCTCCATGGCCAGTATGGCTTTTATTTTCTTTGGGTTCGCCTCGATCCCTCTCGCGGAGATGAGATACCCGAATAGTTTCCCAGAAGGTACGCCAAAGGCGCATTTGTCCGGATTGAGCTTGATCCGGTAGCGGTTGAGGTTGGCGAAGGTTTCGCGTAAATCGTTGATTAGCGAAGCTTCCTCTTTGGTCTTGATTACGATGTCGTCGACATAGACTTGGATGTTGCGACCAAGTTGATTCTTGAGGCAAGCCTGCATGCACCGCTAATAGGTTGCTCCTGTGTTTTTTTAGCCCGAAGGGCATTGTGTTATAGCAGAACACACCAAAAGGCGTTGTAAACGCTGTTTTTTCTTGATCCTCTTCCTTCATTTGAATCTGATTGTAGCCTGAGTAGGCGTCGAGGAAGCAGAGGCGCTCACATCCAGCGGTGGAGTCGATGATCTAGTCGATTCGCGGCAGCGGGAAGTGATCCTTTGGGCAGTGCTTATTCAGAGAGGTAAAATCCACGCACATCCGTAGGATATCCGTGTCCTTTTTTGGTACTAGCATCGTGTTGGCGAGCGAAGTGCTTTCCTTGATCTCGCATATGAATTTGGCATCGAGGAGTCTGTTGATCTCCATTCCGACCGCTTTTGCTCTTGGCTTAGACAATCGCCGAATTGTTTGTTTGACTGGCCTTGCGTCTGGGTTGACATTGAGTGCGTGCTCGGCGAATTCCCTGGGGACTCCTGGCATGTCCGCTGGACACCAGGTGAAGATTTCCCAGTGCTCACGGAGGAATTCGACAAGCGTGAGTTCCTATGCGGGACTCAAGTTGTTGGCGATGAGGGCCGTCTTAGCGGGGTCCAACGGGTGGACCTGAACTTTCTTCGTATGCACCGACGAATCGAAGGATAGGTCGGGTGAACTTGGCCGGCTCAGAGGCGGCAGACTGTTGTCGGTCAACTCATTCAATCTTGCGAGTTCTTCCTGCATGCCGAAGGACTGGGAAATTCTGTTGAATTCCCTGTCGCAACTGTCGGACCTCTCGAAGCTCCCGTTGATTGTGATGACGCTGTTGGGGCCTGGCATTTTCATCTGCAGGTAGGCATAGTGTGGCACTGCCATGAACCTGGAGAACACGACATGTCCGAGGATGCAGTGGTAGTGCACGGGCCAGTCGACGACTTTGAAGTCGATGCGTTCACGTCGAAAGTTTTTCGGCGTGCCGAAGATGACGTCGGGTTGATTTTACCAAGGGGATATATGGCCTTGCCTAGGACGATGCCATGGAATGTCGTGTCCGAGACTTCTAGGAAGGCCAGAGGGATCCTCATTGCTCTCAAGGTACTTGCGAACTTGAGGTTAATGCCGCTTCCACCGTCCATGAAGACGCGGCTCATGTCGAAGCCTCCAATCTGTGCCTCGAGTACGAGGGGACAATGGCCTGGACGAGGTACTTGGTACGGGTGGTCGCGCTTGTCGAAGGTGATGTAGGAGTCGCTTCCACTGAGGTACTCAGTGGTGGATGGTGGTGAGTTTGTCACCAAATTGACTTGGCGAGTGATGGCCTTTTGCACCTGGTTGGAGGGCCGGCCTTTTTAGATCATCATGGTGCCCATGGCCCGTGGGTACGGCTCGCCTCCGTGATGCTGGTCAGGCGTAGCTGCAGTTGGCGGTGCTCCAGGTGGTGGTGGAGGATCTCCATGTGCCACAGCTCCTGGGGTGGCTCCATAGCCCCTGTTGACCGCGTCACGATTCATTCGAGCCAGGCCCTCATGATGTTTGAGGAACTCGCAGCAGTCCTTGAGGAGGTGGCTGGATTTCTTTTTGCCGTCATACTTGTCGATGTAGAAGTGTACGGTGCACGGCCCCGATAGCTTGTCCTCAATGGATGTTGCGGGTGCCTCGTCGCGAGTGCGGCGTTGCCATACTTGCGTGGTTTTCCCAGAGTCGCGATATCCGCCACTGCGATAGCCGCTATTGCGGCCATCGTCGCGCTTGTCGGTGTAGCCAGCTGCGACCATGTTTACATCGTCGCGGTCATCATAGATGCGCATTCGATGTTTACTTCGGCGATCGCGTCTGCGCTCGAGTTCTGCTTCATCGTCGGAGTGAACGCGATTTTTCACCGAATCTTCTCCATCTGCCCACCTATTCGTGATTTCCATCAGGTGGTTAATGGTTTTGGGCTTCGAGCGGCCCAGTTCCTCTCTGAGCTCTATGCGACGAACGCCGCCGTTGAATGCGTTAATTGCCGGTCCTCCGAGATATTTTTCGCGGAGTTCTTGATGATGGACCACCTCTGGATGTCTGAGTGTAATGACTCGCCCGATCTTTGCTGGCAGCATCTCAGCTCTTCGATTGATGCGGGCCTTATGTAAGTGCCCTTGAAGTTGCGCACAAAGCTATAGACCAACTCGTCCCAGCTGCGAACGGATCTGCGCGGGAGGTTATTGAGCCAAGCTCGGGCGGCGCCTTGCAGCTGTAGCTATAGGCATTGCATGGCTGTGCTTCGACTCCCCCCATGGAGCCTAATGGAGGATATGTGGTCTTCTAACCAGATTTTCGGGTCCTGTAGACCGTCAAACTTTGGGTTCTCTGATGGGAGCTTGAACCCCTTGGGCATTCACTTTTGTCTGATGGCCCTGCTGAAGCATCTGGCTCCATAGAACTCCACGCCTTCTTTTTCTGAGTCAGTCGATCGGGCACGTCGCGCCCTTGACTTGTCGATCTTGCGCTGCATGATGTCATCACATGTGTCATAGTCGTGGTCATGTCGTCATGAGAGGCGACATCGAGACAGGTCGTGACTGTCGTCGCTGGATGACGGTGAGGAATAGCGTTTTGCTAGAGCCTTGTTTTTCTTTGGCTCCAGCGTCTTTGTCGAGAGCGACCTCGATTAGCCCCAAGCCTGCGATCGTAGATCGGTGCATGGCAGCTCGAGGATGTCCAGCTGGTGGCTGGTTGTTGAGTAGGTACATGGTGGCCGCTGTCACCGCTGCTTGCGGCGTCTTCGGGACCACGTTGCCTCGTGTGTCGACTATCATGGAGCCGAAGTCGAGGACTTTTGCAGCTTCTATGCGTTCCTGCTCGGTGAGGTGAGCCATTTGAGATCGCCTCTTGTTGGCCACGTACTCATTCCTTTTGGAGGAGGATCCTCCGTGGGAGGAGAGCCCGGCTCTTCGAAGGCTCGACTCATCTGCCGCCTTTTTACGTGCTTCGAGTTGCGCGATTGTTTGTAGCTGGCGTCTATACTCTTCCTTCAGCAGCCAATGATAGCCCATCAGCAGCTCTTGCAGCGTGCCTGGGGGCAGAGGATTGCCTCGTAGGGCGTCTCAACAGCGAGCCCACTCGAGATCGTTGAGCTTGATCATGACACGCTCACCAGTGTGCTCATTCACCATGGTGGGGGGTTCGACTGCCCCTTCGTTGTTGACGGGGGCGCCGTTGGTGGGGCCGCCGTTGGTTGGTCCGCCATTAGGTATGCCGCTGTTTGGTGGGTCGGTTCCATTGCCACCATTACCCGTGTTGTCGCGAATGGCGGAGGAGTCGCCCGCGTTGATGAAGGCGCACATGAAGTGGTTGAAGCTGTTGCTCCCACAACTTTCAGATCTGGAACCATAGGCTCCATCTTCAGTTGCTAGAACACCCAGATCGAATTCGCAACTGCTGTCGCTGGCCGTATTCTCGACTGTTGTCGAGGCATTGAGCTCACTGAGGGTGCCGATCGATGGAGGGAACCACGATGCTGGAGCAATTGATGGTGTTGTCGGCTGGTTAGGCAGGCGAAGCGTGCCCATCTAACCAACTTGGAAGCGGAAGCTCCCGATTGCCAGGCTAATTCCATCGCCCACGGACTCGAAAGTCGGGCAAGTGGCCGGCGTGTGGACGGTGAAGTTGAACGCACCGAAGAGCTGGCGAATCTCCGCTGTTGCGGAGTTGTAGATCGCAGTTGACGGGGCCAAAGAAGCCACAACATTAGCACTCCCAATTCCATAGACGGCACCAATTGACGAGGGTTTAACTCATTAATGCCCATTTTTATGGACTTGGGATTTGGAGAAGGAGGGAGCGCTAGAAGCATCAATCAGCTAGCAAACAAGCACACAGAGACGCAAGGTATACCCAAGTTCAGGCCTCGTAGAGGTCCCTACTCCTACTTGTCTGCTCGTGGAATTAACAGAGGAATCAAAGATTACAATGGTGCGCAGATGCAATCTGGTGAGTGTTGTGGAAACTAGGGTTGCGTGTGTTCTCCTTGCTGCCCCCTCCTGGCCTTTATATAGATAGGCCAGGTATTAGGTAACAGGTCGAGTCGGATACAGTTTAGGGTTTGCCCTTTAAACTTTCTATCTTTAACTTCTTCTTGTTCCGCAAGCAATCGAGAGTCCATAGGTTACTCGAGTTCTTCATTGGGCGGTGGCAACACCGTGGGCTTCCACCATATCTGGACCGTATATACTTAACTCGAGTACCGGCAGGGTATACCCATGTCAGCATGTGTGTTCTTATACTAAAACCAGCACTAGAGTCATTGCATGTGTGTTCTTTTCACAAACCACATATGGATCCACCAGTGTCATTGCATGTGTGTTCTTTCCACAAAACACACATGGATCGACCAGTGGTCATTACATGTGTGTTCTTTCCACAAACCACACATGGATCTCGTGAGTCATTGCATGTGTGTTCTTTTCACAAACCACATATGGATCGACCAGTGTTCACTGCATGTGTGTTCTTTCCACAAACCACTTATGGATCAACCAGTGGTCATTGCATGTGTGTTCTTTTCCACAAACCGCATATGTATCCACTAGAGTCATTGCATGTGTGTTCTTTTCACAAACCACATATGGACCCACTAGAGTCATTGCATGTGTGTTCTTATAATAAAACCAGCACTAGAGTCATTGCATGTGTGTTCTTATACTAAAACCAGCACTAGAGTCATTGCATGTTGATACGTCCATTTTGCATCACTATTCTATGTCATAATTCACTATTATTCATTGATATATTTCATATTGAGAGGTGATACTTATGTTATTTCATCTGTTTTTGCATGGTTGATGACTTTTGGAGCATGGACCGCTGCAGTCAGGATTCTGATGGAAAAGGTGATGTTTGAAGGCAAAATTCGTGAAGATCAGAAAATCCAAGAAAATATACGGAAAATCCTATTTTTCCAGAAGACGAAGGAAGCCAGGAGGGGGTTGGAGATGGGCCACAGGGGGCCCACACCACCCCCTGGCGCGGGCCACCCTAGGCCGCACCACCAGGTGGTGTGGCCACCCTGGTCCACCCCTGGCACTCCCCTCTTGCGTATATTATTCTCCCAAAACCCTAATACTCGGGGAGCGACCACAGAAAGATTCCGCCGCATCTACGGAGCGGAAAACACCGAGAGATAAAGATCTCTCCAGCAGACAGAATTCTGCTGGGGGAATTCCATCCCGGAGAGGGGAGATCATCGCCATCAACACCACCATCAAGTTGGACTTCATCGGAATCATCATCATCATCACCACCATCATCACCATCAGCACCATCAGCACCATCTCCATATTGTTGTAACAATTGGGTTGAATCTTGCATAGTTCTTAGGGGAAACTTTCCTGGTGTTGATTACTCTTTGTAGTTGATGCTATTGAGTGAACCATTGAATTATTGATTTTGTTCAGATTGTTATACATCATTATTCCATCTCTGATCATGATCCATATTATGTCTTGTGAGTAGTTCGTTTTGTTCTTGAGGACTTGGGAGAAGTCATGTTGTTAGTAGTGGAATTGTGTTGAGAAAGATTCAATGGTTTGATATTTAAGTTGTGGTGTACTTCTTCTAGTGGTGTCATGTGAACGTCGACTACATGACACTTCACCTATATGGGCCTAGGGGAATGCATTGTGTATTTGGATACTAATTATAGGGGTTGCCGGAGTGACAGAAACCTGAACCCCCGTTAGGAAACCATTGCATAAGGGACATAAGGGTCTTAGAGTTTAAAGTTGTGGTTAGGTTTCTACCTTAATTACTTTCTTGTACTTACGGATGTTTGCAAGGGGTATAATCACAAGTATGTATTAGTCCTAGGAAGGTCGGTACATTAGCACAGGTTCACCCACACAACACTTAGCAAGCTCAAGAAGATTAATCAACTATATGAAGCGAAAGCACTTGACAGTCTTCCCATGTGTCCTCGAGAATGTTTGGTCATCTTAAGTAATACAATCGGCTTCTCCTTTGTTGCATAAAGGATTGGGCCACTTGCTGCATTTATTCCTACTATCTTTTATTTACTCGTACTTTGTTTACTTGCTTTATCAAAACCCCCTAAAAATCTGTTTGCTAAGTATTTACAGAGAATTCCTGATCCATACCACTAGCTAGCACCTTCTGCTCCTCGTTGGGTTTGACACTCTTACTTATCGAAAATACTGTGATACACCCCCTATACTTGTGGGTCATTAAGACTATTTTCTGGCGCCCCTGCCGGGGAGTGAAGCGCTATTGGAGAGTGGAACTGGTAAAGGAAACTTCTACTGTGAGTATTGTTTACTTTTGTTAGTTGCTTTATTTTCGTTATGGATAATTCGCTGAGTTTCTTATTTGGTAATGCTACTACCACTGCTAAGGTAGTAGATGAACCACCACCTGCTGAGAATGATGCTTTCAAAATACCTACAAGAATTATTGATCGTGTTATGGATAACTACTATGTTGGGGATGGAACTGTCCATCCCGGTGATCATTTACTCTTTATACATGAATTATGCGGGTTGTTCAAGTGTGCAGGTATTACTACAGATCAAGTTAAGAAGAAGTTATTCTCATTATCACTGAAAGGAAGAGCTGAGGAATGGTATAAGCTGCTGAAGAATGTTCAAGCTCTGGAATGGGAGGAAATAGTACCTCTCTTTTATTCAAAGTTTTATCCTCCTAGTGATATTCATAAAGATCGGAATCAAATATACAACTTTTGGCCTCTTGATGGAGAGAGTATAGCTCAAGCTTGGGGGAGATTGAAGTTACTAATGCTCAAATGTCCCATTCATGATCTCCCCAACAATATTATTATCAATAACTTTTATGCAAGGCTCCCTCTACATGGCAAGGATTTATTGGATGCTTCTTGTGCTGGATCATTCACTCGCATGGAAGAAGAAGCTAAATGGGATCTTCTGGAGCGTATTCAAGACAATGCTGAAGCTTGGGAGAATGAGAAAGGTAGAAAGTCAGGTATAAATTATGATTATGAATGCATTGAATCTTTTATGGGAACTAATGACTTTCAGAATATTAGAAATGCTTATGGTCTAGACCCTCAAGCTATTGCTACTTACTTTAAGGCTTTTGCTTCCTACATTGAAGTGCCTAAAAAGAAGTGGAATAAGTATAATGAACCTTATAAAGATGTTGCTAAGAGTGTTCCTGCAAGAAATACTGAAGTTTATACTCCTAATCATGTTTTACCTGAACCTTATATTGAGAAAATGCCTTTCCTAGTTAAGATAAATGAACATTCTATGATAGCTAGTTTGTTTAATGAAAGTAGAAATAAAGTTGTTGAACCTGATAAACAAATGGTTGATGAACCCATAATAGCAAATGTCAAAGACTTTGTTACTAAATATGAAGAAAAGGGACACCCTATCCTTTGTAAGGATACCTCTAATTTTGTTTCACAAAGTAGTGTTATGAGAGCTAGTATTCCTGTGTTTTCTGTTAGATTAAGTGATCATTGCTATGATGGTTCTTGTGATAGTTATATTGTTAAGCTTATGCATGATACTGAAAGTTACTATGAAACAGGGAAAAGTGTTCTTATGCATCTCAATAATATCAAGTTTCCTCGTTTTATGTTGAAAGTTTTTATGTTGCACTTCTTTTGCCTTCCTATGCAAGTAGCCTTTGGTTTCAACAACTTGTTTGTTTACAAAATTCCCTTGCATAGGAAGTGGGTTAGACTTAAACGTGTGTATTTTTGCTCCTTACTGCTCTCTTTCACTTCAATTCATATTCCTATGTGAGCGTCTTCAAAATTAACATGCCCATCTTAATGGCTCTTAAGAAAGAGCTTTTTGGGAGATAACCCAGTCTATTTGTGCTTTCAGTTTCTTTTTGTTTCTTTGAGTCTTGGAAGTTATTACTTCGGTAATAACCTCTCCTTACCCGTTTTGTTTGGTTTTTGTGTCAAGATCAACCTCTAATGAGAGAGAAGTAATATTTGGGGAAGTTGCTGTCCCGAAACAGATTTTTGTGCTTCGTCGTAAAAATTCGTGAGAGATCTTTGTATGTCGGTTTGAGCTGTAAATATGTGTGCTTCTGCCCCAGGTTGTTATTTAACTTTCGTTACTTTTACACTTTTTGATTTGAGCAACAGAAGATTTTCGAAAACATTGATCTTTACATGCTGGTCTGTTTTGACAGATTTTGCCACTCTTGCATTTGCTTCTTTAATCGATTTCCTTTTTGGATTCTTTTTGGGTTTTCAGAAGGAGTTGCTACAGTAACTTATGTTTTGATGGTTTTCAGTTGAAGTTGGACTCAAAAGATTTTATCACTTCACTTATACTAATGTTGCTAATGAGAACTGTGTGAAGTTTTGTGTGAAAGAAATTTCCAAGTAGTGGAGATAATGGTGTAATAAGGAAGAGAAGGGTTTTATGACTCAAGTAATAAGTGTATGAAGATGAAGATATCGATGATATTCAAGTGGTGACTCCGGAAGAATCTACTAGATACCAAATTCAGAGACCAGCAGAGTCCGTTTTCAAATAGGTAACAGTTCTAGTAAGAAAAGTTCCACGAAAATACTATCCAACTAGATTTTTGTAGTTTTTAGACGATAAGGGAAGTTACGAAGCGAAAGAGGGACGAAAACAGAGCCATGGTGGCTCACACCACCCTGTGGCGCGAGCCCTGTTGGAGATATGCCCAAGAGGCAATAATAAAAGTGGTTATTATTATATCTTTGTGTTTATGATGAATGTTTACATCCCATGCTATAATTGTATTATTAGGAAACACTAATACTTGTGTGTTTTGTAAACATAAAAGAGTCCCTAGTAAGCCTTTTGTTGAACTAGATTGTTGATTAATAGATGATCATGGTTTCCTGATCATGGACATTGGATGTCATTAATAACAAGGTCATATCATTAGGAGAATGATGTGATGGACACACACCCATAGTAAGTGTAGCGTAAGATCAAGTCATTTAGTTCGTATTGCTACAAGCTTTCAAATGCATAGTAACCTAATCCTTCGACCATGAGGTTATGTTAATCACCATCACCGGATGGGTGCTTTGATGACATCAAACACCGCTTCGTAACTAGGTGGTTATAAAGGTGTCATTGGGTATTCTGAAAGTATGTGTTGAAGCGCATGGACCAAGATTGGGATTTGTCCATCCATATGACAGATAGATATGCTCTGGGCCCTCTCGGTGGAATGTCATCTAGTTAGCTTGCAAGCGTGTGACTAGGTCACAAGGGATGACATATCATGGAACGAGTAAAGAGTACTTATCAGTAACGAGGTAGAACTAGGTATGGAGATACCAACGATCAAACCTCGGATAAGTAGAGTATCGCGTGACAAAGGGAATTGGTTTCGTATGTTAATGGTTCTATCGATCACGAAGTCATCGTTGAGTATGTGGGAGCCGTTATGGATCTCCAGATCCCGCTGATGGTTATTGATTGGAGAGGTGTCTCCATCATGTCTGCATATTCACAAACCGTAGGGTGACACACTTAAGGTTCGATGCTGTTTAGGTAGATATGGAATATGCGTTGGAGACCGAATGTAGTTCGGAGTCTCGGATTGGATCTGGGACATCATGAGGAGATCCGGAGTTGTCCGGAGAATAAGATTCATATAATGGAGATCATTTTCTAGGTTCGGAAATGTTCCGGAGTGTTCTTATGGGGATTCTAGAAGGTTTCGGAATGTTCCGGAAAGTTCCAGAAGGTTCCGTGGACTTTACTTGAAAACCAAGAAAGGAAAGGGGAAGACTTGGGGGGGAAGGAAACTCCCTCCCCCCTCTCCCTTGTGCGCCGGCCCTAGGAGGTGGGCCTAGGGGTGGGAACCCTAGGCCGCACCCCTCCCTCTATATATAGAGGGGTGGAGGGGCCACCCCCTTGCCCCTCCACTCTTGCCCTAGCCGCCTCCCTCATCCTCCTTCGCTCTGCTCAGACTTAGGCGAAGCCCTGCAGAATTCTCTACTCCACCACCACCACGCCGTCGTGCTGCTGGGATTCCGTGGAGAGATCTACTACCTCCGCTGCTCGTTGGAACGGGGAGAGGAAGGTCGGCATCGACTCCGCATGTGTGACCGACTGCGGAAGCGCTGCCGGAACGCGGCGCCGGAAGGATCGTCTACTCGATCTTGAGATCGGCAAGTGATCGTCTACATCAACCACGAGATCCGATCTCGTACAAGGCTTTCAGATCTACAAGGGTTAGTACAGATCTATCTCGTTGCACATATCTAATAGATTAGATCTTGGCTTTTATCTAGATTAGATCTAGGTTTTGTTCGTTCTTGCGGTAGAAATTTTTTGTTTTCCATGCTACGAACCCATTAGTGGTATCAGAGTCGTGTCTATGCGTAGATCTGTTGCACGAGTAGAACACAATGGTTTTGTGGGCGTTGGTGCTCGTGTCGTCTTTTGCTTTGTGTACTTTGCATCTTGCGGTATGGTGGGATGAAGCGGCTTGGGCTAACCTTACATTTCATCGCACATGAGACTTGCTCCACGCTTGACATGTAACTTGCTTTGCACAAGTGGCTTTGCGGGTGTCTGTCTCTCCCACCATAGTATAGATCCAATTTACACTTTGCACTTGATAGCACTTGTATGAACGTTGTGGTTTCAGTTTCGTAGGTAAGATCCGTTCTTATTCGAAAGCCCCAAACCACGTAAAACATGCAAAGAAAATTAGAGGCGTCTAACTTGTTTTTGCAGGGGTTTTGTGATGTGATATGGCCATCATGTGATTGTGATTATATTTGATGTATGCAATGATCCTTGTTGTAATATGGCAACCGGCAGGAGCCTAATGGTTGTCTTTGATTCTATTAAGACCTGCGTGTCTATTCATCTTGTAATAGCTTTATTCCAAGTAGTTGTAATAGTTGCTAGTGATGATGGACAACCATGAAGCGGCGCCACATGACCTTGACGCAATGTTGGTGATGATGGAGATCATGTCCGTGCTTTGGAGATGGAGATCAAAGGCATAAGAAGAAAGGGCCATATCATATCACACTAATTATGAATTGCCTGTGATGTTAATCCTTTATGCATCTTGTATTGCTTAGATCATGACGGTAGCATTATAAGATGATCCCTCTCACTAAATATCAAGTAATAAAGTGTTCATCCTTAGTTGGCACCATTGTTAAGACTCGTCGTTTCGAAGCATCTCGTGATGATCGGATGTGATAGATTCTACTTGTGCATACAACAGGTGCAAGCCAGATTTGCACATGCGGAAACTAAGGTTAATCTTGACGATCCTAGCATGTATAGACATGGTCTCGGAACACGGAATACCGAAAGTTAGAGCATGAGTCATATAAATGATATGATGAACATGAAGATTGTTCGCCAATGAAACTACATCTTCTCTCGTGAAGATCGGACTTGGTGTAGTGGACTTGGTTTGTGTAATCACTAAGACAATGTGAGGGATGTTGTTTTGAGTGGGAGTTCACCTAGTTAATTTAAGAATTAAGATTGAATTCAATTTATCATAAACTTAGTCTAAACTACTTGCAAATTTGTTGTAGATTATGGCGAACCTCTCCATCAATTTCAATGCGTTACTAGAGAAAGAAAAACTTAAGAACAATGGAAGCAACTTCACGGACTGGCTCCGTGGACTGAAGATTGTCCTCAGGGCTGGTCAGTTGACCTATATGCTCGAAGCACCGCTAGGTGACCCACCTGTAGAAGATGCCACTGATGACGTAAAGAATGTTTACACCACTCAGAAAAATCACTACTCCACAGTTCAGTGTGCCATCCTGTACGGTTTAGAAACGGAGCTTCAGAAGCGCTTTGAGCACCACAACCCGTTTGAGATCATTAAAGATCTCACGCTGATTTTTGAGACTCACGCGGCCGTGGAGAGCTATGAGGCCTCTGAAAAGTTCTTTAACTGTAAGATGGAAGAGGGAAGCTCCGTTAGCGAGCACGTGCTCACCATGTCTAGGTACGCAAACAAGCTCCAAGAGTTGGGGATAACGATTCCTAATGAGTTAGGGATTCACCGTGTCCTCCAATCACTGCCACCGAGTTATAAGAACTTTGTGATGAACTACAATATGCACTGCATGAACAAGACGTTGCCTAAACTATCGTCCATGCTGAAAACTGCTGAAGTGGAGATCAAGAAGGAGAACTAAGTGTTGATGGTCAATAAGACCACCAATTTCAAGAAACAGGGCAAGCCTAAGAACAAGGGCAACTTCAAGAAGGACGGCAAGAAAGCTGCCGCACCTGCTAAGAAGCCCAAGGCTGGTCCTAAGCCTGAAACTGAATGCTTCTACTGCAAGGGTGCTGGCCACTGGAAGCGTAACTGCCCCAAGTACCTAGCGGATCTGAAGAACGGCAACATCAAGAAGAAAGGTATATTCGATATACATGTTATTGATGTGTATCTTACTAGTAATCGTAGTAGTGCCTGGGTATTTGATACTGGTTCGGTTGCTCATATTTGTAACTCGAAACAGGAGCTGCGGAATAAGCGAAGACTGGCGAGAGACGAGGTGACGATGTGCGTTGGAAATGGCTCCAAGGTTGATGTGATCGTTGTCGGCACGCTCCCTCTACATCTACCTTCGTGATTAGTTTTAAATTTGAATAATTGCTATTTGGTGCCTGCGTTAAGCGTGAACATTATATCTGGATCTTGTTTATTGCGAGACGGTTACTCTTTTAAGTCCAAGAATAAAGGTTGTTCGATTTATATGAGTAATATCTTTTATGGTAATGCACCTGAGATGAATGGTTTATTCTTACTGAATCTCGATAGTAGTGATACACATGTTCACAACATAGATGCTAAACGAATAAAATTGAATGATAATTCCACATACATGTGGCACTGTCGTCTTGGTCACATTGGAGTGAAGCGTATGAAGAAACTCCATTCTGATGGACTTCTTGAATCACTTGAAAGATGCGAAGCATGCCTAATGGGAAAAATGACTAAGACTCCATTCTCTGGAATAATGGAGCGAGCTACAGACTTATTGGAAATAATACATACCGATGTGTGCGGCCTAATGAGTGTAGCATCACGTGGTGGATATCGTTATGTTCTCACTTTCACGGATGACTTAAGTAGATATGGGTATGTCTACTTTATGAAACATAAGTCCGAAACTTTCGAGAAGTTTAAGGAATTTCAAAGTGAAGTGGAAAATCATCGTAACAAGAAGATTAAATTTCTGCGTTCTGACCGCGGAGGTGAATATCTAAGTTATGAGTTTAGCATGCATTTAAAGAAATGTGGAATACTTTCGCAATTGACACCGCCGGGAACACCACAGCGTAATGGTGTGTCCGAACGTCATAATCGAACTCTCTTAGATATGGTTCGGTCTATGATGTCTCTTACATATTTACCGCTATCGTTTTGGGGCTATGCATTAGAGACAGCCGCATTCACTTTAAATAGGGCACCATCTAAATCCGTTGAAACGACACCGTACGAATTGTGGTTTAGAAAGAAACCTAAGTTGTCGTTCCTTAAAGTTTGGGGTTGCGAAGCATATGTAAAGAAGTTACAACCTGATAATCTTGAACCCAAAGCGGAGAAATGCGTCTTCATAGGATACCCTAAAGAAACAATTGGGTATACCTTCTATCATAGATCCAAAGGCAAAGTTTTCGTTGCCAAGAATCCTTTCTTGAGAAGGAGTTTCTCTCGAAGGAAGTGACTGGAAGGAAAGTATAACTCGACGAGGTTATTGAACCTTCTCTCGGAGTTGAGAGTAGCGCAACACCGGAAGATGTTTTTGTGCCGCCTGCACCAATTAGAGAGGAAGCTCATGATGGTGATCATGAAACGTCGAACGAAGTTGCTGCTGAACCTCACAGGTCAACGAGGGTTCGTACCACTCCTGATTGGTATGACCCTGCCTTGAACGTCATGTTGGTTGACAACATTGATGACCCTGCGACGTATGAAGAAGCTATGGTGAACCCAGATTCCGACAAATGGCTAGAAGCCATGAAATGGGATCCATGTACGAAAACCAAGTGTGGACTTTGGTGGACTTACCGGATGGCCGTAAGGCTGTCGAGAACAAATGTATTTTCAAGAGAAAACAGATGTTGATGGTAATGTTACCGTCTATAAAGCTCGACTTGTCGCGCAAGGGTTCCGATAAATTCAAGGAGTTGACTACGATGAGACGTTCTCACCAGTAGCAAAGCTAAAATCTGTGAGGATTTTGTTAGCAATTGCTGCATATTTCGATTATGATATTTGGCAGATGGATGTCAAAACGGCGTTCCTTAATGGAGACATTGAGGAAGAGTTGTATATGGTACAACCCAAGGGTTTTGTCGATCCTAAAGATGCTGACAAGGTATGCAAACTTCAGCGCTCCATTTATGGACTGAAGCAAGCATCCCGGAGTTGGAATCAACGTTTTGATAAAGTAATCAAAAACTTTGGATTTCTACAAACTTATGGAGAAGCTTGTATTTACAAGAAAGTGAGTGGGAGCTCTATAGCATTCCTAGTACTATATGTAGATGACATATTGTTGATTAGGAATGATATAGAACTTCTTAATAGTGTCAAAGCCTATTTGAATAATAGTTTTTCAATGAAGGATCTTGGCGAAGCGGCATATATTCTAGGCATCAAGATTTATAGAGATAGATCAAGACGCCTAATAGCGCTTTCACAAAGTACATACTTGGACAAAGTTCTAAAGAAGTTTAGAATGGAAGAGAGCAAGAAAGGGTTCGTGCCCATGTTGTCAGGTAAGACCTTGAGTAAGACTCAAAGTCCAGCTATGGCAGAAGATAGAGAGAAAATGAATAATATTCCCTATGCCTCGGCCATAGGTTCTATCATGTATGCCATGGTGTGTACAAGACCGGATATAGCACATGTTGTTAGTTTGACTAGAAGATATCAAAGTGATCCTGGAATGGAGCACTAGACAGCGGTCAAGAATATCCTAAAGTACCTATATAGGACTAAGGATATGGTTCTTTCTTATGGAGGTGATGAACAGCTTGTTGTAATTACACTGATGCTAGTTGGAACACCGATCTAGATGACTCGAACTCACAGTCTGGATACGTATTTATTTTGAATGGTGTTGTAGTGAGCTGGAGGAGTGCCAAGCAAAGCGTTGTGGCGAAAGCTTTAACTGAATCGGAACACATAGCTGCTTCGGAGGCTGCACAAGAAGCCATATGGATGAAGGAGTTCATTATTGAACTTGGCGTGGTTCCTAGTGCGTTGGACCCGATGGCCATCTACTATGACAACACAGGTGCCATAGCTAATGCACAGGAGCCAAGGTCACATAGCAAGCTGAAGCACATCAAGCTACGTTTCCATGCTATTCGCGAGTATGTCCAAGATGGTGACATAAAGATTTGCAAAGTACACACTGATCTGAATGTGGCAGATCCGTTGACTAAACCTCTCCCTAGAGAAAAGCATGACCAACACCAGAACGCCATGGGTGTTAGGTATATTACCATGTAATCTAGATTATTGACTCTAGTGCAAGTGGGAGACAGTTGGAGATATGCCCAAGAGGCAATAATAAAAGTGGTTATTATTATATCTTTGTGTTTATGATGAATGTTTACATCCCATGCTATAATTGTATTATTAGGAAACACTAATACTTGTGTGTTTTGTAAACATAAAAGAGTCCCTAGTAAGCCTCTTGTTGAACTAGATTGTTGATTAATAGATGATCATGGTTTCCTGATCATGGACATTGGATGTCATTAATAACAAGGTCATATCATTAGGAGAATGATGTGATGGACACACACCCATAGTAAGTGTAGCGTAAGATCAAGTCATTTAGTTCGTATTGCTACAAGCTTTCAAATGCATAGTAACCTAATCCTTCGACCATGAGGTTATGTTAATCACCATCACCGGATGGGTGCTTTGATGACATCAAACACCGCTTCATAACTAGGTGGTTATAAAGGTGTCATTGGGTATTCTGAAAGTATGTGTTGAAGCGCATGGACCAAGATTGGGATTTTTCCATCCATATGACGGATAAATATGCTCTGGGCCCTCTCGGTGGAATGTCATCTAGTTAGCTTGCAAGCGTGTGACTAGGTCACAAGGGATGACATATCATGGAACGAGTAAAGAGTACTTATCAGTAACAAGGTAGAACTAGGTATGGAGATACCAACGATCAAACCTTGGATAAGTAGAGTATCGCGTGACAAAGGGAATTGGTTTCGTATGTTAATGGTTCTATCAATCACGAAGTCATTGTTGAGTATGTGGGAGCCGTTATGGATCTCTAGATCCCGCTGATGGTTATTGATCGGAGAGGTGTCTCCATCATGTCTGCATATTCACGAACCATAGGGTGACACACTTAAGGTTCGATGCTGTTTAGGTAGATATGGAATATGCGTTGGAGACTGAATGTAGTTCGGAGTCTCAGATTGGATCTGGACATCACGAGGAGATCCGGAATTGTCCAGAGAATAAGATTCATATAATGGAGATCATTTTCTAGGTTCGGAAATGTCCCGGAGTGTTTTTATGGGGATTCTAAAAGGTTTCGGAATGTTCCGGAAAGTTCTAGAAGGTTCCGTGGACTTTACTTGAAAACCAAGAAAGGAAAGGGGAAGACTTGGGGGAGGAAACTCCCTCCCCCCTATCCCTTGTGCGCCGGCCCTAGGAGGTGGGCCTAGGGGTGGGAACCCTAGGCCGCACCCCTCCCTCTATATATAGAGGGGTGGAGGCGCCACCCCCCTTGCCCCTCCACTCTTGCCCTGGTCGCCTCTCTCATCCTCCTTCGCTCTGCTCAGGCTTAGGCGAAGCCCTGCAGAATTCTCTACTCCACCAGCACCACCACGCCGTCGTGCTGCTGGGATTCCATGGAGAGATCTACTACCTCCGTTGCTCGCTGGAACAGGGAGAGGAAGGTATGCATCGACTCCGCATGTGTGACCGACTGGGGAAGCACTGCCGGAACACGGCGCCGGAAGGATCATCTACTCGATCTTGAGATCAGCAAGTGATCGTCTACATCAACCACGAGATCCGATCTTGCACAAGGCTTTCGGATCTACAAGGGTTAGTACAGATCTATCTCGTTGCACATGTCTAATAGATTAGATCTTGGCTTTTATCTAGATTAGATCTGGGTTTTGTTCGTTCTTGCGGTAGAAAGTTTTTGTTTTCCATGCTACGAACCCATCAAGCCCACCCCTGGCCGCGCCACCAGGTGGTGTGGCCACTCCGGACTCCGTCTTCGACCCATTTTCTCTTAGTACCTTCCTTTTGTTGTGAAACTTCGTAATATATAACCCCTCGGATCCCCCGAGGTTCGTATATCATGTTCTCGTCGTGTTTTTGTGTTGATCTGTTTCTGCCAGGAACTATCTTTGAAAGCTTAGAAGCACAATGGTGTCCGCCAAGGATAGAGGGAAGGAGCCTATGGAGGAAGATTTCCAAGACCCCAAGCAGGGGCTGGTACCTTTAGTCACCTGCCCTGCATTAACGGAAGCCCTACGAGTCACTAAGGAGTTATGTGATAAGTACCGAGACTTGAGGAGGAAGGTGGACATGCTTCAATGGGAGACAATAGGCTTCACAAGATGCTGGAAGATTTCCTCACGTCAACTAAGAAAATATTACCACCACCGCCGAAGGAGTAATTTGTCATCAGGTTTGGCATCCCCTTGGTTTGTTCCAATCTTGGGGGTGTGTCGCGGTATCACATCACTATCTTCTATCTTTTTACCTTATTAGTAGAGTCATATCATGAATAGAGAAGTTATTATGTAGGATGGTTTGCATTATGGAAGTGTCCCCTTTCTCGTTAGATATATATCCCTTGGTGTGAGTTGCCGTTATGGAATATTAATGAGAAGTTCTATCATTTACTCTTTTTCATAGCTTATATTAGTTTTCAATTCGTGGTTATATGATTGATCTTGTTGTTAGTATTGGTATCACTATGGGATCATTGAGTTAATTTAGTTGGTTTTGGCAAACCTGGCTCAGTCAGTAGCAACACTACTTTTGAGAGTTGAATGAAAAAGATAAAAGTACTCTAAAGAAATATAATTTCATCATCTTTCTTTCTTGATTTTCTCATAAGTTTAGTATTCTATAGTTAAGATCTTTTGTGCTTCCAAGGAAGATTGCATGTTTGTCTTTATCACTTGTATGTTTGCTTGTTTCCTTCGACTCTTATACTTGCTACCCAGCCTTGCTAGCCAAAAACCTGTACTGAGAGGGAATTCTTCTTGTGCACCCACTCCTTTAAACCAAAACCCACGCCATTTGTGTCCACCATACCTACCTATTAGCATTATTGCTATTCCAAGTAAATTCTTGTTTTATCTACCTCCCAAACTAAACTTGTTATGTGAAAATTAGTGATTAAATCTCTCACAAACTTGATGGCACACTTTACTTTCTTGCATTTAATAAACTTGAACCATTGTGCTCACCTATGTTGCGTATATGCTTGCGCTTTATGAGTTGTGAATTAGCAGAACCATGCTGTCATGGGGAACGCTTTCAACATTGCACTAGTACTTTGTACCTAGTTGATATCATGTTCTTTTGTCTATGGATGTCGTTGGTGTGAAATGAAAGGGGAGCTTGTAAGTCCATGGAGTTATGCATGTGTGTTAGAGAAACACCTGGGCCGCTGGTCTAATCCATGCTAACATGCTTGAAACCTACAGCGTAACCATAACGAGCATCTATGAAGCATTCTTCTTATAAAAAAGGAGTCCGATATTGAGAAAAAAGAAAAAAAGAAAAAAAGAGATTATGTAAAGAGGAAAGAGAGAAAAAAGCACCATATTCCCATGGTAAATAAGAAGATTGTTGAGATGTTTGTTGTTTGCTTGCCTTGTCATTTTGATATGGGGATTCTTCCGTATCATCGGGCAAGGGGTACCCCGTTGGCGGTTCTCTATGATACACATATGCTTACGATGACAAGGACTTACCGGTGACTAAACTTGAGTAGCATGAGGAGCGGCCCTCATATTCAAGGGACATGAGATTCTCAATTTACAACTTGTCAATGCATATCCTCATATTTGATCACTTTAAACTTAATCACCTAAAGATGCCTATGATAGGGGAAATGAGAGATGAAAGCTAGTAAGTATCATAATTTTTGCGAGCTCTTTATGTGACTTGCAATCCCTGCTTCCCTCTGTGAAGGGCCTTTCTTTTACATTTTAGTTGAGTCAGTAAACCTATTCCCTTCTATCTCAGCAAGTATTTTGAGTTGTTGTGTTTCATTCCTTCATATAATGATTTATTCAATCATGTTTCTTATGTTCCTTGTTTTGCACATTGCTCTTATCTTGATGTTTACTACTTTGAAAGCTATCATGGAAAACTTGTTATTTGTGAACTCCAGCAATTTATCAACTATTCTTCGACAAGAGCTAAGTTTGCCATTACCAATTATGATTTACTTTATGTATATTTATTGTGTTTCCTTTACTCATTGCAAGTTGAGTTATATAATAGTGAATTATCTTCTATTATGATCTATGTATTGATGAATGTGATTCTTCTTGTCCGTATTCCTTTATCGACTCTTCACTCCATAAACCCGAGGCCATGTTTATTGAGCTCAGTTTTGCTTGGGGACAAGCGAAGTCTAAGCTTGGGGAGAGTTGATATGTCCATTTTGCATCACTATTCTATGTCATAATTCACTGTTATTAATTGATATATTTCATATTGAGAGGTGATACTTATGTTATTTCATCTGTTTTTGCATGGTTGATGCCTTTTGGAGCATGGACCGCTGCAGTCAGGATTCTGATGGAAAAGTTGCTGTTTGAAGGCAAAATTCGTGAAGATCAGAAAATCCGGAAAAATATACGAAAAATCCTATTTTTCCAGAAGACAAAGGAAGCCAGAAGGGGGGCTGGAGATGGGCCACAGGGGGACCACACCACCCCCTGGCACGGGCCACCCTAGGTCGCGCCACCAGGTGGTTTGGCCACCCTGGTCCACCCCTGGCACTCCCCTCTGGCATATATTATCCTCCCGAAACCCTAAGACTCGGGGAGCAACCACAGAAAGATTCCGCCGCCTCTACGGGGCGGAAAACACCGAGAGAGAAAGATCTCTCCGGCAGACAGAATTCTGCCGGGGAATTCCTTCCCAGAGAGGGGAGATCGTTGCCATCAACACCACCATCAAGCTAGACTTCATCGGGATCATCATCATCATCACCACCATCATCACCATCAGCACCATCATCACCATCTCCATATTGCTGTAACAATTTGGTTGAATCTTGCATAGTTCTTAGGGGAAACTTTCTCGGTGTTGATTACTCTTTGTAGTTGATGCTATTGAGTGAACCATTGAATTATTGTTTATGTTCAGATTGTTATACATCATTATTCCATCTCTGATCATGATCCATATGATGTCTTGTGATTAGTTCGTTTTGTTCTTGAGGACATGGGAGAAGTCATGTTGTTAGTAGTGGAATTGTGTTGAGAAAGATTCAATGGTTTGATATTTAAGTTGTGGTGTACTTCTTCTAGTGGTGTCATGTGAACGTCCACTACATGACACTTCACCTATATGGGCCTAGGGGAATGCATTGTGTATTTGGATACTAATCGTAGGGGTTGCCGGGGTGATAGAAACCTGAACCCCCGTTAGGAAACCATTGCACAAGGGACGTAAGGGTCTTAGAGTTTAAAGTTGTGGTTAGGTTTCTACCTTAATTACTTTCTTGTACTTACGAATGTTTCCAAGGGGTATAATCACAAGTATGTATTAGTCCTAGGAAGGTCGGTACATTAGCATAGGTTCACCCACACAACACTTAGCAAGCTAAAGAAGATTAATCAACTATATGAAGCGAAAGCACTTGGCAGTCTTCCCATGTGTCCTCGAGAACGTTTGGGCATCTTAAGTAATACAACCGGCTTGTCCTTTGTGGCATAAAGGATTGGGCCACTTGCTGCATTTATTCCTAATGTCTTTTATTTACTCGTACTTTGTTTACTTGCTTTATCAAAAACCCCTAAAAATCCGTTTGCTAAGTATTTACAGAGAATTCCTGATCCATACCACTAGCCAGCACCTTCTGCTCCTCGTTGGGTTCGACACTCTTACTTATCGAAAATACTGCGATACACCCCCTATACTTGTGGGTCATCACATGTGTGTTCTTTTCACAAACCACATATGGATTGACCAGTGGTCATTGTATGTGTGTTCTTTGCACAAACCACATATGGATCAACTAGTGGTCATTGCATGTGTATTATTTTCCACAAACCACATATGGATCCACTAGAGTCATTGCATGTGTGTTCTTTTCACAAACCACATATGGACCGACTAGAGTCATTGCATGTGTGTTCTTACACTAAAACCAGCACTAGAGTCATTGCATGTGTGTTCTTATACTAAAACCAGCACTAGAGTCATTGCATGTGTGTTCTTATACTAAAACCAACACTAGAGTCATTGCATGTGTGTTATTATACTAAAACCAGCACTAGAGTCATTGCATGTGTGTTCTTTCCACAAACCACACATGGATCGACCAATGGTCATTGCATGTGTGTTCTTTCCACAAACCACACATGGATCCCCCTGAGTCATTGCACGTGTGTTCTTTTCACAAACCACATATGGATCAACTAGTGTCATTGAAGGGTTCGCAACATAGAAAACAAAAAATTTCCTACGATGATAACTATACACCAAGATCTATCTACTAGATACAGAGCAATGGGTGGATATACATCCATAGAGAACTTACCCTTGAAGACAACAAAGCTTTATTAACAAGATGTAACTCGTGGATGATGTAGTTGTACACTTGACGATCTCAAGATCGTGATGAAGTCCAGCAGGTCTGGCTCTAGCACGTCCTTCAGATCCAGCTCCAGCAAGTCCAGCACCACCAAGTCCAGCACCGCAAAGCAGCGGTGCATCCGTGATCGCACACATGTCTGGTACCCCGACAACCTCCGTTCTTCGCTCCAGCAAAGCAGCGGAAGCAGCAACTCCTTTCTAGATAAAGCCACCGGGAACATGTACTCGCTAATCCGAGACCATGGGGAAATAATACTAGAGGGGGAGAGAGATCCTTCACGAGGAGGTGTAAGTATGAAGCTGTGAGAGGGGGCCTTTTATAGGAGGAGGGGAGGGTACCCCTCCCCATGGCCGGCACCCCAAGGGGTGACCCCTCACCTTCTCATTCATGTGGTGGTAACTCCCTCCACATAAATTTGCCCCTTCACATTCTCTTTTAAAGTCTCCACTTTAAATGCATTAAATTTCTCCAAATTTAATGCTCTCTCATTTAATAAAACTCTTTTATTAATTTTATTCAGAATTTTGATAATTACTTTAATTAACAAACATTCACATAAAACCCCCTGCAACATTTCAATATTACATGTAGAACCAATTTCAGCAATTTCACCCGAAACAGTTTCGGTGTCTATCGAAATAATTCCAGCGCTTTATTAAATCTTTATTTGGAACATATTTGCTCCAAATGGTGTCGGTATCCCTTAAGTGTGTCACCTATTGTTCGTGAATAATGCAGACATGGTCGAGACCCCTCTCCGATCAATAATCAGAAGCGGGACCTGGAGATCCATACTGACTCCTACACATTCAACGATGACTTCTGTGATCGTGAGAACCTTTAACGCTAGTAATTAAATCCCTTTGTCTCGCGATATATTACATGTCCAAGATTCGATCATCGGTATCTCCATACCTAGTTTGATCTCGTTGCCGACATGCACTCTTTTCTCGTTCCCGTGATATAACATTCTAGTGATCACATCACTTGCTTGCAAGATATCTTAATGTGATATCACCGAGAGGGCCCAGAGTATATCTATCCGTCATCGGGATGGACAAATCCCACTCTTGATCCATGAGCCTCAACATAACACCTTTGTAGCACTGAACCCACCTTTATAGTCACCCGGTTACGGTGTGACGTTTGATGTTATCAAGATACTCTTCCGGTGTTAGCAATTAACATGATCTCATGGTCTAAGGACTAAGATTACTTTGTATGATGTTATAGAAATATAAACATAATGACTTTGATCGTAATGCTATACTTCGGATGAATGTTCATGACATCATTCCACCAATGTTGTGACCTTGTTATTAACAACATCCAATGTCCATGATCAGGAAACCTTGATCATCTTGTTAATCAACGAGCTAGTTTATATGAGAGGCATTACTAGGAACTTTGTATTTTGTTTATTAAACACACATGTATTAACGATTCCAATTAATACAATTATAGCATGCAAAATAAACATTTATCATAAACATGGAATAAGATAATAACCACTTTATTATTGCCTCTCGGGCATATTCCCTTCAGTCTCCCACTTGCACTAGAGTCAATAATCTAGTTTGAAAAACTTTGCGTATTGAACACCTATGGCTTTCTGGTGTTGCATATACGTGATTGTTAGTGGTTAACATAATCTCCGGATCTGATAGTTTCAGGTCCATGTGTATTTGCATGTCTTTGCGTCTCTACGCATCACTCATTCTCAAATGAGATGGCATTGTATAAATTTGGTCCTTTGGTGAGACCTTTTAGTTCATTCGGGTTAAATTATGTTGATATTATTGTCATACAATATATCTTCATAGTATTATCCCACTTTGAACCACACCTAGTTCGATAACAAACTTCTTAACACAAATGCGCTCCTTTGCTGCTACTATAGCAGTCATATATTTAGACTTTTTGTTGTAGTATCCGTCACAATGTTTCAACTTTGGAACTGATCCAAATCCATCATGGAACATCCTTTCCATTACATTGTGCCACCCATAGTCTAAATTGAGATAAATTTAATTTGTATCTTGTGACAAAACTAGTATCAATGTAACACTTTACAATGAACTACCTTTAATTATTTGTCACTTATACATGATATATTCTTAGTTCTTCCAAAGCTCGTAAGAATATCTTTACTATTGTCCAATGATCATCTTATGAATCATTCTGGTATGTGCTCATAACATTTAGAGCATAGGACATTCTGGATATATACATATCACGGTATAATCGATCAAAATCTTCATGTGATTTTACTCACCAACTGTTGAAACACTTGAATTTTGATACAATCCTTTCCATGCAACAAGAACCTTTCTTGTTGTTTCCATATTGAACACTTTCAATATCTCATATATGTATGTCTGGCACAACCATATTAGCGCCTCAATCTATCCATATAGATATTGATGCCAAATATTCCGTGTTTGCCCAAGTCTTTCATCGAAATCTTATTTTAATGAAATTCTTAACTTGTGTCAATACAGGATACATCATTTCCAATCAACAATATGTTCTCTACATAATGTATTAGAAATATGTCTCAGCGCTCCCACTTAATTTCTTGCAAATGCAAGCATCTTCATCATCTCCGATGAATTTAAACTTTTTTAACAGTTTCATCATGGTGAAGATTCCAACTCCGCTATGCTTACTTCAACTATTGAAGTTTGCATGCCCTTTTAGCACCCTTTGAATTAACAAAACCCTTCGGACCGTGTCATGTACATGTCCTAGGTAACCATTCTATTAGAAGAACCTTGTTTTGTTTATTCAACTACCATATACCAAATTATATGTAGTGGTTGCTACATTAATCCAGTAAGACTAAATATTGCTATGAAAGACTAAATCTTGTCATAGTCAACTCCATGAACATTGCCGTAAACTTCTTTCCGACATGTCGACTATTTCATAGATGTTAAACATCCATGTCTATTTCTTTATAGATCCAAACACGACCGATAGGCTTCACGTCTTTTCAGAGGGTCTTACAAGTTCAGAAACTTGATTTCTCGTGTATGGATACTATCACGGATTCTATGACTTCTAGTCATTTTATGGAGTCAGGGCCCATCATCGCTTCTTTGCATGTAGTCGGTTCATCATTGTCAAAACAATAACGACTTGCTTATCAAATCACACTATTTGATTCTTACCGGCCCACACGGTTCAATAGGAACTCTAATCTCCGAGATCACACCCTTTGTAATCACGGGAGCCATGAGCATTGTGGCCGCCACCGGGACACTTTCCGGCGCTGCGCTACTTAGCACATATAGCTAAGGTTCAACAACCTTATCAAAGTTCTATTTTCGTCCCACTTAACTTTTCACGAAAAATTCCTTCTCAAGAAACTTGACGTTCTAAGCGAAAAACTCTTTTGTCCTCGGTGTTATGGAGGAATTCCCAACAAATTCTTTGGGATAACCTACAAAGACGTGCTTATCCGACTTTGGTTGTAAACATTTCTTATGCATATCATACCAAAATTTAAGAAAAGACAATTCAGGTATTATCCCAAACCATAACTTATATGGTGTCATTTCAACGGATCACGATGGTGCTCTTTTCAGTGTAAAAGCGGTAGTCTCTAAAGCTTCAATCCTTAAAACATAATGGCAGTTTTATGAATGACACCTTTGATCTTACCATGTCAAACATGGTTTGATTTCATCTCTCGAATATGCCATACTCCTATGGTTTATCGGGAAACACAAATCATTGAACAATTCCTCAAATCTTAGGTGTTTTGCTAAACATGTAACTCAAATATCTTCCTTTATGATCAAATCATAAACTCTTTTATTTTCTTGTTACAATGATTTTTCACTTCATCTTGAAAGACTTTGAACAATTTTCAAATGTTTCATACTTCTTCCTTATTAATTAAATATATAGATATATTCACTCAAATTTCTGGAGAAAGCATATGAAGCAAAAAGATCCATCGCATATGGCTACACATAATGGACTATGCACATCAGCATGTACAATTTCTAATAAGCTAGTCATCCGTTCCTCTTTGGCCTATGAACGGAGTTTCAATTTTCTCGAGGAAAGTTTCACAAGCGTCAATTGATCAAAATCAAAGACTCCAAAAATCCATCAAGATGGAGTTTCTTCATGTTTTCTTTCCAATATAATTTAAACAACGATGTCACTTCATAAGTGATCTTTCAATCATTTGTCTTGCGACATTTTAGCAATAGTGTTTATGGATGTGATTTCTCCCACTAGACTTGTATAAGTTCATCCATCCTTTATGGGATACGGTAATTATTTGAACAACCATTGTTCTCATAATACCTGAACAAAATAACAATTATTAAAACAAATCTTGAAGGCTAGGTTTGACAACAATGAAAAGCACAATAACACTTTATTTGTTTTCGATGATCATCATCACTTATTCTCTTGCTAGTTACTTAGGCCATTGCAGTTCATGAATTGCATTGTTCTGTATGACACTTCAGACCAACCAATTCGGTATCCAATACCTAAGAACCACATTGTTTAACAAGCAAGGAATACATCCATAACATTTATATCTTCTATATACCTAAGCTGGACATTTCCAACTTTTTCTTTTGTGCCAAATATTTTATAGATTCTCTTTCAGCAATTCCTTTTCCTTTTAAAAGAATCTATCAACATCAATAGTGGTGTCATTCACATGACACATAGTATAAAGCATATATAGTCAAATACTAATACCGTTGGACTTGCACTTTGAAATGGATCATCATCATCAAATGTTTCGTATTCTTTCAAAAATCCATTCTTTAGTAATCTATTAGTGTAGTAAACATTTTACCTACATCTTCTATTCATCCTTATCATGACAACTTTCATGATCAAGCTACTATAGCCTATAAGGAAGAATCATGAGTATAATTTTAGTTCCTGAAACCTTTTGGGAGATTCGGATGCCTAGCATCTCCATTCTTCACAAATTCTCATACAATATGAGAACATGTATTTTGCTAAATTATACTCTATCATAATGCAACCAAAAACATTGTTTCAGATATCACAATATCTTCCACACATGATGGTTTCTGAAATAATTTTTCAGCTCCTAGATAATCTTGATATTAAAACAACTTTTGAATATCAATAATCATGGAGGCAAACATGATACTTTAGATACTAACATTGGAATTCTTACTCTTGATTTAATACTACTTATTAAACTTCATGGAGTAAATAGAGTTTGCTAAAAGTTTGCAATAGGACTTATAAACTTTAAATTGACATTCAAAACAATACGATACCAGTTCGTAAAGTAAATATCCAGAATTCTATAGTTCTATTATCTCAATTAAAACTAAGCATAACGTAGTGAATAGACGCCAATGACTACAACAAATTATGCAAATTCATTTTGATTTAGTTTATGACAAATTGAGTTTGAATAATCCAAATTAGAAATGAACTCCCACTCAAAAATGACATCCCTCGTGCCATTTTGGTGATTACATGAACCAAATCCACTACACCAAGTCCGATCATCACGTGAGTCGGTGTAGCTTCAAAGGCGAGCATCAATATGGGCATCACATCAACTATATGACTCATGCTTAACCTTTCGTTCTGTGTTCCGAGGCCATGTCTGTACATGCTAGGCTCGCGAAGTAAGAACCTTAGTACTCGCGTGTGTAAAACTGTCTTACACCCGTTGTATGAAAGCGTAGAGTCGAGTGCACCGGATCATCACGTGATGTCTCGAAAGACGATCCATAGAACGGTGCATACTTAAGGAAGAACACATTTTTATCTTGATATCTAAATGAGGGATCATCTTAAAATGTTACTAAAATGCCAAAATAGCAATATAAGATGCAAACATCTAATGTGTAAAGTGAGATGATATGTCCATGCATTTGATCTCTATCATATGCATCATGGTATGATCTCTATCATTCCTTTTTGTGTAAGGCCAAGGTCTATGGAACTTACATGTTAGGTGTGTTGTAAGAGTATCAACTATACATCAACTTACAACATTACCATATCATGACACTAGCCCAGCAACGATCTAAACTAGACGCCTCTAATTTATCAATTGCAATTTTTTACGTTGCTTAGGGCTTTCGAAGATAGAACCGGTCTTACCTCTGAACATGGAACCACAACGAGGATAACCAAGTTATTAGCAACTCATTGTCAATCAGATATTGACTATAGTAGGAGAGACAGACACCCGCCAGCCACTTATGCAAAACTAGTTGCATGTCAGTCGTGGAACCGGTCTCATGTACGATGACATGTAAGGTTGGTCCAGGCCGCTTCATCCCACTATGCCACCAATATCCAAAATACATAGAAGATGCAATAAAATGATCATCATCGCCCACATATAAACATATGTGTACTTCCCTTGCAAAGCACCTACGCATATATCAGGCTCTTATACCACTGAAGGGTTCGCAACATAGAAAACAAAAAATTCCTACGATGAGAACTATACGCCAAGATCTATCTACTAGATACAGAGCAATGGGTGGATATACATCCATAGAGAACTTACCC
The DNA here is from genome assembly GCA_916181665.1 of Avena sativa. Taxonomy (NCBI): domain Eukaryota; kingdom Viridiplantae; phylum Streptophyta; class Magnoliopsida; order Poales; family Poaceae; genus Avena; species Avena sativa. The sequence goes on along the minus strand of OV702290.1, from coordinate 21,340,703 downwards.
TCGAAGACAACAAAGCTTTGTTAACGAGATGGAACTCGTGGATGATGTAGTCGTACACTTGCCGATCTCAAGATCGTGATGAAGTCCAACAGGTCTAGCTCCAGCACGTCCTTCAGATCCAGCTCCAGCAAGTCCAGCACCACCAAGTCCAGCACCGCAAAGCAGCAGTGCATCCATGATCACACACCGGGAACCAGCAACTCCTTTCCAGATAAAGCCACCGGGAACATGTATCTTGCTAATCCGAGACCATGGGGAAATAATACTAGAGAGGGAGAGAGATCCTTCACGAGGAGGTGTGAGTATGAAGGTGTGAGAGGGGGGACTTTTATAGGAGGAGGGGAGGGTACCCCTCCTGATGGCCGGCACCCCAAGGGGTGACCCCTCACCTTCTCATTCATGTGGTGGTAACTCCCTCCACATAAATTTGACCCTTCACATTCTCTTTTAAAGTCTCCACTTTAAATGCATTAAATTTCTCCAAATTTAATGCTCTCTCGTTTAATAAAACTCTTTTATTAATTTTACTCAGAATTTTGATAATTACTTTAATTAACAAACATTCACATAAAACCCCCTACAACATTTCAATATTACATGCAGAACCAATTTCAGCAATTTCACCCGAAACAATTTCGTTGTCTATTGAAATAATTCCAGCGCTTTCTTAAATCTTTATCTGCAACATATTTGCTCCAAATGGTGTCGATACCCCTTAAGTGTGTCACCCTACGGTTCGTGAATAATGCAGACATGATCGAGACCCCTCTCAGATCAATAATCAGAAGCGGAACCTAGAGATCCATACTGACTCCTACACATTCAACGATGACTTCTGTGATCGTGAGAACCTTTAACACTAGTAACTAAATCCCTTTGTCTCGCGATATATTACATGTCCGAGATTCGATCATCGGTATCTCCATACCTAGTTTGATCTCGTTCCCGACATGCACTCTTTTCTCGTTCCCGTGATATAACATTCTAGTGATCACTTCACTTGCTTGCAAGCTATCTTAATGTGATATCACTGAGAGGGCCTAGAGTATATCTATCCGTCATCCGGATGGACAAATCCCACTCTTGATCCATGAGCCTCAACATAACACCTTTGTAGCACTGAACCCACCTTTATAGTCACCCTGTTACGGTGTGACGTTTGATGTTATCAAGATACTCTTCCGGTGTTAGCAATTAACATGATCTCATGGTCTAAGGACTAAGATTACTTCGTATGATGTTATAGCAATATAAACATAATGACTTTGATAGTAATGCTATGCTTCGGATGAATGTTAATATGCCCGAGAGGCAATAATAAAGTGGTTATTATCTTATTCCATGTTTATGATAAATGTTTATTTTGCATGCTATAATTGTATTAATTGGAATCATTAATACATGTGTGTTTAAACTACAACGAGCACTAGAGTCATTGCATGTGTGTTCTTATACTAAAACCACCACTAGAGTCATTGCATGTGTGTTCTTAAACTACAACGAGCACTAGAATCATTCCATGTGTGTTCTTATACTAAAACCAGCACTAGAGTCATTGCATGTGTGTTCTTATACTAAAACCAGCACTAGAGTCATTGCATGTGTGCTCTTTCCACAAAGCACACATGGATCCACCACTGGTCATTGCGTATGTGTTCTTTCCATAAACCACACATGGATCCCCCTGAGTCATTGCATGTGTGTTCTTTCCACAAACCACATATGGATCAACCAGTGTCATTGCATGTGTGTTCTTTTCACAAACCACATATGGACCCACTAGAGTCATTGCATGTGTGTTCTTATATACCCAAAAACCAGCACTAGAGTCATTGCATGTGTGTTCTTTCCACAAACCACACATGGATCAACCAGTGTCATTGCATGTGTGTTCTTTCCACAAACCACATATGGATCAACCAGTGGTCATTTCATGTGTGTTCTTTTCCACAAACCACATATGGATCCACTAGAGTCATTGCATGTGTGTTCTTTTCACAAACCACATATGGACCCACTAGAGTCATTGCATGTGCGTTCTTATACTAAAACCAACACTAGAGTCATTGCATGTGTGTTCTTTTCACAAACTACATATGGATCCAGCAGTGTCATTGCATGTGTGTTCTTTGCATAAACCACACATGGATCGACCAGTGGTCATTGCATGTGTGTTCCATCCACAAACCACACATGGATCCCCCTGAGTCATTGCATGTGTGTTCTTTCCACGAACCACATATGGATCAACCAGTGTCATTGCATGTGTGTTCTTATACTAAACCCATGTCATGGTGGTGTCACAGCAGATGCCATGGATAGGCTAAATCCAGGGAGGGGTAGTGAAGTGCTTTTTCACACAGAAGTTTATATTTGCTTTTCCTCCAAGGTTACAAGTGCTCCTAGAGATGTATTGGCGAGAGGAGGAAGAACTAGCTCTCTTACTCTCGCTCACAGATCACACTTAAAACCCTAGCCTCACTAGAAAAATCGGAACCCCCTCTACAGAAGCCCTAGCAATCCTTATATAGGGGGCTAGGTCTCCACTTAGGGCATACGTGGAGGCATATTCCTAAGAATATGTCATCTCCCAAAGTAGTATGCCGACCGGGTTACTTTTCCCTCGCGTCACACATGTAGAGGCTACGTGAGCCTCTGCGGCGCCCGCGTTAGCCGACATGGGCATCGTCACCCTTGTCGGCCACGCCTCGGTGGTCCTGCCCTTGTCTGCTTCGCTCAGGCAGTGCGTACCAGGGCTTCTTTTGACCAGCGAGATTCCTTCCTTCTCCTAGAAGCTAGATGTGACCCGGATCATAGTTGATCCGGCACACCCGTTCCTGCATACAAGTTAAACATGCATTTCCGACTTACTGCTTAAGTCGGCTGAGACTTAGTTAGGCGACCGTCCCCTGGTCCGGGTTACCCCGTGATTCGGCCTGCCTTAAGGTGACCCGGCCAGCATCCGCTTTGGCCTTGCCGAACCTCGGCTAACTCGGCCTTTATACCCCGGCGTGACCCTACCCGGGGGTATCCCCCCAACATTAGTCCCCGAAGCTGGTGTGGTCTTAGCTGCCTCGGCTGCTAAGGCCACATCAAGTTCAATTATGTTTGAGCTTTGGACGTCATTTCTGAGTTACCTCCTTGTCTCGGGTTATATGGATTTACGTTCCCCTTGCACGTTCTAAGTTTTCACTTGTTGGCCGGGTTACCACGGTCCTATTCGGGTCTTGCTTCCTTCTCTCGTACGCCAACCCACGTGGAGGCTAATCATTATGTTGTCTCATTTTAAGGGCCAGCACTGTGCGTGGGTCACGTCACGCCTGCCTCCTCGTTTACCGCATCAACGTGTCACGTCATGGGAACAACTCCACTCTATGGCCTTCCGTGTGGCTCCTTGCTGATTGGTCGATGCAGGTGGTACACGGCCACTGCGTTTGGCGTACCGGCAGGACGGGATCCCACTTTCTCCTCGTGGGAGAGGTTAAATAGGGAGGGGCGCATCACTTAGGCTTTTTCCCCTTACCGCGCCCCTCTGCCCTTTGCTCTTCTTCTTCGTCTTCCTCGCGACCGCGCTGCCGCCAGTGCTCCCAAGCAGCAGCACCGCCGCCGTATCTTTTCCCCCATATTTCTATGTCGTCAGTACCGCTACGCGCCTCCTCCACCACGGGTTGCTGCCAATATAGGCCTTTGCCCCCCGCCGCCGCTAGCGCCAGCGAGGGCAGCGATTATTAGATGACAGAGGAGGAGCTTGTCGTTGCTGAGCAAGAGATGGAGGAGGACTCCGCCGCCGCGGACCTTGGTGCGTGGGCCAGGTCATGGGTCTGCCAAGATGACTTGGACTGGCTCTACCGGACCAGACGCATCCCCGCTGGCGTCATCGCGCGCCTTGCCTCCACTGAACTCGCCCCCTCACCCAATCCGGGTGAGTATGTTGTGTTCTTGTCGCACGTCCAACGGGGGTTCGGTTTGCCGGTCAGCGATTTCTTCCATGACTGGTTAAGCACATACGAACTCCAGCCGCACCACCTTCCTGCCAACGCAATCACTTCTCTTTCTGCTTTTGCCTCTATGATCGAGGGCTACACCGGATTATGGCCCATGAAGGAGCTATGGATCCGGTTTTTCGGCCTTCGTCGTAATGTCATTTCGAATATTCAACTCGATCCGGAGGACAAGAAGCTCACTCAATTCGGAGCTGCGTCCATCTCACCCCGGAGGCTATCCGTCTTCCCTCGAGTCACCGGGCTGGAGTCCTGCAAAGGATGGGCCCGGACTTTCTTTTATGTCCAGAACGAGGGCACTGAAGACTTGATCCGGCTGCTTCCCTATGCTCCGGGTCCACCTAACCCGGAATCATGGGACGTTGTCCCCAAGAAGCCCACAGCCTTGGCCAACCAGGTCAACAAGAGGTTTGCGGAGCTGAAGAAGCTCGGGTTGCGCAACGAGGATGCTATGATCACGTTCGTGCGCAACCGAATCTCCCCCCTCCAGAGGCGCACCCACAAGGTGTGCCACATGAGCTTCGGCCGCGACCCCAACCGGACCTCGTCCTTCGAGTTGAGCAACTCGGAGATCGAGTGTCGGGTCAAGGCTCTCTTCACCACCCACAAGGACTTCTCCACTGAATGGACATGGGGAATTGAGCATTTCTGCCGGGATAGGCTTCCTCCCTTGGTAAGCTTCGTGGCGCAAATTTAGTCCGGGTTAATTATATGTCGGTCATTGTTCCATTTTTGAATCCGTTGTTCATTCTTTTCCTCAGCTATTCCTTCAGCAGATCCTCGAGGACGGCACCGATCCGACCCTTAAATGGGCGCTTGACCGAGAGACCCCGGACAAGGAAGAGCCGGACCAGGAGATGTTCCTTCCGATGACCGACGCTACGGAGCGACCCACCGGTAAACCCTCTTCTATTAGAGATTGGCCCGATGATGAAGATGACTCGGATGTCGAGGTGATTGAACCTGTTGATGCTGTCCCCCTTTCTTATGCTTTTCCGGCATCAGCTAACCCCGGTGGGCAGATCCACGAGGACCCTCCCCTTGCCATGGGGGAACCTGTTCCGGCAGCACCAAAGAAGAGGCGTGGAGCTGCATAAAGTTCCTCCTCCAGACCTTCTCAGCCCTCCAAAAGGCGAAAGAAGTCCGGAGACAAAACTGCTTCCAAGCCTGTAGGCAAGGCCCCAGCACGAAGGGCTCGGAAACCCAAGGAGCCCCAAACCTCGGACACGTAAGTCTCTTTTTCTTCTGCAACTTGTTCTTTCTTGCATTGTTGTAATTTCTCTTCTGACATTATTTGATTTGGCAGGGCCGCGGTGGAGGTCCCTCAGAGTGGATCTAGCATCTCTTCGCCGCTCCACCCTAGCTCTTCTCCCCCTCGTGACGATGAGTCACGCCCGCTGAGCCCTATTCCAGAGGGTTTTGCGGCTGCTCCGAGTTCCAGCCCACCTCGTCAAGAGGGGGGAACCCTGGAGCGGGGGAGACGGATCCAGCCGAGGCAGCGGCATCCACCACTTTGGCTCCACCGCAACCAGTAACTACCGAGACTACCTCCATACCAGCACCGACACCCGCACCAGCACCAGCACCAATTCCGGCACTAGCGACAAGGGCACTAGCGCCAAGCTCCTCCGCCTCGTCCGAGTCTTCTCAGTCTCGGGGAGGAAGTACCCAGGCAGCTCCTAAGGGGAAATCAGCCGCAACCACTTCCTCCTCCCAGCAAGCCAAAGGCAAGAAAGCCCCTGACGTCACCAGGGCAGCATCCACCGGGTCTGGATAGCGCACCCTTGCATCCATGCTTGCCCAGAGGGCTCCAGCACCGAAGGACGCCCCTGCCGAGCCAACTAGTGCGCAACAACTTGTTCTGCACACTAGTCCGGCCCTTGCTCAGGTTGAGAGGAGAGAGGCACATGTGAGGGGCTTGGTGGTGCCCCACATGCTCAGCGGTGAGCGATATCCTCTGACCTTGATCGACTTTATGAATAACTGGAACAAGGCGGAGTTTGTCTATAACGACGATCTCCCGGAGAAGTTCGGTCCTGCCGAATTCGCTGCCCAGATGAACAAAGCCTCTAAGGCGATTAACCTTGCGGGTCGGATGATGGAGGTACGTTACTTCACCTTTTCCTTATCATGCACTAGCAATATAACCATTAGTCCCCGAGCCTTCGGGGGAGTAACTTGTTAGTCGGCCGGATGCTCCTTAGAGAACTAACGTAGCTCCTTCATAATTTCAAATATGCACACACCTAGAGCCGGGTTAAGTTCCACTTGGCCCAGATCTTATACACTTCAAATATGCACACACGTAGAGCCGGGTTAAGTTCCACTTGGCCCGGATCTTATACACTTCGAATATGCACACAACTAGAGCCGGGTTAAGTTCCACTTGGCCCGAATCTTGTACACTTCGAATATGCACACACCTAGAGCCGGGTTAAGTTCCACTTGGCCCGAATCTTGTACACTTTGAATATGCACACACCTAGAGCCGGGTTAAGTTCCACTTGGCCCGGATCTTGTACACTTCGAATATGCACACACCTAGAGCCGGGTTAAGTTCCACTTGGCCCAGATCTTGTACACTTCGAATATGCACACACCTAGAGCCGGGTTAAGTTCCACTTGGCCCGGATCTTGTACACTTCGAATATGCACACACCTAGAGCTGGGTTAAGTTCCACTTGGCCTGGATCTTGTACACTTCGAATATGCACGAGGCTTAAGCCAAATTTTGGTATTCTTTTCAGGTGACCACCAACCGCCAGAGTGCTGAGTTCCAGCGTCTTTTGGATACCCACAAGATGCTGCTCGCAAAGCACAATGCACATCTCGCTGAGCATGAGAAAAGGGGTAAGTTTCTCCCTTGGCGCTTCTCTATTTTCCTTCATCTTCCTCTACCGAACTAGTCTCATTATTTGGTTTCCGCAGCTGGGGTGGAGGCTGAGAACAAGATTATGCGAAAGAACCTGGAGTAGATCAAGGGTAAGTCCTTTTTGTCCGACCCTGCTCTGCTTTCCATCTTCTTTTCTTCTTGGCTCGGCAAACATTCATACCTTGGCTCTGCCGGGTCAACACGCTATTTCAGCATCTCTTGAAGATAGTGTGCCCGTGCCTGACATGATGCTGCATTTTCTCGAACAAGCAGGGCAGCATCAGGCCGAGCTCAAAAAGAAAGACGATGAGCTTCCCTCCTCCGAACCAAGAACGACGAGATTGCCAAGCTAAAGGCAGAAATGAAGAAGATGAAGGCGCAGCACCAAACCGAGCTTGAAAAGGCTGGCCAGGATTACACCGAAGAACGCGAGCGCCTCAACCTCCAAATTGCTAAGGACTGCGAACATCTCCAGGAGGCCGACGTCAAACTTGAGTCGGCGAACACTGAACTGGTGCAGCTCCACCAAAGTCGCGATAACTGCATCAATGAATTGACCCGGATCCATAGCCACATTTCACGTAAGTTCCTTTCCCTTATCCGACATACTTCCCCAGGTTACTTCATATGTCTTTTCTTCAGCTTCTTCCTTTGCCTTGTTTTCAGGCCACTTTCTAGAGGGTACTCCTATTGCGAGAGCTGCTGTTGCCAATTTTCGCCGAGAGAGGGTTACTCCCATCGCTCCTGACGGTGAGAGCATTCCCTTTGACATGGAGGACCTATTGGTCAGCCTGTCATCTCGCGTGGAAATCATCAAGAACTACGGCAAGGATCTCCTCGACGTTTCAGTCCGAGTCTTCAACACGTTCTGGCCCGGTGAGAGCGCTTCGAAGAGAATCACACTTCTTGCTGAAAAGTTGTCGGAGATCGAGACCCAGCTCGACCTCTGGAGGGAGTCCGGTGGACGTGCTGCAGCTGAGACTGTTCTTCATCACATACTCACATGGTATGAGAATATCGATCTTAGCCTCCTGACACGCGCGTGCGCACCGGATCCAAGTGGACCGATGACCCGGAATGGGTAGCTCGGCGCTAGGCTTGCGCCCATAGCCTCATTGAATATTCTCCCATTCACGAATGGACTGAGGGTCCGAGCTTCCTAGAAGACGCTGGCGACGAAGAGGTCGAGAATGTTGAAGATGATTTAGACAAGGATGGAGAGGACGATGCCTTGGATATCGAAGAAGGCGAAGATGACGCCGAACTTCCTCCTCCCGCTGGTCCTTAAGTAAAAACACTTGAAAACTTATCTGATCCCTAGTATGCCGGGTGGAAATGTATCCCGTACTTATGTAATATTTTGCTACAAGTTTGTATGCCGGATTAACTTGGGCGTAGTCCCCGAGTTTCATTTTCTTGTTCGTCCAATCTTCTGGCTCGGTTCGCGTCTACCTTGATTCAGTTTTACGACTTACAAATCCGAGCTTCAAAAATTGTTTTAACAATACTTAGAAACATTTAGGCTTAGCTCAAAATAATTTAGCATAATAGTTTGAAAGTAAATACAAGGTTAGTCCAAAAAACAAACATCGGCTCGATTATGTTCTTTTCCCTTAGTCATTTTTCATGTGCTACGCAATTCCAAACTTGTTCTCTTGCTTGCCATGAAGCCAATCTTGTTGGACAACAGCAAGTCGAAGAGTTGGGTTTTTGGTGCTCGCACACTACTAATCCGAGTTAAGTAGAACAACTTACTCCAGCTAATGTAAAAATAATAAAAAACAACAAATATTATTAAGATAGACCCCGAGTTACTGCTCGAGGTGCCAACATTTCATTCATAAGCTCATTGCCGGCATACATACCGACATATGAGAAGACTCAGATACATACACTTCTCTGCTAAGTGTAGAAAGGACGAAGTAGAGCTACATTCCATGGGCGCTTAGATTCCTCGCCGGACCTGTCTGCCTTGTTCTTTTCCTGTGGCTTTGCATCTATAAGATAATAAGAGTCATTGTGCAATGCTTTGCTCACGATGAACGGCCCTTCCCATGGGGGGATAATTTATGCATGCCGGCAGTATGCTGTACCAACCGGAGCACCAGATCGCCTTCCCGAAAGACTCGGGGGCTTACTTTCCGGCTATGATAGCGTCAGAGATTTTGCTGATATATGGCGGATCTGGACAATACCAGTTCTCTCGTTTCTTCCAGCAGATCAAAATCATTTTGTCGGGTTCTTGCACTTCGGCTTCTGTGTATTGGGTGACCCTAGGCGAATCATGCTCTATGTCGGCTGGTAATACAGCTTCTACCCCATATACCAGAAAAAACGGCGTATAGCCTGTTGATCGATTCGGAGTTGTTCTTAAACTCCACAGTACCACTGGTAGTTCTTCTATCCAGCACCCCGCTGATCTTTGCAGCGGCTCAATGAGCCGGGGTTTTATCCCGGATAGTACTAATCTGTTGGATCTTTCCACTTGTCCGTTCGATGTGGGGTGAGCTACCGAGGCTACGTCGAGTCGAATCTTCTTGTCCCGGCAGAAGCGCGCAAATGCTCCTTCCACAAAATTTGTTCCATTATCCGTTATGATACTGTGTGGGTAACCATACCTCAAGATTATATCCTTGAGAAACGTTACGGCCGTGGCCCCATCACATTTCCTTATAGGCTTTACTTCGATCCACTTCGTAAACTTGTCCACCATGACCAAAATGTGAGTCATGTTTCCCCTTGCTGGATTAAACGGGCCAACCATGTCCAAGCACCATACGGCAAATGGTCATGTAATTGGTATGGTCTTGAGTTCCGACATTGGCATATATGTCTTGGTAGCGTACCTCTGACAACCATTGCATTTTCTCACCAGATCTTCTACTTGTTCTAAGGCACTTGGCCAGTAGAATCCATGCCAGAACGCTTTTGCCACCAAGGCTCGGGATGAGGCATGATGCCCGCACTCTCCTTGGTGTATATCCCGGAGGATGTCAAGCCCTTCTTCCGGGTCAACGCATCACTAGAGGACATTGGCGACACTCCGTTTGTACAACTCGGAATTGATAATTGTGTCTGCCTTTGCTCTCCTTTGAGTTTGCCTGGATAACACCTCTTCAGTGGGTAACGTTCCATCTTTCAGGAATTGAAATATAGGCAGTGCCCAAGCTGGTATTGCTCGTACAGGGAACACATTCTCATCAATTTCCATCTGATCCACCGGCATAACTTCAACCGGATCATGTTGAGCAGTCCCCGGGTCCTGCGAGGTAGTCCCCGGGTTTGCTGAGGCAGTCCCCGGGTTTCGCGCACCACCTCCCATGTCAATGTCCATGGGCTCAGCTCCGGATTCTGTATCTTCCGGGACATAGATCGAGTCGGTTCTTGGGAACGGCCTGTTAGATGGTTTTCTGAGGTGTTCCAATGCTACACCCGGTGGAATTGCTTGTCGGGTTGATCCGAGCTTCGACAGCATGCCGGCAACCTCATTTTCCACCGGGGGTACATGGTGAAATTCACACCCCTCAAAGTAACCAGATATCTTCTGTACATGAAATCTGTACAGTGCCATGTTTGGATCAAGGGCATCCCACAGTCCTGATACTTGCTGTACCACCAAATCCGAGTCTCCAAAGCATATGATCCTACGTATACCAATCTCTTTTGCTACCTTGAGCCCATGCACAAGTGCTTCATACTCTGCGACATTATTCGATGCCGCGAAATAAATTTGGAGCACATATTTCAGCTGGTCCTTCTTTGGCGAGGTAAGCACAACTCCGGCGCCTAGCCCGGTTTTTGTTTTTGACCCATCAAAGTGCATCCTCCAGTAGTTCGGATCTGGTGGCGGTGGTTTGTATTGTACCTCGGCCCAATCCACAAAAAAGTCCGCCACAGCCTGAGACTTGATTGCTTCTCTTCTGTCATATTGTGGCGCATAAGGAGCTAGTTCGATTGCCCATTTTGCGATTCGACCACTTGCATCCTTGTTACCCATTATCTCAGATATGGGAGCCTCACATATTACTTTGATGGGGTGCTCCTCAAAGTAATGCTTTAACTTCTTTGCCGCCATATAGACACCATATGCCACCTTTTGAAAGTGCCGGTAGTTCTGCTTTGAGGCAGATAATACCTTGCTCAAGTAATACACTGGCCTCTGCACCGACTTATCCTCTTCGTCGCGCTCTACTACAATCACCGCACTTACAACTCGATTGGTTGCGGCTATGTAGAGCAACATTGGCTCCTTTGATAGTGGAGAGGCTAACACTAGTGCAGTGGCTAACATCTCTTTTAAGTGGGCAAAGGCTTCATCGGCCTGTGGCGTCCAAACGAACTTATCCGACTTTTTCATGAGTTGGTAGAGAGGCAATGCCTTTTCTCCCAACCGATATACAAACCGACTCAACGATGCTAGGCACCCAGTGAACTTCTGGACGTCGTTAAGACACTTCGGCAGCTCCATTCGTTCAATGGCCCGGATCTTAGTTGGATTAACTTCGATACCTCGGCTGGAGACGAGAAATCCGAGTAATTTTCCAGCCGGGACACTGAAGGTACATTTTTCCGAGTTAAGCTTCATTCGGAACCTTCTTAAGTTCGCGAATGTCTGCCTGATGTCGTCAAGGAGCGTTTTGCTTTCCTTGGTCTTGATAACCACATCATCCACATACACTTGTACATTTTGACCTATTTGGTCATGCAAACATTTTTGCATACATCTTTGGTACGTTGCACCTGCATTACATAAACCAAATGGCATGGTGCGATAGCAATAAGCCCCGTACGGGGTGATAAATGTGGTCTTTATTTGATCATCCGGATTCAGAGGTATTTGGTGGAAACCAGAATATGCATCAATGAATGACAATAGTTCACATCCCGCGGTTGAGTCTATGACCTGATCTATCCTTGGAAGTGGAAATGGATCTTTTGGACACGCCTTGTTCAGGTTCATGTAATCGATACACATACGCCAAACCACTGCCATGTTCGGATCATCCTTCTTCTTCTCCACCAGCACCGGATTAGAGAGCCAATCCGGATATAGTACTTCCATGATAAAGCCTACTGCTAGCAACCGAGCTATCTCGTCTCCAATGACTTTTCTCCTATCCTCGGCGAAGCGGCAGAGAGGTTGCTTCACCGGCCTTGCTCCGGGTCTCACGTTCAAAGAGTGCTCGGCCAACTCCCTCAGAACACCTTGCAAGTCCTGTGTAGACCAAGTAAAAATATCCCGATTCTCACGAAGGAAGTTGACGAGCTCGCTTTCCTATTTATCATTCAACCCGGCGCCAATTGTTACAGTACGCTCTGGGAACATATCATCAATGGGAATCTTCTTGGTATCTTTCGTGGCCTGGAAGGAGACACTTCCATGCGGGTTACTCAGCGCTGGCATATACTGCTGCGCGGACTAAGCTAATGTCGCCACCTCTTGGATTTTTCTTTTCTCTTGCGCAATCACGAGTGACTCGGCTAGGTTAGACCCGGCTGAGGTACACTCAATGGAACATCGGAAATCTCCAGCAATGGTAATCACTCCATTTGGCCTGGGCAACTTCATCCTCAAATAACTGATGTGGCAGCTTGCCATGAACTTGTTCAATGCTGGTCTTCCGAGCAACACGTGATATGCTCTTTCCAAATTCACCACCTCAAACTCCAGATTCTCAGTTCGGCAGTTATCCCTCGTGCCGAACAATACGTCAACCCGGACCATGCCTATTGGCTCACAAGAAATGTCGGGCACAATGCCATGGAAAGTTGACCTCGTGGCCTGCAACATGTTTTCCGAGATACCCAACTTGCGCATTGTGTCCGCATACATGATGTTAATGCTACTGCCATTGTCAATCAGTACCTTTGAGAACTTCACATTGATGTTAGGCCCAATGAATGTCGGGTCCATCACTAACGCATATGAACCAGGACTCGGCATAAGCTTGGGATGATCTTTGATGTTCCAGGTGATTTCCTGGTCCGACCAAGGCATGTACCTCGTCACCGCTAGCATTAGCGCATTGACCTCCATATGTCGGTACTGCAAGCTCTTTCTATCTGTTTCCTCAGTTGTGAACATACAATAGCTCTGGTGATGCTCTCTGTACTCATTTCTTCCCTCATTTCCGAGGTACCTCTGATCCGGCTGGTGCTGATTTTCCACCTGATGCACTGCATCCCTTCTCTCATTGTTGTCATACCTCGGCGGAGGGGGAGGCAACATTAGCTGTTGCGTGTTTGCTCCGGAGAGCAATTGCTGCCGGGGTAACTCTTGCCGAGGTTGATCATTCCGGGGTGCCCGAGCATTCCCCGAACCACCTTGTTCTATCTTGCGCATCCACTCACATTGCCTCGTTGTATGACCGGCTGGGTTACTCGGATTTGGCGTGTGAAACTTATACAGCTGATCCAACATCGACTCATAGGTGTACCTCGGACGGTCCTTCCTTTCTTGCCACTGTTTCTTTTGCTCTGGCTTCCAAGTTTTCTTGCCATCATTTCTTGGTGTCCATTGTTGCCCTCCAGTTTTCTGACGTTGATTGCTTCCTATTCCGGGCTGATCTTGATTCATAGCTGCAACTTGTTGCAAACTGTACCGGTGATCCGGTCTATCATCCCTCCTTTTACCTTTGTAATCATTCCTCCGGGATGATCCGGATCCATCTCTTTGGTAGTACTCCTCATTCGACTCGTTGGACACGAGCCTAGGTTGAGTTGGATCGCCCAAGGCATACGAATAAGCAATCCGGATCATCTCCACCAACATAGTTGGCATCTTCCTTTGTAACTTTTGCCACTGTTCGCTTGCATATCTGCATCCCTGCGCAAACTACGCTATGGCCTGTGATTCTATCACGCCCTCACATGAGTTTATCACGGTACACCACCGGGTTAAAAACTCACGATCCGTCTCATTCGGTCTTTGCTTGCACATAGCTAGGGTCTGTGGCCTATTTGGCCTCTGATACATACTCGAGAAATTGCTGATGAACATCTCTTCAAAATCTATCCAACAATTAATGCTTCCGGGCGGCAAATTGTTCAGCCCACCTCAAGTTGCCTGTGGCAATTTTCACAGCCGTAGCATAATTTATCAACCAATCCTCCGGCTTAGTGCTGCTGTCATACGTCTTCATGCCTCTGGGTAACTAGAAGTTAGGTACTGGTGGCTCTTTCATGATCCGGGGTCCAAACCACGCAGGACCCGGAGGACCTTGACTTTCAATCTGCTCCGACCTATACAGTCGATCCAGTTTCAACCTGGCATCATACGGCATCAAATCCCTTCTTCCCAATCTTGACCCTATCACATGATAGTCTGGCCTTAGGTATCCTGCATTTACCATTTCCGAATCTCCATCGTTGTACCGGTCTCGCTCTCGTGGCGCATCTCTCTATTGCATACCTCGGCCGGCACTTTGCTCTTGCCTTGGTATATTCCACTGCTGCGGTTGTTCTGTAGAGTTACGCTGTCCGGCATTGCCGTTAACAGCGTTTTAACTTGACCGGCATTGCCTTGGTCACGGTTACCTCGGCCAGCTTCACCTCGGCTTACACTCCATCGATCGTTGTTTCTTTGTATTTCTTTTTCCTTTCCTGCCCTTGTCGGGTCATACGGAACAATCTGCTTGTTTCTCCTGGCCGAGGTTACTACCTCCTCTCTCCTTGGACCACCATGAGGAGACGATGTGGCTCCAGCGGATTTCTCTGGGTTACCCACCGCCGAATGAACGATCTTGGAGGCCCCAGCTCTCTTCGGGTTTGCCCTGAGCAGTTCCTCATTTTGCCTGTTCGCAATCAGAACCAACTCATTGACCCGATCTTGCTGTCTCTGGCGGGCTTCACCCGTCGGACCCTCTAGCTCGGATGCAGCTGGATCCACTGCTCTGAGGTTTTTCGCCGGGGTACTATACTTCGGCAGCCCTATGGACAAACAATTTTCAGACTCCTCAATCCGAGTATCCCCTTCTTTGTTCATTTCACTCATGAGATTTCTCCCCTTCACTTTTACAACATCTACTTTGTTTGCCTTTGCGTACTAACGCAGCATCATGTTCAACGACTGTTAAGCCGCAGCAATCTTTTTCGCTCCCTCTAGAATTTTCTGCCTAGTTTCCTCTAGCTCGGCCTGTGCCTGAGCCGGATCTACCACTGCTATTACCGGGTTTGCCAAGCTATCCATAGCTTCTCTCAGTACATTCTCAGGCCTCTCTAATGGAGGTCCTCTACCTTTCCTTGGTGCCTTAGGTGTTACCTCCGGGTCTGGTGCCGGATCCTTACATGCGCCTACACCCGGCGCAGTCATCATCACTTCAGCACGGTCCGGGGAGCGAGTGATACGGGCCCCGTGAACCACACTAAGGGGTGGCTCCCCTGCCTCGACGACGTGCCGCGGATGAACGCATGATACGTCCACAGCAACATAGACCTTGTGTGCACCCAGCTTGACGAAGAGGCCGTTGTGCGGAAGTGGGCGTGTGCGGAAACAGCCAGCGTTGTCACTGACGAAGTCCAGCGCTCCAAAACGCTGAACGAGCCCGGAGACGATGCGTTCACCGGTGCCGATGAGGCTTCCTGTCCGGATCTTCACACTTGCTAGCTCCGCTAGCCCCACGGTGGGCGCCCACTGTCATGGTGGTGTCACGGCAGATGCCATGGATAGGCTAAAGGTGGGGACTAATACACGCTAGGGGAATCCAGGGAGGGATAGTGAAGTGATTCTTCACACAGAAGTTTATATTTGCTTTTCCTCCAAGGAAGAAGGAGCTCTCTTAATCTCGCTCACAGATCACACTTAAAACCCTAGCCTCACTAGAAAAATCGGAACTCCCTCTACAGAAGCCCTAGCCCTCCTTATATATGAGGGGCTAGGTCTCCACTTAGGGCATACGTGGAGGCATATTCCTAAGAATATGACATCTCCCAAAGTAGTAAGCCGACCGGGTTACTTTTCCCTCGCGTCACAAATGCAGAGGCTACGTGAGCCTCTGCGGTGCCCGCGTCAGCCGACATGGGCATCGTCACCCTTGTCGGCCACGCCTCGGTGGTCCTTCCCTTGTCTGCTTTGCTCAGGCAATGCGTACCGGGGCTTCATTTGACCAGCGAGATTCCTTCCTTCTCCTAGAAGCTAGATGTGACCCGGATCATAGTTGATCCGGCCACACCCGTTCCTGCATACAAGTTAAACATGCATTTCCGACTTACTGCTTAAGTCGGCTGAGACTTAGTTAGGCGACCGCCCCCTGGTCCGGGTTACCCCGTGATTCGGCCTGCCTTGAGGTGACCTGGCCAGCATCCGCTTTGGCCTTGCCGAACCTCGGCTAACTCGTCCTTTATACCCCGGCGTGACCCTACCCAGGGGTATCCCCCCAACAACCCAGCACTAGAGTCATTGCATGTGTGTTCTTATACTAAAACCAGCACTAGAGTCATTGCATGTGTGTTCCTCCAACAAACCACACATGGATCAACCAGTGTCATTGCACGTGTGTTCTTTCCACAAACCACATATGTTTCAACCAGTGGTCATTGCATGTGTGTTCTTTTCCGCAAACCACATATGGATCCACTAGAGTCATTGCATGTGTGTTCTTTTCACAAACCACATATGGACCCAATAGAGTAATTGCATGTGTGTTCTTATACTAAAACCAGCACTAGAGTCATTGCATGTGTGTTCTTTTCACAAACCACATATGGATCCACCAGTGTCATTGCATGTGTGTTCTTTCCACAAAACACACATGGATCGACCAGTGGTCATTGCATGTGTGTTCTTTCCACAAACCACACATGGATCCCCCTAAGTCATTGCATGTGTGTTCTTTCCACAAACCACATATGGATCAACCAGTGTCACTGCATGCATGTTCTTATACTAAAACCAGCACTAGAGTCATTGCATGTGTGTTCTTTCCAACAAACCACACATGGATCAACCAGTGTCATTGCACATGTGTTCTTTCCACAAACCACATATGTTTCAACCAGTGGTCATTGCATGTGTGTTCTTTTCCACAAACCACATATGGATCCACTAGAGTCATTTCATGTGTGTTCTTTTCACAAACCACATATGGACCCAATAGAGTAATTGCATGTGTGTTCTTATACTAAAACCAGCACTAGAGTCATTGCATGTGTGTTATTTTCATAAACCACATATGGATCCACCAGTGTCATTGCATGTGTGTTCTTTCCACAAAACACACATGGATCGACCAGTGGTCATTGCATGTGTGTTCTTTCCACAAACCACACATGGATCCCCCTAAGTCATTGCATGTGTGTTCTTTCCACAAACCACACATGGATCAACCAGTGTCATTGCATGTTTGTTCTTTCCACAAACCACATATGGATCAACCAGTGGTCATTGCATGTGTGTTCTTTTCCACAAACCACATATGGATCCACTAGAGTCATTGCATGTGTGTTCCTTTTAGAAACCACATATGGACCCACTAGAGTCATTGCATGTGTGTTCTTATACTAAAACCAGCACTAGAGTCATTGCATGTGTGTTCTTTTCACAAACCACATATGGATCCACTAGTGTCATTGCATGTGTGTTCTTTCCACAAACCACACATGGATCGACTAGTGGTCATTGCATGTGTGTTCTTTCCACAAACCACACATGGATCCCCCTGAGTCATTGCATGTGTGTTCTTTCCACAAACCACATATGGATCAACCAGTGTCATTGCATGTGTGTTCTTACTAAAACCAGCACTAGAGTCATTGCATGTGTGTTCTTATACTAAAACCAGCTCTAGAATCATTGCATGTGTGTTCTTATATTAAAACTAGCACTAGAGTCATTGCATGTGTGTTCTTTCCACAAACCACACATGGATCAACCAGTGTCATTACAGGTGTGTTCTTTCCACAAACCACATATGGATCAACCAGTGGTCATCGCATGTGTGTTCTTTTCCACAAACCACATATGGATGCACTAAAGTCATTGCATGTGTGTTCTTTTCACAAACCACATATGGACCCAATAGAGTCATTGCATGTGTGTTCTTATACTAAAACCAGCGCTAGAGTCATTGCATGTGTGTTCTTTTCACAAACCACATATGGATCCACCAGTGTCATTGCATGTGTTTTCTTTCCACAAAACACACATGGATCGACCAGTGGTCATTGCATGTGTGTTCTTTCCACAAACCACACATGGATCCCCCTAAGTCATTGCATGTGTGTTCTTTCCACAAACCACATATGGATCAACCAGTGTCATTGCATGCATGTTTTTATACTAAAACTAGCACTAGAGTCATTGCATGTTTGTTCTTTCCACAAACCACACATGGATCAACCAGTGTCATTGCATGTGTGTTCTTTCCACAAACCAGATATGGATCAACCAGTGGTCATTGCATGTGCGTTCTTTTCACAAACCACATATGGATCCACTAGAGTCATTGCATGTGTGTTCTTTTCAAAAACCACATATGGACCCACTAGAGTCTTTGCATGTGTGTTCTTATACTAAAACCAGCACTAGAGTCATTGCATGTGTGTTATTTTCACAAACCACATATGGATCCACCAGTGTCATTGCATGTGTGTTTTTTCCACAAACCACACATGGATCGACCAGTGGTCATTGCATCTGTGTTCTTTCCACAAACCACACATGGATCCGCCTAAGTCATTGCATGTGTGTTCTTTCCACAAACCACATATGGATCAACCGGTGTCATTGCATGTGTGTTCTTATACTAAAACCAGCACTAGAGTCATTGCATGTGTGTTATTATACTAAAACCAGCTCTAGAGTCATTGCATGTGTGTTCTTATGCTAAAACCAGCACTAGAGTCATTGCGTGTGTGTTCTTTCGACAAACCACACATGGATCAACCAGTGTCATTGCATGTGTGTTCTTTCCACAAACCACATATGGATCAACCAGTTGTCATTGCATGTGTGTTCTTTTCGACAAACCACATATGGATCCACTAGAGTCATTGCATGTGTGTTCTTTTCACAAACCACATATGGACCCACTAGAGTCATTGCATGTGTGTTCTTAAACTAAAACCAGCACTAGAGTCATTGCATGTGTGTTCTTAAACTAAAACCAGCACTAGAGTCATTGCATGTGTGTTCTTTTCACAAACCACATATGGATCCACTAGTGTCATTGCATGGGTGTTCTTTCCACAAAACACACATGGATTGACCAGTGGTCACTGCATGTGTGTTCTTTCCACAAACCACTTCTTGATCAACCAGTGGTCATTGCATGTGCGTTCTTTCCACAAACCACATATGGATCAACCAGTGTTCATTGCATGTGTGTTCTTTTCCACAAACCACATATGGATACACTAGAGTCATTGCATGTGTGTTCTTTTCACAAACCACATATGGACCCACTAGAGTCATTGCATGTGTGTTCTTTCCACAAACCACACATGGATCAACCAGTGTCATTGCATGTGTGTTCTTTCCACAAACCACACATTGATCGACCAGTGGTCATTGCTTGTGTATTCTTTCCACAAACCACACATGGATCCCACTGAGTCATTCCATGTGTGTTCTTTCCACAAACCACATATGGATCAACTAGTGTCACTGCATGTGTGTTCTTATACTAAAACTAGCACTAGACTCATTGCATTTGTGTTCTTATACTAAAACCAGCACTAGAGTCATTGCATGTGTGTTCTTTCCACAAACCACACATGGAGAAATCAGTGTCATTGCATGTGTGTTCTTTCCACAAACCACATATGGATCAACCAGTATCATTGCATGTGTTTTCTTATACTAAAACCAGCACAAGAGTCCTTGCATGCGTGTTCCTATGCTAAAACCAGCACTAGAGTCATTGCGTGTGTGTTCTTTCCACAAACCACACATGGATCAACCAGTGTCATTGCATGTGTGTTCTTTCCACAAACCACATATGGATCAACCAGTTGTCATTGCATGTGTGTTCTTTTCGACAAACCACATATGGATCCACTAGAGTCATTGCATGTGTGTTCTTTTCACAAACCACATATGGACCCACTAGAGTCATTGCGTGTGTGTTCTTAAACTAAAACCAGCACTAGAGTCATTGCATGTGTGTTCTTTTCACAAACCACATATGGATCCACTAGTGTCATTGCATGGGTGTTCTTTCCACAAAACACACATGGATTGACCAGTGGTCACTGCATGTGTGTTCTTTCCACAAACCACTTCTTGATCAACCAGTGGTCATTGCATGTGTGTTCTTTCCACAAACCACATATGGATCAACCAGTGTTCATTGCATGTGTGTTCTTTTCCACAAACCACATATGGATACACTAGAGTCATTGCATGTGTGTTATTTTCACAAACCACATATGGACCCACTAGAGTCATTGCATGTGTGTTCTTTCCACAAACCACACATGGATCCACCAATGGCATTGTATGTGTGTTCCTGACATTAACCACATATGGCCCCACCAGTGTCATTGCATGTGTGTTATTTCCACAAACCACATATTGATCGACCAGTGCTCATTGCTTGTGTATTCTTTCCACAAACCACGCATGGATCCCACTGAGTCATTGCATGTGTGTTCTTTCCACAAACCACATATGGATCAACTAGTGTCACTTCATGTGTTTTCTTATACTAAAACTAGCACTAGACTCATTGCATGTGTGTTCTTATACTAAAACCAGCACTAGAGTCATTGCATGTGTGTTCTTTCCACAAACCACACATGGAGAAACCAGTGTCATTGCATGTGTGTTCTTTCCACAAACCACATATGGATCAACCAGTGTCATTGCATGTGTTTTCTTATACTAAAACCAGCACTAGAGTCATTGCATGTGTGTTCTTATACTAAAACCAGCTCTAGAGTCATTCCATGTGTGTTCTTATGCTAAAACCAGCACTAGAGTCATTACGTGTGTGTTCTTTCCACAAACCACACATGGATCAACCAGTGTCATTGCATGTGTGTTCTTTCCACAAACCATGTATGGATCAACCAGTTGTCATTGCATGTGTGTTCTTTTCGACAAACCACATATGGATCCACTAGAGTCATTGCATGTGTGTTCTTTTCACAAACCACATATGGACCCACTAGAGTCATTGCATGTGTGTTCTTAAACTAATACCAGCACTAGAGTCATTGCATGTGTGTTCTTTTCACAAACCACATATGGATCCACTAGTGTCATTGCATGGGTGTTCTTTCCACAAAACACACATGGATTGACCAGTGGTCACTGCATGTGTGTTCTTTCCACAAACCACTTCTTAATCAACCAGTGGTCATTGCATGTGTGTTCTTTCCACAAACCACATATGGATCAACCAGTGTTCATTGCATGTGTGTTCTTTTCCACAAACCACATATGGATACACTAGAGTCATTGCATGTGTGTTCTTTTCACAAACCACATATGGACCCACTAGAGTCATTGCATGTGTGTTCTTTCCACAAACAACACATGGATCCACCAATGGCATTGCGTGTGTGTTCCTGACATTAACCACATATGGCCCCACTAGAGTCATTGCATGTGTGTTCTTTCCACAAACCACACATGGATCAACCAGTGTCATTGCATGTGTGTTCATTCCACAAACAACACATTGATCGACCAGTGGTCATTGCTTGTGTATTCTTTCCACAAACCACGCATGGATCCCACTGAGTCATTGTATGTGTGTTCTTTCCACAAACCACATATGGATCAACTAGTGTCACTACATGTGTGTTCTTATACTGAAACTAGCACTAGACTCATTGCATGTGTGTTCTTATACTAAAACCAGCACTAGAGTCATTGCATGTGTGTTCTTTCCACAAACCACACATGGAGAAACCAGTGTCATTGCATGTGTGTTCTTTCCACAAACCACATATGGATCAACCAGTATCATTGCATGTGTTTTCTTATACTAAAACCAGCACAAGAGTCCTTGCATGTGTGTTCTTATACTAAAACCAGCTCTATAGTCATTGCATGTGTGTTCTTATGCTAAAACCAGCACTAGAGTCATTGGTTTGTGTTCTTTCCACAAACCACACATGGATCAACTAGTGTCATTGCATGTGTGTTCTTTCCACAAACCACATATGGATCAACCAGTTGTCATTGCATGTGTGTTCTTTTCGACAAACCACATATGGATCCACTAGAGTCATTGCATGTGTGTTCTTTTCACAAACCACATATGGACCCACTAGAGTCATTGCATGTGTGTTCTTAAACTAAAACCAGCACTAGAGTCATTGCATGTGTGTTCTTTTCACAAACCACATATGGATCCACTAGTGTCATTGCATGGGTGTTCTGTCCACAAAACACACATGGATTGACCAGTGGTCACTGCATGTGTGTTCTTTCCACAAACCACTTCTTGATCAACCAATGGTCATTGCATGTGTGTTCTTTCCACAAACCACATATGGATCAACCAGTGTTCATTGCATGTGTGTTCTTTTCCACAAACCACATATGGATACACTAGAGTCATTGCATGTGTGTTCTTTTCACAAACCACATATGGACCTACTAGAGTCATTGCATTTGTGTTCTTTCCACAAACCACACATGGATCCACCAATGGCATTGCATGTGTGTTCCTGACATTAACCACATATGGCCCCACTAGAGTCATTGCATGTGTGTTCTTTCCACAAACCACACATGGATCAACCAGTGCCATTGCATGTGTGTTCTTTCCACAAACCACACATTGATCGACCAGTGGTCATTGCTTGTGTATTCTTTCCACAAACCACGCATGGATCCCACTGAGTCATTGCATGTGTTCTTTCCACAAACCACATATGGATCAACTAGTGTCACTGCATGTGTGTTCTTATACTAAAACTAGCACTAGACTCATTGCATGTGTGTTCTTATACTAAAACCAGCACTAGAGTCATTGCATGTGTGTTCTTTCCACAAACCACACATGGAGAAACCAGTGTCATTGCATGTGTGTTCTTTCCACAAACCACATATGGATCAACCAGTGTCATTGCATGTGTTTTCTTATACTAAAACCAGCACTAGAGTCATTGCATGTGTGTTCTTATACTAAAACCAGCTCTAGAGTCATTCCATGTGTGTCCTTATGCTAAAACCAGCACTAGAGTCATTGGGTGTGTGTTCTTTCCACAAACCACACATGGATCAACCAGTGTCATTGCATGTGTGTTCTTTCCACAAACCACGTATGGATCAACCAGTTGTCATTGCATGTGTGTTCTTTTCGACAAACCACATATGGATCCACTAGAGTCATTGCATGTGTGTTATTTTCACAAACCACATATGGACCCACTAGAGTCATTGCATGTGTGTTCTTAAACTAAAACTAGCACTAGAGTCATTGCATGTGTGTTCTTTTCACAAACCACATATGGATCCACTAGTGTCATTGCATGGGTGTTCTTTCCACAAAACACACATGGATTGACCAGTGGTCACTGCATGTGTGTTCTTTCCACAAACCACTTCTTGATCAACCAGTGGTCATCGCATGTGTGTTCTTTCCACAAACCACATATGGATCAACCAGTGTTCATTGCATGTGTGTTCTTTTCCACAAACCACATATGGATACACTAGAGTCATTGCATGTGTGTTCTTTTCACAAACCACATATGGACCCACTAGAGTCATTGCATGTGTGTTCTTTCCACAAACAACACATGGATCCACCAATGGCATTGTGTGTGTGTTCCTGACATTAACCACATATGGCCCCACTAGAGTCATTGCATGTGTGTTCTTTCCACAAACCACACATGGATCAACCAGTGTCATTGCATGTGTGTTCTTTCCACAAACCACACATTGATCGACCAGTGGTCATTGCTTGTGTATTCTTTCCGCAAACCACACATGGATCCCACTGAGTCATTGCATGTGTGTTCTTTCCACAAACCACATATGGATCAACTAGTGTCACTGCATGTGTATTCTTATACTAAAACTAGCACTAGACTCATTGCATGTGTGTTCTTATACTAAAACCAGCACTAGAGTCATTGCATGTGTGTTCTTTCCACAAACCACACATGGAGAAACCAGTGTCATTGCATGTGTGTTCTTTCCACAAACCACATATGGATCAACCAGTGGTTATTGCATGTGTGTTCTTTTCCACAAACCACATATGGATCCACTAGAGTCATTGCATGTGTGTTCTTTTCACAAACCACATATGGACCCACTAGAGTCATTGCATGTGCGTTCTTATACTAAAACCAGCACTAGAGTCATTTCATGTGTGTTCTTTTCACAAACTACATATGGATCCACCAGTGTCATTGCATGTGTGTTCTATCCACAAACCACACATGGATCCCCCTGAGTCATTGCATGTGTATTCTTTCCACGAACCACATATGGATCAACTAGTGTCATTGCATGTGTGTTCTTATACTAAACCCAGCACTAGAGTCGTTGCATGTGTGTTCTTATACTAAAACCAGCACTAGAGTCATTGCATGTGTGTTCTTCCCACAAACCACACATGGATCAACCACTGTCATTGCACGTGTGTTCTTTCCACAAACCACATATGTTTCAACTAGTGGTCATTGCATGTGTTCTCTTTTCCACAAACCACATATGGATCCACTAGAGTCATTGCATGTGTGTTCTTTTCACAAACCACATATGGACCCAATAGAGTCATTCCATGTGTGTTCTTATACTAAAACCAGCACTAGAGTCATTGCATGTGTGTTCTTTCCACAAAACACACATGGATCGACCAGTGGTCATTGCATGTGTGTTCTTACCACAAACCACACATGTATCCCCCTAAGAAATTGCATGTGTGTTGTTTCCACAAACCACATATGGATCAACCAGTGTCATTGCATGCGTGTTTTTATACTAAAAATAGCACTAGAGTCATTGCATGTGTGTTCTTTCCATAAACCACTTCTTGATCAACTAGTGGTCATTGCATGTGCGTTCTTTCCACAAACCACATATGGATCAACCAGTGTTCATTGCATGTGTGTTCTTTTCCACAAACCACATATGGATACACTAGACTCATTGCATGTGTGTTCTTTTCACAAACCACATATGGACCCACTAGAGTCATTGCATGTGTGTTCTTTCCACAAACCACACATGGATCAACCAGTGTCATTGCATGTGTGTTCTTTCCACAAACCACACATTGATCGACCGGTGGTCATTGCTTGTGTATTCTTTCCACAAACCACACATGGATCCCACTGAGTCATTCCATGTGTGTTCTTTCCACAAACCACATATGGATCAACTAGTGTCACTGCATGTGTGTTCTTATACTAAAACTAGCACTAGACTCATTGCATGTTTGTTCTTATACTAAAACCAGCACTAGAGTCATTGCATGTGTGTTCTTTCCACAAACCACACATGGATCAACCAGTGTCATTGCATGTGTGTTCTTTCCACAAACCACATATGGATCAACTAGTGTCATTGCATGTGTTTTCTTATACTAAAACCAGCACAAGAGTCATTGCATGTGTGTTCTTATACTAAAACTAGCTCTAGAGTCATTGCATGTGTGTTCTTATGCTAAAACCAGCACTAGAGTCATTGCGTGTGTGTTCTTTCCACAAACCACACATGGATCAACCAGTGTCATTGCATGTGTGTTCTTTCCACAAACCACATATGGATCAACCAGTTGTCATTGCATGTGTGTTCTTTTCGACAAACCACATATGGGTCCACTAGAGTCATTGCATGTGTGTTCTTTTCACAAACCACATATGGACCCACTAGAGTCATTGCATGTGTGTTCTTAAACTAAAACCAGCACTAGAGTCATTGCATGTGTGTTCTTTTCACAAACCACATATGGATCCACTAGTGTCATTGCATGGGTGTTCTTTCCACAAAACACACATGGATTGACCAGTGGTCACTGCATGTGTGTTCTTTCCACAAACCACTTCTTGATCAACTAGTGGTCATTGCATGTGTGTTCTTTCCGCAACCCACATATGGATCAACCAGTGTTCATTGCATGTGTGTTCTTTTCCACAAACCACATATGGATACACTAGAGCCATTGCATGTGTGTTCTTTTCACAAACCACATATGGACCCACTAGAGTCATTGCATGTGTGTTCTTTCCACAAACAACACATGGATCCACCAATGGCATTGCATGTGTGTTCCTGACATTAACCACATATGGCCCCACTAGAGTCATTGCATGTGTGTTCTTTCCACAAACCACACATGGATCAACCAGTGTCAATGCATGTGTGTTCTTTCCACAAACCACACATTGATCGAACAGTGGTCATTGCTTGTGTATTCTTTCCACAAACCATGCATGGATCCCACTAAGTCATTGCATGTGTGTTCTTTCCACAAACCACATATCGATCAACTAGTGTCACTGCATGTGTGTTCTTATACTAAAACTAGCACTAGACTCATTGCATGTGAGTTCTTATACTAAAACCAGCACTAGAGTCATTGCATGTGTGTTCTTTCCACAAACCACACATGGAGAAACCAGTGTCATTGCATGTGTGTTCTTTCCACAAACCACATATGGATCAACCAGTGTCATTGCATGTGGTTTCTTATATTAAACCAGCACTAGAGTCATTGCATGTGTGTTCTTATACTAAAACCAGCTCTAGAGTCATTCCATGTGTGTTCTTATGCTAAAACCAACACTAGAGTCATTGCGTGTGTGTTCTTTCCACAAACCACACATGGATCAACCAGTGTCATTGCATGTGTGTTCTTTCCACAAACCACATATGGATCAACCAGTTGTCATTGCATGTGTGTTCTTTTCGACAAACCACATATGGATCAACTAGAGTCATTGCATGTGTGTTCTTTTCACAAACCACATATGGACCCACTAGAGTCATTGCATGTGTGTTCTTAAACTAAAACCAGGACTAGAGTCATTGCATGTGTGTTCTTTTCACAAACCACATATGGATCCACTAGTGTCATTGCATGGGTGTTCTTTCCACAAAACACACATGGATTGACCAGTGGTCACTGCATGTGTGTTCTTTCCACAAACCACTTCTTGATCAACCAGTGGTCATTGCATGTGTGTTCTTTCCACAAACCACATATGGATCAACCAGTGTTCATTGCATGTGTGTTCTTTTCCACAAACCACATATGGATACACTAGAGTCATTGCATGTGTGTTCTTTTCACAGACCACATATGGACCAACTAGAGTCATTGCATGTGTGTTCTTTCCACAAACAACACATGGATCCACCAATGGCATTGCGTGTGTGTTCCTGACATTAACCACATATGGCCCCACTAGAGTCATTGCATGTGTGTTCTTTCCACAAACCACACATGGATCAACCAGTGTCATTGCATGTGTGTTCTTTCCACAAACCACACATTGATCGACCAGTGGTCATTGCTTGTGTATTCTTTCCACAAACCACACATGGATCCCACTGAGTCATTGCATGTGTGTTCTTTCCACAAACCACATATGGATCAACTAGTGTCACTGCATGTGTGTTCTTATACTAAAACTAACACTAGACTCATTGCATGTGTGTTCTTATACTAAAACCAGCACTAGAGTCATTGCATGTGTGTTCTTCCCACAAACCACACATGGATCAACCACTGTCATTGCACGTGTGTTCTTTCCACAAACCACATATGTTTCAACTAGTGGTCATTGCATGTGTTCTCTTTTCCACAAACCACATATGGATCCACTAGAGTCATTGCATGTGTGTTCTTTTCACAAACCACATATGGACCCAATAGAGTCATTCCATGTGTGTTCTTATACTAAAACCAGCACTAGAGTCATTGCATGTGTGTTCTTTCCACAAAACACACATGGATCGACCAGTGGTCATTGCATGTGTGTTCTTTCCACAAACCACACATGTATCCCCCTAAGAAATTGCATGTGTGTTGTTTCCACAAACCACATATGGATCAACCAGTGTCATTGCATGCGTGTTTTTATACTAAAAATAGCACTAGAGTCATTGCATGTGTGTTCTTTCCATAAACCACTTCTTGATCAACTAGTGGTCATTGCATGTGCGTTCTTTCCACAAACCACATATGGATCAACCAGTGTTCATTGCATGTGTGTTCTTTTCCACAAACCACATATGGATACACTAGACTCATTGCATGTGTGTTCTTTTCACAAACCACATATGGACCCACTAGAGTCATTGCATGTGTGTTCTTTTCACAAACCACACATGGATCAACCAGTGTCATTGCATGTGTGTTCTTTCCACAAACCACACATTGATCGACCGGTGGTCATTGCTTGTGTATTCTTTCCACAAACCACACATGGATCCCACTGAGTCATTCCATGTGTGTTCTTTCCACAAACCACATATGGATCAACTAGTGTCACTGCATGTGTGTTCTTATACTAAAACTAGCACTAGACTCATTGCATGTTTGTTCTTATACTAAAACCAGCACTAGAGTCATTGCATGTGTGTTCTTTCCACAAACCACACATGGATCAACCAGTGTCATTGCATGTGTGTTCTTTCCACAAACCACATATGGATCAACTAGTGTCATTGCATGTGTTTTCTTATACTAAAACCAGCACAAGAGTCATTGCATGTGTGTTCTTATACTAAAACTAGCTCTAGAGTCATTGCATGTGTGTTCTTATGCTAAAACCAGCACTAGAGTCATTGCGTGTGTGTTCTTTCCACAAACCACACAAGGATCAACCAGTGTCATTGCATGTGTGTTCTTTCCACAAACCACATATGGATCAACCAGTTGTCATTGCATGTGTGTTCTTTTCGACAAACCACATATGGGTCCACTAGAGTCATTGCATGTGTGTTCTTTTCACAAACCACATATGGACCCACTAGAGTCATTGCATGTGTGTTCTTAAACTAAAACCAGCACTAGAGTCATTGCATGTGTGTTCTTTTCACAAACCACATATGGATCCACTAGTGTCATTGCATGGGTGTTCTTTCCACAAAACACACATGGATTGACCAGTGGTCACTGCATGTGTGTTCTTTCCACAAACCACTTCTTGATCAACTAGTGGTCATTGCATGTGTGTTCTTTCCGCAACCCACATATGGATCAACCAGTGTTCATTGCATGTGTGTTCTTTTCCACAAACCACATATGGATACACTAGAGCCATTGCATGTGTGTTCTTTTCACAAACCACATATGGTCCCACTAGAGTCATTGCATGTGTGTTCTTTCCACAAACCACACATGGATCAACCAGTGTCATTGCATGTGTGTTCTTTCCACAAACCACACATTGATCGACCGGTGGTCATTGCTTGTGTATTCTTTCCAGAAACCACACATGGATCCCACTGAGTCATTCCATGTGTGTTCTTTCCACAAACCACATATGGATCAACTAGTGTCACTGCATGTGTGTTCTTATACTAAAACTAGCACTAGACTCATTGCATGTTTGTTCTTATACTAAAACCAGCAGTAGAGTCATTGCATGTGTGTTCTTTCCACAAACCACACATGGATCAACCAGTGTCATTGCATGTGTGTTCTTTCCACAAACCACATATGGATCAACTAGTGTCATTGCATGTGTTTTCTTATACTAAAACCAGCACAAGAGTCATTGCATGTGTGTTCTTATACTAAAACTAGCTCTAGAGTCATTGCATGTGTGTTCTTATGCTAAAACCAGCACTAGAGTCATTGCGTGTGTGTTCTTTCCACAAACCACACATGGATCAACCAGTGTCATTGCAT
The DNA here is from genome assembly GCA_916181665.1 of Avena sativa. Taxonomy (NCBI): domain Eukaryota; kingdom Viridiplantae; phylum Streptophyta; class Magnoliopsida; order Poales; family Poaceae; genus Avena; species Avena sativa. The sequence goes on along the minus strand of OV702290.1, from coordinate 21,311,058 downwards.
GTGTGTTCTTTCCACAAACCACATATGGATCAACCAGTTGTCATTGCATGTGTGTTCTTTTCGACAAACCACATATGGGTCCACTAGAGTCATTGCATGTGTGTTCTTTTCACAAACCACATATGGACCCACTAGAGTCATTGCATGTGTGTTCTTAAACTAAAACCAGCACTAGAGTCATTGCATGTGTGTTCTTTTCACAAACCACATATGGATCCACTAGTGTCATTGCATGGGTGTTCTTTCCACAAAACACACATGGATTGACCAGTGGTCACTGCATGTGTGTTCTTTCCACAAACCACTTCTTGATCAACTAGTGGTCATTGCATGTGTGTTCTTTCCGCAACCCACATATGGATCAACCAGTGTTCATTGCATGTGTGTTCTTTTCCACAAACCACATATGGATACACTAGAGCCATTGCATGTGTGTTCTTTTCACAAACCACATATGGACCCACTAGAGTCATTGCATGTGTGTTCTTTCCACAAACAACACATGGATCCACCGATGGCATTGCATGTGTGTTCCTGACATTAACCACATATGGCCCCACTAGAGTCATTGCATGTGTGTTCTTTCCACAAACCACACATGGATCAACCAGTGTCAATGCATGTGTGTTCTTTCCACAAACCACACATTGATCGAACAGTGGTCATTGCTTGTGTATTCTTTCCACAAACCATGCATGGATCCCACTAAGTCATTGCATGTGTGTTCTTTCCACAAACCACATATCGATCAACTAGTGTCACTGCATGTGTGTTCTTATACTAAAACTAGCACTAGACTCATTGCATGTGTGTTCTTATACTAAAACCAGCACTAGAGTCATTGCATGTGTGTTCTTTCCACAAACCACACATGGAGAAACCAGTGTCATTGCATGTGTGTTCTTTCCACAAACCACATATGGATCAACCAGTGTCATTGCATGTGGTTTCTTATATTAAACCAGCACTAGAGTCATTGCATGTGTGTTCTTATACTAAAACCAGCTCTAGAGTCATTCCATGTGTGTTCTTATGCTAAAACCAGCACTAGAGTCATTGCGTGTGTGTTCTTTCCACAAACCACACATGGATCAACCAGTGTCATTGCATGTGTGTTCTTTCCACAAACCACATATGGATCAACCAGTTGTCATTGCATGTGTGTTCTTTTCGACAAACCACATATGGATCAACTAGAGTCATTGCATGTGTGTTCTTTTCACAAACCACATATGGACCCACTAGAGTCATTGCATGTGTGTTCTTAAACTAAAACCAGGACTAGAGTCATTGCATGTGTGTTCTTTTCACAAACCACATATGGATCCACTAGTGTCATTGCATGGGTGTTCTTTCCACAAAACACACATGGATTGACCAGTGGTCACTGCATGTGTGTTCTTTCCACAAACCACTTCTTGATCAACCAGTGGTCATTGCATGTGTGTTCTTTCCACAAACCACATATGGATCAACCAGTGTTCATTGCATGTGTGTTCTTTTCCACAAACCACATATGGATACACTAGAGTCATTGCATGTGTGTTCTTTTCACAGACCACATATGGACCAACTAGAGTCATTGCATGTGTGTTCTTTCCACAAACAACACATGGATCCACCAATGGCATTGCGTGTGTGTTCCTGACATTAACCACATATGGCCCCACTAGAGTCATTGCATGTGTGTTCTTTCCACAAACCACACATGGATCAACCAGTGTCATTGCATGTGTGTTCTTTCCACAAACCACACATTGATCGACCAGTGGTCATTGCTTGTGTATTCTTTCCACAAACCACACATGGATCCCACTGAGTCATTGCATGTGTGTTCTTTCCACAAACCACATATGGATCAACTAGTGTCACTGCATGTGTGTTCTTATACTAAAACTAACACTAGACTCATTGCATGTGTGTTCTTATACTAAAACCAGCACTAGAGTCATTGCATGTGTGTTCTTTCCACAAACCACACATGGAGAAACCAGTGTCATTGCATGTGTGTTCTTTCCACAAACCACATATGGATCAACCAGTGGTTATTGCATGTGTGTTCTTTTCCACAAACCACATATGGATCCACTAGAGTCATTGCATGTGTGTTCTTTTCACAAACCACATATGGACCCACTAGAGTCATTGCATGTGCGTTCTTATACTAAAACCAGCACTAGAGTCATTTCATGTGTGTTCTTTTCACAAACTACATATGGATCCACCAGTGTCATTGCATGTGTGTTCTATCCACAAACCACACATGGATCCCCTGAGTCATTGCATGTGTATTCTTTCCACGAACCACATATGGATCAACCAGTGTCATTGCATGTGTGTTCTTATACTAAACCCAGCACTAGAGTCGTTGCATGTGTGTTCTTATACTAAAACCAGCACTAGAGTCATTGCATGTGTGTTCTTCCCACAAACCACACATGGATCAACCAGTGTCATTGCATGTGTGTTCTTTCCACAAACCACATATGTTTCAACTAGTGGTCATTGCATGTGTGTTCTTTTCCACAAACCACATATGGATCCACTAGAGTCATTGCATGTGTGTTCTTTTCACAAACCACATATGGACCCAATAGAGTCATTGCATGTGTGTTCTTATACTAAAACCAGCACTAGAGTCATTGCATGTGTGTTACTTTCACAAACCACATATGGATCCACCAGTGTCATTGCATGCGTGTTCTTTCCACAAAACACACATGGATCGACCAGTGGTCATTGCATGTGTGTTCTTTCCACAAACCACACATGGATCCCCCTAAGTCATTGCATGTGTGTTGTTTCCACAAACCACATATGGATCAACCAGTGTCATTGCATGCGTGTTTTTATACTAAAACTAGCACTAGAGTCATTGCATGTGTGTTCTTTCCACAAACCACACATGGATCAACCAGTGTCATTGCATGTGTGTTCTTTCCACAAACCACATATGGATCAACCAGTGGTCATTGCATGTGCGTTCTTTTCACAAACCACATATGGATCCACTAGAGTCATTGCATGTGTGTTCTTTTCAGAAACCCTATATGGACCCACTAGAGTCATTGCATGTGTGTTCTTATACCAAAACCAGCACTAGAGTCATTGCATGTGTGTTATTTTCACAAACCACATATGGATCCACCAGTGTCATTGCATGTGTGTTCTTTCCACAAAACACACATGGATCGACCAGTGGTCATTGCATGTGTGTTCTTTCCACAAACCACACATGGATCCGCCTAAGTCATTGCTTGTGTGTTCTTTCCACAAACCACATATGGATCAAACCGGTGTCATTGCATGTGTTTTCTTATACTAAAACCAGCACTAGAGTCATTGCATGTGTGTTCTTATACTAAAACCAGCTCTAGAGTCATTGCATGTGTGTTCTTATACTAAAACAAGCACTAGAGTCATTGCGTGTGTGTTCTTTCCACAAACCACACATGGATCAACCAGTGTCATTGCATATGTGTTCTTTCCACAAACCACATATGTTTCAACTAGTGGTCATTGCATGTGTGTTCTTTTCAACAAACCACATATGGATCCACTAGAGTCATTGCATGTGTGTTCTTTTCACAAACCACATATGGACCCAATAGAGTCATTGCATGTGTGTTCTTATACTAAAACCAGCACTAGAGTCATTGCATGTGTGTTATTTTCACAAACCACATATGGATCCACTAGTGTCATTGCATGTGTGTTCCTTCCACAAAACACACATGGATCGACCAGTGGTCATTGCATGTGTGTTCTTTCCACAAACCACACATGGATCCCCCTAAGTCATTGCATGTGTGTTGTTTCCACAAACCACATATGGATCAACCAGTGTCATTGCATGCGTGTTTTTATACTAAAACTAGCACTAGAGTCATTGCATGTGTGTTCTTTCCACAAACCACACATGGATCAACCAGTGTCATTGCATGTGTGTTCTTTCTACAAACCACATATGGATCAACCAGTGGTCATTGCATGTGCGTTCTTTTCACAAACCACATATGGATCCACTAGAGTCATTGCATGTGTGTTCTTTTCAGAAACCCTATATGGACCCACTAGAGTCATTGCATGTGTGTTCTTATACTAAAACCACCACTAGAGTCATTGCATGTGTGTTCTTTTCACAAACCACATATGGATTCACCAGTGTCATTGCATGTGTGTTCTTTCCACAAACCACACATGGATCGACAAGTGGTCATTGCATCTGTGTTCTTTCCACAAACCACACATGGATCCGCCTGAGTTATTGCATGTGTGTTCTTTCCACAAACCACATATGGATCAGCCGGTGTCATTGCATGTGTTTTCTTATACTAAAACCAGCACTAGAGTCATTGCATGTGTGTTCTTATACTAAAACCAGCTCTAGAGTCATTGCATGTGTGTTCTTATACTAAAACCAGCACTAGAGTCATTGCGTGTGTGTTCTTTCCACAAACCACACATGGATCAACCAATGTCATTGCATATGTGTTCTTTCCACAAACCACATATGGATCAACCAGTGGTCATTGCATGTGTGTTCTTTTCGACAAACCACATATGGATCCACTAGAGTCATTGCATGTGTGTTCTTTTCACAAACCACATATGGACCCACTAGAGTCATTGCATGTGTGTTCTTAAACTAAAACCAGCGCTAGAGTCATTGCATGTGTGTTCTTTTCACAAACCACATATGGATCCACCAGTGTCATTGCATGGGTGTTCTTTCCACAAAACACAAATGGATTGACCAGTGGTCACTGCATGTGTGTTCTTTCCACAAACCACTTCTTGATCAACCAGTGGTCATTGCATCTGTGTTCTTTCCACAAAACACATATGGATCAACCAGTGTTCATTGCATGTGTGTTCTTTTCCACAAACCACATATGGATGCACTAGAGTCATTGCATGTGTGTTCTTGTCACAAACCACATATGGACCCACTAGAGTCATTGCATGTGTGTTCTTTCCACAAAGAACACATATGACATGAACCACATATGAACGCACTAGAGTCATTGCATGTGTGTTCTTTTCACAAACCACATTTGGATCAACCAATGGCATTGCATGTGTGTTCTTTTCACAAACCACATTTGGATCAACCAATGGCATTGCATGTGTGTTCTTTCCACAAACCACACATGGATCAACCAGTGTCATTGCATGTGTGTTCTTTCCACAAACCACATATGGATCAACCAATGGTCATTGCATGTGTGTTCTTTTCCACAAACCACACATGGATCCACTAGAGTCATTGCATGTGTGTTCTTTCCACAAACCACACATGGAGCCACCAGAGTCACTGCATGTGTGTTCTTTCCACAAACCACATATGGATCAACTAATGGCATTGCATGTGTGTTCCTGACATGAACCACATATGGATCCATGTGTGTTCTTTCCACGAACCACACATGGATCAACCAATGGCATTGCATGTGTGTTCTTTTCACAAACCACACATGGATCCACCAGTGTCATTGCGTGTGTGTTCTTTCCACAAACCACACATGGATCCAGTAGAGTCATTGCATGTGTGTTCTTTCCACAAACCACATATGGATCCACTAGAGTCACTGCATGTGTGTTCTTCGCACAAACCACATATGGATCAACCAATGGCATTGCATGTGTGTTCTTTCCACAAATCACACAGGGATCAACCAGTATCATTACGTGTGTGTTCTTTCCACAAACCACATATGGATCAACCGGTGTCATTACATGTGTGTTCTTTTCACAAACCACATATGGATCCACCAGTGTCATTGGATGTGTGTTCTTTCCACAAACCACACATGGATAGACTAGTGGTCATTGCATGTGTGTTCTTTCCACAAACCACACCTGGATCCCCCTGAGTCATTGCATGTGTGTTCTTTCCACAAACCACATATGGATCAACTAGTGTCATTGCATGTTTGTTCTTTCCACAAACCACATTTGGATCCACTAGAATTATTGCATGTGCGTTCTTTTCACAAACCACATATGGATCCACCAGTGTCATTGCATGTGTGTTCTTTCCACAAACCACACATTGATCGACCAGTGGTCATTGCATGTGTATTCTTTCCACAAACCACACATGGATTCCACTGAGTCATTGCATGTGTGTTCTTTCCCCAAACCACATATGGATCAACCAGTGTCATTGCATGTATGTTCTTATACTAAAACTAGCACTAGAGTCATTGCATGTGTGTTCTTATACTAAAACCAGCACTAGAGTCATTGCATGTGTCTTCTTTCCATAAACCACACATGGAGAAACCAGTCTCATTGCATGTGTGTTCTTTCCACAAACCACATATGGATCAACCAGTGGTCATTGCATGTGTGTTCTTTTCCACAAACCACATATGGATCCACTAGAGTCATTGCATGTGTGTTCTTTTCACAAACCACATATGGACCCACTAGAGTCATTGCATGTGCGTTCTTATACTAAAACCAGCACTAGAGTCATTTCATGTGTGTTCTTTTCACAGACTACATATGGATCCACCAGTGTCATTGCATGTGTGTTCTTTCCACAAACCACACATGGATCGACCAGTGGTCATTGCAAGTGTGTTCTATCCACAAACCACACATGGATCCCCCTGAGTCATTGCATGTGTGTTCTTTCCACGAACCACATATGGATCAACCAGTGTCATTGCATGTGTGTTCTGATACTAAACCCAGCACTAGAGTTGTTGCATGTGTGTTCTTATACTAAAACCAGCACTAGAGTCATTGCATGTGTGTTCTTCCCACGAACCACACATGGATCAACCAGTGTCATTGCACGTGTGTTCTTTCCACAAACCACATATGTTTCAACCAGTGGTCATTGCATGTGTGTTCTTTTCCACAAACCACATATGGATCCACTAGAGTCATTGCATGTGTGTTCTTTTCACAAACCACATATGGACCCAATAGAGTCATTGCATGTGTGTTCTTATACTAAAACCAGCACTAGAGTCATTGCATGTGTGTTCTTTTCACAAACCACATATGGATCCACGAGTGTCATTGCATGTGTGTTCTTTCCACAAAACACACATGGATCCCCTGAGTCATTGCATGTGTGTTCGTTCCACAAACCACACATGGATCCCCCTAAGTCATTGCATGTGTGTTCTTTCCACAAACCACATATGGATCAACCAGTGTCATTGCATGCGTGTTTTTATATTAAAACTAGCACTAGAGTCATTGCATGCGTGTTCTTTCCACAAACTACACATGGATCAACCAGTGTCATTGCATGTGTGTTCCTTCCACAAACCACATATGGATCAACCAGTGGTCATTGCATGTGCGTTCTTTTCACAAACCACATATGGATCCACTAGAGTCATTGCATGTGTGTTCTTTTCAGAAACCACATATGGACCCACTAGAGTCATTGCATGTGTGTTCTTATACTAAAACCAGCACTAGAGTCATTGCATGTGTGTTCTTATACTAAAACCAGCACTAGAGTCATTGCATGTGTGTTCTTTTCACAAACCACATATGGATTCACCAGTGTCACTGTATGTGTGTTCTTTCCACAAACCACACATGGATCAACCAGTGGTCATTGCATCTGTGTTCTTTCCACAAAACACACATGGATCCGCTTGAGTCATTGCATGTGTGTTCTTTCCACAAACCACATATGTATCAACCGGTGTCATTGCATGTGTGTTCTTATACTAAAACCAGCACTAGAGTCATTGCATGTGTGTTCTTATACTAAAACCAGCTCTAGAGTCATTACATGTGTGTTCTTATACTAAAACAAGCACTAGAGTCATTGTGTGTGTGTTCTTTCCACAAACCACACATGGATCAACTAGTGTCATTGCATGTGTGTTCTTTCCACAAACCACATATGGATCAACCAGTGGTCATTGCATGTGTGTTCTTTTCGACAAACCACATATGGATCCACTAGAGTCATTGCATGTGTGTTCTTTTCACAAACCACATATGGACCCACTAGAGTCATTGCATGTGTGTTCTTAAACTAAAACCAGCACTAGAGTCATTGCATGTGTGTTCATTTCACAAACCACATATGGATCCACTAGTGTCATTGCATGGGTGTTCTTTCCAATAAAGACACATGGATTGACCAGTGGTCACTGCATGTGTGTTCTTTCCACAAACCACTTCTTGATCAACCAGTGGTCATTGCATGTGTGTTCTTTCCACAAACCACATATGGATCAACCAGTGTTCATCGCATGTGTGTTCTTTTCCACAAACTACATATGGATACACTAGAGTCATTGATGTGTGTTCTTTGATGGGTTCGTAGCATGGAAAACAAAAATTTTCTACCGCAAGAACAAACAAAACTCAGATCTAATCTAGATAAAAGCCAAGATCTAATCTATTAGACATGTGCAACGAGATAGATCTGTACTAACCCTCGTAGATCTGAAAGCGTTACGAGATTAGATCTCGGGGTTGATGTAGTCGATCACTTGCCGATCTCAAGATCGTGTGGACGATCCTTCCGGCGCCGCGTTCCGGCAGCGCTTCCGCAGTCGGTCACACCTGCGGAGTCGAAGCAGACCTTCCTCTCCCCGTTCCAGCAAGCAGCGGAGGTAGTAGATCTTCTCGACGGAATCCCAGCAGCACGACGGTGTGGTGGTGGTGGTGGAGTAGAGAATTCTGCAGGGCTTCGCCTAAGCCTGAGCAGAGGGAAGGAGGAGGAGAGAGGCGGCGACCAGTGTTTGGAAGGAGGGAGGAGGGCAAGGGGGTGGCGCCCCCATGCCTCTATTTAAAGGAGGGAGGCGCCATGGGAGGGGGAGTCCTAGTAGGACCCCCCTCCCTCCTTGGCCGGCGGATTGGGAGGGGGGGAGGAGTCCTCCTCCCCCACGACTCCTTGTCTTACCCCACAAGGACTCCTTGATCCTTTCTTGGTTTTCAAGCAAACTCCAAGAAATCTCCTAGAACCTTCCAAAACATTCTGAAACCTTCTAGAATCTCCATACAAATACTCCGGAACATTTCCTAACTTTAGAAAATGATCCCCAATATATGAATCTCATTCTCCGGACAATTCCGGATCTCCTCGTGATGTCCCGGATCCAATCCGAGACTCCGAACATCATTCGGTCTCCAACGCACATTCTAAGTGTGTCACCCTACGGTTCGTGAACATGTAGCCATGACGGAGACACATATCCGATCAATAACCATTAGCGAGATCTGGAGATCCATAACAGCTCCCACATACTCAACGATGACTTTGTGATCGATAGAACCATTTAACATATGAAACCAATTCCCTTTATCACGCGATACTCTACTTATTCGAGGTTTGATCATCGGTATCTCCATACCTAGTTCTACCTCGTTACTGATAAGTACTCTTTACTCGTTCCGTGATATGTCATCCCTTGTGACCTAGTCACATGCTTGCAAGCTAACTAGATGACATTCCACCGAGAGGGCCCAGAGCATATCTATCTGTCATATGGATGGACAAATCCCAATCTTGGTCCATGCGCTTCAACACATACTTTCAGAATACCCAATGTCACCTTTATAACCACCCAGTTACGAAGCGGCGTTTGATGTCATCAAAGTACCCATCTGGTGATGGTGATTAACATAGCCTCATGGTCGAAGGATTAGGTTACTATGCATTTGAAAAGCTTGTAGCAAAACAAAGTTAATGACTTGATCTTATGCTATGCTTACTATGGGTGTGTGTCCATCACATCATTCTCCTAATGATATGATCTTGTTATTAACGACATCCGATGTCCATGATCAGGAAACCATGATCATCCATTAATCAACAAGCTAGTTTAACAAGAGGCTTACTAGGGACTCTTTTATGTTTACAAAACACACAAGTATTAATGTTTCCGGTTAATACAATTATAGCATGGGATGTAAACATTTATCATAAACATAAAGATATAATAATAACCACTTTATTATTGCCTCTTGGGCATATCATCCATCTATTATGGAATACGGTAATTATTTGTACAACCTTTTGTCGTCATAATACCTGATCAAAATAACAATTATTGAAACAAATCTTGAAGGCAAGCTTTGATGTTAACGAGCAACACAACAACCCTTTGTTTGTTTTCGATGAGCATCATCACATATTCTCTTGCTAGTTACTTAGGCCATTGTAGTTCATGAATTGTGTTGTCCTGTATGACACTTCATACCAACCAATTCGGTATCCAATACCGCAGAACCACATTGTTTAACAACCAAGGAATACAGCCATAACATGTATCTTCTATATACCTAAGTTGGATATCTCCAATCTTTTCTTTTCTGCGAAATATTTTATAGATTCTCTTTCAACAATTCCTTTTCTTTTAAAAGAATCTATCAACATCAATAGTGGTGTCATTCACATGACACATAGTAAAAAGTGTGTATAGTCAAATACTAATACCTTTGGACTTGCACTTTGAAGTGGATCACCTTCATCAAATGTTTAGCGTTCTTTCAAAATTCCATTCTTTAGTAATCTTTTAGTGTAGTAAACATTTTACTTACATCTTCTATTCATCCTTATCATGACAATTTTCATGATCAAGCTGCTATGGCTTATAAAGGTGAATTGCGAGTATAATGTTTCTTTTCCAAAACCGTTTGGAGGATTAGGACGACTGGCGTCTCCAATCTTCACAAATTCTCATCAAATATGAGGACGTATACTCTATCATGTCGTAACCAACACATTGTTTTAGATATCGCAATACCTTTCACATATGATGGTTTCTGAAACATTGCTTTCAGCTCTTAGATAAACTTGATATTAAAAACAATCTTTTGAGTATCAAGAATCATGGAGGCAAACATGATACATTAGATACTAACACTAGAATTGTTACTCTTGATTTAATACTGTTTATTAAACTTCACAGAGTAAACGGAGTTTGCTGAAGGTTTGCAACAGGAATTTTAAACTTTAGATTGACACTCAAAACAATACGATACTAGTTCGTAAAGCAAATATCCAGAATTTCTATAGTTCTACTATCTCAACTATAACTAAGCGTAAAGTGGTGAACGGATGCCAATGACTACAACAAACTATGCAAATTCACTTTGATTGTGTTTATGATAAATTGAGTTTGACTAATCCAAATTACAAACGAACTCCCACTCAAAACAACATCCCTCGAGTTGTTTTAGTGATTACACGAACCAAATCCACTACACCAAGTCTGATCATCACGTGAGATGATGTAGCTTTAAAGGCGAACAATCAACATGTTCATCATATCATCCATATGACTCATGCTTTACCTTTTGGTATTCCGTGTTCCGAGACCATATCTGTACATGCTAGGCTCGTCAAGGTTAACCTTAGTATCCGCATGTGCAAATCTGGCTTGCACCCGTCGTATGCACACGTAGAATCTATCACACCCGATCATCACGAGATGCTTTCAAACGACGAGTCTTAGCAACGGTGCCTACTAAGGACGAACACTTTATTACTTGATATTTAGTGAGAGGGATCATCTTATAATGCTACCGTCGCGATCTAATCAATACAAGATGCATAAAGGATTAACATCACAGGCAATTCATAATTAGTGTGATATGATATGGCCCTTTCTTATTATGCCTTTGATCTCCATCTCCAAAGCACGGACATGATCTCCATCATCACCAGCATTGCGTCAAGGTCAGAGGCGCCGCTTCATGGTTGTCCATCATCACTAGCAACTATTACAACTACTTGGAATAAAGCTATTACAAGATGAATAGACATGCAGGTCTTAACAGAATTAAAGACAACCATTAGGCTCCTGCCGGTTGCCATATTACAACAAGGATCATTGCATACATCAAATATAATCACAATCACATGATGGCCATATCACATCACAAAACCCCTGCAAAAACAAGTTAGACGCCTCTAATTTTCTTTGCAAGTTTTACGTGGTTTGGGGCTTTCGAATAAGAACAGATCTTACCTACGAAACTGAACCACAACGTTGATACAAGTGCTATCAAGTGCAAAGTGTAGATTGGATCTATACTATGATGGGAGAGACAGACACCCGCAAAGCCACTTGTGCAAAGCAAGTTACACGTCAAGCGTGGAGCAAGTCTCATGTGTGATGACATGTAAGGTTAGCCCGAGCCGCTTCATCCCACCATACCGCAAGATGCAAAGTACACAAAGCAAAAGACGGCACGAGCACCAACGCCCACAAAACCATTGTGTTCTACTCGTGAAACAGATCTACGCATAGACACGGCTCTAATACCACTGATGGGTTCGTAGCATGGAAAACAAAAAAATTCTACCGCAAGAACGAACAAAACCCAGATCTAATCTAGATAAAAGCCAAGATCTAATCTATTAGACATGTGCAACGAGATAGATCTGTACTAACCCTCGTAGATCAGAAAGCGTTACGAGATTAGATCTCGGGGTTGATGTAGTCGATCACTTGCCGATCTCAAGATCGTGTGGACGATCCTTTCGGCGCCGCGTTCCGGCAGCGCTTCCGCAGTCGGTCACACGTGCGGAGTCGAAGCAGACTTTCCTCTCCCCATTCCAGTGAGCAGCGGAGGCAGTAGATCTTCTCCACGGAATCCCAGCAGCACGACGGTGTGGTGGTGGTGGTGGAGTAGAGAATTCTGTAGGGCTTCGCCTAAGCCTGAGCAGAGGGAAGGAGGAGGAGAGAGGCAGCGGCCAGGGTTTGGAATAGGGGGGAAAGGGGTGGCGCCCCCACCCCTTTATTTAAAGGAGGGAGGCGCCATGGGAGGGGGAGTCCTAGTAGGACTCCCCTCCCTCCTTGGCCGGCGGATTGGGAGGGGGAGGAGTCCTCCTCCCCCACGACTCCTTGTCTTAGCCGACAAGGACTCCTTGATCCTTTCTTGGTTTTCAAGCAAACTCCAAGAAATCTCCTAGAACCTTCCAGAACATTCCGAAACCTTCTAGAATCTCCATACAAATACTCCGGAACATTCTCCGGACAATTCCGGATCTCCTCGTGATGTCCCGGATCCAACCCGAGACTCCAAACATCATTCGGTCTCCAACGCACATTCTATATCTACTTAAAAACAACTTCAAACCTTAAGTGTGTAACCCTACGGTTCGTGAACATGTAGACATGATGGAGACACATCTCCGATCAATAACCATTAGCGGGATCTGGAGATCCATAACAGCTCCCACATACTCAACGATGACTTTGTGATCGATAGAACCATTTAACATACGAAACCAATTCCCTTTGTCACGCGATACTCTACTTATCCGAGGTTTGATCGTCGGTATCTCCATACCTAGTTCTACCTCGTTACTGATAAGTACTCTTTACTCGTTCCGTGATATGTCATCCCTTGTGACCTAGTCACATGCTTGCAAGCTAACTAGATGACATTCCACCGAGAGGGCCCAGAGCATATCTATCCGTCATATGGATGGACAAATCCCAATCTTGGTCCATGCGCTTCAACACATACTTTCAGAATACCCAATGTCACCTTTATAACCACCCAGTTACGAAGCGGCGTTTGATGTCATCAAAGTACCCATCTGGTGATGGTGATTAACATAACCTCATGGTCGAAGGATTAGGTTACTATGCATTTGAAAAGCTTGTAGCAAAACGAACTTAATGACTTGATCTTATGCCATGCTTACTATGGGTGTTGTCCATCACATCATTCTCCTAATGATATGATCTTGTTATTAACGACATCCAATGTCCATGATGAGGAAACCATGATCATCCATTAATCAACAAGCTAGTTTAACAAGAGGCTTACTAGGGACTCTTTTATGTTTACAAAAGACACAAGTATTAATGTTTCCGGTTAATACAATTATAGCATGGGATGTAAACATTTATCATAAACATAAAGATATAATAATAACCACTTTATTATTGCCTCTTGGGCATATCTCCAACATTCTTTTCACAAACCACATATGGACCCACTAGAGTCATTGCATGTGTGTTCTTTCCATAAACAACACATGGATCCACCAATGGCATTGCATGTGTGTTCCTGACATCAACCACATATGTCCCCACTAGAGTCATTGCATGTGTGTTCTTTCCACAAACCACACATGGATCAACCAGTGTCATTGCATGTGTGTTCTTTCCACAAACCACATATGGATCAACCAGTGGTCATTGCATGTGTGTTCTTTTCCACAAACCACATATGGATCCACTAGAGTCATTGCATGTGTGTTCTTTTTAGAAACCACATATGGACCCACTGGAGTCATTGCATGTGTGTTCTTATACTAAAACCAGCACTAGAGTCATTGCATGTGTGTTCTTTTCACAAACCACATATGGATCCACCAATGTCATTGCATGTGTATTCTTTCCACAAACCACACATGGATCAACCAGTGGTCATTGCATGTGTGTTCTTTCCACAAACCACACATGGATCCCCCTGAGTCATTGCATGTGTGTTCTTTCCACAAACCACATATGGATCAACCAGTGTCATTGCATGTGTGTTCTTATACTAAAACCAGCACTAGAGTCATTGCATGTGTGTTCTTATACTAAAACCAGCTCTAGAATCATTGCATGTGTGTTCTTATACTAAAACTAGCACTAGAGTCATTGCATGTGTGTTCTTTCCACAAACCACACATGGATCAACCAGTGTCATTACATGTGTGTTCTTTCCACAAACCACATATGGATCAACCAGTGGTCATCGCATGTGTGTTCTTTTCCACATACCACATATGGATCCACTAGAGTCATTGCATGTGTGTTCTTTTTACAAACCACAAATGTACCCACTAGAGTCATTGCATGTGTGTTCTTAAACTAAAACCAGCGCAAGAGTCATTGCATGTGTGTTGTTTTCACAAACCACATATGGATCCACCAGTCTCATTGCATGGGTGTTCTTTCCACAAAACACACATGGATTGACCAGTGGTCACTGCATGTGTGTTCTTTCCACAAACCACTTCTTGATCAACCAGTGGTCATTGCATGTGTGTTCTTTCCACAAACCACATATGGATCAACTAGTGTTCATTGCATGTGTGTTCTTTTCCACAAACCACATATGGATGCACTAGAGTCATTGCATGTGTGTTCTTGTCACAAACCACATATGGACCCACTAGAGTCATTTCATGTGTGTTCTTTCCACAAATAACACATGGATACACCAATGGTATTGCATCTGTGTTCCTGACATGAACCACATATGGACCCACTAGAGTCATTGCATGTGTGTTCTTTTTACAAACCACATATAGATCCACTAGAGTCATTGCATGTGTGTTCTTTTCACAAACCACATATGGATCAACCAGTGTCATTGCATGTGTGTTCTTTCCACAAAACACACATGGATTGACCAGTGGCCATTGCATGTGTGTTCTTTCCACAAACCACACATGGATCCCCCTAAGTCATTGCATGTGTGTTTGTTTCCACAAACCACATATGGATCAACCAGTGTCATTGCATGCGTGTTTTTGTACTAAAACCAGCACTAGAGTCATTGCATGTGTGTTCTTTCCACAAACCACACATGGATCAACCAGTGTCATTGCATGTGTGTTCTTTCCACAAACCACATATGGATCAACCAGTGGTCATTGCATGTGCGTTCTTTTCACAAACCACATATGGATCCACTAGAGTCATTGCATGTGTGTTATTTTCAGAAACCACATATGGACCCACTAGAGTCATTGCATGTGTGTTCTTATACAAAAACCAGCACTAGAGTCATTGCATGTGTGTTCTTATCACAAACCACATATGGATCCACCAGTGTCATTGCATGTGTGTTCTTTCCGCAAACCACACATCGATCGACCAGTGGTCATTGCATATGTGTTCTTTCCACAAACCACACATGGATCCGCCTGAGCCAATGCATGTGTGTTCTTTCCACAAACCACATATGGATCAACCGGTGTCATTGCATGTGTGTTCTTATACTAAAACCAGCTCTAGAGTCATTGCATGTGTGTTCTTATACTAAAACCATCACTAGAGTCATTGCGTGTGTGTTCTTTCCACAAACCACACATGGATCAACCAGTGTCATTGCATGTGTGTTCTTTCCACAAACCACATATGGATCAACCAGTGGTCATTGCATGTGCGTTCTTTTGACAAACCACATATGGATCCACTAGAGTCATTGCATGTGTGTTCTTTTCAGAAACCACATATGGACCCACTAGAGTCATTGCATGTGTGTTCTTATACTAAAACCAGCACTAGAGTCATTGCATGTGTGTTCTTTTCAGAAACCACATATGGATCCACCAGTGTCATTGCATGTGTCTTCTTTCCACGAACCACACATGGATCGACCAGTGGTCATTGCATCTGTGTTCTTTCCACAAACCACACATGGATCCGCCTGAGCCATTGCATGTGTGTTCTTTCCACAAACCACATATGGATCAACCGGTGTCATTGCATGTGTGTTCTTATACTAAAACCAGCTCTAGAGTCATTGCATGTGTGTTCTTATACTAAAACCAGCACTAGAGTCATTGCGTGTGTGTTCTTTCCAGAAACCACACATGGATCAACCAGTGTCATTGCATGTGTGTTCTTTTCCACAAACCACATATGGATACACTAGAGTCATTGCATGTGTGTTCTTTCGACAAACCACATATGGAGCCACCAGAGTCATTGCATGTGTTCTTTCCACAAACCACACATGGATCAACCAGTGGTATTGCATGTGTGTTCTTTTCACAAACCACACATGGATCCACCAGTGTCATTGCATGTATGTTCTTTCCAAACCACACATGGATCCACTAGAGTCATTGCATGTGTGTTCTTTCCACAAACGACATATGGATCCACTAGAGTCATTGAATGTGTGTTATTTTCACAAACCACATATGGATCAACTAATGGCATTGCATGTGTGTTCTTTCCACAAATCACACATGGATCGACCAGTATCATTGCATGTGTGTTCTTTCCATGAACCACATATGGATCAATCAGTGGCATTACATGTGTGTTCTTTTCATAAACCACATATGGATCCACCAGTGTCATTGGATGTGTGTTCTTTTCCACAAAACACACATGGATCAACCAGTGGTCATTGCACGTGTGTTCTTTCCACATACCACACATGGATCCCCCTGAGTCATTGCATGTGTGTTCTTTCCACAAACCACATATGGATCAATTAGTGGCATTACATGCGTGTTCTTTTCACAAACCACATATGGATCCACCAGTGTCATTGGATGTGTGTTCTTTTCCACAAACCACACATGGACCGACCAGTGGTCATTGCATGTGTGTTTTTTCCACAAACCACACATGGATCCCCCTGAGTCATTGCATGTGTGTTCTTTGCACAAACCACATATGGATGAACCAGTGTCATTGCATGTGTGTTCTTTCCACAAACCACATATGGTTCCACTAGAGTTATTACATGTGTGTTCTTTTCACAAACCACATATGGATCCACCAGTGTCATTGCATGTGTGTTCTTTCCACAAACCACACATTGATCGACCAGTCGTCACTGCATGTGTATTCTTTCAACAAACCACACATGGATCCCCCTGAGTCATTGCATGTGTGTTCTTTCCACAAACTACATATGGATCAACCAGTGTCAATGCATGTGTTTTCTTATACTAAATCTAGCACTAGAGTCATTGCATGTGTGTTCTTATACTAAAACCATCACTAGAGTCATTGCATGTGTGTTCTTTCCACAAACCACACATGGATCAACCAGTGTCTTTGCATGTGTGTTCTTTCCACAAACCACATATGGATCAACCAATGGTCATTGCATGTGTGTTCTTTTCCACAAACCACATATGGATCCACTAGAGTCATTGCATGTGTGTTCTTTTCACAAACCACATATGGACCCACTAGAGTCATTGCATGTGCGTTCTTATACTAAAACCAGCACTAGTGTCATTGCATGTGTGTTCTTTTCACAAACCACATATGGATCCACCAGTGTCATTGCATGTGTGTTCCTTCCACAAACCACACATGGATTGACTAGTGGTCATTACATGTGTGTTCTTTCCACAAACCACACATGGATCCCTCTGGGTCATTGCATGTGTGTTCTTTCCACGAACCACATATGGATCAACTAGTGTCATTGCATGTGTGTTCTTATACTAAAACCAGCACTAGAGTCATTGCATGTGTGTTCTTTCCACAAACCACACATGGATCAACCAGTGTCATTGCATGTGTGTTCTTTCCACAAACCACATATGGATCAACCAGTGGTCATTGCATGTGTGTTCTTTCCACAAACCACATATGGATCAACCAGTGTCATTGCATGTGTGTTCTTTCACAAACCACATATGGATCCACCAGTGTGATTGCATGTGTGTTCTTTCCACAAACCACATATGGATCCTCTAGAGTTATTGCATGTGTGTTCTTTTCTCAAACCACATATGGATCCACTAGTGTCATTACATGTGTGTTCTTTCCACAAACCACACATTGATCGACCAGTGGTCATTGTATGTGTATTCTTTCCACAAACCACACATGGATCCCCCTGAGTCATTGCATGTGTGTTCTTTCCACAAACCACATATGGATCAACCAGTGTCATTGCATGTGTTTTCTTATACTAAAACTAGCACTAGAGTCATTGCATGTGTGTTCTTATACTAAAACCAGCACTAGAGTCATTGCATGTGTGTTCTTTTGACAAACCACATATGGATCAACCAATGGCATTGCATGTGTGTTCTTTCCACAAATCACACATGGATCAACCAGTATCATTACGTGTGTGTTCTTTCCATAAATCACATATGGATCAACCAGTGTCATTACATGTGTGTTCTTTTCACAAACCACATATGGATCCACAAGTGTCATTGGATGTGTGTTCTTTCCACAAACCACACATGGATAGACTAGTGGTCATTGCATGTGTGTTCTTTCCACAAACCACATATGGATCAACCAGTGTCATTGGATGTTTGTTCTTTCGACAAACCACATATGGATCCACTAGAGTTATTGCATGTGCGTTCTTTTCATAAACCACATATGGATCCACTAGTGTCATTGCATGTGTGTTCTTTCCACAAGCCACACATTGATCGAGCAGTGGTCATTGCATGTGTATTCTTTCCACAAACCACACATGGATCCCACTGAGTCATTGCATGTGTCTTCTTTCCACAAACCACATATGGATCAACCAGTGTCATTGCATGTGTGTTCTTATACTAAAACTAGCACTAGAGTCATTGCATGTGTGTTCTTATACTAAAACCAGCACTAGAGTCATTGCATGTGTGTTCTTTCCACAAACCACACATGGAGAAACCAGTGTCATTGCATGTGTGTTCTTTCCACAAACCACATATGGATCAACCAGTGGTCATTGCATGTGTGTTCTTTTCCACAAACCACATATGGATCCACTAGAGTCATTGCATGTGTGTTCTTTTCACAAACCACATATGGACCCACTAGAGTCATTGCATGTGCGTTCTTATACTAAAACCAGCACTAGAGTCATTTCATGTGTGTTCTTTTCACTAACCACATATGGATCAACCAGTGTCATTGCATGTGTGTTCTTTCCACAATCCACACACGGATCGACCAGTGGTCATTGCAAGTGTGTTCTTATACTAAACCCAGCACTAGAGTCGTTGTATGTGTGTTCTTATACTAAACCAGCACTAGAGTCATTGCATATGTGTTCTTCCCACAAACCACACATGGATCAACCAGCGTCATTGCACGTGTGTTCTTTCCACAAATCACATATGTTTCAACCAGTGGTCATTGCATCTGTGTTCTTTCCACGAACCACATATGGATCAACTAGTGTCATTGCATGTGTGTTCTTATACTAAAACCAGCACTAGAGTCATTGCATGTGTGTTCTTTCCACAAACCACACATGGATCAACCAGTGTCATTGCATGTGTGTTCTTTCCACAAACCACATATGGATCAACTAGTGGTCATTGCATGTGTGTTCTTTCCACAAACCACATATGGATCAACCAGTGTCATTGCATGTGTGTTCTTTCACAAACCACATATGGATCCACCAGTGTCATTGGATGTGTGTTCTTTCCACAAACCACACATGGATCGACCAGTAGTCATTGCATGTGTGTTCTTTCCACAAACCACACATGGATCGACCAGTGGTCATTGCATGTGTGTTCTTTCCACAAACCACACATGGATCCCCCTGGGTCATTGCATGTGTGTTCTTTCCACAAACCACATATGGATCAACCAGTGTCATTGCATGTGTGTTCTTTCCGCAAACCACATAGGGATCCTCTAGAGTTATTGCATGTGTGTTCTTTTCACAAACCACATATGGATCCACAAGTGCCATTACATGTGTGTTCTTTCCACAAACCACACATTGATCGACCAGTGGTCATCGTATGTGCATTCTTTCCACAAACCACACGTAGATCCCCCTGAGTCATTGCATGTGTGTTCTTTCCACAAACCACACATGGAGAAACCAGTGTCATTGCATGTGTGTTCTTTCCACAAACCACATATGGATCAACCAGTGGTCATTGCAAGTGTGTTCTTTTCCACAAACCACATATGGATCCACTAGAGTCATTGCATGTTTGTTCTTTTCACAAACCACATATGGACCCACTAGAGTCATTGCATGTGCGTTCTTATACTAAAACCAGCACTAGAAACATTTCATGTGTGTTCTTTTCACAAACTACATATGGATCAACCAGTGTCATTGCATGTTTGTTCTTTCCACAAACCACACATGGATCGACCAGTGGTCATTGCATGTGTGTTCTATCCATAAACCACACATGGATCCCCCTGAGTTATTGCATGTGTGTTCTTTCCACGAACCACGTATGGATCAACCAGTGTCATTGCAAGTGTGTTCTTAGACTAAACCCAGCACTAGAGTTGTTGCATGTGTGTTCTTATACTAAAACCAGCACTAGAGTCATTGCATGTGTGTTCTTCCCACAAACCACACATGGATCAACCAGCGTCATTGCACGTGTGTTCTTTCCACAAACCACATATGTTTCAACCAGTGGTCATTGCATGTGTGTTCTTTCCACGAACCACATATGGATCAACTAGTGTCATTGCATGTGTGTTCTTATACTAAACCCAGCACTAGAGTCGTTGCATGTGTGTTCTTATACTAAAACCAGCACTAGAGTCATTGCATGTGTGTTCTTCCCACAAACCACACATGGATAACCAGCGTCATTGCACGTGTGTTCTTTCCACAAACCACATATGTTTCAACCAGTGGTCATTGCATGTGTGTTCTTTCCACGAACCACATATGGATCAACTAGTGTCATTGCATGTGTGTTCTTATACTAAAACCAGCACTAGAGTCATTGCATGTGTGTTCTTTCCACAAACCACACATGGATCAACCAGTGTCATTGCATGTGTGTTCTTTCCACAAACCACATATGGATCAACCAGTGGTCATTGCATGTGTGTTCTTTCCACAAACCACATATGGATCAACCAGTGTCATTGCATGTGTGTTCTTTCACAAACCACATATGGATCCACCAGTGTCATTGGATGTGTGTTCTTTCCACAAACCACACATGGATCGACCAGTAGTCATTGCATGTGTGTTCTTTCCACAAACCACACATGGATCGACTAGTGGTCTTTGCATGTGTGTTCTTTCCACAAACCACACATGGATCCCCCTGGGTCATTGCATATGTGTTCTTTCCACAAACCACATATGGATCAACCAGTGTCATTGCATGTGTGTTCTTTCCACAAACCACATATGGATCCTCTAGAGTTATTGCATGTGTGTTATTTTCACAAACCACATATGGATCCACCAGTGTCATTACATGTGTGTTCTTTCCACAAACCACACATTGATCGACCAGTGGTCATTGTATGTGTATTCTTTCCACAAACCACACATGGATCCCCCTGAGTCATTGCATGTGTGTTCTTTCCACAAACCACATATGGATCAACCAGTGTCATTGCATGTGTTTTCTGATACTAAAACTAGCACTAGAGTCATTGCATGTGTGTTCTTATACTAAAACTAGCACTAGAGTCATTGCATGTGTGTTCTTTCCACAAACCACACATAGATCCCCCTAAGTCATTGCATGTGTGTTCTTTCCACATACCACATATGGATCCACTAGAGTCATTGCATATGTGTTCTTTTGACAAACCACATATGGATCAACCAATGGCATTGCATGTGTGTTCTTTCCACAAATCACACATGGATCAACAAGTATCATTACGTGTGTGTTCTTTCTACAAACCACATATGGATCAACCAGTGTCATTACATGTGTGTTCTTTTCACAAACCACATATGGATCCAGCAGTGTCATTGGATGTGTGTTCTTTCCACAAACCACACATGGATAGACTAGTGGTCATTGCATGTGTGTTGTTTCCACAAACCACACATGGATCCCCCTAAATCATTGCATGTGTGTTCTTTCCACAAAGCACATATGGATCAACCAGTGTCATTGGATGTTTGTTCTTTCCACAAACCACATATGGATCCACTAGAGTTATTGCATGTGCGTTCTTTTCACAAACCACATATGGATCAACCAGTGTCATTGCATGTGTGTTCTTTCCACAAACCACACATTGATCGACCAGTGGTCATTGCATGTGTATTCTTTCCACAAACCACACATGGATCCCACTGAGTCATTGCATGTGTCTTCTTTCCACAAACCACATATGGATCAACCAGTGTCATTGCATGTGTGTTCTTTTACTAAAACTAGCACTAGAGTCATCGCATGTGTGTTCTTATACTAAAACCAGCACTAGAGTCATTGCATGTGTGTTCTTTCCAGAAACCACACATGGATCAACCAGTGTCATTGCATGTGTGTTCTTATACTAAACCTAGCACTAGAGTCATTGCATGTGTGTTCTTATACTAAAACCAGCACTAGAGTCATTGCATGTGTGTTCTTTCCACAAACCACACATGGAGAAACCAGTGTCATTGCATGTGTGTTCTTTCCACAAACCACATATGGATCAACTAGTGGTCATTGCATGTGTGTTCTTTTCCACAAACCACATATGGATCCACTAGAGTCATTGCATGTGTGTTCTTTTCACAAACCACATATGGACCCACTAGAGTCATTGCATGTGCGTTCTTATACTAAAACCAGCACTAGAGTCATTTCATGTGTGTTCTTTTCACTAACCACATATGGATCAACCAGTGTCATTGCATGTGTGTTCTTTCCACAATCCACACACGGATCGACCAGTGGTCATTGCAAGTGTGTTCTTATACTAAACCCAGCACTAGAGTCGTTGCATGTGTGTTCTTATGCTAAAACCAGCACTAGAGTCATTGCATATGTGTTCTTCCCACAAACCACACATGGATCAACCAGCGTTATTGCACGTGTGTTCTTTCCACAAATCACATATGTTTCAACCAGTGGTCATTGCATCTGTGTTCTTTCCACGAACCACATATGGATCAACTATTGTCATTGCATGTGTGTTCTTATACTAAAACCAGCACTAGAGTCATTGCATGTGTGTTCTTTCCACAAACCACACATGGATCAACCAGTGTCATTGCATGTGTGTTCTTTCCACAAACCACATATGGATCAACTAGTGGTCATTGCATGTGTGTTCTTTCCACAAACCACATATGGATCAACCAGTGTCATTGCATGTGTGTTCTTTCACAAACCACATATGGATCCACCAGTGTCATTGGATGTGTGTTCTTTCCACAAACCACACATGGATCGACCAGTAGTCATTGCATGTGTGTTCTTTCCACAAACCACACATGGATCGACCAGTGGTCATTGCATGTGTGTTCTTTCCACAAACCACACATGGATCCCCCTGGGTCATTGCATGTGTGTTCTTTCCACAAACCACATATGGATCAACCAGTGTCATTGCATGTGTGTTCTTTCCGCAAACCACATAGGGATCCTCTAGAGTTATTGCATGTGTGTTCTTTTCACAAACCACATATGGATCCACAAGTGTCATTACATGTGTGTTCTTTCCACAAACCACACATTGATCGACCAGTGGTCATCGTATGTGCATTCTTTCCACAAACCACACGTGGATCCCCCTGAGTCATTGCATGTGTGTTCTTTCCACAAACCACACATGGAGAAACCAGTGTCATTGCATGTGTGTTCTTTCCACAAACCACATATGGATCAACCAGTGGTCATTGCATGTGTGTTCTTTTCCACAAACCACATATGGATCCACTAGAGTCATTGCATGTTTGTTCTTTTCACAAACCACATATGGACCCACTAGAGTCATTGCATGTGCGTTCTTATACTAAAACCAGCACTAGAAACATTTCATGTGTGTTCTTTTCACAAACTACATATGGATCAACCAGTGTCATTGCATGTGTGTTCTTTCCACAAACCACACATGGATCGACCAGTGGTCATTGCATGTGTGTTCTATCCATAAACCACACATGGATCCCCCTGAGTTATTGCATGTGTGTTCTTTCCACGAACCACGTATGGATCAACCAGTGTCAATGCAAGTGTGTTCTTAGACTAAACCCAGCACTAGGGTCGTTGCATGTGTGTTCTTATACTAAAACCAGCACTAGAGTCATTGTATGTGTGTTCTTCCCACAAACCACACATGGATCAACCAGCGTCATTGCACGTGTGTTCTTTCCACAAACCACATATGTTTCAACCAGTGGTCATTGCATGTGTGTTCTTTCCACGAACCACATATGGATCAACTAGTGTCATTGCATGTGTGTTCTTATACTAAACCCAGCACTAGAGTCGTTGCATGTGTGTTCTTATACTAAAACCAGCACTAGAGTCATTGCATGTGTGTTCTTCCCACAAACCACACATGGATCAACCAGCGTCATTGCACGTGTGTTCTTTCCACAAACCACATATGTTTCAAACAGTGGTCATTGCATGTGTGTTCTTTCCACGAACCACATATGGATCAACTAGTGTCATTGCATGTGTGTTCTTATACTAAAACCAGCACTAGAGTCATTGCATGTGTGTTCTTTCCACAAACCACACATGGATCAACCAGTGTCATTGCATGTGTGTTCTTTCCACAAACGACATATGGATCAACTAGTGGTCATTGCATGTGTGTTCTTTCCACAAACCACATATGGATCAACCAGTGTCATTGCATGTGTGTTCTTTCACAAACCACATATGGATCCACCAGTGTCATTCGATGTGTGTTCTTTCCACAAACCACACATGGATCGACTAGTAGTCATTGCATGTGTGTTCTTTCCACAAACCACCAATGGACCGACCAGTGGTCATTGCATGTGTGTTCTTTCCACAAACCACACATGGATCCCCCTGGGTCATTGCATGTGTGTTCTTTCCACAAACCACATATGGATCAACCAGTGTCATTGCATGTGTGTTCTTTCCACAAACCACATATGGATCCTCTATAGTTATTGCATGTGTGTTCTTTTCACAAACCACATATGGATCCACCAGTGTCATTACATGTGTGTTCTTTCCACAAACCACATATTGATCGACCAGTGGTCATTGTATGTGTATTCTTTCCACAAACCACACATGGATCCCCCTGAGTCATTGCATGTGTGTTCTTTCCACAAACCACATATGGATCAACCAGTGTCATTGCATGTGTTTTCTGATACTAAAACTAGCACTAGAGTCATTGCATGTGTGTTCTTATACTAAAACTAGCACTAGAGTCATTGCATGTGTGTTCTTTCCACAAACCACACATAGATCCCCCTAAGTCATTGCATGTGTGTTCTTTCCACATACCATATATGGATCCACTAGAGTCATTGCATGTGTGTTCTTTTGACAAACCACATATGGATCAACCAATGGCACTGCATGTGTGTTCTTTCCACAAATCACACATGGATCAACCAGTATCATTACGTGTGTGTTCTTTCTACAAACCACATATGGATCAACCAGTGTCATTACATGTGTGTTCTTTTCACAAACCACATATGGATCCACCAGTGTCATTGGATGTGTGTTCTTTCCACAAACCACACATGGATAGACTAGTGGTCATTGCATTTGCGTTGTTTCCACAAACCACACATGGATCCCCCTAAGTCATTGCATGTGTGTTCTTTCCACAAAGCACATATGGATCAACCAGTGTAATTGGATGTTTGTTCTTTCCACAAACCACATATGGATCCACTAGAGTTATTGCATGTGCGTTCTTTTCACAAACCACATATGGATCAACCAGTGTCATTGCATGTGTGTTCTTTCCACAAACCACACATTGATCGACCAGTGGTCATTGCATGTGTATTCCTTCCACAAACCACACATGGATCCCACTGAGTCATTGCATGTGTCTTCTTTCCACAAACCACATATGGATCAACCAGTGTAATTGCATGTGTGTTCTTATACTAAAACTAGCACTAGAGTCATTGCATGTGTGTTCTTATACTAAAACCAGCACTAGAGTCATTGCATGTGTGTTCTTTCCACAAACCACACATGGAGAAACCAGTGTCATTGCATGTGTGTTCCTTCCACAAACCACATATGGATCAACCAGTGGTCATTGCATGTGTGTTCTTTTCCACAAACCACATATGGATCCACTAGAGTCATTGCATGTGTGTTCTTTTCACAAACCACATATGGACCCACTAGAGTCATTGCATGTGCGTTCTTATACTAAAACCAGCACTAGAGTCATTTCATGTGTGTTGTTTTCACTAACCACATATGGATCAACCAGTGTCATTGCATGTGTGTTCTTTCCATAAACCACACACGGATCGACCAGTGGTCATTGCATGTGTGTTCTATCCATAAACCACACATGGATCCCCCTGAGTTATTGCATGTGTGTTCTTTCCACGAACCACATATGGATCAACTAGTGTCATTGCAAGTGTGTTCTTATACTAAACCCAGCACTAGAGTCATTGCATGTGTGTTCTTATACTAAAACCAGCACTAGAGTCATTGCAAGTGTGTTCTTCCCACAAACCACACATGGATCAACCAGCGTCATTGCACGTGTGTTCTTTCCACAAACCACATATGTTTCAACCAGTGGTCATTGCATCTTTGTTCTTTCCACGAACCACATATGGATCAACTAGTGTCATTGCATGTGTGTTCTTATACTAAAACCAGCACTAGAGTCATTGCATGTGTGTTCTTTCCACAAACCACACATGGATCAACCAGTGTCATTGCATGTGTGTTCTTTCCACAAACCACATATGGATCAACCAGTGGTCATTGCATGTGTGTTCTTTCCACAAACCACACATGGATCAACCAGTGTCATTGCATGTGTGTTCTTTCACAAACCACATATGGATCCAGCAGTGTCATTGGATGTGTGTTCTTTCCACAAACCACACATGGATCGACCAGTAGTCATTGCATGTGTGTTCTTTCCACAAACCACACATGGATCGACCAGTGGTCATTGCATGTGTGTTCTTTCCACAAACCACACATGGATCCCCCTGGACCATTGGATGTGTGTTCTTTCCACAAACCACATATGGATCAACCAGTGGTCATTGCATGTGTGTTCTTTCCACAAACCACATATGGATCCTCTAGAGTTATTGCATGTGTGTTCTTTTCACAAACCACATATGGATCCACCAGTGTCATTACATGTGTGTTCTTTCCACAAACCACACATTGATCGACCAGTGGTCATTGTATGTGTATTCTTTCCACAAACCACACATGGATCCCCCTGAGTCATTGCATGTGTGTTCTTTCCACAAACCACATATGGATCAACCAGTGTCATTGCATGTGTTTTCTTATACTAAAACTAGCACTAGAGTCATTGCATGTGTGTTCTTATACTAAAACCAGCACTAGAGTCATTGCATGTGTGTTCTTTCCACAAACCATACATGGATCCCCCTAAGTCATTGCATGTGTGTTCTTTCCACAAACCACATATGGATCAACCAGTGTCATTGGATGTTTGTTCTTTCCACAAACCACATATGGATCCACTAGAGTTATTGCATGTGCGTTCTTTTCACAAACCACATATGGATCCACCAGTGTCATTGCATGTGTGTTCTTTCCACAAACCACATATTGATCGACCAGTGGTCATTGCATGTGTATTCTTTCCACAAACCACACATGGATCCCACTGAGTCATTGCATGTGTCTTCTTTCCACAAACCACATATGGATCAACCAGTGTCATTGCATGTGTGTTCTTTTACTAAAACTAGCACTAGAGTCATCGCATGTGTGTTCTTATACTAAAACCAGCACTAGAGTCATTGCATGTGTGTTCTTTCCAGAAACCACACATGGAGAAACCAGTGTCATTGCATGTGTGTTCTTTCCACAAACCACATATGGATCAACCAGTGGTCATTGCATGTGTGTTCTTTTCCACAAACCACATATGGATCCACTAGAGTCATTGCATGTTTGTTCTTTTCACAAACCACATATAGACCCACTAGAGTCATTGCATGTGCGTTCGTATACTAAAACCATCACTAGAAACATTTCATGTGTGTTCTTTTCACAAACTACATATGGATCAACCAGTGTCATTGCATGTGTGTTCTTTCCACAAACCACACACGGATCGACAAGTGGTCATTGCATGTGTGTTCTATCCATAAACCACACATGGATCCCCCTGAGTTATTGCATGTGTGTTCTTTCCACGAACCACTTATGGATCAACCAGTGTCATTGCAAGTGTGTTCTTAGACTAAACCCAGCACTAGAGTCGTTGCATGTGTGTTCTTATACTAAAACCAGCACTAGAGTCATTGCATGTGTGTTCTTCCCACAAACCACACATGGATCAACCAGCGTCATTGCACGTGTGTTCTTTCCACAAACCACATATGTTTCAACCAGTGGTCATTGCATCTGTGTTCTTTCCACGAACCACATATGGATCAACTAGTGTCATTGCATGTGTGTTCTTATACTAAAACCAGCACTAGAGTCATTGCATGTGTGTTCTTTCCACAAACCATATATGGATCCACTAGAGTCATTGCATGTGTGTTCTTTTGACAAACCACATATGGATCAACCAATGGCATTGCATGTGTGTTCTTTCCACAAATCACACATGGATCAACCAGTATCATTACGTGTGTGTTCTTTCTACAAACCACATATGGATCAACCAGTGTCATTACATGTGTGTTCTTTTCGCAAACCACATATGGATCCACCAGTGTCATTGGATGTTTGTTCTTTCCACAAACCACATATGGATCCACTAGAGTTATTGCATGTGCGTTCTTTTCACAAACCACATATGGATCAACCAGTGTCATTGCATGTGTGTTCTTTCCACAAACCACACATTGATCGACCAGTGGTCATTGCATGTGTGTTCTTTCACAAACCACATATGGATCCAGCAGTGTCAATGGATGTGTGTTCTTTCCACAAACCACACATGGATCGACCAGTAGTCATTGCATGTGTGTTCTTTCCACAAACCACACATGGATCGACCAGTGGTCATTGTATGTGTGTTCTTCCCACAAACCACACATGGATCAACCAGCGTCATTGCACGTGTGTTCTTTCCACAAACCACATATGTTTCAAACCAGTGGTCATTGCATGTGTGTTCTTTCCACGAACCACATATGGATCAACTAGTGTCATTGCATGTGTGTTCTTATACTAAACCCAACACTAGAGTCGTTGCATGTGTGTTCTTATACTAAAACCAGCACTAGAGTCATTGCATGTGTGTTCTTCCCACAAACCACACATGGATCAACCAGCGTCATTGCACGTGTGTTCTTTCCACAAACCACATATGTTTCAACCAGTGGTCATTGCATGTGTGTTCTTTCCACGAACCACATATGGATCAACTAGTGTCATTGCATGTGTGTTCTTATACTAAAACCAGCACTAGAGTCATTGCATGTGTGTTCTTTCCACAAACCACACATGGATCAACCAGTGTCATTGCATGTGTGTTCTTTCCACAAACCACATATGGATCAACCAGTGGTCATTGCATGTGTGTTCTTTCCACAAACCACATATGGATCAACCAGTGTCATTGCATGTGTGTTCTTTCACAAACCACATATGGATCCACCAGTGTCATTCGATGTGTGTTCTTTCCACAAACCACATATGGATCGACTAGTAGTCATTGCATGTGTGTTCTTTCCACAAACCACACATGGATCGACCAGTGGTCATTGCATGTGTGTTCTTTCCACAAACCACACATGGATCCCCCTGGGTCATTGCATGTGTGTTCTTTCCACAAACCACATATGGATCAACCAGTGTCATTGCATGTGTGTTCTTTCCACAAACCACATATGGATCCTCTAGAGTTATTGCATGTGTGTTCTTTTCACAAACCACATATGGATCCACCAGTGTCATTACATGTGTGTTCTTTCCACAAACCACACATTGATCGACCAGTGGTCATTGTATGTGTATTCTTTCCACAAACCACACATGGATCCCCCTGAGTCATTGCATGTGTGTTCTTTCCACAAACCACATATGGATCACCCAGTGTCATTGCATGTGTTTTCTTATACTAAAACTAGCACTAGAGTCATTGCATGTGTGTTCTTATACTAAAACCAGCACTAGAGTCATTGCATGTGTGTTCTTTCCACAAACCACACATAGATCCCCCTAAGTCATTGCATGTGTGTTCTTTCCACAAACCACATATGGATCAACCAGTGTCATTGGATGTTTGTTCTTTCCACAAACCACATATGGATCCACTAGAGTTATTGCATGTGCGTTCTTTCCACAAACCACACATTGATCGACCAGTGGTCATTGCATGTGTATTCTTTCCACAAACCACACATGGATCCCACTGAGTCATTGCATGTGTCTTCTTTCCACAAACCACATATGGATCAACCAGTGTAATTGCATGTGTGTTCTTATACTAAAACTAGCACTAGAGTCATTGCATGTGTGTTCTTATACTAAAACCAGCACTAGAGTCATTGCATGTGTGTTCTTTCCACAAACCACACATGGATCAACCAGTGTCATTGCATGTGTGTTCTTTCCACAAACCACATATGGATCAACCAGTGGTCATTGCATGTGTGTTCTTTCCACAAACCACATATGGATCAACCAGTGTCATTGCATGTGTGTTCTTTCACAAACCACATATGGATCCACCAGTGTCATTCGATGTGTGTTCTTTCCACAAACCACACATGGATCGACTAGTAGTCATTGCATGTGTGTTCTTTCCACAAACCACACATGGATCGACCAGTGGTCATTGCATGTGTGTTCTTTCCACAAACCACACATGGATCCCCCTGGGTCATTGCATGTGTGTTCTTTCCACAAACCACATATGGATCAACCAGTGTCATTGCATGTGTGTTCTTTCCACAAACCACATATGGATCCTCTAGAGTTATTGCATGTGTGTTCTTTTCACAAACCACATATGGATCCACCAGTGTCATTACATGTGTGTTCTTTCCACAAACCACACATTGATCGACCAGTGGTCATTGTATGTGTATTCTTTCCACAAACCACACATGGATCCCCCTGAGTCATTGCATGTGTGTTCTTTCCACAAACCACATATGGATCACCCAGTGTCATTGCATGTGTTTTCTTATACTAAAACTAGCACTAGAGTCATTGCATGTGTGTTCTTATACTAAAACCAGCACTAGAGTCATTGCATGTGTGTTCTTTCCACAAACCACACATAGATCCCCCTAAGTCATTGCATGTGTGTTCTTTCCACAAACCACATATGGATCAACCAGTGTCATTGGATGTTTGTTCTTTCCACAAACCACATATGGATCCACTAGAGTTATTGCATGTGCGTTCTTTCCAGAAACCACACATTGATCGACCAGTGGTCATTGCATGTGTATTCTTTCCACAAACCACACATGGATCCCACTGAGTCATTGCATGTGTCTTCTTTCCACAAACCACATATGGATCAACCAGTGTAATTGCATGTGTGTTCTTATACTAAAACTAGCACTAGAGTCATTGCATGTGTGTTCTTATACTAAAACCAGCACTAGAGTCATTGCATGTGTGTTCTTTCCACAAACCACACATGGAGAAACCAGTGTCATTGCATGTGTGTTCCTTCCACAAACCACATATGGATCAACCAGTGGTCATTGCATGTGTGTTCTTTTCCACAAACCACATATGGATCCACTAGAGTCATTGCATGTGTGTTCTTTTCACAAACCACATATGGACCCACTAGAGTCATTGCATGTGCGTTCTTATACTAAAACCAGCACTAGAGTCATTTCATGTGTGTTCTTTTCACTAACCACATATGGATCAACCAGTGTCATTGCATGTGTGTTCTTTCCACAAACCACACACGGATCGACCAGTGGTCATTGCATGTGTGTTCTATCCATAAACCACACATGGATCTCCCTGAGTTATTGCATGTGTGTTCTTTCCACGAACCACATATGGATCAACTAGTGTCATTGCAAGTGTGTTCTTATACTAAACCCAGCACTAGAGTCATTGCATGTGTGTTCTTATACTAAAACCAGCACTATAGTCATTGTATGTGTGTTCTTCCCACAAACCACACATGGATCAACCAGCGTCATTGCACGTGTGTTCTTTCCACAAACCACATATGTTTCAACCAGTGGTCATTGCATCTGTGTTCTTTCCACGAACCACATATGGATCAACTAGTGTCATTGCATGTGTGTTCTTATACTAAAACCAGCACTAGAGTCATTGCATGTGTGTTCTTTCCACAAACCACACATGGATCAACCAGTGTCATTGCATGTGTGTTCTTTCCACAAACCACATATGGATCAACCAGTGGTCATTGCATGTGTGTTCTTTCCACAAACCACATATGGATCAACCAGTGTCATTGCATGTGTGTTCTTTCACAAACCACATATGGATCCAGCAGTGTCATTGGATGTGTGTTCTTTCCACAAACCACACATGGATCGACCAGTAGTCATTGCATGTGTGTTCTTTCCACAAACCACACATGGATCGACCAGTGGTCATTGCATGTGTGTTCTTTCCACAAACCACATATGGATCAACCAGTGGTCATTGCATGTGTGTTCTTTCCACAAACCACATATGGATCAACCAGTGTCATTGCATGTGTGTTCTTTCACAAACCACATATGGATCCAGCAGTGTCATTGGATGTGTGTTCTTTCCACAAACCACACATGGATCGACCAGTAGTCATTGCATGTGTGTTCTTTCCACAAACCACACATGGATCGACCAGTGGTCATTGTATGTGTGTTCTTCCCACAAACCACACATGGATCAACCAGCGTCATTGCACGTGTGTTCTTTCCACAAACCACATATGTTTCAACCAGTGGTCATTGCATGTGTGTTCTTTCCACGAACCACATATGGATCAACTAGTGTCATTGCATGTGTGTTCTTATACTAAACCCAACACTAGAGTCGTTGCATGTGTGTTCTTATACTAAAACCAGCACTAGAGTCATTGCATGTGTGTTCTTCCCACAAACCACACATGGATCAACCAGCGTCATTGCACGTGTGTTCTTTCCACAAACCACATCTGTTTCAACCAGTGGTCATTGCATGTGTGTTCTTTCCACGAACCACATATGGATCAACTAGTGTCATTGCATGTGTGTTCTTATACTAAAACCTGCACTAGAGTCATTGCATGTGTGTTCTTTCCACAAACCACACATGGATCAACCAGTGTCATTGCATGTGTGTTCTTTCCACAAACCACATATGGATCAACCAGTGGTCATTGCATGTGTGTTCTTTCCACAAACCACATATGGATCAACCAGTGTCATTGCATGTGTGTTCTTTCCGCAAACCACATAGGGATCCTCTAGAGTTATTGCATGTGTGTTCTTTTCACAAACCACATATGGATCCACCAGTGTCATTACATGTGTGTTCTTTCCACAAACCACACATTGATCGACCAGTGGTCATTGTATGTGTATTCTTTCCACAAACCACACATGGATCCCCCTGAGTCATTGCATGTGTGTTCTTTCCACAAACCACATATGGATCACCCAGTGTCATTGCATGTGTTTTCTTATACTAAAACTAGCACTAGAGTCATTGCATGTGTGTTCTTATACTAAAACCAGCACTAGAGTCATTGCATGTGTGTTCTTTCCACAAACCACACATAGATCCCCCTAAGTCATTGCATGTGTGTTCTTTCCACAAACCACATATGGATCAACCAGTGTCATTGGATGTTTGTTCTTTCCACAAACCACATATGGATCCACCAGTGTCATTCGAGTGTGTTCTTTCCACAAACCACACATGGATCGACTAGTAGTCATTGCATGTGTGTTCTTTCCACAAACCACACATGGATCGACCAGTGGTCATTGGATGTGTGTTCTTTCCACAAACCACACATGGATCCCCCTGGGTCATTGCATGTGTGTTCTTTCCACAAACCACATATGGATCAACCAGTGACATTGCATGTGTGTTCTTTCCACAAACCACATATGGATCCTCTAGAGTTATTGCATGTGTGTTCTTTTCACAAACCACATATGGATCCACCAGTGTCATTACATGTGTGTTCTTTCCACAAACCACACATTGATCGACCAGTGGTCATTGTATGTGTATTCTTTCCACAAACCACACATGGATCCCTCTGAGTCATTGCATGTGTGTTCTTTCCACAAACCACATATGGATCAACCAGTGTCATTGCATGTGTTTTCTTATACTAAAACTAGCACTAGAGTCATTGCATGTGTGTTCTTATACTAAAACCAGCACTAGAGTCATTGCATGTGTGTTCTTTCCACAAACCACACATAGATCCCCCTAAGTCATTGCATGTGTGTTCTTTCCACAAACCACATATGGATCCACTAGAGTCATTGCATGTGTGTTCTTTTGACAAACCACATATGGATCAACTAATGGCATTGCATGTGTGTTCTTTCCACAAATCACACATGGATCAACCAGTATCATTACGTGTGTGTTCTTTCCACAAACCACATATGGATCAACCAGTGTCATTACATGTGTGTTCTTTTCACAAACCACAAATGGATCCATCAGTGTCATTGGATGTGTGTTCTTTCCACAAACCACACATGGATATACTAGTGGTCATTGCATGTGTGTTGTTTCCACAAACCACACATGGATCCCCCTAAGTCATTGCATGTGTGTTCTTTCCACAAACCACATATGGATCAACCAGTGTCATTGGATGTTTGTTCTTTCCACAAACCACATATGGATCCACTAGAGTTATTGCATGTGCGTTCTTTTCACAAACCACATATGGATCCACTAGTGTGATTGCATGTGTGTTCTTTCCACAAACCACACATTGATCGACCAGTGGTCATTGCATGTGTATTCTTTCCACAAACCACACATGGATCCCACTGAGTCATTGCATGTGTCTTCTTTCCACAAACCACATATGGATCAACCAGTGTCATTGCATGTGTGTTCTTATACTAAAACTAGCACTAGAGTCATCGCATGTGTGTTCTTATACTAAAACCAGCACTAGAGTCATTGCATGTGTGTTCTTTCCACAAACCACATATGAATCAACCAGTGTCATTGCATGTGTGTTCTTTCCACAAACCACATATGGATCCACCAGAGTTATTGCATGTGTGTTCTTTTCACAAACCACATATGGATCCACCAGTGTCATTGCATGTGCGTTCTTTTCACAAACCACATATGGACCCACTAGAGTCATTGCATGTGCGTTCTTATACTAAAACCAGCACTAGAAACATTTCATGTGTGTTTTTTTCACAAACTACATATGGATCGACCAGTGTCATTGCATGTGTGTTCTTTCCACAAACCACACACGGATCGACCAGTGGTCATTGCATGTGTGTTCTATCCATAAACCACACATGGATCCCCCTGAGTTATTGCATGTGTGTTCTTTCCACGAACCACATATGGATCAACCAGAGTCATTGCAAGTGTGTTCTTAGACTAAACCTAGCACTAGAGTCGTTGCATGTGTGTTCTTATACTAAAACCAGTACTAGAGTCATTGCTTGTGTGTTCTTCCCACAAACCACACATGGATCAACCAGCGTCATTGCACGTGTGTTCTTTCCACAAACCACATATGTTTCAACCAGTGGTCATTGCATGTGTGTTCTTTCCACGAACCACATATGGATCAACTAGTGTCATTGCATGTGTGTTCTTATACTAAACCCAACACTAGAGTCGTCGCATGTGTGTTCTTATACTAAAACCAGCACTAGAGTCATTGCATGTGTGTTCTTCCCACAAACCACACATGGATCAACTAGCGTCATTGCACGTGTGTTCTTTCCACAAACCACATATGTTTCAACCAGTGGTCATTGCATGTGTGTTCTTTCCACGAACCACATATGGATCAACTAGTGTCATTGCATGTGTGTTCTTTTCACAAACCACATATGGATCAACCAATGGCATTGATTATGTGTTCTTTCCACAAACTACACATGGATCAACAAGTGTCATTGCATGTGTGTTCTTTCCACAAACCACATATGGATCAACCAATGGTCATTGCATGTGTGTTCTTTTCCACAAACCACACATGCATCCACTAGAGTCATTGCATGTGTGTTCTTTCCACAAACCACACATGGAGCCACCAGAGTCATTGCATGTGTGTTCTTTCCACAACCCACATATGGATCAACCAATGGCATTGCATGTGTGTTCTTGACATGAACCACATATGGATCCATGTGTGTTCTTTCCACAAACCACACATGGATCAACCAGTGGTATTGCATGTGTGTTCTTTTCACAAACCACACATGGATCCACCAGTGTCATTGCATGTATGTTCTTTCCACAAACCACACATGGATCCACTAGAGTCATTGCATGTGTGTTCTTTCCACAAACCACATATGGATCCACTAGAGTCATTGCATGTGTGTTCTTTTCACAAACCACATATGGATCAACCAATGGCATTGCATGTGTGTTCTTTCCACAAATCACACATGGATCAACTAGTATCATTGCATGTGTGTTCTTTCAACAAACCACATCTGGATCAATTAGTGGCATTACATGCGTGTTCTTTTCACAAACCACATATGGATCCACCAGTGTCATTGGATGTGTGTTCTTTTCCACAAACCACACATGGACAGACCAGTGGTCATTGCATGTGTGTTCTTTCCACAAACCACACATGGATCCCCCTGAGTCATTGCATGTGTGTTCTTTCCACAAACCACATATGAATCAACCAGTGTCATTGCATGTGTGTTCTTTCCACAAACCACATATGGATCCACCAGAGTTATTGCATGTGTGTTCTTTTCACAAACCACATATGGATCCACCAGTGTCATTGCATGTGCGTTCATATTAAGGGGGTTAGATTTGTAACATCCCTAAATTCATATTTCAAAGCTCATTCATATCATCCTTGCATCCTTCATTCATTTAGGGTTTTTCTCAAAATCATTTCAGAAACAGAAGCTTGTGCTATGATTTCATGTGAGAAAACTTACCTCAAATGGCCATCACCCTTTGAAGCTTGAATGTTTAGGAACTTGTTTGCTTGCCTCCATTGTTGGAAAGTGTGTGTGAAAAATTTAGACCAAAGTTATAATTTAGAAATATTTTCAAAACATTTGCAAACCAGGGGCAAAGTCTCTGTTTGTATTAAGCCCAAGCTTGACCAAGCCCTTGCAAGGTAATCACATGGTTAAATGACTGTTTTTGAAACCTCAGTACCCTAAAAAAATCCCCAGAATTGTTTGAATTCAAAAAAGATTTGAATTCATATTTAAATCATTCCTGAAAACCAAAATAGAAAAAGAAAAGGTTTCAACAATTGAAAAGGGCCGCGCGCCAGGTTTCTAGCCCAGCTTCAAATCGAGCCCAAAAAGCCCACCCGGGACTTTTCTTTTCCCTCTCTCACGCGCGAGCGCACGCACCCAGTCGCTGACAGCTAGACCCCACCTGCACCTCGCACACTTCGCTGACGAGCGGGCCCTGTCCACGTCGACCTCGTCTTCCCCAAACCGCGCCCGCGACCACGTCGCTGCTGCAGTCATGGCCGGTAATGGCGCGGCGTAAATGGGCATTAATACGCGAGCGTTTCCTGTCGCACCCGAGCCTATTTAACCCTCTCTGCCTCGCGAGCAATTTCCCCCAAACACCTCACTCACTCCGCCACCGGGCTGCGCGCAATCCCTTTCGAAGCTCCGCAGAACCGAGAACTCCGGCGACCAAATACGGTGAGCCTCGACCACCCCTTCCCCTCTGGTTCAAACGAGCAGATTCGCCATCTCTTTGCGCACCTCCTGACCCCACTAGTTCTTCCTGTACTGCCCCATGTCGCCATTTCCACTCGACACCGCAAGCACCGACGACAACCTCGACTCCGACGACCTCTAGTGGTAAGTCCAGACCGCCTCGAACCTTGTCATTCACGCACGCGTTTACCCCGTGACCATCTGCATCTGACCACACCTCCCGTTTGCATCCTAGTGATCTACAACGTCGCCTTCGACCTTAGGCAGAGCCGCCGTTGCCAGATCCAACTCCGACGAGGAATCATCCCCGTAACAACACGCCCCTTCGCAAACCGACGCTACCTTGAGCTTCAGCAACTTCCTGCGAACCTGGTATGACCCTTCTCCCTCTCGCGGACGACCGGGAATGCTAGCGCCGTCGTAGACCGAGCGCTCCGCCGCTCGCTGACGCAGCGCGCCGCCAGGACATGGTTGTTTGAATGAGCACCGTTAGATCCAGATCCGAGCGCTAGGATAGATTCATTTAACTGCGAAGCGGTACGCGATCTGGAACATGCGATCTGTTTAGATCCTGCGGCTACCAAGCGCGATCCAACCGAAGCGGTACGTGCCAATCACAACACGACGCGTGGCCAGGAATAGATCTAAAAACAGATTTTAAATCAGAATTTGATCCAGATTTCAAATGCTTATAACTTTTGATTGCCACGTTGGAATTTTGCAAACTTTATACCGTTGGATTCAGTGAAACAAGACCTTTCTGATTATCCAATGTGTTTAACAAATAGTAACCATTAGAATGACTTTGTTTGTAGAGACATGTTTAAGGCTATTTTGAGTATGGATTTAGTTTAGTAATTTGTTTTAGGGTTAAATAAGTTTAGTTGGCAAACTTGTGACTTGTTATGTTTCTATAAACATGCACTTGCTTGGTAGAGTTTTCAAAAAACCCCACTTAGTAAATTCATGCATGCATGCATTCATATTATTTTTTATTGTATATAAATTGTGTGTAATTGTATGCTACATTTTTGTGTAGATTTTGCTAGTGATTGTGACTGTGAAGAGTGCTACTCTCCTCATTACCAAGGCAAGTGATGCTTCATACTTTTTGTCCCATTACTTTCAATATGCATTAGTGATTTTGCTAAGTAAAACTTGCATGGAATTTTGCTAAGTATAAACTAAGCTATGGGAAAACCTAGTAGATGAAACCTTAGTAGCAATTTCCTAAGTTAAGATTCCTATTACTTTCATGCTTAGCTTAGCTAATAGAAAACAAGGGTGGATTATATATTCATGCTATGGAAAAATTTCTAAGTCTGTGGACTTATGTTTTGTTTAATAAAACAACTAAGTGAATGAATCACCTGGGTGGAATGGAAGGAATGGTTTGTGTTGAGTGGTTCACAAGGCCATGGACTTGGCTTGTGTATCTCACATGTGGATGGCCACCCAGGAACAAAGAGATTTGAGATGTCAAATGTTGAGAAGCTTCAAGTGCAGCCACTTGGCAATATGGGCTCTGCCTGGATCATGTAGGTTGCAATAACTTAGCCAAATGGACAGTGGGTGGTAGGGGTTTGATAGGTTGGAGCGCGTCCATGTTGGTCTAAGGGAAGGCTTCTGAAAGATCTTGTCTTGGTGAAACCAAGTCTTGTGGGGAAAGTGCACCACCTCTACAGAGTGTAAAATCTAAGTACTTAGCCATGTCCCTGGAAAAGGACAATTTGGGCATCAAGACATGGAAGCTATCAATAATATCCTCATCCCAATTTCTAAGTAAAAACTTGTGGGTGAACAAGGGTTAAAGGATCTTCAGTCTTTGATTGGTAGATGCCTTGGAAAGGATCTTCAGTCTTTGATTGGTAGATGCCTTGGGAAAGATTTTGTCAAGCAAAAATTTAGTGTTTTCAAATGTTAAGGAAAAATATATTTTGAGCAATGCAAGCCTAAGCTCCACTTAGCCAAATGCAAGCCTAAGGTATCACTTGCCAATACTATTCCAAAGTATTGACCCTCTGTGGCTGTAACTTGTAATGTTGGAGGTTACTCCGATGATGAATAGGAGTCATGAGTCTACACTCAACATGCTTGCCTGTGGCACATGAAGATGAAGACATATGTTTATTTACTTATTCCATAAACTCTTGTATTAGGCCTTTGGCCCTGAGTTGTAAAAGACTATGTTTTATCTCTGGAATGACTGTAATAAACGACCTTTGTATCTGTGTACTTCATCTTAAACTGTGGATGCTAGCATTGATCCAGGGACTAGCATTGCAATCACAGGGATCCTTTCCTTTATAAAGGAGGGTTTTGACAACCACATATGGATCAACTAGTGTCATTGCATCTGTGTTCTTATACTAAAACCAGCACTATTGTCATTGCATGTGTGTTCTTTCCACAAACCACACATGGATCAACCAGTTTCATTGCATGTGTGTTCTTTCCACAAACCACATATGGATCAACCAGTGGTCATTGCATGTGTGTCCTTTCCACAAACCACATATGGATCAACCAGTGGTCATTGCATGTGTGTTCTTTTCCACAAACCACATATGGATCCACTAGAGTCATTGCATGTGTGTTCTTTCCACAAACCACACATGGATCAACCAGTGTCATTGCATGTGTGTTCTTTCCACAAACCACATATGGATCAACCAGTGTCATTGCATGTGTTTTCTTATACTAAAACTAGCACTAGAGTCATTGCATGTGTGTTCTTATACTAAAACCAGTACTAGAGTCATTGCATGTGTGTTCTTTCCACAAACCACACATGGATCAACCAGTGTCTTTGCATGTGTGTTCTTTCCACAAACCACATATGGATCAAACAGTGGTCATTGCATGTGTGTTCTATTCACAAACCACATATGGCCTCACTAGAGTCATTGCATGTGTGTTCTTATACCAAAACCAGCACTAGAGTCATTGCATGTGTGTTCTTTTCACAAACCACATATGGATCCACCAGTGTCATTGCATGTGACTTCTTTTCACAAACCACGCATGGATCGACCAGTGGTCATTGCATGTGTGTTCTTTCCACAAACTACACATGGATCCCCCTAAGTCATTGCATGTGTGTTCTTTCCACAAACCACATATGGATCAACCAGTGTCATTGCATGTGTGTTCTTATACGAAAACCAGCACTAGAGTCATTGCATGTGTGTTCTTATACTAAAACCAGCACTAGAGTCATTGCATGTGTGTTCTTATACTAAAACCAGCACTAGAGTCATTGCATGTGTGTTGTTTCCACAAACCACACATGGATCAACCAATGTCTTTGCATGTGTGTTCTTTCCACAAACCACATATGGATCAACCAGTGGTCATTGCATGTGTGTTCTTTTCCACAAACCACATATGGATCCACTAGAGTCATGCATGTGTGTTCTTTTCACAAAGCACATATGGATCAACCAATGGCATTGCAGGCGTGTTCTTTCCACAAACCACACATAGATCAACCAGTGTCATTACATCTGTGTTCTTTCCACAAACCACATATGGATCAACCAATGGTCATTGCAAGTGTGTTCTTATCCACAAACCACACATGGATCCACTAGAGTCATTGCATGTGTGTTCTTTCCACAAACCACACATGGAGCCACCAGAGTCATTGCATGTCTGTTCTTTCCACAAACCACATATGGATCAACCAATGGCTTTGCATGTGTGTTCCTGACAGGAACCACATATGGATCCATGTGTGTTCTTTCCGCAAACCACACATGGATCAACCAATGGTATTGCATGTGTGTTCTTTTCACAAACCACACATGGATCCACCAGTGTCATTGCATGTGTGTTCTTTCCACAAACCACACATGGATCCACTAGAGTCATTGCATGTGTGTTCTTTCCACAAACCACATATGGATCCACTAGAGTCATTCCATGTGTGTTCTTTTCACAAACCACATATGGATCAACCAATGGCATTGCATGTGTGTTCTTTCCACAAATCACACATGGATCAACCAGTATCATTGCATGCGTGTTCTTTCCACAAACAACAAGTGGATCAATCAGTGGCATTACATGTGTGTTCTTTTCACAAACCACATATGGATCCACCAGTGTCATTGGATGTGTGTTCTTTTCCACAAACCACACATGGATCGACCAGTGGTCATTGCATGTGTGTTCTTTCCACAAACCACACATGGATCCCACTGAGTCATTGCATGTGTGTTCTTTCCACAAACCACATATGGATCAACCAGTGTCATTGCATGTGTGTTCTTTCCACAAACCACATATGGATCCACTAGAGTTATTGCATGTGTGTTCTTTTCACAAACCACATATGGATCCACCAGTGTCATTGCATGTGTGTTCTTTCCACAAACCACACATTAATCGACCAGTGGTCATTGCATGTGTATTCTTTCCACAAACCACACATGGATCCCCCTGAGTCATTGCATGTGTGTTCTTTCCACAAACCACATATGGATCAACCAGTGTCATTGCATGTGTTTCCTTATACTAAAACTAGCACTAGAGTCATTGCATGTGTGTTCTTATACTAAAACCAGCACTAGAGTCATTGCATGTGTGTTCTTTCCACAAACCACACATGGATCAACCAGTGTCTTTGCATGTGTGTTCTTTCCACAAACCACATATGGATCAACCAGTGGTCATTGCATGTGTGTTCTTTTCCACAAACCACATATGGATCCACTAGAGTCATTGCATGTGTGTTCTTTTCACAAACCACATATGGACCCACTAGAGTCATTGCATGTGCGTTCTTATTCTAAAACCAGCACTAGAGTCATTGCATGTGTGTTCTTTTCACAAACTACATATGGATCCACCAGTGTCATTGCATGTGTGTTCTTTCCACAAACCACACATGGATTGACTAGTGGTCATTGCATGTGTGTTCCTTCCACAAACCACACATGGATCCCCCTGAGTCATTGCATGTGTGTTCTTTCCACGAACCACATATGGATCAACTAGTGTCATTGCATGTGTGTTCTTATACTAAAACCAGAATTAGAGTCATTGCATGTGTGTCCTTTTCCACAAACAACACATGGATCAACCGGTGTCATTGCATGTGCGTTCTTTCGACAAACCAAAGATGGATCAAGTAGTGGTCATTGTGTGTTCTTTCCACAAACCACACATGGATCAACCAGTGTCATTGCATGTGTGTTCTTTCACAAACCACATGTGGATCCACCAGTGTCTTTGGATGTGTGTTCTTTCCACAAACCACACATGGATCGACCAGTGGTCATTGCATGTGTGTTCTTTCCACAAACCACACATGGATCCCCCTGAGTCAATGCATGTGTGTTCTATCCACAAACCACATATAGATCAACCAGTGTAATTGCATTTGTGTTCTTTCCACAAACCACATATGGATCCACTAGAGTTATTGCATGTGTGTTCTTTTCACAAACCACATATGGATCCACCAGTGTCATTGCATGTGTGTTCTTTACACAAACCACATATGGATCCACCAGTGTCATTGTATGTGTATTCTTTCCACAAACCACACATGGATCCCCCTGAGTCATTGCATGTTTGTTCTTTCCACAAACCACATATGGATCAACCAGTGTCATTGCATGTGTTTTCTTATACTAAAACTAGCACTAGAGTCATTGCATGTGTGTTCTTATACTAAAACCAGCACTAGAGTCATTCCATGTGTGTTCTTTTCACAAACCACATATGGATCCACCAGTGTCATTGCATGTGTGTTCTTGCCACAAAACACACATGGATCGACCAGTGGTCATTGCATGTGTGTTCTTTCCACAAACGACACATGGATCACCCTGAGTCATTGCATGTGTGTTCTTTCCACAAACCACATATGGATCAACCAATGTCATTGCATGTGTGTTCTTATACTAAAACTAGCACTAGAGTCATT
This sequence comes from Avena sativa, assembly GCA_916181665.1. Taxonomy (NCBI): domain Eukaryota; kingdom Viridiplantae; phylum Streptophyta; class Magnoliopsida; order Poales; family Poaceae; genus Avena; species Avena sativa. The sequence goes on along the minus strand of OV702290.1, from coordinate 21,266,741 downwards.
GCATGTGTGTTCTTATACTAAAACTAGCACTAGAGTCATTGCATGTGTATTCTTTCCACAAACCACACATGGATCAACCAGTGTCATTGCATGTGTGTTCTTTCCAGAAACCACATATGGATCAACCAGTGTTCATTGCATGTGTGTTCTTTTCCACAAACCACATATGGATGAACTAGAGTCATTGCATGTGTGTTCTTTTCACAAACCACATATGGCCCCACTAGAGTCATTGCATGTGTGTTCTTATACTAAAACCAGCACTAGAGTCATTGCATGTGTGTTCTTTTCACAAACCACATATGGATCCACTAGTGTCATTGCATGTGTGTTCTTTTCACAAACCACACATGGATCGACCAGTGGTCATTGCATGTGTGTTCTTTCCACAAACTACACATGGATCAACCAGTGTCATTGCATGTGTGTTCTTATATGAAAACCAGCACTAGAGTCATTGCATGTGTGTTCTTATACTAAAACCAGCACTAGAGTCATTGCATCCGTGTTCTAATACTAAAACCAGCACTAGAGTCATTGCACGTGTGTTCTTTCTAGAAACCACACATGGATCAACCAGTGTTTTTTGATATGTGTTCTTTCCACAAACCACATATGGATCAACCAGTGGTCATTACATGTGTTTTTTTCCCACAAACCACATATGGATCCACTAGAGTCATTGCATGTGTGTTCTTTTCACAAACCACATATGGACCCACTAGAGTCATTGCATGTGCGTTCTTATACTAAAACTAGCACTAGAGTCATTACATGTGTGTTCTTTTCACAAACTACATATGGATCCACCAGTGTCATTGCATGTGTGTTATTTCCACAAACCACACATGGATTGACTAGTGGTCATTACATGTGTGTTCCTTCCATAAACCACGCATGGATCCCCCTGAGTCATTGCATGTGTGTTCTTTCCACGAACCACATATGGATCAACTATTGTCATTGCATGTGTATTCTTATACTAAAACCAGCACTAGAGTCATTGCATGTGTGTTCTTTTCCACGAACCACACATGGATCAACCGATGTCATTGCATGTGTGTTCTTTCCACAAACCACAGATGGATCAACCTGTGGTCACTGCTTGTGTGTTCTTTCCACAAACCACACATGGATCAACTAGTGTCATTGCATGTGTGTTCTTTCACAAACCACATATGGATCCACCAGTGTCATTGGATGTGTGTTCTTTCCACAAACTACACTTGGATCGACCAGTGGTCATTGCATGTGTGTGCTTTCCACCAACCACACATGGATCCCCCTGAGTCATTGCATGTGTGTTCTATCCACAAACCACATATGGATCAGCCAGTGTAATTGCATTTGTGTTCTTTCCACAAACCACATATGGATCCACTAGAGTTATTGCATGTGTGTTCTTTTCACAAACCACATATGGATCCACCAGTGTCATTGCATGTGTGTTCTTTCCACAAACCACATATGGATCCACCAGTGTCATTGTATGTGTATTCTTTCCACAAACCACACATGGATCCCCTGAGTCATTGCATGTGTGTACTTTCCACAAACCACATATGGATCAACCAGTGTCACTGCATGTGTTTTCTTATACTAAAACTAGCACTAGAGTCATTGCCTGTGTGTTCTTGTACTAAAACCAGTACTAGTGTCATTGCATGTGTGTTCTTTCCATAAACCACACATGGATCAACCAGTGTCTTTGCATGTGTGTTCTTTCCACGAACCACATATGGATCAACCAGTGGTCATTGCATGTGTGTTCTTTTCCACAAACCACATATGGATCCCCCTGAGTCATTGCATGTGTGTTCTTTCCACGAACCACATATGGATCAACTAGTGTCATTGCATGTGTGTTCTTATACTAAAACCAGAACTAGAGTCATTGCATGTGTGTCCTTTTCCACAAACAACACATGGATCAACGGTGTCATTGCATGTGCGTTCTTTCGACAAACCAAAGATGGATCAAGTAGTGGTCATTGTGTGTTCTTTCCACAAACCACACATGGATCAACCAGTGTCATTGCATGTGTGTTCTTTCACAAACCACATATGGATCCACCAGTGTCATTGGATGTGTGTTCTTTCCACAAACCACACATGGATCGACCAGTGGTCATTGCATGTGTGTTCTTTCCACAAACCACACATGGATCCCCCTGAGTCAATGCATGTTTGTTCTATCCACAAACCACATATAGATCAACCAGTGTAATTGCATTTGTGTTCTTTCCACAAACCACATATGGATCCACTAGAGTTATTGCATGTGTGTTCTTTTCACAAACCACATATGGATCCACCAGTGTCATTGCATGTGTGTTCTTTCCACAAACCACATATGGATCCACCAGTGTCATTGTATGTGTATTCTTTCCACAAACCACACATGGATCCCCCTGAGTCATTGCATGTGTGTTCTTTCCACAAACCACATATGGATCAACTAGTGTCATTGCATGTGTTTTATTATACTAAAACTAGCACTAGAGTCATTGCATGTGTGTTCTTATACTAAAACCAGCACTAGAGTCATTGCATGTGTGTTCTTTTCACAAACCACATATGGATCCACCAGTGTCATTGCATGTGTGTTCTTTCCACAAAACACACATGGATCGACCAGTGGTCATTGCATGTGTGTTCTTTCCACAAACAACACATGGATCACCCTGAGTCATTGCATGTGTTTTCTTTCCACAAACCACATATGGATCAACCAATGTCATTGCATGTGTGTTCTTATACTAAAACTAGCACTAGAGTCATTGCATGTGTGTTCTTATACTAAAACTAGCACTAGAGTCATTGCATGTGTATTCTTTCCACAAACCACACATGGATCAACCAGTGTCATTGCATGTGTGTTCTTTCCACAAACCACATATGGATCAACCAGTGGTCATTGCATGTGTGTTATTTTCCACAAACCACATATGGATGAACTAGAGTCATTGCATGTGTGTTCTTTTCACAAACCACATATGGCCCCACTAGAGTCATTGCATGTGTGTTCTTATACTAAAACCAGCACTAGAGTCATTGCATGTGTGTTCTTTTCACAAACTACATATGGATCCACCAGTGTCATTGCATGTGTATTCTTTCCACAAACCACACATGGATTGACTAGTGGTCATTACATGTGTGTGCCTTCCACAAACCACACATGGATCCCCCTGAGTCATTGCATGTGTGTTCTTTCCACAAACCACATATGGATCAACCAGTGTCATTGCATGTGTGTTCTTATATGAAAACCAGCACTAGAGTCATTGCATGTGTGTTCTTATACTAAAACCAGCACTAGAGTCATTGCATCCGTGTTCTAATACTAAAACCAGCACTAGAGTCATTGCACGTGTGTTCTTTCTAGAAACCACACATGGATCAACCAGTGTCTTTGGATATGTGTTCTTTCCACAAACCACATATGGATCAACCAGTGGTCATTACATGTGTTTTTTTTCCCACAAACCACATATGGATCCACTAGAGTCATTGCATGTGTGTTCTTTTCACAAACCACATATGGACCCACTAGAGTCATTGCATGTGCGTTCTTATACTAAAACTAGCACTAGAGTCATTACATGTGTGTTCTTTTCACAAACTACATATGGATCCACCAGTGTCATTGCATGTGTGTTATTTCCACAAACCACACATGGATTGACTAGTGGTCATTACATGTGTGTTCCTTCCATAAACCACACATGGATCCCCCTGAGTCATTGCATGTGTGTTCTTTCCACGAACCATATATGGATCAACTAGTGTCATTGCATGTGTATTCTTATACTAAAACCAGCACTAGAGTCATTGCATGTGTGTTCTTTTCCGCAAACCACACATGGATCAACCGATGTCATTGCATGTGTGTTCTTTCCACAAACCACAGATGGATCAACCTGTGGTCACTGCTTGTGTGTTCTTTCCACAAACCACACATGGAACAACCAGTGTCATTGCATGTGTGTTCTTTCACAAACCACATATGGATCCACCAGTGTCATTAGATGTGTGTTCTTTCCACAAACCACACTTGGATCGACCAGTGGTCATTGCATGTGTGTGCTTTCCACAAACCACACATGGATCCCCCTGAGTCATTGCATGTGTGTTCTATCCACAAACCACATATGGATCAACCAGTGTAATTGCATTTGTGTTCTTTCCACAAACCACATATGGATCCACTAGAGTTATTGCATGTGTGTTCTTTTCACAAACCAGATATGGATCCACCAGTGTCATTGCATGTGTGTTCTTTCCACAAACCACATATGGATCCACCAGTGTCATTGTATGTGTATTCTTTCCACAAACCACACATGGATCCCCTGAGTCATTGCATGTGTGTTCTTTCCACAAACCACATATGGATCAACTAGTGTCACTGCATGTGTTTTCTTATACTAAAACTAGCACTAGAGTCATTGCCTGTGTGTTCCTGTACTAAAACCAGTACTAGTGTCATTGCATGTGTGTTCTTTCCACAAACCACACATGGATCAACCAGTGTCTTTGCATGTGTGTTCTTTCCACAAACCACATATGGATCAACTAGTGGTCATTGCATGTGTGTTCTTTTCCACAAACCACATATGGATCCCCCTGAGTCATTGCATGTGTGTTCTTTCCACGAACCACATATGGATCAACTAGTGTCATTGCATGTGTGTTCTTATACTAAAACCAGAACTAGAGTCATTGCATGTGTGTCCTTTTCCACAAACAACACATGGATCAACCGGTGTCATTGCATGTGCGTTCTTTCGACAAACCAAAGATGGATCAAGTAGTGGTCATTGTGTGTTCTTTCCATAAACCACACATGGATCAACCAGTGTCATTGCATGTGTGTTCTTTCACAAACCACATATGGATCCACCAGTGTCATTGGATGTGTGTTCTTTCCACAAACCACACATGGATCGACCAGTGGTCATTGCATGTGTGTTCTTTCCACAAACCACACATGGATCCCCCTGAGTCAATGCATATGTGTTCTATCCACAAACCACATATAGATCAACCAGTGTAATTGCATTTGTGTTCTTTCCACAAACCACATATGGATCCACTAGAGTTATTGCATGTGTGTTCTTTTCACAAACCACATATGGATCCACCAGTGTCATTGCATGTGTGTTCTTTCCACAAACCACATATGGATCCACCAGTGTCATTGTATGTGTATTCTTTCCACAAACCACACATGGATCCCCCTGAGTCATTGCATGTGTGTTCTTTCCACAAACCACATATGGATCAACCAGTGTCATTGCATGTGTTTTCTTATACTAAAACTAGCACTAGAGTCATTGCATGTGTGTTCTTATACTAAAACCAGCACTAGAGTCATTGCATGTGTGTTCTTTTCACAAACCACATATGGATCCACCAGTGTCATTGCATGTGTGTTCTTTCCACAAAACACACATGGATCGACCAGTGGTCACTGCATGTGTGTTCTTTCCACAAACGACACATGGATCACCCTGAGTCATTGCATGTGTGTTCTTTCCACAAACCACATATGGATCAACCAATGTCATTGCATGTGTGTTCTTATACTAAAACAAGCACTAGAGTCATTGCATGTGTGTTCTTATACTAAAACTAGCACTAGAGTCATTGCATGTGTATTCTTTCCACAAACCACACATGGATCAACCAGTGTCATTGCATGTGTGTTCTTTCCACAAACCACATATGGATGAACCAGTGGTCATTGCATGTGTGTTCTTTTCCACAAACCAAATATGGATGAACTAGAGTCATTGCATGTGTGTTCTTTTCACAAACCACATATGGCCCCACTAGAGTCATTGCATGTGTGTTCTTATACTAAAACCAGCACTAGAGTCATTGCATGTGTGTTCTTTTCACAAACCACATATGGATCCACTAGTGTCATTGCATGTGTGTTCTTTTCACAAACCACACATGGATCGACCAGTGGTCATTGCATGTGTGTTCTTTCCACAAACCACATATGGGTCCACCAGTGTCATTGTATGTGTATTCTTTCCACAAACCACACATGGATCCCCCTGAGTCATTGCATGTGTGTTCTTTCCACAAACCACATATGGATCAACTAGTGTCATTGCATGTGTTTTATTATACTAAAACTAGCACTAGAGTCATTGCATGTGTGTTCTTATACTAAAACCAGCACTAGAGTCATTGCATGTGTGTTCTTTTCACAAACCACATATGGATCCACCAGTGTCATTGCATGTGTGTTCTTTCCACAAAACACACATGGATCGACCAGTGGTCATTGCATGTGTGTTCTTTCCACAAACAACACATGGATCACCCTGAGTCATTGCATGTGTTTTCTTTCCACAAACCACATATGGATCAACCAATGTCATTGCATGTGTGTTCTTATACTAAAACTAGCACTAGAGTCATTGCATGTGTGTTCTTATACTAAAACTAGCACTAGAGTCATTGCATGTGTATTCTTTCCACAAACCACACATGGATCAACCAGTGTCATTGCATGTGTGTTCTTTCCACAAACCACATATGGATCAACCAGTGGTCATTGCATGTGTGTTATTTTCCACAAACCACATATGGATGAACTAGAGTCATTGCATGTGTGTTCTTTTCACAAACCACATATGGCCCCACTAGAGTCATTGCATGTGTGTTCTTATACTAAAACCAGCACTAGAGTCATTGCATGTGTGTTCTTTTCACAAACTACATATGGATCCACCAGTGTCATTGCATGTGTATTCTTTCCACAAACCACACATGGATTGACTAGTGGTCATTACATGTGTGTTCCTTCCACAAACCACACATGGATCCCCCTGAGTCATTGCATGTGTGTTCTTTCCACAAACCACATATGGATCAACCAGTGTCATTGCATGTGTGTTCTTATATGAAAACCAGCACTAGAGTCATTGCATGTGTGTTCTTATACTAAAACCAGCACTAGAGTCATTGCATCCGTGTTCTAATACTAAAACCAGCACTAGAGTCATTGCACGTGTGTTCTTTCTAGAAACCACACATGGATCAACCAGTGTCTTTGGATATGTGTTCTTTCCACAAACCACATATGGATCAACCAGTGGGCATTACATGTGTTTTTTTCCCACAACCCACATATGGATCCACTAGAGTCATTGCATGTGTGTTCTTTTCACAAACCACATATGGACCCACTAGAGTCATTGCATGTGCGTTCTTATACTAAAACTAGCACTAGAGTCATTACATGTGTGTTCTTTTCACAAACTACATATGGATCCACCAGTGTCATTGCATGTGTGTTATTTCCACAAACCACACATGGATTGACTAGTGGTCATTACATGTGTGTTCCTTCCATAAACCACACATGGATCCCCCTGAGTCATTGCATGTGTGTTCTTTCCACGAACCATATATGGATCAACTAGTGTCATTGCATGTGTATTCTTATACTAAAACCAGCACTAGAGTCATTGCATGTGTGTTCTTTTCCGCAAACCACACATGGATCAACCGATGTCATTGCATGTGTGTTCTTTCCACAAACCACAGATGGATCAACCTGTGGTCACTTCTTGTGTGTTCTTTCCACAAACCACACATGGAACAACCAGTGTCATTGCATGTGTGTTCTTTCACAAACCACATATGGATCCACCAGTGTCATTAGATGTGTGTTCTTTCCACAAACCACACTTGGATCGACCAGTGGTCATTGCATGTGTGTGCTTTCCACAAACCACACATGGATCCCCCTGAGTCATTGCATGTGTGTTCTATCCACAAACAACATATGGATCAACCAGTGTAATTGCATTTGTGTTCTTTCCACAAACCACATATGGATCCACTAGAGTTATTGCATGTGTGTTCTTTTCACAAACCAGATATGGATCCACCAGTGTCATTGCATGTGTGTTCTTTCCACAAACCACATATGGATCCACCAGTGTCATTGTATGTGTATTCTTTCCACAAACCACACATGGATCCCCTGAGTCATTGCATGTGTGTTCTTTCCACAAACCACATATGGATCAACTAGTGTCACTGCATGTGTTTTCTTATACTAAAACTAGCACTAGAGTCATTGCCTGTGTGTTCTTGTACTAAAACCAGTACTAGTGTCATTGCATGTGTGTTCTTTCCACAAACCACACATGGATCAACCAGTGTCTTTGCATGTGTGTTCTTTCCACAAACCACATATGGATCAACCAGTGGTCATTGCATGTGTGTTCTTTTCCACAAACCACATATGGATCCCCCTAAGTCATTGCATGTGTGTTCTTTCCACGAACCACATATGGATCAACTAGTGTCATTGCATGTGTGTTCTTATACTAAAACCAGAACTAGAGTCATTGCATGTGTGTCCTTTTCCACAAACAACACATGGATCAACCGGTGTCATTGCATGTGCGTTCTTTCGACAAACCAAAGATGGATCAAGTAGTGGTCATTGTGTGTTCTTTCCATAAACCACACATGGATCAACCAGTGTCATTGCATGTGTGTTCTTTCACAAACCACATATGGATCCACCAGTGTCATTGGATGTGTGTTCTTTCCACAAACCACACATGGATCGACCAGTGGTCATTGCATGTGTGTTCTTTCCACAAACCACACATGGATCCCCCTGAGTCAATGCATGTGTGTTCTATCCACAAACCACATATAGATCAACCAGTGTAATTGCATTTGTGTTCTTTCCACAAACCACATATGGATCCACTAGAGTTATTGCATGTGTGTTCTTTTCACAAACCACATATGGATCCACCAGTGTCATTGCATGTGTGTTCTTTCCACAAACCACATATGGATCCACCAGTGTCATTGTATGTGTATTCTTTCCACAAACCACACATGGATCCCCCTGAGTCATTGCATGTGTGTTCTTTCCACAAACCACATATGGATCAACCAGTGTCATTGCATGTGTTTTCTTATACTAAAACTAGCACTAGAGTCATTGCATGTGTGTTCTTATACTAAAACCAGCACTAGAGTCATTGCATGTGTGTTCTTTTCACAAACCACATATGGATCCACCAGTGTCATTGCATGTGTGTTCTTTCCACAAAACACACATGGATCGACCAGTGGTCACTGCATGTGTGTTCTTTCCACAAACGACACATGGATCACCCTGAGTCATTGCATGTGTGTTCTTTCCACAAACCACATATGGATCAACCAATGTCATTGCATGTGTGTTCTTATACTAAAACAAGCACTAGAGTCATTGCATGTGTGTTCTTATACTAAAACTAGCACTAGAGTCATTGCATGTGTATTCTTTCCACAAACCACACATGGATGAACCAGTGGTCATTGCATGTGTGTTCTTTTCCACAAACCAAATATGGATGAACTAGAGTCATTGCATGTGTGTTCTTTTCACAAACCACATATGGCCCCACTAGAGTCATTGCATGTGTGTTCTTATACTAAAACCAGCACTAGAGTCATTGCATGTGTGTTCTTTTCACAAACCACATATGGATCCACTAGTGTCATTGCATGTGTGTTCTTTTCACAAACCACACATGGATCGACCAGTGGTCATTGCATGTGTGTTCTTTCCACAAACTACACATGGATCCCCCTGAGTCATTGCATGTGTGTTCTTTCCACAAACCACATATGGATCAACCAGTGTCATTGCATGTGTGTTCTTATATGAAAACCAGCACTAGAGTCATTGCATGTGTGTTCTTATACTAAAACCAGCACTAGAGTCATTGCATCCGTGTTCTAATACTAAAACCAGCACTAGAGTCATTGCACGTGTGTTCTTTCTAGAAACCACACATGGATCAACCAGTGTCTTTGGATATGTGTTCTTGCCACAAACCACATATGGATCAACCAGTGGTCATTACATGTGTTTTTTTTCCACAAACCACATATGGATCCACTAGAGTCATTGCATGTGTGTTCTTTTCACAAACCACATATGGACCCACTAGAGTCATTGCATGTGCGTTCTTATACTAAAACTAGCACTAGAGTCATTACATGTGTGTTCTTTTCACAAACTACATATGGATCCACCAGTGTCATTGCATGTGTGTTATTTCCACAAACCACACATGGATTGACTAGTGGTCATTACATGTGTGTTCCTTCCATAAACCACACATGGATCCCCCTGAGTCATTGCATGTGTGTTCTTTCCACGAACCACATATGGATCAACTAGTGTCATTGCATGTGTATTCTTATACTAAAACCAGCACTAGAGTCATTGCATGTGTGTTCTTTTCCACAAACCACACATGGATCAACCGATGTCATTGCATGTGTGTTCTTTCCACAAACCACAGATGGATCAACCTGTGGTCACTGCTTGTGTGTTCTTTCCACAAACCACACATGGATCAACTAGTGTCATTCCATGTGTGTTCTTTCACAAACCACATATGGATCCACCAGTGTCATTGGATGTATGTTCTTTCCACAAACCACACTTGGATCGACCAGTGGTCATTGCATGTGTGTGCTTTCCACAAACCACACATGGATCCCCCTGAGTCATTGCATGTGTGTTCTATCCACAAACCACATATGGATCAACCAGTGTAATTGCATTTGTGTTCTTTCCACAAACCACATATGGATCCACTAGAGTTATTGCATGTGTGTTCTTTTCACAAACCACATATGGATCCACCAGTGTCATTGCATGTGTGTTCTTTCCACAAACCACATATGGATCCACCAGTGTCATTGTATGTGTATTCTTTCCACAAACCACACATGGATCCCCTGAGTCATTGCATGTGTGTTCTTTCCACAAACCACATATGGATCAACCAGTGTCACTGCATGTGTTTTCTTATACTAAAACTAGCACTAGAGTCATTGCATTTGTGTTCTTGTACTAAAACCAGTACTAGTGTCATTGCATGTGTGTTCTTTCCACAAACCACATATGGATCAACCAGTGTCTTTGCATGTGTGTTCTTTCCACAAACCACATATGGATCAACCAGTGGTCATTGCATGTGTGTTCTTTTCCACAAACCACATATGGATCCACTAGAGTCATTGCATGTGTGTTCTTTCCACAAACCACATATGGACCGACTAGAGTCATTGCATGTGCGTTCTTATACTAAAACCTGCACTAGAGTCATTGCATGTGTGTTCTTTTCACAAACCACATATGGATCCACCAGTGTCATTGCATGTGTGTTCTTTCCACAAAACACACATGGATCAACCAGTGGTCATTGCATTTGTGTTCTTTCCACAACCGACACATGGATCAACCTGAGTCATTGCATGTGTGTTCTTTCCACAAACCACATATGGATCAACCAGTGTCATTTCAGGTGTGTTCTTATACTAAAACCAGCACTAGAGTCATTGCATGTGTGTTCTTATACTTAAACCAGCGCTAGAGTCATTGCATGTGTGTTCTTTCCACAAACCACACATGGGTCAACCAGTGTCATTGCATGTGTATTGTTTCCACAAACCACATATGGATCAACCAGTGGTCATTGCATGTGTGTTCTTTTCCACAAACCACATATGGATGAACTAGAGTCATTGCATGTGTGTTCTTTTCACAAACCACATATGGCCCCACTAGAGTCATTGCATGTGTGTTCTTATACTAAAACCAGCACTAGAGTCATTGCATGTGTGTTCTTTTCACAAACCACATATGGATCCACCAGTGTCATTGCATGAGTGTTCTTTTCACAAACCACACATGGATCGACCAGTGGTCATTGCATGTGTGTTCTTTCCACAAACTACACATGGATCCCCCTGGGTCATTGCATGTGTGTTCTTTCCACAAACCACATATGGATCAACCAGTGTCATTACATGTGTGTTCTTATACGAAAACCAGCACTAGAGTCATTGCATGTCTGTTCTTATAATAAAACCAGCACTAGAGTCATTGCATGTGTGTTCTTATACTAAAACCAGCACTAGAGTCATTGCATGTGTGTTCTTTCCCGAAACCACACATGGATCAACCAGTGTCTTTGCATGTGTGTTCTTTCCACAAACCACATATGGATCAAGCAGTGGACATTGCATGTGTGTTCTTTTCCACAAACCACATGTGGATCCACTAGAGTCATTGCATGTGTGTTCTTTTCACAAACCACATATGGACCCACTAGTGTCATTGCATGTGCGTTCTTATACTAAAACCAGCACTAGAGTCATTGCATGTATGTTCTTTTCACAAACTACATATGGATCAACCAGTGGTCATTGCATGTGTGTTCTTTCCACAAACCACACATGGATCAACCAGTGTCATTGCATGTGTGTTCTTTAACAAACCACATATGGATCCACCGGTGTCATTGGATGTGTGTTCTTTCCACAAACCGCACATGGATCGACCAATGGTCATTGCATGTGTGTTCTTTCCACAAACCACACATGGATCCCCCCGAGTCATTGCATGTGTGTTCTTTCCACAAACCACATATGGATCAACCAATGTCATTGCATGTGTGTTCTTTCCACAAACCACATATGGATCCACTAGAGTTATTGCATGTGTGTTCTTTTCACAAATCACATATGGATCCACCAGTGTCATTACAAGTGTGTTCTTTCCACAAACCACACATTGATCGACCAGTGGTCATTGCATATGTATTCTTTCCACAAACCACACATGGATCCCCTTGAGTCATTGCATGTGTGTTCTTTCCACAAACCACATATGGATCAACCAGTGTCATTGCATGTATTTTCTTATACTAAAACTAGCACTAGAGTCATTGCATGTGTGTTCTTATACTAAAACCAGCACTAGAGTCATTGCATGTGTGTTCTTTCCACAAACCACACATGGATCAACCAGTGTCTTTGCATGTGTGTTATTTCCAAAAACCACATATGGATCAACCAGTGGTCATTGCATGTGTGTTCTTTTCCACAAACCACATATGAATCCACTAGAGTCATTGCATGTGTGTTCTTTTCACAAACCACATATGGACCCACTAGAGTAATTGCATGTGCGTTCTTATTCTAAAACCAGCACTAGAGTCATTGCATGTGTGTTCTTTTCACAAACTACATATGGATCCACCAGTGTCATTGCATGTGTATTCTTTCCACAAACCACACATGGATTGACTAGTGGTCATTACATGTGTGTTCCTTCCACAAACCACACATGGATCCCCCTGAGTCATTGCATGTGTGTTCTTTCCACGAACCACATATGGATCAACTAGTGTCATTGCATGTGTGTTCTTATACTAAAACCAGCACTAGAGTCATTGCATGTGTGTCCTTTTCCACAAACCACACATGGATCAACCGGTGTCATTGCATGTGCGTTCTTTCCACAAACCACATATGGATCAACTAGTGGTCATTGTGTGTTCTTTCCACAAACCACACATGGATCAACCAGTGTCATTGCATGTGTGTTCTTTCACAAACCACATATGGATCCACCAGTGTCATTGGATGTGTGTTCTTTCCACAAACCACACATGGATCGACCAGTGGTCATTGCATGTGTGTTCTTTCCACAAATCACAATGGATCCCCCCGTGTCAATGCATTTGTGTTCTTTCCACAAACCACATATGGATCAACCAGTGTCATTGCATGTGTGTTCTTATACGAAAACCAGCACTAGAGTCATTTCATGCGTTTTCTTATACTAAAACCAGCACTAGAGTCATTGCATGTGTGTTCTTATACTAAAACCAGCACTAGAGTCATTGCATGTGTGTTCTTTCCAGAAACCACACATGGATCAACCAGTGTCTTTGCATGTGTGTTCTTTCCACAAACCACATATGGATCAACCAGTGGTCATTGCATGTGTGTTCTTTTCCACAAACCACATATGGATCCACTAGAGTCATTGCATGTGTGTTCTTTTCACAAACCACATATGGACCCACTAGAGTCATTGCATGTGCGTTCTTATACTAAAACCAGCACTAGAGTCATTGCATGTGTGTTCTTTTCACAAACTACATATGGATCCACCATTGTCATTGCATGTGTGTTCTTTCCACGAACCACACATGGATTGACTAGTGGTCATTACATGTGTGTTCCTTCCACAAACCACACATGGATCCCCCTGAGTCATTGCATGTGTATTCTTTCCACGAACCACGTATGGATCAACTAGTGTCATTGCATGTGTGTTCTTATACTAAAACCAGCACTAGAGTCATTGCATGTGTGTTCTTTTCCACAAACCACACATGGATCAACCAGTGTCATTGCATGTGTGTTCTTTCCACAAACCACATATGGATCAACCAGTGGTCATTGCATGTGTGTTCTTTCCACAAACCACACATGGATCAACGAGTGTCATTGCATGTGTGTTCTTTCACAAACCACATATGGATCCACCAGTGTCATTGGATGTGTGTTCTTTCCACAAATCACACATGGATCGACCAATGGTCATTGCATGTGTGTTCTTTCCACAAACCACACATGGATCCCCCTGAGTCATTGCATGTCTGTTCTTTCCACAAACCACATATGGATCCCCCTGGGTCATTGCATGTGTGTTCTTTCCACAAACCACATATGGATCAACCAGTGTCATTGCATGTGTATTCTTTCCACAAACCACATATGGATCCACCAGTGTCATTGCATGTGTGTTCTTTCCACAAACCACACATTGATCGACCAGTGGTCATAGTATGTGTATTCTTTCCACAAACCACACATGGATCCCCCTGAGTCATTGCATGTGTGTTCTTTCCACAAACCACATATGGATCAACCAGTGTCATTGCATGTGTTTTCTTATACTAAAACTAGCACAAGAGTCATTGCATGTGTGTTCTTATACTAAAACCAGTACTAGAGTTATTGCATGTGTGTTCTTTCCACAAACCACACATGGATCAACCAGTGTCTTTGCATGTGTGTTCTTTCCACAAACCACATATGGATCAACTAGTGGTCATTGCATGTGTGTTCTTTTCACAAACCACATATAGACCCACTAGAGTCATTGCATGTGCGTTCTTATACTAAAACCAGCACTAGAGTCATTGCATGTGTGTTCTTTTCACAAACCACATATGGATCCACCAGTGTCATTGCATGTGTGTTCTTTCGACAAAACACACATGGATCAACCAGTGGTCATTGCATGTGTGTTCTTTCCACAAACCACACATGGATCCCCCTGAGTCATTGCATTTGTGTTTTTCCACAAACCACATATGGATCAACCAGTGTCATTCCATTTGTGTTCTTTCCACAAACCACATATGGATCCACCAGAGTTATTGCATGTGTGTTCTTTTCACAAACCACATATGGATCCACCAGTGTCATTGCATGTGTGTTCTTTCCACAAACAACACATTGATCGACTAGTGTCATTGCATGTGTGTTCTTTCCACAAACCACATATGGATCAACCAGTGGTCATTGCATGTGTGTTCTTTCCACAAACCACACATGGATAAACGAGTGTCATTGCATGTGTGTTCTTTCACAAACCACATATGGATCCACCAGTGTCATTGGATGTGTGTTCTTTCCACAAACCACACATGGATCCCCCTGAGTCATTGCATGTCTGTTCTTTCCACAAACCACATATGGATCAACCAGTGTCATTGCAGTTGTGTTCTTTCCACAAACCACATATGGATCCACCAGAGTTATTGCATGTGTGTTCTTTTCAGAAACCACATATGGATCCACCAGTGTCATTGCATGTGTGTTCTTTCCACAAACCACACATTGATCGACCAGTGGTCATTGTATGTGTATTCTTTCCACAAACCACACATGGATCCCCCTGAGTCATTGCATGTGTGTTCTTTCCACAAACCACATATGGATCAACCAGTGTCATTGCATGTGTTTTATTATACTAAAACTAGCACTAGAATCATTGCATGTGTGTTCTTATACTAAAACCAGTACTAGAGTCATTGCATGTGTGTTCTTTCCACAAACCCCACATTGATCAACCAGTGTCTTTGCATGTGTGTTCTTTCCACAAACCACATATGGATCAACCAGTGGTCATTGCATGGGTGTTCTTTTCACAAACCACATATGGCCCCACTAGAGTCATTGCATGTGTGTTCTTATACTAAAACCAGCACTAGAGCCATTGAATGTGTGTTCTTTTCACAAACCACATATGGATCCACCAGTGTCATTGCATATGTGTTCTTTTCACAAACCACACATGGATCGACCAGTGTCATTGCATGTGTGTTCTTTAACAAACCACATATGGATCCACCAGTGTCATTGGATGTGTGTTCTTTCCACAAACCACACATGGATCGACCAATGGTCATTGCATGTGTGTTCTTTCCACAAACCACACATGGATCCCCCCGAGTCATTGCATGTGTGTTCTTTCCACAAACCACATATGGATCAACCAATGTCATTGCATGTGTGTTCTTTCCACAAACCACATATGGATCCACTAGAGTTATTGCATGTGTGTTCTTTTCACAAATCACATATGGATCCACCAGTGTCATTGCAAGTGTGTTCTTTCCACAAACCACACATTGATCGACCAGTGGTCATTGCATATGTATTCTTTCCACAAACCACACATGGATCCCCTTGAGTCATTGCATGTGTGTTCTTTCCACAAACCACATATGGATCAACCAGTGTCATTGCATGTATTTTCTTATACTAAAACTAGCACTAGAGTCATTGCATGTGTGTTCTTATACTAAAACCAGCACTAGAGTCATTGCATGTGTGTTCTTTCCACAAACCACACATGGATCAACCAGTGTCTTTGCATGTGTGTTATTTCCAAAAACCACATATGGATCAACTAGTGGTCATTGCATGTGTGTTCTTTTCCACAAACCACATATGGATCCACTAGAGTCATTGCATGTGTGTTCTTTTCACAAACCACATATGGACCCACTAGAGTAATTGCATGTGCGTTCTTATTCTAAAACCAGCACTAGAGTCATTGCATGTGTGTTCTTTTCACAAACTACATATGGATCCACCAGTGTCATTGCATGTGTATTCTTTCCACAAACCACACATGGATTGACTAGTGGTCATTACATGTGTGTTCCTTCCACAAACCACACATGGATCCCCCTGAGTCATTGCATGTGTGTTCTTTCCAGGAACCACATATGGATCAACTAGTGTCATTGCATGTGTGTTCTTATACTAAAACCAGCACTAGAGTCATTGCATGTGTGTCCTTTTCCACAAACCACACATGGATCAACCGGTGTCATTGCATGTGCGTTCTTTCCACAAACCACATATGGATCAACTAGTGGTCATTGTGTGTTCTTTCCACAAACCACACATGGATCAACCAGTGTCATTGCATGTGTGTTCTTTCACAAACCACATATGGATCCACCTGTGTCATTGGATGTGTGTTCTTTCCACAAACCACACATGGATCGACCAGTGGTCATTGCATGTGTGTTCTTTCCACAAATCACAATGGATCCCCCTGTGTCAATGCATTTGTGTTCTTTCCACAAACCACATATGGATCAACCAGTGTCATTGCATGTGTGTTCTTATACGAAAACCAGCACTAGAGTCATTGCATGCGTTTTCTTATACTAAAACCAGCACTAGAGTCATTGCATGTGTGTTCTTATACTAAAACCAGCACTAGAGTCATTGCATGTGTGTTCTTTCCAGAAACCACACATGGATCAACCAGTGTCTTTGCATGTGTGTTCTTTCCACAAACCACATATGGATCAACCAGTGGTCATTGCATGTGTGTTCTTTTCCACAAACCACATATGGATCCACTAGAGTCATTGCATGTGTGTTCTTTTCACAAACCACATATGGACCCACTAGAGTCATTGCATGTGCGTTCTTATACTAAAACCAGCACTAGAGTCATTGCATGTGTGTTCTTTTCACAAACTACATATGGATCCACCATTGTCATTGCATGTGTGTTCTTTCCACGAACCACACATGGATTGACTAGTGGTCATTACATGTGTGTTCCTTCCACAAACCACACATGGATCCCCCTGAGTCATTGCATGTGTATTCTTTCCACGAACCACATATGGATCAACTAGTGTCATTGCATGTGTGTTCTTATACTAAAACCAGCACTAGAGTCATTGCATGTGTGTTCTTTTCACAAACCACATATGGACCCACTAGAGTCATTGCATGTGCGTTCTTATACTAAAACCAGCACTAGAGTCATTGCATGTGTGTTCTTTTCACAAACTACATATGGATCCACCATTGTCATTGCATGTGTGTTCTTTCCACGAACCACACATGGATTGACTAGTGGTCATTACATGTGTGTTCCTTCCACAAACCACACATGGATCCCCCTGAGTCATTGCATGTGTATTCTTTCCACGAACCACATATGGATCAACTAGTGTCATTGCATGTGTGTTCTTATACTAAAACCAATACTAGAGTCATTGCATGTGTGTTCTTTTCACAAACTACATATGGATCCAGCAGTGTCATTGCATGTGTGTTCTTTCCACAAACCACACATGGATTGACTAGTGGTCATTACATGTGTGTTCCTTCCACAAACCACACATGGATCCCCCTGAGTAATTGCATGTGTGTTCTTTCCAGGAACCACATATGGATCAACTAGTGTCATTGCATGTGTGTTCTTATACTAAAACCAGCACTAGAGTCATTGCATGTGTGTCCTTTTCCACAAACCACACATGGATCAACCGGTGTCATTGCATGTGCGTTCTTTCCACAAACCACATATGGATCAACTAGTGGTCATTGTGTGTTCTTTCCACAAACCACACATGGATCAACCAGTGTCATTGCATGTGTGTTCTTTCACAAACCACATATGGATCCACCTGTGTCATTGGATGTGTGTTCTTTCCACAAACCACACATGGATCGACCAGTGGTCATTGCATGTGTGTTCTTTCCACAAATCACAATGGATCCCCCTGTGTCAATGCATTTGTGTTCTTTCCACAAACCACATATGGATCAACCAGTGTCATTGCATGTGTGTTCTTATACGAAAACCAGCACTAGAGTCATTGCATGCGTTTTCTTATACTAAAACCAGCACTAGAGTCATTGCATGTGTGTTCTTATACTAAAACCAGCACTAGAGTCATTGCATGTGTGTTCTTTCCAGAAACCACACATGGATCAACCAGTGTCTTTGCATGTGTGTTCTTTCCACAAACCACATATGGATCAACCAGTGGTCATTGCATGTGTGTTCTTTTCCACAAACCACATATGGATCCACTAGAGTCATTGCATGTGTGTTCTTTTCACAAACCACATATGGACCCACTAGAGTCATTGCATGTGCGTTCTTATACTAAAACCAGCACTAGAGTCATTGCATGTGTGTTCTTTTCACAAACTACATATGGATCCACCATTGTCATTGCATGTGTGTTCTTTCCACGAACCACACATGGATTGACTAGTGGTCATTACATGTGTGTTCCTTCCACAAACCACACATGGATCCCCCTGAGTCATTGCATGTGTATTCTTTCCACGAACCACATATGGATCAACTAGTGTCATTGCATGTGTGTTCTTATACTAAAACCAGCACTAGAGTCATTGCATGTGTGTTCTTTTCACAAACCACATATGGACCCACTAGAGTCATTGCATGTGCGTTCTTATACTAAAACCAGCACTAGAGTCATTGCATGTGTGTTCTTTTCACAAACTACATATGGATCCACCATTGTCATTGCATGTGTGTTCTTTCCACGAACCACACATGGATTGACTAGTGGTCATTACATGTGTGTTCCTTCCACAAACCACACATGGATCCCCCTGAGTCATTGCATGTGTATTCTTTCCACGAACCACATATGGATCAACTAGTGTCATTGCATGTGTGTTCTTATACTAAAACCAATACTAGAGTCATTGCATGTGTGTTCTTTTCACAAACTACATATGGATCCAGCAGTGTCATTGCATGTGTGTTCTTTCCACAAACCACACATGGATTGACTAGTGGTCATTACATGTGTGTTCCTTCCACAAACCACACATGGATCCCCCTGAGTAATTGCATGTGTGTTCTTTCCAGGAACCACATATGGATCAACTAGTGTCATTGCATGTGTGTTCTTATACTAAAACCAGCACTAGAGTCATTGCATGTGTGTCCTTTTCCACAAACCACACATGGATCAACCGGTGTCATTGCATGTGCGTTCTTTCCACAAACCACATATGGATCAACTAGTGGTCATTGTGTGTTCTTTCCACAAACCACACATGGATCAACCAGTGTCATTGCATGTGTGTTCTTTCACAAACCACATATGGATCCACCTGTGTCATTGGATGTGTGTTCTTTCCACAAACCACACATGGATCGACCAGTGGTCATTGCATGTGTGTTCTTTCCACAAATCACAATGGATCCCCCTGTGTCAATGCATTTGTGTTCTTTCCACAAACCACATATGGATCAACCAGTGTCATTGCATGTGTGTTCTTATACGAAAACCAGCACTAGAGTCATTGCATGCGTTTTCTTATACTAAAACCAGCACTAGAGTCATTGCATGTGTGTTCTTATACTAAAACCAGCACTAGAGTCATTGCATGTGTGTTCTTTCCAGAAACCACACATGGATCAACCAGTGTCTTTGCATGTGTGTTCTTTCCACAAACCACATATGGATCAACCAGTGGTCATTGCATGTGTGTTCTTTTCCACAAACCACATATGGATCCACTAGAGTCATTGCATGTGTGTTCTTTTCACAAACCACATATGGACCCACTAGAGTCATTGCATGTGCGTTCTTATACTAAAACCAGCACTAGAGTCATTGCATGTGTGTTCTTTTCACAAACTACATATGGATCCACCATTGTCATTGCATGTGTGTTCTTTCCACGAACCACACATGGATTGACTAGTGGTCATTACATGTGTGTTCCTTCCACAAACCACACATGGATCCCCCTGAGTCATTGCATGTGTATTCTTTCCACGAACCACATATGGATCAACTAGTGTCATTGCATGTGTGTTCTTATACTAAAATCAGCACTAGAGTCATTGCATGTGTGTTCTTTTCCACAAACCACACATGGATCAACCAGTGTCATTGCATGTGTGTTCTTTCCACAAACCACATATGGATCAACCAGTGGTCATTGCATGTGTGTTCTTTCCACAAACCACACATGGATCAACGAGTGTCATTGCATGTGTGTTCTTTCACAAACCACATATGGATCCACCAGTGTCATTGGATGTGTGTTCTTTCCACAAATCACACATGGATCGACCAATGGTCATTGCATGTGTGTTCTTTCCACAAACCACACATGGATCCCCCTGAGTCATTGCATGTCTGTTCTTTCCACAAACCACATATGGATCCCCCTGGGTCATTGCATGTGTGTTCTTTCCACAAACCACATATGGATCAACCAGTGTCATTGTATGTGTATTCTTTCCACAAACCACATATGGATCCACCAGTGTCATTGCATGTGTGTTCTTTCCACAAACCACATATGGATCCACCAGTGTCATTGTATGTGTATTCTTTCCACAAACCACACATGGATCCCCCTGAGTCATTGCATGTGTGTTCTTTCCACAAACCACATATGGATCAACCAGTGTCATTGCATGTGTTTTCTTATACTAAAACTAGCACTAGAGTCATTGCATGTGTGTTCTTATACTAAAACCAGTACTAGAGTTATTGCATGTGTGTTCTTTCCACAAACCACACATGGATCAACCAGTGTCTTTGCATGTGTGTTCTTTCCACAAACCACATATGGATCAACTAGTGGTCATTGCATGTGTGTTCTTTTCACAAACCACATATAGACCCACTAGAGTCATTGCATGTGCGTTCTTATACTAAAACCAGCACTAGAGTCATTGCATGTGTGTTCTTTTCACAAACCACATATGGATCCACCAGTGTCATTGCATGTGTGTTCTTTCCACAAAACACACATGGATCAACCAGTGGTCATTGCATGTGTGTTCTTTCCACAAACCACACATGGATCCCCCTGAGTCATTGCATTTGTGTTTTTCCACAAACCACATATGGATCAACCAGTGTCATTCCATTTGTGTTCTGTCCACAAACCACATATGGATCCACCAGAGTTATTGCATGTGTGTTCTTTTCACAAACCACATATGGATCCACCAGTGTCATTGCATGTGTGTTCTTTCCACAAACAACACATTGATCGACTAGTGTCATTGCATGTGTGTTCTTTCCACAAACCACATATGGATCAACCAGTGGTCATTGCATGTGTGTTCTTTCCACAAACCACACATGGATCAACGAGTGTCATTGCATGTGTGTTATTTCACAAACCACATATGGATCCACCAGTGTCATTGGATGTGTGTTCTTTCCACAAACCACACATGGATCCCCCTGAGTCATTGCATGTCTGTTCTTTCCACAAACCACATATGGATCAACCAGTGGCATTGCATTTGTGTTCTTTCCACAAACCACATATGGATCCACCAGAGTTATTGCATGTGTGTTCTTTTCAGAAACCACATATGGATCCACCAGTGTCATTGCATGTGTGTTCTTTCCACAAACCACACATTGATCGACCAGTGGTCATTGTATGTGTATTCTTTCCACAAACCACACATGGATCCCCCTGAGTCATTGCATGTGTGTTCTTTCCACAAACCACATATGGATCAACCAGTGTCATTGCATGTGTTTTATTATACTAAAACTAGCACTAGAATCATTGCATGTGTGTTCTTATACTAAAACCAGTACTAGAGTCATTGCATGTGTGTTCTTTCCACAAACCCCACATGGATCAACCAGTGTCTTTCCATGTGTGTTCTTTCCACAAACCACATATGGATCAACCACTGGTCATTGCATGGGTGTTCTTTTCACAAACCACATATGGCCCCACTAGAGTCATGGCATGTGTGTTCTTATACTAAAACCAGCACTAGAGCCATTGCATGTGTGTTCTTTTCACAAACCACATATGGATCCACCAGTGTCATTGCATGTGTATTCTTTTCACAAACCACACATGGATCGACCAGTGGTCATTGCATGTGTGTTCTTTCCACAAACTACACATGGATACCCCTGAGTCATTGCATGTGTGTGCTTTCCACAAACCACATATCGATCAACCAGTGTTATTGCATGTGTGTTCTTATACGAAAACCAGCACTAGAGTCATTGCATGAGTGTTCTTATACTAAAACCAGCACTAGAGTCATTGCATGTGTGTTCTTATACTAAAACCAGCACTAGAGTCATTGCATGTGTGTTCTTTCTAGAAACCACACATGGATCAACCAGTGTCTTTGCATGTGTGTTCTTTCCACAAACCACATATGGACCCACTAGAGTCATTGCATGTGTGTTCTTTTCACAAACCACATATGGACCCACTAGAGTCATTGCATGTGCGTTCTTATACTAAAACCAGCACTAGAGTCATTGCATGTGTGTTCTTTTCACAAACTACATATGGATCCACCATTGTCATTGCATGTTTGTTCTTTCCACAAACCACACATGGATTGACTAGTGGTCATTACATGTGTGTTCCTTCCACAAACCACACATGGATCCCCCTGAGTCATTGCATGTGTGTTCTTTCCACGAACCACATATGGATCAACTAGTGTCATTGCATGTGTGTTCTTATACTAAAACCAGCACTAGAGTCATTGCATTTGTGTTCTTTTCCACAAATCACACATGGATCAACCAGTGTCATTGCATGTGTGTTCTTTCCACAAACCACATATGGATCAACCAGTGGTCATTGCATGTGTGTTCTTTCCACAAACAACACATGGATCAACGAGTGTCATTGCATGTGTGTTCTGTCACAAACCACATATGGATCCACCAGTGTCATTGGATGTGTGTTCTTTCCACAAACCACACATGGATTGACCAATGGTCATTGCATGTGTGTTCTTTCCACAAACCACACATGGATACCCCTAAGTCATTGCATGTGTGTTCTTTCCACAAACCACATATAGATCAACCAGTGTCATTGCATTTGGGTTCTTTCCACAAACCACATATGGATCCACTAGAGTTATTGCATGTGTGTTCTTTTCACAAACCACATATGGATCCACCAGTGTCATTGCATGTGTGTTCTTTCCACAAACCACACATTGATCGACCAGTGGTCATTGTATGTGTATTCTGTCCACAAACCACACATGGATCCCCCTGAGTCATTGCATGTGTGTTCTTTCCACAAACCACATATGGATCAACCAGTGTCATTGCATGTGTTTTCTTATACTAAAACTAGCACTAGAGTCATTGCATGTGTGTTCTTATACTAAAACCAGTACTAGAGTCATTGCATGTGTGTTCTTTCCACAAACCACACATGGATCAACCAGTGTCTTTGCATGTGTGTTCTTTCCACAAACCACATATGGATCAAACAGTGGTCATTGCATGTGTGTTCTTTTCCACAAACCACATATGGATCAACTAGAGTCATTGCATGTGTGTTCTTTCCACAAACCACACATGGATCAACCAGTGTCTTTGCATGTGTGTTCTTTCCACAAACCACATATGGATCAAACAGTGGTCATTGCATGTGTGTTCTTTCCACAAACCACATATGGCCCCACTAGAGTCATTGCATGTGTGTTCTTTCCACAAACCACACATTGATCGACCAGTGGTCATTATATGTGTATTCTTTCCACAAACCACACATGGATCCCCCTGAGTAATTGCATGTGTGTTCTTTCCACAAACCACACATGGATCAACCAGCGTCATTGCACGTGTGTTCTTTCCACAAACCACATATGGATCAACCAGTGGTCATTGCATGTGTGTTCTTTCCACAAACAACACATGGATCAACGAGTGTCATTGCATGTGTGTTCTGTCACAAACCACATATGGATCCACCAGTGTCATTGGATGTGTGTTCTTTCCACAAACCACACATGGATTGACCAATGGTCATTGCATGTGTGTTCTTTCCACAAACCACACATGGATACCCCTAAGTCATTGCATGTGTGTTCTTTCCACAAACCACATATAGATCAACCAGTGTCATTGCATTTGGGTTCTTTCCACAAACCAAATATGGATCCACTAGAGTTATTGCATGTGTGTTCTTTTCACAAACCACATATGGATCCACCAGTGTCATTGCATGTGTGTTCTTTCCACAAACCACACATTGATCGACCAGTGGTCATTGTATGTGTATTCTGTCCACAAACCACACATGGATCCCCCTGAGTCATTGCATGTGTGTTCTTTCCACAAACCACATATGGATCAACCAGTGTCATTGCATGTGTTTTCGTATACTAAAACTAGCACTAGAGTCATTGCATGTGTGTTCTTATACTAAAACCAGTACTAGAGTCATTGCATGTGTGTTCTTTCCACAAACCACACATGGATCAACCAGTGTCTTTGCATGTGTGTTCTTTCCACAAACCACATATGGATCAAACAGTGGTCATTGCATGTGTGTTCTTTTCCACAAACCACATATGGATCAACTAGAGTCATTGCATGTGTGTTCTTTCCACAAACCACACATGGATCAACCAGTGTCTTTGCATGTGTGTTCTTTCCACAAACCACATATGGATCAAACAGTGGTCATTGCATGTGTGTTCTTTTCACAAACCACATATGGCCCCACTAGAGTCAATGCATGTGTGTTCTTTCCACAAACCACACATTGATCGACCA
This sequence comes from Avena sativa, assembly GCA_916181665.1. Classification (NCBI taxonomy): domain Eukaryota; kingdom Viridiplantae; phylum Streptophyta; class Magnoliopsida; order Poales; family Poaceae; genus Avena; species Avena sativa. Next base: position 21,240,960 of record OV702290.1, on the reverse strand, counting down.
GTGGTCATTGTATGTGTATTCTTTCCACAAACCACACATGGATCCCCCTGAGTCATTGCATGTGTGTTCTTTCCACAAACCACACATGGATCAACCAGCGTCATTGCACGTGTGTTCTTTCCACAAACCACATATGTTTCAACCAGTGGTCATTGCATGTGTGTTCTTTCCACGAACCACATATGGATCAACTAGTGTCATTGCATGTGTGTTCTTATACTAAAACCAATACTAGAGTCATTGCATGTGTGTTCTTTCCACAAACCACACATGGATCAGCTAGTGTCTTTGCATGTGTGATATTTCCACAAACCACATATGGATCAACCAGTGGTCATTGCATGTGTGTTCTTTTCCACAAACCACATATGGATCCACTAGAGTCATTGCATGTGTGTTCTTTTCACAAAGCACATATGGACCCACTAGAGTCATTGCATGTGCGTTCGTATACTAAAACCAGCACTAGAGTCATTACATGTGTGTTCTTTTCACAAACTACATATGGATCCACCAGTGTCATTGCATGTGTGTTCTTTCCACAAACCACACATGGATTGACTAGTGGTCATTACATGTGTGTTCCTTCCACAAACCACATATGGACCCCCTGAGTCATTGCATGTGCGTTCTTATACTAAAACCTGCACTAGAGTCATTGCATGTGTGTTCTTTTCACAAACCACATATGGATCCACCAGTGTCATTGCATGTGTGTTCTTTCCACAAAACACACATGGATCAACCAGTGGTCATTGCATTTGTGTTCTATCCACAATTGACACATGGATCAACCTGAGTCATTGCATGTGTGTTCTTTCCACAAACCACATATGGATCAACCAGTGTCATTTCAGGTGTGTTCTTATACTAAAACCAGCACTAGAGTCATTGCATGTGTGTTCTTATACTTAAACCAGCACTAGAGTCATTGCATGTGTGTTCTTTCCACAAACCACACATGGGTCAACCAGTGTCATTGCATGTGTATTGTTTCCACAAACCACATATGGATCAACCAGTGGTCATTGCATGTGTGTTCTTTTCCACAAACCACATATGGATGAACTAGAGTCATTGCATGTGTGTTCTTTTCACAAACCACATATGGCCCCACTAGAGTCATTGCATGTGTGTTCTTATACTAAAACCAGCACTAGAGTCATTGCATGTGTGTTCTTTTCACAAACCACATATGGATCCACCAGTGTCATTGCATGTGTGTTCTTTTCACAAACCACACATGGATCGACCAGTGGTCATTGCATGTGTGTTCTTTCCACAAACTACACATGGATCCCCCTGAGTCATTGCATGTGTGTTCTTTCCACAAACCACATATGGATCAACCAGTGTCATTACATGTGTGTTCTTATACGAAAACCAGCACTAGAGTCATTGCATGTCTGTTCTTATAATAAAACCACCACTAAAGTCATTGCATGTGTGTTCTTATACTAAAACCAGCACTAGTGTCATTGCATGTGTGACTTTCCCGAAACCACACATGGATCAACCAGTGTCTTTGCATGTGTGTTCTTTCCACAAACCACATATGGATCAAGCAGTGGACATTGCATGTGTGTTCTTTTCCACAAACCACATATGGATCCACTAGAGTCATTGCATGTGTGTTCTTTTCACAAACAACATATGGACCCACTAGTGTCATTGCATGTGCGTTCTTATACTAAAACCAGCACTAGAGTCATTGCATGTATGTTCTTTTCACAAACTACATATGGATCAACCAGTGGTCATTGCATGTGTGTTCTTTCCACAAACCACACATGGATTAACCAGTGTTATTGCATGTGTGTTCTTTAACAAACCACATATGGATCCACCAGTGTCATTGGATGTGTGTTCTTTCCACAAACCACACATGGATCGACCAATGGTCATTGCATGTGTGTTCTTTCCACAAACCACACATGGATCCCCCTGAGTCATTGCATGTGTGTTCTTTCCACAAACCACATATGGATCAACCAGTGTCATTGCATGTGTGTTCTTTCCACAAACCACATATGGATCCACTAGAGTTATTGCATGTGTGTTCTTTTCACAAATCACATATGGATCCACCAGTGTCATTGCATGTGTGTTCTTTCCACAAACCACACATTGATCGACCAGTGGTCATTGCATATGTATTCTTTCCACAAACCACACATGGATCCCCTTGAGTCATTGCATGTGTGTTCTTTCCACAAACCACATATGGATCAACCAGTGTCATTGCATGTGTTTTCTTATACTAAAACTAGCACTAGAATCATTGCATGTGTGTTCTTATACTAAAACCAGCACTAGAGTCATTGCATGTGTGTTCTTTCCACAAACCACACATGGATCAACCAGTGTCTTTGCATGTGTGTTCTTTCCACAAACCACATATGGATGAACCAGTGGTCATTGCATGTGTGTTCTTTTCCACAAACCACATATGGATCCACTAGAGTCATTGCATGTGTGTTCTTTTCACAAACCACATATGGACCCACTAGAGTAATTGCATGTGCGTTCTTATTCTAAAACCAGCACTAGAGTCATTGCATGTGTGTTCTTGTCACAAACTACATATGGATCCACCAGTGTCATTGCATGTGTATTCTTTCCACAAACCACACATGGATTGACTAGTGGTCATTACATGTGTGTTCCTTCCACAAACCACACATGGACCCCCCTGAGTCATTGCATGTGTGTTCTTTCCACGAACCACATATGGATCAACTCGTGTCATTGCATGTGTGCTCTTATACTAAAACCAGCACTAGAGTCATTGCATGTGTGTCCTTTTCCACAAACCACACATGGATCAACCGGTGTCATTACATGTGCGTTCTTTCCACAAACCACAGATGGATCAACGAGTGGTCATTGTGTGTTCTGTCCACAAACCACACATGGATCAACCAGTATCATTGCATGTGTGTTCTTTCACAAACCACATATGGATCCACCAGTGTCATTGGATGTGTGTTCTTTCCACAAACCACACATGGATCGACCAGTGGTCATTGCATGTGTGTTCTTTCCACAAATCACAATGGATCCCCCTGTGTCAATGCATTTGTGTTCTTTCCACAAACCACATATGGATCAACCAGTGTCATTGCATGTGTGTTCTTATACGAAAACCAGCACTAGAGTCATTGCATGCGTTATCTTATACTAAAACCAGCACTAGAGTCATTGCATGTGTGTTCTTATACCAAAAGCAGCACTAGAGTCATTGCATGTGTGTTCTTTCCAGAAACCACACATGGATCAACCAGTGTCTTTGCATGTGTGTTCTTTCCACAAACCACATATGGATCAACCAGTGGTCATTGCATGTGTGTTCTTTTCCACAAACCACATATGGATCCACTAGAGTCATTGCATGTGTGTTCTTTTCACAAACCACATATGGACCCACTAGAGTCATTGCATGTGCGTTCTTATACTAAAACCAGCACTAGAGTCATTGCATGTGTGTTCTTTTCACAAACTACATATGGATCCACCATTGTCATTGCATGTGTGTTCTTTCCACGAACCACACATGGATTGACTAGTGGTCATTACATGTGTGTTCCTTCCACAAACCACACATGGATCCCCCTGAGTCATTGCATGTGTATTCTTTCCACGAACCACATATGGATCAACTAGTGTCATTGCATGTGTGTTCTTATACTAAAACCAGCACTAGAGTCATTGCATGTGTGTTCTTTTCCACAAACCACACATGGATCAACCAGTGTCATTGCATGTGTGTTCTTTCCACAAACCACATATGGATCAACCAGTGGTCATTGCATGTGTGTTCTTTCCACAAACCACACATGGATCAACGAGTGTCATTGCATGTGTGTTCTTTCACAAACCACATATGGATCCACCAGTGTCATTGGGTGTGTGTTCTTTCCACAAATCACACATGGATCGACCAATGGTCATTGCATGTGTGTTCTTTCCACAAACCACACATGGATCCCCCTGAGTCATTGCATGTCTGTTCTTTCCACAAACCACATATGGATCCCCCTGGGTCATTGCATGTGTGTTCTTTCCACAAACCATATATGGATCAACCAGTGTCTATGTATGTGTATTCTTTCCACAAACCACATATGGATCCACCAGTGGTCACACACGTGTGTTCTTTCCACAAACCACACATGGATCAACGAGTGTCATTGCATGTGTTTCTTTCACAAACCACATATGGATCCACCAGTGTCATTGGATGTGTGTTCTTTCCACAAATCACACATGGATCGACCAATGGTCATTGCATGTGTGTTCTTTCCACAAACCACACATGGATCCCCCTGAGTCATTGCATGTCTGTTCTTTCCACAAACCACATATGGATCCCCCTAGGTCATTGCATGTGTGTTCTTTCCACAAACCATATATGGATCAACCAGTGTCATTGTACGTGTATTCTTTCCACAAACTACATATGGATCCACCAGTGTCATTGCATGTGTGTTCTTTCCACAAACCACATATGGATCCACCAGTGTCATTGTATGTGTATTCTTTCCACAAACCACACATGGATCCCCCTGAGTCATTGCATGTGTGTTCTTTCCACAAACCACATATGGATCAACCAGTGTCATTGCATGTGTTTTCTTATACTAAAACTAGCACTAGAGTCATTGCATGTGTGTTCTTATACTAAAACCAGTACTAGAGTTATTGCATGTGTGTTCTTTCCACAAACCACACATGGATCAACCAGTGTCTTTGCATGTGTGTTCTTTCCACAAACCACATATGGATCAACTAGTGGTCATTGCATGTGTGTTCTTTTCACAAACCACATATAGACCCACTAGAGTCATTGCATGTGCGTTCTTATACTAAAACCAGCACTAGAGTCATTGCATGTGTGTTCTTTTCACAAACCACATATGGTTCCACCAGTGTCATTGCATGTGTGTTCTTTCCACAAAACACACATGGATCAACCAGTGGTCATTGCATGTGTGTTCTTTCCACAAACCACACATGGATCCCCCTGAGTCATTGCATGTGTGTTTTTCCACAAACCACATATGGATCAACCAGTGTCATTCCATTTGTGTTCTTTCCACAAACCACATATGGATCCACCAGAGTTATTGCATGTGTGTTCTTTTCACAAACCACATATGGATCCACCAGTGTCATTGCATGTGTGTTCTTTCCACAAACCACACATTGATCGACCAGTGGTCATTGTATGTGTATTCTTTCCACAAAGCACACATGGATCCCCCTGAGTCATTGCATGTGTGTTCTTTCCACAAACCACATATGGATCAACCAGTGTCATTGCATGTGTTTTCTTATACTAAAACTAGCACTAGAGTCATTGCATGTGTGTTCTTAGACTAAAACCAGTACTAGAGTCATTGCATGTGTGTTCTTTCCACAAACCACACATGGATCAACCAGTGTCTTTGCATGTGTGTTCTTTCCACAAACCACATACGGATCAACCAGTGGTCATTGCATGGGTGTTCTTTTCACAAACCACATATGGCCCCACTAGAGTCATTGCATGTGTGTTCTTATACTAAAACCAGCACTAGAGTCATTGCATGTGTGTTCTTTTCACAAACCACATATGGATCCAACAGTTTCATTGCATGTGTGTTCTTTTCACAAACCACACATGGATCGACCAGTTGTCATTGCATGTGTGTTCTTTCCAGAAACTACACATGGATCCCCCTGAGTCATTGCATGTGTGTGCTTTCCACAAACCACATATGGATCAACCAGTGTCATTGCATGTGTGTTCTTATACGAAAACCAGCACTAGAGTCATTGCATGCGTTTTCTTATACTAAAACCAGCAGTAGAGTCATTGCATGTGTGTTCTTATACTAAAACCAGCACTAGAGTCATTGCATGTGTGTTCTTTCCACAAACCACACATGGATCAACCAGTGTCTTTGCATGTGTGTTCTTTCCACAAACCACATATGGATCAAACAGTGGTCATTGCATGTGCGTTCTTTTCCACAAACCACATATGGATCCACTAGAGTCATTGCATGTGTGTTCTTTTCACAAACCACATATGGACCCACTAGAGTCATTGCATGTGCGTTCTTATACTAAAACCAGCACTAGAGTCATTGCATGTGTGTTCTTTTCACAAACTACATATGGATCCACCATTGTCATTGCATGTTTGTTCTTTCCACCAACCACACATGGATTGACTAGTGGTCATTACATGTGTGTTCCTTCCACAAACCACACATGGATCCCCCTGAGTCATTGCATGTGTGTTCTTTCCACGAACCACATATGGATCAACTAGTGTCATTGCATGTGTGTTGTTATACTAAAACCAGCACTAGAGTCATTGCATTTGTGTTCTTTTCCACAAACCACACATGGATCAACCAGTGTCATTGCATGTGTGTTCTTTCCACAAACAACACATGGATCAACGAGTGTCATTGCATGTGTGTTCTGTCACAAACCACATATGGATCCACCAGTGTCATTGGATGTGTGTTCTTTCCACAAACCACACATGGATTGACCAATGTTCATTGCATGTGTGTTCTTTCCACAAACCACACATGGATACCCCTAAGTCATTGCATGTGTGTTCTTTCCACAAACCACATATAGATCAACCAGTGTCATTGCATTTGGGTTCTTTCCACAAACCACATATGGATCCACTAGAGTTATTGCATGTGTGTTCTTTTCACAAACCACATATGGTTCCACCAGTGTCATTACATGTGTGTTCTTTCCACAAACCACACATTGATCGACCAGTGGTCATTGTATGTGTATTCTGTCCACAAACCACACATGGATCCCCCTGAGTCATTGCATGTGTGTTCTTTCCACAAACCACATATGGATCAACCAGTGTCATTGCATGTGTTTTCTTATACTAAAACTAGCACTAGAGTCATTGCATGTGTGTTCTTATACTAAAACCAGTACTAGAGTCATTGCATGTGTGTTCTTTCCACAAACCACACATGGATCAACCAGTGTCTTTGCATGTGTGTTCTTTCCACAAACCACATATGGATCAAACAGTGGTCATTGCATGTGTGTTCTTTTCCACAAACCACATATAAATCAACTAGAGTCATTGCATGTGTGTTCTTTCCACAAACCACACATGGATCCCCCTGAGTCATTGCATGTGTGTTCTTTCCACAGACCACACATGGATCAACCAGCGTCATTGCACGTGTGTTCTTTCCACAAACCACATATGTTTCAACCAGTGGTCATTGCATGTGTGATCTTTCCACGAACCACATATGGATCAACTAGTGTCATTGCATGGGTGTTCTTATACTAAAACCAATACTAGAGTCATTGCATGTGTGTTCTTTCCACAAACCACACATGGATCAGCCAGTGTCTTTGCATGTGTGATCTTTCCACAAACCACATAAGGATCAACCAGTGGTCATTGCATGTGTGTTCTTTTCCACAAACCACATATGGATCCACTAGAGTCATTGCATGTGTGTTCTTTTCACAAAGCACATATGGACCCACTAGAGTCATTGCATGTGCGTTCTTATACTAAAACCAGCACTAGAGTCATTACATGTGTGTTCTTTTCACAAACTACATATGGATCCACCAGTGTCATTGCATGTGTGTTCTTTCCACAAACCACACATGGATTGACTAGTGGTCATTACATGTGTGTTCCTTCCACAAACCACATATGGACCCCCTGAGTCATTGCATGTGCGCTCTTATACTAAAACCTGCACTAGAGTCATTGCATGTGTGTTCTTTTCACAAACCACATATGGATCCACCAGTGTCATTGCGTGTGTGTTCTTTCCACAAAACACACATGGATCAACCAGTGGTCATTGTATTTGTGTTCTTTCCACAACCGACACATGGATCAACCTGAGTCATTGCATGTGTGTTCTTTCCACAAACCACATATGGATCAACCAGTGTCATTTCAGGTGTGTTCTTATACTAAAACCAGCACTAGAGTCATTGCATGTGTGTTCTTATACTTAAACCAGCACTAGAGTCATTGCATGTGTGTTCTTTCCACAAACCACACATGGGTCAACCAGTGTCATTGCATGTTTATTGTTTCCACAAACCACATATGGATCAACCAGTGGTCATTGCATGTGTGTTCTTTTCCACAAACCACATATGGATGAACTAAAGTCATTGCATGTGTGTTCTTTTCACAAACCACATATGGCCCCACTAGAGTCATTGCATGTGTGTTCTTATACTAAAACCAGCACTAGAGTCATTGCATGTGTGTTCTTTTCACAAACCACATATGGATCCACCAGTGTCATTGCATGTGTGTTCTTTTCACAAACCACACATGGATCGACCAGTGGTCATTGCATGTATGTTCTTTCCACAAACTACACATGGATCCCCCTGAGTCATTGCATGTGTGTTCTTTCCACAAACCACATATGGATCAACCAGTGTCATTACATGTGTGTTCTTATACGAAAACCAGCACTAGAGTCATTGCATGTCTGTTCTTATAATAAAACCAGCACTAGAGTCATTGCATGTGTGTTCTTATACTAAAACCAGCACTAGAGTCATTGCATGTGTGTTCTTTCCCGAAACCACACATGGATCAACCAGTGTCTTTGCATGTGTGTTCTTTCCACAAACCACATATGGATCAAGCAGTGGACATTGCATGTGTGTTCTTTTCCACAAACCACATATGGATCCACTAGAGTCATTGCATGTGTGTTCTTTTCACAAACCACATATGGACCCAATAGTGTCATTGCATGTGCGTTCTTATACTAAAACCAGCACTAGAGTCATTGCATGTATGTTCTTTTCACAAACTACATATGGATCAACCAGTGGTCATTGCATGTGTGTTCTTTCCACAAACCACACATGGATCAACCAGTGTCATTGCATGTGTGTTCTTTAACAAACCACATATGGATCCACCAGTGTCATTGGATGTGTGTTCTTTCCACAAACCACACATGGATCGACCAATGGTCATTGCATGTGTGTTCTTTCCACAAACCACACATGGATCCCCCTGAGTCATTGCATGTGTGTTCTTTCCACAAACCACATATGGATCAACCAGTGTCATTGCATGTGTGTTCTTTCCACAAACCACATATGGATCCACTAGAGTTATTGCATGTGTGTTCTTTTCACAAATCACATATGGATCCACCGGTGTCATTGCATGTGTGTTCTTTCCACAAACCACACATTGATCGACCAGTGGTCATTGCATATGTATTCTTTCCACAAACCACACATGGATCCCCTTGAGTCATTGCATGTGTGTTCTTTCCACAAACCACATATGGATCAACCAGTGTCATTGCATGTGTTTTCTTATACTAAAACTAGCACTAGAGTCATTGCATGTGTGTTCTTATACTAAAACCAGTACTAGAGTCATTGCATGTGTGTTCTTTCCACAAACCACACATGGATCAACCAGTGTCTTTGCATGTGTGTTCTTTCCACAAACCACATATGGATCAACCAGTGGTCATTGCATGTGTGTTCTTTTCCACAAACCACATATGGATCCACTAGAGTCATTGCATGTGTGTTCTTTTCACAAACCACATATGGACCCACTAGAGTAATTGCATGTGCGTTCTTATTCTAAAACCAGCACTAGAGTCATTGCATGTGTTTTCTTTTCACAAACTACATATGGATCCACCAGTGTCATTGCATGTGTATTCTTTCCACAAACCACACATGGATTGACTAGTGGCCATTACATGTGTGTTCCTTCCACAAACCACACATGGATCCCCCTGAGTCATTGCATGTGTGTTCTTTCCACGAACCACATATGGATCAACTAGTGTCATTGCATGTGTGTTCTTATACTAAAACCAGCACTAGAGTCATTGCATGTGTGTCCTTTTCCACAAACCACACATGGATCAACCGGTGTCATTGCATGTGCGTTCTTTCCACAAACCACAGATGGATCAACTAGTGGTCATTGTGTGTTCTTTCCACAAACCACACATGGATCAACCAGTGTCATTGCATGTGTGTTCTTTCACAAACCACATATGGATCCACCAGTGTCATTGGATGTGTGTTCTTTCCACAAACCACACATGGATCGACCAGTGGTCATTGCATGTGTGTTCTTTCCACAAATCACAATGGATCCCCCTGTGTCAATGCATTTGTGTTCTTTCCACAAACCACATATGGATCAACCAGTGTCATTGCATGTGTGTTCTTATACGAAAACCAGCACTAGAGTCATTGCATGCGTTTTCTTATACTAAAACCAGCACTAGAGTCATTGCATGTGTGTTCTTATACTAAAACCAGCACTAGAGTCATTGCATGTGTGTTCTTTCCAGAAACCACACATGGATCAACCAGTGTCTTTGCATGTGTGTTCTTTCCACAAACCACATATGGATCAACCAGTGGTCAGTGCATGTGTGTTCTTTTCCACAAACCACATATGGATCCACTAGAGTCATTGCATGTGTGTTCTTTTCACAAACCACATATGGACCCACTAGAGTCATTGCATGTGCGTTCTTATACTAAAACCAGCACTAGAGTCATTGCATGTGTGTTCTTTTCACAAACTACATATGGATCCACCATTGTCATTGCATGTGTGTTCTTTCCACGAACCACACATGGATTGACTAGTGGTCATTACATGTGTGTTCCTTCCACAAACCACACATGGATCCCCCTAAGTCATTGCATGTGTATTCTTTCCACGAACCACATATGGATCAACTAGTGTCATTGCATGTGTGTTCTTATACTAAAACCAGCACTAGAGTCATTGCATGTGTGTTCTTTTCCACAAACCACACATGGATCAACCAGTGTCATTGCATGTGTGTTCTTTCCACAAACCACATATGGATCAACAACTGGTCATTGCATGTGTGTTATTTCCACAAACCACACATGGATCAACGAGTGTCATTGCATGTGTGTTCTTTCACAAACCACATATGGATCCACCAGTGTCATTGGATGTGTGTTCTTTCCACAAATCACACATGGATCGACCAATGGTCATTGCATGTGTGTTCTTTCCACAAACCACACATGGATCCCCCTGAGTCATTCAATGTCTGTTCTTTCCACAAACCACATATGGATCCCCCTGGGTCATTGCATGTGTGTTCTTTCCACAAACCACATATGGATCAACCAGTGTCATTGTATGTGTATTCTTTCCACAAACCACATATGGATCCACCAGTGTCATTGCATGTGTGTTCTTTCCACAAACCACATATGGATCCACCAGTGTCATTGTATGTGTATTCTTTCCACAAACCACACATGGATCCCCCTGAGTCATTGCATGTGTGTTCTTTCCACAAACCACATATGGATCAACCAGTGTCATTGCATGTGTTTTCTTACACTAAAACTAGCACTAGAGTCATTGCATGTGTGTTCTTATACTAAAACCAGTACTAGAGTTATTGCATGTGTGTTCTTTCCACAAACCACACATGGATCAACCAGTGTCTTTGCATGTGTGTTCTTTCCACAAACCACATATGGATCAACTAGTGGTCATTGCATGTGTGTTCTTTTCACAAACCACATATAGACCCACTAGAGTCATTGCATGTGCGTTCTTATACTAAAACCAGCACTAGAGTCATTGCATGTGTGTTCTTTTCACAAACCACATATGGATCCACCAGTGTCATTGCATGTGTGTTCTTTCCACAAACCACACATGGATCCCCCTGAGTCATTGCATGTGTGTTTTTCCACAAACCACATATGGATCAACCAGTGTCATTCCATTTGTGTTCTTTCCACAAACCACATATGGATCCACCAGTGTCATTGGATGTGTGTTCTTTCCACAAACCACACATGGATCGACCAATGGTCATTGCATGTGTGTTCTTTCCACAAACCACACATGGATCCCCCTGAGTCATTGCATGTGTGTTCTTTCCACAAACCACATATGGATCAACCAGTGTCATTGCATGTGTGTTCTTTCCACAAACCACATATGGATCCACTAGAGTTATTGCATGTGTGTTCTTTTCACAAATCACATATGGATCCACCGGTGTCATTGCATGTGTGTTCTTTCCACAAACCACACATTGATCGACCAGTGGTCATTGCATATGTATTCTTTCCACAAACCACACATGGATCCCCTTGAGTCATTGCATGTGTGTTCTTTCCACAAACCACATATGGATCAACCAGTGTCATTGCATGTGTTTTCTTATACTAAACCTAGCACTAGAGTCATTGCATGTGTGTTCTTATACTAAAACCAGTACTAGAGTCATTGCATGTGTGTTCTTTCCACAAACCACACATGGATCAACCAGTGTCTTTGCATGTGTGTTCTTTCCACAAACCACATATGGATCAACCAGTGGTCATTGCATGTGTGTTCTTTTCCACAAACCACATATGGATCCACTAGAGTCATTGCATGTGTGTTCTTTTCACAAACCACATATGGACCCACTAGAGTAATTGCATGTGCGTTCTTATTCTAAAACCAGCACTAGAGTCATTGCATGTGTTTTCTTTTCACAAACTACATATGGATCCACCAGTGTCATTGCATGTGTATTCTTTCCACAAACCACACATGGATTGACTAGTGGCCATTACATGTGTGTTCCTTCCACAAACCACACATGGATCCCCCTGAGTCATTGCATGTGTGTTCTTTCCACGAACCACATATGGATCAACTAGTGTCATTGCATGTGTGTTCTTATACTAAAACCAGCACTAGAGTCATTGCATGTGTGTCCTTTTCCACAAACCACACATGGATCAACCGGTGTCATTGCATGTGCGTTCTTTCCACAAACCACAGATGGATCAACTAGTGGTCATTGTGTGTTCTTTCCACAAACCACACATGGATCAACCAGTGTCATTGCATGTGTGTTCTTTCACAAACCACATATGGATCCACCAGTGTCATTGGATGTGTGTTCTTTCCACAAACCACACATGGATCGACCAGTGGTCATTGCATGTGTGTTCTTTCCACAAATCACAATGGATCCCCCTGTGTCAATGCATTTGTGTTCTTTCCACAAACCACATATGGATCAACCAGTGTCATTGCATGTGTGTTCTTATACGAAAACCAGCACTAGAGTCATTGCATGCGTTTTCTTATACTAAAACCAGCACTAGAGTCATTGCATGTGTGTTCTTATACTAAAACCAGCACTAGAGTCATTGCATGTGTGTTCTTTCCAGAAACCACACATGGATCAACCAGTGTCTTTGCATGTGTGTTCTTTCCACAAACCACATATGGATCAACCAGTGGTCAGTGCATGTGTGTTCTTTTCCACAAACCACATATGGATCCACTAGAGTCATTGCATGTGTGTTCTTTTCACAAACCACATATGGACCCACTAGAGTCATTGCATGTGCGTTCTTATACTAAAACCAGCACTAGAGTCATTGCATGTGTGTTCTTTTCACAAACTACATATGGATCCACCATTGTCATTGCATGTGTGTTCTTTCCACGAACCACACATGGATTGACTAGTGGTCATTACATGTGTGTTCCTTCCACAAACCACACATGGATCCCCCTAAGTCATTGCATGTGTATTCTTTCCACGAACCACATATGGATCAACTAGTGTCATTGCATGTGTGTTCTTATACTAAAACCAGCACTAGAGTCATTGCATGTGTGTTCTTTTCCACAAACCACACATGGATCAACCAGTGTCATTGCATGTGTGTTCTTTCCACAAACCACATATGGATCAACAACTGGTCATTGCATGTGTGTTATTTCCACAAACCACACATGGATCAACGAGTGTCATTGCATGTGTGTTCTTTCACAAACCACATATGGATCCACCAGTGTCATTGGATGTGTGTTCTTTCCACAAATCACACATGGATCGACCAATGGTCATTGCATGTGTGTTCTTTCCACAAACCACACATGGATCCCCCTGAGTCATTCAATGTCTGTTCTTTCCACAAACCACATATGGATCCCCCTGGGTCATTGCATGTGTGTTCTTTCCACAAACCACATATGGATCAACCAGTGTCATTGTATGTGTATTCTTTCCACAAACCACATATGGATCCACCAGTGTCATTGCATGTGTGTTCTTTCCACAAACCACATATGGATCCACCAGTGTCATTGTATGTGTATTCTTTCCACAAACCACACATGGATCCCCCTGAGTCATTGCATGTGTGTTCTTTCCACAAACCACATATGGATCAACCAGTGTCATTGCATGTGTTTTCTTACACTAAAACTAGCACTAGAGTCATTGCATGTGTGTTCTTATACTAAAACCAGTACTAGAGTTATTGCATGTGTGTTCTTTCCACAAACCACACATGGATCAACCAGTGTCTTTGCATGTGTGTTCTTTCCACAAACCACATATGGGTCAACTAGTGGTCATTGCATGTGTGTTCTTTTCACAAACCACATATAGACCCACTAGAGTCATTGCATGTGCGTTCTTATACTAAAACCAGCACTAGAGTCATTGCATGTGTGTTCTTTTCACAAACCACATATGGATCCACCAGTGTCATTGCATGTGTGTTCTTTCCACAAACCACACATGGATCCCCCTGAGTCATTGCATGTGTGTTTTTCCACAAACCACATATGGATCAACCAGTGTCATTCCATTTGTGTTCTTTCCACAAACCACATATGGATCCACCAGAGTTATTGCATGTGTGTTCTTTTCACAAACCACATATGGATCCACCAGTGTCATTGCATGTGTGTTCTTTCCACAAACCACACATTGATCGACCAGTGGTCATTGTATGTGTATTCTTTCCACAAAGCACACATGGATCCCCCTGAGTCATTGCATGTGTGTTCTTTCCACAAACCACATATGGATCAACCAGTGTCACTGCATGTGTTTTCTTATACTAAAACTAGCACTAGAGTCATTGCATGTGTGTTCTTAGACTAAAACCAGTACTAGAGTCATTGCATGTGTGTTCTTTCCACAAACCACACATGGATCAACCAGTGTCTTTGACTGTGTGTTCTTTCCACAAACCACATACGGATCAACCAGTGGTCATTGCATGGGTGTTCTTTTCACAAACCACATATGGCCCCACTAGAGTCATTGCATGTGTGTTCTTATACTAAAACCAGCACTAGAGTCACTGCATGTGTGTTCTTTTCACAAACCACACATGGATCGACCAGTTGTCATTGCATGTGTGTTCTTTCCACAAACTACACATGGATCCCCCTGAGTCATTGCATGTGTGTGCTTTCCACAAACCACATATGGATCAACCAGTGTCATTGCATGTGTGTTCTTATACGAAAACCAGCACTAGAGTCATTGCATGCGTTTTCTTATACTAAAACCAGCACTAGAGTCATTGCATGTGTGTTCTTATACTAAAACCAGCACTAGAGTCATTGCATGTGCGTTCTTTCCAGAAACCACACATGGATCAACCAGTGTCTTTGCATGTGTGTTCTTTCCACAAACCACATATGGATCAACCAGTGGTCATTGCATGTGCGTTCTTTTCCACAAACCACATATGGATCCACTAGAGTCATTTCATGTGTGTTCTTTTCACAAACCACATATGGACCCACTGGAGTCATTGCATGTGCGTTCTTATACTAAAACCAGCACTAGAGTCATTGCATGTGTGTTCTTTTCACAAACTACATATGGATCCACCATTGTCATTGCATGTTTGTTCTTTCCACCAACCACACATGGATTGACTAGTGGTCATTACATGTGTGTTCCTTCCACAAACCACACATGGATCCCGCTGAGTCATTGCATGTGTGTTCTTTCCACGAACCACATATGGATCAACTAGTGTCATTGCATGTGTGTTCTTATACTAAAACCAGCACTAGAGTCATTGCATTTGTGTTCTTTTCCACAAACCACACATGGATCAACCAGTGTCATTGCATGTGTGTTCTTTCCACAAACCACATATGGATCAACCAGTGGTCATTGCATGTGTGTTCTTTCCACAAACAACACATGGATCAACGAGTGTCATTGCATGTGTGTTCTATCACAAACCACATATGGATCCACCAGTGTCATTGGATGTGTGTTCTTTCCACAAACCACACATGGATTGACCAATGGTCATTGCATGTGTGTTCTATCCACAAACCACACATGGTTACCCCTAAGTCATTGCATGTGTGTTCTTTCCACAAACCACATATAGATCAACCAGTGTCATTGCATTTGGGTTCTTTCCACAAACCACATATGGATGCACTAGAGTTATTGCATGTGTGTTCTTTTCACAAACCACATATGGATCCACCAGTGTCATTGCATGTGTGTTCTTTCCACAAACCACACATTGATCGACCAGTGGTCATTGTATGTGTATTCTGTCCACAAACCACACATGGATCCCCCTGAGTCATTGCATGTGTGTTCTTTCCACAAACCACATATGGATCAACCAGTGTCATTGCATGTGTTTTCTTATACTAAAACTAGCACTAGAGTCATTGCATGTGTGTTCTTATACTAAAACCAGTACTAGAGTCATTGCATGTGTGTTCTTTCCACAAACCACACATGGATCAACCAGTGTCTTTGCATGTGTGTTCTTTCCACAAACCACATATGGATCAAACAGTGGTCATTGCATGTGTGTTCTTTTCCACAAACCACATATGGATCAACTAGAGTCATTGCATGTGTGTTCTTTCCACAAACCACACATGGATTAACCAGTGTCTTTGCATGTGTGTTCTTTCCACAAACCACATATGGATCAAACAGTGGTCATTGCATGTGTGTTCTTTTCACAAACCACATATGGCCCCACTAGAGTCATTGCATGTGTGTTCTTTCCACAAACCACACATTGATCGACCAGTGGTCATTGTATGTGTATTCTTTCCACAAACCACACATGGATCCCCCTGAGTCATTGCATGTGTGTTCTTTCCACAAACCACACATGGATCAACCAGCGTCATTGCACGTGTGTTCTTTCCACAAACCACATATGTTTCAACCAGTGGTCATTGCATGTGTGTTCTTTCCACGAACCACATATGGATCAACTAGTGTCATTGCATGTGTGTTCTTATACTAAAACCAATACTAGAGTCATTGCATGTGTGTTCTTTCCACAAACCACACATGGATCAGCCAGTGTCTTTGCATGTGTGATCTTTCCACAAACCACATATGGATCAACCAGTGGTCATTGCATGTGTGTTCTTTTCCACAAACCACATATGGATCCACTAGAGTCATTGCATGTGTGTTCTTTTCACAAAGCACATATGGACCCACTAGAGTCATTGCATGTGCGTTCTTATACTAAAACCAGCACTAGAGTCATTACATGTGTGTTCTTTTCACAAACTACATATGGATCCACCAGTGTCATTGCATGTGTGTTCTTTCCACAAACCACACATGGATTGACTAGTGGTCATTACATGTGTGTTCCTTCCACAAACCACATATGGACCCCCTGAGTCATTGCATGTGTGTTCTTTCCACGAACCACATATGGATCAACTAGTGGCATTGCATGTGTTTTCTTTCCACAAACCACACATGGATCAACCAGTGTCATTGCATGTGTGTTCTTTCCACAAACCACACATGGATCAACCAGTGTCATTGCATGTGTGTTCTTTCCACAAACCACATATGGATCAACCAGTGGTCATTGCATGTGTGTTCGTTTCCACAAACCACATATGGATCCACTAGAGTCATTGCATGTGTGTTCTTTTCACAAACCACATATGGACCCACTAGAGTCATTGCATGTGTGTTCTTATACTAAAACCAGCACTAGAGTCATTGCATGTGTGTTCTTTCCACAAACCACACATGGATCAACCAGTGTCATTGCATGTGTGTTCTTTCCACAAACCACATATGGATCAACCAGTGGTCATTGCATGTGTGTTCTTTTCCACAAACCACATATGGATGAACTAGAGTGATTGCATGTGTGTTCTTTTCACAAACCACATTTGGCCCCACTAGATACATTGCATGTGTGTTCTTATACTAAAACCAGCACTAGAGTCATTGCATGTGTGTTCTTTTCACTAACCACATATGGATCCACCAGTGTCATTGCATGTGTGTTCTTTTCACAAACCACACATGGATCGACCAGTGGTCATTGCATGTGGGTTCTTTCCACAAATTACACATGGATCCCTCTGAGTCATTGCATGTGTGTTCTTTCCACAAACCACATATGGATCAACCAGTGTCATTACATGTGTGTTCTTATACGAAAACCAGCACTAGAGTCATTGCATGTGTGTTCTTATACTAAAACCAGCACTAGAGTCATTGCATGTGTGTTCTTATACTAAAACCAGCACTAGAGTCATTGCATGTGTGTTCTTTCCAGAAACCACACATGGATCAACCAGTGTCTTTGCATGTGTGTTCTTTCCACAATCCACATATGGATCAACTATTGGTCATTGCATGTGTGTTCTTTTCCACAAACCACATATGGATCCACTAGATTCATTGCATGTGTGTTCTTTCTACAAACCACATATGGACCCACTAGAGTTATTGCATGTGCGTTCTTATACTAAAACCAGCACTAGAGTCATTGCATGTGTGTTCTTTTCACAAACTACATATGGATCCACCAGTGTCATTGCATGTGTGTTCTTTCCACAAACCACACATGGATTGACTAGTGGTCATTATATGTGTGTTGCTTCCAAAAACCACACATGGATCCCCCTGAGTCATTGCATGTGTGTTCTTTCCACGAACCACATATTGATCAACTAGTGTCATTGCATGTGTGTTCTTATACTAAAACCAGCACTAGAGTCATTGCATGTGTGTTCTTTTCCACAAACCACACATGGATCAACCAGTGTCATTACATGTGTGTTCTTTCACAAACCACATATGGATCCACCAGTGTCATTGGATGTGTGTTCTTTCCACAAACCACACATGGATCGACCAATGGTCATTGCATGTGTCTTCTTTCCACAAACCACACATGGATACCCCTGAGTCATTGCATGTGTGTTCCTTCCAAAAACCACATATGGATCAACCAGTGTCATTACATGTGTGTTCTTATACTAAAACCAGCACTAGAGTAATTGCATGTGATTTCTTATACTAAAACTAGCACTAGAGTCATTGCATGTGTGTTCTTATACTAAAACCAGCACTAGAGTCATTGCATGTGTGTTCTTTCCACAAACCACACATGGATCAACCAGTGTCATTGCATGTGTGTTCTTTCCACAAACCACATATGGATCAACCAGTGGTCATTGCATGTGTGTTCTTTTCCACAAACCACATATGGACGAACTAGAGTGATTGCATGTGTGTTCTTTTCATAAACCACATATGGCCCCACTAGAGTCATTGCATGTGTGTTCTTATACTAAAACCAGCACTAGAGTCATTGCATGTGTGTTCTTTTCACAAACCACATATGGATCCACCAGTGTTATTGCATGTGTGTTCTTTCCACAAACCACACATGGATTGACTAGTGGTCATTACATGTGTGTTCCTTCCACAAACCACACATGGATCCCCCTGAGTCATTGCATGTGTGTTCTTTCCACAAACCACATATGGATCAACCAGTGTCATTGAATGTGTTTTCTTATACTAAAACTAGCACTAGAGTAATTGCATGTGTGTTCTTATACTAAAACCAGTACTAGAGTCATTGCATGTGTGTTCTTTCCACAAACCACACATGGATCAACCAGTGTCTTTGCATGTGTGTTCTTTCCACAAACCACATATGGATCAAAAAGTGGTCATTGCATGTGTGTTCTTTTCACAAACCACATATGGCCCCACTAGGGTCATTGCATGTTTGTTCTTTCCACAAACCACACATTGATCGACCAGTGGTCATTGTATGTGTATTCTTTCCACAAACCACACATGGATCCCCCTGAGTCATTGCATGTGTGTTCTTTCCACAAACCACATATGGATCAACCAGTGTCATTGCATGTGTTTTCTTATACTAAAACTAGCAATAGAGTCATTGCATGTGTGTTCTTATACTAAAACCAATACTAGAGTACTTACATGTGTGTTCTTTCCACAAAGCATACATGGATCAGCTAGTGTCTTTGCATGTGTGATCTTTCCACAAACCACATATGGATCAACCAGTGGTCATTGCATGTGTGTTCTTTTCCACAAAACACATATGGATCCACTAGAGTCATTGCATGTGTGTTCTTTTCACAAACCACATATGGACCCACTAGAGTCATTGCATGTGCGTTCTTATTCTAAAACCAGCACTAGAGTCATTACATGTGTGTTCTTTTCACAAACTACATATGGATCCACCAGTGTCATTGCATGTGTGTTCTTTCCACAAACCACACATGGATTGACTAGTGGTCATTACATGTGTGTTCCTTCCACAAACCACATATGGACCCCCTGAGTCATTGCATGTGTGTTCTTTCCACGAACCACATATGGATCAACTAGTGTCATTGCATGTGTGCTCTTATACTAAAACCAGCACTAGAGTCATTGCATGTGTGTTCTTTCCACAAACCACATATGGATCAACGAGTGGTCATTGCATGTGTGTTCTTTCCACAAACCACACATGGATCAACCAGTGTCATTGCATGTGTGTTCTTTCCACAAACCACATATGGATCAACCATTGGTCATTGCATGTGTGTTCGTTTCCACAAACCACATATGGATCCACTAGAGTCATTGCATGTGTGTTCTTTTCACAAACCACATATGGACCCACTAGAGTCATTGCATGTGTGTTCTTATACTAAAACCAGCACTAGAGTCATTGCATGTGTGTTCTTTCCACAAACCACACATGGATCAACCAGTGTCATTGCATGTGTGTTCTTTCAACAAACCACATATGGATCAACCAGTGGTCATTGCATGTGTGTTCTTTTGCACAAACCACATATGGATGAACAAGAGTGATTGCATGTGTGTTCTTTTCACAAACCACATATGGCCCCACTAGAGTCATTGCATGTGTGTTCTTATACTAAAACCAGCACTAGAGTCATTGCATGTGTTCTTTTCACAAACCACATATGGATCCACCAGTGTCATTGCATGTGTGTTCTTTTCACAAACCACACATGGATCGACCAGTGGTCATTGCATGTGTGTTCTTTCCACAAACTACACATGGATCCCCCTGAGTCATTGCATGTGTGTTCTTTCCACAAACCACATATGGATCAACCAGTGTCATTACATGTGTGTTCTTATACGAAAACCAGCACTAGAGTCATTGCATGTGTGTTCTTATACTAAAACCAGCACTAGAGTCATTGCATGTGTGTTCTTATACTAAAACCAGCTCTAGAGTCATTGCATGTTTGTTCTTTCCAGAAACCACACATGGATCAACCAGTGTCTTTGCATGTGTGTTCTTTCCACAAACCACATATGGATCAACCAGTGGTCATTGCATGTGTGTTCTTTTCCACAAACCACATATGGATCCACTAGAGTCATTGCATGTGTGTTCTTTTCACAAACCACATATGGACCCACTAGAGTCATTGCATGTGCGTTCTTATACTAAAACCAACACTAGAGTCATTGCATGTGTGTTCTTTTCACAAACTACATATGGATCCACCAGTGTCATTGCATGTGTGTTCTTTCCACAAACCACACATGGATTGACTAGTGGTCATTACATGTGTGTTCCTTCCACAAACCACACATGGATCCCCCTGAGTCATTGCATGTGTGTTCTTTCCACGAACCACATATGGATCAACTAGTGTCATTGCATGTGTGTTCTTATACTAAAACCAGCACTAGAGTCATTGCATTTGTGTTCTTTTCCACAAACCACACATGGATCAACCAGTGTCATTGCATGTGTTTTCTTATACTAAAACTAGCACTAGAATCATTGCATGTGTGTTCTTATACTAAAACTAGTACTAGAGTCATTGCATGTGTGTTCTTTCCACAAACCCCACATGGATCAACCAGTGTCTTTGCATGTGTGTTCTTTCCACAAACCACATATGGATCAACCAGTGGTCATTGCATGGGTGTTCTTTTCACAAACCACATATGGCCCCACTAGAGTCATTGCATGTGTGTTCTTATACTAAAACCAGCACTAGAGCCATTGCATGTGTGTTCTTTTCACAAACCACATATGGATCCACCAGTGTCATTGCATGTGTGTTCTTTTCACAAACCACACATGGATCGACCAGTGGTCATTGCATGTGTGTTCTTTCCACAAACTACACATGGATCCCCCTGAGTCATTGGATGTGCGTTCTTATACGAAAACCAGCACTAGAGTCATTGCATGAGTGTTCTTATACTAAAACCATCACTAGAGTCATTGCATGTGTGTTCTTATACTAAAACCAGCACTAGAGTCATTGCATGTGTGTTCTTTCTAGAAACCACACATGGATCAACCAGTGTCTTTGCATGTGTGTTCTTTCCACAAACCACATATGGATCAACCAGTGGTCATTGCATGTGCGTTCTTTTCCACAAACCACATATGGATCCACTAGAGTCATTGCATGTGTGTTCTTTTCACAAACCACATATGGACCCACTAGAGTCATTGCATGTGCGTTCTTATACTAAAACCAGCACTAGAGTCATTGCATGTGCGTTCTTATACTAAAACCAGCACTAGAGTCATTGCATGTGTGTTCTTTTCACAAACTACATATGGATCCACCATTGTCATTGCATGTGTGTTCTTTCCACAAACCACACATGGAT
Organism: Avena sativa; assembly: GCA_916181665.1. Taxonomy (NCBI): domain Eukaryota; kingdom Viridiplantae; phylum Streptophyta; class Magnoliopsida; order Poales; family Poaceae; genus Avena; species Avena sativa. The sequence continues at coordinate 21,218,137 of OV702290.1, read as the reverse complement.
TGACTAGTGGTCATTACATGTGTGTTCCTTCCACAAACCACACATGGATCCTCCTGAGTCATTGCATGTGTGTTCTTTCCACGAACCACATATGGATCAACTAGTGTCATTGCATGTGTGTTCTTATACTAAAACCAGCACTAGAGTCATTGCATTTGTGTTCTTTTCCACAAACCACACATGGATCAACCAGTGTCATTGCATGTGTGTTCTTTCCACAAACCACATATGGATCAACCAGTGGTCATTGCATGTGTGTTCTTTCCACAAACCACACATGGATCAACGAGTGTCATTGCATGTGTGTTTTGTCACAAACCACATATGGATCCACCAGTGTCATTGGATGTGTGTTATTTCCACAAACCACACATGGATCGACCAATGGTCATTGCATGTGTGTTCTTTCCACAAACCACACATGGATACCCCTAAGTCATTGCATGTGTGTTCTTTCCACAAACCACATATAGATCAACCAGTGTCATTGCATTTGGGTTCTTTCCACAAACCACATATGGATCCACTAGAGTTATTGCATGTGTGTTCTTTTCACACAACCACATATGGATCCACCAGTGTCATTGCATGTGTGTTCTTTCCACAAACCACACATTGATCGACCAGTGGTCATTGTATGTGTATTCTTTCCACAAACCACACATGGATCCCCCTGAGTCATTGCATGTGTGTTCTTTCCAGAAACCACATATGGATCAACCAGTGTCATTACATGTGTTTTCTTATACTAAAACTAGCACTAGAGTCATTGCCTGTGTGTTCTTATACTAAAACCAGTACTAGAGTCATTGCATGTGTGTTCTTTCCACAAACCACACATGGATCATCCAGTGTCTTTGCATGTTTGTTCTTTCCACAAACCACATATGGATCAAACAGTGGTCATTGCATGTGTGTTCTTTTCCCCAAACCACATATGGATCAACTAGAGTCATTGCATGTGTGTTCTTTCCACAAACCACACATGGATCAACCAGTGTCTTTGCATGTGTGTTCTTTCCACAAACCACATATGGATCAAACAGTGGTCATTGCATGTGTGTTCTTTTCACAAACCACATATGGCCCCACTAGAGTCATTGCATGTGTGTTCTTTCCACAAACCACACATTGATCGACCAGGGGTCATTGTATGTGTATTCTTTACACAAACCACACATGGATCCCCCTGAGTCATTGCATGTGTGTTCTTTCCACAAACCACATATGGATCAACCAGTGTCATTGCATTTGTTTTCTTATACTAAAACTAGCACTAGATCCATTGGATGTGTGTTCTTATACTAAAACCAATACTAGAGTCATTGCATGTGTGTTCTTTCCACAAACCACACATGGATCAGCCAGTGTCTTTGCATGTGTGATCTTTCCACAAACCACATATGGATCAACCAGTGGTCATTGCATGTGTGTTCTTTTCCACAAACCACATATGGATCCACTAGAGTCATTGCATGTGTGTTCTTTTCACAAAGCACATATGGACCCACTAGAGTCATTGCATGTGCGTTCTTATACTAAAACCAGCACTAGAGTCATTACATGTGTGTTCTTTTCACAAACTACATATGGATCCACCAGTGTCATTGCATGTGTGTTCTTTCCACAAACCACATATGGATTGACTAGTGGTCATTACATGTGTGTTCCTTCCACAAACCACATATGGACCCCCCTGAGTCATTGCATGTGTGTTCTTTCCACGAACCACATATGGATCAACTAGTGTCATTGCATGTGTGTTCTTATACAAAAACCAGCACTAGAGTCATTGCATGTTTGTTCTTTCCACAAACCACATATGGATCAACGAGTGGTCATTGCATGTGTGTTCTTTCCACAAACCACACATGGATCAACCAGTGTCATTGCATGTGTGTTCTTTCCACAAACCACATATGGATCAACCAGTGGTCATTGCATCTGTGTTGGTTTCCACAAACCACATCTGTACAACTAGAGTCATTGCATGTGTGTTCTTTTCACAAACCACATATGGACCCACTAGAGTCATTGCATGTGTGTTCTTATACTAAAACCAGCACTAGAGTCATTGCATGTGGGTTCTTTTCGCTAACCACATATGGATCCACCAGTGTCATTGCATGTGTGTTCTTTTCAAAAACCACACATGGATTGACTAGTGGTCATTACATGTGTGTTCCTTCCACAAACCACACATGGATCCCCCTGAGTCATTGCATGTGTGTTCTTTCTAGGAACCACATATGGATCAACTAGTGTCATTGTATGTGTGTTCTTATACTAAAACCAGCACTAGAGTCATTGCATATGTGTTCTTTTCCACAAACCACACATGGATCAACCAGTGTCATTGCATGTGTGTTCTTTAACAAACCACATATGGATCCACCAGTGTCATTGGATGTGTGTTCTTTCCACAAACCACACATGGATCGACCAATGGTCATTGCATGTGTGTTCTTTCCACAAACCACACATGGATCCCCCTGAGTCATTGCATGTGTGTTCTTTCCACAAACCACATATGGATCAACCAGTGTCATTGCATGTGTGTTCTTTCCACAAACCACATATTGATCCACTAGAGTCATTGCATGTGTGTTCTTTTCACAAACCACATATGGATCCACAAGTGTCATTGCATGTAAGATCCCTCCTTATTAAAGGAAAAGATCCATGTGATTGCAATGCTAGTCCCTAGATCAATGCTAGCATCCACAGTTTAAGATGAAGTACACAGATACAAAGGTCGTTTATTACAGTCATTCCAGAGATAAAACATAGTCTTTTACAACTCATGGCCAAAGGCCTAATACAAGAGTTTATGGAATATGTAAATAAACATAAGTCTTCATCTTCATGTGCCCCAGGCAAGCATGTTGAGTGTAGACTCATGACTCCTATTCATCATCAGAGTAACCTGCAACATCATAAGTTACAGCCACAGAGGGTCAATACTTTGGAATAGTATTGGCAAGTGATACCTTAGTATATTTTAAGTGGACTATAATTCTATATGCATTTGGCTGGTGGAGCTTAGGCTTGCATTGCTCAAAATAGATTTTTCCTTAACTTTTGAAAACACTAAGTTTTGTTTGGCAAAACTATCCCAAGGTATCTACCAATCAAAGACTGAAGATCCACTCAGGGCATCTACCAATCCAAGACTGAAGATCCTTTTAACCCTTGTTCACCCACAAGTTTTATTTAGAAATTGGAGTGATGAGATTCTTGAAGTTTCCATGTCTTGATGCTCAAATTGTCCTTTACCAGGGACATGGCTAAGTACTTAGGTTTTACACTCTGCAGAGGTGGTGCACTTTCCCCACAAGCCTTGGTTTCCCAAGACATGATCCTTCAGTAGCCTTTCCTTAGTCAAATGGACGCGCTCCAACCTATCATCCCATCTACCACCCACTATCCAAGAGACTAAGTTCTAGCATCCTAAGATCATGGCAGAGCCCATAATGCCAAGTGGTTGCACTTGAAGCTTCTCAACATTTGACATCTCAAATCTCTTTGTTTCCTGGGTGGCCATCCACAAGTGAGATACACTAAGGTAAACCATAAACATGGGCCTTGTGAACCACTCAACCAAAAACCACCAAGCAAGTCCCATTCCACCCAGGAGATTCATTATCTTAGTTGTTTTGTTAAATAAAACACAAGTCCTCAGACTTAGAATATTTTTTTCCATAGTGTATATATATATAAACCACCCTTGTTTTCTAGTAGCTAGGCGAAGCATGGCATGGCAACTTATCCTTAGGGAATTTTCCTAGCAACTCTAGCATTCTATTCTAAATAGGATTTCCCATCATCAATTGACAAAAGTAGTATGCAAGTCCTAACAAAATATATCTAATGCAAGTATAAAATATAGGTATGGAATATTCATGAAGATATCACTTGCCTTGGTAGTGTGGAGAGTAACACTCGTCACAATCACAATCACTAGCAAAATCTACACACAAAGTTGTAGCACACAATTACACACAAATATATACAAACAAGAAATAGTATGAATGCATGCATGCATGAATCTACCAAGTGATGATTTTTGAAAAACTCAACCAAGCAAGTGCATGAATACAGAAACTAAACAAGTCACAAAATAGCCAAGATAATCTTAAATAACCCTAAAACAAAATACTAAACTAAATCTATACTCAAAAAGGCCTCAAACAAGTTTCTGTAATTTAAGCCAAACTAATGGTTACTATTTGCTAAACAAATTGGATAGGTAGAAAGGGTTTGTTTTTCTGAATCCAACGGTATAAAGTTTGCAAAATTCCAACGTGGCATTCAAAAGATATTGGCATTTGAAATCTGGATCAAAATCTGTTTTTAAATTCTATTTCCAGATCTTAACCTAGCCACGCGTCATGTTCTTATTCGCCCGTACCGGTTCGTCTGGATCGAGCGGTACAGACCGCTGGATCTAAAGGGGCAGGTGTGGCTCAGATCAATGCGTACCCCTTCGATTAGTCATTCTATCTAAGCCATCAGATGCAGATCTAACGGTTCCTATCGACCTGGCCAGAAACTGGCGGCGGAGCGGTGGCTACCGGCGGCAGAACTGTCGGTCGATGACGTTGCCGATGATGTAGACGGCGAGGGAGAAGGAGGAGTAGCTCATCGGGCTCAGGGGGTCACGGCGAAGCTCGTCGTACTCGCGGTTGGTCAAGGGGCGCTCGGGGCTGTCCTAGATTGCTCTCCGGAGTTACTGTGGGCGGCGGTTGCGTCGGGTGGTCGTCGTGGACGTTGCTGTGGATTACCCCAAGGCAAAGCGAGGACACGGTTAGATTCATAGAGTCGAGACAGAGCCGTGTGCGTGAACCAGAAAGCGCGGGGCGGTCTGGTCTCACCACTAGAGTTCGCCGGAGTTCGTGCAGACGTCGGTGGCGACTAGTCGACGATGTTTCCGGAGCTACGGTCCATGCGAGAGCAAACGAAACGTGTTAAAAGAAGCGCAGGGGCTCACTGAATCAGTTTGCAAGATCGAGAGGCAGAGGGGAGCTCTGGACTCACCGGAATTCGCCGGCGCAGTCGTCGGAGACGGCGGGGTTTCAGAGGGTAATGCTCGCAGCCTGGTGGCGCTCTGGGTTCGGGGTTTGAGGGAGAAGAGAGAGGGGGCAGAGGGGGTTCTTATAGCCTGGTCACGAGCGAGAATTACTCGGCCAATAAATCGAATTGACGTCGCGAATTAAACACAGAAACGCCCGCGTTGATTTGGGGATGAACGGGTCGTGCGGGTGGAGACGACGGTGACGTGGAGAAGGCCCGCTTGTCAGCGAGGTGCGCGGAGTGCAGGTGGGGTCTGCCTGTCAGCGGCTCAGCGCGTGCGTTTGCGCGTGAGAGAAGAATAAGGAGATCCCCGGGTGGGCTTGCTGGGCTTGATTTGCTGCTGGGCCAGATTCTGGCCGCTCGGCCCTTTTCCTTTCTTTAAGCCTTTTCTTTTTCTAATTCCATTTTCTGAATAGAATTTGATATGAATTCAAATCCTTTTGAAATCAAACTGCTTTGGGGATTTTTGCAGGGTTCTGTGGGTTCACAAACAATCAAATATCCTAGTGGTTACCTTGCAAAGGCTTGGTCAAGCTTGGGTTTCAAAATAAACAGAGATTTGCTCTAGTTGCAAATATTTGAAATAGGGTTTTGAAACTATTTCTAAATTTGGAATCTTGGGTTTAAATGCTACTCCTAATCTTTCCAATCATGGAGGCAAGCAAACAAGATCATGGACAAACAAATCCCAAAGGGTGATGGCCAATTGAGATAAATTGCCCACATGAAATCATAGCTCAAACTTCTGTCTCTAAATGATTTTGAGAAAAAAAAACCCTATATGAATGAATGATGCAAGAATGATATGAATGAGTTTTTGAAATATGATTTTTGGGATGTTACATTGCATGTGTGTTCTTTCCACAAACCACACATTGATCGACCAGTGGTCATTGTATGTGTATTCTTTCCACAAACCACACATGGATCCCCCTGAATCATTGCATGTGTGTTCTTTCCACAAACCACATATGGATCAACCAGTGTCATTGCATGTGTTTTCTTATACTAAAACTAGCACTACAGTCATTGCATGTGTGTTCTTATACTAAAACTAGCACTACAGTCATTGCATGTGTGTTCTTATACTAAAACCAGCACTAGAGTCATTGCATGTGTGTTCTTTCCAGAAACCACACATGGATCAACCAGTGTCTTTGCATCTGTGTTCTTTCCACAAAACACATATGGATCAACCAGTGGTCATTGCATGTGTGTTCTTTTCCACAAACCACATATGGATCCACTAGAGTCATTGCATGTGTGTTCTTTTCACAAACCACATATGGACCCACTAGAGTTATTGCATGTGCGTTCTTATACTAAAACCAGCACTAGAGTCATTGCATGTGTGTTCTTTTCACAAACTACATATGGATCCACCAGTGGCATTGCATGTGTGTTCTTTCCACAAACCACACATGGATTGACTAGTGGTCATTACATGTGTGTTCCTTACACAAACCACACATGGATCCCCCTGAGTCATTGCATGTGTGTTCTTTCCACGAACCACATATGGATCAACTAGTGTCATTGCATGTGTGTTCTTATACTAAAACCAGCACTAGAGTCATTGCATGTGTGTTCTTTTCCACAAACCACACATGGATCAACCAGTGTCATTGCATGTGTGTTCTTTCCACAAACCAGATATGGATCAACCAGTGGTCAATGCATGTGTGTTCTTTCCACAAAACACACATGGATCAACCAGTGTCATTACATGTGTGTTCTTTCACAAACCACATATGGATCCACCAATGTCATTGGATGTGTGTTCTTTCCACAAACCACACATGGATCGACCAATGGTCATTGCATGTGTGTTCTTTCCACAAACCACACATGGATACCCCTGAGTCATTGCATGTGTGTTCTTTCCAAAAACCACATATGGATCAACCAGTGTCATTACATGTGTGTTCTTATACTAAAACCAGCACTAGAGTAATTGCATGTGTTTTCTTATACTAAAACCAGCACTAGAGTCATTGCATGTGTGTTCTTATACTAAAACCAGCACTAGAGTCATTGCATGTGTGTTCTTTCCACAAACCACACATGGATCAACCAGTGTCATTCCATGTGTGTTCTTTCCACAAACCACATATGGATCAACCAGTGGTCATTGCATGTGTGTTCTTTTCCACAAACCACATATGGACGAACTAGAGTGATTGCATGTGTGTTCTTTTCATAAACCACATATGGCCCCACTAGAGTCATTGCATGTGTGTTCTTATAATAAAACCAGCACTAGAGTCATTGCATGTGTGTTCTTTTCACAAACCACATATGGATCCACCAGTGTTATTGCATGTGTGTTCTTTTCACAAACCACACATGGATCGACCAGTGGTGATTGCATGTGTGTTATTTCCACAAACTACACATGGATCCCCCTGAGTCATCGCATGTGTGTTCTTTCCACAAACCACATATGGATCAACCAGTGTCATTACATGTGTGTTCTTATACGAAAACCAGCACTAGAGTCATTGCATGTGTGTTCTTATAAATAAAACCAGCACTAGAGTCTTTGCATGTGTGTTCTTATACTAAAACCAGCACTAGAGTCATTGAATGTGTGTTTTTTCCAGAAACCACACATGGATCAACCAGTGTCTTTGCATGTGTGTTCTTTTCACAAACCGCATATGGATCAACCAGTGGTCATTGCATGTGTGTTCTTTTCCACAAACCACATATGGATCCACTACAGTCATTGCATGTGTGTTCTTTTCACAAACCACATATGGACACTGTAGAGTCATTGCATCTGCGTTCTTATACTAAAACCAGCACTAGAGTCATTGCATGTGTGTTCTTGTCACAAACTACATATGGATCCACCAGTGTCATTGCATGTGTGTTCTTTCCACAAACCACACATGGATTGACTAGTGGTCATTACATGTGTGTTCCTTCCACAAACCACACATGGATCCCCCTGAGTCATTGCATGTGTGTTCTTTCCACAAACCACATATGGATCAACCAGTGTCATTGCATGTGTTTTCTTATACTAAAACTAGCACTAGAGTCATTGCATGCGTGTTCTTATACTAAAACCAGCACTAGAGTCATTGCATGTGTGTTCTTTCCACAAACCACACATGGATCAACCAGTGTCTTTGCATGTGTGTTCTTTCCACAAACCACATATGGATCAACCAGTGGTCATTGCATGTGTGTTCTTTTCCACAAACCACATATGGACGAACTAGAGTGATTGCATGTGTGTTCTTTTCATAAACCACATATGGCCCCACTAGAGTCATTGCATGTGTGTTCTTATAATAAAACCAGCACTAGAGTCATTGCATGTGTGTTCTTTTCACAAACCACATATGGATCCACCAGTGTTATTGCATGTGTGTTCTTTTCACAAACCACACATGGATCGACCAGTGGTGATTGCATGTGTGTTCTTTCCACAAACTACACATGGATCCCCCTGAGTCATCGCATGTGTGTTCTTTCCACAAACCACATATGGATCAACCAGTGTCATTACATGTGTGTTCTTATACGAAAACCAGCACTAGAGTCATTGCATGTATGTTCTTATAAATAAAACCAGCACTAGAGTCATTGCATGTGTGTTCTTATACTAAAACCAGCACTAGAGTCATTGAATGTGTGTTTTTTCCAGAAACCACACATGGATCAACCAGTGTCTTTGCATGTGTGTTCTTTCCACAAACCACATATGGATCAACCAATGGTCATTGCATGTGTGTTCTTTTCCACAAACCACATATGGATCCACTAGAATCATTGCATGTGTGTTCTTTTCACAGACCACATATGGACCCAGTAGAGTCATTGCATGTGCGTTCTTATACTAAAACCAGCACTAGAGTCATTGCATGTGTGTTCTTGTCACAAACTACATATGGATCCACCAGTGTCATTGCATGTGTGTTCTTTCCACAAACCACACATGGATTGACTAGTGGTCATTACATGTGTGTTCCTTCCACAAACCACACATGGATCCCCCTGAGTCATTGCATGTGTGTTCTTTCCACAAACCACATATGGATCAACCAGTGTCATTGCATGTGTTTTCTTATACTAAAACTAGCACTAGAGTCATTGCATGTGTGTTCTTATACTAAAACCAGTACTAGAGTCATTGCATGTGTGTTCTTTCCACAAACCACACATGGATCAACCTGTGTCTTTGCATGTGTGTTCTTTCCACAAACCACATATGGATCAAAAAGTGGTCATTGCATGTGTGTTCTTTTCACAAACCACATATGGCCCCACTAGGGTCATTGCATGTGTGTTCTTTCCACAAACCACACATTGATCGACCAGTGGTGATTGTATGTGTATTCTTTCCACAAACCACACATGGATCCCCCTGAGTCATTGCATGTGTGTTCTTTCCACAAACCACATATGGATCAACCAGTGTCATTGCATGTGTTTTCTTATACTAAAACTAGCACTAGAGTCATTGCATGTGTGTTCTTATACGTAAACCAATACTAGAGTCATTACATGTGTGTTCTTTCCACAAACCACACATGGATCAGCTAGTGTCTTTGCATGTGTGATCTTTCCACAAACCACATATGGATCAACCAGTGGTCATTGCATGTGTGTTCTTTTCCACAAAACACATATGGATCCACTAGAGTCATTGCGTGTGTGTTCTTTTCACAAACCACATATGGACCCACTAGAGTCATTGCATGTGCGTCCTTATTCTAAAACCAGCACTAGAGTCATTACATGTGTGTTCTTTTCACAAACTACATATGGATCCACCAGTGTCATTGCATGTGTGTTCTTTCCACAAACCACACATGGATTGACTAGTGGTCATTACATGTGTGTTCCTTCCACAAACCACATATGGACCCCCTGAGTCATTGCATGTGTGTTCTTTCCAAGAACCACATATGGATCAACTAGTGTCATTGCATGTGTGTTCTTATACTAAAACCAGCACTAGAGTCATTGCATGTGTGTTCTTTCCACAAACCACATATGGATCAAGCAGTGGTCATTGCATGTGTGTTCTTTCCACAAACCACACATGGATCAACCAGTGTCATTGCATGTATGTTCTTTCCACAAACCACATATGGATCAACCAGTGGTCATTGCATGTGTGCTCGTTTCCACAAACCACATATGGATCCACTAGAGTCATTGCATGTGTGTTCTTTTCACAAACCACATATGGACCCACTAGAGTCATTGCATGTGTGTTCTTATACTAAAACCAGCACTAGAGTCATTGCATGTGTGTTCTTTCCACAAACCACACATGGATCAACCAGTGTCATTGCATGTGTGTTCTTTCAACAAACCACATATGGATCAACCAGCGGTCATTGCATGTGTGTTCTTTTCCACAAACCACATATGGATGAACTAGAGTGATTGCATGTGTGTTCTTTTCACAAACCACATATGGCCCCACTAGAGTCATTGCATGTGTGTTCTTATACTAAAACCAACACTAGAGTCATTGCATGTGTGTTCTTTTCACAAACCACATATGGATCCACCAGTGTCATTGCATGTGTGTTCTTTTCACAAACCACACATGGATCGACCAGTGGTCATTCCATGTGTGTTCTTTCCACAAACTACACATGGATCCCCCTGAGTCATTGCATGTGTGTTCTTTCCACAAACCACATATGGATCAACCAGTGTCATTACATGTGTGTTCTTATACGAAAACCAGCACTAGAGTCATTGCATGTGTGTTCTTATACTAAAACCAGCACTAGAGTCATTGCATGTGTGTTCTTATACTAAAACCAGCACTAGAGTCATTGCATGTGTGTTCTTTCCAGAAACCACACATGGATCAACCAGTGTCTTTGCATCTGTGTTCTTTCCACAAAACACATATGGATCAACCAGTGGTCATTGCATGTGTGTTCTTTTCCACAAACCACATATGGATCCACTAGAGTCATTGCGTGTGTGTTCTTTTCACAAACCACATACGGACCCACTAGAGTCATTGCATGTGCGTTCTTATACTAAAACCAACACTAGAGTCATTGCATGTGTGTTCTTTTCACAAACTACATATGGATCCACCAGTGTCATTGCATGTGTGTTCTTTCCACAAACCACACATGGATTGACTAGTGGTCATTACATGTGTGTTCCTCCCACAAACCACACGTGGATCCCCCTGAGTCATTGCATGTGTGTTCTTTCCACGACCCACATATGGATCAACTAGTGTCATTGCATGTGTGTTCTTATACTAAAACCAGCACTAGAGTAATTGCATGTGTTTTCTTATACTAAAACCAGCACTAGAGTCATTGCATGTGTGTTCTTATACTAAAACCAGCACTAGAGTCATTGCATGTGTGTTCTTTCCAGAAACCACACATGGATCAACCAGTGTCTTTGCATCTGTGTTCTTTCCACAAAACACATATGGATCAACCAGTGGTCATTGCATGTGTGTTCTTTTCCACAAACCACATATGGATCCACTAGAGTCATTGCATGTGTGTTCTTTTCACAAACCACATATGGACCCACTAGAGTTATTGCATGTGCGTTCTTATACTAAAACCAGCACTAGAGTCATTGCATGTGTGTTCTTTTCACAAACTACATATGGATCCACCAGTGTCATTGCATGTGTGTTCTTTCCACAAACCACACATGGATTGAATAGTGGTCATTACATGTGTGTTCCTTCCACAAACCACACATGGATCCCCCTGAGTCATTGCATGTGTGTTCTTTCCACAAACCACATATGGATCAACCAGTGGTCATTGCATGTGTGTTCTTTTCCACAAACCACATATGGATCCACTAGAGTCATTGCGTGTGTGTTCTTTTCACAAACCACATACGGACCCACTAGAGTCATTGCATGTGCGTTCTTATACTAAAACCAACACTAGAGTCATTGCATGTGTGTTCTTTTCACAAACTACATATGGATCCACCAGTGTCATTGCATGTGTGTTCTTTCCACAAACCACACATGGATTGACTAGTGGTCATTACATGTGTGTTCCTTCCACAAACCACACGTGGATCCCCCTGAGTCATTGCATGTTTGTTCTTTCCACGAACCACATATGGATCAACTAGTGTCATTGCATGTGTGTTCTTATACTAAAACCAGCACTAGAGTAATTGCATGTGTTTTCTTATACTAAAACCAGCACTAGAGTCATTGCATGTGTGTTCTTATACTAAAACCAGCACTAGAGTCATTGCATGTGTGTTCTTTCCAGAAACCACACATGGATCAACCAGTGTCTTTGCATCTGTGTTCTTTCCACAAAACACATATGGATCAACCAGTGGTCATTGCATGTGTGTTCTTTTCCACAAACCACATATGGATCCACTAGAGTCATTGCATGTGTGTTCTTTTCACAAACCACATATGGACCCACTAGAGTTATTGCATGTGCGTTCTTATACTAAAACCAGCACTAGAGTCATTGCATGTGTGTTCTTTTCACAAACTACATATGGATCCACCAGTGTCATTGCATGTGTGTTCTTTCCACAAACCACACATGGATTGAATAGTGGTCATTACATGTGTGTTCCTTCCACAAACCACACATGGATCCCCCTGAGTCATTGCATGTGTGTTCTTTCCACGAACCACATATGGATCAACTAGTGTCATTGCATGTGTGTTCTTATACTAAAACCAGCACTAGAGTCATTGCATGTGTGTTCTTTTCCACAAACCACACATGGATCAACCAGTGTCATTGCATGTGTGTTCTTTCCACAAACCACATATGGATCAACCAATGGTCATTGCATGTGTGTTCTTTCCACAAAACACACATGGATCAACCAGTGTCATTACATGTGTGTTCTTTCACAAACCACATATGGATCCACCAATGTCATTGGATGTGTGTTCTTTCCACAAACCACACATGGATCAACCAATGGTCATTGCATGTGTGTTCTTTCCACAAACTACACATGGATACCCCTGAGTCATTGCATGTGTGTTCTTTCCAAAAACCACATATGGATCAATCAGTGTCATTACATGTGTGTTCTTATACTAAAACTAGCACTAGAGTAATTGCATGTGTTTTCTTTTACTAAAACCAGCACTAGAGTCATTGCATGTGTGTTCTTATACTAAAACCATCACTAGAGTCATTGCATGTGTGTTCTTTCCACAAACCACACATGGATCAACCAGTGTCATTGCATGTGTGTTCTTTCCACAAACCACATATGGATCAACCAGTGGTCATTGCATGTGTGTTCTTTTCCACAAACCACATATGGATGAACTAGAGTGATTGCATGTGTGTTCTTTTCATAAACCACATATGGCCCCACTAGAGTCATTGCATGTGTGTTCTTATACTAAAACCAGCACTAGAGTCATTGCATGTGTGTTCTTTTCACAAACCACATATGGATCCACCAGTGTCATTGCATGTGTGTTCTTTTCACAAACCACACATGGATCGACCAGTGGTCATTGCATGTGTGTTCTTTCCACAAACTACACATGGATCTCCCTGAGTCATTGCATGTGTGTTCTTTCCACAAACCACATATGGATCAACCAGTGTCATTACATGTGTGTTCTTTTCACAAACCACATATGGACCCACTAGAGTCATTGCATGTGCGTTCTTATACTAAAACCAACACTAGAGTCATTGCATGTGTGTTCTTTTCACAAACTACATATGGATCCACCAGTGTCATTGCATGTGTGTTCTTTCCACAAACCACACATGGATTGACTAGTGGTCATTACATGTGTGTTCCTTCCACAAACCACACATGGATCCCCCTGAGTCATTGCATGTGTGTTCTTTCCACAAACCACATATGGATCAACTAGTGTCATTGCATGTGTGTTCTTATACTAAAACCAGCACTAGAGTCATTGCATGTGTGTTCTTTTCACAAACCACATATGGATCCACCAGTGTCATTGCATGTGTGTTCTTTTCACAAACCACACATGGATCGACCAGTGGTCATTGCGTGTGTGTTCTTTCCACAAACTACACATGGATCCCCCTGAGTCATTGCATGTGTGTTCTTTCCACAAACCACATATGGATCAACCAGTGTCATTACATGTGTGTTCTTATATGAAAACCAGCACTAGAGTCATTGCATGTGTGTTCTTATACTAAAACCAGCACTAGAGTCCTTGCATGTGTGTTCTTATACTAAAACTAGCACTAGAGTCATTGCATGTGTGTTCTTTCCAGAAACCACACATGGATCAACCAGTGTCTTTGCATCTGTGTTCTTTCCACAAAACACATATGGATCAACCAGTGGTCATTGCATGTGTGTTCTTTTCCACAAACCACATATGGATCCACTAGAGTCATTTCATGTGTGTTCTTTTCACAAACCACATATGGACCCACTAGAGTTATTGCATGTGCGTTCTTATACTAAAACCAGCACTAGAGTCATTGCATGTGTGTTCTTTTCACAAACTACATATGGATCCACCAGTGTCATTGCATGTGTGTTCTTTCCACAAACCACACATGGATTGACTAGTGGTCATTACATGTGTGTTCCTTCCACAAACCACACATGGATCCCCCTGAGTCATTGCATGTGTGTTCTTTCCACGAACCACATATGGATCAACTAGTGTCATTGCATGTTTGTTCTTATACTAAAACCAGCACTAGAGTCATTGCATGTGTGTTCTTTTCCACAAACCACACATGGATCAACCAGTGTCATTGCCTGTGTGTTCTTTCCACAAACCACATATGGATCAACCAGTGGTCATTGCATGTGTGTTCTTTCCACAAAACACACATGGATCAACCAGTGTCATTACATGTGTGTTCTTTCACAAACCACATATGGATCCAGCAATGTCATTGGATGTGTCTTCTTTCCACAAACCACACATGGATCAACCAATGGTCATTGCATGTGTGTTCTTTCCACAAACCACACATGGATACCCCTGAGTCATTGCATGTGTGTTCTTTCCAAAAACCACATATGGATCAATCAGTGTCATTACATGTGTGTTCTTATACTAAAACTAGCACTAGAGTAATTGCATGTGTTTTATTTTACTAAAACCAGCACTAGAGTCATTGCATGTGTGTTCTTTCCACAAACCACACATGGATCAACCAGTGTCATTGCATGTGTGTTCTTTCCACAAACCACATATGGATCAACCAGTGGTCATTGCATGTGTGTTCTTTTCCACAAACCACATATGGATGAACTAGAGTGATTGCATGTGTGTTCTTTTCATAAACCACATATGGCCCCACTAGAGTCATTGCATGTGTGTTCTTATACTAAAACTAGCACTAGAGTCATTGCATGTGTGTTCTTTTCACAAACCACATATGGATCCACCAGTGTCATTGCATGTGTGTTCTTTTCACAAACCACACATGGATCGACCAGTGGTCATTGCATGTGTGTTCTTTCCACAAACTACACATGGATCCCCCTGAGTCATTGCATGTGTGTTCTTTCCACAAACCACATATGGATCAACCAGTGTCATTGCATGTGTGTTCTTTCCACAAACCACATATGGATCAACCAGTGGTCATTGCATGTGTGTTCTTTCCACAAAACACACATGGATCAACCAGTGTCATTACATGTGTGTTCTTTCACAAACCACATATGGATCCAGCAATGTAATTGGATGTGTGTTCTTTCCACAAACCACACATGGATCAACCAATGGTCATTGCATGTGTGTTCTTTCCACAAACCACACATGGATACCCCTGAGTCATTGCATGTGTGTTCTTTCCAAAAACCACATATGGATCAATCAGTGTCATTACATGTGTGTTCTTATACTAAAACTAGCACTAGAGTAATTGCATGTGTTTTCTTTTACTAAAACCAGCACTAGAGTCATTGCATGTGTGTTCTTTCCACAAACCACACATGGATCAACCAGTGTCATTGCATGTGTGTTCTTTCCACAAACCACATATGGATCAACCAGTGGTCATTGCATGTGTGTTCTTTTCCACAAACCACATATGGATGAACTAGAGTGATTGCATGTGTGTTCTTTTCATAAACCACATATGGCCCCACTAGAGTCATTGCATGTGTGTTCTTATACTAAAACC
Organism: Avena sativa; assembly: GCA_916181665.1. Lineage (NCBI taxonomy): Eukaryota > Viridiplantae > Streptophyta > Magnoliopsida > Poales > Poaceae > Avena > Avena sativa. Next base: position 21,201,941 of record OV702290.1, on the reverse strand, counting down.
AACACTAGAGTCATTGCATGTGTGTTCTTTTCACAAACCACATATGGATCCACCAGTGTCATTGCATGTGTGTTCTTTTCACAAACCACACATGGATCGACCAGTGGTCATTGCATGTGTGTTCTTTCCACAAACTACACATGGATCCCCCTGAGTCATTGCATGTGTGTTCTTTCCACAAACCACATATGGATCAACCAGTGTCATTACATGTGTGTTCTTATACGAAAACCAGCACTAGAGTCATTGCATGTGTGTTCTTATACTAAAACCAGCACTAGAGTCATTGCATGTGTGTTCTTATACTAAAACCAGCACTAGAGTCATTGCATGTGTGTTCTTTCCACAAACCACACATGGATCAACCAGTGTCATTGCATGTGTGTTCTTTCCACAAACCACATATGGATCAACCAGTGGTCATTGCATGTGTGTTCTTTTCCACAAACCACATATGGATGAACTAGAGTGATTGCATGTGTGTTCTTTTCATAAACCACATATGGCCCCACTAGAGTCATTGCATGTGTGTTCTTATACTAAAACCAGCACTAGAGTCATTGCATGTGTGTTCTTTTCACAAACCACATATGGATCCACCAGTGTCATTGCATGTGTGTTCTTTTCACAAACCACACATGGATCGACCAGTGGTCATTGCATGTGTGTTCTTTCCACAAACTACACATGGATCCCCCTGAGTCATTGCATGTGTGTTCTTTCCACAAACCACATATGGATCAACCAGTGTCATTACATGTGTGTTCTTTTCACAAACCACATATGGACCCACTAGAGTCATTGCATGTGCGTTCTTATACTAAAACCAACACTAGAGTCATTGCATGTGTGTTCTTTTCACAAACTACATATGGATCCACCAGTGTCATTGCATGTGTATTCTTTCCACAAACCACACATGGATTGACTAGTGGTCATTACATGTGTGTTCCTTCCACAAACCACACATGGATCCCCCTGAGTCATTGCATGTGTGTTCTTTCGACAAACCACATATGGATCAACTAGTGTCATTGCATGTGTGTTCTTATACTAAAACCAGCACTAGAGTAATTGCATGAGTTTTCTTATACTAAACCAGCACTAGAGTCATTGCATGTGTGTTCTTATACTAAAACCAGCACTAGAGTCATTGCATGTGTGTTCTTTCCACAAACCACACATGGATCAACCGGTGTCATTTCATGTGTGTTCTTTCCACAAACCACATATGGATCAACCAGTGGTCATTGCATGTGTGTTCTTTTCCACAAACCACATATGGATGAACTATAGTGATTGCATGTGTGTTCTTTTCATAAATCACATATGGCCCCACTAGAGTCATTGCATGTGTGTTCTTATACTAAAACCAGCACAATAGTCATTGCATGTGTGTTCTTTTCACAAACCACATATGGATCCACCAGTGTCATTGCATGTGTGTTCTTTTCACAAACCACACATGGATCGACCAGTGGTCATTGCGTGTGTGTTCTTTCCACAAACTACACATGGATCCCCCTGAGTCATTGCATGTGTGTTCTTTCCACACACCACATATGGATCAACCAGTGTCATTACATGTGTGTTCTTATACGAAAACCAGCACTAGAGTCATTGCATGTGTGTTCTTATACTAAAACCAGCACTACAGTCATTGCATGTGTGTTCTTATACTAAAACTGGCACTAGAGTCATTGCATGTGTGTTCTTTCCAGAAACCACACATGGATCAACCAGTGTCTTTGCATCTGTGTTCTTTCCACAAAACACATATGGATCAACCAGTGGTCATTGCATGTGTGTTCTTTTCCACAAACCACATATGGATCCACTAGAGTCATTGCATGTGTGTTCTTTTCACAAACCACATATGGACCCACTAGAGTTATAGCATGTGCGTTCTTATACTAAAACCAGCACTAGAGTCATTGCATGTGTGTTCTTTTCACAAACTACATATGGATCCACCAGTGTCATTGCATGTGTGTTCTTTCCACAAACCACACATGGATTGACTAGTGGTCATTACATGTGTGTTCCTTCCACAAACCACACATGGATCCCCCTGAGTCATTGCATGTGTGTTCTTTCCACGAACCACATATGGATCAACTAGGGTCATTGCATGTGTGTTCTTATACTAAAACCAGCACTAGAGTCATTGCATGTGTGTTCTTTTCCACAAACCACACATGGATCAACCAGTGTCATTGCATGTGTGTTCTTTCCACAAACCACATATGGATCAACCAGTGGTCAATGCATGTGTGTTCTTTCCACAAAACACACATGGATCAACCAGTGTCATTACATGTGTGTTCTTTCACAAACCACATATGGATCCACCAATGTCATTGGATGTGTGTTCTTTCCACAAACCACACATGGATCGACCAATGGTCATTGCATGTGTGTTCTTTCCACAAACCACACATGGATACCCCTGAGTCATTTCATGTGTGTTCTTTCCAAAAACCACATATGGATCAATCAGTGTCATTACATGTGTGTTATTATACTAAAACTAGCACTAGAGTAATTGCATGTGTTTTCTTTTACTAAAACCAGCACTAGAGTCATTGCATGTGTGTTCTTATACTAAAACCAGCACTAGAGTCATTGCATGTGTGTTCTTTCCACAAACCACACATGGATCAACCAGTGTCATTGCATGTGTGTTCTTTCCACAAACCACATATGGATCAACCAGTGGTCATTGCATGTGTGTTCTTTTCCACAAACCACATATGGATGAACTAGAGTGATTGCATGTGTGTTCTTTTCATAAACCACATATGGCCCCACTAGAGTCATTGCATGTGTGTTCTTATACTAAAACCAGCACTAGAATCATTGCATGTGTGTTCTTTTCACAAACCACATATGGATCCACCAGTGTCATTGCATGTGTGTTCTTTTCACAAACCACACCTGGATCGACCAGTGGTCATTGCATGTGTGTTCTTTCCACAAACTACACATGGATCCCCCTGAGTCATTGCATGTGTGTTCTTTCCACAAACCACATATGGATCAACCAGTGTCATTACATGTGTGTTCTTTTCACAAACCACATATGGACCCACTAGAGTCATTGCATGTGCGTTCTTATACTAAAACCAACACTAGAGTCATTGCATGTGTGTTCTTTTCACAAACTACATATGGATCCACCAGTGTCATTGCATGTGTGTTCTTTCCACAAACCACACATGGATTGACTAGTGGTCATTACATGTGTGTTCCTTCCACAAACCACACATGGATCCCCCTGAGTCATTGCATGTGTGTTCTTTCCACAAACCACATATGGATCAACTAGTGTCATTGCATGTGTGTTCTTATACTAAAACCAGCACTAGAGTAATTGCATGAGTTTTCTTATACTAAACCAGCACTAGAGTCATTGCATGTGTGTTCTTATACTAAAACCAGCACTAGAGTAATTGCATGTGTGTTCTTTCCACAAACCACACATGGATCAACCGGTGTCATTTCATGTGTGTTCTTTCCACAAACCACATATGGATCGACCAGTGGTCATTGCATGTGTGTTCTTTTCCACAAACCACATATGGATGAACTATAGTGATTGCATGTGTGTTCTTTTCATAAACCACATATGGCCCCACTAGAGTCATTGCATGTGTGTTCTTATACTAAAACCAGCACAATAGTCATTGCATGTGTGTTCTTTTCACAAACCACATATGGATCCACCAGTGTCATTGCATGTGTGTTCTTTTCACAAACCACACATGGATCGACCAGTGGTCATTGCGTGTGTGTTCTTTCCACAAACTACACATGGATCCCCCTGAGTCATTGCATGTGTGTTCTTTCCACACACCACATATGGATCAACCAGTGTCATTACATGTGTGTTCTTATACGAAAACCAGCACTAGAGTCATTGCATGTGTGTTCTTATACTAAAACCAGCACTACAGTCATTGCATGTGTGTTCTTATACTAAAACTAGCACTAGAGTCATTGCATGTGTGTTCTTTCCAGAAACCACACATGGATCAACCAGTGTCTTTGCATCTGTGTTCTTTCCACAAAACACATATGGATCAACCAGTGGTCATTGCATGTGTGTTCTTTTCCACAAACCACATATGGATCCACTAGATTCATTGCATGTGTGTTCTTTTCACAAACCACATATGGACCCACTAGAGTTATAGCATGTGCGTTCTTATACTAAAACCAGCACTAGAGTCATTGCATGTGTGTTCTTTTCACAAACTACATATGGATCCACCAGTGTCATTGCATGTGTGTTCTTTCCACAAACCACACATGGATTGACTAGTGGTCATTACAGGTGTGTTCCTTCCACAAACCACACATGGATCCCCCTGAGTCATTGCATGTGTGTTCTTTCCACGAACCACATATGGATCAACTAGGGTCATTGCATGTGTGTTCTTATACTAAAACCAGCACTAGAGTCATTGCATGTGTGTTCTTTTCCACAAACCACACATGGATCAACCAGTGTCATTGCATGTGTGTTCTTTCCACAAACCACATATGGATCAACCAGTAGTCAATGCATGTGTGTTCTTTCCACAAAACACACATGGATCAACCAGTGTCATTACATGTGTGTTCTTTCACAAACCACATATGGATCCACCAATGTCATTGGATGTGTGTTCTTTCCACAAACCACACATGGATCGACCAATGGTCATTGCATGTGTGTTCTTTCCACAAACAACACATGGATACCCCTGAGTCATTTCATGTGTGTTCTTTCCAAAAACCACATATGGATCAATCAGTGTCATTACATGTGTGTTCTTATACTAAAACTAGCACTAGAGTAATTGCATGTGTTTTCTTTTACTAAAACCAGCACTAGAGTCATTGTATGTGTGTTCTTATACTAAAACCAGCACTAGAGTCATTGCATGTGTGTTCTTTCCACAAACGACACATGGATCAACCAGTGTCATTGCATGTGTGTTCTTTCCACAAACCACATATGGATCAACCAGTGGTCATTGCATGTGTGTTCTTTTCCACAAACCACATATGGATGAACTAGAGTGATTGCATGTGTGTTCTTTTCATAAACCACATATGGCCCCACTAGAGTCATTGCATGTGTGTTCTTATACTAAAACCAGCACTAGAGTCATTGCATGTGTGTTCTTTTCACAAACCACATATGGATCCACTAGTGTCATTGCATGTGTGTTCTTTTCACAAACCACACCTGGATCGACCAGTGGTCATTGCATGTGTGTTCTTTCCACAAACTACACATGGATCCCCCTGAGTCATTGCATGTGTGTTCTTTCCACAAACCACATATGGATCAACCAGTGTCATTACATGTGTGTTCTTTTCACAAACCACATATGGACCCACTAGAGTCATTGCATGTGCGTTCTTATACTAAAACCAACACTAGAGTCATTGCATGTGTGTTCTTTTCACAAACTACATATGGATCCACCAGTGTAATTGCATGTGTTGTCTTTCCACAAACCACACATGGATTGACTAGTGGTCATTACATGTGTGTTCCTTCCACAAACCACACATGGATCCCCCTGAGTCATTGCATGTGTGTTCTTTCCACAAACCACATATGGATCAACTAGTGTCATTGCATGTGTGTTCTTATACTAAAACCAGCACTAGAGTAATTGCATGAGTTTTCTTATACTAAACCAGCACTAGAGTCATTGCATGTGTGTTCTTATACTAAAACCAACACTAGAGTCATTGCATGTGTGTTCTTTCCACAAACCACACATGGATCAACCGGTGTCATTTCATGTGTGTTCTTTCCACAAACCACATATGGATCAACCAGTGGTCATTGCATGTGTGTTCTTTTCCACAAACCACATATGGATGAACTATAGTGATTGCATGTGTGTTCTTTCCACAAACCACATATGGATCAACCAGTGGTCATTGCATGTGTGTTCTTTTCCACAAACCACATATGGATCCACTAGAGTCATTGCATGTGTGTTCTTTTCACAAACCACATATGGACCCACTAGAGTCATTGCTTGTGCGTTCATTTCACAAACCACACATGGATCGACCAGTGGTCATTGCGTGTGTGTTCTTTTCACAAACTACATATGGATCCACCAGTGTCACTGCATGTGTGTTCTTTCCACACACCACATATGGATCAACCAGTGTCATTACATGTGTGTTCTTATACTAAAACCAGCACTAGAGTCATTGCATGTGTGTTCTTATACTAAAACCAGCACTACAGTCATTGCATGTGTGTTCTTGTACTAAAACCAGCACTAGAGTCATTGCATGTGTGTTCTTTCCAGAAACCACACATGGATCAACCAGTGTCTTTGCATCTGTGTTCTTTCCACAAAACACATATGGATCAACCAGTGGTCATTGCATGTGTGTTCTTTTCCATAAACCACATATGGATCCACTAGAGTCATTGCATGTGTGTTCTTTCCACGAACCACATATGGATCAACTAGTGTCATTGCATGTGTGTTCTTATACTAAAACCAGCACTAGAGTAATTGCATGTGTTTTCTTATACTAAAACCAGCACTAGAGTCATTGCATGTGTGTTCTTATACTAAAACCAGCACTAGAGTCATTGCATGTGTGTTCTTTCCACAAACCACACATGGATCAACCAGTGTCATTGCATGTGTGTTCTTTCCACAAACCACATATGGATCGACCAGTGGTCGTTGCATGTGTGTTCTTTTCCACAAACCACATATGGATGAACTAGAGTGATTGTGTAACATCCCTAAATTCATATTTCAAAGCTCATTCATATCATCCTTGCATCCTTCATTCATTTAGGGTTTTTCTCAAAATCATTTCAGAAACAGAAGCTTGTGCTATGATTTCATGTGAGCAAACTTACCTCAAATGGCCATCACCCTTTGAAGCTTGAATGTTTAGGAACTTGTTTGCTTGCCTCCATTGTTGGAAAGTGTGTGTGAAAAATTTAGACCAAAGTTATAATTTAGAAATATTTTCAAAACCCTTTTCAAAACATTTGCAAACCAGGGGCAAAGTCTCTGTTTGTATTAAGCCCAAGCTTGACCAAGCCCTTGCAAGGTAATCACATGGTTAAATGACTGTTTTTGAAACCTCAGTACCCTACAAAAAATCCCCAGAATTGTTTGAATTCAAAAAAGATTTGAATTCATATTTAAATCATTCCTGAAAACCAAAATAGAAAAAGAAAAGGTTTCAACAATTGAAAAGGGCCGCGTGCCAGGTTTCCTGCCCAGCTTCAAATCGAGCCCAACAAGCCCACCCGGGACTTTTCTTTTCCCTCTCTCACGCGCGAGCGCACGCACCCAGTCGCTGACAGCTAGACCCCACCTGCGCCTCGCACACTTCGCTGATGAGCGGGCCCTGTCCACGTCGACCTCGTCTTCCCCAAACCGCGCCCGCGACCACGTCGCTGCTGCAGTCATGGCCGGTAATGGCGCGGCGTAAATGGGCATTAATCCGCGAGCGTTTCCTGTCGCACCCGAGCCTATTTAACCCTCTCTGCCTCGCGAGAAATTTCCCCCAAACACCTCACTCACTCCGCCACCGGGCTGCGCGCAATTGCTTTCGAAGCTCCGCAGAACCGAGAACTCCGGCGACCAAATACGGTGAGCCTCGACCACCCCTTCCCCTCTGGTTCAAACGAGCAGATTCGCCATCTCTTTGTGCACCTCCTGACCCCACTAGTTCTTCCTGTACTGCCCCAGGTCGCCGTTTCCACTCGACACCGCAAGCACCGACGACAACCTCGACTCCGACGACCTCTAGTGGTAAGTCCAGACCGCCCCGAACCTTGTCATTCACGCACGCGTTTACCCCGTGACCATCTGCATCTGACCACACCTCCCGTTTGCATCCTAGTGATCTACAACGTCGCCTTCGACCTCAGGCAGAGCCGCCGTTGCCAGATCCAACTTCGACGAGGAATCATCGCCGTAACAGCACGCCCCTTCGCAAACCGACGCTACCTTGAGCTTCAGCAACTTCCTGCGAACCTGGTATGACCCTTCTCCCTCTCGCGGACGACCGGGAACGCTAGCGCCGCCGTAGACCGAGCGCTCCGCCGCTCGCTGACGCAGCGCGCCGCCAGGACATGGTTGTTTGAACGAGCACCATTAGATCCAGATCTGAGCGCTAGGATAGATTCATTTAATTGCGAAGCGGTACGCGATCTGGAACGTGCGATCTGTTTAGATCCTGCGGCTACCAAGCGCGATCCAACAGAAGCGGTACACGCCAATCACAACACGACGCGTGGCCAGGAATAGATCTAAAAACAGATTTTAAATCAGAATTTGATCCAGATTTCAAATGCTTATAACTTTTGATTGCCATGTTGGAATTTTGCAAACTTTATACCGTTGGATTTAGTGAATCAAAGCCTTTCTGTCCATGCAAAGTGTTTAACAAATAGTAACCATTAGAATGACTTTGTTTGTAGAGACATGTTTAAGGCTATTTTGAGTATGGATTTAGTTTAGTAATTTGTTTTAGGGTTAAATAAGTTTAGTTGGCAAACTTGTGACTTGTTATGTTTCTGTAAACATGCACTTGCTTGGTAGAGTTTTCAAAAAACCCCACTTAGTAAATTCATGCATGCATGCATTCATATTATTTTTGATTGTATATAAATTGTGTGTAATTGTATGCTACATTTTTGTGTAGATTTTGCTAGTGATTGTGACTGTGAAGAGTGCTACTCTCCTCATTACCAAGGCAAGTGATGCTTCATACTTTTTGTCCCATTACTTTCAATATGCATTAGTGATTTTGCTAAGTAAAACTTGCATGGAATTTTGCTAAGTATAAACTAAGTTATGGGAAAACCTAGTAGATGAAACCTTAGTAGCAATTTCCTAAGTTAAGATTCCTATTACTTTCATGCTTAGCTTAGCTAATAGAAAACAAGGGTGGATTATATATTCATGCTATGGAAAATTTTCTAAGTCTGTGGACTTATGTTTTGTTTAATAAAACAACTAAGTGAATGAATCACCTGGGTGGAATGGAAGGAATGGTTTGTGTTGAGTGGTTCACAAGGCCATGGACTTGGCTTGTGTATCTCACTTGTGGATGGCCACCCAGGAACAAAGAGATTTGAGATGTCAAATATTGAGAAGCTTCAAGTGCAGCCACTTGGCAATATGGGCTCTGCCTGGATCATATAGGTTGCAATAACTTAGCCAAATGGACAGTGGGTGGTAGGGGTTTGATAGGTTGGAGCAAGTCCATGTTGGTCTAAGGGAAGGCTTCTGAAAGATCTTGTCTTGGTGAAACCAAGTCTTGTGGGGAAAGTGCACCACCTCTGCAGAGTGTAAAATCTAAGTACTTAGCCATGTCCCTGGAAAAGGACAATTTGGGCATCAAGACATGGAAGCTATCAAGAATCTCCTCATCCCAATTTCTAAGTAAAAACTTGTGGGTGAACAAGGGTTAAAGGATCTTCAGTCTTTGATTGGTAGATGCCTTGGGAAAGATTTTGTCAAGCAAAAATTTAGTGTTTTCAAATGTTAAGGAAAAATATATTTTGAGCAATGCAAGCCTAAGCTCCACTTAGCCAAATGCATATAGTATTATAGTCCACTTTAAATAAGCTAAGGTATCACTTTCCAATAATATTCCAAAGTATTGACCCTCTGTGGATGTAACTTGTAATGTTGCAGGTTACTCCGATGATGAATAGGAGTCATGAGTCTACACTCAACATGCTTGCCTGTGGCACATGAAGATGAAGACTTATGTTTATTTACTTATTCCATAAACTCTTGTATTAGGCCTTTGGCCCTGAGTTGTAAAAGACTATGTTTTATCTCTGGAATGACTGTAATAAACGACCTTTGTATTTGTGTACTTCATCTTAAACTGTGGATGCTAGCATTGATCCAGGGACTAGCATTGCAATCACAGGGATCCTTTCCTTTATAAAGGAGGAGTTTGACAGATGGTATCAGAGCACTGTGTTGCCTGTAGGATTATGACCCTAGGATAGGAAACCACTAAGGAAAATCTTTAACTACTTCTACACTTGTCTATTCTTCTCGTAAACTTTTCTAATCTTATCATTCTCATCTCTATTTGTAGATGAACTCCATCAACGAAGCCGTGAAGAAAGGACCACTCATGACCATGACCTTGGAGTGTGAAACGGAGTTTCCCAAAATTCTCAAGGACCTCATGGAGGCAATGGAAGCACATGGTGCAGCTGTCTACAAGGGTTTTCCAGTGATGGAGGAAGGAGTGGAGTATTGGTGGGTGCAACTTCACTTGTACAAAAACAAGGAAGACAACCACAAAGAAAGAGGTTTCTGCATGTACACCAACACTGTGATGCACACCACATTCTTTGAGTCAGCAAGAGAAGCAGCTTGGAAGACTATCAAAGAACTCAGTGCTAGAGTCAAGTGCAAGATGCTCAACCTCCAAAAAGACTTAGAGAAAGAGAAGGAACATACCCAAGAGTTGGAACTCACCAACCAAACCTTAAGGGGAGATAATATAGACTTAGTGATAGAAGCATGTGAACAAGATAGGCTGATTGCCTCTAGGAACATTGTGTTAGCCACCAGATCCAGTGAGATAGGTATGTAAACGCATTTCGTTAGTTGGACCACCACCTATCACCTTATTTTCCAAATGATACCTTAAATACGTTTGAACCTTGGTTGATGTAATGGATTCATGTATGCATGACTTGTGTGATTTTTGTGTTCCATGGATATGTATGAATGTTTGTCTTGTTTATTTTTAAATTGTGTTGTTCTAACTTTTTCAATCTTATAAATAGATTCCTATTACCATCAGCACTGTTGAGGAGTTCCAGGTTACCCGTTTTGGTCCTCGTATCGTAGAGCTTACTACCTTGCTTTGTCTCCCTCTTCCCACCATTACGGTGCACCCACTCGCCAAGTTTGAGAGGAAGGACCTCTAGGGCTTCAAGGTGAACCAGCCAGGACGCTAGTCAGAGCCTACTACGGAGGCCATCGTCTTCAAGCTTATGCACGATGACAGGGAGAGAGGCATGGAGGTTGTCATGCAGGATCTGATAGGACGTCTGTTAGGCCGTCACTCCCGACAGGTTAGAGGCACTCACTTCCACGCCTTCGGAAGGCGTGAAGATGACGGAGAGTCCATCGACTTTGAGGACGACTCGAGGGCCACAGCAGAGCCGATACGCCTGTACCTCCAGGACTTAGAGACTCTTATTAGGCACGTGGATACTGACAGGACCAACGTCATGCTTAGCAATGACGAGCTCCAGGTGCAGCTTCACGAGAAGGACAAGCTCTTCGCGCAGCAGGACGAGGTAGTCAAGGAGATGGAGGCGAAGTTCGAGACCCAGGACCGTAAGTTCAAGAGTCAAGAGAAACGTGTCCAGGATAGGAACAAGAAGATTCGGGACATGACCGAGGAACTGCAGTCCAAGGACTTCGAGTTAGAGCAGCAGCAGACAGTGATTGAGAGACTTCGTTCCCAGAATAGGGCTCTCAAGGCCAAGATCGACTCCTTGACCACTACCATCGAGGAGAACAAGACCGCAATGGAGAACGCAGGTCTTACCTTTGTCGAGGAGGAGATTGATGCTGACGAGTAGACTTGACTACTCAGTTATCTCTATTTATCGTACTTGTTATTTGTGAACTTATTATTGGACCATCCGACATGTGGATGGCTTGCCACTTGTGTGTTTTTACTTTGAGACTTTTGTTATCTTGTTGTTGAACTTTGATCCTTTTGTTGCATGCTATGTGTTTGCTTACGTGATGTATTGTGCATAAACATCTATGGGTATCTCATTCTTACCTTGAATAAACCACAGATGCCTCCCCGTCGCGCAAACCCCAACCCCAACAACATTACCCCGGAAATGCAACAGATGATGAATGCGCAGACACAGCTTATGCAAATGATGACGACATTCATCCAAAACCAGAACAACAACAACCCCAATAACAACAACAACAACCCTTCGGGTTTTGATATGCTCACCAGATTTCTGCGTCTGAGGCCAGCTAAGTTTTCGGGAACGACTGATCCCATGGTGGCCAATGATTGGCTACGTTCTGTGAACAAAGACTTAGTGACCGTGGGTTGCACAGATGCTGAAAAAGTCAGCTTCGCAGCACATCTGTTGGAAGGACCAGCCGCCGCATGGTGGGACAACTTCCAGATCACCACTCCTATCGATGAGGTGACTTGGGATATCTTTGAAGATGGCTTTCGCACTACTCATATCTCACCAGGAATGATGAGCCTGAAAAAGAAGGAGTTTCACAACCTGAAGCAGCGCCACCACAGCGTGGCTGAATATATTGAAGAGTTCAACAATCTGGCGCGCTATGCACCGGATGAGGTTGACACAGATGCCAAAAGAAAGGAAAAGTTTCTGGAAGGCTTGAATGATGAGCTGAATCTGCAGCTATCTGTGGAATATGTTCCAACTTATCAGTCGCTGTGTGACAAGGCTGTTATTGTGGAGAATAAAATGAAGCAAGTCGAGAGTAGAAAGAGGAAACACTCCGACAAGCACAGCTCGGGATCGTCTCATAAACGATCTCACTATGATGATAGTGTCAGCTCAGGATCCCACAAGCATGGGAAATTTAACAAGCACCACAACCACAACCGTCATGACAACAAGCATCATCGCAGTCATGACAATGATAAGTACAAGAATCACAAGAGTGGACATAAGAGCCACCATCGTGTAAGTGGAAGTAGAAACCAGCTTAAAACGGACATCAGTCAGGTCGAGTGCTACAAATGCAAGAAGCTGGGGCATTATGCAAATGAGTGCCCTGAAAAGAAAGTTGAAGGACCTAACAAGCCCAATCCTTTTCAGAAAGGACAGGTTAACCACATCAATGTGGAGGAGGTCTATGAAGAGCCTGATGCTGTTGCTGGTAAGTTCAGACTCAATTCCATCTCAGCATTTGTACTCTTTGACACTGGTGCATCTCATTCATTCATATCAAAAGCATTTGTTGATAGAAACGGGTTTGCATCTGAAAACATTGGGTGCCCAATAAAAGTTAGCTCTCCGGGTGGAGATATGATAGTGAGTCTTGGATGTCGGGATCTAGTCATAGAGATCGGAAAACATAAGTTTCTAGTGAACCTAATAATCCTAAATTCCCAAGGATTGGATGTGATTTTGGGAATGGATTGGATGTCTAAGTATGAGGGAGTACTAGATTGTGCCAATCGCACAGTTGCACTCACAACCCCTGAAGGTAAGAGGATAAAATTCAAGTCTAATTTTAAATCTAAAGGAAGTAAGCTGAATTCTCTTAAGGGGGTCAGTTGACGAACTAAAGGAACTCAAGAAACAACTTGGAGAACAATTGCAGAAAGAATTCATCCAGCCAAGTTCTTCATCTTGGGGAGCTCCAGTTTTGTTCGTAGAAAAGAGAGACAGAACTCAAAGATTATGCATAGATTACCGTTCTCTCAACGAGGTAACCATCAAGAACAAATATCCTTTGCCAAGAATCAACGATTTGTTTGATCAGCTAGAAGGAGCATGTGTGTTCTCGAAGATTGATCTTCGGTCAGGCTATTTTCAACTCAAGATAATAGAGCAAGACATACCTAAAACAGCATTCACCACAAGGTATGGATTGTATGAGTACACTGTGATGCCTTTTGGATTAACCAACGCTCCAGCATACTTCATGAATATGATGAACAAAGTGTTCATGGAATTTCTCGACAAGTTCGTTGTCGTTTTCATCGATGACATCTTAGTCTACTCCAAGAGCAAGGAAGAGCACGAAAGACATCTACGCTTGATACTTGAGAAACTAAGGGAACATAAGCTTTATGCCAAATTCAGCAAGTGTGAGTTTTGGTTAGAGGAAGTTGGATTTCTTGGTCACGTTATGACAAAGGATGGTGTAGCAGTTGATCCCGCTAAAGTTTCAGCTGTGACAGAATGGGAATCTCCTAAGAACGTAAAAGAGGTTCGTAGTTTCCTTGGTTTAGCAGGTTACTACAGAAGATTCATTGAAAAAATTTCAAAGGTTGCTAAACCAATGACAGAATTGTTAAAGAAAGATAAGAAATTTGCTTGGTCTGAAGGTTGTGAACTCAGCTTTCAAGAATTAAAGAAGAGGCTTGTGTCAGCACCAGTTCTGTGCCTACCAGACTTGGAAAAGGATTTCCAAGTGTATTGTGATGCTTCTCATCAAGGATTAGGTGCCGTACTTATGCAAGGCGGAAAAGTTGTGGCTTATGCCTCGAGACAACTCAAAACTCATGAAGTAAACTATCCTACTCATGATTTAGAGTTAGCCGCTGTTGTCCATGCACTCAAAACATGGAGACATTACCTTTTGGGAAAATGTTGTGAAGTATTCATCGATCATAAGAGTTTGAAGTATATCTTCACCCAGAAGGAAATCAATATGAGACAAAGGAGATGGCTAGAACTTATCAAGGATTACGACTTGAGTTTGTAATACCATCCTGGTAAAGCAAATGTAGTAGCAGATGCTCTAAGTCGTAAGGCGTTTATAAATGGCCTTACCAAAGGTGAATTGCCAGATGACTTGTGTAAGCAATTCAAGGAACTCAGGTTAGAGATTGTGCCAGAAGGACATCTTATGTCTTTGGATGTTCAATCCACTCTGTTGGATAAGATTAAAGAAGCCCAAAAGACGGATAAAGAAATCGAAGAGATGAAGGAAAGGATTAGCCAAGGGAAAGCTAAAAGTTTCCATATAGACGAACAAGGTACTTTATGGCACGGGAAACGTATTTGTGTTCCACAAGATCCGGAATTGCGGAAACTGATTCTACAAGAAGCCCATAACTCTCCATATTCTATTCACCCGGGAAACACCAAAATGTACATGGATATGAAAGAAATATTTTGGTGGAACAATCTCAAAAGGGACATCGCCGAACACATTGCTTTGTGTGATGTGTGTAGTAGAGTGAAAGCGGAGTATCAGAAACCAGCAGGATTGCTTCAACCAATGCCTATTCCTGAATGGAAGTGGGAAAATATTGGTATGGATTTCATTACAGGATTACCAAGGACCAGGTCAGGGTATGATTCCATATGGGTAGTAGTGGATCGCCTAACCAAAGTGGCTCATTTTATACCCATGAAGACAACTTATACAAGTGCCAAGTTAGCCAAAATCTACATGAGCAGAATTGTATGCCTCCACGGTGTGCCTAAGAGTATTGTGTCTGATAGAGGAACTCAGTTCACTTCTCACTTTTGGAGACAGCTTCATGAATCTTTAGGAACGAGGTTGGAATTCAGTACTGCTTTTCATCCTCAAACTGATGGACAAACAGAAAGGACTAATCAAATTCTTGAAGATATGTTGAGGGCATGTGCCCTAGACTATGGAGCAAGTTGGGATGAAAGTCTGCCTTACGCAGAGTTCTCTTACAATAACAGTTATCAATCTAGTATCGGGATGGCACCATTTGAGTTTCTGTACGGAAGGAAGTGTACCACCCCATTGCTATGGAATGGTGTGGGAGAAAGAAGTTTGTTTGGACCAGATCTTATCAAAGACGCCGAAGAAAAGGTCAAATTGGTTAGGGATAGGTTGAAGATAGCACAGTCTCGACAGAAAAGCTACGCAGATTCTAAGCGTAGAGAAGTCACCTACGAAGTTGGAGATAGAGCTTATCTTAGAGTATCCCCACTTCGTGGAGTGAAAAGATTTGGAGTCAAAGGGAAGTTGGCACCAAGATATGTTGGACCATTCAACATTCTAAGTCGCAAGGGAGAAGTTGCATATGAAATCGAACTGCCAGCATCTTTATTAGCAGTCCATAATGTTTTTCATGCGAGTCAGCTCAAGAAATGTCACCCGGAAATGGAAGAATCTTCTTTGAAGGATACCATATCTTTGGAAGAAGTTCAACTAGAAAGTGATCTCACCTATGAAGAAAAGCCTGTCAAGATTCTTGAGACCGCAGAAAGAGTCACAAGGACAAAGACTATCAAGTTTTGCAAAGTGCAATGGAGTCATCACTCCGAAGAGGAAGCAACATGGGAAAGAGAAGACGATCTTCGGAAAGACCACCCTCACCTATTTGCTAGCCAATCCGAATCTCGAGGGCGAGATTCATCTTAAGGGGGTTAGATTTGTAACATCCCTAAATTCATATTTCAAAGCTCATTCATATCATCCTTGCATCCTTCATTCATTTAGGGTTTTTCTCAAAATCATTTCAGAAACAGAAGCTTGTGCTATGATTTCATGTGAGCAAACTTACCTCAAATGGCCATCACCCTTTGAAGCTTGAATGTTTAGGAACTTGTTTGCTTGCCTCCATTGTTGGAAAGTGTGTGTGAAAAATTTAGACCAAAGTTATAATTTAGAAATATTTTCAAAACCCTTTTCAAAACATTTGCAAACCAGGGGCAAAGTCTCTGTTTGTATTAAGGCCAAGCTTGACCAAGCCCTTGCAAGGTAATCACATGGTTAAATGACTGTTTTTGAAACCTCAGTACCCTACAAAAAATCCCCAGAATTGTTTGAATTCAAAAAAGATTTGAATTCATATTTAAATCATTCCTGAAGACCAAAATAGAAAAAGAAAAGGTTTAAACAATTGAAAAGGGCCGCGCGCCAGGTTTCTGGCCCAGCTTCAAATCGAGCCCAACAAGCCCACCCGGGACTTTTCTTTTCCCTCTCTCACGCGCGAGCGCACGCACCCAGTCGCTGACAGCTAGACCCCACCTGCACCTCGCACACTTCGCTGACGAGCGAGCCCTGTCCACATCGACCTCGTCTTCCCCAAACCGCGCCCGCGACCACGTCGCTACTGCAGTCATGGCCGGTAATGGCGCGGCGTAAATGGGCATTAATCCGCGAGCGTTTCCTGTCGCACCCGAGCCTATTTAACCCTCTCTGCCTCGCGAGCAATTTCCCCCAAACACCTCACTCACTCCGCCACCGGGCTGCACGCAATTGCTTTTGAAGCTCCGCAGAACCGAGAACTCCGGCGACCAAATACGGTGAGCCTCGACCACCCCTTCCCCTCTGGTTCAAACGAGCAGATTCGCCATCTCTTTGCGCACCTCCTGACCCCACTAGTTCTTCCTGTACTGCCCCAGGTCGCCGTTTCCACTCGACACCGCAAGCACCGACGACAACCTCGACTCCGACGACCTCTAGTGGTAAGTCCAGACCGCCCCGAACCTTGTCATTCACGCACGCATTTACCCCGTGACCATCTGCATCTGACCACACCTCCCGTTTGCATCCTAGTGATCTACAACGTCGCCTTCGACCTCAGGCAGAGCCGCCGTTGCCAGATCCAACTCCGACGAGGAATCATCGTCGTAACAGCACGCCCCTTCGCAAACCGACGCTACCTTGAGCTTCAGCAACTTCCTGCGAACCTG
This sequence comes from Avena sativa, assembly GCA_916181665.1. Lineage (NCBI taxonomy): Eukaryota > Viridiplantae > Streptophyta > Magnoliopsida > Poales > Poaceae > Avena > Avena sativa. The sequence continues at coordinate 21,184,525 of OV702290.1, read as the reverse complement.
GTATGACCCTTCTCACTCTCGCGGACGATCGGGAACGCTAGCGCCGCCGTAGACCGAGCGCTCCGCCGCTCGCTGACGCAGTGCGCCGCCAGGACATGGTTATTTGAACGAGCACCGTTAGATCCAGATCCGAGCACTAGGATAGATTCATTTAACTGCGAAGCGGTACGCGATCTAGAACGTGCGATCTGTTTAGATCCTGCGGCTACCAAGCGCGATCCAACCGAAGCGGTACGCACCAATCACAACACGACGCGTGGCCAGGAATAGATCTAAAAACAGATTTTAAATCAGAATTTGATCCAGATTTCAAATGCTTATAACTTTTGATTGCCACGTTGGAATTTTGCAAACTTTATACCGTTGGATTCAGTGAATCAAAGCCTTTCTATCCATGCAAAGTGTTTAACAAATAGTAACCATTAGAATGACTTTGTTTGTAGAGACATGTTTAAGGCTATTTGAGTATGGATTTAGTTTAGTAATTTGTTTTAGGGTTAAATAAGTTTAGTTGGCAAACTTGTGACTTGTTATGTTTCTGTAAACATGCACTTGCTTGGTAGAGTTTTCAAAAAACCCCACTTAGTAAATTCATGCATGCATGCATTCATATTATTTTTGATTGTATATAAATTGTGTGTAATTGTATGCTACATTTTTGTGTAGATTTTGCTAGTGATTGTGACTGTGAAGAGTGCTACTTTTTGTCCCATTACTTTCAATATACATCAGTGATTTTGCTAAGTAAAACTTGCATGGAATTTTGCTAAGTATAAACTAAGCTATGGGAAAACCTAGTAGATGAAACCTTAGTAGCAATTTCCTAAGTTAAGATTCCTATTACTTTCATGCTTAGCTTAGCTAATAGAAAACAAGGGTGGATTATATATTCATGCTATGGAAAAATTTCTAAGTCTGTGGACTTATGTTTTGTTTAATAAAACAACTAAGTGAATGAATCACTTGGGTGGAATGGAAGGAATGGTTTGTGTTGAGTGGTTCACAAGGCCATGGACTTGGCTTGTGTATCTCACTTGTGGATGGCCACCCAGGAACAAAGAGATTTGAGATGTCAAATGTTGAGAAGCTTCAAGTGCAGCCACTTGGCAATATGGGCTCTGCCTGGATCATATAGGTTGCAATAACTTAGCCAAATGGACAGTGGGTGGTAGGGGTTTGATAGGTTGGAGCGCGTCCATGTTGGTCTAAGGGAAGGCTTCTGAAAGATCTTGTCTTGGTGAAACCAAGTCTTGTGGGGAAAGTGCACCACCTCTGCAGAGTGTAAAATCTAAGTACTTAGCCATGTCCCTGGAAAAGGACAATTTGGGCATCAAGACATGGAAGCTATCAAGAATCTCCTCGTCCCAATTTCTAAGTAAAAACTTGTGGGTGAACAAGGGTTAAAGGATCTTCAGTCTTTGATTGGTAGATGCCTTGGAAAGGATCTTCAGTCTTTGATTGGTAGATGCCTTGGGAAAGATTTTGTCAAGCAAAAATTTAGTGTTTTCAAATGTTAAGGAAAAATATATTTTGAGCAATGCAAGCCTAAGCTCCACTTAGCCAAATGCATATAGTATTATAGTCCACTTTAAATAAGCTAAGGTATCACTTGCCAATACTATTCCAAAGTATTGACCCTCTGTGGCTGTAACTTGTAATGTTGCAGGTTACTCCGATGATGAATAGGAGTCATGAGTCTACACTCAACATGCTTGCCTGTGGCACATGAAGATGAAGACTTATGTTTATTTACTTATTCCATAAACTCTTGTATTAGGCCTTTGGCCCTGAGTTGTAAAAGACTATGTTTTATCTCTGGAATGACTGTAATAAACGACCTTTGTATCTGTGTACTTCATCTTAAACTGTGGATGCTAGCATTGATCCAGGGACTAGCATTGCAATCACAGGGATCCTTTCCTTTATAAAGGAGGGGTTTGACAGATTGCATGTGTGTTCTTTTCATAAACCACATATGGCCCCACTAGAGTCATTGCATGTGTGTTCTTATACTAAAACCAGCACTAGAGTCATTGCATGTGTGTTCTTTTCACAAACCACATATGGATCCACCAGCGTCATTGCATGTGTGTTCTTTTCACAAACCACACATGGATCGACCAGTGGTCATTGCATGTGTGTTCTTTCCACAAACTACACATGGATCCCCCTGAGTCATCGCATGTGTGTTCTTTCCACAAACCACATATGGATCAACCAGTGTCATTACATGTGTGTTCTTATACGAAAACCAGCACTAGAGTCATTGCATGTGTGTTCTTATACTAAAACCAGCACTAGAGTCATTGCATGTGTGTTCTTTCCAGAAACCACACATGGATCAACTAGTGTCTTTGCATGTGTGTTCTTTCCACAAACCACATATGGATCAACCAGTGGTCATTGCATGTGTGTTCTTTTCCACAAACCACATATGGATCCACTAGAGTCATTGCATGTGTGTTCTTTTCACAAACCACATATGGACCCACTAGAGTTATTGCATGTGCGTTCTTATACTAAAACCAGCACTAGAGTCATTGCATGTGTGTTCTTTTCACAAACTACATATGGATCCACCAGTGTCATTGCATGTGTGTTCTTTCCACAAACCACACATGGATTGACTAGTGGTCATTACATGTGTGTTCCTTCCACAAACCACACATGGATCCCCCTGAGTCATTGCATGTGTGTTCTTTCCACAAACCACATATGGATCAACTAGTGTCATTCCATGTGTGTTCTTATACTAAAACCAGCACTAGAGTCATTGCATGTGTGTTCTTTTCCACAAACCACACATGGATCAACCAGTGTAATTGCATGTGTGTTCTTTCCACAAACCACATATGGATCAACCAGTGGTCATTGCATGTGTGTTCTTTCCACAAAACGCACATGGATCAACCAGTGTCATTGCATGTGTGTTCTTTCACAAACCACATATGGATCCACCAATGTCATTGGATGTGTGTTCTTTCCACAAACCACACATGGATCGACCAATTGTCATTGCATGTGTGTTCTTTCCACAAACCACACATGGATACCCCTGAGTCATTGCATGTGTGTTCTTTCCAAAAACCACATATGGATCAACCAGTGTCATTACATGTGTGTTCTTATACTAAAACCAGCACTAGAGTAATTGCATATGTTATCTTATACTAAAACCAGCACTAGAGTCATTGCATGTGTGTTCTTATACTAAAACCAGCACTAGAGTCATTGCATGTGTGTTCTTTCCACAAACCACACATGGATCAACCAGTGTCATTGCATGTGTGTTCTTTCCACAAACCACATATGGATCAACCAGTGGTCATTGCATGTGTGTTCTTTTCCACAAACCACATATGGATGAACTAGAGTGATTGCATGTGTGTTCTTTTCATAAACCACATATGGCCCCACTAGAGTCATTGCATGTGTGTTCTTATACTAAAACCAGCACTAGAGTCATTGCATGTGTGTTCTTATACTAAAACCAGCACTAGAGTCATTGCATGTGTGTTCTTTCCAGAAACCACACATGGATCAACTAGTGTCTTTGCATGTGTGTTCTTTCCACAAACCACATATGGGTCAACCAGTGGTCATTGCATGTGTGTTCTTTTCTACAAACCACATATGGATCCACTAGAGTCATTGCATGTGTGTTCTTTTCACAAACCACATATGGACCCACAAGAGTTGTTGCATGTGTGTTCTTATACTAAAACCAGCACTAGAGTCATTGCATGTGTGTTCTTTTCACAAACTACATATGGATCCACCAGTGTCATTGCATGTGTGTTCTTTCCACAAACGACACATGGATTGACTAGTGGTCATTACATGTGTGTTCCTTCCACAAACCACACATGGATCCCCCTGAGTCATTGCATGTGTGTTCTTTCCACGAACCACATATGGATCAACTAGTGTCATTCCATGTGTGTTCTTATACTAAAACCAGCACTAGAGTCATTGCATGTGTGTTCTTTTCCACAAACCACACATGGATCAACCAGTGTAATTGCATGTGTGTTCTTTCCACAAACCACATATGGATCAACCAGTGGTCATTGCATGTGTGTTCTTTCCACAAAACGCACATGGATCAACCAGTGTCATTGCATGTGTGTTCTTTCACAAACCACATATGGATCCACCAATGTCATTGGATGTGTGTTCTTTCCACAAACCACACATGGATCGACCAATTGTCATTGCATGTGTGTTCTTTCCACAAACCACACATGGATACCCCTGAGTCATTGCATGTGTGTTCTTTCCAAAAACCACATATGGATCAACCAGTGTCATTACATGTGTGTTCTTATACTAAAACCAGCACTAGAGTAATTGCATATGTTATCTTATACTAAAACCAGCACTAGAGTCATTGCATGTGTGTTCTTATACTAAAACCAGCACTAGAGTCATTGCATGTGTGTTCTTTCCACAAACCACACATGGATCAACCAGTGTCATTGCATGTGTGTTCTTTCCACAAACCACATATGGATCAACCAGTGGTCATTGCATGTGTGTTCTTTTCCACAAACCACATATGGATGAACTAGAGTGATTGCATGTGTGTTCTTTTCATAAACCACATATGGCCCCACTAGAGTCATTGCATGTGTGTTCTTATACTAAAACCAGCACTAGAGTCATTGCATGTGTGTTCTTATACTAAAACCAGCACTAGAGTCATTGCATGTGTGTTCTTTCCAGAAACCACACATGGATCAACTAGTGTCTTTGCATGTGTGTTCTTTCCACAAACCACATATGGGTCAACCAGTGGTCATTGCATGTGTGTTCTTTTCTACAAACCACATATGGATCCACTAGAGTCATTGCATGTGTGTTCTTTTCACAAACCACATATGGACCCACAAGAGTTGTTGCATGTGTGTTCTTATACTAAAACCAGCACTAGAGTCATTGCATGTGTGTTCTTTTCACAAACTACATATGGATCCACCAGTGTCATTGCATGTGTGTTCTTTCCACAAACGACACATTGATTGACTAGTGGTCATTACATGTGTGTTCCTTCCACAAACCACACATGGATCCCCCTGAGTCATTGCATGTGTGTTCTTTCCACGAACCACATATGGATCAACTAGTGTCATTGCATGTGTGTTCTTATACTAAAACCAGCACTAGAGTCATTGCATGTGTGTTCTTTTCCACAAACCACACATGGATCAACCAGTGTCATTGCATGTGTGTTCTTTCCACAAACCACATATGGATCAACCAGTGGTCATTGCATGTGTGTTCTTTCCACAAAACACACATGGATCCCCCTGAGTCATTGCATGTGTGTTCTTTCCACAAACCACATATGGATCAACCAGTGTCATTGCATGTGTGTTCTTATACGAAAACCAGCACTAGAGTCATTGCATGTGTGTTCTTATACTAAAACCAGCACTAGAGTCATTGCATGTGTGTTCTTATACTAAAACTAGTACTAGAGTCATTGCATGTGTGTTCTTTTCACAAACCACATATGGATCCACCAGTGTCATTGCATGTGTGTTCTTTTCACAAACCACACATGGATCGACCAGTGGTCATTGCATGTGTGTTCTTTCCACAAACTACACATGGATCCCCCTGAGTCATTGCATGTGTGTTCTTTCCACGAACCACATATGGATCAACCAGTGTCATTACATGTGTGTTCTTATACGAAAACCAGCACTAGAGTCATTGCATGTGTGTTCTTATACTAAAACCAGCACTAGAGTCATTGCATGTGTGTTCTTATACTAAAACTAGTACTAGAGTCATTGCATGTGTGTTGTTTCCATAAACCACACATGGATCAACCAGTGTCTTTGCATGTGTGTTCTTTCCACAAACCACATATGGATCAACCAGTGGTCATTGCATGTGTGTTCTTTTCCACAAACCACATATGGATCCACTAGAGTCATTGAATGTGTGTTCTTTTCACAAACCACATATGGACCCACTAGAGTCATTGCATGTGTGTTCTTATACTAAAACCAGCACTAGAGTCATTGCATGTGTGTTCTTTTCACAAACTACATATGGATCCACCAGTGTCATTGCATGTGTGTTCTTTCCACAAACCACACATGGATTGACTAGTGGTCATTACATGTGTGTTCCTTCCACAAACCACAGATGGATCCCCCTGAGTCATTGCATGTGTGTTCTTTCCACGAACCACATATGGATCAACTAGTGTCATTGCATGTGTGTTCTTATACTAAAACCAGCACTAGAGTAATTGCATGTGTTTTCTTATACTAAAACCAGCACTAGAGTCATTGCATGTGTGTTCTTATACTAAAACCAGCACTAGAGTCATTGCATGTGTGTTCTTTCCACAAACCACACATGGATCAACCAGTGTCATTGCATGTGTGTTCTTTCCACAAACCACATATGGATCAACCAGTGGTCATTGCATGTGTGTTCTTTTCCACAAACCACATATGGATGAACTAGAGTGATTGCATGTGTGTTCTTTTCATAAACCACATATGGCCCCACTAGAGTCATTGCATGTGTGTTCTTATACTAAAACCAGCACTAGAGTCATTGCATGTGTGTTCTTTTCACAAACCTCATATGGATCCACCAGTGTCATTGCATGTGTGTTCTTTTCACAAACCACACATGGATCGACCAGTGGTCATTGCATGTGTGTTCTTTCCACAATCTACACATGGATCCCCCTAAGTCATTGCATGTGTGTTCTTTCCACAAACCACATATGGATCAACCAGTGTCATTACATGTGTGTTCTTATACGAAAACCAGCACTAGAGTCATTGCATGTGTGTTCTTATACTAAAACCAGCACTAGAGTCATTGCATGTGTGTTCTTATACTAAAACCAGCACTAGAGTCATTGCATGTGTGTTCTTTCCAGAAACCACACATGGATCAACCAGTGTCTTTGCATGTGTGTTCTTTCCACAAACCACATATGGATCAACCAGTGGTCATTGCATGTGTGTTCTTTTCCACAAACCACATATGGATCCACTAGAGTCATTGCATGTGTGTTCTTTTCACAAACTACATATGGATCCACCAGTGTCATTGCATGTGTGTTCTTTCCACAAACCACACATGGACTGACTAGTGGTCATTACATGTGTGTTCCTTCCACAAACCACATATGGACCCCCTGAGTCATTGCATGTGTGTTCTTTCCACGAACCACATATTGATCAACTAGTGTCATTGCATGTGTCTTCTTATACTAAAACCAGCACTAGAGTCATTGCATGTGTGTTCTTTCCACAAACCACATATGGATCAACCAGTGGTCATTGCATGTGTGTTCTTTCCACAAACCACACATGGATCAACCAGTGTCATTGCATGTGTGTTCTTTCCACAAACCACATATGGATCAACCAGTGGTCATTGCATGTGTGTTCGTTTCCACAAACCACATATGGATCCACTAGAGTCATTGCATGTGTGTTCTTTTCACAAACCACATATGGATCCACCAGTGTCATTGCATGTGTGTTCTTTTCACAAACCACACATGGATCGACCAGTGGTCATTGCATGTGTGTTCTTTCCACAAACTACACATGGATCCCCCTGAGTCATTGCATGTGTGTTCTTTCCACAAACCACATATGGATCAACCAGTGTCATTACATGTGTGTTCTTATACGAAAACCAGCACTAGAGTCATTGCATGTGTGTTCTTATACTAAAACCAGCACTAGAGTCATTGCATGTGTGTTCTTATACTAAAACCAGCACTAGAGTCATTGCATGTGTGTTCTTTCCAGAAACCACACATGGATCCCCCTGAGTCATTGCATGTGTGTTCTTTCCACAAACCACATATGGATCAACCAGTGTCATTGCATGTGTTTTCTTATACTAAAACTAGCACTAGAGTCATTGCATGTGTGTTCTTATACTAAAACTAGTACTAGAGTCATTGCATGTGTGTTGTTTCCATAAACCACACATGGATCAACCAGTGTCTTTGCATGTGTGTTCTTTCCACAAACCACATATGGATCAACCAGTGGTCATTGCATGTGTGTTCTTTTCCACAAACCACATATGGATCCACTAGAGTCATTGCATGTGTGTTCTTTTCACAAACCACATATGGACCCACTAAAGTCATTGCATGTGCGTTCTTATACTAAAACCAGCACTAGAGTCATTGCATGTGTGTTCTTTTCACAAACTACATATGGATCCACCAGTGTCATTGCATGTGTGTTCTTTCCACAAACCACACATGGATTGACTAGTGGTCATTACATGTGTGTTCCTTCCACAAACCACACATGGATCCCCCTGAGACATTGCATGTGTGTTCTTTCCACGAACCACATATGGATCAACTAGTGTCATTGCATGTGTGTTCTTATACTAAAACCAGCACTAGAGTAATCGCATGTGTTTTCTTATACTAAAACCAGCACTAGAGTCATTGCATGTGTGTTCTTATACTAAAACCAGCACTAGAGTCATTGCATGTGTGTTCTTTCCACAAACCACACATGGATCAACCAGTGTCATTGCATGTGTGTTCTTTCCACAAACCACATATGGATCAACCAGTGGTCATTGCATGTGTGTTCTTTTCCACAAACCACATATGGATGAACTAGAGTGATTGCATGTGTGTTCTTTTCATAAACCACATATGGCCCCACTAGACACATTGCATGTGTGTTCTTATACTAAAACCAGCACTAGAGTCATTGCATGTGTGTTCTTTTCACAAACCACATATGGATCCACCAGTGTCATTGCATGTGTGTTCTTTTCACAAACCACACATGGATCCACCAGTGGTCATTGCATGTGTGTTCTTTCCACAAACTACACATGGATCCCCCTGAGTCATTGCATGTGTGTTCTTTCCAGAAACCACATATGGATCAACCAGTGTCATTACATGTGTGTTCTTATACGAAAACCAGCACTAGAGTCATTGCATGTGTGTTCTTATACTAAAACCAGCACTAGAGTCATTGCATGTGTGTTCTTATACTAAAACCAGCACTAGTCATTGCATGTGTGTTCTTTCCAGAAACCACACATGGATCAACCAGTGTCTTTGCATGTGTGTTCTTTTCACAAACCACATATGGATCAACCAGTGGTCATAGCATGTGTGTTCTTTTCCACAAACCACATATGGATCCACTAGAGTCATTGCATGTGTGTTCTTTTCACAAACCACATATGGACCCACTAGAGTCATTGCATGTGCGTTTTTATACTAAAACCAACACTAGAGTCATTGCATGTGTGTTCTTTTCACAAACTACACATGGATCAACCAGTGTCATTGCATGTGTGTTCTTTCCACAAACCACATATGGATCAACCAGTGGTCATTGCATGTGTGTTCGTTTCCACAAACCACATATGGATCCACTAGAGTCATTGCATGTGTGTTCTTTTCACAAACCACATATGGATCCACCAGTGTCATTGCATGTGTGTTCTTTTCACAAACCACACATGGATCGACCAGTGGTCATTGCATGTGTGTTCTTTCCACAAACTACACATGGATCCCCCTGAGTCATTGCATGTGTGTTCTTTCCACAAACCACATATGGATCAACCAGTGTCATTACATGTGTGTTCTTATACGAAAACCAGCACTAGAGTCATTGCATGTGTGTTCTTATACTAAAACCAGCACTAGAGTCATTGCATGTGTGTTCTTATACTAAAACCAGCACTAGAGTCATTGCATGTGTGTTCTTTCCAGAAACCACACATGGATCCCCCTGAGTCATTGCATGTGTGTTCTTTCCACAAACCACATATGGATCAACCAGTGTCATTGCATGTGTTTTCTTATACTAAAACTAGCACTAGAGTCATTGCATGTGTGTTCTTATACTAAAACTAGTACTAGAGTCATTGCATGTGTGTTGTTTCCATAAACCACACATGGATCAACCAGTGTCTTTGCATGTGTGTTCTTTCCACAAACCACATATGGATCAACCAGTGGTCATTGCATGTGTGTTCTTTTCCACAAACCACATATGGATCCACTAGAGTCATTGCATGTGTGTTCTTTTCACAAACCACATATGGACCCACTAAAGTCATTGCATGTGCGTTCTTATACTAAAACCAGCACTAGAGTCATTGCATGTGTGTTCTTTTCACAAACTACATATGGATCCACCAGTGTCATTGCATGTGTGTTCTTTCCACAAACCACACATGGATTGACTAGTGGTCATTACATGTGTGTTCCTTCCACAAACCACACATGGATCCCCCTGAGACATTGCATGTGTGTTCTTTCCACGAACCACATATGGATCAACTAGTGTCATTGCATGTGTGTTCTTATACTAAAACCAGCACTAGAGTAATCGCATGTGTTTTCTTATACTAAAACCAGCACTAGAGTCATTGCATGTGTGTTCTTATACTAAAACCAGCACTAGAGTCATTGCATGTGTGTTCTTTCCACAAACCACACATGGATCAACCAGTGTCATTGCATGTGTGTTCTTTCCACAAACCACATATGGATCAACCAGTGGTCATTGCATGTGTGTTCTTTTCCACAAACCACATATGGATGAACTAGAGTGATTGCATGTGTGTTCTTTTCATAAACCACATATGGCCCCACTAGACACATTGCATGTGTGTTCTTATACTAAAACCAGCACTAGAGTCATTGCATGTGTGTTCTTTTCACAAACCACATATGGATCCACCAGTGTCATTGCATGTGTGTTCTTTTCACAAACCACACATGGATCCACCAGTGGTCATTGCATGTGTGTTCTTTCCACAAACTACACATGGATCCTCCTGAGTCATTGCATGTGTGTTCTTTCCAGAAACCACATATGGATCAACCAGTGTCATTACATGTGTGTTCTTATACGAAAACCAGCACTAGAGTCATTGCATGTGTGTTCTTATACTAAAACCAGCACTAGAGTCATTGCATGTGTGTTCTTATACTAAAACCAGCACTAGTCATTGCATGTGTGTTCTTTCCAGAAACCACACATGGATCAACCAGTGTCTTTGCATGTGTGTTCTTTTCACAAACCACATATGGATCAACCAGTGGTCATAGCATGTGTGTTCTTTTCCACAAACCACATATGGATCCACTAGAGTCATTGCATGTGTGTTCTTTTCACAAACCACATATGGACCCACTAGAGTCATTGCATGTGCGTTTTTATACTAAAACCAACACTAGAGTCATTGCATGTGTGTTCTTTTCACAAACTACATATGGATCCACCAGTGTCATTGCATGTGTGTTCTTTCCACAAACCACACATGGATTGACTATTGGTCATTACATGTGTGTTCCTTCCACAAACCACACATGGATCCCCCCGAGTCATTGCATGTGTGTTCTTTCCACGAACCACATATGGATCAACTAGTGTCATTGCATGTGTGTTCTTATACTAAAACCAGCACTAGAGTCATTGCATGTGTGTTCTTTTCCACAAACCACACATGGATCTACTAGTGTCATTGCATGTGTGTTCTTTCCACAAACCACATATGGATCAACCAGTGGTCATTGCATGTGTGTTCTTTCCACAAACCACACATGGATCAACCAGTGTCATTGCATGTGTGTTCTTTCACAAACCACATATGGATCCACCAGTGTCATTGGATGTGTGTTCTTTCCACAAGCCACACATGGATCGACCAATGGTCATTGCATGTGTGTTCTTTTCACAAACCACACATGGATACCCCTAAGTCATTGCATGTGTGTTCTTTCCACAAACCACATATGGATCAACCAGTTTCATTACATGTGTGTTCTTATACTAAAACCAGCACTAGAGTAATTGCATGTGTTTTCTTATACTAAAACCAGCACTAGAGTCATTGCATGTGTGTTCTTATACTAAAACCAGCACTAGAGTCACTGCATGTGTGTTCTTTCCATAAACCACACATGGATCAACCAGTGTCATTGCATGTGTGTTCTTTCCACAACCCACATATGGATCAACCAGTGGTCATTGCATGTGTGTTCTTTTCCACAAACCACATATGGATGAACTAGAGTGATTGCATGTGTGTTCTTTTCACAAACCACATATGGCACCACTACAGTCATTGCATGTGTGTTCTTATACTAAAACCAGCACTAGAGTCATTGCATGTGTGTTCTTATACTAAAACCAGCACTAGAGTCATTGCATGTGTGTTCTTTTCACAAACCACATATGGATCCACCAGTGTCATTGCATGTGTGTTCTTTTCACAAACCACACATGGATCGACCAGTGGTCATTGCATGTGTGTTCTTTCCACAAACTACACATGGATCCCCCTGAGTCATTGCATGTGTGTTCTTTCCACAAATCACATATGGATCAACCAGTGTCATTACATGTGTGTTCTTATACGAAAACCAGCACAAGAGTCATTGCATGTGTGTTCTTTCCACAAACCACATATGGATCAACCAGTGTCATTACATGTGTGTTCTTATACGAAAACCAGCACAAGAGTCATTGCATGTGTGTTCTTTCCAAAAACCACATATGGATCAACCAGTGTCATTACATGTGTGTTCTTATACTAAAACCAGCACTAGAGTAATTGCATATGTTATCTTATACTAAAACCAGCACTAGAGTCATTGCATGTGTGTTCTTATACTAAAACCAGCACTAGAGTCATTGCATGTGTGTTCTTTCTAGAAACCACACATGGATCAACCAGTGTCTTTGCATGTGTGTTCTTTCCACAAACCACATATGGATCAACCAGTGGTCATTACATGTGTGTTCTTTTCCACAAACCACATATGGATCCACTAGAGTCATTGCATGTGTGTTCTTTTCACAAACCACATATGGACCCACTAGAGTCATTGCATGTGTGTTCTTATACTAAAACCAGCACTAGAGTCATTGCATGTGTGTTCTTTTCACAAACTACATATGGATCCACCAGTATCATTGCATGTGTGTTCTTTCCACAAACCACACATGGATTGACTAGTGGTCATTACATGTGTGTTCCTTCCACAAACCACACATGGATCCCCCTGAGTCATTGCATGTGTGTTCTTTCCACGAACCACATATGGATCAACTAGTGTCATTGCATGTGTGTTCTTATACTAAAACCAGCACTAGAGTCATTGCATGTGTGTTATTTTCCACAAACCACACATGGATCAACCAGTGTCATTGCATGTGTGTTCTTTCCACAAACCACATATGGATCAACCAGTGGTCATTGCATGTGTGTTCTTTCCACAAACCAGACATGGATCAACCAGTGTCATTGCATGTGTGTTCTTTCACAAACCACATATGGATCCACCAGTGTCATTGGATGTGTGTTCTTTCCACAAACCACAGATTGATCGACCAGTGGTCATTGCATGTCTGTTCTTTCCACAAACCACACATGGATCCCCCTGAGTCATTGCATGTGTGTTCTTTCCACAAACCACATATGGATCAACCAGTGTCATTGCATTTGTGTTCTTTCCACAAACCACATATGGATCCACTAGAGTTATTGCATGTGTGTTCTTTTCACAAACCACATATGGATCCACCAGTGTCATTGCATGTGTGTTCTTTCCACAAACCACACATTGATCGACCAGTGGTCATATATGTGTATTCTTTCCACAAACCACACATGGATCCCCCTGAGTCATTGCATGTGTGTTCTTTCCACAAACCACATATGGATCAACCAGTGTCATTGCATGTGTTTTCTTATACTAAAACTAGCACTAGAGTCATTGCATGTGTGTTCCTATACTTAAACCAGTACTAGAGTCATTGCATGTGTGTTCTTTCCACAAACCACACATGGATCAACTATTGTCTTTGCATGTGTGTTCTTTCCACAAACCACATATGGATCAAACAGTGGTCATTGCATGTGTGTTCTTTTCACAAACCACATATGGCCCCACTAGAGTCATTGCATGTGTGTTCTTATACTAAAACCAGCAATAGAGTCATTGCATGTGTGTTCTTTTCACAAACCACATATGGATCCACCAGTGTCATTGCATGTGAGTTATTTTCACAAACCACACATGGATCGACCAGTGGTCATTGCATGTGTGTTCTTTCCACAAACTACACATGGATCCGCCTAAGTCATTGCATGTGTGTTCTTTCCACAAACCACATATGGATCAACCAGTGTCATTGCATGTGTGTTCTTATACGAAAACCAGCACTAGAGTCATTGCATGTGTGTTCTTATACTAAAACCAGCACTAGAGTCATTGCATGTGTGTTCTTATACTAAAACCAGCACTAGAGTCACTGCATGTGTGTTCTTTCCATAAACCACACATGGATCAACCAGTGTCATTGCATGTGTGTTCTTTCCACAAACCACATATGGATCAACCAGTGGTCATTGCATGTGAGTTCTTTTCCACAAACCACATATGGATGAACTAGAGTGATTGCATGTGTGTTCTTTTCACAAACCACATATGGCCCCTCTACAGTCATTGCATGTGTGTTCTTATACTAAAACCAGCACTAGAGTCATTGCATGTGTGTTCTTATACTAAAACCAGCACTAGAGTCATTGCATGTGTGTTCTTTTCACAAACCACATATGGATCCACCAGTGTCATTGCATGTGTGTTCTTTTCACAAACCACACATGGATCGACCAGTGGTCATTGCATGTGTGTTCTTTCCACAAACTACACATGGATCCCCCTGAGTCATTGCATGTGTGTTCTTTCCACAAACCACATATGGATCAACCAGTGTCATTACATGTGTGTTCTTATACGAAAACCAGCACAAGAGTCATTGCATGTGTGTTCTTATACTAAAACCAGCACTAGAGTCATTGCATGTGTGTTCTTATACTAAAACCAGCACTAGAGTCATTGCATGTGTGTTCTTTCCAGAAACCACACATGGATCAACCAGTGTCTTTGCATGTGTGTTCTTTCCACAAACCACATATGGATCAACCAGTGGTCATTACATGTGTGTTCTTTTCCACAAACCACATATGGATCCACTAGAGTCATTGCATGTGTGTTCTTTTCACAAACCACATATGGACCCACTAGAGTCATTGCATGTGTGTTCTTATACTAAAACCAGCACTAGAGTCATTGCATGTGTGTTCTTTTCACAAACTACATATGGATCCACCAGTATCATTGCATGTGTGTTCTTTCCACAAACCACACATGGATTGACTAGTGGTCATTACATGTGTGTTCCTTCCACAAACCACACATGGATCCCCCTAAGTCATTGCATGTGTGTTCTTTCCACGTACCACATATGGATCAACTAGTGTCATTGCATGTGTGTTCTTATACTAAAACCAGCATTAGAGTCATTGCATGTGTGTTATTTTCCACAAACCACACATGGATCAACCAGTGTCATTGCATGTGTGTTCTTTCCACAAACCACATATGGATCAACCAGTGGTCATTGCATGTGTGTTCTTTCCACAAACCAGACATGGATCAACCAGTGTCATTGCATGTGTGTTCTTTCACAAACCACATATGGATCCACCAGTGTCATTGGATGTGTGTTCTTTCCACAAACCACAGATTGATCGACCAGTGGTCATTGCATGTCTGTTCTTTCTACAAACCACACATGGATCCCCCTGAGTCATTGCATGTGTGTTCTTTCCACAAACCACATATGGATCAACCAGTGTCATTGCATTTGTGTTCTTTCCACAAACCACATATGGATCCACTAGAGTTATTGCATGTGTGTTCTTTTCACAAACCACATATGGATCCACCAGTGTCATTGCATGTGTGTTCTTTCCACAAACCACACATTGATCGACCAGTGGTCATGTATGTGTATTCTTTCCACAAACCACACAGGGATCCCCCTGAGTCATTGCATGTGTGTTCTTTCCACAAACCACATATGGATCAACCAGTGTCATTGCATGTGTTTTCTTATACTAAAACTAGCACTAGAGTCATTGCATGTGTGTTCTTATACTTAAACCAGTACTAGAGTCATTGCATGTGTGTTCTTTCCACAAACCACACATGGATCAACTATTGTCTTTGCATGTGTGTTCTTTCCACAAACCACATATGGATCAAACAGTGGTCATTGCATGTGTGTTCTTTTCACAAACCACATATGGCCCCACTAGAGTCATTGCATGTGTGTTCTTATACTAAAACCAGCAATAGAGTCATTGCATGTGTGTTCTTTTCACAAACCACATATGGATCCACCAGTGTCATTGCATGTGAGTTATTTTCACAAACCACACATGGATCGACCAGTGGTCATTGCATGTGTGTTCTTTCCACAAACTACACATGGATCCGCCTAAGTCATTGCATGTGTGTTCTTTCCACAAACCACATATGAATCAACCAGTGTCATTGCATGTGTGTTCTTATACGAAAACCAGCACTAGAGTCATTGCATGTGTGTTCTTATACTAAAACCAGCACTAGAGTCATTGCATGTGTGTTCTTATACTAAAACCAGCACTAGAGTCATTGCATGTGTGTTCTTTCCACAAACCACACATGGATCAACCAGTATGTTTGCATGTGTGTTCTTTCCACAAACCACATATGGATCAACTAGTGGTCATTGCATGTGTGTTCTTTTCCACAAACCACATATGGATCCACTAGAGTCATTGCATGTGTGTTCTTTTCACAAACCACATATGGACCCACTAGAGTCATTGCATGTGTGTTCTTATACTAAAACCAGCACTAGAGTCATTGCATGTGTGTTCTTTTCACAAACTACATATGGATCCACCAGTGTCATTGCATGTGTGTTCTTTCCACAAACCACACATGGATTGACTAGTGGTCATTACATGTGTCTTCCTTCCACAAACCACATATGGATCCCCCTGAGTCATTGCATGTGTGTTCTTTCCACGAACCACATATGGATCAACTAGTGTCATTGCATGTGTGTTCTTATACTAAAACCAGCACTAGAGTCATTGCATGTGTGTTCTTTCCACAAACCACATATGAATCAACCAGTGGTCATTGCATGTGTGTTCTTTCCACAAACCACACATGGATCAACCAGTGTCATTGCATGTGTGTTCTTTCCACAAACCACATATGGATCAACCAGTGGTCATTGCATGTGTGTTCTTTTCCACAAACCACATATGGATCCACTAGAGTCATTGCATGTTTTTCTTTCCATGAACCACATATGGATCAACTAGTGTCATTGCATGTGTGTTCTTACACTAAAACCAGCACTAGAGTCATTGCATGTGAGTTCTTTTCCACAAACCACACATGGATCAACCAGTGTCATTGCATGTGTGTTCTTTCCACAAACCACATATGGATCAACCAGTGGTCATTGCATGTGTGTTCTTTCACAAACCACATATGGATCCACCAGTGTCATTCGATGTGTGTTCTTTCCACAAACCACACATGGATCGACCAGTGGTCATTGCATGTGTGTTCTTTCCACAAACCACACATGGATCCCCCTGAGTCATTGCATGTGTGTTCTTTCCACAAACCACATATGGATCAACCAGTGTCATTGCATTTGTGTTCTTTCCACAAACCACATATGGATCTACTAGAGTTATTGCATGTGTGTTCTTTTCACAAACCACATATGGATCCACCAGTGTCATTGCATGTGTGTTCTTTCCACAAACCACACATTGATCGACCAGTGGTCATTGTATGTGTATTCTTTCCACAAACCACACATGGATCCCCCTGAGTCATTGCATGTGTTTTCTTTCCACAAACCACATATGGATCAACTAGTGTCATTGCATGTGTTTTCTTATACTAAAACTAGCACTAGAGTCATTGCATGTGTGTTCTTATACTAAAACCAATACTAGAGTCATTGCATGTGTGTTCTTTCCACAAACTACACATGGATCAGCCAGTGTCTTTGCATGTGTGATCTTTCCACAAACCACATATGGATCAACCAGTGGTCATTGCATGTGTGTTCTTTTCCACAAACCACATATGGATCCACTAGAGTCATTGCATGTGTGCCCTTTTCACAAACGACATATGGACCCACTAGAGTCATTGCATGTGCGTTCTTATACTAAAACCAGCACTAGAGTCATTACATGTGTGTTCTTTTCACAAACTACATATGGATCCACCAGTGTCATTGCATGTGTGTTCTTTCCACAAACCACACATGGATTGACTAGTGGTCATTACATGTGTCTTCCTTCCACAAACCACATATGGATCCCCCTGAGTCATTGCATGTGTGTTCTTTCCACGAACCACATATGGATCAACTAGTGTCATTGCATGTGTGTTCTTATACTAAAACCAGCACTAGAGTCATTGCATGTGTGTTCTTTCCACAAACCACATATGAATCAAGCAGTGGTCATTGCATGTGTGTTCTTTCCACAAACCACACATGGATCAACCAGTGTCATTGCATGTGTGTTCTTTCCACAAACCACATATGGATCAACCAGTGGTCATTGCATGTGTGTTCTTTTCCACAAACCACATATGGATCCACTAGAGTCATTGCATGTTTTTCTTTCCATGAACCACATATGGATCAACTAGTGTCATTGCATGTGTGTTCTTACACTAAAACCAGCACTAGAGTCATTGCATGTGAGTTCTTTTCCACAAACCACACATGGATCAACCAGTGTCATTGCATGTGTGTTCTTTCCACAAACCACATATGGATCAACCAGTGGTCATTGCATGTGTGTTCTTTCACAAACCACATATGGATCCACCAGTGTCATTCGATGTGTGTTCTTTCCACAAACCACACATGGATCGACCAGTGGTCATTGCATGTGTGTTCTTTCCACAAACCACACATGGATCCCCCTGAGTCATTGCATGTGTGTTCTTTCCACAAACCACATATGGATCAACCAGTGTCATTGCATTTGTGTTCTTTCCACAAACCACATATGGATCTACTAGAGTTATTGCATGTGTGTTCTTTTCACAAACCACATATGGATCCACCAGTGTCATTGCATGTGTGTTCTTTCCACAAACCACACATTGATCGACCAGTGGTCATTGTATGTGTATTCTTTCCACAAACCACACATGGATCCCCCTGAGTCATTGCATGTGTTTTCTTTCCACAAACCACATATGGATCAACTAGTGTCATTGCATGTGTTTTCTTATACTAAAACTAGCACTAGAGTCATTGCATGTGTGTTCTTATACTAAAACCAATACTAGAGTCATTGCATGTGTGTTCTTTCCACAAACTACACATGGATCAGCCAGTGTCTTTGCATGTGTGATCTTTCCACAAACCACATATGGATCAACCAGTGGTCATTGCATGTGTGTTCTTTTCCACAAACCACATATGGATCCACTAGAGTCATTGCATGTGTGTTCTTTTCACAAACGACATATGGACCCACTAGAGTCATTGCATGTGTGCCCTTTTCACAAACGACATATGGACCCACTAGAGTCATTGCATGTGCGTTCTTATACTAAAACCAGCACTAGAGTCATTACATGTGTGTTCTTTTCACAAACTACATATGGATCCACCAGTGTCATTGCATGTGTGTTCTTTCCACAAACCACACATGGATTGACTAGTGGTCATTACATGTGTGTTCCTTCCACAAACTACACATGGATCCCCCTGAGTCATTGCATGTGTGTTCTTTCCACAAACCACATATGGATCAACCACTGTCATTACATGTGTGTTCTTATACGAAAACCAGCACTAGAGTCATTGCACGTGTGTTCTTATACTAAAACTAGCACTAGAGTCATTGCATGTGTGTTCTTATACTAAAACCAGCACTAGAGTCATTGCATGTGTGTTCTTTCCAGAAACCACACATGGATCAACCAGTGTCTTTGCATGTGTGTTCTTTCCACAAACCACATATGGATCAACCAGTGGTCATTGCATGTGTGTTCTTTTCCACAAACCACATACGGATCCACTAGAGTCATTGCATGTGTGTTCTTTTCACAAACCATATATGGACCCACTAGAGTCATTGCATGTGTGTTCTTATACTAAAACCAGCACTAGAGTCATTGCATGTGTGTTCTTTTCACAAACTACATATGGTTCCACCAGTGTCATTGCAAGTGTGTTCTTTCCACAAACCACACATGGATTGACTAGTGGTCATTACATGTGTGTTCCTTCCACAAACCACACATGGATCCCCCTGAGTCATTGCATGTGTGTTATTTCCACGAACCACATATGGATCAACTAGTGTCATTGCATGTGTGTTCTTATACTAAAACCAGCACTAGAGTCATTGCATGTGTGTTCTTTTCCACAAACCACACATGGATCAACCAGTGTCATTGCATGTGTGTTCTTTCCACAAACTACATATGGATCAACCAGTGTCATTCCAAGTGTGTTGTTATACTAAAACCAGCACTAGAGTCATTGCATGTGTGCTCTTATACTAAAACCAGCACCAGAGTCATTGCATGTGTGTTCTTATACTAAAATTAACACTAGAGTCATTGCATGTGTGTTCTTTCCACAAACCACACATGGATCAACCAGTGTCATTGCATGTGTGTTCATTCCACAAACCACATATGGATCAACCAGTGGTCATTGCATGTGTGTTCTTTTCCGCAAACCACATATGGATGAACTAGAGTGATTGCATGTGTGTTCTTGTACTAGAGTCATTGCATGTGTGCCCTTTTCACAAACCACATATGGCCCCACTAGAGTCATTGCATGTGTGTTCTTATACTAAAACCAGCACTAGAGTCATTGCATGTGTGTTCTGTTCACAAATCACATATGGATCCACCAGTGTCATTGCATGTGTGTTCTTTTCACAAACCACACATGGATCGACCAGTGGTCATTGCATGTGTGTTCTTTCCACAAACTACACATGGATCCCCCTGAGTCATTGCATGTGTGTTCTTTCCACAAACCACATATGGATCAACCAGTGTCATTACATGTGTGTTCTTATACGAAAACCAGCACTAGAGTCATTGCATGTGTTTTCTTATACTAAAACCAGCACTAGAGTCATTGCATGTGTGTTCTTATACTAAAACCAGCACTAGAGTCATTGCATGTGTGTTCTTTCCAGAAACCACGCATGGATCAACCAGTGTCTTTGCATGTGTGTTCTTTCCACAAACCACATATGGATCAACCACTGGTCATTGCATGTGTGTTCTTTTCCACAAACCACATATTGATCCACTAGAGTCATTGCATTTGTGTTCTTTTCACAAACCACATATGGACCCACTAGAGTCATTGCATGTGCGTTCTTATACTAAAACCAGCACTAGAGTGATTGCATGTGTGTTCTTTTCACAAACTACATATGGATCCACCAGTGTCATTGCATGTGTGTTCTTTCCACAAACCACACATGGATTGACTAGTGGTCATTACATGTGTGTTCCTTCCACAAACCACACATGGATCCCCCTGAGTCATTGCATGTATGTTCTTTCCACGAACCACATATGGATCAACTAGTGTCATTGCATGTGTGTTCTTATACTAAAACCAGCACTAGAGTCATCGCATGTGTGTTCTTTTCCACAAACCACACATGGATCAACCAGTGTCATTGCATGTGTGTTCTTTCCACAAACCACATATGGATCAACCAGTGGTCATTGCATGTGTGTTCTTTCCACAAACCACACATGGATCAACCAGTGACATTACATGTGTGTTCTTTCACAAACCACATATGGATCCACCAGTGTCATTGGATGTGTGTTCTTTCCACAAACCACACATGGATCGACCAATGGTCATTGCATGTGTGTTCTTTCCACAAACCACACATGGATACCCCTGAGTCATTGCATGTGTATCCTTTCCACAAACCACATATGGATCAACCAGTGTCATTACATGTGTGTTCTTATACTAAAACCAGCACGAGAGTAATTGCATGTGTTTTCTTATACTAAAACCAGCACTAGAGTCATTGCATGTGTGTTCTTATACTAAAACCAGCACTAGAGTCATTGCATGTGTGTTCTTTCCACAAACCACACATGGATCAACCAGTGTCATTGCATGTGTGTTCTTTCCACAAACCACATATGGATCAACCAGTGGTCATTGCATGTGTGTTCTTTTCCACAAACCACATATGGATGAACTACAGTGATTGCATGTGTGTTCTTTTCACAAACCACATATGGCCCCACTAGAGTCATTGCATGTGTGTTCTTATACTAAAACCAGCACTAGAGTCATTGCATGTGTGTTCTTTTCACAAACCACATATGGATCCACCAGTGTCATTGCATGTGTGTTCTTTTCACAAACCACACATGGATCGGCCATTGGTCATTGCATGTGTGTTCTTTCCACGAACTACACATGGATCCCCCTGAGTCATTGCATGTGTGTTCTTTCCACAAACCACATATGGATCAACCAGTGTCATTGCATGTGTGTTCTTATACGAAAACTAGGATTAGAGTCATTGCATGTGTGTTCTTATACTAAAACCAGCACTAGAGTCATTGCATGTGTGTTCTTATACTAAAACCAGCACTAGAGTCATTGCATGTGTGTTCTTTCCAGAAACCACACATGGATCAACCAGTGTCTTTGCATGTGTGTTCTTTCCACAAACCACATATGGATCAACCAGTGGTCATTGCATGTGTGTTCTTTTCCACAAACCACATATGGATCCACTAGAGTCATTGCATGTGTGTTCTTTTCACAAACCACATATGGACCCACTAGAGTCATTGCATGTGCATTCTTATACTAAAACCAGCACTAGAGTCATTGCATGTGTGTTCTTTTCACAAACTACATATGGATCCACCAGTGTCATTGCATGTGTGTTCTTTCCACAAACCACACATGGATTGACTAGTGGTCATTACATGTGTGTTCCTTCCACAAACCACAGATGGATCCCCCTGAGTCATTGCATGTGTGTTCTTTCCACGAACCACATATGGATCAACTAGTGTCATTGCATGTGTGTTCTTATACTAAAACCAGCACTAGAGTCATTGCATATGTGTTCTTTTCCACAAACCACACATGGATCAACCAGTGTCATTGCATGTGTGTTCTTTCCACAAACCACATATGGACCAACCAGTGTCATTGCATTTGTGTTCT
The DNA here is from genome assembly GCA_916181665.1 of Avena sativa. NCBI lineage: Eukaryota > Viridiplantae > Streptophyta > Magnoliopsida > Poales > Poaceae > Avena > Avena sativa. The sequence goes on along the minus strand of OV702290.1, from coordinate 21,161,372 downwards.
TTCCACAAACCACGTATGGATCCACTAGAGTTATTGCATGTGTGTTCTTTTCACAAACCACATATGGATCCACCAGTGTCATTGCATGTGTGTTCTTTCCACCAAGCACACATTGATCGACCAGTGGTCATTGTATGTGTATTCTTTCCACAAACCACACATGGATCCCCCTGAGTCATTGTGTGTGTGTTCTTTCCACAAACCACATATGGATCAACCTGTGTCATTGCATGTGTTTTCTTATACTAAAACTAGCACTAGTGTCATTGCATGTGTGTTCTTATACTAAAACCAGTACTAGAATCATTGCATGTGTGTTCTTTCCAGAAACCACACATGGATCAACCAGTGTCTTTGCATGTGTGTTCTTTCCACAAACCAGATATGGATCAACCAGTGGTCATTGCATGTGTGTTCTTTTCCACAAACCACATATGGATACACTAGAGTCATTGCATGTGTGTTCTTTTCACAAACCACATATGGACCCACTAGAGTCATTGCATGTGCGTTCTTATACTAAAACCAGCACTAGATTCATTGCATGTGTGTTCTTTTCACAAACTATATATGGATCCACCAGTGTCATTGCATGTGTGTTCTTTCCACAAACCACACATGGATTGACTAGTGGTCATTACATGTGTGTTCCTTCCACAAACCACACATGGATCCACCTGAGTCATTGCATGTGTGTTATTTCCACGAACCACATATGGATCAACTAGTGTCATTGCATGTGTGTTCTTATACTAAAACCAGCACTAGAGTCATTGCATGTGTGTTCTTTTCCACAAACCACACATGGATCAACCAGTGTCATTGCATGTGTGTTCTTTCCACAAACTACATATGGATCAACCAGTGTCATTCCAAGTGTGTTGTTATACTAAAACCAGCACTAGAGTCATTGCATGTGTGCTCTTATACTAAAACCAGCACCAGAGTCATTGCATGTGTGTTCTTATACTAAAATTAACACTAGAGTCATTGCATGTGTGTTCTTTCCACAAACCACACATGGATCAACCAGTGTCATTGCATGTGTGTTCATTCCACAAACCACATATGGATCAACCAGTGGTCATTGCATGTGTGTTCTTTTCCGCAAACCACATATGGATGAACTAGAGTGATTGCATGTGTGTTCTTGTACTAGAGTCATTGCATGTGTGCCCTTTTCACAAACCACATATGGCCCCACTAGAGTCATTGCATGTGTGTTCTTATACTAAAACCAGCACTAGAGTCATTGCATGTGTGTTCTGTTCACAAATCACATATGGATCCACCAGTGTCATTGCATGTGTGTTCTTTTCACAAACCACACATGGATCGACCAGTGGTCATTGCATGTGTGTTCTTTCCACAAACTACACATGGATCCCCCTGAGTCATTGCATGTGTGTTCTTTCCACAAACCACATATGGATCAACCAGTGTCATTACATGTGTGTTCTTATACGAAAACCAGCACTAGAGTCATTGCATGTGTTTTCTTATACTAAAACCAGCACTAGAGTCATTGCATGTGTGTTCTTATACTAAAACCAGCACTAGAGTCATTGCATGTGTGTTCTTTCCAGAAACCACGCATGGATCAACTAGTGTCTTTGCATGTGTGTTCTTTCCACAAACCACATATGGATCAACCACTGGTCATTGCATGTGTGTTCTTTTCCACAAACCACATATTGATCCACTAGAGTCATTGCATTTGTGTTCTTTTCACAAACCACATATGGACCCACTAGAGTCATTGCATGTGCGTTCTTATACTAAAACCAGCACTAGAGTGATTGCATGTGTGTTCTTTTCACAAACTACATATGGATCCACCAGTGTCATTGCATGTGTGTTCTTTCCACAAACCACACATGGATTGACTAGTGGTCATTACATGTGTGTTCCTTCCACAAACCACACATGGATCCCCCTGAGTCATTGCATGTATGTTCTTTCCACGAACCACATATGGATCAACTAGTGTCATTGCATGTGTGTTCTTATACTAAAACCAGCACTAGAGTCATCGCATGTGTGTTCTTTTCCACAAACCACACATGGATCAACCAGTGTCATTGCATGTGTGTTCTTTCCACAAACCACATATGGATCAACCAGTGGTCATTGCATGTGTGTTCTTTCCACAAACCACACATGGATCAACCAGTGACATTACATGTGTGTTCTTTCACAAACCACATATGGATCCACCAGTGTCATTGGATGTGTGTTCTTTCCACAAACCACACATGGATCGACCAATGGTCATTGCATGTGTGTTCTTTCCACAAACCATACATGGATACCCCTGAGTCATTGCATGTGTTTCCTTTCCACAAACCACATATGGATCAACCAGTGTCATTACATGTGTGTTCTTATACTAAAACCAGCACTAGAGTAATTGCATGTGTTTTCTTATACTAAAACCAGCACTAGAGTCATTGCATGTGTGTTCTTATACTAAAACCAGCACTAGAGTCATTGCATGTGTGTTCTTTCCACAAACCACACATGGATCAACCAGTGTCATTGCATGTGTGTTCTTTCCACAAACCACATATGGATCAACCAGTGGTCATTGCATGTGTGTTCTTTTCCACAAACCACATATGGATGAACTACAGTGATTGCATGTGTGTTCTTTTCACAAACCACATATGGCCCCACTAGAGTCATTGCATGTGTGTTCTTATACTAAAACCAACACTAGAGTCATTGCATGTGTGTTCTTTTCACAAACCACATATGGATCCACCAGTGTCATTGCATGTGTGTTCTTTTCACAAACCACACATGGATCGGCCATTGGTCATTGCATGTGTGTTCTTTCCACAAACTACACATGGATCCCCCTGAGTCATTGCATGTGTGTTCTTTCCACAAACCACATATGGATCAACCAGTGTCATTGCATGTGTGTTCTTATACGAAAACTAGGATTAGAGTCATTGCATGTGTGTTCTTATAATAAACCAGCACTAGAGTCATTGCATGTGTCTTCTTATACTAAAACCAGCACTAGAGTCATTGCATGTGTGTTCTTTCCAGAAACCACACATGGATCAACCAGTGTCTTTGCATGTGTGTTCTTTCCACAAACCACATATGGATCAACCAGTGGTCATTGCATGTGTGTTCTTTTCCACAAACCACATATGGATCCACTAGAGTCATTGCATGTGTGTTCTTTTCACAAACCACATATGGACCCACTAGAGTTATTGCATGTGCGTTCTTATACTAAAACCAGCACTAGAGTCATTGCATGTGTGTTCTTTTCACAAACTAGATATGGATCCACCAGTGTCATTGCATGTGTGTTCTTTCCACAAACCACACATGGATTGACTAGTGGTCATTACATGTGTGTTCCTTCCACAAACCACAGATGGATCCCCCTGAGTCATTGCATGTGTGTTCTTTCCACGAACCACATATGGATCAACTAGTGTCATTGCATGTGTGTTCTTATACTAAAACCAGCACTAGAGTCATTGCATATGTGTTCTTTTCCACAAACCACACATGGATCAACCAGTGTCATTGCATGTGTGTTCTTTCCACAAACCACATATGGACCAACCAGTGTCATTGCATTTGTGTTCTTTCCACAAACCACGTATGGATCCACTAGAGTTATTGCATGTGTGTTCTTTTCACAAACCACATATGGATCCACCAGTGTCATTGCATGTGTGTTCTTTCCACCAAGCACACATTGATCGACCAGTGGTCATTGTATGTGTATTCTTTCCACAAACCACACATGGATCCCCCTGAGTCATTGTGTGTGTGTTCTTTCCACAAACCACATATGGATCAACCAGTGTCATTGCATGTGTTTTCTTATACTAAAACTAGCACTAGTGTCATTGCATGTGTGTTCTTATACTAAAACCAGTACTAGAATCATTGCATGTGTGTTCTTTCCAGAAACCACACATGGATCAACCAGTGTCTTTGCATGTGTGTTATTTCCACAAACCAGATATGGATCAACCAGTGGTCATTGCATGTGTGTTCTTTTCCACAAACCACATATGGATACACTAGAGTCATTGCATGTGTGTTCTTTTCACAAACCACATATGGACCCACTAGAGTCATTGCATGTGCATTCTTATACTAAAACCAGCACTAGAGTCATTGCATGTGTGTTCTTTTCACAAACTACATATGGATCCACCAGTGTCATTGCATGTGTGTTCTTTCCACAAACCACACATGGATTGACTAGTGGTCATTACATGTGTGTTCCTTCCACAAACCACAGATGGATCCCCCTGAGTCATTGCATGTGTGTTCTTTCCACGAACCACATATGGATCAACTAGTGTCATTGCATGTGTGTTCTTATACTAAAACCAGCACTAGAGTCATTGCATATGTGTTCTTTTCCACAAACCACACATGGATCAACCAGTGTCATTGCATGTGTGTTCTTTCCACAAACCACATATGGACCAACCAGTGTCATTGCATTTGTGTTCTTTCCACAAACCACGTATGGATCCACTAGAGTTATTGCATGTGTGTTCTTTTCACAAACCACATATGGATCCACCAGTGTCATTGCATGTGTGTTCTTTCCACCAAGCACACATTGATCGACCAGTGGTCATTGTATGTGTATTCTTTCCACAAACCACACATGGATCCCCCTGAGTCATTGTGTGTGTGTTCTTTCCACAAACCACATATGGATCAACCAGTGTCATTGCATGTGTTTTCTTATACTAAAACTAGCACTAGTGTCATTGCATGTGTGTTCTTATACTAAAACCAGTACTAGAATCATTGCATGTGTGTTCTTTCCAGAAACCACACATGGATCAACCAGTGTCTTTGCATGTGTGTTCTTTCCACAAACCAGATATGGATCAACCAGTGGTCATTGCATGTGTGTTCTTTTCCACAAACCACATATGGATACACTAGAGTCATTGCATGTGTGTTCTTTTCACAAACCACATATGGACCCACTAGAGTCATTGCATGTGCATTCTTATACTAAAACCAGCACTAGAGTCATTGCATGTGTGTTCTTTTCACAAACTACATATGGATCCACCAGTGTCATTGCATGTGTGTTCTTTCCACAAACCACACATGGATTGACTAGTGGTCATTACATGTGTGTTCCTTCCACAAACCACAGATGGATCCCCCTGAGTCATTGCATGTGTGTTCTTTCCACGAACCACATATGGATCAACTAGTGTCATTGCATGTGTGTTCTTATACTAAAACCAGCACTAGAGTCATTGCATGTGTGTTCTTTTCCACAAACCACACATGGATCAACCAGTGTCATTGCATGTGTGTTCTTTCCACAAACCACATATGGACCAACCAGTGTCATTGCATTTGTGTTCTTTCCACAAACCACGTATGGATCCACTAGAGTTATTGCATGTGTGTTCTTTTCACAAACCACATATGGATCCACCAGTGTCATTGCATGTGTGTTCTTTCCACCAAGCACACATTGATCGACCAGTGGTCATTGTATGTGTATTCTTTCCACAAACCACACATGGATCCCCCTGAGTCATTGTGTGTGTGTTCTTTCCACAAACCACATATGGATCAACCAGTGTCATTGCATGTGTTTTCTTATACTAAAACTAGCACTAGTGTCATTGCATGTGTGTTCTTATACTAAAACCAGTACTAGAATCATTGCATGTGTGTTCTTTCCAGAAACCACACATGGATCAACCAGTGTCTTTGCATGTGTGTTCTTTCCACAAACCAGATATGGATCAACCAGTGGTCATTGCATGTGTGTTCTTTTCCACAAACCACATATGGATACACTAGAGTCATTGCATGTGTGTTCTTTTCACAAACCACATATGGACCCACTAGAGTCATTGCATGTGCATTCTTATACTAAAACCAGCACTAGAGTCATTGCATGTGTGTTCTTTTCACAAACTACATATGGATCCACCAGTGTCATTGCATGTGTGTTCTTTCCACAAACCACACATGGATTGACTAGTGGTCATTACATGTGTGTTCCTTCCACAAACCACAGATGGATCCCCCTGAGTCATTGCATGTGTGTTCTTTCCACGAACCACATATGGATCAACTAGTGTCATTGCATGTGTGTTCTTATACTAAAACCAGCACTAGAGTCATTGCATATGTGTTCTTTTCCACAAACCACACATGGATCAACCAGTGTCATTGCATGTGTGTTCTTTCCACAAACCACATATGGACCAACCAGTGTCATTGCATTTGTGTTCTTTACACAAACCACGTATGGATCCACTAGAGTTATTGCATGTGTGTTCTTTTCACAAACCACATATGGATCCACCAGTGTCATTGCATGTGTGTTCTTTCCACCAAGCACACATTGATCGACCAGTGGTCATTGTATGTGTATTCTTTCCACAAACCACACATGGATCCCCCTGAGTCATTGTGTGTGTGTTCTTTCCACAAACCACATATGGATCAACCAGTGTCATTGCATGTGTTTTCTTATACTAAAACTAGCACTAGTGTCATTGCATGTGTGTTCTTATACTAAAACCAGTACTAGAATCATTGCATGTGTGTTCTTTCCAGAAACCACACATGGATCAACCAGTGTCTTTGCATGTGTGTTCTTTCCACAAACCAGATATGGATCAACCAGTGGTCATTGCATGTGTGTTCTTTTCCACAAACCACATATGGATACACTAGAGTCATTGCATGTGTGTTCTTTTCACAAACCACATATGGACCCACTAGAGTCATTGCATGTGCATTCTTATACTAAAACCAACACTAGAGTCATTGCATGTGTGTTCTTTTCACAAACTACATATGGATCCACCAGTGTCATTGCATGTGTGTTCTTTCCACAAACCACACATGGATTGACTAGTGGTCATTACATGTGTGTTCCTTCCACAAACCACAGATGGATCCCCCTGAGTCATTGCATGTGTGTTCTTTCCACGAACCACATATGGATCAACTAGTGTCATTGCATGTGTGTTCTTATACTAAAACCAGCACTAGAGTCATTGCATATGTGTTCTTTTCCACAAACCACACATGGATCAACCAGTGTCATTGCATGTGTGTTCTTTCCACAAACCACATATGGACCAACCAGTGTCATTGCATTTGTGTTCTTTCCACAAACCACGTATGGATCCACTAGAGTTATTGCATGTGTGTTCTTTTCACAAACCACATATGGATCCACCAGTGTCATTGCATGTGTGTTCTTTCCACCAAGCACACATTGATCGACCAGTGGTCATTGTATGTGTATTCTTTCCACAAACCACACATGGATCCCCCTGAGTCATTGTGTGTGTGTTCTTTCCACAAACAACATATGGATCAACCAGTGTCATTGCATGTGTTTTCTTATACTAAAACTAGCACTAGTGTCATTGCATGTGTGTTCTTATACTAAAACCAGTACTAGAATCATTGCATGTGTGTTCTTTCCAGAAACCACACATGGATCAACCAGTGTCTTTGCATGTGTGTTCTTTCCACAAACCAGATATGGATCAACCAGTGGTCATTGCATGTGTGTTCTTTTCCACAAACCACATATGGATACACTAGAGTCATTGCATGTGTGTTCTTTTCACAAACCACATATGGACCCACTAGAGTCATTGCATGTGCATTCTTATACTAAAACCAGCACTAGAGTCATTGCATGTGTGTTCTTTTCACAAACTACATATGGATCCACCAGTGTCATTGCATGTGTGTTCTTTCCACAAACCACACATGGATTGACTAGTGGTCATTACATGTGTGTTCCTTCCACAAACCACAGATGGATCCCCCTGAGTCATTGCATGTGTGTTCTTTCCACGAACCACATATGGATCAACTAGTGTCATTGCATGTGTGTTCTTATACTAAAACCAGCACTAGAGTCATTGCATATGTGTTCTTTTCCACAAACCACACATGGATCAACCAGTGTCATTGCATGTGTGTTCTTTCCACAAACCACATATGGACCAACCAGTGTCATTGCATTTGTGTTCTTTCCACAAACCACGTATGGATCCACTAGAGTTATTGCATGTGTTTTCTTTTCACAAACCACATATGGATCCACCAGTGTCATTGCATGTGTGTTCTTTCCACCAAGCACACATTGATCGACCAGTGGTCATTGTATGTGTATTCTTTCCACAAACCACACATGGATCCCCCTGAGTCATTGTGTGTGTGTTCTTTCCACAAACCACATATGGATCAACCAGTGTCATTGCATGTGTTTTCTTATACTAAAACTAGCACTAGTGTCATTGCATGTGTGTTCTTATACTAAAACCAGTACTAGAATCATTGCATGTGTGTTCTTTCCAGAAACCACACATGGATCAACCAGTGTCTTTGCATGTGTGTTCTTTCCACAAACCAGATATGGATCAACCAGTGGTCATTGCATGTGTGTTCTTTTCCACAAACCACATATGGATACACTAGAGTCATTGCATGTGTGTTCTTTTCACAAACCACATATGGACCCACTAGAGTCATTGCATGTGCATTCTTATACTAAAACCAGCACTAGAGTCATTGCATGTGTGTTCTTTTCACAAACTACATATGGATCCACCAGTGTCATTGCATGTGTGTTCTTTCCACAAACCACACATGGATTGACTAGTGGTCATTACATGTGTGTTCCTTCCACAAACCACAGATGGATCCCCCTGAGTCATTGCATGTGTGTTCTTTCCACGAACCACATATGGATCAACTAGTGTCATTGCATGTGTGTTCTTATACTAAAACCAGCACTAGAGTCATTGCATATGTGTTCTTTTCCACAAACCACACATGGATCAACCAGTGTCATTGCATGTGTGTTCTTTCCACAAACCACATATGGACCAACCAGTGTCATTGCATTTGTGTTCTTTCCACAAACCACGTATGGATCCACTAGAGTTATTGCATGTGTGTTCTTTTCACAAACCACATATGGATCCACCAGTGTCATTGCATGTGTGTTCTTTCCACCAAGCACACATTGATCGACCAGTGGTCATTGTATGTGTATTCTTTCCACAAACCACACATGGATCCCCCTGAGTCATTGTGTGTGTGTTCTTTCCACAAACCACATATGGATCAACCAGTGTCATTGCATGTGTTTTCTTATACTAAAACTAGCACTAGTGTCATTGCATGTGTGTTCTTATACTAAAACCAGTACTAGAATCATTGCATGTGTGTTCTTTCCAGAAACCACACATGGATCAACCAGTGTCTTTGCATGTGTGTTCTTTCCACAAACCAGATATGGATCAACCAGTGGTCATTGCATGTGTGTTCTTTTCCACAAACCACATATGGATACACTAGAGTCATTGCATGTGTGTTCTTTTCACAAACCACATATGGACCCACTAGAGTCATTGCATGTGCATTCTTATACTAAAACCAGCACTAGAGTCATTGCATGTGTGTTCTTTTCACAAACTACATATGGATAAACCAGTGTCATTGCATGTGTGTTCTTTCCACAAACCACACATGGATTGACTAGTGGTCATTACATGTGTGTTCCTTCCACAAACCACAGATGGATCCCCCTGAGTCATTGCATGTGTGTTCTTTCCACGAACCACATATGGATCAACTAGTGTCATTGCATGTGTGTTCTTATACTAAAACCAGCACTAGAGTCATTGCATATGTGTTCTTTTCCACAAACCACACATGGATCAACCAGTGTCATTGCATGTGTGTTCTTTCCACAAACCACATATGGACCAACCAGTGTCATTGCATTTGTGTTCTTTCCACAAACCACGTATGGATCCACTAGAGTTATTGCATGTGTGTTCTTTTCACAAACCACATATGGATCCACCAGTGTCATTGCATGTGTGTTCTTTCCACCAAGCACACATTGATCGACCAGTGGTCATTGTATGTGTATTCTTTCCACAAACCACACATGGATCCCCCTGAGTCATTGTGTGTGTGTTCTTTCCACAAACCACATATGGATCAACCAGTGTCATTGCATGTGTTTTCTTATACTAAAACTAGCACTAGTGTCATTGCATGTGTGTTCTTATACTAAAACCAGTACTAGAATCATTGCATGTGTGTTCTTTCCAGAAACCACACATGGATCAACCAGTGTCTTTGCATGTGTGTTCTTTCCACAAACCAGATATGGATCAACCAGTGGTCATTGCATGTGTGTTCTTTTCCACAAACCACATATGGATACACTAGAGTCACTGCATGTGTGTTCTTTTCACAAACCACATATGGACCCACTAGAGTCATTGCATGTGCATTCTTATACTAAAACCAGCACTAGAGTCATTGCATGTGTGTTCTTTTCACAAACTACATATGGATCCACCAGTGTCATTGCATGTGTGTTCTTTCCACAAACCACACATGGATTGACTAGTGGTCATTACATGTGTGTTCCTTCCACAAACCACAGATGGATCCCCCTGAGTCATTGCATGTGTGTTCTTTCCACGAACCACATATGGATCAACTAGTGTCATTGCATGTGTGTTCTTATACTAAAACCAGCACTAGAGTCATTGCATATGTGTTCTTTTCCACAAACCACACATGGATCAACCAGTGTCATTGCATGTGTGTTCTTTCCACAAACCACATATGGACCAACCAGTGTCATTGCATTTGTGTTCTTTCCACAAACCACGTATGGATCCACTAGAGTTATTGCATGTGTGTTCTTTTCACAAACCACATATGGATCCACCAGTGTCATTGCATGTGTGTTCTTTCCACCAAGCACACATTGATCGACCAGTGGTCATTGTATGTGTATTCTTTCCACAAACCACACATGGATCCCCCTGAGTCATTGTGTGTGTGTTCTTTCCACAAACCACATATGGATCAACCAGTGTCATTGCATGTGTTTTCTTATACTAAAACTAGCACTAGTGTCATTGCATGTGTGTTCTTATACTAAAACCAGTACTAGAATCATTGCATGTGTGTTCTTTCCAGAAACCACACATGGATCAACCAGTGTCTTTGCATGTGTGTTCTTTCCACAAACCAGATATGGATCAACCAGTGGTCATTGCATGTGTGTTCTTTTCCACAAACCACATATGGATACACTAGAGTCATTGCATGTGTGTTCTTTTCACAAACCACATATGGACCCACTAGAGTCATTGCATGTGCATTCTTATACTAAAACCAGCACTAGAGTCATTGCATGTGTGTTCTTTTCACAAACTACATATGGATCCACCAGTGTCATTGCATGTGTGTTCTTTCCACAAACCACACATGGATTGACTAGTGGTCATTACATGTGTGTTCCTTCCACAAACCACAGATGGATCCCCCTGAGTCATTGCATGTGTGTTCTTTCCACGAACCACATATGGATCAACTAGTGTCATTGCATGTGTGTTCTTATACTAAAACCAGCACTAGAGTCATTGCATATGTGTTCTTTTCCACAAACCACACATGGATCAACCAGTGTCATTGCATGTGTGTTCTTTCCACAAACCACATATGGACCAACCAGTGTCATTGCATTTGTGTTCTTTCCACAAACCACGTATGGATCCACTAGAGTTATTGCATGTGTGTTCTTTTCACAAACCACATATGGATCCACCAGTGTCATTGCATGTGTGTTCTTTCCACCAAGCACACATTGATCGACCAGTGGTCATTGTATGTGTATTCTTTCCACAAACCACACATGGATCCCCCTGAGTCATTGTGTGTGTGTTCTTTCCACAAACCACATATGGATCAACCAGTGTCATTGCATGTGTTTTCTTATACTAAAACTAGCACTAGTGTCATTGCATGTGTGTTCTTATACTAAAACCAGTACTAGAATCATTGCATGTGTGTTCTTTCCAGAAACCACACATGGATCAACCGGTGTCTTTGCATGTGTGTTCTTTCCACAAACCAGATATGGATCAACCAGTGGTCATTGCATGTGTGTTCTTTTCCACAAACCACATATGGATACACTAGAGTCATTGCATGTGTGTTCTTTTCACAAACCACATATGGACCCACTAGAGTCATTGCATGTGCATTCTTATACTAAAACCAGCACTAGAGTCATTGCATGTGTGTTCTTTTCACAAACTACATATGGATCCACCAGTGTCATTGCATGTGTGTTCTTTCCACAAACCACACATGGATTGACTAGTGGTCATTACATGTGTGTTCCTTCCACAAACCACACATGGATCCACCTGAGTCATTGCATGTGTGTTATTTCCACGAACCACATATGGATCAACTAGTGTCATTGCATGTGTGTTCTTATACTAAAACCAGCACTAGAGTCATTGCATATGTGTTCTTTTCCACAAACCACACATGGATCAACCAGTGTCATTGCATGTGTGTTCTTTCCACAAACCACATATGGACCAACCAGTGTCATTGCATTTGTGTTCTTTCCACAAACCACGTATGGATCCACTAGAGTTATTGCATGTGTGTTCTTTTCACAAACCACATATGGATCCACCAGTGTCATTGCATGTGTGTTCTTTCCACCAAGCACACATTGATCGACCAGTGGTCATTGTATGTGTATTCTTTCCACAAACCACACATGGATCCCCCTGAGTCATTGTGTGTGTGTTCTTTCCACAAACCACATATGGATCAACCAGTGTCATTGCATGTGTTTTCTTATACTAAAACTAGCACTAGTGTCATTGCATGTGTGTTCTTATACTAAAACCAGTACTAGAATCATTGCATGTGTGTTCTTTCCAGAAACCACACATGGATCAACCAGTGTCTTTGCATGTGTGTTCTTTCCACAAACCAGATATGGATCAACCAGTGGTCATTGCATGTGTGTTCTTTTCCACAAACCACATATGGATACACTAGAGTCATTGCATGTGTGTTCCTTCCACAAACCACAGATGGATCCCCCTGAGTCATTGCATGTGTGTTCTTTCCACGAACCACATATGGATCAACTAGTGTCATTGCATGTGTGTTCTTATACTAAAACCAGCACTAGAGTCATTGCATATGTGTTCTTTTCCACAAACCACACATGGATCAACCAGTGTCATTGCATGTGTGTTCTTTCCACAAACCACATATGGACCAACCAGTGTCATTGCATTTGTGTTCTTTCCACAAACCACGTATGGATCCACTAGAGTTATTGCATGTGTGTTCTTTTCACAAACCACATATGGATCCACCAGTGTCATTGCATGTGTGTTCTTTCCACCAAGCACACATTGATCGACCAGTGGTCATTGTATGTGTATTCTTTCCACAAACCACACATGGATCCCCCTGAGTCATTGTGTGTGTGTTCTTTCCACAAACCACATATGGATCAACCAGTGTCATTGCATGTGTTTTCTTATACTAAAACTAGCACTAGTGTCATTGCATGTGTGTTCTTATACTAAAACCAGTACTAGAATCATTGCATGTGTGTTCTTTCCAGAAACCACACATGGATCAACCAGTGTCTTTGCATGTGTGTTCTTTCCACAAACCAGATATGGATCAACCAGTGGTCATTGCATGTGTGTTCTTTTCCACAAACCACATATGGATACACTAGAGTCACTGCATGTGTGTTCTTTTCACAAACCACATATGGACCCACTAGAGTCATTGCATGTGCATTCTTATACTAAAACCAGCACTAGAGTCATTGCATGTGTGTTCTTTTCACAAACTACATATGGATCCACCAGTGTCATTGCATGTGTGTTCTTTCCACAAACCACACATGGATTGACTAGTGGTCATTACATGTGTGTTCCTTCCACAAACCACAGATGGATCCCCCTGAGTCATTGCATGTGTGTTCTTTCCACGAACCACATATGGATCAACTAGTGTCATTGCATGTGTGTTCTTATACTAAAACCAGCACTAGAGTCATTGCATATGTGTTCTTTTCCACAAACCACACATGGATCAACCAGTGTCATTGCATGTGTGTTCTTTCCACAAACCACATATGGACCAACCAGTGTCATTGCATTTGTGTTCTTTCCACAAACCACATATGGATCCACTAGAGTTATTGCATGTGTGTTCTTTTCACAAACCACATATGGATCCACCAGTGTCATTGCATGTGTGTTCTTTCCACCAAGCACACATTGATCGACCAGTGGTCATTGTATGTGTATTCTTTCCACAAACCACACATGGATCCCCCTGAGTCATTGTGTGTGTGTTCTTTCCACAAACCACATATGGATCAACCAGTGTCATTGCATGTGTTTTCTTATACTAAAACTAGCACTAGTGTCATTGCATGTGTGTTCTTATACTAAAACCAGTACTAGAATCATTGCATGTGTGTTCTTTCCAGAAACCACACATGGATCAACCAGTGTCTTTGCATGTGTGTTCTTTCCACAAACCAGATATGGATCAACCAGTGGTCATTGCATGTGTGTTCTTTTCCACAAACCACATATGGATACACTAGAGTCATTGCATGTGTGTTCTTTTCACAAACCACATATGGACCCACTAGAGTCATTGCATGTGCATTCTTATACTAAAACCAGCACTAGAGTCATTGCATGTGTGTTCTTTTCACAAACTACATATGGATCCACCAGTGTCATTGCATGTGTGTTCTTTCCACAAACCACACATGGATTGACTAGTGGTCATTACATGTGTGTTCCTTCCACAAACCACAGATGGATCCCCCTGAGTCATTGCATGTGTGTTCTTTCCACGAACCACATATGGATCAACTAGTGTCATTGCATGTGTGTTCTTATACTAAAACCAGCACTAGAGTCATTGCATATGTGTTCTTTTCCACAAACCACACATGGATCAACCAGTGTCATTGCATGTGTGTTCTTTCCACAAACCACATATGGACCAACCAGTGTCATTGCATTTGTGTTCTTTCCACAAACCACGTATGGATCCACTAGAGTTATTGCATGTGTGTTCTTTTCACAAACCACATATGGATCCACCAGTGTCATTGCATGTGTGTTCTTTCCACCAAGCACACATTGATCGACCAGTGGTCATTGTATGTGTATTCTTTCCACAAACCACACATGGATCCCCCTGAGTCATTGTGTGTGTGTTCTTTCCACAAACCACATATGGATCAACCAGTGTCATTGCATGTGTTTTCTTATACTAAAACTAGCACTAGTGTCATTGCATGTGTGTTCTTATACTAAAACCAGTACTAGAATCATTGCATGTGTGTTCTTTCCAGAAACCACACATGGATCAACCGGTGTCTTTGCATGTGTGTTCTTTCCACAAACCAGATATGGATCAACCAGTGGTCATTGCATGTGTGTTCTTTTCCACAAACCACATATGGATACACTAGAGTCATTGCATGTGTGTTCTTTTCACAAACCACATATGGACCCACTAGAGTCATTGCATGTGCATTCTTATACTAAAACCAGCACTAGAGTCATTGCATGTGTGTTCTTTTCACAAACTACATATGGATCCACCAGTGTCATTGCATGTGTGTTCTTTCCACAAACCACACATGGATTGACTAGTGGTCATTACATGTGTGTTCCTTCCACAAACCACACATGGATCCACCTGAGTCATTGCATGTGTGTTATTTCCACGAACCACATATGGATCAACTAGTGTCATTGCATGTGTGTTCTTATACTAAAACCAGCACTAGAGTCATTGCATATGTGTTCTTTTCCACAAACCACACATGGATCAACCAGTGTCATTGCATGTGTGTTCTTTCCACAAACCACATATGGACCAACCAGTGTCATTGCATTTGTGTTCTTTCCACAAACCACGTATGGATCCACTAGAGTTATTGCATGTGTGTTCTTTTCACAAACCACATATGGATCCACCAGTGTCATTGCATGTGTGTTCTTTCCACCAAGCACACATTGATCGACCAGTGGTCATTGTATGTGTATTCTTTCCACAAACCACACATGGATCCCCCTGAGTCATTGTGTGTGTGTTCTTTCCACAAACCACATATGGATCAACCAGTGTCATTGCATGTGTTTTCTTATACTAAAACTAGCACTAGTGTCATTGCATGTGTGTTCTTATACTAAAACCAGTACTAGAATCATTGCATGTGTGTTCTTTCCAGAAACCACACATGGATCAACCAGTGTCTTTGCATGTGTGTTCTTTCCACAAACCAGATATGGATCAACCAGTGGTCATTGCATGTGTGTTCTTTTCCACAAACCACATATGGATACACTAGAGTCATTGCATGTGTGTTCTTTTCACAAACCACATATGGACCCACTAGAGTCATTGCATGTGCATTCTTATACTAAAACCAGCACTAGAGTCATTGCATGTGTGTTCTTTTCACAAACTACATATGGATCCACCAGTGTCATTGCATGTGTGTTCTTTCCACAAACCACACATGGATTGACTAGTGGTCATTACATGTGTGTTCCTTCCACAAACCACAGATGGATCCCCCTGAGTCATTGCATGTGTGTTCTTTCCACGAACCACATATGGATCAACTAGTGTCATTGCATGTGTGTTCTTATACTAAAACCAGCACTAGAGTCATTGCATATGTGTTCTTTTCCACAAACCACACATGGATCAACCAGTGTCATTGCATGTGTGTTCTTTCCACAAACCACATATGGACCAACCAGTGTCATTGCATTTGTGTTCTTTCCACAAACCACGTATGGATCCACTAGAGTTATTGCATGTGTGTTCTTTTCACAAACCACATATGGATCCACCAGTGTCATTGCATGTGTGTTCTTTCCACCAAGCACACATTGATCGACCAGTGGTCATTGTATGTGTATTCTTTCCACAAACCACACATGGATCCCCCTGAGTCATTGTGTGTGTGTTCTTTCCACAAACCACATATGGATCAACCAGTGTCATTGCATGTGTTTTCTTATACTAAAACTAGCACTAGTGTCATTGCATGTGTGTTCTTATACTAAAACCAGTACTAGAATCATTGCATGTGTGTTCTTTCCAGAAACCACACATGGATCAACCGGTGTCTTTGCATGTGTGTTCTTTCCACAAACCAGATATGGATCAACCAGTGGTCATTGCATGTGTGTTCTTTTCCACAAACCACATATGGATACACTAGAGTCATTGCATGTGTGTTCTTTTCACAAACCACATATGGACCCACTAGAGTCATTGCATGTGCGTTCTTATACTAAAACCAGCACTAGATTCATTGCATGTGTGTTCTTTTCACAAACTATATATGGATCCACCAGTGTCATTGCATGTGTGTTCTTTCCACAAACCACACATGGATTGACTAGTGGTCATTACATGTGTGTTCCTTCCACAAACCACACATGGATCCACCTGAGTCATTGCATGTGTGTTATTTCCACGAACCACATATGGATCAACTAGTGTCATTGCATGTGTGTTCTTATACTAAAACCAGCACTAGAGTCATTGCATGTGTGTTCTTTTCCACAAACCACACATGGATCAACCAGTGTCATTGCATGTGTGTTCTTTCCACAAACTACATATGGATCAACCAGTGTCATTCCAAGTGTGTTGTTATACTAAAACCAGCACTAGAGTCATTGCATGTGTGCTCTTATACTAAAACCAGCACCAGAGTCATTGCATGTGTGTTCTTATACTAAAATTAACACTAGAGTCATTGCATGTGTGTTCTTTCCACAAACCACACATGGATCAACCAGTGTCATTGCATGTGTGTTCATTCCACAAACCACATATGGATCAACCAGTGGTCATTGCATGTGTGTTCTTTTCCGCAAACCACATATGGATGAACTAGAGTGATTGCATGTGTGTTCTTGTACTAGAGTCATTGCATGTGTTCCCTTTTCACAAACCACATATGGCCCCACTAGAGTCATTGCATGTGTGTTCTTATACTAAAACCAGCACTAGAGTCATTGCATGTGTGTTCTGTTCACAAATCACATATGGATCCACCAGTGTCATTGCATGTGTGTTCTTTTCACAAACCACACATGGATCGACCAGTGGTCATTGCATGTGTGTTCTTTCCACAAACTACACATGGATCCCCCTGAGTCATTGCATGTGTGTTCTTTCCACAAACCACATATGGATCAACCAGTGTCATTACATGTGTGTTCTTATACGAAAACCAGCACTAGAGTCATTGCATGTGTTTTCTTATACTAAAACCAGCACTAGAGTCATTGCATGTGTGTTCTTATACTAAAACCAGCACTAGAGTCATTGCATGTGTGTTCTTTCCAGAAACCACGCATGGATCAACCAGTGTCTTTGCATGTGTGTTCTTTCCACAAACCACATATGGATCAACCACTGGTCATTGCATGTGTGTTCTTTTCCACAAACCACATATTGATCCACTAGAGTCATTGCATTTGTGTTCTTTTCACAAACCACATATGGACCCACTAGAGTCATTGCATGTGCGTTCTTATACTAAAACCAGCACTAGAGTGATTGCATGTGTGTTCTTTTCACAAACTACATATGGATCCACCAGTGTCATTGCATGTGTGTTCTTTCCACAAACCACACATGGATTGACTAGTGGTCATTACATGTGTGTTCCTTCCACAAACCACACATGGATCCCCCTGAGTCATTGCATGTATGTTCTTTCCACGAACCACATATGGATCAACTAGTGTCATTGCATGTGTGTTCTTATACTAAAACCAGCACTAGAGTCATCGCATGTGTGTTCTTTTCCACAAACCACACATGGATCAACCAGTGTCATTGCATGTGTGTTCTTTCCACAAACCACATATGGATCAACCAGTGGTCATTGCATGTGTGTTCTTTCCACAAACCACACATGGATCAACCAGTGACATTACATGTGTGTTCTTTCACAAACCACATATGGATCCACCAGTGTCATTGGATGTGTGTTCTTTCCACAAACCACACATGGATCGACCAATGGTCATTGCATGTGTGTTCTTTCCACAAACCACACATGGATACCCCTGAGTCATTGCATGTGTTTCCTTTCCACAAACCACATATGGATCAACCAGTGTCATTACATGTGTGTTCTTATACTAAAACCAGCACTAGAGTAATTGCATGTGTTTTCTTATACTAAAACCAGCACTAGAGTCATTGCATGTGTGTTCTTATACTAAAACCAGCACTAGAGTCATTGCATGTGTGTTCTTTCCACAAACCACACATGGATCAACCAGTGTCATTGCATGTGTGTTCTTTCCACAAACCACATATGGATCAACCAGTGGTCATTGCATGTGTGTTCTTTTCCACAAACCACATATGGATGAACTACAGTGATTGCATGTGTGTTCTTTTCACAAACCACATATGGCCCCACTAGAGTCATTGCATGTGTGTTCTTATACTAAAACCAGCACTAGAGTCATTGCATGTGTGTTCTTTTCACAAACCACATATGGATCCACCAGTGTCATTGCATGTGTGTTCTTTTCACAAACCACACATGGATCGGCCATTGGTCATTGCATGTGTGTTCTTTCCACAAACTACACATGGATCCCCCTGAGTCATTGCATGTGTGTTCTTTCCACAAACCACATATGGATCAACCAGTGTCATTGCATGTGTGTTCTTATACGAAAACTAGGATTAGAGTCATTGCATGTGTGTTCTTATACTAAAACCAGCACTAGAGTCATTGCATGTGTCTTCTTATACTAAAACCAGCACTAGAGTCATTGCATGTGTGTTCTTTCCAGAAACCACACATGGATCAACCAGTGTCTTTGCATGTGTGTTCTTTCCACAAAGCACATATGGATCAACCAGTGGTCATTGCATGTGTGTTCTTTTCCACAAACCACATATGGATCCACTAGAGTCATTGCATGTGTGTTCTTTTCACAAACCACATATGGACCCACTAGAGTCATTGCATGTGCATTCTCATACTAAAACCAGCACTAGAGTCATTGCATGTGTGTTCTTTTCACAAACTACATATGGATCCACCAGTGTCATTGCATGTGTGTTCTTTCCACAAACCACACATGGATTGACTAGTGGTCATTACATGTGTGTTCCTTCCACAAACCACAGATGGATCCCCCTGAGTCATTGCATGTGTGTTCTTTCCACGAACCACATATGGATCAACTAGTGTCATTGCATGTGTGTTCTTATACTAAAACCAGCACTAGAGCCATTGCATATGTGTTCTTTTCCACAAACCACACATGGATCAACCAGTGTCATTGCATGTGTGTTCTTTCCACAAACCACATATGGACCAACCAGTGTCATTGCATTTGTGTTCTTTCCACAAACCACGTATGGATCCACTAGAGTTATTGCATGTGTGTTCTTTTCACAAACCACATATGGATCCACCAGTGTCATTGCATGTGTGCTCTTTCCACCAAGCACACATTGATCGACCAGTGGTCATTGTATGTGTATTCTTTCCACAAACCACACATGGATCCCCCTGAGTCATTGTGTGTGTGTTCTTTCCACAAACCACATATGGATCAACCAGTGTCATTGCATGTGTTTTCTTATACTAAAACTAGCACTAGTGTCATTGCATGTGTGTTCTTATACTAAAACCAGTACTAGAATCATTGCATGTGTGTTCTTTCTAGAAACCACACATGGATCAACCAGTGTCTTTGCATGTGTGTTCTTTCCACAAACCAGATATGGATCAACCAGTGGTCATTGCATGTGTGTTCTTTTCCACAAACCACATATGGATACACTAGAGTCATTGCATGTGTGTTCTTTTCACAAACCACATATGGACCCACTAGAGTCATTGCATGTGCGTTCTTATACTAAAACCAGCACTAGATTCATTGCATGTGTGTTCTTTTCACAAACTATATATGGATCCACCAGTGTCATTGCATGTGTGTTCTTTCCACAAACCACACATGGATTGACTAGTGGTCATTACATGTGTGTTCCTTCCACAAACCACACATGGATCCCCCTGAGTCATTGCATGTGTGTTATTTCCACGAACAACATATGGATCAACTAGTGTCATTGCATGTGTGTTCTTATACTAAAACCAGCACTAGAGTCATTGCATGTGTGTTCTTTTCCACAAACCACACATGGATCAACCAGTGTCATTGCATGTGTGTTCTTTCCACAAACTACATATGGATCAACCAGTGTCATTCCAAGTGTGTTGTTATACTAAAACCAGCACTAGAGTCATTGCATGTGTGCTCTTATACTAAAACCAGCACCAGAGTCATTGCATGTGTGTTCTTATACTAAAATTAACACTAGAGTCATTGCATGTGTGTTCTTTCCACAAACCACACATGGATCAACCAGTGTCATTGCATGTGTGTTCATTCCACAAACCACATATGGATCAACCAGTGGTCATTGCATGTGTGTTCTTTTCCACAAACCACATATGGATGAACTAGAGTGATTGCATGTGTGTTCTTGTACTAGAGTCATTGCATGTGTGCCCTTTTCACAAACCACATATGGCCCCACTAGAGTCATTGCATGTGTGTTCTTATACTAAAACCAGCACTAGAGTCATTGCATGTGTGTTCTGTTCACAAATCACATATGGATCCACCAGTGTCATTGCATGTGTGTTCTTTTCACAAACCACACATGGATCGACCAGTGGTCATTGCATGTGTGTTCTTTCCACAAACTACACATGGATCCCCCTGAGTCATTGCATGTGTGTTCTTTCCACAAACCACATATGGATCAACCAGTGTCATTACATGTGTGTTCTTATACGAAAACCAGCACTAGAGTCATTGCATGTGTTTTCTCATACTAAAACCAGCACTAGAGTCATTGCATGTGTGTTCTTATACTAAAACCAGCACTAGAGTCATTGCATGTGTGTTCTTTCCAGAAACCACGCATGGATCAACCAGTGTCTTTGCATGTGTGTTCTTTCCACAAACCACATATGGATCAACCACTGGTCATTGCATGTGTGTTCTTTTCCACAAACCACATATTGATCCACTAGAGTCATTGCATTTGTGTTCTTTTCACAAACCACATATGGACCCACTAGAGTCATTGCATGTGCGTTCTTATACTAAAACCAGCACTAGAGTGATTGCATGTGTGTTCTTTTCACAAACTACATATGGATCCACCAGTGTCATTGCATGTGTGTTCTTTCCACAAACCACACATGGATTGACTAGTGGTCATTACATGTGTGTTCCTTCCACAAACCACACATGGATCCCCCTGAGTCATTGCATGTATGTTCTTTCCACGAACCACATATGGATCAACTAGTGTCATTGCATGTGTGTTCTTATACTAAAACCAGCACTAGAGTCATCGCATGTGTGTTCTTTTCCACAAACCACACATGGATCAACCAGTGTCATTGCATGTGTGTTCTTTCCACAAACCACATATGGATCAACCAGTGGTCATTGCATGTGTGTTCTTTCCACAAACCACACATGGATCAACCAGTGACATTACATGTGTGTTCTTTCACAAACCACATATGGATCCACCAGTGTCATTGGATGTGTGTTCTTTCCACAAACCACACATGGATCGACCAATGGTCATTGCATGTGTGTTCTTTCCACAAACCACACATGGATACCCCTGAGTCATTGCATGTGTTTCCTTTCCACAAACCACATATGGATCAACCTGTGTCATTACATGTGTGTTCTTATACTAAAACCAACACTAGAGTAATTGCATGTGTTTTCTTATACTAAAACCAGCACTAGAGTCATTGCATGTGTGTTCTTATACTAAAACCAGCACTAGAGTCATTGCATGTGTGTTCTTTCCACAAACCACACATGGATCAACCAGTGTCATTCCATGTGTGTTCTTTCCACAAACCACATATGGATCAACCAGTGGTCATTGCATGTGTGTTCTTTTCCACAAACCACATATGGATGAACTACAGTGATTGCATGTGTGTTCTTTTCACAAACCACATATGGCCCCACTAGAGTCATTGCATGTGTGTTCTTATACTAAAACCAGCACTAGAGTCATTGCATGTGTGTTCTTTTCACAAACCACATATGGATCCACCAGTGTCATTGCATGTGTGTTCTTTTCACAAACCACACATGGATCGGCCATTGGTCATTGCATGTGTGTTCTTTCCACAAACTACACATGGATCCCCCTGAGTCATTGCATGTGTGTTCTTTCCACAAACCACATATGGATCAACCAGTGTCATTGCATGTGTGTTCTTATACGAAAACTAGGATTAGAGTCATTGCATGTGTGTTCTTATACTAAAACCAGCACTAGAGTCATTGCATGTGTGTTCTTATACTAAAACCACACATGGATCAACCAGTGTCTTTGCATGTGTGTTCTTTCCACAAACCACATATGGATCAACCAGTGGTCATTGCATGTGTGTTCTTTTCCACAAACCACATATGGATCCACTAGAGTCATTGCATGTGTGTTCTTTTCACAAACCACATATGGACCCACTAGAGTCATTGCATGTGCATTCTTATACTAAAACCAGCACTAGAGTCATTGCATGTGTGTTCTTTTCACAAACTACATATGGATCCACCAGTGTCATTGCATGTGTGTTCTTTCCACAAACCACACATGGATTGACTAGTGGTCATTACATGTGTGTTCCTTCCACAAACCACAGATGGATCCCCCTGAGTCATTGCATGTGTGTTCTTTCCACGAACCACATATGGATCAACTAGTGTCATTGCATGTGTGTTCTTATACTAAAACCAGCACTAGAGTCATTGCATATGTGTTCTTTTCCACAAACCACACATGGATCAACCAGTGTCATTGCATGTGTGTTCTTTCCACAAACCACATATGGACCAACCAGTGTCATTGCATTTGTGTTCTTTCCACAAACCACGTATGGATCCACTAGAGTTATTGCATGTGTGTTCTTTTCACAAACCACATATGGATCCACCAGTGTCATTGCATGTGTGTTCTTTCCACCAAGCACACATTGATCGACCAGTGGTCATTGTATGTGTATTCTTTCCACAAACCACACATGGATCCCCCTGAGTCATTGTGTGTGTGTTCTTTCCACAAACCACATATGGATCAACCAGTGTCATTGCATGTGTTTTCTTATACTAAAACTAGCACTAGTGTCATTGCATGTGTGTTCTTATACTAAAACCAGTACTAGAATCATTGCATGTGTGTTCTTTCCAGAAACCACACATGGATCAACCAGTGTCTTTGCATGTGTGTTCTTTCCACAAACCAGATATGGATCAACCAGTGGTCATTGCATGTGTGTTCTTTTCCACAAACCACATATGGATACACTAGAGTCATTGCATGTGTGTTCTTTTCACAAACCACATATGGACCCACTAGAGTCATTGCATGTGCGTTCTTATACTAAAACCAGCACTAGATTCATTGCATGTGTGTTCTTTTCACAAACTATATATGGATCCACCAGTGTCATTGCATGTGTGTTCTTTCCACAAACCACACATGGATTGACTAGTGGTCATTACATGTGTGTTCCTTCCACAAACCACATATGGATCCCCCTGAGTCATTGCATGTGTGTTCTTTCCACGAACCACATATGGATCAACTAGTGTCATTGCATGTGTGTTCTTATACTAAAACCAGCACTAGAGTCATTGCATGTGTGTTCTTTCCACAAACCACATATGGATCAATAAGTGGTCATTGCATGTGTGTTCTTTCCACAAACCACACATGGATCAACCAGTGTCATTGCATGTGTGTTCTTTCCACAAACCACATATGGATCAACCAGTGGTCATTGCATGTGTGTTCTTTTCCACAAACCACACATGGATCCACTAGAGTCATTGCATGTGTGTTCTTTTCACAAATGACATATGGACCCACTAGAGTCGTTGCATGTGTGTTCTTATACTAAATCCAGCACTAGAGTCATTGCATGTCTGTTCTTTTCACAAACCACATATGGATCCACCAGTGTCATTGCATGTGTGTTCTTTCCACAAAACACACATGGATCGACCAGTGGTCATTGCATGTGTGTTCTTTCCACAAACCACATATGGATAAACCAGTGTCATTGCATGTGTGTTCTTATACTAAAACCAGCACTAGAGTCATTGCATGTGTGTTCTTATACTAAAACCAGCACTAGAGTCATTGCATGTGTGTTCTTTCCACGAACCACACATGGATCAACCAGTGTCATTGCATGTGTGTTCTTTCCACAAACCACATATGGATCAACAAGTGGTCATTGCATGTGTGTTCTTTTTCACAAACCACATATGGATGAACTAGAGTCATTGCATGTGTGTTCTTCTCACAAACCACATATGGCCCCACTAGAGTCATTGCATGTGTGTTCTTATACTAAAACCAGCACTAGAGTCATTGCATGTGTGTTCTTTTCACAAACAACATATGGATCCACCAGTGTCATTGCATGTGTGTTCTTTTCACAAACCACACATGGATCGACCATTGGTCATTGCATGTGTGTTCTTTCCACAAACTACACATGGATCCCCCTGAGTCATTGCATGTGTGTTCTTTCCACAAACCACATATGGATCAACCAGTGTCATTGCATGTGTGTTCTTATACGAAAACTAGCACTAGAGTCATTGCATGTGTATTCTTATACTAAAACCAGGACTAGAGTCATTGCATGTGCATTCTTATACTAAAACCAACACTAGAGTCATTGCATGTGTGTTCTTTCCAGAAACCACACATGGATAAACCAGTGTCTTTGCATGTGTGTTCTTTCCACAAACCACATATGGATCAACCAGTGGTCATTGCATGTGTGTTCTTTTCCACAAACCACATATGGATCCACTAGAGTCATTGCATGTGTGCTCTTTTCACAAACCACATATGGACCCACTAGAGTCATTGCATGTGCGTTCTTATACTAAAACCAGCACTAGAGTCATTGCATGTGTGTTCTTTTCACAAACTACATATGGATCCACCAGTGTCATTGCATGTGTGTTCTTTCCACAAACCACACATGGATTGACTAGTGGTCATTACATGTGTGTTCCTTCCACAAACCACACATGGATCCTCCTGAGTCATTGCATGTGTGTTCTTTCCACGAACCACATATGGATCAACTAGTGTCATTTCATGTGTGTTCTTATACTAGAACAAGCAATAGAGTCATTGCATGTGTGTTCTTTTCCACAAACCACACATGGATCAACCAGTGTCATTTCATGTGTGTTCTTTCCACAAACCACATATGGATCCACTAGAGTCATTGCATGTGTGTTCTTTTCACAAACGACATATGGACCCACTAGAGTCGTTGCATGTGTGTTCTTATACTAAATCCAGCACTAGAGTCATTGCATGTGTGTTCTTTTCACAAACCACATATGGATCCACCAGTTTCATTGCATGTGTGTTCTTTCCACAAAACACACATGGATCGACCAGTGGTCATTGCATGTGTGTTCTTTCCACAAACCACATATGGATAAACCAGTGTCATTGCATGTGTGTTCTTATACTAAAACTAGCACTAGAGTCATTGCATGTGTGTTCTTATACTAAAACCATCACTAGAGTCATTGCATGTGTGTTCTTTCCACGAACCACACATGGATCAACCAGTGTCATTGCATGTGTGTTCTTTCCACAAACCACATATGGATCAAACAGTGGTCATTGCATGTGTGTTCTTTTTCACAAACCACATATGGATGAACTAGAGTCATTGCATGTGTGTTCTTTTCACAAACCACATATGGCCCCACTAGAGTCATTGCATGTGTGTTCTTATACTAAAACCAGCACTAGAGTCATTTCATGTGTGTTCTTTTCACAAACCACATATGGATCCACCAGTGTCATTGCATGTGTGTTCTTTTCACAAACCACACATGGATCGACCATTGGTCATTGCATGTGTGTTCTTTCCACAAACTACACATGGATCCCCCTAAGTCATTGCATGTGTGTTCTTTCCACAAACCACATATGGATCAACCAGTGTCATTGCATGTGTGTTCTTATACGAAAACTAGCACTAGAGTCATTGCATGTGTATTCTTATACTAAAACCAGCACTAGAGTCATTGCATGTGCATTCTTATACTAAAACCAGCACTAGAGTCATTGCATGTGTGTTCTTTCCAGAAACCACACATGGATAAACCAGTGTCTTTGCATGTGTGTTCTTTCCACAAACCACATATGGATCAACCAGTGGTCATTTCATGTGTGTTCTTTTCCACAAACCACATATGGATCCACTAGAGTCATTGCATGTGTGTTCTTTTCACAAACCACATATGGACCCACTAGAGTCATTGCATGTGCGTTCTTATACTAAAACCAGCACTAGAGTCATTGCATGTGTGTTCTTTTCACAAACTACATATGGATCCACCAGTGTCATTGCATGTGTGTTCTTTCCACAAACCACACATGGATTGACTAGTGGTCATTACATGTGTGTTCCTTCCACAAACCACACATGGATCCTCCTGAGTCATTGCATGTGTGTTCTTTCCACGAACCACATATGGATCAACGAGTGTCATTTCATGTGTGTTCTTATACTAGAACCAGCACTAGAGTCATTGCATGTGTGTTCTTTTCCACAAACCACACATGGATCAACCAGTGTCATTGCATGTGTGTACTTTCCACAAACCACATATGGATCCACTAGAGTCATTGCATGTGTGTTCTTTTCACAAACGACATATGGACCCACTAGAGTCGTTGCATGTGTGTTCTTATACTAAATCCAGCACTAGAGTCATTGCATGTGTGTTCTTTTCACAAACCACATATGGATCCACCAGTGTCATTGCATGTGTGTTCTTTCCACAAAACACACATGGATCGACCAGTGGTCATTGCATGTGTGTTCTTTCCACAAACCACATATGGATAAACCAGTGTCATTGCATGTTTGTTTTTTACTAAAACCAGCACTAGAGTCATTGCATGTGTGTTCTTATACTAAAACCAGCACTAGAGTCATTGCGTGTGTGTTCTTTCCATGAACCACACATGGATCAACCAGTGTCATTGCATGTGTGTTCTTTCCACAAACCACATATGGATCAACCAGTGGTCATTGCATGTGTGTTCTTTTTCACAAACCACATATGGATGAACTAGAGTCATTGCATGTGTGTTCTTTTCACAAACCACATATGGCCCCACTAGAGTCATTGCATGTGTGTTCTTATACTAAAACCAGCACTAGAGTCATTGCATGTGTGTTCTTTTCACAAACCACATATGGATCCACCAGTGTCATTGCATGTGTGTTCTTTTCACAAACCACACATGGATCGACCATTGGTCATTGCATGTGTGTTCTTTCCACAAACTACACATGGATCCCCCTGAGTCATTGCATGTGTGTTCTTTCCACAAACCACATATGGATCAACCAGTGTCATTGCATGTGTGTTCTTATACGAAAACTAGCACTAGAGTCATTGCATGTGTATTCTTATACTAAAACCAGGACTAGAGTCATTGCATGTGCATTCTTATACTAAAACCAACACTAGAGTCATTGCATGTGTGTTCTTTCCAGAAACCACACATGGATAAACCAGTGTCTTTGCATGTGTGTTCTTTCCACAAACCACATATGGATCAACCAGTGGTCATTGCATGTGTGTTCTTTTCCACAAACCACATATGGATCCACTAGAGTCATTGCATGTGTGCTCTTTTCACAAACCACATATGGACCCACTAGAGTCATTGCATGTGCGTTCTTATACTAAAACCAGCACTAGAGTCATTGCATGTGTGTTCTTTTCACAAACTACATATGGATCCACCAGTGTCATTGCATGTGTGTTCTTTCCACAAACCACACATGGATTGACTAGTGGTCATTACATGTGTGTTCCTTCCACAAACCACACATGGATCCTCCTGAGTCATTGCATGTGTGTTCTTTCCACGAACCACATATGGATCAACTAGTGTCATTTCATGTGTGTTCTTATACTAGAACAAGCAATAGAGTCATTGCATGTGTGTTCTTTTCCACAAACCACACATGGATCAACCAGTGTCATTTCATGTGTGTTCTTTCCACAAACCACATATGGATCCACTAGAGTCATTGCATGTGTGTTCTTTTCACAAACGACATATGGACCCACTAGAGTCGTTGCATGTGTGTTCTTATACTAAATCCAGCACTAGAGTCATTGCATGTGTGTTCTTTTCACAAACCACATATGGATCCACCAGTTTCATTGCATGTGTGTTCTTTCCACAAAACACACATGGATCGACCAGTGGTCATTGCATGTGTGTTCTTTCCACAAACCACATATGGATAAACCAGTGTCATTGCATGTGTGTTCTTATACTAAAACTAGCACTAGAGTCATTGCATGTGTGTTCTTATACTAAAACCATCACTAGAGTCATTGCATGTGTGTTCTTTCCACGAACCACACATGGATCAACCAGTGTCATTGCATGTGTGTTCTTTCCACAAACCACATATGGATCAAACAGTGGTCATTGCATGTGTGTTCTTTTTCACAAACCACATATGGATGAACTAGAGTCATTGCATGTGTGTTCTTTTCACAAACCACATATGGCCCCACTAGAGTCATTGCATGTGTGTTCTTATACTAAAACCAGCACTAGAGTCATTTCATGTGTGTTCTTTTCACAAACCACATATGGATCCACCAGTGTCATTGCATGTGTGTTCTTTTCACAAACCACACATGGATCGACCATTGGTCATTGCATGTGTGTTCTTTCCACAAACTACACATGGATCCCCCTAAGTCATTGCATGTGTGTTCTTTCCACAAACCACATATGGATCAACCAGTGTCATTGCATGTGTGTTCTTATACGAAAACTAGCACTAGAGTCATTGCATGTGTATTCTTATACTAAAACCAGCACTAGAGTCATTGCATGTGCATTCTTATACTAAAACCAGCACTAGAGTCATTGCATGTGTGTTCTTTCCAGAAACCACACATGGATAAACCAGTGTCTTTGCATGTGTGTTCTTTCCACAAACCACATATGGATCAACCAGTGGTCATTTCATGTGTGTTCTTTTCCACAAACCACATATGGATCCACTAGAGTCATTGCATGTGTGTTCTTTTCACAAACCACATATGGACCCACTAGAGTCATTGCATGTGCGTTCTTATACTAAAACCAGCACTAGAGTCATTGCATGTGTGTTCTTTTCACAAACTACATATGGATCCACCAGTGTCATTGCATGTGTGTTCTTTCCACAAACCACACATGGATTGACTAGTGGTCATTACATGTGTGTTCCTTCCACAAACCACACATGGATCCTCCTGAGTCATTGCATGTGTGTTCTTTCCACGAACCACATATGGATCAACGAGTGTCATTTCATGTGTGTTCTTATACTAGAACCAGCACTAGAGTCATTGCATGTGTGTTCTTTTCCACAAACCACACATGGATCAACCAGTGTCATTGCATGTGTGTACTTTCCACAAACCACATATGGATCCACTAGAGTCATTGCATGTGTGTTCTTTTCACAAACGACATATGGACCCACTAGAGTCGTTGCATGTGTGTTCTTATACTAAATCCAGCACTAGAGTCATTGCATGTGTGTTCTTTTCACAAACCACATATGGATCCACCAGTGTCATTGCATGTGTGTTCTTTCCACAAAACACACATGGATCGACCAGTGGTCATTGCATGTGTGTTCTTTCCACAAACCACATATGGATAAACCAGTGTCATTGCATGTTTGTTTTTTACTAAAACCAGCACTAGAGTCATTGCATGTGTGTTCTTATACTAAAACCAGCACTAGAGTCATTGCGTGTGTGTTCTTTCCATGAACCACACATGGATCAACCAGTGTCATTGCATGTGTGTTCTTTCCACAAACCACATATGGATCAACCAGTGGTCATTGCATGTGTGTTCTTTTTCACAAACCACATATGGATGAACTAGAGTCATTGCATGTGTGTTCTTTTCACAAACCACATATGGCCCCACTAGAGTCATTGCATGTGTGTTCTTATACTAAAACCAGCACTAGAGTCATTGCATGTGTGTTCTTTTCACAAACCACATATGGATCCACCAGTGTCATTGCATGTGTGTTCTTTTCACAAACCACACATGGATCGACCATTGGTCATTGCATGTGTGTTCTTTCCACAAACTACACATGGATCCCCCTGAGTCATTGCATGTGTGTTCTTTCCACAAACCACATATGGATCAACCAGTGTCATTGCATGTGTGTTCTTATACGAAAACTAGCACTAGAGTCATTGCATGTGTATTCTTATACTAAAACCAGGACTAGAGTCATTGCATGTGCATTCTTATACTAAAACCAGCACTAGAGTCATTGCATGTGTGTTCTTTCCAGAAACCACACATGGATAAACCAGTGTCTTTGCATGTGTGTTCTTTCCACAAACCACATATGGATCAACCAGTGGTCATTGCATGTGTGTTCTTTTCCACAAACCACATATGGATCCACTAGAGTCATTGCATGTGTGTTCTTTTCACAAACCACATATGGACCCACTAGAGTCATTGCATGTGCGTTCTTATACTAAAACCAGCACTAGAGTCATTGCATGTGTGTTCTTTTCACAAACTACATATGGATCCACCAGTGTCATTGCATGTGTGTTCTTTCCACAAACCACACATGGATTGACTAGTGGTCATTACATGTGTGTTCCTTCCACAAACCACACATGGATCCTCCTGAGTCATTGCATGTGTGTTCTTTCCACGAACCACATATGGATCAACTAGTGTCATTTCATGTGTGTTCTTATACTAGAACAAGCAATAGAGTCATTGCATGTGTGTTCTTTTCCACAAACCACACATGGATCAACCAGTGTCATTTCATGTGTGTTCTTTCCACAAACCACATATGGATCCACTAGAGTCATTGCATGTGTGTTCTTTTCACAAACGACATATGGACCCACTAGAGTCGTTGCATGTGTGTTCTTATACTAAATCCAGCACTAGAGTCATTGCATGTGTGTTCTTTTCACAAACCACATATGGATCCACCAGTTTCATTGCATGTGTGTTCTTTCCACAAAACACACATGGATCGACCAGTGGTCATTGCATGTGTGTTCTTTCCACAAACCACATATGGATAAACCAGTGTCATTGCATGTGTGTTCTTATACTAAAACTAGCACTAGAGTCATTGCATGTGTGTTCTTATACTAAAACCATCACTAGAGTCATTGCATGTGTGTTCTTTCCACGAACCACACATGGATCAACCAGTGTCATTGCATGTGTGTTCTTTCCACAAACCACATATGGATCAAACAGTGGTCATTGCATGTGTGTTCTTTTTCACAAACCACATATGGATGAACTAGAGTCATTGCATGTGTGTTCTTTTCACAAACCACATATGGCCCCACTAGAGTCATTGCATGTGTGTTCTTATACTAAAACCAGCACTAGAGTCATTTCATGTGTGTTCTTTTCACAAACCACATATGGATCCACCAGTGTCATTGCATGTGTGTTCTTTTCACAAACCACACATGGATCGACCATTGGTCATTGCATGTGTGTTCTTTCCACAAACTACACATGGATCCCCCTAAGTCATTGCATGTGTGTTCTTTCCACAAACCACATATGGATCAACCAGTGTCATTGCATGTGTGTTCTTATACGAAAACTAGCACTAGAGTCATTGCATGTGTATTCTTATACTAAAACCAGCACTAGAGTCATTGCATGTGCATTCTTATACTAAAACCAGCACTAGAGTCATTGCATGTGTGTTCTTTCCAGAAACCACACATGGATAAACCAGTGTCTTTGCATGTGTGTTCTTTCCACAAACCACATATGGATCAACCAGTGGTCATTTCATGTGTGTTCTTTTCCACAAACCACATATGGATCCACTAGAGTCATTGCATGTGTGTTCTTTTCACAAACCACATATGGACCCACTAGAGTCATTGCATGTGCGTTCTTATACTAAAACCAGCACTAGAGTCATTGCATGTGTGTTCTTTTCACAAACTACATATGGATCCACCAGTGTCATTGCATGTGTGTTCTTTCCACAAACCACACATGGATTGACTAGTGGTCATTACATGTGTGTTCCTTCCACAAACCACACATGGATCCTCCTGAGTCATTGCATGTGTGTTCTTTCCACGAACCACATATGGATCAACGAGTGTCATTTCATGTGTGTTCTTATACTAGAACCAGCACTAGAGTCATTGCATGTGTGTTCTTTTCCACAAACCACACATGGATCAACCAGTGTCATTGCATGTGTGTACTTTCCACAAACCACATATGGATCCACTAGAGTCATTGCATGTGTGTTCTTTTCACAAACGACATATGGACCCACTAGAGTCGTTGCATGTGTGTTCTTATACTAAATCCAGCACTAGAGTCATTGCATGTGTGTTCTTTTCACAAACCACATATGGATCCACCAGTGTCATTGCATGTGTGTTCTTTCCACAAAACACACATGGATCGACCAGTGGTCATTGCATGTGTGTTCTTTCCACAAACCACATATGGATAAACCAGTGTCATTGCATGTTTGTTTTTTACTAAAACCAGCACTAGAGTCATTGCATGTGTGTTCTTATACTAAAACCAGCACTAGAGTCATTGCGTGTGTGTTCTTTCCATGAACCACACATGGATCAACCAGTGTCATTGCATGTGTGTTCTTTCCACAAACCACATATGGATCAACCAGTGGTCATTGCATGTGTGTTCTTTTTCACAAACCACATATGGATGAACTAGAGTCATTGCATGTGTGTTCTTTTCACAAACCACATATGGCCCCACTAGAGTCATTGCATGTGTGTTCTTATACTAAAACCAGCACTAGAGTCATTGCATGTGTGTTCTTTTCACAAACCACATATGGATCCACCAGTGTCATTGCATGTGTGTTCTTTTCACAAACCACACATGGATCGACCATTGGTCATTGCATGTGTGTTCTTTCCACAAACTACACATGGATCCTCCTGAGTCATTGCATGTGTGTTCTTTCCACAAACCACATATGGATCAACCAGTGTCATTGCATGTGTGTTCTTATACGAAAACTAGCACTAGAGTCATTGCATGTGTATTCTTATACTAAAACCAGCACTAGAGTCATTGCATGTGCATTCTTATACTAAAACCAGCACTAGAGTCATTGCATATGTGTTCTTTCCAGAAACCACACATGGATAAACCAGTGTCTTTGCATGTGTGTTCTTTCCACAAACCACATATGGATCAACCAGTGGTCATTGCATGTGTGTTCTTTTCCACAAACCACATATGGATCCACTAGAGTCATTGCATGTGTGTTCTTTTCACAAACCACATATGGACCCACTAGAGTCATTGCATGTGCGTTCTTATACTAAAACCAGCACTAGAGTCATTGCATTTGTGTTCTTTTCACAAACTACATATGGATCCACCAGTGTCATTGCATGTGTGTTCTTTCCACAAACCACACATGGATTGACTAGTGGTCATTACATGTGTGTTCCTTCCACAAACCACACATGGATCCTCCTGAGTCATTGCATGTGTGTTCTTTCCACGAACCACATATGGATCAACTAGTGTCATTTCATGTGTGTTCTTATACTAGAACAAGCAATAGAGTCATTGCATGTGTGTTCTTTTCCACAAACCACACATGGATCAACCAGTGTCATTTCATGTGTGTTCTTTCCACAAACCACATATGGATCCACTAGAGTCATTGCATGTGTGTTCTTTTCACAAACGACATATGGACCCACTAGAGTCGTTGCATGTGTGTTCTTATACTAAATCCAGCACTAGAGTCATTGCATGTGTGTTCTTTTCACAAACCACATATGGATCCACCAGTTTCATTGCATGTGTGTTCTTTCCACAAAACACACATGGATCGACCAGTGGTCATTGCATGTGTGTTCTTTCCACAAACCACATATGGATAAACCAGTGTCATTGCATGTGTGTTCTTATACTAAAACTAGCACTAGAGTCATTGCATGTGTGTTCTTATACTAAAACCATCACTAGAGTCATTGCATGTGTGTTCTTTCCACGAACCACACATGGATCAACCAGTGTCATTGCATGTGTGTTCTTTCCACAAACCACATATGGATCAAACAGTGGTCATTGCATGTGTGTTCTTTTTCACAAACCACATATGGATGAACTAGAGTCATTGCATGTGTGTTCTTTTCACAAACCACATATGGCCCCACTAGAGTCATTGCATGTGTGTTCTTATACTAAAACCAGCACTAGAGTCATTTCATGTGTGTTCTTTTCACAAACCACATATGGATCCACCAGTGTCATTGCATGTGTGTTCTTTTCACAAACCACACATGGATCGACCATTGGTCATTGCATGTGTGTTCTTTCCACAAACTACACATGGATCCCCCTAAGTCATTGCATGTGTGTTCTTTCCACAAACCACATATGGATCAACCAGTGTCATTGCATGTGTGTTCTTATACGAAAACTAGCACTAGAGTCATTGCATGTGTATTCTTATACTAAAACCAGCACTAGAGTCATTGCATGTGCATTCTTATACTAAAACCAGCACTAGAGTCATTGCATGTGTGTTCTTTCCAGAAACCACACATGGATAAACCAGTGTCTTTGCATGTGTGTTCTTTCCACAAACCACATATGGATCAACCAGTGGTCATTTCATGTGTGTTCTTTTCCACAAACCACATATGGATCCACTAGAGTCATTGCATGTGTGTTCTTTTCACAAACCACATATGGACCCACTAGAGTCATTGCATGTGCGTTCTTATACTAAAACCAGCACTAGAGTCATTGCATGTGTGTTCTTTTCACAAACTACATATGGATCCACCAGTGTCATTGCATGTGTGTTCTTTCCACAAACCACACATGGATTGACTAGTGGTCATTACATGTGTGTTCCTTCCACAAACCACACATGGATCCTCCTGAGTCATTGCATGTGTGTTCTTTCCACGAACCACATATGGATCAACGAGTGTCATTTCATGTGTGTTCTTATACTAGAACCAGCACTAGAGTCATTGCATGTGTGTTCTTTTCCACAAACCACACATGGATCAACCAGTGTCATTGCATGTGTGTACTTTCCACAAACCACATATGGATCCACTAGAGTCATTGCATGTGTGTTCTTTTCACAAACGACATATGGACCCACTAGAGTCGTTGCATGTGTGTTCTTATACTAAATCCAGCACTAGAGTCATTGCATGTGTGTTCTTTTCACAAACCACATATGGATCCACCAGTGTCATTGCATGTGTGTTCTTTCCACAAAACACACATGGATCGACCAGTGGTCATTGCATGTGTGTTCTTTCCACAAACCACATATGG
Organism: Avena sativa; assembly: GCA_916181665.1. Taxonomy (NCBI): domain Eukaryota; kingdom Viridiplantae; phylum Streptophyta; class Magnoliopsida; order Poales; family Poaceae; genus Avena; species Avena sativa. The sequence continues at coordinate 21,124,898 of OV702290.1, read as the reverse complement.
ATAAACCAGTGTCATTGCATGTTTGTTTTTTACTAAAACCAGCACTAGAGTCATTGCATGTGTGTTCTTATACTAAAACCAGCACTAGAGTCATTGCGTGTGTGTTCTTTCCATGAACCACACATGGATCAACCAGTGTCATTGCATGTGTGTTCTTTCCACAAACCACATATGGATCAACCAGTGGTCATTGCATGTGTGTTCTTTTTCACAAACCACATATGGATGAACTAGAGTCATTGCATGTGTGTTCTTTTCACAAACCACATATGGCCCCACTAGAGTCATTGCATGTGTGTTCTTATACTAAAACCAGCACTAGAGTCATTGCATGTGTGTTCTTTTCACAAACCACATATGGATCCACCAGTGTCATTGCATGTGTGTTCTTTTCACAAACCACACATGGATCGACCATTGGTCATTGCATGTGTGTTCTTTCCACAAACTACACATGGATCCCCCTGAGTCATTGCATGTGTGTTCTTTCCACAAACCACATATGGATCAACCAGTGTCATTGCATGTGTGTTCTTATACGAAAACTAGCACTAGAGTCATTGCATGTGTATTCTTATACTAAAACCAGCACTAGAGTCATTGCATGTGCATTCTTATACTAAAACCAGCACTAGAGTCATTGCATATGTGTTCTTTCCAGAAACCACACATGGATAAACTAGTGTCTTTGCATGTGTGTTCTTTCCACAAACCACATATGGATCAACCAGTGGTCATTGCATGTGTGTTCTTTTCCACAAACCACATATGGATCCACTAGAGTCATTGCATGTGTGTTCTTTTCACAAACGACATATGGACCCACTAGAGTCGTTGCATGTGTGTTCTTATACTAAATCCAGCACTAGAGTCATTGCATGTGTGTTCTTTTCACAAACCACATATGGATCCACCAGTGTCATTGCATGTGTGTTCTTTCCACAAAACACACATGGATCGACCAGTGGTCATTGCATGTGTGTTCTTTCCACAAACCACATATGGATAAACCAGTGTCATTGCATGTGTGTTTTTACTAAAACCAGCACTAGAGTCATTTCATGTGTGTTCTTATACTAAAACCAGCACTAGAGTCATTGCATGTGTGTTCTTTCCACGAACCACACATGGATCAACCAGTGTCATTGCATGTGTGTTCTTTCCACAAACCACATATGGATCAACCAGTGGTCATTGCATGTGTGTTCTTTTTCACAAACCACATATGGATGAACTAGAGTCATTGCATGTGTGTTCTTTTCACAAACCACATATGGCCCCACTAGAGTCATTGCATGTGTGTTCTTATACTAAAACCAGCACTAGAGTCATTGCATGTGTGTTCTTTTCACAAACCACATATGGATCCACCAGTGTCATTGCATGTGTGTTCTTTTCACAAACCACACATGGATCGACCATTGGTCATTGCATTTGTGTTCTTTCCACAAACTAAAAATAGATCCCCCTGAGTCATTGCATGTGTGTTCTTTCCACAAACCACATATGGATCAACCAGTGTCATTGCATGTGTGTTCTTATACGAAAACTAGCACTAGAGTCATTGCATGTGTATTCTTATACTAAAACCAGCACTACAGTCATTGCATGTGCATTCTTATACTAAAACCAGCACTAGAGTCATTGCATGTGTGTTCTTTCCAGAAACCACACATGGATAAACCAGTGTTTTTGCATGTGTGTTCTTTCCACAAACCACATATGGATCAACCAGTGGTCATTGCATGTGTGTTCTTTTTGCACAAACCACATATGGATCCACTAGAGTCATTGCATGTGTGTTCTTTTCACAAACCACATATGGACCCACTAGAGTCATTGCATGTGAGTTCTTATACTAAAACCAGCACTAGAGTCATTGCATGTGTGTTCTTTTCACAAACTACATATGGATCCACCAGTGTCATTGCATGTGTGTTCTTTCCACAAACCACACATGGATTGACTAGTGGTCATTACATGTGTGTTCCTTCCACAAACCACACATGGATCCTCCTGAGTCATTGCATGTGTGTTCTTTCCACGAACCACATATGGATCAACTAGTGTCATTTCATGTGTGTTCTTAGACTAGAACCAGCACTAGAGTCATTGCATGTGTGTTCTTTTCCACAAACCACACATGGATCAACCAGTGTCATTGCATGTGTGTTCTTTCCACAAACCACATATGGATCCACTAGAGTCATTGCATGTGTGTTCTTTTCACAAACGACATATGGACCCACTAGAGTCGTTGCATGTGTGTTCTTATACTAAATCCAGCACCAGAGTCATTGCATGTGTGTTCTTTTCACAAACCACATATGGATCCACCAGTGTCATTGCATGTGTGTTCTTTCCACAAAACACACATGGATCGACCAGTGGTCATTGCATGTGTGTTCTTTCCACAAACCACATATGGATAAACCAGTGTCATTGCATGTGTGTTTTTTACTAAAACCAGCACTAGAGTCATTTCATGTGTGTTCTTATACTAAAACCAGCACTAGAGTCATTGCATGTGTGTTCTTTCCACGAACCACACATGGATCAACCAGTGTCATTGCATGTGTGTTCTTTCCACAAACCACATATGGATCAACCAGTGGTCATTGCATGTGTGTTCTTTTTCACAAACCACATATGGATGAACTAGAGTCATTGCATGTGTGTTCTTTTCACAAACCACATATGTCCCCACTAGAGTCATTGCATGTGTGTTCTTATACTAAAACCAGCACTAGAGTCATTGCATGTGTGCTCTTTTCACAAACCACATATGGATCCACCAGTGTCATTGCATGTGTGTTCTTTTCACAAACCACACATGGATCGACCATTGGTCATTGCATGTGTGTTCTTTCCACAAACTACACATGGATCCCCCTGAGTCATTGCATGTGTGTTCTTTCCACAAACCACATATGGATCAACCAGTGTCATTGCATGTGTGTTCTTATACGAAAACTAGCACTAGAGTCATTGCATGTGTATTCTTATACTAAAACCAGCACTACAGTCATTGCATGTGCATTCTTATACAAAAACCAGCACTAGAGTCATTGCATGTGTGTTCTTTCCAGAAACCACACATGGATAAACCAGTGTCTTTGCATGTGTGTTCTTTCCACAAACCACATATGGATCAACCAGTGGTCATTGCATGTGTATTCTTTTCCACAAACCACATATGGATCCACTAGAGTCATTGCATGTGTGTTCTTTTCACAAACCACATATGGAGCCACTAGAGTCATTGCATGTGCGTTCTTATACTAAAACCAGCACTAGAGTCATTGCATGTGTGTTCTTTTCACAAACTACACATGGATTCACCAGTGTCATTGCATGTGTGTTCTTTCCACAAACCACACATGGATTGACTAGTGGTCATTACATGTGTGTTCCTTCCACAAACCACACATGGATCCTCCTGAGTCATTGCATGTGTGTTCTTTCCACGAACCACATATGGATCAACTAGTGTCATTTCATGTGTGTTCTTATACTAGAACCAGCACTAGAGTCATTGCATGTGTGTTCTTTTCCACAAACCACACATGGATCAACCAGTGTCATTGCATGTGTGTTCTTTCCACAAACCATATATGGATCCACTAGAGTCATTGCATGTGTGTTCTTTTCACAAACGACATATGGACCCACTAGAGTCGTTGCATGTGTGTTCTTATACTAAATCCAGCACCAGAGTCATTGCATGTGTGTTCTTTTCACAAACCACATATGGATCCACCAGTGTCATTGCATGTGTATTCTTTCCACAAAACACACATGGATCGACCAGTGGTCATTGCATGTGTGTTCTTTCCACAAACCACATATGGATAAACCAGTGTCATTGCATGTGCGTTTTTTACTAAAACCAGCACTAGAGTCATTGCATGTGTGTTCTTATACTAAAACCAGCACTAGAGTCATTGCATGTGTGTTCTTTCCACGAACCACACATGGATCAACCAGTGTCATTGCATGTGTGTTCTTTCCACAAACCACATATGGATCAACCAGTGGTCATTGCATGTGTGTTCTTTTTCACAAACCACATATGGATGAACTAGAGTCATTGCATGTGTGTTCTTTTCACAAACCACATATGGCCCCACTAGAGTCATTGCATGTGTGTTCTTATACTAAAACTAGCACTAGAGTCATTGCATGTGTGTTCTTTTCACAAACCACATATGGATCCACCAGTGTCATTTCATGTGTGTTCTTTTCACAAACCACACATGGATCGACCATTGGTAATTGCATGTGTGTTCTTTCTACAAACTACACATGGATCCCCCTGAGTCATTGCATGTGTGTTCTTTCCACAAACCACATATGGATCAACCAGTGTCATTGCATGTGTGTTCTTATACGAAAACTAGCACTAGAGTCATTGCATGTGTATTCTTATACTAAAACCAGCACTAGAGTCATTGCATGTGCATTCTTATACTAAAACCAGCACTAGAGTCATTGCATGTGTGTTCTTTCCAGAAACCACACATGGATAAACCAGTGTCGTTGCATGTGTGTTCTTTCCACAAACCACATATGGATCAACCAGTGGTCATTGCATGTGTATTCTTTTCCACAAACCACATATGGATCCACTAGAGTCATTGCATGTGTGTTCTTTTCACAAACCACATATGGACCCACTAGAGTCATTGCATGTGCGTTCTTATACTAAAACCAGCACTAGAGTCATTGCATGTGTGTTCTTTTCACAAACTACATATGGATCCACCAGTGTCATTGCATGTGTGTTCTTTCCACAAACCACACATGGATTGACTAGTGGTCATTACATGTGTGTTCCTTCCACAAACCACACATGGATCCTCCTAAGTCATTGCATGTGTGTTCTTTCCACGAACCACATATGGATCAACTAGTGTCATTTCATGTGTGTTCTTATACTAGAACCAGTACTAGAGTCATTGGATGTGTGTTCTTTTCCACAAACCACACATGGATCAACCAGTGTCATTGCATGTGTGTTCTTTCCACAAACCACATATGGACCAACCAGCGTCATTGCATTTGTGTTCTTTCCACAAACCACGTATGGATCCACTAGAGTTATTGCATGTGTGTTCTTTTCACAAACCACATATGGATCCACCAGTGTCATTGCATGTGTGTTCTTTCCACAAACCACACATTGATCGACCAGTGGTCATTGTATGTGTATTCTTTCCACAAACCACACATGGATCCCCCTGAGTCATTGCATGTGTGTTCTTTCCACAAACCACATATGGATCAACCAGTGTCATTGCATGTGTTTTCTTATACTAAAACTAGCACTAGAGTCATTGCATGTGTGTCCTTATACTAAAACCAGTACTAGAATCATTGCATGTGTGTTCTTTCCAGAAACCACACATGGATCAACCAGTGTCTTTGCATGTGTGTTCTTTCCACAAACCAGATATGGTTCAACCAGTGGTCATTGCATGTGTGTTCTTTTCCACAAACCACATATGGATCCACTAGAGTCATTGCATGTGTGTTCTTTTCACAAACCACATATGGACCCAGTAGAGTCATTGCATGTGCGTTCTTAAACTAAAACCAGCACTAGATTCATTGCATGTGTGTTCTTTTCACAAACTACATATGGATCCACCAGTGTCATTGCATGTGTGTTCTTTCCACAAACCACACATGGATTGACTAGTGGTCATTACATGTGTGTTCCTTCCACAAACCACATATGGTTCCCCCTGAGTCATTGCATGTGTGTTCTTTCCACGAACCACATATGGATCAACTAGTGTCATTACATGTGTGTTCTTATACTAAAACCAGCACTAGAGTCATTGCATGTGTGTTCTTTCCACAAACCACATATGGATCAACTAGTGGTCATTGCATGTGTATTCTTTCCACAAACCACACATGGATCAACCAGTGTCATTGCATGTGTGTTCTTTCCACAAACCACATATGGATCAACCAGTGGTCATTTCATGTGTGTTCTTTTCACAAACCACATATGGACCGACTAGAGTCGTTGCATGTATGTTCTTATAGTAAAACCAGCACTAGAGTCATGGCATGTGTGTTCTTTTCACAAACCACATATGGATCCACCAGTGTCATTGCATGTGTGTTCTTTCCACAAAACACACATGGATCGACCAGTGGTCATTGCATGTGTGTTCTTTCCACAAACCACATATGGATAAACCAGTGTCATTGCATGTGTGTTCTTATACTAAAACCAGCACTAGAGTCATTGCATGTGTGTTCTTATACTAAAACTAGCACTAGAGTCATTGCATGTGTGTTCTTTCCACGAACCACACATGGATCAACTAGTGTCATTGCATGTGTGTTCTTTCCACAAACCACATATGGATCAACCAGTGGTCATTGCATGTGTGTTCTTTTTCTCAAACCACATATGGATGAACTAGAGTCATTGCATGTGTCTTCTTTTCACAAACCACATATGGCCCCACTAGAGTCATTGCATGTGTGTTCTTATACTAAAACCAGCACTAAAGTCATTGCACGTGTGTTCTTTTCACAAACCACATATGGATCCACCAGTGTCATTGCATGTGTGTTCTTTTCACAAACCACACATGGATCGACCATTGGTAATTGCATGTGTGTTCTTTCCACAAACTACACATGGATCCCCCTGAGTCATTGCATGTGTGTTCTTTCCACAGACCACGTATGGATCAACCAGTGTCATTGCATGTGTGTTCTTATACAAAAACTAGCACTAGAGTCATTGCATGTGTGTTCTTATACTAAAACCAGGACTAGAGTCATTGCAAGTGTGTTCTTATACTAAAACCAGCACTAGAGTCATTGCGTGTGTGTTCTTTCCAGAAACCACACATGGATCAACCAGTGTCTTTGCATGTGTGTTCTTTCCACAAACCACATATAGATCAACCAGTGGTCATTGCATGTGTGTTCTTTTCCACAAACCACATATGGATCCACTAGAGTCATTGCATGTGTGTTCTTTTCACAAACCACATATGGACCCACTAGAGTCATTGCATGTGCGTTCTTATACTAAAACCAGCACTAGATTCATTGCATGCGTGTTCTTTTCACAAACTACATATGGATCCACCAGTGTCATTGCATGTGTGTTCTTTCCACAAACCACACATGGATTGACTAGTGGTCATTACATGTGTGTTCCTTCCACAAACCACATATGGATCCCCCTGAGTCATTGCATGTGTGTTCTTTCCACGAACCACATATGGATCAACTAGTGTCATTGCATGTGTGTTCTTATACTAAAACCAGCACTAGAGTCATTGCATGTGTGTTCTTTCCACAAACCACATATGGATCAACCAGTGGTCATTGCATGTGTGTTCTTTCCACAAACCACACATGGATCAACCAGTGTCATTGCATGTGTGTTCTTTCCACAAACCACATATGGATCAACAAGTGGTCATTGCATGTGTGTTCTTTTCCACAAACCACATATGGATCCACTAGAGTCATTGCATGTGTGTTCTTTTCACAAACCACATATGGATCCACTAGAGTCATTGCATGTGTGTTCTTTTCACAAACCACATATGGATCCACCAGTGTCATTGCATGTGTGTTCTTTCCACAAAATATACATGGATCGACCAGTGGTCATTGCATGTGTGTTCTTTCCACAAACCACATATGGATAAACCAATGTCATTGCATGTGTGTTCTTATACTAAAACCAACACTAGAGTCATTGCATGTGTGTTCTTATACTAAAACCAGCACTAGAGTCATTGCATGTGTGTTCTTATACTAAAACCAGCACTAGAGTCATTGCATGTGTGTTCTTTCCACGAACCACACATGGATCAACCAGTGTTATTGCATGTGTGTTCTTTCCACAAACCACATATGGATCAACCAGTGGTCATTGCATGTGTGTTCTTTTTCACAAACCACATATGGATGAACTAGAGTCATTGCATGTGTGTTCTTTTCACAAACCACATATGGCCCCACTAGAGTCATTGCATGTGTGTTCTTATACTAAAACCAGCACTAGAGTCATTGCATGTGTGTTCTTTCACAAACCACATATGGATCCACCAGTGTCATTGCATGTGTGTTCTTTTCACAAACCACACATGGATCGACCATTGGTCATTGCATGTGTGTTCTTTCCACAAACTACACATGGATCCCCCTGAGTCATTGCATGTGTGTTCTTTCCACAAACCACATATGGATCAACCAGTGTTATTGCATGTGTGTTCTTATACGAAAACTTGCACTAGAGTCATTGCATGTGTGTTCTTATACTAAAACCAGCACTAGAGTCATTGCATGTGCGTTCTTATACTAAAACCAGCACTAGAGTCATTGCATGTGTGTTCTTTCCAGAAACCACACATGGATAAACCAGTGTCTTTGCATGTGTGTTCTTTCCACAAACCACATATGGATCAACCAGTGGTCATTGCATGTGTGTTCTTTTCCACAAACCACATATGGATCCACTAGAGTCATTGCATGTGCGTTCTTTTACTAAAACCAGCACTAGAGTCATTGCATGTGTGTTCTTTTCACAAACTACATATGGATCCACCAGTGTCATTGCATGTGTGTTCTTTCCACAAACCACACATGGATTGACTAGTGGTCATTACATGTGTGTTCCTTCCACAAACCACACATGGATCCCCCTGAGTCATTGCATGTGTGTTCTTTCCACGAACCACATATGGATCAACTAGTGTCATTGCATGTGTGTTCTTATACTAAAACCAGCACTAGAGTCATTGCATGTGTGTTATTTTCCACAAACCACACATGGATCAACCAGTGTCATTGCATGTGTGTTCTTTCCACAAACCACATATGGATCAACCAGTGGTCATTGCACGTGTGTTCTTTCCACAAACCACACATGGATCAACCAGTGTCATTGCATGTGTGTTCTTTCACAAACCACATTTGGATCCACCAGTGTCATTGGATGTGTGTTCTTTCCACAAACCATAGATTGATCGACCAGTGGTCATTGCATGTCTGTTCTTTCCACAAACCACACATGGATCCCCCTGAGTCATTGCATGTGTGTTCTTTCCACAAACCACATATGGATCAACCAGTGTCATTGCATTTGTGTTCTTTCCACAAACCACATATGGATCCACTAGAGTTATTGCATGTGTGTTCTTTTCACAAACCACATATGGATCCACCAGTGTCATTGCATGTGTGTTCTTTCCACAAACCACACATTGATCGACCAGTGGTCATTGTATGTGTATTCTTTCCACAAACCACACATGGATCCCCCTGAGTCATTGAATGTGTGTTCTTTCCACAAACCACATATGGATCAACCAGTGTCATTGCATGTGTTTTCTTATACTAAAACTAGCACTAGAGTCATTGCATGTGTGTTCTTATACTAAAACTAGTACTAGAGTCATTGCATGTGTGTTGTTTCCATAAACCACACATGGATCAACCAGTGTCTTTGCATGTGTGTTCTTTCCACAAACCACATATGGATCAACCAGTGGTCATTGCATGTGTGTTCTTTTCCACAAACCACATATGGATCCACTAGAGTCATTGCATGTGTGTTCTTTTCACAAACCACATATGGACCCACTAGAGTCATTGCATGTGCGTTCTTATACAAAAACCAGCACTAGAGTCATTGCATGTGTGTTCTTTTCACAAACTACATATGGATCCACCAGTGGCATTGCATGTGTGTTCTTTCCACAAACCACACATGGATTGACTAGTGGTCATTACATGTGTGTTCCTTCCACAAACCACACATGGATCCTCCTGAGTCATTACATGTGTGTTCTTTCCACGAACCACATATGGATCAACTAGTGTCATTTCATGTGTGTTCTTATACTAAAACCAGCACTAGAGTCATTGCATGTGTGTTCTTTTCCACAAACCACACATGGATCAACCAGTGTCATTGCATGTGTGTTCTTTCCACAAACCACATATGGATCAACCAGTGGTCATTGCATGTGTGTTCTTTCCACAAACCACACATGGATCAACCAGTGTCATTGCATCTGTGTTCTTTCACAAACCACATATGGATCCACAGTGTCATTGGTTGTGTTTTCTTTCCACAAACCACACATGGATCGACCAGTGGTCATTGCAGGTGTGTTCTTTCCACATACCACACATGGATCCCCCTGAGTCATTACATGTGTGTTCTTTTCACAAACCACATATGGATCAACAAGTGTCATCGCATTTGTGTTCTTTCCACAAACCACATATGGATCCACTAGAGTTATTGCATGTGTGTTCTTTTCACAAACCACATATGGATCCACCAGTGTCATTGCATGTGTGTTCTTTCCACAAACCACACATTAATCGACCAGTGGTCATTGTATGTGTATTCTTTCCACAAACCACATATGGATGAACTAGAGTCATTGCATGTGTGTTCTTTTCACAAACCACATATGGCCCCACTAGAGTCATTGCATATGTGTTCTTATACTAAAACCAGCACTAGAGTCATTGCATGTGTGTTCTTTCACAAACCACATATGGATCCACCAGTGTCATTGCATGTGTGTTCTTTTCACAAACCACACATGGATCGACCATTGGTCATTGCATGTGTGTTCTTTCCACAAACTACACATGGATCCCCCTGAGTCATTGCATGTGTGTTCTTTCCACAAACCACATATGGATCAACCAGTGTTATTGCATGTGTGTTCTTATACGAAAACTTGCACTAGAGTCATTGCATGTGTGTTCTTATACTAAAACCAGCACTAGAGTCATTGCATGTGCGTTCTTATACTAAAACCAGCACTAGAGTCATTGCATGTGTGTTCTTTCCAGAAACCACACATGGATAAACCAGTGTCTTTGCATGTGTGTTCTTTCCACAAACCACATATGGATCAACCAGTGGTCATTGCATGTGTGTTATTTTCCACAAACCACATATGGATCCACTAGAGTCATTGCATGTGCGTTCTTTTACTAAAACCAGCACTAGAGTCATTGCATGTGTGTTCTTTTCACAAACTACATATGGATCCACCAGTGTCATTGCATGTGTGTTCTTTCCACAAACCACACATGGATTTACTAGTGGTCATTACATGTGTGTTCCTTCCACAAACCACACATGGATCCCCCTGAGTCATTGTATGTGTGTTCTTTCCACGAACCACATATGGATCAACTAGTGTCATTGCATGTGTGTTCTTATACTAAAACCAGCACTAGAGTCATTGCATGTGTGTTATTTTCCACAAACCACACATGGATCAACCAGTGTCATTGCCTGTGTGTTCTTTCCACAAACCACATATGGATCAACCAGTGGTCATTGCACGTGTGTTCTTTCCACAAACCACACATGGATCAACCAGTGTCATTGCATGTGTGTTCTTTCACAAACCACATTTGGATCCACCAGTGTCATTGGATGTGTGTTCTTTCCACAAACAATAGATTGATCGACCAGTGGTCATTGCATGTCTGTTCTTTCCACAAACCACACATGGATCCCCCTGAGTCATTGCATGTGCGTTCTTTCCACAAACCACATATGGATCAACCAGTGTCATTGCATTTGTGTTCTTTCCACAAACCACATATGGATCCACTAGAGTTATTGCATGTGTGTTCTTTTCACAAACCACATATGGATCCACCAGTGTCATTGCATGTGTGTTCTTTCCACAAACCACACATTGATCGACCAGTGGTCATTGTATGTGTATTCTTTCCACAAACCACACATGGATCCCCCTGAGTCATTGCATGTGTGTTCTTTCCACAAACCACATATGGATCAACCAGTGTCATTGCATGTGTTTTCTTATACTAAAACTAGCACTAGAGTCATTGCATGTGTGTTCTTATACTAAAACTAGTACTAGAGTCATTGCATGTGTGTTGTTTCCACAAACCACACATGGATCAACCAGTGTGTTTGCATGTGTGTTCTTTCCACAAACCACATATGGATCAACCAGTGGTCATTGCATGTGTGTTCTTTTCCACAAACCACATATGGATCCACTAGAGTCATTGCATGTGTGTTCTTTTCACAAACCACATATGGACCCACTAGAGTCATTGCATGTGTGTTCTTATACTAAAACCAGCACTAGAGTCATTGCATGTGTGTTCTTTTCACAAACTACATATGGATCCACCAGTGGCATTGCATGTGTGTTCTTTCCACAAACCACACATGGATTGACTAGTGGTCATTACATGTGTGTTCCTTCCACAAACCACACATGGATCCCCCTGAGTCATTGCATGTGTGTTCTTTCCACGAACCACATATGGATCAACTAGTGTCATTTCATGTGTGTTCTTATACTAAAACCAGCACTAGAGTCATTGCATGTGTGTTCTTTTCCACAAACCACACATGGATCAACCTGTGTCATTGCATGTGTGTTCTTTCCACAAACCACATATGGATCAACCAGTGGTCATTGCATGTCTGTTCTTTCACAAACCACATATGGATCCACCAGTCTCATTCGATGTGTGTTCTTTCCACAAACCACACATGGATCGACCAGTGGTCATTGCATGTGTGTTCTTTCCACAAACCACACATGGATCCCCTGAGTCATTGCATGTGTGTTCTTTCCACAAACAACATATGGATCAACCAGTGTCATTGCATTTGTGTTCTTTCCACAAACCACATATGGATCCACTAGAGTTATTGCATGTGTGTTCTTTTCACAAACCACATATGGATCCACCAGTGTCATTGCATGTGTGTTCTTTCCACAAACCACACATTGATCGACCAGTTGTCATTGTATGTGTATTCTTTCCACAAACCACACATGGATCCCCCTGAGTCATTGCATGTGTGTTCTTTCCACAAACCACATATGGATCAACCAGTGTCATTGCATGTGTTTTCTTATACTAAAACTAGCACTAGAGTCATTGCATGTGTGTTCTTATACTAAAACCAATACTAGAGTCATTGCATGTGTGTTCTTTCCACAAACCACACATGGATCAGCCAGTGTCTTTGCATGTGTGATCTTTCCACAAACCACATATGGATCAACCAGTGGTCATTGCATGTGTGTTCTTTTCCACAAACCACATATGGATCCACTAGAGTCATTGCATGTGTGTCCTTTTCACAAACGACATATGGACCCACTAGAGTCATTGCATGTGCGTTATTATACTAAAACCAGCACTAGAGTCATTACATGTATGTTCTTTTCACAAACTACATATGGATCCACCAGTGTCATTGCATGTGTGTTCTTTCCACAAACCACACATGGATTGACTAGTGGTCATTACATGTGTGTTCCTTCCACAAACTACACATGGATCCCCCTGAGTCATTGCATGTGTGTTCTTTCCACAAACCACATATGGATCAACCAGTGTCATTACATGTGTGTTCTTATACGAAAACCAGCACTAGAGTCATTGCATGTGTGTTCTTATACTAAAACCAGAACTAGAGTCATTGCATGTGTGTTCTTATACTAAAACCAGCACTAGAGTCATTTCATGTGTGTTCTTTCCAGAAACCACACATGGATCAACCAGTGTCTTTGCATGTGTGTTCTTTCCACAAACCACATATGGATCAACCAGTGGTCATGGCATGTGTGTTCTTTTCCACAAACCACATACGGATCCACTAGAGTCATTGCATGTGTGTTCTTTTCACAAACCACATATGGACCCACTAGAGTCATTGCATGTGCGTTCTTATACAAAACCAGCACTAGAGTCATTGCATGTATGTTCTTTTCACAAACTACATATGGTTCCACCGGTGTCATTGCATGTGTGTTCTTTCCACAAACCACACATGGATTGACTAGTGGTCATTACATGTGTGTTCCTTCCACAAACCACACACGGATCCCCCTGAGTCATTGCATGTGTGTTCTTTCCACGAACCACATATGGATCAACTAGTGTCATTGCATGTGTGTTCTTATACTAAAACCAACACTAGAGTCATTGCATGTGTGTTCTTTTCCACAAACCACACATGGATCAACCAGTGTCATTGCATGTGTGTTCTTTCCACAAACCACATATGGATCAACCAGTGTCATTCCAAGTGTGTTGTTATACTAAAACCAACACTAGAGTCATTGCATGTGTGTTCTTTTCCACAAACCACATATGGATGAACTAGAGTGATTGCATGTGTGTTCTTTTCAAAACCACATATGGCCCCACTAGAGTCATTGCATGTGTGTTCTTATACTAAAACCAGCACTAGAGTCATTGCATGTGTGTTCTTTTCCACAAACCACATATGGATCCACTAGAGTCATTGCATGTTTGTTCTTTTCAGAAACCACATATGGACCCACTAGAGTCATTGCATGTGCGTTCTTATACTAAAACCAGCACTAGAGTCATTGCATGTGTGTTCTTTTCACAAACTACATATGGATCCACCAGTGTCATTGCATGTGTGTTCTTTCCACAAACCACACATGGATTGACTAGTGGTCATTACATGTGTGTTCCTTCCACAAACCACACATGGATCCCCCTGAGTCATTGCATGTGTGTTCTTTCCACGAACCACATATGGATCAACTAGTGTCATTGCATGTGTGTTCTTATACTAAAATCAGCACTAGAGTCATTGCATATGTGTTCTTTTCCACAAACCACACATGGATCAACCAGTGTCATTGCATGTGTGTTCTTTCCACAAACCACATATGGACCAACCAGTGTCATTGCATTTATGTTCTTTCCACAAACCACATATGGATCCACTAGAGTTATTGCATGTGTGTTCTTTTCACAAACCACATATGGATCCACCAGTGTCATTGCATGTGTGTTCTTTCCATAAACCACACATTGATCGACCAGTGGTCATTGTATGTGTATTCTTTCCACAAACCACACATGGATCCCCCTGAGTCATTGCATGTGTGTTCTTTCCACAAACCACATATGGATCAACCAGTGTCATTGCATGTGTGTTCTTATACTAAAACCAATACTAGAGTCATTGCATGTGTGTTCTTTCCACAAACCACACATGGATCAGCCAGTGTCTTTGCATGTGTGATCTTTCCATAACCCACATATGGATCAACCACCGGTCATTGCATGTGTGTTCTTTTCCACAAACCACATATGGATCCACTAGAGTCATTACATGTGTGTTCTTTTCACAAACTACATATGGATCCACCAGTGTCATTGTATGTGTGTTCTTTCCACAAACCACACATGGATTGACTAGTGGTCATTACATGTGTGTTCCTTCCACAAACTACACATGGATCCCCCTGAGTCATTGCATGTTTGTTCTTTCCACAAACCACATATGGATCAACCAGTGTCATTACATGTGTGTTCTTATACGAAAACCAGCACTAGAGTGATTGCATGTGTGTTCTTATACTAAAACCAGCACTAGAGTCATTGCATGTGTGTTCTTATACTAAAACCAGCACTAGAGTCATTGCATGTGTGTTCTTTCCAGAAACCACACATGGATCAACCAGTGTCTTTGCATGTGTGTTCTTTCCACAAACCACATATGGATCAACCAGTGGTCATTGCATGTGTGTTCTTTTCCACAAACCACATACGGATCCACTAGAGTCATTGCATGTGTGTTCTTTTCACAAACCACATATGGACCCACTAGAGTCATTGCATGTGCGTTCTTATACTAAAACCAGCACTAGAGTCATTGCATGTGTGTTCTTTTCACAAACTACATATGGTTCCACCAGTGTCATTGCATGTGTGTTCTTTCCACAAACCACACATGGATTGACTAGTGGTCATTACATCTGTGTTCCTTCCACAAACCACACATGGATCCCCCTGAGTCATTGCATGTGTGTTCTTTCCACGAACCACATATGGATCAACTAGTGTCATTGCATGTGTGTTCTTATACTAAAACCAGCACTAGAGTCATTGCATGTGTGTTCCTTTCCACAAACCACACATGGATCAACCAGTGTCATTGCATGTGTGTTCTTTCCACAAACCACATATGGATCAACCAGTGTCATTCCAAGTGTGTTTTTATACTAAAACCAGCACTAGAGTCATTGCATGTGTGCTCTTATACTAAAACCAGCACTAGAGTCATTGCATGTGTGTTCTTATACTAAAACCAGCACTAGAGTCATTGCATGTGTGTTCTTTCCACAAACCACACATGGATCAACCAATGTCATTGCATGTGTGTTCTTTCCATAAACCACATATGGATCAACCAGTGGTCATTGCATGTGTGTTCTTTTCCACAAACCACATATGGATGAACTAGAGTGATTGCATGTGTGTTCTTTTCACAAACCACATATGGCCCCACTAGAGTCATTGCATGTGTGTTCTTATACTAAAACCAGCACTAGAGTCATTGCATGTGTGTTCTGTTCACAAACCACATATGGATCCACCAGTGTCATTGCATGTGTGTTCATTTCACAAACCACACATGGATCGACCAGTGGTCATTGCATGTGTGTTCTTTCCACAAACTACACATGGATCCACCTGAGTCATTGCATGTGTGTTCTTTCCACAAACCACATATGGATCCACCAGTGTCATTGCATGTGTGTTCTTATACGAAAACCAACACTAGAGTCATTGCATGTGTGTTCTTATACTAAAACCAGCACTAGAGTGATTGCATGTGTGTTCTTATACTAAAACCAGCACTAGAGTCATTGCATGTGTGTTCTTTCCAGAAACCACACATGGATCAACCACTGTCTTTGCATGTGTGTTCTTTCCACAAACCACATATGGATCAACCAGTGGTCATTGCATGTGTGTTCTTTTCCATAAACCACATATTGATCCACTAGAGTCATTGCATGTGTGTTCTTTTCACAAACCACATATGGACCCACTAGAGTCATTGCAAGTGCGTTTTTATACTAAAACCAGCACTAGAGTCATTGCATGTGTGTTCTTTTCATAAACTATATATGGATCCACCAGTGTCATTGCATGTGTGTTCTTTCCACAAACCACACATGGATTGACTAGTGGTCATTACATGTGTGTTCTTTCCACAAACCACACATGGATCCCCTTGAGTCATTGCATGTATGTTCTTTCCACGAACCACATATGGATCAACTAGTGTCATTGCATGTGTGTTCTTATACTAAAACCAGCACTAGAGTCATCGCATGTGTGTTCTTTTCCACAAACCACACATGGATCAACCAGCGTCATTGCATGTGTGTTCTTTCCACAAACCACATATGGATCAACCAGTGGTCATTGCATGTGTGATCTTTCCACAAACCACACATGGATCAACCAGTGTCATTGCATGTGTGTTCTTTCACAAACCACATATGGATCCACCAGTGTCATTGGATGTGTGTTCTTTCCACAAACCACACATGGATCAACCAGTGTCATTGCATGTGTTTTCTTATACTAAAACTAGCACTAGATTCATTGCATGTGTGTTCTTATACTAAAACCAATACTAGAGTCATTGCATGTGTGTTCTTTCCACAAACCACACATGGATCAGCCAGTGTCTTTGCATGTGTGATCTTTCCATAACCCACATATGGATCAACCAGTGGTCATTGCATGTGTGTTCTTTTCCACAAACCACATATGGATCCACTAGAGTCATTACATGTGTGTTCTTTTCACAAACTACATATGGATCCACCAGTGTCATTGTATGTGTGTTCTTTCCACAAACCACACATGGATTAACTAGTGGTCATTACATGTGTGTTCCTTCCACAAACTACACATGGATCCCCCTGAGTCATTGCATGTTTGTTCTTTCCACAAACCACATATGGATCAACCAGTGTCATTACATGTGTGTTCTTATACGAAAACCAGCACTAGAGTGATTGCATGTGTGTTCTTATACTAAAACCAGCACTAGAGTCATTGCATGTGTGTTCTTATACTAAAACCAGCACTAGAGTCATTGCATGTGTGTTCTTTCCAGAAACCACACATGGATCAACCAGTGTCTTTGCATGTGTGTTCTTTCCACAAACCACATATGGATCAACCAGTGGTCATTGCATGTGTGTTCTTTTCCACAAACCACATACGGATCCACTAGAGTCATTGCATGTGTGTTCTTTTCACAAACCACATATGGACCCACTAGAGTCATTGCATGTGCGTTCTTATACTAAAACCAGCACTAGAGTCATTGCATGTGTGTTCTTTTCACAAACTACATATGGTTCCACCAGTGTCATTGCATGTGTGTTCTTTCCACAAACCACACATGGATTGACTAGTGGTCATTACATCTGTGTTCCTTCCACAAACCACACATGGATCCCCCTGAGTCATTGCATGTGTGTTCTTTCCACGAACCACATATGGATCAACTAGTGTCATTGCATGTGTGTTCTTATACTAAAACCAGCACTAGAGTCATTGCATGTGTGTTCCTTTCCACAAACCACACATGGATCAACCAGTGTCATTGCATGTGTGTTCTTTCCACAAACCACATATGGATCAACCAGTGTCTTTCCAAGTGTGTTTTTATACTAAAACCAGCACTAGAGTCATTGCATGTGTGCTCTTATACTAAAACCAGCACTAGAGTCATTGCATGTGTGTTCTTATACTAAAACCAGCACTAGAGTCATTTCATGTGTGTTCTTTCCACAAACCACACATGGATCAACCAATGTCATTGCATGTGTGTTCTTTCCACAAACCACATATGGATCAACCAGTGGTCATTGCATGTGTGTTCTTTTCCACAAACCACATATGGATGAACTAGAGTGATTGCATGTGTGTTCTTTTCACAAACCACATATGGCCCCACTAGAGTCATTGCATGTGTGTTCTTATACTAAAACCAGCACTAGAGTCATTGCATGTGTGTTCTGTTCACAAACCACATATGGATCCACCAGTGTCATTGCATGTGTGTTCATTTCACAAACCACACATGGATCGACCAGTGGTCATTGCATGTGTGTTCTTTCCACAAACTACACATGGATCCCCCTGAGTCATTGCATGTGTGTTCTTTCCACAAACCACATATGGATCCACCAGTGTCATTGCATGTGTGTTCTTATACGAAAACCAGCACTAGAGTCATTGCATGTGTGTTCTTATACTAAAACCAGCACTAGAGTGATTGCATGTGTGTTCTTATACTAAAAGCAGCACTAGAGTCATTGCATGTGTGTTCTTTCCAGAAACCACACATGGATCAACAACTGTCTTTGCATGTGTGTTCTTTCCACAAACCACATATGGATCAACCAGTGGTCATTGCATGTGTGTTCTTTTCCATAAACCACATATTGATCCACTAGAGTCATTGCATGTGTGTTCTTTTCACAAACCACATATGGACCCACTAGAGTCATTGCATGTGCGTTCTTATACTAAAACCAGCACTAGAGTCATTGCATGTGTGTTCTTTTCACAAACTACATATGGATCCACCAGTGTCATTGCATGTGTGTTCTTTCCACAAACCACACATGGATTGACTAGTGGTCATTACATGTGTGTTCTTTCCACAAACCACACATGGATCCCCTTGAGTCATTGCATGTATGTTCTTTCCACGAACCACATATGGATCAACTAGTGTCATTGCATGTGTGTTCTTATACTAAAACCAGCACTAGAGTCATCGCATGTGTGTTCTTTTCCACAAACCACACATGGATCAACCAGCGTCATTGCATGTGTGTTCTTTCCACAAACCACATATGGATCAACCAGTGGTCATTGCATGTGTGATCTTTCCACAAACCACACATGGATCAACCAGTGTCATTGCATGTGTGTTCTTTCACAAACCACATATGGATCCACCAGTGTCATTGGATGTGTGTTCTTTCCACAAACCACACATGGATCGACCAATGGTCATTGCACGTGTGTTCTTTCCACAAACCACACATGGATACCCCTGAGTCATTGCATGTGTGTTCTTTCCACAAACCACATATGAATCAACCAGTGTCATTACATGTGTGTTCTTATACGAAAACCAGCACTAGAGTCATTGCATGTGTGTTCTTATACTAAAACCAGCACTAGAGTCATTGCATGTGTGTTCTTATACTAAAACCAGCACTAGAGTCATTGCATGTGTGTTCTTTCTAGAAACCACACATGGATCAACCAGTGTCTTTGCATGTGTGTTCTTTCCACAAACCACATATGGATCAACCAGTGGTCATTGCATGTGTGTTCTTTTCCACAAACCACATATTGATCCACTAGAGTCATTGCATGTGTGTTCTTTTCACAAACCACATATGGACCCACTAGAGTCATTGCATGTGCGTTCTTATACTAAAACTAGCACTAGAGTCATTGCATGTGTGTTCTTTTCACAAACTACATATGGATCCACCAGTGTCATTGCATGTGTGTTCTTTCCACAAACCACACATTGATTGACTAGTGGTCATTACATGTGTGTTCCTTCCACAAACCACACATGGATCCCCCTGAGTCATTGCATGTATGTTCTTTCCACGAACCACATATGGATCAACTAGTGTCATTGCATGTGTGTTCTTATACTAAAACCAGCACTAGAGTCATCGCATGTGTGTTCTTTTCCACAAACCACACATGGATCAACCAGTGTCATTGCATGTGTGTTCTTTCCACAAACCACATATGGATCAACCAGTGGTCATTGCATGTGTGTTCTTTCCACAAACCACACATGGATCAACCAGTGTCATTGCATGTGTGTTCTTTCACAAACCACATATGGATCCACCAGTGTCATTGGATGTGTGTTCTTTCCACAAACCACACATGGATCGACCAATGGTCATTGCACGTGTGTTCTTTCCACAAACCACACATGGATACCCCTGAGTCATTGCATGTGTGTTCTTTCCACAAACCACATATGGATCAACCAGTGTCATTACATGTGTGTTCTTATACTAAAACCAGCACTAGACTAATTGCATGTGTTTTCTTATACTAAAACCAGCACTAGAGTCATTGCATGTGTGTTCTTATACTAAAACCAGCACTAGAGTCATTGCATGTGTGTTCTTTCCACAAACCACATATGGACCAACCAGTGTCATTGCATTTGTGTTCTTTCCACAAACCACATATGGATCCACTAGAGTTATTGCATGTGTGTTCTTTTCACAAACCACATATGGATCCACCAGTGTCATTGCATGTGTGTTCTTTCCACAAACCACACATTGATCGACCAGTGGTCATTGTATGTGTATTCTTTCCACAAACCACACATGGATCCCCCTGAGTCATTGCATGTGTGTTCTTTCCACAAACCACATATGGATCAACCAGTGTCATTGCATGTGTTTTCTTATACTAAAACTAGCACTAGAGTCATTGCATGTGTGTTCTTATGCTAAAACCAATACTAGAGTCATTGCATGTGTGTTCTTTCCACAAACCACACATGGATCAGCAAGTGTCTTTGCATGTGTGATGTTTCCACAACCCACATATGGATCAACCAGTGGTCATTGCATGTGTGTTCTTTTCCACAAACCACATATGGATCCACTAGAGTCATTGCATGTGTGTCCTTTTCACAAACGACATATTGACCCACTAGAGTCATTGCATGTGCGTTCTTATACTAAAACTAGCACTAGAGTCATTACATGTGTGTTCTTTTCACAAACTACATATGGATCCACCAGTGTCAATGCATGTGTGTTCTTTCCACAAACCACACATGGATTGACTAGTGGTCATTACATGTGTGTTCCTTCCACAAACTACACATGGATCCCCCTGAGTCATTGCACGTGTGTTCTTTCCACAAACCACATATGGATCAACCATTGTCAATACATGTGTGTTCTTATACGAAAACCAGCACTAGAGTCATTGCACGTGTGTTCTTATACTAAAACCAGCACTAGAGTCATTGCATGTGTGTTCTTATACAAAACCAGCACTAGAGTCATTGCATGTGTGTTTTTTTCCAGAAACCACACATGGATCAACCAGTGTCTTTGCATGTGTGTTCTTTCCACAAACCACATATGGATCAACCAGTGGTCATTGCATGTGTGTTCTTTTCCACAAACCACATACGGATCCACTAGAGTCATTGCATGTGTGTTCTTTTCACAAACCACATATGGACCCACTAGAGTCATTGCATGTGTGTTCTTATACTAAAACCAGCACTAGAGTCATTGCATGTGTGTTCTTTTCACAAACTACATATGGTTCCACCAGTGTCATTGCATGTGTGTTCTTTCCACAAACCACACATGGATTGACTAGTGGTCATTACATGTGTGTTCCTTCCACAAACCACACATGGATCCCCCTGAGTCATTGCATGTGTGTTCTTTCCACGAACCACATATGGATCAACTAGTGTCATTGCATGTGTGTTCTTATACTAAAACCAGCACTAGAGTCATTGCATGTGTGTTCCTTTCCACAAACCACACATGGATCAACCAGTGTCATTGCACGTGTGTTCTTTCCACAAACCACATATGGATCAACCATTGTCAATACATGTGTGTTCTTATACGAAAACCAGCACTAGAGTCATTGCACGTGTGTTCTTATACTAAAACCAGCACTAGAGTCATTGCATGTGTGTTCTTATACAAAACCAGCACTAGAGTCATTGCATGTGTGTTTTTTTCCAGAAACCACACATGGATCAACCAGTGTCTTTGCATGTGTGTTCTTTCCACAAACCACATATGGATCAACCAGTGGTCATTGCATGTGTGTTCTTTTCCACAAACCACATACGGATCCACTAGAGTCATTGCATGTGTGTTCTTTTCACAAACCACATATGGACCCACTAGAGTCATTGCATGTGTGTTCTTATACTAAAACCAGCACTAGAGTCATTGCATGTGTGTTCTTTTCACAAACTACATATGGTTCCACCAGTGTCATTGCATGTGTGTTCTTTCCACAAACCACACATGGATTGACTAGTGGTCATTACATGTGTGTTCCTTCCACAAACCACACATGGATCCCCCTGAGTCATTGCATGTGTGTTCTTTCCACGAACCACATATGGATCAACTAGTGTCATTGCATGTGTGTTCTTATACTAAAACCAGCACTAGAGTCATTGCATGTGTGTTCCTTTCCACAAACCACACATGGATCAACCAGTGTCATTGCATGTGTGTTCTTTCCACAAACCACATATGGATCAACCAGTGTCATTCCAAGTGTGTTTTTATACTAAAACCAGCACTAGAGTCATTGCATGTGTGCTCTTATACTAAAACCAGCACTAGAGTCATTGCATGTGTGTTCTTATACTAAAACCAGCACTAGAGTCATTGCATGTGTGTTCTTTCCACAAACCACACATGGATCAACCAGTGTCATTGCATGTGTGTTCTTTCCACAAACCACATATGGATCAACCAGTGGTTATTGCATGTGTGTTCTTTTCCACAAACCACATATGGATGAACTAGAGTGATTGCATGTGTGTTCTTTTCACAAACCACATATGGACCCACTAGAGTCATTGCATGTGTGTTCTTATACTAAAACCAGCACTAGAGTCATTGGATGTGTGTTCTGTTCACAAACCACATATGGATCCACCAGTGTCATTGCATGTGTGTTCTTTTCACAAACCACACATGGATCGACCAGTGGTCATTGCATGTGTGTTCTTTCCACAAACTACACATGGATCCCCTTGAGTCATTGCATGTGTGTTCTTTCCACAAACCACATATGGATCAACCAGTGTCATTACATGTGTGTTCTTATACGAAAACCAGCACTAGAGTCATTGCATGTGTGTTCTTTCCACAAACCACATATGGATCAACCAGTGGTCATTGCATGTGTGTTCTTTCCACAAACCACACATGGATCAACCAGTGTCATTGCATGTGTGTTCTTTCCACAAACCACATATGGATCAACCAGTGGTCATTGCATGTGTGTTCTTTTCCACAAACCACACATGGATCCACTAGAGTCATTGCATGTGTGTTCTTTCCACAAACCACACATGGATTGACTAGTGGTCATTACATGTGTGTTCCTTCCACAAACCACACATGGATCCCCCTGAGTCATTGCATGTATGTTCTTTCCACGAACCACATATTGATCAACTAGTGTCATTGCATGTGTGTTCTTATACTAAAACCAGCACTAGAGTCATCGCATGTGTGTTCTTTTCCACAAACCACACAAGGATCAACCAGTGTCATTGCATGTGTGTTCTTTCCACAAACCACATATGGATCAACCAGTGGTCATTGCATGTGTGTTCTTTCCACAAACCACACATGGATCAACCAGTGTCATTGCATGTGTGTTCTTTCACAAACCACATATGGAACCACCAGTGTCATTGGATGTGTTTTCTTTCCACAAACCACACATGGATCGACCAATGGTCATTGCACGTGTGTTCTTTCCACAAACCACACATGGATACCCATGAGTCATTGCATGTGTGTTCTTTCCACAAACCACATATGGATCAACCAGTGTCATTACATGTGTGTTCTTATACTAAAACCAGCACTAGACTAATTGCATGTGTTTTCTTATACCAAAACTAGCACTAGAGTCATTGCATGTGTGTTCTTATACTAAAACCACCACTAGAGTCATTGCATGTGTGTTCTTTCCACAAACCACATATGGACCAACCAGTGTCATTGCATTTGTGTTCTTTCCACAAACCACATATGGATCCACTAGAGTTATTGCATGTGTGTTCTTTTCACAAACCACATATGGATCCACCAGTGTCATTGCATGTGTGTTCTTTCCACAAACCACACATTGATCGACCAGTGGTCATTGTATGTGTATTCTTTCCACAAACCACACATGGATCCCCCTGAGTCATTGCATGTGTGTTCTTTCCACAAACCACATATGGATCAACCAGTGTCATTGCATGTGTTTTCTTATACTAAAACTAGCACTAGAGTCATTGCATGTGTGTTCTTATACTAAAACCAATACTAGAGTCATTGCATGTGTGTTCTTTCCACAAACCACACATGGATCAGCCAGTGTCTTTGCATGTGTGATGTTTCCACAACCCACATATGGATCAACCAGTGGTCATTGCATGTGTGTTCTTTTCCACAAACCACATATGGATCCACTAGAGTCATTGCATGTGTGTCCTTTTCACAAACGACATATGGACCCACTAGAGTCATTGCATGTGCGTTCTTATATTAAAACTAGCACTAGAGTCATTACATGTGTGTTCTTTTCACAAACTACATATGGATCCACCAGTGTCAATGCATGTGTGTTCTTTCCACAAACCACACATGGATTGACTAGTGGTCATTACATGTGTGTTCCTTCCACAAACTACACATGGATCCCCCTGAGTCATTGCATGTGTGTTCTTTCCACAAACCACATATGGATCAACCAGTGTCATTACATGTGTGTTCTTATACGAAAACCAGCACTAGAGTCATTGCATGTGTGTTCTTATACTAAAACCAGCACTAGAGTCATTGCATGTGTGTTCTTATACTAAAACCAGCACTAGAGTCATTGCATGTGTGTTCTTTCCAGAAACCACACATGGATCAACTAGTGTATTTGCATGTGTGTTCTTTCCACAAACCACATATGGATCAACCAGTGGTCATTGCATGTGTGTTCTTTTCCACAAACGACATACGGATCCACTAGAGTCATTGCATGTGTGTTCTTTCCACAAACCACATATGGATCAACCAGTGTCATTGCATGTGTGTTCTTTCCACAAACCACATATGGATCCACCAGTGTTCATTGCATGTGTGTTCTTTTCCACGAACCACATATGGATCCACTAGTAACTGCATGTGTGTTCTTTTCACAAACCACATATGGACCCACTAGAGTCATTGCATGTGTGTTCTTATACTAAAACCAGCACTAGAGTCATTGCATGTGTGTTCTTTTCACAAACTACATATGGTTCCACCAGTGTCATTGCATGTGTGTTCTTTCCACAAACCACACATGGATTGACTAGTGGTCATTACATGTGTGTTCCTTCCACAAACCACACCTGGATCCCCCTGAGTCATTGCATGTGTGTTCTTTCCACGAACCACATATGGATCAACTAGTGTCATTGCATGTGTGTTCTTATACTAAAACCAGCACTTGAGTCATTGCATGTGTGTTCCTTTCCACAAACCACACATGGATCAACCAGTGTCATTGCATGTGTGTTCTTTCCACAAACCACATATGGATCAACCAGTGTCATTCCAAGTGTGTTTTTATACTAAAACTAGCACTAGAGTCATTGCATGTGTGCTCTTATACTAAAACCAGCACTAGAGTCATTGCATGTGTGTTCTTATACTAAAACCAGCACTAGAGTCATTGCATGTGTGTTCTTTCCACAAACCACACATGGATCAACCAGTGTCATTGCATGTGTGTTCTTTCCACAAACCACATATGGATCAACCAGTGGTTATTGCATGTGTGTTCTTTTCCACAAACCACATATGGATGAACTAGAGTGATTGCATGTGTGTTCTTTTCACAAACCACATATGGCCCCACTAGAGTCATTGCATGTGTGTTCTTATACTAAAACCAGCACTAGAGTCATTGGATGTGTGTTCTGTTCACAAACCACATATGGATCCACCAGTGTCATTGCATGTGTGTTCTTTTCACAAACCACACATGGATCGACCAGTGGTCATTGCATGTGTGTTCTTTCCACAAACTACACATGGATCCCCTTGAGTCATTGCATGTGTGTTCTTTCCACAAACCACATATGGATCAACCAGTGTCATTACATGTGTGTTCTTATACGAAAACCAGCACTAGAGTCATTGCATGTGTGTTCTTATACTAAAACCAGCACTAGAGTCATTGCATGTGTGTTCTTATACTAAAACCAGCACTAGAGTCATTGCATGTGTGTTCTTTCCAGAAACCACACATGGATCAACCAGTGTATTTGCATGTGTGTTCTTTCCACAAACCACATATGGATCAACCAGTGGTCATTGCATGTGTGTTCTTTTCCACAAACGACATACGGATCCACTAGAGTCATTGCATGTGTGTTCTTTCCACAAACCACAAATGGATCAACCAGTGTCATTGCATGTGTGTTCTTTCCACAAACCACATATGGATCCACCAGTGTTCATTGCATGTGTGTTCTTTTCCACGAACCACATATGGATCCACTAGTAACTGCATGTGTGTTCTTTTCACAAACCACATATGGACCCACTAGAGTCATTGCATGTGTGTTCTTATACTAAAACCAGCACTAGAGTCATTGCATGTGTGTTCTTTTCACAAACTACATATGGTTCCACCAGTGTCATTGCATGTGTGTTCTTTCCACAAACCACACATGGATTGACTAGTGGTCATTACATGTGTGTTCCTTCCACAAACCACACCTGGATCCCCCTGAGTCATTGCATGTGTGTTCTTTCCACGAACCACATATGGATCAACTAGTGTCATTGCATGTGTGTTCTTATACTAAAACCAGCACTTGAGTCATTGCATGTGTGTTCCTTTCCACAAACCACACATGGATCAACCAGTGTCATTGCATGTGTGTTCTTTCCACAAACCACATATGGATCAACCAGTGTCATTCCAAGTGTGTTTTTATACTAAAACTAGCACTAGAGTCATTGCATGTGTGCTCTTATACTAAAACCAGCACTAGAGTCATTGCATGTGTGTTCTTATACTAAAACCAGCACTAGAGTCATTGCATGTGTGTTCTTTCCACAAACCACACATGGATCAACCAGTGTCATTGCATGTGTGTTCTTTCCACAAACCACATATGGATCAACCAGTGGTTATTGCATGTGTGTTCTTTTCCACAAACCACATATGGATGAACTAGAGTGATTGCATGTGTGTTCTTTTCACAAACCACATATGGCCCCACTAGAGTCATTGCATGTGTGTTCTTATACTAAAACCAGCACTAGAGTCATTGGATGTGTGTTCTGTTCACAAACCACATATGGATCCACCAGTGTCATTGCATGTGTGTTCTTTTCACAAACCACACATGGATCGACCAGTGGTCATTGCATGTGTGTTCTTTCCACAAACTACACATGGATCCCCTTGAGTCATTGCATGTGTGTTCTTTCCACAAACCACATATGGATCAACCAGTGTCATTACATGTGTGTTCTTATACGAAAACCAGCACTAGAGTCATTGCATGTGTGTTCTTATACTAAAACCAACACTAGAGTCATTGCATGTGTGTTCTTATACTAAAACCAGCACTAGAGTCATTGCATGTGTGTTCTTTCCAGAAACCACACATGGATCAACCAGTGTCTTTGCATGTGTGTTCTTTCCACAAACCACATATGGATCAACCAGTGGTCATTGCATGTGTGTTCTTTTCCACAAACCACATATTGATCCACTAGAGTCATTGCATGTGTGTTCTTTTCACAAACCACATATGGACCCACTAGAGTCATTGCATGTGCGTTCTTATACTAAAACCAGCACTAGAGTCATTGCATGTGTGTTCTTTTCACAAACTACATATGGATCTACCAGTGTCATTGCATGTGTGTTCTTTCCACAAACCACACATGGATTGACAATGGTCATTACATATGTGTTCCTTCCACAAACCACACATGGATCCCCCTGAGTCATTGCATGTATGTTCTTTCCACGAACCACATATGGATCAACTAGTGTCATTGCATGTGTGTTCTTATACTAAAACCAGCACTAGAGTCATCGCATGTGTGTTCTTTTCCACAAACCACACATGGATCAACCAGTGTCATTGCATGTGTGTTCTTTCCACAAACCACATATGGATCAACCAGTGGTCATTGCATGTGTGATCTTTCCACAAACCACACATGGATCAACCAGTGTCATTGCATGTGTGTTCTTTCACAAACCACATATGGATCCACCAGTGTCATTGGATGTGTGTTCTTTCCACAAACCACACATGGATCGACCAATGGTCATTGCACGTGTGTTCTTTCCACAAACCACACATGGATACCCCTGAGTCATTGCATGTGTGTTCTTTCCACAAACCACATATTGATCAACCAGTGTCATTACATGTGTGTTCTTATACGAAAACCAGCACTAGAGTCATTGCATGTGTGTTCTTATACTAAAACCAGCACTAGAGTCATTGCGTGTGTGTTCTTATACTAAAACCAGCACTAGAGTCATTGCATGTGTGTTCTTTCCAGAAACCACACATGGATCAACCAGTGTCTTTGCATGTGTGTTCTTTCCACAAACCACATATGGATCAACCCGTGGTCATTGCATGTGTGTTCTTTTCCACAAACCACATATTGATCCACTAGAGTCATTGCATGTGTGTTCTTTTCACAAACCACATATGGACCCACTAGAGTCATTGCATGTGTGTTCTTTCCACGAACCACATATGGATCAACTAGTGTCATTGCATGTGTGTTCTTATACTAAAACCAGCACTTGAGTCATTGCATGTGTGTTCCTTTCCACAAACCACACATGGATCAACCAGTGTCATTGCATGTGTGTTCTTTCCACAAACCACATATGGATCAACCAGTGTCATTCCAAGTGTGTTTTTATACTAAAACTAGCACTAGAGTCATTGCATGTGTGCTCTTATACTAAAACCAGCACTAGAGTCATTGCATGTGTGTTCTTATACTAAAACCAGCACTAGAGTCATTGCATGTGTGTTCTTTCCACAAACCACACATGGATCAACCAGTGTCATTGCATGTGTGTTCTTTCCACAAACCACATATGG
This sequence comes from Avena sativa, assembly GCA_916181665.1. Classification (NCBI taxonomy): domain Eukaryota; kingdom Viridiplantae; phylum Streptophyta; class Magnoliopsida; order Poales; family Poaceae; genus Avena; species Avena sativa. The sequence goes on along the minus strand of OV702290.1, from coordinate 21,095,086 downwards.
ATCAACCAGTGGTTATTGCATGTGTGTTCTTTTCCACAAACCACATATGGATGAACTAGAGTGATTGCATGTGTGTTCTTTTCACAAACCACATATGGCCCCACTAGAGTCATTGCATGTGTGTTCTTATACTAAAACCAGCACTAGAGTCATTGGATGTGTGTTCTGTTCACAAACCACATATGGATCCACCAGTGTCATTGCATGTGTGTTCTTTTCACAAACCACACATGGATCGACCAGTGGTCATTGCATGTGTGTTCTTTCCACAAACTACACATGGATCCCCTTGAGTCATTGCATGTGTGTTCTTTCCACAAACCACATATGGATCAACCAGTGTCATTACATGTGTGTTCTTATACGAAAACCAGCACTAGAGTCATTGCATGTGTGTTCTTATACTAAAACCAACACTAGAGTCATTGCATGTGTGTTCTTATACTAAAACCAGCACTAGAGTCATTGCATGTGTGTTCTTTCCAGAAACCACACATGGATCAACCAGTGTCTTTGCATGTGTGTTCTTTCCACAAACCACATATGGATCAACCAGTGGTCATTGCATGTGTGTTCTTTTCCACAAACCACATATTGATCCACTAGAGTCATTGCATGTGTGTTCTTTTCACAAACCACATATGGACCCACTAGAGTCATTGCATGTGCGTTCTTATACTAAAACCAGCACTAGAGTCATTGCATGTGTGTTCTTTTCACAAACTACATATGGATCTACCAGTGTCATTGCATGTGTGTTCTTTCCACAAACCACACATGGATTGACAATGGTCATTACATATGTGTTCCTTCCACAAACCACACATGGATCCCCCTGAGTCATTGCATGTATGTTCTTTCCACGAACCACATATGGATCAACTAGTGTCATTGCATGTGTGTTCTTATACTAAAACCAGCACTAGAGTCATCGCATGTGTGTTCTTTTCCACAAACCACACATGGATCAACCAGTGTCATTGCATGTGTGTTCTTTCCACAAACCACATATGGATCAACCAGTGGTCATTGCATGTGTGATCTTTCCACAAACCACACATGGATCAACCAGTGTCATTGCATGTGTGTTCTTTCACAAACCACATATGGATCCACCAGTGTCATTGGATGTGTGTTCTTTCCACAAACCACACATGGATCGACCAATGGTCATTGCACGTGTGTTCTTTCCACAAACCACACATGGATACCCCTGAGTCATTGCATGTGTGTTCTTTCCACAAACCACATATTGATCAACCAGTGTCATTACATGTGTGTTCTTATACGAAAACCAGCACTAGAGTCATTGCATGTGTGTTCTTATACTAAAACCAGCACTAGAGTCATTGCGTGTGTGTTCTTATACTAAAACCAGCACTAGAGTCATTGCATGTGTGTTCTTTCCAGAAACCACACATGGATCAACCAGTGTCTTTGCATGTGTGTTCTTTCCACAAACCACATATGGATCAACCCGTGGTCATTGCATGTGTGTTCTTTTCCACAAACCACATATTGATCCACTAGAGTCATTGCATGTGTGTTCTTTTCACAAACCACATATGGACCCACTAGAGTCATTGCATGTGCGTTCTTATACTAAAACCAGCACTAGAGTCATTGCATGTGTGTTCTTTTCACAAACTACATATGGATCCACCAGTGTCATTGCATGTGTGTTCTTTCCACAAACCACACATGGATTGACTAGTGGTCATTACATGTGTGTTCCTTCCACAAACCACACATGGATCCCCCTGAGTCATTGCATGTATGTTCTTTCCACGAACCACATATGGATCAACTAGTGTCATTGCATGTGTGTTCTTATACTAAAACAAGCACTAGAGTCATCGCATGTGTGTTCTTTTCCACAAACCACACATGGATCAACCAGTGTCATTGCATGTGTGTTCTTTCCACAAACCACATATGGATCAACCAGTGGTCATTGCATGTGTGATCTTTCCACAAACCACACATGGATCAACCAGTGTCATTGCATGTGTGTTCTTTCACAAACCACATATGGATCCACCAGTGTCATTGGATGTGTGTTCTTTCCACAAACCACACATGGATCGACCAATGGTCATTGCACGTGTGTTCTTTCCACAAACCACACATGGATACCCCTGAGTCATTGCATGTGTGTTCTTTCCACAAACCATATATGGATCAACCAGTGTCATTACATGTGTGTTCTTATACGAAAACCAGCACTAGAGTCATTGCATGTGTGTTCTTATACTAAAACCAGCACTAGAGTGATTGCATGTGTGTTCTTATACTAAAACCAGCACTAGAGTCATTGCATGTGTGTTCTTTCCAGAAACCACACATGGATCAACCAGTGTCTTTGCATGTGTGTTCTTTCCACAAACCACATATGGATCAACCAGTGGTCATTGCATGTGTGTTCTTTTCCACAAACCACATATTGATCCACTAGAGTCATTGCATGTGTGTTCTTTTCACAAACCACATATGGACCCACTAGAGTCATTGCATGTGCGTTCTTATACTAAAACCAGCACTAGAGTCATTGCATGTGTGTTCTTTTCACAAACTACATATGGATCCACCAGTGTCATTGCATGTGTGTTCTTTCCACAAACCACACATGGATTGACTAGTGGTCATTACATGTGTGTTCCTTCCACAAACCACACATGGATCCCCCTGAGTCATTGCATGTATGTTCTTTCCACGAACCACATATGGATCAACTAGTGTCATTGCATGTGTGTTCTTATACTAAAACAAGCACTAGAGTCATCGCATGTGTGTTCTTTTCCACAAACCACACATGGATCAACCAGTGTCATTGCATGTGTGTTCTTTCCACAAACCACATATGGATCAACCAGTGGTCATTGCATGTGTGATCTTTCCACAAACCACACATGGATCAACCAGTGTCATTGCATGTGTGTTCTTTCACAAACCACATATGGATCCACCAGTGTCATTGGATGTGTGTTCTTTCCACAAACCACACATGGATCGACCAATGGTCATTGCACGTGTGTTCTTTCCACAAACCACACATGGATACCCCTGAGTCATTGCATGTGTGTTCTTTCCACAAACCACATATGGATCAACCAGTGTCATTACATGTGTGTTCTTATACGAAAACCAGCACTAGAGTCATGGCATGTGTGTTCTTATACTAAAACCAGCACTAGAGTCATTGCATGTGTGTTCTTATACTAAAACCAGCACTAGAGTCATTGCATGTGTGTTCTTTCCAGAAACCACACATGGATCAACCAGTGTCTTTGCATGTGTGTTCTTTCCACAAACCACATATCGATCAACCAGTGGTCATTGCATGTGTGTTCTTTTCCACAAACCACATATTGATCCACTAGAGTCATTGCATGTGTGTTCTTTTCACAAACCACATATGGACCCACTAGAGTCATTGCATGTGCGTTCTTATACTAAAACCAGCACTAGAGTCATTGCATGTGTGTTCTTTTCACAAACTACATATGGATCCACCAGTGTCATTGCATGTGTGTTCTTTCCACAAACCACACATGGATTGACTAGTGGTCATTACATGTGTGTTCCTTCCACAAACCACACATGGATCCCCCTGAGTCATTGCATGTATGTTCTTTCCACGAACCACATATGGATCAACTAGTGTCATTGCATGTGTGTTCTTATACTAAAACCAGCACTAGAGTCATCGCATGTGTGTTCTTTTCCACAAACCACACATGGATCAACCAGTGTCATTGCATGTGTGTTCTTTCCACAAACCACATATGGATCAACCAGTGGTCATTGCATGTGTGATCTTTCCACAAACCACACATGGATCAACCAGTGTCATTGCATGTGTGTTCTTTCACAAACCACATATGGATCCACCAGTGTCATTGGATATGTGTTCTTTCCACAAACCACACATGGATCGACCAATGGTCATTGCACGTGTGTTCTTTCCACAAACCACACATGGATACCCCTGAGTCATTGCATGTGTGTTCTTTCCACAAACCATATATGGATCAACCAGTGTCATTACATGTGTGTTCTTATACGAAAACCAGCACTAGAGTCATTGCATGTGTGTTCTTATACTAAAACCAGCACTAGAGTCATTGCATGTGTGTTCTTATACTAAAACCAACACTAGAGTCATTGCATGTGTGTTCTTTCCAGAAACCACACATGGATCAACCAGTGTCTTTGCATGTGTGTTCTTTCCACAAACCACATATGGATCAACCAGTGGTCATTGCATGTGTGTTCTTTTCCACAAACCACATATTGATCCACTAGAGTCATTGCATGTGTGTTCTTTTCACAAACCACATATGGACCCACTAGAGTCATTGCATGTGCGTTCTTATACTAAAACCAGCACTAGAGTCATTGCATGTGTGTTCTTTTCACAAACTACATATGGATCCACCAATGTCATTGCATGTGTGTTCTTTCCACAAACCACACATGGATTGACTAGTGGTCATTACATGTGTGTTCCTTCCACAAACCACACATGGATCCCCCTGAGTCATTGCATGTATGTTCTTTCCACGAACCACATATGGATCAACTAGTGTCATTGCATGTGTGTTCTTATACTAAAACCAGCACTAGAGTCATCGCATGTGTGTTCTTTTCCACAAACCACACATGGATCAACCAGTGTCATTGCATGTGTGTTCTTTCCTCAAACCACATATGGATCAACCAGTGGTCATTGCATGTGTGATCTTTCCACAAACCACACATGGATCAACCAGTGTCATTGCATGTGTGTTCTTTCACAAACCACATATGGATCCACCAGTGTCATTGGATGTGTGTTCTTTCCACAAACCACACATGGATCGACCAATGGTCATTGCACGTGTGTTCTTTCCACAAACCACACATGGATACCCCTGAGTCATTGCATGTGTGTTCTTTCCACAAACCACATATGGATCAACCAGTGTCATTACATGTGTGTTCTTATACGAAAACCAGCACTAGAGTCATTGCATGTGTGTTCTTATACTAAAACCAGCACTAGAGTCATTGCATGTGTGTTCTGATACTAAAACCAACACTAGAGTCATTGCATCTATGTTCTTTCCAGAAACCACACATGGATCAACCAGTGTCTTTGCATGTGTGTTCTTTCCACAAACCACATATGGATCAACCAGTGGTCATTGCATGTGTGTTCTTTTCCACAAACCACATATTGATCCACTAGAGTCATTGCATGTGTGTTCTTTTCACAAACCACATATGGACCCACTAGAGTCATTGCATGTGCGTTCTTATACTAAAACCAGCACTAGAGTCATTGCATGTGTGTTCTTTTCACAAACTACATATGGATCCACCAGTGTCATTGCATGTGTGTTCTTTCCACAAACCACACATGGATTGACTAGTGGTCATTACATGTGTGTTCCTTCCACAAACCACACATGGATCCCCCTGAGTCATTGCATGTATGTTCTTTCCACGAACCACATATGGATCAACTAGTGTCATTGCATGTGTGTTCTTATACTAAAACCAGCACTAGAGTCATCGCCTAACCAAAGTGGCTCATTTTATACCCGTGAAGACAACTTATACAAGTGCCAAGTTAGCCAAAATCTACATGAGCAGAATTGTATGCCTCCACGGTGTGCCTAAGAGTATTGTGTCTGATAGAGGAACTCAGTTCACTTCTCACTTTTGGAGACAGCTTCATGAATCTTTAGGAACGAGGTTGGAATTCAGTACTGCATTTCATCCTCAAACTGATGGACAAACAGAAAGGACTAATCAAATTATTGAAGATATGTTGAGGGCATGTGCCCTAGACTATGGAGCAAGTTGGGATGAAAGTCTGCCTTACGCAGAGTTCTCTTACAATAACAGTTATCAATCTAGTATCGGGATGGCACCATTTGAGTTTATCTACGGAAGGAAGTGTACCACCCCATTGCTATGGAATGGTGTGGGAGAAAGAAGTTTGTTTGGACCAGATCTTATCAAAGACGCCGAAGAAAAGGTCAAATTGGTTAGGGACAGGTTGAAGATAGCACAGTCTCGAGAGAAAAGCTACGCAGATTCTAAGCGTAGAGAAGTCACCTACGAAGTTGGAGATAGAGCTTATCTTAGAGTATCCCCACTTCGTGGAGTGAAAAGATTTGGAGTCAAAGGGAAGTTGGCACCAAGATATATTGAACCATTCAACATTCTAAGTCGCAAGGGAGAAGTTGCATAAGAAATCGAACTGCCAGCATCTTTATTAGCAGTCCATAATGTTTTTCATGTGAGTCAGCTCAAGAAATGTCACCCGGAAATGGAAGAATCTTCTTTGAAGGATACCATATCTTTGGAAGAAGTTCAACTAGAAAGTGATCTCACCTATGAAGAAAAGCTTGTCAAGATTCTTGAGACCGTAGAAAGAGTCACAAGGATAAAGACTATCAAGTTTTGCAAAGTGCAATGGAGTCATCACTCCGAAGAGGAAGCAACATGGGAAAGAGAAGACGATCTTCGGAAAGACCACCCTCACCTATTTGCTAGCCAATCCGAATCTCGAGGGCGAGATTCATGTTAAGGGGGTTAGATTTGTAACATCCCTAAATTCATATTTCAAAGCTCATTCATATCATCCTTGCATCCTTCATTCATTTAGGGTTTTTCTCAAAATCATTTCAGGAACAGAAGCTTGTGCTATGATTTCATGTGAGCAAACTTACCTCAAATGGCCATCACCCTTTGAAGCTTGAATGTTTAGGAACTTGTTTGATTTCCTCCATTGTTGGAAAGTGTGTGTGAAAAATTTAGACCAAAGTTATAATTTAGAAATATTTTCAAAACCCTTTTCAAAACATTTGCAAACCAGGGGCAAAGTCTCTGTTTGTATTAAGCCCAAGCTTGACCAAGCCCTTGCAAGGTAATCACATGGTTAAATGACTGTTTTTGAAACCTCAGTACCCTACAAAAAATCCCCAGAATTGTTTGAATTCAAAAAAGATTTGAATTCATATTTAAATCATTCCTGAAAACCAAAATAGAAAAAGAAAAGGTTTAAACAATTGAAAAGGGCCGCGCGCCAGGTTTCTGGCCCAGCTTCAAATCGAGCCCAACAAGCCCACCCGGGACTTTTCTTTTCCCTCTCTCACGCGCGAGCGCACGCACCCAGTCGCTGACAGCTAGACCCCACCTGCACCTCGCACACTTCGCTGACGAGCGGGCCCTGTCCACGTCGACCTCGTCTTCCCCAAACCGCGCCCGCGACCACGTCGCTGCTACAGTCATGGCTGGTAATGGCGCGGCGTAAATGGGCATTAATCCGTGAGCGTTTCCTGTCGCACCCGAGCCTATTTAACCCTATCTGCCTCGCGAGCAATTTCCCCCAAACACCTCACTCACTCCGCCACCGGGCTGTGCGCAATTCCTTTCGAAGCTCCACAGAACCGAGAACTCCGGCGACCAAATACGGTGAGCCTCGACCACCCCTTCCCCTCTGGTTCAAACGAGCAGATTCGCCATCTCTTTGCGCACCTCCTGACCCCACTAGTTCTTCCTGTACTGCCCCAGGTCGCCGTTTCCACTCGACACCGCAAGCACCGACGACAAGCTCGACTCCGACGACCTCTAGTGGTAAGTCCAGACCGCCTCGAACCTTGTCATTCACGCACGCGTTTACCCCGTGACCATCTGCATCTGACCACACCTCCCGTTTGCATCCTAGTGATCTACAAAGTCGCCCTCGACCTCAGGCAGAGCCGCCGTTGCCAGATCCAACTCCGACGAGGAATCATCGCCGTAACAACACGCCCCTTCGCGAACCGACGCTACCTTGAGCTTCAGCAACTTCCTGCGAACCTGGTATGACCCTTCTCCCTCTCGCGGACGATCAAGAATGCTAGCGCCGTCGTAGACCGAGCGCTCCGCCGCTCGCTGACGCAGCGCGCCGCCAGGACATGGTTGTTTGAACGGGCACCGTTAGATCCAGATCCGAGCGCTAGGATAGATTCATTTAACTGCGAAGCGGTACACGATCTGGAACGTGCGATCTGTTTAGATCCTGCGGCTACCAAGCGCGATCCAACCGAAGCGGTACGCGCCAATCACAACACGACGCGTGGCCAGGAATAGATCTAAAAACAGATTTTAAATCAGAATTTGATCCAGATTTCAAATGCTTATAACTTTTGATTGCCACGTTGGAATTTTGCAAACTTTATACCGTTGGATTCAGTGAAACAAGACCTTTCTGATTATCCAATGTGTTTAACAAATAGTAACCATTAGAATGACTTTGTTTGTAGAGACATGTTTAAGGCTATTTTGAGTATGGATTTAGTTTAGTAATTTGTTTTAGGGTTAAATAAGTTTAGTTGGCAAACTTGTGACTTGTTATGTTTCTGTAAACATGCACTTGCTTGGTAGAGTTTTCAAAAAAACCCCACTTAGTAAATTCATGCACGCATGCATTCATATTATTTTTGATTGTATATAAATTGTGTGTAATTGTATGCTACATTTTTTTGTAGATTTTGCTAGTGATTGTGACTGTGAAGAGTGCTACTCTCCTCATTACCAAGGCAAGTGATGCTTCATACTTTTTGTCCCATTACTTTTAATATGCATTAGTGATTTTGCTAAGTAAAACTTGCATGGAATTTTGCTAAGTATAAACTAAGCTATGGGAAAACCTAGTAGATGAAACCTTAGTAGCAATTTCCTAAGTTAAGATTCCTATTACTTTCATGCTTAGCTTAGCTAATAGAAAACAAGGGTGGATTATATATTCATGCTATGGAAAAATTTCTAAGTCTGTGGACTTATGTTTTGTTTAATAAAACAACTAAGTGAATGAATCACCTGGGTGGAATGGAAGGAATGGTTTGTGTTGAGTGGTTCACAAGGCCATGGACTTGGCTTGTGTATCTCACTTGTGGATGTCCACCCAGGAACAAAGAGATTTGAGATGTCAAATGTTGAGAAGCTTCAAGTGCAGCCACTTGGCAATATGGGCTCTGCCTGGATCATATAGGTTGCAATAACTTAGCCAAATGGACAGTGGGTGGTAGGGGTTTGATAGGTTGGAGCGCGTCCATGTTGGTCTAAGGGAAGGCTTCTGAAAGATCTTGTCTTGGTGAAACCAAGTCTTGTGGGGAAAGTGCACCACCTCTACAGAGTGTAAAATCTAAGTACTTAGCCATGTCCCTGGAAAAGGACAATTTGGGCATCAAGACATGGAAGCTATCAAGAATCTCCTCATCCCAATTTCTAAGTAAAAACTTGTGGGTGAACAAGGGTTAAAGGATCTTCAGTCTTTGATTGGTAGATGCCTTGGAAAGGATCTTCAGTCTTTGATTGGTAGATGCCTTGGGAAAGATTTTGTCAAGCAAAAATTTAGTGTTTTCAAATGTTAAGGAAAAATATATTTTGAGCAATGCAAGCCTAAGCTCCACTTAGCCAAATGCATATAGTATTATAGTCCACTTTAAATAAGCTAAGGTATCACTTGCCAATACTATTCCAAAGTATTGACCCTCTGTGGCTGTAACTTGTAATGTTGTAGGTTACTCCGATGATGAATAGGAGTCATGAGTCTACACTCAACATGCTTGCCTGTGGCACATGAAGATGAAGACATATGTTTATTTACTTATTCCATAAACTCTTGTATTAGGCCTTTGGCCCTGAGTTGTAAAAGACTATGTTTTATCTCTGGAATGACTGTAATAAACGACCTTTGTATCTGTGTACTTCATCTTAAACTGTGGATGCTAGCATTGATCCAGGGACTAGCATTACAATCACAGGGATCCTTTCCTTTATAAAGGAGGGTTTTGACAACCACATATGGATCAACTAGTGTCATTGCATCTGTGTTCTTATACTAAAACCAGCACTAGAGTCATTGCATGTGTGTTCTTTCCACAAACCACACATGGATCAACCAGTGTCATTGCATGTGTGTTCTTTCCACAAACCACATATGGATCAACCAGTGGTCATTGCATGTGTGTCCTTTCCACAAACCACATATGGATCAACCAGTGGTCATTGCATGTGTGTTCTTTTCCACAAACCACATATGGATCCACTAGAGTCATTGCATGTGTGTTCTTTCCACAAACCACACCTGGATCAACCAGTGTCATTGCATGTGTGTTCTTTCCACAAACCACATATGGATCAACCAGTGTCATTGCATGTGTTTTCTTATACTAAAACTAGCACTAGAGTCATTGCATGTGTGTTCTTATACTAAAACCAGTACTAGAGTCATTGCATGTGTGTTCTTTCCACAAACCACACATGGATCAACCAGTGTCTTTGCATGTGTGTTCTTTCCACAAACCACATATGGATCAAACAGTGGTCATTGCATGTGTGTTCTATTCACAAACCACATATGGCCTCACTAGAGTCATTGCATGTGTGTTCTTATACCAAAACCAGCACTAGAGTCATTGCATGTGTGTTCTTTTCACAAACCACATATGGATCCACCAGTGTCATTGCATGTGAGTTCTTTTCACAAACCACGCATGGATCGACCAGTGGTCATTGCATGTGTGTTCTTTCCACAAACTACACATGGATCCCCCTAAGTCATTGCATGTGTGTTCTTTCCACAAACCACATATGGATCAACCAGTGTCATTGCATGTGTGTTCTTATACGAAAACCAGCACTAGAGTCATTGCATGTGTGTTCTTATACTAAAACCAGCACTAGAGTCATTGCATGTGTGTTCTTATACTAAAACCAGCACTAGAGTCATTGCATGTGTGTTGTTTCCACAAACCACACATGGATCAACCAGTGTCTTTGCATGTGTGTTCTTTCCACAAACCACATATGGATCAACCAGTGGTCATTGCATGTGTGTTCTTTTCCACAAACCACATATGGATCCACTAGAGTCATGCATGTGTGTTCTTTTCACAAAGCACATATGGATCAACCAATGGCATTGCAGGCGTGTTCTTTCCACAAACCACAGATAGATCAACCAGTGTCATTACATCTGTGTTCTTTCCACAAACCACATATGGATCAACCAATGGTCATTGCAAGTGTGTTCTTATCCACAAACCACACATGGATCCACTAGAGTCATTGTATGTGTGTTCTTTCCACAAACCACACATGGAGCCACCAGAGTCATTGCATGTCTGTTCTTTCCACAAACCACATATGGATCAACAAATGGCTTTGCATGTGTGTTCCTGACAGGAACCACATATGGATCCATGTGTGTTCTTTCCGCAAACCACACATGGATCAACCAATGGTATTGCATGTGTGTTCTTTTCACAAACCACACATGGATCCACCAGTGTCATTGCATGTGTGTTCTTTCCACAAACCACACATGGATCCGCTAGTCATTGCATGTGTGTTCTTTCCACAAACCACATATGGATCCACTAGAGTCATTCCATGTGTGTTCTTTTCACAAACCACATATGGATCAACCAATGGCATTGCATGTGTGTTCTTTCCACAAATCACACATGGATCAACCAGTATCATTGCATGCGTGTTCTTTCCACAAACAACAAGTGGATCAATCAGTGGCATTACATGTGTGTTCTTTTCACAAACCACATATGGATCCACCAGTGTCATTGGATGTGTGTTCTTTTCCACAAACCACACATGGATCAACCAGTGGTCATTGCATGTGTGTTCTTTCCACAAACCACACATGGATCCCACTGAGTCATTGCATGCGTGTTCTTTCCACAAACCACATATGGATCAACCAGTGTCATTGCATGTGTGTTCTTTCCACAAACCACATATGGATCCACTAGAGTTATTGCATGTGTGTTATTTTAACAAACCACATATGGATCCACCAGTGTCATTGCATGTGTGTTCTTTCCACAAACCACACATTAATCGACCAGTGGTCATTGCATGTGTATTCTTTCCACAAACCACACATGGATCCCCCTGAGTCATTTCATGTGTGTTCTTTCCACAAACCACATATGGATCAACCAGTGTCATTGCATGTGTTTCCTTATACTAAAACTAGCACTAGAGTCATTGCATGTGTGTTCTTATACTAAAACCAGCACTAGAGTCATTGCATGTGTGTTCTTTCCACAAACCACACATGGATCAACCAGTGTCTTTGCATGTGTGTTCTTTCCACAAACCACATATGGATCAACCAGTGGTCATTGCATGTGTGTTCTTTTCCACAAACCACATATGGATCCACTAGAGTCATTGCATGTGTGTTCTTTTCACAAACCACATATGGACCCACTAGAGTCATTGCATGTGCGTTCTTATTCTAAAACCAGCACTAGAGTCATTGCATGTGTGTTCTTTTCACAAACGACATATGGATCCACCAGTGTCATTGCATGTGTGTTCTTTCCACAAACCACACATGGATTGACTAGTGGTCATTACATGTGTGTTCCTTCCACAAACCACACATGGATCCCCCTGAGTCATTGCATGTGTGTTCTTTCCACGAACCACATATGGATCAACTAGTGTCATTGCATGTGTGTTCTAATACTAAAACCAGAACTAGAGTCATTGCATGTGTGTCCTTTTCCACAAACAACACATGGATCAACCGGTGTCATTGCATGTGCGTTCTTTCGAGAAACCAAAGATGGATCAAGTAGTGGTCATTGTGTGTTCTTTCCACAAACCACACATGGATCAACCAGTGTCATTGCATGTGTGTTCTTTCACAAACCACATATGGATCCACCAGTGTCATTGGATGTGTGTTCTTTCCACAAACCACACATGGATCGACCAGTGGTCATTGCATGTGTGTTCTTTCCACAAACCACACATGGATCCCCCTGAGTCAATGCATGTGTGTTCTATCCACAAACCACATATGGATCAACCAGTGTAATTGCAATTGTGTTCTTTCCACAAACCACATATGGATCCACTAGATTTATTGCATGTGTGTTCTTTTCACAAACCACATATGGATCCACCAGTGTCATTGCATGTGTGTTCTTTCCACAAACCACATATGGATCCACCAGTGTCATTGTATGTGTATTCTTTCCACAAACCACACATGGATCACCCTGAGTCATTGCATGTGTGTTCTTTCCACAAACCACATATGGATCAACCAATGTCATTGCATGTGTGTTCTTATACTAAAACTAGCACTAGAGTCATTGCATGTGTGTTCTTATACTAAAACTAGCACTAGAGTCATTGCATGTGTATTCTTTCCACAAACCACACATGGATCAACCAGTGTCATTGCATGTGTGTTCTTTCCACAAACCACATATGGATCAACCAGTGGTCATTGCATGTGTGTTCTTTTCCACAAACCACATATGGATGAACTAGAGTCATTGCATGTGTGTTCTTTTCACAAACCACATATGGCCCCACTAGAGTCATTGCATGTGTGTTCTTATACTAAAACCAGCACTAGAGTCATTGCATGTGTGTTCTTTTCACAAACCACATATGGATCCACTAGTCTCATTGCATGTGTGTTCTTTTCACAAACCACACATGGATCGACCAGTGGTCATTGCATGTGTGTTCTTTCCACAAACTACACATGGATCCCCCTGAGTCATTGCATGTGTGTTCTTTCCACAAACCACATATGGTTCAACCAGTGTCATTGCATGTGTGTTCTTATATGAAAACCAGCACTAGAGTCATTGCATGTGTGTTCTTATACTAAAACCAGCACTAGAGTCATTGCATCCGTGTTCTAATACTAAAACCAGCACTAGAGTCATTGCACGTGTGTTCTTTCTAGAAACCACACATGGATCAACCAGTGTCTTTGGATATGTGTTCTTTCCACAAACCACATATGGATCAACCAGTGGTCATTACACGTGTTTTTTTCCCACAAACCACATATGGATCCACTAGAGTCATTGCATGTGCGTTCTTATACTAAAACCAGCACTAGAGTCATTACATGTGTGTTCTTTTCACAAACTACATATGGATCCACCAGTGTCATTGCATGTGTGTTCTTTCCACAAACCACACATGGATTGACTAGTGGTCATTACATGTGTGTTCCTTCCATAAACCACACATGGATCCCCCTGAGTCATTAAATGTGTGTTCTTTCCACGAACCACATATGGATCAACTAGTGTCATTGCATGTGTATTCTTATACTAAAACCAGCACTAGAGTCATTGCATGTGTGTTGTTTTCCACAAACCACACATGGATCAACCGGTGTCATTGCATGTGTGTTCTTTCCACAAAACACACATGGATCAACCAGTGGTCATTGCATTTGTGTTCTTTCCACAACCGACACATGGATCAACCTGAGTCATTGCATGTGTGTTCTTTCCACAAACCACATATGGATCAACCAGTGTCATTGCATGTGTTTTCTTATACAAAAACTAGTACTAGAGTCATTGCATGTGTGTTCTTATACTAAAACCAGCACTAGAGTCATTGCATGTGTGTTCTTTTCACAAACCACATATGGATCCACCAGTGTCATTGCATGTGTGTTCTTTCCACAAAACACACATGGATCGACCAGTGGTCATTGCATGTGTGTTCTTTCCACAAACGACACATGGATCACCCTGAGTCATTGCATGTGTGTTCTTTCCACAAACCACATATGGATCAACCAATGTCATTGCATGTGTGTTCTTATACTAAAACTAGCACTAGAGTCATTGCATGTGTGTTCTTATACTAAAACTAGCACTAGAGTCATTGCATGTGTATTCTTTCCACAAACCACACATGGATCAACCAGTGTCATTGCATGTGTGTTCTTTCCACAAACCACATATGGATCAACCAGTGGTCATTGCATGTGTGTTCTTTTCCACAAACCACATATGGATGAACTAGAGTCATTGCATGTGTGTTCTTTTCACAAACCACATATGGCCCCACTAGAGTCATTGCATGTGTGTTCTTATACTAAAACCAGCACTAGAGTCATTGCATGTGTGTTCTTTTCACAAACCACATATGGATCCACTAGTCTCATTGCATGTGTGTTCTTTTCACAAACCACACATGGATCGACCAGTGGTCATTGCATGTGTGTTCTTTCCACAAACTACACATGGATCCCCCTGAGTCATTGCATGTGTGTTCTTTCCACAAACCACATATGGTTCAACCAGTGTCATTGCATGTGTGTTCTTATATGAAAACCAGCACTAGAGTCATTGCATGTGTGTTCTTATACTAAAACCAGCACTAGAGTCATTGCATCCGTGTTCTAATACTAAAACCAGCACTAGAGTCATTGCACGTGTGTTCTTTCTAGAAACCACACATGGATCAACCAGTGTCTTTGGATATGTGTTCTTTCCACAAACCACATATGGATCAACCAGTGGTCATTACACGTGTTTTTTTCCAACAAACCACATATGGATCCACTAGAGTCATTGCATGTGCGTTCTTATACTAAAACCAGCACTAGAGTCATTACATGTGTGTTCTTTTCACAAACTACATATGGATCCACCAGTGTCATTGCATGTGTGTTCTTTCCACAAACCACACATGGATTGACTAGTGGTCATTACATGTGTGTTCCTTCCATAAACCACACATGGATCCCCCTGAGTCATTAAATGTGTGTTCTTTCCACGAACCACATATGGATCAACTAGTGTCATTGCATGTGTATTCTTATACTAAAACCAGCACTAGAGTCATTGCATGTGTGTTGTTTTCCACAAACCACACATGGATCAACCGGTGTCATTGCATGTGTGTTTTTCCACAAACCACAGATGGATCAACCTGTGGTCACTGCTTGTGTGTTCTTTCCACAAACCACACATGGATCAACCAGTGTCATTGCATGTGTGTTCTTTCACAAACCACATATGGATCGACCAGTGTCATTGGATGTGTGTTCTTTCCATAAACCACACTTGGATCGACTAGTGGTCATTGCATGTGTGTGCTTTCCACAAACCACACATGGATCCCCCTGAGTCATTGCATGTGTGTTCTATCCACAAACCACATATGGATCAACCAGTGTAATTGCATTTGTGTTCTTTCCACAAACTACATATGGATCCACTAGAGTTATTGCATGTGTGTTCTTTTCACAAACCACATATGGATCCACCAGTGTCATTGCATGTGTGTTCTTTCCACAAACCACATATGGATCCACCAGTGTCATTGTATGTGTATTCTTTCCACAAACCACACATGGATCCCCTGAGTCATTGCATGTGTGTTCTTTCCACAAACCACATATGGATCAACCAGTGTCACTGCATGTGTTTTCTTATACTAAAACTAGCACTAGAGTCATTGCATGTGTGTTCTTGTACTAAAACCAGTACTAGTGTCATTGCATGTGTGTCCGTTCCACAAACCACACATGGATCAACCAGTGTCTTTGCATGTGTGTTCTTTCCACAAACCACATATGGATCAACCAGTGGTCATTGCATGTGTGTTCTTTTCCACAAACCACATATGGATCCACTAGAGTCATTGCATGTGTGTTCTTTTCACAAACCACATATGGACCGACTAGAGTCATTGCATGTGCGTTCTTATACTAAAACCTGCACTAGAGTCATTGCATGTGTGTTCTTTTCACAAACAACAGATGGATCCACCAGTGTCATTGCATGTGTGTTCTTTCCACAAAACACACATGGATCAACCAGTGTCTTTGGATATGTGTTCTTTCCACAAACCACATATGGATCAACCAGTGGTCATTACATGTGTTTTTTTCCCACAAACCACATATGGATCCACTAGAGTCATTGCATGTGCGTTCTTATATTAAAACCAGCACTAGAGTCATTACATGTGTGTTCTTTTCAGAAACTACATATGGATCCACCAGTGTCATTGCATGTGTGTTCTTTCCACAAACCACACATGGATTGACTAGTGGTCATTACATGTGTGTTCCTTCCATAAACCACACATGGATCCCCCTGAGTCATTGCATGTCTGATCTTTCCACGAACCACATATGGATCAACTAGTGTCATTGCATGTGTATTCTTATACTAAAACCAGCACTAGAGTCATTGCATGTGTGTTCTTTTCCACAAACCACAATTGGATCAACCGGTGTCATTGCATGTGTGTTTTTCCACAAACCACAGATGGATCAACCTGTGGTCACTGCTTGTGTGTTCTTTCCACAAACCACACATGGATCAACCAGTGTCATTGCATGTGTGTTCTTTCACAAACCACATATGGATCGACCAGTGTCATTGGATGTGTGTTCTTTCCACAAACCACACTTGGATCGACCAGTGGTCATTGCATGTGTGTGCTTTCCACAAACCACACATGGATCCCCCTGAGTCATTGCATGTGTGTTCTATCCACAAACCACATATGGATCAACCAGTGTAATTGCATTTGTGTTCTTTCCACAAACCACATATGGATCCACTAGAGTTATTGCATGTGTGTTCTTTTCACAAACCACATATGGATCCACCAGTGTCATTGCATGTGTGTTCTTTCCACAAACCACATATGGATCCACCAGTGTCATTGTATGTGTATTCTTTCCACAAACCACACATGGATCCCCTGAGTCATTGCATGTGTGTTCTTTCCACAAACCACATATGGATCAACCAGTGTCACTGCATGTGTTTTCTTATACTAAAACTAGCACTAGAGTCATTGCATGTGTGTTCTTGTACTAAAACCAGTACTAGTGTCATTGCATGTGTGTTCTTTCCACAAACCACACATGGATCAACCAGTGTCTTTGCATGTGTGTTCTTTCCACAAACCACATATGGATCAACCAGTGGTCATTGCATGTGTGTTCTTTTCCACAAACCACATATGGATCCACTAGAGTCATTGCATGTGTGTTCTTTTCACAAACCACATATGGACCGACTAGAGTCATTGCATGTGCGTTCTTATACTAAAACCTGCACTAGAGTCATTGCATGTGTGTTCTTTTCACAAACCACATATGGATCCACCGGTGTCATTGCATGTGTGTTCTTTCCACAAAACACACATGGATCAACCAGTGGTCATTGCATTTGTGTTCTTTCCACAACCGACACATGGATCAACCTGAGTCATTGCATGTGTGTTCTTTCCACAAACCACATATGGATCAACCAGTGTCATTTCAGGTGTGTTCTTATACTAAAACCAGCACTAGAGTCATTGCATGTGTGTTCTTATACTTAAACCAGCACTAGAGTCATTGCATGTGTGTTCTTTCCACAAACCACACATGGATCAACCAGTGTCATTGCATGTGTATTGTTTCCACAAACCACATATGGATCAACCAGTGGTCATTGCATGTGTGTTCTTTTCCACAAACCACATATGGATTAACTAGAGTCATTGCATGTGTGTTCTTTTCACAAACCACATATGGCCCCACTAGAGTCATTGCATGTGTGTTCTTATACTAAAACCAGCACTAGAGTCATTGCATGTGTGTTCTTTTCACAAACCACATATGGATCCACCAGTGTCATTGCATGTGTGTTCTTTTCACAAACCACACATGGATCGACCAGTGGTCATTGCATGTGTGTTCTTTCCATAAACTACACATGGATCCCCCTGAGTCATTGCATGTGTGTTCTTTCCACAAACCACATATGGATCAACCAGTGTCATTACATGTGTGTTCTTATACGAAAACCAGCACTAGAGTCATTGCATGTCTGTTCTTATAATAAAACCAGCACTAGAGTCATTGGATGTGTGTTCTTATACTAAAACCAGCACTAGAGTCATTGCATGTGTGTTCTATCCACAAACCACATATGGATCAACCAGTGTAATTGCATTTGTGTTCTTTCCACAAACCACATATGGATCCACTAGAGTTATTGCATGTGTGTTCTTTTCACAAACCACATATGGATCCACCAGTGTCATTGCATGTGTGTTCTTTCCACAAACCACATATGGATCCACCAGTGTCATTGTATGTGTATTCTTTCCACAAACCACACATGGATCCCCTGAGTCATTGCATGTGTGTTCTTTCCACAAACCACATATGGATCAACCAGTGTCACTGCATGTGTTTTCTTATACTAAAACTAGCACTAGAGTCATTGCATGTGTGTTCTTGTACTAAAACCAGTACTAGTGTCATTGCATGTGTGTTCTTTCCACAAACCACACATGGATCAACCAGTGTCTTTGCATGTGTGTTCTTTCCACAAACCACATATGGATCAACCAGTGGTCATTGCATGTGTGTTCTTTTCCACAAACCACATATGGGTCCACTAGAGTCATTGCATGTGTGTTCTTTTCACAAACCACATATGGACCGACTAGAGTCATTGCATGTGCGTTCTTATACTAAAACCTGCACTAGAGTCATTGCATGTGTGTTCTTTTCACAAACCACATATGGATCCACCAGTGTCATTGCATGTGTGTTCTTTCCACAAAACACACATGGATCAACCAGTGGTCATTGCATTTGTGTTCTTTCCACAACCGACACATGGATCAACCTGAGTCATTGCATGTGTGTTCTTTCCACAAACCACATATGGATCAACCAGTGTCATTGCATGTGTTTTCTTATACTAAAACTAGCACTAGAGTCATTGCATGTGTGTTCTTATACTAAAACCAGCACTAGAGTCATTGCATGTGTGTTCTTTTCACAAACCACATATGGATCCACCAGTGTCATTGCATGTGTGTTCTTTCCACAAAACACACATGGATCGACCAGTGGTCATTGCATGTGTGTTCTTTCCACAAACGACACATGGATCACTCTGAGTCATTGCATGTGTGTTCTTTCCACAAACCACATATGGATCAACCAATGTCATTGCATGTGTGTTCTTATACTAAAACTAGCACTAGAGTCATTGCATGTGTGTTCTTATACTAAAACTAGCACTAGAGTCATTGCATGTGTATTCTTTCCACAAACCACACATGGATCAACCAGTGTCATTGCATGTGTGTTCTTTCCACAAACCACATATGGATCAACCAGTGGTCATTGCATGTGTGTTCTTTTCCACAAACCACATATGGATGAACTAGAGTCATTGCATGTGTGTTCTTTTCACAAACCACATATGGCCCCACTAGAGTCATTGCATGTGTGTTCTTATACTAAAACCAGCACTAGAGTCATTGCATGTGTGTTCTTTTCACAAACCACATATGGATCCACTAGTCTCATTGCATGTGTGTTCTTTTCACAAACCACACATGGATCGACCAGTGGTCATTGCATGTGTGTTCTTTCCACAAACTACACATGGATCCCCCTGAGTCATTGCATGTGTGTTCTTTCCACAAACCACATATGGTTCAACCAGTGTCATTGCATGTGTGTTCTTATATGAAAACCAGCACTAGAGTCATTGCATGTGTGTTCTTATACTAAAACCAGCACTAGAGTCATTGCATCCGTGTTCTAATACTAAAACCAGCACTAGAGTCATTGCACGTGTGTTCTTTCTAGAAACCACACATGGATCAACCAGTGTCTTTGGATATGTGTTCTTTCCACAAACCACATATGGATCAACCAGTGGTCATTACACGTGTTTTTTTCCCACAAACCACATATGGATCCACTAGAGTCATTGCATGTGCGTTCTTATACTAAAACCAGCACTAGAGTCATTACATGTGTGTTCTTTTCACAAACTACATATGGATCCACCAGTGTCATTGCATGTGTGTTCTTTCCACAAACCACACATGGATTGACTAGTGGTCATTACATGTGTGTTCCTTCCATAAACCACACATGGATCCCCCTGAGTCATTGCATGTGTGTTCTTTCCACGAACCACATATGGATCAACTAGTGTCATTGCATGTGTATTCTTATATTAAAACCAGCACTAGAGTCATTGCATGTGTGTTCTTTTCCACAAACCACACGTGGATCAACCGGTGTCATTGCATGTGTGTTTTTCCACAAACCACAGATGGATCAACCTGTGGTCACTGCTTGTGTGTTCTTTCCACAAACCACACATGGATCAACCAGTGTCATTGCATGTGTGTTCTTTCACAAACCACATATGGATCGACCAGTGTCATTGGATGTGTGTTCTTTCCATAAACCACACTTGGATCGACCAGTGGTTATTGCATGTGTGTGCTTTCCACAAACCACACATGGATCCCCCTGAGTCATTGCATGTGTGTTCTATCCACAAACCACATATGGATCAACCAGTGTAATTGCATTTGTGTTCTTTCCACAAACTACATATGGATCCACTAGAGTTATTGCATGTGTGTTCTTTTCACAAACCACATATGGATCCACCAGTGTCATTGCATGTGTGTTCTTTCCACAAACCACATATGGATCCACCAGTGTCATTGTATGTGTATTCTTTCCACAAACCACACATGGATCCCCTGAGTCATTGCATGTGTGTTCTTTCCACAAACCACATATGGATCAACCAGTGTCACTGCATGTGTTTTCTTATACTAAAACTAGCACTAGAGTCATTGCATGTGTGTTTTTGTACTAAAACCAGTACTAGTGTCATTGCATGTGTGTCCTTTCCACAAACCACACATGGATCAACCAGTGTCTTTGCATGTGTGTTCTTTCCACAAACCACATATGGATCAACCAGTGGTCATTGCATGTGTGTTCTTTTCCACAAACCACATATGGATCCACTAGAGTCATTGCATGTGTGTTCTTTTCACAAACCACATATGGACCGACTAGAGTCATTGCATGTGCGTTCTTATACTAAAACCTGCACTAGAGTCATTGTATGTGTGTTCTTTTCACAAACAACATATGGATCCACCAGTGTCATTGCATGTGTGTTCTTTCCACAAAACACACATGGATCAACCAGTGGTCATTGCATTTGTGTTCTTTCCACAACCGACACATGGATCAACCTGAGTCATTGCATGTGTGTTCTTTCCACAAACCACATATGGATCAACCAGTGTCATTTCAGGTGTGTTCTTATACTAAAACCAGCACTAGAGTCATTGCATGTGTGTTCTTATACTTAAACCAGCACTAGAGTCATTGCATGTGTGTTCTTTCCACAAACCACACATGGATCAACCAGTGTCATTGCATGTGTATTGTTTCCACAAACCACATATGGATCAACCAGTGGTCATTGCATGTGTGTTCTTTTCCACAAACCACATATGGATTAACTAGAGTCATTGCATGTGTGTTCTTTTCACAAACCACATATGGCCCCACTAGAGTCATTGCATGTGTGTTCTTATACTGAAACCAGCACTAGAGTCATTGCATGTGTGTTCTTTTCACAAACCACATATGGATCCACCAGTGTCATTGCATGTGTGTTCTTTTCACAAACCACACATGGATCGACCAGTGGTCATTGCATGTGTGTTCTTTCCACAAACTACACATGCATCCCCCTGAGTCATTGCATGTGTGTTCTTTCCACAAACCACATATGGATCAACCAGTGTCATTACATGTGTGTTCTTATACGAAAACCAGCACTAGAGTCATTGCATGTCTGTTCTTATAATAAAACCAGCACTAGAGTCATTGGATGTGTGTTCTTATACTAAAACCAGCACTAGAGTCATTGCATGTGTGTTCTATCCACAAACCACATATGGATCAACCAGTGTAATTGCATTTGTGTTCTTTCCACAAACCACATATGGATCCACTAGAGTTATTGCATGTGTGTTCTTTTCACAAACCACATATGGATCCACCAGTGTCATTGCATGTCTTTCCACAAACCACATATGGATCCACCAGTGTCATTGTATGTGTATTCTTTCCACAAACCACACATGGATCCCCTGAGTCATTGCATGTGTGTTCTTTCCACAAACCACATATGGATAAACCAGTGTCACTGCATGTGTTTTCTTATACTAAAACTATCACTAGAGTCATTGCATGTGTGTTCTTGTACTAAAACCAGTACTAGTGTCATTGCATGTGTGTTCTTTCCACAAACCACACATGGATCAACTAGTATCTTTGCATGTGTGTTCTTTCCACAAACCACATATGGATCAACCAGTGGTCATTGCATGTGTGTTCTTTTCCACAAACCACATATGGATCCACTAGAGTCATTGCATGTGTGTTCTTTTCACAAACCACATATGGACCGACGAGAGTCATTGCATGTGCGTTCTTATACTAAAACCTGCACTAGAGTCATTGCATGTGTGTTCTTTTCACAAACCACATATGGATCCACCAGTGTCATTGCATGTGTGTTCTTTCCACAAAACACACATGGATCAACCAGTGGTCATTGCATTAGTGTTCTTTCCACAACCGACACATGGATCAACCTGAGTCATTGCATGTGTGTTCTTTCCACAAACCACATATGGATCAACCAGTGTCATTTCACGTGTGTTCTTATACTAAAACCAGCACTAGAGTCATTGCATGTGTGTTCTTATACTTAAACCAGCACTAGAGTCATTGCATGTGTGTTCTTTCCACAAACCACACATGGATCAACCAGTGTCATTGCATGTGTATTGTTTCCACAAACCACATATGGATCAACCAGTGGTCATTGCATGTGTGTTCTTTTCCACAAACCACATATGGATTAACTAGAGTCATTGCATGTGTGTTCTTTTCACAAACCACATATGGCCCCACTAGAGTCATTGCATGTGTGTTCTTATACTAAAACCAGCACTAGAGTCATTGCATGTGTGTTCTTTTCGCAAACCACATATGGATCCACCAGTGTCATTGCATGTGTGTTCATTTCACAAACCACACATGGATCGACCAGTGGTCATTGCATGTGTGTTCTTTCCACAAACTACACATGGATCCCCCTGAGTCATTGCATGTGTGTTCTTTCCACAAACCACATATGGATCAACCAGTGTCATTACATGTGTGTTCTTATACGAAAACCAGCACTAGAGTTATTTCATGTCTGTTCTTATAATAAAACCAGCACTAGAGTCATTGGATGTGTGTTCTTATACTAAAACCAGCACTAGAGTCATTGCATGTGTGTTCTTTCCCGAAACCACACATGGATCAACCAGTGTATTTGCATGTGTGTTCTTTCCACAAACCACATATGGATCAAGCAGTGGACATTGCATGTGTGTTCTTTTCCACAAACCACATATGGATCCACTAGAGTCATTGCATGTGTGTTCTTTTCACAAACCACATATGGACCCACTAGTGTCATTGCATGTGCGTTCTTATACTAAAACCAGCACTAGAGTCATTGCATGTATGTTCTTTTCACAAACTACATATGGATCAACCAATGGTCATTGCATGTGTGTTCTTTCCACAAACCACACATGGATCAACCAGTGTCATTGCATGTGTGTTCTTTAACAAACCACATATGGATCCACCAGTGTCATTGGATGTGTGTTCTTTCCACAAACCACACATGGATCGACCAATGGTCATTGCATGTGTGTGCTTTCCACAAACCACACATGGATCCGCCTGAGTCATTGCATGTGTGTTCTTTCCACAAACCACATATGGATCAACGAGTGTCATTGCATGTGTGTTCTTTCCACAAACCACATATGGATCCACTAGAGTTATTGCATGTGTGTTCTTTTCACAAATCACATATGGATCCACCAGTGTCATTGCATGTGTGTTCTTTCCACAAACCACACATTGATCGACCAGTGGTCATTGCATATGTATTCTTTCCACAAACCACACATGGATCCCCTTGAGTCATTGCATGTGTGTTCTTTCCACAAACCACATATGATCAACCAGTGTCATTGCATGTGTTTTCTTATACTAAAACTAGCACTAGAGTCATTGCATGTGTGTTCTTATACTAAAACCAGCACTAGAGTCATTGCATGTGTGTTCTTTCCACAAACCACACATGGATCAACCAGTGTCTTTGCATGTGTGTTCTTTCCACAAACCACATATGGATCAACCAGTGGTCATTGCATGTGTGTTCTTTTCCACAAACCACATATGGATCCACTAGAGTCATTGCATGTGTGTTCTTTTCACAAACCACATATGGACCCACTAGAGTAATTGCATGTGCGTTCTTATTCTAAAACCAGCACTAGAGTCATTGCATGTGTGTTCTTTTCACAAACTACATATGGATCCACCAGTGTCATTGCATGTGTATTCTTTCCACAAACCACACATGGATTGACTAGTGGTCATTACATGTGTGTTTCTTCCACAAACCACACATGGATCCCCCTGAGTCATTGCATGTGTGTTCTTTCCACGAACCACATATGGCTCAACTAGTGTCATTGCATGTGTGTTCTTATACTAAAACCAGCACTAGAGTCACTGCATGTGTGTCCTTTTCCACAAACCACACATGGATCAACCGGTGTCATTGCATGTGCGTTCTTTCCACAAACCATAGATGGATCAACTAGTGGTCATTGTGTGTTCTTTCCACAAACCACACATGGATCAACCAGTGTCATTGCATGTGTGTTCTTTCACAAACCACATATGGATCCACCAGTGTCATTGGATGTGTGTTCTTTCCACAAACCACACATGGATCGACCAGTGGTCATTGCATGTGTGTTCTTTCCACAAATCACAATGGATCCCCCTGTGTCAATGCATGTGTGTTCTATCCACAAACCACATATGGATCAACCAGTGTAATTGCATTTGTGTTCTTTCCACAAACCACATATGGATCCACTAGAGTTATTGCATGTGTGTTCTTTTCACAACCCACATATGGATCCACCAGTGTCATTGCATGTGTGTTCTTTCCACAAACCACATATGGATCCACCAGTGTCATTGTATGTGTATTCTTTCCACAAACCACACATGGATCCCCCTGAGTCATTGCATGTGTGTTCTTTCCACAAACCACATATGGATCAACCAGTGTCATTGTATGTGTATTCTTTCCACAAACCACATATGGATCCACCAGTGTCATTGCATGTGTGTTCTTTCCACAAACCACATATGGATCCACCAGTGTCATTGTATGTGTATTCTTTCCACAAACCACACATGTATCCCCCTGAGTCATTGCATGTGTATTCTTTCCACAAACCACATATGGATCAACCAGTGTCATTGCATGTGTTTTCTTATACTAAAACTAGCACTAGAGTCATTGCATGTGTGTTCTTATACTAAAACCAGTACTAGAGTTATTGCATGTGTGTTTTTCCACAAACCACACATGGATCAACCAGTGTCTTTGCATGTGTGTTCTTTCCACAAACCACATATGGATCAAATAGTGGTCATTGCATGTGTGTTCTTTTCACAAACCACATATAGACCCACTAGAGTCATTGCATGTGCGTTCTTATACTAAAACCAGCACTAGAGTCATTGCATGTGTGTTCTTTTCAGAAACCACATATGGATCCACCAGTGTCATTGCATGTGTGTTCTTTCCACAAAACACACATGGATCAACCAGTGGTCATTGCATGTGTGTTCTTTCCACAAACCACACATGGATCCCCCTGAGTCATTGCATGTGTGTTTTTCCACAAACCACATATGGATCAACCAGTGTCATTCCATTTGTGTTCTTTCCACAAACCACATATGGATCCACCAGAGTTATTGCATGTGTGTTCTTTTACAAACCACATATGGATCCACCAGTGTCATTGCATGTGTGTTCTTTCCACAAACCACACATTGATCGACCAGTGGTCATTGTATGTGTATTGTTTCCACAAAGCACACATGGATCCCCCTGAGTCATTGCATGTGTGTTCTTTCCACCAACCACATATGGATCAATCAGTGTCATTGCATGTGTTTTCTTATACTAAAACTAGCACTAGAGTCATTGCATGTGTGTTCTTAGACTAAAACCAGTACTGGAGTCATTGCATGTGTGTTCTTTCCACAAACCACACATGGATCAACCAGTGTCTTTGCATGTGTGTTCTTTCCACAAACCACATACGGATCAACTAGTGGTCATTGCATGGGTGTTCTTTTCACAAACCACATATGGCCCCACTAGAGTCATTGCATGTGTGTTCTTATACTAAAACCAGCACTAGAGTCATTGCATGTGTGTTCTTTTCACAAACCACATATGGATCCACCAGTGTCATTGCATGTGTGTTCTTTTCACAAACCACACATGGATCGACCAGTTGTCATTGCATGTGTGTTCTTTCCACAAACTACACATAGATCCCCCTGAGTCATTGCATGTGTGTGCTTTCCACAAACCACATATGGATCAACCAGTGTCATTGCATGTGTGTTCTTATACGAAAACCAGCACTAGAGTCATTGCATGCGTTTTCTTATACTAAAACCAGCACTAGAGTCATTGCATGTGTATTCTTATACTAAAACCAGCACCAGAGTCATTGCATGTGTGTTCTTTCCAGAAACCACACATGGATCAACCAGTGTCTTTGCATGTGTGTTCTTTCCACAAACCACATATGGATCAACCAGTGGTCATTGCATGTGTGTTCTTTTCCACAAACCACATATGGATCCACTAGAGTCATTGCATGTGTGTTCTTTTCACAAACCACATATGGACCCACTAGAGTCATTGCATGTGCGTTCTTATACTAAAACCAGCACTAGAGTCATTGCATGTGTGTTCTTTTCACAAACTACATATGGATCCACCATTGTCATTGCATGTGTGTTCTTTCCACGAACCACACATGGATTGACTAGTGGTCATTACATGTGTGTTCCTTCCAGAAACCACACATGGATCCCCCTGAGTCATTGCATGTGTATTCTTTCCACGAACCACATATGGATCAACTAGTGTCATTGCATGTGTGTTCTTATACTAAAACCAGCACTAGAGTCATTGCATGTGTGTTCTTTTCCACAAACCACACATGGATCAACCAGTGTCATTGCATGTGTGTTCTTTCCACAAACCACATATGGATCAACCAGTGGTCATTGCATGTGTGTTCTTTCCACAAACCACACATGGATCAACGAGTGTCATTGCATGTGTGTTCTTTCACAAACCACATATGGATCCACCAGTGTCATTGGATGTGTGTTCTTTCCACAAATCACACATGGATCGACCAATGGTCATTGCATGTGTGTTCTTTCCACAAAACACACATGGATCCCCCCTGAGTCATTGCATGTCTGTTCTTTCCACAAACCACATATGGATCCCCCTGGGTCATTGCATGTGTGTTCTTTCCACAAACCACATATGGATCAACCAGTGTCATTGTATGTGTATTCTTTCCACAAACCACATATGGATCCACCAGTGTCATTGCATGTGTGTTCTTTCCACAAACCACATATGGATCCACCAGTGTCATTGTATGTGTATTCTTTCCACAAACCACACTTGTATCCCCCTGAGTCATTGCATGTGTGTTCTTTCCACAAACCACATATGGATCAACCAGTGTCATTGCATGTGTTTTCTTATACTAAAACTAGCACTAGAGTCATTGCATGTGTGTTCTTATACTAAAACCAGTACTAGAGTTATTGCATGTGTGTTCTTTCCACAAACCACACATGGATCAACCAGTGTCTTTGCATGTGTGTTCTTTCCACAAACCACATATGGATCAACTAGTGGGCATTGCATGTGTGTTCTTTTCACAAACCACATATAGACCCACTAGAGTCATTGCATGTGCGTTCTTATACTAAAACCAGCACTAGAGTCATTGCATGTGTGTTCTTTTCACAAACCACATATGGATCCACCAGTGTCATTGCATGTGTGTTCTTTCCACAAAACACACATGGATCAACCAGTGGTCATTGCATGTGTGTTCTTTCCACAAACCACACATGGATCCCCCTGAGTCATTGCATGTGTGTTTTTCCACAAACCAAATATGGATCAACCAGTGTCATTCCATTTGTGTTCTTTCCATAAACCACATATGGATCCACCAGAGTTATTGCATGTGTGTTCTTTTCACAAACCACATATGGATCCACCAGTGTCATTGCATGTGTGTTCTTTCCACAAACCACACATTGATCGACCAGTGGTCATTGTATGTGTACTCTTTCCACAAAGCACACATAGATCCCCCTGAGTCATTGCATGTGTGTTCTTTCCACAAACCACATATGGATCAACCAGTGTCAATGCATGTGTTTTCTTATACTAAAACTAGCACTAGAGTTATTGCATGTGTGTTCTTAGACTAAAACCAGTACTAGAGTCATTGCATGTGTGTTCTTTCCACAAACCACACATGGATCAACCAGTGTCTTTGCATGTGTGTTCTTTCCACAAACCACATGCGGATCAACTAGTGGTCATAGCATGGGTGTTCTTTTCACAAACCACATATGGCCCCACTAGAGTCATTGCATGTGTGTTCTTATACTAAAACCAGCACTAGAGTCATTGCATGTGTGTTCTTTTCACAAACCACATATGGATCCACCAGTGTTATTGCATGTGTGTTCTTTTCACAAACCACACATGGATCGACCAGTTGTCATTGCATGTGTGTTCTTTCCACAAACTACACATGGATCCCCCTGAGTCATTGCATGTGTGTGCTTTCCACAAACCACATATGGATCAACCAGTGTCATTGCATGTGTGTTCTTATACGAAAACCAGCACTAGAGTCATTGCATGCGTTTTCTTATACTAAAACCAGCACTAGAGTCATTGCATGTGTGTTCTTATACTAAAACCAGCACTAGAGTCATTGCATGTGTGTTCTTTCCAGAAACCATACATGGATCAACCAGTGTCTTTGCATGTGTGTTCTTTCCACAAACCACATATGGATCAACCAGTGGGCATTGCATGTGTGTTCTTTTCCACAAACCACATATGGATCCACTAGAGTCATTGCATGTGTGTTCTTTTCACAAACCACATATGGACCCACTAGAGTCATTGCATGTGCGTTCTTATACTAAAACCAGCACTAGAGTCATTGCATGTGTGTTCTTTTCACAAACTACATATGGATCCACCATTGTCATTGCATGTGTGTTCTTTCCACGAACCACACATGGATTGACTAGTGGTCATTACATGTGTGTTCCTTCCACAAACCACACATGGATCCCCCTGAGTCATTGCATGTGTATTCTTTCCACGAACCACATATGGATCAACTAGTGTCATTGCATGTGTGTTCTTATACTAAAACTAGCACTAGGGTCATTGCATGTGTGTTCTTTTCCACAAACCACACATGGATCAACCAGTGTCATTGCATGTGTGTTCTTTCCACAAACCACATATGGATCAACCAGTGGCCATTGCATGTGTGTTCTTTCCACAAACCACACATGGATCAACGAGTGTCATTGCATGTGTGTTCTTTCACAAACCACATATGGATCCACCAGTGTCATTGGATGTGTGTTCTTTCCACAAACCACACATGGATCGACCAGTGGTCATTGCATGTGTGTTCTTTCCACAAACCACATATGGATCCACTAGAGTCATTGCATGTGTGTTCTTTTCACAAACCACATATGGACCCACTAGAGTAATTGCATGTGCGTTCTTATTCTAAAACCAGCACTAGAGTCATTGCATTTGTGTTCTTTTCACAAACTACATATGGATCCACCAGTGTCATTGCATGTGTATTCTTTCCACAAACCACACATGGATTGACTAGTGGTCATTACATGTGTGTTTCTTACACAAACCACACATGGATCCCCCTGAGTCATTGCATGTGTGTTCTTTCCACGAACCACATATGGATCAACTAGTGTCATTGCATGTGTGTTCTTATACTAAAACCAGCACTAGAGTCACTGCATGTCTGTCCTTTTCCACAAACCACACATGGATCAACCGGTGTCATTGCATGTGCGTTCTTTCCACAAACCATAGATGGATCAACTAGTGGTCATTGTGTGTTCTTTCCAAAAACCACACATGGATCAACTAGTGTCATTGCATGTGTGTTCTTTCACAAACCACATATGGATCCACCAGTGTCATTGGATGTGTGTTCTTTCCACAAACCACACATGGATCGACCAGTGGTCATTGCATGTGTGTTCTTTCCACAAATCACAATGGATCCCCCTGTGTCAATGCATGTGTGTTCTATCCACAAACCACATATGGATCAACCAGTGTAATTGCATTTGTGTTCTTTCCACAAACCACATATGGATCCACTAGAGTTATTGCATGTGTGTTCTTTTCACAACCCACATATGGATCCACCAGTGTCATTGCATGTGTGTTCTTTCCACAAACCACATATGGATCCACCAGTGTCATTGTATGTGTATTCTTTCCACAAACCACACATGGATCCCCCTGAGTCATTGCATGTCTGTTCTTTCCACAAACCACATATGGATCAACCAGTGTCATTGCATGTGTTTTCTTATACTAAAACTAGCACTAGAGTCATTGCATGTGTGTTCTTATACTAAAACCAGTACTAGAGTTATTGCATGTGTGTTCTTTCCACAAACCACACATGGATCAACCAGTGTCTTTGCATGTGTGTTCTTTCCACAAACCACATATGGATCAACTAGTGGTCATTGCATGTGTGTTCTTTTCACAAACCACATATAGACCCACTAGAGTCATTGCATGTGCGTTCTTATACTAAAACCAGCACTAGAGTCATTGCATGTGTGTTCTTTTCACAAACCACATATGGATCCACCAGTGTCATTGCATGTGTGTTCTTTCCACATAACACACATGGATCACCCAGTGGTCATTGCATGTGTGTTCTTTCCACAAACCACACATGATCCCCCTGAGCCATTGCATGTGTGTTTTTCCACAAACCACATATGGATCAACCAGTGTCATTCCATTTGTGTTCTTTTCACAAACCACATATGGATCCACCAGAGTTATTGCATGTGTGTTCTTTTCACAAACCACATATGGATCCACCAGTGTCATTGCATGTGTGTTCTTTCCACAAACCACACATTGATGGACCAGTGGTCATTGTATGTGTATTCTTTCCACAAAGCACACATGGATCCCCCTGAGTCATTGCATGTGTGTTCTTTCCACCAACCACATATGGATCAATCAGTGTCATTGCATGTGTTTTCTTATACTAAAACTAGCACTAGAGTCATTGCATGTGTGTTCTTAGACTAAAACCAGTACTGGAGTCATTGCATGTGTGTTCTTTCCACAAACCACACATGGATCAACCAGTGTCTTTGCATGTGTGTTCTTTCCACAAACCACATACGGATCAACTAGTGGTCATTGCATGGGTGTTCTTTTCACAAACCACATATGGCCCCACTAGAGTCATTGCATGTGTGTTCTTATACTAAAACCAGCACTAGAGTCATTGCATGTGTGTTCTTTTCACAAACCACATATGGATCCACCAGTGTCATTGCATGTGTGTTCTTTTCACAAACCACACATGGATCGACCAGTTGTCATTGCATGTGTGTTCTTACCACAAACTACACATGGATCCCCCTGAGTCATTGCATGTGTGTGCTTTCCACAAACCACATATGGATCAACCAGTGTCATTGCATGTGTGTTCTTATACGAAAACCAGCACTAGAGTCATTGCATGCGTTTTCTTATACTAAAACCAGCACTAGAGTCATTGCATGTGTGTTCTTATACTAAAACCAGCACTAGAGTCATTGCATGTGTGTTCTTTCCAGAAACCACACATGGATCAACCAGTGTCTTTGCATGTATGTTCTTTCCACAAACCACATATGGATCAACCAGTGGTCATTGCATGTGTGTTCTTTTCCACAAACCACATATGGATCCACTAGAGTCATTGCATGTGTGTTCTTTTCACAAACCACATATGGACCCACTAGAGTCATTGCATGTGCGTTCTTATACTAAAACCAGCACTAGAGTCATTGCATGTGTGTTCTTTTCACAAACTACATATGGATCCACCATTGTCATTGCATGTGTGTTCTTTCCACGAACCACACATGGATTGACTAGTGGTCATTACATGTGTGTTCCTTCCAGAAACCACACATGGATCCCCCTGAGTCATTGCATGTGTATTCTTTCCACGAACCACATATGGATCAACTAGTGTCATTGCATGTGTGTTCTTATACTAAAACCAGCACTAGAGTCATTGCATGTGTGTTCTTTTCCACAAACCACACATGGATCAACCAGTGTCATTGCATGTGTGTTCTTTCCACAAACCACATATGGATCAACCAGTGGTCATTGCATGTGTGTTCTTTCCACAAACCACACATGGATCAACGAGTGTCATTGCATGTGTGTTCTTTCACAAACCACATATGGATCCACCAGTGTCATTGGATGTGTGTTCTTTCCACAAATCACACATGGATCGACCAATGGTCATTGCATGTGTGTTCTTTCCACAAAACACACATGGATCCCCCTGAGTCATTGCATGTCTGTTCTTTCCACAAACCACATATGGATCCCCCTGGGTCATTGCATGTGTGTTCTTTCCACAAACCACATATGGATCAACCAGTGTCATTGTATGTGTATTCTTTCCACAAACCACATATGGATCCACCAGTGTCATTGCATGTGTGTTCTTTCCACAAACCACATATGGATCCACCAGTGTCATTGTATGTGTATTCTTTCCACAAACCACACATGTATCCCCCTGAGTCATTGCATGTGTGTTCTTTCCACAAACCACATATGGATCAACCAGTGTCATTGCATGTGTTTTCTTATACTAAAACTAGCACTAGAGTCATTGCATGTGTGTTCTTATACTAAAACCAGTACTAGAGTTATTGCATGTGTGTTCTTTCCACAAACCACACATGGATCAACCAGTGTCTTTGCATGTGTGTTCTTTCCACAAACCACATATGGATCAACTAGTGGTCATTGCATGTGTGTTCTTTTCACAAACCACATATAGACCCACTAGAGTCATTGCATGTGCGTTCTTATACTAAAACCAGCACTAGAGTCATTGCATGTGTGTTCTTTTCACAAACCACATATGGATCCACCAGTGTCATTGCATGTGTGTTCTTTCCACAAAACACACATGGATCAACCAGTGGTCATTGCATGTGTGTTCTTTCCACAAACCACACATGGATCCCCCTGAGTCATTGCATGTGTGTTTTTCCACAAACCAAATATGGATCAACCAGTGTCATTCCATTTGTGTTCTTTCCATAAACCACATATGGATCCACCAGAGTTATTGCATGTGTGTTCTTTTCACAAACCACATATGGATCCACCAGTGTCATTGCATGTGTGTTCTTTCCACAAACCACACATTGATCGACCAGTGGTCATTGTATGTGTACTCTTTCCACAAAGCACACATAGATCCCCCTGAGTCATTGCATGTGTGTTCTTTCCACAAACCACATATGGATCAACCAGTGTCATTGCATGTGTTTTCTTATACTAAAACTAGCACTAGAGTCATTGCATGTGTGTTCTTAGACTAAAACCAGTACTAGAGTCATTGCATGTGTGTTCTTTCCACAAACCACACATGGATCAACCAGTGTCTTTGCATGTGTGTTCTTTCCACAAACCACATACGGATCAACTAGTGGTCATAGCATGGGTGTTCTTTTCACAAACCACATATGGCCCCACTAGAGTCATTGCATGTGTGTTCTTATACTAAAACCAGCACTAGAGTCATTGCATGTGTGTTCTTTTCACAAACCACATATGGATCCACCAGTGTTATTGCATGTGTGTTCTTTTCACAAACCACACATGGATCGACCAGTTGTCATTGCATGTGTGTTCTTTCCACAAACTACACATGGATCCCCCTGAGTCATTGCATGTGTGTGCTTTCCACAAACCACATATGGATCAACCAGTGTCATTGCATGTGTGTTCTTATACGAAAACCAGCACTAGAGTCATTGCATGCGTTTTCTTATACTAAAACCAGCACTAGAGTCATTGCATGTGTGTTCTTATACTAAAACCAGCACTAGAGTCATTGCATGTGTGTTCTTTCCAGAAACCATACATGGATCAACCAGTGTCTTTGCATGTGTGTTCTTTCCACAAACCACATATGGATCAACCAGTGGGCATTGCATGTGTGTTCTTTTCCACAAACCACATATGGATCCACTAGAGTCATTGCATGTGTGTTCTTTTCACAAACCACATATGGACCCACTAGAGTCATTGCATGTGCGTTCTTATACTAAAACCAGCACTAGAGTCATTGCATGTGTGTTCTTTTCACAAACTACATATGGATCCACCATTGTCATTGCATGTGTGTTCTTTCCACGAACCACACATGGATTGACTAGTGGTCATTACATGTGTGTTCCTTCCACAAACCACACATGGATCCCCCTGAGTCATTGCATGTGTATTCTTTCCACGAACCACATATGGATCAACTAGTGTCATTGCATGTGTGTTCTTATACTAAAACTAGCACTAGGGTCATTGCATGTGTGTTCTTTTCCACAAACCACACATGGATCAACCAGTGTCATTGCATGTGTGTTCTTTCCACAAACCACATATGGATCAACCAGTGGCCATTGCATGTGTGTTCTTTCCACAAACCACACATGGATCAACGAGTGTCATTGCATGTGTGTTCTTTCACAAACCACATATGGATCCACCAGTGTCATTGGATGTGTGTTCTTTCCACAAACCACACATGGATCGACCAGTGGTCATTGCATGTGTGTTCTTTCCACAAATCACAATGGATCCCCCTATGTCAATGCATGTGTGTTCTATCCACAAACCACATATGGATCAACCAGTGTAATTGCATTTGTGTTCTTTCCACAAACCACATATGGATCCACTAGAGTTATTGCATGTGTGTTCTTTTCACAACCCACATATGGATCCACCAGTGTCATTGCATGTGTGTTCTTTCCACAAACCACATATGGATCCACCAGTGTCATTGTATGTGTATTCTTTCCACAAACCACACATGGATCCCCCTGAGTCATTGCATGTGTGTTCTTTCCACAAACCACATATGGATCAACCAGTGTCATTGCATGTGTTTTCTTATACTAAAACTAGCACTAGAGTCATTGCATGTGTGTTCTTATACTAAAACCAGTACTAGAGTTATTTCATGTGTGTTCTTTCCACAAACCACACATGGATCAACTAGTGTCTTTGCATGTGTGTTCTTTCCAGAAACCACATATGGATCAACTAGTGGTCATTGCATGTGTGTTCTTTTCACAAACCACATATAGACCCACTAGAGTCATTGCATGTGCGTTCTTATACTAAAACCAGCACTAGAGTCATTGCATGTGTGTTCTTTTCACAAACCACATATGGATCCACCAGTGTCATTGCATGTGTGTTCTTTCCACAAAACACACATGTATCACCCAGTGGTCATTGCATGTGTGTTCTTTCCACAAACCACACATGATCCCCCTGAGTCATTGCATGTGTGTTTTTCCACAAACCACATATGGATCAACCAGTGTCATTCCATTTGTGTTCTTTCCACAAACCACATATGGATCCACCAGAGTTATTGCATGTGTGTTCTTTTCACAAACCACATATGGATCCACCAGTGTCATTACATGTGTGTTCTTTCCACAAACCACACATTGATGGACCAGTGGTCATTGTATGTGTATTCTTTCCACAAAGCACACATGGATCCCCCTGAGTCATTGCATGTGTGTTCTTTCCACCAACCACATATGGATCAACCAGTGTCATTGCATGTGTTTTCTTATACTAAAACTAGCACTAGAGTCATTGCATGTGTGTTCTTAGACTAAAACCAGTACTGGAGTCATTGCATGTGTGTTCTTTCCACAAACCACACATGGATCAACTAGTGTCTTTGCATGTGTGTTCTTTCCACAAACCACATACGGATCAACTAGTGGTCATTGCATGGGTGTTCTTTTCACAAACCACATATGGCCCCACTAGAGTCATTGCATGTGTGTTCTTATACTAAAACCAGCACTAGAGTCATTGCATGTGTGTTCTTTTCACAAACCACATATGGATCCACCAGTGTCATTGCATGTGTGTTCTTTTCACAAACCACACATGGATCGACCAGTTGTCATTGCATGTGTGTTCTTTCCACAAACTACACATGGATCCCCCTGAGTCATTGCATGTGTGTGCTTTCCACAAACCACATATGGATCAACTAGTGTCATTGCATGTGTGTTCTTATACGAAAACCAGCACTAGAGTCATTGCATGCGTTTTCTTATACTAAAACCAGCACTAGAGTCATTGCATGTGTGTTCTTAAACTAAAACCAGCACTAGAGTCATTGCATGTGTGTTCTTTCCAGAAACCACACATGGATCAACCGGTGTCTTTGCATGTGTGTTCTTTCCACAAACCACATATGGATCAACCAGTGGTCATTGCATGTGTGTTCTTTTCCACAAACCACATATGGATCCACTAGAGTCATTGCATGTGTGTTCTTTTCACAAACCACATATGGACCCACTAGAGTCATTGCATGTGCGTTCTTATACTAAAACCAGCAATAGAGTCATTGCATGTGTGTTCTTTTCACAAACTACATATGGATCCACCATTGTCATTGCATGTGTGTTCTTTCCACGAACCACACATGGATTGACTAGTGGTCATTACATGTGTGTTCCTTCCAGAAACCACACATGGATCCCCCTGAGTCATTGCATGTGTATTCTTTCCACGAACCACATATGGATCAACTAGTGTCATTGCATGTGTGTTCTTATACTAAAACCAGCACTAGAGTCATTGCATGTGTGTTCTTTTCCACAAACCACACATGGATCAACCAGTGTCATTGCATGTGTGTTCTTTCCACAAACCACATATGGATCAACCAGTGGTCATTGCATGTGTGTTCTTTCCACAAACCACACATGGATCAACGAGTGTCATTGCATGTGTGTTCTTTCACAAACCGCATATGGATCCACCAGTGTCATTGGATGTGTGTTCTTTCCACAAATCACACATGGATCGACCAATGGTCATTGCATGTGTGTTCTTTCCACAAAACACACATGGATCCCCCTGAGTCATTGCATGTCTGTTCTTTCCACAAACCACATATGGATCCCCCTGGGTCATTGCATGTGTGTTCTTTCCACAAACCACATATGGATCAACCAGTGTCATTGTATGTGTATTCTTTCCACAAACCACATATGGATCCACCAGTGTCATTGCATGTGTGTTCTTTCCACAAACCACATATGGATCCACCAGTGTCATTGTATGTGTATTCTTTCCACAAACCACACATGTATCCCCCTGAGTCATTGCATGTGTGTTCTTTCCACAAACCACATATGGATCAACCAGTGTCATTGCATGTGTTTTCTTATACTAAAACTAGCACTAGAGTCATTGCATGTGTGTTCTTATACTAAAACCAGTACTAGAGTTATTGCATGTGTGTTCTTTCCACAAACCACACATGGATCAACCAGTGTCTTTGCATGTGTGTTCTTTCCACAAACCACATATGGATCAACTAGTGGTCATTGCATGTGTGTTCTTTTCACAAACCACATATAGACCCACTAGAGTCATTGCATGTGCGTTCTTATACTAAAACCAGCACTAGAGTCATTGCATGTGTGTTCTTTTCACAAACCACATATGGATCCACCAGTGTCATTGCATGTGTGTTCTTTCCACAAAACACACATGGATCAACCAGTGGTCATTGCATGTGTGTTCTTTCCACAAACCACACATGGATCCCCCTGAGTTATTGCATGTGTGTTTTTCCACAAACCACATATGGATCAACCAGTGTCATTCCATTTGTGTTCTTTCCACAAACCACATATGGATCCACCAGAGTTATTGCATGTGTGTTCTTTTACAAACCACATATGGATCCACCAGTGTCATTGCATGTGTGTTCTTTCCACAAACCACACATTGATCGACCAGTGGTCATTGTATGTGTATTCTTTCCACAAAGCACACATAGATCCCCCCGAGTCATTGCATGTGTGTTCTTTCCACAAACCACATATGGATCAACCAGTGTCATTGCATGTGTTTTCTTATACTAAAACTAGCACTAGAGTCATTGCATGTGTGTTCTTAGACTAAAACCAGTACTAGAGTCATTGCATGTGTGTTCTTTCCACAAACCACACATGGATCAACCAGTGTCTTTGCATGTGTGTTCTTTCCACAAACCACATATGGATCAACTAGTGGTCATTGCATGGCTGTTCTTTTCACAAACCACATATGGCCCCACTAGAGTCATTGCATGTGTGTTCTTATACTCAAACCAGCACTAGAGTCATTGCATGTGTGTTCTTTTCACAAACCACATATGGATCCACCAGTGTCATAGCATGTGTGTTCTTTTCACAAACCACACATGGATCGACCAGTTGTCATTGCATGTGTGTTCTTTCCACAAACTACACATGGATACCCCTGAGTCATTGCATGTGTGTGCTTTCCACAAACCACATATGGATCAACCAGTGTCATTGCATGTGTGTTCTTATACGAAAACCAGCACTAGTCATTGCATGCGTTTTCTTATACTAAAACCAGCACTAGAGTCATTGCATGTGTGTTCTTATACTAAAACCAGCACTAGAGTCATTGCATGTGTGTTCTTTCCAGAAACCATACATGGATCAACCAGTGTCTTTGCATGTGTGTTCTTTCCACAAACCACATATGGATCAACCAGTGGGCATTGCATGTGTGTTCTTTTCCACAAACCACATATGGATCCACTAGAGTCATTGCATGTGTGTTCTTTTCACAAACCACATATGGACCCACTAGAGTCATTGCATGTGCGTTCTTATACTAAAACCAGCACTAGAGTCATAGCATGTGTGTTCTTTTCACAAACTACATACGGATCCACCATTGTCATTGCATGTGTGTTCTTTCCACGAACCACACATGGATTGACTAGTGGTCATTACATGTGTGTTCCTTCCACAAACCACACATGGATCCCCCTGAGTCATTGTATGTGTATTCTTTCCACGAACCACATATGGATCAACTAGTGTCATTGCATGTGTGTTCTTATACTAAAACCAGCACTAGAGTCATTGCATGTGTGTTCTTTTCCACAAACCACACATGGATCAACCAGTGTCATTGCATGTGTGTTCTTTCCACAAACCACATATGGATCAACCAGTGGCCATTGCATGTGTGTTCTTTCCACAAACCACACATGGATGAACGAGTGTCATTGCATGTGTGTTCTTTCACAATCCACATATGGATCCACCAGTGTCATTGGATGTGTGTTCTTTTCACAAACCACACATGGATCGACAAATGGTCATTGCATGTGTGTTCTTTCCACAAACCACACATGGATCCCCCTGAGTCATTGCATGTCTGTTCTTTCCACAAACCACATATGGATCAACCAGTGTCATTGCATTTGTGTTCTTTCCACAAACCACATATGGATCCACCAGAGTTATTGCGTGTGTGTTCTTTTCAGAAACCACATATGGATCCACCAGTGTCATTGCATGTGTGTTCTTTCCACAAACCACACATTGATCGACCAGTGGTCATTGTATGTGTATTCTTTCCACAAACCACACATGGATCCCCCTGAGTCATTGCATGTGTGCTCTTTCCACAAACCACATATGGATCAACCAGTGTCATTGCATGTGTTTTATTATACTAAAAATAGCACTAGAATCATTGCATGTGTGTTCTTATACTAAAACCAGTACTAGAGTTATTGCATGTGTGTTCTTTCCACAAACCCCACATGGATCAACCAGTGTCTTTGCATGTGTGTTCTTTCCACAAACCACATATGGATCAACCAGTGGTCATTGCATGGGTGTTCTTTTCACAAACCACATATGGCCCCACTAGAGTCATTGCATGTGTGTTCTTATACTAAAACCAGCACTAGAGTCATTGCATGTGTGTTCTTTTCACAAACCACATATGGATCCACCAGTGTCATTGCATGTGTATTCTTTTCACAAACCACACATGGATCGACCAGTGGTCATTGCATGTGTGTTCTTTCCACAAACCACACATGGATCCCCCTGAGTCATTGCATGTGTGTGCTTTCCACAAACCACATATCGATCAACCAGTGTTATTGCATGTGTGTTCTTATACGAAAACCAGCACTAGAGTCATTGCATGAGTGTTCTTATACTAAAACCAGCACTAGAGTCATTGCATGTGTGTTCTTATACTAAAACCAGCACTAGAGTCATTGCATGTGTGTTCTTTCTAGAAACCACACATGGATCAACCAGTGTCTTTGCATGTGTGTTCTTTCCACAAACCACATATGGATCAACCAGTGGTCATTGCATGTGCGTTCTTTTCCACAAACCACATATGGCTCCACTAGAGTCATTGCATGTGTGTTCTTTTCACAAACCACATATGGACCCACTAGAGTCATTGCATGTGCGTTCTTATACTAAAACCAGCACTAGAGTCATTGCATGTGTGTTCTTTTCACAAACTACATATGGATCCACCATTGTCATTGCATGTTTGTTCTTTCCACAAACCACACATGGATTGACTAGTGGTCATTACATGTGTGTTCCTTCCGCAAACCACACATGGATCCCCCTGAGTCATTGCATGTGTGTTCTTTCCACGAACCACATATGGATCAACTAGTGTCATTGCATGTGTGTTCTTATACTAAAACCAGCACTAGAGTCATTGCATTTGTGTTCTTTTCCACAAACCACACATGGATCAACCAATGTCATTGCATGTGTGTTCTTTCCACAAACCACATATGGATCAACCAGTGGTCATTGCATGTGTGTTCTTTCCACAAACCACACATGGATCAACGAGTGTCATTGCATGTGTGTTCTGTCACAAACCACATATGGATCCACCAGTGTCATTGGATGTGTGTTCTTTCCACAAACCACACATGGATTGACCAATGGTCATTGCATGTGTGTTCTTTTCACAAACCACATATGGATCCACCAGTGTCATTGCATGTGTGTTCTTTCCACAAACCACACATTGATCGACTAGTGGTCATTGTATGTGTATTCTGTCCACAAACCACACATGGATCCCGCTGAGTCATTGCATGTGTGTTCTTTCCACAAACCACATATGGATCAACCAGTGTCATTGCATGTGTTTTCTTATACTAAAACTAGCACTAGAGTCATTGCATGTGTGTTCTTATACTAAAACCAGTACTAGAGTCATTTCATGTGTGTTCTTTCCACAAACCACACATGGATCAACCAGTGTCTTTGCATGTGTGTTCTTTCCACAAACCACATATGGATCAAACAGTGGTCATTGCATGTGTGTTCTTTTCCACAAACCACATATGGATCAACTAGAGTCATTGCATGTGTGTTCTTTCCACAAACCACACATGGATCAACCAGTGTCTTTGCATGTGTGTTCTTTCCACAAACCACATATGGATCAAACAGTGGTCATTGCATGTGTGTTCTTTTCACAAACCACATATGGCCCCACAAGAGTCATTGCATGTGTGTTCTTTCCACAAACCACACATTGATCGACCAGTGGTCATTGTATGTGTATTCTTTCCACAAACCACACATGGATCCCCCTGAGTCATTGCATGTGTGTTCTTTCCACAAACCATACATGGATCAACCAGCGTCATTGCACGTGTGTTCTTTCCACAAACCACATATGTTTCAACCAGTGGTCATTGCATGTGTGTTCTTTCCACGAACCACATATGGATCAACTAGTGTCATTGCATGTGTGTTCTTATACTAAAACGAATACTAGAGTCATTGCATGTGTGTTCTTTCCACAAACCACACATGGATCAGCCAGTGTCTTTGCATGTGTGATCTTTCCACAAACCACATATGGATCAACCAGTGGTCATTGCATGTGTGTGCTTTTCCACAAACCACATATGGATCCACTAGAGTCATTGCATGTGTGTTCTTTTCACAAAGCACATATGGTCCCACTAGAGTCATTGCATGTGCGTTCTTATACTAAAACCAGCACTAGAGTCATTACATGTGTGTTCTTTTCACAAACTACATATGGATCCACCAGTGTCATTGCATGTGTGTTCTTTCTACAAACCACACATGGATTGACTAGTGGTCATTACATGTGTGTTCCTTCCACAAACCACATATGGACCCCCTGAGTCATTGCATGTGTGTTCTTTCCACGAACCACATATGGATCAACTAGTGTCATTGCATGTGTGTTCTTTCCACAAACCACACATGGATCAACCAGTGTCATTGCATGTGTGTTCTTTCCACAAACCACACATGGATCAACCAGTGTCATTGCATGTGTATTCTTTCCACAAACCACATATGGATCAACCAGTGGTCATTGCATGTGTGTTCGTTTCCACAAACCACATATGGATCCACTAGAGTCATTGCATGTGTGTTCTTTTCACAAACCACATATGGACCCACTAGAGTCATTGCATGTGTCTTCTTATACTAAAACCAGCACTAGAGTCATTGCATGTGTGTTCTTTCCACAAACCACACATGGATCAACCAGTGTCATTACATGTGTGTTCTTTCCACAAACCACATATGGATCAACCAGTGGTCATTGCATGTGTGTTCTTTTCCACAAACCACATATGGATGAACTAGAGTGATTGCATGTGTGTTCTTTTCACAAACGACATATGGCCCCACTAGAGTCATTGCATGTGTGTTCTTATACTAAAACCAGCACTAGAGTCATTGCATGTGTGTTCTTTTCACTAACCACATATGGATCCACCAGTGTCATTGCATGTGTGTTCTTTTCACAAACCACACAAGGATCGACCAGTGGTCATTGCATGTGGGTTCTTTCCAGAAATTACACATGGATCCCCCTGAGTCATTGCATGTGTGTTCTTTCCACAAACCACATATGGATCAACCAGTGTCATTACATGTGTGTTCTTATACGAAAACCAGCACTAGAGTCATTGCATGTGTGTTCTTATACTAAAACCAGCACTAGAGTCATTGCATGTGTGTTCTTATACTAAAACCAACACTAGAGTCATTGCATGTGTGTTCTTTCCAGAAACCACACATGGATCAACCAGTGTCTTTGCATGTGTGTTCTTTCCACAATCCACATATGGATCAACTAGTGGTCATTGCATGTGTGTTCTTTTCCACAAACCACATATGGATCCACTAGATTGATTGCATGTGTGTTCTTTCTACAAACCACATATGGACCCACTAGAGTTATTGCATGTGCGTTCTTATACTAAAACCAGCACTAGAGTCATTGCATGTGTGTTCTTTTCACAAACTACATATGGATCCACCAGTGTCATTGCATGTGTGTTCTTTCCACAAACCACACATGGATTGACTAGTGGTCATTACATGTATGTTCCTTCCACAAACCACACATGGATCCCCCTGAGTCATTGCATGTGTGTTCTTTCCACGAACCACATATTGATCAACTAGTGTCATTGCATGTGTGTTCTTATACTAAAACCAGCACTAGAGTCATTGCATGTGTGTTCTTTTCCACAAACCACACATGGATCAACCAGTGTCATTGCATGTGTGTTCTTTCCACAAACCACATATGGATCAATCAGTGGTCATTGCATGTGTGTTCTTTCCACAAACCACTCATGGATCAACCAGTGTCATTGCATGTGTGTTCTTTCACAAACCACA
Source organism: Avena sativa (assembly GCA_916181665.1). Taxonomy (NCBI): domain Eukaryota; kingdom Viridiplantae; phylum Streptophyta; class Magnoliopsida; order Poales; family Poaceae; genus Avena; species Avena sativa. The sequence goes on along the minus strand of OV702290.1, from coordinate 21,050,466 downwards.
TATGGATCCACCAGTGTCATTGGATGTGTGTTCTTTCCACAAACCACACATGGATCGACCAATGGTCATTGCATGTGTGTTCTTTCCACAAACCACACATGGATACCCCTGAGTCATTGCATGTGTGTTCTTTCCAAAAACCACATATGGATCAACCAGTGTCATTACATGTGTGTTCTTATACTAAAACCATCACTAGAGTAATTGCATGTGTTTTCTTATACTAAAACCAGCACTAGAGTCATTGCATGTGTGTTCTTATACTAAAACCAGCACTAGAGTCATTGCATGTGTGTTCTTTCCACAAACCACACATGGATCAACCAGTGTCATTGCATGTGTGTTCTTTCCACAAACCACATATGGATCAACCAGTGGTCATTGCATGTGTGTTCTTTTCCACAAACCACATATGGACGAACTAGAGTGATTGCATGTGTGTTCTTTTCATAAACCACATATGGCCCCACTAGAGTCATTGCATGTGTGTTCTTATACTAAAACCAGCACTAGAGTCATTGCATGTGTGTTCTTTTCACAAACCACATATGGATCCACTAGTGTTATTGCATGTGTGTTCTTTTCACAAACCACACATGGATCGACCAGTTGTCATTGCATGTGTGTTCTTTCAACAAACTACACATGGATCCCCCTGAGTCATTGCATGTGTGTGCTTTCCACAAACCACATATGGATCAACCAGTGTCATTGCATGTGTGTTCTTATACGAAAACCAGCACTAGAGTCATTGCATGCGTTTTCTTATACTAAAACCAGCACTAGAGTCATTGCATGTGTGTTCTTATACTAAAACCAGCACTAGAGTCATTGCATGTGTGTTCTTTCCAGAAACCATACATGGATCAACCAGTGTCTTTGCATGTGTGTTCTTTCCACAAACCACATATGGATCAACCAGTGGGCATTGCATGTGTGTTCTTTTCCACAAACCACATATGGATCCACTAGAGTCATTGCATGTGTGTTCTTTTCACAAACCACATATGGACCCACTAGAGTCATTGCATGTGCGTTCTTATACTAAAACCAGCACTAGAGTCATAGCATGTGTGTTCTTTTCACAAACTACATACGGATCCACCATTGTCATTGCATGTGTGTTCTTTCCACGAACCACACATGGATTGACTAGTGGTCATTACATGTGTGTTCCTTCCACAAACCACACATGGATCCCCCTGAGTCATTGCGTGTGTATTCTTTCCACGAACCACATATTGATCAACTAGTGTCATTGCATGTGTGTTCTTATACTAAAACCAGCACTAGAGTCATTGCATGTGTGTTCTTTTCCACAAACCACACATGGATCAACCAGTGTCATTGCATGTGTGTTCTTTCCACAAACCACATATGGATCAACCAGTGGCCATTGCATGTGTGTTCTTTCCACAAACCACACATGGATGAACGAGTGTCATTGCATGTGTGTTCTTTCACAAACCACATATGGATCCACCAGTGTCATTGGATGTGTGTTCTTTCCACAAATCACACATGGATCGACAAATGGTCATTGCATGTGTGTTCTTTCCACAAACCACACATGGATCGCCCTGAGTCATTGCATGTCTGTTCTTTCCACAAACCACATATGGATCAACCAGTGTCATTGCATTTGTGTTCTTTCCACAAACCACATATGGATCCACCAGAGTTATTGCGTGTGTGTTCTTTTCAGAAACCACATATGGATCCACCAGTGTCATTGCATGTGTGTTCTTTCCACAAACCACACATTGATCGACCAGTGGTCATTGTATGTGTATTCTTTCCACAAACCACACATGGATCCCCCTGAGTCATTGCATGTGTGCTCTTTCCACAAACCACATATGGATCAACCAGTGTCATTGCATGTGTTTTATTATACTAAAAATAGCACTAGAATCATTGCATGTGTGTTCTTATACTAAAACCAGTACTAGAGTTATTGCATGTGTGTTCTTTCCACAAACCCCACATGGATCAACCAGTGTCTTTGCATGTGTGTTCTTTCCACAAACCACATATGGATCAACCAGTGGTCATTGCATGGGTGTTCTTTTCACAAACCACATATGGCCCCACTAGAGTCATTGCATGTGTGTTCTTATACTAAAACCAGCACTAGAGTCATTGCATGTGTGTTCTTTTCACAAACCACATATGGATCCACCAGTGTCATTGCATGTGTATTCTTTTCACAAACCACACATGGATCGACCAGTGGTCATTGCATGTGTGTTCTTTCCACAAACTACACATGGATCCCCCTGAGTCATTGCATGTGTGTGCTTTCCACAAACCACATATCGATCAACCAGTGTTATTGCATGTGTGTTCTTATACGAAAACCAGCACTAGAGTCATTGCATGAGTGTTCTTATACTAAAACCAGCACTAGAGTCATTGCATGTGTGTTCTTATACTAAAACCAGCACTAGAGTCATTGCATGTGTGTTCTTTCTAGAAACCACACATGGATCAACCAGTGTCTTTGCATGTGTGTTCTTTCCACAAACCACATATGGATCAACCAGTGGTCATTGCATGTGCGTTCTTTTCCACAAACCACATATGGATCCACTAGAGTCATTGCATGTGTGTTCTTTTCACAAACCACATATGGACCCACTAGAGTCATTGCATGTGCGTTCTTATACTAAAACCAGCACTAGAGTCATTGCATGTGTGTTCTTTTCACAAACTACATATGGATCCACCATTGTCATTGCATGTTTGTTCTTTCCACAAACCACACATGGATTGACTAGTGGTCATTACATGTGTGTTCCTTCCGCAAACCACACATGGATCCCCCTGAGTCATTGCATGTGTGTTCTTTCCACGAACCACATATGGATCAACTAGTGTCATTGCATGTGTGTTCTTATACTAAAACCAGCACTAGAGTCATTGCATTTGTGTTCTTTTCCACAAACCACACATGGATCAACCAATGTCATTGCATGTGTGTTCTTTCCACAAACCACATATGGATCAACCAGTGGTCATTGCATGTGTGTTCTTTCCACAAACCACACATGGATCAACGAGTGTCATTGCATGTGTGTTCTGTCACAAACCACATATGGATCCACCAGTGTCATTGGATGTGTGTTCTTTCCACAAACCACACATGGATTGACCAATGGTCATTGCATGTGTGTTCTTTTCACAAACCACATATGGATCCACCAGTGTCATTGCATGTGTGTTCTTTCCACAAACCACACATTGATCGACTAGTGGTCATTGTATGTGTATTCTGTCCACAAACCACACATGGATCCCGCTGAGTCATTGCATGTGTGTTCTTTCCACAAACCACATATGGATCAACCAGTGTCATTGCATGTGTTTTCTTATACTAAAACTAGCACTAGAGTCATTGCATGTGTGTTCTTATACTAAAACCAGTACTAGAGTCATTTCATGTGTGTTCTTTCCACAAACCACACATGGATCAACCAGTGTCTTTGCATGTGTGTTCTTTCCACAAACCACATATGGATCAAACAGTGGTCATTGCATGTGTGTTCTTTTCCACAAACCACATATGGATCAACTAGAGTCATTGCATGTGTGTTCTTTCCACAAACCACACATGGATCAACCAGTGTCTTTGCATGTGTGTTCTTTCCACAAACCACATATGGATCAAACAGTGGTCATTGCATGTGTGTTCTTTTCACAAACCACATATGGCCCCACAAGAGTCATTGCATGTGTGTTCTTTCCACAAACCACACATTGATCGACCAGTGGTCATTGTATGTGTATTCTTTCCACAAACCACACATGGATCCCCCTGAGTCATTGCATGTGTGTTCTTTCCACAAACCATACATGGATCAACCAGCGTCATTGCACGTGTGTTCTTTCCACAAACGACATATGTTTCAACCAGTGGTCATTGCATGTGTGTTCTTTCCACGAACCACATATGGATCAACTAGTGTCATTGCATGTGTGTTCTTATACTAAAACGAATACTAGAGTCATTGCATGTGTGTTCTTTCCACAAACCACACATGGATCAGCCAGTGTCTTTGCATGTGTGATCTTTCCACAAACCACATATGGATCAACCAGTGGTCATTGCATGTGTGTTCTTTTCCACAAACCACATATGGATCCACTAGAGTCATTGCATGTGTGTTCTTTTCACAAAGCACATATGGTCCCACTAGAGTCATTGCATGTGCGTTCTTATACTAAAACCAGCACTAGAGTCATTACATGTGTGTTCTTTTCACAAACTACATATGGATCCACCAGTGTCATTGCATGTGTGTTCTTTCTACAAACCACACATGGATTGACTAGTGGTCATTACATGTGTGTTCCTTCCACAAACCACATATGGACCCCCTGAGTCATTGCATGTGTGTTCTTTCCACGAACCACATATGGATCAACTAGTGTCATTGCATGTGTGTTCTTTCCACAAACCACACATGGATCAACCAGTGTCATTGCATGTGTGTTCTTTCCACAAACCACACATGGATCAACCAGTGTCATTGCATGTGTATTCTTTCCACAAACCACATATGGATCAACCAGTGGTCATTGCATGTGTGTTCGTTTCCACAAACCACATATGGATCCACTAGAGTCATTGCATGTGTGTTCTTTTCACAAACCACATATGGACCCACTAGAGTCATTGCATGTGTCTTCTTATACTAAAACCAGCACTAGAGTCATTGCATGTGTGTTCTTTCCACAAACCACACATGGATCAACCAGTGTCATTACATGTGTGTTCTTTCCACAAACCACATATGGATCAACCAGTGGTCATTGCATGTGTGTTCTTTTCCACAAACCACATATGGATGAACTAGAGTGATTGCATGTGTGTTCTTTTCACAAACGACATATGGCCCCACTAGAGTCATTGCATGTGTGTTCTTATACTAAAACCAGCACTAGAGTCATTGCATGTGTGTTCTTTTCACTAACCACATATGGATCCACCAGTGTCATTGCATGTGTGTTCTTTTCACAAACCACACAAGGATCGACCAGTGGTCATTGCATGTGGGTTCTTTCCAGAAATTACACATGGATCCCCCTGAGTCATTGCATGTGTGTTCTTTCCACAAACCACATATGGATCAACCAGTGTCATTACATGTGTGTTCTTATACGAAAACCAGCACTAGAGTCATTGCATGTGTGTTCTTATACTAAAACCAGCACTAGAGTCATTGGATGTGTGTTCTTATACTAAAACCAACACTAGAGTCATTGCATGTGTGTTCTTTCCAGAAACCACACATGGATCAACCAGTGTCTTTGCATGTGTGTTCTTTCCACAATCCACATATGGATCAACTAGTGGTCATTGCATGTGTGTTCTTTTCCACAAACCACATATGGATCCACTAGATTGATTGCATGTGTGTTCTTTCTACAAACCACATATGGACCCACTAGAGTTATTGCATGTGCGTTCTTATACTAAAACCAGCACTAGAGTCATTGCATGTGTGTTCTTTTCACAAACTACATATGGATCCACCAGTGTCATTGCATGTGTGTTCTTTCCACAAACCACACATGGATTGACTAGTGGTCATTACATGTATGTTCCTTCCACAAACCACACATGGATCCCCCTGAGTCATTGCATGTGTGTTCTTTCCACGAACCACATATTGATCAACTAGTGTCATTGCATGTGTGTTCTTATACTAAAACCAGCACTAGAGTCATTGCATGTGTGTTCTTTTCCACAAACCACACATGGATCAACCAGTGTCATTGCATGTGTGTTCTTTCCACAAACCACATATGGATCAATCAGTGGTCATTGCATGTGTGTTCTTTCCACAAACCACTCATGGATCAACCAGTGTCATTGCATGTGTGTTCTTTCACAAACCACATATGGATCCACCAGTGTCATTGGATGTGTGTTCTTTCCACAAACCACACATGGATCGACCAATGGTCATTGCATGTGTGTTCTTTCCACAAACCACACATGGATACCCCTGAGTCATTGCATGTGTGTTCTTTCCAAAAACCACATATGGATCAACCAGTGTCATTACATGTGTGTTCTTATACTAAAACCATCACTAGAGTAATTGCATGTGTTTTCTTATACTAAAACCAGCACTAGAGTCATTGCATGTGTGTTCTTATACTAAAACCAGCACTAGAGTCATTGCATGTGTGTTCTTTCCACAAACCACACATGGATCAACCAGTGTCATTGCATGTGTGTTCTTTCCACAAACCACATATGGATCAACCAGTGGTCATTGCATGTGTGTTCTTTTCCACAAACCACATATGGACGAACTAGAGTGATTGCATGTGTGTTCTTTTCATAAACCACATATGGCCCCACTAGAGTCATTGCATGTGTGTTCTTATACTAAAACCAGCGCTAGAGTCATTGCATGTGTGTTCTTTTCACAAACCACATATGGATCCACTAGTGTTATTGCATGTGTGTTCTTTTCACAAACCACACATGGATCGACCAGTTGTCATTGCATGTGTGTTCTTTCAACAAACTACACATGGATCCCCCTGAGTCATTGCATGTGTGTGCTTTCCACAAACCACATATGGATCAACCAGTGTCATTGCATGTGTGTTCTTATACGAAAACCAGCACTAGAGTCATTGCATGCGTTTTCTTATACTAAAACCAGCACTAGAGTCATTGCATGTGTGTTCTTATACTAAAACCAGCACTAGAGTCATTGCATGTGTGTTCTTTCCAGAAACCATACATGGATCAACCAGTGTCTTTGCATGTGTGTTCTTTCCACAAACCACATATGGATCAACCAGTGGGCATTGCATGTGTGTTCTTTTCCACAAACCACATATGGATCCACTAGAGTCATTGCATGTGTGTTCTTTTCACAAACCACATATGGACCCACTAGAGTCATTGCATGTGCGTTCTTATACTAAAACTAGCACTAGAGTCATTGCATGTGTGTTCTTTTCACAAACTACATATGGATCCACCATTGTCATTGCATGTGTGTTCTTTCCACGAACCACACATGGATTGACTAGTGGTCATTACATGTGTGTTCCTTCCACAAACCACACATGGATCCCCCTGAGTCATTGCGTGTGTATTCTTTCCACGAACCACATATGGATCAACTAGTGTCATTGCATGTGTGTTCTTATACTAAAACCAGCACTAGAGTCATTGCATGTGTGTTCTTTTCCACAAACCACACATGGATCAACCAGTGTCATTGCATGTGTGTTCTTTCCACAAACCACACATGGATCAACGACTGTCATTGCATGTGTGTTCTTTCACAAACCACATATGGATCCACCAGTGTCATTGGATGTGTGTTCTTTCCACAAATCACACATGGATCGACAAATGGTCATTGCATGTGTGTTCTTTCCACAAACCACACATGGATCGCCCTGAGTCATTGCATGTCTGTTCTTTCCACAAACCACATATGGATCAACCAGTGTCATTGCATTTGTGTTCTTTCCACAAACCACATATGGATCCACCAGAGTTATTGCGTGTGTGTTCTTTTCAGAAACCACATATGGGTCCACCAGTGTCATTGCATGTATGTTCTTTCCACAAACCACACATTGATCGACCAGTGGTCATTGTATGTGTATTCTTTCCACAAACCACACATGGATCCCCCTGAGTCATTGCATGTGTGCTCTTTCCACAAACCACATATGGATCAACCAGTGTCATTGCATGTGTTTTATTATACTAAAAATAGAACTAGAATCATTGCATGTGTGTTCTTATACTAAAACCAGTACTAGAGTTATTGCATGTGTTCTTTCCACAAACCCCACATGGATCAACCAGTGTCTTTGCATGTGTGTTCTTTCCACAAACCACATATGGATCAACCAGTGGTCATTGCATGGGTGTTCTTTTCACAAACCACATATGGCCCCACTAGAGTCATTGCATGTGTGTTCTTATACTAAAACCAGCACTAGAGCCATTGCATGTGTGTTCTTTTCACAAACCACATATGTATCCACCAGTGTCATTGCATGTGTATTCTTTTCACAAACCACACATGGATCGACCAGTGGTCATTGCATGTGTGTTCTTTCCACAAACTACACATGGATCCCCCTGAGTCATTGCATGTGTGTGCTTTCCACAAACCACATATCGATCAATCAGTGTTATTGCATGTGTGTTCTTATACGAAAACCAGCACTAGAGTCATTGCATGAGTGTTCTTATACTAAAACCAGCACTAGAGTCATTGCATGTGTGTTCTTATACTAAAACCAGCACTAGAGTCATTGCATGTGTGTTCTTTCTAGAAACCACACATGGATCAACCAGTGTCTTTGCATGTGTGTTCTTTCCACAAACCACATATGGATCAACCAGTGGTCATTGCATGCGCGTTCTTTTCCACAAACCACATATGGATCCACTAGAGTCATTGCATGTGTGTTCTTTTCACAAACGACATATGGACCCACTAGAGTCATTGCATGTGTGTTCTTATACTAAAACCAGCACTAGAGTCATTGCATGTGTGTTCTTTCCACAAACCACACATGGATCAACCAGTGTCATTGCATGTGTGTTCTTTCCACAAACCACATATGGATCAACCAGTGGTCATTGCATGTGTGTTCTTTTCCACAAACCACATATGGATGAACTAGAGTGATTGCATGTGTGTTCTTTTCACAAATGACATATGGCCCCACTAGAGTCATTGCATGTGTGTTCTTATACTAAAACCAGCACTAGAGTCATTGCATGTGTGTTCTTTTCACTAACCACATATGGATCCACCAGTGTCATTGCATGTGTGTTCTTTTCACAAACCACACATGGATCGACCAGTGGTCATTGCATGTGGGTTCTTTCCACAAATTACACATGGATCCCCCTGAGTCATTGAATGTGTGTTCTTTCCACAAACCACATATGGATCAACCAGTGTCATTACATGTGTGTTCTTATACGAAAACCAGCACTAGAGTCATTGCATGTGTGTTCTTATACTAAAACCAGCACTAGAGTCATTGCATGTGTGTTCTTATACTAAACCCAGCACTAGAGTCATTGCATGTGTGTTCTTTCCAGAAACCACACATGGATCAACCAGTGTCTTTGCACGTGTGTTCTTTCCACAATCCACATATGGATCAACTAGTGGTCATTGCATGTGTGTTCTTTTCCACAAACCACATATGGATCCACTAGATTGATTGCATGTGTGTTCTTTCTACAAACCACATATGGACACACTAGAGTTATTGCATGTGCGTTCTTATACTAAAACCAACACTAGAGTCATTGCATGTGTGTTCTTTTCACAAACTACATATGGATCCACCAGTGTCATTGCATGTGTGTTCTTTCCACAAACCACACATGGATTGACTAGTGGTCATTACATGTATGTTCCTTCCACAAACCACACATGGATCCCCCTGAGTCATTGCATGTGTGTTCTTTCCACGAACCACATATTGATCAACTAGTGTCATTGCATGTGTGTTCTTATACTAAAACCAGCACTAGAGTCATTGCATGTGTGTTCTTTTCCACAAACCACACATGGATCAACCAGTGTCATTGCATGTGTGTTCTTTCCACAAACCACATATGGATCAACCAGTGGTCATTGCATGTGTGTTCTTTCCACAAACCACTCATGGATCAACCAGTGTCATTGCATGTGTGTTCTTTCACAAACCACATATGGATCCACCAGTGTCATTGGATGTGTGTTCTTTCCACAAACCACACATGGATCGACCAATGGTCATTGCATGTGTGTTCTTTCCACAAACCACACATGGATACCCCTGAGTCATTGCATGTGTGTTCTTTCCAAAAACCACATATGGATCAACCAGTGTCATTACATGTGTGTTCTTATACTAAAACCAGCACTAGAGTAATTGCATGTGTTTTCTTATACTAAAACCAGCACTAGAGTCATTGCATGTGTGTTCTTATACTAAAACCAGCACTAGAGTCATTGCATGTGTGTTCTTTCCACAAACCACACATGGATCAACCAGTGTCATTGCATGTGTGTTCTTTCCACAAACCACATATGGATCAACCAGTGGTCATTGCATGTGTGTTCTTTTCCACAAACCACATATGGACGAACTAGAGTGATTGCATGTGTGTTCTTTTCATAAACCACATATGGACCCACTAGAGTTATTGCATGTGTGTTCTTATACTAAAACCAGCACTAGAGTCATTGCATGTGTGTTCTTTTCACAAACCACATATGGATCCACCAGTGTTATTGCATGTGTGTTCTTTTCACAAACCACACATGGATCGACCAGTGGTGATTGCATGTGTGTTCTTTCCACAAACTACACATGGATCCCCCTGAGTCATTGCATGTGTGTTCTTTCCACAAACCACATATGGATCAACCAGTGTCATTACATGTGTGTTCTTATACGAAAACCAGCACTAGAGTCATTGCATGTGTGTTCTTATAAATAAAACCAGCACTAGAGTCATTGCATGTGTGTTCTTATACTAAAACCAGCACTAGAGTCATTGAATGTGTGTTCTTTCCAGAAACCACACATGGATCAACAAGTGTCTTTGCATGTGTGTTCTTTCCACAAACCACATATGGATCAACCAGTGGTCATTGCATGTGTGATCTTTTCCACAAACCACATATGGATCCACTAGAGTCATTGCATGTGTGTTCTTTTCACAAACCACATATGGACCCAGTAGATTCATTGCATGTGCGTTCTTATACTAAAATCAGCACTAGAGTCATTGCATGTGTGTTCTTGTCACAAACTACATATGGATCCACCAGTGTCATTGCATGTGTGTTCTTTCCACAAACCACACATGGATTGACTAGTGGTCATTACATGTGTGTTCCTTCCACAAACCACACATGGATCCCCCTGAGTCATTGCATGTGTGTTCTTTCCACAAACCACATATGGATCAAACAGTGTCATTGCATGTGTTTTCTTATACTAAAACTAGCACTAGAGTCATTGCATGTATGTTCTTATACTAAAACCACTACTAGAGTCATTGCATGTGTGTTCTTTCCACAAACTACACATGGATCAACCAGTGTCTTTGCATGTGTGTTCTTTCCACAAACCACATATGGATCAAACAATGGTCATTGCATGTGTGTTCTTTTCACAAACCACATATGGCCCCACTAGAGTCATTGCATGTGTGTTCTTTCCACAAACCACACATTGATCGACCAGGGGTCATTGTATGTGTATTCTTTACACAAACCACACATGGATCCCGCTGAGTCATTGCATGTGTGTTCTTTCCACAAACCACATATGGATCAACCAGTGTCATTGCATTTGTTTTCTTATACTAACACTAGCACTAGAGCCATTGGATGTGTGTTCTTATACTAAAACCAATACTAGAGTCATTGCATGTGTGTTCTTTCCACAAACCCCACATGGATCAGCCAATGTCTTTGCATGTGTGATCTTTCCACAAACCACATATGGATCAACCAGTGGTCATTGCATGTGTGTTCTTTTCCACAAACCACATATGGATCCACTAGAGTCATTGCATGTGTGTTCTTTTCACAAAGCACATATGGACCCACTAGAGTCATTGCATGTGCGTTCTTATACTAAAACCAGCACTAGAGTCATTACATGTGTGTTCTTTTCACAAACTACATATGGATCCACCAGTGTCATTGCATGTGTGTTCTTTCCACAAACCACACATGGATTGACTAGTGGTCATTACATGTGTGTTCCTTCCACAAACCACATATGGACCCCCCTGAGTCATTGCATGTGTGTTCTTTCCACGAACCACATATGGATCAACTAGTGTCATTGCATGTGTCTTCTTATACTAAAACCAGCACTAGAGTCATTGCATGTGTGTTCTTTCCACAAACCACATATGGATCAACTAGTGGTCATTGCATGTGTGTTCTTTCCACAAACCACACATGGATCAACCAGTGTCATTGCATGTGTGTTCTTTCCACAAACCACATATGGATCAACCATTGGTCATTGCATGTGTGTTCGTTTCCACAAACCACATATGGATCCACTAGAGTCATTACATGTGTGTTCTTTTCACAAACCACATATGGACCCACTAGAGTCATTGCATGTGTGTTCTTATACTAAAACCAGCACTAGAGTCATTGCATGTGTGTTCTTTCCACAAACCACACATGGATCAACCAGTGTCATTGCATGTGTGTTCTTTCAACAAACCACATATGGATCAACCAGTGGTCATTGCATGTGTGTTCTTTTCCACAAACCACATATGGATGAACTAGAGTGATTGCATGTGTGTTCTTTTCACAAACCACATATGTCCCCACTAGAGTCATTGCATGTGTGTTCTTATACTAAAACCAGCACTAGAGTCATTGCATGTGTGTTCTTTTCACAAACCACATATGCATCCACCAGTGTCATTGCATGTGTGTTCTTTCCACAAACCACATATGGATCAACCAGTGGTCATTGCATGTGTGTTCTTTCCACAAACCACACATGGATCAACGAGTGTCATTGCATGTGTGTTCTTTCACAAACCACATATGGATCCACCAGTGTCATTGGATGTGTGTTCTTTCCACAAATCACACATGGATCGACAAATGGTCATTGCATGTGTGTTCTTTCCATAAACCACACATGGATCCCCCTGAGTCATTGCATGTCTGTTCTTTCCACAAACCACATATGGATCAACCAGTGTCATTGCATTTGTGTTCTTTCCACAAACCACATATGGATCCACCAGAGTTATTGCGTGTGTGTTCTTTTCAGAAACCACATATGGGTCCACCAGTGTCATTGCATGTGTGTTCTTTCCACAAACCACACATTGATCGACCAGTGGTCATTGTATGTGTATTCTTTCCACAAACCACACATGGATCCCCCTGAGTCATTGCATGTGTGCTCTTTCCACAAACCACATATGGATCAACCAGTGTCATTGCATGTGTTTTATTATACTAAAAATAGAACTAGAATCATTGCATGTGTGTTCTTATACTAAAACCAGTACTAGAGTTATTGCATGTGTTCTTTCCACAAACCCCACATGGATCAACCAGTGTCTTTGCATGTGTGTTCTTTCCACAAACCACATATGGATCAACCAGTGGTCATTGCATGGGTGTTCTTTTCACAAACCACATATGGCCCCACTAGAGTCATTGCATGTGTGTTCTTATACTAAAACCAGCACTAGAGCCATTGCATGTGTGTTCTTTTCACAAACCACATATGTATCCACCAGTGTCATTGCATGTGTATTCTTTTCACAAACCACACATGGATCGACCAGTGGTCATTGCATGTGTGTTCTTTCCACAAACTACACATGGATCCCCCTGAGTCATTGCATGTGTGTGCTTTCCACAAACCACATATCGATCAATCAGTGTTATTGCATGTGTGTTCTTATACGAAAACCAGCACTAGAGTCATTGCATGAGTGTTCTTATACTAAAACCAGCACTAGAGTCATTGCATGTGTGTTCTTATACTAAAACCAGCACTAGAGTCATTGCATGTGTGTTCTTTCTAGAAACCACACATGGATCAACCAGTGTCTTTGCATGTGTGTTCTTTCCACAAACCACATATGGATCAACCAGTGGTCATTGCATGCGCGTTCTTTTCCACAAACCACATATGGATCCACTAGAGTCATTGCATGTGTGTTCTTTTCACAAACGACATATGGACCCACTAGAGTCATTGCATGTGTGTTCTTATACTAAAACCAGCACTAGAGTCATTGCATGTGTGTTCTTTCCACAAACCACACATGGATCAACCAGTGTCATTGCATGTGTGTTCTTTCCACAAACCACATATGGATCAACCAGTGGTCATTGCATGTGTGTTCTTTTCCACAAACCACATATGGATGAACTAGAGTGATTGCATGTGTGTTCTTTTCACAAATGACATATGGCCCCACTAGAGTCATTGCATGTGTGTTCTTATACTAAAACCAGCACTAGAGTCATTGCATGTGTGTTCTTTTCACTAACCACATATGGATCCACCAGTGTCATTGCATGTGTGTTCTTTTCACAAGCCACACATGGATCGACCAGTGGTCATTGCATGTGGGTTCTTTCCACAAATTACACATGGATCCCCCTGAGTCATTGAATGTGTGTTCTTTCCACAAACCACATATGGATCAACCAGTGTCATTACATGTGTGTTCTTATACGAAAACCAGCACTAGAGTCATTGCATGTGTGTTCTTATACTAAAACCAGCACTAGAGTCATTGCATGTGTGTTCTTATACTAAACCCAGCACTAGAGTCATTGCATGTGTGTTCTTTCCAGAAACCACACATGGATCAACCAGTGTCTTTGCACGTGTGTTCTTTCCACAATCCACATATGGATCAACTAGTGGTCATTGCATGTGTGTTCTTTTCCACAAACCACATATGGATCCACTAGATTGATTGCATGTGTGTTCTTTCTACAAACCACATATGGACACACTAGAGTTATTGCATGTGCGTTCTTATACTAAAACCAACACTAGAGTCATTGCATGTGTGTTCTTTTCACAAACTACATATGGATCCACCAGTGTCATTGCATGTGTGTTCTTTCCACAAACCACACATGGATTGACTAGTGGTCATTACATGTATGTTCCTTCCACAAACCACACATGGATCCCCCTGAGTCATTGCATGTGTGTTCTTTCCACGAACCACATATTGATCAACTAGTGTCATTGCATGTGTGTTCTTATACTAAAACCAGCACTAGAGTCATTGCATGTGTGTTCTTTTCCACAAACCACACATGGATCAACCAGTGTCATTGCATGTGTGTTCTTTCCACAAACCACATATGGATCAACCAGTGGTCATTGCATGTGTGTTCTTTCCACAAACCACTCATGGATCAACCAGTGTCATTGCATGTGTGTTCTTTCACAAACCACATATGGATCCACCAGTGTCATTGGATGTGTGTTCTTTCCACAAACCACACATGGATCGACCAATGGTCATTGCATGTGTGTTCTTTCCACAAACCACACATGGATACCCCTGAGTCATTGCATGTGTGTTCTTTCCAAAAACCACATATGGATCAACCAGTGTCATTACATGTGTGTTCTTATACTAAAACCAGCACTAGAGTAATTGCATGTGTTTTCTTATACTAAAACCAGCACTAGAGTCATTGCATGTGTGTTCTTATACTAAAACCAGCACTAGAGTCATTGCATGTGTGTTCTTTCCACAAACCACACATGGATCAACCAGTGTCATTGCATGTGTGTTCTTTCCACAAACCACATATGGATCAACCAGTGGTCATTGCATGTGTGTTCTTTTCCACAAACCACATATGGACGAACTAGAGTGATTGCATGTGTGTTCTTTTCATAAACCACATATGGACCCACTAGAGTTATTGCATGTGTGTTCTTATACTAAAACCAGCACTAGAGTCATTGCATGTGTGTTCTTTTCACAAACCACATATGGATCCACCAGTGTTATTGCATGTGTGTTCTTTTCACAAACCACACATGGATCGACCAGTGGTGATTGCATGTGTGTTCTTTCCACAAACTACACATGGATCCCCCTGAGTCATTGCATGTGTGTTCTTTCCACAAACCACATATGGATCAACCAGTGTCATTACATGTGTGTTCTTATACGAAAACCAGCACTAGAGTCATTGCATGTGTGTTCTTATAAATAAAACCAGCACTAGAGTCATTGCATGTGTGTTCTTATACTAAAACCAGCACTAGAGTCATTGAATGTGTGTTCTTTCCAGAAACCACACATGGATCAACAAGTGTCTTTGCATGTGTGTTCTTTCCACAAACCACATATGGATCAACCAGTGGTCATTGCATGTGTGATCTTTTCCACAAACCACATATGGATCCACTAGAGTCATTGCATGTGTGTTCTTTTCACAAACCACATATGGACCCAGTAGATTCATTGCATGTGCGTTCTTATACTAAAATCAGCACTAGAGTCATTGCATGTGTGTTCTTGTCACAAACTACATATGGATCCACCAGTGTCATTGCATGTGTGTTCTTTCCACAAACCACACATGGATTGACTAGTGGTCATTACATGTGTGTTCCTTCCACAAACCACACATGGATCCCCCTGAGTCATTGCATGTGTGTTCTTTCCACAAACCACATATGGATCAAACAGTGTCATTGCATGTGTTTTCTTATACTAAAACTAGCACTAGAGTCATTGCATGTATGTTCTTATACTAAAACCACTACTAGAGTCATTGCATGTGTGTTCTTTCCACAAACTACACATGGATCAACCAGTGTCTTTGCATGTGTGTTCTTTCCACAAACCACATATGGATCAAACAATGGTCATTGCATGTGTGTTCTTTTCACAAACCACATATGGCCCCACTAGAGTCATTGCATGTGTGTTCTTTCCACAAACCACACATTGATCGACCAGGGGTCATTGTATGTGTATTCTTTACACAAACCACACATGGATCCCGCTGAGTCATTGCATGTGTGTTCTTTCCACAAACCACATATGGATCAACCAGTGTCATTGCATTTGTTTTCTTATACTAACACTAGCACTAGAGCCATTGGATGTGTGTTCTTATACTAAAACCAATACTAGAGTCATTGCATGTGTGTTCTTTCCACAAACCCCACATGGATCAGCCAATGTCTTTGCATGTGTGATCTTTCCACAAACCACATATGGATCAACCAGTGGTCATTGCATGTGTGTTCTTTTCCACAAACCACATATGGATCCACTAGAGTCATTGCATGTGTGTTCTTTTCACAAAGCACATATGGACCCACTAGAGTCATTGCATGTGCGTTCTTATACTAAAACCAGCACTAGAGTCATTACATGTGTGTTCTTTTCACAAACTACATATGGATCCACCAGTGTCATTGCATGTGTGTTCTTTCCACAAACCACACATGGATTGACTAGTGGTCATTACATGTGTGTTCCTTCCACAAACCACATATGGACCCCCCTGAGTCATTGCATGTGTGTTCTTTCCACGAACCACATATGGATCAACTAGTGTCATTGCATGTGTCTTCTTATACTAAAACCAGCACTAGAGTCATTGCATGTGTGTTCTTTCCACAAACCACATATGGATCAACTAGTGGTCATTGCATGTGTGTTCTTTCCACAAACCACACATGGATCAACCAGTGTCATTGCATGTGTGTTCTTTCCACAAACCACATATGGATCAACCATTGGTCATTGCATGTGTGTTCGTTTCCACAAACCACATATGGATCCACTAGAGTCATTACATGTGTGTTCTTTTCACAAACCACATATGGACCCACTAGAGTCATTGCATGTGTGTTCTTATACTAAAACCAGCACTAGAGTCATTGCATGTGTGTTCTTTCCACAAACCACACATGGATCAACCAGTGTCATTGCATGTGTGTTCTTTCAACAAACCACATATGGATCAACCAGTGGTCATTGCATGTGTGTTCTTTTCCACAAACCACATATGGATGAACTAGAGTGATTGCATGTGTGTTCTTTTCACAAACCACATATGTCCCCACTAGAGTCATTGCATGTGTGTTCTTATACTAAAACCAGCACTAGAGTCATTGCATGTGTGTTCTTTTCACAAACCACATATGCATCCACCAGTGTCATTGCATGTGTGTTCTTTCCACAAACCACATATGGATCAACCAGTGGTCATTGCATGTGTGTTCTTTCCACAAACCACACATGGATCAACGAGTGTCATTGCATGTGTGTTCTTTCACAAACCACATATGGATCCACCAGTGTCATTGGATGTGTGTTCTTTCCACAAATCACACATGGATCGACAAATGGTCATTGCATGTGTGTTCTTTCCACAAACCACACATGGATCCCCCTGAGTCATTGCATGTCTGTTCTTTCCACAAATCACATATGGATCAACCAGTGTCATTGCATTTGTGTTCTTTCCACAAACCACATATGGATCCACCAGAGTTATTGCGTGTGTGTTCTTTTCAGAAACCACATATGGGTCCACCAGTGTCATTGCATGTGTGTTCTTTCCACAAACCACACATTGATCGACCAGTGGTCATTGTATGTGTATTCTTTCCACAAACCACACATGGATCCCCCTGAGTCATTGCATGTGTGCTCTTTCCACAAACCACATATGGATCAACCAGTGTCATTGCATGTGTTTTATTATACTAAAAATAGAACTAGAATCATTGCATGTGTGTTCTTATACTAAAACCAGTACTAGAGTTATTGCATGTGTTCTTTCCACAAACCCCACATGGATCAACCAGTGTCTTTGCATGTGTGTTCTTTCCACAAACCACATATGGATCAACCAGTGGTCATTGCATGGGTGTTCTTTGCACAAACCACATATGGCCCCACTAGAGTCATTGCATGTGTGTTCTTATACTAAAACCAGCACTAGAGCCATTGCATGTGTGTTCTTTTCACAAACCACATATGGATCCACCAGTGTCATTGCATGTGTATTCTTTTCACAAACCACACATGGATCGACCAGTGGTCATTGCATGTGTGTTCTTTCCACAAACTACACATGGATCCCCCTGAGTCATTGCATGTGTGTGCTTTCCACAAACCACATATCGATCAATCAGTGTTATTGCATGTGTGTTCTTATACGAAAACCAGCACTAGAGTCATTGCATGAGTGTTCTTATACTAAAACCAGCACTAGAGTCATTGCATGTGTGTTCTTATACTAAAACTAGCACTAGAGTCATTGCATGTGTGTTCTTTCTAGAAACCACACATGGATCAACCAGTGTCTTTGCATGTGTGTTCTTTCCACAAACCACATATGGATCAACCAGTGGTCATTGCATGCGCGTTCTTTTCCACAAACCACATATGGATCCACTAGAGTCATTGCATGTGTGTTCTTTTCACAAACCACATATGGACCCACTAGAGTCATTGCATGTGTGTTCTTATACTAAAACCAGCACTAGAGTCATTGCATGTGTGTTCTTTCCACAAACCACACATGGATCAACCAGTGTCATTGCATGTGTGTTCTTTCCACAAACCACATATGGATCAACCAGTGGTCGTTGCATGTGTGTTCTTTTCCACAAACCACATATGGATGAACTAGAGTGATTGCATGTGTGTTCTTTTCACAAACGACATATGGCCCCACTAGAGTCATTGCATGTGTGTTCTTATACTAAAACCAGCACTAGAGTCATTGCATGTGTGTTATTTTCACTAACGACATATGGATCCACCAGTGTCATTGCATGTGTGTTCTTTTCACAAACCACACATGGATCGACCAGTGGTCATTGCATGTGGGTTCTTTCCACAAATTACACATGGATCCCCCTGAGTCATTGAATGTGTGTTCTTTCCACAAACCACATATGGATCAACCAGTGTCATTACATGTGTGTTCTTATACGAAAACCAGCACTAGAGTCATTGCATGTGTGTTCTTATACTAAAACCAGCACTAGAGTCATTGCATGTGTGTTCTTATACTAAACCCAGCACTAGAGTCATTGCATGTGTGTTCTTTCCAGAAACCACACATGGATCAACCAGTGTCTTTGCATGTGTGTTCTTTCCACAATCCACATATGGATCAACTAGTGGTCATTGCATGTGTGTTCTTTTCCACAAACCACATATGGATCCACTAGATTGATTGCATGTGTGTTCTTTCTACAAACCACATATGGACCCACTAGAGTTATTGCATGTGCGTTCTTATACTAAAACCAGCACTAGAGTCATTGCATGTGTGTTCTTTTCACAAACTACATATGGATCCACCAGTGTCATTGCATGTGTGTTCTTTCCACAAACCACACATGGATTGACTAGTGGTCATTACATGTATGTTCCTTCCACAAACCACACATGGATCCCCCTGAGTCATTGCATGTGTGTTCTTTCCACGAACCACATATTGATCAACTAGTGTCATTGCATGTGTGTTCTTATACTAAAACCAGCACTAGAGTCATTGCATGTGTGTTCTTTTCCACAAACCACACATGGATCAACCAGTGTCATTGCATGTGTGTTCTTTCCACAAACCACATATGGATCAACCAGTGGTCATTGCATGTGTGTTCTTTCACAAACCACTCATGGATCAACCAGTGTCATTGCATGTGTGTTCTTTCACAAACCACATATGGATCCACCAGTGTCATTGGATGTGTGTTCTTTCCACAAACCACACATGGATCGACCAATGGTCATTGCATGTGTGTTCTTTCCACAAACCACACATGGATACCCCTGAGTCATTGCATGTGTGTTCTTTCCAAAAACCACATATGGATCAACCAGTGTCATTACATGTGTGTTCTTATACTAAAACCAGCACTAGAGTAATTGCATGTGTTTTCTTATACTAAAACCAGCACTAGAGTCATTGCATGTGTGTTCTTATACTAAAACCAGCACTAGAGTCATTGCATGTGTGTTCTTTCCACAAACCACACATGGATCAACCAGTGTCATTGCATGTGTGTTCTTTCCACAAACCACATATGGATCAACCAGTGGTCATTGCATGTGTGTTCTTTTCCACAAACCACATATGGACGAACTAGAGTGATTGCATTTGTGTTCTTTTCATAAACCACATATGGCCCCACTAGAGTTATTGCATGTGTGTTCTTATACTAAAACCAGCACTAGAGTCATTGCATGTGTGTTCTTTTCACAAACCACATATGGATCCACCAGTGTTATTGCATGTGTGTTCTTTTCACAAACCACACATGGATCGACCAGTGGTGATTGCATGTGTGTTCTTTCCACAAACTACACATGGATCCCCTTGAGTCATTGCATGTGTGTTCTTTCCACAAACCACATATGGATCAACCAGTGTCATTACATGTGTGTTCTTATACGAAAACCAGCACTAGAGTCATTGCATGTGTGTTCTTATAAATAAAACCAGCACTAGAGTCATTGCATGTGTGTTCTTATACTAAAACCAGCACTAGAGTCATTGAATGTGTATTCTTTCCAGAAACCACACATGGATCAACAAGTGTCTTTGCATGTGTGTTCTTTCCACAAACCACATATGGATCAACCAGTGGTCATTGCATGTGTGTTCTTTTCCACAAACCACATATGGATCCACTAGAGTCATTGCATGTGTGTTCTTTTCACAAACCACATATGGACCCAGTAGATTCATTGCATGTGCGTTCTTATACTAAAATCAGCACTAGAGTCATTGCATGTGTGTTCTTGTCACAAACTACATATGGATCCACCAGTGTCATTGCATGTGTGTTCTTTCCACAAACCACACATGGATTGACTAGTGGTCATTACATGTGTGTTCCTTCCACAAACCACACATGGATCCCCCTGAGTCATTGCATGTGTGTTCTTTCCACAAACCACATATGGATCAACCAGTGTCATTGCATGTGTTTCCTTATACTAAAACTAGCACTAGAGTCATTGCATGTGTGTTCTTATACTAAAACCACTACTAGAGTCATTGCATGTGTGTTCTTTCCACAAACCACACATGGATCAACCAGTGTCTTTGCATGTGTGTTCTTTCCACAAACCACATATGGATCAAAAAGTGGTCATTGCATGTGTGTTCTTTTCACAAACCACATATGGCCCCACTAGGGTCATTGCATGTGTGTTCTTTCCAGAAACCACACATTGATCGACCAGTGGTCATTGTATGTGTATTCTTTCCACAAACCACACATGGATCCCCCTGAGTCATTGCATGTGTGTTCTTTCCACAAACCACATATGGATCAACCAGTGTCATTGCATGTGCTTTCTTATACTAAAACTAGCACTAGAGTCATTTCATGTGTGTTCTTATACTAAAACCAATACTAGAGTCATTACATGTGTGTTCTTTCCACAAAGCACACACTGATCAGCTAGTGTCTTTGCATGTGTGATCTTTCCACAAACCACATATGGATCAACCAGTGGTCATTGCATGTGTGTTCATTTCCACAAAACACATATGGATCCACTAGAGTCATTGCATGTGTGTTCTTTTCACAAACCACATATGGACCCACTAGAGTCATTGCATGTGCGTTCTTATTCTAAAACCAGCACTAGAGTCATTACATGTGTGTTCTTTTCACAAACTACATATGGATCCACCAGTGTCATTGCATGTGTGTTCTTTCCACAAACCACACATGGATTGACTAGTGGTCATTACATGTGTGTTCCTTCCACAAACCACATATGGACCCCCCTGAGTCATTGCATGTGTGTTCTTTCCACGAACCACATATGGATCAACTAGTGTCATTGCATGTGTGTTCTTATACTAAAACCAGCACTAGAGTCATTGCATGTGTGTTCTTTCCACAAACCATATATGGATCAACTAGTGGTCATTGCATGTGTTCTCTTTCCACAAACCACACATGGATCAACCAGTGTCATTGCATGTGTGTTCTTTCCACAAACCACATATGGATCAACCATTGGTCATTGCATGTGTGTTCGTTTCCACAAACCACATATGGATCCACTAGAGTCATTACATGTGTGTTCTTTTCACAAACCACATATGGACCCACTAGAGTCATTGCATGTGTGTTCTTATACTAAAACCAGCACTAGAGTCATTGCATGTGTGTTCTTTCCACAAACCACACATGGATCAACCAGTGTCATTGCATGTGTGTTCTTTCAACAAACCACATATGGATCAACCAGTGGTCATTGCATGTGTGTTCTTTTCCACAAACCACATATGGATGAACTAGAGTGATTGCATGTGTGTTCTTTTCACAAACCACATATGTCCCCACTAGAGTCATTGCATGTGTGTTCTTATACTAAAACCAGCACTAGAGTCATTGCATGTGTGTTCTTTTCACAAACCACATATGGATCCACCAGTGTCATTGCATGTGTGTTCTTTTCACAAACCAGACATGGATCGACCAGTGGTCATTGCATGTGTGTTCTTTCCACAAACTACACATGGATCCCCCTGAGTCATTGCATGTGTGTTCTTTCCACAAACCACATATGGATCAACCAGTGTCATTACATGTGTGTTCTTATACGAAAACCAGCACTAGAGTCATTGCATGTGTGTTCTTATACTAAAACCAGCACTAGAGTCATTGCATGTGTGTTCTTATACTAAAACCAGCACTAGAGTCATTGCATGTTTGTTCTTTTCAGAAACCACACATGGATCAACCAGTGTCTTTGCATGTGTGTTCTTTCCACAAACCACATATGGATCAACCAGTGGTCATTGCATGTGTGTTCTTTTCCACAAATCACATATGGATCCACTAGAGTCATTGCATGTGTGTTCTTTTCACAAACCACATATGGACCCACTAGAGTCATTGCATGTGCGTTCTTATACTAAAACCAACACTAGAGTCATTGCATGTGTGTTCTTTTCACAAACTACATATGGATCCACCAGTGTCATTGCATGTGTGTTCTTTCCACAAACCACACATGGATTTACTAGTGGTCATTACATGTGTGTTCCTTCCACAAACCACACATGGATCCCCCTGAGTCATTACATGTGTGTTCTTTCCACGAACCACATATGGATCAACTAGTGTCATTGCATGTGTGTTCTTATACTAAAACCAGCACTAGAGTCATTGCATTTGTGTTCTTTTCCACAAACCACACATGGATCAACCAGTGTCATTGCATGTGTTTTCTTATACTAAAACTAGCACTAGAATCATTGCATGTGTGTTCTTATACTAAAACCAGTACTAGAGTCATTGCATGTGTGTTCTTTCCACAAACCCCACATGGATCAACCAGTGTCTTTTCATGTGTGTTCTTGCCACAAACCACATATGGATCAACCAGTGGTCATTGCATGGGTGTTCTTTTCACAAACCACATATGGCCCCACTGGAGTCATTGCATGTGTGTTCTTATACTAAAACCAGCACTAGAGCCATTGCATGTGTGTTCTTTTCACAAACCACATATGGATCCACCAGTGTCATTGCATGTGTGTTCTTTTCAGAAACCACACATGGATCGACCAGTGGTCATTGCATGTGTGTTCTTTCCACAAACTACACATGGATCCCCCTGAGTCATTGCATGTGTGTGCTTTCCACAAACCACATATCGATCAACCACTGTTATTGCATGTGTGTTCTTATACAAAAACCAGCACTAGAGTCATTGCATGAGTGTTCTTATACTAAAACCAGCACTAGAGTCATTGCATGTGTGTTCTTATACTAAAACCAGCACTAGAGTCATTGCATGTGTGTTCTTTCTAGAAACCACACATGGATCAACCAGTGTCTTTGCATGTGTGTTCTTTCCACAAACCACATATGGATCAACCAGTGGTCATTGCATGTGCGTTCTTTTCCACAAACCACATATGGATCCACTAGAGTCATTGCATGTGTGTTCTTTTCACAAACCACATATGGACCCACTAGAGTCATTGCATGTGCGTTCTTATACTAAAACCAGCACTAGAGTCATTGCATGTGCGTTCTTATACTAAAACCAGCACTAGAGTCATTGCATGTGTGTTCTTTTCACAAACTACATATGGATCCACCATTGTCATTGCATGTGTGTTCTTTCCACAAACCACACATGGATTGACTAGTGGTCATTACATGTGTGTTCCTTCCACAAACCACACATGGATCCCCCTGAGTCCTTGCATGTGTGTTCTTTCCACGAACCACATATGGATCAACTAGTGTCATTGCATGTGTGTTCTTATACTAAAACCAGCACTAGAGTCATTGCATTTGTGTTCTTTTCCACAAACCACACATGGATCAACCAGTGTCATTGCATGTGTGTTCTTTCCACAAACCACATATGGATCAACCAGTGGTCATTGCATGTGTGTTCTTTCCACAAACCACACATGGATCAACGAGTGTCATTGCATGTGTGTTTTGTCACAAACCACATATGGATCCACCAGTGTCATTGGATGTGTGTTCTTTCCACAAACCACACATGGATCGACCAATGGTCATTGCATGTGTGTTCTTTCCACAAACCACACATGGATACCCCTAAGTCATTGCATGTGTGTTCTTTCCACAAACCACATATAGATCAACCAGTGTCATTGCATTTGGGTTCTTTCCACAAACCACATATGGATCCACTAGAGTTATTGCATGTGTGTTCTTTTCACAAACCACATATGGATCCACCAGTGTCATTGCATGTGTGTTCTTTCCACAAACCACACATTGATCGACCAGTGGTCATTGTATGTGTATTCTTTCCACAAACCACACATGGATCCCCCTGAGTCATTGCATGTGTGTTCTTTCCATAAACCACATATGGATCAACCAGTGTCATTATATGTGTTTTCTTATACTAAAACTAGCACTAGAGTCATTGCCTGTGTGTTCTTATACTAAAACCAGTACTAGAGTCATTGCATGTGTGTTCTTTCCACAAACCACACATGGATCAACCAGTGTCTTTGCATGTGTGTTCTTTCCACAAACCACATTTGGATCAAACAGTGGTCATTGCATGTGTGTTCTTTTCCACAAACCACATATGGATCAACTAGAGTCATTGCATGTGTGTTCTTTCCACAAACCACACATGGATCAACCAGTGTCTTTGCATGTGTGTTCTTTCCACAAACCACATATGGATCAAACAATGGTCATTGCATGTGTGTTCTTTTCACAAACCACATATGGCCCCACTAGAGTCATTGCATGTGTGTTCTTTCCACAAACCACACATTGATCGACCAGGGGTCATTGTATGTGTATTCTTTACACAAACCACACATGGATCCCGCTGAGTCATTGCATGTGTGTTCTTTCCACAAACCACATATGGATCAACCAGTGTCATTGCATTTGTTTTCTTATACTAACACTAGCACTAGAGCCATTGGATGTGTGTTCTTATACTAAAACCAATACTAGAGTCATTGCATGTGTGTTCTTTCCACAAACCCCACATGGATCAGCCAATGTCTTTGCATGTGTGATCTTTCCACAAACCGCATATGGATCAACCAGTGGTCATTGCATGTGTGTTCTTTTCCACAAACCACATATGGATCCACTAGAGTCATTGCATGTGTGTTCTTTTCACAAAGCACATATGGACCCACTAGAGTCATTGCATGTGCGTTCTTATACTAAAACCAGCACTAGAGTCATTACATGTGTGTTCTTTTCACAAACTACATATGGATCCACCAGTGTCATTGCATGTGTGTTCTTTCCACAAACCACACATGGATTGACTAGTGGTCATTACATGTGTGTTCCTTCCACAAACCACATATGGACCCCCCTGAGTCATTGCATGTGTGTTCTTTCCACGAACCACATATGGATCAACTAGTGTCATTGCATGTGTGTTCTTATACTAAAACCAGCACTAGAGTCATTGCATGTGTGTTCTTTCCACAAACCACATATGGATCAACGAGTGGTCATTGCATGTGTGTTCTTTCCACAAACCACACATGGATCAACCAGTGTCATTGCATGTGTGTTCTTTCCACAAACCACATATGGATCAACCAGTGGTCATTGCATCTGTGTTCGTTTCCACAAACCACATATGGATCCACTAGAGTCATTGCATGTGTGTTCTTTTCACAAACCACATATGGAACCACTAGAGTCATTGCATGTGTGTTCTTATACTAAAACCAGCACTAAAGTCATTGCATGTGTGTTCTTTCCACAACCACACATGGATCAACCAGTGTCATTGCATGTGTGTTCTTTCCACAAACCACATATGGATCAACCAGTGGTCATTGCATGTGGGTTCTTTTCCACAAACCACATATGGATGAACTAGAGTGATTGCATGTGTGTTCTTTTCACAAACCACATATGGCCCCACTAGAGTCATTGCATGTGTGTTCTTATACTAAAACCAGCACTAGAGTCATTGCATGTGTGTTCTTTTCACTAACCACATATGGATCCACCAGAGTCATTGCATGTGTGTTCTTTTCACAAACCACACATGGATCGACCAGTGGTCATTGCATGTGGGTTCTTTCCACAAATTACACATGGATCCCCCTGAGTCATTGCATGTGTGTTCTTTCCACAAACCACATATGGATCAACCAGTGTCATTACATGTGTGTTCTTATACGAAAACCAGCACTAGAGTCATTGCATGTGTGTTCTTATACTAAAACCAGCACTAGAGTCATTGCATGTGTGTTCTTATACTAAACACAGCACTAGAGTCATTGCATGTGTGTTCTTTCCAGAAACCACACATGGATCAACCAGTGTCATTGCATGTGTGTTCTTTCCACAAACCACATATGGATCAACCAGTGGTCATTGCATGTGTGTTCTTTTCCACAAACCACATATGGATGAACTAGAGTGATTGCATGTGTGTTCTTTTCACAAACCACATATGGCCCCACTAGAGTCATTGCATGTGTGTTCTTATACTAAAACCAGCACTAGAGTCATTGCATGTGTGTTCTTTTCACTAACCACATATGGATCCACCAGTGTCATTGCATGTGTGTTCTTTTCACAAACCACACATGGATCGACCAGTGGTCATTGCATGTGGGTTCTTTCCACAAATTACACATGGATCCCCCTGAGTCATTGCATGTGTGTTCTTTCCACAAACCACATATGGATCAACCAGTGTCATTACATGTGTGTTCTTATACGAAAACCAGCACTAGAGTCATTGCATGTGTGTTCTTATACTAAAACCAGCACTAGAGTCATTGCATGTGTGTTCTTATACTAAAACCAGCACTAGAGTCATTGCATGTGTGTTCTTTCCAGAAACCACACATGGATCAACCAGTGTCTTTGCATGTGTGTTCTTTCCACAATCCACGTATGGATCAACCAGTGGTCATTGCATGTGTGTTCTTTTCCACAAACCACATATGGATCCACTAGATTCATTGCATGTGTGTTCTTTGCACAAACCACATATGGACCCACTAGAGTTATTGCATGTGCGTTCTTATACTAAAACCAGCACTAGAGTCATTGCATGTGTGTTCTTTTCCCAAACTACATATGGATCCACCAGTGTCATTGCATGTGTGTTCTTTCCACAAACCACACATGGATTGACTAGTGGTCATTACATGTGTGTTCCTTCCACAAACCACACATGGATCCCCCTGAGTCATTGCATGTGTGTTCTTTCCACAAACCACATATGGATCAACTAGTGTCATTGCATGTGTGTTCTTATACTAAAACCAGCACTAGAGTCATTGCATGTGTGTTCTTTTCCACAAACCACACATGGATCAACCAGTGTCATTGCATGTGTGTTCTTTCCACAAATCACATATGGATCAACCAGTGGTCATTGCATGTGTGTTCTTTCCACAAACCACACATGGATCAACCAGTGTCATTGCATGTGTGTTCTTTCACAAACCACATATGGATCCACCAGTGTCATTGGATGTGTGTTCTTTCCACAAACCACACATGGATCGACCAATGGTCATTGCATGTGTGTTCTTTCCACAAACCACACATGGATACCCCTGAGTCATTGCATGTGTGTTCTTTCCAAAAACCACATATGGATCAACCAGTGTCATTACATGTGTGTTCTTATACTAAAACCAGCACTAGAGTAATTGCATGTGTTTTCTTATACTAAAACCAGCACTAGAGTCATTGCATGTGTGTTCTTATACTAAAACCAGCACTAGAGTCATTGCATGTGTGTTCTTTCCACAAACCACACATGGATCAACCAGTGTCATTGCATGTGTGTTCTTTCCACAAACCACATATGGATCAACTAGTGGTCATTGCATGTGTGTTCTTTTCCACAAACCACATATGGACGAACTAGAGTGATTGCATGTGTGTTCTTTTCATAAACCACATATGGCCCAACTAGAGTCATTGCATGTGTGTTCTTGTACTAAAACCAGCACTAGAGTCATTGCATGTGTGTTCTTTTCACAAACCTCATATGGATCCACCAGTGTTATTGCATGTGTGTTCTTTTCACAAACCACACATGGATCGACCAGTGGTGATTGCATGTGTGTTCTTTCCACAAACTACACATGGATCCCCCTGAGTCATTGCATGTGTGTTCTTTCCACAAACCACATATGGATCAACCAGTGTCATTACATGTGTGTTCTTATACGAAAACCAGCACTAGAGTCATTGCATGTGTGTTCTTATAAATAAAACCAGCACTAGAGTCACTGCATGTGTGTTCTTATACTAAAACCAGCACTAGAGTCATTGAATGTGTGTTCTTTCCAGAAACCACACATGGATCAACCAGTGTCTTTGCATGTGTGTTCTTTCCATAAACCACATATGGATCAACCAGTGGTCATTGCATGTGTGTTCTTTTCCACAAACCACATATGGATCCACTTGAGTCATTGCATGTGTGTTCTTCTCACAGACCACATATGGACCCAGTAGAGTCATTGCATGTGCGTTCTTATACTAAAACTAGCACTAGAGTCATTGCATGTGTGTTCTTGTCACAAACTACATATGGATCCACCAGTGTCATTGCATGTGTGTTCTTTCCACAAACCACACATGGATTGACTAGTGGTCATTACATGTGTGTTCCTTCCACAAACCACACATGGATCCCCCTGAGTCATTGCATGTGTGTTCTTTCCACAAACCACATATGGATCAACCAGTGTCATTGCATGTGTTTTCTTATACTAAAACTAGCACTAGAGTCATTGCATGTGTGTTCTTATACTAAAACCAGTACTAGAGTCATTGCATGTGTGTTCTTTCCACAAACCACACATGGATCAACCAGTGTCTTTGCATGTGTGTTCTTTCCACAAACCACATATGGATCAAAAAGTGGTCATTGCATGTGTGTTCTTTTCACAAACCACATATGGCCCCACTAGGGTCATTGCATGTGTGTTCTATCCACAAATCACACATTGATCGACCAGTGGTAATTGTATGTGTATTCTTTCCACAAACCACACATGGATCCCCCTGAGTCATTGCATGTGTGTTCTTTCCACAAACCACATATGGATCAACCAGTGTCATTGCATGTATTTTCTTATACTAAAACTAGCACTAGAGTCATTGCATGTGTGTTCTTATACTTAAACCAATACTAGAGTCATTACATGTGTGTTCTTTCCACAAACCACACATGGATCAGCTAGTGTCTTTGCATGTGTGATCTTTCCACAAACCACATATGGATCAACCAGTGGTCATTGCATGTGTGTTCTTTTCCACAAAACACATATGGATCCACTAGAGTCATTGCATGTGTGTTCTTTTCACAAACCACATATGGACCCATTAGAGTCATTGCATGTGCGTCCTTATTCTAAAACCAGCACTAGAGTCATTACATGTGTGTTCTTTTCACAAACTACATATGGATCCACCAGTGTCATTGCATGTGTGTTCTTTTCACAAACTACACATGGATTGACTAGTGGTCATTACATGTGTGTTCCTTCCACAAACCACATATGGACCCCCTGAGTCATTGCATGTGTGTTCTTTCCACGAACCACATATGGATCAACTAGTGTCATTGCATGTGTGTTCTTATACTAAAACCAGCACTAGGGTCATTGCATGTGTGTTCTTTCCACAAACCACATATGGATCAAGCAGTGGTCATTGCATGTGTGTTCTTTCCACAAACCACACATGGATCAACCAGTGTCATTGCATGTGTGTTCTTTCCACAAACCACATATGGATCAACCAGTGGTCATTGCATGTGTGGTCGTTTCCACAAACCACATATGGATCCACTAGAGTCATTGCATGTGTGTTCTTTTCACAAACCACCTATGGACCCACTAGAGTCGTTGCATGTGTGTTCTTATACTAAAACCAGCACTAGAGTCATTGCATGTGTGTTCTTTTCACTAACCACATATGGATCCACCAGTGGCATTGCATGTGTGTTCTTTTCACAAACCACACATGGATCGACCAGTGGTCATTGCATGTGGGTTCTTTCCACAAATTACACATGGATCCCCCTGAGTCATTGCATGTGTGTTCTTTCCACAAACCACATATGGATCAACCAGTGTTATTACATGTGTGTTCTTATACGAAAACCAGCACTAGAGTCATTGCATGTGTGTTCTTATACTAAAACCAGCACTAGAGTCATTGCATGTGTGTTCTTATACTAAAACCAGCACTAGAGTCATTGCATGTGTGTTCTTTCCAGAAACCACACATGGATCAACCAGTGTCTTTGCATGTGTGTTCTTTCCACAATCCACATATGGATCAACCAGTGGTCATTGCATGTGTGTTCTTTTCCACAAACCACATATGGATCCACTAGATTCATTGCATGTGTGTTCTTTGCACAAACCACATATGGACCCACTAGAGTTATTGCATGTGCGTTCTTATACTAAAACCAGCACTAGAGTCATTCCATGTGTGTTCTTTTCACAAACTACATATGGATCGACCAGTGTCATTGCATGTGTGTTCTTTCCACAAACCACACATGGATTGACTAGTGGTCATTACATGTGTGTTCCTTCCAGAAACCACACATGGATCCCCCTGAGTCATTGCATGTGTGTTCTTTCCACAAACCATATATGGATCAACTAGTGTCATTGCATGTGTGTTCTTATACTAAAACCAGCACTAGAGTCATTGCATGTGTGTTCTTTTCCACAAACCACACATGGATCAACCAGTGTCATTGCATGTGTGTTCTTTCCACAAACCACATATGGATCAACCAGTGGTCATTGCATGTGTGTTCTTTCCACAAACCACACATGGATTAACCAGTGTCATTGCATGTGTGTTCTTTCACAAACCACATATGGATCCACCAGTGTCATTGGATGTGTGTTCTTTCCACAAACCACACATGGATCGACCAATGGTCATTGCATGTGTATTCTTTCCACAAACCACACATGGATACCCCTGAGTCATTGCATGTGTGTTCTTTCCAAAAACCACATATGGATCAACCAGTGTCATTACATGTGTGTTCTTATACTAAAACCAGCACTAGAGTAATTGCATGTGTTTTCTTATACTAAAACCAGCACTAGATTCATTGCATGTGTGTTCTTATACTAAAACCAGCACTAGAGTCATTGCATGTGTGTTCTTTCCACAAACCACACATGGATCAACCAGTGTCATTGCATGTGTGTTCTTTCCACAAACCACATATGGATCAACCAGTGGTCATTGCATGTGTGTTCTTTTCCACAAACCACATATGGACGAACTAGAGTGATTGCATGTGTGTTCTTTTCATAAACCACATATGGCCCCACTAGAGTCATTGCATGTGTGTTCTTATACTAAAACCAGTACTAGAGTCATTGCATGTGTGTTCTCTCCACAAACCACACATGGATCAACCAGTGTCTTTGCATGTGTGTTCTTTCCACAAACCACATACGGATAAAAAAGTGGTCATTGCATGTGTGTTCTTTTCACAAACCACATATGGCACCACTAGGGTCATTGCATGTGTATTCTTTCCACAAACCACACATTGATCGACCAGTGGTCATTGTATGTGTATTCTTTCCACAAACCACACATGGATCCCCCTGAGTCATTGCATGTGAGTTCTTTCCACAAACCACATATGGATCAACCAGTGTCATTGCATGTGTTTTCTTATACTAAAACTAGCAGAAGAGTCATTGCATGTGTGTTCTTATACTTAAACCAATACTAGAGTCATTACATGTGTGTTCTTTCCACAAACCACACATGGATCAGCTAGTGTCTTTGCATGTGTGATCTTTCCACAAACCACATATGGATCAACCAGTCGTCATTGCATGTGTGTTCTTTTCCACAAAACACATATGGATCCACTAGAGTCATTGCATGTGTGTTCTTTTCACAAACCACATATGGACCCACTAGAGTCATTGCATGTGCGTCCTTATTCTAAAACCAGCACTAGAGTCATTACATGCGTGTTCTTTTCACAAACTACATATGGATCCACCAGTGTCATTGCATGTGTGTTCTTTCCACAAACCACACATGGATTGACTAGTGGTCATTACATGTGTGTTCCTTCCACAAACCACATATGGACCCCCTGAGTCATTGCATGTGTGTTCTTTCCACGAACCACATATGGATCAACTAGTGTCATTGCATGTGTGTTCTTACACTAAAACCAGCACTAGAGTCATTGCATGTGTGTTCTTTCCACAAACCACATATGGATCAAGCAGTGGTCATTGCATGTGTGTTCTTTCCATAAACCACACATGGATCAACCAGTGTCATTGCATGTGTGTTCTTTCCACAAACCACATATCGATCAACAAGTGGTCATTGCATGTGTGCTCGTTTCCACAAACCACATGTGGATCCACTAGAGTCATTGCATGTGTGTTCTTTTCACAAACCACATATGGACCCACTAGAGTCATTGCATGTGTGTTCTTATACTAAAACCAGCACTAGAGTCATTGCATGTGTGTTCTTTCCACAAACCACACATGGATCAACCAGTGTCATTGCATGTGTGTTCTTTCAACAAACCACATATGGATCAACCAGTGGTCATTGCATGTGTGTTCTTTTCCACAAACCACATACGGATGAACTAGAGTGATTGCATGTGTGTTCTTTTCACAAACCACATATGGCCCCACTAGAGTCATTGCATGTGTGTTCTTATACTAAAACCAACACTAGAGTCATTGCATGTGTGTTCTTTTCACAAACCACATATGGATCCACCAGTGTCATTGCATGTGTGTTCTTTTCACAAACCACACATGGATCGACCAGTGGTCATTGCATGTGTGTTCTTTCCACAAACTACACATGGATCCCCCTGAGTCATTGCATGTGTGTTCTTTCCACAAACCACATATGGATCAACCAGTGTCATTACATGTGTGTTCTTATACGAAAACCAGCACTAGAGTCATTGCATGTGTGTTCTTATACTAAAACCAGCACTAGAGTCATTGCATGTGTGTTCTTATACTAAAACCAGCACTAGAGTCATTGCATGTGTGTTCTTTCCAGAAACCACACATGGATCAACCAGTGTCTTTGCATGTGTGTTCTTTCCACAAACCACATATGGATCAATCAGTGGTCATTGCATGTGTGTTCTTTTCCACAAACCACATATGGATCCACTAGAGTCATTGCATGTGTGTTCTTTTCACAAACCACATATGGACCCACTAGAGTCATTGCATGTGCGTTCTTATACTAAAACCAACACTAGAGTCATTGCATGTGTGTTCTTTTCACAAACTACATATGGATCCACCAGTGTCATTGCATGGGTCTTCTTTCCACAAACCACACATGGATTGACCAGTGGTCATTACATGTGTGTTCCTTCCACAAACCACACATGGATCCCCCTGAGTCATTGCATGTGTGTTCTTTCCACGAACCACATATGGATCAACTAGTGTCATTGCATGTGTGTTCTTATACTAAAACCAGCACTAGAGTAATTGCATGTGTTTTCTTATACTAAAACCAGCACTAGAGTCATTGCATGTGTGTTCTTATACTAAAACCAGCACTAGAGTCATTGCATGTGTGTTCTTTCCACAAACCACACATGGATCAACCAGTGTCATTGCATGTGTGTTCTTTCCACAAACCACATATGGATCAACCAGTGGTCTTTGCATGTGTGTTCTTTTCCACAAACCACATATGGATGAACTAGAGTGATTGCATGTGTGTTCTTTTCATAAACCACATATGGCCCCACTAGAGTCATTGCATGTGTGTTCTTATACTAAAACCAGCACTAGAGTCATTGCATGTGTGTTCTTTTCACAAACCACATATGGATCCACCAGTGTCATTGCATGTGTGTTCTTTTCACAAACCACACATGGATCGACCAGTGGTCATTGCATGTGTGTTCTTTCCACAAACTACACATGGATCCCCCTGAGTCATTGCATGTGTGTTCTTTCCACAAACCACATATGGATCAACCAGTGTCATTACACGTGTGTTCTTATATGAAAACCAGCACTAGAGTCATTGCATGTGTGTTCTTATACTAAAACCAGCACTAGAGTCATTGCATGTGTGTTCTTATACTAAAACCAGCACTAGAGTCATTGCATGTGTGTTCTTTCCAGAAACCACACATGGATCAACCAGTGTCTTTGCATCTGTGTTCTTTCCACAAACCACATATGGATCAACCAGTGGTCATTGCATGTGTGTTCTTTTCCACAAACCACATATGGATCCACTAGAGTCATTGCATGTGTGTTCTTTTCACAAACCACATATGGACCCACTAGAGTTATTGCATGTGCGTTCTTATACTAAAACCAGCACTAGAGTCATTGCATGTGTGTTCCTTTCACAAACTACATATGGATCCACCAGTGTCATTGCATGTGTGTTCTTTCCACAAACCACACATGGATTGACTAGTGGTCATTACATGTGTGTTCCTTCCACAAACCGCACATGGATCCCCCTGAGTCATTGCATGTGTGTTCTTTCCACGAACCACATATGGATCAACTAGTGTCATTGCATGTGTGTTCTTATACTAAAACCAGCACTAGAGTCATTGCATGTGTGTTCTTTTCCACAAACCACACATGGATCAACCAGTGTCATTGCATGTGTGTTCTTTCCACAAACCACATATGGATCAACCAGTGGTCATTGCATGTGTGTTCTTTCCACAAAACACACATGGATCAACCAGTGTCATTACATGTGTGTTCTTTCACAAACCACATATGGATCCACCAATGTCATTGGATGTGTGTTCTTTCCACAAACCACACATGGATCAACCAATGGTCATTGCATGTGTGTTCTTTCCACAAACCACACATGGATACCCCTGAGTCATTGCATGTGTGTTCTTTCCAAAAACCACATATGGATCAACCAGTGTCATTACATGTGTGTTCGTATACTAAAACCAGCACTAGAGTAATTGCATGTGTTTTCTTTTACTAAAACCAGCACTAGAGTCATTGCATGTGTGTTCTTATACTAAAACCAGCACTAGAGTCATTGCATGTGTGTTCTTTCCACAAACCACACATGGATCAACCAGTGTCATTGCATGTGTGTTCTTTCCACAAACCACATATGGATCAACCAGTGGTCATTGCATGTGTGTTCTTTTCCACAAACCACATATGGATGAACTAGAGTGATTGCATGTGTGTTCTTTTCATAAACCACATATGGCCCCACTAGAGTCATTGCATGTGTCTTCTTATACTAAAACCAGCACTAGAGTCATTGCATGTGTGTTCTTTTCACAAACCACATATGGATCCACCAGTGTCATTGCATGTGTGTTCTTTTCACAAACCACACATGGATCGACCAGTGGTCATTGCATGTGTGTTCTTTCCACAAACTACACATGGATCCCCCTGAGTCATTGCATGTGTGTTCTTTCCACAAACCACATATGGATCAACCAGTGTCATTACATGTGTGTTCTTATACGAAAACCAGCACTAGAGTCATTGCATGTGTGTTCTTATACTAAAACCAGCACTAGAGTCATTGCATGTGTGTTCTTATACTAAAACCAGCACTAGAGTCATTGCATGTGTGTTCTTTCCAGAAACCACACATGGATCAACCAGTGTCTTTGCATGTGTGTTCTTTCCACAAACCACATATGGATCAACCAGTGGTCATTGCATGTGTGTTCTTTTCCACAAACCACATATGGATCCACTAGAGTCATTGCATGTGTGTTCTTTTCACAAACCACATATGGACCCACTAGAGTCATTGCATGTGCGTTCTTATACTAAAACCAACACTAGAGTCATTTCATGTGTGTTCTTTTCACAAACTACATATGGATCCACCAGTGTCATTGCATGTGTGTTCTTTCCACAAACCACACATGGATTGACTAGTGGTCATTACATGTGTGTTCCTTCCACAAACCACACATGGATCCCCATGAGTCATTGCATGTGTGTTCTTTCCACGAACCACATATGGATCAACTAGTGTCATTGCATGTGTGTTCTTATACTAAAACCAGCACTAGAGTAATTGCATGTGTTTTCTTATACTAAAACCAGCACTAGAGTCATTGCATGTGTGTTCTTATACTAAAACCAGCACTAGAGTCATTGCATGTGTGTTCTTTCCACAAACCACACATGGATCAACCAGTGTCATTGCATGTGTGTTCTTTCAACAAACCACATATGGATCAACCAGTGGTCATTGCATGTGTGTTCTTTTCCACAAACCACATACGGATGAACTAGAGTGATTGCATGTGTGTTCTTTTCACAAACCACATATGGCCCCACTAGAGTCATTGCATGTGTGTTCTTATACTAAAACCAACACTAGAGTCATTGCATGTGTGTTCTTTTCACAAACCACATATGGATCCACCAGTGTCATTGCATGTGTGTTCTTTTCACAAACCACACATGGATCGACCAGTGGTCATTGCATGTGTGTTCTTTCCACAAACTACACATGGATCCCCCTGAGTCATTGCATGTGTGTTCTTTCCACAAACCACATATGGATCAACCAGTGTCATTACATGTGTGTTCTTATACGAAAACGAGCACTAGAGTCATTGCATGTGTGTTCTTATACTAAAACCAGCACTAGAGTCATTGCATGTGTGTTCTTATACTAAAACCAGCACTAGAGTCATTGCATGTGTGTTCTTTCCAGAAACCACACATGGATCAACCAGTGTCTTTGCATGTGTGTTCTTTCCACAAACCACATATGGATCAATCAGTGGTCATTGCATGTGTGTTCTTTTCCACAAACCACATATGGATCCACTAGAGTCATTGCATGTGTGTTCTTTTCACAAACCACATATGGACCCACTAGAGTCATTGCATGTGCGTTCTTATACTAAAACCAACACTAGAGTCATTGCATGTGTGTTCTTTTCACAAACTACATATGGATCCACCAGTGTCATTGCATGGGTCTTCTTTCCACAAACCACACATGGATTGACCAGTGGTCATTACATGTGTGTTCCTTCCACAAACCACACATGGATCCCCCTGAGTCATTGCATGTGTGTTCTTTCCACGAACCACATATGGATCAACTAGTGTCATTGCATGTGTGTTCTTATACTAAAACCAGCACTAGAGTAATTGCATGTGTTTTCTTATACTAAAACCAGCACTAGAGTCATTGCATGTGTGTTCTTATACTAAAACCAGCACTAGAGTCATTGCATGTGTGTTCTTTCCACAAACCACACATGGATCAACCAGTGTCATTGCATGTGTGTTCTTTCCACAAACCACATATGGATCAACCAGTGGTCTTTGCATGTGTGTTCTTTTCCACAAACCACATATGGATGAACTAGAGTGATTGCATGTGTGTTCTTTTCATAAACCACATATGGCCCCACTAGAGTCATTGCATGTGTGTTCTTATACTAAAACCAGCACTAGAGTCATTGCATGTGTGTTCTTTTCACAAACCACATATGGATCCACCAGTGTCATTGCATGTGTGTTCTTTTCACAAACCACACATGGATCGACCAGTGGTCATTGCATGTGTGTTCTTTCCACAAACTACACATGGATCCCCCTGAGTCATTGCATGTGTGTTCTTTCCACAAACCACATATGGATCAACCAGTGTCATTACACGTGTGTTCTTATATGAAAACCAGCACTAGAGTCATTGCATGTGTGTTCTTATACTAAAACCAGCACTAGAGTCATTGCATGTGTGTTCTTATACTAAAACCAGCACTAGAGTCATTGCATGTGTGTTCTTTCCAGAAACCACACATGGATCAACCAGTGTCTTTGCATCTGTGTTCTTTCCACAAACCACATATGGATCAACCAGTGGTCATTGCATGTGTGTTCTTTTCCACAAACCACATATGGATCCACTAGAGTCATTGCATGTGTGTTCTTTTCACAAACCACATATGGACCCACTAGAGTTATTGCATGTGCGTTCTTATACTAAAACCAGCACTAGAGTCATTGCATGTGTGTTCCTTTCACAAACTACATATGGATCCACCAGTGTCATTGCATGTGTGTTCTTTCCACAAACCACACATGGATTGACTAGTGGTCATTACATGTGTGTTCCTTCCACAAACCGCACATGGATCCCCCTGAGTCATTGCATGTGTGTTCTTTCCACGAACCACATATGGATCAACTAGTGTCATTGCATGTGTGTTCTTATACTAAAACCAGCACTAGAGTCATTGCATGTGTGTTCTTTTCCACAAACCACACATGGATCAACCAGTGTCATTGCATGTGTGTTCTTTCCACAAACCACATATGGATCAACCAGTGGTCATTGCATGTGTGTTCTTTCCACAAAACACACATGGATCAACCAGTGTCATTACATGTGTGTTCTTTCACAAACCACATATGGATCCACCAATGTCATTGGATGTGTGTTCTTTCCACAAACCACACATGGATCAACCAATGGTCATTGCATGTGTGTTCTTTCCACAAACCACACATGGATACCCCTGAGTCATTGCATGTGTGTTCTTTCCAAAAACCACATATGGATCAACCAGTGTCATTACATGTGTGTTCGTATACTAAAACCAGCACTAGAGTAATTGCATGTGTTTTCTTTTACTAAAACCAGCACTAGAGTCATTGCATGTGTGTTCTTATACTAAAACCAGCACTAGAGTCATTGCATGTGTGTTCTTTCCACAAACCACACATGGATCAACCAGTGTCATTGCATGTGTGTTCTTTCCACAAACCACATATGGATCAACCAGTGGTCATTGCATGTGTGTTCTTTTCCACAAACCACATATGGATGAACTAGAGTGATTGCATGTGTGTTCTTTTCATAAACCACATATGGCCCCACTAGAGTCATTGCATGTGTCTTCTTATACTAAAACCAGCACTAGAGTCATTGCATGTGTGTTCTTTTCACAAACCACATATGGATCCACCAGTGTCATTGCATGTGTGTTCTTTTCACAAACCACACATGGATCGACCAGTGGTCATTGCATGTGTGTTCTTTCCACAAACTACACATGGATCCCCCTGAGTCATTGCATGTGTGTTCTTTCCACAAACCACATATGGATCAACCAGTGTCATTACTGTTGGAGATATGCCCAAGAGGCAATAATAAAGTGGTTATTATCATATCTTCACACTTATGATAAATGTTTACATACCATGCTATAATTGTATTAACCGGAAACATTAATACTTGTGTGATTTGTAAACTAAAATAAGAGTCCCTAGTAAAGCCTCTTGTTAAACTAGCTTGTTGGTTAATATATGATCATGGTTTCCTGATCATGAACATAGAGATGTTATTAACAACAGGATCATATCATTAGGAGAATGATATGGTGGACATACTCCTATAGATAAGCGTAGCATAAAGATCAAGTCATTTCAATAGTTCAATTGCTATATGCTTTCTGATACATAGTAACCTAATTCCTTCGACCATGAGATCATGCATATCACCTTTACTGGATGGATGCTTTGATGTCATCAAACACCACACCGTAACAGGGTGGCTATAAAAGTGGCATTGAGTGTTCGGAAAGTATTGGTTGAAACACATGGATCAAGAGTGGGATTTGTCCATCCACATGACGGATAGATATTCTCTGGGCCCTCTCGGTGAAATGTCATCCAATTAGCTTGCAAGCATGTGACTTGGTCACAAGGGATCACATATCACGGGAACGAGAAAAGAGTACTTATCAGTAACGAGGTTGAACTAGGTATGCAGAGATACCGACGATCATAACCTTGGATAAGTAACATATCGTGAGACAAAGGGAAATTGGTATCGTATGTAAGTGGTTCATTCGATCGCAAAGTAATCGTAGAAATATGTGGGAGCCATATGAATTTCCAGATTCCTCTATTGGTTATTGTTCGGAGAAGTGTCTCGATCATGTCCGCATAATTCACGAACCGTAGGGAGACACACTTAAGGATTCGACGTTGTTTGAGTAGTTATGGTATTATGAGAAAGAGACCGAATGTTGTTCGGAGTCTCGGATGGGATCCGGGATATCACGAGGTGATCCGGAATGGTCCGGAGAATAAGATTCATATAAGGAAAGTCCCGTTTCGGAGTTCGGGAATGATTCCGGTGTTTTCATCGGGGATATTCTAGAAGGTTCCGGATTGTCCGGCACTCCGGGGGGGAAGGGGTACATGAATGTGTCATTACATATTGGAATGATTGCATCATGTACTAAGTGTTCTTGCTGTCCCAAATATAGGATTAAATTGAATCCTAAAACAGAAAAGTCAAATGTCCAGTTTGAAAGTCAAACTGCCAAAACAAGAAACTGTGGGAAACAAGCAAGAGGAGTTGGAACCAACCTGGAGGAGGAGTTGGACTCCTCCAGGCCGGCGCCCAGCCCAAGGCCGAGTTGGGGAGGGACTCCCTCCCTCCCCTGGCGCGCCCACACCCTCCCACCTATATAAGGAGGGGCAGGGCTCCCCTCCTAGACACACAAGTTTCCTATCCTCTAAACTAAACCCTAGATCTAGACCCCGGTTTAGAGCTATTCGGTTTAGAGCCTTCTAATTGGTTTAGAGCCTTCTAATTGGTGTGTCTAATTACTAGACCACTAATAGCCTCTCTCATAAGCTCCACCATACTCGCACCGGCTTAAGGCGAAGCCCTGCGGGATCTCCCCTCTACTTCCGGTACCACGCCGTTGTGCTGCCGGAATCGCGAGGAGAGTGCTACAACCTCCGCTGCCTGCTGGAACAAGGGAGAGGAAGGTCTTCGTCGAGTACCGAACGTGTGACCGACTGCGGGAGCGCTGCGGGAACGCGGCGCTGGAAGGATCGTCTACGCGATCTTGAGATCGGAAAGAGTACGACTACATCATCCACGAGAATCTGCTCTCGTTAACCGCTTTGGAATCTTCGAGGGTGAGTTCCTCTATCGACTCGTTGCTACAATCTAGTAGATAGATCTTGGCTTGTTTGTTTGTATGCGATAGAAAAATTTTGTTTTCCATGCTACGAACCCCTACAGTGGTATCAGAGCCGTGTCTATATGTAGATCTGTTGCACGAGTAGAACACAATGGTCATTGTGGGCGTTGATGCTTTTATTGTAGATTGCTTTGCGTGTACTTTGCATCTTGCGGTATGTTGGGATGAAGCGGCCCGGGCTAACCTTACATGACATCGTTCATGAGACTTGCTCCACGCTTGACATGCAACTTGTATTGCATAAGTGGCTTTGCGGGTGCCTGTTTCTCCTAGCATAGTAAAGATCCAATTTACAACGGGTAATCAACAATGCTAGTATCAATGTTGTGGTTCTTGTTCGTAGGTTAGAACGACACTTATGGAAAGCCCCAAACCACGTAAAATATGCAAAGAAAGTAGAAGCGTCTAACTTTGTTTTGCAGGGGTGTGCAGTGATGTGATATGGCCATGATTGTGATTATATTTGATGTATGCAATGTTCCTTATTGTAAGTTGGCAACCGGCAGGAGCCATATGGTTGTCTTTAATTTCTGTTAAGACCTGCGTGTCTATTCAAAATAGTTGTAATAGTTGAAGCTGGTGGACGACAACCATGAAGAAGCGTCATTGACCTTGATGCTATGCCGATGATGATGGAGATCATGTTCGTGCTTGAAGATGGAGATCGGAAGCACAAAGAAGAAAGGCCATATCATATCACATATTATGAATTGCATGTGATGTTAATCCTTTATGCATCTTGTATTGCTTAGTAGACGACGGTAGCATTATAAGATGATCCCTCATGCACATAAATTTCAAGTTCTAAAGTGTTCACCCTTAGTATGCACCGTTGCCAAAGCTTGTTGCTTCGAAGCACCACGTGATGATCGGGTGTCTTTGATTCCGCGGGTGAATACAACGTAAGCAAGCCAGATTTGCTTATGCGGTAGCTAAGGTTTGATCTTGACGAGCCTAGCATGTACAGACATGGCCTCAGGAACACGGATCGCCGAAAGGTAAAGCATGAATCATATAGCAGATATGATGAACATGTCGATTGTTCGCCATTGAAGCTATATCAATTCTCGTGATGATCGGTTTTGATATGGGGGATTTGGTTCGTGTGATCACTAAAACAATGTGAGGGATATTGTTTTGAGTGGGAGTTCACCTAGATTAATTTAATTATTAATTAGAACTCAATTTATCATAAACTAAATCAAAGTGAAATTGCATAGTTGTTGTAGTCATTGGCATCCGTTTACCACCTTGCGCTTAGTTATAATTGAGATGATAGAACTATAGAATTCTGGTTAGTTACTTTACGAACTGGTATCGTATTGTTTTGAAGTGTTAATCTAAAGTTTAAAAGTCCTATTGCAAACTTTCAGTAAGTTCCGGTTACTCCATGAAGTTTAATAATTAGTATTAAATCAAGAGTAACAATTCCAAGTGTTAGTATATAAGTATCATGTTTGTATCCATGATTCTTGATATTCAAAGGATTCCCTTAATATCAAGGTTATCTAGGATCTGAAAGAGTTGTTTCAGAAACCATGATGTGTGG
The DNA here is from genome assembly GCA_916181665.1 of Avena sativa. NCBI lineage: Eukaryota > Viridiplantae > Streptophyta > Magnoliopsida > Poales > Poaceae > Avena > Avena sativa. The sequence continues at coordinate 21,006,796 of OV702290.1, read as the reverse complement.
AAGATATTGTGATATCTGAAACGAAGTTTTGGTTGCAACATGATAGAGTATAATATGGCAAAAGTCATGTTCTCATATTTGATGAGAATTTGCAAAAGGGTTGGAGACACTTGTTGTCCTAATCCTCCAAAAGGTTTTGGATAGCAACATTATACTCATAATTCATCGTTATAAGCTAAAAGTAGCTTGATCATGGACGATTCCATGATAAGGGTGAATATTTGATGTAGGTGAAATGTTTACTACACCAAGAGATTACTAAAGAAAGGAATTTGAAAGAACACCAAATATTTGATGATGGTGATCTACTTCAAAGTGCAAGTCCAAAGACATTGGTATTTAATTATACACGCTTTGGACTATATGTCATATGTATGACTCCACTATTGATGTTAATAGATTCTTTCAAACAGAAAAGGAAATACTGAAAGAAAATCTCATAAATATATGGCAGAAAAGAAAAGACTAGAATCGTTCAGTTTAAGTATATAGATGATATACATGTTATGGCTATATTCTTTGCTTGTTAAACAATGTGGTTCTTAAGTATTTGATACTGAATTTGTTGGTGTGAATCGTCATACGAAACAACACAATTCATGAACTACAATGGCCTAAGTAACTAGCAAAAGAATATGTGATGATGTTCATCGAGAACAAAATAAAGGGTTATTGTGTTGCTTGTTAAACATCAAAGCTTGCCTTCAAAGATTTGTTTTATCAGGTATTATGAGAACAAAAGGATTGTTCAAATAATTGCCGTAATCCATAAAAGATGGATGATTCGCAAATCTCGTTGGAGACATCACATCCATAAAACTAGTGCTAAAAATGTCGAAAGACAAATTGATTGAAAGATCACTTAGGAAGTGACATCGCCGTTTAAATTATATTTGAAAGAAAACATGAAGAAACTCCATGTTGATGGAATTTTGGAGTCTTCTGATTTTTGATCAAATGACGCTTGTGAAACTTTCTTAGAGATAATTAAAACTTCGTTCATAGGCCAAAAGGGAATGAATGACTAGCTTATTGGAACTTGTACATATTGTTGTACGAAATCCATTATGTGTAGTCAAGAGCGATGGATTTCAACTTCATATGCTTTCTCCAAAAATTTGAGTGAATATATGAATATTTACTTAATAAGGATAAAGTATGAAACACTTGAAAAGTTCAAAGACTTTCAAGATGAAGTGCAAAATCATTGTAACAAGAATATAAACAGTTTATGATAAAGATCATAAAGGAAGATATTTGAGTTACAAGTTTAGCATAATACCTAAGATTTAAGGAATCGTTCCGTAGATTTGCATTTCCCGAAACACCATAAGAGTATGGAGCGTTCGAGATATGTAATTAAACCTTGTTTGACATGGTAAGATCAAAGGTATAATTCATAAAACTGCCATTGTATTTTAAAGATTAAAAGCTTTAGAGATTACCGTTTTTCCACTGAAAAGAGCTCCATCATAAACCGCTGAAATGACACCATATAAGGTTATGGTTTGGGATAAAACCCAAGTTGTCCTTTCTTAAACATTGGTATGCTATGCATAAGAAAGATGTGTGCAACCAAAGTCGGATGAACCTGTCTTTGTATAAACTGTTCCTCCATAAAACACCGGAGACAAAAGTGTTTGTTGCTTAGAACGTCAAGTTTCTTTGAGAAGAAATTTTTCGTGAAAAGTTAAGTGGGAGGACAATAGAAACTTTGATAAGGTTAAAAGAACCTTAGCTATATGTGCAGAATTGCGCAGCGCCGAAAAGTGTTTCGGAGGCAGCAACAATGCTCATGGTTCACGTACCTCAAAAGGTTGTGGTCACGGAGATCCAAGTTCCTATTGAAACAAGTAGGTCGGATGAACAATCAAATACCAAGATTTGAGGGTTGAATCATTATTTGAGAATAATGAACCGACTACATGCAGAGAAGCGATGATGGGCCCTGACTCCGTAAAATGGCTTGAAGCCATAAAATCCGTGATAGTTCCATACACGAGAAATCAAGTTTTGAACTTGAAGGACCCTCGAGAAAGGTGTAAGACCTTATAGTTGTGTCTGGATCTATAAAGAAATAGACATGGATGTTTCACATCTAGTCAACATGTTGGGAAAGAGTTCACAACAATGTTCAAAGGTTGACTATGAAAAGATTTTGATCTTTCATAGTGATATTTAGTCTAGACGGATTAATGTAGCAACCACTACATATAATTTGTTATATGGTAGTTGAATAAACAAAACAAGTTCTTCTAATAGAATCGTTACCTAGGACATGTGCATAACACGGTCCATAGGGTTTTGTTAATTCAAAGGATGCTAAAAGCATATGCAAACTTCAATGGTTAGAGTGAGCATAGCGGAGTTGGAATCTTCACTATGATGAAACTGTTAAAAGAGTTTAATTTCATCAGAGACAATGAAGATGCTTGCGTTTGCAAGAAATTAAGTGGGAGCGTAAAGACATGTTTCTAATACATTATGTGGAAGACATATTGTTGATTGGAAATAATGTATCTTTTATTAACACATATTAAGAATTTCATCCCGATGAAAGACTTAGGCAAAACCCAAATATTTGGCATCAATAGACGCTAATATGGTTGTGCCAGAAGTACATAGACGAGATATTGAATGAATTCAATATAGAAACTACAAGAAAGGTTCTTGTTGCACAGAAAGGATTGAAAGAGTTCAATGTTGATGATATATTCAAGTGTATTGGCACTTGGTAAGTGAAACAAAGATTCAAGTATAGATTGATACTTGATGTATGAAATCACAAAGAGTATTTATATCAATCATACTGTGATATGTACAAATCCAGATATGTCCTATGCTCTAAATGTTGTGAGCATATACCAGAATGATTTGTAAGATGATCATTGGACAATAGTAAGGATATTCTTATGATCTTTTGGAAGAACTAAGAGTATAATATTTGTAGAAGTGACAAATAGATGGTTAGTTCATTGTAAAAGTACTACATTGATACTAGCTTTGTCACAAAGTACAAATTAAGTTTATCTCAATCTAAACTAAGGGTGGCACAATATAATGGAAAGTGAGTTCCATAATGGATTTGGATGATTTCCAAAGTTAAGACATTGTGACAGATACTACAACAAAAGGCTAAGTATATGACTGCTATTATAGCAGCAAAAGAGGGCATTTGTGTCAAGAAGTTTGTTATCAAACTAGGTGTAGTTCACAGTGGGATAATACTATGAAGATATATTGTGCGACAATATTATCAAAATGTTTTAACCCCAAAGAGCTAAAGGTCACACCGAAAGACCAAATTTATACAAAGCCATCTCATTAGAGAATGAGTGATGCGTAGAGACGCAAAGACATGCAATTACACACGGACCTGGAAGTGTCAGATCCGGAGATCAGTTGACCACTAGCAATCGTGTACATACAACACCGGAAAGCAATAGGTGTTGAATACACAAAGATTTGAAACTAGATTATTGACTCTAGTGCAAGTGGGAGACTGTTGGAGATATGCCCAAGAGGCAATAATAAAGTGGTTATTATCATATCTTCACACTTATGATAAATGTTTACATACCATGCTATAATTGTATTAACCGGAAACATTAATACTTGTGTGATTTGTAAACTAAAATAAGAGTCCCTAGTAAAGCCTCTTGTTAAACTAGCTTGTTGGTTAATATATGATCATGGTTTCCTGATCATGAACATAGAGATGTTATTAACAACAGGATCATATCATTAGGAGAATGATATGGTGGACATACTCCTATAGATAAGCGTAGCATAAAGATCAAGTCATTTCAATAGTTCAATTGCTATATGCTTTCTGATACATAGTAACCTAATTCCTTCGACCATGAGATCATGCATATCACCTTTACTGGATGGATGCTTTGATGTCATCAAACACCACACCGTAACAGGGTGGCTATAAAAGTGGCATTGAGTGTTCGGAAAGTATTGGTTGAAACACATGGATCAAGAGTGGGATTTGTCCATCCACATGACGGATAGATATTCTCTGGGCCCTCTCGGTGAAATGTCATCCAATTAGCTTGCAAGCATGTGACTTGGTCACAAGGGATCACATATCACGGGAACGAGAAAAGAGTACTTATCAGTAACGAGGTTGAACTAGGTATGCAGAGATACCGACGATCATAACCTTGGATAAGTAACATATCGTGAGACAAAGGGAAATTGGTATCGTATGTAAGTGGTTCATTCGATCGCAAAGTAATCGTAGAAATATGTGGGAGCCATATGAATTTCCAGATTCCTCTATTGGTTATTGTTCGGAGAAGTGTCTCGATCATGTCCGCATAATTCACGAACCGTAGGGAGACACACTTAAGGATTCGACGTTGTTTGAGTAGTTATGGTATTATGAGAAAGAGACCGAATGTTGTTCGGAGTCTCGGATGGGATCCGGGATATCACGAGGTGATCCGGAATGGTCCGGAGAATAAGATTCATATAAGGAAAGTCCCGTTTCGGAGTTCGGGAATGATTCCGGTGTTTTCATCGGGGATATTCTAGAAGGTTCCGGATTGTCCGGCACTCCGGGGGGGAAGGGGTACATGAATGTGTCATTACATATTGGAATGATTGCATCATGTACTAAGTGTTCTTGCTGTCCCAAATATAGGATTAAATTGAATCCTAAAACAGAAAAGTCAAATGTCCAGTTTGAAAGTCAAACTGCCAAAACAAGAAACTGTGGGAAACAAGCAAGAGGAGTTGGAACCAACCTGGAGGAGGAGTTGGACTCCTCCAGGCCGGCGCCCAGCCCAAGGCCGAGTTGGGGAGGGACTCCCTCCCTCCCCTGGCGCGCCCACACCCTCCCACCTATATAAGGAGGGGCAGGGCTCCCCTCCTAGACACACAAGTTTCCTATCCTCTAAACTAAACCCTAGATCTAGACCCCGGTTTAGAGCTATTCGGTTTAGAGCCTTCTAATTGGTTTAGAGCCTTCTAATTGGTGTGTCTAATTACTAGACCACTAATAGCCTCTCTCATAAGCTCCACCATACTCGCACCGGCTTAAGGCGAAGCCCTGCGGGATCTCCCCTCTACTTCCGGTACCACGCCGTTGTGCTGCCGGAATCGCGAGGAGAGTGCTACAACCTCCGCTGCCTGCTGGAACAAGGGAGAGGAAGGTCTTCGTCGAGTACCGAACGTGTGACCGACTGCGGGAGCGCTGCGGGAACGCGGCGCTGGAAGGATCGTCTACGCGATCTTGAGATCGGAAAGAGTACGACTACATCATCCACGAGAATCTGCTCTCGTTAACCGCTTTGGAATCTTCGAGGGTGAGTTCCTCTATCGACTCGTTGCTACAATCTAGTAGATAGATCTTGGCTTGTTTGTTTGTATGCGATAGAAAAATTTTGTTTTCCATGCTACGAACCCCTACAATTACATGTGTGTTCTTATACGAAAACCAGCACTAGAGTCATTGCATGTGTGTTCTTATACTAAAACCAGCACTAGAGTCATTGCATGTGTGTTCTTATACTAAAACCAGCACTAGAGTCATTGCATGTGTGTTCTTTCCAGAAACCACACATGGATCAACCAGTGTCTTTGCATGTGTGTTCTTTCCACAAACCACATATGGATCAACCAGTGGTCATTGCATGTGTGTTCTTTTCCACAAACCACATATGGATCCACTAGAGTCATTGCATGTGTGTTCTTTTCACAAACCACATATGGACCCACTAGAGTCATTGCATGTGCGTTCTTATACTAAAACCAACACTAGAGTCATTTCATGTGTGTTCTTTTCACAAACTACATATGGATCCACCAGTGTCATTGCATGTGTGTTCTTTCCACAAACCACACATGGATTGACTAGTGGTCATTACATGTGTGTTCCTTCCACAAACCACACATGGATCCCCATGAGTCATTGCATGTGTGTTCTTTCCACGAACCACATATGGATCAACTAGTGTCATTGCATGTGTGTTCTTATACTAAAACCAGCACTAGAGTAATTGCATGTGTTTTCTTATACTAAAACCAGCACTAGAGTCATTGCATGTGTGTTCTTATACTAAAACCAGCACTAGAGTCATTGCATGTGTGTTCTTTCCAGAAACCACACATGGATCAACCAGTGTCTTTGCATCTGTGTTCTTTCCACAAAACACATATGGATCAACCAGTGGTCATTGCATGTGTGTTCTTTTCCACAAACAACATATGGATCCACTAGAGTCATTGCATGTGTGTTCTTTTCACAAACCACATATGGACCCACTAGAGTTATTGCATGTGCGTTCTTATACTAAAACCAGCACTAGAGTCATTGCATGTGTGTTCTTTTCCACAAACCACACATGGATCAACCAGTGTCATTGCATGTGTGTTCTTTCCACAAACCACATATGGATCAACCAGTGGTCATTGCATGTGTGTTCTTTCCACAAACCACACATGGATTGACTAGTGGTCATTACATGTGTGTTCCTTCCACAAACCGCACATGGATCCCCCTGAGTCATTGCATGTGTGTTCTTTCCACGAACCACATATGGATCAACTAGTGTCATTGCATGTGTGTTCTTATACTAAAACCAGCACTAGAGTCATTGCATGTGTGTTCTTTTCCACAAACCACACATGGATCAACCAGTGTCATTGCATGTGTGTTCTTTCCACAAACCACATATGGATCAACCAGTGGTCATTGCATGTGTGTTCTTTCCACAAAACACACATGGATCAACCAGTGTCATTACATGTGTGTTCTTTCACAAACCACATATGGATCCACCAATGTCATTGGATGTGTGTTCTTTCCACAAACCACACATGGATCAACCAATGGTCATTGCATGTGTGTTCTTTCCACAAACCACACATGGATACCCCTGAGTCATTGCATGTGTGTTCTTTCCAAAAACCACATATGGATCAACCAGTGTCATTACATGTGTGTTCGTATACTAAAACCAGCACTAGAGTAATTGCATGTGTTTTCTTTTACTAAAACCAGCACTAGAGTCATTGCATGTGTGTTCTTATACTAAAACCAGCACTAGAGTCATTGCATGTGTGTTCTTTCCACAAACCACACATGGATCAACCAGTGTCATTGCATGTGTGTTCTTTCCACAAACCACATATGGATCAACCAGTGGTCATTGCATGTGTGTTCTTTTCCACAAACCACATATGGATGAACTAGAGTGATTGCATGTGTGTTCTTTTCATAAACCACATATGGCCCCACTAGAGTCATTTCATGTGTGTTCTTATACTAAAACCAGCACTAGAGTCATTGCATGTGTGTTCTTTTCACAAACCACATATGGATCCACCAGTGTCATTGCATGTGTGTTCTTTTCACAAACCACACATGGATCGACCAGTGGTCATTGCATGTGTGTTCTTTCCACAAACTACACATGGATCCCCCTGAGTCATTGCATGTGTGTTCTTTCCACAAACCACATATGGATCAACCAGTGTCATTACATGTGTGTTCTTATACGAAAACCAGCACTAGAGTCATTGCATGTGTGTTCTTATACTAAAACCAGCACTAGAGTCATTGCATGTGTGTTCTTATACTAAAACCAGCACTAGAGTCATTGCATGTGTGTTCTTTCCAGAAACCACACATGGATCAACCAGTGTCTTTGCATGTGTGTTCTTTCCACAAACCACATATGGATCAACCAGTGGTCATTGCATGTGTGTTCTTTTCCACAAACCACATATGGATCCACTAGAGTCATTGCATGTGTGTTCTTTTCACAAACCACATATGGACCCACTAGAGTCATTGCATGTGCGTTCTTATACTAAAACCAACACTAGAGTCATTTCATGTGTGTTCTTTTCACAAACTACATATGGATCCACCAGTGTCATTGCATGTGTGTTCTTTCCACAAACCACACATGGATTGACTAGTGGTCATTACATGTGTGTTCCTTCCACAAACCACACATGGATCCCCATGAGTCATTGCATGTGTGTTCTTTCCACGAACCACATATGGATCAACCAGTGTCATTGCACGTGTGTTCTTATACTAAAACCAGCACTAGAGTAATTGCATGTGTTTTCTTATACTAAAACCAGCATTAGAGTCATTGCATGTGTGTTCTTATACTAAAACCAGCACTAGAGTCATTGCATGTGTGTTCTTTCCAGAAACCACACATGGATCAACCAGTGTCTTTGCATGTGTGTTCTTTCCACAAAACACATATGGATCAACCAGTGGTCATTGCATGTGTGTTCTTTTCCACAAACAACATATGGATCCACTAGAGTCATTGCATGTGTGTTCTTTTCACAAACCACATATGGACCCACTAGAGTTATTGCATGTGCGTTCTTATACTAAAACCAGCACTAGAGTCATTGCATGTGTGTTCTTTTCACAAACTACATATGGATCCACCAGTGTCATTGCATGTGTGTTCTTTCCACAAACCACACATGGATTGACTAGTGGTCATTACATGTGTGTTCCTTCCACAAACCACACATGGATCCCCCTGAGTCATTGCATGTGTGTTCTTTCCACGAACCACATATGGATCAACTAGTGTCATTGCATGTGTGTTCTTATACTAAAACCAGCACGAGAGTCATTGCATGTGTGTTCTTTTCCACAAACCACACATGGATCAACCATTGTCATTGCATGTGTGTTCTTTCCACAAACCACATATGGATCAACCAGTGGTCATTGCATGTGTGTTCTTTCCACAAACCACACATGGATACCCCTGTGTCATTTCATGTGTGTTCTTTCACAAACCACATATGGATCCACCAATGTCATTGGATGTGTGTTCTTTCCACAAACCACACATGGATCGACCAATGGTCATTGCATGTGTGTTCTTTCCACAAACCACACATGGATACCCCTGAGTCATTGCATGTGTGTTCTTTCCAAAAACCACATATGGATCAACCAGTGTCATTACATGTGTGTTCTAGTTCTTATACTAAAACTAGCACTAGAGTAATTGCATATGTTTTCTTATACTAAAACCAGCACTAGAGTCATTGCATGTGTGTTCTTATACTAAAACCAGCACTAGAGTCATTGCATGTGTGTTCTTATACTAAAACCAGCACTAGAGTCATTGCATGTGTGTTCTTTCCAGAAACCACACATGGATCAACCAGTGTCTTTGCATGTGTGTTCTTTCCACAAACCACATATGGATCAATCAGTGGTCATTGCATGTGTGTTCTTTTCCACAAACCACATATGGATCCACTAGAGTCATTGCATGTGTGTTCTTTTCACAAACCACATATGGACCCACTAGAGTCATTGCATGTGCGTTCTTATACTAAAACCAACACTAGAGTCATTGCATGTGTGTTCTTTTCACAAACTACATATGGATCCACCAGTGTCATTGCATGGGTCTTCTTTCCACAAACCACACATGGATTGACTAGTGGTCATTACATGTGTGTTCCTTCCACAAACCACACATGGATCCCCCTGAGTCATTGCATGTGTGTTCTTTCCACGAACCACATATGGATCAACTAGTGTCATTGCATGTGTGTTCTTATACTAAAACCAGCACTAGAGTAATTGCATGTGTTTTCTTATACTAAAACCAGCACTAGAGTCATTGCATGTGTGTTCTTATACTAAAACCAGCACTAGAGTCATTGCATGTGTGTTCTTTCCACAAACCACACATGGATCAACCAGTGTCATTGCATGTGTGTTCTTTCCACAAACCACATATGGATCAACTAGTGGTCTTTGCATGTGTGTTCTTTTCCACAAACCACATATGCATGAACTAGAGTGATTGCATGTGTGTTCTTTTCATAAACCACATATGGCCCCACTAGAGTCATTGCATGTGTGTTCTTATACTAAAACCAGCACTAGAGTCATTGCATGTGTGTTCTTTTCACAAACCACATATGGATCCACCAGTGTCATTGCATGTGTGTTCTTTTCACAAACCACACATGGATCGACCAGTGGTCATTGCATGTGTGTTCTTTCCACAAACTACACATGGATCCCCCTGAGTCATTGCATGTGTGTTCTTTCCACAAACCACATATGGATCAACCAGTGTCATTACACGTGTGTTCTTATATGAAAACCAGCACTAGAGTCATTGCATGTGTGTTCTTATACTAAAACCAGCACTAGAGTCATTGCATGTGTGTTCTTATACTAAAACCAGCACTAGAGTCATTGCATGTGTGTTCTTTCCAGAAACCACACATGGATCAACCAGTGTCTTTGCATCTGTGTTCTTTCCACAAACCACATATGGATCAACCAGTGGTCATTGCATGTGTGTTCTTTTCCACAAACCACATATGGATCCACTAGAGTCATTGCATGTGTGTTCTTTTCACAAACCACATATGGACCCACTAGAGTTATTGCATGTGCGTTCTTATACTAAAACCAGCACTAGAGTCATTGCATGTGTGTTCCTTTCACAAACTACATATGGATCCACCAGTGTCATTGCATGTGTGTTCTTTCCACAAACCACACATGGATTGACTAGTGGTCATTACATGTGTGTTCCTTCCACAAACCGCACATGGATCCCCCTGAGTCATTGCATGTGTGTTCTTTCCACGAACCACATATGGATCAACTAGTGTCATTGCATGTGTGTTCTTATACTAAAACCAGCACTAGAGTCATTGCATGTGTGTTCTTTTCCACAAACCACACATGGATCAACCAGTGTCATTGCATGTGTGTTCTTTCCACAAACCACATATGGATCAACCAGTGTCATTACACGTGTGTTCTTATATGAAAACCAGCACTAGAGTCATTGCATGTGTGTTCTTATACTAAAACCAGCACTAGAGTCATTGCATGTGTGTTCTTATACTAAAACCAGCACTAGAGTCATTGCATGTGTGTTCTTTCCAGAAACCACACATGGATCAACCAGTGTCTTTGCATCTGTGTTCTTTCCACAAACCACATATGGATCAACCAGTGGTCATTGCATGTGTGTTCTTTTCCACAAACCACATATGGATCCACTAGAGTCATTGCATGTGTGTTCTTTTCACAAACCACATATGGACCCACTAGAGTTATTGCATGTGCGTTCTTATACTAAAACCAGCACTAGAGTCATTGCATGTGTGTTCCTTTCACAAACTACATATGGATCCACCAGTGTCATTGCATGTGTGTTCTTTCCACAAACCACACATGGATTGACTAGTGGTCATTACATGTGTGTTCCTTCCACAAACCGCACATGGATCCCCCTGAGTCATTGCATGTGTGTTCTTTCCACGAACCACATATGGATCAACTAGTGTCATTGCATGTGTGTTCTTATACTAAAACCAGCACTAGAGTCATTGCATGTGTGTTCTTTTCCACAAACCACACATGGATCAACCAGTGTCATTGCATGTGTGTTCTTTCCACAAACCACATATGGATCAACCAGTGGTCATTGCATGTGTGTTCTTTCCACAAAACACACATGGATCAACCAGTGTCATTACATGTGTGTTCTTTCACAAACCACATATGGATCCACCAATGTCATTGGATGTGTGTTCTTTCCACAAACCACACATGGATCAACCAATGGTCATTGCATGTGTGTTCTTTCCACAAACCACACATGGATACCCCTGAGTCATTGCATGTGTGTTCTTTCCAAAAACCACATATGGATCAACCAGTGTCATTACATGTGTGTTCGTATACTAAAACCAGCACTAGAGTAATTGCATGTGTTTTCTTTTACTAAAACCAGCACTAGAGTCATTGCATGTGTGTTCTTATACTAAAACCAGCACTAGAGTCATTGCATGTGTGTTCTTTCCACAAACCACACATGGATCAACCAGTGTCATTGCATGTGTGTTCTTTCCACAAACCACATATGGATCAACCAGTGGTCATTGCATGTGTGTTCTTTTCCACAAACCACATATGGATGAACTAGAGTGATTGCATGTGTGTTCTTTTCATAAACCACATATGGCCCCACTAGAGTCATTGCATGTGTGTTCTTATACTAAAACCAGCACTAGAGTCATTGCATGTGTGTTCTTTTCACAAACCACATATGGATCCACCAGTGTCATTGCATGTGTGTTCTTTTCACAAACCACACATGGATCGACCAGTGGTCATTGCATGTGTGTTCTTTCCACAAACTACACATGGATCCCCCTGAGTCATTGCATGTGTGTTCTTTCCACAAACCACATATGGATCAACCAGTGTCATTACATGTGTGTTCTTATACGAAAACCAGCACTAGAGTCATTGCATGTGTGTTCTTATACTAAAACCAGCACTAGAGTCATTGCATGTGTGTTCTTATACTAAAACCAGCACTAGAGTCATTGCATGTGTGTTCTTTCCAGAAACCACACATGGATCAACCAGTGTCTTTGCATGTGTGTTCTTTCCACAAACCACATATGGATCAACCAGTGGTCATTGCATGTGTGTTCTTTTCCACAAACCACATATGGATCCACTAGAGTCATTGCATGTGTGTTCTTTTCACAAACCACATATGGACCCACTAGAGTCATTGCATGTGTGTTCTTATACTAAAACCAACACTAGAGTCATTTCATGTGTGTTCTTTTCACAAACTACATATGGATCCACCAGTGTCATTGCATGTGTGTTCTTTCCACAAACCACACATGGATTGACCAGTGGTCATTACATGTGTGTTCCTTCCACAAACCACACATGGATCCCCATGAGTCATTGCATGTGTGTTCTTTCCACGAACCACATATGGATCAACTAGTGTCATTGCATGTGTGTTCTTATACTAAAACCAGCACTAGAGTAATTGCATGTGTTTTCTTATACTAAAACCAGCACTAGAGTCATTGCATGTGTGTTCTTATACTAAAACCAGCACTAGAGTCATTGCATGTGTGTTCTTTCCAGAAACCACACATGGATCAACCAGTGTCTTTGCATCTGTGTTCTTTCCACAAAACACATATGGATCAACCAGTGGTCATTGCATGTGTGTTCTTTTCCACAAACAACATATGGATCCACTAGAGTCATTGCATGTGTGTTCTTTTCACAAACCACATATGGACCCACTAGAGTTATTGCATGTGCGTTCTTATACTAAAACCAGCACTAGAGTCATTGCATGTGTGTTCTTTTCACAAACTACATATGGATCCACCAGTGTCATTGCATGTGTGTTCTTTCCACAAACCACACATGGATTGACTAGTGGTCATTACATGTGTGTTCCTTCCACAAACCACACATGGATCCCCCTGAGTCATTGCATGTGTGTTCTTTCCACGAACCACATATGGATCAACTAGTGTCATTGCATGTGTGTTCTTATACTAAAACCAGCACGAGAGTCATTGCATGTGTGTTCTTTTCCACAAACCACACATGGATCAACCATTGTCATTGCATGTGTGTTCTTTCCACAAACCACATATGGATCAACCAGTGGTCATTGCATGTGTGTTCTTTCCACAAACCACACATGGATACCCCTGTGTCATTTCATGTGTGTTCTTTCACAAACCACATATGGATCCACCAATGTCATTGGATGTGTGTTCTTTCCACAAACCACACATGGATCGACCAATGGTCATTGCATGTGTGTTCTTTCCACAAACCACACATGGATACCCCTGAGTCATTGCATGTGTGTTCTTTCCAAAAACCACATATGGATCAACCAGTGTCATTACATGTGTGTTCTAGTTCTTATACTAAAACTAGCACTAGAGTAATTGCATATGTTTTCTTATACTAAAACCAGCACTAGAGTCATTGCATGTGTGTTCTTATACTAAAACCAGCACTAGAGTCATTGCATGTGTGTTCTTATACTAAAACCAGCACTAGAGTCATTGCATGTGTGTTCTTTCCAGAAACCACACATGGATCAACCAGTGTCTTTGCATGTGTGTTCTTTCCACAAACCACATATGGATCAATCAGTGGTCATTGCATGTGTGTTCTTTTCCACAAACCACATATGGATCCACTAGAGTCATTGCATGTGTGTTCTTTTCACAAACCACATATGGACCCACTAGAGTCATTGCATGTGCGTTCTTATACTAAAACCAACACTAGAGTCATTGCATGTGTGTTCTTTTCACAAACTACATATGGATCCACCAGTGTCATTGCATGGGTCTTCTTTCCACAAACCACACATGGATTGACTAGTGGTCATTACATGTGTGTTCCTTCCACAAACCACACATGGATCCCCCTGAGTCATTGCATGTGTGTTCTTTCCACGAACCACATATGGATCAACTAGTGTCATTGCATGTGTGTTCTTATACTAAAACCAGCACTAGAGTAATTGCATGTGTTTTCTTATACTAAAACCAGCACTAGAGTCATTGCATGTGTGTTCTTATACTAAAACCAGCACTAGAGTCATTGCATGTGTGTTCTTTCCACAAACCACACATGGATCAACCAGTGTCATTGCATGTGTGTTCTTTCCACAAACCACATATGGATCAACCAGTGGTCTTTGCATGTGTGTTCTTTTCCACAAACCACATATGGATGAACTAGAGTGATTGCATGTGTGTTCTTTTCATAAACCACATATGGCCCCACTAGAGTCATTGCATGTGTGTTCTTATACTAAAACCAGCACTAGAGTCATTGCATGTGTGTTCTTTTCACAAACCACATATGGATCCACCAGTGTCATTGCATGTGTGTTCTTTTCACAAACCACACATGGATCGACCAGTGGTCATTGCATGTGTGTTCTTTCCACAAACTACACATGGATCCCCCTGAGTCATTGCATGTGTGTTCTTTCCACAAACCACATATGGATCAACCAGTGTCATTACACGTGTGTTCTTATATGAAAACCAGCACTAGAGTCATTGCATGTGTGTTCTTATACTAAAACCAGCACTAGAGTCATTGCATGTGTGTTCTTATACTAAAACCAGCACTAGAGTCATTGCATGTGTGTTCTTTCCAGAAACCACACATGGATCAACCAGTGTCTTTGCATCTGTGTTCTTTCCACAAACCACATATGGATCAACCAGTGGTCATTGCATGTGTGTTCTTTTCAGCAAACCACATATGGATCCACTAGAGTCATTGCATGTGTGTTCTTTTCACAAACCACATATGGACCCACTAGAGTTATTGCATGTGCGTTCTTATACTAAAACCAGCACTAGAGTCATTGCATGTGTGTTCCTTTCACAAACTACATATGGATCCACCAGTGTCATTGCATGTGTGTTCTTTCCACAAACCACACATGGATTGACTAGTGGTCATTACATGTGTGTTCCTTCCACAAACCGCACATGGATCCCCCTGAGTCATTGCATGTGTGTTCTTTCCACGAACCACATATGGATCAACTAGTGTCATTTCATGTGTGTTCTTATACTAAAACCAGCACTAGAGTCATTGCATGTGTGTTCTTTTCCACAAACCACACATGGATCAACCAGTGTCATTGCATGTGTGTTCTTTCCACAAACCACATATGGATCAACCAGTGGTCATTGCATGTGTGTTCTTTCCACAAAACACACATGGATCAACCAGTGTCATTACATGTGTGTTCTTTCACAAACCACATATGGATCCACCAATGTCATTGGATGTGTGTTCTTTCCACAAACCACACATGGATCAACCAATGGTCATTGCATGTGTGTTCTTTCCACAAACCACACATGGATACCCCTGAGTCATTGCATGTGTGTTCTTTCCAAAAACCACATATGGATCAACCAGTGTCATTACATGTGTGTTCGTATACTAAAACCAGCACTAGAGTAATTGCATGTGTTTTCTTTTACTAAAACCAGCACTAGAGTCATTGCATGTGTGTTCTTATACTAAAACCAGCACTAGAGTCATTGCATGTGTGTTCTTTCCACAAACCACACATGGATCAACCAGTGTCATTGCATGTGTGTTCTTTCCACAAACCACATATGGATCAACCAGTGGTCATTGCATGTGTGTTCTTTTCCACAAACCACATATGGATGAACTAGAGTGATTGCATGTGTGTTCTTTTCATAAACCACATATGGCCCCACTAGAGTCATTGCATGTGTGTTCTTATACTAAAACCAGCACTAGAGTCATTGCATGTGTGTTCTTTTCACAAACCACATATGGATCCACCAGTGTCATTGCATGTGTGTTCTTTTCACAAACCACACATGGATCGACCAGTGGTCATTGCATGTGTGTTCTTTCCACAAACTACACATGGATCCCCCTGAGTCATTGCATGTGTGTTCTTTCCACAAACCACACATGGATCAACCAGTGTCATTACATGTGTGTTCTTATACGAAAACCAGCACTAGAGTCATTGCATGTGTGTTCTTATACTAAAACCAGCACTAGAGTCATTGCATGTGTGTTCTTATACTAAAACCAGCACTAGAGTCATTGCATGTGTGTTCTTATACTAAAACCAGCACTAGAGTCATTGCATGTGTGTTCTTTCTAGAAACCACACATGGATCAACCAGTGTCTTTGCATGTGTGTTCTTTCCACAAACCACATATGGATCAACCAGTGGTCATTGCATGTGTGTTCTTTTCCACAAACCACATATGGATCCACTAGAGTCATTGCATGTGTGTTCTTTTCACAAACCACATATGGACCCACTAGAGTCATTGCATGTGCGTTCTTATACTAAAACCAACACTAGAGTCATTTCATGTGTGTTCTTTTCACAA
Organism: Avena sativa; assembly: GCA_916181665.1. Lineage (NCBI taxonomy): Eukaryota > Viridiplantae > Streptophyta > Magnoliopsida > Poales > Poaceae > Avena > Avena sativa. The sequence goes on along the minus strand of OV702290.1, from coordinate 20,990,034 downwards.
ACTACATATGGATCCACCAGTGTCATTGCATGTGTGTTCTTTCCACAAACCACACATGGATTGACTAGTGGTCATTACATGTGTGTTCCTTCCACAAACCACACATGGATCCCCCTGAGTCATTGCATGTGTGTTCTTTCCACGAACCACATATGGATCAACTAGTGTCATTGCATGTGTGTTCTTATACTAAAACCAGCACTAGAGTAATTGCATGTGTTTTCTTATACTAAAACCAGCACTAGAGTCATTGCATGTGTGTTCTTATACTAAAACCAGCACTAGAGTCATTGCATGTGTGTTCTTTCCAGAAACCACACATGGATCAACCAGTGTCTTTGCATCCGTGTTCTTTCCACAAAACACATATGGATCAACCAGTGGTCATTGCATGTGTGTTCTTTTCCACAAACAACATATGGATCCACTAGAGTCATTGCATGTGTGTTCTTTTCACAAACCACATATGGACCCACTAGAGTTATTGCATGTGCGTTCTTATACTAAAACCAGCACTAGAGTCATTGCATGTGTGTTCTTTTCACAAACTACATATGGATCCACCAGTGTCATTGCATGTGTGTTCTTTCCACAAACCACACATGGATTGACTAGTGGTCATTACATGTGTGTTCCTTCCACAAACCACACATGGATCCCCCTGAGTCATTGCATGTGTGTTCTTTCCACGAACCACATATGGATCAACTAGTGTCATTGCATGTGTGTTCTTATACTAAAACCAGCACGAGAGTCATTGCATGTGTGTTCTTTTCCACAAACCACACATGGATCAACCATTGTCATTGCATGTGTGTTCTTTCCACAAACCACACATGGATACCCCTGTGTCATTTCATGTGTGTTCTTTCACAAACCACATATGGATCCACCAATGTCATTGGATGTGTGTTCTTTCCACAAACCACACATGGATCGACCAATGGTCATTGCATGTGTGTTCTTTCCACAAACCACACATGGATACCCCTGAGTCATTGCATGTGTGTTCTTTCCAAAAACCACATATGGATCAACCAGTGTCATTACATGTGTGGTCTAGTTCTTATACTAAAACTAGCACTAGAGTAATTGCATATGTTTTCTTATACTAAAACCAGCACTAGAGTCATTGCATGTGTGTTCTTATACTAAAACCAGCACTAGAGTCATTGCATGTGTGTTCTTTCCACAAACCACACATGGATCAACCAGTGTCATTGCATGTGTGTTCTTTCCACAAACCACATATGGATCAACCAGTGGTCATTACATGTGTGTTCTTTTCCACAAACCACATATGGATGAACTAGAGTGATTGCATGTGTGTTCTTTTCATAAACCACATATGGCCCCACTAGAGTCATTGCATGTGTGTTCTTATACTAAAACCAGCACTAGAGTCATTGCATGTGTGTTCTTTTCACAAACCACATATGGATCCACCAGTGTCATTGCATGTGTGTTCTTTTCACAAACCACACATGGATCGACCAGTGGTCACTGCGTGTGTGTTCTTTCCACAAACTACACATGGATCCCCCTGAGTCATTGCATGTGTGTTCTTTCCACAAACCACGTATGGATCAACCAGTGTCATTACATGTGTGTTCTTATACGAAAACCAGCACTAGAGTCATTGCATGTCTGTTCTTATAATAAAACCAGCACTAGAGTCATTGGATGTGTGTTCTTATACTAAAACCAGCACTAGAGTCATTGCATGTGTGTTCTATCCACAAACCACATATGGATCAACCAGTGTAATTGCATGTGTGTTCTTTCCACAAACCACATATGGATCCACTAGAGTTATTGCATGTGTGTTCTTTTCACAAACCACATATGGATCCACCAGTGTCATTGCATGTGTGTTCTTTCCACAAACCACATATGGATCCACCAGTGTCATTGTATGTGTATTCTTTCCACAAACCACACATGGATTGACTAGTGGTCATTACATGTGTGTTCCTTCCACAAACCACACATGGATCCCCCTGAGTCATTGCATGTGTGTTCTTTCCACGAACCACATATGGATCAACTAGTGTCATTGCATGTGTGTTCTTATACTAAAACCAGCACTAGAGTCATTGCATGTGTGTTCTTTTCCACAAACCACACATGGATCAACCAGTGTCATTGCATGTGTGTTCTTTCCACAAACCACATATGGATCAACCAGTGGTCAATGCATGTGTGTTCTTTCCACAAAACACACATGGATCAACCAGTGTCATTACATGTGTGTTCTTTCACAAACCACATATGGATCCACCAATGTCATTGGATGTGTGTTCTTTCCACAAACCACACATGGATCGACCAATGGTCATTGCATGTGTGTTCTTTCAAAAACCACACATGGATACCCCTGAGTCATTGCATGTGTGTTCTTTCCAAAAACCACATATGGATCAACCAGTGTCATTACATGTGTGTTCTTATACTAAAACCAGCACTAGAGAAATTGCATGTGTTTTCTTATACTAAAACCAGCACTAGAGTCATTGCATGTGTGTTCTTATACTAAAACCAGCACTAGAGTCATTGCATGTGTGTTCTTTCCACAAACCACACATGGATCAACCAGTGTCATTGCATGTGTGTTCTTTCCACAAACCACATATGGATCAACCAGTGGTCATTGCATGTGTGTTCTTTTCCACAAACCACATATGGATGAACTAGAGTGATTGCATGTGTGTTCTTTTCATAAACCACATATGGCCCCACTAGAGTCATTGCATTTGTGTTCTTATACTAAAACCAGCACTAGAGTCATTGCATGTGTGTTCTTTTCACAAACCACATATGGATCCACCAGTGTCATTGCATGTGTGTTCTTTTCACAAACCACACATGGATCGACCAGTGGTCATTGCATGTGTGTTCTTTCCACAAACTACACATGGATCCCCCTGAGTCATTGCATGTGTGTTCTTTCCACAAACCACATATGGATCAACCAGTGTCATTACAAGTGTGTTCTTATACGAAAACCAGCACTAGAGTCATTGCATGTGTGTTCTTTCCAGAAACCACACATGGATCAACTAGTGTCTTTGCATGTGTGTTCTTTCCACAAACCACATATGGATCAACCAGTGGTCATTGCATGTGTGTTCTTTTCCACAAACCACATATGGATCCACTAGAGTCATTGCATGTGTGTTCTTTTCACAAACCACATATGGACCCACTAGAGTTATTGCATGTGCGTTCTTATACTAAAACCAGCACTAGAGTCATTGCATGTGTGTTCTTTTCACAAACTACATATGGATCCACCAGTGTCATTGCATGTGTGTTCTTTCCACAAACCACACATGGATTGACTAGTGGTCATTACACGTGTGTTCCTTCCACAAACCACACATGGATCCCCCTGAGTCATTGCATGTGTGTTCTTTCCACGAACCACATATGGATCAACTAGTGTCATTGCATGTGTGTTCTTATACTAAAACCAGCACTAGAGTCATTGCATGTGTGTTCTTTTCCACAAACCACACATGGATCAACCAGTGTCATTGCATGTGTGTTCTTTCCACAAACCACATATGGATCAACGAGTGGTCATTGCATGTGTGTTCTTTCCACAAAACACACATGGATCAACCAGTGTCATTGCATGTGTGTTCTTTCACAAACCACATATGGATCCACCAATGTCATTGGATGTGTGTTCTTTCCACAAACCACACATGGATCGACCAATGGTCATTGCATGTGTGTTCTTTCCACAAACCACACATGGATACCCCTGAGTCATTGCATGTGTGTTCTTTCCAAAAAACACATATGGATCAACCAGTGTCATTACATGTGAGTTCTTATACTAAAACCAGCACTAGAGTAATTGCATATGTTTTCTTATACTAAAAGCAGCACTAGAGTCATTGCATGTGTGTTCTTATACTAAAACCAGCACTAGAGTCATTGCATGTGTGTTCTTTCCACAAACCACACATGGATCAACCAGTGTCATTGCATGTGTGTTCTTTCCGCAAACCACATATGGATCAACCAGTGGTCATTGCATGTGTGTTCTTTTCCACAAACCACATATGGATGAACTAGAGTGATTGCATGTGTGTTCTTTTCATAAACCACATATGGCCCCACTAGAGTCATTGCATGTGTGTTCTTATACTAAAACCAGCACTAGAGTCATTGCATGTGTGTTCTTATACTAAAACCAGCACTAGAGTCATTGCATGTGTGTTCTTATACTAAAACCAGCACTAGAGTCATTGCATGTGTGTTCTTTCCAGAAACCACACATGGATCAACTAGTGTCTTTTCATGTGTGTTCTTTCCACAAACCACATATGGATCAACCAGTGGTCATTGCATGTGTGTTCTTTTCCACAAACCACATATGGACCCACTAGAGTTATTGCATGTGCGTTCTTATACTAAAACCAGCACTAGAGTCATTGCATGTGTGTTCTTTTCACAAACTACATATGGATCCACCAGTGTCATTGCATGTGTGTTCTTTCCACAAACCACACATGGATTGACTAGTGGTCATTACATGTGTATTCCTTCCACAAACCACACATGGATCCCCCTGAGTCATTGCATGTGTGTTCTTTCCACGAACCACATATGGATCAACTAGTGTCATTGCATGTGTGTTCTTATACTAAAACCAGCACTAGAGTCATTGCATGTGTGTTCTTTTCCACAAACCACACATGGATCAACCAGTGTCATTGCATGTGTGTTCTTTCCACAAACCACATATGGATCAACCAGTGGTCATTGCATGTGTGTTCTTTCCACAAAACACACATGGATCAACCAGTGTCATTACATGTGTGTTCTTTCACAAACCACATATGGATCCACCAATGTCATTGGATGTGTGTTCTTTCCACAAACCACACATGGATCGACCAATGGTCATTGCATGTGTGTTCTTTCCACAAACCACACATGGATACCCCTGAGTCATTGCATGTGTGTTCTTTCCAAAAAAAACATATGGATCAACCAGTGTCATTACATGTGTGTTCTTATACTAAAACCAGCACTAGAGTAATTGCATATGTTTTCTTATATTAAAAGCAGCACTAGAGTCATTGCATGTGTGTTCTTATACTAAAACCAGCACTAGAGTCATTGCATGTGTGTTCTTTCCACAAACCACACATGGATCAACCAGTGTCATTGCATGTGTGTTCTTTCCGCAAACCACATATGGATCAACCAGTGGTCATTGCATGTGTGTTCTTTTCCACAAACCACATATGGATGAACTAGAGTGATTGCATGTGTGTTCTTTTCATAAACCACATATGGCCCCACTAGAGTCATTGCATGTGTGTTCTTATACTAAAACCAGCACTAGAGTCATTGCATGTGTGTTCTTATACTAAAACCAGCACTAGAGTCATTGCATGTGTGTTCTTATACTAAAACCAGCACTAGAGTCATTGCATGTGTGTTCTTTCCAGAAACCACACATTGATCAACTAGTGTCTTTGCATGTGTGTTCTTTCCACAAACCACATATGGATCAACCAGTGGTCATTGCATGTGTGTTCTTTTCCACAAACCACATATGGACCCACTAGAGTTATTGCATGTGCGTTCTTATACTAAAACCAGCACTAGAGTCATTGCATGTGTGTTCTTTTCACAAACTACATATGGATCCACCAGTGTCATTGCATGTGTGTTCTTTCCACAAACCACACATGGATTGACTAGTGGTCATTACATGTGTGTTCCTTCCACAAACCACACATGGATCCCCCTGAGTCATTGCATGTGTGTTCTTTCCACGAACCACATATGGATCAACTAGTGTCATTGCATGTGTGTTCTTATACTAAAACCAGCACTAGAGTCATTGCATGTGTGTTCTTTTCCACAAACCACACATGGATCAACCAGTGTCATTGCATGTGTGTTCTTTCCACAAACCACATATGGATCAACCAGTGGTCATTGCATGTGTGTTCTTTCCACAAAACACACATGGATCAACCAGTGTCATTACATGTGTGTTCTTTCACAAACCACATATGGATCCACCAATGTCATTGGATGTGTGTTCTTTCCACAAACCACACATGGATCGACCAATGGTCATTGCATATGTGTTCTTTCCACAAACCACACATGGATACCCCTGAGTCATTGCATGTGTGTTCTTTCCAAAAAAAACATATGGATCAACCAGTGTCATTACATGTGTGTTCTTATACTAAAACCAGCACTAGAGTAATTGCATATGTTTTCTTATATTAAAACCAGCACTAGAGTCATTGCATGTGTGTTCTTATACTAAAACCAGCACTAGAGTCATTGCATGTGTGTTCTTTCCACAAACCACACATGGATCAACCAGTGTCATTGCATGTGTGTTCTTTCCACAAACCACATATGGATCAACCAGTGGTCATTGCATGTGTGTTCTTTTCCACAAACCACATATGGATGAACTAGAGTGATTGCATGTGTGTTCTTTTCATAAACCACATATGGCCCCACTAGAGTCATTGCATGTGTGTTCTTATACTAAAACCAGCACTAGAGTCATTGCATGTGTGTTCTTTTCACAAACCACATATGGATCCACCAGTGTCATTGCATGTGTGTTCTTTTCACAAACCACACATGGATCGACCAGTGGTCATTGCATGTGTGTTCTTTCCACAAACTACACATGGATCCCCCTGAGTCATTGCATGTGTGTTCTTTCCACGAACCACATATGGATCAACAAAGTGTCATTACATGTGTGTTCTTATACGAAAACCAGCACTAGAGTCATTGCATGTGTGTTCTTATACTAAAACGAGCACTAGAGTCATTGCATGTGTGTTCTTATACTAAAACCAGCACTAGAGTCATTGCATGTGTGTTCTTTCCAGAAACCACACATGGATCAACCAGTGTCTTTGCATGTGTGTTCTTTCCACAAACCACATATGGATCAACCAGTGGTCATTGCATGTGTGTTCTTTTCCACAAACCATATATGGATCCACTAGAGTCATTGCATGTGTGTTCCTTTCACAAACCACATATGGACCTACTAGAGTCATTGCATGTGCGTTCTTATACTAAAACCAACACTAGAGTCATTGCATGTGTGTTCTTTTCACAAACTACATATGGATCCACCAGTCTCATTGCATGTGTGTACTTTCCACAAACCACACATGGATTGACTAGTGGTCATTACATGTGTGTTCCTTCCACAAACCACACATGGATCCCCCTGAGTCATTGCATGTGTGTTCTTACCACGAACCACAAATGGATCAACTAGTGTCATTGCATGTGTGTTCTTATACTAAAACCAGCACTAGAGTAATTGGATGTGTTTTCTTATACTAAAACCAACACTAGAGTCATTGCATGTTTGTTCTTATACTAAAACCAGCACTAGAGTCATTGCATGTGTGTTCTTTCCACAAACCACACATGGATCAACCAGTGTCATTGCATGTGTGTTCTTTCCACAAACCACATATGGATCAACCAGTGGTCATTGCATGTGTGTTCTTTTCCACAAACCACATATGGATGAACTAGAGTGATTGCATGTGTGTTCTTTTCATAAACCACATATGGCCCCACTAGAGTCATTGCATGTGTGTTCTTATACTAAAACCAGCACTAGAGTCATTGCATGTGTGTTCTTTCCACAAACCACACATGGATCAACCAGTGTCATTGCATGTGTGTTCTTTCCACACACCACATATGGATCAACCAGTGGTCATTGCATGTGTGTTCTTTTCCACAAACCACATATGGATGAACTAGAGTGATTGCATGTGTGTTCTTTTCATAAACCACATATGGCCCCACAAGAGTCATTGCATGTGTGTTCTTATACTAAAACCAGCACTAGAGTCATTGCATGTGTGTTCTTATACTAAAACCAGCACTAGAGTCATTGCATGTGTGTTCTTTCCAGAAACCACACATGGATCAACTAGTGTCTTTGCATGTGTGTTCTTTCCACAAACCACATATGGATCAACCAGTGGTCATTGCATGTGTGTTCTTTTCCACAAACCACATATGGATCCACTAGAGTCATTGCATGTGTGTTCTTTTCACAAACCACATATGGACCCACTAGAGTTATTGCATGTGCGTTCTTATACTAAAACCAGCACTAGAGTCATTGCATGTGTGTTCTTTTCACAAACTACATATGGATCCACCAGTGTCATTGCATGTGTGTTCTTTCCACAAACCACACATGGATTGACTAGTGGTCATTACACGTGTGTTCCTTCCACAAACCAAACATGGATCCCCCTGAGTCATTGCATGTGTGTTCTTTCCACGAACCACATATGGATCAACTAGTGTCATTGCATGTGTGTTCTTATACTAAAACTAGCACTAGAGTCATTGCATGTGTGTTCTTTTCCACAAACCACACATGGATCAACCAGTGTCATTGCATGTGTGTTCTTTCCACAAACCACATATGGATCAACGAGTGGTCATTGCATGTGTGTTCTTTCCACAAAACACACATGGATCAACCAGTGTCATTGCATGTGTGTTCTTTCACAAACCACATATGGATCCACCAATGTCATTGGATGTGTGTTCTTTCCACAAACCACACATGGATCGACCAATGGTCATTGCATGTGTGTTCTTTCCACAAACCACACATGGATACCCCTGAGTCATTGCATGTGTGTTCTTTCCAAAAAACACATATGGATCAACCAGTGTCATTACATGTGTGTTCTTATACTAAAACCAGCACTAGAGTAATTGCATATGTTTTCTTATACTAAAAGCAGCACTAGAGTCATTGCATGTGTGTTCTTATACTAAAACCAGCACTAGAGTCATTGCATGTGTGTTCTTTCCAAAAACCACACATGGATCAACCAGTGTCATTGCATGTGTGTTCTTTCCGCAAACCACATATGGATCAACCAGTGGTCATTGCATGTGTGTTCTTTTCCACAAACCACATATGGATGAACTAGAGTGATTGCATGTGTGTTCTTTTCATAAACCACATATGGCCCCACTAGAGTCATTGCATGTGTTTTCTTATAGTAAAACCAGCACTAGAGTCATTGCATGTGTGTTCTTATACTAAAACCAGCACTAGAGTCATTGCATGTGTGTTCTTTCCAGAAACCACACATGGATCAACTAGTGTCTTTGCATGTGTGTTCTTTCCACAAACCACATATGGATCAACCAGTGGTCATTGCATGTGTGTTCTTTTCCACAAACCACATATGGACCCACTAGAGTTATTGCATGTGCGTTCTTATACTAAAACCAGCACTAGAGTCATTGCATGTGTGTTCTTTTCACAAACTACATATGGATCCACCAGTGTCATTGCATGTGTGTTCTTTCCACAAACCACACATGGATTGACTAGTGGTCATTACATGTGTGTTCCTTCCACAAACCACACATGGATCCCCCTGAGTCATTGCATGTGTGTTCTTTCCACGAACCACATATGGATCAACTAGTGTCATTGCATGTGTGTTCTTATACTAAAACCAGCACTAGAGTCATTGCATGTGTGTTCTTTTCCACAAACCACACATGGATCAACCAGTGTCATTGCATGTGTGTTCTTTCCACAAACCACATATGGATCAACCAGTGGTCATTGCATGTGTGTTCTTTCCACAAAACACACATGGATCAACCAGTGTCATTACATGTGTGTTCTTTCACAAACCACATATGGATCCACCAATGTCATTGGATGTGTGTTCTTTCCACAAACCACACATGGATCGACCAATGGTCATTGCATGTGTGTTCTTTCCACAAACCACACATGGATACCCCTGAGTCATTGCATGTGTGTTCTTTCCAAAAAAAACATATGGATCAACCAGTGTCATTACATGTGTGTTCTTATACTAAAACCAGCACTAGAGTAATTGCATATGTTTTCTTATATTAAAAGCAGCACTAGAGTCATTGCATGTGTGTTCTTATACTAAAACCAGCACTAGAGTCATTGCATGTGTGTTCTTTCCACAAACCACACATGGATCAACCAGTGTCATTGCATGTGTGTTCTTTCCGCAAACCACATATGGATCAACCAGTGGTCATTGCATGTGTGTTCTTTTCCACAAACCACATATGGATGAACTAGAGTGATTGCATGTGTGTTCTTTTCATAAACCACATATGGCCCCACTAGAGTCATTGCATGTGTTTTCTTATAGTAAAACCAGCACTAGAGTCATTGCATGTGTGTTCTTATACTAAAACCAGCACTAGAGTCATTGCATGTGTGTTCTTTCCAGAAACCACACATGGATCAACTAGTGTCTTTGCATGTGTGTTCTTTCCACAAACCACATATGGATCAACCAGTGGTCATTGCATGTGTGTTCTTTTCCACAAACCACATATGGACCCACTAGAGTTATTGCATGTGCGTTCTTATACTAAAACCAGCACTAGAGTCATTGCATGTGTGTTCTTTTCACAAACTACATATGGATCCACCAGTGTCATTGCATGTGTGTTCTTTCCACAAACCACACATGGATTGACTAGTGGTCATTACATGTGTGTTCCTTCCACAAACCACACATGGATCCCCCTGAGTCATTGCATGTGTGTTCTTTCCACGAACCACATATGGATCAACTAGTGTCATTGCATGTGTGTTCTTATACTAAAACCAGCACTAGAGTCATTGCATGTGTGTTCTTTTCCACAAACCACACATGGATCAACCAGTGTCATTGCATGTGTGTTCTTTCCACAAACCACATATGGATCAACCAGTGGTCATTGCATGTGTGTTCTTTCCACAAAACACACATGGATCAACCAGTGTCATTACATGTGTGTTCTTTCACAAACCACATATGGATCCACCAATGTCATTGGATGTGTGTTCTTTCCACAAACCACACATGGATCGACCAATGGTCATTGCATGTGTGTTCTTTCCACAAACCACACATGGATACCCCTGAGTCATTGCATGTGTGTTCTTTCCAAAAAAAACATATGGATCAACCAGTGTCATTACATGTGTGTTCTTATACTAAAACCAGCACTAGAGTCATTGCATGTGTGTTCTTATACTAAAACCAGCACTAGAGTCATTGCATGTGTGTTCTTATACTAAAACCAGCACTAGAGTCATTGCATGTGTGTTCTTTCCAGAAACCACACATGGATCAACTAGTGTCTTTGCATGTGTGTTCTTTCCACAAACCACATATGGATCAACCAGTGGTCATTGCATGTGTGTTCTTTTCCACAAACCACATATGGACCCACTAGAGTTATTGCATGTGCGTTCTTATACTAAAACCAGCACTAGAGTCATTGCATGTGTGTTCTTTTCACAAACTACATATGGATCCACCAGGGTCATTGCATGTGTGTTCTTTCCACAAACCACACATGGATTGACTAGTGGTCATTACATGTGTGTTCCTTCCACAAACCACACATGGATCCCCCTGAGTCATTGCATGTGTGTTCTTTCCACGAACCACATATGGATCAACTAGTGTCATTGCATGTGTGTTCTTATACTAAAACTAGCACTAGAGTCATTGCATGTGTGTTCTTTTCCACAAACCACACATGGATCAACCAGTGTCATTGCATGTGTGTTCTTTCCACAAACCACATATGGATCAACCAGTGGTCATTGCATGTGTGTTCTTTCCACAAAACACACATGGATCAACCAGTGTCAATACATGTGTGTTCTTTCACAAACCACATATGGATCCACCAATGTCATTGGATGTGTGTTCTTTCCACAAACCACACATGGATCGACCAATGGTCATTGCATGTGTGTTCTTTCCACAAACCACACATGGATACCCCTGAGTCATTGCATGTGTGTTCTTTCCAAAAAAAACATATGGATCAACCAGTGTCATTACATGTGTGTTCTTATACTAAAACCAGCACTAGAGTAATTGCATATGTTTTCTTATATTAAAAGCAGCACTAGAGTCATTGCATGTGTGTTCTTATACTAAAACCAGCACTAGAGTCATTGCATGTGTGTTCTTTCCACAAACCACACATGGATCAACCAGTGTCATTGCATGTGTGTTCTTTCCGCAAACCACATATGGATCAACCAGTGGTCATTGCATGTGTGTTCTTTTCCACAAACCACATATGGATGAACTAGAGTGATTGCATGTGTGTTCTTTTCATAAACCACATATGGCCCCACTAGAGTCATTGCATGTGTGTTCTTATACTAAAACCAGCACTAGAGTCATTGCATGTGTGTTCTTATACTAAAACCAGCACTAGAGTCATTGCATGTGTGTTCTTATACTAAAACCAGCACTAGAGTCATTGCATGTGTGTTCTTTCCAGAAACCACACATGGATCAACTAGTGTCTTTGCATGTGTGTTCTTTCCACAAACCACATATGGATCAACCAGTGGTCATTGCATGTGTGTTCTTTTCCACAAACCACATATGGACCCACTAGAGTTATTGCATGTGCGTTCTTATACTAAAACCAGCACTAGAGTCATTGCATGTGTGTTCTTTTCACAAACTACATATGGATCCACCAGTGTCATTGCATGTGTGTTCTTTCCACAAACCACACATGGATTGACTAGTGGTCATTACATGTGTGTTCCTTCCACAAACCACACATGGATCCCCCTGAGTCATTGCATGTGTGTTCTTTCCACGAACCACATATGGATCAACTAGTGTCATTGCATGTGTGTTCTTATACTAAAACCAGCACTAGAGTCATTGCATGTGTGTTCTTTTCCACAAACCACACATGGATCAACCAGTGTCATTGCATGTGTGTTCTTTCCACAAACCACATATGGATCAACCAGTGGTCATTGCATGTGTGTTCTTTCCACAAAACACACATGGATCAACCAGTGTCATTACATGTGTGTTCTTTCACAAACCACATATGGATCCACCAATGTCATTGGATGTGTGTTCTTTCCACAAACCACACATGGATCGACCAATGGTCATTGCATGTGTGTTCTTTCCACAAACCACACATGGATACCCCTGAGTCATTGCATGTGTGTTCTTTCCAAAAAAAACATATGGATCAACCAGTGTCATTACATGTGTGTTCTTATACTAAAACCAGCACTAGAGTAATTGCATATGTTTTCTTATATTAAAACCAGCACTAGAGTCATTGCATGTGTGTTCTTATACTAAAACCAGCACTAGAGTCATTGCATGTGTGTTCTTTCCACAAACCACACATGGATCAACCAGTGTCATTGCATGTGTGTTCTTTCCGCAAACCACATATGGATCAACCAGTGGTCATTGCATGTGTGTTCTTTTCCACAAACCACATATGGATGAACTAGAGTGATTGCATGTGTGTTCTTTTCATAAACCACATATGGCCCCACTAGAGTCATTGCATGTGTGTTCTTATACTAAAACCAGCACTAGAGTCATTGCATGTGTGTTCTTATACTAAAACCAGCACTAGAGTCATTGCATGTGTGTTCTTTCCAGAAACCACACATGGATCAACTAGTGTCTTTGCATGTGTGTTCTTTCCACAAACCACATATGGATCAACCAGTGGTCATTGCATGTGTGTTCTTTTCCACAAACCACATATGGACCCACTAGAGTTATTGCATGTGCGTTCTTATACTAAAACCAGCAATAGAGTCATTGCATGTGTGTTCTTTTCACAAACTACATATGGATCCACCAGTGTCATTGCATGTGTGTTCTTTCCACAAACCACACATGGATTGACTAGTGGTCATTACATGTGTGTTCCTTCCACAAACCACACATGGATCCCCCTGAGTCATTGCATGTGTGTTCTTTCCACGAACCACATATGGATCAACTAGTGTCATTGCATGTGTGTTCTTATACTAAAACCAGCACTAGAGTCATTGCATGTGTGTTCTTTTCCACAAACCACACATGGATCAACCAGTGTCATTGCATGTGTGTTCTTTCCACAAACCACATATGGATCAACCAGTGGTCATTGCATGTGTGTTCTTTCCACAAAACACACATGGATCAACCAGTGTCATTACATGTGTGTTCTTTCACAAACCACATATGGATCCACCAATGTCATTGGATGTGTGTTCTTTCCACAAACCACACATGGATCGACCAATGGTCATTGCATGTGTGTTCTTTCCACAAACCACACATGGATACCCCTGAGTCATTGCATGTGTGTTCTTTCCAAAAAAAACATATGGATCAACCAGTGTCATTACATGTGTGTTCTTATACTAAAACCAGCACTAGAGTAATTGCATATGTTTTCTTATATTAAAACCAGCACTAGAGTCATTGCATGTGTGTTCTTATACTAAAACCAGCACTAGAGTCATTGCATGTGTGTTCTTTCCACAAACCACACATGGATCAACCAGTGTCATTGCATGTGTGTTCTTTCCACAAACCACATATGGATCAACCAGTGGTCATTGCATGTGTGTTCTTTTCCACAAACCACATATGGATGAACTAGAGTGATTGCATGTGTGTTCTTTTCATAAACCACATATGGCCCCACTAGAGTCATTGCATGTGTGTTCTTATACTAAAACCAGCACTAGAGTCATTGCATGTGTGTTCTTTTCACAAACCACATATGGATCCACCAGTGTCATTGCATGTGTGTTCTTTTCACAAACCACACATGGATCGACCAGTGGTCATTGCATGTGTGTTCTTTCCACAAACTACACATGGATCCCCCTGAGTCATTGCATGTGTGTTCTTTCCACGAACCACATATGGATCAACAAAGTGTCATTACATGTGTGTTCTTATACGAAAACCAGCACTAGAGTCATTGCATGTGTGTTCTTATACTAAAACCAGCACTAGAGTCATTGCATGTGTGTTCTTATACTAAAACCAGCACTAGAGTCATTGCATGTGTGTTCTTTCCAGAAACCACACATGGATCAACCAGTGTCTTTGCATGTGTGTTCTTCCCACAAACCACATATGGATCAACCAGTGGTCATTGCATGTGTGTTCTTTTCCACAAACCATATATGGATCCACTAGAGTCATTGCATGTGTGTTCCTTTCACAAACCACATATGGACCTACTAGAGTCATTGCATGTGCGTTCTTATACTAAAACCAACACTAGAGTCATTGCATGTGTGTTCTTTTCACAAACTACATATGGATCCACCAGTCTCATTGCATGTGTGTACTTTCCACAAACCACACATGGATTGACTAGTGGTCATTACATGTGTGTTCCTTCCACAAACCACACATGGATCCCCCTGAGTCATGGCATGTGTGTTCTTTCCACGAACCACAAATGGATCAACTAGTGTCATTGCATGTGTGTTCTTATACTAAAACCAGCACTAGAGTAATTGGATGTGTTTTCTTATACTAAAACCAACACTAGAGTCATTGCATGTGTGTTCTTATACTAAAACCAGCACTAGAGTCATTGCATATGTGTTCTTTCCACAAACCACACATGGATCAACCAGTGTCATTGCATGTGTGTTCTTTCCACAAACCACATATGGATCAACCAGTGGTCATTGCATGTGTGTTCTTTTCCACAAACCACATATGGATGAACGAGAGTGATTGCATGTGTGTTCTTTTCATAAACCACATATGGCCCCACTAGAGTCATTGCATGTGTGTTCTTATACTAAAACCAGCACTAGAGTCATTGCATGTGTGTTCTTTTCACAAACCACATATGGATCCACCAGTGTCATTGCATGTGTGTTCTTTTCACAAACCACACATGGATCGACCAGTGGTCATTGCATGTGTGTTCTTTCCACAAACTACACATGGACCCCCCTGAGTCATTGCATGTGTGTTCTTTCCACGAACCACATATGGATCAACCAGTGTCATTACATGTGTGTTCTTATACGAAAACTAGCACTAGAGTCATTGCATGTGTGTTCTTATACTAAAACCAGCACTAGAGTCATTGCATGTGTGTTCTTATACTAAAACCAGCACTAGAGTCATTGCATGTGTGTTCTTTCCAGAAACCACACATGGATCAACCAGTGTCTTTGCATGTGTGTTCTTTCCACAAACCACATATGGATCAACCAGTGGTCATTGCATGTGTGTTCTTTTCCACAAACCACATATGGATCCACTAGAGTCATTGCATGTGTGTTCCTTTCACAAACCACATATGGACCTACTAGAGTCATTGCATGTGCGTTCTTATACTAAAACCAACACTAGAGTCATTGCATGTGTGTTCTTTTCACAAACCACATATGGATCCACCAGTGTCATTGCATGTGTGTTCTTTCCACAAACCACACATGGATCGACCAATGGTCATTGCATGTGTGTTCTTTCCACAAACCACACATGGATACCCCTGAGTCATTGCATGTGTGTTCTTTCCAAAAAAAACATATGGATCAACCAGTGTCATTACATGTGTGTTCTTATACTAAAACCAGCACTAGAGTAATTGCATATGTTTTCTTATATTAAAACCAGCACTAGAGTCATTGCATGTGTGTTCTTATACTAAAACCAGCACTAGAGTCATTGCATGTGTGTTCTTTCCACAAACCACACATGGATCAACCAGTGTCATTGCATGTGTGTTCTTTCCACAAACCACATATGGATCAACCAGTGGTCATTGCATGTGTGTTCTTTTCCACAAACCACATATGGATGAACTAGAGTGATTGCATGTGTGTTCTTTTCATAAACCACATATGGCCCCACTAGAGTCATTGCATGTGTGTTCTTATACTAAAACCAGCACTAGAGTCATTGCATGTGTGTTCTTTTCACAAACCACATATGGATCCACCAGTGTCATTGCATGTGTGTTCTTTTCACAAACCACACATGGATCGACCAGTGGTCATTGCATGTGTGTTCTTTCCACAAACTACACATGGATCCCCCTGAGTCATTGCATGTGTGTTCTTTCCACGAACCACATATGGATCAACAAAGTGTCATTACATGTGTGTTCTTATACGAAAACCAGCACTAGAGTCATTGCATGTGTGTTCTTATACTAAAACCAGCACTAGAGTCATTGCATGTGTGTTCTTATACTAAAACCAGCACTAGAGTCATTGCATGTGTGTTCTTTCCAGAAACCACACATGGATCAACCAGTGTCTTTGCATGTGTGTTCTTCCCACAAACCACATATGGATCAACCAGTGGTCATTGCATGTGTGTTCTTTTCCACAAACCATATATGGATCCACTAGAGTCATTGCATGTGTGTTCCTTTCACAAACCACATATGGACCTACTAGAGTCATTGCATGTGCGTTCTTATACTAAAACCAACACTAGAGTCATTGCATGTGTGTTCTTTTCACAAACTACATATGGATCCACCAGTCTCATTGCATGTGTGTACTTTCCACAAACCACACATGGATTGACTAGTGGTCATTACATGTGTGTTCCTTCCACAAACCACACATGGATCCCCCTGAGTCATGGCATGTGTGTTCTTTCCACGAACCACAAATGGATCAACTAGTGTCATTGCATGTGTGTTCTTATACTAAAACCAGCACTAGAGTAATTGGATGTGTTTTCTTATACTAAAACCAACACTAGAGTCATTGCATGTGTGTTCTTATACTAAAACCAGCACTAGAGTCATTGCATATGTGTTCTTTCCACAAACCACACATGGATCAACCAGTGTCATTGCATGTGTGTTCTTTCCACAAACCACATATGGATCAACCAGTGGTCATTGCATGTGTGTTCTTTTCCACAAACCACATATGGATGAACGAGAGTGATTGCATGTGTGTTCTTTTCATAAACCACATATGGCCCCACTAGAGTCATTGCATGTGTGTTCTTATACTAAAACCAGCACTAGAGTCATTGCATGTGTGTTCTTTTCACAAACCACATATGGATCCACCAGTGTCATTGCATGTGTGTTCTTTTCACAAACCACACATGGATCGACCAGTGGTCATTGCATGTGTGTTCTTTCCACAAACTACACATGGACCCCCCTGAGTCATTGCATGTGTGTTCTTTCCACGAACCACATATGGATCAACCAGTGTCATTACATGTGTGTTCTTATACGAAAACTAGCACTAGAGTCATTGCATGTGTGTTCTTATACTAAAACCAGCACTAGAGTCATTGCATGTGTGTTCTTATACTAAAACCAGCACTAGAGTCATTGCATGTGTGTTCTTTCCAGAAACCACACATGGATCAACCAGTGTCTTTGCATGTGTGTTCTTTCCACAAACCACATATGGATCAACCAGTGGTCATTGCATGTGTGTTCTTTTCCACAAACCACATATGGATCCACTAGAGTCATTGCATGTGTGTTCCTTTCACAAACCACATATGGACCTACTAGAGTCATTGCATGTGCGTTCTTATACTAAAACCAACACTAGAGTCATTGCATGTGTGTTCTTTTCACAAACTACATATGGATCCACCAGTGTCATTGCATGTGTGTTCTTTCCACAAACCACACATGGATTGACTAGTGGTCATTACATGTGTGTTCCTTCGACAAACCACACATGGATCCCCCTGAGTCATTGCATGTGTGTTCTTTCCACGAACCACATATGGATCAACTAGTGTCATTGCATGTGCGTTCTTATACTAAAACCAGCACTAGAGTAATTGCATGTGTTTTCTTATACTAAAACCAGCACTAGAGTCATTGCATGTGTGTTCTTATACAAAAACCAGCACTAGAGTCATTGCATGTGGTTTCTTTCCACAAACCACACATGGATCAACCAGTGTCATTGCATGTGTGTTCTTTCCACAAACCACATATGGATCAACCAGTGGTCATTGCATGTGTGTTCTTTTCCACAAACCACATATGGATCAACTAGAGTCATTGCATGTGTGTTCTTTTCATAAACCACATATGGCCCCACTAGAGTCAGTGCATGTGTGTTCTTATACTAAAACCAGCACTAGAGTCATTGCATGTGTGTTCTTTTCACAAACCACTTATGGATCCACCAGTGTCATTGCATGTGTGTTCTTTCCACAAACTACACATGGATCCCCCTAAGTCATTGCATGTGTTTTCTTTCCACAAACCACATATGGATCAACCAGTGTCATTACATGTGTGTTCTTATACGAAAACCAGCACTAGAGTCATTGCATGTGTGTTCTTATACTAAAACCAGCACTAGAGTCATTGCATGTGTGTTCTTATACTAAAACCAGCACTAGAGTCATTGCATGTGTGTTCTTTCCAGAAACCACACATGGATCAACCAGTGTCTTTGCATGTGTGTTCTTTCCACAAACCACATATGGATCAACCAGTGGTCATTGCATGTGTGTTCTTTTCCACAAACCACATATGGATCCACTAGAGTCATTGCATGTGTGTTCTTTTCACAAACTACATATGGATCCACCAGCGTCATTGCATGTGTGTTCTTTCCACAAACCACACATGGACTGACTAGTGGTCATTACATGTGTGTTCCTTCCACAAACCACATATGGACCCCCTGAGTCATTGCATGTGTGTTCTTTCCACGAACCACATATGGATCAACTAGTGTCATTGCATGTGTGTTCTTATACTAAAACCAGCACTAGAGTCATTGCATGTGTGTTCTTTCAACAAACCACATATGGATCAACCAGTGGTCATTGCATGTGTGTTCTTTCCACAAACCACACATAGATCAACCAGTGTCATTGAATGTGTGTTCTTTCCACAAACCACATATGGATCAACCAGTGGTCATTGCATGTGTGTTCGTTTCCACAAACCACATATGGATCCACTAGAGTCATTGCATGTGTGTTCTTTTCACAAACCACATATGGATCCACCAGTGTCATTGCATGTGTGTTCTTTTCACAAACCACACATGGATCGACCAGTGGTCATTGCATGTGTGTTCTTTCCACAAACTACACATGCATCCCCCTGAGTCATTGCATGTGTGTTCTTTCCACAAACCACATATGGATCAACCAGTGTCATTACATGTGTGTTCTTATACGAAAACCAGCACTAGAGTCATTGCATGTGTGTTCTTATACTAAAACCAGCACTAGAGTCATTGCATGTGTGTTCTTATACTAAAACCAGCACTAGAGTCATTGCATGTGTGTTCTTTCCAGAAACCACACATGGATCAAGTAGTGTCTTTGCATGTGTGTTCTTTCCACAAACCACATATGGATCAACCAGTGGTCATTGCATGTGTGTTCTTTTCCACAAACCACATATGGATCCACTATAGTCATTGCATGTGTGTTCTTTTCACAAACCACATATGGACCCACTAGAGTTATTGCATGTGCGTTCTTATACTAAAACCAGCACTAGAGTCATTGCATGTGTGTTCTTTTCACAAACTACATATGGATCCACCAGTGTCATTGCATGTGTGTTCTTTCCACAAACCACACATGGATTGACTAGTGGTCATTACATGTGTGTTCCTTCCACAAACCACACATGGATCCCCCTGAGTCATTGCATGTGTGTTCTTTCCACGAACCACATATGGATCAACTAGTGTCATTGCATGTGTGTTCTTATACTAAAACCAGCACTAGAGTCATTGCATGTGTGTTCTTTTCCAGAAACCACACATGGATCAACCAGTGTCATTGCATGTGTGTTCTTTCCACAAACCACATATGGATCAACCAGTGGTCATTGCATGTGTGTTCTTTCCACAAAACACACATGGATCAACCAATGTCATTGCATGTGTGTTCTTTCACAAACCACATATGGATCCACCAATGTCATTGGATGTGCGTTCTTTCCACAAACCACACATGGATTGACCAATGGTCATTGCATGTGTGTTCTTTCCACAAACCACACATGGATACCCCTGAGTCATTGCATGTGTGTTCTTTCCAAAAACCACATATGGATCAACTAGTGTCATTGCATGTGTGTTCTTATACTAAAACCAGCACTAGAGTGATCGCATGTGTTTTCTTATACTAAAACCAGCACTAGAGTCATTGCATGTGTGTTCTTATACTAAAACCAGCACTAGAGTCATTGCATGTGTGTTCTTTCCACAAACCACACATGGATCAACCAGTGTCATTGCATGTGTGTTCTTTCCACAAACCACATATGGATCAACCAGTGGTCATTGCATGTGTGTTCGTTTCCACAAACCACATATGGATGAACTAGAGTGATTGCATGTGTGTTCTTTTCATAAACCACATATGGCCCCACTAGAGTCATTGCATGTGTGTTCTTATACTAAAACCAGCACTAGAGTCATTGCATGTGTGTTCTTTTCACAAACCACATATGGATCCACCAGTGTCATTGCATATGTGTTCTTTTCACAAACCACACATGGATCGACCAGTGGTCATTGCATGTGTGTTCTTTCCACAAACTACACATGGATCCCCCTGAGTCATTGCATGTGTGTTCTTTCCACAAACCACATATGGATCAACCAGTGTCATTACATGTGTGTTCTTATACGAAAACCAGCACTAGAGTCATTGCATGTGTGTTCTTATACTAAAACCAGCACTAGAGTCATTGCATGTGTGTTCTTATACTAAAACCAGCACTAGAGTCATTGCATGTGTGTTCTTTTCAGAAACCACACATGGATCAACCAGTGTCTTTGCATGTGTGTTCTTTCCACAAACCACATATGGATCAACCAGTGGTCATTGCATGTGTGTTCTTTTCCACAAACCACATATGGATCCACTAGAGTCATTGCATGTGTGTTCTTTTCACAAACCACATATGGACCCACTAGAGTCATTGCATGTGCGTTCTTATACTAAAACCAACACTAGAGTCATTGCATGTGTGTTCTTTTCACAAACTACATATGGATCCACCAGTGTCATTGCATGTGTGTTCTTTCCACAAACCACACATGGATTGACTAGTGGTCATTACATGTGTGTTCCTTCCACAAACCACACATGGATCCCCCTGAGTCATTGCATGTGTGTTCTTTCCACGAACCACATATGGATCAACTAGTGTCATTGCATGTGTGTTCTTATACTAAAACCAGCACTAGAGTGATCGCATGTGTTTTCTTATACTAAAACCAGCACTAGAGTCATTGCATGTGTGTTCTTATACTAAAACCAGCACTAGAGTCATTGCATGTGTGTTCTTTCCACAAACCACACATGGATCAACCAGTGTCATTGCATGTGTGTTCTTTCCACAAACCACATATGGATCAACCAGTGGTCATTGCATGTGTGTTCTTTTCCACAAACCACATATGGATGAACTAGAGTGATTGCATGTGTGTTCTTTTCATAAACCACATATGGCCCCACTAGAGTCATTGCATGTGTGTTCTTATACTAAAACCAGCACTAGAGTCATTGCATGTGTGTTCTTTTCACAAACCACATATGGATCCACCAGTGTCATTGCATATGTGTTCTTTTCACAAACCACACATGGATCGACCAGTGGTCATTGCATGTGTGTTCTTTCCACAAACTACACATGGATCCCCCTGAGTCATTGCATGTGTGTTCTTTCCACGAACCACATATGGATCAACCAGTGTCATTACATGTGTGTTCTTATACGAAAACTAGCACTAGAGTCATTGCATGTGTGTTCTTATACTAAAACCAGCACTAGAGTCATTGCATGTGTGTTCTTATACTAAAACCAGCACTAGAGTCATTGCATGTGTGTTCTTTCCAGAAACCACACATGGATCAACCAGTGTCTTTGCATGTGTCTTCTTTCCACAAACCACATATGGATCAACCAGTGGTCATTGCATGTGTGTTCTTTTCCACAAACCACATATGGATCCACTAGAGTCATTGCATGTGTGTTCCTTTCACAAACCACATATGGACCTACTAGAGTCATTGCATGTGCGTTCTTATACTAAAACCAACACTAGAGTCATTGCATGTGTGTTCTTTTCACAAACTACATATGGATCCACCAGTGTCATTGCATGTGTGTTCTTTCCACAAACCACACATGGATTGACTAGTGGTCATTACATGTGTGTTCCTTCGACAAACCACACATGGATCCCCCTGAGTCATTGCATGTGTGTTCTTTCCACGAACCACATATGGATCAACTAGTGTCATTGCATGTGCGTTCTTATACTAAAACCAGCACTAGAGTAATTGCATGTGTTTTCTTATACTAAAACCAGCACTAGAGTCATTGCATGTGTGTTCTTATACTAAAACCAGCACTAGAGTCATTGCATGTGTGTTCTTTCCACAAACCACACATTGATCAACCAGTGTCATTGCATGTGTGTTCTTTCCACAAACCACATATGGATCAACCAGTGGTCATTGCATGTGTGTTCTTTTCCACAAACCACATATGGATCAACTAGAGTCATTGCATGTGTGTTCTTTTCATAAACCACATATGGCCCCACTAGAGTCAGTGCATGTGTGTTCTTATACTAAAACCAGCACTAGAGTCATTGCATGTGTGTTCTTTTCACAAACCACATATGGATCCACCAGTGTCATTGCATGTGTGTTCTTTCCACAAACTACACATGGATCCCCCTAAGTCATTGCATGTGTTTTCTTTCCACAAACCACATATGGATCAACCAGTGTCATTACATGTGTGTTCTTATACGAAAACCAGCACTAGAGTCATTGCATGTGTGTTCTTATACTAAAACCAGCACTAGAGTCATTGCATGTGTGTTCTTATACTAAAACCAGCACTAGAGTCATTGCATGTGTGTTCTTTCCAGAAACCACACATGGATCAACCAGTGTCTTTGCATGTGTGTTCTTTCCACAAACCACATATGGATCAACCAGTGGTCATTGCATGTGTGTTCTTTTCCACAAACCACATATGGATCCACTAGAGTCATTGCATGTGTGTTCTTTTCACAAACTACATATGGATCCACCAGCGTCATTGCATGTGTGTTCTTTCCACAAACCACACATGGACTGACTAGTGGTCATTACATGTGTGTTCCTTCCACAAACCACATATGGACCCCCTGAGTCATTGCATGTGTGTTCTTTCCACGAACCACATATGGATCAACTAGTGTCATTGCATGTGTGTTCTTATACTAAAACCAGCACTAGAGTCATTGCATGTGTGTTCTTTCTACAAACCACATATGGATCAACCAGTGGTCATTGCATGTGTGTTCTTTCCACAAACCACACATAGATCAACCAGTGTCATTGAATGTGTGTTCTTTCCACAAACCACATATGGATCAACCAGTGGTCATTGCATGTGTGTTCGTTTCCACAAACCACATATGGATCCACTAGAGTCATTGCATGGGTGTTCTTTTCACAAACCACATATGGATCCACCAGTGTCATTGCATGTGTGTTCTTTTCACAAACCACACATGGATCGACCAGTGGTCATTGCATGTGTGTTCTTTCCACAAACTACACATGGATCCCCCTGAGTCATTGCATGTGTGTTCTTTCCACAAACCACATATGGATCAACCAGTGTCATTACATGTGTGTTCTTATACGAAAACCAGCACTAGAGTCATTGCATGTGTGTTCTTATACTAAAACCAGCACTAGAGTCATTGCATGTGTGTTCTTATACTAAAACCAGCACTAGAGTCATTGCATGTGTGTTCTTTCCAGAAACCACACATGGATCAAGTAGTGTCTTTGCATGTGTGTTCTTTCCACAAACCACATATGGATCAACCAGTGGTCATTGCATGTGTGTTCTTTTCCACAAACCACATATGGATCCACTATAGTCATTGCATGTGTGTTCTTTTCACAAACCACATATGGACCCACTAGAGTTATTGCATGTGCGTTCTTATACTAAAACCAGCACTAGAGTCATTGCATGTGTGTTCTTTTCACAAACTACATATGGATCCACCAGTGTCATTGCATGTGTGTTCTTTCCACAAACCACACATGGATTGACTAGTGGTCATTACATGTGTGTTCCTTCCACAAACCACACATGGATCCCCCTGAGTCATTGCATGTGTGTTCTTTCCACGAACCACATATGGATCAACTAGTGTCATTGCATGTGTGTTCTTATACTAAAACCAGCACTAGAGTCATTGCATGTGTGTTCTTTTCCACAAACCACACATGGATCAACCAGTGTCATTGCATGTGTGTTCTTTCCACAAACCACATATGGATCAACCAGTGGTCATTGCATGTGTGTTCTTTCCACAAAACACACATGGATCAACCAATGTCATTGCATGTGTGTTCTTTCACAAACCACATATGGATCCACCAATGTCATTGGATGTGTGTTCTTTCCACAAACCACACATGGATTGACCAATGGTCATTGCATGTGTGTTCTTTCCACAAACCACACATGGATACCCCTGAGTCATTGCATGTGTGTTCTTTCCAAAAACCACATATGGATCAACCAGTGTCATTACATGTGTGTTCTTATACTAAAACCAGCACTAGAGTAATTGCATATGTTTTCTTATACTAAAACCAGCACTAGAGTCATTGCATGTGTGTTCTTATACTAAAACCAGCACTAGAGTCATTGCATGTGTGTCCTTTCCACAAACCACACATGGATCAACCAGTGTCATTGCATGTGTGTTCTTTCCACAAACCACATATGGATCAACCAGTGGTCATTGCATGTGTGTTCTTTTCCACAAACCACATATGGATGAACTAGAGTGATTGCATGTGTGTTCTTTTCATAAACCACATATGGCCCCACTAGAGTCATTGCATGTGTGTTCTTATACTAAAACCAGCACTAGAGTCATTGCATGTGTGTTCTTTTCACAAACGACATATGGATCCACCAGTGTCATTGCATATGTGTTCTTTTCACAAACCACACATGGATCGACCAGTGGTCATTGCATGTGTGTTCTTTCCACAAACTACACATGGATCCCCCTGAGTCATTGCATGTGTGTTCTTTCCACAAACCACATATGGATCAACCAGTGTCATTACATGTGTGTTCTTATACGAAAACCAGCACTAGAGTCATTGCATGTGTGTTCTTATACTAAAACCAGCACTAGAGTCATTGCATGTGTGTTCTTATACTAAAACCAGCACTAGAGTCATTGCATGTGTGTTCTTTCCAGAAACCACACATGGATCAACCAGTGTCTTTGCATGTGTGTTCTTTCCACAAACCACATATGGATCAACCAGTGGTCATTGCATGTGTGTTCTTTTCCACAAACCACATATGGATCCACTAGAGTCATTGCATGTGTGTTCTTTTCACAAACCACATATGGACCCACTAGAGTCATTGCATGTGCGTTCTTATACTAAAACCAACACTAGAGTCATTGCATGTGTGTTCTTTTCACAAACTACATATGGATCCACCAGTGTCATTGCATGTGTGTTCTTTCCACAAACCACACATGGATTGACTAGTGGTCATTACATGTGTGTTCCTTCCACAAACCACACATGGATCCACCTGAGTCATTGCATGTGTGTTCTTTCCACGAACCACATATGGATCAACTAGTGTCATTGCATGTGTGTTCTTATACTAAAACCAGCACTAGAGTAATCGCATGTGTTTTCTTATACTAAAACCAGCACTAGAGTCATTGCATGTGTGTTCTTATACTAAAACCAGCACTAGAGTCATTGCATGTGTGTTCTTTCCACAAACCACACATGGATCAACCAGTGTCATTGCATGTGTGTTCTTTCCACAAACCGCATATGGATCAACCAGTGGTCATTGCATGTGTGTTCTTTTCCACAAACCACATATGGATGAACTAGAGTGATTGCATGTGTGTTCTTTTCATAAACCACATATGGCCCCACTAGAGTCATTGCATGTGTGTTCTTATACTAAAACCAGCACTAGAGTCATTGCATGTGTGTTCTTTTCACAAACCACATATGGATCCACCAGTGTCATTGCATGTGTGTTCTTTTCACAAACCACACATGGATCGACCAGTGGTCATTGCATGTGTGTTCTTTCCACAAACTACACATGGATCCCCCTGAGTCATTGCATGTGTGTTCTTTCCACGAACCACATATGGATCAACCAGTGTCATTACATGTGTGTTCTTATACGAAAACTAGCACTAGAGTCATTGCATGTGTGTTCTTATACTAAAACCAGCACTAGAGTCATTGCATGTGTGTTCTTATACTAAAACCAGCACTAGAGTCATTGCATGTGTGTTCTTTCCAGAAACCACACATGGATCAACCAGTGTCTTTGCATGTGTGTTCTTTCCACAAACCACATATGGATCAACCAGTGGTCATTGCATGTGTGTTCTTTTCCACAAACCACATATGGATCCACTAGAGTCATTGCATGTGTGTTCCTTTCACAAACCACATATGGACCCACTAGAGTTATTGCATGTGCGTTCTTATACTAAAACCAGCACTAGAGTCATTGCATGTGTGTTCTTTTCACAAACTACATATGGATCCACCAGTGTCATTGCATGTGTGTTCTTTCCACAAACCACACATGGATTGACTAGTGGTCATTACATGTGTGTTCCTTCGACAAACCACACATGGATCCCCCTGAGTCATTGCATGTGTGTTCTTTCCACGAACCACATATGGATCAACTAGTGTCATTGCATGTGCGTTCTTATACTAAAACCAGCACTAGAGTAATTGCATGTGTTTTCTTATACTAAAACCAGCACTAGAGTCATTGCATGTGTGTTCTTATACTAAAACCAGCACTAGAGTCATTGCATGTGTGTTCTTTCCACAAACCACACATTGATCAACCAGTGTCATTGCATGTGTGTTCTTTCCACAAACCACATATGGATCAACCAGTGGTCATTGCATGTGTGTTCTTTTCCACAAACCACATATGGATCAACTAGAGTCATTGCATGTGTGTTCTTTTCATAAACCACATATGGCCCCACTAGAGTCAGTGCATGTGTGTTCTTATACTAAAACCAGCACTAGAGTCATTGCATGTGTGTTCTTTTCACAAACCACATATGGATCCACCAGTGTCATTGCATGTGTGTTCTTTCCACAAACTACACATGGATCCCCCTAAGTCATTGCATGTGTTTTCTTTCCACAAACCACATATGGATCAACCAGTGTCATTACATGTGTGTTCTTATACGAAAACCAGCACTAGAGTCATTGCATGTGTGTTCTTATACTAAAACCAGCACTAGAGTCATTGCATGTGTGTTCTTATACTAAAACCAGCACTAGAGTCATTGCATGTGTGTTCTTTCCAGAAACCACACATGGATCAACCAGTGTCTTTGCATGTGTGTTCTTTCCACAAACCACATATGGATCAACCAGTGGTCATTGCATGTGTGTTCTTTTCCACAAACCACATATGGATCCACTAGAGTCATTGCATGTGTGTTCTTTTCACAAACTACATATGGATCCACCAGCGTCATTGCATGTGTGTTCTTTCCACAAACCACACATGGACTGACTAGTGGTCATTACATGTGTGTTCCTTCCACAAACCACATATGGACCCCCTGAGTCATTGCATGTGTGTTCTTTCCACGAACCACATATGGATCAACTAGTGTCATTGCATGTGTGTTCTTATACTAAAACCAGCACTAGAGTCATTGCATGTGTGTTCTTTCTACAAACCACATATGGATCAACCAGTGGTCATTGCATGTGTGTTCTTTCCACAAACCACACATAGATCAACCAGTGTCATTGAATGTGTGTTCTTTCCACAAACCACATATGGATCAACCAGTGGTCATTGCATGTGTGTTCGTTTCCACAAACCACATATGGATCCACTAGAGTCATTGCATGTGTGTTCTTTTCACAAACCACATATGGATCCACCAGTGTCATTGCATGTGTGTTCTTTTCACAAACCACACATGGATCGACCAGTGGTCATTGCATGTGTGTTCTTTCCACAAACTACACATGGATCCCCCTGAGTCATTGCATGTGTGTTCTTTCCACAAACCACATATGGATCAACCAGTGTCATTACATGTGTGTTCTTATACGAAAACCAGCACTAGAGTCATTGCATGTGTGTTCTTATACTAAAACCAGCACTAGAGTCATTGCATGTGTGTTCTTATACTAAAACCAGCACTAGAGTCATTGCATGTGTGTTCTTTCCAGAAACCACACATGGATCAAGTAGTGTCTTTGCATGTGTGTTCTTTCCACAAACCACATATGGATCAACCAGTGGTCATTGCATGTGTGTTCTTTTCCACAAACCACATATGGATCCACTATAGTCATTGCATGTGTGTTCTTTTTACAAACCACATATGGACCCACTAGAGTTATTGCATGTGCGTTCTTATACTAAAACCAGCACTAGAGTCATTGCATGTGTGTTCTTTTCACAAACTACATATGGATCCACCAGTGTCATTGCATGTGTGTTCTTTCCACAAACCACACATGGATTGACTAGTGGTCATTACATGTGTGTTCCTTCCACAAACCACACATGGATCCCCCTGAGTCATTGCATGTGTGTTCTTTCCACGAACCACATATGGATCAACTAGTGTCATTGCATGTGTGTTCTTATACTAAAACCAGCACTAGAGTCATTGCATGTGTGTTCTTTTCCACAAACCACACATGGATCAACCAGTGTCATTGCATGTGTGTTCTTTCCACAAACCACATATGGATCAACCAGTGGTCATTGCATGTGTGTTCTTTCCACAAAACACACATGGATCAACCAATGTCATTGCATGTGTGTTCTTTCACAAACCACATATGGATCCACCAATGTCATTGAATGTGTGTTCTTTCCACAAACCACATATGGATCAACCAGTGGTCATTGCATGTGTGTTCGTTTCCACAAACCACATATGGATCCACTAGAGTCATTGCATGTGTGTTCTTTTCACAAACCACATATGGATCCACCAGTGTCATTGCATGTGTGTTCTTTTCACAAACCACACATGGATCGACCAGTGGTCATTGCATGTGTGTTCTTTCCACAAACTACACATGGATCCCCCTGAGTCATTGCATGTGTGTTCTTTCCACAAACCACATATGGATCAACCAGTGTCATGACATGTGTGTTCTTATACGAAAACCAGCACTAGAGTCATTGCATGTGTGTTCTTATACTAAAACCAGCACTAGAGTCATTGCATGTGTGTTCTTATACTAAAACCAGCACTAGAGTCATTGCATGTGTGTTCTTTCCAGAAACCACACATGGATCAAGTAGTGTCTTTGCATGTGTGTTCTTTCCACAAACCACATATGGATCAACCAGTGGTCATTGCATGTGTGTTCTTTTCCACAAACCACATATGGATCCACTATAGTCATTGCATGTGTGTTCTTTTTACAAACCACATATGGACCCACTAGAGTTATTGCATGTGCGTTCTTATACTAAAACCAGCACTAGAGTCATTGCATGTGTGTTCTTTTCACAAACTACATATGGATCCACCAGTGTCATTGCATGTGTGTTCTTTCCACAAACCACACATGGATTGACTAGTGGTCATTACATCTGTGTTCCTTCCACAAACCACACATGGATCCCCCTGAGTCATTGCATGTGTGTTCTTTCCACGAACCACATATGGATCAACTAGTGTCATTGCATGTGTGTTCTTATACTAAAACCAGCACTAGAGTCATTGCATGTGTGTTCTTTTCCACAAACCACACATGGATCAACCAGTGTCATTGCATGTGTGTTCTTTCCACAAACCACATATGGATCAACCAGTGGTCATTGCATGTGTGTTCTTTCCACAAAACACACATGGATCAACCAATGTCATTGCATGTGTGTTCTTTCACAAACCACATATGGATCCACCAATGTCATTGGATGTGTGTTCTTTCCACAAACCACACATGGATTGACCAATGGTCATTGCATGTGTGTTCTTTCCACAAACCACACATGGATACCCCTGAGTCATTGCATGTGTGTTCTTTCCAAAAACCACATATGGATCAACCAGTGTCATTACATGTGTGTTCTTATACTAAAACCAGCACTAGAGTAATTGCATATGTTTTCTTATACTAAAACCAGCACTAGAGTCATTGCATGTGTGTTCTTATACTAAAACCAGCACTAGAGTCATTGCATGTGTGTCCTTTCCACAAACCACACATGGATCAACCAGTGTCATTGCATGTGTGTTCTTTCCACAAACCACATATGGATCAACCAGTGGTCATTGCATGTGTGTTCTTTTCCACAAACCACATATGGATGAACTAGAGTGATTGCATGTGTGTTCTTTTCATAAACCACAAATGGCCCCACTAGAGTCATTGCATGTGTGTTCTTATACTAAAACCAGCACTAGAGTCATTGCATGTGTGTTCTTTTCACAAACCTGTTGGAGATATGCCCTAGAGGTAATAATAAATGTAGTTATTATTATATATCTTTGTGTTTATGATAAATGTTTACATTCATGCTATAAAAGTATTAACAAGGAAACCATTAATACTTGTGTGATTTGTAAACTTAATTTGAAGTCCCTAGTATGGCCTCTATACTTCACTAGCTTGTTGGTTGATTGATGATGTGGTTTCTTTGTCATGAACATTGAGATGTTATCAACAACAAGATCATATCGTTAGGAGAATGATATGGTGGACATACTCCTATAGACAAGCGTAGCATAAAGATCAAGTCATTTCAATAGTTCAATTGCTATATGCTTTCTGATACATAGTAACCTAATTCCTTCGACCATGAGATCATGCATATTGCCTTTACTGGATGGATGCTTTGATGTCATCAAACACCACACCGTAACAGGGTGGCTATAAAAGTGGCATTGGGTGTTCGGAAAGTATTGGTTGAAACACATGGATCAAGAGTGGGATTTGTCCATCCACATGACGGATAGATATTCTCTGGGCCCTCTCGGTGAAATGTCATCCAATTAGCTTGCAAGCATGTGACTTGGTCACAAGGGATCACATATCACGGGAACGAGAAAAGAGTACTTATCAGTAACGAGGTTGAACTAGGTATGCAGAGATACCGACGATCATGACCTCGGATAAGTAACATATCGTGAGACAAAGGGAAATTGGTATCGTATGTAAGTGGTTCATTCGATCGCAAAGTAATCGTAGAAATATGTGGGAGCCATATGAATTTCCAGATTCCTCTATTGGTTATTGTTCGGAGAAGTGTCTCGATCATGTCCGCATAATTCACGAACCGTAGGGAGACACACTTAAGGATTCGACGTTGTTTGAGTAGTTATGGTATTATGAGAAAGAGACCGAATGTTGTTCGGAGTCTCGGATGGGATCCGGGATATCACGAGGTGATCCGGAATGGTCCGGAGAATAAGATTCATATAAGGAAAGTCCCATTTCGGAGTTGGGGAATGGTTCCGGTGTTTTCATCGGGAACATTCTAGAAGGTCCCGGAATGTCCGGCACTCCGGGGGGGAAGGGGTACATGAATGTGTCATTGCAAGTTGGAATGATTGCATCATGTACTAGGTGTTCTCGCTGTCCAAAATAAAGGGTTTATTTAATTCCTAAATTGGAAAAGTCAAACGGCTAATTTGAAAGTCAAACTGCCAATTTTGGGAAGTGGGAAAAGAGGAGGATTGGTGGAGGCCGAATTGGGGGAGGACTCCTCCCTTGGCCGGCGCCCCACCAAGCCGACTTGGGGAGGGACTCTCCTCCCCATGGCGCAGCCAGCCCTCCCACCTATATAAGGAGGGGCAGGGCTCCCCTCCTATAACACACAAGTTCCTATCCTCTAAACTAGAAACTAGACCTAGACCCCGGTTTAGAGCTGTTTCGGTTTAGAGCCTTCTAATTGGTTTAGAGCCCTCTAATTGGTGTGTCTAATTACTAGACCACTAATAGCCTCTCTCATAAGCTCCACCATACTCGCACCGGCTTAAGGCGAAGCCCTGCGGGATCTCCCCTCTACCTCCGGTACCACGCCGTTGTGCTGCCGGAATCGCGAGGAGAGTGCTACAACCTCCGCTGCCTGCTGGAACAAGGGAGAGGAAGGTCTTCGTCGAGTACCGAACGTGTGACCGACTGCGGGAGCGCTGCGGGAACGCGGCGCCGGAAGGATCGTCTACACGATCTTGAGATCGGAAAGAGTACGACTACATCACCCACGAGAATCTGCTCTCGTTAAACACTTTGGAATCTTCGAGGGTGAGTTATTCCATCGACTCGTTGCTACAATCTAGTAGATAGATCTTGGCTTGTTTGTTTGTATGCGATAGAAAATTTTTGTTTTCCATGCTACGAACCCCTACAGTGGTATCAGAGCCGTGTCTATATGTAGATCTGTTGCACGAGTAGAACACAATGGTCATTGTGGGCGTTGATGCTTTTATTGTAGATTGCTTTTTGTGTACTTTGCATCTTGCGGTATGTTGGGATGAAGCGGCCCGGGCTAACCTTACATGACATCGTTCATGAGACTTGCTCCACGCTTGACATGCAACTCGTTTTGCATAAGTGGCTTTGCGGGTGCCTGTTTCTCCTAGCATAGTAAAGATCCAATTTACAACGGGTGATCAACAATGCTAGTATCAATGTTGTGGTTCTTGTTCGTAAGTTAGAACGACACTTATGGAAAGCCCCAAACCACGTAAAATATGCAAAGAAAGTAGAAGCGTCTAACTTTGTTTTGCAGGGGTGTGCAGTGATGTGATATGGCCATGATTGTGATTATATTTGATGTATGCAATGATCCTTATTGTAAGTTGGCAACCGGCAGGAGCCATATGGTTGTCTTTAATTTCTGTTAAGGCCTGCGTGTCTATTCAAAATAGTTGTAATAGTTGAAGTTGGCGGACGACAACCATGAAGAAGCGTCATTGACCTTGATGCTATGCCGGTGATGATGGAGATCATGTTCGTGCTTGAAGATGGAGATCGGAAGCACAAAGAAGAAAGGCCATATCATATCACATATTATGAATTGCATGTGATGTTAATCCTTTATGCATCTTGTATTGCTTAGTAGACGACGGTAGCATTATAAGATGATCCCTCATGCACATAAATTTCAAGTTCTAAAAGTGTTCACCCTTAGTATGCACCGTTGCCAAAGCTTGCTGCTTCGAAGCACCACGTGATGATCGGGTGTCTTTGATTCCGCGGGTGACTACAACGTAAGCAAGCCAGATTTGCTTATGCGGAAGCTAAGGTTTGATCTTGACGAGCCTAGCATGTACAGACATGGCCTCAGGAACACGGATCGCCGAAAGGCAAAGCATGAATCATATAGTAGATATGATGAACATGATGATTGTTCGCCATTAAAACTATATCAGCTCTCGTGATGATCGGTGTTGATGTAGTGGATTTGGTTCGTGTGATCACTAAAACAATGTGAGGGATGTTGTTTTGAGTGGGAGTTCACCTAGTTTAATTTCATTAATTAATTTGAACTCAATTTGTCATAAACTTAGTCTAAACTATTGCAAATATGTTGTAGATCAATGGCAGCCCCTACCATCAATTTTAATGCGTTCCTAGAGAAAGAAAAGTTGAAAAACAATGGAAGCAACTTCGCGGATTGGTTCCGCAATTTGAGGATTGTCCTCACAGCTGGTAATTTGACCTATGTGCTGGATGCACCGCTAGGTGACCCACCTGCAGCTGATGCTACCGATGAAGTAAAGAATGTTTACCTCGCTCGGAAGAATCAGTACTCCATAGTTCAGTGTGCTATCTTGTATGGTTTAGAATCGGAGCTTCAGAAAAGGTTTGAAGAGTCAGATCCATATGATATTGTCGAGGATCTCAAATTAATCTTTGAGACTCATGCGGCAATTGAAAGTTATGAAGCTTCTGAAAAGTTCTTTAACTGCAAGATGGAAGAGGGTAGCTCCGTCAGTGAGCATGTGCTTAAAATGTCTGGGCACGCAAATAAACTTCAAAGTTTGGGTATAGTGATTCCTGATACTTTGGGAGTTTACCGCATCCTCCAATCACTACCACCAAGTTACAAGAACTTTGTGATGAACTACAACATGCAGAACATGAACAAAGAGTTGCCAGAACTATTTGCTATGTTAAAATCTGCAGAAGTGGAGATCAAGAAAGAGCACCAAGTGTTGATGGTCAATAAGACCACCAAATTCAAGAAAGGCAAGTCTAAGCAGAAGGGACACTTCAAGAAGGGTGGTAAGAAAGTTACCACGCCGACGAAGAGGACCAAGGCTGGACCCAAGCCTGATACTGAGTGCTTTTACTGCAAGGGAGAAGGTCACTGGAAGCGGAATTGCCCAAAGTACTTGGCGGATTTGAAGAACGGCAACATCAAGAAGAAAGGTATATTTGATATACATGTTATTGATGTGTATCTCACTAGTATTCGTAGTAGTGCCTGGGTATTTGATACTGGTTCGGTTGCTCATATTTGTAACTCGAAACAGGAGCTGCAGAATAAACGGAAGCTAGTGAAGAACGAGGTGACGATGCGCGTGGGAAACGGATCAAAGGTTGATGTGATCGCGGTCGGCACACTACCTCTTCATCTACCATCGGGATTAGTTTTATACTTAAATAATTGTTATTTGGTGCCTGCGTTGAGCATGAACATTATATCGGGATCTTGTTTATTGCGAGACGGTTACTTGTTTAAATCCGAGAATAATGGTTGTTCGATTTATATGAGTAATATGTTTTATGCACATGCACCTTTGATAGATGGTCTATTCATATTGAATCTCGATAGTAGAAATACACATATTAATAACATTGAGGCTAAACGTTTGAAATCAAGCGATAATTTGACCTATATGTGGCACTGTCGTCTTGGTCACATTGGAGTGAAGCGTATGAAGAAACTCCATTCCGATGGACTTCTTGAATCACTTGATTTTGAATCACTTGAAAGATGCGAAGCATGTCTGATGGGTAAAATGACTAAGACTCCATTTTCTGGTATGATGGAGCGAGCTACAGACTTATTAGAAATCATACATACCGATGTGTGTGGTCCAATGAGTGTAGCATCGCGCAGTGGTTATCGTTATGTTCTTACCTTCACGGATGACTTGAGTAGATATGGGTATATCTATTTCATGAAACATAAGTCCGAAACTTTCGAGAAGTTTAAGGAGTTTCAAAGTGAGGTAGAGAATCAACGTAACAAGAAGATTAAATTTCTACGTTCTGATCGTGGAGGTGAATATCTAAGTTACGAGTTTGGCGAGCATTTGAAGAAATGTGGAATACTTTCGCAGTTGACACCGCCGGGAACACCACAGCGTAATGGTGTGTCTGAACGTCGTAATCGAACTCTCTTAGATATGGTTCGTTCTATGATGTCGCTTACAGATTTGCCACTATCTTTTTGGGGGTTATGCATTAGAAACAGCCGCATTCACTTTAAATAGGGCACCGTCTAAATCCGTTGAAACGACACCGTATGAATTATGGTTTGGGAAGAAACCTAAATTGTCGTTCCTTAAAGTTTGGGGATGCGAAGCCTATGTAAAGAAGTTACAGCCGGACAAGCTTGAACCCAAAGCGGAAAAATGCGTCTTCATAGGATACCCGAAGGAAACTGTTGGGTATACCTTCTATCATAGATCCGAAGGCAAAATCTTCGTTGCTAAGAATGGATCCTTTCTAGAGAAGGAATTTCTCTCGAAAGAAGTGACTGGAAGGAAAGTAGAACTCGACGAGGTTGTCAAACCTTCTCTCGAAATTGCGAGTAGCGCAGCACCGGAAGAAGTTCCTGTGGTGCCTGCACCAATAAGAGAGGAAGCTAATGATGGTGATCATGAAACTTCGGTTGAAGTTACTACAGAGCCTCGGAGGTCAACGAGAACTCGTACCACTCCAGATTGGTATGATTCCGTTATGAATGTCATGTTGGTGGACAACACCGATAACCCCGAGACATATGAGGAAGCGATGATGAGCCCAGATTCCAATAAATGGCAAGGAGCCATGAAATCCGAGATTGGATCCATGTACGAAAACCAAGTATGGACTTTGGTGGACTTACCGGATGGCCGGAAGGCTGTCGAGAACAAATGGATTTTCAAGAAGAAAACAGATGCTGATGGTAATGTTACTGTCTATAAAGCTCGACTTGTCGCAAAAGGGTTTCGACAAATTCAAGGAGTTGACTACGATGAGACTTTCTCACCGGTAGCGAAGCTAAAGTCTGTGAGGATTATGTTAGCAATCGCTGCATATTATGATTATGAGATATGGCAGATGGATGTCAAAACAGCATTCCTCAATGGAGACATTGATGAAGAGTTGTATATGATACAACCCAAAGGTTTTGTCGATCCTAAAGATGCTAACAAGGTATGCAAGCTTCAACGGTCCATCTATGGATTGAAGCAAGCATCCCGAAGTTGGAATCAACGTTTTGATAAGGTAATCAAAAGTTTTGGTTTTATACAAACTTATGGAGAAGCTTGTATTTACAAGAAAGTGAGTGGGAGCTCTGTAGCATTCTTAATACTGTATGTGGATGACATATTGTTGATTGGGAATGATGTAGACCTTCTTAATAGTGTCAAGGAATATTTGAATAATAGTTTTTCAATGAAGGATCTTGGCGAAGCAGCTTACATATTAGGCATAAAGATTTATAGAGATAGATCGAAACGCCAAATATCATTGTCACAAAGTACATATTTGGACAAAGTTCTAAAGAGGTTTGGAATGGAAGATAGCAAGAAAGGGTTCTTGCCCATGTTGCCCAATACGACCTTGAGTAAAACTCAAAGTCCGACATCGGCAGAAGATAGAGAAAAGATGAGTAAGACTCCCTATGCCTCAGCCATAGGATCTCTAATGTATGCCATGCTATGTACTAGACCCGACATCGCATATGCTGTTAGTCTAACTAGCAGATATCAAAGTGATCCAGGAGTGGATCATTGGACAGCGGTCAAAAACATCCTTAAGTACTTGAGAAGAACTAAGGATATGGTTCTTTCTTATGGAGGTGATGAACAGCTCGTTGTTAATGGTTACACCGATGCTAGTTGGAACACCGATCCGGATGATTCTAAATCACAATCTGGATACGTATTTATTTTGAATGGTGCAGCAGTTAGCTGGAGGAGTGCAAAGCAAAGCGTTGTGGCGAGATCTTCAACTGAATCGGAATACATGGCTGCTTCGGAGGCTTCACAAGAAGCGATATGGATGAAAGAGTTCATTACAGAGCTGGGTGTGGTTCCAAGTGCGCTGGACCCAATGTCTATCTACTGTGATAACATGGGCGCCATAGCCAATGCGCAAGAACCAAGGTCACACAAGAAGCTGAAGCATATCAAGCTGCGTTTCCACGCTATTCGAGAACATATCCAGGATGGGGATATAAAGATTTGCAAAGTACACACAGATCTGAATGTGGCGGATCCGTTGACTAAACCTCTCCCGAGGGCAAAACATGACCAACACCAAACTGCCATGGGTGTTCGGTATATTACCATGTAATCTAGATTAGATGACTCTAGTGCAAGTGGGAGACTGTTGGAGATATGCCCTAGAGGTAATAATAAATGTAGTTATTATTATATATCTTTGTGTTTATGATAAATGTTTACATTCATGCTATAAAAGTATTAACAAGGAAACCATTAATACTTGTGTGATTTGTAAACTTAATTTGAAGTCCCTAGTATGGCCTCTATACTTCACTAGCTTGTTGGTTGATTGATGATGTGGTTTCTTTGTCATGAACATTGAGATGTTATCAACAACAAGATCATATCGTTAGGAGAATGATATGGTGGACATACTCCTATAGACAAGCGTAGCATAAAGATCAAGTCATTTCAATAGTTCAATTGCTATATGCTTTCTGATACATAGTAACCTAATTCCTTCGACCATGAGATCATGCATATTGCCTTTACTGGATGGATGCTTTGATGTCATCAAACACCACACCGTAACAGGGTGGCTATAAAAGTGGCATTGGGTGTTCGGAAAGTATTGGTTGAAACACATGGATCAAGAGTGGGATTTGTCCATCCACATGACGGATAGATATTCTCTGGGCCCTCTCGGTGAAATGTCATCCAATTAGCTTGCAAGCATGTGACTTGGTCACAAGGGATCACATATCACGGGAACGAGAAAAGAGTACTTATCAGTAACGAGGTTGAACTAGGTATGCAGAGATACCGACGATCATGACCTCGGATAAGTAACATATCGTGAGACAAAGGGAAATTGGTATCGTATGTAAGTGGTTCATTCGATCGCAAAGTAATCGTAGAAATATGTGGGAGCCATATGAATTTCCAGATTCCTCTATTGGTTATTGTTCGGAGAAGTGTCTCGATCATGTCCGCATAATTCACGAACCGTAGGGAGACACACTTAAGGATTCGACGTTGTTTGAGTAGTTATGGTATTATGAGAAAGAGACCGAATGTTGTTCGGAGTCTCGGATGGGATCCGGGATATCACGAGGTGATCCGGAATGGTCCGGAGAATAAGATTCATATAAGGAAAGTCCCATTTCGGAGTTGGGGAATGGTTCCGGTGTTTTCATCGGGAACATTCTAGAAGGTCCCGGAATGTCCGGCACTCCGGGGGGGAAGGGGTACATGAATGTGTCATTGCAAGTTGGAATGATTGCATCATGTACTAGGTGTTCTCGCTGTCCAAAATAAAGGGTTTATTTAATTCCTAAATTGGAAAAGTCAAACGGCTAATTTGAAAGTCAAACTGCCAATTTTGGGAAGTGGGAAAAGAGGAGGATTGGTGGAGGCCGAATTGGGGGAGGACTCCTCCCTTGGCCGGCGCCCCACCAAGCCGACTTGGGGAGGGACTCTCCTCCCCATGGCGCAGCCAGCCCTCCCACCTATATAAGGAGGGGCAGGGCTCCCCTCCTATAACACACAAGTTCCTATCCTCTAAACTAGAAACTAGACCTAGACCCCGGTTTAGAGCTGTTTCGGTTTAGAGCCTTCTAATTGGTTTAGAGCCCTCTAATTGGTGTGTCTAATTACTAGACCACTAATAGCCTCTCTCATAAGCTCCACCATACTCGCACCGGCTTAAGGCGAAGCCCTGCGGGATCTCCCCTCTACCTCCGGTACCACGCCGTTGTGCTGCCGGAATCGCGAGGAGAGTGCTACAACCTCCGCTGCCTGCTGGAACAAGGGAGAGGAAGGTCTTCGTCGAGTACCGAACGTGTGACCGACTGCGGGAGCGCTGCGGGAACGCGGCGCCGGAAGGATCGTCTACACGATCTTGAGATCGGAAAGAGTACGACTACATCACCCACGAGAATCTGCTCTCGTTAAACACTTTGGAATCTTCGAGGGTGAGTTATTCCATCGACTCGTTGCTACAATCTAGTAGATAGATCTTGGCTTGTTTGTTTGTATGCGATAGAAAATTTTTGTTTTCCATGCTACGAACCCCTACAAAACCACATATGGATCCACCAGTGTCATTGCATATGTGTTCTTTTCACAAACCACACATGGATCGACCAGTGGTCATTGCATGTGTGTTCTTTCCACAAACTACACATGGATCCCCCTGAGTCATTGCATGTGTGTTCTTTCCACAAACCACATATGGATCAACCAGTGTCATTACATGTGTGTTCTTATACGAAAACCAGCACTAGAGTCATTGCATGTGCGTTCTTATACTAAAACCAGCACTAGAGTCATTGCATGTGTGTTCTTATACTAAAACCAGCACTAGAGTCATTGCATGTGTGTTCTTTCCAGAAACCACACATGGATCAACCAGTGTCTTTGCATGTGTGTTCTTTCCACAAACCACATATGGATCAACCAGTGGTCATTGCATGTGTGTTCTTTTCCACAAACCACATATGGATCCACTAGAGTCATTGCATGTGTGTTCTTTTCACAAACCACATATGGACCCACTAGAGTCATTGCATGTGCGATCTTATACTAAAACCAACACTAGAGTCATTGCATGTGTGTTCTTTTCACAAACTACATATGGATCCACCAGTGTGATTGCATGTGT
Source organism: Avena sativa (assembly GCA_916181665.1). Lineage (NCBI taxonomy): Eukaryota > Viridiplantae > Streptophyta > Magnoliopsida > Poales > Poaceae > Avena > Avena sativa. The sequence goes on along the minus strand of OV702290.1, from coordinate 20,949,028 downwards.
GTTCTTTCCACAAACCACACATGGATTGACTAGTGGTCATTACATGTGTGTTCCTTACACAAACCACACATGGATCCCCCTGAGTCATTGCATGTGTGTTCTTTCCACGAACCACATATGGATCAACTAGTGTCATTTCATGTGTGTTCTTATACTAAAACCAGCACTAGAGTAATCGCATGTGTTTTCCTATACTAAAACCAGCACTAGAGTCATTGCATGTGTGTTCTTATACTAAAACCAGCACTAGAGTCATTGCATGTGTGTTCTTTCAACAAACCACACATGGATCAACCAGTGTCATTGCATGTGTGTTCTTTCCACAAACCACATATGGATCAACCAGTGGTCATTGCATGTGTGTTCTTTTCCACAAACCACATATGGATGAACTAGAGTGATTGCATGTGTGTTCTTTTCATAAACCACATATGGCCCCACTAGAGTCATTGCATGTGTGTTCTTATACTAAAACCAGCACTAGAGTCATTGCATGTGTGTTCTTTTCACAAACCACATATGGATCCACCAGTGTCATTGCATGTGTGTTCTTTTCACAAACCACACATGGATCGACCAGTGGTCATTGCATGTGTGTTCTTTCCACAAACTACACATGGATCCCCCTGAGTCATTGCATGTGTGTTCTTTCCACAAACCACATATGGATCAACCAGTGTCATTACATGTGTGTTCTTATACGAAAACCAACACTAGAGTCATTGCATGTGTGTTCTTATACTAAAACCAGCACTAGAGTCATTGCATGTGTGTTCTTATACTAAAACCAGCACTAGTCATTGCATGTGTGTTCTTTCCAGAAACCACACATGGATCAACCAGTGTCTTTGCATGTGTATTCTTTCCACAAACCACATATGGATCAACCAGTGGTCATTGCATGTGTGTTCGTTTCCACAAACCACATATGGATCCACTAGAGTCATTGCATGTGTGTTCTTTTCACAAACCACATATGGACCCACTAGAGTCATTGCATGTGCGTTCTTATACTAAAACCAGCACTACAGTCATTGCATGTGTGTTCTTTTCACAAACCACATATGGATCCACCAGTGTCATTGCATATGTGTTCTTTTCACAAACCACACATGGATCGACCAGTGGTCATTGCATGTGTGTTCTTTCCACAAACTACACATGGATCCCCCCGAGTCATTGCATGTGTGTTCTTTCCACAAACCACATATGGATCAACCAGTGTCATTACATGTGTGTTCTTATACGAAAACCAGCACTAGAGTCATTGCATGTGTGTTCTTATACTAAAACCAGCACTAGAGTCATTGCATGTGTGTTCTTATACTAAAACCAGCACTAGAGTCATTGCATGTGTGTTCTTTCCAGAAACCACACATGGATCAACCAGTGTCTTTGCATGTGTGTTCTTTCCACAAACCACATATGGATCAACCAGTGGTCATTGCATGTGTGTTCTTTTCCACAAACCACATATTGACCCACTACAGTCATTGCATGTGCGTTCTTATACTAAAACCAACACTAGAGTCATTGCATGTGTGTTCTTTTCACAAACCACATATTGACCCACTAGAGTCATTGCATGTGCGTTCTTATACTAAAACCAACACTAGAGTCATTGCATGTGTGTTCTTTTCACAAACTACATATGGATCCACCAGTGTCATTGCATGTGTGTTCTTTCCACAAACCACACATGGATTGACTAGTGGTCATTACATGTGTGTTCCTTCCACAAACCACACATGGATCCCCCTGAGTCATTGCATGTGTGTTCTTTCCGAACCACATATGGATCAACTAGTGTCATTGCATGTGTGTTCTTATACTAAAACCAGAACTAGAGTAATCGCATGTGTTTTCTTATACTAAAACCAGCACTAGAGTCATTGCATGTGTGTTCTTATACTAAAACCAGCACTAGAGTCATTGCATGTGTGTTCTTTCCACAAACCACACATGGATCAACCAGTGTCATTGCATGTGTGTTCTTTCCACAAACCACATATGGATCAACCAGTGGTCATTGCATGTGTGTTCTTTTCCACAAACCACATATGGATGAACTAGAGTGATTGCATGTGTGTTCTTTTCATAAACCACATATGGCCCCACTAGAGTCATTGCATGTGTGTTCTTATACTAAAACCAGCACTAGAGTCATTGCATGTGTGTTCTTTTCACAAACCACATATGGATCCACCAGTGTCATTGCATGTGTGTTCTTTTCACAAACCACACATGGATCGACCAGTGGTCATTGCATGTGTGTTCTTTCCACAAACTACACATGGATCCCCCTGAGTCATTGCATGTGTGTTCTTTCCACAAACCACATATGGATCAACCAGTGTCATTACATGTGTGTTCTTATACGAAAATCAGCACTAGAGTCATTGCATGTGTGTTCTTATACTAAAACCAGCACTAGAGTCATTGCATGTGTGTTCTTATACTAAAACCAGCACTAGTCATTGCATGTGTGTTCTTTCCAGAAACCACACATGGATCAACCAGTGTCTTTGCATGTGTGTTCTTTTCGCAAACCACAGATGGATCAACCAGTGGTCATAGCATGTGTGTTCTTTTCCACAAACCACATATGGATCCACTAGAGTCATTGCATGTGTGTTCTTTTCACAAACCACATATGGACCCACTAGAGTCATTGCATGTGCGTTCTTATAGTAAAACCAACACTAGAGTCATTGCATGTGTGTTCTTTTCACAAACTACATATGGATCCACCAGTGTCATTGCATGTGTGTTCTTTCCACAAACCACACATGGATTGACTAGTGGTCATTACATGTGTGTTCCTTCCACAAACCACACATGGATCCCCCCGAGTCATTGCATGTGTGTTCTTTACACGAACCACATATGGATCAACTAGTGTCATTGCATGTGTGTTCTTATACTAAAACCAGCACTAGAGTCATTGCATGTGTGTTCTTTTCCACAAACCACACATGGATCTACTAGTGTCATTGCATGTGTGTTCTTTCCACAAACCACATATGGATCAACCAGTGGTCATTGCATGTGTGTTCTTTCCACAAACCACACATGGATCATCCAGTGTCATTGTATGTGTGTTCTTTCACAAACCACATATGGATCCACCAGTGTCATTGGATGTGTGTTCTTTCCACAAGCCACACATGGATCGACCAATGGTCATTGCATGTGTGTTCTTTCCACAAACCACACATGGATACCCCTGAGTCATTGCACGTGTGTTCTTTTCACAAACCACACATGGATCGACCAGTGGTCATTGCATGTGTGTTCTTTCCACAAACTACACATGGATCCCCCTGAGTCATTGCATGTGTGTTCTTTCCACAAACCACATATGGATCAACCAGTGTCATTACATGTGTGTTCTTATACGAAAACCAGCACTAGAGTCATTGCATGTGTGTTCTTATACTAAAACCAGCACTAGAGTCATTGCATGTGTGTTCTTATACTAAAACCAGCACTAGAGTCATTGCATGTGTGTTCTTTCCAGAAACCACACATGGATCAACTAGTGTCTTTGCATGTGTGTTCTTTCCACAAACCACATATGGATCAACCAGTGGTCATTGCATGTGTGTTCTTTTCCACAAACCACATATGGATCCACTATAGTCATTGCATGTGTGTTCTTTTCACAAACCACATATGGACCCACTAGAGTTATTGCATGTGCGTTCTTATACTAAAACCAGCACTAGAGTCATTGCATGTGTGTTCTTTTCACAAACTACATATGGATCCACCAGTGTCATTGCATGTGTGTTCTTTCCACAAACCACACATGGATTGACTAGTGGTCATTACATGTGTGTTCCTTCCACAAACCACACATGGATCCCCCTGAGTCATTGCATGTGTGTTCTTTCCACGAACCACATATGGATCAACTAGTGTCATTGCATGTGTGTTCTTATACTAAAACCAGCACTAGAGTCATTGCATGTGTGTTCTTTTCCACAAACAACACATGGATCTACTAGTGTCATTGCATGTGTGTTCTTTCCACAAACCACATATGGATCAACCAGTGGTCATTGCATGTGTGTTCTTTCCACAAACCACACATGGATCAACCAGTGTCATTGCATGTGTGTTCTTTCACAAACCACATATGGATCCACCAGTGTCATTGGATGTGTGTTCTTTCCACAAGCCACACATGGATCGACCAATGGTCATTGCATGTGTGTTCTTTCCACAAACCACACATGGATACCCCTGAGTCATTGCATGTGTGTTCTTTCCACAAACCACATATGGATCAACCAGTGTCATTACATGTGTGTTCTTATACGAAAATCAGCACTAGAGTCATTGCATGTGTGTTCTTATACTAAAACCAGCACTAGAGTCATTGCATGTGTGTTCTTATACTAAAACCAGCACTAGTCATTGCATGTGTGTTCTTTCCAGAAACCACACATGGATCAACCAGTGTCTTTGCATGTGTGTTCTTTTCGCAAACCACAGATGGATCAACCAGTGGTCATAGCATGTGTGTTCTTTTCCACAAACCACATATGGATCCACTAGAGTCATTGCATGTGTGTTCTTTTCACAAACCACATATGGACCCACTAGAGTCATTGCATGTGCGTTCTTATAGTAAAACCAACACTAGAGTCATTGCATGTGTGTTCTTTTCACAAACTACATATGGATCCACCAGTGTCATTGCATGTGTGTTCTTTCCACAAACCACACATGGATTGACTAGTGGTCATTACATGTGTGTTCCTTCCACAAACCACACATGGATCCCCCCGAGTCATTGCATGTGTGTTCTTTACACGAACCACATATGGATCAACTAGTGTCATTGCATGTGTGTTCTTATACTAAAACCAGCACTAGAGTCATTGCATGTGTGTTCTTTTCCACAAACCACACATGGATCTACTAGTGTCATTGCATGTGTGTTCTTTCCACAAACCACATATGGATCAACCAGTGGTCATTGCATGTGTGTTCTTTCCACAAACCACACATGGATCATCCAGTGTCATTGTATGTGTGTTCTTTCACAAACCACATATGGATCCACCAGTGTCATTGGATGTGTGTTCTTTCCACAAGCCACACATGGATCGACCAATGGTCATTGCATGTGTGTTCTTTCCACAAACCACACATGGATACCCCTGAGTCATTGCACGTGTGTTCTTTTCACAAACCACACATGGATCGACCAGTGGTCATTGCATGTGTGTTCTTTCCACAAACTACACATGGATCCCCCTGAGTCATTGCATGTGTGTTCTTTCCACAAACCACATATGGATCAACCAGTGTCATTACATGTGTGTTCTTATACGAAAACCAGCACTAGAGTCATTGCATGTGTGTTCTTATACTAAAACCAGCACTAGAGTCATTGCATGTGTGTTCTTATACTAAAACCAGCACTAGAGTCATTGCATGTGTGTTCTTTCCAGAAACCACACATGGATCAACTAGTGTCTTTGCATGTGTGTTCTTTCCACAAACCACATATGGATCAACCAGTGGTCATTGCATGTGTGTTCTTTTCCACAAACCACATATGGATCCACTATAGTCATTGCATGTGTGTTCTTTTCACAAACCACATATGGACCCACTAGAGTTATTGCATGTGCGTTCTTATACTAAAACCAGCACTAGAGTCATTGCATGTGTGTTCTTTTCACAAACTACATATGGATCCACCAGTGTCATTGCATGTGTGTTCTTTCCACAAACCACACATGGATTGACTAGTGGTCATTACATGTGTGTTCCTTCCACAAACCACACATGGATCCCCCTGAGTCATTGCATGTGTGTTCTTTCCACGAACCACATATGGATCAACTAGTGTCATTGCATGTGTGTTCTTATACTAAAACCAGCACTAGAGTCATTGCATGTGTGTTCTTTTCCACAAACAACACATGGATCTACTAGTGTCATTGCATGTGTGTTCTTTCCACAAACCACATATGGATCAACCAGTGGTCATTGCATGTGTGTTCTTTCCACAAACCACACATGGATCAACCAGTGTCATTGCATGTGTGTTCTTTCACAAACCACATATGGATCCACCAGTGTCATTGGATGTGTGTTCTTTCCACAAGCCACACATGGATCGACCAATGGTCATTGCATGTGTGTTCTTTCCACAAACCACACATGGATACCCCTGAGTCATTGCATGTGTGTTCTTTCCACAAACCACATATGGATCAACCAGTTTCATTACATGTGTGTTCTTATACTAAAACCAGCACTAGAGTAATTGCATGTGTTTTCTTATACTAAAACCAGCACTAGAGTCATTGCATGTGTGTTCTTATACTAAAACCAGCACTAGAGTCATTACATGTGTGTTCTTTCCACAAACCACACATGGATCAACCAGTGTCATTGCATGTGTGTTCTTTCCACAAACCACATATGGATCAACCAGTGGTCATTGCATGTGTGTTCTTTTCCACAAACCACATATGGATGAACTAGAGTGATTGCATGTGTGTTCTTTTCACAAACCACATATGGCCCCACTAGAGTCATTGCATGTGTGTGTTCTTGTACTAAAACCAGTACTAGAGTCATTGCATGTGTGTTCTTATACTAAAACCAGCACTAGAGTCATTGCATGTGTGTTCTTTTCACAAACCACATATGGATCCACCAGTGTCATTGCATGTGTGTTCTTTTCACAAACCACACATGGATCGACCAGTGGTCATTGCATGTGTGTTCTTTACACAAACTACACATGGATCCCCCTGAGTCATTGCATGTGTGTTCTTTCCACAAACCACATATGGATCAACCAGTGTCATTACATGTGTGTTCTTATACGAAAACCAGCACAAGAGTCATTGCATGTGTGTTCTTATACTAAAACCAGCACTAGAGTCATTGCATGTGTGTTCTTATACTAAAACCAGCACTAGAGTCATTGCATGTGTGTTCTTTCCAGAAACCACACATGGATCAACCAGTGTCTTTGCATGTGTGTTCTTTCCACAAACCACATATGGATCAACCAGTGGTCATTACATGTGTGTTCTTTTCCACAAACCACATATGGATCCACTAGAGTCATTGCATGTGTGTTCTTTTCACAAACCACATATGGACCCACTAGAGTCATTGCATGTGTGTTCTTATACTAAAACCATCACTAGAGTCATTGCATGTGTGTTCTTTTCACAAACTACATATGGATCCACCAGTATCATTGCATGTGTGTTCTTTCCACAAACCACACATGGATTGACTAGTGGTCATTACATGTGTGTTCCTTCCACAAACCACACATGGATCCCCCTGAGTCATTGCATGTGTGTTCTTTCCACGAACCACATATGGATCAACTAGTGTCATTGCATGTGTGTTCTTATACTAAAACCAGCACTAGAGTCATTGCATGTGTGTTATTTTCCACAAACCACACATGGATCAACCAGTGTCATTGCATGTGTGTTCTTTCCACAAACCACATATGGATCAACCAGTGGTCATTGCATGTGTGATCTTTCCACAAACCACACATGGATCAACCAGTGTCATTGCATGTGTGTTCTTATACTAAAACCAGCACTAGAGTCATTGCATGTGTGTTCTTTCCAGAAACCACACATGGATCAACTAGTGTCTTTGCATGTGTGTTCTTTCCACAAACCACATATGGATCAACCAGTGGTCATTGCATGTGTGTTCTTTTCCACAAACCACATATGGATCCACTATAGTCATTGCATGTGTGTTCTTTTCACAAACCACATATGGACCCACTAGAGTTATTGCATGTGCGTTCTTATACTAAAACCAGCACTAGAGTCATTGCATGTGTGTTCTTTTCACAAACTACATATGGATCCACCAGTGTCATTGCATGTGTGTTCTTTCCACAAACCACACATGGATTGACTAGTGGTCATTACATGTGTGTTCCTTCCACAAACCACACATGGATCCCCCTGAGTCATTGCATGTGTGTTCCTTCCACGAACCACATATGGATCAACTAGTGTCATTGCATGTGTGTTCTTATACTAAAACCAGCACTAGAGTCATTGCATGTGTGTTCTTTTCCACAAACAACACATGGATCTACTAGTGTCATTGCATGTGTGTTCTTTCCACAAACCACATATGGATCAACCAGTGGTCATTGCATGTGTGTTCTTTCCACAAACCACACATGGATCAACCAGTGTCATTGCATGTGTGTTCTTTCACAAACCACATATGGATCCACCAGTGTCATTGGATGTGTGTTCTTTCCACAAGACACACATGGATCGACCAATGGTCATTGCATGTGTGTTCTTTCCACAAACCACACATGGATACCCCTGAGTCATTGCATGTGTGTTCTTTCCACAAACCACATATGGATCAACCAGTTTCATTACATTTGTGTTCTTATACTAAAACCAGCACTAGAGTAATTGCATGTGTTTTCTTATACTAAAACCAGCACTAGAGTCATTGCATGTGTGTTCTTATACTAAAACCAGCACTAGAGTCATTACATGTGTGTTCTTTCCACAAACCACACATGGATCAACCAGTGTCATTGCATGTGTGTTCTTTCCACAAACCACATATGGATCAACCAGTGGTCATTGCATGTGTGTTCTTTTCCACAAACCACATATGGATGAACTAGAGTGATTGCATGTGTGTTCTTTTCACAAACCACATATGGCCCCACTAGAGTCATTGCATGTGTGTGTTCTTGTACTAAAACCAGTACTAGAGTCATTGCATGTGTGTTCTTATACTAAAACCAGCACTAGAGTCATTGCATGTGTGTTCTTTTCACAAACCACATATGGATCCACCAGTGTCATTGCATGTATGTTCTTTTCACAAACCACACATGGATCGACCAGTGGTCATTGCATGTGTGTTCTTTCCACAAACTACACATGGATCCCCCTGAGTCATTGCATGTGTGTTCTTTCCACAAACCACATATGGATCAACCAGTGTCATTACATGTGTGTTCTTATACGAAAACCAGCACAAGAGTCATTGCATGTGTGTTCTTATACTAAAACCAGCACTAGAGTCATTGCATGTGTGTTCTTATACTAAAACCAGCACTAGAGTCATTGCATGTGTGTTCTTTCCAGAAACCACACATGGATCAACCAGTGTCTTTGCATGTGTGTTCTTTCCACAAACCACATATGGATCAACCAGTGGTCATTACATGTGTGTTCTTTTCCACAAACCACATATGGATCCACTAGAGTCATTGCATGTGAGTTCTTTTCACAAACCACATATGGACCCACTAGAGTCATTGCATGTGTGTTCTTATACTAAAACCATCACTAGAGTCATTGCATGTGTGTTCTTTTCACAAACTACATATGGATCCACCAGTATCATTGCATGTGTGTTCTTTCCACAAACCACACATGGATTGACTAGTGGTCATTACATGTGTGTTCCTTCCACAAACCACACATGGATCCCCCTGAGTCATTGCATGTGTGTTCTTTCCACGAACCACATATGGATCAACTAGTGTCATTGCATTTGTGTTCTTATACTAAAACCAGCACTAGAGTCATTGCATGTGTTTTATTTTCCACAAACCACACATGGATCAACCAGTGTCATTGCATGTGTGTTCTTTCCACAAACCACATATGGATCAACCAGTGGTCATTGCATGTGTGATCTTTCCACAAACCACACATGGATCAACCAGTGTCATTGCATGTGTGTTCTTATACTAAAACCAGCACTAGAGTCATTGCATGTGTGTTCTTTCCACAAACCACACATGGATCAACCAGTGTCATTGCATGTGTGTTCTTTCCACAAACCACATATGGATCAACCAGTGGTCATTGCATGTATGTTCTTTTCCACAAACCACATATGGATGAACTAGAGTGATTGCATGTGTGTTCTTTTCATAAACCACATATGGCCCCACTAGAGTCATTGCATGTGTGTTCTTATACAAAAACCAGCACTAGAGTCATTGCATGTGTGTTCTTTTCACAAACCACATATGGATCCACCAGTGTCATTGCATATGTGTTCTTTTCACAAACCACACATGGATCGACCAGTGGTCATTGCATGTGTGTTCTTTCCACAAACTACACATGGATCCCCCTGAGTCATTGCATGTGTGTTCTTTCCACAAACCACATATGGATCAACCAGTGTCATTACATGTGTGTTCTTATACGAAAACCAGCACTAGAGTCATTGCATGTGTGTTCTTATACTAAAACCAGCACTAGAGTCATTGCATGTGTGTTCTTATACTAAAACCAGCACTAGAGTCATTGCATGTGTGTTCTCTCCAGAAACCACACATGGATCAACCAGTGTCTTTGCATGTGTGTTCTTTCCACAAACCACATATGGATCAACCAGTGGTCATTGCATGTGTGTTCTTTTCCACAAACCACATATGGATCCACTAGAGTCATTGCATGTGTGTTCTTTTCACAAACCACATATGGACCCACTAGAGTCATTGCATGTGCGTTCTTATACTAAAACCAACACTAGAGTCATTGCATGTGTGTTCTTTTCACAAACTACATATGGATCCACCAGTGTCATTGCATGTGTGTTCTTTCCACAAACCACACATGGATTGACTAGTGGTCATTACATGTGTGTTCCTTCCACAAACCACACATGGATCCCCCTGAGTCATTGCATGTGTGTTCTTTCCACGAACCACATATGGATCAACTAGTGTCATTGCATGTGTGTTCTTATACTAAAACCAGCACTAGAGTAATCGCATGTGTTTTCTTATACTAAAACCAGCACTAGAGTCATTGCATGTGTGTTCTTATACTAAAACCAGCACTAGAGTCATTGCATGTGTGTTCTTTCCACAAACCACACATGGATCAACCAGTGTCATTGCATGTGTGTTCTTTCCACAAACCACATATGGATGAACCAGTGGTCATTGCACGTGTGTTCTTTTCCACAAACCACATATGGATGAACTAGAGTGATTGCATGTGTGTTCTTTTCATAAACCACATACGGCCCCACTAGAGTCATTGCATGTGTGTTCTTATACTAAAACCAGCACTAGAGTCATTGCATGTGTGTTCTTTTCACAAACCACATATGGATCCACCAGTGTCATTGCATGTGTGTTCTTTTCACAAACCACACATGGATCGACCAGTGGTCATTGCATGTGTGTTCCTTCCACAAACTACACATGGATCCCCCTGAGTCATTGCATGTGTGTTCTTTCCACAAACCACATATGGATCAACCAGTGTCATTACATGTGTGTTCTTATACGAAAACCAGCACTAGAGTCATTGCATGTGTGTTCTTATACTAAAACCAGCACTAGAGTCATTGCATGTGTGTTCTTATACTAAAACCAGCACTAGTCATTGCATGTGTGTTCTTTCCAGAAACCACACATGGATCAACCAGTGTCTTTGCATGTGTGTTCTTTTCGCAAACCACATATGGATCAACCAGTGGTCATAGCATGTGTGTTCTTTTCCACAAACCACATATGGATCCACTAGAGTCATTGCATGTGTGTTCTTTTCACAAACCACATATGGACCCACTAGAGTCATTGCATGTGCGTTCTTATACTAAAACCAACACTATAGTCATTGCATGTGTGTTCTTTTCACAAACTACATATGGATCCACCAGTGTCATTGCATGTGTGTTCTTTCCACAAACCACACATGGATATACTAGTGGTCATTACATGTGTGTTCCTTCCACAAACCACACATGGATCCCCCCGAGTCATTGCATGTGTGTTCTTTACACGAACCACATATGGATCAACTAGTGTCATTGCATGTGTGTTCTTATACTAAAACCAGCACTCGAGTCATTGCATGTGTGTTCTTTTCCACAAACCACACATGGATCTACTAGTGTCATTGCATGTGTGTTCTTTCCACAAACCACATATGGATCAACCAGTGGTCATTGCATGTGTGTTCTTTCCACAAACCACACATGGATCAACCAGTGTCATTGCATGTGTGTTCTTTCACAAACCACATATGGATCCACCAGTGTCATTGGATGTGTGTTCTTTCCACAAGCCACACATGGATCGACCAATGGTCATTGCATGTGTGTTCTTTCCACAAACCACACATGGATACCCCTGAGTCATTGCATGTGTGTTCTTTCCACAAACCACATATGGATCAACCAGTTTCATTACATGTGTGTTCTTATACTAAAACCAGCACTAGAGTAATTGCATGTGTTTTCTTATACTAAAACCAGCACTAGAGTCATTGCATGTGTGTTCTTATACTAAAACCAGCACTACAGTCATTACATGTGTGTTCTTTCCACAAACCACACATGGATCAACCAGTGTCATTGCATGTGTGTTCTTTCCACAAACCACATATGGATCAACCAGTGGTCATTGCATGTGTGTTCTTTTCCACAAACCACATATGGATGAACTTGAGTGATTGCATATGTGTTCTTTTCACAAACCACATATGGCCCCACTAGAGTCATTACATGTGTGTTCTTATACTAAAACCAGTACTAGAGTCATTGCATGTGTGTTCTTATACTAAAACCAGCACTAGAGTCATTGCATGTGTGTTCTTTTCACAAAACACATATGGATCCACCAGTGTCATTGCATGTGTGTTCTTTTCACAAACCACACATGGATCGACCAGTGGTCATTGCATGTGTGTTCTTTCCACAAACTACACATGGATCCCCCTGAGTCATTGCATGTGTGTTCTTTCCACAAACCACATATGGATCAACCAGTGTCATTACATGTGTGTTCTTATACGAAAACCAGCACAAGAGTCATTGCATGTGTGTTCTTATACTAAAACCAGCACTAGAGTCATTGCATGTGTGTTCTTATACTAAAACCAGCACTAGAGTCATTGCATGTGTGTTCTTTCCACAAACCACACATGGATCAACCAGTGTCATTGCATGTGTGTTCTTTCCACAAACCACATATGGATCAACCAGTGGTCATTGCATGTATGTTCTTTTCCACAAACCACATATGGATGAACTAGAGTGATTGCATGTGTGTTCTTTTCATAAACCACATATGGCCCCACTAGAGTCATTGCATGTGTGTTCTTATACTAAAACCAGCACTAGAGTCATTGCATGTGTGTTCTTTTCACAAACCACATATGGATCCACCAGTGTCATTGCATATGTGTTCTTTTCACAAACCACACATGGATCGACCAGTGGTCATTGCATGTGTGTTCTTTCCACAAACTACACATGGATCCCCCTGAGTCATTGCATGTGTGTTCTTTCCACAAACCACATATGGATCAACCAGTGTCATTACATGTGTGTTCTTATACGAAAACCAGCACTAGAGTCATTGCATGTGTGTTCTTATACTAAAACCAGCACTAGAGTCATTGCATGTGTGTTCTTATACTAAAACCAGCACTAGAGTCATTGCATGTGTGTTCTCTCCAGAAACCACACATGGATCAACCAGTGTCTTTGCATGTGTGTTCTTTCCACAAACCACATATGGATCAACCAGTGGTCATTGCATGTGTGTTCTTTTCCACAAACCACATATGGATCCACTAGAGTCATTGCATGTGTGTTCTTTTCACAAACCACATATGGACCCACTAGAGTCATTGCATGTGCGTTCTTATACTAAAACCAACACTAGAGTCATTGCATGTGTGTTCTTTTCACAAACTACATATGGATCCACCAGTGTCATTGCATGTGTGTTCTTTCCACAAACCACACATGGATTGACTAGTGGTCATTACATGTGTGTTCCTTCCACAAACCACACATGGATCCCCCTGAGTCATTGCATGTGTGTTCTTTCCACGAACCACATATGGATCAACTAGTGTCATTGCATGTGTGTTCTTATACTAAAACCAGCACTAGAGTAATCGCATGTGTTTTCTTATACTAAAACCAGCACTAGAGTCATTGCATGTGTGTTCTTATACTAAAACCAGCACTAGAGTCATTGCATGTGTGTTCTTTCCACAAACCACACATGGATCAACCAGTGTCATTGCATGTGTGTTCTTTCCACAAACCACATATGGATGAACCAGTGGTCATTGCATGTGTGTTCTTTTCCACAAACCACATATGGATGAACTAGAGTGATTGCATGTGTGTTCTTTTCATAAACCACATACGGCCCCACTAGAGTCATTGCATGTGTGTTCTTATACTAAAACCAGCACTAGAGTCATTGCATGTGTGTTCTTTTCGAAAACCACATATGGATCCACCAGTGTCATTGCATGTGTGTTCTTTTCACAAACCACACATGGATCGACCAGTGGTCATTGCATGTGTGTTCCTTCCACAAACTACACATGGATCCCCCTGAGTCATTGCATGTGTGTTCTTTCCACAAACCACATATGGATCAACCAGTGTCATTACATGTGTGTTCTTATACGAAAACCAGCACTAGAGTCATTGCATGTGTGTTCTTATACTAAAACCAGCACTAGAGTCATTGCATGTGTGTTCTTATACTAAAACCAGCACTAGTCATTGCATGTGTGTTCTTTCCAGAAACCACACATGGATCAACCAGTGTCTTTGCATGTGTGTTCTTTTCGCAAACCACATATGGATCAACCAGTGGTCATAGCATGTGTGTTCTTTTCCACAAACCACATATGGATCCACTAGAGTCATTGCATGTGTGTTCTTTTCACAAACCACATATGGACCCACTAGAGTCATTGCATGTGCGTTCTTATACTAAAACCAACACTATAGTCATTGCATGTGTGTTCTTTTCACAAACTACATATGGATCCACCAGTGTCATTGCATGTGTGTTCTTTCCACAAACCACACATGGATTGACTAGTGGTCATTACATGTGTGTTCCTTCCACAAACCACACATGGATCCCCCCGAGTCATTGCATGTGTGTTCTTTACACGAACCACATATGGATCAACTAGTGTCATTGCATGTGTGTTCTTATACTAAAACCAGCACTCGAGTCATTGCATGTGTGTTCTTTTCCACAAACCACACATGGATCTACTAGTGTCATTGCATGTGTGTTCTTTCCACAAACCACATATGGATCAACCAGTGGTCATTGCATGTGTGTTCTTTCCACAAACCACACATGGATCAACCAGTGTCATTGCATGTGTGTTCTTTCACAAACCACATATGGATCCACCAGTGTCATTGGATGTGTGTTCTTTCCACAAGCCACACATGGATCGACCAATGGTCATTGCATGTGTGTTCTTTCCACAAACCACACATGGATACCCCTGAGTCATTGCATGTGTGTTCTTTCCACAAACCACATATGGATCAACCAGTTTCATTACATGTGTGTTCTTATACTAAAACCAGCACTAGAGTAATTGCATGTGTTTTCTTATACTAAAACCAGCACTAGAGTCATTGCATGTGTGTTCTTATACTAAAACCAGCACTACAGTCATTACATGTGTGTTCTTTCCACAAACCACACATGGATCAACCAGTGTCATTGCATGTGTGTTCTTTCCACAAACCACATATGGATCAACCAGTGGTCATTGCATGTGTGTTCTTTTCCACAAACCACATATGGATGAACTTGAGTGATTGCATATGTGTTCTTTTCACAAACCACATATGGCCCCACTAGAGTCATTGCATGTGTGTTCTTATACTAAAACCAGTACTAGAGTCATTGCATGTGTGTTCTTATACTAAAACCAGCACTAGAGTCATTGCATGTGTGTTCTTTTCACAAAACACATATGGATCCACCAGTGTCATTGCATGTGTGTTCTTTTCACAAACCACACATGGATCGACCAGTGGTCATTGCATGTGTGTTCTTTCCACAAACTACACATGGATCCCCCTGAGTCATTGCATGTGTGTTCTTTCTACAAACCACATATGGATCAACCAGTGTCATTACATGTGTGTTCTTATACGAAAACCAGCACAAGAGTCATTGCATGTGTGTTCTTATACTAAAACCCGCACTAGAGTCATTGCATGTGTGTTCTTATACTAAAACCAGCACTAGAGTCATTGCATGTGTGTTCTTTCCACAAACCACACATGGATCAACCAGTGTCTTTGCATGTGTGTTCTTTTCGCAAACCACATATGGATCAACCAGTGGTCATAGCATGTGTGTTCTTTTCCACAAACCACATATGGATCCACTAGAGTCATTGCATGTGTGTTCTTTTCACAAACCACATATGGACCCACTAGAGTCATTGCATGTGCGTTCTTATACTAAAACCAACACTAGAGTCATTGCATGTGTGTTCTTTTCACAAACTACATATGGATCCACCAGTGTCATTGCATGTGTGTTCTTTCCACAAACCACACATGGATTGACTAGTGGTCATTACATGTGTGTTCCTTCCACAAACCACACATGGATCCCCCCGAGTCATTGCATGTGTGTTCTTTACACGGACCACATATGGATCAACTAGTGTCATTGCATGTGTGTTCTTATACTAAAACCAGCACTCGAGTCATTGCATGTGTGTTCTTTTCCACAAACCACACATGGATCTACTAGTGTCATTGCATGTGTGTTCTTTCCACAAACCACATATGGATCAACCAGTGGTCATTGCATGTGTGTTCTTTCCACAAACCACACATGGATCAACCAGTGTCATTGCATGTGTGTTCTTTCACAAACCACATATGGATCCACCAGTGTCATTGGATGTGTGTTCTTTCCACAAGCCACACATGGATCGACCAATGGTCATTGCATGTGTGTTCTTTCCACAAACCACACATGGATACCCCTGAGTCATTGCATGTGTGTTCTTTCCACAAACCACATATGGATCAACCAGTTTCATTACATGTGTGTTCTTATACTAAAACCAGCACTAGAGTAATTGCATGTGTTTTCTTATACTAAAACCAGCACTAGAGTCATTGCATGTGTGTTCTTATACTAAAACCAGCACTACAGTCATTACATGTGTGTTCTTTCCACAAACCACACATGGATCAACCAGTGTCATTGCATGTGTGTTCTTTCCACAAACCACATATGGATCAACCAGTGGTCATTGCATGTGTGTTCTTTTCCACAAACCACATATGGATGAACTTGAGTGATTGCATATGTGTTCTTTTCACAAACCACATATGGCCCCACTAGAGTCATTGCATGTGTGTTCTTATACTAAAACCAGTACTAGAGTCATTGCATGTGTGTTCTTATACTAAAACCAGCACTAGAGTCATTGCATGTGTGTTCTTTTCACAAACCACATATGGATCCACCAGTGTCATTGCATGTGTGTTCTTTTCACAAACCACACATGGATCGACCAGTGGTCATTGCATGTGTGTTCTTTCCACAAACTACACATGGATCCCCCTGAGTCATTGCATGTGTGTTCTTTCCACAAACCACATATGGATCAACCAGTGTCATTACATGTGTGTTCTTATACGAAAACCAGCACAAGAGTCATTGCATGTGTGTTCTTATACTAAAACCAGCACTAGAGTCATTGCATGTGTGTTCTTATACTAAAACCAGCACTAGAGTCATTGCATGTGTGTTCTTTCCAGAAACCACACATGGATCAACCAGTGTCTTTGCATGTGTGTTCTTTTCGCAAACCACATATGGATCAACCAGTGGTCATAGCATGTGTGTTCTTTTCCACAAACCACATATGGATCCACTACAGTCATTGCATGTGTGTTCTTTTCACAAACCACATATGGACCCACTAGAGTCATTGCATGTGCGTTCTTATACTAAAACCAACACTAGAGTCATTGCATGTGTGTTCTGTTCACAAACTACATATGGATCCACCAGTGTCATTGCATGTGTGTTCTTTCCACAAACCACACATGGATTGACTAGTGGTCATTACATGTGTGTTCCTTCCACAAACCACACATGGATCCCCCCGAGTCATTGCATGTGTGTTCTTTACACGAACCACATATGGATCAACTAGTGTCATTGCATGTGTGTTCTTATACTAAAACCAACACTAGAGTCATTGCATGTGTGTTATTTTCCACAAACCACACATGGATCTACTAGTGTCATTGCATGTGTGTTCTTTCCACAAACCACATATGGATCAACCAGTGGTCATTGCATGTGTTTTCTTTCCACAAACCAGACATGGATCAACCAGTGTCATTGCATGTGTGTTCTTTCACAAACCACATATGGATCCACCAGTGTCATTGGATGTGTGTTCTTTCCACAAGCCACACATGGATCGACCAATGGTCATTGCATGTGTGTTCTTTCCACAAACCACACATGGATACCCCTGAGTCATTGCATGTGTGTTCTTTCCACAAACCACATATGGATCAACCAGTTTCATTGCATTTGTGTTCTTTCCACAAACCACACATGGATCAACCAGTGTCATTGCATGTGTGTTCTTTCACAAACCACATATGGATCCACCAGTGTCATTGGATGTGTGTTCTTTCCACAAGCCACACATGGATCGACCAATGGTCATTGCATGTGTGTTCTTTCCACAAACCACACATGGATACCCCTGAGTCATTGCATGTGTGTTCTTTCCACAAACCACATATGGATCAACCAGTTTCATTACATGTGTGTTCTTATACTAAAACCAGCACTAGAGTAATTGCATGTGTTTTCTTATACTAAAACCAGCACTAGAGTCATTGCATGTGTGTTCTTATACTAAAACCAGCACTACAGTCATTACATGTGTGTTCTTTCCACAAACCACACATGGATCAACCAGTGTCATTGCATGTGTGTTCTTTCCACAAACCACATATGGATCAACCAGTGGTCATTGCATGTGTGTTCTTTTCCACAAACCACATATGGATGAACTTGAGTGATTGCATATGTGTTCTTTTCACAAACCACATATGGCCCCACTAGAGTCATTGCATGTCTGTTCTTATACTAAAACCAGTACTAGAGTCATTGCATGTGTGTTCTTATACTAAAACCAGCACTAGAGTCATTGCATGTGTGTTCTTTTCACAAACCACATATGGATCCACCAGTGTCATTGCATGTGTGTTCTTTTCACAAACCACACATGGATCGACCAGTGGTCATTGCATGTGTGTTCTTTCCACAAACTACACATGGATCCCCCTGAGTCATTGCATGTGTGTTCTTTCCACAAACCACATATGGATCAACCAGTGTCATTACATGTGTGTTCTTATACGAAAACCAGCACAAGAGTCATTGCATGTGTGTTCTTATACTAAAACCAGCACTAGAGTCATTGCATGTGTGTTCTTATACTAAAACCAGCACTAGAGTCATTGCATGTGTGTTCTTTCCAGAAACCACACATGGATCAACCAGTGTCTTTGCATGTGTGTTCTTTCCACAAACCACATATGGATCAACCAGTGGTCATTACATGTGTGTTCTTTTCCACAAACCACATATGGATCCACTAGAGTCATTGCATGTGTGTTCTTTTCACAAACCACATATGGACCCACTAGAGTCATTGCATGTGTGTTCTTATACTAAAACCAGCACTAGAGTCATTGCATGTGTGTTCTTTTCACAAACTACATATGGATCCACCAGTATCATTGCATGTGTGTTCTTTCCACAAACCACACATGGATCGACTAGTGGTCATTACATGTGTGTTCCTTCCACAAACCACATATGGATCAACTAGTGTCATTGCATGTGTGTTCTTATACTAAAACCAGCACTAGAGTCATTGCATGTGTGTTATTTTCCACAAACCACACATGGATCAACCAGTGTCATTGCATGTGTGTTCTTTCCACAAACCACATATGGATCAACCAGTGGTCATTGCATGTGTTTTCTTTCCACAAACCAGACATGGATCAACCAGTGTCATTGCATGTGTGTTCTTTCACTAACCACATATGGATCCACCAGTGTCATTGGATGTGTGTTCTTTCCACAAACCACAGATTGATCGACCAGTGGTCATTGCATGTTTGTTCTTTCCACAAACCACACATGGATCCCCTTGAGTCATTGCATGTGTGTTCTTTCCACAAACCACATATGGATCAACCAGTGTCATTGCATTTGTATTCTTTCCACAAACCACACATGGATCAACCAGTGTCATTGCATGTGTGTTCTTTCACAAACCACATATGGATCCACCAGTGTCATTGGATGTGTGTTCTTTCCACAAGCCACACATGGATCGACCAATGGTCATTGCATGTGTGTTCTTTCCACAAACCACACATGGATACCCCTAAGTCATTGCATGTGTGTTCTTTCCACAAACCACATATGGATCAACCAGTTTCATTACATGTGTGTTCTTATACTAAAACCAGCACTAGAGTAATTGCATGTGTTTTCTTATACTAAAACCAGCACTAGAGTCATTGCATGTGTGTTCTTATACTAAAACCAGCACTACAGTCATTACATGTGTGTTCTTTCCACAAACCACACATGGATCAACCAGTGTCATTGCATGTGTGTTCTTTCCACAAACCACATATGGATCAACCAGTGGTCATTGCATGTGTGTTCTTTTCCACAAACCACATATGGATGAACTTGAGTGATTGCATATGTGTTCTTTTCACAAACCACATATGGCCCCACTAGAGTCATTGCATGTGTGTTCTTATACTAAAACCAGTACTAGAGTCATTGCATGTGTGTTCTTATACTAAAACCAGCACTAGAGTCATTGCATGTGTGTTCTTTTCACAAACCACATATGGATCCACCAGTGTCATTGCATGTGTGTTCTTTTCACAAACCACACATGGATCGACCAGTGGTCATTGCATGTGTGTTCTTTCCACAAACTACACATGGATCCCCCTGAGTCATTGCATGTGTGTTCTTTCCACAAACCACATATGGATCAACCAGTGTCATTACATGTGTGTTCTTATACGAAAACCAGCACAAGAGTCATTGCATGTGTGTTCTTATACTAAAACCAGCACTAGAGTCATTGCATGTGTGTTCTTATACTAAAACCAGCACTAGAGTCATTGCATGTGTGTTCTTTCCAGAAACCACACATGGATCAACCAGTGTCTTTGCATGTGTGTTCTTTCCACAAACCACATATGGATCAACCAGTGGTCATTACATGTGTGTTCTTTTCCACAAACCACATATGGATCCACTAGAGTCATTGCATGTGTGTTCTTTTCACAAACCACATATGGACCCACTAGAGTCATTGCATGTGTGTTCTTATACTAAAACCAGCACTAGAGTCATTGCATGTGTGTTCTTTTCACAAACTACATATGGATCCACCAGTATCATTGCATGTGTGTTCTTTCCACAAACCACACATGGATTGACTAGTGGTCATTACATGTGTGTTCCTTCCACAAACCACACATGGATCCCCCTGAGTCATTGCATGTGTGTTCTTTCCACGAACCACATATGGATCAACTAGTGTCATTGCATGTGTGTTCTTATACTAAAACCAGCACTAGAGTCATTGCATGTGTGTTATTTTCCACAAACCACACATGGATCAACCAGTGTCATTGCATGTGTGTTCTTTCCACAAACCACATATGGATCAACCAGTGGTCATTGCATGTGTTTTCTTTCCACAAACCAGACATGGATCAACCAGTGTCATTGCATGTGTGTTCTTTCACAAACCACATATGGATCCACCAGTGTCATTGGATGTGTGTTCTTTCCACAAACCACAGATTGATCGACCAGTGGTCATTGCATGTCTGTTCTTTCCACAAACCACACATGGATCCCCTTGAGTCATTGCATGTGTGTTCTTTCCACAAACCACATATGGATCAACCAGTGTCATTGCCTTTGTGTTCTTTCCACAAACCACATATGGATCCACTAGAGTTATTGCATGTGTGTTCTTTTCACAAACCACATATGGATCCACCAGTGTCATTGCATGTGTGTTCTTTCCACAAACCACACATTGATCGACCAGTGGTCATTGTATGTGTATTCTTTCCACAAACCACACATGGATCCCCCTGAGTCATTGCATGTGTGTTCTTTCCACAAACCACATATGGATCAACCAGTGTCATTGCATGTGTTTTCTTATACTAAAACTAGCACTAGAGTCATTGCATGTGTGTTCTTATACTTAAACCAGTACTAGAGTCATTGCATGTGTGATCTTTCCACAAACCACACATGGATCAACTATTGTCTTTGCATGTGTGTTCTTTCCACAAACCACATATGGATCAAACAGTGGTCATTGCATGTGTGTTCTTTTCACAAACCACATATGGCCCCACTAGAGTCATTGCATGTGTGTTCTTTTCACAAACCACATATGGATCCACCAGTGTCATTGCATGTGAGTTATTTTCACAAACCACACATGGATCGACCAGTGGTCATTGCATGTGTGTTCTTTCCACAAACTAAACATGGATCCGCCTAAGTCATTGCATGTGTGTTCTTTCCACAAACCACATATGGATCAACTTGTGTCATTGCATGTGTGTTGTTATACGAAAACCAGCACTAGAGTCATTGCATGTGTGTTCTTATACTAAAACCAGCACTAGAGTCATTGCATGTGTGTTCTTATACTAAAACCAGCACTAGAGTCATTGCATGTGTGTTCTTTCCACAAACCACACATGGATCAACCAGTGTGTTTGCATGTGTGTTCTTTCCACAAACCACATATGGATCAACCAGTGGTCATTGCATGTGTGTTCTTTTCCACAAACCACATATGGATCCACTAGAGTCATTGCATGTGTGTTCTTTTCACAAACCACATATGGACCCACTAGAGTCATTGCATGTGTGTTCTTATACTAAAACCAGCACTAGAGTCATTGCATGTGTGTTCTTTTCACAAACTACATATGGATCCACCAGTGTCATTGCATGTGTGTTCTTTCCACAAACCACACATGGATTGACTAGTGGTCATTACATGTGTGTTCCTTCCACAAACCACATATGGATCCCCCTGAGTCATTGCATGTGTGTTCTTTCCACGAACCACATATGGATCAACTAGTGTCATTGCATGTGTGTTCTTATACTAAAACCAGCACTAGAGTCATTGCATGTGTGTTCTTTCCACAAACCACATATGGATCAACCAGTGGTCATTGCATGTGTGTTCTTTGCACAAACCACACATGGATCAACCAGTGTCATTGCATGTGTGTTCTTTCCACAAACCACATATGGATCAACCAGTGGTCATTGCATGTGTGTTCTTTTCCACAAACCACATATGGATCCACTAGAGTCATTGCATGTTTTTTCTTTCCACGAACCACATATGGATCAACTAGTGTCATTGCATGTGTGTTCTTACACTAAAACCAGCACTAGAGTCATTGCATGTGTGTTCTTTTCCACAAACCACACATGGATCAACCAGTGTCATTGCATGTGTGTTCTTTCCACAAACCACATATGGATCAACCAGTGGTCATTGCATGTGTGTTCTTTCACAAACCACATATGGATCCACCAGTGTCATTCGATGTGTGTTCTTTCCACAAACCACACATGGATCGACCAGTGGTCATTGCATGTGTGTTCTTTCCACAAACCACACATGGATCGCCCTGAGTCATTGCATGTGTGTTCTTTCCACAAACCATATATGGATCAACCAGTGTCATTGCATTTGTGTTCTTTCCACAAACCATATATGGATCCACTAGAGTTATTGCATGGGTGTTCTTTTCACAAACCACATATGGATCCACCAGTGTCATTTCATGTGTGTTCTTTCCACAAACCACACATTGATCGACCAGTGGTTATTGTATGTGTATTCTTTCCACAAACCACACATGGATCCCCCTGAGTCATTGCATGTGTGTTCTTTCCACAAACCACATATGGATCAACCAGTGTCATTGCATGTGTTTTCTTATACTAAAACTAGCACTAGAGTCATTGCATGTGTGTTCTTATACTAAAACCAATACTAGAGTCATTGCATGTGTGTTCTTTCCACAAACCACACATGGATCAGCCAGTGTCTTTGCATGTGTGATCTTTCCACAAACCACATATGGATCAACCAGTGGTCATTGCATGTGTGTTCTTTTCCACAAACCACATATGGATCCACTAGAGTCATTGCATGTGTGTCCTTTTCACAAACGACATATGGACCCACTAGAGTCATTGCATGTGCGTTCTTATACTAAAACCAGCACTAGAGTCATTACATGTGTGTTCTTTTCACAAACTACATATGGTTCCACCAGTGTCATTGCAAGTGTGTTCTTTCCACAAACCACACATGGATTGACTAGTGGTCATTACATGTGTGTTCCTTCCACAAACTACACATGGATCCCCCTGAGTCATTGCATGTGTGTTCTTTCCACAAACCACATATGGATCAACCAGTGTCATTACATGTGTGTTCTTATACGAAAACCAGCACTAGAGTCATTGCACGTGTGTTCTTATACTAAAACCAGCACTAGAGTCATTGCATGTGTGTTCTTATACTAAAACCAGCACTAGAGTCATTGCATGTGTGTTCTTTGCAGAAACCACACATGGATCAACCAGTGTCTTTGCATGTGTGTTCTTTCCACAAACCACATATGGATCCACTAGAGTCATTGCATGTGTGTTCTTTTCACAAACCACATATGGACCCACTAGAGTCATTGCATGTGTGTTCTTATACTAAAACCAGCACTAGGGTCATTGCATGTGTGTTCTTTTCACAAACTACATATGGATCCACCAGTGTCATTGCATGTGTGTTCTTTCCACAAACCACACATGGATTGACTAGTGGTCATTACATGTGTGTTCCTTCCACAAACCACATATGGATCCCCCTGAGTCATTGCATGTGTGTTCTTTCCACGAACCACATATGGATCAACTAGTGTCATTGCATGTGTGTTCTTATACTAAAACCAGCACTAGAGTCATTGCATGTGTGTTCTTTCCACAAACCACATATGGATCAACCAGTGGTCATTGCATGTGTGTTCTTTCCACAAACCACACATGGATCAACCAGTGTCATTGCATGTGTGTTCTTTCCACAAACCACATATGGATCTACCAGTGGTCATTGCATGTGTGTTCTTTTCCACAAACCACATATGGATCCACTAGAGTCATTGCATGTTTTTTCTTTCCACGAACCACATATGGATCAACTAGTGTCATTGCATGTGTGTTCTTACACTAAAACCAGCACTAGAGTCATTGCATGTGTGTTCTTTTCCACAAACCACACATGGATCAACCAGTGTCATTGCATGTGTGTTCTTTCCACAAACCACATATGGATCAACCAGTGGTCATTGCATGTGTGTTCTTTCACAAACCACATATGGATCCACCAGTGTCATTCGATGTGTGTTCTTCCCACAAACCACACATGGATCGACCAGTGGTCATTGCATGTGTGTTCTTTCCACAAACCACACATGGATCGCCCTGAGTCATTGCATGTGTGTTCTTTCCACAAACCACATATGGATCAACCAGTGTCATTGCATTTGTGTTCTTTCCACAAACCATATATGGATCCACTAGAGTTATTGCATGTGTGTTCTTTTCACAAACCACATATGGATCCACCAGTGTCATTTCATGTGTGTTCTTTCCACAAACCACACATTGATCGACCAGTGGTTATTGTATGTGTATTCTTTCCACAAACCACACATGGATCCCCCTGAGTCATTGCATGTGTGTTCTTTCCACAAACCACATATGGATCAACCAGTGTCATTGCATGTGTTTTCTTATACTAAAACTAGCACTAGAGTCATTGCATGTGTGTTCTTATACTAAAACCAATACTAGAGTCATTGCATGTGTGTTCTTGCCACAAACCACACATGGATCAGCCAGTGTCTTTGCATGTGTGATCTTTCCACAAACCACATATGGATCAACCAGTGGTCATTGCATGTGTGTTCTTTTCCACAAACCACATATGGATCCACTAGAGTCATTGCATGTGTGTCCTTTTCACAAACGACATATGGACCCACTAGAGTCATTGCATGTGCGTTCTTATACTAAAACCAGCACTAGAGTCATTACATGTGTGTTCTTTTCACAAACTACATATGGTTCCACCAGTGTCATTGCAAGTGTGTTCTTTCCACAAACCACACATGGATTGACTAGTGGTCATTACTGTAGGGGTTCGTAGCATGGAAAACAAAAAATTTCTATCGCATACAAACAACCAAGCCAAGATCTATCTACTAGATTGTAGCAACGAGTCGATGGAATAACTCACCCTCGAAGATTCCAAAGTGTTTAACGAGAGCAGATTCTCGTGGGTGATGTAGTCGTACTCTTTCCGATCTCAAGATCGCGTAGACGATCCTTCCGGCGCCACGTTCCAGCAGCGCTCCCGCAGTCGGTCACACGTTCGGTACTCGACGAAGACCTTCCTCTCCCTTGTTCCAGCAGGCAGCGGAGGTTGTAGCACTCTCCTCGCGATTCCGGCAGCACAACGGCGTGGTACCGGAGGTAGAGGGGAAATCCCGCAGGGCTTCGCCTTAAGCCGGTGCGAGTATGGTGGAGCTTATGAGAGAGGCTATTAGTGGTCTAGTAATTAGACACACCAATTAGAGGGCTCTAAACCAATTAGAAGGCTCTAAACCGAATAGCTCTAAACCGGGGTCTAGATCTAGGGTTTAGTTTAGAGGATAGGAAACTTGTGTGTAGGAGGGGAGCCCTGCCCCTCCTTATATAGGTGGGAGGGCTGGCCGGCCAAGGGGAGGAGTTCCTCCCCAACTCGGCCTAGGGAGGTGCGCCGGCCAAGGGGAGGAATTCCCCTCCAACTCGGCCTCCACCTCTCCTCCTCTTTTCCCACTTCCCAAAACTGCCGTTTGACTTTCAAACTAGCCGTTTGACTTTTCAATTTAGGATTTAAATAAATCCTTTATTTGGGACAGCAAGAATACTTAGTACATGATGCAATCATTCCAATATGTAATGACACATTCATGTACCCCTTCCCCCCCGAAGTGCCGGACAATCCGGAACCTTCTAGAACATTCCCGATGAAAACACCGGAATCATTCCCGAACTCCGAAACGGGACTTTCCTTATATGAATCTTATTCTCCGGACCATTCCGGATCACCTCGTGATATCCCGGATCCCATCCGAGACTCCGAACAACATTCGGTCTCTTTCTCATAATACCATAACTACTCAAACAACGTCGAATCCTTAAGTGTGTCTCCCTACGGTTCGTGAATTATGCGGACATGATCGAGACACTTCTCCGAACAATAACCAATAGAGGAATCTGGAAATTCATATGGCTCCCACATATTTCTACGATTACTTTGCGATCGAATGAACCACTTACATACGATACCAATTTCCCTTTGTCTCACGATATGTTACTTATCCGAGGTTATGATCGTCGGTATCTCTGCATACCTAGTTCATCCTCGTTACCGATAAGTACTCTTTTCTCGTTCCCGTGATATGTGATCCCTTGTGACCAAGTCACATGCTTGCAAGCTAATTGAATGACATTTCACCGAGAGGGCCCAGAGAATATCTATCCGTCATGTGGATGGACAAATCCCACTCTTGATCCATGTGTTTCAACCAATACTTTCCGAACACTCAATGCCACCTTTATAGCCACCCTGTTACGGTGTGGTGTTTGATGACATCAAAGCATCCATCCAGTAAAGGTGATATGCATGATCTCATGGTCGAAGGAGTTAGGTTACTATGTATCAGAAAGCATATAGCAATTGAACTATTAAAATGACTTGATCTTTATGCTACGCTTGTCTATAGGAGTATGTCCACCATATCATTCTCCTAACGATATGATCTTGTTGTTGATAACATCTCAATGTTCATGACAAAGAAACCACATCATCAATCAACCAACAAGCTAGTGAAGTGTAGAGGCTATACTAGGGACTTCAAATTAAGTTTACAAATCACACAAGTATTAATGGTTTCCTTGTTAATACTATTATAGCATGAATGCAAACATTTATCATAAACACAAAGATATACAATAATAACTATATTTATTATTGCCTCTAGGGCATATCTCCAACAGTCTCCCACTTGCACTAGAGTCATCTAATCTAGATTACATGGTAATATACCGAACACCCATGGCAGTTTGGTGTTGGTCATGTTTTGCCCTCGGGAGAGGTTTAGTCAACGGATCCGCCACATTCAGATCTGTGTGTACTTTGCAAATCTTTATATCCCCATCCTGGATATGTTCTCGAATAGCGTGAAAACGTAGCTTGATATGCTTCAGCTTTTTGTGTGACCTTGGTTCTTGCGCATTGGCTATGGCGCCCATGTTATCACAGTAGATAGACATTGGGTCCAGCGCACTAGGAACCACACCCAGCTCTGTAATGAACTCTTTCATCCATATCGCTTCTTGTGAAGCCTCCGAAGCAGCCATGTATTCCGATTCAGTTGAAGATCTCGCCACAACGCTTTGCTTTGCACTCCTCCAGCTAACTGCTGCACCATTCAAAATAAATACGTATCCAGATTGTGATTTAGAATCATCCGGATCGGTGTTCCAACTAGCATCGGTGTAACCATTAACAACGAGCTGTTCATCACCTCCATAAGAAAGAACCATATCCTTAGTTCTTCTCAAGTACTTAAGGATGTTTTTGACCGCTGTCCAATGATCCACTCCTGGATCACTTTGATATCTGCTAGTTAAACTAACAGCATATGCGATGTCGGGTCTAGTACATAGCATGGCATACATTAGAGATCCTATGGCTGAGGCATAGGGAGTCTTACTCATCCTTTCTCTATCTTCTGCCGATGTCGGACTTTGAGTTTTACTCAAGGTCGTATTGGGCAACATGGGCAAGAACCCTTTCTTGCTATCTTCCATTCCAAACCTCTTTAGAACTTTGTCCAAATATGTACTTTGTGACAATGATATTTGGCGTTTCGATCTATCTCTATAAATCTTTATGCCTAATATGTAAGCTGCTTCGCCAAGATCCTTCATTGAAAAACTATTATT
The DNA here is from genome assembly GCA_916181665.1 of Avena sativa. Lineage (NCBI taxonomy): Eukaryota > Viridiplantae > Streptophyta > Magnoliopsida > Poales > Poaceae > Avena > Avena sativa. The sequence goes on along the minus strand of OV702290.1, from coordinate 20,919,981 downwards.
CAAATATTCCTTGACACTATTAAGAAGGTCTACATCATTCCCAATCAACAATATGTCATCCACATACAGTATTAAGAATGCTACAGAGCTCCCACTCACTTTCTTGTAAATAAAAGCTTCTCCATAAGTTTGTATAAAACCAAAACTTTTGATTACCTTATCAAAACGTTGATTCCAACTTCGGGATGCTTGCTTCAATCCATAGATGGACCGTTGAAGCTTGCATACCTTGTTAGCATCTTTAGGATCGACAAAACCTTTGGGTTGTATCATATACAACTCTTCATCAATGTCTCCATTGAGGAATGCTGTTTTGACATCCATCTGCCATATCTCATAATCATAATATGCAGCGATTGCTAACATAATCCTCACAGACTTTAGCTTCGCTACCGGTGAGAAAGTCTCATCGTAGTCAACTCCTTGAATTTGTCGAAACCCTTTTGCGACAAGTCGAGCTTTATAGACAGTAACATTACCATCAGCATCTGTTTTCTTCTTGAAAATCCATTTGTTCTCGACAGCCTTCCGGCCATCCGGTAAGTCCACCAAAGTCCATACTTGGTTTTCGTACATGGATCCAATCTCGGATTTCATGGCTTCTTGCCATTTATTGGAATCTGGGCTCATCATCGCTTCCTCATATGTCTCGGGGTCATCGGTGTTGTCCACCAACATGACATTCATAACGGAATCATACCAATCTGGAGTGGTACGAGTTCTCGTTGACCTCCGAGGCTCTGTAGCAACTTCAACCGAAGTTTCATGATCACTATCATTAGCTTCCTCTCTTATTGGTGCAGGCACCACAGGAACTTCTTCCGGTGCTGCGCTACTCGCAATTTCGAGAGAAGGTTCGACAACCTCGTCGAGTTCTACTTTCCTTCCAGTCACTTCTTTCGAGAGAAATTCCTTCTCTAGAAAGGATCCATTCTTGGCAACAAAGATTTTGCCTTCGGATCTATGATAGAAGGTATACCCAATAGTTTCCTTCGGGTATCCTATGAAGACGCATTTTTCCGCTTTGGGTTCAAGCTTGTCCGGCTGTAACTTCTTTACATAGGCTTCGCATCCCCAAACTTTAAGGAACGACAATTTAGGTTTCTTCCCAAACCATAATTCATACGGTGTCGTTTCAACGGATTTAGATGGTGCCCTATTTAAAGTGAATGCGGCTGTTTCTAATGCATAACCCCAAAATGATAGCGGTAAATCTGTAAGTGACATCATAGAACGAACCATATCTAAGAGAGTTCGATTACGACGTTCAGACACACCATTACGCTGTGGTGTTCCCGGCGGTGTCAACTGCGAAAGTATTCCACATTTCCTTAAATGCTCGCCAAACTCGTAACTTAGATATTCACCTCCACGATCAGAACGTAGAAACTTAATCTTCTTGTTACGTTGATTCTCTACCTCACTTTGAAACTCCTTAAACTTCTCGAAAGTTTCAGACTTATGTTTCATGAAATAGATATACCCATATCTACTCAAGTCATCCGTGAAGGTAAGAACATAACGATAACCACTGCACGATGCTACACTCATTGGACCACACACATCGGTATGTATGATTTCCAATAAGTCTGTAGCTCGCTCCATCATACCAGAAAATGGAGTCTTAGTCATTTTACCCATCAGACATGCTTCGCATCTTTCAAGTGATTCAAAATCAAGTGATTCAAGAAGTCCATCGGAATGGAGTTTCTTCATACGCTTCACTCCAATGTGACCAAGACGACAGTGCCACATATAGGTCAAATTATCGCTTGATTTCAAACGTTTAGCCTCAATGTTATTAATATGTGTATTTCTACTATCGAGATTCAATATGAATAGACCATCTATCAAAGGTGCATGTGCATAAAACACATTACTCATATAAATCGAACAACCATTATTCTCGGATTTAAACAAGTAACTGTCTCGCAATAAACAAGATCCTGATATAATGTTCATGCTTAATGCAGGCACCAAATAACAATTATTTAAGTATAAAACTAATCCCGATGGTAGATGAAGAGGTAGCGTGCCGACCGCGATCACATCAACCTTTGATCCGTTTCCTACGCGCATCGTCACCTCGTTCTTCACTAGCTTCCGTTTATTCTGCAGCTCCTGTTTCGAGTTACAAATATGAGCAACCGAACCAGTATCAAATACCCAGGCACTACTACGAGTACTAGTGAGATACACATCAATAACATGTATATCAGATATACCTTTCTTCTTGATGTTGCCGTTCTTCAAATCCGCCAAGTACCTTGGGCAATTCCGCTTCCAGTGACCTTCTCCCTTGCAGTAAAAGCACTCAGTTTCAGGTTTAGGTCCAGCCTTGGTCTTCTTCGTCGGCGTGGTAACTTTCTTACCACCCTTCTTGAAGTGTCCCTTTTGCTTAGACTTGCATTTCTTGAATTTGGTGGTCTTATTGACCATCAACACTTGGTGCTCTTTCTTGATCTCCACTTCTGCAGATTTTAACATAGCAAATAGTTCTGGCAACTCTTTGTTCATGTTCTGCATGTTGTAGTTCATCACAAAGTTCTTGTAACTTGGTGGTAGTGATTGGAGGATGCGGTAAACTCCCAAAGTATTAGGAATTACTATACCCAAACTTTGAAGTTTATTGCGTGCCCAGACATCTTAAGCACATGCTCACTGACGGAGCTACCCTCTTCCATCTTGCAGTTAAAGAACTTTTCAGAAGCTTCATAACTTTCAATTGCCGCATGAGTCTCAAAGATTAATTTGAGATCCTCGACAATATCATATGGATCTGACTCTTCAAACCTTTTCTGAAGCTCCGATTCTAAACCATACAAGATAGCACACTGAACTATGGAGTACTGATTCTTCCGAGCAAGGTAAACATTCTTTACTTCATCGGTAGCATCAGCTGCAGGTGGGTCACCTAGCGGTGCATCCAGCACATAGGTCAAATTACCAGCTGTGAGGACAATCCTCAAATTGCGGAACCAATCCGCGAAGTTGCTTCCATTGTTTTTCAACTTTTCTTTCTCTAGGAACGCATTAAAATTGATGGTAGGGGCTGCCATTGATCTACAACATATTTGCAATAGTTTAGACTAAGTTTATGACAAATTGAGTTCAAATTAATTAATGAAATTAAACTAGGTGAACTCCCACTCAAAACAACATCCCTCACATTGTTTTAGTGATCACACGAACCAAATCCACTACATCAACACCGATCATCACGAGAGCTGATATAGTTTTAATGGCGAACAATCATCATGTTCATCATATCTACTATATGATTCATGCTTTGCCTTTCGGCGATCCGTGTTCCTGAGGCCATGTCTGTACATGCTAGGCTCGTCAAGATCAAACCTTAGCTTCCGCATAAGCAAATCTGGCTTGCTTACGTTGTATTCACCCGCGGAATCAAAGACACCCGATCATCACGTGGTGCTTCGAAGCAGCAAGCTTTGGCAACGGTGCATACTAAGGGTGAACACTCTAGAACTTGAAATTTATGTGCATGAGGGATCATCTTATAATGCTACCGTCGTCTACTAAGCAATACAAGATGCATAAAGGATTAACATCACATGCAATTCATAATATGTGATATGATATGGCCTTTCTTCTTTGTGCTTCCGATCTCCATCTTCAAGCACGAACATGATCTCCATCATCACCGGCATAGCATCAAGGTCAATGACGCTTCTTCATGGTTGTCGTCCGCCAGCTTCAACTATTACAACTATTTTGAATAGACACGCAGGTCTTAACAGAAATTAAAAACAACCATATGGCTCCTGCCGGTTGCCAACTTACAATAAGGATCATTGCATACATCAAATATAATCACAATCATGGCCATATCACATCACTGCACACCCCTGCAAAACAAAGTTAGACGCTTCTACTTTCTTTGCATATTTTACGTGGTTTGGGGCTTTCCATAAGTGTCGTTCTAACTTACGAACAAGAACCACAACATTGATACTAGCATTGTTGATCACCCGTTGTAAATTGGATCTTTACTATGCTAGGAGAAACAGGCACCCGCAAAGCCACTTATGCAAAACGAGTTGCATGTCAAGTGTGGAGCAAGTCTCATGAACGATGTCATGTAAGGTTAGCCCGGGCCGCTTCATCCCAACATACCGCAAGATGCAAAGTACACAAAAAGCAATCTACAATAAAAGCATCAACGCCCACAATGACCATTGTGTTCTACTCGTGCAACAGATCTACATATAGACACGGCTCTGATACCACTGTAGGGGTTCGTAGCATGGAAAACAAAAATTTTCTATCGCATACAAACAACCAAGCCAAGATCTATCTACTAGATTGTAGCAACGAGTCGATGGAATAACTCACCCTCGAAGATTCCAAAGTGTTTAACGAGAGCAGATTCTCGTGGGTGATGTAGTCGTACTCTTTCCGATCTCAAGATCGCGTAGACGATCCTTCCGGCGCCACGTTCCAGCAGCGCTCCCGCAGTCGGTCACACGTTCGGTACTCGACGAAGACCTTCCTCTCCCTTGTTCCAGCAGGCAGCGGAGGTTGTAGCACTCTCCTCGCGATTCCGGCAGCACAACGGCGTGGTACCGGAGGTAGAGGGGAAATCCCGCAGGGCTTCGCCTTAAGCCGGTGCGAGTATGGTGGAGCTTATGAGAGAGGCTATTAGTGGTCTAGTAATTAGACACACCAATTAGAGGGCTCTAAACCAATTAGAAGGCTCTAAACCGAATAGCTCTAAACCGGGGTCTAGATCTAGGGTTTAGTTTAGAGGATAGGAAACTTGTGTGTAGGAGGGGAGCCCTGCCCCTCCTTATATAGGTGGGAGGGCTGGCCGGCCAAGGGGAGGAGTTCCTCCCCAACTCGGCCTAGGGAGGTGCACCGGCCAAGGGGAGGAATTCCCCTCCAACTCGGCCTCCACCTCTCCTCCTCTTTTCCCACTTCCCAAAACTGCCGTTTGACTTTCAAACTAGCCGTTTGACTTTTCAATTTAGGATTTAAATAAATCCTTTATTTGGGACAGCAAGAATACTTAGTACATGATGCAATCATTCCAATATGTAATGACACATTCATGTACCCCTTCCCCCCCGAAGTGCCGGACAATCCGGAACCTTCTAGAACATTCCCGATGAAAACACCGGAATCATTCCCGAACTCCGAAACGGGACTTTCCTTATATGAATCTTATTCTCCGGACCATTCCGGATCACCTCGTGATATCCCGGATCCCATCCGAGACTCCGAACAACATTCGGTCTCTTTCTCATAATACCATAACTACTCAAACAACGTCGAATCCTTAAGTGTGTCTCCCTACGGTTCGTGAATTATGCGGACATGATCGAGACACTTCTCCGAACAATAACCAATAGAGGAATCTGGAAATTCATATGGCTCCCACATATTTCTACGATTACTTTGCGATCGAATGAACCACTTACATACGATACCAATTTCCCTTTGTCTCACGATATGTTACTTATCCGAGGTTATGATCGTCGGTATCTCTGCATACCTAGTTCATCCTCGTTACCGATAAGTACTCTTTTATCGTTCCCGTGATATGTGATCCCTTGTGACCAAGTCACATGCTTGCAAGCTAATTGAATGACATTTCACCGAGAGGGCCCAGAGAATATCTATCCGTCATGTGGATGGACAAATCCCACTCTTGATCCATGTGTTTCAACCAATACTTTCCGAACACTCAATGCCACCTTTATAGCCACCCTGTTACGGTGTGGTGTTTGATGACATCAAAGCATCCATCCAGTAAAGGTGATATGCATGATCTCATGGTCGAAGGAGTTAGGTTACTATGTATCAGAAAGCATATAGCAATTGAACTATTAAAATGACTTGATCTTTATGCTACGCTTGTCTATAGGAGTATGTCCACCATATCATTCTCCTAACGATATGATCTTGTTGTTGATAACATCTCAATGTTCATGACAAAGAAACCACATCATCAATCAACCAACAAGCTAGTGAAGTGTAGAGGCTATACTAGGGACTTCAAATTAAGTTTACAAATCACACAAGTATTAATGGTTTCCTTGTTAATACTATTATAGCATGAATGCAAACATTTATCATAAACACAAATATATACAATAATAACTATATTTATTATTGCCTCTAGGGCATATCTCCAACAATTACATGTGTGTTCCTTCCACAAACTACACATGGATCCCCCTGAGTCATTGCATGTGTGTTCTTTCCACAAACCACATATGGATCAACCAGTGTCATTACATGTGTGTTCTTATACGAAAACCAGCACTAGAGTCATTGCACGTGTGTTCTTATACTAAAACCAGCACTAGAGTCATTGCATGTGTGTTCTTATACTAAAACCAGCACTAGAGTCATTGCATGTGTGTTCTTTCCAGAAACCACACATGGATCAACCAGTGTCTTTGCATGTGTGTTCTTTCCACAAACCACATATGGATCAACCAGTGGTCATTGCATGTGTGTTCTTTTCCACAATCCACATACGGACCCACGAGAGTCATTGCATGTGTGTTCTTTTCACAAACCATATATGGCCCCACTAGAGTCATTGCATGTGTGTTCTTATACTAAAACCAGCACTAGAGTCATTGCATGTGTGTTCTTTTCACAAACCACATATGGATCCACCAGTGTCATTGCATGTGTGTTCTTTTCACAAACCACACATGGATCGACCATTGGTCATTGCATGTGTGTTCTTTCCACAAACTACACATGGATCCCCCTGAGTCATTGCATGTGTGTTCTTTCCACAAACCACATACGGATCAACCAGTGTCATTGCATGTGTGTTCTTATACGAAAACTAGCACTAGAGTCATTGCATGTGTATTCTTATACTAAAACCAGCACTAGAGTCATTGCATGTGCATTCTTATACTAAAACCAGCACTAGAGTCATTGCATGTGTGTTCTTTCCAGAAACCACACATGGATAAACCAGTGTCTTTGCATGTGTGTTCTTTCCACAAACCACATATGGATCAACCAGTGGTCATTGCATGTGTGTTCTTTTCCACAAACCACATATGGATCCACTAGAGTCATTGCATGTGTGTTCTTTTCACAAACCACATATGGACCCACTAGAGTCATTGCATGTGCGTTCTTATACTAAAACCAGCACTAGAGTCATTGCATGTGTGTTCTTTTCACAAACTACATATGGATCCACCAGTGTCATTGCATGTGTGTTCTTTCCACAAACCACACATGGATTGACTAGTGGTCATTACATGTGTGTTCCTTCCACAAACCACACATGGATCCTCCTGAGTCATTGCATGTGTGTTCTTTCCACGAACCACATATGGATCAACTAGTGTCATTTCATGTGTGTTCTTATACTAGAACCAGCACTAGAGTCATTGCATGTGTGTTCTTTTCCACAAACCACACATGGATCAACCAGTGTCATTGCATGTGTGTTCTTTCCACAAACCACATATGGACCAACCAGTGTCATTGCATTTGTGTTCTTTCCACAAACCACGTATGGATCCACTAGAGTTATTGCATGTGTGTTCTTTTCACAAACCACATATGGATCCACCAGTGTCATTGCATGTTTGTTCTTTCCACAAACCACACATTGATCGACCAGTGGTCATTGTATGTGTATTCTTTCCACACACCACACATGGATCCCCCTGAGTCATTGCATGTGTGTTCTTTCCACAAACCACATATGGATCAACCAGTGTCATTGCATGTGTTTTCTTATACTAAAACTAGCACTAGAGTCATTGCATGTGTGTCCTTATACTAAAACCAGTACTAGAATCATTGCATGTGTGTTCTTTCCAGAAACCACACATGGATCAACCAGTGTCTTTGCATGTGTGTTCTTTCCACAAACCAGATATGGTTCAACCAGTGGTCATTGCATGTGTGTTCTTTTCCACAAACCACATATGGACCCACTAGAGTCATTGCATGTGTGTTCTTTTCAGAAACCACATATGGACCCACTAGAGTCATTGCATGTGCATTCTTATACTAAAACCAGCACTAGATTCATTGCATGTGTGTTCTTTTCACAAACTACATATGGATCCACCAGTGTCATTGCATGTGTGTTCTTTCCACAAACCACACATGGATTGACTAGTGGTCATTACATGTGTGTTCCTTCCACAAGCCACATATGGATCCCCCTGAGTCATTGCATGTGTGTTCTTTCCACGAACCACATATGGATCAACTAGTGTCATTGCATGTGTGTTCTTATACTAAAACCAGCACTAGAGTCATTGCATGTGTGTTCTTTCCACAAACCACATATGGATCAACCAGTGGTCATTGCATGTGTGTTCTTTCCACAAACCACACATGGATCAACCAGTGTCATTGCATGTGTGTTCTTTCCACAAACCACATATGGATCAACCAGTGGTCATTGCATGTGTGTTCTTTTCCACAAACCACACATGGATCCACTAGAGTCATTGCATGTGTGTTCTTTTCACAAACGACATATGGACCCACTAGAGTCGTTGCATGTGTGTTCTTATACTAAATCCAGCACTAGAGTCATTGCATGTGTGTTCTTTTCACAAACCACATATGGATCCACCAATGTCATTGCATGTGTGTTCTTTCCACAAAACACACACGGATCGACCAGTGGTCATTGCATGTGTGTTCTTTCCACAAACCACATATGGATAAACCAGTGTCATTGCATGTGTGTTCTTATACTAAAACCAGCACTAGAGTCATTGCATGTGTGTTCTTATACTAAAACCAGCACTAGAGTCATTGCATGTGTGTTCTTTCCACGAACCACACATGGATCAACCAGTGTCATTGCATGTGTGTTCTTTCCACAAACCACATATGGATCAACCAGTGGTCATTGCATGTGTGTTCTTTTTCAGAAACCACATATGGATGAACTAGAGTCATTGCATGTGCGTTCTTTTCACAAACCACATATGGCCCCACTAGAGTCATTGCATGTGTGTTCTTATACTAAAACCAGCACTAGAGTCATTGCATGTGTGTTCTTTTCACAAACAACATATGGATCCACCAGTGTCATTGCATGTGTGTTCTTTCCACAAACCACACATGGATTGACCATTGGTCATTACATGTGTGTTCCTTCCACAAACCACACATGGATCCCCCTGAGTCATTGCATGTGTGTTCTTTCCACGAACCACATATGGATCAACCAGTGTCATTGCATGTGTGTTCTTATACTAAAACCAGCACTAGAGTCATTGCATGTGTGTTCTTGTACTAAAACCACCACTAGAGTCATTGCATGTGCATTCTTATACTAAAACCAACACTAGAGTCATTGCATGTGTGTTCTTTCCACAAACCACACATGGATCAACCAGTGTCATTGCATGTGTGTTCTTTCCACAAACCACATATGGATCAACAAGTGGTCATTGCATGTGTGTTCTTTTCCACAAACCACATATGGATCCACTAGAGTCATTGCATGTGTATTCTTTTCACAAACCACATATGGACCCACTAGAGTCATTGCATGTGCATTCTTATACTAAAACCAGCACTAGAGTCATTGCATGTGTGTTCTTTTCACAAACTACATATGGTACCACCAGTGTCATTGCATGTGTGTTCTTTCCACAAACCACACATGGATTGACTAGTGGTCATTACATGTGTGTTCCTTCCACAAACCACACATGGATCCTCCTGAGTCATTGCATGTGTGTTCTTTCCACGAACCACATATGGATCAACTAGTGTCATTTCATGTGTGTTCTTATACTAGAACAAGCACTAGAGTCATTGCATGTGTGTTCTTTTCCACAAACCACACATGGATCAACCAGTGTCATTGCATGTGTGTTCTTTCCACAAACCACATATGGATCCACTAGAGTGATTGCATGTGTGTTCTTTTCACAAACGACATATGGACCCACTAGAGTCGTTGCATGTGTGTTCTTATACTAAATCCAGCACTAGAGTCATTGCATGTGTGTTCTTTTCACAAACCACATATGGATCCACCAGTGTCATTGCATGTGTGTTCTTTCCACAAAACACACATGGATCGACCAGTGGTCATTGCATGTGTGTTCTTTCCACAAACGACATATGGATAAACCAGTGTCATTGCATGTGTGTTCTTATACTAAAACCAGCACTAGAGTCATTGCATGTGTGTTCTTATACTAAAACCAGCACTAGAGTCATTGCATGTGTGTTCTTTCCACGAACCACACATGGATCAACCAGTGTCATTGCATGTGTGTTCTTTCCACAAACCACATATGGATCAAACAATGGTCATTGCATGTGTGTTCTTTTTCACAAACCACATATGGATGAACTAGAGTCATTGCATGTGTGTTCTTTTCACAAACCACATATGGCCCCACTAGAGTCATTGCATGTGTGTTCTTATACTAAAACCAGCACTAGAGTCATTGCATGTGTGTTCTTTTCACAAACCACATATGGATCCACCAGTGTCATTGCATGTGTGTTCTTTTCACAAACCACACAAGGATCGACCATTGGTCATTGCATGTGTGTTCTTTCCACACACTACACATGGATCCCCCTGAGTCATTGCATGTGTGTTCTTTCCACAAACCACATATGGATCAACCAGTGTCATTGCATGTGTGTTCTTATACGAAAACTAGCACTAGAGTCATTGCATGTGTATTCTTATACTAAAACCAGCACTAGAGTCATTGCATGTGCATTCTTATACTAAAACCAGCACTAGAGTCATTGCATGTGTGTTCTTTCCAGAAACCACACATGGATAAACCAGTGTCTTTGCATGTGTGTTCTTTCCACAAACCACATATGGATCAACCAGTGGTCATTTCATGTGTGTTCTTTTCCACAAACCACATATGGATCCACTAGAGTCATTGCATGTGTGTTCTTTTCACAAACCACATATGGACCCACTAGAGTCATTGCATGTGCGTTCTTATACTAAAACCAGCACTAGAGTCATTGCATGTGTGTTCTTTTCACAAACTACATATGGATCCACCAGTGTCATTGCATGTGTGTTCTTTCCACAAACCACACATGGATTGACTAGTCGTCATTACATGTGTGTTCCTTCCACAAACCACACATGGATCCTCCTGAGTCATTGCATGCGTGTTCTTTCCACGAACCACATATGGATCAACTAGTGTCATTTCATGTGTGTTCTTATACTAGTACCAGCACTAGAGTCATTGCATGTGTGTTCTTTTCCACAAACCACACATGGATCAACCAGTGTCATTGCATGTGTGTTCTTTCCACAAACCACATATGGATCAACTAGAGTCATTGCATGTGTGTTCTTTTCACAAATGACATATGGACCCACTAGAGTCGTTGCATGTGTGTTCTTATACTAAATCCAGCACTAGAGTCATTGCATGTGTGTTCTTTTCACAAACCACATATGGATCCACCAGTGTCATTGCATGTGTGTTCTTTCCACAAAACACACATGGATCGACCAGTGGTCATTGCATGTGTGTTCTTTCCACAAACCACATATGGATAAACCAGTGTCATTGCATGTGTGTTTTTTACTAAAACCAGGACTAGAGTCATTGCATGTGTGTTCTTATACTAAAACTAGCACTAGAGTCATTGCATGTGTGTTCTTTCCACGAACCACACATGGATCAACCAGTGTCATTGCATGTGTGTTCTTTCCACAAACCACATATGGATCAACCAGTGGTCATTGCATGTGTGTTCTTTTTCACAAACCACATATGGATGAACTAGAGTCATTGCATGTGTGTTCTTTTCACAAACCACATATGGCCCCACTAGAGTCATTGCATGTGTGTTCTTATACTAAAACCAGCACTAGAGTCATTGCATGTGTGTTCTTTTCACAAACCACATATGGATCCACCAGTGTCATTGCATGTGTGTTCTTTTCACAAACCACACATGGATCGACCATTGGTCATTGCATGTGTGTTCTTTCCAGAAACTACACATGGATCCCCCTGAGTCATTGCATGTGTGTTCTTTCCACAAACCACATATGGATCAACCAGTGTCATTGCATGTGTGTTCTTATACGAAAACTAGCACTAGAGTCATTGCATGTGTATTCTTATACTAAAACCAGCACTAGAGTCATTGCATGTGCATTCTTATACTAAAACCAGCACTAGAGTCATTACATGTGTGTTCTTTCCAGAAACCACACATGGATAAACCAGTGTCTTTGCATGTGTGTTCTTTCCACAAACCACATATGGATCAACCAGTGGTCATTGCATGTGTGTTCTTTTCCACAAACCACATATGGATCCACTAGAGTCATTGCATGTGTGTTCTTTTCACAAACCACATATGGACCCACTAGAGTCATTGCATGTGCGTTCTTATACTAAAACCAGCACTAGAGTCATTGCATGTGTGTTCTTTTCACAAACTACATATGGATCCACCAGTGTCATTGCATGTGTGTTCTTTCCACAAACCACACATGGATTGACTAGTGGTCATTACATGTGTGTTCCTTCCACAAACCACACATGGATCCTCCTGAGTCATTGCATGCGTGTTCTTTCCACGAACCACATATGGATCAACTAGTGTCATTTCATGTGTGTTCTTATACTAGAACCAGCACTAGAGTCATTGCATGTGTGTTCTTTTCCACAAACCACACATGGATCAACCAGTGTCATTGCATGTGTGTTCTTTCCACAAACCACATATGGATCAACTAGAGTCATTGCATGTGTGTTCTTTTCACAAACGACATATGGACCCACTAGAGTCGTTGCATGTGTGTTCTTATACTAAATCCAGCACTAGAGTCATTGCATGTGTGTTCTTTTCACAAACCACATATGGATCCACCAGTGTCATTGCATGTGTGTTCTTTCCACAAAACACACATGGATCGACCAGTGGTCATTGCATGTGTGTTCTTTCCACAAACCACATATGGATAAACCAGTGTCATTGCATGTGTGTTTTTTACTAAAACCAGCACTAGAGTCATTGCATGTGTGTTCTTATACTAAAACTAGCACTAGAGTCATTGCATGTGTGTTCTTTCCACGAACCACACATGGATCAACCAGTGTCATTGCATGTGTGTTCTTTCCACAAACCACATATGGATCAACCAGTGGTCATTGCATGTGTGTTCTTTTTCACAAACCACATATGGATGAAATAGAGTCATTGCATGTGTGTTCTTTTCACAAACCACATATGGCCCCACTAGAGTCATTGCATGTGTGTTCTTATACTAAAACCAGCACTAGAGTCATTGCATGTGTGTTCTTTTCACAAACCACATATGGATCCACCAGTGTCATTGCATGTGTGTTCTTTTCACAAACCACACATGGATCGACCATTGGTCATTGCATGTGTGTTCTTTCCAGAAACTACACATGGATCCCCCTGAGTCATTGCATGTGTGTTCTTTCCACAAACCACATATGGATCAACCAGTGTCATTGCATGTGTGTTCTTATACGAAAACTAGCACTAGAGTCATTGCATGTGTATTCTTATACTAAAACCAGCACTAGAGTCATTGCATGTGCATTCTTATACTAAAACCAGCACTAGAGTCATTACATGTGTGTTCTTTCCAGAAACCACACATGGATAAACCAGTGTCTTTGCATGTGTGTTCTTTCCACAAACCACATATGGATCAACCAGTGGTCATTGCATGTGTGTTCTTTTCCACAAACCACATATGGATCCACTAGAGTCATTGCATGTGTGTTCTTTTCACAAACCACATATGGACCCACTAGAGTCATTGCATGTGCGTTCTTATACTAAAACCAGCACTAGAGTCATTGCATGTGTGTTCTTTTCACAAACTACATATGGATCCACCAGTGTCATTGCATGTGTGTTCTTTCCACAAACCACACATGGATTGACTAGTGGTCATTACATGTGTGTTCCTTCCACAAACCACACATGGATCCTCCTGAGTCATTGCATGCGTGTTCTTTCCACGAACCACATATGGATCAACTAGTGTCATTTCATGTGTGTTCTTATACTAGAACCAGCACTAGAGTCATTGCATGTGTGTTCTTTTCCACAAACCACACATGGATCAACCAGTGTCATTGCATGTGTGTTCTTTCCACAAACCACATATGGATCAACTAGAGTCATTGCATGTGTGTTCTTTTCACAAACGACATATGGACCCACTAGAGTCGTTGCATGTGTGTTCTTATACTAAATCCAGCACTAGAGTCATTGCATGTGTGTTCTTTTCACAAACCACATATGGATCCACCAGTGTCATTGCATGTGTGTTCTTTCCACAAAACACACATGGATCGACCAGTGGTCATTGCATGTGTGTTCTTTCCACAAACCACATATGGATAAACCAGTGTCATTGCATGTGTGTTTTTTACTAAAACCAGCACTAGAGTCATTGCATGTGTGTTCTTATACTAAAACTAGCACTAGAGTCATTGCATGTGTGTTCTTTCCACGAACCACACATGGATCAACCAGTGTCATTGCATGTGTGTTCTTTCCACAAACCACATATGGATCAACCAGTGGTCATTGCATGTGTGTTCTTTTTCACAAACCACATATGGATGAAATAGAGTCATTGCATGTGTGTTCTTTTCACAAACCACATATGGCCCCACTAGAGTCATTGCATGTGTGTTCTTATACTAAAACCAGCACTAGAGTCATTACATGTGTGTTCTTTTCACAAACCACATATGGATCCACCAGTGTCATTGCATGTGTGTTCTTTTCACAAACCACACATGGATCGACCATTGGTCATTGCATGTGTGTTCTTTCCAGAAACTACACATGGATCCCCCTGAGTCATTGCATGTGTGTTCTTTCCACAAACCACATATGGATCAACCAGTGTCATTGCATGTGTGTTCTTATACGAAAACTAGCACTAGAGTCATTGCATGTGTATTCTTATACTAAAACCAGCACTAGAGTCATTGCATGTGCATTCTTATACTAAAACCAGCACTAGAGTCATTGCATGTGTGTTCTTTCCAGAAACCACACATGGATAAACCAGTGTCTTTGCATGTGTGTTCTTTCCACAAACCACATATGGATCAACCAGTGGTCATTGCATGTGTGTTCTTTTCCACAAACCACATATGGATCCACTAGAGTCATTGCATGTGTGTTCTTTTCACAAACCACATATGGACCCACTAGAGTCATTGCATGTGCGTTCTTATACTAAAACTAGCACTAGAGTCATTGCATGTGTGTTCTTTTCACAAACTACATATGGATCCACCAGTGTCATTGCATGTGTGTTCTTTCCACAAACCACACATGGATTGACTAGTGGTCATTACATGTGTGTTCCTTCCACAAACCACACATGGATCCTCCTGAGTCATTGCATGTGTGTTCTTTCCACGAACCACATATGGATCAACTAGTGTCATTGCATGTGTGTTCCTATACTAAAACCAGCACTAGAGTCATTGCATATGTGTTCTTTTCCACAAACCACACATGGATCAACCAGTGTCATTGCATGTGTGTTCTTTCCACAAACCACATATGAACCAACCAGTGTCATTGCATTTGTGTTCTTTCCACAAACCACGTATGGATCCACTAGAGTTATTGCATGTGTGTTCTTTTCACAAACCACATATGGATCCACCAGTGTCATTGCATGTGTGTTCTTTCCACAAACCACACATTGATCGACCAGTGGTCATTGTATGTGTATTCTTTCCACAAACCACACATGGATCCCCCTGAGTCATTGCATGTGTGTTCTTTCCACAAACCACATATGGATCAACCAGTGTCATTGCATGTGTTTTCTTATAGTAAAACTAGCACTAGAGTCATTGCATGTGTGTCCTTATACTAAAACCAGTACTAGAATCATTGCATGTGTGTTCTTTCCAGAAACCACACATGGATCAACCAGTGTCTTTGCATGTGTGTTCTTTCCACAAACCAGATATGGTTCAACCAGTGGTCATTGCATGTGTGTTCTTTTCCACAAACCACATATGGATCCACTAGAGTCATTGCATGTGTGTTCTTTTCACAAACCACATATGGACCCACTAGAGTCATTGCATGTGCATTCTTATACTAAAACCAGCACTAGATTCATTGCATGTGTGTTCTTTTCACAAACTACATATGGATCCACCAGTGTCATTGCATGTGTGTTCTTTCCACAAACCACACATGGATTGACTAGTGGTCATTACATGTGTGTTCCTTCCACAAACCACATATGGATCCCCCTGAGTCATTGCATGTGTGTTCTTTCCACGAACCACATATGGATCAACTAGTGTCATTGCATGTGTGTTCTTATACTAAAACCAGCACTAGAGTCATTGCATGTGTGTTCTTTCCACAAACCACATATGGATCAACTAGTGGTCATTGCATGTGTATTCTTTCCACAAACCACACATGGATCAACCAGTGTCATTGCATGTGTGTTCTTTCCACAAACCACATATGGATCAACCAGTGGTCATTGCATGTGTGTTCTTTTCACAAACCACATATGGACCGACTAGAGTCGTTGCATGTATGTTCTTATAGTAAAACCAGCACTAGAGTCATTGCATGTGTGTTATTTTCACAAACCACATATGGATCCACCAGTGTCATTGCATGTGTGTTCTTTCCAAAAAACACACATGGATCGACCAGTGGTCATTGCATGTGTGTTCTTTCCACAAACCACATCTGGATAAACCAGTGTCATTGCATGTGTGTTCTTATACTAAAACCAGCACTAGAGTCATTGCATGTCTGTTCTTATACTAAAACGAGCACTAGAGTCATTGCATGTGTGTTCTTTCCACGAACCACACATGGATCAACCAGTGTCATTGCATGTGTGTTCTTTCCACAAACCACATATGGATCAACCAGTGGTCATTGCATGTGTGTTCTTTTTCTCAAACCACATATGGATGAACTAGAGTCATTGCATGTGTCTTCTTTTCACAAACCACATATGGCCCCACTAGAGTCATTGCATGTGTGTTCTTATACTAAAACAAGCACTAAAGTCATTGCACGTGTGTTCTTTTCACAAACCACATATGGATCCACCAGTGTCATTGCATGTGTGTTCTTTTCACAAACCACACATGGATCGACCATTGGTCATTGCATGTGTGTTCTTTCCACAAACTACACATGGATCCCCCTGAGTCATTGCATGTGTGTTCTTTCCACAGACCACATATGGATCAACCAGTGTCATTGCATGTGTGTTCTTATACAAAAACTAGCACTAGAGTCATTGCATGTGTGTTCTTATACTAAAACCAGGACTAGAGTCATTGCAAGTGTGTTCTTATAATAAAACCAGCACTAGAGTCATTGCGTGTGTGTTCTTTCCAGAAACCACACATGGATCAACCAGTGTCTTTGCATGTGTGTTCTTTCCACAAACCACATATAGATCAACCAGTGGTCATTGCATGTGTGTTCTTTTCCACAAACCACATATGGATCCACTAGAGTCATTGCATGTGTGTTCTTTTCACAAACCATATATGGACCCACTAGAGTCATTGCATGTGCGTTTTTATACTAAATCCAGCACTAGAGTCATTGCATGCGTGTTCTTTTCACAAACTACATATGGATCCACCAGTGTCATTGCATGTGTGTTCTTTCCACAAACCACACATGGATTGACTAGTGGTCATTACATGTGTGTTCCTTCCACAAACCACATATGGATCCCCCTGAGTCATTGCATGTGTGTTCTTTCCACGAACCACATATGGATCAACTAGTGTCATTGCATGTGTGTTCTTATACTAAAACCAGCACTAGAGTCATTGCATGTGTGTTCTTTCCACAAACCACATATGGATCAACCAGTGGTCATTGCATGTGTGTTCTTTCCACAAACCACACATGGATCAACCAGTGTCATTGCATGTGTGTTCTTTCCACAAACCACATATGGATCAACAAGTGGTCATTGCATGTATGTTCTTTTCCACAAACCACATATGGATCCACTAGAGTCATTGCATGTGTGTTCTTTTCACAAACCACATATGGACCCACTAGAGTCGTTGCATGTGTGTTCTTATACTAAATCCAGCACTAGAGTCATTGCATGTGTGTTCTTTTCACAAACCACATATGGATCCATCAGTGTCATTGCATGTGTGTTCTTTCCACAAAACATACATGGATCGACCAGTGGTCATTGCATGTGTGTTCTTTCCACAAACCATATATGGATAAACCAATGTCATTGCATGTGTGTTCTTTTCACAAACCACATATGGATCCACCAGTGTCATTGCATGTGTGTTCTTTTCACAAACCACACATGGATCGACCATTGGTCATTGCATGTGTGTTCTTTCCACAAACCACACATGGATCCCCCTGAGTCATTGCATGTGTGTTCTTTCCACAAACTACATATGGATCAACCAGTGTCATTGCATGTGTTTTCTTATAGTAAAACTAGCACTAGAGTCATTGCATGTGTGTCCTTATACTAAAACCAGTACTAGAATCATTGCATGTGTGTTCTTTCCAGAAACCACACATGGATCAACAAGTGTCTTTGCATGTGTGTTCTTTCCACAAACCAGATATGGTTCAACCAGTGGTCATTGCATGTGTGTTCTTTTCCACAAACCACATATGGATCCACTAGAGTCATTGCATGTGTGTTCTTTTCACAAACCACATATGGACCCACTAGAGTCATTGCATGTGCATTCTTATACTAAAACCAGCACTAGATTCATTGCATGTGTGTTCTTTTCACAAACTACATATGGATCCACCAGTGTCATTGCATGTGTGTTCTTTCCACAAACCACACATGGATTGACTAGTGGTCATTACATGTGTGTTCCTTCCACAAACCACATATGGATCCCCCTGAGTCATTGCATGTGTGTTCTTTCCACGAACCACATATGGATCAACTAGTGTCATTGCATGTGTGTTCTTATACTAAAACCAGCACTAGAGTCATTGCATGTGTGTTCTTTCCACAAACCACATATGGATCAACTAGTGGTCATTGCATGTGTATTCTTTCCACAAACCACACATGGATCAACCAGTGTCATTGCATGTGTGTTCTTTCCACAAACCACATATGGATCAACCAGTGGTCATTGCATGTGTGTTCTTTTCACAAACCACATATGGACCGACTAGAGTCGTTGCATGTATGTTCTTATAGTAAAACCAGCACTAGAGTCATTGCATGTGTGTTATTTTCACAAACCACATATGGATCCACCAGTGTCATTGCATGTGTGTTCTTTCCACAAAACACACATGGATCGACCAGTGGTCATTGCATGTGTGTTCTTTCCACAAACCACATCTGGATAAACCAGTGTCATTGCATGTGTGTTCTTATACTAAAACCAGCACTAGAGTCATTGCATGTCTGTTCTTATACTAAAACGAGCACTAGAGTCATTGCATGTGTGTTCTTTCCACGAACCACACATGGATCAACCAGTGTCATTGCATGTGTGTTCTTTCCACAAACCACATATGGATCAACCAGTGGTCATTGCATGTGTGTTCTTTTTCTCAAACCACATATAGATGAACTAGAGTCATTGCATGTGTCTTCTTTTCACAAACCACATATGGCCCCACTAGAGTCATTGCATGTGTGTTCTTATACTAAAACAAGCACTAAAGTCATTGCACGTGTGTTCTTTTCACAAACCACATATGGATCCACCAGTGTCATTGCATGTGTGTTCTTTTCACAAACCACACATGGATCGACCATTGGTCATTGCATGTGTGTTCTTTCCACAAACTACACATGGATCCCCCTGAGTCATTGCATGTGTGTTCTTTCCACAGACCACATATGGATCAACCAGTGTCATTGCATGTGTGTTCTTATACAAAAACTAGCTCTAGAGTCATTGCATGTGTGTTCTTATACTAAAACCAGGACTAGAGTCATTGCAAGTGTGTTCTTATAATAAAACCAGCACTAGAGTCATTGCGTGTGTGTTCTTTCCAGAAACCACACATGGATCAACCAGTGTCTTTGCATGTGTGTTCTTTCCACAAACCACATATAGATCAACCAGTGGTCATTGCATGTGTGTTCTTTTCCACAAACCACATATGGATCCACTAGAGTCATTGCATGTGTGTTCTTTTCACAAACCATATATGGACCCACTAGAGTCATTGCATGTGCGTTTTTATACTAAATCCAGCACTAGAGTCATTGCATGCGTGTTCTTTTCACAAACTACATATGGATCCACCAGTGTCATTGCATGTGTGTTCTTTCCACAAACCACACATGGATTGACTAGTGGTCATTACATGTGTGTTCCTTCCACAAACCACATATGGATCCCCCTGAGTCATTGCATGTGTGTTCTTTCCACGAACCACATATGGATCAACTAGTGTCATTGCATGTGTGTTCTTATACTAAAACCAGCACTAGAGTCATTGCATGTGTGTTCTTTCCACAAACCACATATGGATCAACCAGTGGTCATTGCATGTGTGTTCTTTCCACAAACCACACATGGATCAACCAGTGTCATTGCATGTGTGTTCTTTCCACAAACCACATATGGATCAACAAGTGGTCATTGCATGTATGTTCTTTTCCACAAACCACATATGGATCCACTAGAGTCATTGCATGTGTGTTCTTTTCACAAACCACATATGGACCCACTAGAGTCGTTGCATGTGTGTTCTTATACTAAATCCAGCACTAGAGTCATTGCATGTGTGTTCTTTTCACAAACCACATATGGATCCATCAGTGTCATTGCATGTGTGTTCTTTCCACAAAACATACATGGATCGACCAGTGGTCATTGCATGTGTGTTCTTTCCACAAACCACATATGGATAAACCAATGTCATTGCATGTGTGTTCTTTTCACAAACCACATATGGATCCACCAGTGTCATTGCATGTGTGTTCTTTTCACAAACCACACATGGATCGACCATTGGTCATTGCATGTGTGTTCTTTCCACAAACTACACATGGATCCCCCTGAGTCATTGCATGTGTGTTCTTTCCATAGACCACATATGGATCAACCAGTGTCATTGCATGTGTGTTCTTATACAAAAACTAGCACTAGAGTCATTGCATGTGTGTTCTTATACTAAAACCAGTACTAGAGTCATTGCAAGTGTGTTCTTATACTAAAACCAGCACTAGAGTCATTGCGTGTGTGTTCTTTCCAGAAACCACACATGGATCAACTAGTGTCTTTTCATGTGTGTTCTTTCCACAAACCACATATAGATCAACCAGTGGTCATTGCATGTGTGTTCTTTTCCACAAACCACATATGGATCCACTAGAGTCATTGCATGTGTGTTCTTTTCACAAACCACATATGGACCCACTAGAGTCATTGCATGTGCGTTCTTATACTAAAACCAGCACTAGAGTCATTGCATGCGTGTTCTTTTCACAAACTACATATGGATCCACCAGTGTCATTGCATGTGTGTTCTTTCCACAAACCACACATGGATTGACTAGTGGTCATTACATGTGTGTTCCTTCCACAAACCACATATGGATCCCCCTGAGTCTTTTCATGTGTGTTCTTTCCACGAACCACATATGGATCAACTAGTGTCATTGCATGTGTGTTCTTATACTAAAACCAGCACTAGAGTCATTGCATGTGTGTTCTTTCCACAAACCACATATGGATCAACCAGTGGTCATTGCATGTGTGTTCTTTCCACAAACCACACATGGATCAACCAGTGTCATTGCATGTGTGTTCTTTCCACAAACCACATATGGATCAACAAGTGGTCATTGCATGTGTGTTCTTTTCCACAAACCACATATGGATCCACTAGAGTCATTGCATGTGTGTTCTTTTCACAAACCACATATGGACCCACTAGAGTCGTTGCATGTGTGTTCTTATAGTAAATCCAGCACTAGAGTCATTGCATGTGTGTTCTTTTCACAAACCACATATGGATCCACCAGTGTCATTGCATGTGTGTTCTTTCCACAAAACATACATGGATCGACCAGTGGTCATTGCATGTGTGTTCTTTCCACAAACCACATATGGATAAACCAATGTCATTGCATGTGTGTTCTTATACTAAAACCAACACTAGAGTCATTGCATGTGTGTTCTTATACTAAAACCATCACTAGAGTCATTGCATGTGTGTTCTTATACTAAAACCAGCACTAGAGTCATTGCATGTGTGTTCTTTCCACGAACCACACATGGATCAACCAGTGTTATTGCATGTGTGTTCTTTCGACAAATCACATATGGATCAACCAGTGGTCATTGCATGTGTGTTCTTTTTCACAAACCACATATGGATGAACTAGAGTCATTGCATGTGTGTTCTTTTCACAAACCACATATGTCCCCACTAGAGTCATTGCATGTGTGTTCTTATACTAAAACCAGCACTAGAGTCATTGCATGTGTGTTCTTTTCACAAACCACATATGGATCCACCAGTGTCATTGCATGTGTGTTCTTTTCACAAACCACACATGGATCGACCATTGGTCATTGCATGTGTGTTCTTTCCACAAACTACACATGGATCCCCCTGAGTCATTGGAGGTGTGTTCTTTCCACAAACCACATATGGATCAACCAGTGTTATTGCATGTGTGTTCTTATACGAAAACTAGCACTAGAGTCATTGCATGTGTGTTCTTATACTAAAACCAGCACTAGAGTCATTGCATGTGCGTTCTTATACTAAAACCAGCACTAGAGTCATTGCATGTGTGTTCTTTCCAGAAACCACACATGGATAAACCAGTGTCTTTGCATGTGTGTTCTTTCCACAAACCACATATGGATCAACCAGTGGTCATTGCATGTGTGTTCTTTTCCACAAACCACATATGGATCCACTAGAGTCATTGCATGTGCATTCTTTTACTAAAACCAGCACTAGAGTCATTGCATGTGTGTTCTTTTCACAAACTACATATGGATCCACCAGTGTCATTGCATGTGTGTTCTTTCCACAAACCACACATGGATTGACTAGTGGTCATTACATGTGTGTTCCTTCCACAAACCACACATGGATCCTCCTGAGTCATTGCATGTGTGTTCTTTCCACGAACCACATATGGATCAACTAGTGTCATTTCATGTGTGTTCTTATACTAAAACCAGCACTAGAGTCATTGCATGTGTGTTCTTTTCCACAAACCACACATGGATCAACCTGTGTCATTGCATGTGTGTTCTTTCCACAAACCACATATGGATCAACCAGTGGTCATTGCATGTGTGTTCTTTCCACAAACCACACATCGATCAACCAGTGTCATTGCATCTGTGTTCTTTCACAAACCACATATGGATCCACAGTGTCATTGGTTGTGTTTTCTTTCCACAAACCACACATGGATCGACCAGTGGTCATTGCAGGTGTGTTCTTTCCACATACCACACATGGATCCCCCTGAGTCATTACATGTGTGTTCTTTCCACAAACCACATATGGATCAACAAGTGTCATCGCATTTGTGTTCTTTCCACAAACCACATATGGATCCACTAGAGTTATTGCATGTGTGTTCTTTTCACAAACCACATATGGATCCACCAGTGTCATTGCATGTGTGTTCTTTCCACAAACCACACATTGATCGACCAGTGGTCATTGTATGTGTATTCTTTCCACAAACCACACATGGATCCCCCTGAGTCATTGCATGTGTGTTCTTTCCACAAACCACGTATGGATCAACCAGTGTCATTGCATGTGTTTTCTTATACTAAAACTAGCACTAGAGTAATTGCATGTGTGTTCTTATACTAAAACCAGTACTAGAGTCATTGCATCTGTGTTCTTTCCACAAACCACACATGGATGAACTAGTGTCTTTGCATGTGTGTTCTTTCCACAAACCAGATATGGATCAACCAGTATTCATTACATGTGTGTTCTTTTCCACAAACCACATATGGATCCACTAGAGTCATTGCATG
The DNA here is from genome assembly GCA_916181665.1 of Avena sativa. Taxonomy (NCBI): domain Eukaryota; kingdom Viridiplantae; phylum Streptophyta; class Magnoliopsida; order Poales; family Poaceae; genus Avena; species Avena sativa. The sequence continues at coordinate 20,895,958 of OV702290.1, read as the reverse complement.
TGTGTTCTTTTCACAAACCACATATGGACCCACTAGAGTCATTGCATGTGTGTTCTTATAGTAAATCCAGCACTAGAGTCATTGCATGTGTGTTCTTTCCACAAACCACATATGGATCAACCAGTGTCATTACATGTGAGTTCTTATACGAAAACCAGCACAAGAGTCATTGCATGTGTGTTCTTATACTAAAACCAGCACTAGAGTCATTGCATGTGTGTTCTTATACTAAAACCAGCACTAGAGTCATTGCATGTGTGTTATTTCCAGAAACCACACATGGATCAACCAGTGTCTTTGCATGTGTGTTCTTTCCACAAACCACATATGGATCAACCAGTGGTCATTACGTGTGTGTTCTTTTCCACAAACCACATATGGATCCACTAGAGTCATAGCATGTGTGTTCTTTTCACAAACCACATATGGACCCACTAGAGTCATTGCATGTGTGTTCTTATACTAAAACCAGCACTAGAGTCATTGCATGTGTGTTCTTTTCACAAACTACATATGGATCCACCAGTATCATTGCATGTGTGTTCTTTCCACAAACCACACATGGATTGACTAGTGGTCATTACATGTGTGTTCCTTCCACAAACCACACATGGATCCCCCTGAGTCATTGCATGTGTGTTCTTTCCACGAACCACATTTGGATCAACCAGTGTCATTGCATGTGTGTTCTTATACTAAAACAAGCACTAGAGTCATTGCATGTGTGTTATTTTCCACAAACCACACATGGATCAACTAGTGTCATTGCATGTGTGTTCTTTCCACAAACCACATATGGATCAACCAGTGGTCATTGCATGTGTGTTCTTTCCACAAACCACACATGGATCAACCAGTGTCATTGCATGTGTGTTCTTTCACAAACCACATATGGATCCACCAGTGTCATTGGATGTCTGTTCTTTCCACAAACCACAGATTGATCGACTAGTGGTCATTGCATGTCTGTTCTTTCCACAAACCACACATGGATCCCCCTGAGTCATTGCATGTGTGTTCTTTCCACAAACCACATATGGATCAACCAGTGTCATTGCATTTGTGTTCTTTCCACAAACCACATATGGATCCACTAGAGTTATTGCATGTGTGTTCTTTTCACAAACCACATATGGATCCACCAGTGTCATTGCATGTGTGTTCTTTCCACAAACCACACATTGATCGACCAGTGGTCATTGTATGTGTATTCTTTCCACAAACCACACATGGATCCCCCTGAGTCATTGCATGTGTGTTCTTTCCACAAACCACATATGGATCAACCAGTGTCATTGCATGGGTTTTCTTATACTAAAACTAGCACTAGAGTAATTGCATGTGTGTTCTTATACTAAAACCAGTACTACAGTCATTGCATGTGTGTTCTTTCCATAAACCACACATGGATCAACCAGTATATTTGCATGTGTGTTCTTTCCACAAACCACATATGGATCAAACAGTGGTCATTGCATGTGTGTTCTTTTCACAAACCACATATGGCCCCACTAGAGTCATTGCATGTGTGTTCTTATACTAAAACCAGCACTAGAGTCATTGCATGTGTGTTCTTTTCACAAACCACATATGGATCCACCAGTGTCATTGCATGTGTGTTCTTTTCACAAACCACACATGGATCGACCAGTGGTCATTGCATGTCTGTTCTTTCCACAAACTACACATGGATCCGCCTAAGTCATTGCATGTGTGTTCTTTCCACAAACCACATATGGATCAACCAGTGTCATTGCATGTGTGTTCTTATACGAAAACCAGCACTAGAGTCATTGCATGTGTGTTCTTATACTAAAACCAGCACTAGAAGCATTGCGTGTGTGTTCTTATACTAAAACCAGCACTAGAGTCATTGCATGTGTGTTCTTTCCACAAACCACACATGGATCAACCAGTGTGTTTGCATGTGTGTTCTTTCCATAAACCACATATGGATCAACCAGTGGTCATTGCATGTGTGTTCTTTTCACAAACCACATATGGACCCACTAGAGTCATTGCATGTGTGTTCTTATACTAAAACCAGCACTAGAGTCATTGCATGTGTGTTCTTTTCACAAACTACATATGGATCCACCAGTGTCATTGCATGTGTGTTCTTTCCACAAACCACACATGGATTTACTAGTGGTCATTACATGTGTGTTCCTTCCACAAACCACACATGGATCCCCCTGAGTCATTGCATGTGTGTTCTTGCCACGAACCACATATGGATCAACTAGTGTCATTGCATGTGTGTTCTTACACTAAAACCAGCACTAGAGTCATTGCATGTGTGTTCTTTTCCACAAACCACACATGGATCAACCAGTGTCATTGCATGTGTGTTCTTTCCACAAACCACATATGGATCAACCAGTGGTCATTGCATCTGTGTTCTTTCACAAACCACATATGGATCCACCAGTGTCATTCGATGTGTGTTCTTTCCACAAACCACACATGGATCGACCAGTGGTCATTGCATGTGTGTTCTTTCCACAAACCACACATGGATCCCCCTGAGTCATTGCATGTGTGTTCTTTCCACGAACCACATATGGATCAACCAGTGTCATTGCATTTGTGTTCTTTCCACAAACCACATATGGATCCACTAGAGTTATTGCATGTGTGTTCTTTTCACAAACCACATATGGATCCACCAGTGTCATTGCATGTGTGTTCTTTCCACAAACCACACATTGATCGACCAGTGGTCATTGTATGTGTATTCTTTCCACAAACCACACATGGATCCCCCTGAGTCATTGCATGTGTGTTCTTTCCACAAACCACATATGGATCAACCAGTGTCATTGCATGTGTTTTATTATACTAAAACTAGCACTAGAGTCATTGCATGTGTGTTCTTATTCTAAAACCAATACTAGAGTCATTGCATGTGTGTTCTTTCCACAAACCACACATGGATCAGCCAGTGTCTTTGCATGTGTGATCTTTCCACAAACCACATATGGATCAACCAGTGGTCATTGCATGTGTGTTCTTTTCCACAAACCACATATGGATCCACTAGAGTCATTGCATGTGTGTCCTTTTCACAAACGACATATGGACCCACTAGAGTCATTGCATGTGTGTTCTTATACTAAAACCAGCACTAGAGTCATTACATGTATGTTCTTTTCACAAACTACATATGGATCCACCAGTGTCATTGCATGTGTGTTCTTTCCACAAACCACACATGGATTGACTAGTGGTCATTACATGTGTGTTCCTTCCACAAACTACACATGGATCCCCCTGAGTCATTGCATGTGTGTTCTTTCCACAAACCACATATGGATCAACCAGTGTCATTACATGTGTGTTCTTATACGAAAACCAGCACTAGAGTCATTGCATGTGTGTTCTTATACTAAAACCAGAACTAGAGTCATTGCATGTGTGTTCTTATAATAAAACCAGCACTAGAGTCATTGCATGTGTGTTCTTTCCAGAAACCACAGATGGATCAACCAGTGTCTTTGCATGTGTGTTCTTTCCACAAACCACATATGGATCAACCAGTGGTCATGGCATGTGTGTTCTTTTCCACAAACCACATACGGATCCACTAGAGTCATTCCATGTGTGTTCTCTTCACAAACCACATATGGACCCACTAGAGTCATTGCATGTGCGTTCTTATACAAAACCAGCACTAGAGTCATTGCATGTGTGTTCTTTTCACAAACTACATATGGTTCCACCAGTGTCATTGCATGTGTGTTCTTTCCACAAACCACACATGGATTGACTAGTGGTCATTACATGTGTGTTCCTTCCACAAACCACACACGGATCCCCCTGAGTCATTGCATGTGTGTTCTTTCCACGAACCACATATGGATCAACTAGTGTCATTGCATGTGTGTTCTTATACTAAAACCAGCACTAGAGTCATTGCATGTGTATTCTTTCCACAAACCACATATGGATCAACCAGTGTCATTCCAAGTGTGTTGTTATACTAAAACCAGCACTAAAGTCATTGCATGTGTGTTCTTATACTAAAACCAGCACTAGAGTCATTGCATGTGTGTTCTTTCCACAAACCACACATGGATCAACCAGTGTCATTGCATGTGTGTTCTTTCCACAAACCACATATGGATCAACCAGTGGTCATTGCATGTGTGTTCTTTTCCACAAACCACATATGGATGAACTAGAGTGATTGCATGTGTGTTCTTTTCACAAACCACATATGGCCCCACTAGAGTCATTGCATGTGTGTTCTTATACTAAAACCAGCACTAGAGTCATTGCATGTGTGTTCTTTTCACAAACCACATATGGATCCACCAGTGTCATTGCATGTGTGTTCTTTTCACAAACCACACATGGATCGGCCATTGGTCATTGCATGTGTGTTCTTTCCAGAAACTACACATTGATCCCCCTGAGTCATTGCATGTGTGTTCTTTCCACAAACCACATATGGATCAACCAGTGTCATTGCATGTGTGTTCTTATACGAAAACTAGGACTAGAGTCATTGCATGTGTGTTCTTATACTAAAACCAGCACTAGAGTCATTGCATGTGTGTTCTTATACTAAAACCAGCACTAGAGTCATTGCATGTGTGTTCTTTCCAGAAACCACACATGGATCAACCAGTGTCTTTGCATGTGTGTTCTTTCCACAAACCACATATGGATTAACCAGTGGTCATTGCATGTGTGTTCTTTTCCACAAACCACATATGGATCCACTAGAGTCATTGCATGTGTGTTCTTTTCACAAACCACATATGGACCCACTAGAGTCATTGCATGTGCGTTCTTATGCTAAAACCAGCACTAGAGTCATTGCATGTGTGTTCTTTTCACAAACTACATATGGATCCACTAGTGTCATTGCATGTGTGTTCTTTCCACAAACCACACATGGATTGACTAGTGGTCATTACATGTGTGTTCCTTCCACAAACCACACATGGATCCCCCTGAGTCATTGCATGTGTGTTCTTTCCACGAACCACATATGGATCAACTAGTGTCATTGCATGTGTGTTCTTATACTAAAACCAGCACTAGAGTCATTGCATATGTGTTCTTTTCCACAAACCACACATGGATCAACCAGTGTCATTGCATGTGTGTTCTTTCCACAAACCACATATGGACCAACCAGTGTCATTGCATTTGTGTTCTTTCCACAAACCACATATGGATCCACTAGAGTTATTGCATGTGTGTTCTGTTCACAAACCACATATGGATCCACCAGTGTCATTGCATGTGTGTTCTTTCCACAAACCACACATTGATCGACCAGTGGTCATTGTATGTGTATTCTTTCCACAAACCACACATGGATCCCCCTGAGTCATTGCATGTGTGTTCTTTCCACAAACCACATATGGATCAACCAGTGTCATTGCATGTGTTTTCTTATACTAAAACTAGCACTAGAGTCATTGCATGTGTGTTCTTATACTAAAACCAATACTCGAGTCATTGCATGTGTGTTCTTTCCACAAACCACACATGGATCAGCCAGTGTCTTTGCATGTGTGATCTTTCCACAACCCACATATGGATCAACCAGTGGTCATTGCATGTGTGTTCTTTTCCACAAACCACATATGGATCCACTAGAGTCATTGCATGTGTGTCCTTTTCACAAACGACATATGGACCCACTAGAGTCATTGCATGTGCGTTCTTATACTAAAACCAGCACTAGAGTCATTACATGTGTGTTCTTTTCACAAACTACATATGGATCCACCAGTGTTATTGCATGTGTGTTCTTTCCACAAACCACACATGGATTGACTAGTGGTCATTACATGTGTGTTCCTTCCACAAACTACACATGGATCCCCCTGAGTCATTGCATGTGTGTTCTTTCCACAAACCACATATGGATCAACCAGTGTCATTACATGTGTGTTCTTATGCGAAAACCAGCACTAGAGTGATTGCATGTGTGTTCTTATACTAAAACCAGCACTAGAGTCATTGCATGTGTGTTCTTATACTAAAACCAGCACTAGAGTCATTGCATGTGTGTTCTTTCCAGAAACCACACATGGATCAACCAGTGTCTTTGCATGTGTGTTCTTTCCACAAACAACATATGGATCAACCAATGGTCATTGCATGCGTGTTCTTTTCCACAAACCACATACGGATCCACTAGAGTCATTGCATGTGTGTTCTTTTCACAAACCACATATGGACCCACTAGAGTCATTGCATGTGCGTTCTTATACTAAAACCAGCACTAGAGTCATTGCATGTGTGTTCTTTTCACAAACTACATATGGTTCCACCAGTGTCATTGCATGTGTGTTCTTTCCACAAACCACACATGGATTGACTAGTGGTCATTACATGTGTGTTCCTTCCACGAACCACACATGGATCCCCCTGAGTCATTGCATGTGTGTTCTTTCCACGAACCACATATGGATCAACTAGTGTCATTGCATGTGTGTTCTTATACTAAAACCAGCACTAGAGTCATTGCATGTGTGTTCCTTTCCACAAACCACACATGGATCAACCAGTGTCATTGCATGTGTGTTCTTTCCACAAACCACATATGGATCAACCAGTGTCATTCCAAGTGTGTTTTTATACTAAAACCAGCACTAGAGTCATTGCATGTGTGCTCTTATACTAAAACCAGCACTAGAGTCATTGCATGTGTGTTCTTATACTAAAACCAGCACTAGAGTCATTGCATGTGTGTTCTTTCCACAAACCACACATGGATCAACCAGTGTCATTGCATGTGTGTTCTTTCCACAAACCACATATGGATCAACCAGTGGTCATTGCATGTGTGTTCTTTTCTACAAACCACATATGGATGAACTAGAGTGATTGCATGTGTGTTCTTTTCACAAACCACATATGGCCCCACTAGGGTCATTGCATGTGTGTTCCTATACTAAAACCAGCACTAGAGTCATTGCATGTGTGTTCTGTTCACAAACCACATATGGATCCACCAGTGTCATTGCATGTGTGTTCTTTTCACAAAACACACATGGATCGACTAGTGGTCATTGCATGTGTGTTCTTTCCACAAACTACACATGGATCCCCCTGAGTCATTGCATGTGTGTTCTTTCCACAAACCACATATGGATCAACCAGTGTCATTACATGTGTGTTCTTATACGAAAACCAGCACTAGAGTCATTGCATGTGTGTTCTTATACTAAAACCAGCACTAGAGTCATTGCATGTGTGTTCTTATACTAAAACTAGCACTAGAGTCATTGCATGGGTGTTCTTTCCAGAAACCACACATGGATCAACCAGTGTCTTTGCATGTGTGTTCTTTCCACAAACCACATATGGATCAACCAGTGGTCATTGCATGTGTGTTCTTTTCCACAAACCACATATTGATCCACTAGAGTCATTGCATGTGTGTTCTTTTCACAAACCACATATGGACCCACTAGAGTCATTGCATGTGCGTTCTTATACTAAAACCAGCACTAGAGTCATTGCATGTGTGTTCTTTTCACAAACTACATATGGATCCACCAGTGTCATTGCATGTGTGTTCTTTCCACAAACCACACATGGATTGACTAGTGGTCATTACATGTGTGTTCCTTCCACAAACCACACATGGATCCCCCTGAGTCATTGCATGTATGTTCTTTCCACGAACCACATATGGATCAACTAGTGTCATTGCATGTGTGTTCTTATACTAAAACCAGCACTAGAGTCATCGCATGTGTGTTCTTTTCCACAAACCACACATGGATCAACCAGTGTCATTGCATGTGTGTTCTTTCCACAAACCACATATGGATCAACCAGTGGTCATTGCATGTGTGATCTTTCCACAAACCACACATGGATCAACCAGTGTCATTGCATGTGTGTTCTTTCACAAACCACATATGGATCCACCAGTGTCATTGGATGTGTGTTCTTTCCACAAACCACACATGGATCGACCAATGGTCATTGCACGTGTGTTCTTTCCACAAACCACACATGGATACCCCTGAGTCATTGCATGTGTGTTCTTTCCACAAACCACATATGGATCAACCAGTGTCATTACATGTGTGTTCTTATACGAAAACCAGCACTAGAGTCATTGCATGTGTGTTCTTATACTAAAACCAGCACTAGAGTCATTGCATGTGTGTTCTTATACTAAAACCAGCACTAGAGTCATTGCATGTGTGTTCTTTCCACAAACCACACATGGATCAACCAGTGTCTTTGCATGTGTGTTCTTTCCACAAACCACATATGGATCAACCAGTGGTCATTGCATGTGTGTTCTTTTCGACAAACCACATATTGATCCACTAGAGTCATTGCATGTGTGTTCTTTTCACAAACCACATATGGACCCACTAGAGTCATTGCATGTGCGTTCTTATACTAAAACCAGCACTAGAGTCATTGCATGTGTGTTCTTTTCACAAACTACATATGGATCCACCAGTGTCATTGCATGTGTGTTCTTTCCACAAACCACACATGGATTGACTAGTGGTCATTACATGTGTGTTCCTTCCACAAACCACACATGGATCCCCCTGAGTCATTGCATGTATGTTCTTTCCACGAACCACATATGGATCAACTAGTGTCATTGCATGTGTGTTCTTATACTAAAACCAGCACTAGAGTCATCGCATGTGTGTTCTTTTCCACAAACCACACATGGATCAACCAGTGTCATTGCATGTGTGTTCTTTCCACAAACCACATATGGATCAACCAGTGGTCATTGCATGTGTGTTCTTTCCACAAACCACACATGGATCAACCAGTGTCATTGCATGTGTGTTCTTTCACAAACCACATATGGATCCACCAGTGTCATTGGATGTGTGTTCTTTCCACAAACCACACATGGATCGACCAATGGTCATTGCACGTGTGTTCTTTCCACAAACCACACATGGATACCCCTGAGTGATTACATGAGTGTTCTTTCAACAAACCACATATGGATCAACCAGTGTCATTACATGTGTGTTCTTATACTAAAACCAGCACTAGACTAATTGCATGTGTTTTCTTCTACTAAAACAAGCACTAGAGTCATTGCATGTGTGTTCTTATACTAAAACCAGCACTAGAGTCATTGCATGTGTGTTCTTTCCACAAACCACACATGGATCAACCAGTGTCTTTGCATGTGTGTTCTTTCCACAAACCACATATGGATCAACCAGTGGTCATTGCATGTGTGTTCTTTTCCACAAACCACATACGGATCCACTAGAGTCATTGCATGTGTGTTCTTTTCACAAACCACATATGGACCCACTAGAGTCATTGCATGTGCGTTCTTATACTAAAACCAGCACTAGAGTCATTGCATGTGTGTTCTTTTCACAAACTACATATGGTTCCACCAGTGTCATTGCATGTGTGTTCTTTCCACAAACCACACATGGATTGACTAGTGGTCATTACATGTGTGTTCCTTCCACAAACCACACATGGATGAACTACAGTGATTGCATGTGTGTTCTTTTCCACAAACCACATATGGATGAACTACAATGATTGCATGTGTGTTCTTTTCAAAAACCACATATGGCCCCACTAGAGTCATTGCATGTGTGTTCTTATAATAAAACCAGCACTAGAGTCATTGCATGTGTGTTCTTTTCACAAACCACATATGGATCCACCAGTGTCATTGCATGTGTGTTATTTTCACAAACCACACATGGATCGGCCATTGGTCATTGCATGTGTGTTCTTTCCACAAACTACACATTGATGCCCCTGATTCATTGCATGTGTGTTCTTTCCACAAACCACATATGGATCAACCAGTGTCATTGCATGTGTGTTCTTATACGAAAACTAGGACTAGAGTCATTGCATGTGTGTTCTTATACTAAAACCAGCACTAGAGTCATTGCATGTGTGTTCTTATACTAAAACCAGCACTAGAGTCATTGCATGTGTGTTCTTTCCAGAAACCACACATGGATCAACCAGTGTCTTTGCATGTGTGTTCTTTCCACAAACCACATATGGATCAACCAGTGGTCATTGCATGTGTGTTCTTTTCCACAAACCACATATTGATCCACTAGAGTCATTGCATGTGTGTTCTTTTCACAAACCACATATGGACCCACTAGAGTCATTGCATGTGCGTTCTTATACTAAAACCAGCACTAGAGTCATTGCATGTGTGTTCTTTTCACAAACTACATATGGATCCACCAGTGTCATTGCATGTGTGTTCTTTCCACAAACCACACATGGATTGACTAGTGGTCATTACATGTGTGTTCCTTCCAGAAACCACACATGGATCCCCTTGAGTCATTGCATGTATGTTCTTTCCACGAACCACATATGGATCAACTAGTGTCATTGCATGTGTGTTCTTATACTAAAACCAGCACTAGAGTCATCGCATGTGTGTTCTTTTCCACAAACCACACATGGATCAACCAGTGTCATTGCATGTGTGTTCTTTCCACAAACCACATATGGATCAACCAGTGGTCATTGCATGTGTGATCTTTCCACAAACCACACATGGATCAACCAGTGTCATTGCATGTGTGTTCTTTCACAAACCACATATGGATCCACCAGTGTCATTGGATGTGTGTTCTTTCCACAAACCACACATGGATCGACCAATGGTCATTGCACGTGTGTTCTTTCCACAAACCACACATGGATACCCCTGAGTCATTGCATGTGTGTTCTTTCCACAAACCACATATGGATCAACCAGTGTCATTACATGTGTGTTCTTATACGAAAACCAGCACTAGAGTCATTGCATGTGTGTTCTTATACTAAAACCAGCACTAGAGTCATTGCATGTGTGTTCTTATACTAAAACCAGCACTAGAGTCATTGCATGTGTGTTCTTTCCAGAAACCACACATGGATCAACCAGTGTCTTTGCATGTGTGTTCTTTCCACAAACCACATATGGATCAACCAGTGGTCATTGCATGTGTGTTCTTTTCCAGAAACCACATATTGATCCACTAGAGTCATTGCATGTGTGTTCTTTTCACAAACCACATATGGACCCACTAGAGTCATTGCATGTGCGTTCTTATACTAAAACCAGCACTAGAGTCATTGCATGTGTGTTCTTTTCACAAACTACATATGGATCCACCAGTGTCATTGCATGTGTGTTCTTTCCACAAACCACACATGGATTGACTAGTGGTCATTACATGTGTGTTCCTTCCACAAACCACACATGGATCCCCCTGAGTCATTGCATTTATGTTCTTTCCACGAACCACATATGGATCAACTAGTGTCATTGCATGTGTGTTCTTATACTAAAACCAGCACTAGAGTCATCGCATGTGTGTTCTTTTCCACAAACCACACATGGATCAACCAGTGTCATTGCATGTGTGTTCTTTCCACAAACCACATATGGATCAACCAGTGGTCATTGCATGTGTGTTCTTTCCACAAACCACACATGGATCAACCAGTGTCATTGCATGTGTGTTCTTTCACAAACCACATATGGATCCACCAGTGTCATTGGATGTGTGTTCTTTCCACAAACCACACATGGATCGACCAATGGTCATTGCACGTGTGTTCTTTCCACAAACCACACATGGATACCCCTGAGTGATTACATGAGTGTTCTTTCAACAAACCACATATGGATCAACCAGTGTCATTACATGTGTGTTCTTATACTAAAACCAGCACTAGACTAATTGCATGTGTTTTCTTCTACTAAAACAAGCACTAGAGTCATTGCATGTGTGTTCTTATACTAAAACCAGCACTAGAGTCATTGCATGTGTGTTCTTTCCACAAACCACACATGGATCAACCAGTGTCTTTGCATGTGTGTTCTTTCCACAAACCACATATGGATCAACCAGTGGTCATTGCATGTGTGTTCTTTTCCACAAACCACATACGGATCCACTAGAGTCATTGCATGTGTGTTCTTTTCACAAACCACATATGGACCCACTAGAGTCATTGCATGTGCGTTCTTATACTAAAACCAGCACTAGAGTCATTGCATGTGTGTTCTTTTCACAAACTACATATGGTTCCACCAGTGTCATTGCATGTGTGTTCTTTCCACAAACCACACATGGATTGACTAGTGGTCATTACATGTGTGTTCCTTCCACAAACCACACATGGATGAACTACAGTGATTGCATGTGTGTTCTTTTCCACAAACCACATATGGATGAACTACAATGATTGCATGTGTGTTCTTTTCAAAAACCACATATGGCCCCACTAGAGTCATTGCATGTGTGTTCTTATAATAAAACCAGCACTAGAGTCATTGCATGTGTGTTCTTTTCACAAACCACATATGGATCCACCAGTGTCATTGCATGTGTGTTATTTTCACAAACCACACATGGATCGGCCATTGGTCATTGCATGTGTGTTCTTTCCACAAACTACACATTGATCCCCCTGATTCATTGCATGTGTGTTCTTTCCACAAACCACATATGGATCAACCAGTGTCATTGCATGTGTGTTCTTATACGAAAACTAGGACTAGAGTCATTGCATGTGTGTTCTTATACTAAAACCAGCACTAGAGTCATTGCATGTGTGTTCTTATACTAAAACCAGCACTAGAGTCATTGCATGTGTGTTCTTTCCAGAAACCACACATGGATCAACCAGTGTCTTTGCATGTGTGTTCTTTCCACAAACCACATATGGATCAACCAGTGGTCATTGCATGTGTGTTCTTTTCCACAAACCACATATTGATCCACTAGAGTCATTGCATGTGTGTTCTTTTCACAAACCACATATGGACCCACTAGAGTCATTGCATGTGTGTTCTTATACTAAAACCAGCACTAGAGTCATTGCATGTGTGTTCTTTTCACAAACTACATATGGATCCACCAGTGTCATTGCATGTGTGTTCTTTCCACAAACCACACATGGATTGACTAGTGGTCATTACAAGTGTGTTCCTTCCAGAAACCACACATGGATCCCCCTGAGTCATTGCATGTATGTTCTTTCCACGAACCACATATGGATCAACTGGTGTCATTGCATGTGTGTTCTTATACTAAAACCAGCACTAGATTCATCGCATGTGTGTTCTTTTCCACAAACCACACATGGATCAACTAGTGTCATTGCATGTGTGTTCTTTCCACAAACCACATATGGATCAACCAGTGGTCATTGCATGTGTGATCTTTCCACAAACCACACATGGATCAACCAGTGTCATTGCATGTGTGTTCTTTCACAAACCACATATGGATCCACCAGTGTCTTTGGATGTGTGTTCTTTCCACAAACCACACATGGATCGACCAATGGTCATTGCACGTGTGTTCTTTCCACAAACCACACATGGATACCCCTGAGTCATTGCATGTGTGTTCTTTCCACAAACCACATATGGATCAACCAGTGTCATTACATGTGTGTTCTTATACGAAAACCAGCACTAGAGTCATTGCATGTGTGTTCTTATACTAAAACCAGCACTAGAGTCATTGCATGTGTGTTCTTATACTAAAACCAGCACTAGAGTCATTGCATGTGTGTTCTTTCCAGAAACCACACATGGATCAACCAGTGTCTTTGCATGTGTGTTCTTTCCACAAACCACATATGGATCAACCAGTGGTCATTGCATGTGTGTTCTTTTCCACAAACCACATATTGATCCACTAGAGTCATTGCATGTGTGTTCTTTTCACAAACCACATATGGACCCACTAGAGTCATTGCATGTGCGTTCTTATACTAAAACCAGCACTAGAGTCATTGCATGTGTGTTCTTTTCACAAACTACATATGGATCCACCAGTGTCATTGCATGTGTGTTCTTTCCACAAACCACACATGGATTGTCTAGTGGTCATTACATGTGTGTTCCTTCCACAAACCACACATGGATCCCCCTGAGTCATTGCATGTATGTTCTTTCCACGAACCACATATGGATCAACTAGTGTCATTGCATGTGTGTTCTTATACTAAAACCAGCACTAGAGTCATCACATGTGTGTTCTTTTCCACAAACCACACATGGATCAACCAGTGTAATTGCATGTGTGTTCTTTCCACAAACCACATATGGATCAACCAGTGGTCATTGCATGTGTTTTCTTTCCATAAACCACACATGGATCAACCAGTGTCATTGCATGTGTGTTCTTTCACAAACCACATATGGATCCACCAGTGTCATTGGATGTGTGTTCTTTCCACAAACCACACATGGATCGACCAATGGTCATTGCACGTGTGTTCTTTCCACAAACCACACATGAATATCCCTGAGTCATTGCATGAGTGTTCTTTCCACAAACCACATATGGATCAACCAGTGTCATTACATGTGTGTTCTTATACTAAAACCAGCACTAGACTAATTGCATATGTTTTCTTATACTAAAACAAGCACTAGAGTCATTGCATGTGTGTTCTTATACTAAAACCATCACTAGAGTCATTGCATGTGTGTTCTTTCCACAAACCACACATGGATCAACCAGTGTCTTTGCATGTGTGTTCTTTCCACAAACCACATATGGATCAACCAGTGGTCATTGCATGTGTGTTCTTTTCCACAAACCACATACGGATCCACTAGAGTCATTGCATGTGTGTTCTTTTCACAAACCACATATGGACCCACTAGAGTCATTGCATTGCATGTGTGTTCTTTTCACAAACCACATATGGCCCCACTAGAGTCATTGCATGTGTGTTCTTATAATAAAACCAGCACTAGAGTCATTGCATGTGTGTTCTTTTCAGAAACCACATATGGATCCACCAGTGTCATTGCATGTGTGTTATTTTCACAAACCACACATGGATCGGCCATTGGTCATTGCATGTGTGTTCTTTCCACAAACTACACATTGATCCCCCTGAGTCATTGCGTGTGTGTTCTTTCCACAAACCACATATGGATCAACCAGTGTTATTGCATGTGTGTTCTTATACGAAAACTAGGACTAGAGTCATTGCATGTGTGTTCTTATACTAAAACCAGCACTAGAGTCATTGCATGTGTGTTCTTATACTAAAACCAGCACTAGAGTCATTGCATGTGTGTTCTTTCCAGAAACCACACATGGATCAACCAGTGTCTTTGCATGTGT
Organism: Avena sativa; assembly: GCA_916181665.1. Taxonomy (NCBI): domain Eukaryota; kingdom Viridiplantae; phylum Streptophyta; class Magnoliopsida; order Poales; family Poaceae; genus Avena; species Avena sativa. Next base: position 20,880,839 of record OV702290.1, on the reverse strand, counting down.
GTTCTTTCCACAAACCACATATGGATCAACCAGTGGTCATTGCATGTGTGTTTTTTTCCACAAACCACATATGGATCCACTAGAGTCATTGCATGTGTGTTCTTTTCACAAACCACATATGGACCCACTAGAGTCATTGCATGTGCGTTCTTATACTAAAACCATCACTAGAGTCATTGCATGTGTGTTATTTTCACAAACTACATATGGATCCACCAGTGTCATTGCATGTGTGTTCTTTCCACAAACCACACATGGATTGACTAGTGGTCATTACATGTGTGTTCCTTCCACAAACCACACATGGATCCCCCTGAGTCATTGCATGTGTGTTCTTTCTAGGAACCACATATGGATCAACTAGTGTCATTGCATGTGTGTTCTTATACTAAAACCAGCACTAGAGTCATTGCATATGTGTTCTTTTCCACAAACCACACATGGATCAACCAGTGTCATTGCATGTGTGTTCTTTCCACAAACCACATATGGACCAACCAGTGTCATTGCATTTGTGTTCTTTCCACAAACCACGTATGGATCCACTAGAGTTATTGCATGTGTGTTCTTTTCACAAACCACATATGGATCCACCAGTGTCATTGCATGTGTGTTCTTTCCACAAACCACACATTGATCGACCAGTGGTCATTGTATGTGTATTCTTTCCACAAACCACACATGGATCCCCCTGGGTCATTGCATGTGTGTTCTTTCCACAAACCACATATGGATCAACCAGTGTCATTGCATGTGTTTTCTTATACTAAAACTAGCACTAGAGTCAATGCATGTGTGTTCTTATACTAAAACCAGTACTAGAATCATTGCATGTGTGTTCTTTCCAGAAACCACACATGGATCAACCAGTGTCTTTGCATGTGTATTCTTTCCACAAACCAGATATGGATCAACCAGTGGTCATTGCATGTGTGTTCTTTTCCACAAACCACATATGGATCCACTAGAGTCATTGCATGTGTGTTCTTTTCACAAACCACATATGGACCCACTAGAGTCATTGCATGTGCATTCTTATACTAAAACCAGCACTAGATTCATTGCATGTGTGTTCTTTTCACAAACTACATATGGATCCACCAGTGCCATTGCATGTGTGTTCTTTGCACAAACCACACATGGATTGACTAGTGGTCATTAGATGTGTGTTCCTTCCACAAACCACATATGGATCCCCCTGAGTCATTGCATGTGTGTTCTTTCCACGAACCACATATAGATCAACTAGTGTCATTGCATGTGTGTTCTTATACTAAAACCAGCACTAGAGTCATTGCATGTGTGTTCTTTCCACAAACCACATATGGATTAACTAGTGGTCATTGCATGTGTGTTCTTTCCACAAACCACACATGGATCAACCAGTGTCATTGCATGTGTGTTCTTTCCACAAACCACATATGGATCCACTAGAGTCATTGCATGTGTGTTCTTTTCACAAACCACATATGGACCCACTAGAGTCGTTGCATGTGTGTTCTTATAGTAAAACCAGCACTAGATTCATTGCATGTGTGTTCTTTTCACAAACCACATATGGATCCACCAGTGTCATTGCATGTGTGTTCTTTCCACAAAACACACATGGATCGACCAGTGGTCATTGCATGTGTGTTCTTTCCACAAACCACATATGGATAAACTAGTGTCATTGCATGTGTGTTCTTCTTCTAAAACCAGCACTAGAGTCATTGCATGTGTGTTCTTATACTAAAACGCGCACTAGAGTCATTGCATGTGTGTTCTTTCCACGAACAACACATGGATCAACCAGTGTCATTGCATGTGTGTTCTTTCCACAAACCACATATGGATCAACCAGTGGTCATTGCATGTGTGTTCTTTTTCACAAACCACATATGGATGAACTAGAGTCATTGCATGTGTCTTCTTTTCACAAAACACATATGGCCCCACTAGAGTCATTGCATGTGTGTTCTTATATTAAAACCAGCACTAAAGTCATTGCATGTGTGTTCTTTTCACAAACCACATATGGATCCACCAGTGTCATTGCATGTGTGTTCTTTTCACAAACCACACATGGATCGACCATTGGTCATTGCATGTGTGTTCTTTCCACAAACTACACATGGATCCCCCTAAGTCATTGCATGTGTGTTCTTTCCACAGACCACATATGGATCAACCAGTGTCATTGTATGTGTGTTCTTATACAAAAACTAGCACTAGAGTCATTGCATGTGTGTTCTTATACTAAAACAAGGACTAGAGTCATTGCAAGTGTGTTCTTATACTAAAACCAGCACTAGAGTCATTGCGTGTGTGTTCTTTCCAGAAACCACACATGGATCAACCAGTGTCTTTGCATGTGTGTTCTTTCCACAAACCACATATAGATCAACCAGTGGTCATTGCATGTGTGTTCTTTTCCACAAACCACATATGGATCCACTAGAGTCGTTGCATGTGTGTTCTTTTCACAAACCACATATGGACCCACTAGAGTCATTGCATGTGCGTTCTTATACTAAAATCAGCACTAGAGTCATTGCATGCGTGTTCTTTTCACAAACTACATATGGATCCACCAGTGTCATTGCATGTGTGTTCTTTCCACAAACCACACATGGATTGACTAGTGGTCATTACATGTGTGTTCCTTCCACAAACCACATATGGATCCCCCTGAGTCATTGCATGTGTGTTCTTTCCACGAACCACATATGGATCAACTAGTGTCATTGCATGTGTGTTCTTATACTAAAACCAGCACTAGAGTCATTGCATGTGTGTTCTTTCCACAAACCACATATGGATCAACCAGTGGTCATTGCATGTGTGTTCTTTCCACAAACCACACATCGATCAACAAGTGTCATTGCATGTGTGTTCTTTCCACAAACCACATATGGATCAACCAGTGGTCATTGCATGTGTGTTCTTTTCCACAAACCACATATGGATCCACTAGAGTCATTGCATGTGTGTTCTTTTCACAAACGACATATGGACCCACTAGAGTCGTTGCATGTGTGTTCTTATACTAAATCCAGCACTAGAGTCATTGCATGTGTGTTCTTTTCACAAACCACATATGGATCCACCAGTGTCATTGCATGTGTGTTCTTTCCACAAAACACACATGGATCGACCAGTTGTCATTGCATGTGTGTTCTTTCCACAAACCACATATGGATAAACCAGTGTCATTGCATGTGTGTTCTTATACTAAAACCAGCACTAGAGTCATTGCATGTGTGTTCTTATACTAAAACCAGCACTAGAGTCATTGCATGTGTGTTCTTTCCACGAACCACACATGGATCAACCAGTGTCATTGCATGTGTGTTCTTTCCACAAACCACATATGGATCAACCAGTGGTCATTGCATGTGTGTTCTTTTTCACAAACCACATATGGATGAACTAGAGTCATTGCATGTGTGTTCTTTTCACAAACCACATATGGCCCCACTAGAGTCATTGCATGTGTGTTCTTATACTAAAACCAGCACTAGAGTCATTGCATGTGTGTTCTTTTCACAAACCACATATGCATCCACCAGTGTCATTGCATGTGTGTTCTTTTCACAAACCACACATGGATCGACCATTGGTCATTGCATGTGTGTTCTTTCCACGAACTATACATGGATCCCCCTAAGTCATTGCATGTGTGTTCTTTCCACAGACCACATATGGATCAACCAGTGTCATTGCATGTGTGTTCTTATACGAAAACTAGCACTAGAGTCATTGCATGTGTGTTCTTATACTAAAACCAGGACTAGAGTCATTGCAAGTCTGTTCTTATACTAAAACCAGCACTAGAGTCATTGCGTGTGTGTTCTTTCCAGAAACCACACATGGATCAACCAGTGTCATTGCATGTGTGTTCATTCCACAAACCACATATGGATCAACCAGTGGTCATTGCATGTGTGTTCTTTTTCACAAACCACATATGGATGAACTAGAGTCATTGCATGTGTCTTCTTTTCACAAACCACATATGGCCCCACTAGAGTCATTGCATGTGTGTTCTTATACTAAAACCAGCACTAAAGTCATTGCATGTGTGTTCTTTTCACAAACCACATATGGATCCACCAGTGTCATTGCATGTGTGTTCTATTCACAAACCACACATGGATCGACCATTGGTCATTGCATGTGTGTTCTTTCCACAAACTACACATGGATCCCCCTAAGTCATTGCATGTGTGTCCTTTCCACAGACCACATATGGATCAACCAGTGTCATTGCATGTGTGTTCTTATACAAAAACTAGCACTAGAGTCATTGCATGTTTGTTCTCATACTAAAACCAGGACTAGAGTCATTGCAAGTGTGTTCTTATACTAAAACCAGCACTAGAGTCATTGCGTGTGTGTTCTTTCCAGAAACCACACAGGGATCAACCAGTGTCTTTGCATGTGTGTTCTTTCCACAAACCACATATAGATCAACCAGTGGTCATTGCATGTGTGTTCTTTTCCACAAACCACATATGGATCCACTAGAGTCATTGCATGTGTGTTCTTTTCACAAACCACATATGGACCCACTAGAGTCATTGCATGTGCGTTCTTATACTAAAACCAGCACTAGAGTCATTGCATGCGTGTTCTTTTCACAAACTACATATGGATCCACCAGTGTCATTGCATGTGTGTTCTTTCCACAAACCACACATGGATTGACTAGTGGTCATTACATGTGTGTTCCTTCCACAAACCACATATGGATCCCCCTGAGTCATTGCATGTGTGTTCTTTCCACGAACCACATATGGATCAACTAGTGTCATTGCATGTGTGTTCTTATACTAAAACCAGCACTAGAGTCATTGCATGTGTGTTCTTTCCACAAACCACATATGGATCAACCAGTGGTCATTGCATGTGTGTTCTTTCCACAAACCACACATGGATCAACCAGTGTCATTGCATGTGTGTTCTTTCCACAAACCACATATGGATCAACCAGTGGTCATTGCATGTGTGTTCTTTTCCACAAACCACATATGGATCCACTAGAGTCATTGCATGTGTGTTCTTTTCACAAACGACATATGGACCCACTAGAGACGTTGCATGTGTGTTCTTATACTAAATCCAGCACTAGAGTCATTGCATGTGTGTTCTTTTCATAAACCACATATGGATCCACCAGTGTCATTGCATGTGTGTTCTTTCCACAAAACACACATGGATCGACCAGTGGTCATTGCATGTGTGTTCTTTCCACAAACCACGTATGGATAAACCAGTGTCATTGCATGTGTGTTCTTATACTAAAACCAGCACTAGAGTCATTGCATGTGTGTTCTTATACTAAAACCAGCACTAGAGTCATTGCATGTGTGTTCTTTCCACGAACCACACATGGATCAACCAGTGTCATTGCATGTGTGTTCTTTCCACAAACCACATATGGATCAACCAGTGGTCATTGCATGTGTTTTCTTTTTCACAAACCACATATGGATGAACTAGAGTCATTGCATGTGTGTTATTTTCACAAACCACATATGGCCCCACTAGAGTCATTGCATGTGTGTTCTTATACTAAAACCAGCACTAGAGTCATTGCATGTGTGTTCTTTTCACAAACCACATATGGATCCACCAGTGTCATTGCATGTGTGTTCTTTTCACAAACCACACATGGATGGACCATTGGTCATTGCATGTGTGTTCTTTCCACAAACTACACATGGATCCCCCTAAGTCATTGCATGTCTGTTCTTTCCACAGACCACATATGGATCAACCAGTGTCATTGCATGTGTGTTCTTATACGAAAACTAGCACTAGAGTCATTGCATGTGTGTTCTTATACTAAAACCAGGACTAGAGTCATTGCAAGTGTGTTCTTATACTAAAACCAGCACTAGAGTCATTGCCTGTGTGTTCTTTCCAGAAACCACACATGGATCAACCAGTGTCTTTGCATGTGTGTTCTTTCCACAAACCACATATGGATCAACCAGTGGTCATTGCATGTGTGTTCTTTTCCACAAACCACATATGGATCCACTAGAGTCATTGCATGTGTGTTCTTTTCACAAACCACATATGGACCCACTAGAGTCATTGCATGTGCGTTCTTATACTAAAACCAGCACTAGAGTCATTGCATGCGTGTTCTTTTCACAAACTACATATGGATCCACCAGTGTCATTGCATGTGTGTTCTTTCCACAAACCACACATGGATTGACTAGTGGTCATTACATGTGTGTTCCTTCCACAAACCACATATGGATCCCCCTGAGTCATTGCATGTGTGTTCTTTCCACGAACCACGTATGGATCAACTAGTGTCATTGCATGTGTGTTCTTATACTAAAACCAGCACTAGAGTCATTGCATGTGTGTTCTTTTCCACAAACCACATATGGATCCACTAGAGTCATTGCATGTGTGTTCTTTTCACAAAGCACATATGGACCCACTAGAGTCATTGCATGTGTGTTCTTAAACTAAAACCAGCACTAGAGTCATTGGATGTGTGTTATTTTCACAAACCACATATGGATCCACTAGTGTCATTGCATGGGTGTTCTTTCCACAAAACACACATGGATTGACTAGTGGTCACTGCATGTGCGTTCTTTCCACAAACCACTTCTTGATCATCTAGTGGTCATTTCATGTGTGTTCTTTCCACAAACCACATATGGATCAACAAGTGTTCATTACATGTGTGTTCTTTTCCACAAACCACATATGGATACACTTGAGTCATTGCATATGTGTTCTTTTCACAAACCACATATGTACCCACTTGAGTCATTTCATGTGTGTTCTTTCCACAAACAACACATGGATCCACCAATGGCAATGCATGTGTGTTCCTGACAAGAACCACATATGGACCCACTAGAGTCATTGCATGTGTGTTCTTTCCACAAACTACACATGGATCCCCCTGAGTCATTGCATGTGTGTTCTTTCCACAAACCACATATGGATCAACAAGTGTCATTGCATGTGTGTTCTTATACGAAAACTAGCACTAGAGTCATTGCATGTGTGTTCTTATACTAAAACCAGCACTAGAGTCATTGCATGTGTGTTCTTATACTAAAACCAGTACTAGAGTCATTGCATCTGTGTTCTTTCCACAGACCACACATGGATGAACCAGTGTCTTTGCATGTGTGTTCTTTCCACAAACCAGATATGGATCAACCAGTATTCATTACATATGTGTTCTTTTCCACAAACCACATATGGATCCACTAGAGTCATTGCATGTGTGTTCTTTTCACAAACCACATATGGACCCACTAGAGTCATTGCATGTGCGTTCTTATACTAAAACCAGCACTAGAGTCATTGCATGTGTGTTCTTTTCACAAACTACATATGGATCCACCAGTGTCATTGCATGTGTGTTCTTTCCACAAACCACACATGGATCGACTAGTGGTCATTTCATGTGTGTTCCTTCCACAAACGACATATGGATCCCCCTGATTCATTGCATTTGTGTTCTTTCCACGAACCACATATGGATCAACTAGTGTCATTGCATGTGTGTTCTTATAATAAAACCAGCACTAGAGTCATTGCATGTGTGTTCTTTCGAAAACCACATATGGATCAACCAGTAGTCATTGCATGTGTGTTCTTTCCACAAACCACACATGGATCAACCAGTGTCATTGCATGTGTGTTCTTTCCACAAACCACATATGGATCAACTAGTGGTCATTGCATGTGTGTTCTTTTCCACAAACCACATATGGATCCACTAGAGTCATTGCATGTGTGTTATTTTCACAAACCACATATGGACCCACTAGAGTCATTGCATGTGTGTTCTTATACTAAAACCAGCACTAGAGTCACTGCATGTGTGTTCTTTTCACAAACCACATATGGATCCACCAGTGTCATTGCATGTGTGTTCTTTCCACAAAACACACATGGATCGACCAGTGGTCATTGCATGTGTGTTCTTTCCACAAACCACATATGGATCAACTAGTGTCATTGCATGTGTGTTCTTATACTAAAACTAGCACAAGAGTCATTGCATGTGTGTTCTTATACTAAAACCAGCACTACAGTCATTGCATGTGTGTTCTTTCCACAAACCACACATGGATCAACTAGTGTCATTGCATGTGTGTTCTTTCCACAAACCACATATCGATCAACCAGTGGTCATTGCATGTGTGTTCTTTTCCACAAACCACATATGGATGAACTAGAGTCATTGCATGTGTGTTCTTTTCACAAACCACATATGGCCCCACTGTAGTTATTGCATGTGTGTTCTTATACTAAAACCAGCACTAGAGTGATTGCATGTGTGTTCTTTCCACAAACGACATATGGATCCACTAGAGTCATTGCATGTGTGTTCTTTTCACAAACCACATATGGATCAACCAATGGCATTCCATGTGTGTTCTTTCCACAAACCACACATGGATCAACCAATGTCATTGCATGTGTGTTCTTTCCACAAACCACATATGGATCAACCAGTGGTCATTGCATGTGTGTTCTTTTCCACAAACCACACATGGATCCACTAGAGTCATTGCATGTGTGTTCTTTTCACAAACCACATATGGACCCACTAGAGTCATTTCATGTGCGTTCTTATACTAAAACCAGCATTAGAGTCATTGCATGTGTGTTCTTTTCACAAACCACATATGGATCCACAAGTGTCATTGCATGTGTGTTCTTTCCACAAACCATACATGGATCGAACAATGGTCATTGCATGTGTGTTCTTTCCACAAACCACACATGGATCCCCCTGAGTCATTGCATGTGTGTTCTTTCCACAAACCACATATGGATCTACCAGTGTCATTGCATGTGTGTTCTTATACTAAAATGTAGGGTCCCCAACCTTTAATAAGGTAGAGCCCCCTGTGTTTACAATGCTAGTCCCTGGATCAATAGCTAGCATCCACAGTTTAGATGTAATATCCAGAAACAAAGGTCATAATATAACTTTATAACCAGGAAGAACATAATTTTATTACATCAATACATAGCTCATTTGGCTATTACATTACATTGCAGCGGAATAACTATAAACATGGGGTCCTTCATCTTCAAAGTGCCACAGGCAGATGTTGGTTGTAGACTTTGTAATCCTAATCAATCAATCTTCACTAAAATCAATCAAACCTGCAACATTACAAGTTACAGCCACAAGGGTCAATACATTTGAATTGTATTTGCAAGTGATACTATGGTAGTATGGTGGAGTCTATCATCTATATGCATTTGGCTAAGTGGAGTTGAGGCTTGCATTGCTCAAAATAGATTTTTCTTATCATTTGAAAACACTAAGTTTTTGTTTGGCACAAATTCCCCAAGGCATCTACCAATCAAAGACTGAAGATCCTTTCAAGGCATCTACCAATCAAAGACTGAAGATCCTTTTAACCCTTGTTCAACCACAAATTTTACTTAGAAATTGGGATGAGGAGATTCTTGATAGCTTCCATGTCTTGATGCTCAAATTGTCCTTTACCAGGGACATGGCTAAGTACTTAGATTTTACACTCTGCAGAGGTGGTGCACTTTCCCCACAAGACTTGGTTTCCCAAGACAAGATCTTTCAGAAGCCTTTCCTTAGTCAAATGGACGCGCTCCATCCTATCATTCCCACTACCACCAACTGTCCAAGAGACTAAGTTCTAGCAACCTATATGATCATGGCAGAGCCCATATTGCCAAGTGGTTGCACTTGAAGCTTCTCAACATTTGACATCTCAAATCTCTTTGTTCCTGGGTGGCCATCCACAAGTGAGATACACAAGCCAAGTCCATGGCCTTGTGAACCACTCAACACAAGCCATTCCTTCCATTCCACCCAGGTGATTCATTCACTTAGTTGTTTTATTTAAACAAAACATAAGTCCACAGACTTAGGAATTTTCCATAGCATGAATATATATTCCACCCTTGTTTTCTATTAGCTAAGATAAGCATGAAAGTAATAGGAATCTTAACTTAGGAAATTTCTACTAAGGTTTCATCTACTAGGTTTTCCCATAGCATAGTTTATACTTAGCAAAAATCCATGCAAATCCTATACTTAGAAATATCACTAATGCATAGTGAAAATAATGGGACAATAGATATGAAGCATCACTTGCCTTTTTGGTGGGTATAAACTCGCTCCTTGTCCTTGGAACAATCACACTCTTCAAGTCACTACAAATCAATCAAGAAAGGCACAAACTCAATCTACCAATCAAGCAAAACAACACACATATGACAAAGTCAAAGTAATGCATGCAAGCATGCCAAGCTTTGTTTTGTTTGAAAAAGTGGTTCCTAGTGGGTCATTAGCATTGGAATACACCAAATGGTCATTTTGTAAAGTGGCAAAGTTATTTGCAAAAGGTTTCACCACAAAAACCATTTTCAAAACAAAGTATCATTTTATGTGGTGTAGAAATATTTTTACTAAGGCATTAACCTATAGGGGTCACCCAATATGTTTTCAAATCACAAAACTTGGGTTTTGGAGTCAGTGAGTTTAAAACAAAACATTTTCCAAAGGTTTTCTTCCAAAACCATTTTTAATAAAATAACCACATTTCTATTTAACTAGAAATGGTTTTAAATCAAGAATCATTATTTTGTTTCACCAAATGAGTTGCTATTGCAAAACTTGGTGTTTTGGGTCAGTAGGTTTGGTCCAAACCATTTTCTCAAAGTTTTCCATTCAAAACCATTTTCATAAACAAAACAATAGTTTTATTTAGCTAGAAATGGACTAAACCAAGTAATCCATTCTAAACTTTTCCAAATCCATTTTCCAAAACATGGTTTGGTTCCTAGGGTCAGTAAGGTCACAACAAACCATTTTGCAAAAGTTTTAACCCTAAAATAATTTTTAAACAATTTTTATAAGCTAAACTAGCACACAAAAGAATCTGCAAAAACAAGCAAACTAACAAATACTATTTGCTAAACTAAGGGCAGGGTTGATTAGGGCTTGTTCTCCTGAATCCAATGATACCAAATTTGCAATTTTTGGACGTGTGGATCAAAAGTTACAAGGGTTTGAAAATGGCATCAAAATCTGTTTTCAAATCCTATTTTAAATCTCCTGATGACACGCGGCACGTTCTGATTCGTCAGTACCGCTTCGCTCGGATCGCACAGCTACAGCCGTTAGATCTAAAGTGGATCGTGCGGCACAGGGGCAAGCGTACCTCTTCGCTCAGTCAATCTATCGTGGCCACGCGATTAAGATCCTACGGATGCTATTGCTCGGTCATAGATGGGCGGCGCTGCGGTGGCTACCGGCGGCGGAGCTGCCGGTCGACGACGGTGCCGATGCTACAGGAGGTGAGGGAGAAAGGGGAGATGCTCACCAGGCTCAGGAGAACACGACGAAGCTCAAGGTATTCGCGGTTGGTCAAGGGGCGCACGGGGATGGAGGTAATCGCTCGCCGGAGTCGTCGTCGGCGTCGGTTGGTCCTGCTCGCGGTTGGGGTCGACGCTACAGATCAAGAGAAGGTAGACCGAGGGCATGGTTAGACGCAGGAGATCATGGCGGAGCTGTGTGCGTGAACAAGGAGTGAAGGGGCGGTCTGGTTCACCTGGGAGATTTCGTCGGAGAACGGCAGAAGACGGCGGCGCTCGGTCGACGACGGGGAGATGCTGCAGTCCACCCCAGGGAAAATGAACGGTACGGTTAGGCGCGGACGGAGCTGGAGATGATGTGAGCATCCATGTAACAGCTAGGGGCGGTCGAGGCTTACCGGGGAACGTCGTCGTAGTTGGAGCAGATGGCGGCGCTGGCTCGGGAAAGTCGTTGCCGACGCTTAGGGACGCGCGCGAGCGAGCTGCGGTTGCAGAAAGGTACACTGGGGAATGCTGAGCATAGCTGCATGCTCAAGGAGGCAGGAGGAGGTGTGTGCTGGCCGGAATTCGTCGGAGATTGTGGTCGGAGCAGAGGAGCTCGAGGAGGAATTGGGACGGCCTAGAGGCGTGCTTGAGGGAGGAGACAGAAGGGAAGTGAAGAGGAGAGGGAGACGTTTTATCGTGCGTGATCACTGCAGGTTTTACTCGCGGCATTAAGGCGAATTAAATCGGGGATTGATTAACAGAGAACGGCGATGCTGTCTGAGGAAGAACGAGTCGTGGTGAAGACGATGGCTAGAGAAGTGGGGTCGTCTCGTCAGCGAAAGAGGGGAAGGAGAAGTGGGTCCAGGCTGTCATCGACTGCGTGGGTTCTGTCCGCGGTAAAGAAAAACGGTTCGTTCGTGAGAGAGAGAGGTGGGGTCCACCGGTCAGTGGGAAAAGAAATGAGGGGGAGGGTCCACTGGTCATTGTCTGTGTGGGTGCGGCTTTAAATGAGAAATGTTTCGTGTAGGGGGAGAAAGACTGGGCTGGACTGGGCCTTAGTGGGCTGGGTCGGCCAGTTTCTATTTTTTTCTGTCTGTTTTCTTTTTCCTTTTCTAAATCTATTTTTCTGTTTTTGAATTTCAAACAATCACACAATATTCAAATCAAACCAAACAATTCAAACAAACACCACACTTCACAACTTTGAACTTGGTTCTGTTTATCAACATAAACCAAATCTCAAAATAATATTTTTATTCATTTTAGGATCCATTTAATATTTAAATAAAATGGATCTTTAGTTTATTAATAAAATAGGGTTTGATTTAATTAATAAAAAATTTCATTTGAAATCCAAATATTTTCAAAACCAAAACAGTAGGTTTTATTTGAAAGTAAAAGATATTTGGAAAACTTGTTTAAAACAAAATAACCTTTTAGATATAGGGTCCATTAATAATTAAATAAAATGGACCTTAGTTAATAAATCAAATAGGATTTCTTTATTTAAAAATTTTATTTTGAAATTTAAAATGAAACCAAAACACTTCAGTAGGTTTTATTTGAGAAAACAAAATACTTGGAAAACTTATTTTAAAAGAATAAATAAGTTTTGATGTTTTGAAAATAGTAAAACCTTTATTAATAAAACTTGGATATTTAAATCCTTTATATTTTATTTAAATAAACCTCTACCATTTTAATCAAAGCAAAACCTTTTGTTTCAAAGTCTTGGCCAAGGTTTAATTTGGCTTTATAAAATAATCTTTATTTAAAATATTTCTTTTCATTTTGAAAACCAAAACCTTTTATAAAAAGATTTCAAAGTAGTAATAAAATACTTGGAAAACTTATTTAAAGTAAATAAATAAGTTTTAGTGTTCATTTAAAATGGGAAAAGCCTTTACTTAAATAAAATTTGGATATTACATCCTTATCATTTTATTTAAATAAACCTTTACTCATTTTATCAAAGAAAAATATTTTATTATAAAAGCTTGGCCAAAATTAATTTGGCTCTTTTAAAATATAATCTTTATTTATAAATCTATCTTTGCTTTTGAAAACCAAATCTTTTTATTTAAAGATCCAAAATAGTATTTCCAAAATATTTTATTTTCCTTTATTAAATGTTTTATCTTTTTAAATCCCTTTAGGATTTTTTGTTCACCAATTGGTATGGGTTTTTGGTAAGGGCTTTATTAGCATTGGAAATTCAATTTCCTTATCTTATTATATTCATAAGATTTTATTTATGGTTCCAAACTAAGTGAAACCAATCTCTATGGTCTTACTTGATCCTTTGTGAATATTTGTTGATCAATTTTTGTATGGATCAAATCCATGGATTTGGAGATAATTTGGAAATGGTTTTTATTCCATTAGGGCTTAGGGTTTTGGATTTATTTTCCAAGTGTTCAAATTTCCAGATACATTCATTGAGGAATGCATTTCTCTTGATTTGGATTTGTTGAATTCAAACTTTAACCGAAGTTTGTTCAGGATGGGATTTTAAGTTTCCTTTTTGAAACAAAAGTTTCTTTTCACCCTGATTTTCAACAAAAAATTATTTTATTTATTTATTTTTTACATTACAAGATTTGGAAAATCTTGGGATGTGACAGGCTACCACCCTTAAAAGAAATCTCGCCCCGAGATTTGGGGAGGCTAGGGGTTACAAGCAGGTTCAAAACAACTAGGGTACTACCACCCTTAAAAATTTTCCAACTAAACTAGATGTTGGCCTTCTTGGGATCCTGGGGAAACTTCTCTGGGCAAACATCTGCATAGTGTCCTTTGTTTCCACACTTGAAACATGTGACTTGGCTGATATCCCTCATAGGCTTGTTTATCTTGTGTTTCATCTTCTCTGGACAATTTCTTTCATATTGTCCTGGTTCTTTGCAATTGAAACACATCACTTGGCTGATATCTTTCTTTTCCTTTGGTACCATTGCCTCTTGTTTGTTTCCTTGGTTCTTCTTCTTCTTGGGTTTCTCCAAAGCTAGGAGTGCTTCTAGTTCATGTTCTTCGTATGTTATCTCAAAGGTAGGAATGTCTATTGGTTTCTTTGACCTTCTATTTCTCCTTGGATAATTCATATGTCTCTTCTTTGGTCCTTCAAATTGGGTTGTATTGCATGGAGGTACAAGTGGAGATTTTCCTTTGTCTTCATCTTTCTTGGTAGAAATTGTTCCCTTATGGAGGTTTCCAAACATTTGATGCATTCCATCTTGCTTCATTTGTTGAACTATAGGATAGATGGGGCATTGAATAGGGACATGATTATTTCCTTCACATAGGAAGCAAGTAACTTGAGATGTGGGGCATTTGCCAACTGGATGTTCCTCTTCACAATTGGGGCATTGATCTCCATGCTCCTTGGAAGTGTGGTCCTTGTCTCCACAAATATTGCAAGCTTGAGTTCCTTCTAAAACAACATCTTGGTCATCCTTGTTGTCACAAACTCCTTTGGAAGAGTTGTCTCCAATGTTGATCATTTGGGTAGCCATCCCTTGCAACAATTGGGATTGAATTTTCAAAATCCTTTGTATGGCTGGGTCTAGTCCATTGTTGTTGGCTAAAAGTTGAGTTGTCACTTGGCTCAACTGGGTTTGGTTTGCTAGTAGTTGTTCTCTCATGTTGTCCTCTTGATTGTTGTTGTTGTCATCAACCTTGATGTTGGAGTCTCTTGGAGAAGTCATCTGTTTGGGGTTGGATTGGGATTAGAATAGGCAAAATATTTTCTAAGGAATCAATTCTAATCACACACATCACAATTCACTCAAGCAATGTGCAAGCAATCACAAACAAACATTCCACTCAAACAACAAGTTTCAAGCACATACTTAGGCAACAAAATAATTTTGTTACACCACATAAGTTGGTGTGTTTGACTTTAACTAAATATGGTGGTCCATCTACATGGTTTACTTGTGATCTTTCCATCCTTCTTGGTTGATTCTTCTTGAATGAGATCTTTGTATCCTTGGATAATTCTTGTGTCTTGGTCACAAAACTTCAAAGGTGATCATGGTTCCTTCTAAGTTGTGTTTCCTTAGTCTTCAAGTCTTGAGTAATACTTCTTGTCTCACTTGTAGTCCTTAGTGATATCCAAGATTGAAGTCCTTGGTGAAAATGATGAAGATGTTGAAATCATTAGAGTTGAAGATGTTGAAGTCATTAGAGTTGATGAAGTCCTTTGCACATGGTGAAGTCTTTGGTCATGGGGTAGGCTTTTCCATTAAGTTTGAAGTAGAAGAGAAGTAAAGTTGAAACCAAAATGGTTGAGGAAAGATTTAACAAGATTTTTGTAAATAAGTTTTTGGAATAAGACAACTCCTATTTTTTTCTAAGGGTTTTGTCCAATCCTAGGGTTACAAATCCTACAGGCAACACAATGCTCTGATACCATTTGTAGGGTCCCCAACCTTTAATAAGGTAGAGCCCCCTGTGTTTACAATGCTAGTCCCTGGATCAATAGCTAGCATCCACAGTTTAGATGTAATATCCAGAAACAAAGGTCATAATATAACTTTATAACCAGGAAGAACATAATTTTATTACATCAATACATAGCTCATTTGGCTATTACATTACATTGTAGCGGAATAACTATAAACATGGGGTCCTTCATCTTCAAAGTGCCACAGGCAGATGTTGGTTGTAGACTTTGTAATCCTAATCAATCAATCTTCACTAAAATCAATCAAACCTGCAACATTACAAGTTACAGCCACAAGGGTCAATACATTTGAATTGTATTTGCAAGTGATACTATGGTAGTATGGTGGAGTCTATCATCTATATGCATTTGGCTAAGTGGAGTTGAGGCTTGCATTGCTCAAAATAGATTTTTCTTATCATTTGAAAACACTAAGTTTTTGTTTGGCACAAATTCCCCAAGGCATCTACCAATCAAAGACTGAAGATCCTTTCAAGGCATCTACCAATCAAAGACTGAAGATCCTTTTAACCCTTGTTCAACCACAAATTTTACTTAGAAATTGGGATGAGGAGATTCTTGATAGCTTCCATGTCTTGATGCTCAAATTGTCCTTTACCAGGGACATGGCTAAGTACTTAGATTTTACACTCTGCAGAGGTGGTGCACTTTCCCCACAAGACTTGGTTTCCCAAGACAAGATCTTTCAGAAGCCTTTCCTTAGTCAAATGGACGCGCTCCAACCTATCATTCCCACTACCACCAACTGTCCAAGAGACTAAGTTCTAGCAACCTATATGATCATGGCAGAGCCCATATTGCCAAGTGGTTGCACTTGAAGCTTCTCAACATTTGACATCTCAAATCTCTTTGTTCCTGGGTGGCCATCCACAAGTGAGATACACAAGCCAAGTCCATGGCCTTGTGAACCACTCAACACAAGCCATTCCTTCCATTCCACCCAGGTGATTCATTCACTTAGTTGTTTTATTTAAACAAAACATAAGTCCACAGACTTAGGAATTTTCCATAGCATGAATATATATTCCACCCTTGTTTTCTATTAGCTAAGCTAAGCATGAAAGTAATAGGAATCTTAACTTAGGAAATTTCTACTAAGGTTTCATCTACTAGGTTTTCCCATAGCATAGTTTATACTTAGCAAAAATCCATGCAAATCCTATACTTAGAAATATCACTAATGCATAGTGAAAATAATGGGACAATAGATATGAAGCATCACTTGCCTTTTTGGTGGGTATAAGTTCACTCCTTGTCCTTCCAACAATCACACTCTTCAAGTCAGTACAAATCAATCAAGCAAGGCACAAACTCAATCTACCAATCAAGCAAAACAACACACATATGACAAAGTCAAAGTAATGCATGCAAGCATGCCAAGCTTTGTTTTGTTTGAAAAAGTGGTTCCTAGTGGGTCATAGACATTGGAATACACCTAATGGTCATTTTGTAAAGTGGCAAAGTTATTTGCAAAAGGTTTCACTACAAAAACCATTTTCAAAACAAAGTATCATTTTATGTGGTGTAGAAATATTTTTACTAAGGCATTAACCTATAGGGTTCACCCAATATGTTTTCAAATCACAAAACATGGGTTTTGGAGTCAGTGAGTTTAAAACAAAACATTTTCCAAAGGTTTTCTTCCAAAACCATTTTTAATAAAATAACCACATTTCTATTTGACTAGAAATGGTTTTAAATCAAGGATCATTATTTTGTTTCACCAAATGAGTTGCTATTGCAAAACTTGGTGTTTTGGGTCAGTAGGTTTGGTCCAAACCATTTTCTCAAAGTTTTCCATTCAAAACCATTTTCATAAACAAAACAATAGTTTTATTTAGCTAGAAATGGACTAAACCAAGTAATCCATTCTAAACTTTTCCAAATCCATTTTCCAAAACATGGTTTGGTTCCTAGGGTCAGTAAGGTCACAACAAACCATTTTGCAAAAGTTTTAACCCTAAAATCATTTTTAAACAATTTTTATAAGCTAAACTAGCACACAAAAGAATCTGCAAAAACAAGCAAACTACCAAATACTATTTGCTAAACTAAGGGCAGGGTTGGTTAGGTCTTGTTCTCCTGAATCCAATGATACCAAATTTGCAATTTTTGGACGTGTGGATCAAAAGTTACAAGGGTTTTAAAATGGCATCAAAATCTGTTTTCAAATCCTATTTTAAATCTCCTGATGACACGCGGCACGTTCTGATTCGTCAGTAC
The DNA here is from genome assembly GCA_916181665.1 of Avena sativa. Classification (NCBI taxonomy): domain Eukaryota; kingdom Viridiplantae; phylum Streptophyta; class Magnoliopsida; order Poales; family Poaceae; genus Avena; species Avena sativa. Next base: position 20,862,814 of record OV702290.1, on the reverse strand, counting down.
CGCTTCGCTCGGATCGCACAGCTGCAGCCGTTAGATCTAAAGTGGATCGTGCGGCACAGGGGCAAGCGTACCTCTTCGCTCAGTCAATCTATCGTGGCCACGCGATTAAGATCCTACGGATGCTATTGCTCGGTCACAGATGGGCGGCGCTGCGGTGGCTACCGGCGGCGGAGCTGTCGGTCGACGACGGTGCCGATGCTACACGAGGTGAGGGAGAAAGGGGAGATGCTCACCAGGCTCAGGAGAACACGACGAAGCTCAAGGTATTCGCGGTTAGTCAAGGGGCGCACGGGGACGGAGGTAATCGCTCGCCGGAGTCGTCGTCGGTGTCAGTTGGTCCTGCTCACGGTTGGGGTCGACGCTACAGATCAAGAGAAGGTAGACTGAGGGAATGGTTAGACGCAGGAGATCATGGCGGAGCTGTGTGCGTGAACGAGAAGTGAAGGGGCAGTCTGGTTCACCTGGGAGATTTCGTCGGAGAATGGCAGAAGACGGCGGCGCTCGGTCGACGACGGGGAGATGCTGCAGTCCACCCCAGGGCAAATGAACGGTACGGTTAGGCGCGGACGGAGCTAGAGATGATGTGAGCATCCATGTAACAGCTAGGGGCGGTTGAGGCTTATCGGGGAACATCGCCGTAGTTGGAGCAGACGGCGGCGCTGGCTCAGGAAAGTCGTTGCCGACGCTTAGGGACGCGCGCGAGCAAGCTACGGTTGCAGAAAGGCACACTAGGGAATGCTGAGCATAGCTGCGTGCTCGAGGAGGCAGGAGGAGGTGTGTGCTGGCCGGAATTCGTCGGAGATTGTGGTCGGAGCAGAGGAGCTCGAGGAGGAATTGGGACGGCCTGGAGGCGTGCTTGAGGGAGGAGACAGAGGGGAAGTGAAGAGGAGAGGGAGACGTTTTATCGTGCGTGATCACTGCAGGTTTTACTCGCGGCATTAAGGCGAATTAAATCGGGGATTGATTAACAGAGAACGGCGATGCTGTCTGAGGAAGAACGAGTCGTGGTGAAGACGATGGCTAGAGAAGTGGGGTCGTCTCGTCAGCGAAAGAGGGGAAGGAGAAGTGGGTCCAGGCTGTCATCGACTGCGTGGGTTCTGTCCGCGGTAAAGAAAAACGGTTCGTTCGTGAGAGAGAGAGAGGTGGGGTCTACCGGTCAGTGGGAAAAGAAATGAGGGGGAGGGTCCACTGGTCATTGTCTGTGTGGGTGCGGCTTTAAGTGAGAAATGTTTCGTGTAGGGGGAGAAAGACTGGGCTGGACTGGGCCTTAGTGGGCTGGGTCGGCCAGTTTCTATTTTTTTCTGTCTGTTTTCTTTTTCCTTTTTCTAAATCTATTTTTCTGTTTTTGAATTTCAAACAATCACACAATATTCAAATCAAACCAAACAATTCAAACAAACACCATACTTCACAACTTTGAACTTGGTTCTGTTTATCAACATAAACCAAATCTCAAAATAATATTTTTATTCATTTTAGGATCCATTTAATATTTAAATAAAATGGATCTTTAGTTTATTAATAAAAAAGGGTTTGATTTAATTAATAAAAATTTTCATTTGAAATCCAAATATTTTCAAAACCAAAACAGTAGGTTTTATTTGAAAGTAAAAGATATTTGGAAAACTTGTTTAAAACAAAATAACCTTTTAGCTATAGGGTCCATTAATAATTAAATAAAATGGACCTTAGTTAATAAATCAAATAGGATTTGTTTATTTAAAAATTTTATTTTGAAATTTAAAATAAAACCAAAACACTTCAGTAGGTTTTATTTGAGAAAACAAAATACTTGGAAAACTTATTTTAAAAGAATAAATAAGTTTTGATGTTTTGAAAATAGTAAAACCTTTATTAATAAAACTTGGATATTTAAATCCTTTATATTTTATTTAAATAAACCTCTACCATTTTAATCAAAGAAAAACCTTTTGTTTCAAAGTCTTGGCCAAGGTTTAATTTGGCTTTATAAAATAATCTTTATTTAAAATATTTCTTTTCATTTTGAAAACCAAAACCTTTTATAAAAAGATTTCAAAGTAGTAATAAAATACTTGGAAAACTTATTTAAAATAAATAAATAAGTTTTAGTGTTCATTTAAAATGGGAAAAGCCTTTACCTAAATAAAATTTGGATATTACATCCTTATCATTTTATTTAAATAAACCTTTACTCATTTTATCAAAGCAAAATATTTTATTATAAAAGCTTGGCCAAAATTAATTTGGCTCTTTTAAAATATAATCTGTATTTATAAATCTATCTTTGCTTTTGAAAACCAAATCTTTTTATTTAAAGATCCAAAATAGTATTTCCAAAATATTTTATTTTCCTTTATTAAATGTTTTATCTTTTTAAATCCCTTTAGGATTTTTTGTTCACCAATTGGTATGGGTTTTTGGTAAGGGCTTTATTAGCTTTGGAAATTCAATTTCCTTATCTTATTATATTCATAAGATTTTATTTATGGTTCCAAACTAAGTGAAACCAATCTCTATGGTCTTACTTGATCCTTTGTGAATATTTGTTCATCAATTTTTGTATGGATCAAATCCATGGATTTGGAGATAATTTGGAAATGGTTTTTATTCCATAAGGGCTTAGGGTTTTGGACTTATTTTCCAGGTGTTCAAATTTCCAGATACATTCATTGAGGAATGCATTTCTCTTGATTTGGATTTGTTGAATTCAAACTTTAACCGAAGTTTGTTCAGGATGGGATTTTAAGTTTCCTTTTTGAAACAAAAGTTTCTTTTCACCCTGATTTTCAACAAAAAATTATTTTGTTTATTTATTTTTCACATTACAAGATTTGGAAAATCTTGGGATGTGACATAAAACCAGCACTAGAATCATTGCATGTGTGTTCTTATAGTAAAACCAGCACTAGAGTCATTGCATGTGTGTTCTTATACTAAAACCAGCACTAGAGTCATTGCATGTGTGATCTTTCCACAAACCACACATGTATCAACCGGTGTCATTGCATGTGTGTTCTTTCCACAAACCACATACGGATCAACCAGTGGTCATTGCATGTGTGTTCTTTTCCACAAACAACATATGGATCCACTAGAGTCATTGCATGTGTGTTCTTTTCACAAACCACATATGGACCCACTAGAGTCATTGCATGTGCGTTCTTATACTAAAACCAACACTAGAGTCATTGCATGTGTGTTCTTTTCACAAACTACATATGGATCCACCAGTGTCATTGCATGTGTGTTCTTTCCACAAACCACACATGGATTGACTAGTGGTCATTTCATGTGTGTTCCTTCCACAAACCACATATGGATCCCCTTGAGTCATTGCATGTGTGTTCTTTCCACGAACCACATATGGATCAACTAGTGTCATTGCATGTGTGTTCTTATACTAAAACCAGCACTAGAGTCATTGCCTGTGTGTTCTTTCCACAAACTACATATGGATCAACCAGTGGTCATTTCATGTGTGTTCTTTCCACAAACCACACATGGATCAACCAGTGTCATTGCATGTGTGTTCTTTCCACAAACCACATATGGATCAACAAGTGGTCATTGCATGTGTGTTCTTTTCCACAAACCACATATGGATCCACTAGAGTCATTGCATGTGTGTTCTTTTCACAAACCACATATGGACCCACTAGAGTCGTTGCATGGGTTTTCTTATACTAAAACCAGCACTAGAGTCATTGCATGTGTTCTTTTCACAAACCAAATATGGATCCACCAGTGTGATTGCATGTGTGTTCTTTCCACAAAACACACATGGATCGACCAGTGGTCATTGCATGTTTGTTCTTTCCACAAATAACATATGGATCAACCAGTGTTATTGCATGTGTGTTCTTATACTAAAACCAGCACTAGAGTTATTGCATGTGTGTTCTTATACTAAAACCAGCACTAGAGTCATTGCATGTGTGTTCTTTCCACAAACCACACATGGATCAACTAGTGTCATTGCATGTGTGTTCTTTCCACAAACCACATATCGATCAACCAGTGGTCATTGCATGTGTGTTCTTTCCACAAACCACATATGGATGAACTAGAGTCATTGCATGTGTGTTATTTTCACAAACCACATATGGCCCCACTATAGTCATTGCATGTGTGTTCTTATACTAAAACCAGCACTAGAGTCATTGCATGTGTGTTCTTTTCACAAACCACATATGGATCCACCAGTGTCATTGCATGTCTGTTCTTTTCACAAACCACACATGGATCCTCCTGAGTCATTGCATGTGTGTTCTTTCCACGAACCACATATGGATCAACTAGTGTCATTTCATGTGTGTTCTTATACTAAAACCAGCACTAGAGTCATTGCATGTGTGTTCTTTTCCACAAACCACACATGGATCAACCAGTGTCATTGCATGTGTGTTCTTTCCACAAACCACATATGGATCAACTAGTGGTCATTGCATGTGTGTTCTTTCCACAAACCACACATGGATCAACCAGTGTCATTGCATGTGTGTTCTTTCACAAACCACATATGGATCCACAGTGTCATTGGTTGTGTTTTCTTTCCACAAACCACACATGGATCGACCAGTGGTCATTGCATGTGTGTTCTTTCCACAAACCACACATGGATCCCCCTGAGTCATTGCAGGTGTGTTCTTTCCACAAACCACATATGGATCAACAAGTGTCATTGCATTTGTGTTCTTTCCACAAACCACATATGGATCCACTAGAGTTATTGCATGTGTGTTCTTTTCACAAACCACATATGGATCCACCAGTGTCATTGCATGTGTGTTCTTTCCACAAACCACACATTGATCGACTAGTGGTCATTGTATGTGTATTCTTTCCACAAACCACACATGGATCCCCCTGAGTCATTGCATGTGTGTTCTTTCCACAAACCACATATGGATCAACCAGTGTCATTGCATGTGTTTTCTTATACTAAAACTAGCACTAGAGTCATTGCATGTGTGTTCTTATACTAAAACCAGTACTAGAGTCATTGCATCTGTGTTCTTTCCACAAACCACACATGGATGAACCAGTATTCATTACATGTGTGTTCTTTTCCACAAACCACATATGGATCCACTAGAGTCACTGCATGTGTGTTCTTTTCACAAACCACATATGGACCCACTAGAGTCATTGCATGTGCGTTCTTATACTAAAACCAGCACTAGAGTCATTGCATGTGTGTTCTTTTCACAAACCACACATGGATCCACTAGTGTTATTGCATGTGTGTTCTTTCCACAAACCACACATGTATCCACAAGAGTCATTGCATGTGTGTTCTTTCCACAAACCACATATGGATCCCCCTGATTCATTGCATGTGTGTTCTTTCCACGAACCACATATGGATCAACTAGTGTCATTGCATGTGTGTTCTTATAATAAAACCAGCACTAGAGTGATTGCATGTGTGTTCTTTCGAAAACCACATATGGATCAACCAGTGGTCATTGCATGTGTGTTCTTTCCACAAACCACACATGGATCAACCAGTGTCATTGCATGTGTGTTCTTTCCACAAACCACATATGGATCAACCAGTGGTCATTGCATGTGTGTTCTTTTCCACAAACCACATATGGATCCACTAGAGTCATTGCATGTGTGTTCTTTTCACAAACCACATATGGACCCACTAGAGTCATTGCATGTGTGTTCTTATACTAAAACCAGCACTAGAGTCACTGCATGTGTGTTCTTTTCACAAACCACATATGGATCCACCAGTGTCATTGCATGTGTGTTCTTTCCACAAAACACACATGGATCGACCAGTGGTCATTGCATGTGTGTTCTTTCCACAAACCACATATGGATCAACCAGTGTCATTGCATGTGTGTTCTTATACTAAAACCAGCACTAGAGTCATTGCATGTGTGTTCTTATACTAAAACCAGCACTAGAGTCATTGCATGTGTGTTCTTTCCACAAACCACACATGGATCAACTAGTGTCATTGCATGTGTGTTCTTTCCACAAACCACATATCGATCAACCAATGGTTATTGCATGTGTGTTCTTTTCCACAAACCACATATGGATGAACTAGAGTCATTGCATGTGTGTTCTTTTCACAAACCACATATGGCCCCACTATAGTCATTGCATGTGTGTTCTTATACTAAAACCAGCACTAGAGTCATTGCATGTGTGTTCTTTCCACAAACCACATATGGATACACTAGAGTCATTGCATGTGTGTTCTTTTCACAAACCACATATGTACCCACTAGAGTCATTTCATGTGTGTTCTTTCCACAAACAACACATGGATCCACCAATGGCATTGCATGTGTGTTCCTGACATAAACCACATATGGATCCACTGGAGTGATTGCATGTGTGTTCTTTCCACAAACGACATATGGATCAACTAGAGTCATTGCATGTGTGTTCTTTTCGAAAACCACATATGGATCAACCAATGGCATTCCATGTGTGTTCTTTCCACAAACCACACATGGATTAACCAATGTCATTGCATGTGTGTTCTTTCCACAAACCACATATGGATCAACCAGTGGTCATTGCATGTGTGTTCTTTTCCACAAACCACACATGGATCCACTAGAGTCATTGCATGTGTGTTCTTTTCCACAAACAACATATGGATCCACTAGAGTCATTGCATGTGTGTTCTTTTCACAAACCACATATGGACCCACTAGAGTCATTGCATGTGCGTTCTTATACTAAAACCAACACTAGAGTCATTGCATGTGTGTTCTTTTCACAAACTACATATGGATCCACCAGTGTCATTGCATGTGTGTTCTTTCCACAAACCACACATGGATTGACTAGTGGTCATTTCATGTGTGTTCCTTCCACAAACCACATATGGATCCCCTTGAGTCATTGCATGTGTGTTCTTTCCACGAACCACATATGGATCAACTAGTGTCATTGCATGTGTGTTCTTATACTAAAACCAGCACTAGAGTCATTGCCTGTGTGTTCTTTCCACAAACTACATATGGATCAACCAGTGGTCATTTCATGTGTGTTCTTTCCACAAACCACACATGGATCAACCAGTGTCATTGCATGTGTGTTCTTTCCACAAACCACATATGGATCAACCAGTGGTCATTGCATGTGTGTTCTTTTCCACAAACCACATATGGATCCACTAGAGTCATTGCATGTGTGTTCTTTTCACAAACCACATATGGACCCACTAGAGTCGTTGCATGGGTTTTCTTATACTAAAACCAGCACTAGAGTCATTGCATGTGTTCTTTTCACAAACCACATATGGATCCACCAGTGTGATTGCATGTGTGTTCTTTCCACAAAACACACATGGATCGACCAGTGGTCATTGCATGTTTGTTCTTTCCACAAATAACATATGGATCAACCAGTGTTATTGCATGTGTGTTCTTATACTAAAACCAGCACTAGAGTTATTGCATGTGTGTTCTTATACTAAAACCAGCACTAGAGTCATTGCATGTGTGTTCTTTCCACAAACCACACATGGATCAACTAGTGTCATTGCATGTGTGTTCTTTCCACAAACCACATATCGATCAACCAGTGGTCATTGCATGTGTGTTCTTTCCACAAACCACATATGGATGAACTAGAGTCATTGCATGTGTGTTATTTTCACAAACCACATATGGCCCCACTATAGTCATTGCATGTGTGTTCTTATACTAAAACCAGCACTAGAGTCATTGCATGTGTGTTCTTTTCACAAACCACATATGGATCCACCAGTGTCATTGCATGTCTGTTCTTTTCACAAACCACACATGGATCCTCCTGAGTCATTGCATGTGTGTTCTTTCTACGAACCACATATGGATCAACTAGTGTCATTTCATGTGTGTTCTTATACTAAAACCAGCACTAGAGTCATTGCATGTGTGTTCTTTTCCACAAACCACACATGGATCAACCAGTGTCATTGCATGTGTGTTCTTTCCACAAACCACATATGGATCAACTAGTGGTGATTGCATGTGTGTTCTTTCCACAAACCACACATGGATCAACCAGTGTCATTGCATGTGTGTTCTTTCACAAACCACATATGGATTCACAGTGTCATTGGTTGTGTTTTCTTTCCACAAACCACACATGGATCGACCAGTGGTCATTGCATGTGTGTTCTTTCCACAAACCACACATGGATCCCCCTGAGTCATTGCAGGTGTGTTCTTTCCACAAACCACATATGGATCAACAAGTGTCATTGCATTTGTGTTCTTTCCACAAACCACATATGGATCCACTAGAGTTATTGCATGTGTGTTCTTTGCACAAACCACATATGGATCCACCAGTGTCATTGCATGTGTGTTCTTTCCACAAACCACACATTGATCGACTAGTGGTCATTGTATGTGTATTCTTTCCACAAACCACACATGGATCCCCCTGAGTCATTGCATGTGTGTTCTTTCCACAAACCACATATGGATCAACCAGTGTCATTGCATGTGTTTTCTTATACTAAAACTAGCACTAGAGTCATTGCATGTGTGTTCTTATACTAAAACCAGTACTAGAGTCATTGCATCTGTGTTCTTTCCACAAACCACACATGGATGAACCAGTGTCTTTGCATGTGTGTTCTTTCCACAAACCAGATATGGATCAACCAGTATTCATTACATGTGTGTTCTTTTCCACAAACCACATATGGATCCACTAGTGTCATTGCATATGTGTTCTTATAATAAAACCAGCACTAGAGTCATTGCATGTGTGTTCTTTCGAAAACCACATATGGATCAACCAGTGGTCATTGCATGTGTGTTCTTTCCACAAACCACACATGGATCAACCAGTGTCATTGCATGTGTATTCTTTCCACAAACCACATATGGATCAACCAGTGGTCATTGCATGTGTGTTCTTTTCCACAAACCACATATGGATCCACTAGAGTCATTGCATGTGTGTTCTTTTCACAAACCACATATGGACCCACTAGAGTCATTGCATGTGTGTTCTTATACTAAAACCAGCACTAGAGTCACTGCATGTGTGTTCTTTTCACAAACCACATATGGATCCACCAGTGTCATTGCATGTGTGTGCTTTCCACAAAACACACATGGATCGACCAGTGGTCATTGCATGTGTGTTCTTTCCACAAACCACATATGGATCAACCAGTGTCATTGCATGTGTGTTCTTATACTAAAACCAGCACTAGAGTCATTGCATGTGTGTTCTTATACTAAAACCAGCACTAGAGTCATTGCATGTGTGTTCTTTCCACAAACCACACATGGATCAACTAGTGTCATTGCATGTGTGTTCTTTCCACAAACCACATATCGATCAACCAATGGTTATTGCATGTGTGTTCTTTTCCACAAACCACATATGGATGAACTAGAGTCATTGCATGTGTGTTCTTTTCACAAACCACATATGGCCCCACTATGGTCATTGCATGTGTGTTCTTATACTAAAACCAGCACTAGAGTCATTGCATGTGTGTTCTTTCCACAAACCACATATGGATACACTAGAGTCATTGCATGTGTGTTCTTTTCACAAACCACATATGTACCCACTAGAGTCATTTCATGTGTGTTCTTTCCACAAACAACACATGGATCCACCAATGGCATTGCATGTGTGTTCCTGACATGAACCACATATGGATCCACTGGAGTGATTGCATGTGTGTTCTTTCCACAAACGACATATGGATCAACTAGAGTCATTGCATGTGTGTTCTTTTCACAAACCACATATGGATCAACCAATGGCATTCCATGTGTGTTCTTTCCACAAACCACACATGGATCAACCAATGTCATTGCATGTGTGTTCTTTCCACAAACCACATATGGATCAACCAGTGGTCATTGCATGTGTGTTCTTTTCCACAAACCACACATGGATCCACTAGAGTCATTGCATGTGTGTTCTTTTCCACAAACAACATATGGATCCACTAGAGTCATTGCATGTGTGTTCTTTTCACAAACCACATATGGACCCACTAGAGTCATTGCATGTGCGTTCTTATACTAAAACCAACACTAGAGTCATTGCATGTGTGTTCTTTTCACAAACTACATATGGATCCACCAGTGTCATTGCATGTGTGTTCTTTCCACAAACCACACATGGATTGACTAGTGGTCATTTCATGTGTGTTCCTTCCACAAACCACATATGGATCCCCTTGAGTCATTGCATGTGTGTTCTTTCCACGAACCACATATGGATCAACTAGTGTCATTGCATGTGTGTTCTTATACTAAAACCAGCACTAGAGTCATTGCCTGTGTGTTCTTGGCACAAACTACATATGGATCAACGAGTGGTCATTTCATGTGTGTTCTTTCCACAAACCACACATGGATCAACCAGTGTCATTGCATGTGTGTTCTTTCCACAAACCACATATGGATCAACCAGTGGTCATTGCATGTGTGTTCTTTTCCACAAACCACATATGGATCCACTAGAGTCATTGCATGTGTGTTCTTTTCACAAACCACATATGGACCCACTAGAGTCGTTGCATGGGTTTTCTTATACTAAAACCAGCACTAGAGTCATTGCATGTGTTCTTTTCACAAACCACATATGGATCCACCAGTGTGATTGCATGTGTGTTCTTTCCACAAAACACACATGGATCGACCAGTGGTCATTGCATGTTTGTTCTTTCCACAAATAACATATGGATCAACCAGTGTTATTGCATGTGTGTTCTTATACTAAAACCAGCACTAGAGTTATTGCATGTGTGTTCTTATACTAAAACCAGCACTAGAGTCATTGCATGTGTGTTCTTTCCACAAACCACACATGGATCAACTAGTGTCATTGCATGTGTGTTCTTTCCACAAACCACATATCGATCAACCAGTGGTCATTGCATGTGTGTTCTTTCCACAAACCACATATGGATGAACTAGAGTCATTGCATGTGTGTTATTTTCACAAACCACATATGGCCCCACTATAGTCATTGCATGTGTGTTCTTATACTAAAACCAGCACTAGAGTCATTGCATGTGTGTTCTTTTCACAAACCACATATGGATCCACCAGTGTCATTGCATGTCTGTTCTTTTCACAAACCACACATGGATCCTCCTGAGTCATTGCATGTGTGTTCTTTCCACGAACCACATATGGATCAACTAGTGTCATTTCATGTGTGTTCTTATACTAAAACCAGCACTAGAGTCATTGCATGTGTGTTCTTTTCCACAAACCACACATGGATCAACCAGTGTCATTGCATGTGTGTTCTTTCCACAAACCACATATGGATCAACTAGTGGTCATTGCATGTGTGTTCTTTCCACAAACCACACATGGATCAACCAGTGTCATTGCATGTGTGTTCTTTCACAAACCACATATGGATCCACAGTGTCATTGGTTGTGTTTTCTTTCCACAAACCACACATGGATCGACCAGTGGTCATTGCATGTGTGTTCTTTCCACAAACCACACATGGATCCCCCTGAGTCATTGCAGGTGTGTTCTTTCCACAAACCACATATGGATCAACAAGTGTCATTGCATTTGTGTTCTTTCCACAAACCACATATGGATCCACTAGAGTTATTGCATGTGTGTTCTTTTCACAAACCACATATTGATCCACCAGTGTCATTGCATGTGTGTTCTTTCCACAAACCACACATTGATCGACTAGTGGTCATTGTATGTGTATTCTTTCCACAAACCACACATGGATCCCCCTGAGTCGTTGCATGTGTGTTCTTTCCACAAACCACATATGGATCAACCAGTGTCATTGCATGTGTTTTCTTATACTAAAACTAGCACTAGAGTCATTGCATGTGTGTTCTTATACTAAAACCAGTACTAGAGTCATTGCATCTGTGTTCTTTCCACAAACCACACATGGATGAACCAGTGTCTTTGCATGTGTGTTCTTTCCACAAACCAGATATGGATCAACCAGTATTCATTACATGTGTGTTCTTTTCCACAAACCACATATGGATCCACTAGAGTCACTGCATGTGTGTTCTTTTCACAAACCACATATGGACCCACTAGAGTCATTGCATGTGCGTTCTTATACTAAAACCAGCACTAGAGTCATTGCATGTGTGTTCTTTTCACAAACCACACATGGATCCACTAGTGTTATTGCATGTGTGTTCTTTCCACAAACCACACATGGATCCACAAGAGTCATTGCATGTGTGTTCTTTCCACAAACCACATATGGATCCCCCTGATTCATTGCATGTGTGTTCTTTCCCCGAACCACATATGGATCAACTAGTGGCATTGCATGTGTGTTCTTATAATAAAACCAGCACTAGAGTCATTGCATGTGTGTTCTTTCGAAAACCACATATGGATCAGCCAGTGGTCATTGCATGTGTGTTCTTTCCACAAACCACACATGGATCAACCAGTGTCATTGCATGTGTGTTCTTTCCACAAACCACATATGGATCAACCAGTGGTCATTGCATGTGTGTTCTTTTCCACAAACCACATATGGATCCACTAGAGTCATTGCATGTGTGTTCTTTTCACAAACCACATATGGACCCACTAGAGTCATTGCATGTGTGTTCTTATACTAAAACCAGCACTAGAGTCACTGCATGTGTGTTCTTTTCACAAACCACATATGGATCCACCAGTGTCATTGCATGTGTGTGCTTTCCACAAAACACACATGGATCGACCAGTGGTCATTGCATGTGTGTTCTTTCCACAAACCACATATGGATCAACCAGTGTCATTGCATGTGTGTTCTTATACTAAAACCAGCACTAGAGTCATTGCATGTGTGTTCTTATACTAAAACCAGCACTAGAGTCATTGCATGTGTGTTCTTTCCACAAACCACACATGGATCAACTAGTGTCATTGCATGTGTGTTCTTTCCACAAACCACATATCGATCAACCAATGGTTATTGCATGTGTGTTCTTTTCCACAAACCACATATGGATGAACTAGAGTCATTGCATGTGTGTTCTTTTCACAAACCACATATGGCCCCACTATAGTCATTGCATGTGTGTTCTTATACTAAAACCAGCACTAGAGTCATTGCATGTGTGTTCTTTCCACAAACCACATATGGATACACTAGAGACATTGCATGTGTGTTCTTTTCACAAACCACATATGTACCCACTAGAGTCATTTCATGTGTGTTCTTTCCACAAACAACACATGGATCCACCAATGGCATTGCATGTGTGTTCCTGACATGAACCATATATGGATCCACTGGAGTGATTGCATGTGTGTTCTTTCCACAAACGACATATGGATCAACTAGAGTCATTGCATGTGTGTTCTTTTCACAAACCACATATGGATCAACCAATGGCATTCCATGTGTGTTCTTTCCACAAACCACACATGGATCAACCAATGTCATTGCATGTGTGTTCTTTCCACAAACCACATATGGATCAACCAGTGGTCATTGCATGTGTGTTCTTTTCCACAAACCACACATGGATCCACTAGAGTCATTGCATGTGTGTTCTTTTCACAAACCACATATGGACCCACTAGAGTCATTACATGTGCATTCTTATACTAAAACCAGCACTAGAGTCATTGCATGTGTGTTCTTTTCACAAACCACATATGGATCCACAAGTGTCATTGCATGTGTGTTCTTTCCACAAACCATACATGGATCGACCAGTGGTCATTGCATGTGTGTTCTTTCCACAAACCACACATCGATCCCCCTGAGTCATTGCATGTGTGTTCTTTCCACAAACCACATATGGATCAACCAGTGTCATTGCATGTGTGTTCTTATACTAAAACCAGCACTAGAATCATTGCATGTGTGTTCTTATACTAAAACCAGCACTAGAGTCATTGCATGTGTGTTCTTATACTAAAACCAGCACTAGAGTCATTACATGTGTGTTCTTTCCACAAACCACACATGGATCAACCGGTGTCATTGCATGTGTGTTCTTTCCACAAACCACATATGGATCAACCAGTGGTCATTGCATGTGTGTTCTTTTCCACAAACCACATATGGATCCACTAGAGTCATTGCATGTGTGTTCTTTTCACAAACCACATATGGACCCACTAGAGTCATTGCATGTGCGTTCTTATACTAAAACCAACACTAGAGTCATTGCATGTGTGTTCTTTTCACAAACTACATATGGATCCACCAGTGTCATTGCATGTGTGTTCTTTCCACAAACCACACATGGATTGACTAGTGGTCATTGCATGTGTGTTCCTTCCACAAACCACATATGGATCCCCTTGAGTCATTGCATGTGTGTTCTTTCCACGAACCACATATGGATCAACTAGTGTCATTGCATGTGTGTTCTTATACTAAAACCAGCACTAGAGTCATTGCCTGTGTGTTCTTTCCACAAACCACATATGGATCAACCAGTGGTCATTGCATGTGTGTTCTTTCCACAAACCACACATGGATCAACCAGTGTCATTGCATGTGTGTTCTTTCCACAAACCACATATGGATCAACCAGTGGTCATTGCATGTGTGTTCTTTTCCACAAACCACATATGGATCCACTAGAGTCATTGCATGTGTGTTCTTTTCACAAACCACATATGGACCCACTAGAGTCGTTGCATGAGTTTTCTTATACTAAAACCAGCACTAGAGTCATTGCATGTGTTCTTTTCACAAACCACATATGGATCCACCAGTGTCATTGCATGTGTGTTCTTTCCACAAAACACACATGGATCGACCAGTGGTCATTGCATGTTTGTTCTTTCCACAAATAACATATGGATCAACCAGTGTCATTGCATGTGTGTTCTTATACTAAAACCAGCAGTAGAGTTATTGCATGTGTGTTCTTATACTAAAACCAGCACTAGAGTCATTGCATGTGTGTTCTTTCCACAAACCACACATGGATCAAGTAGTGTCATTGCATGTGTGTTCTTTCCACAAACCACATATCGATCAACCAGTGGTCATTGCATGTGTGTTCTTTCCACAAACCACATATGGATGAACTAGAGTCATTGCATGTGTGTTATTTTCACAAACCACATATGGCCCCACTATAGTCATTGCATGTGTGTTCTTATACTAAAACCAGCACTAGAGTCATTGCATGTGTGTTCTTTTCACAAACCACATATGGATCCACCAGTGTCATTGCATGTCTGTTCTTTTCACAAACCACACATGGATCCTCCTGAGTCATTGCATGTGTGTTCTTTCCACGAACCACATATGGATCAACAAGTGTCATTTCATGTGTGTTCTTATACTAAAACCAACACTAGAGTCATTGCATGTGTGTTCTTTTCCACAAACCACACATGGATCAACCAGTGTCATTGCGTGTGTGTTCTTTCCACAAACCACATATGGATCAACCAGTGGTCATTGCATGTGTGTTCTTTCCACAAACCACACATGGATCAACCAGTGTCATTGCATGTATGTTCTTTCCACAAACCACATATGGATCAACAAGTGTCATTGCATTTGTGTTCTTTCCACAAACCACATATGGATCCACTAGAGTTATTGCATGTGTGTTCTTTTCACAAACCACATATGGATCCACCAGTGTCATTGCATGTGTGTTCTTTCCACAAACCACACATTGATCGACCAGTGGTCATTGTATGTGTATTCTTTCCACAAACCACACATGGATCCCCCTGAGTCATTGCATGTGTGTTCTTTCCACAAACCACATATGGATCAACCAGTGTCATTGCATGTGTTTTCTTATACTAAAACTAGCACTAGAGTCATTGCATGTGTGTTCTTATACTAAAACCAGTACTAGAGTCATTGCATCTGTGTTCTTTCCACAAACCACACATGGATGAACCAGTGTCTTTGCATTTGTGTTCTTTCCACAAAACAGATATGGATCAACCAGTATTCATTACATGTGTGTTCTTTTCCACAAACCACATATGGATCCACTAGAGTCACTGCATGTGTGTTCTTTTCACAAACCACATATGGACCCACTAGAGTCATTGCATGTACGTTCTTATACGAAAACCAGCACTAGAGTCATTGCATGTGTGTTCTTTTCACAAACCACAAATGGATCCACCAGTGTTATTGCATGTGTGTTCTTTCCACAAACCACACATGGATCCACAAGAGTCATTGCATGTGTGTTCTTTCCACAAACCACATATGGACACACTAGATCATTGTATGTGTGTTGTTAAACTAAAACCAACACTAGAGTCATTGCATGTGTGTTCTTTTCACAAACCACTGATGGCTCAATGCACGACGCCCAGAAAATTGCTTGATGGCGGTGTTGATGTAGAGCTCATTGGGAACCCCAAGAGGAAGGTATGATGAGCACAACAGCAAGTTTCCCTCAGTTATGAAACCAAGGTTTAATCGAACCAGTAGGAGCAAGGAAACACCTCAAAGGTGTTGCTAGCTGAGCTTTGACAGGGCGCACTACTAGTGCTAGTAGCAACGTGGAGACCTGCACAACACAACCACAGAACTTTGTCCCAAACTTGCGATGAGGTTGTCAATCTCACCGTGTTTTGCGGAAAACAAAGGATTAAACGTATCGAATGGAAAGAAGTAGAAGTTTGCAGAAAGTAAACAGAAAAAATAAACAGTTGTAGATTGTATGTAAAAGACAAGGATTGGGATCCATAGTTAACTAGAGGTGGCCCTCCTTAGATAGATAACATGCTGGGTGAACAAATTACAGCGGGGCAATTGACAAACACCGAGAAAGCAATACATGCATATTTTAATCATATTGACTCCTCTAAGACTTGATTGGGCATTACAACATAATACATAGACCACCATCCAACTGCATCTATGACTAATAATCCACCTTCAGGTTATCATCCGAACCCCCTCCAGTATTAAGTTGCAAGCAACAGATTATTGCTTTATGAACTGCGTGTAAAGTAAACAATACGATTGTTCTATGAACAAAGGATTGTTGTTTTCTCCCTAGTAGCAACATCTAGTACCTTAGAGATTTCTGTCACTTCCCTAGATTACCAGACGCATGAACCCACTATCGAGCATAAATACTAACTCTTGGAGTTGCTAGCATCTACTTGGCCAAGATAGCTACTAACAACGGAAAGCATGCAAGATATCAAATAACAAAGACATGATACAATCAATAATCAATCTGAAATAGCATCTCAATATCCATCGGATCCCTGAACACAACATGTATGAATTACAAATAGATGATCTTGATCATGAACGGAGCTCACAAGATCTAAACATGAAAGCACAAAGGAGGAGAAACCAGCCATCTAGCTACTACATGGATCCGTAGTCCAAGGATGAACTACTCACGCATCACACCGGAGGCTTGCATGGTGATGAAGAAGGCCTCCAGGGTGAATTCCCCTCTCCGGCAGGGTGCTGGGAAGAGATTCAGATCCCTCCCGATCTAGGGATGGAGATGACGGCGGCTACAGACTCTTTCGTGGATTTTTGATCGGGTACTTTGGGTTTTCATCTCGAGGGCAATATATAGGCGGAAGGAGAGGCCGAGGGGGTGCCGGGATCCACCACACCACCCCCTGGCGCGGGCCAGGCCTGGCCACGCGGCCAGGTGGTGTGGCCGGCCCCTGGCCCTTCTCCATCTCGTATTCTTGCACTTGATCCCTTCCGAAAAAATAGGCACTTTGGCTTTTGTCCCATCCAATTCCGAGAATATTCATTTTCTGACTTTCCTGGAACCAAAAACAGCAGAAAATAGGCAGCTGATACTGTGGCTCGTATGAACAGTACTCCAAGAAATCATATGAACAGTACTCCAAAGTTGGAACAAAACACAAGAAAGTGGATAAAACCAAGCATGGAACATCAAAAATTATAGATACATTTGCAATGTATCAACATCCCCAAGCTTAACTCCTGCTCGTCCTCGAGTAGGTAAGCGATAAAAAGAAAGAATAATTTTTGAGGTGACATGCACCATCAAAGACTTGATCAAAGTATTTGCAAAACATTCAAAGCTGGGATCATAGTACTTCAATCATAGCATGAAAGACAAAGTTCTAGCAATAAGCAAAGAAGCTATGATGCAACATGAAAAGACATAAACAAAAGATTCATGAATAACAATGCTTTGCAAGACATTTGTTTGTTTCACATAAAGAAAACATGGCATAATAGTATTCAGCTTGTCCCTCAATAGATTAGCAAATATAAATGCATAGGACACCTTCAAAGTTCATAAGAGTGACTAGATACAATAGTTTAAAACAAGCAATATCAAAGTATGCATTAATCAACTAGTATTTGGACAATGAACATAGAACTAAGAATGGCCACTATGCTCTCAAAGTAAGTGCATAAAGATAGAAGGTGGAGACTCAATATAATGGTGGAAGAAAGGCCTTTTGTAAAAGGAAGTAGGGATTCAAGTCTCATAAAGAGCTTCCAAAAATTATGGTACTTATAGCTTTCAGCTCTCCTTGCCCCTATCATAAGCATCTTGAAGTGATTAAGGTTAAAGTGAATAAACTATGGTGTACATGCTTGACGAAGTATAAGTCAGAAATCTCATGTCCCTTGTATACGAGGGCCGCTCCTCACGCTACTCAAGTTTAGTCACCGGTAAGTTCTTGTCATTGTAAGCACATGTGTATCATAGAGAACCGCCAACGGGGTACCCCTTGCCCGATGCTACGGAAGAATCCCCATATCAAAATGACAAGGCAAGTAGACAACGAGCATCTCAGCATTCTTCTTATTTACCATGGGAATATGGTGATTTTTTCTCTCTTTCCTCTTTTCATAGTATCTCTTTTTTTCTTTTCTCTTTTTTTCTCAATATAGGACTCTTTTTTTATAAGAAGAATGCTTCATAGACAGCTCATTATGGTTACGTTGCAGGTTTCCACCATGTCAGCATGGATTAGACCAGCGGCCCAGGCGTTTCTCTAACACATATACATAACTCCATGGACTTACAAGCTCCCCTTTCATTTCACACCGACGACATCCATATACAAAAGAGCATGATATCAACTAGGTACAAGTACCAAGTGCAATGTTGAAAGTGTTCCCCATGAAAGCATGGTTCTGCTAATGCCCAACAAATAAGTGCAAGCATATACAACATAGAAGACACAATGGTTCAAGTTTATTAAGGGCAAGTAAAGTAAAGTGTGCCATCAAGTTCGTGAGAGATTTAATCACTAGTTTTCTCATAACAAGTGGAAGGTAAACAAAAGCATGAATATACTTGGAATAGCATAAGCTAGTAGGTAGGTATGGTGGACTCTTTGGAATAACTTGGTTTAGGGAGTTGGATGCATGAGTGGAACTCATACTTTGTTATGGAGGCTAGCAAAAGACTGGGAGCGACAAACTAAGAGAGCAATAATGGCCATAATCATGCAGAGCGATAAAACATCATTGATCAAAGCATAAAGTGATACTACAAGGTGAAAACTAAAGGATCATAAAGGCTATGGTGACTTGAGATAGTCATAACATGGTGTGAGCATGTTCCAAGTCAACCCAAATAAAGCATCAAAGGAGAATACCACTATACTATGCTTTAATATGCTAAAACAACGCATGATTCATCCAAGGCACATTAAGAAATCTCAATTGTTTATAACAATTCATGCTACAGCAAAAAATACTAAGCATAAAGCCAAAACAATATCAAGCATAGCATGACAAAGCATAGCCATAGTCAAGAACGAGCTCTTTTTACCACATAAGCATGAACTTTCCTACTCTTTTGCAAACCAAATCAAACTAATTGCAAACCAATGTATGAAAGAGGGGGTCCAACCAATTTATTAAGAAAACTAAGCAAACCAAAGAAAACAAAAACCAAAATGAAAACGAAAAAGAAGACGCTCCAAGAAAAACACAACTGTGCATGAAACAATAAAAATGAAGCGTTTGGAAGAAACCTGGAATTTTTATTGATGAAGAAGGGGATGCCATGGGCATCCCCAAGCTTTGACGCTTGTACTTTTTGGATATTTCTTGGGGTGACACGCGTGGCATCCCCAAGCTTGAGCTTTAGTCCATCCTTCATCTCATTACTCATTCCTTCCATACACCTGAAAATTTTCCTTCATACAAAACTTCACACAATCTCATTAGCAACATTAGTGCACTTAAGATAAATAAGTCTTAAGGTTCAGTTCCAACACCAAATAAACTTCCATTAGAACACTAGATACTGTAGAACTTCCCTCAAAAATCTCAATTCCCCAAAAGAACTCAAGAAGGAACCAACAAGAAGCAAATGCAGAAAATGGCAGAAATCTGTCAAAACAGACCATTAGGTAAAGACGAATTTTTTCGAAGACCTTCTGTTGCTCAAATCAAAAAGTGTTGAACTAACGAAAGTTAGATAACAACCTAGGACAGAAGCACAAACAAATTACAGCTCAATCTGACATACAGAGCTCTCTCAGGAATTTTTACGGTGAAGCACAAGAATCTGTTTCGGGACAGCAACTTTCCCAATCATTACTTCACTCTCATTAGAGGTTACTCTTGGCACAAAAAGCAAATAAAAAGGATAGAGAGGTTATTACTGAAGTAATAACTTCCAATACTCATCTAAAACTTTTGGGTTATCTCCCAATAAGTACTTTTCTTTAACGGCTTTAAGTTACGCATAGAAGCAAAGAAAGAATCAAGTGTTCTCAAATGAAGAAGCATTAAGACCAAATTTTGTTTTCATAGGAGAAGCAAAAGAAATCTTTTCTCTATTTTTAGGGAAGTGTTCTATACCTTTCTTTAGTGGGAGTTGATATTTAATGGTGCCTTCTTTCATATCAATGATGGCACCAACAGTTCTAAGAAAAGGTCTTCCCAAAGTAATAGGACAAGAAGCATTGTATTCAACATCCAAAACATAGAAATCAACGGGGACATAGGAATCATTAACCATAATAAGAACATCATTAAGACTCCCCATGAGTTTCTTTTTAGCATCATCATCAAGTGGGACATTCAAATAACAATCTTCAAGAGGAGGCAAATCAAGCATATCATAAATCCTTCTAGGCATAATAGAAACACTACTATCAAGATCACACAAAGCATTGAAATCAAAGTCATTCACTTTCATATTAATGATGGGTTCCCAACCATCTTCTTGTTTTATAGGAATAGAAGCTTTATGTTTCATCTTTTCTTCTTTAATCTTTATGAGAGCATCAGTAATGTGTTTTGTAAAGGCCATGTTCATAGCACTAGCATTAGGACTTTTAGCAAGATTTTGTAGGAACTTAATAACTTCAGAGATGTTGCAACCATCAAGATCAAAATCAAATTTATCATCTAAATTAGTAGAACTATTGTTAGCCTCAACACTAGTGGTGGTGATAGTAGAAACACTAATGTTTCTAGCAATTTCATCTTCTCTTTCCCACTTAGCATGTAATTCAGCTAATAGTCTAACATTTTCATCAATTCTTACTTGTATGGCATTAGTAGCTGCAGAGGGATTATCGTTAGTTTCAGGTTTAGCAGCCATTTTATTCAAAGTAGATTGAGCTTCAGCCAAAGATGCTATATTTCTTTCAGCATTAGAGAGTTTTTCCTCAATAGTTTTATTGAAAGCAGTTTGTTTGCTAATAAACTCTTTAAGCATAACTTCAAGTTCGGAGGGAGCACTCTTATTATTGTTGTAAGAATTTCCATAAGCATTACCATTGTTGGGAGGATATGGCTTATAATTGTTGTTACCAAAATTGTTCCTATAAGCATTATTACCATAAGCATTGTTGTCAAAGTTGTTATTTCTTATGAAGTTCACATCAACTTGCTCTTCTTGAGAAACCAAAGAAGCTAGAGGAACATTATTTGGATCAATATGGGCTTTCCCATTAACAAGCATAGACATAATTATATCAATCTTATCACTCAAGGAGGAGGTTTCCTCAACAGAATTTACCTTCTTACCTTGTGGAGCTCTCTCAGTATACCATTCAGAATAATTAACCATCATATTGTCCAAAAGTTTTGTTGCAGCACTCAAAGTGATGGTCAGAAAGGTACCTCCAGCAGCAGAATCCAATAGGTTCCTTGAAGAATAGTTCAATCCTGCATAAAAAGTTTGGATGATCATCCAAGTAGTCAGTCCATGAGTGGGCCAATTATTTACCAAAGATTTCATTCTTTCCCAAGCTTGAGCAACATGCTCATTATCAAGTTGTTTAAACTTCATTATTTCACTTCTCATGGATATAATCTTAGTAGGAGGATAGCATTTTCCAATAAAAGCATCCTTGCACTTAGTCCAAGAATCAATACTATTCCTAGTTAAGGAATTCAACCATTCTTTAGCTTTTCATCTCAAAGAGAAAGGAAACAATTTCAGTTTAATAATATCACCATCTATATCCCTATGCTTTTGCATCTCACAAAGTTTAACAAAGTTATTTAGATGGGAAGCAGCATCTTCATTACTAATACCAGAAAATTGTTCTCTCATAACAAGATTGAGCAAAGCAGGTTTTATCTCAAAGAAAGTATTTTCAGTCACAGGTGGAGCAATAGGTGTGCCCATGAAATCATTGTTGTTGGTGCTAGTGAAGTCACACAACTTAGTGTTTTCAAGAGTATTCATTTTTTTGGGTTTTCAAAGAAGAAAACAAACTAGTAAAACTAATTTTTTTTGTGTTTTTTGAAGAACAAAACAAGCAAACAAAGCAAAAAGAAACTAAGCAAAACAAAACAACAAAGTAAAGAGATTGGTTATGAGGGACTCCCCTTGTGAAGATGTCCTTGACTCCCCGGCAACGGCGCCAGAAAATTGCTTGATGGCTCAATGCACGGCGGCAAGAAAATTGCTTGATGGAGGTGTTGATGTAGAGCTCGTTGGGAACCCCAAGAGGAAGGTATGATGAGCACAATAGCAAGTTTCCCTCAGTTATGAAACCAAGGTTTAATCGAACCAGTAGGAGCAAGGAAACACCTCAAAGGTGTTGCTAGCTGAGCTTTGACAGGGCGCACTACCGGTGCTAGTAGCAACGTGGAGACCTGCACAACACAACCACAGAACTTTGTCCCCAACTTGCGATGAGGTTGTCAATCTCACCGTGTTTTGCGGAAAACAAAGGATTAAACGTATCGAATGGAAAGAAGTAAAAGTTTGCAGAAAGTAAACACAAAAAATAAACAGTTGTAGATTGTATGCAAAAGACAAGGACCGGGATCCATAGTTCACTAGAGGTGGCTCTCCTTAGATAGATAATATGCTGGGTGAACAAATTACAACGGGGCAATTGACAAACACCGAGAAAGCAATACATGCATATACTAATCATCTTGACTCCTCTGAGACTTGATTGGACATTACAACATAATACATAGACCACCATCCAACTGCATCTATGACTAATAATCCACCTTCAGGTTATCATCCGAACCCCCTCTAGTATTAAGTTGCAAGCAACAGATTATTACTTTACGAACTGCGTGTAAAGTAAACAATATGATTGTTCTATGAACAAAGGATTGTTGTTTTATCCCTAGTAGCAATAGCACATCTAGTACCTTAGAGATTTCTGTTAGATCCCCAGATTACCAGAGGCATGAACCCACTATCGAGCATAAATACTAACTCTTGGAGTTGCTAGCATCTACTTGGCTAAGATAGCTACTAACAACGGAAAGCATGCAAGATCTCAAATAACAAAGACATGATAGAATCAATAATCAATCTGAAATAGCATCTCAATATCCATCGGATCCCCGCAAACACAACATGTATGAATTACAAATAGATGATCTTGATCATGAACGGAGCTCACAAGATCTAAACATGAAAGCACAAAGGAGGAGAAACCAGCCATCTAGCTACTACATGGATCCGTAGTCCAAGGATGAACTACTCACGCATCACACTGGAGGCTTGCATGGTGATGAAGAAGGCCTCCAGGGTGAATTCCCCTCTCCAGAAGGGTGCCAGGAAGAGCTTCAGATCCCTCCCGATCTAGGGATGGAGATGACGGCGGCTACAGACTCTTTCGTGGATTTTTGATCGGGTACTTAGGGTTTTCGTCCCGAGGGTAATATATAGGCGGAAGGAGAGGTCGATGGGGTGCCGAGAGCAGCCACACCACCCCCTGGCACGGGCCAGGCCAGGGCGCGCGGCCAGGTAGTGTGGCCGGCCCCTGGCCCTTCTCCGTCTCGTATTCTAGAACTTGATCCCTTCCGGAAAAATAGGCACTTTGGCTTTTGTCCCGTCCAATTCCGAGAATATTCATTTTCTGACTTTCCTGGAACCAAAAACAGCAGAAAATAGGCAGCTGATACTGTGGCTCTTGTTAATAGGTTAGTCCAAGAAATCATATGAAAAGTACTCCAAAGTTGGAACAAAACACAAGAAAGTGGATAAAACCAAGCATGGAACATAAAAAATTATAGATACATTTGCAATGTATCAACCACATATGGATCCACCAGTGTCATTGCATGTGTGTTCTTTCCACAAAACACACGTGGATCGACTAGTGGTCACTGCATGTGTGTTCTTTCCACAAACCACTTTTGGATCAACCAGTGGTCATTGCATGTGTGTTCTTTCCACAAACCACATATGGATCAACCAGTGTTCATTGCATGTGTGTTCTTTTCCACAAACCACATATGGATACACCAGAGTCATTGCATGTGTGTTCTTTTCACAAACCACATATGGACCCACTAGAGTTATTGCATGTGTGTTCTTTCCACAAACCACATATGGATCCACTAGAGTCATTCCATGTGTGTTATTTTCACAAACTACATATGGATCAACCAATGGCATTGCATGTGTGTTCTTTCCACAAACCACACATGGATCAACCAGTGTCATTGCATGTGTGTTCTTTCCACAAACCACCTATGTATCAACCAGTGGTCGTTGCATGTGTGTTCTTTTCCACAAAGCACCACATGGATCAACTAGAGTCATTGCATGTGTGTTCTTTCCACAAACCACACATGGAGCCACCAGAGTAATTGCATGTATGTTCTTTCCAAAACCACATATGGATTAACCAATGGCATTGCATGTGTGTTCCTGAGATGAACCACATATGGATCCATGTGTGTTCTTTCCACAAACCACACATGGATCAACCAATGGCATTGCATGTGTGTTCTTTTCACAAACCACAGATGGATCCACCAGTGTCATTGCATGTGTGTTCTTTCCACAAACCACACATGGATCCACTAGAGTCACTGCATGTGTGCTCTTTCCACACACCACATATGGATCCACTAGAGTCATTGCATATGTGTTCTTTTCACAAACCACATATGGATCAGCCAATGGCATTGAATGTGTGATCTTTCCACAAATCACATGTGGATCAACCAGTATCATTGCATGTGTGTTCTTTCCACAAACCACATATGGATCAACCAGTGGCATTACATGTGTGTTCTTTTCACAAATCACATATGGATCCACCAGTGTTCACTGCATGTGTGTTCTTTCCACAAACCACTGATGGATCCACTAGTGTTCATTGCATGTTTGTTCTTTTCCACAAACCACATATGGATCCACTAGAGTCATTGCATGTGTGTTCTTTACATAAACTACATATGGACCCACTAGAGTCATTGCATGTGTTTTTTATACTAAAACCAGCACTAGAGTCATTGCATGTGTGTTCTTTCCACAAACCACACATGGATCAACCAGTGTCATTGCATGTGTGTTCTTTCCACAAACCACATATGGATCAAACAGTGGTCATTGCATGTGTGTTCTTTTCCACAAACCACATATGGATCCACTAGAGTCATTGCATGTGTGTTCTTTTCCACATAGCACACATGGATCCACTAGAGTCATTGCATGTGTGTTCTTTCCATAAACCACACATGGAGCCACCAGAGTCATTGCATGTGTGTTCTTTCCACAAACCACATATGGATCAACCAATGGCATTGCATGTGTGTTCCTGACATGAACCACATATGGATCCATGTGTGTTCTTTCAACAAACCACACATGGATCAACCAATGGCATTGCATGTGTGTTCTTTTCACAAACCACACATGGATCCACCAGTGTCATTGCATGTGTGTTCTTTCCACAAACGACACATGGATCCACTAGAGTCACTGCATGTGTGTTCTTTCCACAAACCACATATGGATCCACTAGAGTCATTGCATGTGTGTTCTTTTCACAAACCACATATGGATCAACCAATGGCATTGAATGTGTGTTCTTTCCACAAATCACACGTGGATCAACCAGTATCATTGCATGTGTGTTCTTTCCACAAACCACATATGGATCAACCAGTGGCATTACATGTGTCTTCTTTTCACAAATCACATATGGATCCACCAGTGTTCATTGCATGTGTGTTCTTTCCACAAACCACTGATGGATCCACTAGTGTTCATCGTATGTTTGTTCTTTTCCACAAACCACATATGGATCCACTAGAGTCATTGCATGTGTGTTCTTTTCATAAACCACATATGGACCCACTAGAGTCATTGCATGTGTGTTCCTATACTAAAACCAGCACTAGAATCATTGCATGTGTGTTCTTTCCACAAACCACACATGGATCAGCCAGTGTCATTCCATGTGTGTTCTTTCCCCAAACCACATATGGATCAAACTGTGGTCATTGCATGTGTGTTCTTTTCCACAAACCACATATGGATCCACTAGAGTCATTGCATGTGTGTTCTTTTCCACAAAGCACACATGGATCCACTAGAGTCATTGTATGTGTGTTCTTTCCACAAACCACACATGGAGCCACCAGAGTCATTGCATGTGTGTTCTTTCCACAAACCACATATGGATCAACCAATGGCATTGCATGTGTGTTCCTGACATGAACCACATATGGATCCACGTGTGTTCTTTCCACAAACCACACATGGATGAACCAGTGGCATTACATGTGTGTTCTTTTCACAAAGCACACATGGATCCACTAGTGTCATTGCATGTGTGTTCTTTCCACAAACCACACATGGATCCACTAGATTCATTGCATGTGTGTTCTTTCCACAAACCACATATGGATCCACTAGAGTCATTGCATGTGTGTTCTTTTCACAAACCACATATGGATGAACCAATGGCATTGCATGTGTGTTCTTTCCACAAATATAACGTGGATCAACCAGTGTCATTGCATGTGTGTTCTTATACTAAAACCAACACTAGAGTCATTGCATGTGTGTTCTTATACTAAAACCAGCACTAGAGTCATTGCATGTGTGTTCTTTCCACAAACCACACATGGATCAACCAGTGTCATTGCATGTGTGTTCTTTCCACAAACCACATATGGATCAACCAGTGGTCACTGCATGTGTGTTCTTTTCCACAAACCACATATGGATCCACTAGAGTCATTGCATGTGTGTTCTTTTCACAAACCACATATGGACCCACTAGAGTCATTGCATGTGTGTTCTTATACTAAAACCAGAACTAGAGTCGCTGCATGTGTGTTCTTTTTACAAACCACATATGGATCCACCAGTGTCATTCCATGTGGGGTCTTTCGACAAACCACACATGGATCGACCAGTGGTCATTGCATGTGTGTTGTTTCCACAAACCACACATGGATCCCCCTGAGTCATTGCATGTGTGTTCTTTCGACAAACCACATATGGATCAAACAGTGTCATTGCATGTGTGTTCTTATACTAAAACCAGCACTAGGGTCATTGCATGTTTGTTCTTATACTAAAACCAGCACTAGAGTCATTGCATGTGTGTTCTTATACTAAAACCAGCACTAGAGTCATTGCATGTGTGTTCTTTCCACAAACCACACATGGATCAACCAGTGTCATTGCATGTGTGTTCTTTCCACAAACAACATATGGATGAACCAGTGGTCATTGCATGTGTGTTCTTTTCCACAAACCACATATGGATCCACTAGAGTCATTACATGTGTGTTCTTTTCACAAACCACATATGGACCCACTAGAGTCATTGCATGTGTGTTCTTTTCATAAACCACATATGGACCCACTAGAGTCATTGCATGTGTGTTCTTATACTAAAACCAGCACTAGAGTCCTTGCATGTGTGTTCTTTCCACGAACCACACATGGATCAACCAGTGTCAATGCATGTGTGTTATTTCCACAAACCACATATGGATCAAACAGTGGTCATTGCATGTGTGTTCTTTTCCACAAACCACATATGGATCCACTAGAGTCATTGCATGTGTGTTCTTTTCCACAAAGCACACATGGATCCACTAGAGTAATTGCATGTGCGTTCTTTCCACAAACCACACATGGAGCCACCAGAGTCATTGCATGTGTGTTATTTCCACAAACCACATATGGGTCAACCAATGGCATTGCATGTGTGTTCCTGACATGAACCACATATGGATCCATGTGTGTTCTTTCCACCATCCACACATGGATCAACCAATGGCATTGCATGTGTGTTCTTTTCACAAACCACACATGGATCCACCAGTGTCATTGCATGTGTGTTCTTTCCACAAACCACACATGGATCCACTAGAGTCACTGCATGTGTGTTCTTTCCATAAACCACATATGGATCCACTAGAGTCATTGCATGTGTGTTCTTTTCACAAACCACATATGGATCAACCAATGGCATTGAATGTGTGTTCTTTCCACAAATCACACGTGGATCAACCAGTATCATTGCATGTGTGTTCTTTCCATAAACCACATATGGATCAACTAGTGGCATTACATGTGTTTTCTTTTCACAAATCACATATGGATCCACCAGTGTTCATTGCATATGTGTTCTTTCCACAAACCACTGATGTATCCACTAGTGTTCATTGTATGTTTGTTCTTTTCCACAAACCACATATGGATCCACTAGAGTCATTGCATGTGTGTTCTTTTCATAAACCACATATGGACCCACTAGAGTCATTGCATGTGTGTTCTTATAATAAAACTAGCACTAGAGTCATTGCATGTGTGTTCTTTCCACAAACCACACATGGATTAGCCAGTGTCATTCCATGTGTGTTCTTTCCACAAACCACATATGGATCAAACAGTGGTCATTGCATGTGTGTCCTTTTCCACAAACCACATATGGATCCACTAGAGTCATTGCATGTGTGTTCTTTTCCACAAACCACACATGGATCCACTAGAGTCATTGCATGTGTGTTCTTTTCCACAAAGCACACATGGATCCACTAGAGTCATTGCATGTGCGTTCTTTCCACAAACCACACATGGAGCCACCAGAGTCATTGCATGTGTGTTATTTCCACAAACCACATATGGGTCAACCAATGGCATTGCATGTGTGTTCCTGACATGAACCACATATGGATCCATGTGTGTTCTTTCCACCATCCACACATGGATCAACCAATGGCATTGCATGTGTGTTCTTTTCACAAACCACACATGGATCCACCAGTGTCATTGCATGTGTGTTCTTTCCACAAACCACACATGGATCCACTAGAGTCACTGCATGTGTGTTCTTTCCATAAACCACATATGGATCCACTAGAGTCATTGCATGTGTGTTCTTTTCACAAACCACATATGGATCAACCAATGGCATTGAATGTGTGTTCTTTCCACAAATCACACGTGGATCAACTAGTATCATTGCATGTGTGTTCTTTCCATAAACCACATATGGATCAACTAGTGGCATTACATGTGTTTTCTTTTCACAAATCACATATGGATCCACCAGTGTTCATTGCATATGTGTTCTTTCCACAAACCACTGATGTATCCACTAGTGTTCATTGTATGTTTGTTCTTTTCCACAAACCACATATGGATCCACTAGAGTCATTGCATGTGTGTTCTTTTCATAAACCACATATGGACCCACTAGAGTCATTGCATGTGTGTTCTTATAATAAAACCAGCACTAGAGTCATTGCATGTGTGTTCTTTCCACAAACCACACATGGATTAGCCAGTGTCATTCCATGTGTGTTCTTTCCACAAACCACATATGGATCAAATAGTGGTCATTGCATGTGTGTTCTTTTCCACAAACCACATATGGATCCACTAGAGTCATTGCATGTGTGTTCTTTTCCACAAACCACACATGGATCCACGAGAGTCATTGTATGTGTGTTCTTTCCACAAACCACACATGGATCCACTAGAGTCATTGCATGTGTGTTCTTTCCACAAACCACATATGGATCCACTAGAGTCATTGCATCTGTGTTCTTTTCACAAACCACATATGGATCAACCAATGGCATTGCATGTGTGTCCATTCCACAAATCAGACGTGGATCAACCAGTATCATTGCATGTGAGTTCTTAACTCAAACCACATATGGATCAACCAGTGGCATTACATGTGTGTTATTTTCACAAATCACATATGGATCCACCGGTGTTCACTGCATGTGTGTTCTTTCCACAAACCACTGATGGATCCACTAGTGTTCATTGCATGTTTGTTCTTTTCCACAAACCACATATGGACCCACTAGAGTCAATGCATGTGTGTTCTTATCACAAACCACATATGGACCCACTAGAGTCATTGCATGTGTGTTCTTATACTAAAACCAGCACTAGAGTCATTGCATGTGTGTTCTTTCCACAAACCACACATGGATCAACCAGTGTCACTACATGTGTGTTCTTTCCACAAACCACACATGGATCAACCAGTGTCATTGCATGTGTGTTCTTTCCACAAACCACACATGGATCAACCAGTGTCATTGCATGTGTGTTCTTTCCACAAACCACATATGGATCAACCAGTGGTCATTGAATGTGTGTTCTTTTCCACAAACCACACATGGATCCACTAGAGTCATTGCATGTGTGTTCTTTCCACGAACCATACATGGAGCAACCAGAGTCATTGCATGTGTGTTCTTTCCACAAACCACATATGGATCAACAAATGGCATTTCATGTGTGTTCCTGACATGAACCACATATGGATCCATGTGTGTTCTTTCCACAAACCACACATGGATCAACCCGTGTCATTGCATGTGTGTTCTTTCCACAAACCACAGATGGATCAACCAGTGGTCATTGCATGTGTGTTCTTTTCCACAAACCAGATATGGATCCACTAGAGTCATTACATGTGTGTTCTTTCCACAAACCACATATGGATCAACCAGTGTCATTGCATGTGTGTTCTTATACTAAAACTAGCACTAGAGTCATTGGATGTGTGTTCTTTCCACAAACCACACATGGATCAACCAGTGTCATTGCATGTGTGTTCTTATACTAAAACTAGCACTAGAGTCATTGCATGTGTGTTCTTTCCACAAACCACACATGGATCAACCAGTGTCATTGCATGTGTGTTCATTCCACAAACCACATATGGATCAACCAGTGGTCATTGCATGTGTGTTCTTTTCCACAAACCACATATGGATCCACTAGAGTCATTGCATGTGTGTTCTTTTCACAAACCACATATGGACCCACTAGAGTCATTGCATGTGTGTTCTTATACTAAAACCAGCACTAGAGGCATTGCATGTGTGTTCTTTTCACAAACCACATATCGATCCACCAGTTTCATTGCATATGTGTTCTTTCCACAAACCACACATGGATCGACCAATGGTGATTGCATGTGTGTTCTTTCCACAAACCACACATGGATCCCCCTGAGTCATTGCATGAGTGTTATTTCCACAAACCACATATGGATCAACCAGTGTCATTACATGTGTGTTCTTATACTAAAACCAACACTAGAGTAATTGCATGTGTGTTCTTATACTAAAACCAGCACTAGAGTCATTGCATGTGTGTTCTTATACTAAAACCAGCACTAGAGTCATTGCATGTGTGTTCTTTCCACAAACCACACATGGATCAACTAGTGTCATTGCATGTGTGTTCTTTCCACAAACCACATATGGATCAACCAGTGGTCATTGCATGTATGTTCTTTTCCACAAACCACATATGGATCCACTAGAGTCATTGCATGTCTTTTCTTTTCACGAACCACATATGGACCCACTAGAGTCATTGCATGTGTGTTGTTAAACTAAAACTAGCACTAGAGTCATTGCATGTGTGTTCTTTTCACAAACCACATATTGATCCACCAGTGTCATTGCATGTGTGTTCTTTTCACAAAACACGCGTGCATCGACCAGTGGTCACTGCATGTGTGTTCTTTCCACAAACCACTTCTAGATGAACCAGTGGTCATTGCATGTGTGTTCTTTCCAAAAACCACATATGGATCAACCAGAGTGCATTGCATGTGTGTTCTTTTCCACAAACCCCGTATGGATACACTAGAGTCATTGCATGTGTGTTCTTTTCACAAACCACATATGGATCCACTAGAGTGATTGCATGTGTGTTCTTTCCACAAACAACACATGGATCCACCAATGGAATTACATGTGTGTTCCTACCATGAACCACATATGGGCCCCCTAGAGTCATTGCATGTGTGTTCTTTTCGCAAACCACATATGGATCCACTAGAGTCATTGCATGTGTGTTCTTTTCATAAACCACATATGGATCAACCAATGGCATTGCATGTGTGTTCTTTCCACAAACCACACATGGATCAACCAGTGTCATTGCATGTGTGTTCTTTCCACAAACCACATATGGATCAACCAGTGGTCATTGCATGTGTGTTCTTTTCCACAAACCACACATGGATCCACTAGAGTCATTGCATGTGTGTTCTTTCCACAAACCACACATGGAGCCACCAGAGTCATTGCATGTGTGTTCTTTCCACAAACCACATATGCATCAAACAATGGCATTGCATGTGTGTTCCTGACATGAACCACATATGGATCCATGTGTGTTCTTTCCACAAACCACACATGGATCAACCAATGGCATTGCATGTGTGTTCTTTTCACAAACCACACATGGATACACCAGTGTCATTGCATGTGTGTTCTTTCCAGAAACCACACATGGATCCACTAGATTCATTGCATGTGTGTTCTTTCCACAAACCACATATGGATCCACTAGAATTGTTGCATGTGTGTTCTTTTCACAAACCACATATGGATCAACCAATGGCATTGTATGTGTGTTCTTTCCACAAATCACACATGGATCAACCAGTATCATTGCATGTGTGTTCTTTCCACAAACCACATATGGATCAACCAGTGGCATTCCATGTGTGTTCTTTTCACAAATCACATATGGATCCACCAGTGTTCACTGCATGTGTGTTCTTTCCACAAACCACATATGGATCCACCAGTGTTTATTGCATGTGTGTTCTTTTCCAGGAACCACATATGGATCCACTAGAGTCACTGCATATGTGTTCTTTTCACAAACCACATATGGACCCACTAGAGTCATTGCATGTGTGTTCTTTTCACAAATCACACATGGATCAACCAGTGTAATTGCATGTGTATTCTTTCCACAAACCACATAGGGATCAACCTGTGGCATTACATGTGTGTTATTTTCACAAATCACATATGGATCCACCAGTGTTCACTTCATGTCTGTTCGTTCCATAGACCACTTATGGATCCACCAGTGTTCATTGAATGTGTGTTCTTTTCCACAAACCACATATGGATCCACTAGAGTCATTGCATGTGTGTTCTTTTCACAAACCACATATGGACCCACTAGAGTCATTGCATGTGTGTTCTTATACTAAAACCAGCACTAGAGTCATTGCATGTGTGTTCTTTCCACAAACCACACATGGATCAACTAGTGTCATTGCATGTGTGTTCTTTCCACAAACCACATATGGATCAACCAGTGGTCATTGCATGTATGTTCTTTTCCACAAACCACATATGGATCCACTAGAGTCATTGCATGTCTGTTCTTTTCATGAACCACATATGGACCCACTAGAGTCATTGCATGTGTGTTGTTAAACTAAAACTAGCACTAGAGTCATTGCATGTGTGTTCTTTTCACAAACCACATATGGATCCACCAGTGTCATTGCATGTGTGTTCTTTTCACAAAACGCGCGTGCATCGACCAGTGGTCACTGCATGTGTGTTCTTTCCACAAACCACTTCTAGATGAACCAGTGGTCATTGCATGTGTGTTCTTTCCACAAACCACATATGGATCAACCAGAGTTCATTGCATGTGTGTTCTTTTCCACAAACCCCATATGGATACACTAGAGTCATTGCATGTGTGTTCTTTTCACAAACCACATATGGATCCACTAGAGTGATTGCATGTGTGTTCTTTCCACAAACAACACATGGATCCACCAATGGAATTACATGTGTGTTCCTACCATGAACCACATATGGGCCCCCTAGAGTCATTGCATGTGTGTTCTTTTCACAAACCACATATGGATCCACTAGAGTCATTGCATGTGTGTTCTTTTCATAAACCACATATGGATCAACCAATGGCATTGCATGTGTGTTCTTTCCACAAACCACACATGGATCAACCAGTGTCATTGCATGTGTGTTCTTTCCACAAACCACATATGGATCAACCAGTGGTCATTGCATGTGTGTTCTTTTCCACAAACCACACATGGATCCACTAGAGTCATTGCATGTGTGTTCTTTCCACAAACCACACATGGAGCCACCAGAGTCATTGCATGTGTGTTCTTTCCACAAACCACATATGCATCAAACAATGGCATTGCATGTGTGTTCCTGACATGAACCACATATGGATCCATGTGTGTTCTTTCCACAAACCACACATGGATCAACCAATGGCATTGCATGTGTGTTCTTTTCACAAACCACACATGGATCCACCAGTGTCATTGCATGTGTGTTCTTTCCAGAAACCACACATGGATCCACTAGAGTCATTGCATGTGTGTTCTTTCCACAAACCACATATGGATCCACTAGAATTGTTGCATGTGTGTTCTTTTCACAAACCACATATGGATCAACCAATGGCATTGTATGTGTGTTCTTTCCACAAATCACACATGGATCAACCAGTATCATTGCATGTGTGTTCTTTCCACAAACCACATATGGATCAACCAGTGGCATTCCATGTGTGTTCTTTTCACAAATCACATATGAATCCACCAGTGTTCACTGCATGTGTGTTCTTTCCACAAACCACATATGGATCCACCAGTGTTCATTGCATGTGTGTTCTTTTCCACGAACCACATATGGATCCACTAGAGTCACTGCATGTGTGTTCTTTTCACAAACCACATATGGACCCACAAGAGTCATTGCATGTGTGTTCTTTTCACAAACCACACATGGATCAACCAGTGTCATTGCATGTGTATTCTTTCCACAAACCACATAGGGATCAACCTGTGGCATTACATGTGTGTTATTTTCACAAATCACATATGGATCCACCAGTGTTCACTTCATGTGTGTTCGTTCCATAGACCACTTATGGATCCACCAGTGTTCATTGAATGTGTGTTCTTTTCCACAAAACACATATGGATCCACTAGATTCATTGCATGTGTGTTCTTTTCACAAACCACATATGGACCCACTAGAGTCATTGCATGTGCGTTCTTATACTAAAACCAGCACTAGAGTCATTGCATGTGTGTTCTTTCCACAAACCACGCATGGATCAACTAGTGTCATTGCATGTGTGTTCTTTCCACAAACCACATATGGATCAACCAGTGGTCATTGCATGTATGTTCTTTTCCACAAACCACATATGGATCCACTAGAGTCATTGCATGTTTGTTCTTTTCACGAACCACATATGGACCCACTAGAGTCATTGCATGTGTGTTGTTAAACTAAAACTAGCACTAGAGTCATTGCATGTGTGTTCTTTTCACAAACCACATATGGATCCACCAGTGTCATTGCATGTGTGTTCTTTTCACAAAACACCCGTGCATCGACCAGTGGTCACTGCATGTGTGTTCTTTCCACAAACCACTTCTAGATGAACCAGTGGTCATTGCATGTGTGTTATTTCCACAAACCACATATGGATCAACCAGAGTTCATTGCATGTGTGTTCTTTTCCACAAACCCCATATGGATACACTAGAGTCATTGCATGTGTGTTCTTTTCACAAACCACATATGGATCCACTAGAGTGATTGCATGTGTGTTCTTTCCACAAACAACACATGGATCCACCAATGGAATTACATGTGTGTTCCTACCATGAACCACATATGGGCCCCTTAGAGTCATTGCATGTGTGTTCTTTTCACAAACCACATATGGATCCACTAGAGTCATTGCATGTGTGTTCTTTTCATAAACTACATATGGATCAACCAATGGCATTGCATGTGTGTTCTTTCCACAAACCACACATGAATCAACCAGTGTCATTGCATGTATGTTCTTTCCAAAAACCACATATGGATCAACCAGTGGTCATTGCATGTGTGTTCTTTTCCACAAACCACACATGGATCCACTAGAGTCATTGCATGTGTGTTCTTTCCACAAACCACAGATGGAGCCACCAGAGTCATTGCATGTGTGTTCTTTCCACAAACCACATATGCATCAAACAATGGCATTGCATGTGTGTTCCTGACATGAACCACATATGGATCCATGTGTGTTCTTTCCACAAACCACACATGGATCAACCAATGGCATTGCATGTGTGTTCTTTTCACAAACCACACATGGATCCACCAGTGTCATTGCATGTGTGTTCTTTCCACAAACCACACATGGATCCACTAGAGTCATTGCATGTGTGTTCTTTCCACAAACCACATATGGATCCACTAGAATTGTTGCATGTGTGTTCTTTTCACAAACCACATATGGATCAACCAATGGCATTGCATGTGTGTTCTTTCCACAAATCACACATGGATCAACCAGTATCATTGCATGTGTGTTCTTTCCACAAACCACATATGGATCAACCAGTGGCATTCCATGTGTGTTCTTTTCACAAATCACATATGGATCCACCAGTGTTCACTGCATGTGTGTTCTTTCCACAAACCACATATGGATCCACCAGTGTTCATTGCATGTGTGTTCTTTTCCACGAACCACATATGGATCCACTAGTAACTGCATGTGTGTTCTTTTCACAAACCACATATGGACCCACTAGAGTCATTGCATGTGTGTTCTTATACTAAAGCCAGCACTAGATTCATTACACGTGTGTTCTTTCCACAAACCACACATGGATCAACCAGTGTCATTGCATGTGTGTTCTTTCCACAAACCACATATGGATCAACCAGTGGTCATTGCATGTGTGTTCTTTTCCACAAACCACATATGGATCCACTAGAGTCATTGCATGTGTGTTCTTTTCACAAACCACATATGGACCCACTAGAGTCATTGCATGTGTGTTCTTATACTAAAACCAGCACTAGAGTCATTGCATATGTGTTCTTTTCACAATCCACATATGGATCCACCGGTGTGATTGCATGTGTGTTCTTTCCACAAAACACACATGGATCAACCAGTGGTCATTGCATGTATGTTCTTTCCACACAACACACATGGATCCCCCTGAGTCATTGCATGTGTGTTCTTTCCACAAACCACATATGGATCAACCAGTGTCATTCCAAGTGTGTTGTTATACTAAAACCAGCACTAGAGTCATTGCATGTGTCCTCTTATACTAAAACCAGCACTAGGGTCATTGCATGTGTGTTCTTATACTAAAACCAGCACTAGAGTCATTGCATGTGTGTTCTTTTCACAAACCACATATGGATCCACCAGTGTCATTGCATGCGTGCTCTTTCCACAAAACACACATGGATCGACCAGTGGTCACTGCATGTTTGTTCTTTCCACAAACCACTTATGGATCAACTAGGGGTCATTGCATGTGTGTTCTTTCCACAAACCACATATGGATCAACCAGTGTTCATTGCATGTGTGTTCTTTTCCACAAAACACATATGGATACACTAGAGCCATTGCATGTGTGTTATTTTCACAAACCACATATGGACCCACTAGAGTCATTGCATGCGTGTTCTTTCCACAAACAACACATGGATCCACCAATTGCATTGCATGTGCGTTCCTGACATGAACCACATATGGACCCACTAGAGTCATTGCATGTGTGTTCTTTTCCACAAACCACATATGGATACACTAGAGTCATTGCATGTGTGTTCTTTTCACAAACCACATGTGGACCCACTAGAGTCATTGCATGTGTGTTCTTTCCACAAACAACACATGGATCCACCAATGGCATTGCATGTCTGTTCCTGACATGAACCACATATGGACCCACTAGAGTCATTGCATGTGTGTTCTTTCCACAAACCACACATGGATTGACTAGTGGTCATTACATGTGTGTCCCTTCCACAAACCACATATGGACCCCCTGAGTCATTGCATGTGTGTTCTTTCCACGAACCACATATGGATCAACTAGTGTCATTGCATGTGTGTTCTTTCCACAAACCACACATGGATCAACCAGTGTCATTGCATGTGTGTTCTTTTCACAAACCACATATGGATCCACTAGAGTGATTGCATGTGTGTTCTTTCCACAAACAACACATGGATCCACCAATGGAATTACATGTGTGTTCCTACCATGAACCACATATGGGCCCCCTAGAGTCATTGCATGTGTGTTCTTTTCACAAACCACATATGGATCCACTAGAGTCATTGCATGTGTGTTCTTTTCATAAACCACATATGGATCAACCAATGGCATTGCATGTGTGTTCTTTCCACAAACCACACATGGATCAACCAGTGTCATTGCATGTGTGTTCTTTCCACAAACCACATATGGATTAATCAGTGGTCATTGCATGTGTGTTCTTTTCCACAAACCGCACATGGATCCACTAGAGTCATTGCATGTGTGTTCTTTCCACAAACCGCAGATGGAGCCACCAGAGTCGTTGCATGTGTGTTCTTTCCACAAACCACATATGCATCAAACAATGGCATTGCATGTGTGTTCCTGACATGAACCACATATGGATCCATGTGTGTTCTTTCCACAAACCACACATGGATCAACCAGTGTCATTGCATGTGTGTTCTTTCCACAAACCACATATGGATCCACCAGTGTCATTGCATGTGTGTTCTTTTCACAAAACGCGTGTGCATCGACCAGTGGTCACTGCATGTGTGTTCTTTCCACAAACCACTTCTAGATGAACCAGTGGTCATTGCATGTGTGTTCTTTCCACAAACCACATATGGATCAACCAGAGTTCATTGCATGTGTGTTCTTTTCCACAAACCCCATATGGATACACTAGAGTCATTGCATGTGTGTTCTTTTCACAAACCACATATGGATCCACTAGAGTGATTGCATGTGTGTTCTTTCCACAAACAACACATGGATCCACCAATGGAATTACATGTGTGTTCCTACCATGAACCACATATGGGCCCCCTAGAGTCATTGCATGTGTGTTCTTTTCACAAACCACATATGGATCCACTAGAGTCATTGCATGTGTGTTCTTTTCATAAACCACATATGGATCAACCAATGGCATTGCATGTGTGTTCTTTCCACAAACCACACATGGATCAACGAGTGTCATTGCATGTGTGTTCTTTCCACAAACCACATATGGATTAACCAGTGGTCATTGCATGTGTGTTCTTTTCCACAAACCGCACATGGATCCACTAGAGTCATTGCATGTGTGTTCTTTCCACAAACCGCAGATGGAGCCACCAGAGTCGTTGCATGTGTGTTCTTTCCACAAACCACATATGCATCAAACAATGGCATTGCATGTGTGTTCCTAACATGAACCACATATGGATCCATGTGTGTTCTTTCCACAAACCACACATGGATCAACCAGTGTCATTGCATGTGTGTTCTTTCCACAAACCACATATGGATCCACCAGTGTCATTGCATGTGTGTTCTTTCCACAAAACGCGCGTGCATCGACCAGTGGTCACTGCATGTGTGTTCTTTCCACAAACCACTTCTAGATGAACCAGTGGTCATTGCATGTGTGTTCTTTCCACAAACCACATATGGATCAACCAGAGTTCATTGCATGTGTGTTCTTTTCCACAAACCCCATATGGATACACTAGAGTCATTGCATGTGTGTTCTTTTCACAAACCACATATGGATCCACTAGAGTGATTGCATGTGTGTTCTTTCCACAAACAACACATGGATCCACCAATGGAATTACATGTGTGTTCCTACCATGAACCACATATGGGCCCCCTAGAGTCATTGCATGTGTGTTCTTTTCACAAACCACATATGGATCCACTAGAGTCATTGCATGTGTGTTCTTTTCATAAACCACATATGGATCAACCAATGGCATTGCATGTGTGTTCTTTCCACAAACCACACATGGATCAACCAGTGTCATTGCATGTGTGTTCTTTCCACAAACCACATATGGATCAACCAGTGGTCATTGCATGTGTGTTCTTTTCCACAAACCACACATGGATCCACTAGAGTCATTGCATGTGTGTTCTTTCCACAAACCACACATGGAGCCACCAGAGTCATTGCATGTGTGTTCTTTCCACAAACCACATATGCATCAAACAATGGCATTGCATGTGTGTTCCTGACATGAACCACATATGGATCCATGTGTGTTCTTTCCACAAACCACACATGGATCAACCAATGGCATTGCATGTGTGTTCTTTTCACAAACCACACATGGATCCACCAGTGTCATTGCATGTGTGTTCTTTCCAGAAACCACACATGGATCCACTAGAGTCATTGCATGTGTGTTCTTTCCACAAACCACATATGGATCCACTAGAATTGTTGCATGTGTGTTCTTTTCACAAACCACATATGGATCAACCAATGGCATTGTATGTGTGTTCTTTCCACAAATCACACATGGATCAACCAGTATCATTGCATGTGTGTTCTTTCCACAAACCACATATGGATCAACCAGTGGCATTCCATGTGTGTTCTTTTTCACAAATCACATATGAATCCACCAGTGTTCACTGCATGTGTGTTCTTTCCACAAACCACATATGGATCCACCAGTGTTCATTGCATGTGTGTTCTTTTCCACGAACCACATATGGATCCACTAGAGTCACTGCATGTGTGTTCTTTTCACAAACCACATATGGACCCACAAGAGTCATTGCATGTGTGTTCTTTTCACAAACCACACATGGATCAACCAGTGTCATTGCATGTGTATTCTTTCCACAAACCACATAGGGATCAACCTGTGGCATTACATGTGTGTTATTTTCACAAATCACATATGGATCCACCAGTGTTCACTTCATGTGTGTTCGTTCCATAGACCACTTATGGATCCACCAGTGTTCATTGAATGTGTGTTCTTTTCCACAAAACACATATGGATCCACTAGATTCATTGCATGTGTGTTCTTTTCACAATCCACACATGGATCCACCGGTGTGATTGCATGTATGTTCTTTCCACACAACACACATGGATCCCCCTGAGTCATTGCATGTGTGTTCTTTCCACAAACCACATATGGATCAACCAGTGTCATTCCAAGTGTGTTGTTATACTAAAACCAGCACTAGAGTCATTGCATGTGTGCTCTTATACTAAAACCAGCACTAGAGTCATTGCATGTGTGTTCTTATACTAAAACCAGCACTAGAGTCATTGCATGTGTGTTCTTTTCACAAACCACATATGGATCCACCAGTGTCATTGCATGCGTGCTCTTTCCACAAAACACACATGGATCGACCAGTGGTCACTGCATGTTTGTTCTTTCCACAAACCACTTATGGATCAACTAGGGGTCATTGCATGTGTGTTCTTTCCACAAACCACATATGGATCAACCAGTGTTCATTGCATGTGTGTTCTTTTCCACAAAACACATATGGATACACTAGAGCCATTGCATGTGTGTTATTTTCACAAACCACATATGGACCCACTAGAGTCATTGCATGCGTGTTCTTTCCACAAACAACACATGGATCCACCAATTGCATTGCATGTGCGTTCCTGACATGAACCACATATGGACCCACTAGAGTCATTGCATGTGTGTTCTTTTCCACAAACCACATATGGATACACTAGAGTCATTGCATGTGTGTTCTTTTCACAAACCACATGTGGACCCACTAGAGTCATTGCATGTGTGTTCTTTCCACAAACAACACATGGATCCACCAATGGCATTGCATGTCTGTTCCTGACATGAACCACATATGGACCCACTAGAGTCATTGCATGTGTGTTCTTTCCACAAACCACACATGGATTGACTAGTGGTCATTACATGTGTGTCCCTTCCACAAACCACATATGGACCCCCTGAGTCATTGCATGTGTGTTCTTTCCACGAACCACATATGGATCAACTAGTGTCATTGCATGTGTGTTCTTTCCACAAACCACACATGGATCAACCAGTGTCATTGCATGTGTGTTCTTTTCACAAACCACATATGGATCCACTAGAGTGATTGCATGTGTGTTCTTTCCACAAACAACACATGGATCCACCAATGGAATTACATGTGTGTTCCTACCATGAACCACATATGGGCCCCCTAGAGTCATTGCATGTGTGTTCTTTTCACAAACCACATATGGATCCACTAGAGTCATTGCATGTGTGTTCTTTTCATAAACCACATATGGATCAACCAATGGCATTGCATGTGTGTTCTTTCCACAAACCACACATGGATCAACCAGTGTCATTGCATGTGTGTTCTTTCCACAAACCACATATGGATTAACCAGTGGTCATTGCATGTGTGTTCTTTTCCACAAACCGCACATGGATCCACTAGAGTCATTGCATGTGTGTTCTTTCCACAAACCGCAGATGGAGCCACCAGAGTCGTTGCATGTGTGTTCTTTCCACAAACCACATATGCATCAAACAATGGCATTGCATGTGTGTTCCTGACATGAACCACATATGGATCCATGTGTGTTCTTTCCACAAACCACACATGGATCAACCAGTGTCATTGCATGTGTGTTCTTTCCACAAACGACATATGGATCCACCAGTGTCATTGCATGTGTGTTCTTTTCACAAAACGCGCGTGCATCGACCAGTGGTCACTGCATGTGTGTTCTTTCCACAAACCACTTCTAGATGAACCAGTGGTCAT
Source organism: Avena sativa (assembly GCA_916181665.1). Classification (NCBI taxonomy): domain Eukaryota; kingdom Viridiplantae; phylum Streptophyta; class Magnoliopsida; order Poales; family Poaceae; genus Avena; species Avena sativa. Next base: position 20,819,791 of record OV702290.1, on the reverse strand, counting down.
TGCATGTGTGTTCTTTCCACAAACCACATATGGATCAACCAGAGTTCATTGCATGTGTGTTCTTTTCCACAAACCCCATATGGATACACTAGAGTCATTGCATGTGTGTTCTTTTCACAAACCACATATGGATCCACTAGAGTGATTGCATGTGTGTTCTTTCCACAAACAACACATGGATCCACCAATGGAATTACATGTGTGTTCCTACCATGAACCACATATGGGCCCCCTAGAGTCATTGCATGTGTGTTCTTTTCACAAACCACATATGGATCCACTAGAGTCATTGCATGTGTGTTCTTTTCATAAACCACATATGGATCAACCAATGGCATTGCATGTGTGTTCTTTCCACAAACCACACATGGATCAACTAGTGTCATTGCATGTGTGTTCTTTCCACAAACCACATATGGATCAACCAGTGGTCATTGCATGTGTGTTCTTTTCCACAAACCACACATGGATCCACTAGAGTCATTGCATGTGTGTTCTTTCCACAAACCACACATGGAGCCACCAGAGTCATTGCATGTGTGTTCTTTCCACAAACCACATATGCATCAAACAATGGCATTGCATGTGTGTTCCTGACATGAACCACATATGGATCCATGTGTGTTCTTTCCACAAACCACACATGGATCAACCAATGGCATTGCATGTGTGTTCTTTTCACAAACCACACATGGATCCACCAGTGTCATTGCATGTGTGTTCTTTCCAGAAACCACACATGGATCCACTAGAGTCATTGCATGTGTGTTCTTTCCACAAACCACACATGGATCCACTAGAGTCATTGCATGTGTGTTCTTTCCACAAACCACATATGGATCCACTAGAATTGTTGCATGTGTGTTCTTTTCACAAACCACATATGGATCAACCAATGGCATTGCATGTGTGTTCTTTCCACAAATCACACATGGATCAACCAGTATCATTGCATGTGTGTTCTTTCCACAAACCACATATGGATCAACCAGTGGCATTCCATGTGTGTTCTTTTCACAAATCACATATGGATCCACCAGTGTTCACTGCATGTGTGTTCTTTCCACAAACCACATATGGATCCACCAGTGTTCATTGCATGTGTGTTCTTTTCCACGAACCACATATGGATCCACTAGTAACTGCATGTGTGTTCTTTTCACAAACCACATATGGACCCACTAGAGTCATTGCATGTGTGTTCTTATACTAAAGCCAGCACTAGAGTCATTACACGTGTGTTCTTTCCACAAACCACACATGGATCAACCAGTGTCATTGCATGTGTGTTCTTTCCACAAACCACATATGGATCAACCAGTGGTCATTGCATGTGTGTTCTTTTCCACAAACCACATATGGATCCACTAGAGTCATTGCATGTGTGTTCTTTTCACAAACCACATATGGACCCACTAGAGTCATTGCATGTGTGTTCTTATACTAAAACCAGCACTAGAGTCATTGCATATGTGTTCTTTTCACAATCCACATATGGATCCACCGGTGTGATTGCATGTGTGTTCTTTCCACAAAACACACATGGATCAACCAGTGGTCATTGCATGTATGTTCTTTCCACACAACACACATGGATCCCCCTGAGTCATTGCATGTGTGTTCTTTCCACAAACCACATATGGATCAACCAGTGTCATTCCAAGTGTGTTGTTATACTAAAACCAGCACTAGAGTCATTGCATGTGTGCTCTTATACTAAAACCAGCACTAGAGTCATTGCATGTGTGTTCTTATACTAAAACCAGCACTAGAGTCATTGCATGTGTGTTCTTTTCACAAACCACATATGGATCCACCAGTGTCATTGCATGCGTGCTCTTTCCACAAAACACACATGGATCGACCAGTGGTCACTGCATGTTTGTTCTTTCCACAAACCACTTATGGATCAACTAGGGGTCATTGCATGTGTGTTCTTTCCACAAACCACATATGGATCAACCAGTGTTCATTGCATGTGTGTTCTTTTCCACAAAACACATATGGATACACTAGAGCCATTGCATGTGTGTTATTTTCACAAACCACATATGGACCCACTAGAGTCATTGCATGCGTGTTCTTTCCACAAACAACACATGGATCCACCAATTGCATTGCATGTGCGTTCCTGACATGAACCACATATGGACCCACTAGAGTCATTGCATGTGTGTTCTTTTCCACAAACCACATATGGATACACTAGAGTCATTGCATGTGTGTTCTTTTCACAAACCACATGTGGACCCACTAGAGTCATTGCATGTGTGTTCTTTCCACAAACAACACATGGATCCACCAATGGCATTGCATGTCTGTTCCTGACATGAACCACATATGGACCCACTAGAGTCATTGCATGTGTGTTCTTTCCACAAACCACACATGGATTGACTAGTGGTCATTACATGTGTGTCCCTTCCACAAACCACATATGGACCCCCTGAGTCATTGCATGTGTGTTCTTTCCACGAACCACATATGGATCAACTAGTGTCATTGCATGTGTGTTCTTTCCACAAACCACACATGGATCAACCAGTGTCATTGCATGTGTGTTCTTTTCACAAACCACATATGGATCCACTAGAGTGATTGCATGTGTGTTCTTTCCACAAACAACACATGGATCCACCAATGGAATTACATGTGTGTTCCTACCATGAACCACATATGGGCCCCCTAGAGTCATTGCATGTGTGTTCTTTTCACAAACCACATATGGATCCACTAGAGTCATTGCATGTGTGTTCTTTTCATAAACCACATATGGATCAACCAATGGCATTGCATGTGTGTTCTTTCCACAAACCACACATGGATCAACCAGTGTCATTGCATGTGTGTTCTTTCCACAAACCACATATGGATTAACCAGTGGTCATTGCATGTGTGTTCTTTTCCACAAACCGCACATGGATCCACTAGAGTCATTGCATGTGTGTTCTTTCCACAAACCGCAGATGGAGCCACCAGAGTCGTTGCATGTGTGTTCTTTCCACAAACCACATATGCATCAAACAATGGCATTGCATGTGTGTTCCTGACATGAACCACATATGGATCCATGTGTGTTCTTTCCACAAACCACACATGGATCAACCAGTGTCATTGCATGTGTGTTCTTTCCACAAACCACATATGGATCCACCAGAGTCATTGCATGTGTGTTCTTTTAACAAACCACATATGGATCAACCAATGGAATTGCATGTGTGTTCTTTCCACAAACCACACATGGATCAACCAGTGTCATTGCATGTGTGTTCTTTCCACAAAACACATATGGATCAACCAGTGGCATTACATGTGTGTTCTTTTCACAAATCACATAGGGATCCACCAGTGTTCACTGCATGTGTGTTCTTTCCACAGACCACTTATGGATCCACCTGTGTTCATTGAATGTGTGTTCTTTTCCACAAACCACATATGGATCCACTAGAGTCATTGCATGTGTGTTCTTTTCAAAAACCACATATGGACCCTCTAGAGTCATTGCATGTGTGTTCTTATACTAAAACCAGCACTAGAGTCATTGCATGTGTGTTCTTTCCACAAAGCACACATGGATTAACCGGTGTCATTGCATGTGTGTTCTTTCCACAAACCACATATGGATCAACCAGTGGTCATTGCATGTGTGTTCTTTTCCACAAACAACATACACTACTAGGAAACAGCTCTTCTGTGGCGCACCTTTTTGGAACATCTGTGGCGCATTTGTTAGTCGCCGCTGATACCTCGCCACTGATAACTAACTTCAGTGGCGCATTTCGAAATGCGCCACAGAAGTCTCAAACTTCAGTGGCGCATATGGCCAATATGCGCCACAGAAGTTGTTTTCCAAAATTCAAAAAAAAAAGGCGGGCCAGATCTCAAACTTCTATGGCGCATATGGCCAATATGCGCCACTGAAGTTTTTTTCAAATTTCAAAAAAAAAACCGTGCCAGATCTAGATCTGGTCGGATCTGGCCGGAGTTGGTGGTGGTGGTGGCGGGCAGTGGCTAGGTCTAGGAGGAGGTTGCCGGCGTTGGTGGTGGTGGAGGAGGAGGAGGAGGAGGAGCTCGCCGGAGTTGGTGGTGGAAGAGGAGGAGAAGGAGGAGGAGGAGGAGGAGGAGGAGGTCACCGGAGTTGGTGGTGGTGGAGGAGGAGGAGGTCGCTGGAGTTGTTGGTGGAGGAGGAGGAGGAGGTCGCCGGAGTTGGTGGTGGAGGAGGAGGAGGTCGCCGGAGTTGGTGGTGGAGGAGGAGGAGGAGGTGGTCGCCGGAGTTGGTGGTGGTGGAGGAGGAGGAGGAGGTCGCCAGAGAGTGGAGAAGGAGGAGGAAGGAGAAGGGGAGAAGTGTGGAGGAGAGGAGGGGAGGAGAGGAGAAGTATGGAGAGGGGGAGGAGAAGTGGGGAGGGGAGAAGAAGTGGGGAGGGGGAGAAAAAGGAAAAAGGGAGGGAGAAAGGGTGCTGGCGGGATTCAAATTTCGAATCCCGCCAAAGACTTCTGTGGCGCATATGGGGGAAATGCGCCACAGAAGTTTCTCCCCCTTTTTTATTTTTTTGCAGTTAAAAATATTCTATCCTAAATAACTTTTTACTCTTTTCGAATTTGGGGATTATGTAAAATTCAGAACGACCAAAGGTCGTTGAATTCGAGTAGGGAATTTCGAGACGATCATTTTGATAGGTTAAAGATTTTTTTCTGACATCGTATGCAAAAGTTAGAGCCGTTTTACCGGACCATGACCTATTTTTGCAAAATACATCGAAATTCATGTTTTTAAAATTTGTCTAGATCTATCCCCTAAAATCTAACTACAACTTAAAGGAATTATTTTTTTAAAGTTTCTATCATTTTTGTTTATTTTTTACAAAACTGAAAAGGCGATCCACGGGGGGAGGGGGATCTGTTTTCCCTCCCTATATGCTTGTTCTGTGGCGCATTCACCTATATGCGCCACACAAACATCACTTTCCGTGGCACATATGGACATATGCGCCACAGAAGTTTCTCCTTCTTTTTTTGCTGCTTGGTCCCATCAACCTTCTGTGGCGCATACGTCTATATGCGCCACAGAAGTTTGACACTTCAGTGGCGCACACGAAAATATGCGCCACAGAAATATGGACTTCTATGGCGCATATTGGTTTTGTGCGCCACTAAAGTGCTAACCTTCTGTGGCACATTGTTTCTAGTGCACCACTGATATATATCTGTGGCGAATATTTTTACATATGCGCCACTGAATATCTTGTCTATCTATAAGCTGTTTTCTAGTAGTGATATGGACCCACTAGAGTCATTGCATGTGTGTTCTTTCCACAAACGACATATGGATCCACTAGAGTTATTGCATGTGTGTTCTTTTCACAAACCACATATGGATCAACCAATGGCATTGCATGTGTGTTCTTTTCACAAACCACACATGGATCAACCAGTGTTCACTGCATGTGTGTTCTTTCCAAAAACCACTTATGGATCAACCAGTGTTCACTGCATGTGTGTTCTTTTCCACAAACCACATATGGATCCACTAGAGTCATTGCATGTGTGTTCCTGACATGGATCAACCAGTGGTCATTGCATGTGTGTTCTTTTCACAAATCACGTATGGATCCACCAGTGTTCACTTCACGTGTGTTCTTTCCAGAAACCACTTATGGATCCACCAGTGTTCATTGCATGTGTGTTCTTTTCCACGAACCACATATGGATCCACTACAGTCATTGCATGTGTGTTATTTTCACAAACCACATATGGATCAACCAATGGCATTGCATGTGTGTTCTTTCCGCAAACCACACATGGATCAACCAGTGTCATTGCATGTGTGTTCTTTCCACAAACCACATATTGATCAACCAGTGGCATTACATGTGTGTTCTTTTCACAAATCACATATGGATTTACCAGTGTTCACTTCATGTGTGTTCTTTCCAGAAACCACTGATGGATCCACCAGTGTTCATTTCATGTGTGTTCTTTTCCACAAACCACATATGGATCCACTAGAGTCATTGCATGTGTGTTCTTTTCACAAACCACATATGGACCCACTAGAGTCATTGCATGTGTGTTCTTATACTAAAACCAGCACTAGAGTCACTGTATGTGTTCTTTCCACAAACCACACATGGATCAACCAGTGTCATTGCATGTGTGTTCTTTCCACAAACCATATATGGATCAACCAGTGGTCATTGCATGTGTGTTCTTTTCCACAAACCACATATGGACCCACTAGAGTCATTGCATGTGTGTTGTTTTCACAAACCACATATGGATCAACTAATGGCATTGCATGTGTGTTGTTTTCACAAACCACATATGGATCAACCAGTGTTCACTGCATGTGTGTTCTTTCCACAAACCACTTATGGATCAACCAGTGTTCACTGCATGTGTGTTCTTTTCCGCAAACCACATATGGATCCACTAGTGTCATTGCATGTGTGTTCTTGACATGAATCAGATATAGACCCACTAGATTCATTGCATGTGTGTTCTTTCCACAAACCATATATGGATCCACTAGAGTCATTGCATGTATGTTATTTTCACAAACCACATATGGATCAACCAATGGCATTACATGTGTGTTCTTTTCACAAACTACAAATGGATCAACCAGTGTTCACTGCATGTGTGTTCTTTCCACAAACCACACATGGATCCACCAGTGCCATTGCATGTGTGTTCTTTCCACAAACCACACATGGATACACTAGAGTCATTGCATGTGTGTTCTTTCCACAAACCACATATGGATACACTAGAGTCATTGCATGTGTGTTCTTTTCACAAACCACATCTGGATCAACCAATGGCATTGCATGTGTGTTCTTTCCACAAACCACACATGGATCAACCAGTGTCATTGCATGTGTGTTGTTTCCACAAACCACATATGGATCAACCAGTGGTCATTGCATGTGTGTTCTTTTCACAAATCACGTATGGATCCACCAGTGTTCACTTCATGTGTGTTCTTTCCAGAAACCACTTATGGATCCACCAGTGTTCATTGCATGTGTGTTCTTTTCCACGAACCACATATGGATCCACTACAGTCATTGCATGTGTGTTCTTTTCACAAACCACATATGGATCAACCAATGGCATTGCATGTGTGTTCTTTTCACAAACCACACATGGATCAACCAGTGTTCACTGCATGTGTGTTCTTTCCAAAAACCACTTATGGATCAACCAGTGTTCACTGCATGTGTGTTCTTTTCCACGAACCACATATGGATCCACTAGAGTCATTGCATGTGTGTTCCTGACATGGATCAACCAATGTTCACTGCATGTGTGTTCTTTCCACAAACCACACATGGATCCACCAGTGTCATTACATGTGTGTTCTTTCCACAAACCACACATGGATCCACTAGAGTCATTGCATGTGTGTTCTTTCTACAAACCACATAAGGATCCACTAGAGTCATTGCATTTGTGTTGTTTTCACAAACCACATATGGATCAACCAATGGCATTGCATGTGTGTTCTTTCGGCAAACCACACATGGATCAACCAGTGTCATTGCATGTGTGTTCTTTCTACAAACCACATATGGATCAACCAGTGGCATTACATGTGTGTTCTTTTCACAAATCACATATGGATCCACCAGTGTTCATTGCATGTGTGTTCTTTTCCACAAACCACATATGGATCCACTAGAGTCATTGCATGTGTGTTCTTTTCACAAACCACATATGGACCCACTAGAGTCATTGCATGTGTGTTCTTATACTAAAACCAACACTAGAGTCACTGTATGTGTTCTTTCCACAAACCACACATGGATCAACCAGTGTCATTGCATGTGTGTTCTTTCCACAAACCATATATGGATCAACCAGTGGTCATTGCATGTGTGTTCTTTTCCACAAACCACATATGGACCCACTAGAGTCATTGCATGTGTGTTGTTTTCACAAACCACATATGGATCAACTAATGGCATTCCATGTGTGTTGTTTTCACAAACCACATATGGATCAACCAGTGTTCACTCATGTGTGTTCTTTCCACAAACCACTTATGGATCAACCAGTGTTCACTGCATGTGTGTTCTTTTCCGCAAACCACATATGGATCCACTAGTGTCATTGCATGTGTGTTCTTGACATGAATCAGATATAGACCCACTAGATTCATTGCATGTGTGTTCTTTCCACAAACCATATATGGATCCACTAGAGTCATTGCATGTATGTTATTTTCACAAACCACATATGGATCAACCAATGGCATTGCATGTGTGTTCTTTTCACAAACTACAAATGGATCAACCAGTGTTCACTGCATGTGTGTTCTTTCCACAAACCACACATGGATCCACCAGTGCCATTGCATGTGTGTTCTTTCCCCAAACCACACATGGATACACTAGAGTCATTGCATGTGTGTTCTTTCCACAAACCACATATGGATACACTAGAGTCATTGCATGTGTGTTCTTTTCACAAACCACATCTGGATCAACCAATGGCATTGCATGTGTGTTCTTTCCACAAACCACACATGGATCAACCAGTGTCATTGCATGTGTGTTGTTTCCACAAACCACATATGGATCAACCAGTGGTCATTGCATGTGTGTTCTTTTCACAAATCACGTATGGATCCACCAGTGTTCACTTCACGTGTGTTCTTTCCAGAAACCACTTATGGATCCACCAGTGTTCATTGCATGTGTGTTCTTTTCCACGAACCACATATGGATCCACTACAGTCATTGCATGTGTGTTATTTTCACAAACCACATATGGATCAACCAATGGCATTGCATGTGTGTTCTTTTCACAAACCACACATGGATCAACCAGTGTTCACTGCATGTGTGTTCTTTCCAAAAACCACTTATGGATCAACCAGTGTTCACTGCATGTTTGTTTTTTTCCACGAACCACATATGGATCCACTAGAGTCATTGCATGTGTGTTCCTGACATGGATCAACCAATGTTCACTGCATGTGTGTTCTTTCCACAAACCACACATGGATCCACTAGAGTCATTGCATGTGTGTTCTTTCTACAAACCACATAAGGATCCACTAGAGTCATTGCATTTGTGTTGTTTTCACAAACCACATATGGATCAACCAATGGCATTGCATGTGTGTTCTTTCCGCAAACCACACATGGATCAACCAGTGTCATTGCATGTGTGTTCTTTCCACAAACCACATATGGATCAACCAGTGGCATTACATGTGTGTTCTTTTCACAAATCACATATGGATCCACCAGTGTTCATTGCATGTGTGTTCTTTTCCACAAACCACATATGGATCCACTAGAGTCATTGCATGTGTGTTCTTTTGACAAACCACATATGGACCCACTAGAGTCATTGCATGTGTGTTCTTATACTAAAACCAGCACTAGAGTCATTGTATGTGTTCTTTCCACAAACCACACATGGATCAACCAGTGTCATTGCATGTGTGTTCTTTCCACAAACCATATATGGATCAACCAGTGGTCATTGCATGTGTGTTCTTTTCCACAAACCACATATGGACCCACTAGAGTCATTGCATGGGTGTTCTTTTCACAAACCACATATGGATCAACAAATGGCATTGCATGTGTGTTCTTTTCACAAACCACAAATGGATCAACCAGTGTTCACTGCATGTATGTTCTTTCCACAAACCACTTATGGATCAACCAGTGTTCACTGCATGTGTGTTCTTTTCCGCAAACCACATATGGATCCACTAGTGTCATTGCATGTGTGTTCCTGACATGAATCAGATATAGACCCACTAGATTCATTGCATGTGTGTTCTTTCCACAAACCATATATGGCTCCACTAGAGTCATTGCATGTATGTTCTATTCAAAAACCACATATGGATCAACCAATGGCATTGCATGTGTGTTCTTTTCACAAACTACAAATGGATCAACCAGTGTTCACTGCATGTGTGTTCTTTCCACAAACCACACATGGATCCACCAGTGCCATTGCATGTGTGTTCTTTCCACAAACCACACATGGATACCTAGAGTCATTGCATGTGTGTTCTTTCCACAAACCACATATGGATACACTAGAGTCATTGCATGTGTGTTCTTTTCACAAACCACATCTGGATCAACCAATGGCATTGCATGTGTGTTCTTTCCACAAACCACACATGGATCAACCAGTGTCATTGCATGTGTGTTCTTTCCACAAACCACATATGGATCAACCAGTGGTCATTGCATGTGTGTTCTTTTCACAAATCACGTATGGATCCACCAGTGTTCACTGCATGTGTGTTATTTCCAAAAACCACTTATGGATCCACCAGTGTTCATTGCATGTGTGTTCTTTTCTACAAACCACATATGGATCAACCAGTGGTCATTGCATGTGTGTTCTTTTCCACAAACCACACATGGATGCACTAGAGTCATTGCATGTGTGTTCTTTCCACAAACCACACATGGAGCCACCAGAGTCATTGCATGTGTGTTCTTTCCACAAACCACATATGGATCAACCAATGGCATTGCATGTGTGTTCCTGACATGAACCACATATTGATCCATGTGTGTTCTTTCCACAAACCACTTATGGATCAACCAGTGTTCACTGCATGTGTGTTCTTTTCCACGAACCACATATGGATCCACTAGAGTCATTGCATGTGTGTTCCTGACAGGAACCACATATGGACCCACTAGAGTCATTGCATGTGTTCTTTCCACAAACCACATATGGATCCATTAGAGTCATTGCATGTGTGTTGTTTTCACAAACCACATATGGATCAACCAATGGAATTGCATGTGTGTTCTTTACACAAACCACACATGGATCAACCAGTGTCATTGCATGTGTGTTCTTTCACAAACCACATATTGATCAACCAGTGGCATTACATGTGTGTTATTTTCACAAATCACATATGGATCCACCAGTGTTCACTGCATGTGTGTTCGTTCCATAGACCACTTACGGATCCACCAGTGTTCATTGCATGTGTGTTCTTTTCCACAAACCACATATGGATCCACTAGAGTCATTGCATGTGTGTTCTTTTCACAAACCACATATGGACCCACTAGAGTCATTGCATGTGTGTTCTTATACTAAAACCATCACTAGAGTCATTGCATGTGTGTTCTTTCCATAAACCACACATGGATCAAAGAGTGGCATTGCATGTGTGTTCTTTCCACGAACCACATATGGATCAACCAGTGGTCATTGCATGTGTTCTCTTTTCCACAAACCACATATGGACCCACTAGAGTCATTGCATCTGTGTTCTTTCCACAAACGACATATGGATCAAGTAGAGTCATTGCATGTGTGTTCTTTCCACAAACCACATATATATCAACTAGTGGTCATTGCATGTGTGTTCTTTTCCACAAACCACATATGGACCCACTAGAGTCATTGCATGTGTGTTCTTTCCACAAACCATATATGGATCCACTAGAGTCATTGCATGTGTGTTCTTTTCACAAACCACATATGGATCAACCAATGACATTGCATGTGTGTTCTTTTCACAAACCACACATGGGTCAACTAGTGTTCACTGCATGTGTGTTCTTTCCACAAACCACTTATGGATTAACCAGTGTTCACTGCATGTGTGTTCTTTTCCACAAACCACATATGGATCCACTAGAGTCATTGCATGTGTGTTCCTGACATGAACCACCTATGGACCCACTAGAGTCATTTCATGTGTGTTCTTTCCACAAACCACATATGGATCCACTAGAGTCATTGCATGTGTGTTCTTTTCACAAACCACATATGGATCAACCAATGGCATTGCATGTGTGTTCTTTCCACAAACCACACATAGATCAACTAGTGTCATTGCATGTGTGTTCTTTCCACAAACCACATATGGATCCACTAAAGTTATTGCATGTGTGTTCTTTTCACAAACCACATATGGATCCACCAGTGTCATTGCATGTGTGTTCTTTCCACAAACCACACATTGATCGACCAGTGGTCATTGCATGTGTGTTCTTTTCCACAAACCACATATGGACCCACTAGAGTCATTGCATGTGTGTTCTTTCCACAAAACACATATGGATCCACTAGAGTCATTGCATGTGTGTTCTTTTCACAAACCACATATGGATCAACCAATGGCATTGCATGTGTGTTCTTTCCACAAACCACACATGGATCAACCAGTGTCATTGCATGTGTGTTCTTTCCACAAACCACATATGGATCCACTAGAGTTATTGCATGTGTGTTCTTTTCACAAACCACATATGGATCCACCAGTGTCATTGCATATGTGTTCTTTCCACAAACCACACATTCATCGACCAGTGGTCATTGCATGTGTGTTCTTTTCCACAAACCACATATGGACCCAGTAGAGTCATTGCATGTGTGTTCTTTCCACAAACCACATATGGATCCACTAGAGTCATTGCATGTGTGTTCTTTTCACAAACCACACATGGATCAACCAGTGTCATTGCATGTGTATTCTTTCCACAAACCACATAGGGATCAACCTGTGGCATTACATGTGTTTTATTTTCACAAATCACATATGGATCCACCAGTGTTCACTTCATGTGTGTTCGTTCCATAGACCACTTATGGATCCACCAGTGTTCATTGAATGTGTGTTCTTTTCCACAAACCACATATGGATCCACTAGAGTCATTGCATGTGTGTTCTTTTCACAAACCACATATGGACCCACTAGAGTCATTGCATGTGTGTTCTTATACTAAAACCAGCAATAGAGTCAGTGCACGTGTGTTCTTTCCATAAACCACACATGGATCAAAGAGTGTCATTGCATGTGTGTTCTTTCCACAAACCACATATGGATCAACCCGTGGTCATTGCATGTGTGTTCTTTTCCACAAACCACATATGGACCCACTAGAGTCATTGCATCTGTGTTCTTTCCACAAACGAGATATGGATCAAGTAGAGTCATTGCATGTGTGTTCTTTCCACAAACCACATATATATCAACTAGTGGTAATTGCATGTGTGTTCTTTTCCACAAACCACATATGGACCCACTAGAGTCATTGCATGTGTGTTCTTTCCACAAACCACATATGGATCCACTAGAGTCATTGCATGTGTGTTCTTTTCACAAACCACATATGGATCAACCAATGACATTGCATGTGTGTTCTTTTCACAAACCACACATGGATCAACTAGTGGTCACTGCATGTGTGTTCTTTCCACAAACCACTTATGGATCAACCAATGTTCACTGCATGTGTGTTCTTTTCCACAAACCACATATGGATCCACTAGAGTCATTGCATGTGTGTTCCTGACATGAACCACATATGGACCCACTAGAGTCATTGCATTAGTGTTCTTTCCACAAACCACATATGGATCCACTAGAGTCATTGCATGTGTGTTCTTTTCACACACCACATATGGACCCACTAGAGTCATTGCATGTGTGTTCTTTCTACAAACCACACATGGATCAACCAGTGTCATTGCATGTGTGTTCTTTCCACAAACCACATATGGATCCACTAGAGTTATTGCATGTGTGTTCTTTTCACAAACCACATATGGATCCACTAGTGTCATTGCATGTGTTTTCTTTCCACAAACCACACATTGATCGACCAGTGGTCATGGCATGTGTGTTCTTTTCCACAAACCACATATGGACCCACTAGAGTCATTGCATGTGTGTTCTTTCCACAAAACACATATGGATCCACTAGAGTCATTGCATGTGTGTTCTTTTCACAAACCACATATGGATCAACCAATGGCATTGCATGTGTGTTCTTTCCACAAACCACACATGGATCAACCAGTGTCATTGCATGTGTGTTCTTTCCACAAACCACATATGGATCCACTAGAGTTATTGCATGTGTGTTCTTTTCACAAACCACATATGGATCCACCAGTGTCATTGCATATGTGTTCTTTCCACAAACCACACATTGATCGACCGGTGGTCATTGCATGTGTGTTCTTTTCCACAAACAACATATGGACCCAGTAGAGTCATTGCATGTGTGTTCTTTCCACAAACCACATATGGATCCACTAGAGTCATTGCATGTGTGTTCTTTTCACAAACCACACATGGATCAACCAGTGTCATTGCATGTGTATTCTTTCCACAAACCACATAGGGATCAACCATGGCATTAGATGTGTGTTATTTTCACAAATCACATATGGATCCACCAGTGTTCACTTCATGTGTGTTCGTTCCATAGACCACTTATGGATCCACCAGTGTTCATTGAATGTGTGTTCTTTTCCACAAACCACATATGGATCCACTAGAGTCATTGCATGTGTGTTCTTTTCACAAACCACATATGGACCCACTAGAGTCATTGCATGTTTGTTCTTATACTAAAACCAGCAATAGAGTCATTGCATGTGTGTTCTTTCCATAAACCACACATGGATCAAAGAGTGTCATTGCATGTGTGTTCTTTCCACAAACCACATATGGATCAACCAGTGGTCATTGCATGTGTGTTCTTTTCCACAAACCACATATGGACCCACTAGAGTCATTGCATCTGTGTTCTTTCCACAAACGACATATGGATCAAGTAGAGTCATTGCATGTGTGTTCTTTCCACAAACCACATATATATCAACTAGTGGTCATTGCATGTGTGTTCTTTTCCACAAACCACATATGGACCCACTAGAGTCATTGCCTGTGTGTTCTTTCCACAAACCACATATGGATCCACTAGAGTCATTGCATGTGTGTTCTTTTCACAAACCACATATGGATCAACCAATGACATTGCATGTGTGTTCTTTTCACAAACCACACATGGATCAACTAGTGGTCACTGCATGCGTGTTCTTTCCACAAACCACTTATGGATCAACCAGTGTTCACTGCATGTGTGTTCTTTTCCACAAACCACATATGGATCCACTAGAGTCATTGCATGTGTGTTCCTGACATGAACCACATATGGACCCACTAGAGTCATTGCATTAGTGTTCTTTCCACAAACCACATATGGATCCACTAGAGTCATTGCATGTGTGTACTTTTCACAAACCACATATGGATCAACCAATGGCATTGCATGTGGGTTCTTTCCACAAACCACACATGGATCAACCAGTGTCATTGCATGTGTCTTCTTTCCACAAACCACATATGGATCCACTAGAGTTATTGCATGTGTGTTCTTTTCACAAACCACATATGGATCCACCAGTGTCATTGCATGTGTTTTCTTTCCACAAACCACACATTGATCGACCAGTGGTCATGGCATGTGTGTTCTTTTCCACAAACCACATATGGACCCACTAGATCATTGCATGTGTGTTCTTTCCACAAAACACATATGGATCCACTAGAGTCATTGCATGTGTGTTCTTTTCACAAACCACATATGGATCAACCAATGGCATTGCATGTGTGTTCTTTCCGCAAACCACACATGGATCAACCAGTGTTATTGCATGTGTGCTCTTTCCACAAACCACATATGGATCAACCAGTGGCATTCCATGTGTGTTCTTTTCACAAATCACATATGGATCCACCAGTGTTCACTTCATGTGTGTTCTTTCTAGAAACCACTTATGGATCCACCAGTGGTCATTGCCTGTGTGTTCTTTTCCACAAACCACATATGGATCCACTAGAGTCATTGCATGTGTGTTCTTGACATGAATCATATATAGACCCACTAGAGTCATTGCATGTGTGTTCTTTTCACAAACCACATATAGACCCACTAGAGTCATTGCATGTGTGTTCTTATACTAAAACCAGGACTAGAGTCACTGTATGTGTTCTTTCCACAAACCACACATGGATCAACCAGTGTCATTGCATGTGTGTTCCTTCCACAAACCATATATGGATCAACTAGTGGTCATTGCATGTGTGTTCTTTTCCACAAACCACATATGGACCCACTAGAGTCATTGCAAGTGTGTTCTTTTCAAGAACCACATATGGATCAACTAATGGCATTGCATGTGTGTTCTTTTCACAAACCACACATGGATCAACCAGTGTTCACTGCATGTGTGTTCTTTCCACAAACCACTTATGGATCAACCAGTGTTCACTGCATGTGTGTTCTTTTCCGCAAACCACATATGGATCCACTAGTGTCATTGCATGTGTGTTCTTGACATGAATCATATATAGACCCACTAGAGTCATTGCATGTGTGTTCTTTCCACAAACCATATATGGATCCACTAGAGTCATTGCATGTATGTTCTTTTCACAAACCACATATGGATCAACCAATGGCATTGCATGTGTGTTCTTTTCACAAACTACAAATGGATCAACCAGTGTTCACTGCATGTGTGTTCTTTCCACAAACCACATATGGATCCACCAGTGCCATTGCATGTGTGTTCTTTCCACAAACCACACATGGATACACTAGAGTCATTGCATGTGTGTTCTTTCCACAAACCACATATGGATACACTAGAGTCATTGCATGTGTGTTCTTTTCACAAACCACATTTGGATCAACCAATGGCATTGCATGTGTGTTCTTTCCACAAACCACACATGGATCAACCAATGTCATTGCATGTGTGTTCTTTCCACAAACCACATATGGATCAACCAGTGGTCATTGGACGTGTGTTCTTTTCACAAATCACGTATGGATCCAACAGTGTTCACTGCATGTGTGTTATTCCAAAAACCACTTATGGATCCACCAGTGTTCATTGCATGTGTGTTCTTTTCCACAAACCACATATGGATCAACCTGTGGTCATTGCATGTGTATTCTTTTCCACAAACCACACATGGATGCACTAGAGTCATTGCATGTGTGTTCTTTCCACAAACCACACATGGAGCCACCAGAGTCATTGCATGTGTGTTCTTTCCACAAACCACATATGGATCAACCAATGGCATTGCATGTGTGTTCCTGACATGAACCACATAATGATCCATGTGTGTTCTTTCCACAAACCACTTATGGATCAACCAGTGTTCACTGCATGTGTGTTCTTTTCCACGAACCACATATGGATCCACTAGAGTCATTGCATGTGTGTTCCTGACATGAACCACATATGGACCCACTAGAGTCATTGCATGTGTTCTTTCCACAAACCACATATGGATCCATTAGAGTCATTGCATGTGTATTGTTTTCACAAACCACATATGGATCAAGCAATGGAATTGCATGTGTGTTCTTTCCACAAATCACACATGGATCAACCAGTGTCATTGCATGTGTGTTCTTTCCACAAACCACATATGGATCAACCAGTGGCATTACATGTGTGTTCTTTGCACAAACCACATATGGATCAACCAGTGGCATTACATGTGTTCGTTCCATAGACCACTTATGGATCCACCAGTGTTCATTGCATGTGTGTTCTTTTCCACAAACCACATATGGATTCACTAGAGTCATTGCATGTGTGTTCTTTTCACAAACCACGTATGGACCCACTAGAGTCATTGCATGTGTGTTCTTATACTAAAACCAGCACTAGAGTCATTGCATGTGTGTTCTTTTCCACAAACCACATATGGACCCACTAGAGTCATTGCATGTGTTTTATTTCCACAAACCACATATATATCAACTAGTGGTCATTGCATATGTGTTCTTTTCCACAAACCACATATGGACCCACTAGAGTCATTGCATGTGTGTTCTTTCCACAAACCACATATGGATCCACTAGAGTCATTGCATGTGTGTTCTTTCCACAAACCACATATGGATCAACCAATGGCATTGCATGTGTGTTCTACCGCCAACCACACATGGATCAACCAGTGTCATTGCATGTGTGTGCTTTCCACAAACCACATATGGATCAACCAGTGGCATTACATGTGTGTTCTTTTCACAAATCACATATGGATCCACCAGTTTTCACTTCATGTGTGTTCTTTCCAGAAACCACTTATGGATCCACCAGTGTTCATTGCATGTGTGTTCTTTTCCACAAACCACATATGGACCCACTAGAGTCATTGCATGTGTGTTCTTATACTATAACCAGCACTAGAGTCACTATATGTGTTCTTTCCACAAACCACACATGGATCAACTAGTGTCATTGCATGTGTGTTCTTTCCACAAACCATATGTGGCTCAACCAGTGGTCATTGCATGTGTGTTCTTTTCCACAAACCACATATGGACCCACTAGAGTCATTGCATGTGTGTTCTTTTCAAGAACCACATATGGATCAACTAATGGCATTGCATGTGTGTTCTTTTTACAAACCACACATGGATCAACCAGTGTTCACTGCATGTGTGTTCTTTCCACAAACCACTTATGGATCAACCAGTGTTCACTGCATGTGTGTTCTTTTCCACAAACCACATATGGATCCACTAGTGTCATTGCATGTGTGTTCCTGACATGAATCAGATATAGACCCACTAGAGTCATTGCATGTATGTTCTTTCCACAAACCATATATGGATCCACTAGAGTCATTGCATGTATGTTCTTTTCACAAACCACATATGGATCAACCAATGGCATTGCATGTGTGTTCTTTCCACAAACTACAAATGGATCAACCAGTGTTCACTGCATGTGTGTTCTTTTCCACAAACCACACATGGATCCACCAGTGCCATTGCATGTGTGTTCTTTCCACAAACCACACATGGATACACTAGAGTCATTGCATGTGTTCTTTCCACAAACCACATATGGATACACTAGAGTCATTGCATGTGTGTTCTTTTCACAAACCACATCTGGATCAACCAATGGAATTGCATCTGTGTTCTTTCCACAAATCACACATGGATCAACCAGCGTCATTGCATGTGTGTTCTTTCCACAAACCACATATGGATCAACCAGTGGCATTACATGTGTGTTATTTTCACAAATCACATATGGATCCAAAAGTGTTCACTGCATGTGTGTTTGTTCCATAGACCACTTATGGATCCACAAGTGTTTATTGCATGTGTGTTCTTTTCCACAAACCACATATGGATCAACTAGAGTCATTGCATGTGTGTTCTTTTCACAAACGACATATGGACCCACTAGAGTCATTGCATGTGTGTTCTTATACTAAAACCAGCACTAGAGTCATTGCATGTGTTTTCTTTCCACAAACCACACATGGATCAACCAATGTCATTGCATGTGTGTTCTTTCCACAAACCACATATGGATCAACTAGTGGTCATTGCATGTGTGTTCTTTTCCACAAACCACATATGGACCCATTAGAGTCATTGCATCTGTGTTCTTTCCACAAGCGACATATGGATCAAGTAGAGTCATTGCATGTGTGTTCTTTCCACAAACCACATATATATCAACTAGTGGTCATTGCATGTGTGTTCTTTTCCACAAACCACATATGGACCCACTAGAGTCATTGCATGTGTGTTCTTTCCACAAACCATATATGGATCCACTAGAGTCATTGCATGTGTGTTCTTTTCACAAACCACATATGTATCAACCAATGACATTGCATGTGTGTTCTTTTCACAAACCACACATGGATCAACTAGTGTTCACTGCATGTGTGTTCTTTCCACAAACCACTTACGGATCAACCAGTGTTTACTGCATGTCTGTTCTTTTCCACAAACCACATATGGATCCACTAGAGTCATTGCATGTGTGTTCCTGACATGAACCACATATGGACCCACTAGTCATTTCATGTGTGTTCTTTCCACAAACCACATATGGATCCACTAGAGTCACTGCATGTGTGTTCTTTTCACAAACCACATATGGATCAGCCAATGGCATTGCATGTGTGTTCTTTCCACAAACCACACATGGATCAACCAGTGTCATTGCATGTGTGTTCTTTCCACAAACCACATATGGATCCACTAGAGTTTTTGCATGTGTGTTCTTTTCACAAACCACATATGGATCCACCAGTGTCATTGCATGTGTGTTCTTTCCACAAACCACACGTTGATCGACCAGTGGTCATTGCATGTGTGTTCTTTTCCACAAACCACATATGGACCCACTAGAGTCATTGCATGTGTGTTCTTTCCACAAACCACATATGGATCCACTAGAGTCATTGCATGTGTGTTCTTTTCACAAACCACATATGGATCAACCAATGGCATTGCATGTGTGTTCTTTCCACAAACCACACATGGATCAACCAGTGTCATTGCATGTGTGTTCTTTCCACAAACCACATATGGATCCACTAGAGTTATTGCATGTGTGTTCTTTTCACAAACCACATATAGATCCACCAGTGTCATTGCATGTGTGTTCTTTCCAGAAACCACACATTGATCGACCAGTGGTCATTGCATGTGTGTTCTTTTCCACAAACCACATATGGACCCACTAGAGTCATTGCATGTGTGTTCTTTCCACAAACCACATATGGATCCACTAGAGTCATTGCATGTGTGTTCTTTTCACAAACCACATATGGATCAACCAATGGCATTGCATGTGTGTTCTTTTCACAAACCACACATGGATCAGCCAGTGTTCACTGCATGTGTGTTCTTTCCACAAACCACTTATGGATCAACCAGTGTTCACTGCATTTGTGTTCTTTTCCACAAACCACATATGGATCCAGTAGAGTCATTGCATGTGTGTTCCTGACATGAACCACATATGGACCCACTAGAGTCATTGCATATGTGTTCTTTCCACAAACCACGTATGGATCCACTAGATTCATTGCATGTGTGTTCTTTTCACAAACCACATATGGATCAGCCAATGGCATTACATGTGTGTTCTTTTCACAAACCACACATGGATCAACCAGTGTTCACTGCATGTGTGTTCTTTCCACAAACCACACATGGATCCACCAGGGTCATTGCATGTGTGTTCTTTCCACAAACCACACATGGATCCACTAGAGTCATTGCATGTGTGTTCTTTCCACAAACCACATATGGATCCACTAGAGTCATTCCATGTGTGTTCTTTTCACAAACCACATATGGATCAACCAATGGCATTGCATGTGTTTTCTTTCCACAAACCACACATGGATCAACCAATGTCATTGCATGTGTGTTCTTTCCACAAACCACATATGGATCAACCAGTGATCATTGCATGTGTGTTCTTTTCCACAAACCACATATGGATCCACTAGAGTCATTGGATGTGTGTTCTTTTCATAAACCACATATGCATCCTAACCTTAGGAGAGCCCTAACCTTAGCCCCCCAATGGATCCACCGTTAGACCGAGTCTTCTAGAAGGCACGCCATAACACAGTTGTTCTGCTTGACAATTGTTACATACCGTTTGATCGGGGCGCTTGGACGATTGGGATGGTCTTCGTGAGAGCGATCCTCGAGTAGGATGTTCTGCGACATGATTGGCCATGCTTGCTCTGGACAAACTAGCAACACCGGGCGCTCCCCTGTTGCGAGTGTCACGACTCACGAGTTCAGTGGGCCATATCCCAGTGTCACATCCCCATTACTTCTCTTCCTCCTCGTACTTCTCTTCCTTCCCCTCGAAGCCACTTTCCCCACTTCACTCCCATCCTACCGTAGCCGCAAGCCGACGACATCCGCCAATTCTCGGGTCGCTACCTTCATGCTAAGAAATCATTTTACAAGCTTTTGAACTTATCCTACATATTCCTGTTATTCGCCAATCTAACGGCTGATCTTTTTTCGATTTCTCGACGAACTTCAGATGTGGCAGATGCTGCAGCCCAAGAATCTAGAGATCCCCGCGCACAACTTTGCAGTGACGTTCCTACTTGTGTGCTCCCACCCAGGATGCTTTTGCCATTACTCCTACCACGAGCTCCCGCTCCAGGAGCTCGCATGCCCACCGGCAGAGCTCGTCGTCCACCTTGCAGAGGAGCACTTGATCGAAGTGATTAGGATCTCGTATGGGCAAGCCCAACTTCTCCAAGAGTAAGTGTCATTCACTGACTCGGCGTGCTGCCGGCTAATTCTCCCGGGGGGACGGCTCTGTTTTCGTCCTGACCATCACCGCCGGTGTTCCGGGAACCAAAGCCAGGCCCACCATCGTGTGTGCCGTATGCGTCAGGTCGGTCTCGTGCGCCCGGCCCGTATACACGGTGTGCATGTGGGCGAATGCCCAACCACCGTCGTCCGGTAGCATTCTTGTGCTAGCGGAGGCACCGAGCTGCCCGACGCCGCGGGGGGTGGAGTATGTGGACCTAAGGTCGATCCTATGTGTGCCATCTCAGTACCTTGTCGGTGTTGGACTGAACAGGCAGATGCATTTCTACATTTGTATCGAGAAGATCGATAGGGAAATGTAATACTTGTGCTATCGTTACTGTTAGACTTAAGCGATGCTTCTCAAGTGCGTAGAGCATACGTGTTGTGCGAATGTACCCCAGTTGTAGTTTTTAGTACTCCTTAATAATTCGACGAGTTATTATATTGGTCCAATCAGCTTGCTGTTGTCACGTTGCAAAGTCTGCTTGATCTGGACAGACCGGCAATACCGTGTGCTCCCGCACCCTCATGTATGTGTGACGTGTTCCGAGGGCCCACCTGCTAGTGTCACGCCCCTTCTCTTCTTTCCCTCGACCATTGTCCCAACTTCTCTTCCATCTTGCCACTCCCGTCTGATGGTTGTAATCTGATTTTTGTTGGATTGTTTACATGTAATCTATGTTGATAATGTAACATGCAAATGGCACAGACACAATTTTCTAAAGTGGAAGCACTCACACACTTCTATTGCACATATTTCTCAATATAGCTCGACAAACCCATTACAATAATTGTACTCGCACTAAACACAACCAAAATTGCAACCATCCTAAACAACATATAAACCCACATCACACCGTTGTCGTCGGAGTCCACCTCGATTGGTGACACCGCCGTGCCCTTCCCAGCGACATCCACTCCCGCCCGTGGCTTACCCTTCACCAAGGAGGGAACAATGGCATTCTGCATAGCTTCGTCCATGTCTTCCTCCCGGAATCGACAATGACGAAGGTGACAGGGTTGGCGTGGACCGAGCGCCGTCGTGCCTGGCGGCTCCTGCTCGAGCTCGACGCTGCATCAGTCCTTCTACATGTAGGAGGGGCCGAGCTCGGATACATAGCGTCATCGCTCCTCTCAACAAACCATGTCCATTTGATACTGCGGCGGTAGGATCTTGGGGTGGATCCGACATGGCCAGCCCTACCGGAAGCGGTGGAGCGGATGGATCTTCCGGCGCGAGCCATGACAAGTTCCTAGGAGGGAGTAAGATTGTGGGCCAGGCGTGTCTGGTTCCTGAGCAAGGCCTCCCAGTGATATGTACGCGGGCAAGGTGCCAAAAAAATCATCCAATGCACGCGAGAGGGCTTTTTAAGCACGAAGGCGCGAGGTTTGGTTGACAAGTCCATACGCTAGGTCCCCCACCTGTCAGACGAATGTGGACAGTAGGATTCTGCCCGAGTTATTAAGTAGGGACAAATCACGCTTCACCACTACCCTAACATCCAAAGGCTCCTCTTTCCTCTGCCCTCGCTCCCCTCGCTCATGGCTCGCAGCTGGTGCAATTCGTCTCCGGCGGAATCAGGGTCGGCTCAATGCCATCAGGCGGGTGCCCACATCAGGTACCGGAGGGCTCCCTACGATTACTACCCCGATATGCTATGTTTGTGCGGTGAGAAGATGCCTAGATGGATTTCGTGGACCGACGAAAATACTATAGGAAAATTCAGCAACTGCAGCATCAGAGCGGTAAGTTCCTACTGTAGGTACAATGGTAACCCGGATCCGGAAAGCGTAATGTAATTCTTTTTTTTGTTTCCTTCGATCTACTACGCAGGAAGGGAGGGGGACTGGCTGTGACAAGTTTGTGTGGATCGAAAAGCCACTGACAGGTTTTCACAGAGAGCTTGTTGAGGATCTGCGTGATGCTGTGTGGGACAAGAAAGAGGGGATTCGTGCGATGGAGCGGGAGATCCGGGAGCTTCGCCAGGTGCAGGGGAGGCAGGGGCAGGGAGGTGGTGACACAGACGGGCTCAAGATTAGGCCAGATAGTGGAAAGAATTTCCTCATTATCTGGGCATTATCTGTTGCGTTTGCAGTTTATGTTGTCATTTCGTTGTCCATCAGCTGAAATAAGTTGCTGCTTCATGGAGTGTAGCAGCCAGCTTAAGAAATTGTTTTTCAGCCCAGAAACTTATCATAAGTGTAATACCAGTAGCAGGGATTTATTAAGCGCCTATAAATAATTCATGTTTGTGCCACTAACACCCATCGATTTTGGAGACCGCTTAACCTCTCAGCTATTGCGATTGTTCAGATAGTAGTGGCACATTCACAATTTTGGATTCAACTAGTGGCCTCGGCCGTATCCAATCCTAAAGTCACCATACATTTTACTCCGAGTACGGGAGGCAGATTGTTTCGCCCAAAAAGTTCCACGCACACAGCTCTAGAGTTTAACCGAACTACATATATAGGTTCAAGTTTAATACATCATTAGGCTTCTACACTACTAGCCTTCTTTCTCTTCTTGGGTGCCAACTTTCTTCCTCTTTCCTTCACGCCCACTAGCTTCTTCATCTCCTTCCTTCTTCCTCTTCTTGGGTGCCAATTTTCTTACCTTCACGTACCCTGCATCTCCGGGTCGAGGGAAGTTAGGCCAATCAGCACCAGAATCTTGTCCGACATCATCACTCCACTCGTTTTGTTTTTCTTCCCGTAGCAAAATCACTGAGTCGGTTGTCTTGTTTCTTACCTTACGCTTCTTGTAAAAAAAACAGTACATGGATTACTACCTTATATCTATAGACTATAAACAATTTTTTGTGTGAATGTACCATCTCATACCTAGGTTTGGGAGCATTAAGGGGACAACGAGCTACTCTATGGCCTATAAGATGGCAGGTCTTGCATCTATTTTTGCCCTTCTTTGTAGCACAGAAAGCCGAACCCTTCTTCTCGTGAAATTTTTTAACCTATTCACCTGAGGTCTTCCTCTGCCCCTTTTTGTAACTAGCTGGCAAAGCTCGAAAGACAGTTGGACTTGAGGCCACTAAGATGGGTCTATACATGGCTCGATAGATCCAGCGTATGCAGCTCTGAAATTTTCCATAGAGTAGTAGTCTGACAAATACTGATCCAAATGTGGTAGAGTTCTTTTCTTCACCAAGAAGTCCAAGGCCTGGTCGCAAGGTTTCCCGGTATGCTGCCACTCTAAGCAGGTCCATTCTCGTAGCTGGATGTTCATAACATCCCTTTTGCCACTCTTGGACATATCGACCACCTCACAGCTTCTGCTAGTTGACGGGAGAACCTTAAGATGAACAAGTCCTTGACTTCTCTTGTGCAGTTGCTGTACAACTTGCGGTAGAATATGTCCTCTAAGTATCCTACCGATCTCTCTCCTTATATTTAACAGCTCAATGATCATACCACGTATGCTGTCCATCAAGATATGAACATGACGCACTTTTATGTCCTTCACCCAGTTATTCAGGCATTCTGCAAGGTTGTTGTTTATGTAATCAACTTTGATGTCAGGGTTGAATTGACTCCTCTTCCATAGCTGCGAATGATGGATGGCTAAGTACTCTGGAAGTTCAAGGGCTTCCGCAAAAATCTTGCTCATGAAATATTCGCTCCTACTAGGTTTGTAAACTCTAGCAGTAGGAAACATGTAACGAAATACGCTGCCTGCATAGTGTGAGTACAAGTTGAGCATCATATGGGCATGGCATTCTCTACCTTCAGCTCGCGGGAACACCTCCTTCACTGCATTCGTCGGCCCTTTGCATGCATCCGTGGATATAGCCAATGGATCCATGTGGCCTATTGATCTCCTGAGCTGCCTCACAAACCAGACCCAGTTTTCCTCCGTTTCTGTTTCAAACAGCCCGAATGCCACTAGGAACATCCAGTTGTGACCATCATGTGATGTGGCAGATGGCAGGAAGCCTTTCCATTTGCCAGTTAGGACAGTGTTGTCTACACTCAGATATGGCCTATAGCCGTCCTTGAATCCCTGGATGCAAGGTTTAAGTGCCATGAAAAATCTTTTGAAATATATTTTACCACCTTCTGATTCGGTGTCAATCTCCACAACACTCCCCGGACACCTAGCTTGTACCTCCACCTTGAAGTTGTACAGCATCCTGAAGCTATTGGTCCAATCCCCGTGCAAGACCCTCAGAGCTTTCTCTTTACCTTTCCAAACCGTGTAATACGAAAGGACAATGTTGTATTTAGAACCGAGGCTAGTCTGAATATTCTTCGTGGTCTCCTTAGGGTTATCCTTTAGTATGGACATAGATTGCATAGCCACCCACTCTGTATCAGCCATTGAGGATTTCAGTTTGCTGCCTGTCGGACACATGTGTGGAGGGCCCATTTTGTTCACCTGCAACACAGATTCATTTAAAAGATAAGCGGAGTCGACTAGTTGCTAGAAAGATATCGCACATCAATTGTAGTTATAGAGTGAAGAGAGAGAGTTCTAATGGTTTGCTGCATTCATTGCCCCAGTACCCTAATTGCATTCGACGCAGGTAAGGCTCTTGCTGTGATCCTCCATGGACAATGTACCTCGGCCCGTCCATTCATCCACGTTAACTTGCAAATGGCCTCATACCTCTGGGCAGTGTTCCTCAGTCGATAAACATCGAACTCCCCCTTGATACAAAAATGTCGGAATGACATCCTGAACTCATGCATGCTCCTGAACTCGGTGCCGACCGAAATTATAGGATACTCGTGGTCATGTTTCATTTCTTCTACTTCAACACCTAAATCATCGACTCGAATACCAGCCTCATCATTAAGTTCCTCATCTATTTCATCATCACCAGATTCTTGATCCTCTACAGTGCCTTCTTCTTCATCTGATTCAGAATCCTCGCCATCATCTCTAATGCCTAGTACTGCACACATCATATTGACTCCCATGGGTGGGGCTGCACCGTCGTCTCCACCCGGATGGACCGGAACATTGCCCCAATCCACCTCACCGGCAACTCTATTTTCTCCAAGACACTCGGTTGGTTCTGTTGCAACCACATGGGGTGGTCTTACATTTGCACCATCCCAGGTACTTCAGTGGACAAACAGCAGTCAGAATCAATTTCATCTTGAGTGTACAGAACCCTCTTGCTCTTCCTATGTACATCCTCCTTCCTGATGTAATCTTTCCTGATGGTATCAGTAGGGCTTGACATCCGCGTTCCATTCCCCATCGAACTAGGCTTTTTGTTGCCGCTCTTGGGTGTGATCTCCTTACTGCCTCCCCTCACGGGTGTTGGCTCCAGGGTGCTGGCATTATTGCCTGACCTCTGCAGCGTGTTCTTCTTTGAATTAGCCCTTTTGCTGCTACTATTGGGCATGTTCTCCTTCGTGCTAGCATTATTGCCTGACCTCAGCGGCATGTTCCGCTCCAAATTAGCCCTTTTGCTGCTACTATTGGGCATGTTCTCCTTCGTGCTGGCATTATTTTCTGACCTCAGCGGCGTGTTCTGCTCCAAATTAGCCCTTTTGCTGCTACTATTGGGTGTGTTCTCCTTCGTGCTGGCATTATTCCCTGACAGCGGCGTGTTCCGCTCCAAATTAGTATTTTTTCTGCTCCCACTGGGTGTGGTAGCCTCTGTGCTGGCCATCTTCGCCTCTTTTCTACCACTCCTGTGAGTGTTCACCATCGTGCTAGCCCTCTTAGTGTTTTTGCTGCTACCGTTCGGTGTGGCATTTTGACTGGATCTCAGAGGTGTACTCTGCGGCGTGGTGCCTTTTTTCGTGCGACTCTTGGGCGTCCTCTTCTCTGGCGTGGTCTCATTGGTGACGTTCTTCTTCGGGGTGCCCTTTCTAGGGATGCTCTTCCTTCTCCTCTTTATGACGCTCCTCTGTAAGACTCTCCTCTGTTCGAAGCTACCCTCAGTCGCACCAGCCCTAGTGATGCCATGGATCAGGTCACGCATGCCTTCTAAAAGCCATCATCTCTATTGTCGAGTTCCAATTCCTCTCCAACCATTTGCACTATCAAGTGGAAGTACACTTCACCTCTATAATGTTTCCTTGTAAACGGTACGACTAAATCCCTGGTATCTTTCACTTCGATAGCCTTTTTGCTCCTGTAACCAAAATATAACAAACGTGCTTCCTGGGAGGACCCCCATAGCACCTTCACACGTAACGATGCCATCAGGTCAGATAACTCTACCATTTCAGGATCGTATCTGCCAAGGATTACATCAAACTTGTCATAGAAATTTTCTGTGCCATCATATAATTTTGCAGTATAATCTGCGACATTGATACGAATGATTACTTTCCATCATCAGGTTTTTTAGGATAGAAACCTCTGAGAGGTTCGAGAGATGCAGCGGCACCATCAGACCCAGCCCCAATGCCACCACCGCCATCACCAGTGTCATCGTTAGCTGGATCAACCTCGGTGGAAGTACCAGGACCAGGAGCAAGGCGAGGGCCCTTAGCAGCAGGAGATACATTACATGGTGGACAGACAGGGCCCCTTCTAACGGCAGCCACAATAGGATTAGCTGCTGCCATGCCACATCGACGATCAGGAGCAGTTCCCACAACAACAGTGTTTCGAGTGCTAGCAGAGTCCAGACCATGAGCTAGCTCTAGACAAGCAGCTCGCTGAACCCGAGCACAGGTTCGAGGAGGAGACAAGGCATCAGTCTTTGCAACAACAGTGGGGCAGCCTCCGGAAGCCTTAGTTTGCTCAACAGTGGCAGGGATTGGGTCAACAGCGGCTAGATCAACAACAACACGAGGACGATGAGTACCAGCAGATTCCAGAGCACGGGTTCACACAACTTGAGGACGGTTTTGAGGAGGAGCAGCACACAAGGCGGTGGTCTTGGCAACAACAGCGGGGTAGCCTCCGGAAGCCTTAGTTTGCTCAATAGTGGCATGGATTGGGTGAGCAGCAGCCGCAGCAACACGGGGACGGGGACGACCAGTACCAGCAGATTCTAGAGCAGAGTTTTCCACAACAGCAATACGGGGACTCCTACGAGGAGGTTGCCTGACAGAAGCATGTCGCGGTCGAGGAACCACATTTTTCTCAACAATAGCAGGGTTCGAGTGAGACCTCCCTGTCCAATCATAGATGGGTGAATCCCAGTAGCAGGAGCTTCCTCATCCAGTATGTTACACACCAGCATAACCACGCGAAGCCCAACATGTTGTTTCATCAACCCAATTAGCTGACTATCACATGCTATAGGAACCTTGAAGCCTCGTTCATCAACGATGTTGAACCATGCAGTCTGCTCTGGCCTCATTTCAGCAAGTTCACGCACAGCAGCAACCATACCAGGGATAGTGCATAACTGCACAGGCGCTACTTCCATCTTCAGATTCTGAGCTTGTTTCCACGTGCTCTTCCCATGTGCTAATTTAATGAGGTAGCCGCAGATGGTGACCAGAACTATGTATTTGGGTTCAGTGGAGATCCTAGTTGACAAAAAATTGGAGACAAAAGATAAGAATTGTTTGTCAGCGTCGTGCTAGCAAACAATTCTATGTTCAATATATCTCTGTAATGCCAATAGCCAGCTAGGAGTTATAGGTAGTGCGAATAGCAAAGAGAAGAGTAGCTCACCCGCAATTAGCCAGAAGTACTTCTTCCTTGGCAAATGGATCTGCCATCCTTTGCGCTGCTCAGCTCGTCGGCGGTAGAGGCGGGCTAGATCATCGCAACGGCTGGCATGACATTCGGCATTAGAGCTCGGTAGCAGTGAGTAGGTGCAACAACTTGGCACAGGAAGTGAAATGCCCGAAGAGATCATTCTGGTTGGAGAGGAGATTTCGACGCCGCCGGTTCTAGGGTTCATGCGAAAGGAGGGAGGGAGTGGGTTTGTGAATTTGGTCAACGCACCATGATCCTTTAGTCTCTCGTTTCGCCTACGTGGTTGCCGCATTGGCGCTCGTGTCACAGAAATATTACTGACATGAGGGTCCCGACCATCTACTTCACGGGGCAGTTTCACGGCATGTTTGGATTTGGTAGGGTGAGATGAGTTTGCATCGAAATGGCCCCTCTCGGTAGTTGGCGGCCCAACATTTCTAAACGCAGCAATTTCAGGCAACTTAGGTACCGCGGTGCACTCTCCCACGAACAATGGTATCGCAGCCCGGTAGCCCCATGCCAGGGGGTGGTCTGGCCGCCTAGGGCACCCCCTCGGCCTCCCCTTTCGCCTATAAGATGCCTCCGATACAAAAACCCTAAGTACCCGATCAAAATTCCATGAAAGAGTCTGTAGCCACCGTCATCTCCATCCCTAGATCAGGAGGGATCTGAAGCTCTTCTCGGCACCCTGCTGGAGGGGAGAATTCACCCTGGAGGCCTTCTTCATCACCATGAAAGCCTCCGGTCTGATGCGTGAGTAGTTCATCCCTGGACTACGGGTCCATGTAGTAGCTAGATGGCTGGTTCTCCTCCTTTGTGCTATCATGTTTAGATCTTGTGAGCTCCGTTCATGATCAAGATCATCTATTTGTAATCCTACATGTTATGTTTGCGGGGATCCGATGGATATTGAGATGCTATTTCAGATTGATTATTGATTTTATCATGTCTTTGCTATTTGTGATCTTGCATGCTTTCCGTTGTTAGTAGCTATCTTGGCCAAGTAGATGCTAGCAACTCCAAGAGTTAGTATTTATGCTCGATAGTGGGTTCATGCCTCTAGTAATCTAGGGAAGTGACGTCAACCCTTTGTCACGCTGACGCAATAAATGTTTTTAATTGTTTTTAATAATTCCAGAAATTGTTATGATCTTGTAAATTCAATAAGTAATTATTTATAACTCAGAAAAAATGTGTAGAATATATCGAAATGTTCAGAAAAATGAGATCTATCTAATAACATCAAAATCATGCATTGTTCAACAACTTTAATTACAAGTTTAATTAGAAGAATCAAATGAACCCCCATAGGCACTAGTAGAGAAAAGGCTATAGGAGACATGCTCATTTGAGGCACATTTATACTATATGTGCCTCCGATAAAATAGGCAAGGCGCACTGCACTTACATGCGCCTCTAGTATTAAAATAGGCGAGGCGCATATTTGTAGGATGCGCCTCCTCTAGTCTCTATACGGATGGAATCTAGCACCCCCATATTATGTAAGGCGCATTTTGATAATATGAGCATCCAATATATTAGATAGGTGCGGCGCATATGGGAAGAATGCGCCTTGCATAAGTTGCATGGGCCCGGAAGGAGATCTGTGGTCGAATATGCGAGGCGCATATGGCAATATGTGCCTCCTATGCTTGATAATATGCGAGGCACATATTCCCATATGCGCCTCCTATAGCCTGGCACATCCCACCCCCCTCCCCCTGGAATGCCTTTTAAGTTTTGTAAAAAATAAACAAAAATGATAGAAACTTCAAAAAAATAATGCCTTTGAGTTGTAGTTAGATTTTAGGGTATAGATCTAGAAAAAATTGAAAAACATGAATTTAGATGTATTTTGCAAAAATAGGTCATGGCACGGTAAAATGGCTATAACTTTTGCATACGATGTCGGAAAAAAATCTTTAACCTATCAAAACGATCGTCTCGAAATTTCCTATTCGAATTCAATGACCTATGGTCGACCTATGGTCGTTCTGGATTTTACAGAATCCCCAAATTCAAAAAGAGTAAAAAGTTATGGCCGAAAGAAGATTTTTTCCTACAAAAAAATAAAAAAATAATATGCACCTCGCATAAGTAGAGCCAGATTCAAATTCGAAACAGCCACCTACCACACCTACCACCTCTCCTCCTTCTCCTTCTCCTCCACCTATCCTTATCCTTCTCCTCCACCTCTCCTCCTTCTCCTTCTCCTCCACCTCTCATTCTCCTTCTCCTTCTCCTCCACCTCTCCTCCTTCTCCCCTTCTCCTCCTGCTCCTCCACTCTCCTCCTCCTCCTCCACCTCCGATGGCATCATCCTCCTCTTCCTCCAGTGACCTTCTCCTCTTCTTCCTCCGGCGACCTCCTCCTCCTCCTCCGGCGATCACTTTGGCCATGGCCTCCACAACCACACCGACCACCACCTCCTCCTCCACCTCCGGTGGCCTCATCCTCATCCACCATCTCCGGTGACCCCCATGGCCATGGCCTACCGCACTTGCCTGTGGTGGTAGGTTGTGGCCACGGGCACAGCCTCCAACGAGCTCCGACGAAATTCCGATCAGATCCAGATCTGGCCGCCATTTTTTTTAAATTCAAAAATAATATCTGAGGCGCATTCGAATCAATATGCGCCTCGCATATGTAGAATATAGGAGGCGCATTTGGATCAATATGCACCTCGCATATTCTGAGTATGGGAGGCGCATATGATCAATATGCGCCTCGCATATCTAGGATATAGGAGGAACATATGATATGCGCCTCACATAACAAATACTAGAGGCGCGACGCTAGAGGCGCATATCATATGCGCCTCGGATAGGGTTTTTGGTGCGCCTCAGGTTGGGTTTTCCCTAGTAGTAAGGTGACTCCGAGGTCTCTCCTGTATTAGGGTTTGCACCCCTTGGATGCCACTTAAATTGCCAAGCATGTTTTAGGGTAACATCTCAATACTATTAAACTTGTCATATCATCATCCTTGCTTGAGCATTGCATTGATGCCATGTGTTGATTGTTGTTCCCCCTTTCTTTCGGGTGTTTGCTTCTTCCCGGTAGAATACGATATCGAGATCAAGATCAAAGACCGAGATCAACACCATCGAAGATCAACGAACAATACTTGACCAACTGTAATCAAGTCAAGTACAAGGCTTATGAAGATCTATATCTGGGTATCAACAAATGAGGCAAGCATAGCCCCACCATTATACAATCTTATGGTTTCGAAAGTATTTCATTCTTGCCATGTTGCATACGATTCTACTATTTTCTTTTGTCGATAGATAGAGTACCCTATCTGTTGCATTACTCCCTTTGAGCTCATATTACCTGATCCACTGCTCCTAGCATAACTAGGTTTGGCTTGTGTGCACTGCTAGAGATTTTATCTGTGTCTTGCTTAGCCATTCTTAGATGTCAGTGTTGGTTCATCCAGATGATGTATCAAATGCAGAGAATCTAGTATGACAGGAGAACAAGGTATACTGATGAGGTAAAATCAGTGGTAAAGTTAAACATGCTAAGGCTTGTATGGGAGGCCATGGTGGGATGTGGTTTTTGTAGTCCCATTCTTGCCACTACTAGGAACCGAGTTCTTGCCTTTGGACCAAGACGAGCGTACAGCCACACGGGGCTTGGGAACCCCTCCGCTGGTTAACTTGCCTAGTAGATTCCATGAGTCACATAGTTCGGGCATTCCATTCGACATATGCATAGAAAACGTTTTGAAAGATTTGGCGGGCGAAGGTGCATCATAACAGGTAGGTAAGCATGGACGAGGTTGCTTGGGGTCGATGGAGCCCCTGGTAAACCAACCTCGCCTCACATCTCTAGGGACCGGCTTCAGGATATGACCTGTTACGGTGGAACCCTCCTTAGGGCGTGACTCATGGTCTCGGCGAAAGCAAGGTAAAGATCATGTCTAACCACCCTCTGTCGGTCTTCCAAGGAAGAGGGCTTATCTAGTGGCATTAAGAGTCGGTTGGTATGTGTGGGTAAAGTTGGACACCCCTGCAGGGTTAAATCTTTTCGAAAAGCCGTGTTCATGGTTATGAACACTTGGTGACCGAATTCTAAGATCATAGAGAACTTTAACCTAATCGTAAAACTTGGCAGTTCAACGTGTGCTTAAAGATGCTTCCTCATGGGTACATGTTGGAGATATGCCTAAGAGGCAATAATAAAAGTGGTTATTATTATATCTTTGTTTTTATGATGAATATTTACATCCCATGCTATAATTGTTGATTAAATGATGATCATGGTTTCCTGATCATGGACATTGGATGTCATTAATAACAAGGTTATATCATTAGGAGAATGATGTGATGGACACACACCCATAGTAAGCGTAGCATAAGATCAAGTCATTAAGTTCGTATTGTTGTAAGCTTTCAAATGCATAGTAACCTAATCCTTCGACCATGAGGTTATGTTAATCACCATCACCGGATGGGTACTTTGATGACATCAAACACCGCTTCGTAACTGGGTGGTTATAAAGGTGTCATTGGGTATTCTGAAAGTATGTCTTGAAGCGCATGGACCAAGATTGGGATTTGTCCATCCATATGACGGATATATATGCTCTGGGCCCTCTCGGTGGAATGTCATCTAGTTAGCTTGCAAGCATGTGACTAGGTCACAAGGGATGACATAACATGGAACGAGTAAAGAGTACTTATCAGTAATGAGGTAGAACTAGGTATGGAGATACCGACGATCAAACCTCGGATAAGTAGAATATCGTGTGACAAAGGGAATTGGTTTCGTATGTTAATGGTTCTATCGATCACGAAGTCATCGTTGAGTATGTGGGAGCCGTTATGGATCTCCAGATCCCGCTGATGGTTATTGATCGGAGAGGTGTCTCCATCATGTCTGCATATTCACGAACCGTAGGGTGACACACTTAAGGTTCAAAGTTGTTTTAAGTAGATATGGAATATGCGTTGGAGACCGAATGTTGTTCGGAGTCTCGGATTGGATCTGGGACATCACGAGGAGATCCGGAATTGTCCGGAGAATAAGATTCATATATTGGGGATCATTTTCTAAGTTAGGAAATGTTCCGGAGTGTTTGTATGGAGATTCTAGAAGGTTTCAGAATGTTCTGGAAGGTTCTAGAAGAGTTCTTGGAGTTTGCTTGAAAACCAAGAAAGGGTCAAGGAAACCTTGTGGGGGCTAGACACGGATTCGTGGGGGAGGAGGACTCCTCCCCCCCATTCCCAACCCGCCGGCCAAGGAGGGGAGTCCTACTAGGACTCCCCCTCCCATGGCGCGCCTCCCTCCTTTAAATAGAGGGGAGGGGGCGCCCCCTCCTAGACCTCTCCCATAACAATCCCTAGCCGTCGCCTCTCTCCTCTTCCTTCGCTCTGCTCCGGCTTAGGCGAAGCCCTGCAGAATTCTCTCCTCCACCACCACCACCACACCGTCGTGCTGCTGGGATTCCGTGGAGAAGATCTACTACCTCCGCTGCTTGCTGGAACAGGGAGATGAAGGTCTGCTTCGACTCCGCACGTGTGACCGACTGCGGAAGCGCTGCCGGAACACGGCGCCGGAAGGATCGTCCACACGATCTTGAGATCGGCAAGTGATCGACTACATCAACCCTGAGATCTAATCTCGTAACGCTTTCGGTTCTACGAGGGTTAGTACAGATCTATCTCGTTGCTCATGTCTAATAGATTAGATCTTGGCTTTTATCTAGATTAGATCTAGGTTTTGTTCGTTCTTGCGGTAGAATTTTTTTGTTTTCCATGCTACGAACCCATCAGTGGTATCAGAGCCTTGTCTATGCGTAGATCTGTTGCACGAGTAGAACACAATGATGTTGTGGGCGTTGGTGCTCGTGCCGTCTTTTGCTTTGTGTACTTTGCATCTTGCGGTATGGTGGGATGAAGCGGCTCGGGCTAACCTTACATGTCATCGCACATGAGACTTGCTCCACGCTTGACGTGTAACTTGCTTTGCACAAGTGGATTTGCGGGTGTCTGTCTCTCCCATCATAGTATAGATCAAATCTACACTTTGCACTTGATAGCACTTGTATCAACGTTGTGGTTTAGTTTCGTAGGTAAGATCCGTTCTTATTCGAAAGCCCCAAACCACGTAAAACTTGCAAAGAAAATTAGAGGCGTCTAACTTGTTTTTGCAGGGGTTTTGTGATGTGATATGGCCATCATGTGATTGTGATTATATTTGATGTATGCAATGATCCTTGTTGTAATATGGCAACCGACAGGAGCCTAATGGTTGTCTTTAATTCTGTTAAGACCTGCGTGTCTATTCATCTTGTAATAGCTTTATTCCAAGTAGTTGTAATAGTTGCTGGTGATGATGGACAACCATGAAGCGGCGCCACTGACCTTGACGCAATGCTTGTGATGATGGAGATCATGTCCGTGCTTTGGAGATGGAGATCAAAGGCATAAGAAGAAAGGGCCATATCATATCGCACTAATTATGAATTGCCTGTGATGTTAATCCTTTATGCATCTTGTATTGCTTAGATCGCAATGGTAGCATTATAAGATGATCCCTCTCACTAAATATCAAGTAATAAAGTGTTCGTCCTTAGTTGGCACTGTTGCTAAGACTCGTCGTCTCGAAGCATCTCGTGATGATCGGATGTGATAGATTCTACGTGTGCATACAACGGGTGCAAGCCAGATTTGCACATGTGGAAACTAAGGTTAATCTTGACGAACCTAGCATGTACAGACATGGTCTCAGAACACAGAATACCGAAAGGTAGAGCATGAATCATATAAGTGATATGATGAACATGAAGATTGTTCGCCGATGAAACTACATCTTCTCTCGTGAAGATCGGACTTGGTGTAGTGGACTTGGTTCGTGTAATCACTAAGACAATGTGAGGGATGTTATTTTGAGTGGGAGTTCACCTAGTTAAATTAAGAATTAAAGTAGAACTCAATTTATCATAAACTTAGTCTAAACTACTTGCAAATTGGTTGTAGATTATGGCGAACCTCTCCATCAATTTCAATGCGTTCCTAGAGAAAGAAAAGCTTAAGAACAATGGAAGCAACTTCACGGACTAGCTCCGTGGTCTGAAGATTGTCCTCAGGGCTAGTCAGATGACCTATGTGCTCGAAGCACCGCTAGGTGACCCACCTGCAGATGATGCCACCGATGACGTAAAGAATGTTTACGCCACTCGGAAAAATCATTACTCCACAGTTCAGTGTGCCATCCTGTATGGTTTAGAAACAGAGCTCCAGAAGCGTTTTGAGCACCACGACCCGTTCGAGATCATTAAGGAGCTCAAGCTCATTTCTGAGACTCACGCGGCCGTGGATAGCTATGAGGCCTTCGAGAAGTTCTTTACCTGCAAGATGGAAGAGGGAAGCTCCATTAGCGAGCACGTGCTCACCATGTCTGGGCACGCAAACAAGCTCCAAGAGTTGGGGATAACGATTCCTAATGAGTTAGGGATTCATCGTGTCCTCCAATCACTGCAACCGAGTTATAAGAACTTTGTGATGAACTACAATATGCACTGCATGAACAAGACATTGCCTGAACTATCGTCCATGCTGAAAACTGCTGAAGTGGAGATCAAGAAGGAGCACCAAGTGTTGATGCCAATAAGACCACCAATTTCAAGAAACAGGGCAAGCCTAAGAAAAAGGGCAACTTCAAGAAGGACGGCAAGAAAGCTGCCGCACCTGCTAAGAAGCCCAAGGCTAGTCCTAAGCCTGAAACTGAGTGCTTCTACTGCAAGGGTGCTGGTCACTGGAAGCGTAACTGCCCCAAGTACCTGGCAGATCTAAAGAACGGCAACATCAAGAAGAAAGGTATATTCGATATACATGTTACTGATGTGTATCTTACTATTAATCGTAGTAGTGCCTGGGTATTTGATACTGGTTCGGTTGCTCATATTTGTAACTCAAAACAGGAGCTGCGGAATAAACGAAGACTGGCAAGAGACGAGGTGACGATGCGCGTTATAAATGGCTCCAAGGTTGATGTGATCGCCGTCGGCACGCTCCCTCTACATCTACCTTCGGGATTCGTTTTAAATTTAAATAATTGTTATTTGGTGCCTGCGTTAAGCATGAACATTATATCTGGATCTTGTTTATTGCGAGATGGTTACTCTTTTAAGTCTGAGAATAAAGGTTGTTCGATTTATATGAGTAATATCTTTTATGGTAATGCACCTGAGATGAATGGTTTATTCTTATTGAATCTCGATAGTAGTGATACACATGTTCACAACATAGATGCTAAACGAATAAAATCGAATGATAATTCTACATACATGTGGCACTGTCGTCTTGGTCACATTGGAGTGAAGCGTATGAAGAAACTCCATTCTGATGGACTTCTTGAATCACTTGATTTTGAATCACTTGAAAGATGCGAAGCATGTCTAATGGGAAAAATGACTAAGACTCCATTCTCTGGAATAATGGAGCGAGCTACAGACTTATTGGAAATAATACATACCGATGTGTGCGGTCCAATGAGTGTAGCATCGCGTGCTGGATATCGTTATGTTCTCACTTTCACGGATGACTTAGGTAGATATGGGTATGTCTACTTTATGAAACATAAGTCCGAAACTTTTGAGAAGTTTAAGGAATTTCAAAGTGAAGTGGAAAATCATCGTAACAAGAAGATTAAGTTTTTGCGTTCTGACCGTGGAGGTGAATATCTGAGTTATGAGTTTGGCATGCATTTAAAGAAATGTGGAATACTTTCGCAGTTGACACCGCCGGGAACACCACAGCGTAATGGTGTGTCCGAACATCGTAATTGAACTCTCTTAGATATGGTTCGGTCTATGATGTCTCTTACAGATTTACCGCTATCATTTTGGGGCTATGCATTAGAGACAACCGCATTCACTTTAAATAGGGCACCATCTAAATCCGTTGAAACGACACCGTACGAATTGTGGTTTGGTAAGAAACCTAAGTTGTGGTTCCTTAAAGTTTGGGGTTGCGAAGCGTATATAAAGAAGTTACAACCTGATAAGCTTGAACCCAAAGCGGAGAAATGCGTCTTCATAGGATACCCTAAAGAAACAATTGGGTATACCTTCTATCATAGATCCGAAGGCAAAGTTTTCGTTGCCAAGAATGGATCCTTTCTTGAGAAGGAGTTTCTCTCAAAAGAAGTGACTGGAAGGAAAGTAGAACTCGACGAGGTTATTGAACCTTCTCTTGGAGTTGAGAGTAGCGCAGCACCGGAATATGTTTTTGTGCCGCCTGCACCAACTGGAGAGGAAGCTAATGATGGTGATCATGAAACTTCGAATGAAGTTACTGCTGAACCTCGCAGGTCAACGAGGATTCGTACCACTCCTGAGTGGTATGACTCTGCCTTGAACGTCATGTTGGTGGACAACACTGATGACCCTGCGACGTATGAAGAAGCTATGGTGAGCCTAGATTCCGACAAATGCCTAGAAGCCATGAAATCCGATATGGGATCCATGTACGAAAACCAAGTGTGGACTTTGGTGGACTTACCGGATGCCGTAAGGCTGTCAAGAACAAATGGATTTTCAAAAGAAAAACAGATGCGGATGGTAATGTTACCATCTATAAAGCTCGACTTGTCGCGAAAGGGTTCCGACAAATTCAAGGAGTTGACTACGATGAGACTTTCTCACCAGTAGCGAAGCTAAAGCCTGTGAGGATTTTGTTAGCAATCGCTGCATATTTCGATTATGAAATTTGGCAGATGGATGTCAAAACGACGTTCCTTAATGGTGACATTGAGGAAGAGTTGTATATGGTACAACCCAAGCGTTTTGTCGATCCTAGTGATGCTGACAAGGTATGCAAACTTCAGCGCTCCATTTATGGACTGAAGCAAGCATCCCGGAGTTGGAATCAACGTTTTGATAAAGTAATCAAAAACTTTGGATTTATACAAACTTATGGAGAAGCTTGTATTTACAAGAAAGTGAGTGGGAGCTTTGTAGCATTCCTAGTACTATATGTAGATGACATATTGTTGATTGGGAATGATATAGAACTTCTTAATAGCGTCAAAACCTATTTGAATAATAGTTTGTCAATGAAGGATCTTGGCGAAGCGGCATATATTCTAGGAATCAAGATTTATAGATATAGATCAAGACGCCTAATAGCGCTTTCACAAAGTACATACTTAGACAAAGTTCTAAAGAAGTTTAGAATGGAAGAGAGCAAGAAAGGGTTCGTGCCCATGTTGTCAGGTAAGACCTTGAGTAAGACTCAAAGTCCGGCTACGGCAGAAGATAGAGAAAAGATGAATAATATTCCCTATGCCTCGGCCATAGGTTCTATCATGTATGCCATGTTGTGTACAAGACCGGATATAGCACATGCTGTTAGTTTGACTAGCAGATATCAAAGTGATCCTGGAATGGAACACTGGACAGCGGTCAAAAATATCCTAAAGTACCTGGATAGGACTAAGGATATGGTTCTTTCTTCTAGAGGTGATGAACAGCTTGCTGTAAACGGTTACACTGATGCTAGTTGGAACACCGATCCAGATGACTCGAAGTCACAGTCTGGATACGTATTTATTTTGAATGGTGCTGCAGTGAGCTGGAGGAGTGCCAAGCAAAGCGTTGTGGCAAAATCTTCAACTGAATCGGAATACATAGCTGCTTCGGAGGCTGCACAAGAAGCCATATGGATGAAGGAGTTCATTACTGAACTTGGCGTGGTTCCCAGTGCGTTGGACCCGATGGCCATCTACTGTGACAACACAGGTGCCATAGCTAATGCATAGGAGCCAAGGTCACATAGCAAGCTGAAGCACATCAAGCTACGTTTCCATGCTTTTTGCGAGTATGTCCGAGATGGTGACATAAAGATTAGCAAAGTACACACTGATCTGAATGTGGCAGATCCGTTGACTAAACCTCTCCCTAGAGCAAAGCATGACCAACACCAGAACGCCATGGGTGTTAGGTATATTACCATGTAATCTAGATTATTGACTCTAGTGCAAGTGGGAGACTGTTGGAGATATGCCCAAGAGGCAATAATAAAAGTGGTTATT
This sequence comes from Avena sativa, assembly GCA_916181665.1. Lineage (NCBI taxonomy): Eukaryota > Viridiplantae > Streptophyta > Magnoliopsida > Poales > Poaceae > Avena > Avena sativa. The sequence continues at coordinate 20,779,167 of OV702290.1, read as the reverse complement.
ATTATATCTTTGTGTTTATGATGAATATTTACATCCCATGCTATAATTGTATTATAAGGAAACACTGATACATGTGTGTTTTGTAAATATAAAAGAGTCCCTAGTAAGCCTCTTGTGGAACTAGCTTCTTGATTAAATGATGATCATGGTTTCCTGATCATGGACATTGGATGTCATTAATAACAAGGTTATATCATTAGGAGAATGATGTGATGGACACACACCCATAGTAAGCGTAGCATAAGATCAAGTCATTAAGTTCGTATTGCTGTAAGCTTTCAAATGCATAGTAACCTAATCCTTCGACCATGAGGTTATGTTAATCACCATCACCGGATGGGTACTTTGATGACATCAAACACCGCTTCGTAACTGGGTGGTTATAAAGGTGCCATTGGGTATTCTGAAAGTATGTGTTGAAGCGCATGGACCAAGATTGGGATTTGTCCATCCATATGACGGATATATGCTCTGGGCCCTCTCGGTGGAATGTCATCTAGTTAGCTTGCAAGCATGTGACTAGGTCACAAGGGATGACATAACATGGAACGAGTAAAGAGTACTTATCAGTAACGAGGTAGAACTAGGTATGGAGATACCGATGATCAAACCTCGGATAAGTAGAATATCGTGTGACAAAGGGAATTGGTTTCGTATGTTAATGGTTCTATCGATCACGAAGTCATCGTTGAGTATGTGGGAGCCGTTATGGATCTCCAGATCCCGCTGATGGTTATTGATCGGAGAGGTGTCTCCATCATGTCTGCATATTCACGAACTGTAGGGTGACACACTTAAGGTTCGAAGTTGTTTTAAGTAGATATGGAATATGCGTTGGAGACCGAATGTTGTTCGGAGTCTCGGATTGGATCCGGGACATCACGAGGAGATCCGGAATTGTCCGGAGAATAAGATTCATATATTGGGGATCATTTTCTAAGTTAGGAAATGTTCCGGAGTGTTTGTATGGAGATTCTAGAAGGTTTCGGAATGTTCTGGAAGGTTCTAGAAGAGTTCTTGGAGTTTGCTTGAAAACCAAGAAAGGGGCAAGGAAACCTTGTGGGGGCTAGACACGGATTCGTGGGGGAGGAGGACTCCTCCCCCCCTTCCCAACCCGCCGGCCAAGGAGGGGAGTCCTACTAGGACTCCCCCTCCCATGGCGCGCCTCCCTCCTTTAAATAGAGGGGAGGGGGCGCCCCCTCCTAGACCTCTCCCATAACAATCCCTAGCCGCCGCCTCTCTCCTCTTCCTTCGCTCTGATCCGACTTAGGCGAAGCCCTGCAGAATTCTCTCCTCCTCCACCACCACCACACCGTCGTGCTGCTGGGATTCCGTGGAGAAGATCTACTACCTCCGCTGCTCGCTGGAACGGGGAGAGGAAGGTCTGCTTCGACTCCGCACGTGTGACCGACTGCGGAAGCGCTGCCGGAACGCGGCGCCGGAAGGATCGTCCACACGATCTTGAGATCGACAAGTGATCGACTACATCAACCCCGAGATCTAATCTCGTAACGCTTTCGGTTCTACGAGGGTTAGTACAGATCTATCTCGTTGCTCATGTCTAATAGATTAGATCTTGGCTTTTATCTAGATTAGATCTAGGTTTTGTTCGTTCTTGCGGTAGAATTTTTTTGTTTTCCATGCTACGAACCCATCAGTACGAGGGGGTGATCCTAGTTGTGAGATGAGGATTACTTTGGTGGATATCAAGATGATGATCAATTATTCGAAGATGTCGCTCACTTATCCCCTTTTAAAATATTCTGATTAGACGAGCTTCTTCTCCCTCTTGTTTTATAAACAAAGATGGCTTTATGCAAAATAACCCCTCTAGCCATACGTCTTGCGGACTACACCCTGTACTCACCCTTGCTTTATTGATACTTTTGTAGCAGAGTAAGTGTTCCCCTGAAAATGAGTTCTGTGCGACATCGACACCGACGAGTAGCTTGGGGTTCCCGGCCGGCAGCCTGGAATCTATGGGCTGGGACGTCATCGTTATGCTTCAGTCCTCTTAGGCCATTTGTTAATTTTGCTATACTTAATAGCATATTTTGCCTTCCGTTGTTTGATGTTTGTGGTCAGTGACCTCTGCTTGTAATATTTGGTTCTTCGCTCAGTTATGAGCTTGCTGTAATAATTTTTGTGTCGCAGGGTTACTGTTGTGTTACCGATTCTTCACTGGATATCCTCGAGCTCTAGGTTAAGCTTATGCCAGGCTAATGTCTGGATTTGTTTAACCCTGATCCCGGGGGTGTCACATGAACACCCCTCATCATTGTTTTAGTGATTACATGATCCTAATTCACTGTAACACCCCCTATCATCATGACCGATGCTATAACTTAAAAGGTTGATATCGACAGATCAATCACATCACCATATGACTCATGCTTAACCTTTTGGTCACTTGTGTTCCGAGGCCATGTTTGTACATGCTAGGCTCGCCAATGTTAACCTTAGTGTATTGAAGTGCATACATGGCTTACACCCATCGTATTTGAATGTCGATATGCTTGCACCCGATCATCATGCCCTGTCTCATAATGAAGGACTTTCTTAGTGGTGCACACTAATGGGTGGAATTTTGTGTTCAGGGATCATCTTATAATGCTAGCATCGTAACTCTAGTACTAGGAGAATAAGATGCATAAGCAATCAACATCATATGTAAATAATTTATGTGATATGTTATGGTAACCGTTCCTTGATCTTCATCGAGTGCACCGGCTTTGGACCAGACTCATGGTGCCTCCATGTCATTGGAGGGTCATCATATAAACACTTACCTAGTCCATACATATCACCAACCTCCAGAAAAATAAAGTTAGATACCTCTACTTTATCTTTGCAAGTCTTATGTGGATGTATGGGCTTCCGCACAAGAACCGTTTCTTATATACGAACTTGCAGCTAGAATATGGATTGACTAGTTGCCGCTTTAAGTCCCTTTTCAAGACCATCCTTTATAAATTCTAAATCAACTAATGTAGGAGAGACAGACACCCACTAGCCACTTATATGGTACAACCCATATGTTGAGCGTGGAACCAGTCAAGCGTAAGCTTACACATAATGTCGGCCCAAGCCTCTTCACCGAACAATGCCGCAACATGAACAAGTACACGTGGGAGGCTACCAACTATAAAATCAATACCCATATATTTCTATGTGTTCTACTCGTACCAACACATATCTACGCATAGATCGTCTCTGATACCACTAAGGGGGTTTTGTTGGAGAAAAACAAATTTTTTCCTAACAATGAGAACACCATAGCCAAGATCTACCTATGCAAATGTAACATAACGAGAGGTATTCTGTGGTCATACCTTTGAAACCGAGCGGTTTTATGTTCCCGTTCACACATTACTAATGTAGCCAAAGCATAGATAATATCAAGGCCAAGAAGGCTTCAAGCGTCCATCACCACAAGTGGTGGTGCCTCCGAAGGAGTACACACGTCCCGTGTAGAGACGTCTCTTGGGCCCTGGTCCAGCAAAGCAGCGGAAGAAGAAAATTCGGACCGACTCCAATTGCATGATGGTGTGCGCATGGTGGAGAAAACTCTACCTCGTTGTGTACGCCCAAACTAGGGAACACACACATGAGGGAGAGAGGATAAGGTGAATGCCAATGGGATAAGATTGGGAGGAGGGCTCTCCCATCTACATATAGGGGAAAATGGAGCACTCCCTCCCTCAAAATCCCAGGATGGGACAAAACATGGGATAGGAAGGAGGAGGTGGCGGTCGGCAGTGGGATGGCCACTACCCCTGCATGCACGCAGCCCTAGGCTATACGGAGGTAGGGAGGGCCCCCACCTCGCGCGCTCTCTTGCCCTCATGGGCCCTTCCCCTCCGGGAAGGCCCATTAGGTGGGCTTTTGCTCCATTTATTAACTAAATCAATATTTATTCATTAACACAAATAATTATTAATAATTCCATATTGATTAATTTCTTACATTTTGAAACTCCTTTCGAACCCCTTCGAACAACTTCAGTTTTCTCCCATAAACGATTTCAGTTATATCTCTTCTATTTCTCTTACGATCACGGATCAACTCTCAGCGTCTCTACCTTTAAGCGTGACACACTTAGGGTTTGGGAATGCTCAAACATGATCGAGACCTATCTCCGATCAGTGACCAACAACATTGTGTGGAAACTCATGATGGCTCCCATAGATTCCATGAATAACTTGACCACTTGAATCTTAAATGTTGAGTCTCATTCCCTTTGCATTGCGATATCTGGTTTGTCCAAAATCCGATCTCTGGTATCGACATACCTAGTTTAATATTATTACCGGCAAACACATTTACTCATTTCCGTGATATTACATCCTCATGACCTAGTCACATGCTTGCAAGATCATTGATGTAATCTCCTAGAGTGGGCCCAGAGTATCTATATGTCACTCGGATAGGCAAATCTGATCTTGATGCATATGCCTCAACTATCACTTTGGAATACCCAATTAATATACACATTTATGGTCACCCTGTTACGGTGTGACAGTTGATGCAATCAAAGAAGTTGCATGTGATAGTGATTAAACATGATCTCATGGTCAAAGGAGTGAGTTTCTACGCTTTGCTAGATATACCAATGTTGAACTTTGTGGCTAGATCACATTGCAATGCTATACTTGGGTGTGTGTCAATCACATCATTCATCCAATGAAGTGACTTCATCGTTAGTTGACATAAATGTCCATGATCGGGAAACCTCAAATCGCCTCCCACACACTTTCTTATAAGTGCAAGCTTCTTCTTGATTTTGGACAAACCCAAAACCTTTAATGACTTGATAAAAACAAAGATTCTAGCTTCGAGATGCTTGCTTCATAAATGGAACGTTGAAGCTTGCACTCTTTCCCCGCATCCTTTGGATCAACAAAATATGTTGGTTATATTATATACAACTCTTCCTCAATGTTGCCATTTAGGAACGCGGTTTTCACATCCATCTGCCATATTTCGTAATCGAAATGTATAACAACTGCTAGTAAAACCCGAATAGACTTAAACTTCGCTACGGGAGAGAATGTCTCGTCGTAGTAAACTCCTTGAATTTGTCAAAAATCTTCCGCGACAAGTCGAGCCTTGTACATGGTGACGTTTTCATCATCATCATCAATCTTTTTCTTAAAAATACATTTATTCTCGACAGCCTTGCGGCCTTGTACATGGTGACATTGCCATCATCATCAGTCTTCTTCTTAAACCTTTATGGTCACCCTATTACGGTGTGGCGGTTGATGCAATCAAAGCAGCCACATGTGACAGTGATTAAACATGATCTAACTGTTAAAGGATTGAGTTACTAAGCTTTGTTAGATATTGCAGTGTTGAACTTTGTGACTGGATCACATTGCTACGTTTGGGTGTGTGTCCATCACATCATTCATCCAATGAAGTGACCTTGCTGTCAGTTAATATAAATGTCCATGATTGGGAAACCTCGATCATCGGTTTCCCAACGAACTAGTCTTCTAACAGGATACTAGGGACTCGGTTTGTTTATATAACACACGTGTATTAATGTTTCCGCTTAATACTGTTATAACATGGTACAAAACTATTATAAACATATGAGATATATCAATAAAAACAACTTTATTATTGGCCCGTAGGACATTTATCCTTCAGTAATCAATTACTACACGTAGTCTCTCCATGAACCATGTCCAACTTTTGTTAGATTCACCCTCAAGAACAACATAAGCGATGGGGAAAAGCCAATTATGGGATTCTAAGTCACAAGCTGTGGCAAGTTGTTCCCTAAACTTTCATGTTAAAGAAGTTGCATCTATTGCCAAGTATAGATTGCAGCCCTCTAGAAATCCTTTCTAGTATGCCTTCGGGCAGTCAAAATATCCGCTGAAGCATTTTTAATCCGCTATCATATAATTGACCCCTCTTCAACTCCTTTGTCTATCTCTCACTACCTCAATGTCAACATCAGTCCCAAGTGATTCCCTTTCTACCTTTCCTTTGAAACTATCCAACATGTGTAAGTTGTAGTTCCACTTGCCTTGAATAAAGTCCAAATCCATCTCCTTCTCATAAAAAATTATCATTAGTTCCTCCATTTTTATATCTTCATGCTCGTTGGACAACACATCATGCTTAAGGAGAAGTAGGCAATTTTGCTCGGTACCACGGGGAGAATCTAGTCTGTTATAACCAGTTGAGTTGTTTGACTTGTAGATGGTCTGAAATCATTAACAATAGTATATTCCCCAGTCTTTTTATTAACGATGTGTACAGGCGTCAACACAGTCCTAATCCCTAGATGTTTACCCCACATCATGACCAGGGCCTCGTGGGTTCTAATACCGCCAAAATTGCGAGAATTTTTTCATAGTACCTGGATACAAATTTCTCGTTCTAGCTAATCGGTACTTGCCAAATTCTTTGTACGAGTAACATAGAGTTAGGTCTTCCGCGTCTACTGTCAGTCGATAATCAAAACCAAGACTAACTAAAATTATATCACCATGCAAGGTTTCAGTATGACACCCGTGCCGAATGTTTAGTAGGTATCCAGATGCGGAAGAAGTCCGACAGTTATCAACAAACATCATCGATATTACCACATGACTAGAGTCGCTAATTAAAAAGGATAAAGACGGAATTACAGTTCTTACCATGAACGACACATTCACCGGGCTCCTGACCTGCTGAGCTTTGTTCCCCGCATTCTCTTCCCCTGTGTCGCCCTTGCATGTGCTATCTAGCCTCACAGGATCCATCTCTGGGCTCTCATGTTATGAAGGATCATCTCCGTGTTGGATCTGCTTCACGTCCACCATCATAGTCGTGCAACCAACAACCGGCTCAGCTTTTCTCTTCCGGCCTCCTGACCACAACATGACGAGTCACAACATGAAGGAGAGAAGGAAGAGAGGGAATGATGGCGAGGGCGACAAACAGAGGCCAAATGGTGGGCATTGGAGGTACGGGGCGATGCACGAAGAAACGGTGTGGCAGTCGGAGGGACCAGAGAAGTGGAGCGGAGCGGGGCGCTGGAGCGACAAAATATGGAAATTGTAGAATAATATGGGTTCGGATCCTCGAACCTAGGATGCTCGTGGTTGAAATCTTAGGTGTCGGGGCCATCTCGACAAAATAATGGCCAGAAAAGCAATTGCGTGGATGATGGGACCCACATGTAAGAAACTGAGTGATGACAAGTTAGACATGACAAACGTCAGCTGACGTCAAACGGGATAAGGGACATAGACTACTAACGAGACCGCGTTGGCTGGTGGCATTCTTCCAATTGGCCAATTCGTAGTGGCACAATCTCTATTTCCGATTGAATAGGAACATAGTCCTAATAAACCCTTAAAATAAGACACATAATAATTGGAAGCCAAATGATATAAGCTTTGACCAATTTTTTAGAACAAAACTATCAATATTTACCATGCTATGCCATTAGATATATGACAATATACATTTTTATATTATATCTATGCAATATCATAGTTTTAAATAGACTTTCTATAGTCTTGGTTAAACTTTTCATCGTCTAACCTTAGAAAAATTATACATCTTGTTCTATGGAACAGAGGTAGTAGCACACATAGTTCAACACTTCCATAAGTATATTAGTTTAAATAAATAGTTTTAGTTAGACGCTAAGACGCTTGCTTGATTAGTACGTAATATGGCATGGTTACATGTGTGATGTAAGCCTTAGTTAAATATATTCAATGGTCCGCCAAGAGTAAGGGAAATCAGCGACTGAAATTACTATTTCATACATGGTTTTAGCTGGGTTATAATTTTGGAAAGTTTTCGTATTTGTTTTTCTAAAATCCTTGTCGTTCCTGATTTTGCTGGAAATATCTCCCTCTTTTCTTTTTTCTTTTCTGTTTATAATATTCCCTTCTTTTTCTGCACAATACTATTTTTTTTCCTTTTTAGCTTTCTATTTTATTTTTTTCTGAAAACAAACAGAACGTGAGAATTGTGGACAAAATGTTGACTATTGCCGGATTCCAACGAGGAGGGGGAGGACGGCGGCATACCTTCGACTTGGTTACTTGCTTCAGAAATACTAGATAAGAAGGGGGTGCTCCTAGACTCAAGTTCTTAGCAAATCAGAGCACTCCCATGTGTTGACGGGTCCCACCCAGTGCGGTGGCTACTAGTTAGTTAGTTACATTATATCGGACTAAGTTACTTCGACTGACCACTAAGTTACGGTTAAGTTACAGATACATGATAACTAAGCTACAGAAAACAACGGATCTCCTGTGGGCTTCCCAAACCGAATCTCCAACTAATCAACGGACCAAATCTTGCATCCAGGATAACCAGGGGTCCAAAAATTCGTCTCCTTGCTTGTAGTCATTGGTAGGTGGTTCAAGATCCTATTTCTTCTTATTACTCCCTCTGATCCATATTAGTTGATTTGGATTTTTATAGATATGGATGTACCTAATACTAAAATGTGTCTAGATACATCCCTATCTACACAAATCTGAGTCAACTAATATGGGCCGGAGAGAGTATTATTTTTAAGTTCTCCGTGGGTGATGATTATTAATAGATTCTGTAAAAATTTCGAAAAAACAACCCTTCCGTGAGTTTAGCAATCGTGCATGTTTTTTTTTTTTTTCATATAGTCCTACATACTTGTGTGCTTGCAGGAGAGTACCAATCGGTGCAGGGCGGCATGCATGTAGAGGGGAGGAGCAAAGTCGGGCAGCTGTTGCGCGGCGTGTTCTCTCCTGACATAATTAGCAGCAAACAATGCCGTTAAGGTTGCCATGCTTACCCCGAACGTAGCCGTTGGTGTTGCCATTTTCATCCCCCTGACCCCCTCCATGCACGATGCATCCATGCTTATATAAGCACGCGCCCACAAAGATCTCCACCGAAATCTTTGAAAGATCCACGAAATCCAAGAAACTCACACCGCGATCTAGCGCTAGATCGTCACCAATCATGTCGGCCGTGCCCGGCAACGTGGAGGAAGACCAGCTGGGAGTCAGCGGCAACCATCCGAAGCGGTGCGCGGCGTGCAAGTACCTGCGGCGGCGGTGCGCCCACGACTGCGTGCTCGCCCCCTACTTCCCGGCGTCGCAGCCTCACCGCTACGCCTGCGTGCACCGGGTCTTCGGCGCCAGCAACGCCGCCAGGCTGCTCCAGGTTAGTACTAATCCGCCATTGACAAATCATCAGCTAGTTTACTTAGCATAAGTTAGTTAAAGAGGATCGGGCTTTCACGCTTGATGATTTACCTTGGTGAGATGCCATTCTGCAGAGCTTGCCCGTTGAGGAGAGAGGGCAGGCGGCGGATACGCTGGCCATGGAGGCACAGTGGCGGGTGGAGGACCCGGTGTACGGATGCGCCGGGATCATCAACAACCTGCAGGAGGAGATTCTCGCCGCGCAGGGCGAGCTCGCCAGGACGCGGGCGCAGCTCGACCTCGCCGCCGCGCACCGTGCGCAGCTGCAGCTGCAGCAGGCTCATGTTCCTCTTACTCCGCGGCCGCATTCGCCGCAGCGGCCCGGCGACCACCACCAGGCTGTCGCCGTCGCGCCGAGGCAGGAGGAGGCGCCGCTTGACCCAGACGAGTTTCTCGATCTTGATGGATTCTGAGCTTTGATCGATCGGGTCCAGTGCGTGTACGTAGGCGCATGCGAGCTCTGATCGATGGTGGCATGCATATTGGGCGGCTTTTGCCACGGAAGTTATTATTGGCTGGTGAACGAAATGAATAATGTAGTGTTGCGATTTGTATTCAGATCTCTAATGCTGTTTGCTTTAGTCTCTTTGTAAATGTGGGCTGCCTACGTGTGCATCAACATTTCGTACCATTTAATAAAATGTAAAATTTCTTGACTAAATCTGTTACTGCATACCAAATTTGTAGCACTCCTTATGTTATGGTAAGGAGAATGGGTATCTGGGCTGGCTGTGCATGGTGGCAAATACACTCGCTAAAAAGTTGTAAGGAAATTTGAAAATAAGTAGAGACATATGTACAACACACTTTTACTATTTGTAGAAATTTTAACTTCAAAATCAATCTAAATCATAAAAAAAGGAAACATAATGTTAAGAACTGTAATTAATCCAAAGTAATCCATGAATGGAGCCTGTTAACGTTAACACAGGCAAGTCTCTTTGTACTAGCGGAAATTTATAGGGGTTTTGGATGATTCTACTAGAAGAATCTTTGCAGCTAACGTTTTCTTCCGCGGATTGTGTCTCTCGGTACATTCTGCTCTCAACTAAATAAGTTGAAAAAAATACATGGAACAACAATAGAAAAAAATAGCTCCATCACATAGGCGCATTCAAAACCTAGAGGAACAATCCACCTTTGACTCCGCTGCCACAAACAGGAGAAACGTATTTTGTAACATTTTTCACTCGTAAGTTAGCAAAGTATCACATATAACATCGATCTTTAAGGCACTTGATTCCCTCTCCAAAAACATCAAATCAATTAACGGTCACACACATGTATTTCTTTCGGAGTGTAATTCACATATAATAAGATGACCTCATTAGATCAATACCTGCTTGTTGGTGAAGAAAGTCACAGAGTTTGGAAGACAGAACGGACATCTTTGTGGACAGTGGATAATGTTGCATGCCAAAATTCAGTTCAAATATTTTAAAATAAATCAATTCAGATGATATTTTGTGGCCACATTTCCATGCCAAGTACATTCATCCACAAAGTCAAGGTATGAATCTTCGGAAAAAATTATCTTCTCTGCAAACAGGAAAGGGGTTACTCAAACAAAAATGTAGGATAGCAATAAACAAAACAGAAAGTTTTACGTTCTTCTGGACAAAACGTCAGAGTAGTTTCATGCCTCACTTACTCCTTCAAATTTTTTTGCATAATTAGTAGTAGTATATGATTGCCTAATCTATTCTGAAGTAATCCTGGTAATTTATTTGTTATACAGCCATAACAGCCTCGAGAGCAGCATGACTTCCCATACTGAATACAATGACCACGTCCTGTTTATATATGTGATTACAGACTCGACGAAGTTCCTACACACAAAAATAACATGAATTTCCCATTAATCTCTAAAGCATTACTCATCTAGATACCAAAGATATAATCACATGAACTATAATCTAAAATTTTACCCATTTATCCAATAGCACTATCTAAAGCATGCTAAAAAGGAGTTGATGATAAAATCAGGAGTTCATCATAGTTCTAACTTGAGCCAAAAAATACCAAGAATTTAATCCTAGAGATATACATTTCAGAGACTGATAAGACCCAGATCTCAACCCAAATGACAGCTCATTCTTGTAGAGCACATATAGTGGGCAAACTGAAGCTCACAACATCGACACTAATATAAATTTGCAACTTTCAGTTGCAGTGGAATTCAGCAAATACGTTTGTGCGGACATGTTTTACATAGGAACCTCATGAAGTGTTATTATTACCTCTATTCTTAATTTGTTTGGTGGCGATCAAACTACAGTTGAAGTGTTGTTATCAGTAAGACTGAAGGTCGGAAAATATTAGTACGTAGAGAAGGCATTAATAACCAAGGAAAACTCGAAGTAGGCAGAAAATTAAGTGAATAATTGGAAAATACAAATATTGTAAATAAATATGTTTTATCTTTGGGAAAGAGGTAGGAGAGTGCACACAACCTCAAGTGCTTTTCACGTTCAGATTTTTCCAATTTAGAAATCAAACATTAGAACCTTGATAATAGTACAGGTAAAACTGTAGTTAATAGCATATTCTTACATCAGTATACAAATTTATAATTTTCAATGCTTAGGAAATCACGGCACATAATGGACAGAGGAATGTCATGTTCTTGGTAATAGATGGCTGCAAATTATTAGGAGGTACACTAATATCAAATTAAATTAAGCATTTTGTGCAATACGAAAACAAACATCAATAAAAACTGCTAGAAGAACTATACTTGATAAAGCAAAGTTGGGAGTATTTTAATTCTAATCCATAGTCTCAATTACCGCGTCAGATGAATTACTTCATCGCTTGGATGGATGACGAAGCAATACACTATTATTTAAGTATATATCCTCTATATGAAACCTTAGTATCCTATCGAAAAACCAAATCTAACTATGCCTGCATCTCGTTATACGACATCGGAGAAATGCTTGGTCAAAAATAGTAACAACGACTCGCCGAAGTTTAAGAAATCTATCACATAACCATTGTCTGTCCATTTTTTATGGTCCACGTATTCCCATTTTATAAAGAAATGTGAAAGGACAAACAACCTTATGACTGGAGAGTCATGTAGTAACTCTCTGAGAAGTGTAGTCCACCTCTTTGTTAATGGAACAAAGGAAATCTACTGTGACCAAAAATAAGAATATATTCCACTTCTACAGTTACTTATGAATCAAACATCCAATGTCTAGATATCTTTTTCAGGTCTGGAAGGATTCAAGTAAGAGCATATTCCGTAGTAAAAGGCTCAATCTTCCATCGGATTATATGGGGATTAAGAAAAACCTAAAGTTTACAACAGAACTAATAGAAATTCATGGAATAAAGTAACCGATTTCATTAGTGCGCTAGCTAGGATTATTCTTTGGATGATCAGGACATGAAGGTGTTCGAAGCTTGACAGAAAAAAGAGAACAAAACAAAAGTCGTGCTTCCTTGCAGTTATACCTTATGCAAACCCTTGTGTTATGCCGCCTCCTGCCGGTTGTTCACGGTGTCACATTGTTTGAATGATTCGCAACGCATCTTCTCAAGACAACCGTCCCATCTGCCTGCATAACCTCAAATCGCAAATGAACTCTCCAGATCAAACGCTGCAACCATGGAGGAAGAATGAACCAGAGCCAGAACGAAACATGTGAGCAGGACAGAAAAAATACCGTTTAATAGAGAACTGGTTATTTATCTTAGAATTTCAGTCCCAATTAGTTTTTTAGAAAATGCGATGTGTTAAGGTTGTGGAATGCAGGTGCACCGAAGTAAAAAAATTGCTGAGGAAAAGGATATGTAGCCAAACATAGCCAGGTCTGCAATGTATTGACTGAATTCAGAGTTCAGACTACCTTCCCAATTAGTTTTTTAGAAAATGCGACGTGTTAAGGTTGTTGAATGTAGGTGCACCGAAGTAAAAAAAATGCTGAGGAAAAGGATGTGTAGCCAAACATAGCCAAGTCTGCAATGTATTGACTGAATTTAGAGTTTCAGACTACTTTCTTGAGAGAAAATCAGAACTGTGACTTGTGAGGTCGAGGGGACCCGAACCAAGGACATTTAGCTAGCTTGCTGGCACTACTTGCATTCTTTCTGCAAGAATGCATTAAGCGCTTGCTTTGCTCATACTCATCGAAAAATTAGATAGATCGATTTATCCATGGATTTATCTCCAGACCTGAATTGCATAGATTGTAATAATCTAAAACACTCTCCGAGCACCACAAGCATGGACTGCGCGCGCGTGTCCTCAGTAGGGATGGCACCCGGCGGGTTCGGTGCCGGGTCCGGCCCCCCCATACCCGCCCTGCATCCGTAATCGGGTCCAATTTTTCTCCAGACCCGCCACCCGCTGGGTACGCGGGGACCCAACAGGTACCCGCGTCCATGTTCTACGAGGCGGCGGCGACGATGACGCAGAGGCGCAAGACGACGGCGATGATGGCGCAGAGCTTTCGAGGCGGCGCAAACACGCGAGAGGCAGCGGCGTGAGGCGGCGGTGCATGGGCGGCGCAGAGGCACGCGGCGGGCAGCGGCGTAGAGCCGCAAGACGAGGCTCAGAGGCAGCGGCAACTCGCGAGAAAGAGATCGATGGTGGGCTACTGGGCTAGGATTGTGCGGGTGTGAGTTAGGAGGTGGTCTGGTCGATGGTGCGCCTGTTGGTGGGCCAAACGTTGAGGCTATTAGTATGAATCTAGACAATATGTTGGGCCGATGACGGGTCTGCGGGTCTGTGGGTATGGGTCTGGCTCCTCCATACCCGCCCCGTATAATTTGGCGGGTCTAACATCGGGTTAGCGGGTTTCGGGGCCACATTTCCATCCCTAGTCCTCACTCCTTGTTGTGCTCCTTCGGGACATTCCCAGCTAAGCTACTCAAGCGACGTCCGTGGAAGCAGGGTGCGTGCTATTCGGGGATGGTATTCCACTTAGCCTCCTCCGCATAGGGACACTCTAGTTTTTTGACGACATCAACCTCGAGCTCGACATCCGTCTCCGTCTCCCTCCCCAGTTCTTCCTACATCGAGCCCATATACACTTCCCACCTGAACTACCAAGAATGCATCGGCCGCCACGGCCAAGTCCTGGAAAAAATCAAGAAGGCGCGGAGCTGAGGCACTCACTATCCATCGACGAAATCGCGCATGCGAGGAGGTCTGTCCAGAGATGGCAATGGCGACCCTCCGTGGGCCGTTGAGGCAAGCGCAACAACTCCAATGAGGATCTCCTTCATGATCATACTCGCCACCATTCTAGCGTCGGTTGGAGGGTTAGGGTGTAGGTGGGGTCGGGGCGAAGCATCCAGTGTGCACTCGCCGTGGAAGGGGAGCTTGGGCGGTAGAGGGGAGGTATGTGAGGAGGTGGTGCCGACGGCGGTGTCGGTGTCGATGTGTAGGTTACGCGGAATAAATGAATGGGAACGAACCGATCTGCCACTGTTACCACCAGAAGGTTTGGCAAGAACGGAACTGTCTCAGATAAAAAAATAATGAAACTGTCTGGAATCGGGACAGCTAGGAGACGGTAACATGCTGACAGGCAGGCTAAACCCAACGATCGGTCGCGAAGCAATCTGAGCTCTCCAATCCTAGGGAGCTTAGTTCTCTTAGAAGATTCCACAGGAACTCTTTCTATGTAGCGTTTGGTCTGTTTAAAAAGGGTAAAAATTGTTATTAAGATCTACTTACTTTAGAATTTAAATATAAATAAGAATTGACCAAAAATATATAACACTATATTCTATTTCAATTTTTGTAGGAACAGGGACATGCTTTCCCGATTACTGTGTTTTTAAGTAGCCACGGGTGTTTAAATATGACTGCAAAAAAAAAATATGACTGCAAATGAAAATGGCACGTTTAACAAAAGTACGGATGTCTAAAATGCCGAGTTATTTCCTTGAGAAGTAAAGTGAGAAGAAAATATATTTTTGAATATATTAAATGGTAATGAAACGAGGACAGATAAGGATATAATAAGCACAAAGTGTTGGAGTGAACAGTCAGGCGTGCATGCAAAACAGTACCGTGAGGAAAGGAGATAGGACGATCGCGGTGACCTAAAAATCCATCTAGGTTCCTTCCCCTCGTCGGTGACACTGCCAATCCGTATGACATACCACGGCTCTTTGCCGATTGGAGGATTCCTGTTTTTAACTTTAGGTTGTTTTTCAGCGTTTTCTTGGGAATGGTGAGGCGGCGGCTACATTCTGAAGTTAGAATAAGGTCCCGTGGTATCCTTCCTCCGGTGGTGCGTCTAGAGCCGACAGGATGGGCATAGAGTCGTCTGTCCGGCGGGTCTCCTAGGACCCAACTGTTTTTCATGTTCGTTGTTGGGGTTCAGGTCAGTCTCTTTTGATCTATAGTTGTCATCATTGGCGATGGTTGCTGCTCTGATGCGCTGGCCCTTTGGAGATTTAGCACGACGACTTCTCATATGTCTACTACAACAAGCTCTATTACGACAAGCTTTGTCCAACTTCAGTGATGAAGGGGCGAGGACGGTGGCATGCCTTCGGCTCGCGCAAGTGTATGTAGTCATCGTTAGGTGGTCCAAAGATCTATTTGTAATTTTTATTACTTTTCGCGCTCTTTGTACTAATGTAGATGGTATTAATAGATCGGTGGAATATTTACAAAACCAATTACAGAAAACATGAAGTTGTTGGCGGCCGCTTTTGTTTACAAATTGTGATCTTTCCTTATTTATTTATGAACTGGTTTGGCATATTATTATATCTAAATAAACATATCTCCTCCAACGAAATTATTACCTTGGCTTACTATTATTACCCCTGCAACTCTCGCAAATCTCTTGTAAGTAGAATGCGCAAAAAATAACTTCATTTCTTAACCATATAATGATCCAAACTAAGTTTACTACATCATAAAGAATATTCATTGTATATTAACCAATACCAATTTTAAAGATACGTTCCTAGATGATGGTTTGCTTGATCATCTTGGTAGGTTCAAACTCTAACTCATGGGCCTTGATTGCAACTATTTCAAGAGGATCATTGTCATTTCGAGCTTTAGGCCTCTTGAGATTCATCATTTTCAGAAAATCCTCCAAAAATAACGTACAAAATATCCATCTTCGTATTCTTCATCTATGTCTTGGCTAGCGCTTAATGTTGGGAATATGTCCTACAGGCAATCATGTATAATATTATTTCTGATGTATTTATAAAGTTGTTATATTGTCCTTATATAAACTTTGGATATGTATCATTGAATATGTGATTCGGTTGTAAAACTATATATTCACGTTGTTCATACTAGATGTCCTTGGTCATTGAGGTTGTGATGGACACACAACTTAGACTAATGTGAAAGTCGGCTGATGACTCAGCTCCACTTGTCGTGGGCATGGTGATGCTATTCCAACTTACACGGATTCGACTAAAGAGTTTAGCGAGTCGGACTGACCCATATTGATATAAATGAACAAGTCCTCATCTGTATGTCTCAATCAAAGAAATACTTAGACCCAAGGTTATCGCACAATCCGAGTTGCGTGTCACCGAATTAGGTTTTGTCAAATGCTGTTCTATCAAATGGCAGTTATAAAGGCAGATTTCGGGTCGGCTGAGAATCAAGCTGCGTGATATGGATAAACAAGATAGGATTTTTCTCCTCCGACTAGAGAGATATTCTCGGGCCCTCTCGGATGATATGATTCGCAAAGTATGGCCATGCATGACTCGGTTAAGTGTTAATCAAGGCATCCGACTAAGAGTTAGTTGGATGAATCACTTATCTCGGATCGAGAAGAGAGTTGAGCTATTTGAAGGATGATAATTATTTGTCTATAGCTTGACAAGATGTATCGTGAGATAAAGGGACTCGGACGCAAGTCGCATTGGAAATTATGTCGTCATGACTCTTTGATACTTGAGAGTTGGGACGTTTTATTAGCAGGAACCGCTACCGACTAATCGATTACGAGTAAGACTTAAATAGTGTCAGAGTCAGCATGAGCATGTCGGGTCACACACTTAAGAGTGAGAGCAAGTTTTGGTTAGACCTGAACCAAAAACATATTTAGGTTGGAGCTGAATCGGACAAGGACTCAGTCAGTGAGTTAGACTCACAGTGACGAATATAGGCTTTAATGAATGGGCCACAAATGAGTGGAGTCCACTTTCACTCCCTATATATACTGGGGCGCAGATATCCAAGGAGCACAGTTAGGTCATTTCATGTGTTGAAAACTCTAGCTTCATTTCAGTCTAGCCGTTGTACTGGATCTAGCAGTTCACATTCGGCGCTTATCGTCGTACGTGTGGATACTGCCAGATGTGTTGTATGTTTAGCACTTCGACGATCTTGGATTGGATCGAATCGTGAGGACTGCACTTTCACTACAACACGGAGCCTGAGCGCTGGCGCTTATAGACGTCGAGGCACAACCTTAGTCGACGCGGCCGTGCTGACGCGGAAAAAAGTCTCCAGGGATAACTGCGTCAGAGATTCGAAAGCGACAGCGAATTTTTTAGCGCGCACAACGTGATCCACCGAGCTAGCGCTTCCGTGACGTGGCCAAGGATGCGCCACGTTACATTACATAAGACAGCGTAAATTTAGTGTCGTGTAACCACGCATAAATTTACCGTGTTACACCATCCAACATCACTGAAAGTTAATTGCATTAATAATAATTGACTTACGTTGCTAATCTCGTTGCAATTCTAACATTTCAGATTTTATATATATTATCAATATTTATTGTGAACCCATTTTAACACAATATTTATTTTAATATTTATATTTTTCACATATTACATAAATTGCTTCAAAAATAAAAAATCAAAATAGAAGATTTCCTAAACACTAAATCTAATTCTTGAGAGCCTCTCTATTCTCCTATTCTACGAATTCCTAAACAAAATCTTAACGATAATGACCACGCGCTAATCTGCTTCGCCCACCGCTGACGTGACGACCACGCATGGATCTGCTTCGTCCACCGTTGGTGCGACGACCATGCACGGATCTGCTTCGCCCACCCCTGGCGCGACGACCATCCACAGATGATCTGATTCGCCCACCGCTGGCGCGATGACCACACATAGACGACCTGCTTCGCCCAATCACGCGACGATCTGCTTTGCCCATCCCTAGTGCAATGACCACACGCAGACGATCTGCTTCGCCCAGCCACGGACGATCTGCTTCACCTAGCCACGCAATGGTCTGCTTCGCCCACCTCGACGACCACGCGCGGATGAGCTTGATCCACGCGCAGCGCGGCTAGTGAGATCTAGGGTTTTAGTCCCGTTGTGGGAAATGGGGGAGTATGTGGTCATTGTGGTAGTTGGAAGGAGGAGAAATGGTTGCTTATATTATATAAGGAGGAGCAGTGAAGGTTGGTTAGAGCAACTAGAGCAGTAACCGAAAACTTCGGAACCGAAAAACGTATATTCAGTCTTCCGAAAACGCGGGGGAGGAAGATTTTGCACCTGGCGTAGAACATAACCCATAAACACGAACTGAAAAAACGCAATTCAAATGTCGCGGGGAAATCCTTCGATGATCATATATATATATGGTAGTTTGATGCTCTGATTGAGCATGAAAAGTTACATAATCGTTACTAAAAACCTAAATTAGCTAGTAGCCTAACCACGCGGACTAATTCCGAGCAAAAGGAGGCCAGATTGGCCTTTGCGTGCGGCGGGGATGGTGGTGGAGCCCTCGCCGCCGTTTCCGTACTTGGCCAGCTTCCCTGGGGGCGTGATCCCCCAGTTCGTCCACCGGCGGGCGCTGCGCTTGCGCGCACCCTCTGACCGGTTGAACTTCCGGCGTTGTGCCTCCGTGCAGAACACGAGGGGCTGCAGCGGCGAGTGCAGAGCCACAGCGCGAGGCCATGGCATCGCAGAGCGGAGGCGAAGCTAAGTTTCTAATTGCTGGATTGCTCGTCGGAGAGGAGGCTGGTGGCGGTGGAGCGAGAGGTAGCGGCAGAGGGGAGTAGGGTTTGGAAGCCAAACTCCCCTCCACGGCCCGTTTTAATACGTGGTGGCAGCCGAATTTCTCGGGCCCCCGAACTCTGTTTACGGGCCAGGCCACGAGTTTGGGCCCTGTTCTGGGCCTATTTCGGCCTGAACCCGTAAACTCGCCGGAATTTTTCGGTTCCGGCCCCTTTTTCAGTATCTTTTAGAGATGCTCTTAGGGTTTGATTTATGGGCTTTTCAACAAGTGGGCCGCATGTGCACAATAAGCCCATAATGGTGCCCAATTTCTCTTTCAATAGAACAAATAAACATGGTTTTTAGAACATAATAACATCCTTAATCATCAATAATACCAGAGATAGGCCAGCTAGTGCAATCCTAGAAGGCTCTAGAGATCTAGCAAGATTCAGACAAATATCATTGTTGGGGGATACCCCCCGGGGGGGGGGGGGAGGGTCACGCCGGGGTATAGAGGCCGAGTTAGCCGAGGTACGGCAAGGTCAAAGCGTATGCTGGCCGAGTCACCTCAAGGCAGGCCGACTTACGGAGTAACCCGGACCGGAGGATGTCCACCTAACTGTGTCCCGGCCGACGTATGTCGTATTCCGGCAGGCTTTTTATAACTTGTATGCAGGCACCACGGGGCCGGATTAACCAGGCACGATCCGGGTTATATCAGGCTTGTAAGAGAAGGAATGTATCTCGCTGGTCAAAGGGTGACCTCTATGCGCAGGAGCGTGAGCAAAGCGAACAGAGGGAGGGACCAGCAAGGCGTGGCCGACAAAGGTGACACACCCTATATCGGCTGACGCTGGCGCCGCAGAGGCTTACGTAGCCTCTACATGGCTTACGGTGGCAAAAGGTGACCCGGTCGGTTTACTATTTTGGGAGTGGCATATTCCCAGAAATATGCCTCCACGTATGCCCCAGCTAATAGCCTGGCCTCCCCTTTATAAGGAGCGCCAGGACCTCAGTAGAAGGGGATGGCGAGTTATTTGCCCTATGCGGGAGTAGTTGGTAGTGGTGAGAGTAAGAGATCTTCTTTCTCCTCTCCCCAATACAGCTCAAGGAGCATCTGTAAACCTTGAACACTTGGAGAATACAAAGCATCTGTGTGTGGAATCACCACACTATCCCTCCCTAGATTCCTCTAGTGCATATTGGCCCCACCTTTAGCCTATCCATGGCATCTGCCATGACACCACCACGACAGTTGGCGCCCACCGTGGGGCTAGCGGCGCTAGTATGAGTGAAGATCCGGACGGGAAGCATCATCGGCAACGACAAGCGCATCGTCTCTGGGCTCGTTCAGCGCTTTGGAGCGCTGGACTACGTCAGCGACAATGTTGGTTGCTTCGGTAAGCGACCTCCACTGTGCAATGGTGTCTTCGTCAAGTTTGGCGCCCACAGGATCTACGTCGGCGTCGATGTGTCTTGCGTTCACCCGCGGCACGTCGTCGAGGGAGGCGAGCCACCCCTTAGCGCGGCTCACGGTGCATGCATTACTCTCTCCCCCGATCGCGTCGAGGTGATGATGACAGCACCTGACGCTGGTGCGAGCAAAGACCCGGCACCAGATCCGGAGGTAACACCCAAGGCACCCAGGAAAAGTAGAGGTCCTCCGCTAGAGAGGCCAGAAAACTTGCTGCGGCAAGTGATAGATAGCTTGGAAAGCCCCATAGCACCTGTGGTAGATCCGGCTCAGGCACAAGCCGAGTTAGAAGAAACTAGGCAGAAAATACTAGAGGGCGCGAAAAAGATAGCCGTGGCTCAGAAGTCGTTGAACATGACGTTGCGCGAGTACGCAAGAGCAAATAAGGTAGATGTTGTAAAGTAAAAGGGAGAAACCTCATCAGTGAGATGAACAAAGAGGGTGATACTAGAGTTGAGGAATCAGAGAACCCTTTGTCCATGGGGTTGCCGAAGTACAGCACCCCGACAAAGAACCTCAGAGCAGCAGATGCAGCTGCATCCGAGTTAGAGGGTTTGACGGGTGAAGCCCGACAAAGACAGCAGGAGAGGGTCAGCGAGTTAGTTCGGATCGCTAACAGACAGAATAAGGAGTTGCTCAGGGCTAACCCGGGAAGAGCTGGGGCTTCCAAGATCGTTTATTCAGCAGTGGGAAACCCGGAGAAATCCGCTGGGGTTGCATCATCACCTCATGATGGCCCTAAAAGAGAGGAAGTGGTAACCTCGGCGAGGAGAAACAAACAGATAGTCCCGTATGACCCGGCAAGGGCAGGGAAAGGAAAAGCAGTGCAGAGAAATGAGGATAGACAAAGTGTCAGCCGAGGTGAAGCTGGCCGAGGTAACCGCGACCAAGGCAATGCCGGTTAGAGAAACACTGAAAACGGCAATGCCGGACAGCGTAACTCGGTGGGTGCAGGGCAAAACCCACCTCGGCAACAACAGCAGTAGAGTGTACCTCGGCAAGAGCAGAATGCCGGCCAAGGTATGCAGCAAAATTGCGCTCAACAAGAGCAAGACAGATACAATGGTGGTGATTCCGAAATGGTGAACGCAGGATACCCTAGGCCGGATTATCACGTGATAGGGTCAAGGTTGGGAAGCAGGAACTTGATGCCTAACGACGCCAGGTTAAAGCTGGATCGGCTCTATAGGTCAGAGCAGATTGAGGGGCAAGGTCCTCCGGGTCCAGCGTGCTTTGGGCCCCGAATCATGAAAGATCCTCCGGTACCTAACTTCTAGTTACCCAGAGGCACGAAAACATATGATGGAAGCACCAAGCCGGTGGATTGGTTGATCAACTACGCAACGACAGTGAAGATTGCGACAGGCAATTTGAGATGGGCGGTGAGATACCTGCCTCAGATGCTGGAGGGGCCAGCGAGGGTATGGTTAAACAATTTACCGCACCGTACTATCAACTGTTGGATCGATTTTGAGGAAATGTTTGTCAGTAACTTCTCGAGCACGTATCATAGGCCGAATAGGCCACATACCCTAGCATGTGCAAGCAGAGACGAAATGAAACAGACAGGGAGTTCCTAACCCACTGGTGCACTGTGAGAAACTCGTGTGAAGGCATGATTGAATCTCAGGCCATAGCTTGGTTTGCACAAGGGTGTAGATATGCGAGCATGTTATGGCAAAGGTTACAAAGGGATATGCCAACTACACTGGCAGAAACAATCCGGATTACTGATTTGTATGCATTGGGGGATCCGACTCAACCCTGGCTTGTATCAAACGAGTCAAATGAGGAGTACTACCAGTGAGATGGAGCCGGATCATCTCGACGAAATGATTACCGGGGTAAGAGAAGAGATGATAGACCGGATTACAGGTACAGTTCGCAACAAGTTGCTGTTGTAAACCAAGATCAACCCGGAGCAGGGAGTAATTAGCGTTAGAAAACTGGAGGGCAACAGTGTACCCCAAGAAATGATGGCAAGAAAACTTGGACGCCCGAGCAAAAGAGACAGTGGCAAGAAAAGAAAGACCGACCGAGGTATACGTATGAGGCAATGCTGGATCACACGTGTAAATTTCACACGCCAAATCCGAGTAACTCGGCGGGTCATACAACTAGGCAATGTGAGTGGATGAGGAAGACTGAACAAAGTGGCTCGGGGAATGCTCAGGCACCTCGGAACGATCAACCTCGACAGGAGTTACCTTGGCAACAGTTGCTCTCCGGAGCAAATACGCAACAGTTAATGTTATCACCACCTCCTCCGAGGTATGAGAATCATGAGAGAAGGGATGTAGTGCATCAGGTGGAAAACCAGCATCAGCCAGATCAAAGGTACCCCGGCAATGATGGGAGAAATGAATACAGAGAGCATCACCAGAGTTATTGTGTGTTCACCACGGAGGAAACAGATAGGAAAATCTTGCAACGCCGACATATGGAAGTGAATGCGGTTATGCCGGAAGTGACGAGGTATATGCCTTGGTCGGATCAGGAAATTACCTGGAGTATCAAGGACCATCCCAAGCTTATGCCAAGCCCTAGTTCGTATGCATTAATGCTGGACCCGACGTTCATCGGGCCAAATATCAATGTGAGGTTTTCTAAGATGCTGATTGACAATGGCAACAACATCAATATCATGTACGTGGATACAATGCGCAAGTTGGGTATCTCGGAGAACATGCTCCAAACCACAAGGACAACTTTCCATGGCATTCTGGATGGTATCTCGTGGAACCCATCGGCAAAGTCCAGGTTGACGTGTTGTTCGGCACGAGAGATAACTGCCAGACTGAGAATCTGGAGTTTGAGGTTGTGAACTTAGAAAGCGCGTATCACGCGTTACTCGGCAGGCCAGCCCTGAACAAATTCATGGCAAGTACTCATATCAGCTACCTGAAGATGAAGTTGCCTGGGCCAAATGGAGTAATTACCATAGCTGGGGATTTCCGACGTTCCATTGAGTGTGCGTCAACCAGGTCTAACCTGGTCGAGTCACTCGTGATTGCACAAGAAAAGAGAAAGATCCAGGAAGTAGTGGCATTGGCTCAGTCCGCGCAGCAGTATATGCCGGCGCTGAGCAACCCGCATGGAAGTGTATCATTTCAAGCAACAAAGGACACAGAGAAAGTACCTGTTGATGATCTGTTCACAGAGCACACCGTAACAATTGGTGCCGGGTTAACTAACAAATAGGAAAGCGAGCTCATCAACTTCCTCCGTGAGAATCGGGATATCTTTGCTTGGTCCACACAAGACTTGCAAGGTGTTCCGAGGGAGTTGGCCGAGCACTCTTTAAATGTAAGACCCGGAGAAAAGCCGGTAAAGCAACCTCTCCGCCGCTTCGCCGAAGATAGGAGAAATGTCATTGGAGATGAGATAGCTCGGCTCCTCGCAGCCGGGTTCATCATGGAAGTGCTTTATCCGGATTGGCTATCTAATCCGGTGCTGGTGGAAAAAAAAAAAGATGATCCAAATGTGGCAGTGGTTTGGCGTATGTGCATCGATTACACGAACCTGAATAAGGCGTGCCCAAAAGATCTGTTCCCACTGCCAAGGATAGATCAGGTCATAGATTCTACTACTCGGTGTGAACTGTTGTCATTCATAGACGCATATTCTGGTTTCCACCAAATACCTCTGAACCCGAATGGTCAAATAAAGACTGCGTTTATTACCCCGTACGGGGCTTATTGCTATCGCACCATGCCTTTTGGTTTACATAATGCAGGGGAAACATATCAAAGATGTATGCAAAAATTCCTACACGATCAAATTGGTCAAAATGTGCAAGTGTATGTGGATTATGTGGTAATAAAAACCAAGGAAAGCAAAACGCTCCTTGATGATATCAGGCAAACGTTCGCGAACCTAAGGAGGTTCCGAATGAAGCTTAACCTGGAGAAGTGTACCTTCGGTGTCCCGGCTGGGAAATTGCTCATATTTCTAGTCTCCAGCCGAGGTATCGAAGCTAACCCAACTAAAATCTGAGCCATAGAGCGAATGGAATTGCCGAAATGTCTTAACAATGTCTAGAAGTTCACTAGTTGGCTGGCATCCTTAAGTCGGTTTGTATGTCGGTTGGGAGAAAAGGCACTGCCTCTCTATCAGCTAATGAAAAAGTCGGACAAGTTCATATGGACGCCGTAGGCCAATGAAGCCTTCATCCAGTTAAAGAAAATGTTAGCCACTACACCAGTGTTAGCCTCTCCACTATCAAAAGAGCCAATGTTTCTCTACATAGCCGCAACCAACCGAGTTGTAAGTGCAGTAGTAGTGGTAGAGCGCGACGAGTAGGGTAAGTCAGTGCAAAGGCTAGTCTATTACCTGAGCGAGGTATTATCAGCATCAAAGCAGAACTATCCTCACTATCAGAAGATGGCACATGGTGTATATATGGCCGCAAAGAAGCTGAAGCACTATTTTGAAGAACACCCCATCAAAGTGATATGTGAGGCCCCCATATCTGAGATAATGAGAAACAAGGATGCGAGCGGCAGGATCGCAAAATGGGCAATTGAGCTAGCCCCTTATGCTCCACAATACGACAGGAGAGATGCGATCAAGTCTCAGGCTGTGGCTGACTTTTTCGTGGATTGGGCCGAGATGCAATATGAGCCACCGTTGCTAGATCCGAACTACTGGAGAATGCATTTTGACGGATCAAAAACGAAAACCGGGTTAGGCGCCGGAGTTGTGCTTACCTCACCCAAGAAAGACCAGCTGAAGTATGTACTGCAGATCCACTTCACAGCATCAAACAATGTTGTAGAATATGAAGCACTTGTGCATGGGCTCAAAGTGGCAAAAGAAATTGGAATACGTCGGATCCAGTGCTTTGGTGACTCGGATTTGGTAGTTCAGCAAGTCTCGGGGCAATGGGATGCTTTGGATGGCATTATACAGATTTCATGTGCAAAAGATATCAGGATACTTCGAGGGATGCGAGTTTCACCATGTACCCCGGCTAGAAAACGAGGTTGCCGACGTACTGTCGAAGCTCGGATCAACCCGACAAGCAATTCCACCAGGGGTAGCACTAGAGCACCTCAGAAAGCCATCTATCAGGCCATCCCCAGAATCTGAGACAATCTATATCCCGGCCAATCCGAAGTCGGAAGCTGTGCCCATGGACATTGATGTGGGAAGTGGTTCAGGAAACCCGGGGACTGCTTCGCAGAACCCGGGGACTGCACAGCTTGACCCGATAGAGGTTATGTCAGTGGATCAAATGGAAGTTGACGAGGATGTGTTTCCTGTGTGAGCTATACCAGCTTGGGCACTGCCCATATTCCAGTTCCTGCAGGATGGATGCTTGCCCGATGAAGAAGTGCTTTCAAGGAAAATTCAGAGGAGGGCAAAGGCATACACAATTATCAATGCCGAGCTATACAAGAGGAGTGTCACGAATGTCCTGCAACGGTGTGTTGACCCGGAAGAAGGGCTTGACATCCTCTGAGATATACATCAAGGGGAATGTGGGCATCACGCCTCATCTAGAGCCTTAGTGGCAAAAGCTTTCTGGCATGGATTCTACTGGCCAAGTGCCTTAGAACAAGCAGAAGATCTAGTAAGAAAATGCTATGGTTGTCAGAGGAATGCTACCAAGAGACACATGCCAATGTCAGAGCGCAAGACCATACCAATTACTTGGCCATTTGCTGTATGGTGTTTGGATATGGTTGGTCCATTTAAGCCGGTGAGAGGAAATATGACCCATATCTTGGTTATGGTTGACAAGTTTACGAAATGGATTGAGGTAAAGCCGATAAAAAAATGTGATGGAGCTACAGCTGTGAGGTTCCTCAAAGATATAATCCTGAGATATGGCTATCCTCACAGTATCATAACAGATAACGCCACCAATTTCGCTGAAGGAGCGTTTGCGCGATTATGCCGTGATAAGAAGATTCGGCTGGACATTGCTTCAGTAGCCCACCCCGTATCGAACGGACAAGTGGAAAGATCCAACGGATTAGTTTTATCCGGGATAAAACCCCGACTCATTGAGCTGCTGCAAAGATCAGCGGGGTGCTGGATAGAAGAACTACCAGCGGTACTATGGAGTTTAAGAACAACTCCGATTCGATCAATGGGCTATACGCCATTTTTTCTAGTATATGGGGCAGAAGCTGTATTACCAGCCGACATAGAGCATGATTCACCTAGGGTCACCCAATACACAGAAGCCGAAGTGCGAGAAGCCTGGCAAAATGATGTTGATCTGCTAGAAGAAGCGAGAGAATTGGCATTGTCCAGATCCGCCATATATCAGCAAAATCTCCGACGCTATCATAGCTGGAAAGTAAACCCCCGAGTCTTCCGGGAAGGTGATCTGGTACTCCGGCTAGTACAACGTACTGCTGGCATGCATAAGTTATCCCCCCCATGGGAAGGGCCATTCATTGTGAGCAAAGCATTGCATAATGACTCTTATTATCTCATGGATGCAAAACCACAGGAGAAGAACAAGGCGGACAGGTCTGGCGAGGAATCTAAGCATCCATGGAATGTATCCCTACTTCGTCCATTCTACACTTAACAAAGAAGTGTGTGTATCCGAGTTTCTCATATGTCGGTATGTATGCCGGCAATGAGTTTATCAATGAAATCTTGGCACCTCGAGCAGTAACTCGGGGACTGCCTTAGTAATATTTGTTGTTTTCTGTGTTTGTTATTTATTTTTTATGTCGGCTAGCTTAAGTTGCTTCTACCTAAGCCGGATTAGTAATGTGCGAGCACCAAAAACTCAACTCTTCGACTTGCTGCTGTCCAACAAGAATTGGCTTCATGGCAAGCAAGAGAACATGTTTGGAATTGCGTAGCACACGAAAAACGACTAAGTAAAAGAACGTAATCGAGCCGACATTCTTTATTCTGACTAACCTTATGTTTACTTTACTTTTACTACGCTGGGTTATTTTGAGCTAAGCCTAAAGTTTCCAAGTATTGTTAAGTCAATTTTTGAAACTCGGACTCGTAAGTCACAAAACCGAATCAAGGTAGACGCGAGCCGAGCCATGAAATTGAAGGAACAAGAAAATGAAACTCGGGGACTACGCCCAAGTTAATCCGACATGAACAATTTAGTAGCAAAACATAATCTGTGTGCTTAATACATCTGCACCCGGCATACCGGGGATCTAATAAAATTCAAAGTGTTTTTTCGTGCTCAAGGAGCAGCAGCAGGAGGAGGTAACTCGGCGCCAGCAGGTGGAACTCCGGCCTCAGCCTCATCGTCATCTTCATTTTCTTTGACATCCGAGGCTTCGTCCTCTTCCTCCTCATCCGAACCATCTTCGACATATTCATCGTCAACGGCGCCAAGGAAGCTTGATCCTTCGTTCCATTGATGGACATGGGAAAATTGGATGAGGTTGTGGGCACAAGCCTTATGCCATGCTACCCAATCCGGATCATTTGACCACCTTGATCCGGTGCGCAAGCGCTCGAGAAGCTTTAGATTTAGTTTTTCATACCATGTAAGCACGAAGTGGAGGACAGTATCAGCTCTAGCGCGAGCAGCGGATTCCCTCCAGAGGTCGAGCTGGGTCTCGCAATCCATCAGCTTGTTGATCAGAGCAGTGGATCCCTCCGGAACATCCTCACCAGGCCAAAGGGCACAAAAGATCCGGATGGCTAAATCCAGGAGACCCGAACCATAGTTCTTCATAATTTCAACTCGGGTGGATATGCTGACTATCAGATCCTCCATGTCAAAAGGAATGGGTTTAGAGCCAGGACCAGTTGGAGTACCCCTCTGCTAGCGGAACTTGGCAACGGCAGTAGATGCAATGGCATCGCCCTCTGGGAATTTGCCTGAAGACAAAAGAAGTAAAAGAATTTAACCTGGAAAAATACATGTCGGCTGAAGGAAAGGAGTTTACGGGAGATATGACTATGGATCCGAGTCAGCTCCTTGGTGCAATTATCACGTCTCTTCCAGAGCTTCTCAAGTTCAACGTTAGCCGAGCCAAGCTTGACGTCGGCCTCTTTCAGCAATTCTTGATCCTTTGCAAGTTGGAGGTTAAGGCGCTCTCGCTCTTCAGTGAAGTCCTGGCTAGCTTTGTTCAACTCAACTTTGTGGAGCTCTTTGAGCTTTTTCATCTCAGCCTTGAGCTTGGCAATTTCATCATCCTTGGCTTGGATTTTGGCAAGTTTGTCGTCCTTCTTCTTGAGCTTGGCCTGATGTTGCCCTGCTTGTTCGAGAAAATGCAGCATCATATCAGGCACGGGCACAATATCTTCAAGGGATGCTGCAATAGTTTGTTGACCCGGCAGAGCCGAGGTATGAATATCTGCCGAGCTCAGGAGAAAGGAGAGAGAGCACGGAAATTGAGTAATCAAAGCAAATTACCTTTTATCTTGGCCAAGTTTTTTCTCATAATTTTGTTTTCGGCCTCCACTTCGGCTGCGCAATTCGAATGAAAGATTAGTTCAGCGAGAAAGGCACAGAAAGATGGGAAAAAGTCAAAGTGAAAACTTACCCCTTTTCTCAAACTCAGTGAGAAGTGTAGCATGTTTCGAGCGCAGCGCCTTGTGTCTGTCCAAGAGGCGCTGAAACTCAGCGCTCCAGCGATTGGTGGTGACCTGAAAAAAGCAACGGTGGCTTAGGTGTGTGCATATTCAAAGTGTACAAAATTCGGGCCAAGTGGAACTTAACCCGGCTCTAGGTGTGTGCATATTTGAAGTGTACAAAATACGGGCCAAGTGGAACTTAACCCGGCTCTAGGTGTGTGCATATTCGAAGTGTACAAAATCCAGGCGAAGTGGAACTTAACCCGGATCTAGGTGTGTGCATGTTCAAAGTGTAGAAAATCCAGGCCAAGTGGAACGTAACCCGGCTCTAGGTGTGTGCATGTTCGAAGTGTACAAAATCCGGGCCAAGTGGAACTTAACCCGGCTCTAGGTGAGTGCATATTCGATGTGTAGAAAATCCAGGCCAAGTGGAACTTAACCCGGCTCTAGGTGTGTGCATATTCGAAGTGTACAAAATCCGGGCCAAGTGGAACTTAACCTGGCTCTAGGTGTGTGCATATTCGAAGTGTACAAAATCTGGGCCAAGTGGAACTTAACCCGGCTCTAGGTGTGTGCATATTCGAAGTGTACAAAATCCGGGCCAAGTGGAACTTAACCCGGCTCTAGATGTGTGCATGTTCGAAGTGTACAAAATCCGGGCCAAGTGGAAGTTAACCCGACTCTAGGTATGTGCATGTTCGAAGTGTAAAAAATCCGGGCCAAGTGGAACCTAACCCGACTCTAGGTGCGTGCATATTCGAAGTGTACAAAATCCGGGCCAAGTGGAACTTAACCCAGCTCTAGGTGTGTGCATATTCGAAGTGTATAAAATCCGGGCCAAGTGGAACTTAACCCGGCTCTAGGTGTGTGCATATTCGAAGTGTACAAAATCCAGGCCAAGTGGAAATTAACCCGGATCTAGGTGTGTGCATATTCGAAGTGTACAAAATCCGGGCCAAGTGGAACTTAACCTGGCTCTAGGTGTGTGCATGTTTGAAGTGTACAAAATCCGGGCCAAGTGGAACTTAACCCGGCTCTAGGTGTGTGCACATTCAAAGCTACTAAGGAGTTACACTAGTTCTCTAAGGGGCATCCTGCCGAGTAACAAGTTACTCCCCCGGAGGCTCGGGGACTAATGGATATATCTCTAAGAACTTGTGCATGTTAAAGAAAAGACAAAGTAGCATACCTCCATCATCCGGCCAGCAAGGTTGATAGCCTTGGCTGCAGTGTTCATTTGTGCGCTAAATTCAGCGGGCCCAAACTTCTCCGAGAGATCGTCGTTGGGATTGACGAACTCCGCTCTGTTCCAATTATTGACATATTCGATTAGAGCCAGAGGATAGCTCTCTCCACTAAGAATGTGCGGCGCAACCAAGCCCTTGGCGTGGGCCTCCCTCCTCGCAACTTGGGCGGCAGTAGGGCTGGTGTGCAATGCAAGTCTTGGTGGACGGAGCGTGCGCTGTCCAGCCTCGATGGATACTGCCTTGGTGGCGACAGAGCCTCTCTTGGCCTTGGGTTACTGTTGGGAGGCAGAAGCTTGAGCCGCTGATTTGGACTTGGGTGCTGCTTTGGTGCTAGCGGAGTCTTCTCGCCGGGTCTTGGAAGACTCGGACGAGGCATAAGGAGTTGCTGCTGATACTGGTGCTTGTGTTGCTGCTGGTGCTGTTATTGGTGCTGGCGCTTGTGCTGGTGCTGATGTTGGCGGTGGTGCTGCTGCTGCTGATGGTACCTTGGAGGTGACGGGCTACGGCTGAGCCGATGAAGAGCTGGGAGCATCAGCTGCCTAGGCCATGCCACTTCCCCCTGCTCCGAGGTTGCCTTCCTCTGGACGAGGTGAGCTAGAACCCGGAGCAGCCACTGAACCCTCCTGAATTGGGCTCAGCGGGCGTGTATCATCACCATGAGGGGGAGATGTGGTACGCCGGAGGGGCAAAGTGATGCTGGAGCCGCTCTGGGGAACCTCCGCCATAACCCTGCCGAATCAAACGACGAATGACAAGTTGTAACAAAAAGAAAGGCATATAGATATAAAAACATGAAGCAGACAAAGAGAAAAGTGATTTACTCGTCAGAAGTCAAAGGCTCCTTGGGATTTCGAGCTCTCTGGACTATGGCCTTAGTCAGAGGCTTGGTGGCGGTCTTTTCAGCAGACTTCTTTCACATTTTGGTCGTTTTGGGAGGCCTAGAAGAAGCAGCGGAAGTGGCAGCCCGCTTCTTAGACACGGCTGGGGCCGGCTCACCCGTAGGAAGAGGGGGATCTTCATGGATCTGCCCAGCCGGGTTAGCTGAAGCCGGAAAGGCGTAAGAAATAGGTACCGCGTCAAATGCCTCCATCACCTCAACGTCGGAATCATCTTCATCGTCAGGCCAATTCCTTAGGGAAGAGAAGTTAACAGAGGGTCGCTTGGTTGCGTCCGGGGTGGGCAGGAACATTTCCTGACCCGGCTCCTCCTCGTCCGAGACAAGTCGATCCTTCCCCCATTTGAGGGAAAGCTCGGTGCCATCTTCAAGTGTCTGCTGGAGAAACAACTAAAAAGAAAGTGCAAAAGGATCAACTAAGCAACATGCTCTGGCATAGAATATAACTCGGCAAAGGATTGAGAAACGAGATTCAGCGCAGGAG
Organism: Avena sativa; assembly: GCA_916181665.1. Lineage (NCBI taxonomy): Eukaryota > Viridiplantae > Streptophyta > Magnoliopsida > Poales > Poaceae > Avena > Avena sativa. Next base: position 20,747,414 of record OV702290.1, on the reverse strand, counting down.
GAGGCTTGTCCCAGCAGAAATGCTCCATCCCTTACTCCCAATCAGCGGAGAAGTCCTTATCGGTCGTGAAGATGGCTTTGATCCGGCGAAAGATCTCAGTATTGTTCAACTCTAAAGAGGAGGTCCGGTTGGGGTCAAGTCGCCAGCTCATATGGCAAAGTCTGTGTGTGCGCTTCTGTAGGGGGGAAATCCGGCTGCGGACGAATGTGATCATCACATCCTCGTTGCGCAGCCTAAGATCCTTCAGCTCCTGGAACCGCTTATTGACCTGATTCGCCAAGGCAGTTGGTTTCTTGGGAATCCGATCCCACAGATCCGGATTAGGAGGACCAATCGCAAAGGGGCGCAGCCGGATCAGATCTTCATCCGTGCCGTTCCTCACATAAAAGAAGGTTCGGGCCCAGCCCTTGCAGGAATCAAGCCCCGTGACCCGGGGAAAGACGGATTGTTTCCGGGGTGAGATGGAGGCCGCACCAAATTGGGTCAGGTGTTTTTACTCTGGGGCAAGCAGCTTATCCGGAACAACGTTCCTCCGCAGACCAAAGAACCGGATCCAGAGCTCCTTGGAAGGCCACAGGCCGACGTATCCTTCTATGGTGGAGGTGAAGGAAGAAAGGGATGTAATGGCATTCGCTAGAAGATGGTGGGGTTGGAGTTCGTAGACATTGAGGAAATCATGGAAGAAGTCACTCACTGGCAGGCCGAAGCCGCACTGGAAGTGAGAGAGGAACACAACGAACTCACCCGGATTGGGTGAGGGAGCAAGCTCTTCGCAGGGGAGGCGCGCAATTATGCCCTTCGGAATGCGACGGGTGCGGTAGAGCCAATCAAGGTCATCTTGACACACCCAGGAACCGGCGAGCTCCACGCTCCATGGTCTCACCCCCTCCTCCATCTCCTCTTCAACAACGGCGAGCTCTTCCTCGGTCATCTCCAGGTCTCTGTCCTCACCGGTCCAATCAGAGGTGAGGGGCAGAGGCTTGGATTGGCGTGGACCCGTGACGGTGGAGCAGCGCGGGTGCGGTAGTAAAACTGGTGCGAAGAAGCATGGTGCGACGGCGATGCTACAGAGCAGATGTGGCAGCAGCGGTGCTATCGCAAGGAAGAAGAAGAGGCAAAGAGGAAGAGGGGCTAAGGGGCGCGAGAAGGGGAAAACGCCCAAGGGACCGCCCTCCCCTATTTAACCACGCCCCAGTGGAGGGTAGTGGGATCATGTTGCGTGTCGAGGCCACACAGTGTGGCCGTGTATCAGCTGGATCAACCACAGGAAGGGCCACATGAAATAGGGGATCCCATGACGTGACGTGGTGATACAATTAACGACGAGGCAGCTGCGACACGACGTGTGCAACAGTAACCCCTGACAATAAGTGCAGTAACTTGCGCAGGCCCTTAAAATGAGGCAAGGTAATGACTACCCTCCACGTAGGACGTGGGGAAGTGTATGAGAGAAGGAAGGATAACCCGAAGAACTAAAGGGTAGCTCGGCCAGCGAGAGATGACTCGGAATGTGCCAAGAGAATGCTACGCCACGGGATCCGAACTACGGAGTAACTCGGAGAAAGGAGCAAAAAGATTGAACCTGCTGTGGCCTTAGCAGCTGAAGTTGCTAAGACCGCACCAACTTCGGGGACTAATGTTCAGGGGATACCCCTAGGTAGGGTCAAGCCGGGGTATAGAGGCCGAGTTAGCCGAGGTACGACAAGGTGAAAGCGTATGCTGGCCGAGTCACCTCAAGGCAGGCCGACTTACGGAGTAACCCGGACCGGAGGATGTCCACCTAACTGTGTCCCGGCCGACGTATGTCGTATGCCGGGAGGCTTTTTATAACTTGTATGTAGGCACCACGGGGCCGGATTAACCAGGCACGATCCGGGTTATATCAGGCTTGCAAGAGAAGGAAGGTATCTCGCTGGTCAAAGGGTGACCTTTGTGCGCAGGAGTGTGAGCGAAGCGAACAGAGGGAGGGACCAGCGAGGCGTGGCCGACAAAGGTGACACACCCTATGTCGACTGACGCTGGCGCCGCAGAGGCTTATGTAGCCTCTGCATGGCTTACGGTGGCAAAAGGTGACCCGGTCGGTTTACTATTTTGGGAGAGGCATATTCCTAGGAATATGCCTCCACGTATGCCCTAGCTAATAGCCTACCCTCCCCTTTATAAGGAGCGCCAGGACCTCAGTAGAAGGGGATGGTGAGTTATTTGCCCTATGCGATAGTAGTTGGTAGTGGTGAGAGTAAGATAGCTTCTTCTTCCTCCTCTCCCCAATACAGCTCAAGGAGCATCTATAAACCTTGAACACTTGGAGAATACAAAGCATTTGTGTGTAGAATCACCACACTATCCCTCCCTGGATTCCTCTAGTGCATATTGGTCCCACCTTTAGCCTATCCATGGCATCTGCCGTGACACCACCACGACAATCATGCATCTTCCTTAGTGAAGGCCCATTTCTTCTTTGGCTAGCTCCCTCGCTTCATTCTCGAACTCCTCCGCCTTGGAGCTATCACTCAGATCTCCGTTCCTAGTTTCCTTCCACATTTTTACAACGCACGTTGTAGTTGCTTAGAGTGCGGTTGACCCTTCCATAACAAGTACAGGAACTTTGACGTTTTCAAGTGGCAGCCGAGGAACTGGCGGCTGACGTGCTTGCCAGGGAAAGCCACGAGTATGTGTCAGAATCTGTCACACAAACATCTTTTCTTGTAGCGATATCTCATGGGGACACCATTCCAGGATGGATCAATGATCTAAAACGACACCACGTCATCCTAGGGGAAAGACCCAAAATGTGTTCATGAGATCTAAGACGATATCCAAAAAGGAAACTCACAAATTGGATCAATAATATAATCAATATATAATAAACTTACATAACCACCATCCGGTAGAGGCTCCATTGCGGCGTCACCATCAGTGGTCGTCGATGTTGATCCGTGGAGAGGGATTTGGGAGGGGAATGCGAGATATAAAGTCCGGGGTTCATAGTGGGCCACGATAGTTAGCGAGACAACCTTAACCCATCAGATGGATGTCTTTCACCATTCTCCAATGTTGTGACAAATTCACTCGGCGCTTTAATTGCGTGGCACAAGCGGTAATGCCACCGTTGCCCAAGCGCGGCATGGAATATCGCCGCTCTTGCGTGCCACCTACCACGGCACCATAATCTGCCGGTATCTACTGTACCATGTCGTATAAGTGGCTGTCACGACAAAATGGTGCCGCGACAGTCCATCCGCTCCGTAACCAACTTTTGCCGGTTCTTTTCGCTTATGTCGCCCCAAAAATCAGCCGTCTATGTGGGTATTTTTGTAGTATGCATCAGGTGATGTGCTTTATCAGTAATCCACAAATGTGCGTCTAGTGGTAATCCTCATGGCCTTCTACCTTGGCTAAAATCTTAGGTGTACCGCGTAGGGATTTTTTTTATCTCTACGGTCCCAATAGTGGTATATGAGCAATAACTTATGGTTTCAGGCTCGAGATGTCGCATATGTGATATGCGGTAGGTATTAGATTGGATCTATTTGCTATTTTCGTGGTCGATCTATGACATAGATCAGTTTCTTATGAGGTTGATTGGATCAACTATACTCGGGGAGATGGATGATCTGGTTTGCGTGATCATACTGTTGAGGTCGTGGAACTACATACCCCTACTAGTTGGTTCCCGCCATCGGGTAGACTGTGACACGTAAATCTCGATGCGGCGATCGAAGATCAAAGGAGTTTGATCGAATTAGAGTATGGATCATATTTGGGTAAGATTGTTTTATCCGATGAAGAAATCCATGTTCAGATTGCAGATGAGATCTGCATTTTCTGAAAAATCGTCGGGCACTGCCCCTTCGATCCTCACCAGCTTCGCCCTGTCGTTGCGCCTTAGATGTCATTGCGAGTTTCATAACACTGGTAGATATTGTATCTATGCATGAATTATTTTTGCAGGATGATGTTGTGAATGGTATGACTTATGTGCATGTGATGTGTGTAATCCATACATGATCTATGAATCATGGTTTTTGTTAGTCGGCTGGAACCTAGGCACTGTCATTTTATTGTATTGCAACATGCATGTCAGATTCTCTATATAATTTACTTTACTAGCTAGTGGAGCTGCTTGGAGAACCCGCATGGCATGCAAGTCGATGTACAAGTCGATGACATGGAGTAAGATGGCACATGACAAGAATTGGCACGAGTCGGCTTACAGCCTTTATGGAGATGAAGATCTCTATGAAGAGAGCCATACCATTTCAGATTGTAATTTTTTTATCCTGTGTTATTATTATGTCTCTGGTTTTACATCTATAAGATAATCGGTAGAATTTAATCCCTCAAATAAGGTCTAGTCGGTTTCCCTGCCAGTGCTCCAGCACAAGTCGGACACTTTTGGTAGTGGGCTCATAAAATTGAGGTGTTATAAATTCTTTTTGACTAGGTGCGTTAGATTCAAACTCTTATAGCAGAAGCACTCGATAATCTAGATGGGTCTATCTCAACGGTTGTGGGACTCGGGGAAAAGTCCGGCGGGAGCCGGGGCATGTGATGCTACCTGACCAATAGGAGTCGTATGAGATGTGATTGACAAGGAGTTGTCTACCTAGATCACTTGATGTCTAGTGCTGCTGTTAAAGCTCACTAGTCGGCTTGATTATTTAGGATCCTGAATCACTAAGTAACCATCAGAGGGGTGTTGGTTCTAGTGGGAGCATAAGTATTAAAATGTTTAATATGCTTGCTCTTTTATGGATACATGTCTTAAGTGTTTTGCATATTTTCTATTGTAGATCAATGGCACCTAGCAACAATCTCCCTCAAGTGTCTAGTTTTGCGTTGAGAATGATCCTAGAGAAAGATAAGCTTAATGGAACTAATTTCACCAACTAGTATCGTAATCTGAGAATTGTTCTCAAACAAGAAAATAAGGACCATGTTCTAGATAACCAGCTTCCAGGTGAGACGAATGAGAATGCGACTGTCGCTGCCACCAATGCCTACTGTAGGTATCGGGATGAGTCCGCGGAAATTAGATGTCTTATGCTTGCTCACATGGAACCAGACTTGTAGCAGTAGTTCGAGAATGTTGAGGCATACGATATGATCGAAAGCCTCAAAAGTATAATCCAGGCTTAGGTAAAGACCGAGAGGTATCACTACTCTCAGGCTTTGTTGGGATGCAAGCTAAAAGATGGCAATCCAATGTACCCACATGTGATCCAGATGGTTGCTTACGTGCAGTCACTAGAAAGGCTGGGCTACCCCATTAGCAAAGAGTTTGCTACAGATATAATTCTAAACTCTCTTCCTACTACATATAATCAGTTCATATCGAACTACCACATGCATGGTATGGATAAGAAGCTCACTAAATTACATGGGATGATCAAGAAGGCAGAGGTATATCTCAAGAAAGGCACCAGTCAAGTGTTGATGGTGCAGAATAAGGCTAAGTTCAAGAAAAGTTCTTGGACTAAGAAGGCAAAGTCAGGAGGCAAGGCTCAGGACCCGGTCCCAAGCGCTTCCTTAGGGACTAAGACATCTCCTTTAGACGGATCCACCTTCTTCTATTGGAAGGCGGATAGCCACTAGAAGAGGAATTGCAGCAATTATTTGGCTGACAAATCCAAGAGTGGAGGTGGGACTTCTGAGTCAGTTACGCTTGTTTGCAATGTTATATACATTTATCTTGCTCATGCACCTAATAGTTCTTGGGTATAAGATATTGGATCAATGATTCACATCTGCAACTTGTTGTAGGGATTGGTAAGAACTAGGAGCGTGGCGAGGTTGACATTCGAGTTGTCAACAAGTCGAGATTCGCTGCGTTGGAAGTCAGCACGATGCAACTTCATTTACCTTTTGGATTCTTAATGGAGATGAATAATTGATATTATGTTCCAGTGCTTAGTCGAAACATTATTTTGGCCTCATGTTTGATGAGACAAGGCTATGAGTCAAATATTAAGAATAATGGTTGTTCTTTGTATTTGAATGATATGTTTCACGGCTTTGTAGACGTCCAGGATGGATTATTTATTTTAAATCTTGATGGTGAGTCGGTCTATAACATAAATGTGAAAAGGTTGAAACCAAATAATCTGAATATGACTTACTTTTGGCACTGTCGGCTTGGTCATATAAGTTGTTAACGCATGAAGAAGCTCCATGATGATGGACTGCTAACTTTGTTCGACTTGGATTCATTCAAGACATGTGAATCCTGCCTACTCAGCAATATGACCAAGATACCTTTTGCAAAGAGTTGTGAAAGGGCGTCCGACTTATTTGGACTAGTACATAGTGATGTATGTGGCCCGATGAGCACGACAGCCAGAGGTGGTTATGAGTACTTCATTACCTTCACTAATGATTTGAGTAGGTATAAATATATCTACTTGATGGAACATATGTCAGAAGCCTTTGAAAAATTCAAGGAATTCTAGAGTGATGTACAGACTCAACTCGGCAAGAAACTAAAGTTTCTTCGGTCGGTCTGAGGAGGCGAGTACATGAGCCATGAGTTTGATGACCATCTGAAGAGTTGTGGAATAGTTCCCCAACTCACTCTGTCAGAAATGCCATAGAGAAATGGTGTGCCAGAAATATAGAATCAGACCTTGTTAGACATGGTATGATCAATCATGAGTCAGACATATATGCCTTGATCATTTTAGGGTTATTTTCTAGAAACTGCAGCATTCACACTAAATAGAGAGTACCATCAAAGTCGGTAGAGAAGACACCACATGAGATGTTGACTGGCAAGAAGCTGAGTCTATCTTTTCTTAAGATTTGGTGTTGTGAAGCATTTGTCAAGCGACTTTAGTTGGACAAGCTCGCGACCAAGTCGGGTAAGTGTTTTTTGTGGGGTATCCGAGGGAAACCTTGGGTTACTACTTCTACAACCGAGAAGAGGGCAAAGTGTTTGTCTCTTAGAACGGTGTCTTTCTGGAGAAAGAGTTTCTCACTCAAGGATTCAGTAGGGGCACGGTGCAGCTCGAAGAAATTCAAGAGGAACCAGCTAGTAGCGAGTCGGAAAAAGCCTTGGAGGTTGAGCCGGTCGTGGTAGCTGAGCCGACAATTGCACCTGCACCACGAACACTACAAGGAATCTGGCATTTTATGACCCTCTATTTCCGTCACAAAATCGTCACAATAGTGCGTTTATGACGATTCTGTGACGATTTTGAGATCGTCGAAAGACGGGTGTCGCTAATGAACTATAACAACGATTTTGTTGAAATCATCATAAGATACTATGACGATTTGAGATCGTCATAACCTCTACGACGTTCCAAAATCGTCATGTGCAACCAGCCCATGCCACGTGGACGATCCGACGTGGCAGATCTTTGTGACGAAACGAAACGTCTTAACGTGAATCCAACCCGGTCCATACTGATTGTTATATGGGCCAGCCCATTAATTCGGTCCATTATGAATTATTATTCTAGTAATTTTTTTCGAGTTATTGGGCCAAACTTAGCATTTTTAGGGATTTCTATTTTCGGGATACTAGCCTTTTTTTTGTCGGGCTTACATTTGGGCCATGGCCTTACTCTGTCTATTAGATTATAATTCAGTATTCTTTTTCTGAAAAAGAAATGTTCATTTACACTTTCTTCTAGGCCAAGGCCTTTTATGCCAGTCCAGATTACTTTGGGCTATGGCCATTTCATTACTTTGGGCTGTGGCCTGTTTACTAAGGCCACTATTTCATTCAGCCCAAACAAAATAGACAGGAAATCAAGATTTGAAATTCAAAAGCAACATTTCAATACATCAGGTAGCATTTCAAACACTAAGTTAACATCATGTAGCATCAGGTATCATTTCAAATACTAGGGTAACATCAGGTTCACAGCCCACCATCATCATGTAGCATCAGGTTCAAAGTCACCATCATCAGGTAACATCAGGTTCACAGCCAAAACAACAGCAAGATACTCAAATGATAGCAAGGTACTCAAATAACAGCAAGATGCTCATCGCTAAAAAGACAATACTAAGATACCCATTGACCAACAGCTACATCCCAGTAATTTTGGCTCCAAATAAAGCCATCATGTGAGCAAGCTTCTCCTTATGCTCTTGCGCCCTCTTGACCAGCACCTGGTACTCCTTATCCCGTTGAGCTTGTGTAGCTTCTGCCTCCAGTGCCGCCTTTTTGATTGCAGCCAATTCTTCAGACATCTCTTCACTCCTTTGCTCCGACTTCTGCAACTTCTCTTGCAGGTCACACACAAGAGCAGATACAGCCGCATGTGAACTGTTCATATTGTTCTTGGAGCCCGTCTAGAGGCCAACATTCTTCAGGAATGTGCTTGATGGCGCCTCATTGGTGAGAACTTAGGCAACCACCTCCACAGCAGACTTTGGCTATTCCCCTTCTTGTACCAGCTTAGCCATCTCAGCTTCCATTTTGCTCTGCAATTTGGAATCAGTTGCTCAAAGATGTTAGGAAACATTAGCATGAGCACAAACAATAGGAGCACAATCCCAGAAAAATAAGGTAGTCCAGTAGGAGCAGAAGCAAAGAAATTTGAAATGGATAGTAGTATAAGTTCTTCAAGTAGACTACAACTACAGCATACTTGGAGAGCAACCTTCTAGTAAGAAATGAAGAGTAACATGGTTATCACAAATAGACCATTTCCAACATTAATAGGCTTATCAAGTAGACCATTAAAGAAACCTAGGCAGAACTAAACAAGCCCACACACAGAACCCAAACCAATGGACCTGGTTATCACGAAACCATTCTCAAATTTAATCACAACGAGGAAAGGAGTGACTCACTATAGCATCTTGAACTGCGACAGAGAAACCATTATTCTTGCTGTTGTGGGTGACCTTAAACATGTCAATGGCATTAAGCTCTTCACCCTGACGTTCCTCCCTCTGGAATGATTTCCAACATTAATAAGGACACAGGCTTATAAGGACACAATTTAATTATGCCTAAAGAAAACTGTAAGAGTATCTTACAGCTGCATACAGATGAGCAAGATAGCACCGTGAACCGGTCTTCTGCTGAAATTTGACTAGTCCTCGATTGGTCTTGTTCTTTTGGCATGTGTCTACATATGGGAGCATTTTTATAAGACATTTTCAACAATATGCATACTAGAGTATAAACTAATTGACAAAACTTGACCAGATAATGTATCCTATCACATAAAGCATCAAATAAAATGAAGTACTTCACTCTGACTTGTTGACAACATGTCAATAAAATGTTGCTTTGTTCATCCAATATTAGAAGTTTACTTGACAGATCTAAATAACTGCTATTCTATTCCTTCAACATTCAAACTTCAAAAAAACAGTAGTTGACAGCATATAAAGCCTACAGTACACAGGCAAGGTAATTACAGAATGCAAAGGTTAAGCAATGCAGAATACCATGTGTTTTGGGATTGTCCATAGCTTGAGCAGTGCTTGCCATTCGTCATTAGAGATGTATGAAATATGGGACTTGATGCTGAGTTTAGCTGCTGGTACTTGATCGAAAAATTTCTTTTTGACCAAATGCTGTCTTTGCTTTGAAACAGTCTTCACTATATCAGTGTAGGCTACCTTAACTTCCTTTGCAGTAGTGTCCATCTCAAAATTTGCCTGCAAAGGCAGCAAACAAGGCAATGCCAAGATAAGTAACCAAATGACAAAAAATAGTAGAAAAAACACATTCAGCTAAGGAATCATGAGCTTATAGCAACTTTTCCTATATAGTATTTCACCATATTCTTGTCCTTTTTGTATTCCTTGAAGTGTGGAAGGATCGGTGTATGGCTTCTAGCAATCATCCCACCTTCTTATGCAAACTTTGCAGCCAGCACAGGCCTCTCGGGGCGTTTCATCCCTTCAGCAATTTCAATCCTCACTTTGCTTCCCAGCCCCTTGGTCATCTTCTCTAGGCCTGAACCGTTTCTCTTGCGGATACCTACCACAAGTGAGTTGTTTGAAATAGAAGGCAGTAATTAGAAGCCAGTTAGTATATCTATACTAGAAGCTAATCAAGCAAAGACAAATAAGATCAGATGTAAAAGCTTATCAAGCTACAACAGTACAAATAGAAACAACTAATTAAAATTGGCACAAGTAAAAGCTTATCAAGCAAAGCTACAGCAGATCAGATGTACAGCGGGTAGTACAATATCAGCAAGCAAATAAATTACATCAAGGAGATCAGATGTACAAATAAATTACAACAAGCTTTCCAAATAGCATGTGTATATCAAGAAATCTATTCATGTTCATCAAGAACTTGTGGAACATGCAAAACAGTACAACATCAGTTTAGGACAGCATATAAGTAGTAGCACCAGATCTTGTAATCACATACATATGATCAAATCTTTTATCTAGCAAATAATTGGGAGTCTATCTATACTACAGCACATGTACAAAAGAATTGCTTACATTTAGAAAATGCACGAGTAAAAGAAAAAAGTACAAGATGAACTTGCCTTCATCACCCATAGGCTGCTCAGCTTCTTCATGGAAGTCATCATTTCTGTCCACTGTAGGCGCAACAGGGATGAGGTGCAAACGGACAGTACTTCCTTCATCCATGGACATAGACCCATCATCCATTTGCATTGAGCTTCCACCATCTTTGTGAAGCGGCCCTTCTTCATGAGCTGCAGCAACCACCTTCGCTTTTTGCCTTGTGACTCTAGCAGTAGCAGGTTCATCAACACACCGCAACTTATCTGATCCTCCTGGTGGTAACACAAACACTCTTCCTGGAGCCATTGTTGTAGTTGTATTTGAGGTACTTGTACTCTTGCTCTTCCTCTTAGCAGCACACTTCTTCCTCCTCCTAGGAACCTTCGGGACCTCGCATGAACAGCATTAGACCACAAGTTAGAAATAAAACAATGGAAGCATAGAATGAAGGAAAACAAGGAAAAGCAGACAACAAACAAGTAAACCCCCTCCAAACAAGTTAGAATTTGCACCTTTACAATCTTGTTCACTACAGTATCATCAACTTCTTCCTCAATAATATCTTCCTCTCTAGGAGTGTATTCCGAGCTCTCTCCTTGTGTTAAGGCAGATGCGGAGGAGTCCGCAGCTAGTACTTCCCTACCACCATTTGAATTTCTAATCATTGAGGCTATCCTGGAGATGCCAAGAGATTGGAACACATGGTTGTTCCGCATCATTGTCCTAGCCCTAATCTTCTCCAGTTCAGTGAGGGGTGCTTCTATACATGAATAAGAAAATATGCATTAGATGGATGGTTGAAATGCATAGGGGAGCAAGACAACTCAAACAGCTAATGTATCTTACCAGGTTTTAGTTTCATTAAATCTAGTAGATTAACCAGAGATTTCTATACTGAAAATGTAAACTTAGTGAACAAATCCTAACCATAATTAATGTCTAGTTACTATTACTATTAATGTCTAGTTACTATTACTAAAGCATAAACAAAAGGCTAGTTACTATTACTATTAATGTATAGTTACTATGGACAACAGAGCAGGTAATTACAAGACAAAACTCAAATTAATTTCTCAAACACCAGGTTAGAATTTGCAAGACAAAACTCAAGTTAATGTATAGTTACTATGGACAACAGAGCAGGTAATTGCAAGACAAAACTCAAGTTACTATTAGTAAAGCACAAACAAAAGGCTCAAACATGAAGAAACATAGCAGATTAACAAGATAAAATCATATTAAACTACCAGCCTAGTCATTAATACAAAGTGATGAGTGCTAAGCTTAGCACATCCAAGCACAGAAATTATAGCAGCAAGCATAAACACGAGGAGCAATTTGCATACCGGCGGGCTGTGTCTTCTTTGTCATCCTTCCCATTGCTGATGTCTAGGTGGTTGGACTGGTGTCATTAGGTTCTTGATGTCCACTTGCGAAATCCCTTGATAGATTCCTGCAATAACCATGTGGTTAGATAGCAGTACCACAATGCACTGAATAGTAAGCAAAGAACTAAGTTAATCCTACTGCTACCACAATGCACTGAATAGCAGTACCACTTTCTCCTCTTATTAAAAGCTAGGACATGAGCTGGAGTAATCCTACTGCTACCACTACTATAGCAACACTAAACAGTAGCCTTGAGCAACAGACAATGGGCAAGACAAGTGAGCACGAAAAGGGCAGGAACACTCTGCATCTTCCCGACATGACATCCTACTACTGATCTACAGGTACCGCTGGACACTCCAAACTTTCAGGAACATATCCCCATCCCACGAGCAAACAAGACAGAGTGTCCCCAAATAACAGTAATCAGAAGAGCACAAAGGGCTACTGCTGACTACTACTGTAGAAGATTAGCTAGAACACTGAATCTTCAACCTACAACAAGTGAGGACAGAGGAAAAGACAGAACAAAAGTGGGAATCAGAACCAGAATCATCACATGAAACATCTCCTTTCAGCTGGTCAAGATTTAGGCAATGTACAAAATCACAAGAGACAAGTTTAGATCACCTTTGCACATCCCATTGGGACATGAATCTGTTCAGGAACTTGACAATAGCACAGAACACAAGCACAATGCACAAGCTAATAGAGACATTCATAGGATAACACAGGACGCATGCACCAATTTGGTTTCAACAGTTTGGACTAGCAGTGTATTGATCTCTGTTAAAACAATATAGACATGAGAGCCAGACCCTAACCATAGGACATGAGAGCCAGACCCTAACCCTAGGACATGAGAGCCAGACCCTAACCCTAGGACATGAGAGCTAACCCTAACCCTAGACACGCCATGAGAGCCAGGACATGAGCTAGAGTAATCCTACTGCTACCACTACTATAGCAACCAAGCAAATCTTGCTATGACTACCACTACTACTGCAGCAATCAAGCAAGCAAGGCCACCTCTGCAGTTTATTATCTCTGCAGTTAAATAGAGTTGCTTCATATTTGACTAACCAAGCAATTGTCTAGTGTAACCAAGCAATTTTATAACCAACCAATTAATATAGTCAAGTAATCAGTATAAGCAACTCTTAATAAAACCCAGATGTATTACTATCCCAAGTTAGAGTGTAGATAGCTGTAGATGCTTGTCTCGCTACACTGATTCGGGGAACTTGGGGCATCTGACGAGACAGTATGCCCCTGGATCGAAGCATAGAACCCTAGACACATCATGAGAGCCAAATCCTAACACTAGACGCCATGAGAGCCAGACCCTAACCCTAGAAACGCCATGAGAGCCAGATCCTAACCCCCTAAGCCTAGACATGCCATGAGAACCAGACCCTAACCCTAGACACGCCATGAGAGCCAGACCCTAACCCTATACACGCCATGAGAGCCAGTCCCTAACCCTAGACACGCCATGAGAGCCAAACCCTAACCCTAGAAAATCCATGAGAGACAATGCCTAACCCTAGACGACAGGAAGTAGGAGGAGCTAGGGAGAATGCCAAGAGAACTTGCCTGGTTGTCGAACTCAGAGGAAGACCGCTTCCTCTTCTGTGGTCATCGTCTTTGCTAGCATCATCGTCGTGGGTCGCAGCTACCAGCCCGTGCCCGTCATCGGCGCAAGCGCGCGTGGCCGTCGTGGGAGCGAGCGCGAGGGGCCGTCGTCGGAGCGAGAAGGCATGGCGGTTGTGCGTGGGAGCGAGCGCGCGCGGCCGAAGTCGGAGCGGGCGGGCGGGGCCGTCGCCGCTCGCTTCGTGGGGATGGGTGGGGAATGGAGGTGTGAGATGGGGATGGGATGGTAGGTGGGGAGGGATGGGGAACGGGTCGGTAGGTGGGGATGGGTGGGCCGGTTTGTCCAACTGGGATGGATGGGTCTGCCGAAATTAGTGGGCGGGAGAAGCGTGGGCGGGAGATTTTTTGGGTTTTGGCGGTAGAAATTTTAGGTTTTGGGTTATGGGTTTTTTGATTTACGGGGTTAAAAGGTTATTGCATTTCTTCTTGCACATAATTTTGCTTAAAAAAAGTTTCTATCCACTTTTATGTACAATTGTGCAATTTATTGTATATAACTATATCCATTTCTCATGAAAAAGACAAGTTTTCCCCGGGTACAATATATGTCACATAAAATGATGCAGCACTAAACTGTGTCACATAAAATGACGCGATGCGAAGGATTCACATTGTTCGGATCATTTTTGATATTTTTCCTTGGAACTATGTCACATAAAATGACGCAACGCGAAGGTTTTACATTGTTCGGACCGTTTTTGAAAATTTTATGCTCGTTTCAAACTTTGGTCAAAACGACGGGAATGAAGGTTCTTAGCTAGGGGATGGGCCTCGCTAAACTTGCACTGGATCTATGAAGAAACATCGTATTGTGAACCTAAAAATCATTTTTGCAAAAAATCACGAGCACTAGATCATGTACCTGTAGTTCAAACCGGGCCCACTTCCTACCGATTCGGCAGGAATTTGTCTTTTTCACGAGGGTTGGATGGAAAGGTTTCAGATAACACGGTTAGGAAATTGTCCATGTAAGGTTCTCCAGTATTTTTTTTAAAATGGTTTGGTTCCATTCTGAAACTGTTACTCGGTGGTGTCTTCACAGAACGCCCCGGTTTTGGCAGTCGGAAAATGGAAAATGCATTTTTGCTAGGTTAGCAGCATACCCATCTGGAAATCTCACCACTCTTATAAATTCACAGAATGCAAGATTTTCTTCTTTAGTCATTGTATACCATGCTTGTGGCATCTCAAATGACTCTCCACCTTCAACAGGCTGTAAATGCAAATCTTCTGTTATGCCCATGTCTTCCAAATCAAGCCTAGAGTTAACTGTATCCTTTGACTTCCCGTCGATGTTCATAAATGTGCCAAGAAGATTATCACATTTGTTTTTCTCGATGTGCATTACATCAAGGTTGTTCCTCAACTTGAGATCTGCCTAGTAAGGGAGGTCCCACAAAATAGCCCTCTGGTCCCAGCATTAACCATCCTCACGCTTCCTTTTCTTTTGATGTTTTCCAGGTCTCACATCTTTCACATTATGAAGCTGTTGCTCGAGCTCTTCTTTAGTGAACTCCGTCGGCTGGTCGCGGGTTTCAGTTTTTTCATTGAAATCCTTGCTTTTTCGCCAAGGATGGTTGCGAGGAAGAAAACGGCGGCCCCCGGTCCAACATATCTTGTTCTTTATTCTTTCTGAGCACAGATCCTTGTCACAAAGCACACATGCTTGATAACCAGACGTGATCCTCCCAGACAAAGTGTTCAGCGCCAGGAAATCATGGATACACCATATGACCACAGCACGGAGATCAAACTTATCAGGGCTCAGGGCATCATAGGTAGTGACACCCTCCCAGAGCTTGAGCAAATCTTCTACCAAGGGCTCCATAAATACATCAAAATCCTTTCCTGGAGATTTTGGACCCGGGATCAACAAAGCCATCGTGAAGTTGGACTGATCCATACATGCCCATGGTGGAAGATTGTATGGCACGACAAATACCGGCCACATGCTATATTTCAAGCTCATTCCAAATGGATTAAAGCCATCTGTGGCAAGGCCGAGTCTGATGTTCCTCGCATCGGCAACAAACTCTTTATGTTAACGTCAAAATCTTTCCATGCCTTTCCGTCAGCTGGATGGCTAAGTTCATTATCCACGGGTTGCCGCTTTATCTTGTGCCATTGTACATCCTCTGACTGTTGCTTCGAAATGAACATCCTCTGTAGCCTTGGAATCACAGGAAAGTACCTCAACACCTTCTCTGGTATCTGCTTCCTCCCATCCGCATCTTTCCACCTAGAGGCATCACACTCCGGGCAGCTGTCATGCTTGGCATACGTGTTCCGAAACAAGATACAGTTGTTCGGGCATACATGGATTGAATCATAACCAAACCCCAATCTACCGATTATACCCAATGCTTCTTCACAAGACTTGGGAATTGCACTTTTAGGGTATTGGATGGTCAAGATACGGAGTATTGTGTTGAAGGCAACATTGCTGATTCGGTAGAAGGACTTGACGTGGAGTAACTTCACAGTAAAAGAAAATCTGGACAATGTCCCACCATCACTAGCTACACGCTTGGCCTCCTCTATCAGCTCGGCATAGATTGTATGCTCTCCAGCACCTTGCGGTTCAGACTCATACAAATCCCTAAACAGATCAGGGATTCTATCATCCTCATGCCATCCTCTGCCTCAAAACCAACATCCTCTTGCGAAACATCAGCTTGTACAAACTCACCGCCATCATCACCAACGGGTTCAGGTTCAGCTCCGGGTTCTGGATGTAAAGGCTCTCCATGATGGATCCACCTATCATACGTGGATGCCATCCCATGCATTAGCAGATGAGCCTCTACATTTGGTAGAGTTTGTTGAACGCGGTTCATACAGCTGGGGCATGGGCATAAAACTTGAGCATCATCGGGAACACTTCTACGAACAAATCGTATGAACTCATCCACTACCCTTAGATGCTCATAAGAAAGCCTTCTAACTCCTTTTGTTATCCAGCTTCTGTCCATCTGCAAAAGACCAAAAAATGTTGCAAGTTAGAATTTCACCGAAGTGTACACACAAATAGTGGCTAGCAGAAATTAAACCAAAACCTACATGGAATTAACAGGATTTTGAAACCCTAATGAAACCAGCCTTTGAAATTAACAGGGAAATTAACAGGCTTGAATTGATTATAAATGTCATATCACTGCCAATCTACATGGAATTAAACCAAAACCTACATGGAATTAATAGGAGGGAAATTAACAGGGGAGAGAGGAGAGGGGTGCATACCATGACAACTTTAGGGCTCGGGCAAGGTAACAGAGCTTCAGTGCTGGCCGTGGCCGCCTACCCTGCCGGTCACCACTGCTGCTGCCCCTCCTCCAGTCACCACCGACTCAGTTTCTCCTCCTGTCACGACCGCCGCAGCCCCTCCGCCGGCCACCGCCCAAGACCCCTGCGTGTCGTGGCCGAGGCGAGTCACCACCTGTCCCTCCCCCTCCGCCTTGCCCCCGCCCCTCCCCCTCCGCCTTGCCGCCGCCCCTCCCCCTCCTCTGGTCACCACCGGTCCAGATCCTCGCCCCCTCCCCCTTCCCCTCCGTCGGTCACCACCGTTCAGCGTCACCCCGCCACCGTGTGTGCGTGTTCTGTTTTCTACTAAGTGTGCTACTCTGTTGGAGCATCGTCAGTCTGTTAAGCAGACTACCAGTAATAGTATAGATAAAATCCTTACTACGTTGTATACAACAACACAACTCTAGCATACCGGTCATGACATGATTCTCACAGCGCTAGGTCATGGGTTCGAGTCCCCGCTCGCGCACCCTTTTTTGCTTAATACTACCTGGGCCAACGAGGCTATTGCTTAATATGACCTGGGCCAACGAGGCTATTTGGGCCCGACATGGGCGAATCGGCCCACCCGGTATACAAGTAACACAAACGGTCCAAAATGGTATACAAGTAACACAAGCGACCCAAAAGAAAAATTAAAATTAAAAAAATAGGGTAAAGAAGTTAAAATTAAAATTACCATGTAGGAGCGACACGTGGATCACATGGGTGAGGTGGCAGCACAGTCACCCTAGTGCTTAACTTACTACGACGTTGTTACTGATCATGACGATTTTATATCATCGT
This sequence comes from Avena sativa, assembly GCA_916181665.1. Lineage (NCBI taxonomy): Eukaryota > Viridiplantae > Streptophyta > Magnoliopsida > Poales > Poaceae > Avena > Avena sativa. The sequence goes on along the minus strand of OV702290.1, from coordinate 20,729,825 downwards.
AGTAAGCTCCAAATAAGGCCCCAAACAGTACATACCAGCTTATGAAGATTTCGTGTAATGAATTTAAGACGTTTTTGGGCCAAATCGTCATGCATTTGCTGTCCTTTGCCCCTCCCAAACAGCTCATGACCATCTGCAGCAAGATCGTCATAAATTTATGACGATTTCTTTTGGGGTCACTTTCAAAAGGTCATAGTATACCACATTCCTTCTAGTGGAAGATCGGCCATATTGTGAAGTGTTCGTGATGTATTACTTTTAGACAATGATGAGCCGAAGTGGTGGTGGGATATGATTCCGAGTTGTGGCTTGGATCCATGATATCCGAGTTAAACTCCATGGATGAAAATTAAGTTTGGAACTTGGTTGATTTGCCAGACGGTGCAAGACCCATCGAGTGCAAATGGGTCTTTAAGAAGAAAACTGATATGGATGGAAATATTTCTATCTATAAAGCATGGCTTGTCGCGAAGGGGTTCCGATTGGTTCAAGGGGTTGACTACAATGAGACTTTCTAACCCATGGCGATGCTTAAGTCAGTTCGGATCATGTTAGTTATAGCTGCCTATTTCAACTATTAGATATGGCAGATGGATGTCAAGATAGCGTTCCTTAATGGAAATTTCACCGAGGACGTGTATATGATACATGTCGAGGGTTTTGTCTATCCGGCTAAAGCTGACAAGGTATGAAAACTTCATAAATCCATTTATGGCTTGAAGCAAGCATCTCGGAGTTGGAATATTCACTTTGATGAGGTAGTTAAAACATTTGGCTTCATCAAGATTGATCATGATTCTTCTTTATACAAGATGTTTAGTGGGAGCAAAGTAAACTTTCTAATCTTATATGTGGATGACATATTACTGATTAGAAATGATGTCTAGATGTTGCAAGAAACCAACGAATCATTGGAAGAGAGTTTTTTTATGAAGGACTTGGGTGAGACAACTTAAATCAAGATCTATAGAGATAGATCAAGGTGACTCATTGGATTGAGTCCGAATATATATTTTGACAAAGTGTTGAAAAGGTTCAATATGGAATCATCTAAGAAAGGGTTCTTACTGATGTCCCATGATATAAAACCTATTAGCAAGGCTTAGTGTCCTTCGATGGTTGATGAGCAAAGTCGAATGAGTGCGATTCCATATGCTTCAGCAGTCGAATACATCATATATGCAATGATTTATACAAGGCCGTATGTTTCCTATGCTCAAAGTGTTGTGAGCATATACTAGGCTGACCCTGGAGAAATCCACTAGGCAGTGGCTAAAAATATCCTTAAGTGCATGAGAAGGACTAAGGATATGTTCCTAGTTTATGGAGGTGAGGATGAACTCAATGTAAAAGGTTACATGGATGTGAGTTATCCCACTAACTGAAATGGTTCTCGTTCACAATCCGGAGAAACGTTTGTCATAAATGGAGGGGCTATGAGCTAGAAGTGTTCCAAGTAAGAGACAATGTCTGCGTCTACGACAGATGCTGAGTATATTGCTGCCTCACATGCGGCAAAGGAATCCATTTGGATGAGGAACTTCCTCATGGATCTTGATGTGGTTCAGGGCTCGTCCAATACATTAGACATGTATTGTGACAACAATGGTGCTATTGCACAAGCCAAGGAACCTAGACCACACTATAAGAATAAAGATATACTCATGCGTTACCACATGATTCGACAATTTGTCGATCAAGGTGATATCAAGTTATGTAAGGTACACACGGATGCAAACATTGCAGATCCATTGACAAAGTCGCTACCACATCCAAAGCATGAGGCGCACCTGAGATCTATGGGCATTAGATGCCTAGACATGTGATGTCAGATGATTGACTCTAGTGCAAGTGGGAGTCTGTTGGGAATATTCCCTAGAGACAATCATGCATGATGTTATTCCTGATGTATTCATAAAGTTGTTATATTATCCTTGTACAAACTTCTGATTTGTATCATTGAATATGTGATTCGGTTGTGGAACTATATATTAATGTTGTTCATACTAGATGTCCTTGGTCATTGAGGTTGTACTGTACACACAACTTAGACTAATGTGAAAGTCGGCTGATGACTTGGTTCCATTTGTCATGGGCATGTTGATTCTATTCCGACTTAATGGATTAGGCTAAAGAGTTTAGCGAGTCGAACTGACCCATATTGAGATACAACGAACAAGTCATTATTTGTGTCTCAATCAATGTAATCCTTAGACCTAAGGTTATCGCACACCGAGTTGTGTATCACCGATTTAGGTTCTATCAAACATTGTTCTGTCAAAGGGAAGTTATAAAGGCAGAGTTCGAGTCAGCTAGGAATCAAGCTACGTGATGTGGATAACCAATATGGGATTTCCCCCTCCAACTAGAGAGATATTCTCCGGTCCGTCTCGGATGATATGATTCGGAAAGCATGGACATGCACGACTCAGTTAAGTGTTAACCGAGGCGTCTGACTAAGAGTTACTTGGATGAATCACTTATCTCGGACCTAGAAGAGAGTTGAGCTATTCAAAGGATGACAATTATTTGCCTATAGCTTGACAAGATGTATCATGAGGCAAAAGGGACTCGACACAAGTCGTATTAGAAGGTATGTCGTCATGACTCTTTGGTACTTGGGAGTTGGCACGTTCTTCTAGGAGCCTCTATCGACTGATCGATTACGAGTAAGACTCACATCGTGTCTGAGTCACCATGAGCCTATCAGGTCACACACTTAAGAGCGGGAGAAAGTTTGGGTTGGACCTGAACCAAGAAACCTATTTGGATTGGACCCAAATTAGACACGGACTGAGTCAGTGAGTTGGAATTGTAGTGACTAATATAGGCTTTAGTGAATGGGCCACAAGTGAGTGGATCCTACTTTCACTCCCTATATATACAAGGGCACAGATGCCCACGGGGCACGGTTAGGTCATTCCATGTGTTGGAAACCCTAGCTCCATTTCAGTCCAGCTACAGTACCGGACCTACCAGTCCACCATCAACACTTCTCCTCGTACATGTGGATACTAGCAGAGGTGATATATGTTCAGCACTTCGACGATCATGGATCGGAACAGATCGTGAGGACTGCACTGCATCAAGTGATGCGCTTCATCAGTAATCCGCAACCACTTGTCTAATGGTAATCCTCATGGCCTTCTACCTTGGCTAAGATCTTGGATGTACCGTGTAAGAAATTTTTTATTCTATATCTACATGCCCCAACACTTAAAGCGACATAAACGATGTTTGGTAGACTCAATTGGTCAAGAGCCGCATTGATATCCGTGTCCCTTTCCCCAGGTCTCTTTCAATACACTATTTCTCTCTACTCCCCCTCTTCCACCACTTATGCTCCTCCGTTGTTCTGTCTCTTCAACCACTTGGCTGGGAAGATCGTAGTCATGGATAACCTCATGGCTCAAAATCAAGGTCGGGTTTGATGGCAAGCTTGGGAAGACATGCCACACAAAAGGGTAACGAGTTAGGTATCACCTAATCAGAAACCAAAGAGGCTTTGTCGAGCTGGATTCAACACCTAGCCTAGATCCACAAGGTTGATGCTCCATCAAAACTATTAGTTATTTACAGATTTCTATATTGTGTTCATTTTCTTGACATGTTTCAAACTTTTCGGTTGCGAAACATAGTGTGTGACATGATGCAATTACGTTGAGTCCACTATAAACATTTCTGTTACAATTGGTGTGATGCAAGTTTTGCCATCATTCCATTCATACTCTCATTTGTTTTTAGTAGATTGAATTCACCTATAAGAATATTGAACAATTTATAAACCATGTCACTATGTATAGTCTATCTACTACATTCTTCTATTTCATAGAAATGGCAATGTTGATTTAAAATTTGTGGATACCATGAATTCAATAAGAGAAGGGAAAGAGAATTCAATATTGGTAACATTTTCATAAAGATTCAAACCTACAGACATGCCTCTCTCTGTCTTCACAAATATCTGAAGTTATGTTCTAAGTTATATGGGCCTTATAGGGTCTTGAGAAGATTAATTTAGTTCTTTTACAATATGTTCTTGCCCGAAGGATATCAATTGCATCCAACCTTCCATTGCAGCTAGCCCAAGAAGTAAGCTAGGTGTAAAGTGACCCATATCCTTGATTAACCACCTGCATATTTTGAAGGAAACCTTAAAAAACATAGATGTCGATAGATTGAATACCTAGTCGACTAAAAAATTTAAAAACATCGTTGATTATAGGGAATAGGTAAATATAGATATAATCGTCTAGAATGAATTTATGCGAACAATCATATGTGAAAATATTACACTCAAAAAGCAAGATACATAAGTAAATAGGGTAGAAGTAAACTAATAACAATAGCTGAAGAGGATATAAATAACCAAGAGTGGAAGGAAACAAGCACGCGATGACATATCACAAAGTTCAAGCCATTGGGTGGACTATAATGTCCATTGGAGAGGTCATGTGCGGTGACCCAGCATACCACTTCATGATGTAGTACACTATAGTCATTGACATAACACCAATGAAACACTGTTCACTAGTATTACATCCCTCAGAGTGGTACAACAGAAACACATCAGGTCCAAGACATGACTATAGATTACAACTCGACTCTTTACAAAAGATCTAGATTACACTCTAGGCTAAAGAGGAAGAAATAAATTTCTTAGAAAGAAGAACCATAAATAATAACTCAGAACTATCTGGCTAATAAGACTAGCATCTAAACTATCTAGCTTGCAATTGCTGCTAATGCAATGCTCTATAGAAGTAGGTTTTCTGGCTAGAGTATCTACTCCTATCTAATCAGAACTTCGTCTTCACTTCAGTTGATGAACCTGTTGACTTCATTGACTTTATTGAAGAACTTGAGATTTCGATGATGGTTTCTTGAGCATAAGTTGGCATTGACGTCGTCTTCAGCGGCTTCATAATCTAGCAAGGGTTAAGAAGGTACTGTTGAGTACGAGCGTACTCAGCAAGTTCACTAAAAAGGAGAGTATGATGCACTATATCTATAGCCATATACCAGAGGTCGTAGGCAATGCAGTTTTTCGTAAACATTTCTTCAAAGGTTGCTTTTATTCTGAAAACTATGCCCGTCATCCTTCACAAGTTTACCAGAACTTTCATGGAGTTCATTTCCTGCCATGTTCGTAGATCCTTCCCGGAATAGGGAGTAACATGCCACAATTCTTACACTCTGCAGAGGTGCGTCACTTTTCCCATGAGAGACCTTAAGTTTTGTTGCACGGCCGGGAGTATATCCCCGTACAAACTTCCTTGGTTTAAGGCCCAGCCAAAGATCCAAGCCAATCACTGCCCTCTCCATGACCCCGCATGAAGACACGATCCCCCAAGAGCTTTACCACGAGTACAGTCCAAGTAGCCTCTCGAAGACTTTATAAGCAGCTCTGCCTAGCATCCACCATCAGCTATGGTGAACCTCCACCAAGACAGCTATGCATAGATAATCTAGACATCTATATCGCGAGGCATTGAGGGGTCCCACCAATGTCTTGGATTCTCCAGGAGAAATCTGCAGCTTCACGATAGGGTCATCCGTCCATGCGAAAGGAAGAAGATACAACTGACTTCTCTGTCCCATTCCAAATCTCATGGTTAACGCGTAATATACGGTGCTAGAATCACTGGCGACATTGGTTGGTTAAGTCCTAGATGACATATTCCTGGACAATGTTATCCCAATTGCCAGGCTTAATAGATTAGATGATCACCCTGGATCAATAACCAATATTTTACATTATTATTGAAAATAGTGTTTTCTAACCTTTTTGAAATACAGGTGATGACAACATTTGAGTTACAAGCATAGAAAATAATCAAAGGACATGAGCAAGTGTGAACTTGCCTTTTGTGATTGCAAGATAATGCACTCACAGTCTTCAAGACAATAGAAGATCCAAATTCTGTAAACAGTATCATTGGTCCGGTAAGGATGAATGTTTAAAGAAGCAAGATACAAGTATGCATAAATAATGTAATGCAATTGGATAAATGTGAATCCCTGGCATAATTGTATATGATCTAGGGTTCGGAAATACGGATGGTTTCTTTAGAATGTATTTCACTTTTATACCAGTTTCACACTTGTGCTTCTTATTAAGGCTTGTGAGAGTGTGTGAAACAATATGTAAATAAAATAAGTAGCATATAATATTAAAGCACTCAAATGTGGAATGTTATCTGGTAATTATGATTGGACTTATTTTTCTAAGTTGTTAAGAGTTAAAGGATTTATTATAAGATTTTTGTTTGAAGTGGCAAAATGAATAACTTTTAAAGAAAAGATTTCTTTTACAGGATTAAACAATTCTTATGGTTAATAGAATGTGATCGATGTTTTTTGCGCTTATTCCATCAGCTTGGACTTGAAATGCTTTACGACTTAATTTGGAACAGACAAAAGTTAACTATAAAAAGATAAATATACTTTAGGCATTATGCGGAACAGATAAATGTGGAACAGACCAAAGTTAACTTTAAAACATAAGTAGATCTAGGGTCTGATGTGTTTAAAAGTATTAATAAGTTTTAAACTTTGCAACAAGCATGTTTAAAGGGATGGGATCATTCACTTTTAGCTTAAGTGAATGATGAGTTTAAATGTGATTTGTTATTATGAATATAGTTTATCTTATTAAGGAAAGTAAATTTAGATGATTTGAATAATCTATTAGAGTTGGAATCATGTTTAAGAATAGTTAAGAGATAAATAGCATTCACATTTATGATGTTTAAAATTTACTTAAAATTGTTGGTTTAGTTTGGATTTATGATTTTGAAAGAGTTTTATAAGGTTAACAAGTTACACTTAAGTTTTATTATAAATATAAGTTATGGCTTTGGACTTAGTATTTAGTTATTAGGGATTAGGGTTTTATATCAAATTATGATTATTTCTTTTTTAAGAGATGTTTCTAAAGAATTTATAAAATAGGTATTTCATATAATAGATAAGGATTTATTTCTTGAAAACCTTAATAACCTTTGCAATCATTCATTTAGTATTTTATAGTAAACTATGTTTATTCATGATCTTAAAAATGATTTTTTATTTCTTTTTAAGTATTATTCTTATTTTTATAATTTTCTACAAAGGATTATATGTCTTTAAATATTTGCTTCAAGTTTTATTTAAAAAAATAGGTTAGTATTTTTATAATATAGTAGACTTATTTTAATATGCAAAAATGATTTTTATTCATTTTAGGACTTTTCCTTAATTTATGAAATATCACTTAGGCTTTACTTGGGTTAACATTTATTTGCATTTTATTTAACTTAAATAAGTTATGTTATATTTTTCTTAGGTAGATATTATTTTTGTGATCATTTTGATATGTTATATGTATTTTTAGGATTTTTCTATATTTTTCTAGGGCTCAAATGAGTTCAGGGGTATTTTGGTAATTATTAAATAGAAAACTAATTTGTTTGTGGGGCAATAATTTGGCTGTGGCCCAACTGGTGAGGACTGGACCAAGTCCAGTGGACAAGCCCATTAGGGCCCAACTTGGTCTGGCCTGGGGTAACCCCCAGCTTGACCCACCTCACCCACACACACACGCCACATGCACACACGATCCTCATCTCTCCCTTTCCACCCTTGTGCGTGTGATGTCACCACCGCATGCTTGATTCCGGCGAATGCCAGCTATTGAAGCTCCGCCGCCGCCTGGCCGATCTGGCCCTCCGATTTGATTTGGCCTCGAGGCCCTATCGAGCTCACCCCCCCAATGCTTATATGCTCAGGCCTGGCACCACCACCGGTGTTGATCCGGCCGGCTCCAGCCCTTGTGCCACCGCTCCACACAAGCATGTGTTCTGTCTCTGGCCTCTACCTCGCCTACTTCTAACTCAACCTTGGACACCACCCCTGCACGGGGCGCTACCAGCCCTAGGATGTGCCGCTTTGGTCCGACATCGAGGATGACATGGCTCGGCTCTCCTGCGGCTCCTTCCCTACATCTCCCTTGCTTCATCTTCGCCACGCCTCTCTCCACCTGACGTCGGCAGGATGTCAGTAGACGACTGCAACCCCGGTGTCCTTCGATGCGTCGCCTTGCTGTGGTGGTGTACTAATGGTGGTGATGTAACTTCCTCTCCGACACTGGCTATATGGTTGGGAGGTTGTTAGTGAACTACTGGTGATTATCTATGTGTTTTGGCTATGCTGATTTGGTACTTGGTTAGGCTTTAGCTGCTGATATTTTGTTGAATAGAGAATAAATTTGTTATAGGGAAATATCTCTGGTAAGTAAATCTAGGATTGGTTGGTCTGTCTTAGTTCTAGTGTGATTAGGACATGATTATGTGATTTTTGTTCTTTCTAATTACCATATACCCATGTAAGTGTTTTTTGGAATAGAGTATATGCTTTCCTTGATTAAGCAATCTGGCATAATAGTTCGCATATGCTCATGTACAAGATCAGGTCTCTAATCAACTTTGGCTTTATGCATCCACCTTTCATATCTCAAAAATAATGTGTAGGTGTGATGTAAAGTGTAAATAACAAGGATTTCTATGTGAACTTCAGCTGCAGAATATGATGGGGTTTATTATAACTATCTCATATATACATCTGCATGCTACAAATAGCTTCTATATCTAATACTTGATATGATTTGCTTGTTGTAATTAAATGTGTTGACCGAGTTTTGGGGTTCTTGGTTAAGGTACCATTATTTAATAAATCATGCTTATAGTTCTTCGGTTTCTTATTGTGTTGATCCAATTTATACTTTTTTAATTAACAGAATAACACTATATTTATTCTTTTGGCTTGTTTAAGTTGTATGAACTGGATCTTCTCTACTTTCTTGGCTAGCCCATGATGCATAGGCTGAGGCAATGGTGGGTAATAAGAACAAATACTTAAGGTTTGGCATTTTATTTCTTTGTGATGCTCTTTGCATAGCATCACTATGCAAGACTGAGAGAAATCTCTCCTCACAACCCAAGGTTGTGGAGGATGTGGTTACTTGTTGTCCAATTCATGGACATGACTTATTTGTTGACTTTTACTACTATGGGTCTGCTATTGTGGTGCCTCACTGGAGTGTGCACAATAGTGTAGTTCACAGTTGTATGATTTGCTACTATGGGTGTTACTAATGGCCAGATCTGCCTCAGGATAGTGATGCAAAGACTGAGGCTTAAAATTATATTAGAACAGATTTCTTGCGGTGACCCAGCATACCACTGCATGTGTAGTACACTATAGTCGTTGCCATGACACACTTCATTATTAAGTTGAAACATTGTGGGTCCACATTACAAACATACACACTTCATTATTATCACAAACCAGAAGTTCCAAACTTTAAGTGTTACAAAATTACAAACCAAACTTAAGTAGTTTCAGCGGAAGATATAAAGTTCAAACTCATACTCCAAATTGAGCTCAACAACTTATTTTATAAAGTTTATGATGCTTGGCTCAATTGGTTTACTAATAACTAAGGCAACTACTCGGACTCATTGCCCTCCACTCCATACCGTATTTCATAGTCCACCCCTTCAACTCCTCTAGACAGGTCTGGCTCTTCGTAGTAGACATCCTCTTGCCCTTCAGCTGTGTACATCGAAGGGTCTTCTGGATTCTTAGAGTCTAAGCAGGGGTTCAAAGGAAAGAGTGAGTAACAGCGTTACCCAGCAAGGTCATTATATGCAAGGTGGGAAGTTTGATGCTCTATCTACTACCTCGGACTATCAGTCCTTGGCTCTATGCAGTTTTCATAAACATTTCTTCAAAGATTGATTTTATTATCAAAAACTATGCCCATCAGCCTTCATGGGTTGACCAGAACCTTCGTGGGGTTCCTTTCCTGCCGCGTTCGTAGCTCCTTCCCAGATAGGGAGTAACAAGTTACAGTTCTTACACTCTGCAGAGGTGCGTTGCTTGACCCATGAGAGATCAACTCCTTGTTGCACAATCGGGCATACTTTCCCGTCCACAATTCCGTGATGTGGGTCCTAGTAGGTGATCCAAGCCAATCACTGCCCCTCTCTACGACCCCATATGACTGCATGATCCTTCGGGGCTGACTACACCTCCGTTAAGCCCCCTTTCGAGCAAGCTACAACCCTGATGAGTTCCCGAAGACTCTATGAGCCGGTTATGCCCCTAGTAAGCTCCATAAAGGTCTGAATATACCTTCGGCAGCCGCACATAGATAATTTAGATACCAAAATCATGGGGCCTAAGGGTTCCCACCCATATGTTGGATCCACACAAGGAATCCCAGCTTCACGACAAGGTCATCTTGCCTGCATATGAAAGGAAGAAGGTCCAGCTGACTTCTCCGTCCCATGCCAAATCCCATGGTTAACGCGTAAAATATTACGCTAGAACCACTGATGTCATGGGTTGTTATTCCTATGGTGACTTGTGCAATTGGAACCCTAAGTTCCATTTCCAATCTTTATCATCACTTAGGATGATAACTACATCTTATTTATTAGAGATGGTAATGTTTTCTTTCTCTAGATCATGGATGATAACACACAATTTGCAATATCTTTGATAAAGACTCTTCAAAGGACATGAGCAAGTGATGAACTGGCCTTGTGACTGCAATGTAGTGAAGTCGGATGCTTCCACCTGACCTTGAGCTCCGGTTTCTACAGAGAACCATTATTGCCCGGTAAGGGCAGTATTTAAAGAAGCAATATGCAATCAATAGAAATGTCATGCAAGCTTTATTATTTGCTTATTTGCATGTTTCACCCTCTTCGTTAAAGTTTGCTATTTCTTTAATTAAAAGTAAAGTATTACTTTAAGTCTTTGAATTTTTCATAAATATTACATTTAGTATTTTAATAATGACTAGTATTATTTAAAGAGTCTAAAATTGAATTTACTTAATTTTTAACTCTTTTAAATATTTAACTAAAATTCCTTTAAGGAAATACGACTTTATTTTTATCACATTTAATTTACCTTTCAAAAATACAAATTTGTATTTTTCTATAATAGCCTTTCCTTTTAGAATTGTAAAAATGGATTATATTCAATTTTTATGTGTTTGTATATTTTTATAAAATTCCAAAAGGAATATATACCTCAGTAATAATAATTTGAATTTTAATTACGTAAAATTTCAGTTGTTATTTTTCTTGAATAGAGGACATTTTTATGAGTCCATTAATATTTTATTTATTTTTTTAGGATTTTTATTTTATTTTTTTAGAACTATTTAAGTCCTAGGGGTATTTTGGTCATTTGACAATTTAATTAGGCTTTTTCCTTTTATAAATTGGACCTAGCCCATTGGGCTGGCCCGGCCCTGACCTGACCCATCTGGGCTGGTCAAACCCCCCTGTCACGAGCGGCCCAGTACCACAAGATTTCCCCACTCTCTCTCTTGTTCCCTCTCGACTTATTCCTTGACCCCGTGGTGCTGCCGACACCGCTGCCGTGCGATTCACGCCGCCTTGGGTCTACCTGGCCACCACCATGGTGTATGGCGAGGTTGCTGAGCCCGCTCCTTTGTCTAGTCCATTTGGATTTGGCTCTAGGGCTCTCCTTCGGCTAGGCTGGCTCCGTTCCGAACCCTAGGGTTTGGGGTGCTGCTGGTAATGCTTTCGCTGCTGCCCCAGTGGTGTTGTGAGGTGCTCATGCATTGTTGTGGTGGTGCTGTTCATTTTCATGCGATGCTGCGGCCGTCGCCTAGGCTCGATGCGAGTTGCAGCGCCCTTCGGGTGCTCCCTAAGCCGCCGTGCGCTCGTCGGCCCCTCTGCTTCCTCTTCTAATCTACAGCGAGGACCACTGGTGAGTTTAATCTTGTTGTGCCTTCTGTCCTCTGCCTCTCTTGAGCTCCTCTGTATGCTTCTAGTGGCTATCCCTAATTAGGGTTCATGATTGATGAGGGTTCATCCCTCTGTGTTGGTTATAGTCGATGGATTGACACTAAAAGTGTTGGTAATTAAGGATGGTGATTAAGTAGATCATGTTATCCTTGTCTACAATTGGTTTTGATGATACTAGTGGTTTTGTTAGTCTAATTCCAATTAATTATTGGGCATTGACTAAATGATGGTGCTATTGTGGGATTATTACTTGTAGATTCTTGTAATCTGGAAGTTCTCTATTGTCATGACCTTGTTATTAACAGTGGTTCTGTTAGTGATTTATTCACTGCATTTTTAAATGTTAGATTGGACAGTCACATACAGATTGAGTGTTAACATGTTATTACAATGATGCTCTGATGATGTATAGATAAACTTGGTGATGATTTCAGTTGTTTGATTCCAGGAAAATGATAGTTAATGGCTTGCCAGTTTATTTATGAAAGCTAAGTAATTGTTTTGCTTGGGTTTTAGAACTTGTTCTTGTGACACCATCATTAAAATGGCACCCAAATGTTGGTTCTACTACTGGGTTTTATTTTGTCAGTGCTTAATATTGGATAAATTCCAAAGATAAGTTGAAAGCTTCTTTTAAGCACCTTTGCCTATGATGTTGGTCTGAGGCATAGGAACTAGTTTCCTACCTTCCTGTCCCTCATAGATATGTTCTGGTATTGATACCAGTTACTTATTCTGGAATCCTTTTGATAAAATTGTTGGTGTGCTTATCTGGATCCATAATATCTATGGATTCTGGGGTGCTACTCTTTTAAGAGATGTGCCCAAAATTCATAACCTTGGCTATGTTTATACTGGAATATGGAATATAACTTTATATCCAGGATAAATGATGTTGGTCTGAGATCCTGGTTTAATTTGTATAGTCTACTTATGGCTTTTGTATTCAAAATTCCTCTATGATGGATTCACCCCACTTGGGTGATTTCTGAGAGATTAAGTATAGAACAACACATGACTTCTTATCTAGATGAGATAGTTAGATCATGTGAGGGTTTTATATTACTCACCACAATAGTTGAGTTGTTGGTGTTGTTATTGGTTGATCTGGTTGCTTGATCTTCCTAGCTTGCTTTGCTGGTTTGATCTTGTCCTTCACCTCCTGGTGTTGCTCCTGCTACTTCTGGATCCTGGAATCTTGTCCTTGATCTTTCTGTCCACCTGCTCCACCCCCTCCTTATGTCACCATCTTGTGAGCGTTTGGATGATCAGGTGTATGGCTTGGCTGGTGGTTTGCTTGCCTTTGGTAGGATTGATGTGTTCCTGGTTTAGTGTTTGAGAAGAAGTGTAAGCTACCGGGGTTGTGCTGCGGCTGTGCACTTCTCCTTTTGCTTGTGTGGCTATTGTCGCTGTGTTGACAGCACACCCCATGCATTTTGGTGACTAAACTGTGTGTCTATGTGGTCTGGTCGTGTGGATCAGCTCAAATGAAAATATCTCCACCTTTTACCCTTTTACTAATTACTGCCTGGTGAAACTTTCCGCTCTTTTATTACTCGATGATGTTTAGAAAAATGCATTTCATTGTTCACCAATGAGAGTAAAACTAACTAATTAACACTTTATTTTCCTTTTAGTTGTTTATCTTATTTGTAGGAACAAGATCTGGGTATACAAGATTTAGTATAGGAGTAGATAAGTAGCATAGGTCTTAATTCTAACCTTCTTTTCTTTATTCTTTTTTGTAAAGAATCTTGTCAAGATTTATTATAAGATAATAAAGTTGTATTTGTATACTTTGTAATCTTCTACTTTTGATGTATATATTACAATTTGTAATGTTGTAATGTAATCAGAAAAGAAGAATCTATTTCTTATCTAATTTCCACTGTCTCCAATCCTTATTGTTGTTTACTATATCTATATTTTAACCAAATAATGTTGATGAGGTATTTTGGAAAACAATTCAATATTACTATCTTCTAGTTTTCAAACACTTTCAAATTGATTTATATTTCAAACTTGAATTCAAAATAACTTCCCAAAAACTTAATAATTCCTAAAGGTCATGTCAAAATTCATAGCAATCACTAACAAGAGCTATTCCTACCTCCTGTTAGTGAAAGAAACTCTGATCCCTTTAGGTTTTTGTTTGGCGAAAAATTTACCCTGATTTTATAGATGCATGCATGCACAAACTTAGATTCCTATTTCTACCCTTCGTTGGATCCTAATGCTGGGATGTTACAGACTTCCCCCCTTAAATTAAACTTTGTCCCGAAGTTTCCGGATGTGTACCTAAATAGTTCTGGATATGCTTCCCTCGAGTCATCCTCTTTCTCCCATGTGGCTTCTCACTCTGGGTGATGTTCCCACTGTACCTTGCAGTATTTGATTGCCATGTTTCTCAACCTTTGCTAGTTCTCCTCTAGAATCTTGCAGGGTTTCTCGACATAAGTCAAATCTGCTTGTAACTCAATCTCTTGATGTGTGATGGCATCATCGGGAACCTTAAGACATCTTTGGAGTTGTGATACATGAAAAACATTGTGAACCCGAGCTAGCCTTTTTGGTAACTTGAGAGCATAATCTATTATTCTATTCTGACTTGGTATCTTGAATGGTCCAATATATCTTGGGCTTAGTTTTCCTTTGACTCCGAATCTCTTTACTCCCTTCATCGGAGTTACCTTGAGATATACCATATCCCCTACTTCTGGATGCCTGCTGACTCGTGTATTAACGAGCTCGTTGGGGAACCCCAAGAGGAAGGTATGATGAGCACAGCAGTAAGTTTTCCCTCAGTTATGAAACCAAGGTTATCAATCCACTAGGAGCAAGACAACACCCCAAAGGTGTAGCTAGCTGAACTTTGGCAGGGCGCACTACCGGTGCCAGCAGCAACGTGGAGACCTACACAATACAACCACAGAACTCTATCCCCAACTTGCGATGAGGTTGTGAATCTCACCGGTTTTGCTGAAAACAAAGGATTAAATGTATCGAATGGAAGAAAGTAATAGTTTGCAGAAAGTAAACACAAAGCAGTAAACAGTTGATTGTAGATTGATAGTAAAAGAAAGGACCGAGGTCCATAGTTCACTAGAGGTGGCTCTCCTTAAGATAGATGACATGTTGGTTGAACAAATTACAGCGGGGCAATTGACAAACATCGAGAAAGCATACAAGCATATACTAATCATCTTGACTCCTCTGAGATTCGATTGGGCATTACAACATTATACATAGACCGCCATCCAACTGCATCTATGACTAATAATCCACCTTCAGGTTATCATCCGAACCCCCTCCAGTATTAAGTTGCAAGCAACAGATAATTGCATTACGAATTGCGTGTAAAGTAAACAATACGATTATTCTATGAACAAAGGATTGTTGTTTTCTCCCTAGTAGCAACATCACATCTAGTACCTTAGAGATTTGTGTCACTTCCCCAGATTACCGGAGGCATGAACCCACTATCGAGCATAAATACTAACTCTTGGAGTTGCTAGCATCTACTTGGCCAAGATAGCTACTAAAAACAGAAAGCATGCAAGATCACAAATAACAAAGAAATGATGGAATCAATAATCATTCTAAAATAGCATCTCAATATCCATCGGATCCCCGCAAACACAACATGTAGAATTACAAATAGATGATCTTGATCATGAACGAAGCTCGCAAGATCTAAACATGATAGCACAAAGGAGGAGAACCAGGCATCTAGCTACTACATGGACCCGTAGTCCAGAGATGAACTACTCATGCATCACACCGGAGGCTTGAATGATGATGAAGAAGGCCTCCAGGGTGAATTCCCCTCTTCGGCAGGGTGCCAGGAAGAGCTTCAGATCCCTCCCGGTCTAGGGATGGACATGACGGTGGCTACAGACTCTTTCGTGGATTTTTGATCGGGTCCTTAGGGTTTCCGTATTAGAGGCAATATATAGTCGGAAGGAGAGGCCGAGGGCGTGCCTGGGGCAGCCATACCACCCCCTGGCGTGGGCCAGGCATGGCCACACGGCCAAGTGGTGTGGCCGGGCCCCAGCCCCTCTCCGTCTCATATTCTGGCTCTAGGTGTCCCTCGGTGAAAAACTGACTTTGGCTTTTGTCCCATCCAATTCCGAGAATATTCATTTTCTGACTTTCCTGGAACCAAAAACAACAGAAAACAGGCAGCTGGCACTGTGGCTCTTGTTAATAGGTTAGTCCAAGAAATCATATGAAAAGTACTCCAAAGTGTGGACAAAACATAAGAAGTAGATAAAACCAAGCATGGAACATCAAAAATTATGGATACGTTTGCAACATATCAACATCCCCAAGCTTAACTCCTGCTCGTCCTCGAGTAGGTAAGTGATAAAAAGAAAGAATAATTTTTGAGGTGACATGCACCATCATAAACTTGATCAAAGTATTTGTAAAAAATTCAAAGTTGGGATCATAGTACTTCAATCATAACATGAAAGACAAAGTTCTAGCAATAAGAGAAAGAAACTATGTTGGAACATGAAAAGGCACAAACAAAAGATTAATGAATAACAATGCTTTGCAAGACGTTTGTTTGTTTCACATAAAGAAAACATAGCATAGTGGCATTCAGTTTGTCCTACATAGAGTAGAAAACATAAATGCATAGGACACCTTCAAAGTTTATAAGAGTGAATAGATACAAATAGTTAAAAACAAGCAATATCAAGGCTATGCATCAATCAACAAGTCTTGGGACAATGCACACAGAACTAAGAATGGCCACTATACTCTCAAAGTAGGTGCATAAAGGCAGAAGGTGGAGACTCAACAAAAAGGTAAAAGAAAGGCCTTCATAGAAGGAAGTAGGGATTCAAGTCTCATAAAGAGCTTCCAAAAATTATGGTACTTAATAGCTTTTAGCTCTCATTGCCCCTATCATAAGCATATTGAAGTGATTAAGGTTAAAGTGAACAAACTATGGTGTATATGCTTGACGAAGTATAAGTTGGAAATCTCATGTCCCTTGAATACGAGGGCCGCTCCTCATGCTACTCAAGTTTCATCATCGGTAAGTTCTTGTCATCGTAAGTACATGTGTATCATAGAGAACCGCCAACGGGGTACCCCTTGCCCGATGATACGGAAGAATCCCCATATCAAAATGACAAGGCAAGCAGACAACAAGCATCTCAGCAATCTTCTTATTTACCATGGGAATATGGTGCTTTTTTCTCTCTTTCCTCTTTTCTCATATTTTTTTCTTTTTGTCTTTTTTCTCAATAACTGACTCCTTTTTTATAAGAAGAATGCTTCATATACAGCTCATTATGGTTACGCTACAGGTTTCCACCATGACAGCATGGATTAGACCAGCGGCCCGGGCGTTTCTCTAACACATTTACATAACTCCATGGACTTACAAGCTCCCCTTTCATTTCACACCGACGACATCCATAGACAAAAGAGCATGATATCAACTAGGTACAAAGTACAAGTGCAATGTTGAAAGCGTTCCCCATGACAACATGGTTCTAGTAATCCCCAACAAATAAGTGCAAGCATATACAACATAGACGACACAATGGTTCAAGTTTATTAAGGGCAAGAAAAGTAAAGTGTGCCATCAAGTTCGTGAGAGCTTTAATCACTAGTTTTCTCATAATAAGTTTAATTCGGAAGGTATATAAAAACATGAATATACTTGGAATAGCATATGCTAGTAGGTAGGTATGGTAGACTCTTTTGGAATAACTTGGTTTTAGGAGTTGGATGCATCAGTAGAACTCATACTTGGTTGTGGAGGCTAGCAAAAGACTGGGAGCGACAAACTAAGAGAGAAATAATGGCCATAATAATGCAGAGCGACAAAACATCATTGATCAAAGCATAAAGTGATACTACAAGTTGAAAACTAAAGGATCATAAAGGCTATGGTGACTTTTGATAGTCATAACATGGTGTGCGTGTAACATCCCAAAACTTTAATCCAAGGTTACTAAGATCCAAATCATCAAATTAGGAGTTAACAAAAACTTTTCCATTTAAAAATATTAAAGCATTCATATGTGTGTGTGCATTTAAACTAGGAGTTGATTTGAATTGCCATGATTAAGTGATCCATTGCTTGTAAAATGATTCTTAGGTGAAATAAACATCATCTAGATCATTCCCAAACAAATCCCAAAGAAAAACAAATCAAAATTAATAAAATAAACAAATGGTCATTTGTGCCATTTTAACTACCATGCCTACTTTGGCTACTCCTAGAACTCAAAACCGAATAGAAACAAATGTGGATCTTTGCACCCCTTGCTAGTACATGCAATGATGTACCAAGGCCCACCTTGTGATCTACCAAAAACTTTCAAACACTAATTTTAAATGACAGTTGAAAATTGAATGTAGTTCATATGAGAAGATCCCAACTATTCAAAAACCACTCAAATGACCTCCATTTTCAAATCCCAAGCGACCACAGATGCTTAAGCATGTGCCTAGAAACTCCACCAAAAATCATCCAAAAATTCAAAACTTTAGTTCTTTCGGCCATTTCCACAAACACCTTGAAAATAGAATCAAACTTAGCCTAAC
This sequence comes from Avena sativa, assembly GCA_916181665.1. Classification (NCBI taxonomy): domain Eukaryota; kingdom Viridiplantae; phylum Streptophyta; class Magnoliopsida; order Poales; family Poaceae; genus Avena; species Avena sativa. Next base: position 20,711,424 of record OV702290.1, on the reverse strand, counting down.
TTATACTGTTTTGATAAAATCTAGTTGAGCAATTAGAGCCGCATTGATCACCCTTGTCCCCCCTGAGTCCAACCAAGTGATCACCGGCATATCCCTAAGCCGCAGTAGCAGTGGAGCGTCGCCCCTTTTTGGTCACCACCGGCCAGAAGAGGAGAATGCGCCGCAAACCACGCCGTGCTATTCCAGCACCACCACTAGCTCCGCCTAACCCTACCGCACCTCCCTGCCCCTTCCCCAAGCCCAGCTAGGCCTTGGACCACACCCCAGCGCCGCTGCCCAATCTATCTGCGAGCTCGCCAGAGCGCAAATGTCGCTAGCAAGCAGCAGACCGCCACTCGACATGAAATCCCGCACGCCGCTCCGCCTCGACCCCAGCACCCTGCCAGACATGGCCGTGCACCGCCGCGCGACCCACAGTCGCCGTGCGCCGCGTCGAGCACCGCCTCTGTGTCCCAGAGCGCGGGACGCTCCCGACCAAACGCCACCGCCCCTAGCCACTCATTGAAGCCGTAGAGCACCGCCAGGAGGCAGGCCACCATCCGCCTACCCCGCCCATGCCTCTAGCCGCCTGTATCCGCGTCACCGACGAGCTCTCCGTCGTGCCATTAGGTCCCCTTCTTGCCATATAAAAGGATCCCTCCCCAGCACAAACTCCTCACACCACGCCACTGCCCTCTCCTCACTGATCCTTCCCCACCTCTCGCCAGAGCCGCTCGATCCATAGTTCGCCGCAATTGCGCCGAAGGAGCCCGCTGTAGAGGAGGAGAAGCCGCCATCGATTTCGTCCACCCCAGGAGTTGCCGCGACCTCACCTAAGCTCGCCGTTATCCACCAGTTTGTTTGCCCGCCTCGCCGCAGTAGCTGGAGCCCTGGTACGTCCCAGGTAGACCCCTGCTGGCCGTTTAGGGTTCGGTCTCGCCAGCGAGGAGTCCGTCGTGGATGACGATTGTGGACCGTTGATCTCTATTCTAATCGTAGCGCCCAGATCGTCCCATACCGTTTTGGGTTTTAAGTCTCGCTGACAAGCAGGACCAGCCTGTCAGCCACCCTCTGTGCTGCGGAGCAGCACTGGGCCGGCCCATTTCCTTTCCCGCGCTAGGCCGTGAATTCATTTAGTTTTTTCTATTTTAGTTTGAATTCACTTCTGTCCCTTAGTTCAAAAATCAATCTAGGAAGATTTACTGAACCAAAATGAGTGATTCAAATTTTGTTAGAAAGCTATTGAAAAGATCTACCCAAGCCCGTTGGATTTAATTCATTTAGAGTTAGAGATCTCTCCTAGTAAAAATAACAAGACAGAAGCATTTGCACATTCAAACATTTTTATAAAATCAACCATGATAGCTTTTGAGTTGATTCCAACTCTCAAAAATCACATTTAACCATACCTATCTGAATATGTAATAATATTAAGGTTACATGCAGTGACTTTGGACTAGTACCAAAATAATGTTATATAGGCATTTCTAGTCACTTTAAATCATTAAATTCTAAACTTAAACTTATTAAAATGTGATCCAACCCTTAAATCACATTCCCACATGTTAGAATATGTGGTGATGACATGTGTCCATATGATCCCATATTTTAAGTGGTGAATATTAAATCTTAGTTATTTTCAATGAGTAGAAATTACTTTTCTTAAATCAAAAGAATGAAACTAGTAATAAAACCTTGTGATGCTTATAATGATAATAGATCATCCAATGTGTGCCTTAGAGTGCTAAGTAGACTATTTAAGCATTGTTTGGTGATTGTGTACTCCGTATGTATTTATAGACGATAGTACCGACCAAGCTTTCGAGGAGAGGAGGAGTTCTACCAAGAAGAGGAGGAAGAAAACTTCAACCACTGCACCAACCAAGGCAAGCTAACACTTGCAAGTATAATGCTTAGCAAGCTAGAATTAAGCTAGATAATCTGAGCAAGATGCACTAGGCATGCTTGGTTATCCCACTTGACTAGTACCTACCCCAAGTCTTATTTCCAAGCTTTACCCTATTTATTTTACCAAAGCCCCTTACTTGTTTTGAAGGTAGCATAAAAAGTATAAAACTTGATCTAGCTAGATAACCTTAGATGTCATTCTATGGCATGAGATTGATCTCATCTTTCCACCTTAGTGAACACTCTTAACTTAATAGCTTAGAGGTAGATCAAAACTTGAGTCACTTTAGATGGGAACACTTGGTGAAAATGAATTATGAAAACCTTGGAATGATGAGTCATTCTATTGAGATGTTTTGACATGTGTTGAGAAACACAAATGGTTTATGATGATGAAAATGTTGAGGCATCAACCTTAACCCTTTTACAAAACTGATGGTTGGATTCGGATGCGATACCATTCCAAATTTATCGTACAACCACAATATTTGAATTAGGTAAGGCTTAGCCGGAAGTTTATATGCATTAGTATTAGTTCCCTCGTCGGATAGGTTTGAGCTGAGGCTACCTCTCAAGGTTGTCCACCAATGCAGTGCCCAAGATGACTGATGGTCATGGTTGGGAGGCCATGCTCATAGGAGAGGTGCTTATACTAGGGTGTGTAAAGGAAAGGTTATGTTTGATTATCTGCATACTAAGTATGATGATTCAGGGTTATCCCTGACAGATGTATCGAATCTTGTGGTGAAAGTGTACCACCTCTGCAGAGTGTCAAACTATTCGAATATCCGCGTCCGCGATTATGGATAGTTGGAGTGGCCATACTGTTTCGTTGTCAGATGTTTTCAAAATAACTTATGACATGAATGATGAATCTTGACTTGACCACAACAGGGTTGTGACTATGACACTAGCTTCCCAACTTAAGTGATTCTAGAACTTTATTTTATCTTTCTTTGTTTCTGAACTCAGCTTAGGTTTCAAACTTAACATTATAAATAAACTTAGAGTTAGCATTTACACTAAAACTATCTTACCTGTTAGTGGTAGTTTGCGAGTACTTAAAGAGTACTCATGGCTTTTGTCCCTGGATATTCCTATGGCCAGACTATGAAGGAGACTACCAAGATGACGGTCAGCAGGATGGATATGATAACTAGGACTATCTGCCTTCGTCAGCATTGCATGTGCCCCTGAAGATGGACCCCACCGCTACGCTTATTATTTATTCCGCTGCTTGTTGTATTAAGACTGGATCATGAGATCCTTATTTGTGTAAGACCTTATTTATGGTTTGTAATGGATGATGTACTGTGATATCCAATCTGTTATGTCTCGCAAAAATGGTAATCCTGGGATTGTGATGTATGACATAACAGGCATCTGGGATTAAAAATCCGGGTGTTGACAAGTTGGTATCAGAGCCATCCTGATCATAGCAGATCCTAGTTAGAATGGACGTCCGAACAAAAACTTAATTTCAAAACCAAAGTGAGTATTTATGAAAAAAAACTATTTCCTCTCTTATCCTTGGGAATTCATTCTTTCTCAAAAATTCATGTTCCTCCAATTCTTACATTACTACCTAAAATTTGACACACTTGATCACTTCACTAACTTACTCATCCTAAATTCTTGTAGATGGAGACTCAGTTCAGCAAGTTCTACCAGTTGGGCAACGGAGGCCAGCTGATCTTCGAGAGGGATCTAGATTCATTGTATGAGTTACTGGGACGCCCACATCCGGAGTTTCTTGGAGCTAAACTTCTAGGACCCCAGGAGGAGATTTATAGTGGCTAGTCACCGCCGATCTTCGAGGAAGCATAGAAGCACCAACATCCAGGAGAATCCAGTTCTCCGTGAGAGAGAACAACTGGCTAGATGGATTAGCCAGGGCAATGCATGAAGCTCTCCTATGTCTGTGTGTCCTCAGTGTCAACCAAATCCAAGGAACCTGTTTTGCTCACTATGCAAGACGTGACTTCATGGGAATGCCGATGGTGATGCCCAGTCACCCGGAGTTGAAGCATCAAGTGGAGAACCTTGACTTCCTGTTATATGATCGCCAGAAGGAATTGGACAATGCTAGGGAGTTCGCCAACCACAACCGTGACATTGCCGCTCAGAAGGCCCAGACTTTCTGACTGCTTGTCTAGGACCATCAGTCTCTTTGCCTCCAACGCGAGAAGAAGGATCGCACTGATAAATTGCAAATGTATCTATAATTTTTGATGTTCCATGCTTGGTTTTATCCACTTTCTTGTGTTTTGTCCATACTTTGGAGTACTTTTCATAAGATTTCCTGGACTAACCTATTAACAACAACCACAGTGCCAGCTGCATGTTTTCTGCTGTTTTTGGTTCTAGGAAAGTCAGAAAATGAATATTCTCGGAATTGGACGGGACAAAAGACAAAGTGCCTATTTTTCCAGAAGACTCTAGGAGCCAGAATACGAGACGGATGAGGGCCAAGGGCTGGCCACACTCCCTAGGCGCGGGCTAGGCCTGGCCGTGCCAGGGCTTGGTGTGGTGGCCCCAGACACCCCCTCGGTCTCCCTCTTCACCTATAAGAAGCCTTCTGACCTAAAAACTTCGGGGGGTTCGACGTTTTTCCAGAAGGAGTTCCACTCTGCCGCCACCACCAGATTCCACGAAACAGCACCAGAAACTCCGTTCTGGCACCCTGTCGGGACGGGGAATTAGAGGAGATCATCACCATCATCATCACCATCGCTTCTCCATCGACCATCCATGTTTCCCTCGTCTATGAGTGAGTAATCCTCCGTTGTAGGCTATGGGGATGGTAGGGATTGGATGAGATCGTTCATGTAATGGCATCAAATTGTTAGGGCATGGTGCCTAGTATCTTTTATTAGTGCTTTATGACTTTGTTGCGACTTGTTGTGCTTAATGCTTGTCACTAGGGACCGAGTGCCATGATTTCAGATCTGAACATGTTTTTGGTCTTATCTGCAAGTTGTATACACACGTTGTTGTCCAGAACCTATGGCCCCGAAGTGATAGAAATCGGGATAACCGGAAGGGAATGGCTTTGATGTGAAGATCACATGTGTTCACGGAGTGTTAATGCTTTGCTCCGGTGCTCTATTAAAAGGAGCACCTTAATTGCTAGTAGTTCGCTAGAGGCCTCGCTGCAAACGGGCTGGCAGGACAAAAGATGTTGTGCAAGTTCTCATTGCGAGCACGTATGACTATATATGGAACACATGCCTAGGATTGTCTAGTACTTGGATGCTTTATCTTATTTATCTCCAATTGCCCTATGTTCTGATTGCTATGTGAATTGTCTTGTCCATGCAACGCCCGTCCATCCATCCCTATGCCTACCGCACTTGAATCCCACTGTTTACTGCTTTTGTTACTACTGTCTTTGCTTTACTACTGCTGTTACTTTACTATTCCTACTACAAAACTGTTGCTACTGATAAACTGCTATGAGCAAGATTGTTTCCAGGTGCAGCTGAATTGACATCTCAGTTGTTAAGGCTGATAAATATTCTTTGGCTCGCCTTATGTCGAATCAATAAATTGGGTTTCACTTCCCTCGAAAATACTGCGATACACCCCCTATACTTGTGGGTCAACAAGACTATTTTCTGGCGCCGTTGCCGGGGAGCATAACTTTATTTATCAAGTTCACTTGGATTCACTATTGTTCAAGCTAAGTTTATTTCTTCCTTGTTTGCTTCTTTCTTTATTGAAAATACAAAAAAAAGTAGTTCCTACTCTAGTTGTTATCTTCATTGGTCTATTATTGTCTTGCTTTATCATGCTTGTTGTCAATGGTTGGTTTCTTTGAAACTGAAGCTTATTGGCAAGGTGGGTTCACGAAAGATCAAAAATATTATTATAAGGAACACCGCTTGTCACAAAAAGGAAAACACTTATGTGAACAAATTGATAGATTGTATACCATTTCTAGAAACATGTGCTCAACTTATAATGTTACTTATTGCTATGATGAATCTCGTTGCAGAAAGAGGTATAAACACCTCCCTTTTCAATGTGAGTATAATGATAATGATACCATATCTTCCTATTCTAAAGGAATTTATGACTTTTATGATGCGGAACAAATTGAAGAATTTATTGCTTGGAAGGGTGCTTTTGAACTTGCTAGTTTGCTTGAAAATATTGATGATTCACCTTATAAGTATGAGGTTTATAGTATACTTAAATTTTGCTTTGATAATTACAAGGATGAAAATGGCTCTATTCTTGAGTATTTTAATAGATGCTCTCCACAAATGGAAGAGACTAATGCCTTGCTGGATCCTATGGAAGAAGAAATTGATGAACCTGAAATCTCATTAGATGAAAAAGAGGAGGAGAGTGATGAACAAAAGGAGGAAGAATGGATTAGCTACCATGCCTACCTTCTAATGAGAGTAACTCTTTATCCCTTACATTATTTATTGTCCTCCATGCTTACTAAAGGAGGATGAATGTTATGTTCCTGATGATTCTTTTGAAGATGTTTATGATAAAGCTCTAGTGCTTGTAGATCATGAAAAGCATGCTTTATGTGATATTTATATTGTTAAGTTTATTCATGAGGCTACTGAAAATTATTATGAGAGAGGAAAATATGGTTGTAGAAGTTTTCATGCTATTGAACACCTCTCTTTGTGCTGAAGGTTTTGAAGTCACTCTTGTTTTATCTTCCTATGCTTGTCACTTTGTTCTTTGTGAATTTATTTGCATACATGATTCCTATGCATAGGAAGTGGGTTAGACTTAAATGTGTTTTGAATTTGCTCCTTGATGCTCTCTTTTACTTCAACTCATATTTCTTATGAGAGCATCCTCTCAAACTTTTTATGCCTGAAGATGATATTATGTCTATTATTCTTGGGAGACCTTTTCTTAAATACTGCAGGAGCAGTTATTAATTATAATCAAGGGAAGGTGACCTTCAATGTTAATGACAAGGAACATATTGTCTATTTCCCCAAGAAGATTGAAAGGACTTATGGCTTGAATTCAATTGAACATGTTGAGGGCATTCAAGTTGGAAAAATATATTGTCCCATACCAAGAGAAAAATTTGAAACTATTATGATTGAGACCATTACTATCAAGGTTGAGGTAACAAAATCATTAGTGGAATACAAAGTTTTGTCTCATATGAAATTGTTTTGGTAACAAGACCTGATCAACCTTGTTAACAAAAGGATTTCATTGAACAAAACAATATTTTCACCATGATTATCTCCGCTTACTTCTATTCTATGCATTTTCAGTTTTTGCTTTTGCCTAACTTAAAGGCGTTAAAGAAAAGTACTTATTGGGAGATAACCCAAAAGTTTTAGATGAGTCTTAGAAGTTATTACTTCATTAATAACCGCTCCTTATCCTTTTTATTTGCTTTTTGTGCCAAGAGTAACCTCTAATGAGAGAGAAGTAATGATTGGGAAAGTTGCTATCCCGAAACAGATTTCTGTGCTTCACTGTAAAAATTCGTGTAAAATCTCTGAACGTCCTTTTGAGGCGTGAATTTTTGTGCTCCTGCCCCAGGCTGTTATATAACTTTCGTTAGTTCAACACTTTTTGATTTGAGCAACAAAAGGTCCTCGAAACAATTCGTCTTTACCTGCTGGTCTGTTTTGACAGATTTCTGCCATTTTCTGCATTTGCTTCTTGTGGGTTCCTTTTTGAGTTCTTTTGGGGAATCGAGCTTTTTGAGGGAAGTACTACAGTATCTAGTGTTTTAATGGAAGTTTATTTGGTGTTAGAACTGAACCTTAAGACTTATTTATCTTGAGTGCACTAATGTTGCTAATAAAGATTGTGTGAAGTTTTGTATGAAGGAAAAATTTCAGGTGTATGGAAGGAATGAGTAATGAGATGAAGGATGGACTAAATCTCAAGCTTGGGGATGCCACGCATGTCACCCCAAGAAATATCCAATAAGGAGAAGCGTCAAAGATTGGGGATGCCCAAGGCATCCCCTTCTTCATCAATAAAAAACCTAGGTTTCTTCCAAACACTTCATTTTTATTGTTTCATGCACAGTTGTGTTGTTCTTGGAGCGTCTTATTTTTCGTTTTCGTTTTGGTTTTTCATTTGCTTTGGTTTGCTTAGTTTGCTGAATAAATTGGTTGGACCTCCTCTTTCATGCGTTGGTTTTCAAATAGTTTGGTTTGGTTTGGAAAAGAGTAGGAAAGTTCATGCTTAAGTGGTAAAGAGAGCTTGTTTTTTACTGTGGCTTATGCTTTGTCATGCCATGCTTGTTATTGTTTTGGCTTTATGCTTAGTATTCTTTGCTGTAGCATGACTTGTTATAAACAATTGAGATTTCTTAATGTGCCTTGGATGAATCATGCGTTGTTTTAGCATATTAAAGCATATTATAGTGGTATTCTCCTTTGATGATTTATTTGGGTTGACTTGGCACATGTTCACACCATGTTATGACTATCCCAAGTCATCATAAGCCTTTATGATCCTTTAGTTTTCAACTTGTAGTATCACTTTATGCTTTGATCAATGATGTTTTGTCGCTCTACATGATTATGGCCATTATTGCTCTCTCGTTTGTCGCTCCCTTACTATTGCTAGCCTTCACTCACACTGAGTATGTTTTACTCAAGTTTCCAACTCCCTAAACCAATTTTTCCCAAAGTTTCCACCATACCTACCCATTAGCATCATTTGCTACTTCCGTGCATATTCAATATGCCTTGTTTTCTTCCAAATAAAATGTTTGCTTGTTATGGGAAAACTAGTTAATAAAGCTCTCACGAACTTGATGGCACACTTTATTTTCTGCACTTAATAAACCTGAACCATTGTGAACTCTCCATGAAAATTATATGCTTACAAATTATAGGCTGGGGATTAGCAGAACCGTGCTGTCACGGGGAACGCTTTCAACACTTGAAAATATATACCCAGTTGATACCTTGCTCTTTTGTTTGCGGATGTCGTCGGTGTGAAATAAAAGGGGAGCTTGTAAGTCCATGGAGTTATGTATGTGTGGTAGAGAAACGCCTGGGCCACTGGTCTAATCCATGCTCACATGGTGGAAACCTGCAACATAACCATAATGATATCTATGAAGCATTCATCTTATAAAAAAAGAGAGATAGCTATTGAGAAAAAGAAAAAAAAAGAGATTTATGAAAAGAGGAAAGAGAGAAAAAACACCATTTTCCCATGGTAAATAAGAAGATTGCTGAGATACTCATTGTCTGCTTGCCTTGTCATTTTGATATGGGGATTATTCCGTATCATCGGGCAAGGGGTACCACGTTGGCGGTTCTCTATGATACGCACATACTTACGATGACAAGAACTTACCGGTAACTAAAGTTGAGTAGCACGAGGAGCGGCCCTCGTACTCAAGGGACTTGGGATTTTTAGTTTATAGTCTGTCAAGCATATAACTCAGATTGGACCTCACTTTCACCTTAACCACATTAAAGATGCTTATGATAGGGGCAGTGAGAGCTCAAAGCTAATGAGTACCATACTTTCAGCATTTGGAAGCCTTTCAAACTTTTCAAAACCTGTTCATTTCCTTGTTGACTCTCCACACATTCTATGAGCACTTTCTTGAGAGCATAGTGTCCATTCTTAGTTCTATGTGCATTGTCCCAAGACTTGTTGATTGATGCATACCTTGATATTGCTTGTTTTAAACTATTTGTATCTAGTCACTCTTGTAAACCTTGAAGGTGTCCTATGCATTTATGTTTGCTACTCTATGAGGGACAAGCTGAATGCCACTATGCTATGTTTTCTTTATGTGAAACAAACAAACATCTTGCAAGGCATTGTTATTCATGAATCTTTTGTTTGTGCCTTTTCACGTTGCATCATAGTCTCTTTGTCTTATTGCTAGAACTTTGTCTTTCATGTTATGATTGAAGTATTATGATCCCAGCTTTGAATGTGGTGGCCCCAGGCACCCCCTCGGTCTCCCTCTTCGCCTATAAGAATCCTTCTGACCTAAAAACTTCGGGGGGTTCGATGTTTTTCTAGAAGGAGTTCTGCTCCACTGCCACCACCAGATTCCACGAAACAGCACCAGAAACTCCGTTCTGGCACCCTGCCGGGACGGGGAATTGGAGGAGATCATCGCCATCATCATCACCATCGCTTCTCCATCAACCATCCATGTTTCCCCCATCTATGAGTGAGTAATCCCCCATTGTAGGCTATGGGGATGGTAGGGATTGGATGAGATCGTTCATGTAATGGCATCAGATTGTTAGGGCATGGTGCCTAGTATCTTTTATTAGTGCTTTATGACTTTGTTGTGACTTGTTGTGCTTAATGCTTGTCACTAGGGCCCGAGTGCCATGATTTCAGATCTGAACATGTTATTGATTCATTATGATAGTATTGTTTTTGGTCTTATCTGCAAGTTGTATACACACGTTGTTGTCCGGAACCTATGGCCCCGAAGTGACAGAAATCGGGATAACCGGAAGGGAATGACTTTAATGTGAGGATCACATGTGTTCACGGAGTGTTAATGCTTTGCTCAGGTGCTCTATTAAAAGGAGCACCTTAATTGCCAGTAGTTCCCTAGAGGCCCCGCTGCAAATGGGCTAGCAGGACAAAAGATTTTGTGCAAGTTCTCATTGCGAGCACGTATGACTATATATGGAACACATGCCTAGGATTGTCTAGTACTTGGATGCTTTATCTTATTTATCTGCAATTGTCCTATGTTCGGATTGCTATGTGAATTGTCTTGTCCATGCAATGCCCGTCCATCCATCCCTATGGCTACCGCACTCGAATCCCACTGTTTACTGCTTTTGTTACTACTGTCTTTGCTTTACTACTACTATTACTTTACTATTCCTACTACAAAACTGTTGCTACTGATAAACTGCTGTGAGCAAGATTGTTTCTAGGTGCAGCTGAATTGACAACTCAGTTGTTAAGGCTGATAAATATTCTTTGGCTCCCCTTGTGTCGAATCAATAAATTGGGTTTCACTTCCCTCGAAAATACTATGATACACCCCCTATACTTGTGGGTCGTCACGCACCATCGCCTGTCTTCGCAAGAAGGTGGCCGACCTTGAGAAGACTGTCAAGGAGCAGGAAGCTCAGCTTGCAGCAAAGGAGGCAGAAGAGGAGGGTGAAGACATCCAGGGAGATATGGATTCTTACCTCAGCAATGATGATGACTTTCTAGAGGAGGATGTCATGGACTTCTACACTGACAATGAGGACTCCGACTTCATCGACGATGAGTAGATGCACTAGAGAACTGTCGTAGCATGAGATGTATTGGTCCCACTATATCATAGCTTGCATAATGGTTCTTCAAACCATCTGTTTTCCTTTGTTGTTGTGGTGTGTGTTTGTATCGTGTGCTTGTTTGAATGAAATGAAGTTAGTTGCAAAACCTGAGTCAAACTCAAAGTTTTAGTCTTGAAACCAAAACCATGAACCTTAGAACTTTCCCTCTTACCCATTTATCTACCTCAATCTTCAGATGACTCGTGGAAACCAAGGAGGGAGCACCTCATTGCAAGAACCAATGGTGCAGATCTTGCAGAATCTCATCGCAGACAGAGAAGCAAGCAGGGCAGAGCGCCAAGCTAATCTAGCAACACTGCAACAGATCGCCCAGATGGCTCTCTACAACCAAGGGCATGGAAACCAGGATCATCATGGATCCAAACTCAAAAACTTTAAGAATACCAATACCCCAATCTTTAACCAGGCTGAAAACCCACTAGATGCTGATGACTGGCTACAGACAATGGAAAACAACTTAGAAGTAGCAGGAGTTGATGACAACGAGAAAGTTCTCTTCGCCACCCACTACCTGGTAGGAGATGCAAGAGCTTGGCGGACTAGCATCCGTAACATGAACCATGGTCAAGTGATGACATGGGAAGCCTTCAAAATCAAGTTCAGCCGCACCCACATGCCGCAGGGCTTAGTCACCAGAATGAGGGATGAATTCAGAGAGTTGAAGCAAGGCAGAATGACTGTGGTAGAGTACCATGACAGATTCCTGTCACTTGCCAGGTATGCACCTAATGAGATCAACACGGAGGCCAAGAAGAAGGAGAGATTCCTGAATAGACTACATGATGAGATGCAGACTGTCCTCGTCAACATCCGCTTCGAGGATCTCGAAGAGCTAGTCGACTCTGCCATTCATATGGAGGGGAAGGTTAACCAGGCAAACGACAACCACAAACATCGTATGATGCAGCAATCTGGATCCAGCAGTCACCAGAAGTACCGTCCCAACCCCTCACCAGGATATGCACCAAGGAACAACCGACCCCCAATGTCTCGCCCAAGCTACCCAAACCATAGCGGAGGCAATGTGAAGTCCGGAGGAAACAACCACAACTCCGGCAACACCAACAATTTCAACCGTGCCCCTCCCAAGAGCAACAACAACAACAACACTGCACCCAGAACTAGAAGCAATGATGTGCCTGTCGCAGGAAAGACAAGTCTCAGATAACTTGTTTCGAGTGTGGAGTTAAGGGCCACTATTCCAATGAGTGTCCCAAGAAGACTGCCGCCACTGCCAATGTGAATGCCCCAGCTCAACAGCAGCGTCGTGTTCAACCAGGGAGAAGATTTGCCCCAGGGAACCCTCACAACCGCAACGGTCGCCTCTTCCACATGAACGCCGAGGAAGCCCAAGAAGCGCCAGATGTAGTGCTGGGTATGTTTTCTGTCAACTCAGTTTTAGCAAGGGTATTGTTTGATTCGGGGTCATCGCATACGTTTGTCACCGAAGAATTTGCATGCACTAGTAAGATCCACCCAACCAACTTGAAGCATGTCATGATAGTTCAAATCCCCGGTTCAACTACAAAAGCTAGAAAATTTTGCAAAGTTGTGCCTATCAGAATACATGGGATATATTTTTATGCCAACCTAATCGTACTCGGAACCAAAGGATTGGACGTAGTACTAGGTGTGGACTGGATGTCAAGGCATAAAGGACTGATAGACTGTGCTAAGAAATCCATCACCATAACCAGTAGCTCTGGAGTCACAGTAGCATATATCTGAAACCTTACCCCGTCAATTCAAGTGCAACAAGAGTCTAGCCCTACCCACCATTGACCAAGTCAGAGTAGTCTGTGAATACCCCGATGTATTCCCAGATGAATTTCCAGGTATGCCCCCAGATAGGGATATTGAGTTCATTATTGAACTAATCCACGGAACCGGACCCATAGCCCAGAGACCCTATAGCATGAACCCCTCAGAGTTAATAGAATTGAAGAAGCAGTTGGATGTCATGTTAGCAACAGGCTTGATTCAACCAAGCGCCTCACCATGGATATCACCAGTGTTATTCGTCGACAAGAAAGATGGAGGCAACCATTTGTGCACAGATTACGGAAAGTTAAATGACGTCACCATCAAGAACAAGTACCCCTTGCCAAAGATAGAGGATCTATTTGATCAGTTGACTGGAGCTCAGGTATTCTCAAAGATTGATCTTAGGACTGGTTATCACCAACTTAAGATTTGTGCAACGGATATTCCGAAGACCGCCTTTACTACTCGCTATGGTTTATACGAGTATACAGTTATGTCTTTTGGATTAACCAATGCCCCTGCTTATTTCATGAATCTCATGAATAAGATCTTTATGAATTTCCTAGGTAAGTTTGTCGTTGTGTTTATCGACGATATCCTTATCTACTCCAAGTCAGAAGAGGAGAATGAGAAACATCTGAGAATCATCCTAGAAACCCCGAGAGAGCATCGGTTATATGCCAAGTTCAGCAAGTGTGAGTTTTGGCGGAAAGAAGTAGGATTCCTAGGACATATTGTGTCTGCTGGAGGAGTCTCTGTTGATCCCGCCAAGATCAAAGATGTCGAAGAATGGGAAGCCCCAACCACTCGGATTAGCAGGATATTACCGCAAGTTCGTCAAAGGATTCTCGAGCATCGCCAGACCCATGACCCAATTGCTGAAGAAGAACAAGAAGTTTGAATGGACCGACAAATGTGAAGCCAGTTTCTAGGAGCTGAAGAAGAGATTGATATCAGCCCCAATATTGATCATGCCAGATATCAAGAAGCCGTTTGATGTGTATTGTGATGCATCCAAGATTGGTCTCAGATGTGTACTGATGCAAGAAGGCAAAGTTATCGCCTATCTGTCTCGACAACTGAAGCAGCATGAGCAGAACTATCCGACCCATGATCTTGAATTAGCAGCCGTAGTTTTAGCATTGAAGACATGGCATCACTATCTGATGGGTAATCGCTGTGAGATTTACTCAGATCACAAGAGCTTGAAGTATATTTTCACTCAGAAAGAGCTGAATATGAGGCAAAGGAGATGGATAGAGTTAATCAAGGATTATGACCTTGACATTCACTATCACCCCGGCAAAGCCAATGTGGTAGCGGATTCTCTTAGCAGATTGCCGTGTAGGCTAAATACCATGATCAAGGAGAAGCAACCAAGTTTGTATGAGGAGTTGGAGCAGTTCAAAACTAAGCTGGTTAGCAAAGGATTCTTAGCTAGCATTGAACTTCAACCCACATTAATCAGCCAAATCAAGGAAGCCCAGAAGGGAAATGAAAGTATCGACTAAATCAAACGTCGTATTGGTACAGGAAAGGTACCTGGATTCACTGAAGACGAAGAAGGAGTTCTGTGGTACAAAGGACGTATCTGTGTTCCAGCAGATTCAGAAATGAAGCAGGTTATCATGAAGGAAGCTCATGATACTCTTTATTCTATCCACCCCGAAGGAACGAAGATGTATCAAGATTTGAAAGAGCAATTTTGGTGGCACAAGGTGAAGAGAGAAATCGGGAGCTACATCCCCAAGTGTGACATCTGTCAAAGAGTCAAAGCAGAGCATTAGAGACCCACAGGATTGTTGCAACCTTTGCAGATTCCGGAATGGAAATGGGATTCCGTCGGAATGGACTTTATCACCGGTTTGCCTACTTCTAGTAGGGGAAATGACTCAATCTGGGTCATTGTTGATAGACTGTCCAAGGTAGCTCACTTTATACCAGTCAAGACAACCTACCAGAGTTCGAAGCTAGTAGAGCTGTATATTGCTAGAATTGTTAGTCTGCATGGAACCCCCAAGACCATAGTATCAGATCGAGGAACCCAATTCACCTCGAGGTTTTGGCAAAAAGTCCAGGAAGGATTAGGAACCAAGTTGAACTTCAGCACCGCTTATCACCCGCAAAATGATGGACAGACTAAAAGAGTCAACCAAATCCTAGAAGATATGCTCAGAGCTTGTGTGTTAGAATATGGATCAAAATGGGAAGAGTACTTGCCTTTCGCAGAATTCTCATATAACAACAGTTATCAAGCTAGTTTGCAAATGGCACCATTTGAGTTCCTATACGGAAGAAAGTGTCGTACCTCTTTGAATTGGTCTCAAGTAGGAGAGAGTCAGATCTTTGGACTCGACATTCTTCGAGAAGCCGAAGAAAAGGTGCACAAAGTCCGTGAGCACCTCAAGACCGCCCAATCCAGACAGAAGAGTTATGCTGACAAGAGAAGGAGAGACCTGACCTTCAATGTCGGAGATTTTGTATATCTCAAGGTTTCGCCATTGAAGGGAACCCAACGCTTTAGTCTGAAAGGAAAGTTAGCCCCCAGATATATCGGGCCCTTCAAGATTCTGAATCGCCGAGGAGAAGTATCGTATCAAGTGGAACTGCCTGAAGAGATGTCTGCCATCCACAATGTGTTCCATATCTCGTTACTTCGCAAATGCTTGGAAGTGCCGGAGAAGACTGAAGTTTTCAAGAACATCGATCACCGAGCTGTTGAAATCAACAATGACCTGACATATCATGAAGTGCCCATCTGTATCTTGGAGGAAGCTTACAGAACCACCAGAACCAGGAGTATCAACTTTCTCAAGATTCAATGGAGCAACCATACCGAAGAGGAAGCCACTTGGGAGCGAGAAGATTACATTAGGACAGAGTTCCCAGATCTCTTTAGTTCCTAGTTTTCTTTTGTAAATCTCGGGACGAGATTTTGTTTAAGGGGGGAAGGTTTATAACATCCCAAAACTTTAATCCAAGGTTACTAAGATCCAAATCATCAAATTAAGAGTTAACAAAAACTTTTCCATTTGAAAATATTAAAGCATTCATATGTGTGTGCATTTAAATTAGGAGTTGATTTGAATTGCCATGATTAAGTGATCCATTGCTTGTAAAATGATTCTTAGGTGAAATAAACATCATCTAGATCTTTCCCAAACAAATCCCAAGGAAAAATAAATCAAAATGAATAAAATAAACAAATGGTCATTTGTGCCATTTTAACTACCATGCCTACTTTGGCTACTCCTAGAACTCAAAACCTAACAGAAACAAATGTGGATCTTTGCACCCCTTGCTAGTACATGTAATGATGTACCAAGGCCCACCTTGTGATCTACCAAAAACTTTCAAACACTAATTTTAAATGACATTTGAAAATTGAATGTAGTTCATATGAGAAGATCCCAACTATTCAAAAATCACTCAAATGACCTCCATTTTCAAATCCCAAGCAACCACAGATGCTTAAGCATGTGCCTAGCAACTCCACCAAAAATCATCCAAAAATTCAAAACTTGAGTTCTTTCGGCAATTTCCACAAACACCTTGTAGACAGAATCAAACTTAGCCTAACTTATACTGTTTTGATCAAATCTTGTTGAGCAATTAGAGCCGCATTGATCACCCTTGTCCCTCCTCAGTCCAACCAAGTGATCACCGGCCTATCCCTAAGCCGCAGCAGCAGTGGAGCGCCACCCCTTTTTGGTCACCGCCGGCCAGAAGAGGAGAATGCGCCACAGACCATGTCGCGCCGTTCTAGCACCACCAATACCTCCTCCTAACCCTACCGCACCTCCCTGCCCCTTCCCCAAGCCTAGCCAGGCGCTGGACCACACCCCAGCGTCACCGCCCATTCTCTCTGCGAGCTCGCCACATGACGCCAGAGCGCGATCATCGCCAGCAAGCAGCAGACCGCCACTCGACATAAAATCCCGCACGCCGCTCCGTTTCGACCCTAGCACCCCGCCAGACATGGCCGTGCACCGCCGCGTGACCCACAGTCGCCGTGCACCGCGTCGAGCACCGCCTCTGTCTCCCAGAGCGTGGGACGCTCCCGACGAAATGCCACCACCCCTAGCCACACATTGAAGTCGTAGAGCACCGCCAGGAGGCAGGCCACCCTCCGCCTACCCCGCCCATGCCTCTAGCCGCCTGTATCCGCGTCACCGATGAGCTCTCCATCGTGCCATTCGGTCCCCTCGTCGCCCTATAAAAGGAGCCCTCCCCAGCACAAACTCCTCACACCACTCCACTCCCCTCTCCTCACTTATCCTTCCCCACCTCTCGCTGGAGCCGCTCGAGCCATAGTTCGCCGGAATTGTGCCGGTGGAGCCCGCTGCAGAGAAGGAGAAGGCGCCGTCGATTTCGTCCACCCCAGGAGCTGCCGTGACCTTGGCTGAGCTCTCCGTCATCCACCAGTTTGTTTGCTCGCCTCGCCGCAGTAGCTGGAGCCCTAGTACATCCCCGGTAGACCCTGCTGGCCATTTAGGGTTCGGTCTCGCCGGCGACGAGTCCGTCGTCGACGACGACTGTGGACCGTTGATCTCTATTCTAATCGTAGCGCCCAGATCGTCCCATACCGTATTGGGTTTTAAGTCTCGCTGACAAGCGGGACCAGCCTGTCAGCTGCCCTCTGTGCTGCGGAGCGCCACTGGGCTTGCCCATTTCCTTTCCCGCGCTAGCCCGTGAATTCAAATTTAGGTTTTTCTATTTTAGTTTGAATTCACTTACGTCCCTTAGTTCAAAAATCAATCTAGGAAGATTTACTGAACCAAAATGAGTGATTCAAATTTTGTTAGAAAGCTACTGAAAAGATCTATCCAAGCCCGTTGGATTTAATTCATTTAGACTGAGAGATCGCTCCTAGTAAAAATAACAAGACAGAAGCATTTGCACATTCAAACATTTTTATAAAATCAACCATGATAGCTTTTGAGTTGATTCCAACTCTCAAAAATCACATTTAACCATACCTATCTGAATATGTAATAATATTAAGGTTACATGCAGTGACTTTGGACTAGTACCAAAATAATGCTATATAGGCATTTCTAGTCACTTTAAATCATTAAATTCTAAACTTAAACTTATTAAAATGTGATCCAACCCTTAAATCACATTCCCACATGTTAGAATATGTGGTGATGACATGTGTCCATATGATCCCATATTTTAAGTGGTGAATATTAAATCTTAGTTATTTTCAATGAGTAGAAATTACTTTTCTTAAATAAAAAGAATGAAACTAGTAATAAAACCTTGTGATGCTTATAATGATAATAGATCATCCATTGTGTGCCTTAGAGTGCTAAGTAGACTAGTTAAGTATTGTTTGGTGATTGTGTACTCCGTATGTATTTATAGACGATAGTACCGACCAAGCTTTCGAGGAGGAGGAGTTATACCAAGAAGAGAAGGAAGAAAACTTCAACCACTGCACCAACCAAGGCAAGCTAACACTTGCAAGTATAATGCTTAGCAAGCTAGAATTAAGCTAGAAAATCTGAGCAAGATGCAATAGGCATGCTTGGTTATCCCACTTGACTAGTACCTACCCCAAGTCTTATTTCCAAGCTTTACTTTCTTTATTTTACCAAAGCCCCTTACTTGTTTTGAAGGTAGCATAAAAAGTATAAAACTTGATCTAGCTAGATAACCTTAGATGTCATTCTATGGCATGAGATTGATCTCATCTTTCCACCTTAGTGAACACTCTTAACTTAGTAGCTTAGAGCTAGATCAAAACTTGAGTCACTTTAGATGGGAACACGTGGTGAAAATGAATTATGAAAACCTTGGAATGATGAGTCATTCTATTGAGATGTTTTGACATGTGTTGAGAAACACAAATGTTTTATGATGATGAAAATGTTGAGGCATGAGCCTTAACCCTTTTACAAAACTGATAGTTGGATTCAGATGCGATACCATTCCAAATTTATCGTACAACCATAATACCTGAGTTGGGTAAGGCTTAGCCGGATGTTTATATGCATTAGTATTAGTTCCCTCGCGGGAGAGGTTTGAGCTGAGGCTACCTCTCAAGGTTGTCCACCTATGTAGTGCCCAAGATGACTGATGGTCATGGTTGGGAGGCCATGCTCAGAGGAGAGGTGCTTATACTAGGGTGTGTAAAGGAAAGGTTATGTTTGATTATCTCCATACTAAGTATGATGATTCAGGGTTATCCCTGACAGATGTATCGAATCTTGTGGTGAAAGTGTACCACCTCTGCAGAGTGTCAAACTATTCGAATATCCGTGTCCGCGGTGATGGACAGACGGAGTGGCCATACTGTTTTGTTGTCAGATGTTTTCAAAATAACTTATGACATGAATGATGAATCTTGACTTGACCACAACAGGGTTGTGACTATGACACTAGCTTCCCCACTTAAGTGATTCTAGAACTTTATTTTATCTTTCTTTATTTCTGAACTCAGCTTAGGTTTCAAACTTAACGTTATAAATAAACTTAGATCATAAACTTAAGATGGGCCCTACCGCTACGCTTATTATTTATTCCGCTGCTTGTTGTATTAAGACTGGATCATGAGATCCTTATTTGTGTAAGACCTTATTTATGGTTTGTAATGGATGATGTACTGTGATATCCAATGTGTTATGTCTCATAAAAATGGTAATCCTGGGATTGCGATGTATGACATAACTGGCATCTGGGATTAAAAATCCGGGTGTTGACAGTGAGCATGCGCAAAGTCAACCCAAATAAAGCATCAAAGGAGAATACCACAATACTATGCTTTAATATGCTAAAACGACACATGATTCTTCCAAGGCACATTAAGCAATATCAATTGTTTATAACAAGTCATGCTACAACAAAGAATACTAAGCATAAAGCCAAAAAAATATCAAGCATGGCATGACAAAGCATAGGCCACAGTAAAAAACAAGCTCTCTTTACCACTTAAGCATGAACTTTTCCTACTCTTTTCCAATCCAAACCAAAATATTTGAAAAACAATGTATTAAAGAGGAGGTCCAACCAATTTATTCAGCAAACTAAGAAAACCAAGCAAACGAAAGACCAAAACGAAAAAGAAGACGCTCCAAGAACAACACAATTGTGCATGAAACAATAAAAATGAAGCGTTTGGAAGAAACCTGGGATTTTTATTGATGAAGAGGGGGATGTCTTGGGCATCCCCAAGCTTTGACGCTTGTACTTCTTGGATATTTCTTGGGGTGACACGCGTGGCATCCCCAAGCTTGAGCTTTAGTCCATATTTCATCTCTTTACTCATTCCTTCCATACACCTGAAATTTTTCCTTCATACAAAACTTGACACAATCTTTATTAGCAACATTAGTGCACTCAAGATAATAAGTCTTTAGGTTCAGTTCCAACACCAATAAAACTTCCATTAAAACACAATCTACTGTAGCACTTACCTCAAAAAGCTCAATTCCCCAAAAGAACTCAAAAAGGAATAAATAATAAGCAAATGCAAAAAATGGCAGAAATCTATCAAAACAGACCAGCAGGTAAAGACGAATTTTTTCAAAGACCTTCTGTTGCTCAAATCGAAAAGTGTTGAACTAACTAAAGTTAGATAACAACCTGGGGCAGAAGCAAAAAAATTTACTCCTAAAAAGGACATACAGAGAGTTTACACAAATTTTTACGGTGAAGCACAGAAATCTGTTTTGGGACAACAACTTTCCCAATCATTACTTCTATCTCATTAGAGGTTACTCTTGGCACAAAAAGCAAATAAAAAAGATAAGGAACGGTTATTACTAAAGTAATAACTTCCAAGACTCATCTAAAACTTTTGGATTATCTCCCAATAAGTACTTTTCTTTAACGCCTTTAAGTTAGGCATAAGAAGCAAGAAAAAGGATCAAGTGTTCTCAAATGAAGAAGCATTAAGAGAAAATTTTGTTTTCATAGGAGAGGCAAAAGAAATCTTCTCTCTCTTCTTAGGGAAGTGTTCTATACCTTTCTTGAGTGGGAGTTGATATTTAATGGTGCCTTCTTTCATATCAATAATGGCACCAACAGTTCTAAGAAAAGGTATTCCCAAAGTAATAGGACAAGAAGCATTGCATTCAACATCCAAAACATAGAAATCAACGGGGACATAGGCATTGTTAACCATAATAAGAACATCATTAATACTCCCCATGAGTTTCTTTTTAGCATTATCATCAAGTGGGACATTCAAATAACAATCTTCAAGTGGTGGCAAATCAAGCATATCATAAATCCTTCTAGGCATAATAGAAACACTACTATCAAGATCACATAAAGCTTTCAAATCAAAATCATTCACTTTCATATTAATGATGGGTTCCCAACCATCTTCTTGTTTTATAGGAATAGAAGCTTTATGTTTCATCTTTTCTTCTTTAATCTTTATGAGAGCATCAGTAATATGTTTTGTAAAGGCCATGTTCATAGCACTAGCATTAGGACTTTTAGCAAGTTTTTGTAGGAACTTAATAACTTTAGAGATATTGCAACCATCAAGATCAAAATCATAATTATCATCTAAAGTAGTAGAGCTATTACTAGCCTCAACACTAGTGGTAGTGATAGTAGAAACACTAATGTTTCTAGCAATTTCATCTTCTCTTTCCCACTTAGCATGCAATTCAGCTAATAGTCTATCATTTTCATCAATTCTCACTTGTATGGAATTAGTGGCAGCAAAGGGATTATCATTAGTTTCAAGTTTAGCAGCCATTTTATTCAAAGAAGATTAGGCTTCAGCGAGTGATTATATTTCTTTCAGCATTAGAGAATTTTTCCTCAATAGTTATATTGAAAGAAGTTTGTTTACTAATAAAGTCCTTAAGCATAACTGCCATTGTTGGGAGGATATGGCTTATAATTGTTGTTACCAAAATTATTCATGTAGGCATTGTTGCTAAAATTATTATTTCTTATAAAGTTAACATCAGCTTTCTCTTCTTGAGCAATCAAAGAAGCTAAAGGAACATTATTTGGATCAATATGGGCTTTCCCTTTAACAAGCATAGACATAATAACATCAATCTTATCACTCATGGAGGAGGTTTCCTCAACAGAATTTACCTTCTTACCTTGTGGAGCTCTTTTAGTATGTCATTCGGAGTAGTTAACCATCATATTATCTAGAAGCTTTGTTGCAGCACCCAAAGTAATGGTCATAAAGGTACCTCCAGCGGCAGAATCCAATAGATTTCTTGAAGAATAGTTCAATGCTGCATAAAAAGTTTGGATAATCATCCAAGCAGTCAGTCCATGAGTGGGACAATTCTTTACCAAAGATTTCATTCTTTCCCAAGCTTGAGCAACATGTTCATTATCAGATTGTTTAAACTTCATTATTTCACTTCTCATAGATATAATCTTAGCAGGAGGATAGTATTTTCCAATAAAAGCATCTTTGCATTTAGTCCAAGAATCAATACTATTCCTAGTTAGGGAATTCAACCATTCTTTAGCTTTTCCTCTCAAAGAGAAAGGAAACAATTTAAGCTTAATAATATCTCCATCTATATCCCTATGCTTTTGCATCTCACAAAGTTCAACAAAGTTATTTAGATGGGTTGCAGCATCTTCATTACCAATACCAGAGAATTGTTCTCTCATAACAAGATTGAGTAAAGCAGGTTTTATTTCAAAGAGAGTAGCTTCAGGAACAGGTGGAGCAATAGGTGTGCTCATAAAATCATTGTTGTTGGTGCTAGTGAAGTCACACAACTTAGTGTTTTCAAGAGTAGTCATTTTTTTGTGCTTTTAAATAAAGAAAGCAAACTTGTAAAACTATTTTTTGTGTGTTTATTATAAAGAAACAAGCACACAAAGAAAAAGTAAACTAAACAAAACAAAAATAACAAAGTAAAGAGATTACTTATGAGGGACTCCCCTTGTGAAGATGTCCTTGACTCCCCTGCAACGGCGCCAGAAAAAGTACTTGCTGACTCGTGTATTAACAAGCTCGTTGGGGAACCCCAAGAGGAACGTATGATGAGCACATCAGTAAGTTTTTCCTCAGTTATGAAACCAAGTTTATCAATCTAGTAGGAGCAAGGAAACACCCCAAAGGTGTAGCTAGGTGAACTTTGGCAGGGCGCACTACCGGTGGCAGCAGCAACATGGAGACCTGCACAACACAACCACAGAACTCTATCCCCAACTTGCGATGAGGTTGTCAATCTCACTGGTTTTGCTGAAAACAAAGGATTAAACGTATCGAATGGAAGAAAGTAATATTTTGCATAAAGTAAACACAAAGCAGTAAAGAGTTGATTGTAGATTGATAGTAAAAGAAAGGACCGAGGTCCATAGTTCACTAGAGGTGGCTCTCCTTAAGATAGATGACATGTTGGGTGAACAAATTACAGCAGGGCAATTGACAAACATCGAGAAAGCATACAAGCATATACTACTCATCTTGACTTCTTTGAGACTCGATTGGGCATTACAACATTATACATAGACCGCCATCCAACTACATCTATGACTAATAATTCACCTTCAGGTTATCATCCGAACCCCCTCCAATATTAAGTTGCAAGCAACGGATAATTGCATTATGAATTCCATGTAAAGTAAACAATATGATTGTTCTATGAACATAGGATTGTTGTTTTCTCCCTAGTAGCAACAGCACATCTAGTACCTTAGAGATTTCTGTCACTTCCCCAGATTACTAGAGGCATGATCCCACTATCGAGCATAAATACCAACTCTTGGAGTTGCTAGCATCTACTTGGCCAAGATAGCTACTAACAACGGAAAGCATGCAAGATCTCAAATAACAAAGACATGATAGAATCAATAATCAATCTGAAATAGCATCTCAATATCCATCGGATCCCCGCAAACACAACATGTAGCATTACAAATTGATGATATTGATCATGAACGGAGCTCACAAGATCTAAACATGATAGCACAAAGGAGAAGAACCAGCCATCTAGCTACTATATGGACCCGTAGTCCAGAGATGAACTACTCACGCATCACACCGGAGGCTTGCATGATGACGAAGAAGGCCTCCAGGGTGAATTCCCCTCTCTGGTAGGGTGCTGGGAAGAGCTTCAGATCCCTCCCGATCTAGGGATGGAGATGACGGTGGCTACAGACTCTTTCGTGGATTTTTGACCGGGTCCTTAGGGTTTTCATATCAGAGGCAATGTATAGGCAGAAGGAGAGGCCGAGGGGGTTCCTAGGGCGGCCAGACCACCCCCTGGTGCGGGCCAGGCCTGGCCACACGGCCAGGTGGTGTGGCCGGGCCCCAGCCCCTCTCCGTCTCGTATTCTAGCTCCAGGTGTTCCTTGGTGAAAAACTGACTTTGGCTTTTGTCCCATCCAATTACTAGAATATTCATTTTCTGACTTTCCTGGAACCAAAAACAACAGAAAATAGGTAGCTGGCACTATGGCTCTTGTTAATAGGTTAGTCCAAGAAATCATATGAAAAGTACTCCAAAGTGTGGACAAAACATAAGTAAGTAGATAAAACAAAGCATGGAACATCAAAAATTATGGATACGTTTGCAACGTATCAATGCCATGATCTTCGGCTTTGATCAGCATAACTCTTCTGTCGATCCCGAGCTATCTTCAACTGATCTCTAATAATATCAATGATATCTTGCTTTTCCCTGATATAGTCTGGTGCAAATTCTTTGCTACTACCAGGTTCATACCAGCATATAGGTCATTTACACTTTCTTTCGTATAATACTTGGTAAGGTGTTGCCTTCAGACTACTCTGATAGCTATTGTTGTAGGAAAATTCTGCCAACGGTAGATGATCTTCTCACGAACCTCCAAAATCTAATGCACAAGCTCTAAGCATGTCCTCTAAGATTTGATTGGTCCTTTCTGTCTGGCCTCCAGTTTCTTGATGATAAGTTGTGCTGAAATCCAACTTTGAACCATGTGTTGCATGTAATTGTTTCCAAAATGCTGATGTAAACATGGATCCTCTGTCTGATACAATTTTCTTGGGTACCTCGTTCTTACTGACAATCTCTTTGATATAGATTTCTACTAATTTTTCGGCATTATCCTTTTGGTTTACTGGAATAAAATGCGCACTTTTTGTGAATCTGTCCATAATCACCCATATCGTATCCTTCCGCTTCGGTGTCATGGGTAACCCTATGATAAAGTCCATACCAATTTCTTCCCATTTCCATTCTGGAATTTCCACGGGTTGTAATGGTCCCGCTGGACTTTGATGTTCTGCTTTTACCCTTTGGCAAGTATGGCATTCAGATACATACTTTGCAATATCCCTTTTCATATTATTCCACCAAAACAACTCTTTTAAATCCATGTACATCTTTGTACTTCCCGGATGTATGGAATATGGTGTTTCATGGGCTACCCGAAGTACCAGTTCTCGAATTTCTGGCACATCTGGTACACAAAGACGGTTTTGAAACCATAAAGATCCATAATCTCCTAGGTGAAAATTTGATGTTTGACCTTGAGAGATTCTTCGAACTTCTTCAACAATAGAAGGATCTTCAGCAATAGTTTTTAGAATAAAAGCAACCTTTGAATAAATGTTTACGTAAACCTGCATTGCCTATGACCTATGGTTGGTGGCTGTAGAGATAGTGCATCATACACTCCTTTTTTAGTGAACTTGCTGAGTACGCTCGTACTCAACCATACCTTCTTAACCCTTGCTAGGTTCTAAGCCATTAAAGACGATGTCAACATCAATTTCTGCTCAAGAAACCATCATCGACAATTCAAGTTCTTCAATAAAGTCAATGACATCAACATATACATCAGCTAAAGTGAAGATAAAGTGTCGATTTAGATAGGAGTAGATTCTCTAGCCATAAAACCTATTTCTGTAGAGCATTGCAATAGCAGCAATGGCAAGCCAAATAGTTTAGATACTAGTCTTAGTTACTAGATAGTTCTGAGTTATTATTTCTGGTTCTTCTTTCTAAGAAGTTCTTTCTCTCTCTTTAACCTAGAGTGTTCTCTGGATCTTTTGTAAAGAGTCGAGTTGTAATCTATAGTCATGTCTTGGACCTGCTGTGTTTCTGTTGTACCACTCTGAGGGATGTAATACTAGTGAACGGTGTTTCATTGGTGTTATGTCAATGACTATAGTGTACAACATCATGCAGTGGTATGCTGGGTCACCGCAGCTGGTATCAGAGCATATGCTTTGACCTTAGGATTAAAACCCTTTTAGGAAGATCTGTAGGTTGGATAGTGACTATAGGAGCCATCTTATCTAAACCAAGACTTGTGATGAGTATCCACTTGAGGATAAATCTTGTCACACTTAACTTGGATGTTCTTATCATCTTTCTTAAGGATTAGTTATATATATTCTCTAGAGAAATGTCATTTTAGTATTGATCTAAATAGGTATAACACCACTAAGATATCTTAAGTAAGATAAAATATCAATTAAGATTAGGACTAAGATCAGGATACCATGTGGAGTAGTATTAGTGATGGAGTCTATATTTAGAATCCATGTGAAGCAGTAGAATCTTACCACTAGTTGATACCACTATATCACCTTAAGTTAGACCATCAGAGTATGTATAGATACAATTGGAAGTAAATCATGTGGCATTCACTTGAGAATTCCATGTGATGGAGTAGAATTTTGTTAAAAATCTTTAATAGTGAGCTAAGAAGAAGAGTCGTCATGGTGAGACTAGCTCTTTAATCGTGATGACTAAGTAAATCTTAACAAGTTCATGGTGAGAATGGCTCCGAGACCATGATAAGTCTGTAATCAGGACAATTACTTGGTAACTAATCTTGTAGTAACAGTAAGTAAAGAACAGTGTAGGTCTATGATCAAAGTCATAGGTGTCATAACATTATGATAATTTTTGGATTAAGGTAGTAACTACAATTTTGTTAGTAGTTTTGAGAGATCATGTGAGGATAATTTAGGATAGTATGGAAAATTGGTAATCTTTAGTAGTTCCGAAAGAAAGGTAAGTGGTTAGTTAAAACCAAAGTGAGGCCACTTTGTGCAAAATTATCCTGTTGCACCTGAGCAATTTGGGTAAATATGGAGACAAAGAGTAGTTTGGCTTCTAATTGCTAAGTATCACAAAGTTAACCTATACTAGGAGGTGTCATATACTACACAGCTAAGCCTGAATTCTAGAGGTATTATACTCAACTACTATATTCTGGGCTTAGAATGATGTGTGTTATATGTACCACATTTGGATTTCTGGTTTTTCTTGCATCTTCTTGATTGACTAGATCTATACATGAAGTTTGACTTGGTGTGAAAATGCATGTTGCATCAGCAAGTTATTACTTGATGTTATAGACCTAGATAGGAAAGGGAATTCGTGTAAGGGAGTGACGAGTTCCGAAGATCAAGTTGAAGACTGGCAAGAAGAAGGAAGCTAAATGTAAGGTGTATTGTAGAGGTCTCAACCTAATAAGGTAGATTCCCCCTGTGTTTTACAATGCTAGTCCCTGGATCAATAGCTAGCATCCACAGTTAAGATGTAATATCAAGAAACAAAGGTCATAAAATAACTTTATAACCAGGAAAAACATAATTTTATTACATCATACATAGCTCATTTGGCTATTACATTACATTGCAGCGGAATAACTATAAGTATGGGTCCTTGATCTTCAAAGTGCCACAGGCAGATGTTGGTTGTAGACTTTGTAATCCTAAACAATCAATCTTCTCTAAAACAATCAAACCTGCAACATACAAGTTACAGCCACAAAGGGTCAATACATTTGAATTGTATTGGCAAGTGATACTATGGTAGTATGGTGGAGTCTATCATCTATATGCATTTGGCTAAGTGGAGTTGAGGCTTGCATTGCTCAAAATAGATTTTCCTTATCATTTTGAAAATACTAAGTTTTTGTTTTGACAAAATCATTTTTCTCAATCAAAGATTGAAGATCCTTTAACCAAGGCATCTCTCAATCAAAGATTGAAGTTTTCAAACAACCCTTGTTCAAACCACAAGTTTTAACTTAGAAATTTGAATGATGAGATTCTTGATTGCTTCCATGTCTTGATGCTCAAATTGTCCTTTACCAGGGACATGGCTAAGTACTTAGATTTTACACTCTGCAGAGGTGGTGCACTTTCCCCACAAGACTTGGTTTCCCAAGACAAGATCTTTCAGAAGCCTTCCCTTAGACCAAAATGGACGTGTTCCAACCTATCAAACACTACCACCCACTGTCCATATGGCTAAGTTCTTGCAACCTATATGATCATGGCAGAGCCCATATTGCCAAGTGGTTGCACTTGAAGCTTCTCAACATTTGACATCTCAAATCTCTTTGTTCCTGGGTGGCCATCCACAAGTGAGATACACAAGCCAAGTCCATGGCCTTGTGAACCACTCAACCAAAAACCACCAAGCAATCCCATTCCACCCAGGTGATTCATTAACTTAGTTGTTTTATTAGACAAAACACAAGTCCTCAGACTTAGAATATTTTTCCATA
This sequence comes from Avena sativa, assembly GCA_916181665.1. Taxonomy (NCBI): domain Eukaryota; kingdom Viridiplantae; phylum Streptophyta; class Magnoliopsida; order Poales; family Poaceae; genus Avena; species Avena sativa. The sequence goes on along the minus strand of OV702290.1, from coordinate 20,683,004 downwards.
GTGTGAATATATATTCCACCCATGTTTTCTTTTAGCTAGGCTAAGCTTGATAGTAATAGGAATCTAAACTTAGGAAGATTTCCACTAAGGTTTCATCTACTAGGTTTTACTATAGCATGGTTTATACTTAGCAAAATTTCATGCAAGTTTTACTTAGCAAAATCACTAATGCATAGTGAAAGTAATGGGGAAAAAGTATGAAGCATCACTTGCCTTTTTGGTAGAGGGTATAGGTTCACTCCTTGTCCTTGCAACAATCACTCTCTTCAAGTCACTATAAATCAATCAAGCAAAGCACAAACTCAATCTACCAATCAAGCAAAACAACACATAAAATGACAAAGTCAAAGTAATGCATGCAAGCATGCCAAGCTTTGTTTTGTTTGAAAAAGTGGTTCCTAATGGGTCATAAACATATGAAAACACCTATTGGTCATTTTGTAAAGTGGCAAAGTCATTTGCAAGGAGGTTTCGCTTCAAAACCATTTTCAAAATAAAGTATCATTTTATGTGGTGTAGAAATATTTTTACTAAGGCATTAGCCTATAGGGTTCACCCAATATGTTTTAAAATCACAAAACTTGGTGTTTAGGGTCAGAGGTTTTAAGACAAAACATTTCCCAAAAAGTTTTCTTCAAAAACCATTTTTAATAATTAAACCACATTTCTATTTGACTAGAAATGGTTTTAATTCAAGGAATCCTTATTTTGTTTCACCAAATTCATTTTTGAATCCACAAAGTGTTTCCCAATGTTAGTAGGTTCAAATCACACAAATTGCCAAAGATTTGATCCCAAATTCATTTTTAAACAATTTTCACAACCTTAACAAACATACAAATGTTTCTGCAAAAACAACCATTTTCATAAACAAATCAATAGTTTTATTTAGCTAGAAATGAACTAAACCAATTAATCCATTCTAAACTTTTCCAAAACATGGGTTGGTTCCTAGGGTCAGTAAGGTCACAACAATCCATTTTGCAAAGGTTTTAACCCTAAAATCATTTTTAAATAATTTTTATACTCTAAACAAGCTCACAAAAGAATCTGCAAAAATAGCAAACTAACAGATACTAATTGCTAAACTAAGGTCATGGTTGGCTAGGTCTTGTTCTCCTGAATCCAACGACATAAAATTTGTAATTTTTGGACGTGTGGATCCAAAGTTACAAGGGTTTGAAGTTTGTAAATAAATCTGATTCACAAATTCTTTTAAACAGATTCTAGTGCCACGCGACAGTATCTTACTGGACGTACCGCTTCGCGCGGATCAGCGTTGCGGTGCATTGGATCTAATCGATCGCACGGTTCTGGAAGCATACCTCTTCGGCGTTTAAGTGACCTAATCCTGTTCGCCCGATCTAGATCTAACGGACCAAAACAAATGGCCATTAACTGGCGGCGCTGCGCGGCTGTGCGCGGCGGCGACGGGCAGACGGCGGCGGCGCTGGTGAAATAGGAAGCGAGAGGGGAAAAGGAAGTGCTCACCGAGTTCGTGAGGACGAGGTGGTGCTCGTCGTGTGCTCGACGTGGCAAGGGGCGCACGAGGTTTGCGGCAATTCCTCACCGGAGCTTGCTACAGCGACAGACGGCTCTGGACGTGGTCGGGGACGTTGCTGTGGTCCACGAGAAGGCAAACGAAGGACTGGGTTAGCTGCGCAAGGCCAAAGCAAGGATGTTCGCATGATCGAGACAACGCGGGGCGGTCAGTGCTTACCGGGGAAGGTCGTCGGAGAGGTTGCAGACGGCGGCGTCGTTCAGAGCTTGTCGTAGCCGACGCTCTGGGGCGCCCGCGGTTGAGAGGAGGGTGCTAGGAGATGCATCTGGGAGTGGGGAAGCTGCCAGCGTTCTCAGGGAGGCTCCGGGCGGTGTCGAGTCGCCGGAATCGGCACCGGACTTCGTCGGAACAGAGGGTGCTCAGGGAGGAAATTGGGGAGGTCTAAGGCGTGCCAGCGCGGGGTGTCAGAGGGGAAATATAGGGGAGACATGGGCGTTTCAACCTGCGTGATCAAAGCTGGTAACGGTGGTCGAGTTAAAGCGAATTAAGGCCGCGAAATCATCGGCAGGAACAGCGACGAGGGAGGGGAGAACTGGTCACGCGGGTGAGGAGGATGAACAGTAGAGGTGGGGTCTACCGGTCAGTGGGAAAAGAAACGAGAGGGAGGTCCACCGGTCAGCCTCTGTCTGAGTTAGATTCTAAGTGAGGAAAAATGATTCGGGGCGTGGGAACAGGTGGGCTAGGTGGGCTGCTGTTGGGTTAGTTGGGCCAAAGGGTGGGCTGTTCTATTTTTTTCTGTTCTGTTTGTTTTTCTTTTTCTCTTTTGATTTTTTTCTGTAATGATTTTGTTTAACCAATTCAATCCTCAATTTGAATTCAAACCTTTGCCAAAATTTGGGTAGGTTTAAATATTGGTTAGTAGTGTATTCTGAAATCAATTTTTGAATAAAACTTTATTCTTTTTGGGGTCTTTTATTTATTCAAAAGGCCCTTGTTTTAAATCAAATAAGTTTTAATAATATTTTCAAACACCAATTTCAAATCAAAACACCACCAAACTTTGTAAAGTTTTTAGTTCTGTTTAATAACTCAAACCAAAGTCAAAAACAAAATAATTTTTATCCTTTTTAGGATCTATTAATAATTAAAAAAGACTTTAATCTTTATTTTCAAAATAAGGTTTAATTTATTTTTAAAACTCTATTTGAAATATAAACCAAACCCAAAACCTTTTCAGTAGGTTTTATTCAAAAACCTTTGGAAAACTTATTAAAATAAAATAATAAGTTTTAGTGTTTATTAAAAAGGAAAAGCCTTTACTTTAATAAAATTGGATATTTAAATCCTTATTATTTTATTTAAATAAACCTTTACTCATTTTATCAAAACAAAATATTTCATTATAAAAGCTTGGCCAAAATTAATTTGGCTCTTTAAAATATAATCTTTATTTATAATTCTATCTTTGCTTTTTGAAAACCAAATCTTTTTATTTTAAAGATCCAAAATAGTAATTCCAACTATAAAACTTTCTTTATTATTTGTTTATCTTTTTAAATCCCTTTAGGATTATTTGCTCACCAATTGGTATGGGTTTTTGGTAAGGGCTTTATTAGCTTTGGAAATTCAATTTCCTTATCTTATTATATTCATAAGATTTTATTTATGGTTCCAATTTGAGTGAAACCAATTTATATGGCTTTATAATATTTCTATTTGTCTTTCTTGATCATTTGTGAATATTTTGTTGATCCATTTTGATATGGATCAAATCCATGGATTTGGAGATACTTTGGAAAATGATTCTTATTCCATTAGGGTTTAGGGTTTTGGATTTATTTTCCAAATGTTCAAATTTCCAGATACATTCATTGAGGAATGCATTTCTCTTGATTTGGATTTTTGTTGAATTCGAACTTAACCAAAGTTTGTTCAAGATGGGATTTAAGTTTCCATTTAGAAACAAAAGTTTCTTTTCACCCTGATTTCAACAAAATTTATTTTGTTTATTTTATTTTTCACATTACAAGATTTGGAAAATCTTGGGATGTGACAGACTACCACCCTTAAAATAAATCTCGTCCCGAGATTTGGGAAGGCTAGGGGTTACAAGTTGGCTCAAAACAACTAGGGTACTACCACCCTTAAAATTTTTCCAACTAAACTATATGTTGGCCTTCTTGGGATCCTGGGGAAAGTTCTCTGGGCAAACATCTACATAGTGTCCTTTATTTCCATACTTGACTCATGGGCCAAGGTTGAGTTTCTCCATAGGCTTGTTCAACTTATTCTTCATCTTTTCCGGACAGTTGCTTGCATAATGCCCTGGGTTTTTGCAATTGAAACAGTGGATGTCTTCAAGTTCCTTGCGTAGCTCTTGTGGACAAGTGGCTACATAATGGCCTAGCTCTTTGCAGTTGTTGCACATCACTTGGTCAATCCCCTTATTTTTCTGGTTCTCTGGGCACTCACTGGAGAAGTGTCCCATTTCCTTACATTTACGACATTGCACAAGGTTCATGACTAGTCTTGGTTTCTTGGGTTTCTTTGATCCTTTGAATTGGATTGTCTTGTTTGGAGGTATGAGTGGTCCTTTTCCTTTGGTAGACTTGGATCCTTCTTGTTTCCTTTGTTCCACTATGGAATAGATAGGGCATTGGATAGGAGTATGATTGTTTCCTTCACATAGGTAACAAGTAGCTTGAGAAGTGGGACATTGTCCAATAGGATGTTTCTCTTCACAGTTAGGGCATTGATCTTCATGCTCCTTGGAAGTATGGTCCTTGTCTCCACAAATAATGCAAGCTGGGTCTCCATCTAGAATAACATTCTTGTCATCCTTGTTGTCATACACTCTGTTGGAATAGTTTTCTTCCATGTTGATCATTTGATTAGTCACCTTAAGCATCAGTTGGGATTGTTCTTCCAAAAACTTTTGCAGTGCTGGATCTTTATCACTATTGCTGGCTATGAACTGAGCTGTTAGTTGGTTCAACTGGTGTTGGGTTGCTATGAGCTCTTTCACGCTATCAGCTTGGTTGGTGTTGGTGTCATCAACTTTGATGTTGGAGTCTCTTGGAGTAGTCATCTGTTTGGGTTGGGTAGGGGTTAGAATAGGCAAAATATTTCTAAGGGAATATTTCTAATCACACACATCACAATTCACACAAACAATGTGCAAGCAATCACAAACAACATTCCACTCAAACAACAAGTTTCAAGCATATTTTTAGGCAACCAAAAATAATTTTGTTACACCACATAAGTTGGTGTGTTAGACTTAACTAAAATATGGTGGTCCATCTATATGGTTCATTTGTGATCTTTCCATCCTTCTTGGTTGATTCTTCTTTGCATAATATCATGTTTTCCTTGGAAAACTTTTGGTCACAAAACTTCAAGTGATGTGGGCTCCTTCTAACTTGTCTTTCCTTAGTCTCCATATCTTGAGCAAGATTTCTTAGCTCACTTGTCCTTAGTGACAACCATGGTTGAAGTCCTTGGTGAATATACTGAAGATGTTGAAGTCATTAGATTTGAAGAAGTTCAAGTCATTAGAGTTGTTGGAGTCCTTTGAACATGGTGAAGTCTTTGGTCATGGGGTAGGCTTTTCCATTAAGTTTGAAGTGGAAGAGATGTAGAATTGAAACCAAAATGGTTGAGGAAAGAGTCTTACTAGATTGTTTGTAAATAAGTTTTGGAACAAATATAACAACTCCTATTCTTCTAAGGGGTTTTTGTCCAATCCTAGGTTTACAAATCCTACAGGCAACACAATGCTCTGATACCATCTGTAGAGGTCTCAACCTAATAAGGTAGATTCCCCCTGTGTTTTACAATGCTAGTCCCTGGATCAATAGCTAGCATCCACAGTTAAGATGTAATATCAAGAAACAAAGGTCATAAAATAACTTTATAACCAGGAAAAACATAATTTTATTACATCATACATAGCTCATTTGGCTATTACATTACATTGCAGCGGAATAACTATAAGTATGGGTCCTTCATCTTCAAAGTGCCACAGGCAGATGTTGGTTGTAGACTTTGTAATCCTAAACAATCAATCTTCTCTAAAACAATCAAACCTGCAACATACAAGTTACAGCCACAAAGGGTCAATACATTTGAATTGTATCGGCAAGTGATACTATGGTAGTATGGTGGAGTCTATCATCTATATGCATTTGGCTAAGTGGAGTTGAGGCTTGCATTGCTCAAAATAGATTTTCCTTATCATTTTGAAAATACTAAGTTTTAGTTTTGAAAAAATCATTTTTCTCAATCAAAGATTGAAGATCCTTTAACCAAGGCATCTCTCAATCAAAGATTGAAGTTTTCAAACAACCCTTGTTCAAACCACAAGTTTTAACTTAGAAATTTGAATGATGAGATTCTTGATTGCTTCCATGTCTTGATGCTCAAATTGTCCTTTACCAGGGACATGGCTAAGTACTTATATTTTACACTCTGCAGAGGTGGTGCACTTTCCCCACAAGACTTGGTTTCCCAAGACAAGATCTTTCAGAAGCCTTCCCTTAGACCAAAATGGACGCGTTCCAACCTATCAAACACTACCACCCACTGTCCATATGGCTAAGTTCTTGCAACCTATATGATCATGGCAGAGCCCATATTGCCAAGTGGTTGCACTTGAAGCTTCTCAACATTTGACATCTCAAATCTCTTTGTTCCTCGGTGGCCATCCACAAGTGAGATATACAAGCCAAGTCCATGGCCTTGTGAACCACTCAACCAAAAACCACCAAGCAATCCCATTCCACCCAGGTGATTCATTAACTTAGTTGTTTTATTAAACAAAACACAAGTCCTCAGACTTAGAATATTTTTCCATAGTGTGAATATATATTCCACCCATGTTTTATTTTAGCTAGGATAAGCTTGATAGTAATAGGAATCTTAACTTAGGAAGATTTCCACTAAGGTTTCATCTACTAGGTTTTACTATAGCATGGTTTATACTTAGCAAAATTTCATGCAAGTTTTACTTAGCAAAATCACTAATGCATAGTGAAAGTAATGGGGAAAAAGTATGAAGCATCACTTGCCTTTTTGGTAGAGGGTATAGGTTCACTCCTTGTCGTTGCAACAATCACTCTCTTCAAGTCACTATAAATCAATCAAGCAAAGCACAAACTCAATCTACCAATCAAGCAAAACAACACATAAAATGACAAAGTCAAAGTAATGCATGCAAGCATGCCAAGCTTTGTTTTGTTTGAAAAAGTGGTTCCTAATGGGTCATAAACATTTTAAAACACCTATTGGTCATTTTGTAAAGTGGCAAAGTCATTTGCAAGGAGGTTTCACTTCAAAACCATTTTCAAAATAAAGTATCATTTTATGTGGTGTAGAAATATTTTTACTAAGGCATTAGCCTATAGGGTTCACCCAATATGTTTTAAAATCACAAAACTTGGTGTTTAGGGTCAGAGGTTTTAAGACAAAACATTTCCCAAAAAGTTTTCTTCAAAAACCATTTTTAATAATTAAACCACATTTCTATTTGGCTAGAAATGGTTTTAATTCAAGGAATCCTTATTTTGTTTCACCAAATTCATTTTTGAATCCACAAAGTGTTTCCCAATGTTAGTAGGTTCAAATCACACAAATTTCCAAAGATTTTATCCCAAATTCATTTTTAAACAATTTTCACAACCTTAACAAACATACAAATGTTTCTGCAAAACCAACCATTTTCATAAACAAATCAATAGTTTTATTTAGCTAGAAATGAACTAAACCAATTAATCCATTCTAAACTTTTCCAAATTCATTTTCCAAAACATGGGTTGGTTCCTAGGGTCAGTAAGGTCACAACAATCCATTTTGCAAAGGTTTTAACCCTAAAATCATTTTTAAATAATTTTTATACTCTAAACAAGGTCACAAAAGAATCTGCAAAAACAGCAAACTAACAGATACTAATTGCTAAACTAAGGTCATGGTTGGCTAGGTCTTGTTCTCCTAAATCCAACGACATAAAATTTGTAATTTTTGGACGTGTGGATCCAAAGTTACAAGGGTTTGAAGTTTGTAAATAAATCTGATTCACAAATTCTTTTAAACAGATTCTAGTGCCACGCGACAGTATCTTACTGGACGTACCGCTTCGCGCGGATCAGCGTTGCGGTGCATTGGATCTAATCGATCGCACGGTTCTGGAAGCATACCTCTTCGGCGTTTAAGTGACCTAATCCTGTTCGCCCGATCTAGATCTAACGGACCAAAACAAATGGCCATTAACTGGCGGCGCTGCGCGGCGGCGACGGGCAGACGGCGGCGGCGCTGGTGAAATAGGAAGCGAGAGGGGAAAAGGAAGTTCTCACCGAGTTCGTGAGGACGAGGTGGTGCTCGTCGTGTGCTCGACGTGGCAAGGGGCGCACGAGGTTTGCGGCAATTCCTCACCGGAGCTTGCTACAGCGACAGACGGCTCTGGACGTGGTCGGGGACGTTGCTGTGGTCCACGAGAAGGCAAACAAAGGACTGGGTTAGCTGCGCAAGGCCAAAGCAAGGATGTTCGCATGATCGAGACAACGCGGGGCGGTCAGTGCTTACCGGGGAAGGTCGTCGGAGAGGTTGCAGACGGCGGTGTCGTTCAGAGCTTGTCGTAGCCGACGCTCTGGGGCGCCCGCGATTGAGAGGAGGGTGCTGGGAGATGCGTCTGGGAGTGGGGAAGCTGCCAGCGTGCTCAGGGAGGCTCGGGGCGGTGTCGAGTCGCCGGAATCGGCACCGGACTTCGTCGGAACAGAGGGTGCTCGGGGAGGAAATTGGGGAGGTCTAAGGCGTGCCAGCGCGGGGTGTCAGAGGGGAAATATAGGGGAGACATGGGCGTTTCAACCTGCGTGATCAAAGCTGGTAACGGTGGTCGAGTTAAAGCGAATTAAGGCCGCGAAATCATCGGCAGGAACAGCGACGAGGGAGGGGAGAACTGGTCACGCGGGTGAGGAGGATGAATAGTAGAGGTGGGGTCTACCGGTAAGTGGGAAAAGAAACGAGAGGGAGGTCCACCGGTTAGCCTCTGTCTGAGTTAGATTCTGAGTGAGGAAAAACGATTCGGGGCGTGGGAATAGGTGGGCTGCTGTTGGGTTAGTTGGGCCAAAGGGTGGGCTGTTCTATTTTTTTCTGTTCTGTTTGTTTTTCTTTTTCTCTGTTGATTTTTTTCTGTATTGATTTTGTTTAACCAATGCAATCCTCAATTTGAATTCAAACCTTTGCCAAAATTTGGGTAGGTTTAAATATTGGTTAGTAGTGTATTCTGAAATCAATTTTTGAATAAAACTTTATTTTTTTGGGGTCTTTAATTTATTCAAAAGGCCCTTGTTTTAAATCAAATAAGTTTTAATAATATTTTCAAACACCAATTTCAAATCAAAACACCACCAAACTTTGTCAAGTTTTTAGTTCTGTTTAATAACTCAAACCAAAGTCAAAAACAAAATAATTTTTATCCTTTTTAGGATCTATTAATAATTAAAAAAGACTTTAGTCTTTATTTTCAAAATAAGGTTTAATTTATTTTTAAAACTCTATTTGAAATATAAACCAAACCCAAAACCTTTTCAGTAGGTTTTATTCAAAAACCTTTGGAAAACTTATTAAAATAAAATAATAAGTTTTAGTGTTTATTTAAAAAGGAAAAGCCTTTACTTTAATAAAATTGGATATTTAAATCCTTATTATTTTATTTAAATAAACCTTTACTCATTTTATCAAAACAAAATATTTCATTATAAAAGCTTGGCCAAAATTAATTTGGCTCTTTAAAATATAATCTTTATTTATAATTCTATGTTTGCTTTTTGAAAACCAAATCTTTTTATTTTAAAGATCCAAAATAGTAATTCCAACTATAAAACTTTCTTTATTATTTGTTTATCTTTTTAAATCCCTTTAGGATTATTTGCTCACCAATTGGTATGGGTTTTTGGTAAGGGCTTTATTAGCTTTGGAAATTCAATTTCCTTATCTTATTATATTCATAAGATTTTATTTATGGTTCCAATTTGAGTGAAACCAATTTATATGGCTTTATAATATTTCTATTTGTCTTTCTTGATCATTTGTGAATATTTTGTTGATCCATTTTGATATGGATCAAATCCATGGATTTGGAGATACTTTGGAAAATGATTCTTATTCCATTAGGGTTTAGGGTTTTGGATTTATTTTCCAAATGTTCAAATTTCCAGATACATTCATTGAGGAATGCATTTCTCTTGATTTGGATTTTTGTTGAATTCAAACTTAACCAAAGTTTGTTCAAGATGGGATTTTAAGTTTCCATTTCGAAACAAAAGTTTCTTTTCACCCTGATTTCAACAAAATTTATTTTGTTTATTTTATTTTTCACATTACAAGATTTGGAAAATCTTGGGATGTGACATGTATCAACACTATTTTGAAGGATGGATCAACCCCAACTCACTATGAACTGGCAATAAGAAGGATTATAAATGCAAAAAAGTGTGGAGCAACATTAAGGAATGAATTTAAGTTTACTCAAGATAGGTGATGTTGCTAAGAAGCTAATCAAGTAGTTGTACCAGGTTCATGGAAGTATCATGGATCAGTGCAAAGAAGAAGTCTTGAAAAAAGTGGTATTCAAGATCTGACAATTCAGAGAGAATGCCAATAAGAAGTCAAAAACCGTAGGGTAATTCGTACACCTAGGAGGATCTACAGCTGGTATCCGTAGCTGGTATCCTACCGGTTTAGCTAATTAGATCATCTTTGCATAATTTAAAGAGTATAAAACTTGGCCTAAGATAAGTTAGACCTAAGGAAGTATGAAATTAAAGATCGTCTTTCGAGACGCTTCGTGAAATCGGGCTTACCAAAGCGAAAGTGTCCAAAAGGTTAAAAGTAAGACACAGAGTGCCGGACGAGTCATTTTGGAGATCCACAAATATGTGGGTATACCACAGATTCTTTCGTGAGACCTTATATAGGTAAGATTTAAGCTAGACAGAGACTAATACCTTAACTAGTGGGTATTATACATGAAGTTTAGAGACCATTAGAAAACCCCAAGGGAGAGAGTAAACAATAAACACTGAAGTGTTGTTGTCTAATTTTTTTGACTAAAGGTGGAAGAGGAGTACAAATTTATGGTGAGATTAAGCCTTATTCTCATAAGGCTATACGAAGCCATCATTATAAAGTATTCCCTAGAGTAAGTCCGGATGAAAGATCGAAGGAGATATAACTTCTTAACCCTAATAGACTAGTTATAAGGGGGAACAGTTGGTAAGTTATCCTTTAGTGTAAAGAGAGTATTCCAATATAGATTGGTGTAATGTAATAAAAAAATGGATTGGAATGGACTAAGTGTGTCCTAAAACCAATTCTAAATAGAAATATAAGGACGTAATCCAAGAAATTATGGTAAAAGAAGCCATAGGAAAACTTAGAAGTGATAATGTATATTGCCAAGAATGAAAAGGATTCAAGGAAAAAGATCTAGATATGGGATACCACAATTATCCCCAACTGTGATCACAATGGGATTTGAGAAAAGCCGTGATCAATACAAGTTAACTCCGCATTCCGAAACGCAAGAGAGTACGAACTTCGGGGACGAAGTTTATTTTAAGGGGGAGAGTTTGTAACATCCTAGCATTAGAGCTTATAAATAAGCTGAACACAGGTATGTGCATTGCATTCATGCATAGAAAATCCGGATAATTTTTGCGCTTTTAAATAAAACTTGTCAAAGTGATTGAAGCTTCTTTTAACTTGGTGGAACTGAAGTAGATCATCAAGTTGATTGCAATAAGTTTCAATATGACCTTTGCTAAAACCTTATCTTTGGGTAATATAATTTGATCTAAGGGTAGATCAAATGTAATAAAACTAAGTCACAACACACTACTTAATAAGGAGTACTTGATTCCCTAGAGATCATGATATGGTATTCCATACAACAACTCAAGGATGAATACTTAATATTCTAAAGATGATATTAAGATATTACCTACCATAAACTTTGTATACCAAGTTAAGTATATAACTTAAGTAAAAGAAACTCTATAACTAAATCTTGATACACTTGTTTGCCATATTTATTCCTACCATGGGTAACATGGTAGTTCTTAAACATTTACTCTTATTACAAATAGAGTAGAAAGGAAAGTCAAGCCAAGAGCATCCAGCATATACTCTTAATATGATATTAAGAGGTGACATACCTATTTAACCAAGTCCTAGTGTCAAGTGATCATCATTGTTGAGTAATCAATTCTTGACCTAGAACTTATTAGCCTTTAGCTTTGACCTATTATGTTGACCTTCCAAATACCTTAAGTAGATTAATAATAAGATGGAATTAGTTATGCTAGAGTGTGCCATCATCAATGGGATGAGATCCTTAGTGGTGATCAAACCATTTGATGTTGGAAGAGTTAACTCACTCAGGAGTTAACTAGAAGCAGTACCTAAACTCAAGGGTTGAGCTAGTAATTGAGGAGCTATGAGAAAGCTAGTTGTATTAGTACATTGGATGACAATCTTGTTAGGAACAGTGGATATAGACTTAGAGTAAGATTGATTAGCAAGATAAGTCTATAGAGAGACTAATACAAGTTTACTACTTAGTTGAGTATAGATCTTGATCAAACAATTAGAAGCCTAAGCTTTGTATGATCAAAGGATGGTGGTTATTATTCTCAAGTCACTTGAGAATAGATGATTAGGTGTTGAAGAAGAGTTATCAATATACCAAGTTAGGCAAGTCCTAGTAAGCTGAATCATCTAGTTTGATAATGAGAAGTCAAACTAGAGTAAATGAAGTTTATGACATAAGTTGTACGAGTAGTTGGAAGTATAATGAAGTTTATGACATAAGTCATCTAGTTTCCAGATCTCTTTAGTTTCTAGTTTTTCTTAAACCTCGGGACGAGATTTTGTTTAAGGAGGGAAGGTTTGTAACACCCCAAATCTTTAATCAAGGTTATCAAGTTCCTAAGCACCCAATTTAGGGTTAACAAAAACTTTTATTAAGAAAATGAACATGAATGCTTGTGTGTGTTGTATTAGTATAGAATTGATTGAAAGTGCCATGCTTGATTGTTCTAAATGTTGTGAAATGGTTTAAGGGTGAATGCCACATCACCTAGACCATTTTAAACCACTAGGCCACTTTAGGTGTTCCTAGAAGAAGATTTCTAACAGAAACATTTCTATCTCTTTTCACCCCTTGCTAGACCAAGTAAAGATGTATCAAGGCCCATTTTACAAACTTACAAAAACATCTAGCAAATCCATTTAAAGGACATTTGAAAATTGAATCCAATTCATACGGGAAGATCACACTTTTTCAAAAACCCACCAAATCAGTTCACCTTGACAATCCCAAGCAAACCTAGTCTCTCAAGCTTAAGTCAAGTTCACTCAAAAAGTTTGAATCAAAAATTCAAAAATAAATTTCATGCGGCCATTTCATCAAACACTTGGCATGCACAGAAAAAACTCTAGCCTAACTTCACTATTTGGTACAGTGATTATCGACCCAATTGTCCCCTAGTTACTCCCTGTTCCCTCTAAGCCTAACCTAGCCCCAGACCAGCTCCCCCTGACACGCTCGACTTTCGACGTAGAGCTCGTTGGGAACCCCAAGAGGAAGGTACGATGAATATAGCAGCAAGTTTTCCCTTAGTTATGAAACCAAGGTTTAATCGAACCAGTAGGAGCAAGGAAACACCCCAAAGGTGTTACTAGCTGAGCTTTGGCAGGGCGCACTACCGGTGCTAGTAGCAACGTGGAGACCTGCACAACACAACCACAGAACTTTTTCCCCAACTTGCGATGAGGTTGTCAATCTCACCGTGTTTTGCGGAAAACAAAGGATTAAACGTATCGAATGGAAAGAAGTAAAAGTTTGCAGAAAGTAAACACAAAGCAGTAAAAGATTGTAGATTGTATGTAAAGTAAAAGGACCGGGATCCATAGTTCACTAGAGGTGGATCTCCTTAAATACATAACATGCTGGGTGAACAAATTACAGCGGGGCAATTGTCAAACACCGAGAAAGCAATACATGCATATACTAATCATCTTGACTCCTCTGAGACTTGATTGGGCATAACAACATAATACATAGACCGCCATCCAACTGCAACTATGACTAATAATCCACCTTCAGGTTATCATCCGAACCCCCTCCAGTATTAAGTTGCAAGCAACAGATTATTGCTTTACGAACTGTGTGTAAAGTAAACAATACGATTGTTCTATGAACAAAGGATTGTTGTTTTCTCCCTAGTAGCAACAACACATCTAGTACCTTAGAGATTTCTGTCACTTCCCCAGATTACCAGAGGCATGAACCCACTATCGAGCATAAATACTAACTCTTGGAGTTGCTAGCATCTACTTGGCCAAGATAGCTACTAAGAACAAAAAGCATGCAAGATCTCAAATAACAAAGACATGATAGAATCAATAATAAATCTGAAATAGCATCTCAATATCCATCGGATCACCGCAAATCTGAATTACAAATAGATGATCTTGATCGTGAATGGAGCTCACAAGATCTAAACATGAAAGCACAAAGGAGGAGAAACCAGCCATCTGGCTACTACATGGATCCGTAGTCCAAGGTTGAACTACTCACGCATCACACCGGAGGCTTGCATGGTGATGAAGAAGGCCTCCAGGGTGAATTCCCTTCTCCGGCAGGGTGCCGGGAAGAGCTTCAGATCCCTCCCGATCTAGGGATGGAGATGACGGCGGCTACAAACTATTTCGTGTACTTAGGGTTTTCGTCCTGAGGGCAACTTATAGGTGGAAGGAGAGGCCGAGGGGGTGTCGGGAGCGGCCACACCACCCCTGGCACGGGCCAGGCCTGGCCACGCGGCCAGGTGGTGTGGTGGCTCCCTGGCCCTTCTCCGTCTCATATTCTGGCACTTGATCCCTTCCGGAAAAATAGGCACTTTGGCTTTTGGCCCGTCCAATTCCGAGAATATTCATTTTCTAACTTTCCTAGAACCAAAAACAGCAGAAAACAGGTAGCTGACACTGTGGCTCTTGTTAATAGGTTAGTCCAAGAAATCATATGAAAAGTACTCCATAGTTGGAACAAAACACAAGAAAGTGGATAAAACCAAGCATGGAACATCAAAAATTATAGATACATTTGCAATGTATCACCCCCCTTCGCCGCTGGCACAGAGGAGCGCCGCCCGAAAGTGGTCATCGCCGGCCAACCACGGCCAGCTCACACCAGACCACCTCATGCCCAACCAGCATGTCCACTAGCATCGCCACAGCCTACCGCCACCCCCTGTCCAGGCCACAGCCCTAGCTGAGCCGTGGAACTCACTAGCACCGCCGTGCACCGCCTCTCTGCGCCTTGTCGAGAGCGCTTCAGTGCGCCGTACCCGACCAGCTCGCACGCGCCGCGACTTGACCTCCCCTCGCGTGCACAGACCTGCCATGATCGCAGCACCCCGGCAGACACCCATGTTCGCCGCCATGACCCGCAGCTGCCACACGCCACCGCAAACACCACTACCTCCGCTAAGAGCACCACACGCGACCAAACCTAGCCGCCCCACGCCTCGTTGTTAAGCCAGCAGCGACCTCCATCTGTACCGCCCTTGCTGGAGACGCTAGCCCGCACCATTCTATCCCCTCGTCGAGCTATAAAAGGAGGCCACCCCAACCTCCATTCCTCACACCATTCGACTCCCCACTCACCACTGAGCCTCCCACACCTCTTCCTGGAGCAAGGCGAGCACCACCGTGCCGGAATTGCACCGGAGTCCACCGCTGCTGGAGGAGAAGGGCGTCGTCGATTGCAACCACCCCAAGCCTCGCCGTGACCATGCCTCGCTTCGCTGTTGTCTACCATGTCGTTTGCCCTGTCGCCGAGCCTAGCTGGAGCCTAGGTGAGCCCCGCCAGACCCCCACCGCCGCGTTAGGTTTAGCTCATCGCCGGAGCTGTTTGTCGTCGACGATGACCCTCAGCCATTTGATTAGATTTAGATCGTAGCGACCAGATTAAATGATATCGATTCACGTTAGATAAGTCACTGACCCATGGACCCCCTTTGTCAGCTGTGCGCTGTGCTGCGCTGTGCAGTTGGGCCGGCCCGTTAGCTTTCCCGCGCTGGCCCGAAAGTTCAAATAATTGATATTCCTTTTAGTTTAAATCCTATTTTTTCCACTTATTCAAAAATCAATTCAGAGAGTTTCACTTAACCAAATTGCATGATTCAAATTTTCCTAGAAAGGTAATTAAAATATATATCGAAGCCTGTTGGATTTAAATCATTTGGAGTTAGAGATAATCTATAGCAAAAATAACAAGACAGAGACTTTCCTACATTCAAACATTTTTCAAAAATCAACCATAATAGCTTTTGAGTTGATTCAAACTCTCAAAAATCACATTTGATAATATCTATCTGAATATGTAATAATATTTAGGTTTGCATGCAGTGACAGTGTACTAGTACCAAAAGAATGCTATTAGGGCATTTCTAGACACTTTAAATCTATTAAATAATAATCTTAAACTTTATAAAATATGACCAAACCTTTAAATCACATTCCCATGTATTAGAATATGTGGTGATGACATGTATCCACATGGTCCCATATTCCATTTGGAGAATATTAAATCTTAATTAATTTCAATGAGTAGAAATTACTTTTCTCAAATAAAATAAATGAAACTAGTTCTTTAAATCTTGTGATGAGTGTGATGATGCTAGATCATCAAGTGTGTGCCTTAGTGTGCTAATTAGACTTAGTTAAGTATTGTTAAGTGATTGTGTACCCCGTGTTCCTTTATAGACGATAGTACCGACCAAGGATACGAGGAGGAGTTCTACCCCGAAGAAGACGAAGAAAACTTCAATCACTGCACCAATCAAGGCAAGCTATTATTGGCAAGCTAATACTTGCAAGCCATCACTAGATGCAAGTTAACCTAAGCAAGATGCATTAGGCATGCTTGGTTATACATTTTGAGTTATACCCATCCCAAGTTTTACTTACAAGCTTTACTCTTTTACTTTACCAAAGTTCTTTACTTTTAGTTAATGCTTTGGAAAGATAGTATAGATAGCATAAAGAGTATAAAACTAGGCCTATACTAGATGTCATTCTATGGCATGTGATTGAGATTAGCATCCCTCATTAGTGAACACTCTTAACTTAGTGGCTAGTGCTAAGCATAAAACTTGATCACTTTAGATGGGAATACTTGGTGAAAATGATTATGAAAACCTTGGAATGATGAGTCATTCTATTGAGATGTTTTGACATGTATTGAGAAACACAAATGGATTTGATGATGAAAATGTTGAGGCATGAGCCTTAGCCCTTTATAGAAACTGATGGTTGGGTTCAGATGCGATACCATTCCAATTTTACTGTACAACTACAATACCTGAATTGGGTAAGGCTTAGCCGGGAGTTTATATGCATTAGTATGGGTTCCCTCGTGGGAGAGGTTTGAGCCGAGGCTACCTCTTGATGATGTCCACCTATGTAGTGCCCATGATGGCAAATGGCCATGGCTAGGAGGCCAAGCTCATAGGAGAGGTGCTTATACTAGGGTGTGTAAAGGAAAGGTTATGTTTGATTATCTGCATACTAAGTATGATGATTCAGGGTTATCCCTGACAGATTATCGAATTTTGTGGTGAAAGTGTACGACCTCTGTAGAGTGTCAAACTATTCGAATAGCCGCATCCGCGGTCATGGACAGTTGGAATGGCCATACTGTTCCGTCGTCAGATGTTTTCCAAAATGACTTGTGAAATGAACTATGATTTTGACTTGACCACAACAGGGTTGTGAATATGAAACCTAGGTTCCCGACTTAAGTGACTTAGAACATTTAAGTTAACTTTCTTTGCTTCTGAACTCAGTTTACATAAATCTGCCTTTTTGCAAATAAACTTAGAGCTTAGGATACCTACTAGCACTACCTTACTTGTTAGTGATAGTTTGCGAGTACTTAAAGAGTACTCATGGCTTTGTCCCTGGCTATTCCCGTGGCCATACTATGAGGAGGACTATCAGGAAGATGGACAGCGGGACGGCTACGACAACTAGGATCATCTCCCATCGTCAGTATTGCATGTGACACTGAAGATGGAGCCTGCTACTATGCTTATTATTGTTGGGTCTGCAGCATAGAAAACAAAAAAATTTCTACGGTGTGAACTACACGCCAAGATCTATCTACTAGTTACAAAGCAAACGGGTGGACATACATCCATAGAGAACTTACCCTCGAAGACAACGAGCTTTGTTAACGAGTAGGAACTCGTGGTTGATGTAGTCGTACACTTGCCGATCTCAAGATCGTGAGGAAGTCCGAGCGCCGCAACTCAGCAGCGCATCCGCACTCGCACACACGTTCAAGCCACCGAACAACCTCCACCTCCTCGCTCCAGCGATCCAGCGGAAGCAGCAACTACTTCCAGACGAAATGCCACCGGGAATATGTATCTCGCTAATCCGAGATCATGGGGGAATAATTCTAGAGGGGGAGAGAGATCCTTCACAAGGTGGTGTGAGGATGAAGGAGGGAATGGGTGGCCTTTTATAGGAGGAGGGGGGTGCCCCTCTCTCCATGGCCGGCGCATGGGGGGTGACCCCTCACCTCCCCCATTCATGTGGTGGTAACTCCTCCACATTAAAATGCCTCTTCACATTACCTTTTAAAGTCTCCACTTCAAATGCATTAAGTTTCTCCAAATTTAATGATCTCTCATTTAATAAAACTCTTTTATTAAATTTATTCAGAATTTTGTTAATTACTTTAATTAACAAACATTCACATATAGCCCCTTGCAATATTTCAATATCACATGCAGAACCACCTTCTGCAATTTCACCCGAAACAATTTCCGGTTTCTATTGAAACAATTCCTGCGCTTTGCAATTCTTTCGTCTGAAACATATGTGCTCCAAAATGGTGTCCGGTAACTCTTAAGTGTGCCACCCTACGGTTCGCGAATAATGCAGACATGATCGAGACCCTTCTCCGATCAATAATCAGCAGCGGGACCTAGAGATCTGTACTGACTCCTACACACTCAACGAAGACTCCTGTGATCGTGAGAACCTTTAACGCTTGTAACTAAATCCCTTTGTCTCTCGATATATTACATGTCCGAGATTCGATCATCGGTATCTCCATACCTAGTTTGATCTTGTTACCGACATGCACTCTTTTCTCGTTCCCGTGATATAACATTCTAGTGATCACATCACTTGCTTGCAAGCTATCCTAATGTGATATCACCGAGAGGGCCTAGAGTATATCTATCCATCATCTGGATTGACAAATTCCACTCTTGATCCATGAGCCTCAACATAACACCTTCGTAGCACTGAACCCATCTTTATAGTCACCCTGTTATGGTGTGACGTTTGATGTTATCAAGATACTCTTCCGGTGTTAGCAATTAACATGATCTCATGGTCTAAGGATAAAGATTACTTTGTATGATGTTATAGCAATATAAACACAATGACTTGATCGTAATGCTATACTTCGGATGAATGTTCATCACATCATTCCACCAATGGTGTGACCTTGTTATTAACA
This sequence comes from Avena sativa, assembly GCA_916181665.1. NCBI lineage: Eukaryota > Viridiplantae > Streptophyta > Magnoliopsida > Poales > Poaceae > Avena > Avena sativa. Next base: position 20,663,907 of record OV702290.1, on the reverse strand, counting down.
ACATCCAATGTCCATGATCAGGAAACCTTGATCATCTTGTTAATCAACAAGCTAGTCTATAAGAGAGGCATGACTAGGAACCCTTTTTGTTTATTAAACACACATGTATTGATGTTTCCTATCAATACAATTATAGCATGTAAAATAAACATCTATCATATACAAGGAATACATAATAACAACTTTATTATTGCCTCTCAGGGCATATTTCCTTCAGTCTCCCACTTGCACTAGAGACAATAATCTAGTTCACATAGTGATAAATCTAACACCCATGGAGTTCTGGTGTTGATCATGTTTTCCCTAGGGAGTACTTTAGTCAACGGATCTGCTACATTTAGGTCCGTGTGCACTTTACAAATCTTTATATATCCATCCTTGACATGTTCGCGGATGGAGTGAAACCTGCGCTTAATATGCTTGGAATTCTTGTGAGACCTTGGTTCCTTGGCGTTGGCTATGGATCCATTGTTGTCACAATAGATCACCATCGGGTCCAACGCACTGGGAACCACACCCAGTTCCGTTATGAACTCCTTCATCCAAACCGCTTCCTGCGCTGCTTCTGAAGCAGCAACATATTCCGCCTCCGTTGTTGATCCAGCCACAATAGGTTGTTTGGAGCTCCTCCAACTAACTGCTGCTCTGTTCAAGAGAAAGACGTATCCGGATTGAGACTTAGAGTCATCCGGATCAGTGTCAAAGCTAGCATCGACATAACACTTAGCGACTAGCTCTTCTTCACCTCCGTATACAAGAAACATATCCATAGTTCTTCTCAAGTACTTAAGGATATTCTTGACTGCTATCCAGTGTTTCGAACCTGGATCAGATTGGTACCTACTAGTCAAACTAATAGCATGTGCCACATCCGGTCTTATACATAGCATGGCATACATTATAGAGCCTATGGCTGAGGCATAGGGGATCTTATCCATTATCTCTCTTTCTTCCGCCGTAGCCGGACTTTGAGTCTTACTCAATGTCTTGCCTTGCAATTTAGGTAACAACCCCTTCTTACTTCCGTCCATATTAAACTTCTTTAATATCTTATCAAGGTATGTACTCTGCGATATCCCAATTAGGCGTCTTGATCTATCTCTATAGATTTTAATGCCTAATATATATGAAGCTTCACCAAGGTCCTTCATCGAAAATTTGTTGTTTAGGTAACTTTTAACACTGTTTAAAAGATCTAAATCATTTCCAATCAATAATATGTCATCCACATATAATATCAGAAATGCCACATTGCTCCCACTCACTTTCTTGTAAATACAAGCCTCTCCATAAGTTTGGACAAATCCAAACTCTTTGATCACCTCATCAAAGCGGAGATTCCAACTCCATGATGCTTGCTTCAGTCCATAGATGGATCGCCGAAGTTTGCACACCTTATTACCATCCTTAGGATCGACAAAACCCTTAGGTTGTATCATATACAACTCTTCTTCAATATTACCATTGAGGAATGCAGTTTTGACATCCATCTGCCATATTTCATAATCGAAATATGCAACAATTGCTAACATAATCCTAACCGACTTAAGCATCGCTACGGGAGAGAATGTCTCATCGTAGTTAACTCCTTGAATTTGTCGAAACCCCTTTGCGACAAGTCGAGCCTTATAGATGGTCACATTACCATCAGCATCAGTTTTTCTTTTGAAAATCCATTTATTCTCAACGGCCTTTCGGTTGTGAGGTAAGTCCACCAAGTTCCAAACTTGGTTCTTGTACATGGATTCCATCTCAGATTTCATGGCTTCTAGCCATTTGTTGGAATCCAGGCTCATCATCGCTTCTTCATATGTCGCAGGGTCATCCATTTCATCAATCATGAAATTCATAACAGGATTGCCGTATAGTTCAGGAGCAGCACGTGTCCTGCTTGACCTGCGAGGTTCGGTAGTGTCCTCTTTCAGAGTTTCATGATCAATATCATTAGCTCTCTCTTCATCAAGTGAAGTCAACTCTGAAACAATTTCTGGAGCTGCGCTACTCGCCATTTCATGAATAGAGGGTTCAATAACCTCTTCGAGTTCTACCTTCCGACTACTCACACCTTTTGCGAGAAACTCCTTCTCAAGAAAGGATCCATTCTTGGCAACAAAGACCTTGCCCTCGGATCTGTGATAGAAGGTATACCCAATCGTTTCCTTAGGGTATCCTATGAAGACGCATTTTTTCGCTTTGGGTTCGAGTTTATCCGGTTGAAGTTTCTTCACATAAACATCGCATCCCCAAATTTTAAGAAATGACAGCTTAGGTTTGTTTCCAAACCATAATTCATACGGTGTCTTTTCAACGGATTTAGATGGTGCCCTATTTAAAGTGAATGTAGCGGTTTCCAGTGCATAACCCCAAAATGACAGTGGCAAGTCAGTCAGAGACATCATAGATCAAACCATATCCAATAAAGTATGATTACGACGTTCTGACACACCATTACGTTGTGGTGTTCCGGCAGGCGTGAGTTGTGAAACTATTCCATAGTCTTTCATATGTGTGCTAAACTCGTAACTAAGATACTCTCCTCCACGGTCGGACCGGAGAAATTTGATCTTTCTATTATGATGATTTTCCACTTTATTCTGAAATTCTTTGAACTTTTCAAAAGTTTTAGACTTGTGTTTCATCAAATAGATATACCCATATCTACTCAAATCATCCGTGAAAGTAACAAAATAACAATATCCACCTCGCGCCGACACACTTATTGGTCCACACCCATCAGTATGTATGATTTCCAATAAATCTATCGCCCGTTCCATTGAACCGGAAAACGGCGTTCTAGTCATCTTGCCCATAAGGCATGGCTCACATGTATCAAGTGATTCAAAATCAAGTGATTCCAAAAGTCCATCAGAATGGAGTTTCTTCATGCGTTTAACGCCAATATGACCTAGACGGCAGTGCCACATATATGTAGATATATCATTATCAAGTTTAATCCTTTTAGCATCAACATTATGAATGTGCATAATATTACTATCGAGATCCAACAGAAATAAACCATTCAACATAGGTGCATGATCATAAAAGATATTATTCATATAAATCGAACAACCATTGTTTTCAGACTTAAATGAATAACCACTTTGCATCAAACACGATCCGGATACAATGTTCATGCTCAGTGCAGGCACCAAATAACAATTATTTAGGTTTATAACTAATCCCGATGGCATATGGAGAGGCAGCGTTCCGACGACGATCACATCAACTCTTGATCCATTGGCGACCCGCACCGAGACCTCATCCCTTGCTAGTTGTCGCTTGTTCCGCAGCCCCTGGACCGAGTTACATATATTAGCAACCGATCCCGTATCAAATACCCAGGTGCTACTGCGAGTACTAGTCAAGTACACATCAATAACATGTATATCACATATACCTTTGTTTGCCTTGCCGGACTTCTTGTCCGCCAAATACTTGGGGCAGTTGCACTTCCAATGGCCAGTCCCCTTGCAATAGTAGCACTCTGTGTCAGACTTAGGGCTAGCTCGGGGTTTCTTTTCAGGCGTGGCAACAGACTTGCCACCCTTCTTTCCCTTGTGCTTGCCTTTCTTGTCCTTCTTGAAACCGGTGGTCCTATTGATCATCAACACTTGATGTTCTTTCCTAATCTCCACTTCTGCAGTCTTAAGCATTGACAGAAGCTCAGGAAGAGACTTCTTCATACCCTGCATATTATAGTTCATCATGAAGATCTTGTAGCTAGGTGGCAGAGATTGGAGAACATGATGTATGCCTAAGTCAATGGGAATCGTTATTCCCAAGGACACAAGCTTATCGGCGTACCCAGACATTTTGAGTACATGCTCACTAACGGAGCTGTTTTCCTCCATCATGCAGCTAAAGAACTTTTTTGTAGCATTATAACTCTCTACGGCAGCATGGGTATCGAAAATCATTTTCAATTCTCCCATGGTATCAAAGGCATTGCCATTTTCAAAACGCTTTCGAAGTTCTGCCTCTAGCCCATACAGTATGCCGCAATGAACTAAGTTGTGGTCCTCCTGACGAGTTATATAGACGTTCTTTTCCTCGTCAGGGGCATCAGGAGCTGGTGGGGGGCCTAGCGGCGCATCTAGCACATATTGCTTTTGTGCAGCAGTGAGGAGAATCCTCAAATTCATAGCCCAGTTGGTGAAGTTGCTACCATTCGCAGCAAGTTTCTCTTTCTCCATGAACACATTGAAATTAAAAGCAGGTGGTGCCATCTACAACAGAATTTGTAAAGTATATTTAGACTAAGTTTATGATAGATTGATTTCAACTAATCCAAATTACTAATGAACTCCCACTCAAAAACGACATCCCTCGTGTCCTTTTGGTGATTACATGAACCAAATCCACTACACCAAGTCCGATCATCATGTGAGTCGGTGTAGCTTCAAAGGCGAGCATCTATATGGGCATCATATCAACTATATGACTCATGCTTAACCTTTCGGTCCGTGTTCCGAGGCCATGTCTGTACATGCTAGGCTCTTCAAGTAAGAACCTTAGTATTTGCGTGTGTAAAACTGTCTTACACCCGTTGTATGAAAGCGTAGAGTTGAAAACACCCGATCATCACGTGATGCCTCAAAACACGATCCACAAAATGGTGCATACTTAAGGAAGAACACATTTTATCTTGATATCTAAATGAGGGATCATCTTATAATGCTACAAAACGCGCCAAACTAGCAATATAAGATGCTAACATCTAATGTGTGAAGTGAGGTGATATGGTCCATGCATTTGATCTCTATCATTTGCATCGTGGTATGATCTCTATCATTCCTTTGTGTGTAAGGCCAAGGTCTATGGAACTTACACGTTAAGTGAGTTGTAAGAGTATCTATTATACATCTACTTACAACAATACCATATCAAAACACTAGCCCAGCAACGATCTAAACTAGACGCCTCTAATTTATCAATTGCAAGTTTTACGTGGCTTAGGGCTTTCGGAGATAGAACCTGTCTAACCTACGAACATGAACCACAACGAGGATAACCAAGTTATTAGCAACTCGTTGTAAATCAGATATTGACTATAGTAGGAGAGACAGACACCTGCCAGCCACTTATGCAAAACAAGTTGCATGTCAGTCGTGGAACCGGTCTCATGTATGATGACATGTATGGTTGGTCCGGGCCGCTTCATCCCACTATGCCACCAATATCCAAAGTACATAGAAGATGCAATAACATGATCATCATCGCCCACATATAAACATATGTGTACTACCCGTGCAAAGCACCTACGCATAGATCAGGCTCTGATAACACTGTTGGGTCCGCAGCATAGAAAACAAAAAATTTCCTACGGTGTGAACTACACGCCAAGATCTATCTACTAGGTACAAAGCAAACGGGTGGGCATACATCCATAGAGAACTTACCCTCAAAGACAACGAGCTTTGTTAACGAGCAGGAACTCGTGGTTGATGTAGTCGTACACTTGCCGATCTCAAGATCATGAGGAAGTCCGGGCGCCGCAACTCAGCAGCGCATCCGCACTCGCACACACGTTAAAGCCACCGAACAACCTCCACCTCCTCGCTCCAGCGATCCAGCAGAAGCAGCAACTCCTTCCGGACGAAATGCCACCGGGAACATGTATCTCGCTAGTCCGAGACCATGGGGGAATAATTCTAGAGGGGGAGAGAGATCCTTCACAAGGAGGTGTGAGGATAAAGGAGGGAATGGGTGGCCTTTTATAGGAGGAGGGGGGTGCCCCCTCTCTCCATGGCCGGCGCATGGGGGGTGACCCCTCACCTCCCCCATTCATGTGGTGGTAACTCCTCCACATTAAAATGCCTCTTCACATTACCTTTTAAAGTCTCCACTTTAAATGCATTAAGTTTCTCCGAATTTAATGCTCTCTCATTTAATAAAACTCTTTTATTAAATTTATTCAGAGTTTTGTTAATTACTTTAATTAACAAACATTCACATATAGCCCCTTGCAATATTTCAATATCACATGCAGAACCACCTGCTGCAATTTCACCCGAAACAATTTCCGGTTTCTATTGAAACAATTCCTGCGCTTTGCAATTCTTTCGTCTGAAACATATGTGCTCCAAAATGGTGTCCGGTAACTCTTAAGTGTGCCACCCTACGGTTCGCGAATAATGCAGACCTGATCGAGACCCTTCTCCGATCAATAATCAGCAGCGGCACCTGGAGATCCGTACTGACTCCTACACATTCAACGATGACTCCTGTGATCGTGAGAACCTTTAACACTTGTAACTAAATCCCTTTGTCTCTCGATATATTACATGTCCGAGATTCGATCATCGGTATCTCCATACCTAGTTTGATCTCGTTACCGACATGCACTCTTTTCTCGTTCCCGTGATATAACATTCTAGTGATCACATCACTTGCTTGCAAGCTATCCTAATGTGATATCACCGAGAGGGCCCAGAGTATATCTATCCGTCATCTGGATTGACAAATTCCACTCTTGATCCATGAGCCTCAACATAACACCTTCGTAGCACTGAACCCATCTTTATAGTCACCCTGTTACGGTGTGACGTTTGATGTTATCAAGATACTCTTCCGGTGTTAGCAATTAACATGATCTCATGGTCTAAGGATAAAGATTACTTCATATGATGTTATAGCAATATAAACACAATGACTTGATCGTAATGCTATACTTCGGATGAATGTTCATCACATCAGTCCACCAATGGTGTGACCTTGTTATTAACAACATCCAATGTCCATGATCAGGAAACCTTGATCATCTTGTTAATCAACAAGCTAGTCTATAAGAGAGGCATGACTAGGAACCCTTTTTGTTTATTAAACACACATGTATTGATGTTTCCTATCAATACAATTATAGCATGTAAAATAAACATCTATCATATACAAGGAATACAAAATAACAACTTTATTATTGCCTCTCAGGGCATATTTCCTTCAATTACTCTACTGCTTGTTTGTATTAAGACTGGATCATGAGATCCTTTATTTGTGTAAGACCTTATTATGGTTTAGAATGGATGATGTACTATGATATCCAATCTGTTATGTCTCGCAAAAATGGTAATCCTAGGATTGCGATGTATGGAATAACAGGCATCTAGGATTAAAAATCTGGGTGTTGACAGATTTACAGCAATTCCATTCTTACTAATCACATGACCAAGTAACTCTACTTCGTCCAACCAGAATTCACACTTACTGAACTTAGCATAAAGCTTATGTTCTCTTAGTATTTGTAATGCTATTCTCAAATGCCATGCATGCTCTTCTTTATCCTTAGAGTATATCAAAATATCGTCAATGAATACTATGACAAACTTGTCCAAGTAAGGCATGAAGATTTTGTTCATCAAATTCATGAATATTGCTGCTGCATTGGTCAGACTAAAAGGCACGACAGGATACTCATGATGTCCATACCTTGACACAAATGTTGTTTTAGGAACATCTTCAGGTTTAATTTTTCTCTGATTGTATCCTGTTCTTAGATCAATCTTGGAGAATAATCCAGCTCCCTTGACTTGGTCAAATAGATCTTGAATTATTGTTAATGGGTACTTATTCTTGATGGTGACATTGTTGAGATTTCTGTAATCCCCACACATTCTTCGTCCTCCATCTCTTTTATCTACAAAAATTACTAGAGTTCCCCATGGGGATACACTCTCCTGAATAAATCCTTTTCTGTCTAACTCATCAATTTTCACCTTAAGATATTTTAATTCTTGTGGCCCCATCTTATATGGTACTTGGGATATTGGTGTTGTACCCGGTATCATGTCAATATTGAACTCTATTTCCTGATCAGGTGGCATTCCTGGTAACTCTGCCGGAAAAACATCTTGAAATTCCTTCACTACAGGAATATTTTCCAATTTGACTTCCTTCATTGAGTTCAACTGCAGATCCACCATAATATGGCTATGTTTATCCGCCTGATAGACTATCCTGCATCCACTTGGGGACCTAATTGAAACAGTTTTCTCCTCACAATTGATCTGAGCTCCATAGTTTGTCATCCAATCCATTCCCAGCACTACTCCTATTCCTCTTAATGGGATCACATAAAGATCCGCATAATAGGTTTGACCACATATTGAAATGACTTGGTTTACTTTAATGTTTCTAACTACCACAATACCTCCGGTGGTAACTACGGTCATAGGTTTTTCTAATGGTGCCCTTCTAATCCCGAATTTATCACAAAATTCTTCAGATATGAAAGAAGTAGTTGCACCCGTATCAAATAAAACTTTTCCGGGATTTGTGAGTATAATAAGCATACCTATCACCGCTTGATCCGAGTTATCGACCTCCTCCAAGGTTGCGCAATTTAGCTTTCCAGTAGATCTACCCCTCTTTCCATTATTAGTTTTGCCATAGCTTCCACCTCTATTAGGCTGTCCACCTCTGCCTCTTGCTTAACCACCGCCTGTTGTAGGCCAACCACCTAGTGGTTTACTTGGGCAGTCAGGCTTAATATGACCCTTTTGACCACAACCAAAAGAAATAATCACTGGCTTCCTGCAATCCTTGCTAATATGTCCTAGAAGTTTGCAACTGTGACATATGACATTCCTTCTAGGATTGAATTGTCCTCTAGTGTTGTTGCTACTCTTGTTGTAGGGTATGTTTCTAGGTCGGAATTCCAAATTGCTTTTGGGTTTACTTGCTTGAATCCTCTTTGTTTCCTTCTTTTCTCTCTTCCTACGGTCCTCTTGGACATTCTTGTAATCATCTTCAAAGGTTATAGATACATCAAGAAACTATTGAAAAGTTTGGGTGTTGGCAAGCCTCAACTGCATGTTCACAAATGGATTTAGTCCACGCATGAATCTCTTCTTCCTTTTTGCCTCCATGCTGACTTCATCAGTAGCGTAACGAGATAAATCACTGAACTCCCGGATGTACTTCATAACACTGGAGTAACCCTGTTGCAGTTCTTCAAACTCCCTACGATTCAATTCAATGATACTTTCCGGAACATGGTATTCACAGAATCTCTGCTTGAACTCCTCCCAGTTGTACTCTCTTCCTTGAAGTTGCATAGCTAACTGACCCTCCCACCATGCTGCTGCAGTTCCGGTCAATAGATGTGTTGCATACCTCAACTTTTCTTCCTCATTGCATCCTACAGTTTTCAACTTTCTCTCGGTATCTGCTAACCAATCCTTTACATCCATTGGTTCTGGAGTGGATGCAAAAGGTAAAGGCCTGGTATCTTGAAAATCTGAAAGACTAATACCACGTCCTTGAGGTGCGCTCTGCTGTCCCACTCGATCTACTAACCCCTCCATGAATTTATTCTAGGACTCTTGCATCATCTGCATGTACTGCATAAAGTTCCGCTCCATTAATGGCCTCATTGGCGGTGGTGGTGGTAAATTTGCTTGCATTTTGGCGTCTTCATCCGCCTTTCCCTTGGCTTCGTGCTCCATGCGCTGCTGTTCGGTCTCGTTCTCTACACCCGTTTCCATACCCCCTAGTCCTATAACATAAAGCGAACACTCATAATTACATCATGCATATGTGTTCTAACCTCAAATTCATGCACAGAACTAGTCACACAATGGAAAACAAGATCCACATAAGAACCAAATATGCATTTCACACATATTATACATTACAAACAACATAGTCGATACAACGTGACTACAAGCCCTTACTATTTAAGCCTTACAAGCTCATGTGGATACTATCCCACTTATTTATTTACATCAGGTTCTCAAACTCTAACTTACATATCGCCACTGGCATACTCCTACTCAAGGTCACACTCCCCAGAAGCTGCGACGTTCATCGTACATACCCGGAGTACAACCGTGCTGACGTGAAGTACGACGCACCATCTGTGGAACGACTTGCCTCTTCGATGGACGATACTCAGTATTAGAAGTCTCTAGACTTGACACATCATTCAACTGAAGTGCATCCATACCTTCCAACTCATTTGAAGTATCTTCATAATTATCCTCATCACTATCTTCTTCATCCATCTCATGCATCCGGACTCTAGAGGAATCAACAGAATATTCCCCTTCCGGTGCTCCCCAAGTACTCTGCTGAGTACGATAGTCCTCAGCTATGATTGGATAGTGCATGGTATCTGGAGTAGGATAATGTTCTAGTGACCCAAACACCCTTTCTTCAGGATCTTCCTCATCGGACTCTACATCCTCCACATGGACATCTCTTCAATCAACGGAATAAGATCTCATGCCCATGTGACTAGTCTACCCGGTATCCCCAACTAAATCTTCCACAGGAATAGGATCCCCGGCAGATCCATCCATCGATCTGTACCTCCATCCCTCGGAATTTCCAATAGGTAGATCCGAGTCCTCAGTTCCCAGAACTATGTGGTATTGGATGACTAGTACTCTCATTAAGATATCTAGTGGGTTCTGGTATAGGTGAGTAAGGATATGGTGTAAAAGATGTTGGATCTACAGGTATATCCTTAAAAACTGGGTTAGCCCTATCCACTGCTTCATTCTCCAGTTTAGATGCTAACTTCTCCCTTCTTTTAGGATTCATTAAATCCTCTAGAATATCAACCTGATCTTCTACAATAACCTGATGTATCTTATACAAAGACCCAACCATCAGTCGATACAGATCCATAAACTTAGAAGCTAGTTTTGGATGCTTCCTTACTAAAGTAAGATCATCCGGTTCAGGTTCCTCATCTATAGAGTCATGAGGAATCACAGAATATGTGCTTCCAGCTAACTCTTCTGCTTTGTGCTCCCGAACATTGGCTATCGCCTCCACAATAGCAACATCATATGCTGCTAGGTGACTTCTACCTTCACCCATAGGTAAATTGTGATATAGACCAAGCTTCTTTGGTAGTTGGATGCTAACACGATATTTAGCTAACATTCACCCATCATGGTATGTCATGGTATGTACCGGAATATTAGTTGTGCAACCAAATACTCTCAGAAGTTCTCGAAGTTGTTCAGTTAACGCCCCCTAATAGTCATCGAGAGTCTCTTCTTTCCTTGCCAAAGTCTGTTTTGGAAACTTTGCTGCCATTTCCACTGTATATAAATAACAGAAATAAATATAATTAGTATGCATTAATTATACTGATGCGTCATAATAAATAGTTATCGCACTAAAAAATATAACGAAATATTCCCAATTGAATATTCATCATATAATCTAGAGAACTCTTTACCGTTGCTCCTAGACTCCTACAGGTAATTCCCTTTACTAGGTTTCTAACCTAAGGTCAAAGCAATTGCTCTGATACCAGCTGCGGTGACCCAGCATACCACTACATGTGTAGTACACTATAGCCGTTGACATGACATCCACAGAACACCGTTCTGTAAATATCACATCCCTCAAAGTGGTACAACAGAAACATTACGGGTCCACATTACAAACATACACACTTCATTATTATTACAAACCAGAAGTTCCAAACTTCAAGTGTTACAAAATTACAAACCAAACTTAAGTAGTTTCAGCGGAATATATAAAGTTCAAACTCATACTCCAAATTGAGCTCAACAACTTATTTTATAAGGTTTATGCTGCTCGGCTCAATTGGTTTACTAATAACTAAGGCAACTACTCGAACTCGTTGCCCTCCACTCCATAGAGTATTTCGTAGTCCACCACTTCAACTCCTCTAGACAGGTCTAGCTCTTCGTAGTAGACATCCTCTTGCCCTTCAGCTGCGTACATCAAAGGGTCTTCTAGATTCTCAGAGTCTAAGCAGGGGTTCGGAGGAAAGAGTGAGTAATAGCGTTACCCAGCAAGGTCATTATATGCAAGGTGGGAAGTTTGACGCTCTATCTACTACCTCGGACTATCAGTCCTTGGCTCTATGCAGTTTTCATAAACATTTCTTCAAAGATTGATTTTATTATTGAAAATTAGGCCCATCAGCCTTCACAGGTTGACCAGAACATTCGTGGGGTTCCTTTCCTGCCACATTCGTAGCTCCTTCCCGGAACAGGGAGTAACAAGTTACAGTTCTTACACTCTACAGAGGTGCGTTGCTTTACCCATGAGAGAACAACTCCTTGTTGCACAACAAGGCATACTTTCCCGTCCACAATTCCATGATGTGGGGCCCATTAGGTGATCCAAGCCGATTACTGCCCCTCTTCGCGACCCCATATGACTACACGATCCTTCAGGGCTGACTACACCTCTGTTAAGCCCCCTTTCGGGAAAGCTACAACTCTAATGAGTTCCCAAAGACTCTATGAGCCGGTTATGCACCTGGTAAGCTCCATAAAGGTCCGACTATACCTCCGGCAGCCGCTCATAGATAATCTAGATACCAAAATTGTGGGTCCTAAGGGTACCCACCCATATGCTGGATCCACACAAGGAATCCCAGTGTCATGATAAGGTCATGTTGCCTGCATATGAAAGGAAGAAGGTCCAGCTGACTTCTCTGTCCCATTCCAAATCTCATGGTTAATGCGTAATATACGGCGCTAGAACCACTAATGTCATGGGTTGTTAATCCTATGGTGACTTGTGCAATTGGAACTCTAAGTTCCATTGCCAATCTTTATCATCACTTAGGATGATAACTACATCTTATTTATTAGAGAAGGTAATGTTTTATTTCTCTAGATCATAGATGATAACACGCAATTTGCAATATCTTTGATAAATACTCTTCAAAGGACATGAGGAAGTGATAAACTTGCCTTGTGACTGCAAGGTAGTGAAGTCGGATGCTTCCACCTGACATTCAGCTCCGGTTTCTATAGAGAACCATTATTGCCCGGTAAGGACAATATTTAAAGAAGAAATATGCAATGCATAGTAATGTCATGCAAGGCTTATTATTTGCTTATTTGCATGTTTTACCCTCTTCGTAAAAGTTTGCTATTTCTTTAATTAAAAGTAAAGTATTACTTTAAGTCTTTGAAATTTTCATAAATATTACATTTAGTATTTTTATAATGACTAGTATTATTTAAAGAGTTTAAAATTGAATTTACTTAATTTTTAACTCTTTTAAATATTTAACTAAATATTTAAGTAAAGGAAATAAGACTTTATTTTTGTCACATTTAATTTACCTTTCAAAAATACAAATTAGTATTTTTTCTATAATAGACCTTCCTTTTAGAATTGTAAAAATGAATTTTATTCAATTTTATGTTTTTGTATATGTTTGTAAAATTCCAAAAGGAATATATACCTCAGTAATAATAATTTTAATTTTAATTACCTAAAATTTCAGTTGTTATTTTTCTTGAATAGAGGACATTTTTATGAGTCCATTAATATATTTTTTTTAGGATTGTTTTTATTTTTTTAGAACTATTTAAGTCCTAGGGGTATTTTGGTCATTTGGGCTGGCCCAGCCCTGGCCCAGCCCTGACCCGACCCATCTGGGCTGGTCAAACCCCCTGTCATGAGTGGCCTAGTACCAATGGATTTCCCCTTTCTCTCTCTCTTGTTCCCTCTCGACTTCTTCCTCGACCCCGTGGTGTTGCCAACATCTCTGCCGTGCGATTCATGCCGCCTTGGGTTTCCCTGGCCGCCACCATGGAGTATTGCGAGGTTGCTGACCCCGCTCCTTCGTCTGGTCCATTTGGATTTGGCTCTGGGGCTCTCCTTCAGCTAGGCTGGCTCCGTTCCGAACCCTAGGGTTTGGGATGCTGCTGGTGATGCCTTCGCTGCTGCCCCAGTGGTGCTGTGTGGTGCTCATGCGTTGTTGTGGTGTTGTTGTTCGTTCTCATGTGATGTTGTGGCCGCCGCCTCGGCTCAGTGCGGGTTGCAGCGCCCTTCGGGTGCTCCCCGTGTCGTCGTGCGCTCGTCGGCCCCTCTGCTTCCTCTTCTAATCTACAGCGAGGACCACTTGTGAGTTTAATCTTGCTGTGTCTTCTGTCCTCTGCCTCTCTTGAGCTCCTCTGTATGATTCTAGTGGCTATCCCTAATTAGGGTTCATGATTGATTAGGGTTCATCCCTCTGTATTGGTTATAGTCCATGGATTGACACTAGAAGTGTTGGTAATTGAGGATGGTGATTAAATAGATCATGTTATCCTTGTCTACAGTTGGTTTTGATGATACTATTGGTTTTGTTAGTCTAATTCCAATTGATTATTGGGCATTGACTAAATGATGGTGCCACTGTGAGATTATTACTTGTGGATTCTTGTAATCTGGAAGTTCTCTACTATCATGACCTTGTTATTGACATTGGTTCTGTCAGTGATTTATTCACTGTATTTTTAAATGTTGGATTGGACAGGCACATACAGATTGAGTGTTAACATGTTATTACAATCATGCTATGATGATGTATAGATAAACTTGGTGATGATATCAGGTGTTTGATTCCAGGAAAATGATAGTTAATGGCTTGTCAGTTTATTTATGAAAGCTAAGTAATTGTTTTGCTTGGGTTTTAGAACTTGTTCTTGTGATACCATCATTAAAATGGCACCCAAATGTTGGTTCTACTACCGGGTTTTATTTTGTCAGTGCTTAAGATTGGATAAATGCCAAGGATAAGTTGAAAGCTTCTTTTAAGCATCTTTGCCTATGATGTTGGTCTGAGGCATAGGAACTAGTTTCCTACCTTGCTGTCCGTCATAGATATGTTCTGGTATTGATACCAGTTACTTATTCTGGAATCCTTTTGATAAAATGGTTGGTGTGCTTATATGGATCCATAAGATCTATGGATTCTAGGGTGCTACTCTTTTAAGAGATGTGCCCAGAATTCATAACCTTGGCTATGTTTATATTGCAATATGGAATATAACATTATATCCAGGATCAACGATGTTGGTCTGAGATCCTGGTTTAATTTGTATAGTCTACTTATGGCTTTTGTATTCAAATTTCCTCTATGATGGATTCACCCCACTTGGGTGATTTCTAAGAGATTAAGTATAGAACAACACATGACTTCTTATCTAGATGAGATAGTTAGATCATGTGAGGGTTTTATATTACTCACCACAATAGTTGAGTTGTTGGTGTTGTTATTGGTTGATCTGGTTGCTTCATCTTGCTAGCTTGCTTTGCTGGTTTGATCTTGTCCTTCACCTCCTGGTGCTGCTCCTGCTACTTCTGGATCCTGGAATCTTGTCCTTGATCTTTTTGTCCACCTGCTCCACCCCCTCCTTATGTCACCATCTTGTGAGCATTTGGATGATCAGGTGTATGGCTTGGCTAGTGGTTTGCTTGCCTTTGGCAGGATTGATGTGTTCCTGGTTTAGTGTTTGAGAAGAAGTGTAAGCTGTTGGGGCTGTGCTGCGGCTGTGCACTTCTCCTTTTGCTTGTGTGGCTGTTGTCACTGTGTTGACAGCACACCCCATGCATTTTGGTGACTAAGCTATGTGTCTGTGTGGTTTGGTGATGTCTACGCACTTCTATTCTTGTAGACAGTTGTTGGGCCTCCAAGTGCAGAGGTTTGTAGAACTACAGCAAGTTTCGCTTAAGTGGATCACCCAAGGTTTATCGAACTCAGAGAGGAAGTGGTTAAAGGTATCCCTCTCAAGCAACTCTGCTATCAATATAAAAGAAGTCTCTTGTGTCCCCAACACACCCAATACACTAGTCAGGTGTATAGGTGCACTAGTTTGGCGAAGAGATAATGAAATACAAGTGGTATGGATAAAAGACAATGGTGCCAGAAAATAGCTTGATGGCGTGGAAGAGACTAAAGGCAAACTTAAATAAAGATGGAAGCAAGCAAACATGTAACAAATCTAGTTGCAAATTGTGTTTCAATGTTTAGAAACAAGGCCTAGGGATCATACTTTCACTAGTGAACACTCTCATATAAATATCCTCTCTTCATGATACTACTCTGAACTACTCTCCGGTTGGACACTCTAATCCATGGTAGGGCTATAACAGCACTCCTCAAAGTTTGCTTTCCCCATCTAGATAACCCCACACTATCACCTTGAGCTCTAGATGGTTCCAACAAACACCACAATTTCATAGAAACATCCAACTCCAAATATAACTCATAACAAGTATTTGTAATCTCTAGCCTAAGTGCTATCATGGTGTGCACACTGTCAACTTCACACACATGGGGAGAGCAGAGATCTATTAAAGCACTTGAGTAGAAAGGTAGATCTACTTGATTACAAAGCTCATGATCACAATATGATAACACATAGAGAGAGAGATGAACACATAGCTACCGGTAGAACCCTTTACCTCGAGAGAGAACTACTCCCTCCTCATCATGGGAATCAGCAATGGTGATGGAGATGGTAGTGGAGATCAAAGGAGATGGCTCCGGGGGCACTTTCCCGTCCCAGCAGGGTGCCGGAACAGAGACTTTCTGTCCCCTGAATCTCCCCTTCGGTGGTGGCGGTGCTGCCGAACTTTTTGTGGCTAGAGGCTAGATGATTTAGGGTTTTTGCATCGGGAGGATCTTATAGGCGAAGGGGCAAGGTCGGTGGCCGTCCAGGGGGGCCACACCATGCCCTGGCGTGGCCAGGGGGACCCGTGCCTAGGGGTGGTTTGGCTGCCCTGTGGCCCCTCTCCGTCTCGTCTTTTGGATCCGTGAGTCTTCCGGTAAAATATCGACTTTGGCTTTTGTCCGGTCCAATTCCGAGAATATTGATTTTCTGACTTTCCTGGAACCAAAAACAGCAGAAAACAGGCAATTGGCACTGTGGCATCTTGTTAATAGGTTAGTCCCAGAAAGTGTATAGAAATAGTCCAAAGTGTGGACAAAACATAAGAAAGTAGATATAAAACAAGCATGGAACATCAACAAATATAGATACGTTTGCAACGTATCAACATCCCGAAACTTAACTCCTGCTCGTCCTCGAGTAGGTAAGTGATAAAAAGAAAGAATAATTTTTGAGGTGACATGCACCATCATAAACCTTATCAAAGTATTTGTAAAACATTGATAGCTGGGATCATAGTACTTCAACATAGCATGAAAGATAAAGTTCTAACAATAAGACATAGCAACTATGTTGTAACATGAAAAGGCACAAACAAAAGATTCATGAATAACAATGCTTTGCAAGACGTTTGTTTGTTTCACATAAAGAAAACATAGCATAGTGGCATTCAGCTTGTCCCTCATAGAGTAGCAATCATAGATGCATAGGACACCTTCAAAGTTCATAAGAGTTACTAGATACAAATAGTTTAAGAACAAGCAATATCAACGTTATGAATCAATCAATAAGTCTTGGGACAATGCACATAGTACTAAGAATGGCCACTATACTCTTGAAATAGGTGCATCAAGATAGAAGGTGGAGACTCAATATAAAAGTAAAAGAAAGGCCTTCATAGAAGGAAGAAGGGATTCAAGTCTCATCAGGAGCTTCCAAAAATTATGGTACTTATTAGCTTTCATCTGTCATTGCCCCTATCATAAGCATCTTTAGGCGATTAAGGTTAAAGTGACACAACTAAGAGGATATGCTTGACAAGTTATAAGTTGAAATCTCATGCCCCTTACTTACGAAGACCGAATCTCATGCTACTCAACTTTAGTCACAAGTAAGCTCTTGTCATTGTAAGTACATATGTATCATAGAGAACCGCCAACGGGGTAACCCTTGCACATGATACAGGAGTTATCCCATAATCAAAATGACAAGGCAAGCAGATAATGAGCATCTCAGCGATCTTTTTATTTGCTATTTGCATAGGTTTTTATTGAGGATGCTTCATACAGTGCTCATTATGGTTATGCTGCAAGTTTCCACCATGATTAGGCATGGCTTAGGCTAGCAGCCCAGGCGTTTCTCTAACACAAATACAAACTCCATGATCTTACAAGTTCCACTATTATTTCACACCACCGGGATGTAACATCTCAAAACTCTAATCCAAGATTATTAAGATCCAAATCATCAAAATTAGGGTTAACAAAAACTTTTCCAAACAAAATTATTAAAGCATTCATGTGTATGTGCATTTAAAATAGGAGTTGTTCGAATTGCCATGGTTATGTGATCCATTGATTGTAAAATGATTCTTAGGTGAAATAAACATCATCTAAATCATTCCCAAACTTTTCCCAAAGAAAAACAACTCAAAATGAATAAATGAAGTGAATGGTCATTTTTGCCAAATTAACTATCATGCCTACTTTGGCTATTCCTAGTACTCAAAACCTAACAGAAACAATGATGGATCTTTGCACCCCTTGCTAGTACACGTAATGAGGTACCAAGGGACACTTTGTGATCTACCAAAAACATTCAAATAGTAATTTAATTGACATTTGAAAATTGAATCTATTTCATATGGGAAGATCCCACTATTTCAAAAACCACTCAAACAAGCTCAAATTTCAAAACCCAAGCACCCATAGAGTCTCAAGCTTAGTACTAGCACACCCACCAAAAATCTTGGCAAAATTCAAAAAGAAAGTTCATGCGGCCATTTCATCAAACACTTGGCATGCAGGGTTTAAACTCTAAACATAGATCACTATTTGCAACAGGGTTTTGCACCCAATTTTCCTCCAAACACTCCCCCTGTCCTTAAATGATCTAACCAAGGCCCTTGCACCCCATCCCCTACCCCCTAGTGGCAAGGCCAAGCCATGCCGAGCACCAACTCGCCAGCCGACCATGCCATCACCCTAGCAGACCACCTCCCCCTCTCTCACCATGTCTACTAGCTAGCCCGCACCTCACCGCCACTCTCTGTCCCCTCCCCGAGCCAGGCCAAGCCATGGACCATAGAGGAACCGCCGCGCACTGCCTGTCTGCGCCATGCCGAGCACGCGCTAGTGCGCCGCGCCCGACACGCGTGCACAAGCTGCCGCTCGACCGTAGCCCGCACCCACCGCTTCGCCACGACCCAAGGAGCACGCCGGACATGCTCGTTCGCCGCCCAACTCCTCACAGCCACCGCTCGCCGTGGACACCGCCGTCTTTGCCGCTCAGAGGGCCAGCTCCTCCCGACCGCATACCACCGCCCCTAGTCCTTCATTGATCACGAAGAGCACCGCCAGGAGACCAGCGACCGCCCCCTACCGCACGCCACGCCGCCAGCATGCTGTGCAGCCCTCGCCGGAGCCGCTCGCCCATCCCTCTTGATCACGTCGTCATCCTATAAATAGAGGCCTTCCCGAGCCATTTGTAGCACACCACTCACCTTCCCTCACCTTACTGACCATTCCCCACCTCTAGCCGGAGCAAGGCGAGTAGCTGTTCGCCGGAATTTCACCGGAGCGGGCCGCCTTTGGAGGAGAAGGGCGCCGCTGATTGTGACCACCCCCGGAGCTGCCTTGACCGTCCCTAAGCTTGCCGTCGACCACCAGTCCGTTTGCCCACCTCGCCATCGTCGCTGGAGCCCTGGTACGCCCCCTATGCACCCCCACCGAGCCGCTAGGGTTAGAGTTCGTCGGCGACCAGTTCGTCGTCGACGATGATCCCCAGTCGTTGATCCCCGTTCTAATCCAACGGCCCATATCGCCCCGTACCGCTTCGCGCGTTATGAGCCACTGACCGGTGGACCCCCTATTAGCTGAGCCCCGCGTCGCGTCGTGTCACTGGGCCGGCCCGTTAGAGTTCCCGCGCAACCCAGTTAGTTTGAATTAGAATTTTTCTATTTAGTTTAAACTTAGTTTTGTTTCCTAGTTTGAAAATCAATTCAGAGAGATTTACATATCCAAATTGAGTGATTCCAATATTGTTGGAAAGCTACTAAAAATATCTACCCAAGCCCATTGGATTTAATTCAATTAGAATTAGAGACCTCACCTAGTAAAAATAGCAAAACAGAAGCATTTGCACCTTGCAACATTTTTATAAAATCAACCAATTTAGCTTTTGAGTTGATTCCAACTCTCAAAAAATCATATTTCACCATACCTATCTGAATATGTAATAATATTAGGGTTTACATGTAGTGACTTTGGACTAGTACCAAAATAATGCTATATATGCATTTCTAGTCACTTTAAATTATTAAATAATGAACTTAAACCAAAGTAATTATGATCCAACCCTTAAATCCCATTCCCACATGTTAGAATATGTGGTGATGACATGTGTCCACATGATCCCATATTTTAAGTGGTGAATATTAAATCTTAGTTAATATTCAATGAGTAGAAATTACTTTTCTAAAATAAAAGGAATAAAACTATTTAATAAAACTTGTGATGCTTGTGATGATGATAGATCATCAAATGTGTGCCTTAGTGTGCTAATTAGACTAGTTAAGTATTCTTTGGTGCTTGTGTACTCCGTATGTATTTATAGAAGATA
Organism: Avena sativa; assembly: GCA_916181665.1. Classification (NCBI taxonomy): domain Eukaryota; kingdom Viridiplantae; phylum Streptophyta; class Magnoliopsida; order Poales; family Poaceae; genus Avena; species Avena sativa. The sequence goes on along the minus strand of OV702290.1, from coordinate 20,643,682 downwards.
GTACCGACCAAGCTTTCAAGGAGGAGGAGTTCTAACAAGAAGAAAAAGAAGAAAACTTCAACCATTGCACCAACCAAGGCAAGCTATTGTTAGCAAGATAGTATTAAGCTAGATAACTTGAGCCAAGATGCTTTAGGCATGCTTGAGTCATACCACTTTGACTATTAGTTACCCCAAGTATTATTCTCAAGCTTTACTTCCTTTACTTTACCCAAAGTTCTTTACTTTTTAAAGGTAGCATAAAGAGTATAAAACTTGACCTATTTAGAAACATTTAGATGTCATTCTATGGCATGAGATTGAACCCATCAATTCCAGCTTAGTGAACACTCTTAAGTTAGTAGTTTAGAGTAGATAAAAACTTGAGTCACTATAGATGGGAACAATTGGTGAAAGTGAATTGTGAAAACCTTGGGATGATGAGTCATTCTATTGAGATGTTTTGACATGTGTTGAGAAACACAAATGGTTTATGATGATGAAAATGTTGAGGCATGAGCCTTAACCCTTTTATAAAACTGATGGTTGGATTCGGATGTGATACCATTCCAAATTTACCGTACAACCACATTACCAGAATTGGGTAAGGCTTAGCCAGAAGTTTATATGCATTAGTATTGGTTCCCTCATGGGAGAGGTTTGAGCTGAGGCTACCTCTCAATGTTGTCCACCTATGCATTGCCCAAGATGACTGATGGTCATGGTTGGGAGGCCATGCTCATAGGAGGGGTGCTTATACTAGGGTGTGTAAAGGAAAGGTTATGTTTAATTATCTACATACTAAGTATGATGATTCAGGGTTATCCCTGACAGATGTATCGAATCTTGTGGTGAAAGTGTACCACCTCTGCAGAGTGTCAAACTATTCGAATAGTCGCGTCCGTGGTTATGGACAGTTGGAATGGCCATACTGTTTCGTTGTCAGATGTTTTCAAAACAACTTATGAAATGAATGATGAATCTTGACTTGACCACAACAGGGTTGTGTTTATGACAATAGCTTCCCAACTTAAGTGATTCTAGAACTTTATTTTATCTTTCTTTGCTTCAGAACTTAGCTTAGGTTTCAAACTTAACTTTATAGTTAAACTTAGATTTAGCACTTTAACTTAGCACTATACTACTTGTTAGTGGTAGTTTGCGAGTACTTAAAGAGTACTCATGGCTTTTGTCCCTGGCTATTCTCATGGCCAGACTATGAAGGAGACTACCAAGATGATGGCCAGCAGGACGTCTATGATAACTAGGACTATCTGCCTCCGTCAGCATTGCCTGTGTCCCTAAAGATGGACCCCACCGATATGCTTTTCTTTTATTTCCGCTGCTTGTTGTATTAAGACTGGATCATGAGATCCTTATTTGTGTAAGACCTTATGTATGGTTTGTAATGGATGATGTATTGTGATACCCAATCCGTTATGTCTCGCAAAAATGGTAATCCTAGGATTGCGAGGTATGGCATAACGGGCATCTGGGATTAAAAATCCGGGTGTTGACAAGTTGGTATCAAAGCCATCCTGACTAGAGGAGACCCTAGTTAGAATGGACGTCCGAACAAAAACTTAATTTCCAAACCAAAGTGAGTATTTATGAAAAACTATTTCATCTCTTACCCTTGGGAATTCATTCTTTCTCAAAAAATCATGTTCCTCAAAATTCTTACTACTTAAAATTTGACACACTTGATCACTTCACTAATTTCCTCATCCTTAATTCTTGTAGATGGAGACTCAGTTCAGCAAGTTCGATCAATTGGGAAAACGGAGGTCAACTGAGTTACTAGGACACCCACATCCGGAGTTTCTTGGAGCTCAACTTCCAGGACCCCCACGAGGATACTTACAGTGGCTCATCACAGCTGATCTTAGAGGAAGCATCGAAGCACCAACATCCGGGAGAATCCAGTTCTCCGTGAGAGAGAACAACTGGCTAGATGGATTAGCCAGGGCAATGCATGAAGCTCTCGCACGTCTATGTGCCCTCAGCGTCAACCAAATCCAAGGAACCCGTTTTGCTCACTATGCAAGACGTGACTTCATGGGAATGCCAATGGAGATGCCAAGTCACCCAGAGTTGAGGCGTCAAGTGGAGAATCTTGACTTCTTGCTGCACGACAGACAACAGGAACTGGAAAATGCTAGAGAGTTAGCCAACCAGAACTGTGCCATTGCCGACCAGAAGGCCTAGACTTTCGCACTGCTCGTCCAAGATCGCCAGTCTCTTCGCCGCCAGCGTGCAAAGAAGGATCGCACCATCACCCGTCTTCGCAAGAAGGTGGCCAACCTGGAGAAGACCGTCAAGGAGCAGGAAGCTCAGCTTGCAGCAAAGGAGGAAGAAGAGGAGGGTGAAGACATCCAGGGAGACATGGATTCTTACCTTAGCAATGATGATGACTTTCTGGAAGAGGATGTCATGGACTTCTACACCGACGATGAGGACTCCGACTTCATCAACAATGAGTAGATGCACTAGAGCACTGTCGTAGCATGAGATGTATCGGTCCCACTGTATCGTAGCTTGCAGAATGGTTCTTCAAACCATCTGTTTTCCTTTGATTGTTGTGGTGTGTGTTGTATCGTGTACTTGTTTGCATGAATGAAATGGAGTTAGTTGAAAAAACTTGAGTCTAACTCAAAGTTTTAGATTTGAAACCGAAACCATGAACCTTAGAATTTCCCTCTTACCCCTGTATCTACCTCAATATTCATATGACTCATGGAAACCAAGGAGGGAGCAGCTCGTCGCAAGACCCAATGCTACAGATCTTGCAAAATCTCATCGCAGATAGAGAAGCAAGCAGGGCAGAACACCAAGCCAACCTAGCAACACTGCAACAGATCGCCCAGATGGCTCTCACCAACCAAGGGCATGGGAATCAGGATCATCAAGGATCCAAGCTGAAGAACTTCCAGAATACAAATCCCCCAATCTTTAGCATGTCAGAAAACCCATTAGATGCTGATGACTGGTTGCAGATGATGGAGAATAACTTGGAGGTAGCCAGAGTTGATGACAACGAGAAAGTTCTCTTCGCCACCCACTATCTGGCGGGAGATGCAAGAGCGTGGTGGAACAATATCCGCCTGATGAAGCATGGTCAAGTGATGACATGGGAAGCATTCAAAGTCAAGTTCAGCCGCACCCACGTGCCGCAAGGTCTAGTCACCCGAATGAGGGATGAGTTCCGAGAGTTGAAGCAAGGAAGAATGACTGTGGTGGAGTACCATGACAGATTCCTGTCACTTGCCAGATATGCACCTGACGAGATCAACACGGAGGCAAAGAAGAAGGAGAGATTCTTGAACGGACTGCATGATGAGATGTAGACTGTCCTCCTCAACATCCATTTCGAGGATCTCGAAGAGCTAGTCGACTCTTCCATTCAAATGGAAGGGAAGATTAACCAGGCAAACGACAACCGCAAGCATCGTATGATGCAGCAATCTGGATCCAGCAGTCACCAGAAGTACCGTCCCAACCCCTCACCAGGATATGCACCAAGGAACAATCGACCCCCAATGTCTCACCCAAGCTACCCCAACCGTAGCGCAGGAAATGTGAAGTCCGGAGGAAACAACAACAACTTCGGCAATGCCAACAATTTCAACCGTGCACCTCCCAAGAACAACAGCAACAACAACAACAACACTGCACCCAGAACTGGCAGCAATGTTGTGCCTGTCGCCACAAAGGACAAGTCCCAGATCACTTGTTTTGAGTGTGGAGTGAAGGGTCACTATTCCAATGAGTGTCCCAAGAAGACTGCCGCCAATGCCACTGTGAATGCCCCAGCTCAACAGCAGCGTCGTGTTCAACCAGGAAGAAGATTTTCCCCAGGGAACCCTCACAACCGCAACGGTCATCTCTTCCACATGAACGTAGAAGAAGCCCAAGAAGCGCCAGATGTAGTGCTGGGTATGTTTTCTGTCAACTCAGTTTTAGCAAGAGTATTGTTTGATTCGGGAGCATCGCATTCATTTGTCACCGAAGAATTTGCATGCACTAGTAAGATTTACCCAACCAACTTGAAGCATGTCATGATAGTTCAAATCCCCGGTTCAACTACGAAAGCTAGAAAAATTTGCAAAGCTGTGCCTATCAGAATACATGGGATAGATTTTTATGCCAACCTAATTGTACTGGGAACCAAAGGATTGGAAGTAGTACTAGGTATGGACTGGATGTCAAGGCATAAAGGACTGATAGACTGTGCTAAGAAAGCCATCACCATAACCAGTAGTTCTGGAGTCACAGTAGAGCATATCTCTGAAACTTTACCTCGTCAATTCAAGTGCAATAAGAGCCTAGCCCTACCCACCATAGACCAAGTCAGAGTAGTCTGTGAATACCCCGACGTATTCCCAGATGAATTGCCAGGTATGCCCCCGGATAGGGATATTGAGTTCATTATCGAACTAATCCCCGGAACCGAACCCATAGCCCAGAGACCCTATAGCATGAACCCCTCAGAGTTAGTGGAACTGAAGAAGCAATTGGATGCTATGTTAGAAAAAGGCTTGATTCAACCAAGCGCTTCGCCATGGAGATCACCAGTGTTATTCATCGACAAGAAAGATGGAGGCAATCGTTTATGCACAGATTAGAGTAGGTTGAATGACGTCACCATCAAGAACAAGTACCCATTCCCAAAGATAGAGGATCTATTTGATCAATTGACTGGAGCCCAGATATTCTCAAAGATTGATCTTAGGACTGGTTATCACCAACTTAAGATTCGTGCAATGGATATTCTAAAGACCGCCTTTACTACTCGCTATGGTTTATACGAGTATACGGTTATGTCTTTTGGATTAACCAATGCCCCTGCTTATTTCATGAATCTCATGAATAAGATATTTATGAATTTCCTAGATAAGTTTGTAGTGGTGTTTATCGACGACATCCTTATCTACTCCAAGTCAGAAGAAGAGCATGAGCAACATCTGAGAATCATCCTAGAAACCCTGAGAGAGCATCAGTTATATGCCAAGTTCAGCAAGTGTGAGTTTTGGCTAAAAGAAGTAGGATTCCTGGGACATATTGTGTCTGCCGGAGGAGTCTCTGTTGATCCCGCCAAGATCAAAGATGTCGAAGAATGGGAAGCCCCAACCACTCAAACCCAAGTCCATGCATTTATCGGATTAGCGGGATACTATCGCAAGTTCCTAGAAGGATTCTCGATCATTGCTAGACCCATGACTCAATTGTTGAAGAAGGACAAGAAGTTTGAATGGACAGACAAGTGTGAAGCCAGTTTCCGAGAGCTGAAAAAGAGATTGATATCAGCCCCAATATTGGTCATGTCGGACATCAAGAAGCCGTTTGATGTGTATTGTGATGCATCCAAGATTGGTCTAGGATGTGTATTGATGCAAGAAGGCAAAGTCATCGCATATCTGTCTCGACAACTGAAGCAGCATGAGCAGAACTATCCGACCCATGATCTTGAATTAGCAGCCGTAATTTTGGCATTGAAGACATGGCGTCATTATTTAAAGGGTAATTGTTGTGAGATTTACTCAGATCACAAGAGCTTGAAGTATATTTTCACTCAGAAGGAGTTGAATATCAGGCAAATGAGATGGATAGAGTTAATCAAGGATTATGTCCTTGACATTCACTATCACCCCGGCAAAGCCAATGTGGTAGCGGATGCTCTTAACAGATTGTCGTGTAGGCTAAACACCATGATCAAGGAGAAGCAACCAAGTTTGTATGAGGAGTTGGAGCAGTTCAGGACTGAGTTAGTTAGCAAAGGATTCTTAGCTCGCATTGAACTTCAGCCCACTTTGATTAGCCAAATCAAGGAAGTCCAGAAGGGGAATGAAAGTATCGACGGAATCAAACGTCATATTGGTATAGGAAAGGTACCTGGATTCACTAAAGACGAAGAAGGAGTTATGTGGTACAAAGGACGTATTTGTGTGCCAGCAGATTTGGAGCTGAAGCAAGTTATCATGAAGGAAGCTCATGAAACTCTTTATTCTATCCACCCCGGAGGAACGAAGATGTATCAAGATTTGAAAGAGCAATTTTGGTGGCACAAGATGAAGAGAGAAATCGGAAGCTACATCGCCAAATGTGACATCTGTCAAAGAGTCAAAGCAGAGCATCAAAGACCCGCGGGACTGTTGCAACCATTGGAGATTCCGGAATGGAAATGGGATTCTGTCGGAATGGTCTTTATCACCGGTTTGACTACTTCTAGTACGGGAAATGACTCAATCTGGGTCATAGTTGATAGACTGTCCAAGGTAGCTCACTTTATACCTGTTAAGACTACCTACCAGAGTGCGAAGCTAGCAGAGTTGTATATTGCTAGGACTGTTAGTCTGCATGGAACCCCCAAGACCATAGTATCAGATCGAGGAACCCAGTTTACCTCGAGATTTTGGCAGAAAGTGCAGGAAGGATTAGGCACCAAGTTGAACTTCAGCACCGCTTATCACCCACAAACTGATGGATAGACTGAGAGAGTCAACCAAATCCTAGAGGATATGTTAAGAGCTTGTGTGTTGGAATACGGATCAAAATGGGAAGATCGCCTGCCGTTCGCAGAATTCTCATATAACAACAGTTATCAAGCTAGTTTGTAGATGGCACCATTTGAGTTCCTATACGGAAGAAAGTGTCGCACCCCTTTGAATTGGTCGAGTAGGAGAGAGTCAGATCTCTGGACCTGACATTCTCCGAGAAGCCGAAGGGAAGGTTCACAAAGTCCATGAGCACCTCAAGACCGCCCAATCCAGACAGAAGAGTTATGCTGACAAGAGAAGGAGAGACCTGACTTTCAATGTCGGAGATTTTGTATATCTCAAGGTTTCACCATTGAAGGGAACCCAACGCTTTAGTCTGAAAGGAAAGTTAGCCCCCAGATATATCGGGCCCTTCAAGATTCTAAACCGTCGAGGAGAAGTATCGTATCAACTAGAACTACCTGAAGAGATGTTAGCCATCCACAATGTGTTCCATATCTTGTTACTTCGCAAATGCCTAGAAGTGCCGGAGAAGACTGAAGTTTTCAAGAACATCGATCACAGAGCTGTGGAGATCAACAATGACCTAACATATCGTGAAGTACCCATCCGTATCTTAGAGGAAGCCTACAGAACCACCAGGACCAGGAGCATCAAGTTTCTCAAGATTCAGTGGAGCAACCATATAGAGGAGGAAGCCACTTGGGAGCGAGAGGATTACATTAGGACAGAGTTCCCAGATCTCTTTAGTTCCTAGTTTTCTTTGTAAATCTCGGGATGAGATTTTTGTTTAAGGGGGGAAGGTTTGTAACATACCAAAACTCTAATCCAAGATTATTAAGGTCCAAATCATCAAAATTAGGGTTAACAAAAACTTTTCCAAACAAAATTATTAAAGCATTCATGTGTATGTGCATTTAAAATAGGAGTTGTTTGAATTGCCATGGTTCTGTGATCCATTGATTGTAAAATAATTCTTAGGTGAAATAAACATCATCCAAATCTTTCCCAAACTTTTCCCAAATAAAAACAACTCAAAATGAATAAATGAAGTGAATGGTCATTTTTGCCAAATTAACTATCATGCCTACTTTGGCTATTCCTAGTACTCAAAACCTAACAGAAACAATGATGGATCTTTGCACCCCTTGCTAGTACACATAATGAGGTACCAAGGCCCACTTTGTGATCTGCCAAAAACATTCAAATACTAATTTTAATTGACATTTGAAAATTGAATCTATTTCATATGGGAAGATCCCACTATTTCAAAAACCACTCAAACAAGCTCCAATTTCAAAACCCAAGCACCCATGGAGTCTCAAGCTTAGTACTAGCACACCCACCAAAAATCTTGGAAAAAGTCAAAAAGAAAGTTCATGCGGCCATTTCATCAAACACTTGGCATCAGGGTTTAAACTCTAAACATAGCTCACTATTTGCAACAGGGTTTTGCACCCAATTTTCCTCCAAACACTCCCCCTGTCCCTAAATCATCAAACCAAGGCCCTTGCACCCCATCCCCTAGCCCCTAGTGGCAAGGCCAAGCCATGCCGAGCATCAACTTGCCGGCCGACCATGCCATCACCCTAGCAGACCACCTCCCCTCTCTCACCATGTCTACTAGCTATCCCGCACCTCACCGCCACTCTCTGTCCCCTCCCCGAGCCAGGCCAAGCCGTGGACCACAGAGGAACCGCCGCGCACTGCCTATCTGCGCCATGCCAAGCACGCGCCAGAGCGCCGCGCCCAACACGCGTGCACAAGCCGCCGCTCGACCGCAGCTCGCGCCCACCGCTTCGCCACGACCCAGGGAGCACGCCGGACATGCCCGTTCGCCGCCCAACGCCTCACAGCCACCGCTCGCCGTGGACACCGCCGTCTTTGCCGCTCAGAGCGCCAGCTCCGCCCGACCGCATACCACGGCCCCTAGTCCCACATTGATCACGTAGAGCACCGCCAGGAGACCAGCGACCGCCCCCTACCGCGTGCCATGCTGCTAGCACGCTGTGCAGCCCTCGCCGGAGCCGCTCGCCCATCCCTCTCGGTCGCGTCGTCGTCCTATAAATAGAGGCCTTCCCCAGCCATTTACAGCACACCACTCACCTCCCCTCACCTCACTGACCATTCCCCACCTCTAGCCGGAGCAAGGCGAGCAGCCGTTCACCGGAATTTCACCGGAGTAGGCCGCCTTTGGAGGAGAAGGGCGCCGCTGATTGCGACCACCCCTGGAGCTTCCTCGACCGTCCCTGAGCTCGCCGTCGACCACCAGTCTGTTTGCCCGTCTCGCCATCGTCGCTGGAGCCCTGGTACACCCCCTATGCACCCCCACCGAGCCGCTAGGGTTAGAGTTTGCCGGTGACTAGTTTGTTGTCGACAACGATCCCCAACCATTGATCCCCGTTCTAATCCAACGACCCATATCGCCCCGTACCGCTTCGCACGTTATGAGCCACTGACCGGTGGACCCCCCTATCAGCTGAGCCCCGCGCCGTGTCGTGTCACCGGGCCGACCCGTTAGAGTTCCCGCGCAACCCAGTTAGTTTGAATTAGAATTTTTCTATTTAGTTTAAACTTAGTTCTGTTCCCTAGTTTGAAAATCAATTCAGAGAGATTTACAAATCCAAATTGAGTAATTCCAATTTTGTTGGAAATCTACTGAAAAGATCTACCCAAGCCCGTTGGATTTAATTCAATTAGAGTTAGAGATCTCTCCTAGTAAAAATTACAAAACAGAAGCATTTGCACCTTGCAACATTTTTATAAAATCAACCAAGTTAGCTTTTGAGTTGATTCCAACTCTCAAAAATCACATTTCACCATACCTATCTGAATATGTAATAATATTAGGGTTTACATGCAGTGACTTTGGACTAGTACCAAAATAATGCTATATAGGCATTTCTAGTCACTTTAAATCATTAAATAATGAACTGAAACCAAAGTAATTATGATCCAACCCTTAAATCCCATTCCCACATGTTAGAATATGTGGTGATGACATGTGTCCACATGATCCCATATTTTAAGTGGTGAATATTAAATCTCAGTTAATTTTCAATGAGTAGAAATTACTTTTCTAAAATAAAAGGAATAAAACTATTTAATAAAACTTGTGATGCTTGTGATGATGATAGATCATCAAATGTGTGCCTTAGAGTGCTAATTTGACTAGTTAAGTACTGTTTGGTGATTGTGTACTACGTATGTATTTATAGAAGATAGTACTGACCAAGCTTTCGAGGAGGAGGAGTTCTACCAAGAAGAAGAAGAAGAAGAAAACTTCAACCACTGCACCAACCAAGGCAAGCTATTGTTAGCAAGCTAGTATTAAGCTAGATAACTTGAGCCAAGATGCTTTAGGCATGCTTGAGTCATACCACTTTGACTATTAGTTACCCCAAGTATTATTCTCAAGCTTTACTTCCTTTACTTTACCCAAAGTTCTTTACTTTTTAAAGGTATCATAAAGAGTATAAAACTTGACCTATTTAGAAACCTTTAGATGTCGTTCTATGGCATGATATTGAACCCATCAATTCCACCTTAGTGAACACTCTTAACTTAGTAGTTTAGAGTAGATAAAAAATTGAGTCACGATAGATGGGAACAATTGGTGAAAATGAATTGTGAAAACCTTGGAATGATGGGTCATTCTATTGAGATGTTTTGACATGTGTTGAGAAACACAAATGGTTTATGATGATGAAAATGTTGAGGCATGAGCCCTAACCCTTTTATAAAACTGATGATTGGATTCAGATGCGATACCATTCCAAATTTACTGTATAACCACATTACCAGAATTGGGTAAGGCTTAGCCGGAAGTTTATATGCATTAGTATTAGTTCCCTCGCAGGATAGGTTTGAGCTGAGGCTACCTCTCAATGTTGTCCACTTATGGAGTGCCCAAGATGACTGATGGTCATGGTTGGGAGGCCATACTCATAGGAGAGGTGCTTATACTAGGGTGTGTAAAGGAAAGGTTATGTTTGATTATCTGCATACTAAGTATGATGATTCAGGGTTATCCCTGACAGATGTATCGAATCTTGTGGTGAAAGTGTACCACCTCTACAGAGTGTCAAACTATTCGAATAGCCACGTCCGCGGTTATGGATAGTGGGAATGGCCATACTGTTTCGTTGTCAAATGTTTTCAAAACAACTTATGAAATGAATAATGAATCTTGACTTGACCACAACATGGTTGTGTTTATGACAATAGCTTCCCAACTTAAGTGATTCTAGAACTTTATTTTATATTTCTTTGCTTCAGAACTCAACTTAGGTTTCAAACTTAACTTTATAGTTAAACTTAGATTTAACACTTTAACTTAGCACTATACTACTTGTTAGTGGTAGTTTGCGAGTACTTAAAGAGTACTCTTGGCTTTTGTCCCTGGCTATTCTCATGGCCAGACTATGAAGGAGACTACCAAGATGATGGCCAGCAGGACGGCTATGATAACTAGGACTATCTGCCTTCGTCAGCATTGCCTGTGCCCCTGAAGATGGACCCCACCGCTATGCTTATCTTTTATTTCCACTGCTTGTTGTATTAAGACTGGATCATGAGATCCTTATTTGTGTAAGACCTTATGTATGGTTTGTAATGGATGACGTACTGTGATACCCAATCCATTATGTCTCGGTAATCCTGGGATTGCGAGGTATGACATAACGGGCATCTGGGATTAAAAATCCGGGTGTTGACACGGGATCCATAAGCAAAAGAACATGATATCAATGGGGTACAAAGTACAAGTGCAATGTTGAAAGCGTTCCCCATGATACATGGTTCTGCTAACTTCAACTTATAAAGCGTAAGCATATACGCAAAAAAGATGGACACAATGGTTCAAGTTTATTAAGGGCAAGAAAAGTAAAGTGTGCCATCAAGTTCGTGAGAGCTTTAATCACTAATTTTCACATAACAAGTTTAATTCGGAAGGTAGATAAAAACATGAATATATTGGAATAACAAATGCTAATAGGTAGGTATGGTGGACTCTTTGGAATAACTTGGTTTTAGGAGTTGGATGCATGAGTGGAACTCATACTTGGTGATGGAGGCTAGCAAAAGACTAGGAGCGACCAACTAAGAGAGCAATAATGGCCATAATCATGCAAAGCGACATACCATCATTAATTAAAGCATAAAGTGATATTACAAGTCGAAAACTAAATGATCATAAAGGCTATGGTGACTTCGGATAGTCATAACATGGTGTGAGTGTGGGCCCCCCAGATTAATCCTCCGAGAATCCCTGTTATGCATACAACCATGATCCCATGATCAGTTAGTCGTGCCACATAACCGACAAGTATCATTACAACATCCGAGACATACTGAATTTACAAGATTTACATAAATGTCGTTATGGCTACATCAATAATCATCAGCGGAACTTCCTCAAGCGTAGAACCTGATCCATGCCTTAACCTACAGGAAACTGACTGGGAGAACGTCCTAGCTCGCATAGTCGTCAACTTCATCCTCTTCTTGAAATCTGAACAAGTTAATAGCCAGGGACAATGCCAGTGAGTACTCTGAATGTACTCGTAAACCACCTTAAGATAATAGTAATAACAAGAGGATATGCATTATGGCTGTGGTAGTAGGAGGGCTCCAAGAGAGGTTCTTTCTCAATTAGTTTCTCTTATAGATATAGCATCTACATATCTTTATTGAAAACCTTTGTAAACATTTTGGAAACCTTTTCGAAAAGTTTTGGAAAACATCAGGACTGGGTCACCCATTTGTTCCCGTCTTTAGGTCATCCCACGACCAAACTCCTTTCTCCTCCTTCTGACCATCCCATGGTCAAAACCTTTCCAAAGCCATTTCTTTTCCGAAATCCTTTTTGAAAACCAAACCAGAACCGCTCTACAGCAACCTTCCAAACCGTCCATGACCGTGGACGCGGCTATTCGAATAGATTTACACTCTGCAGAGGTTGTACACTTTACCCACACCATCCGGGTACACTACCCTGATCTTCACCGATCGTGGGTCGACTAACCAATCAAGACTCTCTGGATGCCCACTCCAATATAAGTTCCTACCCTATGAGTGTTATTCCCCTCAAAACTGGGACATCGGGTACGAGGACTAACCGGAGTGCTTTTCCCACTTATCGAGTGTGCGCTTTCAATGAGGGGCTCATAGTAACGCGTGGAGGTCCGCAAACCCTTCGTTCCTTCTCCCGGTCGATGTCCCACATGGACCGTTTGTCCAGAGAAGACCCACCCTCCAGGGATCGCGATCCCCTGTAGTAGTTGCGAGGCAGCTTATACCAGAATAGACAAACATCAAATCCAGCCCTGTCCCATTCCAGAGTAATGTGGTTGCACAGGGTTAATTGTTCTAGCAAAACTGCAAAGAACCAGGTGCATTTTCGTAAACCTTTTTCCTCCATCTTTCCTTCAGCATTTTTTAAAACAAAACCTTTTTCTTTCTCAACATCTCTTGGGAGGTCCCACCTCACCAAGGTTTTATCAGAAAACATTTGGTAAACTTTTGTCGGGGTCTTCCCATCCTCTAGCTTTGCTTTGGCTAAAACAGGGTCTCTAGAGGGTTATGGTGATACAGACCATCTATTCTACCAGGGACAAGTAGGTGTCACCAAGGGGGTTGTACTTAGTAGTACCAAAGTGTAATAGTTCGGAGGAGCCAAACCACTACCATATATACATCAACATATAGTAAAATAATGCAGTTTAAATAAACAGAAGATAAAACATGCATAACTAAAATAATAGGACAAGGCTTATGAGCAAGAAGGTGGCTTGCCTGATGATAAGCAATATGGCAATATGTCCTTGGACTTCTTCTTTAGAAAACCTTAATAACCAGTAATAAGAACCATCTTCTGATCTCCGAGTTCATCACAACTATCGTCGTCAAGAAAGCACATGCAAGCAAACCAAACCAAAATCAACACAAGGCATACAAACAACAATACATACAGCAAACAAAGAGCAATTCAAGTTTACAAATCATTAGGTCTTAGGAAGAATGGATTTAATAGGATTGGCCTTGCCTTGGAAATATGGAAGAAAATCCCTTAGGATTTATAGTCTAGGAATTACCTAAGAGGGGTTTTGGACCAAGGACATATTCTGTATGCTACCATTGTGTAAAAATGATACCAACAGATAGGATTTGATAAAATGGAACCAAAAAAAGTGGTTTCACTATTTTATCACTTTTCTTCAATTTCTTACAAATTTTCTAGTGAAATAAACTCTAGTTTTAGGAGTTAAATCACCAGAAAAGTTCTAGAACTTCAAGAATTATTTCCTTGGATGGTCAGGTAGAGTCTGATGTACTGAGTCATTGAGAGTTGGAATCATGTCAAATTAATTACCAGAATACCCTCTGGAAATTCCCAAACTCAGTTCTGCATGCAATTTGTCTTTTTAATCATATTTAAAATACAGGTCCAAGAGGTATTAGGTCAAGGTAATTGGATAGGTATTACAAATACCTTCTAGTAGGATTTTGAATCACTGTTTGTGGAGTCACTATGTTTATGTGATGATTTATCTAGTGGAAATACCCTAGTCGGGAGTGTTTTGTTCATTAAAATTCAACAGTGGCTCGATAAGTTTTGGGCTTCTAGGGTTTGAAAGATATGATAGTTCCTGAGTTCTGAGAGTTGGAAATGGGTCAATACCAAATTTGGTTTGACCTAGGGAAATTCCTGAATTCAGATTTGTCCTATTTTTGTCATTTTTGGTACAGGAGAAATAAGAAAAATTTTGGGGTGAGGTCAATGTTACAAGGTAGGTATGCTACAATCCTAACAATTAGAGTTGGGATTACCCAATTTGGGTTTACCAAACTACCAGAAAGAAATAAATAGTAAATAGGACACATTCTGGAATTACTTTTACTATAAAATAACTATAGAATATTTTGATCCAAAACTTGTTCTGCATGTTTGAGGAAACCCTAGAAAACATAATAAAATTTGGATCTGGCCATATACACGTATTTTACATTTTCAAAATCATTTAAAGTTAGAGCCTAATAAACAGATCTGGTGATAAGACTAGAAAAGGAAAAAGGGAAAGAGGCAGACGGGCCGAATCTGAGGAAAACTGGGTCGCAAGGGGTAGGACTCGTCCCACCTGAGCATAGACAGACGTGGGAGGAGATTTTCAAACGGGCCGCAGTGGGGCCCGTCGGTCAGCCAGAGCGGGGCGCAGAAGGAGGTATCTGCGAACTCTGGCCATCGATTTGAGGTGGATCTGATGGCAGTGGCTTGTCTTCAAACTCAGGCAGGGCTAATGGGGATAGAAACCCTAACGCGGGTCTGAGAGGGGCAGTAGCTCACCTGGGAGCACCGGGAGACGCTGGAGAGGCAACGAGGAGAAGCGGTGCTTCGCGGGGAGTCTGGCGATGGGCAGAAACGGTGGTTTTCGTTCGGGGTCAACCTCGCGCGAACATGGACGAACCTGCCGCTTTGGTGCTCGGTAATGGAGGCGCGGGCAGGCGTTCCTGAGTAGAGGGAGGTATAGGATTAGATGCAGAACATCACAGGTATCTCAAGGAGACCACATGCAGAGGGAGGGGAGTAGAAGAGCGAGTACACGGGCCCAATCTTGGAAATGGCCAAGAGACCATTTTCTTCTCCTCTCGAGCATAGCAGAGCAAGGGAGGAGGAGAGGGGATTCTAGGGAGGTAAGTGGGGAGGAAAGGCGGAAAATGAGCCAGTGAGGGGAGCTGGGGTGGCCTCTGGCCTATTTAAGCTGAGGTGGGAGCTCTAAGAGGGGAAATGTCCATTTTGGACATGCAAGGGAGGTAGGGCTGGCTTCTGATTGGCCTAGAGGGGTGGTGGAGAGCGGTGAGAGAGAGAGATCTGGTCGTGCTGGAGCTCAGAGAGGGAGGGAGTGGCGGCTGTTGCACTTAAATGGCCTCACATGCTTGTCTGTCTCTCTCTCTCTCTCCTTCTTACTTCCAAGCACATGTGACAAGGGAGAGGGGTTGATACATTAGCTTAGCTACAGTGCACACGACCAGGACTGCGGTGTGTGGTGGTGGATGCTTGCTGGTGAAGATTGAGGGGGTTTTGATTTGTTGTTTGATACTAAAAGGGTAAATGTTCAAATCTGCCATAAATGATGCTCAAGAATTTTGTCTTGATTTTTGATCTTCACCAATGGAGGTAAGGATGCTGGTAGATGGGTAGGGTTAATATGCATCTCCAGGATTTATTTGGGATTTTTCAGAAGATTAGAATTCCACTTAAATCCATTTATTCAAAAACTGCAGAAGTGAAGTATTGGAGCTCATTTGATATTTTTACATTGGACCTTGTTGGAATTTGATGTGAGGTGATCTCAAATGTGAATACACATTTAGGGGAATTTTCCCAAGATTTATTGGGGCTTAAAAGTATTTAAAACATTTATTATTCCATATCTGCCATTTAAGAAAATAGGCAAAAAGAAATAATAAAACTCTTCAAAAATATTTATTTTTGAAGTGGGATGATAGGGTATGCTATATATTTAAATTTAGAGAAGTGTTTTGGCAAAAACCAGACTTTCCTTTATAGAAGAAGTTTTGGAGATTTGGTCTATTAAAGGGATTAATTAGATTTTTGGAGCCATAATTAATATGGATAATATTTGATAAATCTTGATGATCAAGGTAGATGATGTAGACAAGGTGTATCAAGCATTTGCAACCTTGGTAATTGGAAATCCAACTTGAATTAGATGGAAAACAAGGAGTTGGGGATCTAGGGTGATGTTATTTTTATACCACCAAAACCTTGTTGGATCTTGGAGCTCAGATCTCCCCTTGGGTCATGGGGTAGATGGGTGGATAGACCAAGTGCTATACATAAACATGGTATAGAGGTTTGAGCTTGATCTTTCTTGAGTTCACCAAGACATGCTTTCAAACTTTGAATAAAATAAGCCTGCCAAAGCAGATTACCAACTCGCCTTCAAAACCTTGTGGGTTTAAGAAGCACAAAGATCCACTTGGAACAAGGGAAGTGGATGTTGATAGACCTATATGAGTAGATCACAACCATGCAAATAGTTGGTCAGTAGAAGGTTGGATGATGGTGTGAGCTTCTGTCAAAGTAGGCATGTTGACTAGATTTGCAGGAATAGTTAATTTCTTGCCTGCAAAACCGTCAAGAACAAGTGGGTTGGAGGATGATCTAACCAAATCCAAGAGTGGGCGTTGGTATTCCTTAGGATGGTTAATAGGATGGTTCAGATGCATTTTCAAAAATGCACAAGGGTT
Organism: Avena sativa; assembly: GCA_916181665.1. Classification (NCBI taxonomy): domain Eukaryota; kingdom Viridiplantae; phylum Streptophyta; class Magnoliopsida; order Poales; family Poaceae; genus Avena; species Avena sativa. Next base: position 20,626,934 of record OV702290.1, on the reverse strand, counting down.
GAGAATGGGAGGCATTCAGAAAGGTAATGTTGGAAATAGTTTTCCAGACAGCCAAATTTGGCAGATTTGGGGGTTTTGACTAGAATATGAGTGGGGGTGTTTTTGGTGGGGTTAAAGGTACCCAAGCATCATCAAGTGGATGAGGTGGAAGAGTAGATTGAGTAGAAGGGATCCATGCTTGATATTGGTCTTCATTGACTTGGAAGCTTCTAGAAGGGATCACTTCAGAATTGATCTAGTTAAGGGATTTAGATGATCACCTAGTGGCTAGAGATCAGATCCATCTTGTATTCTTTCTTAGGATTTGGTGATCTTAAGTATCTTGATCCTAGAGTATGAGCTCCTAGAGTAGCTCATACTACTTCTAAGCAATCAAGTCAAACAGCAGATCAAGGCCACTCATCTTACAAGCAAGTCAACTATTACTAGGGTTACCATCAAGCCTAGCTTGAGATAAGGCTGAGGCATTTTGAAGAGGTTGTATTTTGAATAAGATGAGAGTCCTTGGTATCTCTACCAAGGGTAGAATTCAAAAGCTTACTAAAAGAGTTTTTTGGGAAACCTAGAGATAAGAATAGTTGAAGGTTCTGTCTATAAAACATAAGGAGATTATAATAGGTTGCTCTCCATAGTTTAGGGAAATAGAAGCTACTAAAATAGTTGGTTTGCAAAGGCTTCTTGGCTCAGGTTTTGAAAGGTCAGAACATTTGAGAATATGGAAATTAAGCCAAGACAATTTTGGGAAGTAGCTTTTGTCAACTAGTGTTGAGGTAGGGAGTATATCTTCTAATACACAATCATAATCATGACATAGTCAAACAATAGGCAAATACTTTATCCCTAAACAAGAAAAAGTTTTTGTTCCCCTGATTTTTGCATTCTGGACAACTAATCAGGCTTGCTGAAATTGGGATGTTACAGACCTTTCCCCCTTAAAAGAATCTCGTCCCGAGATTCAGGAGAGTAGGGTTAGGCGATTTTGAGTCAAGGTTAGCGCGACTGGTTTCAAGCGTGCTATCTAATGGACTCCGTCTTTGAAGGTGGCTACTCTGTCGATGAAGTTGCTTCATTTTTTTGGGATGCACGGAGAGTTGAGCAGAGTCTAGTCCTGATTGCGAGGGATGGCCTTCTTTTCCTTTCGGACTCTATATCGCAAGGGCTTAGACTGGGCAGACTATCTTGGTGCTGAACTTCATGGAGTACTCGTCAGAGGATAGAATCTACCGCTGGAAGTACCTCTCTCTAAGGATTCACAGCTCTTCCTTAGGGTTGTAGTGTATCCAATTTAATGATTTTAGGGTCGAGACTCCTGAGGTTGCTCCTACGAAGGGTTACCCTATTTCTGTGGGAAAGACGCAGTCTTTCCCCCTTAGGATTAAACTGGGGTATATTGGAGAGTTGACATAGTCCTTCCTTCTTGAAGTCATTGAATGGGGTTTCCGGGGATTGTCGTCCATCTTTCTTCTAGAGTAGAGACCTTCAGAAGTCTTCCGGGAATTATGACTTACTGGGCTTATATACTACTATTATTCATACTTAGCCTGTTGAAGCCATCGGAGACTTACGTCCTCTAAGTGATTGGAACCGAGGGGTTGGCGATGTTGTGGTCCTTCCGGTATGTCTACAGCTGAAATAGCATAGGGACTTCGTAGGATCTTTAGTTAGTTTCTCGTCTGATAACTCTGATACGTCCAAAATGTATCTACTTTCCTGACCACTTTTGCTATTGTTTCTCCTCTAAACTTGTGTGATTTGGATGCAACTAACGCGGACTGACGCTGTTTTTAGCAGAATTGCCCTGGTGTCTACTTTTTGTGCAGAAAATCAACTATCAGGAAAAATCCCAGAAAATATGCCGAAAATCCTATTTCACCAAAAGACTCTAGGAGCCAGAATACGAGACGGAGGGGGGCTGGGCCTAGGCCACACCACCTGGCCGCGCGGGCAAGCCCAGGCCGCGCCAGGGGGTGGTATGGACGCCCCAGACTCCCCCTCGGTCTCCCTCTTCGCCTATAAGTTGCCTTCTAACCTAAAAACTCAGGGGGGGTCGACGTTTTTCCAGAAGGAGTTCCGCTCCACCGCTACCACCAGATTCCATGAAACAGCACCAGAAACTCCGTTCTGGCACCCTGTCGGGACGGGGAATTGGAGGAGATCATTGCCATCATCATCACCATCGCTTCTCCATCGACCATCCATGTTTCCCCATCTATGAGTGAGTAATCCCTCGCAGTAGGCTATGGGGATGGTAGGGATTGGATGAGATCGTTCATGTAATGGCATCAGATTGTTAGGGCATGGTGCCTAGTATCTTTTATTAGTGCTTTATGACTTTGTTGCAACTTGTTATGCTTAATGCTTGTCACTAGGGCCCAGGTGCCATGATTTCAGATCTGAACATGTTATTGATTCATTATGATAGTATTGTTTATGGTCTTACCTGCAGGTTGTATACACACGTTGTTGTCCGGAACCAATGGCCCCGAAGTGATAGAAATCGGGATAACCGGAGGGAATGGCTTTGATGTGAGGATCACATGTGTTCATGGAGTGTTAATGCTTTGCTCCGGTGCTCTATTAAAAGGAGCACCTTAATTGCCAGTAGTTCCCTTGAGGCCCCGCTGCAAACGGGATGGCAAGACAAAAGATGTTGTGCAAGTTCTCATTGCGAGCACGTATGACTATATATGGAACACATGCCTAGGATTATCTAGTACTTGGATGCTTTATCTTATTTATCTGCAATTGCCCCATGTTCTGATTTCTATGTGAATTGTCTTGTCCATGCAACGCCCGTCCATCCATCCCTATGCCTACCGCACTCAAATCCTACTGTTTACTGCTATTGTTACTACTGTCTTTACTTTACTACTTCTGCTACTTTGTTATTCCTACTACAAAACTGTTGCTACTGATAAATTGTTGTGAGCAAGATTCTTTCCAGGTGTAGCTGAATTGACAACTCAGTTGTTAAGGCTTATAAATATTCTTTGGCTCCCCTTGTGTCGAATAAATAAATTGGGTTTTACTTCCCTCAAAAAAACTGCGATACACCCCCTATACTTGTGGGTCATCAAGACTATTTTCTGGTGCCGTTGCCGGGGAGCATAGCTTTATTTATCAAGTTCACTTGGATTCTCTATTGTTCGCTACTATCCATCCATCATGGGTAAGTCTCGTGATGGCAAGGTTCCTACTTTACCATCCACTACAAGAAGAGGTACGGTTCTGAACACCTCTGTTGCTCTTGATTCACCATCTGTTATGAGTAAGCTCATTACACCACCACATACACATGCTACACACACTACTACTGCTGAATCTGAAACTTCTGATGCTTATGATGCTGCTTCTACTGTGCTTGATAAGAGTGGTTCATTAGGTCCTTTCCTAGATGCTACGATTACTAGAACTATAGCTGGAAATACTGAAACTCCTAATGAAGACACTACTACTACACCTGTTAGTTCACCTGAGTCTAGTGAAAGTTATGATATTGAAGATGGTTATGTTGAGATGACCGATGAATTTATTAAAGAATGTAAAAACACCCATGATAGGAGCGCTACTAAGAGTCTCCTTGAGAGGCGTACTATTAGACCCAAATTGTCTCCTATTGCTAAGTTTGATGCTTCTCCCATAAACATTATAGATGAAGATTATGATTTCCCTCTCGATCTATCTTACATAGCTATTGTTGAGAAAGAACCTTTTTGTGGGACTAAGAATGAAAGTGCAGTAGCACATATGAATGAGCTTTCTACCATGAGTGGCTTGTTTTCTGATGATATTAAGATGTGTACTTACTTTGTTGCTAAGATTTTCCCCTTTTCACTGAAAGGAGAAGCTAAAACTTGGTTTAGTAATTTACCTCCTAGATCTATTGATAGCCCTGATTGCTTGATTAGTACTTTCCTGCAGAAGTATTTTCCTCCTAGTGCTAGACATGCTATTTTGCAGGAACTTTTTGATTTTAAACAGGGAGAAAAAGAGATATTGCCTGAATCATGGGCAAGGTTTTGTGCTTTGATTCATGCACAGGCTGGAAGTCCATTACCTAAGAATGAGCTTATTGATATATTTTATAATGGACTAACCGAAGAATCTAGGACATACCTAGATAGTTGTGCTGATTGTGTTTTCAGGAATAGGACTCCTAAGGAAGCTGAGGAATTAATGGCTAAAATAAGTAAGAACTATGAAGATTGGACTCCTCCTGAACAAGCTATACCTGAAGTAATTGTACCTGAACCTACTATACCAGTGCCTATTCCAACATCAAAGAAGAGGGGAGTTATTGAATTAAATGATGAAGTGATGAAGGAAGCTAAGAAATGTCTTAAGGAGAAGGGAATTAAAGCTGTAGATGTGAAGAATTTACCTCATATAGAAGAATTATGTAAGCCTATTCCCTACTCATCCACTATTGTGGTACACTCTCTCCAACACTTTGATGAAGGTGATATCCCTTACTCTAAACCTCCTGATCAATGCTTAGAAGAATTCGATATCTTTATTGGTAAGCAAGATAATTTTAATAAAAGGGTGCAAAATCATCTAATGGAAAACACTAGAGCTATTGTTGAGTTGAAAGATATTATGGAAAGAACCTCTAATGATGTTAAAATGATTGTTAAACACTTTCAAATGGTTCAAACTCAAATAGATCAACTCGTTAAAGTGCAAAAAGACTTGCTAGCTAATGCTGCTAAAGAAAAACATGCTTATGAAATTATAACTAGAAGTGGAGCTGCTACCCAGGATCCTCTATATCCTGAGGGGCATCCCAAAAGAATTGAGCAGGATTCTCAACAAGCTGAAAATAGTGGTTCTACTCGTAAGAAAAGGAAAAAGAAACATAAAACTATTGTAGAACCCTCTGAACCTGCTATAGATCCTAATAGTATATCTATTTCTGATGCTAAAACTGAAAGTGGTAATGAAGAAAATGAAGTTCCTAATGAAGAAAAAGTTGAAGAAGAACCTAAAAAGCACACTAAGAATACTAAATACACTAAAGAAGATTTTATTGCTAAGAAACATGGTAGTGAAAGAGAACCTTGGGTCCAAAAACATATGCATTTCCCTGATAAGAAACACAAGTCAAAGGAAGGTGAACACTATAATAAGTTTTGGAGTGGATGAAACCTGTATTCCTGCAAATTCCTTTGACTGATGCTATTAAATTGCCTCCTTACTCAAAGTATATGAAGGATATTGTCTCGAATAAAAGGAAGATCCCTAATGAAGAAATATCTACTTTGCTTGCTAATTATTCCTTTAATGGTAAGGTTCCTTAGAAACTTGGAGATCCAGGGATTCCAACTATCCCTTGCTCTATTAAAAATAGTTATGTTAGAACTGCTTTGTGTGATTTGGAAGCTGGAGTTAGTGTTATGCCTTTCTCTCTCTATAAGAGGCTTCAACTAGAAAAACTAATACCAACTGATATATCTTTGCAAATGGCTGATAAATATACCACTATTACTGTTGGTATATGTGAGGATGTAACTGTTCAAGTGGCTCATAATTGCTTCATATTAACTGATTTTGTTGTGCTTGAAATGCCTGAAGATGATAATATGTCTATTATTCTTGGGAGACCTTTTCTTAATACTGCAGGAGCTATTATTAATTGTAATCAAGGAAAGGTGACCTTTAATGTTAATGACAAGGAACATACTGTCTATTTCCCCAAGAAGATTGAAATGACTTATGGTTTGAATTCAATTGAACATGTTGAGGGCATTCAAGTTGGAGAAATATATTGTCCCATACCAAGAGAAAATTTTGAAACTATTATGATTGGGACCATTTCTATCAAAATTGAGGTAACATAATCACTAGTGAAATACAAAGTTTTGTCTCATATGGAATTGTTTTGGTAACAGGACCTGATCAACCTTGTTAACAAAAGGATTTCATTGAACAAAACAATGTTTTCACTATGATTATTTTCGTGTACTTCTATTCTATCCATTTTAGTTTTTGCTTTCGTTTAGTTTTCTTTTTGTTGTTAGTTGCTTGCTTTTTAAAGTGTCTTAGAACTTCTGTAGCTTTTGCTTTGTTTTGCATTGCATCTTTTCCAAAAAAATCTATCTATCAGAAAATCATTCTTCTATACCTGAAAAATGCCCAAAAATAAAGTGTCTCGAAAAATTCCAGAAAATTCATATTAAATTTTTACATGAAAAAAGGGGCAGAGGAGTTCCTGGGAGGTACCAGGGGACCCACCAGGCAGGCTCACCACCTGGTGGTGCGGCCTTCCCTGGGTGGTGCCATGCCATGGTGTGGGCCACCCCTGGCCCTCCACTAACTCTCTCACCTGCCACTTTCTTCTCTCTCCTAAGTAAGCTCCAGTTCATTGGTCAAAATCGTGTTCTTGCTGTGCTTGCTCTCAATTTTTTCGATCTCCTTGCTCAACCCATCTTTGTTGCTGAAATTTTGAGCACTTGTTCTCTGGTATGTGACTCCTCCCCTTGTCCAAGTAGATTTGTGTTTAGTGGATTATATCTTAAGTATTTTGCTATTGTAGGTGACAGGTTATGAGAGCTTGTAAGCTTGTTTGATGCTTAGAGATATAGTTTGGATGTATGTTTAGGCCTCTTACAAGTCCCTATGAGTAGAGTCCTTCATTTTATTCACTTTGCAATCACTTATTTAATAGGTGTTTAAATTTCAGAATAGAAGATGAATGAGCATCAACTAAACCAACATGAACTATGGGTACCTAAGGTTATGAAGGTCCACCGGGAGGAGGAAGTTTTTCCTTCCATTTATCCATGCTCTGAGTTCATGAGAGCTACAGGAATTCTCCAAGATTTCCATACTTTGGTTTCAAATGCAGGGTTGGAGCACTTTTTGGATGATGAACCTTGTCAATTTGCGAAGCTCACCATGTTCGTGGTGCAGGACTTCCAATTTAGTCACTCTTTGCCTAACCCCATGGTCCACTACAAAATTTACAATATTGCTGTCAACCTTTCTCTCGATGACTTTTCTGCAGCTATTAAGGTACCTCAATGGGGATCATGTAGAAGGATTAAGGAGCAACCTGAACCACTCATGGATTTTTACGCAGAAATTTGCCAAGGGAGCAGCTTCACGAAGGAGAGTGGAAAAATCCGTAACATTCATCTTCCCTCCATTTGCTACTTTGCTTACTTTATTGCCAAGTGTCTTCTTGCTAGGAAAACTGCCAATAAGTTATCTTCATATGATCTAGCATTTATCTCTTCTGCTCTTAAACGAGATAGGTCTTACAACTTAGGTTCTTTGATAGCTTTCCATCTTGCTGCTAACCATGAGAAAGGTGGAATTTGTGGATGCCTCATTGCTCCTCGTTTATACCTACAGTTCCCATAGAAAGGCTTGATTTTAATTCCATGATACAGCATAAATTTGTTTCCTCGTGGGTAGATTGAATGAGTTGCCTTATGAAATAACCTTTCTCAAAGCTGGTTGGAGAAAGAGCAAGTCCGAGCGTGTTATTCTTTTGTATGCACCTGTTTTGTTTAACCTTGATAACAGGGAAGGATGGTCCCTCACTGAGGAGGAGCTTGACACGTACTTGGGAGAGCTCTCCCAACAGGAGCAGGATACTAGAAGGGAGGTCACGGATGATTCGGTCCAGCCCTCGAATGAGGGGGAGTCTTCATATCAGCACCCTGCTTATGATTGGGGAGCTTCTTCTTCTTCCCACGGGCCCAACTACGACCATTCTTATCACGATCCTCCAGCTTGGAACCCTTACCCGTATCTGGATTGATACCCACTTAGGCCAAAAGCCTAAGCTTGGGGGGAGGTACGCCGACATCGCACTCATCTCCATATCATTTTGCGTCGGTACTTTGTATATTCATGTTTCGTTCTCTTTTTAGTTTTCGTTCTTTCTTTGCTTTTGCTTTCTAAAACACAAAAAGACCAAAAATATTTCTGTTGTTTCTCTTTGGTTTGCTTCTTTTTCTCTTTGCCTTGGTTTGTTTTTCCCATTTTGCTTTGTTTGAACTATTCGAAAAACCCAAAAAAAATTTGCTTTGCTTGTTCTTCCTTTTTGGTTCTTCTTTTAAAAATTGAGAACACCAAAAATATTTGTTGTTCTTCTTTGGTTTCGTGAGTTTGCTACAGGGTTCAGCAGTCCTCAGTGGATATTGGTTTCATATTATTATTCAAGCCACACAAGTGAAGAGCAATAATGAGGATTAATGACAACTTGAGGCGTGGTAAGAGGCTGGTAACAAACTCTATTTGTTTTCATTTTTGTACATATACTCATCATTGTGGGCATGCTTAGCCTGTTCGTGTAGGGTGTATGTTACCTTTGGATGCTTAGTAGTTCTTGCTTTCATATGATTAGTTCCAGCTTGCTAATAGTTTGTAGCATGTTTTATGAATGTTTGCTTGCATTACTCTATCCATAACTTGGTATGACACCGTGGTATCCTCCTCTGAATGTTTCATATGAATTGACTTGGCACATGCTCACGCATGCATATGACTGAAATAATCAGTTAAGCCTCGATGAATTATTTTGCCTTGAGGATCTTGAATCACTTTCATGCCATGTTTAGTCATGTTTTGTTGCAAGCATGATTATGGCAGCTATTGCTCTCTTGTTTGTCGCTCCCTTACTATTGCTAGCCTTCACTTACACTAAGTATGTTTAACTCAAGTTTCCAACTCCCTAAACCAAATATTTCCAAAGTGTCCACCATACCAACCTATTAGCATCATTTGCTACTTCCGTGCATATTCAATATGCCTTGTTTTCTTCCGAATAAAATGTTTGCTTGTTATGAGAAAGTTAGTTAGTAAAGCTCTCACGAACTTAATGGCACACTCTATTTTCTACACTTAATAAACCTGAACCATTGTGACTGTCCATGAAAGTTATATGCTTGCAAATTATAGGCTAGGGATTAGCAGAACTGTGCTGTCACGGGGAACGCTTTCAACACTTGAAAATATATACCCAGTTGATACCATGCTCTTTTGTTTGCGGATGTCGTCGATGTGAAATAAAAGGGTAGCTTGTAAGTCCATGGAGTTATGTATGTGTGTTAGAGAAACGCCTGGGCCGCTGGTCTAATCCATGCTGACATGGTGGAAACCTGCAGCATAACCATAATGATATCTATGAAGCATTCTTCTTATAAAAAAGAGAGATAGCTATTGAGAAAAATAAAAAAAGAGATTTATGAAAAGAGGAAAGAGAGAAAAAGCACCATTTTCCCATGGTAAATAAGAAGATTGCTGAGATACTCATTGTCTACTTGCCTTGTCATTTTGATATGGGGATTCTTCCGTATCATCGGGCAAGGGGTACCCCGTTGGCGGTTCTCTATGATACACACATATTTACGATGACAAGAACTTACCGATAACTAAAGTTGAGTAACATGAGGAGCGGCCCTCGTACTCAAGGGACATGGGATTTCCAGTTTATAGTCTGTCAAGCATATAACTCAGATTGGACCTCACTTTCACCTTAACCACATTAAAGATGCTTATGATAGGGGCAATGAGAGCTCAAAGCTAACAAGTACCATACTTTCAGCATTTGGAAGCCTTTCAAACTATTCAAAACCTTTTCTTTTACTTGTTGAGTCTCCACATATTCTTTGAGCACCTTCTTGAGAACATAGTTGTCATTCTTTATGCTTGTCTCATTACTTGATTATTTGTGTTATGACTTATCTTTGACATCTTTACTTCTAGTCTTCACTCGAACTTCAGAGGTGCCTTGGCATTCATAATCAAAGGCAAGCGAGATACCACTCTATCATACCTTGTTATGAGCATTGTAATGTTGCTTATGTTTATGCTTCATGCTACTTATTATTTTTGAGTTGGAATCTCTTCATAGCTTGCAATGCCTATTAAGTAAACTTAGTTGCATACTCCTTATTATGAATTGCCTAAGTAGTTGATCACATGCTAAGAATATATACTTCATACGGAGCAATTGTGTTCTTGAAAGTTCTTTTATCGCACTCAGTTTTCAACTGAATTGCTTGAGGACAAGAAATAAGCTAAGCTTGGGGGAGTTGATACGTCCAAAATGTATCTACTTTCCCGAACACTTTTGTTATTGTTTCTCCTCTAAACTTGTGTGATTTGGATGCAACTAACGCGAACTAACGCTGTTTTCAGCAGAATTGCCCTAGTGTCTACTTTTTGTGCAGAAAATCAACTATCAGGAAAAATCCCGAAAATATGCCAAAAATCCTATTTCACCAGAAGACTCCAGGAGCCAGAATACGAGACGGAGGGGGGCTGAGCCTAGGCCACACCACCTAGCCGCGCGGGCAAGCCCAGGCCGCGCCAGGGGGTGGTCTGGCCGCCCCAGACTCCCCCTCGGTCTCCCTCTTCGCCTATAAGTTGCCTTCTGACCTAAAAACTCAGGGGAGGGGGTCGACGTTTTTACAGAAGCAGTTCCGCTCCGCCGCCACCACCAGATTCCACGAAACAGCACCAGGAACTCCGTTCTGGCACCCTGCCGGGACAGGGAATTAGAGGAGATCATCGCCATCATCATCACCATCGCTTCTCCATCGACCATCCATGTTTCCCCCATATATGAGTGAGTAATCCCCCGTTGTAGGCTATGGGGATGGTAGGGATTGGATGAGATCGTTCATGCAATGGCATCAGATTGTTAGGGCATGGTGCCTAGTATCTTTATTAGTGCTTTATGACTTTGTTGCAACTTGTTATGCTTAATGCTTGTCACTAGGGCCCGATTGCCATGATTTCAGATCTGAACATGTTATTGATTCATTATGATAGTATTGATTATGGTCTTACCTACTAGTTGTATACACACGTTGTTGTCCGGAACCAATGGCCCCGAAGTGACAGAAATCAGGATAACCAGAGGAAATGGCTTTGATGTGAGGATCACATGTGTTCACGGAGTGTTAATGCTTTGCTCAGGTGCTCTATTAAAAGGAGCACCTTAATTGCCAGTAGTTCCCTTGAGGACCCGATGTAAACGGGCTGGCAGGACAAAAGATGTTGTGCAAGTTCTCATTGCGAGCATGTATGACTATATATGGAACACATGCCTAGGATTATCCAGTACTTGGATGCTTTATCTTATTTATCTGCAATTGCCCTATGTTCTGATTGCTATGTGAATTGTCTTGTCCATGCAACTCCCGTCCATCCATCCCTATGCCTACCACACTCGAATCCTACTATTTACTGCTATTGTTACTACTGTCTTTACTTTACTGCTGCTGCTACTTTGCTATTCCTACTACAAAATTGTTGCTACTGATAAACTGCTGTGAGCAAGATTGTTTCCAGGTGCATCTGAATTGACAACTCAGCTGTTAAGGCTTATAAATATTCTTTGGCTCCCCTTGTGTCGAATAAATAAATTGGGTTTTACTTCCCTCAAAAAAACTGCGATACACCCCCTATACTTGTGGGTCATCAAACTCCCGGGTTGTTGTTTGGCGAAAGGATGTCGAATCTGGGGATCTTTTCTGAAGTATCTTCCGGTAGACAGTCTTCTAGAGATTGAGTTGGAAAGACGTAGTCTTTCCACCTTAGAGCTTCACTAAGGTTCATCAGGAAGGGTTTGGATCTTCAGTCTTGGAGGGCTGACTTGTTATTAGCGGAAGGATATATCTTACCTGAATCTTGAGCTGAGGTCTTTGAGCGATGCCCTACTTTATGCACCTTGGCGGGGTGGTTCCTAACGCAGTCTTTAAGGGGTTAGCTCAAGGTAAATTAGCGTTTACGACTATTCTTGCTAGTAGTTAGTCAGGGTTGAAGCAGTCAGCGTCGGGTAAGCTGTCTTCATTGGCATTTCTTGCGTTGCTTCTGCTTGATGGAGGAGTAGACTCGCTGTCTTCACACTTCCTAATCATCTGGCTTCAGGGGTAGTTCTGACCATCTAGGGAGGAACATTTTGTTAGTTTGGGTAGGGTCGACTAGATTAGTTAGTGTCCTGAGGCAGTCAGAAGCTCTAATACACTAAAGGTTAGTGTAGTTAGGTCTTCACTTCTTGTCTTGGTTGACTTATCAGGTGGTTTCTTGTGGATATTGAGGATCCTTCGGTGATCGACTTCCAGCTCCAACGGAATTCTTGCTTTAGTAGACTGAGGAACGAGGGAGTGTGGTGTTATTGACGAGTCTCGCGAGGTGAGTTGACGAGGTATGCCATCCTGCTAAGGTGAAGTCTTCGAATTGATTCAAACTTGATGATGTCGAACTCCTGGTTCTTGCGATGCTTTTCCTCTCATATACTCTCGAGGTTAGTCTGCATCTCATTACCGACAGCTAAATCGGGGGTTTCTTGAGTTACTAGGTGGGTTATCTCTCCTCGAGTCACATTTTTAAGGAGGCCAAAGCAAACCAGAACATACAAACAAGGCGAACAGAGCGAGGGGATCGCAACGTCCTCGGCAAACAACACACATCAAGCAACACAGGATGCACTTAGGCAAGCAAACACGGTCAATGCTAGGGACCAAGGAGTTAACTACTCGCGATGTAGGGGAATCCTATTCTTAGGACTATTGACCCTAGATGATCGTATTTCTTTAGGTCGGAGTCACTATCCTGCAGATGAAGCCTTCGTCGTATCTTGGACGCTTCTTGATAGTGCAACACTGGATGTCTTCTAATTTTGAGGATTCCACTAGTAGAGAGATATTGTAGTCTCTTTGTGTTTGCTGGTAGTTGATTGTCTTCATCTTGTTCTCATTGTCTTTACCGGGTTTTAGATCCTAGTTATTTAGAATCCGGAGGTTTGAAGTTTGGGACGAGGTTGGAGTAAACCATTTTTGAAAGCATTTACTTAGAGCAAGAGAAGAGGTAGAACTCTTTGAAACTCATTGAGAAACTAGTTTTCAAAAGCCGGGGTTTTCAAAATAATGTTCCTATCTAACGACCATGCTAACTAAGGTTCTCCTACAATCAGGATGGCTCTGATACCAAGTCTGTGGGGCCCCCGGATTAATCCTCCGAGAATCCCTGTTATGCATACAACCACGATCCCATGATCAGTTAGTCGTGGCAATAACCGACAAGTATCATTACAACATCCGAGACATACCAAATTTACAAGACTTACATAAATGTCGTCATGGCTACATCAATAATCATCAGCGAAACTTCCTCAAGCGTAGAGCCCGATCCATGCCTTAACCTACAAGCAACTGACTGGGAGAACGTCTTAGCTCGCATAGTCGTCAACTTTATCCTCTTCTTGAAATCTGAACAAGTTAATAGCCAGGGACAATGCCAGTGAGTACTCTGAATGTACTCGCAAACCACCTTAAGATAATAGTAATAACAAGAGGATATGCATTATGGTTGTGGTAGTAGGAGGGCTCCAAGAGAGGTTCTTTCTCAATTAGTTTCTCTTCTAGATATAGCATCTACATATCTTTATTGAAAACATTTGTAAACATTTTGGAAACCTTTTTGAAAAGTTTTGGAAAACATCAGGACTAGGTCACCCATTTGTTCCCGTCTTCAGGTCGTCCCACGACCAAACTCCTTTCTCCTCCTTCCGACCATCCCATAGTCAAAACCTTTCCAAAGCCATTACTTTTCCAAAATCCTTTTTGAAAACAAAACCAGCACCGCTCTATAGCAACCTTCCCAACCGTCCATGACCGCGGACGCGGCTATTCGAATAGATTTACACTCTGCAGAGGTTGTACACTTTACCCACACCATCCGGGTACACTACCCTGATCTTCACCGATCGTGAGTCGAGTAACCGATCAAGACTCTCCGGATGCCCACTCCAATATAAGTGCCTACCCTATGAGTGTTATTCCCCTCAAAACCGGGAAGTTGGGTACCGAGGACCAACTGGAGCGCTTTTTCCACTTATCGAGTGCGTGCTTTCAATGAGGGGCTCATAGTAACACGTGGAGGTCCACAAACCCTTCGTTCCTTCTCCTGGTCGATGTCCAACATGGACTGTTTGTCCAGAGAAGACCCACCCTCCAAGGATCATGATCCCCTGTAGTAGTTGCGAGGCAGCTTATACCAGAATAGACAAACATCATATCCAGCCCTATCCCATTCCAGAGTAATGTGGTTGCACAGGGTTAATTGTTCTAGCAAAACTGCAAAGAACCGGGTGCATTTTTGTAAACCTTTTTCCTCCATCTTTCCTTCAGAATTTTGTAAAACAAAACCTTTTTATTTCTCAACATCTCTTGGGAGGTCCCACCTCACCAAGGTTTTATCATAAAACATTTGGTAAACTTTCGCCGGGGTCTTCCCATCCTCTAGCTTTGCTTTGGCTAAAACAGGGCCTCGAGAGGGTTATGGTGATATACACCATCTATTCTACTAGGGACAAGTAGGTGTCACCAAGGGGGTTGTACTTAGTAGTACCAAAGTGTAATAGTTCGGAGGAGCCAAACCACTACCATATATACATCAACATATAGTAAAATAATGCAGTTTAAATAAACAGAAGATAAAACATGCATAAGTAAAATAGTAGGACAAGGCTTATGAGCAAGAAGGTCGCTTGCCTGATGATCAGCAATATGGCAATATGTCCCTAGACTTCTTCTTTAGAAAACCATAATAACCAGTAATAAGAACCATCTTCTGATCTCTGAGTTCACCGCAACTATCATCGTCAAGAAAGCACATGCAAGCAAACCAAACCACAATCAACACAAGGCATACAAACAACAATAAATACAGCAAACAAAGAGCAATTCAAGTTTACAAATCATTAGGTCTTAGGAAGAATGGATTTAATAGGTTGCCTTGGAAATATGGAAGAAAATCCCTTAGGATTTATAGTCTAGGAATTACCTAAGAGGGGTTTTGGACCAAGGACATATTTTGTATGCTACCATTGTGTAAAAATGATACCAACAGATAGGATTTGATAAAATGAAACCAACAAAAGTGGTTTCACTCTTTTATCACTTTTCTTCAATTTCTTACAAATTTTCTAGTGAAATAAACTCTAGTTTTAGGAGATAAATCACCAGAAAAGTTCTGGAGCTTCAAGAATTATTTCCTTGGATGGTCAGGTAGAGTATGATGTACTGAGTCACTGAGAGTTGGAATCATGTCAATTAATTACCAGAATCCCCTCTAGAAATTCCCAAACTCAGTTCTGCATGCAATTTGTGTTTTTAATCAGATTTAAAATACAGGTCCAGGAGGTATGAGGTCAAGGTAATTGGATAGGTATTACAAATACCTACCAGTAGGATTTGGAATCACTATATTTGGAGTCACTATGCTTCTGTGATGATTTATCTAGTGGAAATACCCTAGTCAGGAGTGCTTTGTCGATTAAAATGCAACAATGGCTCAATAAGTTTTGGTCTTCTAGGGTTTGAAAGATATGATAGTTCCTGAGTTCTGAGATTTGGAAATGGGTCAATACCAAATTTGGTTTGAACTAGGGAAATTCCTGAATTCAGATTTGTCCTGTTTTTGTCATTTTTGGTACAGGAGAAATAAGAAGATTGTTGGGGTGAGGTCAATGTTACAAGGTAGGTATGCTACAAACCTACCAATTAGAGTTGGGATTACCCAATTTGGGTTTACCAAACCACCAAAACGAATTAGATAGTAAATAGGACACATTCTGGTATTATTTTTACTATAAAATAACTATAGGTTATTTTGATGCAGAACTTGTTCTTCATGTTTGAGGAAACCCTAGAAAAAATTATAAAATTTGGATCTGGCCATATACACGTATTTTACATTTTCAAAATCATTTAAAGTTAGAGCCTAATAAACAGATCTGGTGATAAGACTAGAAAAGGAAAAGGGAAAGAGGCAGACGGGCCGAATCTGAGGAAAACTGGGTCACAAGGGGTAGGACTCGTCCCACCCGGGCATAGCCAGGCGTGGGAGGAGATTTTCAAACGGGCCGCGGTGGGGCCCGTCAGTCAGCTAGAGCAGGGCGCAGAAGGAGGTATCTGCGAACTCTGGCCATCGATTTGAGGTGGATCTGACGGCGGTGGCTTGTCTTCAAACTCAGGCAGGGCTAATGGGGACAGAAACCCTAACGCGGGTCTAAGAGAGGCAGTAGCTCACCTGGGAGCACCGGGAGACGTTGGAGAGGCAACGAGGAGAAGCGGTGCTTCGCGGGGAGTCTGGCGATGGGCGGAAACGGTGGTTTTCGTTCGGGGTCAACCTAGCGCGAACATGGACGAACCTGCCGCTTTGGTGCTCGGTAATGGAGGCGCGGGCAGGCGTTCCTGAGCAGAGGGAGGTATAGGATTAGATGCAGAACATCACAGGTATCTCAAGGAGACCACATGTAGAGGGAGGGGAGTAGAAGAGCGAGTACACGGGCCCAATCTTGGAAATGGCCAAGAGACCATTTTCTTCTCCTCTCGAGCATAGCAGAGCAAGGGAGGAGGAGAGGGGATTCTAGGGAGGTAAGTGGGGAGGAAAGGGCGCAAATGAGACAGTGAGGGGAGCTGGGGTGGCCTCTGGCCTATTTAAGCTGAGGTGGGAGCTCTAAGAGGGGAAATGTCCATTTTGGACATGCAAGGGAGGTAGGGTTGGCTTCTGATTGGCCTAGAGGGGTTGTGGAGAGCGGTGAGAGAGAGATCTGGTCATGCTGGAGCTCAGAGAGGGAGGGAGTGGCGGCTGTTGCACTTAAATGGCCTCACATGCTTGTCTCTCTCTCTCCTTCTTACTTCCAAGCACATGGGACAAGGGAGAGGGGTTGCTACAGTAGCTTAGCTATAGTGCACATGACCATGACTAAGGTGTGTGGTGGTGGAGGCATGCTGGTGAAGATTGAGGGGGTTTTGATTTGGTGTTTGAGACTAAAAGGGTAAATGTTCAAATCTGCCATAAATGATTCTCAAGGGTTATATCTTGATTTTTGATCTTGACCAATGGAGGTAAGGATGCTGGTAGATGAGTAGAGTTAATATGCATCTCCAGGATTTATTTGGGATTTTTCAGAAGATTAGAAATCCACTTAAATCCATTTATTCAAAAACTGCAGAAGTGAAGTATCGGAGCTCATTTGATATTTTTACATTGGACCTTGTTGGAATTTTATGTGAGGTGATATCAAATGTGAATACACACTTAGGGGAATTTTCCCAAGATTTATTCGGGCTTAAAAGTATTTAAAACATTTATTATTCCAATTCTGCCATTTAAGAAAATAGGCAAAAAGAAATAATACAACTCTTCAAAAATATTTATGTTTGAAGTGGGATGATAGGTTATGCTATATAGGACTCAGTTGTGCTTAAATTTAGGGAAGTGTTTTGGCAAAAACCAGACTTTCCTTTATGGAAGAAGTTTTGGAGATTTGGTCTATTAAAGGGATTAATTTTTGGAGCCATAATAAATATGGATAATATTTGATAAATCTTGATGATAAAGGTAGATGATGTATACAAGGTGTAGCAAGCATTTGCAACCTTGGGAATTGGAAATCCAACTTGAATTAGATGGAAAACAAGGAGATGGGGATCTAGGGTGATGTTATTTTTATACCACCAAAACCTTGTTGGATCTTGGAGCTCAGATCTCCCCTTGGGTCATGGGGTAGATGGGTGGATAGACCAAGTGCTATACATAAACATGGTATAGAGGTTTGAGCTTGATCTTGCTTGAGTTCACCAAGACATGCTTTCAAACTTTGAATAAAATAAGCCTGCCAAAGCAGATTACCAACTCGCCTTCAAAACCTTGTGGGTTTAAGAAGCACAAAGATCCACTTGGAACAAGGGAAGTGGATGTTGATAGACCTATATGAGTAGATCACAACCATGCAAATAGTTGGTCAGTAGAAGGTTGGATGATGGTGTGAGCTTCTGTCAAAGTAGGCATGTTGACTAGATTTGCAGGAATAGTTAATTTCTTGCCTGCAAAACCGTCAAGAACAAGTGGGTTGGAGGATGATCTAACCAAGGAAAAGAGTGGGCCTTGGTAGTCCTTAGGATGTTTAATAGGATTGTTCAGATGCATTTTCAAAAATGCACAAGGGTTGAGAATGGGAGGCATTCAGAAAGGTGATGTTGGAAATAGTTTTCCAGACAGCCAAATTTGGCAGATTTGGGGGTTTTGATTAGAATATGAGTGGGGGTGTTTTTCGTGGGTTGCAAGGTACCCAAGCATCATCAAGTGGATGAGGTGGAAGAGTAGATTGAGTAGAAGGGATCCATGCTTGATATTGGTCTTCATTGACTTGGAAGCTTCTAGAAGGGATCACTTTAGAATTGATCTAGTTAAGGGATTTAGATGATCACCTAGTGGCTAGAGATCAGATCCATCTTGTATTCTTTCTTAGGATTTGGTGATCTTAAGTATCTTGATCCTAGAGTATGAGCTCCTAGAGTATCTCATACTACTTCTAAGCAATCAAGTCAAACAGCAGATCAAGGCAACTCATCTTACAAGCAAAACAACTATTACTAGGGTTACCATCAAGCCTAGCTTGAGGTAAGGCTGAGGCATTTTGAAGAGGTTGGATTTTGAATAAGATGATAATCCTTTGTATCTCTACCAAGGGTAGAATTCAAAAGCTTACTAAAAGAGTTTTTTGGGAAACCTAGAGATAAGTATAGATGAAGGTTCTATCTATAAAACATAAGGAGATTATAATAGGTTGCTCTCCATAGTTTAGGGAAATAGAAGCTACTAAAATAGTGGTTTGCAAAGGCTTCTTGGCTCAGGTTTTGAAAGGTCGGAACATTTGAGAATATGGAAATTAAGCCAAGACAGTTTTGGGAAGTAGCTTTTGTCAACTGGTGTTGAGGTAGGGACTATATCTTCTAATACACAATCATAATCATGACATAGTCAAACAACAGGCAAACACTTTATCCCTAAACAAGAAAAAGCTTTTGTTCCCCCTGATTTTTGCATTCTGGACAACTAATCAGGGTTGCTGAAATTGGGATGTTACAGTGAGCATGCGCCAAGTCAACCCAAATAAAGCATCAAAGGAGAATACCACAATATTATGCTTTAATATGGTAAAACAACGGATGATCCTTCCAAGGCACATTAAGCAATCTCAATTGTTTATAACATGTCATGCTACAGCAAAGAATACTAAGCATAAAGCCAAATCAATATCAAGCATGGCATGACAAAGTATAGGCCACAGTCAAAAACAAGCTCCCTTTACCACTTAGCATGAGCTTTCCTACTCTTTTCCAATCCAAACCAAACTATTTGAAAACTAATGTATGAAAGAGGGGGTCCGACCAATTTATTCAAGCAAACTAAGGGAACCAGGCAAACAAAAACTAAAACCGAAAACGAATACGCTCCAAGAACGACACAACTGTGCATGAAACAATAAAAATTAAGTGTCTAGAAGAACCTGAGATTTTTATTGATGAAGAAGGGGATGCCTTGGGCATCCCCAAGTTTTGATGCTTGTACTTCTTGAATATTTTTGGGGTGACACGCGTGGCATCCCCAAGCTTGAGCTTTAGTCAATTCTTCATCTCATTACATCATTCTCTCCTTACACCTGAAATTTTTCCTTCATACAAAACTTCACACAATCTTTATTAGCAACATTAGTGTACTCAAGATAATAAGTCTTTCGGTTCAGTTTCAACACCAATAAAACATCCATTAAAACACAAGCTACTGTAGCACTTCCCTCAAAAAGCTCAATTCCCCAAAAAGAACTCAAAAAGGAATCAACAAGAAGCAAATGCAAATAATGGCAGAAATCTATCAAAACAGACCAGGCAGAAAAAACACAATTTTTTTCGAAGACCTTCTGTTTCTCAAATCATAAAGTGTTGAACTAACGAAAGTCACGCATCAAAATGACGTACAGAGATTTTACACGAATTTTTAAAGTGAAGCACAAAAATATGTTTTGGGACAACAACTTTCCCAAGCATTACTTCTCTCTCATTAGAGGTTACTCTTGGCACAAAAACCACACAAAAATTATAAGGAGAGGTTATTACTGAAGCAATAACTTCCAAGACTCAACTAAAACTTTTGGGTTATCTCCCAATAAGTACTTTTGTTTAATGCCTTTAAGTTAGGCATAATAGTTTGAGAAGATGCTCACATAAGAAATATGAATTGAAGTAAAAGAGAGCGTCAAGAAGCAAACTCAAAGCACATTTAAGTCTAACCCACTTCCTATGCATAGGAATCTTGTAAAGAAACAAGTCATGAAAGCACAGATCAACAAGCATAGGAAAGCAAAACAAGTGCAACTTCAAGACTTTCAACATAAGGAGGGGAAACTTAATTTTGTTGAAATACATAAAACCATGTTTCCCTCTCTCATAATAACTTTCAGTAGCATCATGAATAAAATTAACAATATAACTATCACATAAAACATTCTTATCATGAGCCACATGCATGAAAGACTTAATACTCCCCACATAAACATAGTCATTCTTACTAATTATAGTGGGAGAAAATTCAACAAAATAGCTATCATTACTAATCTCATCACCATAATCATCAAATATAGGAGGCATATTGTAATCATAATTAATTTTCTCCTCAATAGTAGGTGGACTGAAAATATCATATTCATTATTGTAATCATCATATATTGGAGGTGTAGTATCATCATAAGAAATAGAATAATTATCTTCCAAAGTGTGTTCATTTGTAAACATATCATCATTGGAAGGATCATGGATAGCACTAATAGTATAGCAATTATTAATATCATCATTTACAGAATTGGTACCGAAGAGATTTTCAATATCAAAAGTAGTGTGCTTTTCCCAATCATGATCACTACTATAGGTAATAGGCATAGGAACATCATCGAGTTCAGACTCATCAAAAACTATAATAGGAGTAACATGCTTAGGGGAAATACCATTTCCTCTCTTCTTTTACTCCTCATCTTCTTCTTTTTCTTCATCTATTTAGGAGGGAGAGGCTTGAAAGGAAGCTTCTCCATATACCCTGGTTTATTGTTAGAGACAATAGAAGAAACTTTGGAGGATTCCTTCTTTTCATTAATAAGATCAAAACACATATTAGTCATGTCATATTTTGGTAAAACCTCATCTTCTAGGATATTTTGTATGTAAGTATTTGTGTGGCAATTATCAACACAATAAAGATGACAACCATGCAGGACGCTATTCATATCAAAAGCACTCATATCTACCAAAGAGGTTTTTCTTGATAACTCTTCACACCCCAAAAATAATGTAAGTTGATCATGCTGATTAGGAGTGATCATGTCATCACAATACAAACTTGAAGTACTCATTGGATTAGAAGGGCTATTATTATGGCCTGAGCATTGAAAATTTAAATGACCCACATCAAAGCAAAGTTCACAAATAAAAGGATAGAGGGCATAGACTTTTTTACCAAGATCATTTAGAGCCCTATACCACGTTCTAGTTTTTTCATTCCTGTGGGTGATACAATATTCTTCTTCAATCTGATTATTCTACAAGGTCTATGTATTCCACAAAAATTAACATGCTTATAAGAAGTAGTACTTTCAAAGGTTTGAGCATGTTTATTGCTATCATTAATAACAATTTCATTTTCCATGCAAGTGTCTTTATAAGGCTCATGATACATGTCCCATTTTTCATTAGGATCATTAATATGAGAAGCAAAGGTTCTATAACAATCAACAAGAATCTTAGGATCAAGACCATATTTAGCACTAAGCTCTTGAAAATCAGCAGTTTCAGCGAAAGACTTAATGCAATCATACTCATAGTTTATACCTGGTTCTTTACCTTTGTTGTTATCCCAATCTTCGGTATTGCTTTGAATTGTTTCAAGAAGATCCCACTTAGCTTTGACCTCCTTACTTGTGAAGGATCCCTCTAAACAAGTATCGAAAGCCTTGCATAGAAATTATTAATAACAATATTACTAGGGAGCTCATGAATGGGACATTTGAGCATTAGTGACTTCAATCTCCCCCATGCTTAGGCAATACTTTCTCCATCATGTGGATGAAAATTATAAATGTAATTCCTATCTTTATGAATTTCATGAGGAGGATAAAATTTAGAGTAAAAGAGAGATTCAAGTTCCTTCCACTCCAAATGATGAGGATCATCTAGTAGCTCATACCTCTCTCTTTCTTTGCCCTTAAGTGAAAAAGGGAATAGCTTCCTCTTAACTTGGTTCATTAAAATACCTGCACACTTGAACAACTCGCATAATTCGTGTATAAAGAGTAAACGATCACCAGGATGGACAGTTCCATCTCCCAAATAACAGTTGTTCATAAGACGTTCAACAATTTTTATAGGTATTTTAAAAGAGATGTTTTCAGTATGTGGATTTAAAATATCACAAGTATCATTAGAATTACCACATATGGGAGATAAAGTATCATTAGAGAAAATTTTCTTCTTTAAAGCTAGGGAACTAAAAAGATTATTTTCATAAAAACTAACTTCCCCAAGCTTAGACGTTTCCATAGCATTAGTAACAAAGGTGTTCAAAAGATTCATACTAATAACATTGCTATTAGCATGCAAAGAAAGTTCCATGGGTTTTTTAATTTTCTTTTAAGACAATTCATGTTCTACATTAGGAAAAATACTAAAAAGCTCTCTAATTTTGTTGTTGTTTTCCATTAAGCCTAACTAGTGAAAACAAGAAACAAAAAGACAAAATTGGAGAATCTAAAGGAAATAACTTCGAGCACTCACACACTAGCAACTGTACTAAAAGATAGCTTAGAAGCTAGAAGATGTGAGTACCTTTTACCTTACCTCCCCGGCAATAGAGCCAGAAAATAGCTTGATGTCTACGCACTTCTATTCTTGTAGACAGTTGTTGGGCCTCCAAGTGCAGAGGTTTGTAGAACAGCAGCAAGTTTCCCTTAAGTGGATCACCCAAGGTTTATCGAACTCAGGGAGGAAGTGGTCAAAGGTATCCCTCTCAAGAAACTCTGCAATCAATATACAAGAAGTCTCTTGTGTCCCCAACACACCCAATACACTTGTCAGGTGTATAGGTGCACTAGTTCGGCGAAGAGATAGTGATATACAAGTGGTATGGATAAAAGAAAATTTCAGTTGTTATTTTTCTTGAATAGAGGACATTTTTATGAGTCCATTAATATTTTATTTATTTTTTTTAGGATTTTTATTTTATTTTTTAGAACTATTTAAGTCATAGGGGTATTTTGGTCATTTGACAATTTAATTAGGCTTTTTCCTTTTATAAATTGGACCTAGCCCATTGGGCTGGCCCGGCCCTGACCCGGCCCATCTGGGTTGGTCAAACCCCCCTGTCATGAGTGGCCCAGTACCAATCGATTTTCCCCTTTCTCTCTCTCTTGTTCCCTCTCGACTTCTTCCTCGACCTCGTGGTGCTGCCAACACCGCCGTCGTGCGATTCATGCTGCCTTGGGTCTGCCTGGCCACCACCATGGTGTATGGCGAGGTTGCTAGCCACGCTCCTTCGTCTAGTCCATTTAGATTTGGCTCTAGGGCTCTACTTCGGCTAGGCTGGCTCTGTTCCAAACCCTAGGGTTTGGGGTGCTGCTGGTGATGCCTTTGCTGCTGTCCCACTGGTGCTGTGAGGTGCTCATGTGTTGCTGTGGTGGTGCTGTTCGTTCTCATGTGATGTTGTGGCCGCTGCCTCGGCTTAGTGCGGGTTGCAGCGCCCTTCGGGTGCTCCTCGTGCCGCTGTGCGCTCGTCGGCCCCTCTGCTTCCTCTTCTAATCTACAGCGAGGACCACTTGTGAGTTTAATCTTGTTGTGACTTCTGTCCTCTGCCTCTCTTGAGCTCTGCTGTATGATTCTAGTGGTTATCCCTAATTAGGGTTCATGATTGATTATGGTTCATCCCTCTGTATTGGTTATAGTCGATGGATTGACACTAGAAGTGTTGGTAATTGAGGATGGTGATTAAGTACATCATGTTATCCTTGTATGTAGTTGGTTTTGATGATACTAGTGGTTTTGGTAGTCTAATTCTAATTGATTATTGCGCATTGACTAAATGATGGTGCTACTGTGAGATTATTACTTGTGGATTCTTGTAATCTAGAAGTTCTCTACTGTCATGACCTTGTTATTGACAGTCGTTCTATCAGTGATTTATTCACTGTATTTTTAAATGTTGGATTGGATAGTCACATACATATTGAGTGTTAACATGTTATTACAATCATGCTCTGATGATGTATAGATAAACTTGGTGATGATTTCAGGTGTTTGATTCCAGGAAAATGATAGTTAATGGCTTGCCAGTTTATTTATGAAAGCTAAGTAATTGTTTTCCTTGGGTTTTAGAACTTGTTCTTGTGACACCATCATTAAAATGGCATCCAAGTGTTGGTTCTACTACCGGGTTTTATTTTGTCAGTGCTTAAGATTGGATAAATGCCAGGGAGAAGTTGAAAGCTTCTTTTAAGCATCTTTGCCTATGATGTTGGTCTAAGGAATAGGAACTAGTTTCCTACCTTGCTGTCCCGCATAGATATGTTCTGGTATTGATACCAGTTACTTATTTTGGAATCCTTTTGATAAAATGGTCGGTGTGCTTATATGGATCCATAAGATCTATGGATTCTGGGGTGCTACTCTTTTAAGAGATGTGCCCAGAATTCATAACCTTGGCTATGTTTATATTGGAATATGGAATATAACTTTATATCTAGGATCAATGATGCTGGTCTGAGATCCTGGTTAATTTGTATAGTCTACTTATGGATTTTGTATTCAAAATTCCTCTATGATGGATTCACCCCACTTGGGTGATTTCTAAGAGATTAAGTATAGAACAACACATGACTTCTTATCTAGATGAGATAGTTAGATCATGTGAGGGTTTTATATTACTCACCACAATAGTTGAGTTGTTGGTGTTGTTATTGGTTGATCTGGTTGCTTCATCTTGCTAGCTTGCTTTGCTGGTTTGATCTTGTCCTTCACCTCCTGGTGCTGCTCCTGCTACTTATGGATCCTGGAATCTTGTCCTTGATCTTTCTGTCCACCTGCTCCACCCCCTCCTTATGTCACCATCTTGTGAGTGTTTGGATGATCAGGTGTATGGCTTGGCTGGTGGTTTGCTTGCCTTTGGTAGGATTGATGTGTTCCTGGTTTGGTGTTTCACTAGAAGTGTAAGCTGCTAGGGCTGTGTTGCGGCTGTGCACTTCTCCTTTTGCTTGTGTGGTTGTTGTCACTGTGTTGACAGCACACCCCATGCATTTTGGTGACTAAGTTGTGTGTATCTGTGGTTTGGTGATGTCTACGCACTTCTATTCTTGTAGACAGTTGTTGGGCCTCCAAGTGCAGAGGTTTGTAGAACAGCAGCAAGTTTCCCTTAAGTGGATCACCCAAGGTTTATCGAACTCAGGGAGGAAGTGGTCAAAGGTATCCCTCTCAAGCAACTCTGCAATCAATATACAAGAAGTCTCTTGTGTCCCCAACACACCCAATACACTTGTCAGGTGTATAGGTGCACTAGTTTGGTGAAGAGATAGTGAAATGCAAGTGGTATGGATAAAAGACAATGGTGCCAGAAAATAGCTTGATGGCGTGGAAGAGACTAAAGGCAAACTGAAATAAAGATGGAAGCAAGCAAACATGTAATAGATCTAGTTGCAAATGGTGTTTCAATGTTTAGAAACAAGGCCTAGGGATCATACTTTCACTAGTGAACACTCTCATATAAATATCCTCTCTTCATGATACTACTCTGAACTACTCTCCGGTTGGACACTCTAATACATGGTAGGGCTATAACAGCACTCCTCAAAGTTCGCTTTCCCCATCTAGATAACCCCACACTATCACATTGAGCTCTAGATGGTTCCAACAAACACCACAATTTCATAGAAACATCCAACTCCAAATATAACTCATAACAAGTATTTGTAATCTCTAGCCTAAGTGCCACCATGGTGTGCACACTGTCAACTTCACACACACTGGGAGAGCAGAGATCTATTAAAGCACTTGAGTAGCAAGGTAGATCTACTTGATTACAAAGCTCATGATCACAATATGATCACGCATAGAAAGAGAGATGAACACATAGCTACCGGTAGAACCCTTAGCCTCGAGAGAGAACTACTCCCTCCTCATCATGGGAATCAGCAATGGTGATGGAGATGGTGGTGGAGATCGATGGTGATGGCTCCGAGGGCACTTCCCCTTCCTGGCAGGGTGCCGGAACAGAGACTTTCTGTCCCCCAAATCTCCCCTTCGGTGGTGGCAGCACTGCGGAACTTTATGTGGCTCGAGGCTGGATGATTTAGGGTTTTTGTACCGGGAGGATCTTATAGGCGAAGGGGCAAGGTCGGTGGCCGGCCAGGGGGCCCACACCATGCCCTGGCGTGGCCAGGGGGACCCGCGCCTAGGGGTGGTTTGGCCGCCTTGTAGCCCCTCTCCGTCTCGTCTTCTGGCTCTGTGAGTCTTCCGGTAAAATATCAACTTTGGCTTTTGTCCGGTCCAATTCTGAGAATATTGATTTTCTGACTTTCCTAGAACCAAAAACAGCAGAAAATAGGCAACTAGCACTGTGGCATCTTGTTAATAGGTTAGTCCTAGAAAGTGTATAGAAATATTCCAAAGTGTGGACAAAACATAATAAAGTAGATATAAAACAAGCATGGAACATCAAAAATTATAGATACGTTTGCAACATATCATTTGGTCGTGTGGATCAGCTCAAATGAAAATATCTCCACATGTTACCCTTTTACTAATTACTGCCTGGTGAAACTTTCCCCTCTTTTATTACTCGATGATGTAATTTGAACAATGCATTTCATTATTCACCACTGAGAGTAAAGCTAACTAATTAACCCTTTATTTTCCTTTTAGTTGTTTATCTTATTTTCTGGAACAAGATCTGGGTATACAAGATTTAGTATAGGAGTAGATAAGTAGCATAGGTCTTAATTGTAACCTTCTTTTATTTATTCTTTTTTGTAAAGAATCTTGTAAAGATTTATTATAAGATAATAAAGTTGTATTTCTATTCTCTGTAATCTTCTACTTTTGATATAATTATTACAATTTGTAACGTTGTAATGTAATCAGAAAATAAGAATCTATTTCTTATCTAATTTCCATTATCTCCAATCCTTATTGTTGTTTACTATATCTATATTTTAACCAAATAATGTTGACGAAGTATTTTGGAAAACAATTCAATATTACTATCTTCTAGTTTTCAAACACTTTCAAATTGATTTATATTTCAAATTTGAATTCAAAATAACTTCCCTGAAACTTAATAATTCTTAAAGGTCATGTCAAAATTCATAGCAATCACTAACAAGAGCTATTCCTACCTCCAGTTAGTGAAAGAAACTCTAATCCCTTTAGGTTTTTGTTTGGTGAAAAATTTACCCTGATTTTACAAATGCATGCATGCACAAACTTAGATTCCTATTTCTACCCTTCGTTGGATCCTAATGCCGGGATGTTACATTTCTGTACTTGATTCTTGGACTAATCTATGATGCAAAGGCTGAGGTATTGCTTGGTCAGAGGAAACACTTATTTTTGGTGCCTTAAACCTCTATGATGATTTCTAGATAGAATTTCTATACATATCTAAGAGGTTTCTTTCTTATCTTCCTGTTGCTTGTAGAGTTGTTGCCCAAAATAAATAAGAATAGGTAATATGCTTGAATATTTGTGTTGTAACCTGTTGTGGAATGGTGGCTAATATTGATCATGTGCTTGTGTCCTTATGGTAATTCTTGATCAGCTATTGATGCCATCCCTCTCCTTTTAGCTCCTAGCATGATCTATTAGATCTACTGCTACTCCTCTTTTCGTAAACTCCTTCCTTCTTATTGTTGGATCTGATTCCTAGTCTTTTCTAATCATCCATGAGATTAAGATGGTGTTGGCTGATTGTGGAATATGCTCTGGTGATGAAGTGGAAATATTTAGTGGTATGCTTGCTGTTCTGGGAACAATGCTCCTATTGCTCCTTTGATTATAAGAAAAAGAAGTGTGGTGTGGCTGGGATGAACACAGAGGTGAAATGGTCTCTTGTGCTCCTATCCTGCTACCTTTATACTATTGTTGATGTTGCTACGGTTGTGACAGCACATAAGCTGCATGTGGTGATAGTGCTGCTTGTAAGTGGCCCCTATTCTAATACAGGTTATCAACTTGGTTTTTTTATGTCCTTGATTAAGGTTTGATCCTTATCCTATTGAGATATTCTTTGACTCTGTCAAGTGTATTATTGCCATAGAACTTAACTATTAGTTAAGTGTGATTACTGTTTATTCCAGTGACTTTACCCTTTAATCAGTTTAGCTGACTAGTGCTAAACTAGATTAATGCATGCTCTATTGGATTTCTTTTAACTAAGCTTAACAAAGCCTAGGGGTATCATAGCTTGCTTAAGATAGAACTTGGGATCAGTCTACTTTGTTGAAGAGTTTTCCCTTCCTGTTACCTCTCTACATTCAGGTGTATAGCACAATCTCAAAGTTGATCCATGTCCCTGATACATTGGTTTGATTGGTGATACCTCTAGGTTTAACATGTGGATATTGAGAGTTCTTCTCAATATTCCCAAGTTAAGCTTAAACATTAAATTGCCTCACCTATGGTGGGGCAAACATATTAACCTCACAGAAGTTGTCCTTTTATATTTTTGTTGTTCCTTTCAGGAATCAAGAAACAAGACAAAGATCAAGAATATGAACAATTGAGGGACAGAGCACACATGAATAGTTAGAAGATTAGTCTAGGTTTTCCTTTTACCAAATATTGTAATACCTTGTATGTTTGGATATTATAAAGAACTTGTATTATTGTATATTATTAATAAAGTGGAATTTAGACATTTTTAAACAATAATGTAATATTTGTATTATTGTAATAAAATAATTCTTTTCTACTACATTGGTTTTATTATCCCTTTTATTCATAATTGTAAAAATGATACAATATTGTCTGGTGTAAATAAGATAGTCTTTATTAATTCTTGTTCATTATTTCTTTATTGTAATATCATATTACATTACTCAATTATTCATATCACTTCTATAAGTTCTGTTTTATTATCTAAGACTTCTAAATATTGTATCTTATTCATAAATAAGATTTCAATTCTTATTTCTTATTGCAATTCAATTTTCATTTATTATTCCATTTCAAATTCTTTTATTTTGGTACAATAAATCTTGTAATATTTATATAACATTAATGAATTCAATAACTCATTTCTTTATTTTTAAACCAATTTCAAATATCTTTTGAATTCAAATAAATCATTTGAATCTTTTAAATTTCAAATGATTTCCCCCCAAAACCGAAATATATAGTAGAGGTCATGTCGGAATCTATCGCACTTGACCGGATGTTACCATCGGAACAAGAGAGATCCCGATCCCTCAGTATCTTCTTTAGTTGGCACGAAAATTATCCAGATTTTCTATGCATGAATGCAATGCACACACCTGAGCTCAGCTTATTTCTAAGTTCTAATGCTGGGATGTTACAAACTCTCCCCCTTTAAAATAAACTTCGTCGCCGAAGTTTGTACTCTCTTAAGTTTCAGAATGAGGTGTTGACTTGTATTGAGCATGGCATTTCTCAAATTCCATTGTGATCACAAATGGAATAATTGTAGTATCCCGTACCAAGATCTTTTTAGTGCACCTTTCGCATTCTTGGCATATTCTAGCTATCATTTTTAATTTGTAACATAACTCTGTCTATTATAATCCCTTTGGTTATCTCTTCATAGTCCTACATAGGATTGGTTTTGGACACATTTAACCCATTCCAATCAAGTTTTCCTATTACTCTACACTGGCCTATGTTGGAATACTCTCTTCTCTCTTAAGAACAACTTACGAGTTGTTTCTCCTTTATAACTAGTCTGTTAGAGTTAGTTTGGTTTATATCCTTCCATCATTCGATCAGCCGGACATACTCTTGGAAATACTTTATAATAATGACTTCTTATAACCTTATGAAAATAGGGCTTAATCTCATCACCGTCTAGTAAATCTTCTCCAACTTTTAGTCAGAAATTTAGACAACAACACTTCAGTGTTTATTGTTTACTCTGCCCCTTGGGGTTTCCTAATGGTCTCTAAACTTCATGTATAATACCCATTAACTCAATAGTTAGGATATCAGTCTCTGTCCAGCTTATACTTTACCTCTAGAAGGTCTCACGAAAGAATCTGCAGTATATCCACACAATCGTGGATCTCCGAAATGAATCTTCCAACATTATTTGTCTTACTCTTAACCTTCTGGATAGTACTTTTCATTGGCAAATCCGATGTCACGAAAATGTCTCGAAAGTCGTTCGCTTAAATTTAAACTTCTTTATGTCTCTCTTAACTTAGGCCAAGTTTTATGCTCTTTAAATTACACAAAGATGACCTGGTTAGCTAAACTTATAGGGTACCAGCTATGGATACCAGCTACGGATCCTCCTAGGTGTATGGATTACCCTATGGATTTTTGACTTACTATTGGCATTCTCTCTGAGTTGTCAGAGCTTGAATACCACTTTTGTTTCAAAACTTCTTCTTTGCATTGATTCATGATACTTCCATGATCTTGGTACAACTACTCCATTAGCTTCTTAGCAACATCACCTATCTAGAGCGAACTAAATTTATTACTTCATGTTGCTCCACACCTTTTCTGCATTAGTATTCCTTCTTGTTTCCAGCTAATAATAAGTTGGGATTGATCCATCCTTCAAAATAGTGTTGATACACCTTATATTTAGCTTCCTTCCTTGTGTAAGTCTTCATCTTGATCTTAGGAACTCGTCACTCCCTTACATGAATTCCATTTTCTATCTAGGTCTATAACATGAAGTAATAACTTGATGATGCAACATGCATTTGCACATCAAGTCAAACTTGATGCACAAATCTAGTCAATCAAGGAGATCCAAGAATAACCAAGAAATCCAAATGTGGTACATATAACTCACATTATTCTAAGCCCTTAATATAGTAGTTGAGTAGAACATCTCTAAAATTCAGGCTTAGTTGTGTAGTATATGACACCTCCTAGTATAGGTTTACTTGATGATACTTAGCACTTAGGGGTTAAACTTTTCTTTGTCTCAATATCTACCCAAATCGCTCAGTTGCAACAGGATAATTTTGAGCAAAGTGGTCTAACTTTGGTTCTGACTAACCTCTTACCTTTCTTTCGGGACTACTAAAGACTACGAAACTTCCATTCTATCATAAACTATCCTCACATGATCTCTCAAAACTACTAACAAAATTGTAGTTACTACCTTAATCCAAAAATTATCATGATGTTATAATACCTATGACTTCTATCATAGACCTACACTATTCTTTACTTACTATTATTACAAGATTTGTAACTGAGTACTTGTCCTAATTACAAACTTATCATGGTCTCGGAGCTAATCCCAACATGAACTTGTTAAGATTTTCCTAGTCATCATGATTGGGGAGCTAATCTCACCATGACAACTCTTCTTATTAGCTTAGCATTAATGATTTTTAATAGAATTCTACTCCATCACATGGAATTCTCAAGTGAATGCCACATGATTTACTTCCCATTGTATCTATACATGCACTAATGGTCTACCCTGTATGGTATACTGGTATCAACTAGTGGTAAGATTCTACTACTTCACAGGGATTCTAACTATAGACTCCATCACTAATACTACTACAAATTATATCCTAAACTTAGTCGTAATCTTCTTTGATATTTTAATTTACTTAATATACCTATTTACAGCTACTCTAGAATGGAAAATCTCTAGATAAGATGGATAACTAATCTTTAAGAAAGATGACAAAAGCATCCGACTTAAAGGTGACAAGGCTATCCTCAAGTGGATACCCATCACAATTCTTGGTTTAGATAAGATGGATCCTATAGTCACTATCCAGCATACAGATCTTCCAAAAAGGGTTTTAATCCTAAGGTCAAAGCATATGCTTTGATACCAGCTGTGGTGACCCAGCATACCACTGCATGATGTAGTACACTATAGTCGTTGACATAACACCAATGAAACACCATTCACTAGTATTACATCCCTCAGAGTGGTACAACAGAAACACAACAGGTCAAAGACATGACTATAGATTACAACTCGACTCTTTACAAAAGATCCAGAGTACACTCTAGGTTAAAGAGGAAGAAAGAAATTTCTTACAAAGAAGAACCAGAAATAATAACTCAAAACTATCTGGCTAATAAGACTAGCATCTAAACTATCTGGCTTGCAATTGCTGCTAATGCAATGCTCTACAGAAGTAGGTTTTATGGCTAGAGTATCTGCTTCTATCTAAATAGAACTTTGTCTTCACTTCGGTTGATGAATATGTCGACTTCATTGACTTTTTTGAAGAACTTGAGCTGTCGATAATGGTTTCTTGAGCAGAAATTGATGTAGACATCGTCTTCAATGGCTTAGAACCTAGCAAGGGTTAAGAAGGTATGATTGAGTACGAGCATACTCAGCAAGTTCACTAAAAAGGAGTGTATGATGCACTATCTCTACAGCCATAAACTAGAGGTCATAGGCAATGCAGGTTTTCGTAAACATTTCTTCAAATGTTGCTTTTATTCTGAAAACTATGTCCGTCAGCCTTCACAGGTTTACCAGAAATTTCATGGAGTTCCTTTCCTGGCGTGTTTGTAGCTCCTTCCTGGAACAGGGAGTAACATGTCACAATTCTTACACTCTGCAGAGGTGCGTCAATTTTCCCATGAGAGACATTAAGCTTTGTTGCATGACCGGGAGTATATCCCCATTCAAAGTTCCTTGGTTTGAGGCCCAACCTAAGATCCAAGCCAATCATTGCCCTCTCCGTGACCCCACATGAAGACACGATCCCCCAAGAGCTTTACCACGAGTATAGTCTGGGTAGCCTCTCGAAGACTCTGTAAGCAGCTCTGCCTGGCAGCCACCATCAGCTATGGTGAACCTCCACCAAGACAGCTATGCACAGATAATCTAGACACCTATATCGCGGGGCACTAAGGGGTCCCACCCAAGTGCTGGATTCTCCACGAGAAATTTGCAGCTTCATGATAAGGTCATCTATCCATGCAAAAGGAAGAAGATACAACTGACTTCTCTGTCCCATTCCAAATATCATGGTTAACCCATAATATACGATGCTAGAATCACTAGCGACATTGTTTGATTAAGTCCTAGATGGCATATTCCTGGACAATGGTATCCCAATTGCCAAGCTTAATAGATTAGTTGATCACCCTGGATCAGTAACCAATATTTTACATTATTATTGAAAATAGTGTTTTCTAACCTTTTTGAAATGTAGGTGATGACAACATTTGAGTTACAAGCATACAAAATAATCAAAGAACATGAGCAATTCTGAACTTGCCTTTTGTGATTCCAAGATAACCCACTCACGGTCTTCAAGACAATAGAAGATCCAAATTCTATAAACAACATCATTGGTCCGGTAAGGACGAATGTTTAAAGAAGAAAGATACAAGTATGCATAAATAATGTAATGCAATTAGATAAACGCGAATCCCCGGGATAATTGTATCTGATCTAGGGTTTGGAAACTATGGATGGTTTCTTCAGAATGTGTTTCACTTTTATACCAGCTTCACACTTGTGCTTCTTATTAAGGCTTGTGAGAGTGTGTGAAACAATATCTAAATACAATAAGTATCATACAATATTAAAGCACTCAAATGTGGAATGCTATCTGGTAATTATAATGGACTTATTATGTTAAGTTGTTAAGAGTTAAAGGATTTATTATAAGATTGTTGTTTGAAGTTGCAAAATGAATAACTTTTAAAGAAAAGATTTATTTTACAGGATTAAACAATTCTTATGGTTAATAGAATGTGATCGATGTTGTTTGCGCTTATTCTGTAAGCTTAGACTTGAAATGCTTTACGACTTAATTTGGAATAAACAAAAGTTAACTATAAAAACATAAATATACTTTAGGCATTATGCATGACTTGGTGTACCAAAGTTAACTTTAAAACATAAGTAGATCTAGGGTGTGATGTGTTTAAAAGTATTAATAAGTTTTAAACCTTGCAACAAGCATGTTTAAAGGTATGGGATCATTCACTTTTAGCTTAAGTGAATGATGAGTTTAAATGTGATTTGTTATTATGAATATAGTTTATCTTATTAAGGAAAGTAAATTTAGATGATTTGAATAATCTATTAGAGTTGGAATCATGTTTAAGAATAGTTAAGAGATAAATAGCATTCACTTTATGATGTTTAAAATTTACTTAAAATTGTTGGTTTAGTTTGGATTTATGATTTTGAAAGAGTTTTATAAGGTTAATAAGTTACACTTAAGTTTTATTATAGATCCAAGTTATGGATTTGGACTTAGTATTTATTTATTAGGGGTTTAAGGTTTTATACCAAATTATGATTATTTCTTATTTAAGAGATATTTCTAAAGAATTTAAAAAATAGGTATTTTACATAATAGATAAGGATTTATTACTTGAAAACCATAAAAACCTTTGGAATCATACATTTAGTATTTTTATAGTAAACTATGTTTATTCATGATCTTAAATATGATTTTTATTTATTTTTAAGTATTATTCTTACTTTTATAATTTTTTACAAAGGATTATATGTCCTTAAATATTTTCTTCAAGTTTTATTTGAAAAAAATTAGGTTAGTATTTTTATAAAATAGTAGACTTATTTTAATATGCAAAAATGATTTTTATTCATTTTAGGACTTTTCCTTAATTTGTGAAATATCACTTAGGCTTTAGTGGGGTTAACATTTATTTGCATTTTATTTAACTTAAATAAGTTAAGTTATATTTTTCTTAGGTAGATATTATTTTTGTGATCATTGTGATATGTTATATGTATTTTTATGATGTTTCTATATTTTTCTAGGGCTCAAATGAATTTAGGGGTATTTTGGTAATTATTAAATAGAAAACTGATTTCTTTGGGGGGCAATAATTTAGTTGTGGCCCAACTAGTGAGGACTAGACCAA
This sequence comes from Avena sativa, assembly GCA_916181665.1. Lineage (NCBI taxonomy): Eukaryota > Viridiplantae > Streptophyta > Magnoliopsida > Poales > Poaceae > Avena > Avena sativa. Next base: position 20,592,009 of record OV702290.1, on the reverse strand, counting down.
GTCCAGTGGACAGGCCCATTAGGGCCCAACTTGGTCTGGCATGGGGTAACCCCCAGCCTGACCCACCTCACCCACACACACACACCACACGCACACACGATCCTCATCTCTCTTGTTCCCCCCTTGTGCGCGTGATGTCGTTGCCACATGCTTGATTCTGGTGAATGCCGGCCATTTCAGCTGTTGCCGCCAGCTACTGAAGCTCCAAGGCCGCTTGGCCGATCTGGCCCTCTGATTTGATTTAGCCTCGAGGCCCTATCGAGCTCGCCCCCCAATGCTTATCTGCTCAAGCCTGGCACCACCGCCGGTGTTGATCTGGCCGACTCCGGCCCTTGCCAGCACCACTCCACATAGGCATGTGCTCTATCTTTGGCCTCTACCTCGCCTACTTGTGCCTCGGCCTTGGCCACCACCCCTACATAGCGCGCTGCCAGCCCTAGGATGTGCCGCTTTGGTCCGGCATCAAGGATGACGCGGCCCGGCTCTCCCGCGGCTCCTGCCCTACATCTCCCTTGCTTCATCTTCACCACGCATCTCTCCATCTGATGTCGGCGGTATGGCAATAGATGACTGCAACCCCGGTGTCCTTCGATGTGTCGCCTTGCTATGGTGGTGTACTTATGGTGGTGATGTCACTTCTTATTCAACAATGGTTATATGGTTGGGAGGTTGTTAGTGAACTACTGGTGATTATCTATGTGTTTTGGCTATGCTAATTTGGTACTTGGTTAGGCTTTAGCTGTTGATATTTTGTTGAATAGAGAATAAATTTGTTACAGGGAAATATCTCTGGTAAGTAAATCTAGGATTGGTTGGTATGTCTTAGTTCTAGTGTGATTAGGACATGATTATGTGATTTTTGTTCTTTCTAATTAACATATACCCATGTAAGTGTTCTTTGGAATAGAGTAGATGCTTTTCTTGATTAAGCAATCTGGCATAACAGTTCGCATATGCTCATGTACAAGATCTGGTCTCTAATCAACTTTGGCTTTATGCATCCACCTTTCATATCTCAAAAATAATGTGTAGGTGTGATGTAAAGTGTAAATAACAAGGATTTCTATGTGGACTTGAGGTGTAGAATATGCTGGAGTTTATTATAACTATCTCATACATACATCTGCATGCTACAAATAGCTTCTATACCTAATACTGATATGATTTGCTTATTGTAATTAAATGGGTGGACTGAGTTTTGGGGTTCTTGGTTAAGGTACCATTATTTAATAAATCATGCTTATAGTTCTTAGGTTTTTTATTGTGCTGATCCAAGTTATAGTTTTTGAATTAACAGAATAACACTATATTTATTATTTTGGCTTGTTTAAGTTGTACGAACTAGATCTTGTCTGCTTTCTTGGCAAGCCCATGATGCATAGGCTGAGGCAATGGTAATAAGAATAGATACTTAAGGTTTGGCATTTGATTTCTCTGTTATGCTATTTGCATAGCATCACTATGCAAGACTGAGAGAAATCTCTCCTCACAACCCAAGGTTGTGTAGGATGTGGTTACTTGTTGTCCGATTCCTAGACATGACTTATTTGTTGACTTCTACTATTGTGGGTCTGCTATTGTCGTGCGTCACTGGAGTGTGCACAATAGTATAGTTCATAGTGGTATGATTTGCTACTATGGGTGTTACTAATGGCCAGATCTGCCCCGGGCAAGTGATGCAAAGACTGAGGCTTAAAATTATATTAGAACAGATTTGCGGACTTGATTCTTGGACTAACCTATGATGCAAAGGCTGAGGTATTGCTTGGTCAGAGGAAACACTTATTTTTGGTGCCTTAAACCTCTATGATGATTTCTAGATAGCATTTCTATACAGATCTAAGAGGTTTCTTTCTTATCTTCCTGTTGCTTGTAGAGTTGTTGCCCAAAATAAATAAGAACAGGTAATATGCTTGAATATTAGTGTTGTAACCTACTGTGGAAAGGTAGCTACTATTGTTGATGTGCTTGTGTCCTTATGGTAATTCTTGATCAGCTACTGATGCCATCCCTCTCCTTTTAGCTCCTGGCTTGATCTATTAGATCTGTTGCTACTCTTATTTTGGTAAACTCCGTCCTTCTTATTGTTGGATCTAATTCCTAGCATTTTCTAATCAGCCATGATATTAAGATGGTATTGGCTGATTGTGGAATATGCTCTGGTAATGAAGTGGAAATATTAGTGGTATCCTTGCTATTCTGGGAACAGTGCTCCTATTGCTCCTTTATAATAAGAAAGAAGTGTGGTGCGGCTGGGATGAACACAGAGGTGAGATGGTCTCTTCTGCTCCTATCCTGCTACCTTTATACTATTGTTGATGTTGCTACGGTTGTGACAGCATATAAGCTGCATGTGGTGATAGTGCTGCTTGTAAGTGGCCCCTATTCTTATACAGGTTATTAACTTGGTTTTTTTATTTCCTTGATTAAGGTTTGATGCTTATCCTATTGAGATATTCTTTGACTCTATCAAGTGTATTATTGCCATGGAACTTAACTATCAGTTAAGTGTGATTACTATTTATTCCGGTGACTTTACCCTTTAATATGTTTAGCTGACTAGTGCTAAACTAGATTAATGCATGCTCTATTGGATTTCATTTTATCTAAGCTTAGCTAAGCCTAGGGGTATCATAGCTTGCTTAAGATAGAACTTGGGATCAGTCTACTTTATTGAAGATTTTTCCCTTCCTGTTGCCTCTCTATGTTCAGGTGTATAGCACAATCTCAAAGTTGATCCATGTCTCTGATATGTTGGTTTGATTGGTGATACCTCTAGGTTTAACATGTGGATATTGAGAGTTCTTGTCAATATTCCCAAGTTAAGCTTAAACATTAAATTGCCTCACCTATGGTGGGGCAAACATTTTAACCTCACAGAAGTTTTCCTTTTATATTTTTGTTGTTCCTTGTAGGAATCAAGAAACAAGACAAAGATCAAGAATATGAAGAATTGAGGGACAGAGGACACATGAATAATTAGAAGATTAGTCTAGGTTTTCCTTTTACCAAATATTGTAATATCTTTTCTATTTGGATATTTTAAAGAACTTGTATTATTGTATATTATTAATAAAGTGGAATTTAGACATTTGTAAACAATAATGTAATATTTGTATTATTGTAATAAAATAATTCTTTTCTACTACATTAGTTTTATTATCCCTTTTGTTCATAATTGTAAAAATAATATAATATTGTGTGATGTAAATAAGATAGTCTTTATTAATTCTTGTTCATTATTTCTTTATTGTAATATCATATTACATTACTCAATTATTCATATCACTTCTATAAGTTCTGTTTTATTATCGAAGACTTCCAAATATTGTATCTTATTCATAAATAAGATTTCAATTCTTATTTCTTATTGCAATTCAATTTTCATTTCTTATTCCATTTCAAATTATTTTATTTTGGTACAATAAATCTTGTAATATTTATATAACATTAATGAATTCAATAACTCATTTCTTTATTTTTAAACCAATTTCAAAATTCTTTTGAATTCAAATAAATCATTTGAATCTTTTAAATTCTGTCGCATTCGCCCGGATGTTTCCATCGGAACAAGAGAGATCCCGATCCCTCACTATCTTGTTTAGTTGGCGTGAAAATTATCTAGATTTTCTATGCACGAATGCAATGCACACACCTAAGCTCATCTTATTTCTAAGCTCTAATACTAGGATGTTACACCATGGCTAACCAGTCCAACAATGATCCCTCGGATATATATATCTTTCTTCTCGGAGAGCTCATCAAACCTAGTATGAGTTCTTCCACTAGTCTTAGATCTTAAAGTGATCCAAAAAAAAACTTTCACAAGCAATTCCTGGAGCAAATCTACAGCTTACAAGCTCCTAAGCGACCCTATGTGCATAGGATTCCAATGAACCCAATAGTAACATGAAACGTGGCGAACTCAGGGGGTTTATTAGCTTAGTAGAATTGTAGATATAGTCTCACTATAAAAATAACGCACACACACAGGTGACACTTTTTTGGGGCGGCATAAGCCAAAAATGCTTGCAAAAGTTGCTTACCTAGTGGGTGAGGGTTCATTGCGGCTATCGAGGGAGGCACAAATATTTACACCATGGTATTACCGATACCAGCACAAAATTGTGCCCTGGTAGGTGGTAGGAAAGTGCGGTGTCGTTGATTGCCTTGGTTGATTAGGCGCATGCACATTAACTAGCGTCGTGGATTATACGTGACATGCACAATGGGTATGTCTAGGCTGGTAGGTTAACCACATCCCCACCACGGAAGTCAAGCGTTGGTCGAGCGGTTATAAGTATCTCTTCCATACTCTTCAACGTCTCCCCACTCCCCACTTATCTTCACCCTCTCTCTGCATGAAAGCTTCAGCTGGTAGCAGGGCGAATCCGGCGAGAGCTAGGTGGCGGAGTATAGAGATCGACTGCGAGATGGGCGTAAGCATTTTTTGGATTTTAATTTTGTTTTAGGAAGATATTAGGGGTTTCTTGATCGAGATCCATCTAGGATTTTTTCATTTGGGGGGAAATCTCATTTCTTCAGATTTCATCACCCATCCCATAGATTCTGCTTCGATTGCCACCTAATGCTACTAACGACGACATGCAATGGAATGATATGATATGGCGATGGATACACAACTTCTGTGTAGGTGTAGTGTCAACACCCGAATTTTTAATCCCAAATGCCTATTATGCCATACATCGCAATCCCAGGATTACCATTTTTGCGAGACATAACAGATTGGATATCACAGTACATCATCCATTACAAACCATAATAAGGTCTTACACAAATAAAAGGATCTCATGATCTAGTCTTAGTACAAACAAGTAGCGGAATAATAAGCGTAGCGATGGGCTCCATCTTCAGTGTCACAGGCAATCCTGGCGATGGGAGATGATCCTAGTTGTCGTAGCCCTCCTGCTGTCCTCCTTCATGGTAGTCCTCCTCATAGTCTGGCCACGGGAATAGCCAGGGACAAAGCCATGAGTACTCTTTAAGTACTCGCAAACTATCACTAACAAGTAAGGCAGTTCTAGTAGGAAAGCTAAGTTCTAAGTTTATTTGTAAAGTTAAGTTTGAAACCTAAGCTGAGTTCAGAAACAAAGAAAGATAAAATAAAGTTTGAAATCACCTAAGTGGGAACTTAGTTGTCATAGTCACAACTCTATTGTGGTCAATTCATGTCACAATTCATTTCATAAGTCATTTTGAAAACATCTAACAACGGAACAGTATGGCCACTCCAACTGTCCATAACTGCGGATGCGGCTATTCGAATATTTGACACTCTGCAGAGGTGGTACACTTTCACCACAAAATTCGATACATCTGTCAGGGATAACCCTAAATCATCATACTTAGTATGCAAATAATCAAACATAACCTTTCCTTTACACACTCTAGTATAAGAACCTCTCCTATGAGCATGGCCTCCCAGCCATGGCCATCTGCTATCCTGGGCACTACATAGGTGGACAACATTGAGAGGTAGCCTTAGCTTAAACCTCTCCCGCGAGGGAACTAATACTAATGCATATAAACTTCCGGCTAAGCCTTACCCAATTCAGGTATTGTGGTTGTACGGTAAAATTGGAATGGTAGCGCATCCGAACCCAACCATCAGTTTTTATAAAGGGGATAAGGCTCATGCCTCAACATTTTCATCATCATAAACCATTTGTGTTTCTCAACACATGTCAAAACATCTCAATAGAATGACTCATCATTCCAAGGTTTTCACAAGTCATTTTCACCAAGTATTCCCATCTAAAGTGATCAAGTTTTGGTTTAGCTCTAACTACTAAGTTAAGAGTGTTCACTAATGTGGGATGCTAGGATCAATCTCATGCCATAGAATGACATGTAAGTCTAACTAGATAGGTCAAGTTTTATACTCTTTATGCTATCTATAAATAAGTAAGAAACTTTGGTAAAGTAACAGAAAATAAAGCTTGTAGATAAAACTTGGAGTAGGTATAAGTTAAATGGTATAACCAAAGCATGCCTAATGGATTTTCTTAGGCTATCTAGCTTGCAAGGTTTAGCTTGCATTGTTAATGATGGCTTTCCTTGTTTGGTGCAGTGGTTGAAATTCTCCTCTTCTTCTTCGGGGTAGAACTCCTCCTCCTCGTAGACTTGGTCGGTACTATCTTCTATAAGTACATATGGAATACACAATCACCAAACAATACTTAACTAGTCTACTAAGAACACTAAGGCACACATTTGATGATCTAGTATCATCACAAACATCACAAGGTTTAATGAACTAAGTTCCTTTATTTTATTTGAGAAAAGTAATTTCTACTCATTGAAATTAACTAAGATCTAATATTCTCCAATTAAAATATGGGATCATGTGGACACATGTCATCACATATTCTAATATATGGGAATGTGATTTAAAGGTTGGATCACATTTTAATAAGTTTAAGTTTAATAATTAATGATTTAAAGTGACTACAAATGCCTATATATCATTATTTTGGTACTAGTCCAAAGTCACTGCATGCAAACCTTAATATTATTTCATATTCAGATAGGTATGGTTAAATGTGATTTTTGAGAGTTGGAATTAACTCAAAAGCTATTATGGTTGATTTTATAAAAATGTTTGAATGTGAAAAAGCTTTTGTCTTGTTATTTTTGCTAGGAGAGATCTCTAACTCTAAATGATTTAAATCCAACGGGCTTGGATAGATATTTTTATTACCTTTCCAACACAATTGGAATCACTCAATTTGGATTTATAGATCTTTCTGAAATGATTTTTGAATTAAGGGACATAACTAAGTTTCAGCTAAAATGGAAAAGGATTTATTCGAATTAAATGGGTTGCACGGGAAATAAATGGGCCGGCTTGGCTGGTTTTAAGTGAGGGCCCCACCTGTTAGTGGGACAGGGGTTGCTGAATCAGAATGGGAGGACGGTGGCCGCAGGATTAGATCCTGGATCAACGGCTCACAGCCATCGTCCACGCCGGAACAGTTCTCGACGGGGACGAACCCTAGCATGGTCGGTGAGGGTGCAGAGAGTTGTGGGCGGGGACGAACCCTAGCTACTGGTTGCGGCTGGCTCTGGTGGAGCTCGGGGAGGTTTCTGAGGGGGAGTGGATGCGAATGGTGTGAGGAAACAGTGCTGGGAGGCGCTCTATTTATAGCGGGGCGAGGGTGCAGAGAGTTGTGGGCGGAGCTCGCCGGTGACGATGGCACAACGAGCTAGAGGCTTGGGCGCTAGGCTAGGACGATGGGCGGCGCCCTGGCGAGTGTCACGGAGGTGCGTGTGCTGTGAATTGTGGTCGGGAGAAGTGAGCGGCGCGGCGCGCATGCTGTCTTTGTCGACGACGAGTTTCGCGGCGGCCGGCGGCTACGGGTCACGGTCGGGGAAACGGGCATGTCCTCTAGCTTCCTAAGGCGGTGGTGATCATGTAGGTGGGCGGCGAGAGCGAGGAGGGGTCTGGTTGAGCGGGGACTGTGCGTGCTCTGTGGGCAGCGTCGGCATGGCAGACACGTTCCGGGCGCGGAGGTTCCTTGCTTCTCCTCGCTCTGTCCTCGAGCTGGGGCTGGCCTGGAGGAGGGAGTGGTGCACGGGCGACGCGTTGGGCAAGGTGGGCGAGGTTGGCGGCGCTAGAGGCGCTTTGTCGCTAGTGAGGGTTCTCAAGGTGCTCGGCATTAATGTCCATGACCATTTGGTCGTGGGCACAGTGGTTGGCCGGGCTAGAAAAGGGTAGGGGGTGCACTGGAGAGGCTGTGGTTGCAATGTGGGACACAAATTTGGCCAGAACAGTGCTCACACTAGTGTTTTTGATCTTTGTCTGATCTGTGCACACCAAGTGTTTGATAAAATGGCCAAAAGAAATCATGTTTGGAATTTTGAAATGAAATTTGGTGGAGTTGTTTGTCACATGCTTACGCATCTCTGGTTGCTAGGATTTGTCAAGTTGAAGTCATTTGGGTGGTTTTTGAAAAAGTGGGATCTAGACATATGAGATAGATTCCATTTTCAAATGTCTTTTAAAATTAGAGTTTGAATGTTTTTGGAAGATCACAAAGTGGGCCTTGGTACACCTTAACTTGTACTAGCAAGGGGTGCAAAGATCCACAATTTTTTCTGTTGGACTTTGAGTGCTAGGAATACCCAAAGTGGGCTAGTTGATTAAAATGGCAAAAGTGACCATTTCCATTATTAATTGTATTTGATTTCTTTTTCTTTGGATTTTGCTTGGGAATGATCTAGATGATGTGGCATTCATCTTAGAATCATTTTACAACCGTTAGAACAAACAATCATGGCAATTCAAATCAATTCCTATTTAATGCAACACCATATGCTGCTTTAATTTTTTTAAATGGAAAACGTTTTTTTAACCCTAAATAGGGTGTTTTGGATCTTGATAACTTGGATTAAAGTTTTGGGATGTTACAAACCTTCCCCCTTTAAAGAAAATCTCGTCCCAAGATTTAAGAAAGAAAACTAGGAACTAAAGAGATCTGGGACCTCAGTCCTAATGTAATCTTCTCCCTCCCAAGTGGCTTCTTCTTCGGTATGGTGATGACCCACAAGTATAGGGGTGTATCGCAGTATTTTTGAGGGAAGTGAAACCCAATTTATTGATTCGACACAAGGGGAGCCAAAGAATATTTATCTGCCTTAACAACTGAGTTGTCAATTCAACTACACCTGGAAACAAATCTTGCTCACAGCAGTTTATCAGTAGCAACAGTTTTGTAGTAGGAATAGTAAAGTAACAGCAGTAGTAAAGCAAAGACAGTAGTAACAAAAGCAGTAACAGTGGGATTCGAGCGCGGTAGGCATAGGGATGGATGGACGGGCGTTGCATGGACATGACAATTCACATAGCAATGAGAACATAGGGCAATTGCAGATAAATAAGATAAAGCATCCAAGTACTAGACAATCCTAGGCATGTGTTCCATATATAGTCATACGTGCTCGCATTGAGAACTTGCACAACATCTTTTGTCCTGCTAGCCCGTTTGCAGCGGGGCCTCTAGGGAACTACTGGCAATTAAGGTGCTCCTTTTAATAGAGCACCGGAGCAAAGCATTAAAACTCCATGAACACATGTGATCCTCACATCAAAGCCATTCCCTTCCGGTTATCCCGATTTCTGTCACTTCGGGGCCATAGGTTCCGGACAACAACGTGTGTATACAACTTGCAGATAAGACCAAAAACAATACTATCATAATGAATCAATAACATGTTCAGACCTGAAATCATGGCACTCGGGCCCTAGTGACAAGCATTAAGCACAACAAGTCGCAACAAAGTCATAATAAAAGATACTAGGCACCATGCCCTAACAATCTGATGCCATTACATGAACGATCTCATCCAATCCCTACCATCCCCATATCCTACAGCGGGGGATTACTCACTCATAGATGGGGGAAGCATGGATGGTCGATGGAGAAGCAATGGTGATGATGATGGCGATGATCTCCTCCAATTCCCCGTCCCGGCAGGGTGCCAGAACGGAGTTTCTGGTGTTGTTTCGTGGAATCTGGTGGTGGCAGCGGAGCGGAACTCCTTCTGGAAAAATGTCGAACCCCCCGGAGTTTTTAGGTTAGAAGGCTTCTTATAGGAGAAGAGGGAGACCAAGGGGGTGTCTGGCGGGAACACACCATGCCCTAGCGCGGCCAGGCCTAGCCCGCGCCTGGGGGTGGTGTGGCTAGCCCCTCGCCCTCCTCCGTCTCATATTCTGGCTCCGTGAGTCTTCTGGAAAAAATAGGCACTTTGGCTTTTGTCCCGTCCAATTCCGAGAATATTCATTTTCTGACTTTCCTGGAACCAAAAACAGTAGAAAATAGGCAGGTGGCACTGTGGCTCTTGTTAATAGGTTAGTCCAAGAAATCATATGAAAAGTACTCCAAAGTGTGGACAAAACACAAGAAAGTGGATAAAACCAAGCATGGAACATCAAAAATTATAGATACATTTGGAATGTATCAACATCCCCAAGCTTAACTCCTGCTCGTCCTCGAGTAGGTAAGTGATAAAAAGAAAGAATAATTTTTGAGGTGACATGCACCATCAAAGATTTAATCAAAGTATTTGTAAAACATTCAAAGCTGGGATCATAGTACTTCAATCATAACATGAAAGACAAAGTTCTAGCAATAGGACAAAGAAACTATGATGCAACATGAAAAGGCACAAACAAAAGATTCATGAATAATAATGCTTTGCAAGACATTTGTTTGTTTCACATAAAGAAAACATAGCATAATAGTATTCAGCTTGTCCCTCATAGAGTAGCAAATAAAAATGCATAGGACACCTTCAAAGTTCGTAAGAGTGACTAGATACAAATAGTTTAAAACAAGCAATATCAAGTTATGCATCAATCAACTAGTCTTGGGACAATGCACATAGAACTAAGAATGGCCACTATGCTCTCAAAGTAGGTGCATAAATATAGAAGGTGGAGACTCGATATATAAGTGGAAGAAAGGCCTTCATAGAAGGAAGTAGGGATTCAAGTCTCATAAAGAGCTTCCAAAAATTATGGTACTTATAGCTTTCAGCTCTCATTGCCCCTATCATAAGCATCTTGAAGGTGATTAAGTTTAAAAGGAACAAACTATGGTGTACATGCTTAACGAAGTATAAGTTAGAAATCTCATGTACCTTGTATACGAGGGTCGCTCCTCATGCTACTCAAGTTTAGTCACCGGTAAGGTCTTGTCATTGTAAGTATATGTGTATCATAGAGAACCGCCAATGGGGTAACCCTTGCTCGATGATATGGAAGAATCCCCATATCAAAATGACAAGGCAAGCAGACAACGAGCATCTCAGCAATCTTCTTATTTACCATGGGAATATGGTGCTTTTTTCTCTCTTTCCTCTTTTCATAATCTCATTTTTTTTCTTTTTCTCTTTTGTCTCAATATAGGACTCTTTTTTTATAAGAAGAATGCTTCATAGACAGCTCATTATGGTTACGCTACAGGTTTCCACCATGTCAGCATGGATTAGACCAGCGGCCCAGGCGTTTCTCTAACACATATACATAACTCCATGGACTTACAAGCTCCCCTTTCATTTCACACCGACGACATCCATATACAAAAGAGCATGATATCAACTAGGTACAAGTACCAAGTGCAATGTTGAAAGCGTTCCCCATGACAGCATGGTTCTGCTAATTCTCAACAAATAAGTGCAATCATATACAACATAGACGACACAATGGTTCAAGTTTATTAAGGGCAAGAAAAGTAAAGTGTGCCATCAAGTTCGTGAGAGCTTTAATCACTAGTTTTCTCATAACAAGTTTAATTTGGAAGGTAAACAAAAACATGAATATACTTGGAATAGCATAAGCTAGTAGGTAGGTATGGTGGACTCTTTGGAATAACTTGGTTTAGGGAGTTGGATGCATGAGTGGAACTCATACTTGGTTGTGGAGGCTAGCAAAAGACTGGGAGCGACAAACTAAGAGAGCAATAATGGCCATAATCATGCAGAGCGACAAAACATCATTGATCAAAGCATAAAGTGATACTACAAGTTGAAAACTAAAGGATCATCAAGGCTATGGCGACTTTGGATAGTCATTACATGGTGTGAGCATGTGCCAAGTCAACCCAAATAAAGCATCAAAGGAGAATACCACAATACTATGCTTTAATATGCTAAAACAACGGATGATTCATCCAAGGCACATTAAGAAGTCTCAATTGTTTATAACAAGTCATGCTACAGCAAAGAATACTAATCATAAAGCCAAAAAAATATCAAGCATGGCATGACAAAGCATAGGCACAGTCAAAAACAAGCTCTCTTTACCACTTAAGCATGAGCTTTCCTACTCTTTTCCAAACCAAACCAAACTATTTGAACACCAATTTATTCAGCAAACTAAGAAAACAAAGAAAACGAAAAACCAAAACAAAAACAAAAAAGAAGACGCTCCAAGAACAACACAACTGTGCATGAAACAATAAAAATGAAATGTTTGGAAGAAACCTGGGATTTTTATTGATGAAGAAGGGGACGCCTTGGGCATCCCCAAGATTTGATGCTTGTACTTCTTGGATATTTCTTGTGGTGACACACGTGGCCTCCCCAAGCTTGAGCTTCAGTCTATCCTTTATCTCATTACTCATTCCTTCCATACACCTGAAATTTTTCCTTCATACAAAACTTTACACAATCTTTATTAGCAACATTAGTGCACTCAATATAATAAGTATTAAGGTTCAGTTCTAACACCAAATAAACTTCCATTAGAACACTAGCTACTTTAGCACTTCCCTTAGAAAGCTCAATTCCCCAAAAGAATTCAAAAAGGAACCAACAAGAAGCAAATACAGAAAATGACAGAAATCTGTCAAAACAGACCAGCTGGTAAAGATGAATTTTTTCGAAGACCTTCTGTTGCTCCAATAAAAAAGTGTTGAACTAATTAAAGTTAGATAACAACCTGGGGCAGAAGCAAAAAAATTCACGCCTCAAAAAGACATTCATAGATTTTACACGAATTTTTATGGTGAAGCACAGAAATCTGTTTCGGGACAGCAACTTTCCCAATCATTACTTCTCTCTCATTAGAGGTTACTCTTGGCACAAAAAGCAAATAAAAAGGATAAGGAGCGGTTATTACAGAGGTAATAACTTCCAAGACTCATCTAAAACTTTTGGGTTATCTCCCAATAAGTACTTTTCTTTAATGCCTTTAAGTTAGGCATAAGCAAAAACTAAAATGGATAGAATAGAAGTAAGTGGAGATAATCATCATGAAAACATTGTTTTGTTCAATGAAATCTTTTTGTTAACAAGGTTGATCAGGTCTTGTTACCAAAACAATTTCATATGATACAAAACTTTGTATTCCACTAATGATTATGTTACCTCAACCTTGATAGCAATAGTCCCAATCATAATAGTTTCAAATTTTTCTCTTGGTATGGGACAATATATTTCTCCAACTTGAATTCCCTCAACATGTTTAATTGAATTCAAACCATAAGTCCTTTCAATCTTCTTGGGGAAATAGATAGTATGTTCCTTGTCATTAACATTGAAAGTCACCTTTCCTTGATTACAATTAATAATAGCTCCTACAGTATTAAGAAAAGGTCTCCCAAGAATAATAGACATATTATCATCTTCAGGCATTTCAAGCACAACAAAATCTGTTAATATCAAGCAATAGTGAGCCACCTGAATAGGTACATCCTCACATATACCCACAGGAATAGTGGTAGATTTATCAGCCATTTGCAAAGATATATCAGTTGGTATCAATTTTTCAAGCTGAAGCCTCTTATAGAGAGAGAAAGGCATAACACTAACTCCAGCTCCCAAATCACACAAAGCAGTTCTAACATAACTATTCTTAATAGAGCAAGGGATAGTTGGAACCTCTGGGTCTCCAAGTTTCTTAGGAACCTTACCATTAAAGGAATAATTAGCAAGCAAAGTAGAAATTTCTTCATTAGGGATCTTCCTTTTATTCAAGACAATGTCCTTCATATACTTTGAGTAAGGAGGCAATTTAATAGCATCAGTCAAAGGAATTTGCAAGAATAAAGGCTTGATCCACTCACAAAACTTATTATAATGTTCATCCTCCTTTGACTTGTGTTTCTTATCAGGGAAAGGCATAGGATTTAGGACCCAAGGTTCTCTTTCACTACCATGTTTCTTAGGAATAAAATCTTATTTGGTGTATTTAGTATTCTTAGTGTGGTTTTCAGGTTCTTCTTCAACTTTTTCTTCATTAGGAACTTCATTTTCTTCATTACCACTTTCAGTTTTAGCATCAGAGATAGATATACTATTGGGATCTATAGCAGGTTCAGAGGGTTATACAACAGTTTTATGTTTCTTTTTCCTTTTCTTACGAGTAGAACCACTATTTTCAGCTTGTTGCCCCTCAGGATCCTGCTCAATTCTTTTGGGATGCCCCTCAGGATATAGAGGATCCTGGGTAGCAGCATCACTTCTAGTTCTAATTTCATAAGCATGTTTTTCTTTACCAGCATTAACTAGCAAGTCGTTTTGCACTTTAACGAGTTGATCTATTTGAGTTTGAACCATTTGAAAGTGTTTAACAATCATTTTAACATCATTAGAGGTTCTTTCCACAATATCTTTCAACTCAACAATAGCTCTAGTGTTTTCTATTAGATGATTTTGCACCCTTTTATTAAAGTTATCTTGCTTAACAATAAAGATATCGAATTCTTCTAAGCATTGATCAGGAGGTTTAGAGTAAGGGATATCACCTTCATCAAAGTGTTGGAGAGAGTGTACCTCAATAGTGGATGAGTAGGGAATAGGCTTACATAATTCTTTAATAGGAGGTAAATTCTTGACATCTGCAGCTTTAATTCCCTTCTCCTTAAGACATTTCTTAGCTTCCTTCATCACTTCATCATTTAATTCAATAACTCCCCTCTTCTTTGATGTTGGAATAGGCACCGTAATAGATGGTTCAGGTACAATTACTTTAGGTATAGCTTGTTTAGGAGGAGTCCAATCTTCATAGTTCTTACTTATTTTAGCCATTAATTCCTTAGCTTCCTTAGGAGTCCTATTCCTGAAAACACAATCAGCATAACTATCTAAGTATGTCCTAGATTCCTCTGTTAGTCCTTATAAAATATATCAAGAAGCTCATTCTTAGGTAATGGACTTCCAGCTTGTGCATGAATCAAAGCACAAAACCTTGCCCAAGATTCAGGCAATACCTCTTTTTCTCCCTGTTTAAAATCAAAAACTTCCTGCAAAATAGCATGTCTAGCACTAGGAGGAAAATATTTCTATAGGAAAGTACTAATCAAGCACTCAGGGCTATCAATAGATCTAGGAGATAAATTACTAAACCAAGTTTTAGCTTCTCCTTTTAGCGAAAAGGGGAAAATCTTAGCAACAAAGTAAGTACGCATCTTAATATCATCAGAAAACAAGACACTCATGGTAGAAAGTTCATTCATATGTGCTACCACACTTTCATTCTTAGTCCCACAAAAAGGTTGTTTCTCGACAATAGCTATGTAAGATAGATCGAGAGAGAAATCATAATCTTCATCTATAATGTTTATGGCAGATGCGGCAAACTTAGCATCAAGAGACAATTTGGGTCTAATAGTATGCCTCCTAAGGAGACTCTTAGCAGCGCTCCTATCATGGGTGTTTTTACATTCTTTAATAAATTCATCGGTCATCTCAACATAACCATCTTCAATATCATAACTCTCACTAGACTCAGGTGAGCTAACAGGTGTGGTAGTGTCTTCATTAGGAGTTTCGGTATTTCCAACTATAGTTCTAGCAATCGTAGCATCTAGTAAAGGACCTAATGAACCACTCTTATCAAGCACAGTAGAAGCAACATCATAAGCATCAGAAGTTTCAGATTCAGCAGTAGTAGCAGTGTGTGCAGCATGTGTATGTGGTGGTGTAAGGAACTTACTCATAACAGACGGTGAATCAAGAGCAGCAGAGGTGTTTAGAACCGTACTTCTTCTTGTAGTGGATGGTAAAATAGGAACCTTGCCATCACGAGACTTGCCAATGATGGATGGATAGCAGCGAACAATAGAGAATCCAAGTGAACTTGATAAATAAAGCTATGCTCCCCGGCAACGGCGGCAGAAAATAGTCTTGATGACCCACAAGTATAGGGGGTGTATCGCAGTATTTTCGAGGGAAGTGAAACCCAATTTTTTGATTCGACACAAGGGGAGCCAAAGAATATTTATCAGCCTTAACAACTGAGTTGTCAATTCAGCTGCACCTGGAAACAAATCTTGCTCACAACAGTTTATCAGTAGCAACAGTTTTGTAGTAGGAATAGTAAAGTAACAGCAGTAGTAAAGCAAAGACAGTAGTAACAAAAGCAGTAACAGTGGGATTCGAGTGCGGTAGGCATAGGGATGGATGGACGGGCGTTGCATGGACAAGACAATTCTCATAGCAATCAGAACATAGGGCAATTGCAGATAAAATAAGATAAAGCATCCAAGTACTAGACAATCCTAGGCATGTGTTCCATATATAGTCATACGTGCTCGCAATGAGAACTTGCACAACATCTTTTGTCCTGCTAGCCCGGTTGTAGTGGGGCCTCTAGGGAACTACTAACAATTAAGGTGCTCCTTTTAATAGAGCACCGGAGCAAAGCATTAACACTCCATGAACACATGTGATCCTCACATCAAAGCCATTCCCTTCCGGTTATCCCGATTTCTGTCACTTCGGGGCCATAGGTTCCGGACAACAATGTGTGTATACAACTTGTAGATAAGACCAAAAACAATACTATCATAATGAATCAATAACATGTTCAGATCTGAAATCATGGCACTCGGGCCCTAGTGACAAGCATTAAGCACAACAAGTCGCAGCAAAGTCATAAAGCACTAATAAAAGATAATAGGCACCATGCCCTAACAATCTGATGCCATTACATGAACGATCTCATCCAATCCCTACCATCCCCATAGCCTACAGCGGGGGATTACTCACTCATAGATGGGGGAAACATGGATGGTCGATGGAGAAGCGATGGTGATGATGATGGCGATGATCTCCTCCAATTCCCCGTCCCGGCAGGGTGCCAGAACGGAGTTTCTGGTGCTATTTCATGGAATCTGGTGGTGGCGGTGGAGCGGAACTCCTTCTAGAAAAACGTCGAACCCCCTAGAGTTTTTAGGTCAGAAGGCATCTTATAGGCGAAGAGGGAGACCAAGGGGGTGCCTGGGGGACCACACCATGCCCTGGCGCGGCCAGGCCCAGCCCACGCCTAGGGGTGGTGTGGCCAGCCCCTGGCCCTCCTCCGTCTCGTATTCTGGCTCCGTGAGTCTTCCGGAAAAATAGGCACTTTGGCTTTTGTCCCGTCCAATTTCGAGAATATTCATTTTTTGACTTTCCTGGAACCAAAAATAGCAGAAAACAGGCAGCTGGCACTGTGGCTCTTATTAATAGGTTAGTCCAAGAAATCATATGAAAAGTACTCCAAAGTGTGGACAAAACACAAGAAAGGAGATACAACCAAGCATGGAACATCAAAAATTATAGATACATTTGCAATGTATCATATGGTTGCTCCATTGGATCATGAGAAATTTGATACTCCGGGTCCTGGTGGTTCTGTAAGATTCCTCCAAGATACGGATGGGCACTTCATGATACGTCAGATCCTTGGCTCAGTGATTGATGTTCTTGAAAACTTCGGTCTTCTCTGGCACTTCTAGGCATTTGCGAAGTAACGAGATATGGAACACATTGTGGATGGCTGACATCTCTTCTAGAAGTTCTAGTTGATACGATACTTCTCCTCGGTGATTCAGAATCTTGAAGGGTCCGATATATCTCGGGGCTAACTTTCCTTTCAGACTAAAACGTTGGGTTCCCTTCAATGGCGAAACCCTGAGATATACAAAATCTCCGACATTGAAAGTCAGGTCTCTCCTTCTCTTGTCAGCATAACTCTTTTGTCTGGATTGGGCGGTCTTGAGGTGCTCACGAACTTTGTGAACCTTCTCTTCAGCTTCTCGTAGGATGTCGGGTCCAAAAATCTGACTCTCTCCTACTTGTGACCAATTAAAAGGGGTACGGCATTTCCTTCCATATAAGAACTCAAATGGGGCCATTTGCAAACTGGCTTGATAACTGTTGTTATATGAGAATTCTGCGAAAGGTAGGGAATCTTCCCATTTTGATCCGTACTCTAACACACAAGCTCTCAACATATCTTCTAGGATTTGGTTGACTCTTTTAGTCTGTCCATCGGTTTGCGGGTGATAAGTTGTGCTGAAATTCAACTTGGTTCCTAATCCTTCTTGGACTTTCTTCCAAAATCTCGAGGTAAATTGGGTTCCTTGATCTAATACCATGGCCTTGGGGGTTCCATGCAAACTGACGATTCTAGCAATGTACAACTCTGCTAGCTTCGAACTCTAGTAGGTTGTCTTGACAGGTATAATGTGAGCTACCTTGGACAGTCTATCCACTATGACCCAGATTGAGTCATTTCCCCTACTAGAAGTAGGCAAACCGGTGATAAAGTCCATTCCGATGGAATCCCATTTCCATTCCGGAATCTGCAATGGTTGCAACAGTCCTGCGGGTCTCTGATGTTCCGCTTTGACTCTCTGACAGATATCACACTTGGTGATGTAGCTCCCGATTTCTCTCTTCATCTTGTGCCACCAAAATTGCTCCTTCAAATCCTGATACATCTTCGTTCCTCCGGGGTGGATAGAATAAAGATTATCATGAGCTTCTTGCATGATAACTTGCTTCAGCTCCGAATCTACTGGCACACAGATACGTCCTTTGTACCACAGAACTCCTTCTTCGTCTTCGGTGAATCCAGGTACCTTTCTTGTACCAATACGACATTTGATTCCGTCGATACTTTCATTTCCCTTTTGGGCTTCCTTGATTTGTCTAATCAAAGTGGGTTGAAGTTCAATGCTAGCTAAAAATCCTTTCCTTACTAGCTCAGTTCTAAACTACTCCAACTCCTCATACAAACTTGGTTGCTTCTCCTTGATCATGGTGTTTAACCTACACGACAATCTGCTAAGAGCATCTGCTACCACATTGGCTTTGCCGGGGTGATAATGGATGTCAAGGTCATAATCCTTGATTAACTCTATCCATCTCATTTGCCTCATATTCATCTCCTTCTGAGTGAAAATATACTTCAAGCTCTTGTGATTAGAGTAAATCTCATGGCGATTACCCATAAGATAATGATGCCATGTCTTCAATGCCAAAACTACGGCTGCTAATTCAAGATCATGGGTAGTGTAGTTCTGCTCATGTTGCTTCAGTTGTCGAGACAGATACGCTATGACTTTGCCTTCTTGCATCAATACACATCCAAGACCAATCTTGGATGCATCACAATACATGTCAAACGTCTTCTTGATATCTGGCATGATCAATATTGGGGCTGAAATCAATCTCTTCTTGAGATCTTGGAAACTTGCTTCACATTTGTCGGTCCATTCAAACTTCTTGTCCTTCTTCAACAATTGAGTCATGGGTCTTGTGATGCTTGAAAATCCTTCTAGGAACTTACGGTAATATCTCGCTAATTTGAGAAATGCACGGACTTGGGTTTGAGTGGTTGGGGATTCCCATTCTTCTACATCTTTGATCTTGGCGGGATCAACAGCGACTCCTCCGGCAGACACAATATGTCCTAGGAATCCTACTTCTTTCAGCCAAAACTCACATTTGCTGAACTTGGCATACAACTGATGCTCTCTAAGGGTTTCAAGAATGATTCTCAGTTGTTGCTCATGCTCTTCTTCTAACTTGGAGTAGATAAGGATATCATCGATAAACACAACGACAAACTTATCTAGAAAATTCATAAAGATCTTATTCATGAGATTCATGAAATAAGTAGGGGCATTGGTTAATCCAAAAGACATGACCGTATACTCGTATAATCCATATCGGGTAGTAAAGGCGGTCTTTGGAATATTCGTTGCATGAATCTTAAGTTGGTGATAACCAGTTCTAAGATTAATCTTAGAGAACACACTGGCACCAGTCAACTGATCGAATAGATCCTCAATCTTTGGCAAAGGGTACTTGTTCTTGATTGTGACATCATTCAGCTTCCTATAATCTGTGCACAAACGGTTGCCTCCATCCTTCTTGTCGATGAACAAAACAGGCGATCTCCATGGCGATGCGCTTGGTTGAATCAAGCCTTTCTCCAGCATAGCATCCAACTGCTTCTTCAGTTCCACTAACTCTGATGGGTTCATGCTATAGGGTCTCTGAGCTATGGGACCAGTTCCGGGGATTAGTTCAATAATGCACTCAATATCCCGATCCGGGGGCATACCGGGCAATTCATCTGGGAATACGTCGGGGTATTCACAGACTACTCTGACTTGGTCTATTGTGGGTAGGGCTAGACTCTTGTTGCACTTGAATTGACAGGGCAAGGTTTTAGATATATGCTCTACTGATACTCCAGAGCTACTGGTCATGGTGATGGCTTTCTGGGCATAGTCAATCAATCCTTTATGCTTTGACATCCAATCCATTCCTAGTAGTACTTCCAAACCATTGGTTCCAAGTACTATTAGGTTGGCATAAAACTCTATCCCATGTATTCTGATAGGCACAGCTTTGCAAATTTTTCTAGCTTTTTTAGTGTAACCAGGTATTTGAACTATCATGACATGCTTCAAGTTGGTTGGGTGAATCTTACTAGTGCATGCAAATTCTTCGGTAACAAATGAGTGCGATGCTCCAGAATCAAACAACACTCTTTCTAAAACTGAGTTGACAAAAAATATACCTAGCACTACATCTGGAGCTTCTTGGGCTTCCTCGGTGTTCATGTGGAAGAGACGGTCGTTGCGGTTGTGAGGGTTCCCTGGGGCGAATCTTCTTCCTGGTTGAACACGACGCTGCTCTTGAGCTGGGGAATTCACATTGGTAGTGGCGGTAATCTTCTTGGGACACTCATTGGAGTAGTGACCCTTCACTCCACACTCGAAACAAGTAATATGAGACTTGTCTTTTGCTGCCATGGGCACAACATTGCTTCCAGTTCTCGGTGCAATGTTGTTGTTCTTGTTGTTGTGCTTGGGAGGTGCACGGTTGAAATTGATGGAGTTGCCGGGGTGGTTGTTGTTTTCTCTGGACTTCACATTTCCTCCGATGCGGTTGGGGTAGCTTGGACGAGACATTGGGGTCGATTGTTCTGCGGTGCATATCCGGCAGACGGGTTGGGACAGTACTTCTGGTGACTGCTGGATCCAGCTTGGTGCATCATCCGATGTTTGCGGTTGTCGTTTGCTTGATTAATCTTCCCTTCCATCTGAATGGCAGAGTCGACTAGCTCTTCGAGATCCTCGAAATGGATGTTGACGAGGACTATCTTAATCTCATCATGCAGTCCGTTCAGGAATCTCTCCTTCTTCTTGGCCTCCGTGTTGATCTCAGCAGGTGCATACCTGGCAAGGGACAAGAACCTGTCACGGTACTCCACTACAGTCATTATGCCTTGCTTTAGCTCTCTGAATTCATCTCTCACTCGGGTCACTAGACCCTGCGACACTTGGGTGTGGATGAACTTGACTTTGAAGGCTTCCCACGTCATCACTTGACCATGGTTCATCGTGCGGGTGCTGTTCCACCAAGCTCTTGCATCTCTGGCCAAATAGTGGGTGGCAAACAGAACTTTCTCCTTTGCATCCACTCCGGCGACTTCTAAGTTGTTCTCCATTGTCGGCAACCAATCATCGGCATCCAGTGGGTCTTCAGACTTGCTAAATATTGGGGGATTGGTATTCTGGAAGTTTTTGAGTTTGGATCCATGATGATCCTGATTTCCATGGTTCTAATTATTATGAGCCATCTGGGCGATCTGCTGCAGGGTGGCTAGATTTTCTTGGAGCTCTGCCCTACTAGCTTCACGGTCTGCAATGAGCGTCTGCAGAATCTGCAGCATTGGGTCTTGTGATGAGTTGCTCCCTCCTTGGTTTCCACGAGTCATCTGAAGATTGAGATAGATAATGGGGTAAGAGGGAAGTTCTAAGGTTCATGGTTTTGGTTTCAAGCTAAAACTTTGAGTTTGACTCTGGTTTTGCAACTAACTTCTTTTCATTCATTCAAGCAAAGCACACGATACAAACACACACACACACACCACAACCAAAAGGAAAACAGATGGTTTGAAGAACCATTCTATAAGATAAGATACAATGGGACCGATAGTCCTCACTCCTACGATAGTGCTCTAGTGCATCTACTCATCATCGATGAAGTCGGAGTCATCATCGTCGGTGTAGAAGTCCATAGCATCATCCTCCATATAGTCATCATCATTGTTGAGGTACAAGTGAATATCCCCTTGGATGTCTTCACCTTCCTCTTCTTCTTCTTTTGCTGCAAGCTGAGCTTCTTGCTCCTTGATGGTCTTCTCGAGGTTGGCCACCTTCTTGCAAAGACGGTCGATGGTGTGATCCTTCTTTGCACATTGACGGCGAAGAGACTGACAATCCTTGACGAGCAGTGAGAAAGTCTGGGCCTTCTGGGCGGCAATGGCAAGGTTGTGGTTGGCGAACTCTCTAGCATTGTCCAATTCCTTCTGTCTGTCATACAGCAGGAAGTCGAGGTTCTCCACTTGACGATTCAACTCCGGGTGACTTGGCATCTCTAGCAGCATTCCCATAGAATCACGCCTTGCATAGTGAGCAAAGCGGGTTCCTTGGATTAGGTTGACATTCTATGCGCAGAGACGAGCGAGAGCTTCATGCATTGCCCTGGCTAATCCATCTAGCCAGTTATTCTCTCTCACGGAGAACTGAATCTTCTTGGACATTGGTGCTTCTAACTTGCCTCGAAGATCAGCAACTACTAGCCATTGTAAATCTCCTCTTGGGGGACCATTGAGTTGAGCTCCAAAGAATTCTGGATGTGGGCGCTCCAAGTGCCCAGACAGTGCATCTAGATCCCTCTCGAAGATCCGTTGGCCTCCGTTGCCCAACTGGTAGAACTTGCAGTACTGAACTTCCATCTATAATAATTTAGGATGAGAAAGTTAGTGATGTGATCAAGTGTGTCAAAATTTTAGGTAGTAATGTAAGAATTTTTTAGGAACATGTATTTTTTGAGAGAAAGAATCCCAAGGGTAAGAGAGGAAATAGATTTTCACAACTACTCACTTTGGTTTTGAAACTAAGTTTTTGTTCGGACGTCCATTCTAACTAGGGTCTCCTATGGTCACGATGGCTCTAATACCAACTTGTCAACACCCGGATTTTTAATCCCAGATGCCTATTATGCCATACATCGCAATCCTAGGATTACCATTTTTGCTAGACATAAAAGATTGGATATCACAGTACATCATCCATTACAAACCATAATAAGGTCTTACACAAATAAAAGGATCTCATGATCCAGTCTTAGTACAAACAAGTAGCGGAATAATAAGCGTAGCGGTGGGCTCCATCTTCAGTGTCACAGGCAATGCTGACGATGGGAGATGATCCTAGTTGTCGTAGCCGTCCTGCTGTCCTCCTTCAGGGTAGTCCTCCTCATAGTCTGGCCACGGGAATAGCCAGGGACAAAGCCATGAGTACTCTTTAAGTACTCGCAAACTATCACTAACAAGTAAGGCAGTTCTAGTAGGAAAGCTAAGTTCTAAGTTTATTTGTAAAGTTAAGTTTGAAACCTAGGTTGAGTTTAGAAACAAAGAAAGATAAAATAAAGTTTGAAATCACCTAAGTGGGAACTTAGTTCTCATAGTCACAACTTTGTTGTGGTCAAGTCATGTCACAATTCATTACATAAGTCATTTTGAAAACATCTGACAACGGAACAGTATGGCCACTCCAACTATCCATAACTGTGGATGCGGCTATTCGAATAGTTTGACACTCTGCAGCGGTGGTACACTTTCACCACAAAATTCGATACATCTGTCAGGGATAACCCTAAATCATCATACTTAGTATGCAGATAATCAAACATAACCTTTCCTTTACACACTCTAGTATAAGCACCTCTCCTATGAGATTGGCCTCCCCGCCATGGCCATCTTCCATCCTAGGCACTCCATAGGTGGACAACATTGAGAGGTAGCCTCAACTCAAACCTCTCCCGCGAGGGAACTAATACTAATGCATATAAACTTCCGGCTAAGCCTTACCCAATTTAGGTATTGTGGTTGTACGGTAAAGTTGGAATGGTATCACATCCGAACCTAACCATCATTTTTTATAAAGGGGCTAAGGCTCATGCCTCAACATTTTCATCATCATAAACCATTTGTGTTTCTCAACACATGTCAAAACATCTCAATAGAATGACTCATCATTCCAAGGTTTTCACAAGTCATTTTCACCAAGTATTCCCATCTAAAGTGATCAAGTTTTGGTTTAGCTCTAACTACTAAGTTAAGAGTGTTCACTAATATGGGATGCTAAGATCAATCTCATGCCATAGAATGACATCTAAGTCTAACTAGATAGGTCAAGTTTTATACTCTTTATGATATCTATAAATAAGTAAGAAACTTTGTTAAAGTAATAGAAAATAAAGCTTGTAGATAAAACTTGGAGTAGGTATAAGTCAAATGGTATAACCAAAGCATGCCTAATGCATTTGCTTAGGTTATCTAGCTTGCAAGGTTTAGCTTGCATTGTTAATGATGGCTTGTCTTGATTGGTGCAGTGGTTGAAATTCTCCTCTTCTTCTTCGGGGTAGAACTCCTCCTCCTCGTAGACTTGGTCGGTACTATCGTCTATAAATACATACGGAATATACAATCACCAAACAATACTTAACTAGTCTACTTAGCAGACTAATGCACACATTTGATGATCTAGTATCATCACAAACATCACAAGGTTTAATGAACTACGTTCCTTTATTTTATTTGAGAAAAGTAATGTCTACTCATTCAAATTAACTAAGATTTAATATTCTCCAATTAAAATATGGGATCATGTGGACACATGTCATCACCATATATTCTAATATATGGGAATGTGATTTAAAGGTTGGATCACATTTTAATAATTTTAAATTTAATATTTAATGATTTAAAGTGACTAGAAATGCCTATATAGCATTATTTTGGTACTAATCCAAAGTCACTGCATGCAAACCTTAATATTATTTCATATTCAGATAGGTATGGTTAAATGTGATTTTTGAGAGTTGGAATCAACTCAAAAGCTATTATGGTTGATTTTATAAAAATGTTTGAATGTGAAAAATCTTCTATCTTGTTATTTTTGCTAGGAGAGATCTCCAACTCTAAATGATTTAAATCCAACGGGTTTGGATAGATATTTTTATTACCTTTCCAACACAATTGGAATCACTCAATTTGGATTTACAGATCTTTCTGAAATGATTTTTGAATTAAGGGATAGAACTAAGTTTCAGGTAAAATGGAAAAGGATTTATTTGAATTAAATGAGTTGCGCGGGAAATAAATGGGGCGGCCCACTTTACTCCACGCAGCGCCCGGGCTGGTTTTAAGTGAGGGCCCCACCTGTCAGTGGGACCGGGGTTGCCGAATCGGTATGGGAGGACGGTGGCCGCAGGATTAGATCCTGGATCAATGGCTCACAACCATCGTCCACGCCGGAATAGTTCTCGACAGGGACGAACCCTAGCACGGTCGGTGAGGGTGCAGTGGGGGCATACCGGGGCTCGAGCGAGTGCGGCGAGGCGGGCAATTGGATGAGACGATGACGTAGGTTCTCCTTGTACCGGCGGTGTCCCGGGAGATGGCCTGGATCACTGGCGCCCTCCTCCTCCCTCCACGGCAGACTCCGGCGAAATTGGGGCGCTACTGGTTGCGGATGGCTCCGGTGGAGCTCGGGGAGGTTTCTGAGGGGGAGTGGATGCGACTGGTGTTAGGAAACGGTGCTAGGAGGCGCTCTATTTATAGCGAGGCGAGGGTGTAGAGAGGTGTGGGCGGAGCTCGCTGGTGACGACGGCACAGCGAGCTAGAGGTTTGGGTGGTGGGCTAGGACGGTGGGCGGTGCCCTGGCGAGTGTCACGGAGGTGCGTGTGCAGTGAATTGTGGTCGGGAGAAGTGAGCGGCGCGGCGTGCACGCTGTCTCTGTCGACGGCGAGTTTCGCGGTGGCCGGCGGCTACGGGTCACGGTCGGGGAAACAGGCATGTCCTCTAGCTTCCTGGGGCGGTGGTGATCATGTAGGTGGGCGGCGAGAGCAAGGCGGGATCTGGTTGAGCGGGGACCGTGCGTGCTCTGCGGGCGGAGTCGGCATGGCACACATTCCGGGCATGGCGGTTCCTGGCTTCTCCTCGCTCTGTCCTCGAGCTGGGGCTGGCCTGGAGGAGGGAGTGGTGCACGGGCAACGCGTTGAGCAAGGTGGGCGAGGCTGGCGGCGCTAGGGCGCGTTGTCGCCGGTGAGGGTGCTCAAGGTGCTTACCATTAATGGCCATGACCATTTGGTTGTGGGCACAGTGGTTGGCCAGGCTAGAAAAGGGTAGGGGTGCACTGGAGAGGTTGTAGTTGCAATGTGGGAGACAAGTTTGGCCAAAACACTTCTCACACTAGTGTTTTTGATCTTTGTCTGATCTGTGCACACCAAGTGTTTGACAAAATGGCCGAAAGAAATCAAGTTTGGAATTTTGAAATGAAATTTGGTGGAGTTGTTTGTCACATGCTTAAGCATCTCTAGTTGCTAGGATTTGTCAAGTTGAAGTCATTTGGGTGGTTTTTGAAAAAGTGGGATCTAGACATATGAGATAGATTCCATTTTTAAATGTCTTTTAAAATTAGAGTTTGAATGTTTTTGGAAGATCACAAAGTGGGCCGTGGTACATCTTAACTTGTACTAGCAAGGGGTGCAAAGATCCACAATTGCTTCTGTTGAAATTTGAGTGCTAGGAATACCCAAAGTGGGCTAGTTGATTAAAATGGCAAAAGTGACCATTTCTATTATTAATTGTATTTGATTTCTTTTTCTTTGGATTTTACTTGGGAATGATCTATATGATGTGGCATTCATCTTAGAATCATTTTACAACCATTAGAACTAACAATCATGGCAATTCAAATCAATTCTTATTTAATGCAACACCATATGCATACTTTAATATTTTAAAATGGAAAAAGGTTTTGTTAACCCTAAATTGGGTGTTTTGGATCTTGATAACTTGGATTAAAGTTTTGGGATGTTACATGCAGCCTTTCACTTCATCACAGAGTTATGTGTGACCGTCGACGGGGCTGTGACATCAGACGCCAGTTTCTTGGATGCGATCAGGAGGATCCTATCTGTAGTGCCATTGTATGGGTTGATCCAGAGCACAAGTCTCCGTACCTTTTTCAAGCGTTGTGTTGTCTCTGGAATAGATTTAATCATAAGGAACCATTGTGTGAGAAACAAAAGAAATTTCAATATGAGCAAATCAATAACATAGCTCAAGAAGAGGCAGATCAGTTTCTCCGCGAATAGAAGGCCAACAGATCTCCTTCTATATAGAGGATATTATTGGTAGAATGACTTAATTAATTCAATGTGATGTGGATTAACCGCCAATGACAATATAGACTCTATTTCCTTTGATGAGTATACTAAGGAGGATTAGTGGATAATAAGTAGTTCGTGTGTTTTTAGTTTTGTTTGAACATGTATTTTGTAATTGTTATTTGAACATTATTTTAATTATTGCTAGCATATCTGTTTTTTTAGAACTCATTGTTTCCCTACTTGTTTACCTGTCTGCAAATTTGTTTAATGGGCCAGAACGATCAATCCCACCAAGGTTTAGATCTCAACCTTATTCGAAAGAAATCGCCTAGCTCTAGACCTCACTTTTACTCTCCACCACTAGATCTTAGTATCACCCTACACCTCTCCGACATCCTCAATCTCGGCTGCGGGGATCTATCCGGCGCCCCCGACCACGGCTACGTGAACCGTTCCGGTGCCCTTGACCATAGCCGCGCGAACCTCTCCCGCGCCCTCGGCCATAGCTGCGTGCACCTCTCTGGCGTCCTCAACCAATGTTGCGCACACCTCTCTAGTGTCCTCCCTAGTATACCTAGTTCTTGTCCGCAATTTGTCCTAACATATTGGTTGATATGTTAGTCAATGATTAAATCCCATTGATCTGAATGGTATCTGTATATTAGGAATTTTTGTTGTAAGAGAATAAGGTAGCTTTGTTCGACTTTGTAGGTTAGGAATGTCTATTGCGGAGAATAACCCTGACGAGGTACCTAGTTCTTTTTCGGTTGTGCCCTCTATCCTACGAGGTATAGTGGTGAGACTTGATCAATAAGATCTGAATTATGTGTGTCAAGTAATATAAATTCATTTCAGGATCAGATGCCTGAGTTGTAGACAAGTATGGCCTTCGCTATAGGTTTGGCAATGGTGTTGACATGACTAGATCAATAAGGAGAAACCTTAGAAGGATATTCAGAAGATACAAGCCAGCGATCCCTTACTATATTTGAATCATGAATAAGAACAAAATTCTCCAAAGGAAATATGGTAGTTTTCTTACCACGACCGGTAATTATTTCTTTCTTCATATTGATCTTCGTACTTACAACAACCAGTAATTGTTTTTTCTTCCTATGCATTACTTTTCATGCCCTTTTGCTCACATGTTTCTCATTTATCATATTCATGAAGACGGAGACAAGATGAAAGATCACGGTGGCAATGAGACAATCAGAGAAGTTTGTGCAAAGCATGAAAATGACGGGAATGTCATTTTGACTTCAAATTGGACAGACTGTGTTGTTTAGAAGAAGCTGCAAGAAGGAGATGTTTGTGTCTTCGAGTATCAAGCAAAGGAGGGCTATTTGGTTGTGACAGCTCATAAAATCTAAATCGGTTGTTATAAAATAATTAGTTAGTATTTTAGAGGTGTATGTGAACTAAATTGGGTAAAGTACTTGTTGTACATTATAAGTTTTCTATTATTTTCTATATATTATTTATTTATATTTTATTTATATATAAAATGTTCTGTATTAGATAGCAATTTAATTATATTGTTATGAACCAACACATTGCCGACACATATCGGACCAGGCAGTCTATTTGTATTGTCATCTCATAGCTTCCATGATATGTACAAAGTGCCAGCCTACAATGTAATCCTCTGTCGCACCGTGAAAACGCTAGGTCGGCGAATGATATTGTGCTAAGACAAAAAAAATGCACCGGCATTGCACATTTCCTGATGTAGTTATGCCTGGCGGTTTTTTTGTCACACCAGCACGAGCGCGACGACTAGGCTTGTGCTTCGGTGTCTATAAGCGCTAGGGACCGACATCCGCTTTGTATTGTCTCCTCTTTCTTATCCCTTAAATATATGCAAGATTGGTTGGGTAATGGAATAACTAGGATTGCGCAATGCCGCTTAGATCCAAAGGCACCAATTCAAATCGCGCATATCTAGAGCAATTTAACTCACTGCTGATTTACACAAACTACGCTTCTTCTTGCGCCCCCAGGCACAGCTGGCAAGCAAAACGCATGACATTAAACGTACACTTAGATGATTCTAGGCTTAGTTGATAGGCATAACGTTAGACAATTCATGGGTAAATGCGTACCCGAATGATGGCTAAGAGAGAATTTTAGACACATCGTTGCAAGAATAATAGTCCTGCGAAATCCGTGCTTTTATAAGCAAGCTAGATCAGCGATACTCTAAGCAAACAGTATGAAATTTTGCTTTACATCCACTTTACAAAGGGGGCGTGTCGCAGAGTTCGACGAAAACCACTCAAAAATACATAATTCGTGAAAAATATGCCTGCATCGAGGGAGTTATAGTACGCCAGAGTAAATATCCTGCAACCAGATAGCGCATGTCTTTACCTTCTCGGCACCTTCAGCCAGCACCCTCGTGGTGCAGGCGTTCCTTGTTGCCGCCACGTTCATGAAGAAGCGTCTCTCCACCGCTAGGCCGATGATGAACTCACAGGTGCCACTAAAATCTAATTATGTTCTCCCTGTTTCCAAAACCATACCCTCGATGAAATCTTTAGGGATTATAGCCTTCAGCTCTTGGTCGATGAAGCACAAGCGGTATGCTTGATTCATCTCCTGGCGCCAAGAACACAGAAAGCGACGGCACCCGAGCGCCTTGTACAAGCTCGAATCGTCGATGGCGCGGAAACTGCGTGTGTGCTCTTTGTTCCCGAAGTCTGGATACCTCGTGACATCGCTTGCCAACCCTAGTCTCGTGAGGTCGAACACCGTGGTGACGTCGAGAAAGGCGGTAGAGCGGACAATGTGCATCCGGTGCCTCCGAAAGCTATCCCGAACGCGCGAAAGGAAGGAGTGGTCTCCGACACCCTGCACAACCGCCATGCATCGCCATCTTGGTCGAGGACGCGTATGGATAAACGCACGGCCCAGCTTCCGCCATCGATCTTCAGCGAGATCACGGATACGGGAAGTGGAACCCAAAAAAGGCTCTAAAGATGCTTGGAGGCACAAAGATGGGAGGAGGTAGCATTGCATGACATCGGTAGAGATACTTATTATGGCGCGCGTCGCCTCGGAGCGTTGAAACGATGCGACGGTGAGCATCAGAACATATGGCCACTCTAGAGCGACAATGATGCGGTAAGCATGCAGGCTTTAACGTGCCATGTAGATGACGCTACCATTAGGTTAGCATGACGCGTAAACATCGTACGAAAGACCAGAGACCGCTAATACGTAGTCTATGTCGAAACGTCTCGTCGTTCACTCAAGTGAATGCAGTGAAGACGGACAAAAAAGTCAAGCCTAGCTAAAAATTCAGGTAAAGCATAGAGTACTCCAAAGACTGATGCGAAAGAGCTGGAACCGTAAGTCGCTAATAAGAGAGGGCAACACAGTCAGTTCAAATGTGGAATAGGTACAAAAGTACACCAACACGTATGAGTAAAAAAACGTTTTTTGACATGTATGAGTAAAAAGACGTTGCATATACACCATGCTGCTGTAGTATAGAAAAAGGTAAGAAATTTACACAGCTCGACACGACATATTCGTTGTTGCTCGATCCTCTTTGTTAACATATTTTCGTGTCTCCGAGTTTCATTATGAAAAACAGTTTTTGTATAAGGGTTGCAACGTATTTACAAAGCTAAGAAACCGATACAAATTTACACATTTCTACTCGTCTACGTGGATACGCTAAGTTTTAGTCCCCTGCTCGTGCTCCGAGCGTCCTCGTCGTAGCGTGAGAGCGAAAACCCTAAACACCGCGTGTCCTTTTTCCCTTTCTTTTTTAATTTAAACACGAAAAATGTGATATCTTTTAAACGAATCATCCAAACTGAGATCCGTTTTCACAATTGCGCTAGTCGCATCGAGATCTACAAAACTAGATCACATATGATAGGTTTTGAAGAACTTTTTGTTTTGCACTGCCCTTTGACCCTACATTGCACTGCATTCGGTTGTGGTGCACGGCATGATGTCCTGGCGGTGCACGGCAGGTGCACTGCCTTTTTCTTCTGTATTGCACTGTCTTCGGTCGTGGTATACGGAATGATGTCCTAGCAGTGCACTGTCTATGTACTGTCTTTTTATATTATATTGCACTGCCTTCAAACGCAGTTGTAATACCCCAAATTTTAATGCTAGCTATCTATGTTTGTTTAAGGAAATAAACAGGATCTTGAGAATATTTAAATCAGATTTAGGAATTGGAAGTTAGATAAAAGTAAAATAAAAATAATAAAAGAAAGGAAAATGGCGTGTACTAGTGATTGAGCTCATGACCCGTCGTTCGAAATTCTGTAGTTGCATCCAGCTCCTCCGTGTAGAGCTGTTGTTGCACATCTAGTCATACTTGCTTAATGCCTTCAACGTGAAGAAAGTAACTGGACTGGGTTGGGCTTTTTGAACTTGAGTCATACTCGTTCTGTGGATTTTATGCCCTGTATACTAGGATCGATTGAGTTGGATGCCGCCGCCAATCTTCTCTGCCCTAAGATAATGTCCAGCGCTAGTTCCCACAGGCCGCCGCCGCTGGGTCCTCCTGTTCTGCGACGCTGCTGCTGTCGGCTCATCTCGATCGCTGAGAGGCCATGAGGATGTGTTGTGGCGATGCTACTATCCTCAGACCTCGTCGTCAAGTCGTTCCGTCGCTGGCCAGGTTGCGACGCTACCAACTGGTTAGTTCTTGATTGATTTGCAACTCCTTCCTTTACACAAATTTCTGGTTTTGGAAAGGAGTAGATTTTACGAATCTATAGTTTGGTTCGGAGTGTTGGGACCGTCCTTGTGGAAGGTTTGACCGACAGAAGTGATTAGTTTCAGAAAATTGTTGGGATCCTAGTATGCATTGGGGACTGTACTGTTCTTAAGCAAATTTAGAAGTCTGTAGCTAGCACTAAAGAGAATTAGCTACTTTTCTGTACGTGCTCCTGATGTATTAAGTCTATTTGTGTAGCTAGTTTTATAGCTTTGGAGGTACATGTGAAAGGGGTGAAAGCTATAGGTTACTAAGAAATAGTAACTAGATCGATCTTCCTAGTTCAGTACGTGGAACCAGACCCTGACTTATTTGTACGTGAAGGTTTCTTGTATTATTCCTAGACCCAAGCCTGTGACAATAGATTTTGATGTATATGTAATAGTCTGTACCTGATTCTATTGCTAGTAAGATGAGTTTAATTAAATTCATTGTCTCTACGCATGATTGTACTACAACTCACTTTCTTCTTACTACAACTTAATTTCTTCTTAACGTATTAGCAGAGAACAGAACCTATTGGTCTTCTTATAGAATAAAAGAAAGGGAAAGAAAAGAAAGGATTTGTTTCGGGATTTTGTGAATAGAAGCTATGCGATATTTTTCTTGTATGTTTTTGAAGTGATGATGTGCATTGAGTGTGCTAAATGTTTCTATAGCAGGTGCGGGTACTTCCCGTCTGGAATCCTACGATTCACAGTTTATGTCCTTGTGCCCTTCAGGCAAATGCATATCGGGATAATACTTTGCATGATTCCCTTCGCTTGACTTTTATTTTCTAGCACTTATTTTTATTTCGTGCTATTATATAATGGTTATATGTATGGAGATGACAATGATACAAAAAGTGATACAGTTTAGCGAATGATACATTTGCCCTTGCATTCTTGCATAGCATCTTAAAGATAAAGCATAGTGTTATATTCTACTGAGGTAGACACCTTGAGACCGTCGATGTTGGGACGAGTCCCACATTATCGGCAACCTCCACAAGTTGGAGTGGGTGGATGCTGGCGGGTGTCCACTCGAGCGATACCGGTATACGCAAAAGAAAACTGAAAGCAAAGAGCATATAGGCATACATGATAATCATCGTGACATGACTAGTGTCACAAGATAATCGTTGGTGTTGTGTTTTATGCAATACTTATTATTTCTTTATGTGCTTGTTGAGTACTTTGTACTCACCCTTGTGGCTTCGATCTTTTTAGGTACCATATGTGGACGGCATGCATGGGATGGGAGTAGCACCTCTATATTTTACACACACTAGTTTTCCACACATCACAACACTTTATAGATAGAGTAGTTTAACCATGCTCAAGTTTGCTTTGGACTTATTATTTATTGTTTGGTTGGTTTTATTATGTGGCTACCGAGTTGGTTGATTTGAGAGACCTCATGTTTATGAAGTCCAACTTGGTTTTGTTGAACTGCGTGGCTATCTCTATGGATAAAATTGGATTAGTATTATGATTTTGTTGTCGTGATTGTCCCCATAAACAAAGGAGACTCTGCTGAAATTTATAGTTTTGTACTAATATGAGAAATTTTTAATGTATGTGTAGCACTGCCAGGTAGGGTGGATATCTGGGGTGTTACAGCAGTGCACGGTGAGGTATGCTGGCAGTGCACTACTTGTGCACTGCCTTTTTGTGTTGTGTTGCACTGTCTTCGGTCGCAGTGCACGTGACGATGTCCTGGCAGTGCACCAGTCGTGCGCTGCCCGTTTATACTGTGTTGCACTGCCTTCGAGCGCAGTGCACGGCGAGGTATCCTGGCAGTGCACTACTCATGCACTACTTTATTGTGTTGCGTTGCTCTGCCTTCGGTCGCAGTGCACGAGACGATGTTCTGCCTATGCACCGACCGTGCACTGCCTGTTTATACTGTGTTGTACTGTCTTTGATCGCAGTCCACGGGACGATCCAGTGGTAGTTTACAGTTTTAGTTGATGGGTGGTTGATACGTCCATTTTGTATCACTATTCTATGTCTTAATTCACTATTATTCATTGATATATTTCGTATTAAGAGGTGATACTTATGTTATTTTATCTGTTTTTGCATGGTTGATGACTTTTGGAGCATGGACCGCTGCAGTCAGGTTTCTGATGGAAAATGTGATGTTTGGAGGCCAAATTCGCGAAGATCAGAAAATCTAGAAAAATATACGGAAAATCCTATTTTTCTAGAACACTAAGGATGCCAGAAGACGGAGTGGAGATGGGTCACAGGGGGCCCACACCACCCCATGGCGCACACCACCCCATGGCGCGAGCAGCCCTAGGCCGCGCCAGGAGGTGGTGTGGCCACCCTGGACCACTCCAGCCTCTCCCCTCTGGCGTATATCATCCTCCCGAAACCCTAAGACTCGGAGAGCGACCACAGAAAGATTCTGCCGCCTCTGTGGGGCGAAAAACACCGAGAGAGAAAGATCTCTCCGGCAGACAGATTTCTACCAGGGGAATTCCTTCCCGAAAAGGGGAGATCGTCGCCATCAACACCACCATCAAGCTGGACTTCATCGGGATCATCATCATCATCACCACAATCATCATCATCAGCACCCTCATCACCATCTCCATATTGCTGTAACAATTGAGTTGAATCTTGCATTAGTTCATAGGGAAAACTTTCCCGGTGTTGATTACTCTTTGTAGTTGATGCTACTGAGTGAACCATTAAATTATTGTTTATGTTCAGATTGTTCTACATAATTATTCCATCTCTGATCATGATCCATATGATGTCTTGTGAGTAGTTCGTTTTGTTCTTGAGGACATGGGAGAAGTCATGTTGTTAGTAGTGGACTTGTGTTGAGAAAGATTCAATAGATTGTTATTTAAGTTGTGGTGTACTTCTTCTAGTGGTGTCATGTGAACGTCGACTACATGACACTTCACCTATACGGGTCTAGGGGAATGCATTGTGTATTTGTCTACTAATCGTAGGGGTTGCCGGAGTGACAGAAACCTGAACCCCCGTTAGGAAACCATTGCACAAGGGACGTAAGGGTCTTAGAGTTTAAAGTTGTAGTTAGGTTTCTATCTTAATTATTTTCTTGTACTTACAGATGTTTGGAAGGGGTATAATCACAAGTATGTATTAGTATTGGATGGGGCGGTACATTAGCACAGGTTCACCCACACAACACTTAGCAAGCTAGAGAAGATTAATCAACTATATGAAACGAAAGCACTTGACAGTCTTTCCATGTGTCCTCGAGAACGTTTGGTCATCTTAAGTAATACAACCGGCTTGTCCTTTGCTGCATAAAGGATTGGGCCACTTGCTGCATTTATTCTTACTGTCTTTCATTTACTCATACTTTGTTTACTTGATTTATCGAAAACCCCTAAAAATCCGTTTGCTAAGTATTTGCAGAGAATTCCTGATCTATACCACTAGCCAGCACCTTCTGCTCCTCATTAGGTTCGACACTCTTATTTATCGAAAATACTGCGATACACCCCCTATACTTGTGGGTCATCAGTGGTAAAACCCACAAGGAATAAATGCACTGCCGATTTTAGTTGAGCAAGGGAAAAAAATGTTTTGTAGGAAGAAGCACGTGCACTTCTTGTAAAATGTGTGGCAGTTGGAAACCCACTCGATGTGAACGTGGGGTTTGGAATGGCCAGACGCATGCTCGCGGGCATGGCCAGACGCGACGCCACTTGGAACGCGTCGACGCCCTCGCATGCTGCCTCCACGTGTCGCCTTCTGCAGGCACTGGCGCGCTGCTCCGCCCGCGCGCCCTTCCGGGAGGGCGGCCTTTTACTAATCGTTCTCGAAACCACACCGCTACACCCGAACGCGTCGGATACGACTAAGTCGTCGCTCGGGTGGGCTGGTGATGTTACTTTTAGGACGATAGGACGTAAGATGCAAAGAGAAAATAAAGAAGTTGTTGGAATGCGTGAAAGAACAAAGAGGATGTAGGCTTCGTTTGGCAATTCAGTTTTTTCTACCGAATACTTGAGTTTCCTAAAACAATATTTGTTCTTAGTTTTTTGTAAAATAGAAAGGCGTTTGGCTAGTGCTGTTTTACACAAAGAATTTGATAGGTTCTTACGATTGCTTGCAGATGCATGAGCCGCCTCGGTGTTGAATGCTTGAGCTAACACAACTATAAATCAATTAATGGACGGGAACTATGTGGCATCAACTATAAATCAATTATATGACTTCGTCACTCGTTGTGACCAGTTCGCTGGCTTGCCGTCGACAGGGGTGGTACATCCGAGGCTTGCCAGTTCACTAGTGTGGCCATCGGCCGGAGCCGGCCGGAGCAGGTATATGCCGCCAGCGGAGAAGAAGACGGGAAGACAGATGGATAGACACTACGGGATTTTTGTTCTTTGCCGTGTAACAGTCCATACATGGCAAAATCCGGAAAAAACACGGCAGACCTCGGCAAGTTCCATAGATAGAATACATAGCTTCCCGGTCTGACCTTCTTCACATTCGGACGATAAAACTTAGCAGATTCCTCGAACTCTAGGTGGAAATGTCCCGCTGCGGGTATACCGGGGCTAGCATGTGCCACAGGGTCCCAATCTTGGTTTTCCTTGTATCTATGGTCTAAACATACCTTAACAAACAAAAAATACAGTGGTGGAACCTCGTGCAAAGATAGCTAGGGGTAGACCCTCCCAGGTGCCCCGCTGACTAGGGTTTCGATGGGAGACGGCCGCCGGAACGCCGGAAAATTAAAGTTTGCTGGCCAAACCACATAATTCGAGTGACCATAGATGCAATATGAGTTATATCTAAGATAAAAATATGTGCTAAAAGAAAATGGAGGCAAAAAGGGGGAAAATAGGAAAAACAGGGCTCTGCCATGCGCAGTGCACGGCAAAGGCTCCTTTGTGTAGGGTACACAGCAAAGACCCTCCCTCGTTGAATAAAACAAGCGGAAATATTTCGCGTGTTGAATAAAATAAATGGCGGGAATATTTCACGTGGAAAAAAATTAGAATTCAAAACTTTGCCATGCCTGACGGTGAGTGACGAGGGTTTAACTCATCAATGCCCATTGTTATGGACTTGTTTTTGGAGAAGGAGTAAACGCTGGAAGTCTCGATCGGCTAGCAAACAAGCACACAGGGACGCACGGTTTACCCAGGTTCATGCCTCGTAGAGGACCCTACTCCTGCTTGTCTGCTCTTGATTGATGATGATCCGAAGGATTACAATGTCGCCGATGGTGGTGTCGCAGATTGGATCTAGCGTATGTCTAGATCTATTGTGTATTGTGGGAGTCGCGATCTATCTAATGGGGGAGCCACGATGTCTAGATCTATTGTGTCGTAGCGAGTCCTCCTCGTTGGACCCTCCTAGCCTTTATATATAGGGAGGCTAGGTCTCAAGTACCAATACGAGTTGGTTACAAGTTAGATTAGAACTCTAGTCTTGAGCTTTCCTTGTCTTATGCGTTTGGCAGTCCGTGTCCATATGGGCTTCATATCAGTCGAATCGTCATTGGCGTCATGGACCTGTGTAAGTCGTCGAGTGCGCCTTCCGTCAGGCCGCACCAGGTAGACTGTAGTCAAGTGCCTGTTGGGCATATCCATGTCAGTATCCCCCGAGTGTCCATGTGAATCGTAGATTCGGATGGAGACTCAGAAGTCTTGAGTCTTGCATTAGGATGTTGGACAATTATGTCGAGTGCGAAGCACTTCACCCGGAAGTTCATCGGGTTAGTCAAATTTATAGTAGTTCATAGGGATGACGGTAAACGTGCCTGGTGCGCTCGACGGATCGGGACCAGTTAATTGCTCTAGGGCAAAAAACAACGCTACCTACTCGGGGACTCGAATTCGGAAAAGTGCTGGTGTAATTCGACTCAGGCCACAGAGGTCTTATAGAGTCGAATCCTAGTATGTAAATGTGAGCACTCGACGCGTCCGTCAAGGTTTATTCATCGTACCTGCAGGCATGGATTATTTCTAATAGAGCGCAGCAGATGCGTTGCCAGGCCTTATTCAGGTCTTATCTTCATGCTGTACGCATGGCATCCGAATTTTTATCATCGCGGAGATGATTCGGGTGACCCAGGAGACGCAGTCTCTTTGCAGGGAAAATATGAGGCGGAGTCGCCATAGCATTCGAGTGTGGATGTTATCAACACACAGTACGATGTACAAGAAAAAATAATCATAAGGTGCGCAGCCAGCGCTCCCTATGGGAGTAGCCCCCGAGTGCCTATTCGGGTCGTAGACTCGAGTGGGGACTAAAAACATTTTGCGACTGCTGTCGTCTTTAGTTTCTTGTTTCAGTCAAATGTGCTTCCGGCGCTCCCTATGGGAGTAACCCATAATTCACACTCGAATCGTTGATTCGAGTGAAGGGTTTTCATGATGCTTGGATATCTTCACAAATTTCTTTGGGTGCGCGGCTAGCGCTCCCTATGGGAGTAGCCCCCGAGTCCTTAGTCGAATCGTGGATTCGAGTAAGGAGTCAGAGCATGTCACTCGAGGATCTTGTATATGCGCGACCAGTGCTCCATCTTGGAGTAGCCCCCGAGTGTCTGGCGGAGTCGTAGACTCGGACAGAGAGTCGAGGCTTGTATCTTGTAGACGCAGCTGAAAATAATGCGAGGAGAATCCAGGAGTTCTAGCCAGGTGAGTTGATGATGCGGATGGATTCAACGCAGTCACTTCTATCGGGTGCGCGGCCAACGTTGCGTGTGTGTAGCATCAAGTGATGCAACCATCTGAGGAAGGACTCGACTCGGGTCTTGAGTGTATGTCGTAGCCAGTTGTTTTGTCGACTCCTGTTGAAGGACCCAATAGAATAGCTCGACGCAGTCGACGTCCATGTAAGCTGCATAAAACATTAAGAATTATGAAGTACTTGTATCTTGTAAAGAATATTTGCATTTCGGCTTGTAAAGTCAAATTCTGGTGCCAATCGAATCGACACTTTTGCACTGTATGCTAGGCCTTTTCGTTAGCCTGATTACCCTTAGTCTCAGTACCTTGCCGAGGTATTCGGAGTTCAAGGATTCGACGATCAGGCAGAATCATCTACTCGGGCTATCGCGTATGAGGTGCTCGAGTGCGCGGAGTCGACGGCACATTAGGTTACTCAAAGAGGGCGCAGCCCCCGAGTGTTTCGAGTGCGATTAATTTGAGAAAAGAAATCATCTCTAAGTAGAGAACTTAGCTTTATGGGTAGTTGTCGTGGACGAAATCGATGTGGACGCGGACGTAGTCGACGCGGTAGAAGATTGCGGGAGTCGAAGGTTGTAGCAGGTCGCCACACCCGATGGCGGCACGGGTTGCCATTGCCGAAGGAGGCAACATCTCGCCGGAGTCGAAGGACGCAGCGAGTCGCTGGGTCGCCAATGCTGAGGGAGCCCCCGAGTCACTGAAGTTGAGTACCAAAGCGGGTTGCACGACGGAGTCGAAGATTGTAGTGGCTCGCGGTTGCGGGAGTCGAGAAAGCCCCCGAGACACCTGAGCCGAAGACCGCAACGGGGTCACACGACGGAGTTGAAGGAGTCCACGAATGTAGATTCGATGTGGTCGATGTAGTCGAAGCGACATCCGAGAGCCGGTGCGACGGACCGGGGTCGATGCGGCAGCAGGTCGCCGAAGGCGATGGCGGCAGTTGTTTTCCCGCAATCAATGATCGTAGCAGGTCATCGTAGCCGATGGCATCGGGTCGCGTGGCGGAAGGAGTCG
Source organism: Avena sativa (assembly GCA_916181665.1). Classification (NCBI taxonomy): domain Eukaryota; kingdom Viridiplantae; phylum Streptophyta; class Magnoliopsida; order Poales; family Poaceae; genus Avena; species Avena sativa. The sequence continues at coordinate 20,552,572 of OV702290.1, read as the reverse complement.
ACATGGTGGCGAGTGGCACGGCGATCGAGTGGCTCGTGGTCGCGGGAGTCGAGGGATTCCCCGAGTGTAGTGTCGATGTATTTGAGGTCGATGGACCGGAGTCGGCGCGGCGGGGTCACCAGTTTTTTTTAAGGGAGTCGATGCGGCGGCGAGTGGATGGACTGCTTTTCTCTTTGTACTAATTTTTGCAGTGTCTTGGACTGATAAATCTTGTATAGAAAATAGTACGAAGCAGAGTGAAATATTTGTAGACTGAGATTTGCAAACAAGGAAAAATAACTGAAAAAATAGCAACTGACACGAAGATGTGATGGAGATTAATCGTAAATGCTGCTCGCGGTGTGCTAATCAGTGCAGTCACACTATGTTTTTTAACTAATCCACAAGGCCACACTTCATCTTGTCATTGTGAGCACGTCACCCAGCTCCAGTCGTGTCGTGTGATGCATAAATTCCAAACGAACATATAAAGGATTAAATTGGTTATAAATAAATGATTTGCATAGAAATTGATGCATGATAAAAAGTAGACTGAATAGGAAAGACCACCCGACATGGAATTTCCCTGCCGCAAGGGTCAAGGTCACGTGGTGGAAAATCAATTTGTCCTTCTATTGAAATTTGATGTTGGTTGTAATTTAACCTGACTTTTAGCATGGGGACTCGATCGCTCTATTTCTGATAGTGATCGTTAGATTGATCTCCTGTTGTCCGTACGCGATAGTGTCTCGGTTGACAGCATTGCATTAGCAAACGGATCCTCATTGATTCAATATGTCCTTCATTGCGTCGAGCAGCACTTGATCTCTGTGGTGGTTCAGGAGCATGCCACCCTTTGTTCACTGCAGAACCCACGTGATGTCGGGTTGGCCACCTGTTTGTGGTGACGATAGGATGTAGCGTGGTAGATCTGTTGATCATGAAGCCGAGTACGCCGATGCAGACGTATCGACCAGATGTGATCTGATCTGGCCGATATTGATGATGAGGAAGCCGAATTAGATCCGGCCTAGACGACGAATCGTAGATCGCTGGTGATGGGGCCGTTGAGATCGCAACATCAGCGCTCTCAGTTCCCACAGACGGCGCCAATTGACGAGGGTTTAACTCATCAATGCCCATTGTTATGGACTTGGCTTTTGGAGAAGGAGGGAACGCTGGAAGTCTCGATCGGCTAGTAAACAAGCACACAGGGACGCACGGTTTACCTAGGTTCAGGCATCGTAGAGGACCCTACTCCTGCTTGTCTGCTCTTGATTGATGATGATCCGAAGGATTACAATGTCGTTGATGGTGGTGTTGCGCAGATTGGATCTGGCGTATGTCTAGATCTATTGTGTATTGTGGGAGTCGCGATCTATCTGATGGGGGAGTCACGATGTCTAGATCTATTGTGTCGTAGCGTGTCCTCCTCGTTGGACCCTCCTAGCCTTTATATATGGGGAGGCTAGGTCTCAGGTACCAATACGAGTTGGTTACAAGTTAGATTAAAACTCTAGTCTTGAGCTTTCCTTGTCTTATGCGTTTGGCAGTCCGTGTCCATATGGGCTTCATATCAGTCGAACTGTCATGGGCGTCATGGACCTGTGCAGGTCGTCGAGTGCGCCTTCCGTCGGGCCGCACCAGGTAGGCTGTAGTCGAGTGCCTGTTGGGCATACCCATGTCAGTGAGGCACACGGCAAAGCCCTGCCGCTACCACGGCCGTCAACTGCGATGAAACGGTGGGCCCCATGAGATGGTGTGTCGTGTGATTTCTTTGTCGTGGGCCTTTTTTAGCCTTTGCCGTGAATTATTTCTTTGCCGTGTGTCCTTTCTAGGCTTTTCCGTGAGGGTTTTCTCTGTCGTGTATCCTGTATCGTGTCGCTGTGTGACCCTTCTTTGTCGTGTGTCGTGTTGTTAGACTACTTGCCATGCATTGGCGCACGGCAAAGTACCGGTGCACGGCAGTGCTGAATTTTCCCGTAGTGAGAAGCCATGAAACAAGCGTTTCTCGTTTTTAGAAAAAAGATATCTAGAGCAGATTTTCCAAAACCGAGAAAAAAGACGTTTTGGGAATACCACGGTATCTTAAACCTAAGTTTTCATTGCATCCAAACACCTTAAATTTTTTAATACCACGGTATCTCCAAAATACTGAGAAAAAACTGAGATCCCAAACGAGCCCGTAGTGTTTTATAGGTTGAGCGTCCGACCGAAAGCCGGGACGAAGGGCGGTACGAGCAGCAGCAGAAAACCGCGCATCACGGGCACTCTCTCCTGAGATCACAGTACAATACGCGTAATGGAGGCATGGCTCATAACCGGAATCACGCATATGAATACCGTGTCTGACAGCTGTCCTCCTGGGCGAAGGGGGCCCACCGCACGATCTCGCCGCGACAACCAGCAGCCATCGAGAATTTCTGCTGCCATCTCAGCTCTCGGGCACGAGAACCCGTGTAGAACGAGAGTTTTCGGTTGCCATGTCATTTTTCGACTGGCCCCACGCCATGACAACCCGCGGGCGGCGAGAGTCTCCGCTGCCAACTCGGCTATCCGTCGCGAGAACCCACGACGGATGAGGGTCTTCGCTGCCACGTCGGCTATCGATGGGCCCCACGGCCCGGAGGGTGCGGAGCGCTTGTCTCCCTCCATATGCCGCTCACGTGGAACGCCGTCGCACACAGCCGCCAACGTGTGGGCCGGGGGAAGGCGCTCAGTGCACCATCCATAATTTTGTTTTGCATGTCATAAATTTCCAAGCATTGACACGAAACTTTGTACTTACGGCCAACAAGTTCATGTATGGGTTTTATATTAATATGTTAAAAATGTTAAGGTATAATTCTATCTTTCTAGAAATTGGTAAGGCACCAAAATTTGGTCTTGAAATTTTGGTCTCATTTAACTCAGCTTAACTTGCTAAACCTTTTTTGGGGGGAATAGAAGTCACCACGTATCAATGTTTCCCATAAGCAACAACTTTGATTTTTCTCAGCTTTTGCAGCCAGCTAATAATTTAGAAATACTATCGGCACCTTTTACTCATGATGAAATCGATAAAATGTGTTATGGTTGATCTCTCTAGTGACAATCACTCGGACCGGATGGATTCACCGGTTTATTCACCAAAGTTTGTTGGCCGATCATCAAATATGATTTTTATAGACTTTGTCAAAATATTCGGGAAGGGAAAGTCAACCTTCATAAATGATGATTTACTTATTCCTAAGGTTCACTCTCCCGATGGTCCAAATGATTGTCAGCAGATATCTCTGTTGAACTCTTGCCTTAAGTTATTAACCAAGATTTTGGTCAATCTCGGAACAAGATCTTAGTTTTGGTGCATATTAATCAATATGGAATTTTTAAAAGCCGAACGATCGATGACTATATTTAGTGCAAACGTTCATGACACTAAACAATCATCTTGAATTTAGGTTTTATGACGCCATTGAACATGAAGTCATTTTGAAGATTTTGAGATGCATAGGTTTGATTACAGATGGCTCATGTGGATTAACTTGATACTCTCATCGGGATTTTTGTTTGGTTTTCTTAAACGGTGTTCCTGGAAAAAAGCTCCATATCGTCACGGTGTCCGCCTAGGTGATCACATGTCACCGTTATTATTTGTGAATGGTGTTGATCTCCTTCAGACAATGGTTAACTTGTTGGCTCATAATGGGACTCTAATTTCTCACATATTGGTCCCAAATACTGATTTCCCCACTGTTCAACATGCTGACGACAACTCAATTACTGGCCCTTAAGAGTTCACTACAAAATTTTACTTCAGCTACATGATTGCGGACATTCTTTTTCCTCCCGGGTCGCCTCTACCTCGGGCGACTCTGGAGGACCCCGATACCCTAGTCGCCACTATCCCCTCGTGCCTCCTCTGGATGCTGCCACCACTGGTGCTTGACCCGCATGCGGCGACCCAACACATCACTTCATGTTGTAGTATGCAAGTCGTCGGCATAACACTCACAGAACACCATTCCACGAATATTACACCCAACAGAGTCATAGTACAATATAAACATCACAGGGTACATGGTATTACTATATTATTCATATTACATATCTTCATAGAAGATCCTCGTAACTTCCATGACACAATGAGCTCGTCAGATAAGTTCCTGTTCAAACCGAAAATCCATAAGAAGTAGCTCATAGACTAGTCCATCACTAGATCTACCTCTAGGCCTATCTCAATAACTAAAGACTGGTTATTTTCTCTAGCAACACTCTAATGGTATGATTCCTATATTTGAAAATTGAGTCCCACCTAAGCTTATCATGATCTTCATCGTCACTATTTGAAGTATCTGACATTGTTGACTATTTTGCTTATTGGTTTTTTGTAGTGGTCCTCCTTTTCGTCTTCTTGTATTGGGATGACGTTAAGAACTTACTGAAGTCTAGCAAGGAATAATAAGATAGATTGAGTATATCGTACTCGGCAATTTCTAAATATGTATGTGTTTGGTGAATAGTCGTGGATCAGAGATCCTAGTTTGGTGCTATTTTTGAAAATGGGCTTTAGAAAAGGTAAGCTTTAGTCTATAAAACTCTATGTATGTCATCCTGCATGGGTTATACAGGACTTCATGGAGTCCTTTTCCATGATGTGTTTGCAGTTCTTTCCTAGAAAAAGGAGTAACATATCACATTTATACACTCTTGAGAGGTCTGCTACTTTACTCACAAACGTCTTTAGCTATTTTGCACCTCCGGGTCACAAATCCTATTCACACTTCCATATGTATGAGGCCTAGACTAAATACTAGACAATCACTGGCCTTCTCCATGACCCCGCTACATACCTATTATAATGAGCTTTGGTACAACACATATACTCATTTGCCCTCTTTTCTAATATTCTAAGTCGTTATCCTACAGAATATGATAGGGACGTTATGTACTCCCATCCATTTTTCTCCACTTTGAATCATAACCCGACTTAGGATACAAATACAGATGAAAGAAAGAAGATCTAACTGATTTTTCCATCCCATTCCAGGATCTATGGTTAGCACTGTTTATATGGCACTTTGAATCACCACATTTGTTGTTAAGTCCTAATTTTCCCGGTACAATGGAATCTCCACCACACGACTTCCCAACCATGTATTTTAACCATGACTCCATTCCCCACCAATGCACATTTCATTTTATTGATAAAGCCGTACTTTTCTTTTAATGTTGGTGACAAAGTTTTTGAAAAAGGTTTTTGTAAAATAAAGGACATGTAAGATTGGACTTGCAATTGGTATGAAAGTCCGATCTCACAAGATATATGCAACAGTAAACTTGCATTCTGATTGCAGGTTATGCAATTAGCATCTTCTAGTCGTCATAATATCCAAATGAAAGAATAACTTCATCGGTATGATAAATACTAATGTATAAATATTGTATGTTGAGATGCATAATATATGAAATGTCGGCGTTCTAACCCCTAGTACTAAATCCCCATTGATTTTAGTTTATGGATTTGTCTTCATGTTGGGTTGGTCGTTTCTTGAGGATTTAGTTTAGATTTAAGTTTACTTCACCCATTAAATAGATTTTAAGCAATCATTAATTCATTCAACGTTCAATATCATAACAAGATTTGGCATGCTTATCTATAACTAATTAATAATTATTTCTTAGGCACTCTTTCAAGTGGCTTAAGGTTTATCGAAATAGTTCATTTTAACTTTCTTTCTTTTTAGCCAAAAGAATATTTTTTGAAGAAAATATTTCTTAATGTGATATTACTATTTGTAAAACTTATTTTTTATTTGAGTATATTGTTAAATGGTTTTAATTATTTTTATGTGACCATATTTAATTTAAGAAAATGATATTGTGGTTATTTTCTATTGCTCAAAGTAAAAAATAAAAAATCCTTTTTCCATTTAATATATGGCATGTTAGTTGTTTTCTTTTGATATTTTGTTTAATTCCAATTAATTAGTTTTAAAAAATTGGAAGAAATGTTCTTTATTATTGTTTCTAATGGAAAATAATATCTCTAAGGCATTTTATCCATTTTAGAAATTTCTTTAATATAGTTTTGCTCTATTATAATTTTTAAATTGTTACCTAAAGCATATAACCTTTTTTATGGAGCGTTACATTACTGAAAAAATTATTTAGTGATTTCTTATCATTTAGTAATACAAATTTCTTTGGTTCCATATTTAAAATTTGGGTTGGTTGTTTTGAATTTATTTTTTATTTTGTATTCAAGAAAGTGTATGCAAAGGTTTTATTTATTCTTAGATTTTTATTCCACATAAGTGTTTGATATTATGGTGTAGCTAGGTAGATCTTATTTTTCTGAACATTTTCATATATTATTTGTATTTTTCTGAGTTAAGATGAGTTTAAATCATTTTCTGGAATTTTCGAGAGTGCATAATGTTTCTGCACACGTGGAAAGGTGCCATCAATGACAAGTGGGTCCAAGTCCATTCAAATGCCATGCGGTTGAGTGAAACATTTTGTGCTTAGTGGATCAAGCCAAAGTCACTAACTAGTGGGCCAAAGGCTGAGTCAGCTGCCACACAAGCAATGACTGAGTCAAATGGGCGAGTGGGGCCCTCCCTCGTTGGAGACACGTCGACAAGGGGATGGTAGATGGAGTGCGGCCTAAATATGGCATACCAATGAGTTAATTGGTATATTTCATGGTCTAAATGATCACCGGTGTCATTGGCGATGAGCACCTGCTGCGGTAACGCATATAAGCACTTGATCTAAACTATGCTACATGCTACTTCAGGATGATCTACTAGTACTGGAAGATGTACATGAGTTCTAGGAACCTAACGGCCTAGCCAATTTTGCCGGGGATCACCGGAGTCGAGCTCAAGCTCACACATCTTGATGACTACGTTAGAAAGTAAACCTAAAATTTTCTCTATCTATACCTCTCCTAGTAGATTCCTTGCATTGGGTAGAAGATGGCGTTGAGGTGCTCCTCCTCGACTCTTCCATGGCTCCAGTGGTGGATCCTTGTGGTGGCTCGTCGGAGTTGCCTCGATTAGGGCCCCGGGCTTGAGAGCCCGATTGGGGGGATGAGAGGTGTGAGAGGATTGGGGTGTTCTCATGGGGTATTCATAGGCTCTGAGGAGCTCGATTGGGCAGTGAACTAACATGTAGGATGGCCAAGATTGATGCTCCGAGGAGGTTTTCATGGCATAGGGTTGAGATGGGCTATGCTTCCCAAGAGGTCGAGCCTTCCATGGCAAGGCTCATGAAATGGGGTACGTGGCTATTTATAGAGTTGAGGAGCATCTCGGTCGCGTCGGAGTCATGCCACTAAGGTGGTATCACGATAGTGATGGGGAAGACGACACTAGTCATGTGACCATTTTGCAAAAAACCAAAACACTAGGCAATGTGGGTTTAAGTGTCACTGCAAAAAAATCAGTTTGGGATAGTGATGGACTACAAGAGCACAAGTTTGTTAGAGCATGTTTTCGTGGAAGTATTACTTCCAGTTTTTATATCATTTCCAATAAGGAGCTTAGGAAAATATTTATTTGCAGTGTTTTGTCGCACTCTGCTGGAATCCTAAAAAGGAGAAATTACGCCTTGCATCCATTATTAACGATTTAGAAGCTGTTGCAGAAGTAAGGCTGTTGACTGCACAAGAGATTGTGATTAAAACACAATCGAATGTAGACATATCCAAACTACTCCGTGAGAAGGAACTCAAATGGTATCAACGTTCTAAGCGAAGTTTATTCTTGAAGAAGATGCGAATACAAGATACTTTCATGTTGTTGCCAATGGCAAGCATAAAAAGAAACTTATTCACTCTCTTGTTCAGGATGGAGGTACCATTGAGGGTCAGGAGCAACTAAAATCTTATATTACTGCTTATTACAAGTCTCTGTTTAGGGCAACGCATGAGAATTCGTTCACTTTGGATGAGTCCCAAACAGCTGATATTCCTAAGGTTTCTGATGAGGAGAACAAATTTCTAACCGCCCCCTATACGGAGGAGGAGGTCAAGAAAGCGGTTTTTCAAATGGAACATAATAAGGCGCCAGGACCCGATGGCTTTCCAACGGAATTCTACCAAAAATTCTTGGAAGTCATTAAGGAGGACCTAATGCATCTTTTTGAGTTCTTACATGTTGGTCAGTTAGACATTTTTAGTCTTAATTTTGGAAACATTATTTTATTGCCTAAGGTTAATAATGCAGAACGAATACAGCAGTATCATCCAATCTGCCTTCTTAACGTTAGCTTTAAAATCTTCACAAAAGTTGCTACGGTTAGATTAAATTCGGTTGCTGATCATGTTGTACGCCCATCTCAAACTGCTTTTATGGAAGGAAGAAACATCCTAGACGGTGTAGTAATCCTGCATGAAACAATCCATGAACTACACTCAAAGAAATTAAATGGCGTATTGTTCAAGATTGACTTTGAGAAGGCTTATGACAAAGTTAATTGGTCTTTTCTCCAGCAAACACTCCGAATGAAAGGTTTTTCGAAGGAGTAGTGTGCTCTCATTCAGTCTTTTGTGTCTGGTGGTAGCGTTGCTATAAATGTCAATGGCGACACTGGCAATTACTTATAAACAAAAAAAGGACTAAGTCAAGGGGATCCACTATTGCCTATACTATTTAACATAGTGGCAAATATGTTGGCAATCCTTATCGAGAGAGCCAAGGCTGATGGCCAAGTTGAAGGTTTAGTTCCCCATCTAGTTGATGGAGGTCTATCTATTCTTCAATACGCAGACGATACAATTCTATTTATGGAACATGATCTAGAGAAAGCTGGGAATCTGAAGTTAATTCTATTAGTATTTGAGCAACTCTCTAGATTAAAAATTAATTTCCATAAAAGTGAATTGTATTGTTTTGGCGAGGCTATTAACGATGCCCAACTATATGCTGATCTTTTCGGCTGTGGTCTGGGGCAATTTCCTATCAACTATCTGGGAATACCGATCCATTATCGGTGTCTCACGATTGTGGAATGGAAACTCGTTTAGGAAAGACTATAGAAACATCTAAATAGTTAGAAAGGCAAGTTGCTATCCCTTTGTGGAAGACTGGTTCTCATAAATTCAGTACTCACCAATATGGTATTGTATATGATTTCGTTCTTCCAATTGCCGAAAGGGGTCTTGAAGAAAGTGGACTATTTCTGATCAAGTTTCTTTTGGCAAGGGGATAGTGAAAAAAAGAAATATCGACTGGCCAGATGGAATGTGGTTTGCCGACCTAAAGAGTATGGTGGACTGGGCATACATAATTTGCAAGTCAAAAACACCGCATTGTTGAGTAAATGGTTGTTTAAACTACTTACTGAAGATGGTGTCTGGCAAACCATGTTGTGGAGGAAGTATGTTGGCTCCAAAGCGGTGTCTCGGATTGTTTGGAAACCGGGAGATTCACATTTTTGGGCGGGACTAATGGCTTCCAAAAAACACTTCTTTCGTTTTGGTACTTTTAATATTAGGGATGGTTCACATATTCGTTTCTGGGAAGATAAATGGCTTGGCCAATCTACTCTTGGGGAACAATATCCAGCTCTTTACTCGATTGTTAGACACAAAGGGGATACAATTTTCACGGTAATGGAAAATAATACTCCTAATGTGACTTTCAGAAGAAGTCTAATTGGCCCTAGACTACTATCGTGGAACAATCTTTTAGTACGATTAGCCACGATACAACTATCGGAGGGTGTGGACGAGTTCAAATGGAATTTACTAGAGAGTGGTAAATTTTCTGTGGATTCGATGTATAGAGCTTTGATTCAACCTGATATTCCAGTCGATAATAATAGTAAAATGTGGAAGATGAAAATACCCCTTAAAACAAAAATATTTATATGGTATCTTTGTAAAGGGGTAATTCTCATAAGAGACAATCTTGCTAAGAGGAATTGGCACGGAAGTACACAATATGTTTTTGTCATCAGAACGAGACAATTCGACATCTATTCTTCCAATGCAAATTTGCTCGCTCTATATGGTCAATCATCCAAATGGCCTCGGGTTTATCGCCCCCTCGATCGGTTGCCAATGTCTTTAGTAACTGGTTATATGGGATACATGATAAATATGGGACTGTGTTTAGGGTGGGAGCGCTTGCCATTATTTGGTCGCTTTGGCTGTGTAGAAATGACCAGATTTTTAATAACACTGTGCCTTCTTCTCTACAGGTCATCTATCGAGCTACGGCTATTCTTCGATCATGGACTACTCTCCAGCATATCAACCTCCGCCACTTATTTGTGGAGGGGTGTACACGATTGGAGGACATGGCGAGGGATATTTTGTCCCGACATGGATGGCAGCGTGATCTACGTATAGATCAACATTAGCTGGAGGAGCTTGTTCTTATTATGATTTGTAATTTTATTTTTTACTGTTGGACCTAAGGTGTCTGGTTGAACGGCTGTGTGCATCCTAGTTATGAGAGGCCGGGTGTAAACATTGCTTTGAGTAATATATGCGCCCATTTCCAAAAAAAAAGGTGTCACTTGTCTTGAGTGAATTGACCGCAAGAGTTGATGTGGAAATAAAGTGGTTTTGAGTATTGAACTGTACTTAAAAGTAAATAACATAAAAGTAAAATAACATGGAGGTTGTTTGAGGTTTCCTGTAGATGAAAGGTTAGGCGCGGAAAAAATAGTTCATGATGATAGTGAATGTGCCGAATGGAATAAAATGGGATAAGTGATTAATACTTCTTATTATATGTGAGTAGGCAAGCAATACATATATCAATCAAGAGTCCTCTTGGTAGATTCTTCTCGATTCCAATGATCCTTCTGTCTATTACCAAAGTCATGGTCAACACATCAATATATGCCTTTCGGCCAAATCAAGGCTTTAAACTTGATGGTTTCTTGTTGTCCTCGAGTTATACTAGCTCCTCTTTGATATCGGCTGTGTTCCTCGAGGGGTCGCTGATTCACTAGTAAACAAGTTCATACCTATAAGATCTCAGGATCATGTTACCCAGGCCCTTAAATTTGATAACAAGCATTACGCATACATAGATAATCATTCTCAAAATATAATAATCATGACAATAGTCACAAATGTATGAAAGTAAGAGAGGCACATCACATCTCACCAATTTCCTACATCTCACACGCATATGAGGATTTACTCACACATGAGAAGAGAATAGATCAAATACATAATCATATTGCAAACGGAAATCATCTTAACTTTACCGTAGCAAACCATAATGACATTGAAGATCAAATCAAATACAAACCAAAGTAGGAATAGATGTTCAAATCCTAATCTTACAAGTATGAATCTCTCTCTCCCTCTGTACAAGTGGGGAATTATGGTGGAGTTGATGATCAAGAGGCTAGAGATCTTTGAAGGATCGGGTGAGGTTCTTCTCCTTCTTCAGATCTGATCTCCTCTCTTCTCAGATGGTGTGTGGCGGTTGTGTTCATATTTTGCCATACTCTTCTTCACAAAAGATGTGTGTACTGATATAATGGAGATAGTGGCATGTGGTAAGCCTCGGATGGATTTTTCTTCAATTGGAGATTTGCTCATTTAGGTGTGATTAGCCCATAAATGCTCTCGGATCTTTCCAAAAGAGTCATGTACCTGAAAGTCATCACAAAATAACAAGGTATCGCTAACTTCGGATCTTAGCGTTACTTGAAATATCAAAATTAACAAAACCAATGGAAAATCCTTGATAAAAGTGTCAAAATTTGAAGCTATCAACCTTCCCAAGATTAGTTATTACTTGCCCTCAAGTGACAAAGCTATAGAGAATAATAGCTAGAAATAAACTTAGTAAGAGAAACTCACAAGTACAAAGAGGTATCATATTCCATCGTCACAAATCCTGCAACCTTAAACATGAGCATAATATATCAGGAGTAAATAATAGAGCTAGATTGTTTCGTCTCAAACTGCTATCCACACTATCCCGATTATTTTCGGCCATGGGATGGATGCCGAGGAGGACACGCGACAACGTCGCAACGGATCCCTACTATCACGTGAGGTGGTACCTACTGCAGGCTAGGGCGAAATATTCCTTACAGCGGATGGGTGTACCGTGCGCTACCGTACCACGTGTCGCTAGAAGGTGGAACGTGCGCGTGTCATGGGCCTGCCGTCTACGTGCGCGGATAGGATCCTGCACGGTGAGAGGCGTACCCGGCCTAACACGCCTCCGCACCCGCCGGGTGGCGGGGCCCACAAGAAGCCGAAGTGGCAACACAGGCCCATGCCAGCCGTGGTTTTTATTTCGGTCATGGGCCCACAAGGAGCCAACGTGGCACCATAGACACAAGATCGGCGCAGTATCTCGCAGCTGTGGGGTCCGCCTAGAGCCAGCGTGGCGCCATATACTCTCCGTTTACATGTATTATCGCAAAAGTGGGGCCCAAACAGATTAGACGTGGCGACATAAACAAACGCCGCGTGCCAGGTTAGATTATAGATGATGCATGTTCTCGCTCGCGGGTAGCCGACCTGGAAGCATAGACCATAGATGCCATGGGTCCTCGTGGCCACATCATGTTGTGGGTCCCATTCAGGAGGCGTTGTTGCGAAGTAAACTCCTGCATTCTGAAGGATGAGAGCATGACCTGACAACCTAGACTGTACCGATGTGCGGGTTCTCGTGGGCGCTAGCTAAGTTCTTAGCATTACCCATCATTGAGGTCGTGCGGTGGTGCCCTCCCACATCCAAGTAGTACAAATCGCTTTTCCCCATTTTTTATCTACGCAATGTGTTAGCTAGGTTATTTTCTCCCCGTCTCCGTCGTGCTTTGGTTAGTCTTTGTGGTAGACTGCATGCATCTCTATGGTGAACACACTCGGAGCAGGCATTGCAGCTGCCCACGAGGCTGACCCAAAACGCGTTGAGGTGTCTTCCTATCACAGCTTCGTCCTTCCCCTCTTTTAAACAACGTCACGATGGGCAGAAATACCGTTCAGTTTTCTACTTGCTCTCTTGCTTATTCGCCACCGTCCGGCAAGCGGTGGCGGTGGCAGCAAGAGCGTCGATGGCAGATCGACATGTGTTTTGATATGTTCTCTTTTTTCTCCATTTCTTTCACGATATTTGGTTCTCTTTGGTTCTTTTCTAGTTTCTTACTATCGTTTGCCTTTTTTTTGGATAGTTTGTTTCTTAAATTTTTCTTTCGTCTAGCACAATGAGCATCCTAATCGTTGAACACTTACTCGTTGACTGTGAATACATTGAGCATTTGCATGTTGACTACGAATATCCTTCTTGTGGTTACAATAGCGACGATCGAAAAAGTTGCACGCTTACACGTGGAATGTGGATATGTTCATGTATGTTATTGAGAGCGTTAAACGGTTAACTATTGGATGCGAATATCGTATGGATAATGCTGAGATCGTATATCGTCATGACTAAAAATGCTCGCTTACTGATCAAAACACGTAAAATGCTACCTCAAAACTATGGGATGTAAATAACCAGACGAAGAGTGTAGAGACAAAAAAATAAATAAAATGGACGACACCACTTGAAGAGGGTATAGTATAAATCTAGCCTTTGTTGTTTCGAATCTGAGAAACAGTCACAAAACAATTTCAACGTTCGACGGTTTAATGGATGTATCTTTCACGTCTTCGGTCCCGCTCCCAAGAACTTCATAGTTGTTAAGACGCTACAATGATTAGGGATCGATGTATGACGAATAGCGTTGGTTTTTCACGCGTGCATGAAAGCTTTTGAGTGGAGCGTCCCGATGCATGAATTCTCACTTCTTGCATGTGGTGTGTATTTGCACCGAGCGCCTAGCTTGATACTTTCCATGTCTAGTTGTTCTGATTCTCAGACGCTTCGGTTGACACGCTCTCTCATGGTACTGTAATTACTCATGTCGTGCGGCACGTAGCTTCGTAGCTACCATGTCGACCTTTTCTGATTCATCTGCCACGCGTGCCTGCATCAGATGACTAGGCTGCTATTTTCCGCGTCTAGCTATTCAACGCCTGGCTTCCTAGCTTGCGCGTGCACGTGTCACGCTGCTGAATGTAAAGACATAGTAGGATGTCGACCGGTGATGAGACCTTGCCGTTTTGTTTATAGTAGATAGTATAGGTTTGATCGCTGCTGCGATTTGCTTCTATCTGTTATAAGTACACTCGCCTTTGCCACTGAGGTGTACCCTTTTTCGCATACCACAGTCAGCTCTCACTCTCCATGCTTCCTATCATCCTTCACGCTACCGTGCTTGTTTTTGTTGTCGAGCTCCTGTTGGCGATGTCGGGCACTACCATTGTGCATTTGACTGAGTGTGTGTTCATGGTCGACGGAGACACCGTCGTACGGTAGAAGTTCTCAGTGACAGTCACCTCCTTCTTCATCCGCCCGTATAGGGATGAAGGACTTCAACATGGACATCTTTTCTCGCATGTTGTTATCAACATGAGCACCCTGCTCGAGCTGGAGAGGAATCAGGTAAGCGTCGTTGATATGTACCCCTATCTAGGGTTCGGTGAAGGGATCCAAAGCATGTTCACCATACCTACCTATATAAGTGTTTGCAGGGAGCATGCATGTCATCATCTAGTCAGTTCTTGTCTTAAGCAGATGAAGCCAGTGGACTCTCTTAATCTCACCGGCGAGGAGTTTGATACTATACTCTCTAAAGGTGCCACAAAGTCTATTATCGATGAAGCATTGGCGCGAGGGTTGTGTATTGGAGATCCTATGAGTTCATCTTCAACTTAAAATTGGAGCCAACCTTCATCGTTAACATGGAGTTTTTAAGGAGCTCTTGCATCGAAAGGGTGCCTCACATAAACTTCGATTGTTTATATGTCTAGAAGACATTGGCGGCGTAGTAGTGCAGCTTCCTAGATGCGACCATTTTTACCACCGCGAATGTATTTTCGTGTGGTTTAAGAATGGATGCGCAATGTGCCCCATGTGTAAGTTTTTCCTATAGCCAGCTGTTGGCTATAAGATATTGCATGGCACGACTTATTTTACCTTCTCTTATTTGTTTTCGAATGCAAACATGTTCATTTGTTATATGCTTTCGCTCATTTATATCGCTCCTCGCGTTCAGCGTTTCTAACAGTCGTGTGCATAACTGTGGGATTAGTCATTCTAACCATAAACAAAAAAGTGTGAGTGTGCCTATCTCGGCTAAAACTCGCACGCTTGGAAACTTTGTCGCGCTATTGTGTCGTGCATGTCTCGACGGGAAATGGTGGTGCATTAAACTTCCTACGCGTGGTGTATGCTCTGCTTGGTACTTTCACAACTCACTTCAACTTAAAACATTTCCTTTCAACTTATCAAGACAAGTTTGGCATCTCCCTCAACCACCACAAAATTTCCATTCCTTTAAACAAATCTTTTTCAAAAAAGTGTTATCAAGTCGAAACCTTTAATATGTGGGGTTGACTGCTGCTAAGATTAAACTCTTAAGATAAAAACTCAACACACAAAGACACTTTCTCTTGTTCTAAAAATTATTGGAATTTGATCCAATATGGATGTTTTTCAAACTAAGAGTAATTGTCATAAGTAAAAACCAAAGTAGTGACACTAGATTTGAGAGTAAGTTCCAAAATATAACTAGCTAAGCAGGGAGTGAGATTCAAGTGCAACCGAACAAAAATAAAATTTTCATGAATAAACTTACAAGAAGAGGGAAAATAGAAATGTGGTACCTCCTCTCGCTTGCTCATTTCACACTCAAATCGACTCCCCGCATTCTTCTCCATCGCTAAGTCATGTGAAGTGAATAATCTGTGAAGAATCTAAAAGAAAACCGAGGGAGCTTCACACGAAACAAGATAAAAGCTACTCAAAAAAATTGTGTGTTTTTATCAATGCAAATTGAAAGTAAACATGTAACTAAAGAAAGGTAAACAAGTTAAAAGAATAAAACAAAACATGAATGCAAAAGGTGGGGAGGAGTTCAACCTCCCCAAGCTTAGACTTTTGGCCTATCTTGGATCAATTATCGTCGCCATTGTTGGGCGGCGGCGGCTGATGATGATGATACAGGTAGTAGTTCGGGAATTCATACATGAAATGGGTGAAGTTCTGAGTGAGAGTAGTAACATTGGCGTTCACTTCATGCAGTGTGTTCTCCACACCACCGACACGAGACACCAACAGATCATACTCACCTCTTGGGACATAGTTGTATCCCGGCTGAGGTGGTGGCATGTTTTACTACTGATGGTACTGGGGAAGTTTTGTTGATGCTGGTGCTGCCGGCCATAGTCGTCCCAGCCCATGGTATTCTAGCCTTGCTATTCCTATTCGTTCTGATCTTGGTCCACTCCGGTATTTCCCCAAGCGGGGTTTCCTTTAGGGGGTATGATCCTACCAGACATGATCATTGCTTGTCGGGACTGCTCCTCGTCGAGGACCCAACTCTACCTTCATGTCAAACCAAAAGCTTGCACAAAAGGAAGCATAATTTGGTGAGCTTCACCATTAGGATCATAATAAAATTGATAAGAACGAAAAGGACGGTGAGCCCTATAGACTCTCATGTTTTTTGTGCTTGCCATGTGAACATCATCCAAGTATTTACTACCTGGCACTAGTCTTTCTTAGGGTAGGATGAACTCCTTTGAATAGGCGATTTTTGACTGATCAAACCGCCACAACAAATATCTCCTGAATGGGCTGACTTTTGCTGGCAAAAGTGTTGGATTAGAAACACACCAAAATTTACCTTATGTACCATCTCCGGGTGGAGAGCCATGTAAAGCACACATATATCAAGGCTAGCCATTGCCCCGGTGTCTCCCTTCCCAAAAATAGAATTCACCAAGAAGGTGGTGAAGTAGCGAATGGTGGGATTCTGGATGGTGACGGTCTTATTCCGCATGTAATCAATATCCTTGTGAACAAAAATTTGCTCCCAAGGAAATATCGCCTCCGCGAGGACTTCTTCAGTAATATAGAGCTCTCCCTCATAGGAGAACCCGAAGCAATCACAAAACTCATAAAAAGTAAGACTTTTGGGCGGCCCATTAAGTACGAAACTTATAGTGCAATGGCGTTGTTGGAGTGCAAGGTCATCATGGAAGGTCGAGAGGAACTCCCACGTGGAGCACTTAAAAGTGTCAGCAGTGAGGGTGGCAAAGGCGGTCATACTAGTGTTCTCGGCCATCATGTTAAAGTCCTCCTTCAAACCATGGCGAGAGAGGAAGTCGTTGTGCACCCACTATGGGCAGCACATTGCGAGAGCTCACTCTCGTGTAGTCTTTGTTCATGGCGGACTTCAGAGCATCCCCCTCCTGGCGCCTCTTCTTCAGGACCGGTGCGGTGGAGCTTCCAGAGGGTCCCGAGCCTCCCGAGTTTCCTCCAGGGTGGAAAATCCTTCCAAAATTCATTGTACTAAAATAAATTCAAAACAAAACTTTAGGCATAAGTTTCTATCATGTAAATAGATAATTATAGGTAAAAACTTTGAATCCTTACATAAGGAATCAACAAGAATCTTAAAATATCAAGAACTCGTCTAAATAGACAATGTGAGGGATTCAACCATGGATTTCAGAAAATAAAGCATGGATCAGGTGAGAAACTTACCGATGTGAAGATTCCCCAACTCAAACGAATGAAGTCAGTGAAGAATCAAGTATTCTAGGAGGTTAGGGTTTGAGTTTTAGAGAGAAAGAGAGAAAAGAGAGGAAGAAGATGGCTGGTTGGGCTGCCCAGCCACCCGCCATTGTTTTTGAGTCGCGACACACTCGGTACGGGTGGACCATACGGGCATGTCTGGCCCATACTGGTGGTCATCATTGTTGGATACGTCGATTAGGGTTTGAGGTCGAACTTGAGCCTTGGTACGGGCGCAGGGTATGGGCGCGTCCGGTCATACTACTGATCGTTATCATACTGTAACCTAGAAGAAAATATTGCTTGCTTCATTGAGAAATAGTATGGACGTGTGGTACAAGGTCATGCCATATGGCAGCTCATTAAAGGCTCTATTTTGGCAAAGAAATTTTTGTTTCCTCTAGGTATTCAGTACGGGTGCACGGTATCGTACCTTTCGGTTGTACCGGCGGTCGTTAAAGGCTCTGATGGCCTCCTTCTTCTTTTCTTTTCAATTCTTTCCTTCAAACTTGAACGGAAACTTCTTATCAGCCTATTTTCTCTGCGAAACTTTGGCTACAGGAGTTTTATTAGAACAACTAAACTAAAACACAAAAATAACTATACTACCTTTATTCAAATATGGGTTAACTCCCATCAAGCATTTATTTTGAATTGGTTGATTCGACTCAGCCAACCTCTAAGTATTTGGCACATACCTTGGGCTACCCTTCATCGAGGGTACTTACCACTTGAACATGTTTAGGTGGTGGTACATATTTTCCTCCTTGTTATGGTTTCTTCTGGAAGTAATGAACAATCTAATCATCATAGATGTTGAAGAAAATTTTCCCGCTAGTGCAGTCAACATTAGCTCCTCCGGTACTAAGAAAAAGTCTTCCAAGAATGATTGAAAGCTTGTCATCTTCAGGAACATCAAGTATGATAAAATTGGTAGGTATGACATGTTAATCAATTATAAGTAAAACATATTCGATCATACCAATGGGTTTTTTAGTGGTTTTATCAGCCATCTGCAA
This sequence comes from Avena sativa, assembly GCA_916181665.1. NCBI lineage: Eukaryota > Viridiplantae > Streptophyta > Magnoliopsida > Poales > Poaceae > Avena > Avena sativa. Next base: position 20,533,977 of record OV702290.1, on the reverse strand, counting down.
GGTAATGGAAGTAGGAGAGTAATCTCCGAGATTCAGTTTCCTGAAGAGGGCATATGGCATGACACTAACACCTGCACCTAAATCACATAGGGCATTGAATATATTAGTTTTTCCAACAGCACAAGAAATAGTTGGTATACCAGGATCCTCAAGCTTAGTGAGAAGCTTATCACTATAGCTTGTCATCACCGCTACAGTCTTAGTTACCTTTTTATTTCTGTTAAGAATATCTCGCATGAAGTTTTTGTAAGTAGGAACTTGAATTGCATCATCTAGAGGAAGTTCTAAACAAAGATTACATAGATCCTTAATAGATGAGTCATAGACACTCTTATCAAGTTCATATTGAACATGGTTAGGATAAGGGATTTAATTTTTAGTTGGTTTTACCTTGGGCATCGTCTCAGCATCTTTTTTGTTCTTCTTCTTCATTGACGGCTTCTGGTTTTCATCTTTTTTCTTTGATATAATCACTTCTTAATCTTGTTCACGACTAACCTCAACTTCTTTTCATGGATCAACAGTTTCAGCATCAGAGTCATATTGTTTATCTTTATCTTCTACCTCTTCCTCTTCTTCATTTTCTATTGAAGATTTCTTTCTTTTCTTTGGGATTCAAGGTCAATGTCATCTTGTGGATCAACAAGGTCCTCTTCTTCTTGACTCATTTCTTGAGTCTCCTTTCCGTTCTAGGCATGTTCTTCTTAATACCAAGGTGTCCCTAGAAGTTCCTTTGTTTCTGTACCACATCTAGAAACAATATTAGTAGATACAGTATTGTAATCATGACTACCTTGACTTAAAATCAAAGCTTGAGTCTCGCCTATTTGATCACACTGAACTTTTAACCATACTAATATGTTTATCAAGATGTCTAGCAGCATGTCCTAGATCATCAAAAATTGAAGTCGATTATTTTATATCTTTCTTGTGGAGAATGAGGTGTTTATTATACCTATCGCAGAGCTAAAATTGTTGGTGTTTACATTGTTGCATAGCAAGATTTAATTCATCTTCTACTAATAGTGTTTGGAGAATATAAGCTTGATTTTCTTTTATGAGTTCTGCTACTATAAGTTTTTCTTCCATGGACTTCTTGACTTCAAGCATAAGATCTGGAGTTATATAAAGCATATCTTTCTTTGGTTTAATATCTTCAACGGGATTATACTGTTCATCATTGAATGATCTTACCATGAAAAGATATATGCATTCAGGTAGCGTCAACTTGCCAAATTCCTCCTGCAGTAAAATCAATCATTTGTTTGGAGTCATCAGTGGGTCCATTATAAAAATATTGTATGATTAAATGCTCCTTATGATGTTATTTGGGACTTTCATAATCATCCCATAAAATCTTTCCCATGCTTGTGAGAAGTTTTCTCCAACTCCCTGAAAGAAATTAGCTTTCTCACTGTTCAAAAAATTGGTTGACATTCGAATTTATCGGTTGATTTATCGCTTATGGTTGGGTGACCCATAAGCTGATTAATCAATTTATCGGCCAATACACCCAAAAATCACTAATTTTAGGCCAACCAAGAAGTTAACAATAAATGGTATCCTCAACATTGGTCACGCTTGATCTGCAGAATCTTACGAAATGAGAAGAATTTTTGCATAAATTCTCGGATGCAATCTGACGAGAGGTAACCTCAGCAATGCCCATGATGATGGACTTGGGGTTTCGCAGAAAAGAGAATGTTGGGGATTTCATCGGATGTCAGGGAAAACAATGAAGACAAAGTCGCCTGAATATTGGGGAGACACTCTATTATAAGTTGTCTGCTAGATTTCGGTACCCTCGCTTGGGCTTCTCCCGCCCTATATATAATAGGTCGGGTCTCAAATATGTATGCGAAAAGTTTTCATACACGCGTGATTACAATACCAACATAATATCGGTTCATGATTTCTTTCCTAATACAATAAGAAGTTTATGTCGGTTACTTCCTTGGGCTTTTATCTGGAATCTCTATGGGTTGTAGGCCTTTTACTCAATGCAGGGTAGAGAATAGTGAGCATCTGAGTAATCATACCCATGTCAGTAGCCCCCGAGACTTTACCTGAATCCGCAGTTTTCAGGTTGAGTCTCAGAGTTTTCTTTCTTCTTTCTCTTATTCTGTTTGATTTTATTTTTGGTAGGAATTTTGGTACAACGAGTTTGATGCTTCCGACGGATTGGGAATCAGTTAATTGCTCCTGGGAAAAAACAAGGTTGACCTACATCAGATTCAAGTCCCCAGGCTTGAATCCGGAATTTTGTTGCTGGCGTAATCCAGTTCGAGCCGCTGAGGTCTTACCGAATACTGAATTCTAGTTTTCTATTTTTTATCGGGTACCCAACGTGTCCGTCAGGATTTTGCATCGTATCATTGATGCGGATTTTTACTGGCAGAGCGCATTCTTGTGCGATTACCAGGCCACACAGGATGAATCCTGGGGTCTTACCTTCATGTTTCTAAACACGGCATTCGGATTTTCTCTCGCGTTTGAGCGTGATCTGAGGTTTTTGGCTTTTTTGGCATTTGGCCTGCTGGGCCGGCAATATTTCTGATTTGTATCAGATAATTTTATTATTTTTGTACTATCTCCCGATGGGAGTAACTCCTTTTTGAGGATACACTTAATTTAAAACTCAAAAAGGTTTTTGCAGTTTGTCAATGCACTTTGTACACAATGGTATTTCTATCGGGTGCATGTTAGCGCTCCCAATGGGAGTAGCCCCCGAGGCTATGTTCGGATGCCTGTATCTGGACATAGGCTCATAATTGTTGTTTAACTCGATGAAAAGCATTGATCTTTGAAAGCAAAGATTAAGATACAAATAACTTCTCTTCATATACAAGGCAAAAATCGTTAGTACATTATTCTTTGAGCGGATCGCTATTTTAGCCTTTTCTCCTGGACATCTTGGCTTTTTAAGCCGAACTATACTCTTATCATTTTGCAAGTAATCTTATGCGTAAAAGGGTCGTAGTTGTGCTACGTTCCATGGATTTGAGTAATTTACTCATGTCTTCTTATCTTGCAGTCGATATGCTCCTCCGGGAATAACTTCTGTGACGATGTATCATCCTTCCCATGGCGATTCTATCTTCTTGTGGCCATCTTGCTTGAGGCTAAGAACTAGGTCCCCTACTGCGAAGGACCTAGGCCACAATCTTCTGCTATGATAATTGCGCAGGTTTTGCTGGTACATAGTTGCTTTTTGGAGGGCTTCGTCTTGAGCTTCATCAAGCGCATCAACATCATCTTCAAGTGCTTCTCTTGATTCATCTTTATTATATGTAGCTACTCTTGGTGATTCATGTGATACTTCAACTGGAAGCACAGATTCTGCATCGTGGACCAAAAAGAAAGGTGTCTCTTGTGTTGAATTATTTGGAGTTGTACGTAGACTCCATAACACGGATGGTAATTCATCTACCCATGCTCCTTTTGCTCTGTCAAGTGGTGCCAGTAGTCTCTTTTTGAGTCCAGCGGTAACTAGTCCGTTACTTTTTCAACTTGTCCATTTGTTTGCGGTTGACCTACCGAAGCGTAGCTTATTTTGATGGCCATCTCCTGGCAGTACTCCTTGAATTCATTGGAAGTGAAGTTAGTCTCATTATCTGTGATGATGTTGTTCGGTACGCCAAACCAAAACACTATGGATTTGATAAAATTCACAGCTGAAGTTCCAAATTGGGTGGTAATAGGCATTCCTTCAATCCATTTAGTGAATTTGTCGACTGCTACTAGCAGAAAGACGTGTCCTCCTGGTGATGATTTGTGAAGTTTTCCCACCATGTTGAGTCCCCACAATGCAAAAGTCCAAGCCAAGGGTATAGGATTCAACTCAGCGGATGGTGCTCCAGGCTTTGATGCGAATCGTTGGCATGCTTCACATGTTCTGACAATGTCTTTTGCATCTTGTACTGCAGTGGGCCAATACAATCATGCCCTAAATGCTTTTGCAGCAATTGCTTGGCTACTAGCATGGTGACCACAGACTCCTTCATGTATATCTTTCAGTATAATTTTTCCTTATTCGGGTGTTATGCAACGTTGCAACACACCCGAAATACTTCTTTTGTATAGTTCTCCTTTAATTATCCTGAAAGCCTTCGATTGTCGGGTGATTCGCCGAGCTTCTATCACATCCTCTGGTAGTTCTCCCTTAACCATATATGCTATATACGGTTGCATCCAAGTTGGTTCAATTAGCATGACCTCTTTGATTTCTTGTTCTTTTTCTTCGATGGCCTCTTCTATGTTCTTGGTTTCTGAAGTAGCCCCCGACTCTTTTTGCGGATGCTTCTTTTTCCCTGTCTTTGGTGCTATGACTTCCTAGACTCTTTTCGCCTTGATTGATCGCTCCACTATCTCCTCCCAAAAAACTCCTGGTGGTATTGGTAAACATAATGATCCGATGTTTGCTAGATTGGCAGCTTCCTTGTTGCTTGCTCTTCCTATATGTGATACTTCACACCCATCAAATTGAGCCTCCATGATGCCATATAAGTCGCGATAAGCGACCATATTTTTGCTGACAGCGTCACATTTGTTCATTGCCTGCTGTGCCACAAGGTTGGAATATCCGAAGATTTTGAGGCGAGTTGCACTGCAGGCTTTGGCCATTCGCATGCCATGCAATAGGGCCTCATATTCCGCTTCGTTACTGGATGTGTTTGTAAAGCTCATCCGAAGAATATATCGCATTTTGTCGCCTTGAGGTGATATTAGTATAACTCCAGCTCCTGCTCCCTCTGTTCTTTTTGATTCATCAAAGTACATTGTCCATGTGCTAGAAAGGTCTGGTGGACCCGCACATTGCAATTCCGTCCACTCTGTGATGAAATCTGGCAGAACTTGTGACTTAATTGCTTTGCGCATCTCATAAGTGATATCTCGAGGGGATAATTCTATGCCCCATAGGGAAACACGCCCAGTTGCTTCTAGATTGTTGAGGATGCTTGACAAAGGTGCCTCGTTGACCACTACGACTGGGTGCTCCGAAAAATAGTGACGTAGCTTTCGCGCTATCATAAATACTCTGTATGCTAGTTTATGATAGTGTGGATACCTATGTTTAGATGGCGATAAAACCTCACTCGAGAAGTATACTGGCCTCTGCACACCATGCATCTTTCCTTCTTCGGGTCATTCTACGACCAGGACTGTGCTGACCACCTGATCTGTTGCAGCAATATAAAGGAGTAAAGGTTCTTTTTCTTTTGGCGACACAACGATAGGGGATGTCGAAACTGTCCTTTTAAGATCTTCAAAGGCGTGCTGAGCTTCTTCCGTCCACTCAAATTTTTCTGATTTTCTCATGAGGGCGTAGAATGGCAGCGCCTTTTCTCCTAATCTTGCAATAAAACGACTCAACGCCGCCACTCGTCCCGCCAATTGTTGTACACCACGCAGATTTGTTGGCTTCTTCATTGTAAGGATAGCTTGTATTTTTTCGGGGTTAGACTTGATCCCTCTGGCTGATACCAAATATCCAAGGAGCTGTCCTACCGAAACTCCAAAGGAACACTTCTTCGGGTTTAGTTTGATGCTAAACCTGTCGAGATTTCTAAATGTTTCTTCTAAGTCCTTGATCAGCTCCGATCCTTGACCTGTGGTAACTATGACATCATCAATATATACTTGCACGTTCGTACCTATTTGGCTTCCGAGGCACTTCTGCATCATCCCCTGATATGTTGCTCCGGCATTCTTGAGGCCAAACGGTATTGTTGTGTAGCAGAAAATGCCGTAAGGCGTGATAACCGATGTTTTCTCTTGGTCTTCCTCCTTCATCCTGATCTGGTGGTATCCTGAATAAGCATCCAAGAAAGAAAGACGTTCGCATCCCGCAGTTGCATCGATGATTTGGTCGATTCGCGGGAATTGGAAGTGATCTTTTGGGCAATGTTTGTTCAGTGCAGTAAAGTTGATACACATCTGAAGTTCCGTAGTGTTTTTCTTCGGAACACATGCTAGGTTTGCAGGCCACTCTGATTTTGTCAATTCTTTAATAAAATTGGCGTCGGTTAGGGGATGGAGCTCCTTTCCAATGGCCTTGCATTTTGGTTCTGCGAAGCGTCGAAGCGGTTGTTTTACTAGCTTTGCCTTTGGATCTAAATTTAGTGTGTGCTCAGCGAGTTCCCTAGGGATTCCCGGCATGTTAGAAGGTAGCCATGCAAAAATCTTCCAGTGCTCACGGAGGAACTCGATGAGCGTGCTTTCCTATGCGGGATCAAGGTTGGAAGCCACAAATGTTGTTTTCGTCGGGTCAACAGGGTGGATCTGTACTTCTTTTGTGTCATTTGCCGTGTCAAAAGCTTGATCAGGATTGACACGTGCTACCTCTAGAGGTTGTTCGTTTGACGAACTTTTGAGTTGCTCGAACTCTGTTGCCATCCCGAAATATTTAGAAATTTTGTTGTACTCTCGGTCACAGCTATCTGCCCGTGTGAAGCTTCCTTACACCGTGATAATTCCCTTTGGTGCTGGCATTTTCATTACTAAATATGCGTAATGTGGTACTGTCATGAAACGTGCAAAGGCTGGTCGTCCCAGGATTGCATGGTATTGTGATGGCTAATCCATGACTTCGAATTCGAGTTTTTCTCGCCTGAAATTTGATTTAGAACCAAAAACAACGTCAAGGAAAACTTTGCCTAAAAGAATTTCGGCTTTACCTGGTACTATTCCGTGGAAAGAGGTTTCTGTTGGAGCGAGATTATCCAGAGGGTAGCCTATTGTCCGCAACGTTTTTGCGTAGATCAAATTTATACTACTCCCTGCATCCATGAAGACCTTACTCATGTTGAATCCGCCGATTTGTGCTTCTACTATCAGGGCTGAATGTCCTCGTCGTGGGACCCGGAGTGGGTGATCTGCTCTGCTGAATTTAATTTCTTGCTCTAACCAATGGAGATACTCGAGTGTGGCTAATGTTGATGCTTCTGCCATATTTATTGGTCTTGTGATGAGCTTCTGAATTCTGTTGGGTGGACGCCCTTTCTGAATCATCGACATTGCTCCTTTTGATCTGGGGTATTCGTTGTTTTGATCTTTTGAATTTTGTGATGGTGCGACTGGTGGTGGTGCACCAATAGCTTGTGCGCCAGGCGTGGATGTGTACCCTCGGTTTGCTACTTCGGCTGCCTTTGCGTTGCATAACTCCTGCATCTTCAAGAATGTCCGACAGTCTTTCATCAGATGATTTGATTGTCGCCTGCCTGCTGAGTCGACGTAAAAATGCATATTACAGGGTCCTTCCAACATTTGCATTGCGGATATAGGTGGGTCTCGTGCTCTTGGCTGATATCGTTGTATGGATTGGCTTCCTCCAATGCCGTCTCTGTTTTGGCGGTATCTGCTGTTATTGTCATTGCTTCTGTTATTACCTTCACCCGAAAAACCTGATGCGACATAACTTGGTCATGCGTTCCCATCGGTGTTCCTTCATCTTCTGTCATTGCCGCGTTTATCCCTGTCTTCCTCAGGTGATCGTGCGTATTTATTATGTAGCGTGTCTTCTCCATCAGCCCAGCGGTTTGCTATTTCCATCAACTGTGATACTATCTTTGATTTTGTCCTACCCAGCTCTTCTATGAATTCTCGACGATGTAGGTCGTCGTTGAAGGCGTCAATGGCCCTCTCATCTGATATGGATTCAGCCGAGTTTTTGATAATATTCCATCTCTGTATGAACGCTCTTATTGACTCTCCGGATTTTTGTTTGCACGCTCGCAACTGTTCCAAGGATGTTGGTCGCTTGAATGTGGAGTGAAAATGTCAGATGAACTTATCTTCCAAATCGTTCCAGCTACCAATTGAACCTTCGGGTAACTACCGTAACCATGACCTTGCGGTGCCGGTGAGGTGTAATTGTAGACTTTGCATCACCGTAGTTGTGGATCCGCCCTGCAGTTTGACGGTGGCTAGATAATCTGCTAGCCAAGCTTCGGGTTCCTGGATCCCATCGTATTTGTGTCGATCATGTGGAAGTTTAAAATCTTTTGGTACTGAGGCTTTTCGAATCCTATGCGTGAAACAACTGGCCCCGCATAATTTATGGTCGTCTTCGTCATCTCCGTCTTGATATCATCGGGCACGGTTTTCGTCTCTGGGTCCACTGCTCCTATGATGGATGTTGTTGTTCCTTGTGTTGCTTCGTGCCTCGGATCCTGCGAGGTGCGCCTGGTGTGGTGATTGCGATCCCCTGGTGTGTCCTGCTTGTCGAGGACTGTTTTGATGACGTGGGGTCCTTTGTGTGAGTCCTTGTTCTGCTTCCGCAAGTGAGGCTCCTACCATGCCGAGGTTCATTAGAGTGGAGCGGTGGAGGGCCGCACGCAGATCGTCGGGTGTGGGTTGAGTGGTGATTAGGTATGTTTGCGCGGCCATAATGGTTGCCTGAGCTGTTTTCGCCTTGATGTTTCCTGCTTGATCGATCGACATGAATGATAAGTCGAGGTCTCGGATGATTCCACTTCGGTCTGCTTCAGGGATATTCTATAATCGAGATGTCGCTCTTCTTGGTGGTGCTGCTCCTGTCACACTCCTTGACCCGCGTGTAAAGCTTAATTGGGCCCGTCATAAACTCGATTCATCGGCTAGCCTTTTTCTTTCATCGAGATGTCTTTGCATTCGGAGTAGATCTCTCTTCTTGTGGTGGAGAAAATATTGGTACGCTAGTAGATCTTCATGTGAAGTGTCTGCCGTCATTGGGACTACTCCCGAAATTGCCTCCCTTGCTTTTTGCCATGCCGAAGCTGGTAACCGAAGTCTTGGTCTCTCTTCTATGTGTGGTTCTCCGCCTCCTCCTCGAACTATGCGATTATCTGTTGTTTCTCCTCCGTTTCCATGTTCTCCTCCGTTGTTGTGTTCTCCTTTGTTGCCGTGGTTTCCTGCATGGTCATCTGATAAAATATCATCAGGGTTCATGATGGGATTACCGTTTTCGTCGTGTGGCGTTGAGGTATCTCCATTGATCATGTACACTTGATGGCATGTTATATGTGGTCTGACGGTGTCGCCTTTTGTTTCTGCGGGTGCATTGGTAGTACTCGGCGGGCATCTCCCGCTATGCAAGCAGCATTGTTCGCCACCACCCGAGAAGCAAAAGATTAGAGAGTCAAGGCGGAAAAGACAAAGAGATCGCAGTTCTGGATAAATTTTCGCCATCCTTTCTTCAAAGTCGACATTCTCACTGCTTTCTTCGGGTTCTGAGTGTGTTGGGTTTTCTCCGTGTGGTGGGATTAATTGACCACCTTCTTTTCCTACTTCGATCTGAGTTGTGATGTCTGTGGGGATCGAACGAGCGGTGCTAGTACTATTATAGGCGTGTCTTTTCCCACTGACGGCTCTGATGCGGTCAGGGCCGAAGGGTGTGATTCCTGCATGTTGTCTCCTTTGAAGTGGATGCTTCCGATGATTATATCGGATCCGCCGTTGAAATTGGCAGGTACTACTACAAGGGTGGGTGGGTGTGGATCTACTTTCGTCGGGTTGACGCTTGGTGGAGAGCGTTCTGCCGAATCCGTGTTTCCAGCGTTCAAGTTTCCCACAGACGGTGCCAATTGACGAGGGGTAAGCTCGGAAATGCCCATGATGATGAACTTGGGGTTTCGCGGAAAAGATAATGCTGGGGATTTCGTCGGATGTCAAGAAAACAATGAAGACAAAGTCGCCTGAATATTGGGGAAACATTCTATTACAAGTTGTCTGCGATTCCGGTACCCTTGCTTGGGCTTCTCCCGCCCTATATATAATAGGCCAGGTCTCAAAGCTGTATGCGGAAAGGTTTCATACACGCGTGATTACAATACCAACATAATGTCGGTTCATGATTTCTTTCCTAATACAATAAGAAGTTTCTATCGGTTGCTTCCTTGGGATTTTAGCTGGAATCTCTATGGGTTGTTGGCCTTTTACTCAATGCAGGGTAGCGAATAGTGAGCATCTGAGTAATCATACCCATGTCACAATCCATCCAACTTTTTATAGTGTGTCTAGGTAAGAATTGTAACCAAGTAAAAGCTTTATCTTTAAATGAATAACGGAAAAGTTTAAGAAGTACAAACTCTTTTGGTAGTACATCTGCTTTAAGAGTATCACAAAGGTCATGAACCTTCGTGATATGATCACTTGTATCTTCATATTCTCTTCCTCCAAAAGCAATTTCTTTCATCAGATAGATTAGCTCAGGATCTAATTCAAATTCCATGCCTTCAAGATCAGGATAGAGAATAGGTATTCTCATAAGATGCCTAGATGGATTTCCATAATATCCTAATGATTTCTCGGGCTCTACTACCCTTCGGGTGATGGTCAAATCTGACATCAAAGAAATCAAACTGTTCACTTCTATATAATGTGAGTTAGAATTGTCTTTCAATGAATTCTAGGTGTCTTTAAATTGGTACACGTTCAATATAAGAAGGCAAATAATTTCTTCCAGAACATGTAGATTCTCTGTCTTCAGTAGAGATCATAAATGGTTTCAACACTTACAGATGTCAAAAAATAAATACTTAGCACTTAGCTCCCTAGCAATGGCACCAGAAAATAGCTTGATGGCCTGCAAGAGCATAGGTTCGTCCTAGCACCTTTTCGTGGAAGTAGTTGTTCTAGTTTTTATATCGATCCCAATAAGAAGCTTAGGAAAATGTTTATTTGCAGCGTTTCGGTCGCACTCAAGGAGTCACTTGTCTTGAATGAATTGGCCGCAAGAGTTGAGATGGAAATGAATGAGTGGAAAGGAAGTGGTTTTGAGTATTGAACGGTACTTAAAAGTAAATAACATAAAAGTAAAATAGCACGGAGGTTGTTTTAGGTTTCCTACATATTAAAGGTTAGGCGCAGATAGAAATGGTTCATGGTGATAGTGAATGTGCGAAATGTAATAAGTGATTGCAATACTTCTTATTCATATGTGAGTAGGAAAGTAACCCAATACCAATCAAGAGTCCTCTTGGTAGATTCTTCTCGATTCCAATGATCCTTCTATCTGTTACCAAAACCATGGTCAGCACATCAATAAAGGTCTTTCCACTAAGTCAAGGCTTTAAACTTGATGGTTCCTTGTTGTCCTCGAGTTATACTAGCTCCTCTTTAATATTGGTTGTGTCACTCAGGGGTCGTCGATTCACTAGTAAAAAAGTTCATATCTATGAGATCTCAGGATCGTGTTACTCGGGCCCTTAAATTGGATAACAAGAATTAGGCATTCGTCGATAATCTTTCTCACAATATAATAATCACAACAATAATCACAAATGGATGAAAATAAGAGAGGCACATTACATCTCACCAATTCCCTACATCTCGCACGCCTATGGGGATTTACTCACACATGAGATGAGAATAGATCAAATACATAATCATATTGCAAAAGGAAATCATCTCAACTTTATGGTAGCAAATCACAATGACATTGAAGATCAAATCAAATACAAACCAAAGTAGGAATAGAGGTTCAAATACCTAATCTTACAAGTATGAATCTCTCTCTACCTCAGTACAAGTGGGGAATTATGGTGGAGTTGATGATCAAGAGGCTAGAGATCTTCGAAGGATGAGGTGAGGTTCTTCTCCTTCTTCAGATCTGATCTCCTCTCTTCTAGGATGGTGTCTGGCGGTTGTGTTCGTATTTTTCCATACTCTTCTTCAAGAAATATGCTTGTACTGATATAATGGAGACAATGGCATGTGGTATGGGTGGACGATACCGGCGGCCTCTAGCCGTACTATAGGTCGTTAAATCCTTAGTAAGCCTCAGATGGAATTGTCTTCAATTGGAGATTTTCTCATTTAGGTGTGATTATCCCATAAATGCTCTCAGATCTTTCCAAAATTGTCTAGTACCTGAAAGTCATCACAAAAGAACAAGGTTTCGCTAACTTGCGAATTAGCGTTAGTTGAAAGATCAAAATTAACGAAACCAATTGAAAGCCAATGGAAAATCCTTGATAAAAAAGTGTCAAAATTGGAGCTATCAACCTCCCCAATCTTAGTTGTTACTCGCTCTTGAGTGAAAAAGCTATAAAGAATAATAGCGAGAAATAAACTTAGGTAGAGAAACTCACAAGTCCAAAGTGGTACCATATTCCATCATCACAAATCTTGTAACCTTAAACATGAGCGTAATATATTTAAACAATTGCACTTAAGTTCGCTTCCTAACAGCGTGTAACCTGCTTGCTAATAAATCTTCAACTCAAAAGGGATTGTCAAGAATTTGGTTAGTGATACCTTCGGTCCGGATTCACGGATGTAGTATAATAGCTTTTTCCCTAGAAGACCTAGGTTTAATCGAACCTCGGAAAGCAATGCTAAAAGGAAATAAAAAGGACGCGTCTACAAGACTTTGTTTGTTCGTTTTACCTTAGTTTACCAGACCAATCTAGTTTACTTTATACTAGCTTTGAATTAATGGATGGATATAGGCCAGGGTTGAAGATCCACCTGCAGCTGCACATCAAATCGGATAAAAGATAATAATAAGTAGGTATAATGTTTAAATGGAGATAATCTCTTGTGGGCAACACATCCTAATATTCTAGAGCCCCCGTAATGCAGCGGGCATAGCTATAGACTTTTAATCCAACCGAGTGCACACCAAAGCCACGGGTTACAAACGATTATTAAGTGTAGAACACATATCAAAGCTTTAAGTGGTGATGTTGTTGTTGATCTCGAATGGGGCGCTAAGTGAAGACCTTACTACCCTTTTTTTCACTGAGGTTCCTATGAGATCGCCGCTAGCCAAGTATCTCACCTCAACCCTTTATCAATCTATGGGATCTTGGGTACCTACATGTCCACAGATCGAGACAAGAGATGAAGAAACAAAAGATACAAATCTCAATTACAAACAAAATACAATATTCCCATGATATAGATGCACATAATCGTTGCGAGGTTTCTCCCTAACCCGCAGCCCATGAGGAATATTCACTCATAACAAATAGATCGATGATAGAAAACATCATACAAATACTTAGATTGAAATCAAATATTCTTACAATGGTCACCAAATCACAAGGAGATCTAAAGTACAAAGCAATGGCTATGGCTAGTGGATGGATGGATGGTGGAAGTGATGAACAATGGCCTAGATCTCCTTTCGTGGTGTTGTGATGTAATCTGAGAATGGCAGCTCTCTGGCCGGCAGCTGGAGCCTCAAAATATATAGGCGTCTTCACGAAAATTATAGGGTTTGACAAGATGAAGCCATCACCACCTGGTATGGGCGGGCCCTGCCCATACCGGTGGTTGTTAAGCGTGCTGACGCCCTAGCAAAGCTTCCCAATTACTTGGCCGTGTGGACTTCCTCAAAATCCTTCATTATGACTCCTTATTTCGCATTAAAAGCCATGATTTCCTGCAGAACATAATTCAAGGAGAGGTTTTGCATATCTTTGCAATTATTAGTCATTAGTGGCAAGGATTGAGAGTTTCTTGGCAATTGCTTGACCAAAAACAATGTTTAAACGCAGTGGAAGATGGCAAATATTGGAGCCATCAACTTCCCCAAAGCTCAAACCTTGATTGCCTCGAGCAAGAAGAACCAAAAGAACTATAAGTAATTCAGCATTTAAACTTGAAACAACGAGAATAAGAATTCACTTACGGTTGGTAGTCGTATGTGCTCAACACTTCATTCATTTGCGAGGCATATCAAAGTTAGAGAAATGACAAGAATACTATACAAGCTTCGGTAAGTCAAGACAATCAAAGTGAAGTTTAATATAAGTATAAGTAACTAGAAGTGTAGCAATCAACCCAATTCTTATAATTAACTCTCAGCTTGCCAAGGAACTGTAGGGGTTCGTAGCATGGAAAACAAAAATTTTCTATCGCATACAAACAAACAAGCCAAGATCTATCTACTAGATTGCAGCAACGAGTCGATAGTGGAACTCACCCTCGAAGATTCCAAAGCGGTTAACGAGAGCAGATTCTCGTGGGTGATGTAGTCGTACTCTTTCCGATCTCAAGATCGCGTAGACGATCCTTCCAGCGCCGCGTTCCCGCAGCGCTTCCGCAGTCGGTCACACGTTCGGTACTCGACGAAGACCTTCCTCTCCCTTGTTCCAGCAGGCAGCGGAGGTTGTAGCACTCTCCTCGCGATTCCGGCAGCACAACGGCGTGGTACCGAAAGTAGAGGGGAGATCCCGCAGGGCTTCGCCTTAAGCCGGTGCGAGTATGGTGGAGCTTATGAGAGAGGCTATTAGTGGTCTAGTAATTAGACACACCAATTAGAGGGCTCTAAACCAATTAGAAGGCTCTAAACCGAAACAGCTCTAAACCGGGGTCTAGGTCTAGTTTCTAGTTTAGAGGATAGGAACTTGTGTGTCTTGTGTTGTGTTGGGAGGGGAGCCCTGCCCCTCCCTTTATAGGTGGGAGGGCTGGCGCGCTAGGGGAGGGAGGGAGTCCCTCCCCAACTCGGCCTAGGGCTGGCCGCCGGCTTGGGGAGGAGGACTCCTCCCCCAATTCGGTTTCCTCCTCTCCTCCCACTTCCCAAAAACTGCCGTTTGACTTTCAAACTAGCCGTTTGACTTTTTCAATTTAGGATTCAATTTAATCCTTTATTTGGGACAGCAAGAACACTTAGTACATGATGCAATCATTCCAACATGCAATGACACATTCATGTACCCCTTCCCCTCCGGAGTGCCGGACATTCCGGGAACTTCTAGAATGTTCCCGATGAAAACACCGGAACCATTCCCCAACTCCGAAATGGGACTTTCCTTATATGAATCTTATTCTCCGGACCATTCCGGATCACCTCGTGATATCCCGGATCCCATCCGAGACTCCGAACAACATTCGGTCTCTTTCTCATAATACCATAACTACTCAAACAACGTCGAATCCTTAAGTGTGTCTCCCTACGGTTCGTGAATTATGCGGACATGATCGAGACACTTCTCCGAACAATAACCAATAGAGGAATCTGGAAATTCATATGGCTCCCACATATTTCTACGATTACTTTGCGATCGAATGAACCACTTACATATGATACCAATTTCCCTTTGTCTCACGATATGTTACTTATCCGAGGTTATGATCGTCGGTATCTCTGTATACCTAGTTCAACCTCGTTACTGATAAGTACTCTTTTCTCGTTCCCGTGATATGTGATCCCTTGTGACCAAGTCACATGCTTGCAAGCTAATTGGATGACATTTCACCGAGAGGGCCCAGAGAATATCTATCCGTCATGTGGATGGACAAATCCCACTCTTGATCCATGTGTTTCAACCAATACTTTCTGAACACCCAATGCCACTTTTATAGCCACCCTGTTACGGTGTGGTGTTTGATGACATCAAAGCATCCATCCAGTAAAGGCAATATGCATGATCTCATGGTCGAAGGAATTAGGTTACTATGTATCAGAAAGCATATAGCAATTGAACTATTGAAATGACTTGATCTTTATGCTACGCTTATCTATAGGAGTATGTCCATCACATCATTCTCCTAATGATATGATCCTGTTGTTAATAACATCTCTATGTTCATGATCAGGAAACCATGATCATATATTAACCAACAAGCTAGTTTAACAAGAGGCTTTACTAGGGACTCTTATTTTAGTTTACAAATCACACAAGTATTAATGTTTCCGGTTAATACAATTATAGCATGGTATGTAAACATTTATCATAAGTGTGAAGACATGATAATAACCACTTTATTATTGCCTCTTGGGCATATCTCCAACAGTCTCCCACTTGCACTAGAGTCAATAATCTAGTTTCAAACCTTTGTGTTTTTCAACACCTATGGCTTTCCGGTGTTGTATGCACACGATTGCTAGTGGTCAACTGATCTCCGGATCTGACACTTCCAGGTCCGTGTGTAATTGCATGTCTTTGCGTCTCTATGCATCACTCATTCTCTAATGAGATGGCTTTGTATAAATTTGGTATTTCGGTGTGACCTTTAGCTCTTTAGGGTTAAAACATGTTGATAATATTGTCGCACAATATATCTTCATAGTATTATCCCACTGAGAACTACACCTAGTTTGATAACAAACTTCTTGACACAAATGCCCTCTTTTGCTGCTATAATAGCAGTCATATACTTAGCCTTTTGTTGTAGTATCTGTCACAATGTCTTAACTTTGGAAATCATCCAAATCCATTATGGAACTCACTTTCCATTATATTGTGCCACCCTTAGTTTAGATTGAGATAAACTTAATTTGTACTCTGTGACAAAACTAGTATCAATGTAGTACTTTTACAATGAACTAACCATCTATTTGTCACTTCTACAAATATTATACTCTTAGTTCTTTCAGAAGATCATAAGAATATCCTTACTATTGTCCAATGATCATCTTACGAATCATTCTGGTATATGCTCTCAACATTTAGAGCATAGGACATATCTGGATTTGTACATATCACAGTATGATTGATATAAATACTCTTTGTGATTTCATACATCAAGTATCAATCTATACTTGATTATTTGTTTCACTTTACCAAATGTCAATACACTTGAATATATCATCAACATTGAACTCATTCAATCCTTTCTGTGCGACAAGAACCTTCTCTTGTAGTTTCTATATTGAACTCATTCAATATCTTATCTATGTACTTCTGGCACAACCATATTAGCGTCTATTGATGCCAAAATACTTGGGTTTTGCCTAAGTCTTTCATCGGGATGAAATTCTTAATATGTGTTAATAAAAGATACATTATTTCCAATCAACAATATGTCTTCCACATAATGTATTAGAAACATGTCTTAGCGCTCCCACTTAATTTCTTGCAAACGCAAGCATCTTCATTGTCTCTGATGAACTTTTAAACTCCTTTAACAGTTTCATCACAGTGAAGATTCCAACTCCGCGATGCTCACTTTAACCATTGAAGTTTGCATATACTTTTAGCATCCTTTTGAATTAACAAAACCCTATGGACCATGTTATGCACATGGCCTAGGTAACGACTCTATTAGAAGAACTTGTTTTGTTTATTCAACTATCATATAACAAAATTTATATGTAGTGGTTGCTTTCATTAATCCGTCTAGACTAAATATCACTATGATAGATCAAATCTTGTCATAGTCAACCTTTGAACATTGTTGTGAACTCTTTCCCAACATGTCGACTATTTCATAGATGTAAAACATCCATGTCTATTTCTTTATAGATCCAGACACAACTGTAAGGTCTTACACCTTTCTCGAGGGTCCTTCAAGTTCAAAACTTGATTTCTCGTGTATGGAACTATCATGGATTTTATGGCTTCAAGCCATTTTACGGAGTCAGGGCCCATCATCGCTTCTCTGCATGTAGTCGGTTCATTATTCTCAAATAATGATTCAACCCTCAAATCTTGGTATTTGATTGTTCATCCGACCTACTTGTTTCAATAGGAACTTGGATCTCCGTGACCACAACCTTTTTGAGGTACGTGAACCATGAGCATTGTTGCTGCCTCCGAAACACTTTTCGGCGCTGCGCAACTTTGCACATACAGCTAAGGTTCTTAACCTTATCAAAGTTCTATTGTCCTCCCACTTAACTTTTCACGAAAAATTCCTTCCAAAAGAAACTTGACGTTCTAAGCAACAAACACTTTTGTCTCCGGTGTTTATGGAGGAATACTTTAATAGTCATACAAAGACAGGTTCATCCGACTTTGGTTGCAAACATCTTTCTTATGCATAGCATACCAATGTTTAAGAAAGGACAACTTGGGTTTTATCCCAAACCATAACCTTATATGGTGTCATTTCAACGGATTATGATGAAGCTCTTTTCAGTGGAAAAACGGTAATCTCTAAAGCTTTTAATCTTTAAAATACAATGGCAGTTTTATGAATTACACCTTTCGATCTTACCATGTCAAACAAGGTTTAATTACATATCTCGAACGCTCCATACTCTTATGGTGTTTCGGGAAAATGCAAATCCACGGAACGATTCCTTAAATCTTAGGTATTATGCTAAACTTGTAACTCAAATATCTTCCTTTATGATCTTATCATAAACTATTTATATTCTTGTTACAATGATTTTGCACTTCATCTTGAAAGTCTTTTGAACTTTTCAAATATTTCATACTTCATCCTTATTAAGTAAATATTCATATATTCACTCAAATTTTCGGAGAAAGCATATGAAGTTGAAATCCATCGCTCTTGACTACACATAATGGACTTCGTACAACAATATGTACAAGTTCCAATAAGCTAGTCATTCGTTCCCTTTTGGCCTATGGACGAAGTTTTAATTATCTCTAGGAAAGTTTCACAAGCGTCATTTGATCAAAATCAAATAGACTCCAAAATTCCATCCATATGGATTTTTCTTCATGTTTTCTTTCCAATATAATTTTAAACGGCGATGTCACTTCCTAAGTGATCTTTCAATCAATTTGTCTTTCGACATTTTAGCACTAGTTTTATGGATGTGATTTCTCCAACGAGATTTGTGAATCATCCATCTTGTATGGATTACGGCAATTATTTGAACAACCCTTTTGTTCTCATAATACCCGATAAAACAAATCTTGAAGGCAAGCTTTGATGTTTTAACGAGCAACATAATAACCCTTTATTTGTTCTCGATGAACATCATCACATATTCTTTTGCTAGTTACTTAGGCCATTGTAGTTCATGAATTCTGTTGTTTCGTATGACGATTCATACCAACAAATTCAGTATCAAATACTTAAGAACCACATTTTAATAAGCAAAGAATATAGCCACAACATGTACATCATCTATATACTTAAACTGAACAATTCTAGTTTTTCTTTTCTGCCATATATTTATGAGATTCCCTTTCAGTATTTCCTTTTCAGTTTGAAAGAATCTATCAACATCAATAGTGGAGTCATACATATGACACATAGTCCAAAGCGTGTATAATTAAATACTAATGTCTTTGGATTTGCACTTTGAAGTAGATCACCATCATCAAATGTTTGGTGTTCTTTCAAATTCCTTTCTTTAGTAATCTATTGGTGTAGCAAACATTTTACCTACATCAAATATTCACCTTCATCATGGAATCGTCCATGACCAAGCTACTTTTAGCTTATAACGGTGAATCGCGAGTATAATGTTGCTCTCCAAAACCTTTTGGAAGATTAGGACAACTAGTGTCTCCAACCTTTTTGCAAATTCTCATCAAATATGAGAACATGACTTTTGCCATATTATACTCTATCATGTTGCAACCAAAACTTCGTTTCAGATATCACAATATCTTCCACACATCATGGTTTCTGAAACAACTCTTTCAGATCCTAGATAACCTTGATATTAAGGGAATCCTTTGAATATCAAGAATCATGGATACAAACATGATACTTATATACTAACACTTGGAATTGTTACTCTTGATTTAATACTAATTATTAAACTTCATGGAGTAACCGGAACTTACTGAAAGTTTGCAATAGGACTTTTAAACTTTAGATTAACACTTAAAACAATACGATACCAGTTCGTAAAGTAACTAACCAGAATTCTATAGTTCTATTATCTCAATTATAACTAAGCGCAAGGTGGTAAACGGATGCCAATGACTACAACAACTATGCAAATTCACTTTGATTTAGTTTATGATAAATTGAGTTCTAATTAATAATTAAATTAATCTAGGTGAACTCCCACTCAAAACAATATCCCTCACATTGTTTTAGTGATCACACGAACCAAATCCACCACATCAAAACCGATCATCACGAGAGTTGATATAGTTTCAATGGCGAACAATCGACATGTTCATCATATCTACTATATGATTCATGCTTTACCTTTCGGCGATCCGTGTTCCTGAGGCCATGTCTGTACATGCTAGGCTCGTCAAGACAAACCTTAGCTTCCGCATAAGCAAATCTGGCTTGCTTACGTTGTAGTCACCCGCGGAATCAAAGACACCCGATCATCACGTGGTGTTTCGAAGCAGCAAGCTTTGGCAACGGTGCATACTAAGGGTGAACACTTTAGAACTTGAAATTTATGTGTATGAGGGATCATCTTATAATGCTACCGTTGTCTACTAAGCAATACAAGATGCATAAAGGATTAACATCACATGCAATTCATAATATGTGATATGATATGGCCTTTCTTCTTTGTGCTTCTGATCTCCATCTTCAAGCACGAACATGATCTCCATCATCACCGGCATAGCATCAAGGTCAATGACGCTTCTTCATGGTTGTCGTCCACCAGCTTCAACTATTACAACTATTTTGAATAGACACGCAGGTCTTAACAGAAATTAAAGACAACCATATGGCTCCTGCCGGTTGCCAACTTACAATAAGGAACATTGCATACATCAAATATAATCACAATCATGGCCATATCACATCACTGCACACCCCTGCAAAACAAAGTTAGACGCCTCTACTTTCTTTGCATATTTTACGTGGTTTGGGGCTTTCAATAAGTGTCGTTCTAACTTACGAACAAGAACCACAACATTGATACTAGCATTGTTGATCACCCGTTGTAAATTGGATCTTTACTATGCTAGGAGAAACAGGCACCCGCAAAGCCACTTATGCAATACAAGTTGCATGTTAAGCGTGGAGCAAGTCTCATGAACGATGTCATGTAAGGTTAGCCCGGGCCGCTTCATCCCAACATACCGCAAGATGCAAAGTACACAAAAGGCAATCGACAATAAAAGCATCAACGCCCACAATGACCATTGTGTTCTACTCGTGCAACAGATCTACATATAGACACGGCTCTGATACCACTGTAGGGGTTCGTAGCATGGAAAACAAAAATTTTCTATCGCATACAAACAAACAAGCCAAGATCTATCTACTAGATTGCAGCAACGAGTCGATAGTGGAACTCACCCTCGAAGATTCCAAAGCGGTTAACGAGAGCAGATTCTCGTGGGTGATGTAGTCGTACTCTTTCCGATCTCAAGATCGCGTAGACGATCCTTCCAGCGCCGCGTTCCCGCAGCGCTTCCGCAGTCGGTCACACGTTCGGTACTCGACGAAGACCTTCCTCTCCCTTGTTCCAGCAGGCAGCGGAGGTTGTAGCACTCTCCTCGCGATTCCGGCAGCACAACGGCGTGGTACCGAAAGTAGAGGGGAGATCCCGCAGGGCTTCGCCTTAAGCCGGTGCGAGTATGGTGGAGCTTATGAGAGAGGCTATTAGTGGTCTAGTAATTAGACACACCAATTAGAGGGCTCTAAACCAATTAGAAGGCTCTAAACCGAAACAGCTCTAAACCGGGGTCTAGGTCTAGTTTCTAGTTTAGAGGATAGGAACTTGTGTGTCTTGTGTTGTGTTGGGAGGGGAGCCCTGCCCCTCCCTTTATAGGTGGGAGGGCTGGCGCGCTAGGGGAGGGAGGGAGTCCCTCCCCAACTCGGCCTAGGGCTGGCCGCCGGCTTGGGGAGGAGGACTCCTCCCCCAATTCGGTTTCCTCCTCTCCTCCCACTTCCCAAAAACTGCCGTTTGACTTTCAAACTAGCCGTTTGACTTTTTCAATTTAGGATTCAATTTAATCCTTTATTTGGGACAGCAAGAACACTTAGTACATGATGCAATCATTCCAACATGCAATGACACATTCATGTACCCCTTCCCCTCCGGAGTGCCGGACATTCCGGGAACTTCTAGAATGTTCCCGATGAAAACACCGGAACCATTCCCCAACTCCGAAATGGGACTTTCCTTATATGAATCTTATTCTCCGGACCATTCCGGATCACCTCGTGATATCCCGGATCCCATCCGAGACTCCGAACAACATTCGGTCTCTTTCTCATAATACCATAACTACTCAAACAACGTCGAATCCTTAAGTGTGTCTCCCTACGGTTCGTGAATTATGCGGACATGATCGAGACACTTCTCCGAACAATAACCAATAGAGGAATCTGGAAATTCATATGGCTCCCACATATTTCTACGATTACTTTGCGATCGAATGAACCACTTACATATGATACCAATTTCCCTTTGTCTCACGATATGTTACTTATCCGAGGTTATGATCGTCGGTATCTCTGTATACCTAGTTCAACCTCGTTACTGATAAGTACTCTTTTCTCGTTCCCGTGATATGTGATCCCTTGTGACCAAGTCACATGCTTGCAAGCTAATTGGATGACATTTCACCGAGAGGGCCCAGAGAATATCTATCCGTCATGTGGATGGACAAATCCCACTCTTGATCCATGTGTTTCAACCAATACTTTCTGAACACCCAATGCCACTTTTATAGCCACCCTGTTACGGTGTGGTGTTTGATGACATCAAAGCATCCATCCAGTAAAGGCAATATGCATGATCTCATGGTCGAAGGAATTAGGTTACTATGTATCAGAAAGCATATAGCAATTGAACTATTGAAATGACTTGATCTTTATGCTACGCTTATCTATAGGAGTATGTCCATCACATCATTCTCCTAATGATATGATCCTGTTGTTAATAACATCTCTATGTTCATGATCAGGAAACCATGATCATATATTAACCAACAAGCTAGTTTAACAAGAGGCTTTACTAGGGACTCTTATTTTAGTTTACAAATCACACAAGTATTAATGTTTCCGGTTAATACAATTATAGCATGGTATGTAAACATTTATCATAAGTGTGAAGACATGATAATAACCACTTTATTATTGCCTCTTGGGCATATCTCCAACAGGAACACTAGGATGTTTAAATAGCATAATTGAGTAAGAGAGTTTCATGTCCCAAGTATTATAAAAAACATCAATAAATCAAGTGTCTTATTTACACCCACATCAATAAATCAAGTCTATAAAAAACACTTCTAATCCAATCATTGTCTTTCAAGAAAAAAATCATAAACTAGTAATGAGACCATGCCAAGGACTTGTTATGTGGATCTTCATAGATATTTTTTTCAGGGATCGCTAGATATTTATTTTGCAAGTGTTTTCACAACCTTTGAGAGTACCAATACTTTTTCTCATATATTGACACGTATGCCACTCATGTCATCAACTCATAGACGAAATTTGGGGTTATACCATAGATCGTTCAAAAGCTAGCGGAGTTGTTGGCATCCCAAAGGTGTGCATTAGAGACATAGAACAAAGTTGTCTCACTTCTTTCTCTATTTTTTGAGCTAGTACCATGGTTTGATCCATAAGGTTAGCTTTGGTATGCATCACAATTACCACTAGACTTTATTTCAATCAAACAATTCCTTCCATGAGTGTCATCAAGACTATCAAAATATCTATGGGGTTAAGTATCATCAAGGGTATACTCTCAAGACAATCATTCATCAAACAAGTCATAAATTTCAGACTTTTTCTTATTGTACTTGTTTGGCAATATTTTTTCCAAGGAAAGACTCGATTAACTAAAAGAACTAGAGCGAGAGCTTCAACAACTAATCATCATACTAATAAAAATCCTTACTCCAACCATATTAAATTACTTCCCACTAGCATGGCATCTTAGTAAATCAACCAACTAAGATAGACAACTCAAACTTCATAAGTGGGAGACATAGGGCATACCTCTCATAAGTGACTTCATGATCCTCTTCCTTATAGGGATGTGTTCCTTCAAAACTCAAACATGATTACTCTCACAATGATATTAAAGCAAAGAGGAAAAGTGTGAATCCACAATTATGAAAAAAGGAAAAACGAAAAAATATTTTTGTATTTTTTAGGATAGGGATTAAAGAATAGAAAAGAACTTGCTACCAAGCAAGGGTTTAAGAAAATAAAAACAAAACAAACTAAAATTAAAGCAAACTAAAAAGCAAAGGAAAAAAGCGAAGTGTTGGAACAAGCCAACACGAGTGTTCAAACCTCCCAAGGATCTGGAGTACAACCTTGTTATTACACAGATAAATTGTCGGGGGAACACATCCCCAAGCTCAGGCTTTCGCAAGCCCTTTTGTTGCTCATTGTGGTGGTGGTGGATAATCTCCCACATTTCATTGGCTACTCCAATCATGGAACTAGGTGGCGAGGCTTGCAGTAGCATCTCGAAGGTTGATGGAGAGGTTGTTCATGTTTTGAACATTTCCTTCGAGTGCATAAATGTCTTCATAGGTGGTGTAGTAGTTTAGCGGATCTTCATCTTGTTTGGGTCCTCCTTTTTCTACTTCTTCATCTTCTCCTCCTCCCATGGGTATTTCTTGTTGGGGTAGTGACATGGGTATACCCTATAGGTACTCGAGTTTGGCATATACGGTCCAGATACGGCAGAAGCCCACAGCATTGCCAAGGCCCAATGAAGAATTCGGGTGAGCCACGGACTCTCCGATTGCTTGCGAGGCAAGAAGAAGCTTAAGATAGAAAGTTTAAAGGGCAAACCCTAATCTGTAACCGACTCGACCTGCTACCCGAGACCTAGCCTATCTATATAAATGCTAGGAGGGGCAGCGAGGAGGACAATCACAACCCTAGTTTCCACAACCATCGCCAGATTGCATCTGCGCACCCGTGTAACTTTTGACTCCCTTGATAATTCCGAGAGCAGACAAGCAGGAGTAGGGACCTCTACGAGGCATGAACCTGGGTAAACCTTGCGTCCTTGCGTGCTTGTTTGCTAGCCGATTGATGCCTCCAGCGCTCCCTCCTTCTCCAAAACCCAAGTCCATAACAATGGGCATTGACGAGTTGAACCCTCGTCAATTGGCGCCGTCTGTGGGGATTGGGAGTGCTGATGTCGCGGCTTTTTGGCCCCATCAACTACGGTCTACAACTCTGCAACAGCGGAGATTCGCCAGCTCTTCGGCGCTTTCGACTTCATCGTCCACACGCCGGCCACTCGCTCGGTTTTTGAGTCCATGGGCGATGGGATCAGCCTAGCGATTGGGAGCTTCTGCTTCCAGGTCAGTCAACTGGGCACGCTTCACATGCCTGACCAGCCGACAGCACCCGCGATTTCTCCAGCGTCATGGTTCTCGCCACCAATCGGCACCCTCAGCGAGCCCAACGCCTCGGCAACAGCTGGGAGCACGGACAGTGACAGCAATCACGGATCCGATCTGGGTGGCCTGGCCATAGAAGATGGATCCTACGGCTCCGGATCTGAAAGTTGTGGGAGCAACAGCTTCCCCAACCACTTCATGTGCGCCATCATCAACGCGGGCGACACCAGCGTCAATCGCGAAAACACCGGCACCAGCACTAGACCGACCAACGGCGGTATACCAGTCGCAAACGATGGCCCCACCAATGGCACGCCCACCAATAACGGGACAGGAGGAGAGCAACACCTCATGACGAATGAGAACACCGGCGAGCGTATGCTGATCAAGCTCAATGACAACGAGTGGGCCCGTTGTTGGGAAGCTCTACGGGGCAATCCTCTACCCCCCAACACACCGCAGGACATGTTGATGGGCTACCATTGGATGCTGAAGGAAGAATTCAAGCGCCAGCAGTAGGTGATCGTGCAACTCGAGGCGCGCAGAAAGGCGGCGGACGGGTCGAGCCTTCGGCGAGCTGGGCTCTCCTCCCACGGGGGATCCTCCTCCAAAGGCAACGAGTACCTGGCCAACAAGAGACGATCTCGACTAGCCCACCTCACCGAGCAAGAGCGCGTAAAAGCCGCGAAAGTCCTCGACTTCAGCTCTATGACGGTGGATATGTGGTGCAACATGCTCCCGAAGACGCCATAGGCTGCGGTGATAGTGGCCACCATGTACCTCCTCACAACCAGCCACCGGCTGGAGATCCACGAGCTGCCATGCACCGATCTACGATCGTGGGCCTGGGGCTAATCGAGGCTGCCCTCGATAAAGAACCAACACCAAAGCCAAATAAAATCAAGGCTCTGGACACATACTACTACTCGTACTCCTCCAGTGATGACAGTCACGATCTGTCACGGTGACGTCGCTCACGGCGGCATGACCACGACTACGACGCGCGTGATGACATCACGTAGCGCAAGGTCGACAAGATGCGGGCAAGGCATGCTCGTTCGACTGACTCGGAAGAAGACGAGACAGAGCTCTACGGCGCTAGATGCTTCAGTAGGGCCATCAGGCAGAAGCAAATGCCTAAGGGGTTCAAACTCCTGTCGAAGAACCCAAAATTTGATGGCCTGCAAGACCCGAAAATCTGGTTGGAGGACCACATCTCCTCCGTTAGGCTGCACGGCGGGAGTCGAAGCATGGCCATGCAATGCCTGCAGCTACAGCTACAGGGCACCGCCCGTGCATGGCTCAACAACCTCCCACGCGGATCCATTCGTAGTTGGGAAGAGTTGGTCTATAGTTTCGTGTGCAACTTCAAGGGCACTTACAAAAGGCCCGCATCAATCGAAGAACTGAGAAGCTGCCAACAAAGGTCTGGCGAGTTGCTGCACTTATACATCCAGAGGTGGTCCATCATCAAGAAATCCGCAGAAAAAATCTCGGAGGACCGCGCAATCGACGCGTTCAACGGCGGCGTTCGCCGTATAGAGCTTAGGGAGGAGTTGGGCTGCTCGAAGCCCAAAACGATTGACCACCTGATGGAATCGCGAATCGGTGGGCTGACGGAGAAGATTCGGTGAAAAACCGCACCTACTCTAACGATGACGACGACCTTTGGCGTAGCCACGACCGCTGAGGCAAACATCGAATGTGCGTCTATGAGGACCGAGTCGCAGCCGGCTACGCCGACAAACGCGAGGGCAACCGCAATAGCAGATATCGTAGCGATGGATACCGCGATAGCGGGAAAACCACATAGGTGTGGTAGCGCCGCACTCGCGAAGAGGCACCCGCAACATCCATCCAGGTCAAACTGTCCGGACCATGCAACATGCACTTCTACATCGACAAGCACGACGACAAGAAAAAATCGAGCCACCTTCTCAAGGATTTCCACGAGTTCCTCAAACTCCACGAGGGCCTGGCCCAGATGAATCGCGACGCGATCAACAGAGGCTATGGAGCTGCGCCAGGCACTGTGGCACATGGCGCTCTGCCACCACCGCCTGGGCCACCACCACCCGCGGCTGCGCCAGTCCAGCATCATGGAGGTGAGCCATACCCACGAGCAGTGGGCAACATGGGGATGATCCAAAAAGGGCGCCCCTCCAATCGAATGCAGAAGGCAATCACTCGCCAAGTAAATTTGGCGATAAACTCGCCACCTTCCACCACTAAGTACCTCAGTGGAAGCGACTCCTGTATCACCTTCGACAAGCGCGACCACCCGCGCCAAGTTCCTCGTCCAGGACACTGTTCCCTCATGCTCGAGGCATAGATTAGGGGCTTCGATATGAGTCGCGTCTTCATGGATGGCGGAAGCGGCATCAAACTCATGTTCGCGAGTACCTTGCGTGCGATGAGGATCCCTCTGACTTGTCTGGAAGTTTCAGACACGACGTTCCACGGCATCGTCCCAAGGAAGGGTGTATATCCCCTGGACAAAATCAACCTCGACGTCATCTTTGGCACGCCGCGGAACTTTCGGTGAGAGCGCATTGACTTTGAAGTCGTCGATTGGCCCTCACAATACCACTGCATCCTCAGACGTGTCGTGTTCACGAGGTTCATGGCAGTGCTGCACTACGCCTACCTGCAGATGAAAATGCCAGGTCTAAACGGCGTCATCACAATCAACGGAAGCTTCGAGAGGTCCGACAACTCCGATAGGGAATTCAATAGAATCTTCCAGTCCTTCGGCATGCAGGAGGAACTCGCAAGATTGAAGGAGTCGACAGACAACAGTCTGCCTCCCCTGAGCAGTCCAAGTTCACCTGACCTGTCCTTCGACTCGTCGGTACACACGAAGAAAGTCCAGGTCCACCCAACGGACCCGACCAAGACGGCCCTCATCGCTAACAACTTGAGTCCCGCATAGGAACTCGCGCTCGTCAAATTCCTCCGTGAGCACTGGGAAATCTTCGCCTGGTGTCCAGCGGACATGCCAGGGGTTCCCAGGGAATTCGCCGAGCACTCACTCAAGGCCAGTCAAGCAGACAATACGGCGACTGTCTGAGCCAAGAGAAAAAGCAGTCAGAATGGAGATCAATAGACTCCTCGACGCAAACTTCATTCGCGAGATCAAGGAAAGCACTTGGCTCGCTAATACAATGCTTGTGCCTAAAAAAGACACGGATATCCTGCGGATGTGCGTGGACTTCACCTCCTTGAATAAGCACTGCCCAAAGGATCACTTCCTGTTGCCACGAATCGACCAAATCATCGACTCCACCGCGGGATGTGAGTGCCTCTGCTTCCTCGACGCCTACTCAGGCTACAATCAGATTCGAATGAAGGAGGAACAACAAGAGAAAACAGCGTTTACAACACCTTTTGGTGTGTTCTGCTACAACACGATGCCCTTCAGGCTAAAAAACGCAGGAGCCACATATCAGCAGTGCATGCAGGTTTGCCTCAAGAACCAACTTGGTCACAATATCCAAGTGTATGTTGACGACATCGTCATCAAAACCAAAGAGGAAGCCACGTTAATCGACAATCTCCGCGAGACCTTCGCTAACCTCGACCGCTACCGGATCAAGCTCAATCCGGACAAATGCGCCTTCGGCGTGCCATCTGGGTAAACTCGGGTATCTCATCTCTGTGAGAGGGATCGAGGCAAACCCGAAGAAAATAAAGGCCATACTGGCCATGGAGAAGCCGAAGAACGTAAAAGGCGTACAGCAGCTGGCTAAGCGAATCGCGGCGCTCAGTCGATTCATTAGTCAAATGGGTGAAAAGGCACTGCCCTTCTACCAACTCCTCCGCAAAGCTGACAAGTTCGAGTGGACAGACGAGGCACAAGAAGCATTTGAAGATCTCAAGCGTCTACTATCCACCTCGCCGGTACTGGTGACGCCTTGCGAAAAGGAACCACTACTGCTCTACATCTCCGCCACCAACCAGGTGGTCAGCACGATGCTCGTGGTGGAATGATCCGAAGAAAATAAGGTCCACGGGGTCCAGCGCCCAGTATACTACCTCAGTGAGGTGCTCACACCAACAAAGCAGCGGTACCCGCACTACCAGAAGCTGGCGTATGACGTCTTCATGACAGCCAGGCGACTGCGCCACTACTTCCAGGAGCACCCATTCGTGGTGGTAAACGACGCCCCGCTCAGGCATATACTCAATAATCCCGACGCCACCGGACGAGTCGCGCTCTGGGGAATCGAACTATCTCCACGAGACATCACATATGAGAAGCGCGACGCGATCAAGTCGCAAGTTCTCCCGGACTTCCTCGTGCACTAGATGGAGAACCAGCTCCCCGACAAGCCAGATATGTCCTATCTTTAGACAATGCACTTTGATGGGTCCAAGCGAAAGGACGGAGTTGGCGCAGGTGTCATACTAACATCGCCCCAAGGAGACAAGATGAAATATATTCTTCGAATGGAGTTCACCGCCTCCAATAATGAAGTTGAATACGAAGCCTTAATCCATGGGATGCGGATGGCAAAAGCCTGCGGCACCAAGAGGCTCATCATCTACGGCGAATCCAAGCTGGTGGTCAACCAAACGATGCACGAGTGCGACGCACTGAGCGACAACATGATCGCCTATCACGACCTCTACGACACACTCGAAGGGGACTTCGACGGCTGCGAGCTGTGACACGTAGGCCGTGAAAGCAACGAAGAGGCGGATCTACTCGCCAACATTGGCTCCACCTGCGCCCCCATACCACCTGGGGTATTCCTCGAGCGCATCTGCGAGCGCTCCTTCAAGCCAAAGACTCCAGAGAAGAAAGCAAGCATGTCAATGGACTCGGGCGCTACGCCACCCAACGAGCCACTGGCACTCGACAACATGGAGCTCGATACAGGACTCGAAGGACCAATGAGGGTCATGATGATCGAGCCATTTTGGACACAACCTTACATCACATATCTACTTAGCAAGAGGCTGTCAGATGACCCGACTGATGCGCGACACATTGCACGACGATCCAAGGCATTCGCCCTCATCAACGGCGAACTGTACAAGCACAGTATTACAGGGGTATTTCAACGGTGCGTCTCCAACGGGGACGGTAGGGCCGTTCTTCTCGACATACATGAAGGCACCTGTGGGCATCATGATGGCAGTCGTGCCCTCGTTGCCAAAGCTCTGCAAGCTGGATTCTACTGGCCTACGGCCATGGGCGACGCCAAAGTCATCGTCCAACACTGCAACGCTTGCGATTTACGGACAAACATCATGCACCTGGCGCGAAACTCAGGACAATACCATTGGCTTGGCACTTTGCGCAATGGGGACTCCACATGGTCGGCAAGCTCCCAAAGTCCTCGCGAGGAGGTTATGTCTACCTCTTAGTCGCGGTCGACAAATTCACCAAGTGGATTGAGGCCATGTCGGTGACAAATCAATCAGGAGCCAGTGCTATCAAGTTCTTCGAGTCCATTATCTACCGCTTTGGAGTGCCACATAGCATCATCACAGATAATGGGACAAACTTCACCTCTAAGGAGTTCCAGGAATTCTGTGAAAACCTGGGAATCAACATAAGCTACGCCTCGGTGGCTCACCCGCAGACAAACGGTCAAGTCAAAAAGGCCAACGGCCTCGTTTGTGGTGCAATCAAGAAACGGCTCCTCCGACCACTCGAACAAGCCGCTGGATGCTGGCCAGACGAGCTGCAATCTGTACTTTGGAGCCTGCGCACAACTCCAAACAGCGCCACGGGATACACTTCGTTCTTCATGGTGCACGGTGCTGAAGCGGTGCTACCCGCAGAAGTACGCTACAAAGCACCACGGGTGGTCACATACAGTGAGAAGGAGTCAACTCTTGCACTCAAAGACTCCATCAACCTCCTTGACGAGGCACGCGAGATAGCAGCGGAGAGATCAACGATCTACCAGCAGAGCCTCTGCAACTACCACAGTAGAAGGCTATGCCCCAGATCCTTCGTCGAAGGAGACCTGGTCCTACGACTGAAGCAAAAAGGGCATCTCAAGCTCCAGTCCCCTTGGGAAGGACCTTACGTGATTACAAAAGTAATCCCGGTGGCGCCTATCACCTTAAAGATTTCGAGAGCAGAGTCGCATACTCCAACCCCTGGAACGTCGCGCAGCTACGTTGTTTTTACCCCTAGTCGTTTTTACATTACAAATAAGGCTACTCAGCCAGGCTACTTAGCCACACATTGTACCTGATACATTCCAAATGTATCTATAATTTTGATGTTCCATGCTTGGTTTTATCCACTTTCATGTGTTTTGTCCACCCTTTGGAGTACTTTTCATATGATTTCTTGGACTAACCTATTAACAAGAGCCACAATGCCAGCTGCCTGTTTTCTGCTGTTTTTGGTTTCAGGAAAGTCAGAAAATGAATATTCCCGGAATTGGACGGGACAAAAGCCAAAGTGCCTATTTTTTGGAAGTCATTAGATGCCAGAATACGAGACGGAGAAGGGCTGGGGGCCGGCCACACCACCTAGCCGCGTGGCCAGGCCTGGCCCGTGCCAGGGGGTAGTCTGGCCGACCCCAGCACCCCCTCGTCCTCTCCTTCCGCCTATAATATTCCCTCGAGATGAAAACCCTAAGTACCCGATCAAAAATCCACAAAAGAGTCTGTAGCCGCCGTCATCTTCATCCCTAGATCGGGAGGGATCTGAAGCTCTTCCCGGCACCCTGCCGGAGAGGGGAATTCACCCTGGAGGCCTTCTTCATCATCATGCAAGCCTCCGGTGTGATGCGTGAGTAGTTCATCCTTGGACTACGGATCCATGTAGTAGCTAGATGGCTGGTTCTCCTCCTTTGTGCTTTCATGTCTAGATCTTGTGAGCTCCGTTCATGATCAAGATCATTTATTTGTAATTATGCATGTTGTGTTTGCGGGGATCCGATGGATATTGAGATGCTATTTCAGATTGATTATTGATTCTATCATGTCTTTGTTATTTGTGATCTTGCATGCTTTCCGTTGTTAGTAGCTATCTTGGCCAAGTAGATGCTAGCAACTCCAAGAGTTAGTATTTATGCTCGATAGTGGGTTCATGCCTCTGGTAATCTGGGGAAGTGACAGAAATCTCTAAGGTACTAGATGTGTTGTTGCTACTAGGGAGAAAACAACAATCCTTTGTTCATAGAACAATCGTATTGTTTACTTTACACGCAATTCATAAAGCAATAATCTATTGCTTGCAACTTAATACTCGAGGGGGTTCGGATGATAACCTGAAG
This sequence comes from Avena sativa, assembly GCA_916181665.1. NCBI lineage: Eukaryota > Viridiplantae > Streptophyta > Magnoliopsida > Poales > Poaceae > Avena > Avena sativa. The sequence goes on along the minus strand of OV702290.1, from coordinate 20,501,840 downwards.
GTGGATTATTAGTCATAGATGCAGTTGGATGGCGGTCTATGTATAATGTTGTAATGCCCAATCAAGTTTCAAAGGAGTCAAGATGATTAGTATATGCATGTATTGCTTTCTCGATGTTTGTCAATTGTCCTGCTGTAATTTGTTCACCCGGCATGTTATCTATCTTAAGGAGAGCCACCTCTAGTGAACTATGGATCCCGGTCCTTTCTTTTACATACAATCTACAAACTATTTACTGCTTTGTGTTTACTTTCTGCAAACTATTACTTCTTTCCATTCGATATGTTTAATCCTTTGTTTTCAACAAAACACGGTGAGATTGACAACCTCATTGCAAGTTGGGGACAGACTTCTATGGTTGTGTTGTGCAGGTCTCCACCTTCCTCTTGGGGTTCCCCAATGAGCTTGTTAATACATGAGCCATCAAGTGAAGGGAATATGCCCGATAGGCAATAATAAAGTGGTTATTATCTTATTCCATGTTTATGATAAATGTTTATTTTACATGCTAGAATTGTATTGATCGGAAACATCAATACATGTGTGTTTAATAAACAAAAAGGGTTCCTAGTTATGCCTCTCTTATAGACTAGCTTGTTGATTAACAAGATGATCAAGGTTTCCTGATCATAGACATTGGATGTTGTTAATAACAAGGTCACACCATTGGTGGAATGATGTGATGAACATTCATCCAAAGTATAGCATTACGATCAAGTCATTATGTTTATATTGCTATAACATCATACGAAGTAATCTTAGTCCTTAGACCATGAGATCATGTTAATTGCTAACACCGGGAGAGTATCTTGATAACATCAAACGTCACACCGTAACAGGGTGACTATAAAGGTGGGTTCAATGCTACGAAGGCGTTATGTTGAGGCTCATGGATCAAGAGTGGGATTTGTCCATCCCGATGACGGATAGATATACTCTGGGCCCTCTCGGTGATATCACATTGAAATAGCTTGCAAGCAAGTGATGTGATCACTAGAATGTTATATCACGGGAACGAGAAAAGAGTGCATGTCGGTAACGAGATCAAACTAGGTATGGAGATACCGATGATTGAATCTCGGACATGTAATATATCGCGGGACAAAGGGATTTAGTTACTAGCGTTAAAGGTTCTCACGATCACAGAAGTCATCGTTGAATGTGTAGGAGTCAGTATGGATCTCCAAGTCCCGCTGCTGATTATTGATCGGAGAGGGGTCTCGATCATGTATGCATTATTCGCGAACCGTAGGGTGACACACTTAAGGGATACCGACACCATTTGGAGCAAATATGTTTCAGATAAAGATTTAAGAAAGCGCTGAAATTATTTTAATAGACACCGAAACTGTTTCGGATGAAATTGCTGAAATTGGTTCTGCGTGTAATATTGAAATGTTGCAAGGGTTTTATGTGAATGTTTGTTAATTAAAGTAATTAACAAAAATTCTGAATAAAAATAATAAAAGAGTTTTATTAAATGAGAGAGCATTAAATTTGGAGAAATTTAATGCATTTAAAGTGGAGACTTTAAAAGAGAGTGTGAAGGGGCAAATTTATGTGGAGGGAGTTACCACCACATGAATGGAGGAGGTGAAGAGCCACCTCCTCCATGCGCCGGCCATGAAGGAGGGGCACCCCCCCTCCTCCTCCTATAAAAGGCCCCCCTCTCACACCTTCATACTCACACCTCCTTGTGAAGGATCTCTCTCCCCCTCTAGTATTATTCCCCCATGGTCTCGGATTAGCGAGATACATGTTCCCGGTGGCTTTATCTGGAAAGGAGTTGCTGCTTCTGCTGCTTTGCTGGAGCGAGGGACGGAGGTTGTCGGGGTACCGGACGTGTGTGCGATCACGGATGCACCGCTGCTTTGTGGTGCTGGACTTGGTGGTGCTGGAGCTGGATCTGATGGACGTGCTGGAGCCGGACCTGCTAGACTTCATCACGATCTTGAGATCGGCAAGTGTACGACTACATCAACCACAAGTTCCTACTCGTTAACAAAGCTCGTTGTCTTCGAGGGTAAGTTCTCCATGGATGTATGTCCACCCGTTGCTCTGTACCTAGTAGATAGATCTTGGCGTGTAGTTCACATCGTAGGAAATTTTTTGTTTTCTATGCTGCGGACCCAACAGTGGTATCAGAGCCTGATCTATGCGTAGGTGCTTAGCACGGGTAGTACACATATGTTGATATGTGGGCGATGATGATCATGTTATTGCATCTTCTATGTATTTTGGATATTGGTGGCATAGTGGGATGAAACGGCCCGAACCAACCTTACATGTCATCGTACATGAGACCGGTTCCACGATTGACATGCAACTTGTTTTGCATAAGTGGCTGGCGGGTGTCTGTCTCTCCTACTATAGTCAATATCTGATTTACAATGAGTTGCTAATAACTTAGTTATCCTCGTTGTGGTTCATGTTCGTAGGTGAGAACGGTTCTATCTCCGAAAGCCCTAAGCCACGTAAAACTTGCAATTGATAAATTAGAGGCGTCTAGTTTAGATCATTGTTGGGCTAGTGTATTGATATGGTATTGTTGTAAGTAGATGTATGATAGATACTCTTACAACACACTCAACGTGTAATTTCCATAGACCTTGGCCTTACACACAAAGGAATGATAGAGATCATACCATGATGCAATTGATAGAGATCAAATGCATGGACCATATCATCTCACTTTACACATTAGATGTTAGCATCTTATACTGCTAGTTTGGCGCTTTCTGTAGCATTGTAAGATGATCCCTCATTTAAATATCAAGATAAAATGTGTTCTTACTTAAGTATGCACCGTTCTATGGATCGTGTTTTCGAGACATCACGTGATGATCGGGTGTTCTCAACTCTACGCTTTCATGCAACGGGTGTAAGACAGTTTTACACACGCGAATACTAAGGTTCTTACTTGGCGAGCCTAGCATGTACAGACATGGCCTCGGAACACGGACCGAAAGGTTAAGCATGAGTCATATAGTTGATGTGATGACCATATTGATGCTCGCCTTTGAAGATACACCGACTCACGTGATGACCGGACTTGGTGTAGTGGATTTGGTTCATGTAATCACCAAAAAGGCACGAGGGATGTCGTTTTTGAGTGGGAGTTCATTTCTAATTTGGATTAGTCGAACTCAATTTGTCATAAACTAAATCGAAGTGAATTTGCATAATTAGTTGTAGTCATTGGCATCTGTTCACTACCTTATGCTTAGTTTTAATTGAGATAATAGAACTATAGAATTCTGGATATTTACTTTATGAACTGGTATCGTATTGTTTTGAATGTCAATTTAAAGTTTATAAGTCCTATTGCAAACTTTCAGCAAACTCTATTTACTCCATGAAGTTTAATAAGTAGTATTAAATCAAGAGTAAGAATTCCAATGTTAGTATCTAAAGTATCATGTTTGCCTCCATGATTATTGATATTCAAAAAGTTGTTTTAATATCAAGATTATATTGGAGCTGGAAATTGTTTCAGAAACCATCATGTGTGAAAGATATTGTGATATCTGAAACAATGTTTTTGGTTGCATTATGATAGAGTATAATTTAGCAAAATACATGTTCTCGTATTGTATGAGAATTTGTGAAGGATGGAGATGCTAGGCATCCGAATCTACCAAAAGAGTTTTGGGAACTGATATTATACTCGTGATTCTTCCTTATAGGCTATAGTAGCTTGATCATGAAAGTTGTCATGATAAGGATGAATAGAAGATGTAAGTAAAATGTTTACTACACTAATAGATTACTAAAGAATGGATTTTTGAAAGAACAACAAACATTTGATGATGGTGATCCACTTCAAAGTGCAAGTCCAAAGGTATTAGTATTTGACTATATACGCTTTGTACCATGTGTCATGTTGATGACACCACTATTGATGTTGATGGGTTCTTTTAAAAGAAAAGGAATTGCTGAAATAGAATCTATAAAATATTTGGCAGAAAATAAAAGGTTTGAGATGTCCAACTTAGGTATATAGAAGATATACATGTTATGGATATATTCCTTGCTTGTTAAACAATGTGGTTCTTAGGTATTGGATACCGGTATTGGATACCGAATTGGTTGGTATGAAGTGTCATACAGGACAACACAATTAATGAACTACAATGGCCTAAGTAACCAGCAAGAGAAAGAGTGATGATGTTCATCGAAAACAAATAAAGTGTTATTGTGTTTTTGTTGTCATCAAACCAAGCTTTCAAGATTTGTTTAAATAATTGTTATTTTGTTCCGATATCATGAGAACAATGGATGTTCAAATAATTACCGTATTCCATAAAGGATGGATGAACTTTTACAAGTCTAGTTGTAGAAATCACATCCATAAACACTATTGCTAAAATGTCGCAAGACAAATGATTGAAAGATCACTTATGAAGTGACATCGCTGTTTAAATTATATTTGAAAGAAAAAATGAAGAAACTCCATGTTGATGGATTTTTGGAGTCTTTGATTTTTATCAATTGACGCATGTGAGACTTTCCTTGAGATAATTGAAACTCCGTTCATAGGCCAAAGAGGAACGGATGACTAGCTTATTGGAAATTGTGCATGCTGATGTGCATAAGTCCATTATATGTAGCCATATGCAATGGATATTTTTGCTTCATATGCTTTCTTCAAGAATTTGAGTGAATATATCTGTATATTTACTTAATAAGGAAGAAGTATGAAACATTTGAAAATTGTTCAAAGACTTTCAAGATGAAGTGAAAAAATCATTGTAACAAGAAAATAAAGAGTTTATGATTCGATCATAAAGGAAGATATTTGAGTTACATGTTTTGCAAAAACACCTAAGATTTGAGGAATTGTTCCATGATTTATGTTTTCTCGATAAACCATAGGAGTATGGCATATTCGAGAGATGAAATCAAACCATGTTTGACATGGTAAGATCAAAGGTGTCATTTATAAAACTGCCATTATGTTTTAAAGATTGAAGCTTTAGAGACTACCACTTTTACACTGAAAAGAGCACCATCGTGATCCATTGAAATGACACCATATGGGTTATGGTTTGGGATAAAACCCGAATTGTCTTTTCTTAAATTTTGGTATGCTATGCATAAGTAAAATGTTTACAACCAAAGTCGGATGAGCACATCTTTGTAGGTTATCCCAAAGAATTTGTTGGGAATTTCTCCATAACACCGAGGACAAAAGAGTTTGTCGCTTGGAACGTCAAGTTTCTTGAGAAGGAACTTTTCGTGAAAAGTTAAGTGGGAGGACAATAGAACTTTGATAAGGTTGTTGAACCTTAGCTATATGTGCTAAGTAGCGCAGCGCCGGAAAGTGTCCCGGTGGCGGCCACAATGCTCATGGCTCTCGTGATTACAAAAGGTGTGATCTCGGAGATTGGAGTTCCTATAGAACCGTGTGGGTCGGTAAGAATCAAATAGTAAGATTTGATAAGCAAGTCATTATTGTTTTGACAATGATGAACCGACTACATGCAAAGAAGAGATGATGGGCCCTGACTCCATAAAATGACTAGAAGTCATAGAATTCGTGATAGTATCCATACACGAGAAAACAAGTTTCTGAACTTGAAAGACCCTCCGGAAAGGCGTGAAGCCTATCGGTCGTGTTTGGATCTATAAAGAAATAAGACATGGATGTTTAACATCTATGAAATAGTCGACATGTCGGAAAGAAGTTTACGACAATGTTCAAGGAGTTGACTATGACAAGATTTGATCTTTCATAGCGATATATAGTCTTGACGGATTAATGTAGCAACCACTACATATAATTTGGTATATGGTAGTTGAATAAACAAAACAAGGTTCTTCTAATAGAACGGTAACCTAGGACAGTACATGACATGGTCCGAAGGGTTTTGTTAATTCAAAGGGTGCTAAAAGGGCATGTAAACTTCAATAGTTGAAGTAAGCATAGCGGAGTTGGAATCTTCACCATGATGAAACTGTTAAAAGAGTTTAAATTCATCGGAGATGATGAAGATGCTTGCATTTGCAAGAAATTAAGTGGGAGCGCTGAGACATATTTCTAATACATTATGTAGAGGACATATTGTTGATTGGAAATGATGTATCTTCAATTGACACAAGTTAAGGATTTCATTAAAATAAGATTTCGATGAAAGACTTGGGCAAACCCAGAATATTAGGCATCAATATCTATATGGATAGATTAAGGCGCTAATATGGTTGTGCCAGACATACATATATAAGATATTGAAAGGGTTCAATATGAGATATTGAAAGGGTTCAATATGGAAACAACAAGAAAGGTTCTTGCTGCATGGAAAGAATTGTATTTAGATTCAAGTGTTTCAACACTTGGTGAGTAAAATCACATGAAGATTCTGATCGATTATACCATGATATGTATATATCCAGAATGTCCTATGCTCTAAATGTTATGAGCATATACCAGAATGATTCATAAGATGATCATTGGACAATAGTAAAGATATTCTTATGAGATTTTGAAGAACTAAGAATATATAATGTATAAGTGACAAATAGTTAAAAGATAGTTCATTGTAAAGTGTTACATTGATACTAGTTTTGTCACAAGATACAAATTAAATTTATCTCAATTTAGACTATGGGTGGCACAATATAATGGAAAGGATGTTCCATGATGGATTTGGATGAGTTCCAAAGTTGAGATATTGTGACGGATACTACAACAAAAAGGCTAAGTATATGACTGCTATAGTAGCAGCATAGGAGGGCATTTGTGTTAAGTAGTTTGTTATCAAACTAGGTGTGGTTGAAAGTGGGCTAATACTATGAAGATATATTGTGTGACAATAATATCAACATATTTTGAGCCGAACGAACTAAAGGTCTCACCAAAGGACCAAATCTATACAATGCCATCTCATTTGAGAATGAGTGATGTGTAGAGACGCAAAGACATGCAAATACACACGGACCTAAAACTGTCAGATCCAAAGATTATGTTAACCACTAGCAATAGCGTATATGCAACACTAGAAAGCCATAGATGTTCAATACGCAAAGTTTTTCAAACTAGATTATTGACTCTAGTGCAAGTGGGAGACTGAAGGGAATATGCCCCAGAGGCAATAATAAAGTGGTTATTATCTTATTCCATGTTTATGATAAATGTTTATTTTACATGCTAGAATTGTATTGATCGGAAACATCAATACATGTGTGTTTAATAAACAAAAAGGGTTCCTAGTTATGCCTCTCTTATAGACTAGCTTGTTGATTAACAAGATGATCAAGGTTTCCTGATCATAGACATTGGATGTTGTTAATAACAAGGTCACACCATTGGTGGAATGATGTGATGAACATTCATCCGAAGTATAGCATTATGATCAAGTCATTATGTTTATATTGCTATAACATCATACGAAGTAATCTTAGTCCTTAGACCATGAGATCATGTTAATTGCTAACACCGGAAGAGTATCTTGATAACATCAAACGTCACACCGTAACAGGGTGACTTAAAGGTGGGTTCAGTGCTACAAAGGTGTTATGTTGAGGCTCATGGATCAAGAGTGGGCTTTGTCCATCCCGATGACGGATAGATATACTCTGGGCCCTCTCGGTGATATCACATTGAAATAGCTTGCAAGCAAGTGATGTGATCACTAGAATGTTATAGCACGGGAACGAGAAAAGAGTGCATGTCGGTAATGAGATCAAACTAGGTATGGATATACCGATGATCAAATCTCGGACATGTAATATATCGCGGGACAAAGGGATTTAGTTACTAGCGTTAAAGGTTCTCACGATCACAGAAGTCATCGTTGAATGTGTAGGAGTCAGTATGGATCTCCAGGTCCCGCTACTGATTATTGATAGAAGAGGGGTCTCGATCATGTCTGCATTATTCGTGAACCGTAGGGTGACACACTTAAGGCATACCGACACCATTTTGAGCAAATATGTTTCAGATAAAGATTTAAGAAAGCGCTGGAATTATTTCAATAGACACCGAAACTGTTTCGGGTGAAATTGCTGAAATTGGTTCTGCGTGTAATATTGAAATGTTGCAAGGGTTTTATGTGAATGTTTGTTAATTAAAGTAATTAACAAAAATTCTGAATAAAAATAATAAAAGAGTTTTATTAAATGAGAGAGCATTAAATTTGGAGAAATTTAATGCATTTAAAGTGGAGACTTTAAAAGAGAATGTGAAGGGGCAAATTTATGTGGAGGGAGTTACCACCACATGAATGGAGGAGGTGAAGAGCCACCTCCTCCATTTGCCGGCCATGAAGGAGGGGCACCCCCCCCTCCTCCTATAAAAGGCCCCCCTCTCACACCTTCATACTCACACCTCCTTGTGAAGGATCTCTCTCCCCCTCTAGTATTATTCCCCCATGGTCTCGGATTAGCGAGATACATGTTCCCAGTGGCTTTATCTGGAAAGGAGTTGCTGCTTCTGCTGCTTTGCTGGAGCGAGGGACGGAGGTTGTTGGGGTACCGGACGTGTGTGCGATCACGGATGCACCGCTGCTTTGTGGTGCTCGACTTGGTGGTGCTGGAGCTGGATCTGATGGACGTGCTAGAGCCGGACCTGCTGGACTTCATCACGATCTTGAGATCGGCAAGTGTACGACTACATCAACCACGAGTTCCTACTCGTTAACAAAGCTCGTTGTCTTCGAGGGTAAGTTCTCCATGGATGTATGTCCACCCGTTGCTCTGTACCTAGTAGATAGATCTTGGCGTGTACTTCACATCGTAGGAAATTTTTTGTTTTCTATGTTGCGGACCCAACATCAAGCACTTTTGTGGCGCCGTTGCCAGGGAGTCAAGGACATCTTCATAAGGGGAGACCCTCATAACCAATCTCTTTACTTTGTTATTTTTGTTTTGCTTAGTTTCTTTTTGCTTTGTTTGCTTGTTTATTTATCAAAAACACAAAAAAATAGTTTTACAAGTTTGCTTTCTTATTTGAAAACACACAAAAAATTAGTTCCTTTCTTAAGTTGCCACTATGTCTAGCCTTGCTCCAGTCACTATGTCACCCGAGGAAATGATTTTCACTTTTAAACAAGGAATTGAGGAAAGTTTTAAGGAAGCTTGGTCTAGAATCTCTGATCTACATTAAAAAACTGAGCCTAAAATGACTCAAAGCTTGTTCCTTAGCAATTTTTACCTTGGAATTGCTCTTTGCTATAGATATGCTTTAGATGCTGTTGTGGGAGGAGATTTCCTCCAATGTAATGAGGATGATGCTATAAATGCTATAAAGAAATTGATCCTCACTTACAACTTGCCTAGCCAAACTGATATTTCTTTCGCAAGAATACTTGCTAGATTGAACACTCTTGAGAATAACACTACTAGCTTAAAAGATTGCTATAATACGCTTAGCGAGCATCACAATTATGTCCCAATAAATTCTGAACCATCAAAGTGGCTCCCTACAGTAAAGATTGAGATAAATACTAAAACTTTTCAAGCTCGCTGTGATATCATGTCTGAATTTTGTCTTATGCCCAAATATATTTATGAATCTTTGAATCTTTGGGGGCTTACTGAAGGAGGAAAAGAAATATCTCTTGCTAATAATGCTACCATATTACCTACTAGAATAGTTGAAGGAGTGTTTACAAAGATCCTTGGGAAAATGATTTCTACTGATTATCTTGTTATTGAATGTGCAGGAAAAGGACAAATTACACTTGGAAGGTCCCTATTAGAAATCCTTGGAGCAATAATAGATGTGGGAAAGGGGACCATGCACCTGTCTTCTCCCACCAAACAATCATATTTTCCCCAAGGTTAAGAATAAAAGTAAGAGAGGTAAGGGCAAGAAATTTGGTTTTAATGCTTCTTCATTTGAGAACACTTGATTCTTTCTTGCTTCTTATGCCTAACTTAAAGGCATTAAAGAAAAGTACTTATTGGGAGATAACCCAAAAGTTTTAGATGAGTCTTGGTAGTTATTACTTCGGTAATAACTGCTCCTTATCCTTTTTATTTGCTTTTTGTGCCAAGAGTAACCTCTAATGAGAGAGAAGTAATGATTGGGAAAGTTGCTGTCCCGAAACAGATTTATGTGCTTCACCGTAAAAGTTCGTGTAAAATCTCTGAACGTCTTTTTGAAGCGTGAATTTGTGTGCTTCTGCCCCAGGTTGTTATCTAACTTTCGTTAGTTCAACACTTTTTTATTTGAGCAACAGAAGGTCTTCGAAAAAATTCGTCTTTACCTGCTGGTCTATTTTGACAGATTTCTGGCATTTTCTGCATTTGCTTCTTGTTGGTTCCTTTTTGAGTTCTTTTGGAGAATTGAGCTTTTTGAGGGAAGTGCTTCAGTAGCTAGTGTTCTAATAGAAGTTTATTGGTGTTAGAACTGAACCTTAAGACGTATTTATCTTGAGTGCACTAATGTTGCTAATAAAGATTGTGTGAAGTTTTGTATGAAGGAAAATTTTCAGGTGTATGGAAGGAATGAGTAATGAGATGAAGGATGGACTAAAGCTCAAGCTTGGGGATGCTACGCGTGTCACCCCAAGAAATATCCAAGAAGTACAAGCGTCAAAGCTTGGGGATGCCCAAGGCATCCCCTTCTTCATCAATAAAAATCCCAGGTTTCTTCCAAACGCTTCATTTTTATTGTTTCATGCACAGTTGTGTTGTTCTTGGAGCGTCATATTTTTCGTTTTCGTTTTGGTTTTTCATTTCCTTTGTTTGCTTATTTTTCTGAATAAATTGGTTGGACTCCCTCTTTCATACATTGGTTTTCAAATAGTTTGGTTTGGTTTGGAAAAGAGTAGGAAAGTTCATGCTTATGTGGTAAAAAGAGCTCGTTTTTGACTGTGGCCTATGCTCTGTCATGCCATGTTTGATATTGTTTTGGCTTTATGCTTAGTATTCTTTGCTGTAGCATGACTTGTTATAAACAATTGAGATTGCTTAATGTGCCTTGGATGAATCATGCGTTGTTTTAGCATATTAAAGCATAGTATAGTGGTATTCTCCTTTGATGCTTTATTTGGGTTGACTTGGCGCATGCTCACACCATGTTATGACTATCCAAAGTCACCAAAGCCTTTATGATCCTTTTAGTTTTCAACTTGTAGTATCACTTTATGCTTTGATCAATGATGTTTTGTCGCTCTGCATGATTATGGCCATTATTGCTCTCTTAGTTTGTCGCTCCCAGTATTTTGCTAGCCTCCACAACCAAGTATGATTTCTACTAATGCATCCAACTCCCTAAACCAAGTTATTCCAAAGAGTCCACCATACCTACCTACTAGCTTATGCTATTCCAAGTATATTCATGTTTTTGTTTACCTTCCAAATTAAACTTGTTATGAGAAAACTAGTGATTAAAGCTCTCACGAACTTGATGGCACACTTTACTTTTCTTGCCCTTAATAAACTTGAACCATTGTGTCGTCTATGTTGTATATGCTTGCACTTATTTGTTGGGAATTAGCAGAACCATGCTTTCATGGGGAACACTTTCAACATTGCACTTGGTACTTTGTACCTAGTTGATATCATGCTCTTTTGTATATGGATGTCGTCGGTGTGAAATGAAAGGGGAGCTTGTAAGTCCATCGAGTTATGTATATGTGTTAGAGAAACGCCTGGGTCGTTGGTCTAATCCATGCTGACATGGTGGAAACCTGCAGCGTAACCATAATGAGCTGTTTATGAAGCATTCTTCTTATAAAAGAAGAGTCCTATATTGAGAAAAAAAGAGAAAAAGAAAAAAAAGATTATGAAAATAGGAAAGAGAGAAAAAGCACCATATTCCCATGGTAAATAAGAAGATTGCTGAGATGCTCGTTGTCTGCTTGCCTTGTCATTTTGATATGGGGATTCTTCCGTATCATCGGGCAAGGGGTACCCCGTTGGCGGTTCTCTATGATACACATGTACTTACGATGACAAGAACTTACCGGTGACTAAACTTGAGTAGCATGAGGAGCGGCCCTCGTATACAAGGGACATGAGATTTCTAACTTATACTTCGTCAAGCATGTACACCATAGTTTGTTCACTTTAACCTTAATCACTTCAAGATGCTTATGATAGGGGCAATGAGAGTTGAAAGCTATAAGTACCATAATTTTTGGAAGCTCTTTACGAAACTTGAATCTCTACTCCCTTCTATGAAGGCCATTCTTCCACCATTATATATTGAGTCTCCACCTTCTATCTTTATGCACCTACTGTTGGGGATATACTTTCCAGGTATCCTCACAGTTCCTCACTGACCAGGGTGGCCCACTTCGGGTTAGAGCTTTGCTTCATGGGTGGCCAAGTCAGGGAGAAAAGACGAAGTCCCATCCGGCTACGGGAAGGCCCAGAAGACTTACCGACTTAGGCCTATAGTGTTACTTGTAGTTCAAGATGTACTCTGTAACTGACTCTTAGTCGTAGCCGGATAGATCTCTCCTGTAAACCCTAGGCCGGATATCTATATAAGCAGTCCTAGGGAGAGCCTTTAGGGCACCCTCAATAGTCTACAATCTCAACTCGCATAGGCGAAACCCTTGTAACCCATATTCCGGCTCTGCCATATTACTGGATTGCTAGCAGGAGTAGGATCCGTCCAAAGCCGGCGGATTCGAACCTGGGTAAACTTGTGTGCTCACCATCCCGGAACATCGTACATCTCACACCCCTCTCTTCCGCACGCCTCGAGGACCCCCTCATGGCGTACTTGTCTTCAATCCGACGACAGTTGGCGCCCACCGTGGGGCAAGTGAGCTTCGGATCTGCGTTCCGAGCGGAATCTGCAAGAATCGGAATCGGCGAGACTATCACTGTCGGTCGCATCCTCTACGCCAGCGATGTCCCTCTCATCGTTCTCGACGAGACCTGGATTCCGGCTAGGGAGGATGTGATTGCCTACACAATCATGTCTTTTGGCGAGATCGATGTTTACATCGGTTTTGCTGAACCTGCCCCACCCACCCTAGCGGTGATGATAGAGGCAGAAGAATCTTCTAGGTCCCCTTTGTCTGCAGAGGCGGCAGAGTTCAGGATCTCAGAAAACCCTAATCCCACCCAGCCCGCACCAGCTGCAGAGATAGTGGAGAAATCCGAGCCTGAGGAAGACCTAGCGGTCCAAGTCGAATCTGGAGTGGATCTCCTCGGAGAGGCCGAATCTCAGATCGACCCACCCGTGGAAGTCGAAATCTAGGAGGAGCCCATCAACGACACTGATTCTGGCTCTAAAGACGCCGGGACAGATAGACCTTTCCTAAGGTACACACTGCAACGTATGATAATGCAAGATGCAAGCGCAGATGCAATTCTCGAGACCATCAAAAGTTTCGACATGGCTGATCACGAGAGCCGCAGGTACCTCAGGAAGCACGCATCGCACTTCGTTGGATATGTGGGATCTGGATCTGGCTCTGTCGATGCTGGAGAGAACACCGACTCTGTGCTGGAGGCAATTGGAACAAACGCCGACGTACCCGCATCCTCAGACGAATCGATGACGTCAGCGGATTTCCGAAAGTTCTCCGCAGAATATGAAGAGGAGTACAACTCCAAAGCTGCAGAAGAAGGAGAATCCATGGATGAAGGATCCGGGGAACACTCTCCCAAAGCGTAGGATGACATGGAAGTCGGAGATAATCTCGAAGTCCAGATGTCCGAAAGTACCGATCAGAGCTTGACTCTAGGAAACAGACCCAAAGCCGCCTTTGCTACCGGCACTGCCAAGAAGGCAAAGAAGAGGAATAAGAAGCACAAGACCCCGGCAAAAGACCCTCTGACAGAGGAGGTGATTGCCGAGGAATATGAGCAAGACTCGGATGGAGCACTTATCCCAGAAGAGCCGAAAAAAGAAGAATCGGTGGATGGACACGTGATCACTGAAGGTGCGCGTAAACTCATCGATGCTGCATTAACCACACCTATCCCTATAGCTGCAGAGCTCACTGCTGAAGAGCTGGACGAAAGGGCCCAAGCCCTAGAAGCGCGTCGTCAACAACTCCTGGATGAAGCCAAAAACATCGACGAGGAAAAGAAACGCATGGCAACTAAAGATTACATGTCTCGGTTGCATTAGAAGACCCGGAAACGTTACACAGGTGACGGTAAATTTCTGGAAGTGAATAGGGTACTCTTTGAAGGAGATCCAGGGATGCCTCGGCTCGACAGCAAAGGAGACGTGGTGTACCCAACACCGGTACAGAACACTGTCGCAGCTCGAGATATTCTATCAAATAACCTAGGCCCAGAACAGGTTCGATTGGGCATCAAGCTACTCACCAAGGGTCTGGAGCAACAGATGGCTACAAAATCCGGAAGTGGAAAACTGGTCTCGAAATCCGACCAATGTCACACGGACTCAGCCTGGAATGATATAAGGCCCCAGCGTGTTCCGAAACAGCATCACCGTTCCGACCGACGAGAAGACAATTACTCTAGAACTGGATCATCACGACAGCATCACAGAACCGCACGCGACTAGAGCAACGTTGTTCCGGCGGCCGAGCAAGATGCCATTGCTTCACTGTATCCAAGGAACCCTCCCTGAAGAGAGTCGAATGATCGAAGGGGAGAAGATAAAGAGAAACGTTGGGAGGAGGATCATCAAAAAATGCCACCTCCTAGACATGCAAGTCGTCCGGCTGAGCCTCACCATGGTGGGAACGACGGACAAAGAAACGACGGAAACCATGCCGGAACAAGTTGGCAGGGGGCTCGTTATAGTGAAGACCCTCCCTGGAACCGGAATAATGACGCTTCGGACGGAGGCCGGCGATCAGCCGGAAACAATCCAGCTGCCCCACCCTCTCCAACAAGCAGTCATCACAACGGCTCTCAAGGGGGACAAGGAGGACGACGTGGCGGAGGAGGTGGTGGCAGAAGCCGAAGTCTGGCTCCAAGGCACCACAGCCACATCCGACATTTGGGACGATCTCTATCCCCGAACGGCGCAAGGCACGGGATCAATTCCAACATAGAGGCGTGGCGCTACGAAAACGATGATATCTACGTGGGCCCAAAGTGCTTCGGACCATGCATCAGAGCTACAAGGTTCCTGGAAGGATTTGCTATCTCAAGACATATCCAAGCTTACGACGGCATTGCTCGGCCAGATACCTGGCTACAGGATTTCTTCCAAGCTTGCTGCATCGCCAAAGGCGGAAACAGCCTGGTCGCAACCCGATATCTCCCACTTATGTTGCGGAAGATGGCACGATCATGGCTCAACGAACTTCCGGAGAACACCATCCACAACTGGTATGACATGCAAAGTGCGTTCTTTCGGAATTTCGAAGGCACATATCAAAGGCCCTGTACGGTCGGAGACCTACAGCGTTGCACCTAGAAGGCCAGAGAAACTTGCCGGGATTACCTCGGACGATGGATCGACACCAAGAACTCATGTGAAGGAGTAAACGATCAAACTGCGATTGAAGCTTTCATCGCAGGACTCCCAATTGGTCTACTGCGCCATCGCTTGAAGTGTGACAAGGTCACTGATTTGGGAGAGATGATAGAAACAGCGAGCAAGTATGTAGATCCCGACAATGATGCAGAGGGATTACTCAATGCCCTAGCTGTGCCACAGTTGGCAAAACAACCAAAGCAACAAGCTCAGAAGCGCGAAAATACCTCGAAAGAAAAACCAAACACGGAAACGGCAGTGGTCACTACTACTTTCGGGTCTGGAGGACGAGGAGGACGAGGAGGGTGCGGGCATGGAACTTCAAGAGTCCAAGGTAGAGGAGACCAGCAACCAGGCAAAACCTACTCTTGGGACGACATTGCCAATAACCCATGTGTGCATGACGCCAATGGGGGCTCGTCCCACACCAACGCCGAATGTCGTTTCAATGACGACATCAAAAGAGATGACACCGCAGGCTACAAAGCTAAGCAGAAGAAGGGAAAGAAGAATCCCGAAAAAGAAAAAGAGACCAAGGAAGATTCCGACATGGAGGAAGCGGATGCTTCAAATCCCAAGCCGGAAGGGAAGAAAAAATTTCCCACTAAGAAGGACACTTATGTCACTTTCCTCGGATCTCAACCAGCAAAGGTCAAGAAAACAGTTCTACATGAGCTCAACGCAACAGTTCCGGCTGTCCCCCAATACTTGGACTGGTCGGAAGTGGCAATCACATTTGACTGCGCTGATCATCCGCCTAAGTTGCACAGGCGAGGAAAATACGCCTTAATTGTCAATCCACTCATTGACGATTATGGTTTCTCTAAGACCCTCACGGATGGTGGTAGTAGCATCAATATTATCTATGTCAAAACGCTACGTCGGATGAAGATCTCGAAGACCCAGCTGAACCATAGCTCTGTGATCTTTCACAGAGTTGTCCCAGGAAGACAAGCCAATTCCCTGGGAGAGATCACTTTGTATGTTACCTTTGGAACTCCAAAGAACTATCGGACGAAGGCACTTTCCTTCGAAGTGGTCGTTCAAGAGCGCATACCATGCTATATTCGGACGTCCGGCTTACTGGGCGTTTATGGCTCGTCCGTGTTACATTTACAATATGATGAAAATTCCAGGTCCCAATGGCGTGATCACCATCAGGGGAGACCCGAAGAAAGCGCGAGAGTGCGAGGATGGAAATGCCGCCTTTGCCAAAGCCGTGTTGCACGCCCAGGAGTACCAGGAGATCAAGAAGAGCATAGATCCATCTGAGATGCCCGCAACGAAGAAGGAGGTGACAGAGCCAAATCCGGAGTTCAAGGCATCAGAAGAGACGAAGAAGACGCCGTTGAAGGATGATGACCCCTCCAAGGTGACCCAGATAGGCGTAGGCCTAGGTAGCGCATAGGAAAGCACGCTCGTCAAGTTGCTCCACGCAAATCAAGATATCTTCGCATGGCAGCCATCTGACATGACCGGAGTACCTAGGGAACTTGCCGAGCACTCTCTAAATGTAAACCCAAACGCTAAACCCGTCAAACAGTCCTTACGATGTTTCGACAATGAAAAGCGTAAGGCAATAGCTAAGTAACTAGCACGGCTCGAGTTATCCAGATTCATAGAAGAGGTCATCCACACTGAGTGGTCGGCCAATCCTGTAATGGTCCCTAAAAAGGACACCACTGATTTAAGGATGTGTGTTGATTATACTGCCTTGAACAAGGCTTGTCCAAAAGATCCGTTCGCTCTGCCTAGAATTGATCAAGTTATCGATTCTACGGCAGGCTCGGAACTCCTCTGTTTTCTCTAAGCATATTTCGGTTATCACCAAATTCGGATGAAGGAATCTGACAAAGTCAAAACTTCATTCATAACCCCTTTCGGAACCTTCTGTTTTGTTACAATGTCCTTTGGGCTAAAGAACGCAGGAGCTACGTACCAACACACGATGCAGCGTTGCCTCCATGACCAACTCGGACGCAATGTACATGCATACGTGGATGATATTGCGGTGATGTCCCAAAAGAAGAAAACACTGATTTCCGACTTGGAGGAAACATTCGCCAATCTACGAAAATATAATATCATGCTTAACCCGAAGAAATGTTTCTTCGGAATACCGGCCAAAAAATTGTTAGGTTTCATCGTGTCTCAAAGAGGCACAGAGGTAAACCAAGACAAAATCAAGGCTATACTGAATATTTCCAGGCCAACTCGCCTGAAGGGCGTATAAAGATTAACTGGTTGCATCGCTGCGGTCACTCGATTTGTAAGCCGGCTTGGTGAAAGAGCCGCACCATTATACAAACTCCTGAAAAAGACCAAGGATTTTGTTTGGACTGACGAAGCTGAAGCTGCAGTACAAGACCTGAAGAAAGTACTTTCATCTGCTCCTATCCTTGCAGCACCGGAACCTCAGGAACCGATGTTGCTTTATCTTGCTGCGACAAATAAGGTCGTTAGTATCATCATGGTGGTGGAGAGACCAGAGGAAAATCAGGAGCACCTGGTGCAGCATCCGACTTACTTTATCAGTGAGGTCCTGACAGAATCAAAACAGCGGTATCCGCACTATCAAAAGTTGGCTTACGGTGTTTTTCTAGCATCTCGTAAGTTACGACATTATTTTCAGGAGTATCCAATTACTGTGGTGAGCACAGCTCCCATGAGAGATATAATCAACAACAGTGACGCCACAGGACACGTCGCCAAATGGGGCATAGAGCTTTCAGCTTTTGATATTGAGTATAAACCTCGGACAACAATCAAATCCTAGATCCTTGCTGACTTTGTCGCTGATTGGACAGAGACGAAGGAAAATATGACCCTCCCAGAGTCGGAATATTGGAACCTCTACTTTGATGGATCTAAGGCTCGTGAGGGCTCGGGGGATGGCGTGGTGCTCAAATCACCCCAAGGATATAAACTTCTATACGTGTTGCAGATCCACTTCACAGCGACAAATAATATTGCCGAGTATGAAGCACTACTGCATGGAATCCGGATTTCTAAGGATATTGGCATCCGACGTTTGATGTGTTATGGAGATTCGGATCTTGTTGCTCAACAAGTGTCGGATATTTGTACTACAAATAAACACATGGCAGCATATAAAGTTGTCATGGATGATTTATCTAAATCGTTCAAAGGGTTTGAGGGTCAACACATCTCTCGAGCAGAAAACAAGGAAGCAGATGTACTATCTCGTATAGGCTCTACGCGGAAAGAAGTCCCGGATGGCGCTTTTTTAGAGCACCTCAAAGTTCCCTCAATAAAGGGACTAGATGAGGAATATCCGACCAAATCCGACTCACCTCTAATAGCAGTTCTAGCTGTAATTCCCAGCTGGACTCAACCCTACCTAGATTATCTGGTAGACGGCAAATTACCCGAAGACGAGGTGCTGAGCCGGCAGATCATCCGACGAGCGAAAGCCTATACTATAGTTAAAGGTGAGCTATATAAGCAGAGTGTTTCTAGGGGTTTTCAGCGCTGCGTATCTTTGGAAGAAGGAGTGGAAATCTTAAGGGAAATCCACGAAGGCGAGTGTGGTCACCATTCTGCTGCCAAATCTTTAGTGGCAAAAGCTTTTAGACACGGATTTTTATGGCTTACAGCTCAGGCAGATGCCGAACGATTAGTCAAGATGTGCAAAGGTTGCCGGAAGTACGCCAAACAAGCTCATGTTCTGGCTGATCAGCTGCGAACAATACCTATAACATGGCCTTTTGCAGTCTGGGGGCTTGATATGGTAGGACCATTTACACGAGCTCCAAGTGGATTTACTCATCTCTTAGTGATGGTGGATAAATTCACCAAATGGATTGAGGCTAAACCTGTCACTAGTTGTGATGGAGCAACAGCCAAAAGATCTATCGAGGATGTTATAATCCGGTATGGTTATCCGCATAGCATTATGACGGACAACGGGAGTAATTTTTATATGGGAGAACTGGCCGAATTCTACAACGAGCAAAATATCCGGCTTGACATTGTGTCAATCGCACATCCACGGGCTAACGGACAAGTCGAAAGAGCAAATGGTTTAATCCTGCAAGGCCTAAAACCGAGACTCGAAGCACCATTATGACGTGCTGCGGGGGCTTGGGCAGAGGAATTACCCTCTGTAATATGGAGTTTACGAACAACTCTGAACAGGTCAACCGGATACACACCTTTCTTCTTGGTCTATGGCGTAGAAGCAATTCTTCCTAGTGATTTGATTCACACTTCTCCTAGAGTGGCCGCGTATATTAAAGAGGATGCCGAGATTTCTCGACAAAATGATCTCGACTTAGTCGAAGAAGTTCGTGTCGTTGCTGAAATGAGATCAACAGCCTATTAGCAGAAGTTACGCAAGTATCATAGTCAGAGAGTCAGAAACAGATCTTTCAATAAAGGCAATTTGGTTCTCCCGCTTGTGCAACAAAGAAAGCACAAACTTTCCCCAGTATGGGAAGGGGCCTTTTTAGTTAGTCGAGTATTGCACAATGGTTCGTATTACTTAACTAACATGAGGCCAGTCAAAGAAAGACCTGCTACTAAGAAGAGAAAGAGAGCTGGAGGCAGTCCAAATCCGGATGAGTTAGACAGACCGTGGAATATTGCTCAGCTACGTCCCTTTTATTCTTAGTCTATCCTTCTTTGTAATCATATATATGTACATGCTCTGTGAGAAATAAAAGTTTTGGTTACCTCAAGTTTTTCTAAGAAGTTCTTACCATCTTATTTCCGAATAATCATGTCATAGTCGAAAATCCCAGAATGCTTGAAAGTACTTTATGCTCATGTTCGTTTTGGTTTAGATTTACGATTCTTAAAATTGCTACCCTCGGGTATAACTCTAAAGTTTCTAGTCTTTACTTTGGTTATTTGTCTGATTGCTAGCTGCGAGCATTTTCTAAGTAGTGAATTGTTGGTACTGGAAGCCGGCTTTGTTTCCGAGTTTAAACTGGTTTAGCAATTGAGCTCCATTGCTCGGCAAAGTTTCCGGCAGAAGGTTTAGCCGGCTCACGAAAGGGACGAGGCGGAAAGCCAGATAAATGATGAGCATGGACGAAAAAGTACAAGTGCTTATGTAAAAATTTCAGGCACACAAAAATTTAAAGCCAAAAGTGTTGAATAGATCAAAAGCTTAGCACTAGCAAAATTATAGTACTGCATATTTATAGACCCATCATGCTTTTCAGAATAATACAAATTTTTCTAGCAATCTATGATGCAGGAGGAGAAGAAGGAGCTGCCGGCTTGCTGGATATGTCGCCTTGATATCGTTCCGAGATGTCCACATCCGATACGGTGCGGTCATCATCGGAAACTTCTGCTGATTCTTCGGGAGGAGGAGGTGGTGTGTCCACGTGGGTGAAAAAGGGAGTGTCGTAGCTGGTCAAATCAGCCACGTGACACCCATATCTGGCGCAGGAGTCCATAATGGCCTTGATGTCCTGCTCCTGGACGTCCTCGTCCACCTTGCAGTACCCTCTGGTCACTTGCCAAATCTCCATGTTTCCATGGTGGCTCATGACCATGGTGAGAGTGTTCTGCGCCGCGGTCCGCGCGTAGGACATGTTCCAATCCTGGACAAGTTGCGGCATCTGCTTTGCCTTGTCCCGCACTTGAAAATCCGACATGTTGTGCATGTCCAGAATCTTGAGAGCTTCGCCAATGTCCTCAAGGGATTGGCGAAAGTCATGAAGCAGGTCACCAACTTGGGTAAGCCGGTGGGTGCGGGGCTCAGCGTAGTTGGAGTCCGTCAAGTTCAGAGGACCTATACACAAACCAAGTTAAGAAAATACGACATTGAAAGAAGTCGAAGAAAGTGGAAAAGTCAGATAGATGGAACGTACCAAATATGACGTCGTCAATTTTGGTCTTCTCTTCCCAAAGACTCTGGAGTTCAGCCCGGAGCGCCTCGGAAAGGTCCTTCTCTCTGCACAGCTTGTTATTGAGGTCCGAGATTTTCTGATCTTGAGCAGCAATCTTGCGATCACGCTCATCAGTAGCCATGGAGGAGGACTCGAGAACTTGAGCTATGCTCTTCTCATGATCCGCTTTGAGCTTATCCAGCTCTTGGCGCAGTTCCTTGTTCTCCACCACTAAAGTTTTGAGGTTCTCGGCCTCTTCAATCATGGCACAGGATTGTTTCACCAGTGCTGTAAGTCAAAAAGAACAAACAGTTCAGGAAAAAATTCGACTACGAAAACATCAAAGACAAGGTTTGAGTCTCAGAATGTTTACCTTCGGCCTCATCCTTGGAGACCTTAAGTTCAGCATTTTTAAATCGAAGAGCCTTGATCTCTCTCCGCTTGTCACAGACATTTTTCAACAAATCCTGGTTATAGGAACATAAATTCTATAAGTCAGAATACCCAAAGTCAGAAGTCTACTAAAGACTCGGGCTAATATTTTTACTAATATCAGCACGAGCCTTGGGGGCTACACTAGTTCAATCTTTGGCATCCTAATGAAGCATAAACCCGGATTATATATCCTACTTCATGCTTAGGGGCTAGAGGATATGATATGAAATGAGGGAAATACAAGAGTTAGAATTCCGACTTACATATTGCTCGCGAGTGAGTTTATCCAAACTCGTGTTTACTTCAACAACAACCTTCTCGGCGAGAGTCAGAGGAATTACTGGTGATGTTGGAAGCTCACCGGTCCTTATCCTCTCGTCGCGAAGGAGCACTTGGGCAAGAAGGTCAGAAAACTTGATGTCCTCTGCCTCTTGTGCTTCTTCTTCGGCAGATAAGTTTCTTTTCTCCAGGCATTGCCTGGCCAGCCGCTGGATCTCTTCAGCAGATTTCCGGGACAAGCCAAACTTGGCAAGACCCGGATTGTTGAGAAGGTTTTCGATGAAGATCTCTGCCGAGGGATCATTACCCGAAAAGGGTTCACCCTTATCTAAACCTGACTCACCCATGGTGATGTCAGTTTGCGATTCAAGGATCGCAGGCTCCGTTGAAGGAGTCGGATCTTCTGCGACGGACGGAGAAGGGATGATCACCGGCATTGCGCAAGGTTGAGAGGCAGGAGTCGGAGGAGCCACGGTAGGAGAAGCTATGGTAAGCTTCGTCTGTCGCAGGGGCTTCGAAGAAGTTCCCTTCCCCTTGCCCTTGATGAGCGGTTTAGCTCTGAGAATGTGATAAAGTCGGAAACATTACATCTCGGAAGATAATTTGAGTAAAGTGCAAAGGCGGAAGTTGTGATTGAAAGTTACCTCTTCACGACGGGCACCTACTTTGTGCCAACAGCCACTGTCGGAGCTTTGCGCTTCTTGATTGCAATGTCCGGCAATGGGACCACCTCTGTCTCCTGAGAAAACTCTGGAGGATATCCTTCAAGCGGAGCAAATTCCGACTCGGGGAGGTCAGCAAGCTGAAAAGAAGAAAACATATCAGTATTGCAATGTAATTTAAAGATTGAAACACATAAAAAGGTTTACTTTTAGAAGCTTACCGGCACTACGGGGTTTTCTGCCATATGCATATCCAGAGAAACCTCCGGAATCCTCCTCTCGATCCGCTCCCTTATCAGCCATTTAATCTGGCTTATATAGCCTTGTGTGGTGTAGGCTCTGGGGCTGATGCAAAGGGAGTCTTTCTTGGACGATGTGATGGAATGCATCAGTCGGTCTCCGTGGTACTGAAGGGGCTGGATCCGGCGTGATACCCAGCATTGGACCAAGTCGGATCCCTTCAGTCCTTTGTGTTTGATCATCTATTCGACCCGCCTCTTGGCGAGGATCAGATCATCACTGAGAGCCAGAGCGGCCTCGTCCCAAGACGGTTGGGCCGTGGCAGCTCTGTCGACAAAAGCCGGCAAAGCAGTAGCTTTGTCGGGAGCCGGAATATCCTTATGATAAAAGAATGTAGCTGGTCACTGTTTGACTGAGTCACTAGCTAAGATTTTTGGGATATGTGCGCTCGCGTCTAAGTGAAAAACTAATAGTACCGGTGATATAAGGAACACCGGCTGTGATAGAATTTCTCTGGACATGAAAGTAATACTGGAATAAGGTCAAACTCGGCCTAATGCCAAGAAATCCCTCGCACAAAGAGGCATAAGCGCTCATCTCTAAAAGAGAGTTGGGAGGAAGATGGTGGAGTTGAACACCGTAATGGTCAATCACCTTGGAGAAGAACTCCGAGGGAGGAAACAACAAACCTATGTCGAGGTGGGTGTCGAAGTGGACCCGCTCGCCGGCGCGCGGGTTGGGGACGGTTCCCCGAAGCCGCTCCGCCAGTCGCCGGCGCGGAGGAGCCCTTCTGTCTCCATGCCTTGGAGCCTCTCGTCATCAAGAATGCAGGGGATCCAGACCCCACGGAAGCTTTCCTTCTCCGCCGCCGCTTCCGTCGCCGCCACTACCACCAAGCCGGATGAGGAGGAAGAAGCCATTTCTTTGGCGGGCAGATGACCTAAGATGGGCGGCGCTGGGAGTTTTTGGGGGAAAGCAGAGGAGCTCTGTGCGCGCAGGGAAGATTTGGAGGAGAGGAAAAGGCAAAGGAATAGGTGAAGAAAGGAGGAGGAGAATCCTCACCCCTTATATCTACCTAACCGCGCCAAGATTCGTGCAAATGCTACAGTGTAACCGCCCCGTGCGTGGAAGGAACTAGGAAAGGACCCACGTGATGATTACGTCGCCTCGATCTCCGCGCACGCATTAAAACGGCGCCTCGGTTCCGCGAACCGCGGACCCACCAACGGTCGTGCTGACAGGATGTCTGTCAGATGACGTGACTTGACCATGACTTGTGTGAGATGGCGTTAGAGACCAAATTCCGGCTTAGTTTGAAATCAAGCTAGAAAATCCGAGTAACCTGTTGATAGGTCCCACTTATTTTTACGACCCGGATCGTATTTTTTGTTGTGAAGTTTCAGGAACCCTTCAAGATTCTGCAAGCCGAAGATCAAGCTAGACGATGATAAATCCGACTTTGGATCTTGGAGACTTCCGGGGGCTGCTGTTGGGGATATACTTTCCGGGTATCCTC
Organism: Avena sativa; assembly: GCA_916181665.1. Classification (NCBI taxonomy): domain Eukaryota; kingdom Viridiplantae; phylum Streptophyta; class Magnoliopsida; order Poales; family Poaceae; genus Avena; species Avena sativa. The sequence continues at coordinate 20,477,474 of OV702290.1, read as the reverse complement.
ACAGTTCCTCACTAACCAGGGTGGCCCACTTCAGGTTAGAGCTTTGCTTCGCGGGCGGCCCAGTCAGGGAAAAAAAGGAGTCCCATCCGGCTACGGGAAGGCCCAGAAGACTTACCGACTTAGGCCCATAGTGTTACTTGTAGTTCAAGATGTACTCTGTAACCGACTCTTAGTCATAGCCGGATAGATCTCTCCTGTAAACTCTAGGCCGGATATCTATATAAGCCGTCCTAGGAGAGCCTTTAGGGCACCCTCAATAGTCTACAATCTCAACTCGCATAGGAGAAACCCTTGTAACCCATATTCTGGCTATGTCGTATTACTAGATTGCTAGCATGAGTAGGATCCGTCCAAAGTCGGCGGATTCGAACCTAGGTAAACTTGTGTGCTCACCATCCCGGAACACCGTACGTCTCACACCCCTCTCTTCCGCACGCCTCGAGGACCCCCTCATGGCGTACTTGTCTTCAATCCGACGACACCTACTTTGAGAGCATAGTGGCCATTCTTAGTTCTATGTGCATTGTGCCAAGACTAGTTGATTGATGCATAACTTGATATTGCTTGGTTTAAACTATTTTTATCTAGTCACTCTTATGAACTTTGAAGGTGTCCTATGCATTTATATTTGCTACTCTATGAGGGACAAGCTGAATGCTATTATGCTATGTTTTCTTTATGTGAAACAAACAAACGTCTTGCAAAGCATTGTTATTCATGAACCTTTTGTTTGTGCCTTTTCATGTTGCATCATAGTCTCTTTGTCTTATTGCTAGAACTTTGTCTTTCATGTTATGATTGAAGTACTATGATCCTAGCTTTGAATGTTTTACAAATACTTTGATCAAGTCTTTGATGGTGCATGTCACCTCAAAAATTATTCTTTCTTTTTATCACTTACCTACTCGAGGACGAGCAGGAGTTAAGCTTGGGGATGTTGATACATTGCAAATGTATCTATAACTTTGATGTTCCATGCTTGGTTTTATCCACTTTCTTGTGTTTTGTCCACACTTTGGAGTACTTTTCATATGATTTCTTGGACTAACCTATTAACAAGAGCCACAGTGCCAGGTGCCTGTTTTCTGCTGTTTTTGGTTTCAGGAAAGTCAGAAAATGAATATTCTCGGAATTGGACGGGACAAAAGCCAAAGTGCCTATTTTTCCGGAAGTCATTACATGCCAGAATAGGAGACGGAGAAGGGCTGGGGGCCGGCCACACCACTTGGCCGCGCGGCCAGGCCTGGCCCGCGCCAGGGGGTGGTCTAGCCGACCCCAGCACCCCCTCGGCCTCTCCTTCCGCCTATAAGATGCCCTCGAGATGAAAACCCTAAGTACTCGATCAAAAATCCACGAAAGAGTATGTAGCCTCCGTCATCTCCATCCCTAGATCGGGAGGGATCTGAAGCTCTTCCCGGCACCCTGCCGGAGAGGGGAATTCACCCTGGAGGCCTTCTTCATCATCATGCAAGCCTCCGGTGTGATGCGTGAGTAGTTCATCCTTGGACTACGGATCCATGTAGTAGCTAGATGGCTGGTTCTCCTCCTTTGTGCTTTCATGTCTAGATCTTGTGAGCTCCGTTCATGATCAAGATCATCTATTTGTAATTCTGCATGTTGTGTTTGTGGGGATCTGATGGATATTGAGATGCTATTTTAGATTGATTATTGATTCTATCATGTCTTTGTTATTTGTGATCTTGCATGCTTTCCATTGTTAGTAGCTATCTTGGCCAAGTAGATGCTAGCAACTCCAAGAGTTAGTATTTATGCTCGATAGTGGGTTCATGCCTCTAGTAATCTAGGGAAGTGACAGAAATCTCTAAGGTACTAGATGTGTTGTTGCTACTAGGGAGAAAACAACAATCCTTTGTTCATAGAACAATCGTATTGTTTACTTTACACGCAATTCGTAAAGCAATAATCTGTTGCTTGCAACTTAATACTGGAGGGGGTTCGGATGATAACCTGAAGGTGGATTATTAGTCATAGATGCAGTTGGATGGTGGTCTATGTATAATGTTGTAATGCCCAATCAAGTTTTAAAGGAGTCAAGATGATTAGTATATGCATGTATTGCTTTCTCGATGTTTGTCAATTGCCCCACTATAATTTGTTCACCCAGCATGTTATCTATCTTAAGGAGAGCCACCTCTAGTGAACTATGGATCCCGGTCCTTTATTTTACATACAATCTACAAACTGTTTAATGCTTTGTGTTTACTTTATGCAAACTATTACTTCTTTCCATTCGATACGTTTAATCCTTTGTTTTCAGCAAAACACGGTGAGATTGACAACCTCATCGCAAGTTGGGGACAGAGTTATGTGGTTGTGTTGCGCAGGTCTCCACGTTGCTACTAGCACCGGTAGTGCGCCCTGCCAAGGCTCGGCTAGCAACACCTTTGGGGTGTTACCTTGCTCCTACTGGTTCGATTAAACCTTGGTTTCATAACTGAGGGAAACTTGTTGTTGTGCTCATCATACCTTCCTCTTGGGGTTCCCAACGAGCTCTACATCAACACCGAGCCATCAGTACCTCGTACTATTCTGCGAATAAATAAAGCTAAGTGCCCTAAAACTCTATGTTTTCCTTATTTTCTTGCAATTTCATGACTCGGGGGCTGCGCCACCCTTTAGACTTTCGTTCTACGAACAAATCGCAGTATCTTGAGTAGCTGACACAATACCAATCGAAACCTTGATAACACCAACCCTGTTGCAACGCACTTGACAGGTTGGCAAGGTGCTAAGATAAACACAAGTCAGGCTAACGAAAAGGAACTGTAGAGTACAATACACTCGAAAAATATACAAGCTAGCCAGCTCTTCACATATCAATGGGTATTAAATACACCCAACACAATCATACAAACTTTACAACACTCATACATCTATGTGCAGGATACAAACTACGCTACTGCTGCAGAAGATGAACATTCATCTGCTCTTCAAAGAAGTCGACGATGTCCTCCGCCGGTCGATCACCCGCCTGGTAGTTCGGCACCATGTTCCAAGTCATCCCCTCTAGCGGCGGCAGTGGTCCAGCAGCAACAGATTCTATGTCCACATCTGGCTGATGCAGTCGTACTATCGATAGGGCAGCCTTGGCACCAGCAACCAGCTGCTACCGCACACACTTGCGTATCGGCTTATATCTCGAAACTTCACTAGAAGAGCCAACAGGCTTGAAGGGACGATGGCCAGCAGAAACATCGTCTGATAAATGTGCCTAAGACACGACTGCGCCTTCTTCAAGCATTGGAGCACTCGAGAAGAACGATCATGTAGGGTCGCTAGCGCGACTACACGGTCGTGGTCCACCCAAAAATACCCACTCACCTGCAGCTGCTCCTGGGTCAGGTTATTCATTCCACCTGGTCCTTCTCATCCTGCGGATGACGAGTGCTAACAACTAAACCAAGCAAGCAGCAAAGTGTGAAGACAAGGCATCACCACGACTGACTAAAAGAAAAAGATGAGATGGCAGAAAGCTAACATTTAAACTGCTCATTCAACTGTGCCACTTCCTCCAAGAGATACTTCTCACGGGCGGTGGCCTTCTCAGCTTTCGACTTCCACACATCTGTGCTACCGTGGATGATGGGTAACTCACGCTCCAATTTCTTAATGCGGTCGCGCAGTCGCGAAAGCAACAACAATTCCTCCACCTTTGAACGCGGTTGCGCCGTGGTTTCATCGGTGGGAGGAGAATCATGAGGACCACTTGAAGGACCCTAGGTCTCAAGCAAGAGGCAAATGAGACTCATCACACATTGATAAACAGAGGACTGCATTCAAATTTGATAAAATGTCAAGGGAACACCCTCCCACAAAAGCATGGTTCAGACAAAAGGCTAAGCTATAGCTATTACACATGGCAACTAGGGAGCATTCTGCTTCTTCGACTTCGACTTCAACTTCGAGGGCTTCATCGCATCTGTGGCAGTCTCTGATGCCATGGACTTGCCGGTGTTAGCCCCAGATGCTGCGGTCTTCGCCGCCTTTGCTCACTGCCGCTCCTTAGAGTATTTGGCGACTGTCTCGATAAGCTGAGGCCCGTATTTACCGCAGCTACTAGCGAAGGGAGCAAACACTACCTGCTAGCCTCCGGCGTCGACAGGCATCGCCTCAGAGATCGCGGCGGGATCCAACTCCACACCATGGGCTTGCACCATCGCGAGTTCCATGGGGATACCTCCAGCGAAGGATTCCACCGCGGCTGGGAGTTCCTGAATTCCATGGGGATACCTCCAGCGAAGGATTCCACCAGGTCGTCAAGATTGTCGATTAAACCAGCTTTGGGAGTCAGATCCTCCTGGAGGCGACTAATCACGCCCTTGGCCTTCCCCAACGTGTCTTGGAGAGAGACGCTACGATCTTCGATTGTGGCAACAGCGCCAGCAAGAGCATCCTCGCGACGCAAGGCCTTGGTGTCGAAGCTGAGGCCAGCGGCATCTGAAGAGTACAAGGTGTGACCACAAAAGCAAGAAACCTAAGATAAGAAATAACACAAGGGAAAATACCTGAGAGAGCCTTGGCAGTCGAGAAAAGTTGTTCCGTGAACAACTTCTCCCTCTCAGCAGAGGAAGCATGCAGGTCCTCCTCACGCTTCCGCGACTCACCTAAGGCTACGATTGCCTCGTCACGATTCTTCGCTGCCGCAGCAAGCCCCTTCTCGAGGGACATAACGCGACGGAGAAGTTCATTATGTTCACCTGCAAAAGTCAGAACACCGCAAAGTATATGAGCTCACAAATCTCGGCGCAAAAGGAGATTAAAGAGACAAAGTCAAGAACGAACCTTTGACTGCGCGGTGGCGATTATCCAGCAGAGCGTGCTGTCAACCCATAGCAAGAACTTGCTCCGCAAGACGAGCAGCTGCCTTCACAATGAGCTACACCAAGGGAAGTGAAAACTCAGTGGCAACCAAAAGAACAAATTCGACTGCCAAACAGCAAAAAGGACACTCACATGTTCCTCTAAGGACTCCGAAGATAACTGTCACGTAGTCATCCGTGCAACCATCTAGTGCTCCCCATCATGTGGGGAGCTGTAAGAATTGGCTCCAGAGTGGGCCGCCACTGGAGGGGAAGAAGACTGTGCGACCACTTCCTTGGTCTTGGAGTCTGCGACTCTGGACTCTTTCACAAATTGGATGTCGTCAGAAGACGATGATGCTGCTTGAATGAAAAACATGCCCAGTACCACTTCAGAAAAAGCAACCTCAAAGAAAGCAAGACAAACTCGCGGACATTAAAAGCTTACCGGTTGAATTTATCGAGGTCAAAGGAGTCATCCGACGACTCCTTCGATAGTCGCAGCTTCTTCTGAGCATGAGGGTCCATGGCACGCATAGGTATGGTGGGGATTGGCTCCTCTGCAGCAGCAGATGGACCTTCCAGCATCGTCGGCGAAGAAGTGTCAGAATCCTTGCTGCGGGAACACTTGCGAGTGTCGTGGCTGCTGGACTCGGGGGCTCCCTCCTCTTCTTCAATTGGGACGGTCAATTCTGACTCGTCCTCTTCCTCCGCTTCGCGAGGGATAACCCCTTCAGTTCGAGGAGGAAAACTGGAGGACACTTTCTAGTCCTGCATTCAGAAGAAACATCAGCACAGATTAAAGCACTTGGCAGCCAATCGAACAAATACAATACTACTTCGCAAAAACTCTACCTTGGGCGGAGGGTTGTTGGCATCGAAAGGGGGCACGAATTATTTGCCTGGGAGATCCTTCTTGGTGGTATACTTGGTCACTGGTCGCAACCTCCTATCTACCTCACCCGCAGAAATGCCCTCCGCAGATATGCGAGTAACATCGCTAGCATCGACCCGGCGGTACATTAGATGGGCTCTGGCCTGCAGAGGCTGGATGTAGCGGCGCAACCACGTCCGAATGAGGGTGGCGCCACCCTCTTCCTTGCCTATGCGGCCTTCGAGGTCGTAGACACGCTGATACAGCATCTCCGTTTCCTCGGACTCGCCAGGCATCACGACGTTCTTCCAGGAGCGCCTTCTCTTGCAAGCCGCCACGGGATCGAAGGGCGCGAGTCTGAAGTGCTCTCCGTCGGCCTTCTGTTCACGGATGTAGAACCACTTACCTCTCCACCCTTGGATAGATGCGGTGAGCTTGATGTCAAAGTAGATGACGGAGGAGTCAACATGGATCCCGCAGCCTCATACGTCGTAGACTACCGAACCAGACGCTGACTGACGCTTGAGCTTAAAAAGCTTCTTGAAGAGACTGAAGTGCGGCTCGATTCTGAGCCAGCACTCACAGAGAGTGATGAAACAAGAGATATGAAGAATCGAATTTGGGGACAGCTGATGCAGCTGGAGCCCATAGAAGCAGAGAAGACCCCTAACAAACGGATGTAGGGGAGAGAGAGTCCTCGAATGATGAACACAAGGAACATCACTCTGAAACCCACAAGAGGATGGGGGATTACCTTGTCGCCAGGCACTCGAGAATCATCTTCCATAGGAGGAAGCGCTCCATCTTGACGAAGAGTGTGCAGCTCGGAAGGCTTGATGACAGATGCGCGCCAGGAGCCATTGGTGATGCGGGTGCTCGCGCCTTTCTTCTTCCCATCACCGGTGGCGCTGGTGCCCACGGTGGTGGTACCTCCCTTCTTCTTGGTGGCGGCAATGGTGGTCATAGATCCAGCGGTGACGCCTCCCTTCTTCTTGCCCATCTTTCGATGGCGGTGAGAACGAAGGAAGTAGCTGGGGAATACGCATAGCTGGTCCAGTGCCACGGAGAGGATGAGTGCAAGGGAGCAGAAACGAGCAGCAATGGCGAAGGAAGCATGAGCAAGAAGAGAGATGGGGAAATTACTGCAGCTGTGCTGCTACTTAACCTCTTCGCAGGTGTCATCCAACGGCCAGCAAAAACCCTTCTGAATGCGTGGCGCACATTGCCATCGACACGTGGCGAAGGTGAACCACGAACCGTCCCCCACTACTCCCATTACACGCGGAAATCGAGGCAACGCAGTTAAAACAGAAGATTATGCACGCCCAGTCAAATCAAAGTCATAAGTGGGACCCACCGCTCGTCACGTCCCGTCAATGCCGCTCACGTGGGCAACTAAGGTCATCACATCGTCAGCACTAACGTCATAGATTCCAGTAGAACAAGATTTTGACTACTTTAGTTCTTGCTCGAGTCTTCGACTCAACCAAGCACTCGGGGGCTACTCCTAACAGGAGTGCTGGCCGCACACCCGAAAGAATTTTTATGCAGGTGTATGAGCATTCAAGAAAAACCCATCACTCGAATCAATGATTCGATTGTGAACTATGGGTTAATCCCATAGGGAGCGCTGGAAGCACATTCGATTGAAACAAGCAACCAAAGACGACAATAGTCGCAAAATGTTTTTAGTCCCCACTCGAGTCTACGACTCGAATAGGCACTCGGGGCCTACTCCCATAGGGAGCACTAGTCGCGCACCCTATGATTATTTTTCTGGTACACTGTACTGTGTGTCGATAACATCCACACTCGAATGCTATGGCGACTCCGCCTCATATTTTCCCTACAAAGAGATTACATCTCCTGGGTCACCTGAATCATCTCCGTGATGACAAAAATTTGGATGTCACGCTTATAGCGTGAAGATAAGACCTGAACAAGGCCTGGCAACGCATCTGCTGTGCACTACCAGAAATATATCCGTACCTGCAGGTACGATGAACATGCCTTGACAGACGCGTCGAGTGCTCACATTTATACACTGGAATTCGACTCCTATAAGACCTCTACGGCCTGAGTCGAATTACGCCAACACTTTTCTGAATTCGAGTCTAGGGACTCGAGTTTGAGTAGATTGCGTTGTTTTGCCCTAAGGCAGTTAACTAATACCAATACATCGGATAAATCAGGCACGTATATCAACAATCCCTATGACACAAACAGAACACTCGAAAAGATGCTCAGTCATGCACTCGAAAAACTTTATAAAGTGTCCAGTCGAATCTACGATTCCACTGGATACTCGGGGGCTACTGACATGGGTATACACTACAGGTACTCGAGTTTGGCATATACGGTCCAGATACGGCAGAAGCCCATAGTGTTGCCAAGGCCCAATGAAGAATTCGTGTGACCCACGGACTCTCCAATTGCTTGCGAGGCAAGAAGAAGCTTAAGATAGAAAGTTTAAAGGGCGAACCCTAATCTGTAACCAACTTGACCTGCTACCCGAGACCTAGCCTATCTATATAAAGGCTAGGAGGGGGCGGCGAGGAGGACAATCACAACCCTAGTTTCCACAACCATTGTCAGGTTGCATCTATGCACCCCTGTAACTTTCGACTCCCTCGATAATTCCAAGAGCAGACAAGCAGGAGTAGGGACCTCTACGAGGCCTGAACCTGGGTAAACCTTGCGTCCCTATGTGCTTGTTTGCTAGCCGATTGATGCCTCCAGTGCTCCCTCCTTCTCCAAAACCCAAGTCCATAACAATGGGCATTGACGAGTTGAACCGTCGTCAGGTAGAATAGTGATAACTTCGATCCGGATTACAGATGTAGTATAGCTCTTTTTCCCTAGTATACCTAGGTTATCGAATCCTCGGGAAGCAGAAAGCATAGTGAAGTTACTTTAACGGACCTTCGGGAGTTTTAGAATTCTTTTTATGTTTTACTGGACCAAGAGTTTTTTGTCTTTTGTTGTTGTCGATGATGTAGAGAGAGGGCCTAGGGTTTTTGGTTTCACTTGTAGCTGTGCAAAACATCTGATGGGAATAAAAGATAATAATAAAGTATGCATGTAATTGTTAGAGCAAGATAATTATATGTGGGTGGTGCATCCATAAATTCTATTGCTTCTGCAACCGCTTATAGCAATAACCTACTAGTCTCGTCCATAGAAGAAAGAGAACTAATGATATGCATAGTGATGTCACCATTAATCCCAAGTAAATCCCTCACATACAGCCATACTACCCCTTATGTCACTAGGGTTCCCAACCTACAGATTAGTCATTACTCATACTCCCTATACCTAGCTCAATCCTCGGGGTCTTGGGTACCTGACAAGTCATTGGATTGAGGCAAGAGAGGATACAATAATCATCATGTCATACAAACTAATACATGATCCCATCTATGATAAATAACATGCACAAAAGCTACATGGCTAGGCCGAAGCCCTTAGCCCAAAGAGAATTACTCACGCATAGAGATGAAATCAACAATCATAAACATTGCAATGGAAATAATGAGATTGATATAAAATAGTCTTACAATGTCGCCAATCGATGATGAGATCTACTATTACAAGTGGTGGAATATGGCTATGGTGGTGGAGAAGGGTTTGGAGATTAGATCTAAGTCTATTCCTCTGGCAGCTCCTCGGTGTTGTGGATGCAGGTTTCTGGATTTTTGGGGACGGCTGGCAAGGCTGTTTCTCGTTGCTCGAAGCCTCTTTATATAGGGGTCCCTTCAGGAAAGTTGTTCTGTTTGACCTAGTGGTGTCGATGGCAATACAACCAGAACTATACGGCCGGAATTTTATTCCCATCGTATAGTTGGTCGTTAAAGCGTTTGTCTCCACTTCACGACCCCTGGTTTCTTTGGGTTATTGGAAATCTTGTATCTTTGACTTTAATGTTGTGATTCCCATCATTAAACGCCATTATCTACGCAGGGAAAAATAGAAAGAAATGATTGCATACCGCTTTGATCATTAGGCATAAGTGGCAGGGTTTAGAGAGATATTTCATCAAAAATTTGAATAATATCCAGTTTAAATGTGGACATAGATGGCTATATTTCACAGCCATCAACCTCCCCAACCTTAAACTTGATCGTCCTCGAGCAAGAAAACCAAAATAAAAAAGGAACTCAGCATGTAAACTGAAATAACAAGATGATGATCGTACTCATGATTGGTAGTCTCATGTTTCCTCCACTTTATAAATCTGAAAAACTTCAGCATAGATAGAGTAATGGCAAGCATATCATACGGGTTTTTATGCATCCTTATATAGCAGCAAAATTATTGTTAACATGGATGATTCAAATGAGTAAACCTTATTCCATGTCATGTAATCAACTCATAGGCTTGCCTTTGAACAATAGAGTATAATCATGTAAAATTGAGAGTGTGAGAGTTGTCATGAAAAACATATATACTAGAGTATCTCAATTCTCCCACATCAATAAGTTAAGACTTTTCAAGAACTAATTTTCTGTTCATTGTCCTTCAAGAATTTCAGTTCTTAAGTAATTGAGAGCATGCCAAAAGTTTTGATTAGTTTATCGGGCTGTGATGGACACTCGTCGCATCACCAAGGTTTTTGTTCCTTTTGCACAATGATTACTCATATCAGCCAGAGGAGTGGTTCCATCATGAACATAGCTTCCCGAGATTTCCAAGAATCTTACCCATTATAGCATTGTTGCTACATATGTTTAATCAACTCATAGCCGAAATCTAGGAGTTTCCTCCATGAAGATCGTCCGTAGGCTAGTGGAGTTGTTGGCATCCCATGAAGTTTGACACGCATAAAGCTATATCATTCTTATGATTCACAAGTCAAACTGTGGCATGCTCACAAAAACCGCTAAACATTAATTCGATTGAACAAATCCTTTTAAAGAGAGCTATCAAGTCAATCATTATTTTTTGTGGTTTTGAATGTCTCTAGAAATAAGCCTTCAAGACTAAACACTACAATACCCAAGCCTTCAATTGTGAGACTTTTTCTTATTACAATTGTTTAGCAAATTTTTAGGCAAGACTTGGTTAACTACAAGAGCTAGAACAAAACATACCCAACTAAATACCCATGCAAAAACAATTTTACTACAATATAAAGACTTACTCCACCAATATAATATCTTAACATTTACTACTAACTATCATGGGTTTCTCAAACTTCAAAAGTGGGGAGCCTTAAGACATACCTCTCATCATTGGTTTCACTTCTCTCTTCCCTTCTGATTTGCTTCTTAGAAACTCGAAGTCGATCACTCTCCTGCAAATATGTGAAAGCCACAAGGAGAATAGAAAGGAAGGAAGAGGGAAAATAAAGATAAATGGAAAAATCTTTTTGTTATTTTTAAGAGAGGGAATTTAAAGAATAGAAAATTGGTGGCAAAGCTCGGCTAGGAAGTCTTGAAAACAAATTAAAACATAACCCTTGTTGGGGAAACAAACACGAGTGCTTATAAACTTGAATTAAAACATAACCTCAAAATAAATAAAAACAAATGAATGCCAAATAAAGATAATGAGGAAACTTCCCCAAGCTTAGGCTTTTGCAAGCCCTTCAAATCATTGTGGTGGCAGGAAAAAGTTGTAACTCCGGTTCGCAAATTGAGTTGATAAATTACTAGTTGTTTCTTGGAGGTTCAAGGAGAGGTTATGCATCCTCTCCACAGTCCCTCCAAGTTCTTGGAAGTCTTGGTATGTAGTGAACCGGGTTGGTGGCTACTCCTCTTGATAAGGAACTTCTTGCTCCTCCTCTTGGTCCTCATCTTCATCCGGAATCTCCTCCTCGGGTTGGTGTTCCTCAACCTGCAAGTCGATAGAGAAAAGACCATTAGGCAAAGGAGCAGGGTAGAGACGCCCAGCTCCAGCAATATGCAAGTAATAAACACCACCTCTCCTAGTGAGCATTCCACAAGCTTTTAAAGTAGACAAACCAACACGTCGCTCACCTTGCACCGGTTGCAACTCACCTAGGTAGATGCCTAGGGCACTGGCAAGCACGATGATGACGCCTCCACCTGTGGTTGGTCCTTGGCTTTGGGCAGATTGGTACTCTAGGTAGCACACAAGAATTGTGCCCAAGTTGAGTGACAAGTCGATGTTGTTGAAAGCAGATTTTGTGATGACTAAGATGTCCTCCTCATTAAGTCTCGTGAACTCATTTTGTGTCTACAAGGTATTAGAAATAACATAAAACAAATAGTGAATTGCAGGATGTTGAATATTCTTCCCCTTGCTTACTCTAGAAGTGGAACTCATTCCATTATAATAAAGTTCTGGGGAAGGGTCTAAACCAGTAAAGGATGCGTGTAAGTCATTAGCATTATTGTTTGGAAAATTAAAACATGCGCACCATTCATCTAGTGATAAAGCATAATTGTTGTTCATAAGTCGGAAAGAAATCATGTCCTCTCCATGCCATGCTTTAATGGTGCTTTGCAAAGAACTTAGAAATTCAAGAGTTAACCAGCGATAAGTAGGCACATCATTGAATACAAAGTTTTGCAGGCCAACCCTATTGCAAAGTAAATTGAAGTCATTAGAAATACCGAGTTGATTCAATATAATGGGTCAATCCCACTTGGTTATCTTCACTTCTTGGTTCTTGATCATGTTGAAGCGATCATGTTGGAGCTCATCCCTAAACCGTATCCCCATACGTTCTTGAGCGGCAGCCCGAGAAGCACTAGCAGTGGCACGAGCACGACTTTGGCTCCTTGTGTTCATCATCTAAAATAATAAGGAAAGACAAAAAAAACTTTTTGATCCAACAATAATAAGCATAACATATTCCTCATCATAGCACAGTAAACAGTCCCCTCAAAATAATAATCTAGGCAAGAGAATCATAGCAATTAGTTCATAGTAGGTCTCACCCTAGATTGATAATGATAACAGATCGAGAATGAATTTGCAAAAGGTAATTGGAGGATCAGAGGAGAAACATACCGTAGATCACTTGTGTGCGAGGAAATCGAACGAAATTAAGTAGAGATGAAAATCTCTTGAGGTTTTGAGAGAGTTTGGAGGTAGAAGAGAGAAAAAGGATTGAAGTTTTGGTGTTGGGGGTACCTTCCCGTGGCGATTTTGTGGTCGGACACATCTATACGACCGCACTATATGGCCGGAACAATTTGTTCCTGCCGTATAGTTGGTCTGATGTCAAAAATTTAGGGTTTTCACCTGGCAGTGCAACTATACGGCCAGAACTACATGTCCATGATCTTTCATCCCCACTGTATAGTTGGTCGTCAAACCTTCTTTACCTGGAACAGAAATTTTACAAAGGCATCGATATCTATACGGCCGGAATTTTTATTCACGCTGTATAGTTGGTCGTTAAACCTTTAGTACCTAAGAAAGAAAATTTGTCGATGGCAAAGATATCTATACGGCCAAACTATACTGCCGGAATTTTTATTCCCGTCGTATAGTTGGTCGTTAAACCTTCTGTGGTCATAAAAAAATCAGTTTCTTCTAGAATTCTTTCTTATCCTGAAACTTAGCGAAACACCTTGTTTTTGATAGAAAAATGACAGTAAAAATTATCGACCAACATCAGCATGTATAAAGTAGGATTTTTAGTACTACTAAACTTCTTCTCCTCAACTGGAGCTTTCTAGCACTCTTTATTAAACATTAAACTTAAACTAAAACTTAAAAACTTTACTAAAAACTTTACTAAAACCTTTATTTCACATGGGTTGCCTCCCATGAAGCGCTCTAGATTGACCTCAATGTTGCTCACTTAGGCCAGATGAGTGGAATACCCACTCCAAAATAGTTGGCTTTCAAAGTGATGGCCTCCTTTTCATCATGCTTGGCTTTCTTCTTCCTAGGAAAACGAATAACAAAAGGATCCCGCGAAGGCAATTGAAGCTTCACGTTCCCTGCATGTAGATTAATCAAAGCCTTAATAGTTCTTAAGAATGGATGGCCTAATATAACAGGAGCAGTAGCATCTTCAGGCATGTCAACAATAACAAAATCAGTAAGAGCAGGACAGCCTTTAATGTATACTAAAGTATTTTCTTTAATCCCTACAGCTTGTTTGTAGGTAGAATCTGCTAAATGTAATTTTAACTCGTTGATTTCAAAGGGGCCAAGATTTAACTTATTAAAAAGACTTTTTAGAATTGTTGAAACGCTTGCACCTATATCACAAAGTGCAGCTATCTCATTGGTCCCAATTTTAATCTTAATAGTAGGCTCAAATATATCATCAAGCTTCATAGGTAATTTTTTAGCAATTTTCTTATATTCTTCCTCAAGATCATTCACCTTTATTGCTACCTAATTAACGAAGTGTTGATACATAGCTTCCTCATTTCCTTCACTTACCGGAATCTTAATATTGATCCTTTTTACAAGATCTTCAATGGTGTAATTTGGTGAAGGAGCATTACTATAATCAAGTTCTTCAGGCTCCTCCCTTTAGATTCTTATCATCTTGAGGTCTTCGACAGGATTGGGCTTAGCTTTACCTGCAAGTTTAGCTAGAATGAGAGTTTGACTCTCGGTTATCTTACCTAGTTGTGCCTCAACAATCCTCGTTCTTTCTTGGAGGGCCTACAAATCATTCCTCAAACTTACAGCTTGGTTAATTTACCAAGCATAGCATCATGGTTCTCTGTTATTTTAACAAGGATATTGTTTTGCTCATTTTGTGAGTCTATAAAGGACTTAAGTGTTTCTTGGAGACTACCATTACTTGTTCCCATATTATTATTAGAGTTACCTGCAGGACTAGAATAATGTTTCTGAAAATTAGGATTATAATTCTTCTTCCAAGCAGGGTTATAATCATTACAAGCTATGAAGTCTATTTTTTCAATATTTGATTCTGGGATAGCTCTTACCTAGTTTTCCTTACCTTTTACGACTAGTATGAGCTCATCTAGCTTAGCATTGAGTTCTTCATTTTCCTGTGGTGATACAGAGTTCACCTTCTTCGTGTTTGATCTATCCACATGCCACTGGGAATGATTGTCTTGCATATTGTCTAGCAGCTGCTTTGCTTCGGTAATATGTTTTCCCATAAATGTTCCTCTAGCTGCAGTATCAAGCATAGACTTAGACACAGGGTTAAGAGCACTATAAAATAAATGAACAATTAACCAATCTTCCATCCCATGACTAGGACAGTTTCTCATGCATTCTTTCATCCTCTCCCATGCAAGCGCTAGTGTCTCACGCTCTTCCTATCTAAAACCAATAATATTAGATCTTAGTTGCATATTCTTTGTAGGTGGGAAAATTTTAGTCATAAATAAAGAAGTACAGTCCACCACTGATGCAATAGTATTTCTAGGCAAAGATAGCAACTATTATTTTTCTCTTCCTCTAAGAGAGAAAGGACATAAGCACAATTTGACCGCATCAGGGTCAACATCTTTTATGCGCATCATATCACATATTTCAGTGAAAGTGTTCAAGTGCATACTTGCGTCCTCAACAGCAGAGCCTCCAAATTGATTCTATTGAACCAAACTTAAATAATGGGGCTTAATTTCATAATCATCAGCAGTAATTGCTAGCTGAGTAATAGGAGTATGCAAATAATCATTATTGGGAGTTGCAAACTCCCCAAGCTTCTTTTCAGCCATATTTTCTATGTTTTTGGGTTTTCTTAAACAAAAACTTATGATAGTAAAAACAAGAATTTAAATACTAGCTAATTTTTTTGGTTTTTCAAATAAAGACTGAAAGCAAACTAACAAAATTAAAAACAAGAATTGAAACTAGCATGGTTCCTACTAACCTCACCAGGGTAGCTATTACTTCCCTAGCAACGGCGCCAGAAAAAGGGTTGATACCTTCGATCCGGATTACGGATGTAGTATAGCTCTTTTTCCCTACTAGACCTAGGTTATCGAATCCTCGGGAAGCAGAAAGCATAGTGAAGTTATTTTAACGGACCTTCGGGAGTTTTAGAATTCTTTTTGTGTTTTATCGGTCCAAGAGTTTGCTGTCTTTTGTTGTTGTCGATGATGGAGAGAGGGCCTAGGGATTTCGGTTTCACATGTAGCTGTGCAAAACATCTGGTGGGAATAAAAGATAATAATAAAGTATGCATGTAATTATTAGAGCAAGATAATTATATGTAGGTAGTGCATCCATAATTGCTATTGCCTTCGCAACTGCTTATAGAAATAACCTACTAGTCTCATCCATAGAAGAAAGAGAACTAATGATATGCATAGTGATGTCACCGTTAATCCCAAGTAAATCCCTCACATACAGCCATACTACCCCTTATGTCACTAGGGTTCCCAACCTACAGATTAGTCATTACTCATACTCCCTATACCTAGCTCAATCCTCGGGGTCTTGGGTACCTGACAAGTCATTGGATTGAGGCAAGAGAGGATACAATAATCATCATGTCATACAAACTAATACATGATCCCATCTATGATAAATAACATGCACAAAAGCTACATGGCTAGGCCGAAGCCCTTAGCCCAAAGAGAATTACTCACGCATAGAGATGAAATCAACAATCATAAACATTGCAATGGAAATAATGAGATTGATATCAAATAGTCTTACAATGTCGCCAATCGATGATGAGATCTACTATTACAAGTGGTGGAATATGGCTATGGTGGTGGAGAGGGGTTTGGATATTAGATCTAAGTCTATTCCTCTGACGGCTCTTCGGTGTTGTGGATGCAGGTTTCTAGAGTTCTGGGGGCAGCTGGCGAGGTTGTTTCTCGTTGCTCGAAGCATCTTTATATATCGGTCCCTTCACGAAAGGTGTTCTATTTGACCTAGCGGTGTCGATGGCAACTATATGACCGGAACTATATGGCCGGAATTTTATTCCCGCCATATAGTTGGTCGTTAAAGCGTTTGTCTCCACTTCACGACCCCTGGTTTCTTTGGGTTGTTGGAAATCTTGTATCTTTGACTTTAATGTTGTGATCCCCATCATCAAATGTAATTATCTGCGCAGAGGAAAATAGAAAGAAAGGATTGCATACCTCTTTAACCATTAGGCACTAGTGGTAGGGTTTAGAGAGATATTTCATCAAAAATATGAATAATATCCTGTCTAAATGTGGGTGTAGATGTCTATATTTCACAGCCATCAATTAGCTTCAACATGTGCATCAAAACACAAACATCCATCCTTGATAGAGAATAAACCGTTAGGGAAAGGAGCTGGGATCAAGTGATCCGCTCCAGGTATATTGAATATCTACCATGATTTTTAGAAATCATACCACATGCTCTTAGAGTAGAAAGACTGAGATGGTGACTTCTTTCAATGGTTGGATGTTACCTAGGTTGATGCGAAGTGCGCGTGTAATAATGGTCACAACTCCTCTGCATATGGGTCCTCGAGATTGAAGAGTCTGATGCTTAAGGTAAAACACGAGAAGAGCGCTCAAATTTGGCGTTAAGTTATAATTAATAATAGAAGCTTTTGTGAGGATCAATATGTCCTCCTCATTAACTCTAGTAAACTCACCACGTGCCTACAAAGTGTTAGCAATCATATAGAATAAATATCGAATAGCAGGATGATCAATTTGGTTCCCCTTGGGTGTGTTTCCATGAATTCTCATCAAATTAAAGTACTGTGAAGGGGAAGGATCTAAAACAAAAATAATTGTGTGTACATCGGTGGTGGTGTTGGCAAACCCAAAGCATTGAGCCCATTGGCTGAGTGTTAAGGTGTACTCACAGTTCATAAGGGTACATTATGTGCGTCAAGGTGCCGAAGAATTCAAGCGTCAAGCAGCAATATGTGGCAACATCCTGAAAGACAAAATCATACAAACCAACATTGTTGCAAAATAAATCGAAATCAGCGCGAATACCAAGTTGGTTCAGGATATAAGGACACGCCCACTTGGTGGACTTGATTCCTCGGAGCATGAGACGATTGGAACGGTTCAGCTGAAACTCCTCGGTGAACTCGATGCGACTGACTCAGGGGTCAACGTATCAACGGGTGGTGCGGAGAATTCCGCAGCCATCTCATGTGTACAGCTCCCTGTGATCATCTAATAAATAAAAATAAGACAAGGTAAATAAAATTTACTAATAATTTTTTGGTCCAATAGAAACATAGCATAAGTGTTTTCTATACTAACCATAAAATAAACTCCTCTAAAAATAATGCTAAGCATGCTTAATATCAAGATTGAATCAAGAACAAGACCTAAGTCTAGATTGACAATGATGAAAGATTGAGTGGAGCTTTTGCACAAATAAGTTGAGGATCGGAGAAGAATCATACCTTAGATCGAACGAGTGCGAAGAATCGAAGAAAGATTAAGTAAATTTGAAGATCCAATGGAGGTGGTTTAGAGTTTAGAGGAAGAAGAAAGAGAACGATTGATTTTGGGGATTTTTAGGTTACCTCCTCGGACTGAATATGGTGGCTGCATACGTGGTACGGCGGGTGGTACGGCCGGAGCCCGCCTGTACCGGGTGAATTACCTTGGGGGTGACACTGCTCCCAGGCGGTTCACTCGGTACGGGGCACGCGGTACGGTCGCGCGCGCCCGTACGGCTGGTTGTTATTGATACGATACCTTTGCTTTAAAAACGATGTTTGCTCGAGGGTATGGTATGGCGTGCGGTACGGGCGCGTACGGCTGTACCAGTGGTCGTTACCAGTATTGATACCTGCGGCAAAAATCAGAAATTCTATCTTCCTTTGGCTTGATGTGGTACGTGCGCACGGTACGGTCCCTTCAGGCCGTACCAGTGATCGTTAAGAACACTGTGAGCTACAAAAATCAAAAAAAATTATTAGAAGCCCCATGTGCCTTTGCACATCTTATCAAAGGATAAAATAATAGAAAATATACTAAGTAAATATCTAGCAATACTTCTTAGACCATGTGTTAGTAAAATAAATCATGGAGCATTACCGTATTTCTTCTCCTCTCTTCATAGGTCTTATTGAACACTCTTTATTAAAAAAACGAAACAAAAACTAAACTAACACAAAAAAAACTAATACATAAAGAAAAAATTATTTCACATAGGTTGCCTCCTATGAAGCGCTTCTAGTTAAGGTTAATTAGCTTGACCTTGATGGCAATCACATAGATTTATGAAGCGGAATACCCACTCTAAAGTAGTTGGATTTCAAAGTAATTACACTATCATCGTCATTAGGTTTGGCCTTTTTTCCTAGGGAAGTGGACTATAAAAGGATCCCTAGATGGTAGCCCTATTCTCATATTCCCTTCATGTAAATTAATCAAAGATTTAATAGTTCTTAGGAATGGCCTACCTAGAATTATAGGTGCTATGGGATCTTCAGGCATGTCCACAATAACAAGATCAATAAGAGTAGGACTACCTTTAATTTCAACAGCTATATTTTCTTTGATCCCAACAGATTATGTACCATCTCCGGGTGGATATCCATGTAAAGTACACATATCTTGGGGCTAGCCATTGCCCCGGTGTCTCCCTTCCCAAAAATAGAATTCACCAAGAAGATGGTGAAGTAGCGGATGATGGGATTATGGATGGTGGAGGTCTTCTTCCTCATGTAATCAATATCCTTGTGAACAAAAATTTGCTCCCAAGAAAACATTGCATCTGTAAGGACTTCTTCAGTAATATCAAACTCTACCTCATAGGAGAACCCAAGGCAATCACAAAACTCATAGAAAGTTAGACTTTTGGGTTGCCCATTAAATATGAAACTTATAGTGCAACGACATTGTTAGAGTGCAAGGTCATTGTAGAAGGTCGAGAGGAACTCCCATGTGGAGCGCTCGAAAGTGTCAGCAGCGAGGGTGGAGAAGGCGGTCATACCGGCATTCTCAGCCATCATGTCGAAGTCCTCCTTCAAACCATGGCAAGAGAGTAAATCGTTGTGCACCCACTTGGTGGGTAGCACATTGCGAGAGCTCACTCTCACGTAGTCCTTGTTCATGGCGGACTTTAGAGCAGCCCCCTCCTGCGCCTCTTCTTTGAGCCCGGTGTGGTGGAGATTCCAAAGGATCTCGAGCCTCCCAAGTTCCCTCCGAGGAGGAAAAGCCTTCCAATATTCATTGCACTGAAAACATTCAAAACAAAACTATAGGCATAAGGTTTGTATCATGTAAACATACGATTATGGGTAAAAACTTTGAATCCTAACATAAGGAATCAACAAGAATCTAAAAATATCAAGAATCCATCTAAATAGCCAATGTGAGGGATTCAACCATCGATTTCGGAAAATAAAGCTTGGATCAGGTGAGAAACTTACTAGTGTGAAGATTCCCCATCTCAAACGAATGAAATTGGTGAAGAATCAAGGATTCTAGAAGGTTAGGGTTTGAGGTTTAGAGAGAAAGAGAGAGAAAAGAGAGGAAGAAGATGGTTGGTTGGGCTGTATAGCCAGTTGCCATCGTTTTTCAGTGGTGACGCACTCGATACAGGCAAACAGTATGGGCATGTCCTGCCTGTACTAGTGGTTGTCACCGTTGGATACATCGATTAGGGTTTGAGGTCGAACCTGAGCCTTGGTACGAGTGCACGGTACAGGCTCGTCCAACCGTATTGCTGATCGTTATCCTTTCAGTAACCTAGAAGAAAACATTGCTTGCTTCCTCGAGAAATAGTACTGGTGTGCGCTACGGGGTCGTCCGGCCGTACGACAGCTCGTCAAAGGCTCTGAGCAATTTTTCCCTCTGGGTCATCGGTACGGGCATGTGGTATGGTGCCTTACAATCGTACCGGCAGTCGTTAAAGGCTCTGAAGGCCTCCTTGTTCTTTTCTTTTCAATTCACAACTTCTTATCAGCCTACTTTGTCTGCGAAACTTTGGCTACAAGAGTTTTATTAGAACAACTAAACTAAAACACAAAAATAACTATACTACCATTATTCAAAGATGGGTTGACTCCCATCAAGCATTTATTTTGAATTCAGTTGATTCGACTCGGCCAACCTCTAAGTCTTTGGCATATACCTTGGGCCGCCCTTCATCGAGGGTACTTACCTCTTGAACACGTTTAGGTGGTGGTACATACTTTCCACCTTGTTCCTATTTCTTCGGGAAGTAATGAACAATCTGATCATCATAGATGTTGAAGACAATTTTCTCGCTAGTGCAATCAACATTAGCTTCTGCAGTAATAAGAAAAGGTCTTCCAAAGATGATTGAAAGCTTGTCATCTTCAGGAACATCAATTATGATAAAATTAGTAGGTATGATATGTTGATCAATTCTAAGTAAAACATATTTGATCATACCAATGGGTTGTTTAGTGGTTTTATCAGCCATATGCAAGGTAATGGATGTAGGAGAGTAATCTCCGAGCTTTAGTTTCTTGAAGAGGGCATATGGCATGACACTAACACCTATACCTAAATCACATAGGGCATTGAATATGTTAGTTTTTCCAATAGCACAATAAATAGTTGGTATATCAGGATCCCCAAGCTTAGCAAGAAGCTTATAACCATAGCTTATCATCGCCGCTACAGTCTTAGTTACCTTTTTCTTTCTATTAAGAATATCTCGCATGAACTTTTTGTAAGTAGGAACTTCAATTGCATCATCTAGAGGAAGTTATAACCGAAGATTACTTAGATCCTCGGAAAATTAGTCATAGATGCTCTTATTAGGTTCATATTAAACACGGTTAGGATAAGGGATTTTATTTTTAGTTGGTTTTACCTTGGGCTTCGTCTCAGCATCTTTTTTGTTCTTCTTCTTCATTCCCGGCTTCTGTTTTTCAACTTTTTTTCCTTTTATATAATCACTTTTTCTCTTGTTCACGACTATGCTCAACTTCTTCTCTTAGATCGACAGTTTTAGCATTGTAGTCATATTGTTTATCTTTATATTTTGCCTCATCCTCTTCTTCATTTTCCATTGAAGCTTCTTTCTCTTTTCTTTAGGCTTCAAGGTCAATGTCATCTTGTGGATCAACAAGGTCCTCTTCTTCTTGACTCGTTTCTTGAGTCTCCTTTGCCTTTCAGGCATGTTCTTCTTGATACCAAGGTGTCCCTAGAGGTTCATGTGTTTCTATACCACGTCTAGTAACAATATTAGTAGATACAGTATTGTAATCATGATTACTTTGACTTAAAATCAAAGCTTGAGTCTTGGCTATTTTATCACATTGAAATTTAACCATACTAATATGTTTATCAAGATGTCTAGCAGCATGTCCTAGATCATCAAAAACTATAATCAATTATTTTATATCTTTCTTGTGGAGCATGAGGTGTTTATTATAACTATCGTGGAACTGAAATTGTTGATGTTTACATTGTTGCATAGCAAGATTTATTTCATCTTCTACTAATAAAGTATGGAGAATATCAACTTGATTTTCTTTTATGAGTTTTGCTGCTATACCTTTTTATTCCATTGAGTTCTTGACTTCAAGCATAAGTTCTGGAGTTATATAAAGCATACATTTCTTTTGTTTAATATCTTCAATAGGACTATACTGTTCATCATTGAAGTATCTTACCACAAAAATATCTATGCATTCAGGTAGCGTCAACTTTCTCAAAGTTCCTCCTTCAGTTAAATCAATCATTTGTTTGGAGTCATCGTTGAGTCCATTATAAAAATATTGTATGATTAAATGCTCCTTAAAACTATGATTTGGCACTTTCATAATCATCCCATAAAATCTTTCCCATGCTTGTGAGAAGTTTTCTCCAACTCTCTGAAATAAATTAGCTATGTCGCGCTTGATCTATAGAATCTTAGTAAATGAGCAGAATTTTTGCATAAATTCTTGGATGCAATCCATCCAACTTTTTATATTTGTCTAGGTAGATTGTAACCAAGAAAAAGCTCTATATTTAAATGACCAGTGAAAAAGCTTAAGAAGTACAAAATATTTTGGTAGTCCAGCTGGTTTAAGAGTATCACAAAGGTCATGAACCTTTGTTAGATGATCACTTGGAACTTCATCTTCTCTTCCTACAAAAGCAATTTCTTTCATCATATAGATTATCTTAGGATCTATTTCAAATTCCTTGCCTTCAAGATTAGGATAGAGAATAGGTATTCTCATAAGATGCCAGATGGATTCCCATAATCTCCCAATGATTTGTCAGGCTCTACTACCCTCCAGGTGATGGTCAAATCAGCCATCAAACGAATCAAACTGTTCACATCTATGGAATGTGAGTTAGTTTTTTTAGTGAATTCTAGGTGTCTTTCAATTGGTACATGTTCAATATAAGAAGTCAAATAATTTCTTCTAGAACATGTAGATCCTCTATCTTCAGCAAAGATCATAAATGGTTTCAACACTTACAGATGTCAAGAAATAAACACTTAGCACTTTGCTCCCTAGCAACGACGCCGGAAAATAGCTTGATGGCCTGCAAGAGAATAGGTTCATCATAGCATATTTTCGTGGAAGTATTAGTTCTAGTTTTTATATCGATCCCAATAAGGAGCTTAGGAAAATGTTTATCTTCAGCATTTTTGTCGCACTCAAGGTGTCACTTGTCTTGAGTGAATTGACTGCAAGAGTTGAGGTGGAAATGAATGAGTGGAAAGGAAGTGGTTTTGAGTATTAAACGGTACTTAAAAGTAAATAACATAAAAGTAAAATAGCACGAAGGTTGTTTAAGGTTTCCTACAGATTAAAGGTTGCGCAGAGAGAAATAGTTCATGGTGATAGTGAATGTGCCAAATGGAATAAAATGGGATAAGTTATTGTAATACTTCTTATTCATATGTGAGTAGGCAAGCAACCCATATACCAATCAAGAGTCCTCTTGGTAGATTCTTCTCGATTCCAATGATCATTCTGCCTATTACCAAAGCCATGGTCAGCACATCAATAAAGGTCTTTCGACCAGATCAAGGCTTTAAACTTGATGGTTCTTTGTTGTACTCAAGTTATACTAGCTCCTCTTTGATATCATCCATGTCACTCAGGGGTCGTCGATTCACTTGTAAACAAGTTCATATCTATGAGATCTCATGATCATGTTACCTAGACCCTTAAATTGGATAACAAACATTAGGCATACATAGATAATCATTCTCACAATATAATAATCACGATAATAATCACAAATGGATGAAAATAAGACAGGCACATCACATCTCACCAACTCCCTACATCTCCCATGCCTATGGAAATTTACTCACACATGAGAAGAGAAGAGATCAAAGACATAATCATATTGCAAATGGAATTCAGCTGAACTTTACCATAGAAAACCACAATGATGTTGAATATCAAATCAAATACAAACTAAAGTAGGAATAGAGGTTCAAATCCCTAATCTTACAAGTATGAATCTCTCCCTTAGTACAAGTGGGGAATTATGGTGGAGTTGATGATCAAGAGGTTAGAGATCTTCGAAGGATGATGTGAGGTTTTTCTCCTTCTTCAGATCTGATCTCCTCTCTTCTGGGATGGTGTGTGGCGGTTGTGTTCGTATTTTTCCATACTCTTCTTCAAGAAAGATGCTTGTACTGATATAACAGATACGATGGCGTGTGGTACGGGCAGTGGTACGGATGGCCTCCGGATGTACTGTAAGTCGTTAAAGCCTCTATAAGCCTCGGATGGAATTGTCTTCTTGGAGATTTACTCGTTTAGGTGTGATTAGCCCATAAATGCTCTCAGATCTTTCCGAAAGTGTCCAGTACCTGAAAGTCAACACAAAATAACAAGGTTTCGCTAACTTGCGAAATTAGCGTTAGTTGAAAGATCAAAATTAACGAAACCAAGTGAAAACCAATAAAAAATCCTTGATAAAAAGTGTCAAAAATTGGAGCTATCAGCTAGCTCTTTGGGCTAGTTGCTGGGCCGAGTAGCTAGGTTGCAATCTAGAGACTGGTTTCTTTATTTATTTTGTTCTCTTTTCCTTTTCTATTTTCCATTTCATTTTCTATTTTGAATTATCAATTTGAATTATTTTGGGGATTTTGATTCCTGTTTGAGAAGATTTTATATAATTCAAATGTTTCAATTATGATATTGGTACTGAAAGGTATTTTGACATCTCTCAAAATTGTTTTGGAACAATGGTTTTGAAGCATTTATTTCTCACATAATAATATGTGAATTCAAATTTCACTTTACCATTTCAAATGGAATTTCCATTTAGAAATATTTTAGACTTTCAAAACTATTTCCTTGGTATTTGGGTTTAAATACAAATAGGATTCTAAGATTTTTGTATCACTTTCCTATAGGGGAATAAATAATATTGATTACTCTCTTATTAGGAAAGATTTAGATATGAGAAGAAAATATTTGAAACCTTCAAATGAATCCTTTGTTCAAAATGAATATATTGAACACTTGTATATTTTCATGGTTTCTATACATTTTATTTCCTTTATGTTACTAACTTAAAGGTTTCTATTCTCATTTCTTGTCATAACATGTGGAATAACAATTGGGGTTTCTTAACTAAGAAAAAACTCAAATGGATTCCTTTGTTTTTTAGAAAGTACTTTATAATATCTCAAACATATCAAATTGAGTTAAGATACGTATAAAGAATTTTGGTATAGGCTTTTAGTAGCTTTTCTACTATTAAACAAAGTTGGTTTGGGGTAAGTGTTCTTATGATGAAAATCATAGGATCATCTTTGTGTGTTTTACCCCAAGACAATTATTTGTCTCCTCTAGTAATATTAACCATAGGAAAAGGTTTAGAGTATTACTCCCCTAGTTACTTGTGATCATTTTCTAATCCACATAACACTAGGGTTTAGTGCTAAAAGCATACACTTGATTCACAAGTGTATGTGAGGTATTGATCAGCTCGACACTTGTATTTCTAGGGTTTCAAGAATGGCTAAGCTATTGATGTACATCTATAGGTATATTCCTATGATGGGTTTTTAAAAAAAATTACCACTATGCATGGAAACATAGAGTTGACTTTCTCTTGTAGATTACTATGACATAATAGATATATGCCATATCTTGAGATAGAGTATAGGTCATCCACTTAATTCCCCTCATCATTAATTAGGAATAATTATATTCATCAAAAGAATTGGATACATGAGATGGCCTCATGAATGGAATTCAAGGAATATTCAAAGGTTGATCCTTTGACTTGGATAAGATTCTTTGACGAATGGCTTCACTATGTCAAGATTCACTAGCTAGTCACTAATGACTTGTCGACAAGGTATACTTGAACTAAAATGTAGTTGGAGTTATAGGTTTTCCCAGCTAGAGTTGGTATTAGCTTGTGATACATAAGTTCAGGTATTGTCTTACTTAAGATCAACTAGGATCTATAGTTGACTCTAGATATTGTCAAAGTATAGCATCATCAACTCTCAAAGTGAATTGATGGTGATAAAGTGGTCTTACAATGGTTAGACTTCATATAGGTTGTAGAATATTTACTTATTTCTTATGAGTGATTATAAAGGTTCAATACAGGATGTCACTTAACACTTGGTATTAAGTACATTTGCCAGCCTTGATTTTATGAAGTTTGGAATGTTTGGATATATAAGAATAGATAAGTCAAAGTTTAAATAGATCAAGAGTTGGTATATGAACTTGAATGTTTTACTTGTTACTAGATTCTTGTCTTTCAAAAGTTTTAGTAGAATGAATGGTGTTTAAGATGAGATAAGAATATATTTGATATTGTTGTCGGTAGAGTGATCAGTTCTAAGGATTATTCAGCACATGTGTTAAATGAGGTTTAGAGAAGATAAATTAAGCATCAATTTATTACGTGCTCATTGAGAATGTGTGTTGTGTTGATTCAATTTTATTTACAAATCTTACATCTACCCTTCCTAACACAGAAGTTTACCAAAGGTTACTTTAAAGTTTTAACACTTAGCATAATAAACTAGTCCTAAATCACCAGCTCAAGTGGAGCTTCAAGCACTTTGACAAGTTCTATCAAAAAATAGTTATCCCGAATTTTATATGCATGGGTGCAATGCACACAGTTATATTCTACCCATTTTCGAGTCTCTCAAACTACGGGATGTTGCACCGCCGAAGGCGGAGGGTAGAGCAGTGCACGTCGGTTGACCCTCGGAGTGGAGAGTTTCGGTGTCGGGTGCCTACACGGGGTGGTTGGCGGTGGAGAAGGTGTGGATGGCGACGGCGATGCTCGGCTAGGGAGGCATTGATGTTGAGGCACGAACATCAATGGCTTGGGACGTCATAGGGCCACTGTGCCGGCAGGTCGCGGCCGCCGCGCATGTCAATCGTATGCGGCTGATGCGGGAGGCGCCTGGCTGCGCCTATGCGGGCCGATCGCTGCTCCTTGTGTGATGCTAGAGTGGTTCTGAATCGCCTCTCCCCTACAACAGGCTAGTGGCGTGGGGGTTACTGGCGTGATACGAATTAAGGTGGTATGGCCATGTGTTTCTTCAAGCACCAAACTATAGATCTATTTCATGAAGACTTCCTTGATCTGGACATCGATGAGTTTCAGTCTTTCTTTCAGAGTTTTCCATAGTTTTGCATGCGGTGCCACTGGATTTCTAGATCGAAATCAATCCAGTCGTGCACGCCCTTATCTTATGCATGTGAGGTCTTATGAGGGTGTGGCGTGAAGCTTCACTGTCTTGTTTTTTCCATGAAAATATCTACTATAGATTTTCATGAAGCTGACAGATGTGGATCAGAGGCTTGTATTGGCGAACAAGTATTTTGGTTACGATGAAGATTCTGCGTCACTCGATCTTCCTATGTGTCGGGTGTTTGAAGACTTGCAGTAGTAGCCTTGGCAAGAGGAGGTGGCAACACAGGTGGACTGCATTTTTGGTGGTGCTCCTCGAGTACTGAGCCTCAATTTTTAGGATGAAAACCACAGGTCTAACTTTTATTGGTTGTACCTGGCAATGATCTTGTTGAAGGTATTGTTTTGAAATCTCGGACTTTCTCCAGGGTGAAAACCCAAGATCTTCGATCGGGCGACGACATGCTAGTGCATTGTTTCCTTCTTGGAGTCGTTGCTTCTGAAGAGCCTTGTTTGAAAACAGATGTTGTATTAAGTGGTGGTTAGAGTGCTTCTGTTGCGAGTGGTTGAACATCACAACAGGGTCTTTGTTTACTTTTTTCTCTTTTTGTTCTTGGTTGTGTCCATCCCTGCAGGGCCGGCTCTAGCCCATGGCAAACTTGTGCCATGGCCAAGGGCCCAAGCTAACAGGGGGCCCACAATTTACTAGTCCTCTACACATCTCTAGAAACAAATCTAAAGCCCAAGCGGTCGTCCACGTCCAGGAAGGCAGGAAGCCCGAGTGGAGGGCCGGAGACACGACTCGTAGTCGAAACGGCGTGACCGACGCCGCACGCCGGTTGCCGCTTGGACTCCTTCGCGGTCTGACCATCTCCCTAGTGGCCTAGCCCTTGCCTCCTCGTTCCGTCGTTCGGCAATTCGGCAGCAGACGAGGCGACGACCCGACATACACCTGAAGCTATCCTGCACCGCTCGCATAGTCGCGTGCGCCGTGCCAGACTGCCACTTCCAATGCGCGTGCGTCGGCTCGGGCTCGCCTCGCCTACTGACTCTCTCGTTAGGTCAATCTCTAAATCAGTAAATCACTCAATCCCATCTGACATTTGTTGCAATCACCAGGCTAGCTAACTAGCTTCAATTAGTTTGGCATTAGTACCGTTCGTGTAGGAGCATCTCACGAGAAGAAAAAAATTAGTTAGTTCAATTAATTGTAACATGGTGTAAAAGTGTTATGTTAGGGTTCTATCTTTAATTTTTTTTATGTAATGTATTTTAGGTGATATGACGCCTAAGCATAGGTCTGGGGCTGTGAAAAGGAATAAAAAAAAGCGGGAGCTTGAACTTACTGAATTGCAAAAAGGTGCTTTAAAAAGTATTTTTGACAGCAAGTGGTGTTACAGGAAAAAATTGGTGAGGAAGAAGTTACAGGAAAAAAATGTGTGCATTGATGCTACTGTCAAACACATTGAAGGGGTCATTGAGTTTTTTTAGAAGTTCAGAGTTTAAAGATTCGATACTAGCATTAAAAGTGCCAAAAACGTTGCATCTTCTATGAACATAGAGCCAAAATTTCATACAAAACGTCAAAGTAAAAGGAAGAAGCATTTTGATGAAATCAATGATGAAGAAGAAGAATTACGGTTATCAATCTTTCAGAGTTTCTTACTTTCTTGTCATTGTTGATACTGTAATTGTTTCATTGAATAGTCGATTTGAGCAGATGAAGGAATTTAAAAAGGTGTTTGGTTTTTTATTCAACTCAAAGAATCTGAAGTTTATGGATGATAGTAATCTACAAATATCTTGCACTACTTTTACAGAAACTTTTACTCACAAGAATTCGCGTGATGTCGATCTTGATGTTTTTTCTCTGAGTTAAAGGTGTTGCAAGTAACTTTGACAGATAATTTGATATCAGCGCATGAGATTCTTCAATTCATTACAGTCGTAGATTGCTATCCAAATGTCTTAGTTGTCTATCGGATCCTTTTGACTTCACCTATGACAGTGGCCTCAGCTGAAAGAAGTTTCTCTAAGATAAAGCTATTGAAGAACTATTTGAGGTCAACTATGTTACATGATAGATTGATTGGCTTGGCTACGTGTTGTATTGAGAAGGATATATTGGACAACATTAATCTTAATAGTGTCCTCGATGATTTTGCATCTAGACATGCACGAAGAAGCTTTTTTCGACACACTGAAGCTTAATTATCGGTGAACTCATTGGAGGCTGGTTTTTTAGCATTCGCTAGCATGGAATACTTGTTATGTTTTTCCTACCATTTTTATTTTTTCTATCTAAATATTACAATGGTTTAGTGCTTGATAATTATTTATAGACATCTCGACTATGAACGTGTGGCTATATGCTTTTAAATATTTTACAAGTGAAATTGCCACATATATCGTCTATATATCTAGTTGTACGTACATATATACATTGTCATTAGGGGTCCTTTTATCTGTTTCGCCCAAGGGTCCCAAAAAATATAGAGCCGGCCTTGCATCCCTGATGTCTTTAGACATCTCGTTGGTGCAGAGGCCGGATGTAATTCATATCTTCATGATATTAATATATTTTCTTTGTAATTGTGAGTTAATTATGCTTAATCATGTCTGATGCCAATAAACACTGATGATCAGCGCCTAACTCAGCTTGCTAATGCCTCTGCTTGTGTTGTGGGATCTTTGCCATTTACCTATTTGGGCCTCCGTTTGGGCACAACACGTCCATCGATGACAGAAGGTTAAAGGCTAGTGCCCTTTTTTTGGACTATGGTGGTCGCCTTACTTTGGTGACTTCCATGCTCTCTACTCTGCATGTCCATTTTCTCTGTTCTCTCAAGATTTATAAATGAACTATTTAGATTGGTGATCGTTGTCGTCGTCACGCTTATGGGCCAAAAAAAGAGAATATGATCTCGGTTAAATTTTTTTAGGCCAAGCCAGTCGGTATCTGCCGCTCCAATAGAAGAGATGACTCAGTTTATAAGGGAAACCGGTTCAAAAACTATACAACCTATAAAATGCCCGGTTTATAAGGAAAACCGGGCTAAAACTACACAAGCGAGGAGCCCGCCGTCCACACAATCCAAGGCAACCAAACGCAACAGACACACACCTCTAGATTCGGGGCCGCCACCCCGACATGCACCACTCGGCACCAAAGCCGCACACGAGCCGTAGCGCCGCGCGTCCCAGCCGTCCGGCAGCCCTCACTACCCAGGCGACCATCGCAGGCCTCAAACACTGTGCCAAATCCGGGACCGCCGCCCCGGCATAGCAACCAGTTCAAGCTTCGCGTTGCCCGAAGACGAACCAGCCGGGTCGACGACATGCTACCCGCGCAGCTCCAAGCCATCACCCAACACCATGCAAGGCCATGATCCTGCCCCATAGCACCATCGCCGCATAGAGACTCGAGGCCACCGCCTCGACGTCCAACCACTATCCGGGACCGCCACCCCGGCATACACCTCCCATGACCGCTGAGACACTCCGCCTGTCCGCCACGAACCAACCGCACCATGATGGCTAAGAAAACTCCAATACGACGCCTCCAACAAGGAAGCGACGCGTCTGTCGCTGCCGCCCGCTCCCGATGGAGCTTAGGTTTTTAACCGAAGGTCTTAGGACCACACATATCGGACGGGATTGATAGCTCCACAACGACGCCAACAAGAAGGTGAACAACGCCCGAAGGCGCCGTCATCGTCGGCACCGACCGAAGTCCATGCAAGGTTCCCCTCGGAGATCAAACCGGCCACGAAACGAGAGGAGTAGCAAGATAGGTAGACTGCTCAAGCCATCGGCCACCAAACTCCTCCGCAAGCCATGTCCGCTACGACGCCTCAATCCGCGACAAACACGCCGCCGCCGCAGAACGTGGCCATCGATCCGGGGCCGCCGGACGACCGCAGCCATGGCACCATGAGGCAGCTGCACCTGCCTTCCCGACACCCCGCCCCTCCACTCCCACCACCCTACGTTGCACGGATACGGTGCAAAACTGCCGTATCAGGGGTTGGATACGGCCGGATACGGGGATACCTCCGGATACCTGCGGATACGTATCCCATACGTATCGGATGGTTTTTTGCTTTAAAATAAATATAAACTAAATTGGATACGTAAGGGATACCGTCAGGATACGATAGGGATACGGGAGTACCCTAATTGCCTGGTATTTATACATCGACGAAATGACAGATGACCTTTTCACCTCCTGACCCGTCCCGCCGCCCCCTCTGTTGCTGAGCCGCCAGGGTGAAGGAAGGATCCAGCCGGCGAGCAGAGCCCTCCGCCGTCCGCCGGTGTACCGTGCAGGTGAGTTTCCTCTTTTCCCATCTCAATTGATCTGGTTTTTCTTGGTCCTGGTGTGTGGCATCTTGCGGCGAGCATGGCCAGGCCGCCGGGGGGCCTCATCGGAGTAGGAGCACACGATCCCAGCGTCGGAGATGAAGGGGAAGTCGAGGAATCCCATGCACTTCCACTCTGAAATCTTGTTCTATAACACCTCGATTGAATTAGATACATCCACTCTGATTGCTAGCTAATATTGTTCTGTTACTCCCTCTTCTTGCAGGTCAGCACTCAGCAATGGCAGATTTGGCAGTCCAGATGTTGAATGATGTTCGTGTGATTCCTCCAAACGATGATCCTATGTGGCCGCTATGGAGGTATGTAAACAAAATCGTCAAGATCGGTGGGCATGGAAGGAATGCAAGGATGATATGTCGGCTTTGTGACCTTGATTTTTCTGGGAGCTACTCAAGAGTGAGAGCACATCTATTGAAGGTGTCAAATAGTGGAATGAAGCCTTGTCCTAAAGTGTGTATTGATGTTTTAATTCTGCTCAAAGATGAACAAGACAAGGCTGATGCAATGTTAGTAGATGATCTTGAAGTCTTGGATAATGAAGCTGCATAGACTGGGACAGAGAAGTTGGATGCACTATTGCACCGTTGAATGTCATCTATCTACTAAATTCATACTCTCTTATTAGCTGATTATGTAACTTTGTTGGATGAACTATTGCACAGTTAGAAACTTTTTGTGAACTTGTGGAGCTGTGATCAGATTATTCTGTAGTATCTACTATCAAATTATTTCTGTCATTGAATTGTTCTTTGATGTTGCTGATCTTTGGTATATGACATACGGAGAAATTGAGGAAACGAGTGAGACTGAAAATGGTTGCAAACTAGCAATGTAAGCATGATGTATCTTTCTGGTATGCTTTTATCCTTCGGTACTATACTATTTTACTAAATTGTTAGTTCACATCTAGGTGGAGAAATGACTATGAGAGGACTGCAGGCTGGAGTTGTTAAGCTTTTCTGGCAAACAACCTTGTCAAGGTACTCTATACTCCTATATATTAATTCTTTTTTTGGTAAAAAATCAGTAATTTGTATATATCATTAACATTATCATATATATATATAAACGTATCTCCGTATCCATGTTTTTAGAAAATCGTCATATCGACGTATCGCGGTATCCGTATCCGTATCCGTATCGCCGTATCCGGGCAACGTAGCCACCACCTGCAGCAGTACCACGGGGGGAGGACCCGCAGGGCTCCAGCACCGCGGCACCCTCGTCCTTGCCCACCATCACCGGCCTCTGCAGACCGACCCGCGGCACCCTGCAGCACCACGGCGCCTACGCCAACCGCCGCCCCCGCGGCGCCGGCCAGCACGCCCCGGCCCTCGGCGTGGCCGGCCCGTGCAACCCAGATCCGGCCCGGCACGCCCGGACGCCACCTCCGCACTCCGCAGCAGCTGGCCACGCCGCCTCCCTTTCCGCTGGCCGCACAACCGCCCCCGCCACGACCACCAGCCGCCCCGGCTCTGCCGCCCGGCCGCAGCACCGTCACCACCCTCCCGAAGCTCGAGGGGAGCCACGAGAAGGGGAAGAAACGCCCCGCCGCCACCTTCCTGGGGGCGTGCGTGGCTTCGCCGGCACCCCTCCGGCGACGACGATGCAGGGAAGGGAGTGGGAGAGGGCCCCCTGCCGGCGGCGTCTATGGTTTCCCCCGTGTCGCCAGAGGAGGGCGACGCGGGGGATCTCGGTTAATTCTCTAGCTGCTTGTTGCTTGTTTGCCGACCTAAACGTCACGGTGGTCTGTGTATTCTTAGTTTGTAGGTACAAAATAAATCTCTACTTCTCAAGAAGCATCATAAAATTTTCTGCAAGGAAAACATTTCCCGGGTTAATTTGGTTTGGTCGTTGTATGCCCCTAGTGCTCCACATGCTCAATCAAGTCATGGCTCCTTTTGGTGGGAGGATATATTCAGTCTTGTTGGGAGTATCGTAGCATTACCCACTCTGCATTGGTGTAACAACTTCGTTTTGGAAGGATTTCTAATCTCCTAATGAGCTTCTCTATGATAAGTTCCCTCATTTGTTCTCCTTTTCACTGAATGAAGACATCACGTTTGTACAGTTTCATGCATCCTCTGACTCGAGTCATTTGTTTGCCCTGCCTCTCTCGGTTGAAGCTTTTGGAGATTTAGAGCAAGTTACTTGTGTTATGGAGGGTGCAATCACCGATCCTTCGGCCCGACTCCAGGGTTTTTGTTTTGGGGGAATTCTCATTATACTAATGCTTGGTACTACTCCCTCTGTTTATAATATAAGATTGTTTTAGTTTTATAAAATGAGTGTATCTAGACATCTTTTAGTGTGTACGTTGATTCCAAACCTAGATGAACCTACGCACTAAAAGGATCTAGATATACTTCTTTTATAAAACTAAAACATCTTATATTTTACTCCCTCTGTTTTAAAATAT
The DNA here is from genome assembly GCA_916181665.1 of Avena sativa. Taxonomy (NCBI): domain Eukaryota; kingdom Viridiplantae; phylum Streptophyta; class Magnoliopsida; order Poales; family Poaceae; genus Avena; species Avena sativa. The sequence goes on along the minus strand of OV702290.1, from coordinate 20,443,532 downwards.
AAGATATTTTAGTTTTATGAAGAAGTGTATTTAGATCTCTTTTAGTGTGTATAAAACTACATACTAAAAATGGTCTAGATAAACCTTTTTTACAAAATTAAAACATTTTATATTTTAAAACGGAGGGAGTAAAGCGGAGGAAGTACAAGTTTGTTTATCCGGGTGTTATTTGCTTAGTGCGTTGGGGCGCTTGTGCCCTTTTGCTACCTGGGTTTCCTGTTGGGCGATGAGTTTGTGGAAGCGATGTCTTCCTGTGCCTGTGTGCATGTGTTTGACTGTTTGTACTCTACCGTTCGTGGCTTTATTGAGTTAAAAGTAGGCTCGTCCGTCTAAAAAAAGTACTCCCTCCGTTCAAAAATAACTGACTTGGTTTTGTCTGGATATGAATGTATATATACGCTAAAACACGTCTAGATACATACAAACCAAAGTCAGTTATTTCTAGACAGATGGAGTACAAGTTTGTTTTTGCTCAGCTGCCACAAGACCTTGACTTGAATTCAATTTGGAAATCAAAATGTTTTACCTAAACTTCGGATGTTCTTTGGCTTCTTCTGAATGACCGTCTAAATACTTCCTCCGGCCCATATTAGTTGACTTGAATTTATCTAGATTCGGATGTATCTAGTTATAAAACATATCTAGATACATCCGAATCTAGATAAAATCAAGTCAACTAATATGGGTCGGAGGGAGTACAAAAGAATTGATGTGGCGGGAACAATGGCACGATGATTCGGATCCTGCTTTGTGCTTTGTTCTTCACCGTGTAGATTCAGAAGTGATTTCCTTCTTCACCAATATAGAGTGAAGCCAGCTAGTGAAGTCCCTTTTAGATTGGGTTTTTAATCTCTTTTCTTAGCCATCTACTGTATCATGCTCCACTTTTCTCCCTTGATGTAAATGGTTGTGCTTGGCCGTTTTACTGCAGGGGGGAAATCAAGCTTTTTTTTTGCGGGTAAAATCAGGCTTGTGTTACACCTTGTTGTAAGTTTATGCTTAGATAGCACGCATGGACCAGATATCTTCTCTCACGCTCATCATTATACTTAAAAATGGCAGCATCTAACTAAAGAAGGCATTGATCTTCACAGCTCCAGATGGAGGCACCCCCCCAGAATCGATTCAGGGGCCATGGGGGGGCGTTGATGACTTGGAATTCAGCCAGGAAGCTCGTGAGAAAGCCATGCACTGACACCAGGCTTTGGAAAATTTGCTCATGGATTATCTTGCTCGAGCTGATCAAATAAAATCCAGGGGGCAATTATGAGTCGTACATGCATCGGACAGAAAACGTCGACACCATGCGTCCGATATCTATACGATTGGTCAATCCACGATGTGCACTACGTTTGCCCATCGGACACAAATCGTGCACAAATTGTCGTGTGCATAGCAGAGTTCATTGCCTATTCTCCTGACCAAGCCTGGACTTCATGCATCTCTTCCCTCAACAAGACAAGGTCAAACAGTCCGATTTCTTAACTTACAAACCACCCAAATAGTTCGCCATTGTCGACACATCTCAGGATAGCCAGCTGGGTTTTCCTTTCCCTTGCCTGCTGTACTGCTCCACCAGGAGCTTCGAATGCCGGTACAGCCTGGGGAACTTGATTTAGAACATTTTTACCACCAGAAGAAAGCGTATGTTCCATTCAGCCTTGAGACTTGCCCTCATATCACAAGATTTCAATAGGATTCGACCAACACAAGAAACAAAAAAGAAAATCATACTAGTAATAGTCCGACATTATCGTAGCAAGATTTGTTAATTTTTGTTTTCAAGCTGTGCATAATTTAGATTTCAACCTAGCATTTTTCCAAGCTCAGGCGCACCACAAGCTCCTGTTCACAGGATACGCTAGTGTGCAATCTATGCAACTGTAAGCATTCTTGGTATCTCGTACAGTACCCAAAAAAAAAACATTCCTGTGCCTCTGCAGTTTTTGCACCCTCAAATATTTCTTATCGCTTGCTCTGTTTACTGTCCTACAAAACAAGAAAGTGGAAACCCCAAAGCCACAAAGGATGCAATATCCCCACAATGTATGTCCTAGCGCTATCAAGTTTCGCATAAAAATCGTGACATTCCCGTAGCTAATAGCGTGAATCAATCACTTCTACCATAATGATACTGATTGTCCGCTAAGGTATGATTGATTTACATTAACCTGCACTTGACCGTCGCTGCATGTAAAGCTTGTAGTGCAGGCGTGTTAAACTTCACGTGGTTTTTGCACTGAATCTCCTGTTGAAATGCTACGCTCCCCTCTGGAGAGGCAGTATAGGTCTCCTCTTCTTTGGTTGACCCATATCTATTTACACTAAATAATTTGCAGCATTTTTATCCCTGGCCACCTTCCTCTTCGTCTGCGTTACAAGAAGCGTAAATTGTGAGGTGGTTGGATCAACACTAACGTAGACCATTGTCTAGTAACTACGAGTGGAGACTTACCTCGGCGTGATGATCTCCAACAAGGAATGCGCTTGAAATAGGACTGCAGAGGTCTTACAGGAACAGGAATGAATTTTCCCAGATAAGCCAAAGGCCAGCTGGAAACGTCATAGGGAGAAAAAGGTTAAAATTCAGCGAATGTCCATAATGGGATTGCAGCTGAAAAGTCTTTGATATTGTAGGTGTGTATGTTGATAATTGCATATTAAAGTCAGATGTTAAGAACAACCTGGGTATGTCCCAAGTGCAAGTTCATATGAACCTTAAACTAGTTCAGAGAAAAAGGACAAATGATATCTAGGTTCACAAAATAACTATATGGCCCATTAATCACGTAACGAAACCTTACAAGGATCAATAAATTACTAATTGCAAGCCTTGCATAATGGATAAATTAAGTATATACCTTACGAGGCCAATAGCAACTGAAACTAACCATAGTCTCCAGTTAAGTCTCACAATTTTGAAGAACTTCCCCAGGAACTCAACTATTAGTATCTGCCAAAGTGGAGAGTAACTTTATCAGCATTTCATGGACAAGGATGATAGTACAGTAAGTGGAAGAACCATGTATGTCTTGTTACCTGAAATACAGTAGTTACACAAATTATTCCCATGAAGAGGTGGTTCTTTGTCACTCCTTTGAAGACATTCCTTTCCTCGGGCTTGCGCGCATTTAGCTCATTGAAGATCTGGTATAGACATCAAGTTTTACAGAAAGAAAGGTTCAGACCTAAATAAAACTTATATATTGTAAGTACAGTGTGCAGGGTTTTTTTATACTTTTTTGTTTGGTGACGGTAAGATTACATAGTTCAAATCATAACACGCACATCCAAGTGGGGGTACCAGCGAATTTGACAAGTTCCAGAATTGTGTATGGTCAAGGTTCTAAAATCAGCATCAGACTGCTTAGGCACTGCGTGGTTGAAACTAATCCTGGACCAATTATCAAGACAAGAACATCAGCAATATTCCAGCATTTTCCCCAGATGAAGCAATGTTCTAGGCTTCCGGCTTTGTCTCGTTTCAGGAGAGACAAGAACATAACTAGGCAACTAACAGTAGTACTGAACTAGGGCTAACTTAAATTACCCATAAGTCCTGAATACTCTTAAACCTAGCAATTGAAGTGGCTGATTTAAGGGAAGCTATTTCAGGTTGGTAAAGGCAGAAATTGATTGAGACACAATCATCGTCTCATGCTTCACCAAAATAAAGAGATTCCCAAACATGTGTGCACATGACAACCAACAATAAGGACATCACATTTTTACATGATGAAGATTTCTTTTTAAATACTGGAGGAACTTTATTTGGTGGGACCTCAGTCGCTTTGCACAAACGCTAAAATAGCTAACACTCTCACAGTGTCACATGGTCACACCATGGAGCATAAGTGGCAACACTTTTTAAGGGAATTATCTATGTTAGGTCGGATACAGGCTAGCCAGATATTATCATATATCATGTCAGCTCTACGTCAGTCCAACAAAATTTGTATAATGCAATTTACACTGATATATCCTTTTCGATGGAGTAAAGTTTACATGATGGGGCAGTTTATTTCAGACAATACACCACTGCCACTATACTGTAAAAATGAACACTTTTTAGATTAATTAAATGTCAATATCGATCTTTCTAAAGAGAAACATTGAATCAGAAAACAGGCAACCAACCTGGCAAAATACAAAGGTATTAAAGATAAATGTGTTATTCATTTTCTCAGCCCTATCTCGACTTTCATTCTCCAGCCGCAGAATTTTTGTTCCAGAGAAATTAAAGATTAGAAGAATTGCTATTTGGTAAATGGCCTGCACAAAATCCCATATAAATAAGATAAGAATATAAAATAACAATGTTATGCTGCAGGAATACAAGTGAGTCACTTATTCAACCTGGACAAACAAATTTCTCCACATAATATTGGTCACAAGGGGTTCCCTGAAGCAGAAAACAGGGGGAAATATTGTAATTATATAGAAACAGTTAAATGCATTCTATTAAACTTGTAATGCAGTACCCTCGATAGGTAGGGTAATATTACATGCCTTCGACCAACAGGCTGTCTCTTCATAAGGTTGTCTGTTGGTGGTTCAGTTGCTAAAGCAAGAGCCCCCAGTGTATCCATGATAAGGTTCACCCAGAGAAGCTGCAAATTAAAAAGTAGTACATGAGAGCCAAACTTGGAATATAAGTGTTTGAACACTACAATTCAGAGACTTCACCATATTATTTATGCACAAACAAAGACGTGATGGCAATAAGGAAAATATTAGAAATTACAAAATAGTTGAAAAAAAAGGAAATAACCGAACCTCAACAGCATTTAGAGGCACGTCACCAGAAGACACAGCTGCAATAACATTAATCACAAGTGCAGCAACATTAACTGTAAGCTGGAATTGGATGAATTTCTGAATATTCGCATAGACAGAGCGTCCCCAGCGAACAACCTATAAGAGAGAGATAGAAGGTGTAAATAAATGTACAAATTCTCAATTAGGAAAAAAGTATGGTCACCAGAATTTTATTTTTGTCGGGAAAACGCAAAGGACTCTTTGCTTTTCATTTCATTGAATAGGTAGAGTTTGTAACCAGAATTTGGGCCTAAGCACAATCTACAAAGGATTTTGCATATACACTTAGGTCTTGACACGTCAAAGCTGAATGAGCAGCATAAGGCAGCACAGACCAGAACATGTATGAGCATGTATATGCTTCTCTGTGGACTGTACTAGTGTACTCATTGTGTCAACTGATGGCATTTGTTTGCAACAAAACTGATAACAATTATTAATTAGCACAAAGCATGAAACCACAGCCTGATGGGTTACTTTGATAGTATCCCATCAAAGCACCATGCCAGCGTTATAGAAGAAAACATCCATGCTGATTGCTGAGTACAGTTATCATTCATTACAAAGATATTTTCAAATAAAATTGTCAAAATCACTAACCTTGACAACAGATGTGAAGTCATCATCTAAGATTATAATGTCAGAGCTTTCTTTAGCAACTTCAGTCCCTGATATGCCCATTGAAAGACCAATATCAGCCTATACAACAAATCAAACATTAGATAAAAGAATAAATCGCTATATTCTGAAATGCAAAATAATGACTACCAATAGCTTATCATAAGTTAAACATGACACCTCATGCAATGCAGGAGCATCATTTGTGCCATCACCAGTGACAGCTACAACATGGCCTTTCCTTTTCAAAGCTTGGACAAGCAAAAGTTTGTCATTCGGAGATGATCTTCCCATGACCTGAAATTCAAAGTTAATTAGTTGTGAAAAAATCAGAAGAATGTCAGGAACTTCAACAAAAACGAGTGGCTGAGGATAAGTAAGCTAGAACATAGCATCACGTAGACAATTTGTAAACAATGTCTGTACAAAATAATTCACCACTTAAAATGACTTCACATTAATCACAAACATTGTTGTGTTTAGTACCAATTAATTTTTTACTTTAGCACAGTATAACATATATATACACAAGGGACTCAAGAACAGAGTGTTACAGTTATCTTTTCAGCAATCTCTCCTCTTGTAGTTTCAGACATCTCGCGGAAGACTTTTCCCTCTATTACAAACGGCTCCGAAGTAACACCATTTGCGTCTAATATTCCGCACTCCAAAGCTATTGCCTTAGCTGTGTCAATGTTATCTCCTGTAACCATGCGCACCTACATGTATGAACATGACAAATATACAACACAAGAAGCGTTATCATTCAAAATGGGGACATGAAAAATAATATATCCATTTAAGGAAAAAAACTGAAAACAGACTGACTTTTTTTAAGGATTGAACAATGTACGTAACTAACCAACAAGGTCAACTTTACAAGAAGTCAGATATTTAATGAATAGGACACAACAATTGAATATCCACACAAGGAACACAAATAACAAAATAAAGTAAACTATTCAATATGAAGTAAGGAAAACTGACAAATTGTTGCTAGAAAGCTTGCCTGGCGCCAAACATGATGAGCCAACCCTATGAGAATTACAAAACTAGACCTAATTGAAAACATGAGAAGTACCATGAAAATTAAGCTTCACAATTCACTTTGTTGATGACTACCGTAGATTAAAGGTAAAAAATTCCCAGAAAGAGAACAAGGAAATATAAGCACATGAGTAAGACATACCTTTACACCAGCATCCCTGCATAATTGTACAGCATTCCTCACACCTGGGCGACACGGATCCTACAGGAGAAGAAACTTTTTATAGCACAAGTAATAGATGAATGTTGTCCTAAAGCTATGCAATATGACTGGACGGAAGAAATTGTGCTTATGAGTTATGACAGCTAGTATAAAAGAAGGGGATGAATCATTTGGAGATAACTATGGTGCATAGTAGTATAAAAAAAGTAATGTTGTAACTCTAGCCAATCTCTACTGTTGGGCATCTTTCTTTTAACTTCTATGGCCAACCAGGGCCAATTCATGCAAGAAGATTGCCTTCCAGCTATAAAAGGTTGGCCTCTGATTCTTCAGGATTTTATTATTCCTAATAATCCAAATGCCCCAAGATGCAATGATAATAATCTCCCTGAAGAATGGAACACTCAATTTTTCATCGATATCTCGGATAGGTTGTGAATGAAAAGAATCAAAATATGATGAATCAGATTAGCCATATACTATCTGTCTATCTGAATACACATGTAGCTGCAAATTGATGCATCGGGGCAACATAGACCTTTGAGTAACATATTATCCTATGTTCCCAACACAGGCAACTAAAGAGTGTGGAATAGAACATTATACACAGGGCTATGTATCTGAAGTGACTGTCGATATTTGTGTCAAAACTCAAATTACAAATACAATAAATTTGAAAGTGAATCTACCAAGCAACGGGAACCAACCTTTATGCCCACGATACCAAGCAGAGTCAGGTCTTCCTCAGGTAACTTCCAATCAGCTATGTCTTCCTTGGGAATCATTTCTATCTCACATTGACAATATGCAAAAGCAACACATCTTAGCGAACTCTTTGCCATGTCTTCGATCGATTTCTTGTATTCATTATGCTGCAAACATTTCAAAGTTTTAAAAACGCGTCAGAAATAAAGCAGGTGGCAAGTTATGGGTGTCACTTACCTTCTCAGCACTCATTGGCTGAACTGAACCATCCAGAGAAAGCCAACTTTTGCAAGATGATAGCACTAGCTCAGCTGCACCTTTCCAGTGGATGTGGACCCCAGTATCTGACTGAAATTACAGTAACCAAATATCAATGAGGTAACAACCAAAACAGGGATATGAAACAACAGAGCGCAGAAGTTTATATCAACACAACAGACACGATATGTAAATCAAATTCTAGATCTTTGCATATCAAAAGACACGAGGGCCAAGAACACTCCTGTGATATTCTAACCCGAACAAATGCTCAATGGCATCCAATGCTCGTAATTCCAGAACTAGCTTTCCAGTGATTCAACTGATTCAGGGAATTAGATATATCAATGGTTTTATATGCAAATGTGCTTATTACCTGTACTGCAACGCCGCCACGTTTCTTCTCTGAGTTAAATGGAAATACATGAAGAACTGAAGATTTTGACCGCACATCAGTGAAATTCATCCCTATCTGTGCAAGGTGGAAGCCTAAAGTCAACAAAACAAGCTTAAAGTAAATACCAAGTATGAAGCAAAATCAGTCGTACCTTAAGGCCCCAAGAAAGAATGGCTTTTTCAGTTGGCGAACCTGTAACATCAGCAGCTCCCCCATCCTATGCATCAAACAAGAACAGATGAAATTGTGTGGAAACAATACGGCAACTCATATATGAAAGTGGATGACAGTTGGCACGATCCCTATATTGGTTGAGGCATGTTGCTTACTATTCACTGTCCACCACTAATATTTTGAACGTAGTAGGATCGCGTGCAAGGTTCAAGAACTACTCCCAGGCGATTAGTACAGAAATAACAGAATAAATTCTATATTCTATTCTTAAATAAAAGCAACAGTACTCCTGAAAAACATAAAAAAAAACAAAGATAGGATGGGGGAATTGACCTATACCAGCTCTCCAAGATACCTCGAAGAACAACAGAACACTATGGATCATCATTTTTACATAAAATATAAAAAAAAACTTTATAGAGGGATTGTAACCAGTCATAACTCGATGGCTGATCTGTTCAGTTAAATCTAGAGGAGCTGGGGTTTCCATTAAATGTTGGTAACAAGTATGCTATCAATTTTTCTGAACAGTGGATAATGAAGGGTGCCTCTGATAAAATGCAATGGATAATGCAGGTACTGCTAATATTATTAGAAGGAAGAAACAAAGCTGCTATACCTCTGGCACAAATACAGTTCCTGTAGTGTTTTGTGCAATTCCTTCAATGAGCAGTACTGCTGCACTTTTTGAGATTGCCCTAGCATCATCACAAGGATCCAGCTTTGTCCCAATGAAATGTGCTTCTACAACTGTCATCTACATAATCAATAACATAAGGATTACCAAACGAATTATGATGCCATGATGAATGAAAAGCCATAAACACCAGAAATTGACTCCACAGACCTTATTCAAGGTGAGAGTTCCTGTCTTATCACTGCATATTGTAGTTGCTGATCCCATTGTTTCGCAAGATGAGAGCCGCCTCACCTAAATAAAAACATATGGATAGTAAAATCTCCTATCATGGTAATTTTTTGTACAAAAATAGGATATTTGTTTACCAGCGCCTTGTCTCGCATCATCTTTCGCATTGAATACGCAAGTCTGAAACCAAAGAAACAGATAGTCATGTAACTGAACATTCCAAGTAATTTGCATAAGAAGGAGATGCGCACGTCAATGTTACTGCCAATGGAAGTCCCTCAGGCACAGCAACAACTACGATGGTTACCTATGGATAAATATTACACAAAATGAGGGTCATCAAAAGATGATATATTCAATGTTAGCTGTATACGTATTAGATTAAAATTACATACAGCAATTGTCAAAATTCTAATTGCCCCCATAAATCCTTGTTTGGCACCAGTTGTTCCAGCCCGAAATTGAACAGTCCCATCCGGATTCTTGGTGTGTCCAGTAAAATATCTGTAGTTCAGTACAGGAAAGTTATAAAGAGTACATCTGTTGTGGCTGTATTTTATGCAATGTACCTTATCGCAAGCACACCAAGCACAAGACCAGCTACTGACAAACCCACCATGCCAATAAAAGTAGCAACACCATTCAAGCGCACCTACTCCATGGTTGAAAGGGCCGAGTCAGTATTCACTCATACAAGAATATACATGAACCTGAACAGAGATTAACCTGCAATGGGGTTTCTTCACCATTATCTTCAGAAAGGTTAGCCATCAGCTGGCCCCATTCAGTATTGATACCCACACCTGTTACCTTTGTATTTGATAGGCAAAGTTGATAAATATTACAAACTATACAGTTTAACCATTTATATTAAAACAAAACATAATGGAGAGAATGGCTTGACACATAAAACAGTAATTAACCTAACATGTTGCTGAAACACTAAAAAATGTGGTACTCACCAACATAGACCCATAGCCATCAGCAACCTTGCAGCCAGACATTAAGAACGGAGCCTTTTGATCTTTGCGAACCTAAAAAAGCATCTCAACATGAAAAACGAAGATGTATGTTTGAACCACCCCCCGCCCCACCCCCAGGGCAAAAAAAGAGAAATATGTTCGAGTCCTTCAGATAAATGAGACGTTTCACATTAACTCACAGTTTTTGATTCCCCAGTCATACTTGATTCGTCTATTGCAAGAGAATGGCCAGATATCAGGATACCATCAGCAGGAACCTAAATGAAAATAATGACTGTAAGCAAATTATTCTAGGGTGGAAAAACAAACAGAGTTGACAAATAATATACCATCTTACTTGGTCACCAATATTGAGGGGAACGACATCACCGACAACAATGTCAAATATTGAAGCTCGAAATCTTTTACCACCTCTAAGAACCTAGTTAAAAGAGATAGTAAATCAGGCATACAATCAATGAGTGACAGTTTATATCTGGAACTGCACCAAAATATAGTTCGAAATGATCATACTCACCTCCACTTGTATGTTTTGTTTCTCCTCATTCAGATGTTGAAACTGAAGTGATTGCCTGTAATCACTGGTTGCTAGATAGATAAAAAATAAAAGAAACAAATAAGATGGTAAGAAGCTAACGCTGACGGAAAAAATAGGAAAAGAATAGGCAATGCACAAACTCAAATTAATTACCTGTAACAAGTATCACAAGAAAAACAGCTAAGAAAATACTTCCACCCTCATACCATCCTTCCTCAACACCCTAAATAAGAAAAAAATGCAGTTATATACTAAAAAAAAGTTGACCTGCGCAGGGGAAGATGGTCCCCACGGCATTTCTAAGGAGTGAAATCCCCCCAACGCGGCGTGTGGCTGCTCACTCTCACAGTCTCACGTGGGGAGCTTGCACTTCACGTCTCAGCAAGGTTTTTTTTTTATGTGAGACCCAGGCTTTGAACCCAGATCAGTCACCCTCCATACAGGAGGCATTACACTATCAACACATTCACAGTTTAGAAATACTTAAAAGCATGCCAACTATTGAAGTCCAAAACTACCACGGCCAAGGAATATGACAGAGAGTGAAAGGCTAATGTAAGGAAACAAGTAAATGAAGAGGTAAAATACCTCTGTGGCCATGCCCAACGTCAGAGATATGGCAGCAGCTACCATTAGAATGATGAGAGTTAAATCTTTGCATGCATCAAATACAAAACGCTGCAATATCAAAATTCAATATTGTTAGAGTTTGACACAAAATATGTGAAAGCATTGAAATTGATGTGATGTTGTAAAGCAAGAAAGTTCCGCACAACCTATTTGTGACAGACTTTCTAATGAGCAAGATTAATTTTAGACCAAAACAAAAATTTATGTAAATGGAAAGCTTAACCCTGCTTGGACACAGCAGAAAAGCATACACAATAGAAAGGAAATAGTAAGAGAACGTATGTAAATAACTAAGATAACAGATGTCTTATTAGGAACTTGAAATTGCAAGTGGCTAAAACTTGCAAGATGGACCTTGTGCGATTTACGTGGACTGAGGCATAGCCCAGTGGCAAGGGTGGGTTGATACACCCCTGCCCGCGCAGGTTCGAGTCTCATTACTCGCATTCCTGGGGCATTCGCACAAATACATCTTCAAAAATACCAGGGCTTTCTCCCCCTGCGTCAAAAATAAATAAATAATAATAACATACGAAATTTATACCAGTATGTTTTTTCTTTTCTTGCGTGGATATGTATTTGCTCCAAATGCATCCCTCCTTTGTAGCAATTCATCCTCAGCCGGATTAATTCCCCTGTCTAAATCGCTCTTTAATAAGCCTGACAGTCCCTCGACCTGAACATAAGAGTGGCATTAGACAGAAATTAACAGAAGCAGGTGATGAAGTTGAAAAGCTTAAAGCTCTAGCTCGGTTTTAACTTACTCCTCCAATTTCCTGAAGAACAAGACTATCATGATCTCTGTTTAAAGTTGTAAGCTTTTCCAGTTCAATTGGAAAACTGCGAGAGGCCGTAGCAGGTTTTGTACTAGTATAAGATTCTGCTCAGATGAAGAAAAATATATATTAAAAATGTATGCAAAATAAGCACAAATATAACAGATAGACTTATTGAACAAAAGTATAAACTGAAACGACAGCCATTGAGAAAGCAACAAATCAAAAAGGAAATAATAACATGAGGGGAAAAAACAGGGAAATGTGGATTGTGGAGAATAAGCTGGTAAGATAAATAAAGATAGAGGCTACATTGTACGAAAAAAATAATTAATTTATTTTTGTAATCAGATTACAATTTTGTCTCTTGGCATTTGCATTATCTGACCATTTGGGACATTGTCGCTAAAGAAGCAATGGTGCGGTCTAGGAAGGCAATGGAAAAAACCAAAGTTATTCTACCATTTGGGTCATGTCATCCATAAACATGGCATGTTGCACAGTTTGTTCATCCGTAATTAAGGGGAAAATTGATGTTATGACTTTACCAAAGGCAGAGATCAAAGATCATATTTAATGATAATGAACACTAAAACACAGGTTAACGGTATGAAAAAGTACCTCTGAGATCTTTTTCTCCAGCTTCTTTGAAAAGAAATGCTGCCTGGAGAATTCAAAATTAGAATGAACAAAAAGAAGAGACAAAATAAAGAGAAAATAATGTGCCTAAGTTGGAAAACGACACGCTACCCGTATCACTTGTGCATGCGCTCGGATTTTTCTTCTTATCATCTCTTTCTCTTCCTCCTTCTTAAGGTCTAGAGTATATCTAAAGCGGCGTGAAGCATTCAGCACGAGAGCAGCTTGCTGAAAGGAAAAGATAACCACATTTATCAAAACTCACGAATAAGTAAGGCTCATATTAGTACACCGTCCATAGAAAACTCTACCCAAAGTGCCCTTGACCTGCGTTGTTACCGCAACAAATTTGTAATGACCCAAACTTACAACCATTATGTGCAACAAGTGCCTGGTTAGTTGTAGTAAAAGAGTTACCATCTGCAGATTTTTGTAAATTCTGTAATGCATGAGCTACACAAACCTGTGAAAACCACAGAAATTGATATTGTTTGCATGAGTGCACAATAGACATCTGTTTTCAGCAAAGAAAAAAATAGCGCGCTATTTAACGCTATTAGCGCCGCTATAGCGTTTTCGGGAGCTGGACGCTATGTTATGCATTCCATGGGCGCTATGGCGCTACGCACGCTAAATACGGCGCTATTCGCGCTATTTGACGTTACGTCGTAGCGGCGCTATTTTTTTGTTGGTTTTTTTAGTAGCTCATTCCCCATTTTGAACCATTTTGGTCTAGTGGCCTATCCTAATCCAACTAACCCTAATAGGACAACATGGTAACACACATAACGTCAGTTCCCTGTTCGTCTCCTCCACTTCCTTAGAGAGGCGACGTCGCGATGACGGATACGGCGTCTCCGCCTGGAATCAACATGCCTCTGCCTAGAATCGCTTCCGCCTTGGATGCCTTCACGTCTAGCTTCGGTGCTTCACGCCTTCACCCTACCTCCGTTTCCCTCCTTCAATCCGTCATCGATAATCCCTGCATAGAATGTCAACTATGTGTCTAACTCTATGTTAGTGTGTGAATTCTGAACTATGGTTGTGATTTCGGCTATGTGATATGGAGTTATGAACTATCTATAGTTGATGTTTGGCTACAGAATGTTATACCTGTGGTTTTATAGCTGCGGAATGCTATATCTATAATTTTATAGCTGCTAAAATATCGATTTTTTATACTTTATATGAAACGCTATTTTGAAAAATAGCGCGCTATTAGCACGCTATAGCGTTCATAGCATTTTTTTAAAGTCCACGCTATTTAAGTTAGCGCGCTATTTTTTTCCTTGGTTTTCAGTATTTTGCTTATGTTTACTGTTTTATGAGAAGTTATATTCCGCTCTGCAAATGTGCACGGCAGCAAAAAAGGTATGTGCCCCCAAACAGATTCCGATGTGTTCACTTAGAGGAAATGTAGACAGGAGATGAATGTAATATGCAAGTTGTCGGTTCAATGACATGCCGATACACTACTGCACTATATCCACCAGACCAAACAAAATCAGTAGCATTTGATATTTCTATTCCCTTTCTTAATTCACGGAATCAGCGCGTTTCTGGCCACGACGAATCACACGATATATGGATCATGGTCTGACAGGAAAAGGTGCAGGATAGGTACCCTCCATCGGAGCAGGCTGCCGTGGGAGGCGTTCTTATGAGGTATGTCGAAGGCGTCATCGAACTGCTCCTCCTCCCCCTGCGCCGCCGACGCACCCTCCGCCGCCCTGTCCTGCTCCGGCGAGCGGATCTCTGGCGGCGTCGGCGAGTTCCCCATCGCCATGCCCAATTATCAAAGCCCGGCCGCCACTTTCACAGCACAGTCCGCAGGAGAGATGACACCCACGACGGCGAAAACCAGCCGCCGCCGACGACCCTGCACACACTTCAGACAACCAAATCGTCACGGGATCGATCGAGCCGAGAGCCTGCAGGGTAGGTGGGTTCGCCTCACCTTCCGCGCGCAGCCACGGAGGTTCTAGAAGATTCCACGGCACAGTCGCAGCTCCCTTGCGGCTTCGCCACTGGTGCTCGCGCGTGCGCTCGTGTGTGTGGAGCTCGGTGATTTGTTTTTTCTCTGCTCTGCTCCCCGGATTTCGGTCGCGAATGGGGACTCGTTCTCGAGGAGATTGTTCGGGGGAAGCTTCCACGAAGCTGCGGCCGCGCCGCGGGGTTTCTCTCTCGCTGCCACGTGGGCCCAGATGAGAACTGATAGAGGCCGATCTCACGCCGCCCGGACTTGGCAACGTGGTGGTGGCCCACCTGTCTGTCTGTCTGCTCGCAGCTCAGCGCGGGAGGCTCGGATCGGAGGAAGCAGGGGAGAAGGGGGTTTGGCGCGGGCGCGGCGGGTGAGGGGCCGGCCGGTTTGAAATGGGAACAGAAAGGGTCTCTGGGAGCCGTCGGATCCGAGGACGAACGGCCAGACGCGATTTATGATGTCCGTTCGTGTGTTCTGTTACCAGCTGCGTGTGCTTGCTCGTCGGTCGCGTAGACACGCTGGCGTGCACGAGAAGATGTGATGATTTATTGCCGTGTTGTCTTGTGTTGTGTTCGGTTCAGTGAAAAAGGCAGACACAGATGTTGCTTTTCAGTAGTACTCCCTCCGTTCAAAATATAAGATGTTTTATTTTTTGAAAGAAGTATATCTAGGCATCTTTATTATCTAGATTCACACTAAACCTAGATGAACCTAGACGCTAAAAGAGAACTAAATATACTTTATTCACAAAGCTAAAACATCTTATATTTTAAAACGGAGGGAGTACCTTACGTTGCGTTTGCCACTGAGACAGATTATGATAATATATGGTTTTCTAGCTTTTTTCTATTTTCTAGCTAATTTTTTTAAAATAATACTCCCTACATTCAAAATATAAGATGTTTTAGTTTTGTGAATAGAGTGTATCTAGACTCCTTTAGTGTATAGGTCCATCACCTACACGCTAAAATAGGTCTAGATACACTCGTTTCACAAAGCTAAAACATCATATATTTTAAAACTGAGGGAATATATTTTTAATCATTTACGAAAATAATACGCAAAACTACACATTTTCAAAACTGTCAGCATGCCGCGCGGACTGACTAGAACCTGTCAGCATGGCGCCGGATGACAGGCCCCTATTAGCTCCGGCGGGACCGATAGGCCTGTCGCCCGACGGCTGCCTCGTGTCAGAGAGGTTGTCAACTCCTGGGGAGCTGGTAAGCCTAGTCGGCTCAGCGGGGGTGGACTAGTTCTAGCCCAGGCCAAAACCTGCATTGATCATGCAGGTCACTATATGTGAACTGATTTTGGGCTAATTTGTGCCTAATCTCTCCCGCCACAGCTTCTCGCCAATTTCTCCCACCACTGCTTCCCGCTATCTTCTCCCGCCAGTTGTTTAGATTGCTTCTATTAATCCAGGCGCCGATATGTTAGCATTCACGAGTTCATATGTTCCTCCAATTTCTCTCAGTCACGAGATTTCACCATGAGTGTGCCTTGTTCCGACCCTGATTACAGGTCGATGAAGATGAAAGATGCAAGGTTGCCACCGGGGATGAGAGCGGAGCGGTGTTGGTGTGGCCATCTTGCCAAGGTGAACGAGAGCGAGGATTTATCTGATAAGATGGGCATAAAGTTTTTCATGTGTGTCAACTATGACAAAAGCCCGCCCCATCAAGCTAATTCATCATTCTAGAGGCCTCTGGTACATTCTAAAAGCATGATTAACCAAGCTATTTTACGTCCTTTTTGTTATTTTATTTATGCTATTAATGTGGTTGCGGTCTTCTCCTCTCTGCAAGTGGTACCATTGGATTGACACGGAGCAATCAGCTTGGACTGTACAGGAGATTGTGGATCGTAACTGGCATGCATGGGCTAGCTTTCACGTTGAGAAATGTGCCGAAAAGATTGTCGTGGAGGAGAAAAAGAGCGAGAGAGAGAACTAGAAAATTAAGAGCAGAATAAGCTCGAAACTGCGAGCTGGACACGAGGAGGAGGGAGGAAGAGGAGCATATGGAAGAGGTGCGCAAACAGGCTCGTGCGGCCGAAAGGCAGAGATTAAGGGAAAGGGCTGTTGAGACGCATGCAGCGGAAGAACATGGGGGCAAGACCAGGAAATACCCCTGATGGACTCGGGACAGTTAGATGTATGTCCCGAAAGCGATGTATCTTAATTTCAGTTATAGTATCGTGGTGTATCTTAATTTCATCTCGTGTGTTACGATGTATCTTAATTTTAGTTTTAGTGTAGAGATGTATCTTAATTTCATTTTTAGTGTAGAGATGTATCTTAATTTCATTTTTAGTGTAGAGATGTATCTTAATTTCAGCACATAGAGTTCCCTTCATTTTCTCACCGCCATTTTCTTCTTCCTAAGTTTTCCCGCCAATTAGTTCCTGCCAGATTCTCCCGCCAACTTCTTCCCGTCATTTCTTCTATTTTCACTCTATAACCCCCCCGCTGATACCGAGCTCCAATCGCTGATACCGAGCTCCAATGGCGCATGACGTAGCCGTCGTTGCGAGGCTCTAGCCCGCCTCCGCCGCCGACGAGCCGAGCAGTTCGGAGGATGGCAGATTCTACTATCAAGGAAGAAGAAGTTCTGCCTACAAGCGGGTGAGCTACCCTTCTCTTTGCTATTTGCACTAATTACAACTACTAGCTGGCTACTAAACCTCAAATTGTTCGTTAGCCCAACGCTGACAAACATATTTTGTCCACAGTTTTCTGTCAAGTGGGATCTGGCGGACCCCCCTTATCTGGTTATGGTAGTCCTCTACAAGTACAACTCTAAGGGCAAGTGGTATGGAAGCCATTGTTTCACGATGGAAGAAGCGCATGCGCAGATCTGCACTATATCTGGTATGGTTGCTGCTCTGCGTAATCATGTTGAAGTATGGCCGAAGCAGACTGCAAAGTTCAGCTTCATGGATGAACGTGGCATCATGGTTCCTATATCGTGTGACAGTCAGCTAGTTGGGTTGATGAAAAGGTATGCTTCGGATTGCACGTTTGAGCTGAATTGTGATGTACTGGATGTGGAAGCTGCTGCAACTGGGAGTTGCCCTTCTATTCTTGGACAGGGTGGTTGCTCGAACGCAATTAGCTCCTGGTAAGCAAAGGTCACTTGGGGTTCGCATATTTGTGCTGAATTGTAATTTTTGTTTTATTTACTCTATAGGTATTGGGAAGTTATGCAACAGTCTTGTTTCTTTGACAGGAAGCGCCACAAGGTTAGAAACATGACTACCGGGTCAGTCATTTTGCTGCTCGGAAAAATTAAAAACGAGTGGAAAGATGATGCTGGACACGATTCTGGTTCCCATTGTCCCGGCGATGCAGAGTACGTGAAGCTAAGAAAATTGGCACCGAGGAAGAGGAAGAAGGCAGAAAATGAAGAAGCCATTGGACGTGAATGCTTGGCACCCATGCTGCGGAAGAAGGCTGCTGGCAATGAAGATGCATAGTAGTGTGTTGAACTTGAACCTATATATATAATTCTGTTAAATTCTGGAGCTCTATGTGTGGCACATTGCTGGACGAAACAATCTACCCACGTTCTCTGAGTAAAATGTAGCGTGACTTAGGGTTTGGAAACGCCCGAGTCAGTAGTTGAATCCGAAATTGTGATTGTGCCACTGCTATCTGAAAACAAGGATCGACCGGTTCCACGATTGCTGAGGGGCAGGAGGTCTCCAAATACGACGGAATATAAGTGGCACAGAAATAAATTATTTAAGCTGCCACACTCCACGAAGCAACAACTTATTTCAGATGTTGCACAACGACGTGGCAACATAAACAACAATGTTCTCACCGATAATGCCCAGATGAGGAGGAAATGGGTATCACTTTCTGGCCTAATCTTGAGCCCGTCTATCTCACCGCCTCTCTGCTCCTGCATCTGGCGAAGCTCCCGGATCTCCATTAACCGGGTGTACGTGCTTCCACTTTATAAATTGTGGTTGTGCCATTTGCATGCGGCCAAATCCACGTAGATTAAGTTTAAACAAACCACCAATGTCAGAATACACTAGTAGAAAAGAGGTGTTTGGTCCACGGTCACGTTCCCAATCCGGGACAGAGATCTAAATCGAGGCAGAAATTGATCTAAATCACAAATTCTTTTACAAATTAATCGAGATAGAGATCTATATCGAGGCATTTTATTAATTCAACCACAAATTCTTCTAAACAAAGGTGCGATTTCATATCCTACATTAATTCAACTACTAGTCATCAATTTCACTTCCGCTGCCGCTGTCCTCCGAGCCGCCGGCTTCCTCGTCTTCGTCGGACGGAACCTCCACGATTTTCATATTGTACGCGAGACGGAGCACCTCTTCGCGGTGAGCAGCGGCGATGACGGTGAATTTGGTCTGTCCAGGGATTGTTGCCGCTAGAAGATGCCGCCTCTCTATTTGCCGCTTCAGCTGCAGCCTCTCTATTAGCTGCTTCTTTAGCTGCTTCTGCAGCCTCTCTGTCAGCTGCTTCAGATGCATCCAATTTCTTTGCATATTCAACTTCAAACTCAGCTATTCCGCATTTTCTACAAAGGGCTCCCCTATGCTTGTCTTCCCTCTTGCAAATAGGGAAAAACACGAGGTAACGTAGAAAAAATGGATCTTCTTGTACAGCTGGTAGGTCACGTAAGCATCTATGACTGCATACTTCAGGATTATATCAGACAACGGCCACTCGTCCTAGAAATCGTGCCTATCCGTAGGGAAATCTTCCTTCATTTTGTCATACGACTCATCGAGGATTCTAGTTGCGAGTGATGCCATTCCATCCTTCTTCGAGCCCCCTAGGATCTTGACAAGACGCTGAATATCGATCCAGTTGTGCGCAAGAATTATAATTTCCTCTTGATACAATTTCGAAAAATCAGTTGTTGTGTCGACAGTGCAGAAAACAATTCCCTTTTTTACAAGGAACTGGCGCAGCGCCGGGCATTTCCTGTCAGTCCTGAAAGTATGTAGTTTGTCATCACCAAAATTTGTAACTACAAATATTTTGTCAATGCAAGATCATCGTCTTAATATAATTTTGAAAAGTTTAGTAAATGCAAGATCAAGACTCTTAACATTGTATTGTCATAATTTATTCGGTTTTGCTATTTCTCAGTCGACTGAACGAGTTGCACATTTCTTTTAACTATGGTTACACTTTTCTTAGGTGATTGAGACTAAAGAAAATCTCAGTCGATTGAGACATAGTCAAACCCTAATTTATTTGGTCCTAAGTAAAATCCAGTAGTTGCAAGATGAGCAAGTGGATAAAGAACAAGAGGAGAAAACCCTAAAAGCGGTTAGCTACAGAGAGGAGATCTACAAACCGGGAGAGGTGGTAGACGAGGACGTGTTTCCGCATGGCAAGTTGAACGACGACGACTTCACTCCCTTCATATGGGTGCTCCGGGTGTACTCGAGGTCCAATTCCACAAACTTGTCCTCGTCTATCCCAAGCCAACCCTCGTACATCCTCAGGGCACGCACCACTGTCTCCTCCTCGTTGGTGTAGACAACGTATATCTTCTTGTTGTCATGGGTAGTGAAGCTTGCCTCTAGAGTGCGTAGATCTTCCATGGCGGCAAGGAGAAGACGGGAAGAAGATAGTAGATGACAGGAAGAAGAAGAGTGGTTTCTGCGAGGCAAGGGAACGGTGGAACCGTCAATGCGCTTTTATGGTAGGGGTTAACGATTGGGACGGAAGTCCAAGGAGAGACGCGTGGCGGTGGCCGTTCTAGCTTTTGAGTAAACAAAAGATAATTATAACGCCGATACATGGGCCATGTTTTGTAACATCAATACACTAGGTAGGGGGTGTTGTCCTATCCACTGTGCCAACGCTGCAAGCCTACGTGACAGCCACCCCGCCTAAGCGACATAACGGCGAACTGACAGGGGGGCCCAACTTGACGCCCGTTAGCCTGATTTTTTGTATTGAAACGTAAAGTTGAATTCGTGCCTAAAAAGACCCTCTGAGTATTTGGCACACCAACTGTAGTCATCCCGGCTGATTTCAGGGAACTTGGGTACCGCGTTGCCTGTACACCCCAACTTTCGGGCCGCAAAATGATATTCTCCACCAAGTGTGTGTGATTATCGACGAAGGAACGTCAACACCTCACAACCCCAATAGTAACCCAATCCTCGATCCCAATGATATTCTATCGGGCGATGACGCAGGAAATCAAGGAAACGAAGGAGATCCGCCCAACAACCGCATCACACAAGGGAGAGAAGGAACGCATGACAGCGAGCAGCTAACTCTTCCGCTATCAGGGCAAACATGACAAAGAGCTAGTCCCAATGATAGCGGATGCCACACGCGAAGATCTGATGGCCTACCATTACTTACTCCACCACAAGAAGAGGGACTTGCTCAGGATGCAAAGGCAACTCGACAAACGGAGAAGGCTAGCCGACGAATCTAGCATCCGGTGGGTGCAACTAATCTCTACCCGCGGATTCGATAGTGTAACCAGGGGCGCACCACCAAGGAGAGGAACCTCACGGCTGCAGAATATTCCGGAAGCCAAGAGAAATGAGCTCACTCGAGATCTAGACTTGTCCTTCATGTTAGTAGATCTAGAAGGACACATAAAAGCAAAAAACAACGCAAGATGCCATTGTCGCTGCCTAGACCTACCTACTCACAACTCAACCTACACCCGATGATCCCCGTGCGGCTCTCCATCGCTCCGCTCTCATGAACCTTGGTATGGTGGGAGCATCCCTCCCACAGGGAGAACAAGGAATCACCCGACAACCTGACAAATCCCCACGCCATCGCATCAGCCCTCGGCATGTGGGACACACCCGAAGATCATGTTCGCCACACCGGGTGCACTTTCCAAACTCTGAACCACGAGATGATCCAAGTAATGACATTACACATCGCAGGGTCGATAGATCCAGGGAGGAGACGATGGAGAAAACGAGGATGGGCATGAATTGTTGGGGCTAGTTGCTTTACCTAGCGGGTTCCCAAGACCCCAGTACCCAAGGATTTCAAACTTCCTCATGAACGCAAAAAGTACGATGGTTGATGGCCCAAAATATATCGAGCTCGTTGGGGAACCCCAAGAGGAAGGTATGATGAGCACAGCAGTAAGTTTTCCCTCAGTAAGAAACCAAGGTTATCAATCCAGTAGGAGCAAGGAAACACCCCAAAGGTGTAGCTAGCTGAATGTTGGCAGGGCGCACTACCGGTGCCAGCAGCAACGTGGAGACCTACACAACACAACCACAAAACTCTGTCCCCAACTTGCGATGAGGTTGTCAATCTCACCGATTTTGCTGAAAACAAAGGATTAAACGTATCGAATGGAAGGAAGTAATAGTTTGCAGAAAGTAAACACAAAGCAGTAAACAGTTTGTAGATTGAATGTAAAAGAAAGGACCGGGGTCCATAGTTCACTAGAGGTGGCTCTCCTTAAGATAGATAACATGTTGGGTGAACAAATTACAGCGGGGCAATTGACAAACATCGAGAAAGCAATACATGCATATACTAATCATCTTGACTCCTTTGGAACTTGATTGGGCATTACAACATTATACATAGACCGCCATCCAAATGCATATATGACTAATAATCCACCTTCAGGTTATCATCCGAACCCCCTCCAGTATTAAGTTGCAAGCAACAAATTATTGCTTTACGAATTGCGTGTAACGTAAACAATACGATTGTTCTATGAACAAAGGATTGTTGTTTTCTCCCTAGTTGCAACAGCACATCTAGTACCTTAGAGATTTATGTCACTTCCCTAGATTACCAGAGGCATGAACCCACTATCGAGCATAAATACTAACTCTTGGAGTTGCTAGCATCTACTTGGCCAAGATAGCTACTAACAACGGAAAGCATGCAAGATCACAAATAACAAAGACATGATAGAATCAATAATCAATCTGAAATAGCATCTCAATATCCATCGGATCCCCGCAAACACAACATGCAGAATTACAAATAGATGATCTTGATCATGAACGGAGCTCACAAGATCTAGACATGAAAGCACAAAGGAGGAGAACCAGCCATCTAGCTACTACATGGACCCGTAGTCTAGAGATGAACTACTCACGCATCACACCGGAGGCTTGCATGATGATGAAGAAGGCCTCCCCTCTCCGGCAGGGTGCCGGGAAGATCTTCAGATCCCTCCCGATCTAGGGATGGAGATGGTGGCGGCTACAGACTCTTTCGTGGATTTTTTTGATCGGGTACCTAGGGTTTTGGTCCCGAGGGCAATATATAGGTGGAAGGAGAGGCCGAGGGGGTGCTGGGGTCGGCCAAACCACCCCCTGGCGCGGGCCAGGCCTGGCCGCGCGGCCAGGTGGTGTGGCCGGCCCCCAGCTCTTCTCCATCTCATATTCTGGCATCAGATGTCTTCCGGAAAAATAGGCACTTTGGCTTTTGTCCCGTCCAATTCCAAAAAATATTCATTTTCTGACTTTCCTAGAACCAAAAACAGCAGAAAACAGGCAGCTGGCGTTGTGGCTCTTGTTAATAGGTTAGTCCAAGAAATCATAAGAAAAGTACTCCAAAGTGTGGACAAAACACAAGAAAGTAGATAAAACCAAGCACGGAGCATAAAAAATTATAGATACATTTGCAATGTATCAACATCCCCAAGCTTAACTCCTGCTCGTCCTCGAATAGGTAAGTGATAAAAAGAAAGAATAATTTTTGAGGTGGCATGCACCATTAAAGACTTGATCAAAGTATTTGTAAAACATTCAAAGCTGGGATCATAGTACTTCAATCATAACATGAAAGACAAAGTTCTAGCAATAAGACAAAGAAACTATGTTGCAACATGAAAAGGCACAAACAAAAGATTCATGAATAACAATGTTTTGCAAGACGTTTGTTTGTTTCACATAAAGAAAACATAACATAATAGCATTCAGCTTGTCCCTCATAGAGTAGCAAATATAAATGCATAGGACACCTTCAAAGTTCATAAGAGTGACTAGATATAAATAGTGTAAAACAAGCAATATCAAGGTATACATCAATCAACTAGTCTTGGGACAATGCACATAGAACTAAGAATGGCCACTATGCTCTCAAAGTAAGTGCATAAAGATAGAAGGTGGAGACTCAATATAATGGTGGAAGAAAGCCTTCATAGAAGGAAGTAGAGATTCAAGTTTCATAAAGAGTTTCCAAAAATTATGGTACTTAATAGCTTTCAGCTCTCACTGCCCCTATCATAAGCATCTTGAAGTGATTAAGGTTAAAGTGAACAAACTATGGTGTACATGCTTGACAAAGTATAAGTTAGGAATCTCATGTCCCTTGAATACGAGGGCCACTCCTCATGCTACTCAAGTTTAGTCACCGATAAGTTATTGTCATTGTAAGTACATGTGTATCATAGAGAACCGTCAACGGGGTACCCCTTGCCCGATGATACGGAAGAATCCCCATATCAAAATGATAAGGCAAGCAGACAACAAGCATCTCAGCAATCTTCTTATTTACCGTGGGAATATGGTGCTTTTTTCTCTCTTTCCTCTTTTCATAATCTTTTTTTTCTCAATATAGGACTCTTTTTTTATAAGAAGAATGCTTCATAGATAGCTCATTATGGTTACGCTGCAGGTTTCCACCATGTCAGCATGGATTAGACCAGCGGCCCAGGCGTTTCTCTAACACATATACATAACTCCATGGACTTACAAGCTTCCCTTTCATTTCACATCGACGACATCCATAGACAAAAGAGCATGGTATCAACTAGGTACAAGTACCAAGTGCAATGTTGAAAGCGTTCCCCATGACAGCATGGTTCTGCTAATTCCCAACAAATAAGTGCAAGCATATACAACATAGACGACACAATGGTTCAAGTTTATTAAGGGCAAGAAAAGTAAAGTGTGCCATCAAGTTCGTGAGGGCTTTAATCACTAGTTTTCTCATAACAAGTTTAGGTAAACAAAAACATGAATATACTTGGAATAGCATATGCTAGTAGGTAGGTATGGTGGACTCTTTGGAATAACTTGGTTTAGGGAGTTGGATGCATGAGCGAAACTCATACTTGGTTGTGGAGGCTAGCAAAAGACTGAGAGCGACAAACTAAGAGAGCAATAATGGCCATAATCATGCAGAGCGACAAAACATCATTGATCAAAGCATAAAGTGATACTACAAGTTGAAAACTAAAGGATCACAAAGGCTATGGTGACTTGAGATAGTCATAACATGGTGTGAGCATGCGCCAAGTCAACCCAAATAAAGCATCAAAGGAGAATACCACTATACTATGCTTTAATATGCTAAAACAACGCATGATTCATCCAAGACACATTAAGCAATCTCAATTGTTTATAACAAGTCATGCTACAACAAAGAATACTAAGCATAAAGCCAAAACAATATCAAGCATGGCATGACAAAGCATAGGCCACAGTCAAAAACAAGCTCTCTTTACCACTTAAGCATGGACTCTCCTACTCTTTTCCAAACCAAACCAAACTATTTGAAAACCAATGTATGAAATAGGGGGTCCAACCAATTTATTCAGAAAACTAAGCAAACCAAGCAAACGAAAAACCAAAACGAAAACAAAAAAGAAGACGCTCCAAGAACAACACAACTGTGCATGAAACAATAAAAATGAAACGTTTGGAAGAAACCTGAGATTTTTATTGATGAAGAAGGGGATGCCTTGGGCATCCCCAAGCTTTGACGCTTGTACTTCTTGGATATTTCTTGGGGTGGCACGCGTAGCATCCCCAAGCTTGAGCTTTAGTCCATCCTTCATCTCATTACTCATTCCTTCCATACACCTAAATTTTTGCCTTCATACAAAACTTCACGCAATCTTTATTAGCAACATTAGTGCACTCAAGATAATAGGTCTTTAGGTTTAGTTTAAACACCAAATAAACTTCCATTAGAACACTAGATACTGAAGCACTTCCCTCAAAAAGCTCAATTCCCCAAAAGAACTCAAAAAGGAACCAACAAGAAGCAAATACAGAAAATGGCAAAAATCTGTCAAAATAGACCAGCAGGTAAAGTCGATTTTTTTTGAAGACCTTCTATTGCTCAAATGAAAAGTGTTGAACTAGCGAAAGTTAGATAACAACATGGGTCAGAATCACAAAAATTCACGCCTCAAAAAGACGTTCAGAGATTTTACACGAATTTTTACGGTGAAGCATAGAAATCTGTTTCGGGACAGCAACTTTCCCAATCATTACTTATCTCTCATTAGAGGTTACTCTTGGCACAAAAATAAAATAAAAAGGATAAGGAGCGGTTAGTAGTGAAGTAATAACTTCCAAGACTCATATAAAACTTTTGGGTTATCTTCCAATAAGTACTTTTCTTTAACGCCTTTAAGTTAGGCATAAGAAGCAAGAAGAATCAAGTGTTCTCAAATGAAGAAGCATTAAGATCAATACCAGAAATATCTTCAACAAGGCAAGGTATATCATCCAAATAAGTCCTAGAGGATCCTCTCTTCATGCTCTTAGGTTCACTATTTTCATCAAAAGGGTTTTCAGGAACAATCCAATCAAGATTCTTTTCTATGGCTTCATGCATTGCTACGAGTTTAAAAGGTATCGGTATTTTAGGTTCCTCCCCATTAGGTTCAGTTTTGTTCATCTTTTCTCGTGTACCAACAACATCTACACATGAGCCTAGCATATTGAAACGTTCAAAGACTTTTCTAGCTTCTTTGGCAACATCATAGAATTCCTTAAGCAAAGTTTCTAGAATAAAATCCCTCTTTTCGGGGTCCTCAATTTCTTTAAGCTTAAGAAACATTACTTGCATTAAGTGGTTGAGGTTAACAAACCTAGATTCTAACATGTGAATTAAAGAAGCTGCAGCAATTTCATAGTTTGGAGCAAGTTCTGCAAGGGATCTATCCTCAGTATCTTCATGCTTACTAACATGATTAAAGAATTCTTCAATATTATCTTTCCCAATTATAGAACCACTACCAATTGAAAGATCTTTCAAGGTGAATTTAGGGATCAACATGGTGAGCTAAGGAAGAGGTGACAACTAAAGGAGACTTATTTTTTTTTGTGTTTTTAATAAAGAAAGCAAACTTGTAAAACTAATTTTTTGTGTGTTTTTGATAAAGAAACAAGCAAACAAAGCAAAAGAAACTAAGCAAAACAAAAATAACAAAGTAAACAGATTGGTTGTGAGGGATTCCCCTTATGAAGATGTCCTTGACTCCCCGGCAATGGCGCCAAAAAAAGTCTTTGATGGCGCGGTGTTGACGTGGGAGTTTCTTCTTCTTCGTTCCCTGGTAACAGCGCCAGAAAAAGTACTTGATGGCCCAAAATATATCGAGCTCGTTGGGGAACCCCAAGAGGAAGGTATGATGAGCACAGCAGTAAGTTTTCCCTCAGTAAGAAACCAAGGTTATCAATCCAATAGGAGCAAGGAAACACCCTAAAGATGTAGCTAGCTGAACGTTGGCAGGGCGCACTACCGGTGCCAGCAGCAACGTGGAGACCTACACAACACAACCACAAAACTCTGTCCCCAACTTGCGATGAGGTTGTCAATCTCACCGGTTTTGCTGAAAACAAAGGATTAAACGTATTGAATGGAAGGAAGTAATAGTTTGCAGAAAGTAAACACAAAGCAGTAAACAGTTTGTAGATTGAATGTAAAAGAAAGGACCGGGGTCCATAGTTCACTAGAGGTGGCTCTCCTTAAGATAGATAACATGCTGGGTGAACAAATTACAGCGGGGCAATTGACAAACATCGAGAAAGCAATACATGCATATACTAATCATCTTGACTCCTTTGGAACTTGATTGGGCATTACAACATTATACATAGACCACCATCCAAATGCATTTATGACTAATAATCCACCTTCAGGTTATCATCCGAACCCCCTCCAATATTAAGTTGCAAGCAACAGATTATTGCTTTACGAATTGCGTGTAAGGTAAACAATACGATTGTTCTATGAACAAAGGATTGTTGTTTTCTCCCTAGTAGCAACAACACATCTAGTACCTTAGAGATTTCTGTCACTTCCCCAGATTACCAGAGGCATGAACCCACTATCGAGCATAAATACTAACTCTTGGAGTTGCTAGCATCTACTTGGCCAAGATAGCTACTAACAACGAAAAACATGCAAGATCAAAAATAACAAAGACATGATAGAATCAATAATCAATCTGAAATAGCATCTCAATATCCATCGGATCCCCGCAAACACAACATGCAGAATTACAAATAGATGATCTTGATCATGAACGGAGCTCACAAGATCTAGACATGAAAGCACAAAGGAGGAGAACCAGCCATCTAGCTACTACATGGACCCGTAGTCCAGAGATAAACTACTCACGCATCACACCGGAGGCTTGCATGATGATGAAGAAGGCCTCCAGGGTGAATTCTCCTCTCCGGCAGGGTGCCGGGAAGAGCTTTAGATCCGTCCCGATCTAGGGATGGAGATGATGGCGACTACAGACTCTTTCGTGGATTTTTTTGATCGGGTACCTAGGGTTTTGGTCCCGAGGGCAATATATAGGCGGAAGGAGAGGCCGAGGGGGTGATGGGGTCGGCCAGACCACCCCTGGCGCGGGCCAGGCCTGGCCGCGCGACCAGGTGGTGTGGCCGGCCCCAGCTCTTCTCCGTCTCGTATTCTGGCATCAGATGTCTTCCGGAAAAATAGGCATTTTGGCTTTTGTCCCGTCCAATTACGAGAATATTCATTTTCTGACTTTCTTGGAACCAAAAACAGCAAAAAACAGGCAGCTGGCACTATGGCTCTTGTTAATAGGTTAGTCCAAGAAATCATAAGAAAAGTACTCCAAAGTGTGGACAAAACACAAGAAAGTAGATAAAACCAAGCATGGAGCATCAAAAATTATAGATACATTTGCAATGTATCAATGGTCTCCAGGAACCTGAAGCTTGGTTGGCTAATTACCTGCAAACCTTCAAACTCCAGTGTGGCTCCAAGGCTACCGCAATGCAGAGCCTGCAACTACAACTAAGCGGCGCCGCCCGATCATGGCTCAGATAGCTACCTAAAGAATCCATCAACAGCTAGAACGACCTCAAAGATAAGTTCATCCGAAACTTCACATCTACATTCAAGCGTCCCGCATCCTTAGAGCAGTTGTAGGCATGCAAGCAGAAATCAGGAGAGCCAATACGAGCATTTATTCAGCGGTGGAACATCATCAAAAATTCAGTCGAAGCCATATCAGATGAAAGGGATATTGATGCATTCAACGATGGCCTTCGTCGAAGATAATTCATTGAGGAGATGGGACTGGTCAAACCCAAAACAATTTCCCACCTCATGGACATGGCTAATCATTGGGCAGACAGTGAAGACACAGTAAACAACAAGCAAGGGCGCCCACCCGAGGAAGATCTGGATAGGCGCAATAGTGATAGGCGAAGGCGAAGCAATGATGGATACAACGGGCCAAGCTATGTTGCGGTTGGTTTCTCAGGAGAGGACAACCAAAGAAACGACGATCGCGGCAGCGGATACCGCAGTAATAGAGATGATGCCGGCGGAAGCCAACCGACACAATGGTACTAGCCAAGGGCTTGAGAGCCTCCAATGTCTCCAATACAGATGATCGATGTACCTTTCGCTATGCACTTCTACATTGACTCCAGGGGAGAAGGCGCTCAAACCACCTCATGAAGGATTGCCGCATATTCCTAAAAATTCAAGAAGTCTGCAATGCAAAAGCAGTCGAGGCAGCAAACCAAAGGTACACCACCACATCAGGGACCCTAGCTCTCAGTGCACCACCAGCACCACCAGGGCCATTGCCAGTAGGCCAGCCACAACCTACAACAAACAGAAACCAGGAAGACGAGTACCTGAGGTACAAAGGAGCAATGTCGATGATCCAAAAAGGGTGTCCGTCCAATAGAGTTCAGAAGCCGATCACACGTCAAGTAAACACGGCGGTAACATCGTCACTAGCTACACCCATATATCTCCATTGGTTAGAGCAAGAAATTACATTCAGCAGGGCTGATCACCCGCTACGAGTACCACGACCGGGTAATTTAGCTCTAATAGTGGAGGCCCAAATCGTCATGAGCAAGGTTTTCATGGATGTAGGAAGCAACATCAACCTCATCTACGCCAAAACATTACAGGCAATGAACTGTTCCTTAACAAACTTGGCACCAACGAACACATCTTCCACAACATAGTCTTAGGTAAAGCCAAAATTCCTTTAGGCAAAATTTATCTTGACATTGTCTTCGGATCAAGGGAAAATTCTAGGCATGAAAAGCTCGAGTTCGAAGTCATGGATTGGCCATCACAACACCATGCGATCTTGGGACGACCAGCTTTCGCACGATTCATGGCAGTACCGCACTGTGCGTATATGGTAATGAAAATACCAGCACCTAAAGGAATCATAACCGCGAGAGACAGCTTCACCCGCTCCGATAACTATGATCGGGAATTCAACAGAATCTTCGAATCTTTTGGGGTGGAAGCAAAGTTTGAGCAACTGAAAATCTCGATAGATACAAAGCCTTTGCCAACGGCACAGGTCACCCCTGATCAAGCTTTTGACACATCAAATGACACAAGGGAAATCTAGGTCCACCCTACAGACCCAAAGAAGACGACCTTGTGGCTTCCAATCTTGGTCCCGCATAGAAATCGTGCTCATCGAGTTCTTCTGTGAGCATTGGGAGATTTTTTGCATGGGTACCAGCCGACATACCAGGAATCCCCAGGGAACTCACTGAGCACGCACTTAACTTAAATCACGATGCCAAGCTAGTAAAGTAATCACTTCGCCGCTTTGCAGAACCCAAATGCAGGGCCATTAGAAAAGAACTCCATCGCCTAACAAATGCTCAGTTTATCAAAGAAATCAAGAAAGCAATGTGGGTCGCCAACCCAGTATGTGTGTCGAAGAAAAATATAAAATAACTGCGCATGTGCATTGACTTCACCGCGTTAAACAAACAATATCCAAAGGATCACTTCTCGCTACCGCGAACCGATCAAATAATCGATGCAACCATTGGGTACGAGCATCTTTCCTTTTTAGATGCATACTCTAGGTATCACCAAATTCGAATGAAGGAGGAAGTCTAGGATAAAACAACATTTATCATGCGGTATGGCATATTTTGCTACACTATAATGCCCTTCGGACTAAAAAATGCGGGTGCCACGTATCAGCTGATGATGTAAAATTACCTTGGAAGCCAAATTGGAACAAACATACATGTATATATCAACAATGTCATAGTCACAACAAAGCAAGGGTCGACCCTTATCGGCGAACTTGGGGAAACATTCGATAACCTCGACAAATACTGCATTAAACTCAACTCGATGAAATGCTCCATTGGAGTCCCCGTGGGGCAACTCCTCAGATACCCCGTATCAACAAGAGGAATAGAGGCAAACCCTGAAAAAATGCAGGCAATCCTCACAATGAATAAGCTAACTAATCTTTGAGGCGTGCAACAATTGGCTGGATGAGTCACGACACTTAGTCGATTTATCGCTCGCCTGGGCGAGAAGGCACTCCCGTTCTACGCCCTCACGAAGAAATCAGAAAAATGTGGATGGATGAAGCTCAGCGAGCCTTCGAAGACCTCAATAAAACACTTTCGACACCCCCTGTCGTCGTGTCGCCAAGAGAAAAAGAACCCCTGCTACTCTATATCGCCGCTACTAACCAAGTGGTAAGCACAGTTTTGTTCGTCGAGCGACCCAAAGAAGGAAAAACTCATGGCATCCAAAGACCAGTCTATTTTTTGAGTGAAGTCCTCTCCCTATCCAAACAAAGGTATCCACACTATCAGAAACTAGCTGAAAGAACATTTCATGATTTCATGTGTTTTGTGTGTTAGATAACAATTGTGTTAGATAACAATACCACGGAAGTTCTAATGTGTACTAAGTGTTGCAGGAAAGTTTTGCACTTTTGGGGGACCGGATTATCCACCCCATCATGGGCCGGATAATCCGGCCAGACCATTTTGGCCAGGGCTGGCTCTGCGTGAGCTTCTGTCTGGGGGTAGAATTTCCCCTGGACAGTCCGGCCCTGGGGCGGTTTTTCTCCCTGGACCGGATAATCCGGCCCTCATGTTGGGGCGGATAATCCGGCCCCAAGGGAATCGCCCAAGAGAGCATCTACACGAGCTTCTGTCTGGGGGCAGAATTTCCCCCGGATATTCCGTGGCTGGGGCAGATTTTCCCCCAGCCGGATAATCTGGCCCTCCCCTAGGGCCGGATAATCCGGTCCTCAGGAGAAGGTGTCAAGGGCCAGCCTACGCGAGCTTCTGTCCGTAGGCGGATTTTCTGCCAGATAATCCGAGTCTGGGGTGGAGTTTTCCCCAGGCCGGATAATCCGACCCTCACTTGGGCTGGATAATCCGGCCCCCAAAGGCTCCAACGGCTTGGTTTGGAAAGGGTGTATAAAATCCCCTTCATCCCCACTGAGCAGAACTCTTGATTCATTTGAAAAGTGCCAGAGACATTGCAAGAGCTCTCTCTCTAGATCTCCCACTTCAACCACCCGAAGACTTTGATCTTTGGGGGAATTGAAGGAGGAGACAATCTTCATAGCCATCACGAATCAAGCGTATCAACTCCTCTCCATTCATTTGGAGAAATCCCTGATCTAGTATTCTTGCTAATATCTAGATCTTGTATTTTGTTATTGATAACTTGTTCTTATGGCAGCTTGTTGTCATTTTGGGAGCCTCCAATTTGGTTGTGGAGTTGTGCCCCGCTAGTTGTGTAAAGGCGCCGGTACCCGCCTCGAAGGGTTCCTATAGTGGAAAGGTGGACTAGGCCTTTGGTGGCGGGATCCATCGGAGAACAGGGTGAGGCCTATTGTGGTGTGGTGGTCTTAGTACCGCCCACCCCTCCAACGCAGATGTACTTCCCTTAACAAGGAAGGAACTGCGGTAAAACAAATCCTGTGTCTCGTCGTGCTTCACTACGGTTCACTCATTCCTCTTTCCACTCGCCTCTTACTCGCTAGTAGATAGGTTTGCATATAGAGAAATTCTTCTAAATAGTTATCTAGAGAATTTACCTTTTGTGTTAAGCCTAAAATTAAAAAATCATTAAAATTTGAAGTAGCACCTATTCACCCTCCCTCTAGGTGCCCATACGATCCATTTCAATTGGTATCAGAGCCCCGGCTCTTTATTCGGGCTTAACCGCCTAAGATAAGTATGGGTACCAAGGAGAATGGGAATGAGGCTGTGGATAAGGTCACAATGGATGACCTCAAGACGTTGGAAACAACCTTGTTGAAATCCTTTGAGACCAAGATGGAGGAGATGCATCAAATGATTGCTCGCCTCACATCATCCGTAGACCCATCTCCATCCTCCTCTAAGGCCACCACTCCCTCATCCAAGGATAAGGCTAACACCGGATCCAAGAAAGATGAAGTGGTAGGTGAAAAACATAATGGTTCCACCTCCAAGAAAGGAAGTGGTAAGGAGGAATATAGTGAGGTTCATCACTTATATTCCCCCAACCCACCTATCCCTCATCCCCATATAAACAATAGGGGTGATCCACCCAAGCTTACTGCATCTTCTTTTAATCAATGGCAATTCTTAATGAAGTCTCATGTTTGTAGCTCTTCTATTGAACTTTGGAGGATTATCGAAGAGGGTCTTCATATTGGAGATCACACCAACCTGACAAGAAGAGAAGTTGTGGATAGCCAATTGAATGCTACGACTCTCCACATGATACAGCTCGGAGTGGGTCCCAAGGACATGCCCCACATTGAACATCTCAACACAGCTAAAGAAGCTTGGGATGCTCTCACTAATCTCTTTATTGGAAATGAAAGCACGAGAAGGAATAGGTATGATGCCCTTAGTAATGAAGTTGAAGGATTCTACATGTTGGATGGTGAAAACCATGAAGACATGTATAGAAGACTCAAGGGCATCGCAACAACATTTAGAAAGCATGGAGCCACTCACATCGATGATGCTTGGATAAAAAGGAAATATGTGAGTGCTCTAATGCCTTTTGAGCCAACATATTTGAATAGCTTGCAAGGTAGACACAACTACCATCAAATGACGTCCAATGAAGTCATGCAAGAAATTGCATCATTCAAAGTTGCTGCAAAGAACGCGGAAGATGCCCGTGCCCGTGCCATTGGAATGCAAAAAGGGGTCAATGTTGCTCTAAAGGCTAATGTTGTTGAGCAAGATGAGGACGAAAGAGCTTTCGAGAGTGCCTCCATGGACTTCCCCGATGAAGTCAAACATGCCCATGGTGAGTACATGGCGTTTTATGCAAGGAACTTTTGGAAGGATCCTGCCAAGGCCAAGTCGAAACTCGAGCGCAAGAATGGGTCAAGTGGAAGAAGAGAAAGTGGCCCAAAACTGAGAACATGCTACAATTGTGGAGATAGGCTGCCCTTTGTGGCTGAGTGTCCATATCAAAATAGAGAAGACAATGGTGGCAGGCTCATCCTTAAAGAAAAGTCCAAGGCACCTAAGAAGAAGCCATTTATCAAAAAAATGGCCCTTACAAGAAGCAACCCAAGATTGTCTTGGTGGCACAAGAACAATACTCCTCTGCAAGTGAAGATGGAGAGGATGAAGATAGTTCTCGCGAGGTGGCTGCTATAGCTACCACATCGACTCCATCATCTCTCTTCGACTCGCCAAACGAAAATGTCATCAACAACAACGTCACTTGTCTTATGGCATGAGGGTCTGAGGTATGAACTTCTAGTTCTTCATTCCCTAAGACTAACATAAATATGGATATGGATGATCATACTAGTCTTAAAATGAAAGAAGAAGTTATTGCTTTGGACAACTTTTTCACTAACTTGCAAGGTGAGCACAAACTTCATTTTGATGCTCTTATGAGTCAACTTGCCCAAGCCGAAGATCTCCTTGAAGAAAAGGGTAGAATTGAAAGAGAAGATGCCTTGGAGATAACTTCTTTGAAGAATGCCTTGGAAGAAGAAGAGGAAGCTCGAGTAACTTTGGAAGAGAGACTCGAATCCATTGAGGAGTCACATGAAGAAGTTGTGGCCCAGCTCATCAAAGAACGTGACAACGCTCTTGCCAAGGTAAAGAAACTAAAGAAGGAAAAGATTGAATTTGGGGCTGCTCATGCCAGACTCTCGGAGAAGTTTGAGAAACTTGACATTGCTCACAAGGCATTGGAGAGTGAACACTCTACTCTAAATGAGTCTCATGACCAGCTCCAAAATCAATTGAGGAAGTATGATGTGCCCAACACCTCCACATCATCTTATGAAAAAGAAGAACTTGCAAAAGGATCTCAACACAAAGGTAAAGAAGTTCTAGATGAGATACTTAGCAAGCAAAGAACAAACAATGGAAAAGAGGGTCTTGGTTATATTCTCAAGACAAAGAACAAGAAGAACAAGAAGAAGAAGAGCAAGACTGCTCAACCAAAGACTAGCACCACCACTAATGACAAGTCTAATTATGATGGTTTTGCAGGGGCTAACAATCCTAACTTTGAGTTATATTGTGATCATTATGGTGATGTTTATGCTATTTATGTAGGTCCTTATGATTGTTATATTCCTTGGTCTATTTGGGTCCCCAAGACCCTTGTCACTAACATGAGAGGACCCATTGAAAAATGGGGACCTAAAACCAAGAAGTAACTTTCTTGCAGGGTTATGCTTCTGGTGGGTATAAATGGGTACTTGATAGCGGATGCACGAGTCACATGACCGGAAGCAAGGAGACCATCACGGAGATGCGGCCAAATCATGATCATATAACCGTCTCCTATGGTGACAAGTCTAAATCTGAGGTATTGGGTCTTGGCAAAGTTGTGGTGGCTCACGATATCTCTCTCGTGGACGTCATGCTTGTTGAGACCCTCGGTTACAATTTACTTTCAGTTCGCGCCCTTGGTAAGATGGGCTTTGCAGTTTTTATTGATGGTGATTTGGTGGTACTCTTGTGGAGCAAGTCTCTAAAAGTCGCTTTCGTGGGATATGTTGAAAATGACCTGTACGTGGTGGACTTTTTGGGGAAAACCACTACAGGCCCGATGTGTCTTTTCGGAAAGGCTGCCGCGGGTTGGTTATGGCATCGCCGACAAGCCCACGTCAATATGAGAACTTTGCAAAGTCTCCACAAGGGTGGCCACATCCTTGGACTAAAAGAAAATGTCTCCTTTGCCAAAGACCGTGTTTGGAGGGCTTGTGTTGAAGGGAAAATGCATGGCTCTCCTCATCGAAGGAAGACTATTAGTTTGTCAAAAAGGATCTTAGAGCTTCTTCATGTGGACCTCTTTGGACCTTCATCTCATGCAATCCTCGGTGGGAAGAAGTACTGCCTTGTGATCGTTGATGATTACTCAAGATACACTTGGGTCTATTTCTTCAAGTTGAAGAGCGAGACTCAACAAACGGTCATCGACTTCACCAACGAGGTTCAACATCAACACAACTTCCCTATTCTGGCAATAAGAAGTGATAATGGCTCCGAGTTCAAGAACTACACCTTAAATGAGTTCCTAAGTGAAGAGGGGATAAGACATCAATATTCCGCTGCGTACACCCCTCAACAAAATGGTGCTGCCGAGAGGAAGAATCAGAATGGATATGGCAAGGTCTATGCTAGCCGAATTCAAGTCTCCATATAACTTCTGGGCTGAAGCAATCTCCACCGCTTGTCATTCATCCAACCGGTTATACCTCCGTAAAATCTTGGACAAGACTCCGTATGAAATACTTACCGGTAACAAGCCAAACATCTCATACTTTCGAGTATTTAGGTGTAAGTGTTTCTTTCTCATCAAGGGAGTTCGTTTATATAAATTTGAGTCTAAGGCTTTAGAAGGTATTTTTGTTGGTTATGGTGCCGAATCCCACACTTATAGAGTCTACAATAAGCTCTCCGAAACTGTTGTAGAATCTTGTAGTGTGGTGTTCGAGGAAAATGACGGCTCCCATGCGGGGCAAGTTGATGTTTGTGATGCAGATGTTGAAATACCCCAAGATGCCATAAGAAGAATGGGCGTGGGATTTTTCCGCCCCATTGAGGAACCCCTTGTGGCGGATCGGGAAGGACAATGCTCTACTCATGAAGATCCCTCATCTACACATTCTCAACATGCTCCAACCACGGGAGTAACTTCTACACCAACTCCACCAATTGCTGAAGGTCAACATGCTCCTGGATGCTCTAGGCCGGATTATCCGGTCGAAACCGGATTATCCGGCTACCACTCCCCTGATGACCAAACTGTGCATCCTATCAAAGAAACTGCTGCAAGCTCCAGGCCAGATTTTCTGGCTGACCCCAGATTACCCGGCCCCTCGCCAATTCAAGCAAGTTCCAGGCAACACAATGAAATTGCATCAAGTTCTCCCAGGACGGATTATCCGACCCTGAAACTCCTGATGATCAGCAGCCTCCTGTTACGGCTGCTGACCCACCTCAAGGGCATGCTTCGTCATCTCCTACTGCTGATAATCAGACTTCTAATCAAGGTCAAGCAAATGATTCCAACGAAGACTCAAGTGATGAAACTATTCCACCAAGAGACAACAAGCTTACTGAACTTCGTCACAAGGCTCGTGCTGATCAGAACCTTGAGTTAAGGGGTCATACTCTTGACAAAGTTGTAGGTGATCTTCGACGAAGGGTTTCTACTAGAAGGGAATTGGCAAGTTTTGGTGAGCATCAAGCTCACATCTCTATGGTGGAACCTACGAAGGTGTTTGAAGCTCTTGAAGATCCGGACTGGGTTGTTGCTATGCATGAAGAGTTGAATAACTTTGAGCGCAACAAGGTCTGGAAACTAGTGGAGAAGCCCAAGGTTTGCCGCAATGTTATCGGCACTAAATGGATATTTAAAAACAAGCAAGATGAGATTGGGATTGTTGTAAGGAACAAGGCAATACTAGTGGCACAAGGCTATTCCCAAGTTGAGGGCATTGACTTCGGCGAGACCTATGGTCCTGTGGCTCATCTTGAGTCCATCCGTATCCTTCTTGCTTATGCTGCCCATAATAATTTTAAATTGCAGCAAATGGACGTTAAGAGTGCTTTTCTTAATGGTCCTCTACATGAGCTGGTATATGTAAAGCAACCCCCGGGATTTGAGGATCCTAACTTCCCGAACCATGTCTACAAACTCGATAAGGCACTCTATGGCCTTAAACAGGCCCCACGTGCGTGGTATGAGCACCTTAAAGAGCTTTTGCTAGACCGTGGCTTCGAAGTTGGGCAAATCGATCCCACTCTTTTTACTAAGAAGGTTAAGGGGGAGCTCTTCGTATGCCAACTATATGTAGACGACATCATCTTTGGTTCTACTAATAAAGCTTTTAATGATGAATTTTCAAAGCTTATGACTGACAAGTTTGAGATGTCTATGATGGGGGAGTTACGGTTCTTTCTTGGATTCGAGATCAAGCAACTTAGAGAAGGAACCTTCATCAATCGAGCTAAATATCGTTGATTCAAGGAGCTTGTCTTGATTACCCATGCACTCACTCGTACATCTCGGTCTTATTTGGTCTAGATGTGGGCATGGATATAGGGGAGTGTGGTCCTAATTTATTGGGCTAACCCTCCCCCCATAATGCCGAAAGCAAGTCAAATCATTTCTCTTAATATCATTTTGTGATATGTGAGCTTATTGATGAGTATTGGTCATGAACCCAATATATATCTTCGTTGTGTCATACCATACTGTCCAACAAGGTGGCTTTAGCCACCGCCCTCTTTCATGAGAAGAGTTGGAATTATTTGGATCTTCTCGATCGTTTTTAGCTCCTCTCATGTTTTTATGGGAAGCACACTCACTTTTGGCTTTTAGTTGCTTTGATTCTTGCAAATTTGAGTGTGTAGTACCATCTTAGTTTGGCTCTCTTAATCCTAAGCCTTTTTCCTACCCCTAAGCCATCTATTCCTGCACACAAGTCCCTTGTACATCTTGTGGGGGTGTTGTTTGGGGACGCGCGGGCCTGACTCTATGTGTAACAGAAGTTCAGAGTTTAGGCCGGATAATCCGGTCCAAGTATAGGCCGGATAATCCGGCCCTGGCGGATTTCGTACTTAAGGGTAGGGGTCAGGAGGAAGGGCTCATAACGAGCAACACTTCTCCCCCAACCCTCTCCCTCTCCCCAGCTGCTGCCTGCCGTCCCCCACCCTCCCCGGAGCCTCTCCGACCACCGGATTTTCCGGGCCTCCCCGGATCTTCTTCTCCGCGCCTTCGGGTACCTTCTCCTCCGTGTTCTTCCTCCAATGAGTGAGGGTAACTCCCTCTCTCCCCATCTTTGGCTAGATGTGTTGTTTGTTGGGTGGAACGTTGTCTAGAAGGATGTCGTTTCGCGTAGAAATCATAGTCTTGCAGTTTCTAGGCCCGATCTACTCCTTTGCATTCAAACTAGGCGATTATGAAAATTTCTGCCAGGGCCGGATTATCCGCGCCTGGCCAGGCCGGATAATCCGGCCTGATAGAATAAAATCTGGTTCAGTTTCTCCTTATTGTGTGCATTGAGTAGGATTGGACTATGAACTATTTGCCTACTTTTTCTCCGCTCTATCTTGGACTTGTGTGTATGCTTATCCCCATTCTATCGCCCTTGTTCTCCTCACAGGTGGTTCCAGTGCTCTCAAGACTTACAAGCGTCGTCCTCGTGGTCTCTATTTCGGGGTAGACAGTGAGGGTAATACTGTGGATGAAGTTGAACTGAGAAGAAGAAAGAAGCTGATCACATGGATGAGCAAGAAAAGAGGGAGAGATCCAGGAGGGGTGTGTCCAAGAGGAAGGGCAAAGAGCCCAAGATCAACTACAAGGCTTTGGATCCAGTCACTTATTCATCTATTCGTCATCGTGATCTGTTTGTTGAGTTGGCACGTGACTCTGAGCTGGGTGATTCTCGCTTTTGGTGTGCTGAACAGAAAGGAATATATGAAGATGTGTATGCCAGGCTGAAGATTAGGCCTATGCACCCGCTGATTCTTGCTGAGGCCTTGGAGAAGCCTCACCTTGTTGATGCCATGTATGTGGCTGAGCGGATGGGGTTGCACCATCTCATGGCTCTCCAATGCTCCTACGACTCTGAAGTTGTGAAGCAGTTCTTTTCCACATTGGTTATTTGTGGTGATGAGCATCGCACTATGAAGTGGATGACTCGTAACAGGCCTATGAGTGCTGATTTTCGTGTGATTGCTGAGGTGCTTGGGTACTCTTTCCGCAGCAGGGATCGGGCTAGTGGTTACCGCATCATCACCCAACTGAAGCCCCATAAAGATGCAGTCCTCTCTCCGTGCACGATGGACAATGGCATTGTGGGCACCCTTGCTGGTCTTGCTCACATCTATGCTGCCTTGGTGGGCCTCTTCCGTGATTCTATCACTCCGAGTGGAGGCAACAATGATAGCATCCATGGTCACCTAGTCCAGCTCCTAGCCTTCTCTCATGAGGTTGCCTCGTGCGAGGATGAGTCCGTGCAGTACAAGATGGATGTGATGGACTTCATCTACCATGAATTGACTGATGCAATGTTCAACCGACTGTCCATTCCTTATGCTCCCTACATTATGATGCTCATCAAGCACCTGCTTCCCTCTAAAGAATTCAACATTGACCTTGTGCATAAGGAAAAGAAGATCTACACCAAGGTTCGGAAGACCTCTCACCCCTCTTCTGCTCCTGAGGGTCTCATGAGGGATGCTCGCAGGCCTCCAGTGCCTCCCGTTGCTCGTGAGATCAAGCAGCTAAACTAGTTCTAGCGGAACATTCTTTGCATAGGCGTGGACACACGCAAGGGCCAATACGAGGCTTACAAGCAGCAACATGAGTTGGCCCACTCTCAGCAGCTCATCCTTTACCATGTGTCTGGTGCTTTTGGTGATCCCCCGGCTCCTACTCCTCCCACACCATATGCCCGGTGGAACTCTTCTTCTGGGCTTAACTATGGATAGCTGGAGCGTCACTTGTTCCCTTCTACAGTCACTGCTGATGATGAGGACGATGACACCGAGGAGCTTGAGGATGAGGACAACGATGGGAACGAGGACGAGGATGAGGATGACGACTACGAGTGATACCTTGGGGCGTTAGCATCACTCTTCTTCCTTTTTGGTGTCTCGATGCCAAAGGGGGAGAAGTAGTTCTATTAGGTCTCCGAGGATTTGCATGGGTCGGGCACAAGCATTTGCTCTTTTTCATTCGTCGTTTTCTTACTTGTGCCCATTTAGCATTAAACTTCAATTTGTGGTTTGTGGTGTGTATGAGACTTTGTGTCTGTGGATTTCTGGATTTATCTCGAGGATTTTACCTATGGATTCATCTATCATATCCTATTATGTTGGGCATCTATCTCGAGGATTATATTGGTTATCACATTGATGATTGTGGCTATATCAAGGACGCCTCTCCCTATCTCGGTGGTATGATTATATTGTTTATATTGCAATGGAATAGACTCACACCTATGTGTGTGCATTTGTATTCAAATACAAATTTCTAGTATGCACACATTGAGGGGGAGTCTCTTTCATGTATTTATTATTGGTGGTCCTGTGAACTTTCTTGCAAATCCTAGTATTGTCATCTAACACCAAAAAGGGGGAGATTGAAAGAACATTTCATGATTTCCTGTGTTTTGTCTGTTAGATAACAATACCACGGAAGTTCTAATGTGTACTAAGTGTTGCAGGAAAGTTTTATGCTTTTGGGGGACCGGATTATCCGCCCCCATCATGGGCCAGATAATCCGGCCAGACCATTTTGGCCAGGACTGGCTCTGCGTGAGCTTCTGTCCGAGGGCGGAATTTCCCCTGGACGTCCGGCCCTGGGGCGGTTTTTCTCCCTGGACCAGATAATCCGGCCCTCATGTTGGGGCAGATAATCCGGCCCCAGGGGAATCACCCAAGAGAGCATCTGCGCGAGCTTCTGTCTGGGGGCGGAATTTCCCCCGGATATTCCGTGGCTGGGGCGGATTTTCCCCTAGCCGGATAATCCGGCCCTCCCCTAGGGCCGGATAATCCGGTCCCCAGGAGAAGGTGTCAAGGGCCAGCCTGCGCGAGCTTCTGTCCGTAGGCGGATTTTCTGCCGGATAATCCGAGTCTAGGGCGGAGTTTTCCCCAGGCCGGATAATCCGGCCCCCAAAGGCTCCAACGGCTTGGTTTAGAAAGGGGGTATAAAATCCCCTTCATCCCCATTGAGCAGAACTCTCGATTCATTCGAAAAGTGCCAAATACATTGCAAGAGCTCTCTCTCTAGATCTCCCACTTCAACCACCCGAAAGCTTCAATCTTTGGGGGAATTGAAGGAGGAGACAATCTTCATCGCCATCACGAATCAAGCGCATCAACTCCTCTCCATTCATTTGGAGAAATCGCTGATCTAGTATTCTTGCTAATATCTAGATCTTGTATTTTGTTATTGATAACTTGTTCTTGTGGCAGCTTGTTGTCATTTCGGGAGCCTCCAATTTGGTTGTGGAGTTGTGCCCCGCTAGTTGTGTAAAGGCGCCGGTACCCGCCTCGAAGGGTTCCTATAGTGGAAAGGTGGATCAGGCCTTTGGTGGCGGGATCTATCGGAGAATAGGGTGAGGCCTATTGTGGCGTGGTGGTCTTAGTACTGCCCACCCCTCCAACGCAGATGTACTTCCCTTAACAAGGAAGGAACTGCAGTAAAACAAATCATGTGTCTCCGTGTGCTTCACTACGGTTCACTCATTCCTCTTTCCACTCGCCTCTTATTCGCTAGTAGATATGTTTGCATATAGGGAAATTCTTCTAAATAGTTATCTAGAGAATTTACCTTTTGTGTTAAGCCTAAAATTGAAAAAGCATTAAAATTTGAAGTAGCACCTATTCACCCCCCTAGGTGCCCATACAATCCATTTCACTAGCATACAAAGTTTTTATGACACCACACAAGCTGTGCCACTACTTTTCGGAGCACCTGATCATGGTGGTCAATGAGGCACCTCTTTCCAGCATACTTAATAGTCTAGAAGCCATAAAGCGTGTCTCTATGTGGGGCATAGAGCTGACTCCTCGAGATATCACGTATGAGAAACGTAAAACAATCAACTCACAGGTTCTTCCTAACTTCATCGCTAAGTGGACAGAACTCCAATGTGCGGGTCTGATACGTCCATAACATATCTATAATTTTTGATGGTTTTATGCTAATAATATGCTTTTGACACTCCTTTTTGTATAAAGTTTATGATTTATTTGGACTAACCTACTAATAGTTG
Source organism: Avena sativa (assembly GCA_916181665.1). Lineage (NCBI taxonomy): Eukaryota > Viridiplantae > Streptophyta > Magnoliopsida > Poales > Poaceae > Avena > Avena sativa. Next base: position 20,400,675 of record OV702290.1, on the reverse strand, counting down.
CAAAAGTGCATAATGTTCTTGTTTTACACTTTGATGTGTAGGAATTACCAAGAATACAAGTGGAAACCTTGTTGGAGTCAAATTGGAAATTTTCCAGAAATTTGTCTCGAAACTCTTTTGGAAGATGGTTGCGTTTCGGGTCGAAGACGGTGTCAAACGGAAAACTCTTCAACTACAAAGTTGTTGGAAATTTCGCGACGAACGTTCTGGACATAAAATTTAGCTGATTCCGAGTCCAGACGAGCCTTTGAGGCCCGATTTACTGCAGCCCAAGATGAGGTGACGGGAATCCGAGAAGCTATATAAAGGGAGAAAACCTAATTCGCCCAGGGCATCTCCACCCACAAATTTGCAGCCACCAAAGCCACGTTTTTGCCTCCCCCATGGTCCCATCTCCATGGGGGGGGCTCCCAAGAAGCCATGAAGGAAGGGGGCTAAGGGGCGGTGCTCCCCCATGATACCAGCGGCGGGGAAGGAGTCCCCCACGCCGGCGCCGCCGCCACCATCTTCACCATCTTCACCGCCATCTCCATCACCTAATTCTCCTAGTATGCAGTGATTCATCCTTCCACACACCTCTGTACTGTCCTATATAAGCATGATATTTGATGCTATAAACTATAATCCTATATGTCATGTTTGTGTAGTTTCTTTGTTCTTAGATTGAATGGTTGAACGTCTTTGATTTATTAGAGTTGTATGTTGATATGGTACATCCCTTACTTATTGATATTACTTGTTTTGTTCACAGATAAGTTCCTAGAGAGTGATGCCCTTGCTTCTGCCGCTGTCGCCAAGTTCCGCCTGCAGCGAGGTACCCTAGTTGGTCCTGGCTTTGAGTCTATTCCTTATGACACGGAGGACATGCTGGTGAGCCTCGCTGCTCGAGTTGAAGTCGTGAAGAATTATGGCGCAGAAATTATGCCTGCAGCTGTCCGAATGTTCAATGCTCTTTGGCCCACTGACCCCACTCCCAAAGGCAGTACAACCTTTATTGCAAAGTTGATGGAGTGTGAGACCTAGCTGAACCTTTGGAGAGAATCTGCTGCGCGTGCTGGGGCTGATACGGCATTGAGCTTCGTACTCTCGTGGTATGAGACCTCTGATTTGAGGGTGCTCGACCGCATGTGCACTGGATCAAAATGGACTAATGATCCAGAGTGCATCGCTCGACACAAGGCTTGCGCCTACAACCTTATCCAGTACGCCTTCTGCCATAGCTGGAACGAAGGTCCGAGCTTCCTTGATGTCGTCGACGATGCTTACGTCTCAGATGGAGTAGACATTGAAGAAGAAGAAGCCTCTAAGCTCGGCGAGGACACTGAAGATCCGGAGGGTGCAGGTGCTAACCCAGAAGACGAGGCATAGACCAGTGCTCCCCCTACATATGCCGAATTACCTCCACCTTCGACCGATGATCCGGCTCCTACTGCTGCTCCATGAGCTAAAAAATACTTTGACATTCATCAAATCCCCGGTATGCCGGGTGCAAATGTATCAAGTACAATGATTGTGTTTTGCTACTAAGTTTTTAATATCGGATTAACTTGGGCAGAGTCCCCGAGTTTCCTTTTCTTGTTCCCCCAATTTTATGATTCGGCTCGCGTCTACCTTGATTCAGGTTTTTACTTACGAGTGCGAGGTTTAAAAAACCGACTTAACAATACTTGAAATTTTGGGATTAGCTCAAAATAATTCAACATAGCCTAAGTAAGATAAATACAGGGTTAATCCGAATAACAAGTGTCGGCTCGATTACGTCCCTTTCCTTAGTCGTTTTTCATGTGCCTTGCAATTCCAAACTTGTTCTCTTGCTTGCCATGAAGCCAATTCTTGTTGGACAGCAACAAGTCGAAGAGTTAGGTTTTTGGTGCCTACACATTACTAATCCGGCTAAGGTGTAAGCAATTTAAGCCAGCCGACATATGAAAAGTAAATACAGAAAATAAAATTATTAAGGCAGTCCCCGAGTTTCTGCTTGGGGTGTCGAGGTTTCATTAATAAAATCATTGCCAACATACATACCGTCATATGAGAGACTCGGATACATACACTTCTGCTAAGTGTAAAATGGACGAAGTAGAGCTACATTCCATGGATGCTTAGATTCCTCGCCAGACCTGTCAGCCTTGTTCTTTTCCTGTGGCTGTGCATCAATGAGGTAATAGGAATCATTGTGCTATGCTTTGCTTACAATGAATGGTCCTTCCCATGGAGGGGATAACTTATGCATGCCAGTAGTGCGCTGTACCAGCCAAAGTACAAGGTCACCTTTCCGAAAGACTCGGGGGTTTTACTTTCTGGCTATGGTAACATCGGATATTTTGCTGATATATGGCGGATCTGGACAAGGACACTTCTCTCACCTCTTCCAGCAGATCAACATCATTTTGCCGGGCTTCCCGCACTTCGGCTTCCATGTATTGGGCGACCCTGGGCGAATCATGCTCTATGTCGGCTGGTAGTACAACTTCTGCCCCATATACCATAAAGAATGGCGTATAGCCTGTTGATCGATTCGGAGTTGTTCTTAAACTCCATAGTACCGCTGGTAGTTCTTATATCCAGCACCCCGCTGATCTTTGTAGCGGCTCAATGAGCCGGATTTTTATCTCGGACAAAACAAGTCCATTGGATCTTTCCACTTGCCCGTTCGAAGCAGGGTGGGCCACTGATGCAACATCTAGCCGGATCTTCTTTTCTCGGTAGAACCTCGCAAATGCTCCTTCAGCAAAATTTGTGGCATTATCAGTTATGATACTGTGGGGATAGCCGCATCTCAAGATTATATCTTTGAGGAATGTCACAACTATTGCCCCATCACATTTCCTGATTGGCTTTACTTCAATCCACTTGGTAAATTTGTCTACCATAACCAAGATATGAGTCATTTCCTTTTGCCAGCTTAAATGGGCCGACCATATCTAAGCAGCACACCACAAATGGCCAAGTGATAGGTATAGTCTTCAATTCTGACATAGGCATGTGTGTCTTGGTGGCATACCTCTAACAACCATTGCATTTTCTTACAAGATCCTCGGCTTGCTCCAAGGCACTTGGCCAGTAAAATCCATGTCGGAAAGCTTTTGCCACTAATGCTCTGGATGATGCATGATGCCCACATTACCCCTGATGGATATCTCGGAGAATGTTAAGCCCTTCTTCCGGGTCAACACATCGTTGCAAGACACTTGTGACACTTCTCTTGTAGATAATAGTATATGCCTTTGCTCTTCTTTGGATTTGCCTCGAAAGTATCTCATCATTCGACAAAGTTCTTTCTTTCAAGAACTCAAATATTGGCTTTGCCCATGCAGGTATAACTCGAACAGGAAAGAACTCCTCATCAATTTCCATCACTTCCACTGACATAAGTCCAGCCGGATCTAGCTGAACAGTCCTCGGGTTCTGTGAGGTAGTCCCTGGATCTGCCGAAGTAGTCCCCGGGTTTGCTGATGTGCTGCCCCCATCTATGTCCATAGGGATAGCCTCTGATCTGGAGTGAGTCGGGACATAAATTGAGTCAGATTCCGGTGAAGGTGTGATAGATGGTTTTCTCAAGTACTCCAAAGCAATGCCTGGCGGGATTGGCTGCCGAGATGACCCCAATTTAGATAATACATCGCCCGCCTCATTTTCAAGCTGAGGTACATGGTGGAACTCACATCCTTCAAAGAACCCACTTGTCTTTTGGACATGGAATCTGTAAAGTGCCATGTTTGCATCCATAGCATCCCAATTGCCAGACACTTGCTGTACCTCCAAATCCGAATCTCCAAAGCATAGTATCCTACGTATCCCCACTTCCTTTGCTACCTTAAGCCCATGCATGAGCGCCTCATACTCGACAACATTATTCGATGCACTAAAATGGATCTGGAGGACATATTTTAGTTGATCTTTCTTTGGCGAGGTAAGCACTACCCTGACCCCCAGTCCTTCCTTCAGCTTTGACCCATCAAAGTGCATCCTCCAATAGTTTGAGTACAACAAAGGTGGTTCGTATTGCATTTCAGCCCAATCCACAAACAAATCCGCCACTGCTTGAGATTTAATCGCATCTCTTCTATCAAACTATGGTGCGTATGGGGCTAACTAAATTGCCCATTTTGCAATTCGGCCACTAGCATCTTTGTTGCCCATTATCTTGGATATGGGCACTTCACATATCACTTTGATGGGGTGTTCCTCAAAGTAGTGCTTTAGCTTCTTTGCAGCCATATACACGCCATATGCCATCTTTTGGTTGTGAGGGTAATTCTGCTTTGAAGATGACAACACCTTGCTTAGGTAGTACACTGGCCTCTGCACCAACTTACCTTCCTCATCACGCTCAACTACTATCACTGCACTTACGACTCGGTTGGTCGCTGCTATATAGAGCAACATCGATTCTTTAGATAGTGGTGAGGCTAAGACCGGTGCAGAAGATAACATCTTTTTTAACTCATGAAATGTGCTATCAGCTTGCGGTGTCCATGTAAATTTATCTGCCTTTTTCATTAACTGGTAGAGGGGCAGTGCCTTCTCTCCCAACCGATTTACAAACCGACTTAACAATGCCAAGCAACCCGTGAACTTCTGCACATCGTTAAGACACTTCGGCAGTTCCATTCTTTCTATAGCTCGGATTTTTTGGGGTTGGCCTTGATACCTCGACTAGATACAAGAAAACCGAGTAACTTCCCTGCCGGCACACCAAAGGTACAATTCTCCGGGTTAATCTTCATTCGGAACCTCCTTAGGTTCGCAAATGTTTGCCGAATATCATCAAGGAACGTTTTTATTTCCTTAGTTTTTATCACAACATCATCCACATAAACTTGCACATTTCGACCAATTTGGTCATGTAGACATTTTTTGCATGCATTGTTGATACGTTGCTCCTGCATTACGTATACCAAACGGCATAGTGCGATAGCAATAAGACCCGTACGGGGTGATAAACACAATCTTTATTTGATCGTCTAGGTTCAAAGGTATCTGGTGAAAGGCAGAATAAGCATCTATGAATGATAACAACTCACACCCAACAGTTGAATCTATGACCTGGTCTATCCTTGGCAATGGAAATGGATCTTTTGGACATGCCCTATTCAGGTTTGTGTAATCGATACACATACGCCACACCACGACCACATTCAGATAATCTTTCTTCTTCTCCACGAGCACCGGATTAGAGAGCCAATCTGGGTAAAGTACTTCCATGATAAATCCGGCTGCAAGGAGCCGAGCTATCTCATCTCCAATGACTTTTCTCCTATCTTCGGCGAAGCGGCGAAGAGGTTGCTTCACTGGCTTTGCTCCGGGTCTCACATTCAACGAGTGCTCGGACAACTCCCTCGGCACACCTTGCAGGTTCTGTGTAGACCAAGCAAAGATATCTCGATTCTCATGGAGGAAGTTGACGAGCTCGCTTTCCTATTTGTCACTTAACCCGACACCGATAGTTACATTGCGCTCTGGGAACTGGTCACCAACATGCACCTTCTTTGTATCTTTTGTCACTTGAAATGAAACACTCCCATGCAGGTTAGTCAGAGTCGGCATATGCTGCTGTGCGGACTGAGGCAACGCAGCCACCTCCTGATTTTTCCTCTTCTCTTGAGCAATCACAAGTGGCTCGGCCAAGTTAGACCCAGTAGAGGCACACTCAATGGAACACTTGAAGTCCCCGGCTATGGTGATCACTGCCCTTGGCCCCGACAATTTCATCAAGTAACTAATGTGAGTACTTGCCATAAACTTGTTCAAAGCTGGCCTGCCGAGTAACGCATGATATGCGCTTTCTAAGCTCACAACCTCAAACTCCAAGTTCTCAGTCCGGCAGTTGTCCCTTGTGCCGAATAACACATCAACTCAGACCTTACCATTGGTCTCACATGAGATACCCGACATAATGCCATGGAAAGTAGTCCTTGTCGCTTGGAGCATATTTTACAATATTCCCAACTTGTGCATGGTATCCTTGTAAATGATGTTAATGCTACTGCTGTTGTCTACCAACACTTTGGAAAACCTGACATTGATATTCGGCCCAATGAACATCGGATCCAACACCAGTGCATATGTTTCAGGACTCGGCATGAGCCTAGGGTGGTCCTTGATGCTCTAGGTAATCTCTTGTTCCTCCCAAGGCATATACCTCGTCACAACTAGCATTACCGCATTCACCTCCATATGTCGGTGTTGCAAGCTCTTTCTATTAGTTTCCTCTATGGTGAACACGCAGTAACTTTGGTGATGTTCTCTATACTCATTCCTGCCGTCATTTTCATGATATATTTGGTCTTATTGCTGCTGATTATTCACCTGATGCACTGCATCCCTTCTCTCATGGTTCTCATACCTCGGTGGAGGTGGAGGGAACATTAGTTGCTGTAAATTCCCCCGGTGAGCTGTTGCTGCCAAGGTGCATCGTTCCAAAGTGCTTTGTGCCGAGGTCCATCATGCCGAGGTGCCTGAGCATTCCCCGAGCCACTTTGCTCTACCTTCCTCATCCACTCACATTGCCGGGTTGTATGATTCGCGGGTTATTTGGACTTGGCATGTGGAACTTGCATGGCTGATCCAACATAGACTCAAATGTGTATCTCGGCCTATACTTTCTTTCCTTCCACTGTTTCTTCTGCTCTAGCGTCCAAGGTTTCTTGCCTTCACCCTTTTTTTGCCACTATTGCCCTCCAGTTTTCTGATGCTGGTTAGCATCGGCATTGTGCTAATCTTGATCCACAGCTGCCACTTGCTACGAGTTGTACCAGTAATCCGGCCGATCGTCCCTTCTCTTACCCCGGAAATCATTGCGCCGCGATAATCCGACACCCTCTTGAGGGTAATACTCATCATTGGACTCACTTGACATCATCCAAGGCGTATGAATCTGCAATCTGAATCATCTCGGCCAACATGGTTGCCATATCTCTTTGCAATCTTTGCCACAACATACTTGCATATCTGCACCCCTGGGCGAACCACGCAATAGCTTGTGATTCAATTACCCCTTCATAGGAATTTCGCACATTGCACCAGCGAGTCAAGAACTCCCGGTCTATCTCATTCGGTCTTTGCTTGCATAACACCAGAGTTTGCGGCCTATTCGACCTCTTATAGGTGCTCGAAAAGTTGCTAATGAACAACTCCTTGAAATCTAACCAATAGTTGATGCTTCCCGGCGGTAAATTGTTCAACTAACCCCTTGCTGGTCCTTCTAACATGTGGGGCACATATCTCACTGCCCATCTCAAATTACCTGTGGCTATGTTCACCGCAGTTGCATAATCAATGAGCCAATCATTCGGCTTGGTGCTACCGTCATACGTCTTTGTTCCCCAGGCCAACTGAAAGTTCAGCACTGGTGGCTCCCTCATGATCCGCAGTCCGAAACATGCTGGACCTGGAGGACCTTGCACCTCAATCATTTCCGACCTATAGATCCGGTCCGACTTCAGCGTTGCATCATCTGGTTGCAAGTTCCCGCTTCCCAATCTTGATCCAGCCACATGGTTCTCCGGCCTAGGAAATCCGACATCGTCCATCACCGAATAACAATCATTGTATCTATCTTGACCCGGACGAGCATTTTGCTGCTGCATTGCTGGGCTGGCACTTCTCTCCTGCCGAGGCGCATATTGCTGGTGCTGTTGCCGAGGTATATTTTGTTCTGCTCCTGCCGGATTATGCTGTTTAGCATTTGCCGTTGGCAGGGTTTCCTCGACCGGCATTGCCATGGTCGCGGTTACCCCGGCCAGCTTCACCCCGATTGGCACTATGACAGTCTTCTTCAACTTGCACTGCTTTTCCTTTCCCTGCCCTAACCGGTTCATACAGGACCATCTGTTTATCTTTTCTCCCCGAGGTTACCACCTCCTCTCTTTTAGGGCCATCATGAGGTGATGATGCAACATCGACGGACTTTGTCGGGTTATTCCTTGCCAAATGAACTACATGCGACGCTCTGGGTTGCGCCGGGTTTTCCTTGTTCATTTCCTCATTCTGCTGACATGCTATCCTTAGCAAATTGTTAACTCTCTCATGTTGCCTTTCTCTGGCTTCTCCGGTCAAACCTTCTAACTCGGATGCAACTGCATTGGCAGCCATGAGGTTTTTGGCCGGGGTGCTATACCTCTCCAGCCCTGCCGTCACTATAGTAGCTGTCTGCCCCGGCTTAGGCACATACTCCTTGTCTATCTTAGTGATCAGGTTCCTACCTCGGATTTTTACTCCATCTATACGGTTTGCCTTTGCAAACTCCCGCAAAGTAATCTTTAGTGACTGTTGTAACTCAGCTACCTTTTTCGCCCCAGCTAACATTTTTTGCCTAGTCTCTTTTAGCTCGGCCTGTGCCTGAGCCGGATCTACCACTGGTGCTATAGGTGTTGCTAAGCTATCTATTGCTTGCTGCAGTACATTTTCTGGCCTCTCCAGCGGAGGGAATCTAGATCTTGCCTACTTTGGCATAGCTTCCGGCTCTGGCGCCGGGTCCTTGCTTGCCCCTGTGTCAGGCGCCGTCATCATGACCTCAGCGCAGCTAGCAGGGCGAGTGATACGCGAGATGCGAGCAGCTCTAAGGGGTGGTTCGCCTCCCTCAACGACGTGCTGCGGGTGAATGCAGGACTCGTCGACGCCGACATAGATCTTGTGGGTGCCAAGCTTGATGAAGAGGCTATTGCGCGGAGGAGGATGCCTGCCGAAGCTCCCAAAGTTATCGCTGACGTAGTCCAGTGCTCCAAAGCGCTGAACGAGCCTAGAGACGATGCGTTCGCCGGTGGCGATGATGTTTCCCGTCCGGATGTTTACCCCTGCTAGCGCCGCTAGCCCCACAGTAGGTGCCAACTGTCATGGTGGTGACATGGTAGATGCCATGTATAGGCTAAATATGAGGCCAATGAGCACTAGATGAATCCAGGGAGGGATAATGTGGTGATTCCACACACAAGTGTTTTTGTTTCTCTCTTGTAGATGATGGATTACAGATGCTCCTCGAGCTATTTGTGGGAAAGGATACTAGCTCTCTTACTGCCCACGACTAATCTCTAGAGCACTCCCTTGGTAAAAATGGCCGACCTTCTCTATGGATCTCCTGCCCCTCCTTATATGGGGGGGGCTAGGTTATAATCTATGGCATGCGTGGAGGTATATTCACCGAATATGCTCCTTGGTAAAGCAATATGCCTTTACATTTTAACTGGCTCGTCTGGACTCAGGGTGTTAGCCTCCCTAAGCCCCCTCTGTGGTGCAACATCATCCGACACTGGTGGCGTCAGCCGACATTGGCTATGTCACCCTTGTCGGTCACGCCCCACTGGTCCTCTTCTTTGTCCGCTTCGCTCACGCTACAGTGGACAGAGACCACCTTTTGACAACCAAGATTCCTTCCTTCTCTTGTAAGACACGTGATAACCTGGCTAGCGCCTAGCTAACTCGGCCACTTGGGCACCTGCAAACAAGATAGATCGAACATAGCCGACATAAGTTTTATGCCGGCTGGGTTAGCCTTAGGTGAACATCCACCGGGCCAGGTCATTTCGTAAGTCGGCTTGCCTTGAGGTTACTCAGCCAGCATACGCTTTGACCTTGCCGTACCTCGGCTAACTCAGCCTTTATACCCGGCGTGACCCTACCAGGGGTATCCCTCCAACAGTATTTTTGTCCAAGAGCAATTAACTGATTCCCTATCCGTCGGATGCATTAGACGTGTTATACCAAATCTCTACGACTATCAATATAAAGAACATCGGCTTATTCATATGAATCTTTGGCAAAAATTGTCTTTGAGACTCAACCCGAATCTACGATTCAGATGGAGTCTCGGGGGGCTAGTGACATGGGTATGACTAATCGGGTCCTTATGATTAGTTGCCCTGGTTGTATAAAGGCCTATGGCCCACAAAGCCCATGAAGAATAAAGGAAGGTCCAAGAAGAATCCGACGGACGGAAAGCATGTCTTGACAATCAAGGAAAGAGTAGGAACCGACATTGTATTAGTGTTGTAATTATAACTTGTAACTAGTCTATATACGGCTTTGGGACCCGACCTATTATATAAAGTTTGGGATGAGCCAATGGATAGGTACCAAAGCTTTGACCAATATGTAATCACATTGTCCATAAGCAATCAGACGACTTTGACTCTTTTGTTTGTCTGATCAGCCGACGAAATCCCCAGTGTTCTCTTTTCCACGAAACCCTAAGTCCATAACCATGGGCATTGCCGAGGTTACCCCTTGTCAGCAGGCATTGTTTTTGTTGAGATAAAGGAAGTTTTGTTTAGCATCTCCATTAGCTATCCATCAACGAGAAGGTTTGTTAGCATTTTTAGAGAATTCCGTTGAGATATGCATGTACGACTCGGCCTCTGGGTCACCTTAATTATGCAGATTGGAATGACGAGCGTTCCACCACTCAGCGCTGAGAAAGCCAATGTAGTAACAAAAATCACACAAACGATTGTTGTGGGGTGCATGCGGTGTGGCATTTTGTTCATAATTTTTGGACGTGTGACACCAAACACCGCAGCTTCTATTTTAACTAGACTTCTCTCTGCACCGTCCAGGGACGTGGCCAGTAAACATAACATTTCATGAAATCTCGCACAATGAGAAACTTCGTGTGATACGTATATACATTGCAGGTATAAACGTGCATGCGGTAAACGATCATATATTTTTTCGCGCGTGAAGGAAACATTGCTGGCGCTTTCATCATCTCGCACACATGTTTCTCTTTACGCCCACTACAGCGCAGGTGGTAGACAAAAAGTCTGACGATCAAACGGAAAAATTTATCGTAGTACACTCGTAAGCGTTTCGGAAACAACGTTTTTCTTTAGCATTCGTCATGTATAGTAGACTTCTCTTTACGCCTCATGGGCCGCGCATCTGTTGGTAAAAACGATTTCGCACGTATGTGTACTGTTTTAGTGTCTGCTCACGTGTACGTGTTGTGACACGTATAAGCGAGTGTGGAAAATTGTGAGTCTATATAACGCATCGATTAGGCAGAGTAGGCCCATGAAATAGACCAAGATTTCCCGGATGCATGTATACATAGGAGCATGGTGCGCAGATACGCTTCCATCTTTATTAGTGTACGCTATGTAGGTCTCCTGGACGCGCGTGCTATATCCGCATACTCGCCAATAGACACGAACACATGTACAAACATGTTTGGAAAATAGTGTGCAGTCTACCGTACACGTGGCCACGACAACTAAGATGCGTCAACGATATGGTGGAAAGACAAACAAACGTCAAAGGTTAGGTAGAGCGAGCACGGTAGAAACGGCAAAAGTCGAAACTCTCGAAGACATACCACATAATGTTAGCAAGCATCATAGGTCGAGTAGAACACATTTCGTTTTCGCCGATAAAGAGGGAGACATAACATGCAATAAACAACACGCATACTAAGTACACTAACTTAGATTGAATAAACCATACATACTAAGCTTAAGGTACATTATAGTCTAGCTAACAGAGTCAGAAAGAAGTTGGTCACAGAAATGGCACTTATGCCTGTTTTTCCACATTCTTCTCTCTCATTTACTGTCCGTGCGCTTCTGACCACCGCTTTGTACACACATAGCGCATGTCGTGTCTTGTCGTGGTGTGGAACATGGCAGTGCCATCGGTGATGGCATGAAAGGGGACAATCGGGAAGCTATCGGTGGATACTCACAACGGGTTGGGCACATGAACTGCAGACACAACAATGTACCCAGGTTCGGAGACCTCTTGTCGAGGTAACACTCCTACTCATGCAAGAATCTGCTATAGGGGGGCGAATGCCCAGTACAAGTGCTCCTTGAGCTGTTTCCCTAGCTGCTATGGAGAGCTAGAGGAAGAAGATGAACTATTGAATCTAGAGAACTTACCTAGAACCCTAGCACTACCCTCCCTTATATACTGGTTGGGAGAGGTAGGTTACAATGTGGGCTCTAGGGTTTACTGTTTGGGCTTTGGGTTTACAAAGCGGGCCGGCTGTACGGGCCTAGCCGGTGGGCCAGGACATGGTCAAGCCTCCATTACAGGGGGATATAGCGCTACAGTGTCCTAGTGCCTTTGCTTTGGGCGTCACCCGGCGCTTTACTCGTCAACCGATGCTTTACTCGTCAGCTGGTGCTTTAGCGGTCAGCCGACAACGCTCTCCTCAGCTTCCAGCCTTGGCGCTTTGGCGCAGATGTCTTCTAGTGCCGGCTGGGTGGCGCGCCAGCCTGTCCGGTCAGGGGTGCGTTCAACAAGGAGCATGACCCCCTTCGTATCTTGGCCAACGGATCCAAGGAGGCCGAGTAGAGGTGGCCACCTAGCCGGTTCTTCTGGCCATCCGGCTAGGCGGGCCAGCCGGGGAATCTTGAGGGCGGACCGGATGGAGTGGTCCACCCGGATGTAGCTCTCTGTCTTGTGGCCATCCGGCCAGGCATCCCTAGAGCCGGCCAGTTGAGCCTGGCTTGGATTACCCGGGGGTCATCCCCCGACACTAGTCCCCGAGCGCGTTGAGACTTCGCCTTGTGGAGAAGTTCTTGCGTGCTCATGGAATGATTGGTGATGAAAACTGGTTGCAGATTCGTCTTGTAGTGTTTATCGTTTTCCGGCTCGAGATGCTTGTTGTTTCCCGGCTAGAGCTGGCTATGAAACCGATGGCCCACCCACAAGGTGTGAGCAGCGATTGAATTTGACTGGATGCCACACCCGGAAGGGGGAGATGGATCGCCTGTTTTCTAACGTCAGTGCTTACATTGGCCATGCCTAGCACCTCTAGCACACATCGTGTCAGCTTGACCGCTTGGTCTGCCGTGACAGTTTTTGGTAATTGCGCATACGTCTTTATCATTGTGGTTTCTTGGGGATCGTGTGCACGCCTCGTCTCCCGTGGTAATGCCTGTGGGATCTTCTGCGAGATTTATGTTGGCGCATGTGATCCGCAACCTAAGCGTCATGGGGGAGCAGAGCAGTTTCTTGCCACATGGCAGAGGGGAGTGTAGGGTACATGCTTGCTCTGCTTCGATAAGGGCTGTAAGGGAGGGGATTTCCCCACTTCATCTTCCTCCTACGTCTTGCTATTCCTGCCCCTTGTGCCCTACCTCCTTTCTGCTGTTACGCCTCCAATTCTTGATCGCCGGTGCCGCCGCATCTCCTTGCGACGACGGGGCCTCGCTTCTCCATCATGTCCACCACATCTGACGACATGTTACAGGAGCAAGGTGGGGGCTGGTGCGGCTCCTATGTTACATAAGACCTCATCCTCAAGTACTGTTGGGGGAAATTCATCCTGTCAGAGCGGGTGGTGAAGCACCACCTCGCACCGGAGGAGGAGCGGGTTCCTACCCCCTAGCCCGGCGAGGCTGTGGTCTACCTCGTGCACTTATCCCGCGGTTTCAGCTTGCCGGTGAGCAAGTTCGTGCTTGAGCTCTTTGCCGCGTTCGACCTCCAGCTCCATCATCTAGGGGCAAATGCATTGGCGCCGCTGTCGCATCACGCAGCCTGCTGCGAGGCCTACTCGGGAGTTTGCCCAGACACGACGAACTTCCTTAAGTTCTTTAACTTAAAGGTCTAGGTGGTGGGGAAGGACGGGCCGCTGACGGAGACGGGCTGTTGTGCCATCTACCCGCGGCCGTCATCGCCGATGCCGCGGCTGAGCATCCCCGACATGTGAAGATGTGGTAGCGCTCGTATTTCTACGTGTGCAACGCCACCAACATGGACTAGATCTGGCTACCGCCCTTCGCCAACATCTCGTCGACCCGGAGGGCCTGGTCCGTAAAGGGTCTTGGATCCCAGACGGACATGGATCGGATGGCGAACCGGCTGGAGGTTCTGGTGGAGAAGGAGCGGCTCACCCCCGGGACATTTCATTGTCCTGGATGACGCGTCGCGTGCTCCCGCTGATGGCGCGCTCGCACAAGATGTGCCATCTCTCCGGCTCCGATGACCCTACATGGGTCTCTTGGCTTTGAAGGAAATATGCCCTGAGAGGCAATAATAAAGTTGTTATTATATATTCCTTATACATGATAGATGTTTATTTTACATGCTAGAAATGTATTGATTCGGAAACATCAATACATGTGTGTTTAATAAACAAAAAGGGTTCCTAGTCATGCCTCTCAAATAGACTAGCTTGTTGATTAATAGGATGATCAAGGTTTCCTGATCATGGACATTGGATGTTGTTAATAACAAGGTCACACCATTGGTGGAATGATGTGATGAACATTCATCCTAAGTATAGCATTACGATCAAGTCATTATGTTTATATTGCTATAACATCATATGAAGTAATCTTTATCCTTAGACCATGAGATCATGTTAATTGCTAACACCGGAAGAGTATCTTGATAACATCAAACGTCACACCGTAACAGGGTGACTATAAAGATGGGTTCAGTACTACGAAGGTGTTATGTTGAGGCTCATGGATCAAGAGTGGAATTTGTCAATCCAGATGACGGATAGATATACTCTGGGCCCTCTCGGTGATATCACATTAGGATAGCTTGCAAGCAAGTGATGTGATCACTAGAATGTTATATCACGGGAACGAGAAAAGAGTGCATGTCGGTAACGAGATCAAACTAGGTATGGAGATACCGATGATTGAATCTCGGACATGTAATATATCGAGAGACAAAAGGAAAACTTGTTGTTGTGCTCATCATACCTTCCTCTTGGGGTTCCCCAACGAGCTCGAATATATTTTGAGCCATCAGGCTCTTTTTGTGGCGCCGTTGCCGGGGAGTCAAGGACATCTTCACAAGGGGAGTCCCTCACAACCAATCTCTTTACTTTGTTTTTTTGTTTTGCTTGGTTTATTTCTGATTTGTTTGCTTGTTCTTTTTATCAAAAATATAAAAAAATTAGTTCCTACTATAGTTGTTATTTTTGTTGGTCTGTTATTGTCTTGCTTTATCATGCTTTATATCAATGGTTGGTTTCTTTGAAACTTAATCTAATTGGCAAGGTGGGTTCACAGAAGAACAAAAATATTATTATAAGGAACACCGCTTGTCACAAAAGGGAAACACTTATGGGAACAAATTGATAAATTGTATACCATAGCTAGAAATGTGTGCTTTACTCATAATGTTACTTATTGCTTTGATAAATCTTGTTGCTGTAGGAGGTATAAACACCTCCCTTTTCAATGTGAGTATAATGATGATGTTACCATATCTTCTTATGTTAAGGGAAATTATGAATTTTATGATGTGGAACAAATTGAATAATCTATTGCTTAGAAGGGTGCATTCGAACTAGTTTATTTGCTTGAAAATACTGATGATGCACCTTATAAATATGAGGTTTATGATATACTTAAATTTTGCTTTGAATATTACAAGGAAGAAATGGCTATATTCTTGAATATCTTAATAGATGTTCTCCACCAGCGGAAGAGACTAATGCCATGCAGGAGCCTATGGAAGAAGAAATTGCTAAAACTGGAAGCTCATTGGATGAAAAATAGGAGGAGAGTGATGATCAAGAGGATGAAGAATGGATATACCCATTCCTACCTTCTAATGAGAGTAACTCTTTACCCCTTACAATATTTGATTGTCCCCGATGCTTAATAAAGGAGGATGAATGTTATGTTCCTGAGGATTCTTTTGAAAATGTTTATAATAAAGCTCTAGATGATGGTCCTATATTGGTTTATAATATTAATTATACTACTATTGAAAATGAGATTGATCAGTCATCTTGTTATAAAATTGTTAAAAGTGGGTTTGAAGGTTTTAATCCCACTATTTTTGAGCTTGATAAAAATTATGTGTTTGTAGATCATGAAAAGCATGCTTTATGTGATAGTTATATTGTTGAGTTTATTCATGAGGCTAGTGAAAATTATTATGAGATAGGAAAATATGGTTGTAAAAGTTTTCATGGTACTGAAACACCTCTCTATTTGCTGAAAGTTTTGAAGTTACTCTCGTTTTATCTTCCTATGCATGTCGCTTTGTTCTTTGTGAATTTATTTGCGTATAAGATTCCTATGCATAGGAAGTGGGTTATACTTTATGTTTTGAATTTACTTCTCTATGCTCTCTTTTACTTCAATTCATATTTCTTATGTGAGCATCATCGAAATTATCATGCCTAGCTCAAAGGCGTTAAAGAAAAGCACTTATTGGGAGATAACCCAAATTTTGTTAGGAATCTTTTGTTGAGTCTTGGAAGTTATTGCTTCAGTAATAACCTCTCCTTATCATTTTTGTGTGTTTTTTGTGCCAAGAGTAACCTTTAATGAGAGAGAAGTAAGATTTGGGCAAGTTGTTGTCCCGAAATAGATTTCTGTGCTTCGCTGTAAAAATTCTTGAAAAATCTCTGTATGTCGGTTTGAGCTGTAATGTTTTGTGCTTCTGACCCAGGTTGTTATCCAACTTTCGTTAGTTCAACACTTTTCGATTTGAGCAACATAAGTTCTTCAAAAAAATCGGTTTTAACCTGCTGGTCTGTTTTGACAGATTTCTGCCATTATTTGCATTTGCCTCTTAATCTCTTTCTCTTTGAGTTCTCTTTGATCATTTGTAATTTTTAAAGGAAGTTTACAGTAGCTTGTATTTTAATGGAAGTTTTACTTGTGTTGAAACTGAACCAAAAGACTTATTATCTTGAGTACACTAATGTTGCTAATGAAGATTGTGTGAAGTTTTGTATGAAGGAAAATTTAAAGTGTAGGGAAGAGTAATGTGATAAGATGAAGAATGGACAAAATCTCCAGCTTGGGGATGCCACCCGTGTCACCCCAAGAAATATTCAAGAAGTACAAGCGTCAAAGCTTGGGGATGCCCAAGGCATTCCCTTCTTCATCAATAAAAATTTCAGGTTTCTTCTAAACACTTCATTTTTATTGTTTCATGCACAATTGTGTTGTTCTTGGAGCGTCTTCGTCTTCGTTTTTGTTTTTAGTTTTTGTTTGATTAGTTTTCTTGAATAAATTGGTTGGACCCCTCATTCATGCATTAGTTTTCAAATAAAGTTGATTTGGATTGGAAAAGAGTAGGAAAGTTCATGCTTAAGTGGTAAAAAGGAGCTTGTTTTTGACTATGACTTAGACTTTATCATGTCATGCTTGATATTGTTTTGGCTTTATGCTTAGTGATTATTGTTATAGCATGACATGTTATAAACAATTGAGATTGCTTAATGTGCCTTGAAAGAATCATGCGTTGTTTTAGCATATAAAATCATAACATTGTGATATTCTCCTTTAATGCTTTATTTGGGTTGACTTGGCGCATGCTCACACCATGTTAAGACTATACCAAGTCACCATAGCCTCTATGATCATTTAGTTTTCAACTTGTAATATCACTTTATGCTTTAATTAACGATGTTTTGTCGCTTTGCATGATTATGGCCATTATTGCTCTCTTAGTTGGTCGCTCCTAGTCTTTTGCTAGCCTCCACACCAAGTATGAGTTCCACTCATGCATCCAACTCCAAATAAAACCAAGTTATTCCAAAGAGTCCACCATACCTACCTATTATCATTTGCTATTCCAAGTATATTCATGTTTTTATCTACCTTCCGAATTAAACTTGTTATGTGAAAATTAGTGATTAAAGCTCTCATGAACTTGATGGCACACTTTACTTTTCTTTCCCTAATAAACTTGAACCATTGTGTCATCTATGTTGTATATGCTTGCACTTATACGTTGGGATTAGCAGAACCATGTTGTCATGGGGAATGCTTTCAACATTGCACTTGTACATTGTACCCAGTTGATATCATGCTCTTTTGTTTATGGATGTCGTCGGTGTGAAATGAAAGGGGAGCTTGTAAGTCCATCGAGTTATGTATTTGTGTTAGAGAAACGCCTAGGCCACTAGCCTAAGCCATGCCTAATCATGGTGGAAACTTGCAGCATCACCATAGTGAGCAATCTATGAAGCATTCTTCTTATAAAAAAAGAGACAGAGATTGAGAAAAAGAAAAAAAAGAGAAAATAGGAAAGAGAGAAAAAAACACCATTTTCCCATGGTAAATAAGAAGATTGCTGAGATGCTCATTGTCTGCTTGCCTTGTCATTTCGAGTGTGGGATAGCTCTTGTATCATGTTCTAGGGGTGCCCCGTTGGCGGTTCTCTATGATACACATGTACTTACTATGACAAGAACTTACCGGTAACTAAACTTGAGTAGCATGAGGAGCGACCCTCATATTCAAGGGACATGAGATTGCCAACTTATACTTTGTCAAGCATATACTCCATAGTTTGTTCACTTTAACCTTAATCACTTCAAGATGCTTATGATAGGGGAAATGAGAGCTGAAAGCTAATAAGTACCATAATTTTTGGAAGCTCTTTATGAGACTTGAATCCCTACTTCCTTCTATGAAGGCCTTTCTTTTACTTTTATGTTGAGTCTCCATCTTCTATCTTTATGCACCTATTGAGAGAGCATAGTGGCCATTCTTAGTTTAATGTGCATTGTGCCAAAAGTTGTTGATTGATTCATAACTTTGATATTGCTTGTTCTTAAACTATTTGTATTTAGTCACCCTTATGAACTTCGAAGGTGTCCTATGCATTTATGTTTTGCTACACTATGAGGGACAAGCTGAATACCATTCTCAATATGTGAAACAAACAAACGTCTTTCAAAGCATTGTTATTCATGAATCTTTTGTTTGTAGCTTTTCATGTTATAACATAGTTGCTATGTCTTATTGTTAGAACTATATCTTTCATGCTATGTTAAAGTACTATGATCCTAGCTATCAATGTTATAAATACCTTGATCAATATTATGATGGTGCATGTGACCTCAAAAATTATTCTTTATTTTTATCACTTACCTACTTGAGCACGAGGAGGAGTTAAGCTTGGGGATGTTGATACGTTGCAAACGTATCTATAATTTTTGATGTTCCATGCTTGTTTTATATCTACTTTCTTATGTTTTGTCCACACTTTGGAGTATTTTTACACATTTTCTGGAACTAACCTATTAACTAGATGCCACAGTGTCAGTTGCCTGTTTTCTGCTGTTTTTGGTTTCAGAAAAGCTAGTAAGGAAATATTCTCGAATTGGACCGGACAAAAACCCAAGTGAATATTTCACCAGAAGGAACACGGAGTCCGGAGGGGAGACGAATAGGGGAGCCAAGCCGGCTAGACCTGGTGGTGGCGCGACCAGCCCTAGCCGCGCCACCAGGGGTGTGGGCCCCCTAGTACTCCACCGACCTTGCCCCTTCGCCTATATATTGCCTTCGGGATGAAAACCCTAAGTACCCGATCAAAATTCCACGAAAGAGTCTATAGCCTCCGCCATCTCCATCCCTAGACCGGGAGGGATGTGAAGCTCTTCCTGGCACCCTGCCGGAGGGGAGAGATCACCCTAGAGGCCTTCTTCATCAGCATGCCTTCCTCTGATGTGATGCGTGAGTAGTTCATCCCTAGACTACGGGTCCATGTAGTAGCTAGATGGTTGGTTCTTCTCCTTTGTGCTACCATGTCTAGATCTTGTGAGCTCCGTTCATGATCAAGATCATCTATTTGTAATCTACATGTTGTGTTTGCGGGGATCCGATGGATATTGAGATGCTATTTTAGATTGATTATTGATTCTATCATGTCTATGTTATTTGTGATCTTGCATGCTTCCCGTTGTTAGTAGCTATCTTGGCCGAGTAGATGCTAGCAACTCCAAGAGGGAGTATTTATGCTCGATAGTGGGTTCATGCCTCTAGGAATCTGGGGAAGTGACAGAAATCTCTAAGGTACTAGATGTGCTGTTGCTACTAGGGAGAAAACAACAATCCTTTGTTTATAGAACAATCATATTGTTTACTTTACACACTTTGCTTGATGCAATTATCTGTTGCTTGCAACTTAATACTAGAGGGGGTTTGGATGATAACCTAAAGGTGGATTATTAGTCATAAATGCAGTTGGATTACAGTCTATGTATAATGTTGTAATGCCCAATCAAATCTCGTAGGCGTCAAGATGATTAGTATATGCATGTATGCTTTCTCGGTGTCTGTCAATTTCCCTGCTATAATTTGTTCACCAACATGTCATCTATCTTAAGGAGAATCACCTCTAGTGAACTATGGGCCTCGGTCCATTCTTTACCATCAATCTACAATCTATTTACTATTTTGTGTTTACTTTCTGCAAGCAATTACTATCTTCCACACAATACGTTTAATCCTTTGTTTTCAGCAAAACTGGTGAGATTGACAACCTCGCTGTAAGTTGGGGCAAAGTTCTGTGGTTGTGTTGTGCAGGATTCCAAGTTGGAAACAACACCTTGGAGGTGTTTCCTTGCTCCTACTGGTTCGATAACCTTGGTTTTATAACTAAGGGAAAACTTGCTGCTGTGCTCATCATACCTTCCTCTTGGGGTTCCCCAACAAGCTCGCATATATTTTGAGCCATCACTAATCACATAAGTTAGATGGGTATTTCATGGTGAACCATATGATCCTCCAAATGAACCGGGGGAAGCACATCTTTATCATCAAGATCAAGTAGGGGAAGCAGATGTTGATCAACTAGATCAACTGATAGAGGCAGCTCCTGAGCATCTAGATCAACTTGTAGAAGGGGAGGAGAGAAAAAGCACAAGCTGCATGAAACGGGTTTCATTTCTGGTACTACCGCTATGCCAGATGACAAGGTATATCTGTAGAACAACAAATGTTTAGGTTATGTGTCTTTGATGTTTCTCTATAAACGTATCTGTTAATCTACTAATCGCAGAAGCAGACCACCAAAGAGGACTTTGATGGTAATGGTGATGACCTACTCATTGATGAGCCTGCACCTCAGGTTGTGGATTGGGTACACATCTAGATGGATTTGATGCAGGACTGCTGATCATCAGGGGTGTACTTTTGGTGCCGTCTAGGTAGTCTAATTACCACTAGCCCAGCTCCAGAACTCTTGGGGTGTAGAGCTATCCCATGATTGGTTTTCTACTGTCGTAGTTCTATAATATGGATCTACCTTATGATTTCTAGGCCTTTTTTAGCAGAACTGTAATTGGAAACTATTTCGTATATTAGTATATATATGTGTGTTTCTGTGTGTTTTTAGTCTGAAATCCGAGCTTATGCTTTTATCGGTTCCTAAACGGTATTTGAGGCCCCAGTGCTGTTGCCCTATGCTGCTAGCCCTTCCCCTCCAACAATGCTCTGTGAGCCAAATCAGCAAAAGGATATACTATATAAGCTCGTCTCAATTTGATTCGAAGAGGGGCGATTTTTCTCAGTCCTTGTAAGGAGTACCAAGGGAAGGAGGAGGCTGGATCGGTCAATTATCTCACCCCCTTATGTGGGACCCTCTTTAACTGACCCCTGGCATGGGTCCCGCTTGAAACAGCTATAGGCCCCACGTGATAGCTGGGATCAAAAATTCGGGAATCTCTCCTGGCAAAATGTTCCCACCACTTCCACTTAAAAATAGGAATTTCTATTTTCGTGCCCCTGGTTCATTAGTTGTACTCAGTTTCCCCAGCCGCTTAGTTTTTCCTCACTTTTGCCCTCCCTCCATTACGAAACCCTCACATGCGCTCGGACGGGGGGATGCCGTCAGGTCAAAGGCTTGACCATTACATGCTGACCG
This sequence comes from Avena sativa, assembly GCA_916181665.1. Taxonomy (NCBI): domain Eukaryota; kingdom Viridiplantae; phylum Streptophyta; class Magnoliopsida; order Poales; family Poaceae; genus Avena; species Avena sativa. The sequence goes on along the minus strand of OV702290.1, from coordinate 20,379,096 downwards.
GTGGGACCACGTTGGGGCGAGTCGTGCGTTGAGCGTTACATTACGTCGCCTCGACCATTACATGCTGACAGGTGGGGCCAGGATACACAGCTGACCAGCCATCTCTCGCTGATTATGGGGGACGTGGTGTGGGACCATGTGGGGCACGTTTGGTGGTTTCATGTGCCTTGTCACCTAAATTGGAAGTTTTTTTATGTTTTTTTATGATTGGCCTTTTTAAGAGCGCCTTTCCCCCCCTCTCTCGCTAACAGTTGTGTTTTTTTGCCCAAAAAGGTAGCGAATCTAGAGCAGCTTCTCTCTGATACATCATAAACGTATCTATAATTTTTGATGTTCCATGCTTGTGTTATATCTACTTTCTTATCTTTTATCCACACTTTGGGGCTAACCTATTAACAAGATGCCATAGTGCCAGTTCCCTATTTTCTGCTGTTTTTGGTTTCAGAAAAGCTAGTAAGGAAACCGGACAAAAGCCAAAGTCAATATTTTACCAGAAGCAACACGGAGTCCGGAGGGGAGACGAAGTGGCGCACCAAGGCGGCCACACCTGGTGGTGGCGCGGCCTAGGGGGGCGCGCCACCAGGGGTGTGGGCCCCTGGTGCTCCATCGACCTTGCCCCTTCGCCTATAAAATCCTCCCGGGACGAAAACCCTAAGTACCCGATCAAAGACCCAATCAGAAATCCACGGAAGAATCTGTAGCCGCCGGTATCTCCATCCCTAGATCAGGGGGATCCGAAGCTCTTCCCGACACCCTACCAAAGGGGAGAGATAACCCTGGATGCCTTCTTCATCACCATGACTGGCTCGGTGTGATGCGTGAGTAGTTTATCCTTGGACTATGGGTCCATGTAGTAGCTAGATGGTTGGTTCTCCTACTTTGTGTTATCATGTTTAGATCTTGTGAGCTCCATTCATGATCAAGATCATCTATTTGTAATCTTACATGTTGTGTTTACGGGGATTCGATGGATATTGAGATGCTATTTCAGATTGATTATTGATTCTATCATGTCTATGCTATTTGTGATCTTGCATGCTCTCCATTGTTTGTAACTATCTTGGCCAAGTAGATTCTTGCAACTCCAAGAGGGACTATTTATGCTCGATAGTGGGTTCATGCCTCTAGTAATCTGGGGAAGTGACGGGAATCTCTAAGGTTGTAGATGTGTTGTTGCTACTAGGGAGAAAACAACAATCCTTTGTCCATGGGACAATCCTATTGTTTACTTTACAAACTTTGCTTAATGCAATTATCTATTACTTGCAACTTAATAGTGGAAGGGGTTCGTATGATACCCTGAAGGTGGATTATTAGTCATAGATGCAGTTGGATTATGGTCTATGTATAATGTTGTAATGCCCAATCAAATCTAATAGGAGTCAAGATGATTAGTATATGCATTGTATGCTTTCTCAAATCTTTCAATTGCCCCGCTGTAATTTGTTCACCCAACATGTTATTTATCTTAAGGAGAATCACCTCTAGTGAACTATGGACCCTGATCCATTCTTTTACCATTGATATACCATCTACTATTTACTGTTTACTGTTTACTTTCTATAAGCAATTACTATCTTCCACACTATATGTTTAATCCTTTGATTTCAGCAAAACCAGTGAGATTGACAACCTCACTGTAAGTTGGGGCAAAGTTCTGTGGTTGTGTTGTGCAGGATTCCAAGTTGGTAGCAACACCTTGGGGTTGTTTCCTTGCTCCTACTAGTTCGATAACCTTGGTTTCATAACCGAGGGAAACTTGCTGATGTGCTCATCATACTTTCCTCTTGGGGTTCCCAACGATCCCGAGATATCTTGAGCCATCAAGCCTTTTTCTGGCACCGTTGCCGGGGAGTTAAGGACAACTTCATAAGGGGAGTCTCTCACAACCTATCCCTTTACTTTTTTTTGTTTTGCTTAGTTTATTTTTGCTTTGTTTGCTTGTTTCTTTTTATAAAAAATACAAAATAAATTAGTTCCTACTATAGTGGTTATTTTCGGTTGTCTATTATTGTCTTGCTTTATCATTCTCTCTATCAATGGTTGGTTTCTTTGAAACTAGATCTTATTGGCAAGGTGGGTTCACAGAAGAACAAAAATATTATTATAAGGAACACCGCTTGTCACAAAAGGGGAAACACTTATGGGAACAAATTAATAAATTGTATACCATTGCTAGAAACGTGTGCTCTACTTATAATGTTACTTATTGCTTTGATAAATCTTGTTGATGTAGGAGGTATAAACACCTCCCTTTTCAATGTGAGTATAATGATGATGTTACCATATCTTCTTATGTTAAGGGAAATTATGACTTTTATGATGTGGAACAATTTGAAGAATTTATTGCTTGGAAGGGTGCATTCGAACTTGCTTATTTGCTTGAAAATACTGATTATGCACCTTATAAATATGAGGTTTATGATATACTTAAATTTTGCTTTGATAATTACAAGGAAGAAAATGGCTATATTCTTAAATATCTTAATAGATGCTATCCACCTACGGAAGAGACTAATGCCTTGCAAGAGCCTATGGAAGAAGAAATTGCTGAAACTGGAAGCTCATTGGATGAAAAAGAGGAGGAGAGTGATGATCAAGAGGAGGAAGAATGGAGCAGCTACCCATGTCTACCTCCCAATAAGAGTAACTCTTTAACTAATACCTTATTTGATCGCCCTCCATGCTTACCAAAGGAGGATGAGTGTGATATTTATATTGTTGAGTTTGTTCATGATGCTACTGAAGAACATTATGAGAGAGGAAAATATGGTTGTTGGAATTCTCATGTTACTAAAACACCTCCCTTTATATTGAAAGTTCCAAAGTTGCTCTTGTTTTATCTACCCATTCTTGTTACTATGTGCTTCTTTGATTTATTTTCTTACAAGATTCCTATGCATAGGAAGTGGGTTAGACTTAAATGTGTATCATATTTGCTCCTTGATGCTCTCTTTTGCTTCAATTTATATTTTTTATGTGAGCATCTTCTGAAATTACTGAGCCTAGCTCAAAGGCGTTAAAGAAAAGCACTATTGGGAGATAACCCAAATCTTTATTCAGTAAGTTTTTCTTTTGTTGAGTCTTGGAACTTATTGCTTCAGTAATAACCTCTCCTTATCATCTTTGTGTGGTTTTTGTGCAAAGAATAACCTCTAATGAGAGAGAAGTAAGACTTGGGAAAGTTGTTGTCCCAAAACAGATTTTTGTGCTTCACTGTAAAACATCGTGAAAACTCCCTGTAAGTCAGATTAAGCTGTAATTTTTTGTGCTTCTACCCCAGGTTGTTATCTAACTTTATTTAGTTTAACACTTTTCGATTTGAGCAACAGAAGGTCTTCGAAAAAATCGGTTTTTACCTGCTGGTCTGTTTTGACAGATTTCTGCCATTATTTGCATTTGCCTCTTAATCTCTTTCTCTTTGAGTTCTTGCCAATTAATTGAACTTTTAAAAGGAATTGCTACAGTAGACTGTGTTTTAATGGAAGTTTTACTTGTGATGAAACTGAACCCAAAGACTTATTATGTTGAGTACACTAATGTTGCTAATGAAGATTGTGTGAAGTTTTGTATGAAGGAAATTTTAAAGTGTAGGGAAGAATAATGTGATGAGATGAAGTATGGACAAAAGATCAAACTTGGGGATGCCACCCGTGTCACCCAAGAAATATTCAAGAAGTACAAGCGTCAAAGCTTGGGGATGCCCAAGGCATCCCCTTTTTCATCAATAAAAATCTCAGGTTTTCTTCCAAACACTTCATTTTTATTGTTTCATGCACAATTGTGTTGTTCTTGGAGCGTATTTGTTTTTGTTTTTAGTTTTCTTTTGTTTGGTTTGATTAAATAAATTGGTTGGACCCCCGCATTCATACATAGTTTCAAATAAGTTGATTTGGATTGGAAAAGAGTAGGAAAGTTCATGCTAATAAGTGGTACAAAAGGAGTTTTGTTTTGACTATGGCCTAGACTTTATCATGTCATGTTTAATATTGCTTTGACTTTATGCTTAGTGATTATTGTTGTAGCATGAATTGTTCCAAACAACTGAGATTGCTTAACGTGCCTTGAAAGAATCATGCGATGTTTTAGCATACAAGAGCATAATATTGTGGTATTCTCCTTTGATGCTTTATTTGGGTAGACTTGGAGCATGCTTACACCACGTTAAGACTATACCAGTCACCGTAGCCTATATGATCATTTAGTTTTTGACTTGTAGTATCACTTTATGCTTTAATTAATAATGTTTTGTCGCTTTGCATGATTATGGCCATTATTGCTCTCTTAGTTGGTCGCTCCCAGTCTTTTGCTAGCCTCCACATGTACCAAGTATGAGTTCCACTCATGCATCCAACTCGAAATAAAACCAAGTTATTCTAAAGAGTCCACCATACCTACCTATTAGCATTATTGCTATTCCAAGTATATTCATGTTTTTATCTACCTTCCAAATTAAACTTGTTATGTGAAAATTAGTGATTAAAGCTCTCACAAACTTGATGGCACACTTTACTTTCTTGCACTTAATAAACTTGAACCATTGTGTCCAACTATGTTGCGTATATGCTTGCGCTTTATAAGTTGTGGATTAGAAGAACCATGTTACCATGGGGAACGTTTTCAACATTGCACTTTATTTAGTTGATATCATGTTCTTTTGTTTATGGATCCCGGTGGTGTGAAATAAAAGGGGAGCTTGTAAGCTCATGGAGTTTGTATATGTGTTAGATAAACGCCTAGGCGGCTAGCCTAAGCCATGCCTAATCATGGTGGAAACTTGCAACATAACCATAGTGAGCAATCTGTGAAGCATCCTTAATAAAAACCTATGCAAATAGCAAATAAAAAGATCACTAAGATGCTCATTGTCTGTTGCCTTGTCATCTTGACATGGGATAGCTCCTATATCATGGGGCAAGGGGTACCCCGTTGGCGGTTTCTATGATACACATGTACTTACAATGACAAGAACTTACTCGTGACTAAAGTTGAGTAGCATGAGGTTCGGTACTCGTAAGCAAGGGGCATGAGATTTTAAACTTATAACTTGCCAAGCATATCCTCATATTTGTGTCACTTTAACCTTAATCACCTAAAGATGCTTATGATAGGGGCAATGAGAGCTCAAAGGTAATAAGTACCATAATTTTTGGAAGCTCTTTATGAGACTTGAATCCCTGCTTCCTTCTATGAAGGGCCTTTCTTTTACTTTTATGTTGAGTCTCCATCTTCTATCTTTATGCACCAATTGAGAGAGCATAGTGATCATTCTTAGTTTAATGTGCATTGTCCCAAAACTTGTTGATTGATTCCTAACTTTTATATTGCTTGTTCTTAAATTATTTGTATCTAGTCACCCTTATGAACTTTGAAGGTGTCCTATGCATTTGTGTTTTGCTATACCATGAGGGACTAGCTGAATACCATTCTTATTATGTTTTCTATATGTGAAACAAACAAACATCTTTAAAACATTGTTATTCATGAATCTTTTGTTTGTACCTTTTCATGTTGCAACATAGTTGCTATGTCTTATTGTTAGAACTATATCTTTCATGTCTATGTTAGAGTACTATAATCCCAGCTATCAATGTTTTACAAATACCTTGATCAAGATTGTGATGGTGCATGTCACCTAAAATTTATTCTTTTTATCACTTACCTACTCAAGGATGAGCAGGAGTTAAGGTTGGGGATGCTTGATACGTCGTAAATGTTCCATGCTTGTTTTATATCTACTTTCTTATGTCTTGTCCACACTTTGGGGTATTTTTATACATTTTCTGGAACTAACCTATTAACAAGACGCCACAGTGCCAGTTGCCTGTTTTCTGCTGTTTTTGGTTTCAAAAAAGCTAGTAAGGAAATATTCTCGGAATTGGACCGGACAAAAGCCAAAGTCAATATTTTACCCGAAGCAACACCGAGTCCGGAGGGGAGACGAAGTGGCGCACCAGGGCGTCCACACCTGGTGGCAGCGCGGCCTGGGGGGCACCAGGGGTGTGGGCCCCCTAGTGCTCCATCGACCTTTCCCCTTTGCCTATAAAAGCCTCCTGGGACGAAAACCCTAAGTACCCGATCAAAGACCCAATCAGAAATCCACGGAAGAGTCTGTAGCCGCCGCCATCTCCATCCCTAGATCAGGGGGATCCGAAGCTCTTCCCGGCACCCTACCAAAGGGGAGAGATCACCTTGGAGGCCTTCTTCATCACCATGACTGCCTCCATTGTGATGCGTGAGTAGTTCATCCTTGGACTATGGGTCCATGTAGTAGCTAGATGGTTGGTTCTCCTCCTTTGTGCTATCATGTTTAGATCTTGTGAGCTCCGTTCATGATCAAGATCATCTATTTGTAATGTTACATGTTGTGTTTGCAGGGATCCGATGGATATTGAGATGCTATTTCAAATTGATTATTGATTCTATCATGTCTATGTTATTTGTGATCTTGCATGCTCACCGTTGTTTGTAACTATCTTGGCCAAGTATATGCTTGCAACTCCAAGAGGGAGTATTTATGCTCGATAGTGGGTTCATGCCTCTAGTAATTTGGGGAAGTGACAGTAATCTCTAAGGTTGTAGATGTGTTGTTGCTACTAGGGAGAATATAGCAATCCTTTGTCCATGGGACAATCTTTTTGTTTACTTACACACGTTGCTTAATGCAATTATCTGTTGCTTGCAACTTAATAGTGGAAGGGGTTCGGATGATAACCTGAAGGTGGATTATTAGTCATAGATGCAGTTCGATTACGGTCTATGTATAATGTTGTAATGCCCAATCAAATCTCATAGGAGTCAAGATGATTAGTATATGCATTGTATGCTTTCTCAAATCTGTCAATTGCCCCGCTATAATTTGTTCACCCAACATGCTATTTATCTTAAGGAGAATCACCTCTAGTGAACTATGGACCCTGGTCCATTCTTTTACCATTGATATACCATCTACTATTTACTGTTTATTGTTTACTTTCTGCAAGAAATTACTATCTTCCACACTATACGTTTAATCCTTTGATTTCAGCAAAACCGGTGAGATTGACAACGTCACTGTAAGTTGGGGCAAAGTTCTGTGGTTGTGTTGTGCAGGATTCCAAGTTGGTAGGAACACCTTGGGGTTGTTTCATTGCTCCTACTGGTTTGTAACCTTGGTTTCATAACTGAGGGAAACTTGCTGCTATGCTCATCATACCTTCCTCTTGGGATTCCCAACAAGCTCGAGATATCTTGAGCCATCACTCTCTTCATTCATTATTCCTTTTGCCCTCGTTTTTCCCCAATCTGGTAGCAAGTCTAGAGCAGCAAAACTAACCAGCACCATAAATAAATTCAGTAAACAGAGCATATATAGATAAAGCAGCTAATATAGGTTATATAGTATGGTACTTAACGAGGTTCGACAATTAGGCTGCTCAGCAGTAGCGGCGGACAAGTTCAACACAGACAAGACAAAAGAAGCTGCTTTATAGTAGTAGAAGCAACATCAGATGAGTGGCCCCTCATGGCCTCTTCCAGGAGGGCCTCTGCCTCCTCTCTCTAGCGCCTCCTCCACTTCTTGCTGCCCAGTCCCTTGACCTTGGGCGCCTTGGGCTTGATCGGGGGCATGTGACCCTCCTCGATAGCCACCTTATGGAGGTTGTAGAGGTGAAGACCGAGAATCTGGTGCTTGGCTATGAAGCCGTGGACGTTCACGGACTCTCCGTAGGTCCTCGCGTCCTCGGCATGCTTCACGAGGGAGTTGAAGTCCGTGGCGCGGAGCCTCCTGGTGGGGCAGAAGGGGCACCTATACATGTCACCGATGAAGAAGTTGTTGTACTGGCCGGACATCAGCCTCCTCAGCACATGACGAGTCTTGGTATCCTTGGACTCGTCGTCGCTGCGGACGTCGCTGCTATCCTCCTGTTGGAAAAAAACATTAGAGTGCAATAAGGACATGATTGAGATACTTTGATTATCGGGATTGATTATTTGCATAAATTAACCAATTGAGATCTCCTGATTATTTCCCAAATCTCAAACCAAATCGAATACTGATCCCAACTACGAACAGGGGGGTTCAAATACGAACAGATTCATTGAAATACGAGATCTAACACAAGAGGATTAGCTACAGTAAAAATATGAACAACCGAGCCCTAATAACATACGATCTAACATCCAACGATGGGAACAGGGGAAGAACAAGGGAAGGGGATAAAACCCTGGTTACCTCCGACCATGGGTCGGCGATGCTGGTGTTGTAGGGGTTCTCCGGCCTTATGTAAACAACCTCCTCATAGGGGTCCCAGCCGAGCAGGATCTGCCCGAGACCGGCAGGGGCCTCCTCGCTGGTGGCTACGGCGGATGCGGGGACGGGGAAGGGGGACTGTACGGGGACGGGGGCCTCCTTGCCGGCGGCCTTGGAGGCACCAATGGACACCGCGTTGTTCTTCTCCATCGCCGGCGTGGTTGGGGTTTTCTTGGGGGTTTGCAGAGGGTGATGGGACACTGGAGACGGTTGAGTGAGCGAGTGAGTGATGAGTGAGAGTGGGGAGGCCTCTATTAAAGGAGAAGAGAAGCGACGTTTCGCTGCACTACCGTGCACCGTGTCACCGTGTACGCTACTGCACCATGCACGGCCACACATGTCCGCTACCGCCCCGTGCACCGTACACGCGTACCGTGAGTCACGTTTTTCCCTCGTGTCTAACCCTGGCGATTCAGTTGTACTCAGTTTTGCCCTCGAGTGTAACACTAGCAGTTTGGTTCTACTTAGTTTTGCCCTCCAGTACTAACATTGCCATGTGCAATATACTCAGTTTTACCCTCCGGTGGCTGGTCAACAGAAAGGTTTTAGCTAGCTAATTGAGTCATTTTATGCACAGCAAATTCAAAAAGAGCAAAACACAGTGGCATCTACCCAGGGAGTCTTATTATGTGACCTGCCACCATAAGAAATGTATATAAACCAAGATTTAACCTAAATCACCACTTCTCAAATCACCTACTATCTATGAAGGTCCATGGCTTTCTACTCAAGCCTCATCCCCAAACATCCCTTCCCAAAACATAGTTTGTCTGAATGAGGCAATAATTGTCAAACTGGTGTATATCTGAATTGCAAATAGTTTGATGTATGCCAAGATGTATTTTATTGTATAAAAGACGCATTTTCCATTTTTTAAATCCTTTTATATTTTATATTTGAATCCCTTTGTCAGTCTTTCCCTTGGTTTTTAAGTTCTACTCAGTTTTGCCCTTGGTTCTTAAGTGCTACTCAGTTTTCCCCTCTCTTTGTATCCATCTCTCGCACCTGTGCTCATCTTCACTGCTACACTCAGGTTGGTCGAGACATTTGTCACACGGATCGTGCCCACCAACCATTGATCCTCTATGATCTAGCAGACAGGATAACCCTTATATCTGTCGGGGGCACCCCTCTATCCATGCAAAATAACGAGTATGCCACCGGTACTTTAACTCCATAAACAAATGAACTTGAATATAATTTGAAGGGAGCGTGTTTGAAGGTGTATAATTTGTGCATTATATTCCACTCCATGAAAATGATAATCTCTCAAGATTTTCTTAGCACAAAATTATCACGTATTAAGTGCGATTTCAAAGAGTTCAAATGTGTATAATTTTCGTATACGCAAGTTTATACATTACATTCCACTCCATGGAAATGATAAATGATCAGGATTTTATTAGCACAACATTATCATGACCTATGTGTGATTTCAAAGAGTCCAAAGGTGTATAATTTTCGTATATGCCAGTTTATCCATTACATTCCACTATATGAAAATGATAATCTCTCAAGATTTTCTTAGCACAACATTATCACGTATTAAGTGCGATTTCAAAGAGTTCAAAGGTGTATAATTTTTGTAAACGCAAGCTTATGCATTATATTTCACTCCATGGAAATGGTAATCTCTCAAGATTTTCTTAGCACAATATTATCATGTATTAAGTGCGATTTCAAAGAGTTCAAAGGTGTATAATTTTTGTATACACAAGTTTATGCATTATATTTCACTCCATGAAAATGATAATCTCTCAAGATTTTCTTAGCACAACATTATCACGTATTAAGTGCAATTTCAAAGGGTTCAAAGGTGTATAATTTTTGTATACGCAAGTTTATGCATTATATTTCACTCCATGGAAATGATAATCTCTCAAGATTTTCTTAGCAGAACATTATCACGTATTGAGTGCGATTTCAAAGAGTTCAAAGGTGTATAAACTTCGTATATGCAAGTTTATGCATTACATTCCACTCTACGAAAATGGGGAGAAAATAATAATCTCTCAAAATTTTGTTAGCACATCATTATCATGTATTAAGTGCGATTTAAAAGTGTTCAAAGGTTTATAATTTTCACATATGCAAGTTTGTGCATTACATTCCACTCTATGAAAATGATAATCTCTCAAGATTTTCTTAGCACGACATTATCATGTATTAAGTGTGATTTCAAAGAGTTCAAATGTGTATAATTTTTGTATACGCAAGTTTATGCATTATATTTCACTCCATGGAAATGATAAATGATCAGGATTTCATTAGCACAACATTATCATGTCCTTAGTGCGATTTAAAAGAGTTCAAAGGTGTATAATTTTCGTATATGCATTACATTTCACTATATGAAAATAAAGCAACGGCACGGGCACGGGCGCGGGGCTGGCTCGGGGTCCCATATTGCAACGCCAACCTGGGTAAGTTGTGGTCCGGAGCTCACGTGGATAAGCTGTGGGTCCGGAGCTCACGTGGATAAGCTGTGGGTCCGACGCTCACGTGGATAAGCTGTGGGTCCGGCGCTCACGTGGATAAGCTGTGGGTCCGATGTTGATCTAGATAAGTTGAGAGAGGTATCCACTACGGGAATCAACTGAACGCAGCCCCACTTGTCAGCATGTAACGGCAAGGGTACTCTACAGGACCCGACCGAACGTGGCCCTACTCGTCAGCACGTAGCGGCGAGGGTCCACTATGGGACCCGACTGAACGCGGCCCCACTTGTCAGCACGTAACGGCAAGGCTGACGGACGGCGAGTTTTAGACCATGTGAGAGTTTTGTACAAGGAGATGGGCAAAAGTGAGGAAAAACTAAGCGGCTGGGGAAAACTAAGTACAACTAACGAACCGAGGGCATGAAAATAGAAATCCCTTAAAAATACTTACTGTAGAAAAACTGTACTGCCCAGCCCTACTACTAGTACTACTACTCCCCTGCCCATTCCTTTCTACCGATGACAAGACAAGAAACCACCACTAGTTAGCTCCCATCCAGCAAGCAACTGTTGGAACTACTGCAACATTCGATTGGGGAGTTCTTGCTGAAATAGGTGGGCGTATTTGCTCACCTCAAAATCTGCCTTTGTTTAATTTGCTTCTGATTGGGCCATTGGGGGTACTATTAGTACTACTAGTAGTACTCGGTATGCTTTGATTGTGGAGTTCTTGCTTATTTCTCATCTCGGAATCACCTAATCAGGATATTTTCCCTCTGCTCTGATCGATTGGGTGGGGTGGGGGTGGGGGGTTTGGGGGGGTACTGATTTCGTATGGATTTGGGATCGGGGCATGGTCACCTCTGTTCTAATTGGGGGATTTGGTCGGGTTTGATTTCAGTGTTCTTCACTTCTGTAACCTTTAGTTGCTACTCGTAATGTGTAGTGGATTTTGCGTTAGATTCTGTATGGAGAAATATGGGTCAGTGGCGCGCATGGCCACTACGGACAGGGCTGGTCCCGCCAGTTTCCTTAAATTTGCCTAAAAAGGTAATGTAGTAGTATATTCGTTGCGTTATTCCATTCTTTCCAATGCTGAAAGTGGTCGGCTGCAACCTGGATGTATCCCTGTGCTAAAAGTTGTCTCTTTCTGCATCCTGTTTTTGTGGAAGCCTCTATGACACCATATCTTCTTTAATTACTATAGCACGGTGGTACATACATGCGAACGTCCGGTGCTCTAGGTGCGGCAAATAGGATGGTACCCCCACATGCCGCAGGATCCAGCCAGTACCACTACTCACCAAACAAGCGCAATGCCACTGACCAGCTGGGAGGGCCCAGCTTAAAGAGAAAGGTGTTTTTCCCTTATTACCATGGTGCAGTCTGTTTAATTATTATCCGCTGGTGTCATGCATGCTTATCAGATGTTCAGAAACATATGTGTGATTTTATTAATTCTGGCACTGTGTTTAGAGCAAGCACAGCGTGATGAAAACACTGAGCCTAAGAAATCTTAGACCTATGTCTAACCGGTGGAGGGAGGGTGGTTAAGAAAAAGATTCTCCACACTTATCCCAGTACTAGACACAGAGTCCAGCTGAATAAAAAATCATATCTATCCCCGGTGGCTTCGTTCACGGGAGGATGAGGAGGAGTTTGGTGGGGAAAATTGGACTGGGCTAGGCCCCATTGGTTGAGCCTAAATGGTGGAGCTCTTTTCTTCCTTTAGACCCAAGTTCACCTTTTCCCTTAGACACAACCACACATTGTGCTTGCTCTTATGTGAATCCAGATCTGGATCCGTCTGACTGTCTCATACAGTCAGTATATGACTACTATGTACTGTATTGAACTGTTGAGCTCTGTTGCTATTTATGCAAATTGAAGGTGCTGCTGTGGAGGCTAAGGCTGATGTAGAGGCTAGTAGATTGATGATGCCCACACCAAAAGAAGACATCATCTATGCGACGAGGAAGTGCCAACATAGTACCCAGGTGGGCAGTCACCTCTCTAAGAAGTGGGTATAATTTGGAAATCCACAATTTCACATGTTATGATTTTCCGTGTTATTGTTATCAGCTAGTACTATATCTTTATGCTCATCAGAAGTTCACAAAAATCAAATCTGTTTGCTTTACAGGCAATGGTTTTGTCTTATATTATTAGATTTACTTGCTCTTTACATAATTTAACCTTTCCACTTAATTTCAATCAGTACCACGCACCAGCTGCTCAGCCCTTTCTACTACCGTTCTCTTGTCAAGCTTGTGAATTGAAAGGGGGCCCTGTATGCCCTTCCAAAGGCAGAGGGAAGTAAAATGGTGCATGGCCACCCTTCGCAAAGGGTACCCATGGTATCAGGTATGGATTCCAAGTGGTTTAGACAGACTTGATGTAAGATCTTGTGTCTCACTTTTTTTGCCGTCGCCTTACTTCTCTATCAAATTTCTCATGAAGGTTGTCCCTTGTGTCTCTCGCCCCATTATAAACAAGATGTTCGGAAATGACAAGTTTCTAACTCTGTATAGCAAGGGCCCTAAAGGCATGCGGCAACTATATGATGTGGATATTTTCCAGACGATGGCCACCACCTATTTGGGTGGCCGAGGTTGGTCCAAGTATGTCCGTGAGAATGGTTTGAAGCAGGGGGACAAGGTAACATTTGATTTTAGCAAGCCTAGGCAGATACTTGCATGCCATTATACACCTATTGACCTAAGGACCAAGAACAGAGGTAGTACTAATTAATTTTCTTCTGTACTCATCACAACCTCAAATGATTTTCTCGCGACTAATTGTTCTGTACCATTGTCTTTACTCATCATATGACCATGACCACTTCTGCAGTCTGCTTCCCCGTATGTACCCCCAGAAGGGTGCCAGCATCAAGCTGCTGGCCTTGGCACCGACCCTAGTTCCTACAATGGCACCTATTGACCTTAGTAGGAGAAAGAATAGAGATAGTAACTTAATTAACTTGTATACCCTCATCTCTATCTAGGAGTAACTGTTGTATAAGAAACCATTTTGCTTGTAAACATCTCATATGCCTCTCTGACCACTCCTGCAGCCCCCTTACCTACCCCGCAGAAGGTAACCAACATCAAGTTGCTGGCACCCGCACCGGCACTAGCCCTAGTTCCTGCTCCAGCACATGTTGACCTAAGGAGAAAGAATGGAGTAGTAACTTAATTTGCTTGTATACTCATCATATACTCTGATCACTGTCTTGTGAGTAACTATTGTATAAGATACCATTTTGCTTGTACACATCTCATCTGCCTCTACCATCCCTACAGTCAGCTTAGCTACCCCTTAGAAGGAATCTAGCATCAAGCTGCTGGCGCCGACACCGGTTTTGGGCCTTCTGTCTCCTTTACCAGCCCCTCTACAATTAGTGGCACCATCTCCTGCACCAGTACCAGCTACCGCACCCGCCCTAGCATAGGCACCGACACAAGCTCCTTCATCACCCCGGGCAGTGCCTTCTTAGAGCATATCCTACACTTGTGTCATCACAAGGTCGCACCAGATTATGTTTGTGAGTATATGGCGGTAGATAAATTGCTTTGAATGTATTCTCAAGTTTCACATGATTCAGTGCATTCCTCTTAGTAATTATGCGTCTATCTCTTGCTTTGACTCAGAAATTGCCTAAGAGTGCCACAAAGCAAGTCCAGGCCAGATGAAAGGGCACAATAGTCTTCACGATGCAGAGCGAAGGACTGCAAATCAAGGGACGCTATGCCATTAACTCGACTGATGGGTGCTTGGCAGCTACTTCTAGGTGGATCAAGTTCCAGAAAGCAGCCAAACTTACCATTGGAAGAAAGGTCAAGGTCGATGTATCTGGCTATCCTGAATGCCACATACTGTCCGTGAACTTCCTAGCTGTCTAGCTCTTTCGTCGTATGGTATTGTAATTAATTATGTGGTTGTATTATCTCCACTGATCATATATGGATGGTAAAACTGTGATAACCTTTTGCTGGATTGGAGCTATGAGTAGTACGTACTGGTATGGTATATCTGTATCTATATGATGGTTCCCTATATGGAGAATATCATTTTGTGGCCCGAAAGTTGGGGTGGCCAGGCAACGCGGTACCCGAGTTCCCTGATATCATCCGCGATGACTATAGTTGGCGTGCCAAATACTCAGAGGGTCCTTTTCGGCACGAATTCAACTTTACGTTTCAATACAAAAAATCAGGCTAACGACCGTCAAGTTGCCCCCCCCCTTGTCAGCTTTCGCCGTTATGTCGCTGCTGTCGTCGCTGCCATGTAGGCTGCCATGCAGGCTTGCAGTGTTGGCGCATGCATCCTTTACGCGTCTGCTTCTTCCTCCAGGGCGGCAATCTGTGGTCGCGGCCATGGCGCAGAGCTAGGACTTAGACAAACCTGCTCGACCCGTTCTCCTCCCCATCTCGAATCGGAGCTCGCCCTCACCATGACCGCACCATTGGCATGACGCGGGGACGGGAATTCATTCCCGGGTGAGATCTGTACCCATGCCGACCATGCTCGGTCCTGTTGGTCTCCTCCAGAATCCGAGCTCGCCGTCGCCGTGGTCGCACATGCACCAGCCACGGCGCCTTCCTCTCCGAACTCCAAAGCCACATCCACCCAGTTCGGCACAACGCCAACAAGGTGAAAATGCATCAAGTTTTCTTCTTGTGATTGTAGAAAAACATGTATGTACCATGGCTGTAGCATACTCTAACAATGTAAATATATATTGTTTACTAGATTTTCATTTGAAATTAGTAGCTCCGTGATGATGAAACATAGAGAACCTAAATGGAATGATGATGACGACCATGTTCTGTACTTTGCATTGCATCAACAAGTGCTTGCTGACGAAGCAAGTTACCAAGAGAGTGGAGTTCATCAGCCATTGCCAAAAAATATGTGAACAAATCAATGAGCAATTCAATGCAAATAAGCACAGAAAAGCTAGATCCATGTCATCAATCATCAATAGGTGGCACATTCTAGTGATGCGTTCAAATGCGTACACGATGTATCATTTGCTTGAAGTGGTTGTTATCCTGAGTAAAAATGCGTGGTATGCACATTACATTTGTATGTTCTATGGTGCAATTCTGTTGTTATGGGCGTGGAAAGAAAAGCTGGGCTTCACTGAATATTACGCAGTTAGGCCTAACTTAGTCTTACACAAATAAGCACAGCTTAGTCTTTACACACATAAGCGTAACTAATGATAAAGATAAAGACAAATGGTTCATCGGATCTGCCAGTATGAGCACTAGGTCCCTGGAGTTGGTGGTATCGTCGGAACGAACCAGAATGCTGCGTTTGGCCGTCTTTCATTCTCCTTAAAATAGTACGACCCCACTGATGAGCCAATTGTAGGCCCCCTCCCCCCGACATGGTTTCGGCTCCAGGTCGGATCTGGAGTGTCAACATGATAGGCGCGTGAGTGTGCAACAAACACACAGTCTGCTATCAACACTGGAAGTGCTGGCACCTCAGCAACAACACCAGCATGTTCTTCCTGGACTCCGGCAGCAGCCTCAGCAGGTATTTCGTTAGCTTCACCAGCAGCAGCATTAGCAAGTATTTCGTCAGCTTCACCAGCAGCAGCATCACCAAGTATTTCGTCAGCTTCACCAGGAGTAGCAACAGCTAGTTTTTTGTCAGCTCCACCACCACCAACGCCACCAACACCACCACCACCAGCAGCAGCAGCAGCAACATCAGGGGCTAGGGCTGCCTGAGCAATTACAGGTTCAACAGCTCCAGGGGCTCCGACAAAGAAAGGGTAGTTGATCCCAAGAAACATAGATTGTCCCTTCAGATTGTTGACTCTGCTCCAGACTTTCTCTACTGGGTCTTCGGATGGGGATGCGGACCTCGAGAAAACATGACACCGCAGCGATGGGTATGAAGAAAGTTGTGTCCCCATATGTTCTATTGTATCACCAACGCTATTTAGTGCTCCCCTGATATGAATCCACAAGAGTTCATCATGATGTTCCGTGTTGTCTCTGAGAGGTGCCAGGAACCAGCGCCATGTCCCAAGTTAAGCATCTGCTACTGCATCTTCGATGACCGGAGCTGGAATTATGCGTGGGGCTGCATGGGTACCTGTGTGTTACTAACGGTCAGTAAGCAGAATTTTGAATGGGATTTTACATGCTATATGACACCATGACTCACCCCAAATGGACGGCTCCCAAACACGCACGTCGCCGCTAGGTTCAGTGACCGCATAAATGCGTTGCGGTCTGTACGAAGAGCAGCCGTAGGTGAAGACGGCGTCGACATACTTCTCCGGCCGCAAGAAGTCGTCGCGCAAGACTGTCCATTCATTGTCTTCTGCGCATCTAATGAATGCGATTGCCTTGTCGAACACCGCCAAGAGGTCATACTCCCAGTTCTTCCACGCCCCCTCCCGTAGTCTATGTGGGAGTTGTACCTTCACGAGCTCAAGTTCTGCCATGTTGAACCTATAAGCGAATTCGGAAATGGGCGGTGGCCACCCGCTGTTGAATGCAGTAATGTCGACACCCTTCAAAGATGGAAATGCTAGCCTCTCCGATCTGTAGCAATTTTTTAGAGTCCAAGTACTCCCATCCTAGGATAAAAGGACCAGCCACTCGCCGTTTCCACCCACCCAGTTCTGGTCATCTCTCATTTGCGTCTCTTCTTCTTCCTTGATATTCACCACTACTGATTCCGACCACTTATCCAGCAACATCAGTTTTGCATGAATATTCTGCAGAGTTTGTTGTCAGTTGGTACAATCACCTAGCATGGATTCCATTGCAGATACAATTTGACAACTGGACCTTTATATTAAAGTACACAAAATATCGCCTAAATACGAGTGTCTCCTCAGATATCGCCTAAATTGTGCCTGTGTCACTACGAAGATACTCAATATATGGAGTAGGAGCAGAACCCCCTAGAACAAACTCCTGACGATGATCATAATTAAACAGCTCGGGGCATAATAGCCTTAAATCGTCTAATCTGTTTGTTTTATTTTAGGAAACAGAATATCACCTAGCAGGCATTCCATTGCAAAATCGAAATTGACAACTCGTCTATCACCTAGAGTAAGACTGTGTCACTACGAAAATACCAGAATATCAGGTATGAGCAGAGATTCCGTTGTAGAGAATAGTCTTAAATGGTTCGATTTGTTCAAACCGCGGGTGCACACAACACGTTCGACGAAAGGAACATAGGATTCCGATGAGAGTTCAGCACATATGAATCAACGATATGACTGAACGAATAAGCTAGATACTGGAACTTACGTGGCCATCACGGTCGTCTGGCCATTTGCTGTTATCAGGGTAAAGAAGGCCTGGCGTGCCGAACGGTTGTTCGTCCATGTTCCGCATCGTCATGCAGTAGCCAGGGATGCAGCGAGCGAGGCGGCCGGCTGAGATGATGTCCAAATCCGAGGCTATCCTGTGCACGTTCGCGGCGCTGAGGTTCGGCCATCCCCAATCCTCGCAGTAGCGGTCGCCCTAGCCATCCGCGTTGTCGTCGCATGCCTTTCGCTTCAGCCTGCTGCTACCCCAAGCTCTACCCATAGCGGCAAATGGAGTCTGGAATCCGGTGGATTAATGGAGGCGTTGTGATGAGGAGGCAGATGGATTCGAGAGGGGGTGGAATCAGGGATGGGGGCAGTTGTTTGAGTGGGGAGCGAATCTGCAAGGAACCGCCGCCGTCGCCGGTTCTCGTCCGCGTGGAAGAAAAGAACGGGGGGGGGGGGGGCGTAATTATTGAGGGCGGGCACCGGAACCGTCTAAGGAAGTGAAAAAATAAATCGTAAAAAGGAAATGTGTGGCCCGCCTGTCAGTGAGTGAAGGTCGGCACGCGTAAACGTGCCTACATTTGAATTGATTCCACCGCATGCAAGTGGCGCAGAACAAATTTTAGGAAGTGCTAGCGTCGACGTGTAAAACCGCCGTTTTTCGCCACCTTCACCCTACTACGAACATTCGTGCACCATTACAGATATTGGTAAGGGAGGTTCCAATCTTTCACTTCTCCGTCTCATTTCCTCCTTCACGGCCTCATCGTCTTTCTCCTCCACGACCTCATCCATTTCCTCCACCATCGCATCACCCTCTTCCTCCGTATCCTTTCCGTCTTGCCTATAGTCATGGATGCTCCGGACGTCCGAAACGACGGCAGGCAAGAAACTACGCACTTCGACATCGAAGTACATGGCGGGAAGAAGATCGATGTCGTCTACACCACCGACCCTCGGACGGTGAGGACCACTCTGAATAATTTCATGAGTTGGCTGCAGTTCGAAGAAAACAGGTTCGTAGGTCTCGACCTCGAGTACACCCTGCGATTGCCGTAGGATCGCCGTGGTGCAACTCTCCATGAAGGGGCACGTCCTCGTATACCAGCCTTTCTGCGAGAAGGGGGCTGACGGGATCTGGTAGACTTTGCTGTCTTTTTGTTCCTGAACCGTCTGTTTGCAGAAGTTATTGCTATATTATTTGTCTGAATTCATTTTCATGCAGGTGGGGCGAAAGCATTAGGGATCTGTTTCATGACTTTCTCGTGAACCAGCACATAACATTTACCAGTGTTGACATCACGAATGACAGTAAACTTCTTGAAAGCCCGACTGTCAACATTAGAATACCAAAGGAGTGCAGAGTGGACATCCAGGAAATTTACTGGATCCCAGGGACGAAGGGTAGAAAGACTGGGATGGCCGCTCTTGCCTCCGAACTCATAGACCCGTGGTACGCTGGCATGAAGGACAGATTGCTGAGATGTTCGTGGAGGCGTTTAGGGCATGATTACTGGGAGGATAAGCCACTTTCTGAACCTAATCTGAAGTACGCTGCAATTGACGGGTATGTTAGCCACGAGCTGTACCGCCAGATTGTAAAATCTCGTTCCAGGCATCGCATCATTGAACCACCACCAAGGCAGGTTGTTTGTCCCAGATGCCGGATCATAGATGAATCTACAAACTGGGGCAAGCGACCGAAGGCATCCTGGGATCGGTTGCCTTCTCTAATAGGCTGGGATGTAGACTATTAGTGCATGATTGTTGTGTTTATGAAAACATGTTATTTCATAAGTACACTATGTGAGCAATAATGAACTACTGTGTATTACCTTTGTCAAACTATAATCTGGTTTATGACTGTATCCTCCTCTATAATCTGGGTTTGGTTATGACTTATGACTGTATCACACCTTATGCATGTCAGTCCTAGATTCTGCCGCATGCAAATGGCACAGACAGAATTTGTAAGAATGAATGTTGAGCATACAAAAGGGGGAATGTAATTCATACAGGTTAAGTAGCTAATAGCACAGGGATCATACGAGATTGGTTCTTACACACAGAATGCTTAGAAAATACAGACGAGATAAAATACAGGCGAGATAAAACTAGGAACGAAATGCAAAACTAGTAGTGGTAAACAGCACACTCACCCACCCGCCAGATCCTGTTGAGCATCTCGTAGCAGACATACGCATCCCTGGCTGCGTACTTGATCACATCGTAATCCAGGTGCCTCCACTCCCATCGCTCGTGTAGGTGCTTCGAGAACTCGATTTTCATGCCGGCGTACTCGCGGTTGATGATGTCGGAAGCGAGTCTAGCCATGTCGGCTTTCCCCGTACCGCCATCCGGGTACCTCCACAAACGTTGGAGATCGACGTGATTGACGACATGAACGAGGAGATCCCGTTCTAGCTTCGGAGTGTCGTTCTTGATCTCGACGCTGGCGAAGTAGATCTCCCTCCTGTGTAGGAACTCGCGAAGCTCCGGGCATACAGATTTGGCCCTACATACATGATATAGTAGGTAGTGGTTGCGCATGGATAGCTGCAAAAGCGCTGTCCTCTTCCTATCTCTGGTATACTCGAGGTCAAGGCCGACGATCTTGTACCTGTCCATCGGATCTTGTAGCCACCGCTCGTACATTGCGATGACCTTGGCCACCTCCGCTGACGCATTTGTGTGGACGACCGTCATCTCGGTGGTGCCATGGGCGGTGATGGTGTACTCGTCGGTGTAGTCGCTCCCGTCGCCGAACACGCCGTACTCTGCGTCCATGGCAGCAGCTAATGCGGTGGCGGTGGCCTAGTTTCGGTAGCAGTGGCTGGGACTGGGCGTGGAGGTGGAGTGATCTGTTGCGGTGGTATGGCCAGGCAGAGGCGGTACCCGCGGCAGCGTCGATGGTTCTTGCGGTGGCGGCGCCGGCAGAAGGAATGAGTTGGGGATTTTTGCACAGTGATGTGCTGAGGAGACAGAAGGCGATGCTTAAATTCCATTTACCAATATTCCGGTCATACCCATGTGGAAGCAAGTTTGACCAGGCAAGCACCGATGGTTTCCAATCCTAGCGATTAAATTGGGCGTCTGTCCCGGTAGGCGATGGGACGGGTGTGCGACGTGGCTTTGGCGAGGCAGAGACCGGTCACGTAGACCACCGTCCCGTTGCCGATCCGCAGCGGGTGCGCAGTGCTGACACGACGTAACGTGACAGGACAGAAGGAAGTGTACAAGTTTAAGAAGTGTAAGCATAGACATGGACCTAGCATCCCTGCACCCCGGGGCAGCCGCCCAACCGATCAGGCCTGCTGATTGCGCAAAGCTTGTCTCGAATTTGCCAAAATGAAGCTCGTTTGCCCATGCTTCTATAAGTTTCTCTGTAGGCCACTTGTGTAAGCATGCACGATCAAGCAACTTTGCAACGTGTCGGTGGAAAAGCATTAGGTTTCAACGCACCACATAGTTTAGGGATTTAGAATAGCTACATTGTAGAGCTCTAGCCAAATTGCATGATAAAGCCAAATTTAGCTCTTTGTCAGATTTAGCTATAGCAACATTGTGTCTCGTTTGTCCTCACTTTTGCCCTCCCGATATTCCGAAGCCCTCACATGCGCTCGGAGGGGGGTGCCGTCTGGTCAAAGGCTTGGTCGTTACGTGCGCCATGACGCCTAAAGTGGCCTTTTTAAAGAGCGCATTTTCCCCTCTCTCTCTAACAGTTGTGTTTTTTTGCCCAAAAAGGTAGGGAATCTAGAGCAGCTTCTCTCTTTATTCAGTGTTCCTTTTGCGATCGTTTTACCCCAATCTGGTAGCAAATCTAGAGCAGCAAAACAAACCAGCACCATAAATAAATTCAGTAAATAGAGCAGATGTAGATAAAGCAGCTAATATAGGTTATATAGTACGGTACTTAACGAGGTTCGACAATTAGGCTGCTCAGCAGCAGCAGCAGCAGACTGCTTCAACACAGACAAGACAAAAGAAGCTGCTTTACAGCAGCAGCTGATCAGTGGCCCCGCGTGGCCTCTGCCAGGAGGGCATCCGCCTCCTCCCTCTGGCGCCTCCTCCACTTCTTGCTGCCTAGCCCCTTGACCTTGGGCACCTTGGGTATGATTGGGGGCATGCGACCCTCCTCGATAGCCACCTTCTAGAGGTTGCAGAGGTGAAGACCGAGCGCCTGGTGATTGGCCCTGAAGCCATGGACGTTCACGGACTCGCCGTAGGTCATCACGTCCTCGGCATGCTTCACGAGGGAGTTGAAGTCCGTGCCGCGGAGCCTCCTGGTGGGGCAGAAGGGGCACCTGTACACGTTGCCGGCAAAGAAGTTGTTGTACTGACCGGACTTCAGCCTCCTCAGCACATGACGGGTCTTGCTGTCCTGCGACTCGTCGTCGCTGCGCAGGTCGCTGCTATCCTCCTGTTGGAAAAAACAGAAGAGTGAAATAAGGACATGATTGAGATACTTTGATTATCGGGATTGATTTTTTGCATAAATTAACCGAATGAGATCTCCCGATTATTCCCCAAATCTCAAACCAAATCCAATACCGATCCCAACTACGAACAGGGGGATTCATCGAAAATCGAGATCTAACACAATAGGAGTAGCTACTGTAAAAAATACGAACAGCCGAGCCCTAATAACATATGATCTAGCATCCAACGATGGGAACGGGGGAAGAACAAGGGAAGGGGAGAAAACCCTGGTTACCTCAGACCACGGGTCGGCGATGCTGGTGTCGTAGGGGTTCTCCGGCCTTATGTAGACAACCTCCTCGTAGGGGTCCCAGCCGAGCGGGATCTGTCTGAGACCGGCGGGGGCCTCCTCACCGGAGGCTACGGCGGATGCGGGGACAGGGACGGGGGGCTCCTCGCCGGCTGCCTTGGAGGCGCCGATGGCCACCGCGCCGATCTTCTACATCGCTGGCATGGTTGGGGTTTTGTTGGGCGTTTGTAGAAGGTGATGGGACAGTGGAAACGGTTGAGTGAGCGAGTGCGTGATGAGTGGGAGTGGGAGTGGGGAGGCCTCTATTAAAGGAGAAGGGAAGCGGCTTTTCGTTGCACTACCGTGCACCGCGTAGGCTAATGCACCGTGCACGGCCACACGTGTCCGCTACCGCCCCGTGCACCGCACACGCGTACCGTGAGTCACGTTTTTCCCCTCTTGTCTAACCATGGCGATTCAGTTGTACTCAGTTTTGCCCACCAACCGTTGATCCTCTGTGATCTAGCGGACATGATAACCCTTATATCTGTCGGGGGCACCCCTCTATCTATGCAAAATAACGAGTATGGCACCGGAACTTTAACAACATAAACAAATGAACTTGAATATATTTTGAAGGGTACGAAAATAGAAATCCACATAGTTTAAGGGTCTAGATACGATAAGAGAACTAAATATTATTAGTGGCCGGGCCAACACAGTGACGGGGTTGGTCGGCTAGGAGTTGCTGATTCCTAAGTAAGGGGACACTAGGCCGTTCTTGACATACTCCCTCAGGAACTTGCCATAAGCAGCGTTCTTAGCCTTGGTCGTCGACTTGTGTTTACTAGCCCGGCTTTTACCGATGCCAACCGCATGAGGAATCAAGCTGGCAATCCTCGGGTTGACTCCTTTCTTACAGAAAGGGCACCTGAGCTCCCCAAGTCGAGTGCGGAAAGGGATTATCCCGCTCTTGAGCTTCTTCATGACATGGCGGCTCTTGTTGTCCCTGGTCTCCTTGTCAGAGTCCATCTCACTTGAATACACCTGTAATGTATGGAATACAAACCGAAATGAGCAAAATAATAAATATATATTCCTTCCACCATTCCGAGTTACTTTCGATGCAATGACATGTCTATACAGGTTCAGCAGTTCATTACGGCCGTCTCCCCAGCTCGCTCCTAAATTAATGTGGTTTGTGTTCTTGGTAACTTATTAATAAATAAATAATGTGGATTCATTCAGAACAGACTAGATCTCTCCATGTACCGGTTCGTACGTTGCATCTAATCATTAGGACTAGATTTTTTATGACGCCTGGATAGATTAAGATCGAGTAGAAAATATGAAACATGTAGAAATAGATGTACCTCCGGGTACACGAGCGGAGCGTGTTCGTCAAACTCCACGCCCTCATCGGCGCCTCCAAAGTCATCAGGACCGGTGTGCACATGGTCCCCCAAGGGGTTGAACTGCACGTCCTCCTCGGCATGTGCTGCGTGATGCTCCTCCAGATCTTCCGCGTGAAGCACCACCCCGGCGGCGATGCCCGGACACTCACCCCCACACACTGGTTTCATGGAGAAGGTTCGTGCAAGTACGTTCAAGATTGTGGTGTTTTGCTGGATAGGGAAGAGAGAGTAGTGGATGAGTGTGAATGGAGGACCCGATAGGCTGGGTTTTTAATGTGGGGACGTTTAGGCCTCCTCGAGGGCCCCGGTTGACAGCTCTTCCGGCTACGGCTGTCGCGTGGAAGGTTCGTGTGGTGGGGGCCTGACGGAAGTGAGAGTGCAGGCGCGCTGCATAGTAAAAATGGTATAGCCGGTGGTCCATGGATGACCAGTTGCCGTGTAGTAGACTTGTAGCCTTTGCAGACTAGATTAAACATGACATGACCACTCAACCACTTTTTCCATGGACGGCATCGTGTTCCTTCTTGTAGAAGTCTCGTTGAGGGAGACGTCCGTGCTGTCTCGTGCTGTCCTGTGAAGGGCACGACGTGTGCAACGAGCCTTGTTGGATCACACAGGATCAACGGTTGGTGCGCACGATCCGCGTGACAGCTGTGACAACCAATCAGGGCGTAGCAGATAGAGTGAGCACAGGTTTGGGCTTCTACGAGAGAGAGAGAGAGAGAGAGGATTTTTGTTCTTATACTAAAACCACAAACAAATATGGATCAACCACTAGAGTCATTGCATGTGTGTTCTTATACTAAAACCATCATGGATCCACCAGTGGTCATTGCATGTGTGTTCTTACACTAAAACCAACATGCATCCACCAGTGGTCATTGCATGTGTGTTCTTTCCACAAACCACACATGGATCAACCACTAGAGTCATTTCATGTGTGTTCTTTCCACAAACCACACATGGATCAACCACTAGAGTCATTGCATGTTTGTTCTTATACTAAAACCACAAACCAACACTAGAGTCATTGCATGTGTGTTCTTTTCCACAAACCACACATGGATCCACCAGTGGTCATTGCATGTGTGTTCTTTCCACAAACCACATATGGATCAACCACTAGTCATTGCATGTGTGTTCTTTCCACAAACCACACATGGATCAACCACTAGAGTCATTGCATGTTTGTTCTTATACTAAAACCACAAACTAGCACTAGAGTCATTGCATGTGTGTTCTTTTCCACAAACCACACATGGATCCACCACTAGAGTCATTGCATGTGTGTTCTTTCCACAAACCACATATGGATCAACCAGAGTCATTCCATGCGTGTTCTTTCCACAAACCACACATGTGGACCCACCAGTGGTCATTGCATGTGTGTTATTTCCACAAACCACACATGGATCAACCACTAGAGTCATTGCATGTGTGTTCTTTCCACAAACCACATATCGATCAACCACAAGAGTCATTGCATGCGTGTTCTTACACAAAAACCAACACTAGAGTCATTGCATGTGTGTTCTTTTCACAAACCACACATGGATCAACCACTAGAGTCATTGCATGTTTGTTCTTATACTAAAACCACAAACCAGCACTAGAGTCATTGCATGTGTGTTCTTTTCCACAAACCACACATGGATCCACCACTAGAGTCATTGCATGTGTGTTCTTTCCACAAACCACATATGGATCAACCAGAGTCATTGCATGTGTGTTCTTTCCACAAACCACACATGTGGACCCACCAGTGGTCATTGCATGTGTGTTATTTCCACAAACCACACATGGATCAACCACTAGAGTCATTGCATGTGTGTTCTTTCCACAAACCACATATGGATCAACCACTAGAGTCATTGCATGTGTGTTCTTATACTAAAACCAACACTATAGTCATTGCATGTGTGTTCTTTTCACAAACCACACATGGATCAACCACTAGAGTCATTGCATGTGTGTTATTTCCACAAACAAACATGGATCAACCACTAGAGTCATTGCATGTGTGTTCTTTTCCACAAACCAACATGGATCCACCAGTGGTCATTACATGTGTGTTCTTTCCACAAACCACACACGGATCAACCACTAGAGTCATTGCATGTGTGTTATTTCCACAAACCACACATGGATCAACCACTAGAGTCATTGCATGTGTGTTCTTATTATACTAAAACCAACACTAGAGTCATTTCATGTGTGTTTTTTTCACAAGCCACACATGGATCAACCACTAGAGTCATTGCATGTGTGTTATTTCCACAAACAAACATGGATCAACCACTAGAGTCATTGCATGTGTGTTATTTTCCACAAACCACACATGGATCCACCAGTGGTCATTGCATGTGTGTTCTTTTCCACAAACCACACATGGATCCACCAGTGGTCATTGCATGTGTGTTCTTTCCACAAACCACATATGGATCAACCACTAGTCATTGCATGTGTGTTCTTTCCACAAACAACACATGTGGACCCACCAGTGGTCATTGCATGTGTGTTATTTCCACAAACCACACATGGATCAACCACTAGAGTCATTGCATGTGTGTTCTTTCCACAAACCACATATGGATCAACCACTAGAGTCATTGCATGTGTGTTTTATAATAAAACCAACACTATAATCATTGCATGTGTGTTTTTTAACAAACCACACATGGATCAACCACTAGAGTCATTGCATGTGTGTTATTTCCACCAACAAACATGGATCAATCACTAGAGTCATTGCATGTGTGTTCTTATACTAAAACCAACATGGATCCACCAGTGGTCATTGCATGTGTGTTCTTTCCACAAACCACACATGGATCAACCACTAGAATCATTGCATGTGTGTTATTTCCACAAACCACACATGGATCAACCACTAGAGTCATTGCATGTGTGTTATTTCCACAATCCACACATGGATCAACCACTAGAGTCATTGCATGTGTGTTCTTATACTAAAACCAACATTAGAGTCATTGCATGTGTGTTCTTTTCACAAACCACACATGGATCCACAACTAGAGTCATTGCATGTTTGTTATTTCCACAAACCACACATGGATCAACCACTAGAGTCATTGCATGTGTGTTATTTCCACAAACCACACATGGATCAACAACTAGAGTCATTGCATGTGTGTTATTTCCACAAACCACACATGGATCAACCACTAGAGTCATTGCATGTGTGTTCTTTCCACAAACCACACATGGATCAACCACTAGAGTCATTGCATGTTTGTTCTTATACTAAAACCACAAACCGGCACTAGAGTCATTGCATGTGTGTTCTTTTCCACAAATCACACATGGATCCACCAGTGGTCATTGCATGTGTGTTCTTTCCACAAACCACATATTGATCAACCAGAGTCATTGCATGTGTGTTCTTTCCACAAACCACACATGGATCAACCACTAGAGTCATTGCATGTTTGTTCTTATACTAAAACCACAAACGAGCACTAGAGTCATTGCATGTGTTTATTTTCCACAAACCACACATGGATCCACCACTAGAGTCATTGCATGTGTGTTCTTTCCACAAACCACATGTGGACCCATTACAGTCATTGCATGTGTGTTATTTCCACAAACCACACATGGATCAACCACTAGAGTCATTGCATGTGTGTTATTTCCACAAACCACACATGGATCAACCACTAGGGTCATTGCATGTGTATTCTTATACTAAAACCAACACTAGAGTCATTGCATGTGTGTTCTTTTCACAAACCACACATGGATCAACCACTAGAGTCCTTGCATGTGTGTTATTTCCACAAACAAACATGGATCAACCACTAGAGTCATTGCATGTGTGTTCTTTCCACAAACCACACACGGATCAACCACTAGAGTCATTGCATGTGTGTTATTTCCACAAACCACACATGGATCAACCACTAGAGTCATTGCATGTGTGTTCTTATTATACTAAAACCAACACTAGAGTCATTTCATGTGTGTTTTTTTCACAAGCCACACATGGATCAACCACTAGAGTCATTGCATGTGTGTTATTTCCACAAACAAACATGGATCAACCACTAGAGTCATTGCATGTGTGTTATTTTCCACAAACCACACATGGATCCACCAGTGGTCATTGCATGTGTGTTCTTTTCCACAAACCACACATGGATCCACCAGTGGTCATTGCATGTGTGTTCTTTCCACAAACCACATATGGATCAACCACTAGTCATTGCATGTGTGTTCTTTCCACAAACAACACATGTGGACCCACCAGTGGTCATTGCATGTGTGTTATTTCCACAAACCACACATGGATCAACCACTAGAGTCATTGCATGTGTGTTCTTTCCACAAACCACATATGGATCAACCACTAGAGTCATTGCATGTGTGTTTTATAATAAAACCAACACTATAATCATTGCATGTGTGTTTTTTAACAAACCACACATGGATCAACCACTAGAGTCATTGCATGTGTGTTATTTCCACCAACAAACATGGATCAATCACTAGAGTCATTGCATGTGTGTTCTTATACTAAAACCAACATGGATCCACCAGTGGTCATTGCATGTGTGTTCTTTCCACAAACCACACATGGATCAACCACTAGAATCATTGCATGTGTGTTATTTCCACAAACCACACATGGATCAACCACTAGAGTCATTGCATGTGTGTTATTTCCACAATCCACACATGGATCAACCACTAGAGTCATTGCATGTGTGTTCTTATACTAAAACCAACATTAGAGTCATTGCATGTGTGTTCTTTTCACAAACCACACATGGATCCACAACTAGAGTCATTGCATGTTTGTTATTTCCACAAACTACACATGGATCAACCACTAGAGTCATTGCATGTGTGTTATTTCCACAAACCACACATGGATCAACAACTAGAGTCATTGCATGTGTGTTATTTCCACAAACCACACATGGATCAACCACTAGAGTCATTGCATGTGTGTTCTTTCCACAAACCACACATGGATCAACCACTAGAGTCATTGCATGTTTGTTCTTATACTAAAACCACAAACCGACACTAGAGTCATTGCATGTGTGTTCTTTTCCACAAATCACACATGGATCCACCAGTGGTCATTGCATGTGTGTTCTTTCCACAAACCACATATGGATCAACCAGAGTCATTGCATGTGTGTTCTTTCCACAAACCACACATGGATCAACCACTAGAGTCATTGCATGTTTGTTCTTATACTAAAACCACAAACGAGCACTAGAGTCATTGCATGTGTTTATTTTCCACAAACCACACATGGATCCACCACTAGAGTCATTGCATGTGTGTTCTTTCCACAAACCACATGTGGACCCATTACAGTCATTGCATGTGTGTTATTTCCACAAACCACACATGGATCAACCACTAGAGTCATTGCATGTGTGTTATTTCCACAAACCACACATGGATCAACCACTAGGGTCATTGCATGTGTATTCTTATACTAAAACCAACACTAGAGTCATTGCATGTGTGTTCTTTTCACAAACCACACATGGATCAACCACTAGAGTCCTTGCATGTGTGTTATTTCCACAAACAAACATGGATCAACCACTAGAGTCATTGCATGTGTGTTCTTTTCCACAAACCACACATGGATCCACCAGTGGTCATTGCATGTGTGTTCTTTCCACAAACCACACATGGATCAACCACTAGAGTCATTGCATGTGTGTTCTTTCCACAAACCACACATGGATCAACCACTAGAGTCATTGCATGTTTGTTCTTATACTAAAACCACAAACCAGCACTAGAGTCATTACATGTGTGTTCTTTTCCACAAACCACACATGGATCCACCAGTCATATTATTGCATGTGTGTTCTTTCCACAAATCAGATATGGAACAACCAGAGTCATTGCATGTGTGTTCTTTCCACAAACCACACATCTGGACCCACTAGAGTCATTGCATGTGTGTTATTTCCACAAACCACACATGGATCAGCCACTAGAGTCATTGCATGTGTATTCTTATACTAAAACCACAAACTAGTACTAGAGTCATTACATGTGTGTGCTTATACTAAAACCACAAACCAGTAATAGAGTCATTGCATGTGTGTTCTTTTCCGCAAACCACACATGGATCCACCAGTGGTCATTGCATGTGTGTTCTTTCCACAAACCACATATGGATCAACCAGAGTCATTGCATGTGTGTTCTTTCCACAAACCACACATGGATCAACCAGTAGAGTCATTGCATGTTTGTTCTTATACTAAAACCACAAACCAGCACCAGAGTCATTGCATGTGTGTTCTTTTCCACAAACCACACATGGATCCACCAGTGGTCATTGCATGTGTGTTATTTCCACAAACCACACATGGATCAACCACTAGAGTTATTGCATGTGTGTTCTTTCCACAAACCACATATGGATCAACCACTAGAGTCATTGCATGTGTGTTCTTATTATACTAAAACCAACACTAGAGTCATTGCATGTGTGTTCTTTTCACAAACCACACATGGATCAACCACTAGAGTCATTGCATGTGTGTTATTTCCACAAACAAACATGGATCAACCACTAGAATCATTGCATGTGTGTTCTTTTCCACAAACCACACATGGATCCACCAGTGGTCATTGCATGTGTGTTCTTTCCACAAACCACACATGGATCAACCACTAGAGTCATTGCATGTGTGTTCTTTCCACAAAACACACATGGATCAACCACTAGAGTCATTGCATGTGTGTTCTTATACTAAAACCACAAACTAGTACTAGAGTCATTGCATGTGTGTTCTTTTCCACAAACCACACATGGATCCACCAGTGGTCATTGCATGTGTGTTCTTTCCACAAACCACACATGGATCAACCAGAGTCATTGCATGTGTGTTCTTTCCACAAACCACACATGGATCAACCACTAGAGTCATTGCATGTGTGTTATTTTCCACAAAAACCACAAACCAGTACTAGAGTCATTGCATGTGTGTTCTTACACTAAAACCAACATGGATCCACCAGTGGTCATTGCATGTGTGTTCTTTCCACAAACCACACATGGATCAACCACTAGAGTCATTGCATGTGTGTTCTTTCCACAAACCACACATGGATCAACCACTAGAGTCATTGCATGTTTGTTCTTATACTAAAACCACAAACCAACACTAGAGTCATTGCATGTGTGTTCTTTTCCACAAACCACACATGGATCCACCAGTGGTCATTGCATGTGTGTTCTTTCCACAAACCACACATGGATCCACCACTAGTCATTGCATGTGTGTTCTTTCCACAAACCACACATGGATCAACCACTAGAGTCATTGCATGTTTGTTCTTATACTAAAACCACAAACTAGCACTAGAGTCATTGCATGTGTGTTCTTTTCCACAAACCACACATGGATCCACCACTAGAGTCATTGCATGTGTGTTCTTTCCACAAACCACATATGGATCAACCAGAGTCATTCCATGCGTGTTCTTTCCACAAACCACACATGTGGACCCACCAGTGGTCATTGCATGTGTGTTATTTCCACAAACCACACATGGATCAACCACTAGAGTCATTGTATGTGTGTTCTTTCCACAAACCACATATCGATCAACCACAAGAGTCATTGCATGCGTGTTCTTACAAAAAAACCAACACTAGAGTCATTGCACGTGTGTTCTTTTCACAAACCACACATGGATCAACCACTAGAGTCATTGCATGTTTGTTCTTATACTAAAACCACAAACCAGCACTAGAGTCATTGCATGTGTGTCCTTTTCCACAAACCACACATGGATCCACCACTAGAGTCATTGCATGTGTGTTCTTTCCACAAACCACATATGGATCAACCAGAGTCATTGCATGTGTGTTCTTTCCACAAACCACACATGTGGACCCACCAGTGGTCATTGCATGTGTGTTATTTCCACAAACCACACATGGATCAACCACTAGAGTCATTGCATGTGTGTTCTTTCCACAAACCATATATGGATCAACCACTAGAGTCATTGCATGTGTGTTCTTATACTAAAACCAACACTAGAGTCATTTCATGCTTGTTCTTTTCACAAACCACACATGGATCAACCACTAGAGTCATTGCATGTTTGTTCTTATACTAAAACCACAAACCAGCACTAGAGTCATTGCATGTGTTGTCTTTTCCACAAACCACACATGGATCCACCACTAGAGTCATTGCATGTGTGTTCTTTCCACAAACCACATATGGATCAACCAGAGTCATTGCATGTGTGTTCTTTCCACAAACCACACATGTGGACCCACCAGTGGTCATTGCATGTGTGTTATTTCCACAAACCACACATGGATCCATTTGAGTCATTTCATGCTTGTTCTTATACTAAAACTAGCACTGCCCCCCAATGGATCCACCGTTAGAACGAGTCTTCTAGAAGGCACGCCATAACACAGTTATTCTGCTTGACGATTGTTACATACCGTTTGATTGGGGCGCTTGGACGATTGGGATGGTCTTCGCGAGAGCGATCCTCGAGTAGGCTGTTCTGTGGCATGATTGGCCACGCTTGCTCTGGAGAAACTGGCATGTTGCGAGTGTTACGACTCACAAGTTCAGTGGGCCATATCCTAGTGTCACTTCCCCGTTACTTCTCTTCCTCCTCGTACTTCTCTTCCTTCCCCTTGAAGCACTTTCCCCACTTCACTTCCATCCTGCCGTAGCCGCAAGCCGACGACATCCGCCAATTCTCCGGTCGCTACCTTCATGGTAAGAAATCATTTTACAAGCTTTTGAACTTATCCTACACATTCCTGCTATTCGCCAATCTAACTGCTGATCTTTTTTCTGATTTCTCGACGAACTTCAGTTGTGGCAGATGTGGGAGCCCAAGAATCTGGAGATCCTCACGCGCAACTTTGCAGCGGCGTTCCCGCTCGTGTGCTCCCACCCAGGATGCTTTCGCGAGCTCCCACTCCCGCTCCACGAGCTCACGTGCCCGCATGGCGCGTGCGCCTGCACGGAGCCGGGCTGCAACTACACCGGCCCGTCGGCAGAGCTCGTCGTCCACCTTGCATCTGGGCACTTGATCGAAGTGATTAGGATCTCTTATGGGCAAGCCCAACTTCTCCAAGAGCAGGTGTCGTTCACTGACTCGGCACGCCGCCTGCTAATTTTCCAGGGGGGACGGCTCTGTTTTCGTCCTGACCATCACCGCCGGTGTTCCGGGAACTAGAGCTGGGCCCACCGTCGTGGGTGCCATATGCGTCAGGTCGGTCTTGTGCGTCTGGCCCATATACACGGTGCGCATGTGGGCGAACGCCCAGCCGCCATCGTCGGATAGCATTCTTGTGCTAGCCGAGGCGCCGAGCTGCCCGACGCCGCGGGAGGTGGAGTATGTGGACCTAAGGTCGATCCTATGCGTGCCTTCTCAGTACCTTGTCGGTGCTGGACCGAACAGGCAGATGCATTTCTACATTTGTATCAAGAAGATCGATAGACAAATGTAGTACTTGTGCTGTCGTTACTGTTATACTTAAGCGATGCTTCTCACGTGCTTAGAGCATACGTGTTGTGCGAATGTACCCCAGTTGTAGTTTTCAGTACTCCTTAATACTTCGACGAGTTATTATATTGGCCAATCAGCTTGCTATTATCACGTTGCAAAGTCCGCTTGCTCTGGACAGACCGGCAATACCGTATGCTCCCGCTCCCGCATGTCAGTGTCACGTGTTCCGAGGGCCCACCTGCCAGTGTCCTTCCCCTCGAAGCCACTGTCCCAACTTCTCTTCCTTCCTGCCACTCCCGTCCGATGGTTGTAATCTGATGATTTTCGTTGGATTGTTTACAAGTAATCTACGTTGATAATGCAACATGCAAATGGCACAGACACAATTTCTAAAGTGGAAGCACTCACCGGCTGCTATTACACACATTTCTTAATATAGCTCGACAAACACATTACAATAATTGTACTCGCATTAAACACAACCGAAATTGCAACCATCCTAAACAACATCTAAACCCACATCACACAGCTGTCGTCGGAGTCCACCTCGATTGGTGACACCGTCATGCCCTTCCCAGCGACATCCACTCCCGCCCGTGGCTTGCCCTTCACCAAGGAGGCAACAATGGCGTTCATCACAGCTTCGTCCTCGTCGCCCTCCACATCGGAATCGACAATGATGAAGGTGACGGGGTTGGCATGGACCGAGCACCATCGCGCCTGGCGGCTCCTGCTCAAGCTTGACGCCGCATTAGTCCTTCTACAGGTAGGAGGGGCCGAGCTCGCATACGTAGCGTCGTCGCTCCTCTCAAGAAACCATGGCCATTTGATACTGCGACGGTAGGATCTTGGGGTGGATCCGCCGCGGCGAGCCCTACCGAAAGCGGTGGAGCGGATGGATCTGCCGGCGCGAGCCATGACAAGTTCCTAGGAGGGAGTAAAATTGTGGGCCAGGCGTGTCTGGTTCCTGAGCAAGACCTCCCAGTGATATGTACGCGGGCAAGGTACCAAAAAATTTCGTCCAATGCACGCGATAGGGCTTTTGAACCACGAAGGCGCGAGTTTCTTTTGACAAGTCCACACGCTAGGTCCCCCACCTGTCAGCCGAATGTGGATGGTAGGATTCTGCCCGAGTTATTAAGTAGGGATAAATCACGCTTCACCACTACCCTGACATCCAAAGGCTCCTCTTTCTTCTGCGTGATGTTGTGTGGGACAAGAAAGAGGAGATTCGTGCGATGGAGCGAGAGATCCGGGAGCTTCTCCAGGTGCAGGGGAGGCAGGGACAGGGAGGTGGTGAGACAGACGGGCTCAAGATTAGGCCAGATAGTGGACACAATTTCCTCATTATCTGGGTATTATCTGTTGCGTTTGCAGTTTATGTTGCCATGTCGTTGTCCAGCAGCTGAAATAAGTTGCTGCTTCGTGGAGTGTAGCGGCCAGCTTAAGAAATTGTTTTCCAGCCCAGAAACTTATCATAAGTGTAATGCCAACAACATGGATTTATTAAGCGCCTATAAATAAATCATGTATGTGCCACTAACACCCATCGATTTTGGAGAGGATTTAACCGCTCATCTATCGCGATTGTTCAGATAGTAGTGGCACAGTCACAGTTTTGGATTCAACTAGTGGCCTTGGCCGTATCAAATCCTAAAGTCGCGATACATTTTACTGCTAGTACGAGAGGCAGATTGTTTTGCCCGACAAGTTCCACGCACACAGCTCCATAGTTTAACCGAACTACATATATAGGTTCAAGTTCAATACATCATTAGGCTGCTACACTGCTAGCCCTCTTTCTCTACTTGGGTGCCAACTTTCTTCCTATTTCCTTCACGTACACTGGCTTCTTCGTCTCCTGCCTTCTTCCTCTTCCTGGGTGCCAATTTTCTTACCTTCACGTACCCTGCATCTCCAGGCCGAGGGAAGTCAGGCCAATCAGCACCAGAATCTTGTCCGGCATCATCACTCCACTTGTTTTGGTTTTCTTCCCGCAGCAAAATCACTGAGTCGGCTGTCTTGTTTCTTACCTTGCGCTTCCTGTAAAAAAAAACAGTACATGGATTACTACCTTATATCTACAGACTATAAACAATTTTTTGTGTGAATGTACCATCTCATACCTAGGTTTGGGAGCATTAAGGGGACATCTAGCTGCTCTATGGCCTACAAGATGGCAGGTCTTGCATCTGTTTTTGCCCTTCTTTGTAGCAAAGAAAGCCGAAC
Organism: Avena sativa; assembly: GCA_916181665.1. NCBI lineage: Eukaryota > Viridiplantae > Streptophyta > Magnoliopsida > Poales > Poaceae > Avena > Avena sativa. The sequence continues at coordinate 20,343,219 of OV702290.1, read as the reverse complement.
CCTTCTTCTCGAGAAAATTCTTAAACCTATTCACCTGGGGTCTTCCTCTGCCCCTTTTTGTAACTAGCTGGCAAAGCTCGAAAGACAGTTGGACTTGAGGCCACTGAGATGGGTCTGTACATGGCTCGACGGATCCAGCGTACGCAGCTCTGAACTTTTCCATAGAGTAGTAGTATGACAAATACTGATCCAAATGTGGTAGAGTTCTTTTCTTCACCAAGAAGGCCAAAGCGTGGTCACAAGGTTTCCCGGTATGCTGCCACTCTAAGTAGGTGCATTCTCGCAGCTGGATGTTCACAACATCCCTTTTGCCACTCTTGGACATATCGACCACCTCACAGCTTCTGTTGGTTGACGGGAGAACCTTAAGATGAGCAAGTCCTCGGCTTCTCTTGTGCAGTTGCTATACAACTGGCGGTAGCATATGTCCTCTAAGTCTCTTACCGATCTCTCTCCTTATATTTAACAGCTTCATGATCATACCACGTATGCTGTCCATCAAGATATGAACAGGACGCACTTTTATGTCCTTCACCCAGTTATTCAGGCATTCTGCAAGGTTGTTGTTTATGTAATCAACTTTGATGTCAGGGTTGAATTGACTCCTCTTCCATATCTGCGAATGATGGATGGCTAAGTACTCTGGAAGTTCAGGGGCTTCAGCAAAAATCTTGCTCATGAAATAATCGCTGCTACTAGGTTTGTAAACTCTAGCAGCAGGAAACATGTAACGAAATACGCTGGCTGCGTAGTGTGAGTACAAGTTGAGCATCATATGGGCATGGCATTCTCTACCTTCAGCTCGCGGGAACACCTCCTTCACTGCATTCGTCAGCCCTTTGCATGCATCCGTGGATTTAGCCAATGGATCCATGTGGCCTATTGATCTCTTGAGCTGCCTCATAAACCAGACCCAGTTTTCCTCCGTTTCTGTTTCAAACAGCCCGAATGCCACTAGGAACATCCAGTTGTGACCATCAAGTGTTGTGGCAGATCGCAGGAAGCCTTTCCATTTGCCAGTTAGGACAGTGTTGTCTACACTCAGATACGGCCTACAGCTGCCCTTGAATCCATCAATGCAAGGTTTAAGCGCCATGAAAAATCTTTTGAAATATATTCTACCACCTTCTGATTCGGTGTCAATCTCCACAACACTTCCCGGACACCTAGCTTGTACCTCCGCCTTGAAGTTGTACAGCATCCTGAAGCTATTGGTCCAATCCCCGTGCAAGACCCCCAGAGCTTTCTCTTTACCTTTCCAAACCGTGTAATACGGAAGGACAATGTTGTATTTAGAACCGAGGCTAGTCTGAATATTCTTCGCGGTCTCCTTAGGGGTATCCTTTAGTATGGACATAGATTGCATAGCCACCCACTCCGTATCATCCATTGAGGATTTCAGTTTGCTTCCTATCAGACACATGTGTGCAGGGCCCATTCTGTTCACCTGCAACACAGATTCATTTAAAAGATAAGCAGAGTCGACTAGTTGCCAGAAAGATATCGCACATCAATTGTAGTTATAGAGTGAAAAGAGTGAGAGAGAGAGAGTTCTAATGGTTTGCTGCATTCATTGCCCCAATACCCTAATTGCAGTCGACGCAGGTAAGGATCTTGCTGTGATCCTCCATGGACAATGTACCTCGGCCCGTCCATTCATCCACGTTAACTTGCAAACGGCCTCATACCTCTCGGCAAAGTTCTTCAGTCGATAAACGTCGAACTCCCCCTTGATACAAAAATGCCGGAACGACATCCTGAACTCATGCATGCTCCTGAACTCGGTGCCGACCGAAATTATAGGATACTCGTGGTCATGTTTCATTTCTTCTACTTCAACACCCAAATCATCGATTGGAATACCAGCCTCATCGTTAAGTTCCTCGTCTATTTCATCATCACCAGATTCTTGATCCTCTACAGTGCCTGCTTCTTCATCTGATTCAGAATCTTCGCTATCGTCTCTAATGCTTAGTACTGCACACATCATATTGACTCCCATGGGTGGGGCTACACCATCGTCTCCACCTAGATGGACAGGAACATTGCCCCAGTCCACCTCACCGGCAACTCTGTTTTCTCCAAGACACTCGGTTGGTTGTGCTGCAACCACATGGGGTGGTCTTACGTTTGCACGCATCCCAGGTACTTCAGTGGACAAACAGCAGTCAGAATCAATTTCATCTTGAGTGTACATAACCCTCTTGCTCTTCCTGTGTACATCCTCCTTCCTGATGTAATCTTTCTTAATGGTATTAGTAGGGCTTGACATCCGCGTTCCATTCCCCATCGAACTAGGCCTTTTGCTGCCGCTCTTGGGTGTGATCTCCTTACTGCCTCCCCTCATGGGTGTTGGCTCCAGGGTGCTGGCATTATTGCCCGACCTCTGCGGCGTGTTCTTCTTCGAATTAGCCCTTTTGTTGCTACTATTGGGCGTGTTCTCCTTCGTGCTGGCATTATTGCCTGACCCCAGCGGCATGTTCCGCTCCAAATTAGCCCTTTTGCTGCTACTATTGGGCGTCTTCTCATTCGTGCTGGCATTATTGCCTGACCTCAACGGCGTGTTTCGCTCCAAATTAGCCCTTTTGCTGCTACTATTGGGGGTGTTCTCCTTCGTGCTTGCATAATTCCCTGACAGTGGCGTGTTCCGCTCCAAATTAGTGTTTGTTCTGCTCCCACTGGGTGTGGTAGCCTCCGTGCTGGCCATCTTCGCCTCTTTGCTACCACTCCTGGGAGTGTTCACCATCGTGCTAGCCCTCTTAGCGTTTTTTCTGCTACCGTTCGGTGTGGCATTTTGACTGGATCTTAGGGGTGTACTCTGCGGCATGGTGCCTTTTGTCGTGCGACTCTTGGGCATCGTCTTCTCTGGCGTGGTCTCCTTGGTGACGTTCTTCTTCAGGGTGCCCTTTCTGGGGATGCTCTTCCTGCTCCTCTTTATGACGCTCCTCTGTAAGACTCTCCTCTGTTCGAAGCCACCCTCAGTCGCACCAGCCCCAGTGATGCCATGGATCAGGTCATGCATGCCTTCTAAAAGTCCATCGTCTCTATTGTCGAGTTCCAATTCCTCTCCAACCGTGAGCACTACCAAGTGGAAGTAAACTTCACCTCTATAATGTTTCCTTGTAAACGGTATGACTAAATCCCTGGTATCTTTCACTTCGATAGCCTTTTTGCTCCTGTAACCATAATATAACAAACGTGCTTCCTGGGAGGACCCACACAACACCTTCACACGTAATGATGCCATCAGGTCAGATAACTCTACCACTTCAGGGTCGTATCTGCCAAGGATTACATCAAACTCGTCATAGAATTTTTCTGTGCCATCATCTAATTTTGCAGTATAATCCGCGACACCGATACGAATGATTACTTTGCCATCATCAGGTTCTTTAGGATAGAAACCTCCGAGAGGTTCGAGAGATGGAGCGGCACCATCAGACCCAGCCCCAATGCCACCGCCGCCATCACCAACGTCATCGTTAGCTGGATCAACCTCGGTGGAAGTACCATGACCAGGAGCAAGGCGAGGGCCCCTTCTAACGGTAGCCACAATAGGATCAGATGCTGCCATGCCACCTCGACGATCAGGAGCAGTTCCCACAACAGAAGTGTTTCGAGTGCTAGCAGAGTCCAGACCATGAGCTGGCTTCAGACCAGCAGCTCGCTGAACCCGAGCACAGGTTCGAGGAGGAGAGAATGGTCCAGTCTTTGCAACAACAGTGGGGCAGCCTCCAGAAGCCTTAGTTTGCTCAACAACGGCAGGGATTGGGTCAACAGTGTCCAGATCAACAACAACACGAGGACGACTAGTACCAGCAGATTCCAGAGCACGGGTTCACACAACTTGAGGACGGTTTCGAGGAGGAGCATCACACAACGCGACGGTCTTGGCAACAACAGCGGGGCAGCCTTCGGACGCCTTAGTTTGCTCAACAGCGGCATGGATTGGGTGAGCAGCAGCCGCAGCAACACGGGCACGGGGACAGGGACGACCAGTACCAGCAGATTCCAGAGCAGAGTTTTTCACAACGGCAATACGAGGACTCCTACGAGGAGGTTGCCTGACAGAAGCATGTCGCGGATGAGGAACCACATTTTGCTCAACAACAGCAGGGGTTCGAGTTAGACCTCCCTGTCCAATAGTAGCTGGGCGACTCCTAGTAGTAGGAGCTTCCTCATCCACTATGTTACACACCAGCGTAACCACGCGAAGCCTAACATGCTGTTTCATCAACCCAATTAGTTCACTATCACACGCTACAGGAACCTTGAAGCCTCGGTCATCAACGAGGCTGAACCGTGCAGTTTGCTCTGGCCTCGTTTCAGCAAGTTCACGCACAGCAGCAACCAAACCAGGGATAGTGCATAACTGCACAGGCGCCACTTCCATCTTCAGACTCTGAGCCTCTTTCCACATGCTCTTCCCATGTGCTAATTTAATGAGGTGTCCGCAGATGCTCACCAGAACCATGTAGCTGGGTTCAGCGGAGATCCTAGTTGATAGAAAATTGGAGACAAAAGATAAGAATTGTTTGTCAGCGTCGTGCTAGCAAACAATTCTATGTTCGATATATCTCTGTAATGCCAATAGCCAGCTAGCAGTTATAGGTAGTGCGAATAGCAAAGAGAAGAGTAGCTCACCCGAAATTAGCCAGAAGTACTTCTTCCTCGGCAAATGGATCTGCCATCCTCCGCGCTGCTCAGCTCGTTGGTGGTAGAGGCGGGCTAGATCGTCGCAACGGCTGGCACGGCATTCGACATTAGAGCTTGGTAGCAGCGAGTAGGCGCAGCAACTTGGCGCCGGAAGTCAAATGCCCGACGAGGAGAGGGGATTTCGACGCCGCCGGTGCTAGGGTTCATGCGAAAGGAGGGAGGGATGGATTTGTGAATTTGGTCAACGCACAATGCTCCTTTAGTATCTCGTTTCGCCTACGTGGTTGCCGCGTTGGTGCTCGCGTCACGGAAATATTACTGACATGAGGGTCCCGACCGTCTACTTCACGGGGCAGTTTCACGGCATGTTTGGATTTGGTAGGGGTGACACGAGTTTGCATCGAAATGACCCCTCTCGGTAGTTGGCGGTCCAACTTTTCAAAACGCGGTGATTTCAGGCAACTTAGATACTGCCATGCGCTGGCCTACCAACTTTGGTACCATAGATGAACAAGCCCCCCTATATGACCAAATATTATGACAATGATTGTGTTCTAGTGATCGAGTGTGTTTGATGAAAAGGGCAAACCGATCATGTGACATGGTTTTTAGAGCTGAAACAAGAACTTGATCTCTCTGTACTGCTATTGAATTTCAGTGTCTGTATTGCTGAATCAGTCACTTGAAATACTTCTGAATTCGTCAAGTGTTGTTGAACATGAACTAGGAATCTGTCAATATTTTTTATGTCTTATTCTATACTCCTTAATCTTTTAGATGCTACTGAATTTGTCAAAAGTTCTATCGTTGATGTTGGCTGCTTGCTCTAGAGCTTTTGCCTATGTGTCATCGGAACCGTTGGATGTGTTTTGGACAGAGATTAGAGGGTAAAGATATACAGTTTGATTTCACCAAGTGAAGTCATTGGATACCAGCCCTATTATGGCACACGTGGTGTGTGTTCTTTAGATGTTTTTACATGAATATTTGCCAAAGGAATTATCTCTTTTTTTCCTCCCTCGGTGAGGTCTGTGTTTGAATCCAGCGAGCCACATCCCTGTGAAATTTGAGATAGGAGCCCATTGACCATATCCCAAAAAGTTTTAAATTTTGCCTTTTTGGCATTGTCCCCCATATCTAAAAAAACTCTGCCTACCCATGTTTTTAAGAAACTAATCCATTATGCGTTTTTTTATAAATTGAGGTTCTAGTAGCACTGCCCTTTTATTTTAAGAGAGTTAAACATGGACACACAAATTATTTTTAAGAAGACTAATACATAAGTTATAGGTACTATAAAGCTTTTAATAATAATTTTCATCTGATTTCTTTTGCGTAGTGGCAACACATACGGTTTATATTTATTGAGGTTTTGAGTTTGAATCCTATGTGCTTGACATATATTTTCCTTCGGTTTACTTTTTTCCATATAGCAATACTGGTTTCGAGAGGCTGACATCATGGACCCACCAGCCTGTAGCGTCCCTCGAGTTTAATGGGTGGGTTTAAAAAAAGAAGTTAAGTACTTGTACAGAGAGACTAGCATCAGGGACCCACAAGTTAGAACATACTAGGTAGGCTGACATGCACAAGCCAGAACATATCAGGAAGGCTGACATGTGGGCCCAGCAGCAAGACCACGAGCGGTTGTGGCATCGAGCAATTTATCTAAGGTCAAAACAGCAGACGCAGCCAAAAAAAAGTCCATCATATACACATTTCATTTACAGACAGACTGACATGTGGGACCCAGTAGCGGGACCTTATACAGGTGTTGCATCGAGCAATGTTGCCAAGTTCGAAACAGGGAGACACGAGTGAGAAAAAAGTCCAGCATGGACACTTTTCTTCTAATGAGAGGGACATGGGGACTATTTTTTTCACAGAAAGACAAGGTGGAATGTTGAGCATAGCCCAGAGAAATTTGAGAGAGGAGCCCATGGAGCACAACCTATGTAGTATAGCCTAGGTAGAGCAGCCCATGTAGATAGGCAAACTCTTTTTAATTCAGCCTTTTAGGCATTACCCCCACCTCTCAAAATATAAAAACTCTGCCTACCCATGTTTTAAACTGCTCTATTATGTGGCATTTCATAAATTGAGATGCCTGAGCACTGCCATTTTATATTTTAATAAAATAGATAAACATTGACACACAATTTTTTTTATAAGACTAATAAATAAGTTGTAGTACTAATACATGTTTAATGATTTAATTTCTATAAATATCTTTTGTGTAGTGGCAAAGCACTCAGTTTACGTCTATGTGATTTGATTTGAAGGTCTTTAGTTTGAATCCCCTGCGTGTACATATTTATATATATATATATATCTTAGGTTTACATTTTTTTGAGAAAGGGTTTACATTTTAATATCGCATAATGGAAAGGCTGACATCGCGGACCCAACAGGCTGTAGCATCCCTTGACTTTAATGGTTGGGTTTGAAAAAAAGTTAAATACTTATATAGAGAGGCTATCATCAGGGACCCACCCGTCAGAACATACAAGGTTGCATCGGGTACCCACAAGTCAGAACATACCAGAGAGGCTGACATGGGGGCCTTAGCAGCAAGACCATACACGGCTGCCTTATCGAGCAACGTTCCCAAGGTCAAAACAGCGGACGCGGCTGAAAAAAACTCCATCATGCGCAGGTTTCATTTACAGAGAGACCAACATGTGGGATCCAATAGTGCGGCCTTATACAGGTGCTGTCTCGAGCAACGTTGTCAAGTTTGAAACAGGGAGGCGCGAGCGAGAAAAAAGTCTAGCATGCACACATTTCTTCTAATGAGAGGCTCACATGGGGGATCCAGCAGCCTGAAAAAATGGCCGATGCATCGAGCAACGCTATCAAGTTCGAAACATGGAGGCACGACCGAGGGCAAAAATTTCATCATACACACGTTTCTTCTAATAAGTGAGTGACATATGGGGCCCAGCAGCGTGATTAAACGGTAGATGCAGTGAGCAATGCTATCAAGTTTAGAACATGGAGGCGCAACCGAGGGAAAAAATCTATCATACACACATTTCTTCAAATGAAAGAATCGCATGTGGGGTCCAGGAGTTTGATTAAACGGTAGTTGCATCGAGCAGCGCTATCAAGTTCGGAACAGGGTAGCGTGAGCGAAAAAAAATCATCATACACACGATTCTTGCAATATGAGGCTGACATGGGGGACCCACTAGCGTGACTAAACGGCAGATAGATCGAGCAATGTTATCGAGTTCAAATCAGAGAGGCAATAGCCAAGGAAAAAATTCCATCATACACACGTTTCTTCTAATGAGAGAATGATATGTGGGACCCAGCAGCCTGATTAAACGGCATATGCATCGAGCAACGCTATCAAGTTCGGAATAGGGTAGCGCGAGCGACGGAAAAAATTCCATCATACACACGATTCTTCTAATGAGAGGCTGACATGTGGGACCCAGTAGCCTGACTAAACGGCAAATGCATCGAGCAAGGTTATCGAGTTCAAATCAGGGAGCACGACCGAAAAGTATGGTCCGCTAGAGACACTGGCGTCCGGGACCCACACTCCTCAAAAGATTTCGGCGAGTCAACATCGCGCGAGAAACCAAAAATCTTGCTTCTGCCACGCGCCAGCCGAGCTTCCCCCATGTTTTTAGTGGTTCCGTCGTAGTATAGGGCCGCGAAACCCGAAAAAAACAAGTTTTCCATCGGCCCCGGTCGAGCCAAAAATTTCGTCGCAGAAGACACGTCTTGTACGACGACCGTCGGGCCAAGTCGTTGCGGAAAGAAACATTTCTTGTAGTGTAGCCACCACACAAATCGCCGTGAAAAACCACGCACGTCCATAGACTATAGATGCCAAGCCGATTAGAGGCGGCGCGCGAGCGGGATCCACAGCTCTACCCTCGCACGCGAGAATCTACGTATGCCCATCCTTACCGTTGGCAACTCAGCTGGCAGCTCCTATCTGAGCTGCAAAAACACGCAGTCATACAAGTTCTAGGTCGCCACGTGGTCTCTATATGGGCCTCATGTCCACGACAAACTGCTTATGACTGGAGCTAACGAACCCAGGCCGGTTCTGAACCTCACACACGACTGCGATACGCCTGCGAGAAAACGCTGTTGTTGAGGTTCTACTACGCCACACTGGCTTAGGATGGGTTCCACTGCCATGAAAAATCGCGGCGTGCGAGGTACCATGCATGCCCTTAGAGGGTATACGTAGCCACGTCAGCTCTCGCTAGGCCCCGTGTCTGCAAAAGTACACGCACACCTAGGGTCCACGATGGTAGATCGCCACGTCGGCTCTTCAAGGGCCCCATGTCCGCAAAAATACGCGTACACGCAGGTTTTAAGACGCCACGCCGGCTCTGGGCAGGCCCTGTTACCCCGATTATCCTCGGACGGCATGGGCTCACGTCGCCACGGCGGGGCCCGCAACCCGGCAGGTGCGGAACGTTGTCGCGCAAGGAACTCCTCTCACCGCACGCGTTCCAGCCCATGTACGCTGACGGCATGCCTATGTCGCGTGCGTGGTCCACCTTCCAGTGACGCGGGGTATGCCAGCGCGCGGTACACACGCCCGTGGTATGGAATCTTTCACCCTTGCACGCAACGGGTCCCGCCTCACGGGATAGCAGGTCTCCGTTGCAATGTCGATGCGTGTCCTTCTCGGCGTCCATCCCACGACCTAAAAGAATCGGAATGACATGGATAGCAGTTTGAACCAAAACAATCTAGCGTTATTATTTACTCCCAATAGTAAAGACTAGCTAAGTGCCCGTGTGTGAAAAAATGTGTAACAACAAAATATGTCTCTCTCATGCTTCATTCATTGTCTTTTCGAGCCTTGGATGACACTCTTTACCTTTTGACTATATTGTCACCCCCAATTTATCACTCAGCCCTACAAATTGATGACATCGCCTCCCAAGAGGGTACTTTGTCGTGTTAAATAATGAGCTTTTGTGTGTATGGCTGCAACTTCTTTGTCGCTTTGCCTCTGGCCACATCATTGCAATCCCCAATTAATATCTGATCTAATGGTACTAATGTAGCTATCATTTTATCGTGATAGATATATCAATGTTCTCTATAATTAGTAGTGCGACGATCATGATATGCAAAGGTAAGACAGAGAGAATTTGGATCCACCTCAAGGCTCATGAATCAAATATGCTTTTGGTCACAATAGATGGATGGAGAACCAAGTAGATTGTCACTTTCAAATAATATTCATGTTACAAATAGTCTGATATATTCATTTGACTGAGGTACCGTTACGAGGCAATAAAACTGTCTGGCTAAAATCCTCTAGCATAAAACAACAATCTTTATTAAGCACCTCAGAATTCGTAAGTTTGGTAAACAGATACATGTCACGCTGACGTGCCGAGAGGTAGTGCTTCCTTGTCAAACCTCTGGGCACATGAATAGGCCAACATAAATTCTGAAGCCCCATGTAGGCAGCCTCCGTGCTGGTCGCGGAAAACACGATTAACCAAAGAACAAATAGCAATGACGAAACATTCACTTATGTACCAGGAATCACAGTATCAGTGAAGGGAATTACAAAATTCAGCAGTGTAGAACACAATGTGAGTGTCACGTGGCCTTATGAGCCAAATAAAATTATTCTAAGTGAAATTATAGAATGTGGTCTCCACAATCTAGGTTCCCTATGTCCTGATCCATGAATCAGTTATAGAGAGGCGCTATCGTTGTCAAGAGTCAGCAATACACACGACGATGACAACAACCGCGGGGGCATGCATGACGTCGCTCTAAATAAAGTACGCACATGCCAAGCACTGAAGACAGCTGTGATGCGCACGCGACAGCCATGTCTGGCGACTACGTGTGCATTTGGCTACTACTCCGTGAGAAACCATATAAAATCGGCGAAGTCTTGATCACCTGCAGTAGAGGTCCGACTTGACCTACCAAATACCTAGCAGCAGTAATAGAAGGAGAAGCAACAGTTGATGGTGTACATATAAGAAAAGGAACTTGGTGCGATTCCGCTTAAGTAATTTTCATATCTCGTGGACGCATGGTGGAGCATAGTATGTGGAGGAACGGTGTTCAGATCGGAGCAGGATGGGGAGGAAGGAATAAAGCGGATCTGCGGTATGGTGGCGTTGGTGGAGGCGGAAGCGGAGATGCAAGGAGGGCGTGGGTGGCGACGAACGTCATAGGGCATGGAATTTGATTTGGCAGTTGTTTATGTGGTAGACATGACTAACTATGATTGATTCCCAATTTAGTTTGTTAAGAAAAAAGAAGATATTTGGTTTAGTCATTTGAATTCAAATCCCATGATTTGTGGGATCCCGTGATTGATAGAACATAATATATTTCCTTACTATTTAGTTTGTTACGAAAATAAGGAGATATTTGGTTTAGTTATTTGCATTTAATTCCCCTAATGGATAGGAGATGATATATTTACTTGCCTTTTTAGTGAGCGAGCGAGCGATTGCATGGTTAGGATTCTTCTCATGTTTGCTGAGGGATTTTGGACGGCCAGGATGTGTCGGATGTTTGATGGCGACCTACGGTCACCAATTCCCATTTAATAGTTAAGACTTTCATCCGGATTACCCCGTTGAGATTTTTGCAATTTTTTACCCCTTATAAGATATTGGGAGTATTTTGACATGTGGGTCCTGCTTGTCAAATACATTGTGGCATGCCACCTCGTGGTTTCTCTCCAAACCTGAAGTGGTGCAACTTAGCCGGTCTAGTACAGGCTAGGGGAGGTGAACCAATTCGAGCGAGAAAAAGTACTAGGAAAACCGTTTATTTGGTCTGTGTGAATCAAGGGCAGAACCAGTTCTAGCACATGGAAAGAAAATGTAGGACACAGACCAATATGGGGCAGTGTAAATATTTTTCTCTCTTCTAGTGTTTGGCGACTCCATGGTGATCGCCGCCTCTAGGGTTTGAAAACTCTTATGTGACCGTGACTCAAGAGCATATTCTCTCCTTGGTGCCCTTACGATCTACTGACGGGCTCTAGAAGACTCCTCCACCTTTCCCTGCACATGTTCGGGGCGATCAAGGGGATCTCCCAGATTGCTTCACGTCCCTGACCTTGCTGCGAGATCAGGGGTTTATCAATGATGATGGGTCCATCGGAGGGTAACGGCAGTGGCAAGACAGTGGTGATGGCTCCCAAGGTGGTGGCTAGTGGATTGATGGGGGGTTGGTAATCCTGCTTCCTCTCTTGTGGCAGCTGTGACCGTATCCGAGGAAAATGTCTTGGAGATGATGGGATGTCTTCTTCTTACACGGCAGAGGCTACTAAGGTGTTGTTGTATGACAAGTCCGATCACCTTTTGGTCCATTCCTAGTAGGCAGTTGTCGGCAAGGTTCTGGCCCAGACCACGCTACATATCAACACGATTGCTTCGGCACTATGACCGGCGTGGGTTAACCTGTGTGTCCTGGTTTTTAACCCATCTGGTGGAACATCTTTGTTACTGAATTTGATACCAAGGTGGATAAGGATCGGGTTATCGATGGCCCTCCATGGGTTGTTGGTACTCGTGTTGTGCTCCTCAAGGAGTTCGATGTTGATCAAAAACCCAGGACATGTGCTTTGAAGACTTGAAAATTTGGGCTAGGATCAGCAACTTACCCTTCGGGTATATGCTCGAGAAGTGGGGTGCTTTGATTGCTAGATCACTTGGCAGGGAAGGAATCATCCCCATTGGGGACTATGATGGCACAAGACTGTTGGGGTGGATTTATGTGTGAGGTTGATGTTGGCAAGCCATTGATGCGAGGATTCATTATCTTCTCCCAAAGCCAGAATGCGACAGACCGATTCGATGTGCAATATGAAAATTTGCCTCATTACTGCTTATCGTGTGGCATAATTGGCCACTCCTTGACTAAATGTAAAAATCAAGGTGAGCGAGATGCTGATGGGAAGCTCTTGTACTCGGCAGATCGTCTATGTGCTCCGGGTGACAAGAAGAAAAAGGCTCAAGGAACTAAGTCATCGAACAGGGGCCCGTGAAGGCTGGACACGGTCTCTCCTCTATGCAACATGCTAGTGAGAGACCCAGGCAGATGGCTAATAAAGGTAGGGATGTGATAATACCCGAGGTAGGAAACCACTATAGTATAATTCGATAAATATTTGAGTGTCGAACCCACAAGGAGTTGAAGGTAAACTATCTATTCTCTAAAGCCGTATAACTCACTTATATGGCCTTTTATGAAATGCAAAGAACTAGAGTGTACAGGTTGCTTTTACTTCTAACTAGAAAACGGTAAAGTGCTGAAAGTAATAACAGGAAGTAAACTATTGCAAGTAAAGTAAAACTAGTAAAATTAAAAACAAGTAAATTAGAAGCAGGTGACTTAAGGGAGCAAGTGTTTAGGAATTTTTTATTTCATTCGTTTGGTTGTCACAATTAGTGAAACACATGGATAGTCTTTTTATTGTTTCTTCTAGAGAGGCTCTGGTGATTGATCCCAGTACCAGTTACGAGCAAGCAAGGGAGTTATTAAAACATAGAGTCCAATCAATTTTGTAAGTTTCAAGGTCCCTATAATTTATCCCCTTGATTGTTAACCATGAATTAATATACCATGCATATTTAAGACCTGCAACACGGTTTCTGTCAATCTCCGATCATCCCTGATCCTATCAACATGCACATGTCAAACTTATGCATTCTCCAACATATGTGTGCACTCATGTATCAGTACATAATACCATCATAGAAGATAACATATATTTGTATACAACAAATAAGGAATTATTTCACAATTGCCATAAATAGATCACTACTCAAACAAAGGCATAGAGACGGAATAGATCATCAAAAAGTAGTAAATTGCATTATACATCATGTTTTACAATATATTACAGTAGGAAGATGATCGAGAGCTGTTGTAGATGGTGATGGAGGAGTGCCTCCTCAAGGAGGAGAGGCAGCCACACGAGGAGAGGAGGCGGCATCGGCGGCAGGGAGGCGCCGACGGCTCCTGGCCCCTTTCTTCCTTGGACCTTCAATGTGATGTAGAGGATAGCTCTGCCTTTTAAATGATATCCAAGGGGGGATTTGTGGCTTATGGTGGTTGCCTCCAAAATTAGCGTTTCCTCTCAATATATAGAGCTAAAGATGCAATCTAGGCCATATGATGGATGCCCCTTTGATCCAAGGGATTTTTGGCACCTCAAGAACCTTTGTAGGGCTCCCCTAGGTCCTTTATGAGTCTATAAAGCCGTGTATTTGCCGAATCCCTCAAGTATGGAAAGAGTTTGAGTCAATCACATCACAAACTTTTAGAATCCCGAAACTGCTTCTGTACCCCGCAGTAATCAAGGTCTTCAGGCTCCTTCCAAAGTCTGTTTAGGGATAATTTTATATCAGTCGATATTAGATGACAATTTCCAATAACTTTCATATTTTGAATTTTTCCGTTTAATGCTATATTCAGGGTCTTTCTAGTCCATCGTAGAAAACTGTTTTGTAGGGATAGATTTTAATAAACTCTGAATTTCACCATAATGAGCGATCCCCTTCCATATTTGTGCAATTCCTACACAACAAATTATAAAACAATAAATTGTGCACTTTTGAAACTATTAGTAGATTAGTCCAAATAAATATAATAAAGTTTTAAAATAATATGAATTTTGACATAATAAACTAGAAAGTTTATGGATGCATTTCACATGCATCAAGCATCCCCAAGCTTAATATATGCTCGTCCTCGAGCATAAATGTGATAAAACTAAACATGGACTTTGGAGTTTGTTTATATTATAAAGCATAAGTCATGATATTTGCTACAGAAGATCACATGATTCATTCTCTTTAAAGAATAGCAATAAGCAAATGAACTATGAAGTGATATCTCTTATGTACTTACATCTAAGCTGAACAACATGTTACTCATATATTAGCAAATGAAAGTACTATGGACCATTAAGCATATAGAAACAAAAAAGGGTGAATCCTATGTTTGGTGTTTCAGGTTCATTTTTCTTTTTATTTCTTTCTTTTCACTTCTTACCTTTCTTCTTCTTCCTGGTAACTTGAGTAATAGATAGTAAGCAGGGAATACACGTGCTTGACCTTTGATATAAGACTATAAGAGAAAGTAAAATAATGTTTTGGGATATATAGCTCATGTCAACAGTAATCATAAGAGTAGGGTTTTATGCATCTTTTATTTTTGTGGTTAAAGTGAAAACAAATATGGTTCATATGCTTGACCCATTACAAGTTAAATGTCTCATGTATGTTGACCACCGGTACCAAGTCCACGTGTTTACTCAACTTGGGCCCTAAAGAATTTTTCATTGTATGCATACAGTTCCAAACAAGGGTGGCAACCGAGGTACATCTTTCCCCATTGTACAAGTGGTGCCTTTGCAAGGGGCTACACATACACAGATGATAAGACAAACATACAAATGCACCCTTGGTGTTTCTTTTTATTTATTATTTGCATAGATTTTTATTTAAAAAATGCTTCATTGGTACCCATGCTATAAATTCTACTATGATGTAGCATGAATTAGGTTGGCGGCTCAGACAGACCTCTGACACATATACAGACTCCAGAAATCTTTAGGGTTGTTCCCCCTTATTTCACATCGGAGGCACCCGCAACCAAAAGAATACATGGTATCATCAAAAGGTATTGCAATAATGAAAGTGTGCCCCATGTCAGCATGGTTCTGCTAATGCTCAACTCATAAGTTTTCAAACACATAACATACATAATTATGTCCATAATGGTTCAAGTTTAATTATTCTGCTTCATTTTAAGCACTTGTGCACTAGTGGTTTCACCCAACATCTTACATTCCTATGAGCTTTAAACTACACAAAATAGATGTTTTCAAAATAATCAAAGATGTAGCACATATAATATACTTGGAATATCAAGTACTATATAGATAGGTATGGTGTACATTATTGGAGTAATAATGTTTAAGGGATTTGGATACAAGTCTTAGCTTGTTTGGAAAATTTGGGTTGGTTGATAAGAAGGTTAACATCTACATGCAGAAGTGTCCATAGTACTACCCACTCTCTATTAGACAAAGTAACTTAAATCTAATAAACCATGTATGTAGAATAAAAGGTAGTACTATATAAGGCACTTGCAAATTATCATTCGTTAAAGCATATGAAACATACAACGTCGTGAATGGCTTGTATCTCAACTTTTACTTCCCCTTCTCCCTTTCTTTTCATGCATCCATTTTATTTTATTACACAAACTCTATTGATAGTGGTCTTGGAAACATGAAGTAAATACAAACTTAACATAAAAGTAAGAAGCACACGCTCCAAGTTTATGCAAAATTCTTATGTTGCTCAAAAAAAAGTTTAGAGGTGTGAAAAATATGAGTTTAATAGGTCTAGTGGGGTGCCTTGGGCATCCCCGAGCTTATGGTTTTCACAATACCTAGATATATCTTGGTGTGGTGTTCTTTCATTCCTTGTGAAAAAATTTCAATATAAAACTTTCTCCAATTTCTTTTCTGATGGGATGACATTAGTGGCATCAAGATATAATGCAAGCTGCTATAAAAGCCCCAAATAAAATTTGGTTTTAAATTTCCAGGGAGTTTATTAAGTGTATAACATCCACAAAATATCAAAAGACTCAAAAAGAATCAAATCAAAGCTCAAAATAGCGACTCGTGCAACAAAAGGCAGAATCTATCAAGAAAAACAATAACATGCAGATTTGACCCACTTAGGAATGTACAAAAATTAAGCCAATTTTTATGAATATAGATGATGAAAAGTGGTAACTACATCAGAAATTTAGATCAATTGTATTTACAGAAAAAATCAGAAAAATCATACGGTAAACAACAGCGTGCAGGAATCTATAACTCTAAATATGTTTAACAAACTTAACATCCAAATGGGTAAAACTTGGTACTTTATGGGGAAAATGTAAACTCAAACTAAATAACTTGTTTTTACAAATAAAAAAAGTTCAAAACCAAAATTCAATAAGAAGCAAAAAGAACCAAAAAAGAATCAAGAGAAATAAACAAAGAAGAAAGAAAATCTTTTTGTTGTTTTTGTTTTATCAAAAAACACAAAAAGAGAAAGCAAACAAGAACCAACAAACAAAATCTTTTTGTTGTTTTTGTTTTATCAAAAACATAAATGGAATAAGCAAACAAGAACCAAATAAAGAAATGTAAAATATTTCTGGTATTTTGTTTTATCAAAAAGAAGAAGGATCAAACAAGAACCAAATAGAGAAACATAAAATCTTTTTGGTATTTTGTTTTATCAAAAAGAAGAATCAAATAAGAACCAAATAAAGAAATCCTTTCCCATCAAATCATGTTTCATCTCAAACAAAGAAATAATTTCATCTCAATGATACTTTAATGCCTACAAAATGGTTAGTTCTCCAAGACAGATGATATAAAAATTTCAACCAAGATGTAAACTCCCTCATTATTAGGAAACCAATTTATTTAAGAAGAAAATATATACAAGGAAACACTATTTTTATTTTGTTTTATTATGGGAAATGTTTTAATGATATAGACTTTGCAATGGTTCCATTGGCATGAACAACATATGCTCAAGGTCAACCCCAACTTCTCCATTTCTCATCCTTCTCATTTACTTTCCAAAACTAATTATTATAAAACAGTAGATAAATTTATTTTACATATTACAAGGATACAAAGGTGTGCCCAAACTGAATAGTATTGGAAAGCATATGGAGCACACCATAAAACATAAAACCATTAACTTTTAAGTCTAACTTTCTTCCTATGCATTGGAATTTTGTATATGAATACATAGAAGCAACTTCGTGGTAGCCAATTCATATAATAATCAGTAGCTTACATTTTAAACAAATTGGAAACATAAAGAGGGCTTTTATTTCTTCCTATTTCATAATATTTGCAAGCATCAAAAGTAAACTCAATAACATAGTTTTGAAAAGAATCACCACATAAATACAAGTCATCTAATGATGATAATGGATCATCTAACTCAACTATATCACTGTCATACTCCCATATATTAGATACAATTATTCCACATAGAGGACTATCAGGCAATAAAGAATCATTAACATTTGAAATTATGAAAGAAGGGTTGTCCATGGGAATTTGTGTGTTACCATTGTTGGGAGTAGGAGATGGGTAGCTACTCCATTGTTCCTCCACTCGTTCTTCCGTATCCTCTTCTCGGGGTTACATGGGTATCCCCAAGATTATGTTTTATATTCCTCTTCTTGGAAAACATTAGTGCTCTCTTGGCTAGCAATGCCCCTATTATTGAAGTCAACAACATAAAAAATCTATGAAGTTGGTTATGTAATAATCAATTATACGAGTGATCACACATTTAAATTTACTAGCTATAGTGCTATTTTCATGTTCATCAGTGAAGGTTTCTAATTCATAAGTTGCCATAAAAGTAACAAATTCCTCTACTTGTTCCATCCCTAAATGAGCATAATCACCTCTATGGTAAGATGCTATAGCATATTCTACATGAAACATACATTGAAATTCAAAGTATCTACCACATTGTTTAGAGAAACAAGTTTGATCATAATATTTGAGAAACTCACTAGCAATAGAATTTAGTTATTTCATGAAATATTCTAGTATTATCCCTTCTCTTGATTTTTTATGTTTCTTATCAATCTTATCAGCATTCAAGTACATAAACAAAGTGTCATTTATATCCATACTTGTGCTTATAACATGAGTACTTTTTGATAGTTTCCATTTTTGAGTTTTAGATTTATATGTTAGTTGCTAAAAATAAACAAGCAATGCAAACAAAAATAGAAGCCTAACACAATGCTCCCCGACAACAGTACCATAAAAGTACTTGATAATCCCCAAGGGCAGGGAACCACTGTAGTACAATTTGATAAGTATTTGAGTGTCGAACCCACGAGGATCGGAAGGTAAACTATCTATTCTCTAAAGCCCTATAACCCACTTGTATGGACTTTTATGAAATGCAAAGAACTAGAGTGTTAGGGTACTTTTACTTCTAACTAGAAAATGGTAAAGTGTTGAAAGTAATACTAGAAAGTAAACTATTGCAAGTAAAGTAAAACTAGTAAAAGTAAACTTAACAATGAGTAAAGTAGAAGTAGGTAACTCAAGGGAGCAAGTGTTTAGACAAACTGTTATTTCATTCATTTCGTTTTCACAATTAATGAAACAAATGAATAGTGTTTTTATTGTTTATTCTAGACAGGAGCCATAAATAGGTGCAACCATGTGACTGAGCAAATACACCCATAGTGATTGATCCCAAGCCCGGTTATGAGCAAGGGAGTTATTAAGACATATAGTCTAATGACCGTCATAAGTTTCAAGGTCCCCATAACTTATCACCCCGTTAGTTAACCATGAATTAACATATCATGCATATTTAAGACTTGGTGCATGATTTCTATGAATCTCCATCCAACCCTCATTCGTATCAACATGCAACACTGGCAACCTTATGCATTCCCCAACATATGTGTGCACTCATATATTAGTACATAAAAACATCATATAAGATAACATATACTTGTATGGAACCAACAATAAACTATTTCACAATTGGCATAAACAGATAACTAATCAAACAAAGACACATAGACACAATAGATCATGGGAAAGTAATAAATTGCATTATACATCATGTTTTCCAAGAGATTACAATAGAGATATGATGGAGAGGTTATGTAAATGACGATGTAGGAGTGCCTCCCCAAGGAGGAGAGGTGGGCACACGAGGATAGGAGGTGACACAGGGAGGCACCGACGACCTCTTATGGGCGGCGGACCTTGGCCCTCTTCTTCCTTGGACCTTCAAGGTGATGTAGAGGAGCCCTCCTCCTTTAGATAGTATGCAAGGGGAAGGAAAATTTATGGCTTGTGGTGGCTGCCTTCAATAGTAGGGTTTCCTCTCAATATATAGAGCTAGAGATGAAATCTATGCCGTTGGATGGATGCCCTTTAATCCAAGGGCTCTTGGGAACCTCTAGAAACTTCCTAGGACTCCCCTAGGTCTTTTATGAGTCCATGAAGTAGTTTCTTGGCCGAATACCTCAATTATGGAAAGAGTATGAATCAATCACGTCACAAACTTTCAGAATCCCGAAACTATTTCTATACCCTCAATAATCGGACACTTTAGGCCACGTACAAAGTCCTTTTAGGGATAATTTTATATAAATAGATATTAGAAAAAATTCCAACAACTTTCATGTTTTGACTTTTTCCGTTTGACGCTATCTTCAGAGTCTTCTTGTCTATCTTAGAAAACTGTTCTATAGAGACAGATCTTAGGAAACTCCGAATTTCACCATAATGAGTGATCTCCTTTCATATTCATGTAATATCTAATACAACAAAGTGTAAACTGAGAAATTGTGCACGTTTACAACTAGTGTGGGTTAGTTCCAATAAATATAATATAATATGAATTTTAACATAATAAACTACAAAGTTCATGGATGCATTTCACATGCATTAGGCTGCGAGGCAACGGAACAAACAGGATGATTTCACTAAAGTTTTGTCTCCGGTGAAGAAAAAACTAGATCAGGCTCGCACCACTAATGGCAAGGCTAGAAAAGGTCGAGGCAAAGATAAGGCCCCTTTCCAGCAGGATGGGAAATGACTCGCAGGGAGAAAACGTAAGCAAGTCCAAGAGTATCGTCTAAAGGTCTTGGCTATTATAGACGTGGAGACAGTGAACTCTCTAGATTTGGTCGTGCAACAAGGTAGGCTTGACCAGGCTGTGGAGGCTAATTCCGACGAGGATCTGAGTTCTAATTCCAAAAAGTTGAAGAACAACAGAGAAAATAGATCAGTGGATCGGGCGGGAGATTTTGAGCAGCCTTGCCATACGCAACGATCATCCTATCTAGAACTATCGTGATCTAGGTATGGATGCGACGGTTGGCGAGCTTTGCTGTCTAGTGAAAGCTCATTGTACCTCCCTCCTCTTCCTTTCTGAAACGAATATGAGGGATGCTAGAGTACAAAGTTTCATGTGGTCACTTGGTTATTCTGTTTATTTCACTATCCGCATCGAGGGATTAAGTGGTGACTTAGGCCTGTTTTGGTCGTCGTTCTTGAGTACCTCTATCAAGGATTTTAATAATTGATGCATTGATGCTATGATTACACCGGAAGAGGGAGCAACATGGAGAACAACCTTTTTTATGGGGAGCCCAAACAAGATCTTAGACATGAGTTTTGGGATCTCCTCCGCTCTATGTAAGTTTCTTGGAATAGCCCGTGGTTATGTTGTGGAGACTTTAATGAGATTCTTAGTCAAGATGAACACGTGGGTCCTCACGATCATACGGAGGCTCAGAGCATGGCATTCCAAGACTGTATGCAAGATTGTGGTCTTATTGACATGTGTTTCGAGGGACCAAAATATACATGGACAATTGACATGTGTTTCGAGGGACCCAAATATATGTGGAAAAATCGGCAGGGGGCTGATACGCATGTAAGAGTGCGCCTAGATAGGGCGGTAGCCAATGGAGATTTCTCCCACATGTTTGTGGACTGCACGGTGGACAATATCATCGTCACTTCATCGGATCATTATGCCATATCAATTAACTTGACAAAAAATCTATGTAGAGGTGTGCAGCAGCCGTTACGAAGCAATGTGGCGTAGAGCACTGGACTAGAAGGAAGTATTGGAAACAGCTTGGTCTACACGCAGCGCTGGTGCTCAGTCGCTGCAATCAACCTGGTAGAATCTGAACCGTATGGCTCTGATGCTCAAGGACTGGAGTCGAGCTACGTTTGGATCCATCTGCAAGCAAATCCAGAAACTGGAACATCAGTTGTTCTATCTACACAACCAACCCATGTCGAAGGAAAATCTGAAGGAAGAATGTGACGTTGAGCGCGAGTTTTGTGAATTGTTCGACTGTGAAGAAGTCATGGCGCGCCAACAGTCACGTGTTTAGTGGCTCCGCGAGGGGGACCAGAACACTTGTTTCTTCCATGCGCGAGCATCCCCACGCCACAACATGAATAAAATTTCGGCTCTTATGCGTGACGATGGATCAAAGTGTGAATCACAAGAGGGGATTAAAGGTATGGTTCATGATTTTTATGAGAATCTATTTACCTCCAAGGCGTGTGATTCAGTGGATGCAGTTCTTGATTTAATCCCTGGCAAGGTCACAACTGAGATGAATACTGATTTGTGCAAACCGTACACTGACAAAGAGATTTAGAGTGCGTTTTTTCAGATGGGTTCCACTAAGGACCCCGGGTCGGATGTTTTCCTAGCTCTATTCTACCAAACTCACTAGGAGTTCTTTAAAGCTGAAATATATGATGTTGTGAGGATTTTTCTTTGTGGAGGGGATGTACCAGATGGTCTAGGCGACTCTATCATCGTTCTAATCCTAAAGGTTACCAATATGAAGAACCTAAAGAACTTTCAACCCATCATATTGTGTAACATGCTATACAGAATTAATTGCAAGGTTTTGGAAACAAGCTTAAGGCGATTCTCCCTCCTATTATCTCTGAACAACAAAGTGCGTTCGTGCCATTGATCACAGATAATGCCTTTGAGTGCTTGCATACTATCTGCAGCCAAAATTCCAAGATGCCTTTCTTTGCGCTAAAATATGATATGATGAAGGCTTATAACAGGGTGGAATGGAATTATCTTCACGGTTGCCTATGCAAGCTTGGTTTTGACCCTAGTTGGATTCAGTCGATGATGAGATGTGCTACTTGTGTATTATATGTTGTTCATGTTAATGGCGATCTGACTATTCCATTTATTCCATCTAGGGGCATTCAGCAAGGAGATCGAATGGGTTCGTATTTGTTTCTTCTCTGCACAAAAGGTTTGTCATGTTTACCGCAGAAAAAGGAGGACCGAGGTGAGATCTATGGTATTCGAAATGGTCGACTTGGTCCTTCTATATCTCATATCTTGTTTGCATATGACAGCATCTTCTTTGCACATAGTGATAATAGGAGTGTGGATGCTCTTAAAAACACTCTCAAGGTTTACTATGATGGTTCTGGACAGAAAGATAATCTTTAGAAATATCTGGTTTTCTTTGGCCAGCATTGCAATGACCAAGTGAAAAGCGAGGTGAAAAGAAGGTTGGGAGTTCAAAGCGAGGTGCTCAATGATTTCTATTTGGGAATGCCTACTTGCGTTGGTCTCTCCCCTACTGCCACCTTTAATTTCATGTATGATCGAATCTAGAAATATATTAACGGCTTATCTGAGATGAAGGGGTTCGCAACAGAAAATAATAAGTTTTCATGACTAGCGTACGCCAATTACCAAGATCTATCTATGAGTTAATGATGTAACGAGAAGGTTCTAATAACATACCCTTGTAGACCAAAAGCGTTAACGTTCACGATGAATGTGGATGATATAGTCGAACGACGCAGCTGACCTCAAAGTCGCATTGATCCTCGCACGATATCTAGGTGCCACAACTGGCAACACCTCCATGGTTTCACATGCGTTCGATGCTCAACAATGACTCTCGATTTATCCGATCTGGCCAAGATTGGGGAAGTAGATCTTTCAGATCGGGGATCCAGAAGTGCGACAGCGTGTCGGTGTTGAAGTCATCTTCGGCACACATAGTTCTTCTTGGAACCACGAACACGAGAGACAACGAGAGAGAGAAAACCCCAGAGGAATAATTCCTTGGGATTTGTGGTATACCCCCTCCCCCATGTTTCCCCTCCTTATATAGGGGAGGGGAGGGGATTGGTGCGGCTTGGAGGAGGAGGCAGCAGCCAGGGAGCGGTGGCCCCACCTCCGCACACCCAAACCCTAGGGCCGACCAGCCCCTTCTCTACTTGGAGCGCCCCCCCCTCCCCCCCCCCCCCACACACACACATGGGCCTCTCCCTCCGGTAGCTGGCCATTTAGGGTGGACAGCTCCTAAAAATAATATAAATATTATTTTAATATTAGTTCTATTAATTAATATTAAATACATATTATTTAATTCCTTATAACCCGAAACACCTTTCGGATCACTCGGAATATCCTTCGGACTCTCACGAAACCTTCTTGGTTTTCTCTTCTCTTTGATTCAATGATCCTGATGAATCCAAAACTATATCTAAGCATCATCGAACCCTTAAGTGTGTTACCCTATGGTCCGGGAACACAACAGACATGATGGAGACGCTTCTCAGACCAATGATCATCAACGGGGCCTTGATGCCCATAATGACCCTTGTGCATTCCATGATGAAAATGTCGTTTGAATCATAAATGTTGAGTCCAATTCCTTTTTTACTTCGATACATGACTTTTCCAAGGTGTCTATCAGGTATTCCAAAAGGATAGGCTGTTCTGAGCTTTTATGGTTCAACTCAGCCTTTTTTCGAAGGTGTGACTGTTGATGCAGTCAAGGCAGCCTCGGGTGATAATGATTAAATATGATCTCACGGTCTAAGGAGAAGGTCAATGTGTTTCCTAATTATCACAACGATGAACTTTGTGACTTGATCGTGTTGCAATACTTATGTTGGCTAAGTGTGTCCATCACATCATTCACTAATAATATGACCTTATTGTCAATCGATATAAATGTCCATGATCAGGAAACCTTGATCATCAGTTGACCAATGAACTAGTTGAACATAGGCTACTAGGAACTTAGTTTGTTTACATACTATACGTATACCAATGTTTCCAATTGATACACTTATAGCATGGTATAAAACTATTATAAAATAATTGATATATGATAATAAACACCTTTTATTATTTGCCTCTAGGGCATATCTCCTACATGATAGACCTCTCTCGAGGGCCGGCAATGAGGCATTTCTCAAGGCTGTGATCCAAGCTATTCCAGCTTTTTTCATGAGTTATTTCCAGCTTCCCATTACCATGTGTAACAAGATAAAATGAATTACCATGAATAGATGGTGGGGAGTGGAAAATGGAAAGAAAATGATGCACTAGAGATCTTGGGCATGGCTGTCCACACCGAGGCATTAGGGGGTATGGGTTTTCATGACCTAGTACTCTTTAACCAAGCCATGTTGTCCAAGCAGGGATGGCGTCTCCTCACTAACCTAGCGTCTCTTTGTGCTAGCGTTCCGGGGAGATACTACCCGGACTCCGATTTCTAGCATGCCCCAAAGCCACGATCATCCTCATATACTTGGAGAAGTATTCTGCATGGAAAGATGGTCAATATTCAAAGTGACAATTTGGTCCCAATCTTGTCTATTCCACCCTCGACGATAGTTCATTGCCTGTTGGAATAGGAAACGGGTACGTGGAACCAGGAAACAGTACATGCTTTCTTTAGCCCGGATGTTGCAACACAAATTCTGATGACTCCCATCTCTCGCCATGCTGGTGAGGATTTTGTCTGCTGGCCATATACTAAGCATGGTACTTGCTATGTATGTTCTGCATATAATCTTGCTAGATCGGCTAAGTTCTTCATATCTCAAAGCCGACTAGGTCAGGGTATTGCATCAAATGTGACAGCAAGTAACAAGCATTGGAGAACTATGGAGCATAAAGGCACATGGGAAGATGAAAATCCATTTGTGGAGGTTTGCGCATGACTGCCTGCCGAGCGGTGAACAATTGATTAAGTGTCTGGTTCCTGCCCCGGGCTCGTGTATTTTCTATGGCAGGGAGGAGGGGATCATGCATGCTATGCTCACGTGCCGGTTTGCTCAGGTTGTTTGGAGGGAAATCAAGGAAAAGATCCACTTGGAGCTTCATCTCAAGAGCTTTGTCACGCACAAGCAATGGCTGTTTGATTTCCTAGCTAAGGCAGTGGACCTCCAAGCTACAACACTTGCGGTTGGGTTTTGGCATATTTGGGAGGCGAGAAATGCGAGGAGAAGCCTAAACCAACTCGTACCTGTTGTAAGATTGTTGCATATGTTGATCTAATTAAAGCTCATATGTTCAAACAACCCAAGGTCCAAAGGTGTGAGACCAAGCTTCCATCTCTGAAACGGACTCCACCACCGCCGGGTTCGGTTCTGATCAACTCTGACGCAACACTCTTCAAAATAGAAGGTCGCATGGGTGCAGGCATTGTCATACGCAACCACCTTCGGACCTGTCTTGTTGCATGCCGACACCAACCGGAGGACCTTTCATCGCCTGAATTTGCTGAAGCTTTAGCGCTTCGGCGGGCGGTCTGACTAGCTTTTTTTTAAAATGGAAAGCAGAGCCCCGGCCTCTGCATCAAGCGATACACACATCCTTTATTTATTGTTAGAACCATATTGTTTGGCAAATGTCATTACAAAGATCATACAAACCGGAACCGTCAAAGAAAAACACTGAGCAAAAAACGATAATCGCACCGCCAGCTTCCCAACAAGATCTATCAAACCCCTATCTACCTGTTTCGACCCCGCCCAATGGTACCCAAACCATTGCCACTCGCCAAGAGAAGCTGGAGTGCCTTGGCGCGGCGGCACGAACTTAAGTAAAAGGAGCCCTAGAACCGCACAACATATCCACGGAGCTGCGCCCATGCACACGCTCCGGATGTCGCCGCCTTCATAAACTTCCCCCAACCCGTCGTCAGCATGTAGATCGATGCGCAGGCTCTTTCCACACCAGCCACCGACACCACCTCGGTGCCAAGAAGCACCACCCCCCGCGCGCTAGCCGCTCCACCCCTCCTGCCGCTTCCATCCAACGTTGCTCAACAAACAATGCTCCCAAGAGAGAACGCGATACCGACACCGCGACACCGTCATCGCCCGACCTGAAGATCTTAGGGTTTCCTGTGGAGTAGCACGAGTGAGGTCTTCACAGGGTGCACGGCGATGTCACTGACACCTAGGTCTCCCTGCCTCGCTGCTGGGACTAGAAGAAGGATCATGAGATCTACTAATCCAGCCGCAGTCCCGCCACCTTTGATAGAAGATGACCACCTCCACCGAGAACCACAGCGCCGCCGCTAGACCGACTGCAGGATGTTGCCTACAACCACCACCTCCCTGCAGCAAGTTGTTGCAGATCTCGCACTCACAGCCCAACGACGCGAAGAAACAAGGTCGCCGCAACCTCCGCACCACCGCCGCTGATCCCTACAGCCGGTGAGAACTCCAAAAGAGATGCCCTCAAGAGGGGAACGATGCACAGGACACTGCCATCGCTCGATCCTGTGGGATCTGAGGTTTCCCTGGAGTTTTCTTGGCTAGAGGGACGAGGGGCATCAAATCATCATCCGCCACGTCGCTGCTCCTCCGGCCATGTCGCTGCCGCCGCACGCCAGAGATGCCACGCCGCTGAGGTGCCCGACGCGCACCCCATCCGCAACGAGGATTGGCGTCACGTGTCGCTGATCTATGTCGGGGAAGACGAGAGATCCCCCATGCCGCCGTTGGCAGTGCCCAGGCTTTGCCTGGCCACGACCATGGTGGTAGTAGGGAGAGAGGAGGGAGGGGATTTGGAGGGCAAAGGCGGTGGCAGCTAGGGTTGCCCCCCTGTCGCCACACGGGGGCGAGAGGAGGGAGCGGTCTCACTAGCTATTGAGGAGGGGTTTGTGCGGTGACCCAGCATACCACTGCATATGTAGTACACTATAGTTGTTGAGATGACACCCACAGAACATCATTCCGTAAATATCACATCCCTCAGAGTGGTACAACAGAAACATTACGGGTCCAAATTACAACATACAAACTTCATTATTATTACAATACCAGAAGTTTGAGACTTCAAAAGATTTAAACTTACAAACCAAATAACTTATCTCATAAGTTTAGCGGAAGAACAAAAAACACAACGGTAAATAAGACGTGAGCTCAACAGCTTATTCTATAGAGTTCGGGCTGCTCAGCTCAACCTAGGTAACTAGATTACGGCCTAACAGCTACTCTGACTCCTTGTCTTCAGCTCCATATTGTATCCCGTAGTCCACTCCTTCGATTCCACCGCATAGGTCCGGCTCTTCATAGTAGATGTCGTTCTGGACCTCCATAGCATACACCTGGTCATCCTTCTGGCCCTCAAAGTCTAGCAAGGGGTTCAAAGGAAAGGGCGAGTAACAGCGTTACCCAGCAAGTTCACTATATGCAAGGTGGGTGCTCTCTCTACCACCTCGGACGATACGTCCTAGGTACTATGCAGTTTTGGTAAACATTTCTTCAAAGATTGATTTTAATTATCAAAACTATGCCCATCAGCCTTCACAGGTTGACCAGGTTCACAGCCTGCCGTGTTCGTAGCTCCTTCCCGGAACAGGGAGTAACATGTCACAATTCTTACACTCTACAGAGGTGCGTTGCTTTACCCATAAGAGATCAACTCCTTGTTGCACGACCCGGCGTACTTTCCCTTCCACAATTCCATGATGTGGGGCCCAGTAGATGATCCAAGCCAATTACTGCCCCCTTTGCGACCCCGCATGTCCCCTTGGTGTATGCCATGCCAACATATTGAATTACGGCAATGGTTAGTACAGACCGTCAGATGCCAGAACTATCGTGGGACGTTGAGGGCTCCCACCCATATGTTGCATATCTTCTACGTATTACCAATAAATGCACGCTACAAGGATAACAGCCACGACCTGGCTATCCGGATGCATGCGAGAGGAAGAAGATACAACTGACTTCTCTGTCCCATTCCAAATCTTATGGTTAACGCGTAATATACGGCGCTAGAATCACTAATGTCATGGGTTATTAAGTCCTAGTTGTTTTGCAATTGGAATCTTCGATCCCCCTGCAATTCTTAGTATTCATCATCACTTAGGATGATAATAGCATTTCATTTGTTTGAGAAAATACTTATTTTCTGTCTCCTTTAAAACATAGGTGCTAACACACAATTTTCAAATATTTTCATAAAGACTCTTTAAAGGACATGAGCAAGTTATGAACTTGTCTTGTGACTGCAAGGTAGTAAAGTCGGATGCTTCCACCTAACCTTGAGCTCCGGTTTCTACAGAGAACCATTATTACCCAGTAAAGACAATATTTAAAGAAGCAATATGCAATGCATAGTAATATCATGCAATGGTTTATTATTTGCTTATTTGGGTGTTTTACCCTCTTAGTAAAAGTTTGCTATTTTCTTTAGTTAAAAGAAAAGTATTACTTAAAGTCTTTAAAATCTTCATAAAGATTATATTTAGTATTTTTATAATGATTAGTATTATTTTAAGAGTTTAAAATTGGATTTGTGTAATTTTTTAACTCTTTAAAATATTTCACTAAAATTCCTTTAAGGAAATAAGACTTTATTTTTATCACACTTAATTTACTTTCCAAAAATACAAACTAGCATTTTCTATAATAGCACTCCCTTTTAGAATTGTAAAAAGGATTTTTATTCATTTTTTATGTGTTTGGTATATTTTTATAAAATCCTAAAGGAATATATACCTTAGTAATAATAATTTTAATTTTAATGACCTAAAATTCCATTTGTTATTTTTATTGAATAGAGGAAATTTTTATGAGTCCATTTATATTTTATTTATATTTTTAGGATTTTTATTTTATTTCTTGGAACTATTTAAGTCATAGGGGTATTTTGGTCATTTGACAATTTAATTAGGCTTTTTCCTTTTAAACTGGACCTAGCCCATTGGGCTGGCCCGGCCCTGACTCGGCCCATCTGGGCTGGTCAAACCCCTCTATCACGAGCGACCTAGTGCCACTCCATCTCTCCCCTTCTCTCTCGCGTTCACCTACTGGCTCGTCCCTGCAGAGCCGTCGCGATGCCGACGCTGTCGCCGCTCAATTCCTGCCTCCTTGGACCACTCCGGCCGCCGCCGTGGTGTGTGACTGATACGTCCAAAATGTATCTACTTTCCCAAACACTTTTGCTATTGTTTTTCCTCTAAACTTGTGTGATTTGGATACAACTAACACGGACTGACGCTGTTTTCAGCAGAATTTCCTTGGTGTCTAGTTTTTGTGCAGAAATCAACTATCGGGAAAAATCCCAGAAAATATGCCAAAAATCCTATTTCACCAGAAGACTCACGGAGCCAAAAGACGAGACGGAGGAGGACCACGAGGGGCACACACCACCTGGCCGCGCAGGCCAGGCCAGGCCACGCCTGGGGGTGGTGTGGCCGCCTCGGTCACCCCCTCAGCCTCCCTCTTCGCCTATAAGTTGCCTCTTGACCTAAAAACCAAGGGGGGTTCGACGTTATTCCAGAAAGAGTTCCGCTACGCCGCCACCACCAGATTTCGTGATTCGGAACCAAAATTCCGTTCTGGCACCCTGCCGGGATGGGGAATTGGAGGAGATCATCACCATCATCATCACCATCGCTTCTCCATCGACCATCCATGTTTCCCCCATCCATGAGTGAGTAATCCCCTACTGTAGGCTATGGGGATGGTAGGGATTGGATGATATCGTTCATGTAATGGCATCAAATTGTTAGGGCATGGTGCCTAGTATCTATTATTAGTGCTTTTTGACTTTGTTGCAACTTGTTATGCTTAATGCTTGTCACTAGGGCCCGAGTGCCATGATTTCAGATCTGAACATGTTATTATGATAGTATTGTTTATGGTCTTATTTGCAAGTTGTATACACATATTGTTGTCCGGAACCAAAGGCCCCGAAGTGACAGCAATCGGGATAACCGGAGGGAATGGCTTTGATGTGAGGATGACATGTGTTTATGGAGTGTTAATGCTTTGCTCTAGTGCTCTATTAAAAGGAGCGTCTTAAATGCCAGTAGTTCCCTTGAGGCCCCACTGCAAACGGGCTGGCAGGACAAAAGATGTTGTGCAAGTTCTCATTGCGAGCATGTATGACTATATATGGAACACATGCCTATGATTATCTACTTGGATGCTTTATCTTATTTATCTGCAAATGCCCTATGTTTTGATTGCCATATGAATTGTATTGTCCATGCAACACTCGTCCATCCATCCATATGCCTACCACGCTTTAATCCTACTGTTTACTGCAATTGTTACTACCGTCTTTACTTTTACTACTGATGTTACTTTATTATTGCTATTACAAAACTGTTGCTACTGATAAACTGCTGTGAGCAAGATTGTTTCCAGGTGCAGCTGAATTGACAAATCAGTTGTTAAGGCTTATAAATATTCTTTGGCTCCCTTGTGTCGAATCAATAAATAGGGTTTCACTTCCCTCGAAAATACTGCGATACACCCCCTATACTTGTGGGTCATCAAGACTATTTTCTGGCGCCGTTGTCGGGGAGCATAGCTCTATTTATCAAGTTCACTTGGATTCATTATTGTTCGCTGCCCTCCATTCATCATGGGTAAGTCTCGTGATGGAAAAGTTCCTATATTACCATCCACTACAAGAAGAGGTACGATTCTGAACACCTTTGTTGCTCTTGATTCACCGTCCGTTATGAGTAAGCTCCTTACACCACCACATACACATACTACACATACTGCTACTACCGCTGAATCTGAAACTTCTGATACTTATGATGCTGCTTCTACTGTGCTTGATAAGAGTGGTTCATTAGGTCCTTTCCTAGATGCTACGATTTCTAGAACTATAGCTGGAAATACTGAAACTCCTAATGAAGACACTACTACACCTATCAGTTCGCCTGAGTCTAGAGAAAGCTATGATATTGAAGACGGTTATATAGAGATGACCGATGAATTTATTAAAGAATGTCAAAACACCCGTGATAGGAGTGCTATTAAGAGTCTACTTTTGAGGCGTACTATAAAACCCAAATTGTCTCCTAATGCTAAGTTTGTTGCATCTCCCATAAACATTAAAGATAAGGATTATGATTTCTCTCTTGATCTATCTTACATAGCTATTGTTAAGAAGGAACCTTTTTGTGGAACTAAGAATGAAAGTGCGGTAGCACATATGACTGAGCTTTCTACCATGAGTGGCCTATTTTCTGATGATATTAATGAAGGGTTTCGCAGCATAGTAAATCAAAATTTTCTACGGAAGCGAACAGAGGGAAAGCCAAGATCTAATCTAGGAGATGCAAACAACGAGAGAGATTGGATTAGATCTTCATACCCTTGAAGATTCGCACAGCGGAACGTTCGTCGGAACGTGGGTGATGTAGTCGTACTCGCTTCTCCTCCTCGCGATCCGATCCGATCTAGCACCACAAGTGGCGGTGCCTCCGTGAGATGCACACGTGCGGCACCTCGACGTCTCCTCCTTCCTCGGACCAGCAAGTAGGGTGGAGAGATAGATTGGATCTACAACACGACGGCGTGGTGTATATGGTGGAGAATTTCTGCAGCAGGGCTTCGCCTACAAACAGTCGGGAGGGAGAGAGGAGGGCAGCAGGGCTACTAGGGCTTGGAGGGAGGTGTGTAGGGGGAGGGGGCGCACCAGCCCTCTATATATAGAGGGGGGTGCGGCCAGCCCTTGCCCATCCTCCAAGCCTATCTCTAGTTTAAACGATTTAAACTCTCCCTTCTAGAAACCCTATCTTATCTCTAGTTTAAACGATTTAAACTTATCTAGGATCGGCTGGGCCCTATGGGGCCTTGTGCCCCTGGCCTAATGCGGCCAGGACACTCCCTCATAGGCCCATGCCCCCTCCCGGAAGGTGGGACCACGTTGGCCCCCTTCCGGAAGGTTCTAGAAGCTTCCGGTACAATACCGATTAATCCGAAACAATTCCGAACTCCAAAAACTGCACTGCCTTATACGAATCTTATTCTCCGGACCATTCCGGAACCTCTCGTGATATCCCGGATCCCATCCGAGACTCCGAACAAAAATTCATAAACCAATTATCCAATCTATCCTAGCATCGATACACGTTAAGTGTGTGACCCTGCGGGTTCGAGAATATGCAGACATGATCTTCTATCAATAATCAACAGCGGGGTCTGGGCACCCATATTGACTCCCACACATTCATCGATGATCATATCAGATGAACCACGATGCCAGGATTCAATCAATCCCATATATATTCCCTTCGTCTCGCGATATTTTACTTGCCCGAGATTCGATCGTCGGTATCGTCATACCTAGTTCAATCTCGTTCACAGCAAGTACTTTACTCGTTCCGTAATACGATATCACTTTGTGATCAACTCCTTAACCACATGCTTGCAAGCGGTGTTGATATCGATTACCGAGTGGGCCCGAAGTATATCTCTCCGACTTGGGAGGGACAAATCCCATCTCGATACATACAACCCAACAGATACTTTCCGATCACCTGAGAGACACCTTTATGATCACCCTCTCATAGGATGACGTTTGATGACCTCAAAGCTTTCTTCCGATACCAGGGAGTTGTATTATCTCATGGTCTAAGGAATACAATATTTGACATAGGAAAAGCTTCGCAAAGATGAACACAATGACACGATCTAATTGCTTCGCTTAGTTTGGGTCTGTCCATCATATCATTCTCCCAATGATATGATCTCATTATCAATTGACAACTCATGTCTATGGTTAGGAAACCTTAACCATCATTGATCAATGAGCTAGTCCATAGAGGCGTACTAGGGACACGGTGTTGTTCACAAACCACACAAGTATTAATGTTTCCGCTTAATACAATTCTAGCATGGAATATAAACTTTATCATGAACAAGAATTATAATAATAACATCTTTATTATTGCCTCTAGGGAATAATTCCAACAGTCTCCCACTTGCACTAGAGTCAATAATCTAGTTTACATCTGGCAACAATCTCACACCCATGGCACTGAGGTGCTGATCATGTTTTACACGTGGAAGAGGTTTAGTCAATGGATCTGCAACATTCAGATCTGTATGTACTTTGCTGATCTTCAGATCTCCATCTGCTATATAATCTCGGATTATATGAAACTTGCGGTTCATATGCTTGGTCTTTGGATGATATCTTGGTTCCTTAGCGAGTGCTATGGCCATAGTGTTGTCACACAATATATCCAGTGGGTCCAATGCACTTGGAACGACGCCAAGCTCAGTGATGAAGTTCCTGATCCAAACTCCTTCACTTGACGCTTCTGCAGCAGCCATGTATTCCGCTTCTACTGTAGATCCCGCGACCACGCTTTGCTTGCAGCTTCTCCAGCTCACAGCTCCTCCATTCAAAATATACACGTATCCTGTCTGAGATTTAGCATCATCCTTGTCGGTGTCGAAACTAGCATCGACGTAACCTTTTACGACGAGCTGTTCATCACCCCCATAGACTAAGAACATTTCTTTAGTCCTATTTAGGTACCTTAGGATATTCTTCACGGCTGTCTAGTGTTCCACTCCTGGATCACTTTGATATCTGCTCGTCAAACTAAGAGCATTGGACACATCCGGTCTAGTACACAGCATGGCATACATGATGGAACCTATGGCCGAGGCATAAGGCACTTTGCTCATAGCTTCCCTATCATTTACCATAGCTGGACACTGAGCCTTGCTCAATATCTTACCTGACAACATAGGCACTGAACCTTTCAATGCCTTATCCATTCTGAACCTTTTCAGAACTTTGTCTAGGTATGTACTCTGGCTTAAAGCTATCAGGCGTCTTTGTCTATCTCTATAGATTTTGATGCCCAATATATAAGCAGCTTCACCTAGGTCTTTCATTGAAAAACACTTGTTCAAATAACTCTTCACATCGTTAAGCATGTTGATGTCATTTCCAATAATCAATATGTCATCCACATATAGTACCAGAAACGTCACCGAGCTCCCACTCACTTTCTTGTAGATGCAAGCTTCATAGCAATTTGGAACAAATCCAAAGCTCTTGATCACTTGATCAAAACGAAGGTTCCAACTCCGAGATGCTTGCTTCAGTCCATAAATGGAACGCTGAAGTTTGCATACTTTATCAGCATCCTTAGGATCGATAAAACCTTCGGGTTGCATCATATACAACTCTTCATCAATGTTGCCATTGAGGAAAGCAGTCTTGACATCCATTTGCCATATTTCATAATCATGAAACGCAGCAATTGCTAATAAAATCCGAATGGACTTAAACATCGCTACGGGAGAGAAAGTCTCATCGTAGTCAACACCTTGAACTTGTCGAAAACCTTTCGCAACAAGCCGTGCTTTATAGACGGTAACATTACCATCCGCGTCCGTTTTCTTCTTGAAGATCCATTTGCACTCAACGGCCTTTCGGTCGCTAGGAGGGTCCACCAAAGTCCATACTTGGTTTTCTATCATGGATCCCAATTCGGATTTCATGGCTTCTAGCCAATTCTCAGAGTCTGGGCTCATCATCGCTTCCTCATAGTTCGTAGGTTCACTGTCTTCTACTAACAAGACAGTCAAGACAGGGTTGCCGTACCACTCAGGAGGGGCACGCGACCTTGTCGACCTGCGACGTTCAGTAGCAGCATCGTCCAAAGCTTCATGATCCTTGTCATTAGCTTCCTCTATCGTTGGTGCAGACGGCACTGGAACAATTTTAGGTGCTGCGCTACTCTCCAATTCAAGAGAAGGTTCAATAACCTCGTCTAGCTCTACTTTCCTCCCACTCACTTCTTTCGAGAGAAACTCCTTCTCAAGAAAGGAACCGTTCTTTGCGACAAACACTTTGCCTTCAGTTTTGTGATAGAAGGTATACCCAATAGTCCTTAGGGTATCCTATGAAGACGCATTTCTCCGCTTTGGGTTCGAGCTTGTCCGGCATCAACTTTTTGACGTAAGCTTCGCATCCCCAAACTTTAAGAAACGACAACTTAGGTTTAGCACCAAACCACAGTTCATACGGTGTCGTCTCAACGGATTTAGATGGAGCCCTATTTAAAGTGAATGCAGCGGTTTCTAATGCATAACCCCAAAATGATAACGGCAAATCAGTAAGAGACATCATCGATCGGACCATATCTAATAGGGTTCGATTCCGGCGTTCAGACACACCATTGCGCTGTGGTGTTCCGGGTGGCGTGAGTTGTGAAACGATTCCACTTGCTTTGAGATGCGTGAGAAAATCATAACTCAAATATTCGCCCCCACGATCGGATCGTAGAAACTTAATCTTTCTGTTACGATGGTTCTCTACTTCATTCTGAAATTCTTTGAACTTTTCAAACGTTTCAGATTTATGTTTCATTAAATAGATATACACATATCTACTTAAGTCATCGGTAAAAGTGAGAAAATAGCGATATCCACCGCGTGTCGAAACACTCATCGGTCCGCATACATCGGTATGTATGATTTCCAACAAGTCCGTTGCTCGCTCCGTCATACCGGAGAACGGGGTTTTGATCATCTTGCTCATGAGGCATGGTTCGCATGTGTCAAATGATTCAAAATCAAGAGACTCCAAAAGTCCATCAGAATGGAGTTTCTTCATGCGCTTTACACCAATATGACCTAGACGACAGTGCCACAAATAAGTAGTATTATCACTATCTACTTTGCATCTCTTAGCCTCAATGTTATGGATGTGTGTTTCATCCCTTTCGAGATTTAGAAGAAATAAACCATTCACAAGAGGTGCATGACCATAAAATATGTTACTCATATAAATAGAACAACCATTATTCTCCGATTTAAATGAATAACCGTCTTGCAATAAACACGATCCAGAAATAATGTTCATGCTCAACGCAGGCACATAATAACATTTATTAAGGTTTAAAACTAATCCCTAAGGTAAAACTAAGGAGAGCGTGCCAACGGCCATCACATCAACTCTTGATCCGTTGCCAACGCGCATCGTCACCTCATCCCTCGCAAGCCGCCGTCTATTCCATAGCTCCTGTTTCGAGTTACAAATATTAGCAACCGAACCAGTATCAAATACCCAGGCACTACAACGAAGGCTAGTAAGGAAAACATCAATAACATGTATATCAAATATACCTTTGATGGTGCCATCCTTCTTGTCCGCTAAGTACTTCGGACAGTTGCGCTTCCAGTGACCCTTGTCCTTGCAATAGAAGCACTCAGTGTCCGGCTTAGGACCAGACTTGAGCTTCTTCTCAGCAGGGGCAGTGCGCTTGCCGCCGCCCTTCTTGAAGGGCTTCTTTGCTCCCTTACCTTTCTTAAAGGAGGGCTTGTTGACCATCAACACATGATTATCCTTCTTGATGTCCACCTCCGCAGCCTTCAGCTTTGCGAAGAGCTCGGTGATCGTATCAGTGGAACCAATCTGATTATGAGTCACTACAAAACTTTTGTAGCTGGGAGGGAGTGATTGCAGAACCCTGTCAATCTTGAGCTCCTCTGGAATCTTGCAGTCTAGTTGCTCAAGGCGTTGAGTGTAGCCCGACATCTTAATGGCGTGCTCACTAACGGAACTCCCTTCCTCCATCTTGCAGTTAAAGAACTTCTCGGAGATCTCATATCTCTCAGAACGGGCCTGAGTCTGAAACATGGTTTTCAGCTCTTCGAGAATCTCAAAGGGCCCGGGATAGTTTTCAAAACGATTTTGAAGTTCCGGTTCCATAGCAAACAACATGGTGCTCTTAATCACACCATAATCATCTTTGCGCGACTGATAGACAGCTTTCTCATCAGCCGGCGCAGTTGCAGCAGGGGGGTTACCTAACGCTTTCTCAAGGACATAGTCCTTTTGTCCGCCAGACAGAATGATTCTTAGATTGCGGAACCAGTTGGTGAAGTTAGACCCATTGTTTCTAAGCTTTTCTTTCTCAGCAAAAACGTTGAAGTTGAAGTTGGACTTGGCCATGTGATCTACAGTATTTGCAAGTACAATTTAGACTATGTTCATGATAAATAGTTCAACTTAATCAAATTACTAGATGAACTCCCACTAAATTCAACATCCCTCAAGTTGTTTAGTGAACACGATCCAAATTCACCACACCTAATCCGATCTTCACGAGAATAGATGTGGTTTCAATGGTGGACAACAAAGTGTCGATCATATCATTCATATGACTCATGCTTAACCTTTCGGTTCTTGTGTTCCGAGGCCATGTCTGTACATGCTAGGCTCGTCAAGTTAGACCCAAGTATTTCCGCGTGTGCAAAACTGGCTTGCACCCGTTGTATGTGAGCGTAGAGTCTATAGCACCCGATCATCACATGATGCTTGGACACGACGAACTTTCGCAACGGTGCATACTTGGGGAGAACACAACTTTTATCTTGATCTTTAAGTGAGGAATCATCTTATAATGCTACCGTCGCGATCTAAGCATAATAAGATACATAAAAGGATAAACATCACATGCATATAACTTTATGTGACATGGTATAGCCAATCTTCGCGCAATGATCTCCATCTTGTGCGTTCCGGCATGATCTCCATCACTTCACCATGATTGCCTCCACCACGAATAGCAACTACAACTATTGCTAACTACTTAGCGATAAAGTAAAGCTATTACATGGCGTATAAGAAGTTGACTCGCAGATCATACACAATTATAAAGACAACCATATGGCTCCTGCCGGTTGTGTACTCATCGACATGCAAGTCGTGAAACATTACAAAACATGATCATCGCATACAATATACACATCACATCTTGGGCCATACCATATCACAGAAAACACTCCCTGCAAAAACAAGTTAGACGCCTCTACTTTGTTGTTGCATGTTTTACGTGGCTTATGGGAGTAGATGCTAAGAACGATTCTTACCTACGGAAAGCCACAACGGTGATATTATGGTTGCCAAACTCCGGTGTTAATCCCATGACAACTATAGTGAGAGAAACTGACATCCACCAGCCGCATGTATGGTACAAGCCACACGTCAAGTGCGGAGCCGGTCTCGCGAACGACGTCGCGTAAGGTTGGCCTGGACCGCTTCAATCTCACTATCCCGCGCCACAAGAAGAACACAAACAAGAGGCTTGCAACAGAAAACATCAACGCCCGCAACAACCATGTTGCGTTCTACTCGTGAAACACATCTACGCATAGATCTAGCTCTGATACCACTGAAGGGTTTCGCAGCATAGTAAATCAAAATTTTCTACGGAAGCGAACAGAGGGAAAGCCAAGATCTAATCTAGGAGATGCAAACAACGAGAGAGATTGGATTAGATCTTCATACCCTTGAAGATTCGCACAGCGGAACGTTCGTCGGAACATGGGTGATGTAGTCGTACTCGCTTCTCCTCCTCGCGATCCGATCCGATCTAGCACCACAAGTGGCGGTGCCTCCGTGAGATGCACACGTGCGGCACCTCGACGTCTCCTCCTTCCTCGGACCAGCAAGTAGGGTGGAGAGATAGATTGGATCTACAACACGACGGCGTGGTGTATATGGTGGAGAATTTCTGCAGCAGGGCTTCGCCTACAAACAGTCGGGAGGGAGAGAGGAGGGCAGCAGGGCTACTAGGGCTTGGAGGGAGGTGTGTAGGGGGAGGGGGCGCACCAGCCCTCTATATATAGAGGGGGTGCGGCCAGCCCTTGCCCATCCTCCAAGCCTATCTCTAGTTTAAACGATTTAAACTCTCCCTTCTAGAAACCCTATCTTATCTCTAGTTTAAACGATTTAAACTTATCTAGGATCGGCTGGGCCCTATGGGGCCTTGTGCCCCTGGCCCAATGCGGCCAGGACACTCCCTCATAGGCCCATGCCCCTCCCGGAAGGTGGGACCACGTTGGCCCCCTTCCGGAAGGTTCTAGAAGCTTCCGGTACAATACCGATTAATCCGAAACAATTCCGAACTCCAAAAACTGCACTGCCTTATACGAATCTTATTCTCCGGACCATTCCGGAACCTCTCGTGATATCCTGGATCCCATCCGAGACTCCGAACAAAAATTCATAAACCAATTATCCAATCTATCCTAGCATCGAGACACGTTAAGTGTGTGACCCTGCGGGTTCGAGAATATGCAGACATGATCTTCTATCAATAATCAACAGCGGGGTCTGGGCACCCATATTGACTCCCACACATTCATCGATGATCATATCAGATGAACCACGATGCCAGGATTCAATCAATCCCATATATATATTCCCTTCGTCTCGCGATATTTTACTTGCCCGAGATTCGATCGTCGGTATCGTCATACCTAGTTCAATCTCGTTCACAGCAAGTACTTTACTCGTTCCGTAATCCGATATCACTTTGTGATCAACTCCTTAACCACATGCTTGCAAGCGGTGTTGATATCGATTACCGAGTGGGCCCGAAGTATATCTCTCCGACTTGGGAGGGACAAATCCCATCTCGATACATACAACCCAACAGATACTTTCCGATCACCTGAGAGACACCTTTATGATCACCCTCTCATAGGATGACGTTTGATGACCTCAAAGCTTTCTTCCGATACCAGGGAGTTGTATTATCTCATGGTCTAAGGAATACAATATTTGACATAGGAAAAGCTTCGCAAAGATGAACACAATGACACGATCTAATTGCTTCGCTTAGTTTGGGTCTGTCCATCATATCATTCTCCCAATGATATGATCTCATTATCAATTGACAACTCATGTCTATGGTTAGGAAACCTTAACCATCATTGATCAATTAGCTAGTCCATAGAGGCGTACTAGGGACACGGTGTTGTTCACAAACCACACAAGTATTAATGTTTCCGCTTAATACAATTCTAGCATGGAATATAAACTTTATCATGAACAAGAATTATAATAATAACATCTTTATTATTGCCTCTAGGGCATAATTCCAACAATTAAGATGCGCACTTACTTTGTTGCTAAATTTTTCCCTTTCTCACTGAAAGGAGAAGCTAAAACTTGGTTTAATAATTTACCTTCTGGATCTATTGATAGCCCTGATTGCTTGATTAGTACCTTCCTTCAGAAATATTTTCCACCTAGTGCTAGACATGCTATTTTGCAGGAACTTTTTGATTTTAAACAGGGAGAAAAAGAGATATTGCTTGAATCATGGGCAAGGTTTTGTGCTTTGATTCACGCACAGGCTGGATGTCCATTACCTAAGAATGAGCTTCTTGATATATTTTATAATGGACTAACTGAAGAATCTAGGACATACCTGGATAGTTGTGCTGATTGTGTTTTCAGAAATAGGACTCCCAAGGAAGCTGAGGAATTAATGGCTAAAATAAGAAAGAATTATGAAGACTAGACTCCTCCTAGACCAGCTATACCTGAGACAACTATACCTGAACCAACTATTCTTGCGCCTATACCAACATCAAAGAAGAGGGGAGTTATTGAACTAAATGATGAAGTGATGAAGGAAGCTAAGAAATGTCTTAAGGAGAAGGGAATTAAAGCTGCAGACGTCAAGAAATTACCTCCTATAGAAGAATTATGTAAGCCAATATCCCACTCATCCACTATTGAGGTACACTCTCTCCAACATTTAAATGGAGGTGATATCCCTTACTCTAAACCTCCTGATCAATGCTTAGAAGAATTTGATGTTTTTATTGTTAAGCAAGATAATTTCAATAAAAGGGTGCAAAATCATTTAATGGAAAACTCTAGAGCTATTGTTGGGGTAAAAGATATTGTGGAAAGAACCTCTAATGATGTTAAAATGCTTGTTAAACATTTTCAAATGGTTCAAACTCAAATTGATCAGCTTATTAAGGTACAAAAAGACTTGCTAGTTAATGCTGCTAAAGAAAAACATGCTTATGAAATTAGAACTAGAAGTGGTGCTGCTACCCAGGATCCTCTATATCCTGAGGGGCATCCTAAAAGAATTGAGAAGGATTCTCAACAACCTGAAAATAGTGGTACTACTCCTAAGAAAAAAAAGAAACATAAAACAATTGTAGAACCTTCTGAACCTGCTAAAGATCCTACTAGTATATCTGTCTCTGATGATGAAACTGAAAGTGGTAATGAAGAAAATTATGCTCCTGATAAAGAAAAAGTTGAAGAAGAACCTGAAAGGCACACTAAGAATACTAAATACACTAAAGAAGATTTTGTTGCTAAGAAACATGGTAGTGAAAGAGAGCCTTGGGTCCAAAAACCTATGCCTTTCCCTGATAAGAAACACAAGTCAAAGGAATATGAACACTATAACAAGTTTTGTGAGTGGATGAAACCTTTATTCTTGGAAATTCCTTTGACTGATGCTATTAAATTGCTTCCTTATTCAAAGTATATGCAAGATATTGTTTCGAATAAAAGGAAGATCCCTAATGAAGAAATTTCTAATTTGCTTGCTAATTATTCCTTTAATGGTAAGGTTCCTAAGAAACTTGGAGACCCAGGGATTCCAACTATTCCTTGCTCTATTAAAAATAGTTATGTTAGAACTGCTTTGTGTGATTTGGGAGCAGGAGTTAGTGTTATGCCTTTTTCTCTCTATAAGAGACTTCAACTGGAAAAACTAATACCAACTAATATATCTTTGCAAATGGCTGATAAATCTACTACTATTCCTGTTGGTATATGTGAGGATGTACCTGTTCAAGTGGCTCATAATTGCTTGATATTAACTGATTTTGTTGTGCTTGAAATGCCTGAAGATGATAATATGTCTATTATTCTTGGGATACCTTTGATAGGACTTATGGCCTAAATTCAATTGAACATGTTGAGGGCATCCAAGTTGGAGAAATATATTGTCTCATACCACGAGAAAAATATGAAACTATTATGATTGGGACCATCGCTATCAAGGTTGAGGTAATATAATCATTAGTGGAATATAAAGTTTTGTTTCATATAAATTGTTTTGGTAACAAGACCTGCTCAACCTTTTTAACAAAGGAATTTTAATGAACAAAACAATGTTTTCACCATGATTATCTTTGCTTACTTTTATTTTATCCATTTTAGCTTTTTTCTTTCGTTTAATTTACTTTTCTGTTGTTAGTTGCTTGCATATTAGAGTGTCTTAGAACTTCTGAAGTTTTAGCTTTGTTTTGTCATTGCATCATTCCAGAAACTTTTTTCTGTCAGAAAATCATTCATTCATACCTGAAAATTGCTCAAAAATAAAGTGTCTCAAAAAAATCCAGAAAAATCATATTAAATTTTTACGTGAAAAAAGGGGCAGAGAAGTGCCTGGAGAGTACCAGGGGGCCACCAGGCAGGCACACCACCTGGTGGCGCGGCCAGCCTAGGTGCGTGCCTGGCCATGGTGTGGGCCACCCCTGGCCCTCCACTCACTCTCTCACTTCACACTCCTCTCTCTCCTGAGAAAACACCAGTTCATTGCTCGAAATCGTGTTCTTGTTGTTCTTGTCTATGATTTTTCGATCTCCTTGCTCAGCCCATCTTTGCTGCTGAAATTTGGAGCATTTGTTCTCTGGTATGTGACTCCTCCGCTTGTCCAAGTAGATTTGTGTTTAGTGGTTTATATCTTAAGTATTTTGCTGTTGTAGGTGATAGATTATGAGAGCTTTTAAGCTTGTTTAATGCTTAGAGATATTGTTTTGATGCATGTTTAGGCCTCTTACAAGTACCTATGAGCAGTTCCCTTCATTATGTATTCACTTTGCAATCACTTGTATGATGGTTGTCCTAAATTTTAGAATATCAAAGATGAACAACCATACCTTTGGAGAAATATTTGAGAGGGACACACCCAGGAGGGAAAGGCCTTCAAGATCAACCTCTCAGTTTAGGCCATCATACAATGAAGATCTCATTGCACCATGCTTTGGCAATGAAGGAGATGAGGGAGATGCTCACCCGTCTACCTTCCCTTGTTTTACCTTTTTGCAAGCTGTGGGGATCCTCAATGATTTCTTACTACTGGTTCAAAG
This sequence comes from Avena sativa, assembly GCA_916181665.1. NCBI lineage: Eukaryota > Viridiplantae > Streptophyta > Magnoliopsida > Poales > Poaceae > Avena > Avena sativa. Next base: position 20,299,973 of record OV702290.1, on the reverse strand, counting down.
GGTTGGCCTGAGCACGTGCATGGAAGATGAGAGTGAGAAATATGCCGTGCTCACCAAAAATTTTGTTGAGAGTTTCGTTTTCACTAACACCCCTTATCAGTCAACTGTTTCTTTCAGAATTTATAATCAGCCCATTACCATGTCATTGGAAAGATTTTGCAGCATTATAGGTATAGGCACGACGGGGATAGTGAAGAAGATCCAAGGTCGACCCGCTGATTTGCTGGAGCTCTATCAAAGTGTGAAAAATGACGATGACCACGTAGCTCAACGCGGGAAGATAAGGAACATTCAACTCCCAGCTCTTAGATATTTTGCTCTATCTTGCTACTAGCATTCTTGGTAGGGAGAACACTAGTAATATCTCTAATTATCATTTAGCCTTCCTCGCTGCTGCACTTAACAATGATACCAAGTATAATCTTGGCTCTCTCATTGCTCGCCGCCTAGCTGCTAGGGAACCTATTTATGGGAGCATTATTGTCTCACATATGGTTGTTGCATTAGAACTTTTCGTGGATCCTAATGACACTGTGTTGGCACCACAAAGGCTTGATCTTGCTGCCATGAAAACGCATCACTTCGTCACTACTGACTCTGATACAGACAATTTAGTATACAGGATGTTGTTTATTGACGGAGACGAGAGGGAAATTCCTTTGCCACAATCCACTTTGTTTAGTATTCACAGGAGGCCATGGTCGCGTTCTAAGGAGGAGGTGGATGAGCAGCTCTGCTTGCTTGGTTTCCACAGGCAGCACCAGGAGGATGTGCCTTCTTACGACTACTCTATGCACTACAGTGGGGCGTCCTCGAGCTCGTATCAGGACGAGGGCACCTCCTCACCGTACTACGGAGGCGCTCCATCTTGGCCAGCCTGGGATCGATACCCACTTAGGCCAAAAGCCTAAGCTTGGGGGGAGGTACACCGACATCACGCTCATCTACATATCATGTTTAGTCGGTACTTTGTATATCCATTCTTCGTTCTCTTTTTAGTTTTCGTTCTTTCTTTACTTTTGCTTTCTAAAACACAAAAAGACCAAAAATATTTTCTTTGTTTGCTTCTTTTTGCCTTGGCTTGCTTCTTCCGTTTGGCTTTGTCTTAATTATTCAGAAAAAAAAACAAAAAGATTTTGCTTTACTTGTTCTTCCCTTTTGGTTCTTGACTTTAAAAATCGAAAACCCAAAAATATTTGTTGTTCTTTGGTTTTGTGAAGTTTGTTGCAGGGTTCAGCAGTCCTCAGTGGAATTTGGTTTCATGTTATGATTCAAGCCACACAAGTGAAGGGTAATAATGAGGATTAATGACAATTTGAGGAGTGGTAAGAGGCTGGTAACAAACTCTATTTGTTTTCATTTTTGTACATATACTCATCATTGTGGGCATTCTTAGTCTGTTCATGTAGGGCGTATGTTATTTATGGATGCTTAGTAGATCTTGCTTTCTTATGATTAGCTCTAGCTTGCTAATAGTTTGTAGCATGTCATATGAATGTTTGCTTGCATTGCTCTATTCATAACTTGGTATGACACTATGGTATCCTCCTCTGAATATTTCACTTGAACTGACTTGGCACATGCTCATGCATGCATATGACTGAAACAATAATCAGTTAAGCATCAATGAATTATTTTGCCTCAGGGGTCTTGAATCACTTTCATGCCATGATTAGTCCTATTTTGTTGCAAACATGATTATGATAGTTATTGCTCTCTCGTTTGTCGCTCCCTTACTATTGCTAGCCTTCACTTGCACTGAGTATGAGCTCTACTCGTGTTTCCAATTCCCCAAAACCAATATTACCAAAAGTGTCCACCATACCTACCTATTAGCATCATTTGCTTTTCCGTGCATATTCAGTATGCCTTGTTTTTTTCCGAATCAAATGTTTGCTTGTTATGAGAAAGTTAGTTAGTAAAGCTCTCACGAACTTGATGGCACACTTTATTTCTTGCACTTAATAAACCTGAACCATTTTGGTTGTCCATGAAAGTTATATGCTTGCAAATTATAGGCTGGGGATTAGTAGAACCGTGCTGTCATGGGGAACGCTTTCAACACCTGTAAATATACACCCAGTTGATATCATGCTCTTTTGTTTGCGGATGTCGTCGGTGTGAAATAAAAGGGGAGCTTGTAAGTCCATGGAGTTATGTATGTGTGTTAGAGAAACGCCTGGGCCGCCGGTCTAATCCATGCCTAATCATGGTGGAAACCTGCAGCGTAACCATAATGAGCAATCTATGAAGCATTCTTCTTATAAAAAAAGAGTCAGATATTGAGAAAAAGATAAAAAGGAAAAAAAGAGATATGAGAAAAGAGGAAAGAGAGAAAAAAGCACCATTTTCCCATGGTAAATAAGAAGATTGCTGAGATGCTCGTTGTCTGCTTGCCTTGTCATTTTGATATGGGGTTTCTTCCGTATCATCGGGCAAGGGGTACCCCGTTGGCGGTTCTCTATGATACGCATGTATTTACTATGATAAGAACTTACCGATAACTAAAGTTCAGTAGCATGAGGAGCGGCACTCGTACTCAAGGGACATGAGATTTCCAGTTTATGGTCTGTGAAGCATATAACTCAGATTGGACCTCACTTTCACCTTAACCATTTAAAAATGCTTATGATAGGGGCAATGAGAGCTCAAAGCTAATGAGTACCATACTTTCAACATTTGGAAGCCTTTTAAACTTTTCAAAACCTTTTTATTCCCTTGTTGAGTCACCACCTATTCTATGAGCACTTTCTTGAGAGCACAGTTGTCATTCTTAGTGTGATGTGCTTGTCTCAAAACTTGGTTAATTGTGTCATGACTTTGATGCTTGTATCTTTGACATCTTTACTTCTAGTCTTCACTTGCACTTAAGAGGTGCCTTGGCATTTATGTTTGCTCTACAATCAAAGGCAAGCGAGATACCACTCTATCATACCTTTTTATGAGCATTGCAATGTTGCTTATGTTTATCATTCATGCTACTTATTATTTTTGAGTTGGAATCTCTTCATAGCTTGCAATGACTATTAAGTAAACTTAGTTGCATACTCTTTATTATGAATTGCCTGAGTAGTTGACCATATGCTGAGAATTTATACATCTTATGAAGCAAATGTGTGATACATTGCAAATGTATCTATAATTTTTGATGTTCCATGCTTTGTTTTATCTACTTTCTTGTGTTTTGTTCCAACTTTGGAGTACTTTTCATATGATTTCTTGGACTAACCTATTAACAAGATGCCACAGTGCCAGTTGCCTGTTTTCTGCTGTTTTTGGTTCCAGGAAGTCAGAAAATGAATATTCTCGGAATTGGACGGGACAAAAGCCAAAGTTACTATTTTCCCGGAAGACTCACGAAGCCAGAAGGAGAGTCGGAAAGGGGGCACAGGGTGGCCACACCCCCCTTGGCACGGGCCAGCCCAGGCCACCCTAGGGCATGGTGTGGGCCCCCTGGCCGGCAACCGACCTTGCCTCTTTCGCCTATATATTCCCCCCGAGGCAGAAACCCTAGATCATCAATCAGAAATCCACAAAAAGTTCCGCAACGCCGCCGCCACTGAAGGGGAGATTCGGGGGACAGAAAGTCTCTGTTCTGGCACCCTGCCGGGACGGGGAAGTGCCCCCGGAGCCATCTCCATCGATCTCCACCACCATCTCCATCACCATTGCTGATTCCCATGATGATGAGGGAGTAGTTCTCTCTCGAGGCTAAGGGTTCTACCGGTAGCTATGTGTTCATCTCTCTCTATGCATGATCTTATTGAGATCATGAGCTTGTAACCTATAGATCTACCTTGCTACTCAAGTGCTTTAATAGATCTCTGCTCTCCCCATGTGTGTGAAGTTGACAGTGTGCACACCATGGTGGCACTTAGGCTAGAGATTACAAATACTTGTTATGAGTTATATTTGGAGTTGGATGTCTTTATGAAATTGTGGTGTTTGTTGGACTCATCTAGTACTCAAGGTGATAGTGTGGGGTTATCTAGATGGGAAAGGCTTACTTTGAGGTGTGCTGTTATAGCCCTACCATGGATTAGAGTGTCCAACCGGAGAGTAGTTAAGAGTAGTATCATAAAGAGAATATATTTATATGAGAGTGTTCACTAGTGAAAGTATGACCCCTAGGCCTTGTTTCTAAGCATTGATACACCATTTGCAATTAGATCTGTTACATGTTTGCTTGCTTCCATCTTTATTTCAGTTTGCCTTTAGTTTCTTCCACGCCATCAAGCTATTTTCTATCACCGTTACCACTTATAGTTATCTATACCACTTGTATTTCACTATCTCTTCGCCGAACTAGTGCACCTATACACCTGACAAGTGTATTGGGTGTGTTGGGGACACAATAGACTTCTTGTATCTTGATTGCAGGGTTGCTTGAGAGGGGATACCTTTGACCACTTCCTCCCTGAGTTCGATAAACCTTGGGTGATCCACTTAAGGGAAAACATGCTGCTGTTCTACAAACCTCTGCACTTGGAGGCCCAACAACTGTCTCCAAGAATAGAAGTGTGTAGACATCAAGCTATTTTCTGGCGCCGTTGCCGGGGAGGTAAGGTAAAAGGTATTCACATCGGAGGATTAAAGAAGAAGAACCTACCACGGCAAACGCCTATTTTATGACGCCGTTGTCGGGGAGGTAAGGTAAAAGGTACTCACATCCTCCGGTGTGAGTGCTCGAAGTTATTTCCTTTAGATTCTGCAATTTTGTCTTTTTGTTTCTTGTTTTCACTAGTTAGGCTTAATGGAAAACAACAAAAAATTAGAGAGCTTTTTAGTATTTTTCCTAAGATAGAACTTGAATTGTTTGAAAAGAAAATTAAAAAACCCATGGAACTTTCTTTGCATGCTAATAGCAATGTTATTAGTATGAATCTTTTGAACACCTTTGTTACTAATGCTATGGAAATGTCTAAGCTTGGGGGAGTTAGTTTTTATGAAAATGATCTTTTTAATTCCCAAGCTTTAAAGAAGAAAATTTGCTCTGATGATACTTTATCTCCCACATGTGGTAATTATAATGATACTTGTGATATGTTAAATCCACATACTGAAAGCATCCCTTTTAAAATACACGTGTTATGAATAACTGCTGTTTTGGAGATGGAACTATCCATCCCGGTGATCATTTACTCTTTATACATGAATTATGCGAGTTGTTCAAGTGTGCAGGTATTTCAATGAACCAAGTTAAGAGGAAGCTATTCCCTATTTCACTTAAGGGCAAAGCAAGGGAATGGTATGAGCTACTAGATGATCCTCATCATTTGGAGTGGAAGGAACTTGAATCTCTCTTTTACTCTAAATTTTATCCTCCTCATGAAATTCATAAAGATAGGAATTACATTTATAATTTTCATCCTCATGATGGATAAAGTATTGCCCAAGCATGGGGGAGATTGAAGTAACTAATGCTCAAATGTCCCATTCATGAGCTCCCCAGTAATATTGTTATTAATAATTTCTATGCAAGGCTTTCAGGACATTACAAGGACTATCTAGATACTTGTTTAGAGGGATCCTTCACAAGTAAGGAGGTCAAAGCTAAGTGGGATCTTCTTGAAACAATTCAAAGCAATACCGAAGATTGGGATAACAACAAAGGTAAAGAACCGGGTATAAACTATGAGTATGATTGCATTAAGTCTTTTGCTGAAACTATTGATTTTCAAGAGCTTAGTGCTAAATATGGTCTTGATCCTCAAATTCTTATTGATTGTTATAGAACCTTTGCTTCTCATATTAATGCTCCTAAAGAAAAATGGGACATGTATCATGAGCCTTATAAAGACACTTGCATGGAAAATGAAATTGTTATTAATGATAGCAATAAACATGCTCAAACCTCTGAAAGTACTACTTCTTATAAGCATGTTAATTTTTGTGGGATACATAGACCTTGTGAGAATAATCAAATTGAAGAAGAATATTGTATCACCCACAGGAATGAAAAAACTAGAACATGGTATAGGGCTCTAAATGATCTTGGTAAAAAATGTGTGCCCTCTATCCTTTTATTTATGAACTTTGCTTTGAAGTGGGTCATTTAAATTTTCAATGCTCAGGCCATAATAATATCCCTTCTAATCCAATGAGTATTGCAAGTTTGTATTGTGATGACATGATCACTCCTAATCAGCATGATGAACTTACATTATTTTTGGGGTGTGAAGAGTTATCAAGAAAAACCACTTTGGTAGATATGGGTGCTTTTGATATGAATAGTGTCATGCATGGTTGTCATCTTTATTGTGTTGATAATTGCCACACAAATACTTACATACAAAATATTATAAAAGATGAGATCTTACCAAAATATGACATGACTAATATGTGTTTTAGTCTTATTAATGAAAAGGAGGAATCCTCTAAAGTTTCTTCTATTGTCTCTAACAATGAACCAGGGTATATGGAGAAGCTTCCTTTCAAGCCTCTCCCTCCTAAAGAGAAGAAGAAAAATAAGAAAAGTAGGAGTAAAAGGAGAGAGGAAACGGTATTTCCCCCTAAGCATGTTGCTCCTATTATAGTTTTTGATGAGTCTGAACTTGATGATGTTCCTATGCCTGTTACCTATAGTAGTGATCATGATTGGGAAAAGCACACTACTTTTGATATTGAAAATCTCTTCGGTACCAATTCTGAAAATGATAATAATTGCTATACTATTAGTGTTATCCATGATCCTTCCAATGATGATATGTTTACAAATGAACACACTTGGGAAGATAACTATTCTATTGCTTATGATGATTCTATACCTCCAATATATGATGATTGCAATGATGATTATGATATTTTCAGTCCACCTACTATTGAGGAGGAAATTAATTATGATTACAATATGCCTCCTATATTTGATGATTATGGTGATGAGGATAATAATGATAGCTATTTTGTTGAATTTGCTCCCACTACAATTAATAAGAATGACTATGTTTATGTGGGGAGTATTAATTATTTTATGTATGTGTATCATGATAAGAATGTTTTATGTGATATTTATATTGTTAATTTTATTCATGTTGCTACTGAAAGTTATTATGAGAGAGGGAAACATGATCTTATGTATCTCAATAATATTAAGTTTCCCCTCTTTATGTTGAAAGTCTTGAAGTTGCACTTGTTTTACTTTGCTATGGTTGCTTTGTGCTTTCATGACTTGTTTCTTTACAAGATTCCTATGCATCGAAAGTGGGTTAGACTTAAATGTGCTTTGAATTTGCTTCTTGATGCTCTCTTTTACTTCAATTCATATTTCTTATGTGAGCATCTTCTCAAACTATCATGCCTAACTTAAAGGCATTAAAGAAAAGTACTTATTGGGAGATAACCCAAAAGTTTTAGATGAGTCTTGGAAGTTATTACTTCAGTAATAACCGATCCTTATCATTTTTATTTGCTTTTTGTGCCAAGAGTAACCTCTAATGAGAGAGAAGTAATGATTGGGAAAGTTGCTGTCCCGAAACAGATTTATGTGCTTCACCATAAAAATTCATGTAAAATCTCTGAATGTCTTTTTGAGGCGTGAATTTTTGTGCTTCTACCCCAGGTTGTTATATAACTTTCTTTAGTTCAGAACTTTTTTATTTGAGTAACAGAAGGTCTTCGAAAAAATTCGTCTTTACCTGCTGGTCTGTTTTGACAGATTTCTGCCATTTTCTGCATTTGCTTCTTGTTGGTTCCTTTTTGAGTTCTTTTGGGGAATTGAGCCTTTTGAGGGAAGTGATTCAGTAGCTAGTGTTCTAATGGAAGTTTATTGGTGTTAGAACTGAATCTAAAGACTTATTATGTTGAGTGCACTAATGTTGCTAATAAAGATTGTGTGAAGTTTTGTATGAAGGAAAAATTTCAGGTGTATGGAAGGAATGAGTAATGAGATGAAGGATGGACTAAAGCTCAAGCTTGGGGATGCCATGCGTGTCACCCCAAGAAATATCCAAGAAGTACAAGCGTCAAAGCTTGGGGATGCCCAAGGCATTCCCCTCTTCATCAATAAAAATCTCAGGTTTCTTCCAAACACTTCATTTTTATTGTTTCATACACAGTTGTGTTGTTCTTGGAGCGTCTTCTTTTTCATTTTCGTTTTGGTTTTTCGTTTGATTTTTTTCTTAGTTTGCTAAATAAATTGGTTGGACCCACTCTTTCATACATTGGTTTTCAAATAGTTTGGTTTGGTTTGGAAAATAGTAGGAAAGTTCATGCTTAAGTGGTAAAGAGAGCTTGTTTTTGACTGTGACCTATGCTTTGTCATGCCATGCTTGATATTGTTTTGGCTTTATGCTTAGTATTCTTTGCTGTAGCATGACTTGTTATAAATAATTGAGATTGCTTAATGTGCCTTGGATGAATCATGCGTTGTTTTAGCATATTAAAGCATAGTATAGTGGTATTCTCCTTTGATGATTTATTTGGGTTGGCTTGGCGCATGCTCACACCATGTTATGACTATCCCAAGTTACCATAGCCTTTATGATCCTTTAGTTTTCAACTTGTAGTATCACTTTATGCTTTGATCAATGATGTTTTGTCGCTCTGCATGATTATGGCCATTATTCCTCTCTTAGTTTGTCGCTCCCATTCTTTTGCTAGCCTCCACAACCAAGTATGAGTTCCGCTCATGCATCCAACTCCCTAAACCAAGTTATTCCAAAGAGTCCACCATACCTACCTACTAGCTTATGCTATTCCAAGTATATTCATGCTTTTGTTTACCTTCCGAATTAAACTTGTTATGAGAAAACTAGTGATTAAAGCTCTCACGAACTTGATGGCACACTTTACTTTTCTTGCCCTTAATAAACTTGAACCATTGTGTCATCTATGTTGTATATGCTTGCACTTATTTGTTGGGAATTAGCAGAACCATGCTTTCATGGGGAACGCTTTCAACATTGCACTTGGTACTTGTACCTAGTTGATATCATGCTCTTTTGTATATGGATGTCGTCGGTGTGAAATGAAAGGGGAGCTTGTAAGTCCATGGAGCTATGTATATGTGTTAGAGAAATGCCTGGGCCGCTGGTCTAATCCATGCTGACATGGTGGAAACCTGCAGCGTAACCATAATGAGCTGTCTATGAAGCATTCTTCTTATAAAAAAAGAGTCCTATATTGAGAAAAAGAGAAAAGGAAAAAAAGAGATATTATGAAAAGAGGAAAGAGAGAAAAAAGCACCATATTCCCATGGTAAATAAGAAGATTGCTGAGATGCTCGTTGTCTGCTTGCCTTGTCATTTTGATATGGGGATTCTTCCGTATCATCGGGAAAGGGGTACCCCGTTGGCGGTTCTCTATGATACACATGTACTTACAATGACAAGAACTTACCGGTGACTAAACTTGAGTAGCATGAGGAGCGGCCCTCGTATACAAGGGACATGAGATTTCTAACTTATACTTCGTCAAGCATATACACCATAGTTTGTTCACTTTAACCTTAATCACTTCAAGATGCTTATGATAGGGGCAATGAGAGCTGAAAGCTATAAGTACCATAATTTTTGGAAGCTCTTTATGAGACTTGAATCCCTGCTTCCTTCTATGAAGGCCTTTCTTCCACCATTATATTGAGTCTCCACCTTCTACCTTTATGCACCTACTTTGAGAGCATAGTGGCCATTCTTAGTTCATTCTTAGTTCTATGTGCATTGTCCCAAGACTAGTTGATTGATGCATAACTTGATATTGCTTGTTTTAAACTATTTGTATCTAGTCACTCTTATGAACTTTGAAGGTGTCCTATGCATTTATGTTTGCTACTCTATGAGGGACAAGCTGAATGCCACTATGCTATGTTTTCTTTATGTGAAACAAACAAACGTCTTGCAAAGCATTGTTATTCATGAATCTATTGTTTGTGCCTTTTCATGTTGCAACATAGTCGCTTTGTCTTATTGTTAGAACTTTGTCTTTCATGTTATGATTGAAGTACTATGATCCCAGCTTTGAATGTTTTACAAATACTTTGATCAAGTCTTTGATGGTGCATGTCACCTCAAAAATTATTCTTTCTTTTTATCACTTACCTACTCGAGGACGAGCAGGAGTTAAGCTTGGCGATGTTGATACATTGCAAATGTATCTATAATTTTTGATGTTCCATGCTTGGTTTTATCTACTTTCTTGTGTTTTGTTCCAACTTTGGAGTACTTTTCATATGATTTCTTGGACTAACCTATTAACAAGATGCCACAGTGCCAGTTGCTTGTTTTCTGCTATTTTTGGTTCCAGGAAGTCAGAAAATGAATATTCTCGGAATTGGACGGGACAAAATCCAAATTTACTATTTTCACGGAAGACTCACGGAGCCAGAAGGAGAGTCGGAGAGGGGCCACAGGGTGGCCACACCCTCCTTGGCGCGGGCCAGCCCAGGCCGTGCCAGAGCATGGTGTGGCCCCCCTGGCCAGCAACCGACCTTGCCTCTTTCGCCTATATATTCCCCCCGAGGCAGAAACCCTAGATCATCAATCAGAAATCCACAAAAAGTTCCGCAGCGCTGCCGCCACCAAAGGGAAGATTCGGGAGACAGAAAGTCTCTATTCTGGCACCCTGCCGGGACGGGGAAGTGCCCCTGGAGCCATCTCCATCGATCTCCACCACCATCTCCATCACCATTGCTGATTCCCATGATGATGAGGGAGTAGTTCTCTCTCGAGGCTAAGGGTTCTACCGGTAGCTATGTGTTCATCTCTCTCTCTCTCTCTATGCATGATCTTATTGAGATCATGAGCTTGTAACCTATAGATCTACCTTGCTACTCAAGTGCTTTAATAGATCTCTGCTCTCCCCATGTGTGTGAAGTTGACAGTGTGCACACCATGGTGGCACTTAGGCTAGAGATTACAAATACTTGTTATGAGTTATATTTGGAGTTGGATGTCTTTATGAAATTGTGGTGTTTGTTGGACTCATCTAGTACTCAAGGTGATAGTGTGGGGTTATCTAGATGGGAAAGACTTACTTTAAGGTGTGCTGTTATAGCCCTACCATGGATTAGAGTGTCCAACCGGAGAGTAGTTAAGAGTAGTATCATAAAGAGAATATATTTATATGAGAGTGTTCACTAGTGAAAGTATGATCCCTAGGCCTTGTTTCTAAGCATTGATACACCGTTTGCAATTAGATCTGTTACATGTTTGCTTGCTTCTATCTTTATTTCAGTTTGCCTTTAGTTTCTTCCACGCCATCAAGCTATTTTCTATCACCGTTACCACTTATAGTTATCTATACCACTTGTATTTCACTATCTCTTCGCCGAACTAGTGCACCTATACACCTGACAAGTGTATTGGGTGTGTTGGGGACACAAGAGACTTCTTGTATCTTGATTGCAGGGTTGCTTGAGAGGGGATACCTTTGACCACTTCCTCCCTGAGTTCGATAAACCTTGGGTGATCCACTTAAGGGAAAACTTGCTGCTGTTCTACAAACCTCTGCACTTGGAGGCCCAACAACTGTCTACAAGAATAGAAGTGCGTAGACATCAATATGTTCGTGAAAGTTTCTTTTATCGCACTCAGTTTTCAACTGAATTGCTTGAGGACAAGCAGTAAGATAAGGTTGGGAGAGTTGATACGTCCAAAACGTATCTACTTTCCTGAACACTTCTGCTATTGTTTTTCCTCTAAACTTGTGTGATTAGGATACAACTAACACGGACTGATGCTGTTTTCAGCAGAATTACCTTGGTGTCTAGTTTTTGTGCAGAAATCAACTATCAAGAAAAATCCTGGAAAATATGAAAATCCTATTTCACCAGAAGACTCACGGAGCCAGAAGACGGGACGGAGGAGGACCACGAGAGGCCCACACCACCTGGCCGCAGGGGCCAGGCCAGGCTGCGCCTGGGGGTGGTGTGGCCGCCTTGGTCACCCCCTCGGCCTCCCTCTTATCCTATAAGTTGCCTCTTGACCTAAAAACCAAGGGGGGTTCGACGTTTTTCCAGAAAGAGTTCCGTTGTGCCGCCACCACCAGATTCCGCGATTTGGAACCAGAAACTCCGTTCTAGCACCCTGCCGGGACGGGGAATTGGAGGAGATCATCACCAGCGCTTCTCTATCAACCATCCATGTTTCCCCCATCCATGAGTGAGTAATCCCCCGTTGTAGGCTATGGGGATGGTAGGGATTGGATGAGATCGTTCATGTAATGGCATCAGATTGTTAGGGCATGGTGCCTAGTATCTATTATTAGTGCTTTTTGACTTTGTTGCAACTTGTTATGCTTAATGCTTGTCACTAGGGCCTGAGTGCCATGATTTCAGATCTGAACATGTTATTATGATAGTATTGTTTATGGTCTTACTTGCAAGTTGTATACACATATTGTTGTCCGGAACCAAAGGCCCCGAAGTGACAGCAATCGGGATAACTGGAGGGAATGGCTTTGATGTGAGGATCACATGTGTTCACGGAGTGTTAATACTTTGCTCCGGTGCTCTATTAAAAGGAGCAGCTTAATTGCCAGTAGTTCCCTTGAGGCCCCGCTGCAAATGGGCTGGTAGGACAAAAGATGTTGTGCAAGTTCTCATGGCGAGCACGTATGACTATATATGGAACACATGTCTATGATTATTTGTACTTGGATGCTTTATCTTATTTATCTGCAAATGCCCTATGTTTTGATTGCCATATGAATTGTATTGTCCATGCAACACCCGTCCATCCATCCATATGCCTACCGCGCTTTAATCCTACTGTTTACTGCAATTGTTACTATTGTCTTTACTTTTACTACTACTGTTACTTTACTGTTGCTATTACAAAACTGTTGCTACTGATAAACTGCTGTGAGCAAGATTGTTTCCATGCGCAGCTGAATTGATAACTCAGTTGTTAAGGCTTATAAATATTCTTTGGCTCCCCTTGTGTTGAATCAATAAATTGGGTTTCACTTCCCTCGAAAATACTGCGATACACCCCCTATACTTGTGGGTCATCAATGACGAGGTAGCCGACACTGCTCCGCCATCTGGTCCTGCTCGATTCGTCCGTAGGTCTCTCTCTTGTCCAGGTTGACTCCACCCCGAACCCTAGGGTTTGGGGGTTGCCGGCGATGTGGAGTCTCGCTGCCCCTGTGGTGCTGTGCTGGGCTTCTAGCGGTCATGTGGTGCAGCCGCTGCTGCCCGTGTGGCTGTGGCCGCCGTGACATGGCTTGGCGCGGGTTGCAGCACCCTCAGGTGCTCCCCGTGCCGTTGTGTGCTCTCAGCGATGACTCTGCTTCCTCTTCTAACTACAACGAGGACCACGGGTGAGTTATCCTCCTCTCCCTCTCTTATCCTCTTGCTTATCTTGCTACTCTCTGAGTGCTGGCCATGTATGAACCCTAATTATCTCTTTCCACGGCACTAGGGTTCATCCCGCTGTGCTAGGGTTCATCCCTTGATGCCATGTTTATCTAAGGTGGTTTCCTACTGAATCTAGCTGTGTATGACTCACTGCTATCCTGTGGTTCTTGGTGTTGACAGGTAATTCTGTCAATAAGCTGTTAACTGAACTTTTACTTACTGTCCTGTATTATGGCTATTATCTGGGTTGAGATTAATTCTCTGGTTATTATTGATATGATTTGGTATGAAAGAATTGGAGTTGGATATTTAATCCAATTACTCTCTGATACTTGCAGATGATAGAATCCAGATATGTCAAATATGATTCCTAATTGTTATGTTAGGAAAATGATTAGGTGTTCTTTTGCAAGCATTGTATTATGGAATCCCTAGTAGAAACTGCTTGGTTAGGATAGGCCCTTGTGACACTCTCATTTGAGTGGTACACAGGTTCATCCAGATACTAGACTGTTTTCTATTTGTGTTCTATTGTGCCTAAGAGTTGCAGAACCTTCTATTGGATAAATTAGCCTGTGATGCTGGTCTGAGGCAAAGCTACAGAAAAGTAGCTATTTTCACCTGCTGCTTTACTTCTTTGATGATCTGTGATGGATACCTCTAAGTATCAGTCCTATAGTGCTTGTGGAATTTACTTTGGTGATTCTTAGTAGGTTTAATATGATAGATCCCTATTGTTTGAGCTGGATCCTGAAGCTACAATTACTTCTGAGGTGCTACCATCCATGGGATGTGCCCAGAATTATCTACTTAAGACTAATGTCAATTGTCTATAGAAATATGTGTATTTCTCCAAGATCAATGATGCTAAGGCTGAGATCTTGGTAGTAACTTGTAAAGATTTATCATTGCCTTTTTGTCTTTCTTCTAGGATGGATATACACCTCACTTGGGTGTTTTTCTGAGAAGATCATATAAAATAACACATGCTCTATTTAATCTATGATGATTTGATCATGTGATAGTTTTATGTGTACTCACCGCACTACTTGATGGCTGGTGAGGTTGTGGTGTTGCTTGCTCGCTTGATCTTGTTAACTTGTGCTTGCTGGCTTGATCTGGCTCTGCACCTCCTGGTGCTGCTCCTGTGATCTTGTACTTGGCCTTGCTATCCACCTGTTCCACCCCCTCCTTATGTTACCATCTTGTGGTGAACTGGTGGTTGATTTGGTAAACTGGTTGGTGGTTTTGTTAAGGCTTTGGCAAGCTCAATGAGTTCTGAGTGTGTGCTCGAGAAGGAGAAATGAGTTCCTATAACTATGCTTCGACTAGTGCTCTGTTTGAGTGCTTGTACTGTTGCTGCTGTCTTGACAGCACACTCCATGCATTTTGGTGACTAAGCTGGCTAGTTATGTGGTCTGGTTGTGTGGTCTGGCTGTGGATCAGATCAAGTGAAATAATCTTCACCTGTTACCCTTTTACTAGTTACTGTCCTGGTGAAACTTGTCCCTCTTTTTATTACTCTGTGATATAATTTGAACAGTTCATTTCACTGTTCACCACTGAGAGTAAAACTAACTAATTAACCCTTATTTTCCTTTTAGTTGTTTTATCTTATTTGTAGGAACAAGATGGAGATACAAGATTTAGTATAGGAGTATATAGGTAGTATAGGTTTTAATTGTAACCTTCTTTTTATTCTTTTTGTAAAGAATCTTGTAAAGATATTATCATAAGTTAATAAAGTTTTATTTCTATTCTCTGTAATCTTCTACTTTTGGTGTATTTATTACTATTTGTAATATTATTGTAATCAGGAAATAAGAATTCATTTCTTATTTAATTTTCATTGTCTTAAATCCTTATTGTTGTTTACTATATCTATAATTTAACCAAACAATGTTAATAAGGTATTTTGGAAAACAATTCAATATTACTAACTTCTAAATTTCAAATATTTTCAAATTGATTTAAATTTCAAATTTGAATTCAAAATAACTTCCCCAAAGACTTATTAATTCCTAAAGGTCATGTCAAAATTCATAGCAATCACTAACAAGAGCTATTCCTACCTCTAGTTAGTGAAAGAAACTCTGATCCCTTTAGGTTTTTGTTTGACGAAAAATTTACCCTGATTTTTACAGATGCATGCATGCACAAACTTAGATTCCTATTTCTACCCTTCGTTGGATCCTAATGCTGGGGTGTTACAGTTTGACAATGATATCTTTGGGACCGATTGTCTTCCCTTAGTCCAACGTCTTAATTCTTCAGTGATGGAAACACCAGATGTTGGCATCCTCGTCGATGGCATCAAGTTTCAGATGAAAGACTTCTCTTCGGTCTCGTTCATCCACGTCAAGTGAGAGCTTAATGAAGTAGCGCATCTGTTTGCTAAATCTTATGTTAGTGTTTCCTCTGCGAGGTTTTTTATTCGATTCCGGATTGTATTCAGGAATCAATTTGCATTGATGTTATTTAATCAATAAAGCGTTGTTTTCTGTCCAAAAAAAAGACCGGGCACTGCACATATACCTAACTAGATTGGTTCCAACTAGCAGATTCTTCCCGTCAATATCTTAGGAGGGGTAAAACATGCAAAACTTTCGCTAAAGGGAGTAACCTCGATACAAATTTGCTAAATGGAGTAATCGGGATGAAAACTTGCTAAGTACTAGAATAATTGCATGTAAATGTACGAATTCACTCAAAAATCTCGGTGAACTTTAACCCTAGACGGACCAGATAGATTTTGGCTGAAAGCAGACATACCCTTGCAGCCTATGTTCGCGAGACGAGTTGGCCACTAGACGCTCGCAAACATGCCGCGGGATAGGACGAATCTTGAGTCAAGTGGCTAATGTGGTGGGCAACTGGTCACGGGCTGCCTGTCACCTTCCAACAGGAATTTGTCTGCCCGAACGTGGAATTGGTTGCCCTTTTCCCGATAGCTCCATCCATTCCAATCCATCCACTTCAAAGAAAGGGAGAGAAACCGAGACAGAGGAAGCACGCGAGGAAACGCCTAAGTCCCACGTCACAGCCTGTAATTTGCAGACGCCGTATTCCACATAGCTTGATTCTTCCTCCGTTTCAAAATATAAGATGTTTTAGATTTATGAAGAAAGTGTATCTAGACTTATTTTAGTATGAGCTTTATTTAAGTTTGGAATGAACCTAGACACTAAAGTGATCTGGATACACTCCACTCACGAAGCTAAAACATCTTATATTTTGAAACGGAGGGGTATAATCCACAAGACCATAAGCCCAGTCAGCGGCACTGACGAGGACGATTCGAAATCAAGCCTGACGGCGCTGCCAGCAAACGCTGTGGATATCCATGGCTAGCTGGGCGAGCTTGCTGAAGCCAATAGCAAGCTGTGGGCGGGAATGAGATCCCACGATCTCGTGCGGCGGCTGCACATGGTTTCTAGATCAGGACAACACATAACAGGCTGGAACGGATCGGAGGTCCAGAAACAGAACTATTCTCATCAATTTGCTCCATCTACCAACAACTTGCGTGAATAAATTACAGGTTGCATACACAGCGGAGAATATCTGTCCCGGACACAGCAAGCTAGCTAGCTTGCAGCAGACCTCTGCTAACTAGGTGGGAGAAAAATGAAGCGCTACAACTCCCGCTGGACTGGAAATACTGAACACCACTTTCGTGTTTCCAGTTCCTTCGTTTTCATGTGGTTCATTGTAGAAGAACCGGAAAGTACATCAACACAAGAAACCGAATGCCTTGCTCGTGTTCTCCGCAGTCATGGGTGAGGTCTTGTCGTAGTGATGACATCCCCTATGGTTCCCAAGATACAAATGATCGTACAGCACATGTCTACAGGCTCCGGTAGTCCAAAACTGTCACTTCATCTCCAGGAGCGTCAAGATCTTGATAGCTGCAAACACGGTCAAAACAGGTGAACAGAGATAAAGGAAATCAGGCGATGAATCTGGAACTTGGGGATAGCACTAGGAACAGGCTTTACAATGTTTCAACCTGCAGATGCTTAAATTAATGTAACCCTTTGTGACACTGGCCATACTGTTTAAGGCATACAGACTCCAGATTGATTGGAAAGTAAAATAGAAGTGTGAACTTTGCTGGTCAGCTCAAATTAGCTAGCAAAGTGCAATCATTCCATATTGAACTTGAGAGACCAAGATATCATAATATGCGTGTCAACACGATGAAGAACATGATGACGTCAAGGAAAAGTGCAGAGATAAATATCAGCGTATTATTGTTGTCCAATACTCAGCATACCTTTTGTTAACAATGTTTCAGAATGTTGACAAGAATTTACTTAGATTCCATGGCAAGGATCATTCACTGGATACAAATGAAGTGAGGTTGAGACTTAAGTATTACCTTCGTATTTTACGGGGATCTTGCATACGAGGATCATGCATTATTGGAGGAAGAGGAGCATTAAACATTGGTGATGGACCACCCATTGGGGGGCCACCACCCCTTCCTGCTTTCCTAGGACGTGGACCAGCAGTCGGCTCAAAAGGTGGTGGGCCGCCCTGCTCCCTCAACATACGCATTGCAACCTCCGGTGGTGCAGGGATAAACGGTCCTAGTGGGCTGCAATGACAATGAAATAACGATAAGTATATCCTTGAGTAAAACAAAATGAAATTGCAATACTTACCCAGCACCAGGCACAGGCATCAGCATCGGAGGAGCAGGAATATCCGGAGGAAAGGCACCATGCATCGCCGGATCACCATAAGCATCATGCATTGGATCATCAGGGTTTTCACTGGATCCATCACGATTTGGTGAATCACCATTTCTGTCAAATCTACGGCCATGTTCATCTCTCAGCCGACTCTCAATCGGTGGCCTATGTCTGCCCTTTTCCCTCTGTAAAATTGACCAGCATAAATAAATAGACATGAACATAAATTGCTGCTAATTTGCAAGTGAATATAAACCAAGCAACAAGGCTTACTGGAGCAGATTGTTGCATGATCGGTGTTCCCCCAGGCGCCTTGGGATCACTGCATTTAAGGTAAAACACCCCATGATCGTCTTGCAATGTGAAACATTAGTTCACTACAAAAAAGGGACGAAGATGCAGAAAACATACTTCATATAGTTCTCAAAATAAATATCCTCTCTAACTTTTGCAGTCAGCTCCACCACAAAATCTGTATGCTTGAGTTTGAGATGCTTCGTGACGAACTCTGAAGCATGGAAAAGCTTTGTGCACCCTTTGGCTCCACACCCATATTTCCATCCATACTTCTCATCCCTTATTTTCCTGACATATGGATCCAACACTTCACTAGCAGCTGTATCAATCTTCTCCTTTGCTTTCAATATTTCCAATGGATCCTGACCTTGAATCCTGTCTTGCCAGAATGAATCAAGTTTCTCCTCCCAATCGGCTGTATTTGAGCTAGCCCCATCATATGTCCTTGAGTCTGCTTTCACATGCCTCAAGCCTTTCGGCTCATTTGTCTCAAACATGCCATAATAATCCACACCATGGATACGCCACAAATAGGTGACAAGAGTGTCCAGCAACTCAACACCCTCAAGACCCTTGACAGTAGATGCACCCCGTATTATTACAATTGGTCCCATTGAACCATGTGATCCCCTGTCTGCTTTGTTGTCATCACTACTAGATAGAACATTGTTCTCAATACCCTTCTCAGAATCAAGTTTATAGATGAGAGTTTGAGCTTGTTCAATGTCAATGCTAATTCGTCGAGGCTCAGAACTAACTGGATGAGCCTTGGGAGCAGAATAATATAAATCATCAGCATCTTTTCCAAGCTTCCCCCTTTTCCCATTTGCATTCACGTCGATATTTCCAGATTTGTTCGTTAATCCTGGACTACTGCACGGTGGGGAAAAAGAGAAGGTAAAACACATACTTTCATAGGTGGGAGGGGCATATGGAGTAGGGGTAGGGCGTGCGTGTGGGCAGCGGGGGTAGAGGAGCATCTTACGTGTCCAAACTTCCGCTCTGCAAATCTTGGAAGAATTCATTTGCGGTAGCTCTTGCAATTTCATTCCTTCTGCTTGTGCACCAAAAGATAGTATAGCAATCATTTAAATGCACTCGCCATAAAATGATGATGAGCAGATATTCACTACATAATCGTGGAAGCACATTAAGAAAATAGCTACCTTTCCATAACAGATTCAAGGTTAGTGGGATGGTACTTGTTTCTCAGCCTACAAAACAAGAAATGGGTCACTAAAATGTTCTGAAGAGAATGGTTCACTAGATGGCACATTAAAAGGATGTAGCAGAAAAGGAGTATTACCAATCTTCATTCTTATGAAGCTCAAAGTAAGCTTTCTTCTGAGTTGTGATGTACTCTGACTTGTACTCCTCATATCTAAAGATTAGTAACAAACAGAAATGTCAAGTTATATTTCACATCAAACATACTGAAAGTACACAGTGCACAACAAAATTAAACTTCTATCGCGGTAAAGGAGATAGACTAGTTGTAGTTGAACTATATGTCTGCTACCAAGAAAAGAGGTTCAGCATAGCACACCTGCGCTGAGCTTCAACAGGTAAAACATCATCTTCGAGCTCCTGCATGAACTGCTTGTAAGACATCAGGCCTTCCCTGCAGGGCATCAACTTTTGTCATGTCAGTATAAGGAAAATGAAACACAAGTACTGCAAATATATCCTAAGGAAAAATGTACTTTAGTCTTCCCTGCAGGTTACCAATGGGCTCTAATTGAAGAAAGATGGATGAGGGATGAACTAAGCAGTAAGCACAACATAGTGCTGCTTATATTTGAATAGAGATGCTGTGTACAAGTTTTCACTCGCTTATCAGCTTGTGGAAGCGTCTATTTATGTTCACCAAACCTAGTAACCATATTAGTGATTCAAGTGGGTCAACCTTAGGGTACCCTTTACCCTCTTTGGTTCAAAAAAATGAACTAACTTTTTCAAAATGGTGATGTCATCACAAAAGTTAGTTCATTTTGTTGAACTAAAGAGGGTAGAGGGTACCCTAATATTGACCCACTTGCATCTCTAAGCCATATCCAATTACACAAACCTAAAATCGTAGTATCATACACAATTGGCCAAGAGATTCGTGATGATTGCACCCGTTTCTATTATTTCATCTGCAGTGATGAGATACTCCCTCCGTCTCAAAATAGATGTCGCAGATTTGTTTAAATTTGGATGTATCTATATACTAAATAGTGTCTAGATACATCCAAATTTAGACAAACTTCCGACATCTATTTTGAGACAGAGGGAGTACTTTTCAGAAGTGTATTACGTCAGGTGGTTTGCAACGATGGCTGCTTCTTTAACTAATGTTTACTATACTTAGTTCATGTCCTGTGCAGTAATGTTTTGCTTATAATGTTTGCACAAGAGAACCCCAACTATGCCGTTAATGGCGGAGCTTAAGCATGACTTTAGAAAGGGCCAGGGACAATTTGAAGTATTGTACTTATATCATACCAGTAAGACACCTGTTCTATGTTACGAAACAAAAAATAATAATGTGGAACGTAGTTAACTCAAGTTATATGTCAAATTAATTAAATTTATTGCTATGCTCATAGGTTTGCATGGTCCTACTTGTCAAGGCTGAGAAAGGGAGTGAATGGATGACCGCCAACTTGAATGTTTAGAAGTAGGATAAGTAGGAAACATATGAGTTAAGATAATGTAAAACATGCACTCAAGCTTGGCTGCCTTTAGTCTAACCAGTCCAATAAGTATTTCATCTTAGCAGGTACAATTGTCACTTAATAATTACGTGCATCATAAAATTGCATGAAAATTGTTCAGAAATACTCCATCGGTTGCAAAATGTAAGGTGCCCACACACCCAAATTTCGTAAGATTTAACTTTGAAGGAAGTACATACGTACCTATGGGAGTTCCCTGAGCCTTCGTTCCATCCACCACGTCCAGAATCATGCCAATCTATCGAACGTGTTGGGAGCAACCCAAAATGCACATCATTAACAAACAATTCCATCCATAAATACTAAACTAGAATAGACAAGGAAAAGTTTATGTGCCCATATGCTAGATATTTTCTATCGACTACTCTTCATAGTTTGCTAGACTTTAAGGATATACAATAAATATATAACCTGACTTTGCTTTGATTCATGGCCCAGTCTGATTACTACATTTAAGTATTTCTCGCTCAAAAGTCCCGATGAAGATTAGGACAATCATGTAAGCCACAAGGTTTTTGCACAGAATTTCAATTGCACTAGATTTTGAAGATCCTTGTATGGTGAATCTCTAGCTATGTGGAATAAATCATTTGACATCAGTAGTCAGGTTACATTGTCTGATGAACCTGGTGAGTTGGACTCGAAGTCTGGAATATTTTCCGTCAAGTCTTTGTACACTTATTTGCTAGAAGAGTTTTATTCCCTCATAAGATGATTTGGAGGATGAAATCCCTCATAAAATAAAAGCATTTGTTTGACTGTGAGTTAAAAATAGAGTTCTGACAAAAGATAATCTAGCTAAGAAAGGTTTGAAAGGAAGTGTCTTGTGTGAACTCTGTGGATGTAAAGAGAACCCTAATCATCTATTCTTTGACTGCCCTTTAGCTAGATATAATTGCAGTGTAGTTTGTTGCGCTTTGGGGATTGGGAATAAGGGGATTGGGAATAAGCCTGAGGGTGCATTTGGTTCAACTTCGGCAACCTGCTTCTGCTGTTTGAAAGTCAAAAGCCAACCAAAGGGCTATTTCTCAACGCAGAATATGTCAACGCGCATGACCTTCCGTAGTTTATTTCTGGAAGCACCTCCACCCCTGCTTTCACTGCGTTGGATTCTGACTTTTTAACAAAATTACCCACTATGCCATCTATAAGTCATACCGGTTCGGTTCTTTTCCTCTGCTTTCGAGGGGATATGGAGTCATCTTCCTCCACGCATCGAAGAGAGAAAAGAAGCAGATGCACCGGACTAGGGCTCTAGCCGGCCGGCCCTCCGGAGGCTCGCTGCCCAACCATCCGGCCTCCAGCCCGGCTCTGCACCCCCGCCTCCGTTCTCTTCTCCACCCTTTTCCCGCACACTAGCTTCTCGCTTCTCATGACCCACGACGGCGCTGCCCATCTTCCAGGCCATAGGCGTCTCCTGCCGCCGGCTGGAGTGCCACCTGCGTCGTACCCTCGACATGAAACTGCGCTTCCTGATGAGTATCTTCCTTGTTTTTCTGCCCGTCCGTTTGTCCCGGCCCGAGCACCGCCAGCTCGTGCAGTCCCGGGCGAGGGGAGTCCAGTACCTCCCGCAGGCGTGGTCCCCTCTGGCTACTTAATCAATTGTGCATGCGTGTGACTTGTGAGCTAGCCATATTCGATCGAGTCTTCTAGGTTGCTGGTTGCGTATCAAGCTTTGCTACTCGATCAGGAGTCCAGGATGCAAGTCAAGCTAGCTGCCTAGCTCTTGTGCAAGGCGTGTGCCTTTGAGGGACTCCCGAGCGCACGCTGCAGGGCCCCTCCACGGTCAACTGTAACTTGAAAGCACCTCGGCTGCGGCCATGGCCATGCTCTCACAGTTCTTGCATCGATGGTCACGTTGCAGCCATCAGTCTTTTATACAAAATTTAAACATAATTATCTATTTTATACGTATGTGCTACTAAAAGTAGAATGATCTTTCTAACTGACCGACCATTTACATGTTAATTATCATATAGATCAGGGTTCCACGGTCAATTATTAGCATATAAAAAAATTCTCCGGGTTTTAATTGTATTATAGACAACTTTTACTAAAATCTACAGTTTTACAGTTGCTATGACCAAACGACCTACAACTTTTCCACCTATCCAGATAACAGCAGCTTTCCCACAGCTCACAGTTCACAGCAGATTTTTCAGAATCCACAGCTAAACCAAATAGACCCTGAGAACCTGTATGATTTTTGCCAGAATGGATAACTAATTACTCGAGTTGTAATCTTTTTTTTAGCCGATATAGAGTTGTAATCATGATTGGTGCTGCTGGTGTATTGTGGAATTTATCATAAACAAGAAATGTTGCTTTTTCTTTGAAGGAAAATACCGAAGGACCCTACTGATGTTACTTTTGCTATGTGTTGCATGTTGGACGACTGGAATATTCTGCAGAAAGAAAAGGTCAGAGGAATTCTGGGACTGGTAACCGAACGTTTAAGGAGAGTGGAGAGTGGAGACAGAAGTGTTCAGAAGAAGATACAGTTAGGCGCCTGTGGCAAGGAAGATCTGCGACGGTTGATACCATCGTTGGAAAAGAAAAGGAGAAGTCAACTATGATGGTCGCATGATGCAAAACTTTTGTGTCATGGTACTTCCCAGCCAGGCAAAAACCTGAGCACTTTTTGTATGGAGTTTATGTTACGGTCTAAATTCTTCCTAATGCCTGGTAGTTTGGAACTTAAAACTAGTATGTATTCTACTACAGAATTCGTACCAAATGATGGATTAAGGAATACTGCACAACCCCTCCTCCACTAATGCATACCTGGTGCACGATTGCTGTGTCGACCCTGGCCGCCATGATCATTCCCGAACCTAGGAAACAACGCACAACAATTTTAAAACTGCAACAGCGCTCAAAGGAACTCATAAGCACAAAATCAAGACACTAGACACCCAACCATCAGATAGTTTCATTCCTTATATGCTAAATTATTTTTAACAGATGGCAATTCCCGAATTTAAATAAAGCACAGCACCTCAGTCAATGTAGATGCATGTCAGGATATTGGTGTTATTGGGATTGCAATGGTGCGAATAATGTACTTCTAGCCAAAAAGTGCGAAAGCATAACGAACCACCCAAAAAACAATGAAATCATGTAATTCCCGATTCTAGAACCACAGTTTGAAGAACTTGCATGCGTCGTCAGCTTATTGCACACAGCAAGTCTACACCTAAAACAGTTCTTCTAACCAATACGGCTAAACCAATCTAAGAACACGATCTCCAATCAGCGACGAACGATCTCGACTGACAGCAACAATCGAAAGCAACGATCCGAGCAAACGCTGGTGTTTTCGCTTCAGCGTCCAAGCTGAGCTCCCAGCCAACCCAGCACCCAACTTTCTAAAGGCTCTCACCTCCTGTCGTCCTGGCCTCCGCCGAGGCGGCGACGGTCGAACCCTCCTCCCTCTGCCCGTTGCCTCTTGTTCTGCGCCGCCGGCGGAGGGGGGCCGGGGGGCGGCGGAGGGAGCACAGGCGAGCGGCCGCGCTTGCGGTCGCCGCTGCCGGCGGCAGGAGGAGTAGGGGATATGGAGGCCCCGGCGGTCGCGCGGCGGGAAGCGTCGGCGACCTCCGCCATGGGTTGGGTGGTGGGTGGGAGCGTGGCCCTAGGCTAGGCGGCTTGATCTGGAGGATCGCTTGATCTGGAGGATCTCTCGGGTCGGGTCGTGTCGGGGGTCGCGAAGGGGAAGAAGGTGCGTGACAGGTGAGGAAGAAGGGGTGAGGTGAAATGAGGAAACGAAGAAATTGTAACGTGGGGCCTGTTTGACCTGTGTGAGAGAGTGGTCTGCGGGACCCATTTGTCATGAGGACGCGGGCCTTTCTTCGACGATACCGGACTGGTATTCAGCTGGCTCAATGTGCTCGAGGCTCCAGGGATCATGGAAAATACGCTTTTTTTTTAAATACACCAATCTATTAATAATTATCAACAACAGAACAAAGCGGCCTAAAAATAATAATAAATTATAAATGGATCATTGAACCACCTAACGATGACTATAAACACTAGCGTGAACCGAAGGCGCGCCGCCGTCCTCGTCCCTCCATCATCGGAGTCAGGCAAAGCTTGTCGTAGTAGACAGACGAGAATTCGTCGTACTAAGGCCACAAAGGACCAACGTACCAGAGCAGCAACTATTGTCAATAATGACAACCGTAGATCGAAAAGACTGACCTGAAAACAACCAACAAACACGATAACGGACCGGATCCCTGGAGATCGACCGGACAAACGACTCCACGCGCCTTTCATCGGTGCTAGATGCATCACCGGAGCGAGGATAGAACGGGAAGGACCTTATTCTGATTTCAGGACGTAGTCGTCACCTCAACATCCTGAAGAAGACATTCAAAATAGGCTAAACAAAAAACGAAAAACCTCCCGCCGGCAGAGGCCGTGGTCCGTCACACCTCAAAGGCCCTAGGACCACCGGAGGTGGAGCGAACTAGCGACATCGCCGACGAGAGGACGAAACCCTAGATGGGTTTTTAGCTGGCTCTCTCCCTAGCGGTCGCGTGCCCTTCGGTCTCTCTCTCTCCTTATTTGAAAGCAAGGCATGTTGGTGGAAAATGTTCTTGTTAGGAGGTTAATGATTTGCAAGAATATGTACTGTACTATCTTTTATCTTAAGAGGTCAAATTTCCTGCAAGAGTACGAGGAAACTTCTCATTATGTCGTTTGACGCCACATTTAGTCCTACCCGTTTTTTTACTTTTCTATTATAGGGGAGACCCTCACAGCCCTTTATTATAAAAGAACAACAAATATAGTCTTACAGATAATTACAGGGTTACAGGCTAAAGGGAGAAAGAAAGAACAAATATGTACATGGCCACCAGCCGGAACTCCTAAGGTAAGTTGTCAAGCCATGATGACACTAAAACCTTGAACTTTTTGTTTACATGTGCTTAAACAAGGTCAAATCATATAAAAAACCCACCTTCCAACCTCTAAATATGGGTATTTCATTTTTAAAAACCATACCATTCCTATGTTCCCAAATATTCCAACAGGCCAGAATTATTATTTCTATAAAACTTGGGCCAAAGAACCTCAACTTAGCATGTTTAAATGCTTCTGGAATACTAACATCACTCCATTCCACTTCTAGATAATACCAGACCCTGGTGCTGAACAAACAGCTGAAAAGGAGATTTTTCCAGTCCTCTCTCGCATGTGCACAACAAAGGACACAGTCATGATCATCTGTTACTTTCCAATTTCTACGTAGTAACATATTCTTTGTGTTTATCCTGTCGTGCAGCAATAACCAAGCAAAAAATGTATGCTTTGACATGCATTTACTCCTCCAAACATGATCAGAGACAATGTCATTTGATATGCCCTCAAACGGTCTCTCTAAAAAAGCTTGGCCTTATAGGAATCTTTGCTTAGCTGGCAAATCCATTTATCATCCTCTGTCGATATATTAATTCCTGATAGCACATTCTGCCTATACTCCTGATATGCCTCCACTGAAAGAGGTAGCACGAAATCTTCATGAGATTTCCCAGAGTGCATATATCATTAACTGAAGCCATTTTGTCTCTGGCAAAAGAGAAAAGGCTAGGAAACTTTATAGACATCAGAGATTCAGACCATAAATCACTCCACAAAAGAACAGTGAATCCCATGCCAATTTCACATTTAGAAATTGATCTCCATTCATCTGCAAGATTAATAATGCTCTTCCACCAAAATGAACCACTGAGAGTAACAACATGTGGCACTGACTCATGATAATAAGTATCCCTGATGAGTTTTACCATCTTTAGCCCTACCCGTTAGAGTAGAGGTGGTAAGTTGGTAACACTATCTCTCTATTTGAAGTCTGTTAAAACTCGTTATCTTATATCTAAATCTGTATTTGAAGGTGGATTAACCCTTGTTTGTTGCTTTTTTGCTACCAGCATGCAAAGGTTAGGATCTTTTACTGTTTTACATATATTTATTCTATAAAATAGAAAAGGAAAATGGTGATATCCCAAACTGTTTTACCAGCATGCAAACGTTAGGATCCTGGTTTGTTGCTCTACCACCACTAGCTCTAAGAGAAGCTCTAGCGGAGCCCATAAAGGGCTGACAACTGCAAATAAGCCGATAGTTTTCGGTTTGCACAAAAAGTGGTGCTCTAGTGGATTCCGTAAAAGTGGCCGGCCTTTAAATATTTTTTCTCGCAACGAAGAAATCTCCCGATTGACCTCTACATTTCCGGGCAGTCGACCGACCCGAGCCTAGACGATACTCTCGGCACGAGTGTTGGCGCGCTGATATTTCTTCTCCCTCGCCCCTTCCGCCCGTCGCCGCCGCCCCCATCCTTGTCGCCTTCCTCCCTGGCGCGCTGCACGCAAGCGAATAGATTTGACCACCACTGCTTCCGCGGTACACGTCGCCGCTGTCGACATCGACCGAATCGACCTCGCCCACCATATCGCAGTAAGATCCGGTCCCATCTATGCCGCCGGCCGAATCGACCTCGCCCACCACCATCTTGGCGTTCCTACGTGTTTGATGTAGATGTGTTCGGGGCTGAGCGAGAGCGAGCAGTTCTATTTCGAGGACTCATCCTCCTCTGACGATTCCGACCTCAAAGAGGTGCTACACGATGAAGAAACCGAACAGTTGGCCATCATCCTAGCCGTTAAGGAGACCGAGGATAGGTTTAAGCTCGTGAATCGGCGTCGTGGCTTAGTGCCTGGCTGTATTTGCCTCCCGTGCAACCGCTCGCTCAGCCCCCACTCCCTCATGCAAGATTACTTTGTTGAGTACTAACCTACCCCCCACATCTCTCCCGTATGAGATTTCGAATGCGTCGAGAATTGTTTGTCAAACTCGTGCTCCGTTTGTTTCAGCTTCCGCTTTAGCTTTTGGGCCCTGGAATCAGAAGCTGAAACAAATGACCGAATATTGAAAAGCGCTGGCGAGAATCGGGCCTAGAAAATGAACGTGGGAGCGATGTCGAGAGAAAGCGGGTCGAGAGCAGCTTCCTGGGCGCTTTTGCCGCTTCCCGAGTGCAGCGGACGGAAGTAACCTTCGCAGTTCGGGGTAATTACAGAAAAACTGCCACCGTGCCCACACCCAGCCTGAGCAATTCCCCAATCGACCCACCGTACGTCTCCTGTCCACCGCAAGCTAGGGTTCCACCCGTCCCCGGCCATCCCCGCCGCCAGTAGCCATCTCCGTTGTCTCTCCCCCACTCCATTCCCAGCCTCCTCGTCTCCATCCCTGTCGGCTGTTGGAGAAGGAGTCGCCGTCTCGCCTGGGCGTGGCGATGGCGGCGTCGACGCTCTTCCTCGTTGCGTGGGGCGGCGACGGCGTTTCCTGGGCGCGGGGTGGCGGCGACGGTGCCTGGACGTGGGGCGGCGGCGATTTTTGGGTAGGGGCAGGCGGGAGCGGCGGTCGCTGCAGGGGATCTACGGCCTTCCTGTCCTGACCATCGATGGGTTCGAGATCAAGCTCTTCTCGAACGGCCACAATGTCCTATATTTTTAATTTGTTATTTTTACATGTATGACGCCAAGATAATGTTGGTGATGTGTACGCTTCGGTAATGAAAATTTTGGGTGTTCTGTGTATGCGGTTAACCTCCAAACTAGAGAAGTTAAAAAAAATGCCTAATTAAACATCTATTTTTTTTTTGATCTGTTGGTAATTCAGCCCTTGAATCGTAGTAGTTAAGTAAAAAAAAGTCAAAAACAACTACTCCTTCTAATCCATATTAGTTGACTCGGATTTGTCTAGATTCGGGTGTATCTAGTCATAATTTAGTTCTAGATACGTCTGTATCTAGACAAATCCAAATCAACTAATATAGTCGGAGGGAGTAAATAATTTTAATCAACACTTGTATAACATCTTCTACACCCAGGGATATTTTAGACATTTCAGTCTCAAAACCAGCAACAGTTATCATCAAAAGCCTTCTTGCCAAACACCAAATTTCTATTTACAACAGCTGCTTCCCACAGCTGATTTTCCACAGCTGCTTGCCTATAGCCGATTTTCAAAAGCTGCAGCCCAAACAAACACAGCCGTAGAATCTTACGAGGCCAACAACACATACTTCAAATGTTGTAGAGATGCAGCAGGGGTTCTAGGGTTCAGCGCTTACCAGAAAATCTCCATAGCCATGTGTGTGCTTGCATCACTACAAGAAAAGTGTCCATCCACAATGACTGGGCCCGTCGATCGTCGTCGTAAAAGACGCGTCTTCTGCGACGAATTTCTCGGCTCGACCATGGTCGATGGAAAACTTTTTTCTGGTTTTACAGCCCTTTACTACGATGAAACCGCTAAAAACATGGACGAAGCTCGACCGGCGCATGACAGAAGCAAGATTTTTGATTCCTCACTCGATGTTGACTCGCCGAAGTTTTTTGAGGTGTGTGGGTCCCGAACGTTAGTGTCTCTAGCACACCATACTTTTCGGCCGCGCCTCCCTAATTTGAACTCGATAATGTTGCTCGATGTATTTTCCGTTTAGTCAGGTTATTGGGTCCGACATGTCAGCCTCTTATTAGAAGAATGGTGTGTATGATGAGTTTTTTTCTTCGCTCGCGTTACCCTGTTCCGTACTTGATAGCGTTGCTCGATGCATCTGCCATTTAATCAGGATGTTGCGTCTCACATTTCATCCTCTCATTAGAAGAAATGTGTGCATGATAAAAAAATCATTGGCTCATGCCTTCCTGATGTGAACTCGATAACGTTGCTCGATGCATCTGTCGTTTAGTCATGTTGATGGGTCCCCATGTTAGTCTCTCATTAGAAGAATCGTGTGTATGATGGAATTTTTGCCTTCACTCGCGCTATCCAGTTCCGAACTTGATGCTCGATGCATCTACCTTATAATCATATTGCTGGGCCCCACATGTCATCCTATCATTAGAAGAAACGTGAGTATGGTGGAATTTTTCTCTCGGTCGTGCCTCCATGTTCCGAACTTCATAACGTTGCTCGCTGCATCAGTCGTTTATTCAGGCTGGTGGGTCCCCTGTGTCAGCCTCTCACTAGAAGAATCGTGTGTATGATAGATTTTTTTTCTTCTCTGGCGCTACGATGTTCCAAACTAGATAGCGTTGCTCGACGAATCTGCCATTTGGTCACGATGTTGGGTCCCACATGTGAGCCTCCCATTAGAAGGATCGGTTGTATGATTGACTTTTTTTTGCTCGCGCCTCCGTGTTTCGAACTTGATAATGTTGCTCGCTGCATCAGCCATTTTTTCAGGCTGCTGGGTCCCCTATGTGAGCCTCTTATTAGAAGAAACGTGTGCATGCTGGACTTTTTGCTTACTTGCGCCTCCCTGTTTCGAACTTGGCAACGTTGCTCAATGCAACACTTGTATAAGGTCGCGCTACTAGGTCCTACATATCGGTCTCTGTGTAAATGAAACATGTGTATGATGGACTTTTTTCGGCTGCGTCCGCTATTTTGACCTTGGCAACGTTGCTCGATGCGGCAGCCGTGTATGGTCTTGCTGCTGGGGCCCCCATGTCAGCCTCTCTGCTATGTTCTGACTTGTGAGTCCCCGATGCATCCTTGTATGTTCTGGTTGGTGGGTCCTCGATGTCAGCCTCTCTGTACAAGTATTTAACTTTTTTTCAAACCCGACCATTAAAATCGAGGGATATTGTAGGCTTGTGGGTACGTGATGTCAGCCTCTCCGTCATACGATATTACTAGAAGAAAAAATGAAACCCAAGATATATACTCCCTCCGTCCCAAAATATAAGACACATTGTTTCTGCACGGTCTTTGATATACAACTTTGACCACTAGTATAAAACAAATTATACGGGTTCATAGTGTATAAATGGCATCAATGCATTCCTCTTGCAAATCTCTTTCATTTCATATATACGAAGGGTTCGCAGCATAGAAAATAAAAAAATTCCTATGATAGGAACTATTATACGCCAAGATCTATCTATTAGATACAAGCAACGGGTGGATATACATCCATAGAGAATATACCCTCGAAGACAACAAAGCTTTGTTAATGAGATGGAACTCGTGGATGATGTAGTCATACACTTGCCGACTCAAGATCGTGATGAAGTCCAGCAGGTCCACCAGGTCCAGCTCTAGCACGTCCATCAGATCCAGCTCCAGCAAGTCCAGCACCACCAAGTCCAGCACCGCAAAGAAGTGGTGCATCCGTGATCACACACACGTCCGGTACCCCGACAACCTCCGTCCCTCGCTCTAGCAAAGCAGCAACTCCTTTCCAAATAAAGCCACGGGAACATGTATCTCGCTAATCCGAGACCATGGGGGGAAATAGTAGAGGGGAGAGAGATCCTTCACGAGGAGGTGTAAGTGTGAAGGTGTGAGAGGGGGCCTTTTATAGGAGGAGGGGAGGGTACCCCTCCCATGGCCGGCGCCCATGGAGGGTGTCCCTTCACCTCCCTCATTTATGTGGTGGTAACCCCCTCCACATAAATATGCCCCTTCACATTCTCTATTAAAGTCTCCACTTTAAATGCATTAAATTTCTCCAAATTTAATGCTCTCTCATTTAATAAAACTCTTTTATTAATTTTATTCAGAATCTTTAATTAACAAACATTCACATAAAACTCCCTATAACATTTCAATATTATACGCAGAACCAATTTTAGCAATTTCACCCGAAGCGGTTTCGGTGTCTATTGAAATAATTCCAGCACTTTCTTAAATCTTTATCTGAAACATATTTACTCCAAATGGTGTCGGTATCCCTTAAGTGTGTCACCCTACGGTTCGCGAATAATGCAGACATGATCGAGACCCCTCTCAGATCAATAATCAGAAGCAGGACCTAGAGATCCATACTGACTCCTACACATTCAACGATAACTTCTGTGATCGTGAGAACCTTTAACGCTAGTAACTAAATCCCTTTGTCTCGTGATATATTACATGTTCGAGATTCGATCATCAGTATCTCCATACCTAGTTTGATCTCGTTACCGACATGTACTCTTTTCTCGTTCCTGTGATATAACATTCTAGTGATCTCATCACTTGCTTGCAAGCTAACCAATGTGATATCACCGGGAGGACCTAGAGTATATCTATTCGTCATCGGGATGGACAAATCCCACTCTTGATCCATGAGCCTCTACATAACTCTTTCGTAGCACTGAATCCACCTTTATAATCACCCTTTCATGGTGTGACGTTTGATGTTATCAAGATACTCTTCAAGTGTTAGTGATTGACATGATCTCATGGTCTAAGGACTAGGATTACTTCATATGATGTTATAGCAATATAAACACAATGACTTTGATCGTAATGCTATACTTCAGATGAATGTTCATCACATCATTCCACTAATGTTGTGACCTCGTTATTAACAACATCCAATGTCTATGATCAGGAAACCTTGATCATCTTGTTAATCAACGAGCTAGTTTATAAGAGAGACATAACTAGGAACTTTCCTTTTGTTTATTAAACACACATGTATTAACGTTTCCAAATTAATACAATTATAGCATGCAAAATAAACATTTATCATAAACAAGGAATAAGATAATAACTACTTTATTATTACCTCTCAGGCATATTTCCTTCAGTCTCCCACTTGCACTAGAGTCAATAATCTAGTTTGAAAAACTTTGCATATTGAATACCTATGGCTTTCTGGTGTTGCATATACACGATTTCTAGTGGTTAACATAATCTCTGGATCTGATAATTTCAGGTCCGTGTGTATTTGCATGTCTTTGTGTCTCTACACATCACTCATTCTCAAATGAGATGGCATTGTATAAATTTGGTCCTTTGGTGAGACCTTTAGTTCGTTCGGGTTAAAATATATTGATATTATTGTCATACAATATATCTTCATAGTATTAGCCCACTTTGAACCACACCTAGTTTGATAACAAACTACTTAACACAAATACCCTCCTTTGCTGCTATTATAGCAGTCATATACTTAGCCTTTTGTTGTAGTATCCGTCACAATGTCTTAACTTTGGAACTCATTCAAATCCATCATGGAACATCCTTTCCATTACATTGTGCCACCCATAGTCTAAATTGAGATAAATTTAATGTGTATCTTATGACAAATTAGTATCAATGTAACTCTTTACAATGAACTATCTACAACTATTTGTCACCTATACATAACATATTCTTAGTTCTTCCAAAGATCATAAGAATATCCTTTACTATCGTCCAATGTTCATCTTATGAGTCATTCCGGTATATGCTCATAACATTTAGAGCATATGACATATCTGGATATATACATATCATGGTATAATCGATCAAAATTTTCATGTGATTTTACTCACCAAGTGTTGAAACACTTGAATCTTGATACAATCCTTTCCATGCAGCAAGAACCTTTTGTAACATCCCAGATTCTATAGTAGGATGTTATCAGTGTCATGCATCATCCTTGCATCATTGCATCCTACATTTGAAAAATATTGCAACAACAAATTCCTAACACATAAAACCCGTTACAAAAACCCTAATTAATATTCCCTTAAGTGAGCACTTTTGTTGTTTTAGTTTGACCCTTCAATAAACTATGTAAAAACAGTAAACCATGGTCCTACGTTGACCACCTTATTTTTACTAAAATTTAGAAACAAGAATCATCACTTTTGGACCTTGTTTGCAAAAGTTACAAGTGATTTTAGTAAAACAGAATTGGAAAAAGAAAAGGATAAGAAAAAAAACGAGCAGCTAACCTAGCTGGGCCGGCCAGCCAGCCCACCCCGCCCCATCGCCCGCGCAGCAGGTAACCACCCCGCGCCCATCGGCCCACCTCTCCCCTCCATCGCTGACACGGGGGCCCCACCCCGTCGTCTCCCTCCTGGAGACCGCGGCGGACACGGCTGCCGGCCGCGTCGAACTCGTCCCCGCGCCGGACTCGTCTGCCCCCTCGCCCAAGTTCCTGCCCTTTAAAGGCCGACCCTCCCCCTCGTCGTTGCCCTCGTTTTTTTCTCAAACCCTAGCCGCTTCGCAGTTCAACCGAGCTCGCCGGATCGGACGCCGCCGGAGCTCGAGGTGGGAGACGCTCCAGGATATCTCGAGACTTGTTCAACCTCCCACGCTGCTCGCCTCGACCTACTCTACCCTCCCACCTAACTTTTTCCTTCCGAATCGCAGGGGGTCACCGACAATTGCTCGCCGGAGCCCGTCGGGTCCGAGAGGAGGAACGACCAACCGCGGGAGAAGGAGGAAGAGAGGGACCGAGTTGAGATCGTTGGGAGATTCGCCGTCGACGTGCGCATCGGGGACCATCTTCGTCGCCTCCACTAGGGCCACCAGGACTCCGACCACCGTCGACTCCGCCGCCGCCGCCGTCGTCTCCATCGCCGCCACCACCACAGGTCAGTAGAACCGCCTCGGCCGTCCGATTTGTAATCCTGCGGGCCAGATTAGAAGGGGGGCGAAGGGGTATCAACGAATCGCGCAACGCCGCGTGGCAAGCGCGTCATCGCCGCGCCGCGTCGCCCGCATAGCCAGCTGGCCCAACCCGAGGCCGCCACCTGGCACGATCTGGGCTAGGGTTTGGGCTGGTTATTTTTGGTTTTTGCAGATTAGGTTTATTATTGCGAAAATCATAGAAAAATAACTATTTGTCCAAATTTAGCTTGTAATATACCGTTGGATTCCTAATTTTATGTAGAATCCAAATATGTAATAATATTGCAGGTTTACAGTAATGTCTTAGTTGTAGATTTTAATCACTAAATTGGAGTGTTTATTCTATAAAAAAATAACTAAACTTCTGTTTTAATTGATTCTTGTTGCAATGACCTTGTTTCCATAATGCCTACTGGACGAAATTATACAACCTTGCTTAAGATCAATAGATCTAGTTTGGGGCTAATTAGATGGACTGATCTCCTTATAAACCTAGGATTTGTTTTAGTGACTCTATTAGATCTAAACTCAATCCTAGTGACACCCTTACCCTAGCACAGCACAAACTCGATCAATTTAACCAACCTTGCATAAACTACCATGTTGCATGCATGCATGTATTCCTTTGTGTATGCTTTGAACAGGTTGTGATCAGATCTATGTTTGTGATTCGTTAGATTGCTCGGAGTGCGCTAAGGAGTGCTATTGTGTAGAGTGCTGCTCAGATCAAGGCAAGTTACACCACTTGTTCATAATTTTGTCCCAATTTTGATTCTATGCATGTGATCTTCAAAATTCTGTAGTATGCATGTGTAGGATGTTCTAGTAGATTTTCCCCTTAGTATTATTTTGCAAGTGCGATGTTTTTGTAGTATGCCATGAGTAGCTCTATACTTAGGATTTCCCATCCTAATAGGTTACCCCTGTTTTTGCTAAGTATTGCTTGCTATGCTATATATATACAAAGTACCGTTGGGGGGTTCGAAAGACAAAGAATTTTCTAAGTATAAAGGCTCTCTAGATCAAACTTTTCTTCTCAAATTCACTTCAAAATAAAACTAAGTTTTCTTTTGGGCGGAATGGTTGTCGGGTCAACGTGTGTGATATTTGGTGGAGGACGGCCGCCCAGGAATCAAAGAAGTCTGCCATGTTTCAGAATTCAGAAGCTTCCAGTGCAACCACAATACATTATGGGCTCTGTCTTGGCCTAGTACTTAGTGGGAAACCTCACCTGGGTACCAACATTTGGAGGATTATTGGCACGGTTGGATCCGGAAGGTAGGGGGGCTACTAAGGGAAAGCCTCACCATGGTCTTGTCTGTAAAAGGACTTGATCGTGGATTGTGGGTAAAGTGCACAAACTCTCGAGAGTATTGCAATCTGATCGATCAGCCGTGTTCACGGTAACAGAACAACAATGAGCGTCTGAAGGATGGAGCCTCTGAAGGATCTTCCTCTCTCTTTTCTAAAACAAAGTTTTGAAAACCCCATGGCGTGCGTAATATCGCTAAAGGGTGGGATTTTGGGAAACTTGGTGTGTAATATCCAAGTGACGCTTGGTGCGTAACATCCAAGTGTTTGGTTGTTTGGACACTTGGTGCGTAATATCCTCGTGTGCCACTCGACCCTATTTTATTCAAGCAAATGTTTACAAAATAGGGAAATCCTCTATTCTCTCTCTACTTAAGAAAATTAGCTTGGAGCAAATGAACGCTACAGCCTATACCAGCCTTGCATGTAGAGATAGTCTATTCTCTCCTTGGTGTAATTTGCCAATACATTCAAAGTATTGACCCAACTTGTTGGCTGCACGTCTTATGTGCAGAATCCGAAGATTGAAAGGTGCGTAGGGATCGCGGGTCTACACTCGACAAGCCTGGGCGTTGATGGACTCATGCTGCTTTTATGTTTCCGCTGTTATTTGAGCTAGCATAATGCTAAGCAACTTTTGTAATAATTTCATACTCTGGATTCTTCGTGTAATAAAGACTTTGTGTTTTACATGATATTTCATCGACTGTGAGTGCTAGATATTGATCCAGGGACTAGCATGTTAATCACAGGGACTTAGGATCCTTACCGATCCAAGGTCACTACAGATGGTATCAGAGCACATCGTTGCCTGTAGGACGTGACCCTAGGATTGGAACCACCTCTAACTTTAGTGCCTTACTTGTTTCTACTAAGTTATTTTCCGCACATCTAGTATCTGCTTTCCTCTACTTGTTTAAGTATCTAACCCTCTTTCTCTAACTCAAAGATGACAAGCTTCCTCTACGACACCGTCGCGGATATCGAGCCCCTTCGCTTTGGAGGATGCCTCATGGATCTACTCACACGTTTGGATCTTCCTCTCCCAACGATCCAAGGGAGCACAATGAAGAAACTCCACAAGGACGGCTGTTGGGGAGTCAAGGTCA
The DNA here is from genome assembly GCA_916181665.1 of Avena sativa. Classification (NCBI taxonomy): domain Eukaryota; kingdom Viridiplantae; phylum Streptophyta; class Magnoliopsida; order Poales; family Poaceae; genus Avena; species Avena sativa. Next base: position 20,263,138 of record OV702290.1, on the reverse strand, counting down.
TCCAGCCAGGAAAAGAGCGAGGCAAGAACCCGGAGGAAGACATAGCAATCCACATTGTTAGCGATTCCAAGGAGAAGGCCCTTAGCATTAGCTTGCAACAACTCATTGGTCGCCTATGTGGACGTCATCATGAAGCTCTCCAAGGACACTGCGGCGGCCTCTTTGGAAGACGAGATGAGGAAGGAATTCCCATGGAGTTAACCTTTGAGGAAAGAACTTCTACTAAGCGCCGAAGAACACAATATCAAGACTTGGAGTGCCACATCCATGACCTTGAGAAGGGTACCTTCCTCGAGATGTTGAAGAACGACGAGCTATGCGCCCTCATCAAGGAGAAGGAAGAAATGATCAAGCAGCAGGAAGAGGCAATGAAGCTCCAAGAGATAAGATTTCAGGACCAAGAGAAGAAGTTCGCTAACCAAGAGAAGAGGGTGATAAATAAAAACAAGAGAATTAGGGAACTCAAACAGCAGATCGATGGAGATGAAGTGCAAACTGAAGGCCTTTGCAAGATAATCGATGATGTGCGTGCTTCCAAGAGGGACTTGGCAAAGCAGCTTGAAGCTGCAATGAAGTCAAGTTTAGTGGAAATACTACAAAGCGAGAAGGAGGGACTTCAGGAGCAGCTGGAAGCCACTACCAAGAAGCTACAAGATGAGATAAAGGACCTCCAAGAGAAGCTTGAAGCCACCACGAAGGAGATGGAGTTGTACAAGACAACTCTAGAGCAAGAAGGCTACTCGTTCGAGGAAGAGGAAGAGGAAGGCGTGGAAGATGTGTAATAGTTGGACCACCTTTAATTCTATAGTAGAACGTTATCCGCAAATGTAATAAACACCAAGACAAGTCTGGTTTAGTTAAATTTTGGTTGTTTCCTGCGCTAAATCTGTGGTGTTATGCCTGGTGTGCCTTGTGTGCTTGGTGTGTTTTTCATAAGAGTAGGAGTTTACTACTTAGTCTTTCTGTCTTTTTCTTAACTACTCTCTTAAACCCCACAGATGCCGCCAAGACGTGCAGATTTCGAAATTCCACCAGAAATAGCAGAACTTTTGGCCACTCAGAACCAGCTGATCCAACTGCTCACCCAGAACATGCAAAACAACAACAACCCGCCGCCACCACCACCTCCGCCACCTCCTCAACAGGATCGCTTGACTCGGTTTTTGAGGCTGAACCCACCTACCTTCACTAGCAGCACTGAACCAATCGTCGCTGATGACTGGCTGCGTATGACCAACAAGAAGCTAGACACCGTGCAAGCTGTCGGAGCCGACAGGGTGCGCTATGCCGCACACCAGCTTGAAGGACCTACCAAGTCACCCACCCGGACATTGATGCTATCACTTGGGAACAGTTTGAGTTAGCCTTTCGCACTCATCATGTGGCTGCTGGTGTCATGGCTCTAAAGAGGCGCGAGTTTCGCGACCTACACCAGCTGCACCGTTCTGTCATCGAGTATGGTGAGCTTTTCAATAAGCTAGCCCGTTATGCACCCGATGATGTTTCTACTGATGCCAAGAGACAGGAGGAGTTCTTAAGAGGGCTCAATGATGAGATATCCATTCAGCTTGTGGCTCAGAAGTTTGACAACTTCCAGGAACTCTTGGACAGAGCCATTGTGGTTGAATCAAAAAGGAAGAGCATAGAAAATCGCAAGAGGAAATCCAACTCGCACAAACACTCTGTTCCGTACCAGAAGCAGCGCAATTCCTCACCACCACCTCATAACAACAATGGCCACAACCATAACAGTCATAACCATGGTGGTCACAAACACAATGGGCACAAAAACCGCTATGGCAATGGCGGCAATGGAAAGGATCTCAATGAGGTGACATGCTTTAAGTGCAACAAGACAGGGCACTATGCAACCTCCTGCCCCGAGAGGAAGAATGGCAATGGTAATGGGAATGGAAATGGACACAACCATGGCAATGGGAACGGGAAGAAGCCAAATCCGTTTGTCAAAGCCACGGTGAATCATGTTTCTATGGAGGATGCCTGTGATGCGCCAGACTCTGTGATTGGTAAGTTCAAACTCAATTCTTTTCCCGCAGTTGTTCTTTTTGATACTGGTGCATCGCATTCATTCATATCAAGGGTATTTGTGGATAGAGGCAAGATACCAACGGAGACTATAAACTATCCTCTAAGGGTAAGTTCTCCTGGGGGAGAAATAGTGGCCAACTCCGGTTGCCGGGATTTGGAACTAAGGATTGGGACACACATTTTCCCCACCAGTCTAGTAGTTCTAGAATCACAAGGATTAGACATAATCTTGGGCATGAATTGGATGACCGAATTTGAAGGAGTCATAGATTGTGCCAAGAGAACTGTCATGCTGACAACACCGGAAGGAAAAAGGATTCGTATCAAGTCGAATTTCGCACTTAAAGAAGTCATGGTGAACTCTCTTAAGGGGGGCAGCTTGGAGGAGGTACCTATTGTAAAGGAATACCCAGATGTCTTCCCAGAAGAGCTACCCAGAATGCCACCCGACCGTGATATCGAGTTTCTCATTGACTTAATGCCAGGCACGGGGCCGATAGCTAAGAGACCATACAAGATGGATGTGGACGAGTTAAAGGAACTCAAGAAACAGCTTAGGGAACAATTGGACAAGGGGTTCATTCAACCCAGCGCGTCATCTTGGGGAGCACCCGTCCTATTCGTGGAAAAGAAGGATAAGACCAAGAGGCTGGTTGTGGACTACCGCTCGTTGAACGAAGTGACGATTAAGAATAAGTACCCTCTGCCCAACATCAACGACCTATTTGACCAGCTAAAAGGAGCCAGTGTGTTCTCAAAGATCGATCTATGATCGGGCTATTTTCAGCTAAAGATTCGAGAACAGGATGTGCCCAAGACAGCATTCACCACAAGATACGGACTGTATGAGTACACCGTGATGTCTTTTGGTCTAACCAATGCCCCAGCATACTTCATGACCATGATGAACAAGGTGTTCATGGAATACTTGGACAAGTTTATCGTAGTATTCATAGATGATATACTCATATACTCAAAGGATGAGAAGGAACATGAGAAACATCTGCGCCTTATTATGGAAAAACTAAGAGAACACAAGTTATATGCCAAGTTCAGCAAGTGCGAGTTCTGGTTAAAAGAAGTGGGATTCCTTGGTCATGTTGTGTCAGCAAAAGGAGTTGTCGTAGATCCTAGCAAGGTAGCTTCCGTGACGGAATGGGAGTCACCCAAGAATGTGGGAGATATTAGAAGTTTCTTGGGCCTCGCAGGATATTACCGTAGGTTCATCGAAAACTTTTCCAAGATAGCAAAACCCATGACGGAACTATTAAAGAAGGAAAAGAAATTCCTATGGACCGAGGCATGTGAGGCAAGTTTTCAAGAATTGAAGAAACGCCTTGTAACGGCACCAGTACTGTGTCTGCCAGATATCCAGAAGGATTTTCAAGTCTATTGTGACGCTTCGCGACAAGGACTTGGAAGTGTATTGATGCAGGATGGTAAAGTGGTATCCTATGCCTCCTGACAACTTAAGAACCACGAACACAATTATCCCACGCATGATTTGGAACTTGCATCTGTGGTTCATGCACTCAAGGTATGGAGACACTACCTCATGGGCAAACATTGTGATGTGTTCACAGATCATAAAAGTTTGAAGTACATCTTCACCCAAAAGGAGTTGAATATGAGACAACGAAGATGGCTTGAAATAATTAAGGATTATGACTTGGATTTACAATACCACCCCGGGAAGGCAAACATGGTGGCTGATGCCTTAAGCCGTAAGGTGTATGTGAATGGACTTACCGCAGGGGAACTTCCAGAGGATTTATGCAAGCAATTCAGGGACCTCAGGCTAGAGATAGTCCCGAAAGGACACGTAGCGACTATGGAAATAGTGTCCACTTTCCAAGAAAGGATCCAAGAAGCACAAAAGGGGGATAAAGAGTTGGAAGAAATAAGAGTCAGGATAAATGAAGGAAAGACTAAAGAATTTCGTCTGGACGAACAAGGAACACTCTGGTATGGGAAGCGTTTGTGCGTTCCCAATGACCCCGATATCAGGAAGATGATTCTACAAGAAGCTCATGATTCGCCATACTCAATTCATCCAGGTAACACGAAAATGTACATGGATGTGAAAGATAGATTCTGGTGGAATAACCTAAAGAGAGATATTGCAGAGTATATTTCTCTGTGTGACGTGTGCAACAGAGTTAAAGCCGAGCATCAGAAACCGGCAGGGTTACTTCAACCACTACCTATACCCGACTGGAAGTGGGACAAGGTAGGCATGGATTTCATCACGGGATTACCCCGAACTCGTTCTGGATTTGATTCTATCTGGGTAGTGGTGGACCACTTCACCAAGGTGGCTCATTTCATCCCCGTAAAGACCACATATACAAGTGCTAAGCTTGCTAAGATATACATGTCAAGGATTGTAAGCCTACATGGTGTTCCCAAGGGAATTGTGTCAGACAGAGGCACCCAGTTTACTTCAAAGTTTTGGCGACAATTACATGATTCTCTGGGAACCCGACTAGAATTCAGTACTGCCTTCCACCCTCAAACAGATGGCCAAACAGAAAGGGTGAATCAAAATTTGGAAGATATGTTGAGAGCTTGCGCACTAGACTATGGGTCTAGTTGGGACGATAACCTTCCATATGCGGAGTTCTCATACAACAACAGCTACCAGACAAGCATCAAGATGGCTCCGTTTGAAGTTCTATATGGCAGGAAGTGTAGGACTCCATTGCTATGGAATGGAGTTGGAGAACGCAGTCTTTTTGGACCTGACTTGATAAAGGATGCCGAAGAAAAGGTACGACAGGTTCAGGATAGGCTAAAGATAGCCCAATCCCGACAGAAGAGTTACGCTGATTCCAAGCGCAGAGATGTGGCCTACGAAATAGGGGACCGTGCGTATCTCCGAGTTTCACCCCTACGTGGAGTTAAGAGGTTCGGAATCAAGGGCAAGTTAGCCCCACGATTCATAGGACCGTATAAAGTTCTGGCCCGTAGAGGAGAAGTTGCTTATCAGTTGGAGCTACCGGAAGGACTGACTGTTCATGATGTGTTTCATGTATCACAACTAAAGAAGTGTCACCCGGAGATGGCTGAAACACCGCTAAGAGTCACCGTTCCCCTAGATGAGGTTCAATTGGAAAATGACCTTACCTATGAGGAAAAACCCATCAAAATACTGGAAACAGCTGAAAGGATTACCCGCACCAAGACTATAAGGTTCTGCAAGGTACAATGGAACCACCACTCCGAGGAAGAAGCTACGTGGGAGCGTGAAGAAGACTTGAAGGCAGAACACCCACACCTATTTGCTAGCCAACCCGAATCTCGAGGACGAGATTCTTCTTAAGGGGGGTAGGTTTGTAACATCCCAGATTCTATAGTAGGATGTTATCAGTGTCATGCATCATCCTTGCATCATTGCATCCTACATTTGAAAAATATTGCAACAACAAATTCCTAACACATAAAACCCGTTACAAAAACCCTAATTAATATTCCCTTAAGTGAGCACTTTTGTTGTTTTAGTTTGACCCTTCAATAAACTATGTAAAAACAGTAAACCATGGTCCTACGTTGACCACCTTATTTTTACTAAAATTTAGAAACAAGAATCATCACTTTTGGACCTTGTTTGCAAAAGTTACAAGTGATTTTAGTAAAACAGAATTGGAAAAAGAAAAGGATAAGAAAAAAAACGAGCAGCTAACCTAGCTGGGCCGGCCAGCCAGCCCACCCCGCCCCATCGCCCGCGTAGCAGGTAACCACCCCGCGCCCATCGGCCCACCTCTCCCCTCCATCGCTGACACGGGGGCCCCACCCCGTCGTCTCCCTCCTGGAGACCGCGGCGGACACGGCTGCCGGCCGCGTCGAACTCGTCCCCACGCCGGACTCGTCTGCCCCCTCGCCCAAGTTCCTGCCCTTTAAAGGCCGACCCTCCCCCTCGTCGTTGCCCTCGTTTTTTTCTCAAACCCTATCCGCTTCGCAGTTCAACCGAGCTCGCCGGATCGGACGCCGCCGGAGCTCGAGGTGGGAGACGCTCCAGGATATCTCGAGACTTGTTCAACCTCCCACGCTGCTCGCCTCGACCTACTCTACCCTCCCACCTAACTCTTTCCTTCCGAATCGCAGGGGGTCACCGACAATTGCTCGCCGGAGCCCGTCGGGTCCGAGAGGAGGAACGGCCAACCGCGGGAGAAGGAGGAAGAGAGGGACCGAGTTGAGATCATTGGGAGATTCGCCGTCGACGTGCGCATCGGGGACCATCTTCGTCGCCTCCACTAGGGCCACCAGGACTCCGACCACCGTCGACTCCGCCGCCGCCGCCGTCGTCTCCATCGCCGCCACCACCACAGGTCAGTAGAACCGCCTCGGCCGTCCGATTGTAATCCTGCGGGCCAGATTAGAAGGGGGGGCGAAGGGGTATCAGCGAATCGCGCAACGCCGCGTGGCAAGCGCGTCATCGCCGCGCCGCGTCGCCCGCATAGCCAGCTGGCCCAACCCGAGGCCGCCACCTGGCACGATCTGGGCTAGGGTTTGGGCTGGTTATTTTTGGTTTTTGCAGATTAGGTTTATTATTGCGAAAATCATAGAAAAATAACTATTTGTCCAAATTTAGCTTGTAATATACCGTTGGATTCCTAATTTTATGTAGAATCCAAATATGTAATAATATTGCAGGTTTACAGTAATGTGTTAGTTGTAGATTTTAATCACTAAATTGGAGTGTTTATTCTATAAAAAAATAACTAAACTTCTGTTTTAATTGATTCTTGTTGCAATGACCTTGTTTCCATAATGCCTACTGGACGAAATTATACAACCTTGCTTAAGATCAATAGATCTAGTTTGGGGCTAATTAGATGGACTGATCTCCTTATAAACCCAGGATTTGTTTTAGTGACTCTATTAGATCTAAACTCAATCCTAGTGACACCCTTACCCTAGCACAGCACAAACTCGATCAATTTAACCAACCTTGCATAAACTACCATGTTGCATGCATGCATGTATTCCTTTGTGTATGCTTTGAACAGGTTGTGATCAGATCTATGTTTGTGATTCGTTAGATTGCTCGGAGTGCGCTAAGGAGTGCTATTGTGTAGAGTGCTGCTCAGATCAAGGCAAGTTACACCACTTGTTCATAATTTTGTCCCAGTTTTGATTCTATGCATGTGATCTTCAAAATTCTGTAGTATGCATGTGTAGGATGTTCTAGTAGATTTTCCCCTTAGTATTATTTTGCAAGTGTGATGTTTTTGTAGTATGCCATGAGTAGCTCTATACTTAGGATTTCCCATCCTAATAGGTTATCCCTGTTTTTGCTAAGTATTGCTTGCTATGCTATATATATACAAAGTACCGTTGGGGGGTTCGAAAGACAAAGAATTTTCTAAGTATAAAGGCTCTCTAGAGCAAACTTTTCTTCTCAAATTCACTTCAAAATAAAACTAAGTTTTCTTCTGGGCGGAATGGTTGTCGGGTCAACGTGTGTGATATTTGGTGGAGGACGGCCGCCCAGGAATCAAAGAAGTCTGCCATGTTTCAGAATTCAGAAGCTTCCAGTGCAACCACAATACATTATGGGCTCTGTCTTGGCCTAGTACTTAGTGGGAAACCTCACCTGGGTACCAACATTTGGAGGATTATTGGCACGGTTGGATCCGGAAGGTAGGGGGGCTACTAAGGGAAAGCCTCGCCATGGTCTTGTCTGTAAAAGGACTTGATCATGGATTGTGGGTAAAGTGCACAAACTCTCGAGAGTATTGCAATCTGATCGATCAGCCGTGTTCACGGTAACAGAACAACAATGAGCGTCTGAAGGATGGAGCCTCTGAAGGATCTTCCTCTCTCTTTTCTAAAACAAAGTTTTGAAAACCCCATGGCGTGCGTAATATCGCTAAAGGGTGGGATTTTGGGAAACTTGGTGTGTAATATCCAAGTGACGCTTGGTGCGTAACATCCAAGTGTTTGGTTGTTTGGACACTTGGTGCGTAATATCCTCGTGTGCCACTCGACCCTATTTTATTCAAGCAAATGTTTACAAAATAGGGAAATCCTCTATTCTCTCTCTACTTAAGAAAATTAGCTTGGAGCAAATGAACGCTACAGCCTATACCAGCCTTGCATGTAGAGATAGTCTATTCTCTCCTTGGTGTAATTTGCCAATACATTCAAAGTATTGACCCAACTTGTTGGCTGCACGTCTTATGTGCAGAATCCGAAGATTGAAAGGTGCGTAGGGATCGCGGGTCTACACTCGACAAGCCTGGGCGTTGATGGACTCATGCTGCTTTTATGTTTCCGCTGTTATTTGAGCTAGCATAATGCTAAGCAACTTTTGTAATAATTTCATACTCTGGATTCTTCGTGTAATAAAGACTTTGTGTTTTACATGATATTTCATCGACTGTGAGTGCTAGCTATTGATCCAGGGACTAGCATGTTAATCACAGGGACTTAGGATCCTTACCGATCCAAGGTCACTACACCTTTCTTGTTGTTTCTATATTAAACCCTTTTAATATCTTATATATGTACGTCTGGCACAACCATATTAGCGCCTCAATCTATCCATATAGACATTGATGCCAAATATTCTAGTTTTGCCCCAAGTCTTTCATCGAAATCCTGTTTTAATGAAATTCTTAACTTGTGTCAATAAAAGATACATCATTTCCAATCAACAATATGTACTCTGCATAATATATTGGAAATTTGTCTCAGTGCTCCCACTTAATTTCTTGCAAATGCAAACATCTTCATCATCTCCGATAAAATTAAACTCCTTTAACATTTTTATCATGGTGAAGATTCCAACTCCGCTATGCTCACTTCAACTATTGAAATTTGCATGCCCTTTTAGCACCCTTTGAATTAATAAAACCTTTCGGACCGTGTCTTGTACATGTCCTACGTAACCATTCTATTAGAAGAACATTGTTTTGTTTGTTCAACTACCATACACCCAATTATATGTAGTGGTTGCTACATTAATCTGTCAAGACTAAATATCGCTATGAAAGATCAAATCTTGTCATAGTCAACTCCTTGAACATTGCCGTAAACTTCTTTCCGACATGTCAACTATTTCATAGATGTTAAACATCCATGTCTATTTCTTTATAGATCCAAACATGACCGATAGGCTTCACGCCTTTCCGGATGGTCTTTCAAGTTCAGAAACTTGATTTCTCGTGTATGGATACTATCACGGATTCTATGAATTCTAGTCACTTTATGGAGTTAGGGCCCATCATCGCTTCTTTGCATGCAGTCGGTTCATCATTGTCAAAACAATAACGACTTGTTTATCAAATCTCACTATTTGATTCTTACCCGATGCATACAGTTCAAATAGGAACTCTAATCTCTAAGATCACAACCTTTGTAATCACGGGAGCCATGAGCATTTTAGCCGCCTCCGGGACACTTTCTGGCGCTGCGCTACTTAGCACATATTGCTTAGGTTCATTAACCTAATCAAAGTTCTATTGTCCTCCCACTTAACTTTTTGCGGAAAATTCCTTCTCAAGAAACTTGACGTTCCAAGCGACAAACTCTTTTGTCCTCAGTGTTATGGAGGAATTCCCAACAAATTCTTTGGGATAACCTACAAAGACGTGCTTATCCGACTTTTGTTGTAAACATTTTATTTATGCATAGCATACCAAAATTTAAGAAAAGACAGTTCGGGTTTTATCCCAAACCATAACTCATATGGTGTCATTTCAACGGATCACGATGGTGCTCTTTTCGGTGTAAAAGTGGTAGTCTCTAAAGCTTTAATCCTTAAAACATAGTGGCGGTTTTATAAATGACACCTTTGATCTTACCATGTTAAACATGGTTTGATTTCATCTCTCGAATATGCCATACTCCTATGGTTTATCGGGAAACACAAATCATGAAACAATTTCTCAAATCTTAGGTGTTTTGCTAAACATGTAACTCAAATATCTTCCTTTATGATCGAATCATAAACTCTTTATTTTCTTGTTACAATGATTTTCCACTTCATCTTGAAAGTCTTTGAACAATTTTCAAATGTTTCATACTTCTTCCTTATTAAGTAAATATATAGATATATTCACTCAAATTTCTGGAGAAATCATATGAAGCAAAAATATCCATCGCATATGGCTACATATAATGGACTATATACATCAATATGTATAATATCCAATAAGTTAGTCATTTGTTTCTCGTTGGCCTATGGACGGAGTTTCAATTATCTCGAGGAAAGTCTCACAAGCGTCAATTGATCAAAATCAAAGACTCCAAAAATCCATCAACATGGAGTTTCTTCATGTTTACTTTCTAATATAATTCAAACAGCGATGTCACTTCATAAGTGATCTTCCAACCATTTGTCTTACGACATTTTAGCAATAATGTTTATGGATGTGATTTCTCCAACTAGACTTGTAAAAGTTCATCCATCCTTTATGGAATACGGTAATTATTTGAACAACCATTATTCTCGTAATACCGGAACAAAATAACAATTATTAAAACAAATCTTGAAGGCTAGGTTTGACGACAACGGAAAACACAATAACACTTTTTTTTATGAACATCATCACTTATTCTCTTGCTAGTTACTTAGGTTGTTGTAGTTCATGAATTGTGTTGTTCTGTATGACACTTCACACCAACCAATTCAGTATCTAATACCGGTATCCAATACCTAAGAACCATATTGTTTAACAAGCAAAGAATATAGCCATAACATGTATATGTTCTATATACCTAAGCTGGACATCTCCAACTTTTTCTTTTCTGTCGAATATTTTATAGATTCTCTTTCAGCAATTCCTTTTCCTTTTAAAAGAATATATCAACATCAATAGTGGTGTCATTCACACGACACATAGTACAAAGCGTGTATAGTCAAATACTAATACCTTTGGACTTGCACTTTGAAGTGGATCACCATCATCAAATGTTTGGCATTCTTTCAAAAATCCATTCTTTAGTAATCTTTTAGTGTAGTAAACATTTTACTTACATGTTTTATTCATCCTTATCATGACAACTTTCATGATCAAGCTACTATAGCCTATAAGGATGAATCGTGAGTATAATATCAGTTCCCAAAACCTTTTTGGTAGATTAGGACGCCTAGCATCTCCATCCTTCACAAATTCTCATACAATATGTGACATGGGTATACCCTACAGGTACTCAAGCTTGGTATATACGGTCCAAATACATACAGGCCCATGGTGTCGCCAAGGCCCGGATGGAGGGACTCGAGTAACCTAGGGACTCTCGATTGCTTGAAAGACAAGAAGAAGCTAAAGATAGAAAGTTTGAAGGGGAAAACCCTAACTTGTAACCGACTCGACCTGCTACCTGAGACCTAGCCTATCTATATAAAGGCTAGGAGGGGGCGGCGAGGAGGACACACGCAACCCTAGTTTCCACAACCCTTGCCAGATTGCATCTGCGCACCATTGTAACTTTCGACTCCTTCGATAATTCCACGAGCAGACAAGCAGGAGTAGGGACCTCTACGAGGCCTGAACCTGGGTAAATCCTTTGTCCCCTGTGTGCTTGTTTGCTAGCCGATAGATGTCTCCAGCGCTCCCTCCTTCTCCAAAACCCAAGTCCATAACAATGGGCATTGACGAGTTAAACCCTCGTCAATTGGCACCGTCTGTGGGAATTGGGAGTGCTGATGTTGCGGCTTCTTCGGCCCCATCAAACGCGATCTACAACTCTGCGACAACGGAGATTCGCCAGCTTTTCGGAGCCTTCGACTTCACCATCCACACGTCGGCTACTCGCCCGGCCTTCGAGTCCGTAGGCGACGGAATCAGCCTGGCGATTGGGAGCTTCCGCTTCCAAGTTGGTCAGATGGACACGCTTCGCATGCCCGATCAGCCTACATCACTGACGATTGCCCTAGCATCATGGTTCCCTCCATCGATCGGCACCCTCAGCGAGCTCAACGCTCTGGCGGCAATTGGGAACATGGTCATCGACAGCAATCGCGACTCCGACCTAAGCGATCTGGCCACTGAAGATGGAACCTACGGTTCCAAATCTGAAAGTTGTGGAAGCAACAGCTTCCCAAATCACTTCATGTGCACCGTCATCAACGCAGGCGACACCTCCGCCAACCGCGGCAATGGTGGTAACACCGGCAACGACACCGATCCGCCCAACGCCGCCAACGGAGGCAACGGCGGCAATGGAGGAGCAGTCGAACCCCCCAGCATAATCAACGAGCAAACCGGCGAACGTGTCGTGATCAGGCTCAACGAGCAAGAGTGGGAACGCTACCGCGAAGCCCTATGAGGTGCACCTCTACCCTTCGGGTCCCCTCAGGAACTACTGATGGGTTACCACTGGCTCCTAAAAGAGGAATTCAAGCGCCAGAAACAAGCAATCGCGCAACTTGAGGTGCGTAAAAAGGCGGCGGACGAGTCAAGCCTTTGTCGCGCTGGGCTCTCCTCCTACGGAGGATCCTCCTCAAGAGGCAACGAGCATCTCGCCAGGAAGAGGCAATCGCGGATGGCTCACCTCACCGAACAAGAACACATAGACGCCGCGAAAGTTCTCGACTTCGGCTCTATGACAGTCGACACGAGAGGCAACGTGGTTCCCAGGACGCCACAGGCCGCAGTGACAGCGACCACCATGTACCTTCTCAATAACCAGCCACCGGCTGGAGATCCCTGAACGGCCATGCATCGATCTACGATCGCGGGCCTGGGGCTAATCGAGGCCGCCCTCGACAAAGAACCAGTACTAGACCCAAAAAAGGGCAAAGCGTTAGCAAAACGCTACTCCTCGCCCTCGTCAAGCGATGAAAGTCACGACCTGTCTCGGCGCCGCCGTTCACGACGACACGATCGCGACTACGATGCACGCGACAAACTCACGCAGCGCAAGATCGACAAGTCAAGGGCATGACGTGATCGGTCGACTGATTCGGAAGAAGAAGATGGGGAGCTCTGTGGCGCCAGATGCTTCAGCAGATCCATCAGGCAAAAGCGAATGCCTAAAGGGTTCAAACTCCCATCGGAGAACCCGAAATTTGACGGTCTACAGGACCCCAAGATCTGGCTGGAGGATCACATCTTCTCCGTCAGACTGCATGGAGGCAGTCGAAGTACTGCCATGCAATGCTTGCAGCTATAGCTGCAGGGCGCCACCCGGGCATGGCTCAATAACCTCCCACGCGGATCCATTCGCAGCTGGGATGAGCTGGTCTACAGCTTCGTGCGCAATTTTAAGGGCACGTACAAACGCCCCGCTTCAATCGAAGAACTGAGATGCTGCCAGCAAAAATCTGGCGAATCGCTGCGCTCTTACATCCAAAGATGGTCCATCATCAAGAACTCCACGGAGAACATCTCGGAAGACCGCGCGATTGATGCATTCAATGGTGGTGTCCGCCGCATGGAACTCAGGGAGGAGCTAGGCCGCTCGAAGCCCAAGACCATCGGCCACCTGATGGAGATCATGAATCAGTGGGCCGATGGGGAAGATTCGTTGAAGAACCGCGTTCACTCTGACGAGGAGGCAGAACTCGAACGAAGACGCGACCACCGGAGTAAACATCGTATGCGCGTCTACGACGATCACGATGACGTCAACATGGTCGCAGGCGGCTACGCCGATAGACGCGATGATAACCGCAACAGCGGATACCGCAGCGGCGGATACCGCGACTCCGGGAAAACCACGCAAGTATGGCAACGCCGCACTCGCGATGAAGCACCCGTGACCTCCATCGAAGACAAACTGTCTGGACCATGCACGGTACACTTCTACATCGACAAGCATGATGGCAAGAGAAAGTCCAGTCACCTCCTCAAGGACTGCCGCGAGTTCCTCAAGCTACATGAGGGGTTGGTTCGGATGAACCGCAATGCAGTCGAAAGAGGCTACGGAACCGCTCCAGGCGTAGTGGCACATGGAGCACCACCACCACCACCTGGGCCACCCCCGAGCTGCACCGGACCAGCACGACGGAGGCGAACCATACCCACGGGTCATGGGTACCATGATGATCCAAAAGGGACGCCCCTCCAATAGGGTGCAGAAGGCCATCACTCGCCAAGTCAACTTGGCCATGCACTCGCCACCATCCACCACTGAGTACCTCAGTGGTAGTGAGTCATGCATTACCTTCGACAAACGCGACCACCCGCCTCAAGTACCTCGCCCAGGTCATTGCCCCTCATACTCGAGGCGCAAATTGGAGGCTTCGACATGAGTCGCGTCTTCATGGATGGCGGAAGCGGTATCAACCTCATATTCGTGAGTACCTTGCGAGCAATGAGGATCCCTCTAACCTGCTTGGAGGCATCGGACACAACGTTCCACGACATCGTCCTAGGAAAAGGCGTATACCCCCTTGGCAAAATCAACCTTGACATCATATTCGGCACGCCGAAGAACTTCTGGCGCGAGCGCATCGACTTTGAAGTTGTCGACGGGCCCTCACAATACCACTGCATCCTCGGGCGCGTCGCATTCGCTAGGTTCATGGCAGTACCTCACTACGCCTACCTGCAGATGAAAATGCCAGGTCCCAACGGCGTCATCACGATCAACGGGAGTTTCGAGCGATCTGACAGTTGCGACAGGGAATTCAACAAAATCTCCCAGTCCTTCGGCATGAAGGAGGAGCTCGCGCGATTGAAGGAAACGACAGACAACAGTCTGCCCCCCTGAGTAGGCCAAGCTCACCTGACCTCTCCTTCGACTCATCTGTGCACACAAAGAAGGTGCAGGTCCATCCATCAGATCCCGCTAAAACGGCCCTCATCGCCAACAACTTGAGTCCCGCATAGGAACTCGCGCTCGTCGAATTCCTCCGTGAGCACTGGGAAATATTCGCCTAGTGTCCTGCGGACATGCTAGGAGTTCCTAGGGAATTCGCCGAGCACGCACTCAACGTCAACCCTGACGCAAGGCTAGTCAAGCAAACAATCAAGCGACTGTTTGAGCCACGGGCACAGGAAGTCGGAATGGAGATCAACAGACTCCTCGAGGCCAAATTCATACGCGAGATCAAGGAAAGCACTTGGCTCGCCAATACGGTGCTGGTGCCAAAAAAGGACACGGATATCCTGCGGATGTGCGTGGACTTTACTTCTCTAAACAAGCACTGCCCAAAAGATCATTTCCCGCTACCACGGATCGATCAAATCATCGAATCCACCGCTGGATGAGAGCGCCTCTTCTTCCTCGACGCCTACTCAGGCTATAACCAAATTCGAATGAAGGAGGAAGACCAGGAGAAGACCGCGTTTACAACGCCCTTCGGCGTGTTCTGCTACAACACAATGCCCTTCGGGCTAAAAAACGCGGGAGCCACGTACCAGCGGTGCATGCAGGCTTGCCTCAAGGAGCAACTTGGTCGCAACATCCAAGTCTATGTCGACGATATAGTAATCAAAACCAAGGAAGAAGCCTCTCTAATCGACGACTTGCGTGAAACCTTCACCAATCTCGATCGCTACCGGATAAAGCTCAATCCGGACAAATGCGCCTTCGGCGTACCCTTTGGGCAACTGCTCGGGTATCTTATCTCCGCGAGAGGGATTGAGGCAAACCCGAAAAAGATAAAGGCCATATTGGCCATGGAGAAGCCAAAGAACATAAGAGGCGTTCATCAACTAACCGGGCGAATCACGGCCCTCAGTCGATTTATCAGTCGAATGGGAGAAAAGGCGCTGCCTTTCTATCAGCTCCTCCGCAAAGTTGACAAATTCGAATGGACCAACAAAGTGCAAGAAGCATTCGAAGACCTCAAGCGCCTGCTATCCACCTCGCCAGTATTGGTAACTCCACGAGAAAGGGAACCACTGCTGTTGTACATCTCCGCCACCAACCAAGTGGTTAGCACAGTACTTGTCGTCGAACGGGCCAAGGAAAACAAGGTCCACGGCGTACAACGCCCGGTATACTACCTCAGCGAGGTCCTCACGCCAACAAAACAGTGGTACCCGCACTACCAGAAGCTGGCGTACGGTGTCTTTATGACCGCCCGGCGACTGTGCCATTCCTTCCAGGAACACCCAATCGTGGTAGTCAACGACGCCCCATTGGGACATATCCTCAATAACCCAGATGCCACAGGACGAGTCGCGCTTTGGGGAATCGAACTGTCTCCACGACACATCAATTACGAAAAGCGCGGCGCAATCAAGTCGCAAGTTCTCCCTGACTTCCTCGTACATTGGATGGAAAACGAACTCCCGGACAGGCCAGACATATGTCCTACCTCTGGACAATGCACTTCGATGGATCCAAGAGGAAAGATGGAGCAGGAGCAGGTGTCATACTGACATCGCCTCTAGGGGACAAGCTGAAGTACGTCCTGCGAATGCAGTTCACAGCCTCAAACAACGAGGCTGAATACGAGGCCCTGTTACACGGGATGAGAATGGCAAAAGCCTACGGCGCAAAGAGGCTAATCATATATGGTGACTCCAAGCTGGTCGTCAACCAAACAATGCACGAGTGCGACGCACTAAACGACAACATGATCGCATACCGCGACCTCTACGACACACTTGAAGGAGACTTTGATGGTTGCGAGTTGCGACACATAGGTCGCGAAAGCAATGAGGAGGCGGACGCACTCGCCAACATAGGCTCCACCTGCGCACCCATACCACTTGGGGTATTTCTCGAGCGCATATGCGAACGCTCCATCAAGCCGAAGGCCGCAGAGAAGAAAACAAGCGCAACAACAGACTCGGGGGCTACGCCACCCAATGAGCCAATGACAATCGATGACTTGGAGCTCGACACAGGACTCGAGGGACCAATGGGCGTCATGATGATCGAACAATCCTGGACGCAGCCGTACATTACGTACCTCGTCAGTAAGCGCCTACCGGACGACCCGACAGACGCATGACACATCACTCGACGCTCCAAGGCATTCGCCGTTATCAACGGCGAACTGTATAAACGCAGCATCACAGGCGTGTTACAGTGATGCGTCTCCCTAGCCGATGGAAGAGCAGTCCTCCTTGACATCCATGAAGGGACCTGCGGGCACCACGCCGGCAGTCGCGCCCTCGTTGCCAATGCTCTACGAGCTGGATTTTACTGGCCTACGGCCATGCACGACGCCAAGGATATAGTCCAAAAGTGCAATGCTTGTCAGCGATTCGCAGACAAACCACACGCACCAGGCGCAAAACTCCGGCCTATCCCATTGGCCTGGCCCTTTGCCCAGTGGGGACTCGACATGGTTGGCAAACTTCCAAGGTCCTCGCAAGGAGGCTACGTCTACCTCCTGGTCGCAGTCGACAAATTCACCAAGTGGATTGAGGCCATGCCAGTGACCAAGCAATCAGGGCGCAGCGCAGTAAAGTTCTTCGAGTCCATCGTCTACCGCTTCGGCGTGCCGCATAGCATCATCACCGACAACGGAACGAACTTTACATCCAAGGAGTTCCAAGAATTCTGTGAGAACCTAGGGATCAACATTAGCTACGCCTCAGTAGCACACCCACAGACCAACGGACAGGTGTAAAAGGCAAACGGGCTCGTCTGCAGCGGCATCAAGAAGTGACTCCTTCGACCACTCGAACAAGCCGCGGGCTTCTGGCCAGATGAACTGCAATCTGTACTCTAGAGCCTGCGTACAACTCCAAACAGCGCCACCGGCTACACGCCATTCTTTATGGTACACGGAGCAGAGGCAGTACTACCCGCCGAAGTACGGTATAAAGCGCCACGTGTAGTCGCCTACAGTGAGCAGGAGTCATCCCTCGCACTCGAAGACTCCGTCGACCTCCTTGACGAAGTAAGAGAAATCGCCGCAGAAAGATCCATGATCTACCAGCAGAACCTGCGCAACTGTCATAACACAAGGCTTCGCCCCAGATCCTTCGTCGAAGGTGACCTAGTCCTGCGACTGAAGCAGCAGGGACATGTCAAGCTCGAGTCCCCCTGGGAAGGACCATACGTGATTACATAAGTAATCCCAGGTGGCGCCTATCGCCTTCAAGATTTAGAGACAGGAGTTGCACACTCCAACCCTTGGAACGTCGCACAACTGCGATGCTTCTACCCTTAGTCGTTTCTTCTTTACTTTTGCATCGCAAATAAGGCTATTCAGCCAAGGCTACTTAGCAGCACATTGTACTCTGTACTGATCTTCGAATAAATAAAAGCTAAGTGCCCCAAAACTCTGTGTTCTCTTTTCTTTTGTCAACTTTCATACTCGGGGGCTACGCCACCCTATACACACATGTTCTTCGAACAATAACGCGACATCCCGAGTAGCTGGCACATCAATCGAACCCCTTAGCACAAACTCAACCTAGCTACAACGCACCTGACAGGTTGACAAGGGAACGATACAAAGATGGCCAGGCTAACGAAAAGGACTCGCATAAGTGCAACGCACCCCACCCTTATAAAGCTATTTGTATACATTCAGCAATAAATTATCTACAAATATATATGAGCTTTACAACACCAGTACACTTATATGCAGGATACATATTTGGCTACCCTTGCAACAGAAGAACATTAGTCTGTTCCTCGAAGAAGTCGATGATCTCCTCGGCTGGACGATCCACAGCCTGATAGTGTGGCACCATGTTCCAGGAAGATCCTGCTGGTGGCACCGGTGGCCCAGAGGCAATGGCGGCGACATCCACATCAGGCCTGTGCAAACGCACCACGGAGAGGGCAGCCTTGGCACCAGCCACCAACTGCTGCCTCACGCACTCGCGAACCGCGGACATATCTTGAAATTTGGTCAGAAGGGCCAGCAGGCTTGATGGAGTATCATCCAGCGGGAACATCGCCCGGTATATGTTCTTCAAACATGACTGTGACTTCTTTAGAAAGAGAAGCACTCGCGAGGCACGATCCTGCAGGGTCGCTAACACAGTCGCACGATCATGATCTACCCAGAAGTATCCACTCTCCTGAAGTTTCTCCTGTGTGAGATCATGAAGGCGGATGGCAATCCTATCCCTCTCCTCCTGCGGACGGTGTGCGCTAACAACTACACGAAGCAGCATCAACAGCATGAGTACAACGTACCATTGCGATTAACTACAAAGGAAAAGACGAGGATGAGCAAACTAACACTTAAACTAGTCGCCCAGTTGCGTCACCTCGCCAAGCAGATATTGCTCACGGGCGGCGGCTTTTTCAGCCTTGGACTTCCACACGTCCGTGCTACCACGGATCACGGGCATTTCACGCTCCAGTTGCTTCACGCGATCATGAAGTCGCGAAAGCAAGGACAGCTCCTCTACCCTGGAGCATGGTGGTGCCGTTGAATCCTCAAGAGATGGCGAGTACGGGGTTTCCCCCACAGGACCACTTGATGTACCCTACCAAAAATCAAGCCAGAGGCAAATAAGGCGACCAACTCAAAAGTCAAAAATAACAGATGCATTCAGGATCAATAAAAGTATCTACAAACACATTCGCCAACAGGCATGTTCTCCAATCAAAAGAGCAAGTTCATCAGCTATTACAAGAAACTAACTACGGAGCAGCTGGCTTCTTCGAATTCGATGACCTCGGGGGCTTCATCAAGTCCGTGGCAGTATCAGATGCCACTGACTTTCCGCCGGCCCCTGAGGCCGAAGTTTTTGCCGCCTTATTTGCGCGATTGAGCTCCTCCGAATACTTGGCAACAGTGTTTATCAAGGAATGGCCATATTTGGCACAGGCAGTCGCAAAGGGAGCGAACACTACCTGCTGACCATCCATGCCAACAGGCATCACCTTCGACACCGTAGAAGGATCCACTTCGACTCCGTGGGCTTGCACCATGGCAAGCGACATGGTCGCGCCAGCTGCGCGGAGGTAGTTCTTGTACGTGGCAGGCACACCCCCAGCGAACGACTCCACCAGCTCTTCCACATTGTCGACCAGCTCCGCCTTCGGCATCAGCTCCTCCCGGAGGCGACTCAGGGTGGCCTTGGCTTTGGACAACGTATTTTGGACAGCGGCGCTACGATCTTCGACCGCAGATACCGCGCCCGCCAGAGCGTCATCGCGACCAAGGGCTTGTGGATCAAAACTCAAGCCACCAGCATCTACACCAAAATACACACATGGATAAAACCTCTAATGCCACCGGCACTATAGAGGAAGAGAAGAACATCAATAAAATATCTACCAGTAAAAGTACCTGAGAGGGCCTTGGTGACTAAGAACAGTTGCTCTTCAAACAACTTCTCCCTGGCCGCAAAGGAGGCACGCAGATCCTCTTCGCGCTTCTGGGCTTCATCACGAGCCGCGATCGCCTCGTCGTGCCCCTTCATAGCTGCGGCTAGCGTCTTCTCCAACGTGGCGACATCACGCAGTAAAACGTTATGCTCAGCTACATGGCAGTCAAAAATTTGGCTGTCAGTCGATTATACCAAAATACAGAGAAGACGAAAAGAATAAGTATAGAACACTCACTCTCGACCACGCGGTGGCGCGTCTCCAGCATCGCATGCTGACGACCCATCGCCATCACCTGCTCCGCCACCTGCGCGGCTTCCTTTACAAGGAGCTGTGGCACAAAACAAGGAGTCAGCAAAGGGCAAGAAAAGGGCGTTGACTGCCAAATTATAAAAGAAAGAAAGATATACTTACATGGTCCTCCAGCGACTCCGAAGAAGATTGCCGAACCATCATCCGAGCAACTACTCGATGCTCCCCTACGTGAGGAGAGCTCAAAGAATTGTGCCCGGAGTGGGCCGCCGCCGGAGGAGAAGGAGCGCGCTGGACCTCTATCTTGGCTCTTGAGGTCGCGACTCCTGATTCTTTCAAAAATTCGACGTCGTCAGAAGATGACGACGCCTCTTGACTGCAAGACAAAATCCGCACTCAGAAAGGGCAAACTCCAAGGCAAAGCCAACAAGAAGAAACCAAGAGAAGAATGAATGCACTAACAAACTTACCAGTCAAATCTGTCAAGATCAAACGTGGCCTCCGCCGACTCCGACGAAGACTCCTTGGGCAATCGCATTTTCTTGCGAGAAGACAGTGCCATGGCCCTCACAGGAATAGCTGGAATTGGCGACTCCAGGTCAACAGCCGTGTCTCCTGGAGATGAAGGAGTCGACGCGTCGAAATCCCCGCTACGTGAACGCTTGCGAGTATCCGGACTCTCGGACACGGGGGCTTCCTCTTCCACATCAGAAGGGACAGTCGACTCAGACTCGTCCTCTTCCAAAGCTTCACGAGGAATAATCCCCTCAGGGAGGGGAGGCATGCAAGGCGACACCGCCCACCCCTACATACAAAAAGTAAAGATCAGCAAACACAATAGGAAATGCAATCGAGAAAATAAGCTACTACGTAGCGCAACTGTATCTCGGGAGGAGGATTCGAAGCATCGAAGGGAGGAACGACTGGCTCGTTCGGTAGCACATCCTTGAGGGTGTACTTCGTGACCAGTCGCACCCTCTTATCTACCTCACTCGCGGACATGCCATCAGTAGACACGCGAGTGGGATCATCAGCGCCACCCCATTGGAACATGGGATGGACCCTGGCCTGGAGAGGCTGGACGTGACGATGCAGCCAAGTCCTGACAAGGGCGCAACCTCCCTCTTCTGCGCCTATGCGATTCTCGAGGTCGCAGACGCGCTGATATAACACGTCTGTCTCCGCGAGTTCGGAAGGCATGATCACGTTCTTCCAAGAACGCATCTTCTTGCAGGGAGTCGGGGGGTCGAAAGGCGCGAGTCCAAAGTGCTCGTCCTTGGCCTTCTAGTCGCGCACATAGAACCATTTGTCCCTCCATCCCTGGACGGACTTGGTAAGCTTGATATCGAAGTAGGTGGCGGATGGGTCAACGTGGATTCCGCAACCACCTACTTCATAAACTAAAGAGCCAGATGCAGAAATAACTCCGTCTTGGCGAAGAAGACGGAGATCCGACGCCTTGATGATAGAGGGGTGCCATGCGCCATTAGTCACGCGGGTGCCCGCGGCCTTCTTCTTCCCGACGGCGGCGGCACTGGTGCCGGCAGCAGCGGAGCCACCTTTCTTCTTCGCTGCAGCGAGGGTGGCCGCGGAATCAGCGGCAGCGCCTCCCTTCTTCTTCCCCATTGCGCGGCGGCGATGAGAGCGAAGGAAGTAGCTTAGGAACGAACGAAGCTGGTCCAGCGTCGTGGAGAACATGGGCGTAGAGGAAAGTAGAAAAGCAAACGGCAATGGCGATGGCTGCAAGGAAGAAAGAGCACAGATGGGAAATTACCGCCGCAGCATTGCTACTTAACCCCTGAGAGATGCAATCCAACGGCTGACAAAAACCCTATTGGACGTGTGGCACGCATCGCGTAGGACACGTGGAGAAGAGTAAGCGCGAACCGTCCCCCAACTTCTACCATTACGCGCGGAAATCGAGGAGGCACAGTTAAAAATAAGATTACACACGCCAGTCAAATCAAAGTCAGAAAGTGGGACCCACCACTCGTCCCGTCCCGTCAAAACCGCTCACGCGGGCAACTAAGGTCATACAAGCGTCAGCACTGACGTCACCAATGCTATGCAGTGGAAAACTTCGACTATTTTAGTCCTTGCTGGAGTCTTCGACTCCACCAAGCACTCGGGGGCTACTCCCATAGGGAGCGCTGGCCGCGCACCCTACGACTTTTCTTTTTCTTGTTGCAGGAACATGGACAATCACAAAAGCAAACTCAACCACCCGAAACACAGTTCGATTATGGACATGTGTTACTCCCATAGGGAGCGCCGGAAACAAGCAGGCAAAAAACGACAGCAGTCGCGAAAATATTTTAGTACCTGCCTGAGTCATCAACTGAAACAAGCAGGCAAAAGACGACAGCAGTCGCGAAAGTGTTTTAGTACCTGCCTGGGTCATCGACTGAACAAGCAAGCAAAAGACGACAACAGTCGCAAAAGTTCTTTAGTCCCTGCCTGAGTCTTCGACTCAACCAGGCACTCGGGGGCTACTCCCATAGGGAGCGCTGGTCGCGCACCCTATGATTATTTGTACAAAAAAAGGGGTGTGTTGATAACATCCACACTCGAAACTCATGGCGACACCGCCTCATAATTTTTCTCTACAAAGAGACTGCGTCTCTTGGGTTACCCGAATCGTCTCCGCGATAATAAAATTCGGATGTCGCGCCTACGGCGTGAAGGTAAGACCTGAATAAGGCCTGGCAACGCATTTAACTGCGCACTACCAGAAATATACCCGTGCCTACAGGCATGATGAACATGCCTTGACGGACGCGTCAAGTGCTCACACCCATATAACTGGAATTCGACTCCTGTAAGACCTCCGCGGCCTGAGTCGAATTACACCAGCACTTTTCCGAATTCGAGTTCGGGGACTCGAATTCGAGTAGATTGCGTTGTTTCACCCTAAGGTGGTTAACTGATACCGATGCTTCGGTTATATCAGGCACGTATATCAACAATCCCTATGACCCAAATATAAGCAATCGAAATGTACTCATTTGGGCACTCGAAGCCTTCAAAAAGTCCCTAGTCGAATCTGCGATTCCACTGGACACTCGGGGGCTACTGACATGGGTATACCCTACAGGTACTTAAGCTTGGTATATACGGTCCAAATACATATACAGGCCCACAGTGTCGCCAAGGCCCGGATGGAGGGACTCGAGTAACCTAGGGACTCTCGATTGCTTGAAAGACAAGAAGAAGCTAAAGATAGAAAGTTTGAAGGGGAAAACCCTAACTTGTAACCGACTCGACCTGCTACCTGAGACCTAGCCTATCTATATAAAGGCTAGGAGGGGGCGGCGAGGAGGACACACGCAACCCTAGTTTCCACAACCCTTGCCAGATTGCATCTGCGCACCATTGTAACTTTCGACTCCTTCGATAATTCCACGAGCAGACAAGTGGGAGTAGGGACCTCTACGAGGCCTGAACCTGGGTAAATCCTTTGTCCCCTGTGTGCTTGTTTGCTAGCCGATAGATGTCCGCAGCGCTCCCTCCTTCTCCAAAACCCAAGTCCATAACAATGGGCATTGACGAGTTAAACCCTCGTCAATATGAGAACGTGTATTTTGTTAAATTATACTCTATCATATTGCAACCATAAACTTTGTTTCAGATATCACAATATCTTTCACACATGATGGTTTCTGAAACAATTATTTCAGCTCCTAGATAACCTCGATATTAAAACAACTTTTGAATATCAAGAATCATGGAGGCAAACATGATACTTTAGATACTAACATTGGAATTCTTACTCTTGATTTAATACTACTTATTAAACTTCACGGAGTAAGTGAAGTTTTTGCAGAAAGTTTGCAATAGGACTTCTAAACTTTAGATTGACAATAAAAACAATACGATACCAGTTCATAAAGTAATCCACAATTCTATAGTTCCATTATCTCAATTACAACTAAGCATGAGGTAGTAAACGAATGCCAATGACTACAATAAACTATGCAAATTCACTTTGATTCAGTTTATGATAAAATGAGTTCAACTCTAATCATATTACTACATGAACTCCCACTCAAAAACAACATCCCTCGTATCTTTTTGGTGATTACATGAACCAAATCCACTACACCAAGTATGATCATCACGTGAGTCGGTGTAGCTTCAAAGGCGAGCATCTATATGGGCATCATATCAACTATATGACTCATGCTTAACCTTTCGGTCCGTGTTCCGAGGCCATGTATGTACATGCTAGGCTCGCCAAGTAAGAACCTTAGTAATCACGTGTGTAAAACTGTCTTACACCCGTTGTATGAAAGCACAGATTCGACTACACCTGATCATCACGTGATGTCTCGAAACACGATCCATAGAATGGTGCATACTTAAGGAAGAACACATTTTATCTTGATATTTAAATGAGGGATCATCTTATAATGCTACTAAAATGGCAAACTAGCAATATAAGATGCAAGCATCATATGTGTAAAGTGGAATGATATGGTTCATGCATTTGATCACTATCATGTGCACTGTGGTATGATCTCTATCATTCCTTTGTGTGTAAGGCCAAGTTCTATGGAACTTACACGTTAGGTGTGTTGTAAGGATATCAACTATACATCAACTTACAACATTTCCATATCATGACACTAGCCCAGCAATGATCTAAACTAGACGCCTCTAATTTATCAATTGCAAGTTTTTACGTGGCTTAGGGCTTTCGAAGATAGAACCGGTCTTACCTACAAACATGGAACCACAACGATGATAACTAAGTTATTAGCAACTCGTTGTAAATCAGATATTGACTATAGTAGGAGAGACAGACACCCGCCAACCACATATGCAAAACTAGTTGCATGTCAGTCATGGAACCGGTCTCATGTGCGATGACATGTAAAGTTGGTCCGGGCCGCTTCATCCCACTATGCCACCAATATCCAAAATACATGAAAGAAGCAATAACATGATCATCATCGCCCACATATAAACATATGTGTACTACTTGTGTAAAGCACCTACTCATAGATCAGGCTCTGATACCACTGAAGGGTTCGCAACATAGAAAACAAAAAATTTCCTACGATGGGAACTATTATACGCCAAGATCTATCTATTAGATACAAGCAACGGCTATATATACATCCATAGAGAACATACCCTCAAAGACAACAAAGCTTTGTTAACGAGATGGAACTCGTGGATGATGTAGTCGTACACTTGCCAATCTCAAGATCGTGATGAAGTCCAGGTCCAGCTCCAGCACGTCCATCAGATCCAGCTCCAGCAAGTCTAGCACCACCAAGTCTAGCACCGCAAAGCAGCGGTGCATCCGTGATTGCGCACACGTCCGATACCCCGACAACCTCCGTCCCTCACTCCAGCAAAGTAGCGGAAGCAGCAACTCCTTTCCAGTTAAAGCCACCGGGAACATGTATCTCGCTAATCCGAGACCATGGGAAAAAAATACTAGAGGGGGAGAGAGATCCTTCACGAGGAGGTGTAAGTGTGAAGGTGTGAGAGGGGGGCCTTTTATAGGAGGGGAGGGTACCCCTCCCATGGCCGGATCCCATGGAGGGTGTCCCTTCACCTCTCTCATTCATGTGGTGGTAACCCCTCCACATAAATATGCCCCTTCACATTCTCTATTAAAGTCTCCACTTTAAATGCATTAAATTTCTCCAAATTTAATGCTCTCTCATATAATAAAACTCTTTTATTAATTTTATTCAGAATTTTGTTAATTACTTTAATTAACAAACATTCACATAAAACCCCCTGCAACATTTCAATATTGCATGCAGAAGCAATTTCAGTAATTTCACCCAAAACAGTTTCGGTGTCTATTGAAATAATTCCAGCGCTTTCTTAAATCTTTATCTAAAACATATTTGCTCCAAATGGTTTCGATATACCTTAAGTGTGTCACCCTACGGTTCACGAATAATGCAGACATGATCGAGACCCCTCTCAGATCAATAATTAGAAGCGGGACCTGGAGATCCATACTAACTCCTCGATGACTTATGTGATCGTGAGAACCTTTAACACTAGTAACTAAATCCCTTTGTCTCGTGATATATTACATGTCCGAGATTCGATCATCGGTATATCCATACCTAGTTTGATCTCGTTACCGACATGTACCTTTTTCTCGTTCCCGTGATATAACATTCTAGTGATCTCATCACTTGCTTGCAAGCTAACCAATGTGATATCACCAAGAGGGCCCAGAGTATATCTATCCGTCATCGGGATGGACAAATCCCACTCTTGATCCATGAGCCTCTACATAACACTTTCGTAGCACTGAACCCACCTTTATAATCACCCTTTTACAGTGTGACATTTGATGTTATCAAGATACTCTTCAAGCGTTACTGATTGACATGATCTGATGGTATAAGGACTAGGATTTCTTCGTATGATGTTATAGCAATATAAACACAATGACTTTGATCGTAATGCTATACTTCAGATGAATGTTCATCACATCATTCCACTAATGTTGTGACCTCGTTATTAACAACATCTAATGTCCATGATCAGGAAACCTTGATCATCTTGTTAATCAATGAGTTAGTTTATAAGAGAGACATAACTAGGAACTTTCCTTTTGTTTATTAAACACACATGTATTAATGTTTCCAAATTAATATAATTATAGCATGCAAAATAAACATTTATCATAAACTAGGAATAAGATAATAACCACTTTAATATTGCCTCTCGGGCATATTCCCTTCAATATACATATACAATTTTTGTGGGTGTATTATAAGTATAAATCATAGTCAAATTTGTACCCGTTGACTAGAAAATTTAAGGGCGCCTTATATTTTGGGAAGAGGGAGTATATATACGCACAGGGGGTTCGAACTTAAGACCTTCAAATCAAATAAACGTAAATTGAGTGCTTTGCCGCTATACCAAAGATATCTATAGAAGATACATCATTAAACCTGTATTAGAACTTATGTATCGGTCTTCTAAAAAATATTGTGTGTTTGTCTCTTTTAAAATATAAAATGGCAGTGCTCAGGCATCTCAATTTATAAAATGCCACATAATGGAGTAGTTTCTTTAAAACATGGGTAGACATAGTTTTTTATTTTAAGAGGTGGGGGTAATGTCTAAAAGGCCTAATTAAAAAGAGTTTGACTATCTACATGGGCTATACTACATAGGATGCTCCATGGATCCTTTCTCAAATTCCACCGGGTCATTCTCAGTAGTCCCCTGACCCCTAAAAGTCCAAACTAAAATGTTCAGGGCTATGCTCTCTTGGCTTCTTTCTCAAATTTCTCTGGGTTGTGGTCAGCAGTCCCCCATGTCCCTCTCATTAGAAGAAACATGTGCATGCTAGACTTTTTCCTTGCTCGTGCCTCCCTATTTCGAACTTGACAATGTTGCTCGATGCAACACCTGTATAAGGTCTTGCTACTGGTCCCCTATGTCAGTCTCTCTGTAAATAAAACGTGTGTATGATGGATTTTTTTCGGTTGTGTTTGTTATTTTGACCTTGGCAATGTTGCTCGATGCGGTAGTTGTGTGTGGTCTTGCTGCTAGGGCCCACATATCAGCCTCCATGATATGTTCTGGCTTGTGCATGTCAGCCTAACTGGTATGTTCTGCCTTGTGGGTCCCTGATGCCAGCCTCTCTGTACAAGTATTTAACTTTTTTTTTTCAAACCCGCCCATTATACTTGAGGGACGCTGCAGGCTGGTGGGTCCGTGATGTCAGCCTCTTCGTAAAGCAATATTGCTACATGAAAAAATTTAAACCCAAATCAATATATGTCAAGCACACATGATTCAAAGTCAAAACCTCAACAGATATAAACCGTATGTGTTGTCACTACGCCAAAGAAATCAGATGAAAATTATCATTAAAAGCTTTATAGTACCTATAACTTATGTATTAGTCTTCTTAAAAATATTTTGTGTGTCCATATTTATCTCTCTTAAAATAAAAGGGCAGTGCTACTGGAACCTCAATTTATAAAATTCCACATAATGGATTAGTTTCTTAAAAACATGGGTAGGCAGAGTTTTTTTAGAGGTGGAGGCAAGGACAAAAAGGCCAAATTAAAAAATTTGGGCTATGGTCCATGGTCTCCTATCTCAAATTTCACTAGGCTATGACTCGCCGGATTTAAACACAGACCTCACTGAGGTAGGAAAAATAGCAATAATCACTTTGATAGATATTCATGTAAAAATATCTAAATAACTAGGGACACACACACCGTGTGTGCCAAAACAGGGTTGGTATCCAATGAATTCACTTGGTGAAATCACGTTGTATCTTTACTGATGACGGGTAACCTCAGCAATGCCCATGGTTATGGACTTAGGGTTTTGTGAAAAAGAGAACATTGGAAATTTCGTCGGCCAATCAGACAAACAAGGGAGTCGGAGTCGTCTGATTGCTTATGGTCAAATTGATTACATATGGCTTGAGGCTTTTTTTGGTACCTCTCTGTTGGCTCCTCCTAGCCTATATATAATAGGTTGGGTTCCGAGGCCGTATAAGGAAAAGTTATAGTCTTACAATTATAACACTAATACAATATCGATTTCTATTTCCTTATCTAGCAAACTATGCCTTCCATCGGATGCTTCCTAGGCCTTTTTCTTGGGCTTCATGGGCCATGAGTCATCATGTAACTAGGGCAACTAATCATAAGGATCTGAATATTCATACCCATGTCAGTAGCTCCCGAGAATCTATCCAAATCACAGATTCGGGTTGAGTCTCAAAGACAATTTTATCATAAACCGTTGTTTTTTGTTTAAATCATGGTATGGATTTGGTATAATAGCCCTAATGCATCCGACGGATCGGGAATCAGTTAATTGCTCTTAGGCAAAAACACTGTGAACCTACATCAAATTCAAGTCCACAGACTCGAACTCGGAGTTTTCCTAGCATAATTCAGTCCGGGCCGTTGTGGTCTTATAGAATACTGAATTCCAGTTCTATTTATTTTGGGTACCCAACGTGTTCGTCGGAATTTTTATCGTATCGTAAATATGGATAATTTACTGGCATAGCGCATTCATGTGCGGTTACCAGGCCATACAGGATAAATCCTAGGGTCTTACCTTCATGTCATGGATACGACATTCAGACTTCTGTCACGCCAGGCGCGATCTAATATTTTTTATAATTTTATCGACTGCCTTGTTTGGCTGTTGGAATCGCTGAAGTTTGTCAGCTTGTTATTTTCTTCAAATGATGCTTATAAACACTCTCTATGGGAGTAATCGTTTGAGGATATGACAATCTGATGCTCGTAAGGTTTATAGTCTTTTGACTGTGGCATAGTTTTTATTTTATGGGGTGTGTTTTTGACACACAAGGATAATATTTCTTCGGATCATGCTTTCAGCTTTATATTTAAAACAAAGTCTTTTTATCGGGTGCACACTACAAGAAAAGTTTCCTTCCGCAATGACTTGGTCCGACGGTCGTCGTAGAAGGCGCGTCTTCCGCGACGAAATTCTCGGCTCAGCCGTGGCCAATGGAAAACTTTTTTCCCAGTTTCGTGGCCCTCTACTACGATAGATCCGCTAAAAACATGGAGGAAGCTCAGCCAACGCGTGGCAGAAGCAAGATTTCCGTTTCCTCGCGCGATATTGACTCGCCGAAGTCTTTTGAAGCGTGTGGGTCCCGGACGTCAGTGTCTCTAGCAGACCCTACTTTTTGGGCGTGCCTCCCTGATTTGAACTCGATAAGGTTGCTCGATGCGTCTGTCGTTTAGTCAGGCTGCTAGGTCCCACATGTCAGCCTCTCATTAGAAGAATCGTGTGTATGATGGAATTTTTTTTCTTCGCTCGCTCTACCCTGTTCCGAAGGTTATAGCACTACTCGATACATCTACCATTTAATCAACCTCATGGGACCCACATGTCATCCTCTCATAAAAAGAAACGTGTGTATGATGGAATTTTTTCCTTCGCTGGCGCTACCCTATTCCGAAGTTGATAGCGCTTCTCAACGGATCTGCTGTTTAACCAACCTCCTAAGCCCCACATGTCATCCTCTCATTAGAAGAAATGTGTGTATGATGGATTTTTTTGCTTCGCTCGCGTTACCCTATTCTGAACTTGATTGTGATGTTCGATGCATCTATCGTTTAATCACGTTGTTGGGCCCCACATGTCATACTCTCATTAGAAGAAATGTCTGTATGATGCATTTTTTACCCTCTGTCGCACCTTCGTGTTCCGAACTTGATAGCGTTGCTTGCTGCATCAGCTGTTTATTCAGGCTGGTGGGTCCCTTATGTCAGGCTCACATTAGAAGAATCGTGGGTAGATGGAATTTTTTCTTCTCTAGCGCTACCCTGTTTCGAACTAGATAGCGTTGCTCGACGAATTTGCCGTTTGCTCACTCTGCTGGGTCCCTCATTTCAGCCTCTCATTATGAGAAACGTGTGCATGTTGAACTTTTTTCTCACTCGTGCCTCCCTGTTTCAAACTGACAATGTTGCTCGATGCAGCATCTGTATAAGGTCGCGCTGCTGGGTCTCACATATCAGCCTCTCTGTAAATGAAACGTGCGTATGATGGATATTTTTGGCCATGTCCGTTGTTTTAACCTTGGCAACTTGCTGGGTGCTAGATGTCAACCACCTCTATGCAGGAAACGTGTCTATACTGGGTCCCAGCTGACAACCTCTATTTGAAAGAAACGTGTGTATGTTGGACTGTTTTTTCGGGTCCCAGATGTCAACCTTAGAGTACAAAAAATGCTCATAAAGGCCGAATTAAAAAGATTCTGAGCTAACTCGGGGCGGATGCCCTATTCGTCATGGCTTATATTCCATGGGCTCACTCCTAAATTGAATGGGCTATGGTCGGTGGCCACAAGACCACGAAAAGGCCGAATTAGAAGGTATTGGTCTATGCTTGGGGCTGATAGGTTAATTTAATGGGCTATGCTTGGACCTGCTGGGTCCGATATGTCAGCTTCTCTGTAAGTGCAACATGTGTATGATGGACTTTTTTTCCGGCCGCGTCCGCTGTTTTCACTGTGGCAACCGTGTATGGTCTTACTGCTGGGGCCCTTATGTTAGCCTCTCTGGCATGTTCTGCCTTGTGGGTCCCCGATACAGCTTTGTATGTTCTGTCTGGTGGGTCCTTGATGCTAGCCTCTTTGCACAAGTATTTAAACTTTTTTCGAATCCACCCTCAAAACAAACTCCAGGGATGCTGCATGATGGTGGGTCCATGATGTCAGCTCTCCGTAATTTGATATTGTTAGAAAAAATGTAAATCCAAGATACGATTCGAACAAAAGACCTTCAAATCAAATAAACACAGACTAAGTGCGTTGGCACTACAACGAAGATATTTATAGAATAAATATCATTAAACTTTTATTAGTACTACAATTTATGTATTAGTCTTCTTAAAAATATTTTGTGTGTCTATTTTTATCTCTTTTAAAATATAAAAAGGGCAGCGCTCCTGGCATCTCAATAAATAAAATGCCACATAATGGAGTATTTTCTTAAAAACATGGGTAGGTAGAGTTTTTTTATTTTGAAAGGTGGGGGCAATGCCCAAAATGCCGAATTAAAAAGAGTTTGGTTATTCTACATAGGCTGCTCTACATGGGTTATACTCCATAGGCTATACTCCATGGGCTTCATTCTCAATGTTTACTAGGCTCTGCTCAATAGTCCCATGACCCCTAAAAGGCCGAATTAATATGTTCTCGGCTATGCTCCATGGGATCCTTTCTCAAATTTCACTGGGCTGTAGTTAGCAGTCCCCTGACCCCGAAAAGACCGGAAAAAATATTCTGGGCTAAAGAGGGGCCGAATGATCTACTAGATTTCTTCTCCTGGTTAATAAAAAATGCATTGTGATGTGCTCGGCCAGATTCGAAACAAAGACCTCAAAGAGGGAGGGGGAAGCGATAATTCTTTTTGGCAGCTATTCATGTCAAAATTCAGCAGTACAGAATAAGGTACAAAAATTATCAACTGATTCGAAGTTTATATTCAGGAGCACTTGACCAATTTAGTAGCATTTCAAAAGTGACCAATTCAGCAATACAGACAATGAAATACAATAGCATACAGAGAGAACCAGTTCTTGTTTCAGCTCTAAAAACCTTGTCACGCGATCAGTTTGTCCTTTTCACCAAACACACTCGACTATTGGAGCAAGAAAAACTAACGATCGAATCTGCTTTGAGTACCTTCTTCTCACAACAATGCCTGTGTGACCCCCATATGCAACCCAAAATGCCCAAGTCTCATCTAGATTGTGACAAGGCCATGTTCCAAAAGGAAAGCAAGACTATCTACTGCCCTTAATTTAAAAAAGTACAAGTGCAACAATATATCTACAAAATTCTTTAGTAATAGCAATGACAGAACATTTGAGAGATATAGTAACTTTCCTACTTGAAATTCAATAGCAGTACAGAGAGAATAAGTTCTTGTTCCATCTCAAAAAACTGGCGCACGATCTGTTTGCCGTGTTATCCAAACATGCTCGATCATTGGAACAAGCAAAACTGACAATCAAGTCTACTTCTGTGTGAATATGACCTCATTTTGTCAATGCCCGTGTCACCCAAAATGCCCAAGACTCATCTAGATAATTGTGACAATACTTGGTTTCAAAAGAAAAGCACGACAATCTGCTGTACTTGATCTAAACAAGTAACAGTACATCACTATTAGTTCAACAAACTACTTTGGTAATAGCAACGATAGAACAAAGGCAAAGCAAGACCAGCTCCTGCCCTTGACCTAAACAAGCACTACCAGTATATAGTACAAAATACTCCGAAGTACAATAACTAGTACTATACTAGTACTACCATGCATCCAAAATCGACCCTCCAACACACACAGAGTAATGCAGGCCCTGGGTAATATGAGATGATTCATGGAACAACAAAAAGGAATGCTTTTTCCTTGGGATGATGCCCGGCACCGCCTAGCTACAAGGCATGGAGGAACTGCAGATTGCACCGGTCCAAAACCCTAGCTCTACTGTCGGGTAATAGGCAGTGATCAACACATTTTACAAGGGCAACGAGCATGCATCCGGTTCACATTCAGCAGCACATGATAGATTCAGCAAAAATTTAAAGTGACTTATTCAACGGTGGCAGAAAATGACCAAAAGAATTGACAGATTCAGCAATGCTGACATTGAAATTTAATGGATGTACAACAATGCGACAAAGCCAAGTTTCAAAAGGAAAGAGTGACCATGCATTTTCTCCACTCGATCTGAATAAGTCCCAGTACATAAGTATTACTACAAAATAGATTAGCAGTAGATGAACTCCATACAAAATACTTAGTAGAAGTGTAGAACTACAAGCTTACACTAAGCTAGGAACCACTACATGTCCCATCATATGTACTCGAAGAAACGAGAATGCTTCAGCGTGTCAAAGTGCTGGTCGGGATGTGCCCTTGATTTCCTTCCTAGGATGTGTCTCTCATTTCATTGTCGCCTGTCGGCCTCTAGGTCAGCAGCATACATGTAAAATTCATATGACAAACCAGGAAATTCAAGATCCTTAATTTCGGTAATTCCAATTATGAAGGAAATCTACACCAACATAAACTAGCTAATTAGTACAACATTACATACACTCACAGTAGAATCATCACAAGAGGATTAAGATGTGATATCTCACTGGTGAATCTTGTCCGACGACATGTTTAGTAGTATGCCAGTAAAGCCAAAGCTTGGACAGAAAAGATGTGAGCACTTCCTGCGTGGCGTTGGCCGGCGATGGCCTAATCATTGTCTCGGATGACCTTATTACTACAAACTTATTGAAACTGGTGAACAAGACCAACGACCAAAACCTCATCTCCTACCACAACGATTCGCACGCTGCCGACCTAACCGGCCAGATGGGTAGGATCAAGTTCGTGCTATGCCCGTCAATTTGGGTGACGAACAACTTTCCCTCCTTCCCGATGTTGACGACCTCAGATCTAAGCGAGCCTCGAGCATGAACCGGCATAGACGGGTCCCATTTTTTGGGGCTGTATCTGGGCACTATCATCGAGTGGGCAAATATGAGGTGCTTGATGAGCACTTTCTTGACACCGGTGAACTCGCATCCTAGCTCCATGCAGATACACCGGCAGTAGTTGCACGTGATCTTGTGGTCGTAGACGTCCTTGTAGGAGACCAAAGTCCAGCAGATGTCGTTGGGGCATCTACTACCTTTTCCTCCAGCGACTTGGCAGTACAGATCCTTGGAGCATGCGGCCAGTTGGACGGTGCTGGAAGTGTCCAGACGCTTAGCTATTTCGTTGAAGACGTTGTCACCGACCTTCATCCATACGTTGTTCAGCCGGTTGTGCCTCGAATCCACAGCCATCACGTCCAGATGGATTGGGGGCAAGGATGGATCTATGTATGACTGTTGGGATTATTTGGAGGAGAGGGGTGGCGGACTGGAAGGATCGATGCTGCGGGTGAGATGGCGAGAAAAATGTGTGAAGTGCACGCTCGAGAAGATCCAAATGCAGCCTCTCGAAGTTGGGATTGGCTCTTTGAAGGAGGAGGTTTTGTCGTGCTCCTTCGGCTGTCTTCTGCCAGGCGTACTACATCGAGTACGCCGACTAGAGTTATGGAGTAGGGAGTACTATAGGTACTCTAGACTAACACACTATCATGGAGTGTTCTCTCATCACATCTCAGTTATTTGAACCGAGAGATGATTTATTTACTGCTTCCATTTTTATACTAATCCCTCTAGTTCGTATTCTAATGGCCTCAACTTTGTCTAGATTCACATCAGTTAGACAAAGTAGTTGTAAGTTGAGTCACTTATGTTTTTCGGTACTTCATAGTACATACCAAAATACCAAGATGCTAAACCTCATATGAACTTTCTAGAAAGGTACCTAACAAGGGTTTAACTCGTCAATGTCCATTGTTATGGACTTGGGTTTTGGAGAAGGAGGGAGCGCTAGAGGCATCAGTCAGCTAGCAAACAAGCACACAGGGATGGAAGTTTTACCCAGGTTCAGGCCTCGTAGAGGTCCCTACTCTTGCTTGTCTGCTCTTGGAATTAACGAAGGAATCGAAGATTACAGGGGCGCGTAGATGCAATCTGGCGAGAGTGGTGAAAACCAGGGTGGTGATCGTCCTCCTCGCCGCCCCCTCCTAGCCTTTATATAGATAGGCTAGGTCTCGGGTAGCAGGTCGAGTCGGTTACTGATGAGGGTTCAACTCATCAATGCCCATTGTTATGGACTTGGGTTTTGGAGAAGGAGGGAGCGCTGGAAGCATCAATCGGCTAGCAAACAAGCACACAAGGGGACTCGAAGATTTACCCAGGTTCAGGCCTCGTAGAGGTCCCTACTCCTGCTTGTCTGCTCGTGGAATTAACAGAGGAATCGAAGATTACAATGGTGCGCATATGCAATCTGGCGAGGGTTGTGGAAACTAGGGTTGCGTGTGTCCTCCTCGCCACCCCCTCCTAGACTTTATATAGATAGGCTAGGTCTCGGGTAACAGGTCGAGTCGGTTTACAGGTTAGGGTTTCCCTTTAAACTTTCTATCTTTAACTTCTTCTTGCTCCGCAAGCAATCGAGAGTCCGTAGGTTACTCGAGTTCTCCATTTGGGCCTTGGCGACGCCGTGGGCTTCCGCTGTATTCAGGCCGTATATACCAAGCTCGAGTACTTGTAGGGTATACCCATGTCAGTAGCCCCCGAGTGCCCAGTGGAATCGTAGATTCGACCGGGGACTTTATGAAGCCTTTCGAGTGCATGACTAAGTATGTTTTTTTCGACTGCTCTGTTTGTGTCATAGGGATTGTTGATGTGCGTGCCTGTTTTAACCGATGTATCGGTATCAGTTAACTACCTTAGGGTAAAACAACGCAATCTACTCGAACTCGAGTCCCCGGACTCGAATTCAGAAAAGTGCTGGTGTAATTCGACTCAAGCCGCGGAGGTCTTACAGGAGTCAAATTCTAGTATATGGGTGTGAGCACTCAACGCGTCCGTCAAGGCGTGTTCATCGTACCTGTAGGCATGAATATATTTCTGGTAGTGCACAGTGAATGCGTTGCCAGTCCTTATTCAAGTCTTATCTTCACGCTGCAAGCGCGACATCGAATTTATCATTGCGGAGATGATTCGGGTGACCAAGGAGACGAAATCTCTTTGTAGGGAAAAATTATGAGGCGGTGTCCCCATAAACTTCGAGTGTGGATGTTGTCGACACACAGTACGATGTACAAATAATCATAGGGTGCGCGACCAGCGCTCCCTATGGGAGTAGCCTCTGAGTGCCTAGTTGAGTCGAAGACTCAGGCAGGGACTAAAAAACTTTTGCGACTGCTGTCGTCTTTTGTTTGCTTGTTTCACCTGAATTTATTTCCGGCGCTCCCTATGGGAGTAACCCATGTCCATAGTCGAATCGCGGATTCGAGTGATTGGGTATGCTTTGAATGTCCATGTTCCTACAGAAGAGAAAAAAGAAAAAATTGTAGGGTGCACGACCAGCGCTCCCTATGGGAGTAGTCCCCGAGTGCTTGGTGGAGTCGAAGACTCGAGAAAGGACTATAGTAGTCGAAGTCTTCTGCTGCTCAATTTTGGATGACATCAGTGATGATGATGTGATGATCTCAGTTGCCCGCGTGAGCGGGTTTGACGGGACGTGACAAGCGGTGGGTCCCATTTTCTGACTCTGACTTGACCGGGCATGCGTAATCTTTGTTTTAACTACGCCTCCTTGATTTCCGCGCATAATGGGGGTAGTGGGGGACGGTTCACGCTTCGGGTCCTCCATGTGTCGATCACGATGGACGCCATGCGTCTGATAGGTTTTTTGCTAACCGTTGGATTGCATCTTCCAGGGGGTTAAGTAGCAGTGCTGCGACAGTAATTTTCCCATCTGCTCTTTTCTCTGCCTTTGCCTCCGTCGCCATTGTTGCCGCTCCTCTACTTCCTAGAGTTCATCTTCCTCGCGACACTGGACCAGCTCTGCGTATTCCCTAGTTACTTACTTCGGTCGCATCGCCACCACAAGATGGGGAAGAAAAAGGAGGTGCCGTGGTGATGACCCACAAGTATAGGGGGTGTATCGCAGTATTTTCGAGGGAAGTGAAACCCAATTTATCGATTCGACACAAGGGGAGCCAAAGAATATTTATAAGCCTTAACAACTGAGTTGTCAATTCAGCTGCACCTAGAAACAATCTTGCTCACAGTAGTTTATCAGTAGCAACAATTTTGTAGTAGGAATAGTAAAGTAACAACAGTAGTCAAGTAAAGACAACAGTAGTAAAGTAAAGACAACAGTAACAATAGCAGTAAATAGTAGGATTCGAGTGTGGTAGCCATAGGGATGGATGGACGGGCGTTGCATGGACAAGACAATTCACATAGCAATCAGAACATAGGGCAATTGCAGATAAATAAGATAAAGCATCCAAGTACTAGATAATCCTAGGCATGTGTTCCATATATAGTCATACATGCACGCAATGAGAACTTGCACAACATCTTTTGTCCTGCCAGCCCGTTTGCAGCGGGGCCTCAAGGAAACTACTGGCAATTAAGGTGCTCCTTTTAGTAGAGCACCGAGCAAAGCATTAACACTCCATGAACACATGTGATCCTCACATCAAAGCCATTCCCTCCGGTTATCCCGATTTCTATCACTTCGGGGCCATTGGTTCCGAACAACAATGTGTGTATACAACTTGCAGATAAGACCATAAACAATACTATCATAATGAATCAATAACATGTTCAGATCTGAAATCATGGCACTCAGGCCCTAGTGACAAGCATTAAGCATAACAAGTCGCAACAAAGTCATAAAGCACTAATAAAAGATACTAGGCACCATGCCCTAACAATCTGATGCCATTACATGAACGATCTCATCCAATCCCTACCATCCCCATAGCCTACATCGGGGGATTACTCACTCATAGATGGGGGAAACATGGATGGTCGATGGAGAAGTGATGGTGATGATGATGGCGATGAGCTTCTCCAATTCCCTGTCCCGGCAGGGTGCCAGATCGGAGTTTCTGGTGCTGTTTCGTGGAATCTAGTGGTGGCGGCAGAGCGGGACTCCTTCTGGAAAAACGTCAAACCCCCATGAGTTTTTAGGTCAGAAGGCAACTTATAGGCGAAGAGGGAGACCGAGGAGGAGTCTGGGGTGGCCAGACCACCCCCTGGCGCGACTAGGCCCAGCCCACACAGCCAGGTGGTGTGGCTGGGCCCCAGCCCCACTCCGTCTCATATTCTGGCTCCGGGAGTCTTCTGGTGAAATATGATTTTTGGCTTTTGTCCCGTCCAATTCCGAGAATATTCATTTTCTGACTTTCCTGGAACCAAAAACAGTAGAAAACAGGCAGCTGGCACCGTGGCTCTTGTTAATAGGTTAGTCCAAGAAATCATATGAAAAGTACTTCAAAGGGTGGACAAAACACAAGAAAGTAGATAAAACCAAGCATGGAACATCAAAAATTATAGATACATTTGCAATGTATCAACATCCCCAAGCTTAACTCCTGCTCGTCCTCGAGTAGGTAAGTGATAAAAATAAAGAATAATTTTTGAGGTGACATGCACCATCAAAAGACTTGATCAAAGTATTTGTAAAACATTCAAAGCTGGGATCATAGTACTTCAATTATAACATGAAAGACAAAGTTATAGAAATAAGACAAAGAAACTATGATGCAACATGAAAAGGCACAAACAAAAGATTCATGAATAACAATGCTTTGCAAGAGGTTTGTTTGTTTCACATAAAGAAAACATAGCATAATAGTATTCATCTTGTCCCTCAAAGAGTAGCAAATATAAATGCGTAGGACACCTTCAAAGCTCATAAGAGTGACTAGATACAAATAGTTTAAGACAAGCAATATAAAGTTATGCATCAATCAACTAGTCTTGGGACAATGCACATAGAACTAAGAATGGCCACTATGCTCTCAAAGTAAGTTCATAAAGGTAGAGGTGGAGACTCAATATATATAATGGACGAAAGGCCTTCATAGAAGGGAGTAGGGATTCAAGTCTCATAAAGAGCTTCCAAAAATTATGGTACTTAATAGCTTTCAGCTCTCATTGCCCCAATCATAAGCATCTTGAAGTGATTAAGGTTAAAGTGAACAAACTATGGTGTACATGCTTGATGAAGTATAAGTTAGAAATCTCATGTCCCTTGAATACGAGGACCACTCCTCATGCTACTCAAGTTTAGTCACCGGTAAGTTCTTGTCATCGTAAGTACATGTGTATCATAGAGAACCACCAACGGGGTACCCCTTGCCTGATGATACGAAAGAATCCCCATATCAAAATGACAAGGCAAGCAGACAACAAGCATCTCAGCAATCTTCTTATTTACCATGGGAATATGGTGCTTTTTTTCTCTCTTTCCTCTTTTCATAATATTTTTTTCTTTTTCTCTTTTTTTTCTCAATATAGGACTCTTTTTTTGTAAGAAGAATGCTTCATAGACAGCTCATTATGGTTACGATGCAGGTTTCCACCATGTCAGCATGGATTAGACCAGCGGCCCAGGCGTTTCTCTAACACATATACATAACTCCATGGACTTAAAAGCTCCCCTTTCATTTCACACCGACGACATCCATAGACAAAATAGCATGATATCAACTAGGTACAAAGTACCCGTGCAATGTTGAAAATGTTCCCCATGACAGCATGGTTCTGCTAATCCCCAACATATAAGTGCAAGCATATACAACATAGACGACACAATGGTTCAAGTTTATTAAGGGCAAGAAAAGTAAAGTGTTCCATCAAGTTCATGAGAGCTTTAATCACTAGTTTTCTCATAACAAGTTTAATTTGGAAGGTAAACAAAAGCATGAATATACTTGGAATAGCATATGCTAGTAGGTAGGTATGGTGGAATCTTTGTAATAACTTGGTTTAGGGAGTTGGATGCATGAGTGGAACTCATACTTGGTTGTGGAGGCTAGCAAAAGACTGGGAGCGACAAACTAAGAGAGCAATAATGGCCATAATCATGTAGAGCGACAAAACATCATTGATCAAAGCATAAAATGATACTACAAGTTGAAAACTAAAGGATCATAAAGGCTATGGTGACTTGAGATAGTCATAACATGGTGTGAGCATGCGCCAAGTCAACCCAAATAAAGCATCAAAGGAGAATACCACTATACTATGCTTTAATATGCTAAAACAACACATGATTCATCCAAGGCACATTAAGCAATCTCAATTGTTTATAACAAGTCATGCTACAACAAATAATACTAAGCATAAAGCCAAAAAAATATCAAGCATGGCATGACAAAGCATAGGCCACAGTCAAAAACAAGCTCTCTTTACCACTTAAGCATGAACTTTCCTACTCTTTTCCAAACCAAACTATTTGAAAACCAATGCATGAAAGAGGAGGTCCAACCAATTTATTCAGAAAACTAAGCAAACAAATCAAACGAAAAACCGAAACAAAAATGAAAAAGAAGACGCTCCAAGAACAACACAACTGTGCATGAAACAATAAAAATGAAGTGTTTGGAAGAAACCTGGAATTTTTTTTATTGATGAAGAAGGGGGATGCCTTGGGCATACCCAAGATTTGACGCTTGTAATTCTTGGATATTTCTTGGGTTGACACGCGTGGCATCCCCAAGCTTGAGCTTTAGTCCATCCTTCATCTCATTACTCGTTCCTTCCATACACCTGAAATTTTTCCTTCATACAAAACTTCACACAATCTTTATTAGCAACATTAGTGCACTCAAGATAATAAGTCTTTAGGTTCAGTTTAAACACCAATAAACTTCCATTAAAACACTAGCTACTGTAGCACTTCCCTCAAAAAGCTCAATTCCCCAGAAGAACTCAAAAAGGAACCAACAAGAAGCAAATGCAGAAAATGGCAGAAATCTGTCAAAACAAACCAGCAGGTAAAGACGAATTTTTTCGAAGACCTTCTGTTGCTCAAATAAAAAAGTGTTGAACTAATGAAAGTTATATAACAACCTGGGGCAGAAGCACAAAAAATTCACGCCTCAAAAACACGTTCATAGATTTTACACGAATTTTTACGGCGAAGCATAGAAATCTGTTTCGGGACAACAACTTTCCCAATCATTACTTCTCTCTCATTAGAGGTTACTCTTGGCACAAAAAGCAAATAAAAAGGATAAGGAGCGGTTATTACTGAAGTAATAACTTCCAAGACTCTTCTAAAACTTTTGGGTTATCTCCCAATAAGTACTTTTCTTTAACGCCTTTAAGTTAGGCATAAAAATAAAAATAAACAAAGAAAATCATGGTGAAAACATTGTTTTGTTTATTGAAATCCTTTTGTTAACAAGGTTGATCAGGTCTTGTTACCAAAACAATTCCATATGAGACAAAATTTTGTATTCCACTAATGATTATGTTACCTCAACTTTGATAGCAATGGTCCCAATCATAATAGTTTCAAAATTTTCTCTTGGTATGGGACAATATATTTCTCCAACTTCAATGCCCTCAACATGTTCAATTGAATTCAAACCATAAGTCCTTTCAATCTTCTTGGGGAAATAGACAGTATGTTCCTTGTCATTAACATTAAAGGTCACCTTTCTTTGATTACAATTAATAACAGCTCCTGCAGTATCAAGAAAAGGTCTCCCAAGAATAATAGAGATATTATCATCTTCAGGCATTTCAAGCACAACAAAATCAGTTAATATCAAGCAATTATGAGCCACTTGAACAGGTACATCCTCACATATACCAACAGGAATAGTGGTAGATTTATCAGCCATCTGCAAAGATATATCAGTTGGTATTAGTTTTTCAAGTTGAAGTCTCTTATAGAGAGAGAAAGGCATAACACTAACTCCAGCTCCCAAATCACACAAAGCAGTTCTAACATAAATGTTCTTAATAGAGCAAGGGACAGTTGGAATCCCTAGGTCTCGAAGTTTCTTTGGAACCTTACCATTAAAGGAATAATTAGCAAGCAAAGTAGAGATTTCTTCATTAGGGATCTTCCTTTTATTCGAGACAATATCCTTCATATACTTTGAGTAAGGAGGCAATTTAATAGCATCAGTCAAAGGAATTTGCAGGAATAAAGGTTTCATCCACTCACAAAACTTATTATAGTGTTCATCTTATTTTTACTTGTGTTTCTTATCAGGGAAAGGCATAGGTTTTGGACCCAAGGCTCTCTTTCACTACCATGTTTCTTAGCAACAAAATCTTCTTTAGTGTATTTAGTATTCTTAGTGTGCTTTTCAGGTTCTTCTTCAACTTTTTCTTCATTAGGAACAATATTTTCTTCATTACCACTTTCAGTTTTGGCATCAGAGATATATATACTATTAGGATCTATAGCAGGTTTAGAGGGTTCTTCAATAGTTTTATGTTTCTTTTTTCCTTTTCTTACGAGTAGAACCACTATTTTCAGCTTGTTGAGAATCCTTCTCAATTCTTTTGGGATGCCCCTCAGGATAAAGAGGATCCTGGGTAGCCGCACCACTTCTAGTTCTACTTTCATAAGCATGTTTTTCTTTAGCAGCATTAACTAGCAAGTATTTTTGCACTTTAACGAGTTGATCTATTTGAGTTTGAACCATTTGAAAGTGTTTAACAATCATTTTAACATCATTAGAGGTTCTTTCCATAATATCTTTCAACTCAACAATAGCTCTAGTGTTTTCCGTTAGATGATTTTGCACCCTTTTATTAAAATTATCTTGCTTAGAAATAAAGATATCGAATTCTTCTAAGCATTGATCAGGAGGTTTAGAGTAAGGGATATCACCTTCATCAAAGTGTTGGAGAGAGTGTACCTCGATAGTGGATGAGTAGGGAATAGGCTTACATAATTCTTCTGTAGGAGGTAAATTCTTGACATCTATAGCTTTAATTCCCTTCTCCTTAAGACATTTCTTAGCTTCCTTCATCACTTCATCATTTAATTCAATAACTCCTCTCTTCTTTGATGTTGGAATAGGCACCGGTATAGTAGATTCAGGTATAATTACTTTAGGTATAGCTGGTTTAGGAGGATTCCAATCCTCATAGTTCTTGCTTATTTTAGCCATTAATTCCTCAGCTTCCTTGGGAGTCCTATTCCTGAAAAAACAATCAGCACAACTATCTAGGTATGTCCTAGATTCTTCGATTAGTCCATTATAAAATATATCAAGAAGTTCATTCTTAGGTAATGGACTTCCAGCCTGTGCATGAATCAAAGCACAAAATCTTGCCCATGCTTCGGGCAATATCTCTTTTTCTCC
The DNA here is from genome assembly GCA_916181665.1 of Avena sativa. Lineage (NCBI taxonomy): Eukaryota > Viridiplantae > Streptophyta > Magnoliopsida > Poales > Poaceae > Avena > Avena sativa. The sequence goes on along the minus strand of OV702290.1, from coordinate 20,219,416 downwards.
CTATTTAAATTCAAAAAGTTCCTACAAAATAGCATGTCTAGCACTAGGAGGAAAATATTTCTGCAGGAAAGTACTAATCAAGCAATCATGGCTATCAATAGATCTAGGAGGTAAATTACTAAACCAAGTTTTAGCTTCTCCTTTCAGTGAAAAGGGGAAAATCTTAGCAAAAAAGTAAGTACGCATCTTAATATCATCAAGAAACAAGCCACTCATGGTAGAAAGTTCATTCATATGTGCTACCGCACTTTCATTCTTAGTCCCACAAAAAGGTTCTTTCTCAACAATAGCTATGTAAGATAGATCGAGAGAGAAATCATAATCTTCATCTATAATGTTTATGGGAGAAGCAGCAAACTTAGCAATAGGAGACAATTTGGGTCTAATAGTACGCCTCTCAAGGAGACTCTTAGCAGCGCTCCTATCATGGGTGTTTTTACATTCTTTAATAAATTCATTAGTCATCTCAACATAACCATCTTCAATATCATAACTTTCACTAAACTCAGGTGAACTAACAGGTGTAGTAGTGTCTTCATTAGGAGTTTCAGTATTTCCAGCTATAGTTCTAGAAATCGTAGCATCTAGGAAAGGACCTAATGAACCACTCTTATCAAACACAGTAGAAGCAGCATCATAAGCATCAGAAGTTTCAGATTTAGCAGTATTAGCAGTGTGTGTAGCATGTGTATGTGGTGGTGTAACGAGCTTACTCATAATAGATGGTGAATCAAGAGCAACAGAGGTGTTCAGAACCGTACCTCTTCTTGTAGTGGATGGTAAAATAGGAACCTTGCCATCACGAGACTTACCCATGATGGATGGATAGCAGCGAACAATAGAGAATCCAAGTGAACTTGATAAATAAAGCTATGATCCCGGCAATGGCGCCAGAAAATAGTCTTGATGACCCACAAGTATAGGGGGTGTATCGCAGTATTTTCGAGGGAAGTGAAACCCAATTTATTGATTCGACACAAGGGGAGCCAAAGAATATTTATAAGCCTTAACAACTGAGTTGTCAATTCAGCTGCACCAGGAAACAATCTTGCTCACAACAGTTTATCAGTAGAACAGTTTTGTAGTAGGAATAGTAAAGTAACAACAGTAGTAAAGTAAAGACAGCAGTAACAATAGTAGTAAACCGTAGTATTCGAGTGTGGTAGGCATAGGGATGGATGGACGGGCGTTGCATGGACAAGACAATTCACATAGCAATCAGAACATAGGGCAATTGCAGATAAATAAGATAAAGCATCCAAGTACTAGATAATCCTAGGCATGTGTTCCATATATAGTCATACGTGCTCGCAATGAGAACTTGCACACCATTTTTTGTCCTGCCAGCCCGTTTGCAGCGGGGCCTCAAGGGAACTACTGGCAATTAAGGTGCTCCTTTTAATAGAGCACCGGAGCAAAGCATTTACACTCCGTGAACACATGTGGTCCTCACATCAAAGCCATTCCCTCCGGTTATCCCGATTTCTATCACTTCGGGGCCATTGGTTCCGGACAACAACGTGTGTATACAACTTGAAGATAAGACCATAAACAATACTATCATAATGAATCAACAACATGTTCAGATCTAAAATCATGGCACTCGGGCCCTAGTGACAAGCATTAAGCATAACAAGTCGCAACAAAGTCATAAAGCACTAGTAAAAGATACTAGGCACCATGCCCTAACAATCTGATGCCATTATATGAACGATCTCATTCAATCCCTACCATCCCCATAGCCTACAGTGGGGGATTACTCACTCATAGATGGGGAAACATGGATGGTCAATGGAGAAGCGATGGTGATGATGATGGCGATGATCTCCTCCAATTCCCCGTCCCGGCAGTGTGCCAGAACGGAGTTTCTGGTGCTGTTTCGTGGAATCTTGTGGTGGCGGCAGAGTGGAACTCCTTCTGGAAAAACGTCGAACCCCCATGAGTTTTTAGGTCAGAAGGCAACTTATAGGCGAAGAGGGAGACCGAGAGGGAGTCTGGGGCGGCCAGACCACCCCCTGGCGTGGCCAGGACCAGCCCGCGCGGCCAGGTGGTGTGGCTGGGCCCCAACCCCACTCCGTCTCATATTCTGGCTCCGGGAGTCTTCAGGTGAAATAGGATTTTTGGCTTTTGTCCCGTCCAATTCCGAGAATATTCATTTTCTGACTTTCCTGGAACCAAAAATAGCAGAAAACAGGCAGCTGGCACTGTGGCTCTTGTTAATAGGTTAGTCCAAGAAATTATATGAAAAGTACTTCAAAGTGTGGACAAAACACAAGAAAGTAGATAAAACCAAGCATGGAACATCAAAAATTATAGATACATTTGCAATGTATCACGCGGCTGAATCCACCACCGCCACTGTCGCTGCCAAGAAGGGCGGCTCCGCCGTTGCGGGCACCAGCACCGCCGTCACCGGGAAGAAGAAGGGCACGGGCACTCGCGTCACCAATGGCGCGTGGCACGCATCCGTATCAAGTCATCTGAGCTCCGTCTACTACGCCAAGACGGAGTTCTGTCCCCCACGGTCGCTGACTCGCGAGTCCCAAGTGGCGAGGTAACCCCTTGTCCTCCTGCCGATTTTCGGGTGATGTTCCTAGCATTCATCATCCGCGGTCTCTTGCTGCCCCTACATCCTTTTTTCAGGGGCCTTCTTTGTTTCTATGGGCTCCAGCTGCATCAGCTGTCCCCCAACTCCATCCTCCATGTAGCTTGCTACATTACACTTTGCGAGTGCTGGCTTGGAATCGAGCCACACTTTGGTCTCTTCAAACGTCTCTTCAAGCTGAAGCGCCAGTCGGCGTCTAGATCCGTAGTCTACGATGTAGGAGGCTGCGGTATCCACGTCGACTCCTCCGTCACGTACTTCGACATCAAACTCATGGCGTCCGTCCAAGGGTGGAGGGACAAGTGGTTCTACATCCGCGACTAGAAGGCCGACGGAGACCACTTCGGACTCGCGCCTTTCGATCCCACGACTCCGTGCAAGAGGAGGCGCTCCTGGAAGAACGTAGTGATGCCCAGCGAGTCCGCGGAGACAGACGTGTTGTATGAGCGCGTCTGCGACCTCGAGAGTCGCATGGGTAAAGAAGAGGGAGGATGCGCCCTTATTTGCACGTGCTTGCACCGTCGCGTCCAGCCCCTGCAGGCCAGAGTCCACCCTATGTTCCAATGGGCTAGCGCGGGCGATGTCACTCGCGTGTCTGTCGATGGCATTTCCGCGAGTGAAGTAGATAAGAGGGTGCGACTGCTCACCAAGTACATCGCCAAGGATGTGCTCCCCAGTGAACCAATCGTACCTCCATCTATGGTACTAATCCTCCTCCGGAGGTACGATTGTGCTATGAAGTAGCTTTGTTTGTCGAATGCTTCTTTTTCCTTGACTTGTGCTGACTTGTTTCCCGTATGCAGGATTGGAGGGTGTCACCCTGTATGCCCCCTCTTCCTGAGGGGGTTATTCCTCGCGAAGCCTTGGAAGAGGACGAGTCGGAGTTGACCGTCCCATCTGATGTGGAGGAGGAAGCCCCCGAGTCGAGCAGTCCGGACACTCGCAAGCGTTCACGCAACGAGGATTCGGATGCATCATCTCCTTCGACTCCAGAAGGCGCAGCTATTGGTGCAGAGTCGCCGATACCCGCCATTCCTGTGAGTGCTGTGGCGCCGTCTTCCCGCAAGAAGATGCGGCTGCCGAAGGAGTCATCGTCAGAGTCGGGGGACCAAACCTTCGATTTTGAAAAGTTTGATTGGTAAGTATACGAGTCTTCTTTTTGTTTCTTCTTTGGAGTTGCATTCTCTTGATGTTGGTTTTGTTCCGCAGTCAGCCATCGTCGTCATCTTCTGGTGACGTCCAATTTTTGAAAGAATCTGGAGTCGCAACCTCCAAGGCCAAGAAAGCGGCTAAGCGGACTCCTTCTCCTCCATTGGCGGCCCACTCCGGGCACAGTTCATCAAGTTCTCCACATGATGTGGAGCATCAGATGGTTGTCCGGACGACTGCGCGTCAATCAACTTCGGAGTCACTAGAGGATCACATATATGTAATGTTGCTTCGTCTGATTTTTGTAGTCGAATGTATCATTCATACCATCTACTGATCCTTTGTTGTTTCTTCTGTCGCAACTTATTGTGAAGGAAGCTGCTCGCTTGGTGGAGAAGGTGCTTGCGATGGGTCGCCAGCATGCAATGCTGGACAATCGCCAAGTGAGTGTTTTTTGGTTCCTCTTCTTCATCCTTGTGATATATTCGACTAACGGTCTATCTTTGTTTGTTTCACAGCTGAGCATAATGCACTCCTTCGCGACACCGCTTCCCTCGAAAAGGCGCTCTCCATAGCGGTGAAGAGTCGCGATGAGGCAGTCGCAGCACATGACGAATCATGGAAATGCGAAGATGATTTGCGTGCCTCCATCGTAGCTAGGGAGAAGTTGTTCGAAGAACAGCTTTTCTCGATTGCCAAGGCTCTTTCAGGTATTCCCTCGTCTAGATTTTCGTCGTGTCCCTTCTTTCAAATTTCTTGTTGTGCTGACTTTTGTGCCAATGCTTGATTCTTGTGTAGATGCCAACGGTCTGAGTTTCGACGCCCAGGCACTCCGTCGTGATGATACCTTGGCAGGTGCCATCTCGGCAATCGAAGATCGTAGTGCTTCCATTCAGGGGACGCTCACCAAGGCCAAGGGCATGCTCAGTCGCCTCCGTGAGGAGCTAGCGCCCAAAGCTAAGTTAATTGAAAATGTAGATGATCTGGTAGAGTCCCTTGCTGGAGGCATTCCTGCAAGCTTCAAGAACTCACTCCGTGCGGCTGGCGCTTCGATGTAACTCGCGATGGTTCAAGCCCATGGAGTCGAGGTTGATCCTGCTGCGGTCTCCAAGGCAATGCCTGTCAGCGCGGATGGCCAACAGGTAGTCTTTGCTCCTTTCGCAGCTGCCTGTGGCAAGTACGGGCCACAACTAATCAACACAGTTGCGAAGTACTCTGAGGAACTGCAGCAAGCCAAGAAGGCGGCGAAGGCTGCGGCGTCACGGGCCGGCGGGAAGTCTGTGGCATCTGATACTGCCATAGACTCGACGAGGCCCCTAAAACCGAAGTCTAAGTCGAAGAAGCCAGTTGCTCCTCAGTAGTCATGTCTGTAATAGTTAATAGCCTGTCTCTTTTGTCTAGAACATGCCTTTGGTGAGTGTATATGTTGATACTTTATTATGCCTGAATGCACTTGAGTCTTTTGTCCATGCATCGCCTTAGTCTTCTTATTATCTCTTGCTTGACTTGTGGTAGGGCACATCGAGTGGTCCTTCGAGTGAACCTTGGAATATGCCATCTACTGATGATACTTTGGCGTAGTCGCGCTCAAGGGTGGATGAGCTGTCTCTGCTCTCGCGACTCCGTGACCGCATGAAGCAGTTGGAGCACGAACTGCCTGTGCTCCGTGGTAACACGGATGTATGGAAGTCGAGGGCGGAGAAGGCCGTCGCCCGAGAGCAATATCTGCTAGGGGAGGTGACGCAGCTGGGCAACCAATTCAAGTGTTAGCTTTCTTCTTTCTTATCTTCTCTTGTAGCCACTCACAGTAGTTCGTTGTCTTCATACTTTTGCCTTTGCTTGGTATAGTTGTCAGTGCACGCCATCCGCAAGATGAGAAGGACAGGATTGCCATCCGCATGAATGATCTGACCCAAGAGCAGCTTCAGGCGAGTGGGTACTTCTGGGTGGATCATGATCGTGCAATCGCGCTTGCGACCCTGTAGGATCGTTCTTCACGAGTGCTTCACTTCCTGAAGAAGTCGCAATCGTGCTTGAGGAATATTTATCAAACGATGTTCCCGCTGGACGCCGTTCCATCGATCCTGCTGGCCCTTCTTGACAAATTTCAAGACTTGAGTGCAGTCCGCGAGTGTGTTCGGCAACAGTTAGTGGCTGGTGCCAAGGCTGCTCTGTCGCTGGTGCGACTGCACAGGACTGATGTGGATGTTGCAACGGTTGCTGCCGGACCGCCAACGCCGCCAGCAAGTTCGACCTAGAACATGGTTCCTCACTACCAGGCGGTGGATCGCCCAGCGGAGGAAATCGTCGACTTCTTCGAGGAGCAGACAAACGTTCCTTTGTTGCAACAGTAGATTAGTTTGTATCCTGCACATAGTTGCACCAGTGTTGTAAAGTTCATATATATATATATGCTGTGTATAATTGATTGACATTGATGTATATAAAGAGCTTGTTTAGCGTGTATGTTTTGCAAGTGTGTAGCACTATGCGATTCCTTTTCGTTAGCCTGACTTGTGTTTATCTTAGCACCTTGCCAACCTGTCAGGTGCGTTGCAACTGGGTTGGTGTTTGTCAAGGGTTCGATTAGTGCGTTAGCTACTCTGGATACCGCGTTGGTTCGTAGAACACGTGTGTATAGGGTGGCGCAGCCCCCGAGTGGATAATTTGCAAAAAATAAAAGAACACAGAGTTTTGGGGCACTTAGATTTATTTATTCGCAGGATAGTATGGGGTACAATGTGTGGCTAAGTAGCCTTGGCTGAGTAGCCTTATTTGCAATGTAAAAAATAAAATATGACTAAGGGTAGAAGCACCGCGGCTGTGTGACGTTCCAGGGGTTGGAGTATGCAACTCCTGTCTCGAAATCTTTAAGGCGATAGGCGCCACCTGGGATTACTTCTGTAATCACGTATGGTCCCTCCTAGGGGGACTCGAGCTTGAGATGCCCTTGCTGTTTTAGTCGCAGGACCAGGCTCCTTCGACGAAGGACCTGGGGCGTAGCCTTCTGCTGTGGTAGTTGCGCAGGTTCTACTGGTAGATCGATGATCTTTCCGCGGTGATTTCCCGTGCCTCGTCAAGGAGGTCGACGGAGTCTTCGAGTGCAAGAGTTGATTCCTGCTCACTGTAAGCGACCACTCGCGGTGCTTTGTATCGTACCTCTGCGGGTAGCACCGCTTCAGCACCATGCACCATGAAGAACGGAGTGTACCCCGTGGCACTGTTTGGAGTTATGCGCAGGCTCCAGAGTACCGATTGCAGCTCGTCCGGCCAGCAGCCTGCGACTTGTTCGAGTGGCCTGAGTAGTCGCTTTTTGATGCCGCCGTAGACGAGCCCGTTGGATTTTTCGACCTGACCGTTGGTCTGTGGATGTGCTACGGAGGCATAGCTTACGTTGATTTCCAGATTCTCGCAGAATTCTTGGAACTCCTTGGATGTGAAGTTCGTCCCGTTGTCCATGATGATGTTGTGTGGTGCTCCGAAGCGATAGACGATGGACTCGAAGAACTTGGCTGCACTATATCCTGACTGGTTAGTCACTGGCATGGCCTCTATCCACTTGGTGAATTTGTCGACTATGACTAGGAGGTAAACGTATCCTCCTCGCGAGGACTTTGGGAGCTTATCGACCATGTCGAGTCCCCATTGCACGAATGGCCAGGCCAATGGAATTGGCCGGAGCTCTGCGCCAGGTGCGTGTGGCTTGTCCGCGAATCGCTGGCAAGCGTTGCATTTTTGGACGATGTCCTTGGCGTCACGCATGGCCATAGGCCAGTAGAATCCAGCTCGTAGAGCTTTGACGACGAGGGCGCGACTGCCGGTGTGGTGCCCGCAAGTCCCCTCATGGATGTCGAGGAGAAAAGATCTTCCATCGGCATTGGAGACGCATCGTTGGAGTACTCCTGTGATGCTGCGCTTGTATAGTTCGCCGTTGATAACAGCGAATGCCTTGGATCGCCGCGTGATGTGCCGTGCGTCAGTCGGATCGTCCGGTAGCCTCTTGCTAAGAAGGTATGTGATGTACGGTTGTGTCCAAGATGGCTCGATCGTCATGACACTCATCGGCCCTTCGAGTCCTGTATCAAGCTCCAGGTCGTCGAGTGCCATTGGCTCATTGGGTGGCGCAGCCCTCGAGTCCGTTGTTGCGCTTGTTTTTTTCTGCAGCCTTTGGCTTGATGGAGCGTTTGCAAATGCACTCGAGAAATACTCTAGGTGGTATGGGGCGTAGGTAGAGCCAATGTTGGCGAGTGTGTCTGGCTCTTCATTGCTTTGGCCTATGTGCCGCAACTCGCAACTGTCGAAGTCCCCTTTGAGTGTGTCGTAGAGGTCACGGTAGGCGATCATATTGTCGTTCAGTGCGTCGCACTCGTGCATTGTCTGGTTGACGACCAGTTTGGAGTTGCCGTATATTATGAGCCTCTTGGCGCCGCAGGCTTTTGCCATCCTCATCCCATGTAGCAGAGCCTCGTATCCAGCTTCATTGTTGGAGGCGGTGAACTGCATTCGCAGAATATATTTCAGCTTGTCTCCCTGGGGCGATGTCAGTATGACACCTGCGCCAGCTCCATCCTTTCGCCTGGATCCGTCGAAGTGCATTGTCCAGAGGTAGGACATATCTAGTTTTTCAGGGAGCTGGTTCTCCATCCAGTGCACGAGGAAGTCAGGGAGAACTTGCGACTTGATTGCATTGCATTTTTCATATGTAATGTATCATGGAGACAGTTCGATCCCCCAAAGCGTGACTCGTCCAGTGGCGTCAGGATTGTTGACGATATGCCCAAGCGGGGCGTCGTTGACTACCACGATTGGGTGTTCCTGGAAGTAGTGGCGCAGTCGCCAGGCTGTCATGAAGACGCCGTACGCCAGCTTCTGGTAGTGCGGGTACCGCTGCTTTGTTGGTGTGAGTACCTCGCTGAGGTAGTAGACTGGGTGCTATACCCCGTGGACCTTGTTTTCCTCGGCTCGTTCTACCACGAGCACCGTGCTGACCACCTGGTTGGTGGCGGAGATGTATAGCAACAGTGGTTCCCTTTCATGTGGGGTCACCAGTACTGGCGAGGTGGACAGTAGGTGCTTGAGGTCTTCGAATGCTTCCTGTGCCTCGTTGGTCCACTCAAACTTGTCAGCTTTGTGGAGAAGTTGGTAGAAGGGCAGTGCCTTTTCGCCCATTCGACTAATGAATCGACTGAGCGACGCGATTCGCCCAGCCAGCTACTGGACACCTCTTATGTTCTTCGGCTTCTCCATGGCCAGTATGGCTTTTATTTTCTTTGGTTTGCCTCGATCCCTCTCGCAGAGATGAGATACCTGAGTAGTTGCCCAGATGGTACACCGGAGGCGCACTTGTCCGGATTGAGCTTGATCTGGTAGCGGTCAAGGTTGGTGAAGGTTTCGCGTAAATCGTCGATTAGTGAATCTTCCTCTTTGGTCTTGATTACGATGTCGTCAACATAGACTTGGATGTTGCGACCAAGTTGGTTCTTGAGGCAAGCCTGCATGCACCGCTGGTAGGTGGCTCCTGCGTTTTTTTAGCCCAAAGGGCATTGTGTTATAGAAGAACACACCAAAAGGCATTGTAAACGCCGTTTTCTCTTGATCCCCCTCCTTCATTCGAATCTGATTGTAGCCTGAGTAGGCATCGAGGAAGCAAAGGCGCTCACATCCCACGTTGGAGTTGATGATCTGGTCGATTCGTGGCAGCGGGAAGTGGTCCTTCGGGCAGTGCTTATTTAGAGAGGTGAAATCCACGCACATCCGTAGGATATCCGTGTCCTTTTTTTGGTACTAGCACCGTGTTGGCGAGCCAAGTGCTTTCCTTGATCTCGCGTATGAACTTGGTGTCGAGGAGTCTGTTCATCTCCATTCCAACTGCTTTTTCTCTTGGCTCAGACAGTCGCCGAATTGTTTGTTTGACTGGCCTTGCGTCTGGGTTGACATTGAGTGCGTGCTCGGCGAATTCCCTAGGAACTCCTGGCATGTCCGCTGGACACCAGGCGAAGATTTCCCAGTGCTCACGGAGGAATTCGACAAGCGCGAGTTCCTATGCAGGACTAAATTGTTGGTGATGAGGGCCGCCTTGGCGGGATCCGATGGGTGGACCTGAACTTTCTTCGTGTGCACCGATGAGTCGAAGGACAGGTCGGGTGAACTTGGCTGGCTCACGGGAGGCAGACTGTTGTCTATCGACTCCTTCAATCTTGCGAGTTGCTCCTGCATGCCGAAGGACTAGGAAATTCTGTTGAATTCCCTGTCGCAACTGTCGGACCTCTCGAAGCTCCCGTTGATTGTGATGATGTCGTTAGGGCATGGCATTTTCATATGCAGATAGGCGTAGTGTGGCACTGCCATGAACCTAGTGAATGCGACACGTCCGAGGATGCAGTGGTACTGTGAGGGCCAGTCGACGACTTCGAAGTCGATGCGCTCGCGTCGCAAGTTTTTCGGCATGCCGAAGATGACGTCGAGGTTGATTTTTCCAAGGGGATATACGCCCTTGCCTGGGACGATGCCGTGGAATGTCGTGTCCGAGGCCTCTAGACAGGTCAGAGGGATCCTCATTGCTCGCAAGGTACTCGCGAACATAAGGTTTATGCCGCTTCCGCCGTCCATGAAGACGCGGCTCATGTCTAAGCCTCCAATTTGTGCCTCGAGTACGAGGGGACAATGGCCTGGACGAGGTACTTGGCACGGATGGTCGCGCTTATCAAAGGTGATGCAAGAGTCGCTTCCACTGAGTACCTCAGTGGTGGATGGTGGTGAGTTTGTCGCCAAATTCACTTGGCGAGTTATGGCCTTTTGCACTCGATTAGAGGGGCGGCCCTTTTGGATCATCATGGTACCCATGGCCCGTGGGTACGGTTCGCCTCCGTGGTGCTGGTCAGGCGCAGCTGCGTTTGGCGGTGGTCTGGGTGGTGGTGGAGGAGCTCCATGTGCCACAGCGCCTGGGGCGGCTCCGTAGCCCCTGTTGACTGCGTTGCGATTCACCCGAGCCAGACCCTCATGAAGTTTGAGGAACTCGCGACAGTCCTTGAGGAGGTGGCTGGATTTCTTTTAGCCGTCATGCTTGTCGATGTAGAAGTGCACCGTGCATGGCCCGGATAGCTTGTCCTCAATGGATGTTGCGTGTGCCTCGTCACGAGTGCGGCGCTGCCATACTTGCGTGGTTTTCCCGGAGTCGCGGTGTCCACCGCTACGGTAGCCGCTGTTGCGGTTGTTGTCGTGTCTGTCGGCGTAGCTGACTGCGACCATGTTGACATCATCGCGGTCGTCGTAGATGCGCATTCGACGCTTGCTTCGGCGATCGCGTCTGCGCTCGAGTTCTGCTTCATCGTTGGAGTGAACGCGATTTTTCACCGAATCTTCTCCATCTTCCCACCGATCTGCGATTTCCATCAGGTGGTCAATGGTTTTGGGCTTCGAGCGGCCTAGCTCCTCCCTGAGCTCTATGCGGCGAACGCCGCCGTTGAATGTGTTGATTGCGTGATCCTCCGAGATATTTTCTGCGGAGTTCTTGATGATGGACCACCTCTAGATGTACGACCGTAGCGATTCGCCTGACCTTTGCTGGCAGCACCTCAGCTCTTCGATTGACGTGGGCCTTTTGTAGGTGCCCTTGAAGTTGCGCACAAAGCTGCAGACCAGCTCTTCCCAACTGCGAATGGATCCGCGTGGGAGGTTGTTGAGCCATGCCCGGGCGGCGCCCTATAGCTGTAGCTGCAGGCATTGCATGGCCGTGCTTCGACTCCCGCCATGGAGCTTGACAGAGGAGATATGGTCCTCTAACCAGATTTTCGGGTCCTGCAGACCGTCAAACTTTGGGTTCTCTGATGGGAGCTAAAACCCCTTGGGCATTCGCTTTTGCCTGATGGCCCTGCTGAAGCATCTAGCGCCACAGAGCTCCACATCTTCGTCTTCTGAGTCAGTCGAACGGGCACGTCGCGCCCTTGACTTGTCGATCTTGCGCTGCGTGATGTCATCACGCGCGTCGTAGTCGTGGTCGTGTCGCCGTGAGCGGTGGCGTTGAGACAGATCATGACTGTCGTCGCTGGATGAGGGCGAGGAGTGGCATTTTGCTAGAGACTTGCCTTTCTTTGGCTCCGGTGTCAGCTCTTTGTCGAGAGCAGCCTCGATTAACCCCAAACCTGCGATTGTAGATCGGTGCATGGCAGCTCGAGGATCTCCAGCTAGCGGCTGGTTGTTGAGGAGGTACATGGTGGCCGCCGTTACCGCAGCTTGCGGCGTTTTTGGAAGCACGTTGCCACGCGTATCCACCGTCATGGAGCCGAAGTCGAGGACCTTTGTGGCTTCTACACGCTCTTGTTCAGTGAGGTGGGCCAGTCGAGATCGCCTCTTGTTAGCATTGTACTCGTTGCACTTGGAGGAGGATCCTCCGTGGGAGGAGAGCCCGGCTCGTCGGAGGCTCGACTCGTTTGCCGCCTTTTTACACGCCTCGAGTTGCGCGATTGTTTGCAGTTGGCATTTGTATTCTTCTTTCAGGAGCCAATGGTAGCCCATCAATAGTTCTTGCGGGGAGCCGAAAGGCAGAGGGTGGCCTCGTAGGGCTTCTCGGCAGCAGGCCCACTCGAGATCGTTGAGCCTGATCACGACGTGTTCGCCAGTTTGCTCGTTCACCATGATGGGGGTTCGGCTGCCCCTCTGTTGTTGACGGGGGCGCTGTTAGTGGGGCCGCCGTTGGGTGGTCCGCCATTAGGTATGCCACTGTTTGGCGGGTCGGTTCCATTGCCACTGTTGCCCGTGTTGTCGTGATTGGCGGAGGAGTCGCCCGCGTTGATGACGGCGCACATGAAGTGGTTGGGGAAGCTTCTGCTCCCACAACTTTCAGATCCGGAACCGTAGGCTCCATCATCAGTTGCGAGATCGCTCAGATTGGATTCGCGACTGCTGTCGCTGTCCGTATTCTTGACTATTGTCGAGGCATTGAGCTTACTGAGGGTGCCGAATGACGGAGGGAACCACGATGCTAGAGCAATCGATGGTGTTGTCGGCTGATTAGGCATGCGAAGCGTGCCCATCTGACCAACTTGGAAGGAGAAGCTCCCGATCGCCAGGCTAATTCCATCGCCCACGGACTTGAAAACCGGGCGAGTGGCTGGTGTGTGGACGGTGAAGTCGAACGCACCCAAGAGCTGGCGAATCTCCGCTATTGCAGAGTTGTAGATCGCGGTTGATGGGGCCGAAGAAGCCGCAACATCAGCACTCCTAATTCCCACAGACGGCGCCAATTGACGAGTGTTTAACTCATAATTGCCCATTGTTATGGACTTGGGTTTTGGAGAAGGAGGGAGCGCTGGAAGCATCAATTGGCTAGCAAACAAGCACAAAAGGGGAATTGAAGATTTACCCAGGTTCAGGCCTCGTAGAGGTCCCTACTCCTGCTTGTCTGCTCGTGGAATTAACAGAGGAATCAAAGATTACAATGGTGCGCAGATGCAATCTGGAGAGGGTTGTGGAAACTAGGGTTGCGTGTGTCCTCCTCGCCGCCCCCTCCTAGCCTTTATATAGATAGGCTAGGTCTCGGGTAACAGGTCGAGTCGGTTTACAGGTTAGGGTTTCCCTTTAAACTTTCTATCTTTAACTTCTTCTTGTTCCGCAAGCAATCGAGAGTCCGTAGGTTACTCGAGTTCTCCATTTGGGCCTTGGCAACACCATGGGCTTCCGCTGTATTCAGGCCGTATATACCAAGCTCGAGTACCTGTAGGGTATACCCATGTCAGTTACAGATTAGGGTTTTCCCTTTGAACTTTCTATCTTAAGCTTCTTCTTGTCTCGCAAGCAATCAAGAGTCCGTGGGCCACTCGAATTCTCCACTAGGCCTTGGCAACGCCGTGGGCTTCTTCCGTATCTGGACCATATATACCAAACTCGAGTACCTGTAGGGTATACCCATGTCAGTAGCCCCCGAGTGTCCAGTGGAATCGCAGATTCGACTAGGGACTTTATGAAGTCTTTCGAGTGCATGACTGAGCATTTTTCGAGTGTTCTGTTTCTGTTATAGGGATTTTCGATATACGTGCCTGATTTATCCAATGTATCGGTATCAGTTAACTGCCTTAGGACAAAACAACGTAATCTACTCAAACTTGAATCCCCGGACTCGAATTCAGAAAAGTGCTGGCGTAATTCGACTCAGGCCGCGGAGGTCTTACAGGAGTCGAATCCCAGTGTATAAGTGTGAGCACTCGACACATCCATCAAGGCATGTTCATTGCACCTGCAGGCACGGATATATTTCTGGTAGTGCGCAGCAGATGCATTGCCAGGCCTTATTCAGGTCTTATCTTCACGCTGTAAGCGCGACATCCGATTTTTTTGTCATCGCGGAGATGATTCGGGTGGCCCAAGAGACGTAGTCTCTTTGTAGGGAAAATATGAAGCGAAGTACGTTGTACCAGCAAAATAATCATTCGAGTGTGGATGTTATCAACACACAATACGATGTACCAGCAAAATAATCATAGGGTGCGCGACCAGCGCTCCCTATGGGAGTAGCCCCCGAGTGCCTGGTTGAGTCGAAGACTCAAGCGGGGACTAAAGATCTTTTGCGACTGTTGTCGTCTTTTGCTGCTTGTTTTAGTCGAATTTGCTTCCGGCGCTCCCTATGGGAGTAACCCATAGTCCATAGTCGAATCGTAGATTCGAGTGGTGGGTATCTCCTGAATGTTCGTATACCTACATAAAGATAATCGTAGGGTGCGCGACCAGCGCTCCCTATGGGAGTAACCCTCGAGTGCTTGGTGGAGTCGAAGACTCGAGCGAGGACTAAAGTAGTCGAAATCTTCTGCTGCTGAAATCAATGACGTCAGTGCTGACGATGTGATGATCTCGGTTGCCCGCGTGAGCGGTTTTGACGAGACGTGACGAGTGGTGGGTCCCACTTTCTTACTTTGATTTGATCGGGCGTGTGTAATCTTCTGTTTTAACTGCGTCTCCTCGATTTCCGCGCGTAATGGGAATAGTGGGGGACGGTTCGTGCTTCAGCTTCGCCACGTGTCGATGGCGATGTGCACCACGCATATAGTAGGGTTTCTGCTAGCCGTTGGATGGTGTCTGCGAGGAGGTTAAGTAGCAGCACAACTGCAGTAATTTCCCCATCTATCTTCTTTGCTCGTGCCTCCATCGCCATTGCTGCTGCTCTCTGCTTCCTTGCACACTTTCTCTTTGCGGCACTGGACCAACTTCGTGTCTTCCTCAGTTACTTCCTCCGTTCTCACCGCCATCGGAAGATGGGCAAGAAGAAGGGAGGCGTCGCCGCTGGGTCCACGGCCGCCATTGCCGCCATCAAGAAGAAGGGCGGTACATGGGCACCAGCGCCACTGGTGCTGGGAAGAAGAAGGGTGCGGGCACCCCCGTCACCAACGGCGCTTGGAGTGCGTCCATCATCAAGCCCGCTGAGCTACATCTTCATCATCGAGATAGAGTTCTCCCGTCCATGGAGGAAGACTCGCGAGTGCCCGGCGAGGAGGTAATCCCTTGTCCTCCTCGTGGTTTTCGGATGATGTTCCTTGCGTTCATCATCCGAGGTCTTTCTCTCCCCCTGCATCCGTTCTTCAGGGGTCTCCTTTGTTTCTACGGGCTCCAGCTGCATCAGCTATCCCTAAATTCTATTCTTCACATCTCCTGCTTCATTACTCTTTGCGAGTGCTGGCTCGGAGTCGAGCCGCACTTTGGCCTCTTCAAGAGGCTTTTTAAGCTGAAATGCCAGTCAGCGTCCGGTTCAGTAGTCTACGACGTAGGAGGATGCGGAATCCACGTCGACTCCTCTGCCACCTACTTTGATATCAAGCTCACTGCATCCGTCCAAGGGTGGAGAGACAAGTGGTTCTACAACCGCGACCATAAGGCCGACGGAGAGCACTACGGACTCGCGCCCTTTGATCCTGCGATGCCATGCAAGAGGAGGTGCTCTTAGAAGAATATCGTGATGCCTAGCGTGTCTGAGGAAACAGAGGTGCTGTATAAGCGCGTCTGCGACCTCGAGAGTCGCATAGGAAAATAAGAGGGAGGCACTGCCCTCATTCGCACATTGTTACGCCGCCGTGTCCAGCCTCTGCAGGCTAGAGTCCATCCCATGTTCCGCTGGGCCGGTGCGAACGATGCCACTCGTGTACCTGCTGATGGCATTTTCTGCGGGTGAGGTTGATAAGAGGGTGCGGCTGGTGACCAAATACACCACCAAGGAGGTTCTCCCAGGCGAACTAGTTGTGCCTCCTTTCGACGCCTCAAACCCTCCTCCTGAGGTAGAATTATACTACGAAGTAGCTTTCGTTGTCGATTGCCATTAAGTACTTGATGTATAATAATGTATCTTCTGAATGCAGAATTGGAAGGTGTCTTCCAATTTGCCTCCTTGTCCTGAAGGGGTTATCCCTCACGAAGTGGAAGAAGAGGACGAGTCGGACTCGACCATCCCAATCGAAGAGGAGGAGGGAGCCCCCGAGTCCAGCGACCAGGGCACTCGCAAGCGTTCCCGCAGCAAGGACTCGGATGCCTCATCGCCGACAACACTAGAAGGACCTTCTGTTGTAGAGGAGCCAATCTCCGCCGTTCCTTTGCGCTCCATGGCTCCTCCTGCCCAGAAGAAGTTGCGACTACCGAAGGAGTCATCAGAGTCGGAGGAGCAATCCTTCAACCTTGATAGATTTTACTGGTGAGTTATGCATTTGCGGCTTTATATTGGTTTCCTTATGGAGCTGCTTTCCCTAAAGTTTTTGCTGGATCTGTTTTGTAGTCAAGCGGCATTGTTGTCTTCTAACGACGTCCAATTTGTGAAGGAATCCAGAGTCGCAGACTCCAAGGCCAAGGAAGTGGTCGAACGATCTTCCTCTCCTCTATTGGCGGCCCACTCCGGGCACAACTCGTTGAATTCTTCGAACGCTAGGGACACCAGGTGGTTGCCCGGATGACTGCACAGTAGTCATCTTTGGAGTCTCTAGAGGACCATGTAAGCATTCTTTTGCAATTTTGGCAGTCGAATATATACTTGGTGCTGTTGATGAACTTTGTTTTCTTCTGATGCAGTTCATTGTGAAGGAAGCTGCTCGCCTGGCGGAGCAAGTCCTTGACATGGGTCGATAGCATGCGCGGCTGGACAATCGCCATCGCGTTATTGAAGGTTAGTTTTGGCTTTGTCTTTGTCTTTGTGACGTTTCTAGATTCGATTGATGATACGTTCTGTTCCTTTGCAGTTGAGCATAACGAACTTCTGCGTCATGCTGCTTCACTCGAAAATACGCTTGCCACGGCGACGAAGAGTCGCAACGAAGCAATCACGGCCCTGGAGGAGTCGCAAAAGCGCGAAGAAGACTTGCGAAAATGCGAAGAGGACTTGCGCGTCTCCAATGCCGAAAGTGAGAAGTTGCTCGAGGAGCAGCTTTTCTCGATTGCTAAGTCCCTCTCAGGTACTCTTTCAGCTGAATTTTTCATTGTTTCCTACTTAGAGACCTGTGTTATTGTGCTAACACTTTGCTGTATGTAGATGCCAGCGGCCTGAGCTTTGACGCCCAGGACCTTCGTCGCGATGATGCATTGGCTGGTGCTGTCGCCGCAGTCGAAGACCGCATCGCTTCCCTTTAGGGGACGCTGATGAAGGCCAAGGGTGTGCTCAGTCGCATACGCAGGGATCTAACCCCCAAGGCTGAGCTGATTGACAACCTTGAGGACCTGGTGGAATCCCTTGCTGGGGGTATTCCAATGGACTTTAGGAACTCCCAGCGGTCTATCGGCGCCACCATGGCACTCGCGATGGTGCAAGCCCATGGCGTGGAGTTGGACCCCGCCGCGATCTCCAAGGCGATGCCCGTCGGCGTAGATGGCCAACAGGTAGTGTTTGCTCCCTTCGCTACTGGCTGTGGTAAGTATGGGCCGCAGCTCATCAATACAGTCGCCAAATACTCCGAAGAGCTGCAACGAGCAAAGAATGCGGCGAAGGCTACGATATTAGGGGATGGCACCGGAAAGTCTGTGGCGTCAGAGACCACCACGGATTCGACGAGGCCCCCAAAGTCCAAGTCGAAGTCGAAGAAGCAGGCTGCTCCTTAGTAGCTAATCTATAATAGTTGTAGTTTACTTTCGTGTTGAAAACATGCTTTTGTGGGAGTATCCCTGTCGAGACTTTGCCGTGCCTGAATGCCTTCGAGCTTTTTATCAATGTATTCTTTGGCCCCTTATTTGCTCTTGGTTGGTTTGTGATAGGGTACGTCGAGTGGTCCTTCGAGTGATCCTCATGATCCTCCATCCACTGATGAAACCTTGGCGCAGCCGCGCTCAAAGGTGGATGAGTTGTCCTTGCTTTCGCGACTGCGCGATCACATTAAGCAACTAGAGTGTGAGTTTCCCATCCTCCGTGGTAACGCGGATGTATGTAAGTCGAAGGCAGGGAAGGCTACCGCCCGTGAGGAGTATCTCTTGGAGGAGGTGGCGCGGGTGAGTGAGCAGTTCAAATGTTAGCTTTCTGCTCTCTTATCTTTTCTTTTAGTCAGTCGTGGTGATGCCTTGTCTTCATACTTTGCCCTTTTGTTTGGTGTAGTTGTCAGTGCTCGTCATCCGCAGGATGAGAAAGACCGGATTGCCATTCGAATGAACAATCTGACCCAGGAGCAACTACAGGCGAGTGGGTACTTTTGGGTGGACCATGATCATGCGATCGCGCTTGCGACCCTGCAGGATCGTGCTTCTCGAGTACTTCACTTTTTGAAGAAGGCGCAGTCGTGCCTTAGGCATATCTATCAAACGATGTTTCCATTGGACGTCGTCCCTTAAAGCCTGTTGGCTCTTCTAGCGAAGTTCCAGGATTTGAGTGCAGTTCACGAGTGCGTGCGATAGCAGTTAGTAGCTGGTGCTAAGGCTACATTGTTGCTGGTGCGACTGCATATGCTAGATGTAGATGTTGCGGCTGTTGCCGCTGGGCCGCCACCTCCGCCAGAGGGTATGACCTGGGACATGGTTCCGCACTACCAAGCGGTTGATCGCCCAGCGAAAGAAATTGTCGACTTCTTTGAGGAACAAACGAACGTTCTCCTGTTGCAGTAGTAGCATGACTTGTATCCTGCACATAATTGTACAATTGTTGTAAAGTTCATATGAATATATTGGACGTAATTAATACTCATTGATATGTGAAGAGCTTGCTAGCTTTTATATTTTTAGAGGGGATTTGTACTCTGTAGTTCGTTTTTGTTAGCCTGACTTGTGTTATCTCAGCACCTTGCCAACCTGTCAGGTGCATTGTAACTGGGTTGGTGTTTATCAAGGGTTCGATTGATGTTGTGTCAGCTACTCAGGATACCACGATTTGTTCGTAGAACGAGAGTGTAAAGGGTGGCGTAGCCCCCGAGTGATAAAATTGCCAGAAAATAAGGGAAACACAAAGTTTGGGGGCACTTAGCTTTATTTATTCGCGGAATAGTACGAGGTACAATGTGTGGCTAAGTAGCCTGGCTGAATAGCCTTATTTGTAATGTAAAAAACGACTAGGGGTAGAAACGACGCAGCTGCGCGACGTTCCAGGGATTGGAGTATGCGACTCCTGTCTCGAGATCTCTAAGGCGATAGGCGCCACCTGGGATTACTTCTGTAACCACATAAGGTCCCTCCCAAGGGGACTCGAGCTTGAGATGCCCTTGTTGCTTTAGTCGCAGGACCAGGTCTCCTTCGACGAAGGATTTGGGGCGTAGCCTTTTGCTGTGGTAGTTGCGGAGGCTTTGCTAGTAGATCGTTGATCTTTCTGCTGTGATTTCTCGTGCCTCGTCAAGAAGGTCGACGGAATCTTCGAGTGCAAGAGTTGACTCCTTCTCGCTATAAGCGACCACCCGCAAGGCTTTGTAGCGTACTTCTGCGGGTAGCACCGCTTCAGCACCGTGCACCATGAAGAATGGGGTGTATCCCGTGGCACTATTTGGAATTGTGCGTAAGCTCCAGAGTACGGATTGCAGATCGTATGGCCAGCAGCCGGCGGCTTGTTCGAGTGGCCGGAGGAGTCGTTTCTTGATTCCGTCGTAGACGAGGCCGTTGGCCTTTTCGACTTAACCGTTGTTCTGCGGGTGAGCCACCGAGGCGTAGCTTATGTTGATTCCTAGGTTTTCGCAGAATTCCTGGAACTCCTTAGAGGTGAAGTTCGTCTCATTGTCCGTGGTGATGCTGTGTGGCACTCCAAAGCGGTAGACAATGGATTCGAAGAACTTGACAACACTGGCTCCTGATTGATTTGTTACTGGCATGGCCTCGATCCACTTGGTGAAATTGTCGACTACGACCAAGAGGTAAACATAACCTCCTGGCAAAGATTTCGGAAGCTTGCCGACCATGTCGAGTCCCCATTGCACGAAGGGCCAAGCCAATGGTATTGGCCGGAGTTCCACACCAGGTGCGTGAGGTTTGTCTGCGAATCGCTGGCAATCATTGCAGCGCTGGACGATGTCCTTGGTATCACGCATGGCCGTGGGCCAGTAGAATCCAGCTCGCAGAGCTTGGGCAAGGAGGGCGCGACTGCCAGCATGGTGCACGTAGGTGCCTTCGTGGATGTCGAGGAGGACGGCCCTTCTGTCCCTGTTGGAGACGCACGGCTGGAGTACTCCTGTGATGCTGCGCTTGTATAGTTCACTGTTGATGAGGGCGAAATCCTTGGACCGTTGCGCGATGTGTCACGCGTCAGTCGGATCATCTGGCAGACTCTTGCGGAGTAGATATGTGATGTAGGGTTGTGTCCAAGATGGCTCGATCATCATGACACCCATTGGTCCTTCGAGTCCTATATCAAGCTCCAGGTCGTCGAGTGCCATTGGCTCATTGGGTGGCGTAGCCCCCGAGTCCGTTGACGTGCTTGCTTTCTTCTCTAGAGCCTTTGGTTTGATGGAGCGTTCACAGATGCGCTCGAGAAATACCCCAGGTGGTATGGGGGCGCAGGTGGAGCCAATGTTGGCGAGTGTGTCCGCCTCTTCGTTGCTTTCGCGGCCTACGTGCCGCAGCTCACAGCCGTTGAAGTCCCCTTTGAGTGTGTCGTAGAGTTCGCGATAGGCGATCATGTTGTCACTTAGTGCGTCGCACTCGTGCATCGTTTGGTTGACCACCAGTTTGGAGTCACCGTAGATGATGAGCCTCTTGGTGCCACAGGCTTTCGCCATCCGCATCCCATGGATTAGAGCCTCGTACTCAGCTTCATTGTTGGAGGCAGTGAACTGCATTCGCAGAATGTATTTCAGCTTGTCTCCCTATGGTGATGTCAGTATGACACCTACGCTAGCTCCGTATTTTCGTTTGGACCCATCGAAGTGCATTGTTCAGAGGTAGGACATATCTGGCTTTTCAGGGAGTTGGTTCTCCATCCAGTGCACGAGTAAATCAGGGAGGACTTGCGACTTGATCGTGTCGCGCTTTTCGTATGTGATGTCTCGTGGAGATAGTTCGATTCGCCAAAGCGCTACTCGCCCGGTGGCATCAGGGTTATTGAGGATATGTCCAAACGGGGCATCATTGACCACCACGATTGAGTGCTCCTGGAAGTAGTGGCACAGTCACCTGGCTGTCATGAAGACGTCGTACGCCAGCTTCTGGTAATGTGGGTACCTCTGTTTTGTTGGCGTGAGCACCTCGCTGAGGTAGTAGACTGGGCGCTGGACCCCGTGGACCTTGTTTTCTTTGGCTCGTTCCACCACAAGCACCGTGCTGACCACCTGGTTGGTGGCTAAGATGTAGAGCAACAACGGCTCTTTTTCGCGTGGAGTCACCAGTACCAGCGAGGTGGATAGTAGACGTTTGAGGTCTTCGAATGCTTCTTGCGCCTCGTCTGTCCACTCGAACTTGTCGGTTTTGCGGATAAGTTGGTAGAAGGGCAGTGCCTTTTCGCCCATTCGACTGATGAATCGGCTGAGCACCACGATTCGCCCAGCCAGCTGTTGGATGCCTCTTACGTTCTTTGGCTTCTCCATGGCTAGTATGGCCTTTATTTTCTTTGGGTTTGCTTCGATCCCTCTCGCGGAGATGAGATACCCGAGTAACTGCCCAGATGGCATGCCGAAGGCGCATTTGTCCGGATTGAGATTCATCTGGTAGCGGTCGAGGTTGGCGAAGGTCTCGCGTAGATCGTCGATTAGCATGGCTTCTTCCTTGGTTTTGATGACGATGTTGTCAACGTAGACTTGTATATTGCGACCAAGTTGATTCTTGAGGCAAGCCTGCATGCATCACTGATAGGTGGCTCCTGCATTTTTTAGCCCGAAGGGCATCGTGTTGTAGCAGAACACACCAAAGGGCGTTGTAAACGCTGTTTTATATTGGTTTTCCTCCTTCATTCGGATCTGATTGTAGCCTGAGTAGGCATCGAGGAAGCAAAGATGCTCACATCCTGCGGTGGAGTCGATGATTTGGTCGATTCTTGGCAGCGGGAAGTGATCCTTTGGGCAGTGCTTATTCAAGGAGGTGAAGTCCACGCACATCCGCAGGATATCCGTGTATTTTTTGGGCACAAGCACTGTGTTAGCGAGCCAAGTGCTTTCCTTGATCTCGCATATGAATTTTGCATCGAGGAGTCCGTTGATCTCCATTCCGACTGCTTTTGCTCTTGGTTCAGACAATCGCCGAATTGTCTGTTTGACTGGCCTTGCATCTGGATTTACGTTTAGTGAGTGCTCGGCGAATTCCCTGGGGACTCCTGGCATGTCTGCTGGACACCAGGCGAAGATCTCCTAGTGCTCACGGAGGAATTCAACGAGCGCGAGTTCCTATGCGGAACTCAAGTTGTTGGCAATGAGGGCCATCTTGGTCGGATACGTTGGGTGGACCTGGACTTTCTTCATGTGCACCGACGAGTCGAAGGATAGATCGAGTGAACATGGCCTGCTCAGGGGAGGCAGACTATTGTCTATCGACTCCTTTAATCTTGCGAGTTCCTCCTGCATGCCGAAGGACTGGGAGATTTTGTTTAATTCCCTGTCGTAGCTGTCGGACCTCTTGAAGTTGCCGTTGATTGTGATTACGCTGTTTGGGCCTGGCATTTTCATCTGCAGGTAGGCGTAGTGCGGCACTTCCATGAACCTTGCGAACGCGACATGTCAGAGGATGCAGTGGTATTGTGCAGGCCAGTCGATGACTTCAAAGTCGATGCGCTCTCGCCGAAAGTTTTGCGGCATGCCGAAGATGACGTCGAGGTTGATTTTGCCCAGGGGATATATGCCCTTCCCTGGGATGATGTCGTGGAACGTCGTTTCTGAAACTTCCAGACACGTTAGAGGGATCCTCATCACACGCAAGGTACTCGCGAACATGAGGTTAATGCTGCTGCCGCCATCCATGAAGACGCGACTCATGTCAAAACCCCCAATCTACGCCTTGAGTACGAGGGGACAGTGGCCTGGACGAGGAACTTGGCATGGGTGGTCGCGCCTGTCGAAGGTGATGCAGGAGTCGCTTCCACTGAGGTATTCACTGGTGGAAGGTGGAGAGTTTATCGGCAAGTTGACTTGGTGAGTGATGGCCTTCTGCACTCAATTTGTGGGACGCCCTTTTTGGATCATCCCCATGTTGCCCACGGCTCGTGGGTATGGTTCGCCTCCGTGATGCTGGACCGGTGCGACCGCAGGTGGTGGTGGTCCGGGCAGTGGTGGAGGAGCTCCATGTGCCACAATGCCTGGGGCGGCTCCATAGCCCCTGTTGACCGCGTCACGATTCATCCGGGCCAGACCCTCGTGAAGTTTAAGGAACTTGCGGAAGTCCTTGAGAAGGTGACTAGATTTCTTCTTGCCACCGTGCTTGTCGATGTAGAAGTGCACGTTTCATGGCCCAGACAGTTTATCCTCGATAGATGTTGCGGGTGCCTCTTCGCGAGTGCGGTGTTGCCACACCTGCGTGGTTTTTCCGCTATCGCGGTATCCACCACTATGGTATCCGCTGTTGCGGTTGTCGTCGTGTTTGTCGGCGTAGCCGGCTGCGACCATATTGACCTCATCGCGGTCGTCGTAGACACGCATTTGACATTTGCCTCGGCGGTCGCGTCTACGCCCGAGGTCATCATCATCGTCGGAGTAGGTATGGTTCTTCACTGAGTCTTCTCCGTCAGCCCACTGATTCATGATTTCCATCAGGTGGTCGATCATTTCCAGCTCCTCCCTGAGCTCTATACGGCGAACGCCGCCGTTGAATGCGTCGATTGCGCGCTCCTCCGAGATGTTTTTTGCAGAGTTCTTGATGATGGACCACCTCTGGATGTACGAGCGTAGCGATTCTCCCGACCTTTGCTGGCAGCTTCTCAGCTCTTCGATTGATGCGGGCCTTTTGTAAGTGACCTTGAAATTGCGCAGGAAGCTGTAGACCAGCTCTTCGCAGCTGTGAATGGATCCGTGCGGGAGATTGTTGAGCCATGCGCGAGTGGCACCCTACAGCTATAGCTGCAGGCATTGCATGGCCGTGCTTCGACTCCCGCCATGTAGTCTGACGAAGGAGATGTGGTCCTCCAACCAGATTTTCGGTTCTTTCACGGTAGTTTGAACCCTTTAGGCATTCGCTTCTGCCTGATGGCCCTGCTGAAGCATCTAGCGACGCAGAGCTCAGTCTCGTCCTCTTCTGAGTCAGTCGAACGAGTGCGTCTTTCCCTCGATTTGTCGATTTTGCACTGCGTGAGGTCATCGCGCGCATCGTAGTCGTGATTGTGCCGCCGTGAGCGGCGACGTCGAGATAGATCGTGGCTATCATCGCTGGACGAGGACGAGGAATAGTGTTTTGCCAGAGCCTTGCTTTTATTTGTCTCTGGTGCGGGCTCTTTGTCGAGGGTGGCCTCGACTAGCCCCAAGCCCGTGATCATAGATCGGTGAATGGCAGCTCGTGGATCTCCAGCTGGCGGCTGGTTGTTGAGGAGGTACATGGTGGCTGCCGTTACCACGACTTGCGGCGTCTTCGGGAGCATGTTGCCTTGCGTATCCACCATCATGGATCTGAAGTCGAGGACTTTCGCGGCTTCTACGCACTCCTCCTCGGTGAGGTGGGCCAGTCGAGATCTTCTCTTGTTGGCCAGGTACTCGTTGCCTTTGGAGGAGGATCCTCCATGGGAGGAGAGCCCGACTCGCCGAAGTCTTGACTCGTCCGCCGCCTTTTTACGCGCCTCAAGTTGCACGATTGCATGTAGCTGGCGTCTATATTCCTCCTTCAGCAGCCAATGGTATCCCATCTGCATGTCTTGCGGGGAGTTGAGGGGCAAAGGATTGCCTCGCAGAGCTTCTCGATAGCAGGCCCACTCGTTGTTGTTGAGCTTGATCACTACACGCTCTCTAGTGTGTTTGTTCACTATGGTTGGCGGTTCTCCTCTCGCTCCATTGTTGACGGGTGCGCCGTCGCCACCGTTGGTGGGGCCGCCATTGGGCATACTACCGTTGGGTGGTCCGGTGCCGTTGGGCGGTTCGGTGCTAGATCCGGTGCCAACGTTTTCGTGATTGGCAGTAGTGTCGCCTGTGTTGATGACTGTGCACATGAAGTGGTTGGGGAAGCTGTTGCTCCTGCAACTTTCAGATCTAGAGCCATAGGCTCCATCTTCAGTGGCTAGGTCACCCAAATTGGATCTGCGACTGCTGTCGCTGTCCATGCTCCCAGCTGTTGCCGAGACGTTGAGCTTGTTGAGGGTGCCGATTGGTGGCAGGAACCATGATGCCGGAGCAATCATGGGTGCCATCGGCTGGTCAGGCATGCGAAGCGTGCCCATTTGACCAACCTGGAAGCGGAAGCTCCCAATCGCCAAACTGATTCCATTGCCCACGGACTCGAAAGCCGGGCGAGTGGCCGGCGTGTGGACGGTGAAGTCAAACGCGCCGAAGAGCTAGCAAATCTCCGCTATTGCGGAGTTGTAGATTGCGGTTGACGGGGCCGAAGAAGCCGCAACATCAGCACTCCCAATTCCCACAGATGATGCCAATTGATGAGGGTTTAACTTGTCAATGCCCATTGTTATGGACTTGGGTTTTGGAGAAGGAGGGAGAACTGGAGGCATTAGTCGGCTAGCAAACAAGCACACATGGACAGAAGTTTTACCCAGGTTCAGGCCTCGTAGAGGTCCCTACTCCTGCTTGTCTGCTCTTGGAATTAATGAAGGAATAAAAGATTACAGGGGCGCACATATGCAATCTGGCGAGAGTTGTAAAAACTAGGGTGGTGATCGTCCTCCTCACCGCCCCCTCCTAGCCTTTATATAGATAGGATAGGTCTCGGGTAGCAGGTCGAGTCGGTTACAGATTAGGGTTTTCCCTTTGAACTTTCTATCTTAAGCTTCTTCTTGTCTCGCAAGCAATCGAGAGTCCGTGGGCCACTCGAATTCTCCACTGGGCCTTGGCAACACCGTGGGCTTCTGTCGTATCTGGACCGTATATACCAAACTCAAGTACCTGTAGGGTATACCCATGTCAGTACCCCTTTGCAAAGTTTGGCAAGCCTGCTAAAATTGCTGAAACTTCTAGAATGGCAAGATCCCACAGCCTAAATTGCATCATGCTTGGTGAAATAATGACAGGTTCCTAGTTCATATTCAGCAGCATTTCAAAGTGACCGATTCAGCAATATAGCCTCTGAAATTCAATAGCAGGACGACGAGAATCAATTCTTGTTTCAGCACTAAAAACCTTGGTCGGGATCAGTCGCTTTTCTCCGAACACACTCAATCATCGGAGCAAGCAAAACTGACCATCAAGCCTGCTTTTCTGTGCATACCTTCTACTCACATCAATGATCGTGTGACCCACATATGCAAACCAAAATGCCCCAAGCCTCATCTAGATTTTGACAAGGCCATGTTTCAAAAGAACAGTAAGACCATCTACTATCCCTGATCTAAAAAAGTACCAGTACGTCAGTATTGTTCTATAAAATACTTTAGTATTGTAATAAAAAGACAGAACATTTGACAGATTCACTACCATCAGCAGCACTGAATAAAACAAAAAAATATCAATAGATTCCAAATACATAATCAGCGGCACTTGACAGATTCAACAACATTTCAAAGTGGCCAATTTAGCACTACAGATAATGACCAAAAGAATTGATAGATTTAACAATACAAACACTGGAATTGAATAGATGTAGCAAGACCATAATTCGAAAGGACAGATAGAACATATTTTGGCCATGTTCCAAAAGAAGATCAAGACATCTCCTCAGCTCATTGAGACACTCGCCAAGTATTCCACGGAGCTGAGGCGGTTGAAGACGGCGAAAGCCACAACATCAGAGGCTGTAACCGAGAAGGTTGTGGCGTCGGAGAGTACCACACACTCGAGGAAGCCCCTGAGTGCCAACGCGTAGCTGTAGTCTGCTGCTGAGTTATCTTTTGTAATAGTCTAGTTTATTTCCCTTGAATTATGCCCTGTGGGGGTACCCCTTTTGAGACTTGCTAAACTTTGTTGCTATTTATGAATGGTTGGTCTTATTTGCCTCTTGCTCTGCTTGTAATAGGGTCCTTCGAGTTGTCCATCCGACTCATCTCCCACCGATGAACCTGTGGCACGACTACGTTCAAAGGTGGAAGAGCTATCATTGCTGTCTCGATTGCGTGACCGCATAAAACATTTGGAGCGACAGATGCCCGTGATCCGTGGTAGCGCGGACGTGTGGAAGTCAAAAGCCAAAAATACCAGTGCACGCGAGAAGTACCTTCTTGGCGAGGTGGCTCGGTTGAATGAGCAATTTAAGTGTTAGTTCTCTTAGCTTCTTATCCTTTCTTATCCACTCGGGGAGGCGCTTTGTCTTTACAGTTTGTACTGCGTTTTGCAGTTGTTAACGCTCGTCATCTGCAGTATGAGAGGGATTGAGCCACCATTCGATTGAACTGCTTAACCAAGGAGCAGCTGGAAGCTAGTGGGTACTTTTGGGTTGATCGCGATCGTGCAGCCGCGTTGGCGACGCTGCAGGACCGTGCGTCACAGGTGCTGCTTTACTTGAAGAAGTCGCAGTCGTGCCCCAAGCACTTTTTTTCCAGGCGATGTTCCCCTTGGATGTGATTCCTTCAAGCTTCTTAGCTCTACTGAAGAAATTTCAAGATGCTAGCGTGGTCCGCGAGTGCGTGCGTCAGCAGTTAGTCGCGGGTGCTAAGGCTGCATTGGCACTTGTCCGCCAGCATCAGCCTAATTTGGATCTCGCAGCTGTTGTCGCTAGACCACCGCCTCCACCAGAAGGGATGGCATGGAACATGGTACCACACTATCAGGCGGTTGATCATCCAGCCGAAGATATCATCGAATTGTTCGAAGAATGCACCAATGTTCTCCTTTTACGGCAGTAGAGTAGTATGAACCTTTATTTGTTTGTAGAATATCAAGGGATATAATATGTGGCTAAGTAGCCTGGCTGAATAGCCTTATTTGTAAAGTAAAAACATCTAAGGGTAGAAACGACACAGCTGCATGATGTTCCAGGGATTGGAGTATGCGACTCCACTTTCTAGATATTTAAGGCGGTAGGTGTCACCTGGGATTACTTCTGTAATCACATAAGGTCCCTCCCAAGGGGACTCGAGCTTGAGGTGCCCTTGTTGCTTCAGTCATAGGGCCAGGTCTCCTTCGATGAAGGACCTTGGGCATAGCCTTCTGCTGTGGTAGTTGCGGAGGTTTTGCTGGTAGATCGTGGATCTCTCTGCTACAATCTCGTGTGCTTCATCGAGGAGATCGACGGAGTGTGAGGGTTGATTCTGCTTCGCTATATGCTACTACCCGTGGGGCTTTGTAGTGCACTTCTGTGGGTAGTACCACTTTGGCGCCGTGTACCATGAAGAACGGAGTATAGCCTATAGCGCTGTTTGGAGTTATGCGCAGGCTCCATAGTACTGACTGTAGCTCCTCGGGCCAGCACCCAGCAGCTCTTTTGAGTGGCCAGAGGAGCCTTTTCTTGATGCCGCTGTAGACAAGGCCGTTGGCCTTTTTGACTTGACCGTTGGTCTGAGGGTGCACCACTAAGGCATATCTGATGTTGATTCCCAGGTTTTCGCAGAAACCCTAGAACTCACTCGAGGTGAAGTTTGTTCCGTTGTCCGTGATGATGATATGTGGCACCCCGAACCGGAAGACGATGGAATCGAATAATTTAACGGCGCTGGCCCCTGAGTGGTTTGTCACCGGCATGGCCTCAATCCACTTGGTGAATTTGTCGACCACGACAAGGAGGTAGAGGTACCTTCCAGGTGAAGATTTCGGTAGCTTGCTGACCATGCCGAGTCCCCATTGCATGAAGCGCCATGCCACAGGAATTGGCCTAAGCTCTACGCCAGGTGCGTGCGGTTTGTCCACGAATTGCTAGCAAGCGTTGCATCGCTGGACGATGTCCTTAGCATCGCGCATCGCTGTTGGCTAGTAGAATCTGTCTCGCAGATCTTTGGCGACGAGGGCACGACTGCCGGTGTGATGGCCGCAAGTGCCTTCGTGTATCTTGAGGAGGATGGATCTTCCATCTCCATTGGAGACGCATCATTGATGTACTCTTGTGATGCTGCGCTTGTACAGTTCGTCGTTGATAAAGGCGAAAGCCTTGGATCATCGTGCTATATGACGCGCATCTGTCGGGTCATGTGGCAACCTTTTGCTGAGCAAGTATGTGATGCATGGTTGTGTCCATGATGGCTCGATCATCATGATCTCCATGGGGCCTTCGAGTCCTGTATCTTGATCCATGTCCTTGAGTGCCTTCGGCTCATCGGGCTACGTAGCCCCCAAGTCTTTTGACGTGCTGGCTTTCTGCTCTGGAGCCTTTTGCTTGATGGAGCGCTCGCAGATGCGCTCTAGAAATACTCCAGGTGGCACCGGAGAACACGTGGAGCCGATGGTGGCGAGTATATCCGCCTCCTCATTGCTCTCGTGGCCGACGTGCTGCAGTTCGCAGCCGTCGAAGTCCTGTTTGAGTGTGTCGTAGAGGTCGCGGTAAGCGATCATGTTGTCACTCAGAGCATCGCACTAGTTCATGGTTTGATTCACCGCCAGTTTAGAGTCGCTGTAGATGACGAGTCGCTTTGCGCCACAGGCTTTGGCCATCCGCATCCCATGCAGTAGGGCTTCATATTCAGCTTTGTTATTGGAGGCGATGAACTGCATTCGCATAACGTACCTCATCTTGTCGCCTTGTGGCGATGATAGGATGACACCCATGCCAGCTTCTTCTTTACGTTTGGATCCGTCAAAGTGCATTGTCCATAGATAGGACATGTCTGGCTTTTCGGGGAGCTAGTTCTCCATCTAGTGGACGAGGAAGTCCGGGAGTACTTGCGACTTGATCGCATCTCGCTTCTCGTATGTGATGTCTCGTGGAGATAGCTCTATCCCCCAAAGCATGACTCGTCCGGTGGCGTCGAGGTTGTTGAGGATGTGCCCTAGCGGAGCGTTGTCCACCACAATGATAGGGTGCTCCTGGAAGTAGTGGCGCAGTCACCTGGCTGTCATGAAGACGCCATATGCCAGCTTCTAATAATGCTAGTACCACTGTTTTGTCGGTGTGAGCTACTTGATGAGGTAGTAGACTGGGCGTTGTACGCCATGGACTTTATTTTCTTCGGCTCGTTACACTACGAGCACGGTACTAACCACCTGGTTGGTGGTGGAGATGTATAATAACAATGGCTCCTTTTCTTAGTGTTACCAACAATGGCGAAGTGGATAGTAGACGCTTGAGGTCTTCGAATGCTTCTTGTGCTTTGTCTGTCCACTCGAATTTGTCATCCTTACGGAGGAGTTGGTAGAAAGGCAACGCCTTTTCACCCATGCGACTGAAGAATCGATTGAGCGTCGCAATTCGCCCAGCTAGCTGCTGGACGCCTTTTACGTTCCTCGGCTTCTCCATGGACAGTTGATACGTCCAAAACGTATCTACTTTCCCGAACACTTTTGCTATTGTTTTTTCTCTAAACTTGTGTGATTTGGATACAACTAACACGGATTGACGCTGTTTTCGGTAGAATTACCTTGGTGTCTATTTTTTTTTGCAGAAAATCAACTATGAGGAAAAATCCCGGAAAATATGCCAAAAATCCTATTTCACCAGAAGACTCACGGAGCCAGAAGACGAGACGGAGTAGGGCCACGAGGGGCCCACACCACCTGGCCGCGTGGGCCAGGCCAGGCCGTGCCTGGGGGTGGTGTGGCCGCCTCGGCTACCCCCTCGGCCTCCCTCTTCACCTATAAGTTGCCTCTTGACCTAAAAACCAAGGGGGGTTTGACGTTTTTCTAGAAAGAGTTCCACTGCGCCGCCACCACCAGATTCCGCGATTCGAAACCAGAAACTCCGTTTTGGCACCCTGCCGGGATGGGGAATTGGAGGAGATCATCACCATCATCATCACCATCGCTTCTCCATCGACCATCCATGTTTCCCCCATCTATGAGTGAGTAATCCCCTGCTACAGGCTATGGGGATGGTAGGGATTGGATGAGATCGTTCGTGTAATGGCATCAGATTGTTAGGGCATGGTGCCTAGTATCTATTATTAGTGATTTTTGACTTTGTTGCAACTTGTTATGCTTAATGCTTGTCACTAGGGACCGAGTGCCATGATTTTAGATCTAAACATGTTATTGATTCATTATGATAGTATTGTTTATGGTCTTACCTGCAAGTTGTATACACACGTTGTTGTCTGGAATCAAAGGACCCGAAGTGACAGCAATCGGGATAACCGGAGGGAATGGCTTTGATGTGAGGATCACATGTGTTCACGGAGTGTTAATGCTTTGCTCTGGTGCTCTATTAAATGGAGCACCTTAATTGCCAGTAGTTCCCTTGAGGCCCCGCTGCAAACGGGCTGGCAGGACAAAAGATGTTGTGCAAGTTCTCATTGCGAGCACATATGACTATATATGGAACACATGCCTATGACTATTTAGTACTTGGATGCTTTATCTTATTTATCTGCAAATGCCCTATGTCTTGATTGCCATGTGAATTGTCTTGTCCATGCAATGCCCATCCATCCATCCCTATGCCTACCGCGCTTTAATCCTACTGTTTACTGCAATTGTTACTATTGTCTTTACTTTTACTACTGCTATTACTTTGCTTTTGCTACTACAAAACTGTTGCTACTGTTAAACTGTTGTGAGCAAGATTGTTTCCAGGTGTAGCTGAATTAACAACTCAGTTGTTAAGGCTTATAAATATTCTTTGGCTCCCCTTGTGTCGAATCAATAAATTGGGTTTCACTTCCCTCAAAAATACTGTGATACACCCCCTATACTTCTGGGTCATCAAGACTATTTTCTGGCACCGTTGCCGGGGAGCATAGCTTTATTTATCAAGTTCACTTGGAATCACTATTGTTCGCTACCATCCATCCATCATGGGTAAGTCTAGTGATGGTAAGGTTCCTATTTTACCATCCACTACAAGAAGAGGTATGGTTCTGAACAGCTCTGTTGCTCTTGATTCACCATATGTTATGAGTAAGCTCCTTACACCACCACATACACATGCTACACACACTGCTACTACTGCTGAAACTCCTAATGAAGACACTACTACACCTATCAGTTCACCTGAGTCTAGAGAGAGCTATGATATTGAAGACGATTATATTGAGATGACCAATGAATTTATTAAAGAATGTCAAAACACCCATGATAGGAGTGCTATTAGGAGTCTCCTTGAGAGGCGTACTATAAAACCCAAATTGTCTCCTAATCCTAAGTTTGATGCATCTCCCATAAACATTAAAGATAAGGATTATGATTTCTCTCTTGATCTTTCTTACATAGTTATTGTTGTGAAAGAACCTTTTTGTGGGAGTAAGAATGAAAGTGCGGTAGCACATATGACTGAGCTTTCTACCATGAGTGGCCTGTTTTCTGATGATATTAAGATGCACACCTACTTTGTTGCTAAAATTTTCCCTTTTTCACTAAAAGGAGAAGCTAAAACTTGGTTTAATAATTTACCTCCTGGATCTATTGATAGCCCTGATTGCTTGATTAGTACTTTCCTACAGAAATTTTTTCCTCCTAGTGCTAGACATGCTATTTTGCAGGAACTTTTTGATTTTAAACAGGGAGAAAAAGAAATATTGCCTGAATCATGGGCAAGGTTTTGTGCTTTGATTCATGCACAGGCTGGATGTCCATTACCTAAGAATGAGCTTCTTGATATATTTTATACTGGACTAACTAAAGAATCTAGGACATACCTGGATAGTTGTGCTGATTGTGTTTTCAGGAATAGGACCCCTAAGGAAGCTGAGGAATTAATGGCCAAAATAAGCAAGAATTATGAAGACTAGAGTCCTCCTGAACCAGCTATACCTGAAACAATTATACCTAAACCAGGTATACCTGCGCCTATACCATCATCTAAGAAGAGGGGAGTTATTGAACTAAATAATGAAGTGATGAAGGAAGCTAAGAAATGTCTTAAGGAGAAGGGAATTAAAGCTGCAGATGTGAAGAATTTACCTCCTATAGAAGAATTATGTAAGCCAATCTCCCACTCGTCCACTATTGAGGTACACTCTCTCCAACATTTTGATGAAGCTGATATCCCTTACTCTAAACCTCCTGATCAATGCTTAGAAGAATTTGATGTTTTTATTGTTAAGAAAGATAATTTTAATAAAAGGGTGCAAAATCATTTGATGGAAAACACTAGAGCTATTGTTGAGTTGAAGGATATTGTGGAAAGAACCTCTAATGATGTTAAAATGCTTGTCAAACATTTTCAAATGGTCCAAACTCAAATTGATTAACTTATTAAAGTACAAAAAGACTTGCTAGTTAATGTTGCTAAAGAAAAACATGCTTATGAAATTAGAACTAGAAGTGGTGCTACTACCCAGGATCCTCTATATCCTGAGGGGCATCCTAAAAGAATTGAGCAGGATTCTCAACAAGCTGAAAATAGTGGTACTACTCCTATGAAAAGAAAGAAGAAACATAAAACTATTGTAGAACCCTCTGAACCTGCTAAAGATCCTAATAGTATATCTGTCTCTGATGCTGAAACTAAAAGTGGTAATGAAGAAAATGATGTTTCTGATAAAGAAAAAGTTGAAGAAGAACCTGAAAAGCACACTAAGAATACTAAATACACTAAAGAAGATTTTGTTGCTAAGAAACATGGTAGTGAAAGAGAGCCTTGGGTCCAAAAACCTATGCCTTTCCCTGATAAGAAACACAAGTCAAAGGAAGATGGACACTATAATAAGTTTTGTGAATGGATGAAACCTTTATACTTGCAAATTCCTTTGACTGATGCTATTAAATTGCCTCATTATTCAAAGTATATGAAGGATATTGTATCGAATAAAAGGAAGATCCCTAATGAAGAAATTTCTACTTTGCTTGCTAATTATTCCTTTAATGGTAAGGTTCCAAAGAAACTTGGAGACCCAGTGACGAGGGTTTAACTCATCAATGTCCATTGTTATGGACTTGGGTTTTGGAGAAGGAGGGAGTGCTAGAAGCATCAATCGGCTAGAAAACAAGCACACAAGGGCCTCGAAGATTTACCCAGGTTCAGGCCTTGTAGAGGTCCCTACTCCTGCTTGTCTGCTCGTGGAATTAACAGAGAAATCGAAGATTACAATGGTACGCAGATGCAATCTAGCGAGGGTTGTGGAAACTAGGGTTGTGTGTGTCCTCCTCGCCACCCCTCCTAGCCTTTATATAGATAGGCTAGGTCTCGGGTAGTAGGTCGAGTCGGTTACAGGTTAGGGTTTTCCCCTTTGAACTTTCTATCTTTAGCTTCTTCTTGTTCCTCAAGCAATCGAGAGTTTGTAGGTTACTCGAGTTCTCTGTTTGGGCCTTGGCGATACCGTGGGCTTCCGCTGTATTCAGGACGTATATACCAAATTCGAGTACATGTAGGGTATACCCATGTCAGTAGCCCCTGAGTGTCCAGTGGAATCGCAGATTCGATTAGGGACTTTATGAAGCCTTTCGAGTGCATGAATGAGTATATTTTCGACTACTCTGTTTGTGTCATAGGGATTGTTGATGTGCGTGCCTGATTTAACCGATGTATCGGTCTCAGTTAACTACCTTAGGGTAAAACAACGCAATGTACTCGAACTCCAGTCCCCGGACTCGAATACAGAAAAGTGCTGGTGTAATTCGACTCAAGCCACGGAGGTCTTACAGGAGTCGAACTCCAGTATATGGGTGTGAGCACTCGACGCGTCCATCAAGGCATGTTCATCGTACCTGTTGGCACGGATATATTTCTGGTAGTGCGCAGTAAATGCCTTGCCAGGCCTTATTCAGGTCTTATCTTTACGCTGCAAGCACGGCATCCGAATTTTGTCATCACGGAGATGATTCGGGTGACCCAGGAGACGCGGTCTCTTTTTAGGGAAACATCATGAGGCGGTGTCGCCATAAGCTTCGAGTGTGGATGTTATCGACACACAGTACGATGTACAAATAATCATAGGGTGCACAACCAGTGCTCCCTATGGGAGTAGCCCCCGAGTGCCTGGTTGAGTCGAAGACTCAGGTAGGGACTAAAGAACTTTTGCGACTACTGTCGTCTTTTGTTTGCTTGTTTCAGTCGAATTTAATGCCAGCGCTCCCTATGGGAGTAACCCATGTCCATAGTCAAATCGTGGATTCAAGTGGTTGGGTATGCTTTTGAATGTCCATATTCCTCCAGAAGAGAAAAAGAAAAATCGTAGGATGCGCGACCAGCGCTCCCTATGGGAGTAGCCCCCGAGTGCTTGGTGGAGTCGAAGACTCGAGCAAGGACTAAAGTAGTCAAAGTCTTCTGCTGCTCAATTTTGGATGACATTAGTGCTGACGATATGATGACCTCAGTTGCCCGCGTGAGCGGGTTTGACATGACGTGACAAGCAGTGGGTCCCATTTTCTGACTCTGACTTGACCGGACGTGCGTAATCTCTGTTTTAACTGCGCCTCCTCGATTTCCACGCGTAATGGGGGTAGTGGGGGACAATGTGTGGCTAAGTAGCCTTGGCTGAGTAGCCTTATTTGCAATGTAAAAATAAAAGACGACTAAGGGTAGAAGCATCGCAGCTGCGCGACGTTCCAGGGGTTGGAGTACGCGACTCCTGTTTCGAAATCTTTGAGGCGATAGGCGCCACCAGGGATTACTTTTGTAATCACATATGGTACCTCCCAGGGGGACTCGAGCTTGAGGTGCCCTTGCTGCTTCAGTCGCGGACCAGGTCTCCTTCGACGAAGGACCTGGGGCGTAGCCTTCTGCTGTGGTAGTTGCGCAGGTTCTGCTGGTAGATCATTGATCTTTTCGCGGCGATTTCCTGTGCCTCGTCAAGGAGGTCAACGGAGTCTTCGAGTGCAAGAGTTGAATCATTCTTGCTGTAAGCGACCACTCGTGGTGCTTTGTACCGTACCTCTGCGGGTAGCACTGCTTCGGCACCGTGCACCATAAAGAACGGTGTGTACCCCGTGGCGCTGTTTGGAGTTATGCGTAGGCTCTAGAGTACTGATTGCAGTTCGTCTGGCCAGCAGCCTGTGGCCTACTCGAGTGGCCTGAGGAGTCGCTTTTTGATGCCACCACAGATGAGCCCGTTGGCTTTTTCGACCTGACCGTTGGTCTGTGGATGTGCCACGGAGGCATAGCTTACGTTGATTCCCAGATTCTCGCAGAATTCTTGGAACTCTTTGGATGTGAAGTTTGTCCCATTGTCCATGATGATGTTGTGTGGTACTCCGAAGCGATAGACGATGGACTCGAAGAACTTGACTACGCTATACCCTGACTGGTTAGTCACTGGCATGGCCTCTATCCACTTGGTGAATTTGTCGACTGCGACCAGGAGGTAGACATAGCCTCCTCGTGAGGACTTTGTGAGCCTACCTGTCGGGGGGATGACCTCCGGATACCCCAACCAGACAAGAAATATGGCAGTCAGATCACGTCTGGCTAGCCAAGCGCAGCTGGACAAGGCAAGTCAAGCCGGCTACCGTGAGGTAGCCGGAGCAGCGAGAAGCAGCAGGCTACAACAGAGTAGCCGGAACCAATCAAGAGGACAGGGCGACGTGCGGGACAGTGCGCAGTACGCCCTGTACGACGATAAGACTGGCAACTACTCGGCCATACCAAAGACTTTGCGGGGATGACGCGGGAATAGTGGCCCGATGCTGACGACAGGCTCGCACGACATTCACTGTGCCCACGACAGCCATACCGCTCGTACTCTGATGGGACATGGTTGTACTGGATACTGTAAATGACCAGCCGGCTGGGACCCACCCGTGGGGCCCGCCAGCCGGACTGGCCAGGGAGACCCTTACCTCTCTGCCTATATAAGGAGAGGCAAGGCCTCAGTAGAAAGGGTTGGTCAGGGTGCATTTAAGGCAAGTAGCTAGAGAATACAGCTCGAGGAGCGCGTGTTGCCCGTATATCGCTCATAGTCAAATCGGGAGGAGTAGGAGTTTTACCTCACCGCGAGGGCTCCGAACCTGGGTACTTCCTGCGTCCAGCTACGCTTGCTTGTATCCAATCCCGCCTACGGATGCTTGTTGGGGGATACCCCCGGGTAGGGTAATATCGGGGTATAAGGGCCGAGTTAGCCGGGGTACGGCGCGGTCAAAGCGAAGTGCTGACCGGGTCACCTCAAGGCAAGCAGAATCACAGTGTGACCCGACCCATGGGGTATTTCCTTGACAATGGTCCGGGCGGCATAAGGTTTATGCCGGCCATGTCTATATGTTTTACAGGTAAATGGGTAAGCCGGATTAGCTATATGCTAGCCGGATTATCTTAGCTTCCAAGAGAAGGAATCCCCCGCTGGTCAAAAGGTGGCTTTATTAGCTGAAGCATGTGCAAAGTAAAGTAAAGAAGAGGACCAGCGGGTCAGTGGCGACCAAGGTGACATGGGCAAAGCCGGATGACGTAGCCCGTGCCTGGTGACACCAAAAGACGAGGATGACACTGCGGGTTACGTCCAAAGCTCGGACGAGCCGTTAAAGAGGAATAAAGAAGCATCTGCTTTAGGAAAGGAGCATATTCATAGAATATGCTGCCACCTGTGCCCTAGAATTTTAACCCGGGCTCCCCTATATAAGGAGCACCGGGGCCTCCATAGAGAGGGATGGCAAAGAAAGGAATCACTCTCTGTCTAAGGTAGAACTCTAGGGCTAGTTAGTAGGGAGTAAGAGACATTGTCTCCTTCTTGCTAAGAGCCTCAAGAGCACTTGTAAACACCATTGATCGAGAGTATACAAGAACTTCCGTGCGTGGAATCACCACACTCTCCCTCCCTGGACTCCCCTAGCACACATTGACCCCATCTTTAGCCTATCCATGGCATCTGTCGTGCCACCACCACGATAGTTGGCGCCCACCGTGGGGCTAGCGGTGCTAGCAGGGGCGAAGATCCAGACGGGAAACTTCTCAAGCACCGGCGAGCGTATCGTCTCAGGCTTGGTTCAGCGCTTTGGAGTGCTGGACTATGTCAGCAACAACGCGGGAAGCTTCGACAGGCACCCTCAACCGTGCAACAGCGTCTTCCTCAAGCTTGGCGCACACAAGATCTACGTCGGGGTGGATAGGTCCTGCATTCACCCATGACACATCATCGAGGGAGGCGAGCCACCTCTCAGCGCCGCTCATGGATTGCGTATCGCTCGCCCCACAAGCAGCGTTGAGGTCCTGATGACCGCACCAGATGCGGGACCAAGCAAAGATCCGGCGCCAGAGCCAGAGGTAACGCCCAAACAGACAAGATTTAGGTTTCCTCCGCTAGAGAAGCCAGAGAATGTGCTCCATCAAGCGATAGATAGCTTGGCAACGCTAATAGCACCTATAGTAGATCCAGATCAGGCGCAAGTTGAGTTAGAGGAAACTAGGCGGAAGATGTTAGCCAGAGCAAAGAAGGTAGCTGAGCTGCATCAGTCGCTGAACATCACCTTGAGAGAGTAGGCTAAGGCAAACCGTATCGATGGAGTGAAAATCCGGGGCAGGAACCTGATCACTGAGATTGACAAGGAGTACGAGCCTAGGCCGGGTCAGACAGCTATGATAGTAACAGGAGGGTTGGATCGGTATAGTACCCCGGCAAAGAACCTCAGAGCAGCAAATGCGGCCGCGTCCGAGTTAGAAGGTTTAACTGGAGAGGCCTTACAAAGGCAGCAAGAGAGGGTAAATCACCCGTTGAGAGTTGCATGCCAACAAAATGAAGAAATAAACAAAGTTAACCCGGCACCACCAGGGGCCTCATGGGTGGTACATTCGGCCAGAAATAACCCGAGAAGATCCAGAGGAGCCGCGTCATCTCCGGGTCACGGTCCCAGGAGAGAAGAGGTAGTGGACTCCGGGATAAGAAACAAGCAAATGGTCCCTTATGACCCAGTAAGGGCAAGAAAAGGCAAAGAAGTGCAAGTAGATGAGGACCGCCACAGTACCAGCCGGGGTGTGGCTGCTCGAGGTAACCATGACCAAGGCAATGCCGGTCAAAGAAATGCTGCCAACGGCTATGCCAGACAGCGCGATCTCATGGGAGCGGGGCAAAATGTACCTCGGACGCAGCAACAACGCGTACATCGGCAAGAAGGAAGTGCAGGACAAGCGACACAACATCATCATGCACACCCGGATCAGGAAAGATACAATGATGGTTATTCGGCTATGGTCAACGATGGATACCCCAGACCAGAGCGCCACGTAATTGGATCACAGTTGGGAAGCAGGAACTTGCAGCCAGATGATGCGAGGTTGAAGTTGGATAGGATTTATAGGTCGGAACAAATCGAGTTACAAGGTCCGCCGGGTCCAGCATGTTTCGGGCCACGGATCATGAATGAGCCACCAGTGCTGAACTTTCAGCTGGCCAGAGGAACCCGAACTTATGATGGTAGTACCAGGACAAAGGGCTGGCTGATTGACTATGCCACAACAGGAAATTTGAGATGGGCGGTGAGATATGTACCGCAGATGTTGGAAGGACCAGCGCGAGTTTGGTTGAACAATTTGCCACCAGGAAGCATCAACTGCTAGTTGGATTTCCAGGAGCTGTTCATTAGTAATTTCTCAAGCACTTACAAGAGACCTAATAGACCGCAAACACTTGCGTTGTGCCGGTAGAGACCGAATGAGCTAGATAGAGATTTCCTGACTCAGTGGTGCAATGTGAGAAACTCGTGCGAAGGAGTGATGGAATCACAAGCTATTGCGTGGTTCGCCCAGGGGTGCAGATATGGAAATATGATGTGGCAAAGATTACAGCGAGATATGCAAACTACCTTGGCTGAGACGATCCAGATCGCAGATTCATATGCCTTGGGAGATCCAACGCAACCTCGGTTGATGTCTAGCGAAGCAAACGAAGAATATTACGGCCGAGATGGCCCCGGATCATCAAGGAGGAATGATTTCTAAGGAAAAAGAAGGGATGAGCGCCCGGATTATCGGTATAACTCGTAGCAAGTCGCAACAGTGGATCGGGATCAACCCAATTCCGGAGCCAGTCAACGCCAAAAAACTGGTGGGCAGAGCTGGCAACAGAAAAATGAAGGGAGAAAGCCTTGGACCCCGGAGCAGAAAAAGCAATGGCAGGAAAGAAAGGATAGGCCAAGGTATACTTTCGAGTCTATGCTTGATCAACCTTGCAAATTTCATACGCCAAGTACGAATAGTCTAGTGAATCATACAACCCGGCAGTGCGAATGGATGAAGAAATTAGAACAGGGGAGTTCAGGGAATGCTCAGGCACCTCGGAATGAAGCACCTAGAAATGAAACACCACTATCACCATTACTGACAGGGGGAAATGGATAGCAACTGATGCTACCACCACCTCCGCCGAGGTACGAGAATCCCGAAAGAAGGGATGCGGTACATCAAGTGGGCAATAACCAACAACAAGGCCAAGGTTACAATGAGAATGAGGGACGAAATGAGTACAGGGAGCATCATCAAAGCTACTGTGTGTTCACCACTGAGGAGAATGACCGGAAAAGCTTACAGCACCGGCATATGGAGGTAAACGCAGTAATGCCAGCGATGGTGAGGTATATGCCTTGGGCGGATCAGGAGATTACATGGAGTGTCAAGGACCACCCAAAGATCATGCCAAGCCCAGGAACCTACGCTCTGGTCCTAGATCCGACGTTCATCGGGCCGAATCTCAATATGAGATTTTCCAAGGTGTTGATTGACAATGGCAGCGGTATCAACATTATGTACAAGGATACCATGCACAAGTTGGGGATAATAGAGAACATGTTGCAGGAAACAAGGACCACCTTTCATGGCATTGTGCCGGGTATTTCGTGTGAACCAATTGGTAAGGTCCGGGTTGACGTGTTATTCGCCACAAGAGACAACTGCCGCACTGAGAACTTAGAATTCGAGGTGGTGAACCTAGAAAGCGCTTATCACGCGTTACTCGGCAGACCAGCACTGAGCAAATTCATGGCAACTACCCATGTCAGTTACCTCAAGATGAAGTTGCCCGGACCAAGGGGCGTGATAACTATATCAGGGGACTTCTAGCGTTCGATCGAGTGCGCTTCAGCTGGATCCAATTTAGCCGAGTCACTCGTGATAGCTCAAGAAAAAAGGAAGATACTAGAAGTGGCGGCATTGGCTCAATCTGCGCAACAACATATGCCGGCCCTGACCAACCCGCACGGGAGCGTATTGTTCCAAGCAACTAAGGACACGAAGAAAGTGCCAATCGATGATCAGTTCCCAGAGCGCACCGTCACAATTGGTGCTGGATTAAGCAGCAAATAGGAAAGCGAACTCGTCAACTTCCTCCGTGAGAATCAGGATATCTTTGCTTGGTCTACGCAAGATCTGCAAGGTGTACCGAGGGAGTTGGCTGAGCACTCATTGAATGTAAGACCCGGGGCTAAGCCGGTAAAGCATCCTCTCAGACGTTTTGCAGAAGATAGAAGAAAAGTTATTGGAGATGAGATAGCAAGATTACTAGCGGCTGGGTTTATCATGGAGGTACTCTATTCGGATTGCTCTCTAATCCGGTGCTGGTGGAGAAAAAGAAAGATGATCCGAATGTGGCAGTGGTATGTCGCATGTGTATCGACTACACGAACCTGAATAAGGCGTGTCCAAAAGATCCATTTCCACTCCCTAGAATAGATCAAGTCATAGACTCAATAGCCGGATGTGAGCTACTGTCATTCATTGACGCATATTGTGGTTTCTATCAGATACCCCTGAATCCGGATGATCAAATAAATAATGCATTTATTACCCCGTACGGGGCTTATTGCTATCGAACTATGCCGTTTGGGTTACGTAATGCAGGAGCAACATACCGGAGATGCATGTAGAAATGCTTGCATGACCAAATAGGTCGGAATGTGCAGGTCTATGTGGATGATGTGGTAATAAAGATCAAGGGAAAGCAATACGCTCCTTGAGGATATCCGGCAGACATTCGCGAACCTAAGAAGGTTCCGAATGAAGCTGAACCCAGAGAAGTGCACTTTTGGCGTACCCGCCGGAAAGTTACTCAGTTTCTTGGTATCTAGCCGTGGCATTGAAGCTAACCCGGCGAAAACCCGGGCCATAGAAAGAATGGAATTTCTGAAATGTCTCAACGATGTCCAGAAGTTCACTGGTTGCCTGGCATCGTTAAGTTTATTCGTATGTCAGTTGGGAGAGAAGGCCTTGCCCCTCTATCAGCTAATGAAAAAGGCAGATAAGTTCACATGGACACCACAGGCGGATCTTGCATTTCGAGAATTGAAAAAGATGTTATCTACCGCACCAATCCTAGCTGCACCACTACCTAAGGAACCAATGTTGCTCTACGTAGCCGCGACCAACCGAGTCGTAAGTGCAGTGATAGTAGTGGAGCGCGAGGAGGAAGGAAAGTCAGTGCAAAGGCCGGTGTATTATCTAAGCGGAGTATTATCAGCATCAAAACAAAATTATCCTCATTATCAGAAGATGGCATACAACGTATATATGTCGGCCAAGAAACTCAAACACTATTTTGAGGAACACCCCATCAAAGTAATATGTGAGGCACCCATTTCAGAGATCATGAGTAATAAGGACGCAAGCGGCCGAATAGCAAAGTGGGCTATCGAATTAGCTCCATATGCACCACAGTTCGACAGAAGGGATGCGATCAAGTCACAAGCTGTGCCGGATTTCTTTGTGGACTGGGCTGAAATGCAATACGAGCTACCCCTGCCGGACTCCAATTATTGGCAAATGCACTTCGACGGATCGAAAGACGGATTAGGCATTGGAGTAGTGCTTACCTCACCCAAGAAGGCTCAACTGAAGTATGTCCTTCAAATCCATTTCAGTGCCTCGAATAAT
Organism: Avena sativa; assembly: GCA_916181665.1. Lineage (NCBI taxonomy): Eukaryota > Viridiplantae > Streptophyta > Magnoliopsida > Poales > Poaceae > Avena > Avena sativa. The sequence continues at coordinate 20,176,434 of OV702290.1, read as the reverse complement.
GTGGCGGAGTACGAAGCATTGGTGCATGGTCTCAAACTGGCAAAGGAAGTGGGGATACGTCGGATACAATACTTTGGTGATTAGGATTTGGTGGTGCAGCAAGTGTCTGGAAATTGGGATGCCCTGGATGCTAACATGGCCTTGTATAGGTTCCATGTCTAGAAGATAAGCGGGTTTTTTGAAGGGTGTGAGTTCCATCACGTACCTCAGATCGAAAACAAGGCAGCAGATACACTGTCAAAGCTGGGCTCATCTCGGCAACCCATTCCACCAAACATAGCTTTGGAGCACTTGAGAAAACCATCTATCACACCATCACCCGAATCAGATTCAATTTATATCCCATCACTTCCCGGATCAGGAGTTGCACCTATGGAGATAGAATTGGGAAGCACCTCTGCAAACTCGGGGACTGCTTCAGCAAACCCGGGGACTGTTCAGCTTGATCCGGTAAGAGTTATGTCTGTGGATGCAGTGGAGGTTGATGAGGAACCATTCCTCGTCCGGACTATACCAACTTGGGCAAAGCCAATTTTTTATTTCCTGAAAGAGGGAATCTTGCCAGATGATGAAATAAGTTCAAGGCAAATTCAGAGAAGGGCAAAGGCCTATACCATTATCAACGCCGAATTATACAAAAGAAGTGTGACAGCAGTACTACAACGGTGCATTGATCCGGAAGAAGGACTTGACATACTCCGGGATATTCACCAAGGGGAATGTGGCCACCATGCCTCCTCAAGGGCCTTAGTAGCAAAAGCTTTCCAGCATGGGTTTTATTGGCCCAGCCCTTTGGAGCAAGCAGAGGACTTGGTGAGAAAATGCAATGGTTGTCAAAGATATGCCACAAAAACTCACTTGCCAATGTCGGAGCTGAAAACTATCCCCATTACATGGCCATTTGTTGTATGGTTCCTAGACATGGTAGGACCATTTAAGCCGGCCAAAGGAGGGATGACCCATATCCTGGTCATGGTTGACAAGTTCACCAAATGGATTGAAGTGAAACCAATTCGGAAATGTGATGGGGCAACAGCAGTAAGATTCCTCAAGGATATAATCTTAAGGTACGGCTACCCCCATAGCATCATAACTGATAATGGGACGAATTTCGCTGAAGGAGAGTTTGCGAGATTCTGCCAGGAAAAGAAGATCCGGTTAGATGTCGCTTCAGTCGCCCACCCCGCGTTGAACGGGCAAGTGGAAAGATCCAATGGACTGGTACTGTCCGGGACAAAACTCCGGCTCATAGAGCCACTGCAAAGATCAGCGGGGTGCTGGATAGAAGAACTACCAGCAGTACTATGGAGTTTAAGAACAACTCCGAATCGATCAACGGGCTATACACCATTCTTTCTGGCATATGGGGCAGAAGCTGTATTACCAGCCGACATAGAGCATGATTCACCAAGGGTCACCCAATACACAGAATCCGAAGTGCGCGAAGCCCGGCAAAATGATGTTGATCTGCTGGAAGAAGCGAGAGAATTGGCCTTGTCCAGATCCGCCATATATCAGCAAAATCTCCGACGCTATCATAGCCGAAAAGTAAACCCCCGGGTTTTTTGGGAAGGTGATTTGGTGCTAAGGCTAATACAGCGCACTGCTGGCATGCATAAGTTATCCCCCCATTGGAAGGGCCCTTCATTGTGAGCAAAGCTTTGCACAATGATTCCTACTATCTTATCGATGCACAACCCCAACAAAAGAACAAGGCCGACAGGTCCGGAGAAGAATCCACAAGGCCATGGAACATAGCACTGCTTCGTCCTTTCTACATCTAAGAGGTGAATGTATCCGATCTACTCGTATGTTGGTATGGATGTCGGCAGTGAGCGTATTAATAAAAACTTTACTACCCTGAGTAGAGACTCTGGGACTGCTATAACACGTGTCTCTTGTTTCTGTATTTTTGTGTCGGCCGGGTTAAGTCGCTTATGTCTTAGTTGGATTAGTAATGTGTGAGCACCAAAAACCTAACTCTTCGACTTTGCTGCTGTCCAACAAGAATTGGCTTCATGGCAAGCAAGAGAACAAGTTTGGAATGGCAAAGCACATGAAAAACGACTAAGGAAAAGAACTTAAGCGGGCCGACATTGGTTTTTTGACTAACCCCTAGTTTATTTTCTTCACTAAAGCGCCGAATCATTTTGAGCTAATCTCAAGGTTTCAAGTATTGTTAAGTCAATTTTTTGAACCTCAGACTCGTAAGTTGAAAAACGAATCAAGCTAGACGTGAGCCGAGTCAAAAATTGGGGGAACAAGAAAATGAAACTCGGGGACTCCACCCATGATAATCCGGCAATAAAACTTAGTTCGGAACCTAAAATTGTAGCACGAACAAACCAAAGTATTTAAGTACATCTACGCCCGGCATTCCGGGGATCTGATAAATTTGACAAGTGTTTTTCAAGCGGCAGGAGCAGCAGGCGAATCATCTGTTGAGGAGGGAGGTACTGTGGAGTGTGGGGGAGGAGCGCTAGCTTCGGATTCGTCTTCCGGGTCAATTTCGTTGCCCTCCGGGTCTTCAGCCTCATCGCCTAGCTCGGAGCCCTCGCTCTCGCTCCCCTCATCTTCAGCTCTAGAGACAATCTCGTCGTCAGCGACATCAAGATAACTCGGCCCCTCATTCCAGGCGTGGCAGAAGGAGTACTGGATGAGATTGTTCACAGAGGCTTGGCGGCGCGCAATCCACTCCGGATCCTCGCACCACTTTGACCCAATGCGCAGGCGGTTGAGCAATGCCAAGTCAATTCCTTCATACCATGAGAGCGCAAATTTCAGAGCAGTGTCGGCCCCATCACGGGCAGCAGATTCGCGCCACAAATGCAACCGCGTGTCACATTCCATGAGTTTGTCTATAAAAGCCGAGGTTTTCTTGGGAATGGTCTCACTGGGCCAGAGGCAGCTGAACATCCGTGTTGCCGCTAGGATAATATCCGCGCCGAAATTCTTTACTACCTCAAGACGAGCAGTGAGACTCGCCAGCAGATCCTCTGTAGTATAAGGGATTGGTTCGGCACCAGGGCCAACAGAAATTCCACACTGCTCACGGGATTGGCATACGGCAGAGGCGGCGAACGTATCACTCTCTAGAAATTTGCCTAAGGATAAGAGGAGAAACAGTGAGCAAATGGACCAAATCTGAATAGTAACAGATCAAGCAAGGGCGGAGAACTTACGTGCAATTTGGAAGAGGAGTCGCTGAAGCTCGGAATCAACGTTGGCATTGTGGACCCGGAGTTTTTCGTACTCGGTGGTCGCCGACGTAAGTTTGACGTCAGCTTCCTCCAGTAGGCTCTTGTCCTTAGAGATTTGCGTGATTAAACGCTCCTTCTCTTCGGCAAACTCCTGGTCGGCCTTCTCTAGCACGGACTGATGGGAGCTCTTCAGCTTTTGGATTTTGGCGTTCAGCCGAGTAATCTTCGAGTCCTGCTGCTGGAGCCGAGCTATCTCAGCATCTTTCTTCTTCAGCTCAGCTTTGTACTTCCCTGCTTGTTCAAGGCAGTGGGTCATCAGTTCAGGCATGGGGACACTGTCGTCAAGAGCAACTACAACATGATCAGGAGGACCCAAAGTATGAGTGTCCACCGGATGAGGCAAAGAAAGTACAATGATTATATGAAAGGGTTGAGTTTACCTTTGATCTCCGCAAGGTTCTTCCTCATAATTATATTCTTAGCTTCAACCTCGGCTGCGTAATTCGGACAAGACATTCATATAAGTCCTAAGAAATTCGAATGAACAAGGAAGAAAAGGGATGGAAACTAACCCATCTTCTGGTACTCCTCTAGGAGTTTACCATAACGCCCACGCATGTCTTTGTAAGAGTCCAGCAGGTGCTGGAACTCAGCGGTTCGGCGGTTAGTGGTAATCTGAAACAGGCAAGGAAGAGACAAAAGTTCAGAGGCAAAGCAGAAATAATTTGAAGTCTACAAGATCCGGGCCAAGTGGAACTTAACCCGGCTCTAGGTGTGTGGATATTCGAAGTCTACAAGATCCAGGCCAAGTGGAACTTAACCCGGCTCTAGGTGTGTGGATATTCGAAGTCTATAAGGTCCGGGCCAAGTGAAACTTAACCTGGCTCTAGGTGTGTGGATATTCAAAGTCTACAAGATCCGGGCCAAGTGGAACTTAACCCGGCTCTAGGTGTGTGGATATTCGAAGTCTACAAGATCCGGGCCAAGTGGAACTTAACCCGGCTCTAGGTGTGTGGATATTCGAAGTCTACAAGATCTGGGTCAAGTGGAACTTAACCTGGCTCTAGGTGTGTGGATATTCGAAGTCTACAAGATCCGGGCCAAGTGGAACTTAACCGGGCTCTAGGTGTGTGGATATTCGAAGTCTACAAGATCCGGGCCAAGTGGAACTTAACCCGGCTCTAGGTGTGTGGATATTCGAAGTCTACAAGATCCAGGCCAAGTCGAACTTAACCCGGCTCTAGGTGTGTGGATATTTGAAATCTACAAAATCCGGGCCAAGGGAACTAGACCCGACCCAAAATTTATTGCAAATTAATGACATTATGAACACACACTAAGGAGCATCCGACCGAATAACAAGTTATTCCCTCGGAGGCTCGGGGACTAGGGGATATACCTACAAATGCTCAGTTATAAAAAACACCAACAGCAGAGAAAAAGAATTACCTCCATCATCCGGCCAGCTAGGGAGATAGCCTTGGTAGCGGAGTTCATCTGGGCGCTGAACTCGGCTGGGCCGAACCTTTCTGGGAGATCGTCTTGGGGATCGACGAATTCGGCATTGTTCCAGTTCTTCACGTACTCAAGGAGTAGTGGACTGTAAATCTCACCGCTCGGAGAATGGCTCGTCACTAGGCCCTTCACATGGGCCTCACGCCTAGCGGATTGAGCCACAGCGGGGCTGGTGTGCAAAACCAGCTGCTTGCTGCCCTCTGATCCGGAAGCTAGCCCGAATGAAGCTAACCCGGAGGACTTCTTAGCTTTGCTGGATGAGGATTGAGGAGCTTGTTGAAAGAAATCAGCGATTGAAGAAGCAGACCCGGTGGGAGCCGAAGGAGCTTTTCCCTTCGGAGGCTTGGAAGCTCTTGTTGTTGCTACTGCTGATGTTGTTTCTGCTGTTGCTGTTGCTAGTGCGGCTGATGCTGGTGTTGGTGTTGCTGCTGCAGGTGTTGTTGCTGCTGGTGCTGGTGCTGCTGGTGCTGGTGCTGGTGCTGCTGGTGCTGGTGCTGTTGCTGCTGGTGCTGGTACTGGGTTTGCTGGGGGCAGTGCCGATGAAACTGGCACCTCAACATTAGGCACAGAGGCCGAGGAGCTAGGGAGATCCGGCATCGCCGTGTCCCGAGCGGCCCGATTACCCCCCACGCCAATGTTGCCCTCCTCTTGGCGAGGTGGGCTCTGGTCAGACGTGGCCACAGAACCCTCTTGAATAGGGCTAAGCGGACGATGATCATCGTTGCGGGAGAGAGAGGGACTGCTCCGGAGTGGGGACGCTATGCCGGAACCGCTCTAGGAAATATCCATAGGAGCTCTACAAAAAAGGAAGGACAGCAAGTCAAAAAGAGAGAACCAACCAGAAACAAAGGCAACCAAAGAAGAAGATCCGAAGTAGCAATGCTAAAAGGACTTACTCGTCTGCGGTGGGAGGAACCCGAGGTTTGGGTGCCCTCCGAACTGTGCTCTTGGCGGCAGGCTTGGCCGAGGGTTTAACCCCGGACTTCTTTTGCCTCTTCTTGGGCAGCGGCGCCTCCGAAGCTGCGGCCGAGGTTGCTGCGTGCTTCTGGGATGGAGCCAGAGCCGGGCCACCGGTGGCAAGGGAAAGAACCTCATGGACCTGATCGTCTGGGTTAGCTGAACATTCGAACATGAGCCAGGTGCAAATAAGAGATGAGAACCGGATCAAGTATCTCAAGGACTTCAATGTCTGAATCATCATCGTCTGGCCAATCCCTTAGAGAAGAGGCCTTACCAGCGCTACGTCTGACGACGTCCGGGGTAGGCAGGAAGGCCTCCGGATCGGGCTCCACCTCATCCTCCTCAGTACAATCCTCCAACCACTTTCTCGCCGGTACCTCGCCATCCTCCAGTGGTTGCTGGAGAAATTTTTGAGAGAATAATCACCAAGTTACAAAGGGAAACCAACATACGAACAAGATTCGGAAAACGAAGAGGGTTAATTTACCTTTGGAGGAGGATTGGCATGGGTGAAGGGCTCAAGTCCCCACTGCCAATCCTCGGAGAACTCCTTCTCCATGTTGAAAATGGACTTAACACGGCGGTAAACCGCCGAGTTATCCAGCTCGAAAGAGGAAGTCCGGTGAGGGTCAAGAGGGCCGCTAAGATAGGAGATCTTGTGGGCTTGCTTCTGGAGGGGGGAGACCCGGCTATGGATGAGAGTAATCATAATATCCTCCCCCTAGAGATGCTCCTTGAGCAACTCTGTGATCCGGCATGCCACTTGATTCGCCAGGGCCATGGCATGTTTGGGAATGCTCTCCCAAAGCGAAACATCTGGAGGGCCAAGCCTGAAAGGGAGCAGCCGGATCTGGTCCTCCTTGGTGGTGTTCCGGACATAGAAGAAGGTCCGGGCCTAGCCCTTGCAAGATTCGAGTCCTGTAACCTGGGGAAACACAAATTGTTTTCGGGGTGAGATGGAGGCAGCGCCGCATTGGGTCAGGTGCTTGTCCTCCGGGGCAAGCTCCTTATCCGGAACCACGTTCCTTCGCATACCAAAGAACTTAATCCAAAGTTCTTTGGTTGGCTAGAGGCCAATATATCCCTCAATGCCGGAGGCAAAAGAAGATAGAGAGGTGATAACATTTGCAGGGAGGTGATGCGGTTGCAACTGGTACGTGGAAACAAAATCAAAGAAGAAATTGGAAGTGGGAGGCCGAAGCCACGCTGGAAATGCGATAAGAAGACCACGTATTCCCCAGATTTGGGGGCAGGAGTAATCTCACCGGCGGCGAGACGACAGGCGACGCCGGCGGGAATGCGACGGGAGGCATGGAGCCAAGCCAAGTCCTCCTCGGCGGCAGGGTCGCTGTGAAAGAGAGAGAGCAGTGGAGCGCGGCGCAAATGGGGGAACTTCCCCTGGGAGTGCACCGCATCCCCTACTTAACCGTGCCGCACGCGCGTCGTGGGATCCTTTGCAGGTGACGTGCCGCACACAACGAGCGTGTATGCGGCCCAAGCAACCAATCAGAACAAGGCCATAGGAGGGGCCACGGGAGCAAGCGATCCCATGACATGACATGGTGTTACAGTTAACGAGGAGTTGCAGTGATGAGACGTTTACAACAGTTATGCCTGACGCAGCGACAGTAACCGGCGCGGTAAATGCGCATGGCCCTTAAAATAAGGCAAATGATGATTACCCTCCACGTAGGATGTGGAGAAGCATACGAGAGAAGGAAAGACAACCCGGATAAGCAAGCGAAAGACCTAGCCAATGAGGAATGACTCGGAAAGAGCAAAAGGGTTGCAAGAAGAGCAACTCCAGGTTACGAGGTAACTCGGCCTAAGGAGCGAAAGATCTAAATAAGGGAACCTGCTATGGCCTTAATAACTAAAAGTTGCTAAGACCGCACCAGCTTCGGGGACTAATGTTGGGGAGATACCCCCGGGTAGGGTAACACCGGGGTATAAGGGCCGAGTTAGCCGGGGTACGGCATGGTCAAAGCGAAGTGCTGACCGGGTCACCTCAAGGAAGGCCAAATCATGGTGTGGCCCGGCCCATGGGGCATTTCCTTGACAATGGTCCGGGCGGCATAAGATTTATGCCGGCCATGTCTATATGTTTTGCAGGTAAATGGGTAAGCCGGATTAACTATATGCTAGCCGGATTATCTTAGCTTCCAAGAGAAGGAATCCCCCGCTAGTCAAAAGGTGGCTTTACTAGCTGAAGCATGTGCAAAGTAAAGTAAAGAAGAGGACTAGCGGGTCAGTGGCGACCAAGGTGATGCGGGCAAAGCCGGATGATGTAGCCCGTGCCTGGTGACGCCAAAAGATGAGGATGACGCTGCGGGTTACGTCCAAAGCTCGGACGAGCCGTTAAAGAGGAATAAAGAAGCATCTGCTTTAGGAAAGGAGCATATTCATAGAATATGCTGCCACCTGTGCCCTACAATTGTAACCCGGGCTCCCCTATATAAGGAGCACCGGGGCCTCCATAGAGAGGGACGGCAAAGAAAGGAATCACTCTCTGTCTAAGGTAGAACTCTAGGGCTAGTTAGTAGGGAGTAAGAGACATTGTCTCCTTCTTGCTAAGAGCCTCAAGAGCACTTGTAAACACCATTGATCGAGAGTATACAAGAACTTTCATGCGTGGAATCACCACGCTCTCCCTCCCTGGATTCCCCTAGCACACATTGGCCCCATCTTTAGCCTATCCATGGCATCTGCCATGCCACCACCACGACAACACCGTCGATAGCTTCCCTGCTAGTCCCCACACCTCTATCTAACCTTCTTAGGTACTGCCGTTCCCAATACAATGATAGTTGGCGCCCACCGTGGGGCTAATGGCTTCGACCGGAGTAACGTTCCACACGGGACCCCGCACTTCAGCCGGTGAACGCGTGGCCTCCAGCCTGGTGCTCACGCTCGGCAAATTCGACTGCATCATCGACAACGCTTCCTGCTTCACCAGAACCACCTTCCCGGCGAACGGCTCCATCCTGCTCTTCGGCGACCTCCCCGTCTATGTCGCCACCGTTCCGGAGCGTTTCCCTAGGGAGATCGTCTCCGTCGCGGAGCTGCCACATCCGGGCAGCAGCGCCTCCGTCGCTTCTTGCGGTGTCGAGGTCATGATGGCCGGCTCTAGTTCTCACTCCCGCCAGCCGCGGGAGCGGGGCGCGGATGAGGGCGGAACCTCCACGCCGCCGTAGCCTCAGAATCCGGTGGAGGAAGCCATTGATCGGCTCCTGACGCCGGTTAACCTCAGGGACAACCCGGAGGAGGCGGAAGCCAACTTTGCCATGGAGAGATAACTTCTCCTCCTGGAGGCCATGGAGCTGGCGGCAACCCACAAGCAACTCGAGATCACCCGGCACGAATACGACTGCGTGCACGGCTTCACTCCGGCTACCGCGGAGCCGAGCCGGCGTGGCCAGGTGCGACGCTGGGGCGGTGAGCTAGGCGGAAGGATGGAAAAGGATGGGGAACCGGATCCTACACGCGCCCTCATCCGGCCCACCTACAGCATGCCCATCAAGAATCTGCGGGCGTCACGAGCCGCAGCGAAAGAACTGCCCAACCTGAAGGGTGAGGAGCGAACCCGCCAGCACGCTCGGGTGCAGGAGCTCCTCCGGATCGTGGACGAGCAGGCTGATGCCAAACGGCAGATGCAGGAGGACCCCAGCTACTCCATGGGGAGAAGGCCACCCGCCAACAGCAAGGGCGCGCCTCGTGACACTCAACATGCGTCCTCCCCTCAGCCGGCTAAGGCCCGCAGCAAGCGTCGCAGCTCTGGCAACAAGGGCCAGCCATGCTAGGAGCAAACGGTGAACAACAACCCACCACCTCCCCCTCCGCCAACCGGAGCACCAAGGCCCACCGGTTCCCGTCTCTCAGGCCGGGTGGGAGCGCCCGAGCTCCTCGCTCAAGCGCGTGTCACGGAGGAAGAAGACTCCACCGGACCGGTTTGTTTCGGACCTCGTATCCGGAACGAGTCGTTTCCTGATAAGTTCACCATGCCAAGGGACACCCCCAAGTATGACAGCAGTATGAAGCCGGAAGATTGGCTGACCGACTACGCTACGGCAGTCGGCATCGCCCATGGGAACAAGTGCACAACTGTGCGCTACATCCCCCTTATGCTAACTAGGTCGGCAAGGACATGGCTCGACAGCCTTGCACTGAACAACATCAACGCCTGGCCAGACTTCGAGAAGGTGTTTGTCCGCAACTTCAATGGCACGTACAAGCGTCCGGGACGCCCACGCGGCCTGGCCTTGTGCGTCCAGGGCGACCGTGAGACTGACCGCGAGTACGTGGCCAAGTGGACGAAGCTGCGCAACACTTGCGACGGCATCCTGGAGAGCGAGGCCATCAACTTCTTCATCGAGGGATGCCGAGAAGGCACCATGCTTCACCACCGGCTACTGTGTGACGAGCCAAAAACCATGGCGAAGCTCATGATGGTAGCGGACCAGTACGCCACGGCGGATGCCGCCATGAAGAAGCCCCTCCGAGTAAGTGCTGACGGGCGTCCGACTCCTACGGAGCCGGCTCGCGACCGTCCGAGCAATCCGGATGGAGAAGCCGGATCCTACAGGCGCCACGGCAACGACAACCGGTTCCATGGGGACCGCCAGGCCGGATAGCAGAAGCCCCGCTACCACGCGTGGCAGGCCAATGCTGTGGAGGGTGAGCCCGACGCACCAGCTAACGGTGCAAGAAGGCAGAAGCCACGGCTCACCTTCGACCAGATGTTTGACGACCCGTGCAAGTGGCCTAGCGGTCCCTTCAAACCGGCTACGCACACCACCCGAAACTGCAGCTGGACTTGCCAGCTAAAAGACTAGGGCAACCAGCAACGTCTCCCCCCGCCCCCTCCTGGTGGACCACCACCACCAGCTAGGGGAGCCGGCAATGATGGTAATGGCAGCAACAGTGGCAACAACAACAACGGCTGCCCCTAGTCGCACGCCGCCTACCACATCTTGAAAGACGGAGCTGGACGACAAGCACAACCACAGGCGATGCTCCAAGGAGGTCAACGCCATCATTTCTCCGGTTCCCCAGTACCTGAACTGGTCGGAAACCCCCATCACCTAGAGCCGAGAAGACAAGCCGGAGCAGCTGCCGACTCCTGGGGGCTACGCCATGGTACTCGACCCCCTCATCGTCTCCAACGAGCGCACCTGCCGTTTCTCGCGCGTCCTCATCAACGGAGGCAGCAGTCTCAATCTCCTCTACCGGTCTTCGCTGGAGAAGCTAGGCATTCGCAAATGCGACCTGCGCCCGACTACCACAATGTTCCACGGCGTACTGCCGGGACAGGCTTGCGCCCCGCTGGGTTAAATCCAGCTGGACGTCATCTTCGGGACCGAGGAGAACTTCCACCGCGAGCCGATTTGGTTCGAGGTGGTAAACCTAATGAGCTCCTACCACGCTCTCCTCGGGCGTCCCGCCCTCGCCAAATTCATGGCCGTCCCCCACTATGCGTACCTCAAGACGAAGATGCCAGGACCCAACAGTGTGATCACCGTCGCCGGCTGCTTCAGGCGGTCAATGGAGTGCGCCTCAGCCGGTTCCAAACTGGCAGAGGCCCTCATCATAGCCAAAGAGAAGCGCGTGATCATGCGCAACGTGGCCATGACCCAGCAAGACATGCCGGCTAGCAGTAAGCCGGCTGGAGAAGGAGATTTCCATCTGGCAAAGGAGACGAAGAAAATCCTACTCGACCCCTCTGACCCGACCAAGTTCGTCACCATTGGTGCCAACTTGGACAGCAAATAGGAAGGTGCGCTCGTCGACTTCCTCCGTGAGAATCGGGACATCTTTGCATGGTCACCCAAGGACATGCCAGGTGTACCGAGGGAGTTCGCCGAGCACTGACTTCATGTGCGGCCAGATGCCAAGCCGGTCAAGCAACCTCTGCGCCGGTTCGCAGAGGAGAAGAGGAAGATTATCAGTGACGAGATCACCCGGCTCCTTGCAGCCGGGTTCATCATGGAAGTGTACCACCCGGACTGGCTGGCGAACCTAGTCCTGGTGTTGAAGAAGAACAAGACCTGACGCATGTGTATCGACTACACCAGCCTGAACAAGGCGTGCCTGAAAAAGATCCATCCGCACTGCCCCGTATCGATCAAGTCATCGATTCCACGGCCGGCTACGATTTGTTGTCTTTTTTAGATTGCTATTCCGGTTACAATCAGATCCGGTTAAACCCTGCTGACCAGATTAAGACATCATTTATCACCCCCTATGGGGCTTTTTGCTATGTAACCATGCCTTTTGGTCTGAAGAATGGAGGCGCTAACTATCAGCGCTGCATGCAGAAGTCCTTGCACTCGCAGATCGGCCGAAACGTGCACGCCTATGTGGACGATGTGGTCATCAAGACCAAGGAGAAGTGCACCCTCCTCGAAGACCTGGGAGAGACATTTAGCAACCTCCAGCAGTACCAGATGAAGCTAAACCCGGAGAAATGCATCTTCGGAGTCCCTTCCGGCCAACTACTCGGGTTCCTCGTATCGCAACGAGGGATCGAGGCGAATCCGGAAAAGATCGCGGCCATCGAGAGGATGCAGCCGCCCAGGAGCCTGCTTAGAGTCCAGAAGTTCACCGGATGTCGGGCCTCCCTCAGCCGTTTCGTCAACTGGTTGAGGGAGAAGGCACTCCCGTTGTACCAGCTGATGAAGAAGACAGACAAGTTCTCCTGGACCTCGCAAGCTGACGCCGCCTTTAATGACCTCAAGTGCATGCTATCCACAGTGCTGGTTCTAGCCACGCCGGCTAGCAAGGAGCCGATGTTGCTCTATGTAGCAGCCATCAGCCGGGTCGTCAGCGTCGTCCTGGTGGTGGAGCGCCCCGAGGAAGGCAAGGCCCAGCTCGTTCAGCAACCCGTCTACTACCTCAGCGAGGTTCTCTCCCTCTCCAAGCAGAACTACCCCCGCTACCAGAAGATGTGTTATGGCGTGTAACTGGCATGCAAGAAGCTCAAGCACTACTTCCAGGAGCATCCGATTAAGGTCGTGTGCACGGCACCCCTTTCGGAAAGCATCAGCAACAAGGACGCCACCGGCCGAGTTGCCAAGTGGGCCATCAAGCTCGCCTCCTACTCCATCCAGTACGAGCCCCAGCTCACGATCAAGTCGTAGGCGTTGGCGGACTTCCTCGTCGACTGGGCCGAGACCCAATACCTCCCACCGGTTCCGGATTTGGACCATTGGAGGATGCACTTCGAAGGATCGAAGATGCTCGGGGGCTTGGGAGCCGGCATCGTGCTCATCTTGCCCAAAGGAGACCGACTGGAGTATGTTCTGCAGATCCACTTCAAGGCCTCCAACAACGTAGCCGAATACGAGGCGCTGGTGCACGGCCTCCGGCTAGCCAGAGAAATTGGTGTCAACCATATCCTTTGCTTCGGCGATTCGGATCTGGTGGTGCAGCAGGTATCCGGAGAGTGGGACGCGTGTGATGCAAATATGGCTCTCTACCGGTTCCACATATAGAAGCTCAGCGCTTGCTTCGATGGGTGTGAATTCCATCACGTCCCTCGCACCAACAACGAGGCAGTCGATTCGCTCGCACGAATTGGATCCACCCGGCAGGTGATCCCGCCTGGGGTCTCCTTGGAGCACCTGCGCAAGCCCTCCATAAACCCATCACCCGAGTCGGATTCCATCATATGGGCAGGGAGCGCTCCGGTTGATGGGGCGACAGATGTAGAGTTGGCAGAACCTCCAAAGAAGAAGTCCCGCGCCAACTCCGACAAGTCCGTACCCTCCGGCTCGCAAGACCCAGGGGCTGCCGACTCATCAAGTGGCTCGGGGGCTGCCGTCCCGGGTACCTCATCCGGACGACCCCCCGACGACCATCAACCGGAGAGCGAAAGCATCCTCGTCATCCGGTAAATACCATCCTGGGCACAACCCTTCATGAACTACATCGCCAACAGGGAGCTTCTAGATGATGAGGTGGAGGCCAGGCAAATCCGGCGCCGCGTGCACACGTACACCATCAGCAACAAAGAACTGTACAAGCGCAGCATATCCGGCATCTTCCAAAGGTGTGTCAACGTGGACACAGGCTACCGGCTGCTCAAGGACATCCACCAGTGTGAGTGCGGGCACCACGCTTTGTCAAGGGCGATAGTCGCCAAGGCGTTTCGCCATGGTTTTTATTCGACCACCATCCTCGAGGACGCCGAACAGCTAGTCCGTGCGTGCAATGGGTGCCAGCACTTCGGGCAGCTCAGACATATGCCGACTTTGGTGCTCAAGACCATACCGATCACCTGGCCCTTCGCTGTTTGGGGCCTCGACATGGTCGGTCCCTTCAAGTGGGCGCGTGCAGGCATGACCCATCTGCTAGTGGCGGTGGACAAATTTACAAAGTGGATCGAGGCCAAGCCCATCCGGAAGCTGGACGGGGCGACAGTTGTCACCTTCTTCACTAACATCATCAACCGGTTCGGCTACCCCAACAGCATCATCACCGATAACGGCACGAACTTCACCAAGGGGGCCTTCGCCCGGTTCTGCAGCAACAAGGGCATCCGGCTAGACCTTGCTTCCATCGCGCACCCGCTGTCCAACAGGCAAGTCGAAAGGGAAAACGGCTTAGTACTAGCCGGCATCAAGCCACGCCTCATCGAGCCTTTGGAGCGGTCGCCCGGATGCTGGATCGAGGAGCTTCCGGATGTGCTATGGAGCCTCCACACCATGATGAATAGATCAACCGGCTACACCTTGTTCTTTCTGGTCTATGGATCAGAGGCTGTCCTCTCCGCGGATATCGAGTTCGACTCTCCGCTCAAGCTCCTCTATGATGAAAATGCCAACCAAGAGGCATGGGAAGATGGTGTGGACCTCCTCGAGGAGGCCCGCGAACTGGCATTGTCCAGATGGGCCTTGTACCAGCAACGCTTATGCCACTACCATTCAGGCCAGATCCGCCCTGTCGCGTTCCGCGAGGGCGACCTGGTCCTCCGGCTGGTGTAGGACACGAAGGGCATGCACAAGCTGTCGCCACCCTGGGAGGGTCCCTTCATCATCAGTCGAGCGCTGCCCAACGACTCCTACTACCTCATCGATGTGCAGCAGCCGCGCAAGAACAAGATGGACAAGTTAGATGAGGAGACCGAGCGTCCCTAGAACGCGGCCTTGCTGCGCCCAATTTACACCTAGTCACCAGACAGTGTATGTATCCCTCAAACCCTATGAATGAAAATGCGGACCCCTACGAGATGCTCGGGGGCTCCTTGCTAGAAATGTGTATGCATCTATTTTCTGGTTCAGATTTTCTGGCTCCGGCAACCCCTACCCGGGGGCTTGCCGGCTGGCCCGACCTGCTAAGTCAACAAACCGGCTGAGTAGTGTGCGACGATGTCAGAGGCCCACTCTTCGTCTCAGCTACAGACCGCAACCCGGCTGTCCGACTAGCAAGAGCAAAAGCCCGAGGCATCCCACATGAAAAACAGGGAGGAGATGCGACAGATCGGGCGTCCTGGCCTCGCAACTAGCTTAAGACAATCTGGCTGCTAAGCCGTTAGTACCGTGCGCAATGTACTGTCAGCTCCCTTCGATTCCGGCTGCAGACCACAACCTGGCTGCCCGGCAAGGACGCAGCAAAAACAGCAGAGCACACGGGAAAACGACTAAGTGTCCAGAAAGGCACAAGCTAGTTTTCAAAAACCAAATCCGCCTTCCAGCTACAGTTTAGCAGACTAACCTATTAACGGGTGAGAATGTATGTGTACGTATATATTTTTGTACGACTATTTCGAGTCGAAATTCAGGAAGAAAAGAAGAAGAAGATTCGAAGTCCTTGCCTTCATCAAGCGCTCCGAATCTCGGGGGCTACACCCACTGGGTGCGCTCGCGCGTCCCTAGTGGAATCTTGTAGTTTCTCGACCGGCTAAGGGCGTTTAGCCGGATATTTGGAGCCCCGGTGAGGGCAAGGGCAGGAGAAGAGAAGAAGAAGATTCGAAGTACCTAGCTACGCCAGCTACTCCAAATCTCGGGGGCTACACCCAGTGGGTGCGCTTGCGCGCCCCCACTGGAACATTAGTTCCCCCGGCTGCAGGCGTTCAGCCAGCGGAAGCAACCGACTAAGATGCGTCTAGTCGGATGAAGCTAGAGGACTTAAGGAAAGAAAGAAGATTCGAAGTACCTGGCTACGCCAGCTACTCCGAATCTCGGGGGCTACACCTAGTGGATGCACTGACGCGCCCCCACTAGAATTGCAGTTCCCCCGGCTAAAGGCGTTCGGCCGAGCAAAGTCAACCGGATAAAGTCAGTCTGCGAAATATTGAAAGGACATAAAAACAACACAAGTTGAAAGCAAACCAGGACGAGTCAAACTAGCATTAAAAAGGAAAAAGGAGACAAAGCTCCCATGAGTTTACCCGACGCCAGAAGCGGACGGTACAGACAGACAAAGTTTCCAAGCAAAACAGGATAAACAAATACACCCGGCATCCCGGGGTCATAGCTAAACGGTGGGGCCCTTGCCGTGCAGAGTGCCTTGGCTGGCAGGAGTCTCAGGCGGCGGAGGAGGAGCTGCGGTCGATGCGGTTCCGGCGTCGCCATCAGCCGGCTGCGTCGAGGCTTCCGCATCCGGAGTGCCGACAGAATCCGAGTCGGTGAGCACCCCGTCGTGATCCACATAGTCAGCAATCTTGATGGCGGAGGCCCGGAGCTCTGGATGGGCCTGGCGGATGGCGGCAAGGTCGGCACTGGCGTGGAAACCCCCGTCGATCTTCTCGACACGGGCGTCCTTGTACCACGAGAGCATGAGGTCCAAGGCCATCTCCGCTCCGGCTCGCTCCGCCAAGTCTCGCAGCCAGTCTACGGCAGCTGGTACCTCTCCCACCTTCGCGGCTAGCTGCACCATCGTATCCAGGATTGGAGCGTCCGGCCATAGCAAGGAGAAGATGGCTTGTGCCGCCTGGCGAAGCTTGGTATCTTCCTCCCCGAGTAGGACGACGAGCTCCTGGGCTATCGGCTGCGCTCCCGGCCAGTTCTCTTGCAGCCGGTTGTAGGCCAGCAGGTCTATGCTAGGATAAAAAGTTGTCAGAAAAATAAAGTTAGATCCGGCTACCGGATCCGGAAAGACGGGAGGAGACGGAAAAGGGATCTTATCCTTGGTCGTGTGCCCGACTTGCATCAGCTCTTCCACCAGGGCCTTTTCCTTCGTCGCCAGCTGCTTGATTTCCTTCTCTTGGTCCTTGTTCTGGGCCTCGAGAAGGTTGAAGGCGTCGATCCGGCTGGCGAGCGAGGCATCGTGCTCCTTGACGGTGGCCTCCAGAGCATCCACCTTGGCGTGCCAATCCTTGTTCTGCAGCCACAGCGTGGAGTTGGACTTGCTCAGTTGGCCGTTCGCCTTCTTCAAGCGATTGATCTCCTGCTGAGTGCACACAAGGATAGCTGCGACAAAACCGACTATCATAAAAAAAAGGGATGACTCCGGATGAAGCAAACTTACTCTAGGAGGTTCTATTGGCAGCAACAAGCTTCTGCTCCAAGGACCGGTTCCTGCCGGCTGCGGCCTCGAGCAGCCGGATCTCCTTCACCGCCAGCCCGAGGGTGGCGGCGAGATCTGTCAGCGAGGCAGCAGAGGAGGCGTCGTCATCCACGACATTGGCGGCCAGCGACCCTTTCGCCACAACCGCCACCGTCTTCCATTCCTCCCCCGGCTTGTCCTCGGAGTTGTCGTCACCGACAACCACGAGTTCTTTGCTGGTGGCCGCCCTCCACGTCCCTGCAGGAGAGCCGTCCCCGCTCTGCGAGGTGTCCACAACCGGTTCTGGCTGGACCATCGTGGCCGGCTGAGGACCCCCCGCTCCGGCTGATGCAGTCGGTTCAGCTCGAGGCAGTGACGGAGGTGGTACCTCGAAGGAAGGAGGGGCCGAGGCAGACATGGGCGGCGCGCGGGGTGGCGACCTAGTCGGCGCCCGTGCCGGGCTCGCGGCCCCAAAAGAGACCAACATGCTGAAACGGCAGAAGGAAAGAAAAAAGAGAAAGAAGCAAATGAGCCAAAGGCAAACAGGAAAGAACGAAAGAAGCGGAAGATAGTAAAGGCGCCCGGAGAAGGACTTACCCCTATACCACCGGGGGCGGCCCTTTCTTCCGGCCAAGGCGGCTCGGGGGAAGGGTGCTGGTCTGGCTCCTCTTAGGGTTCGGCTCCTCTGCGGCAGGACGGCTGGCGCTGGAACAGCTGGAGCCACTCCCGCCAGCGCCAGACCGGCTGGAGTCGCCGTCTATCGTGAGGCGCCATGGCGGCTCGGGGGCCGGCGCGCTCACTTCCTCCTCGTCGAAATCCGCATGGGGATCGGCGGCCAGATCGTCGTTCCGGCTAGGGAAGATGTCCCCGTCCCCGTCCGACTCCTCGCCAGACTGACGAGCGCGCGGCTCGGGCAAGTCTAGCGTGAATGTCTAAAGAGGGGCCTCGCCCTCCTCACGAAGGATGCAGGGGAAGATCTGCCGAGTATGAAAGATTAGTCGGATAAAAAAGGGCAAGAAATACAAAGAGAATTCCGGCTAGGAAGACCTACCCAGGGCGCACGGTTGTCACGACTGTAAGGGGCCAGCCCGAAGGTCCAGCCTTCCGGCAGCCGCTCCTTGGTGATGGTCCACACCCACTCCTTCAGATTATGGTAGCGGGGGTCGCGGCGAGACAGCTGATACATTGCAAATGTATCTATAATTTTTGATGCTCCATGCTTGGTTTTATCTACTTTCTTGTGTTTTGTCCACACTTTGGAGTACTTTTCATATGATTTCTTGGACTAACCTATTAACAAGAGCCACAGTGTCAGCTGCCTGTTTTCTGCTATTTTTGGTTCAAGGAAAGTCAGAAAATGAATATTCTCAGAATTGGATGGGACAAAAGCCAAAGTGCATATTTTTCCGGAAGACATCTGGAGCCAGAATACGAGACGAAGAAGGGCTGGGGGGCCAGCCACACCACCTAGCCGCGCGGCCAGGCCTGGCCCGCGCCAGGGGTGGTTTGGCCGACCCCAGCACCCCCTCGGCCTCTCCTTCTGCCTATATATTGCCCTCGGGACCAAAACCCTAAGTACCTGATCAAAAATCCACGAAAGAGTCTATAGCCGCCATCATCTCCATCCCTAGATCGAGAGGGATTTGAAGCTCTTCCCGGCACCCTACCGGAGAGGGGAATTCACCCTGGAGGCCTTCTTCATCATCATGCAAGCCTCCGGTGTGATGCGTGAGTAGTTCATCTCTGGACTACGGGTCCATGTAGTAGCTAGATGGCTGGTTCTCCTCCTTTGTGCTTTCATTTCTAGATCTTGTGAGCTCCGTTCATGATCAAGATCATCTATTTGTAATTCTGCATGTTGTGTTTGCGGGGATCCGATGGATATTGAGATGCTATTTCAGATTGATTATTGATTCTATCATGTCTTTGTTATTTGTGATCTTGCATGCTTTCCGTTGTTAGTAGCTATCTTGGCCAAGTAGATGCTAGCAACTCCAAGAGTTAGTATTTATGCTCGATAGTGGGTTCATGCCTCTGGTAATCTGGGGAAGTGACAGAAATCTCTAAGGTACTAGATGTGCTGTTGCTACTAGGGAGAAAACAACAAACCTTTGTTCATAGAACAATCATATTGTTTACATTACATCCAATTCGTAAAGCAATAATCTGTTGCTTGCAACTTAATACTGGAGGGGGTTCGGATGATAACCTGAAGGTGGATTATTAGTCATAGATGCAGTTGGATGGTGGTCTATGTACAATGTTGTAATGCCCAATCAAGTTCCAAAGGAGTCAAGATGATTAGTATATGCATGTATTGCTTTCTCGATGTTTGTCAATTGCCCCGATGTAATTCGTTAGCATGTTATCTATCTTAAGGAGAGCCACCTCTAGTGAACTATGGACCCTGGTCCTTTCTTTTACATACAATCTACAAACTATTTACTGTTTTGTGTTTACTTTCTCCAAACTATTACTTCCTTCCATTCGATACTTTTAATCCTTTGTCTTTGGCAAAACCGGTGAGATTGACAACCTCATCGCAAGTTGGGGGCAAAGTTCTATGGTTGTGTTGTGCAGGTCTCCACGTTGCTACTAGCACCGATAGTGCACCCTGCCAAGGCTCAGCTAGCAACACCTTTGGGGTGTTTCCTTGCTCCTACTGGTTCGATTAAACCTTAGTTTCATAACTGAGGGAAACTTACTGTTGTGCTCATCATACCTTCCTCTTGGGGTTCCCCAACGAGCTCCACATCAACACCGAGCCATCAACAGCCGGCTCGGGTCCAACCGGCCGAAGTAAAAGCACATCTTGTGCGCTCGCTGCTGCAGCGGCATTATCAGCCTGGACATCCAGCTAAGAGTGATGTCCAGGCCGGTTAGCTGGCAGGTGGCGAGGGAGCGCATGCATTGCAGCATCGCATCTGACTCTGACTCCACCTTCTCGCCATAGACCTTCAAGTCCCAATGTTGTTGGCTGGACTCCATGTCCTGGAACACCAGAAGATTGATCCGGTCCACGTCGGTGAGGTTGTGGACGTAGAAGTACGACTGTTGTCACAGCCGTACCGTGTCATGCAGCCAGAACTTGGGGTAGCCGGTCTACGTGCGGGAGTAGATGGAGGCGCCGCCGTAGACGACCAGCGGCCCCTTCGTGAACTGGACCTGTGGCCGGACTCGGAAGAGCCGACAGAAGAGCCCGAGATCCGGCTGGATCCCGAGGTAGCTTTCGCAGAAGGCTACGAAGTGCGCCAGTGTGCCGATGGCGTTGGTGCTGAGATGGTGGAGACGGAGGTCTAAGAAGGCGAGGAAGGTGAGGAAGAACGGGTGCACCGGCAGCGGGAACCCGCGGGCCAGGTGCGAGAGGAAGATCACCCTCCGTCGGATGCGGCGACACCTCCGCCGGATGCGGCGACACCTCCCCCGCCGACGTGAGCCGCACCTCCACTTCCGCCTCCGATGGCAGGACGCGGGTGGCGCAGTACTTTTGGATGTGCTCCTTCGTAACAGAGGAGCCGCACCATGCTCCGCGCTCGGTGGCCATTTCCGGTTCGCTGGGGGCGCGGTGGCGGATGAGTAATGGTGGCCCGTACCGCCGACGACGTCAAACAGGCGGCGCGGCGGGCTACAACAGCAACGGTGGCGAAGCATGAAAGGCAGGAGCGAGAGAGGAAAAAGGCAACTGGGAGCAGGAGGAAGCGAAGGAAGGAACCGCCCCCTGGGCGCCCCTTTAAAGGCCCGGAAGGGCAACCGTTCGCGGTGCCATGCGGCACCCATCGAAGCGCGCACCACCCCAACCGCCGCCCCAGATCCCGCGTGCAGACGTGGGGTGTGCAGAAGATCCCAGAGCGAGAACCAAAGCGCCAGGCTACAGTTTCCCGAGGCGATGTGCGACGAGACGTTTCGCTGCCTGCCGCAGAGTAATGATGGCGCGAGCGCGCGTGGCCGGCGTCAGCACTGACGTCACGAGTAGCGCAACCGCCAGGCGTAGCCAGCCAGAAATTCAAAACGAAGAGGGAGCGCATGCACATTTCACCTAAGGGAGAAATCTACACGCGCTCGGGGGCTAGTGTCGGGGAATGACCTCCGGATACCCCAACCAGATAAGAAATACGGCAGTCGGATCGCGTCCGGCTGGCCAAGCACAGCCGGACAAGGAAAGTCAAGCCGGCTACCGTGAGGTAGCCGGAGCGGCGAGAAGCAGCCGGCTACTGCAGGGTAGCCGGAACCAATCAAGAGGACATAGCGACGTGCGGGACAGTGCGTAGTACGCCCTGTACAACGATAAGACTGGCAAGTACTCGACCATACCGAAGACTTTGCAGGGATGACGCGGGAACAGTGGCCCGATGCTAATGACAGGCTCGCACGGCATTCACTATGCCCACGATAGCCATACCGCTCATACTCTGATGGGACATGGTTGTACCAGATACTGTAGATGACCAGCCGGCTGGGACCCACCCATGGGGCCCGCCAGCCGGACTGACCAGGGAGACCCTTGCCTCACTGCCTATATAAGGAGAGGCAAGGCCTCAGTAGAAAGGGTTGGTCAGGGTGCATTTAAGGCAAGTAGCTAGAGAATATAGCTCGAGGAGCGCTTGTAGCCCGTATATCGCTCATAGTCAGATCGGAAAGAGTAGGAGTTTTACCTCACCACGAGGGCTCCGAACCTGGATACTTCCTGCGTCCAGCTACGCTTGCTTGTATCCAATCCCGCATGCGGACGCCATCGATAGCTTCCCTGCTAGTCCCCACACCTCTATCTAACCTTCTTAGGAACTACCGTTCCCAATACAACGACACTGCCGACCATGTCGAGTCCCCATTGCACGAAGGCCGGGCCAATGGAATTGGCCGGAGTTCCGCACCAGGTGTGTGTGGCTTGCCCGCGAATCGCTAGCAAGCGTTGCACTTTTGGACGATGTCCTTGGCGTCACGCATGGCCGTAGGCCAGTAGAATCCAGCTCGTAGAGATTTGGCAACAAGGGCACGACTGCCAGCGTGGTGTCCGCAAGTCCCCTCATGGATGTCGAGTCGAACAGCTCTTCCATCGGCATTGGAAACGCATCGCTGGAGTACTCATGTGATGTTGCGTTTGTACAGTTCGTTGTTGATAACAGCGAATGCTTTGGATCGCCGTGCAATGTGCCATGCATCAGTCGGTTCATCCGGTAGCCTTTTGATGAGAAGGTACGTGATGTACGGTTGAGTCCAAGATGGCTCGATCATCATGATGCTCATTGGTCCCTCGAGTCCTATGTCAAGCTCCAGGTAGTTGAGTGTTGTTGGCTCATTGGGTGGCGTAGCCCCCGAGTCCGTTGTTGCGCTTTTTTTCTTCTCTGTGGCCTTTGGCTTGATGGAGCGTTCACAGATGCGCTCGAGAAATAACCTAGGTGGTATGGGGGCGCAGGTAGAGCCAATGTTGGCGAGTGCGTCTACCTCTTCATTGCTTTCGCGGCCTATGTGCCACAGCTCGCAGCCATCAAAGTCCCCTTTGAGTGTGTCATAGAGGTCACGGTAGGCGACCATATTGTCGTTCAGTGCGTCGCACTCATGCATTGTCTGGTTGATGACCAGCTTGGAGTCGCTGTATATTATAAGCCTCTTGGCGCCGCATGCTTTTGCCATCCTCATCCCGTGTAGCAGGGCTTCGTATTCAGCTTCATTGTTGGAGGCGGTGAACTGCATTCGCAGGATATATTTTAGCTTGTCTCCCTGGGGCGATGTCAGTATGACACCTGCGCCGACCCCATCCTTTCGCTTGGATCCGTCGAAGTGCATTGTCCATAGGTAGGACATATCTGGTTTTTCAGGGAGTTGGTTCTCCATCCAGTGCACGAGGAAGTTAGGGAGAACTTGCAACTTGATTGCATCGTGTTTTTCATATGTAATGTCTCGTGTAGACAGCTCTATCCCCCAAAGCGCGACTCGTCCAGTGGCATCAGGATTGTTTAGGATATGCCCAAGCGGGGCGTCGTTGACTACCATGATTGGGTGTTCCTGGAAGTAGTGGCGCAGTCGCTGGGCTGTCATGAAGACGTCGTATGCCAACTTCTGGTAGTGCGGGTACCGCTGCTTTGTTGGCGTGAGTACCTCGCTGAGGTAGTAGACTGGGCGCTGTACTCCGTGGACTTTGTTTTCCTCGGACCATTCTACCACGAGCACCGTGCTGACCACCTGATTGGTGGTGGAGATGTATAGCAGCAGTGGTTCCCTTTCACGTGGGGTCACCAGTACTGGCGAGGTGGACATTAGGCGCTTGAGGTCTTCGAATGCTTCCTGTGCTTCGTTGGTCCACTCGAACTTGTCGGCTTTGCGGAGAAGTTGGTAGAAGGGCAGTGCCTTTTCGCCCATTCGACTGGTGAATCACTGAGCGCTGCAATTCATTCGGCCAGATGCTGGACACCTCTTATGTTCTTCGGCTTCTCCATGGCCAGTAGGGCTTTTATTTTCTTTGGGTTCGCCTCGATCCCTCTCGCGGAGATAAGATACCCGAGTAGTTGCCCAGATGGTACGCCGAAGGCGCACTTGTTCGGATTGAGCTTGATCCGGTAGCGGTCGAGGTTGGCGAAGGTTTCGTGCAAATCGTCGATTAGCGAGGCTTCCTCTTTGGTCTTGATCACTATGTCGTCAACATAGAGTTGGATGTTGCGACCAAGTTGGTTTTTGAGGCAGGCCTGCATGCACCGTTGATAGGTGGCTCCTGCGTTTTTTAGCCCGAAGGGCATTGTGTTATAGCAGAACACACCGAAAGGCGTTGTAAATGTCGTTTTCTCTTGATCCTCCTCCTTCATTCGAATCTGATTGTAGCCTGAGTAGGCGTCGAGGAAATAGAGGCACTCACATCCCGCGGTGGAGTCGATGATCTAGTCGATTCA
Organism: Avena sativa; assembly: GCA_916181665.1. Taxonomy (NCBI): domain Eukaryota; kingdom Viridiplantae; phylum Streptophyta; class Magnoliopsida; order Poales; family Poaceae; genus Avena; species Avena sativa. The sequence continues at coordinate 20,152,394 of OV702290.1, read as the reverse complement.
TGGTAGCGGAAAGTGGTCCTTTGGGCAGTGCTTATTCAGAGAGGTGAAGTCCACGCACATCCGCAGGATATCCGTGTCCCTTTTTGGTACTAGCACCGTGTTAGCGAGCCAAGTTCTTTCTTTGATCCGCGTATGAATTTAGTGTCGAGGAGTCTGTTGATCTCCATTCCGACTGCCTTTGATCTTGGTTTGGACAGTCGCTGAATTGTTTGTTTGACTGGCCTTGCGTCTAGGTTGACATTGAGTGCGTGCTCGGCGAATTCCCTGGGAACTCCTGGCATGTCCGCTGGACACCAGGCGAAGATTTCCCAGTGCTCACGCAAGAATTCGACGAGCGCGAGTTCCTATGCGGGACTCAAGTTGTTGGTGATGAGGGCCGTCTTGGCGGGGTCCGCTGGGTGGACCTGAACTTTCTTTGTGTGCACCGATGATTCGAAGGAGAGGTCGGGTGAACTTGGCCTACTCAGGGGAGGCAGATTGTTGTCTGTCGACTCCTTCAGTCTCGCGAGTTCTTCCGGCATGCCAAAGGACTGGTAAATTCTGTTGAACTCCCTGTCGCAACTGTCGGACCTTTCGAAGCTCCTGTTGATTATGATGATGCCATTAGGGCCTGGCATTTTCATCTGCAGATAGGCATAGTGTGGCACTGCCATGAACCTAGTGAACACGACACGTCCGAGGATGCAGTGGTACTACGAGGGCCAGTCGATGACTTCAAAGTCGATGCGCTCGCGTCGAAAGTTTTTCGGCGTGCCAAAGATGACGTCGAGGTTGATTTTGCCGAGGGGGTATATGCCCTTGCCTGGGACGATGCCGTGGAATGTTGTGTCCGAGGCCTCTAGGCAGGTCAGAGGGATCCTCATTGCTCGCAAGGTACTTGCGAACATAAGGTTGATGCCGCTTCCGCCGTCCATGAATACGCGACTCATGTCGAAACCTCCAATTTGTGCCTCGAGTATGAGGGGACAGTGGCCTGGACGAGGTACTTGGCGTGGATGATCGTGCTTGTTGAAGGTGATGCAGGAGTCACTTCAACTGAGGTACTCAGTGGTAGATGGTGGCAAGTTTGTCGCTGTATTGACTTGGCGAGTGATGGCTTTTTGCACCCGGTTGGAGGGGTGGCCCTTTTGGATCATCATGGTGCACATGGCCCGTGGGTACGGCTCGCCTCCGTGATGCTGGTCAGGCGCAGCTGCGTTTGGCGGTGGTCCGGGTGGTGGTGGAGGAGCTCCATGTGCCACAACGCCTGGGGCGGCTCCGTAGCCCCTGTTGACTGCGTCGCGATTCATCCGAGCCAGGCCCTCATGGAGTTTGAGGAACTCGCGACAGTCTTTGAGGAGGTGGCTGGATTTATTTTTGCCGTCATGCGGGCGCCTCATTGCGAGTGCGGCGCTGCCATACTTGCGTGGTTTTCCCGGAGTCGCGGTATCCACCACTGAGGTAGCCACTGTTGCGGTTGTCGTCGCGTCTGAAAGCATAGCCGGCTGCGACCATATTGACGTCGTCGCGGTCATTGTAGATGCGCATTTGATGTTTGCTTCGGCGGTCGCGTCTGCGTTCGAGTTCTGCTTCCTCGTCGGAGTGAACGCGATTCTTCACCGAATCTTCTCCATCAGCCCACCGATTAGCAATTTCCATCAGGTGGTCGATGGTTTTGGGCTTCGAGCGGCCCAGCTCCTCCCTGTGCTCTATGCGACGAACGTCGCCGTTGAACGCGTCGATTGCGCGGTCTTCCGAGATATTTTATGTGGAGTTCTTGATGATGGACCACCTCTGGATGTACGAGCGTAGTGATTCGCCCGACCTTTGCTGGCAGCACCTCAACTCTTCGATTGACACGGGCCTTTTGTAGGTGCCCTTGAAGTTGCGCACAAAGTTGTAAACTAGCTCTTCCCAACTGCGAATAGATCCATGTGGGACGTTGTTGAGCCATGCACGGGCGGTGCCCTGTAGCTGTAGCTGCAGGCATTGCATGGCCGTGCTTCGACTCCCGCCGTGGATCCTGACGGAGGAGATATGGTCCTCTAACCAGATTTTCGGGTCCTGCAGACCGCCAAACTTTGGGTTCTCTAATGGGGCTTAAATCCCTTGGGCATTCGCTTTTGCCTGATGGCCCTGCTGAAGCATCTAGCGCCACAGAGCTCCACATCTTCGTCTTTTGAGTCAGTCGACCGGGCACGTCGTGCCCTTGATTTGTCGATTTTACGCTGCGTGATGTCATCACGCGCGTCGTAGTCATGGTCGTGTCGCCGTGAGCGGCGGCGTCGAGACAGGTCGTGACTGTCGTTGCTGGATGAGGGCGAGGAATAGCATTTTGCCAGAGCCTTGCCTTTCTTTGGCTCCGGTATCGGTTCTTTGTCAAGAGGAGCTTCGATTAACCCCAAGCCTGCGATCGTAGATCGGTGCATGGCAGCTCGAGGGTCTCCAGCTGGCGGCTAGTTGTTGAGGAGGTACATGATGGTCGCCGTTACCGCGGCTTGCGGCGTTTTTGGAAGCACATTGCCACACGTATCCACAGTCATGGAGCCGAAGTCGAGGACCTTTGCGGCTTCTACACGCTCTTGCTCGGTGAGGTGGGCCAGTCGAGATCGCCTCTTGTTAGCGACGTATTCGTTGCACTTGGAGGAGGATCCTCCATGGGAGGAGAGCCTAGCCCGTCGGAGGCTCGATTCGTCTGCCGCCTTTTTACGCGCCTCGAGTTGAGCGACTATTTGCAATTGGCGTTTGTATTCCTCTTTCAGGAGCCAATGGTAACCCATCAGTAGTTCTTGTGGGGAGACAAAAGGTAGAGGGTTCCCTCGCAGAGCTTCTCGGCAGCGAGCCCACTCGAGATCATTGAGCCTGATCACGACGTGTTCGCCAGTTTGCTCGTTTACCATGGTAGGGGTTCGGCTGCCCCTCCGTTATTGACGGGGGCGCCATTGGTAGGGCCGCCATTGGGTGGTCCGCCATTGGGTATGCCGCCGGTTGGCGGGTCGGCTCCATGGCCACCGTTGCCCGTGTTGTCGCGATTGGCGGAGGAGTCGCCCGCATTGATGATGGCGCACATGAAGTGGTTGGGGAAGCTGCTGCTCCCACAACTTTCATATCCGGAACCGTAGGCTCCATCTTCAGTTGCCAGATCACCCAGATCAGATTCGCGACTGCTGTCGCTGACCGTATTCTCGACTACTGTCGAGGCATTGAGCTCACTGAGGGTGCCAATCGGCAGAGGGAACCATGATGCTGGAGCAATCGATGGTGTCGTTGGCTGGTCGGGCATGCGAAGCATGCCCATCTGACCAACATGGAAGAGGAAGCTCCCGATCGCCAAGCTGATCCCATCGCCTACGGACTCTAAAGCCGGGCGAGTGGCCGGCGTGTGGACGGTGAAGTCGAATGCGCTGAAGAGATGGCGAATCTCCGCTGTCGCGGAGTTGTAGATCACAGTTGATGGGGCTGAAGAAGCCGCAACATCAGCACTCCTAATTCCAACAGACGGCGCCAATTGACAAGGGTTTAACTCATCAATGCCCATTGTTATGGACTTGGGTTTTGGAGAAGGAGGGAGCGCTGGAAGCATCAATCGGCTAGCAAACAAGCACACAGGGGACTCGAAGATTTACCCAGGTTCAGGCCTCGTAGAGGTCCCTACTCCTGCTTGTCTGCTCGTGGAATTAACAGAGAAATCGAAGATTACAATGGTGCGCAGATGCAATCTGGCGAGGGTTTTGGAAACTAGGGTTACGTGTGTCCTCCTCGCCGCCCCCTCCTAGCCTTTATATAGATAGGCTAGGTCTCGGGTAGTAGGTAGAGTCGGTTACAGGTTAGGGGTTTCCCCTTTGAACTTTCTATCTTTAGCTTCTTCTTGTTCCTCAAGCAATCGAGAGTCTGTAGGTTACTCGAGTTCTCTGTTTGGGCCTTGGCGAAACCGTGGGCTTCTGCTGTATTCAGGCCGTATATACCAATCTCGAGTACCTGTAGGGTAATACCCATGTCACCCAGGGATTCCAACTATCCCGTGCTCTATTAAAAATAGTTATGTTAGAACTGCTTTGTGTGATTTGGGAGCAGGAATTAGTGTTATGCCTTTTTCTCTCTACAAGAGACTTCAACTGGAAAAACTAATACCAACTGATATATCTTTGCAAATGGCTGATAAATCTACTACCATTCCTATTGGTATATGTGAGGATGTACCTATTCAAGTGGCTCATAATTGCTTGATATTAACTGATTTTGTTGTGCTTGAAATGCCTGAAGATGATAATATATATATTATTCTTGGGAGACCTTTTCTTAATACTGCAGGAGCTGTTATTAATTGTAATCAAGGAAAGGTGACTTTTAGTGTTAATGACAAAGAGCATACTGTCTATTTCCCCAATAAGATTGACAGGGCTTATGGTTTAAATTCAATTGAACATGTTGAGGGCATACAAGTTGGAGAAATATATTGTCCCATACCAAGAGAAAAATATGAAACTATTATGATTGGGACCATTGCTATCAAGGTTGAGGTAACATAATCATTAGTGGAACACAAAGTTTTGTTTCATATAAAAATTTTTTGATAACAAGACCTGATCAACCTTGTTAACAAAAGGATTTCAATGAACAAAACAATCTTTTCACCATGATTATCTTTCTTTACTTTTATTTTATCTTTTCTCGTTTTTTGCTTTCGTTTAGTTTACTTTTTTGTTGGTAGTTGCTTGCATGTTAGAGTGTATTAGAACTTCTGAAGTTTTTGTTTTGTTTTGTCATTGCACCTTTCTAGAAACTTTTTCTGTCAGAAAATAATTCATCTATACCTAAAAATTGCTCAAAAATAAAGTGTCTCAAAAATTCCAGAAAATTCATATTAAATTTTTATGTGAAAAAAGGGGCAGAGAAGTGCATGGAGAGTACCAGGGGGCCCACCAGGCAGGCACACCACCTGGTGATGCGGCCAACCCAGGGGCGCGCCTGGCCATGGTGTGGGCCACCCCTGGCCCTCCATTCACTCTCCTAGTTCCCACTTCTTTCTCTCTCCCGATAAACATCAGTTCTTTGCTAAAAATCATGTTCTTGCTGCTCCTGCCCACGATTTTTTGATCTCCTTGCTCAGCCCATCTTTGCTGCTGAAATTTGGAGCATTTGTTCTCCGGTATGTGACTCCTCCACGTGTCCAAGTAGATTTGTGTTTAGTGGTATATATCTTGAGTATTTTGCTGCTGTAGGTGACAGGTTATGAGAGCTTGTAAGCTTGTTCAATACTTAGAGGTATTGTTTTGATGCATGTTTAGGCCTCTTACAAGTCCCCATGAGTAGTGCCCTTCATTATATATTGACTTTGCAATCACTTGTGTAATGGATGTTTAAATTTCAGAATAGAAGATGAATGAACATCAACTCAACCAACATGAACTGAGGGTGCCTGAGGTTATGAAGGTTCACTGAGAGGAGGAAGTTTTTCCTTCCATCTATCCATACTTCGAATTCATGAGGGCTGCAGGAATTTCCGAGGACTTCCATACTTTAGTTGCTAATGCAGGATTGGAGCACTTTGTGGAAGATGAACCTTGTCAATTTGTGAAACTAACTATGTCTATAGTGGAGGACTTTCGATTTAGTTACTCTTTGCCTAACCCCATGGTTCACTACAAAATTTACAATATAGTTGTCGACCTTCCTCTTGATGACTTTTGTGCAGATATTAAGGTACCATAGTGGGGATCGTGTGGAAGGATTAAAGAGCGACCTGCACCACTCATGGACTTGTATGCGAAGATTTGCCAAGGGAGCAGCTTCTCGAAGGAGAGCGGGAAAATCCATAACATTCATCTCCCGTCTATTCGCTACTTTGCTTACTTTATTGCCAAGTGTGTTCTGGCTAGGAAGACTGCTAATAAGTTATCCTCATATGACCTAGCATTCATCTCAGCTGCTTTAAAACGAGATAGGACTTATAACTTGGGTGCCTTGATAGCTTTCCGTCTTGCTGCTAACCGCGAGAAAGGTGGAATTTGTGGAGGCCTCATCGCCTCTCGTTTATTAGCTTTACATAGTGTAGTGCCTCATCATCTAGACCTACAGTTTCCCATAGAAAGGCTTGACCTTACTTCCATGATACAGCATAAATTTGTTTCTTCTTGGGCTAATTTGAGTGATTTGTCTTATGAAATAACCTTTCTCAATGTTGGTTGGAGAAGGAGTAAGTCCGAGCGATTTGTTCTTTTGCCTGCACCTGTTTTGTTTAACCTTGATACCAGGGTAGGATGGTCACTCACTGAGGAGGAGCTTGATATGTACCTGGGGGATCTCTCCCAACGGGAGCAGGATACTAGAAGGGAGGTTACAGATGATTTGGTCCAGCCATCGAATGAGGGGGAGTCTTCATATCAACAGCCTACCTATGATTGGGGAGCTTCTTCTTCCCAAGGGCCTAACCACGATTATTCTTACAATGACCCGCCTGCTTGGAACCCTTACCCGTGTTGGGGTTGATACCTGATGGCTCAATACACGGCGCCCAGAAAAGTGCTTGGTGCGTGGTGTTGATGTAGAGCTCGTTGGGAACCCCAAGAGGAAGGTACGATGAGCACAGCAGCAAGTTTCCCTCAGTTATAAAACAAAGGTTTAATCGAACCAGCAGGAGCGAGGAAACACCTCAAAGGTGTTACTAGCTGAGCTTTGGCAGGGCGCACTACTGGTGCTAGTAGCAACGTGGAGACCTGCACAACACAACCACAGAACTTTGTCCCCAACTTGCGATGAGGTTGTCAATCTCACCGTGTTTTGCGGAAAACAAAGGATTAAACGTATCGAATGGAAAGAAGTAAAAGTTTGCAGAAAGTAAACACAAAGCAGTAAAAGATTGTAGATTGTATGTAAAGAAAAGGACCGGGATCCATAGTTCACTAGAGGTGGCTCTCCTTAGATAGATAACATGCTGGGTGAACAAATTACAGCGGGGCAATTGACAAACACCGAGAAAGCAATACATGCATATACTAATCATCTTGACTCCTTTGAGACTTGATTGGGCATTACAACATAATACATAGACCGCCATCCAACTGCATCTATGACTAATAATCCACGTTCAGGTTATCATCCGAACCCCCTCCAGTATTAAGTTGCAAGCAACAGATTATTGCTTTATGAACTGCGCGTAAAGTAAACAATACAATTGTTCTATGAAAAAAATATCGTTGTTTTCTCCCTAGTAGCAACAACACATCTAGTACCTTAGAGATTTCTGTCACTTCCCCCGATTACCAGAGGCATGAACCCACTATCGAGCATAAATACTAACTCTTGGAGTTGCTAGCATCTACTTGGCCAAGATAGCTACTAACAACGAAAGCATGCAAGATCTCAAATAACAAAGACAAGATAGAATCAATAATCAATCTGAAATAGCATCTCAATATCCATCGGATCCCCGCAAACACAACATGTATGGATTACAAATAGATGATCATGATCATGAACGGAGCTCACAAGATCTAAACATGAAAGCACAAAGGAGGAGAAAACAGCCATCTAGCTACTACATGGATCCGTAGTCCAAGGATGAACTACTCACGCATCACACCGGAGGCTTGCATGGTGATGAAGAAGGCCTCCAGGGTGAATTCCCCTCTCCGGCAGGGTGCCGAGAAGAGCTTCAGATCCCCCTGATCTAGGGATGGAGATGACGGCGGCTACAGACTCTTTCGTGGATTTTTGATCGGGTACTAAGGGTTTTCGTCCCGAGGGCAACTTATAGGCGGAAGGAGAGGCCAAGGGGGTGCTGGGGTCGGCCAGACCACCCCCTGGCGCGGGCCAAGCCTGGCTGTGCGGCCAGGTGGTGTGGCCGGCCCCTGGCCCCTCTCCGTCTCGTATTCTGGCACTTGATCCCTTCCAAAAAAATAGGCACTTGGGCTTTTGTCCCGTCCAATTCCGAGAATATTCATTTTCTGACTTTTCTGGAACCAAAAACAATAGAAAATAGGCAGCTAGCACTATGGCTCTTGTTAATAGGTTAGTCCAAGAAATCATAATAAAAGTACTCCAAAGTTGGAACAAAACACAAGAAAGTGGATAAATCTAAGCATGGAACATCAAAAATTATAGATACATTTGCAATGTATCAATACCCACCTAGGCCAAAAGCCTAAGCTTGGGGGGAGGTACACCGACATCACACTCATCTCCATATCATGTTTCGTCGGTACTTTGTATATTCATGCTTCGTTCTCTTTTTAGTTTTCGTTCTTTCTTTACTTTTGCTTTTTAAAACACAAAAAGACCAAAATATTTCTGTTGTTTCTCTTTGTTTGCTTCTTCTTTTTTTTGCCTTGGTTTGTTTTTTCCTTTTGGCTTTGTCTTAATTAATCAAAAACCCAAAAATATTTTGCTTTGCTTGTTTTTCTTTTTGTTCTTGCCTTTGAAAATTAAAAACACCAAAAATATTTGTTGTTCTTCTTTGGTTTTGTGAAGTTTGTTGCAGGGTCTGTTTGGTTTTGTGAGGATTAATGACAACTTGAGGTGTGGTAAGAGGCTGGTAATGAACTCTATTTGTTTTCATTTTTGTACATATATTCATCATTGTGGGCATGCTTAGTCTGTTCATGTAGGGTGTATGTTATTTATGGATGCTTAGTAGTTCTTGCTTTCTTATGATTAACTCCAGCTTGCTAATAGTTTGTAGCATGTCGTATGAATGTTTGCTTGCATTGCTCTATTCATAACTTGGTATGACACTATGGTATCCTCCTCTGAATGTTTCACTTGAATTGCCTTGGCACATGCTCATGCATGCATATGACTGAAACAATAATCAGTTAAGCCTCGATGAATTATTTTGCCTTAGGGGTCTTGAATCACTTTCATGCCATGATTAGTCCTGTTTTGTTGCAAGCATGATTATGAAAGTTATTGCTCTCTCGTTTATCGCTACCTTACTATTGCTAGCCTTCACTTGCACTGAGTATGAGCTCTACTCATGTTTCCAATTCCCTAAAACCAATATTGCCAAAAGTGTCCACCATACCTACCTATTAGCATCATTTGTTGTTCCGTGCATATTCAATATGCCTTGTTTTCTTCCGAATAAAATGTTAGCTTGTTATGGGAAAGTTAGTTAGTAAAGCTCTCACGAACTTGATGGCACACTTTATTTCTTGCACTTAATAAACCTGAACCATTGTGACTGTCCATGAAAGTTATATGCTTGCAAATTATAGGCTGGGGATTAGCAGAACCGTGCTGTCATGGGGAACGCTTTCAACACCTGTAAATATATACCTAGTTGATATCATGCTCTTTTGTTTGTAGATGTCATTGGTGTGAAACAAAAGGGGAGCTTGTAAGTCCATGCAGTTATGTATGTGTGTTAGAGAAACGCCTGGGCCGCCGGTCTAATCCATGCCTAATCATGGTGGAAACCTGCAGTGTAACCATAATGAGCTATTTATGAAGCATTCTTCTTATAAAAAAAGAGTCAGATATTGAGAAAAGGAGAAAAAGAAAAAAAAGATGTGAGAAAAGAGGAAAGAGAGAAAAAAGCACCATTTTCCCATGGTAAATAAGGAGATTGCTGAGATACTCGTTTTCTGCTTGCCTTGTCATTTTGATATGGGGATTCTTCCGTATCATCGGGCAAGGGGTACCCCGTTAGCGGTTCTCTATGATACGCACGTATTTACTATGACAAGAACTTACCAGTAACTAAAGTTGAGTAGCATGAGGAGCGGCCCTCGTACTCAAGGGACATGAGATTTCTAGTTTATAGTCTGTCAAGCATATAACTCAGATTGGACCTCACTTTCACCTTAACCATTTAAAGATGCTTATGATAGGGGCAATGAGATCTCAAAGCTAACGAGTACCATACTTTCAACATTTGGAAGCCTTTCAAACTTTTCAAAACCTTTTCCATTTCCTTGTTGAGTCACCACCCATTCTATGAGCACTTTCTTGAGAGCATAGTTGTCATTCTTAGTGTAATGTGCTTGTCTCAAATCTTGATTAATTGTGTTATGACTTTGATGCTTGTATCTTTGATATCTTTACTTCTAGTCTTCACTTGAACTTCAGAGGTGCCTTGGCATTTATGTTTGCTCTACAATCAAAGGCAAGCGAGATACCACTCTATCAAACATTTTTATGAGCATTGCAATGTTGCTTATGTTTATGTTTCATGCCACTTACTATTTTTGAGTTAGAAGCTCTTCATAGATTGCAATGACTAATAAGTAAACTTAGTTGCATACTCCTTATTATGAATTGCCTGAGTAGTTGATCATATGCGGAGAATATATATATCTTATGAAGCAAATGTGTTTGTCAAAGTTTCTTTTATCGCACTCAGTTTTCAACTGAATTGCTTGAGGACAAGCAATAAGCTAAGCTTGGGGGAGTTGATACGTCCAAAACGTATCTACTTTCCCGAACACTTTTGCTATTGTTTTTCCTCTAAACTTGTGTGATTTGGATACAACTAACACAGAATAACGCTGTTTTCAGCAGAATTACCTTGGTGTCTAGTTTTTGTGCAGAAAATCAACTATTAGGAAAAATCCCGGAAAATATGCCAAAAATCCTATTTCACCAGAAGACTCACAGAGCCAGAAGATGAGACGGGGTAGGGACACGAGGGGCCCACACCACCTGGTCGCGCGGGCCAGGCCAGGCCACGCCTGGGGGTGGTGTGGCCACCTCGGCTACCCCCTTGATACGTTGCTAACATATCCATAATATTTGATGTTCCATGCTTGGTTTTATCTACTTTCTTATGTTTTGTCCACACTTTGGAGTACTTTTCATATAATTTCTTGGACTAACCTATTAACAAGAGCCACAGTGCCAGCTGCCTGTTTTCTACTGTTTTTGGTTCCAGGAAAGTCAGAAAATGAATATTCTCGGAATTGGACGGGACAAAAGCCAAAGTCAGTTTTTCACCAAGGGACACCAGGAGCCAGAATACGAGACGGAGAGGGGCTAGGGCCCGGCCACACCACTTGGCTGCGCGGCCAGGCTTGGCCCGCGCCAGGGGGTAGTCTGGCCACCCCAGGCACCCCCTTGGCCTCTCCTTTCGCCTATATATTGCCTCTGATACCGAAGCCCTAAGTACCCGATCAAAATTCCACGAAAGAGTCTGTAGCCACCGTCATCTCCATCCCTAGACCGGGAGGGATATGAAGCTCTTCCCAGCACCCTGTCAGAGAGGGGAATTCAACCTGGAGGCCTTCTTCATCATCATGCAAGCCTCCGGTGTGATGCGTGAGTAGTTCATCTCTGGACTATGGGTCCATGTAGTGGCTAGATGGTTGGTTCTCCTCCTTTGTGTTATCATGTTTAGATCTTGTGAGCTCTGTTCATGATCAAGATCATCTATTTGTAATTCATACATGTTGTGTTTGCGGGGATCCGATGGATATTGAGATGTTATTTCAGATTGATTATTGATTCTATCATGTCTTTGTTATTTGTGATCTTGCATGCTTTCCGTTGTTAGTAGCTATCTTGGCCAAGTAGATGCTAGCAACTCCAAGAGTTACTATTTATGCTCAATAGTAGGTTCATGCCTCTAGTAATCTAGGGAAGTGATAGAAATCTCTAAGGTACTAGATGTGTTGTTGCTACTAGGGAGAAAACAACAATCCTTTGTTCATAGAACAATCGTATTGTTTACTTTACACGCAATTCGTAATGCAATTATCCGTTGCTTGCAACTTAATACTGGAGGGGGTTCGGATGATAACCTAAAGGTGGATTATTAGTCATAGATGCAGTTGGATGGCGGTCTATGTATAATGTTGTAATGCCCAATCGAATCTCAAAGGATTCAAGATGAGTAGTATATGCTTGTATGCTTTCTCGATGTTTGTCAATTGTCCCGCTATAATTTGTTCATCCAACATGTCATCTATCTTAAGGAGAGCCACCACTAGTGAACTATGGACCCCCGGTCCTTTCTTTTACCATCAATTTACAATCAACTGTTTACTGCTTTGTGTTTACTTTCTGCAAACTATTACTTTCTTCCACTCGATACGTTTAATCCTTTGTTTTCAACAAAACCGATGAGATTGACAACCTCATCGCAAGTTGGGGGCATAGTTCTGTGGTTGTGTTGTGCAGGTATCCATGTTGCTGCTGGCACCGGTAGTGCGCCCTGCCAAAAGTTCAGCTAGCAACACCTTTGGGGTGTTTCCTTTCTCCTACTGGATTGATAACCTTGGTTTCATAACTGAGAGAAAATTTGCTGTTGTGCTCATCATACCTTCCTCTTGGGGTTCCCCAACGAGCTTGATATATTTTGGGCCATCAAGCTCTTTTTCTGGCGCTGTTGCCGGGGAGTCAAGGACATCTTAATAAGGGGAGTCCCTCATAACCAATCTATTTGCTATGTTATTTTTGTTTTGCTTAGTTTACTTTTGCTTTGTTTGCTTGTTTCTTTATCAAAAACACACAAAAAATAGTCTTACAAGTTTGCTTTATTTATTAAAAACACAAAAAATAAATAAGTCTTTCTATAGTTGTTACCTCTTTCTTAGCTCACCATGTAGATCCCTAAATTCACCCTGAAAGACCTTTTAATAGGTAGTGGCTCTATAATTGGAAAAGATAATATTTGTGAGGACCGGAACTTCACTTCTAGACCCCCTTGTGTTTATTTGTCAATCCCAAGATCAATGTTGATGACACAGCAAAATGTATATCATTGCAGACGTACAAAAATAATTTATTACAAAGTCTAGATAACAACATAGTAAAATGTCTACTGACATTCATTACATCCAGAAAGCACAGCGGAAATATAAAACACGTAGTGACTCCATCTTAACCACAGGCAGTCGATGTAGTCCATGAGTCCTCACTCGTCAGCGTCATCATAGTAGTCATAGTCCTCCCCTTCATAGTATTCTGAATTCAACAAAAGTATTGCCATGAGTACATGACGTACTCAACATACCCCTTATGCAAAATCTGATATATCTACATGTGGCTTTATGTGGAGGTCATAGGGTTCTTTTGCATAAAAGCCAATTTTATTTGCAATTGATAGTAGTTTTGATAAAAGCGGTTTCAGACAAAAACATGTTTATCATCAATGTGGTATTTCTCAATAGTGTGATTGTCCACGACAACTCACATAGTTCATAGATTCCAGGATAAGGATAGGGGTAAAGAGGGAAGTAGCAAGACATGTTCCCGTATGTCAAGAAAGATTCATGTGTCGTCCATGACTGTGGACACGGCTATTCGAATAGTTTAAACTCTGCAGAGGTTGTACACTTTTCCCACACGACACAATCCCGTCTTGACGTCCACCAGCCGTCGCTAGTTTAATACACACCAATTGGTGTACCGGCAGAGGGATTGTGACAAGGTCTTTTAGCTAGATCCCCCAAAGATGTGACATGCCCACCGGGTATGGAGCACGAAACTGAGAGTACGTCCCCAAACCGGTCCCTCCATCTGTGTCGAAGGCTCCCCCGCAGGCAGACACCTCATCAGTGGTACGGCGACATCGACACCTAAGGCTGAATAACTTACTTGACCAAGCCAGTGCCCATTATAGCATGTGGTTGTACGTTGGTCACAATCTTCAAATCCAAGACTTATTAGGCCCTCATGCGGCACGGACGACGGATTGCCCCTTCCACTAGTGAAGGGCAGCCAATCGCTCCTTCCTTTGATCCAGCTGTCGCCCGCGCTAGTGTTTAGATGGTAAGTTTCACCCAGAGTAGAATAGAATAGAGGAAGCATCAACGGCTAGCTCAGCGAGCTCATCCAGTTTCAAAAGGGTATATCTGACCCAAGGGTCATCCAATTCCTCCGAAGAGGGAAGATCAAGGATCCTAAATATTATTTAGCATGGCTAAGCAATTCTACTCTATAGAATTAATATATAATCTCTACTCAGGGTTGTGTATGGCGATAGGTGTATCAAGGTATGTGGGTAACCAAAATAGCATATATTTATAAAATAATAATAACATGCACTTGTAAAATATGGGATAATTATGAAAGGGGCATGCCTTCATTGACGAATCCTTCTTCTTTGATAAGATGATTATGTCCACAACCAAACTCGTCACTCCCTACTCGTTGTGACGCTAGCAAATGACAACCAAATAAATACAAAGGAAATAAATACCAAATGAAATACAAATCAAGTATGAGTTGGTGTAGAATAAGACATAGGACAATTTGGTTAGGATCGAGGAAGTGAGTTATAGTAACTCGGATAAGAATCAAATAGTATGGGTATGATGTTAGGATAGATTGTCGGGACAAAGATCTATAATGCTATATCGGCAGAGGGCTTGTTATAACTACGTGACAACATAGCCATAATCTAAGGGTTATAGTATAGTTGGTCATAACCATGTAACATAGTAAACCCATTTACTATAATCTATTATAACTAGATAACTAGCAAACTTGTAAATAAGACATAGCAATAAACCATATCATACTAACTTGCAATCATTGAACAATACCTATCATACTAGTGATATAAAGAGTAGCAAGGATTATCTAGCATGTTACAACAAGTATATAAGCGATACAAAGTCTAAGATAAACATACATCATAAACAATAAGAAATGGAAACTAAAGATGATACTATAAAACATGCATCACACTAGCAACCATAGATGTACACCACGTCACATAAGGGTAAAACAAACAATAAACTATAATCATAACCATACTTCAGCAATCATAAGTCAATAGCTCAACATGGTCTAATAGGATATTGAACATACGAAGCATGTCATGGGAAGATACTAGACTAAGATATGTTATTTATACATAAACAACTTATAGATACCTTTAACAACAATCCTAATATCACATGTATAAAGTAATAGAGCATGATATATACTAAGCAAGGTCATTTCATGGTACTATATGATTTCATCATAAAGGATATACAAGCCTATTCATTTGACTAATACTATAAAATGATATAAGAGAATTGTCAAGCTTATCATTATCATCATGTGATAACAAATCATACAAGCATATACTACATAGGCAACACTCATGTCATTCTATTGTATACATGGAAAGAAGACCTATACTCACAAGAATCTTCAAGGATATGGTACTATCATGCACTACTAACATGAGAAACAACCTATCTAAGCATGTGATGGTCTACTAAGCAATGTATCAAACACTCCAAAAGATAACATACATGTATGAGAGATCATATGCACTCAAGCAAGCACTCAACATTATCATTATCTAATCCAAGAGTAAATGTATGCTAGCAAACACAAGGACACATTAATATAAATCATGCAGTGGCAACATGATAATAAGCTACAATTTATGCATATATCATAAAGAACTAAGCAATGAATTATGACATGAAATGAGATCATATACAAACATTCACATGCATCGTCGCATAGAGATATGCTACTATAATAGATAGAACTAAGAATTATATATACCCCTAGTACCGAAGATACCAATGTAGCTACAAATGAATGATAGTCTAGACAAACAACACACATGCGATAAGATGATAACCTGAATACAATAGTTAAGTCTATGAATGGCCTACTAAACAAATAAGAACAATCAAAGAATATCATCATCTTAGACAGATCTAACTCTTTCACCATAAACAATTAATAAGCTAGCACTAAGCAAGCCACAACCAAATATGCATTCAACTAGAAAGCTACTAGCGGCAAGTCATGCATGAATAGTATATTCAACATGGATCAACACTACACTATATATTTCTGTAACAAGCAATATGACGCCATTGAATAATTACAGAGTAATACAAGCAACTCTATGCATGATCATGAAACTTAGAAACTACTCTTTAAATACAAATAAACATCTAGACAAGTCACAAAATAATACATATAAATTATGGAGAAAACATGCACGGGTGATTTAATTAGGAGAACTAAATCACACACCAATCAAGCATATAATTCAGATACAAATAGAATATGGCACCAAATATTTATATATGGAATTCTAGTCTAAATTATACCCGACAACTATGAAAAGTAACAACACAGCTAGGCTTCTAAGATTATTTGGCACATCTTCGGTGTTGGGCTCGACATCAACAAACGTGTGTATGATAGGCTAACACGGCTATGCCACCGGACGACATTTGGTTCACCGGCAACGCGGTAAACTACAAAACTGCGACTAGGGATCATGTCTAGGAGATAGGCATAGATGATATTAGACTAATATTCAAATGAATTGCTCTGATTCTCACCGTGTGCGACGAATCTGTCCGACGAACTTGTATATCGAACCGAAGTAGATGGAGAAATTGGCGAGCTGTAGTTGATGAATCGAGGAACAAATCGTCTGAATGAGATCCTGGTGTCAAGGAGATTTTGGTGGCGCAAGGATTCGAGAAGCGGAGGTTCGGATAGTGGATTAGATGGCTGCTGCCATGGTGAGTACTATGGCGGCTGTAGGTTTTCTATGGCCGCTGGGGGTTGTGTGCAGGGGCTATAGGAGGGGTTTCATAAGAGAAATAGGGAGGGGATGAGGTGCTGTATTTATCAGACTCGAACAAGGGTTCAAGGGGTCGTGGCAGGAACACCAAGAAGGAGAAGCGGCAGCGCTGCCTGCAGTGCTCGTGGAGGACTCGTCCAATGCAAGACGAACAGACACAGAGCGCCTTGGTTGGGCTGAAATAAATAGAAGAGAGAAGGTGGGGTTAAACGGTGATTATGTTGGGCTTGAGACCAATAAGAAAAGAAAATAAGACAAGAAAAGAAAATGATGGGCTTAGTCCATCACGTGGTTGAGAAAGAAAAGAAAATGAAGAGAGGCAAAACTAGGCCTTATAGAAAGAAAAGGAATGAATCGTGACACAAAAGATGAAGAAAGAAAACAGGGAAGGGAAGCTAGCAGTACGGCCAGGTACACGCACATGTGCATGGCCACGGAATAAAATCTCTCCGGACTTTCAGAAAGAACCAGAAATACTGAGAATCAATAAATAAGAATAAATTCAACGGATTATATTTTAATATGCTGAAGACAACAAAAACACAATCGAACTTGAGGAACAAATAAAGCTAAAATTTATATTCATTTTGTTATTAATTCATGTTAAAGCCGTTTACGTATGAAATTTTCAATTAAACTTTCATTAGTTAAACAAAATTTTCTAGTCCGCATTTTCAGATAAAAGTTTTTTGAAAATTGTCAAAAATCGGTCCGTTACAATATTGGAAAATTCTTTAATCATGTTAGTAAACATGAGGATATTAAGGATAGATCCCTTGCAGAACTTGCTCCAAACTATGAAATTGCTGCAGCTTTTTTAGTTCACAAGTTGGAAGCTAGGTTTGTTAATCTTAACCCCTTAATGCAAGTAATGTTTCTTAAACTTAAAAAAATTGAGGACCCTGAAAAGAGGGATTTTATTCTAGAAACTTTGCTTAACAAATTCTATGATGTTGCCAAGGAAGCTAGAAAAGTCTTTAAACGTTTTAATATGCTAGGCTCATGTGTAGATGTTGTTGGTACATGAGAAAAGATGAACAAAACCGAACCTAATGGGGAGGAAATTAAGATACCAATACCTTTTAAACTTGTAGCAATGCATGAAATCATAGAAAAGAATCTTGATTGGATTGTTCCCGAAAACCCGTTTGATGAAAATAGTGAACCCAAGAGCGTTGAGAGAGGATCCTCTAGAACTTATTTGGATGAGATACCTTTCCTTGTTGAAGATATTTCTGGTATTAATCTTAATGCTTCTTCATTGGAGAACACTTGATTCTTTTTCTTGCTCCTTATGCCTAACTTAAAAGCGTTAAAGAAAAGTACTTATTGGGAGATAACTCAAAAGTTTTAGATGAGTCTTGAAAGTTATTACTTCAGTAATAAACGCTTATTATCCTTTTTATTTGCTTTTTGTGCCAAGAGTAACCTCTAATGAGAGAGAAGTAATGATTGGGAAAGTTGTTGTACCGAAACAGATTGATGTGCTTCACCGTAAAAATTTATGTAAAATCTATGTACGTCCTTTTGAGGCGTGCATTTTTGTGCTTCTGCCCCAGGTTATTATCTACTTTCGTTAGTTCAACACTTTTCGATTTGAGCAACAGAAGGTCTTCGAAAAAATCCATCTTTACCTGCTGGTCTGTTTTGACAGATTTCTGCCTTTATTTGCATTTGCTTCTTGTTGGTTCCTTTTTGAGTTCTTTTGGGGAATTGAGCTTTTTGAGAGAAGTGCTACAGTAGCTTGTGTTTTAATGGAAGTTTTATTGGTGTTGGAACTGAACCTAATGACCTATTATCTTGAGTGCACTAATGTTGCTAATAAAGATTGTGTGAAGTTTTGTATGAAGGAAAATTTTCAGGTGTATGGAAGGAATAAGTAATGAGATGAAGGATGGACTAAAGCTCAAGCTTGGGGATGCTACGCGTGTCACCCCAAGAAATATCCAAGAAGTACAAGCTTCAAAGCTTGGGGATGCCCAAGGCATCCCTTTCTTTATCAATAAAAATCTCAGGTTTCTTCCAAACACTTCATTTTTATTGTTTCATGCACAATTGTGTTGTTCTTGGAGCGTCTTCTTTTTCATTCGTTTTGGTTTTTATTTTGCTTGGTTTTCTTAGTTTGCTGAATAAATCGGTTGGACCCCCTCTTTCTTACATTGGTTTTCAAATAGTTTGGTTTGGAATGGAAAAGAGTAGGAAAGTTCATGCTTAAGTGGTAAAGAGAGTTTGTTTTTGACTGTGGCTTATGCTTTGTCATGCCATGCTTGATATTGTTTTTAGTCTTAGTATTATTTGTTGTAGCATGACATGTTATAAACAATTGAGATTGCTTAATGTGCCTTGAAAGAATCATGCGTTGTTTTAGCATATTAAAGCATAGTATTGTGGTATTCTCCTTTGATGCTTTATTTGGGTTGACTTGGCACATGCTCACACCATGTTATGACTATCCCAAGTCACTATAGCCTTTATGATCCTTTAGTTTTCAACTTGTAGTATCACTTTATGCTTTGATCAATGATGTTTTGTCGCTCTGCATGATTATGGCCATTATTGCTCTCTTAGTTGGTCGCTCCCAGTATTTTGCTAGCCTCCGCAACCAAGTGTGAGTTCCACTCATGCATCCAACTCCTTAAACCAAGTTTTTCCAAAGAGTCCACCATACCTACCTATTAGCATATGCTATTCCAAGTATATTCATGTTTTTGTCTATCTTCCGAATTAAACTTGTTATGAGAAAACTAGTGATTAAAGCTCTCACGAACTTCATGGCACACTTTACTTTATTGCATTTAATAAACTTGAACCATTGTGTCCATCTTTGTTGCGTATATGCTTGCGCTTTATAAGTTGAAGTTAGCAGAACCATGTATCATAGGGAACACTTTCAACATTGCATCTGTACTTTGTACCCCGTTGATATCATGTTCTTTTGCTTATGGATCCCGGTGGTGTGAAATAAAAGGGGAACTTGTAAGATCATGGAGTTTGTATGTGTGCTAGAGAAACACCTGGGCCGCTAGCCTAGGCCATGCCTAATCATGGTGGAAACTTGTAGCATAACCATAGTGAGCACTCTATGAAGCATTGATACATTGCAAATGTATCTATAATTTTTGATGTTCCATGCTTGGTTTTATCCACTTTCTTGTGTTTTGTTCCAACTTTGGAGTACTTTTATTATGATTTCTTGGACTAACCTATTAACAAGAGCGACAGTGCCAGCTGCCTGTTTTCTGTTGTTTTTGGTTCCAGAAAAGTCAGAAAATGAATATTCTCGGAATTGGACGGGACAAAAGCCAAAGTGCCTATTTTTCCAGAAGGGATCAAGTGCCAGAATACGAGACGGAGAGGGGCCAGGGGCCAGCCACACTACCTGGCCGTGCGGCCAGGCTTGGCCCGCGCCAGGGGGTGGTCTGGCCGACCCCAGCACCCCCTCGGCCTCTCCTTCCGCCTATAAGTTGCCCTCGGGACGAAAACCCTAAGTATCCGATCAAAAATCCACAAAAGAGTCTGTAGCCGCCGTCATCTCCATCCCTAGATCGGGAGGGATCTGAAGCTCTTCCCGGCACCCTGCCGGAGAGGGGAATTCACCCTGGAGGCCTTCTTCATCACCATGCAAGCCTCCGGTGTGATGCGTGAGTAGTTCATCCTTGGACTACGGATCCATGTAGTAGCTAGATGGCTGGTTTCTCCTCCTTTGTGCTTTCATGTTTAGATCTTGTGAGCTCCGTTCATGATCAAGATCATCTATTTGTAATTCTTACATGTTGTGTTTGCGGGGATCCGATGGATATTGAGATGCTATTTCAGATTGATTATTGATTCTATCATGTCTTTGTTATTTGAGATCTTGCATGCTTTCCGTTGTTAGTAGCTATCTTGGCCAAGTAGATGCTAGCAACTCCAAGAGTTAGTATTTATGCTCGATAGTGGGTTCATGCCTCTGGTAATGTAGGGAAGTGACAGAAATCTCTAAGGTACTAGATGTGCTATTGCTACTAGGGAGAAAACAACAATCTTTTGTTCATAGAACAATCATATTGTTTACTTTACACGCAGTTCGTAAAGCAATAATCTGTTGCTTGCAACTTAATACTGGAGGGGGTTCAGATGATAACCTGAAGGTGGATTATTAGTCATAGATGCAGTTGGATGGCGGTCTATGTATTATGTTGTAATGCCCAATCAAGTCTCAAAGGAGTCAAGATGATTAGTATATGCATGTATTGCTTTCTCGGTGTTTGTCAATTGCCCCGTTGTAATTTGTTCACCCAGCATGTTATCTATCTAAGGAGAGCCACCTCTAGTGAACTATGGATCCCGGTCCTTTTCTTTACATACAATCTACAATCTTTTACTGCTTTGTGTTTACTTTCTGCAAACTTTTACTTCTTTCCATTCGATACGTTTAATCCTTTGTTTTCCGCAAAACACGGTGAGATTGACAACCTCATCGCAAGTTGGGGACAAAGTTCTGTGGTTGTGTTGTGCAGGTCTCCACGTTGATACTAGCACTGGTAGTGCGCCCCGCCAAAGCTTAGCTAGTAACACCTTTGAGGTGTTTCCTTGATCCTACTGGTTCGATTAAACCTTCGTTTCATAACTGAGGGAAACTTGCTGCTGTGCTCATCATACCTTCCTCTTGGGTTTCCCAATGAGCTCTACATCAACACCACGCACCAAGCACTTTTCTGGGTGCCGTGTATTGAGCCATCAAGCGATTTTCTAGCATCGTTGCCTGGGAGTTAAGGACATCTTCACAAGGGGAGTCCCTCATAACCAATCTCTTTACTTTGTTGTTTTTGTTTTGCTTAGTTTCCTTTTTTCCTTTGTTTGCTTGTTTTGTTCTTCAAAAATCCAAAAAAAATTAGTTTTACTAGTTTGCTTTATTATTTGAAAACCCAAAAAAATGACTACTCTTGAAAACACTAAGTTGTGTGACTTCACTAGCACCAACAACAATGATTTTATGAGCACTCCTATTGCTCCACCTGTGGCTGAAAATACTTTCTTTGAGATAAAACCTGCTTTGCTCAATCTTGTTATGAGAGAGCAATTTTCGGGTATTGGTAATGAAGATGCTGCTTCCCATCTAAATAACTTTGTTGAACTTTGTGAGATGCAAAAGCATAGGGATATAGATGGTGATATTATTAAGCTGAAATTGTTTCCTTTCTCTTTGAGAGGAAAAGCTAAAGAATGGTTGAATTCCTTAACTAGGAATAGTATTGATTCTTGGACTAAGTGCAAAGATGCTTTTATTGGAAAATACTATCCTCCTGCTAAGATTATATCCATGAGAAGTGAAATAATGAAGTTTAAACAACTTGATAATGAGCATGTTGCTCAAGCTTGGGAAAGAATGAAATCTTTGGTAAAGAATTGTCCCACTCATGGACTGACTGCTTGGATGATCATCCAAACTTTTTATGCAGGATTGAACTATTCTTCAAGGAACCTATTGGATTTAGCTGCTGGAGGTACATTTATGACCATCACTTTGGGTGCCGCAACAAAACTATTGGATAATATGATGGTTAATTATTCTGAATGGCATACTGAGAGAGCTCCACAAGGTAAGGAGGTAAATTCTGTTGAGGAAACCTCTTCCTTGAGTGATAAGATTGATATTATTATGTCTATGCTTGTTAGTGGGAAAGCCCATATTGATCCAAATAATGTTCCTTTAGCCTCTTTGGTTGCTCAAGAAGAGCAAGTTGATGTGAACTTCATAAGAAATAACAACTTTGGCAACAATGCTTATGGTAATAATGCTTATAGGAACAATTTTGGTAACAACAATTATAAGCCATATCCTCCCAACAATGGTAAATCTGAATTACCTAGTGAAGGTAGAATTTTGGAAGTTGAAAGAGCCACTAAAAACTTTATGAAAATGCAATATGAGCAAAATAGACTATTTACTAAAACAATGGAGGAGCAATCTATCATTTTGAAGAACATTAGCCATCAACTTGAGAGTCTAAATAGGGAAATTCCTAGTTTAAAATTGAAACTCTCTAATGCTGAAAGAAATATATCATCTTTGTCTGAAGCTCAATCTTCATTGATTAATAAAATGGCTGCTAAACCTGAAACTAATGAGAATCCCTTTGCAGCCACTAATGCTATACAAGTAAGAATTGATGAAAATGTTAGACTATTAGCTGAATTACATGCTAAGTGGGAAAGAGAAGATGAAATTGCTAGAAACATTAGTGTTTCTACTATTACCACCACTAGTGTTGAGGCTAGTAATAGTTCTACTACTTTAGATGATAAAGTTGATTTTGATCTTGATGGTTGCAACATCTCTGAATTTATTAAGTTCCTACAAAAGCTTGCTAAAAGTTCTAATGCTAGTGCTATGAACATGGCTTTTACAAAACACATTACTGATGCTCTCATAAAGATTAAAGAAGAAAAGATGAAACATAAAGCTTCTATTCCTATAAAGCAAGAAGATGGTTGGGAACCCATCATTAATATGAAAGTGAATGACTTTGATTTCAAATCTTTGTGTGATCTTGATAGTAGTGTTTCTATTATGCCTAGAAGGATTTATGATATGCTTGATTTGCCTCCTCTTGAAGATTGTTATTTGAATGTCCCACTTGATGCTAATGCTAAAAAGAAACTCATGGGGAGTCTTAATGATATTCTTATTATGGTTAATGATTCCTATGTCCCTGTTGATTTCTATGTTTTGGATGTTGAATACAATGCTTCTTGTCCTATTACTTTGGGAAGACCTTTTCTTAGAACTGTTGGTGCCATCATTTATGAAAGAAGGCACCATTAAATATCAACTCCCACTCAAGAAAGGTATAGAACACTTCCCTAAAAAGATAGAAAAGATTTCTTTTGCTTCTCCTATGAAAACAAAATTTGGTCTTAATGCTTCTTCATTTGAGAACACTTGATTCTTTCTTTGGTTCTTATGCCTAACTTAAAGGCGTTAAAGAAAAGTACTTGTTGGAAGATAACCCAAGAGTTTTAGTTGAGTCTTGGAAGTTATTACCTCTGTAATTAACCTCTCCTTATCCTTTTTATTTGCTTTTTGTGCCAAGAGTAACCTCTAATGAGAGTGAAGTAATGATTGGGAAAGTTGCTGTCCTAAAACAGATTTCTGTGCTTCACCGTAAAAATTCCTGAGAGAGCTTTGTACGTCGGATTTATCTATAATTTTTTGTGATTCTGCCCCAGGATGTTATCTAACTTTCGTTAGTTCAACACTTTTTTATTTGAGCAACAGATGGTCTTCTAAAAAATTTGTCTTTACCTGCTGGTCTGTTTTGACAGATTTCTGCCATTTTCTTCATTTGCTTCTTATTAGTTCCTTCTTGAGTTCCTTTGGGGAATTGAGCTTTTTGAGGGAAGTGCTACAGTATCTAGTGTTCTAATGGAAGTTTATTTGGTGTTAGAACTGAACCTTGAGACTTATTTATCTTAAGTGCACTAATGTTGCTAATGAGATTGTGTGAAGTTTTGTATGAAGGAAAATTTCCAGGTGTATGGAAGGAATGAGTAATGAGATGAAGGATGGACTAAAACTCAAGCTTGGGGATGCCACACGTGTCACCCCAATAAATATCCAAGAAGTACAAGCGTCAAAGCTTGGGGATGCCCAAGGCATCCCCTTCTTCATCAATAAAAATTCCAGGTTTCTTCCAAACGCTTCATTTTTATTGTTTCGTGCAAAGTTGTGTTTCTCTTGGAGCGTCTTCTTTTTCGTTTTCATTTTAGTTTTTAGTTTTCTTGGTTTTCTTAGTTTTCTGAATAAGTTGGTTGGAGCCCCTCTTTCACACTTTGGTTTGCAAATAGTTTGATTTGGTTTGAAAAAGAGTAGGAAAGTTCATACTTATGTGGTAAAAAGAGCTCGTTTTTGACTGTGGCCTATGCTTTGTCATGCCATGCTTGATATTGTTTTGGATTTATGCTTAGTATTGTTTGCTGTAGCATGACTTGTTATAAACAATTGAGATTGCTTAATGTGCCTTGGATGAATCATGCGTTGTTTTAGCATATTAAAGCATAGTATAGTGGTATTCTCCTTTGATTCTTTATTTGGGTTGATTTGGCGCATGCTCACACCATGTTATGACTATCTCAAGTCACCATAGCCTTTATGATCCTTTAGTTTTAAACTTGTAGTATCACTTTATGCTTTGATCAATGATGTTTTGTCGCTCTGCATGATTATGGCCATTATTGCTCTCTTAGTTTGTCGCTCCCAGTCTTTTGCTAGCCTCCACAACAAAGTATGAGTTCCACTCATGCATCCAACTCCCTAAACCAAGTTTTTCCAAAGAGTCCACCATACCTACCTACTAGCTTATGCTATTCCAAGTATATTCATGCTTTTGTTTACCTTCCACTTGTTATGAGAAAACTAGTGATTAAAGCTCTCACGAACTTGATGGCACACTTTACTTTATTGCCTCTAATAAACTTGAACCATTGCGTATTCTATGTTGTATATGCTTGCACTTATTTGTTGGGAATTAGCAGAACCATGCTTTCATGGGGAACGCTTTCAACATTGCACTTGGTACTTGTACCTAGTTGATATCATGCTCTTTTGTATATGGATGTCGTCGGTGTGAAATGAAAGGGGAGCTTGTAAGTCCATGGAGTTATGTATATGTGTTAGAGAAACGCCTAGGCCGCTGGTCTAATCCATGCTGACATGATGGAAACCTGCAGCGTAACCATAATGAGCTGTCTATGAAGCATTCTTCTTATAAAAAAGAGTCCTATTGAGAAAAAAAGAGAAAGGAAAAAAAAGATACTATGAAAAGAGGAAAGAGAGAAAAAAGCACCATATTACCATGGTAAATAAGAAGAATGCTGAGATGCTCGTTGTCTGCTTGCCTTGTCATTTTGATATGGGGATTCTTCCGTATCATCGGGCAAGGGGTACCCCGTTGGCGGTTCTCTATGATACACATGTACTTACAATGACAAGAACTTACCGGTGACTAAACTTGATTAGCATGAGGAGCGGCCCTCGTATACAAGGGACATGAGATTTCTGACTTATACTTCGTCAAGCATGTACACCATAGTTTGTTCACTTTAACCTTAATCATTTCAAGATGCTTATGATAGGGGCAATGAGAGATGAAAGCTATAAGTATCATAATTTTTGGAAGCTCTTTATGAGACTTGAATCCCTACTTCCTTTTTACAAAAGGCCTTTCTTCCACCATTATATTGAGTCTCCACCTTCTATCTTTATGCACCTACTTTGAGAGCATAGTGGCCATTCTTAGTTCTATGTGCATTGTCCCAAGACTAGTTGATTGATGCATGACTTGTTATTGCTTGTTTGAAACTATTGTATCTAGTCACTCTTATGAACTTTGAAGGTGTCCTATGCATTTATATTTGCTACTCTATGAGGGACAAGATGAATACTTTTATGCTATGTTTTCTTTATGTGAAACAAACAAACGTCTTACAAAGCATTGTTATTCATGAATCTTTTGTTTGCGCCTTTTCATGTTGCATCATAGTTTCTTTGCTTATTGCTAGAACTTTGTCTTTCATGTTATGATTGAAGTACTATGATCCCAGCTTTGAATGCTTTGCAAATACTTTGATCAAGTCTTTGATGGTGCATGTCACCTCAAAAATTCTTTCTTTTTATCACTTACCTACTCGAGGACGAGTAGGAGTTAAGCTTGGGGATGTTGATACATTGCAAATGTATCTATAATTTTTGATGTTCCATGCTTGTTTTATCCACTTTCTTGTGTTTTGTTCCAACTTTGGAGTACTTTTATTATGATTTCTTGGACTAACCTATTAACAAGAGCCACAGTGTCAGCTGCCTGTTTTCTGTTGTTTTTGGTTCCAAAAAAGTCAGAAAATGAATATTCTCGGAATTGGACGGGACAAAAGCCAAAGTGCCTATTTTCCGGAAGGGATCAAGTGCCAGAATATGAGACGGAGAGGGGCCAGGGGCCGACCACACCACCTGGCCGCGTGGCCAGGCTTGGCCCGTGCTAGGGGGTGGTCTGGCCGACCCCAGCACCCCCTCGGCCTCTCCTTCCGCCTATAAGTTTCCCTCGGGACAAAAACCCTAAGTACCCGATCAAAAATCCACGAAAGAGTCTGTAGCCGCCGTCATCTCCATTCCTAGATCGGAAGGGATCTAAAGCTCTTCCCGGCACCCTGCCGGAGAGGGGAATTCACCCTGGAGGCCTTCTTCATCACCATGCAAGCCCCCGGTGTGATGCGTGAGTAGTTCATCCTTGGACTACGGATCCATGTAGTAGCTAGATGGCTGGTTTCTCCTCCTTTGTTCTTTCATGTTTAGATCTTGTGAGCTCCGTTCATGATCAAGATCATCTATTTGTAATCCTTACATGTTGTGTTGGCGGGGATCCGATGGATATTGAGATGCTATCTTAGATTGATTATTGATTCTATCATGTCTTTGTTATTTGAGATCTTGCATGTTTTCCGTTGTTAGTAGCTATCTTGGCCAAGTAGATGCTAGAAACTCCAAGAGTTAGTATTTATGCTCGATAGTGGGTTCATGCCTCTGGTAATCTGGGGAAGTGACAGAAATCTCTAAGGTACTAGATGTGCTGTTGCTACTAGGGAGAAAACAACGATCTTTTGTTCATAGAACAATCGTATTGTTTACTTTACACGCAGTTCGTAAAGCAATAATCTATTGCTTGCAACTTAATACTGGAGGGGGTTTGGATGATAACCTGAAGGTGGATTATTAGTCATAGATGCATTTGGATGGCGGTCTATGTATTATGTTGTAATGCCCAATCAAGTCTCAAAGGAGTCAAGATGATTAGTATATCCATGTATTGCTTTCTCGGTGTTTGTCAATTGCCCCGCTGTAATTTGTTCACCCAGCATGTTATCTATCTAAGGAGAGCCACCTCTAGTGAACTATGGATCCCGGTCCTTGTCTTTTACATACAATCTACAATCTTTTACTGCTTTGTGTTTACTTTCTGCAAACTTTTACTTCTTTCCATTCGATACGTTTAATCCTTTGTTTTCTGCAAAACACGGTGAGATTGACAACCTCATCGCAAGTTGGGGACAAAGTTCTGTGGTTGTGTTGTGTAGGTCTCCACGTTGCTACAAGAACTGGTAGTGCGCCCTGCCAAAGCTCAGCTAGTAACACCTTTGAGGTGTTTCCTTGCTCCTACCGGTTCGATTAAACCTTGGTTTCATAACTGAGGGAAACTTGCTGATGTGCTCATCATACCTTCCTCTTGGGGTTCCCAACGAGCTCTACATCAACACAATGCACCAAGCACTTTTTTGGGCGCCGTGTATTGAGCCATCAAGCATCCTTAATAAAAACCTATGCAAATAGCAAATAAAAAGATCGCTGAGATGCTCATTGTCTGCTTGCCTTGTCATTTTGATTATGGGATAGCTCCTATATCATGTGCAAGGGGTACCCCGTTGATGGTTCTTTATGATACATATGTACTTACAATGACAAGAGATTACTTGTTACTAAAGTTGAGTAGCATGAGGTTCGGTCTTCGTAAGTAAGGGGCATGAGATTTCGGCTTATAACTTGTCAAGCATATCCTCTTAGTTGTGTCACTTTAACCTTAATCACCTTCAAGATGCTTATGATAGGGGCAATGAGAGGTGAAAGCTAATAAGTACCATAATTTTTGGAAGCTCTTTATGAGACTTGAATCCCTACTTCCTTCTATGAAGGCCTTTCTTTTACTTTTATGTTGAGTATCCACCTTCTATCTTTATGCACCTACTTTGAGAGCATAGTGGCCATTCTTAGTTCTATGTGCATTGTCCCAAGACTTGATGATTGATGCATAGCTTTGATATTGCTTGTTTTAAACTATTTGTGTCTAGTCACTCTTATGAACTTCGAAGGTGTCCTATGCATTTATGTTTGCTACTCTATGAGGGACAAGCTAGATGCCACTATGCTATGTTTTCTTTATGTGAAACAAACAAACGTCTTGCAAAGCATTATTATTCATGAATCTTTTGTTTATGCCTTTTCGTGTTGCAACTTAGTTGCTTTGCCTTATTGTTAGAACTTTGTCTTTCATGTTTTGATTGAAGTACTATGATCCCAGCTATCAATGTTTTACAAATACTTTGATCAAGTTTATGATGGTGCATGTCACCTCAAAAATTGTTCTTTCTTTTTATCACTTACCTACTCGAGGACGAGCAGGAGTTAAGCTTGGGGATGTTGATATGTTGCTAATGTATCCATAATTTTTGATGTTCCATGCTTGGTTTTATCTACTTTCTTATGTTTTGTCCACACTTTGGAGTACTTTTCATATAATTTCTTGGACTAACCTATTAACAAGAGCCACAGTGTCAGCTGCCTGTTTTCTGCTGTTTTTGGTTCCAGGAAAGTCAGAAAATGAATATTCTCGGAATTGGACGGGACAAAAGCCAATGTTAGTTTTTCACCAAGGGACACCAGGAGCCAGAATACGAGATGGAGAGGGGCTAGGGCCTGGCCACACCACCTGGCCGCGCGGCCAGGCTTGGCCCGCACCAGGGGGTGGTCTGGCCACCCCAGGCACCCCCTCGGCCTCTCCTTTCACCTATATATTGCCTTTGATACAAAAACCCTAAGTACCCGATCAAAATTCCATGAAAGAGTCTGTAACCGCCGTCATCTCCATCCCTAGATCGGGAGGGATATGAAGCTCTTCTCGGCACCCTGCCGGAGAGGGGAATTCACCCTAGAGGCCTTCTTCATCATCATGCAAGCCTCCGATGTGATGCGTGAGTAGTTCATCTCTGGACTACGGGTCCATGTAGTGGCTAGATGGCTGGTTCTCCTCCTTTGTGCTATCATGTTTAGATCTTGTGAGCTCCGTTCATGATCAAGATCATCTATTTGTAATTCATACATGTTGTGTTTGCAGGGATCCGATGGATATTGAGATGCTATTTCAGATTAATTATTGATTCTATCATGTCTTTGTTATTTGTGATCTTGCATGCTTTCCGTTGTTAGTAGCTATCTTGGCCAAGTAGATGCTATCAACTCCAAGAGTTAGTATTTATGCTCGATAGTGGGTTCATGCCTCTAGTAATCTAGGGAAGTGACAGAAATCTCTAAGGTACTAGATGTGTTGTTGCTACTAGGGAGAAAACAACAATCCTTTGTTCATAGAACAATCGTATTGTGTACTTTACACGCAATTCGTAATGCAATTATCCGTTGCTTGCAACTTAATACTAGAGGGGGTTCGGATGATAACCTGAAGGTGGATTATTAGTCATAGATGCAGTTGGATGGCGGTCTATGTATAATGTTGTAATGCCCAATCGAATCTCAAAGGAGTCAAGGTGAGTAGTATACGCTTGTATGCTTTCTCGATGTTTGTTAATTGCCCCGCCGTAATTTGTTCACCCAACATGTCATCTATCTTAAGGAGAGCCACCACTAGTGAACTATGGACCCCGGTCCTTTCTTTTACCATCAATCTACAATCAACTGTTTACTGCTTTGTGTTTACTTTCTGCAAACTATTACTTTCTTCCACTCGATACGTTTAATCCTTTGTTTTCAGCAAAACCGGTGAGATTGACAACCTCATCGCAAGTTGGGGGCAGATTTCTGTTGTTGTGTTGTGCAGGTCTCCATGTTGCTGCTGGCACAGGTAGTGCGCCCTGCCAAAAGTTCAGCTAGCAACACCTTTGGGGTGTTTCCTTGATCCTACTGGATTGATAACCTTGGTTTCATAACTGAGGGAAAACTTGCTTCTGTGCTCATCATACCTTCCTCTTGGGGTTCCCCAACGAGCTCGATATATTTTGGGCCATCACCCCTCGGCCTCCCTCTTCGCCTATAAGTTGCCTCTTGACCTAAAAACCAAGGGGGGTTCGATGTTTTTCTAGAAAGAGTTCCGCTGCGCCGCCACCACTAGATTCCGTGATTCGGAACTAGAAACTTCGTTCTGGCACCCTGCCGGGACGGGGAATTGGAGGAGATCATCGCCATCATCATCACCATCGCTTCTCCATCGACCATCCATGTTTCCCCATCTATGAGTGAGTAATCCCCCGCTGTAGGCTATGGGGATAGTAGGGATTGGATGAGATTGTTCGTGTAATGGCATCAGATGGTTAGGGCATGGTGCCTAGTATCTATTATTAGTGCTTTTTGACTTTGTTGCAACTTGTTATGCTTAATGCTTGTCACTAGGGCCCGAGTGCCATGATTTCAGATCTGAACATGTTATTGATTCATTATGATAGTATTGTTTATGGTCTTACCTGCAAGTCGTATACACACGTTGTTGTCCGGAACCAAAGGCCCCGAAGTGATAGCAATCGGGATAACCGGAGGGAATGGCTTTGATGTGAGGATCACATGTGTTCACAGAGTGTTAATGCTTTCCTCCGGTGCTCTATTAAAAGGAGCACCTTAATTTCCAGTAGTTCCCTTGAGGCCCCGCTATAAACGGGCTGGCAGGACAAAAGATGTTGTGCAAGTTCTCATTGCGAGCACGTATGACTATATATGGAACACATGCCTATGATTATTTAGTACTTGGATGCTTTATCTTATTTATCTGCAAATGCCCTATGTCTTGATTGCCATGTGAATTGTCTTGTCCATGCAAAGGCACGTCCATCCATCCCTATGCCTACCGCGCTTTAATCCTACTGTTTACTGCAATTGTTACTATTGTCTTTACTTTTACTACTACTATTACTTTGCTATTGTTACTACAAAACTGTTGCTACTGATAAACTGTTGTGAGCAAGATTGTTTCTAGGTGCAGCTGAATTGACAAATCAGTTGTTAAGGCTTATAAATATTCTTTGGCTTCCCTTGTGTCGAATCAATAAATTGGGTTTCACTTCCCTCGAAAATACTACGATACACCCCCTATACTTGTGGGTCATCTAGTATGGTCTTTATTTTCTTCGGATTGGCCTCGATCCCTCTCGCGGAGATGAGGTACCCGAGAAATTTCCCAGATGGTTCGTTGCAGGCGCATTTGTCCGGATTCAGCTTGATCCGATAGCGGTCAAAGTTATCGAAGGTCTCGTGGAGATCGTCGAGTAACAAGGCTTCCTTCTTGGTTTTGACGATGATGTCATCGACATAGACTTGAATGTTACGACCAAATTGGCTCTTGAGGTAGGTCTGCATACACCGCTGGTAGGTGGCCCCTGCGTTTTCCAGCCCAAAGGGCATCGTTCTGTAGCAGAAGACACCAAAGGGTGTGATGAACGCCGTTTTCTCCTGGTATACCTCCTTCATTCGAATCTAGTGGTAGCCTGAGTAGGCATCGAGGAAGCAGAGGCACTCGCATCCCGCGGTGGAGTCGATTATCTGGTCGATCCACGACAATGGGAAGTGATCCTTTGGGCAATGTTTGTTTAAGGAGGTGAAGTCCACGCACATCCACAGGATATCCGTGTCCTTTTTAGGAACGAGCATGGGGTTTGCTACCCAATGCTTTCCTTGATCTCGTGTATGAAGTTAGCGTCAAGGTGTCTGTTGACTTCCACACCGACCTCTTTTGACCTTGGCTAAGATAGTCGACGTATCATCTGCTTCACTGGTCTTGCTTCAGGATTCACATTGAGTGAGTGCTCGACGAATTCCCTGGAAACTCCTGGCATGTTCATAGGACACCAAGCGAAGATTTCCCAGCGCTCATGGAGGAATTCAACGAGCGCGAGTTCCTATGCGGGACTCAAGTTGTTGGCGATGAGGGTCATCTTGGTCGGGTCCGTTGGGTGGACCTAGACTGCCTTTGTGTGGATCGACGTGTCGAAGGATTGGTCGAGTGAGCTTGTCTTACTCAGAGGAGGTAGACTGTTGTCTGTTGACTCCTTCAACCTTGCCAGTTCCTCCTGCATGCTGAAAGAGTGGGAGATTCTGTTGAATTCCCTTTTGCAGCTGTCGGATATCTCGAAGCTTCCGTTGACTATGATAATGCTGTTGGGACCCGACATCTTCATCTGCAGGTAGGCGTACTGTGGCACTTCCATGAACCTCGTGAACACGACGCGCCCGAGGATGCATTGATATTGTGAGGGCCAGTTGACAACTTCAAATTCGATGCGCTTTCGCCGGAAGTTTGCCGGCATTTCGAAGATGACATCCAGGCTGATCTTGCCCAGGGGGTATATGTTGTTCCCTAGGACAATGCCATGGAATGTTGTGTCTGAAGTTTCCAGACATGACAGAGGGATTTTCATGGTGCACAAGGTGCTTGCGAACATGAGGTTGATGTTGTTGCCCCCGTTCATGAAGACGCGACTCATCTCGAAGCCTCTAATTTGTGCCTCGAGCACCAGCGGACAGTGGCCTGGGCGAGTTACTTGACGCGGATGATCGCGCTTGTCGAAAGTAATGCAGGACTCGCTCCCACTGAGGTAATCAATGGTGGGGGTGGAGAGTTCACCGCCAGATTAACTTGGCGAGTGATTGATTTTTGCACCCGATTTTATGGGCATCCTTTTTGGATCATCCCCATGTTTCCTAGTGCTTGAGGGTATGGCTTGCCTCCATGGTTTTGGATAGGCGCAGCTGCAGGTGGTGGTGGCCCGGGTGGCGGTGGAGGTGCTCCATGAGCCACAGTGCTCGGGGCAGCTCCATAGCCCTGGTTTATCGCGTCGCAATTTATTTGCGCTAGGCCTTCATGGAGCTTGAGGAACTCGCGGCAGTCCTTTAAAAGGTGGCTAGATTTTTTCTTGCCGTCGTGCTTGTCGATGTAGAAGTGTATGTTGCACGGTTCGGACAGTTTGTCCTAGATGGATGTTCCAGGTGCCTCATCGTGAGTGCGGTGTTGCCACACTTGCACGGTTTTTCTGCTGTCGTGGTATCCACCACTGCGGTATCCCTTGTTGCGGTTGTTGTTGTCGTGTTTGTCGGTGTAGCCAGCCGCGACCATGTCGACTTCCTCGTGGTCCTCGTAACCGCGCATCCGACGTTTTCCTCGGTGATCGGGTCTGCGACCGAGGTCATCGTCATCATCTGAGTAGACATAGTTCTTCACCGAGTCCTCTCCATCGGCCCACCTGTTCGTGATCTGTTGGAATTATGCCCTAGAGGCAATAATAAAGATGTTATTATTATAATTCTTGTTCATGATAAAGTTTATATTCCATGCTAGAATTGTATTAAGCGGAAACTTTAATACTTGTGTGGTTTGTGAACAACACCGTGTCCCTAGTACGCCTCTATGGACTAGCTCATTGATCAATGATGGTTAAGGTTTCCTAACCATAGACATGAGTTATCAATTGATAATGAGATCATATCATTGGGAGAATGATATGGTGGACAGACCCAAACTAAGCAAAGCTATTAGATCGTTTCATCGTGTTCGTCTTTGCGAAGTTTTTCTCATGTCAAATATTGTATTCCTTAGACCATGAGATAATACAACTCCCTGGTATCGGAAGAAAGCTTTGAGGTCATCAAACGTCATCCTATGAGAGGGTGATCATAAAGGTGTCTCTCAGGTGATCGGAAAGTATCTGTTGGGTTGTGTGTATCGAGATGGAATTTGTCCCTCCCAAGTCGGAGAGATATACTTCGGGCCCACTCGGTAATCGATATCAACACCGCTTGCAAGCATGTGGTTAAGGAGTTAATCACAAAGTGATATCGGATTACGGAACGAGTAAAGTACTTGCTGTGAACGAGATTGAACTAGGTATGACGGTACCGACGATCGAATCTCGGGCAAGTAAAATATCGCGAGACGAAGGGAATATATATATGGGATTGATTCAATCCTGGCATCGTTGTTCATCCGATATGATCATCGATGAATGTGTGGGAGTCAATATGGGTGCCCAGACCCCGCTGTTGATTATTGATAGAAGATCATGTCTGCATATTATCGAACCCGCAGGGTCACACACTTAACGTGTCTCGACGCTAGGATAGATTGGATACTTGGTTTATGAATTTTTTTTGTTCGGAGTCTCGGATGGGATCCGGGACTTCACGAGAGGTTCCGGAGTGGTCCGGAGAATAAGATTCATATAAGGCAGTGCAGTTTTTGGAGTTCGGAATTGTTCCGGGTTAATCGGTATTGTACCGGAAGCTTCTAGGACCTTCCGGAAGGGGACCAACGTGGCCCCACCTTCCGGGAGGGGGCATGGGCCTATGAGGGAGTGTCCTGGCCGCATTGGGCCAGGGGCACAAGGCCCCATAGGGCCCAGCCGATCCTAGATAAGTTTAAATCGTTTAAACTAGAGATAAGATAGGGTTTCTAGAAGGGAGAGTTTAAATCGTTTAAACTAGAGATAGGCTTGGAGGATGGGCAAGGGCTGGTCGCACCCCCCTCTATATATAGAGGGCTGGTGCGCCCCCTCCCCCCCAACCTACACCTTCCTCCAAACCCTAGTTGCCCTGCTGCCCTTCCTCTCTCCCTCCCGACTGTTTGTAGGCGAAGCCCTGCAGCAGAAATTCTCCACCATATACACCACGCCGTCGTGCTGTAGATCCAATCTATCTCTCCACCCTACTTGCTGGTCCGAGGAAGGAGGAGACGTCGAGGTGCTGCACGTGTGCATCTCACGGAGGCACCGCCACTTGTGGTGCTAGATCGGATCGGATCGCGAGGAGGAGAAGCGAGTACGACTACATCACCCACGTTCCGACGAACGTTCCGCTGTGCGAATCTTCGAGGGTATGAAGATCTAATCCAATCTCTCTCGTTGTTTGCATCTCCTAGATTAGATCTTGGCTTTCCCTCTGTTCGCTTCCGTAGAAAATTTTGATTTACTATGCTGCGAAACCCTTCAGTGGTATCAGAGCTAGATCTATGCGTAGATGTGATTCACGAGTAGAACGCAACATGGTTGTTGCGGGCGTTGATGTTTTCTGTTGCAAGCCTCTTGTTTGTGTTCTTCTTATGACGCGGGATAGTGAGATTGAAGCGGTCCAGGCCAACCTTACGCGACGTCGTTCGCGAGACCGGCTCCGCACTTGACGTGTGGCTTGTACCACACATGTGGCTGGTGGATGTCAGTTTCTCTCACTATAGTTGTCATGGGATTAACACCGGAGTTTGGCAACCATAATATCACCGTTGTGGCTTTCCGTAGGTAAGAATCGTTCTTAGCATCTACTCCCATGAGCCACGTAAAACATGCAACAACAAAGTAGAGGCGTCTAACTTGTTTTTGCAGGGAGTGTTTTCTATGATATGGTATGGCCCAAGATGTGATGTGTATAATGTATGCGATGATCATGTTTTGTAATGTTTCACGACTTGCATGTCGATGAGTACACAACCGGCAGGAGCCATATGGTTGTCTTTATAATTGTGTATGACCTGCGAGTCAACTTCTTATACGCCATGTAATAGCTTTACTTTATCGCTAAGTAGTTAGCAATAGTTGTAGTTGCTATTCGTGGTGGAGGCAATCATGGTGGAGTGATGGAGATCATGCCGGAACGCACAAGATGGAGATCATTGCGCGAAGATTGGCTATACCATGTCACATAAAGTTATATGCATGTGATGTTTATCCTTTTATGTATCTTATTATGCTTAGATCGCGACGGTAGCATTATAAGATGATTCCTCACTTAAATATCAAGATAAAACTGTGTTCTCCCTATGTATGCACCGTTGCGAAAGTTCGTCGTGTCCAAGCATCACGTGATGATCGGGTGCTATAGACTCTACGCTCACATACAACGGGTGTAAGCCAGTTTTGCACACGCGGAAATACTTGGGTCTAACTTGACGAGCCTAGCATGTACAGACATGGCCTCGGAACACAAGAACCGAAAGGTTAAGCATGAGTCATATGAATGATATGATCGACACTTCGTTGTCCACCATTGAAACCACATCTCTTCTCGTGATGATCGGATTAGGTGGTGGTGAATTTGGATCGTGTTCACTAAACAATTTGAGGGATGTTGAATTTAGTGGGAGTTCATCTAGTAATTTGATTAAGTTGAACTATTTATCATGAACATAGTCTAAATTGTACTTGCAAATATTGTAGATCACATGGCTAAGTCCAACTTCAACTTCAACGTTTTTGCTGAGAAAGAAAAGCTTAAGAACAATGGGTCTAACTTCACCAATTGGTTCCGCAATCTAAGAATCATTCTCTCTGGCGGTCAAAAGGACTATGTCCTTGGGAAAGCGTTAGGTGACCCCCCTGCTGCAACTGCGCCGGCTGATGAGAAAGCTGTCTATCAGTCGCGCAAAGATGATTATGGTGTGATTAAGAGCACCATGTTGTTTGCTATGGAACCGGAACTTCAAAATCGTTTTGAAAACTATCCCGGGCCCTTTGAGATTCTCGAGGAGCTGAAAACCATGTTTCAGACTCAGGCCCGTTCTGAGAGATATGAGATCTCCGAGAAGTTCTTTAACTGCAAGATGGAGGAAGGGAGTTCCGTTAGTGAGCACGCCATTAAGATGTCAGGCTACACTCAACGCCTTGAGCAACTGGACTGCAAGATTCCAGAGGAGCTCAAGATTGACAGGGTTCTGCAATCACTCCCTCCCAGCTACAAAAGTTTTGTAGTGACTCATAATCAGATTGGTTCCACTGATACGATCACCGAGCTCTTCGCAAAGCTGAAGGCTGCGGAGATGGACATCAAGAAGGATAATCATGTGTTGATGGTCAACAAGCCCTCCTTTAAGAAAGGTAAAGGTGCAAAGAAGCCCTTCAAGAAAAGCGGTGGCAAGCGCGTTGCCCCTGCTGAGAAGAAGCTCAAGTCTGGACCTAAGCCGGACACTGAGTGCTTCTATTGCAAGGACAAGGGTCACTGGAAGCGCAACTGTCCGAAGTACTTAGCGGACAATAAGGCTGGCACCGTCAAAGGTATATTTGATATACATGTTATTGATGTTTTCCTTACTAGCCCTCGTTGTAGTGCCTGGGTATTTGATACCGGTTCAGTTGCTAATATTTGTAACTCGAAACAGGAGCTACGGAATAGACGGCGGCTTGCGAGGGATGAGGTGACGATGCGCGTTGGCAACGGATCAAGAGTTGATGTGATGGCCGTCGGCATGCTCTCCTTAGTTTTACCTTCGGGATTAGTTTTAAACCTTAATAAATGTTATTATGTGCCTGCATTGAGCATGAACATTATTTCTGAATCGTGTTTATTGCAAGACGGTTATTCATTTAAATCGGAGAATAATGGTTGTTCTATTTATATGAGTAACATCTTTTATGGTCATGCACCCCTTGTGAATGGTTTATTTCTTCTAAATCTCGAAAGGGATGAAACACACATCCATAACATTGAGGCTAAGAGATGCAAAGTAGATAGTGATAATACTACTTATTTGTGGCACTGTCGTCTAGGTCATATTGGTGTAAAGCGCATGAAGAAACTCCATTCTGATGGACTTTTGGAGTCTCTTGATTTTGAATCATTTGACACATGCGAACCATGCCTCATGGGCAAGATGATCAAAACCCCGTTCTCCGGTATGATGGAGCGAGCAACGGAATTGTTGGAAATCATACATACCGATGTATGCGGACCGATGAGTGTTTCGACGCGCGGTGGATATCGCTATTTTCTCACTTTTACCGATGACTTAAGTAGATATGGGTATATCTATTTAATGAAACATAAATCTGAAACGTTTGAAAAGTTCAAAGAATTTCAAAATGAAGTGGAGAACCATCGTAACAGAAAGATTAAGTTTCTACGATCCGATCGTGGGGGCGAATATTTGAGTTATGATTTTCTCACGCATCTCAAAGCAAGTGGAATCGTTTCACAACTCACGCCACCCGGAACACCACAGCGCAATGGTGTGTCTGAACGCCGGAATCGAACCCTATTAGATATGGTCCGATCGATGATGTCTCTTACTGATTTGCCGTTATCATTTTGGGGTTATGCATTAGAAACCGCTGCATTCACTTTAAATAGGGCTCCATCTAAATCCGTTGAGAAGACACCGTATGAACTGTGGTTTGGTGCTAAACCCAAGTTGTCATTTCTTAAAGTTTGGGGATGCGAAGCTTACGTCAAGAAGTTGATGCCGGACAAGCTCGAACCTAAAGCGGAGAAATGCGTCTTCATAGGATACCCTAAGGAAACTATTGGGTATACCTTCTATCACAGAACCGAAGGCAAAGTGTTTGTCGCAAAGAACGGTTCCTTTCTTGAGAAGGAGTTTCTCTCGAAAGAAGTGAGTGGGAGGAAAGTAGAGCTAGACGAGGTTATTGAACCTTCTCTTGAATTGGAGAGTAGCGCAGCACCTGAAATTGTTCCAGTGCCGCCTGCACCAACAATAGAGGAAGCTAATGATAAGGATCATGAAGCTTTGGACGATGCTGCTACTGAACGTCGCAGGTCGACAAGGTCGCGTGCCCCTCCTGAGTGGTACGGCAACCCTGTCTTGACTGTCTTGTTAGTAGAAGACAGTGAACCTACGAACT
This sequence comes from Avena sativa, assembly GCA_916181665.1. Lineage (NCBI taxonomy): Eukaryota > Viridiplantae > Streptophyta > Magnoliopsida > Poales > Poaceae > Avena > Avena sativa. The sequence continues at coordinate 20,113,504 of OV702290.1, read as the reverse complement.
ATGAGGAAGCGATGATGAGCCCAGACTCTGAGAAATGGCTAGAAGCCATGAAATCCGAATTGGGATCCATGAGCGAAAACCAAGTATGGACTTTGGTGGACCCTCCTAGCGACCGAAAGGCCGTTGAGTGCAAATGGATCTTCAAGAAGAAAATGGACGCGGATGGTAATGTTACCGTCTATAAAGCACGGCTTGTTGCGAAAGGTTTTCGACAAGTTTAAGGTGTTGACTACGATGAGACTTTCTCTCCCGTAGCGATGTTTAAGTCCATTCGGATTTTATTAGCAATTGCTGCGTTTCATGATTATGAAATATGGCAAATGGATGTCAAGACTGCTTTCCTCAATGGCAACATTGATGAAGAGTTGTATATGATGCAACCCGAAGGTTTTGTCGATCCTAAGGATGCTGATAAAGTATGCAAACTTCAGCGTTCCATTTATGGACTGAAGCAAGCATCTCGGAGTTGGAACCTTCGTTCTGATCAAGTGATCAAGAGCTTTGGATTTGTTCCAAATTGCTACAAAGCTTGCATCTACAAGAAAGTAAGTGGGAGCTCGGTGACGTTTCTGGTACTATATGTGGATGACATATTGATTATTGGAAATGACATCGACATGCTTAACGATGTGAAGAGTTATTTGAACAAGTGTTTTTCAATGAAAGACCTAGGTGAAGCTGCTTATATATTGGGCATAAAAATCTATAGAGATAGACAAAGACGCCTGATAGCTTTAAGCCAGAGTACATACCTAGACAAAGTTCTGAAAAGGTTCAGAATGGATAAGGCATTGAAAGGTTCAGTGCCTATGTTGTCAGGTAAGATATTGAGCAAGGCTCAGTGTCCAGCTACGGTAAATGATAGGGAAGCTATGAGCAAAGTGCCTTATGCCTCGGCCATAGGTTCCATCATGTATGCCATGTTGTGTACTAGACCGGATGTGTCCAATGCTCTTAGTTTGACGAGCAGATATCAAAGTGATCCAGGAGTGGAACACTGGACAGCCGTGAAGAACATCCTAAGGTACCTAAATAGGACTAAAGAAATGTTCTTAGTCTATGGGGGTGATGAACAGCTCGTCGTAAAAGGTTACGTCGATGCTAGTTTCGACACCGACAAGGATGATTCAAAATCTCAGACAGGATACGTGTATATTTTGAATGGAGGAGCTGTGAGCTGGAGAAGCTGCAAGCAAAGCGTGACCGCGGGATCTACAGTAGAAGCGGAATACATGGCTGCTGCAGAAGCGTCAAGTGAAGGAGTTTGGATCAGAAACTTCATCACTGAGCTTGGCGTGGTTCCAAGTGCATTGGACCCACTGGAGATATTGTGTGACAACACTGGCGCCATAGCACTCGCTAAGGAACCAAGATATCATCCAAAGACCAAGCATATCAACCGCAAGTTTCATATAATCCGAGATTATATAACAGATGGAGATCTGAAGATCAGCAAAGTACATACAGATCTGAATGTCGCAGATCCATTGACTAAACCTCTTCCACGTGTAAAACATGATCAGCACCTCAGTGCCATGGGTGTGAGATTGTTGCCAAATGTAAACTAGATTATTGACTCTAGTGCAAGTGGGAGACTGTTGGAATTATGCCCTAGAGGCAATAATAAAGATGTTATTATTATAATTCTTGTTCATGATAAAGTTTATATTCCATGCTAGAATTGTATTAAGCGGAAACTTTAATACTTGTGTGGTTTGTGAACAACACCGTGTCCCTAGTACGCCTCTATGGACTAGATCATTGATCAATGATGGTTAAGGTTTCCTAACCATAGACATGAGTTGTCAATTGATAATGAGATCATATCATTGGGAGAATGATATGGTGGACAGACCCAAACTAAGCAAAGCTATTAGATCGTTTCATCGTGTTCGTCTTTGCGAAGTTTTTCTCATGTCAAATATTGTATTCCTTAGACCATGAGATAATACAACTCCCTGGTATCGGAAGAAAGCTTTGAGGTCATCAAACGTCATCCTATGAGAGGGTGATCATAAAGGTGTCTCTCAGGTGATCGGAAAGTATCTGTTGGGTTGTGTGTATCGAGATGGAATTTGTCCCTCCCAAGTCGGAGAGATATACTTCGGGCCCACTCGGTAATCGATATCAACACCGCTTGCAAGCATGTGGTTAAGGAGTTAATCACAAAGTGATATCGGATTACGGAACGAGTAAAGTACTTGCTGTGAACGAGATTGAACTAGGTATGACGGTACCGACGATCGAATCTCGGGCAAGTAAAATATCACGAGACGAAGGGAATATATATATGGGATTGATTGAATCCTGGCATCGTGGTTCATCCGATATGATCATCGATGAATGTGAGGGAGTCAATATGGGTGCCCAGACCCCGCTGTTGATTATTGATAGAAGATCATGTCTGCATATTCTCGAACCCGCAGGGTCACACACTTAACGTGTCTCGACGCTAGGATAGAGTGGATACTTGGTTTATGAATTTTTTTGTTCGGAGTCTCGGATGGGATCCGGGACATCATGAGAGGTTCCGGAGTGGTCCGGAGAATAAGATTCATATAAGGCAGTGCAGTTTTTGGAGTTCGGAATTGTTCCGGGTTAATCGGTATTGTACCGGAAGCTTCTAGGACCTTCCGGAAGGGGACCAACGTGGCCCCACCTTCCGGGAGGGGGCATGGGCCTATGAGGGAGTGTCCTGGCCGCATTGGGCCAGGGGCACAAGGCCCCATAGGGCCCAGCCGATCCTAGATAAGTTTAAATCGTTTAAACTAGAGATAAGATAGGGTTTCTAGAAGGGAGAGTTTAAATCGTTTAAACTAGAGATAGGCTTGGAGGATGGGCAAGGGCTGGTCGCACCCCCCCCTCTATATATAGAGGGCTGGTGCGCCCCCTCCCCCCCAACCTACACCTTCCTCCAAACCCTAGTTGCCTTGCTGCCCTTCCTCTCTCCCTCCCGACTGTTTATAGGCGAAGCCCTGCAGCAGAAATTCTCCACCATATACACCACGCCGTCGTGCTGTAGATCCAATCTATCTCTCCACCCTACTTGCTGGTCCGAGGAAGGAGGAGACGTCGAGGTGCTGCACGTGTGCATCTCACGGAGGCACCGCCACTTGTGGTGCTAGATCGGATAGGATCGCGAGGAGGAGAAGCGAGTACGACTACATCACCCACGTTCCGACGAACGTTCCGCTGTGCGAATCTTTGAGGGTATGAAGATCTAATCCAATCTCTCTCGTTGTTTGCATCTCCTAGATTAGATCTTGGCTTTCCCTCTGTTCGCTTCCGTAGAAAATTTTGATTTACTATGCTGCGAAACCCTTCATGGTCTCCATCAGGTGGTTGATTGTCTTGGGCTTTGAGCGGCCCAGCTCCTCTCTGAGCTCTTTGCGGCGCACGCCGCTATTGAATGCGTCGATTGTGTGGTCCTTAGAGATGTCTTCTGCAGAGTTTTTGATGATGGACCATCTCTGGATGTATGAGCACATCGACTCACCAGTCTTCTGGTAGCAGCCTCTTAATTCTTCGATTGATGGGGGCCTTTTGTAAGTGCCCTTGAAGTTTCGCACGAACTGTAGACCAGCTCATCCCAGCTGCGAATCGATCCACGCGGGAGGTTATTGAGCCACACACGAGCAGTGCCTTGCAGCTGTAGCTGGAGGCGTTGCATTGTCGTGCTCGTGGTTCTATCGTGTAGCCTGATGGAGAAATATGATCCTCCAGCCAGATCTTTGGGTCCTGGTGGCCGTCGAATTTCGGGTTCTCTGATGGGAGTTTGAACCCTTTTGGCATTCTCTTCTGTCGTATGGCTTTGCTGAAGCAGCTGGCACCGCAGAGGTCTATCTCATCATCTTCTGAGTCAGTCCAACAGGCATGCCTCGCGCGCATCTTGTCGACTTTGCGCTGCGTGATGTCATCGCGCGCGCGTGTCATAGTCGTAGTCATCTCACCGTGAGCGGCGTCACCGTGACATATCATGGTTGTCGTTGCTGGAGGGGAGGAAGGGTAGCACTTAGCTAGAGCCTTGCTTTTCTTTGGCTGCAACACCGGATCCTTGATGAGAGCAGCCTCGACTAGTCCCAAGCCATCGATCGTAGATCGGTGCATGGTGGTCCGTGGGTCCCTAGCTTGCGGCTGGTTGTTGAGCAGGTACATAGTAACTGCCTTCACCGCTGCTTGTCGCGTTTTAGGGAGCACATTGCCTCGTGTGTCCACTGTCATGGACGAGAAGTCGAGGACTCGAGTGGCATTCACTCGCTCCTTCTCGGTGAGGTGAGCGAGTCGAGAACATCTTCTAGCAGCTGTATGATCGTTGCCTTTAGTGGAGGATCCTCCGATGGAGGAGAGTTGAGCCCGACAAAGGCTCGACTCGTCCGCTTCCCTTCTGCGCTCGTCGAGCTGGGCGATTACTTGCTATTGGCACTTGAACTCCTCCTTGAGCAGCCAGTGATAACCCATCAGCATGTCTTGCAATGAGTTAGGTGGTAGGGGGTTGCCCCGTAGAGCTTCCCTATAACGAGCCCACTTAGTGTCGTTGAGCTTTATCAGCACGCACTCTCAGGTTTGCTCATTCACCGAGAGATTCGGCTGATCTTCTAGGGTGGGCCTTTCTGTTCCATTGTTGGTGGGTGCGTGGTTGGCGGGGCCACCGTTCGTGAATGGGATTCCACCGCCAGTGCCGGTGTTGTCCCGAGTGCCACCATTGCCACCCATGTTGATGACGGCTGATGGCCCAAAATATATCGAGCTCATTGCGGAATCCTAAGAGGAAGGTATGATGAGCACAACAGCAAGTTTTCCCTCAGTTATGAAACCAAGGTTATCGAACCTGTAGGAGCAAGGAAACACCTCCAAGGTGTTGTTTCCAACTTGGAATCCTGCACAACACAACCACAGAACTTTGCCCCCAACTTACAATGAGGTTGTCAATCTTTCCGGTTTTGCTGAAAACAAAGGATTAAACATATTGTGTGGAAGATAGTAACAGCTTGCAGAAAGTAAACAGAAAATAGTAAATAGTTGTAGATTGATGGTAAAAAAAGGACCGAGGTCCATAGTTCACTAGAGGTGATTCTCCTTCAGATAGATGACATGTTGGGTGAAGAAATTACAGCGGGGCAATTGACAAACATCGAGAAAGCATACATGCATATACTAATCATCTTGACTCCTATGAGATTTGATTGGGCATTACAACATTATACATAGACCGTAATCCAACTGTATCTATGACTAATAATCCACCTTCAGGTTATCATCCGAACCCCCTCTAGTATTAAGTTGCAAGCAATAGATAATTACATTAAGCATTGCGTGTAAAGTAAACAATACGATTGTTCTATGAACAAAGGATTGTTGTTTTCTCCCTAGTAGCAACAACACATCTAGTACCTTAGAGATTTCTGTCACTTCCCCAGATTACTAGAGGCATGAACCCACTATCGAGCATAAATACTCCCTCTTGGAGTTGCTAGCATCTACTCGTCTAAGATAGCTACTAACAACGGAAAGCATGCAAGATCACAAATAACATAGACATGATAGAATCAATAATCAATCTGAAATAGCATCTCAATATCCATCGGATCCTCGCAAACACAACATGTATGATTACAAATAGATGATCTTGATCATGAACGGAGCTCACAAGATCTAGACATGGTAGCACAAAGGAGAAGAACCAACCATCTAGCTACTACATGGACCCGTAGTCCAGGGATGAACTACTCACGCATCACACTGGAGGCAGACATGGTGATGAAAAAGGCCTCCAGGGTGAATTCTCCCCTCTGGTAGGGTGCCGGGAAGAGCTTCAGATCCCTCCCAATCTAGGGATGGAGATGACGGTGGCTACAGACTCTTTCGTGAAATTTTTATTGGGTCCTTAGGGTTTCTGTATCGGAGGCGATATATAGGTGAAAGGGGAGGTCGAGGGGGTGCCCTAGGCGGCCACACCACCCCCTGGCACGGGCCAGGCCTGGATGCGCGGCCAGGTGGTGTGGCTGGCCTCTGGCCCCTCTCCGTCTCGTCTTCTGGATCCGTGTCCCAATCGGTGAAATATTGACTTTGGCTTTTGTCTCGTCCAATTCCGAGAATATTCATTTTCTGACTTTCCTAGAACCAAAAACAGCAGAAAACAGGCAGCTGGCACTGTGGCATCTTGTTAATAGGTTAGTCCAAGAAAGTGTATAAAAATACTCCAAAGTGTGGACAAAACATAAGAAAGTAGATATAAAACAAGCATGGAACATCAAAAATTATAGATACGTTTGCAACGTATCAACATCCCCAAGTTTAACTCCTGCTCGTCCTCGAGTATGTAAGTGATAAAAAGAAAGAATAATTTTTTAGGTGATATGCACCATTATAAACTTGATCAAAGTATTTGTAAAACATTGATAACTGGGATCATAAACTTTAACATAGCATGAAAGATATAGTTCTAACAATAAGACATAACAAGTATGTTGTAACATGAAAAGGCACAAACAAAAGATTCATGAATAACAATTCTTTGCAAGACATTTGTTTGTTTCACATAAAGAAAGCATAATGAGAATGATATTCAGCTTGTCCTTCATAGAGTAGAAAAACATAAATGCATAGGACACCTTCAAAGTTCATAAGGGTGACTAGATACAAATAGTTTAAGAACAAGCAATATCAAAGTTATGCATCAATCAACAAGTCTTGGGACAATGCACATTAAACTAAGAATGGCCACTATGCTCTCTCAATAGGTGCATAAAGATAGAAGATGGGGACTCAACATAAAAGTAAAAGAAAGGCCTTCATGGAAGGAAGCAGGGATTCAAGTCTCATAAAGAGCTTCCAAAAATTATGGTACTTATTAGCTTTCAGCTCTCATTGCCCCTATCATAAGCATCTTTAGGTGATTAAAGTTAAAGTGACACAACTAAGAGGATATGCTTGACAAGTTATAAGTTGAAATCTCATGCCCCTTGCTTACGAGTACAGAACCTCATGCTACTCAACTTCAGTCACAAGTAAGCTCTTGTCATTGTAAGTACATATGTATCATAGAGAACCGCCAACGGGGTACCCCTTTCCCCCTGACACAGGAGCTATCCCATATCAAAATGACAAGGCAAGTAGACAATGAGCATCTCGGCGATCTTTTTATTTGCTATTTGCATAGGTTTTTATTGAGGATGCTTCATAGAGTGCTCATTATGGTTATGCTACAAGTTTCCACCATGATTAGGCATGTCTTAGTCTAGCGGCCCAGGCGTTTCTCTAACACACATACAAACTCCATGATCTTATAAGTTCCCCTTTTATTTCACACTGTCGGGATCCATAAGCAAAAGAATCATGATATCAACAGAATATAAGTGCAATGTTGAAAGCGTTCCCCATGATACATGGTTCTCCTAACTTCAACTTATAAAGTGCAAGCATATACGCAACAAAGATGGACACAATGGTTCAAGATTATTAAATGCAAGAAAGTAAAGTGTGCCATCAAGTTCGTAAGAGCTTTAATCACTAATTTTCACATAACAAGTTTAATTCGGAAGGTAGATAAAAAACATGAATATTCTTGGAATAGCAAATGCTAATAGGTAGGTATGGTGGACTCTTTGGAATAACTTGGTTTTATTTGGAGTTGGATGCATGAGTGGAACTCATACTTGGTTATGGAGGCTAGCAAAAGACTGGGAGCGACCAACTAAGAGAGCAATAATGACCATAATCATGCAAAGCGACAAAACATCATTAATTAAAGCGTAAAGTGATATTACAAGTCAAAAACTAAAGGATCATAAAGTCTATGGTGACTTGGGATAGTCATAACATGGTGTGAGCATGCGCCAAGTCAACCCAAATAAAGCATCAAAGGAGAATACCACAATACTATGCTTTAATATGCTAAAACAACACATGATTCTTTTAAGGCACATTAAGCAATCTCAATTGTTTATAACATGTCATGCTACAGCAAAAATCACTAAGCATAAAGCCAAAACAATATCAAGCATGACATGACAAAGCATAGGCCACAGTCCAAAAACAAGCTCCTCTTTACCACTTAAGCATGAACTTTTCCTACTCTTTTCCAATCCAAACCAATATATTTGAAAACTAATGTATGAATGAGGGGGTCCAACCAATTTATTCAAGAAAACTAAGAAAACTAAGCAAACTAAAATGAAAACAAAAATGAAGACGCTCCAAGAACAACACAACTGTGCATGAAACAATAAAAATGAAGTGTTTGGAAGAAACCTGAGATTTTTATTGATGAATAAGGGGATGCCTTGGGCATCCCCAAGCTTTGATGCTTGTACTTCTTGGACATTTCTTCGGGTGACACGGGGTGGCATCCCCAAGCTTGAGCTTTAGTCCATTCTTCATCTCATTACATCATTCTTTCCCTACACGTGAAATTTTTCCTTCATATAAAACTTCACACAATCTTCATTAGCAACATTAGTGTACTCAAGATAATAACTCTTTTTGGTTCAGTTCCAACACAAGTAAAACTTCCATCAAAACACAAGCTACTATAGCACTTCCCTCAAAAAGCTCAATTTCCCCGAAAAGAACCCAAAAATGAATCAACAAGAAGCAAATGCAAATAATGGCAGAAATTTGTCAAAATAGACGAGCAGGTAGAAACCGATTTTTTCGAAGACCTTCTGTTGATCAAATCGAAAAATGTTGAACTAATGAAAGTTGGATAACAACCTGGGGAGAAGCACAAAAAATCACAGCTCAAGCCGACGTACATAGATTTTACATGAATTTTTACAGCGAAGCACAAAAATCTGTTTCGGGACAATAACTTTCCCAAGCATTACTTCTCTCTCATTAGAGGTTACTCTTGGCACAAAAAGCAAATAAAAAGGATAAGGAGAGGTTATTACTGAAGAAATAACTTCCAAGACTCAACTAAAACTTTTGAGTAATCTCCCAATAAGTACTTTTCTTTAACGCCTTTAAGTTAGGCATAAGAAGCAAGAAAAGAATCAAGTATTCTCAAATGAAGAAGCATTAAAACCAAATTTATTGCCCTTACCTCTCTTACTTTTATTCTTAACCTTGGGAACATATGGTTGTTTGGTGGAGAAGCAAAATGCATGGTGCCCTTTTCCACATCTATTATTGCTCCAAGCAGTTTTAATAGGGATCTTCCAAGTGTAATTTGTCCTTTTCCTACACATTCAATAACAAGATAATCAGTAGACACCACTTTCCCTAGGATTTTTGTAAATACTCCTTCAGCTATTCCAATGGGTAATATTCTGACATTATTAGCAAGAAATATTTCTTCTCCCCCTTCAGAAAGTCCCCAAAGATTCAAAGATTCATAGATATCTTTAGGCATAAGACATAATTCAGACATGATATCACAGCGAGCATGAAAAGTTTCATTACTTATAAAAAAAATTACTGTAGGAATCCATTTTGAGGGTTCATAATTTATTGGAACATAATCATGATGCTCTCTAAGCACGTTATAGCATTCTTTTAAACTAGCAGTGCGGGTCTCAAGAGTGTTCAATCTAGCAAATATGTTTATAAAGGAAGAATCAGATTTGGTAGGCAAGTTATATGTTAAGACCAACTTCAATATGGCATTAAAAGCTTTATCCTCATTGCATTGGAGAAAATCTCCTCCCACTACAGCATCCAAAGCATATCTATAGCAAAGAGCAGTTCCAAAGTAAAAACTGCTAAGAAACAAGCTTTGAGTCATTTTAGGTTCAGTTTTTTCATGCAAATCAGAGATCCTAGACAAAGCTTCTTTGAAACTCTCTTCAATTCCTTGTTTGAAAGTAAAAATCATGTCCTCAGGTGACATAGTGATTGGAGCAATGCTAGACATAATGAAAACTTAAGGTAGGAACTAATAATATTTTTTGTGTGTTTTTAATAAAGAAAGCAAACTAGTACAACTAATTTTTTTGTGTTTTTGATAAAGAAACAAGCAAACAAAGAAGAAATAAACTAAGCAAAACAAATAAAACAAAGTAAAGAGATTGGTTATGAGGGACTCTCCTTGTGAAGATCTCCTTGACTCCCCGGCAACGGCGCCAGAATAATAGCTTGATGGCCCAAAATATATCGAGCTCGTTGGGGAACCCCAAGAGGAAGGTATGATGAGCACAGCAACAAGTTTTCCCTCAGTTATGAAACCAAGGTTATCGAACCAGTAGGAGCAAGGAAACACCTCCAAGATGTTGTTTCCAACTTGGAATCCTGCACAACACAACCACAAAACTTTGCCCCCAACTTAGAGTGAGGTTGTCAATCTCATCGGTTTTGCTGAAAACAAAGGATTAAACGTATTGTGTGCAAGATAGTAATAGCTTGCAGAAAGTAAACAGAAAACAGTAAATAGTTGTAGATTGATGGTAAAAGAAAGGACCGGGGTCCATAGTTCACTAGAGGTGATTCTCCTTAAGATAGATAACATATTGGGTGGACAAATTACAGCGGGGAATTGACAAACATCGAGAAAGCATACATGCATATACTAATCATCTTGACTCCTATGAGATTTGATTGGGCATTACAACATTATACATAGACCGTAATCCAACTGTATCTATGACTAATAATCCACCTTCAGGTTATCATCCGAACCCCCTCCAGTATTAAGTTGCAAGCAATAGATAATTACATTAAGCATTGCGTGTAAAGTAAACAATACGAGTGTTCTACGAACAAAGGATTGTTGTTTTCTCCCTAGTAGCAACAACACATCTAGTACCTTAGAGATTTCTGTCACTTCCCTAGATTACTAGAGGCATGAACCCACTATCGAGCATAAATACTCCCTTTTGGAGTTGCTAGCATCTACTCGGCCAAGATAGCTACTAACAACGGAGAGCATGCAAGATTACAAATAACAAAGACATGATAGAATCAATAATCAATCTAAAATAGCATCTCAATATCCATCAGATCCCCGCAAACACAACATGTATGATTACAAATAGATGATCTTGATCATGAACGGAGCTCACAAGATCTAGACATGGTAGCACAAAGGAGAAGAACCAACCATCTAGCTACTACATGGACCCGTAGTCCAGGGATGAACTACTCACGCATCACATCGAAGGCAGTCATGGTGATGAAGAAGGCCTCCAGGGTGAATTCTCCCCTCCGGTAGGGTGCCGGGAAGAGCTTCAGATCTCTCCCGATCTAGGGATGGAGATGACGGCGGTTACAGACTCTTTCGTTTCTGTATCGGAGGTGATATATAGGTGAAAGGGGAGGCCGAGGGGGTGCCCTAGGTGGCCACACCACCCCCTGGCGTGGGCCAGGCCTGGCCAGGCGACCAGGTGGTGTGGTCGGCCTCTGGCCCCTCTCCGTCTCGTCTTTTGGCTCCGTGTCCCCGTCGGTGAAATATTGACTTTGGCTTTTGTCCCGTACAATTCCGAGAATATTCATTTTCTGACTTTCCTAGAACCAAAAACAGCAGAAAACAGGCAGCTGGCACTGTGGCATCTTGTTAATAGGTTAGTCCAAGAAAGTGTATAAAAATACTCCAAAGTGTGGACAAAACATAAGAAAGTAGATATAAAACAAGCATGGAACATAAAAAATTATAGATACATTTGCAACGTATCAACGGCGCACATGTAATGGCTGGGGAAGCTGTTGCTCCCGCAACTTTCAGATCCAGAGCCGTAGGCTCCATCTTCTGTTGCCAGATTGCCTAGATCGGACTCGCAACTGCTGTCGCTGTCCGTATTCCTGACTGATGTCGAGGCATTGAGTTTGCTCATGGTGCCGATTGGCGGTGGAAACCACGACACTGGAGCAATCACGGGAACCTTTGGCTGGTTAGGGAGGCAAAGTGTGCCTAGCCGACCAACTTGGAAGCGTAAACTCCCAATCACCAAGACGATTTCATTGCCCACGGACTCGAAATCCGGGCGAGTGGCCGGCGTGTGGACGTTGAAGTCGAAGGCACCGAAGAGGAGGCGAGTCTCCGCTGCTGCGGAGTCGTAGATTGCGGTTGATGGGGCCGAGGAAGCTGCAACATCAGCACTCCTGCTTCCCACAAACGGCGCCAATTGACGAGGGGTTAACTCATCAATACCCATCGCAGATGGACTTAGGTTGGAGGAAGTGGGGAGCGCTGGAGGCATCGACCGGCTAGCAAACAAGCACACAGGGATGCAAGGTTTACCCAGGTTCAGGCCTCACAGAGGACCCTACTCCTGCTTGTCTACTCTTGGAATTATCGAGGAGTCGAAAGTTACAGGGGGTGCGCAGATGCAATCTGGCGATGGTGTGGAAACTAGGGTTGTGGATTGTCCTCCTCGCCGCCCCTTCTAGCCTTTATATAGATAGGCTAGGTCTCAGGATAGTAGTCCAAGTCGGTTATAGGTTAGGGTTTTCCCTTTAAACTTCTATCTTAAGTTTGCCGTGTGCTGCAAGTAGTCGGAGTCTCCCGGGTCACCCGAATCTTGGCTGGGCCTTAGCAACGTCGTGGGCTTCTTCAATGCTGGATCGTATATACCAAGCTCGAGTATCTGTAAGGTATGCCCATGTCAAGAACAGTACATGCCGACAGAATTACCAGACCAGAACAGTAATAGGCCACCTATGGGCCTGAACAGTAGAGGCCGGAACAGTAAATGGCCAGAACAGTAATGGGCCATCTCAATGAAGGGTCGTTAGTAGGCAACCCACTGTGGTCTACGTGAACAGTGATGGGCCGGCAGCAGGCCTTATCTATACATGAGCGACTTGCCATAGGCTGCTAATGGGCTGCACAGTGTTGGACCAACATGGACCTCCTGTAGGCCGAAATAGTATCAGGCCTGAAAGTTCGCAGGCCAAAGATGGCTGCATTAATGGGCCCACTTCAAGCAGTGTAAGACGAAACAGTAACGGGCCATCTACTTATTAGGCTCTCCTCATGAGCCGGCCCACTTAATAATTAGCAGGCCATAGCTGGGTCAGGCTTCTACCACGGGTTCTCTGACCGTTAACGGAGGTAACCGGCCGTTAACGATGGCTGCCACGTGGCAGTTTGTATGACGTCAGCAGTCAACGCGGCTTGCGAGCAGATCTACAACTGAACAAGTTTTTGTGGCCGAAGGGTGCGATCCGCCACGGTCGAAAAAAACTGTGGTTGATTCATTTGGGACGAGGCTTTTACCACGAACGCCATCCATCGCGGAAGACTTTTTAGCCACAAAAAAGGGCCTTCAACCACGAAAATCGTCCATTATAAAAGCCAACTTTTCTTGTAGTGAAATAACATCAATATCTTGCATCGATCCCATCTATTTGCAAAACTTGCCAAAGGAGAAGTTCGTGCTTGCAATTACAAAATTGGGAGGCATGGGTACACAATGGTCTACTATCTAGTCGATGGCATATATCATGATTGGGCAACTCTAGTGAAGACTATTCATGATCTACCAACAAGGAAAGAAGTTGTATTTGCCAAGACACAAGAGGCACCTGAAAGGATATTGAGAGAGCTTTTGAAGTTTTGCAAACTAGATTTGCTATTGTGTGAGGTCCTGCTCGGTTTTGGGACATGCTAACCCTCAAGAACATCATGACATGTTGTGTCATTCTTCACGACATGATCATAATTTGGAGTGTTTCTATGACAATATTGGAAGCCGAGTGAAACCTGTGGAACCTCGGCCGCCTTCAAGCTTTTCTTGATTCCTACCATCAAATTGATCATGAGGGAACCCATGCGCAACTCCAACATGATCTCATCGATCACCACTGGGCGAGGCATGGCCGCCAATGATCCACAATTTTTTCATTCCATTTGTGATTGTATGCCATTAAACATTGTTGTAATTCGATTGAAATTGTTGTTTAATTCGATTTGATTGTTGTAATTTGATTTGGATAATATGGATGATCATTTGATTCGAATTATTTCTTGCATTAGCATATGCTTTGACATGTGGAAGACCCAAAAATTGAAATCCTGAATTTTACCATCTGAGAATAGCCTACGCGTAGAATGGAACCCGCAAACTCGACCCATGAAAGAGATATTCCGCGCCGGCTGTTCTTGAACGGTTAAAGTGGTTTCCGTGACCTGGAAACGTGTTTTACAGTGTAGCTTTTTACAGGATCCGTTAGAGCTGCTCTAACCCACCTTTTGCCAACGAGAATAGCTCGGCAAAAGAAATAAGAAAGGGAGCACTGCGGGCTAAGGATCTCAGCATAGGAAAGACCTGGTATAAAAAATGGGGCTAAAAACTAAATACAGTCCTTTACTTTCTTCCAGAAAAAGAGGGATATAAGTTATGTAGGCAGTTGCTGGAGGCGGTGTTTTGACACACGGGTGAAAATTATGAAAAATGCATAAAAACAAATTTTAAAACATAAATAAAAAATTTGTATGTACATCTGAACATTCTATATTGATACACACGTTTTTTTATAAAAAATAATTTTATGTGGGTTACGTAAAAAGACAAAAAAAAAATCCGCGAATAGTCATTTTGCTACAACAAAAATTGTGTTTTTTACATGAGATAAAAAAATATTCTTTTTTCCTAAAAACTTGTGTACGAACATATATATCTATATGTACTTGCATATATTTTTTTATATTTTTAAATGTGTCTTCTAACAATGGGTAATTTGCACCCGTTCGAATTGGATTTGTGGGCAGTTGCCATTCAAGAAATGTAGCGGTTGATTGACCAAAGCCGGTTTGTGAGTAGTCCTTGCGTTACCATGAGTTAGTTTTTTTTTAGAATCTACTATGTGTTAGTTGACCGTGTAAGGGCGAGATGATGGATTTCATCATAACGAGAAAACGAAATACTTCTTCTGGTCTATATTAATGTTCTCAATTTTATTTAGATTTGAAATATTTAGACTAGATGTATTCATATTTAGAAAAAGTTAAGAATATTAATATATTAATATGAATCCGAGGGAGTAATATTATCGACTTTGGGCAAGAATTTCCTTGCCAACCTTTTTGTTAAGGGCCATTTTCGTTCGCTTGGCTGGTTATGGTGGCTATGACGGCGTTGTGCAGGACAAGAATAAGGTATGCCCGCCTCCTCTTCCACCTCGTCGGCGACGATCCTGCTGCTGGCGTTGAGGAGGGTGGGGATTCGTCTGGTCGTCGCTTCCATGGAGTGGTGGATCTCGTCCAGTCTACGTGTGTTCTAGATTTCGTCCAGTCTACGTGTGTTTTAGGTTTGGTGTTACAAGTTTCGGATCAATTCAAGGGTTCAATGGCGACAACTTCATCTCTGGGGCGCTGGTCTTTAGGGGCATGTGCACGAAGACTTCCCGACTGTCATCAACAATGGCATGCCAGCTCCGGTAATGGAGTGGCGACAGCGGCGCGTCGGCGGCTCGCTCTGGCGGCAGTAGTATTCGTTAGGTGGTCCAAAGAGCTCGATGTAATTTTTATTATGTTTAGGATACTCTGTACTTCTTATGAACTCATGAAATAGATCCGGATCTTTTTCCGAAAAAAAAAAGAACCCGCAAGATGGGGCTAATCTGGACAGATATCCTACTCTACAAGTTGCATCCTTCCATAACCAAAAGCTAGGGCTGTGTGAAACCCGCTACTCAGTATATGAAAGCGATGAGATTACACTCCGTTTTGATCCATAAATGCACACAAGTCTATTTTTATGCCAACATGAGAACCAAGCGTTGGGCTTGGTCGGCTGGTGGCTAGAGCTCTCGGTGTCGAGCCAGCTCACTGGGTTTGAGTCGCAGGAAGCCCCGGACTAAACATAGTGCTACCGCGCGTTAAAAAACACTAGCAGAGTGTTCGTGCGTTGTTACGGTGCCATATTAATCAAATAATTAATATTTTATAGGTTCAAATTCGTTGGTTAACCAAATGGCAGGATTCATTGATTAGCATGTCTTTCCTACCATGCAATAGTGAAAACATACAAATCAAATTTAAACATGTAATAATGAATCATATGACAATTTAAATTGTTCTTTGGTCAAATAATAGAATGGGACACACAAGCTACCGTCACGAATATGGTTGTATTCTTGCCGAATCTGCTTTTCTGTAGCACCCTACCCCGTGCCCCGCCGTGAAACCCTTGTTTTTTATCGCTTGGATATGGAGACAAATAACACCGAGACGAGATAGAGATTGATAATTTTTTTTCATGGTTTATTTATATTACTCCCTCCATCACGGTTTGGAGGGCGTTTTAGAGAGATTTGTTGGGAACTAGGTGGGCGCTGATTGGAACCAGATTTGTGCCAAAAACATGCAAATTCGCTGGAAGAAAATATAAACGTAATTAATCAATAGAAATGAGGAGTTTAGGCGCATGCATTGGTGGAGTTGCATGCAAGCATTAATTTCTTGGCTGCATGGAGTAGGAAGTGGGGGAGGAAAAAGAGGACATTAACTCTGTGATTAAGTCTAACGCGCCTAGGAGGAGAGGAGTTTTGGAAACGCATGATTTTTGTAAGACACCCTCCAAACCGCGACGGAGGGAGTATAATACACCGTAGTACTAGGATGTGTCTAGAAAATTACACGGTATTTTTTTCTCCTATTTGATTGGTAGATGGACCAAAATTCTAAATTTAGAATCATTCACGACAAAGCAGCAGCTTGCCAGCGTGATTGTGTTGCGAGAAGAAAGTTGAAATTAGGGTCAGAATTATCTGGTAGTATCTTTTTCCGTAGCTGAAGCTAGATAAAGCCGGCTGAATTCTCGGTGCAAACAGTGGGACAAGCGAGTGCATAAATCTATAGCAATTAGTTTTCTTCATAGCCTTATATGAACTATCGATCAAGAAGCATTGTTAGATTTGTGCGTGTTAAGGATCATTTAAACAAGGGAATACAAACTATCTACCGTGCTGAATTTGAGAACTAAGCGGAGCTTTGTTTATTTTGTCAACCATACTTTGATTATCATTCCACTGATCAAGTGCGGCCTTCTTGGTAACCTTCAGTTCAGTGCTTAAAATCCTCCATCGTCTCCTGGTTTAAACAGGTCGCTAGAATAAACATAGTAAAGAAGGTCAACAAACCCATGCTTCAAAAGAATTTGCCTCAAAAAATAAACCCATGCTTCCTGTAAAAGGGAATGAACAATCAACTGAGGACTGATCAAAAATATTTTTGCACAAGTTTGACTCTCATATACACACTCAACCCAACCAATCATTTGTGCAATTAGGACTCCATATTCTAGCTAATCTAGTCGTCAAAAAAACTAATCAACCGAGTAGATCACACATTCACACAGTAAACCGGAAGAAAGTTGAAGGCTTGATGCTACAGCTCCTGTAAAAATTAATATTTGCATGTAGTACAGTTGAACTTCATCGACCTGAAAAAAAGGCAGAGCTCCCACGCCCGAGATCCAGCATTGAAGACGTTAAGTTGCTACAACACTCAACAGTAGTAAGCAAGCTCTGAATATCTAATACAGCAGCAAGTTCATACAAACAGAACAGGAGAGAGGAGGAGCGACAAGTTCAGTGGCTAATCGACGATCCATATGCGGGCAGGCCGTGAGGGCTGGTGACAACGGCGCTGGAGCAGGACGGCAAGGCGGCCTTGATGCGGACGGTCGGCGAGTGGCTCCTTGCCAACGACGGCTCGAGATGAACTCCTTGCCGAAGTCGCTCGACCTGCTTCCAGAGATGAGTAAGAGATGGCCTAAACTCCCCATTCTCGGCGAGATCACCAGGCCCGTGTGCAAGGGAGAGACGAGTTGCCACTGAACCGCGTGCGGATGCAGGTGTACTGCGGATTTCCGCAGGACGCAGGGGACGCCGGGGTGCCGCCAACAAGGGGGGGTGTACCTGAGACCGGACACCGAATCGGTAGCTTCAACACTCCAATCCTGGCCGGAACCAGCGGCGTGTTGGCACTGCAATCTGGTCGGCAGCTGCGGCGCGGATGGTTGTCGTGTTGTTCTGTCCACCACCACCACGTGCAACCATCAACACGAGAAGAAGAGGCGAGTCAAGCTCGGTTTTGTACACACACGAACAAGATTGAAGCAGAGCATGAGCAAAGGGAAACGGATACGTGGTCTCACCGGCGGTGGGGGTCGGTCAGCAGCAGCCGCATGTCGTTCCCGTTGGAGGAGAGCAGCAGAAGGTTGTGAAGGCACATCAGCGGCGGCTCGCCGTCCTTGTCCCGGAATGGCCGGAGCGAAACGCCAGCCTGGACGTAGCCTAGGCCTTGCTACTGCGACAGCCTCGAAGCAAGCGGGGATTGAAGTAGGGCACCGGATCTCTCGTCCATGGGTGTCCTTATGGCCTGGCCGGCATGCAGGCTTGTTCGACGGGGCGCCATGCATCGAGGCAGTGATGCACGCGTGCCCCGGCAAGCAAGTCAGCCATGACGCCGTGGCGTGATGTGCCGGTAGAGGGTCCCACGGAGACGACTCTGGCGGAACGTGAAGGCGATCTTGCCGGCAGCCGGGTTAGCAGCGGCGCGGGAGACGGCGATGGAATCTGCCCAGAGGATGTTCTAGATCGACGGGAGAAAGGGGATATTGACCGTGGCGGACCTCCCTATCGCGTCCTCTCTCCCATGCGACCGCTGGGGATTTTCACTTAGCGGTGGCAATTGGTGTAATTCCTCTAACTATACAGGGGCAAAACCGTCTAAATAAAATCGGAACGAAAAATCTGGTGGACGAACCTACCTCAAGCAATATTATAGTATAGATAGATAGATAGATAGATAGATAGATAGAGATAGATAGATAGAATAGATAGAATAGATAGATAGATGATGCAGATGTCTCATCTATCTAAAAAAACTGGTCGAGATCAATCTTGCAGTCATGCTACAATCGCAATCAATTGCTAACCTATCTCTCTGCACGAGAGAGACTCACGGGTCGCTCCACGCGAGGGCGGCTCTGGAAGACCCCGATCCTGATTTACAAGGTCGGCGTCCAATCTAACCCCACCGGCCGCTAGCGCCAGCGATGGCGGCCATGCCATGGTTGTCAAAGACGGTGGGCGGGGATATGGCGTAACATGTCCGACTCCTTTCCCGCAGGGGTACGGATCCATGGCGGCGCAGGTGGAGGTCTAGCGGTGGGGCAGCGGGGCTCGCCCATGCGTGGTGTCTATCGGCGATCTGTAGGGAGGCGTGGATGGGATAGACGGGCGGGCGCGTGGTGGTGATGGATGGAGGCGGCGGCGTGGAACCTATGGTTCCCACGTCGTCGCTCCTGCACATGCCTAGGGTGCGCTGCAGCCCTCCTCGTGCCGCTCTCACGTGAGCCCGATCCGCTTGATCTGATCGCTAGAATCCGATCAGCGGTGTGGGGTTGTTGGCCCGACCGAATAAGGGTGGTTTGGCCCTGCTTTTCTTCGAGCGCCAAGTCATCGATCTGCTTCAACTCCGCCTCATCGATTGGGCCGTGGTCGAGTTCCGGTCTTCCTCTCGGAGATTTCCGCATGCTAGCACAAGATGGTATTAGAGATCTAGAGCGGAATCGATGCGGCCGTGCGTACGCTTCTGGGGCGCGGGGCGTAGCTTTGTCTACCGTTTGCCATGGGACATGACTTCACATAGATTTCCATGGATCTGATAGAGATGGAGAAAGTTATGTGGCAACGATGGATGATGGTTTTGGCAAAAAGGTTTTGGTTTGTCCCTATGTGTTGTTTGGCGACTTGCATATGTAGCCTTGTCAAGCGGGAGTGGCAACGCATGTGGACTACATCTTTGGTGGTGCACATCGAGTACCGAGCCATGATTTTTAGGGTGAAACCCCAAGATCTAGACTTTATTGGTTGTACCTGACAATAGTCTTGCTGAAGTCATTGTTTTGGAAATTCAGTCTTTCTCCGGGGTGAAAACCCAAGATCTTTGGTCGGGACGACAACGCTTGTGCATTGTTTCCTTCTTAGAGCCGTTACTTTTGGAGAGCCTAGTTTGTAGTATGGGTGTTGTATTCGGCGATGGTTAGAGTGTTTCTGTTGCGAGTGATTGTACACCACGATGGCATCTTTATTTTTATTTTCTCTCTTGTTTATTTTGTTCTTGGTTGTATGCATCCCTGTATTTAGACGTCTTGTTGATGCAAAGGCTGGGAATAAATAATATCTTTGTGATATTAATATATTCCTTTGTCAAAAGAAAAACATATGGTTGTGGGTGGGATCCTTTCCCCGTTGACCAACATTTTTTATGCAAACATGGTTGTGCTTCTCTTGGCTCATTAGCTCACTATGAAAAATGGTTCTCTCTCCGGACCGATTTAATTGTTGCATGTAAAACTAGAACAATTAAATCGGATCGGAGGTTGTAGTACTAATTATGAGTACGATCATATCGAGTAAATTTGTAGTCTTAATTTCAAATAAGGTACAGAGATTGTCTCTTGATTTTGAAACAAGGTCTGGAAACTTTGTGTTTGTTTAGCATGCATCCTTACACCTAGGGTTACTTATCAACCACATTCATGATGTCACTGGTGTTGCGATGGCTCGTGATAACTCGTCTCTGACATTTTTTTTTTCTATGTTTCTAACTACTACAATGTGTTACTTTCTCCATTCCAAAAAAAAGTCTATTTTTTTACATAATCTTTTTTTTTGAAATTTATTTTTTTACATAATCAAACAATATAAAGTTTGAAGAAGTTTATAAAAATTCATTAACATCGACAATACCAACTCAATAGCATTAGATACATCATAAAAGATCTAAGAAAAAGATACTCATAAAATATATTTCCGCATCATATCTATATAATAGTATTATAGGTGTTGACATTTTTTCTATATATAAACTTGGTCGACATAGAACGACAACCATGGAGGTACTCACGGTGCATGTAAAGTTGTAAACGCAGTTCCAAGCATATGGCAAACCGATCAGCATGCCAAGATAAACACCCACAGTTTAGTGTAAGAATATCATCAGAATAAGCACACTCAAACTTGGGAACCCAGATTTTCATAGTCAAACTAATATGCTTACATACTGACATCAATCGACTAGCTCATCGGTCAAAAGCTTTCAGTTTCCACAAGCAGCATGCACTACTCTACTCTTCAAGGATACAAGCATATAAGTACACTACTTGGCGATTTCCTTCCCACAGAGATTCTCATTATTTAAGGAGGAGATACACATCTTATTTTGCACTTATGCATGCTACATTACATGATCCTTTGTTATTTTTGTCGGGTCACGGCACAAGTTTGTAGTGTTGGAGAAACTGGGTAAATGACGGTCGTGTGTGGACCTCATTTTATTTGCTGCCTGTCTTGACTATCTTATGCAATGCTCTCTTGGCCTCTTCTAGGGTCTCCACCTTGTACGGTACATCAAATGCAAGCCTCTGAATGTTGAACTGCACAGAAGAAATTGCAAATTGAAGGTTCTTCCTCAGACAAATAGCCTATAATGATGGTCTTAGACAGTCTGTCATAAAGCTTACCTGTGCACCCTGGCGAACCCGTATGTCTATCCCTTTGCTGTCTACTGATATAAGAGCGGCATCATCAACCTCCCCTTCGGCGGACATGAACTCTCGAAGTGGTTTAGAGAAAATTGCGTTCAACTCCTACATGTACAGCATCCATCAAATGTGGTCTGAGGTTTTACAGTACTGGCATGTAATCTAATACGAAGGCACGAAGAATCTGCTGTAATGTCATATACCACAAGTTGTCAGTTTTGGTATTTGCTCTACCTTTAAGCTTTGTTCGCCACCGTCAACTGCTATCTTGTCAGGTTGCATAACTTCATACTGTTTCACATCTACCCATGCAACAGTGCCAAAGCCTCCAATGAAGTATATGTCACTGAATATTAAGACAGTTTATCACAAATCCTAACTTACAGAGACATCTATGCAAGAAAATATATTTCTTTATAACAAAAGGGAGAACAGAATAATTGCAGTTGTGCATCTGTGTAAACGATAAATGGATACGCCAACCTGAAATTAAGTCACAGACCTTATGCTCTGCATCCTGTAGTAGTAAAAATTTCCCCACTGCTGGGATGCCCACTGTTGATGTTTTGCGACGTATTGCTTATGAGCCCATTCCTGGTGCATACATGTATTTGCCATCAGTTTATGTAATCTTTTTAAAACTACCAAGATAAGAATAAATCTGCATTCACTCTTAACGGTCATGTATTCTGTAACAGTGATGAGAAAGCAACTATTCCTTTTAAGCCCATGTTATGAAAAAAGTGCACCCAGAAAAGTAGGGATGACCAAAAACCAACTTCAACAAAAATAAACATCTTGGAGAATTCATTATTTTGAAATCTGAGTCCACACACGACTTTCACACATTAGGGTGAGGCAAATTCTTAATTATTGAAATGCCAGTTATCATAGAAAAGTTTACCTAGCTGACTGCGCTATCAATTATCAAGCAACAAAGGCAGCTAAATAGGAACCTGTTGTTCAGCTGGCAAAGGGTAGACATCACCAAATATCGTGACACGTGCATTAGACAGTCCACTCCATCCAGGTACCTGTAACAGAGGGGTAGATGTCGTTATCCTATTTCTAGCAAGCCAGGAGCACTTAACGGTAAAACATACTGAGAAACCTCATACCTGGACAACAAGTGTGCATCTTGGATCAGAGAGCAAGTTTCTAGTGTGGATTGCCAGGGGCGATAGAGAAAATATTGGGTCTACACAAGACATCAACAAAAAAAAATAATAAGGGCACCTAACAGGGCAACTTTATTTTTTTGATAATGTAACCAAGTAGCTCTCTTACGGCCCATTGAGTCATTAGCAAAGTCAACAAGTGAACCAAAGGGATATCCGGCGCGTCGATGATGCATGCCAGACATGACAGTGCATAGATGAGCAAACCGCGCCTTGTAAACACAGTAAGACAGGAATAAGACTTCATCCAGCAGACCAAAAAGAAGCTCAAAGGGAATGGGCTAGCTAGCAGAAGCTACCTGTTCCATCAAATTACGAACAGCCAAAGCTGGTGGAGGTAAACCATGGGCAAAAGTTGCACTCTGAACACCACCAGAAATAGGAGTTCTGAACAAGCCAGCTCTGGATCCGCTTGAGTCCGGAGTATTTGCAGATAAAGTCGTGCGTGACTTTTCAGTTGTGACCGGACCAAGAGCTCCATTTTGACTTGGATCACTCTTCGACTGTTAAGCAGCAGTTAGTACAAACGAACGATATGTGATAGATCAAAAGGAACACAAATTCAAGACTATAATCACTCTTCAAATGTTAAGTAGCAGTGCTAGTCGGTGCAAAACAAGAATGTGTGACCTATCAAAAGGCAAACTAAACCAAACTGAACTGCTTCATCTTGTTCCACTATTTTTCTTCTGTGAAAAAAGGCGGGAGCACTACCCCATGAATATTTTCAGGATCGCCTTGAGTTTTTTTTTAAAGATAATCTTATTCTCTTATTAACAGGAAGCTTAATAACACCTTTGCGGATCCGTATCCATAGACATGGTTCTCAACTAACAATTCTTTCACACAAAGAGCTTGGCATGAATTTTAAGAGTTGGAACTTTAAAACCTCTTACCATGAGGAAGTTATATAGTAACATCTTTGCGAATCCGCATCAGTACACATGACTCAGCTATTAATTCGCAGTTCAGAAGTTCTCGGTTTCCTCATAGAAAAGAAAGTTTATCTCCACGCCATCCAAAAAATCTCCCCGACCGATTTCAAACACATGAAGCTTGAAACCTAGTCATACCTAACATGTACCAGCATGTTTGGCAACCCCTGGGAAAGGGAATGGGATTTTAACGCCAATTCCCTCTCAATTATCTGCCCTCCCCCAGGTAAGAGATTAGTGGGAATTAAACCATGAATTCCCTTTCCCATTCCCTGCTTAACCCCAATTCCTTCCAAGCAATCAGGGGATCATATGTCTCCTACCATCAAACTCCCGATCCCTCCTCCCAACTCCCCCCAACCAAACGAGCTATTTAACCACTCCAGCAAATAACAGACTAAAAGAGCTCCTAAGCACAACAAATCATCTCTCCTTCGGAATCCAATGTTCCAGACTGCTGCACCCACACGGCCACACACATCTACTCAGTACTCACAACACCCATCTAGTCAGTACTCACAGCAACCAATACCCAAAAATAAAAATCTTCGCTACGTCGCACTCTGCCTCACGTAAGCGTGCAGGCACTGTTACCTTGATGACGGGAGTCCCGTTCGTCTTGGCAGCTTCATCCTTGCCACCGCCGCCGCCGCCGGGCGCGGCGGCCGCGCGGAGGGGCCCGCAGGGGCGGGTGCGGAGTGCTACGCGGGAGGGCGGCTGGTAGGCGGGGAAGGTCGGGAGGAGGGACGACGAGGCGGCGGCGCCGGAGAGAGCCTCCATTGAATGGATGGGAAGATAGAGAAGGAGCAAGCGTGGAGCTCGCGCACGACGGAGAGGAAAGCGAAAGAGGGGTGGTGGAAGGCGGCTACGGAGGGGAAGGAGAACGGGGAAGAGGGATTTTGGAGGGGAGGTGGGAGAGAAAGGGGGACGTGGCGAATCTCGAGGAGTTGGATTGCAAATGGACGTGGATCCGTCCCACCAAGGGATTTCACACTTTCTATTCCCTGGGCTGAAACGTGATCATGGTAATTGGTACATACACTTAACTTTTTGCACGGCTATGTCAAACAGCTCAACCCTTTATTCCCCGTCATTCTGATGGCCAATTTAGCGCCACGAGGTGCAAGAGCGAGGGAGGGGATCTCGGATTAACATTCGGCGCGTGCTCTAGATTCCCTTTTTCATGTTGATTATGTTTGTCTTTGTTGTTCTTCAGACGGTGGAGACATCGTCGTGTGGAATAAAAGTCCATGAACTCAATTCTCGTCTTAGTCGTGGTGTCGGGTACCACAAGGAGCTAATGGAGTCGGTGTCATACAAATTGACAACTGTTTATCCAATGTTTTATCGTTTGATGCCTTGGATTTGTGATCGGTTTTGTTCTAGTGGTTTCACACATTTGTTCTCTTGGTCCACTTTTCCTGACGATGTTGTGACAATAGCACTATTATGATAATTTGTCACCTGAGGGATGTCCCTCACTATGGTATTTTCAACTGCCTTGAGGTTCTCACTTTTTTTGTGAGGGATAACTCATGTGGCTCTTCGAAACCTAGGAGCTTATTTTGACTTCCGTAGACTTGGTCCTCTGAAGTGTTTCTTTTCATCATTTTGAGGGTCGTAAATGTAACTAAGGTCTTTGCTCAAAGGTTAGCACATGTAGCCCATGAGGTTATTCATCCTTGTCAAACTGGCTTCATTAGAGAAACATACATCTTAAAAGGGACTGTTGTTATCCATGAGGTTGTACATGAAGTGTAATTAAAGAAATTGCCTCCTATTATGCTGAAACTGGATTTTGAAAAATCGTATGATAGGGTAGACTAGGAAATCTTGAAAGATGCGACGTTGAAGAAAGGTTTTCTGAGCTCTGGATGAATACAATTATGAAAACTGTGAAGCATGGTCATTTGGCAATCAACACCAATGGTGAACAAGATCCATATTTTGCTACTTCTAGGGGAGTGAGACTAGGGGACCCATGTCCCTTTTGCTCTTTGACTATGTAGTGGATGTTGTAGTTGTAATGGTTAAGGAGGATGGACACGTTACTGGATTGGTACCAAACTTGATCAAAAATGGTATTAGTATACAGATGACATTGCTATTCTGATGGACAATTCAGATTCAAATATTCTACATATGAAGTTCCTGCTATATTGATTTGAAGCTATGTCTGTAATAAAGATCAACTATCACAAGAGTGAGATATTTGTGATGAGTTATGATTTTGAGGAGCAGGAAAGGGTGGCTAACCTGTTCTGTAAGTTGGGGCACCTCCCCACGATCTACTTGTTCAAACTTACTTGTACTAATACTTGCCTGGATAATCTTCATATGTTCTAGATGGGCTTTTACTTTTGGGGAGAAGGGACTCGCTATGAAATGGATAAAGTGAGATGAAGGGTCTATTGCGAGGCTTGTGGATAGGCTTTTAAGTATCATATGATGAAATGGGAGTATGTAGGCCTAAGGAGTTTGGAGGCTTGGGGATTGTAAATAGTAGACAGATTAATACTAGATGGACCCAGCGCGCTTTGCCGCGCCATCCCCTGTTTAATGATGTTTAAATTCCGTGGCAGGGGTGTTTGTTTGCCTTTTTCTTTTGGTTCATTGTGGCATTGTCTTGTTCATAGCACGGTGGAGACCCGCGCAGGGTATGCGGCGACATGTGTCGTGATTCATCAGTTCTTGATGGCAGCCTCCTGAGAAGAAGTTCGAAGTTTATCCGGATAGACTACATCTTGTGGTGAAACCTTGGGTGTCTCAAAGTGTATATGCCTGTAAGACACACAACATGATGTCCTTTTATACTTACAATACAATACATTTAAGTTGTTAGAATGGTTCTATAAAACTTATAACTGTTTACGGATATAACACATATCACTCAATTTCAATCAAAAAACCAACTCAACACTTGATATCTAAAACTACCATGCGATAGTGTAGATCCTTTGCCATCAAATAATTATTTTTTTAAAGCTAAAAGGCAAGGCAGTGCACAGGACTGCTACAGGAAGAAAATGAAGATCACAAAATTGGCTACATGTATTTTTGCTTGTGATGGCAAAAATCAAGATTGTAAATGCATTGATATATCTATCTATAAAGTTAGTGGAAAATAGAGAACTTACTCTATGCTCATGAAACATAGATTCATTTACTAGAGTCAGAAGAATAGTCTGGCAGAAAAATAGTCATGCAGGTCTCAGGTATTCCCGCTGTTTTAAAATATAAGATGTTTTAGCTTTGTAAAAGAAGTGTATGTAGACTTCTTTTAGTGTGTAGGTTCATGTAGGTTTGGAATGAATCCACACACTAAAAGTGGTGTAGATACACTCATTTCACAAAGCTAAAACATCTTATATTTTAAAACGGAGGGAGTAGTTGTGATTGTGCTATCTATTACCAATTACATGAAATAGTCTATTGTTAAATCATACTGCAAGTTAAGATATGGTACATGTACACACACAATGATCGACTCAATGAAAAACTAATCCTCACACACAATGTCTCTTAACATAATACATGGAGCTCTAGAATATGTAATCTGACCAACATATGAGGAAACACAAATTAAAATGGTAAATTACCGTGGATAAATAATATATATCCAAAAACAGTGTAGCATGGTCATGAAATTGCAGACCACATACCTTCCTTAGTCTTTCATAGTGCTAACCACCACCTCTCCATAGCGGAACACCAAGAGCATGTCGTCAATAGCCTGGCCGAGCCTACCATGTGCAAGGTGAACAACTCCTTAAGTTGATGATACAGAGCCATGAGCTAAAGGACACAATAATAATTGATTAAGTCAATGATAGACCGCCCTGTTCTTGCAATATACAAATCCTTGAGACTTAGTCATGTTAGGAGCACAGAAATATTATTCTAATACCAGATTAATTTCATCAATACTAAATCACTATATTCTTCCAATACATTTAAAATTGATGTGGTAGCTTTCACACATATATCAAACGATAACACATTTAGTAAGCAATTCACGTAATCTGGAATGTAACCTAACAAAAGTATCAAACAATATACTCCCTCCCTCTAGAAAACTGACTTGGGTTTGTCTATATTCTGCATGTATCTTGATATATCTTAGTGACATGGGTATACCCTACAGGTACTCGAGTTTGGTATATACGGCATGAATACAGCGGAAGCCCACGGCGTTGCCAAGGCCCAAATGAAGAACTCGAGTAACCTACGGACTCTCGATTGCTTGCGGAACAAGAAGAAGCTAAAGATAGAAAGTTTAAACGAAAAACCCTAACCTGTAACCGACTCGACCTGCTACCCGAGACCTAGCCTATCTATATAAAGGCTAGGAGGGGGCAGCGAGGAGGACACACGCAACCCTAGTTTCCACAACCCTCGCCAGATTGCATCTGTGCACCATTGTAATCTTCGATTTCTCTATTAATTCCACGAGCAGACAAGCAGGAGTAGGGACCTCTACGAGGGCTGAACCTGGGTAAATCTTCGAGTCCCATGTGTGCATGTTTGCTAGCCGATTGATGCTTCCAGCGCTCCCTTCTTCTCCAAAACCTAAGTCCATAACAATGGGCATTAATGAGTTAAACCCTCGTCAATTGACGGCGTCTGTGGGAATTGGGAGTGCTGATGTTGCGGCTTCTTTGGCCCCATCAACTGCGATCTACAACTCCGCAACAGCGGAGATTCGCCAGCTCTTCGGCGCATTCGACTTCACCGTCCACACGCCGGTCACTCGCCCGGCTTTCGAGTTTGTGGGCGATGGGGTCAGCTTGGCGATCGGGAGCTTTCGCTTCCAAGTTGGTCAGAGAGGCATGCTTCGCATGCCTGACCAGCCGACGACACCATCGATTGCTCCAGCATCGTGGTTCCCTCCGCCAATAGGCACCCTCAGTGAGCTCAATGCCTCGACAACAGTTGAGAGTACGGTCAGCGACAGCAGTCGCGAATCCGATCTGGGCGATCTGGCAACTGAAGATGGAGCCTATGGTTCCAGATCTGAAAGTTATGGGAGCAGCAGCTTCCCCAACCACTGGTGAATCCGATCAACGTGGGTGACTCCTCCGCCAATCGCGACAACACGGGCAACGGTGGCCATGGAGCCGACCCGCCAAACTGCGGCATACCCAATGGCGGACCACCCAATGACGGCCCTACCAACGGCGCCGCTGTCAACAACGGAGGGGAAGCCGAACCTCCCACCATGGTGAACGAGCAAACCGGCGAACGCGTCGTGATAAGGCTCAACGACCTCGAGTGGGCCCGCTGCCGAGAAGCCCTACGAGGCCACCCTCTGCCTTTCGGCTCCCCACAAGAACTACTGATGGGCTACCATTGGCTCCTAAAAGAGGAATACAAACGCCAACTACAAACAATCGTGCAACTCGAGGCGCATAAAAAGGCGGCAGACGAATCGAGCCTCCGACGGGATGGGCTCTCCTCCCACGGAGGATCCTCCTCCAAGTGCAACGAGTACGTCGCTAACAAGAGGTGATCTCGACTGGCCCACCTCACCGAGCAAGAGCGTGTAGAAGCCGCAAAGGTCCTCGACTTCGGCTCCATGACGGTGGATACGCGTGATAACGTGCTTCCAA
Source organism: Avena sativa (assembly GCA_916181665.1). NCBI lineage: Eukaryota > Viridiplantae > Streptophyta > Magnoliopsida > Poales > Poaceae > Avena > Avena sativa. Next base: position 20,084,351 of record OV702290.1, on the reverse strand, counting down.
AAACGCCGCAAGCCACGGTAACGGCGGCCACCATGTACCTCCTCAACAACCAGCCGCCAGCTAGAGACCCTCGAGCTGCCATGCACCAATCTACGATCGCAGGTTTGGGGTTAATCGAAGCTGCTCTCGACAAAGAGCCCGTACCGGAGACGAAGAAAGGCAAGGCTCTGGCAAAATGCTATTCCTCGCCCTCATCCAGCGACGACAGTCATGACCTGTCTTGACGCCGCCACTCACGGCGACACGACCACGACTACGACGCGCGTGATGACATCACGCAGCGCAAAATCGACAAATCAAGGGCGCGACGTGCCCGATCGACTGACTCAGAAGACGAAGATGTGGAGCTATGTGGCGCTAGATGCTTCAGCAGGACCATCAGGCAAAAGCGAATGCCCAAAGGGTTTAAGCTTCCATCAGAGAACCCAAAGTTTGACGGTCTACAGGACCCGAAAATTTGGTTAGAGGACCATATCTCCTCCATCATACTCCACGGCGGGAGTCGAAGCACGGCCATGCAATGCCTGCAGCTACAGCTACAGGGCGCCGCCCGGGCATGGCTCAACAACCTCCCACGCGGATCCATTCGCAGTTGGGAAGAGCTGGTTTATAGCTTTATGCGCAACTTCAAGGGAACCTACAAAAGGCCCGTGTCAATCGAAGAGCTGAGGTGCTGCCAGCAAAGGTCGGGCGAATCACTACGCTCGTACATCCAGAGGTGGTCCATCATCAAGAACTCCGCAGAAAATATCTCGGAAGACTGTGCAATCAACGTGTTCAATAGCGGCGTTCGCCGCATAGAGCTTAGGGAGGAGCTGGGCCGCTCGAAGCCCAAAACCATCGACCACCTAATGGAAATTGCGAATCGGTGGGCTGATGGAGAAGATTCGGTGAAGAATTGTGTTCACTCCGACGAGGAAGCAGAACTCGAGCGCAGACACGACCGCCGAAGCAAACGTCGAATGCGCATCTACGATGACCGCGACGATGTCAATATGGTCGTAGCCGGCTACGCCGACAGGCGCGACGACAACCGCAACAGCGGCTACCGCAGCGGTGGATACCGCGACTCCGGGAAAACCACGCAAGTATGATAGCGCCGCACTCGCGATGAGGCGCCCGCCGCATCCATTGAAGACAAGCTATCGGGGCCATGCACCGTGCACTTCTACATCGACAAGCATGATGGCAAAAAGAAACCCAGTCACCTCCTCAAAGACTGTCGCGAGTTCCTCAAACTCCATGAGGGTCTGGCTCGGATGAATCTCGACGCAGTCAACAGGGGCTACGGAGCCGCCCCAGGCGCTGTGGCACATGGAGCTCCTCCACCACCACCCGGACCACCGCCAAACGCAGCTGCGCCCGACCAGCATCATGGAGGCGAGCCGTACCTGCGGGCCATGGGCACCATGATGATCCAAAAGGGTCGCCCCTCCAACCGGGTGCAAAAGGCCATCACTCGCCAAGTCAATCTGGCGACAAACTCGCCACCATATACCACTGAGTACCTCAGTGGAAGCAATTCCTGTATCACCTTCGACAAGCGCGACCATCCGCGCCAAGTACCTCGTCCAGGACACTGTCCCCTCGTACTCGAGGCACAAAATGGAGGCTTCGACATGAGCCGCGTCTTCATGGACGGCGGAAGCGGCATCAACCTTATGTTCGCGAGTACCTTGCGAGCAATGAGGATCCCTCTGACCTGCTTAGAGTCCTCAGACACAACATTCCACGACATCATCCCAAGCAAGGGCGTATATCCCCTTGGCAAAATCAACCTCGACGTCATCTTCGGCATGCCGACAAAACTTTTGGCGCGAGCGCATCGACTTTGAAGTCGTCGACTGGATCTCACAGTACCACTGCATCCTCAGACGTGTCGTGTTCGCTAGGTTCATGGTAGTGCCGTAGTACGCCTATCTGTAGATGAAAATGCCAGGCCCTAATGGCGTCATCACAATCAACGGGAGCTTCAAGAGGTCCGACAGTTGTGACAGGGAGTTCAACAGAATTTCCCAGTCCTTCGGCATGCAGGAAGAACTTGGGAGACTAAAGGAGTCGACAGACAATAGTCTGCCTCCCCTGAGCCGACCAAGTTCACCCGACCTATCCTTCGACTCATCGGTGCACACGAAGAAAGTTCAGGTCCACCCATCGGATCCCGCCAAGACGTCCCCCATCGCCAACAACTTGAGTCCCGCATAGGAACTCGCGCTTATCGAATTCCTCCGTGAGCACTGGGAAATCTTTACCTGGTGTCCAGCGGACATGCCAGGAGTTCCTAGGGAATTCGCCAAGCACGCACTCAATGTCAACCCAGACGCAAGGCCAGCCAAACAAACAATTCGGTGACAGTCTGAACCAAGAGCAAAGGCAGTCACAATGGAGATCAACAGACTCCTCGACGCTAAATTCATACGCGAGATCAAGGAAAGCACTTGGCTCGCCAACACGGTGCTAGTACCAAAAAAGGACACGGATATCCTGCGGATGTGCGTGGACTTCACCTCTCTGAATAAGCACTGCCCGAAGGACCACTTTCCGCTACCGCGAATCGACCAGATCATCGACTCCACCGCGGGATGTGAGCGCCTCTGCTTCCTCTGCTTCCTCGACGCCTACTCAGACTACAACCAGATTTGAATGAAGGAGGAAGATCAAGAAAAAATGGTGTTTACAACGCCTTTTGGTATGTTCTGCTACAACACAATGCCCTTTGGGCTAAAGAATGCAGGATCCACCTACCAGCGGTGCATGCAGGCTTGCCTCAAAAACCAACTTGGCCGCAACATTCAAGTCTATGTCGACGACATCGTAATCAAGACCAAAGAGGAAGCTTCACTAATCGACGACTTGCTGAAACCTTCGCCAACCTTGACCGTTACCGGATCAAGCTCAATCTGGACAAATGCGCCTTCGGCGTACCATCTGGGCAACTACTCGGGTATCTTATCTCCGCGAGAGGGATCGAGGCGAACCCGAAGAAAATAAAAGCCATACTGGCCATGGAGAAGCCGAAGAACATAAGAGGTGTCCAGCAGCTGGCTGGGCGAATCACGGCACTCAGTCGATTCATCAGTCGAATGGGCGAAAAGGCACTGCCCTTTTACCAACTCCTTTGCAAAGCTGACAAATTCGAGTGGACCAACGAGGCACAGGAAGCATTCGAAGACCTCAAGCTCCCACTGTCCACCTCGCCAGTACTGGTGACCCCACGCGAAAGGGAACCACTGTTGCTATATATCTCTGCCACCAACCAGGTGGTCAGCACGGTGCTCGTGGTAGAACGAGCCGAGGAAAACAAGGTCCATGGGGTACAGCGCCCAGTCTACTACCTCAGCGAGGTACTTACGCCAACAAAACAGCGGTACCCGCACTACCAGAAACTAGCGTACGACGTCTTCATGACAGCCCAACGGCTGCACCACTACTTCCAGGAACACCCAATCGTGGTAGTCAATGACGCCCCGCTTGGGCATATCCTCAACAATCCCGACGCCACCGGACGAGTCGCGCTTTGGGGAATCGAACTGTCTCCACGAGACATTACATATGAAAAACACGATGCAATCAAGTCGCAAGTTTTCCCTGACTTCCTCGTGCACTGGATGGAGAACCAGCTCCCCGAAAAACCATATATGTCCTACCTCTGGACAATGCACTTCGACGGTTCAAAGCGAAAGGATGGGGCCAGCGCAAGTGTCATACTGACATCACCCCAGGGAGACAAGCTAAAATATATCCTGCGAATGCAGTTAACCGCCTCCAACAATGACGATGAATACGAGGCCCTACTGCACAAGATGAGGATGGCAAAAGCCTGCGGCGCCAAGAGGCTCATAATATATGGCGACTTCAAGTTGGTCGTCAACTAGACAATGCACGAGTGCGACGCACTGAACGACAACATGATCGCCTACCGCGACCTATACGACACACTCGAAGGGGACTTCGACGATTGCGAGTTGCGGCACATAGGCCGCGAAAGCAATGAAGAGGCGGACACACTCGCCAACATAGGCTCTACCTGCGCCCCCATACCACCTGTGGTATTTCTCGAGCGCATCTGCGAATGCTCCATCAAGCCAAAGGCTGCAGAGAAGAAAACAAGCGCAGCAACAGACTCGGGGGCTGCGCCGCCCAATGAGCCAATGGCACTCAACAACCTGGAGCTTAACACAGGACTCGAAGGACCAATGAGTGTCATGATGATCGAGCCATCTTGGACTCAACCGTACATCACATACCTCCTCAGCAAAAGGCTACCGGATGACCCGACTGACGCACGACACATTGCGCGGCGATCCAAAGCATTCGCTGTTATCAACGGCGAACTGTACAAACACAGCATCATAGGAGTGCTCCAACGATGCATCTCCAATCCCGATGGAAGAGGTTTTCTACTCGACAACCATGAGGAGACTTGCGGGCACCACGCTAGCAGTCGAGCCCTCGTCGCCAAAGCTCTACGAGCTGGATTCTACTGGCCTACGGCCATGTGCGACGCCAAGGACATCGTCCAAAAATGCAAAGCTTGCCAGCGATTCGCGGACAAGCCACACGCACCTGGTGCAGAACTCCGGCCAATTCCATTGGCCTGGCCCTTCGCGCAATGGGGACTCGACATGCTCGGCAAGCTCCCAAAATCCTCACGAGGAGGCTACATCTACCTCCTGGTCACAGTCGACAAATTCACCAAGTGGATAGAGGCCATGCCAGTGACTAACCAGTCAGGATACAGTGCAGTCAAGTTCTTCGAGTCCATCGTCTATCGCTTCGGAGTACCACACAGCATCATCACGGATAATGAGACGAACTTCACATCCAAGGAGTTCCAAGAATTCTACGAGAATCTGGGAATCAACGTAAGCTATGCCTCCGTAGCACATCCACAGACCAACGGTTAGGTCGAAAAGGCCAACGGGCTCGTCTATGGCGGCATCAAAAAGCGACTCCTCAGGCCACTCGAACAAGCCGCATGCTGCTGGCCAGACGAGCTGCAATCGGTACTCTGGAGCCTATGCACAACTCCAAACAGTGCCATGGGGTACATCCCGTTCTTCATGGTGCACGGTGCTGAAGCGGTGCTACCCGCCGAGGTACGATACAAAGCACCACGAGTGGTCTCTTACAGCGAGTAGAAGTCAACTCTTGCACTCGAAGACTCCGCGACCTCCTTGATGAGGCACGGGAAATCGCCGCGGAAAGATCAACGATCTACCAGCAGAACCTGCGCAACTACCACAGCAGAAGGCTACGCCGACCTGGTCCTGCGACTGAAACAGCAAGGACATCTCAAGATCGAGTCCCCCTGGAAAGAACCATACGTGATTACAGAAGTGATCCCAGGTAGCGCCTATCGCCTTAAAGATTTCGAGACAGGAGTCGCATACTCCAACCCCTGGAACGTCGCGCAGCTGCGACGCTTCTACCCTTAGTCGTCTTTTATTTTTTACAAATAAGGCTACTCAGCCAAGGCTACTTAGCCACACATTGCACCCCGTACTATCCTGCGAATGAATAAAGCTAAGTGCCCAAAACTCTGTGTTCCTTTTATTTTTGCAAAATATCCACTCGGGGGCTGCACCACCCTATACACATATGTTCTACGAACTAACGCGATATCCTGAGTAGTTGGCACACCAATCGAAACCCTTGACAAACAACAACCCAGTTGCAACGCACCTGACAGGTTGGCAAGGGGTTGAGATAAACACAAGTCGGGCTAACGAAAAGGAATCGCATAGTGCAACGCACTCGCAAAACATCACGCTAACAAGCTCTTTATATACATCAATGTTAATCAATTATACACAGCATATATATGAACTTTACAACACTAGTACAACTATGTGCAGGATACAAACTAAACTACTGTTGCAGCAAAGGAACGTTGGTCTGCTCCTCGAAGAAGTCGACGATTTCCTCCGTTGGACGATCCACCGCCTGGTAGTGAGGAACCATGTTCCAAGTCAAACCTACTGGCGACGCTGGCGGTCCAGCCGCAATTTCTGCAACGTCCATATCAGGCCTGTGCAGTCGCACCAGTGACAAAGCAGCCTTGGCACCAGCCACTAGCTGCTGTCGTACACACTCGCGGACTGCATTCAAATCTTGAAATTTGGCAAGAAGGGCCAGCAGGCTCTATGGAACAATGTCCAGCGGGAACATCGTCTGGTAAATATTCTTGAAGCACGATTGCGACTTCTTCAAGAAGTGAAGCACTCGCGACGCACGATCCTGCAGGGTCGCTAGTGCGATTGCACGATCATGATCCACCTAGAAGTATCCACTCGCCTGAAGCTGCTCTTGGGTCAGGTCATTCATGCGAATGGCAATCCTATCCTTCTCATCTAGCAGATGGCATGCACTGACAACTATAGCAAGCAAAAGTAAAATAAGAAGACAACGAACTACTGCGAGTGACTACAAGGAAAAGCAAAGGAAGAAGAGAGCTAACACTTAAACTGGTCGCCTAGCTGCGTCACCTCCCCTAGTAGATATTGCTCTCGGGCGGCGGCCTTCTCCGCCCTCGACTTCCATACATCCGCGTTACCACGGAGCACAGGCAGTTTGTGTTGGAGATATGCCCAATAGGCAATAATAAAAGTGGTTATTATTATATCTTTGTGTTTATGATGAATGTTTACATCCCATGATGTAATTGTATTATAAGGAAACACTAATACATGTGTGTTTTGTAAACATAAAAGAGTCCCTAGTAAGCCTCTTGTTGAACTAGCTTGTTGATTAATAGATGATCATGGTTTCCTGATCATGGACATTGGATGTCATTAATAACAAGGTTGTATCATTAGGAGAATGATGTGATGGACACACACCCATAGTAAGTATAGCATAAGATCAAGTCATTTAGTTCGTATTGCTACAAGCTTTTAAATGCATAGTAACCTAATCCTTCGACCATGAGGTTATGTTAATCACCATCACCAAATGGCTGCTTTGATGAAATCAAACACCGCTTCATAACTGGGTGGTTATAAAGGTGTCATTGGGTATTCTGAAAGTATGTGTTGAAGCGCATGGACCAAGATTGGGATTTGTCCATCCATATGACGGATAGATATGCTCTGGGCCCTCTCGGTGGAATGTCATCTAGTTAGCTTGAGGGCATGTGACTAGGTCACAAGGGGTGACATAACATGGAACGAGTAAAGAGTAATTATTAGTAACGAGGGAGAACTAGGTATGGAGATACCGACGATCAAACCTCGGATAAGTAGAGTATCGCGTGACAAAGGGAATTGGTTTCGTATGTTAATGGTTCTATCGATCACGAAGTCATCATTGAGTATGTGGGAGCCGTTATGGATCTCCAGATCCCGCTGATGGTTATTGATCGGAGAGGTGTCTCCATCATGTCTGCATATTCACGAACCGTAGGGTGACACACTTAAGGTTCGATGTTGTTTAGGTAGATATGGAATGTGCGTTGGAGACCGAATGTTGTTCGGAGTCTCGGATTGGATCTGAGACATCACGAGGAGATCCGGAATTGTCCGAAGAATAAGATTCATATAATGGAGATCATTTTCTAGGTTCGGAAATGTCCCGGAGTGTTTATATGGGGGTTCTAGAAGGTTTCAGAATGTTCCGGAAGGTTCTAGAAATTTCTATGGAGTTTACTTGAAAACCAAGAAATAAAAAGGGGAAACTTGGGGGGAAGGAAACTCCCCCCAAGCCCCCCTTGTGCGCCGGCCCTAGGAGGTGGACCTAGGGGTGGGAACCCTAGGCCGCACCCCTCCCTCTATATATAGAGGGGTGGAGGCGCCACCCCCCCCTTGCCCCTCCACTCTTGCCCTAGCTTCCTCTCTCCTCCTCCTTCCTTCTGCTCTGGCTTAGGCGAAGCCCTGCAGAATTCTCTACTCCACCACCATCACCACGCTGTCGTGCTGCTAGGATTCCATGGAGAGATCTACTACCTCCGCTGCTCGCTGGAACAGGGAGAGGAAGGTCTGCATCGACTCCGCACGTGTGACCGACTGCGGAAGTGCTGCCGGAACACGGCTCCGGAAGGATCGTCTACTCGATCTTGAGATCGGCAAGTGATCGTCAACATCAACCACGAGATCCAATCTCGCACAAGGCTTTCGGATCTACAAGGGTTAGTACAGATCTATCTCCTTGCACATGTCTAATAGATTAGATCTTGGCTTTTATCTAGATTAGATCTGGGTTTTGTTCGTTCTTGCAGTAGAATTTTTTTGTTTTCCATGCTACGAGCCCTTTAGTGGTATCGGAGCCGTGTCTATGTGTAGATCTGTTGCATGAGTAGAACACAATGGTTTTGTGGGCATTGGTGCTCGTGCTGTCTTTTGCTTTGTGTACTTTGCATCTTGAGGTATGGTGGGATGAAGCGGCTCGGGCTAACCTTACATGTCATCGCACATGAGACTTGCTCCGTGCTTGACGTGTAACTTGCTTTGCACAAGTGGCTTTGCGGGTGTCTGTCTCTCCCACCATAGTATAGATCCAATTTACACTTTGCACTTGATAACACTTGTATCAATGTTGTGGTTCAGTTTCGTAGGTAAGATCCGTTCTTATTCGAAAGCCCCAAACCACGTAAAACATGCAAAGAAAATTAGAGGCGTCTAACTTGTTTTTGCAGGGGTTTTGTGATGTGATATGGCCATCATGTGATTGTGATTGTATTTGATGTATGCAATGATCCTTGTTGTAATATGGCAACCGGCAGGACCCTAATGGTTGTCTTTAATTCTGTTAAGACCTGCGAGTCTATTCATCTTGTAATAGCTTTATTCCAAGTAGTTGTAATAGTTGCTAGTGATGATGGACAACCATGAAGCGGCGCCACTGACCTTGACGCAATGCTGGTGATGATGGAGATCATGTCCGTGCTTTGGAGATGGAGATCAAAGGCACAAGAAGAAAGGGCCATATCATATCACACTAATTATGAATTGCCTGTGATGTTAATCCTTTATGCATCTTGTATTGCTTAGATCGTGATGGTAGCATTATAAGATGATCCCTCTCACTAAATATCAAGTAATAAAGTGTTCATCCTTAGTTGGCACCGTTGCTAAGACTCGTCGTTTCGAAGCATCTCGTGATGATCGGATGTGATAGATTCTACGTGTGCATACAACGGGTGCAAGCTAGATTTGCACATGCGGAAACTAAGGTTAATCTTGACGAGCCTAGCATGTACAGACATGGTCTCGGAACACGGAATACTGAAAGGTAGAGCATGAGTCATATAAATGATATGATGAACATGAAGATTGTTCGCCGATGAAACTACATTTTCTCTCATGAAGATCGGACTTGGTGTAGTGGACTTGGTTCGTGTAATCACTAAGACAATGTGAGGGATGTTGTTTTGAGTGGGAGTTCACCTAGTTAATTTAAGAATTAAAATTGAACTCAATTTATCATAAACTTAGTCTAAACTACTTGCAAATTTGTTGTAGATTATGGCAAACCTCTCCATCAATTTCAATGCGTTCCTAGAGAAAGAAAAGCTTAAGAACAATGGAAGCAACTTCACGGACTGGCTCCGTGGACTGAAGATTGTCCTCAGGGCTGGTCAGTTGACCTATGTGCTCGAAGCACCGCTAGGTGACCCACCTGCAGAAGATGCCACCGATGACGTAAAGAATGTTGACGCCACTCGGAAAAATCATTACTCCACAATTCAGTGTGCCATCCTATACGGTTTAGAAATGGAGCTTCACAAGCGCTTTGAGCACCACGACCCGTTCGAGATCATTAAGGAGCTCAAGCTCATTTTTGAGACTCACGCGGCCGTGGAGAGCTATGAGGCCTCCGAAAAGTTCTTTAACTGTAAGATGGAAGAGGGAATCTCCATTAGCGAGCACGTGCTCACCATGTCTGGGCACACAAACAAGCTCCAAGAGTTGGGGATAACGATTCCTAATGAGTTAGGGATTCACCGTGTCCTCCAATCACTGCCACCGAGTTATAAGAACTTTGTGATGAACTACAATATGCACTGCATGAACAAGACGTTGCCTGAACTATCGTCCATGCTGAAAACTGCTGAAGTGGAGATCAAGAAGGAGCACCAAGTGTTGATGGTCAATAAGACCACCAATTTCAAGAAATAAGGCAAGCCTAAGAACAAGGGCAACTTCAAGAAGGACGGCAAGAAAGCTGCCGCACCTGCTAAGAAGCCCAAGGCTAGTCCTAAGCCTGAAACTGAATGCTTCTACTGCAAGGGTGCTGGTCACTGGAAGCGTAACTGCCCCAAGTACCTGGCGGATCTGAAGAACGGCAACATCAAGAAGAAAGGTATATTCGATATACATGTTATTGATGTGTATCTTACTAGTAATCGTAGTAGTGCCTGGGTATTTGATACTGGTTCGGTTGCTCATATTTGTAACTCGAAACAGGAGCTGCGGAATAAGCGAAGACTGGCAGAGACGAGGTGATGATGCGCGTTGGAAATGGCTCCAAGGTTGATGTGATCGCCGTCGGCACGCTCCCTCTACATCTACCTTCGGGATTAGTTTTAAATTTGAATAATTGTTATTTGGTGCCTGCGTTAAGCATGAACATTATATCTGGATCTTGTTTATTGCGAGACAGTTACTCTTTTAAGTCCAAGAATAAAGGTTGTTCGATTTATATGAGTAATATCTTTTATGGTAATGCACCTGAGATGAATGGTTTATTCTTACTGAATCTCAATAGTAGTGAGACACATGTTCACAACATAGATGCTAAACGAACAAAATTGAATGATAATTCTACATACATGTGGCACTGTCGTCTTGGTCACATTGGAGTGAAGCATATGAAGAAACTCCATTCTGATGGACTTATTGAATCACTTGATTTTGAATCACTTGAAAGATGCGAAGCATGTCTAATGGGAAAAATGACTAAGACTCCATTCTCTGGTATAATAGAGCGAGCTACAGACTTATTGGAAATAATACATATCGATGTGTGCGGTCCAATGAGTGTAGCATCGCGTGGTGGATATCATTATATTCTCACTTCAACGGATGACTTAAGTAGTTATGGGTATGTCTACTTTATGAAACATAAGTCTGAAACTTTCGAGAAGTTTAAGGAATTTCAAAGTGAAGTGGAAAATCATCGTAACAAGAAGATTAAGTTTCTGCGTTCTGACCGCGGAGGTGAATATCTAAGTTATGAGTTTGGCATGCATTTAAAGAAATGTGGAATACTTTTGCAATTAATACCGCCGGGAACACCACAGCGTAATGGTGTGTCCGAACGTCATAATCGAACTCTCTTAGATATGGTTCAGTCTATGATGTCTCTTACAGATTTACCGCTATCGTTTTGGGGCTATGCATTAGAGACAGCCGCATTCACTTTAAATAGGGCACCATCTAAATCCGTTGAAACGACACCGTATGAATTGTGGTTTGGAAAGAAACCTAAGTTGTCGTTCCTTAAAGTTTGGGGTTGCGAAGCATATGTAAAGAAGTTACAACCTGATAAGCTTGAACCCAAAGCGGAGAAATGCGCCTTCATAGGATACCCTAAAGAAACAATTGGGTATACCTTCTATCATAGATCCGAAGGCAATGTTTTCGTTGCCAAGAATGGATCCTTTCTTGAGAAGGAGTTTCTCTCGAAGGAAGTGACTGGAAGGAAAGTATGTTGGGTTATGGGCATAGAAAACAAAAAAATTCCTACGGTGTGAACTACACGCCAAGATCTATCTACTAGGTACAAAGCAACGGGTGGCCATACATCCAACAAGAACTTACCCTCGTAGACAACGAGCTTTGTTAACGAGTAGGAACTCGTGGTTGATGTAGTCGTACACTTGACGATCTCAAGATCGTGATGAAGTCTAGCAGGTCCAGCTCCAGCACGTCCATCAGATCCAGCTCCAGCAAGTCCAACGCCACCAAGTCCAGCACCACAAAGCAGCGGTGCATCCGTGATCGCACACACGTCCGGTACCCCGACAACCTCCGTCCCTCGCTCCAGCAAAGCAGCGGAAGCAGCAACTCCTTTCCAGATAAAGCCACCGGGAACATGTATCTCGCTAATCCGAGACCATGGGGAATAACTAGAGGGGGAGAGAGATCCTTCACGAGGAGGTGTGTTGTGAGAGGAGAGGGGAGCATTTTATAGGGGAGAGGCAGGGCACCCAAGGGCCATGGCGTGGCAGCCATGGTGGTGCCCCACCTCTTCCACATTCATGTGGGTGGAGCTCCCACTCCCATAAAAAGCCTCCACTCAAAATTCCACTCACACATGCATTAAATTTCCACCAAATTTAATGCAAGCTCTCATTAAATAAAACTATTTTATTTATTTTATTCAGAATTTTTTTAATTACATTAATTAACAAACATTCACATAAAACCCCCTGCAACATTTCAATATCACATGCAGAACCAGTTTCAGCAATTTCACCCGAAACAATTTTGGTTTCCATCGAAATGGTTCCAGCGCTTTCTTAAATCTTTATATGAAACATATTTGCTCCAAATGGTGTCGGTATCCCTTAAGTGTGTCACCCTACGGTTCGCGAATAATGTAGACATGATCGAGACCCCTCTCTGATCAATAATCAGCAGCGGGACCTAGAGATCCGTACTGACTCCCACATATTCAACGATGACTCTTGTGATCGTGTGAACCTTTAACGTCATAACTAAATCCCTTTGTCTCGCGATATATTACATGTCCGAGATTTGATCATTGGCATCCAAATACCTAGTTTGATCTCGTTACCGACATGCACTCTTTTCTCGTTCCCGTGATATAACATTCTAGTGATCACATCACTTGCTTGCAAGCTATTTCAATGTGATATCACCGAGAGGGCCCAGAGTATATCTATCCGTCATCGGGATGGACAAATCCCACTCTTGATCCATGAGCCTCAACATAACACCTTCGTAGCACTGAACCCACCTTTATAGTCACCCTGTTACGGTGTGACGTTTGATGTTATCAAGATACTCTTCCGGTGTTAGCAATTAACATGATCTCATGGTCTAAGGACTAAGGATTACTTCGTATGATGTTATAGCAATATAAACATAATGACTTGATCGTAATGCTATACTTCGGATGAATGTTCATCACATCATTCCACCAATGGTGTGACCTTGTTATTAACAACATCCAATGTCCATGATCAGGAAACCTTGATCATCTTGTTAATCAACAAGCTAGTCTATAAGAGAGGCATAACTAGGAACCCTTTTTGTTTATTAAACACACATGTATTGATGTTTCCGATCAATACAATTCTAGCATGTAAAATAAACATTTATAATAAACATGGAATAAGATAATAACCACTTTATTATTGCCTCTCGGGCATATTCCCTTCAAAGTAGAACTCGACGAGGTTATTGAACCTTCTCTCGGAGTTGAGAGTAGCGCAGCACCGAAAGATGTTTTTATGCCGCCTGCACCAATTGGAGAGGAAGCTAATGATGGTGATCATGAAACTTCGAACAAAGTTGCTGCTGAACCTCACAGGTCAACGAGGGTTCGTACCACTCCTGATTGGTATGACCCTGCCTTGAACGTCATGTTGGTGGACAACACTGATGACCCTGCGACGTATGAAGAAGCTATGGTGAGCCCAGATTCCGACAAATGGCTAAAAGCCATGAAATCCGAAATGGGATCCATGTACGAAAACCAAGTGTGGACTTTGGTGGACTTACCGGATGGCCGTAAGGATGTCGAGAACAAATGGATTTTCAAGAGAAAAACAGATGCTGATGGTAATGTTACCGTCTATAAAGCTCGACTTGTCGCGAAAGGGTTCCGACAAATTCAAGGAGTTGACTACGATGAGACATTCTCACCAGTAGCGAAGCTAAAGTCTGTGAGGATTTTGTTAGCAATTGTTGCATATTTCGATTATGAGATTTGGCAGATGGATGTCAAAACGGCATTCCTTAATGGTGACATTGAGGAAGAGTTGTATATGGTACAACCCAAGGGTTTGTCGATCCTAAAGATACTGACAAGGTATGCAAACTTCAGCGCTCCATTTATGGACTAAAGCAAGCATCCCGGAGTTGGAATCAATGTTTTGATAAAGTAATCAAAAACTTTGGATTTATACAAACTTATGGAGAAGCTTGTATTTACAAGAAAGTGAGTGGGAGCTCTATAGCATTCCTAGTACTATATGTAGATGACATATTATTGATTGGGAATGATATAGAACTTCTTAATAGTGTCAAAGCCTATTTGAATAATAGTTTTTCAATGAAGGATCTTGGCGAAGCGGCATATATTCTAGGCATCAAGATTTATAGAGATAGATCAAGACGCCTAATAGCGCTTTCACAAAGTACATACTTGGACAAAGTTCTAAAGAAGTTTAGAATGGAAGAGAGCAAGAAAGGGTTTGTGCCCATGTTGTCAGGTAAGACCTTGAGTAAGACTCAAAGTCTAGCTACGGCAGAAGATAGAGAGAAAATGAATAATATTCCCTATGCCTCGGCCATAGGTTCTATCATGTATGCCATGCTGTGTACAAGACCGGATATAGCACATGCTATTAGTTTGACTAGCAGATATCAAAGTGATCCTGGAATGGTGCTCTGGACAGCGATCAAGAATATCCTAAAGTACCTAAATAGGACTAAGGATATGGTTCTTTCTTATGGAGGTGATGAACAGCTTGTTGTAAATAGTTACACTGATGCTAGTTGGAACACCGATCCAGATGACTCGAAGTCACAGTCTGGATACGTATTTATTTTGAATGGTGCTGCAGTGAGCTGGAGGAGTGCCAAGCAAAGCGTTGTGGCAAAATCTTCAACTGAATCGGAATACATATCTGCTTTGGAGGCTGCACAAGAAGCCATATGGATGAAGGAGTTCATTACTGAACTTGGCGTGGTTCCTAGTGCGTTGGACCCGATGGCCATCTACTGTGACAACACAGGTGCCATAGCTAATGCACAGGAGCCAAGGTCACATAGCAAGATGAAGCACATCAAGCTACGTTTCCATGCTATTCGCGAGTATGTCCGAGATGGTGACATCAAGATTTGCAAAGTACACACTGATCTGAATGTGGCAGATCCGTTGACTAAACCTCTCCCTAGAGCAAAGCATGACCAACACCAGAACGCCATGGGTGTTAGGTATATTACCATGTAATCTAGATTATTGACTCTAGTGCAAGTGGGAGACTGTTGGAGATATGCCCAAGAGGCAATAATAAAAGTGGTTATTATTATCTCTTTGTGTTTATGACGAATGTTTACATCCCATGTTGTAATTGTATTATAAGGAAACACTAATACATGTGTGTTTTGTAAACATAAAAGAGTCCCTAGTAAGCCTCTTGTTGAACTAGCTTGTTGATTAATAGATGATCATGGTTTCCTGATCATGGACATTGGATGTCATTAATAACAAGGTTGTATCATTAGGAGAATGATGTGATGGACACACACCCATAGTAAGTGTAGCATAAGATCAAGTCATTTAGTTCGTATTGCTACAAGCTTTCAAATGCATAGTAACCTAATCCTTCGACCATGAGGTTATGTTAATCACAATCACCGAATGGGTGCTTTGATGACATCAAACACCGCTTCATAACTGGGTGGTTATAAAGGTGTCATTGGGTATTCTGAAAGTATGTGTTGAAGCGCATGGACCAAGATTGGGATTTGTCCATCCATATGACGGATAGATATGCTCTGGGCCCTCTCGGTGGAATGTCATCTAGTTAGCTTTCAAGCATGTGACTAGGTCACAAGGGGTGACATAACATGGAACGAGTAAAGAGTACTTATCAGTAACGAGGTAGAACTAGGTATGGAGATACCGACGATCAAACCTCAGATAAGTAGAGTATCGGGTGACAAAGGGAATTGGTTTCGTATGTTAACGGTTCTATCGATCACGAAGTCATCGTTGAGTATGTGGGAGTCGTTATGGATCTCCAGATACCGCTGATGGTTATTGATCGGAGAGGTGTCTCCATCATGTCTGCATATTCACGAACCGTAGGGTGACACACTTAAGGTTCGATGTTGTTTAGGTAGATATGGAATGTGCGTTGGAGACCAAATGTTGTTTGGAGTCTTGGATTGGATCTGAGACATCACGAGGAGATCCGAAATTGTTCGGAGAATAAGATTCATATAATGGAGATCATTTTCTAGGTTCGGAAATGTCCCGGAGTGTTTATATGGGGGTTCTAGAAGGTTTTGGAATGTTCCGGAAGGTTCTAGAAATTTCTATGGAGTTTACTTGAAAACCAAGAAAGAAAAAGGGGAAACTTGGGGGGGAAGGAAACTCCCCCCAAGGCCCCCTTGTGCGCCGGCCCTAGGAGGTGGGAACCCTAGGCCGCACCCCTCCCTCTATATATAGAGGGGTGGAGGCGCCACCCCCCCTTGCCCCTCCACTCTTGCCCTAGCCGCCTCTCTCCTCCTCCTTCCTTCTGCTCAGGCTTAGGCGAAGCCCTACAGAATTCTCTACTCCACCACCACCACCATGCCGTCGTGCTGCTGGGATTCCGTGGAGAGATCTACTACCTCCGCTGCTCGCTAGAACGGGGAGAGGAAGGTCTGCATCGACTCCGCACGTGTGACCGACTGCGGAAGCGCTGCCGGAACGCGGCTCCGGAAGGATCATCTACTCGATCTTGATATCGGCAAGTGATCGTCTATATTAACCACGAGATCTGATCTCGCACAAGGCTTTCGGATCTACAAGGGTTATTACAGATCTATCTCGTTGCACATGTCTAATAGATTAGATCTTGGCTTTTATCTAGATTAGATCTAGGGTTTGTTCGTTCTTGCGGTAGAATTTTTTTGTTTTCCATGCTACGAACCCTTTAGTTCGCGCTCCAACTGCTTCACGCGGTCGCGGAGTCGCGAGAGCAGAGACAGCTCATCCACCCTTGAGCGTGACTGCGCCAAAGTATTATCAGGGGGTGGCGTATTCCGAGGTTCACTCAAAGGACCACTCGATGTGCCCTATCACAAGTCAAGCAAGAGACAATAAGAAGACTAAGGCAATGCATAGACAAAGGACTCGAGTGCATTCAAGAATAATAAAGTATCAGCAGATACACTCGCCAAAAGGCATGTTCTCGACAAAAGAAATAAGCTATTTAACTATTACAGACACGACTACTGAGGAGCAACTGGCTTCTTCGACTTGGACTTCGGTTTTGGGGGCCTCATCGAGTCTGTGGCAGTATCGGACGCCACAAACTTTCCGCCGGCCCCTGATGTTGCAGCCTTCGCCGCCTTCTTGGCTCGCTGAAGCTCCTCAGAGTACTTCGCAACTGTATTGATCAGCTGCAGCCCGTACTTGCCACAAGCAGTTGCGAAAGGAGCAAAAGACTACCTGCTGGCCATTCGCGCTGACAGGCATCACCTTGGAGATCGCTGCAGGATCAACTTCGACTCCATGGGCTTGAACCATCATGAGTGACATTGAAGCGCCAGCCGCACTGACTGAGTTCTTGAAGCTCGCAGGAATACCCCCAGCCAGGGACTCCACCAGCTCATCCATATTTTCGATTAACTCAGCCTTGGGCGCCAGCTCCTCACGGAGGCGACTGAGCACGCCCTTGGCCTTGGCGAGCATACCCTGGACAACAGCACTGCGATCCTCGACTACCGAGATGGCACCTGCCAGGGCATCGTCACAATGGAGTGCCTGGGGGTCGAAGCTCAGACCGCTGGCATCTACACAAGAATCAAGTATTCGCACAAAAGTCAGCACAACAACAAATTTGAAAGAAGGGACACGACGAAAATCCAGACAAGGGAATACCTGAGAGAGCCTTGGCAATCAAGAAAAGCTGTTCTTCGAACAACTTCTCCCTAACTGCGATGGAGGCACGCAGATCCTCTTCGCGTTTCTGTGATTCGTCCTATGCTGCGATTGCCTCATCGCGACTCTTCACCGCTGCGGTAAGCGTCTTCTCGAGAGAAGCGGTGTCTCGAAGGAGTGCATTATGCTCAGCTGTGACATACACAAAAATAAACCGTCAGTCGAATATATCACAAGGATGCAGAAGAAAAAGTAAAGAACACTCACTTTCAACCGCGCGATGGCGATTGTCCAGCACTGCATGCTGACGACCCATCGCAAGAACCTGCTCCGCCAGACGAGCGGCTTCCTTCACAATGAGCTGTGACAAAAGAAATAGTAAAGGGTCAGCAGATGGCATAGATGAAAAATTCAACTGCAAAGTCAGAAGAAGAGGTACTACACATACATGATCCTCCAATGACTCCGAGGTCGATTGGCGCACAGTCGTCCGGATAACCATCTGATGCTCCACATCATGGGGAGAACTCGATGAATTATGCCCGGAGTGGGCCGCCAATGGAGGAGAAGGAGTGCGCTCGACCACTTTCTTGGCCTTGGAGGTCGCGACTCCAGATTCCTTCAAAAATTGGACGTCGCCAGAAGATGACGATGTCGGATGACTGTAGAAGAAAACCAACATCAAGAGAATGCAATTCCAAAAAAAATCTAAAAGGAAGACCTATATACTTACCAATCAAATTTATCAAAATCGAAGGTTTGATCCCCCGACTCTGACGACGACTCCTTCGGCAATCGCATCTTCTTGCGAGAAGATGGCGCCACGGCGCTCACAGGAACGACAGGTATCGGCGACTCTACACCAACAGCTGCACCTTTCGGAGTCGAAGGAGACGACGCATCCGAATCCTCGTTGCGCGAACGCTTGCGAGTGTCCGGACTACTCGACTCGGGGACTTCCTCCTCAACATCAGATGGGACGGTCGACTCCGATTCGTCCTCTTCCAAGGCTTCACGAGAAATAACCCCCTCAGGATATATGCAAATTTCGACACTTAGTGTGTAGATACATGCAAATTTCGACAAATCCATATCACTTGGTCTTGGACGGAGTATGAAATTTCATTGCCTCAACTAAAGTTTGAGCGTAAAACAATCCAATGTACTAAATAACTTTTCCACAATCTAGAGGTGCATAAATAATCGATGCATGTTATTGGTCTTTACACGACAATACTTACCACATAATTGCCATCTCTCACACATGAATCTCACGCTTTGCTACTTCTGAATGCAAAACATTCCCTCCCAAGAAAAAAAATCATCATGGAACCTGAGGCGAGTCCACATATTGTCGACCACCACACATTGTTGCTCCGACAGACATTCTATCGCATACCTAACGAACAAATAAAAATATTGAGAACAGGTGCCTTGTGAAGTTGTAAAGGCAACTGGGGCTCTATCAGAAGTGCAAGGTTATCTAAGAAACTTAATATCTACAAGATAAAAAACGTTGATCGCCAATCCAACACAAATATTTGCATAATTTCTTACCTCCCTAAGGTGAAATCTTAGCTCTGTGTTTAGTTGTGAGTGAGAGAGAGGTGGGACGCGATGCATACCTTGTCAGCTTTGGTGGGGTTTGAGATAGAGGCGAACGGGTTAGGACGTGGACGCAGATCCTAGAGACATCTGATGTCCCATCTAGCGCCACTGTAGCATGTCCTAGTCAATGGCACGACAAGTGGCGAGGATCATGGCGGCCTCCTGCAGCTCCTGTACCATGATACGTCCATAACGTATTTATAATTTTTAATGGTTTTATGCTAATAATATGCTTTTAATACTCCTTTTTATATAAAGTTTATAATTTATTTGGACAAACCTACTAATAGTTGAAAAAGTACACAATGTTCTTGTTTTACACTTTGATGTGTAGAAATTACCAAGAATACTAGTGGAAACCTTGTTGGAGTCAAATTGGAATTTTACAGAAATCTGTCTCAGAACTCTTTTTGAAGATGGTCACGTTTCGGGTCGAGGACGTCATCAAACGGAAAACTCTTCAACTACAAAGTTGTTGGAAATTTCACGACAAACGTTCTGGATATAAAATTTAGCTGATTCCGAGTCCGGACGGACCCGATAGGCCTGATTTACTGCAGTCCAAGATGGGTGACAGGAATCCGAGAAGCTATATAAAGGGAGGAAACCTAATTCGTGGGAGACACCTCCACCCACGAATTTGCAGCCACCAAAGCCACTTTTTGCCTCCCCGTGGATTCCATCTCCATGGGGAAGGTCTCCCAAGAAGCCATGAAGGAAGGGTGCTAAGGGGCGGTGCTCCCCTGTGATACCGGCGGTGGGGAAGACCAGCCTCTAGCCACGAAAAGTTCCACAACGTTGTCGCCACCGAAGAGGAGATTCGGGGGACAGAAAGTCTCTATTCCGACACCCTGCCGGGACGGAGAAGTGCCCCCGGAGCCATCTCCATTGATCTCCACCACCATCTCCATCGCCGTTGCCGATTCCCATGATGAGGAGGGAGTAGTTAGTTCTCTCTTGAGGCTAAGGGCTCTACCGGTAGCTATGTGTTCATCTCTCTCTATGCATGATCATATTGTGATCATGAGCTTTGTAATCAAGTAGATCTACTTTGCTACTCAAGTGCTTTAATAGATCTCTGCTCTCCCCATGTGTGTGAAAGTGACAGTGTGTACACAATGGTGACACTTAGGCTAGAGATTACAGATACTTGTTATGAGTTATATTTGGAGTTGGATGTTTCTATAAAATTGTGGTGTTTGTTGGAACCATCTAGAGCTCAAGGTGATAGTGTGGGGTTATCTAGATGGGGAAAGCGAACTTTGAGGTGTGCTGTTATAGCCCTACCATGGATTAGAGTGTCCAACCGGAGAGTAGTTCAGAGTAGTATCATAAAAAGAAGATATTTATATGAGAGTGTTCACTAGTGAAAATATGATCCCTAGGCCTTGTTTCTAAGCATTGAAACAACATTTGCAACTAGATCTGTTTTATGTTTGCTTGCTTCCATCTTTATTTCAGTTTGCCTTTAGTCTCAACCACACGCCATCAAAGCTATTTTCTGGCACCATTGTCTTATATCCATACCACTTGTATTTCACTATCTCTTCGTCGAACTAGTGCACATATACACCTGATAAGTGTATTGGGTGTGTTGGGGACACAAGAGACTTCTTGTATCTTAATTGCAAGGTTGCTTGACAGGGATACCTTTGACCACTTCCTCCCTGAGTTCGATAAACCTTGGGTAATCCACTTAAGCAAAACTTGTTTTTGTTCTACAAACCTCTGCACTTGGAGGCCCAACAACTGTCTACAAGAATAAAAGTGCGTAGACATCAAGCTATTTTCGGGCGCCGTTGCCGAGGAGGTAAGGTAAAAGGTACTCACATCCTCCGGTGTGAGTGCTCGAAGTTATTTCCTTTATATCCTGCAATTATATCTTTTTGTTTCTTGTTTTTATTTTTACTAGTTAGGCTTAATGGAAAACAACAAAAAATTAGAGAGCTTTATAGTATTTATATTGAGTTAGGACATGAAGTGTTTGAAGAGAAAATTAAAAAACCTATGGAACTTTATTTGCATGCTAATAACAACGTTATTAGTATGAATTATTTGAACATCATTATTGCTAATGCTATGGAAAAGTCTAAGCTTGGGGAATCTAGTTTTGATGAGCATGATATTTTTAGTCCCCCAAGTATGGATGAGAAAATTTACTTTGATGATACTATGCCTCTAATATATGATGATTACAATGATGAATATAATATTTTCCATCCACCTACTATTGAGGATAAAATTAATTATAATTACAATATGCCTCCTATATTTGATGATTATGGTGATGAGAATAATAATGATAGCCATTTTGTTGAATTTGCTCCCACTACAATTAATAAGAATGACTATGCTTATGTGGAGAGTAATAATTATTATATGCATGTGGCTCATGATAAGAATATTTTATGTGATAGTTATATTGTTAATTTTATTCATGATGCTACTGAAAGTTATTATGAGAGAGGGAAACATGGTTTTATGCATCTCAATAATATTAAGTTTCCCCTCTTTATGTTGAAAGTCTTGAAGTTGCACTTATTTTGCTTTCCTATGCTTGTTGCTTTGTGATTTCATGACTTGTTTCTTTACAAGATTCCTATGCTTAGTAAGTGGGTTAGACTTAAATGTGCTTTGAATTTGCTTCTTGATGCTCTCTCTTACTTCAATTCATATTTCTTATGTGAGCATCTTCTCAAACTATCAAGCCTAACTTAAAGGCGTTAAAGAAAAGTACTTATTGGAAGATAACCCAAAAGTTTTAGTTGAGTCTTGGAAGTTATTGCTTCAGTAATAACCTCTCCTTATCATTTTTGTGTGGTTTTTGTGCCAAGAGTAACCTCTAATGAGAGAGAAGTAATGCTTGGGAAAGTTGCTGTCCCGAAACAGATATTTGTGCTTCGCTGTAAAAATTCGTGAAAAATCTATGTATGTTGGTTTGAGGCATGAATTTTTGTGCTTCTTCCCTAGGTTGTTATATAACTTTCGTTAGTTCAAAACGTTTCTATTTGAGCAACAGAAGGTCTTCAAAAAAATCATTTTTTACCTGCTGGTCTGCTTTGACAGATTTCTATCATTATTTGCATTTGCTTCTTGTTGATTCCTTTTTGGGTTCTCTTTGCGGAATTGAGATTTTTGAGGGAAGTGCTACAGTAGATTTTGTTTTAATGGAAGTTTTACTAGTGTTGAACTGAACCCAAAGACTTATTATCTTGAGTACACTAATGTTGCTAATGAAGATTATGTGAAGTTTTGTATGAAGGAAAAATTTCGGGTGTATGGATAGAATGATGTAATGAGATGAAGAATGGACAAAAGCTCAAGCTTGGGGATGCCCCCCGTGTCACCCCAAGAAATATCCAAGAAGTACAAGCGTCAAAGCTTGGGGATACCCAAGGCATCTCCTTCTTCATCAATAAAAATCTCAGGTTTCTTCCCAACACTTCATTTTTATTGTTGTCTCATGC
This sequence comes from Avena sativa, assembly GCA_916181665.1. Classification (NCBI taxonomy): domain Eukaryota; kingdom Viridiplantae; phylum Streptophyta; class Magnoliopsida; order Poales; family Poaceae; genus Avena; species Avena sativa. Next base: position 20,061,489 of record OV702290.1, on the reverse strand, counting down.
ACAGTTGTGTTGTTCTTGGAGCGTCTTCATTTTTGTTTTTGGTTTTCGTTTGCTTGGTTTTCTTAGTTTGCTTGAATAAATTGGTTGGACCCCCTCTTTCATACATTAGTTTTCAAATAGTTTGGTTTGGATTGGAAAAGAGTAGGAAAGTTCATGCTTAAGTGGAAAAGAGAGCTTGTTTTTGACTGTGGCCTATGCTTTGACATGCCATGCTTGATATTGTTTTGGCTTTATGCTTAGTGATTTTTGATGTAGCATGACATGTTATAAACAATTGAGATTGCTTAATGTGCCTTGAAAGAATCATGCATTGTTTTAGCATATTAAAGCATAGTATTGTGGTATTCTCCTTTGATGCTTTATTTGGGTTGACTTAGCGCATGCTCACACCATGTTATGACTATCCCAAGTCACCATAGCCTCGATGATCCTTTAGTTTTCGACTTGTAATATCACTTTATGCTTTAATTAATGATGTTTTGTCGCTTTGCATGATTATGGCTATTATTGCTCTCTTAGTTTGTCGCTCCTAGTCTTTTGCTAGCCTCCATAACCAAGTATGAGTTCTCATGCATCCAACTCCTAAAACCAAGTTATTCCAAAGATTCCACCATACCTACCTATTAGCATTTGCTATTCCAAGTATATTCATGTTTCTATCTACATTCCGAATTAAACTTGTTATGATTAAAGCTATCACGAACTTGATGGCACACTTCAGTTTTCTTTCCCTTAATAAACTTGAACCATTGTGTCATCTATGTTGTATATGCTTGCACTTATATGTTGGGGATTTGTAGAATCATGCTGTCATAGGGAACGCTTTCAACATTGCACTTGTATATTGTACCCAGTTGATATCATGCTCTTTTGTTTATGGATGTCGTCAATGTGAAATGAAAGGGGAGCTTGTAAGTCCATGGAGTTATGTATGTGTGTTAAAGAAACGCATGGGCGGCTGGTCTAATGCATGCCTAATCATGATGGAAACCTGCAACATAACCATAATGAGCTATCTATGAATCATTCTTCTTATAAAAAAAGAGATAGAGATTGAGATAAAGAGAAATAGAAAAAAAGATGAGAAAAGAGGAAAGAGAGAAAAAAGCACCATTTTCCCATGGTAAATAAGAAGATTGCTGAGATGCTCGTTGTCTACTTGCCTTGCCATTTTGATATGGGGATTCTTCCGTATCATCGGGCAAGGGGTACCCCGTTGGCGGTTCTCTATGATACACATATACTTACTATGGCAAGAACTTACCGGTACTAAACTTGAGTAGCATGAGGAGAGGCCCTCGTATTCAAGGGACATGAGATTGCCAACTTATACTTTGTTAGACATATACTCCATAGTTTGTTCACTTTAACCTTAATCACTTCAAGATGCTTATGATAGGGGCAATGAGAGCTGAAAGCTAATAAGTACCATAATTTTTGGAAGCTCTTTATGAGAGACTTGAATTACTACTTCCTTCTATGAAGGCCTTTCTTCCACTTTTATATTGAGTCTCCACCTTCTATCCTTAGGCACCAATTAAGAGAGCATAGTTGTCATTCTTAGTTCTATGTGCATTGTCCCGAAACTTATTGATTGATTCATAACTGTGATATTGCTTGTTCATAAACTATTTGTATCTAGTCACCCTTATTAACTTTGAAGGTGTCCTACGCATTTATGTTTTACTACTCCGAGAGGGACAAGCTGAATTCCACTATGCTATGTTTTCTTTATGTGAAACAAATAAATGTCTTTCAAAGCATTGTTATTTATAATTCCTTTCTTTGTACCTTTTCATGCTACAACATAGTTGCTATGTCTTATTGTTAGAACTCTATCTTTCATGTTCATGTTTAGAGTACCTTGATCCCAGCTATCAATGCTTTTACAATAATGATGATCAAGATTGTGTTGGATGCGTGTCACCTCAAAAATTATATTGTTTTTATCGTTTACCTACTCGAGGACGAGCAGGAACTAAGCTTGGGGGTGTTGATACGTCCATAACGTATTTATAATTTTTGATAGTTTTATGCTAATAATATGCTTTTGATACTCCTTTTTATATAAAGTCTATGACTTATTTGGACTAACCTACTAATAGTGGCAAAAGTGCACAATGTTCTTGTTTTACACTTTGATGTGTAGGAATCACCAAGAATACAAGTGGAAACCTTGTTGGAGTCAAATTGGGATTTTCCAGAAATCTGTCTCAGAACTCTTTTTGAAGATGGTCACGTTTCGGGTCGAAGACGGCGTCAAACGGAAAACTCTTCAGCTACAAAGTTGTTGGAAATTTTGCGACAAATGTTCTGAATATAAAATTTAGCTGATTCCGAGTCTGGACGGGCCCGAGAGGCCCGATTTACTGCAGCCCAAGATGGGGTGACGGGAATCCGAGAAGCTATATAAAGGGAGGAAACCTAATTCGTGGGAGACACCTCCACCCACGAATTTGCAGCCACCAAAGCCACGTTTTTGCCTCCCCATGGATCCCATCTCCATGGGGAAGGGATACCAAGAAGCCATGAAGGAAGGGTGCTAAGGGGCGGTGCTCCCCTGTGATACTGGCAGCGGGGAAGACCAGCCTCCAGCCACGAAAAGTTCCGCAGCGCCGCCGCCACTGACAAGGAGATTTGGGGGATAGAAAGTCTCTGTTCCAACACCCTGTCGGGACGGGGAAGTGCCCCCGGAGCCATCTCCATCGATCTCCACTACCATCTCCATCGCCGTTGCTGATTCCCATGATGAGGAGGGAGTAGTTAGTTCTCTCTCGAGGCTAAGGGCTCTACCGGTAGCTATGTGTTCATCTCTCTCGCTATGCATGATCATATTGTGATCATGAGCTTTGTAATCAAGTAGATCTACTTTGCTACTCAAGTGCTTTAATAGATCTCTGCTCTCCCCATGTGTGTGAAAGTGACAGCGTGTACACCATGGTGGCACTTAGGCTAGAGATTACAAATACTTGTTATGAGTTATATTTGGAGTTGGATGTTTCTATGAAATTGTGGTGTTTGTTGGAATCATCTAGAGCTCAAGGTGACAGTGTGGGGTTATCTAGATGGGGAAAGCGAACTTTGAGGTGTGCTGTTATAGCCCTACCATGGATTAGAGTGTCCAACCGGAGAGTAGTTCAGAGTAGTATCATAAAGAGAAGATATTTATATGAGAGTGTTCACTAATGAAAGTATGATCCCTAGGCCTTGTTTCTAAGCATTGAAACACCGTTTGCAACTAGATCTGTTATATGTTTTCTTGCTTCCATCTTTATTTCAGTTTGCCTTTAGTCTCAACCACACGCCATCAAAGCTATTTTCTGGCACCATTGTCTTATATCCATACCACATGTATTTCACTATCTCTTCGCCGAACTAGTGCACCTATACACCTGACAAGTGTATTGGGTGTGTTGGGGACACAAGAGACTTCTTGTATCTTGATTGCAGGGTTGCTTGAGAGGGCTACCTTTTACCACTTCCTCCCTGAGTTCGATAAACCTTGGGTAATCCACTTAAGGGAAAACTTGCTGTTGTTCTACAAACCTCTGCACTTGGAGGCCCAACAACTGTCTACAAGAATAAAAGTGCGTAGACATCATACCACCTTCTCCTCCAAGCTCCGGTGCGTCTGTGTCATCGTCCTTTCCTGAGGGAAACAAATTCACATTCGAGGAGGCCACGGACGTCCGATCCAGCTCCGCTGAAGCACATCCTCATCGACGATGTGGCACATGGAGAGGTCTGTGGTGGACTCCTATAGCTCCCACGCCAACTGCTCCTCAAGCCTCCTGCGCGTCACCGGCCATTGCCTCTCCACAGGAGAGGGTGTTGTAGATATTCCCAAGAGGCAATAATAAAAGTGGTTATTATTATATCTTTGTGTTTATGATGAATGTTTACATCCCATGCTATAATTGTATTATAAGGATGATACATGTGTGTTTTGTAAACATAAAAGAGTCCCTAGTAAGCCTCTTGTGGAACTAGCTTGTTGATTAAATGATGATCATGGTTTCCTGATCATGGACATTGGATGTCATTAAAAACAAGATTATATCATTAGGAGAAGGATGTGATGGACACACACCCATAATAAGCGTAGCATAAGATCAGGTCATTAAGTTCGTATTGCTGTAAGCTTTCAAATGCATAGTAACCTAATCCTTCGACCATGAGGTGTTGGAGATATGCCCAAGAGGCAATAATAAAAGAGATTATTATTATATCTTTGTGTTTATGATGAAAGTTTACATCCCATGCTATAATTGTATTATAAGGAAACACTAATACTTGTGTGTTTTGTAAACATAAAAGAGTCCCTAGTAAGCCTCTTGTTGAACTAGCTTGTTGATTGATTGATGATCATGGTTTCCTGATCATAGACATTGGATGTGATTAATAACAAGGTTATATCATTAGGAGAATGATGTGATGGACACACACCCATAGTAAGCGTAGCATAAGTTCAAGTCATTAAGTTCGTATTGTTGTAAGCTTTGAAATACATAGTAACCTAATCCTTCGACCATGAGGTTATGTTAATCACCATCACCGGATGGGTACTTTGATGACATCAAACGCCGCTTCATAACTGGGCGGTTATAAAGGTATCATTAGGTATTCTGAAAGAATGTGTTGAAGCGCATAGACCAAGATTGGGATTTGTCCATCCATATGACGGATAGATATACTCTGGGCCCTCTCGGTTGAATGTCATCTAGATAGCTTGCAAGCATGTGACTAGGTCACAAGGGATGACATAACATGGAACGAGTAAAGAGTACTTATCAGTAACGAGGAATAACTAGGTATGAAGATACTGACGATCAAACTTCGGATAAGTAGAATATCGCGAGACAAAGGGAATTGGTTTCGTATGTTAATTGGTTCATTCGATCACGAAGTAATCGTTGAGTATGTGGGAGCCGTTATAGATCTCCAGATCCCGCTGATGGTTATTGATGGGAGAGGTGTCTTCATCATGTCTGCATATTCACGAACTGTAGGGTGACACACTTAAGGTTCGAAGTTGTTTGAAGTAGATATGGAATTTGCGTTGGAGACCGAATGTTGTTCGGAGTCTCGGAATGGATCCGGGGCATCACGAGGAGATCCGGAATGGTCCGGAGAATGAGATTCATATATTGGGGATCATTTTCTAAGTTAGGAAATGTTCCAGAGTGTTTGTATGGAGATTCTAGAAGGTTTCAGAATGTTCTGGAAGGTTCTAGAGGATTTCTTGGAGTTTGCTTGAAAACCAAGAAAGGGATCAAAGAAACCAAGTGGGGTAAGACACGGATTTGTGGGGGAGGAGGACTCCTCCCCCCAACCCGCCGGCCCAAGGAAGAGGGAGTCCTACTAGGACTCCCCCTCCCCAGACGCGCCTCCCTCCTTTAAATAGAAGGGAGGGGGCGCCCCCTCTTGCACCTTGTCTCATAACTCCCAATCTCTGCCGCCTCTCTCCTCCACGTTTCTTCTGCACAGGCATAGGCGAAGCCCTGCAGATTTCTCATCTCCACCACCACCACCACGCCGTCGTGCTGCTGGGATTCCGTGGAGAAGATCTACTACCTCCACTGCTCGCTGGAACGGGGAGAGGAAGGTCTGCTTCGACTCTGCACGTGTGACCGTCTGCGGGAGCGCTGCCGAAACGCGGCGCCGGAAGGATCGTCCACACGATCTTGAGATCGGCAAGTGATCGACTACATCATCCACGAGATCTAATCTCGTTAACGCTTTCGGTTCTACGAGGGTTAGTACCGATCTATCTCGTTGCTCATGTCTAGTAGATTAGATCTTGGCTTTTATCTAGATTAGATCTGGGTTTTGTTCGTTCTTGCGGTAGAATTTTTTGTTTTCCATGCTACGAACCCATCAGTTATGTTAATCACCATCAGCGAATGGGTACTTTGATGACATCAAACACCGCTTCCTAACTGGGTGGTTATAAAGGTGTCATTGGGTATTCTGAAAGTATGTGTTGAAGCGCATGTACCAAGATTGGGATTTGTCCATCCATATGACGGATAGATATGCTCTGGGCCCTCTCGGTGGAATGTCATCTAGTTAGCTTGCAAGCATGTGACTAGGTCACAAGGGATGACATAACATGGAACGAGTAAAGAGTACTTATCAGTAACGAGGAAGAACTAGGTATGGAGATACCGACGATCAAACCTCGGATAACTAGAATATCGCGTGACAAAGGGAATTGGTTTCGTACGTTAATGGTTCTATCGATCACGAAGTCATCGTTGAGTATGTGGGAGCCGTTATGGATCTCCAGATCCCGCTGATGGTTATTGATCGGAGAGGTGTCTTCATCATGTCTGCATATTCACGAACCGTAGGGTGACACACTTAAGGTTCGAAGTTGTTTTAAGTAGATATGGAATATGCGTTGGAGACCGAATGTTGTTCGGAGTCTCGGATTGGATCCGGGACATCACGAGGAGATCCGGAATTGTCCGGAGAATAAGATTCATATATTGGGGATCATTTTCTAAGTTAGGAAATGTTCCAGAGTGTTTGTGTGGAGATTCTAGAAGGTTTCGGAATGTTCTGGAAGGTTCTAGAAGATTTCTTGGAGTTTGCTTGAAAACCAAGAAAGGATCAAAGAGTCTTTGTGGGGCAAGACACGGATTCATGGGAGAGGAGGATTCCTCCCCCCTCCCAATCCGCCGGCCAAGGAGGGAGGGGAGTCCTACTAGGACTCCCCCTCCCATGGCGCCTCCCTCCTTTAAATAGAGGGGAGGGGGCGCCACCCCCTAGACCTCTCCCATAACAAACCCTAGCTGCCGCCTCTATCCTCCTCCTTCGCTCTGCTCCGGCTTAGGCGAAGCCCTGCAGAAATCTCTACTCCACCACCACCACCACCACCACACCGTCGTGCTGCTGGGATTCCGTGGAGAAGATCTACTACCTCCGCTGCTCGCTGGAACGGGGAGAGGAAGGTCTGCTTCGACTCCGCACGTGTGATCGACTGCGGAAGCGCTGCCGGAACGCGGCGCCGGAAGGATCGTCCACACGATCTTGAGATCGGCAAGTGATCGACTACAGCAACCCCGAGATCTAATCTCGTAACGCTTTCGGTTCTACGAGGGTTAGTACAGATCTATCTCGTTGCACATGTCTAATAGATTAGATCTTGGCTTTTATCTAGATTAGATCTGGGTTTTGTTCGTTCTTGCGGTAGAATTTTTTTGTTTTCCATGCTACGAACCCATCAGAGGGATAGAGAGGTGGAATTTGGGATGGGCAGGGGTGTGGCACTGACCTGCGCGGGTGGGAAGGAATTATTGGGTGGAGAGGAGGAATTGAGTCGGTTCACTTTTTCTTTAAAAGAAGTCACTTCACGCGATGCTCGCACCAACACCTCGACAAATAGCCCTAAACAAGGCGATTCGCTCGTGCAAGGAGAGCTCGCCAATCATAGGGAGTCCAGTGCTCTTTTAAGATTTCAAGATGTGTGTCCCTAGCAGATGAAATGTGCGATAAACTACAACTATACATAGAAGAGAAGAATCACCAGTACGTTGATGCTCAGGAGTTCTGATTCCTCTTACGTACAAGAGAATATGTGTTACAACCAAATACCTAAAGTATATGAATAACTTTAGCTCTTCGCTAAGAATAAATGTGCTTGTTGAGAAACCATTATTCAGCTAAAGTAAAGCTGGAAAATTTGATACCTAAATCAAATTATTATTTGGAAGAGTAGAATGTTTATAGTTAGTGGCTTATACAGAGGACAGTTAAGTATCAACTAAAATAAGATAGAGACCAACTCCACATGGAAGAAAGGTCTAACTTAAGCATACACGACCAAACTGGTGGCTTATGGTTTGATCTTTTTCTATAACTACAAAAATGCCATCGTAGGAGATTTACACGAAAAGAACAAGAAAAAATGTGTGGAATGTCATGTAAAGCTTAACACAACCCTCACGTGCAGGTGATAACCCCCAAGTGCAGGGGATCACCGTAGTACCTCTCAATATGGAAGTAGGATATCGATCCGCAGTAGCAAGAAAGAAAATCTATTGATTCTCTACAACTAAAATGTCACAAGTTTTAGTTAGTTATGCACTAAACAAGTTTTAAGGAATAAGACGATTGTTTTAATTGTTGGAAGCTTAATGTAACAAAACAAGAATATAAAAGTGTCTCAATCCTCTTCAATGTAAGAGGACAAGACAATAGATTTTCTATTATGGGAACAATGGACATGGGTTCATGGGTTCACTTAATCCTCTCTTCTTGATTATCATGTTATGGATAGTAAAGGTACAAACAATTGCAATGTTTTAATGGTACTTTTATGGTGGCTACATGTCATAAAACACATAGGTGAAAGAAGTACCCCTTTGTGTTGCTAGGTCACCCTTGCAATAAGGGTAGCATTTGGTTTGTGTCACGCCACACATCATACTTCTCCCTTTTTACCCATAGATAAAGGATGTTGGTCTGCATTGTTGTCACTCAATACATATGTCGTTGTCACTCAGCCACCCACTACCTACATACATCATACTTCTTAATGGAAAACATTCTAAACACTAGTGCAATAATCCATATGTTGTGATATGTTGTTAGTATTATCACATCTCTCTCATCTACCCCCACTTGGTAGTGTCAATCACCTCATGATATAGATAAACAAGGCATTATGTATAGATCTAAACCATTACATGCATCATAGAATATTTCCAAGGTATGACAAGCCATACAAGATCCAACACAACGGTAAATGAATAAAGTGCTATCTCATAACACAATATCCACCATAGGAATTACATAGATAGATACATACTCATGCAAGGCACATCATATGGACTTCAACAATGATCATACATAGAGAGATTAGATCAAGTTACCACCATAAACCTAAAGTACAGGGGGTGGACTACTCCCCTCTCATCATGGAGAGTGAGGAGGAGGCATTGGTGAAGGAGGACACGCGGCCAGAGGCGATTATAGCAGTGGTTCCCCCTCCAATCTTCCTCTGGTGGGGTCCAGCAGACTCTTTGCTCTTGGTGTTTTCTATCTCCGCCTCAATCTGTGTCGAGGACTCCCCGAGGGATCCTTATATAAGGGTTTTTAGATCAAGAGAACTCCATGGGCGAAAGAATCAAGGCGGTCGGACGACCGAGGAGGAAAAGAGGGTAGGTGGCGCGTCCACCCGGGCTGGGCGCGCCACCCAGTCTCTTTTGGGCCTCTTGGCCCTCCTGGTGAGGTTCTCGTGCTCCAGAAGCTTCTCGTGGATAAATATTGGCATTCCCAAATGTTCAGGTCCATTTGACTTCATATAGATCCCGAAACATCAAAAACATTGAAAACATAGTTTTTCTGCCCTGTCGGGTTATAGCCAAAATAAAAGGGATCATTAGTAAATCTCAAAAATCAATATAAAACATGGATATAACATTATATATGATGCAAATATGTGGAAAAACATGTCAACAAACTATAAAGTTTATGTATGCATATTACATGCATCAGCAAGCCACTATAATTTATAAGAGCCACTCAAACTTATAAAAGAAAATGAATTAAAAAATATTAGTAATAGATTTCATATTCAAAATCAAGGGATGATTTTAAATAGGCTTTAGATAACAAGCACACTAATCAAACTTGTCACGTATTCACGAACAGAAACCAAGTTTGATTCACAATAAAGTCATCGGGGGAAATTCCTCAAGTACGCACTTCTGGAAAACTGAACTCATTCTAGTTACCTCACAAAAAAATTGGGTGGACAAAGTAATATTTATCGCACATCAAACTTGTGTGGTGGAATAGCACAAGCAATTGAGAAACTAAAAAGATAAAATAATATGGATTTTTCCCTTAGGGTTTATAAGATTCCTTAGCAATCAAAAATTATCTTACATTGTTTTGTTAAGCACACAAGAACCAGAGCTACCAAACATATTTTGTTCCATAACAGAACACTCAAATAGTTCCACAAGGACTTTCCCAAATTCTGTAAAATTTATGGGATAAGGATTCAACTAATATGAGAGAACAAAAAATGGTATATCTCTCGTGGTAGCACCAAGCAAGTCGGTCCTTCGCCATTCTTTGGTGCCATTAGAAGGATGTGTCATGGCAAATATTTTAATAAATTGCTATATGGATAACATGACAATAAAAAGGGACAATATATTATCCTTCGTACATGAGTTGATTCACTGCCATATTTAACATGGCACTAAAAAGGGACAGTGTACTATCCTTAATACATAAGTTGATTCATTGCCATATTTGATCCAATCTTTTTAAGGAGTACTCTTGACTTAATTACCTTTGTAGTGGTTCTTAGTTCTCTTTATTTTCTCAGATTGGGAATTTGTTCAATAGGATTTGGGAAGTTCAAACTAAGTTCCTAGGTGAATATTACGTCTAGATGAGGTGATGGGACAATTTGCTAAAAAATGTAGTAAATGCCTACCCAATTCTGATCACAGCAGCCTACATTTAGAAATGATACCATATGAGATGATTGACATGACATAACCAACTTGACAGACTAAACATAAGTGATTTTTGATTGACCAATATTTGTCACTAACATCGCATAACAAACAAGAAGATAACTCAGCGATACATGTATACTGTTTTGATAATTTTGACTTATATATGCTAGAAAAACTAAGAGTTGGAACATTAGGAAATTTAATCCAAATCTATCCCAACCTTAGAACAATAAAAGGGGACAAAATATTAAGAAAAGGGAACTGACCTTGCGCTGACGGTGATGGTACCTAGATCCCTCTCCTTTCTCGCCATGGACCTGCGTGCTCGACTGCCTGCCCGTGGTGGTGTCAGTGGTGTATCCCCTCTTTAGGGGACCTAGAGCAGGGGAACGCGGCAGGCGCCTGAATAGACAAACAGGAAAGGGAGGCCAGAACGGTGCCGCCGCCGGGGGAAGGAGTGCCGGAGTGGTGCCACTACCGTCGGCCGCCACAATCCCGCCTAACCCTAGGAAGGGAAGTCCCACGGTGGAGGAATTGGAAATGAGCAACATGAAGTCCACACATCATCCTCCAAAGCGGCAGCTCCACCGACCTATGGCCCCGCAAGAACGCACACACGGAAAGGCGGGCCCAAAAGAAGCGTGACAATTGGATGAAGCATAACTCGTTGTTTTTAGGGAGCTTAGTGTTCTTTAGAGATTTCTCTTCTTTCTAGACATAGCTTGAAATACGTGTGCATTGTTCCATAGTGTTGATTTGAGATACTTGTGCATTGTGTTGGATGTAGGATACCATTGCAATGAAAGGTATAAGCAAATGTTGTCTTCCGAAAACAAGTTGTTTATGCTATAACATTGTTGGAAATTGCTCGAGTATAGCAAGAAATGAAAGTTGAGGGAGCTCCACCGAAAACAGGGAAATCGATCCAATTGGATGATGATAGTGATGTGCCATACAGAGGAAGAAACAATGGAAAGTCTGGTGGAAATAAGAAGGCAAAGGAGAAGCCATGGAAGCAAGCCAAGGCATCAAGCGCGAGGGACAAAATTGATGACATGGTGAAATCAAATGAGATGTTGGTGAACAAGTTATTGGAAGCAAATATGCTCATGGCCGAGAAAAAAGCATCAAGAGAAACAAGCACTCCGGAAAAATAAGATGTGCAAGGTGGCCTTGGACGAGATAAGATCTCGTGCTGAGAAGAAGGCCACGATGGAGAAGAAAGCCATGGTGGGGCTCATTGCCAAGGAGAACAAGACAATGATGGTGGATCCAACTACTATGGACACCTACACAAAGAGAGTGGTGAGATTTAAAAAGAATGAAGATCTTGCAACAAAGAATGCGAGCGCAAGGTGGTGGTGATGCTCATGTGTGCTTGGAGAGGACGGTGATGCTTGATCTCGCATCCTTCAGCATGTTGTCGATCATTTTGGTGAGGACTGGTGCGGATTGTGTAGTCGGATCTGTTGTTTAAAACTATTGCCTAGTGTCGGATTTGTTGTTTAAAACTTGGGAAAATTCAACTTCACAAATTCTCTTACGGTCTCACACGGGTAAAATTTACCGCTACCTTTATCCACGTTTCTCTCTCAAGATTACGCCAAAGGCATACCATAATTTCACAGAAGGAGAAATTTTGGTACAAGATACTACCACTCACTGTGAGCAACGAGCGTAGACTCCACTCCACAAATTTTGGTACAAGATACTACCACTCACTGTGAGTAACGAGCGTAGGCTCCACTCCACTCCATGGCTAGTCCGAAGACCGCCAACACAGACAAAAAAAACTACAACACACAAAAACCCGTCCTAAACTTTGCAACAAACAGACAAAAGAACTACAACACACAAAAACTGTCCTAAACTATGCAACAAAGCCACGTCTCGACCAACTCCAGAAACATCCGAAGAACGAAACTTCACCTTGACTCTCGTTGTAACACACCATCCAACAAGAAGAGAGCCTGGCAGGACCGACAAAGCTGATGTCTGCTAGAGATGCTCTAACAACCCAGGGCACCAGCCATTGATGAAACTTTCAAAATCTACACAAGTAGTAGTTTTTTTTAGCGATGTTTGCTCTAAGAAACTCAAACAACCTCGTCACAATTATTATTTTTTGTACTACAAATCTAGTTCATTCTCTCAAAGATTTCCCATATTCCTAGCAGCTCCTATGTTCTGCGGCACGGACATAAAACTTGCAGCAAATTGGACGAGTGGAAAACAGCACATTGTTTCTATTCCAAATTTGGTGATCGGAGAAGCAACACGACAGCTGTAATTTTGCTAACCTGTTGCCAATAACAACGCCAGTTAGAGTTACAAAATATATTCCCTACATTATTCACTACACTGCTTATACACGACGATGCAAAAGGTTATAAGAGGGACTCAGTTGGCTGCTTCATTGACTCCAACCTTAGAACCCGCACTGTCATTGCCCTGCAATAACAGGGTAAGGATAGTGAGTAACTAGTAATATGAAAGTCCAGGAATTAAGTTGATGAGCCTGCAAGCTTGCTGATGCCTAACCTTTATACACACATAAATATAGTGAACATCAGGTTTGGGGCCAAGAAGGCTGATAATCGATGTGCTATCGTCATGTAAAGGCAGTGGCTTCGTCAGATCCCATGTCTGTTTAGAACTTCTCTCCCACCTATCTGCTATGTCCATTGTGGTTGCGAAGTCATAAAAATATACCATAGTGTTATTTATGCTCCGCAAGTTAAAAATTAAATATCAACAGGGTCGAGAGTACATGGATGGGGATATGGTTAAGTTCAACTGGTGGCAAAACCCACTAACCTATGACATGAAGCTTTATTGTCCAAAGTTGCATGTCCTTCAGGAGATGCAATCGATAACTTGGATCCCCATAAGTGATCTGTAAAATCGTGGCACTCAGAGAAGTTTAGGTTGGCACAAGAAGCAAAACAAAAGGTTGCCATGACAGTATACTATCGTTTACCATAATGTAGACCCCATTATCCTTGAGAATTCTGCAGATAGAAGAAAGAAATAGAAGCTATAGTCAAATAAAGAGAAGTATCACAAGCAAATATCAGTGCACTCTTACCTGTAGACCTCCCCTAGCATCATTGTTGCATGCTCTTGTGAATTTTGACCGCACTACAATACAAGAAAAGATGGCTCTGAGTATCACACAGAACGAATATCATAGTATCCTGGCAACAACTGACTCACCATAATAGAATCTAGCGTTCCTGCAAATAACATAATGGTTTAGAACTCAAAGCCATGTTGCATATGAATGAAAAGATGTTCTGTAATGCTGGCGGCTATTACATGGTATGGTACCTTTGTCGATAACAGCATCAAACGAACCGGACTCAAAGTCTGACATGTTCTTTACATCCATCTTCGTATCTGTAAATTGTGGAAGAATAATACAATAGTAAGCAGTATATACTGTGGAGCGGTTCTTGATAGAATGCTGGAAACAGAAAGCATACATTTCAGTTGAGGCTTGTCATGGTATTTCTTCTTCATTTGTTCAATCACCACTGATGATATATCAATGTTGACGACGTCTTGGTAACCATCATCAACCATGTTTTCACCAAAAACTGTGCAATGTCCAAAGGAACGTTAAAACAAGTAATATCAACTAAACCAAGATAAAACACGCTGACAACAATGTAACAACTGGCATCTAAAGTCTGAAATGTGATCAATGCTACAGTCTGAAACTACAAGAGAAATTAGTGATCGTCTGATCGAATATATCTCAATCAGTTTATTCATAGAAAAAAATATATGCACATTAGCACATATATTTATGTGTTCCACCTCCAAAAGGGGTAAGGATAATTTCATCATTACCTATGCCCAACTGTCAACACAGCAGGTACTCAGAAAGGAAAAGATGAGCATGGACTATGTAACACACCCTTTCCATGTTTTAAAAAGTGAAACGAAAGAATAAGGTCTCATGGAACCAAGACGGTGAAACTAAATTTATCCAGAAGCCGATAATGTTAAGGTCATAAATCACGTTTCACTTATTTCTATTCGCAATCCACTTCAAACAACTCTCAAAGCTCAATTAGGATCAAAATATTACTAACATTTGCCTAGATGAATATAGCACATAAGCTTTTTCCAAAACGCCGTAATTCACCAGTAGTTCGTTAAACCAAGTGACTATCTTCCATTGGCTACAGGTGGGTCCTTCTTTGAGTGAGGAAGTCATCAGGCATCTGCCACACAATCGTATTTAGGGAGTTGTACCCTTTGCTACCATATGATGTGGCACTGATAAAGTAACCAGAGCCCGTACAACATGTCACTCTACACATGCCTCTTTTTGTAAGACAATGACAATGACAGTGACATGGGGACAGAAGTCTGCAATGCACCATAATTTGCATATGCTTTTAGTGGTAATACATGGGACACGGGTTTTAGGAAATGGTTATCTAAGATCGTCCAGTAAATAATTAGTTGACCTGCTACATCCATAATTGAAGGTACTAGAACTAACAAATTCCACTTCAGTCTGATTATACTGCTCTATGTTTGATGAAGCCTTCGTGTCTAACAGCATTCAGTGTATTCTACAGAAATGAGGAAGTCTGTAGAGCATGGGCGGCTACATTGCACTCCAGTTGATCGATCTATAGACAACAGTCTCCCGGGGACCCCAGCCCGTCTCGAGATATCACACGACTAACACGAGGCGGCGCTCGCGCTGAACACTAGAGCGGGTCAACCGACGGGCCTAGAGAAACTTCCTCCCTGTGACCCTGTCCCTGATCGATCCCGCCGCGAGGACACGTAGGCGAGGTGGAGATACGCTACTCACCGGAGTTGCCGCATCCTACGAGCAGGAGGCGCTGGTGCGTGCGCACGTAGAGGCGGAGCAGCGGCGCGAGGGCGGGGTACTTCTGGTACCAGTCGAAGGGCCCGGCCTCCTTGCGGTACCGCTCGTCCCAGTACCAGGCCTCCCCGTACGCCTGCGACGCCGCCCCCGTCATCCCTCCGCCGGGGCCCCGGATCTGGTCTCGCGGCGCAACTGGCTTCGACCGATGGTGACCGCGCGCGCCGGCCGGGCAGCAGCGGAGACCTGTTGATTTGCGGAGTCGGGACCTGGAGGAGAACGGATCCGCGGTGTGGGGAGTGGGGGGACGGACGTGGGGTAGTTCCTGCAGCAGTCGCGATCTGCTTGCGCACTGCGAATGTGCGATGCGATCCCGGTGCGCTGGTACAGGCCGTGCAGGTGCGGTGGGGAGAAGTTTTTTTGACACGAGAAAAACATTCTGAGAGCTATAGGAATTTTTGAGGAAACTTGTCAAAAATCAGTTTGGTTATTGTACGAGATAAATTTACAGTCACTAAATACATATCGGAGATTCATACATGGTCCCGCTCGCAACGTATTGTCTTTGCTGACATGGCGAGTTGAGGGACACACTGCCATGTTGATAAAAACTGACATAATATCCGTACGTTGCTACGGGTCAATCTCCTCTAACACGAGAGGAAACAGCTAAAGGTCCATCAACACTGCGAGGAAGCAGCGGGGCATTTCTCCTGTCCATCCTAACATCATTGTCCTCTAAAGGAGACAATGGGAGACATTCATATATTATTTTTTAAGCTCATAACTCTCATGTTGTAGATTAATAGCAAAATCTAGGGCGGGAATAACAAAATTTATGGAATTTATATAGATATCATGTTCGGTTTCTTGTCTCCTACTTTGAAAGCCTAGAAACCACCCGATTTTGGAGCCTACAGCCAGATAGGAACTACAATATTTTTGGGTGACATGTGCCAAAATTACATTTGGTAACACCATAAGTTGACCCATGGGATTGGAGTTCAAGATTTAAGGGGAGAAAACAATGCTATATATCCACTTTATTCTCCATCAAAATGCATTGGTTAGCACTATAATGATATCAGATCTCTATCTTGCAAATTAACTTCGGACCAACAACTTTGATAATAAAAAAAACTACGTAAACAAAACAAAGTTGCAGCTTATAGAGTATTTGTAGTAGTTATACAACATAAAGAATATATTGATGGCACAAAGAAATAATGGTCCGTCCCAATGCTTAAGGCTTTTTTTCAAAAGTTAAATTACGTAAAGTTTGACCAAGTTTTTTTTAAATATTAATATTTACAATATAAAATTTATACCCTTCGATACATCATGAAACATATTTTTATAGGGTATCTATATAATATCATAGTTTTTTCTAAAAAATTGGTTAAACTTTTCATAGCCTGATTTTTCGAAAAATATAAGTTTTAAGTTTTGGGACGGAGGTAGTAGAGGAGAGCACCACACGGCCTCTAAGAGCACGTACAATGCAAGGTGTTTAAGGAAGTGCTTAGCAAAATAACCGGTTTTTCGTTAAGCACCGGTGCTTATTTATACTAGGTGGATGCCTAACTAAGCACCTCTTCTATACAAATAAGCACCAATGCTTAGCAAAATGGTTGGTTTATTTTTGTAAGCACCCCTCTAAGCACCTCCCATTATACATGCTCTAATTGGTTGCTTTAAAAAAAACAATCACGACACGCGGATTAACTTGTCACCTGATTTATTGTAAAAAAAAAAGACTCGCCTTATTCTCCTTTTTCCTTCGTGTGAACAGGGAGAAAAAGGTATTGTCAAAAAAAAAGGGAGAAAAAGGTCCGACGATCCTCCTTTCCCACCTGGGGAAAATATCTAGTGATCCAATTGGTTAGGTGATACCATGATACCATTTTTATAATTTACAATCTTGTGTTCTCCCATGCAATGAGTATGAGTTATTTTGTTCTCTGCTGTCAATCTATTCAGAACTTGACTGTTGGAGAGCGGATCCGTTGAACTATCTGGGTGCCGGTGAGTGCACATCACCAAGGTCCCTTCCTCCGGCGAACGGCCTGTGAGGATCTCCAGCAGAATTGCCTCGAACCCAAAGTCACGCACTTGTGATCCTGCACGCGCACGCCTGATCCTGCAGTGTGTTTTCATATGACGGCATAAGCTGCCGGAGCAGGGCAAAGTCAGAGACGTGCCCGTCTCAGAGATAGCGCCGTCGTGAACATCGTGCAACATGTCGTTTCGCCACCAATCGAGGCCTCCAGGAGCCGCCATGGCAGCCACCACACTTCGACCTGCGGTTTCTCGGGCCTCTCCTCGCTTCTCTCTTACTTTGATAGCGTGGAACTTCTCCTTCATGATTCTCCTGTCGACCACTTCCCCCTCTGCTCTCGCCATGAATTAAGCCACTGGCCATCATAACCGGCAAGACTACCGAGTTCTGGGCGATGAAGACATGGCAGAGGGAGAGGCGGAACCGGCATAGGAGAAAGTGGGCACGCGCACCGTGGCGTGTATGGCGGCGCCTTGGCGGTGGTCGGCGACGCGGTGCGGTCTGGACCCGGACTCGGCGCCGCGAGGCAGTAATTTCTCGACCGGATAGGTTCCTACAGTGTGTTGAAAATACTGTATAAGAAATAATCCATATAATTTAATCTGAATAATAAAATGGTAAAGCATGATTATGCAAAGAGTATTAAAACTAATCATATAGATTAAAAAATAAATAAACAGATTACATCTAAATAAGATAAACCTATCACATCTACATCAATCGCTAGAATAAAGAACTCTATCCAAATCTGAAAGAGAAAGTTCAGTATTACGTATGGTAGAGCAGCGGCAGCAGCAGCCGCGGCGGTAGTAGTAGCTGCAGCAGTGGTGGCAGCGTCGTCAGTCATGTCGTCGATGTAGAGGCTGCCGATATCTGAAAAGAAGTCCTCGTCGGAGAAAAAGTCGTCCGTGATAGCGTTAGTAGTCGCGTGAAAGCGGTCCCCAAATACCTGATTGCCCCTTCGTCGTACAGGTTCACAAGAAGGCGGGGTTTCAGAGGCTTAGACGAAGACGTCGGCGCAATAGACTCGAAGGAGACGCGTGTGGTAAGCGGTGCTGACAGCCCACGTCCATTTGATGTTCTTTTTCTCACAATTAACGCGTCCGTTAATGACTTGTAATTAATTTTGCTGACTAGCAAAAATAAAACTCGGCTCGGCGAGATTCCTGCAACCCGCGGCGCGCACGTGTCGTGACGAGGCATGGCGAGGCGAGGCGGACAGCATCGGAGTAGGAGTGCGCGAGAGCTGTTCTTCTTCTCACATCTTAGTGAGTGGTGAAACAGCCTAGTATATAAGGAGGTGTAACTCTCACTCAACTAGCAATGTGGGAAACTTTGGCACCAGTAGCACAGCCATATTCTGTCATGCACAAATAGGCCAAAGAGAATTTCAGAATTTATCTAATGGGCCAACAACCCAAAACTCATCAAATTCTAACAATCCCCCACAAAGTCTCATTGACACATCACCTCACTTTCATTTCAGAATATTGTTTTATATACCGGTGTGTAGTGAAGACTGTTAAGTTGAACTTCTACGTTAAACTTCGTGTTACACTAGCTAGCAACTTAAATAGTGGACTATGCCTTGAACTACAAGTTTTCAGCATATTATTTTCACACAAAATCTAGACCAGTACAGGGCTGCCGCAGGGTTTTCCTGTGGTTTGGAGCTTATGCGTCATACTCTAGGGCCTTTCATGAGTTTATTAGAGAGCACCCAACTCCCACGGACTGCGACGTTTAACAGTCAGACTCATATAGGTGTGTTCCTCAATAAATGTTCTGCAGGACAACATCTCTGCTTAGAAAAGCCACTTAGAACACATTAAGATAAATATTAACCTATCATGCAGAATGAGAGAGTATTACATCTTTATGGACATGTAAATATAATATGGGCATACTCTCCTCTCAACTGATCAACATCTTGTCTTCCAGCTCTAATTCACGGGATCTCCGATCACATAAAGTGGGTTACCACTGCGAACAACTCATTGTGTGGGTCTCAAACTCATCTCTCTCGATGCATTATCTATCACATTACGTGATAAACCCTTTGTGAAGGGATATGCCAAGTTCTTAGATGTTTGGATATAATCCAACGCAATAACTCTGGAGTTTCTTAGTTTCCTGGCAGATTTCAATCTCCTCTTCACATGCCTTGATGACTTCATATTATCCTTAGAATTGTTTACCTTGACGATCACAATTTGATTATCACAGTTCATCGGGATGGCGGGTATTGGTTTTTCAACCACAGGTAAGTCCATCAAGAGCTCACGAAGCCACTCTACTTCAACAGTGGTTGTGTCTAATGATGTGAGTTCTGCTTCCATAGTTGACCTTGTTAAGATGGTCCGCTTGCAAGACTTTCAGGAAACAACGCCACCACCAAGTGTAAACAAATAACCACTTGTGGCCTTAATCTCATCAGCATCAGATATCCAGTTTGAATCACTATAACCCTCAAGTACTCGAGGATACCCAGTATAGTGAATACCATAACTCGCGGTGCCTTTCAAATAGCGTAAAACGCTCTCAAGAGCATGCCAATGATCATCTCCAGGATTTGACACAAATTGACTCAGTTTGTTTATAGCAAAGGATATGTCAGGCCTCGTAGCGCTGGCTAAATACATGAGCGAGCCAATAATTTGAGAATATCTCAATTGATCTTTAGCATTCCTTCGATTCTTTCGAAGTAGCACACTCGGATCATAAGGCGTTGGAGAAGACTTGCGGTCACTATACCAAAAGCGACTCAATATCTTTTCCACATGGTGGGACTGAAGCAGTGTAATCCCACCATTGTCATCCTTTAGTAGCTTGATGTTTAAGATTACATCAGCCACTCCCAAGTCCTTCATCTCAAAGCAGCAAGATAGGAACTCTTTGATCTCCTCAATAACAGCGAGTCCCGAATATCAATATGTCATCGACATAGAGACACATAATAACTCCCTCGCTCCTACCATGGTGATAGTACACACACTTATCAGCTTCGTTTACAACAAAGCCTTCAGCGGTTAAAGTTCTTTCAAACTTCTCGTGCCATTGCTTAGGATCTTGCTTAAGACCATATAAATACTTCATTAACTTACACACCTTTCCTTCTTGACCATCTACTATAAATCCATCAGGCTGCTCCATATAAATTTCCTCATCTAGCTCTCCATTTAGAAAAGTTGTCTTAACGTCCATTTGATGAACACAAATACCATGTGAGGCAGCCAAGGATAGTAGTACTCGAATAGTGGTCAATCTGGCTACAGGTGAGTAGGTATCGAAGAAATCTTCACCTTCTTTCTGAGTATAACCCTTGTCCACAAGATGTGGCTTGTACTTTTCAATAGTACCATCCGGTCTAAGCTTTTTCTTAAACACCCACTTACATCCTACAGGTTTGCACCCATAAGGACGATTAGTGACCTCCCAAGTTCCATTAGCTAAGATGGAATCCATCTCACTACGGACAGCTTCTTTCCAGTAGTCAGCATCTTGAGATGCATAGGCTTCTAAAATAGAAGTGGGAGTATCATCCACAAGGTACACAATGAAATCATCACGCAATGACTTTGCAGTCCTTTGTCTCTTGCTCCTTTTAGGAGCTTCATTGTCATCCTCCACATGATCATCATAGTGTTCTATCGACATAGTGGATTCAGGAATTAGAACAAATTCCTGACTAGATGAACTAGTCATCTCCTGATTTGATGAGCTAGACATACCTTTCATGGGAAAGATGTCCTCAAAAAAAGTCGCATCATTCGACTCCATAATCGTACCAACATGCATGTCGGATACCTCATATTTTACTATCAAAAATCTATAGCCAATGCTATGAAAAGCATATCCCAGAAAAACATAATCTACGGTTTTTAGTCCAAGCTTTTGCTTCTTGGGTATTAGAATATTGACTTTCGCCAAACATCCCCAAGTTTGTAAGTAAGAGAGTTTAAGCCTTTTATTCTCCCATTCCTCAAATGGACTCATGGTTTTATCCTTTACGGGAACACGGTTTAGGACATGACACGTAGTCATTAGCGCCTCCCCCACCAAAGACCCGATGTATCTAACATGGCGTTAACCAAATCAGTTAGAGTGTAGTTTTTCCTTTCGGCCACCCCATTTGACTGAGGTAAGTAGGGAGGCGTCCTCTCATGGATAATACCATGTTCCGTACAGAATATATCAAATTCATTTGAAAAGTACTCTCCACCATGATCCGACCTTAACCGCTTGATTTTAAGATCAAGTTGGTTTTCTGCTTCAGCTTTATAGTTTTTGAATTAATTCAAAGCTTTATCTTTAGATTTCAGAAGATAAACCTAGCAGTATCTAGTGGAGTCATCAATCAACGACATAAAGTATCTTTTTCCACCTCGTGTCAACGCACCATTCATCTCACAAAGATCTGAATGTATAAGTTCTACTGGTGCTAAGTTTCTCGGTTCTGCAGCCGTATGAGACTTGCGGGGTTGCTTTGCCTGCACACAAACTTGGCACTTAGAACCTTTGACAATGGTAAATTTTGGAATTAAACTCATATTGGCTAGCCGTGTCATGCAACCAAAGTTAATATACAAAGTTGTGAATGCCAAATATTGGACTCATTATCATTGCAAATATGATTAATAACTTTAGTATATAAGTCTGACAAAGATAAGCGGAATAGACCTCCGCACTCATAACCCTTTTCAACAAATTGTACATACTTAGAGATTATAACTTTATTGGACTCAAACACCAACTTAAAACCATCCTGACATAGAAGCGATCACTGACGATATTCTTATTGATGGAAGAAACGTGTTGCACATTCTTCAGCTTTATGGTCTTCCCCGAAGTAAAATTTAGATTTACTGTACCAACACCATGAACAGAAGCACGTGAGCCGTTTCCCATCAGCACGAAGAAAGTCCTTGCGACCTAATAAGAAGAGAACATGGAAATATCAGAACATACATATGTATTAGCACCCGTGTGAATCCACCATTCAGGAGAATGACATACTGAAAGGATAGTAGGTAAAATACTGTACCCAGCGTCCTTCATGTCAGTATCGCTAATAACAACATTAGCGGTCTTGCCCATGTTCCCATGTTGCCGCTTGTCAAAGCGATTATGGAAGCTAGGAGCCCAATAATCAGGATCATCACAGACGTGGCAAGAGCCTTTCTTCTTATCATTTTTCCTCTTAAAGTTGGTTGAGTGAGTGGCCTTGTTCTTGCCATCAAACTTCCCTTTGCCATCAAATTTGTTCTTATTCTTGAACTTATGGGATTGGAAGTTTTTCTTCTGTACCAAATTGGCACTAGAATCTGCCTCAAATCCTCGAGCACGTGTGTCCTTTGCTCTCGCCTTCTCTTCTACATGAAGGGACCCAATAAGATCCGTAACGGAAAAATCTTTTCTCTTATATTTCAGAGAAGTATCAAAGTTCCTCCATATGGGGGAAAGCTTGGCAATAATGCCCCCGGTCATAAACTTGTCCGGTAAGGTACACTTGAACTACTCAAGTTCTTTGGCAAGTGATTGTATCTCATGAGATTGCTCAACGATGGAGTGCTCATCAACCATCTTGTAGTCATAAAATTGCTCCATGACATACAACTTAGTGCCAGCATCCGAGACCCCAAACTTGGCCTCGAGCGCATCCCACGTGTCTTTGCTATTATCAAATGACATGTATGGGTCAACAATGTTGTCTCCAAGAATACTGAACATAGCCGCCATGAACATGGTATCAGCTTTCTTAAAAGCCGCTTTCTGCTCAGCACAAAGATCTCATTCAGGTTTGCCAAGAGTGGCGCTATAGCAATTTAGGTTTTTAAACTAGAGAATTGCTCTCGCGCGCCATCTCTTATAGTGCATACCATCAAACGAAGGCGGCCTAGTATCCACGGCTACACCAGTGAAATTCAGTTGCCTATAATCAGGTTTTTAGATTATTGAAAATATAAGCAATAATCCATATGATTTAATCCGAATAATAAAGTGGTAAATCATGATTATACAAACAACACAAAACTAATCACGTAGATTAACAAAGTAGATGAATAGATTACATCTAAATAAGATAAACCTATCACATCTACACCAATCGCTAAAATAAAGAACTCTAGCAGAATCTGAAAGAGAAAGTTCAGTATTACGTATGGTAGAGCAGCGGTAGTAGCAGCAGCAGTCGCTGCAGCGGTGGCAGTATCGTCGTCAGTCATGTCGTCGATGTAGAGGCTGCCAATGTACGGGAAGAAGTCCTCGTTGGGGAACAAGTCGTCTGTGATGGCATTAGTGGTCACGCGGAAATGCTCCCCAAAAACCTGATCGCCCCTCATCCGTACAGGTTCACAAGAAGGCGAGGTTTCGGACGCCTACTGTCCCGATCTGCGGTGCATGCCGCAAGCCGGGATGGGGAAAACGAAGGCGGCATCACAATAGATTGGACGGAGACGCATGTGGTAAGCGGTGCCGATTAGGTTTAGCGCAGACGCTTATATAGCGCATGTCAGGAAGATCGTGGGACTCAGCCCACGTCCGAGTCGGTAACAACCCACGTCCCATAAAGACTGGAAACGGCTGACTAATTAATGCGTCCGTTAATGACTTGTAATTAATCTATGATTAATTTTTCTCACCAGCAAAAATAAAGGTCGGCTCGGCGAGATTCCTGCAACCCCCGCGCGCACGTCATGACAAGGCGAGGCGGGCGGCGTCGAAGGAGGAGTGCGTGAGAACTGCTCTTTTTCTCACACCTTAGTGAGTGGTGGAACAACCTAGTATATAAGGATGTGTAACTCTCACTCAACTAGCAATGTGGGACTAAACTTTGGCACCACTAGCACAGCCATATGCTGCCATGCACAAATGGACTAAAGAGAATTTCAGAATTTGTCTAGTGGTCCAACAACCCAAAACTCACCAAATTCCAACACAGTGGTGGCACAGCTATGCTCGCTTAATGATGCGACGCCAGGAGCGAGTCGTGCGTGGCCGCATGGGTCAGGTTGTTTTCTGCCGCGCTTCGCCATCCCTTCCTCCTTAGGCCCCGTTTGGAATGTCGTTTTTTAGCCAAAACCACCGGATTATACGGACCTCTCCTCCTTAACCTCTTTATAAAATAAAAACGACAGGACTAAAATACAATGATCCATGCGAGGCCTTAGTTCATCGGACCACGAGACCGGCGGCGTCCCTGCATCGCTGGTGTTCGGCCCGCCAGCTGCAACCGCGCTTCACCATCCCTTCGTCCTGAGCTCATCGGACCACGAGACCGACGACGTCCCTGCATCGCTGGTGTTTGGCCCACCAGCCGCAATTGCGCTTCACTGTCCCTCCTACGCGGCTGATCTGGACCTCAAATCCAGCAGTATATCATCGTGGAATCAATTATCCGCACAGAACTTGTATCTCTTTTGTTTTGGTCCGCACGGAACACATATCTCTTTTGTTTTGGAGACCGGGACATGCATGTTTGAACCGCAAGGGAGAGTAGGACTCAACTCAATCATGCGTGAGTTGGCCAGCGGTCTTCTTGGAGCGACGGACCAGGTGCGATGAAAACCACCTTAGCATAATTTATATAGTAGAAGAAGATAGATAGATAGACTTGGCAAAAATTATATAGTAGAAGAGATAGGTAGCTAGAGGAGGGTGTTTTGAAAAAATGTCGTCCTCTTCCCTGTCCCTCTCGAACGATCCCCTCTTGGTGATGTAGATGTGCCACCGCCTACTCCTATCACGCTCGAAGTCGGCCGTCCTCGACACCATCGCACTCTGGCGAGACTCCGTCTCAACCTTCTCCTCGGATTCCCCTACTTCTTGACGTTGCCCCGTTTGTGCCTCAATGGCTAACACTAGCCCCATTTGGGCTTGGTTGCTGACACGGTTCACCATGCCGCCGTATGCTACTCATTACAACACGAAGACCGAGTGCTGGCGCTTATAGACGACGAGGCACAGCCTTAGTCGCCGCGCTCTTGCTACGCGGCAAAAAAAGCCACCAAGGATAACTGCGCTGGGATTCTGCAACAACGACAGATTTTTTGGCGTGGCACAACGCGATCCGCTGAGCTAGCGCTTCCACGACGCAACAAAGGATGCACCAGGTTATATTACAGAAGATGGCGGAACTATAGTGCCATGTAACCGTGAATTATTTGTCGTGTTACACCTTCCAGCATCGGTGAAAATTAATTACCTTAACAATAGCTGATTAAGGTTGTTAATCCATTGCAATTCGACAAATTAAAAATTACCATTACATTAAGATATAATTGTATTTTCGTTACAAGATTTTCTTGAGCCTCTCTAAAATAAAGAAAAAACAAAGAAATACTAATGTGGAAAAGGAGGCTAAAAAAATCTAAAATCGAGCTCCTCCCTATTTTGGACGAGATTCTACACGACAATAGATCTGGTCGATGGTGGATCTAGTCGGCGGTGGATCTGGACAACGGTGGATCTGGTCGGCGGTGGATCTAGACGGCGCCATCGGCTTTCCAATGACCCGAGAACCATCTTCGACGCGGTGGATCAGCACAATGCAGATGACCTCGCTGTTGGATGTCAGCACCTTCCACGCGGTGGATCAGCACGGCGGACAAGACGCCACCATGCGGTGGATCATCATAGCGCTAACCTGTACACCGCAAGACATAGTGGAGATAGATGGTTCTAGGATCTTATGTTAGTCATGGATAGAGAGAGAGAGGGTGTGGAGGGAGATCTAGGGTTAGCAGAGAGGGGAGTGCGGTGATGTGGATAGAAGTTAGTGTTCCCTGTACCCTATAGATATAGGGTTTGTATCACGTGCATGACTTGCTTAAAATCCCATTAGCCATAGTGGGCTAGTTAGGTGGTTAACGAGTCCGACTCTATCGTGATTGACAACATAAACAGTAAAGTAACTAAACAACAAGATTTGATGAACGTAATGATCAAATATATTTATTGAACAATGGAATAGAAAATTACATATCAGTACACCAATGAAATTTTCCCGGCACCACCAGGCCATTGGATTTCAGCCTATGTTCACCAGCTTTGTACTCGATTTTGGTATGGGACGGAAAGAATCTTGGAAGCATGGCATCGACTCCGTGGACCAGGAAGAAGGGAGTCTCTTGTGTAGATGTATTTGGGGTTGTGCGTAGACTCCATAGGACGGAGGATAACTCATCGACCCAGGCACCCTTTGCTTTTTCGAGTGGTGTCAATAGCCTTTTCTTGATGCCATTGGTCACAAGTCCATTGGGTTTTCCTACCTGGCCATTGGTTTGCGGGTGGGCGACTGACGCATAGCTCACTTGTATGCCTATCTCCTTGCAGTACTCCTTGAATTCTTTAGAAGTGAAGTTTGATCCATTGTCGGTGATGATGCTATGAGGCACCCCGAAACGAAAACTATTGACTTAATGAAGTTCATAGCCAAAGTGACATCTTGGCTGGTGATAGGCATTGCTTCAATCCACTTGGTGAATTTATCAACTCTGACAAGCAGAAAGACGTGTCCTGTAGGTGATGATTTGTGGAATTTTCCCACCATGTCGAGTACTCATTGGGCGAACAACTAGGCTAGAGGTCTAGTCCTTCCCCTGTGGGTGCATTGGGTTTTGTTGCAAATCTCTAGCAAGCTTCACATGTTCGCACTATATCCTTTGCATCCTAGACCGCAGTGAGCTAGTAGAATCCTGCACGGAAGGCCTTTGCTGCTATTGATGGGCTGGTGGCGTGATGGCCGCATATTCCTTCGTGGATGTACTTGATGATAAGCTTCCCTTCTTTGGGTGTCACACATCGCTAGAGGACACCCTATAGATACTCCTTTTGTAGTGTTGTCCCTTTATTACCTGGAAGGCCCTGGACCAATGAGTGATGCGTCGTGCTTCGACTATGTCTTCTAGGAGTTCTCCGTTTATCATGTATGCCAAATACGGCTGCATCCACGTGGTTTCTATCTTGATGACGTCTTCAGGTTCTTCCTCGTCTTCGGGAGCAAGTGTGGGTTTGGGTGATGGTGCAGCTCCCGAGTCAATCTACGGCTTTCCCTATCGTGCCTTAGAGTCTGTGGCTTCAGTGGCTTTTTTTGACCTTGATGGAACGCTCACTGATCTCTTCCCATAAAACCGCGGGTAGGCAGAGGGACCCAATGTTTGCAAGATTGTCGGCTTCCTCTTTGCTTTCTCTGATGATATGGGAGACCTCACACCCATCAAAGTAACCCTCTATGATGTTGTACATGTCACGATACACGATCAAGTTGTCGCTGATGGCATCACACTTGTTTATTACTTGTTGTGCGATGAGGTTCGAATCTTCGAAGATTTTGAGTCGAGGTGCACCATAGGCTTTTGCGATCCGCATGTCGTGCAACAAGGCCTCGTATTCTGCTTCATTATTTGACGCGTTCGGGAAGCTCATCAGAAGTATGTAGCACATTTTGTCTCCTTAGGGTGATACCAGCATGACGCTAGATCCTGTTCCTTCAGTTCTTTTGGACACGTCTAAATACATCATCCATGCACTCGACAAGTCTGGGGGACCCGCGCTTTGGAGTTCCATCCACTATGTGATGAAGTCAGGAAGAACCTAAGATTTTATTGTTTTTCGCTTCTCGTACGTGATATCTCGAGGGGATATCTCGATGCCCCAGAGAGAGACACGCCCCATTTCTTCAGGGTTGTTGAGGATGTTGGAGAGGGGAGCCTCGTTAACCACCACTATCGGATGCTCGGAGAAATAATGGCGCAGTTTTCACGCCGCCATGAAGACACCATATACAAGCTTCTGATAATGCGGGTAGCGCTGCTTAGACGGAGATAGTACCTCACTAAGGTAGTAGATGGGCCTTTGCATGTTGTGCGTTTTCCCTTCCTCAGGTCGCTCGACGACCAATACTGTGTTGACCACTTGGTTGGTGGCGGCGATGTACACTAGGTTGTTCTTTTTTCTTGAGTGACACCAAAACAAGTGATATTGAGAGTATTTTATTAAGGTTCTCAAAGGCTTGCTGAGCTTCATCGGTCCACTGAAAGGTATCTGATTTCTTCAGCAGTGCGTAGAATAGCAGTGCTTTTTCTCCCAATCGAGCGATGAATCAGCTTAGTGCCACCACACGCCCAACCAACTGCTGAACGCCTCGTAGATTTGTTGTCTTCTTCGTGGTTAGGATCGCCTGTATTTTCTCCGAGTTTGCTTCTATTCTCCTGGTCGACATGAGGTACCCGAGGAGTTTCCCAGCAGGGACTCCAAAGGAGCACTTTATCGGGTTGAGCTTATCGAGATTATCGAATGTTTCGCGTAAATCATCGATAAATGTCAACTCTTGACTTGTTTTAATCACGATGTCATCGATGTAGACCTAGACGTTTCTTCCAATTTGATTTCCTAGGAAGTTTTGCATCATCCGTTGGTAGGTGGCATCCACGTTTTCAGCCCGAATGGCATTGCAGTGTAGCAGACTACACCATAAAGTGTGATAAATGTTGTCTTGTCTTGGTCTTCTTCTTGCATTCAGATCTGGTGGTCTAGAGTATGCGTCCGACAAAGAAAGATGTTCGCACCCAGCGGTTGCATCGATGATTTGATCAATTCTTAGGGGTGGAAAGTGATCCTTCGGGCGGTGCTTGTTCGGTGCGGTAAAGTCGATACACATGCGTAGCTCGACCGTAATTTTCTTCGGAACACACAACGGGTTAGCGACCCATGTTGCTTTTTTGATTTCCTTGATGAATTTTGCGTCGAGTAGGCGATGAAGTTCTTTTCCAATGGCCTTGCGTATTGGCTTCACGAAGCGGCGGAGCGATTGTTTTACTGGTTGTGCGTTGGGGTAGATATTGAGTGCGTGCTCGGCGAGTTCCTTGGGGATTCCTAGCATGTTAGATGGGGCCCATGCAAAAAATTCCCAATGCTCAACGAGGAACTCGATGAGCGCGCTTTCCTATGCGGGTCTAAGGTTACATGCCATATAAGTTGTTTTCTTCGGGTCCGTCATATGGATCTGCAATTCCTTTGTGTCCTTTGCTACATCTAAAGATTGTTCGGGTATCGAGCTTGTTGCTTCTGGCATAACATCATGTTCATCAGTTGTCAACACCCGGATTTTTAATCCCAGATGCCCGTTATGCCATACCTCGCAATCCCAGGATTACCATTTTTGCGAGACATAACGGATTGGATATCACAGTACATCATCCATTACAAACCATATATAAGGTCTTACACAAATAAGGATCTCATGATCCAGTCTTTAATACAACAAGCAGCGGAAATAAAAGATAAGCGTAGCGGTGAGGTCCATCTTCAGGGGCACATGCAATGCTGACAAAGGCAGATAGTCCTAGTTATCGTAGCCGTCCTGATGACCATCCTCTTGATAGTCTCCTTCATAGTCTGGCCATGATAATAGCCAGGGACAAAAGCCATGAGTACTCTTTAAGTACTCGCAAACTACCACTAACAAGTAGTATAATTCTAAGTTAAAGTGCTAGAGCTACGTTTAACTATAAAGTTAAGTTTGAGACCTAAGCTGAGTTCAGAAGCAAAGAAAGATAAAGTAAAGTTCTAGAATCACTTAAGTTGAGAAGCTATAAACACAACCCCGTTGTGGTCAAGTCAAAGTTCATGATTCATTTCAAGTTATTTGGAAAACATCTGACAACGAAACAATATGGTCATTACAACTGTCCATAACCGTGGACGCGGCTATTCGAATAGTTTGACACTCTGCAGAGGTGGTACACTTTCACCACAAGATTCGATACATCTGTCAGGGGTAACCCTGAATCATCATACTTAGTATGCAGATAATCAAACATAACCTTCCCTTTACACACCCTAGTATAAGCACCTCTCCTATGAGCATGGCCTCCCAACCATAACCATCAGTCATCTTGGGCACTGCATAGGTGGACAACATTGAGAGGTAGCCTCATCTCAAACCTCTCTCGTGAGGGAACTAATACTAATGCATATAAATTTCCAGCTAAGCCTTACCCAATTCAGGTAGTGTGGTTGTACGGTAAATTTGGAATGGTATCGCATCCGAATCCAACCATCAGTTTTATAAAAGGGTTAAGGCTCATGCCTCAATATTTTCATCATCCTCAACCATTTGTGTTTCTCAACACATGTCAAAACATCTCAATAGAATGACTCATCATTCCAAGGTTTTCATAATTCATTTTCACCAAGTGTTCCCATCTAAGTGACTCAAGTTGTTGATCTACTCTAAACTACTAAGTTAAGAGTGTTCACTAAGGTGGAAAAGATGGGTTCAATCTCATGCCATAGAATGACACCTAAAGGGTTCTAAATAGGTCAAGTTTTATACTTTTTATGCTACCTTCAAAACAAGTAAAGAACTTTGTATAACCTAAGAGGGGTAAAACTTGTAACTAAGACTTGAAGTACTATTAGTTAATAAGAGGTGTGATCAAAGCATGCTTAAGGCATCTTTGCTAAACCATCTAGTTTGATTCTAGTTTGCTAAGTACTACACTTGCAAGTACTAACTTGCAAGGGTTAATCTTGGATAGTGCTAGATTGCTAAGGGTAGCTTGCACTGTTAATGGTGGCTTGCTAAAGTATGTTTTGCAAGGGTTAGCTTGCCAATAATAGCTTGCCTTGGTTGGTGTAGTGGTTGAAGTTTTCTTCGTCTTCGTCTTGATAGCACTCTTCCTCCTCGTAAGCTTGGTCGGTACTATCTTCTATAAATACATACGGAGTAGACAATCACCAAACAATACTTAACTAGACTATATAGCATTCTAAGACACACAATTGATGATCTATTATCATCACAAGCATCACAAGTTTAATTCAATAGTTTCTTTCTTTTTATTTTAGAAAAGTAATTTCTACTCATTGAAAATTTAACTAAGATTTAATATTCACCACTTAAAATATGGGATCATGTTGACACATATCATCACCACATATTCTAACATGTGGGAATGAGATTTAAAGGTTGGATCAATATTACTTTAGTTTAAGTTCATTATTTAATGATTTAAAGTGACTAGAAATGCCTATATAGCATTATTTTGGTACTAGTCCAAATTCACTGCATGTAAACCTTAATATTATTACATATTTAGATATATATGATGAAATGTGATTTTTGAGAGTTGGAATCAACTCAAAAGCTAACTTGGTTGATTTTATAAAAATGTTGCAAGTTGCAAAAGCTTCTGTCTTCTTATTTTTATTAGGAGAGATCTATAACTCTAATTGAATTAAGTCCAACGGGCTTGGATAGATCATCTTAATACCTTCCAGGCAAAATTTGTTTCATGCTATTTGGATTTGTCAAACTCACAAAATTGAATTTTGAAATAGGGGACAGAAACTAGATTTAACTAAAAAGAAAAATCTAGATTTGAACGGGTGGGCTAGCGCGGGAAAAGACTTGGGCCAGCCCAGTGGCGCTCCGCGGCGCGGGGCTCAACTGACAGGGGTCCCGCTTGT
The DNA here is from genome assembly GCA_916181665.1 of Avena sativa. Classification (NCBI taxonomy): domain Eukaryota; kingdom Viridiplantae; phylum Streptophyta; class Magnoliopsida; order Poales; family Poaceae; genus Avena; species Avena sativa. The sequence goes on along the minus strand of OV702290.1, from coordinate 20,029,622 downwards.
CAGCGTCACTTAAAACGCAAAACGGTACACGCGCTGTGGGCCGTAGGATTAGAAGCGAGATCAACGGCTGAGGGTCGTCGTCGACGACGAACAGGTCGCCGGCGAGCTCGAACCCTAGCGGCTTGGTGGGGGTCTACTGGGGGCGTACTAGGGCTCCATCGGGGTCAGCAAGGCGGGCAAACGAACTGGAAGACGACGACGAGGCGAGGCGCGGTTGCGGCGGAGCTTGGGGTGGTCGCAATCAACAACGCCCTTCTCCTCCTGCCGCGGCTGCTCCGGCTCCAATTCCGGCGAGGCAGAGCTCGCCTTGCTCCGTCTAGAGGTGGGTGAGGTTCAGAGAGGTGAGGGGAGTGGAATGGTGTGGAGATAAGAGGCTGGGGAGGGCTCCTTTTATAGGCCCGATGGTGAGACCGAGCGGGATGGGCAGTCGCGACATGGCTACGGCAGGGTAGAGGCATGGCTGCGGGTGGTGATCGATGTGTGGTTCCCTGGCGGTGCTCTAGAACTTGAATGCAAGCGTAGGGGCGGTGGCACGCAGTCTGGGCGAGGTGGCGCTCTGAGAGGCAGAGGCGGGCGGTGTCCACGGCGAGCGGTGGCTGTGAGGCGTTGGGCGGTCAGCGGGGGTGTCTGGGGTGTTCTCCAGGTCGAGGCAGAGCGGCGAGCGCGGGCTGCTGCCAAGGGTGGTTTGTGCGAGCGGGGACCAACCGCGCCCTAGGGGTGGCACTGGGCGCGGTTTGTGCTCGGTGGTCCACTGCTGCTCTTGGCTCGGGCAAGGGATAGGGGGTGGCGGTGAGCTCCTGGCTACCTCCTAGACATGGCGAGGGAAGAGGGAATGGTCTGCTGTAGCGGGGCAAGGGTTGGCCGGCGAGGCATGGCTCGGCATGGCATGGCATGGGGACTAGGGACAAGGGAGAGGGGTGTAGGGGTTTGGTTAGATCAAGAGGGGACAAAGGAGATAAATGAAGATCATTTGGGGGCAAACCCCTGTAGTAAACAGTGAGCTAGGAGTAGAGTAGAGATTATGCATGCCAAGTGTTTGATTAAATGGCCGCATGAAAGAAAGTTTTGAATTTTGGTTTCAAAATTTTTGAGTGATCTCCACTAGTGATAGGTAGTCTCTGGTTGCAAGGGTTTTGAAAGTGGAGCTCAAAGAGATGGTTTTTCAAATAGGGGTGATCTATGCATATGCATTAGATTCAATTTTAAACTGTCATTTAGAATAGTTAACAAAATATTTTTAGCAGATCAAAAGGTGGGCCTGGTACCTCATTATGTGTACTAGCAAGGGGTGCAAAGATCAAGAATTGTTTCTGTTAAGTTTTGAGTACTAGGAATAGCCAAAGTAGGCATGAGAGTGAAATTTGCCAAAATGACCATTCCTCCTTTTTAATTCTTTTTGATTTGATTTTCTTTAGGAAAAGTTTGGGAATGATGTAGATGATGTTTAAATCACCTAAGAAACATTTTACAAGCATTGGATCACTCAATCATGGCAATTCAAACAACTCCTATTTTAAATGCACACATATATGAATAGTTTCATTTTAAATTTGAAAAAGTTTTTGTTAACCCTATTTTTGGATGATTTGATCTTGATAACCTTGGATTGAAGTTTTGGGATGTTACAAACCTTCCCTCCTTAAACAAAATCTCGTCCTAAGATTTATAAAGAAAACTAGGAACTAAAGTGATCTGGGAACTCTGTCCTAATGTAATCTTCGCGCTCCCAAGTAGCTTCCTCCTCGGTATGGTTGCTCCACTGAATCTTGAGAAACTTGATACTCCTGGTCCTAGTGGTTCTGTAGGATTCTTCTAAGATACAGATGGGCACTTCTCGATAGGTCAGGTCATTGTTGATTTCCACAGCTCTGTGATCGATGTTCTTGAAAACTCACGTCTTCACAGGCACTTCCAGACATTTGCGAAGTAACGAGATATGGAACACATTGTGGATGGCTGACATCTCTTCAGACAGTTCCAGTTGGTATGATACTTCTCCTCGACGGTTCATAATCTTGAAAGGTCCGATATATCTGGGGGCTAACTTTCCCTTCAGACTAAAGCGTTGAGTTCACTTCAATGGTGAAACCTTGAGGTATACGAAATCTCCGACATTGAAAGTCAGGTCTCTCCTTCTCTTGTCAGCATAGCTCTTCTGTCTAGATTGGGTGGTCTTGAGGTGCTCACGGACTTTGTGAACTTTCTCTTCTGCTTCGTGGAGAATGTCGGGTCCAAAGATCTGACTCTCTCCTACTTGCGACCAATTCAAAGGGGTACGACACTTTCTTCCGTATAGGAATTCAAATGGTGCCATCTGCAAACTCGCTTAATAACTGTTGTTATATGAGAATTCTGCGAAAGGTAGGAAGTCTTCCCATTTTGATCCATATTCCAACACACAAGCTCTAAGCATATCCTCTAGGATCTGGTTGACTCTCTCAGTCTGTCCATCTGTTTGCGGGTGATAAGCGGTACTGAAGTTTAACTTGGTTCCTAAACCTTCCTGAACTTTCTGCCAAGATCTTGAAGTAAACTAGGTTTCTCGATCTGAGACGATGGCCTTGGGGGTTCCATGCAGACTAACAATCCTAGCAATGTATAGCTCTGCTAAATTTGCACTCTGGTAAGTTGTCTTGATAGGTATAAAGTCGGCTACCTTGGACAGTCTATCAACTATGACCCAGATTGAGTCATTCCCCTTACTAGAAGTAGGTAAACCGGTGATAAAGTCCATTCCAACGGAATCCCATTTCCATTCCGGAATCTACAATGGTTGCAACAATCCTGCATGTCTCTGATGCTCTGCTTTGACTCTTTGGCAGATGTCACACTTGGCGATGTAGCTTCCGATCTCTCTCTTCATCTTGTGCCACCAAAATTGCTCTTTCAAATCCTGATACATCTTTGTTCCTCCGGGGTGGATAGAATAAAGAGTATCATGAGCTTCCTTCATGATAACTTCCTTCAGCTCCGAATCTGCTGGCACACAGATACGTCCCTTGTACCACAGTACTCCTTCTTCGTCTTCGGTGAATCCAGGTACCTTTCCTGTACCAATACGACGTTTGATTCCGTCGATACTTTCATTCCCCTTCTGGGCTTCCTTGATTTGGCTAATCAAAGTGGGTTGAAGTTCAATGCTAGCTAGGAATCCTTTGCTAACTAACTTAGTCCTGAACTGCTCCAACTCCTCATACAAACTTGGTTGCTTCTCCTTGATCATGGTGTTAAGCCTACACGGCAATATGCTAAGAGCATCCGCTACCACATTGGCTTGCCGGGGTGATAGTGAATGTCAAGGTCACAATCCTTGATTAACTCTATCCATCTCCTTTGTCTCATATTCAGCTCCTTCTGAGTGAAGATATACTTCAGGCTCTTATGATCTTAGTAAATCTCACAGCGATTACCCATCAAATAATGACGCCATGTCTTTAATGCTAGAACCACGGCTGCTAGCTCAAGATCATGGGTTGGATAGTTCTGCTCATGCTGCTTCAGTTTTCGAGACAGATACGTGATGACTTTGCCTTCTTGCATCAATACACATCCTAGGTCAATCTTGGATGCATCACAATACACATCAAACGGCTTCTTGATGTCTGGCATGATCAAAATTGGGGCGAATATCAATCTCTTCTTCAGCTCTTGGAAAATGGCTTCACACTTGGCTGTCCATTCAAACTTCTTGTCCTTCTTCAACAATTGGGTCATTGGTCGGGCTATGCTCGAGAATCCTTCTACGAACTTGCGATAGTATCCTGCTAATCCGAGAAATGAACGAACTTGGGTTTGATTGGTTGGGGCTTCCCATTCTTCGACATCTTTGATCTTGGTGGGATCAACAGAGACTCCTCCGACAGACACAATATGTCCTAGGAATCCTACTTCTTTCAGCCAAAACTCACACTTGCTGAACTTGGCATATAACTGATGCTCTCTCAGGGTTTCTAGAATGATTCTCAGATGTTGCTCATGCTCTTCTTCTGACTTGGAGTAGATAAGGATGTCGTCGATAAACACAACTACAAACTTATCTAGGAAATTCATAAAGATCTTATTCATGAGATTCATGAAATAAGCAGGGGCATTGGTTAATCCAAAAGACATAACTGTATACTCGTATAAACCATAGCGAGTAGTAAAGGCGGTCTTCGGAATATCCGTTCACGAATCTTAAGTTGGTGATAACCAGTCCTAAGATCAATCTTTGAGAATACCTAGGCTCCAGTCAACTAATCAAATAGATCCTCTATCTTTGGCAAAGGGTACTTGTTCTTGATGGTGACGTCATTCAACTTTCTGTAATCTGTACACAGACGATTGCCTCCATCTTTCTTGTCGACGAATAACACTGGTGATCTCCATGCCGATGCGCTTGGCTGAATCAAGCATGTGGCTAACATGGTATCCAACTGCTTCTTCAGTTCCACTAACTCTGAGGGGTTCATGGTATAGGGTCTCTGGGCTATAGGTCCGGTTCCGGGGATTAGTTCGATAATGAACTCAATATCCCTATCCGGGGGCATACCTGGCAATTCATCTGGGAATACGTCGGGGTATTCATAGACTACTCTGACTTGGTCAATGGTGGGCAGGGCTACACTCTTGTTGCACTTGAATTGACGGGGTAAGGTTTCAGAGATATGCTCTACTGTTACTCCAGAACTACTGGTCATGGTGATGGCTTTCTTAGCACAGTCTATCAGTCCTTTATGCCTTGACATCCAGTCCATACCTAGTACTACTTCCAATCCTTTTGTTCCAAGTACAATTAGGTTGGCATAAAAATCTATCCCATGTATTCTGATAGGTACATCTTTGCAAATTTTTCTAGCTTTTGTAGTTGAACCGGGGATTTGAACTATCATGACATGCTTCAGGTTGGTTGTTCCTTGGTGCATATCCTGGTGAAGGGTTGGGACGGTACTTCTGGTGACTACTGGATCCAGACTACTGCATCATACGACGCTTGCAGTTGTCGTTTGCCTGGTTAATCTTCCCTTCCATCTGAATGGCAGAGTCGACTAGCTCTTTGAGATCCTGGAAACGGATGTTGACGAGGACAGTCTGCATCTCATCATGCAGTCCGTTTAAGAATCTCTCCTTCTTCTTGGCCTCCGTGTTGATCTCATCCGGTGCATATCTGGCAAGTGACAAGAATCTTTCACGGTACTCCACCACAGTCATTGTTCCTTGCTTCAATTTGCGGAATTCATCTCTCATCCTGTTGACGAGACCTTGCCGCACGTGGGTGCGGCTGAACTTGACTTTGAATGCTTCCCAGGTCATCACCTGGCCATGGTTCATATTGTGGATGCTATTCCACCAAGCTCTTGCATCTCCCGCCAGATAGTGGGTGGCGAAGAGAACTTTCTCATTTTCATCAACTCCTGCAACTTCAAGGTTGTTTTCCATGGTCTATAACCAGTCATCAGCATCTAATGGGTTCTTAGATTGGGGGATTTGTGTTCTGAAATTTTTTGAGTTTGGATCCATGGTGATCCTGATTTCCATGTCCTTGGTTGTTGAGAGCCATTTGGGTGATCTGCTGCAATGTTGCTAAGTTGGCCTGACGCTCGGCCCTGCTTGCTTCACGGTCCGTGATGAGATTCTGCAAGATATGCAGCATTGGGTCCTGCGACGAGCTGCTCCCTCCTTGGTTTCCACGAGTCATCTAAAGATTGAGATAGATATAGGGGTAAGAGGGAAATTCTAAGGTTCATGGTTTTGGGTTTTCAAAGCTAAAACATTGAGTTAGACTCAGGATTTTCAACTAACTTCATTTTCATTCATGCAAGCAAGCACCCGATACAACACACACCACAACAATCAAAGGGGAAAATAGATGGTTGGAAGAACCATTCTGCAAGCTACGATACAATGAGATGATACATCTCATGCTACGACAGTGCTCTAGTGCATCTACTCATCGTCGATGAAGTCAGAGTCTTCATCATCAGTGTAGAAGTCCACAACATCTTCTTCCAGAAAATCGTCATCGTTGCTGAGGTAAGAATCCATATCTCCCTGGATGTCTTCACCCTCATCTTCTTCTTCCTTGGCGGCAAGCTGAGCTTCATGCTCCTTGACGGTCTTCTCGAGGTCGGCCACCTTCTTACGAATACGGGCGATGGTGCGATCCTTCTTTGCACGCTGGCAGCAAAGAGATTGTCGATCTTGGACGAGCAGTTCGAAAGTCTGGGCCTTCTGGTCGGTGATGGCACGGTTCTGGTTGGCTAACTCCCTGGCATTGTCCAGTTCCTGCTGTCTGTCATGAAGCAAGAAATCAAGGTTCTCCACTTGACGTCTCAACTCTGGGCGCTGAGGGCACATAGATGTGCGAGAGCTTCATGCATTGCCCTGGCTAATCCATCTAGCCAGTTGTTGTCTCTCATGGAGAACTGAATTCTCCCGGAAGTTGGTGCTTCGATGCTTCCTTGAAGATCCGCGGTGACTAGCCACTGTAGGTCTCCTCCTGGGGGTCCTGGAAGTTGAGCTCCAAGAAACTCCGGATGTGGGTGTCCCAGTAACTCTGATAGTGAATCCAGATCCCTCTCGAAGACCAGCTGACCTCCGTTTCCCAACTGGTAAAACTTGCTGAACTGAGTCTCCATCTACAAGAATTAAGGATGAGGAAGTTAGTGAAGTGATAAGGTGTGTCAAATTTTAAGTAGTAATGTAAGAATTTTGAGGAACATGAATTTTTGAGAAAGAATGATCTCACAAGGGTAAGAGGGGAAATAGTTTTTCAGAAATACTCACTTTGGTTTTGAAACTAAGTTTTTGTTTGAACGTCCATTCTAACTAGGGTCTCCTATGGTCAGGATGGCTCTAATACCAACTTGTCAACACCCGGATTTTTAATCCCAGATGCCCGTTATGCCATACCTCGCAATCCCAGGATTACCATTTTTGCGAGACATAACGGATTGGATATCACAGTACATCATCCATTACAAACCATATATATGGTCTTACACAAATAAGGATCTCATGATCCAGTCTTTAATACAACAAGCAACGGAAATAAAAGATAAGCGTAGCGGTGAGGTCCATCTTCAGGGGCACAGGCAATGCTGACGAAGGCAGATAGTCCTAGTTATCGTAGCCGTCCTGATGACCATCCTCTTGATAGTCTCCTTCATAGTCTGGCCATGATAATAGCCAGGGACAAAAGCCATGAGTACTCTTTAAGTACTCGCAAACTACCACTAACAAGTAGTATAATTCTAAGTTAAAGTGCTAGAGCTAAGTTTAACTATAAAGTTAAGTTTGAGACCTAAGCTGAGTTCAGAAGCAAAGAAAGATAAAGTAAAGTTCTAGAATCACTTAAGTTGAGAAGCTATAAACACAACCCCGTTGTGGTCAAGTCAAAGTTCATGATTCATTTCAAGTTATTTGGAAAACATCTGACAACGAAACAATATGGCCATTACAACTGTCCATAACCGTGTACGCGACTATTCGAATAGTTTGACACTCTGCAGAGGTGGTACACTTTCACCACAAGATTCGATACATCTGTCAGGGGTAACCCTGAATCATCATACTTAGTATGCAGATAATCAAACATAACCTTCCCTTTACACACCCTAGTATAAGCACCTCTCCTATGAGCATGGCCTCCCAACCATGACCATCAGTCATCTTGGGCACTGCATAGGTGGACAACATTGAGAGGTAGCCTTAGCTCAAACCTCTCCCGTGAGGGAACTAATACTAATGCATATAAATTTCCAGCTAAGCCTTACCCAATTCAGGTAGTGTGGTTGTACGATAAATTTGGAATGGTATCGCATCCGAATCCAACCATCAGTTTTATAGAAGGGTTAAGGCTCATGCCTCAATATTTTCATCATCCTCAACCATTTGTGTTTCTCAACACATGTCAAAACATCTCAATAGAATGACTCATCATTCCAAGGTTTTCATAATTCATTTTCACCAAGTGTTCCCATCTAAGTGACTCAAGTTGTTGATCTACTCTAAAATACTAAGTTAAGAGTGTTCACTAAGGTGGAAAAGATGGGTTCAATCTCATGACATAGAATGACATCTAAAGGGTTCTAAATAGGTCAAGTTTTATACTTTTTATGCTACCTTCAAAACAAGTAAAGAACTTTGTATAACCTAAGAGGGGTAAAACTTGTAACTAAGACTTGGGGTACTATTAGTTAATAAGAGGTGTGATCAAAGCATGCTTAAGGCATCTTTGCTAAACCAACTAGTTTGATTCTAGTTTGCTAAGTACTACACTTGCAAGTACTAACTTGCAAGGGTTAATCTTGGATAGTGCTAGCTTGCTAAGGGTAGCTTGCACTGTTAATGGTGGCTTGCTAAAGTATGTTTTGCAAGGGTTAGCTTGCCAATAATAGCTTGCCTTGGTTGGTGTAGTGGTTGAAGTTTTCTTCGTCTTCGTCTTGATAGCACTCCTCCTCCTCGTAAGCTTGGTCGGTACTATCTTCTATAAATACATACGGAGTAGACAATCACCAAACAATACTTAACTAGGCTAGATAGCATTCTAAGACACACAATTGATGATCTATTATCATCACAAGCATCACAAGTTCAATTCAACAGTTTCTTTCTTTTTATTTTAGAAAAGTAATTTCTACTCATTGAAAATTTAACTAAGATTTAATATTGACCACTTAAAATATGGGATCATGTTGACACATGTCATCACCACATATTCTAACATGTGGGAATGAGATTTAAAGGTTGGATCAATATTACTTTAGTTTAAGTTTATTATTTAATGATTTAAAGTGACTAGATATGCCTATATAGCATTATTTTGGTACTAGTCCAAAGTCACTGCATGTAAACCTTAATATTATTACATATTTAGATAGATATGATGAAATGTGATTTTTGAGAGTTGGAATCAACTCAAAAGCTAACTTGGTTGATTTTATAAAAATGTTGCAAGTTGCAAAAGCTTCTGTCTTCTTATTTTTATTAGGAGAGATCTATAACTCTAATTGAATTAAATCCAATGAGCTTGGATAGATCATCTTAATACCTTTCAGGCAAAATTTGTTTCATGCTATTTGGATTTGTCAAACTCACAGAATTGAATTTTGAAATAGGGGACAGAAACTAGATTTAACTAAAAAGAAAAATCCAGATTTGAACGGGTGGGCTAGCGCGGGAAAAGACTTGGGTCGGCCCAATGGCACTCCGCGGCGCGGGGCTCAACTGACAGGGAGGCCCCACTTGTCAGCGGCACTTAAAACGCGAAACAGTACGCGCGCTGTGGGCCGTAGGATTAGAAGCGAGATCAACGACTAAGGGTCGTCGTCAATGACGAACAGGTCGCCGGCGAGCTCGAACCCTAGCGGCTCGGTGGGGGTCTACTGGGGGCATAACGGGGCTCCAGCAGGGTCGGCGAGGCGGGTAAACGAACTGGAAGACGACGACGAGGCGAGGCGCGGTTGCGGCGGAGCTTGGGGTGGTCTCAATCAACGACGCCCTTCTCCTCCTGCTGCGGCTGCTCCGGCTCCAATTCCAGCGAGGCAGAGCTCGCCTTGCTCCGGCTAGAGGTGTGTGGCGTTCAGAGAGGTGAGGGGATTGGAATGGTGTGGAGAGAAGAGGCTGGGGAGGGCTCCTTTTATAGGCCCGACGGTGAGACCGAGCGGAATAGGCAGTCGACGGTGGCGACATGGCTACAGCGGGGTAGAGGCATCGCTGCGGGTGGCGATCAATGTGTGGTTCCCTGGCGGTGCTCTAGAACTTGAATGCGAGCGTAGGGGCGGTGGCATGCGGTCTGGGCGAGGTGGCGCTCTGAGAGGCAGAGGCAGCGGTGTCCATGGCGAGCGGTGGCTGTGAGGCGTTGGGCGGCCAACGGGAGTGTCTGGGGTGTTCTTTAGGTCGAGGCGGAGCGACGGGCGCGGGCTGCTGCCAAGGGGCGGTCTGTGCGAGCGGGGACCGAGCGCGCCCTGGTGGCGGCACTGGCATGGTGCGGTGGCACTGGGCGCGGTTTGTGATCGGTGGTCCACTGCTGCTCTTGGCTCGGGCAAGGGACAGGCGGTGGCGGTGAGCTCCTGGCTACCTCCTAGACATGGTGAGGGAAGAGGGAATGGTCTGCTGCAGCGGGGCAAGGGTTGGCCGGCGAGGCATGGCTCGGCATGGCATGTCATGGGGACTAGGGACAAGGGAGAGGGGTGTTAGGGGTTTGGTTAGATCAAGAGGGGACATAGGAGATAAATGAAGATCATTTGGGGGCAAAACCCTGTAGTAAACAGTGAGCTAGGATTAGAGTAGAGATTATGCATGCCAACTGTTTGATTAAATGGCCGCATGAAAGAAAATTTTGAATTTTGGTTTCAATTTTTTTGAGTGATCTCCACTAGTGATAGGTAGTCTCTGGTTGCAAGGGTTTTGAAAGTGGAGCTCAAAGAGATGGTTTTTGAAATAGGGGTGATCTATGCATATGCATTAGATTCAGTTTTAAATGTCATTTAAAATAGTTAACAGAATGTTTTTAGCAGATCAAAAGGTGGGCCTTGGTACCTCATTATGTGTACTAGCAAGGGGTGCAAAGATCAAGAATTGTTTCTGTTAAGTTTTGAGTACTAGGAATAGCCAAAGTAGGCATGAGAGTGAAATTTGCGAAAATGACCATTCCTCCTTTTTAATTCTTTTTGATTTGATTTTCTTTAAGAAAAGTTTGGGAATGATGTAGATGATGTTTAAATCACCTAAGAAACATTTTACAAGCATTGGATCACTCAATCATGGCAATTCAAACAACTCCTATTTTAAATGCACACATATATGAATGCTTTCATTTTAAATTTGAATTTTTTTTTTGTTAACCCTATTTTTGGATGATTTGATCTTGATAACCTTGGATTAAAGTTTTGGGATGTTACATCAGTGATCTTGAGCTAGGCGAACTCCGTATCCATGCCGAAGGATTCAGATATTTTGTTGAACACTTGGTCGCAGTTGTCCGAGCGGGCAAAGCTTCCTCTAGCGGATATGATTCCATTGGGTGCCGATATCTTCATCATGAGGTACACATAATGCGGTACCGCCATGAATCGTGCAAATGCTGGGCATCCTAGGATTGTGTGGTACTATGATGGCCAGTCCATAACTTCGAACTCGATGTTTTCTTGTCTGAAATTTTCTCGGATTCCAAAGACAACATCAAGGTAGTTCTTGCCTAGAGGAACCTCAGCTTTTCCCGGGACGATGCCGTGGAAGGAAGTGTCCGTTGGAGCCAAGTTGGTGAGAGACCAGTTCATTGCGCATAGTGTGTTTGGTGTAGATGAGGTTGATGTTGCTTCGTGCGTCCATGAAGACCTTGCTCATGTCAAATCCACCGATTCAACTATCAATGCCGAATGACCTAGTTAGGGAACTGTGAACACCCGGATTTTTAAGTCCAGATGCCTTTTATGCCGTACATCGCAATCATAGGAATACCATTTTTGCGAGACATAACAGAATTGATAGCATAGTACATCATCCATTACAAACCATAATAGTCTTACAATAGTTGATCTCATGATCAAGTCTTAATACACATCAAAGCAGCAGAAATAAACGTAGTAGAGTCTCCATCTTCATTGTCATAGGCAATCCTGACGATGGGAGATGATCCTAGTTATCGTAGACATCTTGTTGTCCGTCCTCCGGATAGTTCTCTTCATAGTCTGGCCATGGGAATATCCAAGGACAAAGCCATGAGTACTTTTAAGGTACTCGCAAACCATCACTAATGTAAGTAAGACAATTCTAGTAGGAATCCTAATCTCTAGGCTTGTTTGCAATAAGCTAGTTTTATTTCAAAAGTACTTAGTAGGAAAGCCTATTTTAGTTATCTAGATTACTCAAGTGGGAACCTAGTTTTCCTTTCCGCAACCCTGTTGTGGTCAAGTCAAAGTCATAGTTCAAGTCACAAGTCATTTTGAAAACATCTGACAACGGAAAAGTATGGCCATCCAACTGTCCATGACCGTGGACGCGGCTATTCAAATAGTTTGACACTCTGCAGAGGTGGTACACTTTCACCACAAAATTCGATACATCCGTCAGGGATAGCCCTGAATCATCATACTTGGTATGTGGATAATCAATCCTAACCTTTCAATTACACACCCTAGTATAGGCACCTCCCCTATGAGCTTGGCCTCCTAGCCATGGCCATCCGCCATCCCGGGAACTGCATAGGTGGTCATTCATAGTCACGAGGTAGCCTCAACTTAACCTCTTTTCCGCGAGGGAACCCATACTAAGACATATAAACTTCCAGTTAAGCCCTACCCAATTTAGCTATTGTGGTTGTACGGTAAAGTTGGAATGGTATCGCATCCGAACCCAACCATCAGTTTTTATTCAAAGTCAAGGCACATGCCTCATTCATCATCATCTTCAAGTCATTGTGTTTCATAACCCATGTCAAAACATTTCAATAGAATGACTCATCATTCTAAGGTTTTTATAATCATTTGCTCCAAGTGTTCCCATCTAAAGTGATCAATATTAGTTTAGCACTAGCAGCTATCAATGAGGGGTCACTAGTGAAGGGTGCTAATCTATACTATTAAAAAGATTAGCGTCGTTGGTTGTCCCAGAATTTTCTGTCTGCCACATTTTGGACGCTTTTGCCCCTCACTGTTTGGAGCTTTTACCAGTAGTGCCACCGCCAAGTCAACCAGTGTCGATGCCCTGAGCCCTCATCCCGCGACCGCGATCCCCTTCTGCCTTTTATCCACCGGTGACCCCTGCTAGCGCGCTCCGCCGCCAGCAGCTCTCCCCTTGCGCCCCTGCTCGCCACAGTCTGCCATCGGCTGCCTCCATAGCGCATCCTCGCCTCCCCATCTTCCTAGTCGACGGCGAGCTTGGTCGCACGTACCTCCGTCCTCCTCTTCCTAACTCAAATTTTCATGAATGGCGTATCTAGTGGGAAATAGGAAATCAACCCGCACTCCACGGTGTCGAATGTCTTTCTTCCCTCGCTTGGAAGGAGAGGCGATGCGCCTGCACAAACTCAACTCGGTGGCAGCGGAGGTGCAGGTAGATCACTCCCCGCCCTCCTCATCTGGTACTCCTCCGACACCTTCTCCTTCCTCAGATGTCCCTCTTCTCCAACAACCCCTGTTAACACTAGATTGACGGGCCAGAGCAGAACGACGGCTAGAGGGCAACGCAAAGGAGGGGACTGCGGTGGAGAGACCTTGGCGGCGGTGCCACATGTAACCTCTTCGGTAATTATCTTCTCCATGGTCGTCTTCTCCCTATTTGATGCCCTTCTTCTCCAGAATCCCCTACCCTCCGATGGCTCCTCCCTTTCCCCTCAAATGGCGCCCCCTTTCCGCTCCCATGGCTCCCCTTCTCCCCTCCTTTCCGTGGAGCCCCATCTTTCCCCTCCCATGGCTCCCCTCCTTCCCTCCTTTCCATGGCGCCCCATGATACGTTGCTAAAGTATCGATATTATTTGATGTTCCATGCTTGGTTTATATCTACTTTCTTATGTTTTGTCCACACTTTGGAGTATTTCTACACATTTTCTGGAACTAATCTATTAACAAGATGCCACAGTGCTAGTTGCCTATTTTCTTCTGTTTTTGGTTCCAGAAAAGGCAGAAAATGAATATTCTCGGAATTGGATGGGACAAAAGCCAAAGTCAATATTTTACTGGAAGACACATGGAGTCCGAAGGAGAGACGAAGGGGGCCACAGGGCGGCCACACCACCCCTTGGCGTGGGCAGCCCTAGGCCGCACTAGGGCATGGTGTGGGCCCCCTGGCCGACCACCGAGCTCGCCCCTTCGCGTATAAGAAGCCCCTAGGACGAAAACCCTAAATCGACAACCTCCAGCCACGAAAAGTTCCGCAGCGCCGCCGCCACCGAAGGGGAGATTCGAGGGATAGAAAGTCTTTATTGCGGCACCCTGCCAAAACGGGGAAGTGCCCCCGGAGCCATCTCCATCAATCTCCACCGCCATCTCCATCTCCATCGTTGTTGCTGATTTCCATGATGAGGAGGGAGTAGTTCTTCCTCGAGGCTAAGGGTTCTACTGATAACTATGTGTTCATCTCTGTCTCTATGCATGATCATATTGTGATCATGAGCTTTGTAATCAAGTAGATATACCTTCCTACTCAAGTGCTTTAATAGATCTCTGCTCTTCCCATGTGTGTGAAAGTGACAGCGTGCACACCATGGTGGCACTTAGGCTAGAGATTACAAATACTTGTTATGAGTTATATTTGGAGTTGGATGTTTCTATGAAATTGTGGTGTTTGTTGGAACCATCTAGTGCTCAAGGCGATAGTGTGGGGTTATCTAGATGGGGAAAGTGGACTTTGAGGAGTGCTGTTATAGCCCTACCATGGATTAGAGTGTCCAACCGAAGAGTAGTTCAGAGTAGTATCATAAAGAGATGATATTTATATGAGAGTGTTCACTAGCGAAAGTATGATCCCTAGGCCTTGTTTCTAAACATTGAAACACCGTTTGCAACTAGATCTGTTACATATTTGCTTGCTTCCATCTTTATTTCAGATTGCCTTTAGTCTCTTCCTACCCGTCAAGCTCTTTTATAGCACCGTTACCACTTATAATTATCCATCCCACTTGTATTTCACTATCTCTTCGCCAAACTAGTGCACCTATACACCTGAAAAGTGTATTGGGTGTGTTGGGGACACAAGAGATTTCTTGTATCTTGATTGTAGGGTTGCTTGAGAGGGATACGTTTGACCACTTCCTCCCTGAGTTCGATAAACCTTGGGTAATCCACTTAAGGGAAACTTACTGCTGTTCTACAAACCTCTGCACTTGGAGGCCCAATAGCCGTCTACAAGAATAGAAGTGCGTAGACATCAAGCTATTTTCTGGCGCTGTTGCTAGGGAGGTTAGGTAAAAGGTACTCACATCCTCCGGTGTGAGTGCTCAAAGTTATTTCCTTTAGACTCTGCAATTTGTCTTTTTGTTTCTTGTTTTCACTAGTTAGGCTTAATGGAAAACAACAACAAAATTAGAGAGCTTTATAGTATTTACCTTGAGTAAGGACATGAAGTGTTTGAAGAGAAAATTAAAAAACCTATGGAACTTTATTTGCATGCTAATAGCAATATTGTTAGTATGAATTATTTGGACACCGTTATTGCTAATGCTATGGAAAATTATAAGCTTGGGGAAGCTAGTTTTTATGAAAATGATCTTTTTAGTTCCCAGCTTTGGAAGATAGCTATTCTATTGCTTATGATGATACCAAACCTCCAATATATGATGATTACAATGATGAATATGATATTTTCAGTCCACCTACTATTGAGGAGAAAATTAATTATGATTACAACATGCCTCCTATATTTGATGATTATGGTGATGAGAATAATAATGATAGCTATTTTGTTGAATTTGCTCCCACTATAATTAATAAGAATGACTATGTTTGTGTGGAGAGTAATAATTATTTTATGCATGTGGCTCATGATAAGAATGTTTTATGTGATAGTTATATTGTTAATTTTATTCATGATGCTACTGAAAGTTATTATGAGAGAGGGAAACATGGTTTTATGCATCTCAATAATATTAAGTTACCCCTCTTTATGTTGAAAGTCTTGAAGTTGCACTTGTTTGCTTTACTATGCTTATTGCTTTGTGCTTTCATGACTTATTTCTTTACAAGATTCCTATGCATAGCAAGTGGGTTAGACTTAAATGTGCTTTGAATTTGCTTTTTGATGCTCTCTTTTACTTCAATTCATATTTCTTATGTGAGCATCTTCTCTAACTATCATGCATAACTTAAAGGCGTTAAAGAAAAGTACTTATTGGGAGATAACCCAAAAGTTTTAGTTGAGTCTTGGAAGTTATTGCTTCAGAAATAACCTCTTCTTATCATTTTTGTGTGGTTTTTGTGCCAAGAGTAACCTCTAATGAGAGGGAAGTAACGCTTGGGAAAGTTGCTGTCCCGAAGCAGATTTTTGTGCTTCGCTGTAAAAATTCGTGAAAAATCTCTGTACGAGGTTTGAGCTATAATTGTTTGTGCTTCTGACCCAGGTTGTTATCTAACTTTCGTTAGTTCAACACTTTTCGATTTGAGAAACAGAAGGTCTTCGAAAAAATCGGTTTTTACCTGCTGGTCTATTTTGACAGATTTCTGCCATTATTTGCATTTGCCTCTTAATCTCTTTCTCTTTGAGTTCTCTTTGATCATTTGAACTTTTGAAAGGAAGTGCTACAGTAGCTTGTGTTTGAATGGAAGTTTTACTTGTGTTGGAACTGAACCAAAAGACTTATTATCTTGAGTACACTAATGTTGCTAATGAAGATTGTGTGAAGTTTTGTATGAAGGAAAAATTTCAGGTGTAAGCGAAGAATGATGTAATGAGATGAAGAATGGACAAAAGCTCAAGCTTGGGGATGCCACCCGTGTTACCCCAAGAAATATTCAAGAAGTACAAGCGTCAAAGCTTGGGGATGCCCAAGGCATCCCCTTCTTCATCAATAAAAATCTCAGGTTTCTTCCAAACACTTCATTTTTATTGTTTCATGCACAGTTGTGTTGTTCTTGGAGCGTCTTTGTTTTCGTTTTTATTTTTCATTTGCTTGGTTTTCTTGAATAAATTGGTTGGACCCCCTCATTCATGCATTAGTTTTCAAATAAATTTGATTTGGATTGGAAAAGAGTAGGAAAGTTCATGCTTAAGTGGTAAAAAGGAGCTTGTTTTTTACTGTGGCCTAGGCTTTGTCATGTCATGTTTGTTATTGCTTTGACTTTATGCTTAGTGATTATAGCTGTAGCATGACTTGTTACAAATAATTGAGATTGCTTAATGTGCCTTGAAAGAACCATGTGTTGTTTTAGCATATAAAGGCATAATATTGTGGTATTCTGCTTAAATGCTTTATTTGGGTTGACTTGGCGCATGCTCACACCATGTTACTATACCAAGTCACCATAGCCTCTATGATCATTTAGTTTTTGTCCTGTAATCTCACTTTATGCTTTAATTAATAATGTTTTGTCGCTTTGCATGATTATGGCCATTATTGCTCTCTTAGTTTGTCGCTCCCAGTCTTTTGCTAGCCTCCATACCAAGTATGAGTTCAACTCATGCATCCAAATCCAAATAAAACCAAGTTATTCCAAAGAGTCCACCATACCTACCTATTAGCATTTGCTATTCCAAGTATATTCATGTTTTTATATATCTTCTGAATTAAAATTGTTATGTGAAAATTAGTGATTAAAGCTCTCACGAACTTGATGGCACACTTTACTTTTCTTTCCCCTAATAAACTTGAACCATTGTGTCATCTATGTTGTATATGCTTGTACTTATATGTTGGGGATTAGAAGAACCATGCTGCCATGGGGAACACTTTCAACATTGCACTTGTACATTGTACCCAGTTGATATCATGCTCTTTTGTTTATGGCTGTCGTCGGTGTGAAATGAAAGGGGAGCTTTGATACGTTGCAAACGTATCCATAATTTTTGATGTTCCATGCTTGGTTTTATCTACTTTCTTATGTTTTGTCCACACTTAGGAGTACTTTTCATATGATTTCTTGGACTAACCTATTAACAAGAGCCAAAGTGCCAGCTGCCTGTTTTTTGCTGTTTTTGGTTCTAGGAAAGTCAGAAAATGAATATTCTCGAAATTGGACAGGACAAAAAGCCAAAGTCATTTTTTCATCGAGGGACACCTAGAGCCAGAATACGAGACAGAGAGGGGCTAGGGCCCGGCCACACCACCTAGCCGCGCGGCCAGGCCTGGTCCACGCCAGGGGGTGGTCTGGCCACCCCAGGCACCCTCTCGGCCTCTCCTTCTGCCTATAAGTTGCCTCAGATACGGAAACCCTAAGTACCCGATCAAAATTGCACGAAAGAGTCTGTAGCCGCTGTCATCTCCATCCCTAGATCGAGAGGGACCTGAAGCTCTTCCCAACACCCTGCCGGAGAGGGGAATTCACCCTGGAGGCCTTCTTCATCATCATGCAAGCCTTCGGTGTGATGCGTGAGTAGTTCATCTCTGGACTACGGGTCTATGTAGTAGCTAGATGGCTGGTTCTCCTCCTTTGTGCTATCATGTTTAGATCTTGTGAGCTCCGTTCATGATCAAGATCATCTATTTGTAATTCTGCATGTTGTGTTTGCGGGGATCCGATGGATATTGAGATGCTATTTCAGATTGATTATTGATTCTATCATGTCTTTGTTATTTTGATCTTGCATGCTTTCCGTTGTTAGTAGCTAACTTGGCCAAGTAGATGCTAGCAACTCCAAGAGTTGGTATTTATGCTCGATAGTGGGTTCATGCCTCTGGTAATCTGTGGAAGTGACAAAAATCTCTAAGGTACTAGATATGCTGTTGCTACTAGGGAGAAAACAACAATCCTTTATTCATAGAACAATCGTATTGTTTAATTTACACGCAATTCTTAATGCAATTATCCGTTGCTTGCAACTTAATATTGGAGGGGGTTCGGATGATAACCTGAAGGTGGATTATTAGTCATAGATGCAGTTGGATGGCGGTTTATGTATAATGTTGTAATGCCCAATTGAATCTCAAAGGAGTCAAGATGATTAGTATATGCTAGTATGCTTTCTCGATGTTTGTCAATTGCCCCTCTGTAATTTGTTCACCCAGCATGTTATCTATCTTAAGGAGAGCCACCTCTAGTGAACTATGGACCCTGGTCCTTTCTTTTACTTTCAATATACAATCAACTGTTTACTGCTTTGTGTTTAATTTCTACAAACTATTACTTTCTTCCAATCGATACATTTAATCCTTTGTTTTCAGCAAAACCGGTGAGATTGACAACCTCATCGCAAGTTGGGGACAGAGTTCTGTGGTTGTGTTGTGCAGGTCTCCATGTTGCGGCTGGCACCGGTAGTGCGCCCTACCAACGTTCAGCTAGCAACACCTTTGGGGTGTTTCCTTGCTCCTACTGGTTCGATTAAACCTTGGTTTCATATTGAGGAAAAACTTGCTGCTGTGCTCATCATACCTTCCTCTTGGGGTTCCCCAACGAGCTCGATATATTTTGGGCCATCAAGCTATTTTTCTGGCGCCGTTGCGGGGGAGTCAAGGACATCTTCACAAGGGAAGTCTGATATGTCCATTTTGCATTACTATTCTATGTCATAATTCATTGTTATTCATTGATATATTTTGTATTAAGAGATGACACTTATGTAATTTCATCTGTTTTTGCATGGTTGATGACTTTTGGAGCATGGACCGCTGCAGTCAGGATTCTGATAAAAATGTGTTGTTTGGAGGCAAAATTCGCGAAGATCAGAAAATCCTGGAAAATATACGGCAAATCCTATTTTTCCAGAAGACGAAGGAAGCCAGAAGGGGGGCTGGAGATGGGCCACAGGGGGCCCACACCACCCCTGGAACGGGCCAACCTAGGCCGCGCCACCAGGTGGTGTGGCCGCCCTGGTCCACCCCTGGCACTCGCCTCTGGCATATATTATCCTCCCAAAACCCTAAGACTCGGGGAGCGACCACAGAAAGATTCCTCTGCCTCTGCGGGACGGAAAACACCGAGAGAGAAAGATCTCTCCGGCATACAGATTTCTACCGGGGGAATTCCTTCCCGAAGAGGGGAGATCGTCGCCATCAACACCACCATCAAGCTAGACTTCATCGGGATCATCATCATCATCAGCACCCTCATCACCGTCTCCATATTGCTGTAACAATTGGGTTGAATCTTGCATAGTGCATAGGGGAAACTTTCCCAGTGCTGATTACTCTTTGTAGTTGATGCTATTGAGTGAACCATTGGATTATTGTTTATGTTCAGATTGTTATACATCATTATTCCATCTCTGATCATGATCCATATGATGTCTTGTGAGTAGTTCGTTTTGTTCTTGAGGACATGGGAGAAGTCATGTTGTTAGTAGTGGAGTTGTGTTGAGAAAGATTCAATAGTTTGATATTTAAGTTGTGGTGTACTACTTCTAGTGGTGTCATGTGAACATCGACTACATGACACTTCACCTATATGGGCCAAGGGGAATGCATTGTGTATTTGGCTACTAATCGTAGGGGTTGCCGGAGTGACAGCAACCTGAACCCCCGTTAGGAAACCATTGCACAAGGGACGTAAGGGTCTTAGAGTTTAAAGCTGTGGTTAGGTTTCTACCTTAATTACTTTCTTTTACTTATAGATGTTTGCAAGGGGTATAATCACAAGTATGTATTAGTCCTAGGAAGGTCGGTACATTAGCACGAGTTCACCCACACAACACTTTGCAAGCTAAAGAAGATTAATCAACTATATGAAGCGAAAGCACTTGACAGTCTTCCCATGTGTCCTCGAGAATGTTTGGTCATCTTAAGTAATACATCCGACTTGTCCTTTGCTACATAAAGGATTGGGCCACTTGCTGCATTTATTCCTACTGTCTTTTATTTACTCATACTTTATTTACTTGCTTTATCAAAAACCCCTAAAAATCCGATTGCTAAGTATTTGCAGAGAATTCCTGATCCATAGCACTAGCCATCACCTTCTGCTCCTCGTTGGGTTCGACACTCTTACTTATCGAAAATACTGCAATACACCCCCTATACTTGTGGGTCATCAAGACTATTTTCTGGCGCCGTTACCGGGGAGTGAAGCGCTATTGGAGAGTGGAACTGGTAAAGGAAACTTCTACTATGAGTATTGTTTACTTCTGTTAGTTGCTTTATTTTCGTTATGGATAATTCGCTGAGTTTCTTATTTGGTAATGCTACTACCACTGCTAAGGTAGTAGATAAGCCACCACCTGCTGAGAATGATGTTTTTAAAATAACAACAAGAATTATTGATCGTGTTATGGATAACTATTATGTTGGGGATGGAACTATCCATCCCGGTGATCATTTACTCTTTATACACGAATTATGCGGGTTGTTCAAGTGTGCAGGTATTACTACAAATCAAGTTAAGAAGAAGTTATTCTCATTATCACTGAAAGGAAGAGCTGAGGAATGGTATAAGCTTTTGAAGAATGGTCAAGCTCTGGAATGGGAGGAAATAGTGCCTCTCTTTTATTCAAAGTTTTATCCTCCTAGTGAGATTCATAAAGATCGGAATCAAATATACAACTTTTGGGATCTTGATGGAGAGAGTACAGCTCAAGCTTGGGGGACACTGAAGTTACTAATGCTCAAATGTCCCATTCATGAGCTCCCCAACAATATTATTATCAATAACTTTTATGCAAGGCTTTCTCTTCATGACAAGGATTTATTGGATGCTTCTTATGCTGGATCATTCACTCGCATGGAAGAAGAAGCTAAATGGGATCTTCTGGACCGTATTCAAGACAATGCTGAAGCTTGGGAGAATGACAAAGGTAGAAAGTCAGGTATAAATTATGATTATGAATGCATTGAATCTTTTATGGGAACTAATGACTTTCAAAACATTAAAAATGCTTATGGTCTAGACTCTTAAGCTATTGCTTCTTATTTTAAGGCTTTTGCTTCCTATATTGAAGTGCCTAAAAAGAAGTGGTATAAGTATCATGAACCTTATAAAGATGTTGCTAAGAGTGTTCTGCAAGAAAAAGTGAAGTTTATACTGCTAATCATGTTTTACCTAATCCTTACATTGAGAAAATGCCTTTCCTAGTTAAGATAAAGGAACATTCTATGATAGCTAGTATAATGAAAGTACACATAAAGCTGTTGAAACTGATAAACAAATGGTTGATAAACCCATAATAGCAAATGTGAAAGACTTTGTTACTAAATATGAAGAAGAGGGACACACTATCCTTTGTAAGGATACCTCTAATACTTTCTCACATAGTAGTGTTATGAGAGCTAGTATTCCTGTGTTTTCTGTTAGAATAAGTGATCATTGCTATGATGGTTCTTGTGATAGTTATATTGTTAAGTTTATGCATGATACTGAAAGTTATTATGAGAGAGGGAAAAGTGTTCGTATGCATCTCAATAATATCAAGTTTCCTCGTTTTATGCTGAAAGTTTTTATATTGCACTTGTTTTGCCTTCCTATGCAAGTAGCCTCTGGTTTCAACAACTTGTTTGTTTACAAAATTCCCTTGCATAGGAAGTGGGTTAGACTTAAATGTGTGTATTTTTGCTTCTTAATGCTCCCTTTTACTTCAATTCATATTCCTGTGTGAGCATCTTTGAAATCATCATGCCCATCTTAATGGCTATAAAGAAAGAGCTTTTTAGGAGACAACCCAATTTGTTTTTGCTTTCAGTTTGTTTTTGTTTCTTTGAGTCTTGGAAGTTATTACTTCGATAATAACTGTTCCTTATCCTTTTTTGTTTGGTTTTTGTTTCAAAGATCAACCTCTAATGAGAGAGAAGTAATATTTGGGGAAGTTGCTGTCCCGAAACAGATTTTTGTGCTTCACCATAAAAATTCGTGAGAGATCTCTGTATGTCGGATTGAGCTGTAATTTTTTGTGCTTCTTCCCCAGGTTGTTATTTAACTTTCATTAGTTCTGCACATTTTGATTTGAGCAACAGAAGATTTTCGAAAAAATTGATCTTTACCTGCTGGTCTGTTTTGACAGATTTTGCCACTCTTGCATTTGCCTCTTTATTCGATTCCCTTTGTGAATTCTTTTTGGGTTTTTCAGAAGGAGTTTTTACAGTAGATTATGTTTTGATGGTTTTCAATTGAAGTTGGACACAAAAGGTTTTATCACTTCACTTATACTAATGTTGCTAATGAGAACTGTGTGAAAGAAATTCCTAGGTAGTGGAGTTAATGGTGTAATAAGGAAGAGAAAGGTTTTATGACTCCAGTAATAAGTGTATGAAGATAAAGATATTGATGTTATTCAAGTGGTGACTCTGGAAGAATCTACTAGATACCAAATTCAGGGACCTGCAGAGCCCGCTTTCAAATAGGTAACAGTTCTGGTAAGAAAAGTTCCACGAAAACACTATCCAACTATATTTTTGTAGTTTTTAGTCAATAAGGAAAGCTACGAAGCGAAAGAGGGACGGAAACAGAGCCAGGGTGTCTCACACCACCCTGTGGCGCGGGCCCACCCCTGGCCGCGCCACCAGGTGGTGAGTCCACCCCGGACTCCGCCTCCGACTCGTTTTCTCCCAGTACCTTCCTTTTGTTGTGAAACTTCGTATTATATAATCCCCCGAGGTTCGTATATCGTGTTTTCATCGTGTTTTTGTTTCGATCTGTTTCTGCCAGGAACTATTCTTGAAGCGTTGAAGAACAATGGTGTCCGCCAAGGATAAAGGGAAGGAGCCTATGGAGGAAGACCTCCAAGACCCCGGGAAGGAGAAGGAGATCAAGAGTGAAGGTGAAGAGGAGCAAGGCCAACATCCTCACACCGGCACTACCATTGCAAGCATTGGAGTGGTGACAAAACCTGCCAGGGTTAGAAGGACTACACGGATGCAGACTGGGGGAAAGCTCCTCGTCACCGTTTGGCTCCACGATCACTTCCTCCGTGCACCAAGAACCCTTTCCATACCCTTATCCATGAGCGTCAATACCAGAATATGCCCAATGGGAAATTACCCTCCAATTGGGATTTGCCTCGTTCTAGCAATGCAGGAAAAGAAGACTTCAAGGAGGAAGAGTGGGGAAAGAATAACAAGAGCTGGAATTCTCAACCTGACATGATCATGAGCCGCACTGAGCAAAACTCACATCTGATTCGTAATCGCACCTTTGAGATTGAGGACTTGGGGAAACTTATCAGAGAGCTCATCGAGAGGATACCACCACCACCGAAGGAGTAATTTGTCATCAGGTTTGGCATCCCCTTGGCTTGTTCCAAGCTTGGGGGAGTTCCGCGGTATCACACCACTATCTTCTATCTTTTTGCCTTATTAGTAGAGTCATATCATGAATAGAGAAGTTATTATGTAGTATGGTTTGCATTATGGAATTGTCCCCTCTCTCGTTAGATATGTATCCCTTGGTGTGAGTTGCCATTATGGATTATGAATGAGAAGTTCTAGCATTCACTCTTTTGCATAGCTTATATTAGTTTTCAATTCGTGGTGATATGATTGATCTTGTTGTTAGTATTGGTATCACTTTGGGATCATTGAGTTAATTTAGTTGGTTTTGGCAAACCTGGCTCGGTCAGTAGCAACGCTATTTTTGAGAGTTGAATGAAAAAGATAGAAGTACTCTAAAGAAATATAATTTCATCATCTTTCTTTCTTGATTTGCTCATAAGTCTAGTATTCTCTAGCTAAGATCTTTTGTGCTTCCAAGGAAGATTGCATGTTTATCTTTATCACTTGTATGTTTGTTTGTTTCCTTCAACTCTTATACTTGCTACCCAGCCTTACTAGCCAAAAACCTGTACTGAGAAGAAATTCTTCTCGTGCATCCACTCCTTTAAAACCAAAACCCACGTCATTTATGTCCACCATACCTACCTATTAGCATTATTGCTATTCCAAGTAAATTCTTGTTTTATCTACCTCCCAAATTAAACTTGTTATGTGAAAAGTAGTGATTAAAGCTCTCACGAACTTGATGGCACACTTTACTTTCTTGCATTTAATAATCTTGAACCATTGTGCTCACCTATGTTGCGTATATGCTTGTGCTTTGTAAGTTGTGAATTAGCAGAACCATGCTGTCATGGGGAATGCTTTCAACATTGCACTGGTACTATGTACCTAGTTAATATCATGTTCTTTTGTCTATGGATGTCATCCGTGTGAAATGAAAGGGGAGCTTATAAGTCCATGGAGTTATGCATGTGTGTTAGAGAAACGCCTGGGCCACTGGTCTAATCCATGCTGACATGGTGGAAACCTGCAGCGTAACCATAACGAGCATCTATGAAGCATTCTTCTTATAAAAAAGAGATAGATATTGAGAAAAAAGAGAAAAAGAAAAAAGAGATTATGAAAAGAGGAAAGAGAGAAAAAAGCACCATATTCCCATGGTAAATAAGAAGATTGTTGAGATGTTTGTTGTCTGCTTGCTTTGTCATTTTGATATGGGGATTCTTCCGTATCATCGGGCAAGGGGTACCCCGTTGGTGGTTCTCTATGATACACATATGCTTACAATGACAAGAACTTACCAGTGACTAAACTTGAGTAGCATGAGGAGCGGCCCTCGTATTCAAGGGACATGAGATTCTCAATTTACAACTTATCAATGCATATCCTCATATTTGATCACTTTAACCTTAATCACCTAAAGATGCCTACGATAGGGGCAATGAGAGCTGAAAGCTAGTAAGTATCATAATTTTTGGGAGCTCTTTATGAGACTTACAATCCCTGCTTACCTCTGCAAAGGGCCTTTCTATTACTTTTTAAGTTAAGTCAGTAAACCTACCCCCTTCTATCTCAGCAAGTATTTTGAGTTGTTGTGTTTCATTCATTCATATGATGATTTATTCAATCATGTTTCTTATGTTCCTTGTTTTGCACATTGCTCTTATATTGATGTTTACTACTTTGAAAGTTATCATTGAAAACCAGTTATTTGTGAACTCCAGCAAATTGTCAACTATTCTTCGACCAAGAGCTAAGTTTGCCATTACCAATTATGATTTACTTTATGTATGTTTATTGTGTTTCCTTTACTCATTGCAAGTTGAGTTATATAATAGTGAGTTGTCTTCTATTATGATCTATGTATTTGATGAATGTGATGCTTCTTGTGCGTATTCTTTTATTGACTCTTCACTCCATAAACCCGAGGCCATGTTTATTGAGCTCAGTTTCGCTTGGGGACAAGCGAAGTCTAAGCTTGGGGGGAGTTGATACGTCCATTTTGCATCACTATTCTATGTCATAATTCACTGTTATTCATTGATATATTTCGTATTAAGAGATGATACTTATGTAATTTCATCTGTTTTTGCATGGTTTATGACTTTTGGAGCATGGACCGCTACAGTGAGGATTCTGATGAAAAAGGTGCTGTTTGGAGGCAAAATTCGCGAAGATCAGAAAATCCGGGAAAATATACGGAAAATCCTATGTTTCCAGAAGACGAAGGAAGCCAGAAGGGGGGATGGAGATGGTCCACAGGGGGGCCACACCACCCCTGGCGCGGGCCAGCCTAGGCCACACCACCAGGTGGTGTGGCTGCCCTGGTCCACCCCTGGCACTCCCCTCTGGTGTATATTATCCTCCCGAAACCCTAAGACTCGGGGAGCGACCACAGAAACATTCCGCCGCCTCTGCGGGGTGGAAAACACCGAGAGAGAAAGATCTCTCCGGCAGACAGATTTCTGCCGGGGGAATTCCTTCCCGGAGAGGGGATATCGTTGCCATCAACACCACCATCAAGCTGGACTTGATCGGGATCATCATCATCATCACCACCATCATCATCATCATCATCAGCACCCTCATCACCATCTCCATATTGCTGCAACAATTTGGTTGAATCTTGCATAGTTCATAGGGGAAACTTTCCCGGTGTTGATTACTCTTTGTAGTTGATGCTATTGAGTGAACCATTGGATTGTTGTTTATGTTCATATTGTTATACATCATTATTCCATCTCTGATCATGATCCATATGATGTCTTGTGAGTAGTTTGTTTTGTTCTTGAGGACATGGGAGAAGTCATGTTGTTAGTAGTGGAGTTATGTTGAGAAAGATTCAATAGTTTGATATTTAAGTTGTGGTGTACTTCTTCTAGTGGTGTCATGTGAACATCGACTACATGACACTTCACCTATATGGGCCTAGGGGAATGCATTGTGTATTTGGCTACTAATCATAGGGGTTGCCGGAGTGACAGAAACCTGAACCCCCGTTAGGAAACCATTGCACAAGGGACGTAAGGGTCTTAGAGTTTAAAGCTGTGGTTAGGTTTCTACCTTAATTACTTTCTTGTACTTACGGATGTTTGCAAGGGGTATAATCACAAGTATGTATTAGTCCTAGGAAGGTCGGTACATTAGCACAGGTTCACCCACACAACACTTAGCAAGCTAAAGAAGATTAATCAACTATGTGAAGCGAAAGCACTTGACAGTCTTCCCATGTGTCCTCGAGAACGTTTGGTCATCTTAAGTAATACAACCGGCTTGTCCTTTGCAGCATAAAGGATTGGGCCACTTGCTGCATTTATTCCTACTGTCTTTTATTTACTCATACTTTATTTACTTGCTTTATGAAAAACCCCTAAAAATCCGTTTGCTAAGTATTTGCAGAGAATTCCTGATCCATACCACTAGCCAGCACCTTCTGCTCCTCGTTGGGTTCGACACTCTTACTTATCGAAAATACTGCGATACACCCCCTATACTTGTGGGTCATCAGAGTCCCTCATAACCAATCTCTTTACTTTATTATTTTTGTTTTGCTTAGTTTACTTTTGCTTTGTTTGCTTGTTTCTTTATCAAAAACACAAAAAAATTAGTTTTACAAGTTTGCTTTCTTTATTAAAAACACTAAGTTGTGTGACTTCACTAGCACCAACAACAATGATTTTATGAGCACACCTATTGCTCCACCTGTTCCAGAAGCTACTTTCTTTGAGATAAAACCTGCTTTACTCAATCTTGTTATGAGAGAACAATTTTTTGGTATTGGTAATGAAGATGTTGCTGCTCATCTAAATAACTTTGTTGAAATTTGTGAGATGCAAAAGCATAGGGATATATATGGTGATATTATTAAGCTGAAATTGTTTCCTTTCTCTTTGAGAGGAAAAGCTAAAGAATGGTTGAATTCCCTAACTAGGAATAGTATTGATTCTTGGACTAAATGCAAAGATGCTTTTATTGGAAAATACTATCCTCCTAGTAAGATTATATCTATGAGAAGTGAAATAATGAAGTTTAAACAATCTGATAATGAACATGTTGCTCAAGCTTGGGAAAGAATGAAATCTTTTGTAAAGAATTGTACCACTCATGGACTGACTGCTTGGATGATCATCCAAACTTTTTATGCAGGATTGAACTATTCTTCAAGGAACCTATTGGATTCTGTTGCTGGAGGTACCTTTATGACCATTACTTTGGGTGCCGCAACAAAGCTTCTGGATAATATGATGGTTAACTACTCCGAATGGCATACGGAAAGAGCTCCACAAGGTAAGAAGGTAAATTCTGTTGAGGAAACCTCCTCCTTGAGTGATAAGATTGATATTATTATGTCTATGCTTGTTAATGGGAAATCCCATATTGATCCAAATAATTTTCCCTTAGCCTCTTTGGTTGCTTAATAAGACCAAGTTGATGTGAACTTTATAAGAAATAACAATTTTGGCAACAATGCTTATGGTAATAACAATTATAGGCCCTATCCTCCTAATAATACTTATGATTATAATGGCAAACCTGGAATACCTAGTGAAGGAATAATTTTAGAAGTTGAAAGAGCCACTAAAAACTTCATGCAAATGCAATATGAACAAAATAAACTATTTACTAAAACTATGGAGGAACAATCTACCATTTTGAAGAACATTAGTCATCAACTTGAGAGTTTAAATAGGTAAATTCCTAATTTGCAATTGAAACTTTCTAATACTGAAAGAAATATATCATCTTTGTCTGAAGCTCAATCCTATTTGATTAATAAAATGGCTGCTAAACTTGAAACTAATGATAATCCCTTTGCTGCCACTAATGCCATGCAAGTAAGAATTGATGAAAATGTTAGACTATTAGCTGAATTGCATGCTAAGTGGGAAAGAGAAGAGGAAATTGCTAGAAACATTAGTGTTTCTACTATCACTACCACTAGTGTTGAGGCTAGTAATGGCTCTACTACTTTAGATGATAATTATGATTTTGATCTTGATGGTTGCAACATCTATGAAGTTATTAAGTCCCTACAAAAGCTTGCTAAAAGTCCTAATGCTAGTGCTATGAACATGGCCTTTACAAAACACATTACTGATTCTCTCATAAAGATTAAAGAAGAAAAGATGAAACATAAAGCTTCTATTCCTTAAAACAAGAAGATGGTTGGGAACCCATCATCAATATGAAAGTGAATGATTTTGATTTCAAAGCTTTATGTGATCTTGATAGTAGTATTTCTATTATGCCTAGAAGGATTTATGATATGCTTGATTTGCCACCACTTGAAGATTGTTATTTGAATGTACCACTTGATGATAATGCTAAAAAGAAACTCATGGGGAGTATTAATGATGTTATTATTATGGTTAACAATGCCTATGTCCCCGTTGATTTCTATGTTTTGGATGTTGAATGCAATGCTTCTTGTCCTATTACTTTGGGAAGACCTTTTCTTAGAACTATTGGTGTCATTATTGATATGAAAGAAGGCACCATTAAATATCAACTCCCACTCAACAAAGGTATAGAACACTTCCCTAAGAAGAGAGAGAAGATTTCTTTTGCCTCTCCTATGAAAACAAAATTTGCTCTTACTGCTTCTTCATTTGAGAACACTTGATTCTTTTTCTTGCTTCTTATGCCTAACTTAAAGGCGTTAAAGAAAAGTACTTATTGGGAGATAACCCAAAAGTTTTAGATGAGTCTTGGAGGTTCAGTAATAACCGCTCCTTATCCTTTTTATTTGATTTTTGTGCCAAGAGTAACCTCTAATGAGAGAGAAGTAATGATTGGGAAAGTGGTTGTCCCGAAACAGATTTCTATGCTTCACCGTAATTTTTTTTGTAAAATCTCGA